>OX336395.1:192768110-202768110 GCA_946902985.2 Meconema thalassinum
TGCATTCCTTGAAAAGTCAACGGAAATATATTTATTTGTTTATAAAGTGCGGAAAATTTTAGGACCACAGAAAACTGCTGACGGGACATGGAAAAACAGAAAGAATGATGACCTCTATAAACACACTGAAAAAATTACTGTCACAATGCGGAAGCGAAGGTTGAAATTCTACGGACATTTGGTGACAATGGACGAGAACCGACTGACTAAGAGGATATTCAAGTATATTACAGAGCTGAAGGCTACAACTAAGTGGGTAGAAGAGGTTAAAAGAGACGCCAAGGAAAGTGGACTCACAGTGGATGTGATCCACAACAGAAAAGAGTTCAGAAACCGAATTGACAACATCAAGATGTTCGAGGAGAAAACACCTAAAATTAGAGCCAAACTGGTAATATCCGAGGAGGAGGGAAAGATCAGAAGTGAACGAATGAAGAGGTTTTGGGAAGAGAAGAGGAGATTAACCAGAAAGCCTTAGGTTCCATGCGGTCCACAGGCGTGCAAATTCGGAAGAAAAAAAGTTTTTTATACAAATAGACCAGACGATAGCCCCTGGCATAACCGTGTCGCGTACAGCCCGCATAGCACTAGAACTGGGCGGGTAGTCTGTACACATGGGGCGCACACAATCCATTATGCGAGAGTTCTCGCATGGGTCCGCTAGTTGGAATTGTATTCTGTTAACCAACTGACAAATGTTACAACATCAACAACTACAGTTTCACCCCGGGAGGTAACAAGGGCAATTTATACATTACACTGTGTATCAAATGGTCTTTCATTCTCTCTGCCTCCTTTGTACGGGCAAATATCTCCCTCGCTCTTTGCCAGAGTTAACGTCATGAACAGTTGCTAATAAAAACCTTCATGTGCAAGCTTAAAATCCAAGAAGAAACTTACTCTTGAGTGTATTCACATCCCCTCGGGAGAATTGCTCACACAGAGTATTGTATGAAAACACTCTTCTGTATCGGCCGATATTTGCATGTCAAAGCTGTGAGCATGTTTCAATTTGTGGAAGGGCTGCTATTACAGTTCGCCCATTACAAGTCCTATTAATAGATCCATTGTTATGTACCTGTAACTACTGGGAGTTCTCTTCGTGTTTGTACTATTCTGAGCGCACATAACCCTGGAGAGGGTTTTTATTACGTCATACGAGTAACATCCAGAAAGTAAGTTTTCCTATTGAACAAGTAGTTCCGTGAAGAATTAAACAACATATTTTCATATACCCTACTTATGTTAATTGCCTCGGTCAACATACAAAATGTCAGTTTGATTGCTGTAATAGATTCGTAGATATTGAGAACCGTCCAAATATTTGGGATGGTCGCCATGTTGGATTTTTAATACGTTTATATAAGGTGCGTTCAAAAAGTAACTAGCCGGAGGCTAGAATGCGCAAACCGGTGACGACATTGGCTAATCGTGGCGTGTGTAACGAGGTGTGGTTCCGACCAGAGCGTGGAAGGTCACAGCCCGTAGCTAGAGGGCACGCATGTACGTCACGTGACGATACAAAGCGAGCAGCAGCATGCATCATTCGTCCAACGCTGCCAGTCGCATTGCAAACAGTGACATGGAGGCGTCAAACGAAGAGCAAAGAGGTGTTGTTCGATTTCTGACAGCGGAAGGAGAGGGGGGGACGGACAATCATCGCCGAATGTCACAAGTGTACAGCGAACACTGCATGTCCCTTGCAAGGGTCAAGGCGTGGCACAAGCGCTTCAGGGAAGGACGGGTGTCGTTAGCCGATGATGCCCGGTCTGGGGCACCCCCCTGCATTACCGATGACAACGGCCTTCTTGTTGATGCACTCAATACCCAGGATCGCCGAGTGACAGTGAACGCCATAGCCGCCGTGGTCGGATTGAGCGTCGGAAGTGTGCACACCATCATGAAGGAACGACTGCACTTGCGCAAAGTGTGTGCCTAATGGGTGCCCCACAGTCTTCAACCACACCAGGAAGCATGTCGAATGGCCCACTGTCTTGGTCATCTGCAGCACTATGCGAGGGAAGGGAATGGGTTCCTGGCACGAGTGGTGGCTGGAGATGAGTCATGGTGTCGTCACTTCGAACCAGAATCCAAACGACAATGCCTCCAGTGGAAGCATCCAGGGTCACCATCGCCCAAAAAAGGCAAGGCCATCCACACGAGTGCAGGAAAGGTATCCTCCGGCTCGTTACTTATTGAATGCACCTTATATGTAGGCCATAGCGTTATGTAATTTTAGATAAATATTATTGCGTAGGTTAATTATTCAAACTTCAATCGCATGATAAAGACACAAGAAATTAAAACGAGATTTTAAAATGTCGCACAGCCGCCATCTTGAGGTTATGAAAACAATTGCAATGTCAGTGGATTACGATTTGTTTAAGCATGTTCCGTACCAAGTTTCACTGCTTTCGGATGGTTAAATAGAGAGAAACGCCCATTTAAATATTTAAATTTCGCGTTGGATTTGGATTTGTGCTCACCAGGCAATTGAAGGTTCCATAGGTTTTATGTTAATACCCTATATTAACATACAAAATATCAGTTAGATTACTGTCATGGATATTGAGATATTGAGATATTGAGAACCGTCTAAATATCTCGGATGGTCGCATTGTTGGATCTTTATATATGTAGGCCCTACAGTTGTGTACTATTAGATGACGATTATTGAGTATGTTCATTATTCAAACGTTGACTTCGATCTCATGATTAGGACACAAGAAATGGAATTTTAATATTAAAATTATGCACTGCCGTCATCTTGAGGTTATGTGAACAATTGAACTAAATTAGATGTAAGTGCATTACAATGTGTATAAACATTTGCTGTACCATGTTTCACTGAGCTCGGATGGTTAAATCGCGAGAAACGTCTGTTGGAATGTTTCAAATTTGCTTGGCCGCCATGTTCATTTCGTACTTAACAGGTTTTTGAAAGTTACATAGGTGTACTTCTAGTTGTGCTCTTTATCACCGTACAAAATTGCAGGGTGATATGGGTAACAGTTTCGGAGATATAGAATGCCGGTGAAATATTTCGCACAGGCGCCATGTTGGATTGGTACGACGTAATGAAATTTGAAGGGCACGGTCGGGGTCGGACAGTAGGCTTTACTGCTATGTCCTTACCGAGTTCCATTGAAATCGCTGCTGCCGTTTAGATTTCATTAGGGACACACACACACACATGCACACACACGGACAAAAAGTGATCTCATAAGCCTATTTTTCATAAATGGAAATAGGCTAAAAAGAAGAAAACATAGATATTTGCAAAACTTTATTGACCATTTTGAACAGTTCTGATATTGTGCCTATTAAGTGAGGTACAGTATAGATATATCTTTTTCTCAACTACGGTTACTTATTTTCTTTCACCCCTTTGGTCAATGGTTAGTGCTATCAAAAGACTTTACGGAGAAACTTTTTTTGGCCTTTATCTGAAGAATAGTACGAACTTTGAATGAATTCGATTTTTCCCATATATACATTAAACAAAGTGTTGCATATACTTACCACATCGAGCGGTGGTGGTTCAAAACTTCCTCCAGGAGTCCGCCATTCCATGAATGTAATGGCCTGCAATGTCGCCGGACATGAACTGCATTGAACATGTCTGGGATATGCTGAAGCGTACTATTGCTCAACGTCCACGCCCTCCCATAATCCGCCAAGGGATCTTGGAGGCCACCGTCGAAGAGTGGGATTGCCTGCCTCAAGTGGACCTGGAAAACTTTATCAGCGGTATGTCACGGCGAGTAAGAGCCCTGCTGGTCGCCCGTGGTGGCCATGTACCTTATTGAAACGTCACAGTATGGCAAGATTACGACACATATCAGTCCCTGTTTAACAGGCCAAATGTCTTCCTGTACGTATAGTTTGTAATTTCCTTTTTATACATGAATAAAGTCTGCAGGATATTTGTCAAAATGCCGTCTCACTTGTATTAACCTCGCCCACAATCCCACATACGCTCTGCATCATGGCAAACAAGGGTTCTCCAAAACTTCTTTTGGTGTGTATCTTAACACAGTTATAGCGAAATTTTACTTTTTCATAAAAGGTAACCCATTCCCCACCCCCTAGATTCGATTTTACCAATCAACGATCTCGACCGAGATTTCATACCGTAATTTGTTTTGTAGACTATACATTTGACAGTGATTGGAGGAAAATGGCGGTAGTTATCGTGTGCACGAAAAAGTGATCCATATATATAAATTATATATAAACTTTTGTACTGACCGTAGTTTTGGGATCTGGGGGGTGTGAAACGCGAAGATCAGTCGAATTTTCCGGAAGTCGAAACATGGTAGTCTACCCATTGTAATAGGTAGCTTCCTAATGACATATATTTATTTCTTATGCTTCCTCGACATACAAGGCTGCTAATACACAAAGCTCTACAATCATCATGAGGTGAAAGAAGTAAAATTAGAAGGTAAACCAATGACGAGTAATGATCTATGAAATGTATGACACACATATAAATTAGAATAAAAGACCTGAAGAGTGGGTAAAAAGCAACTAAAAATAAATAATTTAACTAGCTATTCAGCCTTAAAATACACATAATTTACGAATATAGGTAATTTCTCAAAATACTAATGATTCCTTTAAGGGCTGTTACTGCTATGGTTTTATTGATGGCATTTGAGATACGAAATTTTGTTGCAGAAAAAGGAGAAGGTATTGTTCCCCGGGCCCCCACTATTAACCCAACAACTTTTATTTCTTGAAGGCGGTATTTTTCCTTGTAGAAAAAGTTATTTTGCAACGTTTATAGACGGGTGAAGCAGTCAAAGGGTTAAAAAGGAGAGTCCATGCATTCAAGTAAGCTACTCCTGTGTGTCCGCACCTGGTAAAGCACTTGTTTGCTGTTAGTATCATGTCCCCTCATTTGTAAATCAGAGTTACATCACTACTGGTTAGGGCACGCAGATTGCATTTCAAAACCATTTCCATTGTAATTGAAGTTTATTGTACCCGCCACAGCAGCAATCTGCATAATTCAAACTCGGTTGTTCTGTTTTGTTAAGAAAACTAAACAACTATGTAATCTCAGTACTTCTGAACTTTGTACCTATTACAGGAGAGAAGCTTCCCTACTGGGAGGTAAAAGACTGTTAGTTACTCTGTTATTAGCATTGTTTTCTTTTAACTATTAGACGGTATGAGAATGATCTTAAACGGAATCCTATTCTGCAACTCCTCAATTGCCATGAATACATGTCCTCTAGGCTATTAAGATGACTCCATGACCTAGCAAAACTTCTAGCTGTAGGTTAGCAACTTAAAACACAGGCTTTAAATTTCCCCCGTAGGGGATCACGACCTGTGGGGCACCTAGAAGCAAGCATAAACTCTTGGATTAAGACCTGAAAAATCCACTGGTTATGTATTCAGTAGAAACCCGCCCTGACTTCGCCCGGTATCTTGAACGGTTTACCCAGCGTAAGCTTAAAAGGCAATTCAGAAAAGCCGAGGTGAACAGCGAAACTCCAAACACATATATGGAGGTATTGTTCTCTGAAGTCCTCGTAACGACTGGACTGTTTGATGCTGACCGAAGCTGGGGTGATAGGTTTGCTCCGAAGCTAGTGATTTAAATTTCCACTGAATGGAGATTATTGGAAGAAATGAAAACGTAAAAACGCCTACAGTGGGCGATATGTTTAAGATATATATATGCTGTTGCGGCCTTTTTTGTAGAACATTTCACGCTGAACAACTCTTACAGTCATAGTATATAGATATCTTAACGGTTTACTCAGCGTAAGCTTAAAAGGCCCACGGCGGGAAGGTTTTCTTCGACTCGATTCACTGAAATCGTTACTGCTCGGCTTCCTTTGGTTATAAATGAATGTTTTTCTACAGAAACCCTGCTCGATAAATCATTTACAGAAAGGTGAAAACCGCATCAAGATCCAGCCAGTGGTTCTCGAGATTACCCGTTACATCCAAGAATCGGGGACTTTGTTTCATACTAAGTAGAGATTATTAGTATTATTATTATTAGTAGTAGTAGTATTATGTTCACCATGTTATTGGGTAAAATTCACAATTTCATCGGCATTTGTTGAAAAATGGAGTGGAGTTCTCTATGTTGGCAGGTTGAGGAACGAACGAACTATTGAGCAGGTCTCTAAAATAAGTACTTTCTGCATATCGTACTGGTAAGCAGATTATGGTGGAGCCCCAGTTTTTCGAGGTTGGCCTTCAGCGACTTCGGTATGATCCCAGTGGAAGAGATTATGATAGGCAATACAGTGACAAATTCCTGTCGCCACATCTGTCAGATCTCTTCAGCCAGAGGCATGTATTTCGTCACTTTCTCAGCATAACTGTGCTGGATATTATGCGATGTCTATTAGAAGAGTTATCTCTTGCACTTTATCAATAATAGACTAATAATGTCTGGCCAGTTTGTTGATATAGATCTATCTGTGATCACTGACCTGTCCCAGAGAAGTTTGTGTGGATCGTTCCCCAGAACAGTATCAGGAATCTATTGATAATTAGGCCGATCAGTATTACTTAAGGAGTGCTTATTTGCCTTAATGGTGTATTTTAGGTAGTTCTTTGAAGCCACTACTTGATCTTGTATCGCTACTATGAACCTCTCAGACTCAGGAAATAGATCCGCATGGGTCAGCCAGCTCTTCGACGCATGTATGTCAACACATTCTTGACTGAGATCATACGGATGACGGTCGTGCAGTGCTGTCTGAGTCCACTGTCGAAGCTTGTTGGTTATGTGCTCTTCTGACGTATCTAGCGTCACATCCCTGATATGGAGAAGGTCCAATGGCGTGTACTTGTCGTCCATTTTAATAAGAGCTTGATGCAGGGGAGAGTTAGTCTTGCTCAGAAAGTAGGCCTGAAGATTCTTCACTATTTTCCATTTTACTATACCAAAGGTGTGAGCCAGTACCGGAATGGCATATGTATTGATGACTTTGAAGATGTTCCTTCCGTACCCGCTGATGAGCCTATCTTGGTATTCCTAGGCGAAACCTCGCACAAGATACGGTATAAACCCAGAAACATTCCTGAGTTTTAATTCCTTGACCGTGAAAGCCAATATACTATTGTCGACCAAAGTATTATGTGCACTCGAGTTCGAAGGTTGTTTGTGAAGTAACCAATAGACCTACATAAAATCCAATAACTTCATCATTTTCATTGTTCTATTTTACGTTAGTTCATGTAGGTTTGGAATTTTTAATTTATATATATATATTTTTTATCGCAGTTGGAACACAAAAAGTGCACGTTTTTAAGCGTGTTTCAACCTTGCGTCACATTTAAGATTTATTATCTCAAACCCCTGTCATCAGATCGAATCCAAATTTTAACTCAATATACATCGGAATGTTGTACAACTGGTTTATTAATTTCAAAATTGTGTGTGTCCAAGTAACTAAGTTGTTATCACTTTTGTAAGGTAACTTTTTCTCGGCTCGGGGTGGTTGGAAAATGTAGTTTTTGGTCGCGTTGTAATTCCTATACATCAAAACGTTATGCTGTATGACTGTGAAATATGTAAATTAATTCACTTATTTTATATCGGTTTGTATTTGTAGGGGGAAATAAGGCATGGTTCACCAGCTAGCCACTCCGGGAAGAGCTGTACAGCGTTGCTGAGATGGAGCCCATCACTTCCGAGCGGGGTGCTTACAAGTAAACCGATCGTAACGAATAAGTATTCGAAAGAAAGATAATTACCCGAAGCAGTAAAGAATTGCACTCTGATGTCATAAATAACAACAATTTGTTTAAAAAGTGCGTTTAAACAAATAAACCAGATGATAACCCCTGCCTGAACTGTGTCGCCTTGAACCCACATAACAGTAAAACTGGACAGGTGGTTTATACACATACGAGATTTCTCGGATAGGCCCTCTCGTAAGTAATGTAAGTTACTGTCTGTCAGCTGAAGGAGAACATTTTCAGCATCTTCTGTGAAAAGGTAAGTTCTAACTTTTAACTGGTGACGTGAGGTCATCCAGATTCCCAAGAAATTAAAAAAAGCCTGTGTTTCTTTAATAAAATCTTGCAGGAAGCTGTTGTTTATGTTACCTTCTTATCTGTGCGCTGGCACTTCACACCCTCGTTGATGAAAGTTTGGTGACTAATGACTTTAATGACCCTGGTAAGCTCCCCTCCACGCAATCTGCGGACCGAGATCGGATGGCTGGCGGAGGACTCGCTTATTTTGCAAATCCGACGAGTATATTTTGAGGTATTAAAGTTTACCAAATTTGTTGGCATTAGACAGAATGTTATGCGCCAGCCGCTGGCATATAGAGTGCATGATTCTCTTGCCTGACTCCCCCTTGTTGACAAATTCACATACCGAATGTATTCCATTCATAGCATACTGTGATGTGACTGCAGACGAGGGAGAAATAATAGTGTTCAGTATCGTTTGCGGAATATGGTTGCAGTGCATTAGTACCATACGGGATGCAGGCAAAGAAATATCGCCCTTCCTGCCAACACACGTTAATTGGGTTGCAGCAAACGTTATTGAAAGGGGCTGCTGAATCACCCGGTATAACCTAATCACAATATTTCAGGTTATTTTTCACATATTCCAATAATATTAATTATTTTTTGTTCACCAACTGAATGCTAAAATATCAATTATGGCAGGCTGCTCCAGCCGAGCTGCTCGCCAGTGTGGAGCGGAGTACTCGCTGCCTTGCGCCAGTAAACCTGCAACATGCAATACAGCTCTGCTGTGGGGACTGCCGTCACATCAAGATACATGGATACATCAAGACTGGCAGGAAGCGAATGGACTTGTGCTATGACCTTCGCCCAGTGACTTATTGGCTATCATCCCCAGTCCCTCTCCAACCGTGCTCCGAGCATCACTGCTGAGTAGTCGCGTGTACGCATACTCAAACTCGTGGATTTGGAACAACCTGAATTATGGGGTTTCTACACAAAATTATGTACCTATCCTCTAACTTTCATTTTGTCACATGAAACGAAATTGTCAAAAAGAGTGGCTGACAGGGTTTTAGAACTAACCAATTCAAGTAAGTTTACAATCCTGATTCGAGCTCACACCAACTTAACGAGTGATGGACATGTATTCATTACGAAGCTGTTACGTTAGTTACAAAGAAAGCTGACCACTAACGCTTTCAGTTATAATGAATGTCTGAAATTAGAAAAGGTGTCTCTTGCAGCACCAGGTTATTCCAAGTGGCCATATAAAGTGATTCCGGAAGCAATTACAGAGTCTTGATGACTTATTAAATACGTGCATCACCTCATTCAAGAGACACACTAATGAGATGGTGTCACTCCAAGCGTATCAATATTCAATTGGAGTAAAGACGCATCGTGAGCCATTCTGACGCTCGTTAGCCTCGGGTGTATTCCCTAATTGCGACCCGAGCAGAGCTGAGGCGAAAAAAATAAAATCTCCAAAATCCAATTTAATAGGAGAGGTTTTTTATATTTTAGTTTTTGGGTGAACCCAGGTCGTCCGTAAGGATGACGGAGAGTGAGTCATGCGTTAATCTTTAAGACGCCAAGCTTTAAGGAATGTTCGTTAACTGCGGTGGGCTTGCCTCATTAGGCCAGAGCGTCGACGGTAACAATAAGGATAGTTGGAGACGTCTCTGACCTCAACAACCTCTCACATGGTGTCTGTATTATAAGCAGGGCTACGGTGTTGAGTGGACGAAACCTGTGCTAAATATACAGTCCATGAACTTTCTTTTATATTCTCTTCCTCCCTTTCAGCACATACTGTAAATTTCCGCACGTGTTCTCGTAAATTGTACCTTCATTTCCTCCATTAAGCTACTCCAGATGAACTATATTGAATGTATGCGTAATTGAAAATGTAATGACATGAATAACAGTAGTTCCGTGAAGATCTCAAGCCTATTTACATATATCCTACTTTTGTTAATTGCCTCTATCAACATACATACAAAATTTCAGTTGGATTGCTGTAATAAATTCGTAGTTATTGAGAACCGTCTAAATATTTCGGATGGTCGCCATGTTGCATTTATATAAATACTAGCAGAAGTACCCGCTCTTCGAACGGTCTTCGGTATTAATAACAAGACGTTATCAATTGAGATACTGTTCCAATGATTAAGGGCTTGTCATTCCTTCATAAGTTTATCAGAACGAAGCTAGTTTTCTTGGTATATCGCAGACACTGTTAATTTAATGGCCGTAAAATGTGCATTTCGGAGACCCTTTATAGACACCCTAGTTTTGTATCACACGTTGAGAAGCGCAACATATGCTTTTGTCGTCCTTCTAGGAGAATTTTTATTTTTCGCCTATTTTAGCATGTATTTTGAAAAGTTGTTCCTTGTACCCACCCTTCTATGAGAAGTGCGTAGAAGAGTTTTCTAAATGATTGCTGAATTGACTCATGGTTACAATACCTAATTTTACAATGCTCAAATCACCCGAACATGAATTATAGGCGTACAAAAACATAAATATATATTAACCACACTGTATCAAACAAAATCATCTTTACGATGAACCCGTTTGTCGACAAAAATATGATTAATTAAAATGTGCTCTCAAACAAAATTCACCTAACGTGTACTTCCTGACGTGAAAATAATATTGAAAACCTCGTTGACGAAACGCAATATATGTCAAATTAAAACTGACCCTCACCGTTGTGGAAAGTTCCCATCCCCAGGAAGACCCCTTTAATAAATTATAAAGGCTCGAGGTGCAGAAAATTCGGCATTTTTAGCCTCTAATGGCCCAAATTCCCAAATGCTGCAAATAAACACTATTCTAATTCAGGAATTTTTGAAAATAATGTTGCTGTTTGGAGATATAATAGACCTTCTGTACAACATATCGCACGTGTAAGTCGCGTGTAAAAATTCTAGGGTACTCCTTGACCCCCTTAATCGCATTGTTGAATTTTACAGTTTATGTTTGATTCCACGATAACCTTATAGCCATTTGCAAACTTTAACAGAAATTTAATAAATTGAGTGGCATTGCTTCTTACAGAAATAGTTGGAAAGTTGGATGTCACCTCTTGTGACACTGTTGTCATGGTTACCGGCTTGCATTACTTCATTAGTTTCTTCTCGTTCTTCTTCTCTTCTTTCGGATGGGCCGGTTAAGGACCACGACGTTCAACGTTTCAGCTTGGCGAGGGAAATGATGATTGCCCAATATTCGCACATTCTCTGGCTATGTTTCTCCTTTCTCTCTTTTGACCAGATGATGCCAGTTTTCTTACAGGGTGGTCTGTCCTGAAAACTCTCCTGTTTAAGTATCTTTATGAGATGTGATCGGCTTCTAATATCTCTTTTCATTATCTTCAGTTCCTGGATATCCTTGTTAACTACTACTGTTAGCGAAGGTGTCACGCTCTTTCTCTTCCCCCAGTAGTTGAGAAGCCGGTTTGTTAGTGTTGTTGGGTTCATCCATGAGACATGTCCATAGAAAGCCAGACGTCTCTTCCTGGCCTCATCTGTGATTTTCTCAGTATATCTATATAGCTCCTGATTTGGTCTTCTTCTGTACTCGTCATCTATTATTAGTTTATAAAATAAAAGAGTGCCTTACCCCTCCAGGGACGTAGGCGACCTGAATAAGAGCCCTTGACTAAGTCAAGGGATTACTAACCAGGCATCCCGAGCCGGAGTTTGCGTATGGTAGGCTGGCCAGTTCCCTTCCGCTCCTCCTCCTACCATAGCATCCGGCAAGTTCCCATTTTGCATCACGAGGCTGGGAGACCCCGTACCAGACCATACCAAGACTTTTAAATTCTTGGCAGAGCTTGGGATCGAACCCGGTACCTCGGGGGTGACAGCCAACAAAGCTAGGCACTGAGCCACGAGGTGGTCTTTATTAGTTTATTAAATGAAATTAGTTTTCTGGGAATATCTCAGAAACGTGGTTTTAGAGCCTTAAAACGAAGTAGCCTCCAAGCCACTGAGGGGCTGAAAATGAGTTTTGCTCGTCCTTATACGCCATAATACAATAATAATAATTATAATTTAATAATATGTGGATAGGGATATAATAGTTCTTTAGTATCCCTCGACCCCCTTAAGCGCATTATATACGTATTGATGAATGTTACAGCTTAAGTTGGTTCCGTGATAACCTTATAGCCGTTTGCGAACGTTCACAGTAATGTAATAAATGGAATGGCATTGCGTCTTACAGAAATAGATGGACTTCTGAGATCGTGTTGCCATGGTTACCGGCCTGCATTCTTTTAATAGCCTAATAAATGAAATTAGTTTTCTGGGTATATCTCAGAAACTGTTGGTTTTAGGACCTTAAAATGTGGTTTTCGGGGCCCGTAGGGCTCCCGAGTTTTGTTTCTCACATTGAGACGCTGAAAATGAGTTTGTGACGTTTTTCTACGCCCATTTAAGCATGCATTTTAAAGGGTTAGGCCCTCTTTTATGAGAGGTACGGAGAAGAGTTACATCAATAATTACTTTCGTGCCTCTGATGGACTTCTGTGCCAAATTTTACGTTCATCCACTCAGCCGTTCTCGAGTGATGCGCGTGCAAAGTTGTACACAGACAAACAGACAGACAGACAAAAATTTTGTTTTTGCGCGCAACCGTCATAAAGCAGTCTGAAACGCGTTAATAACTCAAAATTCCGAGGAAATTCCGAAAAAAACAGACAAACTTTCATTTTTATATATATAGAGATAGGTCTTAGAGTAATGTACTATTACATGAAAATTATTGTGTAGGTGTAGTATTCAAACGTCAATCGCATGGTTAGACCACAAGAAATAAAACGAGATTTTAAAATTTCGCACAGTTGGTATCTTGTGGTTATAAAAACAATTGAAATAAATTAGATGCCACTGGATTAAAACGTGTAGCTTATTTACCGTACCAAGTTTCACTGCACTCGGATGTTTGAATCGTGAGAAACGTCCATTTAAACATATATATTTCGCTTGGCCGCCATGTTGAATTTGTTCTCACCAGGTTATTGAAAGTACCATAGGTGAACTTATGTTTATAGCCTCTATGAACATTAAGAAATTCAGTTTGATTGCTGTAATAGATTCTTAGATATTGAGGACCGTCTAAATATTTCGGAGGTCGCCATGTTGGATTGTTATATGAATAGGCCATAGAGTTATGTACCATTAAATGAAAATTGTTGCGTAGGTTCATTATTCAATCTATCACTTGGATCGCATGATTACGACACAAGAAATAAAAACTTAATTTTAAAATTTCGCACAGCCGCCATCTTGAGGTTATGTGATCAATTGAACTAAATTAGATGCCAGTGCATTGCAATGTGTATGAACATGTCTTTTACCAAGTTTTATTGCGTTTGGATGGTTCATTCTGAGAATGTGGCCGTATAACTTCAATCGCCTTTTCCTGAAAGTGTCAGTGATCTTCTCAGCATGCTGATAAATCTCCTGAGTTTTCCGTTTCATCCAGTTTCCTTCTGAGCAGACTGGACCAAGGATTTTCCTCAATATTTTCCTTTCTTGTTTCTCTAAGTCTTTAATAAGAGATCTTCCTCCATTAATCAACGTTTCCGAGACATAGAGTGCTTCAGGTTTGATTACTGTGGTGTAATGTCATAATTTTGCGTTGTCGATATTGATTTTTTGATCTGTTCCAGGTGATTCTATCATTATTATTGTTATTATTATATAGTGGGACAAGTTAGTGGAAGAAGAATGGTGGAAGGAAATAGGAAAGTGGAGAAGTGCCATAAATACCCCGACCCGGCAGGAGCTGGATAAGGGGAAATGATGATGATGATGATGAGTACTTGCAGGTACCCGCGGCTTCGCTCGCGGCATAGTCGTAACATATTGTTGTTCAATGAAATGCAGTTTTAACCCCGTTAACACCCCTTTAGAACCTAAATATCCAAAAATCCCTCCTTAGTAGACGTTTTCGACACACAACAAACATATCCCCAAAATATCATTCTTCTAACATTAATAGTGTTACGGCTATGAGTTTGTGTCATCGCTCGCCACATGAGTCACAACTGCCCCAGGGCTGGGCTGTGGCCTGCCTCCTGTATTGCGCGCGCCTTATGCAACAGGGCTACTAGGACAAAGGGGTAGTCCAGAATATTCGTGACTGGACCAGCGATGGAAACCTCGAGAAGCCGTGAACCCTGGATGGATCTAGAAGCATTTATTGAGTCACCGGCCTGCTATGTAAGTGCGACCTGTCTAGCAGTTGTTGTTGTTGTGTTTTACGAGCTAATGCGAGCGATTATCTTGTGCGACAGAAGTGTGGTGACGAAGTGCTGTGCGAGTTACGAAATCCAGTGACATTGTTTCTCCAGCTTGTGGACAGCGAAATAGCCTGCAGCAAGTGATCGTAAGTAATTGTGGTCGGTGAACATAAAGGAGAGGAGCAGGTAGTTTCTGTCAAGGCCACCGTACTCATTAGGACGGATTAACTTCTGTGATCTGTTGACAAGTGGAAGGGCCAAGAGCGCTCAAGGAAGAGACTTGAGGAAACTGGAGTAAGGCTCCTAATTGCTTGTATTTGCTGATTAGTGTAATTTTCTGGCCACAATAAAGTTAATTATTTCTTTAAGCAGTAATTGGTGTTGTGCTTTGTACCCCTACCGTAATCCAGTTAACAAAAGTGCCACTAGGGGGTGGCACGTAACAACTGGTGTCAGAAGCCGGATTACGAACTCAAGCACAACACCTGACGGTCCTGGTTTCAAACCCCGAGCAGGTCATTTTCTCTAATTTTCCTGTGAGTGCATGCCCTTTACAAGACAAACAACTAAAATGGAGGAGAAATTGGCAGCATTGCTAGAAAAGTTAAATGGCATGGAAACCAAGATGGAGGACGGCCAGAAGAATTTAACCACGGAGCTAACTGCCAAATTAGAAGACGGCCAGAAGAAGATGGAAGACAGTCAAAATAAGTTAGCGGAGGACCTGAAGAAGATGGAGGATGGCCAGAAGAAGATGGAGGATGGCCAGAAGAAGTTAGCAGAGGACCTGAAGGACAGCCAAAATAAGTTAGCAGAGGACCTAACCGCCCAATTTCTGGATGGCCAGAAAAATCTGGAAGAGTGTCTGCTGACGAAATTAGAGGAGGGCCAAAGGAAATTAGAACAGGGCCTACGTGAGGAAGTCGCAGCAGTGGAAAAGAAGTTCGACGCCTTACAAGTGGAAGTTGCCGAGCTGCGCCAACGCCCGCTGATGGGGGTGGAGGAGAAATTCAACGCCTTACAAGTGGAAGTTGCCGAGCTGTGCCAACGCCCGCTGATGGGGGTGGAGGAGAAATTCAACGCCTTACAAAAGGAAGTTGCCGAGCTGCGCCAACGCCCACTGACGGGGGTGAAAGAGGAATTCAACGCTCTACGAGAGGAAGTTGCCAAGCTGCGCCAACGCCCGCCCACCGTTACACCGGGAATATCAGGAACGGGACATAGCAGAGTGACGCCCCCAACCTTCGACGGAAAGGTCCCGTGGAGCACCTACTTACGTCAGTTCGAGGCAGCCTGTTCCATAAATAACTGGAACAACACAGAAAAGGCTACAGCTCTCATTGTAGCGCTGAGAGGCGACGCCCTTAACGTCCTTCAGGCCATCCTGACTGGATCCCAGGACTACGCTTCACTGATCGCCCATATGGAATCCCGATATGGAGATAGCCATCTTCAGCAGGCCTATCAGATGCAGCTCCGGACCCGGGTACAGAAAAACGCGGAAACCCTGCAGGAGTTCGAGATGGACATCGCACGCCTCGTAAGGCTCGCCTACCCAACAGCGCCGGCCGACTTTCTGGAGCAGATAGCGACGCAGACTTTCACCGACGGGCTACGGGACTCGGACACTCAACAGGCGCTGCGTCTCGCGCGCAATAAGACCCTGGCAGATGCGCTGAGCCACGCACTTGAGTTCGAGACGGCAAAACAGGCATCCAGAAAGCACGCGCGGGTGCGTCAAGTGGACGTCGACGAACCAGTAAAAACCAACGAGACCAAGCCCCTGGCCGACGAATTAATGGAGGCGCTAAGCCGTTTCTTCGATAGTCGCGGTACCACCAGCAAAAATGTAGCCGAAGGACATCCGGAGAGGCGGCCCGGAAGAGGACTACCGACCTGCTGGACCTGCCGCAAGAGAGGCCACCTGAGCAAGGACTGCGGTGATCGCCGCCGCCAAGGGTTCCCGTCGGGACAGTCAGTCGTAGGGAAACCGCGCGGCCCAGGAAAGCAAGTATCAGCCAGCCTAGGGGGGCAAAGGTTGGCTTGTGGCAGTCGTCAAGTCCTGGCAGTCCAAGTTCGTGTGACGCAGTTACGGAGGGATAATAGCAGCCTGATGGTCGACGGAGTCGTCAACGGAGAGAGCTGGCCCATGCTAATCGACGCGGGAGCATCGAGGACCATCGTCAGCCCCACCGTGATCCCGAAGTGGAGAGTTCAACCCACACAAAGGAACCTCCAGCTAATAACCGCGACCGGAGAGACCGCACCGGTACATGGCGAAGCATCACTGGAGTTCGTCATTGGTCGACGGGCGATAAAGCATCCAGTGCTTGTAGCCGACGTATCAAATGAAGTGATCATTGGACTGGACTTCCTGGACCAGAACAACATCATCTTGGATCTGAGTACCAACACTCTGCACTTCGGAGGTGAGGAACTTGCTTTGCAACCTGCGCACGAGCCCATCACCGGACGACGAGTAAGGCTGAGAGAAGACGTCATCGTTCCCGCCAGGACGGAGGTCAGCGCTGCCGTAATTGTTGACGGAACTGCTGAGGGAGTGGCGGCTGTCATCGAGCCAAAATATGAGGACATCCAGACAAAAGGATTGCTAGTTGCCAAGACTCTCATCAACACGACGTCTCGGCCGTACGTCCGCCTGTCCAACCTGAACGACTACGACATTACGGTTCACCGGGACACCAACCTAGGAGTCTGCGAGCCCGTTACCTGGATTGCCCGCATCACAGATACGACAGATAGACACCTGCAGACGGACAACCGAAGAAGACGCACACTGCCAGAAGAACTACAGAAGCTGTACCAAGGATCCCAGGACCATTTAGACGAGGAACAATCACTCCAACTTCAGGACCTGCTACGCGAATTCCAGGATGTCTTCTCCGTGGGGAGCAAAGACTTCGGCAGGACAAGCTTGGTCCAGCACAGAATCGACGTTGGGGACAGCGCACCGATTAGGGCCCCATTCCGACGTGTCCCGCTCGCCAAGCAAGCCGAAGTCGACAGGATGGTAGAAGAGATTAAGGAGCAAGGGGTGATCGAGCCATCACATAGTCCTTGGAGTTCTCCGGTCGTGCTTGTGAGGAAGAAGGACGGTTCCACCAGGTTCTGCGTGGACTACAGGCGGGTGAACGACGTCACGAAGAAGGACAGCTACCCTCTACCCCGGATCGACGACACGCTGGTTACCATATCAGGGTCAAGTTGGTTCTCCACCTTGGATTTGAAGAGTGGCTACTGGCAGGTGGAGGTCCACCCTAAGGACCGCGAGAAAACGGCGTTCTCTGTGGGCAGCGGGCTCTGGCAGTTCACCGTCATGCCATTCGGTCTGTGCAACGCCCCTGCGACCTTCGAAAGACTAATGGAGTCCATTCTGAGGGTACTACACTGGAAGACCTGCCTGGTCTACCTAGACGACGTCATCGTTCTGGGGAGAAGCTTCGAGGAGCACTACAGCAACCTGAAGGAGATCTTGTTGAAGCTACGGGCTGCCCAGCTGAAGTTGAGCCCCAAGAAGTGTCAGCTCTTCCAGAAGCGGGTCCAGTACCTTGGGCATATCGTCTCCGAGGAAGGGGTGCGTACCGACCCAGAGAAGACCGCAGCTGTGAGGGAGTGGCCAGTTCCGAAGGACAAGTCCCAACTACGAAGCTTCCTAGGACTCTGCACTTATTACCGTCGCTTCGTGAGGGGATTCGCCGACATCGCCAAACCTTTACATCGCCTGACTGAGAAGGACCAACTCTTCACGTGGACAGCAGAATGCCACAGTGCCTTCGAACAACTCAAGCAGGCTCTGTGCACCGCGCCTATTCTGGCCTACCCCAGACCTGGAACAAGGTTCATCGTCGATACCGATGCCAGCGACTTTGGCATAGGGGGAATCCTGTCGCAGGTAGTGGACGGCGAGGAGAGAGTAGTGGCCTACTTCAGCAAGGCCTTGTCAAAGCCAGAAAGGAACTACTGCGTCACCAGGAAGGAGCTGCTCGCCATCGTGAAGACCATTGAACACTTCCACAAGTACCTGTACGGGCAAGAATTTCTCATCAGGACCGACCGTGCATCCCTGCGGTGGCTCCTGAACTTCAAGCAGCCCGAGGGTCAACTCGCGCGGTGGTTAGAGAGGCTTCAACAGTACAACTTTGAGATTCAGCACAGGAAAGGCCAACTGCATTCTAACGCCGACGCCCTGTCACGAAGACCGTGCCCCGAAGACTGCACCTTCTGTGCCCGAAGGGAGGAGAACACCGGGATACTGTGCCGACGGACTACTGTGGAACTTCAAGGGAACTGGAGCCGCGAATCTTTCACGCGGGCACAAGCAGAAGATGATGACCTGGGACTGATAGCCGAATGAAAGAGGGCCTGTGTCCCCAGACCCGGGTGGAACATTGTGAGTGACTGCAGCCCAAAGTTTAAGTCCTACTGGGCACAGTGGGACTCGCTGATTGTAAGGGATGGCCTCATCTGCCGTACCTGGGAGAGCACCGACGGGAAGACATCTCGGGAACAAGTCGTCGTTCCAAAGGCTATGACGGAGGAAGTCCTGAAGGAAGTTCATGGAGGATCATCTGGTGGACACCTAGGGATAAAGAAGACCCTGGACAAGCTGAGAGAGCGGTTCTACTGGATCGGATGCCGAACAGACGTGGAGAACTACTGCGCGAGGTGCCACGATTGCGCAGCCAGCAAGGGCCCAGGACGAAGACGACGGGGTCCACTGAAGACCTACAACGTGGGCGGCCCCATGGAGAGAGTGTCCATCGATGTTGCTGGGCCATTCCCGTTAAGCGAGGCAGGGAACCGCTACATATTAGTCGTCAGCGACTACTTTACCAAATGGCCGGAGGCGTATGCGCTCCCTAACCAAGAAGCCGCGACGATTGCAGAGACCCTGGTGAAGGAATTCGTCAGCCGGTACGGAGTACCCCTGGAGCTGCACTCTGACCAAGGGAGGAACTTCGAGTCGCAGGTGTTCCAGAACCTATGCCAGCTGCTGGGAATCCGGAAGACAAGGACAACGCAGCTACACCCTCAGTCCGACGGGATGGTAGAGCGATTCAATCGCACCATCGAGAACCATCTCCGAATAGTCGTCAGCGAGCACCAGAGGGATTGGGACAAGCATCTTCCACTATTTCTCCTGGCCTACCGCGCCGCCGTGCATGAAGCTACCGGGTGCACACCAGCCCGGGCCATGTTTGGGAGGGAGCTCCGTCTACCTGTCGATCTTGCCTTCGGCCGACCTGGGAATGATCCGATCCCGGTAAGCCAGTATTGTCAAGAACTGGTCGACCAACTGGAAGACGTACACGCGTTCACGAGGAGGAAACTCCGGATCGAGACCGACCTAATGAAGACCCGATACGACCAGCAGACGGATGCCGGCGGATTCCACGAGGACGACCTGGTCTGGCTCTTCAACCCATTACGGAAGAAAGGCCTGTCACCCAAACTGCAGAAGTCCTGGGAGGGCCCGTACCGAGTCGTGAAACGGATCAACGATGTCGTCTACAGGATCCAGCGGAGCCCGAGGGCAAAGATGAAGATCGTGCACCGAGATCGCCTGGCAGCCTACGGAGGGACACAGACGGACCAATGATTGATCGGGACGATCAGCCTTTTTTGGAAGGGGGTGGTGTTACGGCTGTGAGTTTGTGTCATCGCTCGCCGCATGAGTCACAACTGCCCCAGGGCTGGGCTGTGGCCTGCCTCCTGTATTGCGCGCGCCTTATGCAACAGGGCTACTAGGACAAAGGGGTAGTCCAGAATATTCGTGACTGGACCAGCGATGGAAACCTCGAGAAGCCGTGAACCCTGGATGGATCTAGAAGCATTTATTGAGTCACCGGCCTGCTATATAAGTGCGACCTGTCTAGCAGTTGTTGTTGTTGTGTTTTACGAGCTAGTGCGAGCGATTATCTTGTGCGACAGAAGTGTGGTGACGAAGTGCTGTGCGAGTTACGAAATCCAGTGACATTGTTTCTCCAGCTTGTGGACAGCGAAATAGCCTGCAGCAAGTGATCGTAAGTAATTGTGGTCGGTGAACATAAAGGAGAGGAGCAGGTAGTTTCTGTCAAGGCCACCGTACTCATTAGGACGGATTAATTTCTGTGATCTGTTGACAAGTGGAAGGGCCAAGAGCGCTCAAGGAAGAGACTTGAGGAAACTGGAGTAAGGCTCCTAATTGCTTTTATTTGCTGATTAGTGAAATTTTCTGGCCACAATAAAGTTAATTATTTCTTTAAGCAGTAATTGGTGTTGTGCTTTGTACCCCCACCGTAATCCAGTTAACAAAAGTGCCACTAGGGGGTGGCACGTAACAATAGTTTGGTTGGTCGATGAGAGTGAATATCCAAAAATCCTTCCTTAGTGGACGTTTTTCTTCCAGAATTTCATCCCTTCCCAAGGGCCCTTTAAATTGGATTTATGAAAAAGCGGTCAAACACCTATTTATTTATTTAATTATTTATTTATTTATTATTAAGCTGATTGTTTTCCTCTGAGTTTCAAACTCCTCACCTATGTTGTTTAAGAGATGCACGCTCTGTTAGGAATTCTTCAACCCTCACTTTTCACCCCCTTTCACTCATAATATACACCACATCGAAAAACCATTAGACATGTGTCAGCTTATTTTTAATGATTAGTTTATATGCCACGTATCACATCCCCAAATGAAACCACTCGTGAGATATTGTTATTCAATGAAATGCACGTTTACCCCCCTTAACACCCCTTTAGCACCTGAATATCCAGCTATGGACCACGTTACTTCAACTGTTTCCATCATTGAGCTTTAATCTGTTCCCAGTAGTCCTTCATCCGTTTCCTGTGCGCCTCCTTTCTGTCAGTCGCCCACTTCTTTCCTGCTCTCAGTTTTGGCTTTTCTTCGAATCGCTGGTGTGCTCTAAGTTTTTTTTTTCTGGAGAGGAAGACGTTCTTGAATGTCCTCAAGTGAAATCCCTACTTCTATAAGATCTTTTTCTATCTCAGAGATCCATGGTCCATTGATTTTCTTGTCTACAAAGTAGAAAAATATGTGGTTGGGCAGTCTCTGCGAACTCATGCGTGTTATGTGGCCATAGAAATTAATTCTCCTTTTTTGCATCAAGTCCGTTATCCTTTCCACATGTATGTAGAGTTCGTTGTTATGTCGCCTCCTGTACTCTCCATTTTCTCTGACTGTTCATTTGATCTATCTCAGGATTTTCTGTTCTTTGACCTCTAAATTTTCAACTAAACCTTTCTTATTAATTGCAAGGTATTATTCTGCCTACATATCTTCTGGACGAATAACTGAACAATAATGCCTAATCTTGGCATTGATTACTATCCTCCCTATATTATTCTGCTAAGGTCCCATTCCGGTTTTGTACCGAAAATAAGGTCCCATTAACACCAACCTACACATATGGGGTACCTACGGGTTCAGCATAACCCAATGTGTGCGCGAAACGCACTCACTTACTCTCTAAATGCATCACAATTAAATAAATACCTTAATATATATATATATATTTACAATGAGATAATGAAAGAATGCAAGCCGGTAACCATGGTAACAGAATCTCACAGGTCCATCTATTTCTGTAAGATGAATGCAATTCCAATTATTACATTACTCTGAAAGTTTGCTGACTGTTATAAGGTTATCACGGAACCAAATTAAGCTGTAAAATTCATCAATAAATACAGTATAATGCGCTTAAAGGGGTCAAGGGGCACTCTAGAATTTTTTCACGCAATTTTCACGTGTGAGTGTGTTACGAAAGGTCTTTTTCACCCAACTATAAAGGGTCTCCGAAAACCACATTTAAAGGCCCTTAAATTAACAGTGTATGTGATATTCCCAGAAAACTAACTTCGCTCTGATATACCTATGAAGAAATGACAAACCCCTAACCACTGCACCAGTAGCTGAATTGATAAAGTCTGATTATTCATACCAAGGATAAATAAGTCATAGCATTCATGATTGAGATTTTGCTAAGTGTATTCTTTACAACTAGAATATTCGCGGGCGAAGTCGCGACGGGTAATGCTAGTTATTATTATTTAATTAAATTTTATATAATATCCTTTGACTTTTGGCCCTGCTGTCCATTTGTTCACGTGATCAATTGCTAAACCGTCACATTGGCTGGATTTGTACCTACGCCATAGCAAACTGTGCCTGTCTCTCATGTGGAATATAGCAAGTTTGAATATCTTGGAAGCTCAGGCAACAGCTAGGTAAGAAGATGTAACTTGTCTGATGAGTGACGTAGAGCAGGAGCCACTCACAACTTGGATCAAAGTGGTTCCCCGCGGGCCTCTTCTTCGCCAGGATTTATTTCAAATAGCAACCCTTCCCCTCTCATGCTACTGTATATCTCAACATTAAATAAACTAAAGCCTGCAAATCTCATCCCATCTCTTCTATTCCACGAGGGCGCAACCCTCACAACTTGCAAACAAACCAGTAAAATACAGCAATATTCGTCCGGAGAGAATCGCACATCAGCCTCACTTTAGCTTATTAGCAAATATCATGATGATGATGATGATAATTGTTGTTTTAAGGGGCCTAACATCTGAGTTATCGACCCCTAATGGTTGGGGTGATAGTGAAAGATGAGATCAGAATGAAAACTATAACTAATACTAACTACAAACGTACATACTAGAAGAAGAAATGGAAAACAAATCAAGGATAAGGCAAATCAAGGACAGGATGAAAAGAAATGCCCTCAACCCTCGAAGAATGAGGATTGAGGGACTTGGAAGAAAGGAGAGCCATGAAAGGCAGATAGGAAAGGTCAGAAGAAAAAGGGGGCAAAACGGACCCAGCTGAGAAATCCCTCAGGGTCACCAACTCCCAAACTCACCAGCCCTGAGCCCTTGACGGTGTAGCACTATCCAGGGTGCACCAGAAGTGGTGGGGCTACACACACCCTGCCTCCTTGAGGGCCTTGAGCAGGAGATAACATAAAAAGAAGAAGAAGGCTGACCCCTCGAAGAATGAGGGTATCAGGAAAGATGAGACAAAGGCCAATTAAGGCGGTTAAGTGAAAGACTCCCTAGACCTTGGATATCCTAATAACGTCGGGGTCGGAAGAGAACAAAAGTTGACCAAGAGAGGTCGACAGGAAAGCAGACGGAGAGGAGCACGACACAAGTAAGTGGAAGCAATGCCAGACTCAGCTGGGGTCCCGTGGTCGCCTACCCACGTCCAACTAGATGTGAACGCTGGGGGGTATTAGCAAATATCACACCGACAGGGGTGAATGACCATGGGGACAAGTCAGTAAGGGAAAAGTTACAGCTTAAAATGAATTGGTTCATAATGAAAGGGCATCAGTCCATTTAAGCTAATTGTTGGGAAATCAAGAAAAACTACGTAAAATTTTTACTATCATAATAGAAATGTAAGGATTGTAACCTTCAAATAGACAATGCACATTAGGATTCCTCTGAACATGTTTCATAAATTTATCATCAGTAGTTGAATTAAACGGATATTTTAAATCTTGTGTACTGGTGATCGTTCTTTATAAAAGAGGTTTACAACTGAGTAGCTTTAATATAACCACTCAAGGCATTGAAAAACAAGAAAGGAAAATTCTGAGAAAAATTTACGGCGCCGTTTTCAGAGATAATGTCTGGCAAACAAGACCAACAGAGGAATTATACATAAATACTATCACGACACTCATCAGAAAACGCAGAGTGAAGTTCTTTACACATATCGCCAGAATAAACGACACCAGGCTGACTAAAAGAATATGCAACATAATTTCTACGTCGAAATTGGGTTCTTCTTGGTACAAAGAAACTTTGGAACACTTACAACAATTACATATCACCATAGAAGACATTCACCACCACAGCATTTGCAAAGAAAAAATAAAAATATAAAGAAATTTGAATTTATATCACAACCCAAAAGAAATAGACGTAAATGGACAAATGAAGAGAAGAGACACAGTGAACGGATGAAAGGTTTTTGGGAAGATAAAAAGAAGAAAAGAGCCACCACCAAAAGCCAGATTCTTGTGTTTTTAGCGCTTTCCTTCAAGGGGAATATACGCAAATAATGATAATGATAATAATAATAATAATAATAATAATAATAATATAACCACTCAAAGTTTCTATGCAGCCTTGATTTGTTCACAGAAAATTGTTAGAATCTCTACTTAGTAAAAGACAAAGTCCCCGATTCTTGGATGTTACGGGTAAACTCGAGAACCACTGGATGGATTTTGATGCGGTTTTCACCATTCTGTAAAGGATATCTCGAGGATGATTTCTGTAGAAAATAATTTATTTATAAAGAAAGGAAGCTGAGCAGTAACGATTTCAGTGGAAAAGTCGAGAAAAAAACCTGGCGACCGAGTGCTTTGTAAGCTTACTCTGTGCAAACCATTAAAAATATCTGTATATTATGAGTGTAAGAATTATTCAGCATGAAAAGTTCTACAAAAAGCCCGGGAGAGCATATCTCTATCTTCAATACATCGCCTACTATAAGTGTTTTTACGTAGTTATTTCTTCCAACAATCTCCATTCAGTTACTGAGGCGACTGTTTACGAGATAGCTAGGGGCAAGTTTATCACCCCAGTTACAGCTTAGCTAGCGGACGAGCTTATTGCCCCAGATACAGCCAGCAGCGAACTGT
Source organism: Meconema thalassinum (assembly GCA_946902985.2). NCBI lineage: Eukaryota > Metazoa > Arthropoda > Insecta > Orthoptera > Tettigoniidae > Meconema > Meconema thalassinum. The sequence continues at coordinate 192,793,017 of OX336395.1, forward strand.
CGAGTCGTGTTGAGTTAAAAACTTGATAGAAGAGTGGTTGTGTTTGGAGTTTCCCTGAAAGTGCACCTCGGCTTTTCTTCATTTCGCCTGTGAATTTTTCGTTCCGCAAAATTCACAGTCAAGTTAAGATTGGACGGAAGGGGGATTTGTGTTTCATGCACCTCACCATTCTTAAATTACGTCTGACAAGAATTTGTTGCACATGCATCTCCATGATAATAAAATTAATACTCCAGTCAGTGATTTTAAACCATCATGCCGAGACGTAAAACGGATATTGGTCGTTATTCATTGACATTGGAAAAAAGCACTTATCATGTAATGCATTGATAACTGTTCCCGGGCGAAGCCGGGTCGAGTTGCTAGTATTATAATATAACAAACTTCCTAGTCATTGGATGAAGAATAGCTACTGAAATGAGACGAAATCTTCTGTGTCCTCCTCGAATAATCTCTTCATTGTCATCTCCTCCTGTCACAGTAGGCCAAGAAGTCATCAATGATATACTCGACCTGATTCTTCAGATCAAACCGGTCAAAAGACCGAAGACTTAAACAACGACACGAAAAGAAACAATGAATTTTCAACAGATTGATACTCCAGTTATTTTGACTCAATTACATATTTAAAGTCATTTTGAGCTTTAATCTCTCCTTCGTGGAGGCCCTTGCAACATTGTCTGGCATGAGTTGTGGTGGATCCCTCCAATTTCACTGAAAAAAAAAGAGAAAATTAACCCTTGGATACGGTGACGCGGCATAAAGATTACATAGAGATTACACAGTATGTTACCTTATAACTTATACTAACTAAACAGTTACTAAATAAAACTAATTAAAATAACTAGGTGTGAAATTAAAACAGTATATTACAGATATAACATAAGATTGGCTAAATTGAATGATACAGTGGTCAGAATTCATGATTTACAATTTGCAAGGATTGATACATTGTTTCTAGTGAGTGGTTAGAAATTCCATCAAAAATATTCTCATGGAAGTACTAAAATCTATGGCATTATTTCTTTGAACAACATTGTTGAAGATATTATATAGTCTGTTCAGCGGTGAACCTTTGTGAGCAGATGTCCTGGTTCTTTTAATTTCAAGTGTGATATGGTCCCTTAAATTAAGAAAATTAAGATAGAAAGGAATTCAGAATCATTTGAAAAGGAATTTCATAGCATCTATTTTTAGCCTACTTTCGATTTTTGCAAAAAATGAAAGTAGACTTATGAGATCAACACAGGGCGAAAAAAAGTGTGTCTGTCTGTGTATGTGTATGTGTGTGTGTGTGTGTGAGTCTGTGTGTGTGTGAGTGTGTGTACTCTGAATGTATGTCTCCCCCCCCCTATCAATTCGAACACGGTGAACGCAAATTGAACGAAATTTGGTACAAAGGTAGCACTAGCAAAGGACACCTCAGTGTCATGTTTTATATCGCCGCCATCTTGTCGGAAACGTAATGGCGGCCACACAAATGTTCAAAGCTTAAATCAAATTTCGACTAACATAATCATCCGATCTCTACCAAATTTTGCAACAACATACCTTTACGGAAGGAGCATCCTTTGACCAAATGAATAGGTCATTAGCCTAATAGTTTGCGGATGGCGGCCATCTTTGTGTCAAAATCGATTCTCGCTATTAATTTGAACACGGTGAAACCTAATGGAACGAAATTTGGTACAGAGGTAGCACTAGCAAAGGACACCTCAGTGTCATGTTTTTATATCGCCGCTATCTTGACAGAAACGTAATGGCGGCCACACAAATGTTCAAAGCTTAAATCAAATTTCGACTAACATAATCATCCGATCTCTACCAAATTTTGCAACAACATACCTTTATGGAGGGAGCATCCCTTGACCAATCTAGTAGGTCATTAGCCTGATAGTTTACGGATGGCGGCCATATTTGTGTCAAAATCGATTCCCCCTATTAATTCGAACACGGTGAAACTGAATGGAACGAAATTTGGTACAGAGGAAGCACTAGCAAAGGGTACCTCAGTGTCGTGTTTTATATCGCCGCCATCTTGACGGAAACGTAATGGCGGTCACACAAATGTTCAAAGCTTAAAACAAATTACGACTAACCTAATCATACGATCTCCACCAAATTTTGCAACAACATACCTTTATGGAGGGAGCAACCTTTGACCATACTAATAGGTCATTAGCATAATATTTTGCGGATGGCGGCCATATTTGTGTGAAAATGGATTCCCCCTATCAATTCGAACACGGTGAAACCGAATGGAACGAAGTTTGGTACAGAGGTAGCACTAGCAAAGGGCACCTCAGTGTCATGTTTTATATCACCGCCATCTTGACGGAAACGGAATGACGGCCACCCAAATGTTAAAAGCTAAAAGCTAATAATCTAGTCTCTACCAAATTTTGCAACAACATACCTTTATGGAGGGAGCATCCTTTGACCAAATGAGTAGGTCATTAGCCTAATAGTTTGCGGATGGCGGCCATCTTTGTGTCAAAATAGATTCTCCCTAATAATTTGAACACGGTGAAACCTAATGGAACGAAATTTGGTACAGAGGTAGCACTAGCAAAGGACACCTCAGTGTCATGTTTTTATATCGCCGCTATCTTGACAGAAACGTAATAGCGGCCACACAAATGTTCAAAGCTTAAATCAAATTTCGACTAACATAATCATCCGATCTCTACCAAATTTTGCAACAACATACCTTTATGGAGGGAGCATCCTTTGACCAATCTAATAGGTCATTAGCCTGATACTTTACGGATGGCGGCCATATTTGTGTCAAAATCGATTCCCCCTATTAATTCGAACACGGTGAAATTGAATGGAACGAAATTTGGTACAGAGGAAGCACTAGCAAAGGGTACCTCAGTGTCGTGTTTTATATCGCCGCCATCTTGACGGAAACGTAATGGCGGCCACACAAATGTTCAAAGCTTAAAACAAATTACGACTAACCTAATCATACGATCTCCACCAAATTTTGCAACAACATACCTTTATGGAGGGAGCAACCTTTGACCATACTAATAGGTCATTAGCATAATATTTTGCGGATGGCGGCCATATTTGTGTGAAAATGGATTCCCCCTATCAATTCGAACACGGTGAAACCGAATGGAACGAAGTTTGGTACAGAGGTAGCACTAGCAAAGGGCACCTCAGTGTCATGTTTTATATCACCGCCATCTTGACGGAAACGGAATGACGGCCACCCAAATGTTAAAAGCTAAAAGCTAATAATCTAGTCTCTACCAAATTTTGCAACAACATATCTTTATGTGGGAAGCATATTCTGACCAAACTGCAATATCATGAGCCCAATAGTTTGCAGATGGTGGCCAAGTATGTGTGCAAATCGATTCCCCCTCTAAATTCAAACACGGTGAAACCGAATTGAACGAAATTTGGTACAGAGGTGGCAATAGCAAAGGACACCTCAGTGCCTTGTTTTATATCGCCGCCATCTTGACGGAAACGGAATGACGGCCACCCAAATGTTAAAAGCTTAAATCAAATTACGACCATCCTAATAATTTGATCTCTACCAGATTTTTCAGCAACATGCCTTTTTGTGGAAAGCATCTTATGACTGACTACAAGGTCATCAGCCCTATAGTTTGCAAATAGCGGCCATGTATGTGTGCAAATCCATTCCCCAGATCAATTCAAGCACGGTGAAACCGAATTGAATGAAATTTTTTACAGAGGTAGCACTAGCAAAGGGCACCTCATATTCATGTTTAATATCCCTATAGCACGTTGTATTTCAAGAAGCTACTACAACCAACATTCAATTATACTCCTTGAAAAGGACAAAGCGTTATAACAATACCCATGCATTTAGGAGAAAGTAGGCTATATGTTCTTTCTTGTTCTTCGTATTTTTTAACTGTCTACATCAAAATTTATTAGCAGTTCCTGGATAGTTGGCTGTTCCTTTAAAAGGAATTTAGTGTGTTTTCAATCATTGAGGTATATGTCTTGCATCTAGGGCTCCATATAATGCTAGCATATTCTAGTTTCGGTCTGACTAGTGAGTTGTACAGGTGGATACACGTGCTTATGTTTTTGAATGGTTTTGTATTCCTGATATCAAATCCCAGTGTCTTGTTTGTGTCAATACCTTGTTTGCAGTGGTTGGAGATAAATGTTAAGGTTACATTGTTAGCAACTTAAGGTGACACAGCCTACAATAATATGGTCACGTCTGTAGCTTTAAATAAGTGAATTGGTATTTAGGTGACGATATGTGTAATGTGGGTGTGACCCGGTCGCTCGCACCTGCGAGCTATCGATCACGAGGCAGTGTGGAACAATGCTGCTGCTCTGTAGATTCTTGGGAAGTCTTGGTCTTGGTCTTCTCACAACCTCCATCAATCAGGTGTGCCTCTGTCTCCCCTCTGCTGCCACCTTGCTGCTGACGACGAAATTGGATTTTGGTGCCAGCGGACTCTCAATCATTTTTCAACGCAATCCCATCCTGGTAGTTGTCGTTTAATTAGTACACTGTCACTGCTACTTCCACTTGTGATTCTTTCACTTGAGTACGTGTCTCAGTACAGCAGACATGTCCAACCGGTCTGTCGCAATCGATTGCTATGGTGTAACATCGTTTTTAATTGATTATGTTGACCATGCTGTTCCGCCTCTTCATCCTCCCCACAGGGGCTCACATCTAGTGTGACGTGAGTTGGCGACCACGGGGCACCAGCTGAGTCCGGCATTGCTTCCACTTACTTGTGCCGGCCTCCTCTCTGTCTTCTTTCCTTTCGACCTCACTTGGTCAACTCGTGTTCTCTTCCGACCCCGACGGTATTAGGGTATCCGAGGCATAGGGAGTCTCTTCATTTCCCGTCTTAATTGGCCCTTGTCTCATCTTTTCTGATTCCCTCCTTCTGCGAGGGGTCAGCCTTCTTTTAGGTAGATTTCATTAGAAAGCTAACTATTGCAATGGGTACCATGTTTCGACTTCCGGAAAATTTCGACATATCTTCGCGTTTCACATCCCCCAGACCCCAAAACCACCGTCAGTTCAAATGTTTATATATAATTTATGTATATATGTATCTATCTATATATATATATATATATATATATATATATATATATATATATATATATATCAGTTTCTTGTGGACACGATAACTGCCGTAATTGTGCACCAATCACTTTGAATTTTTTACATAACATGTATCCCTATAAAATCTCGGTCGAGTTCGTTAATGGGCAAAATCGGTTGAAGGGGGTGAAAATGGGGGGCTTTTTTCGAAAAAGTGAAATTTCGCTACAACTCTCTTAATACGTGAAATATCGAATCCATTCAAAGTTCATAATATGTGTCGTATAAGTGCCAACAATTTATGTCAAATAAGTTTTTTGATAGCACCAACCATTGACCAAAGGGGTGGAAAAAAGTGGGTTTTTCGGGAAACATTAATCATATCTCTCTTAATAGGCACAATATCAAAACCGTACAAAATGGACAATATTCCTCCAATAATTACCTAAAACTTTTGTCTGAAAGAATTTTCGATATGACCCACCATTACGCCACGGAGTGAGCAAAATTATTTAAATTATAAGAAAATTCCAAGTGCCAAGAGTGGTTGCCATGACAACTTTACTTTTAATTGATACGGGTTGAGCCATCAGCAGTTGCTATGACAACGCCACTGCACGAGATCACATTCTGTTATCATATGTCTGTGGGAAGCGACTTCGGTATCGGAACTGGTAGCATGCTGAACTTCTATGCCCAAGGTCGCGGGTTCAAACCCGGCTGAAGTCGTCGGATTTACTAAGAGCGCCAAAAAACCCTGAGTATGCTTTCCTTCGGAGGGGAAGTTCCAACGTTCGTTGCGAGTTGATGGTTCCGGTGGCATCTAGTAGCCAAGTTCACAGCTAGGTGTCGTTGATGGTAGTATTTTAAATTATGTAGCCTATTTTAGGTAGATTTCATCAGAAAGCTAACTATTGCAATGGGTGCCATGTTTCGACTTCCGGAAAATTTCGACATATCTTCGTGTTTCACATCCCCCAAACCACCGTCAGTTCAAAAGTTTATATATATGTGTGTGTATATATATGCATATATATCAGTTTGTTGTGGACACGATAACTGCCGTAATTTTGCACCAATCACTTTAATGTTTTACATAATATGTAACCCCTTAAAAAATCGGTCGAGTTCGTTAATGGGCAAAATCGGTTAAAGGATGTGAAAATGGGGGGGGCTTTTTTTTTTTTCGAAAAAGTGAAATGTCGCTATAACTCTCTTAATACGTGAAATATCTAATCAATTCAAAGTTCATAATATTTGTCGGATAAGTGCCAAAAATTCATGTCAAATAGGTTTTTTGATAGCACCAACCATTGACCAAAGGGGTGGAAAAAAGTGTTTTTTTCGGGAAACATTAATCATATCTCTCTTAATAGGCACAATATCAAACCCGTACATAATGGAAAATATTCCCCTAATAATTACCTAAAACTTTGTCTGAAAGAATTTTTGATCTAACCTACCATTACGCCAAGGGATGAGAAAAATGATTTCGGAATTAAAGAACATTCCAAGTGCCATCAGAGGTTACCGTGACAACGCTTCTAAATTGATGAGGGATGAGCTATCAGAGGTTGCCAAGACAACGCCATTGCACGAGATCACATTCATTTTTCCATCTGACTGTGGGAAGTGGCTAACTGGTAGCATGCTGAACTTATATGCCCAAGGTCGCTGGTTCAAAGCCGGCCAAAGTCGTCGGATTTTCTAAGAGCGCTAAAAAACCCTCAGCATTCTTTCCTTTGGAGGAGAAGTTCCAACGTTCGTTGCAAGTTGCTGGTTGCGGTGGCATCTAGTAGCCAAGTTCACAGCTAGGTGTCGTTCACGTTAGGATATGGTACAAAATTAGGAACTACTACTTAAAATTGACCGTCTGCAGACCTTACCTGAATTACACACTAAAACAGTCATCAAAATTAACACCGTTTATCAGATTCTACACACCCGGGGTTACATGACCACGTTGTCGCAGCCCCTAAACTGAGAAACCAACAAAAATCTCTGCGGCAGATAAAATTTTGCGAGAAGAAGTAACAGACTGTCAGATAGTTACACATCAGTTCCAAACCTTGCATAAGGACAGTGTGGTCAGAAGTATAAAAATGAACCCCGAATGACAAGAAGGTTACCATCCCCATAGACAATAAAATGATAAAAATATGCATACAAAAACGAAAAAAAGTTGATTTTTAACCTCCAAATGTAAAATACTTTCTTGCAATCAATGAGGTCTGATCCTCCTACGAAAACCTGCATATTTTGCCTATTATAGCCAACCCCCTAGTTTGCCCGGTGAAATCTACCTCCGCCTTCCGGCGTGCCGAGAGGATTTTTTCTTTTCATGTTATCTCCTGCCTTCTGCTCATGGCCCTCAAGGAGGCCGGGTGTATGTAGCCCCACCACTTCTGGTGCACCCTAGATAATGCTACACCCTCAGGGGCTCACGGCTGGTGAGTTCGGGAGTTGGCGACCCCGAGGGATTCCTGAGCTGGATACGTTTTCCCCGTTCGTCCCTTACCTGTGGGGAGAACCCTCTCCTCTTTCACTTTCCTATCTGCCTTTCATGGCTCTCCTTCCTTCCAAGTCCCTCAATCCGCATTCTTCGAGGGTTGAGGGCATTTCTTTTCCTCCTGTCCTTTATTTGCCTTATTCTCCTTTAGTTTTCCATTTCTTCTTCTAGTAGCCTATGTAGGTTAGTAGTTAGTTTTTAGTTTCAAGTTTGCATTTCATTTTCATCTTCACGATCACCCAAACCATCAGGGGCCGATAACCCAGATGTTAGGCCCCTTAAAACAACAACTATCGTCATCATCATCCTCCCATTGCCAGGCTTTTTGACACGTTTATTTTACCAAGTGGGGTATTTTGACTACCCCAATACAATTTTGTGATTTCTTGCATCCCTCCATGTCTTTTTTCGTCATGCCTGCGTACCAGGATGTCAAGTACGATTTCGGAGCCTTGCAGTTGAATCTGGAGGCTGATTTTCCGCGCGTTGTCCTCTTATTGTATAACGATTGAGTCCACAACGTTTGAAGATAGGTTTCGACCTGTCTTACCTGATACTCCCCTTGTGAGATTTTTAGCCTACTTTCGATTTTTGCAAAAAATGAAAGTAGACTTATGAGATCAACACAGGGCGAAAAAAGTGTGTCTGTCTGTGTGTGTGTATGTGTGTGCGTGAGTCTGTGTGTGTGTGTGTCTGTGTGTCTGTGGTTGTGAGTGTGTGTACTCTGAATGTCTGTCCCCCCCCCCTATCAATTCGAACACGGTGAATGCGATTTGAACGAAATTTGGTACAAAGGTAGCACTAGCAAAGGACACCTCAGTGTCATGTTTTATATCGCCGCCATCTTGACGGAAACGTAATGGCGGCCACACAAATGTTCAAAGCTTAAATCAAATTACGACTGACCTAATCATCCGATCTCTACCAAATTTTGCAACAACATACCTTTATGGGGGGAGCATCCATTGACCAAACTAATAAGTCCTCAGCGTAATAGTTTGCGGATGGCGGCCATCTTTGTGTGAAAATCGATTCCCTCTATTAATTCGAACACGGTGCAACCGAATGGAACGAAATTTGGTACAGAGGTAGTACTAACAAAAGGCACCTCAGTGTCATGTTTTATATCGCCGCCATCTTGACGGAAACGTAATGGCGGCCACACAAATGTTCAAAGCTTAAATCAAATTACGATTAACCTAATCATCCGATCTATACCAAATTTTGCAACAACATACCTTTATAGAGGAAGCATCCTTTGACCAAATAACTAGGTCATTAGCCTAATAGTTTGCGGATGGCGGCCATCTTTGTGTGAAAATAAATTCCCCCTATTAATTCAAACACGGTGAAACCAAATGGAACGAAATTTGGTACAGAGGTAGCACTAGCAAAGGGCACCTCAGTGTCATGTTTTATATTGCCGCCATCTTGACAGAAACGTAATGGCGGCCACACGAATGTTCAAAGCTTAAATCAAATTACGATTAACCTAATCATCCGATCTCTACCAAATTTTGCAACTACATACCTTTATTGAGGGAGCATCCTTTGACCAATCTAATAGGTTATTAGCCTATTAGTTTGCGGGTGGCGGCCATCTTTATGTCAAAATTGATTCCCCCTATTAATTCGAACTCGGTGGAACCGAATGGAACGAAATTTGGTACAGAGGTAGCACTAGCAAAGGGCACCTCAGTGTCATGTTATATAACGCCACCATCTTGACTGAAACGTAATGGCGGCCACACGAATGTTCAAAGCTTAAATCAAATTACGATTAACCTAATCATCCGATCTCTAGCAAATTTAGCAACAACATACCTTTATGGAGGGAGCATCCTTTGACCAATCTAATAGGTCATTCGCCTAATAGTTTGCGGATGGCGGCCATCTTTGTGTCAAAATCGATTCTCCCTATTAATTCAAACACGGTGAAACCGAATGGAACGAAATTTGGTACAGAGATAGCACTAGCAAAGGGCATCTCAGTGTCATGATTTATATCGCCGCCATATTGACAGAAACGTAATGGCGGCCACACAAATGTTCAAAGCTTAAATCAAATTACGATTAGCCTAATCATCCGATCTCTAGCAAATTTAGCAACAACATACCTTTATGGAGGGAGCATCCTTTGACCAAACTAATAGGTCATCAGCCTAATATTTTGCGGATGGCGGCCATCTTTGTGTGAAAATCGATTCCCCTTATAAATCCGAACACGGTGAAACCGAATGGAACGAAATTTGGTACAGAGGTAGCACTAGCAAAGGGCACCTCAGTGTCATGTTTTATATCACCGCTATCTTGACGGAAACGTAATCGCGGCCACCCAAATGTTAAAAGCTAAAATGTAATTACGACCAACCTAATAATCTAGTCTCTACCAAATTTTGCAACACCATATCTTTATGTAGGAAACATATTCATACCAAACTGCAAGAACATCAGCCCAATAGTTTGCAGATGGTGGCCAAGTATGTGTGCAAATCGATTCCCCCTATCAATTCAAACACGGTGAAACTGAATTGAACGAAATTTGGTACAGAGGTAGCACTAGCAAAGGGCACCTCATATTCATGTTTAATATCCCTATAGCACGTTGTATTTCAACAAGCTACTACAACCAGCATTCAATCATACTCCTTGAAAAGGACAAAGAGTTATAACAATACCCATGCATTTAGGAGAAAGTAGGCTATATGTTCTTTACTGAACATCTTGTTTTATTTTGACTGACTGACTGTTAATAATTCAATTAGCTAGGTAAAAGCCCGGACAACTTGTACTGTACATAATTATGAGCGCAGGCCGTGAAAGCCTAAGTTGATATAACAATTTAGTTGAAAAATGAAAATCCACAGCCTGCTTCCAGTCTCCGACCGGGTCAGGAATTGAATGAATGAAGCCCCCATCTAGCGGCGAGGATATGGACTGTGCCGGCTGCCGAGGCCTGACGCACTCCTCTGGGACAATGATTAAATGAATGACAGGTGAAATGAAATGATAGTGGAGAGAGTTGCTGGAATTAAATTTTGACAGGGAAACCCAGAGTACCCGGAGAAAAACCTGTCTGCCTCCGTTTTGTCCAGCATAGATCTCACATGGAGGGACCGGGATTTGAACCACGGACCCAGCGGTGAGAGGCCGGCGTGCTGCCGCCTAAGCCACGGAGGCTAACAATTTAGTTATTTTCATTTATGTATTGCTTGCCACGGTGGGTGAGTGGTTATCATGTCGGATTACTAACACCTAGCTTGCAGGCTCGCTCCTGACCATGGTAAGTGATTTTTTAAAGGCGACAAAAATCACTACATGCACGTCATATGTTGTTGGCATGTTAAAGAACCTATTTGAATTCAGTAGACCGTGTTCAGAATGGCAAAATTAATCTCGGGAGTTCCTTCTTTCTCTACTAGAAAGCGCTATCGTGTCAAGGAGCTTAGATATCTAACCTTCTTGACTTCCATAGCGCTTCAAGGAACAACAAAATTCGACATGCAAGCTGCCCTCTGGGCGTCAAATAAAAAAGCTTGCACCCGGCATCCGAGGCCATACGATTTTTTTTTATATTTTTTTTTGTTATAATCGTTTCGGTCGTCTTTGGACCACGTTATTTCAACTGCCTTTTCCCTCTTTCTTTCACATTGGCCCAGTATTCGCGCATTCTTCTTCGGTGAGCTTCCTTCCGTTCTTCGGTCCACTTTTTGCCGGTTTTCAATATAGGTTTTGGCTGAAAACTCTGTATCTCGCCAAGTTTCTTCTACAAAGAGTCACGTTCCAAGATGTCCTCATGTGATATCCCCAGTTCTTGTAGGTCTTTTTCCACCTCTGTAAACCAGATCCCTTTGGTTTTCTTTCCCACAAAGTAGGCACAGATTCGATTGGACAATCTTCCAGAGTTCATTCGTGTTAAATGGCCATAAAAGGAGAGTCTTCTTTTGCGAATGGTGTCCGTTATTTTCTCCACATGTAGATAAAGTTCATCGTTGTGTCGTCTTCTATACTCTCCTCGTTCCTTGACCGGGCCCAAGATCTTTCACAGAATCTTCCTCTCTTTGGTTTCGAGTTGTTCTTCCAGGCCTTTCTTATTCATCGCCAGGCATTCTGATGCATATAACGCCTCCGGGCGAATAACGGTAACGTAGCGCCTCAGTTTGGCCTTGAAGGACATTGATCGTGTTTTGTAAATGTCTTTGGTTAAATGGTAAGCCATACGATATTATTATTTATTTATTTCTTAAATAAATAAATAAATAAATGGTTATGTACTGTGTTATATAAATAGAATAACAAAATAATCCGCAATTATGAGGCGGGCAGTCCAGTCCTGATCCACCGAGGAAGATTATCCAGCCAGAGCTTGCAGATGATACCTACTTGGTGTAGCAGGAGACTATTAGCCCTGTGGTGGGTTGGGAGCACCTTACCTCAAATGTTACCACCAGCTGGCACCAGGCAGGACTAAATGAAGCCCACTCTTCTAATAATGTGTGCTCGTATCTCGCGCTTTAGGATGACAGAGGTTACAGTTCACAAGGCGACAAGATTCTACTTCAAGTCAAATGAGAAGAGCTAAGAAATCTTCACAAATTACTTAATTTTTATTAAGTTCATCTGATAGAACACATTTTTGTCTGCTTCTGTACCAATTAACATGAGCATAGTGCCATCATTTTTTCAGTTATGTGGGCTTCAAGTAGAAGGAAGTTTGTAGTTTTAGTTGACCGTTAATCACGCGAACATGAGCCACGGGACCATCATTTTACGTGGAAACCAAACCCGGTATTTGTGCTTCAGTGAGAAGGTGTATAAAGTGATTGTGTAAGAAGTGGCATTTGCAAAAAAGAAGGTTGCACTTTTAATGTTTATATTAAGGCTTTCAGGGCCCGGATTATATAAATAATTCATGTTTTTTGGGCTAATGCCGTGTGTATTTAGCTTTTTCAATGGAATCAAACAATGTGGCCAAAGATAGCATATCAATGAGATTACAAAATTTACAAAGAATATAGATCGATAGATAAATTCCTCGGTTCGTCACCAGAGAGCAGCTGCCATAAATTACTGTATGGGCCATGGTAGAACGGCGGACAGAGTAGTAAGTAAGGATAAGGTAAAGGGGGCGGGATGAAAATATAGAGACTCCTCCAAGAATGAGGATGCCCAATAGAAAAGGGGGGGGGGGGAGAGATGGGTGGGTTAGGTGGATATAAGGAAACATAAACAAAAGGGAAGTGTATCTGAACGATACCTAACGTCATACAGGCAACGGCGAAAAAACAGTTGGAAATTCCTCCAGTGACGAACAAAGGAGATCAAATCCAGGCTCTGTAGCCATAGAGGAAAAAAGTACAATTTGAAATAGGTGAAGAACAGAGAGACTGAGAGGAACTATCTTCCTAGATCCTTAATGACTGGTAGCCAAGTGTCACTTAGCTGATATCCAGTGTCTCTGTTAAAATTATTGGGATTTTTACGAATTTCAACTGCCCCCCCCCCCCCTTATAATTCTAGACCAGTTGTGCTTAACAAGGGCAAGCGCATGAGCATCCTTGAAACATACATCGTGCCCTGAAGACAGGGCATGTTCAGCTATAGCTGATTTGTCAAGTTGGTTTAGACGGATGTTCCTTTGATGCTCTTTGATGCGAGTTGCAATGGACCGTTTTGTTTGTCCAATGTAGACTTTTCCGCAAGTACAAGGGACTTCATACACCCCAGGTTGTATTATTGGGGTCAATTTATCTTTGTTTAATGCTAAATGTTGACCAATTTTCGTCATAGTGCTGAAAACTGTTTTTATCTTGTGCTTGCGGAGAATCTTAGCAACGCGGTCAGTGGTGTTGTGAATATAAGGGAGGTAAGCAGTTCCCCTCACGTCGGAGCTCTGAGAAGGTTGTCTATCCCTCCTTCTGGGATGTAGGGACCTATATATAGTGGATTCATTATAGCCATTACCCTTAAACATGGTTTGTAACGCATTTAACTCTTCCTGAACTCACAAATACGTTCCGCTCTTTTGGCTAGAATTGTTATAATTCCTTGTTTTTTGTACTGGGTGGTGGTGGGAGTCTGCATGTAAATAACGGTTAGTGTGAGTTGGCTTACGGTAGACGCTGTGCCCCATGGAGGTATGTGGATGATACGTTCGTGGTGTGGGAGGAGGGTTCTGAGAAACTGAACCACTTTCTGAACCACCTAAATCAGCCGCATCCTTCAATCCACTTCACAATGGAGCTAGAGTCGGGTGGATGCTTACCTTTTCTGGATGTTCTTGTGAGGAGGAAGGCGGTTGGCAGCTGCTCTTTGGTGACGAACCGAGGAATTTATCTATCTATATTCTTTGTAATTTTTGTTATCTCATTGATATACTTTCTTTGGCCACATTGTTTGATTCCATTGAAAAAGGAGGCAAGGTTTCTCCGAAACGTATGGTTCTAATCTAAATACACACGGCATACGCCCAAAAAACATGAATTATTTATACTTTTAATGTTGTCATATAAACATTTTATTTTACATTGTAAAAGCATTTTGTATAAACCATTATTATCATTATTATTATTATTATTATTATTATTATTATTATTATTATTATTAGTTTTAGTAAAAATTCGCTTCAAATTTGGCATGATTCTATAAGCTTAGATATATATACCGTACCTATATTCCCAAGGATTAACTTCATTGGTCACTTTTATTTATTTATTTATTTGTTTATGTTTTTATTTATTCATCTGTTGCTTTGTATACATTCATTTGTTTCTTTGTTTGTTAGTATTTATTTCTTAGTTTGCATTTATTTATTTATTTATTTATTTATTTATTTATTTATTTGTATTTATTTGTTTGTATTCATTTCTTTATTTGTATTTATTTATGTATTTGTATGTATTCACTTATTTATGTATTTCTTTGTATTTATTTATGTATTTCTTTGTATTTATGTATGTATTTACTTATATTTTATTTATTTCTTTATTTGTATTTATCAATTCACTTGTTGGTTTGTAAATATTCATTTCATTCTTTGTCTGTATTCATTTCTTTATTGGTATTTATTTGTATTTATTTTTTGCATTCATTTATGTATTTGTATTTATTTATATGTATTTATTTGTATTTGTATTCATTTATGTATTTGTATTTATTTATTTGTATTTATTTATGTATTTGTATTTATTTATTTGTATTAATTTATTTATGTTATTTGTATATAAGTATGTATTTATTTGTTGATTTGTATATATTCATTTGTTTCTTTATTTGTATTTATTTATTTATTTGTATTTATTTATGTATTTATTTGTATTTTATTTATTTGTTGGTTTGTATATATTCATTTCTTTCTTTGTATTTATTTCTTCATTTGTATTTATTAATTAATTTGGTGGTTTGTATATATCCATTTCATTCTTTGTTTGTATTCATTTCTTCATTGGTATTTATATATTTGTATTTATTTATTTGTATTAATTTATTTGTATTTATATGTATTTATTTATTGTTTTTTTTATTCGTATTTATTTACTTATTTATACGTTTTTAATGGGCCAGGGATCCACCTGAATCAATACTTTTATTGAAAATGATAACTTATTTATTTATTTATTTATTTATTTATTTAAATGACAGCGATGTCAAAGTCCCTAAATGAAACAATAACATTTTTCTGTCATATGGCTTTTTATCGGCGACAGGACGATGACCTAGAAGTTGTCTGTCCTCCTCCACTGTATGAACCTGTCTCAGACGAGCAATGAACGTCAGTCATTATGTAAATACTTTAATCTCAATGACACCTCCCGTCTTGGTATCGCTAACGACCTAGCCCAGTAATCACTTCCTCTGCGACTGCTTCCTTTACACGCCAGTTATTTTCAATTTAAAAACATATAGAAATAGAAATTAATGGGTGGCCCGACTTGACTTGACTTTTTTCTCTCTCCGTTTCTCGGTCTCTCTTGTGGATCTTATAATAAAAATACCTGCGCCCTGAGTTGGTCTTTGAAATATTAACTGGTGTGGAAGCCAGAGCACAGATAAAATTTAATTTTCGTGACGGATCTCTCGAGTCTTACCCATTTCTTATATTTCAGATGTTCTTCTTTTTATTTTATTGCGGAGTTCCTGGAATGTCTCTTGTGCTATTGGGAATTATAGGCTTATTCTGAGAATGATTGTACAGTGCTGCAAATATGTTATCTGCATTGACGTTCATGTTTTAGCCATTTTCATTTATGAAAGAAATAGGCTTATAAGTTCACCTTTTGTCCGTGCCCATGTGTGTGTGGCCGTTATAAAATCTAAACGCCCAAAGTGATTTCAATGAAACTGGGTAAGTGAATACATACTTCAATATCATCCAACCTCGACCATGCCTTTCAAATTTAAATACGTTTCACAAATCCAACATGGCGGCCGTGCTAAACATTTCACTGGCATTCTATAACTCCGCAGCAGCAACAGATATCACCCTAGAATTTTGTACGGTGATAAAGGGTACTACTGGAAGTTCATCTATGTGATCTTCATAAACCTGTTAAGTACGAAACGAACATGGCGGCCAAGCGAAGTTGAAACATTAAAATAGACTTTTCTCGTGATTTATCCATCCGAATGCAGTAAAAGTTGGTACGGTAAATGTTCATATAAAATTTAATCTAATGGCTTCCAATTAAAATCAATTGTTTTGATAACCCCAAGATGGCCACTGTGAAAATTTTTTAAAATATTTTTTTGTGTGTCCTAATCAAGCGATTGAAATAAAAGTTCGAATAATGAATCTACGCAATAATCTTCATCTAATGGTACATAACTATATGGCCTACATATATAACAATCTAGCATGGCGACCATCCATAATATTTGGACGATTCTCAATATCTACGAATCTATCAAAGAAATCAAACTAAAATTTTCTATGTTGATGGAGGCTATTAACTTAGGTTCAACTATGGATCGTTCAATAACCTGTTGAGCAAAAAACCAACATGGCGGCGACGCGAAATTTAAATATTAAAATTGATTTTTTCGTGACTTTTCATCCGATCGCTGTGAAACTTGGGACAGTATGGTTGGTTGGTTGGTTCTTAAGTTTAGGGGCTGCGACAACGCGGTCATGTAGCCCCGTGTACTTTGGGTGTGTGTAGAATCTGTCTGAAAACCGGTGTTAATTGTGATGACTGTATTAGTGTGTGTTATCTGTTTGTTAATTTAAGTACTGCAACTAAGAATTTTTTAAATAGTTCCTACTTTTGCCGCCAAGCGCCACCGTCAACGACTACTAGGCCAAGTTCAGAACTGAGCTACTAGACGCCGCCGCAGTCGGCTCTTGGCAACGAACATAGAAACCTAAGAGCGTTGTTTACGTTCTTAACCTATCCAATTTAGCTTCACACAGGTGCAATTAGTGGAAGGATCTTTAACATGCCATAAATCTATGACATGGGACCGCCGGCTTTACTTCCCCTCCGAAGGAAGGCATACTGAGGGATTTTTAACGCTCTTAAAAAATCCGACGGCTTCGGCCGGGTTTGAACCCGCTATCTTGGGCATAGAAGCTCAGCATGCTACCGACTACGCCACCGAAGCCGCTTGGGACAGTATATCTTCATACAAGCCTTAATATACTGACGTCTTATTTATTGGAGTTGTTTGATAACTTAAAAATGGCGGCTGTACTTTTTTTTTAAATCTCGTATTCATTTCTCATGTCCTAATTAAGACCAGTAGGTTATATGAAAAAGGCTATTTATTTCTTCTCGGAACTACTTGTCTTTATTAATATGAGTATGTTTCAGGGCTGGGGGAGGGGGTCTATCTGTGGTTAGTTTGGACAACAATCCGGCACGGATATCCGGTTGTTACCATGGCAACAAGTGTTAGTCATCTAGTTCAGTAGAGACATCTACTGTTATGTTGCTCTAAGAACCTTGAAAGTTAGTACGTCTGTCGGTCACGAGATAGTACGCACTCGTAGTGTTGGAATAAAAGTCATTAAAGATGTAAAAAGTTTTTCAAAATGTTGATTTTTTTAAATTCCAGCGTCTCCGAGTTTCATTTTTTAATTAAAAATCAGTGCTACCACATACAATTTTAGTGTCAACAAAAAATTCTTAAAAATTTACTAAAATCATTTTTTTCGATTATTTTAAGTGCGCAAGTGATCTGGGTCATTATTATGAATTGCATCAAATGTTCCATAATAATAATAATAGTATAATAATAATAATAATTACACACACAATCATAGAGAGATAATCCAACATCGAGACTGATTTCAAACGACGACTGAGATTTTACGACCACGTCATGAGACTGAATGACGACCGATTAATACGGCATCGGGGGCGTAGTTGGTAGCATGCTGAACTGGTGTGCCCAAGATAGCGGGTTCAAACGCGGCCAAAGTCGTCGGATTTTTAAGAGCGTTAAACTCCTTCAGTATGCCTTCCTTCGGAGGGGAAGTAAAGCCGGCGGTCCCATGTCATAGATTTATGGCATGTAAAAGATCCTTCCACAGACTAAACTTGTGTGAAGCTTAATTTCTAGGTTAGATTTCGTTGGAACGCTCCACGGCCGACTGAATGCGCTCATACCGGCCTAGACATTTAGACCTTTTTCATGAAATCTTGTTAGTTACTCAACTGCTCACACTGCGCTGTTCACCAAGCATTGCACGACTAAGACTTATCTCTACTTAGTGTAAAACAAAGTCCCCGATTCTTGGATATCACGGGTAATCTCGAGAACCACTGGATGGATTTTGATGCGGCTTTCACCATTCTGTACAGGTAATATCGAGGAAGATTTCTGTAGAAAATAATTAATTTATGATCAAAGGGAGCCAAGCAGTAACGATTTTAGCTTTCAGTGAATAGGTCGAAGAAAGAACTTGACGTCCGTGCGCTTTTTAAGCTTACGCTGGACAAATCGTTAAAAATATCAATATACTATGAGTGTAAGAATTGTTCAGCATGAAAAATTGTACAAAAAAGTCCGCGTGAGCATATCTCTATCTTCGATACATCGACCACTATAAGTGTTTTTAGTTTGGACGGGAGGGGGATTTGGCTTGCACCTCGCCATTCTTAAATTACGTCTGACAGGAATTCCTTGCACATTCATAACTGTTCCCGGGCGAAGCCGGGGCGGGTTGCTAGTCACACTATTATATTATCATTATAATTCCCACAATATCAAAATGCAAATTATATCACAAAATAAAATAGCGTGCTAATAAATCTAAGAGAAATTAGACATACCTTCACCTCGTTACAGTTGAATTCGATCAGAATCACTCGGTTTTCATTAAAGTTTATGCATTATTCTGCTGAACGGTTTGGAAGTTCGGCAACAGGAAACTAGGACTGTTATTTACTTAAAATATACATTTTTGTATTTTTGTACTATTTGTGTTCATGATTTCATTACATTGTCAGAATTACCGACAGTAGTGGCTACGCTGGCTAAAGCGCAGCGTTAGGCCATGGTGCCAAGCTCTCTGCTGACTAGGTAGACGCGTGTGTTCGAGCCCCACCGTCGGCCGTCCTTGAAATGATTTTCCGTGGTTTCCCATTTTTCAACACCAGGCAAATGCTGGGACGGTACCTTCTAACAGGCCACGGCCGCTCCTTCCACATCCTTGCCCAGTTTCATTCATCTTCATCCATTCCATCTCTCATCCTGACGCGCAGGTCGCCCACGGGTGTCGACTAGAAAGACCTGCACTCGGCCTCTCAGGAGGCCACACGAAAAAAAAAGTCAGAATTAATGCTTTAATTAGTAGGGTATACTATTCAGTGTACCTTTTATAAATAAAAACCGTGAGGTTTCTCACCTCCCCATATTACGAAACCCGGTTGCCTAATACGGGGAAAGTGCACTTTTAAAGTTAACAATAATATCAGAGGGTATTACAACATCAAACGTGCCCATATTTGTAATATACATAGTATATCGCCTGAGGTTTACATTGGTGAGAAAACCAAAATTATTCCGTTCCTTCTTATGTCTAATGTGAGCCCTATAAAAAAACTCCCCATATTTGGCGACTTTCCTCTACCCATTTTTAGAAGATACCTTATGCACTGGACAGCTGAATCCGTGATTAATTGTATAGGTAGCTTCGTAAGTCTCAGAACTCAGGAAGTCCTTTCTAGCAGCGTTACTAGCAGCTTTCAAAGTTTCAAGGTAAGAAAGAAAATATTCCTCTAGCCAGTTTAGGCGACTGACATTTAATGAGAAAAAATGCCCTTTATCTGGATTTCTAGACTGAATATGATGATATGTGATGCTTACGTCATGCATAGCGAACCATTTATTAACGTTTTTCAAAAAAAATGGTTGCTCCTGCGTCCATGAATGTGTACGCTTCCGGGTGCATGCCTCTATTTTCTTTCAGTGTACTAATGGCACCAATAACTTCTGACGAGAACACTTCCTTGGCACGCCGAACATTCATTTTTCCAAATTTGGTGGGTTTGATGTGTTTTTTAGTGAGGTGTCTGACCGGTTTGACGATCTCACCCTTTTGCATTGTGTATAGTAATGACAAGTATTTCCCTGAAATTATTCCAGTACCATCAGTCATCTCTCGTTACAGAAACTGCGTTCTAATGTTTTTTTTTTTAGAATGTGACGATGATCAAAACTAGGGAATACATTCCTAGACTCGTCGTATGGGTGATTGACCATTGGTTGCAAATTCCCTCCCCCTAAATGCCTCATCATTGTAGTGTTAGTTTTGTGATTATCAGAGACAGTTATTATAATTATGAAACCGCATTGTTCAACCTCGAGAATAACGTCCAGCAGGAGTTTATGTAAGTCCCGTCCTGACAGCAGCTTCGTGAAAAAGAAGGCACACGGTATCTGATAATTTGTCGAAAGATCTCTTAGCACAAAACACAACACACGATTAGCTGCTACATGTTCCCGGCTGTAATTTTGATCCTCTCTTTCCTTTTAATGAGACGGTGCTGGAGTAGTGTCCTTGTACCCGAAGAAGGTGCAAGGTATGTCTAATTTCTCTTAGATTTATTAGCACGCTATTTTATTTTGTGATATAATTTTAATTTTGATAATGCGGAAATTATAATGATAATAATTATATAGTGTCACTAGCAACCCGCCCCGGCTTCGCCCGGGAACAGTTATGAATGTGCAAGGAATTCCTGTCAGACGTAATTTAAGAATGGCGAGGTGCAAGCCAAATGCCCCTCCCGTCCAAACTAAAAACACTTATAGTGGGCGATGTATCGAAGATAGAGATATGCTCTCGCGGACTTTTTTGTAGAATTTCTCACGCTGATCAATTCTTACACTCATAATATAATGATATTTTTAACGGTTCGCCCAGCGTAAGCTTAAAAAGCGCACGGACGCCAGGCTATTTTTTCGACCTTTTCACTGAAATCGTTACTGCTTGGCTCCCTTTGGTCATAAATAAATTATTTTCTACAAAAATCTTCCTCGAGATCACCTTTACAGAATGGTGAAAGCAGCATCAAAATCCATCCAGTGGTTCTTGAGATTACACATTTAATATACGTACTGTACAGCTGATTCCTTATCGCGCCTATAATGGGAGGGGAGTGCGCTCTACCGGCAACGAGTAGAAACTTTCCAATTACATGTTACACATGGGTTCTGACTGGGAATGTCAAGGCCGGTATAGAGCGCAGCTCGTATTCAGTCGGCCGTGGAACGCTCTATCAAAGTTCCAGCGTTCACCACCAGGTATCATTGACATCTGGTAGCGAAAGTTGGAACTACTTGAAATTGAACGGAACTTGTAGCTCACCCTATGGGTGTCCGCTTGAAGCAGCTACAGCCTCTGGCGAGCCGAATATGTCCTCGGACACTCCTGGCACTAAAAGCCATACGATAAATAAAAAAACAAAGATAATTATTATGACATACTTAAGGAAACTTTAAAGTGAAAACTGTCTGGATTACACAGGTCCAAATTGATCTTAGGAGTGTCAATATCACACTAATACACATCGAGGATATAATGACATTCAGGCATCAGATCCACAGTTGATAGAATGGCAAATGACAAGTGCGTATTTTTAGAGGGATGAGAATATATACTCCCACATCCCTCCCATTGCCACTTTCTTTACTTAACTTAAGGTGTTAGGTACAGGTTACCATGGTAAAATTTTAACAATTATCTTTTTAGCCTATTTTCAATTTTGAAAAAATAGGCTTATGAGATCACCTTTTGTCCGTGTGTGTGTGCGTGCGTGTGCGTGTGTGTGTGTGTGTGTGTGATTCGTGTGTGTGTGTCCCCCTAATAAAATCTAAACGGCAGGAGCGATTTCAGTGAAACTCGGAAAGTTCATAGCACTATTCCCGGCGACCTCGACCGTGCCCTTCAAATTTTGTTACGACTCACCAATCCAACATGGCGGCTGTGCGAAATATTTCACCAGCATTCAATATCTCCGAAACTATTACCGATATTACCCTGCCATTTTCTATGGCGATAGAGGGAACTACTATAAGTTCACTTATGTGACTTTTTAAAACCTGGTAACTACAAAACCAACATGGAGGCCAAGCGAATTTGCGACTTTTAAATAGACGTTTCTCGTGATTTGACCAACCAAACGCAATGAAACTTGGTACAGTGTATGTTTATATACATTGTAATGCACCGACATCTAACTTCGTTCAATTGTTTACATAATCACAACATGGTGGATGTGCGAAATATTTCACCGGCATTCTATATCTCTGAAACTATTAGCGGTATCTCCCTAAAATTGTGTACGGAGATAAAGGGCACTACTGGAAGTCCATCTATAAGACTTTCAAAAAACAGGTTAACTACAAAACGAACATGGCGGCCAAGCGAATTTGAAAATTTTAAATAGACCTTTCTCGCGATTTAATGCTCCAAGCGCACTGAAACCTGGTACAGGAAATATTTATACACATTGTAATCCACTGGTATCTAATTTAGTTCAATTGTTTACATAACCTCAAGATGGCGGCAGTGCGAATTTTAAAATTAAGTTTTTATTTCTTGTGATGTAGTCATGCGATTGAAGTGAAAGTTTGAATAATGAACCAACGCAATAGTTTTCCTTTAATGGTACATGACTCTATGGCCTATACATTTAACAATCCAACATGGTGACCATCCGATATATTTAGGCGATACTGAATATCTACGAATCTATTTTAGCAATCAAACTGCATTTTTTATGTTCATAGGGGCTATGAACTTAAGTTCACCTATAGGACTTTAAATAACCTGGTGATCACAAATCCAACATGGCGGTGACGCGAATTATAAATATTCACATGGACGTTTCTCGCAATTTAACCATCCGAGTGCAGTGAAACTTGGTACAGTAAATCCTTATACGAATGTTAATCCACTGGCATCTAATTTATTTCAATTGTTTCCATAACCTCAAGATGGCAGCTGTGAAAAATTTTTAAATCTCCTTGTTTTTTCTTGTGTCCTAATTATGCGATTGAAGTTTGAATACTACACGTTCACAATAATCTGCATGTAACAGTACATAACTCTAGGACCTACATATATAAAATCCAACATGGCGACCATCCGAAATATTTAGTCGGTTCTTAATATCTACGAATCTATTACAGCAATCAAACAGAAATTTTGTATGTTGATAGTGGCAATTAACATAAGTAGGATATATGAAAATGGGCTGTATAGTTCTTCACGGAACTACATGTTTTCCTTCAAAACTACAAAATTATCAGCAATGAAATTTTGGCTCTTGGCATTTTCTTATAATTCAGAAAGCATTTCTCTCATCCCTTGGCGTAATCGTAGGTCCTATCAAAAATTCTTTCAGACAAACGTTTTAGGTAATTTTTAGGGAAATATTGTCCATTTTGTACGGTTATGATATTGTGCCTATTGAGAGAGATATGATTAATGTTTCCCGAAAAGCCCACTTTTTTTTTCACCCCTTTGGTCAATGGTTGGTGCTATCAAAAAACCTTTTAAACATACATTTTTGGCACTTATCCGACACATACTGTAGTATGAACTTTGAATGGATTCCATATTTCACGTATTAAGAGAGTTATAGCGATATTTCACTTTTTGGAAAGAAGCCCCCCATTTTCACCCTTTTCGACCAATATTGCCCATTAACTAACTCGACCGAGATTTTAAAGGGATACATATTGTGTAAAAATTCAAAGTGTTTATCGCAAAATTACAGCAGTTATCGTGTCCACAAGAAACTGATATATATACATAAATTATATATAAACTTTTGAACTGATGGTGGTTTGGGGGTCCGGGGGATGTCAAACGCGACGATATGTCAAAAATTTCCGGTAGTTGAAACATGGTACCCATTGCTATAGTTAGCTTTCTAATGAAATCTACCTAAAACAGCATTACATTCATGTCAAAAAGTAAATTATGTATTTTTTCAAAATTCAAAACGGTTGCTGTTCATCATTCGAGGCTGCAGCGTTTTAGTGATAACTCCTGTAACGTTCAAAATGTTTAGGTTATGTTAAATTTATTTTATTGCAAGGATATTCTTCTAGAAATGCAAGTACTTTCAGTAACATATCATAACAACAAATATTTTTACTTTTGTATTGGAAAGAAACTGTCAAAATTTTACAATATTTTTGCTACATTTTTTTAAGAAACTATTTTAGTGAGAGACATGAATTTACATCATTTTGTAGATATAGTAAACAGAAATACACACAAAAAGTTTCATTAGTGTATGTTAATTAGTTTTTGAGTTATCATTAAAACGGGTGTCAGACACACAACTCTGGGAAAATGATAGCTAAACATTTGTGCATAAATCTTATATACCATTAACCAGGACGAACATTGGGTGCAGGGCTTTGCCTTTTAAATCATAAAGCAAACACTACGGCGCATAATGACATATTTCTTTCACCAAAATATTGTACAGGCCCCCGAGGGGCTGCACCCCCTGGAAGCCACCCCCATCATCTATTAAAATCACCCCTAACTGGCAAACATCATAAGTCCAGAACAGTATCTTTTACACAGCAAGGGCGGCCGACCAGCTTGGAAGGCTTGCCAAACACTTGTATCACACTCATAAACATCTACACTATAACTAACTGGGGCAGCTATGCCAATGGAATGCTGACAGTACAACAGCAAGACCTATAAGAAGTGAGGTCTTTTGGGACCTGTATCTGTCATACAGTGTGTGTCGCCGGAGGCTCTGCTGCAAACTGCTATCACCAGGTGAGCATCAGTGAAGTGTTCAGAGATCCTATATTTTGTAACATCCATCCACAAACTTGTACACTTAAACTTATAACATTTATTACATTCCCCTAAAAGGGACTTACAATTTCATACTCACTGACCAATAAATACTTGGTCAGTACACTACACTTGTCTTATCAATTACACGCCTCTTTACATCCTAATGCCCTTCCTGATTCCCGTCACGAGTGACCGTGACAATAGTAGCCAAATAGTTGCTGGCTCCAGCTTCATTGTACTTCCCGTAGCGACCCGACTGCATAAGCAGCGAGTCGCCAACATAGCTGACGCAAGCACGTCGGTTATATAACTCTCTCCAACCAGCTGGGAGGCTAGTACATTAACCCGCACACAGAGGTTCACCCCCCGAGCTACACTTACGTCTTTATAGGAGCACCCCCTAGCATCTAAACACCAAACAACACTCTACACTGGTAAGCTTACCCAGCTACGGGAAGCTACCTTCTCCTAGGCATCACCTTATAAATTAGTACAATAACACATACGTTTTAGATCTAGCTACCCCCAACTAAGGGATCTAAAACAATATTCCTAAATGATAGGAACATAAAATAAAAATATTTTGAAAAATTGATTTTTGTTAACCCTTTAACAGCTGACTGTTCATTTAAATTGTCGAGTTCGACATAGCGAAATGATGAAGGACTTCGGGAAGAACAAGAAAAATAACAGCAGTAGATCATAATGTCTCTTATATGATCCTATGGATCTAAAGTTGTTAAATAAATAAATAATAATATATTTATTTGGAATAATGATATGGTCCCCTGTTGATATGGAAGAGATGTGTAGGAAAATACGAACATTATTGACCAAACATCGAATACATCACTTAAAAAATTAGCATAGAATTTTTCACTCCTGAGCGTAACATTGATTTTAAAGATCCCCTTCGGGGCAAAATTCTGGCACCCCGGCGTCTCCAAAATCCACAGTAGTTAAAAGAGACGTAAAACCAATAACATTAATATTTAAGTTTAACTAAAGTTAAGTTAAAGAGATAAAAAGAAATCACAAATATTTGATGACTAATCAAAGTAAAAATTAGATAAAGTTAAAGTAAACTCTAGTTAGTTAGTTATTGTAGTTGTAACGGGCGGGACAGCGAGGCCAGTCTCTTAAATTTAAGTTTAATTAAAAATAACATTAATTCCATGAATATTTGGTGATTAATCAAACTAAAATTGGTGATTAAACTAAAATTAAGCGACTTCGGTGGCGTAGTTGGTAGCATGCTGAGGTTCTATCCCCAAGATCGCGGGTTCAAACCGGATTTTTAAGAGCGTTAAAATCGCTCAGTATGCCTTCCTTCGGAGGGGAAGTAAAGCCGGCGGTCCCATGTCATAGATTTATGGCATCAAAAAGAACCTTCCACTAACTACACTTGTGGAAGCTAAAATTTGTCGGTTAGTTTGATAACGCTCTATTAGTTCCAAAGTCCGTAGCCAGGTTCTGACTGCTATGGCATTTAGTAACCACGTCCGCAGCTAGGTGTCGTGGACGGTAGCTTTTGGTAGCAAAAGTAGGAACTACTTGAAAAAATTAAACGTCTGCAGTCCTTCTACCTAAATCACAGATAACACACACTAATACAGCCATCACATTTTACACCGGTTATCAGACAAATTCTACACACACCCAAAGTACACGGGGCTACATGACCGCATCGTCGCAGCCCCTAAACTAAGGAACCAACCAACCAACCAACAAACTAAAATTAAATAAATTTGAACTGAAGTTAAGTAAAAGAATATAGGTCTAATTAAATTCATAAATGCATGGAGATACAATGCCACAGGTTATCAGACAGATATCACAATCACACCCAAGTTCATGGGGCTACATGACCACTATGTCACTAAGCCCCTAAATGAATGAATGAACAACAACTCTTCACAGCATGGGCGTATAAAAAAGTAAAGCGCCCCCATGGCTCATGATTATAAGGGTAAGAAGGGTAAGAAGCACGTAGACTAATACCACAAGCTTGCTTCAGTGTTTTAAGATTCAAAAGGAAAGGAGCTATGGAATAATATTGGCTTTGTTCTACCGTCGAGTGTTGTGGTTGCTGCCGTTAATGACGTGAATATAAACTGTCGATTACTCTGCTCGTAAGCTACTAATTAAAATAATGTGTACCAAACCACGACAAGCAAACAGGACGACTGATAGAACAAGGTGCGCACATATCGCGTTTGGATATTAACAAGTAGTTCCGTGAAGAACTACATAGCCTATTTTATATATATCCTACTTATGTTAATTTCCTTTATCAACATACAAAATTTCAGTTTGATTGCTGTAATAGATTCGTAGTAATTGAGAACCACCTAAATGATTCGGATGGTCGCCATGTTGGAATTTTACATAATATGTAGGCCATAGATTTATGAACTGTTGTTGTTTGAGTCTTCAGTCTTTTGACTGGTTTGATGAAGCTCCCCATGTCTCCCTATCCTGAGCTAATCGTTTCATCTCTACATAGCTACCACACCCTACATTCGAGGCAATTGTTTAACATATTGTAACCTTGGTCTACCCCTACAGTTCTTGTCCTCGCCCCTTCCTTCCATAACTAAGCTCGCTATTCCTGGGTGTCTTAATATGTGTGCTACCAACCTATCTCTTCTCTTCATTAGCAGTCACCAGAAACATCTCTCCTCTCCCACGCGTCTTAATACCTCTTCGTTTGTAACCCTATCTACCCATCTGATCTTCATCATTCTCCTGAAACATCAGATTTCAAACGCTTCAATTCTCCTCTGTACTGCTGCACGAATAGTCCAAGTTTCTCTTCCATAGAGCGCCACGCTCCAGACAAAGGCCTTCAAAAATGACTTCCTAATACCTAAATCTATATTCGA
This sequence comes from Meconema thalassinum, assembly GCA_946902985.2. NCBI lineage: Eukaryota > Metazoa > Arthropoda > Insecta > Orthoptera > Tettigoniidae > Meconema > Meconema thalassinum. The sequence goes on from OX336395.1 coordinate 192,820,760, forward strand.
TGTCAACAGATTACTTTTTTGTATATATGCTTTCCTTGCCTGAGCCAACCTACTTTTTATATCCTCTTTGCTTCGTCCATCACTGGTTATTTTGCTTCCTAAGTAACAGAAGTCTCCTACTTCCTTCAGCTTTTCACCTGCCAATTTGATGTCCATAGAGGTTTATGATTAAATTCAATATTTTTGTTTTACATTAATTTTATTAATTTCCATCATGAATTCTTTCCTTAAGACGGAGTCCATACCATTCAAAAACTCATTCAAATCCTCAGGCGTGTCGGCCAAGATGACGATGTCATCAGCATATCTCAGAATTAAAATTATTTCTCCTTGAATCTTCACTCCCACATTATTTTCTCCAATTTCCTTTATTGCGTGGGTTCATCATTCAAACGTTCATTTCGATCGCATGATTAATACACAAGAAATAAAACTTAATTTTATACATTCTGTTAAGTAACAGTCACCGTTACTTACCAAAACTAATAATGAAGTCACTATTATAGTTACTGCGTTGCATTTAAAATTGCTTCGACATGCAAGCTACCCTCTGGGTGTCAAATAGCAAAGCTTGCACCAGGCACCCGAGGCCATACGATATTATTATTATTATTTAAAATTGCTAAGGTACCGCTTCGTTTTTTTAATATTAGTTGTTTATTGTTTTAATGTTGTAAAAATGTTTTAAGTGGCACTAACAAGGAGAGGTCGCCATGTGGTTTACTAGAAAAGCGTTAAATTTGGAAGGTTTGCTCTTCATAAAAAATATTTTGCCCCTGTTCGAGTGTTTTTGCCAATGGGCCTTAGTGTGTTCAAAATTGAACGTTTAAAATCAATCCTCAAACTTTTGTAGTCTTATTCCCACATTTTCGCGGATCGTCTCCGTGGTGTAATCGCTAGCGTGTTGGTGTGGTGAATTGTGTTCGAGTCAGACCTTGGACTGGACTTTTTTTTTCTTTTACTGATACATCCCTTATTGTCGTTCGAGTTTTCTATAATGTATTTGCTCTGGTCTCTTCGGTTTTGGAGCTATGTAGATTATTTTTTTTGTCGTGTGACCTCCTGAGAGGCCGAGTGCAGGTCTTTCTAGTCGACGCCTGCGGGCGACCTGCGCTTCGGGATGAGAGATGGAATGGATGAAGATGAATGAATGAAACTGGGCAAGGATGTGGAAGGAAGCGGCCGTGGCCTGTCAGAAGGTACCGTCCCAGCATTTTCCTGGTGTTGAAAATGGGAGATCACGGAAAACCATTTCAAGGACGGCCGACGGTGGGGCTCGAACCCACGCGTCTACCGAGTCAGCAGAGGGCTTGGCCCAACACTGCGCTTTAGCCAGCGTAGCCACTACTGTCGGTTATGTAGAAATAACCCCACCACATTGCACCCCATTCTGCCAAGCATACGATATCTACTTTTTACGACAAGTAATAAAAAAAATAAGTGCATCTATTGAATATTTTGGTTATCATATGAAATAAAGGTGTATGGATACTCTGTTTTGTGTTTGCAGGCCAAAGGTCTCATTAAGAAACTACAAAACACGGTTCATGCTGTATACGGGGACAAAGATCTGTCTACGAGGGAAGATGCTATCAAAATCCATTCACTGATTCATCACCAACTTTCATCTAATGCTTTCGTAGCCATGATAAAATATGCCTTCTTTTGCAGCAAAGTTAACAGACGAATGAACAGTGTTCGGAAATGTGAACATCTGTTTTCCGCGTGAAGTAATGGGGTCAAAGTGCTATTCTTGCTCCTCACCTTCATTTACAGTATTAAATAAGCTCGCTTCCAATGTTTTTATGAAAAATACCACCCAAATAAGTGTAAAAATGGGTCAAGTACAAGCGATTCATTGTCAGACGAAAATGTGACAAATATTGTTGACTAGCATTACCCGTCGCGAATATTCTAGTTGTAAAGAGTACACTTAGCAAAATCTCAGTCATGAATGCCATGACTGATTTATCCTTGGTATGAATAATCAGACTTTATCAATTCAGCTACTGGTGCAGTGGTTAGGGGTTTGTCATTCCTTCATAGGTATATCATAGCGAAGTTAGTTTTCTGGGAGTATCACAGACACTGTTAATTTAAGGGCCTTTAAATGTGGTTTTCGGAGACCCTTTATAGTCGGTTGAAAAAGACCTTTCGTACAACACACACACGTGAAAATTGCTTGAAAAAATTCTACAGTGCCCCTTGACCCCCTTAAGCGCATTATACTGTATGTATTGATGACTTTTACAGCTTAATTTGGTTCAGTGATAACCTTATAACCGTCTGGAAACTTTCAAAGTAATGTAATAATTGGAATTGCATTGCGTCTTACAGAAATAGATGGACCTGTGATATTCTGTTACCATGGTTACCGTGTTGCATTATTTCATTGTAAATATACATGTTTTGAGGTATTTATTTAATTGTGTGGCATTTAAAGAGTAAGTGAGTGCGTTTCGCCTACGAATTGGGTTATGCTGAACCTGTAGGTACCCCATATGTGTAGGTTGGTGTTAATGGGACCTTATTTTCGGTACAAAACTGGAATGGGACCTTAGCAGAATAATATAGGGAGGGATAATGTAAATATTAATTTATTAATATTGTAAGTAGAAAAAGCAACATCAAATAATTAGGTACTTGATGTAATCTGCCAACTTAAATATTGTACCACAAGCATAAATAAAATAAAAAGTGTCAAAGAAAGGTAAAGATAATAATTAAAAAAGAAGTTTCGATCACAGTAGCTTCCATTCCCAACGCCAACACGGTAGCGACTACGCCACGGAGGCAAGCCACGATCGTGAGCGGGATTAAGACTACAAAAGTTTGAGGATTGATTTTAAACGTTCAATTTTGAGCACACTAAGGCACATTGGCAAAAACGCTCAAACAGGGGTAAAATATTTTTTTTATGGAAAGCAAACCCACCAAATTTGAACACTTTTCTTGTAAACCACGTGACGACTTCTCCTTGTAACAGCACTCAGGGTCCAGTTAAACAAAAACGTAAAGTTACGCTATTTTGACAATTTTGTGCCAAAAGTTGAAAAGCTAGAAGTCCCAGAAGAATTTCAAAATGCGTGTTTTGATAAATTATATCATATTTCAATTATGAAAAATACTTACGGATTAGGGGCGTGGTGGCTCAGCGGTCTAGCTGTATGCCTCTCACCAAGGTGGTCCGGTTTCGATTCCCGGTCAATGCATGTGAGATTTTCGAAGTGAAATGCCATGTCCTGTGGTTCGGATTCTGCGTAAAAAGGAGGTCCCGTGGCTCATAATCACAAGATTCACGGTCACGTAAAGCTACAATCTTCTTCTTCTTCTTCACTTCCGGCTTAAATTATATTTTGAAACAACATCCTAGAAAGCGCTTATTAGCCTATTTTCATTTTATGAAAAAATAGGCTTATGAGATCACCTTTTGTCTGTGTGTGTGTGCGTGTGTGGGTCCCCCTCTAATAACGTCTGAACGGCTAGAGCGATTTCAATGAAACTCGGTAAGCACCATTTTGGCCGAACCCCGACTATGCCCTTCAAATTTTATTACGTCTCACCAATGCAACATGGCGGCTGTGCGAAATATTTCACCAGCATTCAATATCTCCCAAATGATTACCGATATCACACTGAAATTTTGTAGGGAACAAAAGTGCACTACTATAAATTCACCTATGAGACTTTCAAAACCCAGGTAACTACAAAACCAACATGGCGGCCAAGCAAAGTTGAGACATTTAAATAGAGTTTTCTCACGATTTAACCATCCAAACGCAATGAAACTTTGTACAGCAGATGATTATACACATTGTAATGCACTGGTTTCTAATTTAGATAAATTGTTTATATGACCTCAAGATGGCGTCTGTGGAAAATATTTCACTGGCATTCTATATGTCAGAAACTATAACTGAAATTTTGTACGGTGATAAAGATTACAAGTTTATGTAACTTTCAAAAAACTGTAAACTACAAAACGAACATGGCCAAACAAAGGTGAAACATGTTAATAGACTTTTCTCATGATTTAACTGCCTGAGCGCAATGAAATATGGTACAGTAAATGATTATACACATTTTAATGTACTGGCATCCAATTTAGTTCGATTGTTTACATAAACTCAAGATGGCGGCTGGGTGAAATTTGAAAATTAAGTATTTATTTATTGTGTCGTTATCATGCGATCGAAGTGAAAGTTTGAATAACGAAGCTATGCAATGATTTTCCTTTAATGGTACGTAACTGCATAGCCTATACATTTAACGATCCAAGATGGCGACCATCCGAATTATTTAGACGGTTCTCAATATCTACGAATCTTTTACAGCAATCAAACTGAAACTTGGTATGTTGATAGAGGCAATTAACATAAGTAGGCTATATGAAAATAGGCTTTAGTTCTTCACGGAACAACTTGTTTAATTTTGAACTAATATGGTTAGTAGGGCCTAGGCCTATATTTGATTTGAAATAAATGTAAAGCTTACTACAAAAATACTGGCATGCAGCCGAAATAAATCAGAAACCTCTATGGACATCTAACTGGTAGGTGAAAAGCTAATGAAAGTAGGAGACTTCTGTTACATGGGAAGCAAAATAACCAGTGATGGGCAAAGCAAAGAGGATATAAAAAGTAGGTTGGCTCAGGCAAGGAAAGCATTCTACAAAAATAAAGGAATCTGTTGATATCGAATATTTATTTAGGTATTGGGAAGTCATTTTTGAAAGCCTTTGTCTGGAGCGTGGTGCTTTATGGAAGTGAAACTTGGACTATTGGTGCAGCAGAAAAGTGGAGAATTGAAATATGGTGTTACAGGAAAATGATGAAGATCAGATGGGTAGATAGGGTTACAAACGAAGAGGTATTAAGACGAGTGGGAGAGGAGAGATGTTTCTGGCGACTGCTAATGAAGAGAAGAGATAGGTTGGTAGGACAATACTAAGACACCCAGGAATAGGAAGCTTAGTTATGGAAGGAAGGGTCGAGGACAAGAACTGTAGGGGTAGACCAAGGTTAGAATATATTAAACAGATTGCCTCAGATGTAGGGTGTGGTAGCTATGTAGAGATGAAACGATTCGCTCTGAACAGGGAGGCATGAAGGGCTGCACCAAACCAGTCAAAGGACTGAAGACTCAACAACAACAACAGCAATCTTGATTCAGAATTAAAATATGTATGTCGTTGAGCACTTATCGTGAAATGTTTCACATTTTCTGTGTAATATTATATTTTACCGACCGTGGTAGCCGAGATCGCTGAGGCGCTACCTCGTGCGTCGCTAGTATCAGGAGAGCGTGGGTTCGAACCCAACCTCAGCCGTCCTTAACATGGTTTTCCGTGGTCTTTCCATTTTCACCCCCAGGCAAATGTCGGGACGGCTCCTTTCATCTGGCCCATGGCAGACTTCCTTCCCTGACCTTTCCTTCATTTAGCTAAAGTAGAAAAACACAAAATCAAAAACTAAAAGAAATTAAAAAGCAAAAGCAGAAAAACACAAAATCAAAAACAAAAAGAACTTCAAAAGTAAAAGCAGAAAACAAATACAAAATCAAAAACAGAAAATTCAAAAGCAGAAAACAAACACAAAATCAAAAACAAAAAGCAAAAGCAGAAAACAAACACAAAATCAAAAACAAAAAAGCAAAAGCAGCGAACAAACACAAAATCAACAACGAAAAAATCCAAAAGCAAAATCAGAAAACAAGCACAAAATCAAAAACATAATAATTCAAAAGGAAAATCAGAAAACAAGCACAAAATCAAAAACATAATAATTAAAAAGAAAAAGCAGAAAACAAGCACAAAATAAAAACAAAAAGCAAAAGCAAAAAACAAACACAAAATCAAAATCAAAAAGTTCAAGAGAAAAAGCAGAAAACGAACACAAAAAGAAAATTCAAAATCAAAAGCAACGGCAGAACACAAATATAAAACCAAAACGAAAATACACAAAGCAAAAAGAAAAAAACTAGAAAACAACAAACACAAAATCAAAAACAAAATAAATTTAAAAGCAAAAGCAGAAAACAATCTCAAACCAAAAAAGGAATTCAAAAGCAAAAGCAGAAAACAAGCACAAAATCAAAAACATAAAAGCAAAAGCAGAATACGAACACAAAATCAGAATTCAAAAGCAAAAGCAGAAATCAAACGCAAAATCTAAAACAAGAAATGCAATGGCCAAAACAGAAAGCAAACATAAAACCAAAACCACAAAACATAAAGCAAAAAGAAAAGGCTAGAAAACAACAAACACAAAATCAAAATCGCAATTAGTTTTGATTTGACTCCACTCATCCCCCTCCTTAAGCAAATCCTACTTACGCCACTGTCCACGGCAGATTTCCTTCCGAAATCCCTTGTCTGACCCTTCCTTAATTAGACCCAAGTTAGCGGTCGCCTGTAACCATCCCCAGTTGTATCTGCTTTCTAAGTGAGTCCAGCTCCAAAGTACTGTCTTTGTGGTCGTAGAGGAATGGTCCCTAGCAGAGTTCGTGGGTAAAGCTAAGCTTGGAGGGTAAGCGATTTTTAAATAAATATTTCATTCACAGAACACAGAAGGAAAGCTTTGTATAATTATATTAAAATATTTTTTTTTCTCTGGCGGTAAAAGCCTGTGTTCCAACTGGCGACGCACAATGAGGTTATATTTAACGCTCTGTAGAGCTGTCATCATAACAGCTGTTCTCAGCGCTCGCAATGCACAGTATGTGGCTCGCTACTTTGTGAGAGCAAATTATGGAGAGCAATACAAGGTTCCAGCCCCGGGATATGGGTTATACTCCACAGTAGAAGGTCATTAGGTCAGTGACAGAGACATGGAGGAAAGAACAGAAGGAGATGCCTTCGCTGCGCTGCCTAGTGGAAGCTGCTGAAGCCAAACGGCACGCCTACTTTCGGTAGCAAGAAAATGGCTGTAAACCACCCCAACTAGTCTTGGATTTTAGTGACATAAAACTGCAATGACAAGCCAAGATAGGCATAATACACTCTGTACATCACGGTACTTGGCACAAATAAGCTGCGTTATCGTTTTTAAAAGCCAATTTAAATAGAAATATGAGAGCGCCTATGCAAGGCTAGTTTTGTAAGAAAGACGCTGAAACACTGGTTAAATAGAATACAGGTGTCTGAAGGTGCGAGTTATACCAAAGAGGAACATCTTGGGAACTATCATAATGATGCCGAACTAATCACGGTACGGTATTTACACCAAGTTCGTATTGGTGTTGAGGCATTAATCAGTTTTAGGCCTGGTCTCGAGCACAGAAACGTTCGCTCATTGTTCGTACACATTTTGATATTCAAGAATGCGAACCTTAAAATTAATAAACAGAGCTCTTATTCGATTCGTACAACCATATGCAAGTCACGGATCACCGAATACAAGTTAAGGTTACGCCCACTTTGGACGCTGCGCTTGGCTTCACTCAAACGAGCTCAGGGCATCTCAACAGTGCTACCAACAGTACAAGGAAGGATTATCTTGATTGTCACTGAGAATGAGAAATGGCCATAAATAGAAATAATAAGAATTTCACTGGATCTTCAGCTCCTTTCTTAAGCCCCCAGGGGCACACAACTTATAGGACGTGGCTAGGCGACCACGGGACCCCAGCTGAGTCTGGCATTGCTTCCACTTACTTGTGCCGGGCTCCTCTCGACCTTCTTTGGTCAACTCTTGTTCTTTTCCGACCCCGACGGTATCCGAGGCCTAGGCAGTCTTTCACTTAATTGGCCCTTGTCTCATATTTCCTGATCCCTCATTATTCGACCTCTGGGGCGGACCCTCTCCTTTTTCACTTTCCGATCTGCCTTTCATGGCTCTCCTTTCTTCGAAGTCCCTTCAATCCGCATTCTTCGAGGGTTGAGGGCATTTCTTATCCTCCTGTCCTGTATTTGCCTTATTCTCCTTTTGTTTTCCATTTCTTATTCTAGTATATTAGTTAGTAGTTAGATTTAGTTATAGTTTACATTTCATTATCATCTTCACGATCACCCAAACCATTAAGGGCCGATAACCTAGATGTTAGACCCCTTAAAACAACAATTATCATCATCATCATCATTCTTGTTTTCTTTTCATTGTATCCCCTGCCTTCTGCTCAAGGCCCTCAAGGAAGCACCACCACTTATGGTGCACCCTGGATTGTGATACACCCTCACGGGCTCACGTCTGGTGAGTTCGGGCGTTGTTGACCCCGAGGGCTTCCTGAGCTGGGTCCGGTTTTTCTTCTTCTTCCACTGCCTAACGGGCGGTCCCTCTCCTCTTTACCTTTCCTGTCTACCTTTCCTGGATCTCATTTCTTCCAAGTCCCTTAATTCTCATTCTTCGAAGGTTTAGGGCATTTTCTTTCCTTCCGTCTTTTGATTTCCTTATTATTATTATTTCTGTTTTCCATTTCCTGTTCTAGTTTGTAAGTATGTAGTTAGTTGTAGGTTTGGTTTCATTTCATGTACAAGGTGCGTTCAAAACGTAACGAGCCGGAGGCTGGAATGCGCAAACCGGTGACGACATCGGCTAATCGTGGTGTGTGTAACGAGGTGTGGTTCCGACCAGAGCGTGGAAGGTCACAGCCCGTCGCTAGAAGGCACGCGTGCACATCACGTGACGATACAAAGCGAGCAGCAGCATGCATCAATCGTTCAACGCTGACAGTCGCATTGCAAACAGTGACATGGAGGCTTCAAACGAAGAGCAAAGAGGTGTTGTTCGGTTTCTGACAGCGAAAGGAATTGGGGGAACGGACATTCATCGCCGAATGTCACAAGTGTACGGCGAACACTGCATGTCCCTTGCAAGGGTCAAGGCGTGGCACAAGCGTATCAGGGAAGGACGGGTGTCGTTAGCCGATGATGCCCGGTCTGGGGCACCCACCTGCATTACTGATGACAACGTCCAGCTGGTTGTTGCACTCATTACCCAGGACCGCCGAGTGACAGTGAACGCCATAGCCGGCGAGGTCGGATTGAGCGTCGGAAGTGTGCACACCATCACGAAGGAACGGCTGCACTTGCGGAAAGTGTGTGCCCAATGGGGGCCTCACAGTCTTCAACCACACCAGGAAGCATGTCGAATGGCCTACTGTCTTGGTCTTGGTTGGACGATTGATGCATGCTGGTGCTCGCTTTGTATCGTCACGTGACGTGCACGCGTGCCCTCTAGCGACAGGCTGTGACGTTCCACGCTTTGGTCGGAACCACACCTCGTTACATACGCCACGATTAGCCGATGTCATCACCGGTTTGCGCATTACAGCCTCCGGCTCGTTACTTTTTGAACGCACCTTATACATTTTCACATCCCTCAAACCATTAGGGGCTGATAACCCAAATGTTAGGCCTCTTGAAACAACAATTATCTTCATTATCATCTTTTCTTAACAAGAAAACAACGTTGGAGGCGTGGTTCACCGAGGTGGGGATAAGACAGGAAGATATCCAGAAAGGTGTTCCGCTCAAGAACGAACTCCAACAACACCGTGTTTTCCAAGAAAAAACAAAACTAGAAATTAGCAAAGCGCGGACAGAAGCGAGGAAGGAAGTATAGGAAACGAATTCGGGAATACTGGGCGAACGTTAAATCCCAGGTCCTGGGAAAAGCAAAGGACAGTTAAAATAGCGTGGTCCGTTTATGGCCAAAACGACAACAAGAAAATAATGTAAATTCTCATCCTTAAATGCTTTCTGTTCCATTCTCTTTAGTACTTCTTCATTGCACTAATTTTCTTGCTCTTCTTCTTCTTCTTCTTCTTCTTCTTCTTATTCTTCTTCTTCTCGCGGATGGGTCACTTAGGACCACGTTGAGCCTTCTTCCTTGCCCAATAGCTCTTCATATGCATGGATTGCTTTAGTTTCTGTTCCTCTGACCATGCACGTCGTGTTGGTTTCTTCTGATCTTCCTTAAATCACCTTGTGTGAACAACATTCCTGATTACATTTCTATTCATCAGATCTGGCGATCCCATCTCCACTAGGTCCCTCTTCACCTGTTTGTACCACTTTGGTCTTGTACGTTTGTTCTGCAGAAATTTGTGGATTCGGTAAGTAAGTCTCGTATGAATCATTCTTTCCAAATGGCCCAAAAATTTAATTCGTCTCTTTCTCATGGTATCGGTAAGTTTAGAAATTTTCCTATATATTTCAGAGTTGGTTTTGTGATAGTGTATGCCATATTTAAATCTGGGCCCTAAGATCTTTCGCATAATTTTCCTTTATGTTCGACCTTGGCGAAATATAAATATTATATGTCAGAAAACTGTATTATAATGAGGCTCAATATAGTACAAGTTTTCATTATGATACAGTTTCTCCCACCAATCAGGGCTCAAGAAACAGTTGTGTGACCAATTAGGTGAGGATAGCATCGCACCTGCGCTCACTTCCATGGCCCCCTATTTTAAATTTCACTGCGTGGCGAGTGTCATAGTGAGGTATTCCAGGAGGCCATGGTCAAATACAAGGTATTCTCTGCGTCCCATGCGCTCTGTTCAGTACATAAAACTGGTGAAATCTCGACAGATATTTACGAATATTTTTGTTCGAACATAAAATAGTTATAATTATCGTCAAACATAAACAGTCGTATGCAACTCGCCTATAATGGTAATTAAGACACTCGAGTCTTAATTATTGCCATTATAGGCTCGTTGCATTAATGTACTGTTCCTTAATCTCTAATTGTTCCTTTAATGTTGTAAATTGAGCGTTTCTGAAGCTCTTCTAATTATTGTTAATATGGTTTTGTTATAATAATATAAATAACTAGCATTACCCGTCGCGGCTTCGCCCGCAAATATTCTAGTTGTCAAGATTACACTTAGCAAAACCTCAATCATGAATGCTATGACTGATTTATCCTTGGTATGAATATTCAGACTTTATCAATTCAGCTACTGGTGCAGTGGTTAGGGGTTTGTCATTCCTTCATAGGTATATCAGAGCGAAGTTAGTTTTCTGGGAATATCACAGACACTGTTAATTTAAGGGTCTTTAAATGTGATTTTCGGAGACCCTTTATAGTCGGTTGAAAAATACCTTTCGTACCACAATCACACGTGAAAATTGCGTGAAAAAATTCTAGAGTGCCCCTTGACCCCCTTAAGCGCATTATTCTGTATGGATTGATGAATTTTGCAGCTTAATTTGGTTCAGTGATAACCTTATAACCGTCTGGAAACTTTCACAGTAATGTAATAATTGGAATTGCATTGCGCCTTACAGAAATAGATGGACCTGTGAGATTCTGTTACCACGGTTACCGTGTTGCATTCTTTAATTATTTCATTGTAAATACATGTTTTAAGGTATTTATTTAATTGTGAGGTATTTAAAGAGTAGGTGAGTGCGTTTAGCTTACGCATTGAGTTATGCAGAACCTGTAGGTACCCCATATGTGTAGGTTGGTGTTAATGGGACCTTAGCAGAATAATATAGGGAGGGGTAATAAAAATATTTTTGATTCGTTGTGCCCAACTAAGGAGCGTGTTTGAACTTGTTAGCACTCTTTCTTCTTCCCTTCCCTATATCTCTTTATCGTCTCGCTGTGTTCCCTTCTACGCTGTTCTGTTCATCCTGTATTTTGTCGGGTGGGCTTCTCAGAAAATTTGTGTTTGTGAATTAAAGTTCTGAATTTTGTTCTGACTTGAATGGTTTCTTCATGAGAGCCAATTTCATTTATGTTTTCACAGATTTCTTTTAGCCAATTGTTTCGAATTTTCATTCATAAGGCTAGGTTGAAAATTTTCTTCGTGAGCCTGTTATTATCCATTCTATGTAGCCTAGGAGTCCGTAAAACTATAACCACCGTTTCTTTGTGGTATCTGTGATTTTTTTTCTGTAAGTTGATAAATTTCATGTGATTTTATTTTCATCCAAATTCCATTTTCACTCTTTGATCCTAAGATTTTTCTGAAGATTTTTCTTTCTTTTCTTTGATCATTTTTATTCGAGATTTGCCACCAATTATAATAGATTCTGATGCATTTTATAGAGCTTCTGTTTTAACGACTGTGTTCTAATGTCTTAATTTTACCTTTGTTGATATAGTTCTTTCATTGTATCTGTTCCAAGTAATTTTGGTTGGTTGGTTCCTCAGTTTAGGGGCTGCGACAACGCGATCGTGTAGCCCCGTGTACTTTGGGTGTGTGTAGAATCTGTCTGATAACCGGTGTTAATTGTGATGACTGTATTAGTGTGTGTATCTGTTTTAATTCAAGTAAGGATTGCAGACGATCAATTTTCAAGTAGTTCCTACTTTTGCCGTCAAACGCCACCGTCAACGACCAACTAGTTCTGAAATTAGTTACCAGATGCCACCGCAGTCGGCTCTTGACGACGAACATAGGAACCTAAGAACGTTAGTCAGATGTTTAACCTATATTAATTTAGCTTCACACAGGTGTAATTAGTGGAAGGTTCTTTAACATGCCATAAATCTATGACATGGGACCGCTGGCTTTACTTCCCCTCCGAAGGAAGACATACTGAGGGATTTTTGACGTTCTTAAAAAAACTGACGACTTCGGCCGGGTTTGAACCCGCGATCTTGGGCATAGAAGCTCAGCATGCTACCGACTACGCCACCGAAGCCGCTCCAAGTAATTTTGTATGCTCTTTGTAGTTTTGTAGTTCTTTCTCTGTTAGCTTGCTGATTTAACCCTGCTGGTTCAATAATTTCTCCTAAATATTTAAATTTGTCTACTTGAGCGATATTCCCATAGTTGGTGATTAATCGTTGATTGTTGATATCTGATTTAGTCGTTTTCATATACTTTGAATAATAATAATAATAATAATAATAATAATAATAATAATTATTATTATAATTATTATTATTATTATTATTATTATTATTAACGTTAATGTCTTCTTTATGGTTTTTCAGTTTTTGCTCGAGTGGTCTGATGCGTATAGGACTCCAGGCAAGAACACGGGTTTGAATGTCTAAATTATTATTAATATTATAGTACATTATGCAACGAGCCTGTAATGGCAATAATTAAGACACGAGTATGTTTATAAAACGAGCGTATGCGAGTTTTATAATTTCCATACCATTATAGGCGAGTTGCATACGACTGTTTATGTTCGACGACAATTATTATAACTATTTTATGTTCGAAAATAAATATTCATAAATATCTGTCGAGATTTCGCCAGTTTTATGTACTGAACAGAGCACATGAGACGCAGAGAATGCCTTGTATTTGACCATGGCCTCCTCGATTACCCTACTATGACACTAGGCCAGGCAGTAAAATTTGAATAGAAGGCCGTGGAACTCAGCGCATCTAATTATCTAATTGGTCAAACAACTGTTTCTTGAGCTCTGATTGGTGGGAGAAACTGTTTCATAATGAAAAATAGTGTTATAATGAGCCTCATTATAACACAGTTTTCTGACATATAATAGTCAGGGTCGATCATAAATATTATTATTTAAGAGAAAATTCCCCTACAGGAGAGCGATTATACTTGATAACATGATGTCATTTGGAGGCGTGTCTCCTCCGCTCCTCTAAATAATTTCTTCATTCTCCCGGAATGCTCGCTCTTCCTTTGATCCATCCAATTTTTCCCAGGTTGCCGTAATGATCTTGGTTCAAACTTAACATTCGGTCATCGAAATTTTCTATGGTGATTTATTATTATTATTTTTGTTTTTTAATTAATTTATTTTTTTATTTTTTTATTTATTTGCAGCGTATTTTCCCAATATTGGAAAGCGTTAAGCAATTTGACTCAATTCTTGACGTTCTTCTTATCTTGCCAATATTGTTTCATTCTGTTGGAGAATGCCTATTTTCTTTCATCAGACCATTGAGGTCTTTAAGGTGTAGGTTTTGGTTGCTCTGGTTGGACTTCCCAGTTGTTCACGTTGTTACGGAAGGAGTCTTTGTCTGATGTGTCAGTTATGTTAGCAGTTTGCATGTCTTTTTGTACTTCTTTCATCCATGGTGTTGTACTTTTGAGTGATGAAATGTAATCGAGTATTCTTTTGGTTAGTCATGTATTCGGCAGTCTACTTATGTGCCCGAAGAATTTTAATCGTCTTTTTCTGAAGTCGACTTCGATGTTTGAGTATTTTTCAGTTGTCTTGATTGACTGTAGTCGGTACCCGTCAGGAGTGAGTCTTGCTCCCAGAATTTTCCGAATGATTTTCCTTTCTTCTTTCTTGATGTCTTAAAGTTCATATTATTATTATTATTATTATTATTATTATTATTATTATTATTATTATTATTATTATTTATTTTTAATTAATTAATTAATTTATTTATTTATTTCCATCCTGCGACATAACGGGGTGTTAGGTAGCAAATGTTAGAACTAATTATTGGCTAATCGTTAGAACTAATCCCTATTTCCTATGATAAAGTTTTTATGATACCGACAGCAGTAACTACGCTTGCTAAAGCGCAACGCTAGTCCATGTGGCCAAGCTCTCTGCGAACTTAGTAGACGTGGGTTCGAGCCCCACCGTCGGCCATCCTTGAAATAGTTTTCCGTGGTTTCCCCATTTTCTACGTCAGGCAAATATTGGGACGATACCTTCTGACAGGCCACGGCCGCTTCCTTCCACATTAATTATTGTATTAATGCAGTCAATGGCCAATTATTTTATTTCCGGACGAGTAAGAGAATGGATTTTGGTTGCCTGGACCTGTTGCCCCGAAAGCCATTTTCAGAACGGCCGAGGTGGAATTCGAACCCACGCTCTCCCGATGCCAGCGACCACCGAGGTAGCGCATTAACGCTCTCGGCCACCTTCCACATTCCTTCCCAGTTTCATTAACTTCATCTTTCATTAACTCTTCTAATGAGGTTGGCGTTAGGAGCGGCATCTGGCCGTAAAAACCATCCCCCACATAGACGTTGATCGCATCTCATCTCCGACCCCGTAGGAAACGGGAGTAATAAGGGGTAGACAAACATTATGTTTTCATGATATGTCATTGTTTTAAAGTTAATTTGGTTTGCCATGAATGAATGTTTAGGCCTACAGTTTATAGTTTGGCTACCCCTTATTATTCCCGTTTCCAATGGGGTTGGGGATGTGATGCGATGAACGGCTTTCTGGCAGTGGGTTTTACGGCCGGATGCCCTTCCTGACGCCAACCTCATGAGAGATGAAATGAATGATGGTGAATGAAACTGGGTAAGGATGTGGAAGGAAGCGGCCGTGGCCTGCCAGAAGGTACCGTCCCAGCATTTGCCTGGAGTTGAAAATGGGGAAATCACGAAAAACTATTTCAAGGACGGCCGACTGTGGGGCTCGAACTCACGTCTACTAAGTACGCAGAGAGCTTGGCCACATGGCCTAGAGTTGCGCTTTAGCGAGCATAGCTACTGCTGTTCGTACATTTTAGTGTGTTCTACAATCTTTTTTATATAATTCTTCGACACGTACGGCTGGACCGATTTTGATGAAAGTTTTTATGTATGTTAAGGTGGGTCCGTGTATGGTTTAGATTCACAATCTGACCCGGTAGGTGGAATGAACACAATTTTAGAACCACAATTTACACTCAACTTTAAAACCACAATATACAGTCAAAATCAGTCGTCATGGAAACCACTAGCCTCAGTGAAAGCTGATGTCTTTGGATTGTTTGTCTATGCACGTTAGAGCCACCTGGTCGCAACCTGTGGAACTACCGCCATAACTTACACTCCGCCCGTGGCGGAAAGTTATGTTTTGTATCATAGGTGGCGGTGATGTCGAATTCTTCTATTTGTCTCTGCACGTTAGAGCGTTTCAACCAAGTCCCGTATACGTTCGTATACCATTCATCCGATTGCGATGAAACTTTGGTGATATGTTATGTGCACTCCAGGGAAGATTTCTGGGTGAGTAAATCCATTTTACAATAGATAGCGCACGGTAGATACAACAAATGAGCGACGACGCGCGAAGCTTTTCAACAAGGTCCCGTATGCGTTCAAATACCATTCGTCCGATACCGATGAAACTTGGGTGATATGTTGTGTACACTCCAGGGGAGGCTTCTGGATTAGTAAATCCATTTTACAATAGATAGCACACGAGTAGATTCAACATATGAGCGACGACACGCAAAGCGTTTCAACAAGGTCCCGTATGCGTTCAAATACCATTCGTCCGATATCGATGAAACTTGGGTGAGATGTTGTGTACACTCCAGGGGAGGCTTCTGGATTAGTAAATCCATTTTACAATAGATAGCACACGAGTAGATTCAACATATGAGTGACGACACGCGAAGCGTTTAAACAAATTCCCGTATGCGTTCATATACCATTCATCCGATTGCAATGAAACTTGGGTGAGATGTTGTGTATACTTACATGAAGGTTTCTAACTTAGTAAATCCATTTCACAGGAGGTTGCTCACGAGTAGATTGAACAAATGAGCGACGTCGGGCGAAGCGTTTCAACAACGTCCCGTATGCGTTCAAATACCATTTGTCCGATACCGATGAAACTTGGGTGAAATGTTGCGTACACCCTAAGGAAGGTTTCTGTCTTAATAAATCCACTTTACAATAGGTAGCGCACGAGTAGATTCAACAAATGAGTGACGGCACGCGAATCGTTTCAACAAAGTACAGTATGCGTCCATATAGGCTACCATTCGTCCGATTGCGATGAAACGTTGGTGAATTGTTGTGTACACTCCAGGAAAGGTTTCTGGCTTAGTAAATCCATTTGTTAATAAGTAGCGCACGATTAGATTCAACAAATGAGCGATGCGCGCGAATCGTATTAACAAAGTCCCGTATGCGTTCATATACCATTCATTCGATTGCGATGAAACCTTGGTGAATCATTGAGTACACTCCAGGGAAGGTTTCAGGCTTAGTAAATCTATTTTACAATAGGTAGTGCATGAGTAGATTCAACAAATGAGTGACAGCTCGCGAATCGTTTAAAGAAAATCCCGTATGCGATCATATGCCATTCATCCGATTGCGATGAAACGTTGATGAGTTGTTGTGTACATGCCAGGGAAGGTCTTCAACTTGGTAAATCCATTTTACAATATTGGTAGCGCACGAGTAGATGTACCTAATGAGTGACGACGCGCGAAGCGTTTCAACGAAATCCCGTATGCATTCATATACTATTCATCGATTGCGATGAAAGTTTGATGAGTTGTTGTGTACACTTACGTGAAGCTTTCTAACTTAGTAAAACCATTTCATAGTTGGCAGAGCACGAGTAGATTCAATAAATGACTGACAGTGCACAAATCATTTAAACAAATCCCGTATGCGTCATATGCCATTCATCCGATTGCGATCAAACTTTAGTGAGTTGTTGTGCACGCTCCCACGAATGTTTCTAGATTAGTAAATTCATTTCACGATAGTTTAGATGCAGTTAACGGAAATTGAAAAATATATTGTGTATCCAAAAGCACTTCAAGAAACAAAATTACAACGCCAACACTTTCTTTGATTGGCATTGCAACGCATGCCGGGTAGAGCTTGTATTATCTAAAATTCTAATTCTAATTTTTATCCTCCCAGGGGCTCACATCTAGTGGGACGTGGGTTGGCGACCACAGGACCCCAGCTGAGTCCGGCATTGCTTCCGCTTACTTGTGCCGGGATCCTATCCGTCTTCTTTCCTGTCGACCTCTCTTGGTCAACTCTTGCTCTCTTCCGACCACGACGGTATTAAGGTATCCGAGGCCTAGGGAGTCTCTTCCCTTCCCGCCTTAATTGGCCCTTATCTCATCTTCCCTGATACCCTCCTTCTGCGAGGGGTCAGCCTTCTTTTTCTTTTCATGTTATCTCCTGCCTTCTGCACAAGGTCCTCAAGGAGGCAAGTTGTATGTAGCCCCATTACTTCTGGTGCACTCTGGATATTGCTACACCCTCAGGGGCTCGCAGCTGGTGAGTTCGGAAGTTGGCGATCCCGGGGGATTCCTGGGCTGGATCCGTTCTGTCCCCTTTTTCCACTGACGTTTGGGCGGGCCCTCTCCTCTTTCCCTTTCCTATCTGCCTTTCATGGCTCTCCTTCCTTCCAAGTCCTTCAATCCTCATTCTTCAGTGGTTGAGGGCATTTCTTTTCATTCTGTTATTTATTTGCCTTATCCTTCATTTGTCTACCATTTCTTCTTCTAGTATTTAAGTCGTTAGTTAGTATTAGTTATAGTTTTCATTCTCATCTCATCTTTCACTAACAACCAAACCATTTGGGGCCGATAACCTAGATGTTAGGCCCCTTAAAACTACAATTATCACCATCATCATCTAATTGTCATTTCCCGTAAATTCTTTAATTACAAGAAGCAGAGAGAAACAATGGCTGTTTCAGAAACAAGGACGTACTGCCTTCTGTTTCCACAAGTCTAAATTACTTTTCTGTGCCCTTTGTACGCTGACTTTCGTCTTCATTTTCACTAGACATAGTTTTAATATTTCTATTAGACTTAGAAGAAAGGGCCGTGTTCGTTCGTTCGCTCCTTCTTCGCTCCAGAGACTTTATCTTTTTTTTGCCTTCAATGTCTTATACCTCGAAGTGAAGATTTCCTCAAGGAGTTCCCTTCTTGAAATGAAGCCATTGTTGAAATTAAAATATTTCGGCAGATGTCCTGGTGGTATTAATTCTCGGTCTAATGGATGTCTTCTTAGAGCAGCATCTGTTGCCGCCTGGATTGAAATACCGTACCACCAGCCAAGTCTCGCATTTCCATGGAGTTATATAAGAAATAGACGGAACAAGACATTGGTGTGAGTGTTTTTGTCGTCTTTAAAAGAAAACTCATTTTATGTAAGATCCCTAGATGTTACATTTGTTGATGCTTCTTTGCTTCCTCAGTCAGGTTGACAGACACTCGAATATTGTATACTATACAGGGTGTCATTTATGTACTTGAGTACCCTTAAGAGGCGTGTAGGGGATGGGTATAGGATCAATTTGAGATAGGGAACCTGGGGTCGGAACGGCCTCCTAACCCCAGAAAACAGATTTGTTTCAGGCCCTTCGCCCCTGTAAAGTAGGGAAGCGCGCCAGGTGTTTCTCTGACGTCAGGCACTCTTTCGCTGTCAACAGTCTTGGCGCGACCACCGCTCAACGCTGCGTTAACCGAGAGGATAGCGGCGATGCACGGTGCCATGGTGGTCCCAGGTTCGTTTCTCCTGGGGTGCCATGCCATTATTTTTTTCTTTTTCTTTATTTTTTAGAGTGGAAGGAGGGGGCGTAGTCACAGTGTGTGTTTATTCTGTGTTGATTTTTTAAAAGTATCGTTGATTCTGTAAATTAATTGTCTTTTTATTATTAGTATCAACGAGTTACGTGTGTTTCTGTAGTAGGTAAAGACGACGGAACTATCAATTGGCAAGAGGAATGCAGCTCTCGGCTAACGCAGCGTTGAGCGGTGGTCGCGCCAAGACCGTTGACAGCGAAAGAGTGCCTGACCTCAGTGTAACACATGGCACGCTTCCCTACTTTACAGGGGCGGAGGGCCTGAAACAAACCTGTTTTCTGGGGTTAGGAGGCCGTTCCGACCCTAGGTTCCCTATATCAAATTGATCCTATACCCATCCCCTACACGCCCCTTAAGGGTACTCA
Source organism: Meconema thalassinum (assembly GCA_946902985.2). Classification (NCBI taxonomy): domain Eukaryota; kingdom Metazoa; phylum Arthropoda; class Insecta; order Orthoptera; family Tettigoniidae; genus Meconema; species Meconema thalassinum. Next base: position 192,840,334 of record OX336395.1, read on the forward strand.
AGTACATAAATGACACCCTGTATAGATGGCCTGTGCGAGAAATCTTGCATGTGTTAAACCACCCGCCCGGTTTTACTGTTATGCAGGCAGGATGCGATGCAGTTCTGGTAGGGGACATGGCCATATTTATTTGTTGTTGATGATGATGATAATTGTTGTTTTAAGGGGCAGACCTTCGAGGTCATCTGCCCGTGCTCAAGAAGTGAACACCGAGAAAGAGGCCACATAATAATAATTTTATTGGTTTTACATCCCTTTTAACTACTGTGGCTTTTAGAGTCGCCGGGTTGCCGGAAATTTTTCCCAAAGGGGTTCTTTAATATGCCAATAAATATACTGACACGGCTCCCTCGCATTTCCGCACCCTCAAATGACAACTGACCGCACCAGGATTTGATCGTACAACCTGGGGCACAGCAGGCTAAAATGTTACCGCTGAGCTACGCAGCCAACCGAATGTACTCGTAATTCTGGTCTGAGGACTGAAACGGGGTATACTCAGCCTCGTGAGGCAAAACTGAGAAGAAAAGGGTTCGATTACCTCCTTAGCCAACCTGGAAGTGGTTTTCCGTGGTTTCCCACTACTACACCAGGAAAATGCTGGGATGGTAACTAACGTAAGGCCACGACCGCCTTCTTCTCAAATCTTACCTCGATTACAAATACAAACACTAGTACAGACATCACAGTGACGCAGGTTATCAGACATATTGTACACACAAATTCACGGGGCTATATGACTACCATGTCGCAAATCCTCTAAAACAATCAACAACAACAACAAAAATTCTATACAAATTATTGGGTAGAACTTATTAAAAACGCCTGACGATGTGACCCACCAAACACCAGCGTAGGTTCACTCCAATGCCTTGTATGGGAGATTGCTGTTTGCAGGTGATGTCCAAGCTAGGCCTCTCTCTCTCTCTCCACGCTCTCGAGATAGGCTATCAAATATTCCATGTATCACAACCAGAGTATTTAATAAATCGTGTCTCTGCTGAGTGTTTAAGCTCGTGTGACCTGTACATTATTTGTAGGTACACACATCTCAATGACTCTACAATCAACACTCTCGCTCTCTCTCTCATGGGGTCAATTGTTCTTATTAGGGCACTGGTTTGGCTTCCGTATTTACTCTAGGGGCTCACAACTTACGAGACATGGGTGTGTGACCACGAGACACTATGCCGGAATCAGCTGGGGTCCCGGGGTCGCCAACCCCCATCCCATAGGTTGTGAATCCTAGGGGACTCCTAGGTAGATTTCATTATAAAACTACTTAATGCAATGGGAACCATGTTATTACTTTCGGAAAATTTTGACATATCTTCACCTATCTTCACTTGTGGACACGATAACTACTGCCATTTTAGGCCCCGGATGTTGATGACATGTCATCTTTTTACTGAACTGTCTAAAACAATGCTGAAGTACGTAGAAACTCCGGACGGACCACCCCGTCTTCAAACATGTCATTTTTACTTTGCATCTTTTATTGCATTTTTGCTATTTTTCCATTTTAAGAGCATTTTCTTAAGTTTGTTAGATATTTTGGGTCTTATTTTAGAGAAATCGACCTTTTAAGGTCATCTTTTTCCAATTTAGGTATGTCACAGCTTTATATGAGGGAGTTACGTGTCTCAGAGTTAAGAAGAAGCTAGTAGCTGATACACGATAATTTAAAATATTGAAATATTGATTCCATTTCCTTAATCAGCCGGGTGGAAACTAGTCTTAGCAACAATCATGGCGAAATTGCTGCGGATATTGCATCAAAACTGAAAATATTGCTGGACAAAAACACCGGCTATAAAACATTATGCAAAATCTCAGACATTCTTTCAGGTGAAAATTATTGCATGGATGGGATTGAGGAGGATTTAGCAGCAAACGACCTTCCTCACTTCAAGTACGCTCCGATCACATCAGTTGATGTTGAACGCAGCTTTTCGAGATATAAAAACTTGTTGGCTGATAACCGCAGATCATTTACATTTGACAACATCAGAATGACATTCGTAGTGCAGTGCAACTGAGACTAAAGTAAACATGAACCTTTTGTTAAGTGCTAGAAATCTATTTTGATTGATTTTTCAGTTTGAGTTTGAAATTTGGTGATTTTCAGTTTGAGTTTGAAATTTGGTGAGTTTATTATTATAAGATCGTTTTCTCTATTTCATAGTGCTTTTTTTTCGAATTTTTGAAATATCGGTGAGATAATTATTATATAAGATCATTTTCTCCATTTTATAGTGAATTTTTACAATTTTTAGGTCATTTATTACAGTAATTTTTGAAAATGTTAAGTGTATTTTTTAAACTTTTTTTACAGCATTAACATCCGGGCCTTAGTTATTATGCACAAATCACTTTCAAATTTACACATAAAATATTAGTTAAAAATCTCGGTCGAGTTCGTTAATGGGCAAAATTACACCAAGAGGGTGGAAATAGGGGACCTTTTTTTTTCGAAAAAGTGAAATATCGCTATAACTTTCTTAATGTATGTGAAAATCGAATGCATTCAAAGCTCGTACTATTCTTCGGATAAAGGCCAAAAACTTATCTCAGTAAAGGTTTTTTATGCCACCAATCATTGACCAAAGGGGGAGGGGGATGGAGTTTTTAGAGAAATAAATCATACCTCCCTTAACCCGTTGATTGCTACGCCCGTATACGTACGGTGCACAAGAACTTCAATATTTTCACCGTCCCCCGTTCGCTCTCCAGTGCCGAGTCGATCTTTGGCATATTCTGCCATCTGTTGGACATTATTAATACTACTTTACTTAGGATTTATGCTACCAGAAGTAACGAACAGAGCATTTTGTAGAAGTCTGTCCTCTACTGCTAGAGTTCATCTGTGATGTAAACAAGCATGGTGGAAAAATAAAAAAATCTCTCGTTCCGTTGTGGTTTCGGATCAAAGAATATGATTTTTTGCTTTAGTAGACTATTATTTGCCTTCTGATTTTAGGAAATAAATTTCTTTTGCGTTCTTCACCTGATGTGGAGATAAAGCAAGCGTGGGAACAAACAAATTTCGATTAGTCTCAAAATACAAAATAGATAGTCTATCAAAATAGCATTTTAATTTTGCCTTAATTAAAAAACGTATACACTACATATTTTAAGTTTATTACTTCCCTGATAAGTTACAAATTACGGGTTCTACATTATTTTTAATATGCGAATGAAATAACGCAGCACTTAAAAGGTTAATAAGCACAATATCAAAACCATTTAAAGTGGTCAATACTCCTTTCAATACCATCATCATCATTACCTAGCTTGCCACGGTGGGTGAGTGGTTATCGTGTCGGTCTACCAACCCCAAGCTTGCAGGTTCGCTCTTGGCCGTGGTAAGTGATTTTTGAAACGCGACAAAATCACGACATGCATGTCATACGATGTTGGCATGTTAAAGAACCCATTTGAATTCAGTAGGCCGTGTTCATAATGGTAAAATTAATATCGTGATTTTCCGCCAACACAAAGTTCCTACATTCTCTACTAGAAAGCGCTATAGTGTCAAGGAGCTTAGATAGCTAATCTCCTTGACTTTGATAGCGTTCCAAGGTACAACAAAATTCGACATGCAAGCTGCCCTCTGGGTGTCAAATAACAAAGCTGGCACCCGAGGCCATACGATATTATTATTATTATTATTATTATTATTATTATTATTATTATTATTATTATTATTTTCTTTCTTTCTTTCTTTCTTCGGCTCTTTCCAATTAATTGGGGTCGCCGGAGCCAACCAGGCTCATTTTGCTTTTGGCCGGGGATTTAAGGCCGGATGCCCTTCCTGACGCCACGTGATTTTTCAGGTGAAAACTCCACCCCGCTGTCACCGGGATTCGAACCCCCACCGTCCGGGTGAAAGACGAGCAGCTAAGCCACTGCGCCACCACGCTCCCCTATTATTATTATTATTATTATTATTATTATTATTATTATTATTATTATTATCATTACCTAAAGGCTAAGCCTTCAGTTACAGCCCTCGATCTTCAGCAGTTCTCTTCATCGTGACGTAGGAAAGCAAGAGAGACGCGTTCTTCCTCTCGATTTCTTCCCTAGGATCTTGCCTTCGAAGACAATCTGGAGAAGGGTGTCATGCCGAAAGACGTGTCCAAGAAATTTACTTTTTCTCTGCACCAATGAATATTTTATTTATTTATCGTATGGCTTTTAGTGCCGGGAGTGTCCGAGGACATGTTCGGCTCACCAGAGGCTGTAGCTGCTTCAAGCGGACACCCATAGGGTGAGCTACAAGTTCCGTTCAATTTCAAGTAGTTCCAACTTTCACTACCCGATGTCACTGATACCTAGTGGTGAACGTTGGAATTTTGATAGAGCGTTCCGACGAAATCTAACCTAACAATTTAGCTTCACACAAGTTTAGTCTGTGGAAGGATCTTTCACATTGCCATAAATCTATGACATGGGACTGCCGGCTTTACTTCCCCTCCAAAGGAATCCAATGAATAAAGTAAGGTCCATAGCAGGGTATTTTTAATTGAACGCCCGAGGGCTACCAGATGGCACTGTCACTGACGCCTAGCGTCGAACGTTGGAACTTGATAGAGCGTTCTAACCAACCAAATATAACCTATAAATTTGCCTACACACTACCAATTGTAGTGGTAGTTTCTTTTACATGCCATAAATCTATGACATGGGCCTGCTGGCTTTACTTCCCCTCCGAAGGAAGGCATACTGAAGAACCACTAGGTATCAGTGACATCTTGAGCATAGCAGTTCAGCATGCTACCAACTACGCCACCATAGATTCTCAATATGGCATGCAAATAAACAATATCGAACGTACTGTACTGCTGTATTTGGTGTCAATATTTCAAGTATATTTTGAGCAAATGTTAAAAGACAGTTTCACCAACTAAATTCCATAGGCCTAAATAAACATATTATTCTATATTGCTATAAATCTTATATTTTTTTGGAAAAGTAGGCTCTTGAGTTCGTCACAGAACTTCTTGTTAGACATCCTGTTCTTTAAGAAGCTTTATAGAAAGCTCAAGATGTAACGTCTCTTTCCTTGAACTGCATTTTGTAAATTATTCACGGCTGTTGGTGTGAACACGTGGGCCATGAATGTGTCTTTAATTACAAGGTTAATTTGTGCGTTAGACTGTGCTTTTGTGCGGATACGAACTAAACGTTAACACAATTTTCATTTGTTTTTTTTTCTCTCTCTTAGACGAGTCTTTTTGTTTTTCTTTTTTCTTTCTTTTTGAGGTTCCAATTGAAGCTGACTAGTCTTTTCATGAGTTGCGTTGCGACGCCCAGCAGAGCCACCTCGAATATTCTCAAAAAGTCGATAATGCTTGTCGTTTGTTCTTGGAGCTCCCTCAGAATGTGACTCTCAACTTCTCGTGATTAAAAAGTACCTCCCTACTTCAATGAGTGACGTTAATTATAATAAACTATTTGTTACCTTAAGTCAATATTTAGTACATTGAAACCGTACCGGCGGTCACATCGTGACCTTCCTCAGCGTGTTATAGGATAAGTAACTGTGCAGTAACATACAACTTAATAAAAAAAATCATAATAGAGGATACTAGAACTATAACTCAGTCATAAAACCAGAAAGATTGCACGCATCAGAGTGTCTAATTTTAAATTTTAAAAAAGTGGAGCTGCAAGAACTCTAGAAAAAGGAAAGGAAGATTCTGAGGAAAATTCTGGGACCTCAGAAGACTACAAGTGTTCTGAAAAGATGACGGACACAATGCGGAAAAGAAGGCGGAAATTCTATGGACACCTGGTAAGATCGAACGAGAACCGACTAACCAAAAATATCTTCAAATACATCATGGGATTAAAGGCCACCTTTAAGTGGGTAGAAGAGGTCAAGAGGGATGCAGCAGAAGTTGGAATTACTCCAGAGTTCATCCACAATAGAAGTGAGTTTAGAAGAAAGGTTGACAGTTTAAAATCATTTGAAGAGAAACCAATTGCAAAGAGACCCGTGCGGATCATTTCCGAGGAGGAGAGAAAGATAAGGAGTGTAAGAATGAAGAGGTTCTGGGAAGAAAAGAGAAGGAAGACCAAGAAGCCTCAAGTTCTAGGCGGTCCATAGTTGGACAAATTCGTAAGAAGAAGAAGAAGAAGAAGAAGATACTATAAATATTTTGTTCCAAAAGCTCACAGAGTAAAATTTCTAAAACCAGATCGGTTACAAAAAATTTGTTATTAAGGCATAAAAACATCTTGATAAAACAGCGTTGAATTGAAGAGATGTGTGTGAGAAAATTCATATGCTGAATATGGTGTGACGAAGTTATTATGGAATTGTAAGAAATGTATTCCAAAGTTCTGTCTACAATATCTCTCTACCTGACAAATACACATCAACCATCATTTCTAACCTAAATTATTCAGCATAATATATTTTCACATACAATTCTCTTCAATTCTACCCTGTTTTATCAAGACTTCCTTAGGGAAAATCAACTGGGTAAATTCCCTCCTTAGAGACACTTGAGTGGGTAAAATTAATCCCTTTGTGACAATCGAGTGGGAAAAATTCCTCGTTTACGACAATCGAGTAGGGAAAATTCCTTCCTTACCGCCAACCTTGTGGGAAAAATTATTTCCTTAGCGACAATCGAGTGGGGAAAATTACTTCCTTAGCGCCAACCAAGTGGGGAAAATTCTTTCCTTAGCGATAATCGAGTGGGGAAAATTCCTTTCTTAGCGACAACCAATAAGGGCAAATTCTTTCCTTAGCGACAATGGAGTGGGGCCAATTTTTTCCGTAGCGACAATCGAGTGGGAAAAATTCCTTCCTTAGTGGGAATCGTGTGGGGAAAATTCGTTCCTTAGCGACAATCTAGTGGGGATAATTCCTTCCCTATCGGCAATCGTATGGGGAAGATTCCTTCCTTAGCGATAATCGAGTGGAGAAAATTCTTTCCTTAGCGACAATCGAGTGAGGAAAATTCTTGCCTTAGTGACAATCGAGTGGGGAATTTTTTTTCCTTAGCGACAACCAAGTTGGGCAAATTCCTTCCTTAGTGCCAACCGAGTGGGGCAAATTCTTTCCTTAGCGACAATCGAGTGGGGAAAATTTTTTCCTTAGCGCCAACCAAGTGGGGCAAATTCTTTCCTTAGCGACAATCGAGTGGGGCCAATTTTTTTCCTTAGCGACAATCGAGTGGGGAAAATTTTCTTAGCGACAATTGAGTGGGGAAAATTCCTCCCTTAGTGACAATCGTGTGGGGGAAATTCGTTCCTTAGCGACAATCGAGTGGGGAAAATTCTTGCCTTAGTGACAATCGAGTGGGGAAAATTTTTTCCTTAGCGACAACCAAGTTGGGCAAATTCCTTCCTTAGCGCCAACCGAGTGGGGCAAATTCTTTCCTTAGCGACAATCGAGTGGGGAAAATTTCTTCTTTAGCGCCAACCAAGTGGGGCAAATTCTTTCCTTAGCGACAATCGAGTGGGGCCAATTTTTTCCTTAGCGACAATCGAGTGGGGAAAATTTTCTTAGCGACAATTGAGTGGGGAAAATTCCTCCCTTAGTGACAATCGTGTGGGGGAAATTCGTTCCTTAGCGACAATCGAGTGGGGATAATTCCTTCCTTAGCGGCAATCGAATGGGGGAAAATTCCTTCCTTAGCGACAATCGAGTGGGGGAAATTTCCTCCCTTTTCGACAATTAAGAGGGGAAAATTTTTCTCTTTGTGACAATCCAGTGGGGAAAATTCCTCACTTTGTGACAATTGGGTGGGGAAAATTCCCCTATTTGCGACAATCGAGTGGGGAAAAATCCTTTCTTATTGACAATCGAGTGGGGGAAATTCCCCCCTTAGCGACAATCGAGTAAGAAAAACACCCCCTTAGCGACAACCGAGTGGGTAAATCCCTAACTTTAAAGCCGATGTACAGTATAATGGATTGATCATTTAATAATGGGATAATTTTGTAGGTGAACCTGTCCCTCCCTACCTTGCTTCCTTATCATGTTCAGTAGCTATGTCTGACAAAGCCGTGTGTGGGCGATTGAAATGTTAGTTTTCAATGACACATTTTTAGATACTATGCTTGACCCTCCCTCCCTCCCAGTGCTTCAATCAGACAACCCATTGTTACATTAAAAGGTGCCAAGTATTGGTGGCAGGTGTTGAAGAGCGTATGAGGTATGACACGCTCGCTTGGCTCATATGACGAGCCGTGTTGATTGCATTTCAATAGCGGCACCACTAACTTCGTTACCAGGCCAATGCCCAGGAATTATCGGCAAAAGAATCGCTTTTTAATGAGTGTGACGTCATGCGAGCAGCAGCCAATAGCATTACGTTGTTATTACAGGAAGAGAGGAAGGAGGGGTAGAACTTTAACTTGTTGAAAAGTAAATGAACAGTAATACGCTTTTAGAATTTAGGATTAAACACCTTGTTATTGTGTATTTTATTTTTTGTTATACAGTCCGCGATTTGAGGTTAAAGTTCTATATTACCTAGAGACCAGTTTTCGGGTGTGGCCATCCTTAATAGAATCAGTCATTTGAGAAACACCTCATCTCCATTTTTTACCGAAATTGATGGTTGGTTGGTTCCTTAGTTTAGGGGCTGCGACAACGCGGTCATGTAGCCCCGTGTACTTTGGGTGTGTGTAGAATCTGTCTGATAACCGGTGTTAATTGTGATGACTGTATTAGTGTGTGTATCTGTTTTTTTTTATTCAAGTAGGGACTGCAACTTTGAATTTTCAAATAGTTCCTACTTTTGCCGCCAAGCACCACCGTCAACGACTACTAGGCCTAGTTCAGAACTAGCTACTAGACGCCACCGCAGTCGGCTCTTGGCAACGAACGTAGCAACCTAAGAGTGTTGTTTACATTCTTAACCTATCCAATTTAGTTTCACACAGGTGTAATTAGTGGAAAGATCTTTAACATGCCATAAATCTATGACATGGGACCGCCGGCTTTACTTCCCCTCCGAAGGAAGGCATACTGAGGGATTTTAACGCTCTTAAAAAATCCGACGGCTTCGGCCGGGTTTGAACCCGCTATCTTGGGCATAGAAGCTCAGCATGCTACCAACTACGCCACCGAAGCCGCCTACCGAAATTGAGTTAGACATACAAAATTGAAGGTGAAGGCAAGGCACATCCAATAAATATAAAACGCCACATCTCCGATAAGAAATCACAGTGATACGAGACGTTCAAAATTCGATCATTTGAGAAACACCATATCTCCTGGAGATGTGTTTCTCAAATGACTTGAAGTTGGTAGATGGTGGCAACACTGCTCCTCCTTATTCTATGCCAACCTAAAACAGCTGTAAATGTGTTCAGTTTGTTGTATGTTGTTGTCATGCTATGTTTCTGAGTAAAAGTGAGTTCCAGTGAGAGTGATGTTAGTAATTCTACGCGTTTAAAACGTAGAAAAGGGCAGAAGCAAGTCGCATATAAGCGTGAAAGAATAAAAACCTTCATTGATGGCCTCATCGAGCATACTTTTGACTTGAAAAAACAGGGAGCCTGTTCACCAGAACTTCCAACAATTAGTGCCTGCCCACAAAAATGTGTTCCTATAAATATTAACAAAATTAATGATCTCAAGAAGCTCAAAGACTATATTTCTACAGACACTGTTGATGCATTTTATTCAAAAATGTATGACTGGCCAACTATTGATAGGGTAGTAGTTGACCTGATGTAAAGAAACAATGTATGAAAAAAATAACTATGCCTTGAAAATGTATAATATACAGTGCTAGATTGATCCTAAAATAAAAAGTGGCTTTCTTTCGTAATGTATATATATTTAACAGTTATTTCATGCCTGATGACTCCACATTCTGTCAGTCATTTGAGTAACAACTCGTCTCCAACAACTTTGAGAATTATTATACACATCAAAATGTAGAAAAAATATTTTTCTTATCATATAATTCGCTTACCAAACCCCTGTAAATATCTAACATTGATACAATGTGAAATATGGTCACGGCGAGGTTTTCTTTAGTTTTCCTAAAGTTTACTTTCGTGGAGATGAGGTGTTTCTCAAATGACTGATTCAATACAGGACCTCCTCCCCCCTCTTCCGCACATATTGTAGTTGTTGAGGTCTCTACTAATGATAGTTCTTTTTAGCTAGCATTATTTATTTGTTTTTTTTTGTTTATTTGTTTATATATTTGTTTGCTTGTTTATTTTTTATTTATTTAACTATTTATATATTTATTTATTTATTCATGTATTCATCATTTATTTATATAATATCCATAACAGAGGGAACCCTATTTCACCGAAGTATATTACCTTTTTTAACAAATTCCAAGTTATAAGACAATTTACGATAGATGCAATGAGAGAATGTTAGAAACTGGTTGTAGCGGTAGTAACACAGTTTGCCACCAGGTGCCGCCCACGTGCAGAGACAAACAATTCAAAGAGTCACACTTTGAAACCCCTCTAGAATACATTTTCAAACTGTATACCATGGAATTTTGACAGTTAATTTTTTCCATTAATGTTATCTTCCGCATACCTTTCTATAAGAGAATCCAAGAAAATTCTATTGCGCATTCAAAAATCCTCTAACGATGTTGCAGGTCTTCAGAATTACAGCTTTTTGGGCAATAGTGTGGGTGTGGCTAGGTTTACCGTAAATGATTTAGGTGTCAGGCCAGTGGGAGAAAGGAGGAAGGGAAGGATTTTCACATTATTTTTTGTCTCCATATTCTCGCTACCTCCATAGCTAGTGGAGCATATTTCTCAATCTTCTCTCTGTATTTATGATTGATATTATTTTCATTCGGGACAGATATGTCAATCAAGTACGTGTGTTGGTTCTTCTTGTTGGTTAAAGTAATGTCTGGTCTATTATGACGTTATTATTATTATTCTTTATTAGGAATATTCTACAATACAGCAGTTTTCCTTCAACCCAAAAATACTCGACTCCTCCACAAATTTAAGTCTTCAGCATCTTCCTCGGTTAAGCCTCTGGTAGCCATGCTTCTCTTTACACCTTCCATCCATTGTTATTTTGGTTTACCCCGTTTTCGTTTGCCTTCAGCTTGCCAATTTAACATTATATTTGGAATTCTACTATTCTGCATCCTTTTCACATGTCCAAACCATTGTTATCTTCTTTCTTCAACCACTTCTAGTACTATTTTTTTACCTGTGTAATTTCTCTGATTCTCGTATTTCTAATTATATCCAATCTTGATTTTCTTGCCGCCCTCCTCCAATAATCCATCTCTGTTACTAATAATTTGTTTGCTTGCTGTCTGTTTAACGTCCAAGTTCATGCACCATATAACAAAATACTTTGTACCAATGAACTGTAAATAAGTTTCTTAGTGTTGTTTAAAATATGTCTGCTCCATAAAACGGAATTCAATGCCCCAATTGTTCTTAAAGCCTCACCTACTCTTTTCTCAATTTCAGATGAACTTGTTCCCCCAGTTTCTATTATTGAACCCAAATATTTCAATTTAGTGACTGTTTGAATTTCTGCCGTATTATTTATTATAATTATTATTATTATGTTAATGAGCCTCCGTGGCTTAGTCGGCAGCTCGCCGGCCTCTCACCGCTGGGTCCGTGGTTCAAATCCCGGTCACTCCATGTGAGATTTGTGCTGGACAAAGCGGAGGCAGACAGGTTTTTCTCCGGGTATTCCGGTTTTCCCTGTCACAATTTCATTCCAGCAACACTCTCCACTCTCATTTCATTTCATCTTTCATTCATTTAATCATTGCCCCAGGGGAGTGCGACAGGCATCGGCAGCCGGCACAGTTCATATCCTCGCCGCTAGATGGGGGTTTCATTCATTCCATTCCCTGACCCGGTCGGTCGACTGGAAACAGGTTGTAGATTTTCATGATTATTTAAATAAATAAATTATTAAAATTATCGCACGGTTAAGAGTTAAGGAAAACGTCAAATTTGTTCCCTATTTTATATGTTCGCTACGACATCTGTTATCATGCATTAGTACGTAGTTTTACTTCTTTCAAAAGAATGTTCCAGGCCAGATGGCGCGCAGGTTGGTAACAGAGTCCTCATTACTAGAGTGCTCGTCCTAGGACCGAGAGGGTAAATATTTTATTTTTATATATATATTTTGTACAAAAATGTAACAAACACTTGGGGGAGTATATTTTGAGTGGGCGGGGAAGAACACACAATGTGACGTCGCTCTGAACCTTTCAGAAAGATGAGAGACGTGAGAGGACAATCACCAGGCATGGTTAGCGTCGAGACGCTTCTCAGGGGCAAACTCTCACTTTCCACCCAAATATTCAGGTGGTTTCAAAATTACTACTCAATAGCTATTATTTGGCAAAAAACGAGACTGTGTTCATACGATCTCCCTCCCAATTCTATTCCCCTACTTTGATATAGTCCCTTTCGTGATGACTCGAGTTAGCTGTTATCAGCAATACCTTCATTGGTCGTCGTCAGCTTCTAAAGGCTAAAAGCCTTGTCGTTGCAGCCATTTCTTACGGTCTTCAGCAGTCCTCTTCATATTGGCATACGAGTCACATTCCATTTCCTTGACAATGTTCTTGAGATACGATTGTCTTGGTCGTCCCCTTGGTTTCTTCCCCAAAATTTTTCCTTCAAAAATTACCTGGAGGAGAGTGTTATTCCTGGGTATGTGTCCCATGAATTTTGCTTTCTTTTTCTTGACGGTGTTCAACAGGAATCGATTCTCCTGAATTTGGTTCAGAAGAAGCTCATTTGTCTTTCTTTCCATCCAGCTTGATCGAGTCATTCGTCTCCAAAACCACATTTCAGCTGCCTCAAGTTTTGATTCTTCTCTTTTCCCAAGTGTCCATGTTTCACAACCATAGGTCAACACACTCAAAACTAAGGTCTTGAGAAATGACTTCCTTATCTTTAAGTTGAGGTGCTCATTGAGCAGCAAATTCTTCTTATTTTGAAAGGCTTTCTTGCCAACACTATTCTTTTCTTAATATCTGAGATGCATCTGTTGTCATAATTAATCACACTTCCCAAATAGCAAAATTCCGTTGCTTGTTCAATGGCACTATCATTTAACATTATATTAGCTAAAATTGGTTGTTTCTTTTTATCAACCACCATTAATTTTGTCTTCCGAGAATTAACTCTTAGCCCGAATTTTCCTAAGAATTTCTGTAAAACTTCATTGGTAAAATAAATAAATAAATAAGTAAACAAATGAATGAATAATTGAATAAATAAATTCATTTTTGTTATTACTAAAAAAAACTAAATATTAATTACTACCAATAGTGGTAGCTACGCTCACTACGCTGAGGAAAAAGAATTAAAAACAAGACGCGTGCGTGCGTGTGTGTGTGTGTGTGTGTGTGTGTGTGTGTGTGTGTGTGTGTGTGTGTGTGTGTGGTTTTTTTCTCTCTCTCTCCAATAAATCTAAACTGCCGAAGCAATTTCAGTGACACTCGCTAAGTGCGTAAGTGCATACCACTACATCGTTCGACCTTGACCGTGACTTTCAAATTTTAATACATCTTACCAATCCTTCATGACGGCCACGCGACTTATTTTACTGGTATTCTGTATCTCCGCAACAGTAAGAGATATCACCCTGAAATTTTGTACTGTGATAACGGGCCCGACTACAAGTTCTCCTATGTAACTTTTATAAGTCTGTTAAGTACAAAACGAACATGGCGGCCAAGCGAATGTTGAAACATTTAATTACATTTTTCTCGCGATCTGACCATCCTGGCGCAATGAAATATGGTACAGCAATTGTTTACACATATTATAATTATTTAGTTCAATTTGTTTACGTAATCTTAAGATGGCGGCTGTGCGAAATTTTACAATTATTATTTTTATTTCTTGTGTCCTAATCATGCGATCGAAATAAAAGTTTGATTTATGAACCTACGTAATAATCGTCATCTAACAGTACATAACTCTAAGGCAGGCCCATCCAGACTGCGCTCCCCGAACGCTAGCGCTCCGGCCGCGCCCTAAGCCAGTGCTCCGAGCACTTTGTTGGAAGGTAGTTTCGGAAGTGGTGGGAGGAGCTTGGCTGGCTGAGCGCGCTGAAGTGTGCAGCCGATCTGTCGCTAGTCTAGTCCAATGCGCTTTGTTGACAGCGTGTAAGTAAATCAGTTTCGCAGTGGTCATTCAAAAAAGCAGTGGTGAAGCAGCAGTCTTTAAAGCAGAATGGGAAATTTCATTTTTCTGTACAGCTTATAAAGGGCATGCCAAATGTTTAGTGTGCAACAGAGATGTAATGTGTTAAAAAGAACACAATTTGTTGTTGATTTTTTCTCAATAATATGTTCACATTTCAGTTTCGAATAAATCACAATATTCTTTAATTAACACTTGTGTTCGTTTCCTGCACATTCCATACATCGGAGTACCATTCGATTTGTATGTTTGTATATTTGTTATGGCAAAATAGCCTTATTAATATGCCAACAATCCCACGGCCGCACGACTGTACGTACTGTATCTAGTCAGCGTGGACCGAACATCGTCCGTCTCCTCGCTGCCACAGTGTACTGTAGTGGTGGTAGGGGAAGGAGCGCTAGTCGGACTGCCCAGTGCTACCCGAGCGCAATGACTGGATGGCCCTGCAAGGCCTACATATATAAAAATCCAACATGGCGACCATCTGAAATATTTAGACGGTTCTCAATGTCTACGAATCTATTGCAGCAATCAAACTGAACTTTGTATGTTCATAGAGACTATTAACATACGTTCACCTATTGGACTTTTAATAACCTGGTGAGCACAATATCAGCATAGTGGCCAAGTGAAGTTAAAATATTTAAATGGATTTTTCTCGTGACTTTTCATCCAAGCACTGTGAAACTTGGCGCAGTATGTCTTCATACAAGCCTTGACATAGTGACGTCTCTTTTAATGACATTTTATGAGACTTTAAAATGGCGGTTGTGCAATTTTTTTTAATCTTTTTTTTCTCGTGTCCTAAGTAAGACCAGTAGGTTAAATGCTGATAAATAGTTCTTCATGGAACTACTTATTAAGAGTTATTTATTGATAAATCATACATTTTTCTAGCATGATTAATTGTATTGCTTTTTACTTCGACAGTTCGAGTTAGACAATCCGTTGTTGTTTGAGTCTTCAAGTCTTTTGACTGGTTTGATGCAGCTCTCCATGCCTCCCTGTCCTGAGCTAATCGTTTCATCTCTACATAGCTATCACACCCTACGTCCGAGGCAATCTGTTTAACATATTCTAACCTTGGTCTACCCCTACAATTCTTGTCCTCGACCCTTTCTTCCATAATTAAGCTTGCTATTCCTGGGTGTCTTAGTATGTGTCCTACCAACCTATATCTTCTCTTCATTAGCAGTCGCCAGAAAAATATCTCCTCTCCCACTAGTCCTAATACCTCTTCGTTTGCAAGCCTATCTACCCATCTGATCTTCATCATTCTCCTGTAACACCACATTTCAAACGCTTCAATTCTCCTCATTTCTGCTGCACCAATAGTTCAAGTTTCATTTCCATAGAGTGCCACGCTCCAGACAAAGGCCTTCAAAAATGACAATCCACACCATTGACCACACGATCTTCACATCATGGTCCTCTGAAGAAAGCAATTTAAACAGCACTATTGTAGGTATAAGTGTGTTCAGTCTTCCAGGAATATAACTTTGGTACTTCTCAGTAATTCAGCAAAGAAAAAATATATAAGATGATATTGCCAGTACTGTTGGAGTTTAATCGAACTGGCAAAGAAGAAAGCGTGAGAAAGAGATGATAGGATTCTTCTCTTTTTGCCTAGAGGGAGTCTCAATACTAATACACGGACAAGTTCGCAATTGAGACGCTATTCCTTGGAGTATAGAGAAGCAGAAATCATGTTACTAAGTCCAGATGTAGCCCAAGATACGTCCAATAGCGCAGAGCGTCAAAGAAGACGAGTACGGAAAAAAGAAACTTTCTCTCCCTTGCTATATTATAATAGAAGCGGTTATAGAAGTTGAAATGGAGGGGAAAAGAAGACAGCCACCCTCATGAGATTCACACGAGCCGACTTCTACTTCAGCCCAATAAAAGACGTTCTCGTCTGCTTCTTTTGGAGACTTCCTTTTCCGTTCATAAACATTATCAAAGACCATTACTACTTCACAATATGTTTTATTCATGAGTTTAAAGAACGATTTGAAATGTTGCTTTTCTGGGACAGATTGCATCTTTTCAATCTTTATTGTCGAGAATGGTGACACGTGGACAAAAGAGACAGTTTGCGAATTCCTGGTAAGGATGAGTTGTTGTTATTTGAGTCTTCAGTCCTTTGACTGGTGTAATGCAGTCTCCATGCTTCCCCGTCCTGAGCTAATCGTTTCTTCTCTACATGGCTACCACACCCTACATCCAAGACAATCCGTTTAACATATTCTAACCTTGGTCTACCCCTACCGTTCTGGCCCTCAACCCTTCCTTCCATAACCAACTTTGCTATTCCTGGGTGTCTTAGTATGTGTCCTACCAACCTGTCTCTTCACCTCATTAGCAGTCACCAGAAACATCTCTCCTCTCCCACTCGTCTTGATACCTCTTCGTTTGTAACCCTATCTACCCATCTGATCTTCATCATTCTCTTGTAACACCACATTTCAAATGCTTCTATTCTCCTCTTTTCTGCTGCGCCAACAGTCCAAGTTTCACTTCCATAGAGCGCCACGCTCCAGACAAAAGCTTCCAAAAATGACTTCCTAATACCTAAATCTGATTCGATGCCAACAGATACCTTTTCTGTAGAAATGCTTTACTTGCCTGAGCCAAGCTACTTCCATCATTTCAAATGTTCTTGTCGACTTCATCGTTATGCTTGGGTCTATCGTTATGCGTTACGGTTACGGCGTGTATGATGTCATCATGTTGTTCAGTGCATATGCACCGAGTCTGAGTTTACTCCTGGGGTCTGGCGTTATGCGATACGGAGACGGTGAGTGCGTGACGTCATGCAGCAGAGTGCACCTCCCGCTCTCCGTTCCCCGCGCGGGAAGCGTAAGTTAAAGGGTAATGGAGTCTGTTGAGTCTAAGTTTACTCCTGGGGTCCGGCGTTATGCGATACGGAGACGGCGAGTGCGTGACTTCATGCAGCAGAGTGCACCTCCCGCTCTCCGTTCCCCGCGTGGGAAGCCTATGTTAATGGGTAATGGAGTCTGTTGAAAGAGTCCTGGGGCCTTTCTAACATGTGTAGCATTTGTAGCATGCGTCATTTGAAATGATATGAAGTCTAGACTCTCAGACTGACTGTATCTATTTTTATCTTCATCCTTTCATTTCATGCCATTTCATTTCAGTAGGGGCCGATAACCTAGATGTTAGACCCCTTAAATCAACAATTATCAAACCCAAATTTCAATACTCGTTGTTTACCTTAAAGTAACAGTGAATATAACGTAGTCGCTTTTAAAAAGTGACCTTCCCAACCCTGGATGCAATATTTGTAACAGAATTCCCGTAAATGACCTTACTGTTACACCCCTTAAAACAATGATAAGTTACTAACTGAATTCAGTGTTTTACCTAATTGTCGCTGAGCCACGCAGCCAGCATTTAGGGAAAAAGTGACAGTCAGTCTGAAAGATTAGACTTTGTATCATTTTAAATGCTACAAATGCTGAAAAATGCTAGAAAGGCTGGAAGCTTCGAGCGAAGCGACTCTTGACATGTTAGAAAATTATCTGCATAATACTTATCCTGCTTATCTTCTTTCAAATTACTCGCGAACGGCAAGTGCAAACCAAGGCCAAAGCAAGGTCAAGCGCACGGGATGCCGTCACGCTCACCAGAGCGCGCGGGGACGTGTTCCTTCCATCCACTATAAGAACACTTATAGTGGGCGATGTATTGAAGATAGAGATATGCTCTCCCGGACGTTTTTGTAGAACTTTTCATGCTGACCAATTCTTACGCTCATAGTACAGTATATTGATATTTTTAACGGTTTGCCCAGCGTAAGCTTAAGAAGCGCACGGATGCCAAGTTTGTTTTCGACTTTTTCACTGAAATCGTTACTGCTTGGCTTCCTTTGATCATATATAAATTATTTTCTACAAAATCTTTCCTCGAGATAGCCTTTACAGAATGGTGAAAACCGCATCAAAATCCATCCAGTGGTTCTCGAGATTACCCGTGACATCCAAGAATCGGGGATTTTTGTCTTATACTAACGAAGTAGCGATTGTTGGGGAACACATGCACCAAGCGGTACTATGACGTCACATACCTCAGTGCATCTAGGTACATTTCGTCCCGTCACCGTAACGTAACGCCAGACCCCAGCGTAATGACGAAGTCAACAATATCATTTAAAATTATAACACAGTCACGTTGACCGACTAAAAAGCATTAAATATTAATCACTAGGGCATTACTGAGAAATAGGTTCCAACACGATAATCTGTAACCTGGTGTTGTTTGTTGCAGTGTGGAGAACGAGGCTACCTGGAAGGTCTGGCTTCTCGCTACGCGGACCTCTTCAACACTCACTATGGAGATGTTCTGGACCATCTGGAGGAGCTGAGAAGACGAGAATGGGAGGAGATGTCCCCTCGTATCAGAGTCCTGAGTACAACCCCCGACACTCCTACTTCCCCCAGCAGTGCGGCACCTATGGGAGGCATCATCGGCCAGCACACCCCTCAAGTGAGTACCGCATTATTGTGATGATGATTATTAAGATGTGGATGTTTAGGTCTTAATCCTAGCAATTCCAACGTGGGGGAGGTATTGTAACGTGTTTTTCGAGGGGTTTTCATGCCACTGGCATAAGTCAGTAGGAAGCCATTCTATATTTATTTACGCGGCAAATTGTTCAGCCAAGAGAATTTTTCATGTTAATTTATTATTATTATTAATTTATTATAATTATTATTAAGGTATTTTTCGGAGCATTTTATAAAATTATAAGGATACAGATAGGTTTTCTATGTCTTAGAAAACACTATCAAGCAAATTATTACGAACGACAATATCATAGAAAATTATGTGATTACGGAATTTAACGGAGTTTCGTCAGTTAGGGTATATTGAGAGACATGACTCACTGGGAATTCAAATACAGGCTTAATCTTGTCGGGAAGCATGACGCAATCCTGCGTTGCAGCTTAAAGAAAAGGCGGATGTACGGAACGGCAAACGACTTCACCCTCCCGCCGAGTGTAATGAGCCAGAGTGGGGATGTAGCGCGTGGGGAGCAGCCAATCAGTGGAGACCACGTAAGCTAGAAGTCGGCTGAAGAGTGGGGATGCGGCGGGTGCATATATCGTTTGGCGTGCCGTGGAAACGAGGACTATCGTTATAAAATTTAACCAGTATGGTTGCACGAGTGAGTGGCTCCGATGTTCAGTGGAGTTAGCGACTATCTTTGTGAAACTTAACCATTGTGATTGTACGTGTTGGTTCCGATGTTCGGACCATAAATTTTCATATCTACAAATATATCATCAACAACGAAGAAGATGACGACGTCCAGGAGGCTATGGGAAGCTCAACATCCAGTACGAGGGAAATGCTACGGCAATTTCCAGTGGTAAGCGCGAATGACACATAACTACGCAATCTCTCATCTTTCTTTGTTTCATATTCAGTAATTCAGTAAATTTATAGCTTGGGAATAAGAGTAAAATCAGTAATTTATCCGACTCCGTTTTCACGTAATTTTCTAGCGGTAATATTTAAATCGCAACGCTCCAATTTAAATTCAAACTTATTATTATTTTTATTATTATTAATTTTGCTATACTTGTTTTTATACAATAAATTCATTTCTTTTAACCATGCAATCTTTGTTTTCAGTAGGTAGCATTATATATAGACCAATTCCTTCTCCTGATACAATTGTTTGTTGGGTTAATGATCCAATCATACCACGATCTGAGAGTAAAGATTCTTGAAGGTGTTCTACCAGAGCTAGGTGTTGTTAAATACAAATTTAGATTTCAACATAGCGTTGAGGTCTTGGCGCCCATTAAAACAACATATCTTAGTAGAAAACAGTATATTTGTCACGCAACAGTGAGGGCTATAGAAACCCATTTCATGTGTTCGCTCAACGTGGAGCAAAGTAAATACCGTTTCACCAATCATACCACGATCAACCATTTCAGTATTTCATGCCCACTAGTTCCATTTTTTACGGTTTATTCATGGTATTCCTTTTCTACGCTTACTGTACGGAAAGTTATTGTCTATTTCAAATCCAGTTACCCAGTGGCGGATCCAGGTCTTGCGGGGCCCTGAGCGATATGATAAGGTGGGGCCCACAGCAATAGGAAATAAAGAAAATCAAATCAAATGTAAAGTATTTTTTTTTAATAATAATAAAATAAAGAATAGTTACAATATGTTGAATACACTACACAAAATGTTTTAATAATATGAAAGAAACCTTTAAGTCCCCTTGAAGAAGATTATGTAAACTATGAAATATTAAAACATTACTTTGTGACTTATTTTTCCGGCTGAAATCTTCTATTATTTCACTGAAATCTAAACTTGCTAAACGTTCAAGGGAGGTCATAGCTGCACTGAAAAAAATTAATTATAGATTCATTTGAAAAGTATAATTAATTAACTAATTAATTAAATTTTAAAAAATCCATGGCGTGGGGCCCTGGGTGGTCGCCCTCCCCTAGATCCGCCCCTGCTGTTACCTAACCACACATTTACTTTTTTTAAATTTTAATTCTTGTGTAAGATATTAACAATTTTATTTTGGTGGACACGGAAATATCACCTTTGGTAGTTCGTGTGACTCGTCATACTGTGCACTGTGTTAAGGGTAAAAGTACAACAAAGTTAACAAAACCACGATAATTTGTTCTGGTTGCAAGAGGTACACATGCGGAAAGCACAGTAAAGAACAGTCGTATTTTCCATTTGTGTTGAAGATGGCGAAGTGAATAATTTACTTTCTGAACTTTTTTTGTCATGCATTTTTTATTTTATATTGTTTGCAACTGTTGTTAATCAAGTTATATTTTTGCCATTTAAGGTTCATTACGGTTCATAATACAAGATATGTTTATTAAAGGATAATGCAAATCACACAAAAGGAATTTATTATGGTGGTCACAACAAAATAACCCCCCCCCCGTTGGTAGCGAGTGGTATGGCTAGGGTTAAAGAAACGAGAAATATGCTGACAAATATGCCCTAAAAATACTGAAATATGATCTTAAACAGGTACAATATGACCTAATGTGTACTTGCTTTCTAAAAAAGAGTGTTAATGATGTAGTGAAATTTTATTTTTATTATCAATTCTTCATTCACACCTAATAAATTGTTAAGGTCTACGATGATTTCATGAATAGGCCTGCATTAAAAATGTTTTCCTCAAATTTTTATCACGGAAAGCAGCATATTCTTCACCTTTTCTCGCGTTAAAAACTGCTACACAAATCAAATTTCCTGTAAAAGAGAAAGAAAATGCCCAAGTTAAAAATACTACCAAGTTTAGTTACAGTTGAATGAAAATGAAAATCCACAGCCTGCTTCCAGTCTCCGACCGGGTCAGCAATGGAATGAATGAAGCCCCCATCTAGCGGCCAGGATATGAAATGTGCCGGCTGCCGAGGCCTGACGCACTCCTCTGGGGCAATGATTAAATGAATGACAGATGAAATGAAATGATAGTTGAGAGTGTTGCTGGAATGAAATGTTGACAGGGAAAACCGAAGTACCCGGAGAAAAACCTGTCTGCCTCCATTTTGTCCAGCACAGATCTCACATGGAGTGACCGGGATTTGAGTTACAGTTGAATATTTTCTGATAATCTGTAACAAATGGCAATTTTAAAAAAATTAAGCGCCGCTAACGCACTGAAACCTTGCAGCGCCCTGCGGATACCATATTTCAAGTCCACCACCTACCCCTAACATATTACCAAAATATGACCTTGAAACATTAATATTGATGAAATATATCAATAACTATGAAAATGTCCCCAATATGCATTTATATGTTCTATAAAATCCACATAAAAGAATCAGAAATTTTGAACTCCTGCTTAATTACAGCTTTTAATGAAAATGTAGTCAAGGAAAAAAATATAATATTTCCTAAACATTCAAACCTTGTTGATGATCTACGAGGCGCACCCAGAAAGTAAATTTCCCTATTAAAAAAAAAGAGAACATATTTACATGCAAAACTTTGTTGGCAACAGGTGCAGCAATGTTTCAGCTATTTTGCGACATAGGCACCAAACGAATTGAGACACTTCTCATAGCGTGGTTATTTTTTATTTGTTTATTTGTTTGTTTGTTTATTTGTTTATTTTTTGTTTGTTTCGTTGATTGTTTATTTATGTATTTATTTATTTACTTAGTTCCTTATTTATTTATTTATTTATTTATTTATTTATTGATCTATTTATTTATCTATTTATTTATTTATTTATTTATTTAATTATCTATTTATAAATCTATTTATTTATTTACTTAATTATATATTTATTGATCTATTTATTTATCTATTTATTTATCTATTTATTGATTGATCTATTTATTTATCTATTTATTTATCTGTTTATTTATTTAATTACCTATTTATTGATCTATTTATTTATCATCATCTTGAGCAGTTTCCAACCGCTGGTCGGGTCTGCTTCTATTTATTTATCTATTTATTTATTGATTGATCTATTCATTTATCTATTTATTTATTGATCTATTTATTTATCTATTTATTTATTTAATTATCTATTTATTCATCTATTTATTTATCTATTTATTTATTTATTGATTTATCTATTTATTTATTTATTGATCTATTTATTTAATCTATTTATTTATTTATTTATGTATCTATTTATTGATCTATTTATTTATCTATTTATTTATGTATTTATTTATTTATCTATTTATTTATCTAGTTATTTATCTATTTATTTATCTATTTAATTATCTATTTATTTATTTATTTAATTATCTATCTATTCATCTATTTATTGATCTATTTATCTATTTATGTATTTATCTATTTATTTATTGATCTATTTATATATCTATTTATTTATTTAATTATCTATTTATTCATCTATTTATTTATCTATTTATTTATCTATTTATTTATTGATCTATTTATTTATATATATATTTATTTATTTATTTATTTATTGATCTATTTATTTATTTATTTATTTATTTATTTATTTAATTATCTATTTATTGATCTATTTATTTATATATATATTTATTGATCTATTTATTTATCTATTTATTTATATATTTTATTATTTATTGATCTATTTATTTATCTATCTATTTATTTATTTATTTATTTCCTGAAAGAAAAACCATTCCATTATACTGCTTGGCATGGTTACAATGATGTCGGGAAAGGATGACGCTGACCCCGGGCTAAAAACATATCTATGTTTAAGAAGAACTGTGTTACCAGCTAAGAATATATGATAGAAGCAATTAGAACGTGCACTATAGCTTATACCTGTAAAGAATAATAATCAGAGGCTGTCCCAGTGTGGCCAGCTAGCACCAGTTAGAGATTCATGGCATCACTCTGTGCGCAGATTATAACATGAACACCGAGCGAGAGAAGTTCTTAACTAACCCTGCTGGGAATGACGAACAACTTCCAAAGTGGAACGCAATTCAAATTTAATGGTGGTTCTGTTCTCTTCTTCTTCTTCTTGCCAAAGTTTTTCTTTTCATATCTCTGCTCTCATTCAAGTGAAATTGTTGGATTTTGAGGGGCTTGTCTGTCTCGCTGGAAAGTAATTCACACAGCTTTGTGAACTTGTAGAAGATTATCGTTCTCAAGTCAGCTTTTATTATGACTTCAGTAATAATTAGGGCAACCTCTGAGCTTCATTTTAATGAAAAGTTTGCGTTTGCTGACTTCTTTTCTTTGTAAGATATAGTAATATTTTAAAGGGTGCTGAGTGCTTGAGAAAAAAGGATTGAGTGCCCTTCTTGTCGATTTCCAAATGAGGTAAATATTCCTAGCTTTCTGGGTCAAAGTCCTTGCAAGTAAACGTCAGGGATCAATGCACATAAGCATGTAGCATAGCCAAGCAGACTACGCTTCACTTCATTAGAGGATCGAGGAGCTATAGGGAAACCCCTCCGCGGATAAACAAAAGGTTATATGCATCCGCCCTGCATCAACACGACTGTTATCCGCATCCGAATCTACTGACATTACAATAATATTTTTATATAGATAGAGTATTAAAGCTACACATTTAGACATTTGAGGAGAAAGTCATTTCCCTAGGCTATGTACGTCATGTGCTATGTTTAAAATGAATGTTATACAGCCAGAATCGCAACGCTTTTCAGTTCGGAGTGATAATTATGCATAATAACATACAGGCAGTACATACAGTACAGGCAGCTGAGATGAGATTCCTGAGAAGTATGGTCCAGAAAACGAGGAGAGACAGAGTGAGAAATGAAGATATACGGAAAGAACTGGGAGTACAGAAACCAAATGACAAACTGGATCAAAACAGATTGAAATGGTTTGGGCATGTCAAACGGATGAATGAAGTAAGGCTACCAAGACGAGCACTGGAACGACGGATGACTGGGAAGAGAGAACAAGGAAGACCAAGAATGCGTTGGATGGACTCGGTGAAGTATAGCATTAGAAAACGGAACCTGGATTGGAACACTGTGTCGGTAGAGGAATGGTGGAACGACAGAACAAAGTGGAGAGGAACCGTATTTGCCCCCACCCAGTGTCAGCTGGAAAAGGGAGAATGAAGATGATGATGATGAACATAATTTGAATGAGATTAGGTTAAATCATCTTCCATTTGTCATGAAAAAAAAACACAACGGAAGAATAAGATATGTCAAACATTCAGGTTCTAATAGTGATATTTAAAAAAAACGGTTGAAACGTATTCTAAAAACTATCCGCAAATGTACTCCCAAACATTATCCGCAGCTTATCTGCTATCCCCAGAGCCATGCAAACTATATCCGCATGGCGAAAAGTTTTGTGGATATCCGCATCCCCGCACGTCTTTAGCTATAAGCAGATGCGAAATTCGAATCCCAGTATACTGTGTGTTTGGTTGTCTTCCTGGGTTTAGGGTTAACTCACACTTTTTTAGTTGTGGTGCCATACCAAAGGGGAATGGAAGACTAAGTGCTGTTATGTTAAGAACTCAGATGGAAAACCTCCAGCAGATAAGGAAAATGAGGTGGAGAAATGGAAAGTTTACATAGGGCGTTTGTATAGGGATAAGGAGATTGCGAATCATGTAATCATGTAATGGGAAGGCATGAGGAAATTGATGAGGATGAGAAAGGAGATTTAATATAAGATCAGAATTTTATAGAGCACTAGAAGGCTTAAGCAGGAACAAAGCACAAGGGATAGATAATATACCGACTGAGTTGCTACGTTGCATAGGTGAAGTAAGTCTGATCAGGTTATTTCACTTGGTGTGTAGGATTTATGAGACAGGTGAGGTACCCTCTGATTTCAAGATGAATGTTATCATCTCTATACCGAAGAATGCAGGAACTGACTGTTGTGAAGATTACCCTAAAATCAGCATGATCACTCATGCTTCAAAGATCCAGAATATAATAATTTACAAGAGGATGGAAAGGCAGATAGAAACCGAGTTGGATGAAGACCAGTTTGGTTTCGAGAGAAACTTAGCTAAGTGTTAGGCTGATTTTGGAAGGTAGAATAAGGAAAGATGAGAGAACGTTCATGGCATTTTTAGACTTAGAAAAGGCTTTTGATAACGTTGATTGGTGTAAGTTGATATTTTTAAAATGATTGGAATAAAGTACATGGCGGTTAGGAGGGTGATCTACAATCTATATAGAAACCAGACGGCAGTTATTCGATCTGAGTGACATAAGATAGAAGCTGGTATTTGGAAAAGTGCAAGGCAAGGCTGCAACTTATTACCCATACTTTTCAATCAATACATTGAACAAGCAATGAGGAAAATTAGAGAAAAATGTAAAGTTGGATACAGATTCAAGGAGAAATAATTTTAACACTGAAATTTGCTGATGACATCATCATCTTGGCTGACACGCCAGAAAATTTGAATGAGTTTTTAAATGGTATGGAATCCGTCTTGAAAGATTTCATGATGAAAATCAATAAATGTAACATAAAAATAATGGAATATAGCCGGAACAAATCAGAAATCTAAAGGAAGTAGGCGACTTCTGTTACTTGCGAGCAAAATAACCAGTGATGGACGAAGCAAAGAGGATTTAAAAGGAGGTGGGCTCAGGCAAGGAAAGCATTTCTACAGAAAATGAATATGTTGACATCAAATATAGATTTAGGTATTAGGAAGACATTTTTAAAAGCCTTTGCCTGGAGCGTGGCGCTCTATGGAAGTGAAACTTGTACTGTTGAAGCAGCAGAAAGGAGGGGAATAGAAGCGTTTGAAATGTGGTGTTACAGGAGAATGATAAAGATCAGATGGGTAGATAGAGTAACAAAAGAACCAGGATGGCTGGGGTTGGAATCGAACCCACCTCTTCTCCGTTTTGCCGCACGAAGTTGAATGTACCGCGTTCCAGCCCTCAGACCAGAATTAATTTATTGGCAGAGCCGGGAATGGTACCCGGTTCTCCGCGGTGACAGCCAAGACTGCTAGCCACTACGCAACGAGGTGGACAACATTATTATTTTTTTCTGTTTAATATATGACTAGCAGGTACCCGCGGCTTCGCTCGCGTCATAATTGAGTTATGTCCCATCATATATTTTGTTATTTCCCATTTTCTTTTGAATGCCACCGACCCCCTTAAGCGCATTATATTGTATGTATTGATGAAGTTTATAGCTTAATTTGGTTCCGTGATAACCTTATAACCGTCTGGAAACTCACAGTAATGTAATAATTGGAATTGCATTGCGTCTTTCAGAAATAGATGGACCTGTGAGATTCTGTTACCATGGTTACCGTGTTGCATTCTTTCATTATTTCATTGTAAATATACATGTTTTAAGGTATTTATTTAATTGTGAGGCATTTAAAGAGTAAGTGAGTGCGTTTCGCTTACGCATTAGGTTATGCTGAACCTGTAGGTAACCCATATGTGTAGGTTGGTGTTAGAAGGACCTTACTTTCGGTACAAAACTGGAATGGGACCTTAGCAGAATAATATAGGGAGGATGTTTCTAGCTCAGATAGTATAATGATAAATAAAAGTAGGAGGCTTGTAGTCTTGCGAGACCGTTAATCTCGCGATCATGAGCCACGGGACCTCCTTTTAACGTGAAATCCGAACCACAGGACATGGCATTTCACTTTGAAAATCTCACATTCATTGACCGGGAATCGAACCCGGTCCGTCGTGGTGAGAGGCCAACAGCTTGACCGCTGCGCCACCACGCCATCTTGAGGTTATGTAAACAATTGAACTAAATTAGATGTCAGTGCATTGCAATGTGTATAAATATTTACTGTACCAAGTTTCACTGCGCTTGGATGGTTAAATCGCGAGAAAAGTCTATTTAAATGTTTCAAATTCGCTTGGCCGCCATGTTCATTTTGTAATTAAAAGGTTTTTGAAAATCACATAGGTGAACTTCTAGTAGTGCCCTTTATCACCGTGCAAAATTTCAGGGTGATATCAGTAATAGTTTCGGAGATATAGAAAGCCAGTCAAATACTCCGCACAACCGTCATGTTGTTTTTTTTCTATGCCCAAGATAGCGGGTTCAAACCCGGCCGAAGCCGTCGGATTTTTTAAGAGCGTTAAAAATCCCTCAGTATGCCTTCCTTCGGAGGGGAAGTAAAGCCGGCGGTCCCATGTCATAGATTTATGGCATGTTAAAGATCCTTCCACTAATTGCACCTGTGTGAAGCTAAATTGGATAGGTTAAGAATGTAAACAACGCTCTTAGGTTTCTATGTTCGTTGCCAAGAGCCGACTGCGGCGGCATCTAGTAGCTCAGTCCTGAACTAGGCCTAGTAGTCGTTGACGGTGGCACTTGGCGGCAAAAGTAGGAACTATTTGAAAAATTCTTAGTTGCAGTACTTAAATTAACAAACAGATAACACACACTAATACAGTCATCACAATTAACACCGGTTATCAGACAGATTCTACACACACCCAAAATACACGGGGCTACATGACCGCGTTGTCGCAGCCCCTAAACTTAAGAACCAACCAACCAACCAACCGTCATGTTGGATTGGTGAGACGTTATAACATTTGATATGCATAGTCGGGGTCGGACAAAATAGCACTTTGTCCTTACCGAGGCTCATTGAAATCGCTCCAGCCGTTTGGACTTTATTAGGGGGCACACACACTCATACACACACACACACTCATACACACACACACGGACAAAAGGTGATCTTTACATTATGGGGTTTGAAGCCATTTTTCAGTGTTGCCTTAGTAAACAAAAGTTTGGTGCTTTTCAGTCGGTCAACACGAATGTACCCAAACGAAAAAGGAAGCTTGTAGTTTAACGTGACCGTTAATCTTGAGATCATGAGCCACGGGACCTCCTTTTTACGTGGAATCCGAACCACAGGACATGGCATTTCACTTCGAAAATCTCACATGCATTGACCAGGAATCGAACCCGGGCCGCCTTGGTGAGAGGCATACAGCTAGACCGCTGAGCCACCACGCCCCCGTACCCAAACGAATTGGGTTATACCCTAATAACGAAAAAAATACATAGAGATTAATAAATACATTTGGATGACCAGTTTTGATCGTCAAGCGATCATCATCAGATCCATTACACTTACTTTCGACCAAAATATTATGTGCACTCGAGTTTGAAGGTTGTTTGTGAAGTAACCAATAGACCTACATCAAATCCAATTGTATGCCTACCCCTTATTATTCCCGTTTTCCAACGGGGTCGGGGATGAGAAGCGATGGAAGTCTTTGTGGCGATGGCTTTTACGGCCGGATGCCCTTCCTGACGCCAACCTCATGAGAGGAGTTAATGAGAGATGAAATGAATGATGGTGAATGAAACTGGGCAAGGATGTGGAAGGAAGCGGCCGTGGCCTGTCAGAAGGTACCGTCCCAGCATTTGCCTGGTGTTGAAAATGGGAAACCACGGAAAACCATTTCAAGGACGGCCGACGGTGGGGCTCGAACCCACGCGTCTACCGAGTCAGCAGAGAGCTTGGCCCCATGACCTAATGCTGCGATTTAGCCAGCGTAGCCACGACTGTCGGTCTACATAAAATCCAATAACATCATCATTTTCATCGTTCTATTTTACGTTAGTTCATGTAGGTTTGGAATTTTTAATTTATATTTTAATATTTTTTATCGCAGTTGAAACACAAAATGTGCTCGTTTTTAAGCGTGTTTAAACATGCGTCACATTTAAGAATCATTATCTCACAAACCCGTCATCAGATCGAATCCAAATTTTAACACAATATATATTGGAATGTTTTATAGCAGGTTCATTAATTTCAAAATTGTGTGTGTTCAAGAACGAAAGTTGTTATCATTTTTGTAAGGTAACTTTTTCTCGGCTCGGGGTCGTTGGCAAATGTAGTTCTTGGTTGCGTTGTAATCCTTGTACACCAAAAGGTTATGCTGTACGACTGTGAAATATATAAATTAATTCACTTATTTTATATCGGTTTGTATTTGTACGGGGAATTAAGACATGGTTCACCAGCTAGCCGCCCGGGGAAATGCTGTACAGCGTTGCTGATATGGAGCCCATCACTACCGAGCGAGGCGCGCCATGACGCGTGTTAAAATTTGGATTCGATCTGATGACGGGTTTGTGAGTTAATAATTCTTAAATGTGACGCATGGTTGAAACACGCTTAAAAACGGGCACTTTTCGTGCTCCAACTGCGATAAAAAATATTAAAATATAAATTAAAAATTCCAAACCTACATGAACTAACGTAACATAGAACGACGAAAATGATGATGTTATTGGATTTTATGTAGGTCTATTGGTTACTTCACAAACAACCTTCAAACTCGTGTACACATAATATTTTGGTCGACAGTAGGCTATAAAATCTATGTTTGAAAATACAGGTGAAAATATTTACAATATGTACACTTATTTGTTGCAGTATTGGTGATGCAACTTGTCGGTATATGTTAGTTGTAATCTATATGTCATTTGGTGAAATGCTAAATTGGTGATAGACCTCCGGAATTTTTCTGTTTGGAGTGACAAGGTATATGGTTGTAAATGGTCAATTTTGATAGTAAAGGTTACTTATCTGGCTGGATATCTTCCGCACTGCAGCAGCGAGCAATTCCAACTTCACTCGTGCACTAGTAACAGGCGACTGAATTGGAATGTTATCCCGCTGAAACTGGATCCCCCTCCCCTCACCCCGTATTCCTATGTGCTGTCTGTATTAATTGCATGCGTACCTGAGTCGTGTTGCTAAGCCTAGATATGATGTATGTTATTGGATTCAGGACGGTCGTAACTATTAAAGACCGTGGATTATTTCTCGCCACGCATAATCTAGTAGCCATATAAGCACTGCCGGTCTTTGAGAATGTACCGGCACTTTTAATACTGTCGTGAATTCCGGCCTAGGTTTATTGAAGAAAAACGTGCATTGTACTTCCTGATCCAAATGACATTTACATATTATAAACCCCCTATCCCCCCCCCCTTATCTTGCTTGGCTGTATCGTTATGTTGTGTCTTGTTTCCGAACGGGTGTGTTTTTAGTGACCTCATAAGTCTATTTTTCATAAATGAAAATAAGCTAAGAATAGACTGTTTAGGTCTTCATGGATCTACTTTTTATATTTGAAATAGGACAATATTTTCACGTCATATGTATTCAGGGCCATGCCAACAAGCAGCTGAAAATATATGTGTACTAATATCTGTAACACCCTGTATAAAGGTTTTGGTGATCCATACTGGAGACAATGTTTTCTCTTTCGAAGTATCTTGCACGAAATTATTTCCTGAATCTGTGGAGTTGCACAAAAGGAACTAGGCTTGACTCATCCACGTCGATTCCATAATTCCTTCTATTACATTGTTGGTTGATTGGTTCCTCAGTTTAGGGGCCCGACAACGCAGTCATGTAGTCCCGTGTACTTTGTGTGTAGAATCTGTCTGATAACCGGTGTTAATTGTGATGGCTGTATTAATGTGTGCTATCTGTAACTCAGGTAAGGACTGCAGACGATCAATTTCAAGTAGTTCCTACTTTTGCTACCAAATGCTACCAACATCGCCACCTAGCTGTTAACTTGGCTACTATATGTCACCGCAACCGGCACCTGGCGGCGATCGTTGGAACATAATAGAGCGTTAATCAAATCTAACCTACAAATTTAGCTTCACATAATTGTAATTAGTGGAAGGTTCTTTTACATGCCATAAATCTATGACATGGTCCCGCCGGCTTTACTTCCCCTCTGAAGGAATTTTAACGCTCTTAAAAAACCCGACGTCTTCGGCAGTATTTGAAACCGCGATCTTGGGCATAGAAGCTACCAACTACGTTTATACACATTGTAATGCACTGCCATCTAATTTAATTCAATTAATTACATAACTTCAAGATGGCGGCTGTGCAAAATTTTAAAATTAACTACGTCACCGAAGTCGCTATGTTACTTTGTACAGAACTGTTTATTGTTTGGCTTCAACTCCAACTGACGTGTTGTTCTTGTTCTTGCAGGGGTCTCATGGGCTCACAACCTCGCACTCGCAGCCCATCTACGTGCCTGGAAAGTATTCTCCCTCGAGCTGCCTGAGCGACAAGGAAGAGGATGAGATATACGGGTTCGGGTATGGAGTATACGGGAAGCAAATGTTGCAGAGACACCAACACCACCAGATGATCATCTCGCCACAAGTCCATCAGCACAGGTGAGTACGGTACCTGATTCCTTTCTTTTTTCTTCCTTCGTTTTTCCCACTTAGGGAGCGCGTTTAAACTTGTTGACTCGGGTTGATGGTGTATTCCTCTTCTTCTCCCAAAATCTCCTAATGAACTCGCTATGCCCCTTCTTACGTTCCTCCGTCCATTTTTTTCCCCAGTGGTCTTTTTAGCGTTTTCGGTGAAAGAGTGATTTGTAACTAGAGTTCCAAAAGTCTTGCGATTCATGATAATATCTTCTGTAATGTTTATTTAAGTCCTGTTTGATTTCTTCTAACCAACTGATTTTGACCTTCTTTGAATTAATTATATCAAACAGTTATTTTGCATATCTGGTGTTGTCCATTCTGCAGATGTGACCATAACATTTCAATCGTCTCTTACGCACGGTATCAGTGAACTTATTGATTACTGTGTACAAGTCTGTGGTTTTCCTTTTAATCCATATACCATTAACATAAACGGGGCCATATTTTTTCCTGATAATTTTACGTTCCTGGATTTCGGTTTCACCAATTTGAGAGTGGCCTCCTAGAGATATAGTTTCGGAGGCTTCCGGAAGAACAACTGTCTGGTAGTGCCGCAGTATTGCATTTCGTGACATCACTCTTTTATTATAGTGATTTCATGTTATTCGGTATGCTTTCTGAAGTTTGGTAGCTCTTTCTAAATTAGCTTTCCTGTCCAATCCAGATGGTACACTAATTTCTCCTACATTTTTGAAGGAAAATACGTGTCTAATTATTCCATAGTTCGTCTTTAGTGGGGATCTTGGGACATTCTGATTCCTTTAATATTATTTTTTTATGGGAAGAAATGCATTTACTCACATTGTGTCGGGCTCCTGAGTGACAGAATACCGACTACAACTCCCCCTGTTACTTCTGAAACCTAGCCTGGAACCGTTTAACACATTACTTCAAGCTAGGTCCATATGCTAGGACACTTATCCTCAACTATCTATTTCTTTATACTGTTCACTGATTAACAAGAGATCACTTTGCTTCTTTGTAACTAGCTGATAGGCAGCAGATAATTGGCAGTTTTACTTCTATGAAGATTGGCTTGAAGAATACGAATCATTTGAATCTCAGAGCCTTTTCTTTGTCTAACGTTTCTCTGAAGACCTTACACTGGTCAGATCCCACAGCATGTGCTAAATATTCTTTGTCAAATCCTCGTTCTTCGCAAAGAACACATTTCTTTGAGGCGGTACATCCTCTAGCTTTGTGATCAGTCCCTCTGCAATTGTAGCAAAGTTTACTTCGATCAGTGCCTTTGCCCTTGCTAGCGACATGTCCATACTCCAGACATCTGTAACACCGAGATAACATGATCCTCCGTCTAATCCTGCAATTGACCCATCCTATGGTGATATGATCTTGCCTCAAGAGCACATCTGCATCACTAGTTGTTAATGTGATAACAACCATCTTCACTTCCCTCGTATTCGTCCTCGTCACCAGCACCTTGGTATCTGGAGAGAGCTCTGGTATAGTTCTCTGGATATCTTCCATGACCTCTTCGGAAGTAGTTAGAGCATCAAGGTCTCTGATTTTAACAGTTGCCTTCGCTTCAAGTCTACGGACTGTGGCATTAGACCCCTGAAATTTGCTTCCATCTCGACAAGGACATCTCCCCTTTTAATTCCTTTAATAATAATAATAATAATAATAATGAGGAAATTAATAGAGGAATATAAAATGTGGGGACTAAATATCAATTACAACAAAACGGAATACCTTACATTAGAGAATATTGGTGGTGAGAAACTACAGATAGGAAATGCAGAAATTCAAACAGTCACTAGATTTAAATATTTGAGTTCAATAATAGAAACTGGTGGAACAAGTTCATCTGAAATTGAGAAAGAGTAAGTGAGGCTAGGAGAACAATGGAGCATTAAATTCCGTTTTATGGAGCAGAAATATTGTAAACAAACTAAAAAACTTGTTTCCAGTTCATTGGCGCAAAGTACTGTATTTTGTTATAAGGAGCAGAAACTTGGACGTTAAACAGACAGACAGCAAGCAAACAAATTATTAGTAACAGAGATGGATTATTGGAGGAGGTTTAGATAAAATTAGAAATATGAGAATCAGAGAAATTACACAGGTAAAAAGAAGTACTAGAAGTGGCTGAAGAAAGAAGATTACAATGGTTTGGACATGTAAAAAGGATGCAGAGCAGTAGAATTCCAAATATAATGTTACATTGGTAAGCTGAAGTCAAACGAAACGGGGTAAACCAATAGAACAATGATGAATGGACGGTGTAAACAGAAGCATGGCTACCAGAGGCTTAACCGAGGAAAATGCTGAAGCCCGAAATTTGTGCAGGAATAGAGTATTTTTGGGTTGAAGGAAAACTACTGTATTCTGGAATATTCCTAATAAAGAATAACAATAATAAACGCATAAGAACCAAGACTTTAGGGGGCCTTTCAAAAATTGCAGACATTGAAAGACAAGAAAGCAAAATCCATAGAAAAATATTCGGCTCTACACAAAAAAATGGAGTTCGGATCAAGAGACGAACTGCAGATCTCTATAGTCTCACAGACAATGTACGCAGGAGACGGTTGGCATTTTTTTGGGTACATATTTAGGACGGACAACAAAAGGCTAACAAAAAGATTATTCAATATAATAGATACCAAAAAAAAAAAGTCCTCTCGGCACGCCGGAAGGCGGAGGAAGATTTCACCGGACAAACTTGGGGATAGGCGAAAATAGGCAGAATATGCAGATTTTCGTAGAAGGATCAGACCTCATTTATTGCGAGAAGGTATTTTATAATTGGAGCTTAATTAACTTTGTTTTTCGTCATTTTATGCTTATTTTAAACATTTTAGTGTCTTATGGGAACGGTAACCTTCTTGTCATTTGGGGTCAATTTTTATACTTGTGGTCACACTGTCCTTATGCAAGGTTTCGACACTGATGTGTAACTATGTAACGGTCTGTTACTTCTTCACGCAAAATTATATCTCCCGCAGAGATTTTGGTTGGTTCCTCAGTTTAGGGGCTGCGACAACGCGGTCATGTAACCCCGTGTACTTTGGGATGGCTGTATTAGTCTGTAATTCAGGTAAGGACTCCAGACGGTCAATTTCAAGCAGTAGTTCCTAATGTTGCTACCAGGTACTACCGTCAACGACACCTAGCTGTGAACTTGGCTACTAGATGCCACCGCAACCAGCAACTCGCAACGAACGTTGGCACTTCCCCTCCAAAGGAAAGCATACTGAGGGATTTTTAGCGCTCTTAGAAAATCCGACGACTTCGGCCGGCTATGAACTCGCGACCTTGGGCATAGACATTCAGCATGCTACCAGTTACGTCACCGAAGCCGCTTCACACTTAGATGGAAATCTGAATCTGATCTCGTGCAAGTGCGTTATCTTGGCAACGTCTGATGGCTCATCCCTCACCAATTTAGTAGTGTTGCCATGGCAACCACTGATAGGTCTTGGCATTTTCTTATAATTCCGAAATCATTTTTCTCATCCCTTGGCATAATGGTGGGTTATATCAAAAATTCTTTCAGACAAAAGTTTTAGGTAATTATTAGGGGAATATTGTCCATTTTGTACGGTTTTGATATTGTGCCTATTAAGAGAGATATGATTAATGTTTCCCGAAAAAACCCACTTTTTCCCACCCCTTTGGTCAATGGTTGGTGCTATAAAAAAAACTCTTCAAACATAAATTTTTGGGCCTTATCCGACACATAGTATGAACGTTGAACGGATTCGATATTTCACAAATTAAGAGAGTTATAGCAATATTTCACTTTTTCGAAAAAAAAAAAGGCCCCCCATTTTCACCCCCTTCGACCGATTTAGCCCAGTAACGAACTCGACGGAGATTTTATAGGTATACATATTCGGTAAAAAATTCAAAGTGATTAGTGCACAATTACGGCAGTTATCGTGTCCACAATAAACTGATATACGTATATATATCTTCTATCTATATATATAAAAATCAATGTAACGTGATAGTTTGTCTGTGGGTATGTATGTCTCCTATGCGTTCATATACCATTCGTCCGATTGCGATGAAACTTGGGTGAGATGTTGAGTACACTCCAAGGAAGGTTTCTGACTTAGTAAATCCATTTTACAATAGGTAGCGCACGCGTAGATTCAACAAATGAGCGACGACGCGCGAAGCATTTCAACAAAGTCCCGTATGTGTTCATATACCATTCGTCCGATAGCGATGAAACTTGGGTGAGATGTTGTGTACACTTACGTGAAGGTTTCAAAATTAGTGAATACATTTCACAGTAGATAGCGTACGGGTAGATTCAACAAATGAGCGACGACACGCACAGCGTTTCAACAAAGTCCCGTATGCATTCATATACCATTCGTCCGATAGCTATGAAACTTGCGTAAAATGTTGTGTACACTGCAGGGAAACTTTCTGGCGTAGTACATCCACTTTACAATAGGCAGCGCACGAGTAGATTCAACAAATGAGCTACGACGCGCGAAGCATTTCAACAAAGTCACGTTTGCGTCATATACCATTCGTCCGATAGAGATGAAACTAGGCTGAGATTTTGTGTGCACTCCAGGGAAGGTTTCTAGCTTAGTAAATCCCTTTAAAAATAGGTAGAGCACGAGTAGAATCAACAAATGAGCGACGACGCGCGAAGCGTTTCAACAAAGTCCCATATAATTTCATATACCATTCATCCGATAGCGATGAAACTTGGCTGAGATGTTGTGTACACTCCAGGGAAGGTTTCTGGCTTAGTACATACATTTTACAATAGGTAGCGCACCAGTAGATTCAACAAATGAGCGATGACATGCGAAGCGTTTCAACAAAGTCCCGTATAATGTCATATACCAGTCGTCTGATAGTGATAAATGTTTGGTGAATTGTTGTGTATACTCCAGGAAAGGTTTCTGGCTAAGTAAATCCATTTTACAATACGAAGCGCACGTTTATATTCAACAAATAAGTGACTACGCGCGAAGCGTTTCGACAACGTCCCGTATACGTTCACATACCATTCATCCGATTGTGATGAAACTTGGGTGAGATGTTGTGTACACTCCAGGGAAGGCTTCTGGCTGAGTACATCCATATTACAATATGTAGCGCAAGAGTAGAATCAACAAATGAGCGACGACACGCGAAGCGTTTCAACCAAGTCCCGTATGCATTCATGTACCATTCGTCCGTAGCTATGAAACTTGGGTGAGATGTTGTGTACACGTCATGGAAAATTTCTGGCTTAGTAAATCCACTATACAATATGCAGCGCACAAGTTGATTCAACAAATGAGGGACGACGCGCGAAGCGTTTCAACTAAGTCCCGTATAAGGTCATATACCATTCTGCTGTTAGCGGTGAAACTTGGGTGAAATATGGTGGACACTCCAAGGAAGGTTTCTGGCTTAGTAAATACATTTCACAGTAGGTAGCACACGAGTAGATTCGACAAATGAATGACGACATGCGGACGTTTCAATACAGTCCCCTATGTCTTCATATCCCATTAGTCCGATAGCGATGAAACTTGGGTGAGATGTTGTGGACACTTACGTGACGGTTTCTAACTTAGTAAATACATTTTACAGTAGGTAGCGCACGAGTAGATTCAACAAATGAGTGACAGCGCACGAATCGTTCAAACAAAACCCCGTATACGTGCATATACAATTCATCCGATTGCGATGAATCATTGATGAGTTATTGTGTACACGCCAGGGAAGGGTTTCAACTTAGTAAATCCATTTCACAACAGGTAGCGTACGAGTAGATTCAACAAATGAGAGACAGCGATGAAACTTTTGAAAGTTGTTGTGCACGCTTCCACGAATGGTTCTAAATTAGAAAATCCATTTTACGATAGCTTAGAGGCAGTTAACATGTTGTGTATCCAAAAGCACTTCAAGAAACAGAATTTCAACGCCAACACTTTCTTTGATTGGCATTGCAACGCATGCCGGGTACAGCTTTTGTATATATATACATAAATTATATATAACTTTTGAACTGACGGTGGTTTTGGGGTCTGGGGGATGTGAAACTTGAAGATATGTCGAAATTTTCCGGAAGTCGAAACATGGTACCCATTGCAATAGTTAGCTTTCTAATGAAACCTACCTCTGGTTGGTTCCTCAATTTAGGGGCTGCGACAACGCGGTCATCTAACCCCGTGTACTTTGGGTGAGTGTAGAATCTGTCTGATACACGGTGTGAATTGTAATGGCTGTATTAGTCTTAATTCAGGTAAGGACTGCAGACGGTCAATTTCAAGCAGTAGTTCCTAATGTTGCTACCAGGTACTACCGTCAACGACACCTAGCTGTGAACTTGGCTACTAGATGCCACCCCAACCGGCAGCTCGCAACGAACGTTGGAACTTCCCCTCCAAAGGAAAGCAGACTGAGGGATTCTAGCGCTCTTAGAAAATCCGACGACTTCGGCCGGCTTTGAAACCGCGACATTGGGCATAGACATTCAGCATGCTACCAGTTACGTCACCGAAGTCGCTTCCCTCTTTGTCAGGCAGCTTCGGTGGCGTAGTCGGTAGCATGCTGAACTTCTATGCCCAAGGTAACGGGTTCAAACCCGGCCGAAGCCGTCGGATTTTTTAAGAGCGTTAAAAATCCCTCAGTATGCCTTCCTTCGGAGGGGAAGTAAAGCCGGCGGTCCCATGTCATAGATTTATGGCATGTTAAAGATCCTTCCACTAATTGCACCTGTGTGAAGCTAAATTGGATAGGTTAAGAATGTATACAACGCTCTTAGGTTTCTATGTTCTTTGCCAAGAGCCGACTGCGGCGGCGTCTAGTAGCTCAGTTCTGAACTTGGCCTCGTAGTCGTTGACAGTGGCGCTTGGCGGCAAAAGTAGGAACAATCTGAAAAATTGTTAGTTGCAGTACTTAAATTAACAAACAGATAACACACACTAATACAGTTATCACAATTAACACCGGTTATCAGACAGATTCTACACACACCCAAGTACACGGGGCTACATGACCGCGTTGTCGCAGCCCCTAAACTTAAGAACCAACCAACCAACCACTTATTCAGATGGAAATACTGAATCTGATCTCGTGCAAGTGCGTTGTCATGGCAACGTCTGATGGCTGATGCCTCATCAATTTAGTAGTGTTGCCATGGCAACCACTGATAGCTCTTGACATTTTCTTATAATTCCGAAATCATTTTTCTCGTCCCTTGGCGTAATGGTGGGTCATATCAAAAATTCTTTCAGACAAACGTTTTAGGTAATTATTAGGGGAATATTGTCCATTTTGTACGGTTTTGATATTGTGCCTATTAAGAGAGATATGATTGATGTTTCCCGAAAAACCCACTTTTTCCCACCCCTTTGGTCAATAGTTGGTGCTATAATAAAAACTCTTCAAACATAAATTTTTGGGCTTTATCCGACACATAGTATGAACGTTGAACGGATTCGATGTTTCACATATTAAGAGAGTTATAGCAATATTTCACTTTTTCGAAAAAAGCCCCCCATTTTCACCCCCTTCGACCGATTTAGCCCAGTAACGAACTCGACCGAGATTTTATAGGTATACATATTCGGTAAAAAATTCAAAGTGATTGGTGCAAAATTACGGCAGTTATCGTGTCCACAAGAAACTGATATATATAAATTATATATAAACTTTTGAACTGACGGTGGTTTTGGGGTCTGGGGGATGTGAAACGCGAAGATATGTCGAAATTTTCCGGAAGTCGAAACATGGGACCCATTGCAATAGTTAGCTTTCTAATGAAATCTACCTAACAAGGATAAATTGACTGTTTTCTTTTCCTTTTTTTTTCGTGTGGCTTCCTGAGAGGCGAGTGCAGGTATTTCTAGTTGAAACCCGTGGGCGATCTGCGCGTCGTAATGAGGATGAAGTGATGATGAAGACGTCACATACACCCAGTCCCCGAGACACGGGAATTAACCCCAGGAGATTAAAATCCCTGATGGCCCGGCCGGGAATCGAACTCGGAACTCTTCGGTCTAAAGCCTAGCACGCTAACCATTTAGCCACGTGGCCGAACAATTGACTGGTAGAAACAAGGGGGGAACAGAATGAGATGAACATCGGAGAGAACATGATGAAAACCCTAGAAATCTTCGAACCTCAGTAAATAAGCACACATTTAGGGTGAATCTAGCAGCGGGACTGGTGCAATATGGACAGAAGAACCATCACAGTGAGTTCATGAAGAGATTTTGAGAGAAGAAGAGGGAGAAGAAGGAGAAGAAGAAGAAGAAGGAGACAAAATTCATCAAGCCAATAAACACGATCCAGCGCGTTCTATGAATGGGGCATAACTGGTACAAAATGGACAGAAGAACGCAAGAACCACCACAGTGAGTTCATGAAGAGATTTTGAGAGAAGAAGAGGGAGAAGGAGGAGGAGGAGGAGGAGGAGGAAGAGGCAAAATTCATCAAGCCAACTAACAAGTTCCAACTCGCTCTGTGGATGGACTTAAACAAAGAAAGAAAGAAAGAAAGAAAGAAAGAAAGAAAGAAAGAAAGAAAGAATGAAAGAAGAATAAATGCATAAGAAACCATGATTTTAGGAGGCCATAAAAATGGCCAAATATGCGTTTATAGGCAAAATAAAGCGGGGTAAGGGACCCTTCACTCGCACTCATTTTTCAAATTTTGTGCATAATAAGCTCAAGAAAAAATATGTTTTTTTTTTCCTTTATTTCCAAACCTTAGTGATCAGTGTGTGTGTAACTGTATTAAGGAAAGGGATTGGGTAGATTCCCCGGAACTTGAAGTAGAAAAAAGGAAACATTCTTACAGTGGCGCTGTCCACCAACGAATCTCTTCATTGGTCCTGAGCGAAGAAGGACAGGGAACTCCGAGGCCAGAGGCTACTGCGAAAATTACTCGGTTTACCCCGTGCGCTGATTTAGCTCGAGTTTCTACCCATGTTTTCTCGGTTTTGGGGAGGTTTCTTTCAAGGAATGACAGAGCTGATGACAATGACCCTGCAGTTGTAGCCTGCTTTGTCGGAAGTAGAGAGAAATAGCCGTTGCTCCTCAGGACTGAATTTTCACTGTAATTGTGGTGAACGCTCAGTCAATACCATTTATATAGCCTACTCTTACGAACTTACAAATGTTTCTCGGTTCACTAATTTCGCTGTTCTCGCTCAGGTGTTTTGCTCTTCCGGATGTTTTCTCTGTACTAGTAGCGAAACTCTGTCTGGACCGCTGTAGTTGTCGCCTACTTTCCCAAACGTTTTAAAACTGACTCGAAAACGCAGTTTGACCCAACAGCAGAGTCAATTTCCAAACTGCTCGCCAACTCAGCGTGCCAAGGAGCGAGAGATCTGCCCGCCCGAGCACGGACAGTGTACTATTGCAGTACTTATATAAGGTGCGTTCAAAAAGTAGCGAGCCAGAGGCTGTAATGCGCAAACCGGTGACGACATGGGCTAATCGTGGCGTGTGTATCGAGATGTGGTTCCGACCAGAGCGTGGAACGTCACAGCCCGTCGCTAGAGGGCACGCGTGCACGTCACGTGACGATACAAAGCGAGCAGCAGCATGCATCAATCGTCCAACCAAGACCAAGACAGTAGGCCATTCGACATGCTTCCTGGTGTGATTGAAGACTGTGGAGCACCCATTGGGCACACACTTTCCGCAAGTGCAGTCGTTCCTTCATGATGGTGTGCACACTTCCGACGCTCAATCCGACTACGGCGGCTATGGTGTTCACTGTCACTCGGCGGTCCTGGATAATGAGTGCATCAACCAGCTGGACGTTGTCATCGGTAATGCAGGGGGGTGTCCCAGACCGGGCATCATCGGCTAACGACACCCGTCCTTCCCTGAAGCGCTTGTGCCACGCCAACCCTTGCAAGGGACATGCAGTGTTCGCCGTACACTTGTGACATTCGGCGATGAATGTCCGTTCCCGCTACTCCTTTCGCTGTCAGAAACCGAACAACACCTCTTCGTTTGACGCCTCCATGTCACTGTTTGCAATGCAACTGGCAGCGATGGACGATTGATGCATGCTGCTGCTCGCTTTGTATCGTCACGTGACGTGCACGCGTGCCCTCTAGCGACGGGCTGTGACCTTCTACGCTATGGTCGGAACCACACCTCGTTACACACGCCACGATTAGCCCATGTCGCCACCGGTTTGCGCTTTACAGCCTCCGGCTCGTTACTTTTTGAATGCACCTTATATTAGAAAGAGTAACTGTAACTGTATTAAGGAAAGGGATTGGGTAGATTCCTCAAGCGCCTCCGTGGCTTAGGCGGCAGCACGCCGGGTCCATGGTTCAAATCCCGGTCACTCCATGTGAGATCTGTGCTGGACAAAACGAAGGCAGACAGGTTTTTCTCCGGGTACTCTGGTTTTTCCTATCAAAACTTTCATTCCAACAACACTCTGCACTGTCATTTCATTTCATCTGTCATTCATTTAATCATTGCCCCAGGGGAGTGCGACAGGCTTCGGCAGCCCGCACAGTTCATATCCTCGCCGCTAGATGGGGCTTTATTCATTCCATTCCCTGACCCGGTCGGTCGACTGGAAGCAGGCTGTGGATTCTCATTGGGTGGTAAATTCCCCGGAACTAGAAGTAAGGTACTATCCTGGCATTTTCCTGGAGAGAGTGTGGGAAAACCCGGCAGAAAACTATACTCAGAATAACAGCTGTCAGCGCGGGGATTCAAACCATCGATCTCAAGACATTCTTCAGCTGCCCTCACGGTCGTGGTGCACGCCTATGCCACGGAACTAATCCTAGCTGACTACTTCTTTGTAAGAATTCAATGTCGAGACTTTTAGTTGGAAATCTAGAAGCAACGCTGCAAAGAACTATTATTATATTGTCGAAGGTGTCGCCCATGACGGAGTGTCTACGTGACGGACAGACCCCTAGTTTACTCGGAGCAAACAGTGATTAATCCTCCCCCCCCCCCCCCCGCCCCTCCCCCTTGAGGGTGATAACAGGGGGGCTAGGTTGGTATCAATCCAACT
The DNA here is from genome assembly GCA_946902985.2 of Meconema thalassinum. NCBI lineage: Eukaryota > Metazoa > Arthropoda > Insecta > Orthoptera > Tettigoniidae > Meconema > Meconema thalassinum. The sequence goes on from OX336395.1 coordinate 192,883,222, forward strand.
GTTTACCATCTGTCAACGGAGACCACAGTCACTTAGGGAACATTTCCAAGGCCACTTCACGACTAATACTGAAACTTACTGGATTCTTTACTATTTTTGTAGGTAGAGTGTTGTTGTTGTTTTTACTCATTTCAGGGGCTTGAGCATGGTGGTTATTTACCCCCCCCCCCCCCCGTGTACTTGTGTGTGTGTGTGGAATTGGTACTTTTAATCGATTAATGCGGCTTCGGTGGCGTAGTTGGTAGCATACTGAACTGCTGTGCCCAAGATAGCGGAATCAAACCCGGTCGAAGTTGTCGGATTTTTTAAGAGCGTTAAAAATCCTTCAGTATGCCTTCCTTCGGAGGGGAGTGAATCCGGCGGTCCCATGTCATAGATTTATGGCATGTAAAAGATCCTTCCACAGACTAAACTTGTGTGTAGCTAAATTTCTAGGTTATATTTCGTTGGAACGCTCTATCAAAGTTCCAACGTTCACCACTAGGTATCAGTGACATCTGGTGGTGAAAGTTGTAACTACTTGAAATTGAACGGGACTTGTATCTCACCCTATGGGTGTCCGCAGGAAGCAGCTACAGACTCGGGCGAGTTGAACATGTCCTCGGACACTACCGCACTAAAAGCCATACGATAAATAAATAAATAAATCGATTAATTTCAGTTTTTGAATAATCAATTAATCGAAGCAGAAAAATCGATTAATTGCTACAAATAACAATTAATCAATTGTGCGTTTAATCGATTTATCGGTTGGTTGAATAATCGATGTACTTCGCTCCTTTCAGGTGTAACTTCCCAACTATGGATCTTATTTCTGAATGCCATTCGATCCTCGAAGATCATTGGTGTGATATTGGCACTCCTGAGATCAATTTGGACCTGTGTAATCCAGACTATTGTCACTTAAAGTTTCCTGAATTCTGTTTGTTAATCGGTCGTCATTCACCATCATTATGTGAATCTCAGTCGTCGTTTGCGGAAATCTGTCTCGATGTTGGAGTATCTCTCTGTGATTGTTGCTGATGATAATTGTTGTTTTAAGGGGCCTAACATCGAGGTTATCGGCCCCTAATTTAAATGAAATGGCGTGAAATGAAAGGATGAAGATAAAAACAGCTCACTGCAATGGATGAAACGAAAATGGTTTATATAAAACAGACAGTGAATAAAAATATTGGTAAAAAACAATAAAACAATTTTTTTTTTTCGTGTGGCCTCCTGAGAGGCCGAGTGCAGGTCTTTCTAGGTGACGCCCGTGGGCGACCTGCGCGTCGGGATGAGAGATGGAATTGATGAAGGCGAATGAAACTGGGCAAGGATGTGGAAGGAAGCGGCCGTGGCCTGTCAGTAGGTACCGTCCCAGCATTTGCCTGGTGTTGAAAATGGGAACCCACGGAAAACCATTTCAAGGACGGCCGACGGTGGGGCTCGAACCCACGCGTCTACCGAGTCAGCAGAGAGCTTGGCCCCATGACCTAACGCTGCGCTTTAGCGCGCGTAGCCACTACTGTCGGTAATAAAACAAATAAGGCATAGTGAACAATAAAATAGATGAACGCAATAAAAAACATAATAACAGACTTAACCTGAATTAAGAGTGTTAACTTACATTAAAACTTAAAAAATTAACCACTCTCCCTCATGAACCGGATGACGAGGTCTACTGAAGGCCCGTCATCACGGAGAATAAGGGACAGGGTGTTAGGGAGTTTAAGTCCTTCGCAGATCGGCCAGATCCACACACTCCAAGAGAATGTGTGCCACGGTTAGGTGGGCGCCGCAAGTACACACAGGAGGGTCTTCTCTCTTTAGCAAGAGGGAGTACGTAGAAATCCCATGGCCGATACGGAGTCGACAGAGTACCACAGCTTCCTTCCGGATAGATCGGAAGGAAGATTTCCACACCTTCGTTGTCTCCTTGATGCCTCTCAGTTTCTTGGGTGGAGGCGTGGCAACTCTCCGTGATTGTGTGTGGTTGTAGACGATATTCCTTCATCTCTGAGTTTAGGACCCAAGTTTTCCGGATAATTTTATTCTCCGCCTTCTTGATGTTCTCGAGTTCCCTTTTATAGTTGAGGTTTAAGGCTTAGAGTGTCTCTTGCTTAATGTCAGTCATGTAGTGTAGAATTTTTGTGTTGATGCTCCTGCATCTCTTCTTATAGCCTAGATATGAGCGATTTTCCCGTATGCAATTTGAGATCGCGTGTTTTTGTGCTACTCTTTCCATACCTGTGGGTTCGATGATTTTACCGAAGAACTTGAAGTGATTAACTTTGCGTATCGTGCCGTGTTTCTTAATTAAATTGTTATTATTATTATTTATTATTATTATTTGCTGATGACATCGTCATTTTGGCCGACACGTCTGAGGATTTGAATGAGGTTTTGAATGGTATGGACTCCGTCTTGAGGAAAGAATTCATGATGAATATTAATAAATGTAAAACAAAAATATTGGAATGCAGCCGAAATAAATCCGAAACATCTATGGACATCAAATTGGCAGATGAAAAGCTAAATAAGTAGGAGACTTCTGTTACTTAGGAAGCAAAGAGGATGTTAAAAGTAGGTTGGCTCAGTCAAGGAAGGCATTTCTACAAAAAAGGAATCTGTTGACATCGAATATAGGTTTAGGTATTAGGAAGTCATTTTTGAAAGCCGTTGTCTGGAGCGTGGCGCTCTATGGAAGTGAAACTTGGACTGTTGGAGCAGCAGATAAGAGGAGAATTGAAGCGTTTGAAATGTGGTGTTACAAAAGAACGATGATGATCAGATGGGTAGATAGGGTTACAAACGAAGAGGTATTAAGACTAGTGGGAGAGGAGAGATGTTTCTGGCGACTGCTGATGAAGCGAAGAGATAGGTTGGTAGGACACATATTAAGACACCCAGAAATTGCAAGCCTAGTTATGGAAGAAAGGGTCGATGACAAGAACTGTAGGTTAGAATATGTTAACAGATTGCCTCGGATGTAGGGTGTGGTAGCTATGTAGAAATGACACGATTAGCTCAGGACAGTGAGGCATGGATAGCTGCATCAAACCAGTCAAAAGACTGAAGACTCAAACTACAACTTTTTTTTTATTAACTAGGTGATCCTGTGGGGTATCCACCCCTTAAGCCAAGTGGCTTGTCGCATTGCAGTGCACGGGACCGAACACCAGCCAAAGAAAACTGCATGCACTTCCATACTAATGACTGGATATGAACATGGGAGATATTGTGAATAAATTCCACGTCACCCGTCGTATATTACTGAGATACGCTTGGCACAATATCTCGTACACGATACGAATGAATGTATTTGCAAATATTTATTATAATCACTTGCTAAGAGGTTGCCAAGACGACGGGGAGTTCCGCCTGGTTCATTAAGGCAAGGCACCGGGCCGCATAATCAAGTGCAGTGCTCTTAGGTTTATCCTCTGCGTTTAGTTATGGATTTCCAGGCTCTTTTGGAACTAGGCTATCAGTGACGTACATTCAATCCCGTCTACCCAAGCAGATTATTTGGAGTAGAGATGCTAATAAGCGAGGTTCGCCTAAGCGATTAATTTGAAATTAATCGAAACCGATTAATCGACTGACCGTTCATTCGATTAATAGAATAATACAATAATCGTCTAACCGAAGAATCGATTAATTGATGAGAAGACACGACATAAGAACAGAGGTTTAGCCCTTTTGATGCCAAGTTGTTGTGTGTGGTTATGTTAAAAATGCCTATTCAAGTTAAGTGAAATTGCAAGTTTTTGATCAAAAGAATCCATAGCAGTAAAATACAGGGTGTTCCAGGAGGAATAGTAAATATCTTAGGAGGTGGTAGTATAGATGAATTGCAATAAAAGATACAGTCAGTCTGAGAGACTAGACTTTATATCATTTAGACTTTATATCATTTCAAATGACGCATGCTATAAATGCTACACATGTTAGAAAGGCTCAGGTGGTCTTCTCGCTTCGCTCGAAGCCCCAGGACTCTTTCATCAGACTCCATTACGATCTTAGAACAAAATATTTCAACAATTAGTTCCATCCAATAAGGGGTTAAAGGTTTCAATCTGACATCTTGCCCACCTCTTTAAGGATCACTCTGTATTTGAATTGAATCTAGCATACTGTACACCTCGTTAAGTGTCACCCTGTATTTTGTTCCGACATCCTGCACATCTCTTTAGGAGGCACCCTGTATTCTTATCTGGCATCTTGTATAGCTCTTTAGAAGTCACCCTGTATTCTTGTGTGACATCTTGTACACCTCTTTAGCGGTCACCCGGCATTCTTGTCTGACATCTTGTACACCTGTTTAGGAGTCACCCTGTATTCTTGTCTGACATATTGTGCACCTCTTTAGGAGTCACCCTGTATTCTTCTCTGCCATCTTGTGGACCTCTTTAAGAGTCACTTTGTATACTTATCTGGCATCTTGTATATCTCTTTAGCCGTCACCCTGTATTCCTGTCTGACATCGTATACGCCTCTTTAGGAGTCACCCTGTATTCTTCTCTGCCATCTTATACACCTCTTTGAGTCACCTTGCATTCTTATCTGGCATCTTGTATATATCTTTAGGAGTCACCTTGCATTCTTATCTGGCATCTTGTATATATCTTTAGGAGTCACCCTGTATTCTTATCTGGCATCTTGTAGACCTCTTTAGGAGTCACTCTGTATTCTTGTGTGACATCTTGTACACCTCTTTAGGAGTCACCCTGTATTCCTGTCTGACATCGTGTACACCTCTTTAGGCGTCACCCTGTATTCTTATCTGACGTCTTGTATATCCCATTAGGAGTCACCCTGTATTCTTGTCTGATATCTTGTACACCTCGTTAAGGGTCAACCTGTATTCTTATCTGACATCGTGTACATCTCTTTAGGAGTCACCCTGTATTCCTGTCTGATGTCACGCACTCGCCGTGTCCGTATCGCATAACGCCAGACCCCAGGAGTAAACTCAGACTCTGTGCATATGCACTGAACAACATGGTGACGTCTTACACGCCGTAACCGTAACGCATAACGTTAGACCTAAGCATAGCGATGAAGTCGACAAGATCATTTGAAATGACAAAAAGAATCCATATAACATGTGTCCCAATTATATTGCGTACCGAGATACAGCTGGTAGTATTTAACCCAAAAAAATGTAAAGCCAAGGCAAATGTGGACGTTCAAAGTTGATTTTCAAAACTTCCACCACCAATTTCAATGCATTTTGCACTTATCTTGATAACACCCAGTGTAGCTCTTCGGAGGGCGTCTTGGCGTTCTTTGATGAGGGCTGCACTATACATAATCCGAACGACCAACTCGGCTCTTTTCCTTGTAGACTTCGCCTTTCAACCATCCCCACAGGCAAAAATCCAAATGGGTAGGGTCCGGGGACCTTGGTGGCCAAGAAACGTGTCCATATCTCCCGATCCATCTCCCGGGGAATGTTAGGTTTAGATGTTGTATCACCATATCGACAGCTGGTTACAGCACCAGAGTCACTCAGTGTATTGTAAACACTCTTGAGTCTAGTCGTCTGCGGTTAGGAATTCGTAGTCTGTATTCTCTACAAGCAGCAGCAGCGTTTCCATTACAAAACCCATACACAAATACCATATCGGCTTACTCAGCATGTGTAAGAACGTGCGGCAAGCTTAAACCATACAATAAAGACAACTTGGTCAACAAAGCACACTGACAGGTGAACACATTCAATGGAAACTGAAGCACAGCTTCACAACGTGAACAACAACACACGACTGTTGACAATCGTTATATACTCCCATAGTACCGGTGTACCAACACAAGAAAGGACAACTGCCCTGGTTACATACCAACATCTGTATCTCGGTACGCAATACAAATAGGGCACATGTTATATGGAATGTTTATTGCAATTCATCTATACTACCATCTCCTAAAATATTTACTGTTCCTCCTAAAACACCCTGTATATTTTAAACATATTAGATGCTGAATAAAAATACATTTTTAATTATCAAGGAATTGTTAATATAATTTTGAAAGACTACATAATATATTTTGTTAATACTTTTGAATTTCGAATAAATATCTCGAGTTTAGAGTAATATTGTATCAAATAGGTTTCGTGTACGATCAATTTCTACAAACAATCACAGCCTCAAACATAACACGTGCGGGAAGTCAGCTGCTTGCAACATGTTCAAAGGACACTTATTATGAATCACGGGCACATTGATATGTTCAGAGAGGGAATGATTACAGCGTTATCTTGTTTGAAACAGTGATAGTAACGTTTTGCTGGAAATATAAATGGAATTGTTATAAAGAAAACGGGGCAGTTGGATCGGCCCTTGGTATTTTTAACAGAAACTCCTCACCCGATATATCGGTTAAATAAAAAGTCATCGCTTAAGTTGAGTTATGGTTATTTTCGGAATAATGTGTAAAAATCTATAAAAATACTTTTTACCTAAATATACCAAGTATCCTTCCTTGTTTATGTTAACAATAACCAAATAAGCGTCAGTGACAGTGGAAGGACAAACAATAATCAAATTCGAAAGAAGAAAACAAAGAGTTTTCAACAAAGATTTTGAATTTCTGTTCAATTCTATTATTCGAATTGCTTTCCATGATGGTTCCGTATTGACTTACTAAATAGTTTTAAAACAACAAATAAACATCCGCCTTAGTCAATACATAAACGAAAGTAAATATAATTAAATATGCTCCTGGTACATGTTTCAGGGATTAATAGCTTTTATCCCCTTCATCAGCCAATATATTTTAAAGCATAAATATATTGGCTGATATAGGCAAATTGCCATTTTTTTTTGTGCTACGCTATTTTATATTTATGTTTTAAAATATATTGGCTGATGAAGGGGATAAAAGCTATTAATCCCTGAAACATGTACCAGGAGCATATTTAATTATATTTCCTTTCATTTATGTATTGACTAAGGCGGATGTTTATTTGTTGTTTTAAAACTATTCCTGTTCCTGTTCAATGTTTTCAATTTAGGGCAGCAACATTTTTGCTTTACTACGTTTTAGCGTAGTTTTTACACAAAAAAAGGTACATTATTTAAAATGATACTGTATGATACAATATATTTTAACTAATTAAAATAGTGTCTGTTTTGCTTCTGTGAGAGCTCAGTGATATAATAATGTAATAATATAATAATAGTGTTATTGGTTTTACGTCCCTTTTAACTACTGTTTCTTTTAGAGACGCCGGGGTGCCGGAATTTTGCCCCGATGGGAATCTTTAACGTGCCAGTAAATTTAATGACACGACTCCCTCATATTTGCGCACCCTCAAATGCTAACTGACTGCACCAGGATTCGATCCTGCAACCATGAACACAGCAGCCGAGAACGTTACCGCTGAGCCACGCAGCCAGTAAGAGCGTAAGGAAAGGTGCGAAATACGTCGATTAATCGACGAAACAACTAATCAATTATTCGATAAACCGATTAATCTAATAAACGACTAATCGATTAATCGCTATTTGTAGCAATTAATCTACTTTCCTGTTTCGATTAATCGATTATTCAATAATTGAAAGTAATCGATTTAAGTCCCCAGTACTGGGGGAAGGATAAGGTCCACATAAAGCAAATTTTTGAGGAGTTGAAATAATTGGAAGTTCGAAGGCTCATATCGAACACAATTGCGTTCATTCACTTTCATTTGAGACGAGACGAGCGGCTTCGGTGGCGTAGCTGGTAGCATGCAGAGCTTCTATGCCCAAGATTGCGGGTTCAAACCCGGCCGAAGTCATCGGATTTTTAAGAACGTTTAACCTTCCACTAATTACACTTGTGGAAACAAAAATTTGTAGGTTAGCTTGATAACACTCTATTAGTTCCAGGCCCCTAAACTGAGGAACCAACCAACCTTCATTTGAGACGGTTTGCCTTTCAGCGTAAATCTACTGGCACGGCTCCCTCGCATTTGCGCACCCTCAAATGCCAACTGACGGCGCCAGGATTCGATCCTGCAAACTTGGACACAGCAGACGAAAACGTTGCCACATCACCATGTCCGTGCTACAGACAAATGTGCTTGTCACTACGCCACGAGGCGGACGAAATCCAAAGAGTCAGTCCCGCAGTTTGTCTTGATCATCCAGGAGTCTGTATCGAGTCCCGAGCAGTGGCGTGGGGGATCAATCCCTCCCAAGATCCAAATAATTTAAAAAAAACTTAATTTGGTGAAATTTGTATTTTGCAAAAGAAAGAAAAAGCCAATTTTCGGATTGTTGACTAATGATTGGATTATTTGAGAATATTTATCTATACTTGTGTAAAATATTTAATGTTAGGCAAATTAAGAGGTGCAAATAAAATGTATCAAATGTTATCAAGATCAAGCATGAAAACGTGTTCGTTTGCTTTCATTGATTGTTTTATCCCCCTTCCCCCGCGCACAAAGCAAAAAGCAAAGACAAACACATGACCTAAACAGAAAGCAAAAAGCAAAAGCAGAAAGCAAACTCAAAGCAAAAATAAAAAATAAAAAACAAAAGCAAAAGCAGGAAACAAACACAAAAACACAAAGCAAAAACAAAAGCAATAGCAGAAAACAAACACAAAAACACAAAGCAAAAACAAAGGCAATAGCAGAAAACAAACACAAAAACACAAAGCAAAAACAAAAGCAAAAGCAGAAAACAAACAGAAAAAACACAAAGCAATATCAAAAGCAAAAGCAGGAAACAAACACAAAAACACAAAACAAAAGCAAAAGCAGGAAACAAACACAAAAACACAAAGCAAAAACAAAAGCAAAAGCAGGAAACAAACACAAAAACATAAAGCAAAAACGAAAGCAATAGCAGAAAACAAACACAAAAACACAAAGCAAAAACAAAAGCAATAGCAGAAAACAAACACAAAGCAAAAACAAAAGCAAAATCAGGAAACAAACACAAAAACACAAAGCAAAAACAAAAGCAAAAGCAGGAAACAAACACAAAAACACGAAGCAAAAACAAAAGCAAAAGCAGGAAACAAACACAAAAACACAAAGCAAAAACAAAAGCAAAAGCAGAAAACAAACACAAAAACACAAAGCAAAAGCAAAAGCAGGAAACAAACAAAAACACAAAGCAAAAACAAAAGCAATAGTAGAAAAAAACACAAAGCAAAAAAAGCAATAGCAGAAAACAAACACAAAAACACAAAGCAAAAACAAAAGCAGGAAACAAACACAAAGCAAAAACAAAAGCAAAAGCAGAAAACAAACACAAAACCACAAAGCAAAAACAAAAGCAAAAGCAGGAAACAAACACGAAAACACAAAGCAAAAACAAAAGCAATAGCAGAAAACAAACACAAAAACACAAAGCAAAAACAAAAGCAATAGCAGAAAACAAACACAAGAACACAAAGCAAAAACAAAAGCAAAAGCAGGAAACAAACACAAAAGCACAAGGCAAAAACAAAAGCAAAAGCAGGAAACAAACACAAAAACACAAAGCAAAAACAAAAGCAAAAGCAGGAAACAAACACAAAAACACAAAGCAAAAACAAAAGCAATATCAGAAAACAAACACAAAAACACAAAGCAAAAACAAAAGCGAAAGCAGAAAACAAACACAAAAACACAAAGCAAAAACAAAAGCAATAGCAGAAAACAAACACAAAAACACAAAGCAAAAACAAAAGCAATAGCAGAAAACAAACACAAGAACACAAAGCAAAAACAAAAGCAAAAGCAGGAAACAAACACAAAAGCACAAAGCAAAAACAAAAGCAAAAGCAGGAAACAAACACAAAAACACAAAGCAAAAACAAAAGCAAAAGCAGGAAACAAACACAAAAACACAAAGCAAAAACAAAAGCAATATCAGAAAACAAACACAAAAACACAAAGCAAAAACAAAAGCGAAAGCAGAAAACAAACACAAAAACACAAATCAAAAACAAAAGCAATAGCAGAAAACAAACACAAAAACACAAAGCAAAAACAAAAGCAGGAAACAAACACAAAAACATAAGCATAAGCAGAAAACAAACACAAAAACACAAAGCAAAAACAAAAGCAATAGCATAAAACAAACACAAAAACACAAAGCAAAAACAAAACCAATAGCAGAAAACAAACACAAAACACACAAAGCAAAAACAAAAGCAAAAGCAGGAAACAAACACAAAGCAAAAGCAATAGCAGAAAACAAACACAAAACCAAAAACACAAAGCAAAAAGCAAAATTCAAAAACAAAAGTTAAAGCAGAAAACAAACCCAAAAACAAAAAGCAAAATTCAAAAGCAGAAAACAACAACCAAAATACTCAAAGCCAAAAGCAAAATTCAAAAGCAGAAAACAAACAAAAGCAAAAAGCAAAAGCAGAAGACAAACACCAAACCATGGACACAAAGCAGAAAACAAACACAAAGCCAAATACACCGAGCAAAAAATAAGAGCAGAAAACAAACACAAAGCCAAAAACACAGAGCAAAAAGCAAAAGCAGAAAACAAACACAAAAACCCGAGCAAAAAGCAAAAACAAATGCAAAAGCAGAGAACAAACACAAAACCAAAAAATACAAATCAAAAAGCAAAATTCAGAAACAAAAGCTAAAGCAGAAAACAAACCCAAAAAACAAAAGTAAAATTCAAAATTAATAAACAAACTCTAAACCAAAACCAAAAATCTCAAATTAAAAAGAAAAATTCAAAAGCAGAAAACAAACAAACCCAAAATCAAAAAGAAAAATTCAAAAGAAAATAGAAAGCGAAAGCGGAAAACAAACACAAAACCAAAAACAAAAGCAAAAAGCAAAATTGGAAAACAAAAGAAAAAGCAGAAAACCAACACAAGACCAAAAATACAAAGCAAAATGAAAGAAAGTAGAAAATAACAAACACAAAACCTAAAACGCCATTAGTTCAGTTTTGACTTCGTTCATCCCTTTCCAGAAGCAAATCCTAGTTACGCCACTGGTCCCGAGCAATAGTGGCCTACTTGTTGTGCCATGTTGCGGGAATTGGGCTATTAGAGTTGCAATAGGTCTGAATAATGTAAAAGTTAATTACGAGTTTCGTAACAAGGACTGTTAGTTAAGTTCTAATTAAAACAGAGAATGAGTTGTCTCGCACCAGTGGGCGCTCATTGTCCTTATAAATGAGATGTGTCCGCCTGATAACAGTGGGTCGTCCACTTGTCTACGTGACACTTTGGAAATAGCATGGCGCTAACTCATTAACTACTAAACTGATTGGTTGGTCCATTCATTCATGGATTGATTCCTTGATGGTGCCCATGGTGCTGATCTGACGACCCATTCATAACCCTGCATATATAGGTACAGGTAATTTTTTAAAATGATTTTTCGATGGTTGTACTAAGTGAGGCCTGGCATTATCGTGAAGATAGTTCCCTTATCTGGGTGAAAATACTGATGGTCTTCCTGCGAGCACAGGAATGAATGCATCCCGCTGCGTAGCCTTGCTCGTTGCATCGTGAACCACGGCCGCGTGGGCAGCTTCAGTAAGTCCTGAGATCACAGGTTCGAATCCCGACGCCGATAGCAACTATCCTGAGTGTGGTTTATCTACACTCACTCCAGGTAAATGCCAGGGTAGTACTTTATTTCAGGTCCCGGGGCACCTAGCTACACAAACTACCAGTCATCGCAGAAACACAGGTCATCAGACACGTTTAGCACACCCCATCTACACGGGGCTGATTGCCAAGATGTCCCAAGCCCCTCAAATGAATTAAATAATAACAACAACAACAACAACAACAACAATGGCTGAAGTGTGAAATCGAACTCGCTTTTTTTTTTTAGTCCTGCCTCACAATGCTGGGTATATCTCGTACCAGCACTCGGACCAGAATTACATTTCTTTTGAGAGCCGGGAATCGAACCCGGACCTCTGAAGAGACAGCGAATAATACAATAATACTGCGTCCTGAGTTGAACGCTAATAAAACCAGCACAACAATAAAGGTTATCATTTGTTATATAATACCTTTCAATCGGTCAACACGACTGTGCCCAGTTATATCTGGGGTGAATTTGAGGCAGTTTAGAGGATTCTGGGAGGGATGGCGGGAGAATCTGGAGGGTATTTGGAGGGAAATGTGGGGAATTTTGGGGTAATGTGGGGTATTATTTGGGGATATCTGAGGATTTGAGGAATTTTAGGCAGTTTTAGGAAATTTGGGGAAATTTAACGACATTTAGGGGAAATCTTGGGAAGGGGTGCGTGAGTGGGTTGGTGGGCCGCCATCTTGAAGGAGCCGCGAGTTCCACCAGAGCAACGCCGGGTGGGTTTAAACCGGTACTGCCTCACTACAAATATTTAAATATTCGGAAATAATTAATGTATCACGTAATTAGCTAAATGACCACGATGTCTTAAGACCCTCAAATGAATCAACAAACAAATAATTTAGAATGTTACCTTGTTAGCAAGGTGTTGCGCCGTTACTATTAACTGTTACTTTTCCGGTAACGATTGGGTAACACTGTTACTCAAAAAGAGAGGCTCGTTACTTACCAAGATGGAGGATCAATGTCACTGGTGTATCTAATTTCATTTTGAATATTATTTACGTTTAATTTGAAATTAAAAATATATATATTATTAGATTCTTAACGATTAAATTATTTCTTAGCAGACAAAGTCGGGGTCCCCCGTTTTAGCAAAAACATAAAATTAAGCAATATCCTCAATTGTGGTAAAAGTTGAAGGGCTCAAGGATCCGGAAAGGTTTCAAATTGTGAGTCTTGGAGAGCTCTATGAAACTCAAAAACCAAATTTCGAAAATCACTTCCGGCCTAAATGCAATTCCGGAAAAACAGCCTTAAATCGCTATTTTTTTCGTTTAATTTCTGATTCAAGCGGCTTCGGTGGCGTAGTTGGTAGCATGCAGAGCTTTTATGCCCAATATCGTGGGTTCAAACCCGGCCGAAGTCATTGGATTTTTAAGAGCGTTAAAATCCCTCAGTATGCCTTCCTTCGGAGGGGAAGTAAAGCCGGCAGTCCCATGTCATAGATTCATGACATGTAAAACAACCTTCCACTAACTACACTTGTGTGAAGCTAAATTTATAGGTTAGAATTGATCAACACTCGTATTAGTTCCAACGTTCACCGCCAGGTCTCAGTAGCGGTGGCATCTAGTTACCAAGTTCACAGCTAGATGTCGTAGACGGTAGCATTTGTTTGCAAAAGTAGGAACTACTTGAAATTGATCGCCTGCAGTCCTTACCTGAATTACAGATAACACACACTAATACAATCATCACAATTACCACCGGTTATGAGACAGATTCTACACACACCCAAAGTACACGGGGCTACATGACCGCGTTGTCGCAGCTCCTAAACTGAGGAGCCAACCAACCATAAACATTTGAACTGACGGTTGTGGTCTGGGGGATGTAAAGTGCGAAGATATGTCGAAATTTTCCGGAAGTCGCCGCAACATGTTACCCATTGCAATGAAATCTACCTAAAAGGGGGAAACCCGGACCCAGATCAAGAATCCTTCAGGGTTGCCAACTCCCGAATTCACCAGCCTTGAACCCTTGAGGGTGTAGATGGGCTACACACACCCTCCTCTAGGGACTTCAGCAGAAGGCACTAGATACTATGAAAAGAAAAAGAAGGGATCTGACTCCTCGAAGAATGAGGGTATCAGGAAAGATGAAACAGGGGCCAATTAAGTTGGGAAAGTGAAAGATTCCCTAGGCCTCGGATACCCTATTACCGTTGGGGTCAAAAGAGAACAAGAGTTGACCTAAGGAGGTCGATATGAAAGAAGACAGAGAGGAGCCTGGTACAAGTAAGCGGGAGTCCCGTGGTCGCCAAACAACGTCCCATAAGTTGATGACAAATAAGGAGGAAGAAGGAATAGGAGAGAATAACATATATATAAAATGAGTGAAGAAATAGAAAGGACGTTAAAGGAAGTAACAGAGGAATAAGAATTCAATTGTTTTGTTGTGTGGTTTCTTGAGAGGCCGAGTGCTGTTCTTTCTAGTCGACGCCCGTGGGCGACTTGCACGTCGGGATGAAAGATTGAATGGATGAAGATGAATGAAACTGGGCAAGGAAGTGGAAGGAAATGGCCGTCCCAGCATTTGCCTGGTGTCGAAAACGGGGAAACCACGGGAAACCATTTCAAGGACGGCCGACGGTGGGGCCCGAACCCACGAGTCTGCCGAGTCATCAGAGAGCTTGGCCCCATGACCTAACGCTGCGCTTTAGCTAGCGTAGCCACTGCTGTCGGTAAGAATTCAATAGGAAGCTAAACTGGAGAGTAGAAGTGTTTTGTGGGTTAGTATAGATTTCCTCTCGGAGTTCCTTACAATCAGAGCTTTATTAAGGCACACCCCCCGTAGTGCTTTAACGAGCTGCAAATGAATATTGCGGTAATTTCTGGCAAACACAGTGGAGATTATGTTATCTTAATGATTGCACCGTACACAGCGTGTTCATAATATTGTAGTTGGATCGCCATCTGCAGCTACAACGAGGAAATTAACACGATACTGCATTGCCTTTATAAATACTGAGAAAACATTCACAACTGTCTTCTTGTAGGCTACAAGCAACCAAGTGCCGCGCCGTCTGCGACACACTGTGTACTGTCTGTTCGTATTAGCGATGTTCAACACTGTCGCAATCCGTTGTGTTAAAAAGTTAAAAGTCCCTCCGGTACATGTACATGAATTTCGGATTTTTTTTTGTTTTGCATGCACTTTTATTTATTTAATTATCAGATTTATTATTTTTTTGCCTTTTATTTTTAGGTATTTTTTTCATATTTCGGTCTTGTTGCTGTAGGGCAAAATGACATAAGTCAAAAGAATACTAAAACTGAGATTATGCAATAAATTGGTAGGGAATTCTTATAACTTTGTTTGTGCAAAAGGGCATAAGTCAAAAGAATACTAAGACTGCGATTGTGCAATCAATTATTAGGGAATTGTCATAACTTAGTTTGTGCAAAAGGGCATAAGTCAAAAGAGTATTAAAACTGAGATTATTCAACCAATTGTCATAACTTTGTTTTGGTATTCTTTGGACTTATACCCTTTTGCCCTAACAAGAGCGATTTAGGCGTTCATCTCTAAATTAAACTGAATCTAAATTTGTATTCTTATATCTGTGTTAAGAGGGGCAGATGATCTCGCTGTTCCGTCCCATAAAACAACAATAACTAACAAAGAGATACATCAAATAATGTTATTATTATTATTATTATTTCGTCGCATATGTTCACCATATCGTTGGGTTCAATTCACCATTTCATCGGCATTTGTTACAAAATGGAGTGGAGTTCTCTATACGGCAGGTTGAGGAACGAACGAACTATGGAGCATGTTTCTAAAATTACTACTTTCTGCATATTGGTACGCAGATTATGGTGGAGCCCCAACTTATCTAGTTGGTCTTCAGCGATGATGCCTGTGGAAGAGATTATGATTGGAAATTCAGTGACAAATTCCTGTCGCCACATCTGTCAGATCTCTTCAGCCAGAGGCATGTATTTCGTCACCATTCAGTGGAAATTTAAATTACTAGCTTTGGAGCTAGTTTACGTGCAAGTGAACCCGTCACCCCAACTGTCGAGTGGTGTCGAGTTAAGACTTCAGAGAAGAGCATATTATGTGTTTGGAATTTCGCTGTTCACCTCGGCTTTCCTGAATTGCGTCTGGGACCTGCCGTCCTTGCGACTTTTAAGCTAACGCTGGATAAACCGTTGAAAATACCGGGCGAAGCCGGGGCGGGTTGCTAGTTATATTATCTTCTGAACTGACGGTGATTTTCAGGTCTGGGGGATGTGAAACTCGAAGATATGTCGAAGTTTTCCAGAAATCGCAATTTGGTCCCATTGCAATTTCTCATGAAATCTAGCTAATACAGCTGTTAGAAGTAACTGAAATTCAATTAAATACCAAATGGTATATTTTATTGGCTATTCGTTTACTAACTTTAATACCATTTGACGTAAATACAAAAATAAATATTGACTATTCGTGGACTTATTTTAATATCATTTGGTATGAATACTAAAATAAATATTGAATATTCGTGGACTAATATTAATACCATTTGGTACGAATACTAAAATAAATATTGAATATTCGTGGACTAATATTAATACCATTTGGTATGAATACTAAAATAAATATTGACTATTCGTGGACTAATATTAATACCATTTGGTATGAATACTAAAATAAATATTGAATATTCGTGGACTAATATTAATACCATTTGATGTGAATACTAAAATAAATATTGACTATTCGTGGACTAATATTAATACCATTTGATATGAATACAAAAATAAATATTGACTATTCGTGGACTAATATTAATACCATTTGGTATGAATAATAAAATGAATATTGACTATTCGTGGACTAATATTAATACCCTATGGTGTGAATACTAAAATGAATATTGACTATTCGTGGACTAATATTAATACCATATGGTGTGAATACTAAAATAAATATTGAATATTCGTGGACTAATTTTAATACTATATGGTGTGAATACTAAAATTAATATTGACTATTCGTGGACTAATTTTAATACCATTTTGTATTTAATTGAACTATTTGTCAATAAAAACCCAATTTTCAATCACTATGATTAATTTCGTATCCATACACAAAATCTGAAGTGTTAGGACACCTTGAATGGTCAATGTATTAATATCGTTTTGCACAATGAAGAATACCAGGTATTTAACAGTTGTTGGTTGCCAATCTTGCTGCTAATGGCACAGGTGGAGCTGTCAACACGATTGTATACCAACTATCAGGACATTTGATAGGGCCGCAGGTGGGTTCTGGGTTCCCATCTTGTCATCTCCTCTACGAACAGTACACCCACTGTGACATATCAGTGAACATTGAGCGCTTCGTGAAACAGAATAGTCCTAGACATTATGCTTCAACCAAGTCTCCCCCCTCCAAACCCGTGGGCTCACAACTGTTATGCGGGCAAGACGCGACACAGTTCTGACATGGACTATCGTCTTATTTATTTGTTTAAACCATATTTTTGTTGTTTCCGACTTTGGCCAACTGTGGACTGCATGGAACCTAAGGCTTTCTGGTCAATGTTTTCTTCTTTTCTTCCCAGAACCTCTTCATTCTTTCACTTCTAATCTTTCTCTGCTCCTCTCTTATTACCAAATTTGGCCTGTGTTGTGGTGGTTTTTCTTTGAACGTTTTGATATTGTCAACTCGGCTTCGAAACGTTTTCCTATCGTGAATGACAAGTTCAGTTAGTCCAACTTCAATGGCGTCTCTTTTGACCTCTTCTACCCATTTTGTAATAGATTTCAACCCTGTGATGTATGTAAAAAATTATTTGTCAGCCGGTTTCCGTCAATTCTCATCAAATGCGCGTAAAATTTTAGCCTTATTTTACGCATTGTGATCACAATGGTTTCGGTCTGCATATACACACTTTATAAACAAATACATTTCCGTTAACTGTTCAATAAATCCAAGACTTTTCCTGTACTATTGAGATGATTTGGAAGATTTTGACACAAACCAGACCTTCTAACGCCCTCTGGTTTAAGAGATTGAGTTTTGTGAAACATGCACCTTAACATTTTCTTATATAGCCTACTAGTGGACCCATGCGGGAACTCTCACGTGTATAAACCACCCGCATGGCTTCATGTCATGTGGGCCGGACGCGACACATTTCTGGCAGGAGCTATCGTTTTATGTATTTGTTTAAACGTACTTTAAACTCATAAAACATACATATATACAGTACTAGCAGACCCGTGCGAGAAATCTCGTATGTTCATAAACCACACTTTCCCCAATAGGTTTATAATTTTATTTATTTATTCGTATCAGAAGTATACATTTTACATTTAAAAATATGGTACTTAACAATGCACATATCAAATCGTTTCTGTCCAAAATTTTGCCAAGTCATGGGCATTAGGTGTCGCAGCCATCAAGTCCTGCATTATGCAACTTAAAGGACACTTAATGCAGTTCATGAAATGGACTGTGGTTTGGAATTCACCACAATCACAAAGCCTGGATGTGCCAGGAAAACCCCACTTTAACATATTGGTTCTTGATCTACCAACACCAGTGTGAAGCTTGTTCAATGACGTCCACGTAGACCAGTGTTCCTCATGTCCTGGAGGGAGATGTTCAATTGGTACCATCCAGCCATCAAGTTGAGTATTTCTATATCTTAGCAGATTCATGTAGATCTTCTGTTGTACTCAGAAAACTCCTCCTAGACCTCAATCGTCGATGGGCAGGTTTATATCCGCACAATGGGTGTGCGCATGAGGTAATTGCTTTGGTTTTCTCAGTCCTGGCTGCAACTTCTCTTCTAATATCTGGTGGGGCGATTCCAGCCAAACAGTAGATTCTATCTCGCGATGTTGGTCTCAAACAGCCAGTGATAAGTCGGCATGTTTCATTAAGAGAAGGGTCAACTTGTTTAGCATGACTGGAACTGTACCAAACAGGACAAGCGTACTCTGCAGCGGAGTAACACAGAGCCAGGGCTGTAGTTCTCAGGTTTATAATGAGAGACTTAAGGAGAAATGTTGTTATGTATTTATTTCAACCAAATGATAATAGAACACTATTTAAATTTCAGTTAGAATTCCAAGTTCTACGTTCCCTAACTTAAGATGGCAATCACTGGAAATTGGATCATCATAACACTCGCCAGTTATTCGATATTTATGAAATTATACTATTTGAGTACTCATTCCTTTGATTTACTGTTTCTGAAATCCATGCAAAATTTGGAAGAGTTTGGCACAAACCACACCTTCTAACTCCCTCCGGTTTAAGAGCTTGCATTTTGTGAAACATACACCTCAGCATTTTATACACAGTATATAGTCTATATATAAACTGGAGCTACCGGGTGAGTTAGCCGTGGTGGTTACGGCGTGACTGATGGCAGTCGCTCACATCCGGGAGGCGAGGAGGTTCGAATCCCCCCGCCGGCAACCTTGAAGATGGTTTTCTGTGGTTTCCCATCTTCCTTCCAGGCAAATGCCGGGGTTGGTCCCTAACT
The DNA here is from genome assembly GCA_946902985.2 of Meconema thalassinum. NCBI lineage: Eukaryota > Metazoa > Arthropoda > Insecta > Orthoptera > Tettigoniidae > Meconema > Meconema thalassinum. The sequence goes on from OX336395.1 coordinate 192,902,271, forward strand.
ATAGGCCACAGCCGCTACCTTCCACATCCTCGTCCTTACATTCCAACTTCCCTCCTTCCCTCCCCAACGGTACTTGTAGCTCACCCATTGGGTGTCCGTCTCGAAGCAGCTACAAAAACTGGCGAGCCGAACATGTCCTCGGACACTCCCGGCACTAAAAGCCATACGCTAAAAAAAAAAAAAAATGGAGCTGCTTAGTTTCTATCTAGATGCCTTAAGACACAGCATACCACTCAATGCTTGTTAGGACATAGCATTACCATACATTTTGTGGAACACATTTGAAATTAAGCTGCATTTTCATATCAGAAATGTCAGGTGTTGGTATTCTTGTAGATATGATGCTGCAATATGGCCACAGAGTCAGCATTGATGTTTTCAGCAAGAGTGATCAGGTGATTCATTTCTGAGCCGAACTTCTGGAACAGTTTCACAACTTCTCGATAGATAGTGCCCCTGCCACCAAATAACATTCCACTCTCTTTGGTTAATGTAAATGACATGTGTTCGACCGTTATATTAGACAAATTTGCTATCCAAGCTTGCGCGCACCGATCATGATGGATGTCTCTCGCTGATTTCTTGCCTGTTTTATGGAGGAAATACTGTTATTCCTGTAAACTCCTGCATAACTCACTTACAAAATATGAAACGTTAATAATACTCCTTGATAAAAACAATATTCCAGTGGACTCGCAATTAGCTTCTACAACACTTTAAACTCCACATCCCTCCATAATACATCATTCCGGGAGCCGTGGCGAAGTCTGCTTGGGGGGGTAAGGCACTGCCAGCCCGCCTGGGGTGACGAACCACGGCCCTCGGAGCAGCAAACACACCAAACTGCACTGGAGCGTATTACAGGATTCGAACTTGGTACCCACTAGGAAGCCCAGGCTAGCGGGGCCAATCCAGTCGACTGGTCTACGCTATACTGGCTTCCATGCATTACGAAAACTTCATATTACACCATCAACAGTCTATATTAACAATAATTAACCTTAATATAGCATAATTATTACATACAAATACTTTTAAACTCCATCCAGCCTTCAGCCAATCAGATCGCTCCTCCAGCCAATCAGCGAACAGTAACTCTAAATTCAAACTCCCCGCTCCAGTGTCAGTCTTTACACTACAATAACACAAGTTACATACTCCTCTCACAAATTTTAACAACATGAGGTGGTAGCTGAGGCCTTTACAAAGCAATGCATTGTTATAAAACAATGCAATACCCACTACGGGTCTTTATTTTCCACTTCTCTCAAAGCATTATTTAACTTCTACCTACTAAAGGTCTTCTACATTTCTATTAAAATTACGAAGCTGCTGCTTAAATTAAACAATTATACACACTGCAAAATTAAACACAGTCAAACCATGGCGAGTGAACTGATAATTAACATCTACAGCATCGGCAGGAGTGTGCACTGGCCAACAATGGCCATCAGGCACATCCTGACTCGAACTTAAGCTGAAACAGTCTTCTATTCTCTTCTTAAATTTGCACTGCCCCAAACTAATTAACTGGTTGCTCTTGCAATTAGTTAATTAAATTTATAACTTAACTCCTCGCACAACTAAAATCCTTTTCACTGGAAAAACTCTGGCTATCGGTTACTCATTAAACTATAGCCAGAGTAAATTTACTTAATTCATCAGTATTTTTTAATTATCCTCCAAAATTCTCCCCCTCAAACTAGAGTAAAAGGAGCCCGGTTTACGGGCACCAGACTCTACCTCTTCCTGCATTCGCCTTTCAAAGGTGACTTGCATGTCACTGCCAGGGAATAGTATTCCAGTGGAAAAATAGGAGCCGCCGAGAGGTGGGATCGATGTTCGACTCTTGCGCTCCGGAATCACCTACCATAACCACTACGCTATTGATGCACGTCACTCTATGCTTTGGCGAACCTGCTTACTATCTCGATAATCCGCTTCTGGAGAAAATAGTCCTTAATTTAATTAACAAAAAGGTCAATGTTGCACATTCGTATACTTACATACTGTTACTATATTTTATTGTCAGGACTTGGCTGATGTCATTCTTCAAATACATGGAGGCTTTATCAATAGGCGCGTACAGTTATTTAATGAGTAGTGGCTCGGCCATGTTGGAATGGCAACCGTCAAAGATTCATGAGCGTAAGGTAAATACTTAATCTTGAAAATAAATATATTTCCGTTGTCTTTTCAAGAAATGCAAGATTTTCCCTGTACTATTGACACTATATTGGTACAAACCGCACCTTCTAATTCCCTCTGGTTTAGGAGCTTGATTTTTGTGATGATTTAGACAACTACTGTATTTTGTAAGCCTGCATACAGTATTTTGTGACCAGGATATCACAAATGTTGACATTTTTCCTATAACTCAAAATTTCGATAAGTCGAATTTATTTTGACATCCCCTATCGATTCGAGAAATCGAGGTTCAACTTTATGTCCAAAAAAAAGTCCCCTGTAATATACTGAACGGTTGAGAAGCATCAAAGTCGTTCCTTGTGTTGACATTTAGAGCTGGACGGTAATACATTTAGACGGAAGCTATCTCATTTGAAAGAGAGGTTTGATAGTCTTAATAGTTCAGTGCTGTGAACCAAGTCTCCTCAATGAAGCTATCGGGTTGGTTCAGCCGCCATTGTATTCCAGCCAGCTTTATTGCCCCATGAAAACTCGCAGCAGCACGCCAATGAAATTAAATGGGCCCCCTGTTTTTTGTTTGTTTTTTAATCGTGCTTGCTTCCAGACCGTTAAAAGTTCTATTAGGTCGCGCAAATTATGGTGAACTAATCCATGTTTTTATCGCTGCCTTGTTAACAGCTTGTAGGTTAATATATTAGACAGGGTGGGAAAGGTAGCCGGGAACGTATGATACCCTGGGTCAGGAAGGGACACACGACGTAAAATGTGCGTGGTGTACTCATTTAATCACTGATTCCTTCATTTACTCATTGATTCCTTCATTCATTCATTCATTCATTCATTCATTCAATCAGTAATTCATTCAATCATTGATTCCTTCATTCCTTCATTAATCATTCAATCATTGATTCATTCATTCCTTCATTCAATCATTTATTCCTTCATTCATCATTCCTTCATCCCATCATTCATCATTCAATCATTTATTCCTTCATTCATCATTCCTTCATCCCATTATTCATCATTCAATCATTGATTCCTTCATTCCTTCATTAACCATTCAGTCATTTATTCCCTAATTCAATCATCGATTGATTCATTCATTCAATCATTCATTCCTTCATTCGTTCTTTAAGCATTCATTCATTCATTCAATCATCGATTCCTTCATTCCATCATTCAATCATTCATTCCTTCATTCATTCATTGAATCAGTGATTCCTTCTTTCAAACATTCATTGAATCAGTGATTCATTCTTTCAATCTTTCATTCTTTCATTCAATCATGGATTCCTTCATTCATTCAATCATTCATTCCTTCATTAATCTCTCATTCATTCAATCATTGATTCCTTCCTTCATTCATTCAATCATCTATTTCTTCATTCAACCATTCATTCCCCAATTAATCATTCAATCATCCATTTCTTCATTCAATCATTCATTCCTCCATTAATCATTCATTTATTCATTCATTCATTCATTCATTCAAGCATTCGTTCTTTGAATCATTAATCCATTCATTCCTTCATTCAATCATTTATTCCTTCATTCATCATTCCTTCATCCTATCATTCATCATTCAATCATTTATTCCTTCATTCATCATTCCTTCATCCCATCATTCATCATTCAATCATTGATTCCTTCATTCCTTCATTAACCATTCATTCATTTATTCCCTAATTCAATCATTGATTGATTCATTCATTCAATCATTCATTCCTTCATTCGTTCTTTAAGCATTCATTCATTCATTCATTCAATCATTGATTCCTTCATTCCATCAATCATTCATTCCTTCATTCATTCATTGAATCAGTGATTCCTTCTTTCAAACATTCATTGAATCAGTGATTCATTCTTTCAATCTTTCATTCTTTCATTCTATCATGGATTCCTTCATTCATTCAATCATTCATTCCTTCATTAATCTCTCATTCATTCGTTCATTCATTCAATCATTGATTCCTTCCTTCATTCATTAAATCATCTATTTCTTCATTCAACCATTCATTCCCCAATTAATCATTCAATCATTGATTGATTCATTCATTCAATCATTCATTCCTCCATTAATCATTCAATCATTCATTCCTTCATTAATCTCTCATTCATTCGTTCATTCATTCAATCATTGATTCCTTCCTTCATTCATTCAATCATCTATTTCTTCATTCAACCATTCATTCCCCAATTAATCATTCAATCATCCATTTCTTCATTCAATCATTCATTCCTCCATTAATCATTCATTTCTTCATTCAACCATTCATTCCTCCATTAATCATTCATTTATTCATTCATTCAATCAAAGATAGCTTTGAGGCCAATTTTCAGTATTGCCTTATTAACAATTAATATTATATCTTTCAGTCGGCTAATACAAACATCATTCCAACTACTGGAATATGTGAAAAATAACCTGAAATAAATTACATGTGAATACGATTTATATATATATATATATATACTATTGTTACGGACTATTGAAGAAGAAAGCTAAGGATTTTAATGTTTCGCGTGTCAAGCGAGCATCATCAGATCCAAATGTACAAGACAAATAGCTCTACAAAACACCAATTCTACAGTGACACCCACAGACAGTCTCTGCCCTCGGAAAACAAAATACAAGAAAACTAGTCAGAAAACTTTGTAATTGTGGTAATATTATTACTGATTAATATTAAGGTATTAAGAAACAAATCAACTATTTGTTTTAATGTTGCAAAATTTTGGAAATTACATTCCCATCAACAAAAACAGTCTTCCTCCCCGAAACTATTAACTATTGCTGTGATACACTAAAGCAGTAAGCCCTAAACTACAGTAGAATTGTAAACTAATCTGCGGAAATGAACTACAAGCACTCTGTTTCTTTTCTTATTTTTATTTTTTTAGCGTATGGCTTTTAGTGCCGGGAGTGTCCGAGGACATGTTCGGCTCGCCAGGCTTGTAGCTGCTTCGAGACGGACACCCAATGGGTGAGCTACAAGTACCGTTGGGAAGGAAATTTGGAAGGTGAGAACGATGAGTTGGAAGGTAGCGGCTGTGGCCTATAGTTAGGGACCAACCCCGGCATTTGCCTGGAAGGAAGATGGGAAACCACAGAAGACCATCTTCAAGGTTGCCGGCGGGGGAATTCGAACCTCCTCGCCTACCGGATGTGAGCGACTGGCAGCAGTCATGCCGTAACGACCACGGCTAACTCACCCGGTTCTGTTGTGTTGATTAAGAGCTATAATTACAACATAACATATTGTTTGTATACTGCTGTTCTCAAAGATCTGATGTTGACACTTATCTGAGGCTTGCCACGGTGGGTTAGTGGTTATCGTGTCCAACTACCAACCCCAAGCTTGCAGGTTTGCTCCTGGCTGTGATAAGTGATTTTTGAAAGGCGACCAAAATCACGGCATGCATGTCATACGCTGTTGGCATGTTGAAGAACCCATTTGAATTCAGTGTTCATAATGGCAAAATTATTCTCGGGATTTTCCGCCAACACAAAAAAGTTCCTCCTTTATCTACTAGAAAGCGCTATAGTGTCAAGGAGCTTCGATATCTCACCTCCTTGACCTTCATAGCGTTCCAATGAACAACAAAATTCGACATGCAAGCTGCCCTCTTGGTGTCAAAAAAAGAAAGAGTCAGTCTCAAAGACTGAACTTCATATCATTTTAAATGCTACAAATGCTGAAAAATGCTAGAAAGGCTGGAGGCTTCTCGCTTCGCTCGAAGCCAAAGACTCTTGACATGTTAGATGTTCTAGAAACAATCAGAACGCTAGAAAGTTACAAGTCATGAGGGAGCTGGCTGGATGACGTCACGCTCGCCGTGTCGTTGCCGTCTCGTAACTCCAGAGCTCACCGGTGAACTCAGTACACATGCACCAAGCAGTACTATGACGTCACACACCTCAGTGCATTCTCGGTACATTTCGTGACGTCGCCGTAACGTAACGACGAAGTGACTAGATCATTTAAAATTATAAAACAAAGCTTGCACCCAGCACCCGAGGCCATACGATGTTATTATTATTTAAATTATTTAAATCTAAGTTCTTTGAATTGAAGATGCTTTCATAAAAGCATATATCTCATGGAAAGTCTTTCAGAGTATAATCTGAAGACTTTTCACGACAATTGTCCGGGACAACTGATCCCTATTGTTTCCTCGATTATTGGTCATTCTTCTTAGTAAACGTACTGTATAATTCAGGTTTGACCATACCAGTTCTGGTCTATTTCAGCAACGCAATTTGTTATATTTTCTGTTGTCAAAGTGGCAACATTAATCGTGATATGATTCATTACGTTTTGGTCAAGAGAGCTGATCCTTATCGTTTCCTCGATTATAGGTCATTCTTCTTAGTAAACGTATAATTCAGGTTTGACCATACCAGTTCTGGCCTATTTCAGCAACGCAATTTGTTAAATTTTCTGTTCTCAAAGTGGCAACATTAATCCTGATATGATTCATTACGTTTTGGTCAAGACAACTGATCCCTATTGTTTCCTCGATTATAGGTCATTCTTCTTAGTAATCGTAGTGTATAATTCAGGTTTAACCATACCAGTTCAGGTCTATTTAAGTAACACAGGTTGTTATATTTTCTGTTGTCAAAGTGGCAACATTAATCCTGATGTGACTCATTACGTTTTGGCCAAGACAGCTGCTCCCTATTGTTTCCTCGATTATAGGTCATTCTTCTTAGTAATCGTTGTGTATAATTCAGGTTTGACCATACCAGTTCAGGTATATTTCAGTAACACAAGTTGTTATAATTCCTCCCTATCGTTTCCTCGATTATAGGTCATTTTTCTTAGTAAACGTGTAATTCAGGTTTGACCATACCAGTTCAGGTCTATTTCAGTAACGCAATTTGTTATATTTTCTGTTGTCAAAGTGGCAACATTAATCCTGATATTACTCATTACGTTTGGCCAAGACAGCTTATGAGATCACCTTTTGTGCGTGTGTGTGTGTGTGTGTGTGTGCGTGTGTGTGTCCTAATAACTTCTAAACGGCTGGAGCGATTACAATGAAACTCGGGAAAATCATAGCACTATTCTGGCCGACCCCGACCGTGGCCTTCAAATTGTATTGTGTCTCACCAATCCAACATGGCGGCAGTGCGAAATATTTCACCAGCATTCAGTATCTCCGAAACTATTACCGATATCGCCCTGAAATTGTTTACGGTGATAAAGGGCACGACTAGAAGTTCACCTACGAGACTTTCAAAAACCTGGTGACTACAAAACCAACATGGCGGCCAAGCGAAGTTGAGACTTTTAAATAGACGTTTCTCGCGATTTAACTATCCAAACGTAATGAAACTTGGTACAGCAAATGTTTATACACATTGTAATGCACTGGAGTTTAATTTAGTTAAATTGTTCACATAACCTCCAAATGGCGGCTGTGCGAAATATTTCATTGACATTCTATATCTCCGAAACTATTACAGATATCACCCTGAAATTTTGTACGATGATAAAGGGTACTGACACATGTTTATCTATGTAACTTTCATAAACCTGTAAAGTACAAAACGAACATGGCAGCCAAGCGAAGTTGAAACATTTTAATAGACTTTTCTGGTGATTTAACTCTCTGAGCGCAGTGAAATGGGGTACAGTAAATGATTTTACATATTGTAATGCACTGGCATCTAATTGAGTTCAATTGTTTACATAACCTCAATATGGCGGCTGTGCGAAATTTTTAAATTAAGTTTTTATTTCTTGTGTCGTAATCATGCGATCGAAGTGAGAGTTTGAATAATGAACCTAGGCAATAATTGTCCCTGAATGGTACATAACTCTATGGCCTATACATATAACAATCCAAAATGGCGAGCATCCGAAATATTTAGACGGTTCTCAATATCTATGAATCTTTTACAGCAATCAAACTGTTTTTTTTTTAAATGTTCATAGAGGCTATGAACATATGTTCACCTATAGGACTTTCAGTAACCTGGTGAGCAAAAATCCAACATGGCGGTGACGCAAAGTATAAATATTTAAATGGACGTTTTTCGCGAATTAACAATCCGAGTGCAGTGAAACGTTGCACGTTAAATGCTTATACAAATGTTAATTCATTGGCATCTAATTTATTTCAATTGTTTGCATTATCACAAGATGGCAGCTGTGCGAAATTTTAAAATCTCGTTTTTACTTCTTGTGTTCTAATCATGCGATTGAAGTTTGAATACCACACGTACACAATAATCTTAAGGTAATAGTACAAAAATAAAAATCCAAGCTGGCGACCATCTGAAATATTTAGACGGTTCTCAATATCTATGAATCTATCACAACCTTCAAAAAGAAATTGTGTATGTTGATTGAGGCAATTAACATGAGTAGAATATATGAAAATAGGCTGTATAGTTCTTCACGGAACTACCTGTTACCTTTATTTTTCGTTCTTCTTGGCAAACGTGTAATTGGGGTTTGACTATACCAGTTCATGTTTATTTCATTAACGAAAGATCCTATATTTCATGTTGTCAAAGTGGCAACATTGATCATGTTACGACTCATAATGTTTGGCCGAGAGAGCCGATCCCTCTCGTTTTCTCGATGATAGGTCATTCTTCTTAGTAAACGTATAATTCCGGTTTGACCATAATAGTTCAGGTCTATTTCAGTTACGCAAGTTGTTATATTTTTTGTTGTCAAAGTGACAACATTGATCCTGTTATGACTCATAACATTTAGCCGAGACAGCTGATCCCTATTTTCCCCCGTTTATTTCTCGTTCTTCTTGGCAAACGTGTTATTCAGGTTTGACTATACTAGTTCATGTCTGTTTCATTAACGCAAGATGCTATATTTTATGTTGTCAAAGTGGCAACATTGATCATGTTATGACTCATAACGTTTGGCCGAGACAGCTGATCCCTATTGTTTCCTCGATTATAGGTCTTCTTCGTAGTAAATGTATAATTCAGGTTTCACCACACCGGGTGTATTTCAGTAACACAAGTTGTTATATTTTCTGTTGTCAAAGTGACAACATTGATCCTGTTATGACTCACAACATTTGGCTGAGACTTCTGAACCGTATTCCCCCCCATTATTTTTCGTTCTTCTTGGCAAACGTATAATTGAGGTTTGACTATACCAGTTCATGTTCGCAAGTTGTTATATTTTCTGTTGTCAAAATGGCAACATTGATCCTGTTATGACTCATAACATTGACCAAAGACAAAGGGAACGTAACTCGAACTTGTTATTGTGAGTCTGTTTTGTTTTAAGATGTTCTTTCTCCGTTAAGAGCACGGTGTGAGAAGACGAGAAGAGACAGGCTGACAAGCTGCAGCTCATTCTGCTCATAGTCTCATTCTCTTAGAATTACATTGAGTTGAGGCTTATGAATGCATAACAGGAAATTGCTCCATCATTGAATCGATTTAGCAAATATTGCCAACGTGCCTTAGAAACGGGAAATGAAAAGTCTTTATCCCGGAACAACATATGATGGTTGTTGTGTTAAATATTAAAAGTACAGTGACAGGCCTCAGCAGATGGTAAGTTTTCATACCTCGGCGTTAGATAGAGCATCATCCCGGACCGGTTCTTCTCAGTTGTATATTTACTGATCTCTTTAATAAACGCATAATCGAGGTTTGACTGTCCCTGTAAACGTACCTGGCAGTTTTGACGCTTTTCCCTCTCTATGTTCTATCCGCCTTATTTTTATAATTATTTATTCATTACTATGTTCGCTTGATGAATGCAGTATTTTGCATTTGTCTGTTGGCACAGGCTAGAGTAAAATGTGGCTTTTCACCGATGTCTCAGTCTCATTCATGGCTATGATTATATGGAAGCTACTGAGGTATGGGTGGTGCTTAGTAATGACATTCAGGCCACAGTCAGTGCCTGTGGATGCTGTGAAAGGTTCTACTCATAGGGTTATTACTGCTGTTCTGACTCAGTGAGAAAAGCAATGGCAAACTACCTCACTCCTCATCTTGACTAGTAGGCCTACGCCCTAATATAGCGCTGCCTTGGGTTTATGTGGGTATCTACCCACATAGCCTAACGGCAGTACTTTTCGAGGACCCAACCAGCCTACAGAGAGCTCGAATGACTCCCACTAGAGTTGATGTAGCTTCTGCGTTACCACCTTTGCGACATTGGGACGTACGTTATCATGAAGCAGCAGTAGTACCTCTTGTCACAGTTTTTCCAGACGTTTGGCTTTAATTGCACGCCATAATTTCTCCAGTGTTGTGCAGTACCGTTCCAGCCGAGGGTCGTACTAAGTGTGAAACGTCCGCTAGTCAATAAACATGACGCGAGATAACATCCCCAAATTTTCAATTACGTTTTGCTATATTCGATGGCGAAAACTGGCATCATATACCGAAGACAAAAGCGAGTTTGTTCTCTTGAAGTTTGTTTCGTTTTAACATTTCCTCTCTCCGCTAAGAGCTTGGTGTGAGGAGACAGGCTGACAACATGGTGCCGTGAAGAAGAAGCTGCTGCACACTCACTTTATAGCCTCATTCACTCACAAATTGAATTACTTTGAGCTGTGGCTTCTATTAACCTTTGTAAATGTAAAACACGCTATCAAAAGCTCGCTGTATTGCTCTTTAATATTTGATGACTGCCTCTTGCCAGCCATTAGGTGCTCAGTGATCAGAAGATGAGCATAACACCAGTAGCGGTGGCTCGTACTCAGGGTAGACTAATTACCGTATGTACATTACAGACTTAAGAACTCACAGAGCACAAGTAGTAAACTAATACTTAGGGCTGTTTTATAAGTAAGGGCCGTTTTTTTAAGCCCGTAGTTAGTGAGCACGCCGCAACAAGCGTGCGCGCTACCTCCCAGCATCCTTTGCGAACAAGCAGGCGTTAGTTGTAGCTGTGTAGCTAACCTGTACGCTGAACTGTGCATCTTTACAATGTTCAAGATTATTGATTCCCCCGCGGCGTGTGAGGTACGATCTGTGATACGTTTCTTGAGTGCAAGAAACATGTCGGCTGCAGACATTCATCGTCAGCTTTGTGAGGTGTATGGTGATAATGCAATGACGGAAGGTAAAGTGCTAAAATGGGTATGCGAGTTCAAAAGTGGCCGTGAAAATGTTCATGACGATGAACGCTCAGGTCGACCATCTGTGATCACCTTGCTCTGAGCGATTTCCACCTCTTATCGCAGCTGAAACGTCATCTTGGTGGGAAGCTTCGCCGACGATGAAGAAGTGAAAGGAGCCGTGAATTCTTGGTTGTCAGAGAAGGCGGCAAACTTTTATGCAGAGCGATTTCAGAACTTGGTTTTAAGGTATGACGAGTGCCTAAATAAACAAGGCAACTATGTAGAAAAATAGAGGAAGGAATGTAAAACCTAAAAATAAATGTGATTTCAAAATAAAATGTTCTGTTAATTTAAAAAAACGGCCCTTTCTTAAAAAACAGCCCTCGAATAAGCACAAGTCACTAAGTATGTAACATGATGATGATGATAATTGTTGTTTTAAGGGGCCTAACATCTAGGTTATCCGCCCCTAGTGGTTTGGGTGATTGTCAAAGATGAGATGAGAATGAAAACTATAACTAATACTAACTACAGACTTAAAGATTAGAAGATGAAATGGTAAACTAATAAAGGATAAGGCAAATTAAGGACAGGAAGAAATGAAATGCCCTCAACCCTCGAAGAATGAGGATTGCGGAACTTAGAAGGAAGGAGAGCCATGAAAGGCAGATAGGTAAGGGGAAAGAGGAGAGGGCCTGCCCCAAGGCCAGAGGAAAAACTGGATAAAACGGACCCAGCTCAGGAATCCCTCGGAGTTCCAACTCCCAAACTTACCAGCCGTGAGCCCTTGCGGGTGTAGCACTATCTACACACACCCTGACTCCTTGAGGGCCTTGTGCAGAAGGCAGGAGATAATATGGAAAGAAAAAGAAGGCTGACCCCTCGAAGAGTGAGGGTATCAGGAAAGATGAGACATGGGCCAATTAAGGTGGGAAAGTGAAAGACTCCCTAGGCCTCGGATACCCTAATACCGTCGGGGTCGGAAGAGAACAAGAGTTGACCAAGACAGGTCGACAGGAAAGAAGACAGAGAGGATCCCGGCTCAAGTAAGTGGAAGCAATGCCGGACTCAGCTGGGGTCCCGTGGTAGCCAACCCAAGTCCCAATAGATTTCAGCCCCTGGGGGGGGGGTTGAATATTAAATTTCGCGTCGCCACCATGTTGGATTTGTGCTCACCAGGTTATTGAACGTCCCATAGGTGAACTTATGCTTATAGACTCTATAGGCCTACACATACAAATGTTCAATTTGATTACTGTCATTAATAGATTTTGAGAACCATCTAAATATTTCGGATGGTCGCCATTTTGTAATTTAATATATGTATGCCATAGAGTTATGTACTATTAGATGACGATTTTTGAGTTCGTTCATTATTCAAACGTTGATTTCGATCGCATGATTAAAACACAAAAAATAAAAACTTTATTTTAAAAATTCACACAGCCGCCATCTTCAGGTTATGTAAAGAATTGAACTAAATGAGATATCAGTGGATTGCAATTTGTATAGTCATTTGCTGTACCATGTTTCACTGAGCTCGCATGGTTAAATCGCAAGCAGAGTTTATTTAAATGTTTCAACTTCGCTTGGCCACCATGTTCGTTTTGTAGTTAACAGGTTTTTGAAAGTCACATAGGTGAACATCTAGTAGTGCCCTTTATCACCGTACAGAATTTCAGGGTGATATGAGTAATAGTTTCGGAGATATTGAATGCCGGTGAAATATTTCGCACAGCCGCCATGTTGTATTGGTGTGACGTAATATAATTTAAAAGGCACGGTTGGGGTCCGCCTAAATAGTACTATGAACTTGCCGAGTTTCATTGAAATCGTTCCAGCCGTTTAGAAGTTATTACGGGTGGGGACACGTACACGGACGCACACAAACACACGGACAAAAGGTGTTCTCATAAGCCTTTTTTTTTTCATAAATGAAAATATGCTAAAAATAGCCCGAAAAAAAATGCCTGTAATATTATATACCGGATGAATCAGCTGCCCCTAATAATATTGTTTTATGCAGCCCAACCAGCGTTGTTATCAGGAAGGTCGATAATTCTCTGCTGCTTCCTGTATGGTTCTAATGCACTGACAACAGTGGCTACGCTCGCTAAAAGCGCAGCGTTAGGTCATGGGGCCAAGCTCTCTGCTGACTCGGTAGACGCGTGGGTTCGAGCCCCACCGTCGGCCGTCCTTGACATGGTTTTTCGTGGTTTCCCCATTTTCAACACCAAGAAAATGCTGGGACGGTACCTTCTGACAGGCCACGGCCGATTCCTTCCACATCCTTGCCCAGTTTCATTCACCTTCATCCATTCCATCTCTCATCCCGACGCGCAGGTCGCCTACGGGCGTCGACTAGAAAGACCTGCACTCGGCCTCTCAGGATGTCACACGACAAAAAAAAAACTAATGCACTGCAAGCATTTCCACAAACGATATTGAACACAATTATTTTCCCCTCGTATTAGACTGTAGTGAAATGAAAATCCACAGCCTGCTTCCAGTCTCCGACCGGGTGAGGATTGGAATGAATGAAGCCCCCATCTAGCGGCGAGGATATGGACTGTGCCGGCTGCCGAGGCCTGACGCACTCCTCTGGGGCAATGATTAAATGAATGACAGATGCAATGAAATGATAGTGGAGAGTGTTGCTGGAATGAAATTTTGACAGGGAAAACCGGAGTACCCGGAGAAAAACCTGTCTGCCTCCGTTTTGTCCAGCACAGATCTCACATGGAGTGACCGGGATTTGAACCACGGACCCAGCAGTGAGAGGCCGGCGTGCTGCCGCCTAAGCCACGGAGGCTAGTCTGTAGTAATAAATGAAAATATTGAGCAATGGGGATTGAAGATAAATGTGGAGAAGAGTAAAACAGTGGTGGTGAGTAGAGGTAAGAAAGAAGGAAAATGAGTAATCAAAGTAGGAGATAAGGAATTGGAAGTGGTGAAACACTTCAAATACTTGGGAAGTGAACTGACTGAAGATGGAAGACTAGGTTTGGAAATAAGCAGAAGAATCCAACTCGGGAGTGCTTTCTACCAACAGGTACGGGGACTAGTATGGAACAAGGATATACCAATTAAGGCTAAAGAAGTTATGTACAAAGCATATTATGTTCCTATAATGGCATATGCAGCAGAAACTTGGGCAATGACTAAGAGGGATGAGAGCAGAGTACAGGCAGCTGAGATGAGATTCCTGAGAAGTATGGTCCAGAAAATGAGGAGGGACAGAGTGAGAAATGAAGATATACGGAAAGAACTGCGAGTACAGAAATTAAATGACAAACGGGAGCAAAACAGATTGAGATGGTTTGGACATGTCAAACGGATGAATGAAGCAGGGCTATCAAGACGAGCACTGGAACGACGGATGACAGGGAGGACGAGGAAGACCAAGAATGCGTTGGATGGACTCGGTGAAGAATAGTATTAGAAAACGGAACCTGGATTGGAACACTGTGTCGGAAGAGAAATGGTAGAACGACAGAACAAAGTGGAGAGGAACCATATTTGATGAACCATGAAGATGATGATGAATAGTCTGTAGTCAGATTGAGGGAACTGTAGCGTAATATTATTAGGATCTTGTAATTGCGCAGAAAAAAATGAAAATAATGTACCATTGTGTCGCCTCCGTTGCGTAGTGGTCAGCGTGATTTGCTGCCACCTCAATGGTTCGCGGTTTGATTCCCGGATCTGCCACGAAATTTGAAAAGTGGCATGAGGACTGGAACGGGGTCTACTCAGCCTCGGGTGGTCCAGTTAAGTAGAGGGGGTTTGATTCCCACCTCAGCCATCCTCGAAGTGGTTTTCCGTGGTTTCCCACTTTGTCCTCGGGAAAATGCCGGGATGGTATCTATCGTAAGGCCACGGCCGCCTCCTTCCCTCTTCCTTGCCTATCCCTCCCACTCTACCCCTCCCTTCCCATCCCTCATAAAGCTCCTGTTCGCTTTGCAGGTGAGGCCGCCTGGGCGAGGTGCTCGTCTCACCTCCCCAGTTGTATCCCCCGACCAGGTGTCTCAAGCTCCAGGACACTGTCCGTAGCGGCGTTATTGGTGGGATCCCTCGCTGAGTCAGGTCAGCCAGCCTGCAGGATAAAACCGACTAAAAGAAGATGTACCATTGCCATCAGAGAGTATGGACAATACGGGAGAAAACCCTCACTCAGCATCGCCACTGTGAGCGTCGGGATACAAACCTTGGATCTACGAGCACTGCACCAGACACCTTGCCAACTGAGACATACAGCCGCCAAGAAAATGTCAACGTTATCCCTCATCATCGCGAATATTTCGTATTTCACTGCTCCGGGAAACTTAATTGCTATACGTCATGAGACCATCGCGTGTCTCTGAATTGCAAAATTAGTGCTCAAATATTTTATGTGAGAAATGTGCAAGTTCTGAGAGAATTACTACAGATTATATTCATGACATTTAATAACATTCAATTGTTAATTTGTGAGCAGAAGGTGTGAGATAGACCAAGAAATCATCACGCAAGGCGCCACAAAAGTATCTCTACATAGCTATTAACACACAAAGGTGAAGCATAAGATTACACCCTCTATTGAGTTTAAATTCAGACATTTCCCTCTGGTTAGGATAAATGTGACATGGTGTTATTAATTTGGCTTAGATCACCAGATAAGAAAACAAAGTCACGGGAGAGCTCTCCCATGTGTATAAACCACCCTCCTGGCTTTATTGGTATGCTATAATAATATCGAATGGACTCGGGTGCCGGGTGCAAGCTTTGTTATTTGACGCCCAGAAGGTACCTTGCATATCGAAATTTGTTGTTCCTTGGAGCGCTATGAAAGTCAAGGAGGTTAGATATCTAAGCTCCTTGACACTATGGCGCTTTCTAGTAGAGAAGGGAGGAACTTAAGGGTGGGTAGACGATAACCACTCACCCACCTTGGCAAGCACGAGGCTGATGATCGCGGAAGCCCTTAAAATGATTAATTAACAACGTCTCTCAGGAAATTTAATTCTGTCTGGTTTGAGAACTGGTGCAGGGTATACTCAGCCTCGTGAGGATAACACAAGGGTTCGAGTCCCGATTAATAGTCTACATGTGGGATATTTGAGGTGAAATGTCAGTCCGGTGAATGAAAAAGCCGTATCCGTAGATTTACTGGCACGTTAAAGATCCCCTTCGGGGTAAAATTCTGGCACCACGGCGTGTCTAGAAGCAGCAGTAGTTGAAGGGACGTAAAACCCATAACATTATTTCTTCTTTCTTTCTTTCTTGCTTTATTTATTTATTTATTTACTTCCTTTCTTTCTTCCTTCCTTTCTTTCTTTCATTCTTTCTTTCTTTCTACCTTCCTTTCTTTCTTTCTTTCTTCCTTCCTTTCTTTCTTTCTACCTTTCTTATCTTTCCTTTCTTTCATTTCATTCTTTCCATTTTCTCTTTCTTTCTTTCTTTCTTTATACTTTCCTTTCTTTCTTTCTTTCTTCCTCTCTTTCTTCCTTCCTTTCTTTCTTTCTTTCTTTCTACCTTCCTTTCTTTCTTTCTTCCTTCCCCTTCCTTCCTTACTTCCTTCCTTTCTTTCTTTCTTTCTTTCTTTCTTTCTACTACCTTTCTTTCTTTCTTTCTTTCTTTCTTTCTTCTTTCTTTCTTTGTTTCTACCTTTCTTTCTTTGTTTCTACCTTCCTTTCTTTCTTATTTCTTTATTTCTTTCTTTCTTTCTTTATTTATTTAATTATTTATTTATTTATTTATTTACTTCCTTTCTTTCTTTCTTTCCTTCTTTCTTTCTTTCTTTATTTATCTATTTATTTATTTATTTATTTATTTATTTATTTGTTATTTACTTCCTTTCTTTCTTTCTTTCTTTCTTCCTTCGTTTGTTTTTTCTTTCTTCCGTTCTTTCTTTCTTTCTACTTCTTTCTATCTATTCTTTCTTTCTCGTTCTTTCTTTCTTTCTACCTTTCTTTCTTTCTTTCTCCCTTTCTTTCTTTCTCCCTTCCTACCTTTCTTTCTTCCTGTCTTCGTTTCATTCCTTCTTTCTTTCTTTCTTTCTTTCTTTCTTTCTTTCTTTCTTTCTGTCTTCGTTACGTCCATTCATTGAGCGCGTTGGAACTTGTTTATTGGCTGGCTCAATTTTGCCTTCATCTTCTTCTACTCCCAAAATCTCTTTTCGAAAAAAGAGCACACCAAATAACATACAAATGAGCGAAAATTGCTCTTGTATTTTTCAAAAACCTAAATTTTGCAGTCCTTTGTTACTTAAAGTGTAGGTTTATTTTTGGATGAGCCTGTATTCTGTAAATTATATCATTGCTAAAGCTGTGTTTGTTTTTGTTCCAGCTGCCTTAGTCCACGCTCCGCCTTCTTCTATGAATTCCCGCCCAGTGGTGAGTAAACATTTCTACTTTCTTTGCTTCTAATCTGCATATCACATTGTTCTCACACAAGATTCTGCTCCGAGAGTATAATTTATTTTCCATGATGGAAATCAAACGTATCATTAGGACACAATGCCGGGTGTGGTACAAGTGGTTCCTATCATCTGCCTTCATCTCATTTCTTGTTCGACAACATGCAGGTACCATGGTCGCATTTTATAATCAATTATTTTTGTTATTATTGTTATTATTATTATTATTATTATTATTATTATTATTATTATTATTAGTCGCCTCCGTAGCGTAGCGGTCAGCATGGTTATCTGCCGCCCCGGAGGTCCTGGGTTCGATTCCCGGCTCGGCCACGAAATTTGAAAAGTGGTATCAGGACTGGAACGGGGTCTACTCAGCCTCGGGTGGTCCAAATGAGTAGAGGGGATTCGATTCCCACCTCAGCCATGTTCGAAGTGGTTTTCCGTGGTTTCCCACTTCGTCTCCGGGCAAATGCCGGGATGGTACTGCACCCGTATCCACATATGTCAAATATCTCCTAAATTGCAATTCAAATACGCAGACAAAATTCCATTATTACCATATCATCGCTTAACAGCTCTTAATAAATTCCAAACGTTACGAATATTACACAAGTTTTTATACAATCAGGATAAATATGTTGCGAATAATCTTTATCAGAACAGTGATAAAATATTGTATTCACAAGTCTAATTAACTATGTGAGAATTCAAAGTCTGTCATCTCGATTATGACTTACATATATTTTAAACATTTCTCTCCTTACATTACATATCATTACTAATTACATTTTCTCAAACAAAGTATTTCTTTCGTATTTCTCAACCGACCAGTGAAAAGAACGATTCAGTTTTCGCATAATTGAAAATAATTCCACTGGAGATCCTCCTCAGAGGAAAACATGTCAAAACTACAGCATGGAAAAGAGCCTATCGTGAGAAGGTACAAATTAACCATTAGATTTGAACGCTAAACCAAGTTGGAGTTTCCCATAAGAATCCACAAAAATTTAAAAACTGAACGAGCTCACAAAGGGAGTCGAAATCAAAAGAATTTCAAAAATCTGGATTACCAGAAATAAATTCACACAATCGCAAAGAATCACACTAGAAATCACTATGTTCCATGTCTATGCTCAATCTGACAAAAATATAGACCTGCATGTCTATCCAATAAACTTGCATGAGCTTTCAAAAATATTCGAAGTCAAATTCAAAAAGTCCAGAGAATTTGTTCAAAGTCGAATTCACGTATACGACGGATTATGGGACATCTGCTTGAGCTAGAATTATTCCTATATAATTTTAACGTCGTCGTCTTCTCCCTATAAATTTTCTCATGTTGTCTTCCCAACAAACTATATTCTTCTATCTTATTCCCAAATTACATATTAATGAAAGCAAGGTCATGTTCAAAGTAACACTACAATAACTACTAAATTGAACTACAAAGTGAAATACATACTCGGACAGAAATGATTAAAGAATCACCCTAGCCCTCGTCTGTAATTCTTAACTACTCTAATCAAAATTGGTAAAAAGGAACATTCAAAAACATGACAAATTCATACTGTCTACTAAAAGTAAACTTCCAGCTACCTTGTTGAAGTTCTAGTTGAATGAAGTGAGAATGCTATAACACATACTCCTGCCTGGGATCGAACCCTCTCTGCTCAGCTGCACCGATCACGAAACGACTGGATATCAAGAAGACCCGATTACCGTTCGCGAACGAGACGAAGCTAACAGATGTTCGTTTGACAAAGTTCATAGTTCTTTCACTTGCTAAAGAGCACGACAACATTGATGTAGTAAGCCAAGCCATTTTCATTATGTAGCAGTACAAATTGTCATTCAGACTTTCATAATCTCTTCAATCTTCTTTTATAAAGTCTTATACTGTAGTTGCTCATATTGGAATCAAATAATCATCCTGAGTATTCAATACTGCTATGTGTTACATTTCTTGTCCATGTTTAGCCCATATTCTGCATCTTCATATCGTAGCAATATCTCTCTCTTCTCATATCATTTATGACAATCATGGCTAAAGCCGTTTATAGTGTACTGCAATGTAGAACACGTTGTTGTATCATTGGCTTAAGAAGAAGTTATCATACGTGAATGCAAGTTCACTGTGCTCAAATTGAAGGTTAACACTGTCTGAAACTATAATAAGATCAGACGAAAATCCTATCACGTTATACTGTAACACGTATATGTCGAATCAACTCCACGTTACCGAACAAACATGATTTCACGGGAACGCACGTACATGTGCTCAGACCAGAGAGCTCTGTGACCCTCCTCGCTGAAATTGTATTCACTAATCAACTCTTCGTTTGCTCCCGCAAATCATACTGTCTCCAGGTGATCCACAATGCACCTTGTTCTCTGTTCGACAGTAACTATCGATACATGTATCATTGCCGAGTTCGATAATCACATGTTATAATACTGTATGCATTTATACTCATTTAAAAGTTCTCAGTTATATTCCTTTATCCACAGGATGCATTTCCCATTCTTTGTTTCATACTGCATTGTGTATATTGCTCTACCACAGTGTTCAAAATAACGACAGTGGTGCTGTGTCCATCTTGTATTCAATACAGGTATTAAAATATCCAACATGTGGTTGTCGGTCTGTACGGCGGGTTGCTGACAGCTCCTAATCTCACCACAGTCCTACCGCGCACCTGCGTTTCAAAGGAATGTCGCAGTACTGCCATCAGTGTTATTGCCAACTTAACCTATAACCAATTAAATACAAAATACGGTCTCAGTACCTACTGTAAGGCCACGGCCGCCTCCTTCCCTCTTCCTAGCCTATCCATCCCAATCTTCCATCCCGTCCCATCCCTCATGAGGCCCTGTTCGCTTTGCAGGTGAGGCTGCCTGGGCGAAGTGCTCATCACACCTCCCCAGTTGTATCCCTCCCGTCCAGATGTTCCAAGCTCCAGGACACTGCCCATAGAGGCGGTAGTGGTGAGTTCCCTCGCTGAGTCCTTGGGAACCACTAACCTAGAGGGTAAATTGACTAAATAAATAAAAAATAAAATAAAATTATTATTATTATTATTATTATTATTATTATTATTATTCGCGAATGGGTCGCTTAGGACCACGCGAAATCAACACTTTCCAGCCTTCCTGTTGGCCCAGTATTCCTTCATTCGCAACGAGTGGGTCTGTTTCCGTTGCTCTGACCATTGCTGTTGTGTCGTCTTCTTCTCTTCTTCCTCGAAACCCCGCGTCTGAGTGATTTTCCTGATTTTCTTCAGGTCAAGTAAGTTTGGTGATCCTAATTCCTTTAAGTCTTTTTCTGTAAATTTATACCAATTCGGTCTAGTAGCCTTGTTCTTTAGGAAAGTATGTATTTTGTGTGTCAGTCTGTTCGGGTCCATTCTTTCTATGTGTCCCATAAATTGGATTCTTCGCATACGCATTGTGTCTGTAATTTTTTTAAATATATATTTCTGTATTAGGCTTTGGATAATGTACACCACCTGTTGTTCTTGGTCCGAGAATTTTTCTCATTATTTTACGTTCTCTCACTTCAATTTGGTGTTTTAGTGTTTTGTGTTGAAGATTGAGTGTCTCTGAAGCTTAGATAGCTTCAGGTTTGATTACAGTTGTATAGCGGCGAATTTTGCAGTTCCAGGAGAGACTTTTTTTGTTATAAATATTTTTTGTTGATTGAAATGCAGTTTCCATTTTCTGAAGCCTCGATTCAATTGATTTCCTTTCGTTACGGTATTATTATTATTATTATTATTATTATTATTATTATTATTATTATTATTATTATTATTGAAGCCTCCGTGGCTTAGGCGGCAGCACGCCGGCCTCTCACCGCTGGGTCCGTGGTTCAAATCCCGGTCACTCCATGTGAGATCTGTGCTGGACAAAGCGGAGGCAGACAGGTTTTTCTCCGGGTACTCCGGTTTTCCCTGTCACAATTTCATTCCAGCTACACTCTCCACTATCATTTCATTTCATCGGTCATTCATTAAATCATTGCCCCAGAGGAGTGCGTCAGGCCTCGGCAGCCGGCACAGTTCATATCCTCGCCGCTAGATGGGGGCTTCATTCATTCCATTCCTGACCCGGTCGGAGACTGGAAGCAGGCTGTGGATTTTCATTTTCATTATTATTATTATTATTTTTATTATTATTATTATTATTTTAGCACGTTCTGCGCAACTAAGGAGTGCGATTGAACTTATTTCACAGGTGAATTTGTATTAGCTTTCCTCTCTTCCGAAAGAGCGTCTTCGGTGACGTAGTTGGTAGCATGCTGAGCTTCTATGCTCAAGACGGCCAAAGTCGTCGCATTTTTAAGTGCGTTAAAAATCCTTCAGTATGCCTGCCTTTGGAGGCGAAGTAAAGCCGGCGGCCCATGTTATATATTTATGGCATGTTAAAGATCCTTCCACTAACTATAATAATAATATCGTATGACCTCGGGTGCCGGTTGCAAGCTTTGTTATTTGACACCCAAAGGTCAACTTGCATCTCGAATTGCGTTGTTCCTTGAAGCACTATGAAAGTCAAGGAGGTTAGATTCAAAGCTTCTTGACTTTATAGCATTTTCTAGTAGAGAAATGAGGAACTTTGTGATGGCGGAAATTCCCGAGATTAATTTTGCAATTATGAATAATAATAATAATAATAATAGTTTTACGTCCCTTTTAACTACTGTGGCTTTTAGAGACGCCGGGATGCAGGAATTTTGCACCGAAGGGGATCTTTAACGTGCCAGTAAATCTACTGATACGGCTCCCTCGCATTTGCGCACCCTCAAATGCCAGCTGACTGCGCCAGGATACGAATCTGCAACCTAGGGACCAGCAAGTGAGAATGTTACCACTGAGCCACGCAGCCAGTCCTTTTGCCATTATGAACACGGCCTCCTGAATTCAAATGGGTTCTTAACATGTCAACATCGTATGACATGCGTGTCATCATTTTTTCCGCCTTTCAAAAAAAAATCCCTTACCACGGCCAGGAGCGAACCTGCAAGCTTGGGGGGTTAGTAATCCGACACGATAACCACTCACAACTACAACTGTGTGAAGCTAAATTTGTAGGTTAGATTTGATTAACGCTCCATTAAGTTCCAACGTTCGCCGCCAGGTGCCAGTTGCGGTGGCATCTAGTGGCCAAGTTCACAGGTAGGTGTCGTTGACGGTAGCATTTGGTAGCAAAAATAGGAACTACTTGAAATTGATCGTCTGCAGTCCTTACCTGAATTACAGTTAACCCACACTAATACAACCATCACAATTAACACCAGTTATCAGACAGATTCTACACACACACCCAAAGTACAAGGGGCTACATGACCACGTTGTCGCAGCCCCTAAACTGAGGAACCAACCAATCTATTCTTCCCAAAATTTCTTCATTCTCTCACTACGATCTTTCTTACTTTCTTCTGTCCATGCAGTGTTGGCTCTCATCCGGGGATCTGTAGCAAAGTTATGTTTTTTCACCAACAATCTGAATCTAGGCCTGTCCCATCAAATTTCGTCTGTTACCGTGACTTCTTGAAGGTCATTACAGTTTTGCCACGGAGGGTGAGTGGTTATCGTGTCGGATAACTAACCCCAAGCTTGCAGGTTCGCTCTTGGCCATGGTAAGTGATATTTGAAAGGCAGAAAAAATCACGACATGCATGTCATACGATGTTGGCATTTTAAATAACCCGTTAGAATTCAGTAGGCTGTGTTCATAATGGCAAAATTAATCTCGGGAGTTTCCGCCAACACCAAGTTCTCATTTCTCTACTAGAAAGCGCTATAGTGTTCAAGGAGCTTAGATATCTAACCTCCTTGACTTTTATATTGCTTCAAGGAACAACAAAATTCTACATGCAAGCTTCCCTCTGCGTGTCAAATAACAAGGCTTGCACCCGAGGCCATACGATATTATTCTAATTAGCATATCCAGTAATGCAGGTCTTTGTATAGTTCTGAATACGCAATTAATTATTGCAGGTGCAGAATTATATTATATCAACAATTACACCTCGTACAGGTATTATTATCTTGTCATAGAAACATGAGGCAATTTGTTGACATTTAACAGAAATTTAAATGTGAAAATATGTTGAAACAAAGCTGTCAGGTTCAACAGGTCGGTGTGAGCGATGTCGCCTTGGACACGAAGGTTGTCTCCGTAGTGAGATGGCGCCATGACTTCATTCTTACACCTTTGTATTTAAATTACTTTTTTTTGGCACCTCGCGTGATCTTCTTCCGTTCCTGTTATTGGCCTTTGTTTTATTGTTCAAAAGTATTTCAGTTGAATTTAATTGCTGGATTTTTTAAATTATTTATCTGGCCTATGTCCTGGAACCCACATATTTCCCTGGTGAATTTTATGAGGGCTGATATTGTGACCCGTAAGCACGCAACTGCTTGTGAACAGAAACTGTTTCTAATTCATCATCACCATTTATTGTACTCTCGACGGGCCATGGAAACCCATGACAGAAAACAGAGAATAAACATTACATTACAAAAGATATAAGCGGCTTCGGTGGCGTAATTGGTAGCATGCTTAGTTTCTATGCTGAAGATCGCGGGTTCAAACCCGACCGAAGTCGTCGGATTTTGTAAGAGCGTTAAAATCCCTCAGTATGCCTTCCTTTCGAGGGGAAGTAAAGCCGGCGGTCCCATGTCATAGATTTATGGCATGAATAAGAACCTTCCACTAACTACACTTGTGGAAGCTGAAATGTGTAGGTTAGTTTGATAACGCTTTATTAGTTTCAACGTTCGCCGCCAGGTGCTGACTGCGATGGCATTTAGCAGCCACGTCCGCAACTAGGTGTCGTGGACGGTAGCATTTGGTAGCAAAAGCAGGAACTACTTGAAATTATTGTCTGCAGTCCTTGCTTGAATTAAAAACAGATAACACACACCAATACAGCCATCACAATAATTAACACCAGTTATCAGACAAATTCTACACACACCCAAAGTACACGTGAATACATGACCGCGTTGTCGAAGCCCCTAAACTTAGGAAACAACCATCAACCCGGCCGAAGTCGTCGGATTTTTTAAGAGCGTTAAAATCCTACAGAATGCCTTCCTTCGGAGGGGAAGTAAAGCCATCAGCGTCAGTCCCATGTCATAGATGTGTGGCATGTAAAAGATCCTTCCACTAACTAAACTTGTGGGTGTCCGTTTGAAGCAGCTACAAGCTCGGCGAGTCGAACATGTCCTCGGACACTCCCGGCACTAAAAGCCATACGCCAAATAAATAATCTGCAAATGCGAGAATAGTGTCCATTCCAATCAGGACCATCGGTCTGTTGCTACTCTTTTCACGTCACACCTTTTCCAGCGCGATGTTAAATGTTCTAGTTCAGCGTAGGGAAATAATTTGAGAGCGAAGATCTATGGAAAATTGTGTTACAACACAATATGAATAATGGTTTGGGGTTAGACCTACTCGTGGCGTAGCGGATAGCATACTTTGCTGTTGCCCTGGAGGTCCGGGTTTGGTTCCCGGGTCTGCAATGAAATTTAACGGGGTACACTCAGCCTCGCGAGGTGAAACTCAAACGAGGTTTCTTTAACTTATGTATTGATAGACATCTGAAAAGATACGAAGATATGTTAAGACAATGCAGGAGACTGATAGTTGGTTGGTTCCTTAGTTTGGGGGCTGCGTCAACGCGGTCATGTAGCCCCGTGTACTTTGCGTGTGTGTAGAATCTGTCTGATAACCAGTGTATTCGTGTGTGTATCTGTTTTTTAATTCAAGTAAGGACTGCAGACATTCAATTTTTCCAAGTAGTTCCTACTTTTGCCGCCAAACGCCACCGTCAACGACCAACTAGTTCAGAAGTAAGTAACCAGATGCTCTTGACGAAGGTAGTCAAATGTTTAACCTATATATAATTTAGCTTCACACAGGTGTAATTAGTGGAAGGTTCTTTAACATGGCATAAATCTATGACATGGGACCGCTGGCTTTACTTCCCCTCCAAAGGAAGGCATTCTGAGGGATTTTTAACCTTCTTAAAAATCCGACGTCTTCGGCCGGGTTTGAACCCACGATCTTGGGCATAGAAGCTCAGCATGCTACCATCTACGCCACCGAGACCGCCCAGGAGACTGAATTGACCCATTCCAGATAGTTTTGTGATTGTTTGCTGAGGATTTAACACCATTTACAACGTGGAAATGAATTAGCCGCCATCAAAAACATTTCTTAGCACCGGATTTTTCGAAAATGCATATGCAAATGCATATTGTGTGGTTGATTGCATATTCTGATCATAACAGCATATTATTTTAGCATATACTCCATTTGAAATTAAGTATAATTTAAAACATCTCGAACAAAGTTGGTTTCGCTTGCGTGTTGGACATCCCTTGTAAGCAACTTTCTGAGCAACAGATAACGAGATAACAGTATTTCACGCCAGCATGTTGCCTGAAGGGAATGTGGTTAGTTTTGTGATGAGTTTTTTCAGTTTCTTCAGACTTGAGTCTGCATATCCTTTACTCAACATAGCCTACCTAAAGAGAAGAACAGCAGAAAGTATTTATTAAATCCTTGGGTGTCAGGTAATAGTGATTATTCAACTGATGGCGCTGTCGTCTTTATGCTCGAAGGAAGTGAAATGTTAAAAGAAATTTCAACCTAGACAGCAGGCAAAAGCGACTGGACATATTACCGCAAAGGAGGGAAAGGAGAATGAATATTATTGGCTTATGGTTAATTGCATATTTTTCAATTTTAATGCGCATTTTCTACATTTTTAGTGCATAATTGTATGCATATTTTAATATTTTTTAGTGCATCAATATCTGGTCCCTAGTGATAATCATTATCGAAATTTAATGTTTTTCAGTCGGTCAACACGATTTTACCTAATTGTAATTGTTGGTTCCCTAATCCTGAAAAAAATTACATCAACTTAATAAAATACACTTGAATGACAAGTTTCAATCGTCAAGCGATCATCATCAGATCCTTTACACTTAGGTTATTAAATCTATATCTACAAGTATGAGTTATGCTGTTTACAATATATAGCCTACACTTATTTAGTTCAGTGCAGGCAACGGTGTCGGCAGAAGCACGGGAATCGGACCACACAACACTCAAACAGCTAAGTGCACAATCCACAATAAGCTGACCATTTAATAACAATCACATAATCACTACTGCAATTTATTTATGTATTTATTTCTGTAATTATGTATTTCTTCTTGCATCGTTATGCCCGACTCAGGAGCACGGTTGAACCTGTTTAGCTGATGTGTTGGCCTTCTTTTCCTTCCAAAATCTCTTCATCCTCTCGCTGAGCGCCTTTCTTCGGTCTTCTGTCCAAGTTATGGTGGCCCTGGTGTTGGGTTTGTCTTCAAATTGGTGATTGTCGATTAGGGTTCTGAATTTGCATCTGTCCTGTATAATATTGTCTGAAATGTTGATTTCCTGGAGATCTGTTTCAATTTCACGTAGCCAGCTGTTCTTGGTTTTTAGTGAGAGGGCCAAGTTGAGAATTCTTTTAGTCAATCTGCCATTGTTCATTCTGATAATGTGCCCGTAAAATTTCAATCGTCTTTTCCGAAAAGTATGAGACATTTTTTCACATTGGCGATATATTTCCTGGGATGACTTTTTCCTCCAGATTCCCTCTATAAAAACTGGGCCAAAAATTTTTCGTAAAATTTTCCTTTCTTGTTTTTCAATCTCTTTGGTTAAAGATTTGCCACCAATGATTAAGGTTTCTGATGCATATAACGCCTCCGGTTTGATTACTGTATTATAATGTCTAAGTTTTGCTTTCCGAGATATTGATTTTTTGTTATACCTATTCCAAGTGATTCTGTAAGCTTTCTGTAATTTGGAAATTCTCTCTTTATTTGCTTCACGGTTTAAACCAGAGGGCTGAATAATTTCTCCCAGATATTTGAATTCGTTCACTTGAAAGATTTTGCCGAATTTAGTTCTCATAGGTTGTCCGTCTAAGTATCGTGAGGCTCCTTCCATGTACTGAGTTTTCTCATAAGAAATTTGAAGTCCCGTTTTGATGGCAATTTCATGTAATTTTTCAATGGAATGAATTGCTTCTTGTCTGTTATTAGAAAGGATTGCTATGTCATCAGCAAAGGCCAAACAATGTACATGAATTCTATCTTTGAGTAGTCTGCCAAGGGTTATTCCCTTAGTTTCCTTTTCCCAGGTCCTGATTATCTTCTCAAGTACGAGGTGAACAGTAACGGAGATAATCCGTCTCCTTGGCGGACCCCAGTGTTAATTGCAAAAGGCTCAGATATTTCGCCGAGGAATTTAACTTTTGACGTAGTGCCAGTTAGTGTTTGTCTGATTAATTCTCTTGTTTTTATGTATTTATTTATTATTATTTATTTATTATTCTTTATTTATTTATATATTTATTTTTATATTTAGTCTATTTTATATTAATTTTTATTTATTTTTATTTTCTATTATTTTTTAATTTTTATCTTTTATTTATTTTATTTATTTTATTTATTCATTCATTCGTTCATTCATTCATGTATTCATTTAATTTTATTTTTATTTATTTATTTATTTAGTAATTTATTTAGTCTATTTATTTCGTTTCACCCTCTTTGGAGTACGTTGAATCAATCATTTCTCTGTGTGTTGTTCTTTCCTTAGTGCCCAGTATCTTTTTTTCTGATCTTCTTCCGAGATATGGGTTTGGATTTTGGTGAAGATTTGTCTTGGAACCTTATATTTTCGTCTTTAATAATTATTTTAGCTTTTCGATTGAGCAGTGAATTTTAAGTAATTTTTAATTCTACTAGGTCTTTCTCAGTTTCTTTAAACCATGTGGGTTTTGTTTTGCCGTTACGGAAGAAATCAAAGATTTGTTTGGATAATCTATTAGAGTTAATTCTGAGATGATGACCGTTAAAAAATATCCTCCTTTTTCGCATAGTAACTGAGATTTTTTCAATTTTCTTGTCGAGAGTCTCATTCTTAATGTATATTATCTGATTATCCTGAAATATAGGTCCTATGATTTTTCTTAAAATTTTCCTTTCCTTTAATTTTATTTATGTTCGACCCTCACTATTATGTGTCAGATAACTGTATCATAATGATGGCCATTATAACACTGTTTTCCATTATGATACAGTTTCTCCAGCCAATCAGAGCTCGTTCATTGACCAATTAGGTAACGATAACTTCGCCCATGCGCTCAAAATCCAACATGTCGGACATAAACACAACATCGAACTATAATAAATTACCGACATTGAATACCCACCGTCCATATGTTCGCGTAAATAAACTGGCGAATATGAGACAAGAAATAACACTGTACCTTAAAATCACCAACACTAATTTCTACACAGCGCATGGTCTTCAAATGACTGCGGTGACAATATTACTGAGGGACGGCTGATGTAAACATATGGTTGCATATGGCATTGCAACCACACAGAGCGCATGCGTCGGTTGTTCAAAGCTCTTGAAAGACAAAGATATAATACCCAACGCTCGCTCTGCGATCACAAAATTCCAGTAGCTGACTCTCAACAGATATTTATGAATATTTATGTTAAAACACATAATAAAGTTATAATTATCGTCGAACATAAACAGTCGTATGCAACTCGCCTATAATGGTAATTAAGACACTCGTATGGAAATTATAAAACTCGCATACTCGTGTCTTAATTATAGCCATTATAGGCTCGTTGCATAATGTACTATTTCCCCATCTGGTCTTTGAAATTCATGTTTCTGTTGCGTACAGTGCTTATGGTTCAACCCTTTATAGGTTAGTTGTATGAATATTAACCACCTACTACAACGACAATTTATATTGTCTGAGATGCAGATGGTTGAATCTTTCACCCATATTTCAACGAATTTTTATGGAAGTGTTAATATTTCTGTAAACCAAATATTATTTGTTTATCTCTTTGACTTAAGGTGCTTGATATTTTTTTAAAATAAAAACTATTTAAAATGAAAAATAAACTAACTTATAGTAGACTAATAAAAATACTGTATTTTAATTCTAATTGTTATTACCTTATTTTATATTTAACTTTTTAATTTTAATTGTTTTCTATTTTTAATTGTTTAATAAAAAAATCTAAAAATTAAAAATAAATAAACTGGTAGAAATGAAATTTATAATAATTTTACCATTTTAATATTAAGATTATAAAATTAATTAAATTATGAACATTAAAATTTTAACGAAAACAAAAATTAAAATTAATATAATTATGATAATGCTAAAATAATTATAATTAAATGTAAATTAATACAAATAAAATATAGTTAATTCTATTCTGCCCTATATAGGATTAATAACTGTCCTATTATGTTTAATTTTGGACCCCCCATGAAAGGGATTTCTGGTTGTATATATCTTTCGTTAGTTGGAAGGCCATTTTAAGTTAATTTTTTCTGGATTCCATTGCTTTGCATTTCCCAGAATTCCAACTAATCCATTCTCCAAGATATTTGAATTGTTTAACTATTTCCATCTCTTGTTCTTGGACTTGGAGATATTTACGTGGGTGTTATTATTTATTTATTTATTAGTTTATGTATTATTATTTCCGATTATTCCCCTTCAGGAGAGCGTGTGAACTTGAGCCAATCACAGCTTCACCTCCTTTTCCTCTTTTCTTTTCTTCCCAAAACCTCTTCATTAGTTCACTGTGCTTTTTCTTCTTTTCCTCTGTCCATTTTTTCCCTGATGTGTCCTTCCTTGAGACTTATAAAATGTCATGTTTCTGATTTTATTTCTAAATTGTACTCTGTCCTTAATGTTGTCTTCAGAGATTTTAAGTAATTCCATGTCTTCATGTACCGGTACTTCTTTTTATCCAACTGGTCTTCAATTTACTTTCATTCACGATATTGAAAATATTCTTAGTGAGTCTGTTCTCATCCATCCTATGTATGTGTCCATAGAACTGCAGACGTCTCTTCCAATATTTATCTATAATAGTGTCTGTATTTTCATTAAGTTCCATTGTTGGTCTCCTGACCCAAATTCCATCACAGAAAACAGTGCCATGGATATTCCTAAGAATGTTTCGTTCCTGTTTCTCAATATCATGGATTCTCGTCATTCCTCTAATGACTGTGGTTTCTGCCGCGTACAAGGCTTCAGGCAAAACAACTGTGTTATAATGGCGCAGTTTTGTTTATGTATTTAATTATTTATGTATTTATTTTGATCTTTCTTTCATTCTTGAACAAAAAGAGCTAATGTCAGCTACTCTGTTCCTCCTAGTCCGTTTGTAGACCACATTAATTGGAACGCTATAGGCCTGCATGTCTCCTTCTCCATAGAGGAAATAAGAAGGATGGGGTGACACAAGCATATCGAGATTCAGAGACCACAACAGAGACTGTGTGGTCGTACATTTCACCCCTTCCCCTCCCCCCCCCCCCCCTCTCCCTCCCTCCTGCTAATTAAATAGTAGTTGTGACGGCCAGATGAGACCGCTTGGCGCCCCGACGCCAGCACGTCACAGCTGTGCGTACATAACAGCACAGCTCTTCTGTGTCGCCCTGGGCTATACCATGCCGTCCCGAGCCGTGCTGAGCCGTGTTTACTGACTTCTTTTTAGAACCCGCAAACTTCTGATGCGAAAAATAAAAAGGTTTGAAAAAGAGTAATATGGAGTAGGGAGAAATATTTCATAAATTCGTATAACATTATACTCTACAGCATTGTATTATTTCTTCTTCTTCTTCTTCTTCTTCTTCTTCTTTCTCTTCTTCTTCTTCTTCACGAATGGGTCGCTCAGGACCACGCGAAATAAACACTTTCTAGCCTTCCTGTTGGCCCAGTATTCCTTAATTCGCAACGAGTGGGTCTGTTTCCGTTGCTCTGACCATCGATGTTTGTGTAGTCTTCTTCTCTTCTTCCTCAAAACCCCGCGTCTGAGTGATCTTCCTGATTTCCATCCGGTCATATAAGTTTGGTGATCCTTATTCCTTTAAGAATGTTTCTGTAAATTTATACCAATTCGGTCTAGTAGCCTTGTTCTTTAAGAAAGTATGTATTTTGAGTGTCCGTCTGTTCGAGTCCATTCTTTCTATGTGTCCCATAAATTGGATTCTTCGCATTCGCATTGTGTCTGTGATTTTGGAAACTTTTTTGTATATTTCTGTATTAGGCGTTGGATAATGTACACCATCTCTTGTTCTCGGTCCAAGGATTTTTCTCAATATTTTACGTTCTTTCACTTCTATTAGGTGTTTTAGTGTTTTGTGTTGGAGATTGAGTGTCTCTGAAGCATAATGAGCTTCAGGTTGGTGTTTTAGTGTTTTGTGTTGGAGATTGAGTGTCTCTGAAGCAGAGAGAGCTTCAGGTTTGATTACAGTTGTATAGTGGCGAATTTTGCAGGTCCAGGAGAGACTCTTTTTGTTATAAATATTTTTTGTTGATTGAAAAGCAGTTTCCATTTTCTGAAGCCTCGATTCAATTGCTTTCCTTTCGTTACAGTTTGCTGTAATCCATTCACCTAAATATTTAAATTCGTTTACTCGAAAGATTCTGTTGTTGCCAATTTGAAGTTCATTTGATGTGGTTTCGATGTCAGTCATAAATTTTGTTTTTTTCAAACGAGATTTGTAATCCAATTTTCGCCGCTTGTTCTTGTAGTAGTTCAATTTGCTTTTGCCCGTCAGATATATCTTGGGCAATAATTAGTGCCATGTCATCAGCAAATGCTAAGCAGTCTAATTCTATGCCTTTCAGTTTTGGCCCCAGTCGGTGTGTTGGTGCACCAGCTTTTCTCCATTCCCGTACAACTTTCTCAAGAGCACAATACCATTTTCGAGCATCTCGTGGCGCAGTGGCTAGCATTGTTGGGTGTCACCCCCGAGGTACCGGGTTCGATCCCCGGCTCTGCCAAGAATATAAAAGTCTTGGTATGGTCTAGTACGGTGTCTCCCAGCCTCGTGATGCATAACGGGAACCTGCCGGATGCTATGGCAAGACGAGAAGTGGAAAGGAACTGGCCACCCTACCGCACGCAAACTCCGGCTCGGGATGCCTGGTTAGTGATCCCGTGACGAAGTCAAGGGCTCTAATTCAGGTCGAATACGTCCCTGGAGAGGATATGGCACTCTAATTAAAAATCAAGTAGTTCCTACTTCGGCTACCAGAGATGCCACTGTCACTGATATCTAGCGGCGAACGTTGGAACTTGATAGACCGTTTCTAACCAAATTCAAATGACAAATGACTAGTATTAGGTATGCTGTTATATGATCAGCTTGTACATCAACCCATTTTACGATCAATCATGTAATGTTTATTTTAGTATTGGATGACCAACGGGGCCATCAGTGGCGTAGTTGGTAGCATTCTGAGCTTCTATGCCCAAGATCGCGGGTTCAAACCCGGCCGAAGTAGTCGGATTTTTAAGAGCGTTAAAAATCCTTCCTTCGGAGGGGAATTACAGCCGGGCCGGCCCATGTCATAGATTTATGGCATGAAAAAGAACCTTCCACTAACTACACTTGTGGAAGCTAAAATTTGTAGGTTAGTTTGATAACGCTATATAAGTTCCAACGTTCACCACCAGGTGCTGACTGCGATGCCATTTAGTAGCCACGTCCGCAGCTAGGTGTCGTGGACGGTAGCATTTGGTGGCAAAAGTAGGAACTACTTGAAAAAATTAATCGTCTGCAGTCCTTCTACCTGAAACACAGATAACACACACTAATACAGCCATCACAATTAACATCGGTTATCAGACAGATTCTACACACACCCAAAGTACACGGGGCTACATAATCGCGTTGTCGCAACCCCTAAACTAAGGAACCGACCAACCAACGAGGCCCGGAAACAGATCGTAGTAGACATCGCTGATTCAGGGAGGTACTAGGGTAGGTCGTGAGCCTCCATGGCTTAGGCGGCAGCACGCCGGCCTCTCACCGCTGGGTCTCTGGTTCAAATCCCGGACACTCCATGTGAGATTTGTGCTGGACAAAGTGGAGGCAGACAGGGTTTTCTCCGGGTTTTCCCTGTCACAATTTCTTTCCAGCAACACTCGCCAGTATCATTTTATTTCATCTGCCATTCATTTAATCCTTGCCCCAGGGGAGTGTGACAGGCTTCGGTAGCCTGGACAGTTCATATCCTCGCCGCTAGATGGGGGCTTCATTCATTCCATTCCCTGACCCGTTCGGTCGACTGGAAGCAGACTGTGGATTTTCACTAGGGTAGGTCGTAGAGCAGCGGCGTCCAGCCTTTACGCACTCAGTGTGCTGGCTATGCTGGGCAGCACGCCGGCAGGCTGGCTCCTCCTCTCTTGGTTGGGCTGCCAGCCCTTGACTGCCGGTGCTGCGACAGCTCCTCGCCGCGTCTGACCGAGTCCAGTTGGGATCGCCAGCGCACCGGACGTATTGTAAACAAAAAACTCTTCGTCCAACACATCTTCATTGTATTTCGCACGTTTCTCCGCGTACTGGCTCTTGCAGATTGCGTGCTTAGCATTAAAATAGTCAGAAATATCTGAATACGGTATCATGGAACTTATTTAAGGCATTGCAATTTCGGTCACATTATTGGGTTTTTCATATTTAGCCTATCATTAAAGACAGCAATGAAATTATTCCAGACAAAGATTGTGCCGGTGGCGACATACGGACTAGAGAACATTTGGCCCCGTTTAAGCTAAAGAACCTAGCAGAACTAGAAAAAATCAAAAGTAACGTTTTGAAAAGAGCCGTATGCCTCTCAAAATTCACACCAACCCGGCTGACGTATACACTAGCAAGAGAAACAACGCTTATAGAAGACTTGAGACTCAAACATCTCCTGCCATCGACCCCCAGTTATAAAAAACTGAACGCCCCGTCCCACTCACTGTGGAAGCCGGTGATTTCCTTGTCCATAGCCATATAGAGCACCACGTGCTAGACCTCTCCCCCCCCCCCCAATCAACCAGACGAAACAGAACTACATTTGGAGCGACTTCTACAGCAAATGCGATGATAAACAAAGACTGGATGCTAAGCCTGCGTGAACTACGCCACGTCGCGACCAGATTCGCGACTCACGGATACCACTACAAAGTATGCATGAACAAGAAATACCACCAACCAGCCCCAGAATGTGTAGCCTATACTCGTGGTGGGGAAAGAAGTGTGACAGATACCAAGCAATGTGGTGTGAACAGAGGGAACTATCTCTTACACAGTTGAGTGTCGACCAACAGTGTCTTACATTTAATGCATATTTTGCACTGTACGATTTCCTATTTGTTTAATGAATCTACCTTTATCATATTTACAATATACTCAATACCGTTCGACCAATCAACCATAACACAGCGAAGGCAGTACGGGAGTGAGTGAGACGGGAAAGCGAGAGAGATAGTCATATAAACTTCCCCCTCCATTGCTGCTGGGTTTCAACAGCAGATGTATTTCTGCGTGCTGCATACCGCACATGCAAAGAACATCAAGTCGGTTACTGCTAGCTTCACTCATTCAAGCCTCCTTCTTCCTTTCTTCTTCTTCTTCTTCTTCTTCCGTATAAGCCAACTACGGACCACGAAATTCAATTATTGTGTTTGGAGTGGGTCTTGATGTTTGCTCAGTAGTCACGCATGTTTTGGCTATGGTGTTCCTTTCTTTCCTTTGCCCAGAGGGCACCTGTCTTCTTCTTTCGGGAACTTAATTTGCTTTAGTTTACTCCTGAGAGACGTTCGATCTTTTATGTCTTTTTCGGTAACTCCTAGCTCCAGCAGATCTTGGTCTTACTTCTTTGCCAGTAAGTGAGAAGCTGGTTGGTCAGCCTGGTTGGATGCATCCTGCAGACGTGTTCATAAAATGCTAGACGTCTCTTTCTGGCCATGTCTGTACTTCTTTCAGAGTATTTGTCGAGTCCTGATTGGGTTGTCTTTTGTATTCACTCCCTTCCTTGACTGGTTCCAATATCTTCCTCATTATCTTCCTCAGGTGACTTTGGTGGCGTAGTAGGTAGCATGCTGAGTTTTTATGCCCAAGGTCGCGGGTTTAAACCCGGTCAA
The DNA here is from genome assembly GCA_946902985.2 of Meconema thalassinum. Classification (NCBI taxonomy): domain Eukaryota; kingdom Metazoa; phylum Arthropoda; class Insecta; order Orthoptera; family Tettigoniidae; genus Meconema; species Meconema thalassinum. Next base: position 192,937,938 of record OX336395.1, read on the forward strand.
AGTCGTCGAAATTTTTAAGAGCGTTAAAAAGAATCCCTCAGTGTGCCTTCCTTCGGAGGGGAAGTAAAGCCGGCGGTCCCATGTCATAGATTTATGCCATGATAAAGGACCTTCCACTAATTACCCTAGTGTGAAGCTAAATTATAGGTTAGATTTGACTAACGCTCTTAGGTTCCAACGTTCGTCGCCAGGGCCGACTGCGATTGCATATAGTAACCAAGTTCAGAACTAGTTGGTCGTTGATGGTGGCGTTTGGTAGAAAAAGTTGGAACTACTTGAAAATCGAATGTCTGCAGTCCTTATTTGAATTAAAAACAGATAACACACACCAATACAGTCATCACAATTAACACCGGTTATCAGACAGATTCTACACACACCCAAAGTACACGGGGCTACATGACCACGTTGTCGCAGCCCCTAAATTGAGGAACCAACCAACCAACCTACCTTCCTCTCTTGGATTTCAAGTTTGTACGTGAGGCCTTTCCTGTTTAATATGAGACATTCAGAGGCATATAAGGCTTCAGGACGGATGACTGTCTGATAGTGCTTCATTTTGGTGTTGCGGGAGAGGCACTTCTTATTGTAGGTGTTCTTAGTCATTCACGCCTTCTATTTTTCTTTATTTGTACCTTACTCTGGCAACTGGGAGAAGTGGAATGGGGTCTTCAGTGGCAGACTACATAGGTTACTTAAAGCTGGATGGACAACAAACACAATGCGGGAGTAATCAGTAACTGACTGTTGATTTAGGTCAGGTATACACAGACGGCGCATGTGTACAGCCGCTCTCCTTAGAGCGTGTCAAGCTGACTTATCCTGGCGTGCACCAGGTGAGTTTGCCGTGGTCGTTACGGCATGGCTGCTGGCAGTCGCTCACATCCGGGAGCCGAAGAGGTTCGAATCCCCCCCGCCGGCAACCTTGAAGATGGTCTTCCTTGGTTTCCCATCTTCCTTCCAGGCAAATGCCGGGGTTGGTCCCTAACTATAGGCCACAGCCGCTACCTTCCAACTCCTCATCCTTACATTCAAACTTTCTTCTGTGGTTTCCCATCTTCCTTCCAGGCAAATGCCGGGGTTGGTCCCTAACTATAGGCCACAGCCGCTACCTTCCAACTCCTCATCCTTACATTCAAACTTTCCTCCCCAGACAACACTCCACACGCGACGGTACTTGTAGCTCACCCACTGGGTGTCCGCCTAGAAGCAGCTACAAACTGGCGAGTCGAACATGTCCTCGGGCACTCCCGGCACTAAAAAGCCATACGCTAAAAAAAAAACATCCTGGCGTGCAGATACTATTTATTCAGTTGAGACAGGTTTCTACGTAGTTCGGTTGGTTGGTTCCTCAGTTTAGGGGCTGCGACAACGTGGTCATGTAGCCCCGTGTACTTTGGGTGTGTGTAGAATCTGTCTGATAACCGGTGTTAATTGTGATGGCTGTATTAGTGTGTGTTATCTGTTTTCAATTCAAGTAAGGACTGCAGACATTGAATTTCTTCAAGTAGTTCCTGCTTTTGCCGCCAAACGCCACCGTCAACGACTACTAGTTCAGAACTTGGTTACCAGATACCACCACAGCCAGCTCCTGGCGACGAACGTCGGAATCCAAGAACGTTTCTTAAATGTTTAACCTGTAATTTAGCTTCACACGGGTGTAATTAGAGGAAGGTTCTTTAACATGCCATAAATCTATGACCGCCGGCTTTACTTCCCCTCCGAAGGAAGGCATACTGAAGGATTTTAACGCTCTTAAAAATCCGCCGACTTCGGCCGGGTTCGAACCCGCGATCTTGGGCATAGAAGCTCAGCATGCTATCAACTACGCCACCGAAGTCGCTTGTGCGTAGTTCAAGGTGGACAGATTTAACGACAAAATATCAATTTACATTTTTTTTTTGTGACGAACATGATCATGAGGAGAATACTTATACTACGCACAATGGCATTTTTGGAATGTTCTTCATACTTTGGCAGTCAGTAATTAATTGACATTTCGTTTCTAATTGTCATCGTATTTAATTTCTCCGCGTCCCTCTAGAAGGTGTGTGTCGTCTTGAATGTCAAACATCCCCCCCTACCCCTCGTGTCAGAGCGGCTAGGGGTTAACAGAAATGTGATGTGCATTATTGATAGAGATGCTCATGCTTCGTGAATAAATGAAATGCTCCACAGTACTGTGGGGAGTGTAATTCTACTATTGTCCATTTCCTGGTGTAGTGGCTAGCATTCTTGGCTCTCACCCCGGAGGTCTGGGTTCGATTCCAAGCACTGCCAATAAATTCAATTCTAGTCTGAGGGCTGAAACGGAGTGCAATAAACCTCGTAGGTAAAACTAAGAAGAGGTGGGTTCGATTCCCATTTCTACTTCAGGCACAGGCAAATGCCGGGATTGTTCCTAACTTAAGACTACTGACGCCTCCTTCCCAATCCTCATCTGAATTACAAATACAGACTCTATAATAAAACAGGTTATCAGACAAATTTTACACCCACCCAAGTACCACGATGTCCAAGACCCTTAAATGTAACAACAATTCTACCATTAATAGAATTGCTTTTCAGTCGGTGAACCCGGATGTACCTAATTAGATTGAGTGCCTGAAATAAATACATGAATTATTTATACACTTGTTTATTTAGCGTATGGCTTTTAGTGCCGGGAGTGTCCGAAGACTTGTTCGGCTCGCCAGAGGCTGCAGCTGCTTCAAGCGGACACTCATGGGGCGAGCTACACTTTTAGTATATTTGGATAATGACACGTGGTAGACTGACGATTGCTCACTGGAAACTCAACCATATCCGGTCGGTTAGATTAGCAGTTTGTCTTTTCTACCACTATGAGAGCTAGTTTGAGTCAATGAAACTTAACCACTTCCGGTCGATTAGATTAGAAGTTTGCCTTTTCTACCACTACGAGTGCTAGTGTGAGTCAAAGCAGAGTTTCACTTAAGCCCTTATAACTACTTCCGGTGTGAAGATTTTTCAAAAAATCAAAACACCACCTCAGGGTATTGAATCAAAAAAAAAAAAAAAAAAGAATTAGCCTATGAAAATAAGTTAATTTGGCTAGGATTTGAATCAGAAATAAAACGAGTAAAGAAGCAAATTATTTTAGGCTGTTTTAGGTAGATTTCATTAGAAAGCTAACTATTGCAATGGGTACCATGTTTCGACTTCCGGAAAATTTCGACATATCTTCGCGTTTCACATCCCCCAGACCCCAAAACCACCGTCAGTTCAAAAGTTTATATATAATGTATGTATATATGTATCTATCTATCTATATATATATACACACATCAAAAAAAGTTTTGCATCACCTCGGTTCCAAGAGTTCCGGAACCGTTAAATACAAAGGGAATAGAGATCAACACAAACAACATTTCAGCTCGTTTTATTGCTCATGAGACCCACACATTGCATGTTGTACCATCATACAGCTAGACTTTCAGCATTTGTGGTCCAGATTGCAGTACACACCACTACCTCTAATACCCAGTAGCACGTCCTCTTGCATTGATGCATGCCTGTATTCGCCGTGGCATACTATCCACAAGTTCATCAAGACACTGTTGGTCCAAATTGTCCCACTCCTCAACGACAATTCGGCGTAAATCTCTCAGAGTGGTTGGTGGGTCAAGACGTCCATAAACAGCCCTTTTCAACATATCCCAGGCATGTTCGATAGGGTTCATGTCTGGCGAACATGCTGGCCACTGTAGTCGAGCGATGTCGTTATCTTGAAGGAACGCATTCACAAGATGTGCACGATGAGGTCGAGAATTGTCGTCCATGAAGACAAATGCCTCTCCAATATTCTGCCGATATGGTTGCACTATGGGTCGGAGGATGTCATTCAGGTATCGTAAAGCCGTTTCGGAGCCTTCCATGACCACCAGTGGCGTACGTCGGCCCCACATAATGCCACCCCAAAACATCAGGGAACCACCACCTTCCTGCACTCGCTGGACAGTGTGTCTAAGACGTTCAGCCTGACCAGGGTGCCTCCAAACACGTCTCCGACGATTGTCTGGTTGAAGGCATATGCGACACTCATCGGTGAAGAGAACGTGATGCCAATTCCGTGGGGTCCATTCAGCATGTTGTTGGGCCCATCTGTACCGCGCTGCATGGTGTCGGGGTTGCAAAGCTGGACCTCGCCATGGACGTCGGGAGTGAAGTTGCGCATCATGCAGCCTATTGCGCACAGTTTGAGTTGAAACACGACGTCCTGTGGCTGAACGAAACGCATTATTCAACATGGTGGCATTGCTGTCAGGGTTCCTCCGAGCGGCAATCCGTAAGTAGCGGTCATCCACTACAGTAGTAGCCCTTGGGCGGCCTGAGCGAGGCCTGTCATCGACAGTTCCTGTATCTCTGTACCTCCTCCATGTCCGAACAACATCGCTTTGGTTCACTCTGAGACGCCTGGAAACTTCCCTTGTTGAGAGCCCTTCTTGACACAAAGTAACAATGCGGACGCGATCGAACTGCGGTATTGACCTTCTAGGCATGGTAGAACTACAGACAACATGAGCAGCGTACCTTCGTCCTGGTGGAATGACTGGAACTGATCGGCTGTCGTACCCCCTCCGTCTAATAGGCCCTGCTCATGCATGGTTGTTTACATCTTTGAGCAGTTTTAGTGACATCTATGAACAGTCAAAGGGACTGTATCTTGGATACAATATACACAGTCAACGTCTATATGCCGGAGATCTGGGAACCGAGGTGATGCAAAACTTTTTTTGATGTGTGTATCAGTTTCTTGTGGACACGATAACTACCGTAATTTTGCACCAATCACTTTGAATTTTTTACATAATATGTATCCCTATCAAATCTCGGTCGAGTTCGTTAATTGGCAAAATCGGTTGAAGGGTGTGAAAATGGGGGGCTTTTTTCGAAAAAGTGAAATATCGCTATAACTCTCTTAATACGTGAAATATCGAATCCCTTCAAAGTTCATAATATGTGTCGGATAAGTGCCAAAAATGTATGTCAAATAAATTTTTTGATGGCACCAACCATTGACCAAAGGGGTGGAAAAAAGTGGGTTTTTCGGGAAACATTAATCATATCTCTCTTAATAGGCACAATATCAAAACCGTACAAAATGGAAAATATTCCCCTAATAATTGCCTAAAACTTTTGTCTGAAAGAATTTTTGATATGACCCACCATTACGCCAAGGGATGAGAAAAATGATTTCGGAATTTTTAAAAATGCCAAGTGCCATCAGAGGTTACCATAACAACGCTTTTAAATTGATAAGGGATGATCTATCAGAGGTTGCCAAGACAACGCCATTGACGAGATCACATTCATTTTTAGCCTACTTTTCACATTTTGCAAAAATTAGGAAAAAGTAGACTTATGAGATCGATCCGGGAAAATGTATGTCTGTCCTTCTGTCTGTCTGTCTGTCTGTCTGTCTGTCTGTCTGTCCTTCTGTCTGTCTGGCTGTGTGTGTGCCCCCCCCCTATCAACTCCTAAACGGCTACAGCAATCAAAACCAAATTTAGTATGAGTAAAGATGTGCACCGAAATAGCTCACGTCCATATTTGAAAATGATGTCAGTGCTACCAACTGCTGAAAAAACGCACTAGAAATTTGAGCTCCATGTTGGATATCTTGCAAGGTATGCATGGGAGCTATTCTAAAATTGGCACACATGCAGATAATACTATTTCAGTTTAATTTCCAGGAGGCCAGCAATGACAGTGTTTCCAAAATAACTTGAAGCCTTCTGATAGGTCCAATGTTTAAATGCATATAACTTCTACACTATTAATTGGATTTCAACCAAATTTTGTATGTAATATCTGTACATAAACATATATGACTGAGCGTATTCTTAAGAGCCAACAGGGCTGCCAACTGTTAATAATTGCTCTTTCTCTCTATTTTTTTTTTCCAGATACCAATATATTAGAAAGTATGCAAGCCAACAGCTTTAAACTATTCACACGTATATTCTGACATTTTAGATTAATTTGGAGTAACTTATATACGTCTGTTCTACCAACATAATTATAAGCCTGCTGATAGTACCAAATTTTAAATACATGTAACTATACTATCAGTTGGATTTCAACCAAATTTCGTATGTCCTATGTGTACCATAACATATATGACTATAAGTATTGTTAAGAGCAATCAGGGCTGCCAACTGTTAATAAATGCTGTATAGATTTTTTACCCTAATATCAATATACCAGAAAGTATGCAAGCCAACAGCTCTATACTTTGCACACGTATAGCACCTGACATTCTAGATTAATTTGGAGTAATTAATACAACATGATTCTATGCCTGCTGATATGTCCAATTTTAAAATACATGTAACTTCTATACTAACAAATGGATTTCATCCAAAATTGGCACAACAAGATATCATAATAATTCAGATTATTTCTGACCAGCACATGCATGGTATTGTTGGCAACGTGCTTTTACGCGTGCTGATAGATCCAGTGTCTAACTGCATGTAACGTCCATTGGACTTCAACCAAATTTTGTATTCTGTCCCTTAAGAGGTGGAACTAAGAATATATTCAGTCACCAGGGCTGCCAACTGTACTGCTCTATTAGGCTACATTATACCAGGTATATTTTGAACTAATTAGATATTTCGATATTACCAACTTAATTTCGTCATTATTCTAGATTGGTTCATATACTGTAGAATTATCATTGGCATGAAAAGTAGGCTGTATAGTTCTTCACGGAACTTCTTGTTAGCCTACTTTTCACACTTTTCAAAAATGAGGAAAAAGTAGACTTATAAGATATATCCGGGAAAATGTGTCTGTCCTTCTGTCTGTCTGTCGTTCTGTCTGTCTGTCCTTCTGTCTGTCTGGCTGTGTGTGTGGGTCCCCCCCCCTATCAACTCCTAAACGGCTGCAGCAATCGAAACCAAAGTTAGTATGAGTAAAGATGTATACCGGAATATCTCAGGCCCATATTTGAAAAAGATGCCAGTGCTACCAACTGCTAAAAAAACGCACTAGAAATTTGAGATCCATGTTGGATATCTTGAAAGGTATACATGGGAGCTATTCTAAAATTGGCACACATGTAGATAATACTATTTCAGTTTAATTTCCAGGTGGCCATACATGACAGCGTTGCCAAAATAATTTTATGCCTTCTGATAAATCCAATTTTTAAATGCATATAACTTCTACACTATCAATTGGATTTCAACCAAATTTTGTATGTAATATATTTGTACATAAACATATATGCCTGAGTGTATTCTTAAGAGCCACCAGGGCTGCCAACTATTAATAATTGCTCTCTATTTTGTATCCAAATATATCAGAAAGTATGCAAGCCGACAGCTTTAAACTATGCACACGTAAAATTACCCGACATTTTACATTAATTTGGAGTAACTTATATACGTCAGTTCTACCAACATGATTCTAAGCCTGCTGATAGGACCAATTTTTAAATACATGTAACTTCTATACCAACAAATGGATTTCATCCAAAATTGGCACAAAAATATATAATATTTCAGATTATTTCTGACCAGCACTCGCAAGACATTGTTGCCAACATGCTTTTACGTGTACTAATAGATCTAATGTCTAAATCCATGTAACGTCCTTTGGACTTCAACCACATTTTGTATTCTGTACCTTAGGAGATGGAAGTAAGAATATATTCAGTCACCAGAGCTGCCAACTGTATTGCTCTATTAGGCTACATTATGCCTAGTATATCTTATTTCGAACTAATTAAGACATTTCGATATTACCCACTTAATTTCGTCATTATTCTAGATAGGTTCATATACTGTAGATTAATCTATGGCATGAATCTTAATTTTAAGAAAAGTAGGCTCTTTAGTTCGTCACGGAACATCTTGTTCCATCTGACTATGAGGAAAGCGGCTAACTGGTAGCATGCTGAACTTCTATGCCCAAGGTGCTGGTTCAAAGCCGGTCAAAGTCGCCGGATTTTCTAAGAGCGCTAAAAATCCGTCAGCATGCTTTCCTTCGGAGGGGAAGTTACAACGTTCGTTGCAAGTTGCTGGTTGCGGTGGCATCTAGCAGCCAAGTTCACAGCTAGGTGTCGTTGACGTTAGTATTTGGTACAAAATTAGGTACTACTACTTAAAATTGACCGTCTGCAGACCTTACCTGAATTACAGACTATTACAGTCATCACAAATAACACCGTTTATCAGACAGATTCTACACACACCCAATGTACACGGGGTTACATGACCACCTTGTCGCAGCCCCTAAACTGAGGAACCAACCAACATCTCTGCGGGAGATAAAATTTTGCGTGAAGAAGTAACAGGCTGTTAGATAGTTACATATTAGTTCCAAACCTTGCATAAGGACAGTGTGATCACAAGTATAAAAATTAACCCCAAAATGACAAAAAGGTTACCATCCCCATAAGACAGTAAAATGTTAAAAGTATGCATAGAAAGACGAAAAAATGTTAACTAACCTCCAATTGTAAAATACTTTCTCGCAATAAATGAGGTCTGATCCTCCTACGAAAACCTGCATATTTTGCCTATTATAGCCTATCCCCTAGTTTGCCCGGTGAAATCTACCTCCGCCTTCCGTCGTGCCGAGAGGAATTTTTTTAGTTTGATAGTCCTCTCCAAGAGACACAATTTGAAACCATTCCGGGCCCTTTAGCCCTTCAACGTTTGGCACAATATTATGGAAATTGTTTAGATTGAGTGTGCCCAGAAAAATGTAGAGACTCTTTGATAGTTATTATATTTGATGCAAAATGACATACCGTTACAATTCTTGCACGGTAGCATAGTCCATTGTTTTCCCAACAGTTGGAGAAGGTCACATGAGTGGCGCGACAATCTTAGCTCGTTTTCCAGCAGATGACAGTGCAACAATGAATGAAGTAAGATTGTCGTTTGAGCAACGCAAGGCCGTATTGAAGTGGTACTGGAAGTACGAAAATATGATAGAGGTACAACGGCAATGGCGTAATGTGTACGGAACTCAGCCACCATCACGTACAACAATTTATCGTATTCGGGATAAATTTGAAGCCGACGGTACTTTTCAGGATGTGCATAAGGAAAGGTTTCGCCGACCAAGAACATCAACAAGTCCAGCTTCCAGCGCTGCTGTGTTGCAATATAAATACCAGGTCACCTCAAAAATCTGTGAATCAGGGTGTACGCGAAAGCGGGGTAACCCAATCAAGTGTACGGCGAATTCTGAAAGCTGCGATGTGGATAGTGTGATTTGGAGGATGAACAGTTTGCAGGGATGGTTACGAGGCGCACTTCAAACTGAACGGTACTGTAAACCGCCACAACTGCGTGTACTGGGCTCCTGAAAATCCTCACGTTCACGTTGGCAAACTTGTTAATCTACCGGGTGTTAATGTGTGGTGTGGTCTGTCATCGCGCGGTTTGATTGGCCCATTCTTCTTTGAAGGTACCGTAACTTGTGAGGTGTATCTTCATATGATGCAAACATCGATTTTACCTGCCATCCGAGAGGTGTTTGGAAATGAAAGATTTTACCTACAACAAGATGGCGCTCCGCCTCACTACCACAGAGATGTCAGAGCCTACTTGGATGAAAATCTACCTGGACGATGGATAGGTCGGAGAGGAGCTGTTGAGTACCCACCACAGTCTCCAGACCTTACACCTCTTGACTTTTACCTATGGGGGACCTTGAAAATAGAAGTTTATCAATAGAAGCCAGCTACACTGAACGAGCTACGTGAAACCATCGAGGCGTCCTGTGCGACTATCACACTGGCAACACTAACAGCCGTAGTTCGGCCAGCAGTTCAGCGACATCGACGTTGTTTGGCTGCTAATAGGGGTCACTTTGAACACATGAAAGAAATCTCCCCCTGTGCAAAAATTGTAACGGATGTCATTTTGTTTCATAGATATTAACTATCAAAGAGTGTCTATATTTGTCTGGACCCCTCTATTATGTTATTACTAAGATAGGGACCCCTACTTTGTTTGCTAATAAATGTTTTCAACATTAAAAAGCGTGTTGTTCGACTGGAAAGTATAAATTGAAAGACGATACTTATAATACGAATAGACGAATCCATGATTCTACGTTCTGTTTCTGGAGCACCAAGACTTGATTTCTTCTTGTCCACTGAGTTTGCACCTGCTAGAGAAGGTTATTTTGTACAGTAGTAACGTGCACCTCGTATTTAACTCAAGTGTTACTTTTAATTAATTAACATTCAGTAGCATTCCTCGCTTGATGTAAGATTAAACTCCACTAAACGGTGCTTCCTTGCAGCGCTTTACAACATTCCTATTGCTGCGTCTGACAAGTGTTGCCTGCTACATTAATTAGCAACGTCTCTGCATTGATCATGAGGCAGAAACCTGCAGCTAAAAGCTCTCGAAATTTAATATTACTTCGTACATTCCTTTATAAATCTTGTAGTGAATAATTTACTTAAAAATTGACATCAAACGCCAATCAATACATTCATTATCACCAAAAAGAAGTAATTTAAGATTTTTGAATAATATGTTACAAACTGGTTGGGTTCTGCATCAGCACAAAAATATGCGAAAGAAAACTTAAAGTTGATATATTTAAATGTATCTAATTTTAACTAATTTGCTATGCTTTTCTTTGATTAACATTGCTTTGCTTTGTTTGGCATTGCTTTGCTTTCTTGTGTTTCGTTTTGCCTTCTTGTGTTTTGTTTTCTTATGTTATGTTATACTATGTTGTGTGTTGTGTTTTGTTGTGTTTTTGTGTTGTTTAATTTTGTATTTTTTGTGTTGTGTTGTGCTTTTTTGTGTTGTGTGTTGTTCTGTATTTTGTTGTGATTTTTGTGTGGTGTTTCTTGTTGTGTTTGTTGTTGTGATTTTTGTGTTGTGTTTTGTTGTTGTGTTTCTTGTGTTGTGTATTTTTGTGTTTGTTGTGTTATGATTTTTTGTGTTGTGTGTTGTTGTTTATTTTGTTGTTGTGATTTTGTGTTGTGTTCTTTGTTTGTTTTGTTGTTGTGTTCTTTGTGTTGTGTTGTGTTATGATTTTTTGTGTTGTGTGTTGTTGTAATTTTTGTGTTGTATTTTTATGTAGTGTTTTTGTTGTGTTTTTTTGTGTTGTGTATTTTTGTGTTGTGTAGTGCTTTTTTGTACTGTGTGTTGTTGTGGTTTTTGTTGTTTTTTGTTGTTTTGTTCTTTTGTGTTGTGCTTTTTCTGTTGTGCATGTTTATGTTCTTTGTTTTGTGTTGTGTTGTGCTTTTTTTTGTTGTATTGTGTTTTGTCTTGTTTACTTATTAACCCCTTGTGATCGGTACTTACAAATAATAATTCACATGAAGATTTCTTTTTCATGTAGTATCACATGTTTATCATCGAATTTAGTTGGGCATATATTCGGGGTGGCCGACTGAAAATTAACATTCGATTCAGGTAATAACATTACTACATTAAAAACGCGTGATAGTTTTTTCCGGTAAGTACCAAAACCCGTTCGAACATCGAACACTTCTGCTTGTATGGCTACAAAAATGAAAACTAACACATGCACGCACAAAGTGGATTACTGTGTAGTATGCTATAGAAGCTACGCACAATTTATAACTCAATATTGGTGCGTGGAGGCAGGCGGGCAGCCAATTTGTCCAAGTTTCTGGTGAAATAATCAAGACAATAGGTCATGCTATTGTGTTATTTATGTTGCAATTAGAGTCTGGCAGTGCGATACCTCATTAGAGAGTGGGTTCTCCCGGCAGATTTATGTGATTCGCTAATACTCCAGGGGAAATAACCAATCCTCGCTCGCTAATGAGAGAACTGCAACTCGATCGCTCCAACCAGACACTTTTCCTGGTAACTGGGAATGAGCTTTGTAAGTCCCCATTCAGTCAGAATACCCAAAGATAGTCAATAAATCTCCATAAATAGAGGAAGCTTTCTGTTTGAACATTTGGAGTTCTTGACTCAAACTTTGTATATATTTTGTGAAGAAGAAGAAGAAGAAGAAGAAGAAGAAGAGGGAGAAGAAAAAGAGGAAGCAGAAGAAGAAGGGTTTCCAGCTCAAAGGCTGGTTTACACTTCCGAAAAGGCGGTCCTGAGCCAGAGTTTACTTGCAGTAGGATGCCCAATTCCTTTCCGCTCCACCTTCCTTTCCCCCGCCAACAGGACGTGGTCTCCTAAAACCGATCACCAATCCAAGTTCTGACCGCGCCCATGTTGCTTAACTGCAGAGATTTCACGGGATCCGGAATTTCAACATGGCCAAGCCGTTGGCAATTGTACATTTTAGTTATTGAGATTTTAAGGGGCGGAACTACGAGGTCATCTGCCCCTATTAGTGTATTTTTGATAATGCCAAATATTCACTCAGTAGTCTAATATTATTGTTGTCGTTTCACGAGGCTTAGGCTCGTGGTCATATAGCCTGTTGTTTTAAGGGGCGGAGCAGCGCGGTCATCTTCTCCTTGGGGGGGGGGGGGTGTTATTTTTGTTGTAATTGTTGATTTTTGTTCGTTTTTCTGTTTCCTGCTTTTTGTTCTTTGTTTATTAATTATTGTTATTTGTTCTTTGCTGTTGTTTCTTGTTCTTTGTTGTTTTCTGTTCTTTGCTCTTTTTGTTTTTTGTAGTTTTTTGTTTATTAATTTTTGCTTTTTGTTCTTTGTTTTCCATCTTGTTTTTGTTTTTGTTTTCTGTATTTTGTTTCTTGTTTTATATTTTTGTTCTTTGACGTTGTTTTTTGTTTTTCATCTTGGATTTTTTGTTTCTTGTTCTTTGATTTTGTTTTTGTTTTTGTTTCCTGTATTTTGCTTTTTCGTTTTGTTTTGTTTATTGCTTTTGTTCTTTGTTGTTTTTTGTTTTTGTTTTTTTGTTGTTTGTTCTTTGGTTTTTGTTTATGTTTTACGAAAGAGATAAAACAACAAAGAGTGAAGAATTTAAATTGGCTTGTGGTCCATAGCAGGCCTCATCGGAAAGAATGTTAATAATAATAGGCCTAATAAATTAATTTGGAATAATTGAATGGTCCCCTACTGATACGGAAGAGATGTGTAGGGAAATACGAACATTGATGACCAAACACCGAATACACCACTTCAAATATTAGCATGGATGTTCCCATTCCTGAGCGTAACATTGATTTAAAAAAAAATATTTTCAATGACGAATAAATTAGTAATAATAATAATAATATATCCATGATTCGATGTACAGAATCTCAGTGTAATGTAGGAAATAACACTTTTGGAAGAACAGGAAGGCCAAAGTCAAGTTATCAATGCAAATGAGAAGTTCCTATGCGCTCTTTAAATGGGCAGAAGGAAAATGACTAAATGAATGAATTAATAATAATAATAATTAAGTACAAGTTTTTAGGGCTCGTAGGCCGTGGTCCAGACAGGATATCCCCCGAAAAACGTGTACTTAATTATGAATGCCGGCCGTGAAAGCCTAAGCTGTTATAATAATAACTTCAGTGTCATCCATTCGGAGATCCAATGTGCTTCCGAATGCCTCACCCTGACCAAAATTAACACCAATGTCCCGCCCTGGCAGCCAGCTCGCGTGTCACGCAGGTGTCAAGTGTCCAGTGTTGCACAGTTGCACACAGTTCTGCCCAGTCTTTCTGCTTGCTCTCAGCGGCTACGGTGTAGAGTTGGCAACACTGTGCCTCGCGCTAGGAAAGTCTTGGCTTCCCGCAGACATGGAATGTAAACATATCCATCCGTGATTGTATTCTTCTTTTTAATTAAAGGTGTTATGAGTGACAAAATGTTCAGGTAAGTTTCATCATACATTCTGATATAATTATGCCAATCACGCGGATATGTCTTCAATTCACCCAGCAAATTAACATGGGAATAGGTACTTCTCTTCAATGCCCACTCTTTGCACCACATATCAAGCTTCTTCTTTCGCGTTTTCCTCTTGTGGACAAAGCAAAGCCAAAACGACTGCATAGTCTTCCAAGCTCGCCATAGTGCAAGCGCTAACTGGCACTTGTTCAAGCATAATTGTACCGTGTGGTGTCGTAGGGAAATTTTGCATTCCTGTACAAAAGGATTGATCATGCGTGCTTGTCAAGCTTGCAGTTACGTGTGTAGCCAAATTTACACTAGGTTTACATGCCGGTGCCAAACCGAAGCGCAAGAAGGCAGTGCACCGCACTACGGAGCTTTGGAACCTGAGTGCTTAAAGCTTGGCCTCCTTCATAGAATTGTGTTCTGACGCACACTAGGTTTACATGCCGGTGCCAAACCAAAGGGCAAGAAGGCAGTGCTCCGCACCATCTCATTTTCTTTCAAAGCATTTACTCTTCTTGAAGAGGTATTAAAAACAAGAAGTTCCGTGAAGAACTAAAGAGCCTACTTTTCTTAAAATGTAAGATTCATGCCAATCTATATGGACCTATCTAAAATAATAATGAAATTAAATTGGTAATATCGAAATTTCTAATTAGCTCGAAATATACCTGGTATAGTGTGGCCTAATTGAGCACTACAGTTGGCAGCCCTGGTCACTGAATATATTGTTAGTTCCATCTCTTAAGATACAGAATACAAAATTTGGTTGAAGTCCAATGGATAGCATGGACGTTACATGCAGTTAGACTTTGGATTTATCAGCGCGCGTAAAATCATGTTGGCAACAATGTCATGCATGTTTTGGTAGGAAATAATCTGAAATATTATGATCTCTTGTTGTGCCAATTTTGGATTAAATCCATTTGTTAGTATAGAAGTTACATGTATTTTAAAATTGGACCTGTCAGCAGGCAGCACTGACGTATATTAGTTACTCCAAATTCATCTAGAATGCCAGGTACTATACGTGTACAAAGTTTAGAGCTATTGGCTTGCATACTTTCTGATATATTGATATTAGGGTAACAAAAATAGAGACAGCACATATTAACAGTTGGCAGCCCTGGTTGCTCTTAATACGCATAGTCATATCTGTTATGGTACACATAGCACACACGAAATTTGGTTGAAATCCAAATGATAGTATGGAAGTTACATGTATTTAAAGTTGGACCTCTCAGCAGGCTCAGAATCATGTTGGTAGCACTGACGTATATAAGTTACTCCAAATTAATATAGAATGTCAGGTACTATACGTGTGCATAGTTTAAAGCTGTCGACTTGCATACTTTCTGTTATATTGGTATTTGGATAAAATAAATTAAGAGCATTTATTAACAGTTGGCAACCCTGGTGGTTCTTAAGAATATGCTCAGTCATATCTGGTTATGTACACATACAACATACGAAATTTGGTTGAATTCCAATTGATAGTGTAGAAGTTATATGCATTTAAAAATTGGATCTATCAGCAGGCTTATAATCATTTTGGCAACAGCGCCATGTATGGCCTCCTGGAAATTAAACTGGAATATTATTATCTATACACGTGAGCCAATTTTAAAATAGCTCCCATTTATACCTTCCAAGATATCCAACATGGAGCTCAAATTTCAATTGCGATTTTTCAGCAGTTGGTAGCACTGACATCATTTTCAAATATGGCCGTGAGATATTCAGGTATAGATCTTTACTCCTACCAAATTTTGTTTCGATTGCTCCAGCCGTTTAGGAGTTGATAGGGGGGACACACAGCCAGACAGACATACAGAAGGACAGACAGACAGACACACATTTGCCCGATCTCATAAGTCTACTTTTTCCTTATTTTTGCAAAATGTGAATAGTAGGCTAATAAAGGACTAGCTGCATCTATAAGTTCTTTGTACAAATCGACAATCGAGCACATTCGTTCACTAGCTACTACAGACTTGATTGCTATGTGCTAAGCAGTTTGGATCATGACTTGTGACATCATATCCGGAATATTAGTTGACTATCTAGTTCACTGCGACTGAAAATGTAGCTTTGGGACACAGTAGCTGTAAACAAAATGGTCCTGGTTCATTGAACTGGACAAAGATCTCAAAGATGAGGGTATTACTTCAAATGACATTCAGGAGTGCATCTCACTTCATGCCTAGCATACCAAGGTTTCCAAGATAAACCGAGGCTGAAGACGGGAAAGATTTTGACCGAGGAAAGGAAAGAAAACCACCAAGAACGAACGTGGGCGTACTGGGCAAACATCAAAACCCGAAGAATGACGCGGTCCATAGATGGCCGATACGAAATGAATGAATGGATTTTATTTATTTTTGATGTGTAAAATCTTTCCACTCGTTTGCTGGATATTTTTGTGGGAGTGGTTTTGAAAAATGGGACGGAAGTGGATCGGACGGAAGTGTGTAAGACGCTCTGCCAGCTGGATCACTGCTTTAGCAGCCAGGAGGGATGCGATCCAGATGGCAGTGGTACCATGTGGAATGTATATAACATACGGATTACTTCAAGGTTTGTAAGCGCCATTACAGATATTTCTGCAATAAATCATCTTCAAGTTGTCGTTCTTTGGTGTAAAAATATTCATTATATCATATTTGCTGAAAACAATTATGATTTATTAAGAGACAGTTTTTCAATCTCGGGGTAAAAGTGATGGGCATCCACTCCCCGAGTAACTTTGCTCAACACTTTCATACTGAACGGTAAGCGCTCATGCGAAGTCTGGTATCAACTGATTGAAACACAAACCACATGTTAAAAGTCTTCGTATCAGTATTTAAATGATGACTTTCTTTAATTTGAAACATTGTAACCAGTCGGAAAAGCCGGTATTATGTTTCTGCACAATGGCTATTCAGATATTAACCCACATTGCGGTAATGCAGTGATCAATGTAAGTTAATATATATCGATGTTTTTATACGGGAACTGCGCTAGCCTTTCATAGACCACTATAGGAATTCCCTTTACTGTCAAGTAGGCGTATTCATAACTAATTTAAAACTCAATTCCACGCAGGAACATTATCGACAAAAGCAAAATATTAATGGAGCATTAAAAAATACTTCCATATTAATCCCAGTGTCGCCTCCGTAGCGTAGCGGTCAGCATGGTTAGCTGCCGCCCCGGAGGTCCTGGGTTCGATTCCCGGCTCTGCCACGAAATTTGAAAAGTGGTACGTGGACTGGAACGGGGTCTACTCAGCCTCGGGTGGCCCAAATGAGTAGAGGGGGTTCGATTCCCCCTCAGCCATCCTCGAAGTGGTTTTCCGTGGTTTCCCACTTCGTCTTCGGGCAAATGCCGGGATGGTACCCACTGTAAGGCCACGGCCGCCTCCTTCCCTCTTCCTCGCCTATCCATCCCAATCTTCCATCCCTTCCCATCCCTCATGAGGCCCCTGTTCGCTTTGCAGGTGAGGCCGCCTGGGCGAAGTGCTGATCACACCTCCCCAGTTGTATCCACTCCGACCAGATGTTCCAAGCTCCAGGACACTGCCCGTAGAGGCGGTAGTGGTGAGTTCCCTCGCTGAGTCCGTGGGAACCACCAACCTAGAGGGTAAATTGGCTAAATGAATAAAAAAATCCCGGTACGTGAAAATGAGTACCTGTCTTGTACTCTAAATTTCTGTGGTTGTAATGGGTGCGTGGATAGCATATTGGTCTGCGAATTATGAGGTCTCAGGTTCGAACCCCAGTCCCGGCAATTATTTTTGCTGCCGGATTATCGATTTAAACGATATATATATCATAACATTATGCGTCATTTTAACAGAATTACATGAAATTACGATTTATCTAATCTTAATTACAATAGTTTGCACCAAGCAGGAGTTGGGAAATTTGATTGTATTGAACATTATTTCTAGTAGTCTATAGATAGACTAGAGACTATGGTTTCATTACTCCTCTCAATTTACAATATAATATGTGATGTTTGTTCAAACAAGTGTGACAGTAGCATATCTCCAATTCAATCTGTACATTCATCATAGTACCAGTAGGAAAACGGAGCGTACATTAACATTTTAAGAATGTCCAAGCTGTGTAGTATACGAGTAGGATAACATGTCAGATGTTACACATCATATGCGACTACTGTAAGGCTCGTATCTTTTTTATTTAGCGTATGGTTATTAGTGCCGGGAGTGTCCGAAGACATGTTCGGCTCGCCAGAGGCTGTAGCTGCTTCAAGCGGACGCCCATAGGGTGAGCTACAGGTTCCGTTCAATTTCAAGTAGTTCCAACTTTCGCTACCAGATGTCACTGACACCTAGTGGTGAACGTTGGAACTTTGATAGAGCGTTACAACGAAATATAACCTGAATTTGGATTCACACAAGTTTACTTAGTGGAAGGATCTTGTATATGCCATAAATCTATGACATGTGACCGCCGGCTTTACTTCCCCTCCGAAGGAAGGCATGCTGAAGGATTTTAAAGCTCTTAAACAATCCGATGACTTCGGCCGGGTTTGAATCCGCGATCTTGGGCACAGCAGTTCAACATGCTACCAACTACGACTCCGAAGCCGCTAATGAATGGTGGGTGAGTGGTTAACGTGTCGGTCTACAATCCCTAAGCTTGCAGGTTCGCTCCCGGCCGTGGTAAGTGATTTTTGAAAGGCGGCAAAAATTTACGACACGCATGTCATACGATGTTGGCATGTCAAAGAACCCATTTGAATTCAGTAGACCGTGTTCATAATGGCAAAATTAATCTCGGGATTATCCGCCAACACAAAGTTCCTTATTTCTCTGCTAGAAAGCGCTATAGTGTTCAAGGAGCTTAGATATCTAACCTCCTTGACTTTCATAGTGCTTCAAGGAACAACGAAATTCAAGATGCAAGCTACCCTCTGGGTGTAAAATAACAAAGCTTGCACCCGGCACCCGAGACCATACGATATTATTATTATTATTATTATTATTATTATTATTATTATTATTATTATTATTATTATTATTATTAGCTAAAATGCAATATACCTTATCATAAATAGTTCTTTCTGCAACAGGTATTTGACATTTATCATGTATTACGGGAGTGGACACGCGTGAAATTCATGTCATATAAGCATTATTAGAGCAGAAAAAAAGTGCAGGTTATTTTCAATGCAACAGCGAACCTGTCAGACCTTGTTTGTGAGTTATAAACAGCCGGCCTGGCCTGATGATAATAGGGTTCATAATTATACAGCTCATGCAAGTGAAATAAATAACAGGCACAATCCAGGAGCAATTCTGTTACCGCTATTATTAAATCAAGGGTTGGAATTAGAATTTAAACATTTTCAAATTGTTTTTCACAGTGTTACCAACTGCCTGTTATAATTACTACATAGTTTATGATGAAAATGTTGTTTTCATCCCTTCTCTACGTTATGGTATCTATATACAGTATATATTTAGCCTATTTTTCTCATTTTGCAAAAATGAGGAAAAAGTAGACCTATGAGATCGATCTGGGAAAATGTTGTGTCTGTCTGTCTGTCTCTGTGTGTGTGTCGTCGTCGTCGTCGTCCCCGCCCCCCTATCAAATCCTAAACGGCTGTAGCTATCCAAACCAAATTTGGTAAGAGTAAAGATCTATACCTGAATATCTCCTGCCATATTATTTGAAATTGACGTCAGTGCTACCAACTGCTGAAAAATCACAAATGAAATTTGAGCTCTATGTTGGTTATCTCAGAGGTTATGCATGCGAACTATTCCAAAATTGGCACACTTATAAATAATTGCATTCCAGATTAATTTTCAGAAGTCCATACATGCCAGTGTTGCCAACATGATTCTAAGCCTGCCAATAGGTCCAATTTCTAAATGCTTGTAACTTCTATACTATCGATTGGATTTCAACCAAATTTCGTATGTACTATGTGTATAACAACAGATATGACTGTGCGTATTCTAAGGAGCCACCAGGGCTGCCAACTGTTAATAAATGCTCTCTATGTTTTAACCCTAATATCAATATATCAGAGAAAGTATGCAAGCCAACAGCTCTAAACTTTTGCACACGTATAGTACCTGACATTCTACCTTAGTTTGGTATAACTTATATACATCAGTGCTGCCAACACGATTCTTAGCCTGTTTACGTACAACTAGCGTTGTAGGTGGCGGGTGGCTGAAACTCTGCACAGTTACCAACCGTATGTATTCGAATTTCCCCACGCTGCTAATTTCTCTATAACAGGCGAAACTCCAGGAATATCAGCCTTGTAACCTTAGTTTCTGATCACCCCTCGTACTTGTACAATTAGGAGTTTAACTGTAAGACAAATTTCTTTTGTCTGGCGAACATCATCAGATCGGTTCAGCAAGGCTTCTCTTTTAAGGTATCCATATATGTTTGAAATTGCGTATTTCGATGAAATGTTCATGGTTTTGTGTGCAGATGATAACTTAATTCTTCTACTTTAACAAAACAATTAATATTATAGCTTTCAGTCAGTCAACCAAAATCATTCCAATTACTGGATTAAGGTGGACCGGGTTCGATTCCCGGTCAATGCATGTGAGATTTTCGAAGTGAAATGCCATGTCCTGTGGTTCGGATTCCACGTAAAAAGGAGGTCCCGTGGCTCATGATCTCGCGATTAACGGTCACGTTAAACTCACAAGCTTGCTTGCTTTCAATTACTGGAATATATGGACAATAACCTAAATAAATTATATGTGATTGAGATTTATGTGTTGGCTATTGTTACGGACTATAGAAGAAGAAGGAAAAGTCTTCTTCTTCTTCTTCTTCTTCTTCTTCTTCTTCTTCTTCTTCTTCTTCTTCTTCAATATTCCGTAACAATATATATAAATCTTAATCACATGTACATATCTTTTCATACACTGCTACCCCCCAGACGCAATTCAGAAAAGCCGAGGTGAACAGCGAAACTCCAAACACACATACTCTTCTCTGAAGTCTCAACTCGACACGACTCGACAGTTTGATGCTGGCCGAAGCTCACTCGTAGACTCACTCCGAAGCTATTAATTTAAATTTCCACTGAATGGAGATTGTTGGAAGAAATGAAAACGTAAAAACACTTATAGTGGGCGATGTATTAAAGATAGAGATATGCTGTCACGGACTTATTTTGTAAAACTTTTCATGCTGAACAATTATTCTTGTACTCATAGTATATAGACATTTTGAACCGTTTACCCAGCGTAAGCTTAAAAAGCGCACGGACGGCAAGGTTTTTTTTTACTCGATTCACTGAAATCGTTACTGCTCGACTTCCTTTGGTCATAAATGAATGTTTATCTGCAGAAACCTTCCTCAAGAAATCATTTACAGAATGGTGAAATCCGCATCAAAATCCATCCAATGGTTCTCGAGATTGCCCTCATCAAAATCCATCCAGTGGTTCACGAGATTACCCGTTACATCCAAGAATCGGGGACTTTGTAGAGATCTAGCTACCCTGGCCTTACGGTTGTGTGTAGCTGTGAATCAAAGTTTGCAAACCTCTGCTTTAATATATTCTTTGTGTGGAGCCTCTTCAACAACTGGCCGATACAGTGCGGTAGAAGGGGGATGCTTGTGTCATCCTCGACTACAAAGAGTCGATATAGAGAGCGAAGCCGTCTTACGAGTTTGCACGTCTTTGACAAGAACGATCGATGTAGCTCAAGGGCGCAATGCTGGAATTGGTTTTGTAATTCCCGTTTGCAGTAATCTGGAAGGGGATTACCCGTCTCCTTCCCTATTCATGTCCGCTTGTAAACTTCGTAAGCACGCGTGGCAGAAACAAACTATTGGTTCGTCACACAGTGAGCATATTCAGACTTCCTGTACAAATCAACTTCCTCTCATCTCTAGAAATACAGTAAAGTTAGTTTTCCGTCTGAACATCCCTCCCTATATCATTCTACTAAGGTCCCATTCCAGTTTTGTACCAAAAATAAGGTCCCATTAACACCAACCTACACATATGGGGTACCTACAGGTTCAGCATAACCCACTGCGTAAGCGAAACGCACTCACTTACTCCTTAAATGCCTCACAAATAAATAAATACCTTAAAATATGTATATTTACAATGAAATAATGAAAGAATGCAACACGGTAGCCATGGTAACAGAATCTCACAGGTCCATCTATTTCTGTAAGACGCAATGCAATTCCAATTATTACATTACTGTGAAAGTTTCCAGACGGTTATAAGGTTATCACTGAACCAAATTAAGCTGTAAAATTCATCAATACATACAGTATAATGCGCTTAAGGGGGTCAAGGGGCACTCTAGAATTTCTTCACGCAATTTTCACGTGTGAGTGTGGTACACAAGGTCTTTTTCACCCGACTATAAAGGGTCTCCGAAAACCACATTTAAAGGCCCTTAAATTATCAGTGTCTGCGATATTCCCAGAAAACTTAACTTTGCTCTGATATACCTATGAAGGAATGACAAACCCCTAACAACTGCACCAGTAGCAGTGATTGAGATTTTGCTAAGTGTACTCTTTACAACTAGAATATTCGCGGGCGAAGCTGCGACGGGTAATGCTAGTTCATATTATTTCAGTAAAGTTAGCTTTCCGTCTGAACATATTCAATTTTCAGTTAAAACTTAATATTTATCCCAGATGAGCTATAATGACCGAATATACCAGCGTTGTGAAGCAACAAATTACTTGAATTCTTCGATTTTATTTGTAGTTATATGAATTGCAGCCAATGGCCATAGCAGGGTGTTTTAATTGAACGCCCGTGGACTTCCAGCATGTTCAATTTCAAGTAATTGGCTACTAGATCCCACTGTTACTGACACCTAGCGGTGAACGTTGGAACCTGCACATTTGGCTACACCCTACCAATTGTAGTGGTAGGTTCTTTTACATACCATAAATCTATGACGTAGACCCACCGGTTTTACTTCCCCTCCGAAGGCAGGCATACTGAAGGATTTTAACGCTCTTAAAAGCATACGACATCGGCCGGGCTTGAACCCACGATCCTGGGCAGAGCAGTTCAGCATGCTACCGACTATGCCACCGAAGCCGTTTATTTTTTAATGACGTACCCATGAAACCAATACCTATTGATACTTTATCTGTAACATAAAACGTACATATGGTATATTGGTTTTCACGAACAAGGAATTAAAATTCAGCAATTCTTCTAGATTTATGCCGTGTCTTGAGCGGGGTTTCGTCTAGGAACACCAAGATAGGCTTATTAGCGGGCTCTTGGTGTCCGTGCCCGGACCCTCACAGGAGTAGCGAACTGCGCACTACTTCCCTTCTTATGAAGTGCACCTGCGCTTATTTACGCGACAGCTAAAACCTCAAGCAGCCATTCACCTCCCTATATAGCCTATATAACGCGTTCTGCGCTTAGGCAGGTCTTCACACAGCAGCTCTCCATGCAGTCCTGTCTTCAGCCGTTCTCTTTGTTTGGTGGCAATTTCCTGCTATCTTGACACTGTCCACCAACTGGTACCTTCTACGTCCTCTTCCTCTCTTTCCGTTGACTGATCCTTGGAGAGCATCCCTCAGCAAACACTCTCTTCGAAGCCAGTTCCTCTTCCTTGTATGAGTGTTATGTAACAGCCTCCAACTCGCTCCAATACCTCCTCATTCCGGACCCTTTCCACCCAGGATATTCTTTCTACCCTCGTCCATAACCACATTTCAAACGCTTCTAGTCTTCTTTCATCATCTTTCCTTAGCGTCCAGGTCTCGGCTCCGTTTAGTGCCACACTCCAAACAACGCATTTTGCCAGCATCTGCCTTAACCTCAAGTCCAAGCGTCCACACAATAGCCTCTTCTATCTGTTGAGGGCTTCTTTAGCAACGGCATTGCGAGTTCTTACCTCTTTACTGCTTCTCATATCATCCGTTGGTATGCTTCCTAGATATTTAAAACCTGACACTTGTTCAATATCGTCCTGGCCTATCCTGATGTTTATTACTTGGTTCCCTCTTGCGCTTATCACCTCCCTATATTATAAAGGCTTCTAAAACATGGTATATTGGTATTCACGGCCAATGAATTAAAACTCAGCATTTTTTCTAGGTTTATGTCGTGTCTTGTGTGGGGTGGCGAAACAAGACTCGACACAAACCTAGAACAATTGCTGAGTTTTCGTACTCAATATGTGCAGTGCATAGCGCTGTTTAATTCTTAAAACAGGTTGGTTGGTTCCTCAGTTTAAGGACTGCGACAATGCGGTCATGTAGCCCCGTATACTTTGGCTGTGTGTAGAATCTGTCTGATAACCGGTGTTAATTGTGATGGCTATATATTTTTTTTTTCGTGTGGCGTCCTGAGAGGCCGAGTGCAGGTCTTTCTAGTCGACGCCCGTGGGCGACCTGCGCGTCGAGATGAGAGATGGAATGGGTGAAGATGAATAAACTGGTCAAGGATGTGGAAGGAAGCGGCCGTGGCCTGTCAGAAGGTATCGTCCCAGCATTTGCCTGGTGTTGAAAATGGGAAACCACGGAAAACCATTTCAAGGACGGCCGATGGTGGGGCTCGAACCCACGCGTCTACCGAGTCAGCAGAGAGCTTGGCCCTATGACCTAACGCTGCGCTTTAGCCAGCGTAGCCACTGCTGTCGGTATGACTGTATTAGTGTGTGTTATCTGTTTTTTTTAAATTCAAGTAAGGACTGCAGACATTGAATTTTCAAGTAGTTCCTACTTTTGCCGCCAAACGTCACCGTCAATGACTACTAGTTCAGAACATGGTTACTAGACGCCACCGCAGTCGGCTCCTGGCGACGTACGTTGCAGCCTAAGAGCGTTATCAAATTTAATCTATAATTTAGCTTCACACAAGTGTAATTACTGGAAGGTTCTTTAACATGCCATAAATGTATGACATGGGACCGTCGAATTTACTTCGCTTCCGAAGGAAGGCATAGGCCTACTGAGGGATTTTTAACGCTCGTAAAAATCCGACGACTTCGGCCGGGTTTGAACCTGCGATCTTGGGAATAGAAACTCAGCATGCTACCAACTACGCCACCGAATCCGCCAATTTTTAAAACTCATTTCTAAAAATGAAATAAATTCTTGTGACATTATATATCTACTCTTGTGCCTGTGCCTGAAAATCTGGTTGGCAAGATTCCTCATTTGAATGCACCTGTCGCCGTTAATGCATGCTAACCAATGCATGTTAGAAGAAAGACATATCTAGTAGTGGCGCAGAGTGGCGCTGGGAAGAGACGAGATTTTAATAAATTATTCACTTGTCTGCTTCAGAGCATAATGTTAAAACGTACCGTACTGGGTCTTGCTTGCTTCCTTCTTTCTCTCTCATCGCAGACACACGGCTGCGCGCCAGCCTTTTAGGAAGGAAAAGGACACACACAAAAAATCGAACTGCATTTCACTCCACTTCTAGAGCGTGGGCCAGCTCTGACAGACAGAGGAGCGTAGGGTATTGCGGTGAGCTACTGTTCATGCTAAGCAACCATCCAAAATTTCAAAAACTTATGTCAGATTCCATTTTATAATATATATTTTTTTATAAGTACGACTTGAAGTCCCTTGCCACCAGTACATGTTTCTTCTTCTTCTTTCTCTCTTTCTTTCTTCCTTCGATTCGCCAACTAGGGACCATGTCAGTTCAACTGTCTCTTCTTCCGAGCTCTAACTACCGCCTATTGTTCCCGCATTCGTCTCCAGTGTTGTTCTTTTCTCTCTTGGGACCATGCCTTCCCTGTCTTCAGCTTCGGCTTTTCCTGTAAACCTTTGTACGTACGTAGTTTTTCCTGAAGTGAAACACGCTCCTGGATATCTTTAGGGGAAATTTCCATTTCACGTAGATCATTCTCAACTTCAGTGAACCATGCCCCTTTGGATTCCTTGTCTTGAAAGTACGTCAATATCCGTTTTGATATCCTGCCTGGGCTCATTCGTGTCATGTGGCTATAAAAGGCAATCCTTCTTTTTCGAATCGTGTCACTGATCTTCTCCATGTGCTTGTATAATTCGTAGTTGAGACGCCTTCTGTACTCGCTGTTTTCTTTGATGGGACCCAGGATTTTCCTCAAAATCTCCCTTTCTTTAGCCTCTAGTTTTTCCATTAGACCTTTCTGGTTCATTATTAGAGTCTCTGCCGCATACAGAGCCTCTGGTCGAATAACAGTACCGTAATGTCTAATTTTGGCGATTAAGGATATCGATCTCTTATTGTACATGTCTTTAGTCAGGTTGTATGCCATTTCCATTTTATTAATGCGTGACACGAAGGCTTCATTTATATTTTGTTTTCTTTCTCTCTCTCTCTCTCTCTCTCTCCAATCTTCCCCATTTATTTTATAATTGTATAAAATGACATAAAAATGACCATGACAGCCCGATTCCTTATTGACGATGTAATTATAATAAAATGTACACAGGGAGATTATTTTGCTGGAGCGGGGCCGGTGACCGGCTACCGGGCGCGCGCGCCTTCCGCCAGCCAACCGAGCTCGCAACGCGGATTGCGCGCTGGTGGAAACGGTAACAAAGTACATTAATTAATGGTAAATTCACCAGCAAATCATGATTAAAGAACTTACCTTTTCACAGAAGATGCTGAAAATGTTCTCCTTCAGCTGACAGACAGGCGTTGTACCGTGTAAATCAGTGGTTCTTAACGGGTGGGCCGCAAGTGCCTCGGGAGTGGACCGTGGGAGAAAAGGGTCCACCTGCACGTGTAAAAAAAGTGGGCAATAAATGGGGTTTTCGAAAACGACGTGCGTTGAACGAGAATCGTCCGAATGTATTCGCGGCGATGACTATCATGTTCTGAATTGAAATGTCTTTAAAATAAGTATTATTAAGGAAGGGTTACAACTGATAAGGTGTATTAGGGGGGGAAAGGGGAAGGCCGGGGGGGAGGGGGTCCGTACTTGATTCAATTTCAAGCTGAGTGGTCCGCAGACTTCTTCGGGTTCAGAACCACTGGTGTAAAGAAATTAGCGTTTACACGTTGTAATTCCCTTGTTGTGAGGGATATCTGCTGCCGTATATTGTTCTCCAGCTCCACTAGAGTGTGGGTAATTGATCTGTACACTTTGTATTTTAAGTGAACCCACAATTAAACATCAAACGGGCTTAGGTCCGTGTTTCGATTAATTACAGTAAACACGCAGGGGGGTGCAGGAGTAGCTACTTAATGTAACGATATAACTTCCAAAGTTACTGTCTGTCAGCTGAAGGAGAACATTTTTAGTATCTTCTGTGAAAAGATACTGGTGACTTGAGGTCATCCAGATTCCCAATAAATAATTAAAACATCTGTGCTTCTTTAATTAAATCTTGCAGCTGTTGTTTATGTCACCTTCTTATCTGTGTGCCGACAATACACACCCTCGTTGATGAAAAATTAGTAACATAATGACTGTAATGACCCTGGTTAGCTCTCCTTCGCCTCGCGCAACCGTGCGGCCCCAGGTTGGTTGGCTGGCGGAAGGCGCGCGCGTCCAGCAGTCGGCCGCCGGCCCCGCTCCAGCAAATGAATCTCACTGTATTACCATAAGTCAATATATGTTGTACATTAAAACCGTACCGGCTTCAGTCACCTTCCTCAGCGTAATTTAGGACATGTAAATGTGCAAGAACATACACTTCATATACATTTTACCATTAGATTTATGGCTTGATAAAGAACCTTCCACTAATTACACTTGTGTGAAGCTAAATTATATTTTACCTTTGACTAACGCTCTTAGGTTCCAACGTTCGTCGCCAGGAGCCGACTGCGGTGGCATCTAATAAAAATGTTCAGAACTACTTGGTCGTTGACGTGGCGTTTGGTAGCCAAAGTTAGAACTACTTGAAAATCGAATGTACGCAGTTCTTACTTGAATTAAAAACAGATAACACACACTAATACAGCCATAACAATTAACACCGGTTTCAGACTTATTCTACACACACCCAAAGTACACGGGGCTACATGACCGCGTTGTCGCAGCCACTAAACTGAGGAACGAACCAACCATCATACACAAGACTTTTCCCATGGCCTCACAAGAAGAAATTTAGTAGGGTGAGATCAGGTGAACGAGTTGGCCACGAAGTAGGACCCACCCTTCAGATCCACTTTACTGGGGATGCCAGATCCAAGTGTTCACGAAAGCTCCGTCCAAACTAAGGTGGGGCTCCATCATGTTGGAACAACATCCATTGACGAAGGGCAAGTCTGATGTGTTCCAGGAACTTGGGTAGTTCAGCTCTGAGCAACAACACTGTGTACACTGATGCATTGCGACGGGAAGGAAGGAGAAACTGCAGCGTGGGGATTCTAATCGGCCCAAACATGACTATTGTGACTATTTAGCGGGTCGTCTCTGGTGAAAAGTATATACACAGGGGAAGGCACCCCAGTATAGGATACTTAAGCTTAATGAAAGGGTATAATTAAATTTAAAATTATTTTTGAAAACTTGATTTGATTCTGTTTCATTGTAGCAAATCATCTATCTACATTATATACTGATATCAAAGAATTTAAATCATTCATAAATCTCACATTTTTCACAATTTAAAAACAAGGCACTCAGTATCTGAGAGCCTCAATATTGTACGGTCGGTTGGTTGGATCCTCAGTTTAGGGGCTGTGACAATGCGGTTGTGTAGCCCCGTGTACTTTGGGTGTGTGTAGAATAAGTCTGATAACCGGTGTTAATTGTGATGGCTGTTCTAGTGTGTGTTATCTGTTTTTAATTCAAGTAAGGACTGCAGACTTTTGAATTTTTCAAATAGTTCCTACTTTTGCCGCCAAACGCCACCGTCAACGACTACTAGTTCAGAACTTAGCTACCAGACGCCACCGCAGTCGTCTCTTGGCAACGAAAGTAGGAACCTAAGAGCGTTGTTTACATTCTTAACCTATATAATTTTGCTTCACACAGGTGTAATTAGTGGAAGGTTCTTTAACATGCCATAAATCTATGACATGGGACCGCCGGCTTCACTTCCTCTCCGAAGGAAGGTGTTGGATATGGAGGCAGTGGATTTGACAGCTATGGTGTGCATAGCAACAGTTGCTGGGGGTCATGTTGATTGATGTATGCAAAGAAAATAAAGCCGTAGTGAGTGACGGTCTTTGGTCTGAATCAATGTTATTCCAAGTTAGTTCACATAACATAAATCTGGTGACCCCGACGTGATACGGAAATTGATAACCTTGAAAGGACAAAGAAAGTTCCTTTCGTGATTCGGCGATCGATAACAAAGCTGTGCAATGAAGTCACACGGGAGTTCGAGTAGTCCCAAAGAGATCAAGAAGTCATCAGGAGCATTAATCGAGTTAATTAATAATAAGATGGTAGAACTTAAAGAACTCGATAGTAAGGTGTTAGACGCACTGTATGATGATTGTGACGAAGAAACTCTTGATGAAGAATAAAATACCATCGATGAGTATGAAAAGAAAACAACAGTTTTGAGGTTAAAATCATTGAAAATCAACGAAAAAACGGTGTAACGGGGACAAGGACTGCGTTGAGCTCGTACAGACTACCCAAAATCGAACTGCGGAAGTTTAATGGGGACTTCAAGGAGTGGCTAGGATTCTGGGCTTCCTTTTCGAAGATTCACGAAGATACTTCACTTCACGACAGTGACAAATTCCATTACTTGGTTCAATCAATGGAAGTAGGATCAAGAGCTCAGGATTTGGTTGGTAGTTACTCACAGACTGCTGGAAACTACGCAAAAGTGATTGAAGCTCTCAAACAACGGTTTGGAAGAGATAAATTACTGAAGCAGGTGTACGTGCGTGAGCTTTTGAAACTAGTGATTGACAGTGCAAACACGAAACAGGCAGTCGAAGTGTCTCGTATGTATGATAAACTAGAGACACATTTACGGGCAATAGAGACTTTAGGCGTGACCACTGAACAAACAGCTACATTTCTGTACCCCATGGTGGAGTCCAGTCTTCCGGAGGAGTTGATGGTAGCCTGGCAAAGGAGTTCCAATTATGGAAAGGAAGGACCAACTGATCCTGATAAACCTGGTAATTCAAAGAAGTGTGAACTTGATTACCTCATGGACTTTCTCAAATGTGAGGTAGAAGAAGAGGACCAACGAAATCTGGCTAGGGGCGGATTTATTTACTCTTCCATTGAGCGACAGAAGAATACGTCTCCTAAGTTTCAACGCCGGAAAGAAGAAACACCGACGGCCATGGGGCTGTTCCCCAGTCAATCCTCCAGCTGCATCTTTTGTGGGAAGTACAATGATAGCCAGTTGTGTACTAAAGCAAACTCTCTGTCATTGGATGAGAAGAGAGCACATGCTGAAGGTAAGAAAACGTGCTTTAACTGTCTGAAGACATGACATTTAGCGAAACTGTGTAAGGTTCCTGTGAAGTGTCTAATCTGTCTCAAAGGTCATACTACTCTTATGTGTTCAGAAACAAGCAGGGACGTAAAGGATACCACCACCAAAGAGGCTACTTCTGTACAATCGGGTATGGCAGGTTGCTCGGGAGACGTCATGCTGCAGACAGCTTTTGCATTGATCCAAACTAAAGAAATCACTAGAAAAGTACGGGTTATGTTCGACACTGGGTCGCCTAGAACCTATATACTGAAGAAAACAGCAGAGAAGTTAGGACTACATCCGGTGAAGGAAAAAAGATTGTGTCATATGTTATTTGGTTGTGCCAAGGAATTTCGTGAGCATAAAGTGTACCAAATAGATATCAGCAAAGTGAGTGGTCCATTTAAAGAGAAGATCAATGTGTTGGATCACCCCCAGATGTGTGAAGTGATTCCTCAAGTGCCTAAAGGACCTTGGTTGAGAAAACTTCAGAGAGAGAAGATTTGGGTTGAAGGTGCTGGTGAAGGACCATCGGAAATTGATACCTTGATTGGGAATGACCTGTACGGTAAGTTGCTGACTGGTCGTGTTCATCAACTCAAGAATGGTCTTACAGCAATAGAAACTAACCTTGGTTGGACAATTAGTGGACGGAAAATGGGTCCAGGTGTGGGTGACAGTCCCTCAATGAGTGTGATATCCATGAAACAAAGTGAAGTCACGATTTCTGACTTGTGGGACTTGGATTTAATCGGTATTCGGGACTCCATTGAACCCACTTCCATGAGTAGACGGGAAGAACAAGCAAAGATACATTTTGGGCAACATGTCAGCCAGTCATCTGACGAACGGTACACGGTGGGACTGCCTTGGATTTGTGAACCTGTGACTATTCCCAATAATTTAGAAATTGCTCAGAGAAGATTGGAGTCTGCTACCAAGAAGCTCACATAACGGGGAGTGGTTGACAAATATTCCAAAGTGTTTACAGCATGTTTAAAGGAAGGAATCATTGAAATAGTGCCAGACAGTGAGATTGATAACAAAGCACATGACCTTCCTCACAATCCAGTATTGAATACACCTATCAGACCTGTCTTCGATGCTTCTTGTAAGAGGGGTAGAGCTCCCTCTCTCAATGATTGTTTGGAAAAAGGGCCTAACCTTATAGAGCTCCTTCCCACCATCATCAACCGATTCCGTATAGGAAGGATAGGTGTGGTCGCTGACATTCGTAAGGCTTTCCTCATGATTGAGGTTAGAAGGGAATATCGGGATTATTTAAGGTTTTTGTGGTGGAAGGAAAATTTGTCGAAAGAAACCGTCATATATAGACATAAACGGGTGGTTTTTGGACTAACTGTAGCCCTTTCTTACTGGCAGCAGTGATTGAACTGCATTTAAGTACTGTTTCAGCAGACGATAAAGGTGTTGCGAAAAGGCTGTTGAGTGCCCTGTTCGTGGACAATTGTGTGACGTCAGTATACTCTGAGTGGGAGTTGAGAGAGTTCAAATCCAAGACCACGAGCATCTTAGCGGCAGCACAGATGATGCTACGACAGTGGACATGGAGCATACAGGATGGGACAAGAGCTGACCTGCCTCATGACAATCAGCATGAAGTGTTTGCAAAGGGGGATGAATTTGTTGCGACAACAATCCCAGTATTGGGTCTCACCTGGAATCGCCAATCAGATTATCTGACGATCGAGATAAAGTACACTGATTTGTGTGAGACCATTACTAAGCGTACGATCTTGGCTAGACTACATATGGTATTCCAACCGATAGGGTTCCTGTGCCCTGCGTTGCTCATTCCTAAATTAATTCTGCAAGTAATCAACAAGTGTGGATGGTGGAAGCGATTGATACGTTCCGTCCAAGATATGCTTCGTCGAGTATTGGGGAGAGCCACTCTGAATTAGGAGGAATTGCTGACTTGTGTTTGTGATGCCGAGTCTGTGATCAACAGGCGGCCTTTAACGTGCGTGACAGAAGATCCAGATGACTTGGTTCCTTTGACCCCAGCTATGTTACTCAAGGATATAGTGGAAGATAGAAACCCAGATTTGGATATCTTGGAGAAAATTAACACTCAAAGAAAACTCCGCCACCTTAATCGAGTCAGAGAAGCCTTCAAGTGAAGATTCAGGAAGGAATATCTAGGACTCCTCATCCAGAAAGGAGGAGAGAAGAATCCAACAGCGATCAAGGTTGGAGATCTGGTGCTCGTCGAGACAGTCAAGAAGAGAATCGAGTGGCTCAGCGCTCAAATCATTGACTTAATGGGAACTTTCGGGTGCCATATCAGTCATATGTTCATGGTTCTTTAGCCTCACTAAAGAAGGTTTAATTCAAGTAAGGACTTTGAATTTTTCAAATAGTTCCTACTTTTGCCGCCAAACGCCACCATCAACGACTACTAGTTCAGAACTTAGCTGCCAGACGCCACCGCAGTCAGCTCTTGGCAACGAACGTAGGAACCTAAGAGCGTTGTTTACATTCTTAACCAATACAATTTAGCTTCACACAGGTGTAATTAGTGGAAGGTTCTTTAACATGCCTTAAATCTATGACATGGGACTGCTGGCTTTACTTCCCCTCCAAAAGAAGGCATACTGAGGGATTTTTAACGCTAAAAAATCCGTCGACTTCGGCCGGATTTGAACCCGCGATCTTCGGCATAGAAGCTCAGCATGCTACCAACTGCGCCACCGAAGCCGCCTTATTGTACGATTATTCTATTATTATACTAATGTATGTACAGTATATCCATATTACTTTTTTAACACATATGTCATATTGATAATAAGGAAGTCCCCTTCAAGCCTGGCACAGTTTTCATGAGCCCATGTTGCACCGGATCCAGTCTTCACTGAAATTCCCACCACAAATTATGCAGTCAGTTGTTTCGCAATCAAAATTCTGTATTTTCCTTGCTTTTAGTTTTTCAATTACGCCAAAGACTTCTAAATTCAGGTCAACACGCTTTATGTTCACATTGTGCTTTGTATATAATATAATAATAAATTAAGCGGAAGGCTTTCCAAAAATTAACATAGTATTTAAATTATTACATAATTGTGACATAAATTCTATTCCTAAAATTTGTCTAAACATGTTATTTAAATCAACGCCTTGCTCATAAAAAAGTGCTTTAAAATGCACCCATGGCAGGTTTCATTTTTGCCTGAAGAAATTAATTTCAATCTGTCACCTAATGCAATGTACTTTTAGGGACATAGAACTGCTCATTTACTTCCCTGATGCTCATTTTACCCCCCTCTTACTTCATCAATTGCTAATTTAATTTTTTTCAACACCCAGCTTCCCTCTTTTTCCCATATTTGTCTGAAACAAACGAAGGTATTGTAATAATTGGATATGTTTGTCCGATACTGTGTGCCGGAAGCTTGTCCGATATTGGGAGCCTAACACGTAAAACTTGAACAGGTCATCATACGTCCGATAGTGGGGTACTTTCCCCCTACGCAGGAAATGTTTGCTTTAACTTTTGACTGTCGGTCGCAGTGGTGTAGTGGATACGGCGTTGGTCTACTAATCCCAAGTTAGCAGGGTCAAACCCGACTATGGAAGGTGGCGTTTGCCAACCCCATGTCATTGGCTTCTGGTACGTTAAAGAACGCCTGCGGGACGAAATTCCGCCACCCCGGCGTCTGTTAAGAACTAGAATTATTAATAACTGTTGAGTCGATCAGTGGCGTACCAAAGGGGGTGCGAACGGGGCGGGCGCAGTAAAGGTAGGGAATCGAAAAACATATATATATATTTTTTTTGTTTAAGAAAAAAATCAGGAAAAATATACGGTTGTAATGGTCAAATTGTCTTTATTACTTTTTTAAATACTGTAGTGATATTATTTAGAAATGAAATAACGTTTCGTT
Source organism: Meconema thalassinum (assembly GCA_946902985.2). Classification (NCBI taxonomy): domain Eukaryota; kingdom Metazoa; phylum Arthropoda; class Insecta; order Orthoptera; family Tettigoniidae; genus Meconema; species Meconema thalassinum. The sequence goes on from OX336395.1 coordinate 192,971,978, forward strand.
TAAAACTATTTATAGACAATAAGAAATAGTTCGTCGGCGCCGAGCACACAGGATAAGTTTACGGTGTACGGACGAACAGAGTAACTGAGCCGGAATCAGAACGGTGATCGAGAGGGCATGCGTGGTTGATGACAGTGCCGGCGGGCGCGGGGTGGGGGTATCAAGTCACTACAGAATTGACTATTGCTAGTTTGCTAGTCATGAAGTGTATTCCTTGACCTTAATCCTTAGTTTACTTTATTCATTTGTGGAGTTGGCATTTCGCAGTCGTTGTTATCAATGAATTGTGAATACAGTGTGTTTACACGTTTAGTTGAAAAGTACCAGTAATTCCTGTTCATGCCCAAAAGTGCAATTAGCACTAGCAAAAAATATTAGGTTAAATTCTCTAAAACAATTAAAATAACAGTGTTTTTTCGTTTGATATTGGCTGAAGCAATTTTAACCTAGAATCATTATTGATCAACACCAAGAATCATAATTGATAATAGTCAAAGGTAATTTGTTTCATTGTATTTCAGTTTCCATTATGAAACGACACAAGGCAAGTGGGGTTCAAAACAGACAACTGAAACAGCAACGTACCAAAGCACTTGATAGTTCGAAATCTTTTATGACAGCTTTTATAAAAGGATCACTGAACTCTGAAAACAATGAAACTCTGAAAGAATGTGAATTTGACAGTATCAACTTAAGCCTTTATATTAATTAATCAAATATTACAGTAGTTAATAAATTGGCTAAACACGATGATCTTGATCGTACGATTCAAATCTCTCAATCCAACTCTTGGAATCAAGCGCAACCTTTTGGAACAATTCAACAAGTGTATGCATTTTTCTCTAGTTCGACTACACAGGTGGAGTGTCCTCAAGGAACATGTTAGCTTAATGGTCAAGGGCACTCCGATATAAGATGGAGTTCTAAAGCAGAAGCCGTGAACGCCTTATCATCTCAGTTAGTTGGAGTGCTTCATGCTTTAGAAAAATTGAGAGACACTACAACTGAAACCGTCGATACCAGACAGAGTGCAGCGCTGTTAATTAATGCAATAGAAAGATTTGACTTTGTAAATATGATATTTTTCTGGGCTGAGGCCTACTTCCAAAAATTGACCGAACACAGAAAACTTTGCAAATCGAAGGCATTTCGTTCACTTATGTAATAACTTGTCTACAACCTTTCCAAGATCAGCTTAATATGCGGAGAGAAACCCTTCCAGTTGATGTTATATCAAAAGCTACTAAGAAGTGTGAGGAATGGGGAGAACCCATGGAACGAAGACAAACAATGAAGCGGATAATGCCAGGAGAATCCACTGATGTTGGACTTTCCTGGAAAGATGAAGTAAAGCGGAGCACACTAGAGACCTTAGATAAACTTATTCGTGAGTTAAGTGAACTGTTCGCCAATATCGAGGAACTGGATGAACGTTTTGTCTTCCCCTGTACATTCATAACGAAACCCCAAATGAAAACTTTTTAAACACTCTAAAGAGGAAATGTTTCGAACTTGCAGAGAAGTACCCTGAAGATTTGAACGGAGAAGATCTCTTTGAAGATATTAAGGATGTCATAGTTTTATTACGAAGATCAAAGGAAAATAATGAAAAGAGTGACTTGAAAAAACTCAAAGATATTTTGTTATAGTTAACTTGTTTGGGGTTAGAGGCATACAGTAACTTGATCATCGCTTTCAAACTACTTTTAACGATTTCAGTGTCTGTGGCATCTTGTGAACGATCTTTTAGTAAGCTGAAGCTTATTAAAAATTATTTAAGATCCACAATGACGCAAGAAAGACTAAGTAATTTAGCATTTTATCAATTGAACGTGATCTGGCAGCTATTATAGACAACTCTATCACAAAAATGTTTGCATCCATCAAGGCTAGGAAGGCACATTTTTATATTTTTGTTATGACACTAAAACTTATTTTCTCTTTATTTTTTTTGTATTATTTATCCAAAAAAAAACTTTTAATACTTACAGTTTTAGTTTATTCATGTTTTTCTCTTTATAATGTGTTAAAGTAACATACTACTTATTAAAACACATATTTATGAACATTAAACTGTGTTTAAATTAAACTTATTGATCCTTGAACCTTTTAGTGTTACGGGGCGACTACTATCTAGTGGGCCCCGGGCGCCAAGTAGCCTAGGTACGTCACTGGAGTCGATTATTTCCAGACCGTGAGACCTTATTTCAAATGGATCCATTTGCCCTCCTCAATCATTCCTGAAAGTTTGTAACAAACGGAGATGGAGACACTGCTGTGTATGTGGGGCTTGCTCTTTCTCCATCTGCCGTCCATTAATTCAACTGTAAAATCAATTTTTGGATAATAAATGATGATCATAATAATAATAATAATAATAATAATAATAATAATAATAATAATAATAATAATAAATAGAATAAGTACTTAAATAATTGTCAATGTTTCCTTCCGAAAAAATCTAATAAAATTTCAAAAATTGTAAAATGTAATGTCAAAATAAAATGAGAAACACCTGTGACATTGATTGCTCCAACTTGAAAAGGTAACGGGCATTATCGTTACTTCGTTACTGTTAAAAAATTAACGGCGTTAGACCTGTCAAAATAACTGTTACTAATAACGGTGTTTTAAATAGCAAGTTACTTGTCTGCTCTGAGAATTTGGCAAACCAATCATCCTTCAACAAAGTTTGTAATTACTTTTCAAGAAAGGACAGTACTTTCGGTGCATCCTGTAGTTCCTCCCAGTAAATCAAAACAAGATCTTTTGTTTTGTGCTTTCTCATTTCCTCTCTTCTTCTTCTTCTCTTATTTGGCTTTACATAAATTATTCTCTAACGGATGTCCATATTAATGCGAGCTAAATTAAACTCAACTGCAGATGGTTTTCAACTTTTTTTCTTGGTTGTTTTGATTTAATCCTTGTGTAGTGTGTGGTAATTATAGACTCTTCCATTTCCCTTTTCTGTTATGGAAAAGTTATTTTCTTTATCATCTGAAACATTAGCATTTTTCTTTAATTTGAAATGAGTTGCTAATTAATTTTACATGGCATGTTTACATTTCAATTGGTCTTCTTCAGTCGAGGAATATCCGGTGAGGAGGATTGTGGGAACAACACGCTATTTCCGGTAGCTACATACAGCCTCCTTGCTGGGGCCTGTTGCACTTTTCAGTTCAGATTTTGTTCCACGATCACTTGTCAGATTTGTCTTGCAAAGTGAAAAGTGAAAAGTTAGGAATCTTTTCACTTTTGAAGCCTGTTATGTTCCTCCATTGGTGCAGAAATGCAAAGTGGAAAGGAATGAAGTGAAAAGTTTTCAGAAATCTTGCAAAGAGACGATTCCCTTTTCAGCTCTTGATGAACAAGTCTCTACACTAGTTTCTCAGCGCAGAATTTGGTTTAGTGTTATCAATATGTTACGACGAGAGCTTTCGTTATCATCAAGTGAGGATAGTGATGAAGAATCCAACAAGAGTACATACAAAGACTGGATGAATTTTCATAACCTCACTTCGACGGAATTTCGCGAGTGTTTTCATAATACCCCAATACAAGCTGACTATATTCATGAAATAATTGGCCATTTATTGAAACCTGCAACAAAAAGAAGTCGATCTCTTTCCAAAAAAGAACAAATTCTTGGTTAGGAAATGGTGCCCAGCACGGTATAGCAGCAATGCTTGGGACATCAAAATCAACTATTTGCAGAACTGTTACTAAATTCCTCAAGTTTACCAAGAAAAATAAATCATTAAATCATGGAGTATTATACAGTCTGTTCAAGGAATAAACATGATGGGATCATTCCTACGCAAAGATTTTTCACTTTGCAAAGAAATTGAAAAGTAATACATAGATCATGGTGGAACAGAAAGACTTTACACTTTGCAAGAATTGAAAAGTGCAAAGTGAAAAGTGAAAAGTTGCAAAGTTCATTCGTGAAACAGGCCCCTGGTCTATGCGCTGTAACGAGATACACTCAGCCTCGTGAGGCAAAACTGTAGCTGGTTATTGGCGTATCCCCTGTACAGCGTCCACTTTCTCGCTTAGTTGGGTTGGTTGGTTGGTTCCTTAGTTTAGGGGCTGCGACAACTAGGTCATGTAGCCCCGTGTACTTTGGGTGTGTGTAAAATCTGTCTGAAAACCGGTGTTAATTCTGATGACTGTATTAGTGTGTGTTAACTGTTTTTAATTCAAGTAAAGACTGCAGACAGTAATTTCAAGTAGTTCCTACTTTTGTTACCAAATGCTACCGTCCATGACACCTAGCTTGGACTTGGCTACTAGATGGTATCGCAGTCAGCACCTGGCGGCGAACGTTGGGACTAATAGACCGTTATCAATTCTAACCTACAGATTTTGGCTTCACACAAGTGTAGTTAGAGGAGGGTTCTTTTTCATGACAAATCTATGACAGGGGACCGCCGGCTTTACTTCCCCTCCGAAGGAAGGTATACTGAGGGATTTTTAACGCTCTTTAAAAATCTGACGACTTCGGCCTGGTTTGAACCCGCGACCTTGGCCATAGAAGCTCAGCATGCTACCAACTCGCTTAGTTGTAGTGGCGCTATCTACCTCGTTGTTCCATTAACTGAAAGATTATATGTGAGAAGAACAGGGATCAATTCCCATCCCTGTCATCTTGCAAGTGGTTTTCTGTGGTTTCCCTTTTCTGCTCCAGGAAAATGCCGTATTGCATCCTCATTTAAGGCCACGGCCACCTCCTTCAAAATTCTCATCAGAATTATAAATGCACACGCTAATACAGCCATCACAGTAACACAGGTTATTAGATAAAATACACTCAAACATATAAAGGACTCCAAGCGCACTAGAGTTCAATAAGGTTATGTAAACTTAGCTGGTTATTGGCGTTCACCTCCTCGCTTAGTTGTAGTGGCGCTATCAACCTCGTAACGAGTCAGACCTATTTAGAGATATTGTTACTCGGTTGATCTATAGCACTTCTATAGATATTGCGTTATTACTAGTATTGCTCCTTGCTTAGTTGTAGTGGCTCTATCAACCTCGTAACGAGTCAGACCTATTTAGAGATATTGTTACTCGGTTGATCTATAGCACTTCTATAGATGTTGCGTTATTACTAGTATTGCTCCTTGCTTAGTTGTAGTGGCTCTATCAACCTCGTAACGAGTCAGACCTATTTAGAGATATTGTTACTCGGTTGATCTATAGCACTTCTATAGATATTGCGTTATTACTAGTATTGCTCCTTGCTTAGTTGTAGTGGCTCTATCAACCTCGTAACGAGTCAGACCTATTTAGAGATATTGTTACTCGGTTGATCTATAGCACTTCTATAGATATTGCGTTATTACTAGTATTGCTCCTTGCTTAGTTGTAGTGGCTCTATCAACCTCGTAACGAGTCAGACCTATTTAGAGATATTGTTACTCGGTTGATCTATAGCACTTCTATAGATATTGCGTTATTACTAGTATTGCTCCTTGCTTAGTTGTAGTGGCTCTATCAACCTCGTAACGAGTCAGACCTATTTAGAGATATTGTTACTCGGTTGATCTATAGCACTTCTATAGATATTGCGTTATTACTAGTATTGCTCCTTGCTTAGTTGTAGTGGCTCTATCTACCTCGTAACGTGTCAGACCTATTTACAGGTATTGTTACTCGATTGATCTATAGCACTTATATAGATGTTGCGTTATTATTAGTATTGTTTATGTGGTTAAGTATGGCAACACAGCGATTAGTTTACTCATTATTGTAACGAGCTTCAGATATCAATGGTATCAACACTATTGGTATCTGTTTCTATTTAATGTTCCTGTTTAACTGGTGATCTTTTATAATGTGGTTAGTTGGGTTAATATACGAGGGGTGATCAGAAAGTAAGGTTACAAGACTGATATTCCTGGAGATTCGTCTGTTGAAGGGAAATTAGTCATCATCGTCATCATCTAAAGGCTCGGCCTTGTCGCTGCAATCACATTTGTCTCTCACATGCTGAACGTTTCAAGTCAGCATACTGTTTAAATTTAAGTCCATGCATCACAGAATCCAGATGAGCCTTCCGCGGTCTTCCTCTTCCTTTCTTCCCCAGAACTTTTCCTTCCAGTATGGTGGTCAGGAACTCATCATGACGTAGGGTGTGGCCAACGAATTTTGCTTGACTCTTTTCTACAATAGTGATCAATTTCCTTGTTTCGTATACTTCCTGGAAGACCCATTCGTTAGTCTTTTTCTCCGTCCAGCTTATTTTCAGCACATACATTTCCACTGGTTCCAGGCGTTGTATGTCCTGTTTCCCTAGAACCCAAGTTTCGCATCCGTATAACAAAACACTCCAGAAATCAGTAGTGTAGGGTAATTCTAATACATACGGTTGGTAACTGTGCAGAGTTTCACCCACCTGCCACCTACAGCGGTAGTTGTAGGTAAACAACTAATGGCAACTCATTTGGAGAACTGGGCCCACGAAGGGATCCACTCAGTTATACGATTTCTGTGGGCGAAACATCTAACCATGACCAGGACTTCTCAACGAGGGCGTCATCTTCCTTCATGATAACGCGCGGCCTCATACAGCCCAGAAGACCACCACGCTGTTGGAGCAGTTGCGCTGGGACATCATTGATCACCCTCCCTATAGTCCGGACCTCGCTCCCAGCGACTTTCACTTGTTTCCTCACATGAAAGAGCACCTAGGAGGTCGACGATTCACGAGGAGACAACGGGACAACGTGGCTCAACACGCAAGGACAGGATTTTTACCATGAGGGGATATTCAAACTCATCTCATGAAGTGACAAGTGTCTTAACCGATATAAAGAGTCATCACCATTAGTCGTTTTACTCTATACTGAGGGTCGTGACCTCATTTCTTCACTTCATTAGTAACTACATCCTTGACGAGATGATTCCATCCTAAGCGATCTTCAGCCCCTCGTAAGATATCGTGAAGAGGTAGGCCGGTGATCTTTGCTTGGTCTAACCATTTACTTGTTGTTCTACCTCGTGGTCTGGTACTGTACCCGATAACCCGGATAGTAGGCTGTCAGATATCCGCCCCCTCAATCAGATTGCCAATAATCAAACGCACCGGCACAGCTATATCAATGAAAATGGCACTGACAGATACTATCGAGATTAGAGCACATTAGTTAACAAGAAATTATTGTGGAACACACCAAAATATACGGGGGTTCATACTTACCTTTACTTACCTCTTAAATTTATCTCGGGGACTGGGTTGTCAACTGGATCACTTAAAAGTATGCCCACACAATAACCTCCACCATGATATTTAAAATGAACCAGAACGAAGACGAGAAACTTTAAACTGCACAAAAATTTATTTCACAAAAAGAATGATTTTAACAAAAATAAACAACAAAATCAACGTGGCAATCAGAAGCCATCGACCACATAACCATGTCCTCCTGTAGGACCTGTATTCTCTACATATAATGTTTCAGCTTTCTCAAGCTCATAGCAACGTAAAATATTGATGCACTGGGAATGGAAACGGGATTTGGGATGAGACACATATATCAATTGTTTTGCGTGTTTATATACTTCACATTTTATTTATAGCCACAAGGCTATTATGGAACGTCCTTGGCCTCTGTAACACAGTTGTCCGGGTCAGCTGCAAGGCACCTGCATGGTCAAAGCGGACTCCCGTTCGTTCAACCCTAGCATAAGCGTGTTACCTCATAGCTTGGCTCTCCTTTTTCAAACACGTAAATGTTCACATCTCAACTAAAATATTATCACGCAAATGTCTTACATGCTTCATTCAAACACCAGTGGATTACTCCAACAATCCCAAATCATGATTATTTGTTCAAACCACTTGCTTAACTTGCGTTGTTTAGAGTATAAAAACAAAAAAACAAAACTCTACATGTTAATAACAAAAGTTCATTAATTATTTATAACAATAATAAATTGTTTATAACAATGTCAAATGACAATTGAAAATTTTATACACGCCTGTATTAATCACTATCATTTCAAATTATTTAACAAAGATATTTACAAAATTATTTTACAATATTATATTGTTTATATTATTTATACAAGAAATACATTAAACCACACGTTTATCCGGTTGATAATTACTCAAATCGTGTTGATATAATCGACCAATGAAGGTTAGTTATATTTAACTGTCAAATTCAGGTTTAATAAGGTTTAATAATAATTATTAATATTTGTGACGGTAACCTCCATTCAAAATCTTTATCTCAAATTATTTAACACTCTTGTTAATTTTAACAGTATCTTCATATGAATAATCTTTCAAAGAACAAGAATAATACATTCAGCGGGAAAATACTTCGCTTATAACGCACAAAATTGCACAACAATTTTGGCCCAAAATTCATCATATATCTTCATATATATGGCATAAAAATCCTCCAAACTACACACAAAAATCCTCCACTTATAAATTCATCAACTTCATTAATTATTGTGGGAACCTCCTTCATTATTCAAGGGCATTACTCAACAGCGACTTTTACATGTCCACTGAACTAACGATTATACATCCATTGTTCCTCTTTAAAAATTCTTATATTCATCAATTGTAATAATGACTGTTATTATTTAACCTTCGTGGGTTTCAATCATGAATCGATATGAAGTAAAAATTTGCCAATCACAAATAAATTTAATAGCGAATACGATTAGACACTCCTGCCTGGTCTATCAAAATTGAGATTAACATCTTCAAAGTAACGCAGTATAAAAATACTATCTTCAAACAAAGTTCATCTAAACTGCAAAATAGTCGAATAGAATACAATTAGATTGTGGAATGCAAACATTATTGTTCCAATCTATAATTGAGAAAAACTCCTATCAAATGTTCATTACTATAGTGTATTCAATAAATTGTAATTAACGTTCATATTTCATAAAATTGTCTATAATGCAATGATAAATGTCTATGTTGCAATCATGTTCATAAGACTACTAGTATTTCAAAGATCGTCGATATCGTAATGGATTTTAACGCTCTAAAATCATTTAATCATTCTTCTTTCTTGAGGATGACAGAAAATTGGTCAAAGTAATTTACTGAATAGAATTACTTTAATAAAATGACACGCTGTCTGAATTCAAATCTGCCATAGCAAATCGTTAACTTTACAGTCAAATCGTGACTACAAAAATATGCAAATTACTGAAAGAATCTAAATCATCAGTCTCAACTGATCCAAAATTATTAAGTATGCCAATGACATAGCAATGTCTCAAAAATCGAAGAAAAAGGCATAAATCATCGAAGTGTACTGAGTACAGAAATATCAATCAAGAAAATGGGGCAAAAGATAGGACAGAAAATATGGGAAGAATGGTTGCTCAGATATCGCTACAAGACTCAAATAATACAAGAAACGTTCACGACTACCTTATCTGTTGATTGAAGTTCCAGAGGAAAGTTTTCAAAGAAAACTGCCGTTGGTTCCATTTCACCAGCGTAAAGATGTGCTCCGTCCTCGAATTTGGAATCAGCGTCCTCGGAGAATCGAACTGCTTCCTCCTCCGAAATTGCACTGCTCCGTGGATACGAAAAACATCCTTCTGGCAAATATTCATAGTTGTGGAGTATGAAAATATTACCACTGTTATCTGGTATAATTCAGCGATGGATTCACGATGCATGAGTGTAGTTGGATGTTCACTACATGCTCGCTTTTGTAGAAAGACGATTAACGAAGTTCCATGCTGTTACTTTACTCCAATCAATATATGTCCCAATTGCATTAGCCTTAGCCTTCCATCTCAACTACTGTTATAATCATCGAAAGCACTGCAAGAATATAATATTCCATAGTAGACTGTATCGTTGTAATACCAAACGTATTCTCCAATATCACTGTTGCACTCCACGTGTCAGCCGTAGTGTATAATGTGGAATTTTAAAAGTGTTTCTCCTGTGGCGAGAAAATCACTTTTGTTGGCAGCCTTAAAGTTCCAATATCTTTCGAAGTATAACTGTGAAATTGTTCAAATCTTCTACACACCTCAATGTTATACTGCCCAATAGAACTATAATGCAGGCTGAAGTTAGCGCTTGATATCTTCACTGGTGGAAACGTTAATGTGAGCGTTTCAACTTCACCTAGTTTCGAGCAGCGTAAAATGGAACTGCTCCGAGTTCGTTCGATGCGCCGGGCTTTAACCACGCTAAAGACAACTTGTTTCACTGAATCACTTGAAAATTACTATATATCACCAGAAATATATATGCGATCTGACATATGAGATCTGAGAGCTCCTCTCTCCTGTGCACGACCTTTTATCAACTTCTTAAGGGGCGTATCCATCCCTTCCATAGCCTGTTGCTGCGTCATTGCTAGAAGTTTTAACTTTGGCTATACTTGCCGGATTTTCAAATTTCAAAAACTCAAAATTAATTTCTTCAAAATTCCAAATCAATGCCATAACTGAAAATAGATTTCCACAAATCTGCATGCCAAAAGTAATCGAATATCGTAGTTTCAGCAATCTCCGTCTTCCTTCCAAACTATCGTTCATTGGTTCGAGTCTCTCCTCCAATAGCGTAGCTTCTTCCTTAGCACAATACCTTGTTTCCTGCGACTGCGTCGTAAATCTCGGATCTTTCTCGAACATAATCATGACGTCACCAAGAATCTCAGCTCAATCAGCCTGCTTGCATGAAATCTGCGTCATCCGTGCCTACGTCATGAATATCCACGTCATAACTATGACATTCATAACTTTACTCATATTTGCCAATACAGCCATCGTGGTCTCAATATAATTCAATTTCCGGGGGCATTCTCCCTTCACCACGTTTTAAAAACAGTTGCAAATTGTTTTTAAACTCTGTGTTATAAATATCTTAATTCACTTGAACACGAAATTGAATTATTATTGGCTTACTCTTCTATGATATTTCTACTATGTTCCTTAATCATAAGCCTCTTCTTCTCTGGTTTGTGTGTGGCTAATGCATTCTCTCCTTTCTACTTTCTCTTCTGTCCTGAATATCTGTTTTCTAAATTCTGCTGACTTGTAGAAGGACCAGGATCGATCACTACATCCTGTCTTTTCTTTTGATTCTCAGCTTCCTTTTCTCGTAATTCCTTCAGATACTGCTGACTTTCTTTCTCTCTTTCTTGATACTTGTCGGGTGTCATAACCTGACCTTGAGAATTCTGATTCTGGTACTGGTTATTTCTGTTATAATTTCGATTATAACCATTATTGTAGTATCTACCTCTTCCGTTGTTGTAATTCCCTCTATTATTATTCCAGCCTCGTCTTTGCTGATATGGACGGTAACCTTGGGATCTGTGGTTGGGGAAATAATTATTCCTGTGAGGACCTACATTTTCAGTTTTTCCTTCCTCAGGCTTGTCAGTTTGTTGCACTTGATCCATGTAGACCGTATTAACGTCTTTGAATTCGTGCCTCTGACCTTTTTGTACCAAATTTGGCATTGGACTCGTGTAGTCAAGCCTTCTCAACAATTCGTCCATGCTTGTCAAATCTCTAATGTTTGACGATATGATCAGTCTTCTTACCTCCACAGGCAGCATACGCGAAATAGCATCGATCAACTGCTCTGTTGACAATGGGGGTTGCAAAAATCTCAAACGTGATAGTTGACTCGTGAAGAAATCAGCGTACCGTGTTGGAAGAGTACCTGAATACTTCCTCGAGTATACTTCAGCTCTTAGCGAATTCTGAGCTGCTATTGACCAGAATCGTTTAATCAGTGCCTCTGCAAATTCGTCAAAATTGCTGAAAGTGTACCGAAATGCTCTAAACCATTCGAGGGGTCCTCCAGCTAGAAATCTTTCTACGATTCTCATCTCTCTCTCTCTAGGAATGTGGGCTTCTATGAAATAGTCTTTAAGATTCCTGATATATTCGATCGGTGTGAGACTATCAGTGTTGCTAAATTTTTGAGGTTTGTCTTCAAAATTCCGGATGACTGTCACATTTCTCGGATATGAATCCATATAATTCCTCCCACTATCACGATACTTCCATTCGGGTTCAATATTCCGATCCTCTTCTTCTTCCCTGAATCTGGATATACGTTCCTCAGGACTAATATCTCTCTCTTCTGTAGTAAGGTTACCTCTTCTCACGTAATTTCTCTCCTCTTCACCAGTCAATCCTTCGGTATCCTTGTCTGTGATTTCCGTGATGACTTTCCTAATCAACTCTTCCTTATAGGTTTCCATCATGCTAGCTTCTCCTAGTTTCAAATTCTGCAGCTTGCTCGTAGTTTCATTAACATCAGAGACAACCTTATGAATTTGTTCCTTTAATGTTTGCACGTCCTGACCTATCTGTGTTCTATCCTCTACCTGCTTTTCGGATAGCGAATCCATCCTTACATTCAAGTCTTTCCTAATCTGAACTACTTCGTTATTAATGTCTACTTGTGTACTGGCAAGTTTTCTTTCAATTCGCTCCTGAATCTGATCTACATGTTCCCCACTTGACCTGTTCCATTCATCTTTCCACACTGTTACATTTGCAGTTAACATTTCTGCAATATCTACTTCGATGTCCTCCTTAAGTAAACGATTGTGATCTAATACTTGGGTTCTCATGACCTCTACATCGTATTTTAAACCAGCTAAAGAAGCCGTTGTCCTAACAGACTCGTCAACTAACCGAGTTGTTAATGCACTAATGTTACGAGTACAAAGTATTTTTGAAGTTTCAATTTCCTCCCTCACTTTGTTAACATCAGTCTGAACTTTAGCAATGTCTACAAAAACAGTATTGACTTCTACTTGTATTTTATTGATATCGCTTTGCATATCGTTAACATCTGAATGAATATTATTGATGTCAACTTGAACATTTGACACATCAGTTCGAACATTACTAACCTCTCTTTGAACTTCTTCTACTTTATCCTGTACAGTAGCAACATCATTCCTTACAACAATTACTTCAGCTCTAGCACATGAAATATCACCCCGGACATTAGCAACATCAAGATTCAACATGGTAAGATCTTTTTGTACCTTAGACACATCAATTTTAACATCAGACACATCTTTATGAATGTCACTCACGGCATTCTCTATTCCCTGGGTACTGATCTGTAAACGCGACACATTATTTTCTAGGTTTGCAGAACTGGTCTGAAGAACTTTCATATTCTCCTCCATTCTACTAGTATTCCTAGCTTCCATCTCCTGCATTCGACTAGCATTCCTAGCTTCCATCTCCCTAGCACTTTCATTCATGCTAGCTTTCAACTCCTCTAACATCATTCTCATACTCTCATCTGCCATTTCAATAATATTTCAATAATAAACTGCTTTAGGGACATACATCAAACAGAGCAAAATAACAACATCTGAGCAACATTTTTCACCATATATAAATTTGAGCAATTTTCTGTCTTAAATCTAACTTATAATTACCTTATAATTAACCTTCGTAGACACTTCATGTTGAAATAAACTCAAGCACATGTTCAAGTTTCTTTGGTTCATTTTAAAATATCCTAACACAAATAATTTTCATTTATAATCCAAATAGTTTAATTTTATCTTTAATATGAATATACATGTCATAAGCCGGTCAAATAAAATAAGATTCCAGATCATAGGCGATTTTTCTAAGTTTCCAGCCTATTTAACCTCTTTCAAGTCGTATAAGATCTGATCTTTTCTGAGTGTAATTTTCCTAATACAACACAACATTTATTCCTATATAATCACACTCTCAAATTCTACAATTGGCTAAGACATCTAACAAAGAATCAACCTCTTTATTTGAGTCTTCACAATCCCTTTGACATCGATAACTTGGTAATCCAATGTTATTCGAACACTCCACAAAAATTGCGGTGTCAATTCTCCTGCAATAACTTGGTAATCCAATGTTTTGCTGATCGTGCCAATCGAGACAATCGTGCCCCACACGTTGATTGCGCCAATCCTACTTGGTAATCCAGTTTTGTAGAACAAGCCCCACGTTTTAGGGTCGCCAATCCTACTGTACCCGATAACCCGGATAGTAGGCTGTCAGATATCCGCCCCCTCAATCGGATTGCCAATAATCAAACGCACCGGCACAGCTACATCAATGAAAATGGCACTGACAGATACTATCGAGATTAGAGCACAATAGTTAACAAGAAATTATTGTGGAACACACCAAAATATACGGGGGTTCATACTTACCTTTACTTACCTCTTAAATTTATCTCGGGGACTGGGTTGTCAACTGGATCACTTAAAAGTATGCCCACACAATAACCTCCACCATGATATTTAAAATGAACCAGAACGAAGACGAGAAACTTTAAACTGCACAAAAATTTATTTCACAAAAAGAATGATTTTAACAAAAATAAACAACAAAATCAACGTGGCAATCAGAAGCCATCGACCACATAACCATGTCCTCCTGTAGGACCTGTATTCTCTACATATAATGTTTCAGCTTTCTCAAGCTCATAGCAACGTAAAATAATGATGCACTGGGAATGGAAACGGGATTTGTGATGAGACACATATATCAATTGTTTTGCGTGTTTATATACTTCACATTTTATTTATAGCCACAAAGCTATTATGGAACGTCCTTGGCCTCTGTAACACAGTTGTCCGGGCCAGCTGCAAGGCACCTGCATGGTCAAAGCGGACTCCCGTTCGTTCAACCCTAGCATAAGCGTGTTACCTCATAGCTTGGCTCTCCTTTTTCAAACACGTAAATGTTCACATCTCAACTAAAATATTATCACGCAAATGTCTTACATGCTTCATTCAAACACCAGTGGATTACTCCAACAATCCCAAATCATGATTATTTGTTCAAACCACTTGCTTAACTTGCGTTGTTTAGAGTATAAAAACAAAAACAAAACTCTACATGTTAATAACAAAAGTTCATTAATTATTTATAACAATAATAAATTGTTTATAACAATGTCAAATGACAATTGAAAATTTTATACACGCCTGTATTAATCACTATCATTTCAAATTATTTAACAAAGATATTTACAAAATTATTTTACAATATTATATTGTTTATATTATTTATACAAGAAATACATTAAACCACACGATTATCCGGTTGATAATTACTCAAATCGTGTTGATATAATCGACCAATGAAGGTTAGTTATATTTAACTGTCAAATTCAGGTTTAATAAGGTTTAATAATAATTATTAATATTTGTGACGGTAACCTCCATTCAAAATCTTTATCTCAAATTATTTAACACTCTTGTTAATTTTAACAGTATCTTCATATGAATAATCTTTCAAAGAACAAGAATAATACATTCAGCGGGAAAATACTTCGCTTATAACGCACAAAATTGCACAACAATTTTGGCCCAAAATTCATCATATATCTTCATATATATGGCATAAAAATCCTCCAAACTACACACAAAAATCCTCCACTTATAAATTCATCAACTTCATTAATTATTGTGGGAACCTCCTTCATTATTCAAGGGCATTACTCAACAGCGACTTTTACACGTCCACTGAACTAACGATTATACATCCATTGTTCCTCTTTAGAAATTCTTATATTCATCAATTGTAATAATGACTGTTATTATTTAACCTTCGTGGGTTTCATTCATGAATCGATATGAAGTAAAAATTTGCCAATCACAAATAAATTTAATAGCGAATACGATTAGACACTCCTGCCTGGTCTATCAAAATTGAGATTAACATCTTCAAAGTAACGCAGTATAAAAATACTATTTTCAAACAAAGTTCATCTAAACTGCAAAATAGTCGAATAGAATACAATTAGATTGTGGAATGCAAACATTATTGTTCCAATCTATAATTGAGAAAAACTCCTATCAAATGTTCATTACTATAGTGTATTCAATAAATTGTAATTAACGTTCATATTTCATAAAATTGTCTATAATGCAATGATAAATGTCTATGTTGCAATCATGTTCATAAGACGACTAGTATTTCAAAGATCGTCGATATCGTAATGGATTTTAACGCTCTAAAATCATTTAATCATTCTTCTTTCTTGAGGATGACAGAAAATTGGTCAAAGTAATTTACTGAATAGAATTACTTCAATAAAATGACACGCTGTCTGAATTCAAATCTGCCATAGCAAATCGTTAACTTTACAGTCAAATCGTGACTACAAAAATATGCAAATTACTGAAAGAATCTAAATCATCAGTCTCAACTGATCCAAAATTATTAAGTATGCCAATGACATAGCAATGTCTCAAAAATCGAAGAAAAAGGCATAAATCATCGAAGTGTACTGAGTACAGAAATATCAATCAAGAAAATGGGGCAAAAGATAGGACAGAAAATATGGGAAGAATGGTTGCTCAGATATCGCTACAAGACTCAAATAATACAAGAAACGTTCACGACTACCTTATCTGTTGATTGAAGTTCCAGAGGAAAGTTTTCAAAGAAAACTGCCGTTGGTTCCATTTCACCAGCGTAAAGATGTGCTCCGTCCTCGAATTTGGAATCAGCGTCCTCGGAGAATCGAACTGCTTCCTCCTCCGAAATTGCACTGCTCCGTGGATACGAAAAACATCCTTCTGGCAAAACTCTTCTTTGTGCGCCGGGACAACCCTGGCCTCTCTTGAAATTTCCCTGAAGTTCTTGCAGGAATTCGCCATGAAGTTTATTGTAGTTATTTCCGCAGAAATATTCATAGTTGTGGAGTATGAAAATATTTCCACTGTTATCTGGTATAATTCAGCGATGGATTCACGATGCATGAGTGTAGTTGGATGTTCACTACATGCTCGCTTTTGTAGAAAGACGATTAACGAAGTTCCATGCTGTTACTTTACTCCAATCAATATACACACATCAAAAAAAGTTTTGCATCACCTCGGTTCCAAGAGTTCCGGAACCGTTAAATACAAAGGGAATCGAGATCAACACAAACAACATTTCAGCTCGTTTTATTGCTCATGAGACCCACACATTGCATGTTGTACCATCATACAGCTAGACTTTCAGCATTTGTGGTCCAGATTGCAGTACACACCACTACCTCTAATACCCAGTAGCACGTCCTCTTGCATTGATGCATGCCTGTATTCGCCGTGGCATACTATCCACAAGTTCATCAAGACACTGTTGGTCCAAATTGTCCCACTCCTCAACGACAATTCGGCGTAAATCTCTCAGAGTGGTTGGTGGGTCAAGACGTCCATAAACAGCCCTTTTCAACATATCCCAGGCATGTTCGATAGGGTTCATGTCTGGCGAACATGCTGGCCACTGTAGTCGAGCGATGTCGTTATCTTGAAGGAACGCATTCACAAGATGTGCACGATGAGGTCGAGAATTGTCGTCCATGAAGACAAATGCCTCTCCAATATTCTGCCGATATGGTTGCACTATGGGTCGGAGGATGTCATTCAGGTATCGTAAAGCCGTTTCGGAGCCTTCCATGACCACCAGTGGCGTACGTCGGCCCCACATAATGCCACCCCAAAACATCAGGGAACCACCACCTTGCTGCACTCGCTGGACAGTGTGTCTAAGACGTTCAGCCTGACCAGGGTGCCTCCAAATACGTCTCCGACGATTGTCTGGTTGAAGGCATATGCGACACTCATCGGTGAAGAGAACGTGATGCCAATTCCGTGGGGTCCATTCAGCATGTTGTTGGGCCAATCTGTACCGCGCTGCATGGTGTCGGGGTTGCAAAGCTGGACCTCGCCATGGACGTCGGGAGTGAAGTTGCGCATCATGCAGCCTATTGCGCACAGTTTGAGTTGAAACACGACGTCCTGTGGCTGAACGAAACGCATTATTCAACATGGTGGCATTGCTGTCAGGGTTCCTCCGAGCGGCAATCCGTAAGTAGCGGTCATCCACTACAGTAGTAGCCCTTGGGCGGCCTGAGCGAGGCCTGTCATCGACAGTTCCTGTATCTCTGTACCTCCTCCATGTCCGAACAACATCGCTTTGGTTCACTCTGAGACGCCTGGAAACTTCCCTTGTTGAGAGCCCTTCTTGACACAAAGTAACAATGCGGACGCGATCGAACTGCGGTATTGACCTTCTAGGCATGGTAGAACTACAGACAACATGAGCAGCGTACCTTCGTCCTGGTGGAATGACTGGAACTGATCGGCTGTCGTACCCCCTCCGTCTAATAGGCCCTGCTCATGCATGGTTGTTTACATCTTTGAGCAGTTTTAGTGACATCTATGAACAGTCAAAGGGACTGTATCTTGGATACAATATACACAGTCAACGTCTATATGCCGGAGATCTGGGAACCGAGGTGATGCAAAACTTTTTTTGATGTGTGTATGTCCCAATTGGATTAAAGCCTTAGCCTTCCATCTCAACTACTGTTATAATCATCGAAAGCACTGCAAGATTATAATATTCCATAGTAGACTGTATCGTTGTAATACCAAACGTATTCTCCAATATCACTGTTGCACTCCACGTGTCAGCCGTAGTGTATAATGTGGAATTTTAAAAGTGTTTCTCCTGTGGCGAGAAAATCACTTTTGTTGGCAGCCTTAAAGTTCCAATATCTTTCGAAGTATAACTGTGAAATTGTTCAAATCTTCTACACACCTCAATGTTATACTGCCCAATAGAACTATAATGCAGGCTGAAGTTAGCGCTTGATATCTTCACTGGTGGAAACGTTAATGTGAGCGTTTCAACTTCACCTAGTTTCGAGCAGCGTAAAATGGAACTGCTCCGAGTTCGTTCGATGCGCCGGGCTTTAACCACGCTAAAGACAACTTGTTTCACTGAATCACTTGAAAATACTATATATCACCAGAAATATATATGCGATCTGACATATGAGATCTGAGAGCTCCTCTCTCCTGTGCACGACCTTTTATCAACTTCTTAAGGGGCGTATCCATCCCTTCCATAGCCTGTTGCTGCGTCATTGCTAGAAGTTTTAACTTTGGCTATACTTGTCGGATTTTCAAATTTCAAAAACTCAAAATTAATTTCTTCAAAATTCCAAATCCATGCCATAACTGAAAATAGATTTCCACAAATCTGCATGCCAAAAGTAATCGAATATCGTAGTTTCAGCAATCTCCGTCTTCCTTCCAAACTATCGTTCATTGGTTCGAGTCTCTCCTCCAATAGCGTAGCTTCTTCCTTAGCACAATACCTTGTTTCCTGCGACTGCGTCGTAAATCTCGGATCTTTCTCGAACAAAATCATGACGTCACCAAGAATCTCAGCTCAATCAGCCTGCTTGCATGAAATCTGCGTCATCCGTGCCTACGTCATGAATATCCACGTCATAACTATGACATTCATAACTTTACTCATATTTGCCAATACAGCCATCGTGGTCTCAATATAATTCAATTTCCGGGGGCAGTACCTTCAATTTTACCTTGTAGAATGGTATTTTCTAAATTGTCTCCTTCTCTCCTCAAAGTGTGTCCCAGGAATTCGTAATTTTCACTAACACGGGAAGATAAACGTTTTGTGATCCTCAGTTTTTCCATAGTGGAGGCATAAGTTCTTCTTTCTGTCCATGGTATACTTAACATCCTCTGCCAACACCACATCTAAAAGGCATCTACTCGGTTCTTGTCATTAGCCTTCACAGTCCAGGTCTCACAACCGTATCAGTTGCATGAAATACATACATCAAAACAAGTTTTGCATATTGCTGGCCAATAGTCGTAGTGGTCTCTAACCCATTAGTCGTTCTTGCGTGTGTGTATATCGGCTGTGTACACTCGCCCGTGTCAATGAGGATGGATCTGTGCGAGTGTGGAGACGACCCGGTGAACGTATGCACGACCAATACAACCCAGACCGATACCAACAAGGAGGAGATGGTGCAATGTTTTGGGTTGGCATCATGTATGGTCGCCGAACCCCTCTTGTAGATCCCAGGGTGTATGACAGGTATACGTTACAGGGATACTATCCTGGCACCTGTAGTGAAAGGCTATGCTGAAAATTTCGGCTCAATTTCACTATCGTGAACGATAACGCTCGTCTTGAGGAAAGAATTCATGTTGAAAATTAATAAATGTAAAACAAAAATATTGGAATGCAGCCGAAATAAATCAGAAACCTCTATCGACATCAAATTGGCAGGTGAAAAATAAACGAAGAGGAGACTTCTGTTACTTAGGAAACAAAATAACCAGTGATGGACGAAGCAAAGAGGGTATACAAAGTAGGTAGGTTAAGGCAAGGAAAGCATTTCTACAGAAAAGGAACCTGTTGACATCGAATGTAGATTTAGGTATTAGGAAGTCATCATTGAAAGCCTGGAGCGTGGCGCTCTATGGAAGTGAAACTTGGACTATTGGTGCAGCAGAAAATAGGAGAATTGAAGCGTTTGAAATGTGGTGTTACTGGAGAATGATGAAGATCGGATGGGTAGATAGGGTTACAAACGAAGATATATTAAGACGAGTGGAAGAGGAGAGATATTTCTGGCGACTGCTGTGAAGAGAAGAGATAGGTTGGTAGGACACATACTAAGACACCCAGGAATAGCAAGCTTAGTTATGGAAGGAAGGGTCGAGAACAAGAACTGTAGGGGTAGACCAAGGTTAGAATATGTTAAACAGATGGTCTTGGATGTAGGGTGTGGTAGCTATGTGGAGATGAAACGATTAGCTCAGGACAGGGAGGCATGGAAAGCTGCATCAAACCAGTCAAAAGACTGAAGACTGAAACACAACGCTCGCCCGCACATTGCCAAATCCTTTCTTCAGGAGAATGGTATTCACAGAATGGAATGGCCTACCTATGTTCCAGATCTCAATTGTGTAAAGCAGGCATGGGTACTGCTTAATAAACAAATCTGTCCTCACTGTGCTCAATGGCAATATGCAAAACTTCTTTTGATGTGTGTAAAA
Organism: Meconema thalassinum; assembly: GCA_946902985.2. Classification (NCBI taxonomy): domain Eukaryota; kingdom Metazoa; phylum Arthropoda; class Insecta; order Orthoptera; family Tettigoniidae; genus Meconema; species Meconema thalassinum. The sequence continues at coordinate 192,992,845 of OX336395.1, forward strand.
TGTACACGTGTCACTGTAGGCTTTGTAACCTTACTTTCTGATCACCCCTCGTACAAATACACAACTACTGTGCACTAGAATTGAATGAGGTTATGTAAACGTAGCTAATTATTGGTGTATCCTGTACAGCGTCCGCTTCCATTCAATACGGGGTGTTTGAAAATGAACTCCTAGCTTTAATGTGTCCTAGAATTTGTACACTGTTCTAGTTTGTGGTGTGTGATTTATCAACTCTCCAAGTTTGGCTCCCTTGCAGTTGGCAGGTCTGCTTGACCTTGAGACGGCTCCAGTGCTGTTTGTTTCCTCTGCTCCCTCAGTTCAGTCCAGGCTTGCATGCAGTGCAGTGCAGTGCAACTCCGTGGCAATGTGTACTACGCAACAGAAAGCGCAGTGTGTTATTTGGCTTGTGCAAACTGGCCAGTTATAACAGTGCAACGTAATTTTAGACGTCTGTTCAAGGATCTGATGGGAATTTCTTGGTCTACCTGGTGATTTTACTTTTAAAACACTACTGGTTTCCTTGAAAGACTTTAGCCAATGACGGATAGTTTTTGCTGTAGGTAGTTCACCACCATACTGACGTCTAAAATTACGTTGCACTGTTATAACTGACTGTTTTCACAACCCAAATAACACACCTCGTTTTCTGTTGCGGAGTAAACATTGCACGCACGCCTGGACTGAACTGAGGGAACAGAGGAAACAAACAGCAATGGGGCCGTGTCAAGGTCAAGCAGACCTGCCAAATGCAGCGGAGCCAAACTTGGAGAGTTGTTGGATCACACACCACAAACTAGAATAGAGTATGTCACTTTGTACAGATTCTAGGACACATTAAAACTAGGGAGTTCTTTTTCAAACACCCCGTACTCTACTTGAACTGATTAGTGTGAGCTTCGAATAGCGTAGCTTCCTCGCTTAGTAATAGTGGCGCTATCTACCTCGTTATTTCGTGTGACTGTAAGACTGTTGTTGATACTGGTGAATGAGTGACCAAATTTACCATATATTCTGCATTACAAAGCAACATAATTCATGCCTTTTCAATTATTATTTTTTCAAATTTAAAATATAAATGTAAAAGATAATATTTTCATTTGTTTGACTCTATACACTTTTAGCAGAGCTGGTTTATTTTTTCATATGTCTTTTCAAATTAAAGATTCTACACTGCCTCATCCAAGTTCATGGAGTCTCTAATTAAAAATAGTCTATGAAAAAAGTACGTAACTGTACAGAGCGAAATTAAAGAAACCCGAACTCACCAAGTTTAATGGCTAATATATTACTTAGTAATTACTTTTCCATCGATTGGTCTCCGAACTCATTTGAAATGAAAAGTCACTAATGGTGTTTACACACCGCAACTTCTTCTGCGAGCACGACCACAAAACAGATCAACAAGTCAACTTGTACATGAGGTAATTGACTTTCAATTATTCTGTCGTCTCTTTGCTGAGTACAGTTTGGTTAACATTTAAAGGTAGCATGATTGTTGTCGTTTAACAACCGCATTCCGGAAGTAGGAGCCATCGGGCGCCACTCCACAGGGTAGGCAGATCTACCTGGATATTGTGAGCAGAAATACGAAACTACAGGGTCATCGAAGAAAGGTAGCCTTAATTTTGATTAGTAATAGCTCAGGCTGTAATAAAGATATTATAATTAATTTTACACCAAAAGATAGAGAAAATCATAAAGGTTTATGTACCTGTTTAGTAGGTTTCGATGTGAGCTCCGCCTGTGGCTCGATACACATCCAAGCGATAGTCCACCTCCGTTCAGGTCCGCCGAATCATCGGTGATTCGTTCCTTTAGGTCAGTGGTTCTTAACGGGTGGTCCGCGGGAGAAAAGGATCCACCAGCACGTATAACAAAGTGGCCAATAAACGGGGATTTCGAAAACAATGTGCGAGAATGTATTTGCGGCGATGACTATCAGGTTTTGAATTGAAATATCGTTAAAATAAGTGTTATTGAGGAATGGTTATAACTGATTAGGTGTATTAGGTGAGGGAGGGAGGGGGTGGTGGTCCGACAATATTTCAGTTTCAGGCTGAGTGGTCCGCAGACGTCTACGGGTTCAGAACCACTGCTTTAGGTGTTGCAGGCACTGGATATTTTGAGTGTAAACAATGTTCTTATGTAGTCCATAAAGAAAAAATCTAAAGGAGTTAAGTCAGGGCTCCTTGGCGGCCACGCAAGTGGACCAGCACTACCAATCTACTGATCAAGGAATTTTCTGTTGAGAGCTTCACGTACAATAAGACTGTAGTGAGGCGGTGCTCCATCCTGCTGGAAAGTAACATCTATTCCCTTTTCCCTTTGAATGTCGTCTATTTGTGGAAAATAAGGCCACCTTTTTCTATGACCAGCTATACAGAGTGTTTCAGAATTACTTCTACAAACTTTGAGGATTGGTTCCTTACACCAAAACAAGAACAAAATGTTCATATACACAGATAAAAGTCTAACGGGTCCTCCTCTGCCCATCCATCTGTCCTAGAAGATCTCCGTCAGTGCAGTGCGAACAAGGTGACTAAAGTGTGCAGGAGCCCCGTCATTCATCCACCACATACGTTGTCGTATTTGCAGGGGCACATTGTCATGCAGTAAGTCTGAAAGTGTATTCTTGATAAAGTCTCTGGAGACAGCACTTGTAAGACGTGCTGGTAGAACGTATGGACCTACAATGCCAGCCCACACATTGATCCTAAACTGGTGCCGATGGCGAGCCTGTCTGGAACACCTGTGCATTTGACAGTTTTTCCATCTGTCGGTGTCAGGAACCTTTTTTGATATGAGTTCATTTGTTAAACACTTCCAAACAGACTGTCAATAATGTGTCACTGTACAATATTCTTTAATTAATAAATCGAAAACGAAGGATTTTGGGACATATGTGTATATGAACTTTTTTCCTTGTTTTGGTGTAAGGAACCATTCCCTAAAGTTTGTAAAAGTATTTCTGAAACACCCTGTACAACTCGCTTTCTATACCCGTCGTTGACTCGTTTGTGAACTAAGGCTAAAACGAAAATGGCGCTTGGAAGACTGGTGACAGGGGATATGTTAGCTAAGGACACTGGGTAGTGACAATAGCTTATTTTACATAATTTTTTACAAACCTTCCTACATTTTTCTTTCGACTTCTATTTCGCAGATAGTTACAAATTTAACATTAGGAAAATATCTACCCTTCCTAAACTATCTAATAATAATAAATATAAAGTTTGCCTGATTTATTACAGGGTGGTCAAAAAGAAAGCCAATGAAAATCAGTAGTTCTGTGAAGAACTATATAGCCCATTTTCATATATCTTACGTATGTTAATTGCCTTTATCAACTTACAAAATTTCAGTTTCATTGTCTAAATATTTCGGATCGTCGCCATGTTGGATTTATATATATATATATATAGGCCATAGAGTTATGTACTATTAGATGACGATTATTGCATAGGTTCATTATTCAAACGTTGACTTCGATCGCATGATTAGGACACAACAAATAAAAACTTAATTTTAAAATTTTGCACAGGCGCCAATTTGAGGTTAAGTAAACAATTTAACTAAATTAGATTTCAGTGCATTACAATGTGAATAAACATTTGCTGTACCAAGTTTCATTGCGCTCGGATGGTTAAATCGCGAAAAAATTCTATTTAATTGTTTCAACTTCACATGGCTGCCATGTTCGTTTTGTACTTAACAGTGTTATGAAAGTCACATAGGAAAACTTTTAGTAGTGCCCTTTATCACCCTACAAAATGTCAGGGTGATATCAGTAATCGTTTCGGAGATATAGAATGCCGGTGAAATATTTCGCACAGCCACCATGTTGGATTGGTGAGACGTAATAAAATTTGTAGGTCATGGTCGGGGTCAGCCAAAATAGTACTATAACCTTACCGAGTTTCATTGAAATCGCTTTGGCCGTTTAGATTTTATTAGGGGCGGGGGAGGGGGGGACACACACATACACACACATGGACAAAAGGTGATCTCATAAGTTGTTTTTTTTTTTCTTCATAAATCAAAATAGCGTAAAAATCTAATATATAGGGTGAAGAAAAACTGCCGCACTTGGAGGTCGGCATGCGACTCCTCAACCAAATGCAAGACAAAGGTTTCTATTGCAAAATCGGAGCGGGTGCAGTTTGAAAACACAAGTATGAAAACGAGAAGCTGGAATCACTGTCACATCCTGCAGCGCATCAGAATGTACAGAGGTATGAGTAGCACTCCGCTCTACCGTACCAGCCGTCGTAGCTCATTGGGATATCAAACCCACATCCACCATGGAGCTTCAGGTCGTTTCGTTTTGTGTGACGTCAGTTAGTTCCCGTCGTTTATCTGTGTTTATAAGCAGGACATCATTTTTTGTCACATGACAAATGTCTTAACACATGACAGTGGTCGCTTTGATCATCTGTGAAGTGAACGTTTCTTTACGTGTATGTACCGGCTCTGTGAAGATAAGACTGGACGTCAAACGTACAGAACGGAATTATTGTGTGTAGCATAATTGTGTTTTTGTACCTCATTGGATAAAGACGATGTTACGGTATCCACTATTATGTTCTATTGACTTTATTTGTGCCATGGACGAAACAAAGTGGTCGTTTACGTCTGTGAGAAGTTCATGTAAACACAACACATAATATATTGCTTTGTGGAGGTGTACATTGGATACAATTTGATACATTAACTGAACATCTTTCTGGCGCGAACGCAACTTGACCATCGGAGCATCCGCATAAGCTGCATTCACGGCATTACCTCGTCCCACTGAGCTAACGAGACAGCTCTGGCACAGCGCCGAGTTCATGCGACCTGTTCTTGGCCACGCTGCACGCAGTTACAGCGTTGCCAGAGCCTCGTTTCTTAACTCGCATTTCTATTAAACCTATTGGCGGGACTAGATTTTGCTAGATAAACCTTTGTCGTGAATTTAGACTAGGAACCGCTTGCCGACCTCGAAGTGCGGCATTTTAGCCTATTTTCATTTTATGAAAAAAAAAAAGGCTTATGATATCACCTTTTGTCCGTGTGTCTATGTGTGCACGCGCGCGTGTGTGTATGTGTGTGTGTGTCTAATAAATTCTAAATGGCTGGAGCGATTTCAATGACACTCGGTAAGATCATAGCACCATTCTAGCCGACCCCGACTTTGCCCTTCAAATTTTATTGTGTCTCACCATTCCAACATGGCGGCTGTGCGAAATATTTTACCAGCATTCGGTATCTCCGTAACTATTACCGATATCACCCTGAAATTTTGTACGGTGATAAAGGGAACTACTAGAAGTGCACCTTTCAAAAACCTGGTAACTTTAAAACCAACATGGCGGCCAAGCGAAGTTGAGACTTTTAAATAGACTTTTCTCGCGATGTAACCATCCAAAGGTAAGTAACATGGTACAGCATATGTCTATACACATTGCAATGCACTGGCATCTAATTTAGTTCAATTGTTTACATAACCTCAAGATGGCGGCTGTGCGAAATTTTAAAATCTCGTTTTCACTCCTTGTGTCCTAATCATGCGATTGAAGTCTGAATACCACACGTACACAATAATCTTCATGTAATAGTACATAAATAATAATCCAACGTGGTGACCATCTGAAATATTTAGACGGTTCTCAATATCTACGAATCTATCACAACAATCAAACTGAAATTTTGTATGTTGATAGAGGCAATTAACATGAGTAGGATATATGAAAATAGGCTGTATATTTCTTCACGGAACTACTTGTTTCTTCATCCTGTATAGAGGCATGATTTTTTTTCGCACTAATTTTTGAATGATTTCGCTAGAAGGATACTAATTTTCGCGTTATTTCGCGAAATAGATATTGCTGTATCGCTTTAATAGCGCTTTAATGAAATTCTAAAATTAATCATTAAAGGTTTCATTATTGTGTTTCTGAATTATTTATATGATTGGTAGATGTATAAATTACTACAGTAGTAAGTATCCAATATTATTTTATTTTATTCCTGATTTTGCATTACTTCAATGCTAGCAGTGACAGAATTATTTCAACTTGTTGAATCTTTATTCACTCTTCTTTTTCTTTTCATACATATCTTGAAACAAAATGTCAAGCTCGTTATTCACTACAGATTTCGCTGTAATATCGCGCTTATCGCGAAATAATTGAATTTCACTTTAAACTGGCCTTATCGCTTTAATTCGCAAACATAATATCCATATTTTCTTAAGCAAAAACATGTGATTCGTAAAGATATCACTAAATCGGTTCGAAATAATTTATTTTGTTGCGTTTATGGTTGATGCGAAAAAATCACGCCTCTAACCCTGTAAATCTTCGTCACATGCAATTTATTTCAGGTTATTAGCTTTTTTCATATGAGATGTCCGTGTGTGTGTGTGTGTGTGCGTATGTGTGTCTGTCTGTGTGTGATCCACCCCCCCCCCCCTAATAATTTTTAAGTGGCTGGAGCGATTTCAATGAAACTCGGTAAGGTCATAGCACCATTTTGGCCGACCGTGCCCTTCAAATTTTATTACGTCTCACCAATCCAACATGGCGGCTGTGCGAAATATTTCACCAGCATTCAATATCTCCGAAACTATTACCGACATCACCCTGAAATTTTGTACGGTGATAAAGGGCACTACTATAAGTTCACCTGTGAGACTTTCAAAAATCTGGTAACTACAAAACCAACATGGCTGCCAGGCGAAGTTGAGACATTTAAATAGACTTTTCTCGCGATTTAAGCATCCAAACGCAATGAAACTTAGTACAGCAAAAGTTTATACACATTGTAATGCATTAACATCTAATTTAGTTCAATTGTTCCCATAACATCAAGATCGCGGCTGTGGGAAATATTTTACCGGCATTCTATATCTCCCAAACTATTTCTGATATCACTCTGAAATTTTATACGGTGGTAAAGGTTGGTTGGTTCCTCAGTTTAGGGGCTGCGAACACGCGGGCATGTAGCCCCGTGTACTTTGGGTGTGTGTAGAATCTGTTTGATAACCGGTGTTAATTGTGATGACTGTAGTGGGTGTTATATGTTGTTGTTTTTTTTAAATTCAAGTAAGGACTGCAGACTTTGAATTTTTCAAGTAGTTCCTACTTTTGCCGCCAAACGCTACCGTCAACGACTACTAGTTCAAAACTTGTCTACTAGACGCCACCGAAGTCGGCTCCTGGCAACGAACGTAGAAACCTAAGAGCGTTGTTTACATTTTAACCTCTAATTTAGATTCACACTGTGTAATTAGTGGAAGGTTCTTTAACATGCCATAAATCTATGACATGGGACCGCCGGCTTTACTTCCCCTCCGAAGGAAGGCATACTGAGAGATTTTAACGCTCTTAAAAAATCCGACGACTTCGCCCGGGTTTGACGCCTCGATCTTGGGCATAGAAGCTCGGCATGCTACCAACTACGCCACCGTAGCCACACGGTGATAAAGGGCACTACTACAAGTTTATATATGTAAGTTTCAAAAACCTGTAAAGTACAAAACGAACATGGCGGCCAAGCGAAGTTGAAAGACTTTAATACACTTTTCTCGCGGCTTTAACCATCTGTGCGGAGTGAAATATGGTACAGTAAATTTTTATACATATTGTAATACACTGGCATCTAATTAAGTTCAATTGTTTACATAACCTCAAGATGGCGGCTGTGCGAAATTTTAAAATTAAGTTTTTATTTCTTTTGTCGTAATCATGCGATGGAAGTGAAAGTTTGAATAATGAACCTACCCAATAATTTTCCTTTAATGGTACATAACTCTATGGCCTATACATATAACAATCCAACATGGCGACTAACCGAAATATTTAGTTATATGAATAGGATATAAATATATAAATGAAAACAGACTTTAGTTCTTCACAGAACTACTTGATTTTCACATATTCCAGTAATTGTAATTATTTTGTATTGACCAATTGAAAGTTAACATATTAATTTCGAACTTCTGTTTTGCACGGTGTGTGGAAAACAAAAGGGGAGGGATTAATTATAGCTTATCCTCGGAACTGATGGTTTGACTAATCTTCTATCCAGAGTGTGACATTGTGACATGTTTAAGGGAGATTTGTCTGGAATCTTTGTTGCTATTGTGTCAGCGCAAGAAGTGAAGCGACTCGCCCTACTCTGTTACCACTCGGTTCTACTCGGCTATTTGTAGAGATGTTATCGTCACGTGACACTGTGACAAACGACTCCGAATTATGACTTCCGACTGGCGTTTGTTTCTTCTGCCCGAGGGATTAAGCTCCCGTCCTGACGGTACAGTCACGTTCTCTTGCCTTCCATCACTCGAGTAGAGTGGTTATACATTTATAGAGCTAAACCAAGAGGCTGGAGAAAAATATATTTATAGAGCCAAATAAAGAGGCTGGAGGAAAATACATTTTCGACGTGAAATTGATTATGGTTGGTTGGTTGGTTGGTTGGTTCCTCAGTTTAGGGGCTGCGACAACGCGGTCACGTAGCTCCGTGTACTTTGGGTGTATGTAGAATCTGTCTGATAACCGGTGTTATTTGTTATGGCTGTATTAGAGTGTGTTATCTGTTTTTTACTCTAGTAAGGACTACATTCATTTTATTTTCAAGTAAATCCTACTTTTTCTACCAAACGCCACCGTCAACGACCAACTACTGTCGACCAAAGTATTATGTGCACTCGAGTTTGAAGGTTGTTTGTGAAGTAACCAATAGACCTACATAAAATCCAATAACATCATCATTTTCGTCGTTCTATTGCACGTTAGTTCATGTAGGTTTGGAATTTTTAATTTATATTTTAATATTTTTTGTCGCAGTTGGAGCACAAAAAGTGCACGTTTTTAAGCGTGTTTCAACCATGCGTCACATTTAAGAATTATTATCTCAAACACTCGTCATCAGATCGAATGCAAATTTTAACACAATATACATTGGAATGTTTTATAACTGGATTATTAATTTCAAAATTTTGCGTGTCCAAGAAAAAAAGTTGTTATCATTTTTGTAAGGTAACTTTTTCTCGGCTCGGGGTGGTTGGAAAATATAGTTCTTGGTTGCGATGTAATCCTTATACATCAAAAAGTTAAGCTGTATGACTGTGAAATACGTAAATTAACTCACTTATTTTATATCGGTTTGTATTTGTAGGCGGAAATAACACATCGTTCACCAGCTACCCGCTCCCGGGAGAGCTGTACAGCGTTGCTGTGATGGAGCCCATCACTTTCGAGCGAGGCACGCCATGATACGTGTTGGGCTCCATTTCGGCAACGCTGTACAGCTTTTCTGGGAGCGGGTAGCTGGTGAACGATGTGTTTTTTCCGCCTACAAATACAAACCGATATAAAATATGTGAGTTAATTTACGTTTCTCACAGTCATATAGCTTAACTTTTTGATGTATAAGGATTACATCGCAACCAAGAACTACATTTTCCAACCACCCCGAGCCGAGAAAAAGTTACCTTACAAAAATGATAACAACTTTTTTTCTTGGACACGCAAAATTTTGAAATGAATAATCCAGTTATACAACATCCCAATGTATATTGTGTTAAAATTTGGATTCGATCTGATGACGGGTTTTTGAGATAATAATTCTTAAATGTGACGCATGGTTGAAACACGCTTAAAAACGTGCACTTTTTGTGTTCCAACTGCGACAAAAAATACTAAAATATAAACTAAAAATTCCAAACCTACATGAACTAACGTGCAATAGAACGACGAAAATGATGATGTTATTGGATTTTATGTAGATCTATTGGTTACTTCACAAACAACCTTCAAACTCGAGTACACATAATACTTTGGTCGACAGTAGTTCAGAACTTGATTACTAGAGGCCACCGCAGTCGGCTCCTGGCGACGAACGTTGGAACTATAATTTAACTTCACACAGGTGTAATTAGTGGAAGATTCTTTATCATGTCATAAATCTATGACATGGGACCGCCGGCTTTACCTCCCTTCCGAAGGAAGGCATACTGAGGGATTCTAACGCTCTTAAAAATCCGATGACTTCGGCCGGGTTTGAACCCGTGATCGTAGGCATAGAAGCTCAGCACGCTACCGACTACGAAATTGATTATCGGCCTGCAGACATAATAGAGTAGTTATTGTTGTTGTTGTTGTTGTTGTTGTTGTTGTTGTTGTTGTTGTTGTTGTTGTTGTTGTTGTTGTTGTTGTTGTTGATGATGATTATTTTAGGAGCTTTGCGACATTGCAGCGCCACTCTGATCAGTTGGATGGGACAGCCTCACTTTGGAATTGTTAACCGGACTCTGAAACGAACGAACTTTTCTATTACATTTATATCGGCGGCTTCGGTTGCGTAGTTGGTAGCATGCCCAAGGTCACGGGTTCAAACCCGGCCGAAGTCGTCGGATTTAAGAGCGTTAAAAATCCCTCAGTATGCCTTCCTTCGGAGGGCTAAGTAAGGCCTGCGGGCCCATGTCATAGATTTATGGCATGAAAAAGAACCTTCCACAAACTACATTTGTGTGAAGCCAAAATTTGTAGGTTAGGTTTGATTAATGCTCTTAAGTTCCAACGTTCGTCACCAGGCGCTGGTTGCGACGGCATCTAGTAGTAGCGAAGTTAACAGCTACAGTAGGTGTCGTGGATGGTAGCATTTGGTAGCGAAAGTAGAAACTACTCGAAATTATCGTCTGTAGTCCTTACTTGAATTAAAAACAGATAACACACACTAATACAGCCATCACAATTAACAGCGGTTATCAGACAAATTCTACACACACCCAAAGTACACGGGGCTGCATGACCGCGTTGTCGCAGCCCCTAAACTAAGGAACCATCATTTTAATTTTTATTTTATTTGTGTTTTCTATTTAAATATTCTTTTTACATTTATATTATTATTTTTATTTTATATAATATTTTAACCTTTAGTTTGATTTTTTAATTTATACTTTATTAGCCTACTTTCGATTTTTGCAAAAAAGGAAAGTAGACTTATGAGATCAACACAGGGCGAAAAAAGTGTGTCTGTCTGTGTGTGTGTGTGTGTGTGTGTGAGTCTGTGTGTGTCTGTGTGTGTGTCTGTGTGTGTGTATGTGTGTGTGTGAGTCTGTGTGTGTATGTATGTGTGTGTGTGAGTCTGTGTGTGTGTGTGTGTGTCTGTGTGTGTGTGAGTGTGTGTACTCTGAATGTCTGTCCCCCCCTATCAATTCGAACACGGTGAATGCGAATTGAACGAAATTTGGTACAGAGGTAGCACTAGCAAAGGACACCTCAGTGTCATGTTTTATATCGCCGCCATCTTGACGGAAACGTAATGGCGGCCACACAAATGTTCAAAGCTTAAATCAAATTACGACTAACCTAATCATCCGATCTCTACCAAATTTTGCAACAACATACCTTTACGGGGGGAGCATCCTTTGACCAAACTAATAGGTCATCAGCGTAATAGTTTGCGGATGGCGGCCATCTTTGTGTGAAAATCGATTCCCCCTATTAATTCGAACACGGTGCAACCGAATGGAACGAAATTTGGTACAGAGGTAGTACTAACAAAAGGCACCTCAGTGTCATGTTTTATATCGCCGCCATCTTGACGGAAACGTAATGGCGGCCACACAAATGTTCAAAGCTTAAATCAAATTACGATTAACCTAATCATCCGATCTCTACCAAATTTTGCAACTACATACCTTTATGGAGGGAGCATCCTTTGACCAATCTAATAGGTCATTCGCCTAATAGTTTGCGGATGGCGGCCATCTTTATGTCAAAATTGATTCCCCCTATTAATTCGAACACGGTGGAACCGAATGGAACGAAATTTGGTACAGAGGTAGCACTAGCAAAGGGCATCTAAGTGTCATGTTTTATATCGCCGCCATCTTGACTGAAACGTAATGGCGGCCACACGAATGTTCAAAGCTTGAATCAAATTACGATTAACCTAATCATCCGATCTCTACCAAATTTTGCAACTACATACCTTTATAGAGGGAGCTTCCTTTGACCAATCTAATAGGTCATTCGCCTAATAGTTTGCGGATGGCGGCCATCTTTGTGTCAGAATCGATTTCCCCTATTAATTCAAACACGGTGAAACCGAATGGAACGAAATTTGGTACAGAGATAACACTAGCAAAGCGCATCTCAGTTCCATGTTTTATATCGCCGCCATATTGACTGAAACTTAATGGCGGCCACACAAATATTCAAAGCTTAAGTTAAATTACGACTAACATAACCATCCGATCTCTACCAAACTTTGCAACAACATACCTTTATAGAGGGAGCATCCTTTGACCAATCTAATAGGTTATTAGCCTAATAGTTTGCGGATGGCGGCCATCTTTATGTCAAAATTGATTCCCCCTATTAATTCGAACACGGTGGAACCGAATGGAACGAAATTTGGTACAGAGGTAGCACTAGCAAAGCGCACCTCAGTGTCATGTTTTGTATCGCCGCCATCTTGACTGAAACGTAATGGCGGCCACACGAATGTTCAAAGCTTAAATCAAATTACGATTAACCTAATCATCCGATCTCTACCAAATTTTGCAACTACATACCTTTATGGAGGGAGCATCATTTGACCAATCTAATAGATCATTTGCCTAATAGTTTGCGGATGGCGGCCATCTTTGTGTCAGAATCGATTCCCCCTATTAATTCAAACACGGTGAAACCGAATGGAACGAAATTTGGTACAGAGATAACACTAGTAAAGGGCATCTCAGTGTCATGATTAATATCGCCGCCATATTGACAGAAACGTAATGGCGGCCACACAAATGTTTAAAGCTTAAATCAAATTACGACTAACATAACCATCCTATCTCTACGAAACTTTGCAACAACATACCTTTATGGATGGAGCATCCTTTGACCAATCTAATTGGTCATTAGCCTAATAGTTTGCGGATGGCGGCCATCTTTATGTCAAAATTGATTCCCCCTATTAATTCGAACACGGTGGAACCGAATGAACGAAATTTGGTACAGAGCAAAGGGCACCTCAGTGTCATGTTTTATATCACCGCTATCTTGACGGAAACGTAATCGCGGCCACCCAAATGTTAAAAGCTAAAATGTAATTACGACCAACCTAATAATCTAGTCTCTACCAAATTTTGCAACACCATATCTTTATGTGGGAAACATATTCTGACCAAACTGCAAGAACATCAGCCCAATAGTTTGCAGATGGTGGCCAAGTATGTGTGCAAATCGATTCCCCCTATCAATTCAAACACGGTGAAACCGAATTGAACGAAATTTGGTACAGAGGTAGCACTAGCAAAGGGCACCTCATATTCATGTTTAATATCCCTATAGCACGTTGTATTTCAACAAGCTACTACAACCAACATTCAATCATACTCCGTGAAAAGGACAAAGAGTTATAACCATACCCATGCATTTAGGAGAAAGTAGGCTATATGTTCTTTACTGAACATCTTGTTTTTTATTTATTTGTGTTTTTTATTTGTATTTTTAAATGTTTAGTTCCAATTTTTAATTTTGTATTTTTTGTGTTATTTTATCATTATTTCTTTTATATGTTTTATGTTAATTTTGTAATATTTTAAGTTTCATTTTATTTTATTTTTGTTTAGTTTAGTTGATTTTATTTTATTTTAATGGATGTCCGACTTCGTATCGTTTCCTAGTTGAATTGCTCGCTTTCACAAGCTGGACGAGACAATGTGTGTTCATACGTCACAATATTTTCATCACTTGGCGACTAATTCTCTCCGTGTTTGGAATGTCTCCTTTTAAGTTTTGACATAGGTAACCTTTTTGTTACACTTGTACCTTTATTGTGTCGATGTCAACAGCTCCTCTGAATCCACTCGTGGATTCCGGTAGACTGAAAGAGTATGATAACTAGAGACCAAATCAGTTATAAGTGTCTATAAATAAATAGCGTAATAAAAGACTCGAGCTGAATATAGAACACTCATTGAATACAGACGCACTGAAGCACAGCTGATTATATCGGGGCGAGGCAAGGTGAGGTGAACATTTCAATGTATGACGTGCTGGCGTGTGTATGTGTATTCAGAAAAGAGGTGAGGTGAATTTAAGAACGCAATCCAGTTTTTATTCCATTAAAGAGAGCCTACACAGTCCCTTTTAAAAGAGAATATGCGTTCGCTTTTCATTTTCAATTCTTCGTAGCAACAGGTTAGGATTTCTAGTTAGGTAGTTTTTGTAGTTTAAAGGGGTGGAACTACGAGGTCATCTGCCGCTCTTAACACGGATTAAATTACACAAATTTAGAATACATATTTAAATTTTGAGGTGGAAGCTGAAATATTAACAAGTAGTTCCGTGAAGAACTATACAGCCTATTTTCATATGTCCTACTCATGTTAATTGCCTCTATCTATATACAAAATTTAAGTTTGAAGGTTGTGATAAGATTCGTAGATATTGCGAACCGTCAAAATATTTGGGATGCTTGCCATTTTGGATTGTTATATGTATAGGCCATAGAGTTATGTACCATTAAAGGAAAATTATTGCGTAGCTTCATTATTCAAACTTTCACTTCGATCGCATGATTACGACACAAGAATAAAAACTTAATTTTAAAATTTCGTACAGCCGCCATCTTCAGTTTATGTAAACAATTGAACTAAATTAGATGCCAGTGAATGGCAATATGTTTAATCATTTACTGTACCACATTTCAATGCGCTCATATGATTAAATCACGAGAAAAATGTATTAGAATGTGTCAACTTCGCTTGGCCGCCATGTTCGTTTCGTAGTTTACAGGTTTTTGAAAGTTACATACATAAACTTGTAGCAGTGCTCTTTATCACCGTACAAAATTTCAGGTTGATATCATAAATAGCTTCGGAGATATTGAATGCCTGTGAAATATTTCGCACAGCCGCCATTTTGAGGTTATGTAAACAATTGAACGAAGTTAGATGTCGGTGCATTACAATGTATATAAACATATACTGTGCCAAGTTTCATTGCATTTGGTTAAATCGCGAGAAACGTCCATTTAAAAGTCGCAAATTCGCTTGGCCGCCATGTTGGTTTTGTAGTTACCAGGTTTTCAAAGGTCACATAAGTGAAATTCTAGTAGTTCCTTTTATCACCATACAAAATTCCAGGGTGATATCGGTAATAGTTTCGGAGATATTGAATGCTGGTGAAATATTTCGCACAGCCGCCATGTTGGATTGGTGAGACGTAACAAAATTTGAAGGGCACGGTCGGGGTAGTCCGGAATAGAGCTATGAACTTACCGAGTTTCATTGAAATCTCTCCAGCCGTTTAGATTTTATTAGGGACACACACACACACACACACATACGCACACACACACGGACAAAAGGTGATCTCATAAGCCTTTTTTTAAAATTGAAAATAAGCTAAAAATGACCTAAAATAATAAAACAAAAAATTATAAAAACTAATAATTATAACAATAAACATTTACATCAAGGATCAACAAGATGGAAACTGCGTACTAGCTTACCAGAGATGTTTACAATAAGCGATCAGTGTCCATCAATGCCAAGATTATACATTTTTGTTCAGTTATTCGTCCAGAAGCTCTGTACGCAGCAGAATGCCTTGCAATGAATAAGAAAGGTTTACTTGAAAAGTTAGAGGCCAAAGAACGATTAATCCTGAGAAAGATCCTAGGACCAGTCAGAGAAAATGGAGAGTACAGGAGGCGACATAACAACGAACCCTACATACGTGTGGAAAGGATAACGAACTTGATGCGAAAAAGGAGAATTAATTTCTATGGCCGCAAAACACGTATGAGGTCGCAGAGACTGACCAACCGCATATTTTCCTACTTTGTAGACAAGAAATCCAAGGGACCATGAGATAGAATAAGATCTTATAGAAGTAGGGATTTCGCTTGAGGACATTCAAGAACGTCTTCCTCTCCAGAAGAAACTTAGAGCACACCAGCGATTCCAAGAAAAGCCAAAACTGAGAACAGGCAATTAGTGGACGGCTGACAGAAAGGAGGCGCACAGGAAACGGATGAAGGACTACTGGGAACAGATTAAAGCTCAAAGACGGAAACAGTTGAAGTAACGTGGTCCATAGTTGGCCGAAACCAAGAAGAAGAAGAAGAAGAAGAAGAAACAAAATTACGGGGGGGAAAATCAGAATTTAAAAATGGAGCAAGTCTTTGAGTCAATATTCACTTGTAAATTTAGATTGCTGGCCCTAACCCACTCTCACTTACTGTATAAAGCGGATGACGAGATCAGCAGTCACCACGTGTGAATGTCATCTGCAAACCAAGGTTTCTTCGTAAGTAAGATCCACTCACTCGGTTAAATGTGGTCGATGGTCAATACGGCGCCACACGTACAAAGTGGGGGGTCTTCCCTTCTCATTTTAGGCCGCGAGCCATCCACTGCTACGATTCAAGGTCAGCTTCACCTCCTCGCTCATGCCGTCCCCCGGCAGGGTTTCGGCGTTCAATATTGAAAGTGGCCCGTGTGGTTTTCAGTAGGCCTACGTCATTGTACAGCTTTATATGAGCATTGTGTACTAAATTTCAACCAGATCAGAATTTTACACCGCAATCCGTTCCTTTGTAAGTGTAAATTACTTCCCCTGGGAATATTCCTGCAATTGCGATCCAAAACTAGAGACAGAAGTCCTAGACATTTCGTCGATTAAAACCACAACCTTCTCCACCTGTATTTTCTTCTTTTGTTTGTTTTGTTTCGATGACAGGCTTCAAACCATTTCCTCTTAAGTGAGCATGGGATCGAATTTGTCCATGATGGAGCAGGCCCTCTTCTGGTGCACCCTGGATATTGCTGCGCCCTAAGGGGCTCACGGCTGGTGAGTTCGGGAGTTGGCGATCTCGAGGGATTCCTGAGCTGGGTCCGTTGTTTTCCCCTTTTTCCACTGACTATGGGATGGGTCCTCTCCTCTTTCCCTTTCCTATCTGCCTTTCATGGCCGGCCCCATGGTGTTGGGGTAGCGCGCCTGCCTCTCACGCGGAGGCCCCGGGTTCGTTTACCGGCTCCGTCAAGGATTTTAGAAACTGGCGTGAGGGCTGGAACGGTGTGCACTCAGCCTCGTGAGGACAATTGAGTAGCTGCCTGACTGTGAGGCAGCGCCCCGATCACGAAAACCAAGATTAACGGCCGAGGGGACCCGATGCGCTGATCACGCGTCACCCCAATATCTGCAGGCCAAATGGCTGGGCAACGGTCGCTTGTTAGGCCTAGGCCCTTCACGGGGTGTAGTACCAGGGGTTATTTGTTATTATTATTATTTATCTGCCTTTCATGGCTCTCATTCCTTCCAAGTCCCTCAATCCTCATTCTTCGAGGGATGAGGGCATTTCCTTTCCTCCTGTCTTTTGTTTCACTTTTTATAATATTTTTTTTTCCATGTCCTCTTCTAGTTTGTAAGTAGGCTATGTAGTTAGTTTCAGGTATAGTTCCATAGTTACATTTCATTTACATTTTCACGATCATGATAATTTGGGGCCGATAACCCAGATGTTCGACCCCTTAAAAGAACAATTGTCATCATAATCACCATGATGGAGCCAGCTCCCTGCTCATGCCAGTATTAGCGGACCTATAAGACAGTTGTTTTTAAGTTGTTCTTGTGGCTAGCAAGCGCAAGCTAATCCCGAGCGGACCGCAGAGAAAACAGAGCTCTCCCTATGTCCCCACAAGTGTGCCTTCCCTAAATCCCATTATTTATCATGTAAACAGCTTAGGTTGGCGGGACTTCGCGTCGGGAATGAAGGAGACGGATTACTGTGGTCAAATAGCAAAGCCTCATGCGCTCACAACGAGTTGTTGTTGTTTTTATTGTTGCATGTACTTAGTATAAAACAAAGTTCCCGATTCCTGGAAGTCACAGGTAATCTCGAGAACCAAAGGATGGATTTTGATACAGTTTTCACTATTCGGTGAAGGATATCTTGAGGAAGGTTTCTGTAAAAAATAATTTATTTATGATTAATGGAAGCCGAGCAGTAACGATTTCAGTGAAAAACTCGAAAAAGAAACCTGGCGTCCGTGCGCTTTTTAAGCTTACGCTGGGCAAACCGATAAAAATATCAATATACTATGAGTGTAAGTATTGTTGAGCATGAAAAGTTCTACAAAAAAAAGTCACCGAGAGCATATCTCTGTCTTCAATACATCGCCCACTATAAGTGTTTTTACGTTTTCATTTCTTCCAACAATCTCCATTCAATTACTGAGGCGTCAGTTAACGAGTTAGCTAGAGGTGAGCCTATCACCTCAGGTACAGCCTAGCTAGTGGGCGAGCCTATTACCCCTGTTATGACATGGATGAGCTTCAGAGCATGTACTGTGTGCCGGGACTATTTCCTGTCGTTGCACACTCTCCGTCCATTTTCGGAACTGTTTTTGCTCCATTTCTAGTCAGGATGCCCTCCCTGCAGTTTGTCGGTGTACTTAACCCGTTGAGCGCTTCGCCCGTCTATAAACGTTGCTCAGGAACTTTTCTTTTTTCATATTTTCCATTTGCTTTTGAGTACCATGTCTATCCCTGGTATGTTCTGCCATCTGTTGGGCAATATGTAGTACTACTTGAGTTTGGAATTTTGCTTCCGGAAGTAACTGAAAAAATGAAAATCCACAGCCTGCTTCCAGTCGACTGACCGGGTCAGGGAATGGAATGATTGAAGCCCCCATCTAGCGGCGAGGGTATGAACTGTGCCGGCTGCCGAAGCCTGTCGCACTCCCCTGGAGCAATGATTAAATGAATGACAGATGAAATGAAATGACAGTGGAGAGTGTTGCTGGAATGAAAGTTGTAACAGGGAAAACCGGAGTACCCAGAGAAAAACCTGTCTGCCTCCGCTTTGTCCAGCACAAATCTCACATGAAGTGACCGGGATTTGAACCACGGACCCAGCGGTGAGAGGCCGGCGTGCTGCCGCCTAAGCCAAGGAGGCTCCTCCGGAAGTAACTAACACACCATTTTTTAGACGTCTGTCTTCTATAGGTGAGATTTTACTGAGATGTAAAGGTGAATGAGAAGCTAATCAATCACTCCGCATTGTGATTTCGGATCGAAGAATATCAATTGTTGTACCTGTAAGGAGCAACACGTATTACTTGCCTAATAATTTTAGGTAATACTATTATTTTCGTCCCATTGCCTGGTATGGAGATGATGCCCGTACAAAAGTTTTAATTTAGATTTTTGTCTCAAAATAAAAATTTATATAAATGTAGCATTTTGAATTTACGTTCAGATTAATAAAGACCCAAAACCTATAGACATTTTATCATTTCAAATGATCTTGTCGACTTCATCGTTATGCTTTGGTCTACCGTTATGCGTTACTGTTACGGTGTGTATGACGTCATCATGTTGTTCAGTGCATAAGCACCGAGTCTGAGTTTACTCCTGGGGTCTGGCGTTATGCGATACGGAGACGGTGAGTGCGTGACGTCATGTAGCAGAGTGCACCTCCCACTCTCCTTTCCCCGCGCGGGAAGCCTAAGTTAATGGGTGATGGAGTTCTAACATATGTAGCATTTGTAGCATGCGTCATTTTTAATGATATAAAGTCTAGTCTCTCAGACTGACTGTATCTTTTAACCTATCACTCCAACGCCCACCCTTATGATAAGTTAACAAGAAGTTCCGTGAAGAACTATACAGCCTACTTTCCATGCCAATGATTATTCTACAGTATATGAACCTATCTAGAATAATGACGAAATTAAGTTGCTAATATCGAAATATCTAATTAGTTCAAAATATACCTGGTATAATATAGCCTAATAGAGCACTACAGTTGGCAGCCCTGGTGACTGAATATATTCTTAGTTCCATCTCTTAAGGTACAGGATACAAAATTAGGTTGAAGTCCAATGGACGTTACATGCAGTTGGACACTGGATCTATCAGCACGCGTAAAAGCATGTTGCCAACAATACCATGCGTGTGCTGGTCAGAAATAATCTGAAATATTATGATATCTTGTTGTGCCAATTTTGGATGAAATCCATTTGTTAGTATAGAAGTTACGTGTGTTTTATAATTGGACATATCAGCAGGCATAGAATCATGTTGGCAGCACTGCCTTGTATTAATTACTCCAAATTAATCTAGAATGTCAGGTGCTATACGTGTGCAAAGTATAGAGCTGTTGGCTTGCATACTTTCTGATATATTGATATTAGGGTAAAAAAATATAGACAGCATTTATTAACAGTTGGCAGCCCTGATTGCTCTTAACAATACGTATAGTCATATCTGTTATGGTGCACATAGCTCATACAATATTTGGTTGAAATCCAACTGATAGTATAGAAGTTACATGTATTTAAAAATTGGTACTATCAGCAGGCTTATAATCATGTTGGTAGAACTGACGTATATAAGTTACTCCAAATTAATCTAAAATGTCAGAATATACGTGTGCATAGTTTAAAGCTGTTGGCTTGCATACTTTCTGATATATTGGTATATTGATTTTAAAAAATTGAGAGAGCAATTATTAACAGTTGGCAGCCCTGGTGGCTCTTAAGAATACGCTCAGTCATATCTGTTTATATACAGATATCACATTCAAAATTTTGTTGAAATCCAATTGATAGTGTAGACGTTATATGCATTTAAACATTGGACCTATCAGAATGCTTAAAATTATTTTGGCAACACTGTCATGGTTGGCCTCCTGGAAATTAAACTGAAATAGTATTATCTACATGTGTGCCAATTTTGGAATAGCTCCCATGCATACCTTGCAAGATATCCAACATGGAGCTCAAATTTCTAGTGCGTTTTTTCAGCAGTTGGTAGCACTGACATCATTTTCAAATATGGACATGAGATATTCCGGTGCACATCTTTACTCATACTAAATTTGGTTTTGATTGCTGCAGCCGTTTAGGAGTTGATAGGGGGGACACACACACAGCCAGCCAGACAGACAGACAGACAGACAGACAGACAGAAGGACAGACAGACAGACAGACAGACAGACATACATTTTCCCGGATCGATCTCATAAGTCTACTTTTTCCTCATTTTTGCAAAATTTGAAAAGTAGGCTAAAAATTATGACTTCTATATTTTTTTTAAAATGCGAATGAAGAAACTCAGCACTTAAACGGTTAAAATTCACCCCGGTTCTTCCCTCACACGTTAAAGACCAGAGACTCATTATGTAAAAGTGGCAAGTGGTTTTAAAATTTAGTTTGAAATTGTAGCTTCTAAAATCATAATTCTACACAGTTGTCACATAGGTCAGGGAATGCAGGAAGTGTCTTGGTTTTTCTAAAAAAAACTGGTTCTTTGGTTCTCAGTTTAGGGGCTGCGACAACGCGGTCATGTAGCCCCGTGTACTTTGGGTGTGTGTACCCGTAGAATCTGTCTGATAACCGGTGTTAATTGTGATGGCTATATTATGTGTGTGTTATCTTTAATCCAGGTAAGGACTGCAGACGATCAATTTCAAGTAGTTCCTACTTTTGCTACCAAGTGCTACCGTCAACGACACCTAGCTGAGAACTTGGCTAATGGATGCAACCGCAACAGGCACCTGGTGACGAACATTGGAACTTAATGAGCATTAATAAATCTAATTTATCTTCACACAATTGTAGTTAGTGGAAGGTTCTTTACATGCCATAAATCTATAACATGAACCCGCCAGCTCTACTTTATCTCCAAAGGCAGGCATACTGAGGAATTTTTAACGCTCTTTAAAAAATCCGACGACTTCGGCCGGGTTTGAATCCGCCATCTTGGGCATAGAAGTTAGTTAGTTATTGTTGTTTTAGGAGGCGGAACTACGAGGTCATCTGCCCCTCTTAACACAGATTAAAGGATACAAAATGTAGAGCGATAATACTTACAATAGGGAATTTAGAACTAAAATACTCACAAAAGAAAGAGATTGAAAAATACGTACAAAATGTAGATTAGGTTCAAAATACGTACAAAATACAATGTATAGTCGAAATACCTACAAAGTGCAATTGATATTCAAAATACTTACAAAATTCAAATGAGATTGTAAATACAAACAAAATGCAATTGAGGTTCAAAATACCTACAAAATGTAATTTAAATTGAAAATACAGTGGAACGTGGCTAATTCGAACTTCGACAATTGGAAATCTTCTTTAATTCGAATTTTTCTCTCGGTCCCTAGCATTTTATATAAAATCAATGCTAAAAATTCGTGGTTAATTCGAATTATATTTCTGATAATTCGAAGTTTTTAGTGTAAAAAGCCGATCGGAAGCCAAACAGTTGGGTCAATTCCCGAAAAAAAAACCTGTTCCGAGTGCAGTCCCAAGGAACAAACCACATCACAGAACTTAAGCGGTTTGTTTAAAGTAAAAATGACGTAAGTAGTTCTGCTTTCCGTCCCTTAAATTTGTTAGATTCTTTTGTGATGGCAGAGAGACTTAATTGTAGGAAACAGGTAAAAATCTCAAACTATTTTTTTTTTAAATCTCTAAAACTTAACTAGATTGCTGGATTACTACTGTCGTTAAATAGGTGAATAGTACATTTTTGTTTTATTTTTCATTTGAAACTTTTGAGGTTATTCACGATACAGTCTTTATAAAGTACCGTTGGCTGTTAATCTGCTTTGTTGAACGTAAATCAATATGTAAACGTAATTCAATATATTTTCTCTACCTTTTTCAAAGAACTTTCTTAATTCGAATTTTTGGATAATTCGTTTTTTTTTACTAGTCCCTTGAGGTTCATATTATCCAAGTTCCACTGTACTTATAAAATGTAATTTTGATTCAAGATACCCACAAAATGCAATTGAGAATCAAAATACTTGCAAAATGTTGGGCATAGAAGCTCAGCGTGCTACCAACTACGCCACCGAGCCACCGAAAAAAGAAATCTGTCCACCCTGTTTAAGGCGAAGCAGAAATCAAACCCGAGCCGTCTGAATAGTACATAAAGTTAATACCTCTCTCGCCAGCTCCAAGCCGTTAGAGGTACGCTGTTAAATCTCGATCCGCCAGTTGTTCGCTATCACACATCAGAGTGGAGATGTATTCAGCAAGTGAGAGGACAAGTTTGATTAATCTATCTAAGAGGCTTACTGGAGTAGCTCGCTTATTCATAGCGATATCATCTCTCGGCCCGGACACAACGTACAGTAACTCGCATTTTTATTGCATTGTCATCAAAGTGTAGTCCGCTCTACAGAAACAATGGTGCCAACCACTGGAGCAAATAATAGAACAATCCCTAAGCAAGTCCTGAGATCTCGTATTAGTTGGGAATAAAGTGCAAGACGTGAAGTAAGCTCATGTTTACCGCTATAAAAGGTTCCCACATTCTGCTATGTAGAGTCGACCCTCGGTATCTCAAACTTCGATATCTCGAACCTCTATAACTCGAATTTTTGATAACCCGTAGTAACATACTTCCTATAATTTGCATGTATATTTTTCTCCCCAAGTCGAATATCCATAACACGATATCTAGATGCTTAAATTATATTCCTCGCACTTAACGATCTTTTGTTGCTTATTTGAGGAGCTGCGGCATTGTGGTAATATATCCTCGTATATTTGGGTGTGGTTGTGTAATTTTGTGTCATCATCATCAGTTTATCTGACTGATGGCAGGTTTCCTCTTAGTCGGTCTCTCCATCTTATCTGGTCTTCAGAAGCACGTTTCAACAGCTCATACGATTTATCAATCTTGATGGAATCCAGCATCTGAAACCTTCTTCTTCCGCTTCGGATTTTTCCTTGGACTGTCCCTTCTAATGCACTTTTCGTCAAACCCTCTCCTCTTATACAGTGTCCAATCCAATTTTTATTTTCCCTATCTTCTTTAGCATCATTCTGTCTTCTCCTACTTTCTTTAATACTTCCTCATTTCTCACTTTGTCCTTCCAACTTATTCTTCTCCACAGCCACATTTCGAGAGGCTCTATTCTTCTCTTGTCTTCTTTCCTGAGCGTCCAAGTTTCCGCTCCGTACATTGCTACTCTCCAAACAAAACATGTCACTAATCTCTCCCTCAGGCTTACTTTCATTGCTCCACAAAAATAATTTTCCTTTCTTACTGAAGGCTTATTAGCCTATTTGCAATTTTGAAAAAATAGGCTTATGTGATCACCTTTTGTCCGTGTGTGTGTGTGCGTGTGTGTGTGTGTGTGTGATTCGTGTGTGTGTGTCCCCCTAATAAAATCTAAACGGCTGGAGCGATTTCAATGAAACTCGGAAAGTTCATAGCACTATTCCCGGCGACCTCGACCGTGCCCTTCAAATTTTGTTACGACTCACCAATCCAACATGGCGGCTGTGCGAAATATTGCATCCGCATTCAATATCTCCGAAACTATTACCGATATTACCTTGACATTTTCTATGGTAATAGAGGGAACTACTATAAGTTCACTTATGTGACTTTTGAAAACCTGGTAACAACAAAACCAACATGGCGGCCAGCGAATTTGCGACTTTTAAATAGACGTTTCTCGCGATTTGACCAACCAAACACAATGAAACTTGGTACAGTATATGTTTATATACATTGTAATGCACCGACATCTAACTTCGTTCAATTGTTTACATAATCACAAGATGGCGGATGTGCGAAATATCTCACCGGCATTCTATATCTCTGAAACTATTAGCGGTAAACCCCTGAAATTTTGTACGGAGATGAAGGGCACTCCTGGAAGTCCATCTATAAGACTTTCAAAAACCGGTTAACTACAAAACGAACATGGCGGCCAAGCGAATTTGAAAATTTTAAATAGACCTTTCTCGCGATTTAATGTTCCAAGCGCACTGAAACCTGGCACAGGAAATATTTATACACATTGTAATCCACTGGTATCTAATTTAGTTCAATTGTTTACATAACCTCAAGATGGCGGCAGTGCGAATTTTAAAATTAAGATTTTATTTATTGTGATGTAGTCATGCGATCGAATTGAAAGTTTGAACAATGAACCTACGCAATAATTTTCCTTTAATGGTACATGACTCTATGGCCTATACATTTAACAATACAACATGGCGACCATCCGAAATATTTAGACGATACTGAATATCTACGAATCTATTTTAGCAATCAAACTGCATTTTTAATGTTCATAGGGGCTATGAACTTAAGTTCACCTATAGGACTTTAAATAACCTGGTGATCACAAATCCAACATGGCGGTGACGCGAATTATAAATATTCACATGGACGTTTCTCGCAATTTAACCATCCGCGTGCAGTGAAACTTGGTACAGTAAATCCTTATAGATTGTTAATCCACTGGCATCAAATTTATTTCAATTGTTTCCATAACCTCAAGATGGCAGCTGTGAAAAATTTTAAACTCTCCTTGTTTTTTCTTGTGTCCTAACTATGCGATTGAAGTTTGAATACTACACGTTCACAATAATCTGCATGTAACAGTACATAACTCTAGGACCTACATATATAAAATCCAACATGGCGACCATCCGAAATATTTAGTCGGTTCTCAATATCTACGAATCTATTACAGCAATCAAACTGAAATTGTGTATGTTAATAGTGGCAATTAACATAAGTAGGATATATGAAAATAGGCTTTAGTTCTTCACGGAACTACTTGTTAGCCTACTTTCGATTTTTGCAAAAAATGAAAGTAGACTTATGAGATCAACACAGGGCGAAAAAAAAAGTGTGTCTGTCTGTGTGTGTGTATGTGTGTGTGTGAGTCTGTGTGTGTGTGTGTCTGTGTGTGTGTGTGTGTGTGTGTGTGTGTACTCTGAATGTCTGTCCCCCCCTATCAATTCGAACACGGTGAATGCGAATTGAACGAAATTTGGTACAAAGGTAGCACTAGCAAAGGACACCTCAGTGTCATGTTTTATATCGCCGCCATCTTGACGGAAACGTAATGGCGGCCACACAAATGTTCAAAGCTTAAATCAAATTACGACTAACCTAATCATCCGATCTCTACCAAATTTTGCAACGACATACCTTTATGGGGGGAGCATCCTTTGACCAAACCAATAGGTCATCAGCGTAATAGTTTGCGGATGGCGGCCATCTTTGTGTGAAAATCGATTCCCCCTATTAATTCGAACACGGTGCAACCGAATGGAACGAAATTAGGTACAGAGGTAGTACTAACAAAGGGCACCTCAGTGTCATGTTTTATATCGCCGCCATCTTGACGGAAACGTAATGGCGGCCACACAAATTTTCAAAGCTTATATCAAATTACGATTAACCTAATCATCCGATCTCCACCAAATTTTGCAACAACATACCTTTATGGGGGGAGCATTCTTTGACCAAACCAATAGGTCATCAGCGTAATAGTTTGCGGATGGCGGCCATCTTTGTGTGAAAATCGATTCCCCCTGTTAATTCGAACACGGTGCAACCGAATGGAACGAAATTTGGTACAGAGGTAGTACTAACAAAAGGCACCTCAGTGTCATGTTTTATATCGCCGCCATCTTGACGGAAACGTAATGGCGGCCACACAAATGTTCAAAGATTAAATCAAATTACGATTAACCTAATCATCCGATCTCTACCAAATTTTGCAACTACATACCTTTATGGAGGGAGCATCCTTTGACCAATCTAATAGGTCATCCACCTAATAGTTTGCGGATGGAGGCCATCTTTATGACAAAATTGATTCCCCCTATTAATTCGAACACGGTGGAACCGAATGGAACGAAATTTGGTACAGAGGTAGTACTAGCAAAGGGCACCTCAGTGTCATGTTTTATATCGCCGCCATCTTGACTGAAACGTAATGGCGGCCACACGAATGTTCAAAGCTTAAATCAAATTACGATTAACCTAATCATCCGATCTCTACCAAATTTTGCAACTACATACCTTTATGGAGGGAGCATCCTTTGACCAATCTAATAGGTCATTCGCCTAATAGTTTGCGGATGGCGGCCATATTTGTGTCAGAATCGATTCCCCCTATTAATTCAAACACGCTGAAACCAAATGGAACGAAATTTGGTAGAGAGGTAGCACTAGCAAAGGGCACCTCAGTGTCATGTTTTATATCACCGCTATCTTGATGGAAACGTAATCGCGGCCACCCAAATGTTAAAAGCTAAAATGTAATTACGACCAACCTAATAATCTAGTCTCTACCTAATTTTTGCAACACCATATCTTTATGTGGGAAACATATTCTGACCAAACTGCAAGAACATCAGCCCAATAGTTTGCAGATGGTGGCCAAGTATGTGTGCAAATCGATTCCCCCTATCAATTCAAACACGGTGAAACCGAATTGAACGAAATTTGGTACAGAGGTAGCACTAGCAAAGGGCACCTCATATTCATGTTTAATATCCCTATAGCACGTTGTATTTCAACAAGCTCCTACAACCAACATTCAATCATACTCCTTGATAAGGACAAAGAGTTATAACAATACCCATGCATTTAGGAGAAAGTAGGCTATATGTTCTTTACTGAACATCTTGTTTTTCTATTGCAATCCTTATTTTTATTTCTTCAGTGCATTTCATTTATTGTGTAACCCAACTTCCTAGGTATTTTGTTTGATAACCTGAATTAATGTGACGGTTGTATTAGTGTGTGTAGTTGTAATTCAGATGAGGATTGGGAAGGAGGAGGCAGTGGCCTTAAGTTAGAAACCATCCTGGCATTTGCATGGAGTAGAAGCGGGAGGAAACCATGGAAAACTACTTCCAGGATGGCTGAGCTGGCAATTGAACCCGGGCCTCCACGGTGACAGCAAAGAACACTAGCTTAAAAGGCGCACGGATGGCAGGTTTTCTTCGAATCGATGGTGAAAACCGCATCACAATCCATCCAGTGGTTCTCGAGATTACCCGTTACATCCAAAAATCGGGGACTTTGTTTGATACTATGTAGAGATGTCTACCCCTTATTATTCCCGTTTCCAACAGGGTCGGGGATGAGATGCGATAAGTGTCTAAGTAGCGGACGGTTTTTACGACCGGACGCCCTTCTTGACTCCAGTAAGCCTCTTAGATAGATTAATCAAACTTGTCCTCTCACTTGCTGAATACAGATGAAATTATTTATTATTTAGTGCCGGAAGTGTCCGAGGACATGTTCGGCTCGCCAGAGGCTATAGCTGCTTCAAGCGGACACCCATGGGGTGAGCTACAAGTTCCGTTCAATTTCAAGTAGTTCCAACTTTCGCTACCAGATGTCACTGACACCTAGTGGGGAACGTTGGAACTTTGATAGAGTGTTTCTACGAAATCTAACGTGCAAATTTAGCTTCACACAAGTTTAATTAGTGGAAGGTTCTTTTACATGCCATAAATCTATGACATGGGCCCGCCGGCTTTACTTCCCCTCCGAAGGAAGGGATACTGAAGGATTTTAACGCCTTTAAAAAATCCGACAACTTCGGTCGGGTTTGAACCCGCAATCTTAGGCATAGAAACTCAGCATGCTAGCGACTACGCCACCGAAGCCGCTTAGAGATGAAATGAATGAAGGTGAATGAAACTGGGCAAGGATGTGGAAGGAAGTGGCCGTGGCCTGTCAGAAAGGTATCGTCCCAGCATTTCCCTGGAGTTGAAAATGGGGGAAACCACGGTAAACCATTTCACGAACGGCCAACGGTGGGGCTCGAACATACAGTACGTCCACCGAGTCCGCAGAGAGAGCGTAGCTACCACTGTCGGTGTGTTATATATACAGAATGATATTGTATCTTCGCCCACATATTCGTTGATATAGTCCGAATGTCGATCTGATGATGATCGCTTGACGATCGAAACTGTTCATCCAAGTGTAATAATTTATCTGTTGTTGTTTGAGTCTTCAGTCTTTTGACTGGTTTGATGCAGCTCTCCATTCCCCTGTCCTGAGCTAATCGTTTCATCTCTGCATTGCTACCACACCCTACATCCGAGGCAATCTATTTAACATATTCTAACCTTGGTCTACCCCTACAGTTCTTGACCTCGACCCTTCCTTCCATAACTAAGCTTGCTATTCCTGGGTGTCTTAGTATGTGTCCTACTAACCTATCTCTTCTGTTCATTAGCAGTCGCCAGAAAGATCTCTCCTCTCCCACTAGTCTCAATACCTCTTCGTTTGTAACCCTATCTACCCATCTGATCTTCATCATTCTCCTGTAACACCACATTTCAAATGCTTCAATTCTCCTCTTTTCTACTGCACCAATAGTCCAAGTTTCACTTCCATAGAGCGCCACGCTCCAGACAAAGGCTTTCAAAAATGACTTCCTAATACCTAAATCTATATTCGATGTCAACAGATTCCTTTTTTGTAGAAATGCTTTCCTTGCCTAAGCCAACCTACTTTTTATATCCTCTTTGTTTCGTCCATCACTGGTTATTTTGCTTCCTAAGTAACAGAAGTCTCCTACTTCCTTCAGCTTTTCACCTGCCAATTTCATGTCCATAGAGATTTCTGATTTATTTCGGCTGCATTCTAGTATTTTTGTTTTACAATTATTAATTTTCATCATGTATTCTTTCAGTAAGATGGAGTCCATACCATTCAAAAACTTACTCAAATCCTCAGGCTTGTCGGCCAAGATGACGATGTCATCAGCAAATCTCAGAGTTGAAATTATTTCTCCTTGAATCTTCACTCCCACTTTATTTTTTTTCTCTAATTTCCTTCATTGCTTGTTCAATGTAAAGATTGAAAAGTATGGGTAATTATTTTCAGGTTTAGGCAGAAACACCCATTATAATTTGGATACATTCGTGTTGGCCGACTGAAAATAATTTTAATTTCTATCAATACTGTGTACCGTAGTTAACACTTGTGGCTTGTTTGCCTGTTTCAGAGCAAAATCAGCAATCTAACAAGAAGAAGACGAGCTTCTCAAGGTTTCTCCGGGGTCTGAAGACAGGACACCGCAAGGATAAACATTCTCCCAGACACACGAGAGCGCCGACCAGAGTAAGGGTGAGTATACTGTTTTCTGGAAAGCTTCCCGCCAATTATTTCATTCATTTACTTCATTTGCAGGGGGGAGGGGGTGTAATTCACCGGTGACAAATTGTACAATTACAGTAAATTACCGACAATAATATCAAACACACTTGAAAATCCACAGCCTGCTTCCAGTCGACCGACCGGGTCAGGAATGGAACGAATGAAGCCCCCATCTAGCGACAAAGATAGGAACTGTGCCGGCTTCCGAAGCCTGTCACACTCCTCTGGGGCAATGATTAAATGAATGACAGATGAAATGCAATGATAGTGGAGAGTGTTGCTGGATTGACATTTTGACAGGGAATACCGAAATACCCGAAGAAAAACCTGTCTGCCTCCGTTTTGTCCAGCACATGGAGTGACCGGGATTTGAACCACGGGCCCAACGGTGAGAGGTCGGCGTGCTGCCGCCTAAGCCACGGAGGCTCCTAATATCAAACACACTTAATGTACACGGATCGCGATGTTGAAACTTAAGTAATTACATCGTAGTATTTACACAAAATTTCAGAATTCTCTTAAACACATGAGTATTGTTACGAGTGCTAGACAGCTTCGTTGCCTGGCGCGTGACTCAGGCCGCCCCAGGCTATCCCTGACTGTGTGTTACCAGCGCTTTACGCAACGGGGCTGCAAGAACAAAGACATGGTCCAGAAGGTTCGTGGCCCACCTAGTATTGGAGTAGCTGTGAACCCTGGTCTACTCTAGAAGCATCTGTGACTCATCAGCCCCGATATATAAAGAGTGACCCTGGCCAGTGTCAGAGAGTGTGTTTTTATCAGTGCGACAGAAGTATTGAGGCGAAGTGCCGTGCGAATTGAGAAACCAAGTGAGTGTGTTTATACCTGTGCGAAAGAGGTAATGCGGTGGCGTGTGAATTGCGAAACAGTATGTAGTATTCAAGAACAGTGAGTGTCAGACTGTGGCTTGTGAACTTGAGGAAGAGTTGTTGTTATTTCTAGCGAGGACACTGGCCTCATTAGTGAGGGATTTACTGCTTGAGCAAGTGAAAGGGTGACTGTTCTCCATAAGGGAGCAAACTTGAGTAAGACAACTAATGGTTTTTATGTGCCTATTGTGTGGTGAATATTTCTGACCTGCATTAAAGTTAATATTTCTTTAAAGGA
Source organism: Meconema thalassinum (assembly GCA_946902985.2). Classification (NCBI taxonomy): domain Eukaryota; kingdom Metazoa; phylum Arthropoda; class Insecta; order Orthoptera; family Tettigoniidae; genus Meconema; species Meconema thalassinum. The sequence goes on from OX336395.1 coordinate 193,023,933, forward strand.
CCATTTGTGTTGTGCTTTACATACTTTGATCCAATTAACGTACGTGCCACTAGGGGTAGCCCGTATCAGTATGTTTGAGAAAAGGCTCTAAGACCGCGGCAGGTAGTGAGTTCCAATTATTGTACCCATGTGAGTAATCTCGATGGAAAATATGCTTCTGCCTCCAGCTAGCATCAGGGCTCGGGCGTGTACCGTTCTCCCATGTAGCAGTTGCATATTTTGGATTTGAGGCTAAAAGGTATCAACTCTACAATGATAAGGCACAACTCTCTTCTAAAACTTTAATTCAGTAAAAAACTTCATGGCTTCACACAAACAAAACAAATCCCACAACCACAAAACAAAACAAAACAAACAAAAATTATTTCCACGATCCACAGATATGAATATAATATTATCATAATAAAATCATATTATAACACAAACCTTTACCCTTATGTGAACTTTACGAAGTACTCTAGTGCGCTGATGCACATACAACTTCAGAAACAAACTGTACTTTAATTCTTCTGTCATCCAATGTGACTTCGTTAATTCTACAAGATTAATTATTCCTTGAACCTTGTCTTAATTTGACAATAATGTGTATCATGTGTGTGTTTTGATCTTTCTCTTCCCACCAAATGCTTTACATGCATTAGCCTATTCTGGTGTTGCACAGCAGTCTACGTACAACTCCATAATTATGTAAGCTACCCCTACACTTCCTCTATTTATATAGTTCCACTGCATGCCGTGTGTGATTTCATATTAAAAACATTAATTAACGCTGTGTCGGACGGTACTATTAAACTACCTTTGCGCGAGTAGCCTGTGGCATCTGGTAACCCACTTCAGAAACAGATGTCAGTGACAGTACAAATGCAACGTCTAACCATTCGTTAGATAGCTAAAATCATGAACCATCAGGATAATCTATAATTATCAATGTGTTCTTAAACCACATGACTTTATTACTCAATATAACAATATTTCATTTTATGTCATTAACAGGGTCTAAAACCTGTTCCTTTCAAACTCGCTTTCACGGTTCGCTTGACCGTTCAGACCCTCTCCCCGAGCGGCCGATACACAATAGAAGTGGAGTGAGGTCCTACATTACCTCCCCCTCGTTTCCTGTCTGAAGGCTTTCTCCCCAAGCAGTAAAAGATTTTATAAGATAAACACTGTGGTCCCAGTGACACACATATCTCAATGGATTTAAACTGAATATTATGCAAATAGGTTCTGGATGAGCTTTCACATTTACTCCTGCACTGAGGATAATAATAATTGGCTCCAAAATAGGCCCATTTCAACATGAAGGCACGAGATTCATAACACATTAGTCCATTAGGTAACCGGTGAAAATGAAAATCCACAGCCTGCTTCCAGTCCCCGACCGGGTCAGGAATGGAATGAATGAAGCCCCCATCTAGCGGCGAGGATATGAACTGTGCCGGCTGCCGAGGCCTGACGCACTCCTCTGGGGCAATGATCAAATGAATGACAGATGAAATGAAATGATAGTGGAGAGTGTTGCTGGAATGAAATGTTGACAGGGAAAACCGGAGTACCGGGAGAAAAACCTGTCTGCCTCCGTTTTGTCCAGCACAGATCTCACATGGGGTGACCGGGATTTGAACCACGGACCCAGCGGTGAGAGGCCGGCGTGCTGCCGCCTAAGCCACGGAGGCTTCACATTCAAATAATAATAATAATAATAATATCGTATGGTAACCGGTATCTTTAATAAATATTGCGGGCAGCCCATGCTGCCGTCTGGGATTCGCTTCAACGAGCCGAATCACTCAACAAATAGTTCTCGGGGAATAGCGTGCAGAGGTGTCCATTGTTTTCCTCCCACCTATCACGGGATTCGAACCCGGAACATTCCATATCCATCATCAGAGCTAGGGTCAATATCACTATATACGCTCTGGCACAAAGTACATCTCTCATTACGCCCACGGCATACGAGATTTCATACGAAGAATAGATACCCTGGTCCCTCCTAATGCTATGATCTGCGTCCTATAATTACCAAGAGAAATCTATCAATTGCTCTATAAGCTTTTCACATAAGCTGCAAATTCAATTCACTAAAAGCTCTTCCATTTCCTGGCATAATTATATTCCCATTAATACAATATATTCTGATATAAAACTCTTTTCTTAATCCCGTAACGTAATCTTACTGTATAATCTTACTGCTTAGATCGATAAGTCTTGACTTTTAGCGTAAATATTTCTTGTTTACAACATTTTGCCTGATGCATTCATTCATACCTTTTATATTCATTATTATTATTATTATTATTATTATTCTCACTGACATAAACTACCAAAATCCGACACAACTCATCTTACAAATCGAACAACCATGTTCGTTCATTACGTTTACATAACTGATTTGCCATTTTTAATTAATAGTGGTAACGATTAATCCACTCACTGATGCAAAATAACATCTCAAATCTATTAAAATCAACACAATAATGAGTAAACTTGGAGAGTCTATCTCCTACTCTGATTCTTACTGGCATATTTATAATTCTGAAATCACACTACATGCAGTGGCCTATACCTCTACTTAAACATAATTTGTGGGGTACTCACATATCTTAAGGCTCGTCACGGTGGTTCCAACCACTCATATCCTTCCATGTCGCCTGCCATATGCAGATTCTAGTGCGACATTTTCATCTTGAATACACACATTTTCTGACACATATTTTTCGTTAACCACACGACACTTTGCATTTCTATAAAGAAGCTATTGCTTCCAACACACATGACACTTTAAAACACTTATTAAACTATTAATTTAAAAGACATTTCACATATAATTTACATAACACACGTCATTCTGTACACTTTTCCTTGGTTGAAATTCCCTAGCAAGGATATCAAAAATTGCAGGTGTCGACGGCATCTCCCGTACTCCTACCAACTCCTGATTGAAAGTCTGGTTCGCTTGCCCTCGGAATTCACCAACAGTTTATCCATACTCCTACGGTAAGCTTCCTGATTCGCATAAATATGCTAACTTCCGTCCTGAGCGTTATTATTTGGTATTCAAAGACATTACCAACTGCTTCGTAAGGTTTCTTTTAGCGCATTCCAACGTAATTAGACATGTATGATCCGTCAATAATTTTACACATTGCGCTTAACACTGTGCATAACTTTACATAGATTATTATTTACAATAGTTCTGCAACTTATCTCACACGTTGCTTCCTAAGTGAACACACCATTGTTCGTTCTGCTAACAAAAACTGTGTAACGACGACTGTTTGCGACTCTCTGTGACAAACTGTGTCCAACTGTGTAAACTGCGTTAAGACTGGCTGCAACACTGGCGTGCGACTGGGCTAAATACTGACGTGCTACTGGGCTCTGCCAAGGGTCGACTCCCTTATATTGGATTCACACGAAAAGTAGAGCTAAATTTTCCCGCGCTATCTCGACTCCTCTCCCAGCACGATTCTGGTCTCGAAACCATGCTCATCGGGTTCCTTTTCCTTCACTGATCCCAGAACTGTCTGCGTGCTGAAGAATCGCTCGGCCAATTAATTAATATTAATTCCTTTCTCCATAGCGTGGGGACGCTATCTTACCGGGAATCCCTGGCAACCTCGTTAAAACCAAGCCGCGAACAACCATAGTCTCTGTTCTTCCGCACTTCATTAAATATGCGTCACTTTCGCAGATTAAAGGCTCTAAAATTAGCCTCCTGGCTAAAGATTCATCTGTGTGCCACACTCATGTCATTGTGTTACTCCAATCATGAGTAATCAATGATTTTCCTTGGGATCTTCCCACCCCATTCTTACATCCATTCTCAGTCGGGGAAAAACTGGGTCATTACTCAGGCCCCCAACCTCCTCCAGACGACATAACGAGGTCAGCAAGATGGACGTGGCTCCATGCTGCACCTCCCACAATTCTGGGCCAATTAGTTAAACGTCAAACTCTGCACTTTCCGTGCTCCAAGTCCAGTATAGCCTACTTCAAGTAGTCTAATAATGCTGTATTTCGCTCAATTTCCTGCATTATTTTAATAAATAATGTCATGATCAACTGGAATCACACCAGTGATTAAATATACACTTTTCTCTAGGGGTTTTTACCATGAAACTCCCTCCGCAGACCTCGGGTTCGTTCCCTGGTGGAACCTTTATACTGAGATCACAGTCTCTGAGATCCACGTTCGATATCAGTCAGCACAACACCCTCGGGTTCATTATCAATATCACGATTAATCAAAGAATATTTCCCGTTATTTGTACACGTTGCGGTCGGCTCTTAACTGTAGTGAATGGTCTGCCCTGCTCAGATAGGTGGGATTTCCCAGACGTTTGCTTAGTTCTCCCCATGCTGACCAATTAGTGTAAGTGTTAAACATAGCGTATAGTCTGGATTTCGTCATTTTATCTTCCAGAGATTCCCGCCCTAGTTTTTCTATCATTCCAATTACACTAGCCTACTTCTAGGATTAACATCGTAGAGCACAAACTTAGCAGCCTTCCTTTGTACCAAATCCAGCTCATTGATGAGCCCTACCTGATATGAGTCCCAAACCGCTGAGCCGTATTCCAAGATTGACCTCACCAGGCAGGGTCAAATATCCTAATTTTTTTACGATGGAACTACTTCCTTTTAAGTGCTGAGTTATCGGCCGCGGTGGCCGAGAGCGCTAACGCGCTACCTCGTGCCTCGCTGGCATCGGGAGAGCGTGGGTTCGAATCCCACCTCGGCCGTCCTGAAAATGGTTTTCGTGGTTTCCCATTTTCACCACCAGGCAAATGCTGGGACGGTTCCTTTCAATATGTCCACGGCCGATTTCCTTCCAATATCCCTTCCCTGACCCGTCCTGAAAAGAAAAGTACATGGCCATTGGCTGCATTAATAAAATTATTAAGTGCTGAGTTAGCTATTTCCTACCTCAGTGCTGATTTCTTCATTCGTATGTAAAAGAAAAGCAAGTAGTTCCGTGAAGAACTGTACAGCCTATTTTCATATATCCTACGTATGTTAATTGCCTCTATCAACATACAAAATTTCAGTTTGCTGTAATAGATTCGTAGATTTTTATATATGTTATATAGAGTTATATACTAGGTTCATTATTCAAACGTTCACTTCGATCGCATGATTAATACACAATAAATAAAAACTTAATTTTAAATTTGCTCACAGTCGCCATCCTGAGGTTATATGAACAATTGAATTAAATTATATGCCAGTGCATTTCAATGTGTATAGCCTCACGATTCAATCCTGATGGCTGAATTACTTCTCCTCAATACATGAATATATTCACTTGATGAATTGCGTTACATATAATGCGTTTGGCCCTCTAAGCTGCACGTAGAACCGTCATTTAGCATTGGTCTTCTTGATCTTCTTATCCTCCCAAAATTTCCTCATCCTTTCGCTATGTGCCTGTCTTCTTTCTTGTGTTCATGCAGCTTTGAGTGGGGAACTTGGGTGGAAACTTGTATGAATTTACTTTCTGTCTACGAGGGCTATTCCAAAAGTAAGGTCCGATTCGCCGTAAATATTTGAAAGCGGCGCCAAGGGCAAAACACGCATGCGCGCCGACTCCTGGCATACCTTGCGCGTCAAAAGCCGCCAGTAGCGTTGTGACTGTTGCTGTTTGCTGTTGATAATGTCAGTTCACAATGTTTAAGACAATTAATCAGCCCGCCGATTGTGAAGTAAGGGCAGTGTACAGAATTGTGTCTGAACATTTGCATTTTCGAAAATTGTCGTCTGGAGTGTTGTTGTTGCATGACAATGCCAGACCCCATACTGCGAATGACACGCAAACTCTAATCGAGAAATTTGGATGGGAACAGATGGACCACCCACCGTACAGTCCGGACTTGGCGCCAATTTATTTCCACCTGTTCCGCTACCTAAAGGAGTTTCTTGGCGGCAAGCGCTTCGACACAGATGATGAAGTGAAAGAAGCTGTTAAAGACTGGTTAGCTTCGCAGGTGGCCGAGTTCTACGACTTAGGCATTCAAAAGTGTGTGGAACGATGTGACAAATGTGTAAATAAGTATGGAAATTATGTAGAAAAATAGAGAAAGACGTAAGGAATGTCAATAAAACAATTGTTTTGGAAACAAGTTTTATTTTAGATGTCTTTTTTTTTTGACCAGACCTTAGTTTTGGAATAGCCCTCGTATATGCAGTCCGTGTCGTTGTTATTGGGTCAATGTTGATTTCTGTGAGGTCATTTAGGGTGTCAGCTAGCCAGCGTACTTGGGTTTGTCGGGTTCCATTGACTTTGAGGCAGATTTTCTTGGTCAGTCGGGAGTTGTCCATTCGAGCTTTATGTCCGTAGACTTTCATGCGTCTTTTCCGTGCAAGTGAGTTGAATCGTTCAGTCAGTGAATACAGTTCTTCTGAGCTTCTCCTCATCCAGATAGCATCCTGAAGCTTTTTGGTCCTAGTATTTTCCTCAGTATCTGCCGTTTTTTCATCTCAATGTCTTTGATGTTGATGGTTAACGATGACGTCTCTTTATTGGAAAGTTATTTCTTGTTGTAAATATTCCAAGCAATTGTGTAAGCTTTGGGTAATTTTTCTGCACGTATTTTGTTAGCCATTCTTTTGTTGCCAGTGTTCCCGATAATTTCACCTACTTGAAGTGTTTAACTTGTGTGATATCGCCATATTTGGTTGCAAGTGATGTCAGGTTTGTGCATGAACTGTGTTATTATTATTATTATTTATACATCGAGTTGAGCCTCTATGGACTGCGTGGTAACAACCAACTTCACTTTAGTGTCTAGGTCTTGTTCTTGTTCCGGCTTTGATTTCCTACCAGTATCTTCTGACCCCAGCAACGAATGCATGTTTATGTTCTTCAGACAAAGATCCTCTCCGTCTTCCGGAAGTTGATACCATTTTAAAACCTTGGTAGTTGTTCACCAATCGTTTAAATTTGTTCCTGTCAGGAATTTCTCGTTCTAGAATACCATTTTGCCTGAGATCTTTTTCGCATTCCTCGAACCATCTCGGCCTTCTTGCCTTAGATTTGATGAAACTCCATATTCTTTTCGTTAATCGATCATCAGTCATCCTCAAAAGGTGACCGTAAAATCTTAGCCGTCTCTTCTTAATTGATGCTGTGATAGGGTCTATGTTGTTGTACAAGTCCTCATTTGCTCTCATTCGCCACTGTCCATCAACCCATCTATTACCTAGGATTTTTCTTAATATCCTACGCTCTCTTTTTTCCAGTTGGTCAGTTTGACCTTTACTATTCATGGTCCAAGTTTCGGACGCATATAATCCCTCAGGTTTTACAACTGTGGTATTAATAATAATAATAATAATAATAATAATAATAATATCGAAGGGGAGGAGAGATTAGCCGAGAAGAGTAGAGGAATGGTAGCTAATAGAGGCAGATTGGGTTTGGAGCCCTGCCCGAAGGCAGTGAACTTTGTAAAGGGAGGCCAGAGTTATTGAGTTCAAACTTGGAATGTTTCCAGTAATGTGAAAGTGTGGGGGGACTCAGATAGATGGTGTCCTCACAAACGAATGTATGTCTCGCCAACTAAAACCAAGCGACACATCTTCTTGCGACACGCACACATAGTAGGAAATAAATAAGTTCCGTGTAACTTTCTCTGGACATTGTAGGGGTTGTGGTCTAAATCTGTTGCTGCTAAGTGTTACATTATGACCGTTCTGTGTTGAACAATGTAATATGCTGCCATATAGAGAACTGGGTGTAATTTCACTTCCCAGTTTAACTGGCGCCGGCAATCCAGCTCGACAAGGAGCTCATGTGCCAAATTATGGAGTGTGTTACTTTTTATTTTGTGAGGAGAGATGTCGATGATTGTACGTGACGCACCCAGGAAGTAAGTTTCACTATTTAAAAAAAAAAGAGAACGTAGTTATATACAGAACGATTTCGGCAACAGGTACAGCAATGTGTCAGGCATTTTTCGACATAGGCACCAAACGAATTGAAACACTTGTCATAGCGTGGTATTAACTTGAGCAGTCCTGTGTCATAAAAGTTTGCCGTCTGCGAATGGAACCAGCGCTTCGTCAGTGTGAAAATGCTGACCGGAGAACAGAAATATCTTGAAATGCAAGGAAAGGTGGAAATCGCTGGGACAGCAACTGTTGTGCAGAAGTTTGGCTGGGAGCTGTTTGATCATCCACCGTACAGTCCGCATCTTGCTCCAAGCGATTTCACAACGAGTTCTTAGTTGAAAAAGCAAGCTTGTAGTTTAACGTGACCGTTAATCGCGAGATCATGAGCCACGGGACCTCCTTTTGACATGGAATCCGAACCACAGGACATGGCATATCACTTCGAAAATCTCACATGCATTGACCGGGAATCGGTTCTCAGTTGCGATCTACAGAATTCTGTAAGAAGGAAATTAGTGTAGCCACAAAACTCTCCCTGCATCGCTCATACGTTGCTGTATGGAAGTGAGTCTGGCTGCGTGGCTCAGGGGTAACGTTCTCGCTTGCTGAGCCCAAGGTTGCAGGTTCGAAACCTGGCGCAGTCAGCTGGCATTTGAGGATGCGCAAATGCGAGGCAGCAGTGTCAGTACATTTACTGGCACGTTAAAGATCCCCTTCGGGGCAAAATTCCGGCACTCCGGCGTCTCTAAAAGCCAGGGAAGTTAAAAGGGAAATAAAAAATAACATTATTATGTATGGAAGTGAGAGCTGGGTAGATGCAGAATATCTGATACATAAGCTGAGGTAACTGATATGAATGAATGCTGGGACAAATAGATTTGAGCAATGACAGGAAGGTGCTCGTAATGAAAATATAAAGGCTAAGTTCTTGGCTTTCACCCCGGATGTCCGGGTTTTATTCCCGGCTCTGCCATCCTACAAGTGGTTTTCCATGGGTTTCCCCCCTTCTTACCGTACCTTACCTAGATGGCCACTCAATCCTAAGCAGGTTTTTGGCCTCACCAACAGCACGGCGCCATCTTTCTCGATCATCCATCATGTCCTCCGTGACTCCAATTTTTCACATATCTTTTTGGAATTGGTCCCACCAGCGAAGTCTCGGTCGTCGCAATGGTCGCCTGCCTCTGGGTTACCCTTCCAAAACTGCTCTTAAATTCAATTGTCTACTTCTTCTATGTACATGACCAGCCCAACGCAGTCTTTGGCTTTTCGCACGGGCCACGATATCCAGTTCTCTGTAGAGATCCCACAATTCCTTATTTGTTTTTATTCTCCACTGGCCATTTTCTACTATCGGTCCGAAAATGCGTCGTAGTATTCTATTTTCAAAAGTTACTTATTTCCTTTCAGTTTGCTAGGACGATACCCAGGTTTCTGAGCCGTACGTGATAACACGTACTTCTACTTCAGCCAAATGCTGGGATGGTTCCTAATCTAAGGCCACGGCCACTTCCTTCCCAATGCAACGCTACCTGGCTCTACAAGAAATTTAAATTCTGATGCGAGGGCTGAAACGGGGTACACTCAGCCTCATGAGGAAAAACTGAGAAGAGGAGGGTTCGAATCCCACATCAGCCAATTTGGAAGTGGTTTTCCATGCTTTTCCCCACTTCTACTCCAGCCAATTGCTGGGATGGTTCCTAATTTAAGGCCTAATTTAAGTTTTCCATAGGATTTTTCTATTCTACTTTCAAAAAGTGAAGAAGACCATAATGTGGACGAAACTGGTCATTTCAAATGATCTTGTCGACTTCGTCGTTATGCTTGGGTCCAACGTTATGCGTTACGGAGACGGAGACGGAAGTGACGTCATGCAGCCGCGCGGGAAGTGACGTCATGCAGCCGCGCGGGAAGCGAGTGCGTGTCGTCATGCAGACACGCGGGGAGCAGAAGCTAATGGTTATTGGAGTCTGTTGAAAGAGTTCTGGGGTGTCGAGCGACCTGGGGCTTTGAGCGAAGCGAACACAAGAATACAGGGTGACTTCTAAAGAGATATACAAGATGCCATATAAGAATACAGGGTGCCTCCTAAAGAGGTGTGCAGGATGTCAGAGCAAAATACAGTACAAGATGCCAGATAACAATACAGGGTGACTCCTATACAAGATGCCAGATAAGAATACAAGGTGACTCTTAAAGAGGTGTACAAGATGGCAGAGAAGAATACAGGGTGACCCCTAAAGAGGTGCACAAGATGTCAGACAAGATTACAGGGTGACTCCTAAAGAGGTGTACAAGATGTCACACAAGAATACAGGGTGACTCCTAAAGAGATATACAAGATGCCAGATAAGAATACAAGGTGACTCTTAAAGAGGTGTACAAGATGGCAGAGCAGAATACAGGGTGACTCCTAAAGAAGTGTACAAGATGTCAGATAAGAATACAGGGTAACTCCTAAAGAGGTGTACAAGATGTCACACAAGAATACAGGGTGACTTCTAAATAGGTATACAAGATGCCAGATAAGAATACAGGGTGCCTCCTAAAGAGGTGTGCAGGATGTCAGAGAAAATTACAGGGGACACTTAAGGTACTCATCGGCACTAGCGATGAAATTTCAACAAAGTTATCCTATTTTCTTGAAACTGATATCACGGATGCTAAGGGTATAAACTAGTGGATTTCTGGCATAAAATAATCCAAAATGAATTTCTGTTGGTTTTTTTTCAAAGTTTTTTGAAAAAATAACAAGAATTTTTGGGACGTAATATCTCTGCTCCTATTCAACATAAAAGACTCATTGTTGCTTCAGATTGCTTAACAATACGATCTGAGTGTTGCTTAGCAGAATAGTTTCCGTAGCTTCCATAGGGCCAAATTTATTAATGTTTTTCTAAAAATTCAATTATTCTCATAGAGAAAGAAAAATTGCAGGGGTCCGGACCATTAATTTCAATGTAATTGTATTATTCTGCTATACAACATAGCTGCATTATTTAGCTACAATTTCGTTTTTAAATGAAGTTAATATCTCTAATCTAAGTGTAGATTTCATCTGCCAAAGTAATGACAAATACTGAAAAAAAAATGAAACTTGAGAAAAAGTCACTTAAAGTTGAGATACACATTTAGAATAGCCTACTTCTATTGCTCCTAAAAGCCTCCTGATGCATAGGTGGTGCCTTCTTCTTGGGATTTTAGGTCAATCTTGTGCTTCCTCCTCCCCCGTAAGTATCTCCGACGTTGTTTTTGCTCCGGAGTACACTGCTTCAGAGCCACAGTAAGGTGCTCCTTATCTGCAGCACCTACGCCGGACACTGTATACTTGCCTGGATTGATCCCAGCCTTCTCAAGGATGTCCAGTTCTGACGTACAGCCGTTGTTAATGTGGCAAATACTGTCCATTACTCCAAGATGCAGGGCTTTTCGTGTTTGATAGCCACTCATCTTACATGATAATAATATAGAAATAGCCCAGCCCAATCTCTTATTAGCTACTTCGTTTATGACTAAACTGCTACATGTCAAACATTCAGGGCAAGCTACAAATGAAATCATAGTCTGTAGACATTCTAAACAAAGCAGAACGTTCCCAGAACAAAAATTAACATCACTAAATACGTCAGTATTTACAATGTCTGAACCTAAACTATGTGAATCACTTTTTGGCACACGATTATTCACACTATCAGTAACACTGTTATTTTGAAATTCCGTATGTGTCTTAGCGTGTTGATTCCCCTGCAGCAGGCCTGATTTCCTTCTCTTTTGCGTACGAAACTTGGAGCCCATCTTTCAAAATATATAACATAACGACCACAAGAACACATGTACAAAATAACTATCTCTCAAATGGCCACATGGCCAGGAACAAAACTTTCTTCCTTAATTCGTAAAGGAATACAACATGGTTAGTGCTACCATCTGCTTCCCGCCAGTGAAACTAACTTCTGAGTATGAGAAATAAAGCATTGAAACACATCCCACGCTTTGAATGAAATAATATTGAAATATCAAGCCAGAAACGTCAAGTTGTCAAAGTGACAGCTGCTGAAACACGTGCGCACCGATCATTTAAATGTAAATAAATAAGCTAAATAACAAGAAAACATATATAAATTATACATTTCTGGAAACTAGATAAAACATACTTTCGTATGGGCCAATAAAAAAAAACCAAAATTTTCTTTAAAATGGCTGTATGGAGGGTCGATGAGTACCTTAACGAGGTGTACAGTATGTAAGATTCAATTCAAATACAGGGTGACCCCTTAAAGAGGTTTGCGAGATATCAGATTCAAATAATGGGTGACTCATAAAGAGTTGTAAAAGATGTCAGACTCAAATACAGGGTGATCCTTAAAGAGGTGCCCGCGCGGGAAGCCTACGTTAATGGCTAATGGAGTCTGTTGAAAGAGTCCTGGGGCTTCGAGTGAAGCGAGAAGCCCTCCTGAGCCTTTCTAACATGTGTAGCATTTGTAGCATGCGTCATTTGAAATGATATAACGTCTAGTCTTTGAGACTGACAGTAATTTTTTTATTAATAAATATTAATTTAAACATTTTATTGACGAAGGTGTATTAATTATATTTATTAAATACCTGTGGGTAAGTATTGTTAGACGTATCATTATGTAAACTATTTACACTCTCGTTTCAATCAGAATTTATACTAACAATTAGGCATTAATTGTAAGCTTTGTGCAGTTTATGACAGCTTTTGCTACTCTTTAAACATAAAAACCTGTTTTTAAAGAACCTACATTTTTTAATGTTTTTGAAAACCTGAAATGACAATTTTTAAAACCTAAAAATCCGGTCTCTAATAATAACCACGACTCGGAAAATCTCCAAGATGTCCACTGCCATTCCACAGTCGAATAATTAGGGCTGTACATTCGAACATGGAATTATTCAAACTAAGGAAAACAAGCACATTCAAACTCGCAATAAATAACAACTAGCGGACCCGGGCGAGAACTCTCGCATAATGGGTTGTGTGCGCCCCATGTGTACAGACTACCCGCCCAGCACTACTGCTATGCGGGCTATGCACAACACAGTTCTGACGGCGGCTATCGTCTTGTTTATTTGTTTAAAAGCACTTTAAACAAATAAATATATTTCAGTCGACTTTTCAAAAAATGCAAGATTTTTCCTGTACTATTGAGACGATTTGGAAGATTTTGGTACAAACCACACCTTCTAACTCCGTCTGGTTTAGGAGCTTGAGTTTTGTGAAACATACACCTTAGCGTATTATATAATAAGATAAGATTGTTGGAATAATAATATCGTATGGCCTCGGTTGCCGGGTGTAAGCTTTGTTATTTGACGCCCAGAGGGCAGCTTGCATGTCAAATTGTGTTGTTCCTTGGAGCGCTATGAAATTCCTTGACACTATAGCTCTTTCTACTAGAGAAAGGAGGAACTCTTGTGTTGGTGGAAAATCCCGAGATTATTCTTGCCATTGTGAACACGACCTACTGATTTCAAATGGGTTCTTTAACATGCCAACAACGTATGACATGCGTTGCCGTTCTAAAATCACTTACCATGGGCAGGAGCGAACCTGCAAGCTTGAGGTTGGTAGACCGACACGATAACCACTCACCCATCGTGGCAAGCTGTTCCGACAATACAATAAGACGCTATAATACTGTAAACAAGCCTGAAGCGTCGTATGCATCAGAAACCTTAATCATAGGTGGCGGATCGTTAACCAAAGACACAGAGAAACAAAAAAGGAAATTTTTAAGAAACAATTTTTGCTCAGTTTATATAGAAGGGATATAAAGGGAAAAAATCCTCCCAGGAAATATATTGTCATTCTGAATACATCTCTCACACTTTTCGGAAAAGACGATTGAAATTTTCTGGACACATTATTAGAATGAACAATAACAGACCAACTCAGACCTGGCCCTCTCATTCGTGTCCGGCTCCGTGGCTAAATGGTTAGCGTGCTAAGCTTTGGTCCGAACTGCCCCGGGTTCGATTCCCGGTTGAGGACCAGGGATTTTAATCTCCTGGGGTTAATTCCCGTGGCTCGGGAACTGAGTGTATGTGAAGACTTCATCCTCACTTCATCCGATTACGACGCGCAGGTCACCCACGCGCGTCAATAGAAAGACCCGCACTCGGCCTCTCGGGCGGCCACGCGATCATTATTACTAGCTGGCTTAGTGAAATTAAAACAGATCTCCAGGAAATCAACATCTCAGAAGACATTGTACGGGATAGTGAGGCGCCAAGAATCAAAACCCGCCAAGTCCATGGAACATGAAAAATGAGATGAAGTGGCCTTTATATGAACTTGCACGTGGGCAATTCAATGATGCCATGATTTTCCTTCAAAATGCGCCATTTCCCTATGAAAATGGTGGTCAAACCTTAGGGTTAATTTCAGAATCCGCTAGATTCAATTGAACTCGCGCCATTGTTAGTTTCAAAACCTACCAAGTCGCTTTCAGCCAATCAGCACCTAGAATTGCATTACCCCATTTGTATGAACTTACAAAGTGTGCCCTATTCACAACTAATACTGCTGTTGTATTTTTTTATATATGCATAATCATAATTCAGATTGGATTTTCATTCCATACATAATTAGGAGGGTTCAAGTTCACATACTTTCATTCTTCCCTTGTTTTTATTCGTAGAACTGCTTTTCTTACTTTCAAAAACGTCCATATGTACATTTCATTTTAAACAGTTAATTCCTAATTAATCTTAAGAATTGTGTTACTATCCTGTTACAATCCTGTAATTTGCTGGATGCATCGTGTGATGACAAAGTAATTAATAAACGGAATATTCCTATTCCAAGGATCTTTTTTCATATGTAAACAGTTTTCCTCATTTTCCCACAAATTTCGTTTTGTGAGCTAGGCGGGTTTTGATTCTAAGCGCCTCAGATGTAAATTCAGAACCAATATCGACAATCACCAATTTGGAGACGAACCTAACACCAGAGCCACTGTAACTTGGACAGAAGAACGAAAGAAGAAGCTCAGCGAGAGGATGAAGAGATTTTGGGAGGAACAGAAGGGCAACACATCAGCTATGGCATAACTATAGGCTATATAAACCAAGGAAAGAAATATTTTTAGGAAAAAGGGCCGTTTAGAGAATGGTGAGTTTAAAAGTCAGCATACCAGGATTTATTTAGCCTACACACTAGAAAGCCACCGGGTGAGTTAGCCGAGGTCGTTACGGCATGACTGCTGGCAGTCGCTCACATCCGGGAGGCGAGGAGGTTCGAATCCCCCCGCCGGCAACCTTGAAGATGGTCTTCTGTGGTTTCCCATCTTCCTTCCAGGCAAATGCCGGGGTTGGTCCCTAACTATAGGCCACAGCCGCTACCTTCCAACTCCTCGACCTTTCATTCCCACTTTCCTCCCCAACGGTACTTGTAGCTCACCCATTGGGTGTCCGTCTCAAAGCAGCTACAAAACTGGCGAGCCGAACATGTCCTCGGACACTCCCGGCACTAAAAGCCATACGCTAAAAAAAAAAAAAAAAACTTCGTCCGGGAACAGTTTTGAATGCATTACGTGATAAGCGGGTTTTCTCTTTGGATGTAAATGAACTACGACCTATATCCGTTTTACGTTTCAGCATGATGGGTTAAAATGACTGATTGGACTATTAATTATACACACATCAAAAAAAGTTTTGCATCACCTCGGTTCCCAGATCTCCGGCATATAGACGTTGACTGTGTATATTGTATCCAAGATACAGTCCCTTTGACTGTTCATAGATGTCACTAAAACTGCTCAAAGATGTAAACAACCATGCATGAGCAGGGCCTATTAGACGGAGGGGGTACGACAGCCGATCAGTTCCAGTCATTCCACCAGGACGAAGGTACGCTGCTCATGTTGTCTGTAGTTCTACCATGCCTAGAAGGTCAATACCGCAGTTCGATCGCGTCCGCATTGTTACTTTGTGTCAAGAAGGGCTCTCAACAAGGGAAGTTTCCAGGCGTCTCAGAGTGAACCAAAGCGATGTTGTTCGGACATGGAGGAGGTACAGAGATACAGGAACTGTCGATGACAGGCCTCGCTCAGGCCGCCCAAGGGCTACTACTGTAGTGGATGACCGCTACTTACGGATTGCCGCTCGGAGGAACCCTGACAGCAATGCCACCATGTTGAATAATGCGTTTCGTTCAGCCACAGGACGTCGTGTTTCAACTCAAACTTTGCGCAATAGGCTGCACGATGCGCAACTTCACTCCCGACGTCCATGGCGAGGTCCAGCTTTGCAACCCCGACACCATGCAGCGCGGTACAGATGGGCCCAACAACATGCTGAATGGACCCCACGGAATTGGCATCACGTTCTCTTCACCGATGAGTGTCGCATATGCCTTCAACCAGACAATCGTCGGAGACGTGTTTGGAGGCACCCTGGTCAGGCTGAATGTCTTAGACACACTGTCCAGCGAGTGCAGCAAGGTGGTGGTTCCCTGATGTTTTGGGGTGGCATTATGTGGGGCCGACGTACGCCACTGGTGGTCATGGAAGGCTCCGAAACGGCTTTACGATACCTGAATGACATCCTCCGACCCATAGTGCAACCATATCGGCAGAATATTGGAGAGGCATTTGTCTTCATGGACGACAATTCTCGACCTCATCGTGCACATCTTGTGAATGCTTTCCTTCAAGATAACGACATCGCTCGACTACAGTGGCCAGCATGTTCGCCAGACATGAACCCTATCGAACATGCCTGGGATATGTTGAAAAGGGCTGTTTATGGACGTCTTGACCCACCAACCACTCTGAGAGATTTACGCCGAATTGTCGTTGAGGAGTGGGACAATTTGAACCAACAGTGTCTTGATGAACTTGTGGATAGTATGCCACGGCGAATACAGGCATGCATCAATGCAAGAGGACGTGCTACTGGGTATTAGAGGTAGTGGTGTGTACTGCAATCTGGACCACAAATGCTGAAAGTCTAGCTGTATGATGGTACAACATGCAATGTGTGGGTCTCATGAGCAATAAAACGAGCTGAAATGTTGTTTGTGTTGATCTCTATTCCCTTTGTATTTAACGGTTCCGGAACTCTTGGAACCGAGGTGATGCAAAACTTTTTTTGATGTGTGTATTATCATGGAGATGTATGTGCAACGAATTCTTGTCAGACGTAATTTAAGAATGGTGAGGTGTATGTAACACAAATCCCCCTTCCGTCCAATTTTAACTTGACTGTATATTTTGCGGAACGAAAAGTTCACAGGCGAAATGAAGAAAAGCCGAGTTGAACTTCCAGGGAAACTCCAAACACAACCAGTGTTCTCTGAAGTCTTAACTCAACACGACTGAAGAGTTTGGTGCTGGCTGTATCTGGGGTAATAGGCTCTCCCGCTATCCAGGCTGTAACTGGGGTGATATGTTCGCCCCTAGGTAACACAGTAATTGAATGGAGATTGTTGGAAGAAATGAATCCGTAAAATCACTTATAGTGGGCGATGTATTGAAGATAGAGATGCTCTCCCGGACTTCTTTGTAGAACTTTTCATGCTGAACAATTTTACACTCAAAGTAAGTTATATTGATATCTTTAACGGTTTGCCCAGAGTAAGCTTAAAAAGCGCACGGACGCCAGGTTTTTCCTTTTTCAACTTTTTCACTGAAATCGTTTCTGCTTGGCTTCCTTTGATCATAAATAAATTATTTTCTACACAAACCTTCCTCGAGATATCCTTTACAGAATGGTGAAAACCGCATCAAAATCCATCCAGTGGTTCTCGAGTTTACCAGTGACATCCACGAATCGGGAACTTTGTTTTATACTAAGTAGAGATGTGGAAAAAATTAATGACGCGATGCGGAAAAGTCGGATTACGTTTCATTGGTACGTGGACCGAATGACGTTAGCACGATTAACCTATCGCATTTTCATTTTTCTCGGACAGAGAAAAACAAACGGAGCATGGTTCAGTGAGATACAAAAAGATCTGTGATCTCATGTGAAGATATCCAGGAACGTGACCAGCTTCGAACTATAGAGCTTCTGGCTAAATGCAACAACTCTGAGATTTGCTGATGACATCGTCATCTTGGCCGACAAGCCTGAGGATTTGAATGAGTTTTTGAATGGTATGGACTCCGTCTTACGGAAAGAATTCATGATGAAAATTAATAAATGTAAAACAAAAATACTGGAATGCAGCCGAAATAAATCAGAAACCTCTATGGAGATCAAATTGGCAGGTGAAAAGTTGAAGGAAGTAGGAGACTTCTGTTACTTAGGAAGCAGAATAACCAGTGATGGACAAAGCAAGGAGGATATAAAAAGTAGGTTGGCTCAGGCAAAGAAAGCATTTCCACAAAAAAGGAATCTGTTGACATCGAATATAGATTTAGGTATTAGGAAGTCATTTCTGAAAGCCTTTGTCTGGAGCGTGGCGCTCTATTGAAGTGAAACTTGGACTATTGGTGCAGCAGAAAAGAGGAGAATTGAAGCATTTGAAATGTGGTGTTACAGGAGAATGATGATCAGATGGGTAGATAGGGTTACAAACGAAGAGGTATTAAGACGAGTGGGAGAGGAGAGATGTTTCTGGCGACTGCTAAGGAAGAGAAGAGATAGATTAGTAGGACACATACTAAGACACCTAGGAATAGCAAGCTTAGTTATGGAAGGAAGGGTCGAGGACAAGAACTGTAGGGGTAGACCAAGGTTAGAATATGCTAAACAGATTGCCTCGGATGTAGGGTGTGGTAGCTATGTAGAGATGAAACGATTAGCTCAGGACAGGGAGGCATGGAGAGCTGCATCAAACCAGTCAAAAGACTGAAGACTCAAACAACATCATAACAGTCGCAGTACACGATACACTGATTCCCCTGGATGCACGATACAAGGATTGCAGTGATTCACCTCGATGTAAAATAAGTTTGGACATCCCTACTGTGTTGGTACTCGTACCGGCACTTTAAAACCACTTCCCTAGAGCGCGTCGCTGTGCATCGAGCGTGGAGGTTGGTAGCCATGGGAATTGTAAGCCACTTACAGAGAGATAGCGCTCGCTAGGTTTATGAATTTGTAATAATCTCTTATTAACCTCATTCACATAGTGTTATATAATTCACGATATGTACACCCAACCCCGGATGTTCACAGTGGCTGGGCTCTCTCTCGGGGGTTGGTGTTCTGATTCATAATAAAGGTGATCGGCAACTCATACCTTGCTTGATATGGGCCCCTCAAGTGGAACCCAGGACTTCTCACGGGCACAGGTGTTTACGGCTTCTAAAAATCTCCGTAGCTAAAAAAAACTCAAAATCAATAACATTATTACTATACAAGGTGTGTAAATTAAATTTCTTAAAAAAAAAGGCAAATAATGGAAAAGTGTTACCAACTATATGTGGATTTCAAACAGGCTTATGACAGTGTGAGAAGGAAAACTCTGTATCCGACCTTGATGGACATGGGATTCCCCCCCCCCCAACTAATCAGATTGGTGCAAATGGCTCTTACTGGCTCAAAATGTCGAGTTAAAGTTGAAGGCCTCTCGAAAGATTTTGATACGGGCCCGTATATCTTCGTCAACAAAGACACTAATGCGTTCTTCAAGGGTATGTGGTGTCGCCCATGTCTCGCACCCATACAATAATACCAGTGTTACTAGAGTCATATATTGTTACGTGAAATCAGACGTGACTTAAATAGATTGTTAAGACAATAAACGACACGATTTGCATTCATAATCCTCTGTTGTATCTCATCCCCATTTTGTAATCCCTCCCTATATTCTTCTGCTAAGGTCCCATTCCAGTTTTGTACCGAAAATAAGGGCCCATTAACACCAACCTACACATATGGGGTACCTACAGGTTCTGCATAACCCAATGCGTAAGCGAAACGCACTAACTTACTCTTTAAATGTCTCACAATTAAATAAATACCTTAAAACATGTATATTTACAATGAAATAATGAAAGAATGCAACACGGTAACCATGGTAACAGAACCTCACAGGTCCATCTATTTCTGTAAGACGCAATGCAATTCCAATTATAACATTACTGTGAAAGTTTCCAGACGGTTACAAGGTTATCACTGAACCAAATTAAGCTGTAAAATTCATCAATACATACAGTATAATGCGCTTAAGGGGGTCAAGGGGCACTCTAGATTTTTCACGCAATTTTCACGTTTGAGTGTGGTACGAAAGGTATTTTTTGCCCGACTATAAACGGTCTACGAAAACCATATCTTAAGGCCCTTAAATTAACAGTGTCTGTGATATTCCCAGAAAACTAACTTCGCTCTGATATACCTATGAAGGAATGACAAACCCCTAACCACTGCACCAGTAGCTGAATTGATAAAGTCTGATTATTCGTACCAAGGATAAATCAGTCATAGCATTCATGATTGAGATTTTGCTAAGTGTACTCTTAACAACTAGAATATTCGCGGGCGAAGCCGCGACGGGTAATGCTAGTACTATCTTATTTCTTTAAGGTTAGGGCAAGTAAATACTTGTTTCCCGCCCAACGTAAATGGGCACAATTTGTGTTGAACGACTGGAAAGCTTTCTTTAATGATATAAAAAAAATAAAAAATACAAAATAAAATATTCAGTATAAAATATAAAATATTAAATATTCAGTATAAAATATAAAATATTCAGTATAAAATATAAAATATAAAATCATCATCACCATCTTCATTTCCCCTTTTCCAGCTGATACCGGGTGGGGACAAATATGGTTCCTCTCCACTTGGTTCTGTCATTCCACCATTCCTCTTCCGACACGGTGTTCCAATCCAGGTTCCGTTTTCTAATACTATTCTTCACCGACTCCATCCAACGCATTCTTGGTCTTCCTCGTCCTCTCTTCCCTGTCATCCGTCGTTCCAGTGCTCGTCTTGGTTGCCTTACTTCATTCATCCGTTTGACTTGTCCAAACCATCTCAATCTGTTTTGCTCCAGTTTGTTATTTAGTTTCTTTCCGTATATCTTCATTTCTCACTGTCTCTCCTCGTTTTCTGGACCATACTTCTCAGGAATCTCATCTCAGCTGCCTGTATTCTGCGCTCATCCCTCTTAGTCATTATCCAGGTTTTATAAAATATAAAATATAAACACTAAACAACTGTACATACAAACCAATCAAGATTAAGTGAGATTGGAATACTGAAGAAATGATGGTTTCACCCAAGATCCTGCCCATTGTTGACCAGTAAGCTCGAGTATTTAGCCTAGATTGTGCACTGGAGCGACGTCCAGCCCCCTCTTAAGCTGATGTTCTCAGGAGGTAAGAGACTTAGCATATATGAATACGCCAGAGGGGAAATGAAGACTCGCTATGGATATTGTTGTTAATAATTGAAGATTCAGTCCTGGACTTGATAATTACCGGTGAGAGTCCTCGGCTCGTCTCTCAGAATTATTTAACAACTGCGTGTGGTCGGTCACAGCCAGGAAAAGGGGGTTTGGTGGGGAAGAAGAATACGGTAGGGCAATTGAAGAAATAAATAGATAAATATTAAATAAATAAATAAGTAAATAAATCACTGACGTGATGAGAAAGAGAAGGATTTTGTTCTATGGTCATTTAACAGTACTGAGCCCAATGCGATTGTCTAACAAAATCTTTACTTACTTTCTGGGTAGTAAAATCAAGGGAGCGTTGTTCACAGAGGTAGAAAAGGATTTAAAAGAAGTGGGAACTACATACAACGATATTCAGATGCGTACGCCCCTTAAGATGAAACTAAAAGTACACCAGAGTTTCCAGGAAAAGCCTAAACTAACAACAGGCAAGAGGCGGACTGAGGTCAGGAAACAGCAGCATCGAGAGCACATGAGGCGTTACTGGGCGAGTGTTAAAGCTCGAGGAAAAGAGCAGTTGAATTAACGTGGTCCATAGCTGGCCGAAACACCAAGAAGAAGAAATATGTAAATAAATAATGATAAAAAAATAATAAATAATTACATAATGATAAATAAATAATGGCTAAAACATAATGATAAATAATAATAATAATAATAATAAATAAATGAATAAATAAATAAATCATGACAAATAAATAAACAAATTAATAATTATTAAATACTGAAAATAAATTATATTAATTAGTCTATATATAAATCAGGATAAAAATGATCACAAAATGGTGTCCTGACAATAATTTGTATCTAAATACAACCAGATTTAAAATAATGCACATCACAGTTGATCACTTTACACAATAAAAATACAAACTGGCACACCACAGCATATCATGCATACACCAAAACGTCCTTGCAGGTTGCAAATGTAACTAACACCTTTATAAAGAGTAGGCCTACTTCGACACAAAAATACCTAGGAATTACCCTTGATGAACACACACTTTATAATGAACACACTCACAGTAAACATGATAAAAGTCTTAGAGCAAACGTTTACACCTTTAACAATCTACGATTATATGTAGATAAAAATACTTACAAAACCCTATATAGTACTCTGATTGAAAGAAAATTAAGATATGCCATATCAGCTTGGGGGAATCAAAACACAACTTTAATTAATATAGTCTACAAGATAGCCAAAACAGGTTCTTAAAATATTTCACTGGTATCCCTCATTTTAATACCAAAGAGTTGTTTCAAATTACTGTACTGAATCTCGACTACCGTGATGTAAGATTCAGCCATAAGGTCTCTCACAACATACACACAAGAGCCATAACAAATAATAAATATGAATAACCTTTATGTGTAAATAGCTATGGTTTCAAGAGACTAATTTATATTGTACCATCACTACTTAATGAACTAGGCCTACTACCTGGATTGTCCAACATGAACAGCAAACAAAGTCGCATTAAAAATTATTACCTAAATAAACATTAATTCATAACATAAACTTATTATTGCATGCACTCTTGTATTGAAATACATATGTTGTATAAATAATTAATATGTCTCACAGATAATCTGTACTGGTTTTGCTGTCAGATTCGTGGGACATATCACAAATGTATTATCAATAGTAATTAATTAATAAATTATTATTATTATTATTGTTATTATTTCTACATCCATTTCACCACATATGTGGGACATCTCAACATATCGTCGGCTTGTTTACAAGACGGTATGGCTAATTCTCTTAAAGTGGCACATTGAGAAACGAGCGAACAATGGAACAGGTCTCCAAGATGATGGCCTTCTGCATGGTGATTTGTAGACCAGGATGTATTCCCAATATTTGTAGATTGCGAGCCAATTATTATTATTATTATTATTATTATTAATATTATTAGTCAAGCTCACACTTTCTCGTGGATATATTATTTCTTTCAGGGAAAAGGACGCAAAAGCAAATTTCCTTTTTAAACAACATTTTTTAAGCTATAGCGTAAAAGATGAATATTAACTCTCCCACGAGATCAGTCATTTGAGGGACTTAGAACATTGAACCCCTAAGGCTCTTATATCCCATCTCATAAATGAGGTACAAAGAATGTTCCAGTTTCTGTGTGGGGCTTATAATATTTATGGCGGCCTCCCATAAAGGTTTGCCCGCTAAGAGTCATTTATTTTGGACGATCAGTTTGGTATAAAGCAGGCAGGCAGGCCAGCCTGTATTGCCCTACGGCGTGATGCTACTACTGCATAAAGTTTAGCCCCCACCCCTTATTCCTCCATCCCCATTACAGAAGTTTGCAGTAATAGCATTACTCTCTATACCCCCTTAAGTCTTGAAGTGGCATGCGCACTCACACATATTATATACAGACCGGTGCGGCGCGAGAGCCGTGTTTTATGGCATCAACTTGCATTTTTCCATAAAAATGCAAATTTCTTTTTTTGCAGAGTAATTAAGGTTTTTTCCCCCATTCTCTGGTGCGTCTCATCTCAACAAAAATATGGAAGCAATAACAGCAGCCTTGTGCCTTGGTGAAGTCTGGACTGAACCTAGGCCAACACTACAAAGCATAACCATCTTGCTCAACAGGCTCGGGGCTTAACTCGGACTGGTTTGAGACAAGTAGAATACGAGACCCGCTTTCATGAAACCATTCATACTACTGTACTAACTTCTTACTGGCTAGCTGTAGTACCCATTGTCGACGAGAAGAGACACATGTTCATGTGTATCAAGTATATTCCGGGCCCTTAGAAAAATCCACAGTTGTAGCCCTTCAGGAAAGCAACTCGCAATGATGAAATAGTACCTACATTATGCAACGAGCCTATAATGGCAATAATTAAGACACGAGTATGTTTATAGAACGAGCGTATGCGAGTTTTCTAATTTCCATACGAGAGTCTTAATTACCATTATAGGCGAGTTGCATACGATTGTTTATGTTCGACGATAATTATTATAACTATTTTTTGTTCGAACATAAATATTCATAAATATCTGTCGAGATTTCGCCAGTTTTATGTACTGAACAGAGCGCAAGGGACGCAGAGAATACCTTGTATTTGACCATGGCCTCCTCGATTACACCACTATAACACTAGGCCACGCAGTGGAATTTAAATTAGAAGGCCTTGGAACTCAGCGCAGGTGCGATGCTATCCTTACCTAATTGATCAAACAACTGTTTCCTGAGCTCGGATTGGTGGGAGAAACTGTCCCATAATGAAAAATTTTACTATAATGAGCCTCATTATAGTACAGTTTTCTGACATATAATATTTACATTTCGACATGGTCGAACATAAACATCCTTTAATGTCATAGACTAGACCTTCCATGAACACTAAGTTATTCCTTTCTTGGTGCATTTGTAATTAGTTTCCGTTGTTTCTCCACTTTTCCAAACGTAAAGGACACACTAAACGTTTCTTACGAGGTGCTGACAAGATGACAAGCGGTAAACTGATGGTTGTTCACTGGAAACTCAACCATATCCGGTCAATTAGATTAGCAGTTTTCCTTTTCTACCACTACGAGCGCTAGTGTGAGTCAATGAAACTCAACCATATCCGTTCGATTAGATTAGCAGTTTTCCTTTCCTACCACTACGAGCACTTGAGTCAATGAAACTCAACCATATCCGGTCGATTAGGTTAGCAGTTTGCCTTTTTCTTTACCACTACGAGCGCTAGTGTGAGTCAATGAAACTCAACCATATCCGATCGATTAGATTAGCATTTTGCCTTTTTACCACTACGAGCGCTAGTGTGAGTCAATGCAGAGTTTCACTTAAGCCCTTATATCTAATTCCAGATTTAAGATTTTTCAAAAAATCAAAAATAACCTGAGGGTATTGAACTAAGGAACAAATTAAAGAAAGAATTATGTAAATCAGTTAAATTGGCCAAGATTTAAATCAAAAAGATAACGAGTAAAGAAACAGACGATTTTAGGCTGTTTTACTCGAACTGCATTTAGGTCGGAAGTGATTTTCGACATTTGGTCTCTTAGTCTCTTCAAGACTCACAATTTGAAACCTTTCCGGGACCTTTAGCTTTTCAAAGTTTGCCACAATTGAGGAAATTGCTTAATGTTACGTTTTTGCTACCTTATCTGCTAAGAAATATTTTCAACATTAACCCTTTATAGAGCAGAATCTTAGGGGCAGATGACCTCGTAGTTCCGTCCCATAAAACAACAATAACTAACTATAGGGCAGAATATTAAAGATATTTTATTTGTATTTTTTAAAATGTAATTTTAATTATTTTAACCTAATATTAATTATTATTAATTTTAATGTTTTCATTAACATTTTAATTCTCATATTATTTTTATAATCTTAAAATTAAAATTATAAAATTATTATAATTTTAAGTTTTATAAGCTTACTAGCAACCTATCCCGGCTTCGCCCGGGAACAGTTATGAATGCATTACGTGATAAGCGCTTTTTTCCAATGTCAATGAACAACGACCACTATCCGTTTTACGTCTCGGCATGATGGGTTAAAATCACTGACTGGACTATTAATTATATTATCATGGAAATGCATGTGCAACGAATTCTTGTCAGACGTAATTTAAGAATGGCGAGGTGCATGAAACACAAATCCCCCTTCCGTCCAATCTTAACTTGACTGTGAATTTTGCGGCACGAAAAGTTCACAGACGAAATGAAGAAAAGCCAAGTTGCACTTCCAGGGAAACTCAAAACACAACCACTCTTCTCTAAAGTTTTTAACTCAACACGACACGACAGTTTGCTGCTGGCTGTTTGTATCTGGGGTAATAGGCTCGCCCGCTGGCTAGGATGTAACTGGGGTGATAGGCTCGCCCCTAGCTAGCTCGTAAACTGTCGCCTCAGTAATTGAATGGAGATTGTTGGAAGAAATGAGAACGTAAACACACTTACAGTGGGTGATGTATTGAAGATAGAGATATTCTCTCACAGACTTTTTTTGTAGGACTTTTCATGCTGAACAATTCCTACACTCATAGGATACTGATATTTTTAACGGTTTGCCCAGCGTTAGCTTAAAACGCGCACGGACGCCAAGTTTTCTTTTCGACGTTTTCACTGAAATCGTTACATCTTGGCTTCTTTTGATCACAAAAAAAAATCTTTTCAACAGAAACCTTCCTCGAGATACCCTTTGGTGAAAACCGCATCAAAATCCATCCAGTGGTTCTCGAGATCGGCCGTGACATCCAAGAATCGAGGACTTTGTTTTATACTAAGTAGAGATTTATTTTTAAAATGTACTACCATATTTATTGTCATTTTAAATGATCTTGTCGACTTCGTCGTTACGCTGAGGTCTGGCGTTACGTTACGGCAACGGGACGAAATGTACCGAGAATGCACTGAGGTGTGTGACGTCATAGTACCGATTGAGCTCCCTCCTTTCCCCGTGCGCTCCGGTGAGCAACGTCATCCAGCCAGCTACCACCTTTGACCTTGGTTTACACTTGCTAATGGACTTTGAGTTCACGCAGTTCGCTGCATGATCATGAGGCTTTCACCCAACTTTTTTCAGCATTTGTAGCATTTGTAGCATTTAAAATGATATAAAGTCTAGTCTTTCAGACTGACTATCACTGTTTTTTGATTCTGATTTTTACTATCATATTTTATTTTAAGAAAATGTTCATATTCAAAAATAATCATTTTAGGCCAAGGAGGTAAAGAGGTAAAATTTGGTTTTCAGAAATATTAACACTTTCACAAGAAAATATTGCTGAAAGATTCAACAATCACCATCTTTGACAATATAAATTGTCCTTATAACAGGTGTTTAATATAGAGACCGCTAACCTATAAAGGGTTAATAGGTGACTTTCTAGGGGGAGTATCGTCCCCGCGATCTTAGCGGACACTTAGCCACACCTATTAGCAAACTGAAGGTTAAAGTGGTTTGGAGCAACATGAGCTCATCTGCTCGTGTGTGTATGAATTGCGATAAACTTCACACCTTCTATAGCAAGGATCACACGTCCTGTTATAAATTTGTAACATTCATCGCTAAGTCGGGGGGGGTGAAAGGTAATTCTCTAGTTTATTTTTTACCAGTCCCCTCACCGGTTCTGTTATGAATTATAGAATCAGAGGGGTGATCACACGCTGGCTGTGAATAACGAGCTACGGTACACTGACTAATAATTGAGAGTATTGCACTGTATTACCCGCTCCTCAACCTGAAAACCTCCATGAGGATTATTATTATAATTATTATTATTATTATTTTTGTTTTATTTATATATAATGCGTTTGGGCCTCCAATGAGCACGTAGAACAATTATTTAGCATTGGTCTTCTTGTTATTTTTATATTCCCAAAACTTCCAAGTCCATATCTCCTAAAGGTACAATGTGCGTAAATTACTAGGTCCATATCCCCTAAAGGTATAATGTGCGTAAATTACTAGGTCAATATCTCCTAAAGGTACAATGTGCGTAAATTACTAGGTCCATATCTCCTAAAGGTACAATGTGCGTAAATTACTAGGTGACTGACTAATAATTGAGAGTATTGCACTGTATTACCCGCTCGTCAACCTGCAAGCCTCCATGAGGATGATGATGATGATTATTATTATTATTATTATTATTATTATTATTGTTTTATTTATATATAATGCCTTTGACTCTCCAATGAGCACGTAGAACCATTATTTAGCAATGATATTCTTCTTCTTTTTATATTCCCAAAACTTCCAAGTCCATATCTCCTAAAGGTACAATGAGTGTAAATTACTAGGTCCATATCTCCTGAAGGTACACTGTAGCCTACGTAAAATCCCAAGTCCATATCTCGTAAAGGTACGATGTGCGTATAGTCCCAAGTCCATATCTCCTAAAGGTACAATGTACGTAAATTACCAAGTCCATATCTCCTTAATGTACAATGTGCGTAAATTACCAAGTCCATATCCCCTAAATGTACAACGTACGTAAATTACTAAGTCCATATCTCCTAAATGTACAACGTACGTAAATTACCAAGTCCATATCCCCTAAATGTACAACGTACGTAAATTACCAAGTCCATATCTCCTAAAGGTATCACTTAACACACTTAATTCCTGCCGCTCCTTCCGGAGCATAGAGCCTTGGCGAAAGTTCTCCACGCAGTACGGTTCCTGGCCATTCTCTTCACTTGACTCCAGTTCTTGTCCACCTCTGCAATTTCATTTTCGATCGTCCTCTTCCAGGTCTTCTTAGGTCGATCTCGCTTCCTGGCACCTTGAGGATTCGAGTCTAGCACCGCCCTCTCAACAGCTCCGTCTGGCTTCCTTAGTGTGTGACCGATCCAGCGCCATTTCCTCTCCTTGATCTGGATGCTAATCGGTTGTTGCTTGGTGATAGTCCAATGATCTTCATTTGAGATTATGTCCGGCCACCTCACATTCATGATGCGACGCAGGCATCTGTTAATGAACACCTGTAGCTGGTTGTTGATCGGTTTTGTGACTTTCCATGTTTCACAGCCATAGAGAAGAATCGACTTTACGTTGCTATTGAAAAGACGGAGCTTGGTCTTCCTGGAAATGTTTCTATTTCTCCAGATGGGGTAGAGCTGGACAAAGGCACCATTTGCCTTCCTGATACGGCTTCGAACATCTTCCTCTGCTCCCCCATCATTTGTGACTATACTCCCAAGGTAGAGGAAGGACTCAACTAGCTCAATTTCCTTTCCGTTGACTGTCAAGCTAGTCGTGATGTCATAATTTATCCTCATCTCTTTGGTCTTGTTGGTGTTGATCATCAGTCCTGCACGTTCTGCTTCTCTCTGCAACCTCCCCAGCTTATCTTCTATGTCTCGGTACCGTTGTGACATAAGACAAATGTCGTCCGCGAAATCCAGATCTTCAAGCCTGTCATTTATACCCAATTGAATACCCCTCTTCCGTCCTCCCATTACCTTCTTCATCACACTATCCAGGACCAACAGGAACAGAGTGGGGGAAAGGACACACCCCTGTCTCACTCCGGAACTGACCTTTATCTTTTCTGTTAATTTGCCTTCGTGTAGAACCTGGCACTCATACCCTTCGTACATCTCTTCCATGATTCTGATGATCTTTGTTGGAATTTTATATCCCTCGAGGGTCTTCCACATGATTCTTTGATTTACGGAGTCGAAAGCTTTCTCGAAGTCAACAAATGTGAGGTAAAGGGTATTCCGCCACTCTACACTCTGCTTCAGGATGATTCGGAGGGTGTTGATGAGATCCACACAGCTGCGATGTTGTCGAAATCCAGCCTGTTCCTTCCGAAGCCTTTTTCTACGCAGTCTTTTATACGATTCAGGATGACTCTCGCCAGCACTTTGCTTGGAATGGACAGCAAGGTGATACCCCTCCAGTTGTTACAGTTTGTGGTGTCCCGTTTCTTCGGTAACTTGACGATCAACCCCTTCTTCCAGTCGGTTGGTATTTTCTCCTCCTTCCAGATCTTCTCCAACAGCGGGTGCAGCAGATTGATTGTGATATCCAGGTCTGCTTTCAATACTTCCGCTGGGATATTATCCAGACCTGGTGCCTTCCCGTACTTCATCTGCTTCAACGCTGTCCGTATCTCGCCCCGAGTTGGGGAGTCAAGGCTGATGCCTGGGTCACTTTCTGCTTCATCTTCATCTTCTCCTCGCTGCTTCCTTTATGGTCCTCTATCTCTATTAAGAACCTCCGCAAAGTGTTCTCTCCATCTAGTCAGCTGCTGTTCACACGTCGTGAGGATCTCGCCCGTCTTGCTCTTCACAGGCCTAGTTTTATTAAAACCTTTCTTCGAAAGCATCATTGATGCCATAGAGCTCCTTAACGTCCCTCCTTCTTGCAGCTTCTTCTGCTTTCACTGCCTGCTCATCAATCCACCTCCTATGATCCTTCCGCACACTCCTCTTTACCTCCCTGTTTGCTGTTGAATACTCTGCTTGTGTGAGAGCCTTCTGCTGCCTAGTCTTGCAGGTGCTGAGCTTGGCCTTAATCTCCTTTCTATAATTTATATTGTCCCAGGTCTGATCGGATATCCATTCTTTCCGCAGGTAGTTCTTGTACCCGAGCTGCATCTCACTGGTTTCCACGAAGATATTCTTTACATCGCTCCACACAGTCTCCACATCCTTCTCTGTCTCGGAGACCAACACCTGGAATTTATTTCTGAGCTCCAGTTTAAATTGGTCCAATCTCTGCTGGTTCTTAAGCTTACCCACATCAAACTTGTTGTGTCGAGTGTTAAACTTTCGGCGGACTGCCACGATCTTCATGCGGAAGTTGGCAACCACAAGATGATGGTCACTACCAACATCCGCTCCTCTCTTGTTCGTAATATCTTCCAAGCTTCTTCTGAACCTCCTGCTCACCGCGATGTGATCAATTTGATTTTCTGTGACTTGATCAGGAGACACCCAAGTGACCTTGTGGCACCACCTATGAGGAAACACCGTGCCACCCATCACCAAATCCTGACTGGCGCAATATTCCGTAAATTTCTCCCCATTGTCATTCATCTCACCAAAGCCATGTTTACCCATGATCTGCTCCGACCCCTCATTGTTTGATCCACCTTCGCGTTGAAGTCTCCCATAACAATGAGAATGTCCTTCATACTTGTTTGTCTTGTGGCATTTCGCAGCATTTGGTAGAATTCTTCCTTCTTCTCTGGCTCCAATTGTTCTGTAGGCGCATAGCATTGGATGATGATCACATTCCTGATCTTTGTATTGAACCTAGCAAACATGAACCTGCTAGAAATTGGCTTCCACTCCACAAGGCTCCTCTTTGCATTTCTGATGAGCAGCAACCCCACTTCATCCCTGTGTTCTTCCTCATCGCCCCCAGAATAGAGAAATGTAATTCCATCTGTTGTCTGTATTTCACCAAATCCTGGCCACCTCACCTCACTCAATCCTAGGATATCCAGCCATAGTTCTTCATCACCCGTGTCACTTGTTTCAGTCTGGTTTTCTCCATCAAGGTCCTCATATTCCAGAAACCGATTTTCGTAGTCCTCTTCATGCCAAACGTCGTCATCAGGTTATCCGTCCGGTTTTGTAATTTCGCTTCAGTTTCAGTAATCAGTTTATTTAAGAGGTGCGAGTGATTAACCCACTACCTCCGAGTGCCTTGGAAGGACTGCCACCTTAGGCCTGAGGCACCAGGCTGATTTTCTGTCAGGGTTTCTTCCCTTAGCCTTTGAAGAACCAACTCCAAACTACAAGGCAGCAGTTGTTTCACCAGAGCCCCGTTAGCCGTAATTTCTTCAAGGTTCCTGTAGGGCCTTCACAGCTACCGTAGCGGTCTTGAGGCACACAAAGTCCCCACTGTACTTCACCCCTACAGGCAATCCCCTACTTCAATACGTTGCCCATCTCCCACGACGAGGACGAGGGGTTGGATTTGTGGGAGACTCCTAAAGGTATAATGTACGTAAATTACAAAGTCCATATCTCCTAAAGGTACAATGTAGCCTACGTAAATTACCAAGTCCATATCTCCTAAAGGTGCAATGTAGCCTACGTAAATTACAAAGTCCATATCTCCTAAAGGTACAATGTAGCCTACGTAAATTACCAAGTTCATATCTCCTAAAGGTACAATGTAGCCTACGTAAATTACCAAGTTCATATCTCCTAAAGGTACAATGTAGCCTACGTAAATTACCAAGTCCATATCTCCTAAAGGTGCAATGTAGCCTACGTAAATTACCAAGTTCATATCTCCTAAAGGTACAATGTAGCCTACGTAAATTACAAAGTCCATATCTCCTAAAGGTGCAATGTAGCCTACGTAAATTACCAAGTTCATATCTCCTAAAGGTACAATGTAGCCTACGTAAATTACCAAGTCCATATCTCCTAAAGGTGCAATGTAGCCTACGTAAATTACCAAGTCATATCTCCTAAAGGTGCAATGTAGCCTGCGTAAATTACCAAGTCCATATCTCCTAAAGGTACAATGTAGCCTACGTAAATTACCAAGTTCATATCTCCTAAAGGTACAATGTAGCCTACGTAAATTACCAAGTTCATATCTCCTAAAGGTGCAATGTAGCCTACGTAAATTACCAAGTTCATATCTCCTAAAGGTGCAATGTAGCCTACGTAAATTACCAAGTTCATATCTCCTAAAGATACAATGTATGTAAATTACAAAGTCCATATCTCCTAAAGGTACAATGTAGCCTACGTAAATTACCAAGTTCATATCTCCTAAAGGTGCAATGTATGTAAATTACCAAGTTCATATCTCCTAAAGATACAATGTATGTAAATTACCAAGTTCATATCTCCTAAAGGTACAATGTAGCCTACGTAAATTACCAAGTTCATATCTCCTAAAGGTGCAATGTAGCCTACGTAAATTACCAAGTTCATATCTCCTAAAGGTGCAATGTAGCCTACGTAAATTACCAAGTTCATATCTCCTAAAGGTACAATGTAGCCTACGTAAATTACCAAGTCATATCTCCTAAAGGTGCAATGTAGCCTACGTAAATTACCAAGTCCATATCTCCTAAAGGTACAATGTAGCCTACGTAAATTACCAAGTTCATATCTCCTAAAGGTGCAATGTAGCCTACGCAAATTACAAAGTCCATATCTCCTAAAGGTACAATGTAGCCTACGTAAATTACAAAGTCCATATCTCCTAAAGGTGCAATGTAGCCTACGTAAATTACCAAGTTCATATCTCCTAAAGGTACAATGTAGCCTACGTAAATTACCAAGTCCATATCTCCTAAAGGTGCAATGTAGCCTACGTAAATTACCAAGTCATATCTCCTAAAGGTGCAATGTAGCCTACGTAAATTACCAAGTCATATCTCCTAAAGGTGCAATGTAGCCTACGTAAATTACCAAGTCCATATCTCCTAAAGGTACAATGTAGCCTACGTAAATTACCAAGTTCATATCTCCTAAAGGTACAATGTAGCCTACGTAAATTACCAAGTTCATATCTCCTAAAGGTGCAATGTAGCCTACGTAAATTACCAAGTTCATATCTCCTAAAGGTGCAATGTAGCCTACGTAAATTACCAAGTTCATATCTCCTAAAGATACAATGTGTGTAAATTACAAAGTCCATATCTCCTAAAGGTACAATGTAGCCTACGTAAATTACCAAGTTCATATCTCCTAAAGGTGCAATGTATGTAAATTACCAAGTTCATATCTCCTAAAGATACAATGTATGTAAATTACCAAGTTCATATCTCCTAAAGGTACAATGTAGCCTACGTAAATTACCAAGTTCATATCTCCTAAAGGTGCAATGTAGCCTACGTAAATTACCAAGTTCATATCTCCTAAAGGTGCAATGTAGCCTACGTAAATTACCAAGTTCATATCTCCTAAAGGTACAATGTAGCCTACGTAAATTACCAAGTCATATCTCCTATAGGTGCAATGTAGCCTACGTAAATTACCAAGTCCATATCTCCTAAAGGTACAATGTAGCCTACGTAAATTACCAAGTTCATATCTCCTAAAGGTGCAATGTAGCCTACGCAAATTACAAAGTCCATATCTCCTAAAGGTACAATGTAGCCTACGTAAATTACCAAGTCCATATCTCCTAAAGGTACAATGTAGCCTACGTAAATTACAAAGTCCATATCTCCTAAAGGTACAATGTAGCCTACGTAAATTACCAAGTCATATCTCCTAAAGGTACAATGTACGTAAATTACAAAGTCCATATCTCCTAAAGGTGCAATGTAGCCTACGTAAATTACCAAGTCCATATCTCCTAAAGGTACAATGTAGCCTACGTAAATTACCAAGTCATATCTCCTAAAGGTACAATATAGCCTACGTAAATTACCAAGTTCATATCTCCTAAAGGTACAATGTAGCCTACGTAAATTACCAAGTCCATATCTCCTAAAGGTGCAATGTAGCCTACGTAAATTACCAAGTCCATATCTCCTAAAGGTGCAATGTAGCCTACGTAAATTACCAAGTTCATATCTCCTAAAGGTACAATGTAGCCTACGTAAATTACCAAGTCCATATCTCCTAAAGGTGCAATGTAGCCTACGTAAATTCCCAAGTCATATCTCCTAAAGGTGCAATGTAGCCTACGTAAATTACAAAGTCCATATCTCCTAAAGGTGCAATGTAGCCTACGTAAATTACCAAGTTCATATCTCCTAAAGGTGCAATGTAGCCTACGTAAATTACCAAGTTCATATCTCCTAAAGGTACAATGTAGCCTACGTAAATTACCAAGTTCATATCTCCTAAAGGTGCAATGTAGCCTACGTAAATTACCAAGTTCATATCTCCTAAAGGTACAATGTAGCCTACGTAAATTACCAAGTTCATATCTCCTAAAGGTGCAATGTAGCCTACGTAAATTACAAAGTCCATATCTCCTAAAGGTACAATGTAGCCTACGTAAATTCCCAAGTTCATATCTCCTAAAGGTGCAATGTAGCCTACGTAAATTCCCAAGTCATATCTCCTAAAGGTGCAATGTAGCCTACGTAAATTACCAAGTCCATATCTCCTAAAGGTGCAATGTAGCCTACGTAAATTCCCAAGTCATATCTCCTAAAGGTACAATGTAGCCTACGTAAATTACCAAGTCCATATCTCCTAAAGGTACATTGTAGCCTACGTAAATTCCCAAGTCATATCTCCTAAAGGTGTAATGTAGCCTACGTAAATTACCAAGTCCATATCTCCTAAAGGTACAATGTAGCCTACGTAAATTACAAAGTCCATATCTCCTAAAGGTACAATGTAGCCTACGTAAATTACCAAGTCCATATCTCCTAAAGGTACAATGTAGCCTACGTAAATTCCCAAGTCATATCTCCTAAAGGTGCAATGTAGCCTACGTAAATTCCCAAGTCATATCTCCTAAAGGTACAATGTAGCCTACGTAAATTACCAAGTCCATATCTCCTAAAGGTACAATGTAGCCTACGTAAATTCCCAAGTCATATCTCCTAAAGGTGCAATGTAGCCTACGTAAATTACCAAGTCCATATCTCCTAAAGGTACAATGTAGCCTACGTAAATTACAAAGTCCATATCTCCTAAAGGTACAATGTAGCCTACGTAAATTACCAAGTCCATATCTCCTAAAGGTGCAATGTAGCCTACGTAAATTACCAAGTTCATATCTCCTAAAGGTACAATGTAGCCTACGTAAATTACCAAGTCCATATCTCCTAAAGGTACAATGTAGCCTACGTAAATTACCAAGTTCATATCTCCTAAAGATACAATGTATGTAAATTACAGAGTCCATATCTCCTAAAGGTACAATGTACGTAAATTACCAAGTCCATATCTCCTAAAGGAATAGTGTTCATGGCAGGCCTAGACCATGAAAGGATGTTTTCAACATTGATTTTTATGTCGAGACCAATAATTTGACAAGATACAGTAAATTACTGATTTTAAAGTTGAAGTAACATGCTCTTTTAAATATGGTAGTAAATTTTTATGTATTCTGATGTAGGCTAATTAAATTTCTCCGTTTTTCTGTGATGGCACCAATGTTGTGAACGAAAACTACGTTAAATCCAACGATACGCATTGAAAAATAATTTCCTAAGGGAAGCAAAGTAGAGGGGATTGATTGAAAGTATGTAACATGAAGCTGTGACAGTCATTTGACTCCTCTTGTTTCCTCTATACCAGCTTTATTTTTTTTACGAGACTATCATTAAAGCTGGCTCTAGATCGCAGCTAAGATAGCGCGATAATGAATTAAAGCCAACAATAGAAGGGGAAGGAGATCAATTTCAACTTTTTACAGCCCTCATAATATCCACCCCTCCTTCCCTCCCTCTCCGTCAACACCCACGCAGACTCATAAATTGCTCGTGCTTAGTTATAACCAATATGGATGGGGAGGGGGGTACAGGAGTGAGCAAGGTGTACGCCACTTAGCAGCTGCCGCTTCGGGTGCAAACGTGACGTCAGCTTAGAGGAATGCCGACAAAGGGAGTGGAAATTGAAATTGTTCCGAGTCCCCAATAGTGTTTTTTGTGCCTTGTGAGGTCTCGGGCTGTGTTGTTACGGGGACTCATAGCCATCTCGCATGCTTATGATTAGGGCTCGTACTTATCATCATCATTTATTGCATCAAACAGGGCTTTGAGGCCTACAGCAGAAGAGCAATAGGAAAGGATAAATATTACAAATATTACAAAAACCAAAAAAATATTACAAATGAAAAAAAATATTACAAAACGCAAAAAAAGCCAATAAAAGGAAAGTCAGTCAATAATAAGAGGAGGTATTTGTTGCAGATGGCACTCCATCTTTACCGGTCTCTAGCATCATCCTCCACGGCTGTCGGTTCCACTTCTTGATGGATCGTCGTCACTCGATCCTTCCATCGTGTTCTCGGGTGTCCTCTCGGGCGTTTTCCCGTGGGTTGAGATTGGAGGACTCTCTTAGGAAGGGATCCGTCCGCTCGTAAGATGTGTCCAAACCATTGTAGTCGCCTCTGTCCCAATATTCGTCTAATGTGTGACTTTCCAAACCTCTGGTAAAGGTCTTCTTTCTTTTTTCTCTCCCATTTACCTTCCATGTTATTGTAGACGGGTCCATATATCTTTCGAAATACCTTTCTTTCAAAAGCACATATTGAATTTTCTGTCGTTGCTGGTACTTGCAATCGATTAATTTCTGTTATCGAATAATCGATAAATCGAAGAAGAGAAATCGATTGGTACAAATATCGATTAATCTATTGTGCGTTTTACGAAATGAAACATATATTAATCGACAAATCAATTTTTCCACCAACCGATTAATTGATTTGTCGATTAATATATGTTTTAATATATGTACTACACTCTCACAGAAGCAAGACAGGCCTTTAATTAATCAATTAAAATATATTGTATCAGATATTTTTAAATAATGTACCCTCTTTGTAAAAAAAAACTAGGCTAAAACAAAGTAAAACAAAAATTTCCTGTCAACATTGAACAAAAAATCAAATTCATTGCTGGAAACCCTTCGTTTTCTTTTTTCGAAACCCTTCCCGATTTGATTGATATTTGTCCTTCCACAGTCACTGACTCTTATTATGGTTATTGTTAACACAAAAAACGAAGGAGACTTTGTATATTTAGGTAAAAGGTAACGTTTATAAATTTCTTTACTTCGTTCCGAAAATGAGCGTAACTCAACTTAAGCGATGACCTCTCATTTAAACTTCTTTTATTTTCTTGTGCCTACTAGGAAAATGTTATCTGGATCAGGATGTACGATGTACTTTTTTCATCAATAAACCTAGGCCGTTAATCACGGCAGTATTCAATCGATTCTTTGATTAGCCAATTAATCTATTATTCGGTTTAGTCGATTGAACGGTCAGTCGATTAATTGATTAATCGTTTTCGATTTATTGTTTCGCAATGTAACTGCATGAAATTTTGTAAACCAAGAAAGGAGACCTTCTGATTGCATCTTACGAGTATGCCCTAAAATAGTTTTCTTTTAGTATCATGAAAATAGTTTCAAAAACGTTTATCTAACTTTTATGGTAGTGCCCCACAAAACGAAGTATCTGACTTTTACCACTTAGGGAGCAAAATAACCAGTGATGGACGAAGCAAAGAGTAGGTTGGCTCAGGCAAGGAATACATTTCTACAGAAAAGAAATATGTTGACATCAAATGCAGATTTAGGTATTAGAAAGGTAAGTTACTTTTGAAAGCCATTGTCTGGAGCATGGCGCTGTATGGAAGTGAAATTTGCCACATCCTTTATCGTATGTACTGTAGTTCACTAAATCTATCACTGCGAGCGCTGGTGTTGACCCATACATGGACAAATAATTAAATATCTATTTTAGTTTTGAGTGACAAGTCATGAACACCAAAGGTTAGACCACATCCTTTGTTGTACAGTAGTTCACTAAATTGATGTAAAGTTTATTATTTTCTTTCTTTTTTTACCGTATCGTAAAATCTTAATTTTCAAGTCATATTTTCAATATTAAGTTCCTATCCTAGAGGGAATAGCGTGTGTCACTTAAGATGAAACTAACAACTCACCGGAGTTTCCCAGAAAAACCTAGCAGGCATGGACGGAAGAAAGGAAACAACATCAAGCATTCATGGACAGTACTGGGCGAATATTAAAGCTCGACGCAGAAACCATTTGAAATAACGTGGTACATAGATGAATAAGAAGAAGAAGGGAAATAAGAGGAAGAGAAATAACACGAATAATAATAAGAAGAATGTAATTTAATTTATTCTCTAAGTACATTGAATTCAAAGGCAATTCAAACCTATACCACGAATCGGCAGAGGATCCAGCCAATTATCTGTGGGATATATTGTATTACATAATATACAGGGCGCCAGGGAATGTTCTCCGCAGTGCCTACATGCTGCTGCGAGAGATTACCAGTTACGTTGGCAGCATGGCTGTCGCTTGTATAAATACAAACAAACAGTAAACTTCATACTCACCACAGCCATTCATAACATACTGTTGCACTCTTCCAATAATCTTACTATACGCACTGACGATTTGGACAGCCCACAGCCCACACATGTGGCCTTCACCCTAACAAGGAGAGAAAGGCACAACACTCTGAAATAATGAAGGAAATGTGATGACGCAACCTCTCACAGCTGCACGGAGCCACTGCGGAGAACATTTCCTGGCATGTATTATACATTACATATACAAGTACTACATATTAAATGTAAATAATTTAAATAAATTTAAAGAAAAGAGAAAAGAAACCATAAAAAATTAAACAAATGGCAATTAAGAATCAGATAAAATTTAAATTTAAAAATTAATGTACGTAAATAGTACATTATGCAACGAGCCTATAATGGCAATAATTAAGACACGAGTATCTTTATAAAACGAGCGTATGCGAGTTTTATAATTTCCAAACGAGTGTCTTAATTACCATTATAGGCGAGTTGCATACGACTGTTTATGTTCGACGATAATTATTATAACTATTTTATGTTCGAACAAAAATATTCATAAATATCTGTCGAGATTTCGCCAGTTTTATGTACTGAACAGAGCGCATAAGACGCAGGGAATGCCTTGTATTTGACCATGGCCGCCTCGATTACCCTACTATGACAGTAGGCCAGGCAGTGTGATTTACATTAGAAGGCCGTGGAACTCAGCGTATCTAATTATCTAATTGGTCAAACAACTGTTTCTTGAGCACTGATTGTTGGGAGAAACTGTTTCATAATGAAAAATAGTGTTAAAATGAGCGTCATTATAGTACAGTTTTCTGACATACAATAGTCAGGGTCGAACATAAAAGAAGTGTAAGTAACCAATATATATATTTTTTCCCGTCTTTTATTTATTTATTTATTTATTTATTTTCATATATTTTTAAATATATTTTTCTTTTTTTATTATTATTTTATTATATTATATATTATTTGGAAGTAAATATAAAAACATCAAACCCCAATGTCTGACCTTCGCGGATGATCTGGCACTCCTAGCTGAAACGGAACGGTAAACTATAACACAATATATATATATATATATATATATATATATATATATATATATATATATACCGGTATTCTGCCCGAAGGCAGGTCAGAGCCTCCGAAGAGGCTTCCCCCAGCCGGAGTTGACGTGCGGTAGGGTGGCCAGGGTCTTTCCGCTCCTCCTTATGTTGGCCAACAGCGCGCAGTGCCTAGAAGCGGCATACCATCCAAGTTCCGACTACGCCCAATGTTGCTTAACTGCGGAGTTCTCATGGGAACCGGTGTTTCAACATGGCTAGGCCGTTAGCCCATAACACAGTTAAATGAACTAAAAGAGATGGCTGAGAAAACAGGGCTACAAATCTCCTTCACAAAAACGGAGATGATGAGCACCAACAAGAACTCCATGAAGAAAACAGTGAAGACGAAATATGGGGTGGGGGTAAAGGTCACGAAACAGTTTAAATACCTCGGAGAGATCATCAGCAACAATGGAATGGACACAGAGGCAATATATAACAGAAGACTTAGGCTAGAAAAACTGCACTTCGCCACCGAAGATATATACAACATAAAGAACTATCCATTGATGCAAAAAATAAAGCACTACAATGCTGTGGTAAAGCCGGTGATCCTATATGGTGTGAAAACGGCCAACCTGACGATCCTGGAAAAGCTCCTGAAGATTGAAAGGAGAATACTGGGATGTAGTTACGACCCAAGAGTGGTACAGGGAAACTACAGACTAAGATCAAACAAGGAGATATACGAAAGGGTGGAAGACCTGGAAACAACGATCAGGATAAGACAACTAAGTTTCTATGGACACATGGTTAGAATGGATCCAGAAAGGATGAATAAACAAATTTTTGATAAAGCATACAATCTGAAGAGCCAGGGGAGAGGGGTTGTCGGGTGGGGGTGACTACACCAAGCAGATGAAGGAAGAACTCACGAGGCTAGAAATCACAGATGAAGACTGTCAAGACAGAAAACAATTTAGGGAATGACTTTCTAACATTAAGATTCTTGTGGAAGAAGATATGTTAATAATAATAATGTTATTGGTTTTACGTCCCTTTTAACTACACTGGCTTTTAGAGACGCCGGGGTGCCGGAATTTTGCCCCGAAGGGGATCTTTAACGTGCCAGTAAATTTACTGACACGGCTCCCTCGCATTTGCGCACCCTCAAATGCCAGCTGACTGCGCCAGGTTTCGAACCTGCAACCTTGGGCTCAGCAAGCGAGAACGTTACCCCTGTGTGGAAGAAGAAGAGAGGAGGATGGACAGAGGAGAGAAAGGCACAACACTCTGAAAGAATGAAGGAAATATGGAGGAAGAGGAAGGAAGAAAAAACGATGCGAAGGAAATGAAGCGATATTTGCGTGGTCCTTAGTTTTGGCCGGTTCGTAAGAAAAAATAAATATTTACTTCTTTTGTTATTTAAAAAAATAGAATTGTATAGGTGTTACAAAACTTCTACTGAAATTCTATGTAAAATAATTATTATAGGGGAGAATGATAAAGAAACAACATTAATTATTCCAATATATTTCAAGAACTACTTGCCATTTAATTTGATCAGAGTGCCATATACAGTAGGTGTAAACAAAATATAGATCAGTATTTCTGAAGTTTTGAATTTATAGGTTATAATAAATTTATCCTGTAGAATATCATATTAAGTAGTCTTTATTATTGCCATGATGTTTCGTATTTTGATAAATAGTATTTTTAGCCTACTTTTCACATTTTGCAAAAATGAGGAAAAAGTAGACTTATGAGATCGATCCGGGAAAATGTGTGTCTGTCTGTCTGTCTGTCTGTCTGGCTGTGTGTGTGTGTGTGGTCCCCCCCCCCCCCTATCAACTTCTAAACGGCTGCAGCAATCAAAACCAAATTTAGTATGAGTAAAGATGTGCACCGGAATATCTCGCGTCCATATTTGAAAATGATGTCAGTGCTACCAACTGCTGAAAAAAACGCACTAGAAATTTGAGCTCCATGTTGGATATCTCGCAAGGTATGCATGGGAGCTATTCCAAAATTGGTACACATGCAGATAATACTATTTCAGTTTAATTTCCAGGAGGCCAACAATGACAGTGTTGCCAAAATAATTTTAAGCCTTCTGATAGGTCCAATGTTTAAATGCATATAACTTCTACACTATCAATTGGATTTCAACCAAATTTTGTATGTAATATCTGTACATAAACAGATATGATTGAGCGTATTCTTAAGAGCCACCAGGGCTGCCAACTGTTAATAATTGCCCTCTCTATTTTTTTCCAAGTACCAATATATCAGAAAGTATGCAAGCCAACAGCTTTAAACTATGCACACGTATATTCTGACATTTTAGATTAATTTGGAGTAACTTATATACGTCAGTTCTACCAACATGATTATAAGCCTGCTGATAGTACCAATTTTTAAATACATGTAACTTCTATACTATCAGTTGGATTTCAACCAAATTTCGTATGTGCTATGTGTACCATAACAGATATGACTGTAAGTATTGTTAAGATCAATCAGGGCTGCCAACTGTTAATAAATGCTGTCCATATTTTTTTTACCCTAATATCAATATATCAGAAAGTATGCAAGCCAACAGCTCTATACTTTGCACACGTATGGCACCTGACATTGTAGATTAATTTGGAGTAATTAATACAAGGCAGTGCTGCCAACATGATTCTATGCCTGCTGATATGTCCAATTTTAAAATACATGTAACTTCTATACTAACAAATGGATTTCATCCAAAATTGGCACAACAAGATATTATAATATTTCAGATTATTTCTGACCAGCACACGCATGGTATTGTTGGCAACATGCTTTTACGCGTGCTGATAGATCCAGTGTCTAACTGCATGTAACGTCCATTGGACTTCAACCTAATTTTGTATTCTGTACCTTAAGAGATGGAACTAAGAATATATTCAGTCACCAGGGCTGCCAACTGTAGTGCTCTATTAGGCTACATTATACCAGGTATATTTTGAACTAATTTGATATTTCGATATTACCAACCTAATTTTGTCATTACTCTAGATAGGTTCATATACTGTAGAATAATCATTGGCATGAAAAGTAGGTTGTATAGTTCTTCACGGAACTTCTTGTTTATATTATGAACTGCCCATGCTTTATTTGAGCAATTTCTCATTTCAGAGAAAAGTTCATTTCAGATTGAAGGAACTGTGTAATTCAATTTCTTGTATCCATAGCTCTTTATGCAAAAATGAATGATACATTTTGCAACTGCTTTAAATCGGGTATGTTGTTTGTGTGAGACAAGATTTTTGAAACGTTTATCATTATCATCAGTTTATCTGCCTGATGGCAGGTTTCCTCATGGTCGGTCTCTCCACCATATCCGGTCTTCAGCAGCACGTTTCATCAGCTCATAAGATTTATCAATCTTGATGGAAACCAGCATCTGAAACCTTCTTCCTCTTCATAATAATAATTTCCGTGTCCAAATCAAATTAGATTTTGCCAGTAAGTAGCAACAGTTATAGCATTAGCATTTGCAGCCAAAAGATCGTCTTTTGAACATATGTCCTCCATCAAGGGGCAGATCAGCAGGTGTTGTGGGTCTTGTAAAATTCTGCAGTCACAGAACTCATCATTGTTGACGAGCATGTTCCATTTCTTGAGATTGTTCTTGCAGCGTGAAACCCCCGTCCTCAGCCTGTTCAATGATTTCCAAATTCCATATGGCAAGTTGTGACCAGGTGCCATTTTTTCTGATAGAGGAATAGTTGGGTCTGTGATCTCTGTCTTCCATATCTTCACACGGGCAGCTTCTTGTGAGCCTTCGAGGGCTGTTACTCCCCTCAAAAAGCTGTTTCTGGACTTAAGTCTCTGTCGGGCTGGTTGTTGGCCGAAAAGTGGATGCCTTGAATCGGTTTCTTGCCGTTTCTTCTCAGATGCTGCTGCTACCATTCTTCGGACATGAGGTGGAGAAATTCCTATAAGAGGGTAGATCTTCTGAAGTGGTGTTGGTCTAAGACACCCAGATACAATCCTGGAAGTCTCATTCAGAGCTATATCCACCTCTTTGGAATGTGGAGAAGAAAGCCAAACTGGTGCTGCATACTCAGCAGCTGAGAAGCTCAGTCCAAGGGCTGAAGTTCTGAGAGTGGTGGGGTGAGCACCCCATGTCCTTCCTGTTAGGCATCTTAGTATGTTATTTCGTGCAGATACTTTACTTTTGGTGTTCAAGCAATGTTGCTGGAAAGACAGAGTTCGATCGAGGGTGACACCAAGATATTTTGGTGTAAAACAATAAAGGATTGTTTCACCTTGCCACTTAATGTTCAATGTCCTCTTTGCTTCTTTATTTCGCAAGTGGAAAGCACAAACTTGCGTTTTGGCTGGATTTGGCTTCAAATTATTTCTGTGATAGTATCGACCAAGTTCTTCTAAGGCACAGGACAAAGAATGTTCTACTTCTTCAAAGCTACGACCTTGCACGGCTACTGCAGTGTCATCAGCGTAGATAAATCGCCTGGTGCCTTCTGATAATAATAATAATAATAATAATAAATAAGTTATTTTGTCGTTTTCACTGATTGGACTCTTTATACCGATGAAGCCTCTGAGCTTTTGCCTGAAGTTGTTACTTCAAGGTGTCCAAGATTTCAAGAGGGGTCTGATTAGAAGGAACATATTATTTAGCGTGTTTCTTCATTGAAGAGCTCAACAGTTCAACACAATGAATGACTTTGTTACTACGATTGCCCGCTATATATTGTTGAAATCTTCCAATGTTTCTTCGGAGCTCCTCAATGGACCTGACTAAACGTAGCTCCCTAGCTGGTTTATTCTCTTGTCTGTTAGTAAGAAGTGGACCACATTTAAGTCTACCACCAACTGTTCTTACCACAGCGATCGCTCCAGCATAAATGGAGGTCTGCACGTCACTGAAACAGCTTGAGTTGAGTGCGAGATGAGGAGCAAAATAATAATAATAATAAATTCATGGGCGAAATATCAGAGCCCTTCGAAATTAAAACTAGAGTCCGATA
The DNA here is from genome assembly GCA_946902985.2 of Meconema thalassinum. Taxonomy (NCBI): domain Eukaryota; kingdom Metazoa; phylum Arthropoda; class Insecta; order Orthoptera; family Tettigoniidae; genus Meconema; species Meconema thalassinum. The sequence continues at coordinate 193,068,746 of OX336395.1, forward strand.
GGGCGACAAACTATTTCCAATCCACTTCAATATTGTTCTAGAAAAGATCTTTAGGGAATGGAAACCTCATGTAAAGGGCATCCAAATTGGTATCAAAAAGAGAACCGTATTCAAGTAAAGTGTCTCGCTTTCGCGGACGATATTGCAATTATCACAGACAACAGATATGAAGCGCTGCACGCAGTGGAAAAACTAAGTGAAATCGCACGAAGAACCGGACTACAAATCTCTTATGAAAAATAAACAATATATGGAAAGACGGACAGAAAATAAATTCCCTTTAATCACAAAATACGGTAAAATCGCACAAGTCCGCCATTTTAAATACCTTGGTGAAACCATACAGTCCTCGGGACTAAACTGAATCGCCAATGAACAAGGAATCAGCAAGCTACAGAAAGCCTACAAGCTAACGTGGGCTCCCTACAACAAGAAGTGCATTTTGATTAAGGCACTATAAAACAGTCTCGCCCAACCCGCGCCAAAAATGCTATTTTTAGCCTACTTTTCTCATTTTGCAAAAATGAGGAAAAAGTAGACTTATGGGATCGATCCGGGCAAATGTGTGTCTGTCTCCCCCTAAACGGATGCAGCTATCGAAACCAAATTTGGTAAGAGTAAAGATCCATACCTGCATATCTCACGCCCATATTTGAAACTAACGTCGGTGGTACTAACTGCTGAAAAATCGCAATTGAAATTTGAGCTCTATGTTGGATGTCTAGAAGTTATGAATGCGAACTATTCCAAAATTGGCACACATATAGATAATAGCATTCCAGATTAATTTTCAGAAGTCCATACATGCCAGTGTTGCCAACATGATTCTAAGCCTGCCGATAGGTCCAATTTCTAAATGCATGTAATTTCTGTACTATCGATTGGATTCCAACCAAATTTCGTATTTACTATGTGTACTAGAACAGATGACTGTGCGTATTCTAAAGAGCCACCAGGGTTGCCAATTGTTAATAAATGCTCCTCTATAGTTTTAATCCTAATATCAATATATCAGAAAGTATGCATGCCAACAGCTCTACACTTTGCACACGTATAGTACCCAACATTCTACCTTAGTTTGGGGTAGCTTATATACATCAGTTCTGCCAACACGATTCTAAGCTTGCTGATAGGTCCAGTTTACAAATGCATATAATTTCTATACTAACAAATGGATTTCAACCAAATTTCGTACGGTATGTGCTTTGTGTACCATAACAGTTATGACTATACGTATTCGTAAGAACCAGCAAGGCTGCCAACTGTTAATATATGCTCTCTCTATTTGTTTAACCCTAATATCAATATATCAGAAAGTATGCAAGCCATCAGCTCTAAACTTAGCACACGTATTGTACCTGCCATTCTAGATTAATTTGGAGTAACTAATGCACATCAGTGCTGCCAACATGATTGTAAGCTTTCTGATAGTTTCAATTTTTAATTACATGTAACTTCTATACTAACAAATTAATTTTATCCAAAATAGGCACTATAATAGACCGTAATATTTCAGATTAATTCTAAGCATCACATACATGACATTGTTCCCAACATGATTTTACGCGCACTGGTAAATCCAATATCAAACAGCATGTAACGTCCATACTATCCATTAGACTTCAACCAAATTTTGGAAGTGCATTCTATACCTTAAGAGATGTACTAAGAATATATTTAGAGTCACCAGGGCTGCCAACTGTAGTAAGTTACTCTATTAGGCAACACTATTTCAGGTGTATTTCAAACTGCAGTACTTAGAAATGTTAGTACTACAAACTTGATTTCGTCATTATTCTAGATAGGTCTATATAGATTGGCATGAATCTTAAATTTTAAGAAAAGTAGTCTCTTTAGTTCGTCACGGAACTACTGAACTACTTGTTTCTAAACGCTTGGCTATCTGGAGCTCCAACTACTGTCACTTTCAGTACTGGCCAACCCTGCATTTAGAATAATCGGTGATGACGAGAAGGAGTGGTCCCCTTGTAAGACAGGATCAAACTCGTGATCCTTGGTTTTGAGAGCCAAGTGCGTGTTTTCTTCTCACGTAAGTTTTCATTTTGTCTCCCCCATTCTCATCCCCCCCCCCCCCACGCCGCCCCCCCTCCCCGCCTCTTTTGATTTTTTTACTTATACTGTTGTTTTTCAATTCTTTTCGTTTTACATCGTAAACCAACGAGTGAAGTGATTATTCTCACGCTTAAACATTGGAACTTTGATAATGAACTTTGTTCGAAAGACCACAACCAATGATTTCTCATGGTCTGATACGCACTTGTTGTGACCTTGTGTTTTAACGTGTTTTTCTCATGTGTCTTTGACTTAATGAGCTTTCTCTTATGGTATGTTTTTTTTTCATGTGTTTCACACGCCATTTCACATTTTTTCACGATTGACCTGGTCGTTTTAGCTTCGCCTCATTTTATCCATTCATTTCTCTTTTTAACGTGTAACATGACATGTTTTAATGATGCTGGACTTTATGTCCTTAATTATGGCTGAAGAAGGGACCATTATTAGAGGCCCCGAAACATGTACCAATAACAAGATCTAATATAACCGTGTTTCGATATAAATACATGTATTGATCAGGCGGATTTTCCTCAATAAGACAATCAATACGGAACCATGTATGAACCAAATACGAATATTTGAGAGGCAATGCTCAACTACTGCCGACCAAAATATTATGTGCACTCGAGTTTGAAGGTTGTTTGTGAAGTAACCAATAGACCTATATAAAATCCAATAACATCATCATTTTCGTCGGTCTATTCTACGTTAGTTCATGTAGGTTTTGAATTTTTAATTTATATTTTAATATTTGTATCGCAGTTGAAACACAAAAAGTGCCCGTTTTAAGCGTGTTTCAACCATGCGTCACATTTAAGAATTATTATTTCACAAACCCGTTATCAGATCGAATCCAAACTTTTAACACAATATACATTGGAATGTTGTATAACTGATTTATTAATTTCAAAATGTTGTGTGTTCAAGAACGAAAGTTGTTATCATTTTTGTAAGGTAACTTTTTCTCGGCTCGGGGTCGTTGTAAAATGTAGTTCTTGGTTAAGTTGTAATCCTTATACATCAAAACATTATGCTGTATGACTGTGAAATACGAAAATTAATTCACTTATTTTATATCGGTTTGTATTTGTACGGGGAATTAAGACATGGTTCACAAGCTGGCCGCTCCGGGAAATGTTGTACAGCGTTGCTGATATGGAGCTCATCACTTCCGAGCGAGGCGCGCCATGATGCGTGATGGAGCCCATCTTGACAACGCTGTACAGCTTTCACCGGAGCGGCTAACTGGTGAACCATGTCTTAATACCCCGTACTAATACAAACTGATATAAAAATAGTGAATTAATTTACGTATTTCACAATCATACAGCATACCTTTTTGATGTATAAGGATTACAATGCGACCAAGAACTACATTTTCCAACCACCCCGAGCGGAGAAAAAGTTACCTTACAAAAATGATAACAACTTTGTTTCTCGGACACACACAATTTTGAAATTAATACACCAGTTATACAACATTCCAATGTATATTGTGTTAAAATTTGGATTCGATCTGATGACGGATTTGTGAAATAATAATTCTTAAATGTGACGCATGGTTGAAACACGCTTAAAAACGGGCACTTTTTGTGTTCCAACTGCGATAAAAAATATTAAAATATAAATTAAAATTTTCAAACCTACATGAACTAACGTAAAATAGAACGACGAAAATGATGATATTGGATTTTATGTAGGTCTGTTGGTTACTTCACAAACAACCTTCAAACTCGAGTACACATAATATTTTGGTCGACAGTAGTTGCACAACCCAACCTAACTTACATGAAATACTGTATTTGCCTGTCTTATTTACGTGAGTACTTTCCGGTTGTTGGTTAAGTGATGAAATGTTTAGTTTACTTTCTGAGTTTTTTTGTCCCAAGTTGAACAGTTCCTTAATTACACATGGTAGAAACTCAACTGTTGCTCCCTCCTCCTACGCTATGCGCGTGTTCTTTTTTCTTATTACCACTTCCTCTCCGTTCTGCATGTTTAGGTTCCCTAACTAAAGAAACCATTTGGTTTATTTAGAAGGCATCTCAACATGCCACTGTTTTTATACGTTCCATCGCTCTCCCTTGGTTATCTATAATTAGACTAGTATCTTGTAACCCACCATAATTTCCAGTAACAGAATTAGGAAATGCTTTATAAGCTTTGGGGTTTGTAAGTCATGTCATTGATTGGCTGCTCAGGTTGACCATGTTTGAAGCCAAATTTCAGTGTTGCCATGGAAAATGAAATTTAGATGCTTTTTAGTCGGTCAACACGATTGCACCGAAATTGTAATGGGCGCTATTCCCAACGTCTCAAAAAATTGTGTGTTGTGTTTGAGTTTTCAGTATTTTGAATGGTTTGACGCAGCCCTCCATGCCTGCCTGTCCTGAGCTAATCGTTTCATATCTACATAGCTACCACACCTTGCATCCGAGACAATCTGTTTAACATATTTTAACCTTAGTCTACCTCTACAGTTTTTGTCATCGACCCTTCCTTCAATTACTAAGTTTGCTTATTTCTGGGTGTCTTATCGACGTATCTCTTCTCTTCGTTAGCAGTCGCCTAAAACATCTCTCCTCTCCCACTCGCCTTGATACCTCTTCATTTGTTCAATATCTTTCCATCTGATCATCATCCTTCTGTAACATCACATTTTAAATGCTTATTTTCTCCTTTTTCTGCTGCACCAACAGTCCAAGTTTCACTTCAATAGAGCGCCACGAAAGTAGTCGAAGATCTTTTTGGTTAGTCTATTTGAATTCATTCGGAGGATGTGCCTATAAAAATCAATTATCCGTTTTTTTTAATTGTGTCTGAGAGTTTTTCAGTCTTTTGGTAAAGAGTTTCGTTCCTGACATGGATTAATTTGTTGTTTGAAATTTGAGGCCTACGATTTTGCGTAATATCTTTCTTTTCTTGACCTCCGGCCTTTCAAGCGGTCCCTGGGTGCTGAGAGACAATGTTTCGGCTGCATATAAGGCTTCTGGTTTAATTACCGTGTTATATTGTCTTATCTTGGTATTTCAGGAGAGGGACTTCCTGTTATAAGTGTCCTTCGTAAATTGGAAGGTCAATTCAATATTATTTCTCCTAGATTCCATTGAATTTTTCTTCGGCGCATTCCAGCTAATCCATTCCCAAATATATTTGAATTCTTGACGATGTCTATGTATTGTTTGCCCATTTGAAGCTATTTTGATGTTTTTTTTTATGTTCGTCATTATTTTGGTCTTTTTAACTGAGACTTTGAGGCCGATTTTTAACGCTTGCCTCTGGAGTTCGAGGATCTGTTTCTTGGCTTCTTCCCATGTCTCAGCTGGTAAGGCCATGTCATCAGCAAAAGCTAAACAATTGACCTTAATGCCAATGATTTTATTACTATAGATTATATTAATTCTCTCTATCCTTCATACAATGTTGAGAAGTGAAGGGTCAGCGAGAGCGTGCTGTACCCTAATTGTCCCGTGTTATTGGTGGAGACGGGGGTCCTTGGAGACCCATCACCAGAACAGCTCAAGCTGATCGTACGGGCTCGTTCAGCGCTGATTTCCCCACGGCTACCACTCTACCTGGCACGGCACAGATATTGGATAAGTGCACTTGTAACATCTCCTCGCTCAACTCACTCATGAAGGAAGGAACAAGAGAACTTGCTTGTTTATGCAAGCTGTTCAAGCCAAACGCACGCCTTTTTCAAAGTGCAAGAAAATTCTTAAGAAAATAACTAATTAAATTTCACACTGAAAGACGAATTCAAATTACTTAACCATTTAATTTAACAATAACATTTACAAAAGACAAGCTATTCCTATAGAGTTCACAACAAGACTCAATTAAATTTAACACTTCGTGAATCAAGAAGACTCAATTAAATTTAACACTTCGTGAATCAAGAACTATAAAGACGAATAAAGAGACAAATCAATAACTTCAAGTCGAATATAAGACTTCGCTATTAACAATTCCCATAGAATTTAAACAGGACGATACAGTTCGTTAGAGATTACTTGGAAATCAAGATAAAAACATTATATTGAACAATACTTCTATATACGGTATTTACTTTTTTTTTTGAATTTGAGTACATGAAAAATATTTCCTAATTTAAATTGTAAGGAAGTCCATTTCAAAATTATGTTAAGTTACTGCATATTGTAATTTTGTTCATCAAACACCTAATGTAATTAAAACTAAGCAATTTTTGAATTTGAGAACATGAAAAATATTTCCTAATTTGAATTGTAAGGAAGTCAATTTCAAAATTATCTTAAGTTACTGCATATTGTAATTTTGTTCATCAAACACCTTCCACTGAAGTCGCAAAGGTTCAAATGGGTTAATTTTGACATTTTCACTCTTGTACACATTAATAATATATGATTCATTCTGATTAATTTGGTATGTTTAATTATAATAGTCCAATATTTACTACTTTCAATTTCTTTTTCTTATATTACTGTAATCCTAATTTTTACTTTAAAAATCTTCAAAGGTTTTATAAACAGCATATCTCACAAACTATTTGGTCTGGAAGGCGTGGTTAGGCTTATACTTCAAGGGAAATCATCAGTTGGCTATTCTGTCGAGAAGAGTGTCAGTGGTCGATGGACCCCCGACATCCCTGTCTAACGGGCACAATACACTTATATAATTGCTATTACTACTGCAACTAAATACTTTCATCCAAACATTTAGACATAGATTTAATGGACTAAGTGTAATGGATCTGATGATGATCACTTGACGAAACTGGCCATCCAAGTGTATTTATTAATTTATTTATTAATCTCATGTACTTTTTTTTCATGATTAGGGAATAAACCATCACAATTGTAAAAAATATTAACATATTAATTAGTTATATTGAATTCAGTTTGAGTGACAATGTTAGTTGTAATATTTGTAGGGTAAAGTAAAAACTGTGTAAAAATGCTTACAAACGATATGGCTTTACTTTAACATCAATATTCTCAAAATCACTTTTTTCTCAGGAACTACTGGTGGTATCTCCATAATTATTTTGCCATATAATATATATTGCACATCGATAATTTGGATCCTCAAAGAGTGAATTTGTTCAAGTAGATAGTTTTAAAAAATCTCCAAATATTTAATGAAAAAAATAGAGGTTCAATGAAAAAAAATATTTTAACAAGATGTTCAGCAAAGAACATATAGCCTACTTTCTCCTAAATGTATGGGTATATTTATAACTCCTTGTCCTCATCACTAAAACAATCACCTCTACCACAATGTATTGTTAGTTTTCTTTTATATTGATAATTAGCCAGCAAGTGTCAAAATCAATAGTATATACTTTATGATGATTGAATAACAGAACTACTAACCTACTGTAATGCATTCACGTCCGTTAATCTCGATATTACGCCTCCAAACTTAAGAATCGTTCGTTTTGGGCATCTTCCCCTTTAAAAATCCGCGCCGATCACAATAGGTTGGTGCTGCGACCTAGCAGTGAATTATTTTATCTTGTAAGCCTCGGGGTGTTCAATGAGCAGGCAGTTTAAAGTAGCCAGGAGGGAGGCGATCCAACTGGCAGTGTTTAAAGGTAATCGGAGCGCGATCGTGGTTAATAGTTGAACTACCGGAATTACAAAATTGCCATACTTCAGGAGGCCAGGTATTTACACAGCGGAATGTTTGGAACAATATTACCCACGTAGCCCACAAGAGGACAGCACCGTACAGAGGCATTGAGAAGGCTGTGATTGATGACAACGTGTATCTATTCTTTTTTTTCTAATGTCTTCTGTTTATGTGCGATGCTGGGGCTGTGATTTTATTAATAAACGAGTGTATACATTAGCCTCTCCTTTGAGCTAAATGGCATTTTATTCAGTATCTGTGTAAAGAGCTCGTGCACATCATTTGTAAAGAAATTCACGAAAAAAAAAGTGAACTATAGTAGTATTCGATCCCCAGTCAGCCGCGCAAGGGTCTAACACGCTAGCCCTGAGCCAACTATGTCCTTAACATATGAGGGCTATTAACTGGCTTAGATACAACCTGTTAGTAAATAATGTCTTGAAATAAACGATTTCTTCACTGCAGTTCATCTTCATTATAAATCATTTCATACAGCATTTATATTATTGTATCAGTAGGGTATATCACATACAACATACTAAAACTACTGAAATAAGACAGGCAAATGAGGACAGCTGCCATCTTGTCGTGTGACAGAGACGGCTCAGCTCTTTTAAGCCACTCATACAGTATAATATTATAATATTAAATTATAATAAAAAGCGGATCACGACCTTCAGGATAGCTTAAACCACCCTAGGCTCGATAATCGGAATTGGTGGGTCTCAAGCTATTGATTATAATGGTTGCATAATTCACACGGCCGCCATCCTGAAATGGCACGGCTGATGACCTTGTAGTTTGGGTGAAAGACGCGTCCTATATAAAGGTATGTTGTTACCAAATTTGGTAGAGATCGGATGATTAGTTTAGCCTTAATTTGATTTGAAACTGAGGTGCCCTTTGCTAGCGCTACCTCTGTACCAAATTTCCTTCAATTCGGTTTCACCGTGTTTGAATTGATAGGGGGGGGGGACAGACAGACACACAATTTTTGGCCCTGTGTAGATCTCATACGTCTACTTTCATTTTTCGAAAAAATCGAAAGTAGGCTAAAAATTCTATTAAAAGTTTTCCATATGAATGAGGATCAGTACACTGAGGAAAAACCAATTAACAGTCTGTAAAAATTGAATTCATATATCTAATAGATGCTGAGAAAATGGGGCATTTATATTGTCATTTTAACATTGGCAATATAGAACTTTATGACTCCAAGGTCGAAAACCTCTGCAAGAAGACTTAGATATTAAGGTCTTAAAACTGTAATGATAACTCGAGATTGAATATTGAAATTGCTGATTCATTCCTGAAATCCCGTTACTTGACAAAAAATCACAGTTCTAGCCCTCATTCGTGTCATGTGGCCTTAAAATGAAATTCCTCTTTTCCTCGTCGCATCAGTTATTTTTTCCACATGTGTGTAGAGTTCGTGGTTGTGCCGTCTCATAATCAGCATTTTCTTTTTCTGGGCCCAAGATTTCTCTTAGGATAAAGTTAAATTATTATTATTATTATTATTATTATTATTATTACCTTTATTATTTATTTATTTAATCGATTGTTCCCCTTTAGGAGAGCGATTGAACTTGAATACATGATTTCATCTTCTGGCGTTTTCTCGCTTCTGTTCCCAAAACCTCTTCATCCTCTCAGAATGCTCCTTCTTCCGCTCAGCTGTCCACTTTCTTCCAGGCTGTCGTGATGGTCTATGATCAAACTTAACATTTTTGATTTTATTCCTGCACTCGGTGCGGTCCTCAAAATTTTCAATGTTGACCTGTTGTAGGTCCCTCTGAACCTCTTTCAGCCACTCCGTGCCACAATTACTCGGTGTTATAACGTTGAGCAATTTCTTCGGCGTTCTGAAATTTTCCATCCTGTAAATGTGTGTATAAAACTGTACTCGGCGTTTTCTGATTACTTCCGTTATCGTGTGGATCTTTTGGTAGAGTTCGCTTTGAGGTCTCTTCATCCAAATACCGTTATTATTAACTGCCCCGTAAATCCTTCTGAGAATTTTCCTTTCCTGTTTTTCTATATCCTTAATTTTGGAATGACCGTCGATCACCATTGTTTCGGCTGCGTAAGTTGCTTCCGGAAGAATCACCGTTGTATAGTGCCTTAATTTTGCGTCCAGCGAGATGCACTTCTTGTTGTAGTGAGTCCACGTTTGCTTGTAGGCCTTCTGTAGTTTGGTGATTCTTTGTTCATTGGCGATTCGGTTTAGTCCCGAGGACTGTATGATTTCACCAAGGTATTTAAAATGGGGGACTTGTGTTATTTTACCGTATTGTGATTAAAGAAGAGTTATTTTCTGGCCGTCTTTCCATATAGTGGGTTTTTTTCATAAGAAATTTGTAGTCCGGTTCTTTGAGCAATTTCGTGTAATTTTTCCACTGCGTGTATGGCTTCATGTCTGGTGTTAGTGATAATGGCAATATCGTCCGCAAAAGCGAGGCACTTGACTGTAAGACGGTTCTCTTTTTTTGATTCCAATTTGAATGCCTTTTACATGAGGCTCCCATTCCCTAATGATCTTTTCTAGAACAATATTAAAAAGCATTGGGGATAATCCGTCCCCCTGTCGAACTCCAGTTTTGATGAGAAAGGGCTCCGATATTTCACCCATGAATTTCACTTTGGACATAGTTCCTGTAAGCGTCTGTTAAATGATTTGTCGGGTCTTTCTGTCTATCCCGAATTCTTTCATTCATAAAAAGGGTTTCGCGGTCTACAGAGTCATACGCTTTTCTGAAGTCGACGAATGTTATTACTGTATTTCTACATTTTCTCATTTGTAATATTGTTTTTAAGCTCCACACCTGTTCAGCACATGATCGCATTACCTTTATTATTATTATTATTATTATTATTAAATCTGCGAGCGCTTTCCCTCTTTTTTAGAAGAAAATTTCTTTATTCAGTTAATATTCTAGCGTGCTGCTGTGTGGATTTAGCACATGACTGTACTCTGTTGAGTGTGGTTGTTGTGATGACTGTAGATTTAGCGCCTCATTACTGCAGCCGGTGATCAATTAGCACGCTCTAGGGAGAGGGGGAGGGGCACTAAATTCTTACACCCTTCTGCCCGCCTCTCGATGCATCTTAAAGAAGGATTCTGATCAGGGGTGAACAATATTCTCTCCATACAAGCCATAATGAATTGACGATATTAGGCAGTCACTGAAACGCACAGAGTAAATGAATTACACATAATAAATATCAGTTTCTGGCTGTTTTTCTCGGCGTGCTGATTGCAACAAAGGAAACACTTGGGTTCAAGTATATACCGCGATACGTTCGTGTCTAGGGGGAATTTTTAGTATAGTCGATGACGTGTGGACATTGATGTTCGTTTGATGCTTTGGCTTGAAATGCCGCCTTATTTGTCAGCTGCATGTGGTTTCAAACAGTGCGTCGTTACATGCTGATGTATAAGGTGCGTTCAAAAAGTAACGAGCCTGAGGCTGGAGTGTGCAAACCGGTGACGATATCGGCTAATCGTGGCGTGTGTAACGAGTTGTGGTTCCGACCGGAGCGTGGAAGGTCACAGCCCGTCGCTATAGAGCTCGCGTGCACGTCACGTGACGATATAAAGTGAGAAGCAGCATGCATCAATCGTCCAAACAAGACCAAGACAATAGGCCATTCGACACTCTTCCTGGTGTGGTTGAAGACTGTGGCCACCCATTGGGTACACACTTTCCGCAAGTGCAGTCGTTCCTTCATGATGGTGTGCACACTTCCGACGCTCAATCCGACCATGGCGGCTATGGCGTTCACTGTCACTCGGCGGTCCAGGGTAATGATTGCAGCAACCAGCTGGACGTTGTCATCGGTAATGCAGGGGGGTGTCCCAGACCGGGCATCATCGGCTAACGACACCCGTCCTTCCCTGAAGCGCTTGTGCCACGCCTTGACCCTTGCAAGGGACATGCAGTGTTCGTCGTACACTTGTGGCATTCGGTGACGAGTGTCCGTTCCCCCTACCCCTTCTGCTGTCAGAATCCGAACAACACCTCTTTGCTCTTCGTTTGACGCCTCCATGTCACTGTTTGCAATGCGACTGGCAGCGTTGGACGATTGATGCATGCTGCTGCTCGCTTTGTATCGTCACGTGACGTGCCTGCGTGCCCTCTAGCGACGGGCTGTGACGTTCCACGCTCTGGTCGGAACCAAACCTCGTTATACACGCCACGATTAGCCGTTGTCGTCACCGGTTTGCGCATTGTAGCCTTCAGCTCGTTGCTTTTTGAACGCACCTTATAGTTACATGTGTTCAAGTGTGAGGTGTGGTGGTGAGTTACGAATGCTCATAAATTACTTTTAGTTGATCAATTGAATTAAAAAGTTGCACTGCACTCTTCTAAAACCATGAAGAGACAAAGCCATTGGCCGCTACTAGGTTAGTATAAATTGGTCGTCACTTCATGACAACAACAAAAAACGAGTCAGATACTGGAACTATCCCTTTTTACAACAAATGCTGGCTTTACATGAAGTGCCTAGGATTTTCACATAGAAATCCCCGTCAGGGATTTTACCACGGTGGGTTATCGTGTCGGACTGCCAACCCCAAGCTTACAGGTTCACTCCTGACTGTGGTAAGTAATTTTTGTACGCTCTTAGCTCCCTACGTTCGTTGCCAAGAGCCGACTGCGGTGACGTCTGGTAGCTAAGTTCTGAACTAGTAGTCGTTGACGGTGGAGTTTGGCGGCAAAAGTAGGAACTACTTGGAAATTGATCGTCTGCAGTCCTTACTTGAATTAAAACAGATACACACACTAATACAGTCATCACAATTAACACCGGTTATCAGACAGATTCTACACACACCCAAAGTACACGGGGCTACATGACCGCGTTGTCGCAGCCCCTAAACTTAAGAACCAACCAAGTCAATTTTGAAAGGCGACAAAAATCACGATACGCATGTTATACGATGTTGGCATGTTAAAGAACCCATTTGAATTCAGTAGGCCGTGCTCATAATGGCAAAATTAATCTCGAGATTTTCCGCCAACACAAAGTTCCTCATTTCTCAACTAGAAAGCGCTATAGTGTCAGGGAGCTTAGATATCTAACCTCCTTGACTTTCATAGTGCTTCAAGGAACAACAAAAATTCGACATGCAAGCTGCCCTCTGGGTGGCAAATAACTAAGCTTGCACGCGGCACGCGAGGACATACGATATTATTATCATTATTACCCTAAAGTTGGCGAAACCTGGCCAGTTCTCTCTACACCCCTGGTGTGAAGCAATCTATGCAAAACATTTGTCTCGCCACCTGCCCTTATAGAAGCACTTACCATATGCAAATGAAAAGCATTTACACTTTACTTGCACATTGAGAGAGAATTTATTGAAGAGGAATGCAGAGCAGCCACTACCACTGGAAATAGAGGCTATCTAAATGGAGCACTGGACTTGGAGTATACAGTGTTATATTGTTCATGGTTACCCAAATACCAGTGTCGATTCTTCAGGTGTAGCCAATCAATGAACCTTCTAGCAGTGTTGGCTGGTGATTTTTTAGCCTACTTTTCACATTTTCCAAAAATGAGGAAAAAGTAGTCGCAGATGTGTGTCTGTTTGTCTGACTGTCAGTCCTTCTGTCTTCGCTACCTAAACCTGTTGTTGTTTGAGTCTTCAGTCTTTTGACTGGTTTGATGCAGCTCTCCATGCCTCCCTGTCCTGAGCTAATCGTTTCATCTCTACATAACTACCACACCCTACATCTGAGGCAATCTGTTTAACATATTCTAACCTTGGTCTACCCCTACAGTTCTTGTCCTCTACACTTCCTTCCATAACTAAGCTTGCTATTCCTGGGTGTCTTAGTATGTGTCCTACCAACCTATCTCTTCTCTTCATTAGCAGTCGCCAGAAACATCTCTCCTCTCCCACTCGTCTTAATACCTCTATGTTTGTAACCCTATCTACCCATCTGATCTTCATCATTCTCCTGTAACACCACATTTCAAATGCTTCTATTCTCCTCTTTTCTGCTGCACCAATAGTCCAAGTTTCACTTCCATAGAGTGCCACGCTCCAGACAAAGGCTTTCAAAAATGACTTCCTAATACCTAAATCTATATTCGATGTCAGCAGATTCCTTTTTTGTAGAAAAGCTTTCTTTGCCTGAGCCAACCTACATTTTATATCCTCTTTGCTTCGTCCATCACTGGTTATTCTACTTCCTAAGTAACAGAAGTCTTCTACTTCCTTCAGCTTTTCACCTGTCAATTTGATCTCCTAGAAATAATAATAATAATAATGTTATTGCTTTTACGTCCCTTTTAACCCTTTCAACACCACTGTTGCTCTGAAGCAACATAAAATTCCCGACCGTTTACTCTGGTTCACTGGCCGTGTTCCATTTAGCCACTTAGCAGAGAGAAGCATGCAGGCATTAGGTTCCGTTTTCAAACACCAGATGGCATATGGGGTTGGTAGCTCTTTGGATGTAAGATAACAGTTAGGAGTGCTGCACAGCAGAGAGCGCCACTGTAGTGCAACAGTATTTATAACCTCATGTGGCCAACAACAATCGTGCTGGAAATTCAAATCTAATAACTGAAAAGTGTTCATGAAGTATCAAGGTGATCCTTCAATAAGAAAGGTAAGACAAATTATAATGTTCATAGATCTGTACATCAAGTACAATTCGGATGTTGCTTGAAAGCAACATTGGTGTTCAAAGTCACCTAATCTGCATAGTTCTAATTTAGAACATCTTAGTCCATTCTAACATATTTTATTGTGTTTTCTAGCAATGAAACCGAGCATATTGCACGATAAGGATATTTTAAACATCCTGGACAATATTGAGGATGGGAATATATCAGATTTGGAGGATGACCCATCTGATGTGGACGATGAAATTGATCTGTGTAGAAATGCTGCTTCAGAGACCGTATTTGAAAGTGAGGTTGTAACCGAAGACATTGCAACAACAAGTTTCCAAGTCAGCGAAGAAATAATTGAAGCTGAAGAATGCTCTTCACCTTCTACATATCCTAGGGCACGCGCAACAACCAAGAAGAACTACAAGTTTCATAAAGTGGACTTCAATCCTCCTGATATTACATGGAAAACTTCTGTGCCACCACCGCCTCAGAATGAATCTTCTCCATTGGAATATTTTAATATGTTCTTTCCTGATGACATTTCTCAGCTATTTGAGGAACAGTCTAATTTGTACGCAATGCAAAAGGATTCATCTCATCTGAAAACAACAGCTGAGGAAATAGAACAACTCGTTGGTATTCTTCTTTATATGGGTATAGTGAAAATGCCTTCACTGAACTCATTCTGGGCTGTTGATACCAGATTTCCTCCAGTTGCTGATATTATGAGTCGCAATCGTTTTGAGCAGTTGCTCAAATACCTTCATGTCGTCAACAACTATGACCAACTACCAACATCACACCCTGAACATGACAAATTATTCAAAGTTCGTCCTTTACTGAACATTATTCGTTCTAAAATGCATGAAATCCCTCCTGAAGAACACCATGCTGTGGATGAGCATATGATACCCTTCAAAGGAAGGAGCTGCCTAAAGCAGTACATAAAGAACAAACCCCACAAGTGGGGATTCAAAGTATTTATGCGGTCTGGTGAGTCAGGGCTGATGTATGACTTTGAAATTTATAGAGGAAAGGGTACAAGTGAGGATGTCGGCTTGGGATTTTCAGGGGACATTGTAATGGCTCTTGTTAGTACCCTACCACATGAGAAAAATTTCAAACTTTACTTTGACAACTGGTTCTCTTCTCTGCAACTTGCTATTGCACTTAGAGAAACAGGAATTTTCTGCGCAGGAACTGTCAGAAATGATAGAATCGCTAGGTGTCCCCTAAAGTCTGAGAACGAGTTGAAAAAGGAGGGACGTGGAAGCTATGATTGGAGAGTTGAGAAAGAACATAACTTAGCTATAGTCAGATGGTATGACAGAAAGTGAATTACATTTGTGTCATCGTACTGTGCTGTTGATCTTGAAGGTGCTTGCAAAAGATGGAGCGCAGCAGAAAAGAAAAGCATCAGTGTGAAGCGTCCTTCTGTGGTGAAAGAATACAATTCTTATATGGGTGGCGTAGACTTAGGTGGTATGCTAATTGAGCTCTACAGGATTGATATTAGAAGCAGGAAATTCTACACCAGATTCATATACTGGTGTATCAATGTCGCTGTAGTGAATGCATGGTTGTTATATCGCCGCCACCTGTCACAAAGACAACAAAAGTTGGATTACCCATTGTTGAAATTTCAATCCTACATTGCATCGTCCCCAACAAAGGCTGGAAAAAATCTAGAAAGAAAGCGAGGAAGACCAAGTGATTCACCCGCTCAGTCTTCAAAGAGGAGGAAGATTGCTTCTGCACGCCCAGTAGATGACATTCGATATGATGGATTTCATCACTGGCCAAAATATGATTCTAAAGGTCGATGTAAATTGTGTCCAAATGGTTTTACCCAAGTAATGTGTAGAAAATGTCGAGTAAATTTGTGTTTTACAAGAGAAAAAGACTGCTTCTACAAATTCCACAAAAAATGAATGGACTAAGGAAATAAATGCGTTTTGCAAAAATAAAATGAAACAAAGCAAAAGTGTTCGACAAAGATGACATTCTTATGGAGTAGATCAAATTGTGTGACAATACTATTCTAATGCCCTATTGTTTACGTAGTCATAGTAGTAGTTACAAAAATAATTACCCTAGGTTCACTTAGTATTCATAATATTTTGACAAATTTCACAATACCTGAATGTATACCCATAGTTATTGATGTTTTATGGGGAAGAACAGCTAGGTTATCTGCCCCTAATATACATTATTATTGATAAATATTGCTGAATATAAGTTTTTCTTTACACAATTACTTACAAGAGAAAAACGCTCTTCTTAGTTTTCTTCAATAAACATTTAAAACTAATTATGAATTTGTGTGCTCATTGAAACCATTAGCCCCCAATGTTGCTTTCAAGCTACACATGTTATATCCTACACCTGTGAGGGAATTTTTCAAAATTTGATATATATAGGCTCAAGTGGGTATAAATAAATGGAAAACATCAGAAAATATTTTTCTGGAAACAGAAATTAATTTGGGGTTGAAAGGGTTAACTACTCTTGCTTTTCGAGACGCCGCGCCGGGGTGACGGAAATTTTGCCCGAAGGGGATCTTTAACGTGCCTGTAAATCTAGCATGTGTTCCTTAACCCTATCAATTCCTAAACAGCTGCAGCTATCAAAACCAAATTTTGTAAGAGTAAAGATCTATACCTGAATATCTCACGGCCATATTTGAAAATGACGTCAGTGATATCAACTAATGAAAATCCCAATTGAAATTTGAGCTCTGTGCTGGATATTTCAGAAGTTATGCATGCGAACTGTATCAAAATTGGTACAAACATAGATAATTACATTCCAGATTAATTTTCAGGAGTCCATATATGACACTGTTGCCAATATGGTTCAATTTTTAAATACATGTACCTTCTATACTATCAAATTGGCACAATAATAGATCATAATATTTCAGTTTAATTCTGAGAAACACATACAGTACATGACATTGTAGCCAACATGGTTTTACGCGCTGATAGATCCAATGTCTAACTGAATGTAACGTCCAAACTATCTATTGAACTTCAACCAAATTGTGTATGTGCATTCTGTACCTTAAGGGCACCTTGTAGAGTTGAGGGATGAAAAAATCTATTTTTTATTCTTTGATAAATGTGTGAGGGAAGGCCTATTCTATAAGGTGGCATATGATTTTTGCACCTTCCGTCCCTCTAAATGCCTTTTTTGGGGCATTTAATTATGGTGCTCAACTGACCACGCCCACCTGGCGTGGACTGTCACCAAATGTTGTTTTTCGGCATGCTAATAGGAAGTCTTGTTTTGTCTGTTGGTAGTTCTGGTAGCTTATATAATCTCCATGGAAACATCTGAGTAGTTCTAGTAGCTGCCTTGCTTATATAATCTCCATGGAAACATCTAAGCATCGGTTTCCGCGGAAACTTGTTGATGTTTTGAATTTTCAGTGGTAACCTCGTGTAGATCAGTCGTCGTTGTTTTTAGAACATTTATTTACAGTTTTGTGTTCCCGTGTGTTATTATGGGTCGAATTAGGAAGTTTGGTAAAGGTAAATATTATCGCCGTGTTGCCAAAGGTGTGAAGGGCGATTTAGAATTGCATTCAACCGACTCAAAACATGACATTGGAAGAGCAAGATGTGCCTCAAAAAGGAAACTATTATTTGGAAGCCGAGAGTAATGCCTGTTCCACTGTGAGTAATGCAAGTAGTTGTGATAGTTATGTAATTCTAAATATAGGTGTACTTTCTGCTTTGCTACACTCATTTGCTAAATGTAAACACTGTGATGGTGTAGACTGTTTTGAACTAAAGGAAGATGAAAAAAGTAGAGGGGGCTTAGCCACAAGATTGGAAATACAATGTAATTCATGTGGCAGCAATAAATCAACTATGACATCAAAATTAGTTCAGAAGAAATACGAGGTTAATTTGAGGTTTGTTTATGGCATGAAAAACTTGGCATTGTACCAGGCAATGACATTGCATGTGCGCTTCGCAAGAGTGATATGCTGCGACCGAAGGAAGCTGAAAAGAGTGTCCAGGAGATGACCAAAGAAGCCAGGATAAAGAAGAGAGCTGAAAAGAAGAAGAAAGAAGATGAGGAAACCAAGAATGAAGAGAAGTATGGAGCTGGAAAATTCTAAAAGGCTGGTATGTGTCAAAAACGCATGTCTTTGTTTTTTTGTCTTTTACCGTAACTTATATTTTTTTAAATTCAGGTACACTTTTCTCTGAAACTACTGAACTTATTGTCATGAATTTTTTTATGGGTATGCATGGGGTCATTATAAACACAATAGGTGAAATATAACTGGATATTAACAGATATCAAGCCCTATAAAAAATTAATATTACAAAACATTTACCAAAATTTGGTACATCAAATATAATATTTTTTTAATTGGCCAAATAATAATCTAATGAATAAAATATTTCACCTACTGTGTAAATCAAAGCCTATACGACATATGTGGGCAGTTTAGTTGCTCTCTGGCTGCTACTTTCTGAGAAAAGTGTACCTAAAGAGATTGAAACATTCTCAAAAATTAGTTTTCAGGTAAAATTTAAAATGTATTTTACATAAACTGGGCATTTGGATCTTTCCAAAATTCTTTCCCTGTGTTGAGGAGATATCACTAACTGCATGTGCAAAGTTTCAATGCTTTGAAATTAATGGTATAGTAGTAAGGTAGCCTCAAAATTTATTCAAATAGTGTGGTCAGTTTCAAGGCGAACTCTACATGGTGTCCTTAAGAGATGGAACTAACAAAATATTCAGAGTCACAAGGGCTGTCAACTGTAGTGCTCTATTAGGCTATATTATTTCAGATATATTTCGAGCTAATTACAGATGTCACTAATACCAACCTAATGTCTTCATTGCTCTAGATAGGTCTCTATAAATTAATCATTGCCATGAATTTTAAATTTTACGAAAAGTAGGCACTTTTGTTCGTCACGGAACTACTTGTTTTTTATTGTCCTGAGCGGGAAACTGGATTAATTGCAAATATCGCCATGGGAATGCAATAGATTTATTATTATTATTATTATTATTATTATTATTCTAACTAGCGGAACCATGCGGGAGTTCTCGCATGTGTATAAACCACCCGCCTGGCTTTATTCGTATGCGGGCTTGACGTGACACAGCTCTGGCAGGGGCTATCGTCTTGTTTATTTGTTTAATCGTACTTTCTAAACAAATTGTTGATATTTATGAAATCAGAATGCGATTCGCCGCCACTGCTGTGGATAGTTCTCTTTATTTTGAATGCTAATTTGTGAAGATTGTGGACCTCGCTAGAGTCACGTTTGCGGATGCAAAATAAACTGCTTGGAGCTAATTAAGGTTTAAAAAAGAGATGTTGCGTAAATTTTCAAAATATATATTAAAATGTCCAATTTAAAATTTAAAATATTTTTTTATTAAACAATTGTTTAATTAATGTAGTGCCTTTAAGAAATATTTACCTGCTGCGGAAAAAGAAATCTTTATTATTTCTTAAAATATGGAAAGTAGATATTTTTGTATCAAAAAATTGTAATTTCACTAAGCTTGGCTTGGGATTATTAACTTACCCAGTCATAATAGCTTGGCTTCAAATGGGTTAATACTGGGCTCACAGGATAAAATACAGATCGCCTGCTCCTCAGGCAACCTGCGGTGCAGTAGTGTGAGAAGATAGGCCACACGCTCGCCATGTGAACTAAAGCTTTGTTGGACGCACGTTACTTTCTCATTTGCCTTAAAAAAAAGTATGCTTGTAATTTATCCTGCATTCATTTAAAAGAAAGTAGACTTTTTCTTTTTTATTCAAATTAACAGGTGTAATTCTTTGAAAAAGCCTTTGGAATTGTAAACAAAATGTAGGTAGGGGGTGGGGGTTGCCCTTGTGTTCGCTCATTACTATACGGGAGGGCAGGGAAGAAGAAAGAAAAAAACACTTAGTGGTATGGAAATATAGTAGTTGAGCGTCTGCCCGCTAGGTGAGGGTAAGGCCGATGAACTGGACGCACCTGGGCACGTGGAACGCGTGACTGGAGAGGTGATGACGCAGCAGCCAGCGTCTCGACGCTCAGAGAAGTGCTCTTGAGGTATGACGACACGCGTCTCGCAGAGCGAACCGCGCCTTACAAACACCCTTCATGTGTTCCGTGGGCATATTTATTTATGTATTTATTCATTTATTTATTTATTTATTTATTTATTCGTTTATTCATTTATTTAATTTATTTACTTATTTATTTATTCGTTTAATCACTTATTTATTTATTTAATTTATTTATTTATTCATTTGTTCGTTTATTCATATAGGCCTATGTATTTATTTAATTTATGTATTTATTTATTCGTTTATTCATTAATTTTATTTATTTATTTATTTATTCATTTATTCATGTATTTATTTAATTTATTTATTTATCTATTTATTCGTTTATTCATTTATTTTATTTATTTATGTATTCATTTATTTATTTTATTTATTTATTTATTTATTTATTTAATTAATTATTTAATTTATTCATTTATTCGTTTATTCATATATTTATTTCTTCTTGCATCGTTATGCCCGACTCAGGAGCACGGTTGAACCTGTTTAGCTGATGTGTTGGCCTTCTTTTCCTTCCAAAATCTCTTCATCCTCTCGCTGAGCGCCTTTCTTCGGTCTTCTGTCCAAGTTATGGTGGCCCTGGTGTTGGGTTTGTCTTCAAATTGGTGATTGTCGATTAGGGTTCTGAATTTCCATCTGTCCTGTATAATATTGTCTGAAATGTTGATTTCCTGGAGATCTGTTTCAATTTCACGTAGCCAGCTGTTCTTGGTTTTTAGTGAGAGGGCCAAGTGGAGAATTCTTTTAGTCAATCTGCCATTGTTCATTCTGATAATGTGCCCGTAAAATTTCAATCGTCTTTTCCGAAAAGTATGAGACATTTTTTCACATTGGCGATATATTTCCTGGGATGACTTTTTCCTCCAGATTCCCTCTATAAAAACTGGGCAAAAAATTTTTCGTAAAATTTTCCGTTCTTGTTTTTCAATCTCTTTGGTTAAAGATTTGCCACCAATGATTAAGGTTTCTGATGCATATAACGCCTCCGGTTTGATTACTGTATTATAATGTCTAAGTTTTGCTTTCCGAGATATTGATTTTTTGTTATACCTATTCCAAGTGATTCTGTAAG
The DNA here is from genome assembly GCA_946902985.2 of Meconema thalassinum. Classification (NCBI taxonomy): domain Eukaryota; kingdom Metazoa; phylum Arthropoda; class Insecta; order Orthoptera; family Tettigoniidae; genus Meconema; species Meconema thalassinum. The sequence goes on from OX336395.1 coordinate 193,090,240, forward strand.
CTTTCTGTAATTTGGAAATTCTTTCTTTATTTGCTTCACGGTTTAAACCAGAGGGCTGAATAATTTCTCCCAGATATTTGAATTCGTTCACTTGAAAGATTTTGCCGAATTTAGTTCTCATAGGTTGTCCGTCTAAGTATCGTGAGGCTCCTTCCATGTACTGAGTTTTCTCATAAGAAATTTGAAGTCCCGTTTTGATGGCTATTTCATGTAATTTTTCAATGGAATGAATTGCTTCTTGCCTGTTATTAGAAAGGATTGCTATGTCATCAGCAAAGGCCAAACAATGTACATGAATTCTATCTTTGAGTAGTCTGCCAAGGGTTATTCCCTTAGTTTCCTTTTCCCAGGTCCTGATTATCTTCTCAAGTACGAGGTGAACAGTAACGGAGATAATCCGTCTCCTTGGCGGACCCCAGTGTTAATTGCAAAAGGCTCAGATATTTCGCAGAGGAATTTAACTTTTGACGTAGTGCCAGTTAGTGTTTGTCTGATTAATTCTCTTTGTTTTTCTATCCACTTGAAATTCTTTTAGAGTATTATTTATTTATTTATTTATTTGTTGATTTGTAACATTTTTCCACTCGGTTGCTCTATATTTTTTGTGGGGATGATTTTGGAAAAGGGACGGAAATGGGACGGAAACAATGAGCGCGCGTGGTGGCGGAGATTGGTACAACGACATACTGTCGGCCATGTGGCTATGTGGGATGTATATCGCATATGGTTTACTTCAAGGTTTGGAGATCCCATTTACGATATTCCTACAATAAATCATCTTCAAGTTGTCGTTCTTTGGTGTGAAAATATTCATTATATCATATTTGCTGAAAACAATTATGATTTATTAAATCTTCATACTTTTGCTGTATTCTTATTTAATGTAAGCATTTGAGGTACTGTCGGCCAAAATACAGCACTATGTGGAATATATATCGCATACGGTTTACTTCAAGGTTTGTAGGCCCAATTAAAGATATCCCTACAGTAAATCATCTTTAAGTTGTCGTTCTTTGGTGTGAAAATATTCATTATATCATATTTGCTGAAAAGATTTGGCACTGGAGTTTTACAAGTAGTTATTTCAATGACCAACAGAGTTCACTGTTAACAAGGGATTGCGCTCCCGGCAGACACATAATAGGATGTGGAATGTATATCGCATACGGTTTACTTCAAGGTTTGGAGGCCCCATTAAAGATATTCCTACAATAAATCATCTTCAAGTTGTCGTTCTTTGGTGTCTTTTAGCGTATGGCTTTTAGTGCCGGGAGTGTCCGAGGACATGTTCGGCTCGCCAGTTTTTTAGCTGCTTTGAGGCGGACACCCAATGGGTGAGCTACACGTACCGTCGCGTGGGGAGTGTTGTCTGGGGAGGAAAATTTGAATGTAAGGACGAGGAGTTGGAAGGTAGCGGCTGTGGCCTATGGTTAGGGACCAACCCCGGCATTTGCCTGGAAGGAAGGTGTGAAACCACACAAGACCATCTTCAAGGTTGCCGGTGGGTGGATTCGAACCACCTCGCCTCCCTGATGAGAGCGACTGCCAGCAGTCATGCCGTAACGACCACAGCTAACTCATCCGGTGTTCATTGGTGTGAAAATATTAATTATATCATATTTGCTGAAAGGATTTAGCACTGGAGTTTTACAAGTAGTTATTTCAATGACCAACAGAGTTCACTGTTAACAAGGGATTTGCGCTCCCGGTAGACACATAGTAGGATAACATGTCACATGTTACACATCATATGCGACTACAGTAAGGCTCGTAATATTTTTTGTACAAGTATTAGTTGCCTTCTGGTTTTAGGGATTAATTTATTTGTTTATCTGTTTTTATATATATATTAAGAAGACGCATTAATTGTAGCGTGAAGGCCATATTATCTCATTAATATACTTCGTACTTAAATTTCAACTTTCCCTCTCGTTTTAAGTTTTGAGAATCCACTGGTCGATAAAGCGAACGTAATACCAATTTACAGTACATGGGTTTAAGTTTAAAAGCCATAATCCCTTCTGTTGAAAATCACATGGTATTTTTTTCAAAGCCCCTCACACCCTAGCTTCATGCACTATTTCCGTTAGAGAGGCACAGTTTAAAAGAAAAAGAGAACCTAGATAATGCTGAAGTAGAGGCGTTAGGACATTACTTTTAAGCGTAGAAATAAAAGCCTAACCGATGAGAATTTGTTTGAAAAATTGTGGTCGGTAATGAGAAAGTGTCTTTGATGTAATTGGTCGTTAGCACAAGTATGCCAAGAAGTCTCTGCAAAACGCCAAGCTAATAAAGAAGCTGCTTGCTTTCTTACAGGTCATGAATGATGGCAACAAGATTAACGATTCCACTAAAGTCGTTCCTTAACACCGGAAATAAATGAAAGTAAAAGTTTAAAAAAAATGCTAACGAAAGTAAGAGAAGAAAGTGGAAGCAAGTTTCGGCTAACGGTAATAAACGACAGAAGGTAATGGTGTAGGCTGTGTGTGTACCAGAGTTAAATAATAAGAAGAAAAGTTAAAGGAGCAGATGGAAACGGAATGACGTCATCGTAGACATCGTAAAAGAAAGGGAAAAACTGGTGTATTTTCTCCAACAGCCTTATACTCATTTTGTTGGGGAATAACCGACATGGCAATTTGCCGATATAGAAAAATTTATCAGAGTAAAGAAAGGCTTTTTTTTTCTTCAATATTAGAAAAATCTCCGAGTAAAGAGGATTAACTTCTCAATGAGTAAGAATTCATTGGTTGGGTCCTTAGTTTAAGGGCTGCGAAAACGCGGTCATATAGCCTCGTATACTTTGGGTCCCAAGATCGCGGGTTCAAACCCGGCCGAAGCCGTCAGATTTTTTAAGAGCGTTAAAAATCCCTCAGTATGCCTTCCTTCGGAGGGGAAGTAAAGCCGGTGGACCCATGTCATAGATGTATGGCATGTTAAAGATCTTTCCACTAATTACACCTGTGTGAAACTAAATTGTATAGTTTAAGAATGTAAACAACGCTCTTAGGTTGCTACGTTCGTTGCCAAGAGCCGACTGCGGTGGCGTCTAGTAGCTAGTTCTGAACTAGGCCTAGTAGTCGTTGACGGTGGCGTTTGGCGGCAAAAGTAGGAACTATTTGAAAAATTGAATGTTGCAGTCCCTACTTGAATTTTAAAAAACAGATACACACACTAATACAGTCATCACAATTAACACTGGTTATCAGACAGATTCTACACACACCCAAAGTACACGGGGCTACATGACCGCGTTGTCGCAGCCCCTAAACTAAGGAACCAACCAACCATACTTTGGGTGTGTGTAGAATCTGTCTGATAACCGGTGTTAATTGTGATAGCTGTATTAGTGTGTGTTATCTGTAATTCAGGTGAGGACTGCAGACATTCAATTTTCTAGTAGTTCCTACTTTTGCTACCAAATGCTACAGTCAAAGACAACTAGTTGTGAACTTGGTTACTAGATGCCACCGCAGTCGGCTCCTGGCGACGAACGTTGGAACTTAAGAGCGTTAGTTATATCTAACCTATAATTTAGCTTCACACAAGTGTAAATTAGTGGAAGGTTCTTTTGCATGCCATAACTCTATGACAAGGGCCCGACGGCTTTACTTCCCCTCCGAAGTAAGGCATACTGAGGGGGTTTCAACGCTCTTTAAAAATCCGATGACTTCGGCAAGGTTTGAACCCGCGATCTTGAACATCGAAGCTCAGCATGCTACCAACTACGCCACCGAAGCCGCCGAGTAAGAATTCGAATCAAATCTTATGAAGGGAAAAAGGTATATTCCTTTTCAATATAGGAAATTGCCTGAGTAAAGAGATTAACTTATGAATATAAGTTACAAACCAGATCAAGGCTTATAAAAGGAAAGGATATTCCTTTTCTGTATAGAAAAATCTCAGAAAACAATTAAGTTACGAATGACTATAAATTACAAGCCGGATCAAGGCGTAGGAAAGGGAAAGATATATTCCTTTTGTAAAACATCTATAGATTTTCTCTTCTCTTGAACTGCCTGTTCGATTATCAGAGATAAATGTCTATATCGTAATACAAGGATCGCGAAATCGATTCTGATTTATATTTTAGGAACATGTCAACTTTCTGTCGACATTGTTAAAACAAGATGTTCAGTAAAGAACATATAGCCTACTTTCTCCTAAATGTAGGAGTATAGTTATAACTCGTTGTTTTTATCAAAGAGTATAATAGAATCATTTCTTGGTTGAAGACCTTAAAAACTATTTACCTCTACCAAACACCACAACCTCGAAAACAACTGCCACCATCATTGAAGAAAGAAAGATAAGAAGTATCTAAAGAATGTTATGGATCTGGAGACATAATCGACCGGACTGGCTGCGTGGCTCAGCGATAACGTTCTCGCTTGCTGGGCCCTATGTTGCAGGTTCGTATCCTGGCGCAGTCAGCTGGCATTTGAGGGTGCACAAATGCGAGGGATCCGTGTTAGTAGATTTACTGGCACGTTAAAAATCCCCTTCGGGGCAAAATTCCGGCACCCCGGCGTCTCTAAATGAAACAGTAGTTAAAAGGGACGTAAAACCAATAACATTATTATTATTATTATTATTATTATTATTATTATTATTATTATTATTATTATTATTATTATTATTACATAATCGGCCTGACGCGGGCAACATCCAACTTTGAGTTGAGGCATGTCTTTACACGTCTGGCTGTACATGGCTTTCACAACCCTAATTGAATTAACAAATCTTTCCATGATCCTACAGAGACGTGTGTATACCAACTATGTGGATCTTTTCGATTGCTATTTGGCTGCAATATAAGTATTAATTAATATCCTGAACTAGCACCAAAGGCTAGAGTTCAGATACTATGTGAAATCGATTTGTTCTTTACTTCAATTAACATTTTCAAATAACGCACAATAGGCTGTTACAAACCCTTTAAAATAAAAAGTAAAAATGTATCGTAGTATCATCCTGTCATTCTTCAAATTCGATGCGCATAGAATGCCGATGGTATACCAATAAATGGAGTCCCATGTAGACCAGTCGTGACATCTAATGGAGAAGTATCGAACAAGATGATCCAAACAGGGGGAGTGCATTCTAGCGGCCATAAACATAAACTTTTCAGTAAAATCTGTAAGTTAATCTGTTGGCCGACGTGCAGTTCGCCATGATAATTCACTTTTTTGTTCCTAGATGTCTCGTGCAAATCTGCTGGCAAATTTTGTTTTAATTATATATTTCCCATCGTACTATGCACAATATAACGATTAATTTTAAAACGTCTGAGTCATTACAAAACAATAAATATAAAGAAATTCAAGCAAAAAACCTAACTCTGATAGGGTTTGAACCATAGCCATAAGATTGATAGGCTAACGCTTTACCACGGAGCCAAACGTGTGAACGGACATTAACCGATATCAAATGAGTTACATAGAACATGTTAGCAATTAATGATTTACACTAAACGATTTCATCAGTCGAGTATATTATTTATATATGAAGCATTTCATACAAAGTTTATTTATTTTGTATGTACGCTATATTGCATGCAATACTCAAATTAGCGAAATACAAGTCAGGCACAAGATATCCGCTGCCATCTTGCCTTGTACTGAGACGGCTCAGTTTTTTTAAATCACTTCTGCTCTATAGTATTACAAAATAAACTTTTAATTTCGAACGTGCCTCTTCCTTTAGAACAGTTAAGTCGATTCTCGGCTCGATAATCGGAACTGGTGGGTCCCATGATATGGATTATAATGTTTGCATAATTCGAACGGCCAACATCATGAAATGGTACGTCCGATGACCTTGTAGTTTGGTCACAAGACGCGTCCTATATGAAGGTATGTTGTTACCAAATTTGGTAAAGATCGGATGATTTGGTTAGTCGTTATTTGATTTTACGTTTTGAACGTTTGAGTGTCCGCCATTCAGTTTTGGTAAAGATGGCGGCGATATAAAACATGACACTGAGGTGCCCTTTGCTAGTTCTACCTATGTACCAAATTTCGTTCAATTCGGTTTCACCGTGTTTGAATTGATAGGGGGGGGGGGGGGAGACAGACATTCTGAGTACACACACACACAGACAGACACACAATTTTTCGCCCTGTGTGGATCTCATAGGTTTGCTTTCATTTTTTGCAAAAATCGAAAGTAGGCTAAAACTCATTCAACTTTTAATTGCAGTGTCTCCTGCTATTTTCCCCAAGCAGAAAAATATCCCATTGATTAAACACTTAGGCCCGTTCTTACAACCTCCAGTAAAGTGACAGTAAACTCTAACTGACAGTTGGCTTTACGGTCGGAGTAATGTCCCGGTAAACATTCGATCCTTCTTACCATGTTTCGGTTAATGTTTACGGTAGGTTAGCAGATCTGTGCATAATTTTCAACAGTTGGTACATATTTCTGGTTAGATTTGCAGATTTCTTGATACCTCTCAATAGTTGGCATGAGTGGATCTGCGTCAGGGAGCAAATAATAAATATATACAGTGGAACGTGGCTATTTCGAACTTCGATAATTCGAAATCTTCTTTAATTCGAATTTTTCTCTTGGTCCCTAGCATTTTATATACAATCAATGTTTAAAAAAAACGTGGTTAATTCGAATTATATTTTGGATAATTCGAAGTTTTTATTGTAAAAACCTGATCGGAAGCCAAACAGTTGGGACAATTCCCGAAAAAACTGTTCCGAGTTAGTTAGTTAGTTATTGTTGTTTTAAGGGGCGGAACTACGAGGTCATCTGCCCCTCTTAACACAGATTAAAGAATACAAATTTTGAATTGAATTTAAAATTTTGAGGTGGACATCTAAATTTAAAAAGACCAAAAATTAATAAAACAAAAACAAACAATTAAATAAATAAAAAAAAAAAAAATTATAAACATAAACAAAAATTACGGAAAAAACAAAACATTATCATTCAAAAACGAACAAGTCGTTGAGTCAAAGTTCACTGGAAAATTTAGATTGCTGGCCCTAACCCACTCTCACTTATAAAGCGGATAACGCGATCAGCAGCCACCGCGTCATCGGCTAATATAAGTTTGAGTGTCGTCTGCAAACCAAGGTTTCTTCGTAAGTCAGCAAGATCCACACACTCGGTAAAAATGTGGGCCACGGTGAATACGGCTCCACAGGTACAAAGTGGGGGGTCTTCTCTTCTCATTAGGTACGAGTGGGTGGATCTTGTATGACCTATCCTTAGCCTACACAAAATGACGGACTCTCTCCGGGCCCGGAAGGAGCTCCGCCACACGCGAGTTGTTCCCTTGATCGCTCTCAGTTTACTGGGCAGTGGGTCAGCTAGCCACTGACTCTCCCAAAAAGCCAGAACTAGTAGGCGTAACTGAGAGCGAATATCTCTAGCGGGTACCTCCATTGGTCGAGGTGGTAGTGATACCGCCTCTTTTGCAGCTTGATCTGCTAACTCATTTCCCACAATTCCCATGTGGCTTGGAAGCCACAGAAAGGTGATTCGAGTGTCAGTGTGGCACAGCCCGGCTAGTAGGTCGTGGATTCGCTGCACTAGGGGGTGTTGCGGGAAACATGTAGCAATTGACTGCAACGAACTCAAAGAGTCGGTACACACGAGAAAGTGGATTCGTGCATCCTGTAGTGCAAACTGCAGAGCTTCATAGATGGCAACGAGCTCCGCAGTAAACACACTACAGGCCTCAGGCAAAGAGATCTTGGTATTTGCACCATCAATAACGTAAGCACAACCCACTTTCTTGTCCACCTTCGAACCATCCGTGTATAGAATGCCAGCGTCCGGAAATTGGTGAACTATGCTGTGGAACTGCCTCCGGTAAACGGAGGCATCCGTGTTCACCTTAGGACCTCGGTGCAGATCTAACCGAATTTCCGGACGCGGGACTTGCCACGGAGGCACCTCGCTAGATGTCCGGATCATACAGGGACCTACAGCCACTCCTATTTCAGTACACGAGCTATCAAGTCTAATACCAACCGGCCGAGTGGCACGAGGCCGGTTGGCGTAACCCTGGTGGTTTTGGGTACCGAAGAGAGCTTGATAGGTCGGGTGATGCGGCATTTGACGCACATTGGCAGCATATGCTAAAAGCATATGTTGGCGTCTATAATTTAAAGGTGGAACACCCGATTCGGCGAGTAGGCTGGGTATCGGGCTGGTCCGGAAGGCACCGGTAGCCAGCCTAACGCCACTATGGTGGATACTGTCCAGCATTTTCAAGGTTGCCGGCCTTGCTGAACCGTATGCCGCAGAACCATAGTCTAGCCGGGACAGGACGAGGGCTTGGTAGAACCGTAGCAGCACCGCACGGTCAGCCCCCCACGTAGTGCCACTAAGAAACCTGAGCATGTTCAGTTTCCTGAGACATGTCATTTTCAATTGCCGTATATGGTTAGTTAGTTAGTTAGTTATTGTTGTTTTAAGGGGCGGAACTACGAGGTCATCTGCCCCTCTTAACACAGATTAAAGAATACAAATTTTGAATTGAATTTAAAATTTTGAGGTGGACATCTAAATTTAAAAAGACCAAAAATTAATAAAACAAAAACAAACAATTAAATAAATAAAAAAAAAATTAAAAAAAAATTATAAACATAAATAAAAATTACGGAAAAAACAAAAACATTATCATTAAAAAACGAACAAGTCGTTGAGTCAAAGTTCACTGGAAAATTTAGATTGCTGGCCCTAACCCACTCTCACTTATAAAGCGGATAACGCGATCAGCAGCCACCGCGTCATCGGCTAATATAAGTTTGAGTGTCGTCTGCAAACCAAGGTTTCTTCGTAAGTCAGCAAGATCCACACACTCGGTGAAAATGTGGGCCACGGTGAAAACGGCTCCACAGGTACAAAGTGGGGGGTCTTCCCTTCTCATTAGGTACGAGTGGGTGGATCTTGTATGACCTATCCTTAGCCTACACAAAATGACGGACTCTCTCCGGGCCCGGAAGGAGCTCCGCCAAACGCGAGTAGTTCCCTTGATCGCTCTCAGTTTACTGGGCAGTGGGTCAGCTAGCCACTGACTCTCCCAAAAAGCCAGAACTTGTAGGCGTAACTGAGAGCGAATATCTCTAGCGGGTACCTCCATTGGTCGAGGTGGTAGTGATACCGCCTCTTTTGCAGCTTGATCTGCTAACTCATTTCCCACAATTCCCATGTGGCTTGGAAGCCACAGAAAGGTGATTCGAGTGTCAGCGTGGCACAGCCCGGCTAGTAGGTCGTGGATTCGCTGCACTAGGGGGTGTTGCGGGAAACATGTAGCAATTGACTGCAACGAACTCAAAGAGTCGGTACACACGAGAAAGTGGATTCGAGCATCCTGTAGTGCAAACTGCAGAGCTTCATAGATGGCAACGAGCTCCGCAGTAAACACACTACAGGCCTCAGGCAAAGAGATCTTGGTATTTGCACCATCAATAACGTAAGCACAACCCACCTTCTCGTCCACCTTCGAACCATCCGTGAATAGAATGCCAGCGTCCGGAAATTGGTGAACTATGCTGTGGAACTGCCTCCGGTAAACGGAGGCATCCGTGTTCACCTTAGGACCTCGGTGCAGATCTAACCGAATTTCCGGACGCGGGACTTGCCACGGAGGCACCTCGCTAGATGTCCGGATCATACAGGGACCTACAGCCACTCCTATTTCGGTACACGAGCTATCAAGTCTAATACCAACCGGCCGAGTGGCACGAGGCCGGTTGGCGTACCCCTGGTGGTTTTGGGTACCGAAGAGAGCTTGATAGGTCGGGTGTTGCGGCATTTGACGCACATTGGCAGCATATGCTAACAGCATATGTTGGCGTCTATAATTTAAAGGTGGAACACCCGATTCGGCGAGTAGGCTGGGTATCGGGCTGGTCCGGAAGGCACCGGTAGCCAGCCTAACGCCACTATGGTGGATACTGTCCAGCATTTTCAAGGTTGCCGGTCTTGCTGAACCGTATGCCGCAGAACCATAGTCTAGCCGGGACAGGACGAGGGCTTGGTAGAACCGTAGCAGCACCGCACGGTCAGCCCCCCACGTAGTGCCACTAAGAAACCTGAGCATGTTCAGTTTCCTGAGACATGTCATTTTCAATTGCCGTATATGCTGCTGCCACGTTAACTTGCTGTCAAAATGGAGCCCCAGGAAGCGATAAGTGTCAACCACCGGCAACGCAGCATCCCTGAGATGTAGTTCAGGGTGTAAATGTAGCCTCCGTAGCCGACAAAAATGGACGACGGAGGTTTTCGCTGCTGAAAAACGAAAACCCCGGTCGTGAGCCCACCTGTCGACCCGGTTGATGGCTAGCTGCAATTGCCGTTCCACGACTGCCATACTTCCAGAGCTGTAATGCAGAGCTAAATCGTCTACATACAGCGATGGAACTACCGCGGACCCGGCGGCGGCAACAATGCCATTAATGGCAATCGCGAACAAGGTGACACTCAGCACTGAACCCTGAGGAACTCCATTTTCTTGGGTATAGTACTGCGATAATGTCCTACCGACCCTTACACGGAAGAGTCGGACGGACATGAAATTCGCAATGAAAGTCGGTAAGTTACCACGGAGTCCCCACTTGTGAAGGGTGGAAAGGATCCCGTAGCGCCATGTGGTGTCGTAGGCTTTCTCGAGGTCAAAGAAAACCGTGACTAGGTGCTGCTTCCGGAAAAAAGCCTCCTGTATGGCGCTCTCAAGTCGCACCAGATGGTCAGTGGTGGACCTATGAGAGCGAAATCCACATTGGTACTCAGACAGGAGACCTTTATCCTCCAAGAACCACACCAGTCGACGGTTCACCATCTTTTCGAGCAGCTTACATAGGCCATTTGTCAAACAAATGGGCCTATAGCTGCTTACAAACTTGGGATCCTTTCCAGCCTTAGGAATCGGTATCACGATCCCCTCTCGCCATTGAGATGGAAACTCCCCTTCAATCCATATACGATTGAAGAGGATCAACAGTTCTTTCATACTGGATTCGCACAGATGTTTTAACATTTGATTATGTATGTTATCCGGTCCAGGAGCCGTATCCCTGCACAGTGCAAGCGCACTTCGCAGTTCCCATTCAGAGAATGGTACATTATAGGACTCCGAAGCAGCAGTGGCAAAGGACAAGGGGTGAGTCTCTGCCTCCCGCTTCAGAGTCAGAAATGTAGGATCGTAACTCCCGGAGCAGGATACATCGGAGAAGTGCGAGCCAATGCTGTTGGCAATGGCGAGATGGTCCGTGATGATGTCCCCATTGATGGACACTCCGGGTATCGATAGTGATGTCGGGAGTCCGGAGATCCGACGAAGCTTAGTCCACACTTGAGATGAAGGAGTATGCGCCGTCATGGACGACACATACTTTTCCCACGTCGTTTTCTTACTCTCCCGAATCAGATATCGGGCTCTAGCACGCATCCTTCTGAAGGTGATAAGGTTGGCCATAGTGTTTTGCCTCCGATAGCATTTGAAAGCACGTCGACGATCTTTAATGGCTGCTGCAATCTCGGCTGTCCACCAAGGGACAAGCTTCCGGCGTGAGTTGCCGGATGAGGAAGGTATTGTTTCCTCAGCAGCAGTCAAAATACCATTCGTTATGTGAATGGTATGATCGTCGACACTCTCAAAGGTATCTTCGGCAAACACCGCACGTGCCGTGAAAGTTGGCCAATCAGCCCGACGGAGAAGCCATCGACTTGGTAACTCGATGGCTCTCTGGTTCGGAAGAGTAACGATAATTGGAAAATGGTCACTATTACAAAGGTCATCGTGTACACCCCACTGTAGCAGGGGAACCAGCGCACGACTGCACAGGGTAATATCGATACTTGAATAAGTACCGTGTGCAATAGAGAAGTGCGTAGGCTCCCCTGTGTTCAACAGACACAGGTCCAGCCGCCTGATCAGCCTCTCAAAATCTCTCCCTTTACCGCTAGTGGTAGCGGAGCCCCAGATGGTGTTGTGGGCATTAACATCTCCCAGAATGAGAAAAGGAGGGGGGAGCTGAGAGACTAGATCCACCAGCTGGTCGTAATCCGGCTGAGAATCAGGTGGGATGTACACGTTACATACTGTTGCCATTACTGGCAACGAAGTACGAACTGCAACTGCCTCTAGCTGAGTACGCAACGGCACCTCTTCACTAAAGAGGCTAGAGTGGACGAGAGTGCAGACGCCACCAGCGGCCACAGCTCCGTCCATCCGGTCTTCAGAGAAGAGTTTGAAGTGACGCATTGTTGTCTCATGTCCAGGACGAAACCTGGATTCCTGAAGACAGACAATGGTTGCCGAAAACGAAGATGTTAATTGTCGTAACTCAGCGAGATGAACAGAATAGCTATTACAGTTCCATTGTAATAGTGCCATGGTGTGGACTTAAGTAGAAGTGGGTCTTCTACTTATGCTTGACCGTTTGCCACCCTTCCCCATCTCTAGTTGGAGATGATGGGGCAGGAGAGCACACCTCAATCTCCACATCTCCGTCCGAAGACGAAGAAAATGGAGCGGGCGCTCTCTTGGGTTGCGCACGGTCGTCGTCGGACCTCACGGGTCTCGCCCTTGGGGAAGAGCGAGAGCGGTGTCGAGGGACTTTCTCCCGGTCCGAAGACTGGGTGTCTGTCCCCGACACGCCCCGAAGAGACTTCTTCTTGGATCGGCGCCGACGTGTGTTTGGGGAAGTAGATGGTCCCTTCCCCACAGACGCCGGGTCCTTATAAAACAAGGTCGCTCCTGCTGGCACCGCTCCACTGGTAGTGGTGGGAGCGGGATGGCTAGCAGATACGTGAGCAGCCCTGCCTTTAGGAGAGGAAGAGAAACGGCGCTGAACCGCTCCCCTCTCCTCCGCCGATCTATTTTCTTTTCTATAGGGGAGTTCCTCCATACGGACGGGCTTGGCTTCAGCAGGCTTCGCTCCCTTGGTGGTAGTGGGAGCGGAAAGGCCAGCAGAGACAGTAGCCACCCCGTCAGCAGGAGGGCGAGAGAGACGGCGACGAACCGTCTCCCTCTTCTCCACTATCTTTGTCTTATCAGATGGGCTGGATGACGATCCAGCCCCGGTCGCAGAAGTCTTCTTTGCCTCGTTGGCAGGGGAAGACTTCTTCTCCGACCGTTTCGGAGAGGAAGATGACTTCTTCTCCGATTGCGCCGGTTTAGATGGTATAACCGGCGCCTTTTTCACAATGGCCGAAGAAGGTTGTTTAACCTTCTTCGGGCTGACAGGTCTCGCTTGGACAGCGAGGGGAGACTTTACGATCTCAGAGAAGTTCGTCGTCGAGGGTACAGCACGGGGAACGAAAGTGGCAGGGGTGATAGGTGGCGTCACCTTAGCCGCGAAAGATACCGGAAATTCGGGTGCAGTCATATCACGGTATCTCTTTCGAGCGTCGTGATATGAAAGCCGATCCAATGTTCTGATTTCTTGGATCTTTGCTTCCTTGCAGAACTCAGGGCACTGCTTCGACCGCGGAGAGTGACTTCCTTGGCAGTTAGGACACGTCGGGGGAGGCGTACACCCCACACCGTCATGTGTCCCCTTGCCACACTCTCTACACACCGCCTTGGCAGTGCATCTGGCAGAAACATGACCGAATTTCTGGCAATTGTAGCAGCGCATAGGTGGAGGGATGTACGGTCTAACGTCGCAATGGTACGACGTGACCTTCACCTGCCTAGGCACTACATCACCCTCAAAATGAAGAATGAAAGCGCCAGTATCGACGCTATCATTTCCAATTTTCCGGGTGATGCGCCTAATCCTGGTGACGCCTCGCTTCCCCAGATCCCGCATCAATTCCGCGTCGCTGTTTAAAATGAGGTCGCGATGGAATATAACTCCACGGACCTCATTTAGCGTATCGTGCTTCTCAACCTTAACGGGAATTTCGCCGAAATGCGTGCATTCCAGCAACGCTTCGGTTTGCTGCCGGTCAACGGTATGCAGCAGGAGCTGCCCGTTCCGGAGCTTGGAAATCCCGTTAAGGTCGCGATATTTCCCCTCGATTTCCTCTGAAAATAGGATCGATTTTACCTGTTTAAAATCTCCCCCGTCTGTCCTGGTAGCTACCAGGTAGCGAGGAGACCTGTCAACAGGGAACTTCTTATTAAATGCCTCATCCCAAGGCGTATACACCTTGGGATTCGGTCTACACTCCAGAAACGGCTTTTTAAGGGTGCCACCCTGTACAGGTGTCCGTGATCGTTTACTACGCATCCCGGACGAAATCCTCCCCGAATACTGCCCACTCCGAACGGGGGCTATCACTGTGGGCGCCACCCAGCCAAGGCAATACCTACCTGGCATAGCAGATATTGCCCGGGGTCCCAGTGCCTCGAACAGGCACTTCCCCCTCGGCATGCACAGGATTTATTCAGCTCCAGTATTCGGCCATGCAGGGACCTTCGTTGTAAGGCGGATACTACTGTAGGGTACATGGCGCACCCACCTGACGGGATGGGGCATACCGTCTAGGCTTTCTGGCCAGATGGCCAAGCTGGTGGCCCTTCCCCTAACAGCATGCATGTTTGTTTCTATTGGTCAAACCAGAGCTGGGACCAGAAAACCAAAATCGACCTTTATAAGGCCCCCTCTAAGTCGCCTTTTACGACAGGCAGGGGATACCGTGGATGAATTCTGCCCTCCCCATCCACAGGGGATCTGAACAAATCAAAAACTGGCAAGTTATTCGGCCATGTCGACCCTATTAGTCGCCTCCTACGACAGGCAGGGCATACCGTGGGTGTATTCTATCCCGCACCCACACGGGGGGCCGTATATGGTGCTGCCACGTTAACTTGCTGTCAAAATGGAGCCCCAGGAAGCGATAAGTGTCAACCAACGGCAACGCAGCATCCCTGAGATGTAGTTCAGGGTGTAAATGTAGCCTCCGGAGCCGACAAAAATGGACGACGGAGGTTTTCGCTGCTGAAAAACGAAAACCCCGGTCGTGAGCCCACCTGTCGACCCGGTTGATAGCTAGCTGCAATTGCCGTTCAACGACTGCCATACTTCCAGAGCTGTAATGCAGAGCTAAATCGTCTACATACAGCGATGGAACTACCGCGGACCCGGCGGCGGCAACAATGCCATTAATGGCAATCGCGAACAAGGTGACACTCAGCACTGAACCCTGAGGAACTCCATTTTCTTGGGTGTAGTATTGCGACAATGTCCTACCGACCCTTACACGGAAGAGTCGGACGGACATGAAATTCGCAATGAAAGTCGGTAAGTTACCACGGAGTCCCCAGTTGTGAAGGGTGGAAAGGATCCCGTAGCGCCATGTGGTGTCGTAGGCTTTCTCGAGGTCAAAGAAAACCGTGACTAGGTGCTGCTTCCGGAAAAAAGCCTCCTGTATGGCGCTCTCAAGTCGCACCAGATGGTCAGTGGTGGACCTATGAGAGCGAAATCCACATTGGTACTCAGACAGGAGACCTTTATCCTCCAAGAACCACACCAGTCGACGGTTCACCATCTTTTCGAGCAGCTTACATAGGCCATTTGTCAAACAAATGGGCCTATAGCTGCTTACAAACTTGGGATCCTTTCCAGCCTTAGGAATCGGTATCACGATCCCCTCTCGCCATTGAGATGGAAACTCCCCTTCAATCCATATACGATTGAAGAGGATCAACAGTTTTTTAATACTGGATTCGCACAGATGTTTTAACATTTGATTATGTATGTTATCCGGTCCAGGAGCCGTATCCCTGCACAGTGCAAGCGCACTGCGCAGTTCCCATTCAGAGAATGGTACATTATAGGACTCCGAAGCAGCAGTGGCAAAGGACAAGGGGTGAGTCTCTGCCTCCCGCTTCAGAGTCAGAAATGTAGGATCGTAACTCCCGGAGGAGGATACATCGGAGAAGTGCGAGCCAATGCTGTTGGCAATGGCGAGATGGTCCGTGATGATGTCTCCATTGATGGACACTCCGGGTATCGATAGTGATGTCGGGTGTCCGGAGATCCGACGAAGCTTAGTCCACACTTGTGATGAAGGAGTATGCGCCGTCATGGACGACACATACTTTTCCCATGTCGTTTTCTTACTCTCCCGAATCAGATATCGGGCTCTAGCACGCATCCTTCTGAAGGTGATAAGGTTGGCCATAGTGTTTTGCCTCCGATAGCATTTGAAAGCACGTCGACGATCTTTAATGACTGCTGCAATCTCGGCTGTCCACCAAGGGACAAGCTTCCGGCGTGAGTTTCCGGATGAGGAAGGTATTGTTTCCTCAGCAGCAGTCAAAATACCATTCGTTATGTGAATGGTATGATCGTCGACACTCTCAAAGGTATCTTCGGCAAACACCGCACGTGCCGTGAAAGTTGGCCAATCAGCCCGACGGAGAAGCCATCGACTTGGTAACTCGATGGCTCTCTGGTTCGGAAGAGTAACGATAATTGGAAAATGGTCACTATTACAAAGGTCGTCGTGTACACCCCACTGTAGCAGGGGAACCAGCGCACGACTGCAGTCCCAAGGAACAACCCACATCACAGAACTTAAGCGATTTGTTTTAAAGTAGAAATGACGTAAGTAGTTATGTTTTCCGCTCCTTAAATTTGCTTGATTCTTTTGTGATGGCTGAGAGACTTAATTGTAGGAAACAGGTAAAAACCTCAAACTATTTTGAAAAACAGTAGATTTCTCTAAGACTTAACTAGATTGCTGGATTACTACTGTCGTTAAATAGGTGAATATTACATTTTGGTTTTATTTTTCATTTGAAACTTTTGAGGTTATTCACGATACAGTCTTTATAAAGTACCGTTGGCTGTTAATCTGCTTAGTTGAACGTAAATCAATATGTAAACGTGATTCAATACAGTATATTTTCCCAACCCTTTTCAAAGAACTTTCTTAATTCGAATTTTTGGATAATTCGAATTTTTTTACTGGTCCCTTGAGGTTCGAATTATCCAAGTTCCACTGTATTTTATATTCCTGTGCTCTTGGCGCAATCTGTTTGTTACTTTACGTTTAAAAAGAGAATAAGACAATAATCTCCAAATGAGACAAATAAAGGCCTCAATAGGAAAAGCTTCATCAAACGGAATCGTCTAAAAAAGTCTTGATCATCTAACTCCTCGTAATAATCACTTC
This sequence comes from Meconema thalassinum, assembly GCA_946902985.2. Lineage (NCBI taxonomy): Eukaryota > Metazoa > Arthropoda > Insecta > Orthoptera > Tettigoniidae > Meconema > Meconema thalassinum. The sequence continues at coordinate 193,107,340 of OX336395.1, forward strand.
GATTCTTATATACTTTTCGTCTCCTTCTTTGAAGAGTATCAACATTTACGAAACCCATGAAATTAAAGATAATTCTAGGCATATTGACGATGTATGTAATCAGCTGGCGTTGAGGTTATATTAGAAAATCTGGCAGTAAAGCAGTTTACGGGAGGAGAATCCTCCGGTAAAGTTCACTGCCGGTTAAGGCTTATTTTACTGTCAGTTTGTCGCTAACCGGGTATTGTAAGAATCAAGTTCCAGTAAACTTTCCGTAAAAGTGCCAGTAAAGATTTAACCGGAGATTGTAAGAACGGGCCTTAATCGATTAATCATTATTTGTAGGAATTGATAGATTGTTCAGCTTCAGCGATTACAATTACCAGTCCTAAACTGTAGCTTAAACTTAGCAACACATCGAGAAGCAGTCTCTTTGGCTATCGCGGAGAGTAACTACGCCACTGACGCTATTCTGCTGAGACAGGCGCCGTCAACACTTGAAGGGGCATTACTCCCAGTTTTGGGCAGGTCCTCCACACCAACAGTACAAAAGATCTCTTTCCTTTCTTTCGCTTCTTGTCTTCATTCCTTTTTTTTCTTTTTTCTTTTCTTTTTTTACAGCCCATTATTTCAGTCGCAATAAGACGTCGCGACGCTAGGTCCTCGAGAGGACGCCAAACGCGTGCGCTCTTTTGTCACAACGAGTCAGCCTCTACACCGCATCGCACCAACACACAAACAGTCTTTATGAGCTTTAACACTTACTGTTTTCTGTACAGAGCACGTCTCTGTACATTAGATAATAAGCGGCTTCGGTGGCGTAGTTGATAGCATAATGAACTGCTGTGCTCAAGATAGCGGGTTCAAACCCGGCCGAAGTCGCAGGATTTTTTAAAAGCGTTAATATCCTTCAGTATGCCTTCCTTCGGAGGGGAAGTAAAGCCGGCGGTCCCATGTCATAGATGTAAAAGATCCTTCCACAGACTAAACTAAATTTCTAGCTTAGATTTCGTAGGAACGCTCTATCAAAGTTCCAACGTTCACCACTAGGATCATTGACATCTGGTAGCGAAAGTTGAAACTACTTGATGATGATTATAATTGTTGTTTTAAGGGGCCTAACATCTAGGTTATCGGCCCCTAATAGTTTGGGTGATCGTGAAGATGAAAATAACTAAAACTAACTACTAACTTATAAACTAGAAGAAGAAATGGAAAACGAAAGGAGAATAAGGCAAATAAAGGACAGGAGGAAAAGAAATGCCCTCAACCCTCGAATAATGCGGATTGAGGTACTTGGAAGGAAGGAGGGCCATGAAAGGCATATAGGAAAGTGAAAGAGGAGAGGGTCATCCCCACAGGTAAGGGACAAAAGGGGGAAATCAGACCCAACTCAGGAATCCCTCGGGGTCGCCAACTCCCGAACTCACCAGCCGTGAGCTCCTGAGGGTGTAGCACTATCAAGGGTGCACCTGGCGTGGTGGGGCTACATACTCCCTACCTCCTTGAGGGCCTTGAGCAGAAGGCAGGAGAGAACATGAAAAGAAAAGGAAGGCTGACCCCTCGCAGAAGGAGGATATCAGAAAAGATGAGACAGGGGCCAATAAGGGCGGGAAAGGAAGAGACTCTCTAGGCCTCGGATACCCTAATACCGTCGGGGTCGGAAGAGAACAAGAGTTCACCAAGTGAGGTCGACAGGAAAGAAGACTGAGAGAAGACCGGCACAAGAAAGTGGGAGCAATGCCGGACTCAGCTGGGGCCCCGTGGTCGCCAACCCACGTCCCACTAGATGTGAGCCCCTGGGGGGGGGGGAACTACTTGAAATTGAACGGAACTTGTAGCTAACCCTGTGGGTGTCCGCCTGAAGCAGTTACAGTCTCTGGTAAGCCGAACATGTCCTCGGACACTCCCGGCACTAAATGCCATACGATAAATAAATAAATAAATAAATAAATAAATAAATAAATAAAATAAATAATAATGCACAAGTGTGCACTTGGTATTATGGCAACCTGTCACTCATGTAGTGCAAAGGTTGGCTGTAGCCCCTGAGGTCCGGTTTCGACACCCAGCTCTGCCAAGAAATGTAATTCTGGTCTTATGGTTGGAACGAGGTACACTCAGCCTCGTGAGACAAAAAATGAGAAGAAGTGGGTTCGATTCCCGTCTTAGCCATTCTGGAAGTGGTTAGTTAGTTAGTTATTGTTATTTAAGGGCCGGAACTACGAGGTCATCAGCCCCTCTTAACACCGATTAAAGTATACAAATTAGGAATGGTTTTTAAAATGTAGTGGTGAACACGTAAATTTGAAAAGATCGAAAGTTAATAAAACAAAAAATTAAATAAAAATAAATAATTATAAAAATAAACAAAAATTACGGAAAAACAAAACATTCAGAATTCAAAAATGAACAAGTCTTTGAGTCAATTACACTGGAAAATTTAGATTGCTGGCCGTAACCCACTCTCACTTATAAAGCGGATGACGAGATCAGCAGCCACCGCGTCATTGGCTAATATAAGTTTGAGTGTCATCTGCAAACCAAGGTTTCTTTGTAAGTCAGCAAGATCCACACACTCGGTTAAAATGTGGGACACGGTGAAAACGGCTCCACAGGTACAAAGTGGGGGGTCTTCCCTTCTCATCAGGTACGAGTGGGTGGATCTTGTATGACCTATCCTTAGCCTACACAAAATGACGGACTCTATCCGTGACCGGAAAAAGCTCCGCCACACGCGAGTATTATGTCAACCTGTCACACATATTGTGCAAAGGTTGGCTGTAGCCTCGAACGTCCGGTTTTGACTCCCGGCTCTGCCAAGAAATTTAATTCTGGTCTTAGGGTTGGAACGAGGTACACTCAGCCTCGTGAGGCAAAACTGAGAAGAGATGGCTTTGATTCCCATCTCAGCCATTCTGAAAGTGGTTTTCCACTTACTTTTGCCGGACTCCATTCGGTCTTCTTTCCTATAATACTATCGAATGGCCTCGGGTACCGGGTGCAAGCTTTGTTATTTGACACCAGAGGGCAGCTTGCAAGTCGAAATTTGTTGTTTCTTGAAGCACTATGAAAGTCAAGGAGGTTAGATATCAAGTTCCATGACACTATATCGCTTTCTAGTAGAGAAATGAGGAACTTTGTGTTGGCGGAAAATCTCGAGATTAATTTTGTCATTATGAACACGGCCTTACTGAATTCAAATGGGTTCTTTAACATGCCAACATCGTATGACGTGCGTATTGTGATTTTTGCCGCCTTTCAAAAATCACTTACCACGACCAGGAGCGAACCTGCAAGCTTGGGGGTTAGTAGACCGACACGATAACCACTCGCCCACCGTGGCAAGCTTTCTTTCCTATTGAAGTCCCTTAGTCAAATCTTGTTCTGACCCCAGCGGTATTAAGGTATCAGAGACTTATGGTGTCTTTCATTGTCCCGCCTTAATGGGGCCCTTGTCTCATCTTTCTTGATTTTTTTTTTTTTTTTTTTTTTTTTTTTAGCGTATGGCTTTTAATGCCGGGAGTGTCCGAGGACATGTTCGGCTCGCCAGTTTTGTAGCTGCTTCGAGACGGACACCCAATGGGTGAGCTACAAGTACCGTTGGGGAGGGAAGGAGGGAAGTTGGAATGTAAGGACTCAGGAGTTGGAAGGTAGCGGCTGTGGCCTATAGTTAGGGACCAACCCCGGCATTTGCCTGGAAGGAAGATGGGAAACCACAGAAGACCATCTTCAAGGTTGCCGGCGGGGGGATTCGAACCTCCTCGCCTCCCGGATGTGAGCGACTGCCATCATCATGCCGTACCGAACCTTCATTCTTCGAGGGGTCGGATCTCTTCTTTTCTTTTCCTGGTATCCCCTGCTTTGTTCCCAAAGCCTTCACGGGGGCAGGTTGTGTGTAGCCCCACCACTTAAGTGGGCTCTCGGCTGGTGAGCTCTGGAGTTGACAACCCCGAGGGATTCCTGAGCTGGGTCAGTTTCTCCCTTGCTCTACTGCCTTTGGGGCGGACCCTCTCCTCTTTCCCTGTCCTATCTGCCTTTCATGTCTCTACTTCTCATTTCGATAATTTGAGAGAGAGAGAGAGCCGTTTGATTCTAGGCTACTCCGTTCTTCAAAATTTCATTTTTTGAAATACAGTATGTTTTCTTTTGTTTTAGATGGGGACTCCTGACAGTGTGGAGAGCATGCTGCCATCTATTGTGGATCAACGGGACTATGACAGACTACGCTTCATGCAGATGAATGGTGGTGCGCCCAATAGTTTCGAAGAGACCATTCATAGGGTGAGTAATCTTCTTTTAAACCACCTCGTGGTGTAGCGGTTAGTTAGTTATTGTTGTTTTAAGGAGCGGAACTACGAGGTCATCTGCCCCTCTTAACACAGATTAAAGAATACAAATTTTGAATTGAATTTAAAATTTTGAGGTGGACATCTAAATTTAAAAAGACCAAAAATTAATATAAAAAAAATTAAATAAAAATTAAAATTATAAAAAATTAACAAAAATTACGGAAAAACAAAAAAACATTATCATTAAAAAACGAACAAGTCGTTTAGTCAATGTTCACTGGAAAATTTAGATTGCTGGCCCTAACCCACTCTCACTTATAAAGCGGATAACGCGATCAGCAGCCACCGCGTCATCGGCTAATATAAGTCTGAGTGTCGTCTGCAAACCAAGGTTTCTTCGTAAGTCAGCAAGATCCACACACTCGGTGAAAATGTGGGCCACGGTGAAAACGGCTTCACAGGTACAAAGTGGGGGGTCTTCCCTTCTCATTAGGTACGAGTGGGTGGAACTTGTATGACCTATCCTTTGCCTACACAAAATGACGGACTCTCTCCGGGCCCGGAAGGAGCTCCGCCACACGCGAGTAGTTTCCTTGATCGCTCTCAGTTTACTGGGCAGTGGGTCAGCTAGCCACTGACTCTCCCAAGAAGCCAGAACTTGTAGGCGTAACTGAGAGCGAATATCTCTAGCGGGTACCTCCATTGGTCGAGGTGGTAGTGATATCGCCTCTTTTGCAGCTTGATCAGCTAACTCATTTCCCGCAATTCCCATGTGGCTTGGAAGCCACATAAAGGTGATTCGAGTGTCAGCTTGGCACAGCCCGGCTAGTATCAGAATAGAACATCAGAGTCGAATGAAAATTCGATGTATGGCACAAAATAAAATCCAAACTCAGATGATGGAAAACGTAGTAGTATTGTAGTGACAACGCACATTTAGGATCAACGAACATTATTAGAACTTGGCTTCAACTACGAACACATATTGTAGTGTCATATCTTTTACCTTTCTTTCTTTGACTGCTCATAGTTCTTTGTTCTTTTCTTTTTTTTTTCTTGAGCTTTGTTGTCCACATAGAGAATAAAAAGTGACACCCGTAACCACATACATCATCGTATTTGTTATAAATAGTAGATTTATGTGTATATAATATTATAAATCTACAGTATCAACTTACAAACATGATATATAAAACAATGTAATTCACTTATTTTAGAATAGTAATGTTCTTTTTCACATACAACGTTGAATTTATGTGTTATTCTTGTGTGTTGCTTTAAGTGCAAGCAATTATTTTTCTCTGAAAATCGCCAGGAATGAGAGAATTCTGAACGTCACTCGCTGACCGCACAAAACACTCCGGCAGACCACATGTTAAAGAACTCGCTGTATTCTATAAATATATCTTTAAAAAAAAGGTAATCTTCATAATCCTGGTGTTTACTGACTCTGATCTCGTATGTTTCAGCTCAAGGTGCAGGAGGTGTTGAAGAAACGGGAACGGATCAACAAAGAACACGAAGAGGTAAGTCATTTCACCTTAAGATTAATATACGTTTCAGGTCATTAACCTGAGATGTATAAGGGTGTTCAAATGAAAATGTACGAAACGATACTGTGGGTACGATTTATTCGTTATTCAAAAGTAATCACCACAGGCCTGTGCACAGGTCTCCCATTGCTTCACTAGCCGCAGGATTCTCTGTTCCCAGAAGTCTTGTGGTTGTGACAGGAGCTAGCTAGTTAGTTAGTTATTGTTATTTTAAGGGGCGGAACTACGAGGTCATCTGCCCCTCTTAACACAGATTAAAGAATACAAATTTGAAATTGAATTTAACATTTTGAGGTGGACACCTAAATTTAAAAAGACCAAAAATTAATAAAACAAAAACAAAAATTTAAATAAAAATTATAAAAATAAACAAAAATTACTGAAAAACAAAACATTATCATTCAAAAACAAACAAGTCGTTGAGTCAATATTCACTGGAGAATTTAGATTGCTGGCCCTAACCCACTCTCACTTATAAAGCGGATAACGCGATCAGCAGTCACCGCGTCATCGGCTAATATAAGTTTGAGTGTCATCTGCAAACCAAGGTTTCTTCGTAAGTCAGCAAGATCCACACACTCGGTGTCATTTAGTTCGTCGTCCGATTGGAAACGTTTTCCCTTGAGACGAATCATTAACAGTGACATGTATTGTGCGACACTCCGTAGCCTACACAAGTCCATCAAGAACAAACGGCCTGGCCTGCTCACGAAGGTAATGATTCTGCTCTATGACAACGCTCTTAACATCACACGAGGTGTATTGGCGACGTTCAAGTGGGAGCAACTTGAGAATCCACCCTACAGGCCGGAGTTGTCACCCTGCAACTTCCATCTGTTTGGTCCGTTAGAAAAACATCTCAAGGGAAAACTTTTCCAATCGGACGACGAACTAAAGGACACCGTACAGGATTGGATCCTGTCACAACCACAAGACTTCTGGGAACAGGGAATCCTGCGGCTAATGAAGCAATGGAACACCTGTGCACAGGACTGTGGTGATTACTTTTGAATAACGAATCATTTGTACCCACAGTATCGTTACGTACCTTTTCATTTGAACACCCCGCATATACAGTATTAAATCACGTAACTGAGCAAATGTGGGAAGCATGGTGAAACAGAAACATAGCTGAACTCTCTTCTCTACATAGTATAAATTTTTCATTGTCTTGTCTTTTAGTATGCATCGAGCAGTCTCCACGTTTTTAAGTTCCAGTGTGTAATATTTTAGACCATTACAGACTTCATCATTCATCGTCTATTTGTGTGGATAAATGTGTATAGCGAAATAAGGGTATTTTATATCAGTTTGTGTGATTTTGTACGAATTACAGTAATACTTCTACAAAGAAAAGTTTTAATATAAGCTTATCAAATTAACCTGTGGACTACTCCTGGCTACTAAATAAGGTTATATTCTACTCGGCCACGCGCGACAAAGATTGAGTGGAATTCCTTCAGCAGATCGCGTGTCCTAGACTCATTAAAAAGTACAATACTGATAAAAATGTAAAACGTGTCTACGCAGCAGGCTTGTGTGGTTGATTCAGCTGTAAACTAAATCTAGGTTCAGCACTGCGAGGTTTAAAATTTATACTCGGCATTATAGAGAATTTGATTGAGCAATTTCTTAATGTTGGTTGGTTGGTTGGTTGGTTGGTTGGTTGGTTCCTTAGTTTAGGGGCTGCGACAACGCGCTCATGTAGCCCCGTGTACTTTGGGTGTGTGTAGAATCTGATAACTGGTGTTAATTGTGACGGCTGTATTATAATAAATAAAAATAATAGATACAGCCCTTTAATCCCCTAAGGGCAATGGCCTCCTGCCTAGGCAGGGATTTTGCTCCATTATACTCATTAGGTGAGCAGTCCTAAACAGTAGTGAGGCACCTAGTGGTGCACTTTTCTGGCATGTTAGTCTCTGTTCTTGAATATTGTTCTTATTATAGCTATTGATACTCTATATCTATTCCTAACCTAGTTGCAGTATTATTTATGTTATGTATTCTTGTTCTTATATCCAATATTTGCAAAATTGTTAATGTTTCTAGCACGTTCACTTTATTTTTAGTAGAGTTTTAACTGTCCTCAATACATTATCGCTATTGTATTTAAGGGTTCACTATGTTACACTGAGCTGCTCCTTTCCTTTCCTCGCATATACTATGTTTTGAAAAAAGGAGCTTTTCTAGGGTCTTCCACTCTTGTCTGTCTCTTGCTCTTCTTCTCCATTGTGGTCCGGCAAATTTCTTGAATGTGTCAGCCCAGCGTGTCCTCTGTCTTCCTTTGTCTTCCTTTAAGGTGGACCGGGTTCGATTCCCGGTCAATGCATGTGAGATTTTCGAAAAGAAATGCCATGTCCTGTGGTTCGGATTCCACGTAAAAAGGAGGTCCCGTGGCTCATGATCGCACGATTAACGGTCCCATAAAACTACAAGCTTCCTTCCTTCCTCTGTCTTCCTACGTTTCTCCTGCCGGTTCTGGGGTCCCACATCGTTAGTCTGTGCGTCCACCTTCTATGCTCCATCCTCGCTGTATTAGTGTGTGTTATCTGTTTTAATTCAAGTAAGGACTGCAGACAATAATTTCAAGTAGTTCCTACTTTTGCTAACAAATGCTACCGTCCACGACACCTAGCTTGTAGACTTGGCTACTAGATGGCATCGCAGTCAGCACCTGGTGGCGAACGTTGGAACTAATAGAGCGTTATCAATTCTAACCTACAAATTTTTGCTTCACATAAGTGTAGTTAGTGGAAGGTTCTTTTTCATGCCATAAATCTATGGCATGGGACCGCCGGCTTTACTTCCCCTCCGAAGGAAGGCATACTGAGGGATTTTTAACGCTCTTAATTTCTTAATTTTGCATCTCACTTTTAAATGACATAATTTTACGTATATGATGCACTAATTTTAAAACGAATCCCTCTCGGCACGCCGGAAGGCGGAGGTAGATTTCACCGTAATGAAAACCAAGAAAAAAGTCCTGTAGGCTATTTTATGAGCAATCTGCTTGATGCATTCATCTGAATTCTTCCCACGATAAAGATTTGCCTTGCTCGTCTCCTTTATTGAGCTCCTTGGCCCCCCTCTAGCATGTGTATCGGAGAGCTGCTGACCCCCACTCCCCCCGCCCTAATTCCCCGTACGCAAATAATCATAAACCACACGGCACGGCACGGTACAACACACCTAGCCTGTGGCTTTTATGACCGCAGGGGAGAAGACTGGGGGAACACACAAGTGCTGGAGAGCTCTTCTACTGGAGACTTACAGTTCCGGCATTCTTGAGGTTTCTGCATTAGGTAGGGCAAACTCATCTAATTCACCGGTATTAAGCATTCTAGTTTATTTTCAGTATTAAGTACTAGCCTACTAGTGGAGCCGTGCTAGAAATCTCGCATGTTCATAAACCACACTTTCCCCAATAGGTTTATAATGAGAGACTTAAGGAGAAAGGTTGTTATGTGTTTATTTCAACCAAATGATTATAGAACACTATTTACATTTCAGTTAGAATTCCAAGTTCTACGTTCCCTAACTTAAGAAGGCAATCACTGAAAATTGGATCATCATAACACTAGTTACCGGTATTGTTGTTTCAAGGGGCGGATCTACGAGGTCATCTGCCCCTCTTAACACAGATTAAAGAATACAAATTTGGAATTGAATTTAAAATTTTGAGGTGGACAACTAAATTTAAAAAGACCTAAAATTAATCAAACAAAAAATTAAATAAAAATAATGATTATAAAAATTAACAAAAATTACGGAAAAACAAAAAATTATCATTCAAAAACGAACAACTCGTTGAGTCAATGTTCACTGGAGAATTTAGATTGCTGGCCCTAACCCACTCTCACTTATAAAGCGGATAACGCGATCAGCAGCCACCGCGTCATCGGCTAATATAAGTTTGAGTGTCATCTGCAAACCAAGGTTTCTTCGTAAGTCTGCAAGATCCACACACTCGGTGAAAATGTGGGCCACGGTGAAAACGGCTCCACAGGTACAAAGTGGGGGTCTTCCCTTCTCATTAGGTACGAGTGGGTGACAAAGTGGGGGGTCTTCCCTTCTCATTAGGTACGAGTGGGTGGATCTTGTATGACCTATCCTTAGCCTACACAAATGACGGACTCTCTCCGTGACCGGAAAGAGCTCCGCCACACGCGAATAGTTCCCTTGATCGCTCTCAGTTTACTGGGCATTGGGTCAGCTAGCCACTGACTCTCCCAAAATGCCAGTACTAGTCGGCGTAACTGAGAGCGAATATCTCTTGCGGGTACCTCCATTGGTCGAGGTAGTAGTGATACCGCCTCTTTTGCAGCTTGGCCATTGTCATTTTCGGTGTTTGGAGATAAGGTCCCCTGCGATAATAACGTCGAAATTTAGAAGTGTGTTGATGTCTGCGACGAGTATTCGTTTTGAAGTTTCAGATCGTAGGGGACTGATCAAGAAGATTTAAATTTATATTTGAACATTTTGTTAAATTTATATCGTGTGAAAGATGAGCACACTGAAATGGAAACACTCCGGAGGTTCGTGTGAGGAATCACCTAAAAAGGCAAAAGGCGAAGCTAAAAAAACTCATTTCCCGCAATTCCCATGTGACTTGGAAGCCACAGAAAGGTGATTCGAGTGTCAGCGTGGCACAACCTGGCTAGTAGGTCGTGGATTCGCTGCACTAGGGGGTGTTGCGGGAAACCTGTAGCAATTGACTGCAACGAACTCGAAGAGTCGGTACACACGAGAAAGTGGATTCGTGCATCCTGTAATGCAAACTGCAGAGCTTCATAGATGGCAACGCGCTCCGCAGTAAACACACTACAGGCCTCAGGCAAAGAGATCTTGGTGTTTGCACCCATCAATAACGTAAGCTCAACCCACCCTCTCGTCCACCTTCGAACCATTCGTGTATATAGAATACCAGCGTTCGGAAATTGGTGAACTATGCTGTGGAGGCATCCTTGTTCACCTTAGGACCTCAGTGCAGATCTCCAGTGGCCAAACGTCTGGACAACTGGAGAATTTATCTACAACGGCCAGGCAGTATCGAAAGTTATTAGCAGGAGGTGTGGACCAATGATGTCTAGATTCACGTGTTGGAAGCGAGCAGACGGTAAGGGAATGTTATCCATTGGAGCATTGACATGGAGTGTAACTTTTGAGCGTTGGCATTGTGACTGTTTATCTTATAGGTTATTTATTATAAGAATATATATATAAGGTTAGAAGCATGGTCACCTTTTGCTGGTGGACCATTGCAAGGAGTTTAATGCCTGAGCCAAGGAATTCCTTATGATGGTCTAGCAGTGAGGTGGGAGGGGGCCATGCTCATTTGAGTTTCATACTTCGACCATAAATACAATAGTGGGCGCATTGCCACACTGCACCTGTACTGGACGTGAAACCAACATCTCGATCAGCTGACTGAAGGGTAAACAGAGGAACTCATAATGGCCAATGGGCGGCTAATGGCGAATGCTGAGCAACGTCAAGGAATACAAAAGGAGCTTCATATTGGACAATTGAATCGGTCATTGTTAGAAGGCACTAAGTCAATTTTTGTCGAAATTGAGATTTCCATGGATACGTATAGCCCAGTATGAATGACGACGCATCTAGCTATGTTAAAAGGAACTAAGTCTACCTGTTCAGTATGCTGTATCACTACTAGCTGAATTTAACGTTCAGTGTTCAAGAGAACTAAGTCATTGACTTACTAAGTCATTGACTTAGTTCCAGACTTTTTTGCTTCTATTTCCTCACTACTGCATTGCTAGCATTGAGAATATAGTAATATGCTATACTGGGGTCTATAAATCTGTGTATTTGTCATAAAAATGAACTAACTACTTTTTAAAGATCTGATTCATTGTTAAAGGGAACTAAGTCATAAATTTCTTTTTCTATTTTCTCACTTTTTGAAAGGATAAATCCATTCAAATAGACCTCTGTAGAACAGTATTATTGCGGGCAATGATACTTACACGTGACAGCAACTATGCTTTACAATTAAGTGAGAGAAACGTTTTTTGTCAATTATCTCAATACTTACAAAAAAGACTTAGTGCCTTCTAACAATGACCGATTCAATTCTATCATCACTATCCGCAGTTCCCTTCAGTCAGTTGATCGAGATGTTGGTCTCAACCGTGGCCACGGTCTCAACAATGTGACGTCATCAGCCATCTATTGGATTATGATCGAAGGTTTCATATTTGCATAGATATTCCTTTTACTATAGTCAATTGTTTTGAGGTGTTTTAGATCCCTTATTTGGGGGTGGATCTAAAAGGGAGAGTTATTGTACTAATTTATAAGGTTGTGCCTAAAAAGGGTAGCTTCCCTTGGCAGGGCAAGCTGACCAGTGTAGAGTGTTGTGGTGTGCTAGGAACTAGGGGGCGTTCCTATAAATAATGTAGTAGTGTTTGAAGGGATGGGACCCAATGTAAGAGTTACTGTGCTAGTCGCTCAGCTGCCTGCTTATTGTGTAATTGAATCTGCTCGTATCAGCCGAGTGGCACGTGCTGCTTGCTGGCAGCCGGGCCGGCTCGGGAAACACAAAGGTACCTGGGTTAGCGCTATTAGACTACCGTCTGTCACGTCTTTACCGTGACGGGAATAAGGAAGGGCGTTGGGATGTAAAGAGGCGTATAAACAGTAATGCTAGTGTAGAGTGTGGACCAAGTGTTTTATTGGTCTGTAGTTCTGAGTATGAGTCCCTTGTAGGGAATGTAATTATGTTCACAATGTAGTACAAGTGGTGGGTTACAGGTTACAAAAGTAGGAACTCTGAACACGATTGACTGACTCACCTCGGTTGACACCAGCGTAGCCTCCGGCCGTCTCGATGAAGCACTGATAATGGAGAGACCCTTTGACCTCATTAGGATGCCTTCTTATACTCTCTGGCGCTATGTTGTCAGCAATGTGTTGGCCCAGTTACTAGTATGTCGGTATGTGTAACCATTGTGCAAGGACTGAGCTGCTTCTTAGAGTGGCAAGCTGTCCCTGCTACGTTTTATGGATGTTGGGCCGGCTTTCCAAGGGTTGCCATTTAGGGGATTTAGCCAGATGCCGGGGGGATGGACTCCAAGGGGTGCATACCCCTGGGAGGCTGTACAGAGGTTAGTTTTTGTTGCAAAAATGTTGTCAGTTGTTCAGATTCTCTTTGTCAAGAATGAAAGGGAGAATGTTTGATAATGTAGATGTTCTCTTTATGTGGATATGGATGATATGCTAGGACTATAGAGATGTTAAATAATGGATTGGGAATCAGATATTAAAAGGAGTTTATATGAAAATATATGATTGTTAAAAGTTTCTCTCATTGTGCTAAACAACCACAATCCCGATATTTGTACAGTTACAGCATGTTTGACAAGCTTGTGTCCATGCATGACAGACTTTTTGCACGTATGATGATGATGATGATGATGATGATAATTGGTGTTTTAAGGGGCCTAACTGGCCCCTAATGGTTTGGGTGATGGTGAAAGATGAGACTGTAATGAAAACTAAAACTACAGAATTACAAACTAGAAGGAGAAATGGTAAACAAATATAGAATATGGCAACTAAAGGACAGGAAGAAGAGAAATGCCCTCATTTCCAGAAGAACGAGGTTTTTTTTGTCGTGTGGCCTCCTGAGAGGCCAAGTGCATGTCTTTCTAGTCGACGCCCGTGGGCGACCTGCTCGTCGGGATGAGAGATGGAATGGGTGAAGATGAATGAAACTGGGCAAGGATGTAGAAGGAAGCGGCCGTGGTCTGTCAGAAGGTACCGTCCCAGCATTTGCCTGGTGTTGAAAATGGGGAAACCACGAAAAACCATTTCAAGGACGGCTGACGGTAGGGCTCGAACCCACGCGTCTACCGAGTCAGCAGAGAGCTTGGCCCCAAGACCTAACGTTGCGCTTTAGCCAGCGTAGCCACTGCTGCCGATAGGAGAGCCAAAAGTCAGATAGTAAAGGGAAAGAGGAGAGAGTCCACCCACAGAGGCAATGGAAAAAGGGGGGAAACCGGACCAAGCTCAGGAATCCTTCAGTGTCGCTAACTCCCGAACTCACCAGCCGTGAGCCCTTTAGGGTGTAGCACTATCGAGGGTGCACCAGAAATGGTGGGGTTGCATGTACACCCTGCCTCCTTAAGGGCCTTGAGCAGAAGGCAGGAGATACAATGAAAAGAAAACAAGAGGTCTGACCCCTCGAAGAATGAGGGATCAGAAACGTTGAGAGAAGGGCCAATTAAGGGGGGAAAGGAAGAGTCTACCTAGGCCTCAGATATCCTAATACCGACGGGGTCGGAAAAGAACAAGAGGGGTCAACAGGAAAGGAGACGGAAAGGAGTCTGGGAGCCTGTATCAACCAAGAGAACCCATCTGGGGTCCCATGGTCGCCAACCCACGTACCACTAGATGTGAGCCCCTGAGTCGTTTTTGCATGTAAGGCCATACGAAGAGTTTGGATGCTAAACGGGTCGTCGCTTAGTACCAGGATGACTTAGACCATGAACACTGTCGAAAGCTTGGTATTGTTATTGTTTTAAGGGGGACGGAACAACAAGGTCATCTGCCCCTAAATGTCGAAAGCTTGTTTGCGGTAAGGGGCAGTGATGAAAGGTCTGGGTCGGTTAGTTGAAGTGATATTGGTTCCTGGGATCTGTACTTGCTGTAATCGAAGTGCTGATTCGCTATTCAGCAAATCAAATCGCCTACTTGTTATCGTGCCAAAGCGGGGAAGATGATGATAATTATTGTTTAATGGGGCCTAACATCTAGGTCATCGGCCCCTAATGGTTTGGGTGAGGTTGAAAATGAAAGATGATCAAATGAAATGTACAACTAAAATTAACTACGGTACTCACTTAAAAACTAGAAGAGAAAATGGGAAACAAAAAATGAGAAGAATGTAAATAAACGACAGGAGGAAAGGAAATGCCCTCAACCCTCGAAGAATGAGAATTGAGGGACTTGCAAGGTAGGAGAGCCAAGAAAGGCAGCGAGGAATGGGAAAGAGTAGAGGCTCAGCCCCAAAGGCAATGGAAAAAGGGGGCAACTTGACCCAGCTCAGGAATCCCTCGGGGTCGCCAAATCCCCGAACTCACCAGCCGTGAGCCCTTGAGGGTGTAGCACTATCCAGGGTGCACCAGAAGTGGTGGGGCTACACACACCGTGCCTCCTTGAGGGCCTTCGGAAGAAGGCAGGAGATATCATGAAATTAAAAACAAGGCTGACCCCTCGAAGAATGAGGGTTTAAGGAAAGATGAGAAAAGGGCCACTTAAGGTGGAAAAGTGAAAAACTTCCTATGCCTCGGATACCATAATACCGTCGGGGTCGGAAAAGAACAAGAGTTGATCAAGAGAGGTCAACAGGAAAGGAGCCTGTCACAAGGAAGAAAACGCATCTGGGGTCCCATGGTCGCCAACCCACGTACCTCTAGATGTGAGCCCCTGGGGGTTTTTTGCATGTAAGGCCATACAAAGAGTTTTGTTAGTTATTGTTGTTTTAAGGGGCGGAACTACGAGGTCATCTGCCCCTCTTAACACAGATTAAAGAATACAAATTTGGAATTGAATTTAAAATTTTGAGGTGGACGCCTAAATTTTAAAAGGCCAAAAATTAATAAAACAAAAACAAAAAATTAAATTAAAAAATAAATATTATAAAAATAAACAAAAATTACGGAAAAACAAAACATTATCATTCAAAAACGAACAAGTCGTTGAGTCAATGTTCACTGGAAAATTTAGATTGCTGGCCCTAACCCACTCTCACTTATAAAGCGGATAACGCGATCAGCAGCCACCGCGTCATCGGCTAATTTAAGTTTGAGTGTTATCTGCAATCCAAGGTTTCTACGTAAGTCAGCAAGATCCACACACTCGGTTAAAATGTGGGCCACGGTGAAAACGGCTCCACAGGTACAAAGTGGGGCGTCTTCCCTTCTCATTTTAGGTACGAGTGGGTGGATCTTGTATGACCTATCCTTAGCCTACACAAAATAACGGACTCCCTCCGTGACAGGAAAGAGCTCCGCCACACGCGAGTAGTTCCCTTAATCGCTCTCAGTTTACTGGGCAGTGGGTCAGCTAGCCACTGACTCTCCCAAAAAGCCAGAACTTGTAGGCGTAACTGAGAGCGAATATCTCTAGTAGGTACCTCCATTGGTCGAGGTGGTAGTGATACCGCCTCTTTTGCAGCTTGATCCGCTAACTCATTTCCCGAAATTCCCATGTGGCTTGGAAGCCACAGAAAGGGGATTCGAGTATCAGCGTGGCACAGCCCGGCTAGTAGGTCGTGGATTCGCTGCACTAGGGGGTGTTGCGGGAAACATGTAGCAATTGACTGCAACGAACTCAAAGAGTCAGTACACACGAGAAAGTGGATTCGTGCATCCTGTAGTGCAAATTGCAGAGCTTCATGGATGGCAACGAGCTCCGCAGTAAACATACGGTGGCACTACAGAACAGGAGAACATGTGTTTAAAAAATTGTAAGTAATGAAATTGGCCAAAATAACTGTAGTAATGGTATCTGGAGATGATATAGTAATTGATGTTCACTCGTCCGCTGCCGTAGACCCACCATCCCGCCCTAATAGGAGCACGACTTATATAGCTGAAATTGCTGCTGTGAATGCTTGTGAAGGAGTCCATAATGCCAACCCCACGGATTCGGTACCAATGGTTTTGACTAGACCAATATTTTCGTCCAGACCAATGGAGGATTGATAGCGCGGCCCTGCGGGCCACGTTAGCAAATAGATAACACCCCTGGTTTTTGTCACGCACAGTGGGGGAAGTCACGCATCAATAATCTTTATACAGGCCAATGGTTTTGCCTTTTATTTCATTTTTCATGTTGGCAACGTGTCATGTGGGTATGACGTAGTGTCCGGTGTGATTGTAAAATGGCCGACCTTGTTCAAGTGAACACGACCAATAATGCTTTATTTACGTTAAAAGTAATTATTTCCGGTGCAGCAGTGGCAATTGAGAATGTGAAACGGCTCCCAACAACTCCGAGAAAGGTTTGTCAATCATAAATACTATATTTTCAGTAATAGGCCTATACCTTGTTGAAAGTTACCAAAGGGCTTGTTCTCCTGTTCTGTAGAATTAATACGACGGGTTGTGCATAGGCAAGCCCGAGTTTACAAAGTGTGCAAACACTTTAAAGGTCTAAAGCAGCGTGAAAGAGACGGTGTTGCCACACCGCAGGAACTCATGGCAGCAGCCTGCGGTTTGGGGACTCGGACATGGTTGACCTGTAGCGCCTGTAGCAACAGTGGACATGTATCTCTGTCTCTCTCTGCGCAAATCCCAGAGAGCCGGCCGCCTTCTCGGCTGACGCGAGCTCTAGTTCTTCTTCCATTAATAGCTGCCTGACATGCTGTTCTTCAGTCACTGACAGACGTCTTATTAATTCAGAACTCTCAAGTGGTCCAATGTGGCCAATAAAGTTAATAATAATAATTCAGAACGTAAATATAAGAAGGCGTTTTGAGCTGGAGGATTGGTAATGATGTATCCGACCTCTGTGGCATAACGGCTGTCAAGGTGGGCAAACACGTACGCATATTTTATCGCGTCTTGTGTTATGCCAGAGACATTGAATTGTGCATCTGCCTGCGCGAACTACAAGGTGGGTTTGTACGGCCAGAAGACTGGTAATTTCACCGATACACGATAAACAACTGGTGCCGTACTAACCTGTGATGAGTGAGATGTCTGTTGCATTTGCTGGTGATTCAGTTCTTGCAGTTGCTCCATAATGTGGAATATTCTATCACGTCGGGGTCACCAATGTGGAAGTAAATTATATTGTAACGTAAATCTTGCTTGCTTAGTGCTAAGCTTCTATCATACCATAAGATTCCCAAATACAAAATCGAGTGTGTATTGTTATATATAATTATTATCTCTGGTTACCCAGAGATAACAACTCTCTTTCATGGCCTCCTTACTGCCTCCCTTATTCCAACGGCAGCTACAAAGGATGTGCTGCTATCTGGATTCCAGCAGCGGAGAAGGAGAAATATCGTGAAAGATGGTATATTGGCTTTCACGGCCAGTGAATTCTAACTCAGCAATTCTTCTAGGTTTGTGTCGTGTCTTGAGCATTTTGAGCCAATATGAGTTCGACTGTGGATCATAATCGTCATAATTATGATCGTGCTTCTTTTCAGTACCGAGTTTGTTTGTTGTTTTTAGTTGTTTTTTTTTTTTTGTTGTTTTTTTAGCGTATGGCATTTAGTACCAGGAGTGTCCGAGGACATTCGACTCGCCAGAGTTTGTAGCTGCTTCTATGCGGACACCCATGGGGTGAGCTACAAGTACCATCACGTGTGAAGTGTTGTCTGGGGAAGTGTGATTGTAAGGACGATGAATTGGAAGGTAGCGGCTGTGGCCTATAGTTAGGAACGAACCCCGGCATTTGCCTGGAAGGAAGATGGGAAACCACAGAAGACCATCGTCAAGGTTGCCGGCGGGGCGATTCGAACGTCCTCGCCTCCCGGATGTGAGCGACTGCCTGCAGCCACGCCGTAACGACCACGGCTAACTCACCCGGTTCATTACCGGTATAAAAAGGACTCAAATTCTCACTTCTTTAAGTGGGAAAATTGAATTTGTACATTGCCTTCAATCTAGACATGTCCTTTTCCTTCTATTACTCAATCTTGTTTTATTCTTCCTCTTTTCCTGTTTCTTTTATTCTTTTTTTCATATTGCTCTTCTCTTTTTCTTTTTTCTATTTCTTCTTCATCTTTTTTATTTCTCTTCTTATTCGTCCTCTCTGTCTTACTCTTTTTCTTATTTTCCTCTTATCCCGTACTCTTTCTTCATCTTATTCATCTTAATTTTGCATTTTTCGTCATTTCAATTTTTCCTCTCTCAGCCTTTTTCTTCTTTCTCTTGTTATTTGTCTTCTTCCTCTTTATTTTTCTTCTTCTTCTAGTGTTATATCCGCTCAAGGGCGTTCGGCTAATCGGGTCTTTGGTGTTTCAAATAGCCTCGGTCTTGCTAATAGAAACACGTACTTGTTGCAGATCCTGAGGGATATACGCCAAGGACTACTGCAGATCAACAGGGAAGGTGGCCGGACAATGATGCCAGGAGGTGAGTACATTCCAAAAGTTCGTATTGTAGAGTATCTTAAGTTTTTTTTTTAACGTATAGCTTTTAGTGCCAGGAGTGTCCGAGGACATGTTCGGCTCGCCAGTTTTGTAGCTGCTTCGAGACGGACACCCAATGGGTGAGCTACAAGTACCGATGGGGAGGGAAGTTTGATTGGAAGGACGAGGAGTTGGAAGGTAGCGGCTGTGGCCTATAGTTAGGGACCAACCCCGGCATTTGCCTGGAAGGAAGATGGGAAACCACAGAAGACCATCTTCAAGGTTGCCGGCGGGGGGATTCGAACCTCCTCGCCTCCCGGATGTGAGCGACTGCCAGCAGTCATGCCGTAACGACCACGGCTAACTCACCCGGTAGTATCTTAAGTAGAGATAGATTACTACTTGATGGCGCAAACCTGCTCGGAGCCTTATAGTTAATAATAGCATATCGCCTCGAGTGCCGGGTGCAAGCTTTGTTATTTGCACCCAGAGGGCAGCGTGCATGTCGAATTGTGTTGTTCCTTGTAGCTATATGAAAGACAAGGAGGTTAGATATCTAACCTCCTTGACACTATAGCGCTTTCTAGTAGAGAAATGAGGAACTTTTGTGTTGGCGGAAAATCCCGAGATTAATTTTGCCATTATGAACACTGCTTACTGAATTAAAATGGGTTCTTCAACGTGCCAATAACGTATGACATGCGTGTCGTGATTTTTGCCGCCTTTCAAAAATCACTTACCACGGCCAGGAGCGAACCTGCAAGCTTGGGGGGAGGGGGGGGGTGGTAGACCGACACGATAACCACTCACCCACCGTGGCAAGCTACAGCATAAATAACATGCAAAGCCAGACCCAGTGCGCTGGGACAATAACTTTCGTTCACATTGGACAAGTTTCCGCCTTATAGACATTCCGCTTTGAGCAAGTTTAACTGTAAAAAGAAACCGTCCGGGAATATTTCCAAGTAAATTTCTTCTCACGGGAATATTCCTATGGCCCAACACTAGCTCTTCTTAGCACAGGAACCACGAGTCCTGAGCCATTGAATCCAAACCATGTTTGTAGTGATGGCGGACAAATGGTAAGGTTACATTGTTAGTGACTTACTTACGTGTTGCGAACTATAACTAGAGTCCTGCTCGGATAAACAAAACGTTATCCGCATCCACACCGCATCCGCACAGCTGTTATCCGCATCCGCCCCACATCTGCACGACTGTTATCCGCATCCACACGACTGTTATCCGCATCCGCCCCACATCTGCACGACTTTTATCCGCATCCGCACGACTGTTATCCGCATCCGCCCCGCATCCATATGACTGTTATCCGCCCCGCATCCGCATGACTGTTTCCGCATCCGCCCCGCGTCCACACGACTTTTATCCGCATCCGCACGACTGTTATCCGCATCCGCCCCGCATCCACATGACTGTTATCCGCCCCGCATCCACACGACTTGTTATCCGAATCTACTGCATTACAATAATATTTAAAAAAACAATCACCATTCATTCATCCACATATTCGATCAGTCTGTCAATAAACCAATCAAACACAAATAGAAATGAACACAATATACATTGCAATATTTTACAGCCAACTTCAGATGTGTTAGTTTTAATGTAAAACTTTATTTATCAAGTGAGAAATACAATACAAAATACAAATCATCTTTTGAGATGCTTGTCACATGTCACGCGAACACGCACAGACTTTGCACTGACTCGTCTTTTTTTTTTCTCTCTTCTTTATTGTACATGTCTATTTCACCAGGTGGCGCTACTGTGCTATTTTTCTTTCAAATATTAACACTTCCTCCAAAGAAAAATCAAATACAAAAAAAATAAACAAGTTGAACTATTGAACACTTTTCAGCCTCTAAGATGTCATCTTCTGCACGCCAATCCTCTCACGCAGCATCTCGAATCTGACCCTCTCCAGAGGTTTAGTTAGAAGATCAGCTAATTGATTGGTCCCGTCGATGTGCTCCAGCTCAAGGTCTCCGTCCAAAAATCTTTCCCTCACATAGAAATGACGTACCTCAATATGCTTCGATTTTCGATGGTACTCCGGATTTTTAGCCAATTTAACTGCACCAGCATTGTCGATGTAAAGCGTTGGAGGTTTGTCAGCAGTTCCCAGTAATTCAGAAAACAGTCTTTTCAGCCAAATCAACTCCTTTGCTCCTTCACTTGCAGACACAATTTCAGCTTCAGTTGTCGATGTTGACACAGACTTCTGTAACTGACTTCTCCACGATACAGCTCCATGATTGTAGATCGAAATGACACCCGTCGTTGAACGTCTCGTCCTCTTGTCACCGGCGTAGTCAGCATCACTGTAGACCTTCAAAACGTCCTCTTTCCTATAGACGATTCCATGGTTCACTGTGCTCTTTAAATATCGAAATATCCGTTTCACTTGACTCCAGTCTTGAACTGTAGGATTCTCCATGGCTCGAGCAGCTTTGTTGACCGCGAATGCGATATCTGGACGAGTAGCAGTAGTCAGGTACATCAAGGATCCCACCGCCTCACGATAAGGAACCCTGGCCGAAACCTTTTCTCCGTCTTCACTTTCTTCGCGTCCAACTGGGGTAGACACTCCATTTGACTCGGCCATCCCAAATTTTTCTAGGATTTTCCTCGTGTAATCCTCTTGACTGATTGCAATTGATCCATCATGGTTTTCTTGTATCTTCATGCCCAGGAAATTGTTGAGAGATCCTCTGGTCGTGTGAAATTCCTGCTGAAGTTTTTCCATGAACTGCTCGATGTCTTCTTCATTGCCAATTACCAGACCATCATCCACAAAGATTACAACAGCCAACCACTTTCCATTTTTGTTGCTGTAAAAGAGACAAGGATCAGCTTTGCTGTTTTTGAATCCAGCTTTCTCCATGAATTTCTTGAAGCGCTTGTTCCAGCAGCGTGGAGCCTGTTTTAAACCATATAAGCTTCTCTTTAGATGACACACTCGGCCAGTACCGTCCTGATGACCTTCTGGCTGTTCCATGAACACATCTTCTTCAAGCTCGCCGTTCAAGAAGGCCGTCTTGACATCAAATTGACCAAGTTTCATCTCCTTTTCAACAGCTACTGCCAACAGAGCTCGAATGGTATCATACCGTGCAACAGGGCTGAATGTTTCTTCATAATCGATTCCTTGCTGTTGCGCATAGCCTTTGGCTACCAATCGTGCCTTGAAGCGAACTTCTCCACTGTCCGTTGTCTTCTGTCGAAGAACCCACCGATTTTTCAGGACCTGTGTACCATTTGGACGCTCAACCAATTTCCAGGTATCATTTTCCTTTAAGGACTCCAATTCTTCATTAATTGCTTTCAGCCACTGATTTTTATCACTAGACTGCAGCACTTCAGAGTATGAGTCAGGATTCTTTTCAGCGATAGATGGTCCAGCCATGTACATGTAATTTCCACTGATCATCCACGATGGCTTCTTACTTTCACGTTTGCTTTTCCTTCTTTCTTCAGTCTCTCCTTCTTCCTCATCTTCGCTTCCTCCGGAACTGGATGCCGAAGCAAAATCTTCAATTTCCCTTAAGTTCTCATCTGACTCTGACCTCCTCTGTAGGCCTACATCAGACGATGAATTAGACTGATTCCTCTCCACACGTTCTTCAAGCGTGACTTCAACCTTTCCGGCGTTGGCGCGCAGATTGCAGACAACTTCAGGTTTGAATTTCACATCATGGCTTAGAACAACCTTTCCCTGAGTTGGAATCCAGACTCTAAATCCATCCCTGTCGTTCACGTACCCAACCAGATGTCCAAAAACAGCTTTGTCGTCGAACTTTGAGCGAAAATTCTTGTCGATATGCACGTAGCATTCTGTTCCGAAGATCTTCAGATGACTGAAACTTCCCACTGGTCGTCCATACCACAATTCATAGGGAGATTTGTTTTCAATCGATGACTTCCCAGTGCGATTCAGGAGGTACACCGCAGTGTTGCAGGCTTCAGCCCAAAGTTTTTTCGTTAACTTGCTGGGATTCAGCATAGATTTTGCGCACTCCACAATCGTCCGATTTTCACGTTCCGCAACTCCGTTTTGTTGTGGTGTGTATGGCGTAGTAATGCTTTGTTCTATGCCTCTGCTTGCTAGTAGTTCAGAAACCTTCTTGTTATCAAATTCTTTTCCTCCATCACACCTGAACAGCTTCACGACGTGTCCATTTGTTTTGGCTTCATTCAGGAACTGTTCCAGAACGGTGTACACTTCACTTTTGTGCTTTAAAAAGAAAACTCGTCGAAACTTGCTGAAATCATCCTTGAAACATACGTAGTAGCGTGCCTTTCCAAGAGATTCAGTAGACATTGGTCCATTCACATCGGCGTGGATTTGTTCACCGGTGGCTGTTGGTCGATTCATTCGTGTCTTGAATGGCAGTCGATGCATTTTTCCCAGTGCACATCCATCGCAGAAATCCTCTTTACACATGTCTACATTGATGTTCATCTGCTTCAGTACATTCTTGACATGCGCTTTGTGTTGATGACCAAATCGTTCATGGTAGATCTGCAGTTTGTCCGACGATGTAGCTAAATTCACTTGAATGGGTTGCGCCGGTTTCACGACGCGCATGTCAAGTACATACAGACCATGAATCACACGTCCAGCCATCATCGCCTTTCCAGTAACCTTGTCTTCAATTCTAACAGTTAGGTCGTCAAGTCTTGCACAAAACCCTTTCCTTGCAGCAGCTTTCACAGAAAACAGATGAGCCATTGCATCGGGAACATACAAAACTTCAGTCATCTCAGCACTTAACCAAGCGTTGTTCAGCCGCACTTGAATGTTTACAGTTCCTTTGCCGTGAGCTAGCATGCTCACACCTCGTTTTCCTAGCAAAATCTTCTCTGGAGCAGCAAACCTGACGTATGTTGTAAAATACTGTTTGTTCGCGGTGATGTGATTTGTGGCGCCACTGTCGCAGTACCACTCGTCGGCTTGAACAAAGTCGCCGTCTAACGCACTCATCGCATGTGTCAGAAACGAAGCATTGTTCTCCTTATTTTTGTTTCTAGTGTCACCCTCTTTCTTCTTCACTGGACATTCACTTGCCCAATGGCCCAATTCCTTACATATGAAACATGGAAACTTCTGCTTTACTCGTTGAACATTTTTCTTCGACTTGTCATCAGCACTGCCTTTGCCACTGCCATACTGGGAATGCTTCTTGGGAGCACTACGTACCACAAACGCAGTCGATTCCACGTTTCCTTGGTCACGCAGTTCAATCGTGCACAATTTTTCAATCAACAAGTTCACAGTTTGATTTTCCGTCGGAATCGTGTCCCACACATCCTTGAAATTATCATATTCTTTTCCCAGCGTGGATAAAATTCGACCGTTCAAAATCCTTTCAGATAACGTGTTTTCGTTGTGCTTTTGTAGTTCGTCGTTCAGATCCTGATAAAGCTTCTGTAACTTCGCGACATGGGTGCTGATGTCCTCCTTGTCGTCACGTGTCACTCGGAAGAATGACTCGATCAACATGTTCAGTCGCTGCGTACTGCTTCGTTCGAACCGTGCGCTCAATTTTGTCCAAATTTCACTGGCATTGGTGCACGTCAACACGAGCTCGGCAACAGATTTTCCTAGCGCACCTGCTAGCAAACTGGCCGCTTTCGCGTCTTCTTTCAACCACTGCTTATATGCCGCTTTTTGTTGCGCAGTTGCATCTGCCGGCAACACAGGACACTTTTTCGAACCATCAACAATATTTTCCAGTTCATACGACCGAAAAACCATCAACACATGCCATTTCCACTTTGCCCAGTCTTCAGGTCCTTCAAGTTTATCCACTTGAACTTTGTAGTCACTGCCGGCTGCCATTTTGAGGTTATCCTTACTCACAAAAAATACAGCACGTGTTCCACAGGCGCTCAGCTTCGGATCCACTCACGAGATAATACCATTTACACGTGGCCTGGGTCCATAACCTGTTAGTTTTAATGTAAAACTTTATTTATCAAGTGAGAAATACAATACAAAATACAAATCATATTTTGAGATGCTTGTCACATGTCACGCGAACACGCACAGACTTTGCACTGACTCGTCTTTTTTTTTTCTCTTCTTTATTGTACATGTCTATTTCACCAGGTGGCGCTACTGTGCTATTTTTCTTTCAAATATTAACAAGATGTTTCTAACAGTTGTCAAAGAGTCGAAGCAGCACTTTTACTCTCCATCAAGCTGTTGACTGCAACCGGATCAGACATGATTTTTTGTAAACAACATGTGCTCTTTGCACGAGAAAGCTGAGCTGATAAAAATTGGCTTGTTAAGGTGGTAGGAGGTGGAGTGGGGTCTCTCTCTCTCTCTCTCTCTCTCTCTCTCTCTCTCTCTCTCTCTCTCTCTCTCTCTGACAAAGGGCCGTAAACAGTGAGGTGTTCTAAATATTCGACTCGAACCCCAAAGGTGACAGTCAAGAATGAGCTCCAGATCAGATCTCGCCAGCAGACATATCGATGACAAACAGCTTCCCGTCTGAAAACCACTGTATTGACTCTTCCACATCTCTACTTATCTCGAGGAAGGTTTATGTAGAAAATTATTTATTTATGATCAAAGGAAGCCAAGAAGTAACAATTTCAGTGAAAAAAGTCGAAAAACAAACCTGGCGTCCGTGCCCTTTTTGAGCTTACGCTGGGCAAACCTTATAAAATATCAATATACTATGAGTGTAAGAATTGTTCAGCATAAAAAGTTCTACAAGAAAGCCTGTGAGAGCATATCTCTATCTTCAATACATCGCCCACTACAAGTGTTTATACGTTTTCATTTCTTCCAACAATCTCCATTCAATTACTGAGGCAACAGTGTTTGAGCTAGCTAGGGGTGGGCTTATCACCCCAGTTACAATCTAACTAGCGGACGAGCCTAATACCCCCAGAAACAGCCAGCAGCAAACTGTCGAGTCGTATTGATTTAAGACTTCAGAGAAGAGTGATTGTGTTTGGAGTTTCCCTGGAAGTGCA
This sequence comes from Meconema thalassinum, assembly GCA_946902985.2. Lineage (NCBI taxonomy): Eukaryota > Metazoa > Arthropoda > Insecta > Orthoptera > Tettigoniidae > Meconema > Meconema thalassinum. Next base: position 193,133,292 of record OX336395.1, read on the forward strand.
ACTCGGCTTTTCTTCATTTCGCCTGTGAACTTCTCGTTCCGCAAAATTCACAGTCAAGTTAAGATTGGACGGTAGGGGGATTTGTGTTTCATGCACCTCGCCATTCTTAAATTACGTCTGACAAGAATTCGTTGCACATGCATCTCCATGATAATATAATTAATAGTTCAGTCAGTGATTTTAACCCATCATGCCGAGATGTAACACGAATACAGGTCGTAGTTCATTGACATCGAAAAAAAAGCGCTTATCACATAATGCATTCATATCTGTTCCCGGGCGAAGCCGGGGTGGGTTGCTAGTAAATTATGATTTGTCTTGTGTATTTCAGATGACACGTACATGTACGATGACGATGCTCGGTGTTCTGGTGTGGGTCCTCACTGGTACGACGAGCCGCCCTACGAGAGTGACCCGGAGGACTTCCTAATGGGAGGCCAGCCTGTCCCTACAGCCACCATACAAAATGGCAGGTGAGCACATGAACCCATGTATTTTATGCAATTACAGTAATCTCAAATCAAACTCGTGCAAGAGAATCCTTTTACTTAGGCAAGGAATTTGAAGAGGTAGGACACAATGGGGTAAAGTACACAGACATCAACGCACATACAGCACATGGGTGATGACTATACTCTGTATGCTGCGAGAATGGGATTGACAGGTCTCGTCTCGCCATGTGGTCTGAGAACGAAGTTGCCAAACTGTACAAGCCACAGACACAGCTGACCAGGCACTGAAGCACGTTGGCTGTAATATTGCAACGCAGAGTCGACTCGTGTCCAGTTAGGACTTCAGAGAAGAGTTTAGCTGTTCGCCTCGGCTTTTCTGAATTGCATCTGTGACCTGCCGTCCGTGCGCCTTTTAAGCTTACGCTGGGTAAACCGTTAAAGATACCGGGCGAAGCTAGTAATCCAATAAATTACTCAATGCAACACAATCCCAAAAATAAACGCCAATATCGATAACAGCCATGAAGGTTTCAAAGCTATTATCTTACTGTGTTTTAATTACATTTTTCACACCAGTTGCTGGTTGATATTGTTAATCACAATATTTAATTTGAATAATAAGTACAAATTGAGCCTCCGTGGCTTAGGCGGCAGCACGCCGGCCTCTCACTGCTGGGTCTGTGGTTCAAATCCCGGTCAATCCATGTGAGATTTGTGCTGGACAAAGCGGAGGCAGACAGGTTTTACTCCGGGTACTCCGGTTTTCCCTGTCACAATTTCATTCCAGCAACACTCTCCACTATCATTTCATTTCATCTGTCATTCATACAATCATTGTCCCCAGAGGAGTGCGATAGGCTTCGGCAGCTGGCACAGTTCATATCCTCGCCGCTAGATGGGGGCTTCATTCATTCCATTCCCTGACCCGGTCGGTCGACTGGAAGCAGGCTGTAGATTTTCATTTTCAATAAGTACAAATTAAAAATAGGTCTGTGTTAAATATAGCTTCTGTCTATAATTACACCATGTGTGTTGGCCCTGTACAGTTGATCATCAAAAAAGTATTTTGAAAATTATTCAAATTATATTAGTGGTTTTCCTTTTCCTCAGTTATTAAAACAAATCTAATTGGAATACCAAAAGGTAAATTTATTACATCTTAGTCAATAACATTGAATTAATAAACATAATTAATACCTCTTTCGGCCATACGATGGCCTACTTCAGCAATTGGTTTTAAAAGAAAAGAAACTATTGTAATTATGAGCAAAGTTATGAAATGAAAAAAATTACAAAAAATAGTTCAAAAACAGATCTGTATAAATGTGGGCTTTAAGTTGATGATAATATAAAAATAATTTTGTGAAGATGACATACAGTATACCAAAATAGTTGGTGTTAGTATCTCTACTTAGTATAAAACAAAGTCCCCGATTCTTGGGTGTCACGAGTAATCTCGAGAACCATTGGATGGATTTTGATGCAGTTTTCACCATTCTGTAAAGAATATCTCGAGGAAGGTTTCTGTAGAAAATAATTTATTTATGATCAAAGGAAGCCAAGCAGTAACGATCTCAGTGGGAAAAAAACTGGCGTCCGTGCGCTTTTTAAGCTTACGCTGGGCAAACCGTTAAAAATATCCATAATTATACTATGAGTGTAAGAATTGTTCTGGGTGAAAATTTCTACAAAAAGTCCGGGAGAGCATATCTCTATCTTCAATACATCACCCACTATAAGTGTTTTTACGTTTTCATTTCTCCAACAATCTCCATTCAATTACTGAGGCGACAGTTTACGAGCTAGCTAGGGGCGAGCCTATTATCCCAGATGCAGCCTGCAGCAAACTGTCGAGTCGTGTTGATTTAAGACTTCAGAGAAGAGTGGTTGTGGTTGGAGTTTCTCTGGAAGTGCAACTCGACTTTTCTTCATTTCGCGTGTGAACTTTTTGTTCCGGAGAATACACAGTCAAGTTAAGATTGAACGGAAAAGGGATTTGTGTTTCATGCACCTCGCCATTCTTAAATTACGTCTGACAAGAATTCGTTGCACATGCATCTCCCAGATAATATAATTAATAGTCCAGTCAGTGATTTTAACCCACCATGCCTGGACGTAAAACGGATATAGGTCGTAGTTCATTGACATCGAAAAAAATAGCGCTTATCACGTATTGAATTCATAACTGTTCCCGGACGAAGACGGGGCCGGTTGCTAGTAGCCTGTTCCTATAAAATAGACTTTAAAAAATATTTTAAAAATACCTTCTTAAGATGGTCAATCTATGAAATTAAATAAGGCTCTTTGCAGAAAGTTGGAATATAATAATTTGAAATATGTACTGTAATTATCTTCTTGCTCCAATGAATTTTTTTGAAGTGATATCAAAATGTCAATGGTCCATGACAACAACAATAAAACTGTTGTGTCCAAATCTGTGGTGATGAAGTTGGATTTTGTCATATGTTACTGTATGTGTTGGTTTTTATTTGTAGTTCTCATGGATATTAAAATGTTGAAATTGTTGAAGAATTCAAACATCGGGGAATAAAACATCAAATATTTTGTATATTAATTTTTGCTGAAAAAAAGAAATATATATATATATATATATATTACTCTAGTGGTGATGAATTTTTTAACTTTTGTTGAAAGGGTTTTGGGGAATAAAACATCAAAGAGCAAAATATTTTGTATATTAATTTTTGAATTTTTGCTGAAAAATATATTTAGTTATTTTTTACTCTAGTGGTGATGGTTTTTTAATTTTTTTTGGAAGGGTTTTGGGGAATAATACGTCAAAAAGCAAAATATTTTGTATATTTATTTTTGAATTTTTGCTGGAAAAAAAAAAATATATATATATATATATATATATATTTATTTTTTTTTTACTTTAGTGGTGATGATTTTTTTATATATTTTTTTTTGTGAAGGGTTTTGGGGGATAAAACATCAAAAAGCAAAATATTTTGTACATTAATTTTTGAATTTTTGCTGAAAAATAAAAGTTACCGGTATATATATACTGTATTTTAACTCTAGTGGTGATGATTTTTAAAATTTTTGTTGGAAGGGTTTTGGGGAATAAAACATCAAAAAGCAAAATATTTTTTGTTATTTATTTTCAAATTTTTACTGAAAATATAAATTTTTGGCTCTAGTGGTGATGATTTTTAATTGCTTTTTGTTGGAAGGGTTTGTTTCACATTAAACCTCCGCCAAGAGCCCCGAGGTGAAGGTGTGATATCCCTGCCGACAGCCGGAGACATCTCGATACCTCGCGACCCCTCGATGAACGGCAACGGAGCATGGCTACCCCATCCACCGAGCCAAGGAAGTGCCGGGGGTTCTGGGCTGACGGCGAGAGGATCTGCCCGGAGAGGCCTGTTGGTCCACCCGTCTGGACCGTACCCCGCTACCATCATCCCGCTCAGCGACAACCCACACTCCAGAGTCTCCAGAGACAGAGAGAGTGGAGACTATGCCAGCTCGGACGTGCAGAGCATAGGTACATGTATCATGAGAACTCAATTACTAATGTCACGTTATACGAGGGCAGAACAAAAAATAAGTTGCACTTCCCAGTTATGGCCATTTATTACACCACCTTACAACAGCAACACGTCTGTAACGACATACAATGTAACGTCACTTTTCCAAATAGTTTCCAAGAGACTCCAAACATTTCTGCGAACGCACAACCAACTTGTCGATGCCGGACGCATAGAAAGTTCCTCCAGCGTTCTGCAACCACACCTCCTCATTGGTCTGGAAACTTCGACCACCGAGCTCCGTTTTGAGCTTACCGAACAGATGAAAGTCACATGGCGCTAGGTGGGGACTGCAGGGTGGATGTTGCCAGACCTCCCACTTGAAACACTGCAGCAGTTCTCTCGTTTGGCGGGCCTTGTGAGGTGTTGCGTTATCGTGCAACAAAATCACACCGGCGCTCAATTTCCCCTGGCGCTTCTCTTTAATCGTTTTACGCAACCGGTGCAAGGTTTGACAATACGACGGATTGTCGCACTCACCTCATATTTGGAGTGAACGTCCAGTCGACGCGCCATTGCATTTGGCCGCTATTTACACCATACAAGACGAGACACCACAGCGACCTGCCTAACAGACGTGTGGGCAGTGTCTGTCCCTTTCTCCGCTGTGCCCGTTTGCGACACACAGCTCGCTGCTGCAGCGCGTTAGTGCAACTAACCTTTTGATCCACCTTCGTAGTTTGTCTGTATGTATGTCCCCTATGCATTCATATACCATTCATCTGATTGCGATGAAACTTGGTTGAGTTGTTGTGTGCAATCCAGGGAAGGTTTCCAACTACAAATTATCTATGTAACACAAAAGGGTGAGGGACTTAACAGGAATCCTTAAATCCCACAGTAGCCCAATTGCACAATCTGTATAATTATCACACAGCAACGCCAGGTGTGATAATAGCTTGCTAATAATAATAATATCGTATGGCCTCGGTGCCGGGTGCAAGCTTCTTTATTTGACACCCAGAGGGTAGCTTGCATTTCGAATTTTGTTGTTCCTTGAAGCACTATGAAAGTCAAAGAGGTTAGACATCTAAGCTCCTTGAACACTACAGCGTTTTCTAGTAGAGAAATGAGGAACTGTGTGTTGGCAGAAACTCCCGAGATTTTTGTTGCCTTTATGAACACGGCCTGCTGAATTCAAATGGGTTCTTTGACATGCCAATATCGTATGACATGCATGTCTGTGATTTTTGCCGCCTTTCAAAAATCACTTACCATGGCCAGGAGCGAACCTGCAAGCTTGGGGTTAGTAGACCGACACGGTAACCACTCACCCACCGTGACAAGCTAATAGTCCCATCGTGAGTTGACTTGAGAAGACTGTTGGCAGCACGCCGTGTTATCTGATGTTGCTGTCTATTCCAATACAGTTCACGCCACGGGTTTTGGCCGGGGGTTCTTAAAACTGAACTCAAGCTTGGAACACCAATAACATTATTATTATCATCCTTTCTTTCTATCTCTCTGTCTTTGATTGGCATTGCAACGCATGCCGGGTAGAGCTAGTTAGCAATAAAATGCAAAATCAGATAAATATGAGGGGCAAGGTGATGCAATGATATGGTGGTTCAAGTTTTACACACACACAAAAATGTTCCTTTAAATTTGTGGATATTCCCAAGTGCACAGGCAAAATGATAAATAATTTTGAGACACTGTTAGTAGAAAAGAACCATGGCACGCACGACAGCCCATGAATGGCCTTGGGCTACCAAGCAATTGTTGCTCAGACATTTGTCCTACTGATTCCTGTCTGTCTCATTGTCAGACAGCTACTCAATTGACCTCACGAGGCTGAGTGCACCCCATTAGTTGTTTAGTAGGATTAAGGGAAATAGGTGGCCTAAGATAAGACAACGTTCATGGCATTTGTAGACTTAGAAAAGGCTTTTGGTAACGTTGATTGGACTAAATTGTTTGACATTTTGAAATCGATTGGAATAAAGTACAGGGATAGGAGGGTGATATACAATCTCTACAGAAACCAGACAGCAGTCATTCGAACTGAAGGACATAAGAAAGAAGCTGATATTCAGAAAGGTGTAAGGCAAGGCTGCAACTTATCACCCATACTTTTCAATCTTTACATTGAACGAGCAATGAAGAAAATTGGAGAAAAATTTAAAGTGGGAGTGAAGATTCAAGGAGAAATAATTTCTACTCTGAGATTTGCTGATGACATCGTCATCTTGGCCGACACGCCTCAGGATTTGAATGAGGTTTTGAATGGTATGGACTCCATCTTGAGGAAAGAATTCATGATGAAAATTAATAAATGTAAAACAAAAATACTGGAATGCAGCCGAAATAAATCAGAAATCTTTATGGACTTCAAATTGGCAGGTGAAAAGCTGAAGGAAGTAGGGGACTTATGTTACTTAGGAAGCAAATTAACCAGTGATGAACGAAGCAAAGAGGATATAAAAAGTAGGTTGGCTCAGGCAAGGAAAGCATTTCTACAAAAAAAGGAATCTGTTGACATCGAATATAGATTTTTGATAGCCTTTGTCCGGAGCGTGGCACTCTATGGAAGTGAAACTTGGACTATTGGTGCTGCAGAAAAGAGGAGAATTGAACCATTTGAAAGATTCAAGGAGAAATAATTTCTACTCTTGAGATTTGCTGATGACATCGTCATCTTGGCCGACATGCCTTAGGAGAATGATGAAGATCAGATGGGTAGATAGGGTTAGAAACGATGTGGTATTAAGATGTGGGAGAGGAGAGATGTTTCTGCCGACTGCTAATGAAGAGAAGAGATAGGTTAGTATGACACATACTAAGACACCCAGGAATAGCAAGCTTAGTTATGGAAGGAAGGGTCGAGGACAAGAACTGTAGGGGTAGACCAAGGTTAGAATACGTTAAATAGATTGCCTCGGATGTAGGGTGTGGTAGCTCAGGACAGGGAGGAATGGAAAGCTGCATCAAACCAGTCAAAAGACTGAAGACTCAAACAACAACAAAATATAATTCTTCATGTATTGAATCTGTTATTAATTTTTATCACGAGTCCTGAAATTTGAAATTTTACCGCATGAATCAACCCTAGTACCGCATTAATCTAGTTTTTGAAAAAGATATATCAATACATCTATGAAATACATTTTCCTTACAAACAAATTTTGCTTTCAGGTTCAAGACTGTCAACGATGTCGATAGAAACAAGTCGGTCAGAGCAGATGGATGTTCCCGGAGCTCTCTCGTCCGCATACCTCACGACAGGCGCAATGAAGGGACATCAATTCCACAAGCTGGTGAGTTGGGTGACAACCCTTAAGACCCCAAATCATCCAGAAGAACCATGAAACATAAATGTGAACTTGAATCTGAAAAGATATCAGTTCTTGGCTTCTAGTTTAGAAAATATTCCAGTTTCAACTGTAAATTAACAAAATTTTAAATCCCCCTTAGCAAAGTGAAATACTTTGTTTCCAAAGGAATTTCTAAATTTTACACCCTGATTAAGCTGATCTGTATGAATCCAAATTTTCTAAGAAATTGAAATTTTACATACATCTCAAAGTGAAGTATCTTTGTTTCCAAAAGAAACTTTTTTACACACCGATTGAGCTGTTCAGTATGAATACAAATTTTATAGGCTTTCCATTTATAAGGCATATTTGTAATTTTCTGACTCATAACTAGACCTCGAATTTTTAGGTACCAAAAAGTACTGTTTTAGGTGTACCTAAAATTGGCCTTAAAACCGGTAAATTAGGCTCCAACTTATTAATATTAGGCACAACAAATGTTATATTAAGCTGCAGGCTATTAATATTCCATTGAAAAAATAATAATTTAATGATTAGTTAATGCATAAATATTAGAAACACAACTATTAAAAGGGGCCTATGGCCCAGATGTGATGCCAACTCAATACCTGACAACTGGGTCCTTTTCGAGTGTTCGCACCTGCATTTTTTTCCTTTTTTCCCTTTTCTGCCTTTAATCTGGTAACCTGTAGTGGTGTTTTTGAAGAACTGAATTAAAACAGTTCGTCTTCTTTACATAATAATTGGCCTGATCGTAGTAATGTACCAAGTTATGGGCATACAATAGAGACCTAATTCTGACTCTTATTGATCAAAAGAAAGCCTACGATTGTGTTCCTAGAAAAAAGATTTTGTTTATATTATGTCTTTTCTCATTCTCGAGATCTACTTGACACATCTGATGCGTGAACTACAATCTGTTTCCACGCCACTCACCACGGTAGCTCCACTTGTAAGTTGCCAACTTGCTAACCCATTAGTGCATGAAGTTTGCAGGGTTTATCTTTTGGTTAGTTTTTTTGTGTTTTCCCAAACATTTAGTGACATGATGTTTAGTACCTTCAGTCTCCTAGACTGACTTTTTTTATTTGTTTTAATTTTTAGTACGGTATTTCCGGCAGCTAAATGAGACCCAACTAGACAATCGACATCTTAACGTATTTCCCACGTTGGTGCAGGGTCCCCTTGCTTGGGTGTTGTTCGCCACTTCTTCCTGTCAAGGGCATCTTCAGGTTTGAGGCCGCATACCAGTAGGTCTTCACTGATTCTAGGCATCCATCGTTTCTTTGGGCGCCCATGGGGTTGAAGCCCTCCTGGATCCTATCAGAGGGCCTTTTTTTACCACTGAGTTCCCATCACTTCTATATCCCTCCGGTACTCACATTCGCTGGTGTTTCACCAGTAACCGCATAGCGGTGTTTACACCGCACTCCAAAGAAACATCAATTTTTCTTAAAAGATGGAAGGATACAACTACCAAAGAGCTATAGGATGAAATATGTATTGTTTCTTTACGATATTAAAGCAATGAAATGCACAAAATTAAATGTATGCACCTAATGAGCAGAAAACATGAAGATAATACCCTAAACACATATAAGCATATTGACACTAACAGTCATACAGATCGAAGACGAAAATATGTAACATAGTTTTCAATCTAAAACAAGCTAACTCAATAAATACTATGATACTAGGAACAATCACTTAGTCAGTCAGTAATCACCATCTTCGAATTCCATCGCATTTGCCTCCTCCAAACAGACGTCGCATTTTATTCGTCGCTGACTGTGGTTCTTGCAAACATTGAAGCTGCATTCATCGCATCTAACATTTGTTTTGGTATTCTTATGAGAACCGCAAATGTAACAAATTCCTGGACGTGTCTTGATTTGTTCTTTCTCATCATTTTCACGATAGCTTTCTATAAAGTGCGATATGTCTCTGGGCAATTTTGTTAACTTTGCTCAGATTTGAAGTTGGTTTTTCATCAACTGTAGGGCCAAATTCTTAAGAAATTCCCTCCTCTTGCAGATCTTTCCATGTTGGTTGAAAAAGGAAACCTTTTGGGCATTTATTCCAGTGATATCGAGCTGAAATTAAGTATAAAAACTGCAAACGGGGAGAGGAATTTTACTTACATGACTGTCCGTGTAGCTGTGTAAGCACCGTTTGGCTCGAGTGCATGCGTCACATTCACTTTCACAACTGCGTCATAATTCAAATACTACTAATAGCTTGTCCATACTAGCGCATTCTAGTAGCGGTGATAGTTGTCTAAGAATATGAAAGTCAATTGAAAGGTTGAGCAATCTTAGTACAGTCTTGCAACAAAAGTAGTTGCAAGTGCGGTGTTAACACCGCATACGCGAGCTCCCGAGGGATATAGTGACATAACCATACCCTCATTTAGCCTTTAATTGTTACAACTCCCATTTGCTTCCTTACACGGTCATGGTCAAGCCTTGTAATACCCATGGACCAATGCATCATTTACATTTTGATCCCATAGAGGGCTTATTCATGTTTGGTTGAAGCCGGCCAACATTCTGCGCCGTAGAGTGCCACTGGCCTTATCATGATCTTGTAAACTTAGGATAGGTATTTTCTACTCGCAAAGTGCTCCAGTGACGCCACGCCGTATTTACTCGTGCTCGGGCGTCGAGAATGGTTTCGCCATCCGAAGTGATGGGAGAACCAAGGTACTTAAATTTAGTGGATTTATTGAGTTGATGGTCTTCATTGTTAGTTGGTTCCTCCGTTTAAGGGCTACGATAACTCGGTCATGTAGCTCCGTGTACTTTGGGTGTGTGTAGAACCTGTCTGATAACCGGTGTTAATTTATTGTGATGGCTGTATTAGTGTGTGTTATCTGTTTTTAATTCAAGTAAGGATTGCAGACATTCGATTTTCAAGTAGTTCCAACTTTTGCTACCAAACGCCACCGTCAACGACCAACTAGTTCTGAACTTTGTTACTAGATGCCACCGCAGTCTGCTCCTGGTGATGAACGTTGGAACCTAAGAGCATTAGTCAAATATAATCTATAATTTAGCCTCACACAAGTATAATTAGTGGAAGGTTCTTTATCATTACCGTAAATCTACAACATGGGACTGCTGGCTGTACTTCCCCTCCGAAGGAAGTAATGGTACCATTGGTCTGTGTGCCACATTGCTGATATTCAGTATTTCCTATGTTAAGTATTACACCGTTTTTGCCCTGGCGATCTCTCCATCACAGAGCACGATTCTGAAGATTTTCACGAGTTTGATCGGCGAGGAATAGATCATCGGCATGTAAGATTGTCCATGGGTGAGGTGTATGTATGTCGGCTGTTACTGTATCCTTGCACAAAATGAACAGAATGGGCGAAAGTGCAGAACCTCGCTATTCACCTTCTAATCTCTTTACTACACGTCATTGGTTATAACAAGGGCCCGGATGTTGATGATATGTCATCTTTTTACTGAGCTGTCTAATACAATGCTGAAGTACATAGAAACTCCGGACGGGCCACCCCGTCTTCAAATATGTCATTTTTATTTTGCATCTTTTTGCATTTTTTGCTATTTTTCCATTTTAAGAGCATTTTTAAAGTTTGGCAGATTTTTTTGATCTTATTTTAGAGAAATCGGCATTTTGAGGGTTTTTTTTTTTTTAATGTAGTCATGTCACTGCTTTATATGAGGGAGTTACGTCTCTCAGAATTAAGAAGAAGCTTGTAGCTGATACAAGATAGTTTAAAATATTGAAATATTGATTCCATTTCCTTAATCAACTGGGTGGAAACTAGTCTTAGCAACAATCGTGGCGAAATTGCTGCGGGTATTGCATCAAAACTGAAAAAAATTGCCAGACAAAACTACCGGGTATAAAACATTATGCAAAATCTCCGACATTCTTTCTGGTGAAAACTACTGCACGGATGGGATTGTGGAGGATTTAGCAGCAAACCACCTTCCTCACTTCAAGTACGCTCCGATCACATCAGTTGATATTGAACGCAGCTTTCAGAGATATAAAAACTTGTTGGGTGATAACCGCAGATCATTTACATTTGACAACATCAGAATGACATTCATAGTGCAGTGCAACTCACACTAAAGTGAACCTTTTGTTAAGTGCTAGAAATCTATTTTGATTGACTTTTCAGTTTTAGCAAGATGTCATTTTTGAATTATTGGTGATTTTATTATTATAAGATCATTTTCTCCATTTTATAGTGCATTTTTCAAATTTTTAGGACATTTAATACAGTCATTTTTGAAACTTTTAAGCGTATTTTTAAAACATTTTTACGGCATCCACATCCGGGCCCTAGTTATTAGACTACCCAAATATGAGAAACTGGTGACTTGTTCCACATCTTGTCAGTAAGCTTAATGTTTGTGTGATAACTTTCAGGATGTTTACTCACAACATTAATGTTCAAACATAACTTTGACAATAATCATCATCATCATCGATTCTCCACTCCAGCAGGCCGGATGTGGGAATGAACAAGCCCTTTTCCGTTGCTGTCTGTCCTGCCACCACTCCTCTTCCACCACGGTTCTCCATTCTACGTTCCTCTTAGTCAACGCTCTGTGGACCTGCTTCATCCACCCATCTCGAGGTCTACCTCTTGGTCTCTTGCCAATTATCTCCCATTCAAAATAGGCTTTAGATGTTCTACAAGAGGGCATCCTCATCAGATGACCAAACCATTTCAATCTCGACTCCTCAAGAATGTGCACACTTCTTTTCAGCCCTAGATTTAGGCAGACTGATTCATTACTAATTTTGTCTCATCTGGTCTTCTGAATACTTGTTCTTAGACATTTTATCTCGATTGCTTGTATCCGGCTGTTGTCCCGGGGAGTCATTGTAGCTTCTAGACCATAGATCAATATGGGAAGTAAGTAGGATTTGTTAGCTTCCTGAGGAAAGATTTTGTCACGTAGAAGCTGTGAAACAGAGTTGTAAAAGTTTGCAGCTGCTTGAACCCTACTGCTGGTTTCTTGGGATAACCTATTATCTGTCAACAAAATGCTGCCATGGTATTTAAAATGTTGAACTATTTCGATGTCATGTGGACCCAATTTCAGCTTGATAGGTTTGCTTTCCCTGGTCATCACCAAACATACGGTTTTCTTTTGACAATGCTGATGACAATTCATTTAACATTCTGGACAACATCTTCTCGGAGTCAGCTACAATTGCTATTTGATCAGCAAATCTAATACATACACTGTCTTATAATAGTACATTATGCAACGAGCCTATAATGGCTATAATTAAGACACGAGTATTTTTTTTATAAAACGAGCGTATGCGAGTTTTATAATTTCCATACGAGTGTCTTAATTACCATTATAGGCGAGTTGCATACGACTGTTTATGTTCGACGATAATTATAACTTTATTATATGTTTTAACATAAATATTCATAAATATCTGTTGAGAGTCAGCTACTTGAATTAGGTGATCGCAGAGCGAGCGTTGGGTGTTATATCTCTGTCTTTTAAGATCTTTGAACGACCGACGCATGCGCTCTGTGTGCTTGCAATGCCATATTGGGCCATATGTTTACATATGCCGTCCCTCAGTAATATTGTCACCGGTGTCATTTGAAGACAATGCGCTGTGTAGAAATTAGCGTTGGTGATTTTAAGGTACAGTGCTATTTCTTGTCTCATATTCGTCAGTTTATTTACGCGAACATATGGACGGTGCGTATTCCATGTCGGTAATTTATTATAGTTCGATGTTGTGTTTATGTCCGACATGTTGGATTTTGAGTGCATGCGCGAAGGTATCGTTACCTAATTGGTCAATGAACGAGCTCTGATTGGCTGGAGAAACTGTATCATAATGAAAAACGGTGTTATAATGACTATCATTATGATACAGTTTTCTAACACATAATAGTGAGGGTCGAACATAAACACTTATTTTATAACAATTCATTATTACAAATATATCATAATTAAAATATTAAATTATTTCACTTTATAAAAAAGTATATAAAATACAATACAATTCAGCGGCTTCGGTGGCGTAGTCGGTAGCATGCTGAGCTTCTATGCCCAAGATAGCGGGTTCAAACCCGGCCGAAGCCGTCCGGTTTTTAAGAGCGTTAAAAATCCCTCAGTACGCCTTCCTTCGGAGGGGAAGTAAAGCCGACGGTCCCATGTCATAGATTTATGGCATGTTAAAGAACCTTCCACTAATTACACCTGTGTGAAGCTAAATTAGGTTAAAAATTTAAAACAACGCTTCTACGTTCGTTGCCAAGAGCCGTTTGCGGTGGCGTCTAGTAGCTAAGTTCTCAACTAGGCCTAGTAGTCGTTGATGGTGGCGTTTGGCGGCAAAAGTAGGAACTATTTGAAAAATTCAAAGTTGCAGTCCTTACTTGAATTAAAAAACAGATACACACACTAATACAGTCATCACAATTAACACCGGTTATCAGACAGATTCCATACACACCCAAAGTACACGGGGCTACATGACCGCATTGTCGCAGCCCCTAAACTGAGGAACCAACCAAAATACAATTCATTAAATAAAAAGATGAGGCACATAGACACAAGGCTCGATAGCAAACATTATTACTAGGAGTATCTAAGTGAACTCGGTCCAGAATGATGTACAAGTTGATGAGGGAACCATTTTATCTAACATGAAACAAGCTGAGAAATTGCTTCAAAGAAGAAAACAGAAAAGTACAGAAATCTCAAGTGCCTTCTGTACGACGAATGCAATGTTCAACAGGAGATGGCCTATACTCTGATTTACAAAAGTTGAACGGTTTTTTATTTATTTAGCGTATGATGCTAACAAGACAGAAAAATAATTACAGTATATACACTTATTTACAATTTTAAACACTATTGACAGCATTAGGACCATCACATCAAATTTGGACAGGAAGGTCTGTAATCCACGCAATTGCATCAGGAGTTGCTGAGTGGAGATCATCCAAGGCGCCGGGATATGAATGCAGAGGGCACTCCTGCACAATATGCTCGATAGTTTGCATTTCAGAACCACAGTCACATCGGGGGGAATCTATCCAACCCCACTGGTGTAGGGCTGCACCTGTTCGACCGGTACCACATCGGATTCTGTTGAGCCTTGACCAAACTGCCCGAGGAAGATTAAAACCAGCAAGTCTTGTGGTGGGGTCACTGATTTGAAGTAAGCCGCGAGGTGAGGAGTTTCGCCATTCATCTCTCCAGGCATTTCGGAGGTTGAACTCAGTGGACGAAAGATCAATAGCCGTTTTGCATGCTGGCTTTCGGGATTTCAATCTCTTTGTAGAGAGCCGTATGACATCCTGATGAATAGGAAGCTCAGCATTTTCTTTGATCCTGTACCACAAGCGAACAAGAGCTTGCTGTCTCCTTGAACGGTAAAAGCTGTCATCTGCTTGAAGGGTGAGGTGAGGAGAGGAGACGAGAGGGGTAACTGTCTCCATAGCAACAGCAAGCAGTGTTGCAATGTATGCCGACACAGCAGTGAGCACATGGTTTGAATCAGTGTTCTACTGTGCCTTGACTCGTCACAGTCATTAGACCGTCAGGCAGGGGGGCTAACTATACCAGTATTTGTGTCTTCCTGTAAGGCTCTTGGAATGTTATGAGTCATGATCCGCCTCAGTGGCAATACATCATTTCCCCACGTGCTAGCTTTGACAGTTGTCAGCGTTCATTATTGGTATACAGAGTATAGTGTGAACCAAGAAATGAGGTCCGTAATAACGCACCTCACCGTGTGCGTCTTTCATTACAAGATGTGTCAGAATAAGGAGTTCCACGAACCAAACAATGAGTGTATATGAGGCGTTCCCGACCAAAAGGGCGACCTCAACATGTGAGTTTTTTTTACTGATTTAAGTGTTCGTCGCACTTGGTAACAGTGAACATTGTTGTAGATGAATGTAGTTGAGTTTGCACTGATATACTATGGAAAATGGACAGATGCAAATCAGGGGATTTCGGCTCGACCAATAGCTGCGCGGAACAGAAGGGCGAACTCGAGAGAGACCGTGGTGTCCCCACTCCAAACCCACTTTGCACCAGATACTCCAAGGGTACACTCATCCTCGTGAGGCAAACCTGAGAAGAGGAGGGTCCATTTTCCACCTCAGCCATCTGTGGTTTCCCACTTCTATGCCAGGCAAATGCTGGGACGGTTCCTAACGTAAGGCTACGGCCGCCTTTTTCCCAATCCTATCCCCAATTTACAAATACACACATTAGTACGGCCATCACAATATCACAGGTTATCACACAAATTCCGCGCACACATACAATTACACAGGACTACATGACCACAATGTCACAAATCCCCTTAAATAAGCAAAAACAACAAACTGTTCAACCAGCACAAATGGCGTCAAATATTGTGAAAGCGATACTTCTGTCAAGTATGACAAATCAATTGTACGCATTCCTTTGTACAGGATCATTATCTATGTGTGCCCCGATAAACACGGCAAGCTAAGCCGGCTATGACTGGTGCAGATCGAGGGCGCGCGTACCCGGTTCAGCCGGTGGTTGGCACGCTCCACTGACTCATATCGTTAATTTACACGTGTTTTGTCATTCATATGGGCGTGTATTTGCAAAGCTTAGACGTTAGTGTTGCACGTTTAGTGAGTATTGTGATTACTGTGATTGTTGGTCAAGCCTAGACACCAATTCACATTGCGCAAACGTGTGTATATCCATAATTCGTATATGAAAAGAAATTTTTTTTTATGAAACGAGACGAAAATTTCGAATCAAGTTTCCAGGAAGACCCGTGCCTAATGCCAGTACAATTAGGAGGCTCACTAAACGATTCAAGGAAACAGGCTCCGTAAATAATAAAAGAGTTGACAGACATTCTTTCATCAGAAGATGTCAGGTGTGTGTTACAAGAGAGGGAGGACATTTTCAGCATAGCATATGAGCACTGGAAGTACACATTATTGAACATGTTTGGTACAAGTGTGAAAGTGCACGCCAACCACCGGCTGAAATGAGTACGCGCGCCCGCGGTCTGCGCCAGTCACAGCCGGCTTAGCTTGCCCTGTTTACTCACGCGCACATACATAATGACTTATTATTATTATTATTTCATTCATGTCACGTGTCGATTATAATAAAGGAATAATGTGATAAAAGTTTTGTTTTATTACCATCTACATTTCTGGTTGAAATCACGAAAGAAGAATAATATATCGAGTTCGCACTTCCGGTCGGGAACGCCTCATATGTACTGTATGCTATGCAAGAACTTTAGTGAGAAATACCATATAACGTGATGCAAGGACCGGGAACAATCTCTAGTTGACTGCAGCCAGGAGTAATTAAATTTAGTTTATAAAAGTTTCCATTATTTATGACTATGTACCTTTTTCTTACTTGGCCATCAGGCTGAAATAAAGTAATTATAAAAAAAACATTACTTTCCCTGGCCAGTACAGTTTATAGCCTTTTCTCAGTTCTCTCCTTCCTTCCGCTTTCCACTTTGTTTCTGCCAATCCCAATAAATTCAACTTCCTTCTTTCCATCATATCCACTATCTCCTCCACCTTCCCCGTCAGCGTTCTTATGTTTAAAGTTCCAAATCTTAGTCCATGAACACAGCTAGGTCGTCGTCCATAGTATCCGTCCTGTCCGAGGCCTGTTCCCTTCTTGAAAGCAAAAGTCTTATCCACTACTGGCTTGCTGGGCCTATCGTAGCTTCACCAGAGCTCCGTTAGCCGTCACTTTTCAGGGTTCCTGTAGGACCTTCACAGCTACCGTAACAGTCCCGGGACACACGAAATCCCCACTGTACTTCGCCCCTACAGGCAATCCCCTACTTTGTGCCATTGCCCGTCTCCCACGATGTGGACGAGGGGTTGGACTTATGGGAGGGCAGAGACCAAGAGGAAGACCGAGAGACAGGTGGCTGAAGGGGATGGTAGAAAGCATGAAGAGGAGAGGAAAAGACTGGACAAGGGTGGAGGCTGAGTGATGGTGGGAAGACAGAAGACGTTGGAGAGGCTTGTGTTCCAAACAGACCCGGCCAGTGGCTGGAAACTGTGCATGATGATGATGATGACTATCCCTGGCCCTTCTGCATCATCATCATCGTCATCATCAATTTCCGTTTTCCAGCTTGGACCGGGTCGGAGCAAATATGACACCCCTCCACTTGACTCTGTCTGTCCACCATCCTTCCTCAACCACTGAACTCCACTCCAGGTTCTGTTCTCTAACACTGTCCTTCACCAAATCCATCCACCGTACACTAGGTCTTCCTCGTCCTCTCTGTCCAGTCATCCGTCTCTCCATCACTTATTTCGGCATTCTTTCATTGTTTAACCTCTTCACGTGTCCATACCATCTCAAGCTGTTCTGCTCCAGCTTATCATTCAGCTTCTGTACATTCACTGCCTTTCGAATATCTTCATTTCTCACTCACTCTATCTCTCCAAGTCTTCTGTACCTTACTCCTCAGGGATTTCATTTCGACTGCCTGTATTCTACTTTCATCTCACCTCGTCATCGGCCAAGTTTCTGCTCCATACGTCATTATTGGTAAGTAATAGGTCTTGTACATCACTTCTTTAGCCTTCAGTGGTTTGTCTTTATCCCAAATTAAACTGCGAACCTGATGATAGTAAACACTCCCACATTGTATTCTCTTGTTGGTCTCCATATCCAATCTTGGACTTTCCATCAATTCACTTCCTAAATATTTGAAGTGCTCTACTACTTCCAGATCAACATCTCTAATTTTAACAATCCCTTTTCCTTCTTTCTTTCCTCTTGTAATTACCATTGTCTTATTTTTCTTTTGTATCACATCATCATCATCATCTTGAGCAGTTTCCGACCGCTGGTCGGGTCTGCTTGGAACATAAGCCTCTCCATCGTTTCCTGTCCATCCACCATCTCTCGTCATTCACTGCGTCCCAGCACACTCCTCTTTCCTCCACACTCTTCTTAACTCCTTTTGTCCATCTGTCCCTTGGTCTTCCCCTTGGCCTCCTCTCCTTCATTTCCATTCCAAACAACTTCTTCGGTATCCTCTCCTCTTGCATCCTCCTCACATGTCCATACCACTGTAGCCTAGATCGCTCTATTCTATTTTGCAATGGTTCCTCTCTTACCATCTCTCTGACTCTCTCATTCCTTACTCTGTCCATTCTTGTCACTCCTACCCTACTCCTCTGGAACTTCATCTCCACTGCTCGTATTTTATTCTTGTCCCTTTCCTTCATCACCCATGTTTCTGAACCATATGTCAAAATTGGCACAAAGTAGGTCTTGTAGATGATTCCTTTACATTTTTGTGGTACATCTTTATTCCATATCATCCCCCTAACGCTCTTGAAAAATCCATCTGCGCACCTTCCCCTTTCATTCTTTTGTATCACATAAAAGTCAAAAATCACCACCCAAGAAGACCTTTAAGAAAGAAAAAGAAAAGGAAGAAATTTTCATTACCTTATTTTTTAATCAATTGTATTTGACATACTTCTTTTAAAGTGAAATAACGTGATCTTGTATTTTAATTATGACATGTTTATATCACACTGTAGTTAGGGATAACATCAAAGTGATGGAATTACAGTTTATATTTGTCTGTCCTTGATAGAGCCGCAGCAGTGCAAGCGAGGAGGGGCTCTCCGCCAGTCACAGCTCTGACTACGAGGATCAAGATGAGTTGCA
Source organism: Meconema thalassinum (assembly GCA_946902985.2). NCBI lineage: Eukaryota > Metazoa > Arthropoda > Insecta > Orthoptera > Tettigoniidae > Meconema > Meconema thalassinum. The sequence continues at coordinate 193,152,272 of OX336395.1, forward strand.
GACCATACAGCACGTCACTGTCCACGCTGTAAGTAGCTTAACGGAGATGTAGTAACATTCTTACTGCTCTACAAGAAAGAAACTTGTTGAGCAGTTTCCACCTACGAGGTCTGTTAGAAAAGTATCGTGCTTTTTTTTTTTTTAGAAAACCTGCGCTTGCATGATCTGTCCTTGAACCTTCGTGCGCATGCATGATTTTTTTCCAGCGTCTGTGTAGTGTTCTCGTCGGTTCTTCATTGCAAGGACTGGGATTTGATTTCCAGGTCGTACACATACACCCAGGATTCATCACCAGTGATTATGGTGTTTGTGGAGTCCAGCATGTCCTGTGAGACTTCAACACGAAGTTGATTTTGCTCCACGTCAGCGCACGAATTTCGTGTCAACACCATAATCACTGGTGACGAGTCCTAGGTGTACGGGTACGACCTGGAAACCAAATCCCAGTCCTTGCAATGAAAAACTGGTGAATGATTGCTGGGACAAATAGATGGGAGCAATGACTGGAGAGTACTCATAATGAGGAGATAAAGGCCAAGTTAGAAATGAACATGCTAGATAAAGCTGTGCCATGAGCCAACTCGGATGGAGGGGTCATGTGTAGAGAATAGGGGAAGAGAGATTACCTAATAGTTTCCACTAGATTTGAGCGGTCTTGCATCAAACTTCAATGGACAGACGGTGTAAGCATCACCTAAGCGAGCCCCCAAGGGTTAATTGTGCTGTAGGTTTCTGTAAATATTATGTACCAACATTGTAATATATAATATGAGTCGTCCAGTTGCAAAACTTGTTTAATCCACTTGTGATTAAGAATCATTTTCATGAGAAACGTTTCTGTGGACTTTGCCTCGCGTATCTTTTGTGTTTGTTGTTTTCTACTTTTTGCTTTGTGTTTTTGGTTTTGTGTTTGCTTTGTGCTTTAGCTTTGGAATTTTACTTTTTGATTTTCTTTTTTGGTTTTGGTTTTGTGTTTGTTTTCTGCTTTTGCTTTTTATGAATTTTGTGTTTTACTTTGTGTTAATTGTTTTTTGTTTTCTGCTTTTGTTTTTTAATTTTTTATTTGTGTTTTTTGTTTTTATGTTTGTTTTCTGGAAAATTAAAATAAAACCAAACAAAATTAAATAAAACAAAATTATGAAACTTAAGATACAGCCAGCTTGGTTTCAACAGACCTTAAAGAGGCCAAGTTACAAATTGAAGATATACCTAATGGACAACTCCTTCGAAACAAAATTAAAACAGTCACCTTCAAGGAACTAGAGAGAAGCAGGAAACAGCCACACAACATTGAGGAGCTCCGGCGACAACAATCAGAAAAAATTAAGCAATTTTGGGCGACCAAGAAGAAATCATATAGCAAAACTTGATGTATTGATTTAACGTGCTCTATTAAGGGCTATTCGATTAAATAAATAATAAAACAAAATGAACAAAACAAAATCAAAATAAAACAAAATAAACAAAACAAAATAAAAACAAAATAAAATAAAACAAAACAAAAAATTAAATAAAACCATTTTAAACAAAATAAAACGAAATAAAACAAAGCAAAATCAAAATAAAATAAAACACAATGAAATAAAATTAAACAAAACAAAATCAAAATAAAACAAAACAAAATAAACAAAACAAAATAAAAACAAAATAAAATAAAACAACACAAAAAACAAAAAATTAAATAAAACCATTTTAAACAAAATAAAACGAAATAAAATAAAACAAAGCAAAATCAAAATAAAATAAAACACAATGAAAAAAATTAAACAAAACAAAATCAAAATAAAACAAAACAAAATAAACAAAATAGAAACAAAATAAAACAAAACAAAACAAAAAACAAAACAAAAAATTAAATAAAACCATTTTAAACAAAATAAAACGAAATAAAATAAAACAAAGCAAAATCAAAATAAAATTAAATAAAACACAATGAAAAAATAAACAAAACAAAATCAAAATAAAACAAAATAAAATAAAACAAAACAAAATAAAATAAAACAAAACAAAATACAAAAAATTAAATAAACCATTTTAAACAAAATAAAACGAAATAAAATAAAACAAAACAAAATCAAAATAAAATTAACTTAAACAAAACAAAATAAAATTAAACAAAACAAAATAAAATAAAACGAAATAAAGTAAAATAAAATAATAAAATAAATAATTTTAAGACATGATCCTTATTCACAAGTGGATTAAACGAGTTTTGCAACTGGACGACTCATATATAGTATTTATTATTTATTTATTTACGCCCACATTGCAGCACTGAAATCAAACCTTATATAACTAAGTATTCAGAAAACAAATGAATTCAACTTTTACACTTGACAACTTCTTTCTTTTCTAAAACTTCTTCATCCTGGATGATCGTGCAGCCTGTTCTTCTGCAGATTTAACATATTTCTTATGCTGTGAAATTTTGAGTTTTAGTCTTGTGTATTTGTTATTCAGAATTCATTTCTCTTCTCTATATTCAACTTGATGCTTAGTGATTGTCAATTCATCTAATTTCATTTGTATTTCTTTAAACCATGTGTTTTGTTTGTTTTACTGTTCCAAAAGGAATCAAAGAATTGTTTTAGTAGTCTAGTATACGGTGAACAGGAAATGTGTCCAAAAATTAAATTCTTCATTTTTGCATTGTATCAATGATGGATTCACTTTCCTTGTAAAAGTACTGAATTAGGCAAAAACCTCCACTGGCCATCAATTTGGTATTAGTTATTATCCCTCTCAGTGCCACGCGCCGATCAGATCGGCTCTCGCAGCTCGCGCTAAAAGTGCCACAGCCGATTCAATCGGCGCGCTGATTATCTTATATTTGTAGATTTCTGTAGGCATATATCCGTGATTATTTCATACTGTTGGAAAGGTGAGGTTTCAAGCTTGCCTGTGCGGTGTTTTCTTTTTTCCTTCGAAGTCCGTTACGCGATAGATTTGAGTTTGTATTCACGCCCTCCCTTACCGCTCCCCCAATCACGCGCGTTCCCGAAAATTGTGGTGCAGTCGTTTTCTTCTTGTTGAGGTTTTCTTCCTAGAGATGTATCTAAGAGCTTTCTACAGCTGCAAACGTAGTGTTTCTTCGAATATGGCTCTCAGGTATCCTTAATTTAGCCTCAAAACTGATATTTTCCAAAAGGAATTGAAAAATTGAAGAACAATTATTAGAATAACCTCAATTAAAAACATTTAGATGTCATATTTACTTTTATGAACATAATGTATGAAAGAATGATGTATTGGTTATAATGCAAAGCATGAATAATGATTCTATCGTTGGAAATGTGGTATTTATGATATTTTTTTTTCAAATACAGTAGTCTGCATGACCATTGAAAATGGCTTGGCACTAAGGGGATTAAACGTTTAAAACTATATGCCAGATCAATACATAAACAAATATATATTTTATAATATTGGTACATGTTTCGACCTTCAATGAGGTCATCTTCTGCCTAAAAAGAAAATCAATTAAGAATTGAAAACTAAAATAGCATATGTGACTTAAATCTAAATTAAAATGAAAAATTAATGATAATAATTGTAATAAATAAAATATAGTAATAAAATGGATATCCTTACAAATGTAGTATAGTTTTAAACGTTTAATTCTAACATCAATACGGATATTTAAAACCATTTGCTTTCAATGGCAAATGTGTTTGCATTCTACTAAGGGGGTTAATAAAAAACACCAGGTGGATGGGCAATGGAGATTGTTGCCTAATGCAGTTGTCTATCGGGAAAGTGATTCAATAATAGACACGATGAGAAAAAGGAGAATTGCCTTTTTCTGTCATTTATTGAGATTACATGACCATAGACTACTACGACTGTTTAACTACTTTTGGAATATAAAACAAAAAATAATTGGTTCAAAGAAGTTCAAAATGATTTAGATCAGTTGAAAATTACAATGCAACAAATTGCAAATAGAGAAAAGAAGAGGATTCTGAAGAAGAAACACATAAGGCTTACACTAAAATGTTTTCAACGAAACCCATAATGTCATTCATATCTGATGAGGAAAGGGCGCCAGGTCAGCTAGAATGAAGAGGTTTTGGGAGAGGAAGAAGATGATGACAGCTAATTTCCCTGTCAATCCGTAAAGGATTTAAAGGTATTTGGTTTAATTTAAGTGCTCCATTGTGGACGTAAACTATGTAAATACTCACTCACTCAGAAGGCTTCTATGGGACACGAAGATCCCACGCCAATCTCACAAATTGCCTCCACTGAACTCTGTTTTGGGCGAGTTCTTGCCAATAGTCCACATTCAGTTGTCTACAAAGTTTTGGAGATTTAACTTTTCCTGGAACTGCGTGGTCTTCCAACTGGCCTTTTTCCTCTTGGTTCTTCTTTAAAGATTTGTAAGACCATCCTATCATCTCCCATCTTTAGTAAATGACCAGACCATTGAAGTCTTCTGGAGTTAATGATGTTGAGTATTGGTGCTTGCTGTCTTTATTTGATCTTTTTTTTCCTGCTTTGAGATGCGGGGTCAAAAAATAGTCCAAAAATGTTCCTATACACTTTATTTTCGATAACCTGCAACTGGTGTTCTTCCTGTAAATATATAAATAAACACAGTATATTATACTATTTGTATACAGCATGTATATGACAATGTCTATAGCATAAACTATGCTTAGTGACAGAATGAACATTGATTAATGGATTAATCTAATTAAGATGGACAGATGACCTTGATATTCCTCCTATAATAATAATAATAATAATATAATATCGTATGGCCTCGGGTGCCGGGTGCAAGCTTTATTTGACACCCAGAGGGTAGCTTGCATGTCGAATTTCGTTGTTCCTTGATTATGAAAGTCAAGGAGGTTAGATGTTAGATATCTAAGCTCCTTGAACACTATAGCGCTTTCTAGTAGAGAAATGAGGAACTTTGTGTTGGCGGAAACTCTCGAGATTAATTTTGCCATTATGAACTCGGCCTACTGAATTCAAATGGGTTCTTTGACATGCCAACATCGTATGACAAGCGTACCGTATTTTTGCCGCCTTTCAAAAATCACTTACCACGGCCAGGAGCGAACATGCAATCTTGGGGTTAGTAGACTGACACGATATCCACTCACCCACCGTGGCAAGCTATTAAAACAACAATCACCCCGACCACCTTCATCCTCCCCCACAAACATCAAAATATGGTGCTGGAATTTAACATTGTTTTTCTTCTTTCTTTCTTTCTCCGTTAGGATCTTCCGATGACCACGAACCAATTTCAATGTTTAGTCCCTTGTAGTTCTTTCTTCTTCCTCTGGTGCTCCTTCATCTTTTCACTGTGTGTCTTCTTTCTCTCCTCCAACCATTTTGAGCCAGTTTTCTTATATTGCTTTCCTTGAAGTCCTTCCATTCCCAATACATCTTTTTTTTTTTTGTTGAAAATTTCTCTCTCTTCTTCTCTTACATTGTTTCTTTATAAATCTTTCTTTACTTCATGAAACCAGGCTGTTGTCGATTTCTTTTTCCAAAGATATTTAAAAATCTGTTTGGTTAACCTGCTATCATTCATTCTATATAAATGTTTTAATATTTTTATCGTCTTCTTTTTATTATTATTTCAAGACGGAGTCAGGCAGCCGGAGCGGAGTGTCATTAGTCGGGAGAATGAGAGGCCTTAGGCAAGACGTTCAGAAGAAGATCTCTCGACTGCGGCCCGTCGGAGCGACCACTCCCGGCACATCTGGCGACGGAACGGACACACGAGTAGAAGCATTTCCCTCCACTAGCTCTGTAGAGAGTCTGCCGAGTGGGTCTGGATCCAGTGAGTATGACATAAATATCTTGGGAGGCGATTTCCAGCTCAGAGTTCCTAGAAATATTTTTCTGTGGTTTCCCCACTTCTGTTCCAAGAAAAAGCTGGGATGGTTCCTAACCTAATGCCTTCCCAATCCTAATCTCAATTACAAATAACTCCATGGTATAACCTTCTTCTTCTTTCCTAGCGTTTATCCCAGTACGGGGTTCACTGCTCTACTACATCTTCTCCACCTTTTCCTGTCGTTGACATCTGCAGGTTGTAAGCCAACATCGTGCATATTCGTCTTAATGTTGTCGATCCAACGCTTCACAGGTCGTCCGCGTGGTCGCAGTCCACCTGGGTCCAGGTTGAAAGCTACTTTGGCGACACAGTCGTCCGGCATTCTCATAACATGACCATACCAACGGAGATGAGCTTCCCTCACTTTCTCCATAATTGGTGTTACACTTATTGTTGTCGGACATCTGCATTTCTGACATGGTCATATCTAGTCAGTCCAAGTTTCCAACGGAGCATCTTCATCTCCATCGTGTGGAGAGCCTGTTCATGTTTTCTTGGCATTGGGCGGGATTCTGCCCCATAAATTGCTGCTGAACGTACAACTGTCTTATAAACTCTTGTCTTTAGGTATTTAGGCATCTTTTGGTCCCAGAAGACACCAGTGACCTGTTTCCATTTGAGCCAGGCCGCATTTACCCTCGCCCGAGTATCTAAAGTGACATCACCATTTGAAGTGATAACCGACCCTAGATATTTAAAGTTATTTGTCTTGGGCAGATCTTGATAGCTAATTTGGACAATGCCATCGGTTTGCGGGCCATATTCAAAATATTCTGTCTTCTGGATGTTAAGGCGCAGTCCATAGGCAGCCAGCCTTTCCTTCCATATTTGCGCTTGATGCTGGAGTTCAAGGCGTGTTTATTGTATAAGTACAATATCGTCAGCGAAAAGAAGGGTCCAAGGGTGTGGTGTTTGTATGTCAGCCGTAACCATATCCATGCAGAGGATAAATCACTTCCCGTGACTGCAATGGGGAGCTGCAGCCAGTCCAGATATCTGAGGTTTGAATCCCGGCGTTGATAGCGGCTATTCTGAGTGGATGTGGTTTTTCCACACTCCCACCAGGCAAATGCCAGGATAGTACCTAATTTTCAAGCCCCAGGGCACATACCCTATTCCCAACTTCTTGTTGTTGCTGCTCCATTCACAAAGTTTACATTAATATGAATTTATTTTCAATTCCTACTCATCATTCTTTGATTTAAATCTCTAATGATGGTGAGTTGGCCAGAGACATCTCTCCTCTCCCACTCGTCTTAATATCTCCTCATCTATCTACCCATCTGACCTTCATCATTCTCCTGTAACACCACATTTGAAATGCTTCTTTTCTCCTCTTTTCTGCTGCACCAGATGTCCAAGTTTCACTTCCATAGAGCACCATGCTCCAGACAAAGGCTTTCAAAAATGACTTACTAACACTTAAATCTGTATTTGATGTCAAAAGATTTCTTTTCTCTAGAAATGTTTTCCTTGCCTGAGCCAACCTACTTTTTATATCCTCGTTTATCACTGGTTACTTTGCTTCCTAATTAGCAGTATTCTCCTACTGTCTATAGCTTTCCACCTGCCAATTTGATGTCCATCGAGGATTCTGATTTCTTTCGGCTGCATTCCAGTATTTTTGTTTTACGTTTATTGATTTTCATCATGAATTCCTTCCTCAAGAGGGAGTCCATACCATTTAGATACATACCGGTACATAAATATTGAAATAAATAAATTGCATTTGCTTTCAGGTACCCAGGCCCTCGTTCCTGCTGGCAGTAACCACAGCTCCCTGTCGGCCGAGGACTGCGACACAACCCCTACACTCGTCGGACCTCCCATCGGGAAGGCCAGAGCACTGGTCGACTACACCCCTAGCCCATACGACAAGGATGCTCTCAGATTTAAGGTGAGCAACACTGTTTTCAACAGTTTTTCAGCCTGCTAGACATTTTTAACCCATCAGGACGCGTGCTCTATTTTGTAACGTATGAGCGCACGCTTGGTAAATTTTACCTAAACAGTTTATCATTCATTCTCACTCATTCTGTATTTGGGGAGCATACTCACAGAAGATGGTACAATAAATAAATAAATTGGAAAGAGAATCCAACAAGCTAATGGGTTTTACCAGTGTGTGAGAGGTTTAGCATGGAACCAGGAAGTCCCAGAGAAATGCAAGAAAGTTATTCTCAATGTATTACACACCAATTTTGACACATGCAGCAGGTACTTGGACCACAACAAAACGCGATGAAAGCCGAATCCAAGCAGCCGAGATGAAGTTCCTTAGAGGAATAATTGGGAAGACACGGAGGGATAAAATCAGAAATGTGGACATTAGGGAGAGAACTGGGTTCCCAAAACTGCAAGACAAGATAGAAACCAGTAAGCTGAAGTGGTATGGACATACGATGAGAATGGAAGAATATTTATGGCGGGGCAGCATGACCGCGTTGTCGCAGCCCCTAAACTGAGGATCCAACCAAGAATATTTATGGAGAAAATACCAGGAAGAAGACCACGAGGAAGGCCAAGAAAGAGATGGATAAATACGGTGAAGGAAAGCATACAGAAGAGAGGAGTAAAAGAAAACGAAGTATTGTAAGAAGAAAATGAATGGTGGAGGGATAGACAACTGTGGAGGTCCTTGATTCACAACCCGACCCAGGGAACTGGAAACGGGAAATGAAGAAGAAGAAGAAGAAGAAGAGTTTATCATTATGAAACAACATATGTTATCACTAGGGTTCGGATGTTTAGAACCTTAAGAAAAACAAAATATGCCATAAAAAGTAGATGAATATGGTCTAAAAACAGGAAAACCTGTGCATTTTAAGAATATGCAGCAAGTATTGGAGTAGTAGCCTTCTTCTTCTTCTTCTTCTTCTTCTTCTTCTTCTTCTTCTTCTTCTTCTTCTTCTTCTTCTTCTTCTTCTTATGCATTATCCGATACGGATGTTGGCTTCCACCATGGCTAACACCATCTTATCCTGTGCAATCCTGAAGAGTTCCGTGGAAGACAACCCAAACCATGTTCGTAAATTATCCATCCAAATTATTCGTCTCCTTCCCGGTCCACGCTGACCTTCAATTTTACCCTTAAGTATAACTTAGAGCAGACGGTATTTTGGATTCCTCATCATGTGTCCCAAGCAGGGACGGTGCGTCATTAAGGGCCGAATGGGCCCTGCCCACCCTAGGCCGTTAGGCAGCATTGCAAATAATTTGTTTAATTAATGTCTTTTAAAAATACTTTATATTACAGTTACTCAACTTAAAATAAGTGTTTTACCCTTCTAGAATCTCTAAAGAGAATTCATTATCAATACCGGTAACTCATCCCTAGCTTAAGATCCTGACAGTCTCGTACGGTGTATCGTCATAACGAGGGCCGCTCCACAGCAAGTCCCATGTAAAGTATATGGCTTCATGGGCCGGGAGAGGAAACAGTGGACATAGCTCTGTCTTGCACGTGAATTCTTCAGTGCTATGAAGGGAATCTTCTCTCTCTTCAAGGGCCAGCAGATTGGGCCCATAGCGTTGCTTTGAAGCTTACTGCTTCTGTCTCTGTCAAACAGGATTACGGGAGAAGGGTTCACTTCACCCCACGCCCTTAAACAGGTATTCAGCTATTGTTCGCAGATTCCTGGCATAAGACAAACATATACATTAATTATACATTTTCAGTTGTCTGATATTCCAAGTACAGTACAAATGTGTTAGTGAGTTCTGTCGATGAAGCTGAAATTTTTACTGTATAAATGTTGTTTTTTTTTAATTTGTGGCATGGTACGTAGTTATTTAATATGTCGATTGTATGCCGAAATAGGAAAATGAAAATGCAATTTTTAAACAAATCCATTTTCTTCTATAGCTCTGAACACAAAGTTAGAAATTAAATAATTATGATCTCATCAACGAAGCTGATGGATAAATTTGCTTCATTCAAGCACATGAGAGAATATATTTATTAATAAAGAGCCATGTGGGCACAGTTTTTAATGCATCAACTATTTATTAGAACTTGTTACAAATTTTGTGTTGTGTGGAATGATGATAATGGCAATATTGGCAACAATAAATACCAAATATAAAACAATATTTAATATATAACAACAATAGTATCATCTGGCCCACCCTAGAATTTTAATCAGGAGCTGCCCCTGGTCCCAAGTATTACAATTTCCTCTTCTTAATTGTGTTTAACAGCTCAGGTTGGCTGCTCACACACTGAAGAACCTGTTCTGTCCACGAGATTTTAAGAATCCACCTGTATATCCACATTTCAAAAGCTCGAATCTTCTTTTCTGTAGCTTCCGACAAGGTCCAAGCTTCAACACCATAAAGAAGGGTGGAGACAACATAACACTTCACAATTCTTTTCTTAAGCGTCATACTGAGATCTCGACAACATAGTACTGTAGTTGTTTCATTGTCATAAAGATGGATCTAGCCTTCTCTAAACAGCATCTTATTTCAGCAGAGGATCCCAATTCTCATAAAACATAAAAAGCGATAATACAGCAAACTGATAGAACTACACTATCTACCGGACCCATCAAAGCTGAACTGGGTTTGAGATAACTCGGAGTTTTCTTGTTTACTAATTGCTCTGAGAGAAATTTGTCTCCTGGGTGGCATCTTACTCTATGAGACATACGTACAGAAGCTTTTTCTCGCAATGAGGTCTTCTAAACCTGCTATCTACCTGTTCCAGGAATAGCCTACAGACAAAAATATATCTACTACACCTTTTGCAGAAATCCCATGTTTGAAACTCCAACCCGATAATACGTATCTTCTCAAAATTTAAACAAAAATAAACAAACATAATCAACATACTTCCTAAGAAGTATGATAGGTAAGACAAGGAAAGACAGAGTGAGGAATGAAGTTGGGATGGGAAAACTAAATGAGAGAATTGAGAAGAATAAACTAAGGTGGTTTGGACATGTAAAGAGGATGGAGGAAAATAGAATACCAAGACAGATGCTGGGTAAGAGAGGGGGAAGACCTAGAACAAGGTGGATCGATTCAGTGAAGAACAGCGTGAGATAAAGAAATCTGGACTGGGACAAGATCGTGGAAGAAGAATTGTGGAAGGAAAGAGGAAAGTGGGGAAGTGCCATAAATACCCCGACCTGGCAGGAGCTGGATAAGGGGAAATGATGATGATGATGATGAAGATCACTAAAAAAAGGCAAAATATGAAAAACAGCATAAAATTGAAAAAATATACATATGGGCAAAATAGAATTGCTTTAAAGGAGGTCAGGATTCCTTCATTTGCAATTATTTTTCAATTCTTGGTTAAAACAAGCTCATGAAAAAGATATGACTTTTCCATAACTTCCGAACCTTAGTCATCATTCTTCTCTCTTTTCAGAAGGCAAAAGCAATTATTTTATCGTCTACCATTAGTACCCAACAATCAATAGCGGTCTTTGCATTTCAAGCTTTTCCTCTGGGACCTGGTAAACGAATAACGATATTATGCGCTCTGGTGCGGCCCCTTTGGGGAATGATACTTTTCTACCACACAGTACTATCCTTCCCCTTATAAACATTATGTTGTATACCTAATGGTATATTATCCTCATCAACTTCATGTCCAGATTCACTGAGAGAAGTACTTTCGTGTTCTGACACACAGCTGTCCTGCTCGGTATCGTTGCCATGATGACTTTCATAAACTACGAAGGTAATTCCAAAAGTAAGGTCCGATTCGCTGTAAATATTTGAAAGCGGCGCCAAGGGCAAAACTCGCATGCGTGCCGACTCCTGGCATGCCTTGCACGGCGAAAGCCGCCAGTAGCGTTGTTACTGTTGCTGTGTACTGTGTCAGTTCACAATGTTTAAGACAATCAGCCCGCCGATTGTGAAGTAAGGGCAAGAAACATTTCTGAGGCAGAAATTCATCGGCAGATTACTGAAGTGTATGGTCCTAGCATAATGACTGACAGTAAAGTGCGCAAGTGCGTGTGAGCCTTTAATGAAGGACGGGAAAATGTGCACGATGAGTCCCGCTCTGGCAAACCATCAATGATTTTAGACGACAAAATTCGTGAAGATTGACGATTCACTATTCAGATTTAGAGGTGAAGTTCCCAAATGTGAGTAGAACAACTTTGTACAGAATTGTGTCTGAACATTTTCGAAAATTTTGTTCCCGTTGGGTTCCCAGGCGGCCGAGTTCTACGACTTAGGCATTCAAAAGCTTGTGGAACGATGTGACAAATGTGTACATAAGTATGGTAATTATGTTGAAAAATTGAGAAAGACGTAAGGAATGTCAATAAAACAATTGTTTTGGAAACAATTTTTATTTTGGATGGTTTTTTTTTTACCAGACCTTAGTTTTGGAATAGCCCTCGTAATTCTATATCTGAATTGTCACTTCCACCAACAATTTCATAATCATGTTCAGCATCTCCAAGTAAATCACTAATATCCTTATCGGTTAGTGTGTCCATTAGCAGCTTCGGTGGCGTAGTCGGTAGCATGCTGAACTGCTATGCCCAAGATCGCGGGTTCAAACCCAGCCGAAGTCATGGGATTTTTTAAGAGCGTTAAAATCCCTCAGTATGTCTTCCTTCGGAGGGAAAGTAAAGCCGGAGGGCCCATGTCATAGATTTATGGCATGATAAAGAACCTACCGCTTCTAATTTGTAGCATGTTGCCAAATTTGTAGGTTATATTTAGTTTGAAACGCTCTATCAAGTTCCGTTCCCCACTAGGTGTCGGTGACATCTGGTAGCCAAAGTTGGAACCACTTGTAATTGAACGGTTCTTGTAGCTCACCCCTTGGGTGTCTCTGGAGAACCAAACATGTCCTCGGACACTCCCAGCACTAAAAGGCATACGCTTAATAAATAAATAAATAAATAAAGTGTGTCAATTTTGAAATTTCCACCAGCCCACGAGGAAATTGGATTGCACTGTAATCATTCGAAAGCACGCGCAAATGACATTACCACTCAAACGTATCAAAGGCGCGAACAATACTAACATTAAAATCAACGCTAAGCGATAAGTACTGCATGGCAGAGTCCATTGGTACAGTAGCGAGGGGTGGAAGGCAGAATACCCGTTACACCAAGAATTATTAACAATTGAGTTTGCACTGGGTAAAAGAACCCGACGCGTGTATTCTAAGGGGTATAAATAATAATATCGTATGGCCTCGGGTGCAAGCTTTGTTATTTGACGCCCAAAGGGCAGCTTGCATGTCAAATTTAGTCATTCCTTGGAGCGCTATGAAAGTCAAGGAGGTTAGATATCTAAGCTCCTTGACACTAGAGCGCTTTCTAGTAGAGCATTTGTGTTGGCGGAAAATCCCGAGATTAATTTTGCATTTATGAACACAGCCTACTGAATTCAAATGGGTTATTTAACATGACAACAACGTATGACATGCATGCTGTGATTTTTGTCGCCTTACAAAAATCACTTACCACGACCAGGAGCAAACCTGCTAGCTTGGGGTTAGAAGTCGGACATGATCACCACTCACCCACCGTGGCCAACTCTAAGAGGTTAAATACTGTGATGAAAGTAATTTTCCCCGCTAAACCATGCTCCTGCTACCATACATCTTTCACGACTTTCGGCCTTTCCTTGTCTGGGAAATCGTACGTTCCCAGCTCCTTAGTTAAACCCCACCCACGTTGTGTTTATCTGTAGAATCACAAAATTGTTTATAACCCAGCTCCTTGCAAGTAACATGCTTGTGTTTCAGAAAGGAGACATCATCGACATCGTGGCCATGAACCCGAGCGGTCTGTGGAGAGGGGTGTGTCACAAGCGCATCGGCAACTTCAAGTTCATCAATGTGGAGATCCTGACGGACAAGAGAAGACGAGGGGTCAGCAAGTACTCGCATTGCGCCGTGAGCCGGGGCAAGCCGCAGTCCGTAGAGGAACTACTTCAGAGGATCAACCTTGAGGTCAGTGCACTTCTCCAAGCAGTGGCGTAACTACGAGGAGTGATTAGGGGGATCAATCCCTCAACCCCCAGAGCCGAATCATTTTAAAAATACCCCCCAGGGGCTCACATCTAGTGGAACGTGGGTTGGCGACCATGGGACCCCAGCTGAGTCCTGCATTACTTCCAGTTACTTGTGCCGGGCTCCTCTCCGTCTTCTTTCCTGTCGACCTATCTTGGTCAACTCTTGTTCTCTTCCGACCCCAACGGTATTAGGGTATCCGAGGCCGAGGAAGTCTCTTCCTGTCCCGCCTTAATTGTCCCTTGTCTCATTCCTGATACCCTCCTTCTACAAGTGGTCAGCCTTCTTTATCGTTTCATGTTATCTCCTGCCTTCTGCTCAAGGCCCTCAAGGAGGCAGGGTGTGTGTGTGTAGCCCCAATACGTTTGGTGCACCCTCGATAGTGCTACACCCTCAAGGGCTCAAGGCTGGTGAGTTCGATCCCGAGGGATTTCTGAGGTGGGTCCGTATTTCCCGTTTTCCAATGACTTTGGGGCGGGCCCTCTCCTCTTTCCCTTTCCTATCTGCCTTTCATGGCTCTCCTTCCTTCCAAGTCCCTCAATCCTCATTCTACGAGGGTTGAGGGCATTTCTTTTCTTCCTGTCCTTTATTTGCCTTATCCTTTATTTGCTTACCATTTCTTCTTCTAGTATGTAAGTCTGTAGTTAGTATTAGTTATAGTTATCATTCTCATCTCATCTTTCACTATCACCCAAACCATTAGGACCGATAACCTAGATGTTAGGACTTTAAAACAACAATTATCATCATCATGATCAAGTAGATTCACAACAAATTTCGAGCCAATATAATGTCTCTCTAAGGAACATCATACGCAACACACTCTAACTTAGCATGTCAACAATGTATTTTTTAGTTCATAATTTAAAAAGACATGTTGAGAAAAAGTGTACAGAATCTTGATTGAATGTGTACCTACTTCTTCCTCTTCTACTGATACCATCTCCATCCAACAAAGGATGGCGATCATCCTGGAAGTGATAGATTTATCATTTGGCGCACAAAATAAAGAGCATCCTGTTGGTACCAATCGCGCATGTTATGTAACCAAGACATCCAGGTGTACGTATGCCATCAATTTTCCCTTGCAGAACCAGTTGCAAAATTCTATACGTCTTGCCATGCATGATGTGTCGAAAAATATTGGGTCCCCAAAAGAAGAAAGAAAATTGGTGATGATGAGGAGAAATGAAGACCTTTACTGTCATATAGAAGAAATTACAGTTTGAATTAAAAAGAGCAGTCGGTAGCATGCTGAGCTTCTATGCCCAAGATAGCGGGTTCAAACCGGCCGAAGCCATCGGATTTATCAAGAGCGTTAAAAATCCCTCAGTATGCCTTCCTTCAGAAGGGAAGTAAAGCCGGCGGTCCCATGTCATAGATTTATGGCATGTTAAAGAACCTTCCACTAATTGCACCTGTGTGAAGCTAAATTGGATGGGTTAAAAATGTAAACAACACTCTTAGGTTTCTACGTTCGTTGCCAAGAGCCGACTGTGGTGGCGTCTAGTAGCTAAGTTCTGAACTTGGCCTAGTGGTCGTTGACGGTGGTGCTTGGCGGCAAAAGTAGGAACTATTTGAAAAATTCTAAGTTGCAGTACATAAATTAACATGTAGTTCCGTGAAGAACTATACAGCCTATTTTCATATATCCTACTTATGTTAATTGCCACTATCAACATACACAATTTCAGTTTGATTGCTGTAATAGATTCGTAGATATTGAGAACCGACTAAATATTTCGGATGGTCCTAGAGTTATGTACTGTTACATGCAGATTATTGTGTACGTGAAGCTTGACAAGTTGTGCAGTGATACAATTGTGCCAATCTTTACCAGCTTGACACAAACCGTAAATACTCTTGTTGAGTTTTAGCACATAGTCTGGGTATTCTACACTGCGAAAACCTTCTGGTTGACTTACAAATACAGTTTCCTTAATTTTGCTATTAAGGTATGCCGATACAATGTCCAAATGACAATTATCCCATTCACGCTCTACTCCTATGGCTATAAGGGTCCTAATAGTTTTCCTTTTTACCACAGGACTGTAGGATTCAAGGAAATCTGTACCCTTTATCTGACTGAAACCTTGAGCTACTAAACGTGCTCTATACCTAAGTACTTCACCTTCTTGGTTTCGTTTAGTTTTATACACCCATTTGGTGCCTATGACAGTCTTGCCACCTGAATCTTCTGCATGTGTCCACACATTATGTTTTTCCAAGAGGGCAATCTCTTGGTTCATTGATTCAAACCATTTATCTTTGTCATCTCGTGAGGTGGCTTCTTGAAAAGACACCGGATCGTTATATTCTGACCTCAACATGACAATGCGACATTTGACCTTGACTTCATTACAACACACACACTTACTGGGACGTTTTCTCTCTCTACTCGACCTGCGTAATACTGTGTGTTCAGGCTGTAATGGAGCGTCTATTACGACATCAGAATCTGACAAAGAGGCATCACTATCACTTGTTACAGAATTTTCATTTCCTGATTCGGCTACTTCGTGTTCAAACACGTCACCTCCACAATCTTTCTGCTCGACAAACACTTCTCCAACTGTTCTAGGTTCACAATCTATCTGAGTTACAGGTTTTTCCTGGGCTTTTACAAAAAACGGAAATACATCTTCAACAAATTCTACATTCCTGGATTTAATGACACATTTCTTTTCGATGTCCCATACACGGTAGCCCCTCGAGTCATCGGGGTACCCTAGCATTGCACCAACTTTTCCACATTACGTTTATGGATCCAAACTTTACAACCAAATGATTTTAACATAAGCAATTCCTGGTCTGATAACTTTCTACTCGTCCACAGTTCAAATGGGATGTTCTTTACAGTTGATGACACACACCTATTCTTTATATAGCAGGCTGTGCTGATGGCTTCCCCCCAAAATTGAACTGGCATGCCTGACTGAATGAGCATGCACCTACTAGTGGTGAGAAGTTGCTGGTTGAGGCGTTCAGCAACGCCATTCTGTTGGGGAGAGTAAGCCATTGTTAACCTACGAACAATACCTTCCTTTTCAAGATAGTTACAAAACTCTGTACTTAAATACTCTCCACCGTTGTCTGAATGGAAAGATTTCAACTTGGTCCCTTGTGCTGTCTCCATTAGGGCCTTAACCTTGAGAAACTCATTAAATGCATCACTCTTATGCTTAAGGAACCTTACATATGAGAATCTGGTACAATCATCAGTAAATGTAATAAAATATTTGCTACCTCCAATCGATGGGTGCTCTAGCTGGCATGCATCAGAGAACACAACATCTAATGGCTTCTGAGATACATGATCTCTTTCATTAAATTTAAGTCTTTTCATTTTACCTTGTTTACAAGTATCACAATCAAGATTCTTTTCTTTGGGTATAAAATCACGATCTGGAATGTTCAGAGCATGGCCAAAACGCTGATGCCATATTCCGCTAGTTACAGCTTTGTTGCTCTTAGCATACACAACCTCCAGCTCGTCATTACAAGCAAATTCTTTCCCTTGTTCTACCATAAAATAATCACAATTTACCTCATACATATTTCCAACAGCCTCACCCGTAAGGAATATACCCTCATGATCTGACAATACAACTTTGCTATCTTTAATGGTTACGACTGCACCTTTCCTGTCAAATTGACCTACAGATATTAAATTGTCTTGAAGACCTGGGACATACAACACTCTTTTCAGTTTCAGAAAAGAACCTCCACACTTGTCAGATAGCTTCATAAGCACACTTCCAATACCACATACACTAACTACGGATCCATCAGCTGTGTCTACACTACCAGAAACCTTTGGGGTGTAATCATACAGAATATCCTTATAAGGTGTCAGGTGCTCAGTGGCTCCTGAATCTACATACCACCTGCATACACAATCAGATGCATCATCCTTGCTTTCAGTTGTCACATAAGCCTTTACCTTAACACTACTAGCATTAACCTGAACACATTCGTTTGCCGCCTCATCGTCCTTTACCGTGGCAATAACCTCACGATTCTTAACCTTAACATTTTCCTTGCGTCCATTACTACAATTCCGGGAAGTATGACCTATCTTGGCACAATTAAAACACAAAACTGAACCTTTCTTTCTTGCTTCATGAACTAAATCACAGAACTTCGCAATATGCCCCTGTTCTTGGCACTTGTAGCACATGAATCCACCACTACCTGTTGGCTTGTTGACACTTTTGCTGCTGTTGACGACCCCCTTGGAATTTAAGCGCATGGCTGCCACCATTGCCTTCACGCTTTCACCCTCAGATTCTTCCTTCTTCAGTCTCGCATAAGTCTCCTGTTCTCGCTCCATCTTTAGTTTGTCCAACTTGTTCTTTCTCTCCTCCAACAATAGTTTGGCTCGCACTACCTTTACACTTAAGTTTTCTTCATTGCTTTCCAATGAACGTATCAAATTTTCGTACTCCCGCTTTTCCAGTCCTCTGAGAATAAACGCAGCTTTGGCCTTATCTGTAAATGTTATACCTACATCGTCCAACCGTGCACACCAAGTGAGCACTTTATCAACAAATGTATGCATGCTAATGTCACTAGTTTTCTTAAAAAGACACAATTCTTCTAACATCGTCACAATTTGAAGGACTCCGGTATCGCAACATGAAGTCAGAAGATTCTGCCATGCTTCCTTAGCTGTCTCCGCTTCTTTGATATCACCTAGGAAAGGGTCGGTGACCAAACCTATAAGCAAGTTTTTCGCGTCTTGATCTTTGCCCAGTTGGGCCTCGGAGTACTCTTCAACGGGTGTATCTTCTACCTCTCCTGTATCGGTCTTTCGTGGGAAACCTTGAACCGCGTCCCACAGACGCCTTGTTTGAAGCAATGCCTTTGTTCGGGTGCTCCACGCTTCCCAATTGTCGTCCTGTAACCTCACTATTGCAACTACTCGCTCGCTGCTTCCCGTATCTGAATCCATGTTAGTATGTATACTTAAAGCGTACAAATAGTCCTCACAATAGAAAAATCGTCCACAAAATTCACCAAAAACTAGAAAAATCGTCCACAAAATTCACCAAAAACTATCTTGAATGCACACTTGACTGTCCACATGTGCGCCGCACATATCAACACCTTTTAACAACCGACATTCTCCCATCACAAAGTCCACACATTAACAGCAATAAGCGTTTAACTGGGCTCATAACCTGTCATAAAATAATTAGCAAAAAAAGGGTTTACTAAATACAGTCCTAAACTTCAAATTGATGGGAGAAGAAACAAACACCGACATCCATTGGTCACAACCGGAAACAGACAGTTATATTCAAAAAAGTACATTTGACTTGTACGGTATACAAAAACAAAAGAAGAACACTATGAGAAATACAAAAACAAAAGAAACACACTATGAGAATTTGTGAATGCAAACTCACAGTATTCAAACTTCAATCGCATAATTAGGACACAAGAAGTAACAAGGAGATTTTAAAATTTCACACAGCTGCCATATTGAAGTTATGGAAACAATTGAAATAAATTAGATGCCAGTGGATTAACATTCGTATAAGGATTTACTGTACCAAGTTTCACTGCACTCGGATGGTTAAATTGCGAGAAACGTCCATGTGAATACAGGTATTTATACTTCGTGTCGCCGCCATGTTGGATTTGTGTTCAGGTTATTTAAAGTCTTATAGGTGAACTTAAGTTCATAGCCCCTATGAACATTAAAAAATTCAGTTTGATTGCTATAATAGATTCGTAGATATTCAGAGCCGTCTAGATATTTCGGATGGTCGCCATGTTGGATTGTTAAATGTATAGGCCATAGAGTCATGTACCATTAAAGGAAAATAATTGTGTAGGTTCATTATTCAAACTTTCACTTCGATCGCATGACTACATCACAAGAAATAAAAACTTAATTTTAAAATTTGCACAGCCGCCATCTTGAGGTTATGTAAACAATTGAACTAAATTAGATACCAGTGCATTACAATGTGTATAAATATTTCCTGTACCAGATTTCAGTGCGTTTGGAACATTAAATCGCGAGAAAGGTCTATTTAAAATTTTCAAATTTGCTTGGCCACCATGTTCATTTTGTAGTTAACCGGTTTTTGAAAGTCTTATAGATGGACTTCCACTAGTGCCCTTTATCTCCGTACAAAATTTTAGGGAGATACCGCTAATAGTTTCAGAGATATAGAATGTCGGTAAAATATTTTGCACATCCGCCATCTTGTGGTTATGTAAGCAATTGAACGAAGTTAGATGTTGGTGCATTACAATGTATATAAACATATACTGTACCAAGTTTCATTGCGTTTGGTTGGTTAAATCGCGAGAAACTTCTATTTAAAAGTCGCGATTTCGCTTGGCCGCCATGTTGGTTTTGTAGTTACCAGGTTTTCAAAGGTAACATAGGTGAACTTATAGTAGTTCTCTTTAGCACCAAACAAAATGTCAGGGTAATATCGGTAATAGTTTCGGAGATATTGAATGCTGGTGAAATATTTCGCACAGCCGCCATGTTGGATTGGTGAGTCGTAACAAAATTTGAAGAGCACGGTCGGGGTCGCTGCGAATAGTGCTATGAACTTCCCGAGTTTCATTGAAATCGCTCCAGCCGTTTAGATTTTATTAGGGGGACATACACACACGAATCGCACACGCACACACACACGGACAAAAGGTGATCTCATAAGCCTATTTTTTCAAAATTGAAAATAGGCTAAAAAACAGATAACACACACTAATACAGCCATCACAATTAACACCGGTTATCAGACAGATTCTACACACACCCAAAGTACACGAGGCTACATGACCGCGTTGTCGCAGCCCCTAAACTTAAGAACCAACCAGAATTTTATGGACATCTTTACAGGATAAACAGTAATCGGCTCTCAAAGAAAATTTTTAGCCTACTTTTCACATTTTGCAAAAATGAGGAAAAAGTAGTCTTATGAGATCGGGCAAATGTCTGTCTGTCTGTCTGTCTGTCTGTCTGTCCGTCCGTCTGTCTGTCTGTCTGTCTGTCCTTCTGTCTGTCTGTCTGGCTGTGTGTGTGTCCCCCCCTATCAACTCCTAAACGGCTGCAGCAATCAAAACCAAATTTAGTATGAGTAAAGATGTGCACCGGAATATCTCACGTCCATATTTGAAAATGATGTCAGTGCTACCAACTGCTGAAAAAACGCACTAGAAATTTGAGCTCCATGTTGGATATCTTGCAAGGTATACATGGGAGCTATTCCAAAATTGGCACACATGTAGATAATACTATTTCAGTTTAATTTCCAGGAGGCCAACAATGACAGTGTTACCAAAATAATTTTAAGCCTCCTGATAGGTCCAATGTTTAAATGCATATAACTTTTACACTATCAATTGGATTTCAACCAAATTTTGTATGCAATATCTGTACATAAACGGATATGATTAGGCGTATTCTTACGAGCCGCCAGGGCTGCCAACTGTTAATAATTGCTCTCTCTATTTTTTTTATCCAAATACCAATATATCAGAAAGTATGCAAGCCAACAGCTTTAAACTATGCACACGTATATTCTGACATTTTAGATTAATTTGGAGTAACTTATATACGTCAGTCCTACCAACATGATTCTAAGCCTGCTGATAGGGCCAATTTTTAAATACATGTAACTTCTATACTATCAGTTGGATTTCAACCAAATTTCGTAAGTGCTATGTGTACCATAACAGATATGACTATAAGTATTGTTAAGAGCAATCAGGGCTGCCAACTGTTAATAAATGCTGTCTATATTTTTTTAACCCTAATATCAATATATCAGAAAGTATGCAAGCCAACAGCTCTATACTTTGCACACGTATAGTACCTGACATTCTAGATTAATTTGGAGTAATTAATACAAGGCAGTGCTGCCAACATGATTCTATGCCTGCTGATGTATCCAATTTTAAAATACATGTAACTTCTATACTAACAAATGGATTTCATCCAAAATTGGCACAACAAGATATCATAATATTTCAGATTATTTCTGACCAGCACACGCATGGTATTGTTGGCAACATGCTTTTACGCGTGCTGATAGATCCAGTGTCTAACTGCACATAACGTCCATTGGACTTCAACCAAATTTTGTATTCTGTACCTTAAGAGGTGGAACAAAGAATATATTCTGTCACCAGGGCTGCCAACTGTAGTGCTCTATTAGGCTACATCATACCAGGTATATTTTGAACTAATTAGATATTTCGATATTACCAACTTAATTTCGTCATTATTCTAGATAGGTTCATATACTGTAGAATAATCATTGGCATGAAAAGTAGGCTGTATAGTTCTTCACGGAACTTCTTGTTAATTACATCTCTGAATTTAAAAAAAAAAACAATACAGGATGGCTGGAGGAGATGAAGATCACGGATGCTATCATCTCGGACAGGGAGGAATTTCGGTGACGGGTCCATTCCGTTTCAAAGTCCAACAACGGCCTACACGGGTGATGTCAGTGGATCAATGGCAAACGATTAGCTGACAAATGAAAAAGTTCTGGGAAGAAAAGGAAAAATAATGTACCATTGTCTTAGATTCTAAGTGGTCTATAATTGGCCAAATTCTGTATATACTGTATATAATACTTAATGTTACAGGAACACATCTCCGTGTTTGTGCTTAACGGCTATGAGGACCTGGAGCTCTTCAAAGACCTGGAGGGGGAGGATCTGGACTATTTGGGAATCAGCAACCCGGAGCACCGGGCCAAGATCCTCACTGCGGTGGAGCTGCTGCATGACTATGACTGTGAGATATTATACTCTACATTTCTTTTGAATCAAGGGGATATTAATCATCATCTTCATTTCCCGGTTGCAGTCTCTTCCTGGGTCGGGTTGTGAATTAAGGTTCTCCATCTTTGCCTGTCCCTCCACCACTCCTTTCCTACTGCCCCCCAGGGGCTCACATCTAGTGGGACGTGGGTTGGCGACCACAGGGCCCCAGCTGAGTCCGGCATTGCCTCCACTTACTTGTGCCGGGCTCCTCTCCATCTTCTTTCCTGTCGACCTCACGTGGTCAACTCTTGTTCTCTTCCGACCCCGACGGCATTAGGGTATCCGAGGCCTAAGAAGTCTCTTCCTTTCCCGCCTTAATTGGCCCTTGTCTCATCTTTTCTGATACCCTCCTTCTGCGAGGGTTCAACCTTCTTTTTCTTTTCATATTATCTCCTGCCTTCTGCTTAAGGCCCTCAAAAAGGCAGGGTGTATGTAGCCCCACCACTTCTGGTGCACCCTAGATATTGCTACACCCTCAGGGGCTCACGGCTGGTGAGTTCGGGAGTTGGCGACCCCGAGTGATTCCTGAGCTGGGTCCAGTTTTCCCCCTTTATCCATTACCCTTGGGGCGGACCCTCTCCTCTTTCACTTTCCTATCTGCCTTTTCTGGCTCTCCTTCCTTCCAAGTCCCTCAATCCGCATTCTTCGGGGGTTGAGGGCATTTCTTTTCCTCCTGTCCTTTATTTGCCTTATTCTCCTTTTGTTTTCCATTTCTTCTTCTAGTATATAAGTTAGTAGTTAGTTTTAGTTAGAGTTTACATTTCATTATCATCTTCACGATCACCCAAACCATTAGGGGCTTATAACCTAAATGTTAGGCTCCTTAAAACAATAATTATCATCATCATCCCTTCCTACTTGGAGTACATCTTCTGGTTTTCCTCCGTTTTTCTCTACTCACTCCTTCACTGAATCTATCCATCGTTTTCAGGGTCTTCCTCGTGGTCTCTTTCCTGTTAATTTTTTCAAAAATATTTTTTGTGGTACTCTTTCCTCACTCATTGTCATCGTGTCCATACTACTTCAGTTTAGTTGTTTCTATCCTATCCTGGAGTTTCCAGATTTCTGTCCTTTTTCTAATTTCCACATTCCTTAATCTATCTTTCCTTGTCTTTCCTTCGATGCTTCTTAGAAACCTCATCTGCTGCCTGTATCCTGCTCTCTTCCCATTTTGTCTTCTTCCATGTCCCAGCCACATATGTCAGTATGGGTTCATAATAATTAATTCAAATTATTCAGTTCACACCTCAGTAAAACAACTGAATACATTTAAACTTTTGAGATGTAGTCATCAGCCATGATTGCACTTTTATGCTTGTATTTTATCTACAGTACAAGGTCAGGGAACGAAAGCATTTCTACAGAAAAGGAATCTGTTGACATCGAATATATATGTAGGTATTAGGAAGTCATTTTTGAAGGCCTTTTCTGGAGCGTGGCACTCTATGGTAGTCTTGTGTAGTTCGCGAACGAACTAGTTCGGAAGAGCGGGTCCCACAGACGAACTACCGAACTAGTTCCCAGATCCCTCGCTTGTTAGTTCGTTCGATCTTTTTCCGCTGACCGACTTGTAAAACAGCGCGAGAGCGCGGGTCCACCGTAGCTCGCCACGTCATCTCTCATTGCACAATCACATGCGCTTCGTTCAGTCAGTTCAGTTGATTGAGTGTATCTATTGTTAGTGGCAAGATTGTCAAGTTTTGGCGCGGCGATTGTTCAATGTTGGTTTATAATAATAACAGTATAACACACTACTAGTGCTAACACGCTAATAGGTAATAACTACCTTATATTTGTAATGTAATACAGTGGCGGTTCATAAATTGAAGTTACTGATAGTTAACTGATTTAGATGTGGGGTTAATTCCACAGTTTTATTTAACTTAGTCATTTTGGATTATTTGAAAATATGTCCAATTATTTAGAAAATCGGCGAACTGGATTAACATTACTATTTTAATGAACTGGTTGATAAAAGTTTGGTGCTTTTCAGTCGGTCAACACGAATGTACCCAAACAGAGCTGGGTTATGCCCCAATCCTGAAATAAATTACATGAGATCAATAAATACATGTATTTTATGTATGTATTTCAGGATTGAGGCATAACCCAGCTCTGTTTGGGTACATTCGTGTTGACCGACTGAAAAGCACCAAACGTTTGTTTACTTAGGCAACACTGAAAAATGGCTTCAAACCTCACAATGAACTTGTTGATATTTATTTTTCTCGATACATGGTGATACAACTACTTTTACCTGCTTTTAAGAAATGAACATTATTACGATGATTCACAAAGAAAAGCGAACTTCTATGGACAAACACTCTGAACTAAAAAACCTATTCCTCCCATTCATGCCATAAAGATAATGTTCCCAACGGTTTCAGAGCAGGCAAATAATGAATATCACGAAGCAAGTAAGAAATGAAACTAAAATTGTGAGGGAGGGGTACGTCTTATCATCACCTAGTGACAAGTAGGAAATGGAATCAGATGTTGATATATGCAAGAAATGATGATGATAATTGTTGTTTTAAGGGGCCTAACATCTAGGTTATCGGCCCCACGCGAGAAAGAAAATAAAGAGAATAATAAGTGTATGCTTCTACGAACACATCGTCCATACTGTTATTCCTTTAGGTACGGTACCGGTATTTCACTAATGATTAAAAAAATGACGACTTTTGGCTTTATAAACAATAGAATGAGAAATTGTCTCAGAAGGAAAGATATGGACCCTAATTAAAAGGATGGCCAACAATAGAGTGAGATGGAAGAAGTTTGTAGCTACCCTATGTCCCTACAAGGAATACAAGGAATCTCACTAATGTTTCAATACTCATATTTTTGTATTTTTTATCTTCGAATATCAAAATGTAAAACACATTACTACACACGCAACATGTCAATATGTAATACACGAACTGCACGTGCAGCGAGCATAGTAACGTTAACAGTAATGCTTGAAACGAGAGCAATGTGAATGAGCAATCACTGGTGACGAGTAATGAGTGGTGACAGACTGCTATAACAAACAAGGAGCGCGTGCAGTGGCAGTAGCAAGGCGAGCGAACGATCTGTCTTCGAGATGGGAACTAACGAACTAAAAGAGCGAACTAGTTCGCTAAGGAGCTGCGAACTAAACTGATCGCTCCCAGCCGTGAACTATTATGCGCAAGACTACTCTATGGAAGTGAAACTTGGACTATTGGTGCAGCAGAAAAGAGGAGAATGGAAGCATTTGAAATGTGGTGTTACAGGAGAATGATGAAGATGAGGTGGGTGGATAGGGTTACAAACGA
This sequence comes from Meconema thalassinum, assembly GCA_946902985.2. Taxonomy (NCBI): domain Eukaryota; kingdom Metazoa; phylum Arthropoda; class Insecta; order Orthoptera; family Tettigoniidae; genus Meconema; species Meconema thalassinum. Next base: position 193,178,232 of record OX336395.1, read on the forward strand.
AGAGGTATTAAGATTAGTGGGAGAGGAGAAATGTTTCTGGTGACTGCTAATGAAGAGAAGAGATAGGTTGATAGGACACATACTAAGACACCCAGGAATAGCAAGCTTAGTTATGAAAGGAAGGGTCGAAGGCAAGAACTGTAGGGTAGACCAAGGTTAGAATATATTAAACAGATTGCCTCAGATGTAGGGTGTGGTAGCTATGTAGAGATGAAACGATTAGCTCAGGACAGGGAGGCATGGAGGGCTGCATCAAACCAGTCAAAAGACTGAAGACTCAAACAACAACAATAAGGTCTATCCGGAAAGTAATGTCACCAAGTCAATTAAACGACATTTACTGACCATATCGGTATAATACACACTTTTTTTTTTAGCGTATGGCTTTTAGTGCCGGGAGTGTCCGAGGACATGTTCGGCTCGCCAGTTTTTGTAGCTGCTTCGAGACGGACACCCAATGGGTGAGCTACAAGTACCGTTGGGGAGGAAAGTTGGAAGGGAGGGTCGAGGAGTTGGAAGGTAGCGGCTGTGGCCTATAGTTAGGGACCAACCCCGGCATTTGCCTTGAAGGAAGATGGGAAACCACAGAAGACCATCTTCAAGGTTGCCGGCAGGGGGATTCGAACCTCCTCGCCTCCCGGATGTGAGCGACTGCCAACAGTCATGCCGCAACGACCTCGGCTAACTCACCCGGTATAATACACACTAATAAAACATTAAAATAGTCGCCTGCTGCTTCAATACATCTTTGCCAGCACGGATTTCCAAACTGCAAAGACATCCTGGAAGGCCTGTTCAGGAAGCCATTGTATAAGCTGCTTTTGTGTCATGAATTGTTCTGTAATGATGTCCTTTCAGGGAGGGGATTTTAAATGGGGAAACAAAAAGAAGTCTGGGGGAGCCAAGTCAAGACTATAGGGTGGCCAAGTCAGCAACTTGTACATGAGATGAAACAGAGGTTTATGAAATGACCCATCCTGAACCTCTGTGAGCTTGGAGCAACGAGTACAGAGAATAGTATAGATGGCAAGGAGTTGCGAGTATCTGTGTGGCGCGTGAAGCACTAGCCACATTCTGCATATTAAAAAATTCACAATTAAATTTGAAAAATGGTCCGGCTAGCTCAAAAACAGCTGCCAGCGTTTCGTCCCAGTGTACCATTGGGCTCTTCAGTTGGTTATGGTACACCTCACCAAGACTCGTGGCTAGCACATACTGAGAAGGCCACTGCAAGGCACAAATGTCACCATGAGCAGCGCCAATGTACTATGGAAGTCAAAACTTCCTAATCAAAATGGTGTTAGCCTACCTTGCTAATCCACATTGGAAATTTCTGTTCCCGAAGGAAACAGGATTTAAAATGTCCAATTGAGCTATGTATATTAACAATTTCACAATGAAATATGAAAAATGGTCCGGCTAGCTCAAGAACAGTTGCCAGCGCTTCTCCCCAGTGTACCAATTTGTTAATATACATAGCTCAATCGGACATTTAAAATCCTGTTTCCTTCGAGAACAGACATTTTCAACATATTCTCATAGTCCGTGATCAAGTTTATGCTGTATTACTGCTAAGGTTGCTGTTATATATTAACTGTATTACTACTAATAACTGCTTCATATGTAAGCCTCAAGCCATTGGGTTTGAAGACAGAGAGAACGGTGCATAAAAAAACAAAGCATGAAGCTCTAAATGATGTATTTTCCGTTTAGTAATCTCTGATTTACCATTGCATGGATATTAGGGAGTGACATGAACTGTAATAAACATAAATAACTGTCTACATGCTTTCGTCTTTCAAGAATACCTATACTGGTTTAAACAACGTCAGTTGTTTCTCAGGCACTTGCCTTTAACAAGTTCTATAGTTCAGCGGAAGTGCCTCGAAAGTTTGTTTATTTCTCAGCATATAGAGGGTGTCTCAAAAAAAATGTACTAACACTTTGAATGACTGTAAAATGATTATTTATGAACATAGATACAAGTTTAAGGGCTTCAATTATAGAAGAGACATGTAATTAAAGACTCATGTTCGCAAATGGTCAAATTGTTCACCGTCAGTGTCCAGGAGTTCGACAAACCTCCTCCAGCGCACCGGACCATTGCTCGCATCAGAGATAAATTTGAAGCAGATGGAACTGTTCACAAAATCAACAAGAAACGTTCTGGACGACCACGAACATCCACCAGTCCTACAAAAGAAGAACAGATGCAGGAAGCCCCACCAAAGTCATTACGACAAACGGCTTCAGATACACACCTCTCAAAAGATAGCGTCCATCGCATCATGAAGCGTCTGCGCTGGAAATCCTACATTCCAACACGAAATCGGAAATTGACAATGTCACGAAATTCCAAATGAACTTTGTCGTAACGTTTGCGAATCCATTGCTTAGAGTTATCAGCTTTGTCTGGACACTGACGGTCATCAATTTGAACATTTGCGAACATGAGTCTTTAATTACATGTCTCCTCTATAATTGAAGCCCTTAAACTTGTCTCTTATGTTCATAAATAATCATTTTATAGTCATTCAAAGTGTTAGTACATTTTTTGAGACACCCTGTATTTGATGTACCTTTCGTATTTGTCCTAATGTTCATGAATTATTTTCAATTTGACAAATTACCCTAATATCCCAAAACACTTGATAAAATCGACATAAAGAAAATTAATTTTTGTGACATACGTTTTAAACATATTTTGAATTGTATTCTTATCAAATGTAAGTCATCTTGAAAACATCGACTGTGTAAATACACCACATGTGGCCATGAACTGTCCCTTCTGATCGTTAACTGGCCCTTAAAGAAGTACAAGCTTGTTATACAACTGATAAACATATTTTAGACGCATTGCACTATTAGTACATCTCGAATTCTTCTTCTTCTGATTTTACGGCCTCATTGGACCACTTCAGTCAATCATTTCTTGGTCCTCTTCTTCAGTAAGTTTCCTTTCCGAGTCGCCCAGTAGCTCTTCATTCGCTCTGATCTTCTCAGGCGTTCCTCATCTGTAAATACCCTTTTTACTGTATTACGTTTGTCTATTTTAGCCTGAAATCTTATTTTTATATTTCTCAGTTTTTTTAATTTTGTTGTTTTGTTTTGCAAGTCATCCAAGGTTATTTCCAATTCTTTCATATCTTCTCCAATTTCCTTAATCCATCCTACTTGTTGTTTCATATTCCAAAGTTTCACTACAATTTTTCTAGATAACCTGGTTTCTGGTGTCCTCATGATGTGACCAAAGAAAGAAAGCCGTTTCTTCCGAATAGTATCACTGATGGGCTCCAGTTCTCTGTATACCACTTCATTTGGTACTATCCGCCATTGTCCATCTTTCTGATATTTTTTATTTATGCATGTTCTAGCTATTCTTCTTTCTACTTTTAAAATTTTGTCGATTCTGTTTTTCTGAGTAACTTTAAAAAGAGTTTCACTTCCATAGGTCACCTCTGGTTGAACCACCGTCTTGTAATGTTTTAATTTTGTTGCCATTGATAGACATTTTCTTTTATATGTAGACCATGTTAATTTTTGGGCTTTTATCATTTTATTAGTTCTTTCTTGCCATGCAGGTTTCTCATCCAAGTTGTAAGTTATAATTTCTCCTAAGTATTTAAATTGCTTCACTGTTTTAACTTTCTTGTTATTTACTGTTATGTGATTGATTACAAGTGGATTTGCTACCATTATCTCTGTCTTTTCAAATGATATCTGAAGTCCAATTTTTTGTGCTATATTTTGTAGGCTTATTATTTGATTTCTGGCTTCTTGAATATTATTAGCCAGTAACGCTAAGTCATCTGCGAATCCCAAGCAATTTAAGTCTATTTGATCTTTCTTGGTTCCAATTCTTATGTTCCTAGGATTTTCCTTGTACCATTCCCTCATTACATATTCCAAAGCACAATTGAAAAGTAGAGGCGATAAACCATCTCCTTGTCTTAATCCTGTTTTAATCGTAAACGGTTCAGACATTTCTCCTCTGAATTTTACTTTAGATTTGGTGTTTGTTAGAGTTAGTTTTATAATTTTTATTAATTTGGGATGAAGTCCGAAATTCCTAAGTATTTTCAGCAATGAAGATCTATGTATACAGTCATAAGCTTTTTTGAAGTCTACGAAGGTTATGACTTGCTGTTTTTGTCTACGTTTGTAGTAGTCCATTACTAATTTTAAGGTGATTATCTGTTCAGGGCAGCTTCGCCATGGCCGAAATCCACCTTGATATTCTCCTATTTCCAGTTCTAATTGATCTTTACAACAATTATATAGAACTCGTGACATGATCTTATAGGTGATATCCAAAAAGGAAATTCCTCGATAGTTGTCAGGATTTGATTTTTCTCCTTTCTTGTGTAATGGATGTATTATAGCAGTAGTCCAATGGTCTGGCAGTTCTTCTTTGATCCAAATGTTCACTATGCATTGGTGTAATGAAATCTTCACTGGTTCTGCTGCATATTTCCACAATTCTGCAAATGTTTGATCTTCTCCACTCGCTTTGTAGTTTTTGAGCTCTCTCAGCGCTTTGTACACTTCTTGGATTGTGGGTGGATTTATGTTTTCTGATGGTGTTTTAATAGTGGTGTCTGTATTTATTTGAAGCAGTTCTGGTGGATCTTCGCAATTTAGCAACTTGTTGAATGTTTCTGCTAAAATTTCTGTATTTCTTTTATTACTATGAGCTAACTCGCCATTTTTGTCTTTAAACATTAATGTTGGAGGTTCATATCTTTGTAGTTGTTTGCTAAAAATTTTGTAGTAATCTCTTGAGTTTGTTTTCGCACTATTTGTTTCGATCATCAGAAGTATATCCTTTTGGTATAGCCGTTTAACCCCTCGTATTATTTTTTGAGTTATCTTCCTTTGTTTTATGAGATCCAAGTGTGATTCATCTGTTTTTTGACTCTGATGCCGTAACCAGGCTTGATGTCTATCTTCCACTGTATTATCACACTCATCGTTCCACCATTGGTGTTTCTTCCTTGGATTTATTGGGGCTACTTGTTCAGCTATTTGTTTCAATTCGGGAACTATTTCCTCTAGATCATCTGTTATTTTAATATATCTAGTTCGTTCTTTGTATCCCTTGTTATTTATTAGTTTATGAGGGTCGTATGTTCTCTTCTTTTTTAGGTGAGTTTTTTCTTTGTCAACGGGGCAAATTTAATTTTAATCTTGATCATGTAATGATCCGATCCAGTATCTGTTCCTCTCAGAACTTTCACATTGTAGATCTCCCTGTGATAGTTCTTATCCATACAAACATGATCTAGTTGCCATTCACCTTTTTTCCATGGGGCGTGGTGGCTCAGCGGTCTAGCTGTATGCCTCTCACCAAGGCGGTCCGGGTTCGATTCCCGGTCAATGCATGTGAGATTTTCGAAGTGAAATGCCATGTCCTGTGGTTCGGATTCCACGTAAAAAGGAGGTCCCGTGGCTTATGATCTCGAGATTAACGGTCACGTTAAACTACAAACTTCCTTTCCTTTTTTCCAATCTGGATGTTTCCAAGTTTTGAGTTTATTTGGTCTTCTCTTGAAGTAAGTTGATTTGGAAATCATATCATGGTTCCTGCAAAATTCCACCAGTCTTATGCCATTCCTGTTTGTTCTTCTCTGTGCTGGCCATTTTCCTATTATGTCTCTATATCTTTTTTCCTTTCCTAACTGGGCATTAAAGTCTCCAATTAAAATTTTGGTGTGACTTTGATTTATGTTTGTTGCTGTCTGATCCAAAAGCTCCCAAAATCCCTCCACATCATCTTTGTGTTCTTTCTTATTATTTTTATCATTAGTTGGGGCATGGGCATTTAGAATGGTATATGTTCTATTTGCAGCTTTTAGAGTTAGTGTCGAGAGCCTAGGGGATAATGCTTTAACATCTCGAATTATAATAAAATTTAATTGCAGCCGAATGGCCAAAATACAATATTCATGTTGGTTATTTAATCTATAGATCTTTGCTATACTCTAAAACTGTTTTTGTCCTATTTTTGCATCGGTTGATGTGATGGCGTTCACATCCTTCACCACACAAAGTACACACACACTCATTTCCTACTTCATGGAAATGTGTCGTCGCACATAATTTGTGGTGATATCCATGAACCGCTAAACTTGTGATGACATGCCTTAATTCTTGATTTGCCTTCGTCCAATGTCGGTCCCACATGGCGTCTGTACAATAAAATTCAAGCCAAATAACCTCCCTCTTTTGTCTTCTCTCTTCAAGTGCCTGGCACTATTTTGAGTGGATGGTAGTCGGTGGTCGACTATATACTGTATGAGAAAGAACTAAATAAGAACATCACGGACATCAAGGTTATACCATCGGAGAACCTGGATAGCGACCATCGATTGCTGGTAATGAACCTGAGAGGGAGTAAGGAGAAGAAAGGGACTGAGAACCAGGAAAGACGTATAAGGATATGGAAACTGAAAGAAGGGGATAGAAGGGTCGAGTACCTCAAAATGGTAAAGGAAGGAATTCCAACAGATGAAGAAAGAGGGGTGGAAGAGGAATGGGCTAGATTTAAGAAGACACTAGTAGGTGCAGCAGAAGCAGTATGTGGGAGGACAAGTAGTAAGAAGAGGTGGAAAGAAACACCATGGTGGAATGAGAAGACAAAAGATATAGTAAGGGAAAAGAATAGAGCCTTTAGGAGGTGGTATCAAAATAGGACGGTAAAGACAAGGGAAGAGTACCAGGAAAGAAAGAAGGAGGCGAAGAGAGTAGTGGCTGAGGAGAGAAGAAAGTGGATGGAAGAGTGTACAAAGATGATGAAGGAGGATAGCGAAGGTACAAAAAAGGTCCTGTATGGGATGGTAAAAAATAAGAGGCGGAAGGATCCTACGGATTATGTTAGAATGGTGAACAAAAGGGGACAAGAGATAGAAAATAGGGAAGAACTGAAGAAAATTTGGAAAGAATATTTTGAAGAACTTCTGAACCCAAATGGAAAAGATGGTGAGGAGGAAGAAATCGGGGAAGAGGAAGATGAACTGCAAACAGAAAAGGACTTAACAAGGAAAGAAGTGGAAGATGCAGTGAACAAGATGAAAGGAGGGAAGGCACCGGGTGTGGATGAGTTGAGTGTGGAGATGGTGAGAGCAGCAGGAGAGGTGGGGATACAGTGGTTGTACCGAGTGATGAGGACAGCATGGAAGGAAAGGAAGACCCCAGAGGACTGGAAAAAAGGAATAATTGTCCCGATCTTCAAGAAAGGTAGTAGAACAGATTGCAGAAACTATCGGGGAATAACACTGATGAGTCATTGTGCAAAGATCTTCAAGAAAGTTTTGGAAAAGAGAATTCGGACAAGGATAGAAGGAGGGATGAGGGAAGAACAACGTGGCTTCAGAGCAGGAAGGTCCACAGTGGATTTGATTTTTGCTGTAAGGCAGTTACAAGAACAGCACTATGAGTATGGAACAGATCTACTGATGGCCTTCCTGGACATTGAGAAAGCATATGACAGTGTATGCAGAAACAAAGTATGGAAGTCCCTGGAGGATAGAGGAGTAGAGAGATGGACTATGAAGAGGATAAAGGAGATGTACAAGGGAAGCATGAGCTGTGTGAAAGTGGGAGGAGAGAGATCAGACTGGTTGGAACAGAGAAACGGCCTGAAACAAGGAAGTGCACTGTCACCATTACTTTTCATTGTGGTGATGGATGACATAATGACCCGAGTGGCACAAGTAATTGGGGAAGGAAAGATGAAAGCAATGGTGTTTGCAGATGATTTGATGATTTGGGGAAACAAGAAGGAGGAGGTACAGGAACAGTTGGACGTGTGGGAAGGAATAATACAAGGATATGGGATGAAATTTAGCATAAATAAGAGTGAGATGGTGATCACAACAAGGAAGAAGGAAAGAACCACAACGGGAATAACAATTGGTGGGGAACAGCTGAAGAAAGTGGAGAGTTTCAAGTATCTGGGAAGCCTGATACAAGAGAATGGAAGAAACGATACAGAAATAAATGAGCGGGGGAGGCAGGCAGAAGCATTTCGGAGGAGTGTGAGAAGCATGTTATGGAGCAAGGATGTCCCTCAGAACAGCAAAAAGATCATATATCGGACGTACTATGTCCCTATCCTGACGTATGCCTCGGAGACCTGGGTTATGAAAGGAAGGGAGAAGAGCAAATTACAGGCCAGTGAGATGAGGTTCTTGAGAAGCAGTATTGGAGCTACAAAGGTGGACAGAATAAGAAATGAGAGGACCAGAGAATTAATGAAGGAGGAACCATTACAGGATGGTATAGAGAAATCTAGACTTAGATGGTATGGACATGTAAAACGAATGGAGGAGAAGAGGATACCCAGGAGGATACACGAGACGAAGTGGGAAGGAAAGAGACCGAGAGGAAGACGAGAGACAGGTGGCTGAAGGGGGTGGAAGAAAGCGTGAAGAAGAGAGGAGAAGACTGGACAAGGGTGGAGGCTGAGAGATGGTGGGAAGACAGAAGACGTTGGAGAGGCTTGTGTTCCAAACAGACCCGGCCAGTGGCTGGAAACTGTGCAAGATGATGATGATGGTAGTAAGAACCTTGCCTTTATGCCAGTCTCGAATTATGATATAACCTAATGTCAAGATATTTCTCGGCCACTGTTTTTCTCAATAAGTAAGAAATGTAACATAGATGTTTGTTCCCTCATTGGCTTCAAATGTTAAAAGCCTAGTATTACTCCACCCAACCTGCACGCATGTATATGTTTATCATTCAAGACTCATTCTTTTCTTTTCTTTCAGCTCCTGAGAGTCTGGAGGATACAGACGTCGAAGGCCCGGCCTCCAGCAGTGACGATGACGACGGGCAACATTCCTTTCGACGTCTCCAGTTTCCCCGGGATTCGGGTTGCTACGAAGCTTCGATGAAGGAACGCTTCCACACCTTGCACCATCGCCATCATCATCATAAGATGCAGCATCACCATCACAGATCATCAACTTCCAGCCACAAACAACCGATGTGCGATAAAGCTGGTGGTCAGACGTCTGAACACAAGTGCAGTGGTCCTATGCGCGAGATCCCTAATAATTTAGATTCTGGTCTTGCAGCTTTGAAGCATCCATTACTGTTACCGTTTAATAACGGGAGTGGTGAAAGTGCAACTGTTTCACATAACGACGGGCAGTTCTCTTCGGTTCCTGCTTCGTCACAAAAAACTTTATCCCATCAGGGCTCGACAGACTTAGCCGAGAAACAGTTACCGCTCGCACAACAACAGAACTTCCTTCCAAATATCCCCGTGACTTCCATTCCTGCCGCGTCTCCAGTCTCCTCCGCAGACCAGATGAAAACTAGTGCTTCCTCATCCCCCATAAGAACATCGGTAGAATCTTACGTTGTCGCGAGAGGGAAATTAGTGTCCGTCGATTCGAGTCGAAGAGCTGCAAGTCCATCTCTGGCATCACCTGTTGGTAGTATACGAAGTAACTGTAAAAAACAGCCACAACAGGTTTTGCTAGAATCCCCCAGTAGCAGACGTTCACCCTCCACCAATATATTCTCCTGCACGACGACGACAAATGCAGATATTTCTCCCATTCTTTGCAGTGATATATCATCGTCTCCTCCGCCATGTGGTGTTATCGAAGACTCTTGCGAAACAAATCCTAAACTTACTATGGTTAAGTATGTTGTAGGTGGCAGTAGTGATCTTGGTTTAGGTTGTGAGAGTGGGAACATTGGTATAGGGGGAGGAGGTGGTCGCGGGTGTTCCTTCAGTGAAAAGTCGAGCGATTCCGGTGTAAGTTCTAGTTCTTTGTCTTCCGCTAATCCAAGGGAAAATTGCAGTAGGAAAGAGGGTAGAAGTGGACACATCATAGTGACATCGACGGGCACCGTCGTGGAGAGTCCCACGAGAGGATTCATTACGTTTGGATGCGTTGGCAACAATCGAGCTTCGCCAACTAGTGCCAGTTTGAAGAATCAACAGCAACAAAATAATGTTGTATTCCATCAGGGAGCTGACAAGAATTCTTCATATCAGTGAACTGGAATGAATCAAGTCAGTGGTGCCAACCTGTCATCTGTAAAATAATGTGCAATAAAAGAGATGTTATGCATATCTTTTTAAACAAGATACCTGTTTATAGTGCATATCTACCTTAAAAAACAGTACAGTATGTGTTAAATATAGCACACTGATGCCAGACCATTTTGGGAGAGTCAGTGGCTAGCTGACCCAATGCCCAGTAAACTGAGGGCGATCAAGGGAACTACTCGCGTGTGGCGGAGCTCTTTCCGGTCACGGAGGGAGTCCGTCATTTTGTGTAGGCTAAGGATAGGTCATACAAGATCCACCCACTCGTACCTAATGAGAAGGGAAGACCCCCCACTTTGTACCTGTGGAGCCGTTTTCACCGTGGCCCACATTTTAACCGAGTGTGTGGATCTTGCTGACTTACGAAGAAACCTTGGTTTGCAGATGACACTCAAACTTATATTAGCCGATGATGCGGTGGCTGCTGATCGCGTCATCCGCTTTATAAGTGAGAGTGGGTTAGGGCCAGCAATCTAAATTTTCCAGTGTACATTGACTCAAATACTTGTTCTTTTTTAAGTGTTATTTTTGTTTGTTTTTCCAAATGACCCAAAAAATTGATTGACTCATTCTCATGGTATCGGTAAGTTTAGATGTTGGTTTCGACCCCTAAAAGACGTGAAAAATATAATAAAAGTATTAAAAACAAACTATTTTTTGAAATTTCATTCGAATCAATTTTTATGTCATCAAAATCATTAATAACTCCCAAAGTATTCGTCGTATGATGAAATAGCAAGAGACAAAAGAGATGCAATGTGTTATTGTCTACAACATAGGCCATGTATAATTTTACACTCAGACATATTACGTTTCCCCCCCTCCCCCATAATTTCACCCCTCCCCATGGGCCCCTTAAATTGGATTTAGGAAAAAACGGTCAAACACCTGTTTAGTTATTTTTTATGCTGATTTTTTTTCGGCTGAGTTCCAAACTCCTCGCCTATGTCGTTTAAGAGATACACGCTCCGTTAGGAATCCTTCGACCCCCACTTTTCACCCCTTTCACCTCATAATATACACCACATCGAAAAACCCTCAGACACGTGTCTTCTTATTTTTAATGACGAGTTTATATGCCGAGTATCACATCCCCCAATGAAACCAATCGGGAAATGCAGGTCCACCCCCTTAACACCCCTTTAGAACCTGAATATCCAAAAATCCTTTCTTAGTGGGCGTTTGCGGCCCTTGAGGAAGCTGCATACCAAATTTCATTCCAATACGTTTGGTGGTTTCTGAGATTTTGTGATGAATGAATGAATGGTATTTGAGCTTTATATAATAGACAAGGTTATTCCAAAAATGTATGCACAAAAATTGGAGATTAAAATAAACATGAGTTTTTGATCCCATGTTTGGATGGTTTACAGATGACAGTGGTTGGAACCTACTACTGTAGTTGATCAATGGAACAATCAATTTGCTCGACAACTCATATCAAGCGTAGTCAATAAGATACGTGCTAGTCCTTACTGCCCCATGTGATGTGTTAATATTCTCTTTGTTACTATTACTGTATAATGTTTTCTTTTCTTTTTATGACCCCTGACAATTTTAAGATGTATTATCATTAACATGTAATTTTGTGCTGTACATCCTTGTAAAAAAATATACACAAAGAATAATAATATAATATATTGTAGTAAAGGTCATTGAACATAATAAAAGACATGTGTTTTACAAAATTGATGATTTTTATTTGCCTGTGTCTTCTTTTGCTGTCCTGGAGTTTGGAAAGGATGAAGAAATTACACTGGTCTACAAAAAAAAAAAAAAAAATCTGGTACAAAAACAAAAAAAAGCTGTTTTTGGAAGATAATTTGTCCCTGAATCCAGATCTATAGTGAAGCCATCATTACTTCCGACTTGACGTTTCAGTGTTACCCTAGAGTTATCTAGCGGTCAGAAGGAAAATCACTAACTAGCCAATCACATTTTAAAAAAAAAAGTTCCCATAGGAAACAGGATGTAAAATTGTCCGATTGAGCTATGTACATTAACAAATTCACAAAGAAATTTGATACAATGGTCCGGCTAGCTCAAAACAGTTGCCAGTGTTTCGCCCCAGTGTACCAATGGGCTCTTCAGTTGGTTATGGTACACCTCACCAAGACGCGTGGCTAGTACATACTGTGAAGGCCGCTGCAAGGCACAAATGTTGCCACGAGCAGCGCCAATGTACTACGGAAGTCAAAACTTCCTTTCAAAAATAATGTTAGCTTACCTTGCTAATCCATATTGGAAATATTTCTTTGTGAATTTGTTAATAGCCAATCACAGGCGGCCATTCTAATCGATATGTCTTGACAAATCGAGTTTCGTTCACGATGTCACGATTTAGCAAAAGAAACTCTAGCTTAGCACTGAAACGTCAAGTCGGAAGTAATGATGGCTTTACTATAGTCTCAGAATGTATGTATTGCCCTCAGTTTCCATGTTATAATGGATTTTACGTTCGACGATGTCTAAATGTAAGTATTATATGTCAGAAAACTGTATCATAATGAGGGTCATTATAACACTATTTTTCATTATGAAACAGTTTCTCCCACCAATCAGAGCTCAACAGTTCTATGACCAATTAGGTAAGGATAGCATCGCACCTGCGCTGACTTCCACGGCCTTCTATTTTAAATTTTACTGGGTGGCTAGTGTCATAGTGGGGGTATTCGAGGAGGCCATGGTCAAATACATGATATTCTCTGCGTCCCATGCGCTCTGTTCAGTACATAAAACTGGCGAAATCTCGAAAGATATTTATGAATATTTATGTTCGAACATCAAAGTTATAATTATCGTCAAACATAAACAGTTGTATGCAACTCCCCTATAATGGTAATTAAGACACTCGTATGGAAGTTATAAAATTCGCATCGCTCCTTTTATAAACATACTCCTGTCTTAATTATTGCCATCATAAGCGGCTTCGGAGGCGTAGTCGGTAGCATGCTGAGCTTCTATGCCCAAGATAGCGGGTTCAAACCCGGCCGAAGCCGTCAGATTTTTTAAGAGCGTTAAACATCCCTCAGTATGCCTTCCTTCGGAGGGGAAGTAAAGTCGGCGGTCCCATGTCATAGATTTATGGCATGTTAAAGAACCTTCCACTAATTATACCTGTGTGAAGCTAAATTGTATAGGTTAAGAATGTAAACAACGCTCTTAGGATCCTACGTTCGTTGCCAAGAGCCGACTGCGGTGGCGTCTAGTAGCTAAGTTCTGAACTAGGCCTAGCAGTCGTTGACGGTGGCGTTTGGAGGCAAAAGTAGGAACTATTTGAAAAATTCCAAGTTGCAGTCCTTACGTGAATTAAAAAACATATACACACACTAATACAGTCATCACAATTGTCACCGGTTATCAGACACATTCTACACACACCCAAAGTACACGGGGCTACATGACCGCGTTGTCGCAGCCCCTAAACTGAGGAACCAACCAAAAAACCAACATTGCCATTATTGGCTTGTTGCATAATGTACTATTTGCCAGATACATGTAATATAAAGTCTGTTGCAAGCATTTACAATATTATTTTGGTTAATATTGTAAATGCTTGCAACAGACTTTATATTACATGTATCTGGCAAAAGGAGAACAAAAAATCTGTGTTAGTACACAAATTAATCAAAGAAATGTGAATATAACATACCTAAAATAGCTTTTTTCTAGATTTCCAACGATACTTTACCTCATGACTCAACCGCCTCATTCGTACCCTGGCAGTGGATTTCGGAACTGAGGATAATGAATGGACGTCCTTGTATATATATTTCGATTGTCTCCCAACAATTAGAACCGCAATAGAAAACTGAAAGCAAATTAATTAAGCAATACCAACGTAGCCAAAAATGCAACATTTTCAAGGTGTTTAAAGATAGAAGGTACCATATTACGAAAACGGAGCCCGATAGACGAAAATGGATTTCGCTTTCAAATTCAGCACCCACGACTTAGCTAAGAACACCATTTACCTTCTTTGTAACAAAAAGAGCTGTTGACCAGTGTTCATATTTGGAGCTGTGCAACATCATGTTCATGTAGCGATGTATCAGCCGAGCATAAAAAGCTATGAAACCATTTTTCAGTGTTGCTTTACAGTGATGGTGCAGGATGAAGTGAAAACTGGACAACACAGGTAAAAAAGAGTGGGGAAGTAAAATATAAGGTGCGTTCAAAAAGTAACGAGCCGGAGGTTGGAATGCACAAACCGGTGACTACATCGGCTAATCGTGGTGTGTATAACGAGGTGTGGTTCCGACCAGAGCGTGGAAGGTCACAGCCCGGAGCTAAAGGGCGCGCGTGCACGTCACGTGACGATACAAAGCAAGCAGCAGCATGCATTAATCGTCCAACGCTGCCAGTCGCATTGCAAACAGTGACATGGAGGTGTCAACAAAAGAGCAAAGAGGTGTTGTTCGGTTTCTGACAGCGGAAGGAGTAGGGGGAACAGACATGCATCGCTGAATGTCGCAAGTGTACGGCGAACACTGCATGTCCCTTGCAAGGGTCAAGGCGTGGCACAAGCGCTTCAGGGAAGAACGGATGTCGTTAGCCGATGATGCCCGGTCTGGGGCACCCCCCAGCATTACAGATGACGACGTCCAGCTGGTTGATGCACTCATTACCCAGGACCGCCGAGTGACAGTGAACGCCATAGCCGCCGTAGTTGCTCCACGACAATGCACGACCTCATACGTCCAACACACTCGCGGCACTGCTGCAAAAATTCAAATGGGAGATTCTCGGCCACCCTCCATACAGTCCAGACCTCTCTCCCTATGATTACGCCATGTTTGGTCCCCTGAAAAGGGCTCTGCGGGGCCAACGATTCACCTCGGACGCCGATGTCCAGCTGTACGTGCGGAACTGGTTCACATCGCAGCCCAGGAAATTTTATGAGACAGCCATTCACCGCCTCGTGTCACAGTGGAACAAGTGCCTCAACAGCCAGGGCCAATACTTCTAACATACAGGTACTGGTTTCTGTAATTATGCCTCCGGCTCGTTACTTTTTGAACACACCGTATAGATAAGGACAGGACAAATGAAGTAGAAACACACCTTTGTCCTTTGTATATGTTTTTTTAACTTTTTCCTCCCAGCTCGGCTACACCCACGGACTCTGCCAGTGATCATTCCTCCATCATCGCAAGGACGGTGTCTGGGAGCTAAACACATTTCGTCAGCAGATACAACTGGGGATGGTGACAGGTCGATCGCCCAGGCGACCGCTAACTTGAGTCTAAGGAAGTCACTCGTCGATCTGTTGAAATCTTGAATTAATAATAATGTTATTGGTTTTACGTCCCATTTAACTACTGCGGCTTTTGGAGACGCTGGGGTGCTGAAATTTTGTTCCGAAGGGGATCTTTAAAGTGTCAGTAAATCTACAAATAATAATATCGTATGGCCTCGGATGCCGGATGCAAGCTTTGTTTTTTGACACCCAAAGGGAAGCTTGCATGTCGAATTTTATTGTTTCTTGACGCACTATGAAAGTCAAGGTTAGATATCTAACCTCCTTGAACACTATAGCGCTTTCTAGTAGAAAAATGAGGAACTTTGTGTTGGCGGAAACTCCCGAGATTAATTTTGCCATTATGAACATGGCCTACTGAATTCAAATGGGTTCTTTGACATGCCAACGTCTACTGACACGGCTCCATCATATTTGCGCACTCTCAAATGCCAACTGGCAGGATTCGACCCTGACACCTTGGGCACAGCAGGCATATCTTGAAACTAGCAGTAGTGCCCAGCTTCGCCCGGTGGATTTATTTGTTTTATGGATGATAATGAATACTACTACAAAACTGGAGCGCTCAAGAATAAGGATCGGAAAGCACCAACGCTTATTGCAGCTGATAACCTCAGTATACTGCACCAACACCATCGCCCTGATACAGAGGCATACTATTGTCATGATGATAACTGTTTTAAGGGGCCTAAGAAATCTTTTTGCACTAATTACTCCCCATGACTGCAATTTATAAGCAGCTCCCAATTCTGCACCAGAACACCGGTAGGGGCGACGTGATGCGGCCCGCATTGCCCTGTTCGGGAGCGCTTGTTCTTCCGACTTACTGAACAAAACTCAACCCTTAAGGTTACCTGAGAGATGTAGCCTAATGCTACATAGCTTAAACTATTCTTCTAGAATCTTGCTATAATATACAAAAATAATTTTTCGAATCCGACTGGTAGTTCCAGAGATTAGCGCGTTTAAACACACAAATAAACAAACTCTTCAGCTTTATTATATTAGTATAGATAGTGCTCAGTGTTGCCACATTCTCGTTTGCTCCTCCTGTCACTGTCGCTACTTGTCCACGCATCTTTTCCCAATCAACCTCTTAGTAAAGAATACCTACCTGTCCTTTCCATTTTTAACTTACTACCTAAGCCATCGAGCAAGAACTATACTCTGATTTACAAAAGATGCTCGGTAAAAGCTGTCACACGTTTGATGGGTGAGGTGAGAAGTGGAGACGACAGGGGTAACGGTCTCCATGGCAACAGTGAGCAATGTTGCAATGTACGCCGACACAGCAATAAGCACATGGTTTGACTCAGTGAGTCTTCACTCGTCACTATCATTAGAGCGCGAGGCAGGGGGGGCTAACTTCCACAGTATTCGTGTCTTCCTGCAAGCCTCTTGGAATGTTGAGTCATGATCTGCCTCAGTGGCAACGCAGCATTTCCCCACGTGCTAGCTTTGACAGCTGTCGGCGAGCTTTATTGGTAATTCAGAGTATAGTTCCGTGATAAAGACTTTAACTCCCGTCTGACCACTTCCTCCACATATGCATTAGTTGTGATGCTGTCTAAATCTCGTACTGGTACCACCAAAGTTGTTCTGGGGTCAAAGTCTTGACATCCCCATTGAGGCTTTTAGAGACGTCGGGGTGCCGGAAGTTTGCTCTTAAGGGGATCTTTAACGTGCCAGTAAATCTACTGATAAGGCCAACGGCCTGGCCATGAGAACTCCGCAGTTAAGCAGCATTGGGCGTGGTCGGAACTCGGATGGTATGCCGGTTCTAGGTACTGCGCACTGTTGGCCAACATAAGAAGGAGCGGAAAGGCTCTGGCCACCCTACCACACGTAAACTCCGGCTGAAGATAGCCTCTTCCGAGGCTCAGACCGGCCTTCGGGCATAATACCAATAAAATGTTTAAGAAATCTACTGTGACGGCTCCCTCGCATTTGCGCACCCTCAAATGCCAACTGACTGCATCAGGGTTCGATCCTGCAACCTTGAACACCGCAGGCCAGAACGTTACCACTGCGCTAGATTTGAGCAGCAGCGTTCAAACCACAGTTTAAAATATATCCAGCATTTTACAATTCATCAGCAAACACTCCAATCAACGTAGGAATTCAATATTTACTAGTTACAATAATTGAAATAAAACTAAGTTGGTCTAAACGTTATCACAGTGAATAATTAGTACATTATGCAATGAGCCTATAATGGCAATAATTAAGACACGAGTGTCTTAATTACCATTATAGGCGAGTTGCATACGACTGTTTATGTTCGACGATAATTATTATAACTATTTTATGTTCGAACATAAATATTCATAAATATCTGTCGAGATTTCGGCAGTTTTATGTACTGAACAGAGCGCATGAGAATGCCTTGTATTTGACCGTGGCCTCCTTGATTACCCTACTATGACACTAGGCCAGGCAGTGAAATTTAAATTAGAAGGCCGTGGAACTCAGCACATCTAATTATCTAATTGGTCAAACAACTGTTTCTTGAGCTCTGATTGTTGGGAGAAACTGTTTCATAATGAAAAATAGTGTTAAAATGAGCGTCATTATAGTACAGTTTTCTGACATACAATAGTCAGGGTCGAACATAAACATATTTAGCAAACCTACTACACAACTGATTTCTTGTCACGCTCGTCCTTGGCGGCGAGTGCATTTAACCAGCAACAAAAGGAAACTCAGGGCCGCCGAGAGGATTTAAGGGCTCCTTTGCAATGAAAATAAATATTAATAAAACGAAAGCCATGATGTTTAGTCGAAATCCACGTCCAATGCACGTGATGATCAGTGGTGGGCCTGTACAACAAGTAGCACAGTTCAAATATCTTGGCCAGATCATAACAGAAAATCTTCAGTGTCACACTGAAATAAAAACACGAATAGCAATAGCAAAGCAAGCCTTCAGCGAGAGACAGTCCCTTCTATGTCAGAAAACAATGTCCCTCAGCTTACGTAAAAGAATAATGAAATCTTATGTTTGGTCTGTGCGTTGTATTGTGCTGAGACCTGGAGTGATATTAAGAGGCTAGAAGCCTTTCAGATGTGGTGTTGGCGTCGGCTACAACGGATAAGTTGGGTGGAGAAGAAGAAAAGTGACAGCTGATGAGTCAGATTAGGAAGAGACAACTTTTGTGGATGGGACATAGGCTTGACATAGGAATGTGTGGTCAAAAATATTGGAAGGTGAAATACCAGGAAATCGCTCTCGTGGAAGACCAAGAAAGACATTCATGATGATATTTTTTCTTGTGAAGTCAGGATGCAGGAGCTATGCAGGCGCCAAACGTACAGCACAGGATCGACCCAGTTGGAGAAGACTCGTCGTGGGGACAAACCAGTCACCAGACTGAATTACTCAAAGAAGTAGAAGAAGAAAAAGATGCAATGTTTAGCTCGGGCCCCCCTTGAAATATTTTTAGCCTACTTTTCACAGTTTGAAAAAATGAGGAAAAAGTAGACTTATCATATCGATCCGGGAAAATGTGTGTGTGTCTGTCTGTCTGGCTGCCCCCCCCCCCCCCCTATCAACTCCTAAACAGCTGCAGCAATCGAAACCAAATTTAGTATGAGTAAAGTTCTATACCGGAATATCTCAAGCCCATATTTGAAAATGATGTCAGTGCTACCAACTGCTGAAAAAACGAAATAGAAATTTGAGCTCCATGTTGTATATCCTGGAAGGTATGCATGGGAGCTATTCCAAAATTGGCACACATGTAGATAATACTATTTCAGTTTAATTTCCAGGAGGCCATACATGACAATGTTGCCAAAATAATTTTAAGTCTTCTGATAGGTACAATTTTAAATGCATATAACTTCTACACTATCAAGTGGATTTCAACCAAATGTTGTATGTAATATGTGTACATAAACAGATATGACTGAGTGTATTCTTAAGAGCCACCAGGGTTGCCAACTGTTAATAATTGCTCTCTCTATTTCTTATCCATATACCAATATATCAGAAAGTATGCAAGCCGACAGCTTTAAACTATGCACACATATAGTACCTGACATTTTAGATTAATTTGGAGTAACTTATATACGTCAGTTCTACCAACATGATTCTAAGCCTGCTGATAGGACCAATTTTTAAATACATGTAACTTATATACTATCAGTTGGATTTCAACCAAATTTCGTATATGATATGTGTAACATAACAGATATGACTATAAGTAGGGGAAAGTGGGGTAAAACCGGGTGGCTAGACTTCGACGGCTTTCTGAAGCTATGTTTATTTTCAGATAACTATTAAAACCTGCATACATGATCTTTGAATAGTTTTATTTCATAATATATCCATCATCAACAAACGAGAGAGTCGTTCTGTTTATTATTATAAAAATTTCACATGTTGAGTATTTGGAAAATTAGAAAACACATTCTTTTCTTTATTG
Source organism: Meconema thalassinum (assembly GCA_946902985.2). Classification (NCBI taxonomy): domain Eukaryota; kingdom Metazoa; phylum Arthropoda; class Insecta; order Orthoptera; family Tettigoniidae; genus Meconema; species Meconema thalassinum. The sequence goes on from OX336395.1 coordinate 193,197,988, forward strand.
TCTACCTTATAATGGTAAACGGAGATAACTAGTCCCATTTATCAACTAAATAGCGTACATATTATAATATAGTTGTGAACATTTTTTTTTGTCGTGTAGCCTCCTGAGAGGCCGAGTGCAGGTCTTTCTAGTCGACGCCCGTGGGCGACCTGCGCGTCGGGATGAGAGATAGAATGGATGAAGATGAATGAAACTGGGCAAGGATGTGGAAGGAAGCGGCCGTGGCCTGTCAGAAGGTTCTGTCCCAGCATTTGCCTGGTGTTGAAAATGGGAAACCACGGAAAACCATTTCAAGGACAGCCGACGGTGGGGCTCGAACCCACGGCGCTACCGAGTCAGCAGAGAGCTTGGCCCCTTGACCTAACGCAGCACTTTAGCCCGCGTAGCCACTACTGTCGCTAACAAAATTATTGATTATGGTAATAAATTGTACTTCCTTTGTTCCCCTATGTAAAAATATCATTTTAGTTTGTACAAATCACAAACAAAGTCATCGTCCTCCTCATCCAAACCACAACAATCTTCGTGTGCTCATCCCCGGCATCCTGTGCATTGTATCCAAGCTTATTTCAGGCGCGGATTCAAGGGGGGGGGGGGGGGGGTCACGGGGGTCATGACCCCCCCACCCCCCAAACGGAGACCAAATTTTTTGCAAACTCAAAAAACGAAAACACCAGACAAATAAAACTTAACGAATTTTAACTGAAAAACAGTTTTGTTTCATTTTATTCAATACTGAATTATCTTTATTAGAATTATTATGTTCTGTTACAACTGTACATATTTACAACTTCTAACCTCTTGTATAAAAACTATTAGTTATACAACAAAATCAACTCGTCTATTTTGTTTAGCAAACCTTGTGATTACCGAATCGATGTTTATAATGATGTCACGATGAATGTGCAGCAATGCACGGATAGGAAACTGGGGCTTTTTTCGCACCAAAAATTTTTGCCGACGTCCAAACTGCAAGCTTGGTTGGCAATTTAAGCTGTGACTTTCTTCCTTTGTCGGTATCAACTCGACTTGCCGAAACTGTAAAGGTACCTTGATCCTTTTCTCGAAGCTCGATGTAAGAGTCGCAAAACACGCCGTTGCAATTTGTACGAATATTTTTGGTGCGCTAAATGCATCAAATTTCTATCCATGAAGCTTGCAAAAAAATTGGTCTGATTTTGTACGTTTGGTTATTTTGTGATTGCGTTTTTAGTGATACCATTTTACTTAACAATTTCGATTCTCTGACCCCCCCCACAAAGCCAAACTCTAGATCGAATCTCTGACCCCCCGCCCAAAACCAAACTCTAGATCCGCGCCTGGCTTATTTGTCTTTTGAATTAGAATGATAGTCACTGCAGAAAATGAAATAGCAACACAACATTTTTTGTAAAAATTAAAAACTTAAAAATCTAGGCCTATACATTGTTAAGTTGTATATCAAATAATAACACTTATCTCTCTCTCTCTCTCTCTCTCTCTCTCTCTCTCTCTCACACACACTCTTATCTAAAAATCAATTTATTAGCTATTATTGTGGAGTGCTGAATAGATGGGTAAAATCGGGCACCACCCGGTCCTGCCCCATGCGTCATACCCAGTTTTACCCCACTGGTAGTTGTAAAGATAAACATGGACTAGCCAAACAAAATCGATTTTAATCTTCAATACACCCATACCATCATAAGCCTAAAGAAATAAGCTACATAGAATGCACTTGCCTTCACTCTTACTGCTGTAGTAGTTGGTAGTAATCGATGCAATTTAACAGAAAGTTGAAATAAGAAATCACAAAAATACAAAATCATTCGTCACATCTGAACAAATCTCCACAGTGGAATGGCGAGCTCCCCACAGCTTCACCTTGGCCTTGGTAATTATGTTTGGCTGTCGGCCACCAGTTAAAAGCAATAACTGAGCCAGAATTGCGGTACCCGGTTTGAACCCGACTACCCGCTTATGCCCCACTTTTCCCTATTCTTAAGAGCAATCAGGGCTGTTAATAAATGCTGTCTATATTTTTACCCTAATATCAATATATGAAAAAGTATGCAAGCCAACAGCTCTATACTTTGCACGCGTATAGCACCTGACATTCTAGATTAATTTGGAGTAATTAATATAAGTCAGTGCTGCCAACATGATTCTATGCCTGCTGATAGGTCCTATTTTAAACTACATGTAACTGCTATACTAACAAATGGATTTCATCCAAAATTGGCACAACAATATATAATAATATTTTAGATTATTTCTGACCAGCACACGTATGACATTGTTGCCAACATGCTTTTACTCGTGCTAATAGATCCAATGTCTAACTGCATGTAACGTCCATTGGACTTCAACCAAATGTTGTATTCTGTACCTTAAGAGATGGAACTAAGAATATATTTAGTCACCAGGGCTGCCAACTGTAGTGCTCTATTAGGCAACATTATACCAGGTATATTTCGAACTAATTAGACATTTCGATATTACCAACTTAATTTCGTCATTATTCTAGATAGGTTCATATACTGTAGATTAATCATTGGCATTTATCTTAATTTTAAGAAAAGTAGGCTCTTTAGTTCGTCACGGAAATTCTTGTTAATTATTACTATCAACTATCGTGCTATGTATTCTGGAAAGACAATGCAATTCTGAGAAAAGCATCTGATGATCACTCACAATTTTAAAAACATACAAATCTTTTTTCATAGAAAACACCTTGGCATTTAGCCTATTCTGTGAAATATATTTTGCATAGAGCACAAAATTATTTTGGATTTTTTAGTTATTTTAATACATTTGAATCAGTCTTAAGTCAGTTTTCACTACTTTTTAGGAGACAGATAAAACGTCATTGACAGAACAAAACTTAACAAACACACTATATTAGTCATCTACGTTGTGAAGCAACTATTCAGGTTATATTTTAGTTAGCAGAATAACAATTTTAATTTAATAAACATATTCTTCTAATCAATTTTGCAAACGTGACTTAATTCCTTTCAGCTCCATGGTCAGTTTAGTGCGGCTTAAAGCCATCCAGAATGAATATTTCACATATTTTATTTTAAAATGGATTTGTAACATAAAAACCACCTAAACCCCTGTACAAATGTAATTTACAATAGCACTGTAACATGCGGGAATCTTGCAGTGCGACCAACAATACGTAACTTACGGAATATGGCGCTGAAAGTCAGCAAGTCATTGACTTAATGCTATTCTCCTCTTAACGCACTACGTGTAGCAGTGGTTTCTGGCTTAAACCCACAAAACAATTTGATTTGTGATGGATGTTGCCTTGCCAGTGAGCTTCCGTGCTTTTTCTCCTGATTAAAATGTATTGTGTGTAGGCCTAGCTTAAAGAGAAGGCTGACTTAATTCTTTACTATGCCATTCCACGGGCGTTGGGTCAATACTTGAGAATAGCCTACTAATTTTTTTAAATGTCCATTTTTGACTTAATGCTTTTCAGCTCCGACCGATTCAAAGGGGGGAGACCCAGCTTAACAGAGGAAAATAAGGCCAATATTTATTCGATTGTTAAATTTGCTACACATATTGTTTTAACAACAAATTGTAAATCCGCCTTAGTCAATACATAAAAGAAAATAAATTATAATTACACTTGCTCCTGGTACATGTTTCGGGGATTAATTGCTTTTATCCCCTTCATCAGCCAAGACAAATATCCCAAGAAAGATATAAGATAGCGTAGCACTCAAAAAATAAATAGCTATTTAACTTAATATGGTGCACCATATAAGTAGGTCACAGGAAATTGTTGAGCAAAACTGTTACACGTGTATGTTACACATTTCCACCTGGAAGTGTGCCACTATCCTAATGAAAAACTCCCTGAACATTGGATTGGACGAGTGTCTTATGTGCTGGCCTCCCCAGTCGCCTGATCTGACCCCATGTGATTTCTTGTTATGGGGGTTTATCAAAGATGAAGTTTACGTACCACCCATACCAGTATCGATATTTTCCGTGTGACGCGAAGAGGGCACATCGAGCATTTGTAGCAGACAGATTCAAAAAAACTTGATGAGTTTCTTGATGGTATAAACAATGCTTTGTTTTTTCTAAAAAAAAACTTAAGGGGTATTCTCAGTTGTAGTCGACAAAACATCACGATCTTGCAATTTTCGGCAATTTGCAAAGTCCGGTCATTGTTTGTGTTTGAATCATCAACTTTCAGCTTTTTCGATGCCAGGGGGGAAGTTAAATAGTTCGTTATTATCTTCGTCCTTCAAAACTAACCACACCCACAAATTAACAACCAGCGGCTTCGGTGGCGTAGTCGGTAGCATGCTGAGCTTCTATACCCAAGATAGCGGGTTCAAACCCGGTCGAAGCCGTCGGATTTTTTAAGAGCGTTAAAAAATCCCTCAGTATGCCTTCCTTCGGAGGAGAAGTAAAGCCGGCGGTCCCATGTCATAGATTTATGGCATGTTAAAGAACCTTCCACTAATTACACCTGTGTGAAGCTAAATTCTATAGGTTAGGAATGTAAACAACGCTCTTAGGTTTCTACGTTCGTTGCCAAGAGCCGACTGCTGTGGCGTCTAGTAGCTAAGTTCTGAACTAGGCCTAGTAGTCGTTGACGGTGGTGTTTGGCGGCAAAAGTAGGTACTATTTGAAAAATTCTAAGTTGCAGTCCTCACTTGAATTAAAAAACAGATACACACACTAATACAGCCATCACAATTAACACCGGTTATCAGACAGATTCTACACACACCCAAAGTACACGGGGCTACATGACCACGTTGTCACAGCCCCTAAACTGAGGAACCAACCAAAATAACAACCTACCCCGAATCCAAACACTAGCCTGCGTGCTTTATAAGAACGGAGTGCCGAGTTGCCGACCAAAATAAACTGATTCGATAAATCGATTTAAATTGAGGATAACTCGAAATCTCGTCCAGCTGTTGTGAATAGCGCGTTGACGCCAGCTGATCGATGAACTTTCAATTCGGAAGTTATATTTGCCGGACTGGATACAAATGTACACCAGCGTTCCCCATGGAAAAAAAAAGGTTACTGTGCTAAGTTATATGTATCAATGCTGTAAGCTATATACTTGCAATAGTGCATGAGCATGAAATCGCTTAAATCATTTGTGCTAACCCTGCACAATCACGGTCCTTGAAAGTGGTTCCCCCATGATCATAATAAATTGAACCTTGCAATGCTGTAACAACGACACCTTGAATAAAGCTATTAGTATTATCCAAATGAAAATCCCGGCAGAACCTGGAGAAGAAGTTCGGAAGAACGTTACTGCATTTTAAATGTATGCCATGTATTGCGCGTTGTTAATAGAACGCTTGCTCGGAAGTTGTTGTCATCTTCGATGTTGGACGAGTTGGGTGTTCTGTTCACGATAATTTTGATCTTGGGTATTAATATTTCGAATTCGTTGAATATGTTTTTATTTGGTAATTCTTTCATATAAGTGCTGTCCCCGTTGCATGCGAATAATATTCCATATTCTGTATAAAAAATTCCTCTCGGCACGCCGGAAGGCGGAGGTAGATTTCACCGGGCAAACTAGGGGATAGGCTATAATAGGCAAAATATGCAGGTTTTCGCAGGTGGATCAAACCTCATTTATTGCGAGAAAGTATTTTGCAATGTAATTGGAGCTCAATTAACTTTTATGCATATTTTTAACATTTTATTGTCTTAGGGGGACGGTAACCTTCTTGTCATTTGGGGTCCATTTTTAGCCTATTTTCAATTTTGAAAAAATAGGCTTATGAGATCACCTTTTGTCCGTGTGTGTGTGCGTGTGTGTGTCTGTGTGTGTGAGGTGTGTGTGTATCCCCCCCTAATAAAATCTAAACGGCTGGATCGATTTCAATGAAACTCAGTAAGTTCATAGCACTATTCCGGGCGACCTCGACCGTGCCCTTCAAATTTTGTTACGTCTCACCAATCCAACATGGCGGCTGTGCGAAATATTTCACCAGCATTCAATATCTCCGAAACTATTCCCAATATCACCCTGGAATTTATTACGGTGATAATGGGAACTACTATAAGTTTACCCATGTGACTTTTGAAAAACTGGTAACTACAAAACCAACATGGCGGCCACGCGAATTTGCGACATTTAAATAGACGTTTCTCGCGATTTAACCAACCAAACGCAATACAACTTGGTACAGTATATATTAATACACATTGTAATGCACCGACATCTAACATCTTTCAATTGTTTACATAACCACAAGATGGCGGATGTGTGAAATATTTCACCGGCATTCTATATCTCTGAAACTATTAGCGGTATCACCCTGAAATTTTGTACGGAGATAAAGGGCACTACGGAAGTTCATCTATAAGACTTTCAAAACCCGGTTAACTAGAAAACGAACATGGCGCCCAAGCGAATTTGAAAATTTTAAATACACGTTTCTCGCTGTTTAATGTTCCAAACGCAATGAAATCAGGTACAGGAAATGTTTATACACATTGTAATGCACTGGTATCTAATTTAGTTCAGTTGTTTACATAACCTCAAGATGGCGGCTGTGCGAATGTTAAAATTAAGTTTTTATTTCTTGTGTCGTAATCATGCGATCGAAGTGAAAGTTTGAATAATGAACCTACGAAATAATTCTCCTTTAATGGTACATGACTCTATGGCCAATACATTTAACAATCCAACATGGCGACCATCCGAAATATTTAGACGGCTCTGAGTATCTACGAATCTATTATAGCGATTAAACTGAATGTTTTAATGTTCATAGGTGCTATGAACTTAAGTTCACCTACTGTATAGGACTTTAAATAACCTGGTGATCACAAATCCAACATGGCGGCGACGCGAAGTATAAACATTCACATGGACGGTTCTCGCAATTTAACCATCCGAGTGAAACTTGGTACAGTAAATCCTTATACGAATGTTAATCCACTGGCATCAAATTTATTTCAATTGTTTCCATAACCACAAGATGGCAGCTGTGCGAAATTTTAAAATCTCCTTGTTACTTCTTGTGTCCTAATCATGCGATTGAAGTTTGAATGCTACACGTACACAATAATCTTCATGTAACCGTACATAACTCTAGGACCTACATATATAAAATCCAACATAGCGACCATCCGAAATATTCAGTCGGTTCTCAATATCTACGAATCTATTACAGCAATCAAACTGAAATTTTGTATGTTGATAGTGGCAATTAACATAAATAGGATATATGAAAATAGGCTGTATAGTTCTTCACGGAACTACTTGTTATACTTGTGGTCACACCGTCCTTATGCAAGGTTTGGAACTGATGTGTAACTATCTACAGTCTGTTACTTCTTCACGTCAAATTTTATCTCCCGCAGAGATGTTGGTTGATTGCTCAGTTTAGGGCTGCGACAACGCGGTCATGTAGCCCCGTATACTTTGGGTGTGTATAGAATCTGTCTGAAAAACGGTGTTAATTGTGATGGCTGTATTAGTCTGTAATTCAGGTAAGGACTGCAGACGGTCAATTTCAAGTAGTAGTTCCTAATGTTGGTACCAAATATACCGTCAACGACACCTAGCTGTGAACTTGGCTACTACATGCCACCGCAACCAGTAACTTTCAACGAACGTTGGACTTCCCCTCTGAAGGAAAGCATACGGAAGGATTTTCAGCGCTCTTTGAAAATCCGACGACTTCGGCCGGCTTTGAACCCGCGACCTTGGGCATAGAAGTTCAGCATGCTACCAGCTAGGCTACGTCACCGAAGCCGCTTCCCAATAGTCAGATGGAAAACTGAATGTGATCTCGTTGTCACGGCAACCTCTGATAGCTCATCCCTCATCAATTTAGAAGCGTTCTCGTGGTAACCTCTGATGGCTCTTGGCATTTTCTTCTAATTCCGAAATCATTTTTCTCATTCCTTGGCGTAATGGTGAGTTGTATCAAAAATTCTTTCAGACAAAAGTTTTAGGTAATTATTAGGGGAATATCGTCCATTTTGTACAGTTTTGGTATTGTGCCTATTAAGAGAGATATGATTAATGTTTCCCGAAAAAACAACTTTTTTCCCCACCCCATTGGTCAATGGTTGGTGCTATCAAAAAACTTTTTAAACATAAATTTTTGGCACTTATCCGACACATAATATGAACTTTGAAGGGATTCGATATTTCACATATTAAGAGAGTTATAGTGATATTTCACTTTTTCGAGAAAAAAAGCTCCCCATTTTTACCCCCTTTGACCGATTTTGCCCATTAACGATCTCGACCGAGATTTTATAGGGATACATATTATGTAAAAAATTCAAAGTGATTGGTGCAAAATTACGGCAGTTATAGTCCACAAGAAACTGATATATATATATACATAAATTATATATAAACTTTTGAACTGACGGTGGTTTTGGGGTCTGGGGGATGTGAAACGCGATGATATGTCGAAATTTTCCGAAAGTCGTAACATGGTACCCATTGCAATAGTTAGCTTTCTAGTGAAATCTACCTAAAATGGTCTTCATGAGCACCCAAGAGAGCCCTGCCAATATACAGTCTGGAGTCGATCGTGAAAAAATATATCAATGTATCGTGGAACTTTCGAACCCAGAAGCATGAGGAAAAGCTCTCCTAGAAGTAAGCAAGAAGAGGGAAGTAGTACCTGATCTGGCGCCTAAGGGCAATCTTTTAGCACAATTGCCGTCCTGCTGCAAGAGATTTTAATTTTTGAATTGTTATTCCAAATTTATGTTGCGCGCATTAATCTACAGTAGAATCCTGTAAATAATTTAACATTCAATAAATCCGTCACATGATAGCTGATAAGTATGTACTGTGTAGCGCTAGCGTTAATTAAAAAACCTCTCCGTCGTCACCTGTTTTATGTCACTCGTTAGCACAAGAGATTACATTCTATTACGATTGGTTGGAACGAATCCACTGTTTGTCCTAAACTGTTTGCTAATGACGTAGTGACTCACTGTCACTGCTGTAACAGTAGTAGTAGGTAATTTATCTGTGGCTGTAACCTTGAATGAAACCTACCGGAACCTACAGTAACTTCGCTTTCTGGTCCGCCGGATCTATTCGGCTGAGGTCGTCATCGTTCGACAGTATACTACTCCCATCCATCCCCTCTCTGACAAATCAACTTACTGTTTGTCCCGTAGCAGCCAGGATACAAGAGCTGTTGGGAAAAGCAGTTCTTAGCCAAACCGTTCTTCTTCAACGATTTCGCTTATTGCTGTTTGCGAGCTGTTGGCGGATGATTCATCGATGTTCTTAAATCTCCCCATAGCTCTCGCATAGCAGCATGGGCGCCCGCCCGCAGGGGTTCGGGAGTTGGGGAGAGGTAGGGGGTGGGGGCAAGGTGTGCCCCCCCCCCTGGATTCCCGAGAATATTTAGATTCTTCATTTTCACTCCAGTTTATTACAAAAATTGAAGGAAGGAAAATTGTAGTTTAACGTGACCGTGAATCTTGTGATTATGAGCCACGGGACCTCCTTTTTACGTGGAATCCGAACCACAGGACATGGCATTTCACTTCGAAAATCTCACATGCATTGACCGGGAACAGAACCCAGTCCACCTTGGCGAGAGGCCAACAGCTTGACCGCTGCGCCACCAGGCCCTTATTACATAAATTGAAGTGACTGATAGTTAACTAATTTTAACTGATAATTCCACAATTTTATTTAACTTAGAGTAATTTGGAATAATTTGAAAATATCTCCAGTTATTTAGAAATCGGCGAACTGGATTAACATTACCATTTTAATGAACTGCATGAATTTTATTTTTGTCGATACATAGTGATACAACTAAAGAAATGAACATTATGACGATGATTCACAAAGAAAAGCGAACTTCTATGGACAAAAGTTCTGAACTAAAAGAAAACAACTATTCCTCCCATTCATGCCATAAAGATAATGTAGGCCTACCCAACGGTTTCAGATCAGCCAATTAACGAATATCACGAAGCAAGTAATAAATGAAACGAAAATTGCGGGGGGGGGGGGGGGGACGATATGTCCCATTATCACCTACTGACAGGTAATTAAATAAAAAATATGATCCCCCCCCCCCTGAAAAAAGCGAAAATAAAAAGAGATAGAAAACAACAAAGACGAAATTTTAAACGCAGTTAGTTCAGATTTGACTCCACTCGTCCCCCTCCAGAAGCAAATGCTCTGCCACCATGCTACCCCGAAGGCATCCAATTACGGATGGAAGGTACATATACTTTGTTTTGGTTCTCCATGAAACCACTAGCCTTGAGCCAAGACTCAAACTTACTTCACGGAAAGCAAAAGAAGGTGAAGCAGAAGAAGAAGAAGAAGAAGAAGAAAATAATTATATCAGTGTTCCTGCTGACTGGTTTCTTGTTCATACTGCATGTTAATTTGATTTCAATCTAAACTTTTCCACTATACATTGACTCAAAGACTTGTTCTTTTTGAATTCTGCATTTTTTGTTTTTCCGTAATTTTTGTTTATTTTTATAATTATTAGTTTTATTTAATTTTAAAAAAATCAGTCTTTTCAAATTTAGATGACCACCTCTAAATATTAAATTCCATTCCAAATTTGTATACAGTACTTTAATCTGTATTGAGAGGGGCAGATGACCTCGTAGTTCCACCCCATAAAAAAACAATAACTAATTTGATTGCATTGACTTTGCCTAAGAGTGGAGTCTCACTCATCTTCCAGTTCTACCCGTGTAGACTTCATACAAGTATTTTGACAGCCATCAGCTTGTGTTGCCTGTCGGTGTCTAATAATAATAATAATAATAATAATAATAATAATAATAATGTTATTTTTACGTCCCTTTTAACTACTCTGGCTTTTAGAGACGCCGGGGTGCCGGAATTTTGCGCCAAAGGGGATCTTGAACGTGCCAGTAAATCTACTGACAAGGCTCCCTCGCATTTGTGCACCCTCAAGCGCCAAGATTCGATCCTGCAACCTTAGACGTAGCAAGCGAGAACGTTACTGCTGAGCCACGCAGCCAGCCTCAGTGTCTACTGTCTAGATATTACGCAACGAATCAAATTACAGTGAAAGGTGGAGAAATATCTTTCCTATCTCATAGCTCCCTTGTGCGTGTGACTCACTCGTCTATCACCGAGTCCCGTTATGACGTGTGAACGAATAGCCTGCTGTCTTCAAACTGTTTGCGAAAACATTTACTTCGTTGGTACATCCGCTTCTGCCGTACTGATTTGTGAACGAATTTTATAACCTGTTGATTTCACACTGTTTGGGAAAACAGTTGTTTTTATCAAACGAACAGTTCGTTGGCGTTTTCCTAAAAGAGCAGAAATGACCACCACTACGATACTTAAATATTGTTTGATTTATTGGTGAGGGTTTACACTATGGTAAACCCGTTTCAAAAATTGGTTATAGACTCATCATTTGTCCCTCTCCACGGAAATCTTTAGTAAAAGGCGAAAGATTTATGCGATTTGAAGAGAGACCAGAGTAACGTTAAATTTCTGATCGTGGATATTTATTTGACGAAATGTATCCCAAAGATACCAGTGCATAAAATCTTTGATTCAATACAAGATAAGAAATTCTATATATGATCTCATATTTATTTTATTTGGATTTAAAATAATTTTGTACATCTAAATATATACAATATTTAGAAACTAATTACAGTATAATTGCTTTAGCCCGATTTATTCATTCATCCAAATGCCACTTCACAACCGGCTGAAGTCTTCTGAAGTTTCACAATATCCCCAATAGAGCGCTACGGAGGAGGTGCTGCTCTCTGACGCAGATTGTTAAAGTTGGTGATTAAGCACAGCCGACTCGATTCTACAGCTCTCCGCAAGGGCGCTGCGTGCCGTTTTGCATATCGAGCCACAAGAGTATTGGGCGACATTTTTGTTCCAGCATTTGCATTGCAGGTGATTTAACGGGAAAAGTACGCGTTGTAATCAGGCAGTGGTGAATCGTGAGGACTTTTGAGGCATCCTACATAAAATATGAGGCAATACAGTATGTATGCGCTTATTGAAGTATTTGGTTTATCTCGTCTGTCCACGTCTTCTTGATGTTTTATGGTCACCGCACTCGCGAGCCTGTCTTTGATGGAGCATCTTAGTTATCAGTCCGTAAACTTATGTGCATATGGAACTCCAATACTGGCAAAGTTACGGATCTCGACTCTTTTTTTCACATAAACAATAAACGCCAGCGGTGGATGGAATTTACCCGCGTAATCCCCTCCGTCTTTGTCCTCTTCTCGCAGGGGCGTATTCAAGAAAATTACATTAAAAATAAATAACACTTTATTATAGGTTCAACAAAGCATTCAAACAATCGTGACTTTCATGCACATTCTTCTTTATCGAATAAATAATGGTTAGTGGGTAGTCAACGCGGCAACGCAATAGCAACCGACCAAGAAAGCTGCAGCCGTAAGAAATGGTTGCAACGACAAGGCTTTTAGCCTTTAGAAGCTGATGATGATGGAGATACCTTGGGTATTACACAGCTGGATCGTATCTTATTGATGTGTAACATCTTTCCACTCGATTGCTGGATATTTTTGTGGGAGTGATTTTGAAAAATGGGACGGAAGTGGATCGGAACGATCGAGCTGGCAGTGGTGGATCGAACGGAAGTGTAAGACGCACAGCCAACTCGATCGATCGATCCAGCTGGCAGTGGTAGGAGAGACAATGAGCGCGCGGTGTCAGAAATTGATACCATGACGTACTCTCGGCCATGTGGAATGTATGGGCGCGTTCAGCGGGCTCAGCAATCTGCTAACCTGCTATATAGCAAGCGTCAGCCCGCCTGAACGCTTTGCTACAAACTGACGCGGGAACTTTGAGCAATGCACAGAGTTCCTTTGAAGCTACCATACTTATTGGTCTATGGTCTATGATAAATACATAGAAAATAATTACTTTTATGCGACAGAGCTGTAGACAGCCCTGTTAATGCGCGGCGCTAGGCCGTGGAGCCAAGCTATCTGCGGACTCGGGAGACGTGAGTTCAAATCCCACCGTCGGCCGTCATGTAAATGGTTTTCAGTGGTTTCCAATCTTCAGGTCCAGGCAAATACCGGGACAGTAAGTTACCTTCTAATAGGCCACGACCTCTATCTTCCATCTCCTAGTCAAGTTTCATTAATTTCAGTTCGCATGAGGTTGGCGTCAGGAAGTCCATCCGGCGGTATAAACCAACCGCCACATAGACTTTAATCGTATCTCATCCCCGACCCTGTTGAAAACGGGAATAATAAGGGGGTAGACATCCTGACGATAAGAATAACTCTTCTTTTGAAATTCAATTTTATTGTAGGCTAGTCCACTCCTTTAATTAGGCTGATTTCTTATTTAAACATCCGTCGAAATTTGTAAAGAAATATTGAATTAGCCCTTCAGTTATTTAATTCTCCTACGTGTTACGCGGGGCAGATGACCTCGCTGTTCCACCCTTTAAAACAATTATCATAAAATACCCTACTATCAAACAAGCCAATTGTTTGGGGTAACATAACCCACAAAATTAACATGTATTAATTCCATAAAATCCAATCAAAGAAGTTTGTTCATATTACTGCTGCCCATAGTGGTAAAACACAGCACTGTATGTAAATAATTGTAGTGCAAGGCTATTGGCAAGCTATTTTTGCTTTAGCTTAAAATTAATAAAATGAGGGATATCACTATGTTGCCCCAAGCCGTTCAGTTATTTAATTCCCCCATATATTTCAATAAGGTACCATATCAGATGCGATTAAAAATGTATATACAAAAACTTTTTCTACAAAAATGTATCGAGTAATAAATAACTTAATTCTTGTAATATTTCTTTAAGGGGGCAGATGACCTCATAGTTCCGCCTCTTAAAACAACAATAACTATTTCTTTAAGGTTTGGGTGATAAAATATTAATTGTTGCTCCTCTCCCAAACTAATTGGACAGAATCATGTTGACTGACTGACTGAAAAGAATTCTTTTAATGAAAATTTAATAGGAAGTTTTCACAGCTAGGGGAGACGTTCTCTATTCAGTCAACTAAGACTTGACCAAGTTTTAGAAATAAAAATCCTGAGTGTCGCGTTTTTTATCTAAGAAAGAATCAATTTTCAGTCGCTAAACACAGTATGTGCCCGAATAATTTGTCACACTAACTGGAAAGGATTTAATTGACCACATTGCTGTGCTGACTGTCTGAAAATAATTCTTTTAATATTATAAAACTTGAGGGTAAGTCGATACTCACCATAGAATACTGTAATATTGGAATGCAAGAGAAATATACATGTCCTTAATGATATGGATTTAAAATAAGGTTGAATATTTGGAATGGTTTCCCCTATGTTGGCTGACAGATAGACAGAAAATATTTACTACAGTAATATTCAATGCCAGCTATTTGTATTGAATTGTGCTCTTACCTGGGAATCTACCCATTCATTTATCCACATTTTGTAATAAGGGTATAAGCTAGGGAGACCAGAAAAAGAATTGAAGTGAACATATTTTTTAAACCATTTATTAACTTAATTCATATTAATTTATTCAAAATTCATTGCTATTTTTTCTCTTTTTAGACTTTGGTTCCATCCCACCACCATTTTATAGACATTTAATGCAACAGACATTAAAAAACCACAATTAGAAGAGGAAAAAGTTTTATAATTTTAAATATAAATGAGACAGTATGAAATTCATGGGTACTCACACATCCCAAGAGAAAAGATGCGAGTTCCAACACAATTATCATCTTGGCTCTATTATACAACTTCAACAACACTGAAATAGAATTTAAGGAACCTAATAGGTTCATTCGCCGAACGTGCAGAACTTGATCAATTTGATTGCCCGCCATGTGCCGCAAGTCAGCAGAAACAAGCTAGCAAGCCAGCAGAGAAAAAGTTTGCTGGCTCTGCTGAGCCCTTGCTACCTAGGTCACATCCGCTAGCAAGCCCGCTGAACGGCAAACTCAGAATCTGCTGACCGTTTGCTGGCCAGCAATGAGCCCGCTGAACTCGCCCTATATGACATACTGAACGGTAAACGCTCATGCGAACTCTGGTGTCAAGTGATTGAAACAAAGTCTTCGTATCAGTTTAAACGGTAAAATGCCTTAATATCAAACATTGTAAGTAGTCGGCATTGCCGGTATTATGTTTCTGCACAATGGCAATTCAAATATTAACCCCACATAACGGTAATGCAGTCATCAATATAACATAATCGTTGTGGTTATACGAGAATTGAGCAAGCCTTCATGAACTATTGCTGAATACATTCTCTTTACTCACAAGAGGGTCTATTCATAAGGCATTTTAAACTCAATTTCACACAGGAACATTATCGAAACAAGCAAAATATAAATGAAACTTAATTCCGTAATGCAATATTATTGGAACGTGGAAATAAGTCACCATCTTGTGCACAATATTTGCGTAGTCGAAATAGCCGGGGCTTTAGCGTCTATGACTGTGAATTTAGAGATCTCTGGTTCGAATCCCGGACGGGGTAGATATTTTTGCTACCAGATTATCATTTTAAATGATATTTATCATATCAATATGACTCACTTTAACAGAATCCATATGAAATTACGTGTTGGTCTGTGAATCAAGAGGACCTGTTTATAAGGTTGTGAGCGGTGTCGCGTCTATTAATCTAGTTGATCCATATCGTATTCTTTATTTAGGCTAGTGCTGGTGTAAGCTACAAATCATCTAATATATTGAGTTCCATATTATAAACTACAATATCTGTAAAACACTCCCTTTTACAATAGATTAATATTTGTGCCAATAATAGTATAAAATACCGGTGTATCATCAATTTCACGTGAGGTTTCTTCTATGTCAGATGTTACACATCATATGCGTCTACTGTAAAGCTCGTAATTTTTATATAATACGCTAAGGTGTATGTTTCACTAAACTCAAAAATATGATGATGATGATAATTGTTGTTTTAAGGGGCCTAACATCGAAGTTATCAGCCCCTAATGGTTTGGGTGATAGTGAAAATGATGATGATGAAATGAACAATATAAAGGTACAACAAACAAAAGAACCCTCGGCTACTTCGATTCGCGCAGCTCACATCGGCTCGTCCCGATCTCCCCCGACAATCTCTATTTAGTATAAAAGAAAGTCCCCGATTCTTGGATGTCACAGGTAATCTCGAGAACCACTGGATGGATTTTGATGCGGTTTTCACCATTCTGTAAAAGATATCTCGAGGAAAGTTTCTGTAGAAAATAATTTATTTGTGATCAAAGGAAGCCAAGCAGTAACGATTTCAGTGAAAAGTCGGAAAAAAAACTTGGGAGTCCGTGCGCTTCTTAAGCTTACGCTGGGCAAACAGTTAAAAATATCAATATACTATGAGTGTAAGAATTGTTCAGCATGCGAAGTTCTACAAAAAATCCGCGAGAGCATATCTCTATCTTCAATACATCGCCCACTATAAGTGTTTTTAGACTGGATGGAAGTGGTTTTTGTGTTTCATGCACCTCGCCATTCTTAAATTACGGCTGACAAGAATCCGTTGCAATTCTAAAGTAGGCCGTAGTTCATTGACATCGAAAAAAAAAAAAAAGTGCTTATCACGTAAAGTATTCGTAACTGTTCCCGGGCGAAGCCGGGGTGGGTTGCTAGTACGGGATAAAGGAGTGAGCGGCTGGCTGTCAATCGCCGTCACATACCGTATCGTAAGTACCTACAGCCAGCTGTTTGATTGAGGTTATTCCTTTATTAATGCTGCAAACGCAATGCAATTAAAAGAACGAGAGTAAATGTAAAGTGACCGAAAGTATTAAGCACGGAGTTAAATGAAAATACAGTATTTATGATTTCCTAGTTGTAAACTATGTTTTAGAGAAATATACTGTTCCAATAAGCGTACACACACAAAGGCTATAATATCAACAACACGAAATAATGCATCAGGTGTAGAAAACTGCAGACGACCCTTGGCCATAGACGTTTTCCCTTCCGCTATTATACGCTTCACGAATCACTTTGGAACACCCGTTGCTTTACTTGTTGAAGCCACAACATTATAATTGAGTTTATGAACGGTTTTCTGCTTTCGTAGGTGAGCAGTTACGTTATGGACTATTTCTCTACCTTGTCTCCTTAATGGTCGTCCAGATTTGCTACCATACTTCGAAGTAGAAGCCATAACGAAACTCAAATGATACTATTACTAGAATAGCATGGTACACAACACTATATACATTAACACATTTACCAATAAAGTACATGCTACACGACAAGGGATTATAGGACTACAATAAAGAAAACTTATATAAAACTGAGAAAACAATAAGAGCGCGAAAATGGATTGGCCACAAAGCTCTTGTCAACATATCACCCCAGTGTGCTCGGTAAGGCAGCCAGACAGCATGTGACCCCCTCCACCGCTCCTCTGTGACGTCGCACATCAACTCGGAGAGAATGCGCGGGGAAGTGAGCTTTGCGCAGGTTCTTTTGATAGTTGCCACCTTATAGAACTATAACTACAACTTCCAACTAACCTACGGCCTATAAGAAGAAATGGACAAAAAAGAAGGAATAAGGGAATTAAAGAAAGAGAAACTAAATGCCCTCAACCCTCAAAGGAGGAGGATTGAGGGACTTGGAAAGAAGAAGGGGCAGCGAAAGTATGCTCTATCCAGGAGACTCTGAACATTATTCTATGAAACCTACATTTCCAGCTCGCTGAAAGAGGAGAGGGTCTGTCACACAGGAATTGCGAAAAGGGGAGAAACGGGATCCAGCTCAAGAATTCCTTGGGGTTTTCAACTCCTGACCTCACCAGCCGTGAGCCCTTGAGGGTGTAGCACTACCCAGAGTGCACCTAAGTGGTGGGCCTACACACACCCTGTCTCCCCCAAGGCTTTGTCAGAAGGCAGGAGATATCATGGAAAGAAAAAAAAAACACGAGGTCTGACCCCTCGAAGAATGAGGGATCAGGAAAGATGAGACAAGGGCCAATTAAGGCGGGAAAGTGAAAGTCACCCTTGGATACCCTAATACCGTCGGGGTCGGAAGTGGCACCAGATCACAGGTGTTTTCCAAGACCACAAGATCCCTTTCGATCTGAAAATGATCTATCAAACAATCGTCCGACCAGTAACTTTGTACGGGGCCGAATGCTGGCCTAATATAAAGAAACATGAACAGACCATGCACTCAGCGGCTTCGGTGGCGTAGTTGGTAGCATGCCCAAGATCGCGGGTTCAAACCCGGCCGAAATAAAGCCGGCGGGCCCATGTCATATATGTATGGCATGTAAAAGAACCTTTCACTAACTCAACTTGTGTGAAGCAAAAGTTGTAAGTTACATTTGATTAATGCTCTTAAGTTCCAACGTTCGTCACCAGGCGCTGGTATCTAGTAGCCAAGTTCGCAGTTAGGTGTCGTTGACGGTAGCGTTGTTAGCAACAATAGGATTGATAGTCTGCAGTCCTTACCTGAATTACAGATAACACACACTAATACAGCTATTACAATTACTGTAATACTGTTTATCAGACAGATTCTACACATGACCGCATTGTCGTGGCCCCTAAACTAAGAAACCAACCAAGTATGGGTTTTCCCAAAATTTTCCACATTTTATTCAGGCAAATGTCAGGAAAAGTCCCAGGATACCTATTCTGTTTACTTGGATATGTTTTTTATTTCGTGGTATTGTAGCCCAGTGTACTTGGGTGTGTGTTGTTGAAGGTCTCTCATAACCTGAGACTGGGGAAGGAGACAGCCATGGCCTATAGCAGAAGTGGGAAACCATAGAAAACCACTTCTCAGTGCTGCCTCACAAGGTTGAGTGAAACCCATTGCAGCCCTCAGACCAGAATTAAACTTCTTGGCAGAGCCAGAATCAAACCTGGGCCTCAAGGATGCTAGCCAATGCACCATGAGATGGACGATTGAATTTGTCTGACACTGTGGTGAGGAGTGATTAGTGTGTGTGTGACTGTACTTATTAGCGTCTTAGATTGGGGTAATTGACGCGAGATTGGAATCAGGCACAACAGTCTTGGTCTACCAAGCGACCGCTGCCCAACCATTCGGCCTAAAGAATATGAGCTGACGTGTGGTCAGCGTTTCCGATCCCCTCGGTCGTTAATCTGGGTTTCCATGACCGGGTCGCTGCCTCATTGCCAGACAGCTACTCAATTGTCCTCCCGAGGCTGAGTGCACACCATTAATAGGTGTTTGTTTTAGACGATTGCCCTTGACCTTGAAGCTTGAGGGTGAGCCTGTATACAGTACTCTGTCACCCTCTTGCTTCACAGTTGTCACCACTGGTCTGATGTAATGGAATTCCAGACTTGAGCATGTGACGACACCACCGTGCAGAACAGTACAGTCCATGTTGAAGTACTGTGTGACGCTGAAATACACGTTACATAGTTACGAACAGAACGCCATTATAGGTTTGTCCATCATCTGACATTGGGCAGGTGACGACAACACAGGTACTGTAGGAACTAGCCTCCAGGCTTCCATTATGATTTTTCACTCGTCTAAAACAAACGTCCGGCCTACACCACCCCAACATATGTTTCAATCAACCAATACTTAGGATTCAAAAGTGGATTTATAAAATAAATCAAAATTAATATTGTACAACCATTTATTTAAACATTAAACAATTGAGTACATGCATCGTCGTAAGCAACAAATTGCAGAAAATATAGGAAAGAATAACACCAATAAAAGTGCTACCACATAAATATAAAGCTGCGTGAATCGGGACGGTAACCACAGGACGGTGTATGCTAGCCGCTGACTGGCAGGATCTAGAACAGACACAAAACACCCAGAGCATTAAATTTCAAAGAAATTGAAAAATTCATCCATCAAGCAATTTCATTCCCATCAGTGTAAAACAGTATTTGTGAATTTAATGAAATTATATTTAAACCTTCCCAAGAGGATACTTTTATTTGTTTTATGATTTCAAAACATTTTGTGTAATTCGAGATATTCACGGAACAAACATCTACGATGGTCTCTGAATACATATTTGCAAGTAGTTCGAGCACATCTCAACAGATGGCTTCAGTATTCCAGAAAATGTGAAGCGAAATGCACTTTAAAAATATTGGAATAAAAGTCTATGTTGCATCGCCTCCCGCTCGAACATGGCAATAATGTTATGAAGTGAATGGATATACTGTAACCTAATTTATTTTGGTTACAGAGCTTGATTTTAGTTTCTGTTGGTAGTAATTATTTTAGTTTTCAGGTTGCCAGCCACGGCCACCTATTGGTGGGGCACCACAGAGAATCTTGTGTGTAGTGGCATAGAAATTCTTTGTGTTGGTCCGGCAGTGGGTGGCAGTTGGCTTTGATCTAAGGGCAAGGTAACCATGGGGATGTGTTATTTTGAGATAGTTGATGTCATGCTGAATGGAGGTTATCTATGGAAAAAAGACAGGAGAGAGGATCTGAATGTTGAGATAGGTAGTAGGCTTGTTGAACTATGGTGATGTTTGGTTTGGAAGTGAGCTAGTATCTTCCTTGGGCTTGGAAAGAAAAATCGAGTTTTTGTGGTTGGAATGAATGATATGTTTTAAAATGGATTGGGTTATCTCTGAAGGAATCTGACTTTGTCTATGAGAATGAAAAGGAGAGATTCAAAATGTTGTGATGTGAAGATGAATTTTATTAGAGGAAAATAAAGAAAGGAGTTATATATGAATTGCAGGAGTGTCAAGTATTATGAATTGGTCTGTCCATGCAGACAGACCAGTATTAAGGGTTGTGTTACCCACAAAAGATGGAGTACGGTAATAATAAAGAATGGAGCAAAAGAATATTAAGCTTTGTAAGTGGAGAAGAATGAAAGTTGTAGTGGACACTGTACAAGAGATGCAGGTAATGAAGATTGCTTACATGTAGACAAAGGGGTAGTAATAGTATTGTATTTCTGATTTTGTTATGTGTGCAACATCATCTCAACCCCGTAGATTATTATTATTATTATTATTATTATTATTATTATTATTATAAGAAAGAAGGTTACCAATTTTAATTAACTACAAGTATTAGATTTGTTTCATTGACGCACCAACGTGTGGCTAGAGAAGGAAGTACCAATAACGATCACGACTTTAAATACCAGTATTATATTTATTACATTTTATGTTGCATCACTCCCCGCTCAAACGTGGCAAGAATGTTATGAAGTGAACGGATATACAGTAATGAAAACATTCTAGTAAAGAGGCTATTCTGGTGTTATCAGCTGTGCGTAACTAAGCTTATTTGTGCAACTTATTGTGTTGAAATCAAAAGGAAAAGCACCATAGTTGTATTTTGAAACTTAATAAAATACCTTGACCACGGCAAAGAAAAGAGTTCATTCGCGTTTTACATTTAAAGGAATATTACTTTCACAGACTAATACATTATAAGCACAGTAGGGCCAACCTATAGAAAAAAATCTCTTTCGATAAACGCTAAGCTGAAACACTAGAATTCAATAGTTAAACCAGAGGCAACTTATGGTAGTGAAACTTTATTCAAATCTACAACAGACAAATTACAGAAAACTGACAGAAGAATTATTAGAACAATTATTAACAAAAAACACCAAGTTGATGGACAGTGGAGATTGTTGCCTAACAACATCGTCTACTGTGAAAGTGAATCAATAATAACTACAATGCGTAAAAGAAGAATTTCCTTTTTCTGTCACATATCAAGACTGCCAGAAACCAGGATATTGAAACAACTATTTGATTACTTTTTGAAAAATAAAATCAATAATAATTGGTTCAAAGAAGTTCAGGATGATTTGGAAGAATTGGGTATAACTCGGCAACAAATCAAAGACAGAGAAGAGAAGAGGATTTTGAAGAACAAAAGCATAAGTCTCAAACTAATAACAGTTGAACGGAAACAATATACTATATTGGACACACAAAGGGCTTCCAAGTCGGAGAGGATGAGAAAGTTCTGGGAGGAGAAAAAGAAGAAATTTACTCAAATGTATTGATTTAAGTGCTCCAATGTGGGCGTAAAATATGAAAATAAATAAATAAATAAATAAATAAATAAATAATAAGCACAGTAGGTTCAAACAATAACATTAAACTTAAAATAATGCTATTCTATTCTGTACGCCTCTATTATGGGCGAGTGAGTGAGCGCGCACTGTAGTGTGTTGGTTTATGGAACATAAGTCTATATTGAAATCGAATGTTCCCGAAGGAAAACATGATGTTGATTTGTCCTCCTCCTCTTCTTCCTAGCATCTGTCCCGCACAGGGGTAGGGTCTGCTATTCTGGCTCTTTGTCGCCATTTTATACGATCGTAGGCCATATCGGGTTGGAGTCCAGCAACTTTAAGGGAAAAGAACAGACTGGTTCAGACAAATGAGTGGCCTGAAACAGGGTAGTGCACTGTCACCCCTTCTCTTTATTGTGGTTATGGACGAGGTAATGACACGGGTAAACAAGGAGGAGGAAATTCAGGAGCAACTGAAGGCTTAGGAAGAAACAGTGGGAGATGATGATAATGATGATAATTGTTGTTTTAAGGGGCCTAACATCTAGGTTATCGGCCCCTAATGATCTGGGTGATAGCGAAAATGATAATGAAACGGAAACCAGAACGAAAATTAAGTGAGACGGAAAATACTTACAAAAAGGAACTCAGATTGAAACAACTCACAAAATGTTCTTACAGAAGGGAATTTAGAACGAAAAGATTCACAAAAGGAATAGATTGAAAAATACCCACAAAATGAAGGCTAGGTTCAAAATACGTACAAAATGCAATGTAGCGTCGAAATATATACAAAATGCAATTGAAATTCAAAATACTTACAAATTGCAAATGAGATCGAAATTACGTACAAAATGCAATTGAGGTTCAAAATACTTACAAAATGCAATTGAAATTGAAAATACACGATGCAATTCAGATTGAAATATCCCAGTTCCAATCCAAATTAGTCACAAAGTGCAATTGAAATTCAAAATACTTACAAAATGCAATTGAAGTTGAAAATGCTTACAAAATGTATGGTAGATTCAAACGTCTCATGTGGATTGACAATACTTACAAAATGCAATTTAGATTGAAAATACTTGACAAAATTTAATTTAGATTCAAAATACCCACAAAATGCAATTAAGAATCAAAATATGTGCAAAATGCCCACCAAACAAAATGCAATTTAGATTCAAAATTCGTGCGAAATGCGGTTTAGGTTGAAAATACTTACAAAATGCAATTGAAATTCAAAATTCTCACTAAAAGGCCCCGCTACCTGCATTGAAAGACTTACCAAAAAGCAATTTAGATTGTCAATCTTTACAAAATGCAATTGAAGTTGAAAACAATCGTGAGATGTAATTTAGATCGAAAAAACTTACAAAATGCAACGTAGATTAAAAATACCTTAAAAAATCGCTAAAAGGGAATTTAGATACATGGTGAACCAAGTAACAAAAACAGTGCGGGAATCTTAAAGAGAAAGGAAATATAATGAAAAGAGGAGAGGAGAGGGTCCGCCCCAAAGGTAAGGGACAAAAGGGGAAAACGGACCCAGCTCAGGAATCCCTCGGGGTCGCCAACTCCCGAACTCACCAGCCGTGAGCCCTGAGGGTGTAGCATTATCTAGGGTGCACCAGAAGTGGTGGGGCTACATACACCCTGCCTCCTTAAGGGCCTTGAGCACAAGGCAGGAGGTAAAAGGAAAAGAAAAAGAAGCCTGACCCCTCACAGAAGGAGGGTGTCAGGAAAGATGAGACAAGGGCCAATTAAGGCGGGAAAGGAAGAGACTCCCTAGGCCTCGGATACCCTAATACCGTCGGGGTCGGAAGAGAACAAGAGTTGACCAAGTGAGGTCGACAGGAAAGAAGACGGAGAGGAGCCCGGCTCAAGTAAGTGGAAGCAATGCCGGAATCAGCTGGGGCCCCGTGGTCGCCAACCCACGCCCACTAGAAGTGAGCCCCTGGGGGAAAACAATGGGAGAGTACGGATGGAAGTTCAACATCAGTAAATGTGAGATCCTGTTAACGACTAGCAAAAGGGACAGACCAATGAGTGGGATAACACTTGGAGGTGGACAGCTGAAGAAGGTGGAAAGTCTCAAGTACTTGGGAAGTATAGTGGAGGAAAATGGGAGAAATGACAAAGAGATTACGGAACGAGGCAGTCATGCAGAAGCATTTCTGAGAAGCATTAGGAGTTTAGTGTGGAATAAAGATGTATCACAAAAAAGCAAGGAAGTGTTATACAGAAGCTACTATATCCCGATACTGACCTATGCATCAGAAACTTGGATAATGAAGAAAAGAGACATAAGCAGAATACAGACAAGTGAAATGAAGTTCCTACGAAGTAGGATCAGAGTAACAAGAAGAGACAGGGTGAGGAATGAAAAGGTCAGGGAAATAGTGAAAGAGGAGCCCTTGCAGAGTAGGATTGACACATCAAGACTGAGGTGGTATGGACACTTAAAGAGAATGGAAGAGAAGAAGATTCCCAAGAGGATACATGAGATGCAGATGCAGAAGAAACAACCAAGGGGAAGACCAAGAGATAGATGGCTGAAAGGAGTGGAGGAATGTATAATTTTCAAAAGAAAAATATGTATTGTCCGTTGAGCCATTGTATATTTAAACAAGAAGAGACAGGGTGTTTGTGTTTAAAAGTGGAGGAATGTGTCAAGAAGAGAGGCGAGGACTGGACTAGAGTGACAACGGAGAGGTGGTGGGAAGAAAGGACTAAGTGGCGAGGCTTATGTTCCAAACAGACCCAGCCTGGGGCTGGAAACTGTACAAGATGATGATGATGTAGTGTGTCAAGCTATCGCTGTCTAGGACGTCCAACTGGTCGCTTCGCATCTACAAGCAAAGTCAATCCAGAGCTTGCAACGTTTTTTTGTCCGCTCGATGCACATGACCATACCAGCGCAGACGGCTTTCCCTCATCTTCTCAATGACTGGTGCTACTCCATATCGCCTACGGATGTCATCATTGGTGACATGATCGTGAAGTGTCACACCAGATATCCACCGAAGCATCTTCGTTTCCAAGATAGCAAGTCTTCGTTCTTCTTCCTTTGTAGTGAGCAAGCATTCTGTGTTATACAGGGCGACTGGTCTCACTACGGACAGATATATTTTCGACTTGAGACGGTCTGGAATCTCTTATCGCAGAGAACACCAGTCATTGTCCGCCATTTAAGCCATGTGTTGCTCACACGGTGAGCAATCGAAAGCCTTAAGGTTCCATCAGCAGCAATAGTTGAGCCAAGGTACTTGAATGACATTGCCTTCGGTAGATCGGCACCATTGATTTTAATTGTCCCTTGTTCAATTTGATCTGTTATTAGGTATTCTGTCTTATTAACACTGAGCCGTAGTCCAAATTTTCCTAGGTGGTCACTCCATGCTTGGATTTGTTGTTGAAGATGATTTGTCCATTTGAGCTAATTCATTTTAACAAAACTTGATAAAATGGTCCGGCTAGCTCAAAAACAAGTTGCCAGCGTTTTGTCCCAGTGTACCATTGGGCTCATCAGTTGGTATGGTACACCTCACCAAGACGCGTGGCTAGCACATACTGAGAAGGCTACTGCAAGGCATGAAATGCTGGCAACATGTTTTTGAGCTAGCCGGACCATTTTATCAAATTTTTGTTAAAATATATTAGGGCTATTCCAAAACTTAGGTCCGGTAAAAAGAAACAACATCCAAAATCAAAATTGTTTCCAAAACAATTGTTTTATTGACATTCCTTACGTCTTTCTCTATTTTTCTACATAATTTCCATACTTATTTACACATTTGTCACATCGTTCCACAAGCTTTTGAATGCCTAAGTCGTAGAACTCGGCCGCCTGCGAAGCTAACCAGTCTTTAACAGCTTCTTTTACTTCATCATCTGTGTCGAAGCGCTTGCCGCCAAGAAACTCCTTTAGGTAGCGGAACAGGTGGAAATCACTTGGCGCCAAGTCCGGACTGTACGGTGGGTAGTCCATCTGTTCCCATCCAAATTTCATGATTAGAGTTTGCGTGTCATTCGCAGTATGGGGTCTGGCATTGTCATGCAACAACAACACTCCAAACGACAAAAGACCACGTCGCTTATTCTGGATTGCACGTCGAAGTTTAGTCAGGGTAGCGCAGTAGGCGGCTTTATTGATCGTTGTCCCTGAAATAGTGAATCGTCGATCGTCATGAATTTTGTCATCAACCACATGAACCAACTCGTCTGAAATCACTGATGGTCTGCCAGAGCGGGGTTCATCGTGCACATTTTCCCGTCCTTCATTAAAGGCTCGCACCCACTTGCGCACTTCACTGTCACTCATTATGTTAGGACCGTACACTTCAGTAATCTGCTGATGAATTTCTGCCGCAGAAATGTTTCTTGCAGACAGAAACCGTATCACTGCCCTTACTTCACAATCGGCAGGCTGATTAATAGTCTTAAACATTGTGAACTGACACTATCAACAGCACACAGCAACAGTCACAACGCTACTGGCGGCTTTTGCCGCGCAAGGCATGCAAGGAGTCGGCGCGCATGCATGTTTTGCCCTTGGCGCCTCTTTCAAATATTTACGGCGAATCGGACCTTACTTTTGGAATTACCCTCGTATCAGCTCAAATGGACAAATCCTTCGGAAACATTCGATTTCAATATTGATACCTAGGTAAGGTTATATTGTTTTATGAAAGGGAGCTTCCGTCTGGTGGTTCTCTGAGGGACGTGAAAACCCAAGTCAGCTAGCAACTGATTCGAGTCAATTCCACCATTTATCAGCTTCTTTTAATAACTTGTCTTATGAGTTTGGAATCCAAAACCATCCTGCAAATAGATTTTCAATCCACCTCATCCCAGGCCCATACTGTCTAGAGAATTGATTTTCGTGGAGGAGTTGCGTTTGAAGCTTTTGCTTCCAGCCATTCAAGCATTCAAACGAACTTCTACAAGAGCTTCATTAGAAGAAGTTTAGCATATGGGAGGATTTCTACCTTTGTGATGCGATGACTAACCGTGCATGGACGCATGGTGGTTATCAGTTGAGGCACGTTATGATTCGAATATCGGTGCAAGGTTTTCACCACCGTATATGTCGGACGAAGAAAATTCGCGAACCACGTCCTGAGTATAGCTGCAAAAGATGTGACTGCCAATGTGAGCGATATCACGTACTATCATGTAAACTGAGGGTAGAATCCCTCACAAAATTTTGTACTAAGAACCACGTTCATGCACATTGTGCACAATAAAGTATTTATTATTAAATTATTAAATAGTTGTTAATGTTTCCTTTGGGAAAATGGCTAATAAAATTTTAATAAAAATAAAATTAAGGCTTTCACGGCCCGGATTACTAGATAAATAATTCACCACATTGTTTGATTCCATTGAAAAAGGAGGCAAGGTTTCCCCGAAACGTATGGTTCTAATTTAAATACACACGGCATTAGCCCAAAACATGAATTATTTATCTAAAAATAAAATTCTAATTCAAAATAAAATGAGAACCACCAATGACACTGATGGCTCCATTTTGAAAAAGTAACGAGCATGTCAGTTACTCCGTTACTGTTAAAAGTAACAGGGTTACAGTTACTGAATTTAATTAGTTATACCCCGTTTGGACGTCCCAGTTGCGATCCCGATTAGGCCCCGATCCAGATTAAGTTGGGACGTCAACAGGATTACTCTATCTCGACTAACTTACCCTCTAACAGAATCAGCCCGATCCTGTTCTGCGATCATAAGTGTGTTCTATCCCCTTGCTGTTGGTTATTGTAGTTTTAAGGGGCGAAACTACGACGTCATCTGTCCCCCTGCTGTGTGAGTGAAACAGGCAGTGGAGAGGATGGCCATTTTGGATTGTCTTATGTAAATTATATATAAACTTTTAGTGGTTTTGGGGTTTGGGGGATATGAAACGCGAAGATATGTTTTCGGAATTATAAGATGGGGCTTCTCGTATGCTAAACATCTTTTGTAAGTATACAACAATTGGTAAAATTAGTGAATTTGAAATATTTTTCTTTGCTACGTTTGTACCTTTTAGCGTACAGAAAGGGATATTTTTCATGGATATTGCTTTAATTTTCTGGAAGTTGTTAGTGGAATTTTTGAGCCAGTCAATTTTTCCATCGCTCGTGTGATTTTATTTTGGTATAAGCGATGATACCAGCAAGTGCAGTGCCAATTTTAAGGCCATTGATTGGAAGTCATGAGTCTAGCTATCTTATGCCTTACAGGTAAAATGAGAATCCATTCTAATAATCTGGCCACATCAATACATTTTCCAAAACAGAAATGACCTTTACAGACACATTATTGTGTTTGAAGCCATTTTCAGTGTTACCTTAGTAAACAAAAGTTTGATGCTTTCAGTCGGTCAACACGATTGTACCCAATTGAGATAGGTTATTTCCTAATCCAGAAAAAAGTTACATGAGATAAATATGTATTTATGTTCGACCCTGACTATTATATGTCAGAAAACTGTACTATAATGAGACTCTTTATAACACTATTTTTCATTATGAAACAGTTTCTCCCACCAATCAGAGCTCAAGAAACAGTTGTTTGACCAATTAGATAATTAGATGCGCTGAGTTCCACGGCCTTCTAATTTAAATTTCACTGCCTGGCTTAGTGTCATTGAAGAGTAATCGAGGTGGCCATGGTCAAATACAAGGCATTCTCTGCGTCTCAGTAGATAAAACTGGCGAAATCTTGACAGATATTCATGAATATTTATGTTCAAACATAAAATAGTTATAATAATTATCGTTGAACATAAACAGTCATATGCAACTTGCCTATAATGGAAATTATAAAACTCGCGTACGCTCGTTTTATAAACATACTCATGTCTTAATATTGCCATTATAGGCTCGTTGCATAATGTACTATTATATTCAACGATGTCGAAATGTAAATATTATATGTCAGAAAACTGTATCATAATGAGGGTCATTATAGTACTATTCTTCATAATGGAACAGTTTCTCCAGCCAATCAGAGCTCATTCATTGACCAATTAGGTAAGGATACCTTCGCGCATGCGCTCAAAATCCAACATGTCGGACATGAATTACATGATTTGAAAGTTCAAATTGGATATCGGATCAATTATTGTAGTTACAATCCCAAACACAAAGACAAAATCAGCACGAACCTTTACGGTAACAAGAAAATACTATGACATATGCAAGAAATTTACGAATCGACATCCAGAAGTTAGCAACACAGCATCCTTCTACATAAATTACCGACATGGGAAGTGCACCGTCCATATGTTCGCGTAAATAAACTGGTGAATATGAGACAAGAAATAGCACTGTACCTTAATAACCCCAACTCTTATTTCAAACAACTTCGTTGACAATATTAGTGAATGCTAGTTCTGATCAGCACTAGATATCATGCAGGCTGTAAACAATAGCATTGCCAAGTAGAGTAAATGGTCTCTGCTTTCGAAATTCTTTGACCCACGCATGCGCTCTGTTCAGTCAGTAAAGCCAGCGTGTCCTGTTCACTAACTGAATCCCACTGATATTTATGAATATTTATGTTAAAACATATAATAAAGTTATAATTATCATCAAACATAAACAGTCGTATGCAACTCGCCTATAATGGTAATTAAGACACTTGTATGGAAATTACAAAAACTCGCTACGCTCGTTTTATAAACATAATCGTGACTTAATTATTGCCATTATAGGCTCGTTGCATAATATACTATTAGTAATCTCATGTAATTTGTTTGGGTACAATCATGTTGACCGACTGAAAAGCATCAAACATTTGTTTTCTTTACAGAAATATTCATGTCGGATACTTTACCTATGATGGTCACTCCATAGCCCATGTCGGGCACCCCCATGCGATAGGAGCAGGTGGGTACTATCACTTCGTGGACGATGCCCCTCCCCAGTTGGAAGTGCCACCACGGCTTAGTTCTGGGCATTAGCATCCTAAACGGTTGTTCCTCGGGAGTGATATCCCCCTCCCTAATGCTGGTGTAGAGAGACTGGTGATTGTGAGCGGAGAAGATCAGGTGTGGACGGAGTGCTTTCACCACCTGCAATACAGAGGCAGCAATAATCACCAGGGACCTTTTAATAAATCTTATAGATACTGATAATCCGAGCTAGCCACCTCAGGACACTGGTGCTATAATACTAGCTTCAGCATGGGTTTCCTGGAGTAAGATGATGTCAATTTGATGATTTTTCAAGCTTTTGTATAGATATTCACACTTTGCCCTGCTTATACCTTCTATATTGAAGTGGTAGATTTGTAATGATGGTCCAATCTTACGAACATGAGGGTCCTGAGAAGGACCTATTTGGGTATCTTTTTCTCCTTGACTTTTGACCGAGAGGTCGTTTACGACAGTTCGGTCTCATCTTGATTGTTGTTGCTCGCTTAGCACCACCCAGGGGACACGTGCAGGGTAATGGTTTGGTAATTCCTGCGGACGTGAGCAACACAACTCAATCAAGCATTGCGCCTCATCACAGGATGCATGCGATCCACAAACACACATTGGCTTCCGGTTCTAAGTAACATTCCACCTCCACCCCTGAGAAGACTTCAATCATTGCTGAACACATGGAAGAGAA
This sequence comes from Meconema thalassinum, assembly GCA_946902985.2. Classification (NCBI taxonomy): domain Eukaryota; kingdom Metazoa; phylum Arthropoda; class Insecta; order Orthoptera; family Tettigoniidae; genus Meconema; species Meconema thalassinum. Next base: position 193,228,622 of record OX336395.1, read on the forward strand.
TTGAAAACAACCCATCGCTGCCAATACACTCTGAGCTCGCAGTACCTTTACCGCAGCGACTGAAGTCCAGACAACCATCATGGCGAACAGCAGTCAACCTGCAGGATAATCACTTCAACATTCTAGATGCCTGGAACAATCAATGGCAGGAACAAACTTCCCTGACACATCACCATCTAATTGTGACTCCTTGGGAACGACCTGAAGGTTTTCGTTTACCTTGACGTCAATGGTGCACACTGAACCGGATAAGAACGGGCCAAGGCAGGTGTGCAGCGATACTGAATCAATGAGGCTGGAAGTCCTCCCCTGAATGTGACTGTGGAGAAGATCGGCAAACTATGGACCACGTAGCTTTCGAATGTCCTCTCAGAGCATTCAAAGGGACAATACAAGAACTCCACCAGCTTAATCAAGAAGCCATCGATTGGATTCAACAACTTAAAATTGAACTCTAATTTTACAAACATGAGATTACACCGACTACACTAATTCACACATTTATTAATAAAAGCTTCCATTACCTGGATCTCTCACCCAGTATTCACAACTATCTTCATAGTCTATCCCTTCACACAATTCTTAGTATTCTTCTCACAAATTCTTCTACTCCTGTTCTTTTTTATCTTTGGCAATCATAACCTATCAATACCTTTTTGTCAAACATGTAAGCAGGATTTCTTCTTCAACATGCAAAACCATTTGCCAGACCAGAGCATAATATAATTCCCAACATCACCATTTACAACAAAGCCAGCTTCCATTCTGCATGGCATCCTATCAATAACATCACCATAGAAACCTCATCAAGTCAAAGCAAACCTTGCCATTAGCAAGGCCACCTACCAGCAATAGCCAGACCACTACCAAGAATCTCTATGGCACTGAACACACAAGACTCTCCATGGTTGTCTACCAATAAGTGGCCATGGGCCGATAGAAATGCAATGATTACTACCAACAAAACAAATTAGAAGCAGTCTCTGTAACCTACTAAAAGTTCGGTTACAACCTAATTAGCATCTATACAGAGTACATTTCTTGTACTAAATGAGCGGGGAAGACAAGCAGAAGCATTCCGGAGGAGTGTGAGAAGCATGATATGGAGCAAGGATGTCCCACAGAACAGCAAAAAGGTCATATATCGGACTTATGCCTTGGAGACCTGGGTTATGAAAGGAAGGGAGAAGATCAAAATACAGGACAGTGAGATGGGGTTCTTGAGAAGCAGTATTGGAGCCACAAAGATGGACAGAATAAGAAATGAGAGGACCAGAGAATTAATGAAGGAGGTACCATTACAGGATGGTATAGAGAAATCTAGACTTAGATGGTATGGACATGTAAAACGAATGGAGGAGAAGAGGATACCCACGAGGATACACGAGACGAAGTGGAAAGGAAAGAGACCGAGAGACAGGAGGCTGAAGGGGGTGGAAGAAAGCGTGAAGAAGAGAGGAGAAGACTGGACAAGGGTGGAGGCTGAGAGATGGTGGGAAGACAGAAGATGTTGGAAAGGCTTGTGTTCCAAACAGACCCAGCCAGTGGCTGGAAACTATGCATGATGATGATGACAGAGTACATTTCTTCACTGTTGCATTGTGATGTTCTATATAAAATTGTTTTTCAGTCAGCCATCATTTATAATTGAGTAAATAAATCATCATCGAATTCCAACTCCAGTCGCCCGGGTGCTGTTAACGATCCCTCGCCACCTTTTCCTGTCCATGAATAGTTGGGTCTTCACGGGTCCTTCTCCAGTCCAGCCCTATGTCTTCAAGCTCATCCTTGATTTGGTCTAACCATTTCTTCTTTGGTCTTCCTACTGGTCTTTTTTCCTGAGATAATCTTGTTGAAATAAGCTTTCGGTGTCCTCTCATCTCCCATTCTTTGAAGATGCCCATACCATCCTAATCGTTGCTTCTGCAAATATTTTGTAGCACTGATATCTATGCCAGCCTATGTCCTGTTTGTTTCGTTCCTTACTTTGTCTCTCCTTGTCCTTGATGCATTGTTCTTATAAACTTCATTTCGGATGCCTGAATCCTACTTTCTTCTCTTCTGGACAGGGTGCATGTTTCTACTCCGTAAGTTAGAATTGGGATGTAGTATGTTTTAAACAGTATATGTTTACACTTCCTGGGCACCTTATTATCCCACAGTAGTGTTCTAACTTGTGCATAGAAGGTGGCTGCATTACTAGTTCTATTTGTTACTTCACTGTTGCTGTTGTTATCCTTACACAGTGTGCTACCAAGATATTTAAATTGATCAACAATTTGTAGAGGCTGATTATTCAGGTAAATGGTTGCATTAGACAGCCCTGTTGTCATCACTACTGTCTTACTTTGGCTTATTTTCAACCCATACTCCTTGAACAGCTTGTCCCAAGCATCCAGTTTTACTTGTACCTCTCTGGCACTTTCTCCCCAAATCATGACACAACAGTATTAGGAGCTATCCATCAAAAGTCAATAAATTCAGTACTTTTTTTTTTTTTTTTTTTAGCGTATGGCCTTTATGCCGGGAGTGTCCGAGGACATGTTCGGCTCGCCAGTTTTGTAGCTGCTTCAAGACGGACACCCAATGGGTGAGCTACAAGTACAGGAGGAAAGTTGGAATGGAAGGGCAAGGAGTTGGAAGGTAGCGGCTGTGGCCTATAGTTACGGACCAACCCCGGCATTTGCCTGGAAGGTAGATGGGAAACCACAGAAGACCATCTTCAAGGTTGTCGGCGGGGGGATTCGAACCTCCTCGCCTCCCGGATGTGAGCGACTGCCATTAGTCATGCCGTAACGACCACGGCTAACTCACCCGGTAATTCAGTACTAGAAGTTCTTTAATAATGCACTAGTTTCGACCATATTGTGTCTTATCAGCATACATAATATCTGACAAGTGAGACAAGTGGTTTGTAATTGCGGGTACGGTATTGATATTGTAATTGTTTTCTTATACAGGGTCCGGCAGTATAACTTCCTTCTTTAAAATGCGTGCCATTCAGTCGGTTGATGTCGTCGTGGAACGCTAGTGGTCTTGTTTGTGAGGTGGTACTATAAAGTTTTGTCCCGACACAGTTCAGTCGCCATCATGCGTTGGAACAGGGAGGAGGCCTACTTTTCGAGCAGATGTTCTGTGATCGCAACCCCCGCACCATTCAGAGGCGCTTTAATTTAGTCCCGTTGGCCCCTGTCGTGGGCCGGAAATCAATTGTTACGTGGGTCACTACGTTGAGCCAAACTAGAAGTGTGACAGGACGAAGAACTGGAGTCCCTCGGCCTCATCTCGCTTAGGGGCGATTTGGAGTGGCCGGCCCACTCTCTTGATTTGTCCCCTTGTGATTTTTTCTTTTTAATCCCGTGTTTATATGAACTGTCCAAGGTCCTTACAAGATTTGACGACCAACATCCAGGAAGAAATAGCTAACATAACGCCTTATATGCTGGCGAGAGTCATGGCAAACGCCAGAAAGCGGTTTACTTAGTGTATGGAGAATGGGGGACGTCGCCTACCTGATTTGATCTTCAAAACTAAATAAAACAAAACTTTATGTATGCACCTACATTATAAAAATAAAAAATAAAGTTTTCTGATTCATATAATGGGTTTTATTAAGTTTTTAAAAAAGGAAGTTATGCTGCCGCACCCTGTAGAACTAAATAAAAACTAAGTAGTCGGTAGCATGCTGTACTGCTATGCCCAAGATGGCGGGTTCAAACCTGGCCGAAGCCGGCAGGCCCATGTCATAGATTTATTTGTTTAAAAGGACGTACCACGGCAATTGGTGGTGTGTAGCAAAATGTGTAGGTTATATTTGGCTAGTAAACAACGCTCTATCAAGTTCCAACATTCGCCACTAGTGTTAGTGACAGAGTTGAAACAACAGTAAAAACTCGATTAACCGTCATTGTCGGGACCGTGGTCATGACAGTTGAGCGGATAGACGGATAACAGTAACACTGTATTATTCCTCCAAAACATGACCTCAATCAATTATATTAGACAGGTATCACTCTCACAGTAATGTAATATATTTCGGAGCGAAAGAAATTAAACACGTTTGCAATAGCAAATGAAACTATTTATTACTTGATAAAAACATCCGTACAGTAGCTACAAATGTGGCGAAATAATGTACAGTACAGTAATATAAACTTACAGGTGAAATAGTTCATGTAGTTTGGAAATAGTCAGTCATTTTCTTCTGCCTCTTTGATGCTCGAGCTTTCACCGTGGCAATATTTCGTATTTTTCGGAGCAGTAGTGTCTGCGTTGCATTGGCCTCTTCTTTACTTTCAAACCATTCTATACACTTGGACAGTATTGTTTCAGCCTCCGAGTGGCTAATAGTTTGTTTTTCGTCATGGTTTGAACACTCGTCTTCATCGGGTACACTCACTTCCCACTAAAATAGAGTAAGTAAGCAAAGCGAACGCGTCACTGCACCTTAAAGCACTTTGTTATTACAGTATTATTATGCTATTACATCAATGACGGTTAACAGAAACTGGCGGTTTAAAGAATGACGGTTGAACGAAGTTTTACTGTACTTGGAATTAAACTTGTCAGGAGCCCTCAGGCGTTCAATCAAAAATGCCCAGCGTATGGCCAATGGCTGTGATTCATATTTCATATAATTTTTTTTTTTTTTTAATTTTATGGTCTGCATAGGACCACTTTAGTCAGCTTTATGGTTCAGATTTTTCTTCTTTTCATCCGCCCAATACTTCATCTACTCTGAGCGTAATTTATGTTCTTCCTCTGGAATCACCCTTCCTATCCTCTGTTTGTTGATCTTCGTCTGTAGCATAGTGCGTTTGTCTTTCAATATCTTTACTGTAGTGCATCCGTCTTGTATTTTAAGTCTTCTATTATAATATGTTACATGTAACTCTCTCATGTCTTCCTTAAGTTCTGTGATCCACATAATGTTGCTCTTACTCTTCTAAAATTGTTCTATTACTTTCCTACTGATTCTATTTTCTGGTGACCTTATTGGATGCCCCAAGAAAGATATTCGCTTCTTTTTCATAGTGCTTGTCACTGGTTCTATTTATAGACTGTTTTATTGGAAGCTTACCTCCTGACGCCATCTACTTGTTAGTTTTTATTTAAACAAGTTCTCATAATTCTTCTCTCTCTTGAGTACTCGATCTATTGCAACAATATTTGAATCGGTCCAAACTGAAAGGGCCTTAGTCACAATTTTGGTGAAAATGAGTTATTGCCAGAATCATATTACTTGGGACAAACCTTACATGCTATAACAAAGGGACCTCAGCAGAGAAATCGATGCATGCGTTTCATAATTCCACACAGAAAGGGTCTCAGTCCATAACTGCGGCCCTTTCTGTATATATCATTGGCAACACAAGACAGTTGCCGCACAAATTTACTTCAGCTCTACCCGCGGCTCCAAATCTAATAGGCAACAACTGAGCGGATTGTTCCTGCGTTTTGCGAAGTGACATTTGCATACTGTTTAGCAATGTCATATGACAAAGTTTGTAATTTTATCTCTAATATCTGATAATACATGGTGTTATTATTTTTTACTAATTGTGAATGTGTAAGGTCCACCTCTTCTGGATGTCGGTAGACTTTCCCTGTATTCTGGCATAGAATAAAACAAAAATGGTATCAAAATATATCATATCGTGCAGAAAGGGCCTCAGTCCATTGTCTTTATTTCATCACCCACAGTAGGTAAACATTTGAATGTCAAGTTTTGTTATGAAATTATATTCAGCATGATGGTGGCTATGTCAAGTGACAACCTAGCAAAACATGAGGTAAACAATCGAATTAATAAGGCAACACAATTTTACCACCAGGTAAGACACCTGCTGTGGGATGAGCAAATGCCCTTGAAAACAAAGATGACATTGTACAAGTCCTATTATACACCGATTCTTACATACAGTCTCGAAACCACAACACTAACCAATAGGGATAACTCTAAACTCCAGGCAGCCGAAATGAAATTCCTATGTACCATGATTCAGAAAACCAGGAAAGACAAGATCAGGAATGAGAAGATTAGAGAAGAAATAGGAATAGATGATTCTCTCCTCAATAAGATCCAGATCTCAAGACTGAAGTGGTTTGATCACATGAAGAGGATGCCACCAAACAGAACTGCACGGAAGGAATTTCAGAGAAAAGTAGGAGGAAGACGACCCGTGGGAAGGCCACGAAAGAAGTGGATAGATACAGTCAAGAACGATGTACTGCAGAGAGGTCATCATTGGGACAAGTTGGTGGAGGAGAAGTGGTACAAGGACAGGATGAAATGGAAGGGGCTCATGTACCACACCCGGGCAACTGGAGTTGGTTCAGGATGATGATGATGATACTGGATGGTTTTTCAAAACTAAAGATAAAACTGAAGAGAATTAAACGGTTTTATTAATTTTACTCAAAACCGACTCAGTATAGACCGATTCATTTGTCGTTTTGAATATTGTTTCACATGCATAGGTAATGTGTGGCTGGTTGACTGTTTTGTATTGTTTTAATTTGGTTGCTATTGAGAGACATTTTTTGTTGTATGTGATCTTGGTAACTTGCTGTGCATTCTGACCGATTTCCTGTAAGACTTTATTTGTTGTTTTGTTTCCTGAATGTTATTGGCCAGAAGACTTGAAAATATAAAAGCCTGGTACTTAAAACACATTCTACAGATATCCAAGTTTTCGGGAAATCGAATCGCATATCTTCTTGGTTGGTTGGTTCCTCAGTTTAGGGGCTGCGACAATGCAGCCATGTAGCCCCGTGTACTTTGGGTGTGTGTAGAATCTGTCTGATAACCGGTGTTAATTGTGTTGACTGTATTAGTGTGTGTATCTGTTTTAATTGGGAGCCTCCGTGGCTTAGGCGGCAGTGCGCCGGCCTCTCACCGCAGGGTCCGTGGTTCAAATCCCGGTCACTCCATGTGAGATCTGTGCTGGACAAAACGGAGGCAGACAGGTTTTCCTCCGGGTACTCCGGAAGAGAAAAAGAAGTGCTGGGATGATTTTACAGAAAGTCTGCAGGAAGATGTTAAAGGAAGTAAGAAGATGTTATATGGATTGGTTAGAAACAAAGTAAAAAGCAGAGAAGATACAAAATTTGTAAAGACAGAGACAGGACAGATTTTGACACAAAGAGAAGACATACTCCAGCGATGGGAAGAAATTACTGAACATCAAATTCAAAGAATTAGTGGAAGTTGAAGAAGGTAAAGAAATGACTGAAGAAACCCAAGATGATGATATAATAATGTTAGAAATAGAAAGAGCCATAAAGAAGATAAAGAGTGGTAAAGCAACAGGAGTGGATGAGGTAGCTGTGGAGATGATAAAAGCAGCAGGACTAGTAGGGATGCAGTGGTTGTACAGACTATTTCGAGTGATATGGAAGAACAAGGAAGTACCAGAAGACAGGGGTAAAGGACTAATAATTCCAGTATTCAAGAAAGGAGATAAGAAAGAATGTAACAACTACAGAGGAATCACCCTCATCCCGCATGTAGCAAAGATATTTGAAAGATATTTGAAAGGATACTTGAGGGTAGACTGAGGATGAAAGTGGAAAAGGAAATGGAGGAAGAACAACATGGATTTAGAAAAGACAGATCAACTTTTGATCTAATTTTTACCATAAGAAACATGATGGAGAAAAGGTGGGAATTCAGGAAGGATTTAGTGATGACATTTATAGACATTGAGAAGGCATATGACAGTGTACCAAGACAACTGGTTTGGGATGCATTGATAAAGAAGAAAGTAGACGGAGCAGAAGTGGAAATGATAAAAGCTATGTATAGGAAGTGTATAAGTAGTGTGAAGACCAGGGTCGGGCAAACAAACTGGTTTAATGTAGAAACAGGACTCCGACAAGGGAGTATATTGTCCCCTATACTTTTCATCACTGTCATGGATGAAATCCATAAGCGAGTGAAACAGAAAATGGGAAATAAAGAGACTAAGGCCTTACTCTTTGCTGATGACATAGTAATATGGGGAGAAGATGAAACAGAAGTACAGGAACAAGTCGATGTATGGAACCAGGAGATAGAAGAGTATGGAATGAAAATAAGTGTGGAGAAGAGTAAGACAGTAGTGATGACGAGAAATAAGAGAGATGGTAGGGGGAATATTGAAGTAAATGGGAAAACATTAGAAGTTGTGAAAAGTTTTAAATATTTAGGGAGTATAATCACAGAAGATGGAAAGATAAGTGAGGTAATTGGTAAGAGAATCCAGCAAGCAAATGGGTTTTACCAGTGTGTGAGAGGTATGGTGTGGAACCAGGATGTTCCAGAGAAATGAAAGAAAGTCATGTACTCAACATATTACACACCTATATTGACATATGCAGCAGGCACATGGACAACAACAAAACGGGATGAAAGAAGAGTTCAGGCAGCCGAGATGAAGTTTCTTAGAGGAATAATTGGAAAGACACGAAGAGACAAAAGCAGAAAAACAGAAATTAGGGAAAGAACTGGATTCCCAAAGCTATAAAACAAGATAGAGATCAGTAAGCTGAAATGGTATGGACACATGATGCGAATGGGTAAAGACAGAGTCCCAAAGCGAGTATTTACAGAGAAAGTAACAGGAAAGAGGCAACGGGGAAGGCCTAGGAAGACGTGGATGGATACAGGGAGGGAGAGCATAGAGAAGAGAGGGGTAAAAGTAGAAGATATACTAGAAGAAGGAAGAGAGTGGTGGAGAGACAGAAAATTATGGAGGTCCTTGATTCACACCCCGACCCAGAACACTGGAAACGGGAAATGAAGAAGAAGACTCCGGTTTTCCCTGTCAAAATTTCATTCCAGCAACACTCTCCACTATCATTTCATTTCCTCTGTCATTCATTTGATCATTGCCCTAGAGGAGTGCGTCAGGCCTCGGCAGCCGGCACAGTTCATATCCTCGCCGCTAGATGGGGGCTTCATTCATTCCATTCCCTGACCCGGTCGGAGACTGGAAGCAGGCTGTGGATTTTCATTTTTCATCTGTTTTAATTCAAGTAAGGACTGCAGACATTTAATTTTTTCAAGTAGTTCCTACTTTCGCCGCCAAACACCACCGTCAACTACCAACTAATTCAGAACTTAGTTACCAGATGCCACTGCAGTCGGCTCTTGAAGACGAACGTAGGAACCTAATAACGTTAGTCCAATGTTTAACCTATATATAATTTAGCTTCACACAGGTGTAATTAGTGGAAGGTTCTTTAACATGCCATAAATCTATGACATGGGACCGCCGGCTTTACTTCCCCTCCGAAGGAAGGCATACTGAGGGATTTTTAACGTTCTTAAAAAATCCGATGACTTCGGCCGGGTTTGAACCCGCGATCTTGGGCATAGAAGCTCAGCATGCTACCAACTACGCCACCGAAGCCGCTCATATCTTCTTGGAAATGAAACATTCTTTCTGGAAGATATCAAATCGCTCTTAACCTACCCAACACGGCAGCCTTGGACACGGTCTTGGAAGAAAGGAAAACTAAAGCACGTCAAATTCCTAGGGAATTTTTTCGATACTGAAGCAATGCAAAATCACGAATGGAAAGGACCAAATTTCAAGTTATGCCACGTCTTCACACATTACGCTGCACATGGTTTTCATAGTAAAACATGTATAAATCCGAAATTTCACGAATCGACATAAAAGTGCATATGTCGCCCATGTGGGGAGCTATGCCCTCTGTATCATCTTGGAGACTGTGCTGAAAGATCACAACCGATCACATTTGCTAAAGACTGATACAAATCAGTATTATGTTATTCATATTAATTTTCATTCTTGGTACACATTGTGTTTAATTAATAATAATAAATTGGCCAGAAGAGCTAGGTCAACAGCAAACCCTAGACAGTTTAAATGTATGTTGTCCTTTTTGGTTCCAATTTTTATATTTTTCGGGTTGTTCATGTACCATTCCTTCATAGTGTGCTCCAGTGTACAGTTAAAAAGAAGAGGTGACAATCCGTCACCCTGTCTCAAACCAGTTTTTACCAAGAATGGTTCAGAAAGTTCTCCTCTGAACTTAATTTTAGAAATTGTATTGTTAAAGCATAGGTGGGCAATGAGAGAGCGCAGCTCCTGGAGCCAACTGCATGAGCGCGAGCGGAGCCAAGGAGCCGGGACCAGCTGACTGCTCGCTAATAGTTTGTGCTGGAACCACTAGATGGCAATATGCGCAGTCAAGGCGCAAGCATAGGTACAGCATTGTACCGGGCTGAGTAGGCCTATATTATGTGTACGGCTGTACGCTAAATATGAATCACGAACAAGCTTAGCACATTTTTATGAACAGTTTTCGCAAACAGATTTCCCAAACATGCACAAAATGACTGCCAAACTTCTATCAATGTTTGGTTCTACATATCTGTGTGAGAAACTGTTCTCTCTAATGAAGATATACATATCTCCAAGAAGAGCCACTCTAACTGACTCACATCTCACTGCCGTTCTTCGAATTGCAAGAGCAAGATCGAAATAATGTTATTGGTTTTACGTCTCTTTTAACTACTGTGGATTTTAGAGACGCCGGGGTGCCGGAATTTTGCCCCGAAGGGGATCTTAAACGTGCCAGTAAATCTACTGACACGGCTCCCTCACATTTGCGCACCCTCAAATGCCAGCTGACTGCACCAGGATACGAACCTGCAATCTAGGGCCCAGCAAGCGAGAACGTTACCGCTGAGCCACGCTGCCAGCTAAGTGCAAGATCGCTCCAAATGTAACCCGTCTGCTTCAGCAAAAGGATACGCACACCTCCTCATCATCTGCAGAATGACAGTTCAGATATATAAGAACACATAGGCCCATGTTTTGTTTATAGTGAATTATATTTATTCATGTATTTATTTCTGTACTCCTACAGCAAGTTTTCGTTCCTTGTGTTCTAAACAAGTTGTTAGGTTGGCTTATTGTAGTTTCAGGACTATCGGTAGTGGGCAAAGGAGTGTGTACTTATCAGTAATCTAAGTAATTATTTATGTTTCCTACACAGAACCTAATAAAAGGAATATAATTAAGCGTATGTACGTAGCACCATAATCTAATCATCTAAAACACAACAAATAGGGCACAAGTATAACGCTGTTGTGATATGCCACTTGTAACGGGAAGCTGTGCAAGCAGCCACAAGATTAACTTTGGTGAGAGCGCATACCGGCTCTTTCTCCTGCCGGAGCAGGAGCGCTGCTCAATGAGCCGAATTGTGCCCATCTCTGTTAAAGTAAGTTTATTAACAAATTCACAATGAAATTTGATAAAATCATGGTGGCCACTCAAATCGGTCAACAATTTTCAAGGAGTTTTCCAGGAATTTTCCAGCAGTAATTCACATTTTTCCAGACTTAAAAATAAGCGTGAGTCCCGAGGGGGCTTTATCGGTTATCCACTTCAAGACCAAAATAAAGCAGTTGTGTTTGGTTTACTTATACAGATGTTACCAAAAATTAGTGGTGATTGTGCTATTGATATAGTCCGGGACAGCTTAAATAAGTTACTAGATCAAAACAGAGTAGGCAACATTAACAGCCGTCCCCTATGCCTACGTAAATGTTGGTTTATGGTGGCATTTCTTGCAGGTAAGTTGTTTTCAGGTGCGAGCACATTGTCGCCAACCCTGCTTAAAATCTCGCCATCTCCAAAGACCATAATACCAGTAAAATTCCGTACCACACAGTTGCCGACATGTTTCTGGCAATAACTCCCAGAATGCATTTTTCACAAAGTCAGCCAACATTATAATTACGACTGTAACTAATGACATATTATTTAAATAATTTCACAGTTTTCTTTGGAAATTCAAGTCTAATGAAGTTGTAACAAGTTGTACAAGGTAAGTACTAGTAATATACATCGATTAAAACAGTTTTTACAGTTATTATAGACTCTTGATATGTGTGTGTCAAATCCACCTGTCTGAGATGTTTCGAAGCTTTTATTTAATTAATTTTTGGATAAATTCTTATTTAGATTTCATCATGACGCCTAAAAAATACGAGAACAAGATTGGAGTAACTCTACAAAGATCACTACAATCTAAGTACCGGTAAGTAGGCCTAGCCTAGACCTACAAAATTTAAAGTACAGAGTTATTTAATCGTTGTTTCATTTATTTTTATATTCAGTCAGAGCACAAATAACGCAATAAAAAACCTTAATGGTCTTTGGAAATTTTGAAATAGTCTTCCGACTGCATTTTCCGTATAGGCCTAATTCAAACATAACCTAAAATATAGCCTACGTAAGTTCTCTCTCGGGAATATATTCTTAGGTTCAATTCGCCTTCTAATATAGTAATGTATATTATTCTCGACTTCCAAATGCCGTCAGCCATAATATTATAATACATTGCACATGTAACTCTTAAGCTTGGAAGTAGGCCTAGTCTATGATTCACACTCGGTTGGTGGTAGTGAATGTATTGGTGATTATTTATGAAGCTTATAACTTATGTACTTGGCTACTGACCTATAGCCTACTTAGTAGTAGGCAGTATTTATATTAGGCCTATTTTTATTTGTTTCAGTCATGGTTGCGACAGAGTAGTGTGATGCCCTAACTTCAAGGGTTGTGCAACATGAATCAATCATCATTCTGAAGAGCCATATACTCACATGTGCATGGTATATGCACTTCGCTAGAGTCACATATGCAAATTTTCAGAGAATACTAACAATATCTCGTAGCTCTCTTTTAGTTCTCGACATAAGTTATTGCATCACTGAATGTCTGGTGAAAATTACTGATGTACTAATGTTGGGTGAGACAAAGTCATTGTTCGCTACTTGGTTAGATGCCACGGTTTGGGCGAAGCCACTGGTTGCAATTCGTTATAAATATTGGTCGCAGCTATAGCCTCCTTGTATTATTTCTGAATGAAAGTAGAAAGTGGCTTATACACCTGCATCGGACATGATTGTGACTGTATGCTGTGATGGCTGCGCTAGAATTATTAGCACACAGGTAACGATATTTGTAGGCTATACATTATACGGTAATAGAAAACTAAAAATTTCATAGATCTCGTAGGCCTATACTACACAGCTTGGACATTCTTAAAATTCATGACACGTGAATAATGAAATAAAAGGCAAAACCATTGGCCTGGATAAAGATTGACTACCACCACTGTGCATGACAAAAACCGGGGGTGTTTAGCTAACGCGGCCCGCGTTACCTCAATTTTTCATTAGTATTTATTTGGCGTATAATTAAGTGTCTTCTTAGTTATTCTGTCAATATGGATCAAAACAATTTACTATTATGGCAAATATTTTTGCTTATTATCAATTTTTCATATTAAAGCATTGTTGTTTCTTATGGCTAGCCCAGATTCCAATCCATCAGCTTTCTTGCATTCCAATAGAGTTGTGTGAGGTTTCCTGAAGTTCTAGCAGTCACATCAAGTTTGTTGCAATGTGGCAGGCGCCCCTTATCCATTTTACTTCCAGGTTCGTGACAAAGTGTGCATTTTTCAGATCTCAGGATGTCCCAAATAGGATCACGACTTATATAGATGGAATTCCAGCTGAGTCTGCCATTTTCGCTGTTAATTATGCACAAGTACAGTATTGCCAATCCCACACTTACGGGACTACTTTGTATAAGCGCGGTACCATGAAACAAAATAGCGCCAAGTTTGAACCAGTTTGAAATGGATTGTGCAAGCTGTTTTTGTCTAGACCAATAATTGTTAATTCATTAGGCCTTACAAACACCCCTGGATTTTGTCAGGCACAGTGGGGGTAGACACGCATCAATAATTTTCATCCAAACCCATGGTTTGTGCCTAGACCAATAACTTTTAGGCAGTGAGGCGTTGGTATTCCCGATTAGTTCGAAACATGAAATTCTTGCGATCAGCGTTCATTACAGTGGTAAATACTGTTCTACATACAAAACAAACATAACCTGGGGCTTACGCCCAGACCTCCTTGCTTGTAGTGCAATCGGTAATTTTCGTCCAGACAGTCGTCTAACCAAGTAACGACTAATGGTTTCGTCCAGTCAGTCGTCTAACCAAGAAGAGCTCGTTTATTTCTTTTTCTCACATAATTACAACATTACATGTGTCGTCTAATGTAGGCCTATTTAGTATCGGATATGTTGGTAACTAGGGGGATGAAGTTACTCACGTCCGCAGCATACCTTAAGCTGTACGTGTCCCCTGGGTGGTGCTAAACGAGTAACAATTTTGGCAAAAACGTTCCAGAATAGAGAAACATGAGCAAACAAATGCAAACAAATAAAACTGCTCTTATCAGAGCAAAACAACACGAAGTAAGAATACTGCAATGGAATGCAGGTGGTCTATCAACAAAGAAACTTTTGGAAGTAAAGAAAATCATGATAGACAGAGATATAGACATCCTTCTAATCAATGAAGCCAACACTACACCTGAAAAAATACAATATTTAGAGATCCAAGGGTATACCATCTACTCTCTCTTCAAAACAAGACAAATAGCAAGCGGAATATTTGCAGCAGTGAAGAACAACATCATGTCAAAATTCAGAATTGTAAAAGAAATGGACCCAACAGATACATCAGAAATTATCGAATTATCCATATGGATCAACAACAAGAAAATAACAATATTCTGTGTTTACAGTCCTCCAAACAATAAAAATCTGAATCTTCACCTTTTAGAAATCAAAACAGCTACTATTTTTATAGGAGACTTCAATGCAGCTTCTCCAGTCTGGGGCTACAACTACACAAATTCAGCTGGTAAAACAATAAAAGACCTTATAGAGAGTAGCTCTCTTGAGCTATTATATAGTAACAAAGACCCAGCAACATTCATTCACCACTCTGGTTCCACAACTAACCCAGATCTCATATTAGTCTCAACAGATCTTACAAACCACAGTCATCGATCAGTACTCGAAGATCCAGGCAGTGGACATAGAATGTCCCTTCTTACTATTACATCATACAGTGAATCTGCGCAAAGTGCAGACCAGAAGATTCGGTAGAACTTTAAAAAGGCAGACTGGGAAAATTTCAGAAACAAACTTGAAACAAAAATGTCGGAAATTGATCTTGATGCACCTCCTAACATCATCCTGAATAAATTTACTACAGCCATAAAAGACATAGCCAAACTGTGCATACCCAGAGGTGCCCAAACAAAATATAAACCTTTCTGGTCAGATGAATTGAACAATCTTAAGTCCGCCAGAGACAAAGCAAGAAGAACAGCTGAACTTACTCAGGATCAAAATGATGTACGGAAATGGCGACAAGCAACAGCAAAATTAAAACAAGCAATAACAATATCAAAAAGAGAATCTTGGAATAAATTTTTAACAACGGTTGACTATAGGACAGACAGCAATAAAGCTCACAAACTTATCAATTCTCAAAACAACAAACACGTAGTCACTCCTTTGAATCCTATTATGATAAATGATAAGGAAATTACAGACTGTCATAAAATAGCAAACCACTTCTGTAAACATTTCACTTCAATTAGACTATCAAAACAGAAAAAGAAAGAAGACAAGACTCTCAAAAAAACAGTCAAAAAATTCATGAATAATAATGCAGATGATATCTTTAACAATAAATTTTCAATGGAAGAGTTAATGTTAGCAATAAAGAACACACACGTCAGAAAACAACCAGGACCAGATGAGATATTCCCAGAATTCATAAAAAATCTAGGTCCATCTGCTCTAAACATACTGCTACACATATTCAACAAATTTTGGACATCAAATGATAACCTACCTAAAGACTGGACTAAAGCAACCATCATTCCAATCTTAAAACCAGGCAAGCCAAAAAACCAAGTCCCCTCGTACCGACCTATAGCACTTACCTCCATTCTGGTAAAAATTCTAGAAAGGATGATTACAAATAGACTCAAATGGTACTTGGAAACAAAATCTCTTCTATCAGAAGAACAAGCAGGGTTTAGACAAAACAGGTCCTCCTCCCACCAAATAATGAGATTTACACAAGCTGTTAAAGAAGCCTTTAACAAAAGGGAAAGTGTTCTTGCAGTTTTCATCGATTTTAAAGGAGCCTATGATACTGTATGGCGAAACATGCTGCTAAAGAAACTTATCAACTTCAAAGTAAATGGATGTATGTTAAACTGGTTTTCAAGATTCCTTTCACAAAGAATGATCAATGTTTGTTACAACATCAAAACTTCAGGTTGCAAGCAATCAAAACTAGGCCTCCCACAAGGAGCTGTATCAAGCACAACTTTATTCAATGTGTACATCAACGATCTTCCAAAAACAATAAAGAAAGTAGGTAATGTGAATATCAGCATGTTTGCAGACGATGTTATCATATGGACCACAGCACGTAACAGCCCAAATCAGCAAATGCTTCTTGAACACAGAATGAACCAGGCACTTATAAAACTCAAAAACTGGACCGAAAACAATAATATGAAAATCAATACTTCCAAAACAGTATACCAGTTTTTCTCCCTGAGACACCACAATCCAACTTTTAGTCTCAAATTTAGTAATCAAGACCTTCCAAAAAGTGAAAGTACAAAGTACCTAGGTATCATCATGGACAAGAAGCTGAACTGGACCAAACACATAAAACATGTGGAGGATAAGGTAAGCAAACGGATGAAATTACTGAAGAGACTAGCAGGAGCTACTTGGGGGAGCACTCAAGACACACTCAACAAAACCTACAATACTTACATCAAATCTATCATAAAATATGGCAGTGAAGTACTCTCTACAGCACCCCAGTCAAACATTGATCGCCTCGAGAGGTGTCAGAATAATGCCCTACCAATCATAACAGGTGCAATAAAAACAACACCTATAACCGCCTTGCAATTATATACCCACAACTTACCAATAGAAGAAGAGATGAAACATCAAACAGCCAATGCATACCTCAGTATACAAAGACTACCTCAAATGACATGGATCAAAAAACCAGTTTCTAGCCCCAATCTTAAAATGCAAAAAGATCCCTTAAGCCTCGCCAAAGAATACATCAATAAGAGCAATCTGCAAATAAAACTTGAACCACTCTGTATGCCAGTCAATCCCATTGAATATATACAAGTGACTACAGATCTTACTTTGTTAGAAGAGGTCTGCAAGAAAGACTCTTCACCACAAGATCTAAAACAACTGGACCTCTGTACAATAGAAGAAAGATATCCATCTAATCAATGGCTAAAAATATTTACAGATGGCTCACAAGACAAAGAAAATAGAACTGGAGCAGGAATACGTTCATCTCTCTTCTCACTCTACTTCCCAGTAGGCCAAAACAAAACAAACTTTGATGCTGAGATAGGAGCAATTTCACATGCACTCCATCAGTTATTAGGCAGAAACATTGATTATCAAAAATGCGTTATCATTACAGATTCAAAAGCAGCCATCCAAGCCATCTCGTCAAATTATAAGCCCCAAAATAAAGAACTGAAAGATATTTTTTGTATGATAAAAACCCTTCAAAGACTCCACAAACATATCTCATTTCAGTGGATCCCTTCACATGTTGGAATAGCAGGAAATGAAGAGGCAGACAGATTAGCAAAAAAAAAGGTACCACACTACAACAACCTGTCAGTCAGACTGATTTTATGTCAGCAAAAAGGATCTTGAAAAATACTATCAAAAACAGGTATGAAGAAATGGCAAAGAAAACAGCAGAAACCAAATTATGGAAAGACATTGATGCTAAATGGGATCAATATAAATTAACACCAAGAAAAGAAGCTGCAGCCTTCTTCAGACTTAACACTGGCCACGACTGCCTTGCAGCTCATCTGAAACAAATCAACATCCTGAGATCTGAAGAATGCACACTTTGTCACGAACCTGGAAGTAAAATGGATAAGGGGCACCTGCTACATTGCAACAAACTTGATGTGACTGCTAGAACTTCAGGAAACCTCACACAACTCTATTGGAACGCAAGAAAGCTGATGGATTGGAATCCAGGCTAGCCATAGGAAACAACATGTTGGTAACTAATGACGTCAATGTGATCGCTCACTGCGGCAGTTTCACATACCAAATATGCTGTCGAACATGGCTGCGGTTGTTAAATATACAATAAATAAAAGCACATGTTTAAGTGATTTAGCACATATATCCGGTGCAGAAGTGATCAAGGTTAGTAGTTTCAATTGATAATGCCCCCCCCCCCCCTCCCGCCAAAAGATGAAATAAGGTATGAAAATGATATATTATCAAAGTGAAAGCGAAAAGAAAAAAGAGTGATAAATGGTACAGAATTAATCTGAAATTTCACTACAGTATATGTCATTTTATAAAAGGGCATAGCGGGTGGGTTACAGACAGCGAAGGAGAAAACATCTATTAGGACATCACTTACATAATTATTATTCATCATTACACAAGGTATTTAGGCTAATTTAAGTATTCTACTTGGTTCATCACTCCTGAAGTGTTACCTCTATTACGTATGTCGTTTTGCCTTGAACATTTTTGGTTGAAGGCGGGCTATTATTTTATTTTAGAATATGCACTGAAAATTTGATGTAATCAGCGTAACCGCAGCCTTCGTAAAGAGGTTTACGCAGGCCAGCGCGTATCCCATTTTTGAACAGCTGACTGCGGTTGACTGTAGCGTTGGGGTCTGCACCACTAGCGCTGGCTAACAGCGGGGCGCTCTTGAACTCGGTCAGTGATATCACTGACCGAATGATTCGTCATGATAATGCTATTATTATGATCATGTAGAAATGAGTGGAAGTGTAGAGGACGTACCCATTCGCGACAACGCTGCCTCAGTTCAATTCCCTCTCATATATTCCGCTCTCGCAATTTAAATATCTCAGCTCTCCACAGAAAATTGTTTTGTGTTGGTATCTTATAATTATAATATTCGAGATATTACTCCGTCGATAAAGCTTGCCTTTCAACGCCTGTACTTAACTCGTCAATTTCTCAGTCAATTCATTGAATTTTCTACAAGTGGCTTTTAATGTGCCGGTTGATGAGAGGTCAGGAGACTATTCTACCAACCATCTCACGTTGTGCGGCTAGCATTTTTTGGCAGTTGGTCCAGGTTCAATTTCCAGCTCTGCCAAGAAATTTTAATTTTGGTCTGAGGGATGGAACAAGGCACACTCAGCCTCATGAGGCAAAACTGAGAAAAGGAGGGTTCGATTCCTATCTTAGCCATCTTGGAAGTGGTTTCCACTCTTCTACTCCTGGCAAATGCCGGGATGGTTCCTAAATTAAGTCCATGGCCACCTCGTTCCCAATCCTCATCTGAATAATAAATGCACACACTAATCCAGCCATCACAATAACACAGGTTATCAGACAAATTCCACATGCCCAAGTACACAGATTTACATGACCATGATGTCACAAAGCCCCAAAATCAACCAACTGCTGCTTTCTACCATTCCAAGACTAAATCTTCGAGTTGCCATTAGTCTTATGCCCCTAAAATCCACGACTAGTTCGAATGGTTTTAGGCCTAAGCATTGGATCAACCATCTTCTTGCATCTCAATAGGGATTTGCCAACAGGCTTTCAACAGCTTGTCTCAATTCTGCCTTCATATATGTAGGCCTATGCATGCAAGAAATGAGTAAGGTACTTATCAAAAATAAAGAAATAATAAGCTAATATGTACCCTACTATTATATTTCTCTCCTACTCCTAAATCCTTCTCTGAACACTCATCTTAAAACAGAATGGTCTGCATTTTTGGACTAATTATAAAAATATAGCCTATAAGAAGAAATGAACATGCTCATCTTTAGCTCCCTGGCAAATATAATTGAGTAAGTATTAATGTTTCTGTTCTTATGCATTTTATATGATGCTTTAAAAATCAATCTAGAAGAGATAATTTAAGTTAACTTCACTACCATAATACTGCTTAAGAGTTACTGTCGAGGACTGATGACCAAGATGTCTCTAACTTGAGCAAGGACTGCTTCACAACTTCATGTAAAACGTATTTTCGTAAAAGGGCCTTTACTTAGTTTGGATCATTTGCGATACGTGTTACATGGATGTGTGTGCTGACTTTTTGGTGTTAAATGATGTAAGTTGGCAACACCAAATGTGGCGGCCATGTTGGTTTTCTAGTAACTTATTTAAGGTGTCCTGGACGCATTTTTTTTTTTTCAGCCCGAGCCTAGCCACAGTATGTAATTCTGAGCCTCTCATTGGCTGTTATGTCATGCCATTCTCCTGGTTCCGAATAGAGACGGTAGGTAGTAGCAGGGGTCACATCCGATCAAACATGGAGGAAGGTTTTCGAGTGAGATGTGGATAATATTCGATGTTGAATTGCATTATTAGCGTGAAACAGGCATGAAACGTGCTTTAGATCAAGTTTAAAACAACCCACGCAGCAAATGAATGCGTTCCAATCAACATTTAAGGTCCAAGTGAAATCAATCGACATTTATCCACATGTATTAAGACCTATGATAATATACATCTTTCACCAGCGGAAATGTGCACGAGTGGTAACGTGCGAGCTTGGTAACTTTGTGTCCCGAGTTCAAGACTACCCGAGAGCAGAAATTTTTACTTCTTATGAATTATTTTATTATATCCTCCCTCCTTTTTACAGCATGTTTTATGCCTTGCTTTATTGAAATTATCTGTATGGGTGATTGAAATAATAAACATTGTTAGGCGGAATTCTTCCATGTTATATTCCTCTGCTTACTGTTCAACGCGGCTAGCGTTCTTGGCTGTCTCCCCAGAGGTCCGGGTTCGATTCCCAGCTCTGCCGATGTATTTATTTATTTATTTACAAGTAGGTGGACTCAATGACCACCATGTCCAATTTGCTCAAATGAACAAGAGCAACATCAGCGTCGACTTCTGCAGTGGTCAAGCTGCTTGCCTCACCAAGGTGGACCGGGTTCGATTCCCAGCTCTGCCGATAAATTTCAATTCTGGTGTGAGGACTGCAACGAGGTACATTCAGCCTCGTGAGCCAAAACTGAGTAGAGGTTGGTTCGATTCCCACCTCAGCGATCTTGGAAGTGATTTTCCATAGATTTCCACTTCTACTCCAGACAAATGCCGAAATTGTTCATAACAATGCCACGACCGCCTCCTTACGAATCCTCACCTGAATATCAAATACTCACCATACTACATACACCACAATAACACAGGTTATCAGAGAAATGTATTTATTTATTTATTTATTTACAAGTAGGAGGGCTCATTGACCACCATGTCCAATTTGATCAAATTAACAAAAGCAACATCCGCGTCAACTTCTGCTTGCCTCTCCCCAAGGTGGACAGGGTTCGATTCCCGGTCAATTCACGTGAGATTTACGAAGAGAATAATCACGTTCTGAGTTTTGGTTTCTAACTAAATTGGAAGTTCCGTGTCTAATGATCGCGAGATTGTGTGTTTGAGTCTTCAGTCTTTTGACAGGTTTAATGCAGCTGTCCATGTCTCCCTGTCCTAAGTTAATCTTTTCATCTCTACATAGCTACCACACCCTACATCCGAGGCAATCTGTTTGACATATTCTAACCTTGGTCTACCCGTACAGTTCTCGACCCTTCCGCCTAACAATGTTTATTATTTCAATCACCCATACAGATAATTTCAATAAAGCAAGGCATAAAACATGCAGTAAAAAGGAGGGAGGATATAATAAGATAATTCGAAAGAAATAAAAATTTCTGCCCTCGGGCAGTCTTGAACCCGAGACACAAAGTTACCAAGCTCGCACGTTACCACTCGTGCACATTTCCGCTCGTAACGGAAGTATATTATCAAAGGTCTTAATACATGTGGTTAAATGTCGAATGATTTCACTTGGACCTTAAATGTTGATTGGAACGCATTCATTTGCTGCGTGGGTTGTTTTAAACTTGACCTAAAGTACGTTTCATGCCTGTTTCACGCTAATAATGCAATTCAACATCGAATATTATCCACATCTTCACTCGATAATCTTCCTCCATGTTTGATCGGATGTGACCCCTGCTACTACCTACCGCCTCTATTCGGAACCAGGAGAATGGCATGACATAACAGCCAATAAGAGGCTCGGAATTACATACTGTGGCTAGGCTCGGGCTGAAAAAAAAATTATGCGTCCTGGACTATATGCAAGTCTACACACAAATGATTTGATTGTTGTTTTAAAAAAGTATTTGTGACTCAAATATCCGCTTAAAAAAAAAAGAGAAAAGAATGCCGCCTGCAATTTTATTGCGGTGAAGTTGTCTATACTCAATATGTTTTACAAAAATACTATCGCGTGTTCTCCCACACATAAACAGGTAGCCTGAGGAAATTTCTTTTGTTAACGATAGAGTGCTCACCCAAAACCACAGCGGGAGTATGATTTAAAATGAATTTTTTTTTATAATTAATTAACAGTGGCTATTTTCTAGGAGTTTTCAAATTTTTCATCATTTTCCAGACCTAATAAAAATCCAGGAGTTTTCCAGGATTTCCAGGTTTTCCAGGAGTAGTGGCCACCACGTAAAATGGTAAGTAAGTTCTTCATCATCATATCCTAATTCCGTTCCCAGCTATTGCCGGGTCTGGGTGTTACGAGGCCTGTCCATCTTATTCCATCTTCACACCACTTTTCTTCCTCCACTTGATGCCTGTTAACTCCTCTTCTCTCTATACAGACTCTCACTCCTGTACTCCAGCGCATTCTTGGACGCCCTCGAGGTCTTCTTCCATCGAACTTAGATTCTTCCATTATTTTTGGTAACCTTTGTCCGCTCATCCTCTTAACCATTGTAGTCTCTTTTTCTCTATCCCCTCTCTCATACTTTCCTGATTTAGTTCTTTTCTAATTTCTACACTTCTTATCCTGTCTAATCTTGTTTTCCCTTTAACTGCTCTGAGAAACCCCATTTCACCTGCTTGCAGTTTGCTCCAGTCTCTTTCCGTCATTGTCCATGTTTCTGCTCCATACGTGACAATGGGTGAGTAGTAAGTCTAATACAGGAGGAATTTTGCTTTTTCTGGAACTTCTTTATTCCAAACCAGATGTTTTATTGTTTGATAAAAATGTCCTCCTTTTTGCAGCCTCTTGGTAATCTCATCTGTTATCCCACCATCACTAAATATTTTACTACCTAAATAAGTGAAACTGTCTACCACTCTGAGGGGTTCACCATCCAACTCAATATTCCCATTTATCTTTCTCTCTCTTCCGAATATCATAACTTCACTCTTATCTTTATTTATTTTTAATCCATACCTTTTCATAACTCCCTTCCGTGCTTCGAGTTGTAACTGTACATCTCCTTCTTTATTGCCCCATATTACCATCTTCTTCTTCTTCTTCTTCATTTCCCGGTTCCAGTGATCTCCATACTTTTCTGTCTCTCCACCACTCTCGTCCCTCTTCCTGTACATACTCCACTTTCACTCCTCTTTTCTCAACGCTCTCCCTCACTGCATCCACCTCATCCTCGGCCTTCCCCTTTGGCGCCTTCCCGTGACTTTCTGAGTAAATAATCGTTTCTCCCATTCGCATCATATGTCCATACCATTTTAGCTTACTGATCTCGATTTTGTCTTGTAACTTTGGGAATCCTGTTTTCTCCCTTATTTTCTTGTTACTGATTTTGTCTCTGCGGTCCTTTCCAATTATACCTCTAAGGAACATCATCTCTGCTGCCTGGATTCTACTTTCCTCCCGTTTAGTTGTTGTCCACATGCCTGCTGCATACGTCAATATAGGTGTGTAATATGTTGAATACAACATTTTTTTTACATTTCTCGGGAACTTCCTGGTTCCACACATTTGCATGTTGCTTATTGGATCCTTTTACCAACTTCCTCACTTATCCTCCCATCATCTGTTAGGACACTCCCTAAGTATTTGAAGCTTTTCACAACTTATAATGTTTTTCTTGCCTATTTTCAATTTTGAAAAAATAGGCTTATGAGATCACCTTTTGTCCGTGTGTGTGTGCGTGTGTGTGTGATTCGTGTGTGTGTGTCCCCCTAATAAAATCTAAACGGCAGGAGCGATTTCAATGAAACTCGGATAGTTCATAGCACTATTCCCGGCGACCTCGACCGTGCCCTTCAAATTTTGTTACGACTCACCAATCCAACATGGCGGCTGTGCGAAATATTTCACCAGCATTCAATATCTCCAAAACTATTACCGATATTACCCTGACATTTTCTAATGTGATAGAGGGAATTACTATAAGTTCACTTATGTGACTTTTGAAAACCTGGTAACTACAAAACCAACATGGAGGCCAAGCGAATTTGCGACTTTTAAATAGACGTTTCTCGCGATTTGACCAACCAAACGCAATGAAACTTGGTACAGTATATGTTTATATACATTGTTATGCACCGACATCTAACTTCGTTCAATTGTTCACATAATCACAAGATGGCGGATGTGCGAAATATTTCACCGGCAATCTATATCTCTGAAACTATTAGCGGTATCTCCCTAAAATTTTGTACGGAGATAAATGGGCACTACTGGAAGTCCATCTATAAGACTTTCAAAAACCGGTTAACTACAAAACGAACATGGCGGCCAGGCGAATTTGAAAATTTTAAATAGACCTTTCTCGCGATTTAATGTTCCAAGAGCACTGAAACCTGGTACAGGAAATATTTATACACATTGTAATCCACTGGTATCTAATTTAGTTCAATTGTTTACATAGCCTAACCTCAAGATGGCGGCAGTGCGAATTTTAAAATTAAGTTTTTATTTCTTGTGATGTAGTCATGCAATCAAAGTGAAAGTTTGAATAATGAACCTACGCAATAATTTTCCTTTAATGGTACATGACTCTATGGCCTATACATTTAACAATCCAACATGGCGGCCATCCGAATTATTTAGACGATACTGAATATCTACGAATCTATTTTAGCAATCAAACTGCATTTTTTAATGTTCATAGGGGCTATGAACTTGAGTTCACCTATAGGACTTTAAATAACCTGGTGATCACAAATCCAACATGGCGGTGACGCGAATTATAAATATTCACATGGACGTTTCTCGCAATTTAACCATCCGCGTGCAGTGAAACTTGGTACAGTAAATCCTTATACGAATGTTAATCCACTGGCATCTAATTTATTTCAATTGTTTCCATAACCTCAAGATGGCAGCTGTGCAAAATGTTAAAATCTCCTTGTTTTTTCTTGTGTCCTAATTATGCGATTGAAGTTTGAATACTACACGTTCACAATAATCTTCATGTAACAGTACATAACTCTAGGACCTACATATATAAAATCCAACATGGCGACCATCCGAAATATTTAGTCGGTTCTCAATATCTACGAATCTATTACAGCAATCAAACAGAAATTGTGTATGTTGATACAGGCAATTAACATAAGTAGGATATATGAAAATAGGCTGTATAGTTCTTCACGGAACTACTTGTCATCTACTGCAATATTCCCCCTACCCCTGCCCCATATTACCATCCCTTTTACTAATCCATTACAACATTAAATAGTGCAGGAGATAGAATACTGCCTTGTTTTCGTCCTTGTCCTATAGCAAGCCATTTAGAGTTAAGTAGTGGTGTTCTAACTCTACAATTGTGTCGTACATTGTCTTTATTACATTTATATATTAGCTATACCAAATTCTTCATTTCTTCCCACAGTCTTTCTCTGTTTACTGAGTCATAGGCCTTTTCTATGTCTATGTTCTATAAATTCGATTAATTTTGGGTGAAGTCCAAAATGTCTTAAAATGTTTAATAATGATGGTCTGTGGATGGAATCGTATGCTTTCCTGAAATCTATAAACGTTATCGAAAGGTGCTTGTATCGTTTTCTATTAATATGCCATGAAATGGTCTTAAAATTTAGAAATGTCAAAAAATCACAACTGTTACAATAACAATTAATAACATCAGTGAAGGTCCAGAATGGTTGTTCACAGACCAAGGAAAGATTCAGAGAGTCATCATCATCATCATCTTGTACAGTTTCCAGCCCCAGGCTGGGTCTGTTTGGAACACAAGCCTTGCCACTTAGTCCTTTCTTCCCACCACCTCTCCGCTATCATTCTGGTCCAGTCCTCGCCTCTCTTCTTGACACATTCCTCCACTCCTTTCAGCCATCTATCTCTTGGTCTTCCCCTTGGTCGTTTCTTCTGCATCTGCATCTCATGTATCCTCTTGGGAATCTTCTTCTCTTCCTGAAATCCATACCACCTCAGTCTTAATGTCTCAATCCTACCTTGCAAGGGCTCCTCTTTCACTATTTCCCTGACCTTTTCATTCCTCACCCTGTCTCTTCTTGTTACTCCGATCCTACTTTGCAGAAACTTCATTTCACTTGCCTGTATTCTGCTTATGTCTCTTTTCTTCATTATCCACGTTTCTGATGCATAGGTCAGTATCGGTATCTAGTAGCGTCTGTATAACACTTCCTTGCTTTTTTGTGGGACATCTTTATTCCACACTAAGCTCCTAATGCTTCTCAGAAATGCTTCTGCCTGTCTGCCACGTTCCGTAATCTCTTTGTCATTTCTCCCATTTTCCTCCACTATACTTCCCAAGTACTTGAGACTTTCCACCTTCTTCAGCTGTCCACCTCCAAGTGTTATCCCACTCATTGGTCTGTCCTTTTCCCTGGTCGTTAACAGGATCTCACATTTACTGATGTTGAACTTCCATCCGTACTCTCCCACTGTTTCTTCCCAAGCCTTCAGTTGCTCCTGAATTTCCTCCTCCTTGTTCCCCAGACCATGAGATCATCTGCAAACACCATTGCTTTCATCTTATCTTCTCCTATCTTTCCTGCTACCTGTGTCATTACCTCGTCCATAACCACAATAAAGAGAAGGGGTGACAGTGCACTGCCCTGTTTCAGGCCACTCATTTGTCTGGACCAGTCTGTTCTTTCCCCTCCAACTTTCACACAACTCACACTTCCACAATAAATCTCCTTCACTCTGCCTAGAGTCCCTTTTTCCACTCCCATGTTTTCCAATGCTTCCCAAACCTTCTCCCTACACACACTATCATAGGCCTTTTCGATGTCCAAGAAGGCCATCAACAGATCCTCTCCAAATTCGTAGTGGTGTTCCTGGAGCTGTCTCACTGAAAATATGAGATCCACTGTTGATCTCCCAGGTCTGAATCCATACTGCTCCTCTCTCAATTCTCTCTCCACTTTGGCTCATATTCTACTTTCCAATATCTTTTAATATACCTTGGCACAGTGTGGTATGAGTGTGACTCCCCTGTAATTTCTGTACTCCTTTCTTAAATATTGGGACAATTAATTGTTTCTTCCAATCTTCTGGGGTCAACAAGTTTAAATACCTGGGTGAAGTAATCCTCCAAGAGAATGGGCTAGAACAAGAAGCGGCCAATATCCACATCCTGAAACTAGAGCGAGCGTTCCAACTGACTATAAACATCTACAATAAGAAGATGCTGAGTATAGGAGTCAAACTAAGGCATTACAGCACTGTTGTCATACCAGATGGTTTATATCCTTCAGAGACCCCGTCTATGAATCGAACAGGACAAGTCAATCAGCTACTTAAAAGAGAATGCAGACTACTATGGGAAATCTTGGGCAACAGATGGGTTGACAGACAGGTTCGACCGATATCAAATAAAGAAATATACAGCAAGATGGAACCGTTAACAACAACAATAATTAGAAAGCGAAGATTGCTGTTTTATGGGCACATCTTCCATATGAATAATGACCGGCTCACAAAGAAATTCTGGAATTTTCTCAAACCGAAGATCTCCAAGTTGAAATGGTTCCAAGAGTGTGAGAGAGATATAAGACAGGTGGGCATTACGGAGGATAAAATCAAAGACAGGAATAGTTTCAGAAGAAAGGCGAAAAGCTATCAGGGTTTTATGGTGGAGGCAGAACCCAGAAGACGGACAGGCCCTTTGACAGAGGAGCGGAAGAATAAGCTGATAGATTGGCTCAAGAGATACTGACAAGATGTCAAAGCCAGCAAACGAACAAGACACAGACACTGAAATGAGAGTGGTTGTTAACACGCAGTCTATAGAGGCTCAAGTCGATGGTTAAAAAAAAAATCTTTAAAAATGTGTTAAAATGTAATGTAATGATTACGGCTGCATGTACTGAAGGAAAATATTGAGAAATGGGAAATGAATATCAGTGTAGAGGAAATTAAGACAATGATAAGAGAAAAGAGCACAAGGAAGACCTAGAGTACGGTGGATGGATTTGGTGAAGGACAGTGTGAAAGAATGGAACCTGGAGTGGAGTTCAGTGGTTGAGGAAGGATGGTGGACTGACAGAGTAAAGTGGAGGGGTGTCATATTTGCTCCGACCCAGCTTAGGCTGGAAAACGGAAATTGATGACGACGATGAGAACCAAAATAATGTCCAAAGTGTAGCCCAGTGTATTATTTGAATCAGCTGATTCACATCAATAAAACTTTGGCAACACAGCTCAGCTGTTAGTTAGCTATTGTTGTTTTAAGGGGGGGAACCGATGAGGGGTCAAAATATCAAAATTTTGAAATATGTGTCTTTTGTATGTATGGCCTGTTTTATACTTTGTGTAAAAATTTCAAGCTCATTACTCAAATGGAAGTATTTTTAAAATAAATTTATATCTGATGCTGCATGCCTATAGACAACGTTACAGTACTTAAATGTGAGAAAAAGAGCATATCCAATGTTCAAATGTTGCTTTCTCAATATCAATATTTCCACCACATAGGTACACTTTTCTCTGAAACCCTAATTGTTACATAACTGGAATTTTCAGGGATTGTTTATTGAGTGATTATACACACATGTATGTAGAATTATGCTTCTATTTAACCATTTGTAGAATTTACATGCATTTACATTCATATTTTCACTGAGGTTTGTAGAATCTAAAATTTAAATGACCATAAATAAAAAACTTTTCACACTATTTGGATAATTCTACATAAAGTTAGAGATAGTGACATATACAGTGGAATCTCGTTAGTACGTTTTTCAAGGGACTGAAAAATTTGGACGTCATATGCGGGAAAACGTACTACCGAAAAACACCATACTGCATTTACAACGTATAAGAAAGAACGCGGCGTATATATGGACGTCAAATCGCCGATCTTAGTAAGTGATTGTATGCACTACTACAGTCACGACATAAACATAGGTTATCAGTAACTTACACGGAATAAATAACATAAAAATGAATTACTGTACCTCTACACTACAGTATAATACAGGGTTTTTATTTTTGCTTAGCAAGGACATTCTCGCTCTTGCGCTCCGCCAGTGACGGCTCAGTTGCCGGCGACCGCGAACGCATCTGTAGGCCTACGGCAGAATACGGTGCTTAAAATCAGTAGCCTACCATGCAGTTTTACTGGCCATGATTTACAGTAGATGCTGAAAATGTTCCCCATCCGCTTCCAAACACATATAATACAGGCAGGGTCTTTCTCTATAATTGATCAGCAAGGATATTCTCGCTCTCGCGCTCCGCCAGTGACGGCTCCGTTGCCAGCGACCGCGCACGCACATGTTTGAAGCACGGGCTTGCTTGAACCACTTCAATAAAGAGCTTTCTAGTTGAGGAAACTGTCCCTCTCGCACACGTTTCCTTTTGCCGCTCATCCCTTCTTCAAATGCAAGTTCGATTCCCTTTTGCCGAGAATCGTGTTCAGGAATGTTCCACTTTCGCGCTATATCCACACGCTTCATGTGAGGATTGCATTCCACGTCTCGAATGTATTTCATCTTCTCATCATTAGTTATCTGCCGTACTTTCTTCTTATCCATTATGAAACACGCAATAAAATAGGTCATAACTGGACGTGAACACTAAGAACTAGAAGACAATAGTGCGGAATACGAAGACAATAATGCGCCTACGTGAGAAATAAACAAAGGGAAAGGGGTGGAGGGCAGCGGGAGAGAGACACGTCACCTGTGTTGCGTCATAGCTATAGCCACTTCTACGCCGTCAAACACAATAAAATCATCTACACTGTCAATAACTATCAGAGAATATGCGGCAGTATCGCGTCGTGTTTTCCAGAAGCCACATTTTTTAATGAAATAAGAATAAAATACGGTTCACTAACAAATAGTTCAACGGAAATTTGATCGTATTAAGGGGATATATCAACATGAATTTAGTAGGATAGGGACTTGAGAAAGGGCAGCAGGAGAGAGACACGTCACCTGTGTTGCGTCACAGCTATAGCTGCTTCTATGCCGTCAAACACAATGAAATCATATACACTGTCAATAACTATTAGAGAATATGAGGCAATATCGCATCGTGTTTTCCAGAAGCCGAATTGTATAATGAAATAAGAATAAAATACGGTTCACTAACAAATAGTTCAACGGAAATTTGAGCGTTGTAAGCGGGAATAGAGAACGTATTAAGGGGATATTTCAACATGAATTTAGTAGGATAGGGACTTGAGAAAGTAGAGAAAGGGCAGCGGGAGAGAGACACGTCACCTGTGTTGCGTCATAGCTATAGCCACTTCTACGCCGTCAAACACAATGAAATCATCTACACTGTCAATAACTATCAGAGAATATGAGGCAATATCGCGTCGTGTTTTCCAGAAGCCGAATTTTATAATGAAATAAGAATAAAATCCGGTTCGCTTACAAATAGTACAACAGAAATGTGATCGTCGTAAGCGGGAATAGAGAACGTATTAAGGGGATATATCAACATGTATTGTGTAGAATTGGGACTGGGACTTGAGAAAATCATCGCGCCAAACGGGAAAACGTCGTAACCGAGAAACTGCTAACGAGATTCCACTGTATTTAAACTACCATATTTGCTCGCGTATATCTCGCACTTTTTTGACCGAAAATATGTGTGAAAATTTTCGGTGCGAGATATACGCGGGGAATGACCGTATTCCCGAAAAAACACAAAATTTGCATTATTGAAACAAGTAGGAGTCCACGCAGCACGACCTGCTTTTGATTAGACGGTCGCGCAACATTGCGGCGAGCAAGATGGGTAATAATCTCACACAACAACTTCGTTGGCGGCAAGGTCTGCGGATTTGCATTTCGGACATTCGACCCGATTGCGAGGAAATGTAGGAAAATTGTAAAATGTTATTCTAGGCAATGCTGACACCATCACATGGTTATGAAAGCCGGACGTCCTCGGAAATGGAAAGTATCTTACTGCTGTAATAACATGATTCAATTTATTGAAAGGGTTAAAACGGATTATTATAGGTAATTTACCGTAGAATTCAATGAGACCATCAGTTGAATTTTTACCAATTATTATATTAATTTGGGCCCCTATTTTTTTCAAAGACCAAAAACATTTAATAACATCAAAACGTAGAGAGATATGATAAGGGGTAAAAATGTTGCTATTCACTGAGATCATACACCAGTATATTTAAATTTTTTCGATAGGATCGACGGTTTCCGACATATAACGATTCGAAGAAAATAATGAAATTCACGGCCCCAAAAAAAGAAAATGGTGAGAGATAACAAAAAATCATCAGAGTTAAAAAAAAAAGGAGCTAATCACTGAGATCCTATATCTGTAGATTTAACTTTGTTCGATACGGCCAACCGTATCTCAAATATAACGGATCGTAAAAAGGAAGAAATTCAGTGCCCCAGGAAATGAAAACAGTGAGAGATATCAAAAAATCATAAGGGTTGAAAAAGTTGCTAATCACTGAGATCTTACACCTGCAGATTTAACATTGTTAGATAAGGCCAACCATTTCCCAGATATAACGGTTCGAAAAAAAGGAAGACATTCAGGGCCCCAAAAATGAAAACGGTGAGAGATATCAAAACATCATAAGGGGTTAAAAAAGGATGAAATTCAGGGCCCCCCAAAAAGGTCCGGCCCTGCACCGATTTTAACGCCCAACAATAGGATTCGTCACAGTCATTAACTCTTTCACCGTACCAAATTTCAGCTTAATATCTTGAAAATTGCCACCAGTACTTAGCTAAACGCAAAATTGTCACGCACAATGGACATTTTCAGGGCCCAAAAAAAAAGAAAACGGTGAGAGATATCAAAAAATCTCTTGGAGTAAAAAAGTTGCATATCGCGGAGATCTTACACCTATACATTTAACATTTTTCAATACGATCAACCGTTTCCGAGATATATCGATTCCAAAAAAAAGTTTGAAATTAAGAGCCCCCCAAAAAGATCCGGCCCTGCACCGATCTTAACGCCGAATAATAGGATTCGTCACAGACACTAACTCTTTCACCGTACCAAATTTCAGCTTAATATCTTGAAAATTGCGACCAGTACTTAGCTAAACGCAAAAATGTCACGCACAATGGACATTTTCAGGGCCCCAAAAAAAGAAAACGGTCAGAGATATAAAAAAATCGTTTTGAGTAAAAAAGTTGCATACCCCGGAGTTCTTACACCTGTACTTTTAACATTTTTCGATACGACCAACCGTTTCCGAGATATCATCATCATCTTGAGCAGTTTCCAACCGCTGGTCGGGTCTGCTTGGAACATAAGCCTCTCCATCGTTTCCTGTCCATCCACCATCTCTCGTCATTTACTGTGTCCCAGCACACTCCTCTTTCCTCCACACTCTTCTTAACTCCTTTCGTCCATCTGTCCCTTGGTCTTCCCCTTGGCCTCCTTCCCGTCATTTCCATTCCAAACATCTTCTTCGGTATCCTCTCCTCTTGCATCCTCCTCACATGTCCATACCATTGTAGCCTAGATCGCTCTATTCTATTTTGCAATGGTTCCTCTCTTACCATCTCCCTGACTCTCTCATTCCTTACTCTGTCCATTCTTGTCACTCCTACCCTACTCCTCTGGAACTTCATCTCCACTGCTCGTATTTTATTCTTGTCCCTTTCCTTCATCACCCATGTTTCTGAACCATATGTCAAAATTGGCACAAAGTAGGTTTTGTAGATGATTCCTTTACATTTTTGTGGTACATCTTTATTCCATATCATCCCCCTAACACTCTTGAAAAATCCATCTGCGCACCTTCCCCGCTCATTTATTTCCATCCTATTGCCTCCCTTTTCTTCAATTATGCTTCCCAAATACTTGAAGCATTCTACTTTCTGCAACTGCTGTCCTCCAAGTGTTATGCCCATATCCAGTCTGTTCTTCTTCCTCGTTGTGATGACCACTTCACTCTTTTGTGCTGAGAACTTCATCCCATATGATAACACTACCTTCTCCCACTCATCTAATTGCTCTTGTACTTCTTCCTCATCCTCTCCCCATACCAGAAGGTCATCAGCAAACAACATTGCCTTCATTTTTCTTTCCCCAATGCTATTTACCACTTTTCGTATGATTTCATCCATCACCACTATAAATAACAGGGGTGAGAGGGCACTTCCCTGTTTCAGACCACTCTCCAGTTGAAACCATTCCGCTCTCTCTCTTCCCACCTTTACACAGCTTTTGCTTCCCTCCGAGATATATCGATTCCAAAAAACAGTTAGAAATTCAGGGCCCCCAAAAAAGTTCCGGCCCTGCACCGATTTTAACGCCCAACAATAGGATTCGTCACAGTCACTAACTCTTTCACCGTACCAAATTTCAGCTTAATATCTTGAAAATTGCGACCAGTACTTAGCTAAACGCAAAAATGTCACACACAATGTACATTTTCAGGGCCCCAAAAAAAGAAAACGGTGTGAGATATCAAAAAATCGTTTTGAGTAAAAAAGTTGCATACCGCGGAGATCTTAAACCTATACCTGTAACATTTTTCGATACGATCAACCGTTTTCGAGATACATCGATTCCAAAAAAAAGTTTGAAATTCAGGGCCCCCCAAAAAAGTTCCGGCCCTGCACCGATTTTAACGCCCAACAATAGGACTCGTCACAGTCACGAACTCTTTCACCGTACCAAATTTCAGCTTAATATATTGAAAATTGCGACCAGTACTAAGCTAAACGCAAAAATGTCACACACAATGGACATTTTCAGGGCCCCAAAAAAAGAAAACGGTGAGAGATATCAAAAAATCGTTTTGAGTACAAAAGTTGCATACCGCGGAGATCTTACACCTATACATTTAACATTTTTCGATGCGATCAACCGTTTCCGAGATATATCGATTCCAAAAAAAAGTTTGAAATTCAGGGCCCCAAAAAAGATCCGGCCCTGCACCGATTTTAACGCCCATCAATAGGATTCGTCACAGTCACTAACTCTTTCATCGTACCAAATTTCAGCTTAATATCTTGAAAATTGCGACCAGTACTTAGCTAAACGCAAAAATGTCACGCACAATGGACATTTTCAGGGCCCCAAAAAAAGAAAACGGTGAGAGATATCAAAAAATCGTTTTTAGTAAAAAAGTTGCATTCCGCGGAGATCCTTTACCTATACCTTTAACATTTTTCGATACGACCAACCGTTTCCGAGATATATCGATTCAAAAAAATAGGATGAAATTCAGGGCCCCAAAAGAAGGTCCGGCCCTGCACCGATTTTAACGCCCAACAATAGGGTTCGTCACAGGCCCCAACTCTTTCACCGTACTAAATTTCAGCTCGATATCTTGAAAACTGCGACCTGTACTTTGCTAAATGCAAAAACGTCACGCACATACGTACATACATACATACATACAGACAGACTTTTTCCAATATACCACGGCTATATGAAAGCCTATAGGATCTTTAGATCCGGCTTTCATAACAAGGCAACTGGCATACGGTATTCGCCCTATTCATTGCCACTGCTGCCAATCTCCGAGGTACTCTTGCGTGCATCATTCTGGTAATCATCCATACTGCTTCATCCTGACATCCGTCCAATGCATTTGTGATGCAAGTCTTCAAGAAGCTCTTCACAACAATGTCTGTCGACACCATTTATTTCTATTCGTTATGGTTATGCGACATTAAGAACCTATGAAAAAGACGTCATATGCCATACGCAGAAAAGGAATTTAGAGCGCAGACGCTTAGCCAAGCTTAGCGATTGATACAATCGATCATCTTCCATATCAATTCCTCGCTACATGCACGAGCGAGCTCGAACTTGCCGACCGCAGCCGAAGACTAACGATGTACCGCGTGCTATAACACTCACGCCGCGCCGCATGTTTGCACGTTCTTGCACACTGCCGAGCTCTGATGCGACGCAATGCGTAAAAGACGAAATCATTGAGATTCGAGAAGACTGAACTGCGTTTTTCTACGATGTAACAGTTGGCCTACTTGCGCATACGAGCATGTTGGCGCGAGTGGTATAGCACAGATTTCCTTTATCTTCGAAGCCAGAGTACCGGTAGGCCTACAAGGCAACTGACGGACAACAATAAAGAAAACCTCTGCCGCCAAAACGAACGATAACATTGCGTATTGATGACTGTTGTGGCGCGCTAATCGCGCTAAGGTATTGCTTCGAGTAAGTTCATGGACAATGACGACTGTTGTGGCGCGCTAAAATCGAACGTGTTTCTACCTCAAGGTTATCATGGTGATTTATATGACGGCGTCAGAGAATGCGAGATATATGCGAGTACTTTTTCTCCCCTGAAATTTCAAATAAGAAAATGGGGTGCGAGATATACGCGAGCAAATAGGGGAGTTAAAAGCTCAGTCTAGGATCTTTTATAGTTATGTTGTAAACTGTCCCTAAATAAGAGGATGTAACAAACTTTTTGCAGTGACTGTACTGGTGCCATTTTTCCAACCAAGACAGCCGTTGATTGCCACGTAATAGATCAAACACCATTAGACAACTGTACAAAGTTTCAATGTTCTATGTCTCATATCGTGAACTCTGTGAACTTTTAAAGCCAGCTATGCATTTTTGGTTACATCCCCCCTTTTGTTTTAAGGGGCGGAACTACGAGGTCATCTGCCCCTAACACTGCTTAGCTGTTCCAAGCTCCCACCATATCCTTTATGTTCTTTCTTCTTTCGAAATACTGGGTGTAGAGGAGTAAATAAACTCACCTTATGTACGGAATCACTCATTAAAAAAAGCACAGGCATGTGCGATAAAACAATACGAGTTCTATTCTCTTGAAAGCGAGTGTGATTGTCCATCACACGTGGCATCTCGTTGATCAGGCCGTTGATCTAGAAAGAGAAAGGGACAATCTTAATACAAAGGGTATTATGTATTATTTGTAGCCAAATACAAGACTATAGAAAATAAAAACAAGTAGTTCCGTGAAGAACTATACAGCCTATTTTCATATATCCTACTTATGTTAATTGCCTCTATCTACACACAAAATTTCAGTTTGAAGGTTGTGATACATTCGTAGATATTGAGAACCGTCTAAATATTTCAGATGGTCGCCAGGTTCGATTTTGATTTATGTACTATTACATGAAGATTATTGTGTACGTGTGGTATTCAAACTTCAATCGCATGATTAGAACACAAGAAGTAAATACGCTGCCATCTTGAGGTTATGTAAACAATTGAATTAGGGGCCGATAACCTCGATGTTAGGCCCCTTAAAACAACAATTATCATCATCATCATAAACAATTGAACTAAATTAGATGCCAGTGCATTACAATATGTTTAAACATTTACTGTACCACATTTCACTGCGCTCAGAGAGTTAAATCTCGAGAAAAGTCTATTAAAATGTTTCAACTTCACTTGGCCGCCATGTTCGTTTTGTACTTTACAGGTTTATGAAAGTTACATAGATTAACTTGTACCAGTGCCCTTTATCATCGAACAAAATTTCTGGGTGATATCTATAAAAGTTTCATAGATATAGAATGCCAGTGAAATATTTTGCACAGCCGCCATTTTGAGGTTATGTAAACAATTGAACTAACTTAGACGCCAGTGCATTACAATGTGTATAAACATTTGCTGTACCAAGTTTCATTACGTTTGGATGGTTAAATCGCGAGAAAAGTCTACTTAAAAGTCTCAAATTCGCTTGGCCGCTTTGTTGGTTTTGTAGTTACCAGGTTTTTGAAAGTATCATAGGTGAACTTTTAGTAGTGTCCTTTATCACCCTACACAATTGCAGGGTGATATAGGTAATAGTTTCGGAGATACTGAATGCTGGTGAAATACTTTGCACAGCCGCCATGTTGGATTGGTGAGAGACAATAAAATTTGAAGGGCACGGTCGGGGTCGGCCAGAATAGTGCTATGATCTTACCGAGTTTCATTGAAATCGCTCCAGCCGTTTAGAAGTTATTGAGGGGACACACATACACATGAATCACACACGCACACACAGACAGACACACGGACAAAAGGTGATCTTATAAGCCTATTTTTTCATAAATGAAAATAGGCTAAAAATTAAAAATATGATACAGGATCTTAACCCTAGAACCAGCAAGCGTCGATGGGTCGACGATTTTTCCATTTCTGTAGCGGCAGAGTTGATTCTTCGACGCTTTCTTATTTCTTAATTTAGTAGCTCTGTTCCTCTGAGAGATGGCGTGTCATGCCTAGTTGTGTGTTCCTATAGAGCATCCAGCGTTGAGAAAGGACTGTGGCGCCTTATGGCGACAGTGTTGCTAGCTCTAGGCAGAGGTAGCGCTGACGTCATACGCGCTTCGAGCACTGCGCTTTCATAAGTTAGCGACACAACACAACCCCTGAAATAGAACACGCCCTGGAAGGAGCAGTTTTGCAGGTATTAACGTATTGGATAAGCGATCAGAACCAATAACGACATTCATTTTGCATTACTGATTGATAGATGTCAAGAGCACAACTCTTCCTTCCTTCTCGTATGTATGCTGACGATGTTAACTATTTTTACGTCAGCAATACGGTACTGTTATTAGTTTTGTTATTAGTTAGGCTTAATTTAGTTTCTTTCAATTTTATTCTTGTTGTTTTGATTAATATTTGTAATATTGTAGCGAGTTAGTCGTGCGGTTAGGGGCGCACAGCTGTGAGCTTGCATTCGGGAGATACTGGGTTTGAACCCCACTGTCGGCAGTTCTGAAGATGGATGTCCATTGTTTCCCATTTTCATTCCAGAGAAATGCTGGGACTGTACCTTAATTAAGGTCATGGCCAAGTATACAAACCTTAAAGTGTGCTCGTCGGGACTTTCCATGAATAAAGAAATATAATGCCTCGCACAAATCATCTGATGAATGAGCTGTTTCATATCCTACATGACGAGTTCATTCGTTGTTAATAGCCTGCGCGCGATAGGAATATATAACAGATTCTATCCTCCCCATTAGTATTCTTACGAGGGACAAGACAGTACTTATATAACTAATAATAATAATAATAATAATAAAATAAAAATAATAAAACAATAAATGATTTTTAATTTGGGCTTTCCAGTCGTTCTACGTACCATGTAATCCTTCACTCGGCCGCCAGTGGTTCGATCCCTTCCATATCCACGTCGCTATCACGGTCATTATTATCAGAGGTATCACTTGAACTATCTTCCAACTGAATTATGAAGGGCTCAATGTCTTCCTGCAGCTCATCTGCCTTCCACATATTGACTTCTATTTCTTTCAAATGGTCTACGTAATTATTCCAGTTTTGATTTGAAACAATTCCGAAAGAATCGTGAATCAATTTTTCTACGTCTTTCGTTTTGTATGTTGTGTTACGCATTCCTACATAACGTTTAATTTGAGCCCACACGAGTTCAATGGGGTTCAGTTCACAGTGATACGGAGGTAGGCGAAGCACTTCATGTCCCAGTTCTTTCGCCATTTCGTCTATTTTATAGGCGTCATATTTCCATTTGATGGAAGTCACAAGTTCCATAAGATGTTTCTTAAGCATGTAGTCTTCATAATGGACACCTTTGGAAGTAAGCCATTCTCGCATGCTTTGCCGTTTCCATGACATTGTCGGAATGCGCTCTTTCTTCCTACTGTGGTACGATGCATTGTCAAGCACAATTACTGACCGAGGCGGGAGATTGGGGAGTAACTGGTGTTTAAAATAATGTTCGTAACATTCTCCATCCATTTCGTCGTGCGCATCGGCGGTATTCTTTTTACACAGGAATACTAACTTTGCGCCGTTCACAAATCCGCCTTCGTTACCTGTATGGACAATAGCGAAGCGGGGCCCTCGCGCTGTTGGTGCCTTTAAGCCAGGGGAAAGTCCAGCCAGAAAAGCCTGCCTTGATGACTTAACTGTACTGTCTTGCCAGTATCTTTCAATGCAATGTCCCGTGTTTACCCAGGTTTCGTCTGTGTATACGATATTCCTCTTCTTTGCTCGAAATGTATTTATTTGATATAAATACTTATGGCGCCAAGCAACTAGATCGTCTCTTTCCAACATAAGAGCTTTGTTACCACGCTTTTCGTAAACGAAACCAAGATCTTTTAGAAGGGCATGAAACGTGCTTCTTTTAAAATTCGGAAGTTCGGGGTCTGTATTCACGGCTGTTAACACAGATGATAATGTCGGTGGCTGATTTCTTAAAAAGAAACCATGCACCTTTCGCCTTATAGCACTTTTAACAAAATCACTAAATTTCGTAAGTCTATTGTCTTTTCTTTTCACTCTTCTCCTCTGCTTCTTATTAGGTGTCGCCAGGGGGCCACAAGCCGATTCACTGCGCAGTTTGAACACTAATGATCTGGATGTACCTGTAGCAACAGCAGTTTCTTCGGCGACCCAACTCACACTTTGGCCGGGATTTCTGCTCTTTAAATAATTGAAAACGTTTACGACTATTGTCCTCTCCTTAGTTCTCAGCGTCTCATCTCGTTTTCGTTTCACCAAAACACCAGCCATTTCGATTCGATCGAACAGAAAATAAGACACACAACAGTAACACCAATGACAGATAGTGCTTCAAAACATATGTTGCTGGCGGAACTGAGCACGTGCTCCACTCCGGGCGAGCATGCAGCGCGGGACGTGGCTCTTCTTTCCAGCGTGCAAACCTCGTAAATTTTTAAATAACTAAGACGTAATATAAACGATACTTGTATGCAATAACAAAGGTAATCAATTGGCATATAATTGTAGGAAGCTATTATGACGTAAAATATATATGTTCAGAGTTCCTTCATGATAAAAGGTGAGGTAACAAAACCAGTGTAGGGGGGGTTTCCGTTAAAGGTAAAAGCCCATAAGACCCACAGTCTTTTCTAAACGCTGGATGCTCTATAGAAGTTTACAGATGCTTCTTACTCGTTTTCATCCATAAAAAAAATCTCCTTGTATAAGTTTCCTTGGAAACAAATGAGGGACTTGCTGCCATGCGAACCAAAACACATCATGTAATGGCGCTGTATATTATGTTATCGCTACCGCTCTTAGTTTGAGCATGTAATTATTATATGTATTACGGAGTTAAAAGTGCACCTTTGTTGTTATAATTTCAGTCTACACTATTTTCGTATCAGTTGCCTGGTATGTAGCATAACAGCTGTAATAACATTTACAATACCGGTAACCTAAGTTCGTTCACGCACTCGGGTTATAGGCCTAAAATGGTTCATGGAAGATATATCTTTTGTTATCAATCAAACAAATATTATTGCATAGACTTTCAGACGTATCATATACATATATGTGCATCATTTTGTATGTCTTGGATTTAGTGTTTCATGTTTCATCTCGTATTTTAGGTTGTTAGAATTTTGATATTGCTCATGAAATAATAATTCCACTCTCAATTTCTTTTCTTTTCTATCAAGCTTCACAGAAAAGTTAACATTACCATCTGAATCCATGATTTATTAGCATTTCAACGATATACAACAGTGCCATGGAACATTGTTCATAATAGGTTGAAAATAAGAATCCACTTGGTACTAAAATATCACACAAATCGGCTGAATTTCATATTGCCGGTTCTAGGGTTAAGAATGAATGGTGTTGAGCTAAATACAATAAGATATGCTGATGACTAGACAGCGTAAGTTCAGGCTCTAAAAGGTAATGTTTTAGGCGTCTAAAATAGGCTCCTTATTTAGGCACTGGCAGATATATATAACTGAGTAGATATCAAGCAAACATTAACCCTCTTAGTGCCAAGCCATTTCAACAAATACTTCAATGGTCATGCCGACTATTCGAAAAAAATCATAAATACCACATTTCCAACGATAGAATCATTAGCTTTGCTTTGCATTATAACCAATACCTCATTCTTTCATACATTATGTTCATAAATCTAAATACGGCATCTAAATCATTTTAATTGAGGTTATTCTGATAATTGTTCAATTGTTCAATTTTATTTTTTTATAAAATCAGTTTTGAGCCTAAATTAAGCACACCTAAGGGTCTTATTCAAAGAAACACTACGGTTCCAGCTGTAGAAAGTTCTTAGATACATCTGTAGGCAGAAAACTTCGTTAAGAAGAAAACAACTGCACCGCAATTTTGGCGGGAACGCTCGTGATTGGGGGAGCTCAAAGGGAGGACGTGAATACAAACTCGAACCTATCGCCTTGAAGCCTCACCTTTCCAGCAGTATGAAATAATCACGGACAAATGCCTACAGATATCTACAAATATAAGATAAACTGCGCGCCGATTAAATCGGCTTTGGCACTTTTGGCGCGAGCAGCGAGAGCCGATCTGATCGGCGCGTGGCATTGAGAGGGTTAAAACAGTGACGTAAATGACCTTAACCCAATTTAATGTGCAATATCGGTATTTAAAGACACCAAATACATTTCACAATCGGCACATATAATTCACAATTACCGACTGAGGTTAAACATCATGTCCGTAGTTGGCTTCACATTAAATAACAAGCACTTTCTCTAAATTGTCCATGGAAAACTTATGGCGTTTGTCACTAAGTACTAATTTGTATGCTGAGAAAGAGCGTTCAATGTCAACTGAAGACACAGGGCAATATTTTGAGTTTTTGATAAGATGAACCCGGGATTTCACTTTCACCCTCATCGTCATTCTTTCCAGTTAAAATCTTAGCGGCAACGAACAAAATCTTCAAACCGATGTTTTTCTGAAGAACTGAATGAAAATTCTTATTCACCGCAGCTGCTTCAGATAGTTTTTGCTCAAAATTAAAACAGAAATTCAAATCTAACAAAGGAAAAACTAGTCAAACTGGAAAATTCGCCTAAAAATAGACTTAGAATGGAAAATAGACACTAACGTCAAAATAGGCAATTTTCGGCAGTATAAAACTGCTTTATAGACCTAACCATTCATGAAACATGTACATTTAAAAGGCGAGCTATGTATATGTTAAGGAAAAAAATAGGCATTTGCCTGATGACACACTGATCATTTGTGATTGTCTTGAAGGTCCTCAACAATTACTAGACAATATCAGCACAACATCTGAAGAATTTGGACTCCATAAATAAGACAAAATTTATGATTTTTAGTCGTCAAAGTCACGACCAGGCTACTCTGAGGATTAGAGGTCTTCCGGTCGAGCAAGTTCGTCTTTTTAAATATTTAGGGAGTATCATCACTGACGGTTTAGATCCCGACGTTGAAATCAGAAGTCGCATAGAAACAGCAAGCAGTGTCTATAGAAAAATGTCATTTTGGTTCAACGATGAAAATGAAAATCCACAGTCTGCTTCCAGTCGATCGACCGGGTCAGGGAAAGGAGTGAATGAAGCCCCCATCTAGCGGCGAGGATATGAACTGTGCCGGCTGCCGAAGCCTGTCACACTCCCCTGGGGCAATGATTAAATGAATACCGACAGCAGTGGCTACGCTGGCTAAAGCGCAGAGGCCAAGGGGCAAAGCTCTCTGCTGACTCGGTAGACGCGTGGGTTCGAGCCCCACCGTCGGCCGTCCTTGAAATGGTTTTCCGTGGTTTCCCATTTTCAACACCAGGCAAATGCTGGGACGGTACCTTCTGACAGGCCACGGCCGCTTCCTTCCACATCCTTGCCCAGTTTCATTTGCCTTCATCAATTCCATCTCTCATCCCGATGCGCAGGTCGCCCACGGGCGTCGACTAGAAGGACCTGCACTTAGCCTCTCAGGAGGTCACATAAAAAAAATAAAAAATGAATGACAGATGAAATGAAATGACAGTGGAGAGTGTTGCTGGAATGGAATTTGTGACAGGGAAAAACGGAGTACCTGGAGAAAAACTTGTCCGCCTCCGCTTTGTACAGCACAAATCTCACATGGAGTGACCGGGATTTGAACCACGGACCCAGTGGTGAGAGGCAAGCGTGCTACCGCTTAAGCCACGGAGGCTTCCTTGGTTCAACAATGACAACTCAAATCTGACGCTCCGTCAAAGAATGTTTAGAACTTATGTCTGGTCGACACACTTATATGGTATGGAGGTTTGGACTTTGAAGGCTAGCACCATGATAAAACTAGAGGCATTCGAAATGTGTATCCATCGAAGAATGCTAAAAATACCCTGAACCGATAAAAGTTACGAACAAAGATGTCCTCAGAAGAGCAAACAGTGATCGTCGACTTTTGTCTCCAATTAAATGTCGCAAGACTGCCTATTTAGGTCATGTACTTAGAAGCCAAAAATACCAGCTACTTCAACTACACTAGTGTTCAAAAGTTAAGCATAAGTTACGAATAAGCAGGGCAACAGGATAGAGACCGCATATCGCACGACATATGCACCTACTACCTTACGTGTTAACTCTGTATAGGAAAGGAGTATTCCCTGATTTGATCATCATCTGCCAGTCAAGTATTAGGCCAGGTGGCCTGTTATTGTCTCATTCCATCTTTTAGCTGGACGTCCAATAGATCGAACCCCTTTTGGTTGGTATCGTACAATCTGCTTTGGGACTCGTTCCCTAGGCATTCTGTTGACGTGGTCTCTCCAGTTCTTCCTATAGGTTCCTATGTAGTTTAATACAGGTTCTGTCTTTAGTTCTTTCATGACGTCCTCATTCCTTTTGTGGTCCCAACGTGTGTATCCTGCTGTGCATCTCATAAACTTCTTCCCTGCTTTGATTAGCGGCGTAACCGCAAGGTAAACACAGCCAGTGTATGCGCCACATATTCCCCTCAGCCGTGTTTGCCCTGTTATAGTTCGCGGAGTGTAGCCTCGTGGTGAACGTGACAACATAATGGCACAACGATGCAATTTGGACCCCGTTTTGCAGGGTAGAATACTCGGCCGCCTGGAAGCAGGCCAGACACAAACCGAGGTCGCCGTATCCTTGAATGTACCACGTAGTGTTATTTCCAGGCTTTGGAGACGATTTCGAGATACAGGAGAGGTTGGTAGTAGGCCAGTACCAGGTCGACCAAGAGTAACCACCCCACAGCAGGACCGATATCTAGCCTTAACCGCCCGACGAAATCGGAGTGCACCTGCAAATTAATATTGTCGACGGAGCTTGCAGCCGTCTCAGGGGTTGCCGTTTCCCAGCAAACTGTGTACTGGAGGCTCAGAACAGCAGGGCTGTTTGCCAGACGTCAAGCGGTGTGCGTCCCACTCACTCCAGCACATTTACTGTGGAGCCGTCAACATCGAAACTGGACCGTGATTGAATGGAGGCATGTGTTCTTCACAGATGAAACCCGCTTCATTTTGGAGAAGGATTCCCGTCGCACGTTAATCTGGAGAGAACCGGGTAGCCGATACAACCACAGGAACATCTTGGAACGGGACCAGTATGGCGGTGGTGGTGTCGTGGTGTGGGGCGGCTCAATGTTGAATGGCCATATGGACCTGCACATCTTCATGGGTGGTCCGAGAAACACCGTGAACGCTCGGATACAGGGAAGAGGTAATGAAACCACATGTTCGACTCTTCAGAGGTGCGGTTGGTCCAGACTTCCTCTTAATGGATGATAATGCCTGACCGCACCGCGCTGCTCTGGTGGATGAATTTTTGGCTGGGGAAGACATTCATTGCATGGACTGGCCAGCGAGGTCTGCAGATCTGAATCTTCTGGGATGCATTGGGGAGGCGAATTGCATCCCGTCAGCCTCCACCAAGGACCCTCCAAGACCTTCG
The DNA here is from genome assembly GCA_946902985.2 of Meconema thalassinum. NCBI lineage: Eukaryota > Metazoa > Arthropoda > Insecta > Orthoptera > Tettigoniidae > Meconema > Meconema thalassinum. The sequence goes on from OX336395.1 coordinate 193,273,477, forward strand.
CATTGTCCTTTCGGAGGAATGGGATCGACTGCCACAAGAGCTCTTGGACCATCTGATAGAGAGCATGCCACATCGCTGTGATAAGGGGTAACCATACACCCTATAACAGCATATTTTGTTGTGGAAGACATTGCCAAGTTTTGTTAGTTGTCGTCAAAGGTGTACCTTAGCTATCAGAACCTTTCTGACACTGTTTTTATGGAAAAGTTGTGTGACATGGTGTGTGATTCAGCTTCCGTTTGTTCAGCAATCCGTCTGACATTCCTATCAGGCAGTATGGCCTCGTTTAGTGATTATGCTTAACTTTTGGCAAAATAGTTTGGCTAGGCAAAATAGATGGCCGGCGAGGACGTAGCAGAACAAAAATGTCCTGGCTTCAGAACATCAAGGAGAGGTCAGGGATTCGACTTGCAGAATTGTTCTGGCTTGCGGAAGATAGAAACGCCTTTACCATGGTGATCGCCAACGTTCGGGGGACCAAATATGACACTTGAAGAAGAAGAAGAAGAGGTATTTTCCACAATGTGGGAGTTATAGTTTTATGTTTGACGTTGTCCAACGATTTCTCCCTTACATTACACAGGTGACCCAAAATTATTGTGGTAAAGCGAAATAGAACCAACTTATTTATTGTTACTTGATTCATAGAACCTTCAACAATGTATTGATTTCCTGTACCCTGATGAAGATAATGTGTTTTTGTAGCAACCTAACCAGATTAGTCTTGGCCGTCAATTGAGCTAACGTGGTTGGAAATTAATTAATTAATTAATTAAATAAATTAATAATTTCCAGGTGATGATTTGCTGTGAAATAATTCCTTCTATTTACGGTATTCATATGCCATATTGGATATACTACTAGTAACAAAAGACCAAACAACGACAGATTTGGTTTTAGGACGGGGTAAGTTCCAACATCACTCTGTTTTGCTTTCGTCAAGACTCTTGTCTTCAGTTTGCTTTCAATCTAAGATACGATGCCCACTTAACCCCAAGCTACCGTGCTCTTTCTTGGCTTAAACCTGATGAAAGCCGTAAATTTCACTATCTATCCATTTCTGCATGGAAACACCCCCACGTACATGTCATCAAAATTTAGGTTACTTGTCCTCATCCATGTTCAACCACTCTTTTGCTGTAGCTGGGTCTCGACTGTGGAATTCAACTCCTGCCGATATCAGAAGTTCCACAACAATAAAGAAATTTAAGGCCGCATGCCGAGATTACCTGTTGAATACTGCTGATTGCCCCGTGTGAATGGTGATGGATGATAGGACGTATGACTGAGCTAGGATATGATAGAAAGGTCTGTGACATTGTGATTATTATTATTATTATTCGTATTGTTATAATTATTACTATCATTATTCACGTGCCCTTTTCATTAATATTAGTATTAGCATAATTAATTTACTCCTTGTTTATCATCATAATAATTTTTTGTATTTCCAAAATTGTTATATAAATGTACTAGTACCATATTATATGGATAAGTGTAAGAGAGGGCCAAGAGCCCTAACTTCGCCACTACCGAAGACATAAAATAAATGAATAAATATACGTTTAAGGAAAAAAATCCACATTTTTGAACCAATTCCTGGGAAACTTTCGCCACATCACACATGAAACCAAACCATCAATTTTTTGTATCAGAAACTTTGTTTCCTGTTTTCAGTTCTCTGAATGTTTGAAAAACCATTTAAAACAAATGACTATTTTTCAAAATACCCTAAAATTACTATATATTATCCAATTATCAAATTTCATTTACTTAGTTCTTCTATTTAACGCATATCATCTTCTGAACTAGAATCGTGCAGTTATCTGCAACAGACAGAGTGTAACAGTTTTTTAATCGTTATTCAAAAATGAAATGCAATATTATCATTGCTTAAAATAATCAAGGTGGCTTAAGTTTTCAAAGTATCCAAAAAAACCTTGTTCACAGCATTCCTACATTCATTAGATTTAATTTGATGTATCAATAATATGTCTATGTCAATTTTTAGCCTATTTTCATTTTATGAAAAAAAAATAGGCTTATGAGATCACCTTTTGTCCGTGTGTCTGTCTGTGTGTGCGTGTGTGATTCATGTGTATGTGTGTCCCCTTAATAACTTCTAAACGGCTGGAGCGATTACAATCAAACTCGGTGAGATCATAGCACTATTTTGGCCAACCCCGACCGTGCCCTTCAAATTTTATTGTCTCTCACCAATCCAACATGGCGGCTGTGCGAAATATTTCACCAGCATTCAGTATCTCCGAAACTATTACCTATATTGCCCTGAAATTGTGTATGGTGATAAAGGGCACTACTAGAAGTTCACCTATGAGACTTTCAAAAACCTGGTGACTACAAAACCAACATGGCGGTCAAGCGAAGTTGAGACTTTTAAATAGACTTTTCTTGCAATTTAACTATCCAAACGTAATGAAACTTGGTACACCAAATGTTTATACACATTGTAATGCACGGAAGTCTAATTTTCAATTGTTTACATAACCTCAAAATGGCGGCTGTGCATAATATTTCACTGACATTCTATATCTCCGAAACTATTACAGATATCACCCTGAAATTTTGTACGGTGATAAAGGGTACTCATTCAAGTTTATCTATGTAAATTTCATGAACCTGTAAGGTACAAAACGAACATGGTGGCCAAGCAAAGTTGAAACATTTTAATAGACTTTTCTCGTGATTTAACTCTCTGAGTGCAGTGAAATGTGGTACAGTAAATGATTTTACATATTGTAATGCACTGGCATCTAATTTAGTTCAATTGTTCACATAACCTCAAGATGGCAGCTGTGCAGGGCTTCCATCGACTCACTCGTCCAAAAATAGTGAAATAGTGAGTGTTTTTTCTAGAAAAAAGTGAAGATGTGGTGAGTCTTTGTATGAAAAGTGAGTAAATAGTGTGTAAATTCATAGTATTATTCACATTTATGGCCGTATATCTGGTTCATAATTTTAACGTTTGTTGATATCAGTAGGCGCAATTAGGGGTGGCTAAGATCTCCAAAACCAACCATAGCCCCCCCAAAAATGTGACAAAACTGTATTGAAATACACAAATTTTTTAAGAATATGTATCTGAAAAACAAATGTCAACCAAATTGCGCCTAAGTTAATAACTCTAAGTACTGTTTGTGATTTTTCATGTAGTTAGAGGACACTTGATATAATGGTTGGAAAATCAATGCAACACTCAAGAAATTTAAATCGTAAAAGAAAAATATAAATTTGAACTTTTGTTAAAATTTTCGGCGATCGCTGCACGGCTCCGGCTGTGGTATTGCACTATGTAAGCTTTCCATGCTTTCTGGCCGCCTGGCTCGCTGCCGGCAGCGCGCTCATGCACCGGTGGCAGAAAATGAAATACCCATTCATGGGTATAATTTGGGTCGTTTCTAGCTGTCTGATTGTACATGAGACCATTTTTAACGCAAAATGTGACCAGTTTTGTAAAAAGAAAAGTGAGAATAGTGAGTAATTTTATCAAATAGTGAGAAAAGTGAGGCTGCTTTGAAAATAGTGAATAATAGTGAGAAAAGTGAGTCGCTGGAAGCCCTGCAGCTGTGCGAAATTTTAAAATTAAGTTTTTATTTCTTGTGTCTTAATCATGCGATCGAAGTGAAAGTTTGAATAATGAACCTAGGCAATAATTGTCCTTGAATGGTACATAACTCTATGGCTTATACATATAAAAATCCAAAATGGCAAGCATCCGAAATATTTAGATGGTTCTCAATGTCTATGAATCTTTTACAGCAATCAAACTGATTTTTTTAAATGTTCATAGAGGCTATGAACATAAGTTCACCTATAGGACTTTCAGTAACCTGGTGAGCACAAATCCAACATGGCGGCGACGCTAATTATAAATATTTAAATGGACGTTTCTCGCGAATTAACTATCCGAGTGCAGTGAAATGTTGCACGTTAAATGCTTATACAAATGTTAATCCACTGGCATCTAATTTATTTCAATTGTTTGCATAATCACAAGAAGGCAGCTGTGTTTTTAACATCTTGTTTTTACTTCTTGTGTTCTAATCAAGCAATGGAAGTTTGAATACCACACGTACACAATAATCTTAATGTAATACTACAAAAATATAAATCCAACGTGGCGACCATCTGAAATATTTAGACGGTTCTCAATATCTATGAATCTATCACAACCTTCAAACTGAAATTTTGTATGTTGATAGAGGCAATTAACATAAGTAGGACATATCAAAAATGTATTGAATGCATGTATTTGATCAAATGGAATTAATAAAAATCTATCTATCTATCTATCTATCTATATGAAAATAGTCTGTATAGTTCTTCACGGAACTACTTGTTGATGTTGATTTCGTTAATTGAAAGGCATAAAATGTTAAAGATTTTAATTCTGAACAAAACCCTGAACAAAAAAGGGGAGCTGAAGGAACTTGAGATAAAGGAAAGGAGTATCCGGAGGAAAATTCTCGGACCACGGAAAAATGATGACGGAACATGGAAAAAAAGGAAAAATTAAGATCTGTATATGCAGACCGAAACCATTGTGGTCACAATGCGGAAAAGAAGGCCAAAATTTTACAGGCATTTGATGAGAATTTACAGGAACCGGCTGACAAAGAAAATTTTAAAATACATCACAGGTTTGAAAGCTACTACAAAATGGGTAGAAGAGGTCAAAAGAGATGCCATTGAAGTTGGACTAACTGAACTTGTCATTCATGATAGGAAAACGTTTCGAAGTCGAGTTGACAATATCAAGACGTTCAAAGAAAAACCACCACAACACAGGCCAAATTTGGTAATAACAGACGAGCAGAGAAAGATTAGAAGTGAAAGAATGAAGAGGTTCGGGGAAGAAAAGAAGAAAAAATTGACCAGAAAGCCTCAGGTTCCATGCGGTCCACAGGTGGCCAAAGTCGGAAACAACAACAACAAAAACTGTTGCCCAGATCATTAATTCCTTTCCTGGGAAGGGCAGGGGGTAGTCAAGTTCACTTTTTCCGCCCCCCATCATTTCAAATTATCGTAGTTTTGATTTTAAAAACCCAGTAACAATGAATTACAGATGAGGTGTTTTTTACGAGATGCTTACCCTATATAGATCTACTTTGTTAATGCTGAGCGAATCGATCTGGCGAAAGCTCTGTTGGAACCTCATGTATTTCTCGGGCGTTACGTCTTCGTCCTCACCACCAATGTCGTTGTCTCCAGGAAGATACACTGTCTACAGAAATACATAATTATCATATGAAAAGTTGGCACAGTGAAACATGCAGTAAAACATTGAAGTTATATACCTAGGTATATTTATTGAATTAAACACAATGTGTACAGAGTTAATCTAGATGAAAAGTTATTTTCATTCGTTCTTTGCATAATGTGTGATTGGCAGAGTTCTTTAGGATATTCGAACAGGTGATACTGTGCGCAGGCTTGGTTGCAGAGTTCACACACACATTCACTATCGGTGTTGTGGAAACCTTTCCTGCTGCAGTTTCGGTGGTGGAATCCATGTATTGCCCCTCTAGTGTATAGGTGGCGGAGTACGAAACCGGCTGTTTTCCTATCCTCCTCTTTCATGGCTGGTGTGTGGTAATTTGAAATGTTATTAAAATATAATTTATAGTAAATATGTTTTATATATAAGTTTTTATTTAGTTCTATAAGAAAACAATTACAATGTTGATACGTGCTACCCCTAGTAGCAAGTTCGTTAATTGGATCAAAGTAGGTAAAGCACAACACAATGGTCCTTTAACCCCTCAGGCCGGCTATTTAATCTGGAGGCATTCACTTCTCCGGCGGTATTTAAATTGAAGCTCAGCAGAGGTTTAGACACCAACAAGGTAAAAAATTAATAATGTTAAATCTACCAAATATAACGTAATGAAAATTTTAGGAATACTTGCCGAGATCATGTCCAATGTTTCTCAGTAATATATGTGACGACTGCTTTTCAGGGTTGTCCATGATCACACGCCATATTTACAAAAATATAATAATTTGATAAGTTCCACTTTTGTTTCTGGTATGTTTACAATGAATGCAAGATATTTACATGATAATGCTCAATCTACATAGTATACATAATTTTCGGGTAAAATTTCCAGGAAAAGCTGAATTTTGAAAAGCTTATTAGGCCCCATATATGTATCCCGTGCATAAAAAATTGTCAACAACATGTAAATATCGCAATATTAGTTAAAACCGGTCCCTTGGCATTGTTTGAGGAAATATAGGGGTTTTCCAAAAATTCAACCCTGGTGAAATAGCTCTTGAGGCTAAGTTTCTGCATTATCTCCATCAACATTACAAGCCCTAAGAACACAAAAATGTTGCCCCCTGTCACTGACTCCCACTTTCTGGCGCGCGCCCTTGAAACCAAGTCGCGTACCTATTTGTTTCTAAAACAATTAGTTCAATCACTTTGTCGTCGAAAAACAGCAAAAAGGAATCTGAAACAGACTTGAAATGCTTTCTTGTTACCGGCATACTCGTGAATCTCTCGCCACAAACACTGAACAGCGGTCGTTGTTATTACACCTGAAGCTATTTCTTCTTCATCAGCGCTGTCTGCCACTTCTCCAATAACATCATGCTGTGCATAGTCCATATCAATACCGAAAATATCGCTTCCCTATACATCACTTCCACTACTGTCATCTATCAAACGAATAATCTCTGCACCTGTAAGATAATGAGACAGCCCGGCAATTATTTCTCTGCGACTGAGTAGCCTCTAGCCTACGAAGCAAAAAATTATCTATGTAGTATTTGCTTTCGGTGCTTTCCCTTCATAAGTGGCAAAAATTGTCAAGTTAGACATAGTTCACAAACCATTCTCGAGGTGGCAGGAGAGACTGTGGTACCTTCTAAAGCAACTAACTTGAAACTCAATAGAGTGCGTTTCATGTTCTTTTCCTGATCGATATGAGTTGACAAAAGCAACGAATATCGATCAACTTCGTATTAGTTCTAATTATGAAACAGAGATGGCATGAAAATACATAACTTCTCGGTTCATAACGTGAAAAAAGATCCCGCGAAGCAGCAGTGGTTCGTGTGTAATAAGCATTCTAACTTCCGCCTGCACTGGCCGTTTGTGGTACGTCGAACCGGCTGAATGAGTAGAGTCCAGCGGACGTACAGTGTACGGCGAACCGGCTAGAGGGGTTAAAGAAATATCAGCTTTATTGCAGGTCAGAAATATACACCACACAATAAGCACATAGAAACCATTAGCAGCCTTACTCAAGTTTCTTCCTTATGGAGCACTCTCGCCCCTTCCACTTACTCATGCAGTTAATTCTTCACTAATTAGACCCGTGTCCTCGCTAGTAATACCTGCAACTCTTCCTTGAGTACACAAACTACAGTTATTTATGATAGTCTGTCACTCACCACTAAATGCTTGAATACTACGTCCGTAAGCTAGGAAACAGTCCACTGAGTTTCGTAATTCGCATGGCAGTTCACCACTATAACTCTGTCGCACTAGGTAAAAACACACTCGCTCAAAACACAGTCGTCTCCCCCTGGCCAGGGTCACTCTTATATATCGGGGCTGATGACTTGGCAGAAGTTTCCAGAGCAGACCAGGGTTCATGGCTACTCCCAGTCCTTCCCGAGAGTTCTAATACTAGGTGGGCCGCGAACTTTCTGGACCATGTGTAGTTCTTGCAGGATCCTTGTGTAAGGTGGCTTCGGTGGCATAGTTGGTAGCAAGCTGAGCTTCTATGCCCAAGATCGCGGGTTCAAACCCAGCCGAAGTCGTCGGATTTTTAAAGAGTGTTAAAAATCCCTCAGTATGCCTTCCTTCCGAGGGGAAGTAAAGCCGGCGGTCCCATGTCATAGATTTATGGCATGTTACAGAACCTTCCACTAATTACACATGTGTGAAGCTAAATCAGGTTAAAAATGTAAACAATGCTCAGGTTGCTACGTTCGTCGCCAGGAGCCGACTGCGGTGGTGTCTAGTAGCCAAGTTCTAAACTAGTAGTCGTTGACGGTGGCGTTTGGCGGCAAAAGTAGGAACTACTTCAAAAATTCAAAGTCTTCAGTCCTTACTTGAATTAAGAAACATAAACACACACTAATACAGTCATCACAATTAACACCGGGTATCAGACAGATTCTACACACACCCAAAGTACACGGGGCTACATGACCGCGTTGTCGCAGCCCCTAAACTGAGGAACCAACCAACCAACCTCCTTGCGTAAACTGCTGGGTGACACAGAGGCACAATCCTGGGACACCCTCTCTCCAGGGGTCATAAATATGGAGGGCCCAGCTCGGGGTTATGAGTGAAGACCACAACGGTGCCTGCTGCGGAGAAGGTGTCTTTCGGTACAGTGCAGTTGGTGGAAGTGGCAGCCCAGTGCTCGGGAAATTGAGTAGAAGGTATCGCTCTCACTTCAGAGACAGACATCAACCGTAGCGCCTGACCCGGAGCGGGCGGCTACAAACAGCGTCTGTTCCCCATGTGAGGGGCGGCGGATTTACTTCTACCTGGCCGTAGGTATAAAAGGCTTGGCGTCAGCAAGGGCATGCGGCGGGAAAACTATGCCAAAACCAATATGACAGTGAATCTTAGACTAACCTCGGAAAATGCTAGGGCGTAACCCAGAAGCGACGTGGAGGGATTTTGCCTGACCCCTGTGAGAAATGGGCTGGGGCTACTGGGTCATGAGCGAACCCAGCTTAAGATGCTGGCTCAAAAATATGGTGAGTTACGAAGTATAGGCACACTGAATGTAGGAGCAATGACTGGGAAAGGAAGGGAGTTAGTGGATCTCATGGAAAGGAGAAAGGTGAAAATATTGTGTGTGCAAGAGACTAGATGGAAGGGAAATGGGGCTAGAGAGTTGGGCAGTGGCTATAAGCTACTATACAGTGGAGCAGACAAGGATGGGAGGAATGGAGTGGGAATAATCCTCTCCTGAGACATAAAGGAGACCATAGTTCAAGTTAAGAGAAGGGGTGACAGGATAATGAGTATCAAACTGTGTCTTGATGGAAAATTGGTAAACATTGTGTGTGTTTATGCTCCGCAAATGGGTTGCGATGAGGAAGAGAAAATATCCTTCTGGGAAGATATGGGTCGTGAGCTTGGAGATATACCAGCGAATGAAAGATTGATAGTGGGTGGTGACTTAAATGGACATGTCGAAAAGAGTCGAGATACAATCGAAAGAGTACATGGAGGCTGGGGAGTAGGAGTGAGAAATGATGAAGGAAATAGAATCGTAGATTGTGTGATGGCATATGATTTGGCGATTGTGAATACATGGTTCGAGAAAAACACAGGTCAATATATGACTTGCTAGTGGGACCAGAGAAAGCCAGATTGACTTCTTAATGTGTAAAAGGTCTCAATTAAGGGAAATCCAAAACTGTAAAGTTTTTGAATGGTGAAGCAGTGGCAGCACAGCATAGGACGGTAGTCATGGACTGGAAAGGCTCAGGATTAGGATTAGGAAGAAAGGCAAGCCTGTGCGAGTCTTAACAAAAATTAAGTGAAGAAGCGTTGAAGGACCAGTTTAAAGAGAAAGTACTCAATGAGAGGTTCTTTGCAATGATGTGCAGGAGTGGTGGGCGCACAACAGCAGTTTGATAAGAGGGTAGGAACTTTAGTGCTAGGGAGAACTTCGGGCAAGAAACCACTAGCTGACAAAGAAACATGGTGGTGGAATGAGGAGGTACAGAAGATCATAAAAGCCAAAAGTGATGCAAAGAAGTAATGGGATAAGTCAGGTAGACAAGAGGATAAAGGGAACTACACGAGATGTAATAAGGAAGCAAAGAAGGTAGTAGAACAGTCAAAGGCACAAATGATGGATCGGCTGTACGAAGAGTTGGAAACTACAGAAGGTAGAAGAAAAATTTTCAGAATAGCGCAGGCGAGAGATAAAGACAAGAAGGACTACACCCAAATAAAGCAGATCAAAGATGAAAATGGTCTAGTATTAACGGACCATTCCGACATCAAGTGCAGATGGAGAACCTACTATGGAAAACTTCTCAGTGGAGAGAACCCAAGGGTATATTTAGGAGAAGGAGAACAACACCAGAGTCTGACAAGGGATATTAGAAGAGAAGAAGTAACTTTAGTACTTAGGAAAATGAAAAACGGAAAGGCAACAGGACCCGATGAAATACCAGTTGAAGTGTGGAAGTATCTGGAGAAAGATGGGATCGACATGTTGCTGGATTTAATGCAAAAAATGTACTTTCAGGAAACAATACCTGATGAATGGAGAGAAAGTATTTTAGTGCCTTTATATAAAGAGAAGGGGGATATTCAGGACTGTGCTAACTACAGGGGCATTAAGTTAATGTCCCATACAATGAAAATCTGGGAAAGAGTGATAGACAAGAGGATCCGGGATGAGACTAGCATTGGTGAGGAACAATTTGGCTTCATGCCAGGAAAAGGGACCACAGGTGCAGTATTTGCCCTGAGACAAGTAATGGAAAAGTATTGTGAAAGACAGAAGGGATTACAGTTCGCATTCATGGACCTAGAGAAAGCATATGACCGGGTGCCCCGGGGAGAAGTCTGGAGATGTTTACGAGCGAAGGGAGTCCCAGAGAAGTATTTGCAGTTGGTTCATGAAATGTACAAAGAAGCAAGAACACAGGTTAAAAGCAGTGTTGGACTTACAGATTGGATTCCGGTTCGAGTAGGTTTACACCAAGGTTCGGCATTAAGTCCATATCTGTTTGACCTAATTCTGGATGAAATGGCTTGTGGATTAAGAGACCAAGCCCCCTGGTGCATGATGTTTGCGGACGACATTGTGTTGTGTAGTACCACCAAAGATGTCATAGAGGAAAAACTTGAACAGTGGAGGGCAGCCTTGGAAGACAGAGGACTCAGGATTATCAGGAAGAAGACTGAGTATATGAGGTTCAATACAGATCAAGACTGTGAGATCAGAATGCAAGAGGAAACGTTAAATAGAGTGGATGAGTTCAAATACCTGGGTTCGATGGTGACTGGAGATGGGAATCTGGATGTGGAAGTGTCACACAGGATTCAGGTAGGATGGATGAACTGGAGGAAAATGTCAAGAGTGCTCTGTGACCACAGGATCAAGCCTAAGTTAAGGGGAAAATATATAAAACTGTCGTAAGACCTGCATTGCTGTATGTCTCTGGAACATGGCCTCCACGCAAAACGCACACAAACAGGCTTGACGTCACGGAAATGAAAATGCTCCGATGGATGAGTGGAGTGACTAAGCGTGATAGAGTGGAAAATGTCAAAATAAGAGGAACATTAAAGGTTGTGGAAATATCTAAGAAGATACAAGAAAAGCAACTTCAATGGTACGGGCATGTGAGAAGAAGGGAGGAATCCTACGTGGGGTCGAAGATGCTAGACATGCAAATACAGGGAGTGAGAATGTGAGGCAGACCTAAACGAAGATGGATGGATTGTGTACAGGAGGACCTCAGAGAAAAACAGTTGTCAGAAGAGGATGTGCATGACCGGGTTAAATGGAGGAGAGCTGTCAGAAACATCGACCCCACATTGAAGTGGGAATGATGTAAAGAGAAAGAAGAAGAAGATACAATAAATACGAGAAGGAGGCCTAACACTCGACAACTATACAAATATAATACAAAATACAAACACAAAAATGATGAATATATCAACACTCACCATGCAATGATTATCCTTCAAGATGAAACGAGAGTTTGGGTGGAGCAGTTAACACAGAACACAGAAACATCATGATAACACCAAGCACACTCACTCTCTGTATCGCGACTCTGTACGGTTAATAATAGCTTCCACACACGTAATGTTAAGGTAAAGAAGAATTTAGCACCAAGCACACAAACAAGCTGCTGTGTGGCGATATTATTGCCGTGCTTTCACATTGTCGATTTGTAGGCTATTGAATGACAAGCGTTCATTTGAACACTACAGTGACGGGAAACAATAACTTGTGCTGTACTCGTATTATCGACTGCCGCGAACTGACACCAATAATCCTAGAATAATACGCATATTTTCTTAACAATGTTAGTTGGCACACAACAGCCTTGACGGAGTAAAAAGTTGAGAACACCTATAGCCCAATCTATGTAGGCTATTTGTTTCCAATATTTGCAATGAAACATTACTGGATACGTAAACATTAAGACTAATTGTACATAGCCTGTTTTTTACGTCACGCATGTATTCTAAATTAAGTATAGTAGAACCTCGTTAACACGTTCCTCATTAGTACGTTTTATCGCATATCACGTCGTAATTTTCAAGTCCCGATTCTTATCTGATGACAATTATGTAAAAGTATCTCATTTATCACGTCACACATTTTGCCGCGCATCGCTTAGTACGATCGCATTTTCGTCAGCCCTGAAAGCATTCTTTGTCCACCCCTAGTGGAATGTGAGACCGACCGCTCAGAGATAACATTCCTTGCCAACAAGCGGGCGAGGGTTGAGACTTAACAGGTATAGGCGACTCTTAAAAGTAAGACAGTAGCATGCGCCGCGCATCGCTTAGTACGATCGCATTTTCGACAGCCCTGAAAGCATTCTTTGTCCACCCCTAGTGGAATGTGAGACCGACCGCTCTGAGATAACATTCCTTGCCAAGAAGCGGGCACGTGTTGCGACATAACAGGTATAGTACGTACTTCTGATTGACATGTTTTTTACATTTCCCTTACTGAAACAAATTAATTTTCCATTAGTACGTTTTCCCGCTTTTTACGTTCAAATTTTTAAGTCCCTTGAAAAACGTACTAACGAGGTTCAACTGTATATTTAAAATTGAATTGAACAAATAAGGCTAACCATGAACAAAGTTTGATGTCGAAATGGACAAATGAACGATAGTCGGCTGTTACAGGTTGGCGCACGCGGCGTCCGGCTGTATTCCCCGCATTTTCCCACGTTCTTCCTGTGGTACTATTTGCAATTTATTGACATACCGGTACTATAAAAGAAATAACGAAGTAAAAATGGAAACATAAATTATTAAAACTCGATGCTAAAAGTAAATGAAACGAAGACAATGAAACAAACTCCAACACAGTTAACAGGCAACTGAATGAATGAACAATGCGCTGGCAACGTGTGACATTAGTTATCAAAATCCAGCCAATAGGAGCCCGCGGCAGCCATTTTTATATCGTTCCCACCAAATGCTTCAGGTTCTTACTCTTGAAATACAGGATATAGGACCATGCAGAATCAACACTTATTGGCCTTGATGTTTGCCCAATAACTCTTCATGCGCAACGATTGAGCGAGGCTTCGTTGCTGGGACCAGACATGTCTGGCAGGTCTTCTCTCTTTTCCCTCGAAACCCTGTGTATGAGTAATTTTCCTAATTTCCTCTCGATCCTTAAGATTGGGAAAACCTAATTCAGCCAAGTCCTTTTCCACCTGTTTGTACCAATTGGACCTTGTTGACTTTTTCTGCAAGAACGTATAGATTTTATGTGTCCAACATTGGACCACTACAATCAATTATACATAGCCTTCTATTTCTTGTCTGCAGCAGAACACCTTTTTTTTCTTCTCGTGAAGCTAAGTTTTCTGACTTTGGATACCCCGAAAGGCGAACATCCGAAAAGAAAAAATGGCAGAACAGTCGAATTACGGTACTTAATCTTTAATCTTAACTGTAATTAACCTTGTATGCAAGATTAATTAATACCGCCAACAATGCAGCATTATTAAGCCCAATCTTATGTCGAGACACAATTTTTCATCATGCCAAATTTTTCCATGTTTATTCTATGCAAATTAAATTCCCTGTGTTCCCTACGTTTTCCAGAAAGCGGTCACCCTGGGTAATGACTTCATGCCCAAAAAACTGCAAGGATTCGCCGATTTCTATAAGTTTAAGTTTTTCAGTTCACGTCATAGCAGCTCCCAGCATTACCGTAACCATTTTCTTACTTCTGTTACCCCCAAAACATTTTCACCTTTAAATGCCAGTGTCTTTCCAGGCAAGCACTTGTACAACAAAGCAGTCTCATCAGCATTAAACACGTCATTAGATCTGTACTCCTGCCATAGGGCTGGTAAAATGTTTTCTTTGTAATGTTCGCTGTCCATTTCACTGAAGCATTTTCACCCGACATTAACAATTGGACCATTCCATTCCATTCCCAAGTTTTAACTTTTCCAGCCACCCACTAAATGAAAATCCACAGCCTCATACCTGCCAACCTTAAAAAATGAAAAATCGGGAGATTTTGAAGACAAATTATGTCAAATCATATTTCTTCGCCATAGTCCATTACCGAGGAACCGACAAAATCACTCAGTGAAAAGAATCACAATAGCCTACCAGCATATTAAGGCCAACAACTTATAAGTCATACACAAATAATTTCAGGTGTTAAACAGATACAATATTCCTCTCACCCTTAGGCTATTATGAAAACTTCTACTGTGGGAACACGAATTAACCATCCATATTTTAAACACAAAGATATTCAAGTCCAACTAAGCGGGACGCGTAGGTATGGAGAATCACCGTATCTACAAATTATCGATACGAAGCGAAACTGCGGTATCGAAACACACGTAACATCGACCTGTTTGATGGATGACTGGCGTTCGACATCTCACACTTCAGGTCCCAAATTACGTGAGAGATCTTTGAAAAATCGGGAGATTTAATACTTTAAGAGGGAGGGCGGGAGAAATAGAGTAAAATCGGAAGTCCCCCGCCCAAATCTGGAGAGTTGTCAGGTATGCAGCCTGCTCCCAGTCGACCGACTGGGTCAGGGAATGGAATGAATGAAGCCCCCATCTAGAGGCGAGGATATGAACTGTGCCGGCTGCCAAAACCTGTCGCACTCCCCTGGGGCAATGATTAACCCCTCAAGCGTGATATTGTGAAACTCTGGGCTGCACCCACAACGTGCATTATTTCTAGCCTACTCCCAATGGTAAGCGCGGTGTCATATGCATTTCGCTATAATTTCCAAACGCACTGGCAAAAGTTTTCAAAAAACACACACAATAAGAACAACATATAACATAATATTCTAAACTATTGATAACCTGGTTATCCCTGGTCAGCGGCACATCAATACTGGGACAATATCACAGTCGCCTAATGTGTTCGTATTTCTTGGCGTTCTATCACGAATTACATCGTCAGCGTCACTATCTTCACTGGAAGTTATAGCGAACTCATCCTCTATATCGCTGTCACACTCTGAATCACTTTCGTTGGCACTAATATCGAGCAAATTAGCTATTTCTTTGTCATCAATAACTGTGCCACGACCTGCCATGTTTACAAGCAAACCCACGGTCCGCAAAAGCGGGAACACGTGTGCAGAGATCTGAAAAATAAATGACTGAAGATATGCGACACCTCCTGGCAATAATAAGTAGCTCGAAGTGTAGCCAAAAGTTGTCTCTTCCTGCCATCTTACGACCAAATAAATTACTATTACGAAGTCCACGTAGCGGGCGTTTCAAATTCGATGGCGCACCCTTGCGCCGTACACGCTGTGAACGTAGCAGGCTAGTGGGCGCACCGTTGCGCCGTACACGCTAAGGGGGTTAAATGAATGACAGATGAAATGAAATGACAGTGGAAAGTGTTGCTGGAATGGAATTTGTGTCAGGGAAAACCGGAATACCCGAAGAATAACCTGTCCACATCCGCTTTGTCCAGCACAAATCTCACATGGAGTGACCGGGATTTGAACCACGGACCCTGCGGTGAGAGGCCGGCGTGTTGCCGCCTAAGCCACGGAGGCTCTTTCCAGCCACCCACTACTGGTCTCAAAAGATTCACAGTGTATTAACTAATCACTCTGCTTGTTCACAAACTAAGCTACTGGAGATTGGATTGGTTTTGTCTCTCACACGGGTCACCCACTGAATCATAGCTATTTCAAGTTCCGGGAAACTTGATGTTTAAAGTACACTTCCATAGTGGTGTAAATCGTAATTCATCGACTGCCATGTGAATCTTGTCTGTATCTTCAAGTATTGTAGATAGTGTACTGGGAGAAATTCTATACTCATCTGCAATATCCTCCTCCTTTTTCTGACCTTTCTCCACTTCACCTATCACTCGACGTTTTCATTAAGGATTAGGCATTTCACTTTGGGTAGGGGCAGATGACCTCGTAGTTCCGCCCCTTAAAACCTCAATAACTAACTAACTACTGCGCGAGTCTAAGGCCCCTTTCACACCGAAGATGCAAGACGCAAGATGCATGCATCCTGGATGCAAGATGCATGCATCTTAAACACCAGACTATGTAATTGAACGAGAGGTTTCACACCGAAGATGCAAGTGCGTCTAGCATCCTGGATGCAAGACGCACTTGCATCTTGAGAACCAGCCAGCTGGAGATTTCAGCGTGCATCTTTGTTGTGCAGTCTTGCATACTCGCCCCTCTCTTGGAAATCTTACTCAGCCGACTCTCGACATTACTGTGTGTGATTCACACCGTTGCACGTGTGCTTGACTCGCGCCATTTCTTTTGAGTTTCATTAATTTCAGACTTCATTTAGACGTTGTGTTCCAAGTACGAAACTTCCATCCACCCTTCAACTATGTTATCCGACTCGGAGAACTTCAACGTGACCTTTGTTAAAGCAGTCGAAGACTATACTGCAATATACAGTACGATACTACAAGTAAGGCGTAGGCTACTCAAATAGGAATGACCAAGGGAAATCATGGAAGGCCCTGGCACAAAAATTTGAATCAACAGGTAACTGTGTCTTCACCAACACCAGTACAATGAAAAGTTATGTGCTAAAATATATACGCTAGTTTCAATATCGGTGGTTAGACACCTACTGCTAGTTGGCATATTGACGTGATGAATTAATGGTATTAATTTTTAGAAAAACCAAATACTCGGCTTCTATTAATAACGAAAAGTAAGCTACAGAATTTAGTGCCCTTATAATGAGTATTATCATAGCTCATCATCCGAATTATCTTTTCAATCGATTTTATATAGTGATACTTTTACTAAGAAACAATCCTGTAGGAAATATTCCTAAGTAATGTTTTCAGTTTTGAGCTATATTCACACGTTTCAAAAATGAGTTATACTATTCATGGGAAAATATAGTTGCCGTACTTACCCCACCCCGGTAGTAGATTTTAGAAACAAATCTACCACTTTCGGAAAAACAATTAGCCCTGGGGTTCACTCAGCCTACACCAGAAATGAATACCAGGGTAATTCCTGGGAGCAAAGACAGCCGGGCGTGGAGCTGACAACCCCATCCCATTTAGTGCCGATGTCACAAAGTGTGGAAGCCTCTACCTTCCACTACTCCCGGCCTCCATGGCCTGTACGGAGTTGGCTTTGCTTTACTTACCTCAGAAATATCAGTAGTCTTTCGCAGATACACACAACCGATAATTTGTATCCCTACAACTCAGTGACAGTTCCATGAGATCCAACAACTTGTAAAAAGTCGAAATCTCCATTTTATAATACGTTTGAAACTTTACCGGATGGTTCAGTAATTGCTGAGACACAATAGCAGGGCTATGCTCTCCAGCATTATCCCAGTATGGGTGCTGCCATAAAGGATTCCTTCTTTGTCTTCGTCTCTTTCTGACTGCACAAGCCAGAATTGTAATTACGTCGTCTGAAGAGTCGGACAATTGATTATTCATTTCTCAAACTCACCAGAGATAATGGATATTAAAAGAAGGTGCAAGTGGCACATGCATCTTGGGTGTGAAAGCGCTTTCATCAAGATGCAAGATCCATGCATCCTGCACCCTGCATCTTGCATCTTCGGTGTGAAAGGGGCCTTCGCTGCGTGAACCTGAAAGGAATGTGCATCGCGGACTATGAGATGTGGTGGTGACGAGTGATTAGGTTTCTTGGTCCTTGCGTAGTAACTGAAGCAAATACATTAGTCGGTGACTCACTCACTCATTCCCAACGCCACACTGGTTTCAGAAAAGACCCTATGTTAGCAGTATTGGAATAGACAAGAATGTCAGGAAACACGGCGGGCTGCGACAGGTTTCTCAATTCTCGCCTGTTCCTTCCCTACCTCTGCCCTTCATCCCGCAAGTTCACAGAGCTTAGACCCGAGCAGTAGCTTCCTAGGGTCAATGCACCGATGGTGGACAGATAAGTTACTACGTAAACATATACCGAGGTCAGCCAGGAAGATATGTTGCGGTACGTTTAGGAACAATAACACACACGCCATAAATGCTGCATTGCATAGTTAATGTTGTACACAATTCGATTTGCAGGATAATTTTTGCTTCTAGGGACGAAACGTTTGCTTCGAGAAATCAAGAAATTTGTGTAACCGAATTACGAGTAATAGCAAAATAAATACACCTGATGATTAGAACAGATGGCCGAGAAATTGAGTTACTTCAAGATATTGAGAATTTGGGTGATGTACTTTAGTTAAATTAGTTGAAACAGTTAAGATCTTTTCCGTTTTTGTATCCCGCTTTTTTACATAATGTCCCATGTGTTTATCAAGGTATTTTTTCAAATATCCCAGTTTGTTAATGAAATAAAATGGGAACCTGAACACATTGTATTTTTCTATATAGGCTACATGGTGGCCACTCAAATCGGCCAACGATAATCCAGGAATAATTCTCATTTTTCCAGGCTTAAAAATAAGCGCGAGTCCAGGGGGGCTTTATTGGTTGCCTAATTGAAGACCAAAATAAAGCAGTTGTGTTTGGTTTACTTATACAGATATGGACAAAAATTAGTGGTGATTGTGTTATTGATACGCAAGCCTACACACAAATGATTTAATTGTTGTTTTAAAAAAGCCTTTTTGACTCAAATATCCGCTTTAAAAAAAAAAAGAAAAGAATGCAATTTTATTGTGGTGAAGTTGTCTATACTCAATATATTTTACAAAAATACTATCGCATGCTCTCCCACACAGAAACAGGTAGCCTGGGGAATTTTTTTTCGTTAGCGATAGAGTGCTCACCCAAAACCGCAGCGGGGGAATTTAAGATAAAACACGGCGCGTAGATTTCTGGTTAAAAACAAGCAGGGTTTGCCGAGCGACCCCTAGATGGCCCTTGCTACACCATCCGCGATATCATGACGTCGAGGACTAAGAGCACACTGGGAATTTTAGTAGTGGATGGAAAGATTTTTATAATTAATTAACAGTGGCCATTTTCCAGGAGTTTTCAAATTTTTCGTCATTTTCCAGGAGTTTTCCAGACCTATTAAAAATCCAGGAGTTTTCCAGGTTTTCCAAGAGTAGTGGCCACCATGTATATAGATATTATAAGGAAAATAAAAGCATGCAAAATAAATATAGAAAAGTAATCACCTCGACATAGGCACCCACTTGAAAGATGTTGTGGAACCTGTCCAGGTATCTTTTGTATTCCTCGTTTGTAGCAATACTCCCCTCGTCCATGATGTCGCCAAGAAAGGCGACGACGTGAGGCTCGACATGTGCCAAGGCTCGATTGAACGTTTTCTTCAAGTACCTACAAATGATAGTGAAAAGCAGCAGTGATGGTGGTGATAGTTGCACTAGCAAGCAGAACATCAAGATCATCTTCTACTAAAAAGGGACCTGTTGGGCAGCTCTAGTTCTGTAAATACACTTTGTGAGCAACAAAGTAAAAGGAATAAGCTGTAAATTATTATGTCCTCAGGACTCAATTCTCCCGTTATTCTATGCAAGGGCGTAAAACGCCTATCTAATGTGGGGGGGGGCCTACCTACCAGGGAAAACCTTTTTTTTAAATTAGTTTACGGTCATCACTAGGGCTCGGATTTTTAGGTAAATAAATATTTTCTTATGTAAATACATATTTTAAGCTTTTTTCTATAAATTCATAAATTCCTGCTTTTCACTTATTAGCACATAAGAAGACATAATATTTGGATTTCTTAAAATCAATCTTTCAGTTTATTGCATTTTTGTTCTGTGTTACTTCAACGGGGAAGAACCTGTGAGCTGTCTAATCTTCATGCAGAGCGTATTTCAGCTTGCAACTGTGTTATTCTTAACTTGTCGCCCCAGGCCACTCACTGTGGAAACCGGGGATTTCCTTGTCCATAGCCATATCGCACCACGTGCTAGACCTTGCCCCCCCCCCTCGCTACCTGGAACCAGTGTCACTCACATGCAGTTCATTTCTGGCACTGTGAAGTGTAAGGCAGTTCTATGATGCCTCAAGTAAAAACAACTACAAGTTATCGTCTGCTGCAGAATTTAAGGATAATTTTACTTCTGATGGAAGCGTTCTGTTCTGCCAACCATGTGGGAAAGCAATCATGGCTGAACAGCGATCTCAAGTTACACAACAACTCAAGGGCAAGAAACATATTGCCGCAGTTTCGCGCCTTTAGAATAAGCGTTTCGC
This sequence comes from Meconema thalassinum, assembly GCA_946902985.2. Lineage (NCBI taxonomy): Eukaryota > Metazoa > Arthropoda > Insecta > Orthoptera > Tettigoniidae > Meconema > Meconema thalassinum. The sequence continues at coordinate 193,293,863 of OX336395.1, forward strand.
CATAATCGTCGGATTTTTGTGATGGACAACCTGAAATGTAACTCGTGTATTGTAATGCTTCAGCAGTCAGTGAGATATAGAATAAATTGCATTTGTGAGCACTGCATATTGTTTATAATTCACATTAACATTTTTAATATTTTTATTTTTTGTCACATATTTCAGGTATTTTAAATACATAAAAAATAAATATTTTTCAGATTTTTAGCACCTAAAAATCCGAGCCCTAGTCTTCACAGTGACAAAGTACAAAATTCACAAATTTAAATGAAGTAATCAACAAGGTTTAGACAGAAACTGATGAAATACTGGAGCTCCAGCTATTTGGGTAAAAAATAATTCGAAAATTCACCTTGTTGGTTCGTCGTGGTAAGGGGACAAAGCTCAAAGCACCTCAGCGGGAAACGGGGGAGGGAAATAGACTGTTTGTCTGGTAGAATAAAGAAAATTGACCAAGCAACAGGGCTTCCATCCACTCACTCGTCCAAAAATAGTGAAAATAGTGAGGGTTTTATTTCAAAAAAGTGAGTTTTTGTATGAAAAAGTGAGTAAATTAATAGCATTATTCGCATTTATGGCCATAGGCCTATATCTGGTTAATAATTTTAACTCTTGTTGATATATGCAGGCGCAATTAGTGGGATGGGGGGGTCTTGGGTGGCTAAGCTCCCCAAATCAAACCATAGCTCCCCCAAAATATGACAAAACTGTATTGAAATAGACAAAAAATTTAAGAATGTGTATCTGAAAAACAAATTAGCCCCCCATAAATGTCAACCAAATTGTACCTATGTTAATAATATCTCTGAGTACTGTTTGTGATTTTTTCGTCAATCGCTGCACGGCCCGGCTGTGGTATTGCACCATGGAAGCTTTTTATGCTTTCTGGCAGTGGTGGCAGAAAAATGAACTACCCATTCATGGGTATATTTTGGGTCATTTCTAACAATCTGATTGTGCATGAGGCTATTTTTAATGCAGAATGTGACCGGTTTTGAAAAAAGTGAGAATAGTGAGTAATTTTATCAAATAGTGAGAAAAGTGAGGCTGCTTTAAAAATAGTGAATAATAGTGAGAAAAGTGAGTCGCTGGAAGCCCTGCCAAGCAAGGCAAGATGGCTTTTCCGAATTTCCGCCTAACGTAGCATTAAATATTTTATAGAAGAGTTTCGCGTAATTTTAACTGATTTTAAAGGTACTTATAAATTTTGGATAGCACCTAAAACTTGAGAGGGGCAATGCCCCACTGCCCTTCCCATGGTTTACGCCCCTGATTCTATGTGGATTAAATGCTATTTCATTAAATTGGCATATTTGCGAACTTTCAAAATGACCTTCAGTAAAAATTCCAAGTGAAAGAATACGCAGGAAACCGCAGGTACTAAAATGCGTAAAACATTATGTGTCATTTTCTTAATTTCAGATAAACAGAGTTCTTCAGCATGAACTGATGAAACATTTCAACATTACAAAACATAATTTGTACTTGGTCACAATCTCAGGTTCTCGACTATCACAACTCGTGGAGAAGGGCAAATGAACAAAAGCAGTATCATGACAGATTTTTCATTGACAGCACATGAATCATTTGTTTCTTGAAGTGCACTCCTTCACACCATTATGTTTTTAAGGTCCGTAGAATAAAATTAGTCAGGCATACAGTATATTAAACTAGTTGTTTATTTACTATAAGAACTTACACTTCTTCTTCTATCGTTTAGGCCGACTGTGGACCACGTTAATTTGATTTCAACTTCTGGATCTTTATTTTTGCCCAATACTCCTTCATTCTATCGCTCTGCATTCTCCACCTTTCTCCAGTCCATGGTGCCTGGACCCGGGATGTAGGATGACTCTTAAAACCCGTGAAATTCTTAATTTTGGCATTCTATACTTCCCTGTTGCTGACTTCAGCTTCAGATGTTGCCATTTCTTCTAGGTCCTTCTTCACCTCCTGATACCAGTGAGCTGTGGTTTTCCTGGTCACAAAGAATTTCATTATCCGGTTGGTTAATCAACCTGGGTCCATTCTGTAAATATGTCCAAAGAATATGGCCCTTCTTTTCCGGATGGTGTCTGAGATTCTATCCAATCTGAGGTATAATTCTTGGTTCCCTTTTTTTCTATGCGACCCATCTTCTGTTCCTTTCGGTCCAAGTATCTTCCTAAGAATCTTTGTCTCTATTAGCTCCAACTTTCTGATCATTCCTTTCTTTGTCAGACACAATCATTCAAAATTGAATTAATATACATTAATTATACTAGTTTTGACCACATTAAGGCCCTTCTCAGTATTAGTTTTTAAGAAACTATCATAATTGCGAGCAAAGTATATACTGTACTTGGATTTTTAGCCTACTTTTCTCATTTAGCAAAAATGAGGAAAAAGTAGAATTATGAGATCGAATAATAAACAAAGTTTTTTATGGTTCCGCCTAGTCAATAGGCCTACTTGTTTTATTAAAGATTTTATCGTGACATAATCACTTGTCTAAGTATGTTGGTACATGTTTCGTTGTCTTATAGCATTGACACCTTCATCAGCCTACGGTTTTGGTAGCACTCAATGGCATTCATTACTAGTCCATAAAAGTAACACATGGATAATTAAAATAACACATTAAAAAGTTTGTTAAAACAATGTCATAATAAAAGTTCGTTAAAAGCCTTAGAACTAGTTTGGTGCACTGTTTTGGTTTGCAATGTCCTGCTTCCAATAATAGCCCCCCGAAAACCAGCAAGAGGTGACTAGTCATAACTGGAAAAGAAAAGCCCTGTGTGAACTATGGTATGTATTAAACCGAAAAATGTGGCAGGCTGACAAAGAATAAGTAAAAATATATGAAAAAGATATGTGATAAACTAACGGAGTGGTTGAGGCAGCGAGAAATAGGGCCGTGCTGAGGCATACGGAGACAGTGCGTACTGATGTGGAATGGCTTGGGAGAAACGGGCGAGGCTTCAGTCGAGAGGGGGGGGGAAGTGTACTGGCAATTTATGGAGGACAGGAGCTGTTATCCCTCGTCTGTAGTCCATAACAAATATATACACAGTATCTTTTTAATCACTTGTAATTTTTTATAGCTTGTTTTAGTGCATGTCCCAGTAATTGGGATTATTGGACTCAAAAGTTGCAACATCAATATTGATAATGTACTGTATAGTGAATAAATTTAACAATTGAATCGGTCAGAGCTGAAAAGCATTAAGTCAGTTTTCACTACTTTCAGGAAACAGGTAAAGCGTTATTCATAGAACAGAACTTAACAAACACACTATAATAGTCATCTATGTTGTGAAGCAACTGAAAATGAAAATCCACAGCCTGCTTCCAGTCTCCGACCGGGTCAGGAATGGAATGAATGAAGCCCCCATCTAGCGGCGAGGGTATGAACTGTGCCGGCTGCCGAGGCCTGACGCACTCCTCTGGGGCAATGATTAAATGAATGACAGATGAAATGAAATGATAGTGGAGAGTGTTGCTGGAATGAAATTTTGACAGGGAAAACCGGAGTACCCGGAGAAAAACCTGTCTGCCTCCGTTTTGTCCAGCACAGATCTCACATGGTGTGAAGCAACTATTCAGGTTATATTTTAGTTAGCAGAATATCAATTTTAATTTAATGAACATATTTTTCTAATCAATTTTGCAAACGTGACTTAATGCCTTTCAGCTCTGTGGTACCGACAGTAGTGGCTACGCTGGCTAAAGCACAGTGTTAGGTCATGGGGCCAAGCTCTCTGCTGACTCGGTAGACGCGTGGGTTCGAGCCCCACCGTCGGCCGTCCTTGAAATGGTTTTCCGTGGTTTCCCCATTTTCAACACCAGGCAAATGCTGGGACGGTACCTTCTGACAGGCCACGGCCGCTTCCTTCCACATCCTTCTCCAATTTCATTCACCTTAATCAATTCCATCTCTCATCCCGACGCGCAGGTCGCCCACGGGCGTCGAATAGAAAGACCTGCACTAGGTCTCTGAGGAGACGAAAAAAAAAAAGCTCCGTGGTCAGTTTAGTGCGGCATAAAGCCATCCTGAATGAATATTTTACATATTTTATTTTTCAAAATGAATTTGTAACATAAAAACCATCTAAACCCTGTACAAATGTAATTTACAATAGCACTGTAACATGCGGGAATCTTGCAGTGCGGCCAACATTAAGTATGGAGTACAGCGCTGAAAGGCAGCAAGTAGTTGACTTAATGCTTTTCTCCTCTGATCGCACTACATGTAGCAGTGGTTTCTGGCTTAAACCCACAAAAAGAATTGCTTTGTGATGGATTTTGCCTTGCCAGTGAGCTTCCATGCTTTTTCTAATGATGAAAATGTTTTGTGTGTAGCTTAAACAGTAGGCTGACTTAATTCTTTCCTATGCTGTGCCAAGGCCCTTGGGTCAAAACTTCTTTAAAAAGTGGCCATTTTTGATTTAATGATTTTCAGTTCCGACCAATTCAATTCTGAATCATTGAGTCACTTAGGACTGTTGTTTCCACTTTAACTATCAAACGAGACTAAAATCCGAAGATTCCTTACCAAATATTGGCAGTGAGAGAGTTGTGGGGCAGGATAACGACGGCGTTTCCGTTTTTTTTTTTTTTTTTTTTTTTGTGATAAAAAGATTTTACATACAAATATGAGCCTAACCTGGGGCTTACAACTAGCACCCTTACTTGCTTGTGGTACAAACAGTAATTCCTTTCTAGACAGTGGTACAACCAAGTAGCAACCAATGGTTTCGTCCACCCAGTGGTCTAATTGAGTAGTGACCAATGGTTGCCCCTTACAATGCAGGAGGGGGCGTGGTGGCGCAGCGGTCAAGCTCTTTGCTCGGTCAATGCATGTGATATTTTCGAAGTGAAGTGCCATACCCCATGGTTCAGACTTTACTTAAAACGGAGGTAATGTGGCCATGATCGAGAGATTAACGGTCACGTTAAACTACGAACTTCCTTTTTTATCCTTACAATGGTTTAGGGAAGTCTAGTTTTGTCCTGAAAATGGCTTTAGGAGAGTTCAGTGCTGTGAATTTTGCAGTATTGCCTGAAGCAAGCCTTATTCAACATTGCAACTTATATTTTCATTAGTTTATTATGGGAAATTTAAAATGCTGAGTAATTTCATTTCTCAATTATAAATGTGTTTTGGATAGTTAAAGCAGTCGAGTGCCACTCTTAATCCTGAGTTAATTTTTCATCGATAGAAATTTAAATATGAAGAATAAGTCAGAACTGCCAATCACAGTAATCTTACCAATCACAGTCCCATCTGGCGATTAATCCAAAATTTTCGTATCTCTCCCCAATAATCTGGGGATCAGCCACCAGCAGAATTTTGACACAGGCATCACATGTAACCGAGGGCCACATGAACCATGGAAGGAGTATATAGCTAAGGAATTCATTGTAGACTGCAATAGAACCAATTAACAGCACCAAAATCTTAGCCCTGGATCTAGAACACACAAAAAACATGCTAGATGAACAAGGCATCTTCCCATTTAAAGATAATGTGTGTGAATTCTGGAGAGGCTTGGTGCAAAGATTTTCAGTTGATGCCTGTGAGCAACCTGCACATCATAAGAAAATTTAACACAAAATATAAAGATTAAACTCATCCATACACTAATACTGTACTACCAATTATTGACTACTTTGACACTGTACTCGTTGACGTAACTAATGAACAAACAATAAAACTTCAACAAACATTGAATTGGTCGTCAGTTTTCTTTTAATCTAAGTTACGATTCCCACCTAACCCCAAGCTACCAAATTCTTCCTTGGCTTAAATCTGATGGTTGCCATAAACTTACTGACATCCATTTATCGATTTCTGCATGAAAGCCTCCCACAGTACTTATCATCAAAATTTAATTATGTTACTTTTTCTCATTTCAAGACCAAAACATTCAATCTAGCTCTTCCCTTGTCATTTCCATCAGTCACTCTACCCAGTTCAACCATTCCTTTGTCGCAGCTAGGTCCCAACTATGGAATTCAACTCCCGTCGATATAGGGAACTCCGACACCATCAATTAATATAAGGCAACATTCAAAGATCACGTCTGTTGATTATTGTTGACGTCCCGTGTGAATGGTGATTAACAGCAGGATGTACAGAGTCATCGAAAAATAATGCCAACATTTCAAAAAATTATAGCACCGAAACCCTTTATGTTAAACGTATAATTCTTTCACTGAACGCCAGCTGGTTAAAGTAAGTTTTGTTTTGGAGGGGACGTGACCTTGCTATGCGCACACTAGATGCGCAGGTAGCCAAGGTCGGCCGGGGGCGCGCACGCCAATGAAGTCCCAACCTCACCCCTTTGGATTTTATTTTTCTGGGGGTACATTAAAAACATTGTGTATGAAGAAAAAATTCGGGATTTGGAGCACCTGCGGGAGCGAATTTCTGCCGCCATCTTGACAGTTACTCCTGAAATGATTGCACGTACCAATCCAGCCAATGGGAAAGCGTGCGTTCAATGCTGATGTTGGTGGTCGGCCTGGCCTAGATTTTTTCTCTACAGCCTCGGTTTCCTTAAACTGATTAAACCATCGAATGACAGCTTTGTAATCAGGTGCAGTTTGACGGGCGGTGCAGTCATTGGCGTGCGCGCTCCCGGCCGACCTTGGCTACTGCGCATCTAGTGTGCGCATAGCAAGGTCACGCCCCCTCCAAAACAAAACTTACTTTAACCAGCTGGCGTTCAGTGAAAGAATTACACGTTTAACATAAAGGGTTTCGGTGCTATAATTTTTTGAAATGTTGGCATTATTTTTCGATGACCCTGTATGACTGTGCTAACATAATATTAACTTTGATATTATGTTTTAGGGGCGGTCAGTAAGACTCTCATTTGTGGATACCAATGCAGTATTCATCATCTAGGCCTCCTATATGGTTACCAAGACAACAAGTAATCATCATCTAGGCCTCCTGTATGGTTACCTAGGGGCAGATGACCTCATAGTTCTGCCCCTTAAGACAACAATAACTAAAACTATATGGTTACCAAGGCAGCAAGTGTTCATCATCTAGGCCTCCTATATGGTTACCACGGCAACAAGTGTCCATCATCTAGGCCGAAATACCATAGCCATTATTATTAATTTTTAACCCTTGTTTGGTTGCGTGAAAAATGAAACGTATTTGGTCGCGTACTGTCAAAAAGATCGGGCATCATTAAAAGCAGGATGGAGTTACTGAATCTTACTTTTTAGCCATGGTTGACTACATAATAACAAATGACACAATAAAGTGTAGTTATGATAGACATTTATGTAAAAGAAATCACTTATTTTGTTTTAAATAGAAAATACAATGAAATAATGTTACCATCTAAAACTTAAACTACTATTGTAGTAGTTACCACAAATAATAGTCAAAAGATGCAAACAAATACAAAACTGCACGCAAATTATACAATCCTAATTAGTCGTGCACAGAACATTACACCGTAAAAGTGACACACACACACTTGGTCGCGCAATGGAACTTTAGACCGGGTGGCGAAGCTTTTGCTTGTAACAATGGAGCGCATGGAGTGAAACTGATAAAAGATGCGTGGTGTTGTAGGGTGAGGGGCAGGAGGAAGGTACTAGGAAGTGGAAAGACTTGGCGCCAAACCGAGTACATACAGAAGAAATAAACAATAGGCCCGGTCTAAACGACCGTGGCGTGACCAATTGAGGTTTAGTAATGAAAAGCAGCCAAAAGAAATCGCATATCCCTATGGACATCAAATTGGCAGGTGAAAATGTAAAGGAAGTGGGAGACTTCTGCATTGATGGACGAAACAAAGAGGATATAAAAAGTATGTTGGCTCTGGCAAGGAAAGCATTTCTGCAGAAAAGATATCTATTGACATGAAATATAGATTTAGGTAATAGAATGTCATTTTTGAAAGCCTTTGTCTGGAGCATGGCACTTTATGGAAGTGAAACTTGGACTGGTGGCACAGCAAAAAAGAGAATATAGTAGAAGCATTAAAATGTGGTGTTACAGGAGAATGATGAAGATCAGATGGGAAGATAGAGTAACAAATGAAGAGGTATTAAGACGAGTCGGAGAGGAGAGATGTTTTTAGCGACTGGTAAATGAAGAGAAGAGATAGGTTGGTAGGACACATGCCAAGATACCCATGAATAACAAACAAAGTTATGGAAGGAGGTTAGAATATATTAAACAGATTGCTACCACACCCTTCATCCGAGGCAATGTAAAGATGAAATGGTTAGCCAAGGACAGGGAGGCATGGAAAGCTGCATCAAACCAGTCAAAAGACTGAAGATTCAATGACAATATATTTAATAATAATATTAATTTTTTATCATCTCTTAAAAAACTGCGGCTTTTAGAGACGCTGGGGTGCTGGAATTTTACCCTGAAGGGGATCTCTAACATGCCAGTAAATCTACTACCACGGCTCTCTCGCATTTGTGCACCCACAAATGCCAACAGACTGCTCCAGGATTCAATACTGTAACCTTGGGAACAGCAGACGAGAACGTTACCACTGTGCCACGCAGCCAGTCTTCAATATTATATTTTACAAATGTCATTAATTATATGCTTTACTCATTATTATTAATAATATATGGTAATTTAATTTACTCTTTATTATTGTAAATCATCATCAATATCATTAGCATGAACTTTTATTTAACTTATTGTATAGCATCTAATATGTTCCATATTACGTGGTTAAATATATGAGAGGGTCACGAATATAACTTCACCACTAACAAAACCAAGGGAATTAAATGTAGAAGACAAGCCCCACAGCCTAACTGGGAACTGAACCCAGTTTAATACTAAAATTCCTAATGTCCCTATCCACTATCTAGTGAAACCACTGCCAAAGGAATGGGCTGGGAAACATTATCTGGCTAAAGCCTAGTAGGCCTATGCTTACCACTTAAACAGTAGTGTAGCCAAGATTGACCAAAGGGGGATTTATAGTTTCAAAATAATTCATGGTGTGCATCATTGTAAGAACACTAATACAAGTGAATGGCGCTGATATATTCATGGAATGTACAAATTGCATTGCCATGAAGATGGGTTTAGACTAAAATGGGAAGTCAACAACAGTAGGCCTACATCAGTTAGGCTATTGTTGATGTAGACACAAATCAAATCATACCGATTTCCCACACAACATGAGCTATAAATGCATCAGCAAGTGTCTATATCTCATTTAAGAAATGTTTATTATCAGTTTTATTCTTTGTGAAATTTTCAAGGGAGGGGAGTTTCTAACAGCAGCCCCTGGCTATGCCACTACACTTAAGCCACCAGACATCTTAAACTAAAAGATTCGACAGCATTTATGATGAAGATGATTTTAAGTGGCCTAACATCTATATTATAAACCCCTAATGATCCCAATGATGACGACACTCTTCATATAAAACTGCACCAAACACATGAATCTTCATAGAGCACCATTCCCAATACTCTGTTTCTCAGCGCTCCTCCGATGTTCCTACTCGTTTTCTTTTATACTCCTATAGTATCCTCCTGAAGCTCCACTCAAAAGGAGAAGAAAATAAATTCCCGACAACTCCTCCACAACACCAATTAGAATAGCTGGTTCTATCAGTTTATCAACAAACTAACATTTTATTCAAAACTGAATGCACATTCATATTAACTTACAGCCCACAACTAAGGGGAAGAAATTAAGGTAAAACCAACAGACAATCTTTATTGCCTGAAGTAGGCCAACGTTGAGTGTCACCAAATTGCTAAACAACAGGCTTTCTAGGGTAGATGACTTCAATGAACACTATACTATGATTTACAAAAGATGCTCGGTGAAAGCTGTCATCCGCTTGAATGGTGAGGTGAGGAGTGGAGATGAGAGGGGTAACAGTCTCCATAGCAACAGCAAGCAATGTTGCAATATATGCCGACACAGCAGTAAGCACATGTTTTAACTCAGTATGTCTTCACTCGTCACTGTCATTAGAACGCCAGGCAGGGAGGCTAACTTCACCAGTATTTGTGTCTTCCTGCAAACCTCTTGGAATGTTATGAGTCATGCATAATCAGCTTCAGTGGCAATGCAGCATTTCCCCACGTGCTAGCTTTGACAGCTGTCAGCGATCATTATTGGTAATTCAGAGTATAATTTCCACCATCACCACATGTATCACTGTGAGCAAAGAATATGTGAAGTGGTGGAGTTTGTCAGACACTATTATAGTAGGGGCAGATGACCTCGTAGTTCCGTCGCTTAAAACAACAATAACTAACACTATTATAGTTATGTTATTGTTGCTTTAAAAGGCAGAACAGCGAGGTCATCAGCCCTAGACACAATTACAGCAACAGTGACTATATACCCGAGTATCAAAATTACAAACAGTAACCTCTATCCATTAATATCACACATTCATCAGAATAATAAGAGCAGCCTAGATACAGGGTCCTTTCTATCGGTCTAACATTACAACGCAGCAATAATATTCTATCTCTCAGCAACTCGTGCATTTTGCCACCGCGCTGTTGGTAGACCGATTCGTTTTCAAAAGGGCCCTGTAGTAACAAACAGAGAATATAACCTGTGTTTCCTGAGCATGAAAATATAACGAGCACGGCTCAATATTGTTATATGACCGAGGATCTGTTTTCTCGAGAGAGAATGTACACATGAAGTTTACGGTTTATAATTTTTGTCTCATTGTAGCACAGTCTGTAATCGTAAAACTAAATAACCGTCGGTCTATGATCAACATTTCGCATTTCTAACCCAACAATACCCTAATAATACGATCCTGTCTTTTATTTTTTCAAGGAATTAAAATTGATGGAATTTGTGAGATGCGAGATCGTTTGTCTAGTCTAGTTTTGTCGTTGAATGCCGTAAGAATGCGCTGAACTTCCAACAGACACACCCTTCGAAGAATTTCTGTTTTCTGTCCGTATTCTTTATGTTTCTGCGATCGTGAATTTTAAGAATACACGCAATAGATCTTGATAGGCAGATATTTTTTTAATTTTATTTACATATTTTACGCCCAATCAATACATTTGAGTAAATTTCTTCTTTTTCTCCTCCCAGAACTTTCTCATCCTCTCCGACCTGGAAGCACTTTGTGTGTCCGATATAGTATATAGATATTTTATACATTAAAAATATATCCACATTATCCTATTCAGCTGTGACCGGTTGATCAGACCTTTTTAGCAAAATCGGGGATCGATTAATATTCTTAAACTTGGTTTATTGTTGGGCTTGGTAAATACACAACACCCAATAACAAGATAAACATGCTTCCTCTTTCATTTCCTCTTCCGCTTCCTCTTCCTCTTCCTCCCCAGACTGGCTGCGTGGTGCAGCGGGGTAACGTTCTCGCCTGCCGTTCCCAAGTTTGCAGGGTCGAATCCTGGCGCAGTAAGCTGGCATTTGTAGGTGCGCAAATACGAGGGAGCCGTGTCAGTAGATTTACTGACACGTTAAAGATCTCCTTCAGAACAAATTTCCGGTAACCCAGTGTCTCTAACAGCCTCGGTAGTTTTAAAAAACGTAAAATCAATAGGCCTAACATTATTATTATAATTATTATACTCGTAATGAAGAGATAAAGAATAAGTTATAAATCAACACGCTAGATGAAGCTGTTCGTATGAGCCGACTTAGAAGGTGGGGTTATGTGAAGGGAATGGGGGAGGAGAGATTACGGTACCTAAGAGGTTAATGAGTTTAGAGGGTTAGAGGGAAAGAGAATCAGAGGTATACCTAGGAGGTGATGGTTAGATTCAATGTTGAAGGATTTCAAAGTGAGAGGTGTAGAAGCAGAGAAGGCCACAGTGCTAACTGCTAATAGGGCATCCTGGAGGCGACTTGTTCGCAAAAGAGGCTTGCAGACTAGACTGAACGCTGAAAGGCAAATCAGAAGCCATACTCCCTTCCTTAGGATTATACTTCTCTTGTACCACAAATGTAGTTAAACAGAAAAACACTCAACTACTTAAGGATAAAGAAATATAAAGATTCACTCCCAAAACATGAAAATAAGCATATACCTCGTACACGAACTGACCCGAGCGACTGTAAAACAGAACTCGATTGAACTTGTGTTGGATTAAAATATCGCTACTGAATAAAGAATCCAGAGAATCAGCACTCAAATTAGGAGTAGCCTATACATACTGCCGAATGGCCAAAACGGAAATTTTTAAAACTGCCTTCATTGACACAATAAATAATAAATTAGCTGGCTCGCATGAAATTTTAATGAAAATTTAAAGTAACTTACACTGCGAACATATTCCTACACATACCTTGTTCTTGATGTTTAATAAGTGCTTCACTACAACAAGAATACCATAAAACTGGAGAATATCACGTATAAAAATCCTCTTCAATGGAAAGGGAAAAAAGATGGCCCAAATTCATATACTGTACAGGTTATTATAAAAAAGCTTGTGAAATTAATAGAAAAACACATCGCAGAACAACAAAATGAGAGACTTTACGCGCAATTAGAAAACCTTCTAGAGAATATAGGAACAGCCTTACGACGACCAATAAGAAAATTCTGAGCGAATTTTTTTGAACTTCACTAAGGCTTTCGATCTATTGAGTAGAAAACCGTTACCCAAGGAACTAGAAAACATGATCAGCAAGGCCAATCCATGTGACAGTCGTCATTAATCTACTCGCATATAGTGAAATTGAAATCAACGAAAGAGGAGAACAAGTGCGCGAGGTGCCACGATTGCGCAGCCAGCAAGGGTCCAGGATGAAGACGAAGGAGCCCACTGAAGACCTACAACGTGGGCGGCCCCATCGAGAGAGTGGCTATCGATGTTGCTGGACCATTTCTGTTGAGCAAGGCAGGGAACCGTTACATATTGGTCATCAGCGACTACTTCACCAAGTGGCCGGAGGCGTATGCACTCCCTAACCAAGAGGCCGCGACGATCGCAGAAACCCTGGTGAAGGAATTCATCAGCCGGTACGGAGTGCCCTTGGAGCTGCACTCCGACCAAGGGAGGAGTTTCGAGTCGCAGGTATTCCAGAACCTATGCCAGTTGCTGGGAATCCGGAAGACCAGGACGCCGCCGCTACACCCCCAGTCCGACGGGATGGTAGAGCGATTCAATCGCACCATCGAGAACCATCTCCGGATAGTCGTCAGCGAGCACCAGAGAGATTGGGACAGACATTTTCCACTATTTCTCCTGGCCTATCGCACCGCCGTGCATGAAGCCACCGGGTGCACACCAGCCCGGGCCATGTTTGGGAGGGAACTCCGTCTATCTGTCGACCTTGCCTTCGGCCGACCTGCACACGGTCCGATCCCGGTAAGCCAGTATTGACAAGAGCTGGTCGACCGACTGGAGGACGTGCACGCGTTCGCAAGGAGGAGACTGCGGATCGAGACCGACTGAATGAAGACCCGATAAGACCAGCAGACGGATGCCCTCGGATTCCACGAGGACGACCTGGTCTGGCTCTTCAACCCATTACGGAAGAAAGGCCTGTCATCCAAACTGCAGAAGTCCTGGGAGGGCCCGTACCGAGTCGTGAAACGGATCAACGATGTCGTCTACAGGATCCAGCGGAGCCCGAGGGCGAAGATGAAGATCGTGCATCGAGATCGCCTGGCAGCCTACGAAGGGTCACAGACGGGCCAATGACTGATCAGGGCGATCAGTTTTTTGGGAGGGGGGGGGCAGTGTTATGGGTGCTAGGTTGCATCATTACCTCGCGCGTGACTCACAGCCCGTCCTAAGCTATCCCTGGACTCTGCGTCAACCAGCCACTTACGCAACGAGCAGCGAGAAACAAAGACACCGTCTCGAAACTTCGCGGCTCACCTGGTATTGGGATTCTCGGGAGGGTCTGCGAGTAGCCGTGAACCCCATTCTACTCTGGAAACATCTGTTGAGTCATCACCCCGATATAAGGAGCGACCCTGGCTAGTGGGAGGCGTGTGTGTGTTTTAGCAGGCTATGCTTGCAGTGCGACAGAGGTGTTGTGGTGACGTGCTGTGCGAATTGCGGTACCGAGTGAGCCGCGAAGTTTCGAGACGGTGTCTTTGTTTCTCGCTGCTCGTAGCGTAAGCGGCTGGTTGACACAGAGCCCAGGGATAGCCTAGGACAGACTGTGAGTCACGCGCGAGGTTATGATGCAACCCTGCACTCGTAACAATATATTTGTTATGGAGTACAGAACAGGGAGAAAACTATAGAAAAGCATGTTTCGCTCGTCAAGTAAGCGTCATCAGATTCAAATATACAACACAAAATAGCTCTACAACACAGTACCAAACCGACAATGACACACACTAACGGTCTCTGCCCTCCAAACTCAGAAAGCACAGCAATAACGTAGAAAGTTTGCAGGGGCGGCCCTGGGGCGATGCAAACCGTGCGACCGCACCGGGCGCTGTCATATGAGGGGTGCAAAAAAGTCAACGATAGATTGTCTGCGCAAAAATAAAACCCTATCACATTATTATTTAACTCTACCCGCAAAAAAATAATTATATATACAGTATATTTATATCAGTGAGACGGGGTATGCGCATTTCAAAGGTGTGGACATACCGTAAATTCGCACTTAACGTTCTAGACATATTAACGAGTTGAAGCCAATATCTATAAATCTATAGTTCTGTCCGCTGCAGCGCCTCTGTGAGAGCCTTCCCTATAGAACGGGGCCTCACAGGCACCGTGTGGCGGCTGGGACTCAGTGTAGTGGCGTGTCGAGCAAGGCGCTAGCAGCAGAGTGGCGCCCAACTAGTTAAACACGTAGGAAGTTTTGGTACACTCACTGTAATTCATCCTCGTTGATATTTCGTATCAATACAGTTATTTCAAGAGCCTCCAGAGTACACGGATTGTTTCTGTATAGGCCTACCTTTTGTTTGAGGCTCCCCCCCACAAGTAAAAATCGCACGGCGCTGAAACGTACGAACACATTTACTGAAAAACTGCTTCTTGAGAAATTAAGTTTCCACTTTCCACTAGGAAATCATGTTCACGGGATTCGAGACAGGCTACAGTACTTCTCCACAAGTCTTAACTCTCTGAACTAAGGTATCTTGCCAGCCGGGAATGTGATCAATGCTATTACCGCATGCGACGATTGCCAACCCGCTGTTGTGTAACGGTAGTTGCTAATCAACTGGCGGTGACTAATCACTCTCTGCCCGCCACAGGGCCCAGCAAAGTTCCATTCGATAGGGAAAGCTCTCACTGTATTAGTAACATGTTATAAACAACATCATGTTAGGCATATTTGTTTAGCGTAGAAAATAAACATACCTAACCTGGTTGAAGCACGACTTACAATCCTATAAGCCCACAATATTAATAATATTCTAGGAACGTTCTAGTAGCATTCATTAATATTATAATATTACTTTTTCGTCTTCATTAGTATCACATAAGGAACCCTAAAGTGCCAAGTTCCTAAAGTTCCAAGCTACCACAAACACGGTCGGTGCATAATACAACCAAATACCAGAGACCAAAGGAAAAAGTGCAACTACACGTCATTTCCACTTTTAATATTTTAGCAAAATAGAACTTCGTCAACATACAACTGGCAAGACTTTCAGCAAGGTTTTTTGAAGTTTTATCATAATAAGCATTGGCACAGGGAGGAGCCAACAAGAACTAAATGACTACTGTCAACCAGCAGAGTTGACATGCCTAAATAGTTATAAAATGGGACAACTTCCTCCAGGTGCATGAACTATGAGGCATCTTGGTTTTATATCTAATGACTACTCTGTGTATTACAATGTATTTAAATGTGTGTTTTTTGTTATTTGTAAGTGTTTAATATGTATTTCTGGCTGAAGAAGGACACATAAGTGTCCGAAACATGTACCAGTGTTAACATCTTGAATACAACTAGTATTGAAAAGACGGAACAGTTTGGTTGGTTGGTTCTTAAGTTTAGGGGCTGCGACAATGCGGTGTACTTTGGGTGTGTGTAGAATCTGTCTGATAACCGGTGTTAATTGTGATGACTGTATTAGTGTGTGTATAAGTTTATAAATTATTAAGTGGATTACTGCAGTGTTCCTAGGATATTATGTCGGATTCGAATAATATTATAGGGACATTATACAGTGTGGGCCCTCTCTATAGAGCGTAGCCTCGCAGAGGCCGTGCCACTGACAGATCGTCATGACTCACTGCCAGATTTTTAGCATATGCCGATTACAGCTGCGGGTTGGGAAGCCCTGGATGCTGTCATGGAATTTATTACGTACGCAGCTGGCAAGATACCTTAGTTTTGAGACTTGCTGTGAAGTACTGTAGCCTACCTCGTATCTCGTAAACATGGTTAGGTATAGAACAAAACATCGAATTTTCCTAGTGGATTCTTATCTTATCAAGAAGATTTTGCAGTAAATTTGTTCGTAAATTTCAGCGCCATGTGATTTTTACTTGTGGGGGAACCTCAAACCAAAGGAATACAGAAACAATCCGCGTACTCTGGAGGCTCTCGAGAACGAAATAACTGCACTGACACGAAATATCAGTGAGGATGAATTACTGCAAGTGTACCAAAACCTCCTACGTTGGTGCAATGTGTGTTTAGAACATGAAGGACAGCATTTCCAGCAACTACTCTGAAATTCATGTAAGTAAATGTGTTTATTAATTACGCAAAAAGTGAAAATGTGTTAATCTAGTTGGGCGCTACGCTGATGCTAGAACCAATGTCTTGCTCGACACGTAGCAATACCATGTCGCTACACGGCCTCTGCAAGGCTCCGCCCTCACTGTACAATGTCCAAACAATTCCTGAAAAGTCTAAATAAGAAACCACCTGTGCAGATTTAGAAAGAAGTTTAACCGATGGGAAAAATCTGGTTGTGAATTGGTTGAGGATCTTTTACACTTGAACCATCGTTGAAAGGCCTTGAATCAGAAGAACCAATAAATGTTTTCCAATTTATTAAACAAAATCATTTGCAAGATATATTCCCAAATGTGTGGACAGCACTTCGAATTTGTAACTGTCGCTAATGAACAACGAAGTTTCAGTAAATCAAAACATAAAAACTTATTCACATTCAACCATGTGTCAGGATAGACTGTCAAATCTGGTAATTTTACCTATAGAAAATAGTATTGCACAGGACTTGAATTATTCAGTACTAGCACAAGTACCCGTTCTTCGAACGGATTTCGGTGTTAACACCAGACATTATCAATTGAGCTAATGTTGCAATGGTTAGCGGTTTGCCATTCCTTCATAAGTTTATCAGAACGAAGTTAGTTTTCTGGGAATATCACACACACTGCTAATTTAAGGGCTTTAAAATGTGGTTTCCGGAGACCCTTTATAGACACCCGAATTTTGTGTCTCACATTGAGAAGCGCAACATATGCTTTGGTCGTCCTTCTAGGATAATATTTATATTTCGCCTATTTTAGCATGTATTTTGAGAAGTTTTTCCCTATATCCACCTTTCTACTGTATGAAAAGTACGGTGAAAAGTTTTATAAATGATTGGTGTATTGACTCTCATGGATACCATACCTAATTTTATGATGCACCAAGCATCCGAACACGAGTTATAGGTAAAGCCCTGCGTGGATGCGGATATCCGCAAAATTTTTCGCCAAGCGGATATAGTTTGTATGGCCTTGCGGATAGCGGATAAGGTGCGGATAATGTTTGAAGTACATTTGCGGATAATTTTTAGAATACAATCCGACCTTGTTGAATATCATGGGGAAAGTTGGGTAATTGTGCGCACTTATGTTTTTCGAGTTGGTAGTACAAATAGCAACTCAGTTTCCTGCTACCTTTAAGCTGTCATCGTACCTATCAGATAGGGACAGTCAGCCTGATGCCAGTTGCTATGTGACAGCCGTGAGGCTTGGATGAAGAAACTTTACACGTTGCATGTTATTTTCCGTAGCCAGCAAATTAGAAGGTAAGCCTACAGTTGTGATTCAATTATTTAAAATTAAATGTAGTTTTAAATGCCACTTTTTACAGTGTTTTTGCATGTATTTATTGTTCAATATAATAGATTAGTTTACCGGGATTCAGTGAGTTACGTTTTAAAAGCAGAGTGGGGGTAATGGTGTGCAGAACATATGCAGAAAGCTCTACGTGCGATTAGGGATGGTGGGAGGAAAATAAGGGAAGTGGGGAGACGTTTCAACATTTCCAAGTCAACCGTACGAAAGCAGTGCTGCAAAATAGGCTTGTTCGACCTCGTCTAGGCCGTAAACCTGTTTTTACTAATGAAATGGAGTCACAATTATCCGAATACGTTTTGACATTGGCAAAATTATTTTACGGCTTAACGCCCACCAAGCTTGTCAGACGGGTTGCGTTCAAGTTAGCAGAGGAGAATAAGATTCCCCATAATTTCAATAAAGCTAAAGGTCTAGCAGGCAAAGATTGGTTGTATGGGTTATTGAAGAAAAATCCTGATTTAACGTTGAGACAACCTGAAAAAAGAAACCTAAATTGGATTACCTCCTTTAATGCTGACGAAACGAAGATATTTTATTCTAATATCCAAAACTGTTGAATTTTAGTATCATTGCATTGTTATGCTATTGTAAAAAGCATTGAAATATTCTAATGTTAATGCACAATGCAAGTTTCAGCCAATTCACATTGTATTATCATGGCTTTCCAACATTCATCCCATGCTTCACAATTCCCCAACCAGAGCGCATGATTACCCTGTAAGACGAGTAATCGTGCGCAAATGCATATTTGCGAGATTTTGAATTATAGTCCACCAAATTTATTTTTTAATTAAATTTGTTTCTGCACATCGAATATAGGGTTACTAAGGCTCCCTTATGCATAACTGCAGTTGGCTTATCTATTATGAGACCATCACAAGACCGATTCTTGCTTAAGTGCGCACAATTCCCCCACAATCCCTTACTAGGGCCCGGATGTTCATGACTTTTTTTAATGCTTTTTCATGACAAATGTAAGACGATGATTTGCGCTAATTCCATTCAAACTATGTCATTAAGCATTATTAACACTCAGAACTGAAAAGGGTTGCAATTATGGCTAGATAACATTCATTTTAAACAGAGCACATGGCATACATAAACTATGGGAACGACTTTCTGCTCAAATGTCTAAAAGATATAGTATAAAGCAACAAATTGAAAATATTATTGAAATGCCAGTAGATTCGGATCACAAACGTGTAGATAAAAGTCGTGTGGATGCGCGGCGGACGCGGATAAAAGTCATGCGGATGCGGGGCGGATAACAGTCGTGCGGATGCGGGGCGGATAACAGCCGTGCGGATGCGGGGCGGATGCGGATAACGTTTTGTTTATCCGCGCAGTGTTCTAGAGGCGTACATAAAGATACACAGAAAGACAGACAGACAATTCTATTGTCTACAACATATCACCCAGATATCCAAATATGGGTATATCTACCACGCAGTATCAAACAAAATCATCCTTACGATGAACCCGTATGTCGACAAAAAAAAAAAAACTCAAACTAAATTCACCTAAAGTGTACTTCCTGACGTGAAATAGAATTGAAAGCCTTGTTGACGAAACGCAATACACGTCACATAAAAACTGACCCTCTACGTTGTGTTAGGTCCCCATACACAGGAAGGCCCCTTTCATAAATTATAAAGGCTTGTACTTACTTACTTAATTCCTGCCGCTCCTTCCGGAGCATAGGGCCTTGGCGAAATTTCTCCACGCAGTACGGTTCCTGGCCATTCTCTTCACTTGACTCCAGTTCTTGTCCACCTCTGAAATTTCATTTTCGATCGTCTTCTTCCAGGTCTTCTTAGGTCGACCTCGCTTCCTGGCGCCTTGAGGATTCCAGTCTAGCGCCGCCCTCTCAATAGCTCCGTTCGGCTTCCTTAGTGTGTGACCAATCCAGCGCCATTTCCTCTCCTTGATCTGGATGCTAATCGGTTGTTGATTGGTCATGGTCCAAAGATCTTCATTTGAGATTATGTCCGGCCACCTCACATTCATGATGCGACGCAGACACCTGTTAATGAACACTTGTAGCTGGTTGTTGATCGGTTTTGTGACTTTCCATGTTTCACAGCCGTAGAGAAGAATCGACTTTACGTTGCTATTGAAAAGGCGGAGCTTGGTCTTCCTGGAAATGTTTCTATTTCTCCAGATGGGGTAGAGCTGGACAAAGGCATCATTTGCCTTCCTGATACGGCTTCGAACATCTTCCTCTGCTCCCCCATCATTTGTGACTATACTTACAAGGTAGAGGAAGGACTCAACTCGCTCAATGTCCTTTCCGTTGACTGTCAAACTAGTCATGATGTCAGAATTTATCCTCATCTCCTTGGTCTTGTTGGTGTTGATCATCAGTCCTGCACGTTCTGCTTCTCTCTGCAACCTCCCCAGCTTATCTTCTATGTCTCGGTGCCGTTGTGACATAAGACAAATGTCGTCTGCGAAATCCAGATCTTCAAGCCTGTCATTTATACCCCATTGAATACCCCTCTTCCGACCTCCCATTACCTTCTTCATCACACTATCCAGGACCAACAGGAACAGAGTGGGGGAAAGGACACACCCCTGTCTCATTCCGGAACTGACCTTTATAATTTCTGTTAATTTGCCTTCGTGAAGAACCGGGCATTCATACCCTTCGTACATCTCTTCCATGATTCTGATGATCTTTGTTGGAATGTTATATTCCTCGAGGATCTTCCACATGATTCTTTGATTTACGGAGTCGAAGGCTTTCTCGAAGTCAACAAATGTGAGGTAAAGGGTATTCCGCCACTCCACACTCTGCTCCAGGATGATTCGGAGGGTGTTGATGAGATCCACACAGCTGCGATGTTGTCGAAATCCAGCCTGTTCCTTCCGCAGCCTTTTTTCTACGCAGTCTTTTATACGATTCAGGATGACTCTCGCCAGCACTTTGCTTGGAATGGGCAGCAAGGTGATACCCCTCCAGTTGTTACAGTTTGTGGTGTCCCCTTTCTTCGGCAACTATAAAGGCTTGTGGTGCATGAAAATTCAGGTTCTTTAGCCTCAAATAGCCCAAATTCCTAAAAGCCGCAAAAAATGCTGATTCAATTCAGGAATTTTTGAAAATAATGTTACTGTTTGGAGATATAATAGACATTCTGTACTATATGTCGCACGTGAAAATTGCGTGAAAAAAATCTAGGTTACCCATTGACCCCCTAAATTGCATTGATGAATACATTCTAAGTGAGATCCATGATAACCTAATAGCCATTTGCAAACTTTCACAGAAATGTAATAAATGGAGTGACATTGCTTCTTGCAGAAATAGATGGAAAGTTGGATGCCACCCCTGAAGATAATGTTGTCATGGTTACCGATTTGCATTCCTTCATTAGTTTGTCAAATTTAATTAAATTATTTTTCTGGGAATATTTCAGAAACTGTTGGTTTTAGAGCCTTATAATTTAGTTTTCGAGGACCCTTTAGGGCCTCCCGAGTTCGTTTCTGGCACCGAGGGGCTTTGTCTCGTCGTTGTACGCCATAATATAATAATAATAATAATAGGCTAATAATAATATAATATAGGAATATAATAGACCTGCCGTACCACACCCGCAGGTGTAAATCGCGTGAAAAAATTCTAGAGTACCCCTTGACCCCCTTAAGCGCATTATACGTATTGATTAATTTTACAGCTTAATTTGGTTCCGTGATAACCTTCTAGCCGTTTGAAAACTTTCACACTAATGTAATTAATGGAATTGCAATAGATGGATCTATGAGAATCTGTTGCCATGGTTACCGGCTTGCATTCGTCCATTAGTTTATTAAATGAAATTAGTTTTCACGGAATATCTCAAAAACGGTTGGTTTTAGGGCCATAAAATGTGGTTTTAGGGTCTCCGAGTTTTGTCCCTCACGTAGAGGGGATGAAAATGAGCTTTATCTCGCCCTTCTACGCCTATTTCAGCATGTATTTTAAGGGGGTAGGTCCGCTTTTATGAGAGGTACGGAGAAGAGTTACATCAATGATTAGTGTCGTGCCTCTGATCGATATCTGTACCAAATTTTACGTTGATACACCCAGCCGTTCTCGAGTTATAAGGGAACAAAATTGTCCACAGACAAACAAACAGACAGACAGACAAAAAAAATTCACGCGCATCCATCATAAAACAGCCTGAAACGCGTAAATAACTCAAATTTCCGTAGAAATTCAGTAAAAAAACAGGCAAACTTTCATTTTTTTATATAGAGAGATAGACTGCACCGCTCGGTGTTGACCGTGTTTTATTGCACAAATTTAGGTTTTACTCGCTAACCATTGGAGATACACGAAAAGTGATAAGGACCTTTCCGATAGAAAATTAAATGTTAAAGCCCGTGTATGCCATTAAAAGTTTGCTATTTCTTAGCGTTCTCTTTTTATTTGAAATGGAAATATGACGTTTTGAAACCAAAGGGTGTAGTGACGTCACTAAAATGGTCGCCATTTTTAAATAGTGCAAAATATCGAAATCAAAAGTAACCTATGTGTAAACCTGGTAAATCAGCTATATCCAAGCAGAATTTCATTTCAATTGGACCAGTGGTTCTTTCGTGATTAAGTAACAGACAGGATGACAGACAGACAGACAAACACCATCTCATTTTTATATACAGGGTGTATCTTAATTATACCGACAAAAAAAATCAGGGACGCTCTGCGAGTAACGTAAAAGACGATGCCGCAATCGGATTGGCGGAGAAAATGTTTCCCTCCGAGAAAATGAGGTTACTTTGTTACTTCCGGGCGCGCGATTCAAATCTACGAACTCGCCGTATTTGCTGAGCCAGGCAGCAAGCCGCTGGCCACTGCTGTGCTTCAGGCAAGGGAAGGGAGTGTGATAGAAGGAGACAGAGATATGCTGGCGGGCATGCGGAAAGCCGAGGCGATCGAGGAAACTTGCGCATGCCCGCCAGCATATCTCTGTCACCTTCTATCACATTCCCTTGCTTGAAGCACAGCGGTGGCCAGCGGCTTGCTCTCTAGCTCAGCAAATACGGCGAGTTCGTAGATTTGAATCGCGCGCCCGTAAGTAACAAAGTAACCTCATTTTCTCGGAGGGAAAAATTTTCTCCGCCAATCCAATTGCGGCATCGTCTTTTACATAACACGCAGAGCGTCCCCGATTTTTTTGTCGATATAATTAAGATAAACCCTGTATTAGTATGATTAATTTTAAAAAAATGCAAGCGCAAAAGCGAGGAAGGCGATAATCTAGACGTTTTAGTTATTTTCTTTTCTTAATTTGTTTCAATTTTAAATTTATTTATGATGTAAATTTGACGTATAGCCTACATGATGTGAGCATTGTGTGCGACATAGCAGTGGAAATCGTCGTCGTCGTCGTAGGCTGTAACTCGATTCCGAGTAAACATACTTCTTCCTGCATAGAGCTTTTCAGACCAGCTTGTGGATGTGCTTCTGATGACTAAACAGGCCAATCCCTGCATAAAACATGCGCCCACATAAATTGCACTCAATGGTCGGGGGAGGGCGGGGTTGCAATTGACGTAGCTTTCTTGCTTGTCGCTTGGCCTCTTCATGTCTGCGACGTTCTTCCTCAAAGAAGTTGACAGCCGTCGATGTAGTGTTCCGCCACAGTAAACGGTCCGCAGCAGATGTTTCCCATGAGTGGATATCTATACCAGTCGTCGTCATGATGTGTTTTAACTGGTCTTTAAAACGCTTCAAAGGGGCCCCATGAAGTCTAGTGATGGAGCAAAGTTCACCATAAAGGAATTGACGTGGAAGCTTGGTATCACTCATACGGTGAACATGGCCTAACCATCTCACTTGATGAGCGATGATAGTTGTCTCAATGCTATTGAGATGCGCTCTCTCGAGAACTGCAGTGCTGTTCTCGTAGTCCTCCCACATGATATTCAAGATGTATCTCATTTTTTGTTGGTGGAAACGCTCAAGTTTCTTGATATCACGGCGATAGAGTGTCCAAGTTTCACAGCCATACAGTAGCGTTGAGATGACGACAGCTTTGTACACCATGAGTTTGGTATAGGTCTTTATTCATGAAGACTCTGTGCATTAAACGGCCAAATGCTGCATGGGCAGCCCTAATTCTTTTGTCAACATCCTGTTCGCAAGTGCACCGTTTAGACAAGATGCTACCAAGATATTGTTACGGCTGTGAGTTTGTGTCATCACTCGCCGCATGAGTCACAACTGCCCCAGGGGTTGGGCTGTGGCCTGCCTCCTGTATTGCGTGTGCCTTATGCAACAGGGCTACTAGGACAAAGGGGAAGTCCAGAATATTCGTGACTGGACCAGCGATGGAAACCTCGAGAAGCCGTGAACCCTGGATGGATCTAGAAGCATTTATTGAGTCACCGGCCTGCTATATAAGTGCGACCTGTCTAGCAGTTGTTGTTGTTGTGTTTTACGAGCTAGTGTGAGCGATTATCCTGTGCGACAGAAGTGTGGTGACGAAGTGCTGTGCGAGTTACGAAATCCAGTGACATTGTTTCTCCAGCTTGTGGACAGCGAAATAGCCTGCAGCAAGTGATCGTAAGTAATTGAGGTCGGTGAACGTAAGGGAGAGGAGCAGGTAGTTTCTGTCAAGGCCACTGTACTCATTAGGACGGATTAACTTCTGTGGTCTGTTGACAAGTGGAAGGGCCAAGAGCGCTCAAGGAAGAGACTTGAGGAAACTGGAGTAAGGCTCCTAATTGCTTGTATTTGCTGATTAGTGTAATTTTCTGGCCACAATAAAGTTAATTATTTCTTTAAGCAGTAATTGGTGTTGTGCTTCCTACCCACCGTAATCCAGTTAACAAAGGTGCCACTAGGGGGTGGAACGTAACAACTGGTGTCAGAAGCCGGATTACGAACTCAAGCACAGCACCTGACGGTCCTGGTTTCAAAACCCGAGCAGGTCATTTTCTCTAATTTTCCTGTGAGTGCATGCCCTTTACAAGGCAAGCAACTAAAATGGAGGCGCAATTGGCAGCATTGCTAGAAAAGTTAAATGGCATAGAAGACGGCCAGAAGAATTTAACCAAGGACCTAACTGCCAAAATGGAAGACGGCCGGAAGAAGATGGAGGATGGCCAGAAGAAGATGGAGGATGGCCAGAAGAAGTTAGCAGAGGACCTGAAGGACAGCCAAAATAAGTTAGCAGAGGACCTAACCGCCAAATTTCTGGATGGCCAGAAAAATCTGGAAGAGTGTCTGCTGACGAAATTAGAGGAGAGCCAAAGGAAATTAGATCAGGGCCTACGTGAGGAAGTCGCAGCAGTGGAAAAGAAGTTCGACGCCTTACAAGTGGAAGTTGCCGAGCTGCGCCAACGCCCGCTGATGGGGTTGGAGGAGAAATTCAACGCCTTACAAGTGGAAGTTGCCGAGCTGTGCCAACGCCCGCTGATGGGGGTGGAGGAGAAATTCAACGCCTTACAAAAGGAAGTTGCCGAGCTGCGCCAACGCCCACTGACGGGGGTGAAAGAGGAATTCAACGCTCTACGAGAGGAAGTTGCCGAGCTGCGCCAACGTCCGCCCACCGTTACACCGGGAATATCAGGAACGGGACATAGCAGAGTGACGCCCCCAACTTTCGACGGAAAGGTCCCGTGGAGCACCTACATACGTCAGTTCGAGGCAGCCTGTTCCATAAATAACTGGAACAACACAGAAAAGGCTACAGCTCTCATTGTAGCGCTGAGAGGCGACGCCCTTAACGTCCTTCAGGCCATCCCGACTGGATCCCAGGACTACGCTGCACTGATCGCCCATATGGAGTCCCGATATGGAGATAGCCATCTTCAGCAGGCCTACCAGATGCAGCTCCGGACCCGGGTACAGAAGAACGCGGAAACCCTGCAGGAGTTCGAGATGGACATCGCACGCCTCGTAAGGCTCGCCTACCCAACAGCGCCGGCCGACTTTCTGGAGCAGATAGCGACGCAGACTTTCACCGACGGGCTACGGGACTCGGACACTCAACAGGCGCTGCGACTCGCGCGCAATAAGACCGTGGCAGATGCGCTGAGCCACGCACTTGAGTTCGAGACGGCAAAACAGGCATCTAGAATGCACGCGTGGGTGCGTCAAGTGGACGTCGACGAACCAGTAAAAACCAACGAGACCAAGCCCCTGGCCGACGAATTAATGGAGGCGCTAAGCCGTTTCTTCAAGAATCGCAGTACCACCAACAAAAACGTAGCCGAAGGACATCCGGAGAGGCGGCCCGGAAGAGGACTACCGACCTGCTGGACCTGCCGTAAGAGAGGCCACCTGAGCAAGGACTGCGGTGATCGCCGCCGCCAAGGGTTTCCGTCGGGACAGTCAGTCGTAGGGAAACCGCGCGGCCCAGGAAAGCAAGTATCAGCCAGCCTAGGGGGGCAAAGGTTGGCTTGTGACAGTCGTCAAGCCCCGGCAGTCCAAGTTCGTGTGACGCAGTTACGGAGGGATAATAGCAGCCTGATGGTCGACGGAGTCGTCAACGGAGAGAGCTGGCCCATGCTAATCGACACGGGAGCATCGAGGACCATCGTCAGTCCCACCGTGATCCCGAAGTGGAGAGTTCAACCCACACAAAGGAACCTCCAGCTAATAACCTCGACCGGAGAGACCGCACCAGTACATGGCGAAGCATCACTGGAGTTCGTCATTGGTCGACGGGTGATAAAGCATCCAGTGCTTGTGGCTGACGTATCAAACGAAGTGATCATCGGACTGGACTTCCTGGACCAGAACAACATCATCTTGGACCTGAGTACCAACACTCTGCACTTCGGAGGTGAGGAACTTGCTTTGCAACCAGCACACGAGGCCGTCACCGCACGACGAGTAAGGATGAGAGAGGACGTCATCGTTCCTGCCAGGACGGAGGTCAGCGCCGCCGTAATTGTCGACGGAACTGATGAGGGAGTGGCGGCTGTCATCGAGCCAAAATATGAGGACATCCAGACAAAAGGATTGCTAGTTGCCAAGACCCTCATCAACACGACGTCTCGGCCGTACGTCCGCCTGTCCAACCTGAACGACTACGATATTACGGTTCACCGGGACACCAACCTAGGAGTCTGCGAGCCCGTTACCAGGATTGCCCGCATCACCGACACGACGGACGGACACCTGCAGACGGACAACCGAAGAAGACGCACACTGCCAGAAGAACTACAGAAGCTGTACCAAGGATCCCAGGACCATTTAGACGAGGAACAATCACGCCAACTTCAGGACCTGCTACGCGAATTCCAGGACGTCTTCTCCGTGGGGAGCAAAGACTTCGGCAGGAAGGCTTGGTCCAGCACAGAATCGACGTTGGGGACAGCGCACCGATTAGGGCCCCATTCCGACGAGTCCCGCTCGCCAAGCAAGCCGAAGTCGACCGGATGGCAGAAGAGATGAAGGAGCAAGGGGTGATCGAGCCATCACATAGTCCTTGGAGATCTCCGGTCGTACTTGTGAAGAAGAAGGACGGTTCCACCAGGTTCTGCGTGGACTACAGGCGGGTGAACGACGTCACGAAGAAGGACAGCTACCCTCTACCCCGGATCGACGACACGCTGGACACCATATCAGGGTCAAGATGGTTCTCCACCTTGGATTTGAAGAGTGGCTACTGGCAGGTGGAGGTCCACCCTAAGGACCGCGAGAAAACGGCGTTCTCTGTGGGCAGCGGGCTCTGGCAGTTCACCGTCATGCCATTCGGTCTGTGCAACGCCCCTGCGACCTTCGAAAGGCTAATGGAGTCCATTCTGAGGGGACTACACTGGAAGACTTGCCTGGTCTACCTAGACGACGTCATCGTTCTGGGGAGAAGCTTCGAGGAGCACTACAGCAACCTGAAGGAGATCTTGTTGAAGCTACGGGCTGCCCAGCTGAAGTTGAGCCCCAAGAAGTGTCAGCTCTTCCAGAAGCGGGTCCAGTACCTTGGGCATATCGTCTCCGAGGAAGGGGTGCGCACCGACCCAGAGAAGACCGCAGCTGTGAGGGAGTGGCCAGTTCCGAAGGACAAGTCCCAACTTCGAAGCTTCCTGGGACTCTGCACTTATTACCGTCGCTTCGTGAGGGGATTCGCCGACATCGCCAAACCTTTACATCGACTGACTGAGAAGGACCAACTCTTCACGTGGACAGCAGAATGCCACAGTGCCTTCGAACAACTCAAGCAGGCTCTGTGCACCGCGCCTATTCTGGCCTACCCCAGACCTGGAACAAGGTTCATCGTCGATACCGATGCCAGCGACTTTGGCATAGGGGGAATCCTGTCGCAGGTAGTGGACGGCGAGGAGAGAGTAGTGGCCTACTTCAGCAAGGCCTTGTCAAAGCCAGAAAGGAACTACTGCGTCACCAGGAAGGAGCTGCTCGCCATCGTGAAGACCATTGAACACTTCCACAAGTACCTGTACGGGCAAGAATTTCTCATCAGGACCGACCATGCATCCCTGCGGTGGCTCCTGAACTTCAAGCAACCCGAGGGCCAACTCGCGCGGTGGTTAGAGAGGCTTCAACAGTACAACTTTGAGATTCAGCACAGGAAAGGCCAACTGCATTCTAACGCCGACGCCCTGTCACGAAGACCGTGCCCCGAAGACTGCACCTTCTGTGCCCGAAGGGAGGAGAACACCGGGATACTGTGCCGACGGACTACTGTGGAACTTCAAGGGAACTGCAGTCGCGAATCTTTCACGCGGGCACAAGCAGAAGATGATGACCTGGGACTGATAGCCGAATGGAAGAGGGCCTGTGTCCCCAGACCCGGGTGGAACATTGTGAGTGACTGCAGCCCAAAGTTTAAGTCCTACTGGGCACAGTGGGACTCGCTGATTGTAAGGGATGGCCTCATCTGCCGTACCTGGGAGAGCACCGACGGGAAGACATCTCGGGAACAAGTCGTCGTTCCAAAGGCTATGACGGAGGAAGTCCTGAAGGAAGTTCATGGAGGATCATCTGGTGGACACCTAGGGATAAAGTAGACCCTGGAGAAGCTGAGAGAGCGGTTCTACTGGATCGGATGCCGAACAGACGTGGAGAACTACTGCGCGAGGTGCCACGATTGCGCAGCCAGCAAGGGCCCTGGACGAAGACGACGGGGTCCACTGAAGACCTACAACGTGGGCGGCCCCATGGAGAGAGTGGCCATCGATGTTGCTGGGCCATTCCCGTTAAGCGAGGCAGGGAACCGCTACATATTAGTCGTCAGCGACTACTTTACCAAATGGCCGGAGGCGTATGCGCTCCCTAACCAAGAAGCCGCGACGATTGCAGAGACCCTGGTGAAGGAATTCGTCAGCCGGTACGGAGTACCCCTGGAGCTGCACTCCGACCAAGGGAGGAACTTCGAGTCGCAGGTGTTCCAGAACCTATGCCAGCTGCTGGGAATCCGGAAGACAAGGACAACGCCGCTACACCCTCAGTCCGACGGGATGGTAGAGCGATTCAATCGCACCATCGAGAACCATCTCCGAATAGTCGTCAGCGAGCACCAGAGGGATTGGGACAAGCATCTTCCACTATTTCTCCTGGCCTACCGCGCCGCCGTGCATGAAGCCACCGGGTGCACACCAGCCCGGGCCATGTTTGGGAGGGAGCTCCGTCTACCTGTCGATCTTGCCTTCGGCCGACCTGCGAATGATCCGATGCCGGTAAGCCAGTATTGTCAAGAACTGGTCGACCAACTGGAGGACGTACACGCGTTCACGAGGAGGAAACTACGGATCGAGACCGACCGAATGAAGACCCGATACGACCAGCAGACGGATGCCGGCGGATTCCACGAGGACGACCTGGTCTGGCTCTTCAACCCATTACGGAAGAAAGGCCTGTCACCCAAACTCCAGAAGTCCTGGGAGGACCCGTACCGAGTCGTGAAACGGATCAACGATGTCGTCTACAGGATCCAGCGGAGCCCGAGGACAAAGATGAAGATCGTGCACCGAGATCGCCTGGCAGCCTACGGAGGGACACAGACGGACCAATGATTGATCGGGACGATCAGCCTTTTTAGGAAGGGGGTGGTGTTACGGCTGTGAGTTTTTGTCATCACTCGCCGCATGAGTCACAACTGCCCCAGGGGCTGGGCTGTGGCCTGCCTCCTGTATTGCGTGTGCCTTATGCAACAGGGCTACTAGGACAAAGGGGTAGTCCAGAATATTCGTGACTGGACCAGCGATGGAAACCTCGAGAAGCCGTGAACCATGGATGGATCTAGAAGCATTTATTGAGTCACCGGCCTGCTATATAAGTGCGACCTGTCTAGCAGTTGTTGTTGTTGTGTTTTACGAGCTAGTGTGAGCGATTATCCTGTGCGTCAGAAGTGTGGTGACGAAGTGCTGTGCGAGTTACGAAATCCAGTGACATTGTTTCTCCAGCTTGTGGACAGCGAAATAGCCTGCAGCAAGTGATCGTAAGTAATTGAGGTCGGTGAACGTAAGGGAGAGGAGCAGGTAGTTTCTGTCAAGGCCACTGTACTCATTAGGACGGATTAACTTCTGTGGTCTGTTGACAAGTGGAAGGGCCAAGAGCGCTCAAGGAAGAGACTTGAGGAAACTGGAGTAAGGCTCCTAATTGCTTGTATTTGCTGATTAGTGTAATTTTCTGGCCACAATAAAGTTAATTATTTCTTTAAGCAGTAATTGGTGTTGTGCTTCCTACCCACCGTAATCCAGTTAACAAAGGTGCCACTAGGGGGTGGCACGTAACAATATGAAAAATGATCAAACTGCTCCAGTGTTGAGTCTAAGATGGAGATATTGAACTCAGGAAGAGGTAATCCTGATGCAGGTTGTGCAAGCACCTTTGTTTTCTTTGCATTGATGGTGAGATCAAAGAGATCACACGCAGTGCTAAAGCGATTGACCGATTGTTGAAGCTCTGCTGCTGTCGGAGCAGGAGATGCGGTGTCATCGGCATACTGCAGTTCTGTCACCCGGGTAACTTGGGTATGTCTCTGTGAACGAAGTCTTGCCAGATTGAAAAGACCTCCATCGAAGCGAAACTTAATCTCTATGCCTGGGTTGTTGGAAGATGATTCATACATCATGGCAGCCATGTACAATGCAAAGAGTGTTGGAGCAAGCACACAGCCTTGTTTCAAACCGTGAGTGATTGGAAATGGATCTGATACAGAGTTACCGTGAAGAATCATCCCAGACATTCCATCATGAAGAGCTTTAAACTAATTCCACATAGCCTGTTATTGTTCTTCAAATCGAGTAACGTTCGAACATTCCAGGATCCTATCATTAATGTTTGGATATTCTTTGTTTTCGTTTTTCGACCGCAAAAGGGGTGACCCACTGGGTGCGGCCTCCCAGCCGGCTGAAGGTGTGACAACCGATGTTTAGCCCACATTTTCTAGGGCCTTCCCCATTCGGGGTGGGCAGCGGTGATCCTAAATAGGCCTGCCCAAGCACAGATGCAGGACCGAACTCCTGAGTAGTCACGAGGTCTCAGAATGACTACCATCACACATCTGCTGCCAACGTGCAAGTCCGAACTAGAGGCTTCCAGTTTCAACACGGAAACCTGCCTCCACCATCCTTATCCCATCGCCGCTGGACTTGTGTTGAAAGATGTGGCAGCAAGAAAAAGGTGCCACAAGCGAGATTTTGTTTAAGGTGGATCACAGCTTGCCAGGAAGTGACCCACACACTATGATCTCGGAACTATACCCTGCGGCACAAAAGAAATGAGACGTGCAGGTTCTAGCACCGTGACTGCAATGGACTGCCGCAGACTCTGAATACCATTGAGTAGCGCCTTCACAGCCAGTCCATCTGGCATGACCTCATCCGCCTTTTCAAACAAAAAATATATTTTTACTGTTATTGTTTCTCATCCACACTACTACTATTAATAATTTTTCGGAAGACTGATTAACAAATGTAACAAAAATGTATGTTAAGTCTCTATGCACAGTTTAATCACAACGAGAGGGGAGTGGGGTAGGGGTGAGGGGGGGGGGGGCACAATTAGATCTCGCACCACCTGAAAATCTTGCTAGGACCACCACTTAAAGTGTGGCAACTATTACTGACTGGCAGTAGTGCCCGGCTTCACCCGGTGGATTTATTTGTTTTATGGATGATAATGAATACTACTACAGAACTGGAGCGCTCAAGGATAAGGATCAGAAAGCACCAAGGCTTATTGCAGCTGATAACCTCAGTATACTGATCCAACACTATCGCCCTAATACAGAGGCATTCTATTGTCATGATGATAACTGTTTTAAGAGGCCTAAGAAATATTTTTGCACTAATTACTCCCCGTGACTGCAATTTATAAGGAGCTCACAATTCTTCACCAGAACACTGGTAGGGGCGACATGGTGTAGCCCGCACTGCCTGGCAACTATAGACTTAGGTATTATTGAAGCTGTTCGGGAGCGCTTGTCCTTCCGACTTATTAATCAAAAATCAATCTTTAAGGTTACCTGAGAGGTGTAGCCTAATGCTACATAGCCTAAACTATTCATCTTGAATCTGGCTATCATATAAAAAACTATTTTTTTTCGAATCCGACTGGTAGTTTCAGAGATTTGCACGTCTAAACCCAAAATCAAACTCTTCAGCTTTAATATATTAGTATAGATAAATACTAAAGTGTTAAGCACCCGAATAAAGAATTGTTGTAATATCTACAATGTTGCAAGACTGAGAAATGATGATCCCATCAACAAATAATCTCTCTCTCCACCAACTAATCTATGAAGGTGTAGCTACTATTGCTGTGATAAACTTAAGCAATAAGCCCCAAACTGCAAACTAATATGCAGAAATTGTAGGAGTATATGGCAGGAGAAAGACATCTGGGCGTATATGCAGTATATATGTTTAATACGAACTGAACGACAGGGTTACATACAGGCATGTATATACAAAAACAGACAAAAGAATCAACGAGAACATTCTCGTAACTAGAACCGCCATCACTGGCGTTGCGCTTCCTGGCGCTGAATTTAAACCATAGATCACCTGTTGGGTTACATATTTCCAACACACCCACTTAAACCAATAGCTGATCTAGAATGTAATAGACATTTGTCAACCAGACTTCAATCATAGAGTACCCTACATAAACATAATACAATTCCTGAAAACATTTTTTGAACACAATGTATACTTAAAATACTAATTAACAATTCAATCCCATTCCTTGGGTACAATACACATGTTTTGGTTTGGGGGTAGCGACGCGCTTCCTCATTGTGCTGTGACGGATTATCTTGATGATCAGGCTCAACTTCCACTTCTTCATTATGCTGTGGAGCTGGATCTGTAACATCCCTATCACATGCAGTCAATAGTGGTTTACTGACTTCAGTGGTTAGGGGTATTATTGTATTCCCTGGTACCACTGGATGATCTGTTAGAGCAGAGAAAGACATCTCATCAAAAATCACATCTCTCGCTGTGATTAATTCATGGGTTACTGGATGCAGGAGCCGGTACGCCTTTTTCTCAACAAATACCATTCTCTCAGTCGTGGGATCAAGCTTTCTTCTCAGCTGATCTGGAATATGAACTTTGGCATTACAACCAAACACTTTTAAGTGCGTCAGGTCTACTTTCTCTCCAGCCCACATTTGTTCTGGTGGTGAATTTGGTGTTTTCCGTGCAGGAGACCTGTTGACAAGATATGCAGCTGTATTGACAGCTTCTGCCCACATGCGTTTGTCACAAGCTGCGCCTTGCATCATAGCGAGTGCTCTCTCATTCAGAGTCCTGTTCATGCGTTCTGCAGTTCCACTTTGCTCTGGTGTGTACCTTACTGTTAGCTGATGCTTGATGCCACGCTGTTTTAAAAACTCATCCATAGCTGTATTACAATACTCCCCACCATTGTCAGAGCGTATGACCTTGAGTTTCCTTTCACACTCAATTTCAACAGAATTAGCAAATTGTTCAAAGATTTCTCTTACCTCACTTTTCTTTAAAAAAAAAAGACAAAAACCTTCCTCGTATGGTCATCGATGAAGGTGAGAAAACATCTGGCTCCTCCCCAGGATTCCTCAGGCATCGGTCCACACAGGTCACTGTGCAACAGGTCCAACCGGTTCTTGGCACGATGCTTGGTGGTCTTGAAGGGCTGTCGAGCTTGTTTCCCTTCTATACATGGAACACAGAGCTGCTTTTCACCCGAAAAATCAATACCGGTAGCCAAACCATTTTTAACAAGTCCATTTCCACGTGATTGAGATGGCCTAACCTTTTGTCCCACAATTCTCTAGAATTAGAACTTTTTGAACAAACACTTTTAGCATCACTTAAACAAGACACTGCTGATGCATTTGCACTTACAGAACCTGAGTTATTTAAGATATAAAGTCCATTTGACTCTTCAATCAATAATTGCACATCACCTGTAACATGACAGTCACTGTCTTGAAACACTTTACAACCTTCTTCATCAAAAACAATTACATGACAGTCACTGTCTTGAAACACTTTACAACCTTCTTCATCAAAAACAATTACATGACCTTTTTAACAATACTGTTCACAGAGAGCAATTTTGCTGTAAGGTTAGGTACATACATAACATCGCTCACCTTTGTAAAAACATTTGCTTGTACTGGAACATCGCCTATTACCTATGCCGCCACTATATAGTTTACAATCGTTTGCTACGGTGACTTCATATCCAACCTCCCTTTTATCATCAAATTTTGACATCCAATCCACTCTACCAGTCATGTGTTTGGAGGCTGCGGAGTCCATGTACCAGCTGTCTGCTGAGTGGGTATCAACTCCCAAGTGCTGTGAGCAGACCCTACCCTTCTTCTTTCTTCTCTAGTGGCTTGGCATCTGCTTGATGTGCTGCTGTCTTGTTTTGGTCTTATCAATCTTGTTTCCAGTGGCCAGTTTTGCGGCAGTTCCAACAGAATTGTTTCTTGAGTTTAGTATTCTTGAATCCACTCCTGTTAGTACATACATACATACATATATTTATTTGCAGATGTGGACTCTGTCCATGGTGGCAAATTACAACAACAACAAAAAAATAAAAAATACAAAATACAAAGTCACTAGTCAACTCTGCGCCTGAATTTTCCGATGCCATAATCATAGGTTCATAGTCATCAGGTAGTCCCTGCAAGACCAAGGCACCTAGAAATTCATCAAGAGGTTTTTTAACTGCTGCTAGCCGCTGGGAGAGCCCCCAAACTGTGGTAACATTGTGGAGGCCATGAGCGAAGAGCTCTTTGGAGAACTTAGTGTTCTTTGTTTCTTTACTCTGTGCTAGTTTTGTGTTTTGTCTTTCTGTTGGCATCAAGAGAGAATAAAAGTTTTACTAGTCGCCAGCATCAAATATACGGTAATTAATTATTATTATAATACCTAATCTAAGTACCTAAATTGGTGACCCCGACGTGATGTCGTGCAACGGAGAAGAAATACCAGGTTATTCATTACATATACGACCAGTGTCTCAAAACGACGCGGAGATAGCCCGTGTCGCAGTAAAACTTCCTCCTATCTGGTGCAAAAACTTCAAGGTTTGGGCCATGCAAATAGAAGCGCAGTTTGATACAGCAGGGATAACGGCCGAACTTACGAAGTTTAATCATGTGCTAGGTGCGTTAGATGCCGATGTAGCTGAATTAATATCTGATTTTCTGTGCAAGCCCCTGTCCAATACACCGGCTTTTTCAAGAGTTGAAAGAATAGGAGGGACGTAAAGTTAACAAGCTTCTGACGGAATTAGACTTAGGAGACAAGAATCCGTTCCAATTGCTTAGGGAAATGAGAAATTTGACTGGAACACAAGTTAAGGACGATTTCTTACGCACGATATTTATCCAGCGGCTACCCGTCAATGTGCGTTCTATATTAGCGTCAAGTAGTGATATGTTGGACAATTTGGCAATAATGGCCGACAGAATAAAGGAATTTTCAGCTCCCACACACAACTTATACAGTACCCAAGCCACGAAGCAAAGTTTTAGAGACCAACCTAACCTCAACTTAGAAACAGACAGACTTTCGCGCCTTGAAGCGCAGATTTCTCAGTTAACTTTAAGTGTCAACGAACTGAGAACCAGATCTCATTCTAGATCGCGAGACTCAAGGTCACGTTCCAAAACACCAACAAGTAGATATAACCCAAACAAACCATTTTGCTGGTATCATTTTAAGTTTGGAGTTAGAGCTAAGAAATGCACTAGCCCTTGCTCCTATCGTTGCAACGTCAGTGTGCCGGAAAAACTAGCTCGCTCCCCACTGGACGCGTCATGTGATCGGAGCTTGGTATCGCGCCGCTTGTTTATTATTGATAAGTTAACTGGCTACAAATTCCTCATAGATTCAGGAGCTGATATCTCCGTACTCCCTACTTCTTTCAAGGAACAAGGGCAAGTGTCAAAAAGGCAACTGTATGCAGCCAATGGCAGTCCAATCAAAACATATGGTGAGCGACTTCTCAAACTAGATTTAGGTTTATGCAGACATTTCTGTTGGAATTTTCTGATAGCAGAAGTACAAACACCTATAATTGGAGCTGATTTTATCCACAATTTCAACCTGCTAATCGACCTGAAAAACAGATGTGTCATAGACAGTACGACTAACCTCTCCTCACCAGCTACCTTGATCAAAACAGAAGTGATCGAATCACTCCATACCATCCCTTCAGATCAAAAGTACGCTGAAATTATCTAAGAGTTCCCTGATCTCCTGAAAGATCGAATCAATTTTTCAAGTCCACATTCCAGTGTGATGCACCCCATCATAACAACTGGACATCCAGTCTCTGCTAAGGCACGGCGATTACCACCAAAGAAACTTGCAGCTGCCAAGGCAGAATTTCAGCAGATGATCGATATGGGAATCTGTCGACCTTCGAACAGCTATTGGGCTAGTCCTCTCCACCTTGTACCCAAAAGAGATGGATCTTGGCTTCCTTGTGGTGATTATCGGGCATTGAACAACATCACTCAACCAGATCGCTACCCAATAGCCAATATACAAGACTTCAACAGTCAGCTGGATGGAAAAAAAGTATTTTCCAAGATCGATCTCCTACGCGCATACCATCACATACCAGTTCATCCTGACGACATTCCGAAGACTGCAGTAATAACCCCCTTCGGACTGTTTGAATTTGTTTCCCTACCGTTTGGATTACGCAATGCAGCACAGACCTTTCAGAGATATTTGGATAACATTCTACGAGATTTTGATTTCACCTACTGCTACATCGATGATAAACTCATAGCTTCCTCCAGTGAAGATGAACATAAACGGCACCTGTATTTTTTATTTGAGCGCCTCAGTCAGTTCAATATTAACATCAATATTAGCAAATGCATATTTGGAGTGACAGAAGTGCCATTTCTTGGTTACCTGATCTCTGCCAATGGTATCCTTCCATTACCAGATCGCGTACAAACGATCAAAGACTATCCACTACCGGAAACAATCCAAGACTTGCGTCGTTTCTTAGGACTAATCAACTTCTATCGTCGAGCACTTCCTCATGCAGCCAATATGCAGGCTAAACTCTTTGACATCACTCACGGAGCAAAGAAGAACGACAAAAGAAAAATTACTTGGACAAATGAACTTCGAACGATATACTCAGATTTGAAGACCAGTCTTGTTAATGCAGCTTTTCTCGCACATCCTTCCTATGAACTACCGTTGGTTTTGACGGTCGACGCTTCTGACTTTGCTATGGGTGCTTCACTTCACCAAGTTAGAGGAGATATTCTCCAACCCTTATCGTTCTTTTCAAAGAAACTCCGCGACACACAGAAGAACTACTCGACTTATGACAGAGAACTTCTTGCTGTGTATTCAGCTGTCAAACATTTCAAACATATGCTAGAAGGTAGAGAATTCCCAATCTACTCGGATCATAAACCTTTGACGTATATGTTTAATCAACGACTCGACAAAGCTACCCCTCGGCAACTACGCCACATGAGCTTTATAGGGCAGTTCACCACTGACATTAGGTATGTGGAAGGAACAAATAACTCGGCTGCTGACGCTTGTTCTCGAATTTCTTCCATCAGTATTCATTTACGCTTTACTACGGAGGAGATTGCCAAAGCTCAAGCTACAGATGAGGAATTGAAACATCTGCAGCAATCAAGCGCATGTTCTCTGAAATTCCAGGTGTTTCCTTTACCCAATAACCATGAACTTATCTGTGACAATTCCATCGGCAAGCTCAGACCACTCATCCCTACTGCATTTCGTCATCACATATTTGAGTCCATCCACAACCTGTCACATCCTGGGGTAAAAGGATCGATCAAACTCATCCAACAACGATACGTATGGCCGTCGATGAAAAAGGATATCAAGTTATGGGCATCATCATGCGTCCCTTGCCAGCGAGCAAAAGTCTGGCGTCATACACACAGCGCTATCGGCCTATATGAGCAAGTCACAGAACGATTCAACCATGTCAACATTGACATTGTTGGACCTCTTCCATCATCCCAAGGTTACTCATATGTACTCACCATGATCGACTGGTTCTCACGGTGGCCTGAAGCAGTTCCAATAAAAGACATTACCGCAGAAACAATTGCATCCACCGTACTCTTAAACTGGATTGCCCGCTACGGAGTTCCCAATACAATCACTACTGATCGTGGACGACAATTTGACTGTGAACTCTTCAGATGTCTCACGCAATCACTTGGCGTCCAACATATCAAAACTACAGCATACCACCCAGCAGCAAACGGGATGATTGAACGCTGGCACCGGCAATTGAAATCATCTCTGAAAGCTCACCTAACAAGCGACTGGGTCCCCAAACTTCCATTAGTTCTGCTAGGGCTGAGATCCTACATCATCCCCAATCACAACACAACTCCAGCAGAGATGACCTATGGAACACCAATTAAACTACCTTCAGACTTCTTCAATGGACCTTCAAATACAGAAGATATTCCAACTTTCTTATACAAGCTGAAAGAACAAACCAGGACACTTCAACCTGTGCAATCAGAGCACCACTCTGTCAACAAGATATTTGTTCACCCAGAACTAATGAAGTGTGAATACGTGTTTATTCGGCAGGATGGATAACGACGCCCTCTGCAACCAGTGTACAACGGACCATATCGTGTGCAGTCAAGGAATAACAAACATTTCAATATCGAGCCATCAGGCTCACAAACAGTGTCCATAGATCGACTTAAGCCAGCATTCCTTCTTAAGGAACCCCAATCAACGTTGACAACGGGCACTGCCGCAACATCTCCACCTCCGGATCCAGCTACTCTTCTGAAACATCCTGAGCCTCGTCCCAGTGTCACCACAAGAGTTGGCAGACGAGTGACATTCCCTCGTCGCTTCCTTAGCGTTACCACTGGGGAGGGAGTGTGTGGAGGCCATGAGCGAAGAGCTCTTTGGAGAACTTAGAGTTCTTTATTTCTTTACTCTGTGCTAGTTTTGTGTTTTGTCTTTCTGTTGGCATCAAGAGAGAATAAAAGTTTTACTAGTCGCCAGCATCAAACATAATTAATTATTATTATAATACTGTTTTATCCCTTTGTTGGGGGTGGGATAAACAGAGCAGTGTAGGTGTGCTAATTTTAAGGGCTGTTTCCGAATGAGGGTAGTTTCCCGTGATTGGGGAAGACTACCAGTGTAGTGTGTTAGCGTGAGTACTTAATCTATTGGGGGCGTCCCTGCAGGTTGCGTTTACCTGCTAGGGGATGAATGTCTAAGTGCAGGCTGCTAATCTAGCCCGCCAATTAAGTAGAGTGAGCAATTCAGCGAGCGTGCAAAGTCGATGACTTGGCACTCTGCAGTCGGGCCGTTTGCTCGAGTACAATAGAACCTGACGATGCAGTTCCTGGTCGCCACGGTCAGGGGCAATTATGACTAAGGTCAGGTTGGGTATAAGGATGTAAAATGGAGTGTGATTAGTAATAAACGTGCGTGTTTACTGACCAAGTGTTTATTGGCCAGTAGCTGTGATGTGGTGTCCCTTTTTGGGAGTTATAAAATAAAGTACAAGTTGTAAAGTGCACAAATGTTTAGGGTAGGTGTTTACAAAGATAAGGAATCTGAGCACACGGCTAGATCTCACCTGGTGAAGAGCTGGAACGGACCTCGTCAGGGCAGGGCCGCTGGCCAAGAACAGATAATGGGGCTCTTCCGGGCCTAGCCTTTAAGGCCTCCCCCCACTGCCTGGTCAGCGTTTCCTCATTGCTGTCGCTCCAGTAACTGTGTTTGTATTACGTAAGCGTGGCTGTCAGCAGTATGCCGGGCCTGCTTGTGTTTGAAGAAGTACATGAGGCTTATGGTATGCCTATGAGGGTGGTTTTGATGAAAGATGGAGGGGTGTGTCTTAGGGGGTACTGCCCCCGGGCTGTACAATACCTAATCTAAGTACCTAAAACGTATTCTTTCATAGTCTTGAATTATTCAAGCTTGGTGGAACACAGTTGGGGAAGAATTCTTGTGTGCCTGTTGGCGCCTTTATCTTCATATGCCATCTCGAGCGAATTCCATGCTGCTTTCGCCGTTTTTGCTTCCATGAAGTGCCGGTACGGTTAAACACTCTTTTCCACAGCACGTTCGTCGCGCCTTACCTTAACCTCTGCGCCCGTTTTATCATCTTCTGCATAACCAGACATGCACTTCCAAAGATCATCGTGCATAAGATAATTCTTCATCGGGAAACGCCAGTCAATGTAGTTTTCTCTCCACTTCAGTTTCTCGAAGTTATAAAGAGAACCGGTGCTGGATTCCGCCATGATTCACACACTTATTGCACGCGATCACAGTTTTGTTAATTCAAATAGAATCACACGATCAGAAAATTATACACTCTTCAATGATCCTGCTGGTCCCATAACCTGTAGGAGAATATGGCAGGAGAAAGACGTCTGGGCGTATATGCAGTATACATGTTTAATACGTACTGAACGACAAGGTTACATACAGGCGTATATATACAAGAACAGACAAAAGAATCAATGAGAACATTCTCGTAACTAGAACCGTCACCAATGGCATTGCGCTTCCTGGCGCTGAATTTAAACCATAGATCACCTGTTGGGTTACATATTTCCAAAAGAAATGACCTACGAGTACTCGGCTGAGATAATAGTAAAAGACTAGAACTGCAATATGTAAAAACAGTATTTGTCTACTAATAATGTGTTGACAGATCTGATATGGAGACTTATCTAAATTTTAGAATGTCTACAAGCTGCTTTGACAACCACTGTTCTGAGGTTTAAAAAATCTGTATTTGGAACCACACGCAAATCACCAATTCCAACTCGTTACTATTCTCCGTATTTATTCATTATCGTCACCTTTCGGCTATTGCTATTTGTAACTTTTGGAATATAATGAAAGTTTATATACGTAGCCCTCATATGCATCGGCTTGCAGTCGTAAACTGAGCAATGTATTTTGCTTGTACTCATTTTAACTGTGAGTAAAACTCATTAACAAATTTGACATACGCTGTTCACCCATGCAGGAAACAAAACGAACTGTCACCACGTGGTAAATTTATCCTACTTAGTCATCATCATCATCATCTTGCACAGTTTCCAGCCACCGGCCGGTTCTGTTTGGAACACAAGCCTCTCCAACGTCTTCTGTCTTCCCACCATCTCTCAGCCTCCACCCTTGTCCAGTCTACTCCTCTCTTCTTCACGCTTTCTTCCACACCCTTCAGCCACCTGTCCCTCGGTCTCTTTTCTTCCCACTTCGTCTCGTGTATCCTCCTGGGTATCCTCTTCTCCTCCATTCGTTTTACATGTCCATACCATCTAAGTCTAGCTTTCTCTATACCATCCTGTAATGGTTCCTCCTTCATTAATTATCTGGTCCTCTCATTTCTTATTCTGTCCATCTTTGTAGCTCCAATACTGCTTCTCAAGAACCTCATCTCACTGGCCTGTATTTTGCTCTTCTCCCTTCCTTTCATAACCCAGGTCTCCGAGGCATACGTCAGGATAGGGACACAGTACGTCCGATTTATGATCTTTTTGCTGTTCTGAGGGACATTCTTGCTCCATAACATGCTTCTCACACTCCTCCGGAATGCTTCTGCCTGTCTCCCCCGATCATTTATTTCTCTATCGTTTCTTCTATTATCTTGTATCAGGCTTCCCAGATACTTGAAACTCTCCACTTTCTTCAGCTGTTCCCCACCAATTGTTATCCCCGTTGTGGTTCTTTCCTTCTTCCTTATTGTGATCTCACTCTTATTTATGCTAAATTTCATCCCATATCCTTGTATTATACCTTCCCACACGTCCAACTGTTCCTGTACCTCCTCCTCCTTGTTTCCCCAAATCATCAAATCGTCTGCAACACCACTGCTTTCATCTTTCCTTCCCCAATTACTTGTGCCACTCGGGTCATTATGTCATCCATCACCACAATGAAAAGTAACGGTGACAGTGCACTTCCTTGTTTCAGGCCGTTTCTCTGTTCCAACCAGTCTGATCTCTCTCCTCCCACTTTCACACAGCTCACGCTTCCCTTGTACCTCTCCTGTATCCTACTTAGTAAGATTCTTATTTTCACCGCTAGATGACACATCAGATAGCTTAAGTTGCCAATCACTTCAGAAAGCGCCGTGGAAGAACTAAATCACTGATTGATTATCGTGAGAGTTATTAGAACAAAAAAACAGACTAATGTAACTTAATGGCCATTTGGCTGAAATAAATTCTTATTATCAAATATTACAAGCAAGCGAAACTGCGGTACCGGCCTCCATTTCATTCTGTGATTTAATTACCAACGCTTTTTTCTCTTTTCCAGTCGCTCGTCCGCTGTGAACGCAGTAACATATCCGTCGCATTAGTCTGGTGTTTGTGTGTGAGGTGAGCCGTGTGGTGTGCGATTTGATATCTATATTTAAGTGTGTTTTTTTCGTCTTTATTTCCTTGGGCTTGGTTACGATTTATGTAAGTACTATACATTCGGAAATTCTTCGCCGCAATGTCGGAGAAGAGTGGGGGAGATCAAATAGGCCTCCCACCGGATAATTCGTCTGCGGTTATTATTGATGGTTACGCCAACATTGAATCAATTAATATTGTGGATGAACAGGAGAACACTACAACGTCGGAAGTTCGGGCTACTCCTGTGGTCCAAACCCCTGTACAATCTCATACCCCTCCCAGTGACTATCGCTACTCCCCGAATCATACGGGATCGTATATAGTCTTCGTTCAAGGCGTTGAGCCTCAAGCGATTGGTCATCTGCATCCAATGGCTTTGGGACGTTTGTTTTACGAACGTAAAATCACAGTTATTCAAGAAATCCAACGAAAAGGGCACAATCGGGTTCAAATTCAATTTAAGTCACTTCGAGATGCCAATTCACTTTTGGAACATCCTGTATTAAAGGATAGAAATCTAATGGCCTTTATTCCATCGTCAAGCATACAACGAGTGGGACTCATTCGGGGGGTAGATACCTCCTTTACACAGGAGGAACTAATGCGTTTCATTGACTCTCCTGTACCTATCGTTCGCTTACAACGTTTTTTCGTACTAAAACCTTAGATGGAAAATCGGAAAAAATAGCTACGGGCACCGTGTTTTTTTTTTCGAAATTCAAAACTTCAATGTTCTTTTAGAAGTAAGCTTGTACATTTTTTCACCTCTTCGATGTTAGAAGTGCCAGAGGTACGGGCATGTGCAACTTCACTGCCGGGCTCGGGGCCCTAATGTGGACAATGTGCGCAGGAGCATTTAACGAGTGACTGTAAAGAAGTGATATTCAAGTGCGTTAATTGTCAAGGAAATCATATGGCAGGGGCGGTGCGCTGTGAGGTGCATCAGCAGCAAATGGAGATAAAGAGGCTGATGTGTACTGAGAACAAATCATACAATGAAATTGTGAAGCGCCAGATAAGTACCCCTTTTCACCCTTTGGCACAACCCCCACCAATTCCCCCCTTTGGCAGCTTCGTTTAGTGGGCAACGATCTGATCCTCCGCGCAAGCGTAAATTTACTGAGTTGGTACATCCGGCTCCAAAATTGATTACACCCTTGGGATATGATTGGTCGGCATATCTGCAACTGATAAAAAAAACCAACCGTGGAACGGATATCACCCCTTGAGAAGCCCAGCGAACCGGGCACATCCGGTGTCCGGCGCCTGGAGCCTGATTCGGGGCCCGATAAGTCTGCTCCTACTCAAATCATCCTAAACGAATTTACAGAACTCATGGATCTTTTAGGCCAC
The DNA here is from genome assembly GCA_946902985.2 of Meconema thalassinum. Classification (NCBI taxonomy): domain Eukaryota; kingdom Metazoa; phylum Arthropoda; class Insecta; order Orthoptera; family Tettigoniidae; genus Meconema; species Meconema thalassinum. Next base: position 193,338,029 of record OX336395.1, read on the forward strand.
AATGCACAATGGGCGCACTGTGTTAAAAAGTTACTAGATAAAATACTGCCATTACTTCCACCCCTCGAAAAACCACTACCAAGGAGCACTGGTGCAGTTTGTCAATAGTTTCTTGCTTTTTCTTTTTTGGGTTGTATTCGTTTAGTCTCGTTCTTCATCTCATGTCATTCATAGGTGAAGGATGTGGCTGCTACAATGGAACTGTCGGAGTGTGGTAAATAAGAAGCATGAATTGCTTCATTTAATATCGACATATCACCCTGAGATCGTATTTATCCAAGAAACGTGGCTCTACCCACATTATCGTTTTTAAATTCCCAAAGTCTTTCGTGAAGATGGTCCGGGATACGGAGGCTTAATAACCCTCTGTAAAACGGATTTACAAATAACTCCGGTGTCCCTGCCTTATCAACTCCCTTTTTGATATCATCAATTTTTTCGGGTGGGAGATATATATGTCAGTCATATCTATTGCCCACCACGCGTTCAGGGCACGCAACAACAGTGGCACATGTATTTTAAATATGTGTCTCAAGGATCTAAACATTTGATTCTAGGAGATTTTAATGCACACCATGGACTCTGGGGCAGTGAACGAACCAATGCCAAAGGTGGACATATTGCTCATGCGATTTCCACATTTTCCTTAAATGTGTTAAATGACGGTTCTCCTTCGCGATTGACACCCCCGGGCAGTCCAAAAAGTGTGGTAGATTTAACTCTCACTACTCCGGACTTATCACATAAATTAGATTGGAGCACGATCGGGGACACGCAACAGAGTGATCACTTCTCTATTTTAATTTTGTATGATCGCACTGGGGTAACACCATCGATACACCGGGGCACTAAAATAACTCGTTCCTTAAAATACTTTGATTTCGACTTCTTTCAGACATTCATTCAGGATAATCTGGGCCGCATCCCACCCCTCCCACGTCAGAAATACTCTCTTTTGCATCACCTTATTCAGCAATATTTGGATTGTTATCACCCGAAGCGCCTAATTCCGTATAGTAGGTTCCAACGCCCTGGGACTATACAGTGGTGGGATGCAGAGTGCGCCTTACTAGTAAAAAGACGGAAGGCGTGTTTACGAAAATATCGGAAACATGGTACACTTGACAATTATATCTTGTATAAGCGCGTCACAGCCACGATCCAACGAGTATTTAATGAAAAGAGACGCGATGCATGGAAGAATCACATCAGCTCATTAAATGCCACAACCTCTTTAACTAAGTTATGGTCTACCATCAAAAGTTTGTCCAATACGAGTTATATGGGGCCGTCTACAGGACTTAGCCGGAAGGGTTTTCAAGAATTTTATATAAATCTCACGCCAGATACAGTTATTAATAAGGGCCCGCTTCCGTCTTATACAGCTTCAGATCATTTCAACGTTTTACTGCAACCTATAACGCACGTGGAAATTCAATCTGCCCTACGAGGTACGAAATCGACTAGTCCGGGTGAGGATTCCATAACATATCAGATGGTTGCCTATCTTCCCGATAAGGCACTGGAGATGTTTATTTCTGTATATAATGAAGTTTTACGGTTTGGCACGTTTCCCACTGAGTGGAATATCTTTGAGGTCCTTCCTATCTTAAAAATTTCGAAGGTCGCACGTGACCCTCAGATTTATCGTGGGATCAATTTAGGCTCCTGTGTAAGGAAGATATTTCAAAAAGTATTATTGCAACGTTTGCAATGGTGTATGGAATATTACAACTTATTCTCTAAGTATCAATTCGCATTTCGTAAACGTAGCAGTATTGTAGATGCTCTTTCTATTTTCTTAACTGATGCCTTATTAGCTAAAGGACGCAAACATTATACCAATGCTGTTTGTCTGGATATTAAGAGGCGTACGATGCCGTAGATCCCATGATTTTACATCGGAAACTGCAGGAGCTACAGTTCCCCTCTTCATTTCTTTGTATTGTTCACAATTTTTTAACTCATCGGCGTCTCATATTACGTACCCCTGAGGGGGGGGGGGGGGATGCTGGACCACCGTCAGACGTCTCAGGGCTTGCCGCAAGGGGACATAGTGGGTTTCTGTTTTCCATTTATACTCAACAATTAGAAGCGGTGATAGCGGCTTCGGTGGCGTAGTCGGTAGCATGCTGAACTGCTATGCCCAAGATAGCGGATTCAAACCCGGCCGAAGTCGTCGGATTTTTAAGAGCGTTAAAAATCCTTCAGTATGCCTTCCTTCGGAGGGGAAGTAAAGCCGGCGGTCTCATGTCATAGATTTAAGGCATGTAAAATATCCTTTCACAGACTAAACTTGTGTAAAGCAAAATTTGTTAGGTTAGATTTCGTCAGAACGCTCTATCAAAGTTCCAACGTTCACCACTAGGTATCATTGATATCTGGTGGCAAAAGTTGGAACTGCTTGAAATTGAACGGAACTTGTAGCTCACCCTTTAGGGTATCCGCTGGAAGCAGCTACAGACTCAGGCGAGCCGAACATGTCCTCGGACACTCCCGGCACTAAAAGCCATACGATAAATAAATAAATAAATAAATAAATAATAAGAAGCGGTGATTTTGCCTTATACCCGTATCATACAATATGCGGATGATTTTATGATTTATTGTTCCCGTGACACTTTACATCAATGTCGAGCAGATTTACAACTTGCTTTAACTCTAGCCCATGAATGGCTATTTAATCATGGCTTGGAAACATCTCCGGGTAAGAGCTCTGCTATAATTATCACGCATCAACGGCGGTACGATCGGACCCCTATTTTATTTCGACAGGGTAACATAGATGTTGTACGCAATATCAAATATTTTAGGCATTTATATTGACAATAAACTCCGGTGGACACGGCAGGAACAATATCTTGAAGTTAAAATCGAAAAACGGTTACAGGTCCTTCGAGCTTTGAAACGGCGTCGTTGGGGAGCGAACCCCGCATTATTATTGGCAGTGTACAAGAACGCTATTCGTTCACAATTAGATTACGGCAGTTTTTTTACGATGTAATGGCGAACAGTCGCTTGTTAATTTTAGATCAACTACAATATAAAGCCATCCGCATAATTCTAGGGGCTTTGGCCTCCACCCCCACGAGTGCATTGTTGGTGGAAGCCGGTGAGTTACCTTTATCACATCGACGCACATTTATAGCGGGCAAATATTTAGTCTACAAATTGTCGTTAGTGGCGTCTCCGATTATCTCTAAATTACAACTTATGACGGAATATTACGCACAAAATCGTTTAGATCGCTCATATAAACCTGCACTTGTCATGGCTTATGAGATTTTACAACCCTTCAGGAAGGATGTGTTACAAACCCGTTTAGCACTTCCATATACAATCCCATAGTGGGTTTTGCATACCCAACCTAAGATTCTGCATAATTCCTTTCCATTGCTATTTCAAATGTTCAAGCATCATCCGAATATCATTTCTCGTGCATTTCGAGATATTCAGGATTTGTATTCCAATTATACGATTTTTTATACGGATGGTTCAAAGATGGTTCGACCGGATCGCGTGGGGTCGGCTTTTTACTCTCCTGACTTACAGGTTAGTCGCACTTACTGCCTCCCCCCTCATCTTACAATCTTTACAGCTTAACTCTTTGCTATACGCCAGGCTTGTCACTATATTCATGCTCATCGTTTACCTCACGTGCTAATATGTACGGATTCTTTGAGTGTCATTAATGCCTTACCTCATTTTCTGCACTCAAATAATTGGTATCTTTACCAAATAGTGCAGTATTTTCATACAATCACACTCACAGGACAAGATGTGGTCATCATGTGGATTCGTGGGCATTCTCATATAGCGGGAAACGAAACAGTAGATCTCTGGGCAAAGAATGCGGCAAGCGGTCAGGGAAGTGTTTATAATATCGGGATACCGTATCCGGATATAGTACCGATAATTCATCAGCGAGTCGTCAGTGCGTGGCAAAATGAATGGACCGAAATAGCAAAATGTAAAGCATTTTTTTTTTCTTAATAAAACCATCCGTAACTACAGCGCACAGTGGTCCTTTTGCACGATCTGGGCGCTCAAAATGTAAAAAATAAATGTCTTGTATTTTCATGTTGTATGACATTTTTAGTATCAGCAATGCCAGAGGACCTCATAACTGTACTTATATGTCTTATTTGTTCACCCCCAAGAATGTGAAAGGCTGCTGAAGTAGGACGTTTCTTATCGCATCCACAGCTGGAAGCAAAGCTGATTATTTATATTTGAATCTTGTGCTTGTAAAGACTGATTAGTTCATCTATCTTCATCGTTTGTCAGTGGATATGACAGACTATGATATGATCTTTCTTTATGAAATTTGCAAAATCCTATACAATTCGCTGTGTTTATGAGATAAACGTTTCAAAATAGTGAATTCTTGTTATAAAATAATTCTTCTGTTATGGGTTTTCAGACCAGGAAATTCACAATTGTCAACCATTGGTGAATTTCTTTCCATTAGCCTATAGCCTACACCCTATTAAGATTTCTCTGTAAAAATTATTTGCTACTTTTTGCAACTTTGGCTTTTGCTCTCGTATTAGTGTTGTCGTAAGGATTTTCGTGGAACAATCTTGACGATGCTTGGCGCCATGTAGGTGGAAAAGCGAAAGGATTTGAACCTATCTAATAGAAAACAGCGATCTGAAATCCCTTGGACAGTCTGTTAAGGATAATGTTAGAAAAAAATCCTATTCATTTTTCCGCGCAGTTAAGAAAAACGTGGGCTGCCAATCGCAGGATCTTAAGAAAGTGTGTCACTAAATAAGAATAGCCTGGAAGGGAACATGGAGAGGGAATACAGGTAATGTGGGCCGTCCTTCTCAATCACTCGTGGAGTGTAGTGAATTTTCGAAACGAAGGAAATTGCGACCTATAATACAAAAACTCAGCAGGGAGGAGCTAGCGTTAGCGTTACTCAAAAGTGAGTATACGCTTAGAAGGAAGGAGAGACACCACTGAACTTATTGAAAAAAATGCAGAATTTTCTCCCAGTTTAGCGGCGTTAAGGAAAATCCGAATCCAGTTGAAAAATATTATTATTTTTATTATTATTATTATTATTATTAGGCTAATAAGACAAGTTTAACCTCAATTATTGTTGTTGTTGCTTATTTTAGGGGCTGCGACATCGTGCGCGTATAGTCCCATGTATTTTGGGTGTGTCTGTGTAATTTATGTGATAACCTGCGTTATTGTGATGCCTGTACTACTATTTGTGCATTTGGGATAGGATTGGGAAGATAGCGACCGTGGCCTTAAGTTAGGAACCATCTCAGCATTTGCCTGGAGTAGAAGTGGGGAAACCACGGAAAACCACTTCCAGGATGGTTGTGATGGGAATCGAATCCCCCTCTTCTCAGTTTTGCCTCAGGAAGCTTAGTGTACCCCGTACCAGTCCTCACCCCAGAAATAAAATTTCATGGCAGAGCCGGGAATCGAACCCGGACCTCCTGGACTCCTTCCAGGATGGTTGAGGTGGGAATCGAACCCTCCTCTTCGCAGTTTTGCCTCAGGAAGCTTAGTTTACCCCGTACCAGCCCTCACACCAGAATAAAAATTTCTTGGCAGAGCCGGGGATCGAACCTGGACCTCCGGGGCGACAGTCAAACTTAAATTCTTATAAATGAGAATAAGGAAATTGTTTTACATTTCAACAGTTAATTTAAGGTTTATAGACCATTTCTAAATGCAAAGGTATTTGGCGCGGGCGGATACCCTGTGCAGCGCCTTGTTTCCGAGTCGGAAAATATTCGCGGCGTCATATTATTACCATCATTCGAATGCGTTTCCCGCACGCTCTTACACCAGTAGCTTTGGGGCACAATGATAGGTGTGTTTGTGGTAGGGCACGAGGTACATTGCATCACATATTGTTTCAGTGTGAAACCTTCAATCCGCAGCGGGAAATTATGTTGGAGAAATTGAGGCGACTTTATTATCCCTTGCCTTTAAATATCGCGTCACTTGTACATAGTCCTACAGTTCCATTGGTGGATGCCATTATGTCATATTTGGATCACCTTCCATTTCAATTGTAAAATCATAGGTGGGCTCCTGGGGGGTCCTTCCACTTATTGTTCTGGTGCTCCTGGGTGTGGTTTTTAGACTTTTGGTCACCCATATATATGTATGGTTCATTCGGTTCTCAGCTTGTGCAGCGTACAGTTGGGCAAGCTTTAGGTCCTGCTTACTCGTCTTCGAGTCGGTCGTGCGTGTGTGTGTGTGGTTTAGGTGATTTGATTTTGTGTCATTTTCACTGAGTGTATAGTGCATTGAACGGTAAGTGTGATGGGCTCTACGAGTGATGGGACGGATTCTGGCCGCCCGCCGGACTGTGTGCAACTGATTGAATATGACCCCCCAGTATCAATAGAGGGCATGGTACTGGTCCCTGCGACCGGCATTGTACCGCCCGAGACATCAACAGCGACCAATATTCAGACTTCACAGAACACTGAGGTTACTGCTCGCCAGCCTATGTCATACTACCCCCATCATACGGGGCCATACAGTGTCTTTGTGCAAGGACAAGGGGATCAGAGACTCGGAAATTTACACCCCGTGGCTTTGGGACGAATCTTTTTTGAACAGAAAATTCCTGGCATTCAATCCATTCAAAGAAAAGGACGTAACAGGGTGCAGGTGGTATTTGACACACGCTTGCATGCCAACTCCTTTTTACGACACCCCATTCTCCAGGCTAAACAGTTAGATGCATTTATTCCGTCTGCTAACATACAGCGTGTGGGGCTTATACGGGGCGTGGATACTGCCCTAACGGAAGCTGAAATTTTACAATACTTACAATCCCCCGTCCCGATCGTTCGGATTCAACGGTTTTACCGAAAAAAGGATAATAATGGCGTCATGGATCGTATCCCTACTGGAACAGTTAAAATCCACTTTGAAGCCCAACGTTTACCCGAGTTTGTTTCCATCGTTAATGTCTTGCTTGAAGTGCAATTATTTATATTCTCTCCAACTCAATGTGTGAAGTGCCTTCGCTTTGGACACATCCAGCAACATTGCCGTGCGCGAACCCCTAGATGTGGTCGCTGCGCAGGTCCCCATGATACGACTGGCTGTCAGTCTGTTGACTTAAAATGTGCCAATTGTGACAGTAATCATCTTGCGACATCATTGACTTGTCCGGAACGGCTTAAACAGGAAGCAATAAAGAAACAAATGTGTACGGAGAATAAATCCTATCACGAAGTGATTAACAGTATGAGACCCCCCCCCCCCCCCCCTTTCCAGCCTCAAAATTTGCCACAACAGTTCCCCCCACTCACTCAATTCCCTCTGCCACCTCCCATACAACCACCCCGTAAACGTAAATTCACGGAGATGATCGTTCGTTCGCCCAAAACATATCAACCATTGGGATATGATAGGCAGGCGTATAATGCCCTCATTTCGTCTCCCACGGCCAGCCGGATAACGCCCAGTGCGCCGCCTAGCCCTGTTGCGCCATCAACTTCTTTCCCTTCAGGCAGTAGAACAATGTCTGCGAATGATGAATATACCTCAATCTGTGAAGATTTTCATGCCCTCATACAGCTATTGGGTAACAATGTCCAGTGGAGTTCCAAGTGACAGGCCTTACGCAGTGCCGTGGAGAGCGGCGACGGGCCCCGGGGCTGGTTATCTCCCGGGCCCCCAAGACCCAAAATTTAATCAACAGGAAGTTCAATTAACTGAACTGCATGTTAAAAGAGATGGAAAGGGTATACTGTACACTCTGTGACATATGCCGTAATCTCTTTTCATAATGAAACATGATTTTTACGCAAAGTCAAGACGAATTTTAAAATACGTTTTACATATACTGTAGGGTTTTTATGTTGACTTTCTAAAAACTTGCTGCCCTTGAAGAATCACGCCCTTGGGTCTAAGCCTAAACACTGGTAAGTGTTTTGGTTAAACGGCGATCACACATCATTGTACATTAAACAAAGCAAACTATATTTTCATAATTAACCACAGATATACTCATACGTAAGTCAAGTTATTTATTATGTGTTATAAGTAAATTGCAGCTGATCAGTGATTGTTTTCACAAAATAAGAAAATGTGAATTTGAACTATATTTTGTAATTTGCAGTCAGTGGACTTCTTATAATTTAATATTGCTTTGCACTAAGCAAACTTAGAGCCAGATTCTCCTAAAAATCCCCAATCCTATCTATGACTGGTGACCATCGGGGGTGGATTTAAGCCAAGATTATGGGGGAATAGACACACCGGGGATCTGGGGATATGGAATATCACCAAGCTCAGAGTGGGGTCCGGGGGTGCTCCTCCGGAAAATTTTGCAAAAATTAGGTCCAAATTATTGAGTTATAGGCCATTTTGGTGATTATTTTTGTGATATTATAGAGTACAAATTTGGTGACCATTGACATTTAGTGGCTATAGAAAAGACTCTCCGTTATTGAAGTAAAAGCTTCCTAACCTTCAAGTAATACCCCACGGTGTAGCTCACCAATGACCGTGATGGGAGTCTACAGCAAGTCTGCAGATCAGAGGTTCGGTGCTTACAGCGGCTATCCTGAGTATGGTTTTTCACACTCCCTCCAGACAAATGCCGGGATAGTACCTTATTTCAAGTCCTGGGACACCTACCCTACTCTTATCCCTAATAATTACAGTAATAGTCGCGACGGGCAACGCATTCCCAGTCGGCAACTAAGAATACTGCATGCGACTGATCATATCACAGAGGCCATAGCACAGCATGAGCACAGTGTATACCATGCGTTTCGTCCAGCAGTGGGTGGTTTTAAGCGGGTCTAAGTTTCTACTCTCCAAGACAAATAGTTACAACAATGTTACCAATACATCTCTCTTATTATACAACAACCACCAGCCTCTCCTTCAGTCTACACAATTCGCACGTTTCTTGGTTTTCTATTTTGTTCGCTGTTTGAGAATCTTATAATTTACTTCATTAATATTTGTGAAAACTACTGTTTTACAGTCAACTTCATTCAATAATGTGGAGGCCTTCAGAAACAAACCGGAAAATTAACGCGTCAGCATATACTGCATTGTAGGCTATCTACAGTACTAGTTGATGCAAACGATTCCCAACCGAGCGCCAATGGTTCATTGCCCGCTGTGATACTAGACCTACTAGCTACCTAGTACACGGGTTAAATGTCGCAAGCCCCTAAATGAATCAACAACTGTAACGACAAATAGGCCTATTATTAACTGTTGAGTAAGACTACGAATGACACCGCAGTCGGTAAGCCGAATCCTGCATTCCTGTGGCTGCTTCGTCAGGACCCGGAGTCATTTCCAATTCACAGGTAAAGGGAGCAACTCATTTTATGTTTAACGGTACTGAGACGTTAAAGCGTATCATTTTTTTTTTGTGTGGCCTCCTCAGAGGCCGAGTGCAGGTCTTTCTATTCGACGCCCGTGGGCGACCTGCGCGTCGGGATGAGAGATGGAGATGAAGATGAATGCAACTGGACAAGGATGTGGAAGGAAGCGGCCTTGGCCTATCAAAAGGTACCGTCCCAGCATTTGCCTGGTGTTGAAATTGGGGAAACCACGGAAAATCATTTCAAGGACGGCCGACGGTGGGGTTCGAACCCACGCGTCTACCGAATCAGCAGAGAGCTTGGCCCCATGACCTAACGCTGAGCTTTAGCTAGCGTAGCCACTGCTGTCGGTAGGCTAAGCGTATCATGAAAGGGCTTGTATTCGCAAGAGAAAATATCTCTTCGCGTCCTCAAAAATAAGTGCTTTGCGGATCGATGCTGCTCTTTGGAATAAACGGCGTAGAAATGTCCAATAATAATAACAGCCACTGCACCAGCTCAAAACAAAATTGTATTTATATTAATATTCGACAATACTTCATCTTAATTTTCTTCTAAATTAAGCAGAGTTCAATATGTGGTCTTAAAAAGTCTGCGCGGTTGCCTGCATGCAATATATTAATGTCTCCATCGCCATGCACACCACTGACGTTACTTATTGTTGTTTTATGAGAGGGAACAGCTGCTGTAGGTCATCTGTCCTTACCACTGACGTCCCATGAGAGGAATTGGAAAACAAAGTTGAGTGGTTCAGTGTCCTAGCTTAATGGTCATATTTCTCCTGGTTAATTAAACACTCAGTCCCGAAAAATATTGGAATGTTACTTTAGTTTCAGTCTTTGGATACATTTCCCAACTCGAGTACCAAAAGTAATATAGGTTTCCAATAAATCCCTTAATCGGAAATGATTTGCGCACGAACCCAAGTACCTAGGATTGTTGATCGTATTGAATGAACCAGTTATAATAATAATTATATTGCAGCTAAGAATACAGATTATTCAAATGTTAGCATTGTTTTCTCAATTCAGTATACGAGAAGATGAACAATTCCGCATGCATTTCTTCTATCTACGTTTGACAGCAGAATCATCCCACCCTTTCGCAAGATATTTAGCCAGCAATGATAATTTTTCACATAGTGCGAAAGTGAATTACTAGGGAACGATAACTCGCTGTTCTGTCCCTTAAATCAACTATAAAGTGAATTACTGTGTGGATGCTACTTTAAAATGTATTTTACTTACTGCCTGCTCGGCATACGAATTGATACGTCTAGGTAAGCGATATATTCATTTCAGACACTAACCCCTCTAAATATCTAAGCTCGACATGACGCACCAAACTTGAAACTCTCGAGCTAGCTGACCAAACACACCAGGGCAGCCCAGGCTCTCGTGGCCTTGGCGAAATAAGCGAAGAGATGAGAAAATTATTTGAAGGATTGGTGCATAAGCCGAATAAGCTAAATTTAGGATAATGGAATGCTCTCTCTGTCTTCAGGTATATTCTTAGAACAATACATAGCGAAGCCCAATCTCCTAATTTGACCACTTTGAGACAGTCAAGTTGTTCTTCCCACAAGTGCTTTGTACAGGAAAATATTGTCCACTTGACATAATAAGTTTCTCAATCCTTGTAACTTTGTTCACAGACAGTTCGTTGCATTCACTAAATGATTGCCAGTAGCAAATAAAGGCAATAATAAATCAATGCCCGATCGGGCCCATCCTCCTAGGACGCCGGGCCCCCGTGGGAGGGTCGGGCCCGGGGCACCAGCCCTGCCTGACCCCCCTCTCGTCGGGCCTGGCCTTACGTGCCAAGGTATTACCGTTATTACCGCCTCCAGTGACTCCCATAACGATGGGGTCCATATTAGCTCGTCCCACGCCGGAAGAACTGAACTGACCTGAGCTTTTCGGTGGAAAACATTCGTGAATCAGATTGTTCCATATTTTCCCAATCCTTCTTCCTCAAATTATCATTATCACAACCCAGTTCATAGTCGTCCTTGTTGAATTAATTCCCTTTATTACCCTGAATGTTATTGCTCCAGTGGAATTGTAGAAGTATCTTAAATAAAAAACATGAATTGCTGCAGTTAATTCACGAATATGATCCGGACATCATATTCCTACAAGAAACATGGCTTCGGTCCTCGTCTAAATTTCAGATTGCTAATTATCAGGTGGAACGTCAGGATGGACCCAGATATCGAGGTATCATGACGTTATTCAAAAATACTTTACGGTACACCCCCCTTTCTACTAATTATTACATGCCTCATACTTATCATCAAACGTTCCTTGTTCAAGATCTCCATATAAGCCATATTTACTGTCCGCCTGGTATACAAGGCTCACGTAGACAATGGTATTTATATTTTCAGTTTATAAAGACATTTTCTAAACATTTTACATTGGGGGATTTTAATGCCCACCACCCCTTGTAGGGCAGTGGTCGAGTTAACCCGAAAGGACGGCACATCAGTGCGGCTATTCAGGAATTACAACTACATTTATTAAATGATGGGTCACCCACCCGCCTTACCCCACCGAATAGTCCACAAAGTGCGGTGGATTTAAGTATCACTACGGTACTGTAGATATAGCCCGTAAGTTGTCATGGCAGACTGTGAAGGACACGTATCAAAGCGATCATTATCCAATTATAATGGAATATGATGTCTCGAGTAATCGACATATCTCGCAGAACGTCTTCCAAGTTAAGAGGAATTTTCGGCATTTTGATTATGATTTGTTTAAACACTTTTTAGAGGACAGGCTTTCGCGGCCATTACAAAAGTCTGATAACGGTTATAATTTTTAACTAAATAATATCCGTGATTATTTTAATACATATCACCCTTATATTACAAAATCATGTCCTCCAAATAATCGTTCTGCCTTACCCTCATGGTGGGATCAAGAATGTAAACACTTAGTACGACGTCGCAAAGCGAGTTTAAAAGCTTTTCGGCACTATGGTACTTCCACCTCATATTTGAGATACAAGAGTCTCACCGCTCAACTCCAACGTGTCTTTAATCATAAACGACGCGAAGCGTGGAAATTATACATTACCCAATTAAGTAGTAATACGTCCCTAAATAGTATTTGGTCAGCGATTAAACATTTTACGAATACCCTTCCTCGACCCTCTCCCTCTCAACTTTCGGCGCAAGGATACCATGACTTGTATCATACTTGGACACCCGACATTGTTATTCGTATGCCTACATCATGTGCCTCTGGTTCGCTGGACCGTTTTTCCAGTTTAATGCAGCCTATTATGCGCAGCGAATTTTTACAAACATTCAGACACAAAAAATCAACAAGCCCAGGAATTGACGAAGTGACTTATACCATGATCGCTAGATTCCCCGTAAATGCTCAGGACATCATCCTTAAACTATATAATTCGAGCTTATGCACAGGGACATTTCCAGAAGATTGGAATGTTTTTCAAACTGTCCCTATTTTGAAACCCACAAAAGATGCCCGCTTAGCGAGTAGTTATCAAGGTATCCAACTTGGCTCCTGTTTCCGCAAAATTTTTCAAAATGTACTTCTCCGACGGCTGCAATGGTGTCTAGAATATTATACCCTGTTTCCTAAAACGCAATTTGCATTCAGGAAAAATATCGGTACATCTGATCCATTAAACATTTTCTTCACCGATTTACTCCTCGCAAAAGGACAGAAAATGCATACTATAGCGATTTTCCTTGACCTAAAAATGCGTATGATTCTGTAGATCCATTTATTCTTATTAATATACTTCGAGATATGCAATTCCCACTTCCATTCCGGTGTTTAATATATAACATGCTATGTCATCGTAAAATCATTTTAAAATCCCCAGTCGGTGTATTTGATTCCCGATACACCTCTCACGGTGTCCCGCAGGGAGATGTTTTAAGTGGGATTTTATATTTAATTTATACTCGTACCCTCGAAACAGTCATATTACCGCACGCTCGCATCCTTCAATACGCGGACGATATTTTAATATATTGTACAAGGGACGATTTATTCGCATGTCGTCGGGATATATACACCGCCTTATCTAATGCTCATGACTGGTTTCATCAACACGGATTTGAAACTTCTGTCGGAAAAAACGCTGCGATGATATTTACTAACAAACGACGTTACGACAGTTCTCCTATATTATATCGTCAAGGCCAAATTCCGGTGGTGACGAATGTAAAATACTTAGGAATTTACATTGACAGGAAAATGCAAGGAGAGAGACATATACAATACCTTAAGAGTCATCTTACCAGCAAAATCAATGTTCTAAAATCACTTACTCGGCGTACTTGGGGAGCAGACCCGGAACTATTATTAATAGTATATCGTAATATAATTCGTTCTGTGCTGGATTACAATTCCTTTTATTTTGATATAATGTCAAGTACTAGGCTCCTCCGTTTAGATAGAATACAGTTTACTGCTTTGCGTCTCATAATAGGCGCGCTTACATCTACTCCCACAGGAGCACTTTTAGTTGAAACGGGAGAAATGTCGTTACATTATCGGCGTCAACACCTTGCATGTATGTACCTGTTGCGTAAAATGATGATAGCAGTATCACCTATCGTTCCTAAATTACAATTATTGGAAGACTATTATACTCGTCGATTATTGCCCACAGCTTCTGTTCCCGCCTTGCTGGCCGCATATTCCATTCTTAAACAGTACCGCCATAATATATTAAAAGTTAGTCGCCTGCCTTTATATAATATTCCGTATTCCGTAGCTCATTTTCAACCGAATATCCTCCAGCATTCCTTACCCCAAATACATTCCGCAGAGATACGATTTAATTCCCAAGTCATGTGTTAATGTAGAAATAGAGGCTACAAATGGAAAAATTCATAAAATTTGTAAGAGTTTTCCAAATGTCCAAATTGTAGATGTAAGTAAATTAGACAGGAAGTTCCACACTCGGCATGCCCTACACTTAAATAGATTAGGAAAAGAGTATCTTAGTGATGAAATCTGCAAAATTGTAAATTCAAATGGTAAGAATAATTCAACAGTAATATCATTAGAGTGGAAGCAGGGAAACTGGTAGAAGAAGCCAAACGTGAGGTTTGGCATTCACATCTTTTGAAGTCAAATTTAACGGAGTGCAACAATGGTATTTCGGATTTGACTAGCAACAATAATAACAACAATTATGATAATAATAATGTAAATAAATCACCAACACAAGCTTGCAAAAGTAACAAATTTAAAATTTACCACCAGAATGTCCAGTCTCTTTATAATAAAATTGATTACATAAATCTAATGCTTAAAAATGAACTTAAAGACATCTCAGCACTATGTATTTCAGAACATTGGCTGAAAGAGGAACAACTCGAATTAATTCAATTCCCAGGGTTTATACAAGCTAGTAAATACTCTAGATCTAATATTAGCCATGGTGGTACTTGCATCTTCTTAAGAAATAATTTAGATCATGAACAGATAACAGCTTATGATTATCTAATTATGAACAGGATTTTGAATTCTCTGCCGTAAAAATTCAGCAGCTTAAGTTAATAATTGTATGCGTATACCGTTCTCCGTCAGGAAAGTTTCCTCTATTTATAGATAAACTAGAATTGTTACTCAATAACATGAGCAAAGTAAATTTCGATATAATAATTTGTGGGGATGTAAATGTGGATTTCTTAAAACTTGATAGAAATTGTGAATTATTAAACCAGTTACTAATTTCCTATGGACTGAAACCTACAGTAAATACACCAACAAGAATAACAAAATTTAGTAAAACCACTCCTGATCAAATTTTTATAAATACAGATAAATATCACCATTCAATAGAAGTCTATTGTCCGGGTTTTAGTGACCACCATGGACAAATACTGAGTTTTGAAGTATCCGAAGTAATCAATAATAATGATAATGGAGTAAAATCAAAGTGCAGGTCATTCACTGAATCAAATATTACATATTTCAATGACTTATTAAATAAGGAAACATGGTCAGAAATTTATGAACTAGAAAATGTAAATGATAAATTTAATGCATTTAACAGTACCCTAAAACACTATTTTGAAATAGCATTCCCCTTTAAACGAAGAACTGTTCAAAATAACAAAACTAGCAATTGGATAACAACAGGGATTATAAATTCATGTCAAAGAAAGAAATTTCTACACAAATTATATAAACAATACCACACAACACCTGAATTCAATTTATACTACAAAAAATACACTAGCATATTAAATAAGGTAATAAGACTAGCAAAGAAAATGCATAATGATAATTTTATTTCCCAATCATCTAATAAAAACAGGGCTATGTGGTCCGTGATAAAGAAAGAAACTGGAAAATCTGCTAAAATACAAAGGAACATTACACTGACCAGAAATAATAAAGTGATTAATAATCCAGAGGAAATAGCAAACACTTTTAATGACTATTTTCTGGAAATTCCGCAAAAATTATTAAATAAATCACAGGTAAATACACTAAATTCTAATAATAAAATAAATATATGCAGTGATTCTTTATTTATAAATCATGTCACAAGTGAAGAGGTAAGAATAGTTATAAAAGAGCTAAAAATAAATTCTGTGCTGGCATTGATGGCATCCCTGATGCAATTTTAAAGAAATGTGCAGAAAATATAATAAATCCACTTACGCACTTAATAAACAGTTCAATTCTCTCAGGAACTTACCCGGATATTTTGAAGTTATCAAAAGTAATTCCAGTGCACAAAAACGGTTCAAAAGATGAATTAGATAACTATCGTCCTATTACCTTACCAACTGGTATTGCAAAAATTGTGGAAAAAATTATGTATAAGAGACTGATAAGTTACATAGAAAAAAATAAAATATTATCAAACTCACAACATGGATTTAGAACGGAAAAATCTACACAGACAGCAATTTATGAATGTAGTAATAGTATACTGAAATTAATTGACAATAAGGAACATGTAACTGGCCTATTCTTGGATTTATCGAAAGCATTTGATGTAGTTGACCATAAAATCCTCCTTACCAAACTAAATCAATATGGTGTTAGAGGTCTAGCTAATAAATGGATAGAGTCTTACTTAACAAGGCGTAAACAAATAGTAAGCTTGAGACACAAGGATGATGGAACCAAATTACTTAATGAAACATTGTCCAATGAGGGAATTATTGAATTTGGAGTACCCCAGGGATCGGTTTTGGGCCCACTACTCTTTCTTCTATATATCAATGATATAACACAGAACGTTCATTCACATAAGGAAATTTTGTTTGCGGACGATACAACACTCGTAATAAAAGGTGAAACTAAACAGGTCATACAGCAGTCTGCTGACTCCGTTACAGGAGAGTTAACCAAATGGTCACAAGATAATCGCCTCATAATAAACTATAAAAAGACAGTATGTCTAAATTTCCACACTATACAGAATAGGAATCCTGCGATGCCCAATATAACATTAAATGGTCATCAAATAGAAAATAAATCAGAAACAAAGTTTTTAGGACTATGGATACAACAAGACTTGAAATGGAATAAACATATACAATATCTGAATACTAAACTGAACTCGATGTGCTTTGCGTTACGTATTTTGAAAACCTGCACTAGCATGCACACATTAAGAAATACTTATTTTGCTTATTTCCATTCATACTTAAGATATGGGATCATATTTTGGGGTATGTCGCCAGATGTACTAAGCACGTTTAGGATACAAAAGAGGGCGATTAGAATTATGGCAAATGTAAACTCGAGAGAATCATGTAGACCTCTGTTTAAAGATTTAAACATTCTCCCATTGCCCTGCATATATATCTTTGAAAGTATTATGTTTTTTAAAAAGAATTTAATGAATAAAGATGTTTTTCTTAAAACAAACAATGATGTTCATAGGCATAACACAAGACAAAATCAAAACATTCATATTTCACACACACACACAAGCATATATCAAAAAGGAACTTTTCACACTGGAGTTAAATTATACAATAAACTACCCCAGTATATAAAACTGGCCCCAAAAATAAAACCTTTGATAGAATGTTGAAAGCTTATCTGCAGTGCCATTGTTTTTACTCAGTAGTTGAATATTTTAGCGTATAGGAGTGATGGAATCTATAACTATATTTTACTTTTTTAATTTAATTTTAATACCTAGCTGTATGTTGTTGTATTTATAGAATTAAGTTTTCATATTATGATAATAGAGTGAGGTGTAAATAGTTGTGCAATAAGATTGTATCTATTAAGATTTGCTATTATAATAAGTTATAAATAGTTATAATCTTAGTAATATATACCTGTTAGTTCTTTTATTTTATGCATGCAAATTCTGACGTGTCCTATATCAAAAATGTATTGAATGCATGTATTTGATCAAATGGAATTAATAAAAATCTATCTATCTATCATCAGACTTTTCCACACAACCCAGTAATCATTCCTCGTATGTTTCACGAAATAACGAGCCATTTGGCATCTTGCATTCCTTTTTATACAGATGGGTCTAAAATGGTTCACCCCTCACGTGTGGGAGCAGCCTTCTTCTCTCCCGATTTACATATTTCATGTCAGTATACTTTACCCTCTGACGTCACGATATTTACAGCCGAAATTTTTGCAATTCGCCAGACGTGTCTTTATATTAAACAACATGGTATTCGCCATTCGCTAATTTGTACAGACTCTATGAGTGTCGTTCAATCACTTCAAAATGTTCTCGAGGCTGATAATTGGTTTTTATGCCAGTTAATGCATCAATTGTATACTTTACATACTGAGGGTTTTGATGTCAGTATCATGTGGATCCCCGGCCATTCACATATTGAAGGTAATGAAATCGCTGATAAACTCGACAAAGAAGCGGCTAATGGTACAGGTAAGGCTTATAATATCGATATACCCATTTCTGATTTGCGTTCTATAATTCGTTCGAAGATCCAGAATGACTGGCAGGTCACGTGGACTAACTACGCAAAAACGAAAGCCAAACATTATTTTGGGATACAACCGACTATTTTAAGAAAGCCCTGGTTCCAGGGTGGTAAATACACACGACGACATATTATTACAATTATTCGTCTCCGCTTTAATCATGCATTAACGCCGGTGTATTTATTCCGTATTAAACAACGTAATGATGCCTTGTGTTCGTGTTTGCAAATGGAGGGCTCTATAAATCATATTTTATTTCAATGTCCTCAATATGACTTTCACCGTGCAATACTGTTGCGCGATTTATATTCCCTAGGGTATACACTGCCTTTAAATGTTGCCACATTAGTTTCTAATCCTACCATTCCTCTGGTCAGTAGCCTAGTATCCTTTTTTGACAACATTGATTTTAGACCTTGAACTGGTATTCCTTTTACCTGGTCCATAATCGTGACCCGGTCATGTACGTCTCTATGTCAAGTCACCAAGGTGGGTCACTTCGGTGTGAAGAGTCAAATACCAATTGTGTCCCAGTCTAGTTTCATCTGTTTTCATGCCCCTTTTGTCTCCACGTTACGTCATACTTTTGTTTGGTATAACCTGTTCCTCACTGGTCTTACGCCTTTTCTCGGTAGTCGATGTTTACCTCAAGATACGTACTTCTGAACAGTAGCAATTGGGTAAAGAGTTTACTATGCCCACTACCGCAATGCGAAGAAGAATATGTATGGTTCTTGTTTGGGGAGCGTGATGGCGCAGCTGCTCGTCTTTCACCCAGACGGCCGGGGTTCGAATCCCGGTGACAGCGGGGTGGAATTTTCACCTGAAAAATCACGTGGTGTCAGGAATGGCATCCGGTCTTAAATCCCCGGCCAAAACCAAAATGAGCCTGGTTGGCTCCGGCGACCCCAATTAATTGGGAAAAGCCGAAGAAAAGTTATGGTTCTTGTTTCCTTTATTCCTCATATTTGGCGTGTGCGATAACTATATAAATTTCGACATCAGTGCAATCGATAATGTAAAAGGGTCTCAAATGAGAATTGACACAGGAGTACCTCAAGGTTCTGTCTTAGGACCAATTCTTTTCTTGGCCTATATTAATGATATAGTATTATTAGAATTGAAAGGCAAGCTTAAACTATTTGCAGATGATATTTTTATACTTTATCTGGGAACATCTGAACAGGAAATTATGCTAAATATTAATTATGATCTCAATAAGCTGGTGGATTGGTTGAGAGTACACAAAATGGTTATCAATATCACTAAAACAAAATATTTATTCTTCCATAAACCATCATACAAGATTGAGACCACAAACATAGTCAACATAGCCAACAAAGAAATAGAAAGGGTTAAATCGGTAACATACTTAGGTATCACACTAGATAGTACACTAACCTGGGAAAATCATGTAGAAAATGTAAAACATAAAATCAGCCCTTTAATTGGTATTATTTTCAGATTAAGATATAGCTGTCTTCCGAGAGTAAAAACTTGGCAAATCTGTTTAAAAGTTTTCCAAATTTTATTGTTCCTCTTCTATTGAGGTGGAGACCATCATAAGCAAGGTCCCTGTCTTGTAACCAAGAGTTCCCTTCTAAAAAAATAATGTTTATTTCACTACACAACCAATCCAGTGTTGAATTCACGGCATTAATGTATCGTGGGTCTATGTCACGTCTTTGTAATACACCACTAACACACACTTTTGAACTCGGAAAGGCACTATTCACTTCGTCCACGAGCTTGTCCATGTCATTCATAATGTGAGTTGGTGTTGGAGAACTGTTCAAGCAATTGGTCCCTACATGAATCATTACCACCTCAGGGTCTTCTCGAACCTCGTTTGCCCATACCTTTCTAGTTAATTGCTCAGTTCTTATTCCTGGACAGCAATAGACTGCGGCATC
The DNA here is from genome assembly GCA_946902985.2 of Meconema thalassinum. NCBI lineage: Eukaryota > Metazoa > Arthropoda > Insecta > Orthoptera > Tettigoniidae > Meconema > Meconema thalassinum. Next base: position 193,358,231 of record OX336395.1, read on the forward strand.
ATCAACTACTGGGCCTACATTTCGCAGAATTGAGTCACCCATGACAAGTACACGGGGACGTCTCCTTTTCTTAGGGTTATGGGTAGGTTTGTCGCGTCTGGATGTCTCGTTTTCAATACCGGTATCTTGTCTTTCTTCTACTTGGGAATCGGAACGGCTGAGGATTTCAAACGGATTCTGGGAGATAAAGTCGTTAGGAATATTCCCAGATTTCACCAAGTTAGGCCTACTTCTTGGAAAGCGTGCATTGGTTTTAGACCTAACCTCTAAATAGTCTGCCTGAGTTGGCCTATCTTCTTCTGCTTGTAGTCGTTCTTTAAGGAGACATATTTGTGACTGTGCAATTTTTAAATCAACCACAAGCATTTTGATTATTTCCTCTTTGGAGGCCAATTCTAATTTGAGGAGTTCGGCTTCATTCGCCGCTCGCGGCAACTCGTACTTGTTTCCCTGTTGATTTCCTTCACATCTCACAATTTTTTCGCCACTACATGATTTGTCTTCACAATTAAGACATACCTCTTCAAGAAATAAAGAATTGTTATCACATTGAACACTTACATCACCCGATTGGGAACAGTTTTCAAGGGATAACCGTTTGTGACTTACGTTTAACATCGCCATCTTGTCTTTAAAAGGTTGGAAACTGATAGTACTATGACTTCTTTGCTTGCTTTATCCTTCAAATGTCTCAAACTAAATAGAAAATTGCCTTATAATTCTTAGATATTAAAACCCTGTATGATGGTTCAAAACTTGCCCACCCACCTCGCGTGGGTGCAGCTTTTTTCGCCCCGTCATTACAAATTGAGCGTAAATATGCATTACCCTCCCACACTACAATCTTTACGGCTGAAATCTTTGCCCTTCGTCAGGCTTGTATTTATATTCTTGGATTTATCGAAAGCATTTGATGTAGTTGACCATAAAATCCTCCTTACCAAACTAAATCAATATGGTGTTAGAGGTCTAGCTAATAAATGGATAGAGTCTTACTTAACAAGGCGTAAACAAATAGTAAGCTTGAGACACAAGGATGATGGAACCAAATTACTTAATGAAACATTGTCCAATGAGGGAATTATTGAATTTGGAGTACCCCAGGGATCGGTTTTGGGCCCACTACTCTTTCTTCTATATATCAATGATATAACACAGAACGTTCATTCACATAAGGAAATTTTGTTTGCGGACGATACAACACTCGTAATAAAAGGTGAAACTAAACAGGTCATACAGCAGTCTGCTGACTCTGTTACAGGAGAGTTAACCAAATGGTCACAAGATAATCGCCTCATAATAAACTATAAAAAGACAGTATGTCTAAATTTCCACACTATACAGAATAGGAATCCTGCGATGCCCAATATAACATTAAATGGTCATCAAATAGAAAATAAATCAGAAACAAAGTTTTTAGGACTATGGATACAACAAGACTTGAAATGGAATAAACATATACAATATCTGAATACTAAACTGAACTCGATGTGCTTTGCGTTACGTATTTTGAAAACCTGCACTAGCATGCACACATTAAGAAATACTTATTTTGCTTATTTCCATTCATACTTAAGATATGGGATCATATTTTGGGGTATGTCGCCAGATGTACTAAGCACGTTTAGGATACAAAAGAGAGCGATTAGAATTATGGCAAATGTAAACTCGAGAGAATCATGTAGACCTCTGTTTAAAGATTTAAACATTCTCCCACTGCCCTGCATATATATCTTTGAAAGTATTATGTTTTTTAAAAAGAATTTAATGAATAAAGATGTTTTTCTTAAAACAAACAATGATGTTCATAGGCATAACACAAGACAAAATCAAAACATTCATATTTCACACACACACACAAGCATATATCAAAAAGGAACTTTTCACACTGGAGTTAAATTATACAATAAACTACCCCAGTATATAAAACTGGCCCCAAAAATAAAAACCTTTGATAGAATGTTGAAAGCTTATCTGCAGTGCCATTGTTTTTACTCAGTAGTTGAATATTTTAGCGTATAGGAGTGATGGAATCTATAACTATATTTTACTTTTTTAATTTAATTTTAATACCTAGCTGTATGTTGTTGTATTTATAGAATTAAGTTTTCATATTATGATAATAGAGTGAGGTGTAAATAGTTGTGCAATAAGATTGTATCTATTAAGATTTGCTATTATAATAAGTTATAAATAGTTATAATCTTAGTAATATATACCTGTTAGTTCTTTTATTTTATGCATGTAAATTCTGACGTGTCCTATATCAAAAATGTATTGAATGCATGTATTTGATCAAATGGAATTAATAAAAATCTATCTATCTATATCAAACAACAGGGTCTGTCTCATGTACTCATATGTACTGATTCGCAAAGTGTCCTCCTCGCATTACAAAACATTATCGAAACTGATAATTGGTTTTTACTTAATTTAGCCCAACAATTGTATGAAATAGAAATGGCAGGAACTAACGTCATCTTAACTTGGATCCCAGGACATTCTCATATCTATGGCAATGTTCAGGTTGATATTTTAGCTAAAGAAGCTGCTATGGGCCAGGGGACACATATTGATATGGCTCTCCCATATCCTGAACTTCTGCCACATGTATATGAAATCATCATCCAAGAATGGCGCCAGCAGTGGAGGGAATATGTACGTAAACATTCAACACCATATACATATATTCAATCCTCGATACCGGTTCAGCCGTGGTTTATGCAAGGGTCCTATACTCGACGTCACATCACTACTATCATTAGAATGAGATTCAATCATGCTGTCACCCCTGCTTATCTCCATAACATTAATGCGCGTGCTTCTCCTGTTTGTGAAGCCTGCGGTCACTACCAAGGAGATCTTCCTCACATACTTTTTCAATGTCCACAGTATGATACACAACGCTTTAAAATGTACTCTGCTCTTTTTTCCCTGGGTTTTCAATTACCGCTCAATTTGACGACTTTGTTGCATACTCCGGCGGTTCCGCTGGTTGATATCCTTACCAAGTTTTTATGTGACATTCGAGTTATTTTATAAATTTCCCCTTTTTGTGATCCGGTCTTGTTTGTGTACATGTAATTGCCAGTCACCAAGATGGATCACTTCGGTGTGAAGATTTGTACCTTTGTGTCCCCTGTGTTTCCTGGTATTTTTGTAGTTAGAAATTGTCAGATGATGTTACCACGTGTTTTCCTCACTATCACAGATCCTTACTTTATCCTTGATGTATTATCCTTGGCGTTTATTGGTCTTTTACTGCCCAACACACGGGCAGTACCCGTCTTGCCATTGGGCGAAGCTCAGGTGTGCCCAATAAAAAGAGAAAAAAAAAAAAAAAACTGTATAAGCTATCACTTCCATCAAAGTTGGTCTAACACTATTCTTGACCTTCTTGTTACACTCTAAAGTTCTAAAACTCTGCAACTGCAACTGCAACTAGCCAACAATTGAAAAATATATACTTTGCTCTGATACATTCACATCTAATGTACATGAATTTCATATGGGGATATAGTAAGAAGGAGCTGATAAAAGAACTTGAGGTACTCCAGAAACATGCTATAAAATCTATCTTTGGACTTCCTTGGCTCACACCCTCAAATGAATTATACTCAAGAACTAAAATTATGCCACTGCAAAAACAAATAGCTATGTCAGCAACAGTATTTGTATACAAATTAGAAAACAAATTGATACACACACACATCCATTTTACCCATGCAAATGACATTCATCATTATGCAACAAGAGGAGTAAATCAAATATTCACCAGCCATTCCCAATCCATTAAATTTGGAACTAAAGGAATTATGTCCTCTATAATAAAAGAATACAACTCGCTACCATTAGGCATAAGGGAAAGTTTCTCTATAAAAACATTTAAGAGGAAAACAAAAGACTTCCTATTAAGGAATGAATAGCCCATATACAATAGCCTTAAGCAATGCAATGTATCATACCGAATTATCTCTGTAAAGTTAGTCACTAGCAATCTAATATAAGTTACTATTAAATTAAACAATAATGTTACAAAAATTATATATATGCCATGCTGTAACTATGTTACTTGATTGTCCCTAACACGAGCTCAGGCTCATTGGGACCTATGTAAATAAATAAATAAATAAATAAACATTAGAAGATCAGCTCCGATAGTGAAGAGGATAATGTGGACATCAGTTTCAATGTTACAAACGAAGTCCAAGAAATTAGTGGTTTTTAAACATACGGACACATTTTCTGCGGCATTTTACTGCGATGGCTACTGTAGTTTATTCCCAAATTCCCAGCCGGATGTTATTGGGCGAATAGACTTCTGTGTCCAGCAAAGCAACCCAAACAACAACAACATTACCAACGTCTGTAAGGGAAAGAAGGGTAAATTTTATTCACTTGTATTTAATAGTGTGTACCTGGTGTGTACATTTTCAATGTTACGCGGATTATTATAATATTTGTGTAGGAATTGGAAGTTTCTTACGCTAAAGTTTTCCGACAATAGACTGAATAACAATATCGAACTAATGAGTAAACGGAAAGCTCCATCAAGTGAAAACAATCCTAATCACGACATATGTGAATTCCTTACTGGTTGGTTTGATAGTTTTACTGTATTTATAAGAAGTCGTTCCTAACCTATAAATCGTAGTTACTTTTATTACGGTTTGCAGCATGCAGTTATGTAGGCCGTATAATCAAGGTAGTCTCTAAGATGATATGGTATTCAGAGCTAGTCTTCCCTAAAAGAGTTACTAAAGACATGAAATGCACCTCGAGGCCCCAAGTTGGGTCCCTCATTTCTTCCCCTTATGGTTTTTCGGTAAAACTTCACAAGAGGGTTTCACAATGGTTTTGCCTGGACCAATATTTTCGTCCAGACCAATGGTGGATTGATAGTGCGGCCCGCCCGTTAGCTAATAGATAACACCCCTGGTTTTTGTCACGCACAGTGTGGGAAATCACGCATCAATAATCTTTATCCAGGCCAATAGTTTTGCCTATTGCCAGATGGTACCCTGTGTCATCTTACACATCTGATAAATTGTGCACGACGTATCAATATTTTCCTTTTATCTTTCATTTCGACAATATACCGGTATCATTATCATATCCTTATTTCAGCTTTTTGGAGGAATATTATCTATTGTAATTACTAACCTCGATCACTTCTGCACCCAATAGGTATATGTGATAAATCACTTAAATATGTGTTTTTATTTATTTAACAATGATTAATGTAGAGACAAAACACAAGCAGTTGACTAGGCTTCTTTGGCTGTGTTCTTCCTGTGAGCAGGATTTTGTCCTATATAAGGCGAGCAAGAACATTCAAGCAGAAGTGGAATCATTTCGACTAAACATGAATGCCAAGTTAGACGCTCTCTCGGAAGCGTTAAATAATATAGAAAGAGACTCTTCTGTAAAGAAACCACGGGAGACCGTCGTTAGAAGCTCGCAGCAACCAAAATACCAACTTCCACCCGAAATTAACAACGTTGAACCGGAGGAGACACCAGAGGCAACTACACAGCATCTGGCCCAGGAATAAGAGGAACCTGTTCAAGAAGACACAGATGTCATATCTGAGGGGAAGGAGCTGATAGATATCCCATCATATAGCCAAATACTTAAAAGACTAGGAGAAGAGCAAAACCAGGGAATACCTAAGGCAGTATATAGGGAAAGCCACAGGCAACACCGAACTCAAACCATAATAGGAACTGGTGTTTTGAATGATGGTTTGATAGAAGTCGGGAAAAGAACAGCATGGCTTTATGTAGGACGGCTCTCATCCAATTCAACCACTGAAAAGATTAAAAACTTCTTAGGAAACAAGAACATTGACAAACAAAAGATAATATGTGAAGAACTCAGAACCCAGGGAACCAATAAGGCCTTCAAAGTAGGGATCCCTCTAAACAACCTGGAAAGTACTGAAAATCCAGAATTCTGGCCCACTGGAGTACTGATAAGGCCTTTTCGTCACCCACACAGAAGACCAAACCGAGCCTTTCAGGAAGTGGACTTGGAGTATCATATCTATCATGCTATGGAACGTGGAATGATTTAATAGCATCCTCCACCTACACCCGCCAGCATTTCTTACAACAGACATTGTAATTTTAGCAGAAACCTTTATAACACAGCATATTAACGTAGAAGGATACTATAATTGCCACATGTTAGCTACGCAAGGGGACCACGGTCGTCCTAGTGGAGGCATATCGTGCTTATTAAGATCATGGTTAACCCCGCACAGAATTATTTACAGGTTAGCAAATGTATTGGCAATAGAAACAAAGAGCTTAAACATTATAGGTGCTTATTTTAAACCAAGTCACACAACTCAGGACATTATTGATATCATGACAGACATGATGAAGAATATCAGACAGCACAGGAAACCATTGTGGCGGGTGATCTCAATTGCCGCATAGATAAAGAAGATTTCAAAAGTAGAGCATTTATTGATTACATGGAAGGAGAAGGATTTATCCTACAAAACGAGCCACAAGACCATACATATATATGTCACTATGGCATGAGTACAATAGACCTAATATTCACCAGTTCTGTTGTAAGATTCTCGGACATTAGGGTTCTTGCCAAATCTGAAGTGGCACCGTTAAGGAAGCATCTCCCGGTTTTGGCTAGGTTTACAGTCAATTCAGAGAAGCCAAAGCGAGAGCAAAGGACAGCTAGGGTCCAAAGATCGATATATATCAGTGATTTAGAGGAATTTGCAAAAACCGCAGAACACATTTTAGAGGAGGTACAAGAAGGTAACCTGGAAAACGCTTCAAGGAGAGCACAGGAGAAGATACCTTGGAGGAAATAAGATCACAGCCCAGGTTTGACGCAGAATGCTACGAAAGAAGGAAACAAGTTCTTGAGCTCCTTCACAAAACAAAGAATTATAACACAGATGAACTTCGAATGACATATAGTTTGCAAAGAAAGACCTATAAGAAACTGCTGAAAGAAAGGCGTACAGCCTGGGTGGAAGCAGAGAATAAGAAGCTAGTGAGAAAAGCTTCGGAAAACCATTTTGCAGCACTGAAGATAAAGGCCCCTAAATTCGCACAATCAATTGCGATGGCAACATGGGAAAATTACTTCCAGAAGCTACTTCATGATAGAACCATTCCCTTAACAAGGAACGCGCATGAAATAGACGAGTTCCCGAGAATTACCATAGAGGAAGTACGTGAGACGGTCATGAGCCTGAAAAATCACAAAGCGGCCGGGCCAGACGAAATATTCAATGAGCACTTATAAGAAGCGCTTCCCTACTTAGAAGGGATATGGGCAGCGCTGTTCAACAAATGCCTCGAGACATCTACTGTTCCTTCCGACTGGAGGTCATCCACGTTGAAAGTACAGTACTCCCTCTGTAATCCGGCACCTTAGCTCTCCGGCACTCTCAGTAATCCGGCGTTTTGTATTCGAGTACGAGCTCAAAACTTGATTTGATAATGCGTCCCCAATACTGTACAATGTTTCCCACGCAGCGACAAGTCTAGGTCTGAGTAAACAATGCATTGGCGCCAAGAGCGATGACTCACGCACGCCCCCCCTCAGGTGCTTAGTGTAAGACAGTTGTACTGTATTAGTGTTGTGTTTAAGGTGACATCCGTGCAGAAAAAACATAAGCATCAAACTCTTATCTTGTTAGATAAACATGAAATCCTAAAGCGGCTTGAAAAGGGCGAAACGTTAACTAGTGTTGCCAGCGTATACGGTGTTGGTCGAGCGGCCATTGCCTCGGTTGCCACGTCAATTGCCTGGGCAGAGGAAAATGGCGTCTCTGCTAACGATGTCTTAGTTTTAAGAAGGTTACAAAAACAAGTTCTCAAAGTGTCTCTCAACCGTAAAAAGCAAAAGACAATTGATGCATATTTCCAGCCGTCTACTTCCAAGGAATAACGTGAGTTATATGATGTATTTTCGTACTTTTTACTTTGTATAGTAGAATAAGATCTCCGATGAATTTCCTATTACCCATAGATTGAAACAAGGATGTGTACTGGCTCCAAAGCTTTTCACGCTGTACTTGGCTGCAATGCTTTATGATTCACCCACAAACATCCCAGGTGTGGAGGTCAAGTATCGTTTTGATGGAGGGCTTTTCAACCTAACTCGTCTCCGCTCCTTGAGGAAAACTCAGGTTACTAAGGTTACTAACATGTTGTATGCAGATGATGCTGCGTCGCCAACTCTCACACCAGAAGAGCTGCAAGAGTCGGATAATTGTTACAAAAGTGCATGTGATCGCTTTGGTCTTACCATAAATGTCAATAAGACTAAAGTCTTAGCATAACCTTCACCAGGCACACCTCTTCCTCAGTTCAATATCTCCCTTAAATTTGCCATTAGAACAGGTAGACCACTTCTTGTACCTGGGCAGTACCATTTCTGTGAGCTGTACCTGTGAGCAGGATGTGGATAAGAGAATTGGCGCAGCCCATGCAGCATATGGACGATTAGCGCACCGGGTCTTCATGAATAAAGATCTGTCCATGAGTACAAAGCTTATGGTATACAAAGCAGTAGTCATTTCTACATTGTTGTATGGCTGTGAAACGTGGACCCTTTACCGACGTTATCTCAAGAAGCTTGAGCGTTTCCACCTACAAAAACTTCGATCATTCCTGAGGATTAAATGGGAAGACCGCATTACCAATATTGCTGTTCTGGAAAATGCTCAAATCAACAGCATAGAATCATCCATAATAGGTCACCAATTTAGATGGATTGGTCATGTCCATCGGATGGATGATGTGAGATTACCTCGTCAGATGCTATATGGTGAGTTATGCTATGGCACCAGGCCTCATGGTGGTCCTAAGAGGCACTACAAGGACCAATCTAAGCAGACCCTGAAATTGACAGGTCTTGATTCACAAACCTGGGACATGCTGGCTGAAGGCCGCTCAACTTGGCGCCGTACCATCTCGGATACTGTAAAGACGTTTGAAAGGGATCGGCACACACATGAAGAGACCAAGCGTCAAGCTAGGAAACTTCGAGCAGCCCAACCACGTCCTCCTCCAGCAATACTATGTGACTTGTGTGGTCGCTTGTTCCATGACAGGATTGGACTCTTAAGTCACCGTAAACACATCCACAAACCGGACTGAAGGAAGAAGATTTATACTCGGATTCGAGTTAAAGCCGATGATGATGAGTAGGCTACCAAGTAATTAAAACTGAATTTCAAATGATATCTGCGTTTTTCTCGATATTTTCCAGTAATCCGGCGATTTCGGTAATCCGGCAGTGCTCTGGTCCGATATCTGCCGAATTACCGAGAGAGCACTGTATTGTATAAGGGTAAAGGATCCCCTGACTCACCTGATTCCTATAGGGGAATTGCACTGGATAATACATCTTTCAAAGTGTTCAGCAAAATTTTATCCAATAGATTAACAGCAGAAACGGTCCGCATAATACCAAACCATCAATTTGGCTTTAGGAAAGGCAGATCCACCCTACAGGCAATCAAAAATCTGCTTGATGACATCAGAGAAGCACTTAGACTTCCAGGAAGGAAATTCCACACCGTTTTCATTGGCTATAGGAAGGCCTTCGACCTCCTAGACCGTCACATTATCATAGATAAACTTTGTAAGCTACTTGGAAATGGCAGCTACCTAACAGAGATCATGTCTGGAATTCTCCAGCATAACACAGTGATCATCAGAGACAACCAGCAGTCCTCAGTACCAATTGTGCAAACAAAGGGAGTCTTGCAGGGAGACCCAGCTAGCCCACTCCTGTTTAACTTGACAACTGCGGAATGTAGTGGAAATTCTTGAAGGCTACGGAGAACAAGTCACCATCTATGCGTACGCAGACGCCATGGTGCTCTAACCTTGAAGTTCTACAAGAATGTTGGACTATAGAGCATCTCTACCTTAAAAGACAGTATGGGATTAAATGTACTATTTGCCTCTCACTCGCACTCATATGTCCTGCAATTAGCCTCGTCCTCTTCTACCCCGGCAATGTTGCTATTTCTCAATAATGCAAAGTGATAAACCTGAGAAAATGTGTGCGTGGTCTTGTAGAGAATTTTCCGCTCTTTATGATGATGTAAAATTAAAAGCCATAAATAATTAACACATGGCCCAATTTTCACAATTACGATATTTTAGCGCGAATCTATTTTTATGCACATATAAAACTTATCATGCCGTAGCTAATGAACTAATGATCACAACAGATTAAGAATTTATTTTTATATTGCCTGATGTTGGTAGAAGATATCCTATTTCTCAGGGCAGTAATTTGTTTCATATTAAGAAAGCGGAGTCCGTTGCATCGTTAATTCATTGTTCTTTCACAACATACCACCAACATTAAATATAGTTTTGAGCAGGGTAAACAGTGATGATACACTGCCAAATTTTTTCGAGGTCCACTTTAAATAGATTTCTTCATGTCATGGGTTTGAATATGTAAGAAGAGCCAACAAATGTGCACTGATTGAAAGGGATGATATAATCAGGTGGCGTCATATGTATCTTAAGGACTTAAGATTTAGGAATGAAGGCAAATCTATTGTTTTTACTGACGAAAAGAATGGAGAGATACTAAAATTAAAAGTGCTCGTTAGGCAGCAATTGAGGGTGTTAGCACAGGTCTTAGGCCACCTAGGGCTCGTGGATCGAGGTTTGCCTTGGTTCATGCCGGGAATGAATAAGGGTTCGATAATGGTGCCGAGTTAACTTTTCTGTGTCAAAAGAACACGGCAGACGCCAACGATGAAATGACAGGTGATCTGTATGAAAAGTGGTTTGCCGAGCAATTGTTGCCCAATGTTCCCGAAGGATCTATCCTAGTAATAGACAATGCAAGCTATCACAGTCAGAAAAGCAAACTTTTACCTACAACGTCATGGAGAAAAGACCAGATTGTAGACTGGCTTACTCAAAAGGGGATCCCTTTTCAAAATGATATGCTAAAGCGGGAGCTTCTTTTTATTGTGAATCAAAACAGTGAGAGATATGATAAATACATCATTGACGAGATGGCCAAATCAGCAGGAAAATATGTTCTTTGCTTGCCACTGTGAACTTAATCCCATCGAAATGGTATGGGCGCAAGTGAAGAACTATATAAAATTGAAGGTCTCATTCAAAAAACAAGAGATGAAGACTTTAATTTCGGCTGCATACCAGCACGTGCCCACACAAAATTGGCCAAACTATGTGAACCACACCAAACGAATCAAAAGTGAACTGTGAAAAGCAGACTATGAGATTCAAGATGATGAGGAACAATTTTTGATACGCTTGTCATCTTCATCATCATCATCATCTTCGTCTTCTTCCACTTTCGATGGATCGCCTACTGGTTCCGATTCGTCTGAAACTGGACCATCCAGGGACACGGAGGAATTTATGGAAGGGATAACACCACTACCAGAGGATAATGGGCAGGCCTGAAGGTATGTGATGTGCTTTTTTAACTTTCAATTTTCTGATATTATATTTGTGGAAAATGTCATATTATAATTTATTATAAGCTACTGTATGATATTCGAGAAAATGTAATATTATAACATAATATTATCATATTCATGAATAATTGAAAATTATAAATTATAATGTGTGCATTAAAATTGGGCTCTGAGGTTTGGTGTATCATATCTAAATTATGTACCGTCGTTCGCTGCAAGGCATGAGGTATGGTTATATACAACAAACAAATATTTCAGAAATGTCGAGAGTTTTGCGTAAAACCACGCCTGTATACGAGTTATGTTAACATCATGTGCCTGGCCTTGCATAACTTTGTAAATGCAGCAGATCTGGCATCAGAGTGCCCCATTTAACGCATACTGTCTTTTAAGGTAGAGACGCACTATAGACTGTCATTATGGGCAGGGAAGAACGAACTGCAATTAAATAGAGATAAAACGACCCACATGATATTCAGGAGGGGAGGCAGAGTAGCAGCCTGTGAGAGGCTGTACCATGAAGAAGAGCCATTGAAAATAGTCAATAAGTTAAACTATCTGGGAATTATATTACAGACGTCTGGCAATACATTCACGAAACATATAGAAAGTCGAACAATGGCTGCATTAATAGCATATAATAAAAAATGCCTATCAATAGCTGTAAGATCCAACATTATAAAACTGTAACTCTCCCTGAAGCCACTTATGCTTGTGAAACACTGTTCCAAATTAAAAATGAACAAAGAACTGATCAGCTCCTCAAAACGGAAAGAAGAATCATTAGAACGTGCATAAATAAAAAGTATCAGGTTGAGGGAGTCTGGAGGATTCTTCCAAATAAAACTGTCTATCGTGAGATTGATCCAATCACCAGCACAATAAAGAAGAAAATAATTTCATATTTTTTTCACATCTTACGGCTTCCAGAAAACAGAATTGTACGCCAACTAGTGATGAGAAATCTAGGAAAGAAAACTGGAGGAAAATGGATCCAAGAAATCCAACAAGATCTCAAAGCAGTTGGACTCAAGATAACAGATGCCGAGGAGAAAAATAAAATTAACACCATTCTTAAAATTCAGAAATTTTCTGCAGAAATGACAAATAGAAAGCCTGTGGAGATTTCAGATGAGTTGAGAAAATCCCGATCTGAAAGAATGAAAAAGTACTAGAAAGAGCGCAAGAACCAAGCAGTACTACCTTCAAAGAAGAAGTGATTGTCCAGTGTGACCAATCAAGATTAATAATAATAATAATAGCGATGAATGAGATAAAACTGCTCAGAAGAATGTCCATACATACTGCAATGGAAATATTTTCCAGCAAGATAATTCCTATTGTGTCTTATGGAATTGAATTGATTTGGGACTATCTCAACAAAATCAACCTCAAGAAAATTGAGCTTTCTCAAGAAAATTCTCTGCATATCTAAATGCACCCCTTCAAGACTGACATATGTGCTTACTGGTGAACCCTTTTTAGAACAGCTACGAATGATGATGCTCTTGCCAGCTACTGGCACCTTTAGTGAATTTTTGGACGAGCTACAAGCTAAGAATGAGGCTATTTGGGAGAACTTTTTTGCAACAGAGGAGGCTATGACAAACTCTGAGTGGAAAGGCCCCGACTATGAGCTCCGCCACACCTGGACACGATTTGCAGTACATGGTTTCCACTTTAGAGTATGCGAGAAAAAAGCTTACTATGTTCCAGACGAAGAGGGCATCTGTCGGTTGTGTGGGAGGCTCTGTGACAGATATTACGCACTGAGATGTGAGCGAGGGTTGTCGCTGAAGGAATTGCGTGGCGACCAGGATTTGTAATCTTGAGAGGATTGATTCCGTTGTATTTACTGTGTATTGCTATGGCCATTGGCTGCATTAAATGTTTATTTATTTAACAATCGAAGCCATGTTCGTCAGCGTATTTAGTATGTGAAACTGCCGCAGTGAGCGCTCACAACGAGGCGCACACATTGACATCAGTAGTTGCCAACATGTCCGATACAAAATAAACCAGACGACACATGTAACGTTGTAATTATGTGAAAAAAGAAATAATTGGGCTTTAGCATATTATTTGTATTTGTAAATTATGCTTGTATGAGGCAATGGTGCCAACTTCACTTTACTGCAATCCCATGTAGGAAGCTTTGGCGACTGTCTGGATGAACTAAAATGGGTGTCTGGACTAAACCATTGGTCGGTACTTGGTTAGACGACTGTCTGGATGAAATCATTGGTCGCTACTTGGTTAGATCACTGGACGAAAATTACTAATTGCACTACAAGAAAGGGGGTCTGGGGTATAAGCCCCAGGTTAGGTTTGTTTTGTATGTAGAACAGCATTGGTTTCGATGAAAATTATTATTGAAAGAACACGAATTATTACAGTGGGAAAAAACAACAACAAAACACACATTCAATGTGGAGAAAACAAAACAAGAAGCACTCCTTTCAGTCAATGCCGATTGAAATTGCTTAAAGTAATGAGACAGCTTGCACAATCCATTGCAAACTGGTTCAAACTCAGCACAGTGTCAATTGAACTTGGCGCTATTTTGTTTCATAGTACCGCGCATGTACAAAGTAGTACCGTGAGTGCGGGGTTGGCAATACTGTACTAGTGCATAATTAATGGCGAAAAAGGCAGACACAGCTGGAATTTCATTTACATTAGTCGTGATCCTATTTGGGACGGCAGGTGGGTTATAGACAGCGGAGGAGTAAACATCTATTACTACATCATCTCCAGATGTTTTCCTGACCATTACTACAGGTATTTTGGTTAATTTTTGTACTGAGGGAGTGATATGTCATGCACCGCTACCCAGAATTCTAGGGTCTTCACTCTCCTGCCCTTGGTCTTTCTCTCTTCTTAACTTAATTCTTTGTGATTTAGAACTCTACATTCTTACTCATGACAGCCGGCGGGTCCATGTCATAGATTTATGGTATGTAAAAGAACCTTCCACTAACTACAATTGTGTGGGACTAAATTTGTAGGTCAGATTTGATTAACGCTTTGTTAAGTTCCAAGTGCTGGTTGCGGTGGCATCTAGTAGCCAAGCTCACAGATAGTTGTCATTGACGATAGCATTTGATAGCAAAAGTAGGAACTACTTGAAATTGATAGTCTGTAGTCCTTACCTGAATTACAGTTAACACACACTAATACAGCCTTCACAATTAACACCGGTTATCCGACAGATTCTAGTTGGTTATTGTTATTTAAGGGGCAGAACTACGAGGTCATCTGCCTGTCTTAACACAGATTAAAGAATACAAATTTGGAATTGAATTTAAAATTTTGAGGTGGACACCTAAATTTATTAAGACTTAAAATTAATAAAACAAAAACAAAATATTATATAAAAATAAACAAAAATTATGGAAAAACAAAAAATTATCATTCAAAAACGAACAAGTCGTTGAGTCAATTTACACTGGAAAATTTAGGTTGCTTGCCCTAACCCACTCTCACTTATAAAGCGGATAACGTGATCAGCAGCCACCGTGTCATCGGCTAATATAAGTTTGAGTGTAATCTGCAAACCAAGGTTCCTTCGTAAGTCAGCAAGATCCACACACTCGAATAAAATGTGGGCCACGGTGAAAACGGCTCCACAGGTACAAAGTGGGGGGTCTTCCCTTCTCATTAGGTACGAGTGGGTGGATATTGTATGACCTATCCTTAGCCTACACAAAATGACGGACTCTCTCCGTGACCAGAAAGAGCTCCGCCACACGCGCGTCATCGTAATAAAATTGAAATAAAATTCTTAAAGACTGAATATAAAATCCGGACTGTTTTATTGCGATGACACTGTGAATTTGTACAATTTTAATCGAATATGTCATGTGTATTGGTTTTAAATTGAACATTGTGAATTTTTTATGTTGCTTATTGACCGATGAAGGCTTGAGAGGAGCCGAAACATGTATCACAATCACAACTAGGAGTAAAGTGGAGTAGTTGTTGAATAAAAGCATTGTATTGTAAAGTGGACACTGTTGCACAGATATTGAGTGCTCTTGCCGACAATACCAAGACTAAGGAATTCCGGTGTTATTGAGATTTCAGACTCTCAATCAGTGGAGAGACTTAACTTTGAGTACCCTTCTTAGGAGACAGTACCGTCCACATGGCAATTTGCAATACCGAGCGGAACTAGAGGTAATTTGCAGTTACTTCGAGAATTGTATTCCATTACAATGGAAAAATCTTTAGGGACCATATTTTAGAAAGATCAGCCATGGTGGCCAAAAGCGCTCACTCGTGCCTTTGCTGACATTGGGAGAGCATGGGTTCGAATCCCACCTCAGCAGTCCTGAAAACGGTTTTGATGGTTTCCCATTTTTACCATCAGGCAAATGCCAAAATGGTTCCTCCAAAATCCCTTCCCTGTAAGAAAAGAAAAATGGCCATTGGCTGCATTAATAAAATGTTCAAAAAATATTGTAAAAAGGACTTCATCTGCCATAGTTAAAACCTTGCGCAGATGCGGATATCCGCAAATTCTTCGCCATGCGGATATAGTTTGTATGGCTGAACGGATAAGCTGCGGATAATGTTGGGCCCTATGCAAAGTATTTTGTTCTTTACTTCGTGCGTTAATTGAAGTTCTGAGAACTCGCGTTCGGTAGCTGCCTGAAGTTCATTCTAGTGTAGGGTGGCACTATTACTCATCAGTTACGCCTAGTCATTTACAGTGTTTCTGGGGTTCTTTGGGCCCCGTGCGACTAGATACGTAACCTTAAAATTTCTACCACCTTAGTTGACTAGCGTTCTTCTTTACACTAATGTTGGTAACTTTAGTTTCATTTACTATTGCTGCTGATAAAACTTCATGTTTTTGTGTATGAGAAGTAATTTCATTGTTTTCTAGTGCTGATAATGCACAACACTAAAGAGGGAAGGATTCACCAAATGCTCAAGTCTGAGCTAAGGATGATGATTATGAGGTCCTAGGATGAAATGAGAGTGATTAAGACCAAGAATGCAATGCAACAGAGGATAGAGAAGGGGACAGCAACATGGAGCAAAGCACCTCTAAAAGTGAAAATGCAGAAGAAACAGATGACGATAACAAGCTGCTTACTACAAGACAGTTGTGGGAAAGGACGGTTGGTATTAATGGTGTACTGTGAATCACATAAGGAGGTTTGAACTCGCAGTTACAACATTATAACTCGTTTGACTGGACTAAAGTGAAGTACCACAACTGAAAAGGGGGTAATATTCTTGAAGAGCCTTGCTTACGAGTTCACTTCTGATTTTATGATGCATTGATTAATATTTGCTTCTCTGCTTAGACAACTGAATGTGAGAATCACTGCAGTTCCAAGTGAAATGGCAAAAGTGATGATGAAAATGTTGAAGAAACAGCAGGAAGAGAAAAAGAAAAGGTGCGAGATGTTAGTTAGTTATTGTTGTTTTAAGGGGCGGAACTACGAGGTCATCTGTCCCAGGTGCAAGCTCTATCCACGTCGGAAAGACAAGAAAACTAGGACCGCAAACATGTAAGAAGCATGTTTGTGGCGAGCATGGAAAATTTGTTGGTATTCATTGTATGACAGAGCAAACCATGTAAAAAATTGGGTTGCAAAGAATGAAAAATATGTTACATAAAATGTTGGACATTCTTTTGCTGGATGCTCAAAAATCTAGAAAAATCTGTCTCTCTACTAACAGTTACCACATGATTACAATTTTTTAGAAGTTGCTTTATTATACTTGAATTTTGTAATCTATCTATCTATCGTATGGCTTTTAGTGCCGGGAGTGTCCGAGGACATGTTCGGCTTGCCTGAGTCTGTAGCTGCTTCCAGCGGACACCCTTATTAAGGTGAGCTACATGTTCCGTTAAATTTCAAGTAGTTCCAACTTTTGCTACCAGATATCAATGATACCTAGTGGTGAACGTTGGAACTTTGATAGAACGTTGTAACGAAATCTACCCTAACAATTTAGCTTTACACAAGTTTAGTCTGTGAAAGGATCTTTTACATGCCATAAATCTATGACATGGGACCGCCGGCTTTACTTCCCGTCCAAAGGAAGGCATACTGAAGGATTTTTAACGCTCGTAAAAAATCCGACGACTTCGGCCAGGTTTGAACCCGCTATCTTGGGCACAGCAGTTCACCATGCTACCAACTATGCCACCGTAAGAGTGTGTGATTACTAGTTTTAAATAACGTTTAAACATGTACTGTTTGTTCATCGTCATCTTGCACAGTTTCCAGCCACTGGCCGGGTCTGTTTGGAACACAAGCCTCTCCAACGACTTCTGTCTTCCCACCATCTCTCAGCCTCCACCCTTGTCCAGTCTTCTCCTCTCTTCTTCACGCTTTCTTCCACCCCCTTCAGCCACCTGTCTCTTGGTCTCTTTCCTTCCCACTTCGTCTCGTGTATCCTCCAGGGTATCCTCTTCTCCTCCATTCGTTTTACATGGCCATACCATCTAAGTCTAGATTTCTCTATAGCATCCTGTAATGGTTCCTCCTTCATTACAGTAATTCTCTGGTCCTCTCATTTCTTATTCTGTCCATCTTTGTAGCTCCAATACTGCTTCTCAAGAACCTCATCTCACTGGCCTGTATTTTGCTCTTCTCCCTTCCTTTCATAACCCAGGACTCCGAGGCATACGTCAGGATAGGGACATAGTACGTCCGATATATGATCTTTTTGCTGTTCTGAGGGACATCCATAAGATGCTTTTCACACTCCTCCGAAATGCTTCTGCCTGCCTCCCCCGCTCATTTATTTCTCTATCGTTTCTTCCATTATCTTGTATCAGGCTTCCCAGATACTTGAAACTCTCCACTTTCTTCAGCTGTTCCCCACCAATTGTTATTCCCGTTGTGGTTCTTTCCTTCTTCCTTGTTGTGATCACCATCTCACTCTTATTTATGCTAAATTTCATCCCATATCCTTGTATTATTCCTTCCCACACGTCCAACTGTTCCTGTACCTCCTCCTCCTTGTTTCCCCAAATCATCAAATCATCTGCAAACACCATTGCTTTCATCTTTCCTTCCCCAATTACTTGTGCCACTCGGGTCATTATGTCATCCATCACCACAATGAAAAGTAACGGTGACAGTGCACTTCCTTGTTTCAGGCCGTTTCTCTGTTCCAACCAGTCTGATCTCTCTCCTCCCACTTTCACACAGCTCACGCTTCCCTTGTACATCTCCTTTATCCTCTTTATAGTCCATTTCTCTACTCCTCTATCCTCCAGGGACTTCCATACTTTGTTTCTGCATACACTGTCATATGCTTTCTCAATGTCCAGGAAGGCCATCAGTAGATCTGTTCCGTACTCATAGTGCTGTTCTTGTAACTGCCTTACAGCAAAAATCAAATCCACTGTGGACCTTCCTGCTCTGAAGCCTTGTTGTTCTTCCCTCATCCCTCCTTCTATCCTTGTCCTAATTCTCTTTTCCAAAACTTTCTTGAAGATCTTTGCACCATGACTCATCAGTGTTATTCCCCGATAGTTTCTGCAAACTGTTCTACTACCTTTCTTGAAGATCGGGACAATTATTCCTTTTTTCCAGTCCTCTGGGGTCTTCCTTTCCTTCCATGCTGTCCTCATCACTCGGTACAACCACTGTATCCCCACCTCTCCTGCTGCTCTCTCCATCTCCACACTCAACTCATCCACACCCGGTGCCTTCCCTCCTTTCATCTTGTTCACTGTATCTTCCACTTCTTTCCATGTTAAGTCCTTTTCTGTTTGCAGTTCATCTTCCTCATCCCCGATTTCTTCCTCCTCACCATCTTTTCCATTTGGGTTCAGAAGTTCTTCAAAATATTCTTTCCACATTTTCTTCAGTTCTTCCCTATTTGTTCAATAATTTAATTTAAGGGACATAGAATTGAGAGTTTTTAATATTCATACATGGGGTCCTATGCGACTGTTAACGTTGTTCAGTCGCATGCGACTACCCTCAGGTTAAGATCTTACCAACAGTGACCAAGGAGTATTAAGGAGACGCCTTAACGGCCAGAAGTGAAGTCAGCGGACATGCCCACCAAGATTTCCACAAAATTGTTGGCAAGTGTTATAGGAATAGGACTGTTATCCGACCGACTCACGGAGTATTGTAAGTAGATGCCTTACATCTACGCTGCTAAGGCTAGCGTTCTTAGCAGTCGCCAGGGAGGTCTGGGTTTGATTCCTGGCTCTGCCAAGAAATTTGAATTCTGGTGTGAGGGCTGGAACGGGGTACAACGTGAGGCAAATCTGAGAAGAGGAGGGTTCGATTCACACCTTAGCCATCCTGGAAGTGGTTTTCCATGGTTTCCCCATTTCTACTCAAGAAAATGCTGGGATAGTGCCTAATTTAAGACTATTGCCACCTCATTCCCTCACTAGCACAGCCATCACAATAACACAGGTTATGACACAAATTGCACACACACCCTAATATATGGGGCTATATGACCACTATGTCACAGCCCCTAAAATAAGCTGAAACTGCCATAAATGCATCTATATTATTGTGGACCCTCCATGGGTATTGCACGCAGTTCTGTGATTAGTTCCTGTCCATTAGTCACATCAACCGAAATTTATCATTTTAATGACTATATCTCTAAAGCATTACAATAACCCAAGCAAACCATATTTTGCTATTGAAGTCAGAGGTACGAGTTAGTTATTGTTTTAAGGGGAGGAACAGCGAGGTAATATGTCTCAACGTGATACGAGAAACTAGAGCCTTTACGTGGGCATGGTCAATGCTTCAACTCTCCAAAGCTCTATCAAATTCTGATCTCAATATTAAATCTCCTTTCGCATCCTCATCAATTTCCTCCTCCCTTTCCATTACATGATTCTCAATCTCCTTTCCCTTATACAAACTCTCTATGTAAGCTTTCCATCTCTCAACCTTTTCTTCCCTATCTGTTAGAGGCTTTCCATTTGTGTCCTTAATATTACAGCACTTAGTCTTCTTTTCCCCAAAAGTATTCTTAATCCTTCGATAAGCTGTGTCTACTTTTCCTAATTTCAGACAATTTTCTATACCAGCACATTTCTCTTTCAACCATTCTTCTTTCGCTTCCTTGCACTTCTTGTTAACCTTATTTCTCAGACGTCTGTATTCTGCTTTCCCCTTTTCATCTCTTACATTCTTGTGCTTCCGCCTTTCATCCATCAATTCGAGTATATCCTGAGTGATCCACGGTTTTCTACCTATTCTCTCTTTCCTACCAATGTTTTCTTCTGCGGATTTTGTTATTTAATTCCTCAAAAGTGCCCATTCGTCTGCAATTGAAGTTTGTTTAGGGTTTTTCATTAGTCCTTCCTTTATACTCTTCTTGAATCTTTCGTTTACATCCTTCTCTTTCAGTCTGTCTATTGCCCACCTTTCTGGCTTTTGACTTTTCTTCAGTTTCTTAAACTTTAATCTGCATTTCATTACAACCAGATTGTGGTCAGAGTTTATGTCAGCACCAGGATATGTTTTACAATCCAAAATCTGGTTTCTAAACCTCTGCTTGACCATAATGAAGTCGATTTGGTAACGCCCTGTATCTCCTGGTCTCATCCATGTGTATATTCTTCTATTGTGGTTATTGAATAAGGTGTTAGCTATGACCAATTCATGCTCAGTGCAGAATTCTACCAGCCTGCTTCCTCGATCATTCCTTTCACCTAATCCGAAATCTCCTACTATCTTCCCTTCTCTCCCTTTTCCTACCACAGCATTCCAATCTCCCATTACTATAACATTTTCATCACCCTTGATATACCTCAGAATTTCGTCTATTTCTTCGTAGACCTTTTCAACATCCTCATCATCAGCTTGACTGGTAGGCATATAGACTTGTATCACTGTGGTGCAGGTAGGTTTAGTATTTATTTTTGCTACAATAATCCGTTCACTATATTGCTCATAATATTCCACCCGCTGTCCAAGTTTCCTACTCAATATGAGGCCAACCCCTGCTTGGCCATTGTTTGATTTAATGCTAATGACCCTATAGTCTCCTGACCAAAAGTCCTGTTCTTCCTGCCAGGGCATTTCACTAATCCCAACCAAATCCAACCTCAACCTATCCATTTCCCTTTCTAAGTTTTCTAACCTTCCATTTCCTAGCAGACTTCTAACATTCCACGCTCCGATCCGTAGAATGTCAGAGTTCCTCTTTGTCACTTCTGTGTTGTTAACCCCCTCTCGAGTAGTCCCCACCCGGAGATCCGAACGGGGGACTAGTTTACCTCCGGATTGAAATTTTACAAGGGAGGAGGCCATCATCACATGTATTTATGCATAGAGAGGTGCATATCCTCGGGAATAGCAAACGGCTGTAGTTTCCCCTTGCTTTCAGCCGTGCAGCAGGACGCAGTGTAGCCATTATTTGGCTTATATTATCAATATCTTAACCGTCTATAAGACTAGTAAAGAATTGATTTATTCTGAAAGGCTGCTACTCCCTTTCAGAATAAGTAAAGAGCAATTCTACTAACAAAAATACTAACCTTCTACTGTACTAACAATTAAATACCAAAATTCTACTAACAAAAAAATACTAAAGTTCCACCAACAACAAATACTACCACTAAAACAGTCTGTCACCAGACACACTCACATGCAATCACACATCACAGTCTACTGAAACAATGAACTATAACTAATAAACAATGCAACTGTTACCAGACACACTCACACACCACAGTCTAATAGAACAATGACATATATCTAATAGACAAACTAACTACCTACTTACAACTAACTACATACTTACTGTACTGTTATGGGTACAAAATAAAACAATAAAAATAAATAAATTATATCAAAGACATATTTTGTAATCCTCGGATGAGTGGCCTTGGATAACGGAAAGATCGCATACTTCGTCAGTGTCAACATCCACTGTTGAACTCGGGCCTTAAGATGTGTCAAAGGAAGTATTTATACACATCAGTGAGTCACCGCTTATCTTAGTATCTCTGGCATTGTCTTAATGTGTAGTTTCCAGAAATGTATGGGGCACGCTATAAAAATTGAAGATTTCTACTGGAAAAAATATCACCTGTCTCAAGAAATACCTCAAGTCGAACCCCTAATAATTGATTTGAACTGCTCTTCAGATAGTGAGGATGAGGTCACACAACATTTTACTTTGGATGATCACATTCAATGAGATGACGATAACTGATAATGTAGCGGCTTCGGTGGCGTAGTCGGTAGCATGCTGAACTGCTATGCCCAAGATAGCGGGTTCAAACCCGGCCGAAGTCGTCGGATTTTTTAAGAGTGTTAAAATCCTTCAGTATGCCTTCCTTCGGAGGGGAAGTAAAGCCGGCGGTCCCATGTCATAGATTTATGGCATGTTAAAGATCCTTTCACAGACTAAACTTGTGTAAAGCAAAATTCGTTAGGTTAGATTTCGTCAGAACGCTCTATCCAAGTTCCAACGTTCACCACTAGGTATCATTGATATCTGGTGGCGAAAGTTGGAACTACTTGAAATTGAACGGAACTTGTAGCTCGCCCTTTAGGGTGTCCGCTGGAAGCAGCTACAGACTCAGGCGAGCCGAACATGTCCTCGGACACTCCCGGCACTAAAAGCCATACGATAAATAAATAACTGATAATTTTCCGAGATGTTTGTCATGCACAGTTATGCAACCAGAAATAACATACACCAGTGAAGTCATTTTTAAAACAACTAACACTACAGAAACAGAAAGAATACTCAAGATAGAAAGAATAATAATAAGAAATAACGTGAAATAATTTAATGTCGCAATCTTGCGAAATGTTATGTTTCGAAAAAGAATTTTGAAAAAGCTTCGAAAAACGTAGGCTATAACTTATTTTAAACATCTGTCTCGTAAATTTGCGACATCCAGTATGGTTAATTCAAAATTCCGTTATATGTCGATTTTTCCTTCGAACTTTGGTTCCATCGGATATATTATAATCTAACCGGTTAGTTCGAAAACTTCTATAATTCGTGATTCGCATTCGAAAGAAAACGTGTCCTCTAGTCGTATTATTCGTGCAATCCTCTCAGAATAATTCTTAATATTTATACCTACATCGAACATTCATACTCAGACGGCCGGCTGACCGCACGACTTGCCTGCGGGAATCTCGTCAAATAGACCGAGATCGACGTCAGTAGCGTAAAATCATAAAACCCGTCCCCTATCGTGAACTTGTGACCAAGGACTGCGGGAATCCCGTGAAAGATGATTGGACACCAATCACGAAACATTCCGAAACCTACTCGCTACTTTTCCCATGACCGTATACTTAAAAGCATACGGTGAGCGAGAAGTGCATCAACCCACTTAGAAATGACAGCCTACGTAGCGTCGCGATACTAATTTCCCCTCGTGATCCACCCTGAACTGATGAGCTCCCAACCACAGCATAGGGACAGCGGGAATCACGGCGCCGGCCATACAACTTGTCCATAACTACTCGTGAATTTTAACCATGCCCAACCCTGAGCTTGCATCCACCATTCTGTCAGGACGAATAGACAATCGTTCAACGGCCGGGTGCGGCGCGGTATGCATAATATCGCGAGGACAACGTGAATCTCGTAAACCGGAGGAGAGCGGCAGCGATTGCAATACATCGCGATATTTCTCCGCATTCAATGACGAGGACAACTGGATTCTTGTCAAACGGACAGCAAGTGGCGCCGATTGCGTAGTAATGCTATATTTTCTCGTGCCCGACCTCAAGGACAATGGAAATCTCGTCGAACGACTAAAAGTGACACCGATTATCTAAATCGTAATATTTATCCGTGTTCTATCGCGAAAACTACGGGAATCTCGACAAACGGGTGAGACCAGTTCCGATCGTGTAACATCTCAAAATTTCTCCGTACTTGACTGCGAAGACAGAATTCGGTTACAGTCACGTAACGTCCCATAAATTTCTTCGTGATCTACCTCGGGGACAAAGGAAATCTCGCCAAACGGTCAAGAGCAGAGCAACCTCTTGGCAATAAATTATAAAAATGCCTTGTGCACAAGACGACATATTAGCTGAAACAACTCATTTGATAATAAATATATAGTATTTATTTATTATTTTTAAAATTTTTATAACTCCCTAAGCGAATTGTATTTACTGCTTTAAACACAGTTCATTGCTGTTTTTCTTCACCGCGTGATGAGCCCCTTTGCTTGCAGACCGCAGTCGTATCTTGAATTCAGAGGTAACTAAAAGGTACCGGTAGTTAAAAAGTAACTAATTTTTACTTCATCCTTACAGTAGACACCCTGCTTATCAACCGTCTTACTATACAATTACACTTTCCAAAGAGAGAAAAAAATCCAGGAGAACGTTTACAACATGTGTTATTAGGTTATGGGGAATATTTCGCAGTGTGGTGTGGACAAGATGGAGTTTCTACTTTCATTATCTTTGGAAATAAGCTTGATAATAGCTAGGTGGTTCTTTTCGCAGTTATAACGATAGATGATAATGGTAGGCATAGTGACATACCGTCAGTGTGAGTTTTCAAGTTCCTAATTCTTTGGACGTAAATGCATTCTATAAGAATATGTGCATGAGGAGAAATGTAAATGGATGCTGCAATGCCAGGTGGACCAAGCAGGACAATATTTGGTGAGTCATCTCTCCAATTACAATAACCTATATCTACTTTTGATATGATGAAATGTTGGTAAGGGAAGCCTTGTGTCCTGATTGTAGGGGAATGTCGGGAGGTATCGGACAGTTTAACGTTTTTGCCAAAAAGTTTTTATTGAATAGGAAATAAATCATGTACCGGTAGTGCATTTTATAGGCATCTATATTCTTATATTAAGAGGGCGCTAAAGTCAGCCGGCCGGCCGCTCGTGGGAGGCTCAGCTTATAGCATTGACAGAGAGTTAAAATCTACGTTTTAAATAGGTCAATGGCTGAAATTAAACAAAACTTCACTTTCAAATCACGTAAATACCTTCGATAGCACGTATTTAACTTTTCAAATGAGATTTCATGGATAATAACATTTTGTATCATTGAAACTGAGAAGCAATTTTCCCATAAGGCAAGGCCTTTTATTCACCGATTTTACTTCAGAAATTAAAAATCAATTTGAATGTCAAAAGTGATGAAAAGTTACATGGTTGTAAAGGGTATTTGTTTAAGAATGCTTCTATAGAGATGAATCTTGCTTTTCTCCTGGGTGTTTCTATAAAAGAAGCAGTTTTTAATGCCCTACACTTCCAGTCGTAATGCCGCTGCCGTAGAAGTTTGCTACTTAGCCGCAAGAGCGCAGGCGTAATGGGTCGGTAAGGCAGAGTGACGAGTTATTTTTAGCGCTGAGAACAAGACTTACAGCTGATGTATTGTGTTCATTGAATGGGATTCTACTGTGTTTACTTTCGTTGTTTAATCGAACTGTTAGTAGGTTAATCTTCTGTAAACAGTGTAACTAATTCAACGAGTTTAAGTATAATTTATTGTGAAACATGTTTTATCATACACTTAGGCTATTAATTAAAAGTACAGGGTCCTTCTTTTTTATCCATCTAGCGAGTTCGTTATTGTTGTTTTTTAAGGGGCGGAACTGCGTGGTCATCTACCCCTATCCATGTAGCAATATAGCAGCGCTATATCTCTCGTAATGAGTCACCCGGCTATGCATGCATTTTGCCGCTCCGCGACTATGTCGCTAGACCGAAAAAAGTACCCTGTATAAAAATCATATCTATTGTGATTTAACAGTATTGTCCTACAATAATACTCTGGTAGTTTCTTATATTTTAACTAATTATGAACCTACAGTATAAGATAAGCGTAGCACTAAAAATATGAGGAAACTCATGACGAGAAAAAGCTACTCCTGGAAAGGAGTGACATCATAGCGGCGAGAACTGTATTTTTGAGGGTACCGGTACCGTAATGTACGAGATCGGTGAATCAGGGACATAAGTTACTGCATTTATTACCTTGATGAAGCTAAATGTAAGTCAAAACTATACAACGTCAGTGTGCTGGAAAATGAGCGACATTTCCGGAGGACTGAAAGTTTTGGTTAGGACGGTCGGTTTGAAATGCAACGTCAGTAGTCGCGTGGATTACAGTCGTAGACCAATTTTTAATGGGTATTTCATTATTTTTTTCTGTTTTAAAATTTTGATTTTCGATTTTATAAGAAGGATGGAGTGTGATGAATATACTAATCATAGACAAATACCATAGATGAAAGAACCGGAAGGAGATGCCTTCGCTGCGCTGGCAAGTGCAATATAATGTTTTGTTGTTTAAGTCTTAAGTCTTTCGATTGGTTTGATGCAACTCTCCATGCTTCCCTGTCCTGAGATATAGTAAAATATTAATAAACTCAACCTGGAACAGAATTGCATGGATGCAACTTACAACGGTTCAGCTTCAATTGATATTGTAACTTTCAAGTATGGTAAATAATAGGCCTACTATATTTTTATGCTTCCTGGTCTGTTCTGTTTTATCGATTCGTACCACCATAGGCACTCCACGCCATTATTAGGAGGAAAAAAAACCTCCGAAATAACCATGCACAATGCTCTGCCGCATACAAGTCACAGAACACTAGGTTACGCCCACTTTGGACTCAGCGCTTTGCTTCACTGACAGGAGCTCTGGGCAACGCCTCTCTTTCTTTCCTCCATGACAAATACATAAAATACCAAATATTTTGACACAACATGAAAAACTTATGTAATTTTAACTTTTGAAAGAAATTTGGCAGTTTCCCGTATTGAGTAAAACATGAAATATTTGCGAACACATGAGTATTTTTCTACAATTAAGTGTTCCCTAATATATTCAGTTTCCCAGTTATATACAATGATATACAAGCATGGGCACCCGCAGGATTTCTTTCCGGGGGGAGGGAGGCAAGTTGTATTTTCCATTTCTTTACACCTGTCACTAGCTGATACGTACCTCCGCCCCGCAATTTAGTTTTATTTCTTACTTGCTTCGTGTTATTCATTATTTGGCTGCTCTAAAACCGTCTTCATGGCTTGAATGGGAGGAGTTTTCTTTCTTTTGTGAATCATCGTCATAATGTTCATTTCTTAAGAACAGTAAATTAAAAATCAAGACGTTGATTAAAATGGTAATGTTAATCCAGTTCACCGATTTTCTAAATAACTGAAGATATTTTCAAATAATCCCAAATTACTAAGTTAAATAAAACTGTGGAATTATCCCTACATCTAAATCAGTTAACTATCAGTATCCTCAATTTATAAAATACACTGGTGTGACAATGAACAGTCGAAATATTCTCGGGATTCCCCTCCCCTACGGGCGCTCATGAGTAAAGCCCTACGCGGATGCGGATTTCCGCAATATTTTTCGCCTTGCAGATATAGTTTGCAAGGCTGTGCGGATAGCGGATAAGCTGCGGATAACGTTTCGAGTAAATTTGCGGATAGCTTTTAGAATACAATCCGAACTTGTTGAATTTCATTACTAGGACGCGGTTGTTTATGAGATGACATATTTTTTTCCGTTATGTTATTTTCATGAGAAATGTAAGATGATTGTTTTATCTAATCTCATTCAAATTATGTCCTTAAGCATAATTAACACTCCGAACTGAAAAGGGTTGCAATTCTGGCTGGATAGCATTCATTTTAAACATAGCACTTGACATACAAAGCCTAAAGGAACGACTTTCTTCTCAAATGTGTAAATGTGTTGCTTTAATGCGTTATGCTTTAACTAATTAAAAATATTATAGTAATGCCAGTAGATTCGGATAACAAACGTGCGGATGCGGGGCGGATGCGGATAACAGTCGTGCGGATGCGGATAACGCTTTGTTTATCCGCGGAGGGCTCTACCCGTGAGTTCAAGCGTAGTTCCGCAAATAGTCCCGTGGAATACAATTGACTATTTGGTACACCACTGGCACGCTATATAGTGGCCATTGATGTAATATTTCACGGTGAGTGTAATGGGAAGAACTTATTGGAAAGGTACTGAACAGAATGTACCAAAATCTAGTGTATTATGTTCGTAGATATAAAACAAATGAACCTTGATTACAATAGTAATCTACGCGACCAAAGGAGGGTTTGTATCGAACTCGGAGAAATCTGACAATTGCCGTTCAGAAGAGACACGCTCGTTTTAAACAAAGGTTTACTGAATAATTACTGCCAGACCTCCGTCCACATTCAGTTATTATGGACAATGTGAGCATTCTCTCAGTGCAAATTAACAAAGCACCGACCTCGAATAACAGAAAGGCTTACATTATCGAGTGGTTGTCTTCTAATGATATTCCCCACAACCCATTACAAACCGAGTGGAATTGTTACTTCACAAATCCGCTCATTGTACGTACGAAATTTATGAAATAGCAAGACAACGCGGACACAGGTCCGACGAGAAGGAGGGTCAAATGGGGCTACAGCCCTGGGGCCCGAGCGTACTGAAGGGCCCGAAAGAGAAAACCACGGCTTCTTAATTGCTATATCAGTCTTTTAAATAAGTCCAAACAAACTCTTGAAAGGTAAAGTGAGTAAACTTTAAAACAATAGTGATTCTTGGGCCGTTGTAGAGCGAAAACGTTGGGTCCAATTCAAGTTATTTCTAAAGAACTGTTATTTACCTAGGTATATACTGTAGTCTATTGGCAGCAGGTGAAATTTCAAGCGTTACAGTGCTAAAGGCAACTTAGAAAATGTAAGCACGCTACGAAATTAAAAGTACAAAATTCACGAATGAATATAAAATGAGGTTATGTCCCCGCAAAAGGCCTGGTTGGTGAAAAATCAATAAGTTGAATAGCTTCCCTTCCCCTATAATTTCATATAACCAAGTATTGAAATTTTAATATATTTTAAGAGAAAACATGAATATTAGGATTTCACGGAAAGAACTCAGATGTGGGACCCAAGATCGCTCTCTATCGTCGCGGCCCTGCGTGGACATTGTGTAGTTTTGGTACAACCCAATTGTGGGCGCACGTGAAAACTTATATTGCAAGAAAAAAAAAAATGTTCCGAATAGCAGTCGTTGAGAATTACGGACGAAGTGACGATTGACAGCATCACAACATCCGCTTGGGCAGGTTGCGTAAGTCCTGCCGAAAGACTGAGGGAAGAAAACTGAGAAGTCGGCCGAGTGGAGGTTGAATGCTTACTGACTTGCTTCATAGCATTTAGCAACACTGCGGGAAGAGCAGTCTGGCAACATCGCAGTGAGTGTCTCTGTCTCTTTATATCCAAAACGCGCTCTCTCTCTCTCTCTCACCTGCCACCGTACGCGATCTACTCTGTAGCATGGTCGGTAATGCAGATGCTAAGAAAACTTTCAAATGAATTTAAGAAGGGTATGGCATTGCTTCTATTGGGGTTATATGCTGCAATAATATCAATGCTTTTTTATGTTGGCCTATTACTTTTAACATCATCTCTGAATACCTCAATCCACATCAAACTATGATTCATTTCACACTTTCTTTTAACATTCACTTTCCGGGGACAATAGCGCTCACCTCTCAGGTGGTCATTTCTGGAATTAAAAGGCGATTCTCGACGCAAGTTTCGCTCCCTCTTAACGTACTCACTTGAATATATTAAATAATAATGAAAAACACGGACAATATTAACAAATTATGAGGTCATTACACTCTTGCATGTTTGAAAAACTGGAGGGTGATATCGGACGGTGAATCTTTTTTACAAAAGAGATTTTTCACATTCATAATACAAACAATTTAACGTTTAGCTATTCTGCAAATATCACACTTATAAAATAATGCTTCTCCTTCAAGATTTGCACAGTTTTCTTGAGACCAAACTCTACAAACACTACACTGAATCCAATCTTCATTGAAGCTCTCTCCACAAATGATGAAGTCAGTTTTCCCATAATCTTCTGCATTGTCTTCAGTGAATGCAAGGGTTCTTTTCAGTTTTCAAGGATTTCTTGGTGACTTTGCCCTTTCTCTTCTCTTGTTCAAACAAACAAGCTCGTTTCTCCTCCAGTTGGTGTTTATATGGGGTGGAAGTCAAGAACTTCGCTCTGTTCACGACGCCATTTCCTTGCATCTAAATACTCCTTTGGAGTCCTGGGAAGGGGTGAGATTTTCTCCAGTAGCACCTGGGATGTAGAAGGCCTGCTGTTGATCTCTTCAACTTCAATTGGTGCGGATGGCTGTGCAACTGGTGATGCTACTCGTCTTGAGGTGGATGGGAAATCTTGATTTGAGGGTACAAGTGAAGTTTGAGGCAGAAGAGAAGAAGGTCCTTCAATAGAAGCCAGTGCAGGTTCAGGGAAGTATGATTGATAATCCAGGTCCATGAAAATACTGTATTACGGTTGAAGGGGTCCGATACCGCACGCCAGTTTCGTGTCCGATACCGCCCGAATTACCCCCTGGAAAAAAAAAAAAAAAAAAAAAAAAACAGGAACTGGACGATAACGTTCGAAAAGAAACTGATTCTAAACCCACGATATTACAGAGTAAGGAGTACTGTTTCCGCTAATGTACTTAAAATGCAATACAACTTACCCTTGCTGCTGCTACTTATTGGTTAAAAAAGAAAAATCCGTGCCGGCCGAAAATCACACAAAGAACAGAAATACATCACCGCTCATAAACGATCCTGCCTCTCGACTGAATAGGATGTCCCCACCCACCCTTCAAACATGCAGGTGGACCTGTGAGTAACAAAACAGGTTCTGCCACATGCTGCTAACAAAGACATCTGTGATTGTCCGACACCAGCCGCCGCGCCGTCCGCTACGACCCGATCCTCCCTTACACTTTTATAGTGGAAATTAAGTATCCTTGCAACTCAAATCCAATACTGTATTCGTTAGAGCTTTTAATATGGGCTATTCTCAGGAGGCCTATCAGTCAAAGCAAAGATATAACATGATCATCTGTTTCTAAGTAGTGGCCACGCTGGCTAAAGCGCATCGTTAAGCCATGGGGCCAAGCCCTCTGCTGACTCGGTAGACGCGTGGGTTCGAGCCCCACCGTCGGCCGTCCTTGAAATGGTTTTCCGAGGTTTCCCCATTTTCAACACCAAGCAAATGCTGTGACGGTACCTTCTGACAGGCCACGGCCGCTTCCTTCCACATCCTTGCCCAGTTTCATTCATTCATCTTCATCCATTCCATCTCTCATACCGACGTGCAGGTCGCCCACGGGCGTCGACTAGAAAGACCTGCACTCGGCCTCTCAGGAGGTCACACGACAAAAAATATATACCGTAGGCTATCTGTTTCTAAGAGGATGTGGTATTGGGTGTTCTCAAACATCATTCTTAATGGTAAAATGTAAACTCTACCATTATGATAAGGTTGTAACAGTACGGTATGTTCCTCATTATTTGGTCTCGGGTATCGCATTGAGACTGTGGATCCAAAGGTCCTAGGTTCGATTGCTGGCTCTGCCAAGAAATTTATGTCTGGTTTGAGGGTTGGAACGGGGCACACCCAGCCTCGTGAGGCAAAACTGAGAAGAGACGGTTCGAGTCCCACCTCAGCTGTCCTTAAAGTGGTTTTCCGTGTTTTCTAACTTCTAATCCAGGCAATTGCCGAGAGGGGCAGATGACCTCGTTGACAATAACTAACAAATGTCGAGATGGTTCCTAGCTTAAAACTACGGCCACCTTCTTCAAAACCCTAGCTTCAATTACAAATATACACACTACTACAGCCATTACAATGACACAGGTTATCAGACAAAGTCCACACACACCTAAGTAAAAGGGGCAACATGACCACGATATCGCAAAGGCCTTAAATGAATCAACATCCATGCAACGGTCTATGACGTATGACAGTTATCAATGAAACTCCTTATGATCTCCAGAAATGGAAGATTTGTGTCATTCGAACATACACATTGCGAAGAAGTTTAATTCTGGAGTGAGGGCTGGAACGGGGTGCACTCAGCCGTCATGAGGCAACTGAGTAGAGGAGGGTTCGATGCCCACCTCGGCCATCTTGGGAGTGATTTTATGTGGTTTCCCACCTCAACTTCAGGCAAATGCTGGGATGGTACCTAATGTAAGAATACGGCTGCTTCTTATTCAAATCCTGAAAGTGGTTTACCGTGGTTTCCCCACTTCTACTCCAGGTAAATACCTGGATGGTTCCTAACTTAAGCATATGGCCTTCTCCTTCCCAATCCAATCCCCAATGTTCAAGCACACTTGTTCAGCCATAACAATAACAGAGGTTAGCACACAAATACGTGGGGCTATAAGACCACGATGTCGTAGCCCCTAATATAAGCAACTACATCAATATCTATTTGCATTCTTGTAGCTTGATTTAGAAGTATTTGCATTTTTAAATATTTGTCTTATCTTTGATTTATTTGTGTCTATATTTTTAGCTAACTGTCTGTTTGCGTTGCTTGTAGCGAAGTACGTCAGGGCTTCATATTGAATTTGTGCATTATTACATAAAATCCTGTAATTTCTGGTGGAATTTAATCAATTATGCGAATGTTTGTATTCGAATTTGCCGCTATTTCGAAGGCGCCATGCCCGCCAGTATCAACAACTGTTCCTCTACGATTGCCACCATCTTTGTTTTGATGTTACTGGCTGAGATATTGCATAGTGTTCTTTGTTGCAGTCGGTCTTGGCCTAACAACCACTTTCTTGAAAAGAGCGCCTTTCAAAATTCAACCCTTTCGCGGCTAACATAACGTATTGGCCCGAGAGTCGTTTGCTATTGAAGATATACGACATATTTTATCGTTATCAAATACATGGGCCTATGAGTCTCTTGATAGGTCTGCAAAAAAAAAAAAAAAGACAAGATAGGCTATATATGGCCGGATTTCTTCTGCACAGATTACGATGGCAGTGACTGAAGCCATGCTCAAAGGGGAATGGAAACAGCCTCAGACATACTGTAACACGTTTCGCAGTCGACGGGTTCTACTACAAGATATGTAGGCCTATTATAAGAAAAGTGGAAGAGTTGAGGCTGCAATTACTCCTGCCCTCCCCACACCAGCATACGAAGGCTTGATATGCGACATGAGTAACAAGAGACAAGTACCGGTACCGTATGGATTGATTTCTACGCCACAACAGACGCTGTAATGTCACGTGACTGCGCCCAACAAGATTCTCAGTACATGGTTTTCACCACAAAGTCTACCAGAAGAACAACTTCCACCAGCTGGTCAACAATGTATCTGTAGGTTATGTGGAAGGGAATGTGACCGATATCATGTCATATGGTTCAAACAGAGACAATCCTATTTAACTAAATTCTGAGTGAAGAGGAGATTGTAATGTAGGTAGTGATTATATAGGGCCTACCCATGGCCATTGGCTGCAATAAATACCGGTATTATTATGATAATAGAGTAAAACCAATGCTTGATTTGTAAAATAAGAGGTTCCGGTACTGTGGGCTACTGAGTGATGGTGGGAGGGGGTGGAACTTAATGGAATATTGAAATATAGAGTTCTAAAAACAATATTTGTACGCTTTTTTGAGCACATTTAAAAATCAATCAGCGGTCAAAATAGCAATCTAATTTTGGAAATCGTGTAGTATACGTTGCCCGTCGCCATTAAAATCCGAAAAATTTTCTATAGAAATGGCCAATGTTACTAATATCACGGCCGACTGAATACGAGCGCATTCAGTCGGCCGTGCTAATATACAGCAGTTGAATATTTCATCGCTAGAGAGTGTTACTGTATTTTTTCAGAGTGCCAACATTATTGTTTCCAGACCAATATTTTCATCCAGCCCAATGGTTTTCGTCTAGGCCAATAAAGGTTAGGTAGCGCGGCCCTATTAAATTGAGACTGCTATAACAACATTTTTCTAGTCATAGCCGTTGGCCAATATACAATTTTAATGTAGACCAACTAGGCTACCATTCAAACAATGTTCATTATTTCAATTTCTTTTTATGTAATAAAAAACATTCGGTTTGAAAATACACAAAAGTTCACCAACAATCTTTTATTTCTTGTTTTATAATGTTGTCTTTACAGTTCTCTGAAATAATTATTAATTATAAAAGGTACTTTACTTAAACATGTTTTACCTCACAGTTTATAAAATTGTTAAAAGTTTAGTAAAGTTTTCGTTGGATGTGCCTCCTCTCTCTCTCACCTTGCTGTTAGTATCCAGCGCGGAGTGCCGTCCCCGAAGCAGCCAAGATTCAACGTGCTTTGAATTACAGTCCAGTCCAAGACCAAGTTGACCTTGACTTACAACTAACGTTTCACAGTTCTAAAAATTATGTTACCTTCGTATATTGGACTTTTCCCCCGATCAGAGATTTCGGTACGGCGTACCGGTGGGTACCGTGACAAATCTAGCCCTGAGTAAAACCATTGTTGATAATCAATGTGTGAGTAAACTGTGGTTAGGCCTACTGTAGTCGATATAGAGAGTTTTCATTGACTATAAAATTTGTCAAGATCGAACATGCACATCGTGCGCAGTTTCTTTTGGGAATTGGCCATTGGCTGCTATAACATTTATTATTAGGCCTAATTTATTTCACATGCAGTACCGTAATCATAATCATCCTGTTGCAATCGTACCTGATCGTAAACACGATGTTCTTCCATAGTTGGGCTATTAAGCAACTATGGAACATCTCCAGATAAGTATAGCAGACACTTCAAAGAAATATAGCTCAACCACACAAATAACAGCAACACCTAACAACAATATAACATGCCGTGGATTGTTTGTTTGTTTGTGTGTCATTGTCACTGCTGTCACAACACTTGGTGCCACAAGGTACCGGTACGGTGCATTAACAAATAATTACCGGTATTATAGTTCATTATTTATTTAATTACCGGTACCGGTACTGATAATTAAGAGTTTGTGGATCAGCATTAAAATAAAAGTAATATTCTGAATTAGTGTTTTGTAGCAACAATGATTTTCATATTAGATTTTTGAACCTGCTTATTATAAATCAAGATTTTTATACAATATCGTACCGTATTGTATATAATAATCAGGACTAAAACAATGTGGTTCAATAATATACATTTGTTCTCTGGAACCTCAAGATGGTACTCCAACGTTGCCAGTCGGATCGCAAAATCAACACCACCAAGAGAGAAGCCATGCAATAGGATTTATAACGGGAGATATGGAACTGCGCCCATAATCAGTGGTATTTCAGATCCTTTTAATTAGGCCGATTGAACTGCGCCCATAGTCAAGTCGGCTGTTAGCCCAAGGTCGGTTTAAGGGGAAGTGACGGACTGTCTCCCACCACTAGCTTCTGCACTGATGAGAATAAGAGGTAGTCCCCCATCCCGATAAGCAGCTGTACTACGGGCCTCCGGGGGTGGCAGCTAATCACACTAACCACCACACCACAGAAGCGAATAATAATAATGAAAATCCACAGCCTTTTTCCAGTCATTGGACCGGGTCAGGGTTGGAATGAATGAAGCCCACATCTAGCTGCGAGGATAGGCATTGTGCCGGCTTCCGAAGCCTGTCGCACTCCTCTGGGACAATGATTAATGAATGACAGATGAAATGAAATTATATTGGAGAGTGTTGCTGGAATGAAAGATGACAGGGAAAACCGGAGTACCCGGAGAAAAACCGGTTCCGCCTCCGCTTTGCCCAGCACAAATCTCACATGGAGTGACAAGGATTTGAAGCACGGAACCCAGCGGTGAGAGGCCGGCGCACTGCTGCCTAAGCCACGGAGGCTACACTAATAATAATACAACTCTCTGTAATCCACCATAAATAACTACCCCTCTAGTTTTGTTATACAATAAAAAAAAATCTTCTAATAATGGTAAGATTACCTCAAACTAGATTATTAAACATTTGCAATAACAAAACTATTTTTAAGATATGGTTAGGTTGTCGAAAACATCCCAATGTACCAGTTAATGCTAATATTGCTAGAACAAAAATTAAATACTAGTCTCTTTTGAAAACTGTACCTGTTTTATGTATCCCAGGCCAACACTAATCTCCTGTTCACAATCTGGACAGGGTATATTTAGTTATTCGCAATCTGGACGGTTTTTGACTTGTTCGCAATCAAGACGCAACCGATTTGAAATGAGTCGCTTCAAATTCACACCACTCGACACAACATAATTCGGTAGAGGGGCGGAGGGACACCTGACCGCTCTCAATGGGCGCAGTTCCACAGCCACTTTTAGAAGTTTGATGCTAATGACCAGCAGGGGTCATTAATGAAGCCTGGGCGCAGTTCCATACAACCCTTTATAACGTCGTAGCCTTCCGGCCATCAGCGAGCGCGCTACCCAGCTATGAACAAGCTGTGAGGAAACGAGACTGAGTGTTTACTTATAAACTTACGTTCTACAGGCGCGAATAAATAAATAAATATCGAAACCATAAATGAAACATGGTCAGAAGTTGATGCGATCGGTACATTTCACAAATAAATCGATGTTTTCGATCTGACTCGATAAGTATGCATTTCGAAACTTGTGAGTTAGAACTTAAAACCCCGTTGTCTCAGCAATAAATGCGATATATAGAAGTATTCAATCAAAAACGTGAAATGTAGACTACACAACGGGAAGAAAAGAGATATACACAAATCAATTAATCTGTAACAGTTAAAACAGAAATTAATATCCATAGTCAATCATCTGTCCCAACGGATCAGGTTTGATTTGAGGTTTGGGAGCGTGGTGGCGCAGCGGTCAAGCTGTTGGCCTCTCACCAAGGTGGACCGGGTTCGATTCCCAGTCAATGCTTGCGAGATTTTCGAAGTGAAATACCCTGTCCTGTGGTTCGGATTCCACGTAAAAAGGAGTTCCCGTGGCTCATGATCACATGATTAACTGTCACGTAAAACTAAAATCTTCCTTCTTCTTCTTGATTTGAGGTTTGAAACTAAATTCACTAAGCCTGAACTGAGAAGAAGTGGGTTCGATTTCTCCTTTCTCAACCAGGTAAATGCTGGGATTGTTCCTGACAGAAGACCATGGTCACTTCCTTCCCAATTCTAGCATCACAATACACACACTACCACAGACAATACACATACAAATTCTACCCATATCCAAGTGCACATGGGTGATGACAGTGATGTCCTAACCCACTCACAAAACAACAACAATTAGACACAGAAAGTTTTCCTCCGTGATAAGAGACCAGGCTGGTAATAATTATAATGCCTATGACAGAAAAGGTTGGTTGATTGGTTCCTCAGTTCAGGGGCTGCAACAACGCGGTCATGTAGCCCCGTGTACTTAGGGTGTGTGTAGAATCTGTCTGATAACCTGTGTTAATTGTGATGGCTGTATTAGTGTGTGTTATCTGTAACTCAGGTAAGGACTGCAGACGATCAATTTCAAGTAGTTCCTACTTTTGCTACCAAATGCTACCGTCAACGACACCTAGCGGTAATGTTGGCTACTATATGCCACCGCAATTGGCTCCTGGCGGCGAACGTTGGAACTTAATAGAGCGATAATCAAATCAAACCTACAAATTTAGTTTCACACTATTGTAGTTAGTGGAAGGTTCTTTTGCATGCCATAAATCTATGACATGAGCCCACCTGCTTTACTTCACCTTCAAAGGAAGGCATACTGAGGGATTGTTAACGCTCTTTAAAAAATCTGACGACTTCGGCCGAGTTTGAACCCACGATCTTGGGCACAGAAAAGGTTACCTTCTGAAATGGAACAGAGCGGCAGTCTTAAAGAGACATGAGAACATTTACCAAAGAACAAACTTGTTGATTCATGTATAACCGGTACAGTATCCTCAACACTTTGATGCTCATGTGCATCAGAACCAGCATACACTGAATGGGCATTCCTTATAAGTTCCTCAAATTCTAGCATTGCACCTAACTGTCTTCCTAAATATTATGTTACTAGCAGTAGTGCCCGGCTTCTTCGCCCAGTGGATTTACTTGTTTTATGGATGATAATGAATACTACTACAGAACTGGAGCGCTCAAGGATAAGGATCGGAAAGCACCTCAAAATACTGCACCAACACCATCGCCCTTATACAGAGACATACTATTGTCATGATGAAAACTATTTTAAGGGGCCTAAGATTTTTTTTGCACTAATTACTCCCCGTGACTGCAGTTTATAAGCAGCTCGCTATTCTGCACCACAACACTGGTAGGGGCGACACCCCTCATTGCCAGGCAACAATAGACTTACTGTCGACCAA
Source organism: Meconema thalassinum (assembly GCA_946902985.2). Taxonomy (NCBI): domain Eukaryota; kingdom Metazoa; phylum Arthropoda; class Insecta; order Orthoptera; family Tettigoniidae; genus Meconema; species Meconema thalassinum. The sequence continues at coordinate 193,396,868 of OX336395.1, forward strand.
AATATTATGTGCACTCGAGTTTGAAGGTTGTTTGTGAAGTAACCAATAGACCATGCGTCACATTTAAGAATTATTATCTCACAAACCCATCATTAGATCTAATCGAAATTTTAACACAATATACATTGGAATGTTGTATATTTGGTTTATTAATTTCAAAATTTTGTGTTTCCAAGAAACAAAGTTCTTATCATTTTTGTAAGGTAACTTTTTCTCGGCTCAGGGTGGTTGGAAAATGTAGTTCTTGGTCGCGTTGTAATCCTTATACATCAAAATGGCATGCTGTATGGCTGTGAAATACGTAAATTATTTCACTTATTTTATATCGGTTTGTATTTCTACGGGGAAATAAGACACGGTTCACTAGCTAGCCGCTCCGGGGAATGCTGTACAGCGGTGCTGAGATGGAGCCCATCACTTCCGAGCGAGGCACGCCATTGCTTTCCAGAAATATTGACAAGTTGGATCATCTCAACGCGTACTTCAACTAAATAAGTGTATATATACTTTCTGGCATACATTTTAGGGCCTAAGTGTAATGGATCAAACACTTCTTACAAAAATTAATATTTAAGAAATTAGAATGCAATTTGTCACTGATAATGTCATTTGTGTGCTGAGTGTGCTGTAACATTCACCAGTTATTCGATATTTATGAAATTATACGATTTGAGTACTCATTCCTTTGATTTACTGTTTCTGAAATCCATGCAAAATGATAAAGGAAAGACCTCATAATGTTAAATGACATGAAACGGGAGTCACAGCGACAAAAATTTGAAGTGGACAGCAATTATGGAGCGTATTTTCATACATCAACAGTATCTGCAAATCGCACACTTCGTACATTGTTTTTAAAGTCATTGTTTAAAGAAATCATTGATATTTATGGAATTGGAGTGTAATTCGTCACTTCTAATGTATATTGTCTTTCATTTGAATGCTCATTTCCACGATCGGTCGCTTGTGAGTGCCGCAGGAGGGATCTATACTACTGAAATAATATATATGAATCACTTCAACCGTTTTTTCTTTCACCGGAACTGAATCCGGATTATCGACTCTCGACTGAATATGGTTAGAAACTTAAGGCAGCACTACAGTAAGCCTATTTTGAGCCATACTAGGCAAAGTGAGGTAGCTTGCCTTTGCTTTTCTCACACAGTCTGTACAGCAGTACTAAGCGATAAAGGCCACTATGGAGATCCGAAAACTGAAAACCCTCTCCCTCAGAACCGCAATGGCACTATTTAAGCTAAAAGTCGCCCCAGTGGTGTCATATGCCATCGAGATGATATGGCCACACCTAAGCCACAAAAACCTGAAGTCTCTCGACAGAGCCAAGGCCAGATATGTAAAGCAAGCTCTCTACATTTCCAAATTCGCGCCAACCTAACTTGCGTACCAGCTAGCAGGTACAACCTGGTATCAACACCAGCATCCACAAAATTCCTAGAGGAACAACTCCTGAAAACAGAAGAAATAAACCCGGAGTTCTATCAAACCCCGGTCATGATCAACCAAGAATGGAAAGAAGCAAACTTCGAGCTACGCCATATCTACACGAGAGGCGCAATACATGGGTTTCATCATCGCATCTGTAACAGGAAGGGCTTTCATGAACCATCCATAGACTGTGTGTAATCTGCGGTCTACACTGCCCACCGTATCACCTGATTGAGTGCACACAAAGAACATTACTTCTGTCCCACTATGCAAAAGACTGAACGTTTGCTATATTATGTAACATGAACCTACTTACTGCATGGCCATTGGCTGCAGTAAATTATATAATTACAGCAGTACTAACCCTACGAGAAGAACCTATCACAGCATCCACAGGAGCAGATAACCTAGATGTTTTCCCCCTTAAGGGACTCCAGAATGTCCTACATTGCCCATGTTAATTTTCAACTTTTTATTTATGGTACTTTTTTCTCAGATCTATTAATAGAACATAATCTGATTTTTTCTGGGATGTACTTTAAGGTTCTCTCGTTATCTTAATCTACTCTTTTTGAAAATACTGTGAATGTATTTTTAACAGCTAATTTATATATATAATACGCTGAGTTCTTCCGACCAAAAAAACCAAGCTCCTGAACCAGAAGGAGTTAGAAGATGCGGTTTGTATCAAAATCGTCTCAATAGTACAGGAATAAACATGCATTTCTTGAAAAGTCAACGGAAATATATTTGTTTAGAAAGTGTGTTTAAACAAATAAACAAAACGATAGCCCCTGGCAGAACTGTGTCGCGTCCAGCCCGCTTAGCGGGTAATCTGTACACATGGGGCGCACACACCCCATTGTGCATTGAAAAGAATATTCAAACAGAATATCTGCAGCATTGCACTCTGTTTTCATAAATATAGACAATTTGTTTAAAAGGTGTGTTTAAACAAATAAACATATTTATAGAAGCCCACATAGCAGTAAAGCCGGCCGGGTGGTTGGTTAATGGACATGCAAGATTTCTTGCACAGGTCACCTAGATTTAATTCTTAAAAAAAAAAAAAAAAGCTTAATTTTAATAGCATTTTCATTAATATTTTAGACTTGCAAAATTAAACTTAAGTACATTTTGAAAAAGAAAAAAAGAAAACGGCTGAGTTAAAATATAACACATATGAGGAGGAATACTTCTAAAAATTTCAACCTTGTATGTGGGAAAGTTCCAGCAAAAGGGTAAATTATATAGTAAAAAGTACATTTTAGTGAGAAACTGAATTAAATTCCATTTTGCAGTTCTTCCATGCCCCTACCAAACCCACAAACGATCACAGCCCTCCAAAAGCAAAAAGCATGGCAAGAACTTAGGCATCACTGATAAATACTAAAAAAAAGTATTAAGCATCTGAAAAAATAACTGTTTATTTTAATATCTACTAGGTTGCAAGACAGAAAAATGACAATCCCATCAACAATCAGTCTCCCTCTACCAACTGATCTATGAAGGTGTAGCTACTATTGCTGTGATACACTTAAGTAATAAAGCGGCTTCGGTGGCGTGAGCATGCTGAGCTTCTATGCCCAAGATAGCGGGTTCAAACCCAGCCGAAGCTGTCAGATTTTTTAAGAGTGTTAAAAATCCCTCAGTATGCCTTCCTTCGGAGGGGAAGTAAAGCCGGCGGTCCCATGTCGTAGATTTATGGTATGTTAAAGAATCTTCCACTAATTACACCTGTGTGAAGCTAAATTGTATAGGTTAAGAATGTAAACAACGCTCTTAGGTTCCTACGTTCGTTGCCAATATCCGACTGTGGTGGCGTCTGGTAGCTATGTTCTGAACTAGTAGTTGTTGACAGTAGCGTTTGGCAGCAAAAGTAGGAACTATTTGAAAAATTCAAAAGTCTGCAGTCCTTACTTGAATTAAAAAACAAATAACACACACTAATACAGTCATCACAATTAACACCAGTTATCAGACAGATTCTACACACACCCAAAGTACACGGGGCTACATGACCGTATTGTCACAGCCCCTAAACTTAAGAACCAACCAACCATAATCCATAACATATATACAGTGAGAGCCTTCCCTATAGCTCAGATGTTTTCTTGGGCCGTGTGACCGGCGGACAGCATTGAGTAAGCTCCAGATAAGTAGCAGCTACTGTTGCAAAGCGGTCATAGCTTGATTACATTCCCAGTTGGCAAGATACCTTAGTTCAGAAAGTTAAGACTTGTGGTGAAGTACTGTAGCCCGTGAATATGGTTAGGTATTGAACAAAACATCCAATTTCCCAAGAAATGGGTCACGCAAGCGAATTGTGCATTCCACATTCCAGCGTCTAGAGCATCGCTTTCTGTCTAATGCCGACACATATGGAAACCTTTAATATCTCAAAAAGTACTCGTCGGATTTGCAAAATAAGCACATCACTGAACTTGTCACTGGATTCTTAGTTGTTCCAGTGGGTGAAATTTACTATTATAACCCCTGGCACTACAGTCCGTGAGGGCCTAGGCCTACCAAGCAACAGCTGCCCAGCCATTTGGCCTGTAGATATTGGGGTGACGCGTGATCAGCGCATCGGGTCCCCTCGGCCGTTAATCTTAGTTTTCGTGATCGGTCGGTGCCTCACTGTCAGACAGCTACTCAATTGTCCTCAAGATGCTGAGTGTACCCCGTTCCAAGCCCTCACATCAGTTTCTAAAATCCCTGACGGAGCTGGGAATCGAACCCGGGGCCTCCGGGTGAGAGGCAGGCGCGCTACCCCAACACCATGGGGCCGGCTGTGAAATTAGTATAGTCCCATTTAAAAAACCAACGTTGCTACTGGTTTCTCGGTAAATATGTATGTGCTGGGGGCGAAATGGACCGTGTTGTATTTGCCCTTTAATACTATTTAAGAATTAGAATGGCGATATCTTAAACGGTTCTGTAGATATTTGAGATGGCCCTCTTAGTTGAATCACCCTGTATAATATATTAGAGGACCTGTGCGAGAAATCTCACATGTGCATAAACCACACACACCTGGCTTTACTCATCATCATCTTGTACAGTTTACAGCCCCAAGCTCAGTCTGTTTGGAACATAAGCCTCACCACTTAGTCCTTTCTTCCCATCACCTCTCTGCTGTCTCTCTGGTCCAGTCCTCGCCTCTCTTCTTGACACATTCCCCCACTCCTTTCAGCCATCTATCTCTTGGTCTTCCCCTTGGTCGTTCTTCTGCATCTGCATCTCATGTAACCTAGTTGGTTGGTTTCTCAGTTTAGGGGCTGCGACAACGCGGTCATTTAGCCCCGTGTATTTTGGGTGTGTGTAGAATGTGTCTGATAACCGGTGTTAATTGTGATGGCTGTATTAGTGTGTGTATCTGTTTTTTTTAAATTCAAGTAAGTACTGCAACTTTGAATTTTTCAAATAATTCCTACTTTTGCCGCCAAACGCCACCGTCAACGACTACTAGGCCTAGTTCAGAACTTAGCTACTAGATGCTACCGCAGTCGGCTCTTGGCAATGAACGTAGGATCCTAAGAGTGTTGTTTACATTCTTAACCTATACAATTTAGCTTCACACAGGTGTAATTAGTGGAAGGTTCTTTAACATGCCATAAATCTGACATGGGACCGCCGGCTTTACTTCCCCTCCGAAGGAAGGCATACTGAGGGATTTTTAACGCTCTTTAAGTGTCCATACCACCTAAGTCTTGATGTCTCAATCCTACCTTGCAGGGGCTCCTCTTTCACTATTTCCCTGACCTTTTCATTCCTCTTTACTTGTTACTCCTATCCTACTTTGCAGGAACTTCATTTCACTTGCCTGTATTCTGCTTATGTCTCTTTTCTTCATTATCCACGTTTCTGATGCATAGGTCAGTATCGGGATATAGTAGCTTCTGTATAACACTTCTTTGCTTATTTTTGGGACACCTTTATTCCACACTAAGCTCCTAATGCTTCTCAGAAATGCTTCTGCCTGTCTGCCACGTTCCGTAATCTCTTTGCCATTTCTCCCATTTTCCTCCACTATACTTCCCAAGTACTTGAGACTTTCCACCTTCTTCAGTAGTCCACCTCCAAGTGTTATCCCACTCATTGGTCTGTCCTTTTTCCTGGTCGTTAACAGGACCTGGTTTTACTGTAATCTGTTTAAACACACTTTTTAGACAAATAATTATATTTCCCTTGACCTTTCATAAAATGCAATCTCGTATACTTGTACTATTGAGATAATTTGGAAGATTTTGGTACAAACTGTACCAGAAACTCCCTCTGGTTTAAGAGCTTGAGTTTTGTGAAACATACACCTTAGCGCTTTATACAGGGTGTATCAAAAATGTACGGCACAAAATGCTGGACACATTCCTCACACGAAGATGAAGAAATTATGTTATATGAACATGGGTCCGGAAACGCTTTGTTTCCATGTTACACCTTATTGTCTCCAACTCATTAAGCATGGGAAACACACAAGAACAGAGCATTAGAATCATGGGGAACATGCACTCTTGGTTACGTCTGGTTATGTTGTCATTATCGTAGGTGCACCGCCAGTTTTTGTTTTACATGGCCCTGTTGCCATGCGACTTAGCAGATGTACCTTTAGCTTCGTGACAAAACATGTACTTCATGCACGATGGAGCACCTCCTCATCTGTCGGCTTCTAAATTACATATTTTGTGACAGATGGATAGGTAGAGGTGGACCAATTGCCTGGCCTCCACACTCTCCGGACCTAAAATCACTGGACTTTTATTTGTTAGGGCATTTGAAAGCTCTTGCGTATCGAACCCGAGTACAAGATGTTCAGAGTCTCCGTGCCCGTATTATGGAAGTCTGAGAAACCATACGCAATCCTCCAGGGATACATCAGAGCATCCGAGATTCACTACGACGTTGGGTTGATGCATGTATCAATGCGCACGGAGGACATATTGAACATCTCCTGTGAGCAATAGTTGCATGTGGTATTCTGGTACGTTCCGTTCTTGTGTGTTCCCATGATTAATGGGTTGGAGACAATGAGGTATAACATGGAAACTAAGCATTTCCGGACCCATGTTCATATAACACAATTTCTTCGTCTACATGTGAGGAATGTGTCCTGGATTTTGTGCCATACATTTTTGTTACACCCTGTATATATATGTTTGCAATGACATGTAATTTTTTCAGTTTTTTTTGCCTGAACCAGTAATTGGGATTACTGTATATATATTGAATTGACCAACTGAAAAGTTGCAATATCAATTATTGTGTTTTGTCTTTATATTTCAGAACTGGCTAATTACGAGAGAAACGTAAACCGCAACATTTATAAATACAATGCATATCGCAAAGCTGCAAGCACACTGGCTGTCCTCACTCAGCGGGTCACTTCGGGTGATGAGGCTCGGAAGCTGCAAGGAATCGGAGAAAAAATTGCGCAAAAAATCGATGAATTCTTGAAGACAGGCAAACTACAAAAATTAGAGAAGGCAAGTACTGTAGATAAGGTATTATTTTGTTAATGGTGGTATGTATATCATGATCTTGTCTGCTAAGCTCAAAGCCTTGCAGGTGTATTACCCGTCTGACAAATCCTTCCCGGCAGTAGTTATACGAACTACGAGTTTTCAACGGTGTGACGCAATCTGTTATCCCGGAGATATTGGTTCAGTCTGCACTGTATGTCGATGAATCACTAACTTTGTGTTTTGTCAGTTGAGTATTTCATGTCTATGTTAAGTGAGTAGTTTTCGAACAATCATGTGCTTTACTTCAATAGGCACACGCAGGGCCGTATTTCTAAATAGGTTAAGTAGGCTCTAGCCTACAGCGGCAAATTTTCAGGGGCAGCAGTTTGACAATTCATTCAAAAGCTAAAATGAAGTATTTCAGGCGTTAATGATATTTTCTGTACGAATTTAAGAATACAAATGTTACTTAAAACTATGTTTTAGTCCTTCTACAGTTTTTCCTGCCTTAGAAGATTTAAGAACTATCTGCGAACTAGTATTTCTGAAATACGGTTAAACTCACTTTCATTACTTTGTATTGAGGCAAATACAACAAAAACACTTTCATATGAGGACATTATTAACGAGTTTGCCATTAAGAAATCTTGCAAGAAAGCTATGTAAATTTGAACATCAAGATTACGTAGGATGAGTTGTTTTAGAGAAGTTTGCATATTTTTTTAACAAATAAACGAGTAATTAACTACATTTTGTGTAATTTCATTTCACCATGTAGGACAAGTTAATTCAAATTGAACACAGTTCTTCAATTATGCAAAAGATAGTTATTAGCATTAAAATATAAAAATATGTGTGAAATAGTGATCACTGATCTCCAAGAACAAATTAATTAAGTTCCAAACCCATTTCATTTTTTAATGAATCTTAAAAGAAATAAGTAAAAAAAGACAAGTAGATAACTAATTTCAGTATAACATTTAATATGTAAGCCATTCGAATTGTAGTTTTATTTAAACTAAATGAACTTTATGTTTAAAAGAGATGAAAACGCCAATGCAATCTATCCTTTTGTTGTATAAAACAAATGGCGGCAAATGGACTTTAGCCTATAGGCAGCATACTCACAGTGAGTGATGAGGCTAATACATTGCAACATGGTTTGCTGTTGCCATGGAAACCATTACTCTGCTCACCTCCTCAACACACCTGTCCTTACAAGCGGATAACAGTTGTCAGCGTTCTGCTTTCAAAATTCAGACTATAGTGAATGCTAAATCAATATTTGCTGTATAATGTATTGCTAGAAATAATCCTGTAGCAATTTGAATCAGGGGCGTATATAAGGGGGGCGGGGGTGCTGAGGGGGCTCCAGCCCCCCCCCCCCAGAAAAAAGTCAATAAAAATTAAGAAAGTGTTGCTATGGTAAGAGCATAAAATAATTTAAATTTGGTTGTACCCTAATCTTTAACTTATTGGCTAAGTTATAAACAATATTAAGACTGAAATTAGACTAACTCATGGTGTAGTGGCTAGCATTCTTGGCTGCCACCCCGGAGGTCGAAATTCGATTCCCGGCTGCCCCAAGAAATTTTAATTCTTGCTGAGGGCTGGAATAGGGTACACTCTGCCTTGTGAGGCAAATCTGTGAATTCCACAGTATGGTACTTTTGAGAAATAAATTATCAACTTGTAAAAAAAAAAGTTTACCTTTCTACTTAGTAAATTGACAAATATTTAGATATTTGCCATTCATACCACAAAGATCATAATGGAAAATTCATTAAGTATAAAATTTTGTTTGTGTGTTGTGTTCTATTTTACTATATATTTTTTGTATTGCCACTATTGTAGGCTATATAAACTTTGAATCTTATCTAAAATAATTACACAAAGTTATATGCTCTAAGATATTTCTGAGTATTTTGCGGTGACAATCCCCTGAGAATACTCACAATTTTCCAGGATAGCCAGCCCCCCCCGAAAAAAATTGTATATTCGCCCCTGATTTGAATAGTACTAAAACTGATCCAATATTTCATCGAGCTGATATATTGGACGGAGCAGGCAGATCAACTAAAGCTCTATTGGCAATTTTAAATAAATGTTTGGATGGGTTTATTCATTAGTTTTTAGGACAAGATGTCCTTGGAAAATGTTTAATTTTTACAATAGCAATTAGTGTTAAAAATAAATAGTTTACTAGTATTAATGTAATTAAATCAGAGTTGGTGAATTTAGTTAAAAGATAATTTGAATCATCATGCAAGGTAAGAAGTTCATTATTAGACTATTTACATCCGATTATTACATCTGAATAGTGTTCTTAGCTGAGTCGTGGGAGCTGAATTCGAAAATGAAATCCGTTTTCATCTATCAGGCTCAGTTTTCGTAATATGGTACCATCTCTCTTTAAATACCTTGAAAATGCGGCATTTTTGCTTACGTTGGTATTGCTTAATTAATTTGTTTTCAGTTTTCTTTTGCTGATGTAATTTAATTGTTGGAAAACAATCAAAATATATATACAAGGACGTCCATTCATTATCCTCAGTTCAGAAATCCACCGCCAGGGTGCGAATGAGGCAGATGAGTCATTGTAGCACGTCGGTGATTGTTGCATTGTTTATTGTTTATTCACTTTTCTTTGCTCTAATGTAGCTCATTTCCTTGATTAATTTGTGTACTGACACATGTTCTTTTGTTTTCTTTTTGCCAGATACATGCAATATAAAGGCTGATGCAAGCAGTTACAAAATGCATTACAGTAAAAACTCGATTAACCGTCATCGTCGGGACCGTGGTCGTGACGGTTGAGCGAATCGACGGATAACGGAAACACTGTATTATTCCTTCAAAACATGACCTCAATCAATTAGACAGATATCACTCTCACAGTAATAATGTAATATATTTAGGAGCGAAAAGAAATTAAACACGATTGTAATAGCAAATAAAACTATTTATTACATGATAAAAACATCCGTACAGTAGCTACAAATGTGGCAAAACAATGTGAAAAAATGAAAAACAATGTACAGTACAGTAATATAAACTTACAGGTGAAATAGTTCATGTAGCTTGAAAATGGCGGGCAGGTACACTCGCTTCCCACCAAAATAGAGTAAGTAAACAAAGCGAATGCGTCACTGCACCTTAAATCACTTTGTTATTGCAGCATTATTATGCTATTACAGCGATGAAGGTTAACAGAAACTGATGGTTAAAAGAGTGATGGTTAAACGAAGTTTTACTGTATAACATGGAAACTGAGGCTGATACATAAATTCTGAGATTAGATCTGGATTCAGGGACAAATTATCTTCCAGAAACAGCTTGTTTTATTTTTGTAACTGACAAAACTTATTTTTGGAGACCAGTGTAATCAATCTATCAAATCAATACCTGGACAATTGTAAACCAGCCGTAACATGTTGCTTTTATTGTTAATATTCCAGATCCGTAATGATGATACATCTACTGCAATAAACCTGTTGAGCCGCGTGTCAGGAATTGGTCCCGCTAAAGCCAAAGAGCTTGTGGATGCAGGCATCACGTCCATAGAGGAACTCCAAAAGCACAAAAATAAACTCAACCATCATCAGCTTATTGGTCTAAAGTGAGCATTACAATCAATTTAGCTTCACAAGAGTGATAACTAGCGAAAAGATTTATAGTTCTGCACCTATTGTATTTGCTATGACCCAAATGTTTTGATATTCAGAGATCTTTGCAAGCCATGTACAAAACCCATAAGCAGAGCCAGATTGAGTCAGAGAGGGGCCTGTAGCAAATGTTACCAGGAGGCCCTAGGTTTTGTATGATAATAAAACACAACTTTAACAACAACAAAAAAGTTCTCTCAATTTAATGTGAGCAAATTTAGAGATAATACTAGACAAATCAATTTTTGTAAGTGAATTACATGCAATGTTCATTAAGGTAAGGTCACTTAGACGATCTTGTCCCACCATGTTCTTTAACTCACATTTTACACGCGTTAATGTTGAAAAAGAATTTTCTCTCTGCTTCAGTTAGCAATCATTAAAGAGAAGAAAATTCGTAAGACTATTAACACTCACAATATTTGGATTTCTTTTCAAGATCTCTTTTGCTGTAAGAGATTTTAACTGCCGAAGTATACCAAATACACCAGTCACTGTATGGTACGCTTCCATGCGTTTAGTTATGGCAGATGGTAAACTATCAATTATTCAATACACAGCTGACTTCCAAATTTTTGCAGGAGTGTTTGATTCTCTATAACTTCATCGAGCGTAGTAGAGCCGCTGAAATTGTCTTAGTTAGTATTTCGCTTGTGTCGTCTCGAAGTTTGTTGCTGATATTCTTCACAGTCAGTAAGAATTTTGGCTTTGGCATCAATATCTGAAAATGTAGGCCGCATTGTTTCAATATACCCGAGTAACGATTAATAAAGGGCATATCCCGTTTTAAGGTCTTGGCTAGGTGACTGTAATGAAACGCTAGGCGTTTGCATGCGTTCTAGAATTATGTTCCATAAAATGGTCATTATTTCCGTTTCCAACGTACTCATCTTCGAAACTAGCCTGTACGCCCGATTACGACACTGTACCTTATGATCCATGTTATTTGAGATGTCATCGAAATGTTGTTTAATAGTGGTAAAACCACATAAAGGTGGCTTTGTTGCACCAGCTCGGGCAGATCACCTGGTGTCTGACAGTCTCTTCAAAGTCTGAAGTTTGGAACCTGTATCTTCCAGTGCTTTTGTAAGAAGGCCCTATCGATAGGTAGAAGTGGAAAATAATGTATAGAGGCTTTCAACACAATCAAAAATATAGATGCTTCTATACAACATTCTGCAACATACATAGCAACCAAATTCAGTGGTGAATGTTCAAAGCAGGGCATGTACGGTACTCTGCGTACCTATTTTCCTCAATTGATGCGTGCTTGTTACCTGTGGTATTTCCCTCTCATGTTGCTGGCATTGCCATAGCTTTGACCACGACCGTCTTTGATATCAATGTCATTTGAAAAAATCAACTTTGGGCAAGTTGTTCAGCAGGACCGTCCATATCCAAAAATTTCAAAAACCTATTCTCTGGCCTAGTTGGTAAGACATAGCACAGTATTACAGTGAGTTGGTCCACATGCGAAATGTATGGAGTCGAGTCCAGTGATACTAAATAGAATTTGCATTTCTTAATGTTGCAAATAATATTATCCAATAAGCTTGATCCATTAGATGGATAAATTCCTTGCATGTCTCTTTATTGGCCTAAGTATTTACATGCTAAGCCAGGAAAATGTCAAACTTTGCTATTAATTGCAACACGCATAATCCATTAAGAAGGTGAACTAATAGAAAAGACCTCATTGTGCTTCAAATTGGATAACTGAAGTAATTCGCTCAAATAGTGCCCTCGAATATTTTTGATCAGCCTCAATTTTGCTTACAAGTTGAGAATCGACACGATTTGCATTTTCCAGTCATCAAATCCTTATCTCGTAAACCGTGTTACGTACAGCCTGAATCAGTAACTTTGCAAACAAAACATTTTTCCTTTTGTTTCTGAATAACGCAACCAATCTCTCACGTGACGTTTGTTGACGGTTTATGTGTGTGTGTGAAAAATGACTTTCGACTAATTCGTGGATTATTTTCTTTATCGTATATATATTTTTTAAATTTATTTATTTTTGAAGAGAAGAAATCACTGTGTATATGCTACACTTGGCTACTGTTTCGCAATCCAATAATCACGTCTGAAATTGCTCGGCCATTCACCAATATCGTTGGAGTACATTTTACTTCTGTTTTATTTTTGGCTTGCAGAAGAAGTTGCTAAATTGGAAGTATGTGCTGTGCTTTCTGTCTGTTTGGCTTGAAGATGATATGGATAAATTGGGAAGACTTGGTGTACATTTGACTTCAGTTTGACTTTTGAAAAATGTGGCTAAATCGTGAAGAGTTGCAGATCTTATTAGTAGTATCTATTGATAATGATGATTCATCTACTACACAGTGAGACGCGACTTATGCATTTTCTGCTTCAATTTCTTCGGATTCAGCACCATCACGCACAACATAAAAAGGAAAAAACAAGATGTTCAGTAAAGAACATATAGCCTACTTTCTCCTAAATGTATGAGTATAGTTATAACTCGTTATTATCAAAGAGTATAATAGAACTATTCTTTGTTGAAGACCTTAGAAACGATTTACCTCTACCAAACGCCACAACCTAGATAAAAACTGCTACCATCATTGAAGAAAGAAAGATAAGAAGTATCTAAAGAATGTTATGGATCTGGAGACATAATCGACCGGACTGGCGGCGTGGCTCAGCGGTAACGTTCTCGCTTGCTGGACCGTATGTTTCAGGTTCGTATCCTGGCGCAGTCAGCTGGCATTTGAGGGTGCACAAATGCGAGGGAGCCGTGTTAGTAGATTTACTGGCACGTTAAAGATCCCCTTCGGGACAAAATTCTGGCACCCCGGCGTCTCTAAAAGCAACAGTAGTTAAAAGGGATGTAAAACCAATAACATTATTATTATTATTATTATTATTATTATTATTATTATTATTATTATTATTATTATTATTATTACATAATCGGCCTGACGCGGGCAACATCCAACTTTGAGTTGAGGCATGTCTTTACACGTCTGGCTGCGTATGACTTTCACAACCCTAATTGAATTAACAAATCTTTCCATGACCCTACAGAGACGTGTGTGTACCAACTATGTGGATATTTTCGATTGCTATTTGGCTGAAATAGAAGTATTAATTAATATCCTGAACTAGCACCAACGGTAGAGTTCAGATACTATGAGAAATCGTTTTGTTCTTTACTTCAATTAACATTTTCAAATAACGCACAATAGGCTGTTACAAACCCTTTAAAATAGAAAGTAAAAATGTATCGTAGTATCATCTTGTCATTCTTCAAATTCGATGCGCATAGAATGCAAATGGTATAGTAATCAATGGAGCCCCACGTAGACTAGTCGTGATATCTAGTGGTGAAATATCTAACAATATAATCCTAACAGAGCGAGTGCATTCTAGCGGCCAGAAGAAGAAACTTTTCAATAAAATCTGGTCGGCGTGCAGTTACCTTTTTGGCAGCTAGATGTCTCGAGTAAATCTGCTGGCGAATTATGTTTTAATTAAATATATATTTTACACCATAATATGCACAATATAACGCTTAATTTTAAAACATCTGAGTCATTACAAAACAATAAACATATAAAATTTCAAGCAAAAAAACTAGCTCTGATCGGGTTTGAACCATAGGCATTCGAGCGATAGGCTAACTCTCTACCACTGAGCTAATTGTGTCAACGAATATCGTTCTATATAAAATGACTTACATAAAACTTGTTAGCAAATAGTGATTTATACTAAACGATTTCATCACTGGAGTATATTATTTATATATAAAGCATTTCATACAAAGTTTATTTATTTTACATCAGTACGCTATATTGCATGCAATACTCAAATTAGTGAAATATAAGTCAGGCACAAGATATCCGCTGCCATCTTGTCTTATTAGTGAATCGGGTCAGCTTTTTAAAATCACGTCTGCACTATAGTATTACAAAATAAACTTTTAATTTCGAACGTGCCTCTTCCTTTAGAACAGTTAAAACGATTCTCGGCTCGATAATCGGAACTGGTGGGTCCCATGATATGGATTATAAAGTTTGCATAATTCGCACGGCCGCCATCCTGAAATGGTATGGCGGACGACCTTGTAGTTTGGTCACAAGACGCATCCTATACGAAGGTATGTTGTTACCAAATTTGGTAGAGATCGGATGATTTGGTTAGTCGTTATTTGATTTTACGTTTTGAACGTTTGAGTGGCCGCCATTCAGTTTTAGTAAAGATGGCGGCGATATAAAACATGACACTGAGGTGTCCTTTGCTAGTGCTACCTTTGTACCAAATTTCGTTCAATTCGCATTCACCGTGTTCGAATTGATAGGGGGGGACAGACATTCAGAGTACACACACTCACACACACACAGACACACACACACACAGACACACACACAGACTCACACACACACATACACACACACAGACAGACACACTTTTTTCGCCCTGTGTTGATCTCATAAGTCTACTTTCATTTTTTGCAAAAATCGAAAGTAGGCTAATAAATACAGACACCTTGCAAGTGTTTGATATAACATTTCGCTTCTTCTTTTCCTTTTCATCATTTACTGTACGTTTTGTACTTCCAGAAGCGTATGTCGACTCGTAGCTCTGGCTCTGTTGCTCATGTTGTCTATATCGATCTGGGTAGAAAGGAAAATGAATAATTTAACAATAAACTGTACATCTCCTACTTTCTTCAAATATTATATACAGTATTATAAATGCATAATTTTGAACAAAGCTTTTTGATATAATAATTTACTCATGAAATTCATTGTATAGGCTACACTTCATATATTTTATTACGTACTATTTTTATGAACGCGGTAATAGAAACAAAAATAAATAAAAATATATGAAATTAAATTTTAAAGTTGTAATTTTAAATGCATGAATTAGAAAATGTCTCCAATTTAAAAAAAGTAATCAAGGATTTCCAAAATTCAACAAAATATAATTTAAACGAACAAAAATAGCAGTATGCAGAGTTCCGCGAACTCTTCACATGACACCCGAATTAATGTCCTAGCTAAACGCGATTCCACGAAACAATAATGCATAACTTTACCCTAAGCAAATTCGTAAAAATCACGCGCATGCACTGGTACAATCTCGTCACAGGGAAAACAAATGCTGCACAACAAACACGTACAGACATGACCTACCATTTATGATCTCAAGCATTGTTTACTCATTATTAGTCCCGTAGTTATTGGTGATTCAAATCTCCCGGTAGTTTGTCACACAAGAAAGTTTGACCGACAATCACTGTACATAATGAGCGAATAGACACTAATAAAAACGACACACGTAAGCCTCCGTGGCTTAGGCGGCAGCACGCCGGCCTCTCACCGCTGGGTCCTTGGTTCAAATCCCGGTCACTCCAATGTGAGATCTGTGCTGGACAAAACGGAGGCAGACAGGTTTTTCTCCGGGTACTCCGGTTTCCCTGTCAAAATTTCATTCCAGCAACACTCTCCACTATCATTTCATTTCATCTGTCATTCATTTAATCATTGCCCCAGAGGAGTGCATCAGGCCTCGGCAGCCGGCACAGTCCATATCCTCGCCGCTAGATGGGGGCTTCATTCATTCCATTCCTGACCCGGTCGGAGACTGGAAGCAGGCTGTGGATTTTCATTTCAAAAACGACACACAAAAGAATTAACCTGCATGTCTCAACATGGGGTGCACAAATATTCCTATAACAAGCTACCTTGCTAATATATACTGTAAACTGTATGTAAATATAAAAATATACCTTTAATGGTGATATATTATCAGAAGTTTGATAGTTATTATTTACATGTTTGACGATGAAAACTTTCTGACAAAGAAGACCCAGTACAAAGCCACAAGACACTCCCTACAGCTCGGCAATGCAGCGAATGCGTGCTTTGTCACAACTTCTACCCCATGTCGCCAGAGTACAGCACTTACTGAACTTTTCTGCTCTGGGCACGAGGATCCCAGAAACGCGGGGCCCGCAGCATTTGCTACTTCTGCTATATGACTAATCCAGCCCTGCCTATATGACATAAAATGCTTATGAGCCATTAAGACATATAAATGCCTCAAAAACTTGTTGTTAGTTAGTTGCTGTGTTTAAGGGTCATCTGCCCCTAAAAACTTTTTGTTTTGTCAGTGACTTAAAAAAAATATATTTAGATCTCACTTTTTGTCACAGGACTTGTAGCCTTGTATTCTTCTTTTTTCGATTCGGCCATCAAACGACCACGTCATTTCAACTGCTTCTTGCTGCATCGAGCTTTAACATCCTCCCAGTACTTTCGCATTGGTTCTCGATGCTGTTGTTTCCTTTCTTCAGTCCACTTCTTGCCTGCTGGAATAATGCCACTGTCTTGGACAAAGTGTCTTTGTAGTCTGGCTCTTATTATACCATTTTCTACAGGGTCAGGGATGAGATGGGAAGAATTTCTATGTGGCAGATGGTTTTAATGTCTGGGTGCCCTTCCAGATGCCAACCTCATGTGAGGAGCTAATGAGAGATTAAATGGATGAAGGAGAATGAAACTGAGCAAGGAAATAGCTAGGACCTATTAGAAGGTACCATCCTGGCATTTGCCTGGATTTGAAAATGGAGAAACCACAGAAAACCATTTCAAGGACAGCCGGCGGTAGGGGGTTGAACCCGTTTGAACGGGTTTGAGCTACTTAGAGATGAATGGAAGAAATTCAACACGGAGAACATTGATAAACATTTAGGGGTATTTCGCTTGAGCATAATCGTGTGTTTGTCTGGGATCTTACAGAGAACATCTTCAAGGTCTTCCAAGAATCTATCCGTTCCTTCCGGGAATGTGGTAGCAGCTATCCTGTGTATCTAATGATTTCTTTCCCCCCAATTAAATATTTCATTCATTAGGCATACCCTAAAATTGACTTATCATCATCTTTATCTTCAGTACTTTTTTTTTATTGCTTGTAAAATGCCCATATATAATAATCCTTTTGATTTTTTATAAGCTACAGATTCCATACATTATGTACATTTTAAATATTAAGGGACAGAACAAGCAAAGTTATCTGCCCCCTCGTTTCCCAGTTTAAAAATACAATTTTGATTTGTTAAAATGGAAAAGTAAGCTTAATATCAATAATAGAAAGAAAAGAAAACAAAACTATTTATTATATTAACAAGCTAAAAAGTACAGAATAAAAAATTACAATTTCAAATGAAAAAGTACTTTGAATCAAATACTACTTGGGAATTTTGATTTCACAGATGAATTTATTATATGGTACCTAAAGCAACATGTTTAATCAGAGGAAATTAAAACAAAATAATGTCTTAATTTTTAGATACTTTGAAGATTTTGAAAAGAAAATTCCTCGCCAGGAGATTCAAGAAATTGAGAAGATCATTAGAAAAGCCATCGATAAGCTTGACAACCAATATCTCATCACCATCTGTGGCAGCTACAGGTTCGTACAGACATAGATTCAAAGGGAGAGCAAGGGAGTTCAACTCCCCTTTGCCGATGGTCATCCTTCCTGTAAAATGTGTGTGGTAATTTACTACGATTTATCTACAAGCCTTTTCATATTTGTGGATCAAATATTTATGAATTATTCGTATGAACATTTGGGCGGTGGTGGTGGCCTATTCTGAAGACTAAGGGTTTGAATCCTGGTGCTGGTAGCAGCTATCCTGTGTATGTATGGTTTTCTATATACCGTACTCTCCAGGCAAATGCTCATTTCAAATCCTGGGGCACCTATCCAAATATTTTCATTCACCTAATCACTGCTAAAGTTATCACTAGAGTGTGGATGTTTTTGAACTTGTACTGTAAATCACCTAAAATGATCAATAATATGCTTTTTAATTTTATGGAAATGTGCTCTCAAATTAACAAGAAATTATTTTAAAATACCGTTATTGTACATTTCAATTTAACCCTAGATCCAGTGGCGGCTGGTGGAGAAAATCAGTTGTGTGTTGTACAGGGTTATTATGTGTGTGCGTGCCAGTAAACACGGCAAGCTAAGCCGGCTGTGACTAGCGCAGATCGCGGCCGCGTGTACACGGTCTAGCCGGCGGTTGGTGTGCAACGCTGACTCATATCGTTAGTTCACACGTGTTTCGTCATTCATATGGGCGTGTATTTGCAAAGCTTAGACGTTAGTGTTGCACGTTTAGTGAGTATTGTGATTACTGTGATTGTTGGTCATGCCTAGACATCAATTCACATTGCGCGAACGTGTGTATATCCATAATTCGTATATGATAAGCAGAAAATCTTGTTCTGAAAGAAGATGAAAATTTTGAATCAAGTTTCCAGGAAGACCTGTGCCTAATGCCAGTACAATTAGGAGGTTCGCTAAATGATTCAAGGAAACAGGCTCCGTAAATAATAAAAGAGTTGACAGACATTCTTTCATCAGAAGATGTCAGGTGTGTGTTACAAGAGAGGGAGGACATTTTCAGTATCGCCTATGAGCACTGTAAGTACACATTATTGGACATGTTTGATAAAAGTGTGATAGTGGGCGCCGGCTGGACCGGGTGCGCGCGGCCGCGATCTGCGCTAGTCACAGCCGGCTTAGCTTGCCGTGTTTACTCGCGCGCACACACATAATAACCCTGTATGTAACCCAGCCCCCTCCAAAAAATAAAAATATTAGGAATATAATTTATAAAGACACATACTCAGACACACTCAACAGGCTCTCCACTGAACAAACTCAACACACATACACATTTCTCATGACGTACCAAATTAATTAAACTCACAATGTACTGTATATCAGTGACTGTTGTATTTTTATTATTTTTGATTTTCCATATTGAAATATTAATAAACAATAAAAATTTTCTACTTATCAATACAAATTTTCTGAAGAACTTGTGTTTTTATATTAGTACTGTCCCCGATATCCGGATAGTAGGCTGTCAGATATCCGCCCCCTCAATCGGATTGCCAATAATCAATCGCACCGGCACAGCTACATCAATGAAAATGGCACTGACAGATACTATCGAGATTAGAACACAGTAGTTAACAAGAAATTATTGTGGAACACACCAAAATATACGGGGGTTCATACTTACCTTTTACTTACCTTTTAAATTTATCTCGGGGATGGGTTGTCAACTGGATCACTTAAAGTATGCCCACACAATAACCTCCACCATGATATTTAAAATGAACCAAAAAACGAAGACAAGAAACTTTAAACTGCACAATAATTTATTTCACATAAAGAATGAATTTAACAAAAAATAAATAAACGTGGCAATCAGAAGCCATTGTCCACAAAACCATGTCCTCCTGTAGGACTTGTATACTCTACATACAATGTTTCAGCTTTCTCAAGCTCAAAAATAACGTAAAAATTATAATGCACTTGGAATGGAAACGGGATTTGGGACGAGACATATAGCAATTGTTTTGCGTGTTTATATACTTCACATTTTTATTTATAGCCACAAGGCTATTATGGAGACGTCCTTGGCCTCTATCATACAGTTTCCTGGCCAGCTGCGATACACCTGCATCGTCAAGTGGACTCACCCGTCCATTCAACCCCAGCATATGCGAGTTACATCAGAGCCTAGCTCTCTTTCAAAACACGTTAAATGTCCACATCTCAACTGAAATATTATCACGCAAATCTTTTAAATGCTCCATTCAAACACCAATGGATTACTCTAATAATCCCAAATCATGTTTAATTGTTCAATCCACATGCTTAACTAGCGTTGTTTAGAGTATAATAACAAAACTCTTAATGTTTATAACAAAAATTCATTAATTATTTATAACAATAAATTGTTTATAACAATGTCAAACGACAATTGAAAAATTTATACACGCCTCTATTAATCCCTTTCATTTCAAATTATTATCAAAGATATTTACATAATTATTTACAATATTTATATTGTTTATATTATTTATATAAGAAATACATTAAACCACACGTTTATCCGGTTGATAATTACTCAAATCGTGGTGATATAATCGACCAATGAAGGTTAGTTATATTTAAATGTTAGATTCAGGTTTAATAAGGTTCAATAATTATTATTATTTGTGACGGTAACCTCCATTCAAAATCTTCATCTCAAATTATTTAACACTCTTGTTAATTTTAACAGTATCTTCACATGAATAACTTTCAAAGAACCAGGACAATACATTCAGCGGAAAAATACTTCGCTCAAAACGCACAAAATTGCACAAAAATAGGCCCAGAATTCATCATATATCTTCATATATATGGCATCAAAATCTTCCACACTACATACAAAAACCTCCACTTATAAATTCAACAACATCATCCATCTTACTGTGGGAACCTCCTTCACTATTCAAGGGCATTATTCATCAGCGACTTTTACACGTCCACTGAGCTAACGATTATACATCCATTGTTCCTCTTTAAAAATTCTTATATTCATCAATTGTATTAATGACTGTTATTATTTAACCTTCGTGGGTTCCATTCATGAATCGATATGAAGTAAAATTTTGCCAATCACAAATAAATTTAATAGCAAATACGATTAGACACTCCTCCCTGGTCTATCAAAATTGAGATTAATATCTTCAAAGTAACGCAGTATAAAAATACTATCTTCAATCAAAGTTCATCTAAACTGCATAAATAGTCGAATAGAATACAATTAGATTGTGGAATGCAAACATTATTGTTCCAATCTATAATTGAGAAAAACTCCTATCAAATGTTCATTACTATAGTGTATTCAATAAATCGTATTCAAAGTTCATATTTCATAAAATTGTCTATAATGCACTGGTATTTCAGAACTGACGATAAATGTCTATGTTGCAATCATGTTCATAAGACGACTAGTATTTCAAAGATCGTCGATAACGTAATAGATTTTAACGCTCTAAAATCTTTTAATCATTCTTCTTTCTTGAGGATGACAGAAAATTGGTCAAAGTAATTTACTAAATAGAATTACTTTAATAAAATGACACGCTATCTGAATTCAAATCTGCCATAGAAAATCGTTAACTTTACAGTCAAATCGTGACTACAAAAATATGCAAATTATTGAAAGAATATTAAATTATCAGTCTCAACTGATCCAAAATTATTTAAATATGCCAATGACATAACAATGTCTCAACAAATCGAAGAAAAAGGCATAAATCATCGAAGTGTACTGAGTACAGAAATATCAAACAAGAAAATGGGGCACAATAAAGGACAGAAAATATGGGAAAAATGGTTGCTCAGATATCGCTACATGACTCAAATAATACAAGAAACGTTCACGACTACCTTATCTGTTGATTGAAGTTCTAGAGGAAAGTTTTCAAAGAAAACTGCTGTTGGTTCCATTTCACCAGCGTAACGATGTGCTCCGACCTCGAACCTGGAATCAGCGCCCTCGGAGAATCGAACTGCTTCCTCCTCCGGAAATTGCACTGCTCCGTGTATACGAAAGACATCCTTCTGGCAAAACTCTTCTTTGTGCGCCGGGTCAACCCTGGCCTCTCTTGAAAGTTCCCTGAAGTTCTGGTCGCAATTCGCCATGAAGTTTATTGCAGTTATTTCCGCAGAAATATTCATAATTGTGGAGTATGAAAATATTTCCACTGTCATTTGATATAATTCAGCGATGGATTCACGATGCATGAGTGTAGTTGGATGTTCACTACATGCTCGCTTTTGTAGAATGACGATTAACGAAGTTCCATGCTGTTATTTCACTCCATCGATATATGTCCCAATTGCATTAAAGCCTTAGCCTTCCATCTCCACTTCTGTTATAATCATTGAAAGCACTGCCAGATTATAATGTTCCATAGTAGAATGTATCGTTGTATCACCAAACGTATTCTTCAATATCACGGTTGCAATACACGTGTCAGCCGTAGTGTATAATGTGGTATTTTAAAAGTGCTTCTCAGGTGGCGAGAAAATCACTTTTGTCTGCAGTCTTAAAATGCCAATATCTTCCAAAGTATACTCGTGAAATTGTTCAAATCTTCTACACACCTCAATGTTGTACTGCCCAATAGATTTATAATAAAGGCAGAAGCCAACTCTTGATATTTTATTTGATATTTTATCTGGTAGAAACGTTAATGTGTGCGTTTCAACTTCGCCTAGTTTCAAACACCGTAAAATGGAACTGCTCCGTGTTCGTTCGATGCGCCGGGCTTTAACCACACGCTAAAGACGACTTGCTTCACTTATTCACTCGAAAATGACTATATGACATCAGAAATATATATGCGGTATGAGATATCAGGATATGAGGTATGAGAGCTCCTCTCTCCTGTGCACGACCTTTTATCAACTTCTTAAGGAGCGTATCCATCCCTTCCATAGCCTGTTCCTCCGTCATTGCTAGAAGTTCCAACTTTGGCTATACTTGACGGATTTTCAAATTTCAAAAACTCAAAATTAATTTCTTCAAAATTCCAAATCGATGCCATAACTGAAAATAGATTTCCACACTTCTGCATGCCAAAAGTAATTAAATATCGTAGTTTCAGCAATCTCCGTCTTCCTTCCAAACTATCGTTCATTGGTTCGAGCCTTTCCTCCAATAGCGTAACTTCTTCCTTAGCACAATACCTTGTTTCCTGCAACTGCGTCGTAAATCTAAGATCTTTCTCGAACAAAATCATGACGTCACCAAGAATCTCAGCTCATCCAGCCTACTTGCATGAAGTCTACGTCATCCGTGCCTACGTCATGAATATCCACGTCACAACTATGACAACAATAACTTGACTCACATATGCCAATACAGCCATCGTGGTCTCAATATAATTCAATTTACGGGGGCAGTACATGGTGTCCACAGGCAGGAATAGTCAGGAAAAGTCACGAATTTTTGTTTTCGGTCAGGAAAAGTCAATAACGATTCTAATGGGGTGAGGGGGTCTCCGCCCAATCAGGAAAATACCTGAAAAAATGGCGTGAGTCAGGAAAAAATGGCGAAAAGTATTAGAAAGTCAGGAATTTTATATTAACCATACAGTATTTTGTGTTTTACAGCCATATTTTGATGTTACTAGTTCAACTAATCTCTGAAGGTAAAAAGCAATAACTCGCGGGACATTATGGTACGTTTCCATTTTTACAGTACATCATAGTAAAAACCTCTTTTACCTATTTTTGTACATTTTTTTTTTTGGCGTTGGCATCACTATAGTTTAGGTTGTTAAGTATTATTGCATTATAATTTACTTTATTTTGTATTTTAAATGAATAAAGAGGCGAGCTTTGGGCAGCTATGGGGATGGTGGAGGCTGCAAATAAGATATATATATTGAACCCTTATTGATTTGCCGATCAATAAGTCTTCATGATTTTTATTATTATTATTACTGATGCCCAGGCAGAGCATGTTGGAAATTGACAAAGGGGAGTCAGGTAGTGTGTCGCAATGATTACAACAGAAGCAGCGTGGTAGTTATTCCTGACGATGACCGGTTAAGCCGAGTTCAAGGACAAATTCAGGGCGAATGCGCATCCGAGTCGGCGTCATTATGGGCGTGCCAGAAGTGAAGTTCCAACCTATACACGATTGAATCAGCGAATCAGGAGAGAGGACGCCTAAGCCACGCGGAAAGTGGCGTACCTTAAAAAAGCGCGCTAAAACACGTGTCTGAAGAACCGCCGATGCGATATAATTCCGCATAAGTCCGTTGAGACGTTTGGATGAAAAGAAGAAGATTGATACTAGTCCCAAGTCTGTGAGTTGAAAACTACGGATTATTTTCACAGATTGCCCCCACTCCACCCCGTTCTGTCAGTTTCTAATAAATTGATCGGTGATGAGCTGTTTGAGACACAACTTTATCGAGCTCTGGTGAGCAACGTTCACGCCAGTTTGAGTCACGATTTATCAAGCTGTAGTGAGCATACTTCACGTCTGTTTGGACAAACATTTTATTTTGTGCTCAAGGGAGCAGAGTTCACGCTTAGCGGAGGGGGATCTCTAGTCGAGATAAGCGCTACGCGGTAGACATAATTTGAGAGACTCGTTAAAAGCCAGTTGCGTGGTGAACGAAGAGTGTAATTTTCTGTAAATTTTTTTGTTATATTTTGTGTAATGTATATGTGTGTGTGATTAAGCAAATGCTGAGATAGGGCTAGTTCTATGTTGAGTAATCGCCTAGGACTATATTGTGAGTGAAAGTCAGTAGCTCATAGCGATTCTAGCTAGGCAAACTAATAACTTTGAACATTTCTTTCCAAGAAGCAACGCCAAGATGTCTTCTGGAAGGTCGATTGGTGGAATGAAGTGCTACGCCTCTACCATGACGTCGACAATGAACGAGTAGATTTCCCGTGGGGAAATGCTTTGGGACGGAGGTTGAGTTCTACAGGCCGCACGGTGATGTACAAACCATTGATTTATTCAATATGTTGTTAGATTAGACGCGGGAACGTTGTAAATATTTTATTCATTGTTTTTCTTGTAGTTAGATTTTTTTTGTGCACCGACACTGTTATGTTTAAATGTACGTTGGCACGTGGCCAAAGTGTTTGTTGATTGTATATTTTTCTTATGAGTCATTATTAGTATGCACGGCGTGTGTATTTTGATTTTATCCATGCGAATGCGAAACTCGTCACTGTCGATAAGTGGTGCTTTATTCAAATTCATTTTTAGTAGGAAAAGGGGGTAAGAGTTGTTAGATGTTTTTCGAACAGGTTTTTATTCATACTAGGGTTGCCGAGCGCAACAAATTAAGATGTCACTGTAGAACACCTTAGTTCTATATTTTTGAGTTTTTTTGAGAGTCCTTTTCAGGTTCTTTAGTCACGGACTAGATCGGGAGCGCAAGTCGGTGGAAAATATTTTATGTCCTTTATTTCAGGTTTCTGTCAAACCCATACGTGTGATTCTGGTGTGTGTATTGTGTCAAAGTGTGTGTATTGATTCTTCGTGATGAGGGGTAGGATGTGCCTACCGCCCTCATAATATTGTGGTTGTATTTTATGGAAAGGCAGAGCGCTCTCAGAGACTACTGTACCTTGTCCAGTGCTGATTCTTGGATTTCCTTGGGAAATGCTAAGATAGGTACCGTATTTTATTTTGACACACACACGTATATTATGTGCTTTTGGGAGCACGCTTCTTCGAGACTCGAACCAGTGCCACGGCAGGTCGAGGTTATTGACACGTGGGTTGACAGATGTGCAGATTCCACTTAACGCCCGTCTATGTCTAGTGATTCATCGTTTAGGCAGCCCAGCTGACTGACTGACCCCTGTAAGCTATCTGTAGCAAACCTGTTCTTTTAATGGTCATTGGATCATAATTAAATTGGGAGTTCGCCATGTCCGTTACGAATTACCGCATATCGTATGAAATGAAATATTTGTTTTATTGATGTAAATGTTGGCTTTGAGCCTAGTGATTTCTGTGACTCATTTCATTTGTTTGTAATGTTAGATTTTGTCTGTTGTGACGCCGTTGGGTGTATGTAGTATTTTCTTGTAAAAATGGCAAGCGGCCATATGTGTATTTTTCTTGATTGGTCACGTGTTAATTTACTTGTGTTGATTTGAAAAGTCCTAATTTTAGGCGTTAATGTTGTTTGCTACGGCAGTTCTTTGATTCCAATTTCACGCGGAAATTATTGTTGTTTTATTTAGTGTAGGAAGTGTCGGATTAGTTTAATTAGTATTTAGTTGGTTCCTCGTGTCTGTCTAGCTCTAAGACAATGCAGATTCGTCCCCTGAAGATTTACTGGATGGTAACGAATCTCGCATTAATTTGTACACATCGTGTCGCATGTAGAACAGCCGCACACGCACATGTCATTGTAGTAATTTGGGACATTGGTCCAGATGTTTACGATCTCTCCTGAGATCAGGCCTAGTTTGGCATTTTATTAATTCAAGTGGGAGTCATTTGGGAGACCTTGTTTTGTTTTATTGTAAATAGTGTAAATTTGTTGATCTGTTATTAAATTCATATGTTTTAATCCTGGTATTCACTTTTTCCTGCATGTTATTTTGTTATATGCTACCCTGCATGTTATAAGAAGCGCTTAACAACAACTTTACGAAATGGACTGTTACACCCCCCGAAACTGAGTCGAATGCTTCTTTGCAAGGGTTCAATATATATATATTTGCACGATAAACCTTTTTTCCGAGGTTACGATGACTTCGCGAGTCAGGAATTTTGTTGAAAAATGGTCAGGAAAAGTCAGGAAAATTGACATTGAAAATTCTGTGGACACCATGTAGTACAAGTTTCGGTTTTTCAAACCTTCTGTAGCCTATGCAATCTCAAATTGCATACATGACATACAAATTTAAATATCATATGAAAAATATAATTTCTCAAATTATCAATACACATCATTGACCCTTATTTTCCTAAGAGCTAAAAATGTTAACATTCTTAAAAACATTTTGGAAGTCATATTTCGATTGTCTTTTTAAAATGGTGTCTTCATGTCAAACTCTTGCCAAACTCTTTTCCACACCAAATCATTTTATTATTTTAAACAATTGTTGTTGTTGTTTGAGTCTTCAGTCTTTTGACTGGTTTGATGCAGCCCTCCATGCCGCCCTGTCCTGAGCTAATCGTTTCATCTCTACATAGCTACCACACCCTACATCCGAGGCAATCTGTTTAACATATTCTAACCTTGGTCTACCCCTACAGTTCTTGTCTTCGACCCTTCCTTCCATAACTAAGCTTGCTATTCCTGGGTGTCTTAGTATGTGTCCTACTAACCTATCTCTTCTCTTCATTATGATTCTCATTTGACCTCTATATTTTTCCCCCTGTTTTTTGAGCGATTCTCTCCAAAATGCTACCGCAGAGTCTAGAAAGTGCCTGTGCCCAGTGCTGCCACTCTGTGATCGAACGAAGAATCGCCTGTGGTCTTGGCTGTTGTCCCAAAAGCACAACAGAAAATTTGGACACGCATGCGTAAAAGGCAGATTTCAATGTTTGCTGGCAATAAAGGTAGAAAATTTTCGCTAAGCTGCGATCCACACAGCCAGTGCCAGATGCGGAGTGGAGTGCGCGACTGCATACCTCGTTGTGAGGGGAGTTGAAATATTTCCAATTCTTTGGCTGACGTCTTTTTTATTGTGCTGTATTTGATTGTAGATAATATTATTAAAGTAATTCAATTTCAAATAAAACAATGTACTGCAGCACTTAAGGTCCAACCGCCTCTGCTTCAATCACTAACCATTTGTTTGCTGGACAACATACTGAGAGAGAAATGCCTTTCCCCCACCCCTCCAGTAACATTCTTGGCTATGTACCCAATAATTGTAATGGATGGTTTCCTAATCCTAAAAAAAAAATTACCTCAAACACAGGCACTATAAAAAAGCTTATAGTTTAACGTGACCGTTAATCTCGAGATCATGAGCCACGGGGGACAGACACTATAACTTGGTCGTCAAGCCATCTGTTCTGTATGCTTCTGAGTGCCTTGAAATGACCAGAAAGGGTCCACTCAGAAAACTGAAGTTAAAAGAGAGGAAGATCCTGAGGAGGATATTAGGTCCAATTAGAGGGGGCAAAGATGAAGGTAATGTTGTTTGCAGACGATGTTGTGATCTGGGGCGAGGATGAGATGGAGTTACAAGAACAGTTAGACGTAATAAATGAAAAGATTGAGCAATGGGGATTGAAGATGAATGTGGAGAACAGTAAAACAGTGGTGGTGAGTAGAGGTAAGAAAGAAGGAAAAGGAGTAATCAAAGTAGGAGATAAGGAATTGGAAGTGGTGAAACACTTCAAATACTTGGGAAGTGAACTGACTGAAGATGGAAGACTAGATTTGGAAATAGCAGAAGAATACAACTCGGGAGTGCTTTCTACCAACAGGTACGGGGACTAGTATGGAACAAGGATATACCAATTAAGGCTAAAGAAGTTATGTACAAAGCATATTATGTTCCTTATGCAGCAGAAACTTGGACAATGACTAAGAGGGATGAGAGCAGAGTACAGGCAGCTGAGATGAGATTCCTGAGAAGTATGGTCCAGAAAACGAGGAGAGACAGAGTGAGAAATGAAGATATACGGAAAGAACTGGGAGTACAGAAACTAAATTACAAACTGGAGCAAAACAGATTGAGATGGTTTGGACATGTCAAACGGATGAAGTAAGGCTACTAAGACGAGCACTGGAACGACAGATGACAGGGAAGAGAGGACGAGGAAGACCAAGAATGCGTTGGATGGACTCGGTGAAGAATAGCATTAGTAAACGGAACCTGGATTGGAACACCGTGTCGGAAGAGGAATGGTGGAACGACAGAACAAAGTGTAGAGGAACCATATTTTCCCCCACCCAGTGTCAGCTGGAAAAGGGGAAATGAAGATGGTGATGATAGAGAGGAAGGAGGAATTTACAGAATCCGTCATAATGATGAATTGTATGAACACCAGGGGGACATTATCACGTCTATAAGGAAAAGTCGCCTGACCTTTTTTGGACACTTGGCACATCTGGATTCCGAAAGACTCACCAACAGGATATTCATAGTAACAGGAAGAGGCAAGGCTTCTAAGAACAAATGAATTGCACCAGTTAAGTCAGATATGGAACAACTAGATATCCCACTGGAACAAACTAGTGAACGTCTGATGTTCCGTCAGGTCATCCGACAGGGCGTTATCCCAACGTCCCTTACAAGTAAGAAGACTACAGGAGCTAAGTGGACAGAAGAAAGAAGACTGACTCATTGCCAGAAAATGAGGGACTATTGGAAGAAGAAGAAAGCAACAACTTTACCGAAGAGGAGATACGGGCCCCGTGGTCCTAAGTAGGCCTAAACAATAAAGAAAGAAAAATCTCATTCGTTCTCTCACCGTACTCTAGGTCTTCCTCGTCCTCTCTTTCCAGTCACCCGTCTCTCCATCACTTGTTTCGGCATTCTTTCATCCTTCATCCTTTTTACATGTCCCTACCATCTCAATCTGTTCTGCTCCAGCTTATCATACAGCTTCTGTACATTCACTGCCTTTTGAATGTCTCCATTTCTCACCTTATCTCTCCTACTCTTCTGTACTATACTCCTCAGGAATTTCATTTTGGCTGCCTGTATTCTACTTTCATCTCTCCTCATGTTAGGCCCCTTAAAACAATTATCATCATCATCATCATCATATCATCTCTCCTCGGGATTTTCTGCCACACACAAAGTTCCTCCTTTCTCTACTAGAAAGCGCTATAGTGTCAAGAAGCTTAGATATCTAACCTCCTTGACTTTCATAGCGCTCCAAAGAGCATTAAATTCGACATGCAAGCTGCCCTCTGGGGCGTCAATTAACGAAGCTTGCACCTAGCATCCAAGGCCATACAATATTATTATTATTGTCTCCTATCATATCTGGCACCATGCACTCTACTCCTGTACAGTGATTACCCGTACTGAGCCACATTCAACCTCCTCACATCAGACGACAAAATGCCCTTGTCAGATTATGGACTAAGGTGATGATCCACCAGGATACAGATGAAAACGATGTAGCGAGACTGAAATCCCAGAAACCTGCCTGGAAGACGGCCAGGAATCTAGCTGACATACCTTTTAGACCTGACGAAGCATGGAAGCAAGAATGGGCCAGATTACACCCACATGGTCTATTCAACATCGATGACCCAACAGCAAAACCTCCTGGGTTCAACCTCTCATGCACCATCTGGACCAGACTAAACTGGATATGCGTTGGAAGAACTGCTTCTGCACTACACCAATGGGGGTGGTTGGAGTCTCCTTCCTGCAACTGTGGTGCTGAAGTGCAAACCATCAGCCACATCGTGAAAGAATGTCCTCTACGAGCATTCACTGGGCCTATGGAGGAGCTACATCAAGTAATCCCTGCGGCACTCACTTGGTTGGAAGGACTAGACATCAGCTTGTGATGAAATCTCAAAATCTGCAGCTGTGTGTGTGCGTGTATGCGTGCCTCCTAGTCAGTCTGTAATACTTTATATCCCTGAATATAAATATGTATATATTTTTTTCTAATAGCAATTATATGTAAAATACATTTCAAACGATTGTCAAGCATCATAAGCTAAATAAATAAATAATAATTATGTCTCCTAGTCATCGGCCAAGAGAACGGAACCTGGAGTGGAATACAGTGGTTGAGGAAGAATTGTGGACAGACAGAGTAAAGTGGAGGGGTCTCATATTTGCACCAACCCAGCCCCAGCTGTAAAACGGAAATTGATGATGATGATGATGATGATTAATCTCATGTAAATTGTTTTCAGGGTTACGCAACCACCTGTTACAATTGGGTATGATCATGTTGACCAACTGAAAAACATTTTGATTGTGTTGTGTTTGCAGACGTGGTAAGCCTGAGAGTGGAGATATCGATGTACTGTTGACACACCCCACCTACACATCCACTCACAAGCCCAAAGAGAAGGGAAAGCTACTGAAGGATATTGTTTCTGCGTTGGAGTCAAGGAAGCTGATCACTGATACTATTTCCCTGGGGGATGTTAAGTTTATGGTAAGAGGAATCCATATTAATGTTGAGGAATGATGGATTATGAATTGAATACTTCCCCAGAATAATGTTGCATAGTCCTTTCTTAGCTACTGTACAAGATACGTTGTCATCTTGGCTGATTCACCCGAGGATTTGAATTCAAAATGATGACACTGACTTTTTTTTAAATTTCTATCAAAATAGTGTCAATCAGTCTTTCAGTCTGTACAGTACATTATGGACAATTACTGCAGTATTTGACAGATTAATCTTAAGCAGCTCTGGATTTAATACGACCTTTTACTGTCACAGGGTGTCTGCAGCTTATCAAAAGCCAAGGACAGCAATGATCCAGGCACAGCTCGGCGACTAGACATTCGCCTCACCCCTCATGACCAATACCACTGCAGTATCCTCTACTTCACCGGCTCAGATCTCTTCAACCAGAGAATGCGGGCCCATGCACTCGAGCACGGTTTCACACTTAACGAGTACTCCCTACGCCCCATGGGATCTACAGGTAGATTACCGTTTGATTCGTTAACTTTCGCTGTTCTTTATGACTTCTAAATTGATCTTCAATTTCAAGGATAAAGTATTTCAGTATTAACAAGGGCAATTGATACCAACTTCATCAGAGTCAATTCAATTTACAGTACAAAGAAACTGAAATTGTCCAGGTTTCTCAATCTTATTTTCTATGTCGTATTGGGAGGACGCGTAGCGCACCGCGCCTCTGCCCAACAAACTGAGTACCATCAAGAAAAAATAGTTTTACCTAATGAAAAATCCACAGCCTGCTTCCAGTCTCCGACCGGGTCAGGAATGGAATGAATGAAGCCCCCATCTAGCGGCGAGGATATGAACTGTGCCGGCTGCCGAGGCCTGACGCACTCCTCTGGGGCAATGATTAAATGAATGACAGCTGAAATGAAATGATAGTGGAGAGTGTTGCTGGAATGAAATTTTTGACAGGGAAAACCGGAGTACCCGGAGAAAAACCTGTCTGCCTCCGTTTTGTCCAGCACAGATCTCACATGGAGTGACCGGGATTTGAACCACGGACCCAGCGGTGAGAGGCCGGCGTGCTGCCGCCTAAGCCACGGAGGCTAGTTTTACCTAATAAAGGAGACAAAGTGAAGTCAGATGAATGGGTCCACCCCAATGGTAGAGATGGCACCTCCATCTCAGCAAGGTGTACCAAACTCAACGCAGCATACCAACTATCTCACAATTTGTACGACAAGAAGTGCAGTCAGACCCTCTTGATGAGGATACGTCTTTCGGCTTTCTCCAGGTCATCCATGGACCGAGATTTCTTCCAGATAGAACCTACCATTTGAAATCTAATTCTGACCTGTATCAACAGTTAGAATCAGCCAATACCAGTATGCGATGTAGGAGGCTAAAGTTCTACGGACACCTACAACGAATGAACAGCAACAGGCTTACCAAGAAGATCTTCTCCTTGGTTAAAAGCTACAAGACTGGAATCCTGTGGCTTAATGAAGTACTAAAGGACTTGGATTCGGCTGGAATTGCTGACCTTGATGTAGAAGATCATTCTAAATTTTGTGCTCTGGTAGAATCTTGGACCCCACCACCTAGAGTCCCTAAATGTCGGAAGCCCCTTTCGCAGGAGAGAAAGGAGAAATTATCAGCAGGGCTCAAGAGATATTGGGAACGGAAAAGAGCATCGAAGAAGAATTACTCATAAGCGCTCCGTATTGGGCTTAAATCAATAATAATAATAGTTAACTTTAATCTACGAATCAAAAAAACAATACAAACAAGCTTTAAAAATTAATATGTTTGATCCTTCTTCTGAGTGGGCACGAGTTTTCTCCTATTAGCCCCCAAATGTAATCGCCCATCATGTTCTCATTAAATTGTCCTTGATAACGTTGCTCAAAGTCTTAGTGAAAACGTTCCCCTTTCACAGTGGGTCAACATCGAAATCTAGGGGGACAAAATTATTTTTACGTTTTAATCATGAATTTAGAGTGAAAGCAACGTATATAATTTGTTTACTTCATAATAAACATCAATTAAGACCTTTTTAAGCTATGTCTATACATGCAAGAAATTGTCTATGACTAGGAGTTGGATAGAGCATTCAGCTATCTCTTCAGAACAATTTTCTACCCAAAATTTACTTTTAACAAAGTCACAAAGTTCCACTTTTGACATAATCGCCGAACTCAGTGCTTCAGACAGTTGTAAACGTGTGAGAACTGGTTGCGTGGCATCTTCTAAAACGTAAAATAACTAAGCAAGTTGCAAAAAGATGCAAAAATCTTATAACAGGTGTAAACTACAAGACTTTATCTACATTTTAACATTAAGTAGAAAGTGACGCAGAGTGATGCGACATACTAAAAATCTAAGTGAAAATATAATTTTAAAAATAATAGCTAAATATTATATAATGCAAATATAGATAAAATTACGTAACAATTACAAAGATCATACCTTCAGCTGCATTTTCCATCTTACAGCATCACACTAACCACAAAGACAACCAAACCACAGCCACTTACATTCACCCTCCAATTCAGACTGCTCGAACAGTGGTGACAGATTTACACTAAGATGCATTTATATCCCCGAATTGTGAGCGGCAATTATATGAGAATGCTGTAGAAGTAATAAATTTTGATTTTTTTTTTATTATGAAAAGAAATAATTTTGTCCTCCTAGATTTCGTTTTTGACCCACTGTGCCTTGGTCTTCTGAACAGGCCCCCAAGTTATCTTTAAATTGGTCCAAGTGATCATGTAACATGTGTACTCGAAGGGACATTCTGCAACCCATGAGTTTAAAGTTCTCAAGCACCGTGGAAATAAGCTGTTTGTAATTCTCAGCTTTTCTATTTCCAAGGAAGCCACGGATCACTGCTTTAAGGCTGAACCATGCTTGTTTTTCATGGTTGTTGAGTAATTGTGAAAATTCTTCACTGACCATTAGTTTATTTATTCCTCCGATGATTGAGTAAGGAGTAACCAGAAGTTCGTCTCATGAATCTCACATCTAAGTGGCTTCGGTGGCGTAGTTGGTAGCATGCTGAGCTTCTATGCCCAAGATAGCGGTTTCAAATCGGCCCGAAGTCGTCGGATTTTTTAAGAGCATTAATAATCCCTCAGTATGCCTTCCTTCGGAGGCGAATTAAAGCCGGCGGGCCCATGTCATAGATTTATGGCATGTTAAAGAACCTTCCACTAATTACACCTGTGTGAAGATAAATTATATGAGGACCTTACATACAAAAGCCGCCAAGTCCAATTTCTGACATTTTTAAGCTGTATACGCCATTATATGCGCATTGAAGAATCCTTTGGTTGTATTTTATTAGTCATAAGCAAAACCCGCCATCTTATGTTACAAATGCATGTAGAACTTTGCAGTTTCAAGCAATAACCGCCAAGTCCACAGGAGCCAATGAAACTGCTTATCCGTCTCACGTGATGTAGTTCATGACTTTATTCTGCATAAACATAACTAATTCAATTAACTATTATTCTTGAATTTACATTTGTGAAAGTGCTTTTTATTATTGAAATATTTCATTGTTAATGCAAAATACTTGATTCCACACACTTAGGTTCTCATTCATTCACGGGACAGAATTTTGAATTGATCGTGTTCCAACCAATACCCTCCAAGTCCAAAATAAAATCCACATTTACAGCGAAAATAATAGGTATACGTTTATTTTTCTTTGCTCATATTATTCCCAAACCCCTTACATATCACTTGTTCAATACACGCAGAGGCAGAGGCACGTTTTTCTTAAAATTTTATAAATGTGGACTTGGCGGCATTTGCATGTAAGGCCCTCATATATAGGTTAAACATTTGACTAACGTTCTTAGGTTCCTACGTTCGTTGTCAAGAGCCGACTGTGTTGGCATCTGGTTACTAAGTTCTGAACTAGTTGGTCGTTGACGGTGGCGTTTGGCGACTAAAGTAGGTATTACTTGGAAAAATTGAATGTCTGAAGTCCTTACTTGAATTAAAACAGATACACACACTAATACAGTCATCACAATTAACACCGGTTATCAGACAGATTCTACACACACCCAAAGTACACGGGGCTACATGACCGCGTTGTCGCAGCCCCTAAACAGAGGAACCAACCAATCTCATTTCTGTTGTTAGTCCTTTTTCATCCGCCTTCCTGAAGGTCCAGGCCTTACTTCCAATGCCAGAACTAGTCTAGCAAGAGTTTGATATACTTTCAGTCTAGTGTGTCATCTTACCTGTGTTGGCTTGAAAACTTGATTGATTACTCCTGTAATTTTAATAAATTTTGAGATAAATTTTCATCCAGGAATGATAAGTTGTAATCAAATAGTTAAAAGAGTTGACCCGTTCAATGATGATGTTTCCTACACAGATTTGGTTCATTGCCAAAGAATGACATTACTTTGGTTTTATGTGTTGAATTTTGCATTCCAAATTTTGAAACAATATTTTGTAGAATTAGGCAATTTTTCTAGGTTTGTGCCTTGTCTTGTGTGGGATTTCGCCTAGGACACCAAACTGGCTCATCAGCGGGCTCTTGGTGTCCCCGCCCGGACCCCACAGGAGTAGCGAACTGCGCGCTACCTCCATTTTTTTGAAGCGCACCTGCACCTCTTCACTGCGAGAACTAAACCCTCAAGCAGCCCTAACCTCCTTATCAAAGCTGAGTTTTAATTCACTGGCCATGAAAGCCAATATACAATCGTTTTAGAGGCCTTCATAGTGAGGTATGGCTGCTTGAGGGTTTAGTTCTCGCAATAAAGAGGGGCAAGTGCGCTTCATAAAAATGGAGGTAACGCCCAGTTCGCTGTTCCTGTGGGGGTCCGGGCGGGGACACCAAGAGCCCTCTGAAGAGCCAGCTTGGTGACATGGACGAAACCCCACACAAGACACGGCACAAACCTAGAAGAATTGTTGAGTTTTAATTCACTTGCCATGAAAGTTAATATACCAATATTTTGTAGATTGAATATAGCATGTTGGAGATAAATTTCAGTTTTAGCAACAATGATTTGGTCATCTGCAAAGAGTAGTGTATTAAGAAGAAAATTTTGATTTACGGCAACTCCAGCATATTGGCCTTGTCTCCACAGTTTTATATTGTAAAATGTGAATGAACTCGTTTCTTTGCCTTGGTCAAGGTATTTCTATTAAGTTTCAAAATACAACTATGGTGCTTTCCCTTTTGGTATGTAAACACAATTTTGCACAAATAAGCTTAGTAATATACATCTATAATAATAATAATAATAATAATATCGTATGGCCTCGGTGCTGGGTGCAAGCTTTGTTATTTGACACCCAGAGGGCAGCTTGCATGTCGAATTTCGTTGTTCCTTGAAGCACTATGAAAGTCAAGGAGGTTAGATATCTAAGCTCCTTGAATACTATAGCGCTTTCTAGTAGAGAAATGAGGAACTTAGTGTTGGCGGAAACTCCCGAGATTAATTTTGCCATTATGAACACGGCCTACTGAATTCAAATGGGTTCTTTGACATTCCAACATCGTATGACATGTGTGTCGTAGTTTTTGCCGCCTTTCATTAATCACTAACCACGGCCAGGAGCGAACCTGTAAGCTT
This sequence comes from Meconema thalassinum, assembly GCA_946902985.2. Lineage (NCBI taxonomy): Eukaryota > Metazoa > Arthropoda > Insecta > Orthoptera > Tettigoniidae > Meconema > Meconema thalassinum. Next base: position 193,433,517 of record OX336395.1, read on the forward strand.
AGGGTTGGTAGTCCGACATGATTACCACTTACCCACCGTGACAAGCAATATACAGCTGATAACGCCAGACTAGCCTGTTATCCATTCAATTCATAATGTATTAGACTTTTGTTCCGTGATTTTTTAAGTGTTTCTCGCTTCACAATTTCCGGAATACTAAAGACATCTGTTGAGAGATGCTCGAACTACTTGCAAATACATATTCAGAAAACAGGGTAGATGTTTGTTCCGTGTATATCTCAAATTACACAAAATGTAAAATAGATGTTTGTTCGCGCATACACTTAAATTCCTGAATCTGAGTCTCGAATCCGACCGGAAATTACAAATTCGCAATCGTTCGTAAAGATACCTGTCAGTAGGAAGCGATACATCAAACGATAAACTGTCTCAAAACTAGAATGTCGTTTCTCAAATTTTCTACATCGAAAAAATCCGGGCAAAAGATCCAAAATTTATGAGTATTGTAGCATAATTTTTCATTATTTCATTATTCCTATTTCTGAAGAAGTATTAAACAGAAAAATCCATTTAAAGAATGCTAAAAGATACAACAATCAGATCAATCTTTGAAGATAATGTAATAGAAAGGAAAATAACTCATCATCATCTTCATTTCCCGTTTCCAGCTTCCTGGGTCGGGTTGTGAATTAAGGACCTCCAACGTTTCCTGTCTCTCCACCACTCCTCTCCTGTTTTTAGTACTTCTTCAGGTTTTCCTCCTCTCTTCTCTACACACTCCCACACTGTATCTGCCCATCTCTTTCGGGGCCTTCCTCGTGGTCTCTTCCCTGTCATCTTTTCACAGAAAGTTTTCTTTGGTACTCTCTCCTCTCCCATTCTCATCATATGTCCATACCACTTTAACTTTGTTGTTTCTATCCTGTCCTGCAGCTTCAAGATTCCTGTCCTTTTTCTAATCTCTTCGTTTCTAACTCTATCTCTTCTGGTCTTGCCCTCTATACCTCTAAGGAATTTCATCTCCGCGGCTTGTATTCTACTCTCCTCTCTTTTTGTAGTAGTCCACGCTCCAGCTGCATATGTTAGTATGGGTCTGTAGTAGGTTGAATATAATACATTTTTACATTTCTTTGGGACATCTCGGTTCCACAGAATACCCCTTATGCTCTGGTAAAACCTGTTCGCTTGTTGTATTCTCTTTCCAATTTCCTCAGTTATCCTTCCATCTTCTGTGATCACACTTCCCAAGTACTTGAAACTTTTAACCACTTCTAGAATTTTCCCATTCAATTCTATCTTTCCTCTTCCTTCCTTCCTTCCTCTTGACATTACCATTGTCTTGCTCTTCTCTGTGCTTACTTTCATCCCATATTTCTCTATTTCTTGATTCCATACATCTAGTTGTTTTTGTACTTCCTTTTCATCCTCGCCCCATATCACTATATCATCTGCAAACAGCATGGCCTTTGTTGCCTCTTGTCCCAATCTCTGTTTAACATTCTTGTGAATTTCATCCATGACTATGATGAATAGTAAGGGGGACAATACACTTCCCTGTCGGAGACCTGTTTCCACTTTAAACCATTCTGTTTTTCCTATACTGGTCTTCACGCTACTCACACAATATTTGTACATAGCTTTTAACATTTGGACATCAGCTCCGTTAACTCTCCTTTTCCTTAATACATTCCAAACCACCTGTCGAGGCACACTGTCGTACGCTTTCTCAATATCAATAAATGTCATCACCATGTCTTTTCCAAATTCCCATCTTTTCTCCATCATTTGCCTTAATGCAAAGATAAGGTCAAATGTTGATCTGTCTTTCCTAAAACCATACTGTTCTTCTTCCATCTCTCCTTCTATCTTCCTCCTCAGTCTGCCTTCCAGAACTCTCTCAAAGATCTTAGCTACATGAGCGATAAGAGTGATCCCTCTGTAGTTATTGCATTCCTTTTTGTCACCTTTCTTAAAAATCGGGATAATTAATCCCTTTCCCCATTCTTCTGGAATCTCTTTCTTCTTCCAAATTATTCTAAATAATCTATACAACCACTGTACACTTATTGGTCCCGCTGCTTTTATCATTTCCGTGGACACCTCATCCTCTCCTGCTGCTTTACCGCTCTTCATCTTCTGTATGGCTTCCTCTATTTCTAGCATAGTGATCTCCTTTTCTTGTTCTTCTTCTTCTTCCATTGTTTCTTCTTGTTCTTTTTCATCTTCCAGTTCAATGTATTTAACATTTAGTAGCTTTGAAAAGTATTCTTCCCATCTTTTTAATATATCATCTCTTTGATACAATATCTGTCCTGCTTCAGTTTTTACAAATTTTGTGTTTTCCCTACCTTTTACACTGTTTTTCACCAATCCATATAGAACCTTTTTACTTCCTTGGATATCCTCCTTCAAAGTTTCCGTGAAACCTTCCCAACTTTTCCTTTTTTCTTCTTGTACAATTTTTTGGCATGCCTTCTTTGCTTCTCTATATTTTTGCCATTTCTCTGCATTTTTACTGCCTATCCACTTCCTCCATGCCATTTGTTTTTCTTTAACAGCTTCCTTTACCCTGTTGTTCCACCAAGGAGTCTCCCTTTCCTTTTTCTTCCCCGATAGTCTTCCACAAGGGTTTACTGCACACTTCGCAAAACAATTTCTAAAACATGACCATTCCTGTTCGACACTTTTTGCTTCGTCTTTGGGAATTTCCTTTTTCAAGTCTTCTTGGAACTTTTCCATTGCCTCTCTCTCTTTTAGCTTCCACACCTTTATTTTTCTTTCCCTTTTCTCTGCAAGCTTTGTGATTTTCCCAAGCCTTAATTTGGCTATCACCACTTTATGGTCTCCTTCAAAATCTCCTCTTGGCATAGCTGTCACATCTACCAGTTGTCTACGTTTATCCTTTTCCACTAGGATAAGATCGATCATTGTTTTTGTCTTTCTGTCTCCCCATCCATACCTAGTTATTTTTTGGGAGTTCTTTTTCCTAAACCATGTATTTCCAACAATTAATCCATTCCTTCTACAGAAATCTATTAACATTTCTCCTTCTTCATCCTGATTTCCATAGCTAAATGGGCCAATTATCTCTTCTTTTCCCTGCCTATCTGTTCCCACATGTGCATTCATATCCCCCATTATTATAACCTCTTTGTCTTCTATACACTTTTCCAGTTCTTCTAAGAAATCCTCTAAACATTCATCTACCTTCCCTGTCTGGGGTGCTTAAATCTGTATAAAATCCTTTGTTCCACTCTCAAGTCCTAGTCTAATTTTCATCATTCTGTCATTAATTTGGTCTACTTTCTCAACATACTGCACTAAGTCTTCTCTCACTATTATTGCAACACCATTCATTGCCTTATTTCCTCCACTCCAATATATTCTATATCCCTTCCCTTTCTTGACTTCTTTCTCACCTTTTCCCTTCCATTTCGCTTCACTGACTCCCATCATTGCTATTTCCATAACTAGTTGACAATAATTTAAAAAGGAACTTGAAAAATAAAGTTATCAGACAAATTCAACTCACACCAACCCTAGTACACAGGGCTGTTGACATGGAGGAAAGAACGGAAGGAGATGCCTTCGCTGCGCTGCCTAGTGCAAGCTGCTGAAGCCAAACGGCTCGCCCACTTTGAGGAGCAAAAAAATGGCTTTCCCTATGCTTAAAGCCGTAAACCACTCCAACTAGTCTAGGATTTTAGTGACTTAAAACTGCAATGCAATGGCAAGTCAAGATATTTTCTTGGATAGGCAGAATACACTCTGTACATCACGGTACTTGGCACAAATAAGCTGCGTTATCGTTTTAAAAGCGAATTTAAATAGAAATATGAGAGCACCTATAATAATAATATCGTATGGCCTCGGGTGCCGGGTGCAAGCTTTGTAATTTGACACCCACAGGGTAGCTTGCATGTTGAATTTCGTTGTTCCTTGAATCACTATGAAAGTCAAGGAGGTTAGATATCTAAGCTCCTTGAACACTACAGCGCTTTCTAGGAGAGAAATGAGGAACTTTGTGCTGGCAGAAACTCCCGAGATTAATTTTGCCATTATGAACACGGCCTACTGAATTCAAATGGGTTATTTGACATACCAACTTCGTATGACATGCGTGTCATATTTTTGCCGCCTTTCAAAAATCACTTACCACGGCCAGGAGCGAACCTACAATCTCGGGGTTAGTAGACCGACACGCTATCCACTCACCCACCGCGGCAAGCTAGAGCACCTATGCAAGGCTAGTTTTGTAAGAAAGACGCATCATAACGTAGTAATACGCTGAAAAATTGATTAAATTGAATACAGGTGTCTGAAGGTGCAAGTTATACCAAAGAAGGAACATCTTGGGAACTATCATAATGATGCCGAACTAATCACGATATTTACACCAAATTGATTTTCCGTGAAAATCTTATTGGTGTTGAGGCATTCACCAGTTTTTAGGCCTAATTTTGAGCACAGTCACACTTATTGTTCGTACACATTTTGATATTCAAGAATACAAACCTTAAAATTAATAAACAGAGCAGTTATTCGATTCGTACAACCATGTGCAAGTCACGGAACACCGAATACGAGTTAAGGTTACGCCCACTTTGGACGCAGCGCTTTGCTTCACTCAAACAAGCTCAGGGCATCTCCTCTTATTCTTTCCTCCATGGCTGTTGACCCAACATGTCAACCCCTTGAAAATGAATTTACAACTACAAGACAATATGCAATTAGCTTAATGATTTGAGACACCCTGTATGTTGCAGGTGTTCCGGGAGAGCCAGTGCCCATCACCTCTGAAGAAGACATATTCGAATACATGGACTTCCCTTACAAGAAGCCAGAAGAAAGAGGTTGATTATGCTCCACTCTACTGTATTTTCAAACACATTAAATTTATACCAAGCAAGTAAAACTTGTGTATATCATTGCTTCTTCATGCCATTGTCCATATTTCCTTCTCCCAATTTAAACCCGGCCGAAGTCGTCGGATTTTTTAAGAGTGTTAAAACTCCCTTAGCATGCCTTCCTTCGGAGGGGAAGTAAAGCCGGCGGTCCCATATCATAGATTTATGGCATGTTAAAGAACCTTCCACTAATTACACCCATGTGAAGCTAAATTAGGTTAAAAATGTAAACAACGCTCAGGTTCCTACGTTCGTCGCCAGGAGCCGACTGCGGTTGCGTCTAGTAGCCAAGTTCTGAACTAGTAGTTGTTGACAGTGGCATTTGGCAGCAAAAGTAGGAACTACTTAAAAAATTCAAAGTCTGCAGTCCTTACTTGAATTAAGAAACAGAAACACACACTAATACAGTCATCACAATTAACACTGGTTATCAGACAGATTCTACACACACCCAAAGTACACGGGGCTACATGACCGCATTGTCGCAGCCCCTAAACTGAGGAACCAACCAACTTCTCCCACTTAACGTTATAACGAGGGATAGGAATTTTTTGGTGGTTTTCAAGTGATGAAAGCGGTATTTTAAAGTGGAAAATTCGGTGATTTTAATTACAATTTTCAGCACTTCAAAAATTATAAATTTTAGGCGGAATATTTTTCTATCATGGATAACATGCATTAAATCTTAAAATACTGTACACTAACAACACATTTCACAGTTCGTCCTTCAAAGTACGGAACTGTTCAAATTATTAGACTCGACACACAAATTCCCACCATCGTATAGAAAATCGAGATGAATTTTCTTTCTCATATATTGTTTTCTTCAGAAATGTACAAACTAAAATTAGAAAAAATAAACCATCTAAGAAGCAAAAAGTGTTGACAGTCGTTTTTCTTAGATATTAATGTTCGCATAATCCACATAACTCGAGTTAAGTGGGTCTTACAATACTATGCTATAGAGCAGGGCCATCCAGTCATTGCGCTCGGGGAGCTCTGGGTAGTCAGACTAGCGCTCCTTCCCCTACCACCACTACAGTGTGGCAGCGAGGAGACGGACATGTTCGGACCACACTGACTAGATACGTTCGTACAGTCGTGCGGCCGACGGCTCTTGTGGGATCGTTGACATATTAATAGGGCTTTTTTGCCATAACAAATATACCGCATATACAAATCAAATGGTACTCCGATGTATGGAATATGCAGGAAACTAACACAAGTGTTAGGTAAAGAATATTGTGATTTATTCCAAACTGAAATGTGAACATATTAGAGAGCAAAAAAATTCAACAACAAATTGTATTCTTTTTAACACATTACATCTCTGTTGCACACTAAACATTTGGCATGCCCTTTATAAGCTGTACAGCAAAATTAAATTTCCCATTCTGCTTTAAAGACTGCTGCTTCACCACTGCTTTATTTGTATGCTGTTCAGTCATGACCACTGCGAAACTGATTTACTTACACGCTATCAACAAAGCGCATTGGACTAGACTAGCGACTGATGGATCGGCTGCACACTTCAGCACGCTCAGCCAGCCAAGCTCCTCCCACCACTTCTGAAACTACCTTCCAACAAAGCACCCGGAGCACTGACTCAGAGCGAGGCCAGAGCGCTGTTTGGATGGCCCTACTATAAAGTGTCCTAATTTATTTTTGCGTGTACATAAAATACATTTCAATATTTCGACCAATAGTTTTGTTTTTTCTAGGCTTAAGAACATACACGGTTTTCGATAATTCGCGCATTAATTACCACGAATTATCGGGAGTGCGCTGTAAAGAAGAAAACAGAAAAAAAAACTAAAATTCGTGTTTTCATGCGGAATTCCCGAAATTTCGCGAGTTTAAAAATCATTCTCTTTGTGAATTTTAGGTTTATTAAAACAGATTACCATTTCTGTATTACTTAATTTAATAATTCACGAAATTCGCAGTTGTGAATTTTTCCTATCCCCGAATATAACACATCGACAGATTTCATTGGCAGATTTGTGGATTTTCAAAAATTATTTATTCATTTCATTATTTATCACATAGAAGAATATGTCCGATGAGTAGGGATAGGAATTTTTCGGTGATTTCAGAGTGAAGAAAGCGGTATTTTAAAGTGGCAAATTCGGGGGTTTCAAGTGCACTTTTCAGTACTTTCAAAATGTTAAATTTTAGGCGGGATTTTTTAAATATCATGGTTAACATAACACATTTCAGTCATCCTTCAAAGTATACTTCAGTGAAGAGATCCAAATTCTCTTGTTACAAACGGTGACACATATCACTTAACGTGCTACTGTAAGCTGAAGAACAAAAGTTCACAGTTAGCATTTGAACAGGGTATCAAAATTGTTTGCAACACAGATTCTGAGAACTTTGGAAATACGAATGTAATTCCTTGTAAAACTTGAACAATGTCTGTCTTGGTCCTGTCGTGCATCTGCTTCTTGATTCAAGTTTGCAGTTCGTTGTATCCTCTTATGACCTCACTTTCTTCCAGTGTTCCACAGAATGGCAACTTCTTAATTTTCTTTGCAAGGTCCTCATTGATGTTCATTGGCACTATTTCTGCTGGATCCAACGCACACATTTGTAAATCTTGTTCCCAGGGTCAACGGATCTCAGGCTGATTAATATTCTAAGAGCATGGGACCCAGCCTTTACTAAAACTGAATGTATTTTCTCTCTTTTTAACACATTTCCACAACCCTCCAACAGCTCCTTTATATTGGTACCGTAAGGTTGAGGGCTTGCTGAATTCTCCGTAGATGTCCATCTAGAAGGTGAACTGTCTGATAAGACTGGCCTTCTAATAAAGGGATGAGTTCATGTCTGTGTCAAATTCTTTGAATCTCAAGTATTTTGTCATGTGAAACATTGTTCAGGAAATCAACACTAGAGTTATCAGTCCCTACTACTTCATTCATAAATTGCACAATACCTTTCAAGTACTCTGACAGGTACACTACAGAATGAAACCAAGAAGACCACTTGGTTAAGACTGGTTCAGGAAACAGTGGCACATTTGGATATGGATACTTGCCATCTAGATATTCATGTCTGAAAGGCGCACTATATGACGCCAAGCATCAAGTGGTCACTAGGATGAAGGGGCAGGTGACCTTGCTGTTCTGGCCCTTAAAACCTCAAAAACTTAGTAACTGACCAGTATGACCGACCAGATTGATAAAGATCGCTGTATGCAGAAAGCGAGGTCCGCTATCTACCGTTAAGTTTCCGATCATTCCGTGTTTGTTGGGTGCTCTCCATGCAGTCAAGTCTTGAGAGAAAATTACCGCTACTACACTCGCACAAAAACAAGCCTTTGTCGGCTTCTGTGACGACGATATTTCAAATGGGCAAGGTGGTCTCACTACGATGACATCAGGGCAAAACCTGGATGAATGAAAAGAGGCAGTGACATTCAGTAGTTAGACTTCGACAAAGACGATCATGGTTTCAGACATGAAAGCGATGAGGATATTGTACGGAATTTGACTGTCGGTGAGGTAAACTGAGATCCAGTGCATGTCAAGTGAAGGAGTGATGCAACGGAAATCCCGAAAGTTCCTACAGTCAAGCTAGTGTGTCTATAGTCACACTTATCTCTTATATAGAAAATCGAGATGAATTTTCGTTCTCATATATTGTTTTCTTCAGAATTATACAATCTTAAATTAGAAAAAATAAACTATCTAAGAAACAAAAAGTGATGACAGTCACTCTTAGTTTTTAATATTAGTATAGGCCTAATCCACGTAGTGTCTCATACAATACTATGTTATAAAGTATTATAATTATTTTTTTCTGCGTGTTCTTAAAATACATTTCAATATTTTAACCAATAGTTTTCTTTTTGCTAGGCTTAAAAACATTACTGCAGATAATTCGTGGCTTTCAAAAATCCGCGGAAATTCGTGCATTAATTGCCGCGAATTATCGGAAGTGCACTATAAAGAAAAAAAGAAAAAATTCACGTTTTCATGCAAAATTCGAGTTTTCATGCAAAATTCACGTTTCATGCGAAATTCGCGAAAATTCGCGAGCTCAAAAACATTTATTTTTGCCATTTTTAGGGTTATTTTAAGACATTATCACCTGTGTATTACTTCTTTTAAAAATTCGCGATCGCGAATTTTTCCTATCCCTAACGATGAGATACAGTACTCGAGGGAAAAATTGCATAAACATAAGAATGATTATACTGTGGACAGGCATCAAGGAGCTGCGGGTGGTATCTGTGCACGATAGCACCTAACGGTTGTAGCTTTCTTCGGTCTATTTGGAGAGATTCTCGCTGTTACAATTCAGAATTCGTGACCGATAACAGAAAAATATCACAGTGTAACATGATCGGCGCCACTCTCCGTCCATTTGACAACATCTCCATTTGCGAGTTGGTTTCCCGATAGTCGCTGCTCTTAAGCCATTGGACAAGATTATCCCGAATTGATTCTGAAGTAATGAGTCGCAGACAAGTCGACGAAATACTTAAATCTCTTCACTCGTAGCAGATCCTCACCGTCGACCTGAATAGCTCTCATTGCTTGTGGACCTGACGTCATATATTCAGTTTTTTTTTATTGAGGCACAGGCCGTATTGTATAAGTCAATCGTTCCATTTTTGGGTTTGTCATTTGTGCCAGTCGAACAACTGCCACAATATTTCGTCCCCACCCCTCCCCCTCTCGCTGGGCTGTTTGTCCCGGGAGCTGGGCTCTGAACACTGTATTTCAAATATGTCAAACTCCCGCCGTTACCCCTCTCTGCCTGCCTACGTATTTCCGGCTTTGGAAGGGACATGACGTCATGAGAAGCCGCCAGATTGTTCTCGTAGGTTCCAGAAGGAATTTGTAATACTGGCCGCGTGACAAAATGCTGCGCGACGATTGGTCGATGGGCGTGCGCATGCGCCGGGAAACTGAGATGAACTTGTGCGTCCTACTGACGGGAGGACTCGACGTTTGGACTGCTTACGATGTAGTTGTTAAGAGGAGAAAGATGGCCGCTCGGTAGGCCAGCCCTTGAGGCTGTGTGGCCATGAGGCCATTGATAAGGTACTGTGTATTTCTACCAAAAAATGTTCTAATACTGCTTGTGATATTTTGTTCATTATTCTACTCCCGATGGAGATTTTGATTACTTATATGCTGCTTCGAGTGCGGGCTGTGAAGCTAAGCGTCATTTTTATTTTGAACTTGAACTTGTGTGGCCCACATAATGATTGGAAATTTATTATTCCTGTTTGATATCTTGACTCTTATTCTGAAGGAAATATTCCTTAATTATGATTCTCAGCTTAGTGTGGCATATTTACGTATTATGAAACTTTGGAATATTCAAACACGTGCAACGGCCGTTAATTCTGACGCCAACCTAATTTTGGTAATAAGCTATTTCGCTATTTAATATGGACACGAACCACCTTCTTTAATGTGAAAATATTGATTGTAAACCTTTTGGATTGGGATTTTTATGTTTTTTGTCGGCGGCATTCCCCTTGCCTATTGTCGCCGTCTGGTCGGCTACTCTTAGACGCCTCGTGGCGTAGGCTCTTCTAGCCTTGAGCCTTTTCTTATGTTGCCTTCCACAATACCGTATTTCCTCGCATAATCGTCGCTACTGCGTAATCGTCGCACCCCACTTTTCAAACACTAAAATAGGTTTATAAAATTTTATCGCATAATCGTCGCATAGCATGTTCGTATTTGTGCGCCAGTCAGTTGCACATGCTGCCGCGACTTTATAACCTGGCGAGACTTTGTCAGACGAAAAATATCTCGTCTTTATGCTTGCGGGCAATGAACTGTGACGCGAGCGGCAAGCTTCGTCACTTAGCACATTCCGCGAGCGTATATTCTGGCGTGATCTTGTCAGGAGAAAGTAATCTTGTCTTTATGCCTGCCGGCTATGAACGGCCCGCGCACATTCCGCGATCTTATAGGCCTAATCTGGCGTGATCTTGTCGGCAGAGAGTAATTTCGTCTTTATGCCTGCGGGCTATGAACTATGACGCGAACGGCCAGCGCACATTCCGCGAACTATAGACCTAATCTGGCGTGATCATGTCAGCAAAAAGTAATCTCATCTTTAGGCCTGCGGTCTATGAACTGTGACGCGAGCGGACAGCGCACATCCCGCGAGCGTATAGGCCTAATCTGGCGTGATCTTGTCAGGAGAAAGTAATATCGTATTTATGCCTGCGGGCTATGAAGCGCGACGCGAATGGTCAGCGCACATTCCGCGAGCTTATAGGCCTAATCTGGCGTGATCTTGTCAGCAGAAAGTACTCTCGTCTTTATGCCTGCGGGCTATGAACTGTGACGCGAACGGCCAGCTCACATTCCGTGAGCTTATAGGCCTAATCTGGCGTGATCCTGTCAGGAGAAAGTAATACCGCGTCGTCTTTATGCCTGCCGGCTATGAACCGCGACACGCACGGCCAGCGCACATTCCGCGAGCTTATAGGCCTAATCTGGCGTGATTTTGACAGCAGAAAGTAATTCGTCTTTATGTCTGCGGGCTATAAACTGTGACGCGAACGGCCAGCGCACGTTCCGCGAGTTTATAGGCCTAATCTAGCGTGATCTTGTCAGGAGAAAGTAATCTCGTCTTTATGCCTGCGGGCTATGAACCACGACGCGAATGGCTAGCTTCGTCAGCACATTCCGCGAGCGTTAACCTGTCGTGACCTTGTTAGAAGAAAGAAGCCTGTCTCTGACTGCAGGCTAAGACTCACGCTACGCGAATGACTGGCCCATGCAGCAAATAATGATACAGTATATTTTTTGAACTTAAATATTCTTCGCATAATCGTCGCACCCTGCTTTTTTCCACGAAATTTTGGCAAAAAAAGTGCGACGATTATGCGCGGAAATACGGTATTCTTTATTACTGTGTTTGGTAAGCCCTCCCGGGCAGTTTACTTAAAAAGAAACCTTCGTTTGAGTACATGTGCTCGTGTGATTAGTGTATCGTCTGTGATTTGCTCATATCACCCTTCCCGCCTATTATTGCTCGGATAGCAATTATTACTTCTCTTGCTTCCGCTCTCATGAGCCATGCACCTCATTGTCTTGGATTTTCGATAACTCTTTGTTGCGCCTGCTGCGCCCAAGCCGACCAGATCTAAGGGTCTCCTCCCAGTTTTAACTTAAGTCCCAAGTGTCTTAGGTCTCTCGCCCCAATACCTTATGTACTCCCTTTTATTGAAATATATTTGTTATTTGTTTTGAAGTTGAGAACATGATTCTCCCGCTATCCAGTGCGTCCTATACCCACCCTTTGGGTACGTCCAGTTTTCCACTCCCTGGTCAATCTGACCAAGTCCCCCTTTCCCTGAGTCTTAAAGGTAGCATTAACAAATCTAGGCTCTGGGCAATTAAGGGGGGCTGTGCCCTATTCCCTTCGCGGGTTGCTGCACAGTATGTGGTAGCGAAAGCGTTGGTTATCGAAGTGCCGACGTGCTGCTAGCCTTTGAGTCATTTTTTGTTTGTTTTGGGGCAAGTAACTTCATTTTAAGTAAAGTCAGTAGAGTCAGGACTTGATGTGATGTGTGGGGAAGTATGCTGTGTGCATAATTCTAATCTCTGTCTGTTTTCTGTTTTTTTTTTCATGGCCTTGTGCTTATTCGGAGCGCCACAAAGTTATTGAAGCAAAAGTTGTAATGCTAATTTCATCAACTGTGATGTGTTGAAAATGAAGGACTCCCTAGGGCTCGGTGAGCTCTGGTTTTGCTGCTCTCCCTCCTTTGTCTCTGTTTCGCTGTGCTGCTGCAGAAGACCTCGCCGTGGTAAGTTCAGCACAGTAGTGTTGAGTTAACCTGTAATTCGTTGTGCCTACAGTTTCTGCATCAGTATGATAAGTATCGTGCTCAAACTCCCTGTGTTTTTTGGTTGTAATTGTTTTGGAGTTTTCTCAGCAGTGTGGTGCTGTTTGATGCACTCAGTGTGATAGCGCAAAAGTTCTTCTGCTAAAATCTAGTGATTTTTCTGACTGGGTAACCTTTGAAAATTTGAAAGCCTATTGTTGGCAGTGTTGACTTGTGGTCATTGTTTATGTTCCTGGCAGTTGGTCGAGCCTTAATTGTCGAGTCAAATATTATTTTCTGGCAGTGGAAGCCAAGTAAAGCTGTATGCTTATTTATTTTCTGGCAGTAAGCCAAGTTGAAAGCCTTGTGTGCAAATTATCATTTTCTGGCAGTAGAAGCCAAGTGGAAGCCTTGAGTGCTAAATTATTTTCTGGCAGTAAAGCCGTGTTCTTGCAGTGTTGCTGATTTTATTAAAACTACAGAACAGGAGACCAAGCCGTCGTAACTTTCAACAAGGTATATTACTGAAAATATAGTATTTATGATTGACAAACCTTTCTCGGAGATGTTGGGATTCGTTTTACTTTCTCAATTGCCACTACTGCACCGGAATAATTCCTTTTAATTGATTATTTACGAAAATAATGCTTTTAGCATTGTCTTCATTTCATTATGGACGCCATCTTGAACACTACGTCATACGTCATGTGACACCCGAAAAACGAACATCTGAGTACGTTACCAACATGTCCAATACAAAATTCACCATATGACACGTAAAGTTTGAAATTGTTACAAATTTCCACTAAGTTAAGCACTGTCTTGTGGAAAATTACTGCTAGTACCACAAGCATAAATAAACACTGGCAATTGGCGCAATTTTTCATTACATTACTTTATCGACGCTCTTTTGTTTACTCGTTCTATACCCGTTGTGAAATAGTACCAAATGCGTGGGGTTGGCATTCCTGACTTAGTAAGCAAGATGGCTCCAAAAGACTTCATTTCTGCTATATAAGTCGTGTATCTATTTGAGATGGCTGGGTGGGTTTATGGCAGCGGACGAGTCAACATCTATTATTTTAACAGCTCCGGATACCATTACTAAAGGTACTTTGGCAAATTTCATTACCTAAATTGTTTTATACCTTTGTTCTCCCGTTCTGTAGCGCTACCCTGATTTTGAGTTAAAGCTAATTGTCAAGCTAAGTGAAGCCGTTGAGTGCTAAATTATGTTTTCTGGCCGTGGTGCCAAATTGGAGGCTCAAGTAAATGTTTTCTGGCCGTGGTGCCAAATTTGAAGGTTCAAGTAATGCTTTCGGGCAGTGTTGCCAAGTGTTAAGTTAAAGCTAAGTGCTATCTGTGTTGTCAAGTTATAGTAAATTGTCAGGCTGAGTGCCAAGTTCGTAAAGTTATTATTCTTCTAAATTTCTGTGAAAAGTTGATCAGTGTTAATCCGCATTTTCGAGGCCAACATTTGTGTAGTGGTACACCTGGTTCTACTAATGTAGCTGTAGACAGTAACTGTTTGATCCTGTAGATCTCTTTTGAAGTAGAGTACTGTCCTTATTGTCTTGCTGTGACATTTTATGTGAAGTTTTCAGGGAATGTGAAAAGTGAATTACAGTATTAGTGTACTGTGGTACACCTGCCAGTGGTGTCTGTGCTATTTTGAATTTGTGAAGTGTAAACCTGCTATTTTGAAAAGTGTATTTTGAATTCTGATAACCTGTGTCTGTGAGGTTATGTTCACATCTGCTATGGAGTGCCCTAAAGTGTGACTACGGTGTACGTGCTGTGATGATGTGGCACAAGGTTGCCAACTGTGTCGGTGATATTTTGATATCAGTTGCTGCGCGCAGTTCTAGATTTTATATTTCAGCCTTGAGGTGTGCTGTATGAACGAGTGATGTCTGTACGAGTAAATGGATATGAGCAGTTAGTGGGTTGTCAGCTGACGAGATTTTGTTGACTTCTGCTGTGTTCGAGTGTTGTCGAGCGACCTGTGAGCTGCTTGTGTCGAGAGAGTGTTGTGTGAATGTTAGTTAACCTTGATTTTATATAGTTTGGTGGGAAAGCAGTATAGCATCTGCATTGAGATTGTCAATTGTGAGAATAGTGGATAGCTCGAAATTTATTTCAGAATTTGTTGATTTTCTTGTAACGAGCCCCGTGGATTTGGGTGTGGTTGAACCTGATCTGACGTGTTCAGACGTTGCTGCGACGTATCGCTTGTATGCAGTTAAGAAGAGTTCCTGTTTTGAATTTCTTTGGTCGTACCATTTTTGATTTTCAGTTGGTGACCAAGTAACCTGCTTCGAAAAATTTTATTTCGGGTGGTTTTGAAATTTTAGGTAGCTATGGAGTAGCTGTTGAAGAACGGGCTGGGACCTCGAGTGTGAATGGTTGTTGCTGTTGCTTTATTTTTAGGTTTTACTTGTATTTTCCTGGACATCGCCTTGTGCTTCCTCGGGTTGGCGCCTGTCTCCGTTGTACCCCGGCGTCCTCTGGTGACATGGTGTTTTCTTTTTGGTTGACTGGCCTGTGATGTCTCTTACGTCAACGTTCGGCAGGAGGAAGTGTTATCCTTATGTGTCATGTGTCGAGCTCGTTCGTCCCCTTCTGTCATGTGAACCGGTGGAGTTCACCTTGTGGCAGGAGCAATTGTAGTGTGTGTCTTAGGTAATTGCGAAGACTTTGATTTCAGATTTTGTGTTGGAGGGTTGGTGCCTGTCGACGTGGTCAATTCGTTATGTTGGTACCAGGTTCTGTTAAGTATGTCAAGGTATCTCAGTTGGAGTGAGATATTTGTTGTGAGAGTTAGTGGTCTTGTAAGTCTACAGGTAATTGCAGTAGCAAATTTTATTTCGGGAAGGTGTTTCCCCGCAATTTTATTTCAGGAAGGAGAATTCCCTGTTTTGTGAATAGACGTTTGCCAGGATGCTGTGCCCTGAGCGGAAGTTGCAGAAGAATGCCAGGATGTGAGTTCCCTGAGCTTTGTTGTGTTGGTAGCCCAGGATGGTCAATGCCCTGAGGTTGTAAATTGGTTCAGGATGGTTGATTCCCTGACTTTTGGTGGACCCGGAGTCGGTCATTTATTTTTCAGGAAGGTGTATTCCCTGATTTTTGGTGGACCCTGAGATGGTCATTTGCAGGATGGTGAATTCCCTGTTGCCCGTGAGGTATTTTAATCAACGTTGAATATGTGTGCCCCCTGAGCTTGCTCCATTGCGTGAGTATTGGCAGGCTGGTACATAATTTGGGGTAGGTTTAGTCTTCTTGTCGTTGGAGCAAGTGGCAGATGTTCCAGACCTTCCGAGCGATGACTGATCTCTGCATAGTTTTGGAATTTGTTGTTGATTTTCGAGGGATCGTAGTAGCCTTCCGTGTGAACCGTGAACTTGGTTATGATACCCCAGAGGAGGTTCCTGTGTTGGGACGGTGCTGTTTCGAGGAGTTGGTTAGACTTGAAGTGTTTTTAATGGGGGGAATTTTGATTTTAATCTTCAGTCGGTCCTGATGGACGTGTGGAAGTTGGAGTGAAGTAGTGTCATCTGAGTATGCTCGATGGCGCTGAAGTGAAGCTGTGCGTTGTGTACGAGTGAAGTAGTGTAGCCTGAGTTAGCTCGGTTATGCGTTGTGTTTCTGTGTGATGTTGGTAGCAATGGTTTGGAGACCTAGAGTGATTGCTACATTGAGAGTTGGTGCGAGAGTTGTTTTGTGCCTGGAGTAATGGTTGCTCTAAGTGGTGCAAATTTTATTTAGCAACGTTGAGAGTATGTTTGAGTGATGCTGTATGCCTGCGTGTTGCTGGTGAGGAGAGTTCCTGGTCAGTTGTTTTGGTTGGCAAAATTTTGTTTTACAATTTCAATTTTGAAATTTTATTGTTCTACAGTTCGTTTTGAAAAATTATTGCTTACAGGTTCTGTTGAGATGCTGTTGCTTCTCGGCCCATTGTGGGCGGTCTCTTAGAGTAAGAGCCATACTTGTTGACAGTGCGTGTTTCCCTGCAATTTTATTTCAGGAAGGAGAATTCCCTGTTTTGTGAATAGACGTTTGCCAGGATGCTGTGCCCTGAGCGGAAGTTATAGAAGATTGCCAGGATGTGAGTTCCCTGAGCTTTGTTCTGTTGAGATGCTGTTGCTTCTCGGCCCATTGTGGGCGGTCTCTTAGAGTAAGAGCCATACATGTTGACAGTGCGTTTGAAAAGCTATTTTACTATAAATGCAAATGACTGTACTGGCTGACTTCCCGGCAGGCACTTGTGCTTGTTGACCCTGTGTTGGTCGCACTAATTCTGAGAGCAGAGTCACCCTGCCCCTATGGGAAGTTTCTTGTGTGCGTGGCGCATTCGCAAACTGATTACTGTTTCTTAGAATGTGAATTCAGGATTTTGGATTGGAACAGTTGATTCGGTCCTTCAGACAACTTTATTTTGAGTTAAGTGGGTTCCTCCCCTCCCCTTGTGTATTTTGACAAGAGTTTAATCTCTATGGTTCTAGAGTTGTCCTTAATTGCTGGTGTTAAATTGATTTTAAAGTTAAGCTTAATTGTTAACTCAAGCGGTCGGATTTTTTAAGAGCGTTAAAATCCTTCAGTATGCCTTCCTTCGGAGGGGAAGTAAAGCCGGCGGTCCCATGTCATAGATTTATGGCATGTAAAAGATCCTTTCACAGACTAAACTTGTGTAAAGCAAAATTTGTTAGGTTAGATTTCGTCAGAACGCTCTATCAAAGTTCCAACGTTCACCACTAGGTATCATTGATATCTGGTGGCTAAAGTTGGAACTACTTGAAATTGAACGGAACTTGTAGCTCGCCCTTTAGGGTATCCACTGGAAGCAGCTACAGACTCTGGCGAGCCGAACATGTCCTCGGACACTCCCGGCACTAAAAGCCATACGATAAATAAAATAAATAAAACTCAAGCGGTGTGTGTGCGTCGATCAGCAGTAAATTTCGACCTCTCGTGATCTGAGAGAGTGCCTCGTCAGTATGAGCACAAAGTGTGCCAAGTCCTCCTTGAATAAAGTGGTGTTTTCCCCTATGAGTGTTCTTCATGAGGTCAGCTGTGTGTGACCCACCCCCTACTTCGTCTGGAGAAGTGTCCTGCTATATGGCAGGGAAAGTGTCGGCTCGACCTCTCCTGTCGAGCCAGCTGCTGTGTGTGGACGGTTCGCTGCTGGTCTCTGATTTGTTACAGTTTGGTCCAGAAAGGGTGTAGCCCAATGGGGGCAGTGACCTGGGCCCGGGTCACTGTCGGCCCCGACGATTTCCATCTTCTGGTGGTGGAGCTTGACGGCTGCTGGCGGTCCTGATGGCGATACCTACCTGGTCGTCCTTACCTGGCTGGACACTCTGAGCTCCGGTGCTGGGCTGTTCCACTGGTGGCATTACTGTACATCACGACATTATGATGTGATTCAGGACATGTGATATGGGAATGAACTGTACGAGTGCTGCATGATCGATTGACTGTGCTAGGTCAAATGAGTGAGTCAAGTGGTATACTCACCTGTCAACTTCGCCCCCTGTTCCTCCCCTTTCTTCGATGGCAGAGGGGAAGACTGTGCCAGTCGAACGACTGCCACAATATTTCGTCCCCACCCCTTCCCCTCTCGCTGGGCTGTTTGTCCCAGGAGCTGGGCTCTGAACACTGTATTTCAAATATATCAAACTCCCGCCGTTACCCCTCTCTGCCTGGCTACGTATTTCCGGCCTTGGAAGGGACATGACGTCATGAGAAGCCGCCAGATTGTTCTCGTAGTTCCAGAAGGAATTTGTAATACTGGCCGCGTGACAAAATGCTGCGCGACGATTGGTCGATGGGCGCGCGCATGCGCCGGGAAACTGAGATGAACTTGTGCGTCCTACTGACGGGAGGACTCGACGTTTGGACTGCTTACGATGTAGTTGTTAAGAGGAGAAAGATGGCCGCTCGGTAGGCCAGCCCTTGAGGCTGTGTGGCCATGAGGCCATTGATAAGGTACTGTGTATTTCTACAAAAAAATGTTCTAATACTGTTTGTGATATTTTGTTCATTATTCTACTCCCGATGGAGATTTTGAATACTTATTTGCTGCTTCGAGTGCGGGCTGTGAAGCTAAGCGTCATTTGCATTTTGAACTTGAACTTGTGTGGGCCACATAATGATTGGAAATTTATTATTCCTGTTTGATACCTTGACTCTTATTCTGAAGGAAATATTCCTTAATTATGATTCTCAGCTTAGTGTGGCATATTTACATATTATGAAACTTTGGAATATTCAAACACGTGCAACGGCCGTTAATTCTGACGCCAACCTAATTTTGGTAATAAGCTATTTCGCTATTTAATATGGACACGAACCACCTTTTTTAATGTGAAAATATTGATTGTAAACCTTTTGGATTGGGATTTTTATGTTTTTTGTCGGCGGCATTCCCCTTGCCTATTGTCGCCGTCTGGTCGGCTACTCTTAGACGCCTCGTGGCGTAGGCTCTTCTAGCCTTGGGCCTTCTGCCTTTTCTTATGTTGCCTTCCACAATATTCCTTATTACTGTGTTTGGTAAGCCCTCCCGGGCAGTTTACTTAAAAAGAAACCTTCGTTTGAGTACATGTGCTCGTGTAATTAGTGTAGCGTCTGTGATTTGCTCATATCACCCTTCCCGCCTATTATTGCTTGGATAGCAATTATTACTTCTCTTGCTTCCGCTCTCATGAGCCATGCACCTCATTGTCTTGGATTTTCGATAACTCTTTGTTGCGCCTGCTGCGCCCAAGCCGACCAGATCTAAGGGTCTCCTCCCAGTTTTAACTTGTCCCAAGTGTCTTATGTCTCGCGCCCCAATACCTTATGTACTCCCTTTTGTTGAAATATATTTGTTATTTGTTTTGAAGTTGAGAACATGATTCTCCCGCTATCCAGCGCGTCCTATACCCACCCTTTGGGTACGTCCAGCTTTCCACTCCCTGGTCAATCTGACCAAGTCCCCCTTTCCTTGAGTCTTAAAGGTAGCATTAACAAATCTAGGCTCTGGGCAATTAAGGGGGGCTGTGCCGTATTCCCTTCGCGGGGTGCCGCACATCATTGCAGATCAACCTGGTCTCAAAAGGCCAACATGACATCATCTGCGTAGAGAAGCGTCCATCGCAAAGGACGGTGCAGGTATGCTGTTACAGTGTCCATTAATACAAGTGGTGACAGCGCTCATGCGATGTCAGATGTCTAAATTCACATGGATAACTGGGAAAAGTTGAAGAAATGGGCACCTTGAAAGGAGTAAGATGTGGTAACATGAAGAGTTCCAAGGATGGTAAAACCTCTATATTGTTACACTTCTGTTCCGTCTTGTACATAAACATTCCTCCTTACAATAGAAGGCATCGCTTGTACTTTAATTAAAGTCTGAGTTGCTGGTGTGGTTGTAGCACTGCTGTCGTCTCCCCCTCCCTTGAACCACCAGTACAGCACGCTCGCACTGGTACTCATGAGAGCGACTGCACACACCGTGATGACAGTCGTCCAGCTCACACTCCATGTTAGCCTGCGTAGTCGCAGACTCTTCACATTGGTCCCGTTCTGTGAGAGAGACTCCAATGTACTCCTCTTAGCTCTGCCAGGTTCTGCTGGACCAATACTGTACAGCACCTTGAAACAAACATCCAGCACAGACTTAACATCCTCCAACCACCAAATTTTAACAGAGAAACTAAAACAATATTTAAACAAGTAGTTCGGTGAAGAATTAAAGCCTATTTTCATATATCCTACTTATGTTAATTGCCTCTATCAACATACAAAATTTCAGTTTGATTGCTGTAATAGATTCGTAGATATTGTGAACCGACTAAATATTTTGGATGGTCGCCATGTTGGATTTTTATATATGTAGGTTTATGAAGATTATTGTGTACGTGTAGTATTCAAACTTCAATCGCATGATTAGGACACAAGAAGTAAAACGAGATTTTAAAATTTGCACAGCCGCCATCTTGAGGTTATGTAAACAATTGAACTAAATTAGATCCAGTGCATTACAATGTGTATAAACATTTTCTGTACCAAGTTTCATTGCATTTGGATCATTAAATCGCGAGAAAAGTCTATTTAAAACTTTCAACTTCGCTTGGCCGCCATGTTCGTTTTGTAGTTAACCGGTTTTTGAAAATCTCTTAGATGAACTTCCAGTAATGCCCTTTATCTCCGTACAAAATTTCAGGGTGATACCGGTAATAGTTTCAGAGATATAGCATGCCGGTGAAATATTTTGCACAGCCGCTATCTTGAGGTTATGTAAACAATTGAACGAAGTTAGATGTCGGTGCGTTACAATGTTGGATTGGTGGATGTAACAAAATTTGAAGGGCACGGTCGGGATCGTCCGGAATAGTGCTATACTGTACCATTTTCATTGCGCTTGGCTGTTTAATCGCGAGAAACGTTGATTTAAAAGTCGCAACTTCGCTTAGCCGCCATGTTGGTTTTGTAGTTACCAGATTTTCAAAAGTCACATAGGTGAACTTCTAGTAGTTCTCTTTATCACCGTACAAAATTCCAGGCTGATACCAGTAATAGTTCCGGAGATATTGAATGCTGGTGAAATATTTTGCACAGCCGTCATGTTGGATTGGTGAGGAGTAATAAAATTTGAAGGGCACAGTCGGGGTCGTCCGGAATACTGCTATAAACTTACCGAGTTTCATTGAAATTGCTCCAGCCGTTTAGATTTTATTAGGGGGAGACACACACACGAATCACACACATATGCACACACAGACACACGGACAAAAGGTGATCTCATAAGCCTATTTTTTCTTAAATGAAAATAAGCTAAAAATGAAGTTTCCTTTTAATTGAAGTAGACAAGACTAACTGTTTGCATTTGTAAGCCAATACGGGCCAATTTATTCAAAGTAAATCATCATCATGTTTTATTTTAAAACCCTTAAAAAAAAAGTGAAAACAGAATATTGACATCTGCAATGGTTGAGAAGATATTTGAGAGGGACCAACCTAAACTTATTGGCTCTACTATAATGCTATCACTTACCTGTAAATACCATTGATAGCCTGAGTTTATCTTGTACAGAGGATCAATTTTGATTACGAATCCATCCACTCCAGGATAAGATTCTAGCTGCTGTAAATCAGGAAGTTGGTAGGCAAAGAATGCTTGGAACTTGACATCATCAAACGCTTTGTCTACGGCATTAGGATGGTCCCTGTCCTGCAAGAAATAGAACAGTTGTTGGAGGGGTTAATATGCAAATGTCCAAATAGGTTTTTCTCAATGAGGCTTGGCGACTCCTGATTTTTATAATGTGTAGGACGTAATAGGATAGGCTATGTATTAACCTAAGATAATTATTATAGCTGGGCTATATTGAGATATTAGACTCTGTGTAATATTAAATATCCAGATGCACAGCACTAGTAAGAGGTTTAGTAAGTCCCAGAGAAATGCAAGAAAGTTCTATTCTCAATGTATTACACACACCAATTTTGACATATGCAGTAGGTACTTGGTCCACAACAAAACGCGATGAAAGCCAAATCCAAGCAGCCGAGATGGAGTTCCTTAGAGGAATAATTGAAAAGACACGGAGGGATAAAGTCAGAAATGTGGGCATTAGGGAGAGAACTGGGTTCCCAAAACTGCAAGACAAGATAGAAACCAGTAAGCTGAAGTGGTTTGGACATATGATGAGAATGGAAGAATATAGAGCACCAAAAAGAATAATTATGGAGAAAATCCCAGGAAGAAGACCACGAGGAAGGCCCAGAAAGAGGTGGATAGATACGGTGAAGGAAGGCATAGAGAAAAGAGGAGTAAAAAAAAAGAAGTATTGAAAGAAGGAAATGAATGGTGGAGGGGTAGACAACTGTGGAGGTACTTGATTCGCAGCCCAACCCAGAGAACTGGAAACGGGATATGAAGAAGACAGCACCAGTACGAACACATTACACAATACAATCGAATACCACTCCAAAGATGTGCACACGCTGAAAACAGACTATCCATTTATCCATGCAAAATCGTAACCAATAAGCACGTAGTGTTGGTTCAAAATCAACCAATAGCGAAACTTGAGGATCTCAGTCGACGTCCTCAGAGCGCCATTAAACTGACCAAACCTGCCCCTTCCCCTAGAAGGGAAAGCTATAAACACATTCCTTGAGGATGCAAAGCTTCCATCCTCAGTTTTCTACTCCGGGTGGTGAAGGTCACACCTCACCCATCTAGGGGTGAAATGTAGAACTAGTTACAAGTACTGACAGTGACAGCGAGACAGAACTTATTGAGAGGCAATGTAGCCGCAAAGACTATTTTACAAAACTTCTTTTTAAAAACAGTTAAAGCCGAGAGCTGACTGTAGGATGATCCTCACGTCCTACATTGAGGAATCACCACTGCAATGAGGTCATGGAAGGTGGAGAATTAAAACATAAAAAATAATTGATAATAAACACAATGGACAGGCAGAGGGAGAGATAAAAGGCAAAAAACACTTAAAGACAGCAACATCTCCATATCCAAATACCCCTTCCCCATTGCATCACAGCCTATGAAGCGACCACTGCCAGCCATTAGGCCTACAGATTTTTGTTGATTACTTTAGGGGGTTTTGCGACATCATGGTAATGTAGCCTCGCATACGCCCAGATAAATAGCACTAGACATGCTCATGTCATTGAACATTTTGGAGTAAATGTGTTTAGAAAGAAGTTGTACATTACCAAGAGCAGGAACGTGTGCTTGAGTTTAGACGATGTCTGGAGGCAGCCGTACTGCGGTCCTGCATGGTGGTGCTGCCCGGTAGGGTCAAACACTGGAACATATCCGTCAGAGCCCACACACAGGTAGAGTCGGTGTATGGTAAGCGAGTATGCAGAGTGCAAGTGTTGGGACGGGTGCCACATCACTCGCCCATAGACAGCTTCGCCAGGGGAGAACTCTCCGTGGTAGTCCTGTGGATTCAAAGTGTTGAACAGTGATGGAAAAAAGATACCGTCAGTCTGAGAGACTAGACTTTATATCATTTCAAATGACGCATGCTACAAATGCTACACTTTGCTCGAAGCCCCAGGACTCTTTCAACAGACTCCATTACCCATTAACTTAGGCTTCCCGCGCGGGGAACGGAGAGCGGGAGGTGCATTGTGCTGCATGACGTCACGCACTCGCCGTCTCCGTATCGCATAACGCCGGACCCCAGGAGTAAAAACTGACTCCATTACCCTTTAACTTTGGCTTCCCGTGCGAGGAACGGAGAGCGGTAGGTGCACTTTGCTGCATGACGTCATGCACTCGCCGTCTCCGTATCGCATAACGCCGGACCCCAGGAGTAAAAACTGACTCCATTACCCTTTAACTTGGGCTTCCCGTGCGAGGAACGGAGAGCGGGAGGTGCACTTTGCTGCATGACGTCACGCACTCGCCGTCTCCGTATCGCATAACGCCGGACCCCAGGAGTAAAAACTGACTCCATTACCCTTTAACTTAGGCTTCCCGTGCGAGGAACGGAGAGCGGGAGGTGCACTTTGCTGCATGACGTCACGCACTCGCCGTCTCCGTATCGCATAACGCCGGACCCCAGGAGTAAAAACTGACTCCATTACCCTTTAACTTAGGCTTCCCGTGCGAGGAACGGAGAGCGGGAGGTGCACTTTGCTGCATGACGTCACGCACTCGCCGTCTCCGTATCGCATAACGCCGGACCCCAGGAGTAAAAACTGACTCCATTACTCTTTAACTTAGGCTTCCCGTGCGAGGAACGGAGAGCGGGAGGTGCACTTTGCTGCATGACGTCACGCACTCGCCGTCTCCGTATCGCATAACGCCGGACCCCAGGAGTAAAAACTGACTCCATTACTCTTTAACTTAGGCTTCCCGTGCGGGGAACGGAGAGCGGGAGGTGCACTTTGCTGCATGACGTCACGCACTCGCCGTCTCCGTATCGCATAACGCCGGACCCCAGGAGTAAAAACTGACTCCATTACTCTTTAACTTAGGCTTCCCGTGCGAGGAACGGAGAGCGGGAGGTGCACTTTGCTGCATGACGTCACGCACTCGCCGTCTCCGTATCGCATAACGCCGGACCCCAGGAGTAAAAACTGACTCCATTACCCTTTAACTTAGGCTTCCCGTGCGAGGAACGGAGAGCGGGAGGTGCACTTTGCTGCATGACGTCACGCACTCGCCGTCTCTGTATCGCATAACGCCAGACCCCAGGAGTAAAAACTGACTCCATTACCCTTTAACTTAGGCTTCCCGTGCGAGGAACGGAGAGCGGGAGGTGCACTTTGCTGCATGACGTCACGCACTCGCCGTCTCCGTATCGCATAATGCCGGACCCCAGGAGTAAAAACCGACTCCATTACCCTTTAACTTAGGCTTCCCGTGCGAGGAACGGAGAGCGGGAGGTGCACTTTGCTGCATGATGTCATGCACTCGCCGTCTCCGTATCGCATAACGCCATAGCCCAGGAATAAACTCAGACTCGGTGCATATGCACTGAACAACATGATGACGTCATACATGCCGTGACCGTAACGCATAACGGTAGACCAAAGCATAACTATGAAGTCGACAAGACCATTTGAAATGATAAAACCACTAGTAAATAGTTAATTAACAACTTCTGGGCTAATGATTTCTAGTGCTAATGCAGTGACTCTCGTCCGTAGAATTTGTTAAAACGTTATCTAATCAGGTTGATGTTCATTACAATCATTACAAGGTATGACCTGTATCAGTGGCGTGCAGTGATCCGAGACTAGTGAAGCTCTTGATTATAGTGACGGGTAACTATAATTGGATACAACTTGAAAAAACTGAATTTTCCGCCAAATCAATACTTTTACTTATGTAAAAAAAAAATTATGGGTACATGTTTCGGAGACCCTACTGTCTCCTTCTTCAGCCCTCCTTTGCTACTACAAACATCGTGTCACATTCAAAATCTCATAATAAAACAACAGAATACACAACATAAATTACACAACCACAACATATTAAAAACTATGAGCTTAAAAACACACTTAAAATTCAATAAACAACCAAATATAAAACATGTGATGCTCCTCGCATTTTTTCAGTCAATCTGTTCATGTTGAATTTGTGTCATGGGACACGTTAGAATATACTTGAGCACAACATTTGTTTTGTTCACTTTGTTTCCGAAATATAAAATTGAATGTGATTAATCTTTGGAGAATCTTGCTGAATTGAATGCATCTAAGATTTGCATATTGTCACTTTTACATTTGTTGTTTTAGGTAGAACATCAGATTTTATTGTGTTCCTATTCTATAACACTTATCAACGTGCTTTTTTTTTTTTTTTTTTTTTTTTTTTTTTTTTGTCGTGTGGTCTCCTGATAGGCCGAGTGCAGGTCTTTCTATTCGACGCCCGTGGGCGACCTGCGCGTCGGGATGAGAGATGGAATGGATGAGGATGAATGAAACAGGGCAAGGATGTAGAAGGAATCGGCCGTGGCCTATCAGAAGGTACCGTCCCAGCATTTGCCTGGTGTTGAAAATGGGAAACCACGGAAAACCATTTCAAGGACGGCCGACGGTGGGGCTCGAACCCACGCGTCTACCGAGTCAGCAGAGAGCTTGGCCCCATGACCTAATGCTGCGCTTTAGCCAGCTGAGCCAATGCTGTCGGTATCAACGTGCTATAGTAGAATGACTGTTGTTATGAATAACAGTCCAATAGAATTGAAGACGGTTAATTCAAGGCTTCTTATGATGGTAAGCTGATGGTCAACGGCTTCGATTAATGCTGTACCTAATATAATTGGATACCCACAATAATAATAACTCAGATCAAAGATCTCTCCAGAAAATCTCATTAAAGCTTGACTACAGCTACTACACTTTTACATAGCAGACTATTAAAATTATGATTCATGAATCACATACCTACCTGGGAGTCATTACCTCATTAGGAATCGAAATTACTGTCAATTATCACTGCTGCCCCTGAAATATGTGTTCTTCTTCTTCTTCTGCTTTTACGGCCTCATTGGACCACTTCAGTCAATCATTTCTTGGTCCTCTTCTTCAGTAAGTTTCCTTTCCGAGTTGCCCAGTAGCTTTTCATTCTCTCTGAACTTCTCAGGCGTTCCTCATCTGTAAATACCCTTTTTACTGTATTACGTTCGTCTATTTTTGCCTGAAATCTTATTTTTATATCTTTCATTTTTTTTAAATTTTTGTTTTGTTTTGTAAGTCATCCAAGGTTATTTCTAATTCTTTCATATCTTCTCTAATTTCCTTAATCCATCCTACTTGTTGTTTCATATTCCGAAGTTTCACAACAATTCTTCTAGATAACCTGGTTTCCAGTGTCCTCATGATGTGACCAAAAAAAGAAATCCGTTTCTTCCGAATAGTATCAGTGATGAGCTCCAGTTCTCTGTATACCACTTCATTTGGTACTATCCGCCATTGTCCATCTTTCTGATATTTTTTATTTATGCATGTTCTAGCATGTTCTTTCTACTTTTAAAATTTTGTCGATTCTGTTTTTCTGAGTAACTTTAAAAAGAGTTTCACTTCCATAGGTCACCTCTGGTTGAACCACCGTCTTGTAATGTTTTAATTTTGTTGCGATTGATAGACATTTTCTTTTATATGTAGACCATGTTAATTTTTGAGCTTTTATCATTTTATTAGATCTTTCTTGCCATGCAGGTTTCTCATTCAAGTTGTAAGTTATAATTTCTCCCAAGTATTTAAATTGCTTCACTATTTTAACTTTCTTGTTATTTACTATTATGTGATTGATTACAAGTGGATTTGCTACCATTATTATATTACGTATTATGTTTTTATTTCTTGCTCATTCAGCGACGTCAGCCATGTTTGATTGACGTCATATCACGTCATATCGCTTTTACCAACATGTTCGATACAAAATACACCAGAACTAAAATTGGTGTCTGGACTAAACCATTGATCACTACTTGGTTAGACGAAAATTGCTGTTTGCACTACAAGCTAGGGGGTCTGGGGCGTAAGACCCAGGTTAGGTTTTTGTATGTTTTGTATGTATTCACCACTGTAATGAAAGCCACTGTAAGCCTCCGTGGCTTAGGCGGCAGCACGCCGGCCTCTCACCACTGAGTCCATGGTTCAAATCCCGGTCACTCCATGTGAGATCTGTGCTGGACAAAACGGAGGCAGACAGGTTTTTCTCCGGGTACTCCGGTTTTCCCTGTCAACATTTCATTCCAGCAACACTCTCCACTATCATTTCATTTCATCTGCCATTCATTTAATCATTGCCCCAGAGGAGTGCGTCAGGCCTCGGCAGCCGGCACAGTTCATATCCTCGCCGCTAGATGGGGGCTTCATTCATTCCATTCCTGACCCGGTCGGAGACTGGAAGCAGGTTGTGGATTTTCAATGAAACTTGGCGCACTTTCACATTAACTTGACAGCGCTCTTTTGTTATACTATCTTCTTCATGTGCCATCTCCTCTAAGAAGGTTGACGATCATCACAGCAATCCAGTTTTTGGATATAACAGCACTGAAAAGTTCACTGGAACTACACTTGAACCATTTTTTTAGGTTGCCCAACCAAGAGTCCTTGACTCCTTCTGCCCTCCTTGAATAATTTCTTCTAGAAGACGATACCTGTCTCCACTCATTATATGACAGCGGCTTCGGTGGCTTAGTTGGTAGCAAGCTGAGCTTCTATGCCCAAGATCGCGGGTTCAAACCCGGCCGAAATCGTCGGATTTTGTAAGAGTGTTAAAATCCCTCAGTATGCCTTCCTTCGGAGGGGAAGTAAAGCCGGCGGTCCCATGTCATAGATTTATGGCATGTTAATGAACCTTCCACTGATTACACCTGTGTGAAGCTAAAATATATATAGGTTAAACATTTGATGAACGCTCTTAGGTTCCTAAGTTCGTCGCCAGGAGCCGACTGCAGTGGCATCTGGTAATCAAGTTCTGAACTAACAGTCGTTGACGGTGGCGTTTGGCGGCAAAAGTAGGAACTACTTGAAAAAATTCAATGTCTGCAGTCCTCACTTGAATTGAAAACAGATAACACACACTAATACAGTCATCAAAATTAACACCGGTTATCAGACAGATTCTACACACACCCAAAGTACACGGGGCTACATGACAGTGTTGTCGCAGCCCCTAAACTGAGGAACCAACCATCATTATATGACCCAAGTATTGTAACTTCCTAATTTTGACACAGGTAATTATCTCCTTATCTTTACCTATCCTATGCAATATCTCAAGATACCACATGTGAAATAGTACCGAATGCGTGGGGTTGATAATACTGTAGGCTACATGTTGCTAAAAATGGCTGATTCAGCTGGAATTTCATCTATATAAGTTGCGATCATATCTGGGATTGCTGGGTGGGTCTCAGACAGCGAAGGAGTAAACGTCTATTACTACATCATCTCCAGATATTTTCTCGACTATTAATTCAGGTATTTTGGCTAAGAATTTTTTCCCATTAAGTAGCTGTCGTCAAGTTGCACCAAAATCTCCAGGCCATATTTGAAAATAATGTCAGTGCTACCAAGTGCTAAACAATTACAGTTGAAATTTGAACTTTAAGTTGAATATCTCAAAAATATTCATAAATATTCTTGGGAACTGTTTCAAAATAGGCAGACATATAGACCATAATAATTTCAGATTAATTTTCAGGAGTGTATAATCATCGTCAGCAGGGTGCGGATTTTGATGGCCTAGAAATCCTAAAAAATGACCTTTGAAATGCCCCCAAAATCTTGAGAAAACGACCTAAAATTTAAAAACAATGACTTAAAAACCTTTTTTTTAATGACTTAAAACAAACAAAATCATGTTAAAAATTGAAAATCTCAGGGCTGGGTTCACCATGGTTCGTCAATATGTTAACAAACCAATTAAGGCCGTTGACGGACAATTACCCAAATGTCGTGGTTCACCAAACTATAACAATCCATTAGCTTCCCTAACAAGCCGTCAAAACTAACTGCTCTGTCAACATGGAATTAACAACTCGACGGTCGATTTACGTAGCATTCAAATCCAAAATGGCATGCGGCGAAAGCCAGAATAGTCGTGCATTAAACTTTATTCTCAACGATGACGATGTTATTGAAGACATGCTAGATTTTCTTCGACCACTAACTTATAAATAACGAAGGAATTACTTGAATGAATGCGACGACACAGAGTTTATCATGAGATTTCGGTTGTCATAACCTTCTGTGTTGAATATTCTACAGATGACAGAACCTAAGCTGGAATTCCCATGTGATAAGTAAGATAGCCTAGGCCTATGTACCATTCCTTATTTATGTGTAATTTCGTGTGATGCATTACGGTGTAGCACATGTACACACATCAAAAAAAGTTTTGCATCACCTCGGTTCCCAGATCTCCGGCATATAGACGTTGACTGTGTATATTGTATCAAAGATACAGTCCCTTTGACTGTTCATAGATGTCACTAAAACTGCTCAAAGATGTAAACAACCATGCATGAGCAGGGCCTATTAGACGGAGGGGGTACGACAGCCGATCAGTTCCAGTCATTCCACCAGGACGAAGGTACGCTGCTCATGTTGTCTGTAGTTCTACCATGCCTAGAAGGTCAATACCGCAGTTCGATCGCGTCCGCATTGTTACTTTGTGTCAAGAAGGGCTCTCAACAAGGGAAGTTTCCAGGCGTCTCAGAGTGAACCAAAGCGATGTTGTTCGGACATGGAGGAGGTACAGAGATACAGGAACTGTCGATGACAGGCCTCGCTCAGGCCGCCCAAGGGCTACTACTGTAGTGGATGACCGCTACTTAAGGATTGCCGCTCGGAGGAACCCTGACAGCAATGCCACCATGTTGAATAATGCGTTTCGTTCAGCCACAGGACGTCGTGTTTCAACTCAAACTGTGCGCAATAGGCTGCATGATGCGCAACTTCACTCCCGACGTCCATGGCGAGGTCCAGCTTTGCAACCCCGACACCATGCAGCGCGGTACAGATGGGCCCAACAACATGCTGAATGGACCCCACGGAATTGGCATCACGTTCTCTTCACCGATGAGTGTCGCATATGCCTTCAACCAGACAATCGTCGGAGACGTGTTTGGAGGCACCCTGGTCAGGCTGAACGTCTTAGACACACTGTCCAGCGAGTGCAGCAAGGTGGTGGTTCCCTGATGTTTTGGGGTGGCATTATGTGGGGCCGACGTACGCCACTGGTGGTCATGGAAGGCTCCGAAACGGCTTTACGATACCTGAATGACATCCTCCGACCCATAGTGCAACCATATCGGCAGAATATTGGAGAGGCATTTGTCTTCATGGACGACAATTCTCGACCTCATCGTGCACATCTTGTGAATGCGTTCCTTCAAGATAACGACATCGCTCGACTACAGTGGCCAGCATGTTCGCCAGACATGAACCCTATCGAACATGCCTGGGATATGTTGAAAAGGGCTGTTTATGGACGTCTTGACCCACCAACCACTCTGAGAGATTTACGCCGAATTGTCGTTGAGGAGTGGGACAATTTGGACCAACAGTGTCTTGATGAACTTGTGGATAGTATGCCACGGCGAATACAGGCATGCATCAATGCAAGAGGACGTGCTACTGGGTATTAGAGGTAGTGGTGTGTACTGCAATCTGGACCACAAATGCTGCAAGTCTAGCTGTATGATGGTACAACATGCAATGTGTGGGTCTCATGAGCAATAAAACGAGCTGAAATGTTGTTTGTGTTGATCTCTATTCCCTTTGTATTTAACGGTTCCGGAAATCTTGGAACCGAGGTGATGCAAAACTTTTTTTGATGTGTGTAGTTAATTTAATAAAAGACTACCTAGACGTCACAACATCAGTCCTCTTTATTTCTTTTCATGTTTAACATCCTATTTAACATGTGTAACATCCTAGTTAATTTAATTTAATAAAAGACTACCTAAACGTTACAGCATCAGTCCTCTTATTTTCAACAATTTCACGATACTCATCCACCAGTAGATAAGGATGGATAATTATGTTTCTTTCATTTAACGAAAATTTCACAGTTCCCGGCTCTTCTTGCTCTTTTCCTCATCTGCCATGTTTGTTTCTAAATAAGGAGTTTGTAACTTTTAAGCTCGATTACACCAAAGAATAAACAAATATCGCCACAATTATCATCTTTCTATGAGTTTTGTACAGCACTTAAACATAACGCTTCATTTGCTAAAGCCAATTGGTGAATGTGCTGGTGAAACGCCAACGAGCTTAATGCCGATGTTAAAGTTAACAACGCATTTACTGATGGCCTGTTAATTCTGCGTTGGTGAACCCGACCCTTACTTAAAATTAATTAACAGCTACCCTCTCCATTGCAGTAAATGACATGTACATTCGAAAATTCTTGAATGTGAAGGAACGGCAGTTGTCAGCGAGGACATTGTTATACATTGAGAAGCTTTTTTCCACTTCTGCAGAGACTGTAGCAAGCCAAGTCCCATATACAGAGAGAAAGGGAATTCCCTTACGATGTCATGCAATCCAAACAGAGACCATGCGATGGGAAGAGATTATTTAACTTACTGTGCTACGAGTCATTAATAATTGCCACAAATGGTAAAAAAAAAGTGAAAAAAAAGTGAAAATTTTGTTAAGTGTAAAGAAAATGACCCAAAAATTCCTGAAATGTGCAAAAATTACTTAAAATTTATAAAATGGACAAAATTACAAAAAATGCCCTAAAAACTTTGCATTTCTGTGATCAGACACTCGTATACGGCATCTATATGTTTACAGGCATTGCATAGGACACTAAGAAAAAAAGATTGACATGTCATCAAAATCCGCACCCTGATTATCAGTCATTAATCATGACTCCTAAGAATTTGAAATGTTCAACCAGCTCAAAACTATGCTTGCCAATAAGAGGAGGTAACCTGTAACTGATTCCCAAGCACGTCAATATTCCTCTTCATTACCATGTACTGAGTTTTTTGGTCATTAATTCTAAGGCCTAATTTTAAAGCTATCTCCTCAAGTTCAACAAACACTTCCCTTACCTCGATCTCATTCACATAAAATAAATTTAAATGCTAAAACGGGCATAGACCTCTTTATCCCTGCACCCTGTGGTGTGCCAGAGTACTCACAAGTGTTGTGTCTGGTTCTTGGAGAAACTCATCATGACTGTTAGTGATGGTGAACTGTGTCTGTAGACCATACACCAGTGGCGCTGGTCGTAAACTTTGCTGGAACACGATCGGCAGAGTGAAGCGGACTGGGCGTCTAGGAGTACACTCTGTACGTTGTCGTCCAGGGTTGCTGTAGTAAGACTGTCCTGGGCGCACCGAGCAGGGTATGAGAGCCACCGTATACTCACCACTGTAGTCCTGCAAGGTACATACATCTTTACTGATGGTTTTCACCATATTATTTTATACAAGACTAGCAGAAGTACACATTCCTTGAATGACTTTTTGACCTTATCAGAAAAAAAAAAGAAGCTCTCACATAAACAAAAAATACCAGAAAGATGGCCAGTGGCGGATACCAACAAAGTCGTATACAAAGAGCTAGAGCCTCTTACAGATACTATGCGTAAGAGGAGACTCGGGTTCTTTGGACATACAGTATTATGCGGATGCAGGATTCGAGACTCCTAAAACATATTGGAAGTGACTGTTCCCAAAGGAAACAGGATGTTAAAACCCGATTGAGCTATGCACATTAACAAATTCACAAATGAAATTTGATAAAATGGTCCGGCCAGCTCAAAACAGTTGCCAGCGGATCGCCCCAGTGTACCATTGGGCTCGTAGTAGGTATGGTACACCTCACCAAGATGTGTGGTTAGCACATACTGAGAAGGCCGCTGCAAGGCATAAATGTCGCCACGAGCAGCGCCAATGTACTGTGAGAGTCAAACTCCCTTTCAAAATAGTGTTAACTGACGAGCCCAATGGTACGCTGGGGCGAAACACTGGCAACTGTTTCAAGCTAGCCGGACCATTTTATAAAACTTCATTTGTGAATTTGTTAACTCCTAAAACAACTAGTGTAACACAATCTAATCTCAAAAAATACCACAACAGGATGTGCATGATAAGAAAAATGAGAGAGGATCTGGACACCACAAATAAGATGAAGTTGAATACAAAACTCAAAAATACAAAAAATCTGCTTTAGCCTTACAAGAAACAAGCCCACAAGACGTACATTTTCAACCGAGGGAAGGGCACGACGATCAAAATGTCTTAAGAAGTACTGGGATGAACACAAAGCCCAAACAATCCCTTCAAAGAAGATCTGAAAGATGGATTGACTACAGTGAACCTATGCAGTCATAAGAGAAGAAGAAGAAACACGTATTCTTAATCTTTGTGTGGTCGCACGTAAAAAGAAACGTATTTGGTCGCACAAGGTCAAAAAGACCAAGTATTATTAAAAGCATTGAAATTGACAAAGATTTGACAAATGCCAGAATTCAGACAGACACATTAGCAAACAGATCACTCTTCAGAGAAGCTATTCAAAAGGCAAAAATTTCAAGAAAGGCAGAAACAAACAACTAGCAGAAAGTGGACACAAGAGGAGAAAGATCGTCACTCTAGAAGGATGAAAGAAATTTGGAAAGAAAGGAAATTGAATACAATGGACAATTGCCAACGTTGATTCATCATACCCTCCAAATGGGTTATTCGAAAGAAGAAGAAAGGCAGAGTATAGTTAACGACTTTTCTTTTCTAACCCACAGTGCAATACGTAATAACAAATGAGAATAAAGCTGAGTTATGAAAGTCATTTATGTAAAAGAAATCGCTTAGGCCTATATTGTTTAAAATAAAAAATATAATGAAATAATGTAACCCTCTAAAGCTTAAATGGAAAAGTTAGTAACAACATTAGAATTGCGGAAGACACTGCCGTCATACCAGATGAGCTACCTGGCCTTCAACGCATGATAAACCAACTAGTTAAATGAAGCGAGGAATCAGGCCTATTTATTAACACTTCCAAGACAAAGATTATGGTATAACATCCTAATAAACCTCACAATAAAGGGAAAAGCCGTTGAGCAAGTATCCTCCTTCAATGTGACTCGAAGAGAGAGATAAAATCCAGAATTGAACAGGCCCGGAAACAATTCGACATGAAAAAATTCTTGATACGATCAGACTTCAGTTACCAATGAGAATCAGAATGATCCATTGCTATATTTTCTCTGTCCTCTTTTACAGGTGTGAAAGTTTGACTTTGGACCCAAATACTGAGAAACGAATTATTGAGGCAATTGAAATGTATCTGTACGGACGTATATCATGGATACTGAAAGTTTTTAATAACGACATCCTTCGTCGGATGGAAAAGCAAATACAACTACTGCTTATAATGAAACAACGAAAAACAAGATACTTGGGACATGTTATGAGGGGAGAAAAAATACCAGTTACTACAACTAATTTGGCAGCTTCGGTGGCATAGTTGGTAGCATACTGAGCTTCTATGCCCAAGGTCGCGGGTTCAAACCCGGCCGAAGTCGTCGGATTTTTTAAGAGCGTTAAAAATCCCTCAGTATGCCTTCTTTCGGAGGGGAAGTAAAGCCGGCTGTCCCATGTCATAGATTTATGGCATGTAAAAGAACCTGTCACTAATTACACTTGTGTGAAGCTAAATTATAGGTTAGATTTGACTAGTCCTCTTGGGTTGCAACGTTCGTCACCAGGAGCCGACTGTGGTGGCATCTAGTAACCAAATTCAAAACTAGTTGTCATTACGGTGGTGTTTGGCAGCAAAAGTAGGAACTACTTGAAAATTGAATGTCTGCAGTCCTTACTTGAATTAAAAAGCAGATAATACACACTAATATGGCCATCAAAATTAACACCGGTTATCAGACAGATTCTACACACACCCAAAGTACACGGGGCTACATGACCGCATTGTCTCAGCCCCTAAACTGAGGAACCAACTGACTACAACTAATTATTGATGGGAAAATTCATGGAAAAGGTCCATTGGAAGACGAAGAAACTCGTGGCTGAAAGATATCCAAAGATGGCATTGTTGCACATCAGAAGAGGCCTTTCATGCAGCAATGTAAGGATCACAGCTAGCTATGTGGATCGTCAACCTCCGTTCGGAGACGACGTCTTTAAGGAGAAGAAGAAAGTTTAACTCACTACACATGAAATAATGTGACAATATATCTTGAAAATCAGAGTGTTATAGTTAGTCCCAACTGATTGCATTTAGGCATCCAACAAACAATCCCTTGGGGATGCCAAATCTCGAATTCATCAGCTAAGAGCCCTTGAGAGTGTAGCACTATCCCAGTTGCACCTTAAATGGTGGGGCTACACACACCCTGCCTTCTCTAGGGCCTTGTGCAGAAGGCAGGAGATACCATGAAAAGAAAAATGAAGAGAACTGACACCTCGAAGAAAGAGGGTATCAGGAAAGATGAGACAAAGGCCAATTTAAGTGGGCAAATGAAAAACATGTTAGTCCTTGGATACCCTAATGCCGTCGGGGTTGGAAGAGTACAAGAGATGACTAAGGGAGTAGACAGGCAAGATGGAAAAGAGGAGTCTGACACAAGTAAGTGGAAGCTATTATGGACTCAGCTGGGGTCCTGTGGTCGCCACACCATGTCCCACCAGTTGTGAGCCCTTGGGGGGGATTGATGTTAGTCTATGATGTTGATGACACCTCACCTTTTTACTGAGCCGTCTAAAACAATGCTGAAATACATAGAAACTCCGGACGGGCCACCCCATCTTCAAAAATGTCATTTTATTTTGCATTTTTTTTGCTATTTTTCCATTTTAAGAGCATTTTTTTAAGTTTGGTAGATTTGTTTGGTCATATTTTAGAGAAATCGGCCTTTTAAGGTTGGTTTTTTTTTTTCCAATTTAGTCATGTCACAGCTTTATATGACGGAGTTACGTCTCTCAGAATTAAGAAGAAGCTAGTAGCTGATGCACAATAATTTAAAATATTGAAATATTGATTCCATTTGCTTAATCAACCTGGTGGAAACTTGTCTCAGCAACAATCGTGGCGAAATTGCTGCGGGTATTGCAACAAAACTGAAAAATGTGCTGGACAAAAACACCGGGTATAAAACATTACCGGTATGCAAAATCTCAGACATTCTTTCTGGTGAAAACTACTGCATGGATGGGATTAAGTACTGAGTAGGATTTAGCAGCAAACGACTTTCCTCACTTCAAGTACGCTCCGATCACATTAGTTGATATTGAACGCAGTTTTTCGAGATATAAATCTTGTTGGTCGATAACCGCAGATCATTTACATTTGACATCAGAATGGCATTCGTAGTGCAGTGCAACTCAGAATAAAGTGAACATAAACCTTTTGTTAAGTGCTAGAAATCTATTATGATTGACTTTTCAGTTTGAGCTTAAGATGTCATTTTTGAAATACTGGTGAGTTTATTATTACAAGATCATTTGCTCCATTTTATAGTGCATTTGTCGCAATTTTGAAATATTGCTGAGTTTATTATTATAAGATCATTTTCTCCATTTTATAGTGCATTTTTCGAATCTGTAGGTCATTTATTAGTCATTTTTGAAAATGTTAAGTGCATTTTTTAACCCTTACCCCTCGATTTAAAATTCGCTTGGCTCTCCCTACAGCTCGTATTTAACCCTTCACTGCATAGTGTAGTAAGTTTTACGGCAAACCATCAACTTCCATTCAATTGTGCACTCATTCAAACACACATACCAGTGATGCCTTGTTTTTTTACATAACATACGACAAAACAGCCCGACAACCAAAGGTACTCCTTCCACCCCGTCAACATCCATGCGTACCAACCACCGTTTATTTTATGTGGGCTCTCCACATCCAGTTACCAGAGGCTTCTGGAGTACCTTTGGCTCAACCTCAAAGACATTACTGACTTACGGTCGTGCAAGTATACTTGCGCAATTGCAATACGTACCCATGGCTAGTAGGCAGTAATGTTCGGTCTTCGAGAGTTAAAAGCTTAGCGTAGGAATCGCAAAAGATCATATACACTATATATTCCATTATGGCATTCCACATCACATACGAGTGTTAAGGTATTAGCGACAATTAAAACTTATTGGTAAATCTAAGACACTAAACACCAATTGAATATTGAAGCTTGAAATTTTGTACACCAAACGCAAATGAAAAATAATTCATGCAGTAGAGGACACAATTGCATAAATAAAAAATATCAAAAAGATGGACAGTGGCGGATAGTACCAAATGAAGTGGTATACAGAGAACTGGAGCCCATCACTGATACTATTCGGAAGAAACGGATTTCTTTTTTTGATCACATCATGAGGACACCAGAAACCAGGTTATCTAGGTAAATTGTAGTGAAACTTTGGAATATGAAACAACATGTAGGATGGATTAAGGAAATTAGAGAAGATATGAAAGAATTAGAAATAACCTTGGATGACTTGCAAAACAAAACAAAAAAAAAATTAAGAATGAGAGATATAAAAATAAGATTTCAGGCTAAAATAGACAAACGTAATACAGTAAAAAGGGTATTTACAGATGAGGAACGTCTGAGAAGATCAGAGCGAATGAAGAGCTACTGGGCGACTCGGAAAGGAAACTTACTGAAGAAGAGGACCAAGAAATGATTGACTGAAGTGGTCCAATGAGGCGTAAAAGCAGAAGAAGAAGAAGACACAATTTTGATGTCGGGGCTCGCATGACACACGACTGGAACGGGAAATTTGTTATGTCGGGGCTCGCCCGACTGATGAGGGGTAAGGGTTAAACTTTTTTACGGCATCAACATCCGAGCCCTAATGATAACATACCTGCAGGCTGTAAATGGTGGTGGCTCTCCAAGCCTGATGCGGTCCATCCCACGTCCTCTGTGACCACACCAGCTCCAGTGTAAGGTTAGTGTCCACCGTAGGGGGAGGATACATGGCAGACCTCACCGCAGGCAGCAGCTGGTGGTGTAACACAAACTGGCCTCGGAAATGTGCCACTGTGTTGAAGTCCAGTTGAAGACGCCCATCCAAGTCCACACCTACTCGAGTTATCTAACATACAATACATCATTTACCATTAGGATCCTACCAGTGAGAAAGTGTATTTAGGAATATTATTATTACCATTATTCATGGCTTGTCACGATGGGTGAGTGGTTATCGTGTCGGATTACTAACCCCAAGCTTGCAGGTTTGCTCCTGGCCGTGGTAAATGAATTTTGAAAGGCGGAAAAAATGACGACACGCAAGTCATAGGATGTTAAAGAACCCATTAGGATTCAGTAGGTCATGTTCATAATGGTAAAATTAATCTCTGGATTTTCCGCCAACACAAAGTTCCTCATTTCTCTACTAGAAAGCGCTATAGTGTTCAAGGAGCTTAGATATCTAACCTCCTTGACTTTCATAGTGCTTCAAGGAACAACGAAATTCGACATGCAAGCTGCCCTCTGGGCATCAAATAACAAAGCTTGCACCCGGCACTCGAGGCCATACGATATTATTATTATTATTATTATTATTATTATTATTGAAGATCTGTATATTGAGCCCGTATGTGCTCATAATGGTGATATTTTCTTTGAAGACATGGTCAATGAAGAACAAGTACCACAAGTAGAACGCACCCGGAAGCATGCTTGAGCTTCGAACATTCTTTTGACTCTGGAGTGTTATATTAAAATTATTACTGAATACAAGGAACAACGAACTTCGACATGCAAGCTTTCCTCAAACAATATGAGATGAAGAACATTGAAACATATTAAAAACCACTAGGAAAAATTATTTCTTTTATGTCCAACCCAGCCCCCGTGGCTTAGGCGGCAGCACGCCGGCCTCTCACCGCTGGGTCCGTGGTTCAAATCCCGGTTACTCCATGTGAGATCTGTGCTGGACAAAACGGAGGCAGACAGGTTTTTCTCCGGGTACTCCGGTTTTCCCTGTCACAAATTTCATTCCAGCAACACTCTCCACTATCATTTCATTTCATCTGTCATTCATTTAATCATTGCCCCAGAGGAGTGCGTCAGGCCTCGGCAGCCGGCACAGTTCATATCCTCGCCGCTAGATGGGGGCTTCATTCATTCCATTCCTGACCCGGTCGGAGACTGGAAGCAGGCTGTGGATTTTCATTTTTTTTCATGTCCAACCCCTCCTCCACGTGGTGGGAGACGGGCAACGGCATGAAGTAGGGGATTGCCTGTAGGGGTGAAGTACAGTGGGGACTTTGTGTGCCCCGGGACCGCTGCGGTAGCTGTGAAGGCTCTATGGGAACTCTGAAAAGTGACGGCTGACGGGGCTCTGGTGAAGCTACGATAGGCCTAGCAAGCCAGTAGTGGATATCATATTTGCTTTCAAAACAGGAACAGGCCTCGGAAAGGACGGATGCAAACGACGACGACCCGGATATGCTAATGGACTACGAGATGGGACACTAAACATACAGACACTGACAGGAAAGGTGGAGGAGATTGTAGATGTGATGGAGAGAAGAAAACTGGATATACTGGGCTTGGCAGAAACAAGATGGAAAGGAGAAGGTCGCAGAGAACTGAGGAAAGGGTACCGGTTGTACTGGAGTGGGAACAGTGAAGGAAGGAGCAGCGGAGTAGGAGTAGTTGTGAGAAATGGAATGAAGGAAGAGGTAAAGGGAATAAGTGACAGGATCATGAAGATCAGAGTAACTGTAAAGGGAAGAAGCCTGGAGATAGCCCAGGTATATGCCCCTCAAGTTGGATGCACAGCTGAAGAGAAGGAAGACTTTGAGGAGGAGCTACAACAGCAGTTGAATGGTCAGAGCATCATTGTCATGGGAGATTTGAATGCACATGTAGGAAGTGAAAGGCAAGGATATGAAAATGTATTGGGAGCAGAAGGATGGGGTAGCAGGAATGAAGAAGGGAGAAAGTTGCTGGATTTTTGCAAGAGAAATGGTTTAGTGGTAGGCAACTCCTGGTTCCGGAAGAAAGAAAGCCACAAGGTAACGTGGTACAGCAGTGATTTAACAAACAAGGCCTTAGATAGCGACCACAGAATACTTGTAATGAACCTGGGAGTTGTTAAGGATAGCAAGAGGACAGAGTACCAGGAAAGGAGAATCAAAGTATGGAAACTCAAGGAAAAGGAAGTCAAGGAAGAATTCCAGAAGATAATAAGGGAAAGGATGCCAACAGACAATCCTAAAACAGGGGAAGAGGAATGGAAGCAATTCAAGAACACAATGGTGGAAGCTGCAGTGGCAGTATGTGGAAGAACTAGCAACAGAAAGCAGTGTAAAGAGACACCATGGTGGAATGAGAGAGTAAAAGAAGCTGTGGGAAGGAAGAACAAGGCTTTCAGAGTGTGGTTCCAGGAAAGAACTGATCTGGCAAGGGAAGATTATAAGATAAAGAAGAAAGAAGCAAACAAGATTGTCGCAGAGGAGAGGAAGGGGTGGATGGTAAAGTGGACAGAGATGATGGAGGAAGACAGCAGAGGAAATAAGAAAGTACTTTATGGGATGGCCAACGGCCTAGCCGTGTTGAAACACCGGATCCCATGAGAACTCCGCAGTTAAGCAACATTGGGCGCAGTCAGAACTTGGATGGTATGCCGGTTCTAGGCACTGCGCGCTGTTGGCCAACATAAGGAGGAGCGGAAAGGCCCTGGCCACCCTACCGCAAGTAAACTCCGGCTGGGGGTAGCCTCTTGGAGGCTCGGACCTGCCTTCGGGCAGAATACCAATTAAATTAATTAATTTATGGGATGGTCAAAAGTAAGAGAAGAGGTCTGCGAGAGGATGTGGTAATGATGGACAAAAACGGAAATGAGGTACACAACAAAAAACACTCAAGACAGTGTGGAAAGAGTACTTTGAGGATTTGCTGAATCCAAATGGTCATAGGGAGGAAGACAATGTATTGGAAGATGGAAAAGACAACACAGGAATGGAAAAGGACCTGAATTGGAGAGAACTGGAGATGGCTATAGACAAGATGAAAGGAGGAAGGGCACCGGGTGTGGATGAAGTGAGTGTTGAAATGGTGAAGGCAGCAGGGGAGGTTGGGAAACAGTGGCTGTACCGTGTGATGAGGGTGATATGGAAGGAGAAAAAGACCCCAGAAGATTGGAAGAAAGGATTAATTGTCCCAATATTTAAGAAAGGAAGCAGAAAGGAGTGCAGAAATTACAGGGGAGTCACACTCATACCTCACTGTGCCAAGATATATGAAAAGATATTAGAAAGTAGAATACGAGCCAAAGTGGAGAGAAAATTGAGAGAGGAGCAGTATGGATTCAGACCTGGGAGATCAACAGTGGATCTCATATTTTCAGTGAGACAGCTCCAGGAACACCACTACGAATTTGGAGAGGAACTGCTGATGACCTTCCTGGACATCGAAAAGGCCTATGATAGTGTGTGTAGGGAGAAGGTTTGGAAAGCAATGGAAAACATGGGAGTGGAAAAAGAGACTGTAGGCAGAGTGAAGGAGATGTATTGTGGAAGTGTGAGTTGTGTGAAAGTTGGAGGGGAAAGAACAGACTGGTTCAGACAAATGAGTGGCCTGAAACAGGGTAGTGCGCTGTCACCCCTTCTCTTTATTGTGGTTATGGACGAGGTAATGACACGGATAGCAGGAAAGATAGGAGAAGATAAGATGAAAGCAATGGTGTTTGCAGATGATCTCATGGTCTGGGGAAACAAGGAGGAGGAAATTCAGGAGCAACTGAAGACTTGGGAAGAAACAGTGGGAGAGTACGGATGGAAGTTCAACATCAGTAAATGTGAGATCCTGTTAACGACCAGGAAAAAGGACAGACCAATGAGTGGGATAACACTTGGAGGTGGACAGCTGAAGAAGGTGGAAAGTCTCAAGTACTTGGGAAGTATAGTGGAGGAAAATGGGAGAAATTACAAAGAGATTACGGAACGTCGCAGACAGGCAGAAGCATTCCTGAGAAGCATTAGGAGCTTAGTGTGGAATAAAGATGTCCCACAAAAAAGCAAGGAAGTGTTATACAGAAGCTACTATATCCTGATTCTGACCTATGCTTCAGAAACGTGGACAATGAAGAAAAGAGACATAAGCAGAATACAGGCAGGTGAAATGAAGTTCCTGCGAAGTAGGATCGGAGTAACAAGAAGAGACAGTGTGAGGAATGAAAAGGTCAGGGAAATGGTGAAAGAGGAGCCCTTGCAAGGTAGGATTGAGACATCAAGACTGAGGTGGTATGGACACTTAAAGAGAATGGATGAGAAGAAGATTCCCAAGAGGATACATGAGATGCAGATGCAGAAGAAACGAC
This sequence comes from Meconema thalassinum, assembly GCA_946902985.2. Classification (NCBI taxonomy): domain Eukaryota; kingdom Metazoa; phylum Arthropoda; class Insecta; order Orthoptera; family Tettigoniidae; genus Meconema; species Meconema thalassinum. The sequence goes on from OX336395.1 coordinate 193,476,497, forward strand.
CAAGGGGAAGACCAAGAGATAGATGGCTGAAAGGAGTGGAGGAATGTGTCAAGAAGAGAGGCGAGGACTGGACCAGAGTGACAGTGGAGAGGTGGTGGGAAGAAAGGACTAAGTGGCAAGGCTTATGTTCCAAACAGACCCAGCCTGGGGCTAGAAACTGTACAAGATGATGATGATGTCCATTGCACTTGTGCGTGTTTTGAGAAAACAGACGTTGGCATGTCAGCTGGTCGGCACATCTGGTTACTTGTGCGCTGGATTGTAAGTTTTTAGCACCCATGCACTTAGCATGCAGTTAAGTGTTTTAAGTTGTTTCATTGACATAGTCACCAATGTTCACCACATTTCATCTTCATGCCATTCATCATTCATTAATTTGTCAATTGCATTGAAATAATATCTTGCAAATAGAATGCTCTGGTAGAAGTAATTATCTTGAAGTGATACATTTCATGAACAGAATTACTTCTACCAGTGCATTCTATTTGCAAGATATTATTTCAACGCAATTGACTTCATTGATTTTATATGTCTGCATAACTGGTGAAGTAATGAAATTAGGTTTCATTAACATCTGTTGACCACAGTGAAGCATGTGTTTATTTTCATAAATTTGTCTCGTTGATGAACACTTCTGAAGACTTGAACTACACAGTTTTACCATTTTGAAAGTGTTTCCTAGTTTATACAAGCCACATTTTTCCACATCATTATTGTGTTGATTTAGGCGTTCAATTTCCCATCCTTTTTTTATGGTGCACCATATAAGGTTTAACAACAAGGGACTTTTTAGTGTTACGCTATACATTTCCTGTGTCTTTGACATTTATTAATTCATTCATATTGATACGTGCTACCCCTAGTAGCAAGTTCGTTAATTGGATGAAAGTAGGTAAAGCACAACACAAATGGTCCTTTAAAGAAATATTAGCTTTATTGCAGGTCAGAAAGTTACACCACACAATAAGCAAATAGAAACAATTAGCTGTCTTTCTTCGTGTTTGCTCCCTTATGGAGGACACTCACCCCTTTACTTGCTCACGCAGTTAATCCCTCGCTAATGAGACCGGTGGCCTCGGTAGAAATACCTGCAAAACTTTCTTGAGTACACAAGCTACGGTTATTTACGATAGTCTGGCACTCGCCACTAAATGCTTGAATACCGCACACTGCTTCACTGTCTGCAGGCTAGCGAACAGTCCACTGGGTTTCGCAATTCACACAGCAGTTCACCACAATAACCTCTGTCGCACAGTGAAACACACTCGCTCAAAAAACACAGTTCGTCCCTCGCTGGCCAGGTCGCTTTATATAGCGGGGCAGGTGACTCAATGGATGTTTCCAGAGCAGACCAGGATTCACAGCTACTCTCAGACCTTCTCGAGACTTCCAACACTAGTTGGGCCACAAACATTCTGGTCCATTGCCTTTTGTTCTCGCTGTGCAAGCGGCCGGCCGACACAGAGCCCGGGGGTAGCCTCGGGCGGCTGTGAGTCACGCGTGAGGGAATGAAGCAACCCCGCAGCCGTAACAATATCGGCTGATGAAGGGGCCAAAAATAATTAGGCCTTGAAACATGTCCCACCAATGACCACACAGTGGTCTTTATTCAATAAAAAGTATTCATTAGGCGGAACTTTCAACCTATTTATTACTCAATTAGTTCATCAATATGGAACCAGAATGAACCTTTTAAGTTCTAAAATTAGAGTAAAGAGTCGGATGAGCAGGCTGGTTGAAGACATCATCATCTGGGTTATTTCATTCCTGCTTACATGCGAGAGCAAGCGGGCCATCGGCTAGGCTTGTAGCCCTTAGGCCATAGGGGTTAGTTAATTTAGAAAGGGGTATAGTAAAGCTAGGAGTATGTCGGGACGTACAGCAATGGAAATTGAAAAGTAGAAAAGTGGCTCAGAGATCAGCCCTACCACAACAAGGAGGTCCTTTCCGGGAAGGCCCCCAACACCGCACCCCACAAGGGGAAACATCCCATTAGTGCCCTATTTATTGGCAAAAGACAGATACAGACATGTTAGAAACACTGGATGTGGGTAAAAAATACAGAAACACAGATCAACATATGATAGAAACAGTAAACAATAAAAAGTGCATCTGTCTTGTAGAGAGAAAGGTTCTTGTGTCCATAACAGTAAGAAATGAGCACACATGATGGAGAGCATTTTGCGAGACACGGTAGTTATTCACACGAACTGTGCATTGGGGGCGGAGCACTAGTAAGTGGGGATTATGCGATGACAATTACATGTAGGGTAGATGTGATATTGAAGTTAGAGGAGAAGAGGGGGTTAGTGCAGGCCGTACGCTGTGGGCTCGCTGGACTTCAAGAGGAGGCCAGCAAAGCCACCACCCCAAAGAGCACCATTGGAGATGGAGGGGAGGAGGATAAAGAGAAAGAATCAAGTGGTGGGGGTGGGGAAGTTTGAGGGGTGGGGGAGGAAACTAGGTGATAGAGGGAGGAAAGAGATGAGAGTTAGTAGGGGTGCGATTATCATAAAGGATAAGGAAAGGGACTGGAGCAGACTGCAAGCAGGTGAAATGAGGTTTCTCGGAGCAGTTAAAGGGAAAACAAGACTGGACAGAATAAGAAATGTAGAAATTAGAAAAGAACTAAATTAGGAAAGTATGAGAGAGGGGGTAGAGAAAAAGAGACTACAATGGCCTTTTTTCCGCCTCGCCAGAGATTGTAGCTGCTTCGATGCGGACACCCATGGGGTGAGCTACACGTACCGTCTCGCGTGGAGTGTTGTCTGGGGAGGAAAGTGTGATTGTAAGGACAAGGAATTGGAAGGTAGTGCCTATGGCCTATAGTTAGGGACCAACCCCGGCATTTGCCTGGAAGGAAGATGGAAAACCACAGAAGACCATCTTCAAGGTTGCCCGCGGGGGGATTTGAACCTCCTCGCCTCCCGGATGTGAGAGACTGCCTGCAGCCACGCCGTAATGACCATGGCTAACTCACCTGGTTACTACACTGGTACGGACATGTTAAGAGGATGAGTGAGCAAAGGTTACCAAAAATAATGGAAGAACTTAACCCTCTCCGTACCACGCGCCGATGAGATCGGCTCTTGCTGCACGCGCCAAAATTGCCAAAGCCGATTCAATCGGCGCGCTGTTTATCTTATATTTGAAGATTTCTGTAGGCATATGTCCGTGATTATTTCATAATGTTGGAAAGGTGAGGTTTCAAGCTTGCTTGTGCGGTGTTTACTTTTTTCCTTCGAAGTCAGTTACGCGATAGGTTTGAGTTTGTATTCTCACCCTCCCTTTACGCTCTCCCAATCACGTGCGGTCCCGCCAAAATTGCGGTGTAGTTGTTCTCTTCTTGTTGAAGTTTTCGGCCTACAGATGTATCTAAGAACTTTCTACAGCTGGAAACGTAGTGTTTCTTCGAATATGACTCTTAAGTGTCCTTAATTTAGGCTCAGAACTGACTTTTTACACACACACACAAAAAAAAAATGAAAAATTGAACAATTATCAGAATAACCTCAATTAAAAAGGTTAATATGCCGTATTTACCTTTATGAACATAACTTATGAAAGAATGAGGTTGCAAAGCAAAAATAATGATTCTAGCGTTGGAAATGTGGTATTTATGATTTTTATTCAAATAGTCGGCGTGACCTTGAAAATGGCAAATTTTTCAGGAAATGGCTTGGCACTAAGAGGGTTAAGATCGATGGAAGAAGACCTTGAGGGTGTCCAAGAATGCGCTGGAGTACTGGAGTGAGAGTCTGTATAGAGAGAAGAGGAGTTAACTGGCATCAAGTGGAGGAAGAAAAGTGGTGGGAAGATAGAATAAGATGGACAGGCCTCATAGTGCCCAGACCCGGCAATAGCTGGGAACGGGATTTGGATATTTATAGCTTGGACGAGTGGGGAGATTGAGAGGGCTTCGAAGAAGAATGGAAAATTGTCAAGGTATTTAAGACGGAGGGTATAGAGAGACGTGAGGATTGTGGGAAAAGTATAGAGAGGTGCGAAGTTTGCTGAAGGCCAATGCAAGGCTGCTATGAATAGGAACCCTGATTTATGGAAACATAAAAGGCTTCAAAGTGGTGAAATAAAATGTTCATAGCGGTGAAATGAAAAAAAGTGAGGTGTGAGTGTGCTTATTAACTAGGCTATGTGTACGGTGTGCGGATTTGGTTAAATAATGAACACTAAAGAAACACTTGGAGGAATAACGAACAATTAATTTTTTTTTAGAATTAAAACTCAAATGAATCATATTTTCTGTGTTTAACCTAACCTAACATTTACCTCAACACGTAGTCTCCATGACTACCATAGTCCTCTCACTAAATTCGCGAAACAGAAACAGAGCATTGTTTCTATCACTTCTGGACTTCAACCAATCAAGCTCGAGAATGGACTTCGTTATCTCGAATCTTATGAAAAATTTACAGTTAAGATTTCTTATTTTCTGTCAAAGGACAGATAGTGGAACTATTTCAATTAATTGTAAAATAAATGTGTTTTATTTAATCTTCTTACCCGAATTTTGTCATAATTTAGCATTTTAGGGTGCAAATAACACATTTCGCAAATTAACTTCATCTCGCCATATTTCGCGGCTTCAATATCGAAGAAAATGGCATATTTGGGGTAAATATATCGTTGTGATAACATATATGTTTGCTGAAATATTTCGCGGGTATTGTTAAAACCAAAAATCCGGGAACCATGAGTAGTGACAATGTGCTATGAAAGCTGTGCTCCCTTAAATTTGCCTGCCTGGGCATTTCAAATTGCAATGAAACTGTTTACAAAAGGATCCCGAATGTTTGTACTCCAAATCAATGTAATGACAACGCATCAAATTTCTAAAAAAAATTAAATGCTTCGAAAATTGATCCGGCTAGTTCAAACTAGTTCAAATATACAATTTTCTTTGAAGTTTGGTTGGTTGGTTCCTCACTTTAGGGGCTGCGACAACGCAGTCATGTAGCCCCGTGTACTTTGGGTGTGTGTAGAATCTGTCTGATAACCGATGTTAATTGTAATGACTGTATTAGTGTGTGTTATCTGTTTTCAATTCAAGTAAGGACTGCAGACATTGAATTTTTTCAAGTAGTTCCTACTTTTGCTAATTCAGAACTTGGTTACAATCAAAAGTTCTCGAAAGAGAAACAAAATGAGTATTGTCCGTTGAGCCATTATAATTAACACTAAAATTGATAAAAATGTCCAGCATAACTCAACACATTGCTAGCGTTTCGCCCCAGCGTGCCAATTGGGCTCTTCAGTTGGTAAAGGCACACCTACCAAGACGCGTAGCAGGCTCACACTGAGAAGGCCATGCAAGACGCCTCGCCACATATGTGGCCACATCACAAGCATGCCAGTGCACCACCGGAGTCAAAAACTCCACTTCCAAAAATATAAACCTTGCTTTGGCATTGAATACAATCAAAAGTTCTTGAAAGAGAAACAAAATGAGTATTGTCCATTGAGCCATTATAATTAACACTAAAAGTGATAAAAATGTTCAGCATAACTCAACACATTGCTAGCGTTTCGCCGCAGCGTGCCAATTGGGCTCTTCACGTGGTTACCAGATGCCATCGCAGTCGGAACCTAAGAGCGTTTGTCAAATGTTTAACCTAATTTAGCTTCACACAGGTGTAATTAGTGGAAGGTTCTTTAACATGCCATAAATCTATGACATGGGACCGCCGGCTTTACTTCCCCTCCGAAGGAAAGCATACTGAGGGATTTTTAACGCTCTTAAAAAATTCGAAGACTTCGGCCGGATTTGAAACCACGATTTTGGTCATAGAAGCTCAGTATGCCACCAACTACGCTACCGAAGCCACCTCTTTGAAGTTTGATGGGGTGACTGACACATTTGTCATACCATGGAATCAGTTTCAAGAAACCCCTCCCGGTGATATTTGGAATAGGAATCAATCTATATACAGTAGGCTTGTCCACCCTCAGCTGGTCCACCACTCCGGTTGATCCAACCGTGCACGGGCCAAACTTGCCCCGATTCACCATAGCTTGTCTGTCTTAGTGCTCCGTCATCTATCGTATCGTTTCTGTCGTCTGTGTTTTGTACAATACGTACTGCACTGTGAAGTTTTTAGTGCTTACTGTTCGTTGGTTTTTGTGGATCAAGAAATGGAGGGACACTGCACCTAAGTCTATAATTTAATCTGGGGCGTGGTGGCTCAGTGGTCTAGCTGTATGGCTCTCACCAAGGCGGTCCGGGTTCGTTTCCCGGTCAATGCATGTGAGATTTTCGAAGTGAAATGCCATGTCCTGTGGTTCGGATTCCAAGTAAAAAGGAGGTCCCGTGGCTCATGATCTCAAGATTAACGGTCACGTTAAACTACAAGCTTCCTTCCTTTTTTATAATTTAATCTTCTAAATTAAAATCTATAACTGACTTTCTTCCTAAGTAACAGCGTCTTTGGTGGCGTAGTTGGTAGCATACTGAACTGCTGTGCCCAAGATAGCGGGTTCAAACCCGGCCGAAGTTGTCGGATTTTTTAAGAGCGTTAAAAATCTTTCAGTATGCCTTCCTTCGGAGGGGAAGTAAAGCAGGCGGTCCCATGTCATAGATTTATAGCATGTAAAAGATCCTTCCACAGACTTTTTTTTTTTTTTAGCATATGTCTTTCCTGCCGGGAGTGTCTGAGGACATGTTAGGCTCACCAGTTTTGTAGCTGCTTCGAGGCGGACACCCAATGGGTGAGCTACACGTACTGTCGCGTGTGGAGTGTTGTCTGGGGAGGAAAGTGTGAATGTAAGGACAAGGAGTTGGAAGGTAGCGGCTGTGGCCTATAGTTAGGGACCAACCCCGGCATTTGCCTGGAAGGAAGATGGGAAACCACAGAAGACCATCTACAAGGTTGCCGGCGGGGGGATTCGAACCACCTCGCCTCCCGGATGTGAGCGACTGCCAGCAGTCATGCTGTAATGACCACGGCTAACTCACCCGGTCCTTCCACAGACTAAACTTGTGTGAAGCTAAATTGTTAGGTTAGATTTAGTCAGAACTCTCTATCAAAGTTCCAACGTTCACCAGTTGGTATCATTGATATCTGGTAGCAAAAGTTGGAACTACTTGAAATTGAACAGAACTTGTAGCTCACCCTAAGGGTGCCCGCTGGAAGCAGCTACAGATTCAGGCGAGCCGAACATGTTCTTGGACACTCCCGGCATTAAAAGCCATACGATAGATAAATAAATAAATACCATATGTAATAACAGTTTTTGTGCAGTTTACTGTATTACAATGTTTTTTACTGTAGACAACAATGAAAATGAAGGAAAATCCACAGCCTGCTTCCAGTCTCCGACCGGGTCAGGAATGGAATGAATGAAGCCCCCATCTAGCGGCGAGGATATGAAATGTGCCGGCTGCCGAAGCCTGTCGCACTCCTCTGGGGCAATGATTAAATGAATGACAGATGAAATGAAATGGTAGTGGAGAGTGCTGCTGGAATGAAATTGTGACAGGGAAAACCGGAGTACCCGGAGAAAAACCTGTCTGCCTCCGTTTTGTCCAGCACAGATCTCACATGGAGTGACCGGGATTTGAACCACGGACCCAGCGGTGAGAGGCCGGCGTGCTGCCGCCTAAGCCACGGAGGCTCACTGTAGACAACAATAACAGTAGTAATTTTTGAGTTCAGTCATTGTTTATTTTAAAGAAATCCGTATTTTTCTAATCCGACCTTTTTTGCGTTCCGACCATACCCTCGCTCCTAAAGGTGACGGATTGTAGGGGTTATACTGTATTCCATATTTAGAACTGTTATATTCATATGAAGGTTGTATTACCTGTATGGTAGCATTGTAGTGCTGCTGCAAGCTCAAGCTGCCCTCGTGCCATAACAGAGAGTTATAGTGGAAAGAGATCTCCAGTTCTGTGTGGTGGTCCACAGCTGTCCAGCCCAGAGGAGCTCCAGCCGTTAGGTAGGTCACATACAGTGGGACCTGCACCGTCACAAAGTTCTCTCCATTCTCTCGAACCTGAACAGTCAACAAAGAATGCAAATGACCATTAATAATCCACCTATATTCTTTAAAACCTACAGATTCAGTCACAGGTTAGGTTAGGTTCCCTTCCCCCTTTACAACCCCCTTCCCCTTCTTCTATTCTTCCCTCCCTTCCCTCTTTCTTTTCCCTTCCCCTTCCCTTCTACCTTTTCCATTCTCCGTCTTTCCCTACCCCTTTTGCTTCCTCATTCCCTTCCCTTTACGTCTTCCTTCCCCCTTCTCTTCACCCCTTTCCTTTTCTCGTTTCCTTTCCCGTTCCCTTCCCCCTTTCCTTCCTCTTCTCTTCCCTTTTCATTCCTACTTCTCCCTTTTCCCTTCCTTTCCCCTTCTTCTGGTTTACCCTCCCTTCCCCCTTTCTTTTCCCTTCCCCTTCCCTTCTACCTTTTCCATTCTCCGTCTTTACCACCTTTCCCTACCCCTTTTCCTTCCTCTCTTCTCTTCACCCATTCCCTTTTCCCTTCTCTTCCACATTCTCTCCGTTTTTGCATCCTTCCCTTCCCCCTTTCCTTTCTCTTCTCTTCCCTTTTCCCTCCCCACTTCTCTTCCCTTCACCATTTACCCTTCTCTTCCCTTTTGCATGTTTTTGCTTCCTTCCCTTCCCCCTTTCCTTTCTCTTCTCTTTCTTTCTCCCTTCCCACTTCTCTTCCCCCTTTCCCTTTCTCTTCCCTTCTCTCTTTCTTTTCCTTTCTCTTCTCTTCTCTTTTCCCTTCCCACTTCTCTTTCTTTCTCCCTTTCCCCTTCTCTTCACTTCTCGCTTCCCTCTTTTGCTTCCTTCCCTTCCCCCTTCCCTTTCTCTTCTCTTTCCTTTTCCCTTCCCCATAATATCATAATCATCATCATTATTATTATTAAATATTTATTTTCCAAAATTTGTACCCACAATTTACAGACAGCAGACAGAGAAAGGGCAAGCCTCATGTACAAAGCACTGTCGTCTTCTCCAGAGGTTAAATACTGTATAAATAATTCTTAATAATACTACACTCTGTCTGTTAGGTAGTCAGCCCGAAGGCTGGTTGGATCCTCAAAAAGTACCGCCGTTACGTTATGTGAGTAGATACCCACAAAAACCCAAGGCAGTGCTATATTGAGGCGTTCTAGGCAAGAAGAGGAGTGAGGTAGTTTGCCATTGCTTTCCTCACTGAGTCAGAACAGTAGTCCTAACTCTATGAGTAGAACTTTTCACAGCATTCACAGGCACTGACTGTGCCCTGAATGTCATTACTAAGCACCACCCATACCTCAGTAGCTTCCATATAATCACAGCCATGAGTGAGACTGAGACATCGGTGAAAAGCCACCTTTTACTCTAGCCTGTGCCAACAGTCAAATGCAAATGTACTGTATTCATCAAGAGATGGCAAAATCAATACAAATTATGAAACAACTATTCGAATGTTGTGCATGTTTTGACTTGTCAAAGAAGCCTTCGTCAGCTAAAAGTTTAATTCATCATCATCAACTAGAGCAGTTTCCAACCGCAGGTTGGGTCTGCAAGAATATTAATTAAGATATCGTTGTGTCAAATCAATATTTATTTATTTAGCATATGGCAACTGAAGAGCAACTAATATACATAGTTTACAAATTGTATAAAATTAAAAGTATTAAAAATCTACAAGTTAATATCTAGGTTTTCAATCCTTTGAAGGGCTAAAGCCGTCACTTCAATGAAATCTTCTGGACTTCCACCCTCAGCTGGTTCGCAGCTCCGGTTAATCCGACCGTGCTCGAGCCCAACTTGCCCCGACTAAACGCCGTCCAAGCAATCTGCGAAGTGCCAGTGTGAAAACACGTAGTCTGCGCACAGGAGTGACTCGGCTGACTGGCCAATGAGGCGAGATGCCACTGAATAATAAGCGCAGGTGGGAGGCGCGAGCTTGGATTCAACCAACTCTCGCAACGGCTGAGTTGCCAAGCTCCACCTATTGTATTCTCTTTTCACTACCTCAGGGTGACGTCATGCGCATTTGTACCGAGAACCTCCACCGATGGGGATTGGTGGTATCTTTCCAATGTGACTGTGGCAGTGAACAACAACTCGCCCAAGTTTCATTACAATCACACGAATGGAATATGAAGACATACATGATTTTGTTGAAACAATTCACATACCAACACACTTTTGTTGAAACTACTTGTAAGCCACCTATTGTGAAATATATTTATTAATTAAGAAACCTTCGCGGGAGTGTGCACAACTCATTAAAGTTTTATTGCAATAATCAGACAAATGGTATATGAATGCATAAAAGACAAACAAACTATCATGAAACATTCATTTTGGTTAGAGAAGATAAACACGTTCAATTTACATGGGTTTTAGAATGCTTCACCCTGTAAGTAGATATACAAATTAGAGTTGTTCATTGTTGTTAATTCTTTAGGGGCTTTGCGACATCATCGTCAAGTAGCCCCATGTACTTGGGTTGGTGGAGAATTTGTCTGATAACCTGTGCCATTGTGATGTCTGTACTAGTGTGGGTATTTGTAATTGAGGCATGGATTGGGAAGGAAGCGGCCATGGCCTTAAGTTAGGTACCATCCCGGCATTTGCCTGTAGTAGAAATGGGGAAACCACACAAAAGACACATCCATGATGACCGAGGCTGAGTGTACCCCATTCCAAACCTCAGACTAGAATAAAAAATTTTGGCAGAGCCGGGAATCGAATCCGGGCCTCCGCGGTGACAGCAAGGAAGCTAGCCACTAATTATACAAATTAGAACTAGAAATACTAATTAGATTGTTTTTTTTTAGTGTTGATTTTTATAATAGTTGGTTTCTAGAGTTATATTTGAAATGTGAAAAATTAACTGATGTAATGATAAAGAGAAGATTACCGTTTTTTGGGCACATTTATAGAATAGAAAATAGTAGACTAACTAAACAGATCTTCAACTTACTGACTAGTTACAAATCCAAACCCACATGGTTCATTGAAATTGACAAAGATTTGACAAATGCCAAAATTCAGACAGACACAATAGCAAACAGATCACTCTTCAGAGAAGCTATTCAAAAGGCAGAATTTCAGGAAAGAAAAAAACAAACAAACAACTCTCAGAAAGTGGATTCAAGAGGAGAAAGATCGTCACTCTAGAAGGATGAAGGAAATTTGGAAACAAAGGAAATCGAATACAATGGACAATAGCCAAAGTTGATTCATCGTACCCTCCAAATGGGTTATTCGAAAGAGAAGAAGTTTGTATCTTTAAGAGCTCCTAAGATCGGATCATAAAGTACTGGGAGGACCGCAAGGCCCGAATGGTGCCTAAGAACAAGACTAGATAATGGACTGATTAAAGTGATCCTATGCGGTCAAAAAAGAGAAGAAGAAGAAGAAGAAGAAGAAATTGGTATTTTGAAGATAAGAGAGAAGTGTCCTTATCTCACCTGCATCTCTGATATCACTCTCCCTCCACAGTTATCCACCAGCTCACTCATATGAAACCAGGCATCGAACGTCCAGAGACAAGTGTCTAGGTTGAGATGTTGGTACAGCTGTACTGTCCTATCATCACTCAGGGCAGCAGACAAGCTGAAACATTACTATCATGTCCCTATAAACAGTTTGACATGAGATAGGCCTTCATCAGTTTTGATTGACGGGTGCACTGGCTTGACACCTTCAAAGGGGATACCAAAATGTGAATGCACAAATTATGGGAACTTGTACATGAACATAAAAAGAATTTGGGGTTAACATTGTTCATGAATCATAGTTTAAAATTTGAAAATACACTTATATTCCCTCTAGTCAATATGGTACAACAAGGTGCTAGCAGCAGTTAGTGCCCAACTACAGGGCACTAGGGAATGTTCTCCGCAGTAACTACGTGCAGCTGCGAGAGGTTGCGTCATCAGTTTAGTTGGCAGCACGGTGTCCTTGATAGGGTGAAGGCCACATGTGTGGGCTGTCGAAATCGTCAGTGCGTATAGTTAGATTAGCTTGTAGGCACTGCGGAGAACATTCCCTGGCGCCCTGTACTTGAACACATTCACACTTCTTAACGCATTTAATAATTATCATTACTTACACGAAATTCAGAGTAAACATATATGTTTGTTGCACTTGCATGTTATAAAATACCATTATTACCCATTTAAGATTTGATTGCCGCTGAGCTTGGCTGCGCCAGTGTTCGTTGTTTACTGTAGCAGCTGCCCCGCGGGGAACACCGCGATCCGTTCTGCACATAAATAAAGCAGCATTGCGCATCACAGGAGCTCATGTCACCACGGACAGTTAAACGATGACAAGAGTCTACTGGAGCGGAGTCATATCCTACTCGCGCAACTGTACCTGTCAACGAAGCAGTCTGATGTGTGACAAGTAAACAGAGAATAGTTCCCATCTCGACCGCCGGCAATCAATAAGTGAAAGGGTAATATAATGATTACAAAGAAAGCTAAAACACTGGAAGTACACTTAATTTTCAGCAAACAATCAATCACTGGGAAAAAACTGCTCTAGTCCATGAAACTTCCCTAATTAATATTCCTTTCATTCATATCTGTGTCTAACTGCCTCGATTGGACTATTAAATCACTACACTGTAGTCATGAGTATCAGACAAAAAAAATCTGCTTAAGAAAATAAGGATATTATGTTCGCAAATTAAAGCTAATTAAAGTGATAAGGCTATTTTAAAGTGAAATTCAATTATTTCACAATTGGCCCGATATTACAGCAAAATCTGTAGTGAATAACGAGCTTGAAATTTTGTTTCAAGATTATGTATGAAAAGAAAGAGAAGAGCGAACAAAGATTCAACAAGTTGAAATAATTCAGTCACTGTTAGCAATAAAATTTATGCAAAATCAGGAATCTAATAAAATAATATTGGATGCTTACTACGCCTCAATATAGCGCTGCCTTGGGTTTTTGTGGGTATTTACCCACGTAACCTAACGGCGGTACTTTTTGAGGATCCAACCAGCCTTCGGGCTGACTACCTAACAGACTACTGTAGTAATTTATACATCTACCATTCATATAAATAATTCAGAACCACATTAATGAAATCTTTAATGATTAATTTTAGAATTTCATTAAAGCGAAATTTTTTCAACTTCAAGGCATTAAGCCAATTGGTCCATTAGAAGTAATGAATGTTCACCAACTGCCCTACAATTCACCCATCAACCACACCACTTTAAAGAAGTGTTTTTAAGTGTTTCTTCAACTCAGCATAAGATTCACCAAACAGTGATTATAACAGAGCATGTTATCATAGACAGTGATCAATCTTCAAGGTCATTTTATGTTGTGTTTCAACTTGGAACCATGTACGTCAAATGACGTTGTTATTCGAAACACAGGACAGAAACGTGGGCAATTAATTTGTACCTGAGAATTTGTGACACATTGCATGTTGTTTTGATTAGTTTTTTAACCAGTGTTGTAATGTTTTAATATGTTAAGTGTACTTTGTGCTATTATTGAGAGCTTCGATGTTACTATGATTGGTGTCCAAAATATAGTATCATGGGCTGATGAAGGGACCAAACAGGCCCCGAAACATGTACCCATAAAAGTGTAGCAAAATTAAATGTATTGAATAGGCAGAAATTGAAAAAGTCTTATTCTTCATAGATACAAATGTACCAATACTTTTTCTTAAACAGTTTTCAAATAGTTAAGGGGTACGCGTACCCCTGCGTTCCCCCTGAAAAAAAAAGCACTGGCTGTGATACACTTAAGCAATTAGCCCCTATACTACAGTAGAATTGTAAACTAATATACGGAAATGAACTACAGGTACTCTGTTGTGATGATTAAGAGCTCCCTCTTGAGGGAGTTAACAACCTTCGAAACATGTACCTGTGAGTAGGTTTAATATATGTATTGAAAAGGCAGAATCCCTTTATTTCTTTCTAATACATAAAATATTGTTTGTCTATTGCTAATGTGTTCAATTGTCAATGTGGCAACACTGGAAAAATGGCTTCTAAGCTATCTATATTCTTTACCTGGTCGAAGCTCCTTTGGAGAGGAAGGCACTGTTGTTGTACAAGTTAGAACACAGATGTTGAGCCGTGTGCCGGTAGTCAAGCAGAAGAACTCTGGGATTAGACAATGGCAAAGTAGATACCAAAGGCAGCACTCCATCGGTATGTGGGATCTCTATGTGGACGTGTATCATATTGTGATGCCGCAAATCTCGCGACGAGCCGTTCACGTAGTCCAGAGTTGCAACGAACGGGTGCTGGCTCAAACACATCGTCTTACGGTCACCGCTAATATTCACCACCTTGCTCCTCGTCGATACACCCTTCAAGCCTCGACTAGACAAAGGAGTGGTGACACATCTCACTTTAAAGTTTCTGGAGAAGAATGATGGGTCCAATACTTGACTGTGCACATTTGAAAATACAGTGGAGTCTACAATTTCTTTGAAAGACGTATACATTGAAGGCAGAGCAACTTCCCATGAGTACATTACGTCTTTGATCCTGGCCTGTTGGCACATCTGCCCTGTCGAGTTGTACGAGGGATACCTCACGTCGCAAGCATTGATACAGATGAGGGGGTATCCTGGACTGAGATTGGCACCATCTTCAGAACTGCTGGAGTTCAGGAGAGAGACAATTACGGGCTGCATGGGTAACACCTTCATTATTGCATCACCACTCATTATGTTGACAGAGACAGACTTCACCTGGCCATGAAAGAAGAAATAGGCACATTGTTATTCAATATTGACTATTGATTATTAATGAACACTTGTATATTTATTACATTACATCATTTTATACTTGAACAATTTAATAGATTTAATGAGCTTTAAGGAAGTGATGATGATTCATTCATTCATTCGTGTCAGAAACACTTACGGTCTGAAATTGAATATACAATAAATACATAATATTATTTACAAAATTTTAAATTTCAATTTGTTCAAACTATAGCCGCCCAGAAGTTGGCTACCTCTATGGCATTAAGTGTTGCATGTAACAGGTCTTCTAGTGCACATGTTGTTGGGCACTGACTGTACTGAAGCAGATGGTAGGACGTCTGCGTTGTTCCACATTCACAAGACGGTGACTCCACATGGAAACCTCATTTCATTAAGTTGCTTTTGCATCTTGTGACACCCGACCGAAGTCTGTTGAGTGATCTCCATGTACTCCATTTCTCTGTGAAACCGGCTGGTAGTTTTTCAGAGGGTGGAAAACATTGTCCAGGGCTGTAGAACCTTGCACGCCACAAATTGGTTCGGGATTGTTGTGAAGTCCCGACAAGAGATTCTGATGTTCTGAGGAAGCTTTTCCTAGATTATAGTCGGGGTTTTGCAGGTCGGTGTCCAAAGTTTCTGCCCTTTTTTTTTTCTAATTTTTCGCCGCTACCTCTCGGCGGATGTCAGGGGGTGCGATACCAGCAAGGGTGTACAGCTTGTCCAGCAAAGTGGGCTTAAGACACACAGTAATAAATTAACAAATTCACAAAGAAAATTTGATAAAATGGTCCGGCTAGCTCAAAACAGTTGCCAGCGTTTCGCCCCAGTGTACCAATGGGTAGATAGAGTAACAAATAAAGACGCATTAAGATCAGAGGAAGATCTTTCGGCCAAATGCTAATGTAGAGAAGAGATAGGTTGGTAGGACACAAACTAAGACACCCAGGAATAGCAAACTTAGCTATAGAAGGAAGGGTCGAGGACAAGAACTGTAGGAGTAGACCAAGGTTAGAATATGTTAAACAGATTGCCTCAGATGTAGGGTGTGGTAGCTATGTAGAGATGAAACGATTAGCTCAGGACAGGGAGGCATGGAGAGCTGCATCAAACCAGTCAAAAGACTAAAGACTCAAACAACAACATAGTTTCCAATGAAAAACTACATAGTACTGCATGGACTAAGCAGACCAAATACCCTCCGAAACGAAAGAACACCGTTTCAAAACATCCTGTATAAATCCACTCTGAACTTCTCTCACCAATAAAATAATACGCACACTTTCAAGGTGATAAAGTTCAAGAGCATTTTCCCCATCACTGGTAGTAGTAGTTTTTCTACAGTGAGATTCTTTTGCTGGAGCGGGGCCGGCTGCCTGGCGCGCGCGCCGTCCACTAGCCAACCAAGCTCGGGCCGCAAAGTTGCGAGAGGCGGTGGCGAGCTAACCAGGGTCATTAAAGTCATTAAGTCACTAAACTTTCATCAATGGGGGTGTGTAGTGTCAGCGCACAGATAAGAAGGTAACATAAACAACAGCTGCAAGATTTAATTAAAGCACAGATGTTTTCTTATTTCTTGGGAATCTGGATGACCTCACGCCACCAGTTAAAGGTTAAAACTTATCTTTTCACAGAAGATACTAAAAATGTTCTCCTTCAGCTGACAGTAACTTTGGAAGTTACATCGTTACATTATGTAGCTACTCCTGCACCCCCCTGTGTGTTTACTGTAATTAATCGAAGCACGTACCTAAGCCCGTTTGATGTTCAATTGTGGGTTAATTTAAAATACAAAGTGTACAGATCAATTACCTGTACTTTACTGGAGCTGGAGAACAATATACGAAGCAGATATCCCTCACAACAGAAAATCACAACGTGTAAACGCTAATTTATTTACACAGTACATCACCTGTCTGTCAGCGGAAGGAGAACACTCTCAGCATCTCCTGTGGATAGGTAAGTTCTTCAATCATGATTTTCTGGCGAATTTACCATTAATTAATGTACTTTGTTACGGTTTTCACCTGCACGCAATCCGCGGTGCGAGCTTGGTTGGCTGGCGGAAGGCACGTGTGCCCGGCAGCCGGCCCCGCTCCGGCAAAAGAATCACCCTGTATTTAAAGATATCGCTCACCTCTCCTAGACCTGCTCCTACCAGACCATCTGGCAGCAGCTCAAGGGTGAACTTCAGGGTACGTCCTCTGTCGGGCCTGTTCATCACTCTCAGTCTGAGGGGCAGTGTCCTCACACCTGGGTTGAACACTAACAATTGAGACAACTCCTCATAGTCCACTCGTCCTACCGCCGTGTCGTCCCGAGATACAGCCCGTACTCGAGTCTCCTGAGATGTATCTCCCCTCCTCACCACCTGCAACATACCTACTGATCAGAGCCGGATTTATATCTTATGCGCTCCTAGGTCCATGGGCCTTTGCCGCCCCCTCTTCATACCATCGCGAAGGAGGGAGAATTTAGACCTCAGAAAGGTCTTTGTGAAGGTAATTATTATTTTATTCTAATGTATCGTGAAGTAAAATAAATGAATTAAATTAAAATAATGAGAGAATCAACTGTTTCTAAATTTGTTTATACAAACTATAAATAAGGTTTGTCCACCGAATGTCAAGATTGGAAAAAATGCTCGACTAAATTGTCTCGCCTTTGCTGATCATCTAGCATTATTAGCAACTAGTATCGAAGAAGCTAAATTTCAGGTAGAGGAATTGGAACGATTAGCAGCAAAGGTTGGGTTGAAAATTTCCTTTGAGAAAACAGAAATGATGCCATCTTTTCAAGTTGACACATCACATATTGTACTGCATAACGCCCAGAAAATAAGGATTGTGAAACAATTTAAATATCTTGGTGAGATCATCACTTGGAATGCCAATGAGAGAGCATCAATAGATAGTAGGACACTAAAATTGCGACGAGCACAACAGATTACCTGGCCAACATATAAGAAACAGTCTCTTTCGATTAATGCTAAAATTCGACATTATTTCTCCGTCGTTAAGCCAGAAGCAACATATGCAAGTGAAACTTTATTTAAACTAAACACCCGATCAACAACTGACAAACTACAGAAGGTTGATAGACGGATTCTTCGGACAATACTCAATAAAAAACACCAGGTTGAGGGCCAGTGGAGACTTTTGCCCAATTCAATACTTTACAAGGAAAATGAATCTATCATTGACACGGTGCGAAAACGAAGGATTGCGTTTTTTGGACACATATCCCTCTTGCCAAATACTAGACTCCTGAAACAACTTTTTGACTTCTTTTGGAACAGTAAAACAAAAATCACATGGTTTAAAGAAATACAAATGGATTTAGACGAATTGAAAATTACTAAGCATCATATTAAACATAGAGAGGAGAAACGGCTTCTGAATAACAAATATACTCGACTAACATTCAAAATTTCACAGCGTAAGCAGTATGTTATATCAGAAGAAGAACGAGCTGCAAGATCTTCCAGACTGAAGAAGTATTGGGAAATGAAAAAATTATCAAGAATTAAGAACTGAACTTATTATTTGAAATATTGGAAGACTTTGTATATCAGGTTTGATTTTGGTGCTCCAATGTGGGCGTAAACAGTGTAAATAAATAAATAAATAAACTATAAATAAATAGGCCAACAAGAAATTAAAATAAGTTTAAACCATTTAACCTTCTTGCGGTCGCGCCCCTTCATGTAACACATGTGGTCGCGCGACAATAATCTACCGTCCTTCCTTTTTTTTTTTTTTTTTTTTCAATATGACTGGCTTTGAGGTTGATCGAACATGTAATTGACATACAGAGGTGTAAATATAGAAGCATTTATTCAATAAAAATCCATAATAAGAGCAACAATGGTGGAGGTAAGAATGAAAAAGCACTAAGCAGCTTTAAAGATAGTGTTGTGTGCATGCGTGTGTGTGTTGTTGGGGGGAGAATGAACAACTGGGCTATCAATACTGAATAAAATGTGCAAGAACTGAGGAAATACTATGATGAAAATGAAAATCCACAGCCTGCTTCCAGTCTCCGACCGGGTCAGGATTGGAATGAATGAAGCCCCCAACTAGCGGCGAGGATATGAACTGTGCCGGCTGCCGAGGCCTGACACACTCCTCTGGGGCAATGATTAAATGAATGACAGATGAAATGAAATGATAGTGGAGAGTGTTGCTGGAATGAAATTTTGACAGGGAAAACCGGAGTACCCGGAGAAAAACCTGTCTGCCTCCGTTTTGTCCAGCACAGATCTCACATGGAGTGCCCGGGATTTGAACCACTGACCCAGCGGTGAGAGGCCGGCGTGCTGCCGCCTAAGCCACGGAGGCCTAAGGAAATACTATGATAAATACTCATATTTTATTTTTTGGGCGGTCGGCAAAAAAAAAAAATTGCACTTCCGAGTCTACCGCTCGACTGCGCCCTCAGCACTTTGATGAACAATTGAGTGAAAACATTGCCATCATGAACCGCTACTCCTCTGTCATCTAGCGAAGGATATCGTATCTTGAGAATACATGCACTTTTGCGCACTTTGTAACAATCAGAGGAGCTCTACGCACGTTCTTTTCAATAGGACGGTAATCTATTGCGGGCGCAACCTGATGAAGGTTAAGACTCATTATACACTACATCATACCACCCACAACAATGCATAATGAATTATTCAAATTAAACTGATATTAATATTCAAGAATTAAATTTTCTCCTAAAAAATCATAAAACATTCCTGTTCTAAAGCTGAAGTCGAAAAATCTGCTGTTGCAAAAACATTTGCGGATTAATTTTGCGCCCCTCAACATGGTGCACCCCTAGGCCGGCGCCTATGGGACCTATTGGTAAATCCAGCCCTGCTACTGATAAGACTCCACTCTTTGGCTGGTAGCGTTCTAATTAAGATGCGACGAAAAGTGATGGCCAGCTATGAGAGAACTTAAGTCAGTATAGGCTAAATCAATCCCACCCACTTTGTGCACACCAGCACCTGGATGGGGGTCATCCATAAAATATGTTCACAAAACTGCAATAAAATTTAATCCCTCTCATTTTAACATGTACCGTAACAATTCTTAATTCCCCTCGCTCTGTAAGTGAACTTCCAAATGAAAAAAAATGAAAATCCACAGCCTGCTTCCAGTCTCTGACCGGGTCAGGAATGGAATGAATGAAGCCCCCATCTAGCGGCGAGGATATGAACTGTGCCGGCTGCCGAGGCCTGACGCACTCCTCTGGGGCAATGATTAAATGAATGACAAATGAAATGATAGTGGAGAGTGTTGCTGGAATGAAATTTTGACAGGGAAAACCGGAGTACCCGGAGAAAAACCTGTCTGCCTCCGTTTTGTCCAGCACAGATCTCACATGGAGTGACCGGGATTTGAACCACGGACCCAGCGGGGAGAGGCCGGCGTGCTGCCGCCTAAGCCACGGAGGCTCCGAACTTCCAAATGAATTAATTTAATATATTTCACCAGTCAGCAAATGGAAAAATTCCACTTTAAATTTTAGGTCTAGATTCCGAAATTAATTCTCTGAACTATTTGAAATTAAAACTGGTCTTCGACAGGGAGATGCACTCTCACCATTACTGTTTAATTGTGTGTTGGAAAGAATCGTTCGAGAATGGACTAAGATATGTCAACCACACATACTGATTGGCAAAGATAAAGGACTAAATTGATTAGCATTCACAGATGATCTTGCACTACTTGCGAATGATATAGAAGCACCTAAATTTCAGCTAGAAGAATTCGAAAGCATAGCAAAAAAATTGGATTACAAATTCCATATGATAAAACAGAAATAATGCCAACCTTCAAAGTTCCAGCACCAGCTATTCTATTAAAGAAAAACAAACAAATTAAAATTGTAAATGAGTTCAAATATCTCTGTGAAATTCTCACTTGGAACTCCAATCGAAAATCATCAATAGAAAATAGAACATTTAAATTACAGTAAAGAAAGCTTAACAAATTACTTGGCCAACATACAAAAAGAAATCTCTTTCAATAAATGCTAAATATCAACATTGCTGTTCCGTCGGCAAACCTGAAGCGACTTACGCTTGTAAAACACTATTTAAATTAAACACCAAATCAATGACAGATCAACTGCAGAAGGATAATCAGAGCAATCATTATTAAAAAACACCAGGAGGATGGACAGTGGAGATGGTTGCCTAATGCAGTACAAAAATTGGTTCAAAGAAGTTCAAAATGATTTAGATGAGTTGAATATTACAATGAAACAAATTGAAAATAGAGAATTAAAAGGATTCTGAAGAACGAACACATAAGGCTTACACTAAAAATTAATCAACGGAAACAATATGTCATATCTGATGAGGAAAGTGCAGATAGAATGAAGAGGTTTTGGGAGAGGAGGAAGATGACAGCTAAATTCCCTGTCAATCCGTAGATGACTTAAATGTATTTGGTTTGAATTATGTGCTCCAATGTGAGCGTAAACTACCGTATGTAAATAAATAAATATAGGCCTAGATTGGAGAGTAAATATCCTTATGATTGATTATGTTGCTATACAAATTTAATCCAGGAAAAAAAACGAGTACCGGTATTAAAAATGTAATATTCACACTCACATGAACAGACGATCATATTAACCTCAAAATCTCTATGCATGACTTGATAATATCCACATTTCCAACTTCAAGCTGATTTTTTCAAGAGTTTTGTCTTTCACCTCTAATATAGACAGTAGCCTACTTCTATGGTAACAGATCTGATTTTTTAAAATAGTAATGCATTTTTAGCTTTTAGACTACGGAACTAGTATTTTCAGTTAAATTGTTATTAAGAAAACAATAACAACCTTTGTTTAGAAAATTTTTAAGTGTAATAAGACTTACTACTGAACTTGATTTATCTGAGATCTGATCTGCTGAGGAAGGTCACAATGTGGCCGAAACCGGTACTACTCTAATTAAAAGTATGTTTATTAACTTAAGGTTTTAATTCTCATAATATATTAAAATTTGTCAATAAGGAATTGGGCAGACATGGTTTTATTCATGTCTTTTCATAAATAGTTTAGTTAGTTGTTTTTCAAATATTCAAGACCTCAAGAAATATGTTTATAAGGAAGACTTTTCAATTTTTTAACTCTTAATTTATAAGGAAGACTTTTAGAATTGTTATATGGAGAATTTAGAATTTCAATGTTTGAATGATAAGAAATATTGCTCAAGATGAGCTAAAAAGAAGGCTCAAAAAATAAGCAATACATAAAATAAGGATAATTAAATGTATTCACTGGTCGGCCTGAAGCAAGGAAGTGCAGTCACCGTTACTTTTCATTGTGGTGATGGATGACATAATGACCCGAGTGGCACAAGTAATTGGGGAAGGAAGGATGAAAGCAATGGTGTTTTCAGATGATTTGATGATTTGGGGAAACAAGGAGGAGGAGGTACAGGAACAGTTGGACGTGTGGGAAGGAATAATACAAGGATATGGGATGAAATTTAGCATAAATAAGAGTGAGATGGGGATCACAACAAGGAAGAAGGAAAGAACCACAACGGGAATAACAATTGGTGGGGAACAGCTGAAGAAAGTGGAGAGTTTCAAGTATCTGGGAAGCCTGATACAAGATAATGGAAGAAACGATACAGAAATAAATGAGCGGGGGAGACAGGCAGAAGCATTCCGGAGAAGTGTGAGAAGCATGTTATGGAGCAAGGATGTCCCTCAGAACAGCAAAAAGATCATATATCGGACGTACTATGTCCCTATCCTGACGTATGCCTCTGAGTCCTGGGTTATGAAAGGAAGGGAGAAGAGCAAAATACAGGCCAGTGAGATGAGGTTCTTGAGAAGCAGTATTGGAGCTATAAAGATGGACAGAATAAGAAATGAGAGGACCAGAGAATTAATGAAGGAGGAACCATTACAGGATGCTATAGAGAAATCTAGACTTAGATGGTATGGCCATGTAAAACGAATGGAGGAGAAGAGGATACCCAGGAGGATACACGAGACAAAGTGGGAAGGAAAGAGACCAAGAGGAAGACCAAGAGACAGGTGGCTGAAGGGGGTGGAAGAAAGCGTGAAGAAGAGAGGAGAAGACTGGACAAGGGTGGAGGCTGAGAGATGGTGGGAAGACAGAAGACGTTGGAGAGGCTTGTGTTCCAAATAGACCCGGCCCATGGCTGGAAACTGTGCAAGATGATGATGATGATGATGACTTGTCGGACAGTACCTAACAAATTGTTTCCTTGAAGCTGTTAAGTGTGTTCAGAAAAAAAATCATTTTGAGTTCCTCAACTTGTAGAAACAAACCACCAGTAATTATCTGCTATTAGTTTTTAAGATATTAATTTTTGTTTTCTTCTTCCTCTTCTTTCGAATAACCCATTTGGAGGGTACGATGAATCAACATTGGCTATTGTCCATTGTATTCGATTTCCTTTGTTTTCAAATTTCTTCATCCTTCTAGAGTGTCGATCTTTCTCCTCTTGAGTCCACTTTCTGTGAGTTGTAATTTTTGTTTTATTATACTGTACATCCTAGCCGGACATGCTATATTCCTATTTGCGAATAAATCTATTTGTCTAGTTCATACTTACATTATCAACACATAAAACCAAAGTACCGTAATGTCATTCTTGGGCAATGACCCAATTTAGAGTAAAATCTGTGTAGAAAACATCATCATTGAACTGGTCAACTCTTTTAACTATCTTGGTTACAACTTATCATTCCTGGATGAAAAAGACATGGCAGTCAAAATCTCAACATTTATTCAAATTACAGGAATACCTAATCGATCAAGTTTTCAAGCCATCACGGGTACGACGACACACTAGACTGAAAGTATATCAAACTCTTGCTGGACCAGTTCTTGCTATGGAAGTGAGGCCTGGACCATCAGGAAGGCGGATGAAAAACGACTAACAGCAGAAATGAGATTCATGAGATTAACTTCTGGTTACTCCTTACTTGATCATCAGAGGAATTAAGACATCCTGCAAGAACTAAAAATCACCCGAGTTGTACAGCTTATACAGGATGGGCGAAAAGTTCCTACCAACTGCTGGAAAGTTTTACCAGCGCATTACTAGTTAGTGAGTGAGTGATGGTTGGGAGTACCGTATTATAGGTGGAGTGGAGTTAGGAGCACGAGAGGTGGAGGGTGGTAGACAGTTACAGCCAAGGTAAAGCTACACAGTCTGCCAGGATGGAGGATATAAGTGAGGAGCGTCTGGTGGCTTGGGTTTGGGTTCATGAACGTCCAAGAAGTAGAGAAAAACTATAGATGAACTTATGGAGGACTTTGTTGTGCGTTTTGGCAAACCGTCACCAGATCGAAAAACTTTGTTAACGTGGGCAAACAAGGCTTTTGCAACGGGAAGTGTTCATGATGCGCCACGTAGCGGGAGGCCAAGCAGTCCAGCGTTTTCGTACAGAAACAGCTAAATCTAATGTCTTGTTCTCTGAAGAATGTGCAATATATCGAAGCTCCCGTAATCAAAACATCTATTACTGGCCAAAAGAAATGATCTTGTCGACTTCGTCGTTATGCTTGGGTCCAATGTTATGCGTTACGGAGACGGAAGTGACGTCATGCAGCCGCGCGGGAACTGAGTGCGTGACGTCATGCAGCCACGCGGGAAGCAGAAGCTAATGGTTATTGGAGTCTGTTGAAAGAGTCCTGCGGCGTCGAGCGACCTGGGGCTTTGAGCGAAGCGAACACAAGAATACAGGGTGACTTCTAAAGAGATATACAAGATGCCATATAAGAATACAGGGTGCCTCCTAAAGAGGTGTGCATGATGTCAGAGCAAAATACAGTACAAGATGCCAGATAACAATACAGGGTGACTCCTAAAGAGATATACAAGATTCCAGAAAAGAATACAAGGTGACTCTTAAAGAGATGTACAAAATGGCAGAGAAGAATACAGGGTGACACCTAAACAGGTGCACAAGATGTCAGACAAGACATCTTGTCTGACATCCTGCACACCTCCTAAAGAGGTGTGCAGGATGTCAGAGCAAAATACAGTACAAGATGCCAGATAAGAATACAGGGTGACTCCTAAAGAGATATACAAGATGCCAGATAAGAATACAAGGTGACTCTTAAAGAGGTGTACAAAATGGCAGAGAAGAATACAGGGTGACTCCTAAAGAGGTGTACAAGATGTCACACAAGAATACAGGGTGACTCCTAAAGAGATATACAAGATGCCAGATAAGAATACAAGGTGACTCTTCAACAGGTGTACAAGATGGCAGAGAAGAATGCAGGGTGACTCCTAAAGTTGTAACGTGTTTTTCGAGGGGTTTTATGCAACTGGCATAAGTCAGTAGGAAGCCATTCTATATTTATTTACGCGGCAAATTGTTCAGCCAAGAGAATTTTTCATGTTAATTTATTATTATTATTAATTTATTATAATTATTATTTAGATATTTTCGGAGCATTTTATAAAAATTATTAGCATTCAGATAGGTTTTCTATGTCTTAGAAAACGCTATCAAGCAAAGTATTACG
This sequence comes from Meconema thalassinum, assembly GCA_946902985.2. Taxonomy (NCBI): domain Eukaryota; kingdom Metazoa; phylum Arthropoda; class Insecta; order Orthoptera; family Tettigoniidae; genus Meconema; species Meconema thalassinum. Next base: position 193,501,744 of record OX336395.1, read on the forward strand.
AACGACGATATCATAGAAAATTATATGATTACGGAATTTTACGGAGTTTTGTCAGTTAGGGTATATCGAGAGACGTGACTCACTGGGAATTCGAATACAAGCTGATTCCTGTCGAGAAGCATGACGCAATCTTGGGTCGCAAGGTCTAGAAGAGGCGAATTGTTGAAACGGAACTCTCGCGCGCCGAGTGTAATGAGGCAGAGGAGGGGAACTAGCGGCGTGCTCAACCAATCAGTGAGGACCACGCAAGCTGAAGCCGACTGAAGGGTGGGGGAGCCAACGTGTGATATATCGTTCGGCGCGCCGTGAAACGTGGACAATCTGTGTACTTCTTGCGGAGTACGCTTGCACGCGGGAGTCGCTCCGATGTTCCGTGGGAGGAGGACAATCTGTGTAGTTCTTGAGGAGTACGGTTATACGCGGGAGTTGCTCAGATGTTCCGTGAAACGAGGACAATCTGTGAAACACTTGCAGAGTACGGTCGCAAGTGCGTGTCGCTCCGATGTTCAGTGGAGTTAGCGACGAACTTTTGTAAAACTCGGTTGTACGAGTGTTTGGGTCCGAGGTACGGACCATAGAATTATCTAATCTACCAGAATCTCATCATACATCGACGAAGATGGCGACGTCCAGGAGACTGTGGGAAGCTCACAGCATCATCAAGTACGAGGGAAATGCTTCGGGCATTTCCAGTGGTAAGCGCTAATGACGCAGAAATACGCAATCTCTCATTTTTCTTTGTTTTATATTTCATAATTCAGTAACTTCATAGCTTGGAAATAAGAGTAAAATCAATTTATCAGACTCCGTTTTCACGTAATTTTCTATCGGTAATATTCAAATCACAACGCTCCAATTTAAATTTTAAACTTATTATTATTATTAATTTTGCTATACTTGTCTTATATAATAAATTCTTTTCTTTTACAATGCAATCTTTGCTTTCAGTAGGTAGCATTAGATATAGACCAATTCCTTCTCCTGATACAATTGTTTGTTGGGTTAATGATCAAATCATACCACGATCTGAGTGAATAGATTCTTGAAGGTGTTCTACCAGAGCTAGACGTTGTTAAATACAAATTTAGATTTCAGCATTGCATTGAAGTCTTGGCGCCCATTAAAACAACATAGCTTAGGCAGAGGTAAACAGTTACATTTATCACCCAACAGTAGGGGCAGCCAAAACGTTTCATTTGTCGCTACCAACATGGGGCACTAATTAACGTTTCAAAGTGGTGCACAAGATGCCAGAAAAGAATACAGGGTGACTCCTAAAGAGGTGTACAAGATGCCACACAAGAATACAGGGTGACTTCTAAAGAGATATACAAGATGCCAGATAAGAATACAGGGTGCCTCCTAACGAGGTGTGCAGGATGTCAGAGCAAATTACAGGGTGACACTTAACAAGGTGCCTGCGCGGGAAGCCTAAGTTAATGGGTAATGGAGTCTGTTGAAAGAGTCCTGGGGCTTCGAGCGCAGCGAGAAGCCCTCCTGAGCCTTTCTAACATGTGTAGCATTTGTAGCATGCATCATTTGAAATGATATAACGTCTAGTCTTTCAGACTGACTGTATTTTTTTATGAAGAAATCGAGAACAATCCGCCACATGTGATGATTTGGGCAGGAGTGACCGGTAAACGGCTGTTTGGCCCGTATTTTATTAATGGGTCTGTAAATTAAGAAACTTATCTGAGGATGCTGAACGAGTGGTTGTTCCCACAACTGAGGCCAGAGCATTAATGGAAACCGTTACGTTTCAACAGGACGGTGCTATACCGCATTTTGCATTGTCAGTTCGAATGTGCCTGCAGTGGTTAGAGACCTTCCGCCCACCCTGTACAACAGCATAGGGAATAATGGAAAGAACATGTGTACAGGATGAGTCCTAGCCAAGTTCCGTATTCTACAAGTGGTCGAAGAAATCTGGGAAGACCAAAGAAACGCTAGCAACAGACCGTAACAAGCCACTAAGCCTAATACGTGAAAGTTAATGATGACGATGATGATGATACTTACATTAACGGTGACAATCGCTCCTTGTCTGCTGACTTCTGACACAGTGACCTGGCGTTTATCAAACTCCACTACTTGTTGGTCCTCCTCGTCCCTGATCCACACCCTCAATGTGGACCTGCTACCAAGAGTCACATCTCTCTCTCCGGGAAGTGTACCGAGTCTCAGCCCAAACTGCTCATCGCCTTCGTAAACTTGGTCGTCGAGCATCATCACCTCACAGTCTGCATTGGTCATGCCTGGCTCGAAGACTACCAGGGTCCTGTTGACTATCACAAAGTCACTACCGGCCCAAGCTGTCCCATCGTAAGAGTCGCACCATACCTGCGAACGAGAGGAAAGACTTCCTTCTCGGACGATCGCAGCACGGAACGTTGCAGAGCCCTCGTTAACGACAGCCTCCTCTTGTCCGAAATGAATCAAGCTCTTTGCTGGCTCGGGGAATTTTGGAATAATTTCCAAGCTAATCATATTCATGATTTCAAAGTTACCATCTGTAGCCAGGACTTCAAAACTGTCCTCAAGTTTACTCCTGTCTCCATGGTATTGGTAATGCACATAGCCTTTGTCAAAGTTTTCGAGATAAAATTCATTTCCTGTAAAAAGGAGAATTAAATAAAAAATAGATAAATTACTAATTAGCATACATCAAATCATTAATTATGGGTTTGGTGAAAGAACCAGGTAGCTCCAATATTGGGCCAAAGTTACACATCGATTCTGATGGAAGGAAAAATCCTCCTTTGAACCAAATCATTCCACAGAAAAACCATGCAGTTGGTGACTGAAGGATATATAGAAGAGCATCGATAATCCGGATTAATTGTGACCGGACCCTGTCCGGATTATCAAAATGTCCGGATTTTTGAAAAGAACCAAAAATAAAGGTCGTTGGAGTTCATAACAAAAAGAAAACTTGCTAAAACCATTAAAAATTCACTTTAGTGGTTGAATAATTGAAGCAGAGTGACAGCGGAGAGGTAGTGGGAAGAAAGGACTAAGTGGCGAGGCTTATGTTCCAAACAGACCCAGCCTGGGGCTGGAAACTGTACAAGATGATGATGATGAAATAAAACCATTCATTAATATGAACTTATAATGTATTTTAATGAAGTGACAGCAACAAGTCAACACTATTGTGCGGCGACACCCAACTAAGTAAACATTACACATAGAGTTTTCTAGTGCATGCTAATTTTGTTAATTTTATTTATTATTCTTTATTTATTTATTTGTTTTCTAAATTGTATACACGTGCATGTACATCTTTACTCACGTAATTCATAAAACCTTTAAGACAAAACAAACCTAACGTACAGTGAGATTCTTTTGCTGGAGCGGGACCGGTGGCCGGGCGCACGCGCCTTCCGCCAGCCAACCGAGCTCAGGCTGCAGGGTTGTGCGAGGCGGAGGCGAGCTAACCAGGGTCATTAAAATCGATTGAGTCACTAAACTTTCATCAACGAGGGTGTGTAGTGTCAGCGCACAGATAAGAAGGTAGCATGAATAAAAGCTGCAAGATTTAATTAAAGCACAGATGTTTCTTTATTTCTTGGGAATCTGGATGACCTCACATCACCAGTTTAAGGTTAGAACTTATCTTTCCACAGAAGATACTAAAAATGTTCTCCTTCAGCTGACAGACAGCCATCGTTACATTATGTCGCTACTCTTGCACCCCCCCTGCGTGTTTACTTTAATTAATCGAAGCACGGACCTAAGCCCGTTTGTTGTTTAATTGTGGGTTAATTTAACGTTCAAAGTGTACAGATCAATTACCCGTACTCTAGTGGAGCTGGAGAACAATATACGGCAGCAGATATCCCCCACAACAGAAGGAAATTACAACGTGTTAACGCTAATTTATTTACATGGTACAACGCCTGTTTGTCAGTTGAAGGAGAACATTTTCAGCATCTTCTGAGTAAAGGTAAGTTCTTTAGTCATGATTTGCTGGTGAATTTACCATTAATTAAAGTACTTTGTTATGGTTTCCACCTGCGCACAATCCACGGTGCGAGCTCGGTTGGCTGGTGGAAGGCGCGCGCGCCCGGCAGCCGGTTGTCCGTCCCGCTCCAGCAAAAAAATCACCCTGTATAACGAGATTCAAATTGTGAATTGTAAAAAAAAAAAAAAAAAACACCAAAGACAAGCTACTACAATAGTAGTGTAAATTTAAACCTCAACACAGTGATCAGGATCTGATGATGGCCACTTGAGGGTTGAATATCGTAATCCTAAGTTGCCCTATTTATTAGTGATAATTAACTAATTAGCTAATGGGTTTTACCAGTGTGTGAGAGGTTTAGTATGGAACCAGGAAGTCCCAGAGAAATGCAAGAAAGTCTATTCTCAAAGTATTACACACCAATTTTGACATATGCAGCAGGTACTTGGACCACAACAAAACGCGATGAAAGCCGAATCCAAGCAACCGAGATGAAGTCCCTTAGAGGAATAATTGGGAAGACACGGAGGGATAAAATCAGAAATTTGGACATTAGGGATAGAACTGAGTTCCCAAAACTGCAAGACAAGATAGAGATCAGTAAGCTGAAGTGGTACGGACATATGAGAATGGAAGAATATAGAGAACCAAAAATAATATTTATGGAGAAAATACCAGGTAGAAAACCACGAGGAAGGCCCAGAAAGAAGTGGATAGATACGGTGAAGGAAAGCATGGAGAAAACAGGAGTAAAAGAAAAAGAAGTATTGAAAGAAGGAAATGAATGGTGGAGGGATAGACAACTGTTGAGGTCCTTGATTCGCAACTCAACCCAGGGAACTGGAAATGGGAAATGAAGAAGAAGAAGAAAAAGAAGGAGAATTAACTAATACATGTATTTTTTCCAGGGGTGTATTTACATATTTATACTTTGGACCACTCCCATTCATTGGGCATATTCGTGTTGACCGACTGAAGAGCTACAAATGACAAATATGTATGTATGTATGTATTCATTTCAACTTTTTTTGCACCGGAATTGAATCCGGATTATCGACGCTCGACTGTATAGTCATTTAGAATAGTGATATGAAATTGGTCAAAGTATGACGTGAATTTCTCATGTCCAGATAAAAGTTGAGATAGCATAAAGTTCGGAACTACTATTTTACTTTGAAGTCGATGCTGAATATCAGGAAAAAATATTTCTCTCATAACAGATCCCTTTGAAATTGAGGTCCAAATGTTATTCCACTGGTGAGTTATGTACTGCTCGAGTCTAAGCTGCGTGAACCTGAGAGGAATGTGCATCGAGGACTAAGAGAAAAGGAGTTGACGAGTGATGAGGTTTCTCGGTCTGTGCATAGTACCGAACCAAATACATTGGTCGGTGACTCACTGACTTATTCGTAACACCATACTGGTTTCAGAAAAGACCCTATGTTAGCAGTATTGGAATAGACGAGAATGTCAGGTAACACGGCGGGCTGTCGACAGGCTTCTCAATTCACGCCTGCTCCTACCCTGCCTGTGCCCTTCATCCCGCAAGTCCACAGAGCTTCGAACCGAGCAGTAGTGTTTTATCTTTCTTATCAAGTGACATATTGGAGTTCTGTCTTATGAAACTTCCATTGTTGATTGTGCAACCTCTTTAGCTAGTTCATCTGCTCATTCGGATGTATACAAGTTCTACATAAAGTTACCATACAACAATATTGAAAATTTAAAATGATTGAAGTGATAGAAGCTATTCTTCAGTGCTACCTAGTTCTATTAAAGAAAGCTTTCCAGTCGGTTAACACAATTTTTTTGCCCAATTACATTGGGCGGGTAAACAAGTATTTATTATTTTAACATGACTAGTTTGGTTACAGTATTTTATTGCTTGCCACGGTGGGTGAGTGGTTATAGTGTCGGTCTACTAACCCCAAGCTTGCAGTTTCGCCCCTGGCCGTGGTAAGTGATTTTTGAAAGGCGATAAAAATCACGACATGGATGTCATACGTTATTGGCATGTTAAAGAACCCATTTGAATTCAGTAGGCCGTGTTCAATGGCAAAATTAATCTCGGGATTTTTCGCCAACACAAAGTTCCTCCATTCTCTACTAAAAAGCGCTGTAGTGTCAAGGAGTTTAGATATCTAACCTCCTTGACTTGCACAGCATTCAAAGGAACGATGAAATTTGACATGCAAGCTACCCTCTGGGTGTCAATTAACAAAGCTTGAACCAGGCACCCGAGGCCATACGATATTATTATTATTATTATTACAGGATTTCATTTATTTATCGTATGGCTTTTAGTGCCGGGAGTGTCCTAGGACATGTTCGGCTCGCCTGAGTCTGTAGCTGCTTCCAGCGGACACCCTTAGGGTGAGCTACACCTTCCGTTCAATTTCAAGTAGTTCCAACTTTTGCTACCAGATATCAATGAGACCTAGTGGTGAACGTTGGAACTTTGACAGAGCATTCCGACGAAATCTAACCTAACAATTTTGTTTCACACAAGTTTAGTCTCCAAGATTAATTGGAGGATTATCCATTTCGCAAGGTCCGTATTGACGTGTACAATGGTTTAGTCTGTCGAAGATCTTTTACATGCCATAAATCTATGACATGGGACCGCCGGCTTTACTTCCCCTCCAAAGGAAGGCTTACTGAAGGATTTTAATGCTCTTAAAATATCCGACGACTTCGGCCGGGTTTGAACCCGCTATTTTGGGCATAGCAGTTCAGCATTCTACCAACTACGCCACCGAAGTGTAGGATAAATGTAGGAACAAGGGAAGCTGGCCTAAGTCTAAGGCTGAATTTGAAAGCTAGAATAAGGATAAGAGATGTTGACGCCATTTGTAGACTTAGAAAAGGCTTCTGATAATGTTGATTGGAGTAAGTTGTTTGACATTTTGAAAACAATTGGAATGAAGTACAGGGATAGGAGGGTGATCTACAATCTATACAGAAACCAGACAGCAGTTATTCGAGCTGAAGGACATGAGAGAGAAGCTGGTATTCAGAAAAGTGTAAGGCAAGGCTTCAACTTACCACCCAGACTTTTCAATCTTTACTTTGAACAAGCAATGAAGGAAATTAGAGAAAAATTCAAAGAAGGAGTAAAGATTCAAGGAGAAATAATTTCAACTCTGAGATTTGCTGATGACATCGTCATCTTGGCCGACACACCAGAGGATTTGAATGAGTTTTTAAATGATATGGATTCTGTCTTGAGGAAAGAATAATTCATGATGAAAATTAATAAATGTAAAACAAATGTCTTGGAATGCAGCCGAAATAAATCAGAAACCCCTATGGATGTCGAATTGGTAGCTGAAAAGTTGAAGGAAGTAGGTGAATTTTGTTACTTAGGAAGCTAGTTGGTAGCATGCTGAACTGCTGTGCCCAAGATAGCGGGTTCAAAACCGGCCGAAGTCGTCGGAATTTTTTAAGAGCGTTAAAAATCCTTTAGTATCCCTTCCTTTGGAGGGGAAGTAAAGCCAGCGGTCCCATGTCATAGATTTATGGCATGCAAAAGATCCTTCCTCAGACTAAACTAGTGTGAAGCTAAATTGTTAGGTTAGATTTCGTCGGAATGCTCTATCCAAGTTCCAACGTTCACCGCTAGGTATCATTTATATCTGGTAGCGAAAGTTGGAACTACTTGAAATTGAACGGAACTTGTAGCTCACCCTAAGGGTGTCCGCTGGAGGCAGCTACAGACTCGGGCGAGCCGAACATGTCCTCGGACACTCCCGGCACTAAAAGGCATACGATAAATAAATAAATAAATACCAGTGATGGTCGAAGCAAAGAGGATATATAAAGTAGGTTAGCACAGGTAAGAAAAACATTTCTACAGAAAAGGAATCTGTTGACATAGAATATAGATTTAGGTATTAGGAAGTCATTTTTAAAAAGCCTTTGTCTAGAGCGTGGTGCTCTATGGAAGTGAAACTTGGGACTGTTGGAGCAGCAGAAAAGAGGAGAATTGAAGCGTTTGAAATGTGGTGTTACAGGAGAATGATGTAGATCAGATGGGCAGATAGGGTTACAAATGAAGAGGTATTAAGACGAGTGGCAGAGGAGAGATGTTTCTGGTGACTGCTAATGAAGAGAAGAGATAGGTTGGTAGTGCACATACAGTACTAAGACACCCAGGAATAGCAAACTTAGTTATAAAAGGAAGGGTCGAGGATAAGAACTGTAGGGGTAGACCAAGGTTAGAATGTCTTAAACAGATTGCGTCGGATGTAGGGTGTGGTAGCTATGTAAAGATGAAACGATTAGTCAGGACTGGGAAGCATGGCGAGCTGCATCAAACCAGTCAGAAGACTGAAGTCTCAAACAAGAACATATTTTACAGTTGTATTATCCAGAGTTGGAATCTGACATTTCAGCGCCACTGGGCAAAAACAATTGACGACTAGATCGCACGCAAGGCTTGTTGCCATGGAAACCATACAGCGCTGCCAATTTGTATGACGCTAGTTGGCCACGTGCTTGTCGCTTGTTTGGTTGCCTCCAGAGTGCACACTGACCTTGCTGCGTTATAATTGTTTTGAATTAATTAGTTAATTACTTTTTCGTGTAGGATTTATACGTATTTATACTTAATACTTGTATTTATAATTCATTAGTGTCCGTTATTTATTTATATAGTGTTAGTGTAAGTTTAAGCTTAGGTTCGTGTGAATTAGATTAAGGTTAGCTTTATTTTTGTTTGCGAGTAACGACGCGAGGGGTTGGACAACTTTTTCCATGGTACAGGTCTTGGCAGCATAGGTTGCGATTAGGATGAGGGTGTTGACAGCTGAAAACTGGGCGAAGGTGGTGTCGCATGTGGAAAGAGTATTACGGTAAGTGAAGCGCGGGAACGTGAAGGTGTTATTGACACAGCTGTGGTCAACCTCATAATTTCCCTCGGCGATTCCTCATCCACCAGTGCGGGATCCAGTGACGGAGAGGACGGAGATGATGATGATGATGCTATGGATGGGATAGAGTCTCTTCCCAGTGTTTAGCTTCTGTCTTCTAAAGGGTGAGTTAATAGCCTATACGGTACTATGAACGTATATTTTGTAATGCATTTATGTGTTTGTTGTGCCTTGGAACTTATTCTACGGGAGATATAAATTGCTAAATAACACGGAAACAATCACGTTTGTCGTTTCACTTTGAACATTTTTGCTTTATGATAGTAGGCTATTCGTAATATTGCTATTGCTATTCATTACAATATTTTAGGCCTCGCCTCAATTTGACGGGCTATTATTATATTTTACAGTATGCACCGAACAGTTTTAAGCATTGCTTTGTTTAAGATTTTTGAAAACCATCTGAGTAAAAATGTAATAAATGTAATAACGGTGCTAATGATATTATGGGCATGATGAAAAGAACGGGAGGATGGTAGTACGCACGTGGTGGCTAGTAGCATACGTGGCAACGCTGCCTTTAGTTCAACGGTTCTCCGCCGAACTGTCAGATTCCAACTCTGGAAAATACACCTATAAGTATTTAAAATCTACTGCAATATTCCCCCTACCATCTCGCTCGTTTGTCGTAATCACTATCGTCTGATTCTTCTCCACACTGATTTTCATTCCATGCTCTTCCCTCACTTATCTTAATACTTCTTCATATGTTACTCTTTCTACCCATATAATCTCACCAATTTCTATTCTCCCCTTTCCTGTAGCACCACCAGTTCAAGTTTCACTTCCATAGAGCACCATGCTCCAGATATAGGCTATCAAACATTACTTTCAAACAGCTACTTACCTCCTTCTAAATTTATAAATGATTTATTCCCAAACATAAACATTAATGATCCAGCCTGAGGCATCTCGGTTATGACAAATGTCAAGTTGGGGTCATCGCTGTCTGTTCTCTCGATCTCGAAATACTTCTTGGAAATGTCCACAGTGGTGACCTGCAAGAAAACAGCATCTGTGTCACATATTTTATGAATCGTTATAGTCAGTCATATTTAACTTTCACCACTACAAAGCAGGTTATTTTGTTCTTTGAAGAAAATCTCTAGTCCAATACAAAGCCGCCACATGAATGATGCTAACTGTTGTTTTAAGGGGCCTAACATCTAGGTTATTGGCCCCTAATGAAGTGATCAAGTTAGAAACAGCCCACTGCCAGTGATGAAAACGAAAATGGTTTATATAGAACAGACCGTGAGCCCGAACAATTATGCTTTATTTGAATAAAAGAAGATAAACACGAGGATTATAATAATAATATCGCATGGCCTCGGGTGCCGGGTGCAGGCTTTGTTATTTGACACTCAAAGGGTAGCTTGCATGTCGAATTTCGTTGTTCCTTGAAGCACTATGAAAGTCAAGGAGATTAGATATCTAAGCTTCTTGAACACTATAGCGCTTTCTAGCAGAGAAATTAGGAACTTTGTGTTGGCGGAAACTCCCGAGATTAATTTTGCCATTATTATTTATATATTTATCGTTTGGCTTTTAGTGCCGGGAGTGTCCGAGGACATGTTCGGCTCGCCTGAGTCTGTAGCTGCTTTCAGCGGACACCGTTAGGGTGAGCTACAGTTTCCGTTCAATTTCAAGTAGTTCCAACTTTCGCTACCAGATATCAATGATACCTAGTGGTGAACGTTGGAACTTTGACAGAGCGTTCCGATGAAATCTAACCTAACAATTTAGCTTCACACATGTTTAGTCTGTGGAAGGATCTTTTATATGCCATAAATCTATGACATGGGACCGCCGGCTTTACTTCCCCTCCGAAGGAAGGCATACTGAAGGATTTTTAACGCTCTTAAGAAATCCGACAACTTTGGCCGGGTTTGAACCCGCTATCTTGGGCACAGCAGTTCAGCATACTACCAACTACGCCACCGAAGCCGCTTTGCCATTATGAATACGGGCTACTGGATTCAAATGGGTTCTTTGACATGCCAACATCGTATGACGTGGAGTCATAATTTTTGCCACCTTTCAAAAATCACTTACCACGGCCAGGAGCGAACCTGCAAGCTTGGCGTTAGTAGACCGACACGTTGACCTCTCACCCACCGTGGCAAGCAACACAAGATGATAAGAAGCAATAAGGCATTTTGACCAATAAAAATAATCACCATTATCATCTTGTACAGTTTCCAGCCCCAGGCCGGGTCTGTTTGGAACATTGGCCTCTCCACTTAGTTCTCTCCTCCCACCACCTTTCCGTCGTCACTCTGGTCCAGTCCTCTCCTCTTATTTTGACACACTCCTCCACTTCCTTCAGCCATCTAGCCCTTGGTCTTCCACTTTGTCGTTTCTTCTGCATCTGCATTCTTCGTGTATCCTCTTGGGAATCCTCTTCTCCTCCATCCTCTTCTAGTGTCCATACCACCTCAGTCTTGATGCATCTATCCTACCCTGCAAGGGCTCCTCTTTCACTATTTCCCTGATCTTATCATTTCTCACCCTGTCTCTTCTTGTTACTCCTATCCTACTTCGTAGGAAATTCATTTCACTTGCCTGTATTCTGCTTATGTCTCTTTTCTTCATTGTCCATGTATAATAATTAGGGCTGGGATTTTTAGGTAAATAAATATTTTTTAATGTAAATACATATTTTATGCATTTGTTCTATAAATACATAAACTCCTGCTTTTCACTTATTAGCCCATAAAAAGACATAATATTTACATTTCTCAGAATCAGTATGCCAGATATTTCCGTTTATTGCATTTTTGTTCTGTGTTACTTCAACGGGGACCGGGGATCCTCATGTCAGCTTGCAATTTAGTTATTCTTAACTTGTCGCCCCGTGCCACTCACTGTGGAAGACAGGGATTTCCTTGTCCATCACCATATTGCACCACGTGCTAAGACCTCCCCTCCCCCAGCTACCTGGAACCAGTGTCACTCAAATGCAGTTCATTTCTGGCACTGTGAAGTGTAAGTCAATTCTACGATGCTTAAAGTAAAAACAACTACAAGTTATCATCTGCAGCAGTATGTGGCAGAATTTAAAGATAATTTTACTTCTGATGGGACGTTCTGCCAACCATGTGGGAAATCAATCAACGCTGAACAGCGATCTCAAGTTACATAAAACCTCATGGGCGAGAAACATATTGCCGCAGTTTCGCGCCTTCAGAATAAGTGTTTCGCGATAATCGTCGGTCATTTGTGATGGACAACCTGAAGATGTGTCTCGTTGTGTATTGAACCCTTGCAAAGAAGCGTATGAGACTCAGTATCGGGGGGTGTAACAGTCCATTTCGTAAAGTTGTTGTTAAGCGCTTCTTATAACATGCAGGGTAACATATAACAAAATAACATGCAGGAAAAAGTGAATACCAGGATTAAAACATATGAATTTAATAACAGGTCAACAAATTTACACTATTTACAACAATACAAAAAAAACAAGGTCTCCCAAATGCCTCCCACTTGAATTAATAAAATGCCAAACTAGGCCTGATCTCAGGAGAGGTCGTTAACATCTGGACCAAATGTCCCAAATTACTACAATGACATGTGCGTGTGCGGCTGTTCTACATGCGTTACGATGTGTACAAATTAATGCGAGATTCGTTACCATCCAGTAAACCTTCAGGGGACGAATCTGCATTGACTTAGAGCTAGACAGACACGAGGAACCAACTAAACACTAATTAATCTAATAAGACACTTCCTACACTAAATAAAACAACAATAATTTCTGCAATGAAATTGGAATCAAAGAACTGCCGTAGCAAACAACATTAACGCCTAAAATTATGACTTTTCAAATCAACACAAGTAAATTAACACGTGACCAATCAAGAAAAAAAACCACATATGGCCGCTTGCCATTTTTACAAGAAAATACAAACTACACCCAACGGTGTCACAACAGACAAATCTAACAATGGAATGAGTCATAGAATCACTAGGCTCAAAGCCAACATTTACATCATAAAAACAAATATTTCATTTCATACGATATGCGGTAATTCGTAACGGACATGGCGAACTCCCAATTAAATTATGATCCAATGACCATTTAAAAGAACAGGTTTGCTACAGATAGCTTACAGGGGTCAGTCGGTCAGCTGGACTGCCTAAACGATGAATCACCAGACATAGACGGGCGCAAAGTGGAATCTGCACATCTGTCAACCCACGTGTCAATAACATCGACCTGCCGTGGCACTGGCTCGAGTCTCGAAGAAGTGTGCTCCCAAAAGCACATAATATACGTGTGTGTGTCAAAATAAAATATCTTAGCATTTCCCAAGGAAATCCAAGAATCAGCACTTGACAAGGTACAGTAGTCTCTGAGAGCGCTCTGCCTTTCCATAAAATACAACCACAATATTATGAGGGCGGTAGGCACATCCTACCCCTTATCACGAAGAATCAATACACACACTTTGACACAAAACACACACCAGAATCACACGTATGGGTTTGGCAGAAACCTGAAATAAAGGACATAAAACATTTTCCACCGACTTGCGCTCCCGATCTAGTCCGTGACTAAAGAATCTGAAAAGGACTCTCAAAAATATAGAACTAAGGTGTTCTACAGTGACATCTTAATTTGTTGCGCTCGGCAACCCTAGTATGAATAAAAACCTGTTCGAAAAACATCTAACAACTCTTACCCCCTTTTCCTACTAAAAATGAATTTGAATAAAGCACCACTTACCGACCGTGACGAGTTTCGCATTCGCATGGATAAAATCAAAATACACACGCCGTGCATACTAATAATGACTCATAAGAAAAATATACAATCAACAAACACTTTGGCCACGTGCCAACGTACATTTAAACATAACAGTGTCGGCGCACGAAAAAATCTAAATACAAGAAAAACAATAAATAAAATATTTACAACGTTCCCGCGTCTAATCTTACTACATATTGAATAAATCAATGGTTTGTACATCACCGTGCAGCTTGTAGAACTCAACCTCCATCCCAAGGCATTTCCCTACGGGAAATCTACTTGTCCATCCTCGACGTATTGGTAGAGGCGTAGCACTTCATTCCACCAATCGACCTTCCTGGAGACATCTTGGCGTTGCTTCTTGGAAAGAAATGTTCAAAGTTATTAGTTTGCCTAGCTAGAATCGCTATGAGCTACTGACTTTCACTCACAATAAAGTCCTAGGCGATTACTCAACGTAGAACTGGCCCTATCTCAGCATTTGCTTATATCACACGCACATATACGTCACACAAAATATAATACAAAATTTACATAAATTTACACTCTTCGTTCACCACGCAACTGGCTTTCAACGAGTCTCTCAAATTATGTCTACCGCGTAGCGCTTATCTCGACTAGAGATCTCCCTCCGCTAAGCGTGAACTCTGCTCCCTTGAGCACAAAATAAAATGTTTGTCCAAACAGACGTGAAGTATGCTCACTAGAGCTTGATAAATCGTTACTCAAACTGGCGTGAACGTTGCTCACCAGAGCTCGATAAAATTGGGTCTCAAACAGTTCATCACCGATCAATTTATTAGAAACTGACAGAACGGGGTGGAGTGGGGGCAATCTGTGAAAATAATCTGTAGTTTTTAACTCACAGACATGGGACTAGTATCAATCTTCTTCTTTTCATCCAAACGTCTCAACGGACTTATGCGGAATTATATCGCATCGGCGGTTCTTCAGACACATGTTTTAGCGCCCTTTTTTTTAAGGTACGCGACCCATCGCGTGGTTGAGGCGTTCTCTCTCCTGATTTGCTGATTCAATCGTGTATCGGTTGGAACTCCTCTTCTGGCACGCCCATAATGACGCCGACTCGGATGCGCATTCATACTGAATTTGTCCTTAAACTCGGCTTAACCGGTCATCGTCAGGAATAACTACCACGCTTCTCCTGTTGCAATAATTGCGACACACTATCTGTCTCCCATTTGTCAACTTCAACATGTACTGCCTAGGCATCAGTAATAATAATAATAATAAAAATCATGAAGACTTATTGATCGGCAAATCAATAAGGGTTCATTTATCCTCAGCAAGGTTTTGAAATTCGAAGCAAGTGATTGATTTGGATTTAAAAAACAATATCCACAGTAGTATAGATAACATCACTTAAATACCTCACTCGTCTGCCTGAGTTTGCATTCCACTGTCCCAATTAGTGTGCGCGCTTCTCGCTGCAATGTCATTGACACGTCTCGCTAAACCTCCCCTCTCTCACTCACACACAATTACAACTTCTGCCAGACCGGCCATCTTGTTTACAAACAAAGCTCGCTCTCCCAGGTACCACGTAGCCACGTACATTTGAGTGTGGGTTCTCAAATTAATTTTGCGATATGATTCTGCATCCCTTGTCCTTATCACTTATCAAATGGTTCCCTTCTGTAATACGGCTTGAGATTGGCACTATTGAAAACAGATTTAGCGCCAGTGCTCAATTCTTCAAGTCTATAAGCATTATTACGCAAATTTTTGATAATACGGAACGGGCCGATAAATTTCGGACAGAATTTGGCAGATACTTTGTTCTTAGGATCTGATAACGGTGGTCTCCGAACAAGCACTAGTTCCTGTTCCTGAAGTTCACGATGAAATTTCTTCCCTCTGTATCTCCTCAGTCTTCGGTCTGCTTGGCTCCTCATGTGTTCTCTGGTTCTCTGAATACGCAGCTCATGTGTTAACAGCGGGTCCCTTGGGCATGGGATAATCGTATCCCAAGATCTTTCAGGCATCCTGTTGTGGTGTACAACTAGTGGGACTTGATCTGTCGACTCGTGCTTCGTAGTATTCATGCACATCTCAATATCTCCTACTCTGTCGACCCACTTATTATGATCATTAGGAATCATGACGCGGTAATATTTGGCAACACAGCGAATCGTTCTTTCGCTTGGATTTCCACAAGGGTGGCGAATGCTAGATAGAACATGCTTTATTCCTAGGTTCTCCAGACCTTGTCTAAAAACATTGCTTGTAAAATATGTTCCATGGTCCGATAAGATGAATTCCGGCTTCCCAAGCGTCGGAATGACTTTGTTCTGAATTCTGCTGAGGACTTGCTTTGATGTCGTCTTCTGGATTGGACATAATACCACCATCTTGGAAAATACATCGACACATACAAGAAGGTGTCGGCATCCACGTTTTCCCTTAACTAGAGGACCAAAACAGTCAATAGCGACTAGCTCGCACGGTTTCTATGGTAATAAAGGTTTTGGAAGCTGTTTCAGTATGAAATTATTGGGCTTAGTACGCTGACACGCGTCACAAGTTCTAATTACTTCAACAATGGTGTATCGCATCTTTGGCCAAGTTAAAGTTTCTCCTATTGTTGCTTCAGTTTTGTCCGTGCCGATATGTGCTAAGCTTTCATGGACATGCCATGTCAGTCCTCTCTGTAACGATGCTGGAACTAGAATTCGAAGTTTGGTGTGATCATCATCCACGAACTTGTGAAGAAGATTATTGAGGTAAAGGAATTTTGCTTCCTTTGCACGGGCTTCTCGATATTCAGGTGAATCTGGCTGTAGTTCCTTCTTGTAAAACTTCATCATCATCATCCATGGGTCCTTTTCTTGTTCCTTCTGAATTTCTTTCAACTTATCCAAAAATTCACGAGCCTTAGGTGTTAATGCTATGTGTTGTACATCTACTGCTCTCTCGTTCTCATCTTCAGGGTTCCTGCTTAAAGCATCTGGTAAGATGTTCATCCTTCCAGGGCAGTGTTCTATGGTGATATCGAACTGCTGTATATAAATGGACCAACGCGTAACTCTTTCGCTTGGCATCGTTGTTTTGAATAAGAAGGTCAGTGCATGGTGGTCAGTTCTGACAACAATGGAGTACCCGAAGACCATCTTGCGCCATTGTTGTAACGAGTACAAAATCGCTAACAACTCAAGTTCTGAAACAGTGTAGTTTCTCTCGTGCTTCCTAAGTTTACGACTAGTAAATGCCAAATATGATCGATTCTTGGGTTCATCAGCGTCCTCTTGGTAAAGCATGGCGCCGATCCCAATCAACGAAGCGTCTGCCTGGACCACAAATTTCTTCGCGAAGTCTGGGTATCCTAACTTCACACAATTCTCCAGTAGGTCTTTCGTGGCTCTAAAGGACCTGTCGCACTCCTCATTCCATGACCATCGATTAGATTTCTTCAGCATCTCTTGCATCGGTGTTACTGTTTCCGTGTACCCAGGACAATTCTCCTTAAAGGAACCTGTCACTCCCAAAAATGCTCTAACATGTTTCACTTTAGTTGGTGTAGGGAATTTCTTAATTGCGTCTATTTTCGCCGGATTTGGTCTCACGCCTTCAACATCAATTATGTGACCCAAATACAGAATCTCGCTCTGGCAAAAGTGCGATTTCTTCAAATTAATTTTGAAATTCATGGTTCTCAAATTATCCAAAAGTTTGTTTAGGTTTTCCAAATGTTCCTCCATTGTTTCCGATGCTATGAGTATGTCATCAACATATCTTGTAGTGAAGCTCTTGACCTCTTCAGTTAGATTCCTGTCTAGTGCTCTTATCAATGCGCATCCTGCTGTTTTTACACCAAAGGGCATGCGAGACCAGATATAGCTTTGGTTATCAAATAAAAACCCCGTCAATAACTGGGATTTTTCCTCAAGTTCCAGGTGGTGGAAACTATTCGTTAAATCGACGCTAGAATATATCTTCTTTCCACGGAAACCCTTCAATACATCCTTGATCCTTGGTGCTTGGTCGTGCTCGACTAACAGTTTGCTATTTAAAACCCGTGCGTCCAGGCATAATCTGATTGATCCATTGGGCTTGGCCACAGCCAATATTGCATTTAAATATGAGGTTGCTGCTTTTCTAATCATTCCAGAATCTAATAGGTTAGTAATAATGTCCTTGACCTGAGCAAAATGTTTCTCTGGGATCGGGTACAATTTACTCTTAAATGGGGTCCAATCGGTAATTTGCATGGCATACTGAAAATTTAATACTTTTCCAGGGAGCGTGTCGAAAACTCCCTTATGATGTCTCAAAATCTCCTCTAATTTGCTTCTGACAGGTTCCCCTACTATTGCCTCCTTAAGTCGCTCCTGAAGTAAAATTTCAAACTTGGACCCGCTAATTTCTTCCTCCGCCAAATGTATCCAAAGTTCCTGTGAAATATCTTGACCGTCAATTTCAATAACAGCTGTCTCGCTTACTCGTCCCTCCGTCGAGTCCTTATCTTCGATCGCCTCATTAGTGCATTCTTCAATGACCCAAGTATTCGCCTCTCTCTCTAGTGGACTCTCTTCCATGTTCAGACCAACATGACTCAAGCCCTCAACTTGTTTAAAACTCACAGTATTATTATGTAGGTCAATTATAACGTGGAAATCACAAATGAAGTTGGCTCCCAGAATAACATTATACACACATCAAAAAAAGTTTTGCATCACCTCGGTTCCAAGAGTTCCGGAACCTTTAAATACAAAGGGAATAGAGATCAACACAAACAACATTTCAGCTCGTTTTATTGCTCATGAGACCCACACATTGCATGTTGTACCATCATACAGCTAGACTTTCAGCATTTGTGGTCCAGATTGCAGTACACACCACTACCTCTAATACCCAGTAGCACGTCCTCTTGCATTGATGCATGCCTGTATTCGTCGTGGCATACTATCCACAAGTTCATCAAGACACTGTTGGTCCAAATTGTCCCACTCCTCAACGACAATTCGGCGTAAATCTCTCAGAGTGGTTGGTGGGTCAAGACGTCCATAAACAGCCCTTTTCAACATATCCCAGGCATGTTCGATAGGGTTCATGTCTGGCGAACATGCTGGCCACTGTAGTCGAGCGATGTCGTTATCTTGAAGGAACGCATTCACAAGATGTGCACGATGAGGTCGAGAATTGTCGTCCATGAAGACAAATGCCTCTCCAATATTCTGCCGATATGGTTGCACTATGGGTCGGAGGATGTCATTCAGGTATCGTAAAGCCGTTTCGGAGCCTTCCATGACCACCAGTGGCGTACGTCGGCCCCACATAATGCCACCCCAAAACATCAGGGAACCACCACCTTGCTGCACTCGCTGGACAGTGTGTCTAAGACGTTCAGCCTGACCAGGGTGCCTCCAAACACGTCTCCGACGATTGTCTGGTTGAAGGCATATGCGACACTCATCGGTGAAGAGAACGTGATGACAATTCCGTGGGGTCCATTCAGCATGTTGTTGGGCCCATCTGTACCGCGCTGCATGGTGTCGGGGTTGCAAAGCTGGACCTCGCCATGGACGTCGGGAGTGAAGTTGCGCATCATGCAGCCTATTGCGCACAGTTTGAGTTGAAACACGACGTCCTGTGGCTGAACGAAACGCATTATTCAACATGGTGGCATTGCTGTCAGGGTTCCTCCGAGCGGCAATCCGTAAGTAGCGCTCATCCACTACAGTAGTAGCCCTTGGGCGGCCTGAGCGAGGCCTGTCATCGACAGTTCCTGTATCTCTGTACCTCCTCCATGTCCGAACAACATCGCTTTGGTTCACTCTGAGACGCCTGGAAACTTCCCTTGTTGAGAGCCCTTCTTGACACAAAGTAACAATGCGGACGCGATCGAACTGCGGTATTGACCTTCTAGGCATGGTAGAACTACAGACAACATGAGCAGCGTACCTTCGTCCTGGTGGAATGACTGGAACTGATCGGCTGTCGTACCCCCTCCGTCTAATAGGCCCTGCTCATGCATGGTTGTTTACATCTTTGAGCAGTTTTAGTGACATCTATGAACAGTCAAAGGGACTGTATCTTGGATACAATATACACAGTCAACGTCTATATGCCGGAGATCTGGGAACCGAGGTGATGCAAAACTTTTTTTGATGTGTGTAATTCATCTTTGGTATCACGATAAAAGTTTGTGAAAATGTATGGTTTAATATCTCCAGATCTAAATATGCTTGGTGCTTGCAAACTATGGTCTTGTCAGGAATGACCCCTCGGACTTTCATTAATGGTACAGGCATAATTGGAATGGTTTGTTTATTTCAAATTTCTTTCAACAATGCTTCCGTGACTAAACTCACTTGGCTACCCGTATCGATAAGGCACCTCACTCTAAGACCTCCAATATGAGCATAAATAATTGGTAATTGATTACATTCTCTCGGTCCTTCATCACTTCCTCCAGGCAATCGTCCGGGAATGCTACCCACTCTTCAATATTCGCAACAATCAACTCCTCCCGTTCCCTGGTTTCCTCCGTTCTCAGGCTATCTGGTTTTGATGTAATCGTGTTTTTTTAATCCTGTGACCCATTTGTTGAGTTTCGCCGGTTGTCATCGTGTCTCTCCTACTGACGTAATAAACTTTCCGCCCCCGCATCCTGGTGATTATCTGGACTTTTTCTATTGGCCATCGCACGCCCCCACTTCTCTTTCTCTGTTTCTTCTTCTGCATTTAATTCATCTAAATATTTTTGTGACTCAGCGTAACGCTCGTTCCAGTCATTTCGATAATCTCCCTGGTTATCTTGCCGATAATTCCTCTGGTTATTCCATCTGCCGTCCCCGTTCCTTTGGTATGGTCTACCATGCCTTTGGTTTCCCCTCCAGTTAGTATATTCTCGCTGGTACGTCCTCTGATTGTGATTGTTGTTCTGATTATTGTTATAATTATCACGGCGATTTTGGAATTTCCTATTGTTGTTATTATTATATTGGTTCCGACCGTCGAACTCCTGCCATCTGGGCGTAAATTGTGTGCCGGTGGATTGTGTCTTCGTCTGATTGTTCTGACTTTGACCGTTTTGATGCCCTTGAACTACTTCTGCAGTGTTCACGCACTCCATATTCCGTCTCCCGGTCTGCGGACTAACCATACTCGTTTCATCCAAGTGGCGGAGTATCTCCTCGGCCTGAACTGCGGTTTTGATATTTCCTGCCACTAAAAATTGTTGTATGTTCATCGGAAGCTGCTTGCCGATAGTTAAAACCATGTTTTCTTCAGAAGTCGGCTCGTCAAAATCGCGGAATTTTACTAGCTGTTGACTAAAGAACTCAGAAAACCTTGTAGGGTGTGTGCTATGGAATTTTCTGGTATATAAGTCCATCCTCAACCCCTGCTGCAGTGAAGGACTCCCGAACTTCCTCAAAAATGCCTCTTTAAACTGGGCCATGTCATTAAACGTATACTTGAAGCTTTGAAACCAGATTAAACTTGGGCCCTCTAAAAATTTTCCACCAGTCGCAGCTGTTTTGCGGGACTGACGTGTTGGTCATTAAAGTAATCATCCAGCTGGCGCAAAAATGCTTTTGGAGTAGATCCAGAACTTTTCCTGAATTTGTCGGGTTTAAAATCGTTTCCCCTAATTACTTGTATGACTTGGACAGGTGCCAGACCAGGTTGTGGAGCTGAAGTCTCCCCTCTGTAATTTTGGAATGTGTTGCAAGTTATCTTTGTACTCTGACCTCGGCTCGTATCCTCAGCTAGCTTCATCCCCTCCGGACTTCCAATACTTCCATGTTTCCCTACTGAATTTTCTGAAGAGAATAAAGTGGCATTCTCTAAAGATCTTATCTCATTCTTAACGATGAGGTCTGCATGTTCTTGGAACTTGGACTTGATGCTTTCCTCCAGAGCCTGCATTCTAGAGTTATTCTCGCCTAGCCTCTTTAATATCGTCAGCCTATCTCCTTTAGTCGCATTCACCTGCTGTTCCCAATCTTTCCGGATCCTACTCTTCAAATTATTAATTTTTTCTTCATTGCTCTCCTGATTCTTCTCAAGCTGTTCCCCTATTTGCTCTTGTATCAGCTGCTGAGTTTTAATTGTTCTCCCATTTCTTTCTAATTCTTATTTAACTGTTCTCCTATTTCTTCTCGTATTTGCTCTTGACTTTTAGTTAACTGGTCTTCTAAGTTTTCGCGCAAGTGCATCCGTTCTTTCTCCGTTTTTATATCTAGCTTGTCAAGTTCTTTTATCAATTCTAACACATTGTTGTCGACTGAATATATGTCGAATCGTTGTGTTGGGAATAAGATCAAGCAGAGAAATGTCCTAAGATCTTCGCAGCATCGGCATTTCCATGACATGAAGTGAGTGCTCAGCACTTCTAGGTGTTGGCCAAAACTCGGTACCATATAATGCAACTGGTCTCACCATTGTGCGGTATATCTTTGGTTATAGGCGGATAGGCATCTTCTTATCACAAAGAACACCGGTGACATCTCTAAATCGCATTGATTTGTGCTCGTACAAGTATAATAGGCTATATTAAACACCGTTCTCATAGATACGAAACTTGCACCTTGATGTTCCAATTCAATAACTGCTATGGGCTTAGCGATCATTCCAAATCTGCTTTATATCGGGTCGGATGTAGGACGAATTCACACGCATTTCCTCATCTAACATTTTCAAACTTCCACGTTTAACTGTTTTTGTATTAGCCATAACAGAAAACGCACTTTCACACGAATATGTCGTAGAAAACTGCAACAAAATAATGAGGGCTCTTTTAATCAGGTGAGGAAAAACTTGTTGAATAGAAACCCAGAAGCTGTCTAATTCTGATTCTTGGTACTTTAGTTTTCAAGTCTGGTTGTTTTTTTTAGTCCTACCAGTTTTTCCTCTTCGATAAGTTGAAGTTCACAAGAGCTGGAGGATGAAAAAAGGATTTCTTATCCAGTCATATTGGTTTATATTAGTGTTGGAAAATATCCATCCAGCCTCGATTTCAGTTGCATTAAATGATTATGAATCAGAGGTTGTATTTTGCCACTAATTGGGCATTTAGATGTCAATGGAACAGTGTAGATGGCGGATGAGGCAGCCCTTTATCTGGGATTAGTAAGATAAAAGGCATATGTTCTAATATACGGATATATGTCAGCTTTGAACCCGAATCTCTCCCGGGATAAGGAAACCCCTTTTATACAGAGCCAACAGCCTCCTTGGAGGGTGGATGAGCGGATAAAAGGATGGGCACATTTTTGCCTATGGGATAAGAAATTGTCCATAAAGGCTCCAATCAATGAGAAAATGCAGGAATGGAGACTCCGTTGGTATGGACGCATTGTCCGTGTACCACAAAGTTCAGTCATCGGCACGGCCAGAGACAGCGTGGAAGACCAAAATTGTGGTGGCTGGACACTATTAACGCAGATTTATGATCAAGAAACTTGAACTCACGGGAAGCATTAGATCGCAAGAAATGACGTGCATTGATCCAAAAAGCGGACCCCGTTCCTATGGGATGACGCTAAGGAGAAGAAGAAGATACTTGGAAAATATATTATGAAGAATTCTTTTTTTAAATGAATCATCTTTGTTAAAATAGTCTATGTTTATAATTAAAATAATTAAATGGGTGTCATGTAGAATTATGTGTGCAAATAGACTGTCACCATGAGAAAAATATTGGAAAGCTCTGGCTTATGGCAATGATTTCTATAACTTCTAAATCTAACTGTTGAGAATGTTTCAACTGACCTGATGAAGTTGTATCTTTGGATTGACAATCCTGAACTTGGGCTCTTGCTGGTTGGCTGGTTGGACTTTTATTCTGAAGGTCTTCTGCTCGATCAGTTCCGTGTTAGTTCGAGCTCTCACGATGGCCAAACGTAGATCGTACGTTTGTTCTACATCCATGATGTCTGGCGGAAGATACGCTAGCCGCATGTTGTCAATGTCTCCTTGGGTGAATTGCAGCACCTGCAGTTATTATAATACACAAGAGGTCAAGTACAGAGGTGTGCAAATTAATAACATTTTACTTTTCACAGCTTAAAGCTCTAAATATGTTTGTAAGGCAGTGAAATTACATCCAATGTTTAACCAAGAGTCTTAATTATATTTTCCTGTCAAAAGTAAAATGTTTTTTAGAATTTCCACTGACAGAGGAGCTTTGCTACTGCAAAATGCCGCACGTTTTGTTTTGATTACTTCGCTCTACTTATCGTCTGAATTTAGAGCTGAGGGTTTGGAGTCATTTTACTGATGATCCGCTCTTGTACTATTCAAAGATTCATGAACTATGGATTGAAATCACCTGACTTAGAGGATATATTCCAAAGTCAATGAGAAAATAGATAACAGGCCAAGCTCAGGTATCCCTCAGAATACCCAATTCTGAAAGCTTCCTGACACAATTTCTTATGGGAAAAGGTGTAACTTTCACACTACTGTTTCCGTCTTTTCAATACAAATTATTATTATTAATGTTATTTTAAAATAGGACATGTTTCGAACGGTCACTCCGTTCTTCTTCAGCCAATATACAATCGAATAAGACATGGATAAAACACTATAAAGCAAGTCAAGCCAAGAGGTATAGATATACTTAAAAGATCTCAGAATAAAGTTGGCAAACACGATTAAAGACATAGAGTTCATTAGGAAATGAAGAGATATTTAAGTCTAATGGACTATGTGTAAAGTAATTCTAACTCTAAAAGGACAACAAATCCAACAAGTTGATAAATTTAAGTACTTTGGTTGTTGGTTGTCAGAGCTTGAAATTAAGACCCGTATAGAAATGGCAAGATCAACTTTTAAGAAAATGAGACTTTTATTGTGCATGATACCTTAAATATAAAACTAAGGCAGCGTATTGTAAAATGTTTTGTTTGGTCCATTTTGCTTTATGGAGTGGAAGCCTGGACTATGAAATCGTCCATCATTAAGAGGCTCGAAGCTCTGGAAATGTGGTTTCATAGAAGGATGCTGAAAGTCTCTTGGATAGATCATGTCTCTAATGACCAGATACTGCAGAGGGCAAATTCTCAACGAGTGCTACTGACCACCATAAAATGCAGGAAAATTGCATACCTGGGCCATGTGTTACGTGGTGAAAAATATACAATATTACATCTCATTTTAAAAGGCAAAACTGATGGGCAACGAAGAGTGGGAAGGAAAAGGACGTCTTGTCTTCGGAACCTTCAAGACTGGACTGGAACAAGATCTATTGAACCGCTCTACCGCTATGCTGAAGATAGACAAACACCATCCACATTGATCGCCAACGTCCGGGAGACTGGGCAGGGCACATAGAAGAAGAATTCTCGGATAACCTGTGTCAGACCTGAAATTGTGTCACAGTTGTTTTGCGCGTCGTTTACAATTACACAGACAAACACTGTGGTATAAAGAAACTTATAGCATAAAATAGGCACTGACTGTACTTGCAACGTTCGAACGATGTGATTGCAAATTTTGAATTTTCTTGCCCCACTCAGAGAATTATCACCAGCCGCCACTGCAAGTCCCTAAAATGATTCAACAACAACAACAAAATAAAATAAAAGTTTGATGCTTTTCAGTCGGTAAACACGATAGTATCCAAATGAGATGGGTTATTCCCTAATCCTGAAAAAAAATGACATGAGATTAAAAGATACACTTGGATGACCAGTTCCGATCGTCAAGCGATCATCATCAGATCCATTACACTTAGGCTATAAAATCTATGTCTGAAAGTATGAGTGAAAATATTTACAATATGTACACTTATTTAGTTGCAGTATTAGTTAAGATAATGCAACTCGCCAATAGGTCGAGTGCAGACAGTGACCAAGTGAACTGCTCTCAACAGGACCGTGCAAGACTCAACCAGATAGGTAGCCTGTACAATACAATCTGAATTGACGTTTACAACAACCACATATTCACTCCAAACAAGCAAATTCCGAAGGTCAATCACCACATCCAGTATCTCAACAAGACATCACATAGACCATAACTAACAAACATCGTCACGTGACGTGCACGCGTGCCCTCTAGCGACGGGCTGTGACCTTCCACGCTCTGGTCGGAACCACACCTCGTTACACACGCCACGATTAGCCGATGTCGTCACGGGTTTGCGCATTCCAGCCTCCGGCTCGTTACTCTTTGAACGCACCTTATAATATTTTAATACTTCATAGTTAAGTAATCTTCTTCAAGGGGACTTAGAGGTTTCTTTCATATTATTAAAAATGTACTGTAGTGTATTCAAAATATTGTAACTATTCTTTATTTTATTATTATTACCAAACTATTTTCCATTTGATTTGATATTTTTAAATTTCCTATTGTTGTGGGCCCCACCTTAACATATCCCCCAGGGCCCCGCAAGGCCTGGATTCGCCAGTGGTCTCACCTGTTTGTGTGGTTGATCAGTGAGCGTGAGTCGTCCCTCATGGTCTCCAAGAGGCTTGATGATCTGGTACACTATCTGCTGGGAGTCCAGGCTTGGTGAAGTGTATGACAGATGATGTGATGATATCGAAGTGGGTTGGCCAGCAGGAACCTACGCATAAACACACCTTAGCATAAGAATTTCTAACATACTATTCATCTAATTTGAATGAGTTTCTGAATGGTATGGACTCCGTATAAAGAAAAGAATTCATGATGAAAATTAATAAATGTAAAACAAAAATATTGGAATGCAGCCGAAATAAATCAGAAACCTCTATGGACATCAAATTGGCAGGTGAAAAGCTGAAGGAAGTAGGAGACTTCTGTTACTTAGGAAGCAAAGAGGATATAAAAGGTAGGTTGGCTTATGCAAGGAAAGCATTTCTACAAAAAAAGGAATCTGTTGACATCGAATATAGATTTAGGTATTAGGAAATCATTTTTGAAAGCCTTTTTCTGGAGCGCGGCACTCTATGAAAGTGAAACTTGGACTATTGGTGCAGCAGAAGAGAGGAGAATTGAAGCGTTTGAAATGTGGTGTTACAGGAGAATGATGAAGATGAGATGGGTGGATATGGTCTCAAACGAAGAGGTATTAAGACGAGTGGGAGAGGAGAGATGTTTCAGGCGACTGCTATTGAAGAGAAGAGATAGATTGGCAGGACACATACTGAGACACCCATGAATAACAAACTTAGTAATGGAAGCAAGGGTCGAGGACAAGAACTGTAGGGGTAGACGAAGGTTATAATATGTTAAACAGATTGCCTTGGATGTAGGGTGTGTTAGCTATGTAGAGATGAAACGATTAGCTCAGGATAGTGAGGCATGGAGCGCTGCATCAAACCAGTCAAAAGACTGAAGACTCAAACAACATTCATCTAATCAGCGCTACTGTTAGGAAACGGAAACTGGTAGGCCTACATTTTACACCACAGTTTATAGCCGGCCAATCCCGATTGCGCAGTCATACAGAGAACAGTCCGCGGGTCTCAGGCATGCGCAATGGATACGTGAGCTGCCTTCCGTGCAACTGACAACACACCTGCCTGAGGCTCGCCGACTGTCGTCTGTCAGATTGCGTAACCGAGGCGGACCAGCCAAAATCTGTGACGTATTATTAATTATTATTTATCCTATGACATACAAATATCAAGCAAGATAAATATATACACACATATGCAGGGTCTTTCATATAAAGTAAGAACGGCAAGCGGCAGTTTTGTTATTCGCTGCTGCGGTGGACTTGGCCGAGCGTGTGGCGCGCCATGGCCCTCTGCTGTACTATTGAAAGCGCGCTCGTAGTACATACGAGGGCTGGTTATTTTTTTCAAGTTCCGATGGACTGTATAAAAATAACAGATTTACATACCAAACTGATCTTACTACTAAATGTTTGCTTGTTTTACTCTTATGTCTCAACAAAATCGCCAAAACGATTGAAACATTTGTCGTATCGTTACACCAGTTTTTCATTGCCCTCGGCAAAATATTCTGCCGCCACTGAGGTGGGTACGTCTGGAGAGTCTCCTGAAGTGTTTCCTTTTTGGCGAGGCGTTGCCGCCCAACCATACCTTCAATTCTCGAAAAGGTGAAAATCATTCACGACCGCACTGTGCCAACGTTACGATAGACTTTTTCACAGAATTCAATTGTGAAGTTTTGGACCATCTGCCGTTTAGTCCAAACCAGTTCCTATAGCTGCCAATTTGACGTCAATAAGGGTTTCTGATTTCTTGCGGCTGCATTTCATTATTTTTGTTTTACATTTATTAACTTTCATCGTGAATTATTTCCTAAAGGCCAGACTATTTACCTGCAATACTTGTAATCTTTGCACATATTAATCACTGTCAGGTAGAGTTTCATGCCTAATATAATTGGGTATACATTCCTGTTGACAGACTGAAATTAACTAATCATATGTCAATATGGCAACCCTATACAATGGCTCTAGAGCTTCTTATAGGCTGCTAGGTATCTTACCGTCATCATAAGATTGGATCTGGATATGAACTTCCCACCGTCAATAATATTCGAGTGATAGGACTGGTCATGACGCACTCCTCCTGTTCGACCTGCACAGACAAGACACATTTACAATTATAGAGAAAATTAACTTTGAATACCCATCGTTGGGAGGTTCATGGTGTAAAGGAAGGCTTCTAGATTATCTCCCCATCATCGAAAAAAATCTCTAGACAGAAAAATGTATGTCATCTCTACATAGTATAAAATAAAGTCCCCGATTCTTTGATGTGACGGGTAATCTCCAGAACCACTGGATGGATTTTGATTGCGGTTTTCACCATTCTGTAAAGGATTTCTCGAGGAAGATTTGTGTACGAAAGCATTCATTTATGACCAAAGGAACCCGAGCAGTAACGATTTCAGAAAATCCAGTAGAAGAAAAAACTGCCGTCCGTGCGCCTTTTAAGCTTACGATGGGTAAACCGTTAAAAATATCTATATACTATGAGTAGAAGAATTGTCCAACATGAAAAGTTCTACCAAAAAAATCCGAAACGGCATATCTCTATCTTTAATACATCGCCCACTATAAGTGTTTTTACGTTTTCATTTCTTCCAACAATATCCATGTGGAAATTTAAATTACTAGCTTCGGAGCGAGTTTACGAGCTAGCAAGTGAGCCTATCAACCCAGCTTCGGACAGCATCAAACTGTCGAGTCGTGTCGAGTTAAGACTTCAGAGAAGAGTATATATGTTTGGAGTTTCGCTGTTCACCTCGGCTTTTCTGAATTGTGTCTGGGACCTGCCGTCCGTGCGCCTTTTAAGCTTACGCTGGGTAAACCGTTAAATATACCGAGCGAAGCCGGGACGGGTTGCTAGTTAGAGTACAAAACTTTGACAAGAACCATTATGGTTCATTAATTTAATAAATTTAATTCAGTTTAGGGGTTTGGAACATCTTGGTCATCATCCTCGTGTAGTTGAGTGTGTGTGTTTAACTTGTCTGATAAGCTGTGTTTATGGTTGGTTGGTTGGTTCCTCAGTTTAGGGGTTGCGACAACGTGGTCATGTAGCCCCGTGTACTTTGGGTGTGTGTAGAATCTGTCTGATAACCGGTGTTAGTTGTGATGACTGTATTCGTGTGTGTTATCCGTTTTCAATTCAAGTTTGGACTGCAGACAATCAATTTTTGAAGTAGTTCTTACTTTTGTTACCAAAATTTCTTAAAAGTGTAGGTACTAAAAGTTAGCTTATAATTAAGAAAAAGTACTAATAGGGACCGTCAACGACTACTAGTTCTGAACTTGGTTAGTAGATGCTACCGCAGTCGGCTCCTAGCGACGAACGTTGGAACCTAAGGACATTAATCAAATTTAACCTATAATTTAGCTTCACACAAGTGTAATTAGTGGAAGTATTTTTACATGCCATAAATCTATTACATGGGACCGCCGGTTTTACTTCCACTCCGAAAGAAGGCATACTGAGGGATTTCTAACGCTCTTGAAAAATCTGACGACTTCGGCCGGGTTTGAACCCGCAATCTTGGGCATAGAATCTCAGAATGCTACTAACTACACCACCGAAGCCGCTAAGCTCTATTTAAGTGAAGACTGTAGTAGTGTGTGTATGACTGTTAGGGACAGGGATGATGTAGGTGCCCCGGGATTTTCAGTACGCTACCATCCGGCCATTTCTCTAGAGGGAGTGATAAAAAAGACTGAGGGAAAACCACACTCAGGATAGGCGCTGTTAGCACTGGTATTTGAATCTGCAGACTCCATACTTGATGCCCTCGCGGCCGTGGTGTGCGATTTATCGAGCATGGCTGCGCTACAATCCAAATAATGAAGCAAGAAACTTAAAAGAAAGACTTTGATAATTGCCAACTTCCTCTAACGCACAGCATCCAAAGAAGAAGCGTGATAACTCAATACACTAGGAGCAACAGGAACAGATGATCTCAATGTCCCGCCCATTACAAAATTGCCAACTCTCAGAGCAACTGCGCAATACTCCTATGTACTGTAAATGATGGATCTCTTAACCCCTTGCGCATAGGCAACTCTCTTAACGTATGTGCATGCCGGACAAGCAGCTTGCCAGACGGTTACTTTTAGAGTGTGTGTGTTTAACTTGTATGATAAGCTGTATTTTGTATTCTTTGTGTTGTATTCTTTTCTTTTCAGGAGATGGAACTAGGGCTCATATGTCATTTTGTCCTCAATGGGCAGGGTGTGATGGTGTTGGTGATTAGTTTTTAAGGGATGTTGACTTCATTGGACA
The DNA here is from genome assembly GCA_946902985.2 of Meconema thalassinum. Lineage (NCBI taxonomy): Eukaryota > Metazoa > Arthropoda > Insecta > Orthoptera > Tettigoniidae > Meconema > Meconema thalassinum. Next base: position 193,532,086 of record OX336395.1, read on the forward strand.
AGGCGCCAGGGCTCCCGTCACATCAATGCTAGTAGCCTACAGGGTGATGAGAAACTCGATACCACAAGGAGAGGACCAATTCATGGTTCATTGATATGTGGTTACAGCAGTGGCGTAACTATGTTTTGTTCCTAGAGGGGGGGATTAACTGAGTCAAAATTGCATTAAAATAATATTAATAATAATATCGTATGGCCTCGGTGCCGGGTGCAAGTTTTGTTATCTGCGCCCAAAGGGCAGCTTACATGTCGAATTTTTTCGTTCCTTGGAGCGCTAGGAAAGTCAAGGAGGTTAGATAAGTTATCTAAGCTCCTTGACACTATAGAACTTTCTAGTAGAGTAAGAAGAAACATTGTGTTGGCGGAAAATCCTGAGATTAATTTTGCCATTATGAACACGATCTACTGAATTGAAATGGGTTCTTTAACATGACAACAACGTATGACATGCGTGTCGTAATTTTTGTCGCCTCCCAATTAGCGTTTAATACGTTGTATTTGTACTTATCATTGTGCAAATACAGGGTCAATATCTATGTGCGCCCCGAAAAAGACGGCAAGCTAAGCCGGCTGTGACTGGCTAACTGAACAATTGACTATTTTTCTCATTGTTAAGATGATTTCTGGCAACTTCGTTGGAGTAGTTGGTAACATGCTGAGCTTATATGCCCAAGATCGAACGTTCAAAACACGGCCGAAGTCGTCGGATATTTTAAGAGCGTTAAAATCCCTCAGTATGCCTTCCTTCGGAGGGGAAGTAAAGCCGGCGGTCCCATGTCATAGATGTTGGCATGTTAAAGAACCTTCCACTAATTACACCTGTGTGAAGCTAAATTATATATAGGTTAAACATTTTTGACTAACGGTCTTAGGTTCCTACGTTCGTCGTCAAGAGCCGACTGTGGTGACATCTGGTAACTAAGTTCTGAACTAGTTGGTCGTTGATGGTGGCGTTTGGCGGCAAAAGTAGGAACTACTTGAAAAAATTCAAGTCTGCAGTCCTTACTTGAATTAAATCAGATACACACACTAACACAGTCATCACAATTAACAACGGTTATCAGACAGATTCTACACACACCCAAAGTACACGGGGCTACATGACCGCGTTGTCGCAGCCCCTAAACTGAGGAACACGTTATCGGGAATAGCAGTTCCGAAACAGTCACTTTCGTTCATCGTTCTCGCATCCGAGACCGATCGAAACTGTGGAGATGTTTGCACATCTCTAGTATCTGCACTTACCTGATATGGGGCGAGCAGAGAATAGAATGGCCAGGTAGATCAGTAGCAGCCCTGCCATACTCAGCTCCTGGACAAACACAATAACATATGTTAGTTTTAATTCAGGTGTTGGAAATAAAAGAATATAATGTATGTATTAAAGGTGTTATTATTGACTTTATGAACTTCAGATATCTTTATCATCAGTCCGTGTAAGTTACTTGTGTGGGTCTCCGCGTAATTTCTATGATAACCTGTGTTATTACGATAACTGTAAAGTTAGAGCACTAAGCAATTAGGCCTACGTGCGTTTCAAATAGTTAGTCATTTTGTTAGCATCACTCTGAAACTTGTTTGTACTCATTGAGGCTAACTTATTTTAGGAATCACCACATTCACACTTTAATAAGGAAATTAGCCTATCAACAGTTTAACCTTGCAGCAATAAACTGACGAAAAAAACACATCGCCATGTTGGATAAGGCTTGTATCAGCCAATGCTGCCAACTTCACTTTACCGCACTCTCCCGTTATTATACAATCGTCTGGAAGAAACCACTAGGTTAAACGACTCTCTGTACGAAAATTACTGATTGTACTACAAGCAAGGGGGTCTGGGACGTAAGCCCCAGGTTAGCTTTGTGTTTCTATGTAAAGCCTTCATCAGCGTGAAGCCTTACTCCTAAAATATTAAGACATTCAAAATCCCCCCAAAACTTTGCCAACGTGTTCTTCTGCGACATTAGACTTTTACATTTTAGAACTTCATTTTCGAGCTGAAGGACATGAGAGAGAAGCTGGTATTCAGAAAGGTGTAAGGCAAGGCTGCAACTTATCACCCATACTTTTCAATGTTTACATTGAGCAAGCAATGAAAGAAATTGGAGAAAAGTTTAATGTGGGAGTGAAGATTCAAGGAGAAATAATTTCAACTCTGAGATTTCCGATGACATAGTCGTCTTGGCCGACACGCCTGAGGATTTGAATGAGTTTTTGAATAATATGGACTCCGTCTTGAGGAAAGAATTCATGATGAAAATTAATAAATGTAAAACAAAATATTGGAATGCAGCCGAAATAAATCAGAAACCTCTATGGACATCAAATTGGCAGGTGAAAAACTAAAGGAAGCAGAATACTTCTGTTACTTAGGAAGCAAAATAACCAGTGATGGACGAAGCAAAAAGGATATAAAAAGTAGGTTAGTTCAGGGAAGGAAAGCATTTCTACAGAAAAGGAATCTGTTGACATCGAATATAGATTTAGGTATAAGGAGGTCATTTTTGAAGGCCCTTGTCTGGAGCGTGGCACTCTATGGAAGTGAAACTTGGACTTTTGGTGCAGCAGAAAAGAGGAGAATTGAAGCATTTGAAATGTGGTGTTACAGGAGAATGATGAAGATCAGATGGGTAGATAGGGTTACAAACGAAGATGTATTAAGACTAGTGGGAGAGGAGAGATGTTTCTGGCGACTGCTAATGAAGAGAAGAGATAGGTTGGTAGGACACATACTAAGACACGCAGGAATAGCAAGCTTAGTTATGGAACGATTGGTCGAGGGCAAGAACTGTAGGGGTAGACCAAGGTTAGAATATGTTTAACAGATTGCCTCAGATGTAGGGTGTGGTAGCTATGTAGAGATGAAACGATTAGCTCAGGACAGGGAGGCATGGAGAGCTGCATCAAACCAGTCAAAATACTGAAGACTCAAACAACAAGAACAACAATCTCATTTTAAATTGCCACTCATAAAATTATACAAATAAATATTGTCAAGTATACTTATTTTAATTCATTCATTGTAAGGATGTCCATTACTTTAAATAATTATTTCTGAAGTTTAGTCATACCGAAGCAAATTATTGTTCTTTGTAATCAGTAATTTATAGATTTGACACAACGATATCTTAATTAATATTCATAATATAACTTCTAGCTGAAGAAGGCTTCATTGTCGAGCTGAAACATACACAACAATTGAATAGATGTTTCTTAATTTGTATCGATTAGCATAGTATTATTAGACATGATGATGATAATTGTTGTGTTAAGGGGCCTAACATCTAGGTTATCGGCCCCTAATGGTCTGGGTGATAATGAAAAGGACAATGAAATGGGAACCGCAACGAAAAAACAATCTAGACGGAAAAGATTTACAAAATATAACTCAGACTGAAAACACGCACAAAATGCAGCTCAAATTCAAAATACTTACAATATGCAATTGAGATTGAAAATACTGACACAATTTTGGCCCTACATTCCAAATACCTACAAAATTCAATTTAGATTGAAAATACTTGCAAAATGCAATTTAGGTTGAAAATACCTCCAAATTTTATGTAAATTCAAAATACTGACAAAATGCAATTTAGAGTTAAAATAATTACAAAATGCAATTTAGATTGAAAATACAAAATGTAATTTAGATACACAGGGGAGCCAATGCCCAATCCAGTGCGGGAACCTTAAAGAATAGCAGGGAAGAGGAGAGGGTCCGCCCCAAAGGCAATGAAAACAAGGTGGGGGAAACCGGACCCAACTCCCGATTTCACCAGCCGTGAGCCCTTTGAGGGCTTATTCCTCGAAGAATGAGGGATCAGGAAAGATGAGAGAAGGGCCAATTGAGGCGGGAAATTAAGAGTCTTCCTAGACCTCAGATACCCTAATACCGTCGGGGTCGGAAGAGAACAAGAGTTGACCAAGAGAGGTCGACAGGAGAGAAGACGGAGAGGAGCCTGGCACAAATGCAAGCAATGCCGGACTCAGCTGGGGTCCCGTGGTCGACAACCCACGTCCCACCAAATGTGAGCCCCTCGGGGGTTTAGTATTATTAAGAATTATCTATGGATCAATACGGTCGATATCATACATTCTCTTAGCATGGTTGAAGTTATTACTTTTCGAGTATATTACCAAATTTAGTTTGCGGTGTAGCTGAAACCACCACTGGGGCTACAGATTACTGTCTTGAATCTCTGTTTAAAAATCTGAGCTGGAATCGATTTCATAATGTTACTGAAATTTTTGAATTTTAGTCAAATGCATTTTTTTAAATGAATCACAGAAATTGGCCAGTTCCGTGGTTACGGGTAGCGCGCCTGCCTATCTTCCCGGGTTCAATTCCTAGTTTCGTTTGGGTTATTAGAAACTGACTTAATGGCTGAAATGAGGTGCACTCAGCCTCGTGAAGACAATTGAGTAGGGCTGGTACTTTTAATCGATTAATTTCAGTTTTCGAATAATCAATTAATCGAAGCAGAAGAAAATGATAACGAGTAATCGATTGGTCGAATAATTGATTATTTGTTTTATCGATTAATAGATGTACTTCGTTCATTTCACTACGCTCTCACAGAAGCAAAACAGACAATTAATTAATTAAAATATATTGTGCCATATTTTTAAATAATATACATTCTTTGTAAAAACTAGGCTAATACAAAATAAAATAAAAATTATCCTGTCCTAAATTGTATTGTAAACATTGAACAAGAATTCAAAATCTTTACTGAAAACTCTTCGTTTTCTTTTTTCGAAACCCTTCCCAATTTGATTGATATTTGTCCTTCCACTGTCACTGACTCTTATTTGGTTATTGTAGCGGCTTCGATGGCGTAGTTGGTAGCATGCTGAACTGCTGTTCCCAAGATAGCGGATTCAAACCCGGCCGAAGTCGTCGGATTTTTAAGAGCGTTAAAAATCCTTCAGTATGCCTTCCTTCGGAGGGGAAGTAAAGCTGGCGGTCCCATGTCATAGATTTATGGCATGTAAAAGATCCTTCCACAGACTAAACTTGTATGAAGCTAAATTGTTAGGTTAGATTTCGTCGGAACGCTCTATCAAAGTTCCAACGTTCACCACTAGGTATCATTGATATCTGGTAGCGAAAGTTGGAACTACTTGAAATTGAACGGAACTTGTAGCTCACCCTAAGGGTGTCCGCTGGAAGCAGCTACATACTCAGGTGAGCCGAACATGTCCTCGGACACTCCCGGGACTAAAAGCCATACGATAAATAAATAAATAAATAAATAAATAGGTTATTATTAACATAAACAAGGAAGGACACTTATTTAGGCAAAAAGTAACTTTTATAGATTTCCATACATTATTCCGAAAATAAGCGTAACTCAAAACAAGCAATTAAGTCTCATTTAAACTTCTTTTCTTATGCCGTGTCTGCTAATTAATTAATCAATCGATTCTTCGGTTATCCGATTAATCTATTATTCAGTTAATCGATCAGACGGTCAGGCGATTCGTTTTCGATTAATTTCAAATTGCTCGATTCATCTATTATTAATCGATTAACCTAACATCGCTTATTACCAGCTCTACAATGGAGTTGATTTTAAGAAAGCCTTTGATTTTGTTGTCAGAAACAGACTTATTGACATATTGGCCAGGGATTGTGTCCCCCAACAGTTAATTGATATAATTTCCAACATGTATAGTGGTACTCTTATTGCAATAAGGTTAAGTAATCATACATCCGAGTGGAAGCCAATCAGCAGAGGGGTAAAACAAGGCTGTGGACTCTCCCCATTGCTATTCATAATCTACATGAATGCTATAATAAAGGAATGGAGGTGTGAAAGACATGGTTCAATACCTATCAGCAGGCATCTAACAAATTTAGATGCTATACTATTTGCTGATGATGTTGCATTGGTAGCAGCATCTGAAGATGATCTGCAATATGATCTGTATTCAACCTCCAGAAAGTGGCATCAAAATTCAGCGTGTGCATTTCTCCTGAAAAGACTAAAGTAATGGCCTTTAAGGGTAAGGACCCTATCCCCAGTAAAATTTGTTTGCATAGTAAAATTTTAGAAAGAGTTGACGAATTCAAGTATTTGGGATATCATTTATCTTTTCAAGAAGAACGAGACATTACTGCAAAAATAACAAATTATACCAGAACAACAGGAATCATCAATCACGTCATGAAGCCATCTCTTGTCCAAAGGCATACACGCTTGCGTTTGTATAACACATTAGCCAGACCAACCCTATGCTATGGCAGCGAGGCATAGACAATAAGATGTCAGGACATCTCCAGACTCACAGCACGCGAAATGACCGTCATGCGCCGAACAGCAGGCTATACTAAATGGGACCATAAGAGAAACGAGGATGTGCTGAAGGAACTAAAAGTGAAACCAATAACTACATACATTTGTGACTACCAAGAGAACTGGAGGCATCATGTCCAAAGGATGGAACCTGGAAGATTACCAAAGGAGATCCTTCGCTACCAGCCACGGGGAAATATATCGATAGGACGCCCGATGAAGAGATGGAGGGAAAGTGCAAACCGTAACGGGACATTTGGCCTAATACTTGGAAGGAAGATGATGATGATGATGACAATGGAGTAGCTGCTATCTGTGCGTGTGGCAGCGCCCCGGTCACTGATTTTGGGACCAATATTAACGGCCGAGGGGACCTGTCGCGCTGACCACGTGTCATCCCACATCTGTAGGCCGAATGGCTGGGCAGCGGTCGCTTGGTATGCCAGGGGGCCTTCATGGGCTGTGGTGCCAGGAGGTTTCTATCACAGAAGTTAATATTTATTGTGAAAATATCTCACGTCACTAGAGGGATCCAACTTGATACTCGTGACTTTGACCCGTACATTGGAATGTGTTTAGATTCTTGTTTTAGAAGGGTTAATATCTTCTTGGAGAACGTATTTATACTGGCGCAAATCAATATTTCTTGTCATAACTAGTCTCATTATTGTAAAATACGAGTGTTTTCTCATCAAGCTCGCACGCAGTAGGTTGACAAGAACGCATAACTCAACATGACGATGTGAATGTCAACAAGGACGCCACGTGCACCGTGGTCACAAGAGCAGAGGCAGGTTTGCCGACAGGCAAGGGCCTATACACCGTTTAGACGTCCAGACCGCGAAACCGATTACCTCTGATCTGGATAATGTCCAATCGCGATCAACGGCATTTGCCACTAGTACGTGTTTAGACGTGCCATCATGAAGCAACAGGTTAATGGAGTAAAACAGCATGGCACCGCTAAGTTCTGCCAACTTTTAAATTCCAAGTGTTATATCAGAATTTTATAGTAGTTTGTTTCGTCCAATTTTGAAGTATTTCAGTTATTCTTTTTACAGAATTCAATCTGCAAATGTATATTCTTAATGTTATGCAAATCCTGAGGAGATACGTATGTAGGCAAGGCCTACTCTTGGTGCGGAAAAAATATATTAAAATATGTATGCACAGGTCTATGATATGATATTTATTGCATGCATAATTCTTTGTTCGTCCAGGGTCATTCGGCCTTATCGGAAACCCTTCTATGTCTATGACAATAAATTTATGTCATTATTAGTCTTCAACGACTTTCCCCAATGCTAAGAATTTTTCCGTGTTTAAATACTGGTATGTTTGTTCTCCTTCCATCATTTCGTGTCTCTCAATCTTCATATATCTGATATATTATTAAAAGAAAAGCGCACAATGTGCAAATACATATTTGTACATAAATGATCAATTATGCTAATGCCAGTCTTATTATTGAGGTTGTCCTCAGTTTGCAGTTTTGTGCGTGGTACCTTTCACAATGATCGTTGCACAGGTCACACACACAGTCTTCATTCGGTTGGTGGAAATTCTTGGTTTTGCAAAATCTATAGTGAAATCCATGGGTGGCGTAACGTGTTATTACCTGTCGTAGCTCGTAATTAGCTTGTTTCCACTCTTCCGTCATTATGGCATCAGTGGAGTAAAATTCGGACCAAATGGCATTTCGTTTCTCATTTAAGGTTCGGCGTGCATTCTCATAGGCTTTGGTGTTTGGTAGGTAAAACTGTATTTTGATGTCGTCGATGAAGTAGTCCTCCTTAGTTAATACATATGTCAACCTTGAAGGTGCCGACTTTCCTATGCCTAAAATCATCTTAAGATATCGGGCCTTGACCTTTTCTATTATCATCAGGTCGCTGAGTGTGAGCTTTCCCAGGTAATGCTAATCCCATAGGTTGCTATTGGTGATATGGCTGTTCTGAACAGTAGAATTGCTGTACCCAATGATATTTGTTGAGGTTGTTCGATGTGGTAGATGGCTTTTATTGCTGCGGCCGCTCTTTCTTTAACGTGGATATTGTAGGATGTTAGAGTAGTTTGGAGGGTGACTCCGAGGTACTTGAATTTCGGCACTACTTCTAGTGGTTTGTTGTGAAGAGTCATTGTGTTTTTAAGTGAATGCCTTCCTCCTTTCCTGAAGGTCATCTGTTTGGTTTTGCTGTGGTTAATTTGTAGGCCATTTCTTTCTGTCCATGATGTGAGCCTGTTGAGGACCTCTTGGAGCTCTTCTATGTTTTCTGAACCTAATGCCATGTCGTCCGCATAAAGTAAAAGTGATGCTGATGTATCTATGATTACTTCTGTGATATCTGCTGTCATGGTGTTGAATAATATTGGGCTGATTGGATCTCCTTGTAGGATTCCGTTTGTTTGGGTTATGTTTTTGGATAGGGCTATGCTATCTGATATTTGGACATAGTTATATCTGATGATATTCGAGATGTGTAGCCCCTAGTAGGTGATTGAGTTTCCGGACGAGCGTCGTTCTGTCAATGAGGTCAAAAGCCTTACGGTAGTCTACGAAGACCACAAAGTATTTCTTTCCTGGGTGCCTCAATGTATCCTGGGCTTGTTCAATTAGATATTTCACGGCATGTAATGTGCTTCTTCCCTTTCGGAAGACGAATTGACTCTCCGGTATCTGGAAATCTATTTCTTCTGTAAGCCTGTTTGTTAAGATTTTCATGAATACTTTGAAGGATGTATTTTCGAGAGCTATACCTCGGTATGAATCAGGGTCATCAGTTTCTCCTTTTTTGAACATCACTTTGATTGTTGACGACCTCCATTGCTCTGGGATTTCCCCAGTGAGTATGCATGTGTTGAATAGTTCTACCCAGTAGTCTAGCAGGACAGGCAGAGAGTCTTTTAGGTGTTCATTGCAGATGCTGTCAGGACCAGGACCGGGGGCTTTTCCATTTTTTGCTGTTGTTATTGTATCAATAATTTCCTGTCTTGTTATGGGGATGTAATTTACTGTCATTGTTACTGGAGTTAATTCAAACGCTGTTGACTGGTATTGATGATTGAGAATGCTTCTGAAATGGTTTTCCCATGTTTCCATGGAGATATTGCTCGTTACTGGTGATTTTGGTTTCCTAAGCATTAGGAATGGGTCATTTTGAGCGTTTGCAGCGCGTCTCTTGGCATCTTCTTCAATATAATCCGTTCTCCTCTTTTTGATTAGGGATGTATATTTCCTTCTTTGTTCGGCGTATTGTACCAGGTGATTCGGTTCCGATGTGTCCTTCGCTCGATGTAGTGCTATCAGGGTCTTTTTCCGTTCATTATAACAGTCATTATTGAACCATGGTAGTGATATCCTTACTTTCGTTTGAGTTTGACATGATTGAAGGGTTCTTGTACATGTTTCCACTGCTTCAGTTAATTCATGCCGTTGAATTAATTGTTTTGCTTTATCTATTTCTTCGCTGATATGCCCTAGTTTCTCTATATCTAGTTTCCTGGATATTTTATTCCTTGGCGGTATGGTTAGTTGGTCTTAGCAGAAGATTTCAAAGGTAGTCGAGATTGGTAGATGTATAGAACTAGCACCGATAGAGCGCACTGCTGTTGTACTGGGTAAGCGCAAGGCGCTCTTCATTTGTCTCCTGTGTTCTCATGCCGCTAATATGTACGAATTTAAGTTGTTTAAATTGTTATTTTCGTGACTTTGCCGAGCTATTGCAGTGTTCCTCTTTGCAAAAATCAGGGAAGCCCGTTTTCGTTTCACCAATTCCCACAAAATAAAGAAATGAGGAAGAAATGGTCACATGTTATTAGAAGGAAAAATTTCGGTGAGAAAAATCTGACCGAATATATTAAAGTGTGTTTCCATCATTTACAACCCGATGACTTCACGAAAACTGTGTTGGATAAGTGTGACTTACAAAGGGAAATAATTCCTATTTTGTACCTATAAACTGATTAGACATTTCGATAACAACCACTGAATTTATGCCTTTGTATTTGAAGGTGAGAGAGCAAGATAAAAACCGGGCGCTGTTCCATCGCTTTTTCCGTAGACCACGAACACAACAAAAATAATTATTTAGGAAAAGGCCATACACAAGAAAATTGCCGGATTATCACGATAAGCCTACAATATCGGAATCTGCAGAAATCATCTCCATTGAAGTACGGGAAGAAATCGTCAATATACACGAAGAAATGAAAGTAACATTTCTGACTCCCATTTTCAAAGACATCAATATTCGGACAAATACTTCAAGAATAAATGTCGCAACATTAACAGTCACAAACGTATTATGGTTGGTTTCTTGAAATCAGAATTAATCGTCAACTTCCATCTGCCCGACGGAGAATGTGGTAGCGACTGACTTCTACATTCTTGAGACTTAGTCAGATGAATGGAAACAGTTCGTGGCCCTAAAGCAGGGCCCCCAGGGGCTCACTTCTAGTGGGCGTGGGTTGGCGACCACGGGGCCCCAGCTGAGCCCGGCATTGCTTCCACTTACTTGTGCCGGGCTCCTCTCTGTCTTCTTTCCTGTCGACCTCACTTGGTCAACTCTTGTTCTCTTCTGACCCCGACGGTATTAGGGTATCCGAGGCCTAGGGAGTCTCTTCCTTTCCCGCCTTAATTGGCCCTTGTCTCATCTTTTCTGATACCCTCCTTCTGCGAGGGGTCAGCCTTCTTTTTCTCTTCCTTTTACCTCCTGCCTTGTGCTCTAGGCCCTTAAGGAGGCAGGGTGTATGTAGCCCCACCACTTCTGGTGCATCCTAGATAATGCTACACCCTCAGGGGCTCACGGCTGGTGAGTTCGGGAGTTGGCGACCCCGAGGGATTCCTGAGCTGGGTCCGTTTTCCCCTTTTATCCCTTACCTTTGGGGCGGACCCTCTCCTCTTTCACTTTCCTATATGCCTTTCATGGCTCTCCTTCCTTCCAAGTCCCTCAATCCGCCTTCTCCGAGGGTTGAGGGCATTTCTTTTCCTTCTGTCCTTTTATTTGCCTTATTCTCCTTTAGTTTTCCATTTCTTCATCTAGTATGTAGGTTAGTTTTAGTTTTAAGTTTGCATTTTCATCTTCACGATCACGCAAACCATTAGGGGCCGATAACCTAGATGTTAGGCCCCTTAAAACAACAATTATCATCATCATCATCCTAAAGCAGGGATTCTCAAACTTTTTAGAAATTGTACCCCCAAGTCCTTTTCCAGGGTAAGGGAACGATTCTTATTGAGAAATTGACAAAATTACATAAGAACCAAATGTTGCAATGCATTTTCGAGGTAGGCTACACATTACCGGTATCAACTTTCTTTGATTATGTTTACCTTAAAACACGACAGTTTCATGTAAGCTATCAACCTAAAAAAAAATATATATATATATGAATCGAAGTCTGTAAGCAGGGGGAGCAAGTGAATATTTAAATCTCTTATTTATGATTTAAGTCTTATGGATTTATTATATTTATCAATATAGGCCTACAATACTCTAGTAATTGTAATCTTTAGGAGAAAGCATGCTGACTCATATTCATTATTTGAATAATAAAGCGTGTTAGAATTTTGTTATTACCGCTGTAGGCTATTAATTCTTCCTTCCTCCCGCTAGTTTTAGTGCCTCTAGTCCGTAGCTCATTTTGCAGCTGTTTAACGCTTAAACGCTGAAAATCGTCCATAATATATTAGGAGATATACCTATAGAATTAATTAACATAGTCTTGGCGTAAAATTAGAGAATATATAATTTACTTTAGCTTAGAAAACTCGGTCACAATTTATATAATCCTCGCAGCTGACTGGGAGAAACATAAGACGATCGCCTTGCGCTTACCCAGTACTACACGAGCGCTATCTGGCGCGAACTTTCTCCCGCTACATCCCTATTGGGGCCATGGCTGAAGTCCATAGTGCTTTTTGAAAGAGTTTTTTAATGTCTGTTCCTCTGTAGAAGACTAGATCTATGGCGCTGGTTCCATTTGGGGCAATGTATGTCTTCATATTGGGGATATTAATAAGGACATAGCCTGCTTCTTCCAGTGTCTCCTTAATCAGTTCCGTTTTAATGGTTGGTTTGTCTATTCTTGCGTTTATGTCCCCTGCGAAGATTACTCTATCATCTAATTTTGTTTGCGATAAGACCTCTGTTATTCTTTCGATTATGTCCTCTATTGACATTTGCGGTTGAGCTTACATGCCTATGATTGATAGTAGGGTGGTTTTTACTATACAGTAATTGTGTTTTCTTTTTTTATTATTTCTTTTATTGTTCCTAAATTCGGTTTGAGAAAGATGGAGACCCCTCCTGCTGGTCTTCCTGATATACTGAAACGTTATCTACTTAGGCTGGGATGACAAGTGAAACGGTATTTACTTTGCTCCACGTTGAGCGTACAAATGAAACGGTAATTAGTGCCCCATGTTGGTAGCGAAATGAAACGTTTTTGCTAGCCCACACTGTTGGGTGAGAAATGTAACTGTTTACCTTTGCCTAAGCTATGTTGTTTTAATGGGCGCCAAGACCTCAATGCAATGTTGAAATCTAAATTTGTATTTAACAACGTCTAGCTCTGGCAGAACACATTCAAGACTCTATTCACTCAGATCGTGGTATGATTTGATCATTAACCCAACAAACAATTGTATCAGGAGAAGGAATTGGTCTATATCTAATGCTACCTACTGAAAGCAAAGATTGCATTGTAAAAGAAATGAGTTTATTATATAAAACAAGTATAGCAAAATTAATAATAATAATAACTATAAAATGTAAATTGGAGCGTTGTGATTTTAATATTACCGATAGAAAATTACGTGAAAACGGAGTCTGATAAATTGATTTTACTCTTATTTCCAAGCTATGAAGTTACTGAATTATGAAATATAAAACAAAGAAAAATGAGAGATTGCGTATTTCTGCGTCATTAGCGCTTACCCCTGGAAATTGCCAAAGCATTTCCCTCGTTCTTGATGATGCTGTGTGCTTCCCACAGTCTCCTGGACGTCGTCATCTCCGTCGAAATTTGATGATATTCTGGTAGATTAGATAATTCTATGGTCCGTACATCGGACCCAAACTCTCGTAAAACCGCACTGGTTACGTTTTACAAAAGTTCGTCGCTAACTCCACTGAGCATCGGAGCGACACGCACTTGCGACCGTACACTGCAAGTTCTACACAGATTGTCCTAACTCCACTGAACATCGGAGCGACTCGCACGCGCATCCATACTCCTCAAGTATGTCACAGATAGTCCACGTCTCACGGCGCGTCGAACGATATATACACACGCCGGCTCCCCACTCTTCAGTCCCAACTAGCTTACGTCGTCTCCCCTGATTGGCTGAGCACGCCGCCACTTCCCCTCCTCCGGTTCATTACACTCCGCGGGCGAGAGGGAGAAGTCGTATTCCGTTTCAACAATTCGTCTTTTCTAGACCTTGCGTAATACTTCTCGACAGGAATCAGCTTGTATTAGAATTCCCAGTGAGTCATGTCTCTCAAATACCCTAACTGACAAAACTCCGTAAAATTCCGTAATCAGATAATTTTCTATGATATCGTCGTTCGTAATAATTTGCTTGATAGCGTTTTCTAAGAAATAGAAAACCTATCTGTATGCTTATAATTTTTATAAAATGCTCCGAAAATATCTAAATAATAATTATAATAAATTAATAATAATAATAAATTAACATGAAAAATTATCTTGGCTGAACAATTTGCCGCGTAAATAAATATAGAATGGCTTCCTACTGACTTATGCCAGTTGCATAAAACCCCTCGAAAAACACGTTACATATTCGCCTCGGATCATCGGATGATTTACCGTGACGACGGTCCATTATCCGATTATCCCAGACACGTTAATAAACCCCATCCAAAATACATATTACATAAATGAAATCACCCTAAATTACAGATATATACACTCATATTTTTTCTTCACGCACTTTGCGTCAAAGTTCGTTGTCACAATGGATTGCACTTTGCAACCAGTCCAATGTTTTACATATAGAAGTGTTCCACGGATATTTCCGCCTCTCAAATTTCTCTATGTTGGAGAAATAGACATAATTAATGTGTGAGCACTATGTATTTATGATGTCATATCACACGCATTGAAGGTGTTCTGATATATTTATATCACCATAGAACTTCCTAATTTCACTGGAGGTCCCCTCCTTATGGTGACATTTAATTCCACTTATCACTGAGCACACGATCACACTATTGTGGCAGCGCCTCGTGACCATAATACTTAATCTCTCTTTAAAGTAGAATAAATTAATATTGACTTCTGAAAAAAAAATACAGTAAATGCGCATTACATATAACACCAAATATTTCTGTGCCGTAATCGCCCTGTCTTGTTAAGTTCCCGTAGACCATATTCTACTTCATACTAGTTCTCAACACAGACCATTTCTCCTCACACAAATAATACCATTATACAAATTATCTTAAATTACACACTTACAAATCTTACATGGCGAGGCCGTAAACAGAAATCACGTGTGCTGATATGTATGAGTTTCATGAAGGACTGTCTCGCATTCTGATGGCCCATCTTTTATCTCGTGGACGCCTTAAGCTAACAAGCCCTATACAAGCGCTCCCCCATCTCTTGGAGATAAATGGGAACCCATCAGCGCTGCCAAAATGGCCTTGGTGCATCGAGACAATTTAGTGCTCAACAGCATCCGACAATCCCGTCATATTTCCCTGTACCTTAAAAACTCTCATTTACTTACATACTACCCCCCTGTGTGACTTCTGATACGCCTGCCTGGAAGACCATCTCCTCCCACGCACCAAATACCACACTTACTCATTTAATAGGCTGGCTCGCCAGCTAAACACACTCACGTTATGACACATACTTTCGGAGACTATGTATATTATACGTCCCGTATAATCTGTTTCCCTCACTATTCTCCAGCACATATGCTGTTTTTCCAATACGTTTGGAAACTATAAATGTTACTGCGTCACCTGCTTCCAACCTTGCAAGTGGCTCCCTTAAAGGAACGTCCTCACGTTGCTCTACCTACCATATTTCTCAGTGTCTGTAACGATGCCCTGTTGCTACTGTCCACACATACTAACCCTACTTTCTTCTGGTGTAACACCTCTACTCGACACTCTATGACCTAAAAATGTCACTTCTGACTGACAGAATGATGACTTAGACAGCTTCAAAGTGAACCCTGCCTGATCTAACTTCTGAAAAACTATATCTAAATGACGTAGATGCTCCTCAAAACTGCGTGAACTAATTACCATATCATCTATGTAAATGGTTTCAAACTCTCCTGTGTCATCCCCTAATGCGATGTTTAAAGCCCTAATTAAAGCTGCTGAACTACTCTTTAACCCATAAGGTGTTCTACAAAATTGATAAAGGTTATATTTATGACTAAAAGCTGTAAATGGTCTATCTTCGTACATAAGTGGCACTTGCCAAAAACTGGAACTCAAATCTACACAAGTGAAATACTTCTTCCCCTCAAATGTTTGCATTAATTCCTCTATTGACATAGATTTCAGCTGATCTGAACTAATTCTACTGTTAACCAAACGAGCGTCTAAACAAATACGAACAGTGCCGTCGGTCTTGGGTACCGTTATCAAAGAATTAACATATGGACTGTTCGAGTGCTCAATAATCCCATCTTCAAGCATCTGGTTAATTTGTGCCTCAACTGCACTCTGATAAGCGAAAGGTACAGGATATCTATGTCCTGTGAATACTGACCTATCAATAACGTTCAATGAATGTGTATAGCAATTGGCCATACCAATGCGATCCTCAAAAACTCTCCTATTACACCATAACACATCATAGAGCCGAACACACTGTTCATCCTCTATATTTCCCTGAAATGCAGCCTCACGTAACGAGTCCTCTAGACTTCCGTTCGTAATCACACTGCCCACAAAACATGGAGAACCCCGCTCTACGGCTGGCGATATCTCATTTAAAGTACAAATCACACCTACAATACTACTCCTCTGAATATGGTCATTGAACGCTACTTCTACTTCAGAATCTCCCCATTTAAATTTCAAACTCCCTACATCATAACATAAGTTACCAGACACTCTACTTAGCCACTCTGAACCCAAGATAACACTGAATACTAAATTTGGAATTACAAGACAAATCTGCTTCTCTACATGATTATTAATTTTAATGTCTACTAAAACTTGCTTAGAAATTACTTTAGACCTCTTCCCAACAGCTGTGATAACAAAAGTGCTTTTAATTGGCATCTCCTCAAAATTTACTCCAGTTCCTTTCATTTTATCATAAAATGCACTACTTATGCAACTCTTCATACAACCACTATCAATTAAAACATCTGTGTACGCCTCGGACACGTTAAATTTAACTATGGGGCTCTTACTAACCACTTCCTGAATAATACCTTCATCATTTAGTTCATGTAATAATTCATTTCTTACATTTAGGTCATAGGGTTCCTGTATAATTGTATGGACAGGGCATGCTACAGACTGAGATTCTGACCTTACTTCGCAGCCTGGTTCGCGTTTAAAGAACCGCTACAGCTGGCCGTAGTACTACTAACTACTGAACTGGTCTGGATGTTCTGGGCTGTGTTGTTATTGTTTGGCTGTATATTACTACCACTAGGCTGTCCTCTTCCTTGACCCCTATTCTGGTTGTAATTATTGTCATTATAATTTCTCCCTTGATTTCCCCTGAAATCATTGTTTCTCCCTTGATTTCCCCTGTAATCATTGTTCCTCCCTTGATTTCCCCTGAAATCATTGTTCCTCCCTTGATACTGACTACCATAGCCATTTCCTCTGTTCTGATTTAGCTGATTATTATTATTTCTATTTTGAGCGTTGGCCCCTTCGCCACCGTTCCCTTGAACTTCCTGATGCCTGGCTTCATTAGGTCTATTATTATTATTACCCTGGTTCCGATTGAAATTGTCCTCATAACCCCCTCTCCCTAGTGCATCAAATGTGCTTAACAAATTTTCTACTTGTGATATAGTCTTTACATTCTGGATACAAGCAGCCTCCTTGATCCTATAGGGAAAGTGCCTAAGTAGCAACCTCACCACATCACTTTCCTCCTTCAAGCCATCCAGATATTTACACACTAATACCTGCCCTAAAAAGTATTCGGTCATGGTGGAGCTTCCTTTAGGGTGATATTTACCACACACTACTCCCTCACGATGCTGCGACTGAATAACCTCATTCCAGAACTTTTCACAGAATTTCATTTTAAAATCATTAATATCAGTAAACTTGTCTCTGTAGACAGCAAACCAATTCCTCGTTTCCCCCACAAACACTTGTTCTAAAATTTCAACTACCTGGCACCACTCAATACTACCATTTTCCAACCTTTCCCCGAATTTATTTTCTATAGTGTTCATGAACTCCATTGGGCACCCCTGTCGATTGCTGAACTTACCCAGTTCTACCTCCCTGTGTGTGCTATTCACAAAAACTGGCCTATTCTGACTATTTTCTTGCCTGATCCTAGCTTTTAATTTTAATTCTAATTCTGCGATTTTCTCCTCAGCCTTCCTCTCAATACTGTTTACTGTTAATTTAATGTTTCCTTCTGATTCTTCTACTTTATCATATAGCTTTGCTTGTTTCTCCTCAATCTTGCTAATGCTCTCCCTATTACTCTCTCTTAGATCATTTACTTCTGCAACTATTTGTGAGTGAACTTTCTCAATTCTACCCCCCAGCTGTTCCTTAACCTCTTTAGTAGCTACCTGAATTTTGTCAATTTCTCCCCCCAATTGCTTTTTGACCTGCTGTGTTTCCAGTTGCACTAGTTCTTTTAAATTTTCAGCCTGTGTACTGATTCTAATTTCCAACTCCTCCTGTACTTTTCCTAATTTTCTGTCTACATCTGCAATAATCTCTTTAGCCTTTTCTTCCATCACCCCCCTGATCTCACCTCTAATCAGTTCGAATTTGTCACTCATTTCCCTACTGTTTTGTTCTAATTTAGCATTTAAAGTTTCATTACTCTCTCTATTTTCCCTACTGTTTTGTTCTAATTTAGCATTTAAAGTTTCAGTACTCTCTCTATTTTCCTTACTGTTTTGTTCTAATCTGGCGTTTAAACTATCGCTCAATTCCCTATTACTCTCTTTATTTTCCCTACTGTTTTGTTCTAGTTTAGCGTTATTCTGTTCTAACTTTGCATTTAAAGCTTCTGTACTTTCTTTATTTTCCCTACTATTTTGTTCTAATTTAGCATTTAAGGCATCACTACTAACTTTGTTCTGATACATAAACTCGAGAAGTAAAGTTTTTAATTCTGGTTGGCCGCCTACACTCCCTGTTTCAGTATCGGGATTTACCTCCGCTACCCCGGTACTACCATCACTCGACATACTGCTCGTATCATCACTCTCCCGTTGATGACCACTACGTAACCTCATCTGTCTTTCTTTCTCATCCCCCATAATGATATACACTGATACAGACAAATAACCCCCAAAATGCAGGCACAGAAATATATACCCTTCTCCTTCCACAAATGTTATTAGGTTTTCAGCCCCAAGTTGTCGGCGACAAATGAAACGTTATCTACTTAGGCTGGGATGACAAGTGAAACGGTATTTACTTTGCTCCACGTTGAGCGTACAAATGAAACGGTAATTAGTGCCCCATGTTGGTAGCGAAATGAAACGTTTTTGCTAGCCCACACTGTTGGGTGAGAAATGTAACTGTTTACCTTTGCCTAAGCTATGTTGTTTTAATGGGCGCCAAGACCTCAATGCAATGTTGAAATCTAAATTTGTATTTAACAACGTCTAGCTCTGGCAGAACACATTCAAGACTCTATTCACTCAGATCGTGGTATGATTTGATCATTAACCCAACAAACAATTGTATCAGGAGAAGGAATTGGTCTATATCTAATGCTACCTACTGAAAGCAAAGATTGCATTGTAAAAGAAATGAGTTTATTATATAAAACAAGTATAGCAAAATTAATAATAATAATAACTATAAAATTTAAATTGGAGCGTTGTGATTTTAATAATACCGATAGAAAATTACGTGAAAACGGAGTCTGATAAATTGATTTTACTCTTATTTCCAAGCTATGAAGTTACTGAATTATGAAATATAAAACAAAGAAAAATGAGAGATTGCGTATTTCTGCGTCATTAGCGCTTACCCCTGGAAATTGCCAAAGCATTTCCCTCGTTCTTGATGATGCTGTGTGCTTCCCACAGTCTCCTGGACGTCGTCATCTCCGTCGAAATTTGATGATATTCTGGTAGATTAGATAATTCTATGGTCCGTACATCGGACCCAAACTCTCGTAAAACCGCACTGGTTACGTTTTACAAAAGTTCGTCGCTAACTCCACTGAGCATCGGAGCGACACGCACTTGCGACCGTACACTGCAAGTTCTACACAGATTGTCCTAACTCCACTGAACATCGGAGCGACTCGCACGCGCATCCATACTCCTCAAGTATTTCACAGATAGTCCACGTCTCACGGCGCGTCGAACGATATATACACACGCCGGCTCCCCACTCTTCAGTCCCAACTAGCTTACGTCGTCTCCCCTGATTGGCTGAGCACGCCGCCACTTCCCCTCCTCCGGTTCATTACACTCCGCGGGCGAGAGGGAGAAGTCGTATTCCGTTTCAACAATTCGTCTTTTCTAGACCTTGCGTAATACTTCTCGACAGGAATCAGCTTGTATTAGAATTCCCAGTGAGTCATGTCTCTCAAATACCCTAACTGACAAAACTCCGTAAAATTCCGTAATCAGATAATTTTCTATGATATCGTCGTTCGTAATAATTTGCTTGATAGCGTTTTCTAAGACATAGAAGACCTATCTGTATGCTTATAATTTTTATAAAATGCTCCGAAAATATCTAAATAATAATTATAATAAATTAATAATAATAATAAATTAACATGAAAAATTATCTTGGCTGAACAATTTGCCGCGTAAATAAATATAGAATGGCTTCCTACTGACTTATGCCAGTTGCATAAAACCCCTCGAAAAACACGTTACATATTCGCCTCGGATCATCGGATGATTTACCGTGACGACGGTCCATTATCCGATTATCCCAGACACGTTAATAAACCCCATCCAAAATACATATTACATAAATGAAATCACCCTAAATTACAGATATATACACTCATATTTTTTCTTCACGCACTTTGCGTCAAAGTTCGTTGTCACAATGGATTGCACTTTGCAACCAGTCCAATGTTTTACATATAGAAGTGTTCCACGGATATTTCCGCCTCTCAAATTTCTCTATGTTGGAGAAATAGACATAATTAATGTGTGAGCACTATGTATTTATGATGTCATATCACACGCATTGAAGGTGTTCTGATATATTTATATCACCATAGAACTTCCTAATTTCACTGGAGGTCCCCTCCTTATGGTGACATTTAATTCCACTTATCACTGAGCACACGATCACACTATTGTGGCAGCGCCTCGTGACCATAATACTTAATCTCTCTTTAAAGTAGAATAAATTAATATTGACTTCTGAAAAAAAAATACAGTAAATGCGCATTACATATAACACCAAATATTTCTGTGCCGTAATCGCCCTGTCTTGTTAAGTTCCCGTAGACCATATTCTACTTCATACTAGTTCTCAACACAGACCATTTCTCCTCACACAAATAATACCATTATACAAATTATCTTAAATTACACACTTACAAATCTTACATGGCGAGGCCGTAAACAGAAATCACGTGTGCTGATATGTATGAGTTTCATGAAGGACTGTCTCGCATTCTGATGGCCCATCTTTTATCTCGTGGACGCCTTAAGCTAACAAGCCCTATACAAGCGCTCCCCCATCTCTTGGAGATAAATGGGAACCCATCAGCGCTGCCAAAATGGCCTTGGTGCATCGAGACAATTTAGTGCTCAACAGCATCCGACAATCCCGTCATATTTCCCTGTACCTTAAAAACTCTCATTTACTTACATACTACCCCCCTGTGTGACTTCTGATACGCCTGCCTGGAAGACCATCTCCTCCCACGCACCAAATACCACACTTACTCATTTAATAGGCTGGCTCGCCAGCTAAACACACTCACGTTATGACACATACTTTCGGAGACTATGTATATTATACGTCCCGTATAATCTGTTTCCCTCACTATTCTCCAGCACATATGCTGTTTTTCCAATACGTTTGGAAACTATAAATGTTACTGCGTCACCTGCTTCCAACCTTGCAAGTGGCTCCCTTAAAGGAACGTCCTCACGTTGCTCTACCTACCATATTTCTCAGTGTCTGTAACGATGCCCTGTTGCTACTGTCCACACATACTAACCCTACTTTCTTCTGGTGTAACACCTCTACTCGACACTCTATGACCTAAAAATGTCACTTCTGACTGACAGAATGATGACTTAGACAGCTTCAAAGTGAACCCTGCCTGATCTAACTTCTGAAAAACTATATCTAAATGACGTAGATGCTCCTCAAAACTGCGTGAACTAATTACCATATCATCTATGTAAATGGTTTCAAACTCTCCTGTGTCATCCCCTAATGCGATGTTTAAAGCCCTAATTAAAGCTGCTGAACTACTCTTTAACCCATAAGGTGTTCTACAAAATTGATAAAGGTTATATTTATGACTAAAAGCTGTAAATGGTCTATCTTCGTACATAAGTGGCACTTGCCAAAAACTGGAACTCAAATCTACACAAGTGAAATACTTCTTCCCCTCAAATGTTTGCATTAATTCCTCTATTGACATAGATTTCAGCTGATCTGAACTAATTCTACTGTTAACCAAACGAGCGTCTAAACAAATACGAACAGTGCCGTCGGTCTTGGGTACCGTTATCAAAGAATTAACATATGGACTGTTCGAGTGCTCAATAATCCCATCTTCAAGCATCTGGTTAATTTGTGCCTCAACTGCACTCTGATAAGCGAAAGGTACAGGATATCTATGTCCTGTGAATACTGACCTATCAATAACGTTCAATGAATGTGTATAGCAATTGGCCATACCAATGCGATCCTCAAAAACTCTCCTATTACACCATAACACATCATAGAGCCGAACACACT
The DNA here is from genome assembly GCA_946902985.2 of Meconema thalassinum. Classification (NCBI taxonomy): domain Eukaryota; kingdom Metazoa; phylum Arthropoda; class Insecta; order Orthoptera; family Tettigoniidae; genus Meconema; species Meconema thalassinum. The sequence goes on from OX336395.1 coordinate 193,554,514, forward strand.
GTTCATCCTCTATATTTCCCTGAAATGCAGCCTCACGTAACGAGTCCTCTAGACTTCCGTTCGTAATCACACTGCCCACAAAACATGGAGAACCCCGCTCTACGGCTGGCGATATCTCATTTAAAGTACAAATCACACCTACAATACTACTCCTCTGAATATGGTCATTGAACGCTACTTCTACTTCAGAATCTCCCCATTTAAATTTCAAACTCCCTACATCATAACATAAGTTACCAGACACTCTACTTAGCCACTCTGAACCCAAGATAACACTGAATACTAAATTTGGAATTACAAGACAAATCTGCTTCTCTACATGATTATTAATTTTAATGTCTACTAAAACTTGCTTAGAAATTACTTTAGACCTCTTCCCAACAGCTGTGATAACAAAAGTGCTTTTAATTGGCATCTCCTCAAAATTTACTCCAGTTCCTTTCATTTTATCATAAAATGCACTACTTATGCAACTCTTCATACAACCACTATCAATTAAAACATCTGTGTACGCCTCGGACACGTTAAATTTAACTATGGGGCTCTTACTAACCACTTCCTGAATAATACCTTCATCATTTAGTTCATGTAATAATTCATTTCTTACATTTAGGTCATAGGGTTCCTGTATAATTGTATGGACAGGGCATGCTACAGACTGAGATTCTGACCTTACTTCGCAGCCTGGTTCGCGTTTAAAGAACCGCTACAGCTGGCCGTAGTACTACTAACTACTGAACTGGTCTGGATGTTCTGGGCTGTGTTGTTATTGTTTGGCTGTATATTACTACCACTAGGCTGTCCTCTTCCTTGACCCCTATTCTGGTTGTAATTATTGTCATTATAATTTCTCCCTTGATTTCCCCTGAAATCATTGTTTCTCCCTTGATTTCCCCTGTAATCATTGTTCCTCCCTTGATTTCCCCTGAAATCATTGTTCCTCCCTTGATACTGACTACCATAGCCATTTCCTCTGTTCTGATTTAGCTGATTATTATTATTTCTATTTTGAGCGTTGGCCCCTTCGCCACCGTTCCCTTGAACTTCCTGATGCCTGGCTTCATTAGGTCTATTATTATTATTACCCTGGTTCCGATTGAAATTGTCCTCATAACCCCCTCTCCCTAGTGCATCAAATGTGCTTAACAAATTTTCTACTTGTGATATAGTCTTTACATTCTGGATACAAGCAGCCTCCTTGATCCTATAGGGAAAGTGCCTAAGTAGCAACCTCACCACATCACTTTCCTCCTTCAAGCCATCCAGATATTTACACACTAATACCTGCCCTAAAAAGTATTCGGTCATGGTGGAGCTTCCTTTAGGGTGATATTTACCACACACTACTCCCTCACGATGCTGCGACTGAATAACCTCATTCCAGAACTTTTCACAGAATTTCATTTTAAAATCATTAATATCAGTAAACTTGTCTCTGTAGACAGCAAACCAATTCCTCGTTTCCCCCACAAACACTTGTTCTAAAATTTCAACTACCTGGCACCACTCAATACTACCATTTTCCAACCTTTCCCCGAATTTATTTTCTATAGTGTTCATGAACTCCATTGGGCACCCCTGTCGATTGCTGAACTTACCCAGTTCTACCTCCCTGTGTGTGCTATTCACAAAAACTGGCCTATTCTGACTATTTTCTTGCCTGATCCTAGCTTTTAATTTTAATTCTAATTCTGCGATTTTCTCCTCAGCCTTCCTCTCAATACTGTTTACTGTTAATTTAATGTTTCCTTCTGATTCTTCTACTTTATCATATAGCTTTGCTTGTTTCTCCTCAATCTTGCTAATGCTCTCCCTATTACTCTCTCTTAGATCATTTACTTCTGCAACTATTTGTGAGTGAACTTTCTCAATTCTACCCCCCAGCTGTTCCTTAACCTCTTTAGTAGCTACCTGAATTTTGTCAATTTCTCCCCCCAATTGCTTTTTGACCTGCTGTGTTTCCAGTTGCACTAGTTCTTTTAAATTTTCAGCCTGTGTACTGATTCTAATTTCCAACTCCTCCTGTACTTTTCCTAATTTTCTGTCTACATCTGCAATAATCTCTTTAGCCTTTTCTTCCATCACCCCCCTGATCTCACCTCTAATCAGTTCGAATTTGTCACTCATTTCCCTACTGTTTTGTTCTAATTTAGCATTTAAAGTTTCATTACTCTCTCTATTTTCCCTACTGTTTTGTTCTAATTTAGCATTTAAAGTTTCAGTACTCTCTCTATTTTCCTTACTGTTTTGTTCTAATCTGGCGTTTAAACTATCGCTCAATTCCCTATTACTCTCTTTATTTTCCCTACTGTTTTGTTCTAGTTTAGCGTTATTCTGTTCTAACTTTGCATTTAAAGCTTCTGTACTTTCTTTATTTTCCCTACTATTTTGTTCTAATTTAGCATTTAAGGCATCACTACTAACTTTGTTCTGATACATAAACTCGAGAAGTAAAGTTTTTAATTCTGGTTGGCCGCCTACACTCCCTGTTTCAGTATCGGGATTTACCTCCGCTACCCCGGTACTACCATCACTCGACATACTGCTCGTATCATCACTCTCCCGTTGATGACCACTACGTAACCTCATCTGTCTTTCTTTCTCATCCCCCATAATGATATACACTGATACAGACAAATAACCCCCAAAATGCAGGCACAGAAATATATACCCTTCTCCTTCCACAAATGTTATTAGGTTTTCAGCCCCAAGTTGTCGGCGACAAATGAAACGTTATCTACTTAGGCTGGGATGACAAGTGAAACGGTATTTACTTTGCTCCATGTTGAGCGTACAAATGAAACGGTAATTAGTGCCCCATGTTGGTAGCGAAATGAAACGTTTTTGCTAGCCCACACTGTTGGGTGAGAAATGTAACTGTTTACCTTTGCCTAAGCTATGTTGTTTTAATGGGCGCCAAGACCTCAATGCAATGTTGAAATCTAAATTTGTATTTAACAACGTCTAGCTCTGGCAGAACACATTCAAGACTCTATTCACTCAGATCGTGGTATGATTTGATCATTAACCCAACAAACAATTGTATCAGGAGAAGGAATTGGTCTATATCTAATGCTACCTACTGAAAGCAAAGATTGCATTGTAAAAGAAATGAGTTTATTATATAAAACAAGTATAGCAAAATTAATAATAATAATAACTATAAAATTTAAATTGGAGCGTTGTGATTTTAATAATACCGATAGAAAATTACGTGAAAACGGAGTCTGATAAATTGATTTTACTCTTATTTCCAAGCTATGAAGTTACTGAATTATGAAATATAAAACAAAGAAAAATGAGAGATTGCGTATTTCTGCGTCATTAGCGCTTACCCCTGGAAATTGCCAAAGCATTTCCCTCGTTCTTGATGATGCTGTGTGCTTCCCACAGTCTCCTGGACGTCGTCATCTCCGTCGAAATTTGATGATATTCTGGTAGATTAGATAATTCTATGGTCCGTACATCGGACCCAAACTCTCGTAAAACCGCACTGGTTACGTTTTACAAAAGTTCGTCGCTAACTCCACTGAGCATCGGAGCGACACGCACTTGCGACCGTACACTGCAAGTTCTACACAGATTGTCCTAACTCCACTGAACATCGGAGCGACTCGCACGCGCATCCATACTCCTCAAGTATTTCACAGATAGTCCACGTCTCACGGCGCGTCGAACGATATATACACACGCCGGCTCCCCACTCTTCAGTCCCAACTAGCTTACGTCGTCTCCCCTGATTGGCTGAGCACGCCGCCACTTCCCCTCCTCCGGTTCATTACACTCCGCGGGCGAGAGGGAGAAGTCGTATTCCGTTTCAACAATTCGTCTTTTCTAGACCTTGCGTAATACTTCTCGACAGGAATCAGCTTGTATTAGAATTCCCAGTGAGTCATGTCTCTCAAATACCCTAACTGACAAAACTCCGTAAAATTCCGTAATCAGATAATTTTCTATGATATCGTCGTTCGTAATAATTTGCTTGATAGCGTTTTCTAAGACAGAGAAAACCTATCTGTATGCTTATAATTTTTATAAAATGCTCCGAAAATATCTAAATAATAATTATAATAAATTAATAATAATAATAAATTAACATGAAAAATTATCTTGGCTGAACAATTTGCCGCGTAAATAAATATAGAATGGCTTCCTACTGACTTATGCCAGTTGCATAAAACCCCTCGAAAAACACGTTACAATACCAACATAAATACAACCATCATGGCCAACATTACATGCTTCTCGATTTCAAAACACAAGGCGATCCAAAATGGCCATCATTTGCACTGATTTCCACTGCCTATTTCACTCACACAGAAGGGGGATAGAACACACCGACGATCGCAATGGCCACGAACGCGATTATCTAGTTGTGGGAACAGGATCGGGCTGATCCTGTAGGAGGAAAAGTTAATCGAGATATAATCCTGTTTCGTTTATTAGACGGGGCAACTTAATCTAGATCGGGCCCTAATCGGGATCGTGACCGGGACGTCTAAACGGGGACTTACGTCTCGCCAGCACAAACTACTGTGCATTTTCCGTGCACAGTCGGAATATTTGGACATCGCTCGGGATTCCTAAAGCAGCAAAGAACAACAGACAAGAGACATTTCACATCCAAGTTCTGTGATATATATACGGTTCTCGAGGATTCAAACATGGAGGAGGTTTGTCGATTGAGGATAAAATTTGCTGTTGATTCGCATTATTAACGCAAAATGGTCATGAAACTTACTTTAAGTAGAGTTGAAAACATGCCAGGCACCGAATGAATGCATTTTAATCGGTACTTAAGATCTAACTGAAATCATTCGACATTTAGCCATACCGTTAAGCTGGACAACAATAACCTCGCAATTTTGTAGGTTAAGACTACCAGTGGTATCGAGCCTGCTGGGTAACCTAAGGGCCTTGGATTCAATTTTTCTTCTTTCAAATGGTAGAAATGTACGTTATGTTCCCCCATGTTCAGTGTGGAGCCTCCGTCATTTTTGGCTTCAGTTAAGCCTGTATCACACGACACTCGCTAGCATGGAAGCTTCTACCAGTACGGGTAAACACGCTGGTATACAAGCGTCTATTACCGTGTGATTTGTACCTTCCATACTAGGTTCTGCCTTCCATAGTAGCTTCCATACAACTCACGTAATTGAACAGGTGCTATTTTTCCTGGCAGTTTGTATGGAAGTTTGAGTACAACAACCAATCGGATTGCTTTTCTCGTTCTAGTAGAGATCTTAGCGACAACATAAACAAATGTATTTGTTATGTAGTCGCCTCCGTAGCGTAGCGGTCAGCATGGTTAGCTGCCGCCCCGGAGGTCCTGGGTTCGATTCCCGGCTCTGCCATGAAATTTGAAAAGTGGTACGAGGACTGGAACGGGGTCTACTCAGCCTCGGGGGGGTTCGATTCCCCCTCAGCCATCCTCGAAGTGGTTTTCCGTGGTTTCCCACTTCGTCTTCGGGCAAATGCCGGGATGGTACCTTCTTCAAGGCCACGGCTGCCTCCTTCCCTCTTCCTTGACTATCCATCCTAACCATCCCTTACCTTCCCTCATGAGGTTGGTGGAACCCACGGACTCAGCGAGAGAACTCACCACTACCACCTCTGCGGGCAGTGTCCTAGAGCTGGGAACATCGAATCGGAAGGGATACAACTGGTGAGGTGGGATTGGCACCTCGCCCAGGCGGCCTCACCTGCAAAGCGAACAGGGGCCATATAAGGGAAGGTAAGGGATGGTGAGGATGGATAGGCAAGGAAGGGGGAAGGAGGCGGCCGTGGCCTTGAAGAAGGTACCATCCCGGCATTTGCCCGAAGACGAAGTGGGAAACCACGGAAAACCACTTCGAGGATGGGTGAGGGGGAATCGAACACCCCCCCCCCCCCCGAGGCTGAGTAGACCCCGTTCCAGTCCTCGTACCACTTTTCAAATTTCGTGGCAGAGCCGGGAATCGAACCCAGGACCTCCGGGGCGGCAGCTAACCATGCTGACCGCTACGCTACGGAGGCGACTACGTCAACAGTATTTAAGTAAAATAGAATTTTAATTGAGAGAAAACATGTTTCCTATCGTCCTCGTAGATCATGTAGACAAAACTACGTTGCAATATTGTTGTACGACGTGAGGAGGATATAATAAAATAATTAAAAAGAAGTAAAAATATTCTCCTTTGGATAGCCTTGAACCCGGGATCTTCAAAACAACAAGCGGGTGCGATACCACTTGTACACTTTTCCAACAGACATTACATCATTTTGTTCCGCTTCTTATTAGCGCATATGATTAAATATCCAATTATTATAGTTAGATCTTAAATATTGATTGGAATGCATTCATTCATTACCAGGCATTTTTTCAAGTGTACTTAAAACAAGTTTCACGACCGTTTTGCGTTAATAATGCGAATCGACTGTAAATGTTACCCCCAAACGACAAACGTCCTCCATGTTTTATTTCTTACAACTTGGCGCACGAAATGCTAGCGTGTGATACACTTCAGCCATAAAAGCAGGTGTACGGGCGAGGATGAACAGAATCATTAAGGATTTTATACCAGCGATCACAACAGCTTCCATGCTAACGAGTGTCGTGTGACCATGATGGCCAAAAATCCTGACCTGGATCTTTCAATGCGCATGTTGATACAGAACTTGAATTTGGAGTGTATCATGTCAGTGTTGCGCTTTGCTGCTCTAGGAATCCCGATCGATGCCGAAACATTCCGACTGTGCCGAAAAATGCACAGGAGTTTGTGCTCGCGAGACTTAAGTTAAACGGGGTATTAGGGTATAACTTAAGTTACGCACAATCGGAATGTTTCTGCATTGTTCGGGATTCATAGAGCAGCAAAGAGTAACAGACACGATTCCACATCCAAGTTCTGAAGCAACCTGCACATTGAAAGAGGCAGGCCAGGTTTTTAGACCAATATTGCATCAGCCAAAAATGGGGAACATAACGTACATTTCTGTCATATGGAAGAAGAAAAATTGATCCGGAGGCCCTTAGGTTACTGAGCAGGCTCGATACCACTGGTACACTGGACTTTCAAAATCGCGAGATTAATTAGTTATTGTTGTTTAGCTTGCCACGGTGGGTGAGTGGATAGCGTGTCGGTCTACTAACCCCAAGATTGCAGGTTCGCTCCTGGCCGTGGTAAGTGATTTTTGAAAGGCGGCAAAAATACGTCACGCATGTCATACGATGTTGCCATGTCAAAGAACCCATTGGAATTCAGTAGGCAAAATTAATCTCGGGAGTTTCCGCCAACACAAAGTTCCTCATTTCTCTACTAGAGAGCACTATAGTGTTCAAGGAGCTAAGATATCTAACCTCCTTGACTTTCATAGTGATTCAAGGAACAACGAAATTCGACATGCAAGCTACCTTCCGCGTGTCAAATTACAAAGCTTGCACCCGGCACTCGAGGCCATACGTTATTATTATTATTGTTTTTTTAAGGGGCGGAACTACGAGGTCATCTGTCCCAATCTCGAGATTATTGTTGCGCGTCGTAACTGTATAAATCCCGTTTCTAACGGGATCGGGAATAAGATGCGATGAAATTCTATGTAGCGGATGGTTTTTACGGCCAGATGCCCTTCCTCACGCCAACCTCATGGGGCGGAGTTAGTGAGAGATGAAATGAATAAAGATGAATAAAACTGGGCCAGTTCAATTTCAAGTAGTTTCAACTTTGGCTACCAGACATCACTGTCACCCAGCGGGGAATGTTGGAACTTGATAGAGCGTTTATCACCAAATAACCTACGAATTTAGTTACACACTACCAATTGTAGCGCAAGGTTCTTTTTCATGCCATAAATCTATGACATGGGTCCACCGGCCCTTCGGAGGGAAGGATTTTAACGCTCTTAAAAATCCGACGACTTTGGCCGGGATCTTGGGCACGGCCGACTGAATGCGCTCATACCGGCCTAGACAATGAGACCTTTTTCATTAAATCTTGTTAGTTACTCAACTGCTCACACAGCGCTGTTCACCAAGCATTGCACGACAAAGACTTATCTCTACTTAGTGTAAAACAAAGTCCCCGATTCTTGGATAACACGGGTAATCTCGAGAACCACTGGATGGATTTTGATGCGGCTTTCACCATTCTGTACAGGTAATATCGAGGAAGATTTCTATAGAAAATAATTTATTTATGATCAAAGGGAGCCAAGCAGTAAAGATTTTAGATTTCAGTGAATAGGTCGAAGAAAGAACTTGACGTCCGTGCGCTTTTAAGCTTACGCTGGACAAACGGTTAAGAATATCCTCCATGTTTGATTCCTCGGGATCCAAGTTACAGAACTTTGATATTGTGTTGTGCCTCTTGTCTGTTCTTTGCTGCTCTAGGAATCCCGAGCGATGTCGAAACATTCCGACTGTTCACGAAGAATGCACAGGAGTTTGTGCTCGCGAGACGCAAAGCCTTCTCGATTACACAAGGCCGTGACAATCACAATAGAAACATGGATCACTCCAGTTAGCATTATGTGCACATAACAGCCCCTATCGGATGTTACTGTTATTACTGCGCAGTCTACTTCTATTATTATGTATTGTTGTTTTGAGGGGCGGAACTACGAGGACATCTGCCCTAGTCTACTTCTAAAATTTATTACCATGTTTGAAGCCATTTTTCGGTGTTGCCTTAGTAATCGAAATTAATGCTTTTCAGTCGGTCAAAGGATTGTACCCAATTTTAATGGGTATTTCCCTAAACCTGAAAAAAATCACACGAGATTAATAAATAAATTCCCTTGGTTGACCAGTTTCGATCGTCAAGTGATCATCATCAGATTCTTGTTGTTGTTGATGATGATTCATTTATGGTCATGTAGCCCCCTGTACTTGGGTATGTGTGGAATTTGTCTGATAACCTGTGTTATTTTGATGGCTGTATTAGTGTGTGTAGTTGATATTCAGATGAGGATTGGGAATGAGTCGGCCGTGGCCTTAATTTAGGAACCATCCCGACATTCGCCTGGAGTAGAAGTGGGAAACCACGGAAAACCACTTTCAGGATGGCAAGAGGTGGGAATCAAAAGCATCTCTTCTCAGTTTTACCTCACGAGGCTGAGTGTGCCCCGTTCCAGCCCTCAGACCATAATGCTGTCTCCAAAAAGCAGACAGGTCGGGTTATATGAGTGTGAAATATTGGGGATTCTACAAAAATAAGACTAGTCATATATCGGCTACTCAAAACTAATCTACAATTTTAAGAACTATACGTTTGCAAAATTTAAAACTGTTGGCCTGCATACTTTCTCATAATATTGTTTTAGATCCCTTATTTGGGGGTGGTAGGATCTAAAAGGAAGAGTTGTTGTATTAATTTATAAAGCAGTGCCTAAAAAAGGGTAGCTTCCCGTGGCAGGGTAAGCTGACTAGTGTGAAGTGTTGTCTGGTGTTAGGACACGGCCGACTGAATGCGCTCATACCGGCCTAGACAATGAGACCTTTTTCATGAAATCTTGTTAGTTACTCAACTGCTCACACAGCGCTGTTCACCAAGCATTGCACGACTAAGACTTATCTCTACTGTTAGTGTAAAACAAAGTCCCCGATTCTTGGATATCACGGTTAATCTCGAGAACCACTGGATGGATTTTGATGCGGCTTTCACCATTCTGTACAGGTAATATCGAGGAAGATTTCTGTAGAAAATAATTTATTTATGATCAAAGGGAGCCAAGCAGTAACGATTTTAGGTTTCAGTGAATAGGTCGAAGGAAGAACTTGACGTCCGTGCGCTTTTTAAGCTTACACTGGACAAACGGTTAAGAATATCAATATACTATGAGCGTAAGAATTGTTCAGCATGAAAAATTGTACAAAAAAGTCCGCGTGAGCATATCTCTATCTTCGATACATCGCCCACTATAAGTGTTTTTAGTTTGGACGGGAGGGGGATTTGGCTTGCACCTCGCCATTCTTAAATTACGTCTGACAGGAATTCCTTGCACATTCATAACTGTTCCCGGGCGAAGCCGGGGCGGGTTGCTAGTGACACTATTATATTATCATTATAATTCCCACAATACCAAAATGCAAATTATATCACAAAATAAAATAGCGTGCTAATAAATCTAAGAGAAATTAGACATACCTTGCACCTCGTTACAGTTGAATTAGATCAGAATCACTCGGTTTTCATTAAAGTTTATGCATTTTTCTGCTGAACGGTTTGGAAGTTCGGCAACAGGAAACTAGGACTGTTATTTACTTAAAATATTCATTTTTGTATTTTTGTACTATTTGTGTTCATGATTTCATTACATTGTCAGAATTACCGACAGTAGTGGCTACGCTGGCTAAAGGGCAGCGTTAGGCCATGGGGCCAAGCTCTCTGCTGACTCGGTAGACGCGTGTGTTCGAGCCCCACCGTCGGCCGTCCTTGAAATGATTTTCCGTGGTTTCCCATTTTTCAACACCAGGCAAATGCTGGGACGGTACCTTCTAACAGGCCACGGCCGCTTCCTTCCACATCCTTGCCCAGTTTCATTCATCTTCATCCATTCCATCTCTCATCCTGACGCGCAGGTCGCCCACGGGCGTCGACTAGAAAGACCTGCACTCGGCCTCTCAGGAGGCCACACGAAAAAAGTGTCAGAATTAATGCTTTAATTAGTAGGGTATACTATTCAGTGTACCTATTATAAATAAAAACCGTGAGGTTTCTCACCTCCCCATATTACGAAACCCGGTTGCCTAATACGGGGAAAGTGCACTTTTAAAGTTAACAATAATATCAGAGGGTATTACAACATCAAACGTGCCCATATTTGTAATATACATAGTATATCGCCTGAGGTTTACATTGGTGAGAAAACCAAAATTATTCCGTTCCTTCTTATGTCTAATGTGAGCCCTATAAAAAAACTCCCCATATTTGGCGACTTTCCTCTACCCATTTTTAGAAGATACCTTATGCACTGGACAGCTGAATCCGTGATTAATTGTATAGGTAGCTTCGTAAGTCTCAGAACTCAGGAAGTCCTTTCTAGCAGCGTTACTAGCAGCTTTCAAAGTTTCAAGGTAAGAAAGAAAATATTCCTCTAGCCAGTTTAGGCGACACATTTAATGAGAAAAAATGCCCTTTTTCTGGATTTCTAGTCTGAATATGATGATATGTAATGCTTACGTCATGCATAGCGAACCATTTATTAACGTTTTTCAAAAAAAAATGGTTGCTTCTGCGTCCATGAATGTGTACGCTTCCGGGTGCATGCCTATATTTTCTTTCAGTGTACTAATGGCACCAATAACTTCTGACGAGAACACTTCCTTGGCACGCCGAACATTCATTTTTTCAAATTTAGTGGTTTCAATGTGTTTTTTTTTAGTGAGGTGTCTGACCGGTTTGCCGATCTCACCCTTTTGCATTGTGTATATTAATGACAAGTATTTCCCTGAAATTATTCCAGTACCATCAGTCATCTCTCGTTACAGAAACTGCGTTCTAATGTGTGTTTTTTTTAGAATGTGACAATGATCATAACTAGGGAATACATTCCTAGACTCGTCGTATGGGTGATTGACCTTTGGTTGCAAATTCCCTCCCCCTAAATGCCTCATCATTGTAGTGTTAGTTTTGTGATTATCAGAGACACTTATTATAATTATGAAACCGCATTGTTCAACCTCGAGAATAACGTCCAGCAGGAGTTTATGTAAGTCTCGTCCTGACAGCTGCTTCGTGAAAAAGAAGGCACATGGTATCTGATAATTTGTCGAAAGATCTCTTAGCACAAAACACAACACACGATTAGCTGCTACTTGTTCCCGGCTGTAATTTTGATCCTCTCTTTCCTTTTAATGAGACGGTGCTAGAGTAGTGTCCTTGTACCCGAAGAAGGTGCAAGGTATGTCTAATTTCTCTTAGATTTATTAGCACGCTATTTTATTTTGTGATATAATTTTAATTTTGATAATGCGGAATTTATAATGATAATAATTATATAGTGTCACTAGCAACCCGCCCCGGCTTCGCCCGGGAACAGTTATGAATGGGCAAGGAATTCCTGTCAGACGTAATTTAAGAATGGCGAGGTGCAAGCCAAATGCCCCTCCCGTCCAAACTAAAAACACTTATAGTGGGCGATGTATCGAAGATAGAGATATGCTCTCGCGGACTTTTTTGTAGAATTTCTCACGCTGAACAATTCTTACACTCATAATATAATGATATTTTTAACGGTTCGCCCAGCGTAAGCTTAAAAAGCGCACGGACGCCAGGCTATTTTTTTCGACCCTTTCACTGAAATCGTTACTGCTTGGCTCCCTTTGTTCATAAATAAATCATTTTCTACACAAATCTTCCTCGAGATCACCTTTACAGAATGGTGAAAGCAGCATCAAAATCCATCCAGTGGTTCTTGAGATTACACATTTAATATACGTACTGTACAGCAGATTCCTTATCGCGCCTATAATGGGAGTGGAGTGCGCTCTACCGGCAACGAGTAGAAACTTTCCAATTACATGTTATACATGGGTTCTGACTGGGAATGTCAAGGCCGGTATAGAGCGCAGCTCGTATTCAGTCGGCCGTGGTTAGGAGCTAGGGGGCGCTCCTATTAAAGGACGTAGATGTACCCTAGGGGATGGAGTTTGTTGTACAGGTCAATGCGCTAGTCATCCAGCCGACCGGCTCGTTATATAACTGAACGTGATAGTGTCAGCTAAACGGCGCGTGCTGCTCTCAGTAGCCGGGCCGCCTCGAGAAATACAATGACACCTGAGCTGGCTCTGTTGTGCTACCGTACGTCACGTCTAACCGTGACGGGAATAAGGAAGGGCGTTGGGATGTAAAGAGGCGTATAAACAGCAAGACTAGTGTGATGTGTTGACCAAGTGTTTATTGGTCTGTGATGCTGAATTATGAGTCCCTTGTAGGGAATGTAATAGTGGTCACAATGTAAAGTACAAGCTGTGGGTAAAGGTTACAAATGTAGGATATCTGAACACGACTGACTCACCTCTGATGACACCAACGTAGCCTCCGGCCGAACCACTGAAAGACTGATGATGGAGAGATCCCTGTGACCTCCTTAGGATTCCTTTTATATTCTTGGGCGCTATGCTGTCAGCATTCTGATAGCATAGCTGCCCCAGTTAATAATGTGTAATAATTGTGCAAGGATTGAGCTGCTTTCTAGAATGGCAAGCTGTCCTTGCGACGTTGATGGATGTTGGTCTGGCTTTATAAGGGTTGCCATTTAGGAGATTTAGATAGATTTAGATAGATGATTGGGGGAATGGTCTCCAAGGGGTGCATACCCCTGGGATACTGTACAAGCCTCCTTCCCTATTTAGTTCGCGTCCCCGCGAACGGGAACGGAACTTGGGGTTGGGATGTTGATGTAGTAGTTCTTGCTGACGCGATGGTGTTGAATTACGATGTCGTGGGCTTTCTTTTGTTTTACTTGCTTACTCTCATGTTCTCGCCACGCGTGTGAGTGAACTTGATTGCTGTCTGTAGTAATTGCGAGTAGTGCTTCCCGCACTGTAAAAGAAAGAAAACTTGTAGTTTAGCGTGACCGTTATTCTGTGGATCATGAGCCACGGGGTTTCCGTTTTACGTGGAATCCAAACCACAGGCCATGGCATTTCACTTGGAAAGTCTCACATGCCTTGGCCGCACTGTAAAAGAACCTCCCACTAACTACATTCGTGTCCCCAATTTTGTGTTACTGTATCGTGGGTCAAGTATATTCCTATCCATTGTTCAAAATGTCGTGATACACGAGTGTCTCCGGGCCGCTAGTCGCGTGTTTGGTGACTATTTGCCGGTGAGAAAAAGTCATGTTAGAGGCAGTGTTATGTGTAACGTATGCCTATGTGTTAAATATATACAGTTTAACTTGGCCCCCTTCCTTTCTCGGGCCGAATGCGTGAGGCAAAAAAAAAAAGTGTCATGCCCCGCTCTGAATTAAGAGAGCACTTTGAAAGAAAATAATAGAAAGACTATGCTGTATCTCGTTAGCACCCTGCTTTATGCTGATTAAAGCGGGTTGCCCGATGGCGATAGTCTGCCAAAATTGTGTCGTAACCACTATGAAAAAAAAAATGCTTAAAAATGGTAAGTAGGTCCTGATCGTACTATCCACCTAGTAGGTGACGTTAGCACTATAGTAATCTAGTTACGTCTCAGGGAAATCTACCGACACTGTCTAGTACACATTGGGCAGGCGATTGCAAGACGTAATTGATACATTTGTATCCCCGTCACGAGCAAAGCCAGTGCACCATGGGAGTTGAACCTCCCTTCTAAAGCAATTGTAACTCAACAAAATGACAGTGTCTCGCCCCGGTGTGCAATTGGGCTTTTCAGTTGGTTAAAGCACACCTCACCAAATTTTTTTGAAAACTAGTTTGCGATTCTTAATTCTTGCCACGCTTATGGCTTTTGCCCGCTATGAGAGAATCTATCCAACTGTTGAACCGGAACGTAGAACATTTAGTCATTTCTACTTAGAAAGACTCGCTTAAGCTCTATGCTGTGATTTGATGCTTAGGCCATGTTCAAAATATCTCTTTCCGCCTTTAAGCCGCGTAGCTCACCTGATGGGCTTCTACCTGGCTTTGGATAGTAGAAACTTTACGTTATCCAATTTATGGTGATAACCAACTCCGACCAATAATCATTGATGGCCTGAGAGAAAAAGTGTCAGGGGCAAACAAAAAACAAGGATTTTGAATCACGCACTTCTGATCTAGCCAAGTTGCACTGCATATATATGAAAAAAGGCAGATAGAGAAAGAGAAAAAAATGTGCAGTTTATATTTGTGAGTACTTGTTTGTCTATTATCTTGTTTCCCCCGTGTAAAAGAACTTATGTGCACTATACTATTGGTGCAAGTGATGTCGGAATATATTGTGTTCCTGGTGAAAGCCGTTATCCTATTTCGAGCGTCAGTGCTCGGAAGGTGGATACCGTCGCCCCGTCACTAGGGTGTAAGCCCCTGGGATCCACTGAGGTGCCCCTCTGCTATTTTTCGGAGGAGTTTGTAGCAAAGTGCGACCGGGCTTGCTTTCACCGTATCGCTTGACCGTTGGTCTAAGTGTATCTGTGTTCGCGGAACTACTCGCGTTCTGTGCTACTCTAGTAGAGTTGACGGGGGTGTGTGTATTTTCGACTGATCTGTTCTGTGGGGTAGGTAATAACACTTTTCCTAATCCCCGTGTACTGTGTGGTAGTGTCTGTTCAAAATGTGCGTGCGTGTATCGTGCATCCTGAGGGACTGAGTGCAACACCCTCCTATGCATTCGCACCTGGGGTACTAATGCCGGTGTTCGCCTTCGTTCTGGCAAACTTGCCCTTTGAACTGGCGGTAAAGGTCGCTTAATGGCTTGTGTCTGCCCTAGCAATGTGGTGGCATGTAGCCTGACCGCTTTCCGGCCTGTGGCCACGGCAGACTCCTGCCATTGCGTTAGCCTATCTGTGTGGGTGTATGTAGGCTTTATGTACTGTAGGGCGGGCTCTACGTCGTCAGCCCATGACGTGGTTACGTCCTGTTGTGTCCCTGTCATGTCATATGTGTCTGAGGGTCCTGGCTTCAACTCCCTCTCGTCCTTTTGTTCCGAGGGGGTTGTTCTAGGCTCTGCCCCTCGGTTTGGCAAAATTGCCTTCCGATCCGGAGCTGAAGGACATGTGTTTGTGTAACTTTGTGCTTTTAGCCTATTGGAGCCTAACCTGGACGTCTTCTGGACTGTGGCCACGGTGACTTCCTTCCCATGTGTGACAGTACATGGCGAGAGGGACATCCTCGCAAATTGTCGAGTCAGCGTATCCACGCTTATGTCCTCTCTCGGCTGGGCTGGTGGCCCTACCATGAACTCAAAAATGGCCTTATTGGCTTGGAGCTCACGGTATTCGTCCCAAATTTGGGTGTACTGCCTATTGAGGCATATGGCCTGTTCAGCGACTTTTGTGCCCTGTGTCCCTATCCGTTTGTGTTCCCTGATGAGTGTCTCCCATTGTGGGAACATAAACTCGTGTCGACAGTGTAATTGCCAGTGTGCTTTAATGATTTGTGTACGGAGGGTGGGGATTTTCGCCCGAATCTTGCGATTCTTAGCGCTGCGGATTGGCCGGACAAGGGCTCTTATGATCCGCATGTACTGGGCGTGCAGGAGCTGCTGAAACCTTCTGAGGTAGTCCTGCCTAGTTTCAAAAACCCTGTGCCAGGCAATTAATTCCTGGTACTCCCCAATGCTCCTCAGCACAGCTAGGCGGTATAGAGGGGCCATGCTAAATGAAGTATGTGTCTTCTTATTTGCAAAAGAAAAGAAAAAAACTGTGCGTGTTCGGCAGTGTATCCTTATTCTCTCTGATTCTATCTGGGGCTGGGGGGTTGGTTTGGGAGAGAAGAAAAAAAATTCCCTGTGTAAGTAGTGCAAAGCAACAAAAAAAACTGCTTTCTGTCTGGGGGAAAAAAAATTCACTATTTGCTTGGCTGCGTGCGGTTTAGGACCGTTTTGACTACGAGGGCTCGTTGGTTGAGTCCCGTTCTACTGTGCGTAGTACCGCGCCTCCACCAGTGTTTTAGATCCCTTATTTGGGGGTGGTAGGATCTAAAAGGAAGAGTTGTTGTATTAATTTATAAAGCAGTGCCTAAAAAAGGGTAGCTTCCCGTGGCAGGGTAAGCTGACCAGTGTGAAGTGTTGTCTAGTGTTAGGAGCTAGGGGGCGCTCCTATTAAAGGACGTAGATGTACCCTAGGGGATGGAGTTTGTTGTACAGGTCAATGCGCTAGTCATCCAGCCGACCGGCTCGTTATATAACTGAACGTGATAGTGTCAGCTAAACGGCGCGTGCTGCTCTCAGTAGCCGGGCCGCCTCGAGAAATACAATGACACCTGAGCTGGCTCTGTTGTGCTACCGTACGTCACGTCTAACCGTGACGGGAATAAGGAAGGGCGTTGGGATGTAAAGAGGCGTATAAACAGCAAGACTAGTGTGATGTGTTGACCAAGTGTTTATTGGTCTGTGATGCTGAATTATGAGTCCCTTGTAGGGAATGTAATAGTGGTCACAATGTAAAGTACAAGCTGTGGGTAAAGGTTACAAATGTAGGATATCTGAACACGACTGACTCACCTCTGATGACACCAACGTAGCCTCCGGCCGAACCACTGAAAGACTGATGATGGAGAGATCCCTGTGACCTCCTTAGGATTCCTTTTATATTCTTGGGCGCTATGCTGTCAGCATTCTGATAGCATAGCTGCCCCAGTTAATAATGTGTAATAATTGTGCAAGGATTGAGCTGCTTTCTAGAATGGCAAGCTGTCCTTGCGACGTTGATGGATGTTGGTCTGGCTTTATAAGGGTTGCCATTTAGGAGATTTAGATAGATTTAGATAGATGATTGGGGGGATGGTCTCCAAGGGGTGCATACCCCTGGGATACTGTACAATATATTGAGATTAGAATAAAAGTTAGAAAAAATAGATTAAAAATTCTAATAGTTGGAAGCCCTGGTGACTCTACCGAATACTTATTGTCATATATGTTATTGTACACAAAGCATGTACAAAATTTGGTTGAAATCCAATGGATAGTATGGTCATTACATGCCTTTAAAAACTGAACTATCAGCAGGCGTAAAATCATGTGCACCACAGTGGTACAAGTCTATATGCCTACCAGTCAAGCTGATGATGAGGATGTTGAAAAGGTCTACGAAGAAAAAGATGACATTCTGAGGTATATCAAAGGTGATGAAAATGTTATAGTAATGGGAGATTGGAATGCTGTGGTAGGAAAAGGGAGGGAAGGGAAGATAGTAGGAGATTTCGGATTAGGTGAAAGGAATGATCGAGGAAGCAGGCTGATGGAATTCTGCACCAAACATGAGTTGGTCATAGCTAACACCTTATTCAATAACCACAATAGAAGAATATACACATGGATGAGACCAGGAGATACAGGGCGTTACCAAATCGACTTCATTATGGTCAAGCAGAGGTTTCGAAACCAGATTTTGAATTGTAAAACATATCCTGGTGCTGACATAAACTCTGACCACAATCTGGTTGTAATGAAATGCAGATTAAAGTTGAAGAAACTGAAGAAAAGTCAAAAGCCAAAAAGGTGGGCAATAGACAGACTGAAAGTAAAGGATGTGAACGAAAGATTCAAGAAGAGTATAAAGGAAGGACTAATCAAAACCCCTAAACAAACTTCAATTGCAGACGAATGGGCACTTTTGAAGAATGAAATAACAAAATCGGCAGAAGAAAACATTGGTAGGAAAGAAAGAATAGGTAGATTCAGGATATACTAGAATTGATGGATGAAAGGCGGAGACACAAGAATCTAAGACATGAAGAGGGGAAAGCAGAATACAGACGTCTGAGAAATGAGGTTAACAAGAAGTGCAAGGAAGCGAAAGAAGAATGGTTGAAAGAGAAATGTACAGGTATAGAAAAGTGTCTGAAATTAGGAAAAGTAGACACAGCTTATCGAAGGATTAAGAATACTTTTGGGGAAAAGAAGACTAAGTGCTGTAATATTAGGAACACAAATGGAAAGCCTCTAACAGATAGGGAAGAAAAGGTTGAGAGATGGAAAGCTTACATAGAGTGCTTGTATAAGGGAAAGGAGATTGAGAATCATGTAATGGAAAGGGAGGAGGAAATTGATGAGGATGCAAAAGGAGATTTAATATTGAGATCAGAATTTGACAGAGCATTAGAGGACTTAGGCAGGAACAAAGCACCAGGCATAGATGATATACCGATTGAGTTGCTACGCTGCATAGGAGATGAAGGTCTGATCAGGTTATTTCACTTGGTGTGTAGGATTTATGAGACAGGTGAGGTACCCCCTGATTTCAAGAAGAATGTTATCATCCCTATACCAAAGAAAGTGGGAGCTGACAGATGTGAAGATTACCGTACAATCAGCTTGATTACTCATGCTTCAAAGATCCTGTCTAGAATAATTTACAAGAGGATTGAAAGCCAGATAGAAACGGAGTTGGGTGAAGACCAGTTTGGTTTCAGGAGAAATGTAGGAACAAGGGAAGCTGTACTAAGTCTTAGGCTGATTTTGGAAGGTAGAATAAGGAAAGATAAGAGAACGTTCATGGCATTTGTAGACTTAGAAAAGGCTTTTGATAACGTTGATTGGACTAAATTGTTTGACATTTTGAAATCTATTGGAATAAAGTACAGGGATAGGAGGGTGATATACAATCTATACAGAAACCAGACAGCAGTCATTCGAGCTGAAGGATATGAGAGAGAAGCTGGTATTATGAAAGGTGTAAGGCAAGGCTGCAACTTATCACCCATACTTTTCAATCTTTACATTGAACAAGCAATGAAGGAAATTGGAGAAAAATTTAAAGTGGGAGAGAAGATTCAAGGAGAAATAATTTCAACTCTGGCCGACAAGCCTGAGGATTTGAATGAGTTTTTGAATGGTATGGATTCCGTCTTACGGAAGGACTTCATGATGAAAATTAATAAATGTAAAACAAAAATACTGGAATGCAGCCGAAATAAATCAGAAACCTCTATGGAGATCAAATTGGCAGATGAAAAGCTGAAGGAAGTAGGAGACTTCTGTTACTTAGGAAGCAGAATAACCCGTGATGGACGAAGCAAAGAGGATATAAAAAAGTAGGTAGGCTCAGGCAAGGAAAGTCTTTCTACAAAAAAGGAATCTGTTGACATCGAATATAGATTTAGGTATTAGGAAGTCATTTTTGAAAGCCTTTGTCTGGAGCGTGGCGCTCTATGGAAGTGAAACTTGGACTATTGGTGCAGCAGAAAAGAGGAGAATTGAGGCATTTGAAATGTGGTGTTACAGGAGAATGATGAAGATCAGATGTGTAGATAGGGTTACAAACGAAGAGGTATTAAGGCGAGTGGGAGCGGAGAGATGTTTCTGGCGACTGCTAATGAAGAGAAGAGATAGGTTGGTAGGACACATACTAAGACACCCAGGAATAGCAAGCTTAGTTATGGAAGGAAGGGTCGAGGACAAGAACTGTAGGGGTAGACCAAGGTTAGAATATGTTAAACAGATTGCCTCGGATGTAGGGTGTGGTAGCTATGTAGAGATGAAACGATTAGCTCAGGACAGGGAGGCATGGAGAGCTGCATCAAACCAGTCAAAAGACTGAAGACTCAAACAACAACAAAATCATGTTGGCTATAGGCACCATGCAGGCAGCTCGAAATGCTACTACTAGCGCTACGTAGTGGCCCGTTCTGAAACAAGAGGTGAGGCGTATTGCGAGAGTCTCAGTACAGCACATGTGACGTTCGAACAAGTTGCGGGTTTAGAGAGATTCAATTTGGGGTTCTAAGTGAATTATCATGGAAGAAAGGAAAAAACCTAGTTGTCAGTGGCCACGTGAACGACGTGGAAGAGTTAATTTCGAATGCTCTCGGATATATCACAGGAAAAGTCACCCGGCAAACGTCTGTGACTTTGCCGCCTTATATCGTGAAACTTGAGGTATGCATGGTGTGGTTACTTAATGTATCTCAATACGCAGACGTTCACGACCACTAAATGACATCGTAATATTTTAATTGGGGATATTAGGTCGCCTATAATATATATATAATATATACAGCTGACGCGTTTGCATGTTTGCTATGTATTAATAACTTGTAATCATTTTTATTTTGTGTTTAGGTTGACCAGAATCGTAATGTGTCGAACAGTGAATGTTCCTGTCCTGCAGGCGCCAGAGGAACTTGCAAACACGTAGCTGCGGTAGTGTATTTTGTAAATAATGAAAGTGTTGTCTCGATAACAGACCATCCGCAACACTGGGGAAAACCGAGTCCGAAAACAGTGTCAAAAGAAAAATACAGGAAAGGCAAACTCGTAGAAGCACTGTTCGGCAAAAATACTTTAGAGACATCTCTTCCTCCCTTTGAATTAAAAGAGGATATTTTAAAACACATCCCTTGCAGTCTTCGTGCAATACTTCGAGCAGAAGCAAGAACTGAAATCGAACAATCGTGCAGGGCCGTTGTCAGCTCGTTGATGGACAGAGTAGTGAATGATATGGAGAGAGAAGAATGTGAGGAAATTGTGACAAAGCTAGTACATTTACAAGTCTCTAACGCCGTGCGCTCACCGGTCAAATACACCTTTCACACTGTGAGTGACAAAATGTTTTTTACCAGCAAAGTTCAGGTTGATACAGATCAGATAATTAAAATCTCCCTGGAAATCTGCACCTCAATCACGAAGCCCTCGATGGTTTCAAGAAAGAAAGAAAGATACGAATATCTGCTAGCACGAAAGCACATCGGATCAAAACTAGGAGACATACCTTTGATACTTTCGATCTCGCATTTGTAACTGATTCACCAATTGGGGGAGCTGCTTTGAACAATCTTTCTTACGGAAGTGAAATGGAAAGTGAGGCAATAGAATGTTATGCAAGTTCATTCAGTGTTCGTGTTATTCGGTGTGGGTTAATAATCCACCAAAAACAACATTGGATTTGTGGCTCTCCAGGTGGCATAATTCTCAAGGGGAATGTAGCTGGCAGAGTGTTAGAAGTTAAGTGTCCATCTTCCTGTAAAGATAAACCAATAGTTGATGAGGCAGGGAATGTGAGAGTTCGTTATCTTTACGCTGACGGGCAAAAAAACATACATTTAAAGACAAGCCATATGTATTACACACAAATACAAATACTAATGTACATAACTGGCTTAGAAAAATGTGATCTATATGTATATAGCAAAGCACAACAGTTGACAATACCTGTTTATAAGGACAATAAGTATGTCGAGGAATTTCTCACCAAAATTTCAAAGTTCTATTTCAGTAATTACTTGCCAAAAATTAGCGGTATTCCTAATGATAATTAAGTAATAATTTGTGCTTGGTAAACACTGAACAGTTCAATAGAAAATGAAAACAAAGAATATATAAAGCAAACTGATGGTAGAAAAATTCTCGAACTATTCTTTAATTATTGGAGTTTGCAAATTTACTAAAACGCAACACACATGCACAATGTCATCTATGTACGGAAACAGTTCTGTTGGCAATTTCTGTAATATGTTGTATATTTTGATTCTTTGAATATACCTTTCTACATGAATTCTAACACTCGCAATATTGTAAGTACTGTCAACCTCCTCAACTGTTAATCTCCCGTCATGTAAGAACGGTGGCGTCACTATTTAAAACAATTACGACACCGCGGCCAGATAAGTTCGTTCTGATGCCAGGAAATCCTTTATCAGCCATGACCTCATCGCCAGGTTGAAGTAAAGTTAATAAACCACTGTCAGTTGTTATGAATGAGTCGCTATCTCTTCCACCATAACATTTCGATTTAAAGGCGATCATACCACAAGGCGTGATAGCAATTAAAAGTTTTGCAGTGTAGCAACCCTTGTATTGAGAATAGAAATACACTCTCTGATCTACTTGGGGAGGCTGTTCAACCCTAAATTCCCTGCAGTCAATAATGGCTCGACAATTATTGTAATTTCTCTTAATTGCTGGAGGCATTGTTTCTTGAACACTTTCCTTGCTAGGCCATAATATGAAATTTTTCGCTCGCCTGTCGAGTTGCATAAGAACTGTCGTAAAAATACGAAAAATTGTAGTCCTGTGAACACCGAAGAGCACTCTCAAAGCAGAATAGGACAGTCCAGTTTTCATTTTCATTAGGAAAATTAATAATCTGGTTTCTTTACATACTTTGGAAACGTTACAATTTGGTAATAACGCAATGAGTAAGGCAAAGACGTGGAAGTTTACACCTGTTAAATCACGCATTTGTGTATTGTTCCTTATGGAACTATAACCTTGGAAACCTGGGCTCGTGACGTCTGCATGATCGTCTTCCGTTCCACACATTTGATCACGTTTCGAAATGTTTCTTCCCAGACCGAAATTAAGTGGAATACATGCTTGTGTATTTACGTCGTTTACATTTACAGAACAAGTAAACATTAAGTCTGAACAATGAAAATCAGATGCGTCTGTTTCCGCGGATGCATCCTTGGTTATGTTACTTGCGCAAACTGTAGCTGAAACTTTTCCGCCTGATTCTTCCTTTTTTAATCGTTTGAGTTGTCTGTGAAAGCGCTGGAAGCTAGGATCCGGCGAAGCATTCCTCTTCTTGTATTCATCAGGAAATATTGTCGGAACATAGGCTGGTCTTAGCGGGTGTCCAGATCTTCTGTTTCCTATGAAATGTGCACTGCATATTCTTGAGTAAGTCGTAGGTCGCCAAAGTGATCCATCAATGCTAAAAATTAACACCAAAATGAAATTAAATCGGGACAGTTGAACTTATTGCAAATTTTTGCAGTATGTACGTGTACTTAATTCCTTCGGTTAACTGCTTGTATCCATCGCCTCCTTCGGTTCACTTCTATCTCTCGTTTTGGAAAACAATAAAATTGTGTTTCACTTCCTGTATTTGCATAAGTATTGGAACAACCGACAACACAACAATTGCGTTTACTTGATCTTCGTTTCTCTGCCATTATCGTCGGAGCGACTATACGCTCATAACACAACAGAGACTGCGAGCGTAAGGTAATGTGTGCTGCGAGCCTGGAGTCTGCCTCACCTATAGTTCTCCACCCGGCCGCTAGAGTGACACGCACGGTGCCTATACTGTCATATGTGGGCACCTACAAATTAATCTGAGATATTATTATCTATATGTGTACCAATTTTGGAACAGTTCCCATTAATACCTTCTGATATATCCAACATAGAACTCAAGTGTCAACTGTGATTTTTTAGCAACAGGTAGCGCTGACATCATTTTCAAATATGACCGTGAGATATTCAGGCATAGATCTTTACTCATACCTAATTTGGTTTCGATAGTTACAGCCGTTTAGGAGTTGATAGGTCAGACAGACACACATATATGGGTGATCTCATTAGACTACTTTTTCATCATTTTTGCAAAATCTGAAAAGTAGGCTAAAAATAATGATAGGAAACAAATTGTAAGGTTACATCAACGACGCTTGCTGGGCCTAAGGTTGCAGGTTCATATCCTGGCGCAGTCAGCTGGCATTATTATTATTATTATTATTATTATTATTATTATTATTATCATTACATCAACGACGCGTAATTGGAGCTAGTTAAATCCGCGCGGATAAACAAAACGTTACCTGCATCCGCCCCGCATCCGCACGACTTTTAGCCACATTAGCAAATTTGTTATCCGAATCTACTGGCATTGCAATAATATTTTTAATTGGATAAAGTATTGAAGCAACACCTTTAGCCATTTGAGTAGAAAGTCGTTCCCTTAGGCTATGTATGTCATGTACTATGTTTAAAATGAATGTTTTACAGCCAGAATTGAAGCGGCTACGGTGGCGTAGTTGGTAGCATGCTGAGCTTCTATGCCCAAGATCGTGGGTTCAAACCCGGCCAAAATCGTCGGAATTTTAAGAGCGTTAAAATCCCTCAGTATGCCTTCTTTAGGAGGGGAAGTAAAGCCGGCGGTCCCATGTCATAGATTTAAGGCATGTTAAAGTACCTTCCACTAATTACAACTGTGTGAAGCTAAATTATAGGTTAAATTTAAACAACGCTCTTACAGTAGGTTCCAACGTTCGTCGCCAAGAGCCGACTGCGGTGGCGTTTAGTAACCAAGTTCTGAACTAGTAGTCATTGACGGTGGCGTTCGGCGACAAAAGTAGGAACTACTTGAAAAAAAAATCGTCTGCAGTCCTTCTACCTGAATCACAGATAACACACACTAATACAGCCATCACAATAGGGATGTATAGAACTAGCACCGACAGAGCGCACTGCTGTTGTACTGGGTAAGCGCACGGCGCACTTCATTTGTCTCCTGTGTTCTCATGCCGCTAATATGTACGAATTTAAGTTGTTTAAATTATTATTTCCGTGACTATGCCGAGCTATTGCAGTGTTCCTCTTTGCAAAAATCAGGGAAGCCCGTTTTCGTTTCACCAATTACCACAAAATAAAGAAATGAGGAAGAAATGGTCACATGTTATCAGAAGGAAAAATTTCGGTGAGAAAAATCTGACCGAATATATTAAAGTGTGTTTCCATCATTTACAACCCGATGACTTCACGAAAACTGTGTTGGATTAGTGTGACTTACAAAGGGAAATAATTCCCGTTTTGTATCTATAAACTGATTAGACATTTCGATAACAACCACTGAATTTATGCGTTTGTATCTGAAGGTGAGAGAGCAAGTTAAAACCGGGCGCTGTTCCATCGCTTTTTCGGTGGACCACGAACACAACAAAAAAAATATTTAGGAAGAGGCCATACACAAGAAAATTGCCGGATTATCACTATAAGCCTACAAAATCGGAATCTGCAGAAATCATCTCCATTGAAGTACGGGAAGAAATCGTCAATATACACGAAGAAATGAAAGTAACATTTCTGACTCCCATTTTCAAAGACATCAATAGGCTACTCGGTCAAATACTTCAAGAATAAATGTCGCAACATTAACAGTCACAAACGTATTCTGGTTGGTTTCTTGAAATCAGAATTAATCGTCAACTTCCATCTGCCCGACGGAGAATGTGGTAGCGACTGACTTCTACAGTACATTCTTGAGACATAGTCAAATGAATGGAAACAGTTCGTGGCTCTAAAGCAGGGATTCTCAAACTTTTAAAAAATTGTGCCCCCAAGTCCTTTTCCAGGGGTAAGGGAACGATTCTTATTGAGAAATTGACAAAATTACATAAGAACCAAACGTTGCGATGCATTTTCGAGGTACACATTACCGGTATCAACTTTCTTTGATTATGTTTACCTTAAAACACGACAGTTTCAAGTAAGCTATCAACCTAAAAAAAATACAAGAATCGAAGTCTGTAAGCAGGGGGAGCAAGTGAATATTTAAATCTCTGTTTATGATTTAAGTCTTATGGAGATATATTTATCAATATAGGCCTACAATACTCTAGTAATTGTAATCTTTAGGAGAAAGCATGCTGAACCATATTCATTATTTGAATAATAAAGCGTGTTAGAATTTTGTTATTACCGCTGTAGGCCATTAATTCTTCCTTCCTCCCGCTAGTTTTAGTGCCTCTAGTCCGTAGTTCATTTTGCAGCTGTTTAACGCTTAAACGCTGAAAATCGTCCATAATATATTAGGATATATACCTATAGAATTAATTAATATAGTCTTGGAGTAAAATTAAAGAAGATATAATTTACTTTAGCTTAGAAAACTCGGTCACATTTTATACATTCTTCGCAGCTGACTGGGAGAAACATAAGACGATCGCCTTGCGCTTACCCAGTACTACACGAGCGCTATCTGGCGCGAACTTTCTCCCGCTACATCCCTATTAAGACCGGTTATCAGACAGATTCTACACACACCCAAAGTACACGGGGCTACATGACTGCGTTGTCGCAGCCCCTAAACTGAGGAACCAACCAACCAGAATTGCAACCCTTTTCAGTTCGGATGTTAAATATGCTTAATGACATAATTTGAATGATATTAGCTTAAATCATCTTACATTTGTCATGAAAAAAACATAACGGAAAAATATGTGTCATAACATTCAACAAGTTCGGATTGTAATCCAAAAACTATCCGCAAATTTACTCCAAACATTATCCGCAGTTTATCCGCTATCCGCAGAGCCATTATCCGCGGATATCAGCATCCACGCAGTGCTTTACCTATGTAAGACGAATATTTGATCGTATAGAAACTGTTTTAGTTAGACGATTTTTACAGCAATATCTGTGAGACCCTTGATTCAAATGTAATAAGATGTGCATTCAAGATCAGTTGATGGTATATCTCGAGACGATTTTTTTTAATGAGTGTCGTTAATGAAATGGCTTGTCTCCAAATTCCTTCCACTGCTGCAGCTGTCTCGTTGCAGAGTCATTGAGACTGGGGTGTTGTTAATCCTTTGGGGTGAAAGAAGAAATGGTCTCCATCTCTCACAGCTAACTCTACCATTTGTCGGGTCACGTGTGAACACTCAACACAGTTTTCATAAAATACATACAGGATGCGTCTATAGCTTAGGCTATATGTATCTCAGATATATCCTGAACTGCTGTAGATAAAAAAGACACGCTTCGAAGAACCTGATGAATGACAAATAAAAGATGCATAATTTATTGTTGACATATTAAACAACTGAGACAATGATACCAACTTCGTTTTAAAGTAGAACTGTCATATTTCGACAGTTAAGAACAGAGTCGCCAAACGTAGTCACTGGTGGCCATGGCTTTCATGTGCCCGACAGGAATACGCAATATGCAATACGCGGCTGAATCGTTACCGCCAAGTCAAGTCTTTGGGACAGATGACCTCGCAGTTCCGCCCCTTAAAACAACAATAACTATATATTTAACAAGTCAAGTCCGCCGTGTTAACTCTGTGTCTTCTGCAATACGCAGTTGTGATTGACAAATTCCCGTGTGGCCTGTGTTGAGTCGTATATGTTAACGTGCCAGTTCTGCACAGATGGAAAGCTCGGGAAGCACTCAGGTTTAATAACTAAAAAGCAAAGCAAAGTCCACTCCGTACATGTCATGGAGGCCCTGGGAGTAGTGGAAGGTAGAGGCTTCCACTTTTGTGACATCGGCACTAGATAGGATGGAGTTGTCAGCTCCATTCCCGGCAGTCATTGATCCCAGGAATTACCCTGGTACTCATTTCTGGTGTAGGCTGAGTGAACCCCAGAGTTATTCGCATTTCCGAAAGTGTTTGTTTTGTTTCTAAAATCCACTACCTAGGTGGGGATCGAACCCACTCCCTTTCAGTTAAAAGTTACCAACTGCGCCACGCAGACCCCTTTTAATGACTAAAGCGGACGGAAAGCCAATGCTGGTGAGCCGAGTGATCAACTCGTGTGTGGGCCTGAGAAATCTCTTCAACCAGGATCATTTTCTTGAACTTGACCTTGACGAAAACCATTTTAATTGGTTAATCGGAGCTGTGGCCCAGAAATATCTCCACATTATATCATAATTTGAGATGGACTAATAGTGCAATGCGTCTAAAATATGTTCGTCAGCTGTGTAACAAGCTCGTACCGTAATCTTTAAGGGACAGTTCATGGTCACTCTGTTTTTAAGATGGTTGGTTGGTTCCTCAGTTTAGGGGCTGCGATAACGCGGTCATGTAGCCCCTTGTACTTTGGGTGTGTGTAGAATCTGTCTGATAACCGGTCTTAATCGTGATGGCAGTATTAGTGTGTGTTATCTGTAATTCAGCTAAGGACTGCAGACGATCAATTTCAAGTAGTTCCTACTTTTGCTACCAAATACTACCGTCAACGACACCTAGCGTGAACTTGGCTACTATATGCCATCGCAACCAGAACCTGGTGACGAACGTTGGAACTAATAGGGCGTTAATCAAATCAAATCTAACCTACAAATATAGCTTCACACAATTGTAGTCAGTGGAAAGTTCTTTTACATGCCATAAATCTATGACATGGCCCACCGGCTTTACTGAGGGATTTTTAACGCCCTTAAAAGTCCGACGACTTCGGCCGGATTTGAACCCACGATCTTGGGCATAGAAGCTCAGCATGCTACCAACTAAGTCACCGAAGCCACCCGTTTATAAGATGACTTACATATTATTAGAATACCATTCGAAATATGTTGAAAATGCAATTTCTGTTTTTGGGATATTAGGGTAATTTGTCAAATTGAAAATAATTCATGAACACTAGGACAAATACGAAAGATACATCAAAATTAAATATAAATGCTGAGTTTTTGTAAGAAATAAACAAACTTTCAAGACATTTCGGCTTGAGGAACAACTTACGTCGTCGTTATTTAAACCAGTAGGCATATAGGTATTCTTGAAAGGGGAAAGCATGTAGACAGTTGCGTAATTTATGTTTATTACATTTCACTCCCTGATATCCATTCAATGCTAAGTCAGAGATTACTAAAAGGAAAATACATCACTTAGAGCTTCATGCTTTGTTGTTTCTTTTTTTTAATGTACCGTTCTCTCTCTCTTCAAACCCAATGGCTTGAGTCTTAATTAGTGATTAGTGGTAATAAAGTTAATAAATAACAGCAATCTTAGCAGTAATACAGCATAAACTTGATCGGACTATGCAGAATGTGTCTATACTCTGATTTACGAAAGGTGAACGGTGTCTTAATCATGCGATGGAAGTGAAAGTTTGAATAATGAACCTACGCAATAATTTTCCTTTAATGGTACATAACTCCATGGCCTATATATATAAAAATCCAACATGGCGACCATCCGAACTATTTAGACGGTTCTCAATATCTACGAATAGTTTACAGCAATCACACTCTATGAACATAAGTTCACCTATAGGACTTTAAAATAATAACCTGGTGAGCACTAATCCTACACGGCGGCGTCGCGAAGTATAAATATTTAAATGGACGTTTCTCGTGATTTAACCTTCCGAGTGCAGTGAAACTCGGTACGGTAAATGCAAGACCAACTACAATAATCAGACCAAGACCAACTACAATACTCAGACCTTAATGCAGGTATCGAAAGTGTGAAAATGGCGAATGCGGAAGCCCGAGATATTGTTTGTTTACATTCGTTGCTGGGATACACTATTTAGCTTTGATTAGCTTCGTTTGATGAAAGTTGGGATACACTGTCGCTCATCTGTAATTTTTAGTGTCTTCTGTATGTCTGTAAAGTCCAGTTCGCGTTAATGTACTGCAATCGTATGTAAATATGTGATAATACGCTTAATATGGACTGGTTCGTTTGTGTGATGATTGTCCAGTCAACCGATGGCATTGTGTCATTTACTTCGGATGTTGAAGTACCTAAGACTAAAGCATAGGCTAATAGAAGTGTCTCAAGAATATACACCGCAATGATTTGCTAGTTAGTGACAACATAATAATAGCTTAGTACACTTCAGAAGTGTCGAACTTAAGTACGTAAAGGGAAAACGCAATGAGCATCTACGGCTAGACCAAACCATTGACGTTATCTTGAACGCTCAGCAATATGTGCCTCCGTAAATCCTTACCAGTCTGGCAGATGTTCTACACTGCCTTGTATACACGCCAAATAATACAGTGAACTTCTGTTTTTTTTTGTTATTTTTGTTGTTGTTAAGGAAGATGTTCCCCCTGTGCCAAACAGTGAACTCATTGTGTTCCGTCATTATTCATACTTACAGCTTACAGCTTGCAAGTTATTTTTTATTATGATGTGTGATATAAGGTGTTGTGAGTACCTTGCCAATTATGTACTTATATTGCGAGATGGTGTGCTGCGATTATTCCGTAAGAGGGAGATGGTGCTTTCCAACCTATAGTACTTTACTAAATCAACTATTTCCAGCGTACAACTATTCCAAACGGTAACAGCGAATGTTTAATAGGTTAGATGGTAATATATTATCGTGTCCCTTGTGTGTAGTATTCTCCATAATTATGTTCTGATATCCACACGACGACTTCTTTGCATATTTCAATCAACTAATTCGGTGTGATGTTTTACCCGAGATTTTAGACAATTCCACGAGAGGTCTTAATTGAATTGTATCTCTATGGCGTTGGTTCGATTATTTCAGGAAACTATTCACATTCCGATTGTGTACACAAATACTCTGCATGTGCCGGGACAGCACTTCAGTATCCGGGTACTCTTGTCTCCTACTTCAGAATCTGTTTGATTTTTTTGCTAATAATATTAATCTATAATTACTGAACTTAAATACAAATCGTGATAACTCGCAAAAAGCTTCTTATTCAACCACAGAAACAGTAAGACTATTGTAGCTGCCCCTTGGGTGAAGACGAAGAAACCTATAATTCGAGGCCAGCACTATACAGTGTGGTCCACCAGCCCCTTTTTTTTTTTTTTTTGGAGGAAGGCAACCCAACTAACGCGTTTATCACAGTCATCCTAAAAACATTAGTACCTGCTCCTTTACGTCCATTGTACAACTTTACCGTTGAATACATCCTCGCGAATATAGTAGAAATCAATAGTGGCAGTGTTCTTTCAATGACCTCAAATATAATGCATGATTGAAACGATCAGAGCTCCGAATAACACCTTCTTACGTTTGGACAGAAAGTGGCTACGAATAGATTCAATAAGTGCCAGCAATACTCCATGGTTCTCGGTAGCTATGTTGGCTAAATCAAGAATTGCTTCGTAGCGTCAACGAAGTCGCATTGTAGTAGGTTCGAACCTTGAACTAGTACTTTTTTTTATGCTTAATGTCGTTTATTGTGGATGTAATATGGACGCATATCTATCTGTTCCAACGAGTGATTTTTTATTTGGTCCTCAAAAGCACCGTACTTATCCGATGATACGCAGCCAAATTGGACGACGACATAATGATCTGTAGAACGAAAGCAAGGTATCCTGTATATTCAACGTAGCAAGTGTTCGAAATTTCGACCATCTTTGTTCAAAGGAAAACTCCGACTCACTCAGACGACCCACATAACAAATAGATTTGTTTTGTGGGTAGGCTCACGAATAAATACATTAGACCGAAACTATAATTTCTTTCAACGGCGTCTGTGCGAAAAGCGCTTGCTATACACTTACACTAATAGTTAGTTAGTGAGGTTTTAAGGGGCGGAACTACGAGGTCATCTGCCCCAAACATGCAGTAAATACAGATAAGTATAACATTATTGGTTTTACGTCCCTTTTAACTGCTCTGGCTTTTAGATACGCCGGGGTCTGACACGGCTCCCTCGCATTTGCGCACCCTCAAATGCCAGCTGACTGCGCCAGGATACGAACCTGCAATCTTGGGCACAGCAAGCGAGAACGTTACCGCTGAGCCTCGCAGCAGGGCAGTAATTACAGAACGTGTCATATTATTATAAATATTGAACTATTAAAATTCTAATTATCACGAATAGAGTCGCCTCCGTTGCGTAGCTGTCAGCGTGATTAGCTGCCACCCTGGACGTCCTGGGTTCGATTCCCGGCTCTGCCACGAAATTTGAAAAGTGGTATGAGGACTGGGACGGAGTCTACTCAGCCTCGGGTGGTCCAAATGAGTAGAGGGGGTTCGATTCCCACCTCAGCCATCCTCAAAGTGGTTTTCCGTGGTTTCCCACTTCGCCTTCGGGCAAATGCCAGGATGTTACCTACCGTACGGCCACGGCCGCCTCCTTCCCTCTTCCTTGCCTATCCCTCCCGATCCGTCCCTCCCTTCCCATCCCTCAAGAGGACCCTGTTCGCTTTGCAGGCCACCTGGGCGAAGTGCTGATCCCATCTCCCCAGTTGTATCCCCCAGACGAGATGTTTCAAGCTCCAGGACACTGCCCGTAGAGGCGGTAATGATGGGATCCCTCGCTGAGTCCGTGGGAAAACCTAACCTGGAGGGTAAAATCGACTAAAAAATAATAATTATAACGAATAGTATCCATCCATGGATTTGAACAGTATTTGGGGAAAATAGCCATTTAAATGAGACAAGAAAATAACTTTCCCTATCGTCTTCGTAGATAATGTGAACAAAACCAAGTTGAAATCTTGCTGTACGAGGTATGGAGGGTATAATAAAATAGTTAAAAAGAATTTAAAAAATCTGCCGTTGGATAGTCTTGAACCCGGGATCTTCGAAAGAGCAAGCGGACGCAATAACACTTGCACACATTTCCAACACAATCTGGAGTTTTTTTTATTGCGCTTCTTATTAACGCGTATGGTAAAATAATCAATTATTACAGTTAGATCTTAAATATTGATTGGAATGCATTCATTCAGTACCTGGCATGTTTTCTAATTTGCTTAAAGCAAGTTTCGCGACCGCTTTACGTTAATCGGGCGACAGAACTGCAAATAATGCCCTCAAACGACAGCCCTTCGGTTTTATTTCATACTACTTAGCGTCCAAAATGCTAGCGTGTGATACACTTCGGTCATACAAGCAGGTGCACTGACGAAGAGAACAGAATCATACAGGATTTTGTACCAGCGATCACAGCAACTTCCTTGCCAGCGAGTGTCGTGTGATACGGGCCTAAAGATATGCTATGACTTTTTTGTTAAAATTTAATAACAAAACAAGATGTTCGGTAAAAAACGTATTGCCTACTTTCTCCTAAATGCATGGGTATTGTTATAACTCTTTGTCATTTTCAAGGAGTATAATTGAATGTTGGTTGTAGTAGCTTCTTGAATTAATACAACGTGCTATACGGATATTATACATGAATATGATGTGCCCTTTGCTAGTGCTACCTCTGTAGAAAATTTCATTCAATTCGGTTTCACCGTGTTTGAATTGATGAGGGGAATCGATTTGCACACATACATGGCCGCTATCTGCAAACTATTGGGCTGATGACCTTGTATTTCAGTCAAAAGATGCTTCCCACAAAAAGGTATATTGTTGAAAAATTTGGTAGAGATCAAATGATTAGGTTGGTCGTAATTTGATTTAAGCTTTTAACATTTGGGTGGCCGCCATTCCGTTTCCGTCAAGATGGCGGCAATATAGAACGTGACACTGAGGTGGCCTTTGCTAGTGCTACCTCTGTACCAAACTTCGTTCCATTCGGTTTCACCGTGTTTGAAAAGATAGGGAAAATCGATTTGCACACATACATGGCCACTATCCGCACATTATTGGCCTGATGACCTTGTAGTGTGGTCAAAAGATTCTCTATACATAAAGGTATGTTGTTGCAAAATTTGGTAGAGATCAGAATATTAGGTTGGTCGTAATTTGATTCAAGCTTTTAACATTAGGATGGCCGCCATTACGTTTTCGTCAAGATGGCGGCGATATGAAACATGACACTGGAGTACCCTTTGTTAGTGCTACTCTGTACCAAATTTCGTTCAATTCAGTTTTACCGTGTTTGAATTGATAGGGGGAATCGATTTGCACACATACATGGTCGTCATCTGCAAACTAATGGGCTGATGACCTTGTAGTTCAGTCAAACGACGCTCGCCATACAAGTATATGTTTTTGCAAAATTTGGTAGAGATCGGATGATTAAGTTAGTCGTAATTTGATTTAAGCTTTGAACATGTGGGTGGCCACCATTATGTTTCCGTCTAGATGGTGGCGATATAAAACATGACACTGAGGTGTTCTACGCTTGTGCTACCTCTGTACCAAATTTCGTTCAATTCGGTTTCACCGTGTTAGAATTGATAGAGGGGGCAGACATTCAGAGTACACACACTCACACACACAGAGAGACACAGTCACACACACACAGACAGACACACAATTTTTGGCCCTGTGTAGATCTCATAAGTCTACTTTCATTTTTTGCAAAAATCGAAAGTATGCTAATAATACCATGGGAATTTCTAAGGAATACGTATACTTCGATGCAAGCACTGGCGATCAGAATATCCTTCGATATGTTGTTGTTGTTTCATTTGAGGGGCTAGAACATCGCGGTCACATAGCCCCGTTTACTTGGGTGTGTAGAATTTGTCTGATAACCTGAGTTATTGTGGGCTTGTAATGAGGTGTGTATTTGCAATTAAGGATTGGGAAGGAGGCGCCGTGGCCTTAAGATAGAATCCGTCCCGGAATTTGGCCGGAGTAGAAGTGGGAAACCACGGAAAACCATTTCCAGGGCGGCTGAGGTGGGAATCAAACCCACTTCTTTTCATATTTGCTTCACGAGGCTACTTGTACCCAATTTCAGCCCTCAGACAAGTGTTACATTTCTTGGTAGAGCTGGGAATCGAACCCGGACCTCCCAAGCAACACTTCGATATGTTATGTTAATATTCATGCCAGTTTTTTAATTTTCTGCCATTACAGGTCACGTGGCATATCGTACCAATTCGATAGTATTTTCTTTATAAATCATTAAAATTCAACGTACTCTTCACAAAAATACGTCGTAAGGCAATAAATGTGGCAATGTAGTTACATCCCGACTAAAATGGAATGTGGGCTTTCGTTCAAAAAAGGATGCCTACTACTGGATTCGAAGCAGCATTTTACCTTTTATCTTTTTTTTTATCTTTACGACAGTTGGTCCCTTCTATCACGCGTATTCTTTTGGGAAACCCCCCAGAGGCTCACAACTTGTGGGACGTGGGTTGGCGACCACGGGACCCCAGCTGAGTCCAGCATTGCTTCCACTTACGTGTGCCGGCTCCTCTCCGTCTTCTTTCCTGTCGACCTCTGTTGGTCAACTCTTGTTCTCTTCCGACCCTGACTGTATTAAGGTATCCAAGACCTAGGGAGTCTCTTCCTTTCACGCCTCAATTGGCCCTTGTCTCGGCTTTCCTGATACCCTCCTTCTGCGAGGGGTCAGCCTTCTTTTTCTTTTCATGTTATCTCCTGCCTTCTGCTCAAGGCCCTCAAGGAGGCAGGGTGTATGTAGCCCCAACACTTCTCGTGCACCCTGGATATTGCTACACCCTCAGGGGCTCATGACTGGTGAGTTGGGCAGTTGGCGATCCCGAGGGATTCCTGAGCTGGATCCGTTTTTCCCCCCTTTTCCACTGACTTTGAGCGGACCCTCTCCTCTTTCCTTTTCCAATCTGCCTTTCATGGCTCTCCTTCCTTCCAAGTCCCTCGATCCTCATTCTTCGAGAGTTGAGGCCATTTCTTTTCTTCCTGTTCTTTATTTGCCTTATCCTTTATTTGTTTACCATTTCTTCTTATAGTATGTAAGTTTGTAGTTAGTATTAGTTTTCAGTCTCATCTCATCTTTCACTATCATCCAAACCATTAGGGGCCTATAACCTAGATGTTAGGCCCCTTAAAACAACAATTATCATCATCATCTTTTGGGATAGTATTTTAAAACACCCTGTAAATAAAACTACCAACATTGGGCGAGAAGAAGTCTCGCCTAATAAGGAGTTGAATAACGACCGACCAGTTGTTGGGAACAATATGGACCACCACAACATGTGCCTTTCAGGTGTCATCATCTTGTTGGCTTGGAATTAACGGCCCATTGTGGACAAGTCACTTGGTTACAATATACTATATTATGTTAAGCTTGGCAGTACCGGTTCTCAACAAATGTAAGGTAGGATCATAACCTATTATAATTGAGGTGCTTGTAGTGCAACGTGATCAGCAATCTCGCGATCATAACCCACGGGACCTCCTTTTTTTTATATACTTGGGCTGTTTTTGACAGATTGACATACCAAACTGATTTTACTACTAAATGTTTGCTTGTTTTATTCGTATGTCTCAACATAATCGCCAAAACGATTGAAACATTTGTCGTGTCGTTACACCAGCTTTCCAATGCCCTCGGCAAAAAAATCTGCCATTACAGAGGTGGGTACGACTGAACAATCTCCTGAAGTGTTTCCTTTTCGAGGCGTTGCTGCCCAAACATTCCTTCAATTCTCGAAAAAGGTGAAAATCATTCAGTGCTGGTTTGGACTAAACGGTAGATGGTCCAAAACTTCCCACTTGAATTCTTTGAAAAGGTCTATCGTAACGTTGGCCAAGTGCGGTCGTGAATGATTTTCACCTTTTTCGAGAATAATTGAAGGTATGGTTGGGCGGCAACGCCTCGCCAAAAAGGAAAAATTTCAGGAGACTCTCCAGACGTATCCACCTCAGTGGCGGCAGAATATTTTGCCGAGGGCATTGGACTGCTGGTGTAACGATACGACAAATGTTTCAATCGTTTTGGCGATTATGTTGAGAGATAAGAATAAAACGAGCAAACATTTAGTAGTAAAATCAGTTTAGTATGTCAATCTGTTCTTTTTATACAGTCCATCGGAACTTAAAGAAAAACAACCCTCGTAGAATCCAAAACTACACCGGATGTCCGGTTGCGATTTTTGGTTCAGCCAAAAAATTTAATTCCTTGTTAATTCGTTTAAGGGGCTTATGACACCTGAATCATCAGCCTCGTATACTTGGGTGTGTGTGTAATTTGTCAAATATCCTGTCTTTCTGTGGTGTCTGCAGTAGTGTGTGAATTAGGGTCGTGAATGGAGTACGTGTTCCCGGGACTTTAAATAAAGCGCTATCCCAGCAGTTTACTGGAAGGAGTGTGAAAAAATCGAAGAAAACACACTCAGGATATCCACTGTCAGAACTGGTGTTCGAACCTCTGATCTCTGGACTTACTGCAGCTCCCCATCGCGGGCGTAGGAAGCGACTTAACGTGCGTTTTTTTTAAAATCTGGTCTGAGGGCTGGACCTTTCCAATTCCAGCCTCAATTGCAATAATAATAATAATAATAACAAAAAGAAATAAAGATTATGTATCTGTTGTATGGCTTTTAGTGCCGGGAGTGTCCGAGGACATGTTCGGCTCGCCAGAGGCTGTATCTGCTTCTAGTGGACACCCATAGAGTGAGCTACATGTTCCGTTCAATTTCAAATAGTTCCAACTTTCGCTACCAGATTGCAATGATATATAGTGGTGAACGTTGGAACTTTGATACAGCGTTCCAACGAAATCTAACCTAGAAATTTAGCTTCACAGAAGTTTAGTCTGAGGAAGAATCTTTTACATGCCATAAATCTATGACATGGGACCGCCGGCTTTACTTCCCCTCCGAAGAAAGGCATAGGCTACTGAACGATTTTAACGCTTTTAAAAAATCTGACGGCTTCAGCCGGGTTTGAACCCACTATCTTGGGCACAGCAGTTCAGCATGCTGCCAACTTCGCCACCGAAGCCGCTAAAAAAATAAAATAAAAAAGCAACACACGCAGACACACACCTCCATAGACACCACAATAACGAAGGTTTTCAGACAAATAACTTACACCCATATAAACAGTGCTGATATGAGTTATTGCTGTTGATTAATTTAGGGTGATCATGTAGCCCCATGTACTTGGTTGTGTGTAGAATTTGACTGATAACCTGTGTCACTGTGATGTCTGTAGGCCTACTAGTGAGTGTGTGTGTGTGTGTGTTAAGTAGATTTCATTAGAAAGCTACCTATTGCAATGGTTACCAACCATGTTGCAACTACCGGAAAGTTTCTATATGCTGTATCTTCGCGTTTCACATCCCCTAGACCCCACAACCACCGTCAGTCAAATCTCTAACCTCTAATTAGCATAAAACAAAGTCCCCGATTCTTGAATGTCACGGGTAATCTCGAGAGCCACTGTATAGACTTAGATGCGGTTTTTACCATTCTGTAAAGGATATATCGAGGAAAGTTTCTGTAGAAAAAAAAGTTATGATCAAAGGAAGCCAAGCAGTAACGATTTCAGTGAAAAAGTCGAAAAAAAACCTGGCATCCGTGCGCTTCTTAAGCTTACGCTGGGCAAACCGTTAAACATATCAATATACTATGAGCGTAAGAATTGTTCAGCATGAAAAGTTCTACAAAAAAATCAGTGAGAGCATATCTTTATCTTCAATACATCGCCCACTATAAGTGTTTTTAGATTGGATGGAAGGGGGATTTGTGTTTCATGCACCTCGCCATTCTTAAATTACGTCTGACAAAAATTCGTTGCACATGCTATCTCCATGATAGTATAATTAATAGCCCATTCAGTGATTTTAATCCATCATGCCGAGACGTAAAACTGATATACAATAGGTCGTAGTTCATTGACATCGAAAAAAAAAAGAGTTTATCACGTAAAGCATTCTTAACTGTTACCGGGTTATATATAATTTATATACCACATACTTTCCTTTTGTGGACACGGTAACTATCGGCATTTTTTTACCAATCACTTTCAAATTTATACATAAAATATCTTATAAATCTCGGTCGAATTCGTAGTGTACTATTTTTTATCTCCAGACTGTCCACTTAAGGTCACGGCCGCCTCCTTCCCAACCCTATCCCAAAACACACATTAATACAGCCATCACAATAACACAAGTTATCACACAATTTCTACACGCTCCCAAATTCACGGGGCTTAATGACCACGATGTCGCAGCCCCTAAAATAAGCAACATCGACGACATTAGAACGATCCTCGTAGTAGACTGCAGCATTTTTTTTTAAAGAAACGCGAAGGCACCGGCTTTATTAGCCTTTCCGATCCAGTAACTATAAATATCTGTGACTGGCGAGAAACTGCTGACACGTAGTGAGACACACCACCGCCTTTAGTTAAAGGGGGCTTTGTATATCTTTCAATTTAATTGAGTCTTTTTCCCGCTCGATTTATTTTAATTCCTGTCGGTCACATTAAGTTCTTTGAATGGCACATTTGTTAAACTCCTTAATCTGAGAAGTTATTCGTGGTACTTACTAAATTAGTTCCTATAAATGTACAACGCATTTCTTGTCAGTGAATAGTTAAATTTGGAAAATACAACAAACGGATGTAGAAAAGGTAACCGCAAGCAAGGTGTTAAATATAAAAGCTGGAGTTGTGTTTCTTCATCTTAGCGTAGATAATTAAAGCAGTCTTCCGGCTTCATTTTCAATTCTATCAATAATCCAGTGAGAAAGCCCGTCCACACGAAAGAACGAACTCTAGAGAATATTGTGAGCGAAGTAAACCAACAATAGCGAACTAACACGATTACACCGGTTTATCATTTTTTAATCCACAAAGTAATTACAGGGTGGCTTCGGTGGCGTAGTTGGTAGCATGCTGAGCTTCTATGCCCAAGATCGCGGGTTCAAATCCGGCCGAAGTGATCGGATTTATCCCTCAGTATGCCTTCCTTCGGAAGGAAAGTAAAGTCGGCGCGGGCGGCCCTATGTCATAGATTTATGGCATGAAAAAGAACCTTCCACTAACTACACTTGTAAAAGTTAAAATTTGTAGATTAGTGTGATAACGCTCTATTATTTCAATCGTTCGCCGCCAGATGCTCGCTGCGATTGCATCTAGTAGCCAAGTCCGCAGCTAGGTGTATTGGACGCTAGCATTTGGTAGCAAAAGTAGGAACTACTTGAAAAATTGGTCGTCTGCAGTCCTTCTACCTGAATCACAGATAACACACACTAATACAGCCATCACAATTAACACAGGTTATCAGACAAATTCTACATACACCCTAAGTACACGGGGCTACATGACCGCGTTGTCGCAGCTCCTAAACTAAGGAACGAACGAACCAACCAACCAACCGAAGTAATTCCAGTAATTTGTTTTTACGATTTACAACCAGAGAAATAATTTTACAGCAATTTAATCCATTTCGCATCCATCTTCAAGTTACGAATTTCAAACCATCGGTGGCGTAGTTGGTAGCATGCTGAACTACTGTGTGGGTTCAAACCCGGCCGAAGTCATCGGATTTTTTAAGGGAGTTAGAAATCCCTCAGTATGCCTTCCTTTGAAGGGGAAGTAAAGACGGCGGTCCCATGTCATAGATCCATGGCATGTAAAAGAACCTTCCATAACTACAATTGTGTGAAGCTAAATTTGTAGGTTAGATTGTTCCAATGTTCGCCACCAGGTGCCTATTGAGGTGGTGTCGTTGACGGTAGCATTTGGTAGCAAAAGTGGGAACTACTTGAAATTGATCGTCAGCAGTCCTTACCTGAATTACAGATACCACACACTAATACAGCCATCACAATTAACACCGGTTATCAGACAGATTCTACACATAACCAAAGTACACGGGGCAATATGACCGCATTGTCGCAGCCCCTAAACTGAGGAACCTACCAACCGCCTTTGTGTTGTCACATTTGGATGATAATTAAAAGTTCAAAGATCACGCGTGCCATCCCTGTGAACCTTGTTTACAACACGCCACCGAGGTCTCTAGGGCATGTCTGACATCAATTATTCAAGCATAACGCCAAAAGGCTGATAGCAGTAGGCTTAGGTTAGGAAAACAGCGAATGGTTCCTTTGCAAGAATTTGCAACTTGCTGCACAACAGCCAAATGGTAGGGTAGGCCTACTACTTCCAGGACAGATATTGTACGAAGCAGTTGAGCTGTCTGATGAAGATGAATGCAGCAATTATAATAATTAACACATGGTCGCTATTCTCATTAATATTAACTAGCGTGGCGAAATTAAATGTCACCAGAGACATCTGCATAGCAACTCACCACACCCTGACTTACGCATGATCCTCAACAAGAATAACGGCTTCACGCGCCGTTTACGTACGTTTGTTGTTAATTGATTTTAGAGGTTTGGAACATCTTGGTCATCATACCCGTGTACTTGGGCGTGTGTTGAAATCTATTTAAATGACTTAATTACAAGTTGTTGTTGTTGTTGATTATTTAGGGACTTCGCTACATCATGGCCATGTAGAGTAGCCCCGTGTACTTGAGTGTGTGTAAAAAATGTCTGACAATCTGTACTACTTGAGTATTTGTAATTGATGTAGGATTTTGGTAAGAAACGGTCGTGGCCTTAAGTTAGGTACCTTCCTGGCATTTGCCTAGAGTAGAAGTGGGGATTTATTTATCGTATGGCTTTTAGTGCCGGGAGTGTCCGAGGATATGTTCGGTTCGCCTGAGTCTGTAGCTGCTTCCAGCGGACATCCGTAGGGTGAGCTACAAGTTTTTTTTTTTGTTTTTTTTTTGTCGTTTACTCTCCAGGTTGGTGGAACCCACGGACTCAGCGAGGGAACTCACCACTACCGCCTCTACGGGCAGTGTCCTAGAGCTGAGAACATCTGGTTGGAGTGGATACAACTGAGGAGGTGTGATCAGCACCTCGCCCAGGCGGCCTCACCTGCAAAGCGAACAGGGGCCGTATGAGGGATGGGAAGGGAGTGGAATATTGGGATGGATAGACAAGGAAGCGGAAGGGAGGCGGCCGTGGCCTTACAGTAGGGACCATCCCGGCATTTGCCCGAAGACGAAGTGGAAAACCACGGAAAACCACTTCGAGGATGACTGAGGTGGGAATCGAACCCCCTCTACTCATTTGGGCCACCCGAGGCTGAGTAGACCCCGTTCCAGTCCTCATACCACTTTTCAAATTTCGTGGTAGAGCCGGGAATCGAACCCAGGACCTCCGGGGCGGCAGCTAACCATGCTGACCGCTACGCGACGGAGGCGACTGAGCTACAAGTTCCGTTCAATTTCAAGTAGTTCCAACTTTCGCTACCAGATATCAATGATACCTAGTGGTGAACGTTGGAACTTTGATAGAGCGTTCCGACGACATCTAACCTAACAATTTAGCTTCACACATGTTTAGTCTGTGGAAGGATCTTTTACATGCCATAAATCTATGACATGGGACCGCTGGCTTTACTTCCCCTCCGAAGGAAGGCATACTGAATGATTTTAACGCTCTTAAAAAAATCCGAAGACTTTGGCCGCGTTTGAACCCGCGATCTTGGGAACAGCAGTTCAGCATGCTACCGACTACGCCACCGAAGCCACTAGAAGTGGGGGAAACCACGGAAAACTACTTCCAGGATGGCTGAGGTAGGAATCGAACCCGCTTCTTCTCAGTTTAGCCTCAGGAGGCTGAGTGTACCCCGTTCCAGCCCTCAGACCAGAATTAAATTTCTTGGCAGAGTCGAGAATTGAACCCGGACCTCCGGGGTGACAGCCAAGAATGCTCCTCTCAACCTGTTTATTATTTACGTGTGCCGGTGTCCTGTGGATGCTTTCTATTTATTTCAAATCAATCAAATTACATTGATGTGATGAGAAAAGGTCAGTAAAATTTCTCTCAATTTTTTTCTGGAGTAAAAAAAGAATTAAAAAACCGACTAATAATGTAAAAAAAATTACATATATTATAATTCCTTGCTTATTATTAGGGCTTGGATGTTTAGGAAAAAGAGACAGTAAGTCTGAAAGCCTGGAGTT
Source organism: Meconema thalassinum (assembly GCA_946902985.2). Taxonomy (NCBI): domain Eukaryota; kingdom Metazoa; phylum Arthropoda; class Insecta; order Orthoptera; family Tettigoniidae; genus Meconema; species Meconema thalassinum. Next base: position 193,597,212 of record OX336395.1, read on the forward strand.
TATATCATTTTAAATGCTACAGATGCTGAAAAATGCTGGAAAGGATGGAGGCTTCGAGCGAGCGCGTGGTGAAAGGAGGGAGCTGGCTGGATGACGTCACCAGTGAACTCAGTACACATGCACCAAGCGGTACTATGACGTCACACACCTCAGTGCATTCTCGGTACATTTCGTGACGTCGCCGTAAAGTAACGACGAAGTCGACTAAATCATTTAAAATGATAAAATCATATTTTTTTCTTTGCCTCTGTGTTCATGTCCGATTTGTTTCTGATGCAAATCAAGTGATTATCATCACAACACAGTGTTTTTTATTTGTCATGTACTGTAAATGCATAGTTTGAACATATTTTACCATTAGGTCATATTTTGAGCATGTTTTGGTAAGAACGTCATATTTCGGTAGTTTGACGGGAACTAGTGTTTACAGAAATAGACTGTAAATAACCACTTAAACATGTATATTCAGAAAATTCAAATGAAAATAGGAATAGAAAATTAGTTTACAATTTAATCTCGAAGGGATTGTCGCTTGGATTTATAATTAAAAAAAAACGGCCATATTTAAATCAGTCATTTTCAGGTCATTTTTGCTTGCATATTCGGACTATTTTTAGGTCTTGAACATCCGACCCCTAGTTATTATGCAACATGAAATACTCATCAGAGGTCTGTGAACGATTCTTTTGAAGATTGAAATCGTATGCCTTGGAACTCATCAAGGCCCCCTAGTTTCTAATCTTTGCCACGTCATAGTACTCATTAGTAGCCCAAGATTTTATCATTTCAAATGATCTTGTCGACTTCATCGTTATGCATAGGTCTACCGTTATGCGTTACGGTTACGGCGAGTATGACGTCATCATGTTGTTCAGTGCATATGCACCGAGTCTGAGTTTACTCCTGAGGTCTGGCGTTATGCGAACGATGACGGCGAGTGCGTGTCGTCATGCAACCTCCGTGCGGGAAGCCTAAGTTAAAGGGAAATAGAGTATGTTGAGTCTGAGTTTACTCTTGGGGTCTGGCGTTATGCGATACGGAGACGGCAAGTGCGTGGCGTCATGCAACCCCCGCGCGGGAAGCCTAAGTTAAAGGGTAATAGAGTCTGTTGAGTCTGAGTTTACTCTTGGGGTCTGGCGTTATGCGATACGGAGACGGCGAGTGCGTGACGTCATGCAACCCCCGCGCGGGAAGCCTAAGTTAAAGGGTAATGGAGTCTGTTGAGTCTGAGTTTACTCTTGGGGTCTGGCGTTATGCGAACGATGACGGCGAGTGCGTGACGTCATGCAACCCCCGCGCGGGAAGCCTAAGTTAAAGGGTAATAGAGTCTGTTGAGTCTGAGTTTACTCCTGAGGTCTGGCGTTATGCGAACGATGACGGCGAGTGCGTGACGTCATGCAGCCCCGCGTGGGAAGCCTAAGTTAAAGGGTAATAGAGTCTGTTGAGTCTGAGTTTACTCTTGGGGTCTGGCGTTATGCGAACGATGACGGCGAGTGCGTGACGTCATGCAACCTCCGTGCGGGAAGCCTAAGTTAAAGGGAAATAGAGTCTGTTGAGTCTGAGTTTACTCTTGGGGTCTGGCGTTATGCGAACGATGACGGCGAGTGCGTGACGTCATGCAACCCCCGCGCGGGAAGCCTAAGTTAAAGGGTAATAGAGTCTGTAGAGTCTGAGTTTACTCTTGGGGTCTGGCGTTATGCGAACGATGACGGCGAGTGCGTGACGTCATGCAACCCCCGCGCGGGAAGCCTAAGTTAAAGGGTAATGGAGTCTGTTGAGTCTGAGTTTACTCTTGGGGTCTGGCGTTATGCGAACGATGACGGCGAGTGCGTGACGTCATGCAACCCCCGCGCGGGAAGCCTAAGTTAAAGGGTAATAGAGTCTGTTGAGTCTGAGTTTACTCTTGGGGTCTGGCGTTATGCGAACGATGACGGCGAGTGCGTGACGTCATGCAACCTCCGTGCGGGAAGCCTAAGTTAAAGGGAAATAGAGTCTGTTGAGTCTGAGTTTACTCTTGAGGTCTGGCGTTATGCGAACGATGACGGCGAGTGCGTGACGTCATGCAACCTCCGTACGGGAAGCCTAAGTTAAAGGGAAATAGAGTCTGTTGAGTCTGAGTTTACTCTTGGGGTCTGGCGTTATGCGAACGATGACGGCGAGTGCGTGACGTCATGCAACCCCCGCGCGGGAAGCCTAAGTTAAAGGGAAATAGAGTCTGTTGAGTCTGAGTTTACTCTTGAGGTCTGGCGTTATGCGAACGATGACGGCGAGTGCGTGACGTCATGCAACCCCCGCGCGGGAAGCCTAAGTTAAAGGGAAATAGAGTCTGTTGAGTCTGAGTTTACTCTTGAGGTCTGGCGTTATGCGAACGATGACGGCGAGTGCGTGACGTCATGCAACCCCCGCGCGGGAAGCCTAAGTTAAAGGGAAATAGAGTCTGTTGAGTCTGAGTTTACTCCTGGGGTCTGGCGTTATGCGAACGATGACGGCGAGTGCGTGACGTCATGCAGCCCCGCGTGGGAAGCCTAAGTTAAAGGGTAATAGAGTCTGTTGAGTCTGAGTTTACTCTTGGGGTCTGGCGTTATGCGAACGATGACGGCGAGTGCGTGACGTCATGCAACCTCCGTGCGGGAAGCCTAAGTTAAAGGGAAATAGAGTCTGTTGAGTCTGAGTTTACTCTTGGGGTCTGGCGTTATGCGATACGGAGACGGCAAGTGCGTGGCGTCATGCAACCCCCGCGCGGGAAGCCTTAGTTAAAGGGTAATAGAGTCTGTTGAGTCTGAGTTTACTCTTGGGGTCTGGCGTTATGCGATACGGAGACGGCAAGTGCGTGGCGTCATGCAACCCCCGCGCGGGAAGCCTAAGTTAAAGGGTAATAGAGTCTGTTGAGTCTGAGTTTACTCTTGGGGTCTGGCGTTATGCGAACGATGACGGCGAGTGCGTGACGTCATGCAACCCCCGCGCGGGAAGCCTAAGTTAAAGGGTAATAGAGTCTGTTGAGTCTGAGTTTACTCTTGGGGTCTGGCGTTATGCGAACGATGACGGCAAGTGCGTGACGTCATGCAACCCCCGCGCGGGAAGACTAAGTTAAAGGGTAATAGAGTCTGATGAGTCTGAGTTTACTCTTGGGGTCTGGCGTTATGCGATACGGAGACGGCAAGTACGTGGCGTCATGCAACCCCCGTGCGGGAAGCCTAAGTTAAAGCGAAATAGAGTCTGTTGAGTCTGAGTTTACTCTTGGGGTCTGGCGTTATGCGAACGATGACGGCGAGTGCGTGACGTCATGCAACCTCCGTGCGGGAAGCCTAAGTTAAAGGGAAATAGAGTATGTTGAGTCTGAGTTTACTCTTGGGGTCTGGCGTTATGCGATACGGAGACGGCAAGTGCGTGGCGTCATGAAACCCCCGCGCGGGAAGCCTAAGTTAAAGGGTAATAGAGTCTGTTGAGTCTGAGTTTACTCTTGGGGTCTGGCGTTATGCGATACGGAGACGGCAAGTGCGTGGCGTCATGCAACCCCCGCGCGGGAAGCCTTAGTTAAAGGGTAATAGAGTCTGTTGAGTCTGAGTTTACTCTTGGGGTCTGGCGTTAAGCGAACGATGACGGCGAGTGCGTGACGTCATGCAACCCCCGCGCGGGAAGCCTAAGTTAAAGGGTAATGGAGTCTGTTGAGTCTGAGTTTACTCTTGGGGTCTGGCGTTATGCGAACGATGACGGCGAGTGCGTGACGTCATGCAACCCCCGCGCGGGAAGCCTAAGTTAAAGGGTAATAGAGTCTGTTGAGTCTGAGTTTACTCTTGGGGTCTGGCGTTATGCGAACGATGACGGCGAGTGCGTGACGTCATGCAACCCCCGCACGGGAAGCCTAAGTTAAAGGGTAATAGAGTCTGTTGAGTCTGAGTTTACTCTTGGGGTCTGGCGTTATGCGAACGATGACGGCGAGTGCGTGACGTCATGCAACCCCCGCGCGGGAAGCCTAAGTTAAAGGGTAATAGAGTCTGTTGAGTCTGAGTTTACTCTTGGGGTCTGGCGTTATGCGAACGATGACGGCGAGTGCGTGACGTCATGCAACCTCCGTGCGGGAAGCCTAAGTTAAAGGGAAATAGAGTCTGTTGAGTCTGAGTTTACTCTTGGGGTCTGGCGTTATGCGAACGATGACGGCGAGTGCGTGACGTCATGCAACCCCCGCGCGGGAAGCCTAAGTTAAAGGGTAATAGAGTCTGTTGAGTCTGAGTTTACTCTTGGGGTCTGGCGTTATGCGAACGATGACGGCAAGTGCGTGGCGTCATGCAACCCCCGCGCGGGAAGCCTAAGTTAAAGGGTAATAGAGTCTGTTGAGTCTGAGTTTACTCCTGAGGTCTGGCGTTATGCGAACGATGACGGCGAGTGCGTGACGTCATGCAAGCCCCGCGCGGGAAGCCTAAGTTAAAGGGTAATAGAGTCTGTTGAGTCTGAGTTTACTCCTGAGGTCTGGCGTTATGCGAACGATGACGGCGAGTGCGTGACGTCATGCAACCTCCGTGCGGGAAGCCTAAGTTAAAGGGAAATAGAGTCTGTTGAGTCTGAGTTTACTCTTGAGGTCTGGCGTTATGCGAACGATGACGGCGAGTGCGTGACGTCATGCAGCCCCGCGTGGGAAGCCTAAGTTAAAGGGTAATAGAGTCTGTTGAGTCTGAGTTTACTCCTGAGGTCTGGCGTTATGCGAACGATGACGGCGAGTGCGTGACGTCATGCAACCTCCGTGCGGGAAGCCTAAGTTAAAGGGAAATAGAGTCTGTTGAGTCTGAGTTTACTCTTGGGGTCTGGCGTTATGCGAACGATGACGGCGAGTGCGTGACGTCATGCAACCTCCGTGCGGGAAGCCTAAGTTAAAGGGAAATAGAGTCTGTTGAGTCTGAGTTTACTCTTGGGGTCTGGCGTTATGCGATACGGAGACGGCAAGTGCGTGGCGTCATGCAACCCCCGCGCGGGAAGCCTTAGTTAAAGGGTAATAGAGTCTGTTGAGTCTGAGTTTACTCTTGGGGTCTGGCGTTATGCGATACGGAGACGGCAAGTGCGTGGCGTCATGCAACCCCCGCGCGGGAAGCCTAAGTTAAAGGGTAATAGAGTCTGTTGAGTCTGAGTTTACTCTTGGGGTCTGGCGTTATGCGATACGGAGACGGCGAGTGCGTGACATCATGCAACCCCCGCGCGGGAAGCCTAAGTTAAAGGGTAATGGAGTCTGTTGAGTCTGAGTTTACTCTTGGGGTCTGGCGTTATGCGAACGGAGACGGTGATTGCGTAACGTCATGCAGCCCCCGCGCGGGAAGCCTAAGTTAAAGGGAAATAGAGTCTGTTGAGTCTGAGTTTACTCTTGGGGTCTGGCGTTATGCGATACGGAGACGGCAAGTGCGTGGCGTCATGCAACCCCCGCGCGGGAAGCCTAAGTTAAAGGGTAATAGAGTCTGTTGAGTCTGAGTTTACTCTTGGGGTCTGGCGTTATGCGATACGGAGACGGCGAGTGCGTGACGTCATGCAGCCCCCGCGCGGGAAGCCTAAGTTAAAGGGTAATAGAGTCTGTTGAGTCTGAGTTTACTCTTGGGGTCTGGCGTTATGCGAACGATGACGGCGAGTGCGTGACGTCATGCAACCTCCGTGCGGGAAGCCTAAGTTAAAGGGAAATAGAGTCTGTTGAGTCTGAGTTTACTCTTGGGGTCTGGCGTTATGCGATACGGAGACGGCAAGTGCGTGGCTTCATGCAGCCCCCGTGCGGGAAGCCTAAGTTAAAGGGTAATGGAGTCTGTTGAGTCTGAGTTTACTCTTGGGGTCTGGCGTTATGCGAACGATGACGGCGAGTGCGTGACGTCATGCAACCCCCGCGCGGGAAGCCTAAGTTAAAGGGTAATAGAGTCTGTTGAGTCTGAGTTTACTCTTGGGGTCTGGCGTTATGCGATACGGAGACGGCGAGTGCGGGACGTTATGCAGCCCCCGCGCGGGAAGCCTAAGTTAAAGGGTAATAGAGTCTGTTGAGTCTGAGTTTACTCCTGGGGTCTGGCGTTATGCGATACGGAGACGGCAAGTGCGTGGCTTCATGCAGCCCCCGTGCGGGAAGCCTAAGTTAAAGGGTAATGGAGTCTGTTGAGTCTGAGTTTACTCTTGGGGTCTGGCGTTATGCGATACGGAGACGGCGAGTGCGTGACGTCATGCAACCCCCGCGCGGGAAGCCTAAGTTAAAGGGTAATGGAGTCTGTTGAGTCTGAGTTTACTCTTGGGGTCTGGTGTTATGCGATACGGAGACGGCGAGTGCGGGACGTTATGCAGCCCCCGCGCGGGAAGCCTAAGTTAAAGGGTAATGGAGTCTGTTGAGTCTGAGTTTACTCCTGGGGTCTGGCGTTATGCGATACGGAGACGGCGAGTGCGTGACGTCATGCAGCAGAGTGCAAAGAGTCCTGGGAGCATTTCTGACATGTGTAGCATTTGTAGCATGCGTCATTTGAAATGATATAAAGTCTAGTCTCTCAGACTGACTGTATCTTCTTCTTATTACTACTTAAAATCTGGGATCTTCCTATTTATCTCCTGAATTTGGTATGCTGTGTTCGTTTCTGTTAATGTTCCGGTTCTTCAGAGATACCTGACAACCCCGTTAAATACATATCCAGCACAAGATTTCGTAAAAATACTACTCTCACAATAAAATTCTTGAAAATACAAAATAGGTTTTTAAAATTAAATAGAAAAGATCGAACACAGTATGTTTCCATTCTGTTAGGGTTGTACAATTGGGAACGTATTTTACTGGAAGGATGTGGTATTAGTTTAAAAAAAATACAATTTTGTATTTTCAAGGATTCAGTTATTTTAATGTTTAGTTGTTTTATTTGAGTGGTCATTTAAACCCGTGTACTCATATTAAACAATAATAATAATTATAATAAGTATAAGATGTCTGCTAACCTGTGTTACTGTGCTTACCACGGTGGGTGAGTGGTCAAGGTGTCGGTCTACTAACCCCAAGCTTGCAGGTTCGCTCCTGGCCGTGATAAGTAATTTTTGAAAGGTGGCAAAAATTACGACACCATGTCATACATACCATGTTGCCATGTCAAAGAACGCATTTGAATTCAGTAGGCCGTGTTCATAATGGCAAAATTAATCTCGGGAGTTTCCGCCAACACAAAGTTCCTCATTTCTCTACTAGAAAGCGCTATAGTGTTCAAGGAGCTTAGATATCTAACCTCCTTGACTTTCATAGTGCTTCAAGGAACAACGTTATTCGACATGCAAGCTACCCTTTGGGTGTCAAATAACAAAGCTTGCACCCGGCACCCGAGGCCATACGATGAAAAAATCCACAGCCTGCTTCCAGTCTCCGACCGGGTCAGGAATGGAATGAATGAAGCCCCCATCTAGCGGCGAGGATATGAACTGTGCTGGCTGCCGAGGCCTGACGCACTCCTCTGGGGCAATGATTAAATGAATGACAGATGAAATGATAGTGGAGAGTGTTGCTGGAATGAAATTTTGACAGGGAAAACCGGAGTACCTGGAGGAAACCTGTCTGCCTCCGTTTTGTCCAGCACAGATCTCACATGGAGTGACCGGGATTTGAACCACGGACCCAGCGGTGAGAGGCCGGCTTGCTGCCGCCTAAGCCACGGAGGCTTCGAGGCCATACGATATTATTATTATTATTATTACTGTGCTGTCTCTAGTGTGTGTGCTTTGGGTCTTCAGTATATTGACTGGTTTGATACAGCTTTCCATGTCTCCCTGTCCTGAGCTAATCATTTCATCTCTACATAGCTACCACACCTTACATCCGAGAACTTTTTACATATTCTAACCTTGGTCTACCCCTACAGTTCTTGTCCTCAACCCTTCCTTCCATAACTAAGTTTGCTATTCCTGGGTGTCTTAGTAGTGTCCTGCCAACCTATCTCTTCTCTTTATTAGCAGTCGCCAGAAACATCTCTCCTATCCCACTGGTCTTAATACCTCTTCTTGTTACTCTGTCTACCCATCTGATCTTCATTATTCTCCTGTAACACCACATTTCTTTTCCGCGGTTTCCCAGGATGGTACTTACTGTAAGGCCACGGCCGCCTCCTTCCCTCTTCCTTGCCTATCCCTCCCAATCTTCCCCTCCCTTCCCATCCCTCATGAGGCCCCTTTTTACTTTGCAGGTGAGGCTGCCTGGGCGAGGTGCTGATCTCACCTCCCCAGTTGTATCCCCGACCAGATGTTCCAAGCTCCAGGACACTGCACGTAGAGGCGGTAGTGGTGGGATCCCTCGCTGAGTCCGTAGGAAGAAAGAACCTAGAGGGTAAAATCGACTAAATAAACAATAAAAATCTACACCACATTTCAAACGCTTCTTTTCTCCTTTTTTTTTTTTCTTCTGAAGCGCCAACAGTCCAAGTTTCACTTCCATCGAGTACCACACTCCAGACAAAGACTTATCTAATACCTAAATCTATATTTGATGCCAACAAATTCTGCAGAAATGCTTTCCTTGCCTGAACCAACCAACCTTTTTAGATCCTCTTTGCTTCGTCCATCACTGGTTATTTTGCTTGCAATTAACAGAAGTCTCCTACTTCCTTTACCTTTTCACCTGCCAATTTGACGTTAATATAAGTTTCTGATTTATTTTGGTTGCATACCATTATTTTTGTTTTACATTCTTTGATTTTCATCAGGAATTATTTCCTCAAGACGGATGGTTGGTTGGTTCCTCAGTTTAGGGGCTGCGATAACGTCGTCATGTAGCCCCGTGTACTTTGGGTGTGTGTAGAATCTGTCTGATAACCGGTGTTAATTGTGATGGCTGTATTAGTGTGTGTTAACTGTGATTCAGGTAAGGACTGCAGACAATCAATTTTCAAGTTGTTCCTACTTTAGCTACCAAATGCTACCGTCAACGACACCTAGCTGTGAATTGGTTACTAGATGTCACCGGACCCCGCACCTGGTGGCGAACGTTGGAACTAATAGAGCATTAATGAAATCTAACCTAGAAATTTAGCTCCACACAATAATTGTAGTTAGTGGAAGGTTCTTTTTCATGCCATAAATCTATGACATGGGCCCGCCGGCTTTACTTCCCCTCCGAAGGAAGGCATACGGAGTCCATACCATTTAAAAATGCATTCTATAGAAGGATTGCGAATGAGGCAGCCGTGGCCTTGATATAGGAACTATCCTAGCATTTGCCTCAAGTACAAGTGAGCAAACCACGGAAAAGACTGCCAAGGTGGGAGTCGAACCCACCTCTCCTTAGTTTTTTCCTCACGGGGCTGAGTGTACCCCGTTCCAGCCTTCAGACCAGAATTACATTCGGCTGGCTGCGTAGCTCAGCGGTAACGTTTTCGACTGCTGTTCCCAAGTTTGCAGGATCGAATCCTAGCGCACCAGTTGGCATTTGAGGGTGACAAATGCGAGGGAGCCATTATTAGATTTACTGGCACGTTAAAGATCCCCTTCTGGGTAATATTCCGGCGTCTCTTAAAATCCGAAGTTGTTAACAGGGACGTAAGACCAATAATATTAATATTAGAATTGAATCGGTCGAATTAAAAAAAAAAAAAGTATTTGAATTATTGACCCAAGGGCATAGGAAAGAATGAAGTCAGCCTTCAGTTTAAGCTACACACAAACCTTTTTAATCAGGATAAAAAGCGCGGTAGCTCACTGGCAAAACAAAATCCATTACAAAGTAATTTGTTTTGCGGGTTTAAGCCAGAAACCACTGCTACATGTAGTGCGATCAGTGGAGAAAAGCATTAAGTCAACGAATGGCTGCCTTTCAGCGCCGTATTCCGTACTTAATGTTGTCCACACGGCAAAATTCCGGTGAGTTACAGTGCTATTGTAAATTACATTTGTACAGGGATCACGTTTAGGTGGTTTTATGTTACAAATCCATTTTAAAATAAAATATCATGTAAACTATTCATTCTGGATGGCTTTATGCCGCACGAAACTGGCCACGGAGCTGAAAGGCATTAAGTCACTTTTCCAAAATTGATTTGAAAAATACGTATATTAAAATTGATATTCCGCTGACACAAATATAACCTGAATAGTTGCTTCACAACATAGATGACTAATATAGTGTGTTTGTTAAGGGGGCTGATACACCTGGAATGCATGCATTTTGTAAATTACTCTATATCTATTGAACCATAACAGAGATTTGAATTAAACTTAGTACACTTATAGTACAAATGCTGGGCTTTCATTTGATGTATAAAGTTTTAAAATTCAGTATGTACAAGTGTAATAAAATTAGCATATTAAACAATTTAAAAAATATTTTTTGAATGTTACAAAAACATAATTTCTTGAAAACTATCAATGTGATTGGCATAAACAATTTTTTCCTTAAAGACAGCACTAAATTACCCAGGATAGACCACTATGAACTTAGTGGAAGAATAAGTTACCCTTTTATAGGTTTTTCATTTGAATATTGAAAAAAAAAATCACATGGTGTTTTAGATGCACTGAGCATATTTCTCAAAGGAATTCAATAATTGAGGTTCTTCCTCTACAACTTAGTTCCAAAAAGGGGAATTCCAAATTTCATGTATTTTGGACCATTAGTTCTTGAGTTATTGTGTTTTTTGTGTGAAAAAATTAAACTTTTGGGAAAATGGCTCTAAACATTTCCACTTAACATAACACTCAGCTGACAGTTCAGTACATGCATGGATTTAAATCGTAATATCTCGGTCAAAATTGGAAATTTCGCTATAAAACTTCGGATTTAGATAAAGAAATGGTTATTCTTTCTTTCGAGATCAAAACAAAAAATGAAAAAAAAAATCATATTTCCAGGTGTATCAGCCCCCAGTTCTGTTCTATCTCCTGAAAACTAGTGAAAACTGACTTAATGCTTTTCAGCTCCGACCGATTCAATTACAGTACATTACTTGGTAGAGCCGGAAATCGAACCCGGACCTCCGTTCTGGACGACAGCCAAGAATGCTGACCAGTACTCCAGAAAGTGGACTATTGGTATTTTGTATCGAAGATAGGCCTACATTTTAATTTGCCCATTATTGATGACAAATTAAGGCTTTCCTCTATAGTTGCAGTCGTAAAAATTCAAATTCTTGGAATAATCAGTATTGCTTACAGTAGGATAGTGAAGTGTTTGGACTTACCTTGTGTTTGCGGGAAGACTCTGACTTGACTGGCTCCCTCGCTGCCTGCTACACACAACCCTTCATCTCTCCTTGTCTTGAGACTCGCCTTACCCCACTCCGCCGCTCTCAACCTCTACTTTTTATTTATCTTTGTTGGGCGCTACAAGCCGACCGCGGCAGGACAGGGTAGAATAGATGCCGCACTTTCTTGGCCTACACACGCTCTGACCGGCTGCGGATGGCTGTCTGGTCCGGCTGTCCATCCATATGTTCTGTTTACACACCGCACTGGGCCCCGACCCCCCAGGGGCTCACATCAAGTGGGACGTGGGTTAGCGACCACGGGACCCCAGCTGAGTCCGGCGACTTCGGTGGCGTAGTTGGTAGCATGCTGAGCTTCTGTGCCCAAGATCGCGGGTTCAAACCCGGCCGTAGTCGTCGGATTTTTTAAGAGCGTTAAAAATCCCTCAGTATCCTTCGGAGGGGAAGTAAAGCCGGCGGTCCCATGTCATCGAGTTATGGCATGTTAAAGAACCTTCCACTAATATTACACCTGTGTGAAGCTAAATTAGGTTAAAATGTAAACAACGCTCAGGTTCCTACGTTCGTCGCCAGGAGCCGACTGCGGAGGCGTCTAGTAGCCAAGCTCTGAACTAGTAGTTATTGACGGTGGCGATTGGCGGCAAAAGTAGGAACTATTTGAAAAATTCAAAGTCTGCAGTCCTTACTTGAATTAAGAAACAGATAACACACACTAATACAGTCATCACAATTAACACCGGTTATCAGACAGATTCTACACACACCCAAAGTACACGGGGCTACATGACCGCGTTGTCGCAGCCCCTAAACTGAGGAACCAACCAACCAACCCCTCCGTCTTCTTTCCTGTCGACCTGTCTTGGTCAACACTTGTTCTCTTCCGACCCCGACGGTATTAGGGTATCAGAGGCCTAGGGTGTCTTTCACTTTCCCGCCTTAATTGGCCCTTGTCTCATCTTTCCTGATACCCTCATTCTTCGAGGGATCAGCCTTCTTTCTCTGTTCATGTTTTATCCTGCTTTCTGCACAAGGCCGTTAAGGAGGCAGGGTGTGTGTAGCCCCACCACTTCTGGTGCAACCTGGATAGTGCTACCCCCTCAATGGCTCATGGCTGGTGAGTTCGGGAGTTTGCGATCCTGAGGGTTTCCTGTGCTGGGTCCGGTTTTCCCCCTTTTCCACTGACTTTGGGGAGGGCCCTCTCCTCTTTCCCATTTCTTATCTGCCTTTTATGGGTCCCCTTCCTTCCAATTCCATAATCCTTGAGGTTTGAGGGCATTTCTTTTTAAATAAATAATTTCATTAATACAGCCAATGGCCATGTACTTTTCTTTTCAGGGCGGGTGAGGGGAGATATATTGGAAGGAAATCGGCCGTGGACCCATTGAAAGGAACCGTCCCGGCATTTGCCTGGTGGTGAGAATGGGAAATGACAAAAACCATTTTCAGGACGGCCGAGGTGGGATTCGAACCCACGCTCTCCCGATGCCAGCGAGGCACGACGTAGCGCGTTAGCGATATCCCGTCGTTTATTTACCTTATTCTTCTTTTGTTTTCCATTTCTTCTTCTAGTATGTGTGTAGATAGTTTTAGTTATAGTGTAGTTTACATTACATCATCATTATCACTATCACCCAAACCATTAGGGGCAGATAACCATGCTGACCGCTACGCTACGGAGGCGACCATATACAATATAATTTAATATTTTCTGTTCCGTATCTCGGATTGTCACAGATTCGAGGCGAGAGGATTACTTATTGCAACTATTGAAACGGTTTTGCTTTGCTCCACGTTGAGCGTACAAGTGTAACGGTTTGACTAGCCCACACGTTGAGCGACAAGTGTAGCGGTTTGTCTGCCCCTAACTGTTGGGTGATAAATGTAACTGTTTACCTTTGCCTGAGCTATGTTGTTTTAATGGGCGCCAAGACCTCAACGCAATGTTGAAATCTAAATTTGTATTTAACAACGTCTAACTCTGGTAGAACACCTTCAAGAATCTATTCACTCAGATCGTGGTATGATTTGATCATTAACCCAACAAACAATTGTATCAGGAGAAGGAATTGGTCTATATCTAATGCTACCTACTGAAAGCAAAGATTGCATTGTAAAAGAAATGAATTTATTATATAAAACAAGTATTGCAAAATTAATAATAATAATAAGTTTAAAATTTAAATTGGAGCGTTGCGATTTTAATATTACCGATAGAAAATTACGTGAAAATGGAGTCTGATAAATTATTGATTTTACTCTTATTCCCAAGCTATGAAGTTACTGAAATATTGAATATAAAACAAAGAGAAACGAGAGATTGCGTATTTCTGCGTCATTCGCGCTTACCACTGGAAATTGCCGGAGCATTTCCCTCGTACTGGATGATGCTGTGAGCTTCCCACAGTCTCCTGGACGTCGCCATCTTCGTCGATATTTGATGATATACTTGTAGATTTGGTGACTTTATGGTCCTAACATCGGAGCCATACACTCGTACAACCGTACTGGTCCAGCCTTACACAGATTGTCCCCGCTCCACGGCGCGCCAAACGATATATGCACACGTCGGCTCCCCACTCCAGTCCCGACTTCCAGCTTACGTGGTCTCCACTGATTGGCTCTGCCACCCCGCTACACCCCTCCTTAGGCTCAATACACACGGCGCGCGGAGGGTGAAGTCGATTGCCGTTCCATACATCCGCCTTTTCTTGACGTTGCGACCCAGGCTTGCGTCATACTTCTTGACAAGCATAAGCCTGTATCTGAATTCCCAGTGAGTCATGTCTCTCAAAATACCCTAACTGACGAAACTCCGTAAAATTCCGTAATCACATAATTTTCTATGATATTGTCGTTCGTAATAATTTGCTTGATAGCGTTTTCTAAGACATAGAAAACCTATCTGTATGCTTATAATTTTTATAAAATGCTCCGAAAAATACCTTAACAATAATTATAATAAATTAATAATAATAATAAATTAACATGAAAAATTATCTTGGCTGAACAATTTGCCGCGTAAATAAATATAGAATGGCTTCCTACTGACTTATGCCAGTGGCATAAAAAACCCTCAAAAACACGTTACATATTCGCCTCGGATCATCGGATGATTTACCGTGACGACGGTCCATTATCCGATTATCCCAGACACGTTAATAATCCCCCTCCAAAATACATATTACATAAATGAAATCACCCTAAATTACAGATATATACACTCATAATTTTTCTTCACGCACTTTGCGCGAAAGTTTGTTGTCACTATGGATTGCACTTTGCAACCAGTCCAATGTTTTTCATATAGAATAGTGTTCCACGGATATTTCCGCCTCTCAAATTTCTCTATGTTGGAAAAATAGACATAATTACTGTGTGAGCACTCTGTATATGAGATGTCACATCACACGCATCAAGGTGTTCTGATATATGTATATCTCCCTAGAACTTCCTAATTTCACTGGAGGTTCCTTCCTTATTGTGAAATTTAATCCCACTTATCACTGAGCACACGATCACACTATTGTGGCAGTGCCTCGTGACCATAATACTTAATCTCTCTTTATAACAGACGAAATTAATATTGACTTCTGAAAAAAAAAAACAGTAAATGCGCATTACATATAACACCAAATATTTCTGTGCCGTAATCGCCCTGTCTTGTTAAGTTCCCGTAGACCATATTCTACTTAATACTAGTTCTCAACACAGACCAGTTCTCCTCACACAAATGAAACCATTGTACAAATTACCTTAAATTACTCACTTACAAACCTTACATGGCGAGGCCGTAAACAGAAATCACGTGTGCTGTTATGTATGAGTTTCATGAAGGACTGTCTCGCCTTCTGATGGCCCATCTTTTGTCCCGTGGACGCCTTAAGCAAAAATACCCTGTCCAAGCGCTCACCCATCTCTTGGGGACAAATGGGAATTCACCAGCGCTACCAAATTCTGGCCTTGGTGTATCGAGACATTTTAGTGCTCAAGAGCATCCGACAATCCCGTCATATTTCCCTGTACCTTAAAAACTCTCATTTACTTACATACTACCCCCCTGTGTGACTTCTGATACGCCTGCCTGGAAGACCAGAACTTCCACGCACCAAATACCACACTTACTCATTTGATAGGCTGGCTCGCCAGCTAAACACACTCACTTTATGACACATCCTTAATGTCATCACGTTGCTCCACAAACCTTTTTCTCAGTGTCTGTAACGATGCCCTGTTGCTACTGTCCACACATGCTAACCCTACTTTCCTCTGGTGTCACACCTCTACCCGACACTCTATGACCTAAAAATGTCACTTCTGACTGACAGAATGACGACTTAGACAGCTTCAAAGTGAACCCTGCCTGATCTAACTTCTGAAAAACTATATCTAAATGACGTAGATGCTCCTCAAAACTGCGTGAACTAATTACCATATCATCTATGTAAATGGTTACAAACTCTCCTGTGTCATCCCCTAATGCGATGTTTAAAGCCCTAATTAAAGCTTCTGAACTACTCTTTAACCCATAAGGTGTTCTACAAAATTGATAAAGGTTATATTTATGACTAAAAGCTGTAAATGGTCTATCTTCGTACATAAGTGGCACTTGCCAAAAAATGGAACTCAAATCTACACAAGTGAAATACTTCTTCCCCTCAAATGTTTGCATTAATTCCTCTATTGACATAGATTTCAGCTGATCTGAACCAATTCTACTGTTAACCAAACGAGCGTCTAAACAAATACGAACTGTGCCGTCGGTCTTGGGTACCGTGATCAAAGAATTAACATACGGACTGTTAGAGTGCTCAATAATCCCATCTTCAAGCATCTGATTAATTTGTGCCTCAACTGCACTCTGATAAGCGAAAGGTACAGGATATCTATGTCCTGTGAATACTGACCTATCAATAACGTTCAATGAATGTGTATAGCAATTGGCCAAACCAATGCGATCCTCAAAAACTCTCTTATTACACAATAACACATCATAGAGCCGAACACACTTTTCATCCTCTATATTTCCCTGAAATGCAGCATCACGTAACGAGTCCCCTAGACTACCGTTCGTAATCACACTGCCCACAAAACATGGAGAACCCCGCTCTACGGCTGGCGATATCTCATTTAAAGTACAAATTACACCTACAATACTACTTCTCTGAATATGGTCATTGAACGCTACTTCTAATTCAGAATCACCCCATTTAAATTTCAAACTCCCTACATCATAACATAAGTTACCAGACACTCTACTTAGCCACTCTGAACCCAATATAACACTGAACACTAAATTTGGAATTACAAGGCAAATCTGCTTTTCTATATGATTATTAATTTTAATGTCTACTAAAACTTGCTTAGAAATTACTTTAGACCTCTTCCCAACAGCTGTGATAACAAAAGTGCTTTTAATTGGCATCTCCTCAAAATTTACTCCAGTTCCTTTCATTTTATCATAAAATGCACTACTTATGCAACTCTTCATACAACCACTATCAATTAAAACATCTGTGTACGCCTCGGACACGTTAAATTTAACTATGGGGCTCTTAGTAACCACTTCCTGAATAATACCTTCATCATTTAGTTCATGTAATCATTCATTTCTTACATTTAGGTCATAGGGTTCCTGTATAATTGTATGGACAGGGCATGCTACAGACTGAGATTCTGACCTTACTTCGCAGCCTGGTTCGCGTTTAAAGAACCGCTACAGCTGGCCGTAGTACTACTAACTACTGCACAAGTCTGGTTGTTCTGGGCTGTGTTGTCATTGTTTGGCTGTATATTACTACCACTAGGCTGTCCTCTTCCTTGACCCCTATTCTGGTTGTAATTATTGTAATTATAATTTCTCCCTTGATTTCCCCTGAAATCATTGTTTCTTCCTTGATTTCTCCTGTAATCATTGTTCCTCCCTTGATTTCTCCTGAAATCATTGTTCCTCCCTTGATACTGATTACCATAGCCATTTCCTCTGTTCTGATTTAGCTGATTATTATTATTATTTCTATTTTGAGCGTTGGCCCCTTCGCCACCGTTCCCTTGAACTTCCTGATGCCTGGCTTCATTAGGCCTATTATTATTATTACCCTGGTTCCTATTGAAATTGTCCTCATAACCCCCTCTCCCTAGTGCATCAAATGTGCTTAACAAATTTTCTACTTGTGATATTGTCTTTACATTCTGGATACAAGCAGCCTCCTTCATCCTATAGGGAAAGTGCCTAAGTAGCAACCTCACCACATCACTTTCCTCCTTCAAGCCATCCTGATATTTACACACTAATACCTGCCCTAAAAAGTATTCGGTCATGGTGGAGCTTCCTTTAGGGTTATATTTACCACACACTACTCCCTCACGATGCTGCGACTGAATAACCTCATTCCAGAACTTTTCACAGAACATCATTTTAAAATCATTAATATCCGTAAACTTGTCTCTGTAGACAGCAAACCAATTCCTCGTTTCCCCCACAAACACTTGTTCTAAAATTTCAACTACCTGGCACCACTCAATACTACCATTTTCCAACCTCTCCCCGAATTTATTTTCTATAGTATTCATGAACTCCATTGGGCACCCCTGTCGATTGCTGAACCTTCCCAGTTCTACCTCCCTGTGTGTGCTATTCACAAAAACTGGCCTATTCTGACTATTTTCTTGCCTGATCCTAGCTTTTAATTTTAATTCTAATTCTGCGATTTTCTCCTCAGCCTTCCTCTCAATACTGTTTACTGTTACTTTAATGTTTCCTTCTGATTCTTCTACTTTATCATATAGCTTTGCTTGTTTCTCCTCAATCTTGCTAATGCTCTCTCTATTACTCTCTCTTGAATCATTTACTTCTGCAACTACTTGCGAGTGGACTTTCTCAATTCTACCCCCCAGCTGTTCCTTAACCTCTTTAGTAGCTACCTGAATTTTGTCAATTTCTCCCCCCAATTGTTTTTTGACCTGCTGTGTTTCCAGTTGCACTAGTTCTTTTAAATTTTCAGCCTGTGTACTGATTCTAATTTCTAACTCCTCCTGTACGTTTCCTAATTTTCTGTCTACATCTGCAATAATCTCTTTAGCCTTCTCTTCCATCACCCCCCTGATCTCACCTCTAATCAGTCCGAATTTGTCACTCATTTCCCTACTGTTTTGTTCTAATTTAGCATTTAAAGTTTCAGTACTCTCTCTATTTTCCTTACTATTTTGTTCTAATCTGGCGTTTAAAGTTTCATTACTCTCTCTATTTTCCCTACTGTTTTGTTCTAATTTAGCATTTAAAGCATCTGTACTTTCTTTATTTTCCCTTCTGTTTTGTTCTAATTTTCCATTATTCTGTTCTAATTTTCTATTTAAAGCTTCTGTACTTTCTTTACTTTCCCTACTGTTTTGTTCTAATTTTGCATTATTCTGTTCTAATTTTGCATTTAAGGCATCACTACTAACTTTGTTCTGATACATGAACTCGAGAAGTAAAGTTTTTAATTCTAGTTGGCCGCCTACACTCCCTGTTTCAGTATCGGGATTTACCTCCGCTACCCCGGTACTACCATCACTCGACATACTGCTCGTATCATCACTCTCCAGTTGATGACCACTACGTAACCTCATCTGTCTTTCTTTCTCATCCCCCATAATGATATACACTGATACAGACAAATAACCCCCAAAATACAGGCACAGAAATATATACCCTTCTACTTCCACAAATGTTATTAGGTTTTCATCCCCACGTTGGGCGCCAAATGAAACGGTTTTGCTTTGCTCCATGTTGAGCGTACAAGTGTAACGGTTTGACTAGCCCACACGTTGAGCGACAAGTGTAGCGGTTTGTCTGCCCCTAACTGTTGGGTGATAAATGTAACTGTTTAACTTTGCCTAAGCTATGTTGTTTTAATGGGCGCCAAGACCTCAACGCAATGTTGAAATCTAAATTTGTATTTAACAACGTCTAACTCTGGTAGAACACCTTCATGAATCTATTCACTCAGATCGTGGTGTGATTTGATCATTAACCCAACACACAATTGTATCAGGAGAAGGAATTGGTCTATATCTAATGCTACCTACTGAAAGCAAAGATTGCATTGTAAAAGAAATGAATTTATTATATAAAACAAGTATTGCAAAATTAATAATAATAATACGTTTAAAATTTAAATTGGAGCGTTGCGATTTTAATATTACCGATAGAAAATTACGTGAAAATGGAGTCTGATAAATTATTGATTTTACTCTTATTCCCAAGCTATGAAGTTACTGAAATATTGAATATAAAACAAGGAGAAACGAGAGATTGCGTATTTCTGCGTCATTCGCGCTTACCACTGGAAATTGCCGGAGCATTTCCCTCGTACTGGATGATGCTGTGAGCTTCCCACAGTCTCCTGGACGTCGTCATATTCGTCGATATTTGATGATATACTTGCAGATTTGGTGACTTTATGGTCCTAACATCGGAGCCATACACTCGTACAACCGTACTGGTCCAGCCTTACACAGATTGTCCCCGCTCCACGGCGCGCCAAACGATATATGCACACGTCGGCTCCCCACTCCAGTCCCGACTTTCAGCTTACGTGGTCTCCACTGATTGGCTCTGCCACCCCGCTACACCCCTCCTTAGGCTCAATACACACGGCGCGCGGAGGGTGAAGTCGATTGCCATTCCATACATCCGCCTTTTCTTGACGTTGCGACCCAGGCTTGCGTCATACTTCTTGACAAGCATAAGCCTGTATCTGAATTCCCAGTGAGTCATGTCTCTCAAAATACCCTAACTGACGAAACTCCGTAAAATTCCGTAATCACATAATTTTCTATGATATTGTCGTTCGTAATAATTTGCTTGATAGCGTTTTCTAAGACATAGAAAACCTATCTGTATGCTTATAATTTTTATAAAATGCTCCGAAAAATACCTTAACAATAATTATAATAAATTAATAATAATAATAATAAATTAACATGAAAAATTCTCTTGGCTGAACAATTTGCCGCGTAAATAAATATAGAATGGCTTCCTACTGACTTATGCCAGTGGCATAAAAAACCCTCGAAAAACACGTTACACTATCACTTGATAATTGTGCTTATTAATTACAGCAATCTCTACATATTATAAAACAAGTCCCCGATTCTTGGATGGAACGGGTAATCTCGAGAACCACTGGATGGATTTTGATGCGGTTTTCACCATTCTGTAAAGGATTTCTCGAGTATGGTTTCTGTAGAAAAACATCCATTTATGACCAAAGGAAGACGAGCAGTAAAAATTTCAGTGAATCCAGTCGAAAAAAAACCTGCAGGCTTTAAAGCTTACGCTGGGTAAACCGTTAAAAATATTGTTACGGCTGTGAGTTTGTGTCATCGCTCGCCGCATGAGTCACAACTGCCCCAGGGCTGGGCTGTGCCCTGCCTCAGTGTATTGCGTACGCCTTATGCAACAGGACTACTAGGACAAAGGGATGGTCCAGAATATTCGTGACTCAACCAGTGAAGGAAACCTCGAGAAGCCGTCAACCCTGGATGGGTCTAGAAGCATTTATTGAGTCACCAGCCTGCTATATAAGAGCGACCTGTCAAGCAGTGTGGTTGTGTTTTACGAGCTAGTGCGAGCGTTTATCCTGAGCGACAGAAGTGTGGTGACTTGCGAAACCCCTAGGGAAGCCGATTCTCTTGACAGCGAAGGGAGTGAGAAGCATACAGGGAACTGCCTGTGTTTTGAGCGAATGTGCTTACCTAGTGCGACAGAGGTCATTGTGGTGAGTTGCAAAACAGTGAGTGACAGATTTAGTGCAGCTATTTCCAGCCAGCGTACGGGACCGGACTCATTAGCGAGAGGATTAACTGCAAGGCCGAGTGAAAGGGGCCAAGAGCTCTCCATAAAGAAGAGACTTGAGGAAACTGGAGTAAGGTAATAATTGCTTGTATTTGCTGATGAGTGGTGTATGTTCTGGCCGCAATAAAGTTAATTATTTCATTTAAAAGGAACAATCTGTGTTGTGCTTCAACCCACCGTAATCCAGTTAACAAAAGTGCCACTAGGGGGGGTGGCACGTAACAATATCTACAGTATTAGGTACTATGAGTGTAAGAATTGTTCAGCTTGAAAAGTTCTACAAAAAAAGACCGCAATAGCATATCTCTATCTTTAATACCTCGCCAACTATAAGTGTTTTTACGTTTTCATTTTTCCGATTTTTAAGAGCGTTAAAAATCCCTCAGTATGCCTTCCTTCGGAGGGGAAGTAAGGCCGGCGGTCACATGTCATACATATATGCATGTTAAATAACCTTCAACTAATTACACCTGTGTGAAGCATTTGACAAACGCTCTTAGGTTCCGATGTTCGTCGCCAGGAATCGACTGCGATGGCATCTGGTAACCAGGTTATGAACTAGTAGTCGTTGACGGTGGCGTTTGGCGGCAAAAGTAGAAACTACTTGAAAAAATTCAATGTCTGCAGTCCTTACTTGAATTGAAAACAGATAACACACACTATTACAGTCATCACAATTAACACCGATTATCAGACAGATTCTACACACTCAAAGTAGACCTACACGGGGCTACATGACCACGTTGTCGCAGCCCCTAAACTGAGGAACCAACCAACCAACTACGTTTATATTTTTGCAACAATCTCCATTCAAATGCGTCAAGTGCATGATCGGAACAATAGATTCACAGCTATAACTCTGCGAATCCCTCAGCATCGCACAATGAAATGTAACAAATCATATTATCTGTGTAATTATTAAAACATGTATAAGTTTAAGATAAAATTTTAACAATAGTATTACTTCATATTAATTAAGAGGTTAAAAAAGTTTTGTATTTATATCTTTCTTCCTTAGTAGACTATTTAAACCAAATCTACTTGTTAATTGTCACTTTAACTCAGAGAGTCATATCGTGACATACAGACAATAAACACATAGATAACATAAATTTACAGTATGGCGTTAGATAATTAAACCAAATGTTCATTCGGCATTTCATAGCTTCCTAGTTATTTCAAAACTTAATAATGCTTTGCAGTAGTTATCTTCATTCACAATATCACTGGGCAACGTTTCTGATGGAGACTGCACAAAGTTCTTTCTTAATCATAAATGTGGACACAGTGTTCTCCATGGGAGACACATCACAGAAAGAATTACTTTTATTTCCCTATCGAGCCCTTACTGACTGTAAGAGTCTGATAAGTTTTGTAGTAAGGATAAAAAACCTTCAAACTCACAGGAAAAATCTACAGACAGCAATATGTGGCTGTACTGTAGTAATCGTATTCCTAGTTAATACAGATAGGCTCTCCTAGGCTTTAACAAGATTTATAGCTTAGGAAGCCATCTCCTGTATTTGAATGCTTAATTTACATGCATCATTGTTCTCAATCTCATCCGACGCTTTCTTATTCCACATTGCCCTGATGGTATTAAAATATTTTGCTAATTGACCTGCTTTCCCCATTCCTTTTTAGTAATTTAATTAAAGTGTGATACTCATTTTCATTTTCTATTCTGTTTAGATCTGCTTTGTCTACAAACTTTGCTCTTATCATTTTAATTTCCTTGCATTCCCTGATCAGGTGCGCTGCACCCATAACCTTCCCACAAAACAGGCAAATGTCCTCTTTTCCAACTTCTCTCAACGCTTTGTTCTTATACAGCCCCATTAACCACCAAATTATCCCTCTCATTTCTCTTTTCATTAGGCATTGAGGCTTATTTCGCAGAACTCCGTTAAGGTTCTCCTACTGGTGCACTCTTCTCTTAGCACCTGCAACTCTACGTCATTAACCCTTCTATACACTTTTTTACACACCCTACCTTCCCCTCTTTGTATGTCCCAATCCCATAGATAACCCATTCCTAATCTTTCCAGTACACTTCTTACCCCGTCCACCCAGTAGCCCTCTTGCTGATGCTTCATTTGGTGCAGGTAGGCTACCTTAAGCATTCCCCCCCCCCCTCCACCTGTTTTTAAACGAATCCAAGACTTTATGACCTTTTTTATGATATGTTGTCTAATGCTTACATCCTCACACAACATTCTCGCTCCACAATTCGCCGTGCAACTAGGTAGCCCCAAAATTATCTTGGCAAACCTACTTACAATACTGTCCAGGGTTTTCGTTCCTTCCTCTAAACCCCATACTTCCACTCCATAAAGTGCTCTTGAAACGATGAGTGCGTTAAACACATTCTTATACACTTTGTAGTCAAGATTCGGTAACCTACGCTCTAACACTAACATTCGCCAATGCCGCTAGCCCTTTCGATTTTGCCCTTTTAATTTGTTCGGTCCATTTACCATTACTCGCCATTATCATCCCTAGATACTCAAGTTTTTTCACCGTCTCTAACTGTGACCCATACATGACCCACTTTTCATTCTTAGCCAGTTTAACTCCCTTTTTGCAGACCATAACTTTGGTCTTACTCGGGTTAATTTTTAAGTTCCAGTCCTCACAGTATCTCACAATCTCGTCAATACTATATTGCATATTATAGGGTGTCAGAGCAAGCAGAAGGATGTCATCAGCAAAAGCTAGGCCCGGGATATCATAATTGTCCAAGCAAAGGTTGGACCGTTGCTCAAAGCCCTTTGAATCGAAAATATCGTTGATAAATAGCACAAAAAAAAAGCACCGGGGATAATTTGCATCCCTGTTTTAATCCTATATTAGACGGTATCACTCCTACAATTACATCATCTTTAGTTTTAATTGCACATTTCACTTTGGAATAAACATTCTTAATTGCTCTTATCATTTATGTGACACCCCGATTTTTCCCAGTTTAGCCATGACAGCTCCCCTGCTCACTGAATCAAACGCCTTCTCCAAATCAATAGCTGTGATATACAGCTTACCTCTTTTCCTTCTTACGTACTTGTCCATCACCGTTTTGACCACCATTATATTGTCACTGGTCCTCATCCTTTTCTGAACCCTGTCTGGAGTCTCGAGAACACCGAACAGCCCTCTGCCCATGCTATTAAACGCTTGGATAAGACCCCGGTGTACATTTTGCTCAAATTATCAAGCAAAGTTATGCCTCTATAGTTGCCTGGGTCTAGTTTGTCCCCACGCTTCTTATATATTGGACAAATTATCCCCTCCTGCCACGCCCTCGGAAATCTACCTCCTTCAAAGATTTTTACCAAGCTGTCCATCATGAACCTATTGTTACTCAACTCTTGCCAAAATTCATTTGTTATCCCCGAAATATCACCTGACTTCCCTCCTTTACTTTTTGCTATTACTTCCTTAATTTCCTCTTTCGATATGACTTGGTCCAGCATAGGCAGAGCGGCCTCCAGCCCCCTCGGGACGCCAAACTCATCCCTCTTCCTCCAATTATCTTCAGCATTTAAAAGATTATCATAATATGCAATCCATACTTCATCACTAATAGAGCTCCCCCCACCACTTCTGCGCCCCTTACAGTAAGAATTTATCCTGCTCCACATTTTGCTACAGTTGTTAGCTTTAGAATCCTTATTTAGTGCTGTTGCTTCCTTACCCTGCCATTCATCTTTCATTTTCCTGAGCAGTTCCCTATATTCCTTCCTTAGACGACAAAATTCTACTCTCATCGTATCATCCCCTCCTCTCTTGTATAACTTCAGTGCCCTAATAACTTCGGTTTTCTTCCTTCTACAAGATTCATCGTACCATCCTTTAATTCTCCCTACTTCTCCCCTAGCCTTCACGCGCATTTTCCGCCCGGCCATCATAATTGCATTCTCAATCATACGTATTACCCCTTCAATTTCATCATTACTGATCATTAAACTTATCCCTACCTTTATCAGCTCAAAATTTTCTCCTTGGAAGTAGTTCTGGAACTCTCTGCAGTTTTCCTCCCTCCATCTGAATCTATTTACTTTTCTCTCTATAGCTTTAACTTGTGGGTTCCCTTTTGATTTTGTCACCGCTCCCTGCATGTTGACGACAATTGGTAGGTGGTGTGATTCCCCCCATTCTTCAACAGTGAACCTCTTAATTAAGGCTAGTGCTCCTCTGGAACATATTGCTAAATCTATTACACTTCCTCCAATCTCTGTTATATACGTCAGGTTACCTCCTTCATCCCCCACACAGACACCATTTAATATATATAGCTCTTCTGCACCACATATTTCCAAAATCTTTTCTCCGTTCTTGTTACATTCCTTGTCTTTGCTGTGCCTATCCCCACATAGGTCTCTGCAACCCCCTTGCTGTAAAGGGGCTTTCTGTCTGCAACCCTCGCATTGAAGTCCCCTAAAAGCACAATCTCTGCCTCTTCATATATATTTTGAATTCTGTTTATTTCAATAGCTAACTCATCGAAAAAGCTTTCTCTTGCATACGGGGAATTCTCCGGAGGGTTGTAGACAAAGTCGAAACATACGTTCCTTTCCCCCTCCCCCTAATATCTGATTTTACCCACACTACTTCTTCCAGTTCTCAACTAATACATTCTGATAATTCCCTCACCTCTTCTTTAATTTAAACAACAATTCCCCCCGGGAACCTACCGGTACGAGCTTTCCTAATCTTAGGTTATGTATATATATTGAAGCCATCTATTTTAACCTCGCAACCTACAGGGAGCCAACTCGCAACAAATCCTACAATCTGCATATCTTCTATTAGGGTCAAAACTACATCGTTCCCTCTCTTATTTAAAAAGCCCTCTATATTTACGCTAGCAATATTCCAGTTTAGTTATTTTTTACCCCTACCCTCTTCGCTGGCGGTGGCTTTACTTCTAGTAACTCTAGCTTTCTCTAGCTATAGTATACTGCCACCTGGAGAAGAAATGACCTCCTTCTCCACATTAAACTGCTCTGTCAAGGTTTTCTTGCCCCATAGTTCTTTTAGACTAGTAACTCGTTGTTTGCCAGTCTCACCTTTCTGCAAACCACGCACTTGTCCGGTGTTCCTGGCGCTGACGTTAGTCGTTCCTGCTCGCGCCACTTCCGTGTTGGACTTGGAGGCCGATGCTCTCTGTTGAATCATCACCGCAATTCCCTCTGAACCGACAGCTGCTTCCACCTGGTTGCTAGGTCTAACTGTCTCCTGTTGCTGTTGCTTCTCCATATCCTGGAGTTGTGCCACTGTCCAAACCCGATCCCAGTTGTTGCCGCTAACCGCCAGACTCTTGCCCTTTACATACGCCTTGAGACCCGAGTTTCTTGCCTTCCTTAAATGAAACTGCAAGTTCCGTTGTTCGCTTGCCTCTTCTTTACTCATTTCTCTCCTTACCCATATCCTCTCCCCTTTCAGGTTCTTTGTGTTCGCCAGAATTCTGTGAGCCATCAGCGAAGAAACTAATGACACTTTCACGGGCCTCGTGCCCTTTCCCCGCCCTATCCTGGTCACATTATCAATCTCTGAAACTCCAATGCTTATCCGCATGCCTTCACTAATCACTCGGAGCACCTTGGATGTTAAATCCTCGGTGCTTTCCTTGGCATCTTCCTTTATTCCGTAAATGAAGACGTTTTTCTTTCTCTCATCCAGTTTGGTCTTCCTTAATTCATTTACCTCCACCTCTAATATCTTTACCTTTTCTCTTAGGTCTTTTTATCTCTACCTCCACCTCTAATATCTTCACCTTTTCTCTTAGGTCTTTTTATCTCTCTACTATTCTCGGTCAGCCTTTCTGTCACTATTCCCATCTCTTCTCTTATACATGTCTTCATCTCCTTGAATTCCATACATTGCTCACGAAGAATGTCCCGGATCTGGTCATTTTGTGACACTTCCTTTACAATTTCCCTTATTTTTTCCATTTATTGCCATCCCAGCTGTCCAGATCCTGGGTTTGACTCCACTCCTCCAATTAATAGTAGCGTCGCCACAACCAGCGCTACCATCCCCATAGCCAAAACCCCCATCTGTTCAGTGACGTTGCCCACTATCACCTTCCCGACACCGAAATCGCACTTCACTCTTGCCTGCCAGCGGCCGATGACCGCCCGGTACTGCTGAATAGCGATTCCCATTCTTCCTTACACTTCACTGCACGTCTATTCGCCTTGCTTGCTTGGTTGAAACTGGCTTAGTAGACTAATTAGGTTAATGACTAATTAGGTTAATTTAAGACTATGTATAAAAGAAACATGTGTAGTAGTGGCAGTTGCAGCTAAAGGGACTTTTAGTCCTGATCATCATCATCATCATCATCTTGTACAGTTTCCAGCCCCAGGCTGGGTCTGTTTGGAACATAAGCCTCGCCACTTAGCCCTTTCTTCCCACCACCTCTCCGCTGTCACTCTGGTCTGGTCCAGTCCTCTCCTCTCTTCTTGGCACATTCCTCCACTCCTTTCAGCCATCTATCTCTTGGTCTTCCCCTTGGTCGTTTCTTCTGCATCTGCATCTACATCTCATGTGTGCTCTTGGGAATCTTCTTCTCTTCCATTCTCTTTAAGTGTCCATACCACCTCAGTCTTGATGTCTCAATCCTACCTTGCAAGGGCTCCTCTTTCACTATTTCCCTGTCCTTTTCATTCCTCGCCCTGTCTCTTGTTACTCCGATCCTACTTCGCAGGAACTTCATTTCACTTGCCTGTCCTAATTGTAATTAAATTAAAATAAATAAATTTCAATTTCAGTGGAAATTTAAAAAGGAAAAGGAAGGAAGCTTGTAGTTTAACGTGACCGTTAATCTCGAGATCATGAGCCACGGGACCTCCTTTCTACGTGGAAGCCGAACCCCAGGTCATGACATTTCACTTCGAAAATCTCACATGCAATGACCGGGAATCGAACCCGGACCGCCCTGGTGATAGGTATACAGCTAGACCGCTGAGCCACCACGCCCCAGGGGAAATTTAAATTACGGTACTAGCTTCGGAGCAAGTTGACCAGCTAGCAAACGAGCATAACACCCCAGCTTCGGCCAGCATCAAACTGTCGAGTCGTGTCGAGTTAAGACTTCAGAGAAGAGTATATGTGTTTGGAGTTTCGCTGTTCAACTCGGCTTTTCTGAATTGCAACTGGGACCTGCTGTCCGTGCGCCTTTTAAGCTTACGCTGGGTAAACCGTTAAAGATACCGGGCGAAGCCGGGGCGGGTTGCTAGTTCCCGATATGTTCAGTAAGTTAAAAAATATATACTAAGTCAAGAAACCTACAAATAATTTGTTCTCGTTGTTGCTTATTTTAGGGGATTTACGACATCGTGGTCATGAAGCCGTGCGTATTTGGGCGTGTGTGTGTCATTGTCTGATAACCTGTGTTATTGTGGTGGCTGTATTAGTGTGTGTATTTGTACTAATTAGATACCGTTCCGAACTGCATATCGCGCCTGTGTGTGGGAGACTTCAATTTCCAGGTCGCTGGATTGTGAGAGATACAGTTGTCATCCAAAATGTTGGCCCCACTAGAAGCCCAGACCTTGCGCCACTTGATTTTTTTCCTGTCGGGTTTTGGCAAGAATCAAGTTCATGATCTACCATTCTAACCAGATCTGCGCCATCTCACTCGAACAGCAGTTGTCGGAAATGTTACTCCTTCAATGCTCGTTTAAAACGCACGTGCACCCCGTTCCAGTCCTCACTTAAGTTTCTTAAATCCCTGACGGAGCTGGGAATTGAACCTGGGACCTCCGGGCAAGGGGCGGGCGCGCTACCCCAACACCACGGGGCTAAAGCGGCTTCGGTGGCGTAGTTGGTAGCATGCTGAACTGCTGTGCTCAAGATCACGGGTTCAAACCCGGCCGAAGTCAGATTTTTTTAAAGCGTTAAAAGTCCTTCAGTATGCCTTCCTTCGGAGGGGAAGTAAAGCCGGCGGTCCCATGTCATAGATTTAAGGCATGTAAAAGATCCTTCCACAGACTAAACTTGTGGGAAGCTAAATTGCTAGGTTAGATTTCGTCGGAACGCTCTATCAAAGTTCCAACGTTTACCACTAGGTAGCATTGATATCTGGTAGCGAAAGTTGGAACTACTTGAAAATGATTGGAACTTGTAGCTCACCCTAAGGGTGTCCGCTGGAAGCAGCTACAGACTCAAGCGAGCCGAACATGTCCTCGGACACTCCCGGCACTAAAAGCCATGCGATAAATAAATAAACCACGGGGCTGAAAGAATGAAATCCTAGCTGGCTGCGTGGCTCAGCGGTAACATTCTCGCTTGCTGTTCCCGAGGTTGCAGGATCGAATCCTGGTGCAGTCAGCTGGCATTTGAGGGTGCACAAATGTGAGGGAGGCGTGTCAGTAGGTTTACTGGCCCCTTAAAGATCCCCTTCGGGGCAACGTTCCGGCACCCTGGCGTCTCTAAAAGCCGCAGTAGTTAAAAGGGACGTAGAAAAAATAACATTAGCCTATTATAAAAGAAATCCTGCATGGTGGAGGAACCTCTGTATTTTGCTTCTCCTTGCTTGTCGGTCTTCACAGTAGCCTAGACAGTTGTTGATTGTAAACCTATTCAGCAATGGCGAATCTAGTACAGTATATGGAATCCGGTTTTTTTTTGACAATTTGATAACCATACATAACTTGCGGCAGCAATAGTGGTATTGGGAGTAGTAGCAGAAGGTGTATCTTAAGGTGGGTATACACTTGCGCGCCGCGCCGCTCGCGCGCAGCAAGTTCGCTAGAATAGTACG
Organism: Meconema thalassinum; assembly: GCA_946902985.2. NCBI lineage: Eukaryota > Metazoa > Arthropoda > Insecta > Orthoptera > Tettigoniidae > Meconema > Meconema thalassinum. The sequence continues at coordinate 193,626,988 of OX336395.1, forward strand.
GGGTTTCGAAGATGCGCGCGCGCGGCGCACTACGATCCATCTCCTGTCGGTTTTTTCCACGCGCACTTTGAGTGTTCGCAGTTCAGATTTGGACGGGATTGTGAGAAATTCGTTGTTTTTCGCGCGCATCTGATTGCAATATTTGTGCGTTTTGAGTGGTGATAATGGAGTGATAAAACTGATCGATGCTTATCGCAAAAAAGCATCTTCTGAGGGATCCTCAACATAAGGATCATTTTAAGAAACCATTAGACTAAAAGCAGATGCCTGGAGGGAAATAGGGGCTGAGATGGATATACTGTATCTGCGGACCATTGCAAGAAGAAGGTGATATCTCTGCTGTCTTCCTACCGGCTTGAGAAAAGTAAAATAAATCGCAGGGCGGAAATACGTATCTTCATTGGAAAAGTGGGGTCCAATCTTCTGCAGCAGATTCTCATTGTCAGAAGGTGACATTCGAGTAAAATTCTTATACTGGCCGCTTATTTCTTGTGACTTCAAGTCCATCATTAGCTCCGCACCATTCCTTTTTTTAAACATGTCAGTGTGCCACCAACGTCGTCGTCGTTTCTTTTTCTTTTTGCACAAAAGTGCCAATAAAAAAGCCGCACCACTCATCACCGCAATCGCTAGGTTTTCCTCGTGCGGCGGAGACATGATTATATTTACCACACTCCAAACTGACTAGTGAATGTTCGTGGGTTTCCTATGGATCGCGAGAGGTTCGTTTAAATAATAATTCTGGTCGAGCAACACACGCGCCGCGCATGCACCACGCGCAGTGCGCGGCGCGCAAGTGTATACCCACCTTTACTAGTCTTTATGTTCGACCCTGACTATAATTTATCAGAAAACTGTATCATAATGAGGCTCATTATAACACTATTTTTCAATATGAAACAGTTTCTCCCACCAATCAGAGCTCAAGAAACAGTTGTTTGACCAATTAGATTAGGATAGCATCGCGCCTGCGCTGAGTTCCACGGCCTTCTAATTAAAATTTCACTGCGTGGCCTAGTGTCATAGTACGGTAATCGAGGAGGCCATGGTCAAATACAAGGCGTTCTCTGCGTCTCATGCGCTCTGTTCAGTACATAAAACTGGCGAAATCTCGACAGATATTTATGAATATTTATGTTTGAACATGAAATAGTTATAATAATTATCGTCGAACATAAACAGTCGTATGCAACTCGCCTATAATGGTAATTAAGACACTCGTATGTAAATTATAAAACTCGCATACGCTCGTTTTATAAACATACTCGTGTCTTAATTATTGCCATTATAGGCTCGTTGCATAATGTACTATTGTGGTTGTCGCACAACAGTAATACTCGTAGTAGCATTTAGAAAAGGAGCGAATAGTAGTAGAGTAGTATTGTTAGCTTATATAGTTTTTGTACCCTTGAGAAATCGTCAGGTAAATCATTACCGCATTAAGAGCGTTAAAAATCCCTCAGTATGCCTTCCTTCGGAGAGGAAGTAAAGCCGGCGGTCCCATGTCATAGATTTATGGCATGATAAACAAAACTTCCACTAATTACACTTGTGTGAAGCTAAATTATAGGTTAATTTGACTAACGCTCTTAGGTTCCAACGTTCGTCGCCAGGAGCCGACAGTGGTGGCATCTAGTAACAAAGTTCAGTACTAGTTGGTCTTGGACGGTGGCGTTTGGTAGCAAAAGTTGGAACTACTTGAAAATCGAATGTCTGCTGGCAGTCCTTACTTGAATTAAAAACAGATAACACACACTAATACAGCCATCACAAATAACACCGGTTATCAGACAGATCCTACACACACCCAAAGTACACGGGGCTACATGACCGCGTTGTCACAGCACCTTAACTGAGGAACCAACCAACCGATTCTGAGGTCAGGATTCACCACTGCTATTTTGATAACTGTCAGCACATCTTTCATTTCTCTTGCCATCGTCTTGAGTTCAATTAGAGGTGGAGCTGATAATTCGCGTTGTTTGGTTTAATCGAATAATTTGATATTAATCGAAAACAATTAATCGACTGTATGTTCAATCGATTAATCGACTATCCGAATAAGATTGATCGACTAATCGAAGAATCAATTTGTCTGTATAAAAGTGAAAAGAGTGACGAACATTGATTAATCGACCATCCGGTTAATCGATTAAACGCACAATCGATAATCGATTGGTAACAATCGATTTTTCTGCTCCGTTTCAACGATTATTCGATAGCTGAAGTGGTCTTGGCTGAAGCAAAACCAACTACAATACTCAGACCTTAATGCAGGTATCGAAAGTGTGAAAATGGCGTATGCGGAAGCCCGAGATATTGTTTGTTTACATTCGTTGCTGGGATACAACATTAGCTTTGATTAGCTTCGTTTGATGAAAGTTGGGATAGACTATTGCTCATCTGTAATTTTTAGTGTCTTCAGTATGTCTGTTAAGTCCAGTTCGCGTTAGTGTACTGCAATGAAAATCCACAGCCTGCTTCCAGTCTCCGACCGGGTCAGGAATGGAATGAATGAAGCCCCTATCTAGCGGCGAGGATATGAACTGTGCCGGCTGCCGAGGCCTGACGCACTCCTCTGGGGCAATGATTAAATGAATGACAGATGAAATGAAATGATAGTGGAGAGTGTTGCTGGAATGAAATTTTGACAGGGAAAACCGGAGTACCCGGAGAAAAACCTGTCTGCCTCCGTTCTGTCCAGCACAGATCTCACATGGAGTGACCGGGATTTGAACCACGGACTCAGCGGTGAGAGGCCGGCGTGCTGCCGCCTGAGCCACGGAGGCTCACAGTGTACTGCAATCGTGTGTAAATATGTGATAATACGCTTATTATGGACTGGTTCGATTGTGTGATGATTGTTCAGTCGACCGATGGCATTGTGTCACAGGCGCGGATTCAAGGGGGGGGGGGGGGTCACGGGGGTCATGACCCCCCCCCCCCCAAACGGAGACCAACTTTTTTTGCAAACTCAAAAAACGAAAACACAATTACCAGACAAATAAAACTTAACGAATTTTAACTGAAAAACAGTTTTTTTTTTCATTTTATTCAATACTGAATTATATTTATTGGAATTATTATGTTCTGTTACAACTGTACATATTTACAACTTCTAACCTCTTGTATAAAAACTATTAGTTATACAACAAAATCAACTCGTCTATTTTGTTTAGCAAACCTTGTGATTACCTAATCGATGTTTATAGTGATGTCACGATGAATGTGCAGTAATGCACGGATAGGAAACTGGGGCTTTTTTCGCACAAAAATTTTTTGCCGACGTCCAAACTGCAAGCTTGGTTGGCAATTTAAGCTGTGACTTTCTCCTTTTGTCGGTACCAACTCGACTTGCCGAAACTGTTACGTACCTTGATCCTTTTCTCGAAGCTCGATGTAAAAGTCGCAAAACACGCCGTTGCAATTTGTACGAATATTTTTGGTGCGCTAAACGCATCAAATTTCTATCCATGAAGCTTGCAAAAAAATTGGTCTGGTTTTGTACGTTTGGTTATTTTGTGATTGCGTTTTTAGTGATACCATTTTTCTTAACAATTTCGATTCTCTGACCCCCCCCCCCCTCCACCGCCCCCCCCCCCCCAAGCCAAACTCGAGATCGATTCTCTGACCCCCCCCAAAACCAAACTCTAGATCCGCGCCTGTTCTGTCATTTACTGCAGATGTTGAAGTACCTAAGACTAAACCATTAATACATTAATAGAAGTGCTTCAAGAATATAAACCGCAATGATTTGCTAGTTAGTGACAATATAATAATAGCTTAGTACACTTCAGTACCGGTAGTGTCTAACTTAAGTACGTAAAGGGAAAACACAATGAGCATCTACGGCAAGATCAAACCGTTGACGTTATCTTGAACGCTCAGCTTCATGTGCCTCCGTAAATCCTTACCAGTCTAGCAGAGTTTCTACACTGCCTTGTATACACGCCAAATATTACAGTGAACTTCTGTTTTATTGGTTAAGGAAGATGTTTCCCCTGTGCCAAAAAACTGTGAACTCATTGTGTTCCGTCATTATTCATACTTTTGTGATTCTTACAGCTTGCAAGTTATTTTTTATTATGATGTGTGTGATAAAGAGTTGTGAGTAACTTGCCAATTACTGTATGTACTTATATTGCGAGATGGTGTGCCGCAATAATTCCGTAAGAGGGAGATGGTGCTTTCCTACCTACATTACTTTAATAAATCTAGTATTTCCAGCGTACAACTATTCCAAACGGTAACAGCGAATGTTTAAAAGGTTAGATGGTAACATATTATCGTGTCCTTTGAGTGTGGTAATCTCCATAATTATGTTCAGATATCCACACAACGACTTCTTTGCATATTTCAATCAACTAATTCGGTGTGATGGTTTAGCCGAGATTTTAGACAATTCTACGAGTGGTCTTAATTGAATTGTATCTCTATAGCTCTGGTTCGTTTATCAGGCAACTATTCTCCTTCCGATTGTGTGCACAAATACTCTGCATGTGCTGGGACAGCACTTCAGTAACCGGGTACTTTTTCTCTCCTACTTCAGAATCTGTTTGATTTTATGCTAATAATATTAATCTATAATTACTAAACTTAAATACAAATCGTGATAACTCGCCAAAAAGCTTCTTATTCAACCACAGAAACAGTGAGACTATTGTAGCTGCCCCTTGGGTGAAGACGAAGAAACCTATAATTCGAGGCCAGCATTATATAGATAAATTAATTCAGGTAAGTCTAAATTATTGATGCATATTTCTTTGGAATCTAGTCTCGTCTTGTGATATCTTTTATGCTCTTAGGTGAGTAAAAATAATTTACACCATCTGTGACAAGCCCGATGACATGATCTTAGCTATTGGTAGAGCAACCATCGCCGCCATGTTTTTTCTACATTAAGGTCTGAGGATTGTAGTTGGTCTTGGCTGAAGCAGCCCTTCTTAAAAGCTTCTTATATTGCATCGCATTTCGCCGCTCTTTTGTTGACGATGAACAGCAGCGTAGATCGTATGTTTCTTTGTGTGTTGATTTGTTTAGGGGCTTTCCGACATTGTCGTCATGTAGCCCCTTGTACTTGGGTGTGTGTGGAATCTGTCGGATAACCTGTGTCATTGTGATGGCTGTAGTAGTGTTGTATTTGTAATTGAGGATATGATTTGGAAAGAGACAGCCATGGCCTAAGTTTGGAACAATCCCGGCGTTAACCTGAAGTAGAAGTAGGAAGCCATGGAAAACCACTTCCAGGATGGCTGAGGTGGGAATTGAACTCATATCTTCTCAATTTTACCCCCCACGAAGTTGAGTGGACCCCATTCCAGCCCTCAGACCAGAATTGAATTTCTTGGCAGAGCCTGGAATCCAACCCGGATCGCCGGGGTGGCAGCCAAGAACACTAGCTACCGTACTACTGTCCCAAGGTTACTTAAATACTAAGGTTGGGCCAAGTCGGGGAGCGCGCGGCAATTGGCTGGCAGCTGTGACGTAGCTACTATGTCAAGCAGCGGTTGGGAGGTAGTGAGCGAAGGGAACAGTATATGGAATGAGAGATTTCCGTGAGGTTATTTTAATTATTTATATATCACATGACAATCACACAGCACAAGGAAATTCATATACAATATAATACAATATCACAAGTACATGGCATCACCAACACAGGGATTCTACAAGGCTGATTTCGCCCATTTCAGGCGTTTGCTTGCTGACCTCCTTTCAGCCTCTCTGAGAGACTTAAGGGCATTGAGGAAGCGCATTCTAATAATGTCCTCGTTGTTACATACAGCCGAATAGCATTCTCATTAGTGCACGGGAACTTCTGTTGCAATACTAATGCAAGCGTATGCATTATTCGTTGACCCCTTTTCAATTCATTTCCGCGAAAATATTGAAAAATTGTCTCAAAATGTTTATGGGTTGGCGACCACGGGACTCCTGCTGAGTGCGGCATTGCTTCCGTTTACTTGTGCCGGGCTCCTCTCCGTCTTCTTTCCTGTCGACCTCTCTTGGTCAACTCATGTATCCTTTCGACCCCGACGGTATTAGGGTATCCGAAGCCTAGGGAGTCTTTCACTTTCCCGCCTTAATTGGCCCTTGTCTCATCTTTCCTGATAACCTCATTAATCGAGGGGTCAGCCTTCTTTTTCTTTTCATGTTATCTCCTGCCTACTGCTCAAGGCCCTCCAGGGGGCAGGGTGTATGTAGCCCCACCACTTCTGGTGCACCCTGGATAATGCTACACCCTCAAGGGCTCACAACTGGTGAGTTTGGGAGTTGGCGACCCCGAGGGATTCCTGAGCTGGGTCCGTTTTGTCCCCTTTTTCGTCTTACCTTGGGGCGGGCCCTCCCCTCTTTTCCTTTCATATCTGCCTTTCATGGCTCTCCTTCCTTCCAAGTCCCTCAATCCTCATTGTTCGAGGGTTGAGGGCATTTCTTTTTCTCCTGTCCTTTATTTTTCTTATCCTTTATTGTTTAATCATTCTTCTTTCACAGTTATATCACATTTGGTATTTTAATAGATTACGACTCAGGTACTTAAAAATAAATTTAAAAAACTGGCGCAGTCAGCTGGCATTTGAGGGTGCGCAAATGCGAGGGAGCCGTGTCAGTACATTTACTGGCACGTTAAAGATCCCCTTCGGGGCAAAATTCCGGCACCCCGGCGTCTCTAAAAGTCAGTGTAGTTAAAAGGGACGTAAAACCAATATTATTATTATTATTATTGTACTTTAAAAAATTAATGACCAGTAAAGTGAGAGATGTTGTTACACTTGTCTAACCTACTTAAAAAGCATTGATTGATTGTAAACGAAAGAATGGTTGGTTGGTTCCTTAGTTTAGGGGCTGCGACAACGCGGTCATGTAGCCCCGTGTACTTTGGGTGTGTGTAGAATCTGTCTGATAACCGGTGTTAATTGTGATGACTGTATTAGTGTGTGTATCTGTTTTTTAATTCAAGTAGGGACTGCAACTTTGAATTTTCAAATAGTTCCTACTTTTGCCGCCAAACGCCACCGTCAACGACTACTAGGCCTAGTTCAGAACTAGCTACTAGACGCCACCGCAGTCGGCTCTTGGCAACGAACGTAGCAACCTAAGAGCGTTGTTTATATTCTTAACCTATCCAATTTAGTTTCACACAGGTGTAATTAGTGGAAAGATCTTTAACATGCCATAAATCTATGACATGGGACCGCCGGCTTTACTTCCCCTCCGAAGGAAGGCATACTGAGGGATTTTTAACGCTCTTAAAAAATCCGACGGCTTCGGCCGGGTTTGAACCCGCTATCTTGGGCATAGAAGCTCAGCATGCTACCAACTACGCCACCGAAGCCGCCAAACGAAAGAATACCTCAAACATTTGCTACGATCCCTCCAATTGAAATAATTGCAGCTCATTTATATTTATTTTGTTGTTGGTCGTGGTGATTGTTTTAAAAAGTGGAACATCGAGGTCATCCACCCCTATATTTTGTTGCTATTGCTGAATTGGTCAATGAAACCAAAATTCTGGGTTCATATGACTGCTAATAATTCACTTTGTTGTTGTTGTTGGAAAAGCAGGTATTAATTTATATAATTTCAACCTACAATTGGGAACCCCAATTATTTTGAACCGTCTCTTCGCGAAATGGCTAGCACTCTTGGCTGTCACCGCGGAGGCCCGGGTTCGATTCCCGGCTCTGCCAAGAAATTACATTCTGGTCTGGCGGCTGGAACGGGGTACACTGCGCCTCGTAAGGCAAAACTGAGAAGAAGAGGGTTCGATTTCCACCTCAGCCATCCCGGAAGTGGTCTTCCGTGGTTTCCCACTTCTACTCCAGGCGAATGCCGGGATGGTTCCCAAATTAATTAAGGCCACGGCCACCTCCTTCCCAATCCTCATCTGAATTACGTTGTTTTGCTACGCCACTGATTTCAGAACTCGTAGAATAATATATATATATATACACACACTGACTTGAGAAATAACGACCTACACTACACGCTCAGGAGTTGAAAAGATTTGCATGCTATCTTCATTTTTATTCTTATCTGAAAGAGCGGTGGAGACCCGTCATTCTAATTATCAGGGCTGTTCTTAATGTCCGAGTAGGGTTCTTGAACACTGGCGAAGGGAAGATGAAGAGATGGCACAGCATCCGTCGTGAGACGTCTTTTATTCCTTAGTGGCAGGCCCAATAATTCACACTCTATATATCACAATAGTAAACATCGCTCATAAAATGGACGGAGCAAACTTTTGCATTGACTATGATATATTTACTTTATCCCCTCGTTTACATTTTACCAGCCAAGCTTTCACAAGAGTTGTATCTTTTGGGAAGCAATTATACACAATATCAATGTTGTCTTTTGATTTCCTCTAATAGTTCCGGCATTTGGCAATAGCACATTCCATTGTAAGGGAACGTACATGAGTTTATTCTGCTTCAACTAGTGCACAGACGATTGTACATACTGAAGGGGAGTACATTCAATACACAATATACCACCTATAAAACACGTAAATGAAACTAGGAACAAGACAAAGGTCACACACAAGTAATAAAGCACTTGTTTCGCTACGGCTACTGACATTCACTGTGGCTAGCTTGTATCTACCACGACACTTGCCATACTACCTACGTCACGGCTTCACGTGACCCAAGAGCGGCTAGGCAGAGGACCACCCGCATTGGCACCCCCCTGCTACTGTCCATCCACCAGCTCATGCCTTAGGGGACTGAAGGGGAGGGGAGAGGAGACACATTCCAACTGCGTTAATTGAGTGGACGTGCCGCTGCAGGTATTGTCAACTCAGCACCGATGTTATTCACGCTATGGTTACTCACTGCTACTTTCGTTTAGTTTCAATTGTGAAATCGTACTGGTCAGTAGTAGGTTGGCACTATTGGCGTTCGCGCAGAGGCCAATTGTCTCGAGCGGACTCGTTGCATTCCTGCCACGGACCTTAAGCTGGTGGACGGACAGTACATCACACCGCTTCCACGTCTTACAACCGTCAGAAGTTAGGATTTTACGAAAACTAGTGATGAGAAATCTAGATAAAAATACAGGAGGAAAATGGATCCAAGAAATTGAACAGGCCGAAGTCGTCGGATTTTTTAAGAGCGTTAAAAATCCCTCAGTATGCCTTCCTTCCTAGGGGAAATAAAGCCGGCGGTCCCAGGTCATAGATTTATGGCATGAAAAAGAACCTTTCACTAACTGCACTCGTGGAAGCTAAAATTTGTAGGTTAGTTTGATAACGCTGTTACTTCCAACGTTCGCCGCCAGGTGCTGAATGCGATGGCATTTAGTAGCCACGTCCGCAGCTAGGTGTCATGGACTTTTAGCATTTGTTAGCAAAAGTAAGAACTACAGGTACTTAAAAAAAATCGTCTGCAGTCCTACCTGATTCACTGAGCAACTGCAGCAGAGATGGTAGCTCGCCAGCGAGGGCGATCCAGTGCAAGAGTATGCCAAGTATTTGGGTTTATCTACTCTTCTCATGGTCTGGTTAAGTTGGTGTTTATATTGTTTTAAATGAGCACCACATAGACTCTTGCCAGTGTAGAGTTCACTATACAGGATTTGCGGAGGGAGTCTGCCGTCACTCATACGATGGATATGGCCTGCCCATCTAACCCGATGACCAACAATGCTGGCTTCAATCCTGTGTAGCATTCCTTTCTCAAGGACTGCTATATTATTTAGTCATCCCATTTGATGTTCATAAGTTTTTGTTGATGAAAGCTTTCCAGTTTCTTGATTTATTAAGCGTATGGCTTTTAGTGCCGGTAGTGTCCGGGGACATGTTCGGCTCGCCAGAGGCTGTAGCTGCTTCAAGCGGACACCCACAGGGTCAGCTACAAGTTCCGTTCAATTTCAAGTAGTTCCAACTTTCGCTGCCAGATGACACCTAGTGGTGGACGTTGGAACTTTGGTAAGAGAGTTTCAATGAAATCTAACCTAGAAATTTAGCTTCACACAAGTTTAGTTAGTGGAAGGATCTTTTACATGCCATAAACCTATGAAAATGGGACCGCCGGCTTTACTTCACCTCCGAAGGAAGGCATACTGAAGGATTTTAACGCTCTTAAAATATCAGACTTTGGCTGGGTTTGAACCCGCAATCTTGGCCCCAGCAGTTCAGCATGCTACCAACTACGCCACTGGCGATATAGGGTCCAGGTTTCACATCCATGGAGTAACTTAGAAATAATAGCTTGGTACACCAATACTTTCGTGCAGATACTTAGATCTTTGTTCAGGAACACACGATGTGAGAGATGTCCAAAAGCCACATGGGCAGCCTGTACAGTAGAACGTCGTTTATCCGGACGTCAAACAACCGGAACGTCAATTATCCGAATGAGAAAAAAAAAAGACGGAGCAGCGCGCGCTAACTGTTGTTATGCGGAAGTGTGCGCTGCCTACAGTAGTGAGTCGGTTCTCGTTTTCAATTGTTGTCTCCGAGGTCTCCTACCGATGTTACTCTCAAAAAGAAAAAGAAAAACAACTTCAGGGACGTCTAGGGGTGGGAATCGAATCCATGTCTCCTATGTCCTAATATAGCCAGTGAGTTTGCATACTGTACTGTATTACGTTGTGAAAATGGCTTCTACGAGTGGGAAAAAGGAAAAACTAAATCGCAATGTTTTATCGATTGAGAAGGTGGAGATCATTAATAAACTGGATAAAGGTAAGAGTGTCCAGTGTCTAATGAAAACTTAGTGTTGGAAAATCTGCAATTTATGATTTGAAGAACAGAAAAGGTGAAATTCTGAATTATGCATCGAAGTTACATCGTGAAGAAAGGTTTAAAAAGAGAAAAACCACGAGTCCAGCTACGGATGAAAAATTGGAAGAAGCGGTGAAAGTATGGTTTATTCAGACAAGAAGTAAGAGAGATCCCATTTCTGGACCTTTGATATATGAGAAAGCGTTGCAGCGAAATGAGAAGCTTGGTGGTTATCACCATAATATACTGAGCATGTTTTTTCCTGTGAAATAAATGCACGTTTTATTATCCGGAACACTTTTGGTCCCATTTAGTCCGGATAAACGATGTTCTACTGTATTCTGTTTTCCAAGTCCTTCTCAGAGGTACAGTTCGCTGATAGAATACTACCAAGGTACGAGAAATACCCTTTCCAGAGCTGAGCCCGATATGTTGATATAAAAATCAGGGGGGATGGTTCCAGGAGCAGGCTGAGTTAGCACTTTGGTCTTCTGAATACTGACAGCAAGGCCAAAACGTTCATAAGCTCTGTTGAACCCGTTGGCAGTCTGCTGAAGCTCTTCTGTGTGTGGGCTGGAGAAGCATAGTCATCTGCATATTGCGATTCAGTGCCACGGTGGGCGAGTGGTTATCGTGTCGGTCTACTAACCCAAAGCTTGCAGGTTCGCTCCTGGCAGTGGTAAGAGATTTTCGAAAGGCGGCAAAAATTTACGACACGCATGCCATACGATGTTGGCATGTCAAAAAAACCATTTGAATTCAGTAGGCTGTGTTCATAATGACAAAATTAACCTCTGGAGTTTCCACCAACACAAAGTTTCCCATTTCTCTATTAGAAAGCGCTGATCACTTTCGTGATGTTTATAGTGCGTTTTTCTTTCGTGCCGCATTTGTCAGTTAAATGCTTTTGAGACCACCGAACGAAAACATATGTACTTATTCATTTCTGTTAACATTATAATGTTTATTACTAGTGTTTACTCTCTCTCTATATATATCTAAGACTCTTACCTCCAGCATGTTAAAGGTCATGCGCCTCCAGCATACGCTCGCATACTGAAAAGGGTGTCGACTTGCTTGCTGCCTTCCTGTATGACTGACGTCACAGCTTGCCCTGGCCAATCATCGCCCGCCAGCCTGGCTTCCAGACGTTTCTATGATGTTATTATTTAAGTGGCGGCGTTTTGCTCTCCATCAGCATTCCTTCTTCAAACCTTCTACGGTCTTCTTCAACTAGCGAGAGGCATTCGTGCCTTCCGCCCTTCTCCGGGGCCTTCTAAACTTCGGGCCTAATCTGCATTTATGATTGAAACTACCAGGAAACGCAACAGCAGAGAGCTTCAGCACTGAGAAAGTGCATTCTACATTTTACTTCAAACCGCAAGAAGCTGCATCAAATCGCAGTTCTAAAATGCCATGTTATTTGGCATTCAAGAAATAACATCAAAACCTAACGATGTTAAACAATGTACAGCGCTGGTGAAGAAGAAGAAGAAGAAGAAGAAGAAGATCGCCCTGCGAAGTTATTTTCCTGATGCTGGACATCTCAAATTCTACTACCAAAAAATCAAGTGTTGGCCACGGCAGTCTCCGTCAGCATGCTTCTAGTCATCGCCACTAAAGATAAGTTTGTGCCTTTTTTATTATTATCTTAATCATCTTCGTTTTAAGTGTTTGCTAGCAAGTGCAAGAATATTAAATTTGTGTGTGCATCAAGCAGAATGAACTTTTGAATAATAGCACATGGCTGTGCCAACCTAAATAAAATTAATGAACATTTGAAATTGCCCCAGGCGGGCCAGCATAACTAATTTTTTAATTAAGGCTTATTTATTAATGTGTTTGCAAGTTTCACCATAAAAATAAAAGTACCGTATTGTATTTACTCTCAATGTTCAGTCTAGTATTGAAAGAACCAGGCCGCATTTCCTTAGCCCAATCCTTTCAGTCTAATCTTCTCTTAAGGAAGTTATTTTGTCCAGGCCTTAAGCCTGATGCTGTCCTCCCGTTTATGTTGATGAATTTGGGCTGTTCTTCACATAACCATTTTGGTGCCTATAACCGGGATGCTTGTAAACATTCTGTTTAACCAAATCTTCAAATTTCTTAATGTTGGAACTAATTCAAAATTTAAATGCCATACTGAACATTGAGTGTGTTAATATTTTAAAAATTGTGTTTTCTAATCTACTTCGAAAGTTTCAGCTCGAGTGTATATGGTTGGCACTGAGAAGGGAGACAAACAGCAGGCCCGTATTTCACTGCAGGGGAAGCCGCACTCTCTTTTCTGGCAGACTGTCAACTTCTTCCGAAGCAAGGTGTACCAGCTCACAGTATAGTCGTGAGTACACAACAAACTTTCATAATGCCGATTGACGAGAAACTCATTAATGCTAGAGCTTCTGTCAAAGGCAAGTTAACGCGTTTTCGCACTTTTCTAGATGAGCTCCCGGAAAAAGAACGTAATAGTGACATAATTTCTCAAAGACTGAAAGGTTATGAACAGGCCTTTGAGAAATATGATGAGATCCAAAGTAATATTGAGACCAAGGATCCCGACCAGCAAAGTGACCGCTGTGAGGTTGAAAATGTATATTATAAGGGGTTCGCAGACGCGAAGCAGCTTTTAAGAAGTTTAACATTGCAGGAAAAGCAGGAGAAAACTCCTTCAGAATCTTCTTCTTTTCCTTCACGTGTTATATTACCGAAAATAGAATTACCTAAATTTACCGGAGATGAAGCTACATGGGAACCATTTTTTGAATTATTCAATTCATTGATTCACGAAAACGATTCTCTTCCTTCAATACAGAAGTTTCATTATTTGCGTTTGTCCTTGCAAGGCAACGCACTTAAACTCATCCAAGAGCTTACGTTGACAAATGAAAATTATGAAGTAGCTTTGGCACTTCTCAGAGATCGGTTTGGGAACACTCGTTTAAAAACTCAACGTCACATACAGGGTTTATTCAATTTACCTATTGTTCAAGCTGATAATCTTGCCTCGCTTCGTAATCTGATCGATGCTGCAGAACTTCATATTCGTGCGCTTGCAAATTTGGACCAACCAGTTGACCATTGGGATCTATTTTTGATTCATCTTATTTCTGTTAAATTAGACACTAAAACTTTAAAAGATTGGGAAGCAGATCTGTCGCAACATTCATTGTGTACCTATGAAGCTATTATTAAATTCTTAAAGGCGAAATGCCAAATTCTCTCTGCTGTAGCCAGCCAAAAGAGTAGCTCCACCTTCAAACCTCCTTCTAATAGTAAGGTCATCAGCCCCACTCAGAGAGTACTAAGGTCACATGCCTTTTCTACCAATATTCGGTCTTCCAATCAAGTACAAGCTTGTGTTTTGTGTCAACAACCACATAACTTGTACCAATGCGCTCAATTCAAATCTTTATCTGTGGATGAAAGACGCAAATTAATTACCACCCACAAGCACTGCTTTAATTGTCTATCAGCGACACATATGATAAGCAATTGTCGTTCTGAACGGTTATGTTTTCACTGCAAAGCAAAGCATCATACTCTCCTGCATAGGCATGAAAGATTGCGGTCATCAGCAACCAATAGTTCATCCGCTAAATCTAATTCTGAGACTTTGCCTAATAACGCTCAGTCTTTTACTCAAAGCTCTGTTTCGTTCAGTAAAACTCAAGTTTTATTGTCCACTGTCCAAATTCTAGTGAAGAATGTTCACGGAAAATGGGTTTCTGTAAGGGGATTGTTAGATAATGCTGCAACTAACAATTTTATCAGTGAATCGCTAGTTCGCAAGTTAGGTCTACAAATATGCCCTACTTCTATAGAAGTTACAGGAATTAATGGTTCCAAATCGTAATCTCTGAGCTATGCTAAAGTGGATGTAAAAGATTCCAATAATCTTGGCATTCATTTAAATTTAGATTTTCAAATTATAAATTCCATAGGTAATGACACCCCCATTACTTCTTTTCAAGTCCAGGGTTGGAATATTCCGCATCATTTGCAACTTGCAGATCCGAATTTCAACAGAGCTTCATCTGTAGAAATTCTTTTAAGTGCCAGGATTTTTTGGCAATGTTTACATCCGGAAAAGGTTAAAGTTGCCCGTGATGTTTTCTTTCGTAGAACTGATTTTGGTTGGATTGCCACTGGGCAAATATACCGCAACCCCGTTCAACAAAAATCTCATTGTTATTTTGTTGGTGCTGATTTAAATCAAGAATTAATTAAGTTCTGGGACATTGAGGATATTCAAGTCACCTCACCTCATTCTCTCAATAATGAGATCTGTGAAACACACTACGTAGAAACCACTGTTCGCACTACTGAAGGCAGATTCGTGGTTACTCTTCCTCGCATTTTTAACCCCCCTGTTATTACAGAATCACATTCCAGAGCTCTCAAAGCTTTATTCGCAATTGAAAATCGCTTTAAAAAAGATGCTCTCTTAAAAACTCAGTATACTTCCTTCATGGAAGAATACGAATCAGCGAATCACATGGAAGTAGTTCCAAAATCTGAAGAAATTAGTAATTCTCCTAAAGAAATAGTATATCTTAATCATCATCCGGTTTGGAAAAATTCTTCCACCCGAGAACAGATAAGAGTGGTTTTTAATGGGTCATCTCCAGATGCTAATGGTGTTTCTCTCAATGACACTCTGCATTCTGGACCCGCTATTCAGACAGATCTTACTTCAGTTTTACTTAACTTTCGTCTATTCCCCATTGCTGTTCTTGCTGACATCAAGCAAATGTATAGGCAAATTCTAGTAAATTCAGAACGTGATTTGCATGGAATTTTGTGGCGAGACGACAATGCAAAACCTATAAAAATATTTCGTTTAAGAACAGTGACATACGGTCTTAAGCCGTCTGCTTTTCTCGCAATACGATCTCTTCACATGTTGGCCGAACAAGATGGTCATCTTTTTCATCCTCTAGCTTCTGAAGTTTTGAAAACTGCATTTTATGTAGATGATTTTCTGTATTCCTTTCCTAGTATCTCTGACGCACTTCTTGTTTGTGAAGATTTAAACTCTCTTCTTTCCGGTGGGGGGTTTACCCTTCATAAGTGGAACTCGAACTCAACCGAATTTTTATCTAACTTTTCACAAGTAATTCCTGTTGACAAATGTGTTGCGCTTCCTACTGAGGAATCAGCTATTAAAACCTTGGGTGTTTTTTGGTCTCCTTCTTCAGATACCTTTTCCTATCAGGTACACTTATCTGAGTTTCACCCTCGAACGAAAAGGCAATTATTATCGGAAATAGCAAGAGTTTTTGATCCATTGCAGTACATTGCTCCGGTGGTTATTACTGCAAAAATTTTCTTGCAAAAACTTTGGTTATTGAAAATTGGTTGGGATGAAAAGGTACCCTACCCCCTTTTGGATGAGTGGTTGAAATACCGCAAGAGTTTGTTAGATCTTTCTCAAATTTCTATTCCTCGCACTTTAATTTCCGACATTTCATGTCAGTATTTCGATTTGCACGTATTTGCAGATAGTTCTGAAAAGGCATACGGTTGCTGCGCCTACTTAGTAGGCCGCCCTTCCAATACTTGACCCGGATTTTCCAATTTAATTTGTGCAAAATCAAAGGTAGCCCCACTCAAATCCATATCTTTGCCTAGATTGGAATTATGTTCTGCTGTAATGGCTGTGGAATTAGCCAGCAAATTAAAAATCAGTTTAAATTTGAAATTTTCGACCACATGGTTTTGGAGTGATTCTTCCATCGTGTTAGCTTGGATTTCAAAACCTTCTTCGCATTGGACCACTTTTGTGGCTAATCGCGTTTCTAAAATACAAGAGTTGTCTCATTTTGACCAATGGAATCATGTTCCGGGGAAAGATAACCCCGCTGATATAATTTCACGTGGCTGTTTGCCCAAGAAATTAATTTCTCTTAAACTATACTGGAATGGTCCGGCGTGGCTCAGTCAGGATTTTTCTTGTTGGCCTCGTTCATCTAATCCGCTCGCAGAAGATGTTCCTGATGCTCGCATTGTTACCGCTTCCCTTTTTCTAACTTATATTGCTACTAGTCTTTTTCAGCGTTACTCTTCATTTAATACATTAATTCGGGTGGTAGCATATTTATTTCGATGGAAATTTCTTGTTCTTGATGAGCCTGTGAAGCCGCAACCCTTTCTCACTAAAATGGAATTGGAATTTGCTACTCGTAGAATCTTGTTTCTTATGCAACAAGAAGTATTCTTTCTTGAGTATCAGACGCTTTTAAGCAAAAAACCTTTACCAAAGTCTAGTAGGCTGTTACCTCTCACCCCTTTTTTGGACCAAGATGGAGTAATAAGAGTGGGAGGCAGGCTAGAAAATTCTAGTTACTCAGATGAGAAAAAATATCCCATTATTCTTCCTTCTAGACATCCTATTACTACTCTCATCGTAAAGAAATTTCATTATCAGAATTTGCACGCTGGCACCCGCACTTTGCTTTGTTTAATTCGCGAGCAATATTGGCTCATTAACGGTGTTCATGAAGTTTCTTCTGTTATTCGGAAATGTATACCTTGTTTCAAATCCAAGCCCCCGCCAATCACGCAAATTATGGGAAACTTGCCATATTTTCGTTCCGAACCTAGTAAGCCTTTCGCCCTGACGGGTATCGATTATGCCGGTCCTTATGTCTATCAAGTTAATTCCCCTTTATCTAAGCGAAAGTTGTTAGGTAAACTTTATATTTCTTTATTTGTGTGCATGGTGACAGGAGCCATTCACCTTGAGTTGGTTACAAGTGCTTCTACTCCTTATTTTATAGCAGCCTTTTCTAGATTTGCCTCTAGAAGGGGTGTTCCTTCTGAGGTTTTCTCAGACAACGCAAAAATTTTTGTTAGTACTTTTGATCTTTGGAAAACTGCACTTACCTCTCCTTCTGCTAAGGAACAGTTTTCTAATTTTTCTCATGCTAAGGGATTCAAATGGCATTTCACTCCCCCTTACGCCCCCCCATCATGGTGGTCGTTGGGAATCTTGCATAAAGCTCACGAAGAGACAGCTGAAGAAAACCCTTGGTTCAGCCATCCTTTCCTATGAGGAATTTAATTCCTTAATTATTCAGGTTGAGGGTATCGTAAATTCTAGGCCGCTCACGCCTTTGTCTAACGATCCTAAAGATCTTCTTCCGTTAACACCTGGCCATTTTTTAATAGGCTGTTCTTTAGCTTCTACGCCTCCTTTGCTGAGTCGTCGCTGTGATCTCAGGTTGCCTATTTTCTGGAGAAAGACTCTTTGCGAAACTCCTTTTGGCGCCGTTGGAAGCTGGAGTATCTCGGCTCACTTAACAGAAGAGAGAAGTGGCGGCTTTCCCAGCCTGATGTGCGAGTGGGAGATATGGTTCTTTTGCGAGATCCAAGTCCCCCTCTCGTATGGAATATTGGTAGAGTAACTCACTGCCATTTGGGTCGTGATAATCATGTGAGAGTTGTAGATGTTCTCACTAGTAAGGGTGTCTATACTAGACCAATTTCTATGGTTGCTATCTTGCCTGTTGAGGCTTAGTGTCATCTTCTTTATTGTTGTTCACGTTTTTGTAACTGATTCTTTGATTGTTTTCTTTCGAGGGTCTCGGAGCATGATCACTTTCGTGATGTTTATAGTGCGTTTTTCTTTCGTGCCGCATTTGTCAGTTAAATGCTTTTGAGACCACCGAACGAAAACATATGTACTTATTCATTTCTGTTAACATTATAATGTTTATTACTAGTGTTTACTCTCTCTCTATATATATCTAAGACTCTTACCTCAGCATGTTAAAGGTCATGCGCCTCCAGCATACGCTCGCATACTGAAAAGGGTGTCGACTTGCTTGCTGCCTTCCTGTATGACTGACGTCACAGCTTGCCCTGGCCAATCATCGCCCGCCAGCCTGGCTTCCAGACGTTTCTATGATGTTATTATTTAAGTGGCGGCGTTTTTCTCTCCATCAGCATTCCTTCTTCAAACCTTCTACGGTCTTCTTCAACTAGCGAGAGGCATTCGTGCCTTCCGCCCTTCTCCGGGGCCTTCTAAACTTCGGGCCTAATCTGCATTTATGATTGAAACTACCAGGAAACGCAACAGCAGAGAGCTTCAGCACTGAGAAAGTGCATTCTACATTTTACTTCAAACCGCAAGAAGCTGCATCAAATCGCAGTTCTAAAATGCCATGTTATTTGGCATTCAAGAAATAACATCAAAACCTAACGATGTTAAACAATGTACAGCGCTGGTGAAGAAGAAGAAGAAGAAGAAGAAGATCGCCCTGCGAAGTTATTTTCCTGATGCTGGACATCTCAAATTCTACTACCAAAAAATCAAGTGTTGGCCACGGCAGTCTCCGTCAGCATGCTTCTAGTCATCGCCACTAAAGATAAGTTTGTGCCTTTTTTATTATTATCTTAATCATCTTCGTTTTAAGTGTTTGCTAGCAAGTGCAAGAATATTAAATTTGTGTGTGCATCAAGCAGAATGAACTTTTGAATAATAGCACATGGCTGTGCCAACCTAAATAAAATTAATGAACATTTGAAATTGCCCCAGGCGGGCCAGCATAACTAATTTTTTAATTAAGGCTTATTTATTAATGTGTTTGCAAGTTTCACCATAAAAATAAAAGTACCGTATTGTATTTACTCTCAATGTTCAGTCTAGTATTGAAAGAACCAGGCCGCATTTCCTTAGCCCAATCCTTTCAGTCTAATCTTCTCTTAAGGAAGTTATTTTGTCCAGGCCTTAAGCCTGATGCTGTCCTCCCGTTTATGTTGATGAATTTGGGCTGTTCTTCACATAACCATTTTGGTGCCTATAACCGGGATGCTTGTAAACATTCTGTTTAACCAAATCTTCAAATTTCTTAATGTTGGAACTAATTCAAAATTTAAATGCCATACTGAACATTGAGTGTGTTAATATTTTAAAAATTGTGTTTTCTAATCTACTTCGAAAGTTTCAGCTCGAGTGTATATGGTTGGCACTGAGAAGGGAGACAAACAGCAGGCCCGTATTTCACTGCAGGGGAAGCCGCACTCTCTTTTCTGGCAGACTGTCAACTTCTTCCGAAGCAAGGTGTACCAGCTCACAGTATAGTCGTGAGTACACAACAAACTTTCATAATGCCGATTGACGAGAAACTCATTAATGCTAGAGCTTCTGTCAAAGGCAAGTTAACGCGTTTTCGCACTTTTCTAGATGAGCTCCCGGAAAAAGAACGTAATAGTGACATAATTTCTCAAAGACTGAAAGGTTATGAACAGGCCTTTGAGAAATATGATGAGATCCAAAGTAATATTGAGACCAAGGATCCCGACCAGCAAAGTGACCGCTGTGAGGTTGAAAATTTATATTATAAGGGGTTCGCAGACGCGAAGCAGCTTTTAAGAAGTTTAACATTGCAGGAAAAGCAGGAGAAAACTCCTTCAGAATCTTCTTCTTTTCCTTCACGTGTTATATTACCGAAAATAGAATTACCTAAATTTACCGGAGATGAAGCTACATGGGAACCATTTTTTGAATTATTCAATTCATTGATTCACGAAAACGATTCTCTTCCTTCAATACAGAAGTTTCATTATTTGCGTTTGTCCTTGCAAGGCAACGCACTTAAACTCATCCAAGAGCTTACGTTGACAAATGAAAATTATGAAGTAGCTTTGGCACTTCTCAGAGATCGGTTTGGGAACACTCGTTTAAAAACTCAACGTCACATACAGGGTTTATTCAATTTACCTATTGTTCAAGCTGATAATCTTGCCTCGCTTCGTAATCTGATCGATGCTGCAGAACTTCATATTCGTGCGCTTGCAAATTTGGACCAACCAGTTGACCATTGGGATCTATTTTTGATTCATCTTATTTCTGTTAAATTAGACACTAAAACTTTAAAAGATTGGGAAGCAGATCTGTCGCAACATTCATTGTGTACCTATGAAGCTATTATTAAATTCTTAAAGGCGAAATGCCAAATTCTCTCTGCTGTAGCCAGCCAAAAGAGTAGCTCCACCTTCAAACCTCCTTCTAATAGTAAGGTCATCAGCCCCACTCAGAGAGTACTAAGGTCACATGCCTTTTCTACCAATATTCGGTCTTCCAATCAAGTACAAGCTTGTGTTTTGTGTCAACAACCACATAACTTGTACCAATGCGCTCAATTCAAATCTTTATCTGTGGATGAAAGACGCAAATTAATTACCACCCACAAGCACTGCTTTAATTGTCTATCAGCGACACATATGATAAGCAATTGTCGTTCTGAACGGTTATGTTTTCACTGCAAAGCAAAGCATCATACTCTCCTGCATAGGCATGAAAGATTGCGGTCATCAGCAACCAATAGTTCATCCGCTAAATCTAATTCTGAGACTTTGCCTAATAACGCTCAGTCTTTTACTCAAAGCTCTGTTTCGTTCAGTAAAACTCAAGTTTTATTGTCCACTGTCCAAATTCTAGTGAAGAATGTTCACGGAAAATGGGTTTCTGTAAGGGGATTGTTAGATAATGCTGCAACTAACAATTTTATCAGTGAATCGCTAGTTCGCAAGTTAGGTCTACAAATATGCCCTACTTCTATAGAAGTTACAGGAATTAATGGTTCCAAATCGCAATCTCTGAGTTATGCTAAAGTGGATGTAAAAGATTCCAATAATCTTGGCATTCATTTAAATTTAGATTTTTAAATTATAAATTCCATAGGTAATGACACCCCCATTACTTCTTTTCAAGTCCAGGGTTGGAATATTCCGCATCATTTGCAACTTGCAGATCCGAATTTCAACAGAGCTTCATCTGTAGAAATTCTTTTAAGTGCCAGGATTTTTTGGCAATGTTTACATCCGGAAAAGGTTAAAGTTGCCCGTGATGTTTTCTTTCGTAGAACTGATTTTGGTTGGATTGCCACTGGGCAAATATACCGCAACCCCGTTCAACAAAAATCTCATTGTTATTTTGTTGGTGCTGATTTAAATCAAGAATTAATTAAGTTCTGGGACATTGAGGATATTCAAGTCACCTCACCTCATTCTCTCAATAATGAGATCTGTGAAACACACTACGTAGAAACCACTGTTCGCACTACTGAAGGCAGATTCGTGGTTACTCTTCCTCGCATTTTTAACCCCCCTGTTATTACAGAATCACATTCCAGAGCTCTCAAAGCTTTATTCGCAATTGAAAATCGCTTTAAAAAAGATGCTCTCTTAAAAACTCAGTATACTTCCTTCATGGAAGAATACGAATCAGCGAATCACATGGAAGTAGTTCCAAAATCTGAAGAAATTAGTAATTCTCCTAAAGAAATAGTATATCTTAATCATCATCCGGTTTGGAAAAATTCTTCCACCCGAGAACAGATAAGAGTGGTTTTTAATGGGTCATCTCCAGATGCTAATGGTGTTTCTCTCAATGACACTCTGCATTCTGGACCCGCTATTCAGACAGATCTTACTTCAGTTTTACTTAACTTTCGTCTATTCCCCATTGCTGTTCTTGCTGACATCAAGCAAATGTATAGGCAAATTCTAGTAAATTCAGAACGTGATTTGCAAAGAATTTTGTGGCGAGACGACAATGCAAAACCTATAAAAATATTTCGTTTAAGAACAGTGACATACGGTCTTAAGCCGTCTGCTTTTCTCGCAATACGATCTCTTCACATGTTGGCCGAACAAGACGGTCATCTTTTTCATCCTCTAGCTTCTGAAGTTTTGAAAACTGCATTTTATGTAGATGATTTTCTGTATTCCTTTCCTAGTATCTCTGACGCACTTCTTGTTTGTGAAGATTTAAACTCTCTTCTTTCCGGTGGGGGGTTTACCCTTCATAAGTGGAACTCGAACTCAACCGAATTTTTATCTAACTTTTCACAAGTAATTCCTGTTGACAAATGTGTTGCGCTTCCTACTGAGGAATCAGCTATTAAAACCTTGGGTGTTTTTTGGTCTCCTTCTTCAGATACCTTTTCCTATCAGGTACACTTATCTGAGTTTCACCCTCGAACGAAAAGGCAATTATTATCGGAAATAGCAAGAGTTTTTGATCCATTGCAGTACATTGCTCCGGTGGTTATTACTGCAAAAATTTTCTTGCAAAAACTTTGGTTATTGAAAATTGGTTGGGATGAAAAGGTACCCTCCCCCCTTTTGGATGAGTGGTTGAAATACCGCAAGAGTTTGTTAGATCTTTCTCAAATTTCTATTCCTCGCACTTTAATTTCCGACATTTCATGTCAGTATTTCGATTTGCACGTATTTGCAGATAGTTCTGAAAAGGCATACGGTTGCTGCGCCTACTTAGTAGGCCGCCCTTCCAATACTTGACCCGGATTTTCCAATTTAATTTGTGCAAAATCAAAGGTAGCCCCACTCAAATCCATATCTTTGCCTAGATTGGAATTATGTTCTGCTGTAATGGCTGTGGAATTAGCCAGCAAATTAAAAATCAGTTTAAATTTGAAATTTTCGACCACATGGTTTTGGAGTGATTCTTCCATCGTGTTAGCTTGGATTTCAAAACCTTCTTCGCATTGGACCACTTTTGTGGCTAATCGCGTTTCTAAAATACAAGAGTTGTCTCATTTTGACCAATGGAATCATGTTCCGGGGAAAGAAAACCCCGCTGATATAATTTCACGTGGCTGTTTGCCCAAGAAATTAATTTCTCTTAAACTATACTGGAATGGTCCGGCGTGGCTCAGTCAGGATTTTTCTTGTTGGCCTCGTTCATCTAATCCGCTCGCAGAAGATGTTCCTGATGCTCGCATTGTTACCGCTTCCCTTTTTCTAACTTATATTGCTACTAGTCTTTTTCAGCGTTACTCTTCATTTAATACATTAATTCGGGTGGTAGCATATTTATTTCGATGGAAATTTCTTGTTCTTGATGAGCCTGTGAAGCCGCAACCCTTTCTCACTAAAATGGAATTGGAATTTGCTACTCGTAGAATCTTGTTTCTTATGCAACAAGAAGTATTTTCTTGAGTATCAGACGCTTTTAAGCAAAAAACCTTTACCAAAGTCTAGTAGGCTGTTACCTCTCACCCCTTTTTTGGACCAAGATGGAGTAATAAGAGTGGGAGGCAGGCTAGAAAATTCTAGTTACTCAGATGAGAAAAAATATCCCATTATTCTTCCTTCTAGACATCCTATTACTACTCTCATCGTAAAGAAATTTCATTATCAGAATTTGCACGCTGGCACCCGCACTTTGCTTTGTTTAATTCGCGAGCAATATTGGCTCATTAACGGTGTTCATGAAGTTTCTTCTGTTATTCGGAAATGTATACCTTGTTTCAAATCCAAGCCCCCGCCAATCACGCAAATTATGGGAAACTTGCCATATTTTCGTTCCGAACCTAGTAAGCCTTTCGCCCTGACGGGTATCGATTATGCCGGTCCTTATGTCTATCAAGTTAATTCCCCTTTATCTAAGCGAAAGTTGTTAGGTAAACTTTATATTTCTTTATTTGTGTGCATGGTGACAGGAGCCATTCACCTTGAGTTGGTTACAAGTGCTTCTACTCCTTATTTTATAGCAGCCTTTTCTAGATTTGCCTCTAGAAGGGGTGTTCCTTCTGAGGTTTTCTCAGATAACGCAAAAATTTTTGTTAGTACTTTTGATCTTTGGAAAACTGCACTTACCTCTCCTTCTGCTAAGGAACAGTTTTCTAATTTTTCTCATGCTAAGGGATTCAAATGGCATTTCACTCCCCCTTACGCCCCCCCATCATGGTGGTCGTTGGGAATCTTGCATAAAGCTCACGAAGAGACAGCTGAAGAAAACCCTTGGTTCAGCCATCCTTTCCTATGAGGAATTTAATTCCTTAATTATTCAGGTTGAGGGTATCGTAAATTCTAGGCCGCTCACGCCTTTGTCTAACGATCCTAAAGATCTTCTTCCGTTAACACCTGGCCATTTTTTAATAGGCTGTTCTTTAGCTTCTACGCCTCCTTTGCTGAGTCGTCGCTGTGATCTCAGGTTGCCTATTTTCTGGAGAAAGACTCTTTGCGAAACTCCTTTTGGCGCCGTTGGAAGCTGGAGTATCTCGGCTCACTTAACAGAAGAGAGAAGTGGCGGCTTTCCC
Source organism: Meconema thalassinum (assembly GCA_946902985.2). Classification (NCBI taxonomy): domain Eukaryota; kingdom Metazoa; phylum Arthropoda; class Insecta; order Orthoptera; family Tettigoniidae; genus Meconema; species Meconema thalassinum. The sequence continues at coordinate 193,651,786 of OX336395.1, forward strand.
AGCCTGATGTGCGAGTGGGAGATATGGTTCTTTTGCGAGATCCAAGTCCCCCTCTCGTATGGAATATTGGTAGAGTAACTCACTGCCATTTGGGTCGTGATAATCATGTGAGAGTTGTAGATGTTCTCACTAGTAAGGGTGTCTATACTAGACCAATTTCTATGGTTGCTATCTTGCCTGTTGAGGCTTAGTGTCATCTTCTTTATTGTTGTTCACGTTTTTGTAACTGATTCTTTGATTGTTTTCTTTCGGGGGTCTCGGAGCATGATCACTTTCGTGATGTTTATAGTGCGTTTTTCTTTCGTGCCGCATTTGTCAGTTAAATGCTTTTGAGACCACCGAACGAAAACATATGTACTTATTCATTTCAGTTAACATTATAATGTTTATTACTAGTGTTTACTCTCTCTCTATATATATCTAAGACTCTTACCTCAGCATGTTAAAGGTCATGCGCCTCCAGCATACGCTCGCATACTGAAAAGGGTGTCGACTTGCTTGCTGCCTTCCTGTATGACTGACGTCACAGCTTGCCCTGGCCAATCATCGCCCGCCAGCCTGGCTTCCAGACGTTTCTATGATGTTATTATTTAAGTGGCGGCGTTTTGCTCTCCATCAGCATTCCTTCTTCAAACCTTCTACGGTCTTCTTCAACTAGCGAGAGGCATTCGTGCCTTCCGCCCTTCTCCGGGGCCTTCTAAACTTCGGGCCTAAACTGCATTTATGATTGAAACTACCAGGAAACGCAACAGCAGAGAGCTTCAGCACTGAGAAAGTGCATTCTACATTTTACTTCAAACCGCAAGAAGCTGCATCAAATCGCAGTTCTAAAATGCCATGTTATTTGGCATTCAAGAAATAACATCAAAACCTAACGATGTTAAACAATGTACAGCGCTGGTGAAGAAGAAGAAGAAGATCGCCCTGGCGAAGTTATTTTCCTGATGCTGGACATCTCAAATTCTACTACCAAAAAATCAAGTGTTGGCCACGGCAGTCTCCGTCAGCATGCTTCTAGTCATCGCCACTAAAGATAAGTTTGTGCCTTTTTTATTATTATCTTAATCATCTTCGTTTTAAGTGTTTGCTAGCAAGTGCAAGAATATTAAATTTGTGTGTGCATCAAGCAGAATGAACTTTTGAATAATAGCACATGGCTGTGCCAACCTAAATAAAATTAATGAACATTTGAAATTGCCCCAGGCGGGCCAGCATAACTAATTTTTTAATTAAGGCTTATTTATTAATGTGTTTGCAAGTTTCACCATAAAAATAAAAGTACCGTATTGTATTTACTCTCAATGTTCAGTCTAGTATTGAAAGAACCAGGCCGCATTTCCTTAGCCCAATCCTTTCAGTCTAATCTTCTCTTAAGGAAGTTATTTTGTCCAGGCCTTAAGCCTGATGCTGTCCTCCCGTTTATGTTGATGAATTTGGGCTGTTCTTCACATAACCAAGCGCTATAGTGTTCAAGGAGCTTGGATATGTAACCTCCTTGACTTTTAGTGCTTCAAGGAACAACGAAATTCAACATGCAAGCTACCCTCTGGGTGTCAAATAAAAAAGCTTGTACCGGGCACCATGCGATATTAATACGTTAATATTTTGGAGTGGAGTCTGGCCTGGTTGGAGAGGCCCCCGTCATACAGATATTTAATTTCCACACCAGAGTTGTTAGCAGGTGATGTCTCAAAGCATACATGGCAAAAAGTGTAGGTGCAAGTACACACTCTTGCTAGAGTCCTTTGTAATTAGAAATTCCTCAGATATCATTCTGATATAGTACCTGACCAACCATGCCACCATGGAGAGCTTGGATCGAACTAACAAAATCTTTGGGGCATCCAAAGCGCCTCAAAATCCTCCACATAGCGCTACGTGGAACTGTTTCAAAGGCCTTTTCAAGGTCATAGAACACTAAGAACAGGGGTGTCATTTGTTCTCTGCACTTCTGGAGTATTCTTGCGCAGAAGATCATGTCGATTGTACGAGAGGTCCGAAACCCAGGTAGTAACCTCTCCGAAACAACCTGAAGACTATTCAGTAAGATTCTAGCAAGTATTTTTCCAGCCATGGCAAGCAGGTAAATACCACGATCACCTTTCGTAAAGATTGTAACTATTCTGGAGTTTTTCAAGGTAGCAAGAACGTTTTTGGTTTCCCAAATGAGAAGAATCAGATAGAAAAGCCTGGTTTTTAGAGGTAAGCCTCACATTGAATGAGTTCAAGAGGAATGTTGTCTGATCCTGGAGCCTTCCCTGTTTTCATTCTGGTGAGAGCTTTGATAAACTCTTTGAAATTTGGAGGAGTGTCCATCCAGGGTTGGGGAGTATGTTCATATACATGCTGAAGAAAATCATCATCATCATCATCAGCAGCAGCAGCAGCAGCAGAACTGTGGTTCAAGAGTTAACTGAAGTGCTCTTTCCATCTTTTCAAGATGTCCTGGCTATCTGTAAGAATGGTGGAGTTGTCCAACAGTTTTCAAGGTTCCTGATTATCAGACTAGTCCATACAACTCTTTCAGTCCAGCGTGAAGTTTCGTAGTCCCTGATATCTGAGAATTTCTGGAAGTTCCTTAGCCATTTGCTGCCACCAGTTCTCTATTTTCCCGATTTCAGACTGACACTTCCGTTTTAGTTCTTGAAAACTCAATTTTTCCTCTCTGGAGGATGGATCTTGAGAACGGATAGGTAAGCATCCCGTAGTAATAGGTACGTAGTGGCAGTCCGGGCAGAGCATACCAAGAGCCTGTGACCTAGCCTGAAATAGGCAAAACCCCGTAAAAACCTAGAAGAATAGCTGGATTATAATTTAATCTATATTGCCATGTGACATAGGACATAACCTAAAAATTTAGCATACATAAATAATTTCAATGTCATGCCATAATATTTGGCCTGTTTGCCATCTCTTGATGAATGCAGTACATTTGCATTTGTCAGTTGGCACAGGCTAGAGTAAAAGGTGGCTTTTCACCGATGTCTCAGTCTCACCCATGGCTGTGATTATATGGAAGCTACTGAGGTATGGGTGGTGCTTAGTAATGGCATTCGGGGCACAGTCAGTGCCTGCGAATGCTGTTCAAATTTCAACTCATAGGGTTAGGACTACTGTTCTGACTCAGTGAGGAAAGCAATGGCAAACTACCTCACTCCTCTTCTTGCCTAGAGCGCCTCAAAATAGAGCTGCCTTGGGTTTTTGTGGGTATCTACTCACATAACGTAATGGCGGTACTTTTTGAGGATCCAACCAGCCTTCGGGCTGACTACCTAACAGACAGACAGCCATAATATTGTGCTGGCCTACTCCCCAGTGTGTATTAAGGAGTAACAACTGAAGATTGAAATTATAATGACAACCATTGTGATTAAGGGAGCTTCACTTTCTTGTGTTTCATGATATTGCCACATTGGCCAGTGTAATAACCCATATATTCCCGATTTTCACAGTTACTAACCCTAGAACATTGACAGACAGAAAGTGATATTAACCGAACATGTGCCCAGCCGTAAGAAAAAATCTACAAAGTGACAGTCTGAAAGACTAGACTTTGTATCATTTTAAATGCTACAAATGCTGAAAAATGCTAGAAAGGCTGGAGGCTTCTCACTTTGCTCGAAGCTAAAGACTCTTGACATGTTAGAAAATTATCTGCATAATATTTATCTTGCTAATCTTGTTTCAAATTACTCGCAAACGGCAAGTGCAAACCAAGGGCAAAGCAAGGTCAAGCGCGCGGGATGCAGTCACGCTCACCAGAGCGTGCGGGGACGTGCCCCTTCCATCCAGTCTAAAAACCCTTATAGTGGGCGATGTATTGAAGATTGAGATATGCTCTCGCGGACTTTTTTGTAGAACTTTTCATGCTGACCAATTCTTACTCTCATAATATATTTATATTTTTAACGGTTTGCCCAGCGTAAGCTTTAAGAAGCGCACGGACACTAAGTTTATTTTCGACTTTTTTCACTGAAATAGTTACTGCTTGGCTTCCTTTGATCGTACATAAATTATTTTCTACAGAATCTTTCCTCGAGATATCCTTTACAGAATGGTGAAAAACGCATCAAAATCCATCCAGTGGTTCTCGACATTACCCGTGGCATCCAAGAACCGGGGATTTTTGTCTTATACAACGAAGTAGAGATTGTCAGGGAACACATGCACCAAATGGTACTACGACGTCGCACACCTCAGTGCATCTGAGTACATTTCGTCCCGTCACTGTAACGTAACGACAGACCCCAGCGTAACGACGAAGTCGACAAGATCATTTAAAATTGTAAAACTGGTAAATTGTGAATAGGAACAGGACTGAAAACTACAGCAATTGAACATTGTGACTATAAAAGCTGAAAGAGAAACATTAAAACTCAAAGTCTCCCAGTAAAAACATTTATAAATTTATTGTTCAGTGATTGTACAAAGATAGACAAAACAACTATATATCAAATATTTACATATAAAACAATATGACTAGAATATGAATGACTATCATAAATTTCTTTTTAAATCAAATTCATGTAGCACATTACATATGGTATTACTGTATATGAGTAAAACAAAGACTAGGGAATAAGTTTACAAAAGCACAGATGCACAAGGAACCGACATTTCCCCCAAGTAAATTTTTCTCTCCTCAAACTTAACCCTTGCAGTGTAGATGAGGTGACACGAGACTTCTACAGTCTTTCCTGAATTACCGCATTTCCTGGCATAAATCACTTTTTTTCACCCTAATATTCGTAGAAAAAAGAAAAGCAGGGGTTGCCGATTGTGCCAAGAACATTCAAGTTTCAAATATAAAAAATGGATTACAGTAGAAAGTAGTTTATCCGGACGTCAAACAACCGGAATGTCAATTATCCGGACGGGCAAAAAAGAAAGAAAAAAAAAGAAAGATGTTCAAGAGGGAAGTTTAACGTCGTTTACTGTTGGCAGAAGATGAGGAGAGGGTGATATTTTTTCTTAAGGACTAACTGTTACTTGAAAGCTGACGGATGGAACACTAACACCACAGAATCTTCAAAATGCATTGAATAAATTGGTATGAGAACGAGACCATTAAGATCACAGACACTGTTGATGAAGATTTGGATGCAGTGACAAATGAGTTATTCCCCCAAGTTGCTGGATTTTCCGACTGTGATAGAGAAGGCGCACAAGCTTGGTTGGAAAGTGACTCAGGTTTTCAAATCTTAGATGATGAAATTACTTCTCTGGTGCAAGAAGTGGGGAAGACTAAAAGGGTGAAAGCTTAGATGGGATAGATGAAGGAGATGGGAAAGATGAAGAAGGACCAAGTCATGGAGAAGCGTTTTACTGCATTAGGAACTGCGCTATTGTAGTATGGTTTTACTATGAAATAAACACATGTTCGATTATCCGTAAAAATAGTTATCCCAATTAGTCCGGATAAACGACGTTCCACTGTATTAGCATATTTTGTCATCCTGTGTGTTTCAACATACAGTTTATGGCCAGTCAGCCCTGGTTATGCTGTTGTACCACAGGAATGTGTAATTTATAGACAAATTGCTTTGTGTGCAACTGACCACTTACGTATTAACTGCCCTTGCCCAAGGCTCACCAACGAGCTATGCAAGGTACATGATCAAATCTGTTCGTACAGTAGAACGTCGTTTATCCGGATGTCAAACAACCGGAACGTCAATTATCCGGACGAGCAAAAATGTCGGAGCAGCGCACGCTTACTGTATGTGGAAGTGAGCGCTGCCTACATTAGCGAGTCTGTTCTAGTTTTTAATTGTTGTCTCCTACCGTTTGGTTGCTCTAAACGTGTTATAGTAGCCTTCGTGCTGAACTGTATTACGTTGTGAAAAGGACTTCTACGAGTGGCAAAAAGGAAAAACAAAATCGCAATGTTTTATCGATTGATTATAAGGCGGAGATCATTAAAGAAACTGGATAAATGTGAGTGTGAAGTGTCTAATGAAAAATTACAGTGTCAGAAAATCCACAATATTTATGATTTGAAGAACCGAAAAGGTGAAATTCTGAATTATGCATCGAAGTTAACATGAAATCGGCTACGGATGAAAAATTGGAAGACGCGGCGTACTTATGGTTTATTTAGACTAGTAAGGGATATCCCATTTCATACCTGCCAACTTTTGAAAAGGGCTATCAGTAAAACTCACGCGCGACAAAAAATCTAACGATTTTCGACATACCCCGGCTTGACGAAAATAATAATACTTCTGGGCTACAAAATACAATAATTCATGCTTTAAACAGGATACTTCAATGAAATCATATCTACTCACATGATTTGTAGATGAACATAACAATCAAGAAGAAATCCATGTTAATCAGCAGCAGGCGTGGTGAATATTGGTTTGGAGCAGACATAACAGGACTTCCTTGATAGATTAAGCTGATATACGATAATTGAAAAAGGCTTTAAACAATAAAACTTGTTTAACGTAACACAGGCAAGAAATAATATAACACACACTGCAAATCACATGCTAGTTCAACTTTTAAGTCATGGTTGTGGCCTTTTTAGCTTCCTGCAAACAGTCTTGAGAAAATGTTTTGTCATAACAGGGACCAGAACTCCTGGTCTTCAAAATATAAATAGACCCCAGAGATTCATTGGACATGGATGACCTGAACTGTGTTCTATTTTTCTTCACAAGGCTAAAAAAAACGTTCACATTCTGCATTGCTATGGGGTATGGTGAGAATAGAGAGCAATACTCTAGAAATTCGGTTATACTTAAGAAGTCCATCGGCTCCACGAATTCTTGATATTTGTGCCCAACTGGAATCACTTGCAGCATCTTGATGTGCAGCCAAAGTGTCATCCACCTGAAGAGCTGTGAACTGCCTCTGAAGCTCATTCACCACCTCATCTGTAGTTTCATTCTCTTCCTTGCATAACATGATAGGAAACTTTTCCAAGAAAAAACGAATGGAAGTTAACTGTGCATCTTTAATTTTGTCTAACCTAGCAACTTGAGCATTCTTTAACACGTCATCCTTGAGTGGAAACTTGTTGATGATGTAGTCACAGGCAGTATAAAAGTAGTTTCTCACTGATGAAAAGAAAAGGGATTTATATGTATCCGGTCCGTTCTGAAGGCACTTAACAACTTCAGATGATGCATTTTTTGCCATTTTATTTACAATACATGTCGTTTTCGTACGACCACAACTATATTTCTTTGCAACTTCTGATGTGGGAATCATCTTCTTAAATAAAGCACCAGCATGATCAGCCGCACTTAAGGGCACATTCTGGTCCACCAAAAAGGAAGTAAACAGACACTCGGCCCTAATTACGTCACTGTCAACGTTTCCAGACTTAGCAAAAAAGGTGTTGATTTTCTTGCTATCTTCCTTCGATTTAACATAACTAATGTGTTTACTGCACTTCACATGATTACTTAAATAGTTTTTTCCACCATGTGCAATATTAATATCACACCCACATACCGTGCAAAAGGCACATTTTTCTCCCTTTCTTGATTTTAGTATGCACGGAAAATCAACCGAGTATGATTCTTTAAATGTCTGGAAGTACTGTTTCTTGTTGGATTTGTTCATTCTCGATATCTACTAAAACATCGAAAGGAACCTGGATCACTGAACGTTACATAAAATTATAACATAAAACACTTAAGACAGCCAACACTTCATTAAAACATGTCAAAACACACAAAGTCTTAAACCATTAAATGAATACGACGCCAACCTCGTGAAGAAAGAATATGCACATGGTAGAAAAAAAACACACACACACGTGGAACGAATGTAATTAGTCCAAGGAATACAGGAAACTGCGAAGAAGCACGAAGTTCTAGCACAAAAACTCGAACGCTTCATTAAAATATGCCATAACCTTAAAAGACGAAAACATTCAAGGAACGCCAACTTCGCGAACAATGAACAACTAACGTGGTCAAAGAATATGGTTTAAATCGCAACGAGCGAACGGAACGGAACAAAGAATATGCGAAGCAGAGCCTGTCGACACCTAAGATTCACATGGAAGAACGGTTATCCCGGCTTCAAATTCAATTACAATGAAGACACAAACATCACACGGTTAAAAGTACGAATCATATCAAAGAACGAGTTATCGACTATCGTGGACTTGCCTTCGACCCACGCAAACAATCGATTGTACGGAAGTGGGCGGTATTATCGAATGGAAATTATCTTTTCAAATTTTTGTCCGCGAAATCGTAAAATGACACCGTTCATCCGTAAAACCGTAAAATGCTGCAATTTCCGTAAATTTTACGGATAAACCGTAAAAGTTGGCAGGTATGCCATTTCTAGACCTTTGTTGTGTGAGAAAACTTTGCACCTATATGAGAAGCTTGGTGGTTCTCCCTATATTCGATTATCCAGAAAAGTAGTTATCCGGAACACTTTCGGTCCCAATTAGTCCGGATAAACGACGTTCTACTGTACTTCAAAAGGATTGGTTTCTGGAGGATTTAGTTCACATGCAGTACTGGGCGAACAAGTTTGACTTGGCTGCAAAGTTTGTGCCCAATCGTCTGCTCAGTCTCAAATCGTGTGAGTGCATGGTGAAAGTGGCTTTTAAGAATGCAAGAAAGCATCAATATGTTTTCTTAAAGCCAAACACAATGGTGATGGAGAGGTTAAGATATTTCCTATCCCTGCGCTTACTCGTTGGGGCTCGGGGCTGCACTCTGCACGTCAATGACCTAGTTCAATACTTAAGGAAACAGAAGGGATTAATCCTGAATTTTCCAGGAGTTTGGAAACTGTGTGGTTCCACTGCAAGTAATGTTAGCTAAGAGGCTTTTCCGCCTATTCTGTCAGAAAGGCATACAAATCTGTATCCTGAAAACAAGGAAACAGTGCTATGCTGGTACATTCGGGACAACGTAAGTTTCACAAGTTAGTCATGCACAGTATTTGTTGAAGTAAATGGTACCAAAAATTACATGCCCGAGATACCCACATTTCAGGTATTCGCAAGGGTCAACCCAATCGAAGTGCAATGCAAGGGCCTCACCCTGGGGGAACCGCCTTATTGATCGAGGTAACCCCTACGCCAGTTAGGTCTTAAACACAGAAAAAATAATTCATTTGAGTTTCAATTCCTTCAAATAAAAATTAGAACAAATTGTTATTCCTAGAAAAGTTTCTATAGTGTTCAATAACAAGATCCATGCATTGTACATAGTTATGAAGTACACTTACACCACATTAAAAAAAGAAAAAAATTCACTGCATTGGAACCTTTTTTGATGCCACAAATCAGGATCCCCAGCTATAAGATATGCCATGAATTTTTATAAACCAATTTGCTTTTGAAAAATAGGGTGCAAAGATTATGCCAGGAAATACACAATTGAATTACAAAATTCTAAGCAGATTTTCCCAAGTGGAATCCATCCATTTATTGCTTACTGCTAAAAATTATGTCAGGATATTTGTTTGATTCTTAGGGAATTATACATCTGAATGCAATTTCATACTATGATAAATGTATTTGCACCAAATTTTATACTAGACTTTTGGTGTGTTAATGAAAACACAGTTCACTTAAAATGAACTGCTAGCTATTAAATATCGATTGATATTCTCGACAAAAATGAATTCCCAATGTGCCCCCACTGCCATGCCTGTTTTCTGTTAATTGAGGGATTTTACTGTACCCTGTCATGCTTCACACCTTTTCCTTTATGTAAAATTCACTTGGTAGAGAGTTTGAACTTTTGTTCTGTTACTTAGGAAGACTGATTTTATTGTCCCTTAAAACTTAACATTCTAATTCATTCACTGCAAAATGAGTCTTACTCACATTAAAAAACTATATGCTATTCAAAACATTGCCATTCCACTGTCATCATACTATTCTGAGAGTACAAAAAAATATGTTCAATATATTACATTATGTACTTACATGTCTATTATTTTATTGTTAACATACATTTACAACCATAACACTATCTTGAAGATCCTACATGACTAAAATATCAAAAGAGATTTCCCAATGGTAAAGGTATGCAAGAGAAATAAACAGTTGAAATTCCTAAAACTGCTTACATTACTTTTGAAACATCTCGACACAATCAGGATAATATCCAATCAAAGAAAAAGGCAGACTGATTCAATGTACCACCTTGTGGTTCTTTTTTTTGTTTGTTTCATTGTTTTGATGTGCAAGTTTCAGTTGACATCAGGTCTTCATAAATGGGCTGCTCTCTTCTGGGTTGTGATCGTGGGGTTTGTTAGCAGTCTTGTGTCCCAACATCTTATGTTTGTTAGATTCTCCTTTCAATCTTTCAATTGAAATCTTATTTTTGTCACAAAACACATGGAAGATTTTTTTTCCAATGCTAAAATCAATTTAACTTATTCTAAAATATAAAGTTAATGGAGAATAAATTAGTTCCACTGAATTAATTATGAACATGTAATAAGACTACAACGTTCAGAGTTAGTTGAACTGTGTTCGATAAGATAATTCTTCCATTTGAAAAATAAATGAGACTCTTAAGGACTAATTTATATCACAATAAAATATGGTTCCTAACTATGACTGGCAATGGCAATCCCACTGCAAATTTCTGTGTGATGGAAGTATTAAATTAGTTCCACTGAATTAATTATGAACATGCATAAGACTACAACGTTCAGAGTTAATTGAACAGTATTAGATACGATAAATTTTCCATTTGAAAAATAAATTACTCGAACTGCTCTTTTATGATATTACCTTATGCCATTTTAATAGTCATGTTTCAAGCATTAATACTTCACAGATTGGAACAATATCAAAGTTAATACCGAATGATTTAATCCTTGACATGCTTGAGGAGGAAATTGCCAGGAAAGTTTGTAGCCTACTTCTGCCTGCTCTCCTTCAGGGATGATACAGTTGTAATTGTTTTTTTTTAAATTGTTTTAAGGGGCTATAAATATGGTAAGAGCAGTTTTGTGTTTGTAAATTTCAATAGAAATCACTTGCTGTGTGACAGCAAACTTTCACTAGCACAGCCTTCTGAGGATACACCAACGATTGCTCATCTACAATGGCATTTATAGCAACTAACATTTAAAAACCGAATCACAATATTTATTTTATGTAGTCATCTTTGTATAACTTTAGCAATCCCTATTAGTTGTTACATTTGTTTTCTGTTGAGCCATAATTTGTTGCGTCGGACACAGACCCTCATTTCTTTTGTATGTGGATGTTTTTATACCTTCTCAGGCCTACATGTAACTCCTAATTGTAGTTTATAGCACCTGAGACGACCCCACCGTCCCCTTAAAAACGGGCTCCTGTCGTCATTCTCACTCCTCCCCACACTCTAGAATTCTCCCTGGAAGCAGGAGGTACACTTAAATAAGTATTCAGGCTTCCAAGTACATGTAAATTTTGTAAGTTTATTGCCTTAGAGTAACTCCATGTTAAGGTTCGATCATTAGCCGAGAGTAAGATGAATGAAACCCAGTGATCAGCCACATGTTAGGTGCTTTCTGTAAATTGGGCGTTTTCCATGAACAGTGCAAGCCTTTCAATTCTGTTTTAAGATGCAGAATGTTATGAATTTCGACTGTCACTTCCAAACATCTGAGCGGTTTTGCCAGTTTGAAGCCAAAAGCGAAATTTGCAGTTTTACTCAATATCGTGATCATAACCCACTGATGGACATTTCAATGTAGAATACAAATCACTGAGTGTGCCTTTTCATTTAGAAAAGAAAGAAAATCAGGAATCAATCCTGGTCCTTTTTGGTGAGAAGCAAGCAGTTACATTAATACTTTACCATGACTCTCCCTCCCCAGTTCAAAAATGACTGAAAATAAGTTGGAAACTTCCTGTTCAACCATGTTTTCCCAGTTCAATGTTTATTTTGGAAGTGAAAATTTGTCAAGTAAGTGAACAAATTTGTACATGCTGACAGACTTATCGGTCAAACGATGCAACTAGTTTATTTTTGCCCCAATTTCAAACCGCACACAGTCAGGAACGTCATCTTCCTTTGTAGCAATTGTTACCTATGAAAATTTAAAACTACTTCTACCATTATCAATTTATCATAGGTCACAAAAAACTGTCTACCACAGCAACCACAAGGTAATACACCAACTGTTCATGAGAATCAGCAGTCTTGCCACAATCTGTTGGCAGCACGAGACATTTTCCAGCACACAGGTGTTGCATAACATTGAAGAGTGGAAATGCAACCCATTAATGTATTGAGGAAACTCTTTCAGTCTTGTGGCTCTAAGGCAGAGTTCTTCTTAAACTTCATGGCTTTCAGCACACATGGGGCCATTTCCTCCAACTTGCTGAATACTGTGTGTTTTGGGGAGGATCTATAACGAGAGGGGGATTTCCTCGTGCTTCGTCGGACAGGAGTGACAACATAGTTGAGAGAGGCAGGTTCCACACCAAGGTCCGAGCTTAACCTGGAAGCAGAGTCAAATTACAAAAGAGAGTTGGGAGAGGTATATTTTTAAAACGACTTGGTTACAATAAGATACGATGGCTGCCGAGGACAACTGTTTGTTTACGTTAGTGCCTGTAGGCTAGCAGGGAAAAGCAGGGAATGACCTGCCAACCCAAGCTCAGCAACAACTGAAAACAATGTGTAGTTCATTATTTGGCCGCCATAAATTATATTTTAAACATAGTAAACTCTAGATCAGGGCCATCCACAGCGCTCCCCGAGGGCTAGCGCTCCGGCCGCGCTCTTAAGCCAATGCTCCGGGAGCTTTGGTGGAAGGTAGTTTCTTTAGGGGTACAGGCCGGACGTTTGTTTTAGACGACTGCCCTTGACCTTGAAGCCTATGGGTGAGCCTACACACACTCACTCTCACCCTATCGCCTCACACTTGTTCACCACCGATCTGATGTAATGAAATTCCCGACTTGAGAAGACAGTACAGTCCACCTCGAAGTATTGTGTAACACGGAAGTACACTTTACGTAGTTACGAACAGAACGTCATATTTGCCAATGACTGTACTTCAGTGGTAGTGTGCAACAGCTTTGTCAATCATCGGACCGCTTGGGGCAGCTGATAACACTGGTACTGTAGTAACTCGCCTCCAGGCTTCCATTACGATTTTTCACTCTTCTAAAACAATCGTCCGGCCTGTAGAAGGAGCTTGGCTGACTGAGCACGTCCAGTCGCTAGTCTAGTCCAATGCGCTTTGTTGACAGTGTGTAAGTTAGTCAGTTTCGCATTGTCATTACTAAACATATTAAAAAAGGGAGTGGCAAAGCAGCAGCCTTTAAAGCAGAATGGGAAATTTCATTATTCTGTACAGCATATTAAGGGCATGCCAAATGTTTAGTGTGCCACCGAGATTTAATGTGTTTGAAAAACACAATTCGGAACGGTTCTGCAGTGCCAACCACAGGGATGATTATGATTTGACAGACACCAATCGAAGTTGGAAGAATTGAAAGAATTGCAAGCAGCACTTTTCTGCAAGTATTATTTTAAAATACTTTTTTCGAAACAAACAAATTACTTAAAATAACTGAACAACACTAAAATTGTTACTTGCCATATTTCTGTCCAACAGGAGATAGAGGAGAGAGAGGTTGGTAGACCCAATTTACGAGCAAGCTAAAAATGTTCAATGTGAATTGCCAAATCTGGGAAACCCTTCGCGGAAAGGAATTTAATCAAGGAGTGCCTAATGGACGCGGCAGCATGCGTTCGTCCTATGAAGCTAGTTGAGAAATTAGAAAAAATCTCACCCTGTAGGTCTATGCAAGGTATATTTTAATGGCAAAACAGCCCTATCGATATGATGTCAACAATCCCACAAAAGCCGTCGACCGCACGACTGTACATACGTATCTTATCAGCGCGGTCGGAACATCATCCATCTGTCTCAGGTCTCCTCCCCTGCCACAGTGTAGTGGTGGTAGGGGAAGGAGCGCTAGTCCGACTGCCCAGTGCTCCCCGAGCGTGGCGGCGCTCTCAATAGCGCAATGACTGGATGGCCCTGCTCTAGATTATCCATATTAATACGAATTTAACGCACACTGCTATGCTGTGTGGTTATTCTTACTTTATTTGTTTTTATCATGTATCAAGAGTATTTCTTACTGGAATAGCTATGCTTCCTTATTGACGTTTAAAATAAATGAAATACCAAATGGCATTTAATCATTTTGTTACATCTTATGTGGATAAATTGAATTAATATACATTTAATTGTAATTATACTAGTTAGCAAATTACATTTCTCAAACATCTTAGCAAAGATGTTTGAGAAAGTTTTGGAAAGGAGAATTAGGACAAGGATAGAAGGAGGGATGAGGGAATAACAACATGGCTTCATAGCAGGAAGGTCCACAGTAGATTTGATTTTTGCTGCAAGGCAGTTACAAGAACAGCACTATGAGTATGGAACAGATCTACTGATGGCCTTCCTGGACATTGAGAAAGCATATGACAGTGTATGCAGAAACAAAGTACAGACGTCCCTGAATGACAGAGGAGTAGGAAAATGGACTAAAAGGAGGATAAAGGAGATGTACAAGGAAAGAGTGAGCTGTGTGAAAGTGGGAGGAGTGAGATCGGACTGGTTGGAACAGAGAAACGGCCAGAAACAAGGAAGTGCACTGTCACCGTTACTTTTCATTGTGGTGATGGATGACATAATGACCCGAGTGGCACAAGTAATTGGGGAAGGAAAGATGAAAGCAATGGTGTTTGCAGAGGATTTGATGATTTGGGGAAACAAGGCGAGGTACAGGTACAGGAACAGTTGGACGTGTGGGAAGGAATAATACATGGATATGGGATGAAATTTAGCATAAATAAGAGTGAGATGGTGATCACAACAAGGAAGAAGGAAAGAACCACAAACGGAATAACAATTGGTGGGGAAGCACTGAAGAAAGTGGAGAGTTTCAAGTATCTGGGAAGCCTGATACAAGATAATGGAAGAAACGATACAGAAATAAATTAGCAGGGGAGACAGGCAGAAGCATTCCGGAGGAGTGTGAGAAGCATGTTATGGAGCAAGGATGTCCCTCAGAAGAGCAAAAGGATCATATATCGGACGTACTAAGTCCCTATCCTGACGTATGCCTCGGAGACCTAGGTTATGAAAGGAAGGGAGAAGAGCAAAATACAGGCCAGTGAGATGAGGTTCATGAGAAGCAGTATTGAAGCTACAAAGATTGACAGAATAAGCAATGAGAGGACCAGAAAATTAATGAAGGAGGAACCATTACAGGATGGTATAGAGAAATCTAGACTTAGATGGTATGGGCATGTAAAACGAATGGAGGAGAAGAGGATACCCAGGAGGATACACGAGACGAAGTGGGAAGGAAAGAGACAGAGGAAGACCAAGAGACAGGTGGCTGAAGGGGGTGGAAGAAAGCATGAAGAGAGGAGAAGACTGGACAAGGGTGGAGGCTGAGAGATGGAGGGAAGACAGAAGGCGCTGGAGAGGCTTGTGTTCCAAACAGAGCCGGGCAGTGACTGGAAACTGTGCAAGATGATGATGATGAACTTACATTAGCCTACATATTCCTATCTTTGTAAGTTATAGTCACATACACTTATTTTTCTTTCTAATACACTTTCAACAATTTTTATTTCTTATCCTGAATGGACTCTTGGTTTTTAGTTTCTTTCACGCCAACTCATTTGCTTACAGGCTCCACTCTGCATCAACATCATCTTGTACAGTTTCCAGCCCCAGGCTGGGTCTGTTTGGAACATAAGCTTCGCCACTTAGTTCTTTCTTCCCATCACCTCTCCGCTGTCACTCTGGTCCAGTCCTCGCCTCTCTTCTTGAGACATTCCTCCACTCCTTTCAGCCATCTATCTCTTGGTCTTCCCCTTGGTCGTTTCTTCTGCATCTGCATCTCATGTATCCTCTTGGGAATCTTCTTCTCATCCATTCTCTTTAAGTGTTCATACCACCTCAGTCTTGATGTCTCAATCCTACCTTGCAAGGGCTCCTCTTTCACCATTTCCCTGACCTTTTCATTCCTCACCCTGTCTCTTCTTGTTACTCCGATCCTACTTCGCAGGAACTTCATTTCACCTGCCTGTATTCTGCTTATGTCTCATTTCTTCATTGTCCACGTTTCTGAAGCATAGGTCAGTATCGGGATATAGTAGCTTCTGTATAACACTTCCTTGCATTTTTGTGGAACATCTTTACTCCACACTAAGCTGCTAATGCTTCTCAGAAATGCTTCTGCCTGTCTGCCACGTTCCGTAATCTCTCATTTCTCCCATTTTCCTCCACTATACTTCCCAAGTACTTGAGACTTTCCACCTTCTTCAGCTGTCCACCTCCAAGTGTTATCCCACTCATTGGTCTGTCCTTTTTCCTGGTCGTTAACAGGATCTCACATTTACTGATGTTTAACTTCCATCCGTACTCTCCCACTGTTTCTTCCCAAGCCTTCAGTTGCTCCTGAATTTCCTCCTTGTTTCCCCAGACCATGAGATCATCTGCAAACACCATTGCTTTCATCTTATCTTCTCCTATCTTTCCTGCTATCCGTGTCATTACCTCGTCCATAACCACAATAAAGAGAAGGGGTGACAGCGCACTACCCTGTTTCAGGCCACTCATTTGTCTGAAACAGTCTGTTCTTTCCCCTCCAACTTTCACACAACTCACACTTCCACAATACATCTCCTTTACTCTGCCTAGTCTCTTTTTCCACTCCCATGTTTTCCATTGCTTTCCAAACCTTCTCCCTACACACACTATCATAGGCCTTTTCGATGTCCAGGAAGGCCATCAACAGATCCTCTCCAAATTCGTAGTGGAGTTCCTGGAGTTGTCTCACTGAAAATATGATATCCACTGTTGATCTCCCAGGTCTGAATCCATACTGCTCCTCTCAATTTTCTCTCCACTTTGGCTCGTATTCTACTTTCTAATATCTTTTCATATATCATGGCACAGTGAGGTATGAGTGTGACTCCCCTGTAATTTCTGCACTCCTTTCTTAAATATTGGAACAATTAATCCTTTCTTCCAATCTTCTGGGGTCTTTTTCTCCTTCCATATCACCCTCACTCTGCAAACAGCCTAAACGCCGTCCAAGCAATCTGCGAAGTACCAGTGTGAAAACACGTAGTCTCCGCACGGAAGTGACTCGGCTAACTGGCTAATGAGGAGAGATGCCACTTAATAATAGGCGCAGGTGGGAGGTGCGACCTTGGCTTCGACCAACTCTCGCAACGGCTGGGTTGCCAAGCTCCTTCCTTTGCGTGACGTCTGTGTAAACCTACTTCACAGATTCCGTGGATGAGGTATATATTCAACTTGTAGAAATCGCACTGTTGTGTCACCGACATGATATGCATCATATTAGAACGCACCCCAGAAATCAACTTTAGTAGGATGACTTAATTTATGACGTGTTAAACATTAACAGGAGACGTGAAGTGTCATGGCGGTATCATCTAATTGTCATAACAAAGGAAAAACAATTCAAGGAACTTAAAGAATAAGAAACTAATGAAATGAAAATAAGACACCGTAAGTCCATTCACGCATCCATTCCACATAATTCACAATTATTTAATCTTGTCGAAAACTTCGCTCTTTTCCATGTCCAGATTTGAAATTGTCGCATAACAGCGAAAGTATGACATGAGAGGATATGGGGGGAGACTGACATCCATGATATTGTATAAAAATGATTAGCTAGAAGGAGATCTAATGGAACAGAGTTTTGTAAGCTTTTATTTTGATTGTTGAATATTTCCTCTCATTGAACCATATCAAATATGAACTCGATATTAAGAGATGAGTTGAAATACGAGTGTGCATTAAATTTTAACTTAGCGAAGTGACACAGGGATGGATTTCAGTCATTTTTATTATCCCAAACAAAAGTTTTTATCAGTTCCGCCTCGTCAATGCAATATATTTAAAACTTCATGAAATAATCACATGTCGAGGGTTATAAATAATTTCTTTCTCATAGCGATATTTCTTTCCAGTTGCGAATGGAAACCCTTCAGCAAGTTAGGTGACAACAAAAACTGAACTGTGTATACCTCAAGATGGGCTTTTAAACCTTGAGTTTTGCTACGAGTGCCAACCATAATTATAAAACTTTTTAAGGAAACTTTACTGTGTTCAGTGTATATGTGTTTTGAGTGTTTTATGTCAATATTTTACTTGTAACATATGTTTTTACCAAGTGTTTTTATAGTGCTGCTAATACGATATAAGGCTGATGTTGACGCCAATATATGTAATCGTTTAAACATGTACCATTAGGAGAGTGTGACATGTGATTATTTCATGAAGTTTTAAATATATTGTATTGACGAGGCGGAACTGATAAACTTTTGTTTGGTATATTAAGTCAATACGGAAAAATGGGCGACTGAGTCAAAAAGAGTTTTATTATCTCCAAAGGATACGGCACAAGGAGATTTTACCCCCTATTAAAAGATTTTTCAGAATTAAAAATTAAACTATTTTGCACTGCAAGTGTTAATCCCGACAATCTCCGAGTATAGGGATAGGAATGATATAATGTTATTTTGTAACCAGTGCATCCTCCAATAAATGCAGAATATTTTATCACAATCTATGCTATCTTTTATGGTCTTCGCAACGTTACATGAATGATCAAGAATAACGTTAGGATTTTTCTCATGAAAAGCAGTTGCAATTCACGTCCTGGGATCATTTAGATCTCGTCCTCCCGGATTATTTCTTCGAACCTAAATTTGTTTGATCATTCTAGTAATATACTATCAACTGTTTAGATATGAGCGGGGTTAGGATTTTTAGGTGCGTACCTTTTTACTTGGGGTAAATTAAAGCTGTTCGGAAAGATATCACAGCGTGAAATTTTGATTATAGTTGAGAAAAGAGGCATTTTTCACGCACTTTTTTTGGGACCTTTATCCCTTTTTTACCTGCAACCATGCTCATAATCCCCCCCTTTTCTCTTTTAAATTTAATTCAAATTTATTCTTCAAGATTTCTAATCACTTTAAAATGTTTAACTTTTAATTAACGTCTCCTCAGCTTGCTGTGTTCATGCGAATAGTATGCCTACTTCTTTCAGTAAACACCACGCAGAAGTTGAAAGCACACCTCCAACAAAGGAAAATAATTGTGTGTTCGACAAAACCTCTTTCTCACGCTTTACCGCTATAATCATCATCATCATCATCATAATTTCCCCTTATCCAGCTCCTGCCGGGTCGGCGTATTTATGGCACTTCTCCACTTTCCTCTTTCCTTCCACCATTCTTCTTCCACGATCTTGTCCCAGTCCAGATTTCTTTTTCTTACGCTGTTCTTCACTGAATCAATCCACCTTGTTCTAGGTCTTCCTCTTGCTCTCTTACCCTTGACTTCGCCTCCAGCATCTGTCTTGGTATTCTATTTTCCTCCATCCTCTTTACATGTCCAAACCACCTTAGTTTATTCTTCTCAATTCTCATTTAGTTTTCCCATCCCAACTTCCTTCCTAACATCATTCCTCACTCTGTCTTTCCTTGTCTTTCCTATCATACTTCTTAGGAATTTCATTTCACTGGCTTGGATTCTACTCCCTTGCCTGCTTGTCAGGGTCCAAGTCTCAGCTGCATACGTTAATATGGGAACATAGTAAACTTTATACATTACCTCCTTGCTTTTCCTTGGTACTTCCTTATCCCAAACAAGTTTTCTTTTTACCGCTATAATGTAGCCCACAATAATGAAATTGACCAGAATCAGTAGTCTGCTGTTCGCGAATGCGAGTTTGTTACTGTGAGAGAAGTCATCTGTTCGCAGGAAAGCTGAGGCTGGTGATGCAGAGATGTCAGCAACTGCGCCCGCCTAGTTCCGAGAATGGAGACTGGGTTCTGCTAGAAATAACAGACTGCAGTTCAAGCCTGAATGAGAACATTCTGGTAAATGTCGCGGTGTTATAAGAGAGTGTCGACAGGGAGTGAGTGAGCGAGTTCTGTGATAGTCGCACTGAGCTAGCAAGTGAACTGGTGTTAGCACTTTGTTACATTACTAAACGAGTGTACTGCTAGATTTTACCATGCCAAAGGTGTCCAGTGGCCGATTTATTGCCCTGGCTCAGGAAATCAAACCAGATTTTATAGGCACTGATGGAACAGTTTGTTATTCAGGAGTTTTGTTAGATGAAAAACACCAACGAGATCGCTTCAAACAACCCATTTCCAGCTCTAAGCATTAAATGAATAAGACTCTTCAAGCAAACAAATCGCGGCAACCTCTATTACAAAATGCATTTCAATTCAAGAAAGTACTTCAAAAAGACAAAATTTGAAGCAATTTAAACATTGATTTGTGTGCATCTCTTACACAAGCAGGAATTCCACTCAAAAAGGTGAACTGTCCACCCTTCAAGGGATTCCTTGAAAAATACACTGAGATGTTAATGCCCAATGAGAATACTTTAACCCTTAGATACACGCTAAGCGGCACCGAGTGCCGCTTTTTTTTTTTTGCAAAATTTTGTTTGACGTGGTAAACACGAGTTCTGTGAGATCGCCTGCTATATCCTTTGTTCGACATGTGCTGCAGGGGAGGGGGTAGGTTCGGAGCCTGTCTGATTCCCAGTCAGTCTGAGACTGGTTGTCAAAGTGCGGGGTGCGCGAATGCGGCATTCCGTACCGCTAGCATGTTACAACTGGCTGGAATCGGCGTTGTGAAATAATGTATTTAACTTATTTTACCTTTGTTGTTTCTTTCTATGCTTCTATCATTATTATCGATGTCAGCACATAGTCTGCACGCTTGCCTTCTGTTTATAGGTCTCTGACATGGCTGTGAACATCAGGAGATTGAGAGGTTTCTCACAGTACTTGATGAGCAAGAAGGGTCACTGGATGAAGAGAACCTATTCGATTTTTAAGTCCTAGTGCAGAGTTATTTTGTGTATCTAGGCAATGTATATTATTTCGTACTGTAAATTAGCAGAAAGTGTCCTTTCCAAGCCAAGAATCTAAGTGTATAGGCCTACATGATTCTGACAAACAGTTTTTCTTTTACTCTAGTGTATCAGGTACAATGTCTTGTAATAAGAGCCTGAAAAGAGGGCAATCTCAAACCAATAATTCTCAATATCTCTTGTGTGTGAAAATTATTTTTCCTTCGTTGTCCAATAAATGTTTATAAGAATTTTTAATTACATTAAGTATGAATGGTAAATATGTCCGTATTCCATCCCTCCCAATAATGTATTTTATTAATAAGAATTTCATACATACTGATAAGATTTTTTCAATGTATTCTCATAGGTTCTATATAATTCTCCATAGAAATCAATTTTAGCCGTTCAGCAAGTCACTAAATTATGGAAAAGAATGAAAAAATATATTGCGGCATAGAGTGCCGCTAGCGTGTACGAATGTTAGTGAAAGAGATGCGTGTAGCTAAGGGTTAACCCTTTCCTCTCGAATTGTTGAGTCCTGATTTCTCCCAACTCGAATGTATTTCTGTCAGCCTCCTTATTTTAAAACCTGGTGTTAAGTACTGGTTGTAACAATCAGCAGCAAGGAGCTACAAAATTAATGATTGTAACACAATATAATGTTTTTCACTTTCTTAACGTATTTCTTGAGGATATGGAAGCGTTCAAAGCAAATGCCTGGATGGAACCCTGATTGCTTCTCATAATGTTATCACCTCCTCCATGATTTCTTGCGACGCTGATATCAATATTGTCACTTGAATCACTCACAGATATAACACTTTCATCGCCAGATTCAAAAATATCATCACTTTTATGATCACTATCGTTAAAATGAGCCAAAATAAACGCCAGCATCTCAGCATCGGTCAGACTGTGCGCCGCCATGCGACTGCTTTCCATGTGAAGGAAACGGAGCAAAGACACACTAAAACACTCAGGTTTGAATTCTTTCAGTTTCTGGAAGGGACCAGCACTTTCCAAACGAAGTACAAAAGCCCTGGCCTGCCAGGTAACCTAGAAACGAGCGGCGAAACATTGTGTCAACTCAGAGTCGACACATGAGTGGAAAGGGTTAAGAAAAAACTACATGGAGCCTATTTACCGAGAAACTACTATATAAAATGTTTAGCCCAGGAAATAAGGTGGCCATTTTGTAACCTCCTACTCCTTGAGACACTGATCAAAATTCCTGGAGAATTCAGTCAACTTTCTATTTTGTCCATAAAATGAGGTACTGGTCCTTAATGTAACCAGTACAGTCACACACTCAAGGTTAATAAGGGGTAGATATACTTGCCTTTTGACTGCTCTTTGCTGGAGGGCAAACATTATGATGGTAGACGTGAACACTTGTTCGGGATCAACATTCTGGCTTTTCGAAGGAGTTTTCTTTGGGATTGTTGGAGATGTTGAGGGCACTGAACTTATCCCACAGAACTTTCAAGGAGACTCCTTTGTTGGCTTGCCGGATCAGAACCAGCCACTCGTCGCATTCATCTCTAGGAAAACCCTGCAAAACAGTACTATTTTTAATGACAAAATATAAGCAAAAGAATTGAGTTTCCACAGCAATGAGTCCAGTAGGATTTTTGCCTTCCTGCAAGAATCTCAAATTTGTAATATTTTAAACAATGATTCTAGAATTTCCCCATCTTTTCTCAGTTTGGCAACATAATTGTTCTAGTAGTCTTACCTAGGATTTATCTAACACTGAGGATGTTGAAATATTAAAATATTAGAAGCAGTTTTCCAGTGTTGCCTAAATCTTATTAGAACTTTTATCAGTTGGTCAACATTAGTACACCCAATTACGGAGGTCATTTCATAAATAATGCACAGGGTGGTATTACTGCGGATGGGATGATGCAACAACAATGAAAATTATGTCGGAGTTTGGAACTCTAGGAAGAAGCACGTGGTGTTTTTTGCTGTGTACTCTGACGTAAATTGGCGACTGGTAGAAATGGACCCTGCAGGGGTGTTGGGTAAGGTGACTGTTGAAGACCAGAGGTCGTACATCAAGATCGAAACTTAACACTGCAAAAAAAAAAAAAAAAAAAAAAAAAAGAAACAACAACAGAAATCCACAGCGCGTTAAGCGAAGTTTGTAGGGAGTTAACAGTGGACCGTAGTACAGTTTCAATTTGGGTTAATTGTTTTCGTGGTGGTCGTACGATCATAAACAATAATCCAAGACCCGGAAGGTCAAAAACGTCAACAGATAAACGAAGTGTGAAACTTGCGACAAATACTCTTGAAAAAGATTGACGTGCAACTTGTGAGGAATTCTCTGAAGCCACGGGAATTTTCCCATTCCGTATTGTTCAGGCCCCAGGATCCATAGGATCCTCGGGACCTAAGAACCATATACCTAAAGGGGAGAGACATAGACATATACCCCTGGACCTACAGGCGGCTACACCTATCCGAACAGCATCTATCAACATAACCCCAAACTTACGCATCTACAATCTATCCCACATCATACACGTTTTTCACCCCATGTAATATCCCTCAGGCTAAGGTAGAAGCCTCAACACACAATTCTATAAACACCAAGCGGGCACAGCAATCACAGCTGTTAGCCAACACTGACGACACTTCATAACAATTACACAGGAACTGACTGCAAAGCAGCAACATTAAGCAATGCACTGTCAGCATTCTGGAAAACTACATAATGGACAACACCTGAGGAGCAGCCCTCCCATTCGTGACGACCCCATGACCGACGACCAGCTGTACGACGAGACTCCATCCAGACGCATCGCTCTACGGCGAGTGTCTCAGAAATCCTACACACAGTGTAATGGTACATTTTACCACAACTCAAACATTTGTAATTATTGTACACCAGATTTACACCAAACCCTAAAATAAGGGAACTACATTATCCCTTTGGGGACTACCAGTAAAACAACTAACATTACTACAACACAGTGTTATCCTTTTGTTTATCCTCACTTGTTTTACCGCCTACCTTCCCGCTCCATTATACTCGACACGCTACTAGATTGTTCCACATATTGCTGTGTAAGATAGTAGTTCCTTGTCAGGCTACGACCAGCTCGTCCATTCACGCCTCAGCTATTTCGCTGCACCAGCAGAAGTAGACAGTGTGTGCCGCGCGGAATCAGCCCATAGACGGTACCTCATTTACCGAGTACATTCGCTCCATAACACCCCCGTTTCGCTTTAATCCCCACTGGCTCGACTACGTCACCCCCAACGTCATTTCCTCCTTAGAATCACTGTTTCAACAACACCTCACACTGCCCCTAAATTAGAGGCAACTCTCCATACACCTACACATCTCGTTCTCACCCCTATAGCAAGGGTGCAGAACAGTATTCTGACAAGTGATTTGAAAAGTGACTGGAGCACTCATTCTCCATGACAATGCTTGCCTGCATATCACCAATGTTGTAGGCCAAAACTGCACGAATATGGATGGGGAGTGTTGCCGCATCCTCCCTACAGCCCGGACAAGAGTCCACCAGATTTCGACTTGGTCCTGAAGTTGAAAGAACCTATGCATGGACGTCTTTATCCTTCTCTGGAAGAGCTTTCTACCACCGTTACCCGGCCCACTCGACAGATTAACAGAAGTGGTGACCTGGATTGCAGAGGATTTGATGATTTGGGGAAACAAGGAGGAGGTACAGGAACAGTTGGACGTGTGGGAAGGAATAATACAAGGGTATGGGATGAAATTTAGCATAAATAAAAGTGAGATGGTGATCACAACAAGGAAGGAAAGAACCATAACAGGAATAACAATTGGTGGGGAACAGCTGAAGAAAGTGGAGAGTTTCAAGTATCTGGGAAGCCTGATACAAGATAATGGAAGGAACGATAGAGAAATAAATGAGCGGGGGAGACAGGCAGAAGCATTCCGGAGGAGTGTGAGAAGCATGATATGGAGCAAGGATGTCCCTCAGAACAGCAAAAAGATCATATATTGGACGTACTATGTCCCTATCCTGACGTATGCCTCGGAGACCTGGGTTATGAAAGGAAGGGAGAAGAAAATACAGGCCAGTGAGATGAGGTTCTTGAGAAGCAGTATTGGAGCTACAAAGAGGGACAGAATAAGAAATGAGAGGACCAGAGAATTAATGAAGGAGGAACCATTACAGGATGGTATAGAGAAATCTAGACTTAGATGGTATGGACATGTAAAACGAATGGAGGAGAAGAGGATACCCAGGAGGATACACGAGACGAAGTGGGAAGGAACGAGACCAAGAGGGAGACCGAGAGACAGGTGGCTGAAGGGGGTGGAAGAAAGCGTGAAGAAGAGAGGAGAAGACTGGACAAGGGTGGAGGCTGAGAGATGGTGGGAAGACAGAAGACGTTGGAGAGGCTTGTGTTCCAAACAGACCCGGCCAGTGGCTGGAAACTGTGCAAGATGATGATGGTGACCTGGATGGAATAATAAAGCTTCTGAAACGTTGGGATTTAGTCATACAGAAGCAGGGACACTATATCGAAGGACTGGAAAGGGATATTGAAAAAGAATGGGACTACAATTAATTTCCCAGTGGCTGAAATAAACCAGTCTCAAACAAATGAATGGATGTTAATTGGATAACTAGTTCAGTTTGTCAAGCAAACATCACCAAATCCTGCTCTCTTAGGCTTAATTTAGTAGTGGCGGTTATATATACGAAGGTCGATCCAGAAGTAAGGTTCCCATCAATGTTACATATAGACAACATTTTTTATTCTCATTGAAATTTACATCATTAAGAAGCAGGCAGTTTCCTCCATTTTCCCACACAATTGCCATTCTTTTCTATGCATTTCTGTAGACTGTACTCCAACTTCTGTATCCCAATGTCGTAGAAGTCAGCCGCCAACCCGTTGAAGTGAGTCACTGCTGTTATGGCATCATCGGCGCTCTGGAAGCATTGGCTACCCAAGTGTTCCTTTAACTTTAGGAACAAGAGAAGCACTAGGCTCGAGGTCCAGACTGTAAGGTGGGTGGGGCTTGATAATCCACCCAAAGTATGTCAAAGTTCCTGGGTTTGATGAGAGACGCGAGGTCGAGCAGCGTTACACCCGCTGTCAGTCGTCCTCACCGCCAGTTCTGGATAGTGATACACAACAACTGTCAAGAGTTGATGTCCCATGGCCCCTTACGATCCCAAAGAACACTTGCCATCACTTTGCCAGCAGAAAGCGTGTTTGAACTTCTATGCGACTGGTGACCCTGAGTGACGCCACTGTTTGGATGGTTCTTTCCTTTCAGGAGTGAAATGAAACACCCACGTTTCGTCTCCCGTAACAATGGCGTCCAACAATCCTTCCTTGTCTGCTTGACACTTTGGAAGAAACAGGCGAGCACAGTCAAGGCGTTTCTCCTTGTGTTCTGGTGTCAATAGCCGCGGTACCCCTATGTTTTAGTCAAAGCACTTTCCACTGTACCGATACCGCAAGAACTCCCAGGAATCTTACTAACAAGATCACAAGACTGATCCTCCTGTTTTGAAGCACTTTGCTTCAGACCGTCTTGAGAAACGCCTCCGAAACTGACAGTTTTCCACTCCGTTATTCATCGTGGAAGTCCTTCCGACCGGCACTGAGCTACCTGCACCACTTTTGGACATACTGAACAGACATACAGTTGTTTCGAAGGATTTGAAAAGAATAACTTCCAACGACTAAGACACAAGGATGGGATCCCTCGTCTTCGGTCCTCTTTGAAGACAATTTTTTAATGGACTGTTTCTATTGTGGTGAAAAGGTTTTAATGAGAAAGGAGACCAAAAAAGAGAAGTCAAATATCACAAAATCATTCAAGAAGTTTAAATCAAAGAGACAAAAGAAAAAATTATTGATAAAGCAATAAGAAGGAAGGATTATTCGGGAGAAGTAGTGAAGGCAAGAGTTGAAAGTACATTGGACTTAGTAGTAGTGGAGGGCAAATTACTTTAGGTACCGTAATAATAAAAACGTATATAGAGTAATTCCACAAAATATGTTACCAGTGACTTTACAACTAAATAATATCAATTTAGAAAAAGAACTTTGAAATATCCACGTATATCTAATACTGCCTGTACATTGCTTACTGTGCGTTAAATATTTTAGTTTAGGAAGCAACATGGAGAGCAGCTGGAGGTCAGGAAGGTCCCTGGACGCTATTAAAACTGAAGCTTTTGACAGACTTTGCAAATTCATTGAGGAATGCGGAGATTGTCAGTTTTCTCTCAATGAACTCCTGGAGAACAGAAGTTCGGTTTTACCTCAAAATTCCGAAGCCGAACCCTACACCCGTAAACAATTGAAAGAAAAACTACTTCAAAAGTATGAAACATCGATATTTTTTACCGAAATCCCAGGTCTTATCACACTTGTAAATTTTACAGCTATGGCTGGAGCCATACTGTACGACAGTTGGTACCACGACCGGAAAGGTTGTGTCGAAAGAGGAGATAATGCATGTCTCCAAGCTGCTGCTGATATAATTTTTGAAGATATTCGGAGGACTGTAAGATAAAAATGAAAATCCACAGCCTGCTTCCAGTCTCCGACCGGGTCAGGAATGGAATGAATGAAGCCCCCATCTAGCGGCGAGGATATGAACTGTGCCGGCTGCCGAGGCCTGACGCACTCCTCTGGGGCAATGATTAAATGAATGACAGATGAAATGAAATGACAGTGGAGAGTGTTGCTGGAATTAAATTTTGACAGGGAAAACCGGAGTACCCGGAGAAAAACCTGTCTGCCTCCGTTTTGTCCAGCACAGATCTCACATGGAGTGACCGGGATTTGAACCACGGACCCAGCGGTGAGAGGCCGGCGTGCTGCCGCCTAAGCCACGGAGGCTGATTCGGAGGACTGTAAGATACTGAATGTAATTCTGCCACGGATGCACAAGCCATGTTGAAGGATTCAACTGTGCCCAAAACACACTAGAGCTCGCGTCAGCTCGGAAGGCGGCCGGCTCTCTGGGATTTGCGCAGAGAGAGAAAGAGATACACGTCCGCTGTTGCAACAGGTCCACCATGCCGAGCCCCGCACCGCAGGCTGCTGCCATGAGTTCCTGCAGTATGGCAACACCGTCACTTAGCTCATTCAGCCTGTCTCTTTCACGCTGGTTTACACTTGGCTTTCCTGACAACACACTAGCTCAGATTCTCAAGACAGACTGACTGTGATTGGTGGGATGGAAGTGAGCCATGACGTAATGGTAGCGGTGTGTTCTGCGCACCGCCTTCCGGGCTGGCACGAGCTCTAGTTTCTTCAGAAAATTATCAGCAGTAAGGGTGTGAACAAGTAACGATAGCAAGGAAACGAGCTGCTCTTGGTAAAGCTAGCGTATAGTGTCAGTCTGTCGCCGAAGATCCTACATCTCGCCAATTCTACTTGGTGTAGGAATCCTTACACACCTCGCGGGCACCCAAGAACTGGTAGATAATGCTTAGCAGTATGTTTTTGTCAGTAATAGAGAGGTTCACCGGTAGGATCTTAGCTTTAAATAATAATGATAATATCGTATGGCCTCGGGTGCTGGGTGCAAGCTTCGTTATTTGACACCCAGAGGGTCGCTTGCATGTCGAATTTTGTTGTTCCTTGACTATGAAAGTCAAGGAGGTTAGACGGTAGATATCTAAGCTCCTTTAATACTATAGCGCTTTCTAGTAGAGAAATGAGGAACTGTGTTGGCGGAAACTCCAGAGATTAATTTTGCCATTATGAACTCTGCCTACTGAATTCAAAAGGGGTCTTTGACATGCCAACATTGTATGACATGCGTATCGTATTTTTGCCGCCTAAAAAAAAAAAACCACTTACAACGGCCAGGAGCGAACCTGCAATCTTGGGGGTTAGTAGACCGACACAATATCCACTCACCCACCGTGGCAAGTTTAGCTTCAAATATACGATGTTGACATGTCATTTCTTCTTTACTACAGTACTCCTTTTATCATTTTATTAACAAAATACCTCCGTTCGGTTGGAAAATAGTTGTTTCTCTCTTGTTATTAACCAGATACAAATTCTCTGCCATGAAAATAACCGAAGAAACCGCTAAGAATCGTGATCATTCTTCACGTCTGACAATATGCATACGGCAATGTTGATTTAAAAATTCGGGACACTTTCCATGGCCTAGGTGGTACAAGATTTATCACTCCCAAGTCTGCACCAAGTGAAAACAAAATAAGCCGTGTCTTAAATCCGCCACCTACCAATGAAATACCTGCAAAAGGATCAGTTCCAATTAGGTGGTTCTAAAAGCCTCGAGCTCTTGGTTTGAAAGTCCTTTCTAGGTTCTATTGGCTCCATCATGTCTGGAAGCGGCCTGGAGGAACTGTGGTCATTAGTATATGTGAAAACCTCTGTGCTACACATGATTTCTGGTCATGCATATGCAAGGTCATTGAGAACTCACTTCCTGACTAAACGTGCACTCATCACTCTTCTTTTGAAAGTGTCCAGAAAAGTACAGTAGATAATTGTACGAGTGAATTGAAAACCACGATCTAGTCATTCATGGATAGCACCAAAACTATCTGCATCTTTGAAAGTAGCAATGCTACGAACTCTGGTCCTTTCTATAGAGGAACTTTGAGGATTATTCTTTAAAAAGTTGTAATTCTGCACTTTGGGTTCAGTACATATGGATAGTACGTAAATATTCGTCAATATGTCTGCCTTGGCAATGTCTTTGTGGATGACTAAGCTGATCCTGACTATACGCTAGGCAAGTTATGTTTGTTCAATGTACAATAGTAAAACTTTCATATAAACTCACTGATAATGTGCAATCACAGTATATTTCATAATTAGTACTTTTATTTTTGGCGTTTTAACAAGTGAAAATCCCATCACAGAATAAGCATTGCGCGCGGACCGATATTGAAATGCGGACTTGCAGAAATGATGCGCACGCTACCACTTAAACGCGTGGTTAAGTCCCTATTGGTCGTACAAATACAAAACAAAAAATACACCATTGGAAAGAAAAAAGTATTCCCTAAAAGGTTTATTTAAAGCATTTTTGTGATATCTGCCATATTAAACCGCCCACCACAATAATAAAATAAACATAGATAAAAAGATTGATAGTCAGTCTGAAAGACTAGACTTTGTATCATTTTAAATGCTACAAATGTTGGCTGGATGACGTCACGCTCACCGGAGTGCATGCGTGAACTCAAGTCCATTAGCAACTGCAAACCAAGGTCAAAGGAGCTAGCTGGCTGGATGACGTCACGCTCAGCGGAGCACGCGGGGAAAGGAGGAAGCTCAAGCAGTACTAGGACGTCACACACCTCAGTGCATTCTCGGTACATTTCGTCCAGTCACCGTAATGTAACGCCACACCCCAGCGAACTTTTAAAAAAATATCCTGCAGATTGGAGCTTTCGTTCCGCCGGATGTTATAGGATATGCTTTTCAACTACTTCAAAATGTAGCTCTATCCTTCTTTAATTAGGGACATTTCCAGTCGATTTTGGTACAACCGTTCACATTAAATGCCAATTCCAGTGAAAACGTGTACTTTTCCAGGACTCCACGAGTTCCAGAGCCTGGAATTCAAGGAAGCCGACACAGGAAAGTTGGGGACTTTCGATGTGTTGTTAAGCACTTCAAATAGGACCATTGTGCAAATAATTTTAAGTCTTTTACCCTCCAGGTTGGTGGAACCCACGGACTCAGCGAGGGAACTCACCACTACCGCCTCTACGGGCAGTGTCCTAGAGCTGGGAACATCGAATCGGAAGGGATACAACTGGTGAGGTGGGATTGACACCTCGCCCAGGCGGCCTCACCTGCAAAGCGAACAGGGGCCTCATGAGGGAAGGTAAGGGATGGTTAAGATGGATAGGCAAGGAAGAGGGAAGGAGGCGGCCGTGGCCTTGAAGGTAGCATCCCGGCATTTGCCCGAAGACGAAGTGGGAAACCACGGAAAACCACTTCGAGGATGGCTGAGGGGGAATGGAACCCCCCCCCCCCCCTCTACTCATTTGGGCCACCCGAGGCTGAGTAGACCCCGTTCCAGTCCTCGTACCACTTTTCAAATTTCGTGGCAGAGACGGGAATCGAACCCAGGACCTCCGGGGTGGCAGCCAACTATGCTGACCGCTACGCTACGGAGGCGACTGCAAATAATTAGCTTTACATTAATTATTCCCACCTCAAACCCTAAAATTATTGCACTAATTAGTTTGGTGGAGGAAGACTTTTTGTTAATGGGATAGTCATTTCTCAAAATTCAAATAAATGGTTCTTTTTTTTTGGTGCTTAATACCTTAATATTTTATCAGTAATTACCACACTGGTTCAGACAAATGAGTGGCCTGAAACATGGAAGAGGTAATTACAAGGGTGGCAGAAAAGATAGGAGAATATAAGATGAAAGCAATGGTGTTTGCAGACGATCATGGTCTGGGGCAGGGGTGCATTTAGGGGAGGGCGACCGCCACAGGCCCTGCGGTCCGGGAGGCCCTGCGCCATGGATTGTTTTCAATTTAATTGATTAATTAATTATACTTTTCAAACTAATTTATAATTCATATTCCTTTTTCAGTGCAGCTATGACCTCCCGTGACCGTTTAGCAAGTTTAGATTTCAGTGGAATGCTGGAAGACTTCAGCCGGGAAAGAAGTCTCAAAGTATCTATATATATAAAGCACAAAGTTTGTCTGTCTGTCTGTCTGTCTGTTATGTATACAAATCTACACCGTTTCACCGATCTGAACCAAAATTTGTATACTTACCCTTTGGAACCCTGCGGGTAACCCCGTCAACATTAAATTTCAGACAGACCACCCCATGCCCTGCATTTAGGCCCTTTTGCACAAATCTACACCGTTTCACCGATCTGAACCAAAAGTTGTATATTTAACCTTTGGAACCCTGCGAGTAACACTGTCCACTTGAAATTTCGGACAAACCACGCCATTCCCTGCATTTAGGCTCTTTTTGCACAAATCTACACCGTTTCACCGATCTGAACCAAAATGTGTATACTTACCCTTTGGAACCCTGCGAGTAACACTGTCTGCTTGAAATTGCGGACAGACCACTCCATTCCCTGCATTTAGGCCTTTTGGCCCAAATCTACACCGTTCCACCGATCTCAACCAAAATTTGTATATTTACCCTTTGGAACACTGCGACTAACACTGTCTGCTTGAAATTGCGGAGAGGCTACTCCACCCCATGCATTTAGGCCCTTTGGCACAAATCTACACCGTTTCACCGATCTGAACCAAACTTTGTATACTTACCCTTTGGAACCCTGCGAGTAACACTGTCCACTTAAAATTTCGGACAGACCACCCCATTCCCTACATTTAGGCACTTTGGCACAAATCTACACCGTTTCACCGATCAGAACCAATATTCGTAAACTTACCCTTTGGTACCCAGCGAGTAACACTGTCTGCTTGAAATTGCGGACAGACCACTCCATTCCCTGCATTTAGGCCCTTTGTCCCAAATCTACACCGTTTCACCGATCTCAACCAAAATTTGTATATTTACCCTTTGGAACACTGCGACTAACACTGTCTGCTTGAAATTGCGACGAGGCCACTCCATCCCTTGCATTTAGGCTGTTTGGCACAAATCTACACCGTTTCACCGATCTGACCCCAATTTTATATACTTACCCGTAGAACCCGACAAGTAACACTGTTCACTTTAAATTTCGGACAGACCACACTATTCCCTGCTTTTTGGCCCTTTGGCAGAAAACTACACCGTTTCACCGATCTCAACCAGATTTTACATAATTACCCTTTGGAACTCGACGAGTAACACTGTCCACTCGAAATTACGGACAGACCACTCCATTCCACGCATTTAGGCCCTTTGGCACAAATCTACATCGTTCACCGATCGAAAACAAAATGTGTATACTTACCCTTTGGAACCCGATGAGTAACACTGTCCACTTTAAAATTTGGACAGGCCACTCCATTCCCTGCATTTTGGCCCTTGGCACAAAACTACACCGTTTCACCGATCTCAACCAAATTTTACATAATTACCGTTTGGAACTCGACGAGTAACACTGTCCACTCGAAATTTCGGACAGACCACTCCATTTCCCGCATTAAGGCCCTTTGGTACAAATCTACATCGTTCACCGATCGAAAACAAATTGTGTATACTTACCCTTTGGAACCTGATGCGTAACACTGTCCACTTGAAATTTCTGACATACCACTCCATTCCCTGCATGTAGCTCAGGAATTCCTCGGGGTTGCCAGCTTCCTAACTCACCAGTCATGATCCCTTGAGGGTGTACCAGAAGTGGTGGGTCTACACACACCCTGCCTCTTTGAGGGCCTTGAGCAGAAGACAGGAGATATTAAGAAAAGGAAAAGAAGGCAGACCCCTCGAAGAATGAGGGTATCAGGAAAGATGAGACAAAGCCAATTAAGGCGGGAAATTGAAAGACTCCCTAGCCCTCGGATACCCTAATACAGTCTGGGTCGGAAGAGAACAAGAGTTGACCAAGGGAGGCCGACAGGAAAGAGAACTGAAATGAGCCCGGCACCAGGAAGTAGAAGCGATGCCAGACTCAGCTGGGGTTCCGTGGTCGCCAACCCACGTCCCACAAGTTGTGAGACCCTGGGGGGGGGGGTCAGTTGTGAGAATAGCTTGCTGATTCATCGTGAGGTGACTTGAGAGTACTTTCCAGAGCCCGCCGTGTTATCTCCTGCTGTCTATGCTGATGCCAGCACAGGGCCGTTACGAAACAGTGAGTGATTCCCGGTCAATCTGTATAGGACGGGGAACCCCGAACGTGTGTCATCATATTTCGTCATCATCTGCGATCATCTCAGGTTCGTGCAGCTTGGACCTATATTCTTTGTCTTTGCCGAGCAGTACGCTCTTTCACTAGACGCATCCAGTACAGGCCTAAGCCAGAAATTAAGGTTGAGACTTTGGAAGACATCGAAGCTAGACACCTGAATTACCTATATCAGTTTTAAAATAACACCATGTTCGTTTAGTAGTCATTTTTTCATTACCTTATTATTATCATCATAAGTGCAAATGACCTAAATGTTACGCGCATCATACCAATAATCACCGCCGCATAAAGTCTTTCTCGACTGTGATTTTTAAAATATTTATTTTTGGTTGGTTGGTTCTTAAGTTTAGGGGCTGCGACAATGCGGTCATGTAGCCCCGTGTACTTTGGGTGTGTGTAGAATCAGTCTGATAACCGGTGTTAATTGTGATGACTGTATTAGTGTGTGTTATCTGTTTTTTAATTTAAGTACAAACTGCAACTTAGAATTCTTCAAATAGTTCGTACTTTTGCCGCCAAGCGCCACCGTCAACGACTACTAGGCCAAGTTCGGAACTTAGCTACTAGACGCCACTGCAGTCGGCTCTTGGCAACAGACGTAGACATCTATGAGCGTTGTTTACCTATCCAATTTAGCTTCACACAGGTGTAATTAGTGGAAGGTTCAATAACATGCCATAAATCTGACATGGGACCGCCGGCTTTACTTCCCCTCCGAAGAAAGGCATACTGACTGATTTTTAACGCTCTTAAAATATCCGACGGCTTCGGCCGGGTTTGAACCCGCTATCTTGGGCATAGAAGCTCAGCATGCTACCAAATACGCCACCGAAGCCGCCATATAGTTATTTTTATTACAGTACATTGTGCACATTATACGTTGAAGTGTCAATTCAATACCGGTAGTAGTTTCCCTTATCATCCTCATCATAAGAGCAAATGACCTACAGTAGATGTTACGCCCATTACACCATTAATCACCACACACAATAAGTCTTCCTCGCCTGTGAATTTTGAAATATGTATTTCTATTACGGTAGTTTGTAAGTTTGACGTGTCAATTCAACAGTAGTTTTTATTATCATCCTTATCAAAAGGGCAAATGACCTAGATATTACTCCCTCATTGTCTTTGGGGGCAAATGACTTAGATTTTAAGTCCATTATATTTCTAAGGAGACCTTAAAACATTATCATCATTCCACCGGGCGAAGCCGGGTACTACTGCTAGTATTTTAATATTTTATAGTTTATATAATCTTCTTCAAGGGGACTTAAAGGTTTCTTTCATATTATTAAAAAATGTACTGTAGTGTATTCAAAATATTGTAACTATTCTTTATTTTATTATTAATGAAAAATCCACAGTCTGCTTCCAGTCGACCGACCGGGTCAGGAATGGCATGTATGAATGATGCCCCCAGCTAGCGGCGAGGATATGAACTGTGCCGGCTGCCGAAGCCTGTCGCACTCCTCAGGGGCAATGATTAAATGAATGACAGATGAAATGAAACTATAGTGGAGAGTGTTGCTGGAATTAAAGTTTGACAGGGAAAACCGGAGTACCCGGAGAAAAACCTGTCTGCCTCCATTTTGTCCAGCACATATCTCACATGGAGGGACCGGGATTTGAACCACGGACCCAGCAGTGAGAGGCCAGAATGCTGTCGCCTAAGCCACGGAGGCTTATTATTACAAAACTATTTTCCATTTGATTTGATATTGTTTTTATTTCCTATTGTTGTGGGCCTTTTCATGTCGCCCGGGGCCCCGCGAGGCCTGGATCCGCCACTGGTCTGGGGAAACAAGGAGGAAATTCAGGAGCAATTGAAGGCTTGGGAAGAAACGGTGGGAGAGTACGGATGGAAGTTCAACATCAGTAAATGTGAGATCCTGTTAATGACCAGGATAAAGGACAGACCAATGAGTGGGATAACACTTGGGGGTGGACAGCTGAAGAAGGTGGAAAGTCTCAAGTACTTGGGAAGTATAGTGGAGGAAAATGGGAGAAATGACAAAGAGATTACGGAACAAGCCAGACAGGCAGAAGCATTTCTGAGAAGCAATAGGAGCTTAGTGTGGAATAAAGATGTCCCACAAAAAAGCAAGGAAGTGTTATACAGAAGCTACTATATCCCGATACTGACCTATGCATCAGAAACGTGGATAATGAAGAAAAGAGACATAAGCAGAATACAGGCAAGTGAGATGAAGTTCCTGTGAAGTATGATCAGAGTAAGAAAAAGAGACAGGGTGAGGAATAAAAAGGTCGGGGAAATAGTGAAAGAGAAGCCCTTGCAAGGTAGGATTGGGACATCAAGACTGAGGTGGTATGGACACCTGAAGAGAATGGAAGAGAAGAAGATTCCCAAGAGGATACACGAGATGCTGATGCAGAAGGGAAGACCAAGAGATAGATGGTGGTATTCTGTAGAGCTTCACCGAGGTCCTAAGGTGAACACGGATGCCTCCGTTTACCGTTCCACAGCACAGTTCACCAATTTCCAGACGCTGGCATTCTCTACACGGATGGTTCGAAGGTGGACGTTAAGGTGGGTTGTGCTTACGTTATTGACGGTGCAAATACCAAGATCTCTTTGCCTGAGGCCTGTAGTGTGTTTACTGTGGAGTTCGTTGCCATCTATGAAGCTCTGCAGTTTGCACTACAGGATGCACGAATCCACTTTCTCGTGTGTACCGACTTTGAGTTTGTTGCAGTCAATTGCTACAAGTTTCTCGCAACACCCCCTAGTGCAGCGAATCCACAACCTACTAGCTGGGCTGTGCCACGCTGACACTCGAATCACCTTTCTGTGGCTCCCAAGCCACATGGGAATTGCGGGAAATGAGTTAGCTGATCAAGCTGCAAAAGAGGCGGTATCACTACCACCTCGACCAATGGAGGTACCTGCTAGAGATATTCGCTCTCAGTTACGCCTACAAGTTCTGGCTTTTTGGGAGAGTCAGTGGCTAGGTGACCCACTGCCCAGTAAACTGAGAGCGATCAAGGGAACTCACGGTGGCTGCTGATCGTGTTATTCGCTTTATAAGTGAGAGTGGGATAGGGCCAGCAATCTAAATTTTCCAGTATAAATTGACTGAACGACTTGTTCGTTTTTGAATGATAATTTTTTGTTTTTCTGTAATTTTTGTTTATTTTATAATTTTTATTTTTTATTTAATTTTTTGTTTTGGTTTTATTAATTTTTGGTCTTTTTAAATTTAGATGTCCACCTCCAAATTTTAAATTCAATTCAAAATTTGTATTCTTTAATCTGTGTTAAGAGGGGTAGATGACCTCGTAGTTCCGCCCCTTAAAACAACAATAACTAACTCTGTAGAGCTATTTGTCTTGCATATTTGAGTGTGACGATGCCCGCTTGACGAGCGAAACATGTCATCCCTTAGTTTTCTTCTCCTCCTCCTCCTCCAATAGTCTGCAACAATTTGTATAAATCTTATGCACATGTAATTTATTCCAGCTTATCTTTCACATATTCCAGTAATTGGAATGTGTGTGTGGACCGACTGAAAGCTACAACATAAATCTAGCCTGATTCAAGAGGAACATGATGATTGTTTTAAGGGGTCTAACAACTAGGTTATCACCGCTAATGGTTGGGGTGATCGTGAAGATGGAAATGAAATGCAAAATATAACTAAAAACTAACTACGAACTTATATACTAGAAGAAGAAATGGAAAACAAAAGGAGAATAAGGCAAATAAAGGACAGGAGGAAAAGAAATTTCCTCAACCCTCGTAGAATGCGGATTGAGGGACTTGGAAGGAAGGAGCGCCATGAAAGGCAGATAGGAAAGTGAAAGAGAAGAGGGTCCGCCCCACAGGTAAGGGACAAAAGGGGGAAACCGGACCCAGCTCAGGAATCCATCGGGGTCGCCACTCCCGAACTCACCAGCAGTGAGCCCCTGAGGGTGTAGCAATATCCAGGGTGCACCAGAAGTGGTGGGGCTACATACACCCTGCATCCTGGAGGGCCTTGAGTAGAAAGCAGGAGATAACATGAAAAGAAAAAGAAGCCTGACCCCTCGCAGAAGGAGGGTATCAGAAAAGATGAGACAAGGGCCAATTAAGGCGGGAAAGGAAGAGACTCCCTAGGCCTCGGATACCCTAATATCGTCGGGGTCGGAAGAGAACAAGAGTTGACCAAGTGAGGTCGACAGGAAAGAAGATGGAGAGGAGCCCGGCACAAGTACGTGGAAGCAATACCGGACTCAGCTGGGGCCCCGTGGTCACCAATCCATGCCCCACTAGATGTGAGCCCCTGGGGGATCAATAGGAACAGTTTAGGCTACACCTCTCAGGTAACCTTAAAGATTGCTTTTTGTTCAGTAAGTCGGAAGAACGAGCGCTCCAGAAAGGCTTCAATAATACCGAAGTCTATTGTTGCCATGTAATGCGGGCTGCATCACGTCGCCCCTACTAATGTTCTGGTGCAAAATTGCGAGCTGCTTATAAATTGCAGTCACGGGGAGTAATTAGTGTAAAAAGATTTCTTAGGCCCCTTAAAACAGTTATCATGACAATAGTATGCCTCGGTATAAGGGCGATGGTGCAGCATACTGAGGTTATCAGCTTCAATAAGGTTGGTGCTTTCAAATTTATTTTCATTTATTCCGATCCTTATCCTTGAGCGCTCCAGTTCTGTAAAACAAATAAATCCACCGGGCGAAGCCAGGCATTACTGCTAGTTGTTAATAAGACAACACTGAAAAATGACTTCAAAACTATCTTTAGAAAATAACTTACCAACAATTGGATCAATTTGCATAGGTCTCCTAGAATGTCAGGGATGAATAGACACTTGCTATGATCATTTTCTATCTCGTTTCTCTCAGCTGAACACTCAACATTTGGTGCGGATGTTCTGATGCTCTCGTTCAGAGGAATGGCTGAGACAATTGTCTCCATTTTGGCCTCTTCAGGTTCTAAAGTTATAGTTTCCTCATGTTTTACAGGTGTCCATGACGAAGAGTCCATCGAAGGGTTGGGTGTTAAATTTATGGGAAGACTGAAACGGGACCCACCCATGGATTTGGCATGGATCCCAAAACTGTCCAGATGATGGTAGTTATCCAAAGACTTTCTTCGCTCTGATAACCAATCTATGAGCCTTCTCCTGGAACAAACCATAATTTGGCTATTGAAATGACTGGCAATAAATGAAAAAAAGATTTCAAAAACAGTACATTATGCAACGAGCCTATAATGGCAATAATTAAGACACGAGCATATGCTCGTTTTATAATTTCCATACGAGTGTCTTAATTACCATTATAGGCGAGTTGCATACGACTGTTTATGTTCGACGATAATTATTATAACTATTTTATGTTCGAACATAAATATTCATAAATATCTGTCGAAATTTGGCCAGTTTTATGTACTGAACAGAGCGCATGAGACGCACCGAATACCTTGTATTTGACCATGGCCTCCTCAATTGCCCCACTGACACTAAGGCAGGCAGTGAAATTTAAATTAGAAGGCCTTGGAACTCTGCGCAGGTGCGTTTCTATCCTCGCCTGATTGGTCAAACTGTTTCTTGAGCTCTGATTGGTGGGAGAAACTGTTTCATAATGAAAAATAGTGTTATAACGACTATCATTATGATACAGTTTTCTGACATAATAGTCAGGGTCGAACACAAAAAAAATTACGAGCCTTACAGTAGTCTTATATGATTTGTAACATTTGACATAGAAGAAACCTCATGTGAAATTGTTGATACACCGGTATTTTATACTATTATTGGCACAAATATTAATCTATTGTAAAAGGGAGTGTTTTACAGATATTGTAGTTTATAATACGGAACTCATTTCATTAGACGATTTGTAGCTTCCACCACCACTAGCCTAAATGAAGAATACGATATGGATCAACTAGATTAATAGTCGCGACACCGCTAATAACCTTAAATTCCTTATAAATAGACCAACTTGCGATTAAATGCAATGTGCACAGCAGTAGATCATGAAAGGATTGCCCAGTTCCCGGACCTCTTGATTCACAGACCAAAGCTCAATTTCATATGGATTCTGTTAAAATGAGTCATATTGATATGATAAATATCATTTAAAATTATAATCTGGTAGCAAAAATATATATCCCATCCGGGATTCGAACCCAAGATCTTTAGATTCACAGTCAGGGTCGCCAACATCACAGCTATTTCGAGCACGCAAATATATTGCACAAAATGGTGACTTATTTCCATGTTCCAATAATACTGCATTACGGAATTAAGTTTCATTTATATTTTGCTTGTTTCGATAATGTTCCTGCGTGAAATTGAGTTTAAAATGCCTTATGAATAGACCCCTCTTGTGAGTAAAGACTATTCAGCAATAGTTCACGAAAGCTTGCCTAGTTCCCGTATAACATGTGCTTCAATCAGTTGACACCAGAGTACGCACGAGCGTTTACCGTCAGAAATGGTATCAATTTCCAACACCGCGTGCTCATTGTTTCCTGGATCTTACAACTGCAAGCTGGATCAATCGATCCACTTCCGTCCCATTTTTCAAAATCACTCCCACACAAATATCCAGCAACAGAGTGGAAAGATGTTACACATCAAAAATAAGGGTAAGTAACTGCATTGCAGTTAGTAAACCTCTGAAACAAAACAAAGTCAATATGAATAAATTCAGTAGTCTATCAAACAAAAGTTAAGCAAGCATGCTGCCCCATATTTCAATCCATTGCACCAAGGCTGCCACCTACCACATTTTCTTTAAAATCTAACATGCACTTTTACAGTAAGAAAAAATAAAATACACTAGGGTGAATCCGTTGAAATTCAATGGAATAGTAAGCCCCTGGGTCGGTAAAGTACATTTTTTGGCACTTATTTGATGAATTTCCGAGACGGTATTGGTAAACTTTGGAAAATTCTAAAACATAACTGCGAATAAGGAAGGTTTTTATCATTGTGAGGGTATGAAGATGTACTAGGCCTTGAATTTGAAAACAATAAGGTCCATAACCCACAGGTAGTTTATATTTGCTCCAAATGAGACAAAGGACTCTACGTTGTCATACTGACGAATATTATCCCTGAATTTGGACTGCTCGTTGTTGCCTGTGAATAAATCTTTTAGTCGTCCGGCACACGAGACTCAGAGAATTTCAAATTTTTATTTGAACAGCTTAGTCCGAAATAGCCCGACAAAGTTTTTTCAGCTGAGAAATACAGTGCGGAGCATGCAAATGCAAATGACATTCATCATTACGCAACTAGAGGAGTAAATCGAATATTCATCAGCCATTCCCAATCCATTAAATTTGGAACTAAAGGAGTTATGTCCTCTTATAATAAAGGAACACAACTCTCTACCATTAGGCATAAGAGAAAGTTTCTCTATAAAGCATTTAAGAGGAAAACAAAAGACTTCCTACTAA
This sequence comes from Meconema thalassinum, assembly GCA_946902985.2. Classification (NCBI taxonomy): domain Eukaryota; kingdom Metazoa; phylum Arthropoda; class Insecta; order Orthoptera; family Tettigoniidae; genus Meconema; species Meconema thalassinum. The sequence continues at coordinate 193,692,934 of OX336395.1, forward strand.
GGAATGAATAGCCCATATCCAATAGCCTTAAGCAATGCAATGTATCATACCGAATCATCTCTGTAAAGTTAGTCACTAGCAATCTAATATAAGTTACTATTAAACTAAAGAATATGAAATGAAAATCCACAGCCCGCTTCCAGTCTCCGACCGGGTCAGGAATGGAATGAATGAAGCCCCCATCTAGCGGCGAGGATATGAACCGTGCCGGCTGCCGAGGCCTGACGCACTCCTCTGGGGCAATGATTAAATGAATGACAGATGAAATGAAATGATAGTGGAGAGTGTTGCTGGAATGAAATTTTGACAGGGAAAACCGGAGTACCCGGAGAAAACCTGTCTGCCTCCGTTTTGTCCAGCACAGAAACTAAAGAATATAATGTTACAAAAATGATATATATGCCATGCTGTAACTATGTTACTTGATTGTCCCTAACACGAGCTCAGGCTCATTGGGACCTATGTAAATAAATAAATAAACTGCTTTTATTACTACTTAAATACCACATATTGAAGCAATTTATCTCAGTTGTATTTGCAAAAGCACATTTATATTGAATTTGAAAAGGCTGTCGACTTTGGTGATGTATACACCTAACTTTCCTTTCCCTCCGCCCTGTCAAAGACTTTTTTCCCTTTTTCAATTTTTCATTAACACCCTCCACACCAGTGGGCACTATATCTTGCACATCATTAGACTTGTGCTAGTTTTGGACATCTCACGTAAAATGGGAGAATTCTGTCACCTTTTGAATTCTAGACGTCGCACTGCACTTACCCTACAGCCAATCCGTGTCTTTCTCCTCTTACGTGTTTTTGGAACAGTATCATTCAGAATCAGAATCAAATCGGAATCAATTTATTTGGCGTTAAACACAAGTGCAATAGCCATCGTCAGGTTAATAATACAAAACAATAAAATCAAACAATCCTATATTACTTAGCCTACTTATAACAGTATATACAAACAGCTTATTATCGTTATAACAAAATGTAACCTACTTCTATTGCACTAAGTATTGTACCAATCTGCTTCCATACATTCTTCCAGTGAATACCATGGATTCACCAGCAACCACTTTTGCAGCTATTTCTTAAAGATTTTGGTTGGTAGTTGTTGGAAAGACAAACTCAGTTTGTTAAAAAAATTCATGCCAAGAATTTCATGACTGTTCTTTGTTTTTGAAAGCAGACACCATGGTAGCTCTATCTGGTGCGAGTTTCTTGTGCTGTATGAGTGAACTGTTACCCGTCTGCCTGGCAATTCATGTGGATGTTTATTTTTCATATACATGAGGATATTTAAAACAAAAAGATTTATAACTGTTAGTTTGGAAGATTCAATAAATAAAGGTCTACAGGGTGTGTTAGGAGGAGCATTTGCAATAATACGGATTGCCTTTTTCTGTAATTTTAAGATATTTACAATATGTGCACTATTTCCAAAAAATATTAATCCATAACTAGAGAGACTTTGAAAGAAAGCAAAATAGGCTGTGTGTAAATATGTCGTAGGAACCTCATTTTTTAAATGACGGATTAGATACACCACCCTTGCAAGTTTATTCGACAGGTTATGAATGCGAGGTTCCCATGTTAATTTTGAGTCAAAATTCATTCCTAGTAGCTTAGCTTCTTTTATATCATTACTTATGTTTATAAGACTAAATATTAAATTTTGAGTTTTAGTTTCATTTAAGTGGAATCCATTCTCACTGAACCATTTCCTAGCTTCTAGCAAGCACTGACTTGATAAATTTTGTAATTCACTTATACATTTGCTAGAACACAAAAATGTACGATTGGTGGAGAAAGTTGTAAAATATTGGAATGGAACTCCAAACCACTAATGGCCAGCATCAACACTACCCGAAAGAAGAAGGTTGCAAATATTGTTTCCAGTACCGTACTATAGTGAAACTTACGTTACTATTATCTCTGTAAACCCTGATTAAATTATTAGGGAATAACTGACCAATATAATGCAATTCAACATGGGCAGCATATTCCCCCATCCAGCGATAAATTTTCGTCGTCAATTTAATTAGTAACGGCCAGTCTGTAGTATGGGTCACCTACAACAAAATCTTTATAATATTTCCATGCAGTTTTAATTGTCTGAACAACCTGTAAACTTATTTCATGATGCCGTTCCTGAGGATTGTACAAACAGTGTGATACAGATCGAAATAAACAGTTTCCATCAGCGACTATTTGAATAATTCGGCGTTCCATGGTAATAACACGACTTAACTGAAATAATAAACCTTTTATGATCATATACAGAATGATGTAATATGGAGAAATAATCACAACGAAGGGGTGAGAACAATAATAGTGACAATGTACTAATCGCTTAGGCTTTCACGGCCGGCGTTCATAATTAAATACAAGTTTTTCAGGCTTGTAGGCCGTGGTCTAGACAGGATATCTCCCGACGTTTCACCGGAAACTGCGTCCGGCATTATCAAGGGTACCGCTCCTTTCCTTGGTCAGCAGTGGAATGAGGAAGAGGCTTGAAATAATGGGTAACGGTTTGTAGTGGGGTATTGTTGTTTGAATATGACTGTTGGTTGGGTGGATCTTGGCGATGAACTAACGGCTGGAAGGTAGTTTTGGATCTTCAAATTAACATGGTGAGCCGAGCGTTCTCTTCGCATTCCGGCTGGATCGTCTGGTCTCATGTACATGTTGCGGGGTGCGGTACGTGCTCCGGCTTCTGCGACCGAGCATGGGAGGGTCAGGTGTTCCCTGGGCGACTGCCGGGCTGTAGCAGGAAGGTTCTTCAGTTTGACGTGTGAGTGATTTCTTGGCCTTGGTGTTCCTAAGGGCCGGGATCCATGTATTACGCACACGTTCAATTTCTTCCTTTCAATTGAAATTGCCGGGGTGTTTGAAGATTTCTATGGCTTCCCGTTGCAGCCTGGCGTGGTAGTGTGTGGTCGTGGAGAGTATCTCTGTATCCCCATACTGTACATCGTGACCGGGCAAGAGAGAATGCTCAGCGACTGACGATTTCTCAGTTTGACCCAGGCGGCTGTGTCTATTATGTTCCTCTAGTCTGGTGGTCATGCTCCTCTTCGTCGTTCCTATGTACACCTTCCCACAGGAACACAGGATTCTGTAGACACCTGCAGTGGAGTGTGGGTGGCGCTTGTCTTTAGCGGATCGCAGCAAGTCCCGGATTTTGGCGGTGGATTTATAAACCATCTTCACCCCATAGGTCTTCAGTAATTTGCATATCCTGTCCGTCACCTTCTTCACGTACGGTAAGAATGTGGTGGCCACCGGAGTTTCCTCAGAATCTTTCCTCGTGCTCCGGCGCCTGGGATGAGATGCTCGCTCAATCTCCTTATTGCTGTATCCGTTGGCGCATAGGGCCCTCTTTATATGTTTCAGCTCTTGGTTGAGGTTGGATGGCTCACAGATTCTCCTAGCACGGTCTACCAATGTTTTAATAACTCCGTGTTTCTGTCGGGGGTCGTGATTGGATGTCTTGTGTAGATACCGGTCGGTGTGTGTGGGTTTCCGGTATGACCCAAGCGCAGGTCATTAGTCCTGGTGATTAGCACGTCAAGAAAGGCCAGGTAGTTGTCTTTCTCCTTCTCCATTGTAAATTTTATGCTGGTGTTGAGGCTGTTAAGGTGGTCCAGGAAATGTTCCAGCTCTTCCTCTCCGTGGCTCCAGACTACGAAGGTATCGTCAACATAACGTAGCCATACTTTCGGTTTGAGGGGTGCAGTCTCGATCGCCAACTGCTCGAACTTTTCCATGTAGAAGTTCGCAATCACAGGGCTTAGTGGGCTACCCATGGCAACTCCCTCTATTTCCTCGTAGAAGTTTTCGGCTCAGCACATGCTCACCGTATATACGACAGAGGAAAAGGTAAAGATACGAGTTCCACCCCCTTGAGAAATGGGAGTCGTGAAAGAAACCACAAACCGCTCAAAATGCAACTGTCATGGGGAGTCAGAAATCTGATAATGGAAGATCTACGTTTGACCCTACAAGAGATTGCCGAAGAAGTTTGCATCAGTAAGAACTTCTGAACCCAAATGGAAAAGATGGTGAGGAGGAAGAAATCGGGGAAGAGGAAGATGAACTGCAAACAGAAAAGGACTTAACATGGAAAGAAGTGAAAGATGCAGTGAACAAGATGAAAGGAGGGAAGGCACCGGGTGTGGATGAGTTGAGTGTGGAGATGGTGAGAGCAGCAGGAAAGGTGGGGATACAGTGGCTGTACCGAGTGATGAGGACAGCATGGAAGGAAAGGAAGACCCCAGAGGACTGGAAAAAAGGAATCATTGTCCCGATCTTCAAGAAAGGTAGTAGAACAGATTGCAGAAACTATCGGGGAATAACACTGATGAGTCATTGTGCAAAGATCTTTGAGAAAGTTTTGGAAAAGAGAATTAGGACAAGGATAGAAGGAGGGATGAGGGAAGAACAACATGGCTTCAGAGCAGGAAGGTCCACAGTGGATTTGATTTTTGTTGTAAGGCAGTTACAAGAACAGCACTATGAGTATGGAACAGATCTACTGATGGCCTTCCTGGACATTGAGGGACATTGAGAAAGCATATGACAGTGTATGCAGAAACAAAGTATTGAAGTCCCTGGAGGATAGAGGAGTAGAGAAATGGACTATAAAGAGGATAAAGGAGATGTACAAGGGAAGCGTGAGCTGTGTGAAAGTGGGAGGAGAGAGATCAGACTGGTTGGAACAGAGAAACGGCCTGAAACAAGGAAGTGCACTGTCACCGTTACTTTTCATTGTGGTGATGGATGACAATGACCCGAGTGGCACAAGCAATTGGGGACGGAAAGATGAAAGCAATGGTGTTTGCAGATGATTTGATGATTTGGGGAAACAAGGAGGAGGAGGTACAGGAACAGTTGGACGTGTGGGAAGGAATAATACAAGGATATGGGATGAAATTTAGAATAAATAAGAGTGAGATGGTGATCACAACAAGGAAGAAGGAAAGAACCACAACGGGAATAACAATTGGTGGGGAACAGCTGAAGAAAGTGGAGAGTTTCAAGTATCTGGGAAGCCTGATACAAGATAATGGAAGAAACGATAGAGAAATAAATGAGCGGGGGAGGCAGGCAGAAGCATTTCGGAGGAGTGTGAGAAGCATGATATGGAGCAAGGATGTCCCTCAGAACAGCAAAAAGATCATATATCGGACGTACTATGTCCCTATCCTGACGTACGCCTCGGAGACCTGGGTTATGAAAGGAAGGGAGAAGAGCAAAATACAGGCCAGTGAGATGAGGTTCTTGAGAAGCAGTATTGGAGCTACAAAGATGGACAGAATAAGAAATGAGAGGACCAGAGAATTAATGAAGGAGGAACCATTACAGGATGGTATAGAGAAATCTAGACTTAGATGGTATGGACATGTAAAACGAATGGAGGAGAAGAGGATACCCAGGAGAGTACATGAGACGAAGTGGGAAGGAAAGAGACCGAGGGGAAGACCGAGAGACAGGTGGCTGAAGGGGGTGGAAGAAAGCGTGAAGAAGAGAGGAGAAGACTGGACAAGGGTGGAGGCTGAGAGATGGTGGGAAGACAGAAGACGTTGGAGAGGCTTGTGTTCCAAAAGAGACCCGGCCAGTGGCTGGAAACTGTGCAAGATGATTATGAAGGATTCCGCACATGCAATTTGAATATGGAGTTGCTGCAAAATTGGCAGTTGCATCATGACAATGCCCCAGCACATTCATCACAATTGGTCTGGACTTTCTTGACTACACATGCAATTCCAGTCATTTTTCAACCTCCCTACTTCTCCAGACATGGCTCCTTGCAACTTCTGATTGTTTCCGAAACTGAAGACGCCATTGAAAGGGTCCTGTTTTGAGAGCAGAGAAGAGATAATGAGGAATGCGACAGCAGAGTTGAGCACTATGCCAAAAGAAGCCTTCCAGAGATGTTTTCAGACTGGAAGGAGCGGTGGGCTAAGTGCGTGCACGTGCAAGGGGCATACTTTGAGGGGTATTAGGGTCCCTTACCCATCGGGTAAATAATAGATTTTTCACGGCCAAAGGTCGGATATTAATTAGACAGGCCTTGAAAATTGTATCAGAGTAGAGAGTATTTTGAGCTTATAATTTCAGATAGAAGTCGCTAAAAACAAAAACTAGCTACAGTAATTTCTTTATTTTAAGATTTTTTTTTGTTCATTTGTTTCAGACTTTGGCCAACTATGGACCGCATGGAACCTAAGGCTTTCTGGTCAATTTTTTCTTCTTTTCTTCCCAGAACCTCTTCATTCTTTCACTTCTAATCTTTCTCTGCTCCTCTGTTACTACTAGAGACGGGAATTTGCCCATTTTATTCCTGTGTTTAGAAACGTAGGCTTTCGAGATATAAATCCGTTTTAGGTTCTTTTAGGCTAGATTTCGCTGGTTTTATTGTGCCTATAAATGCCTATTTCAATGGTTTGTACCTATTTGGAATATAATTGCCTATTTGATGCCTTTTGACTGTATTTTAAAGTGCATTATATTGCAGCTGGTGTGCTCGACAGCATTTTATTCTCATATCTCAATATGTGTTTACCCCACGAACAAGAATGGGAATTCTCGGAAGTCACAAGAAATAGCGCTTGGGAAATTTCCATCAGAAGAAACAAGGAACAATTTGACCTTGAAGCCTTCAACCCCTGCAACCTCGCAAGACACATGGAAGAACCAATCAACGTCGAATTATGTTGCACAACCCGTATCCCCTACCTCCCTCTCGATGCGAACTGTGTAGGCGTATAGGCCAGTCACCGTAGACACAAAAATCGCGTTAGGTCGCAAAAATTGCAAGGTTCTGATTTTTTGGTATGTTGTTAGGATAGATACCAATAGTGTAAAACTAAGTTTGCAACCTCGATAGACCTGTGCTAACTTCGTGGTGCTCGAAAAACCTCGAAATTTTCAGACGTTTTTCGGTTTTTGGCTTACAACTTCCAAAATATGCATTCCATGGCAAAGTCTCCCATTACACTTTTAAAGAATACAAAATTACAGACAATTTGAGTGCAACTCCAACTCAGTATGTCTTATAGACCTCGAGATACACCACTTCAAACATGGGCTATTTTTTTCAAAAAGTTCTAATTTTGTAGTAAGCTAGTCTTTCGAACAAAATACAGTCTAAAATACTCATTCTACGAGGAAAGGCATGGGAAGTAAAGTTGTAGAGCAGTTATTTACCTTTACTTTAAGCATACGCAAAAAGCTATAAGACTAATAATTCTCTTGTTATCAGGTAAGAACAAAATAAGGAAATCTGATATTTCAGATCTTTCTCTCAACATAAAAACATTCTTCATGACAGGAGAACAAACTTATTACCAGAAAACATTGGAAAGTTGATTGTTGTTAATTCTTTTTATAGTAAATAAGTATGTTACCGGCATTAAATTATAAGTTGCTTCTTGTTAATTCTTTTTATGGTAATTAAATATGATATTAAATTAAGATTTTTTTCATGCCTATTTTACATGTTAGTGCCCATTTATATGCCTATTTTGGCTATTTTAAGAGCCTATATGCCTGCCTATTTTAACTGTTTTTAGTGCCTATAATTCTCGTCACAGGTTATTACCAAATTTGGCCTGTGTTGTGGTGGTTTTTCTTTGAACGTCTTGATATTGTCAACTCTGCTTCGAAACGTTTTCCTATCGTGAATGACAAGTTCACTTAGTCCCAACTTCAATGGCGTCTCTTTCGACCTCTTCTACCCATTTTGTAATAGATTTCAACCCTGTGATGTATTTAAAAAATTTTCTTTGTCAGCCGGTTCCCGTCCATTCAAATGCCCGTAAAATGTTTGCCTTCTTTTACGCATTGTGACCACAATGGTTTCGGTCTGCATATACAGATAGTCATTTTTCCTCTTTTTCCATGTTCCGTCATCTTTCCGTGGTCCAAGAATTTTCTCAGGATCCTCCTTTCCTTTATCTCAAGTTCCTTCAGCTCCCCTTTTTTGTTCAAGTTTAGACACACGGAGGCATACAGACCCTGTGGCTTTACCACTGTACTGTAATGTCAGTTTTGCTTTGTATGATACCGCTCGTTTGTTATACAGTAGCTGTTCCGAGTTAATCTATAGTCCAGGTCCAATTTTCTTGCTCTTGCCTTGTTTGCCTTTTTATCCAGTCCATTGGGTTGTATCCATTCCCCAAGATATTTGAACTTAAACAGTTCTTTTGACGGTTCCATGTTCCACCAGCATGTCTCCCGGTGTCTGTATTCCATGTACTCAGTCTTTTCATACGATACCTTGCTTAAGACCTGTTTCCTCAGCTATTTCGTGCAAAGTGTCCAGCATCTTTCGTGCATCATCTGTGTTATGAGCTAAGAGGGCAAGGTCATCAGCAAAAGCCAAACATTTAATTCTCATGTTTTGTCCTTTCCTCCCAAGATGTATACCCTGAATTCCATCTGCTTCCAAAGCCTTCTCATGATTTTCTCCAGAACGATATTAAGTAGTATTGGTGAAAGACCGTCCCATTGTCTGACTCCTGATTTTATTTCGAAAGGATCAGAGACTTCTCCATAAAACTTGACTTTGGAGATGGTATCAGTGTTGGTTTTATTATTTCTCTTGTTTTACTGTCAATCCCAAAATCTTCCAATGCAGTAAATAAGAGTTATACAATAAAATATTTTCTCCTCCCTCACTTAACAATCCTTAAAATTTCGTTAAATTCTATTCTGAAGCAGAAGAAAAAGAAAGAAAGAAAGAAAGAAAGATTCTAGTTTAGCTACATTTAAAGAATCTGAAATTGAAGTCTGCCTCTTTACTCTGTTCAATTTCGGCATTCATTTTCCTGTTAGCATCATAATGCGATTTCCTTTTACATACGTGTCTCGTAAAATTTATTTTTATGCTAGCAGTTGTACCTGCTGGTGACTGGTTATTAATTCTCTATAGTTGTCATCTCCAGTACCTAAGATATTTACCGAGGTCACCCTGCGTGAACCTCATTACTGAGGGAAAGCATGCACGAAGTACTACTCTCTAGCTGAACAGTAGGTCCTTTCTACCCGATTCTAGAGATTTTTTTATTTCTTCGGAGAATTTAAAAAGAATTTAATATATATTTTTCACTCAGTCTTGGTTGAAGAGAAATTGTTGCTGCTTATAGTGCTAGCAGAAGTTAGTTATCTGTGGAAATCCGTTTAAACTACCGAGGATAGAAGAACAAATTTATTCAGACTTAACCCATGAACGCCTGCAACGCCTGCATTATTACTCTGAAAAATTACATTATTATTATTATTATTATTATTAATATGTCATACCATAGGAAGTTATTAGGTCCACTTTACTCAAACCATATTTTCTTAAGTCCCGGAAATACAGGTGTTACATATTTGTAACAATGGCGGTTGTGAAGTCAAAACCCTTGCTGCCTATTCAGGCTGGTGACTCAAATACAGTACTGTAAAATTTTCATGTTTACCAGATTGGTAAGCATGCATATTGATAAATTGATAGTATTACACTGTAAAAAGCACTGAGCAAGTATTTTGAGACCTTTGACCTTTTGATCATGGAGTCAAGTGAATGCTTGATTAGTTAATTGGTGTGAACAGCAAGAGCATGGTTATGCATGCTTTCACGTCCGCAGTATGATTTCATGTACCACTGCGCCACTTCCATCTTTAACTCCAGTCGAGTTGTCCGTGGTTGTGACATAGTACTGAGGTACTGCCCCCGTAATTTGAATTATATTGAGACCACGGTGGCTGTATTGGAAAATATGAGTAAAGTTATGGATGTCATAGTTATGACGTGGATATTCATGACATAGGCACGGATGACGTAGACTTCATACAAGTAGGCTGATTGAGCTGAGATTCTTGGTGACGTCAAGATTTTGTTCGAGAAAGATCTTGGATTTACGACGCAGTCGCAGGAAACAAGGTATTGTGCTAAGGAAGAAGCTACGCTATTGGAGGAGAGACTCGAACCAATGAACGATAGTTTGGAAGGAAGACGGAGATTGCTGAAACTACGATATTTGATTACTTTTGGCATGCAGATTTGTGGAAATCTATTTTCAGTTATGGCATTGATTTGGAATTTTGAAGAAATTAATTTTGAGTTTTTGAAATTTGAAAATCCGTCAAGTATAGCCAAAGTTAAAACTTCCAGCAATGACGCAGCAACAGGCTATGGAAGGGATGGATACGCCCCTTAAGAAGTTGATAAAAGGTCGTGCACAGAAGAGAGGAGCTCTCAGAACGCAGAACTCAGAACTCATACTCAGATCTCATATGTCAGATCGCATATATATTTCTGGTGATATATAGTTATTTTCAAGTGATTCAGTGAAGTAAGTTGTCTTTAGCGTCTGGTTAAAGCCCGGCGCATCGAACGAACACGGAGCAGTTCCATTTTACGCTGCTCGAAACTAGGTGAAGTTGAAACGCTCACATTAACGTTTCCACCAATTTAGATATCATGCGTTAACTTCAGCCTTTATTATAGTTCTATTGGGCAGTACAACATTGAGGTGTGTACAAGATTTGAACAATTTCACAGTTATACTTCGAATGATATTGGAACTTTAAGGCTGCCAACAAAAGTGATTTTCTCGCCACATGAGAAACACGTTTAAAATTCCACATTATACACTACGGCTGACACGTGGAGTGCAACAGTGATATTGGAGAATACGTTTGGTATTACAACGATACATTCGACTATGGAACATTATAATCTTGCAGTGCTTTCGATGATTATAACAGTAGTTGAGATGGAAGGCTAAGGCTTTAATGCAATTGGGACATATATCGCTTGGAGTAAAGTAACAGCATGGAACTTCGTTAATCGTCTTTCTACAAAAGCGAGCATGTAGTGAACATCCAACTACACTCATGCATCGTGAATCCATCGCTGAATTATACCAGATAACAGTGGAAATATTTTCATACTCCACAACTATGAATATTTCTGCGGAAATAACTACAATAAACTTCATGGCGAATTCCTGCAAGAACTTCAGGGAACTTTCAAGAGAGGCCAGGGTTGTCCCGGCGCACAAAGAAGAGTTTTGCCAGAAGGATGTTTTTCGTATCCACGGAGCAGTGCAATTTCGGAGGAGGAAGCAGTTCGATTCTCCGAGGACGCTGATTCCAGGTTCGAGGACGGAGCACATCTTTACGCTGGTGAAATGGAACCAACAGCAGTTTTTTTTTGAAAACTTTCCTCTGGAACTTCAATCAACAGATAAGGTAGTCGTGAACGTTTCTTGTATTATTTGAGTCTTGTAGCGATATCTGAGCAACCATTTTCCCATATGAGGCTATTAGTATCAAAAGGAACAATCTCCAATTTCCATCGAAATTGAGTTACTGACACAGTTGCATTGTGCAACTAGCCCTCTACCACACTATGCTGCTTGTTTCTTTCAAAAACAACAAAATCCCATCGTTTTAGGGCATGAAAATACAATGTTGCTTTCAAACAGAACAATCTCCGCCATCTGTTGGAATCAAATGGGACAATCTCCACTACGACCAATCAGCTCCGTCCGTTCAGGTCATGTGAGTGCTGCCATATTGGTTCAATGGAGTGTTAAAGAGACTGTCCTGCTCACGTGTGCCAATTTTCTCGTATTTTGCAGTTATATTGTAGGTATTTTTTGTGTTTTAAGACTATATGCAGGTGCACTGACATATTATATTATCAAAACTAGCCGTAACTTTCTTCTAGGTGTTCTGTGATGGATACGATACCGCAAAACGTGACACCTGTCCCACCCACAAAAGCTAGGAAGCTTGTACAATAATAAGGTTACAGATCCAGCATTAAAACCACCAAGTCTTATTTTCTAACGGTTTTTAATACTTGTTTTAATCTTGGATTCAAGACCCCCAGTAAGGACTTTCTGCATACAACTTGATGAGCGTCTTAAACAAGAGCAAGATTCCACAAAACAAAGTGATTTAATGATAACTAATCGTGTCCACAAACTAAAAGCGGAGGCATTTTACACTCTACTGAGAGAAGCTGGTGAAGCTACTCTTGTATTATCCTTTGACATGCAGAAAAACTAGTGTCTACCCTGCATCCCAGATCAAGAGGCTTATTACTCCCGTCAACTTTACTTTCACGCCGGTGCTATAGTTCAAGATACCTCCGAATGCAGGCTTACCAAAGACTATTCTTTGTTATTGATGGACGGAGTACCAATATGGAAAAGGGTCTAATCAGATTGCTTCAGCGCTTTATGATAGGCTGATAAAAACTGACTTGAGAAATTACAAAGAAGTGAGACTCATGCGGGGGTCAAAATAAAAACAAGAACCTCCTCACCATGTGTGGTAAATTGGCTTCTGACTGCTTCAAGTAACATTGAATGCGTATTGTCACTAACACATCCATGTTCATTACAAAGAAAAACTGTCCCATGTCTGAAATAAAACCCAAGGAATTACCTGCGAACAACATACAGAAATTGTCAAAAATAAACTGAGAGACGTTACGAAACTTCTGTCATCCTATTTCGGTGAAGACTGGAAAAAACTTTCCGAGCTTTGATACTATGTCGATGTGCAGCACAGAGCAGAAATACTGGATGAAGATGGACAAAATCCGCAAGATGATCTTTTGTGTGAAACATTATTTGACGATGATGACTCTCTTTTGATGGTTTAATTCATATTTGAATTTTGTCCAGTGTTCATCATTAGGTATGGTGCTGCATTCCAAATCAAAGAATGTTGTGTTTTTAAATTACATGTCAGTTGTGTTTAATCATTTAATTTGAGTTGAAATACTTATGTCCAAAATTAAAGGGCATTTCATTACAACAGTTATCCTTAGTTTACACATTTCTCCTCTTTATTTTGTCACCGTAAATGACATTTGATTGCCGCTGATCATGGCTGCGGCAGCGTTTGGTATTCATTGCAGCATGAGCCCCGCGGGGTGAAGCGGAGGACACAGCGAAGTCTGCAAATAAGTCAAGCAGCATTGCGTCAGATAAGCGTCACAGGAGTCCATGTTACCAAGGACAATTAAACGATGACTTGAGGCTACTGAAGCTGAGTCATATCCTACTCGCGCAACTGTACCGATCAACAAAGCAGGCTGACGTGTGACACAAGTAAACAAAGAATAGTTCCCATCTCGACCGCCGGCAATCAATTCGTGAAATGATATCACACATTTCTATGTTAAAAACAGAAAGGACAATCTCCATGCATGTTGATATCAAACAGAGCAATATCCACAAAAATCGTACAGTTAGTATCAAAAGGGACAATCTCCAAAATGAAATTTAAAATATCTCATTAACTATTAATCATATGGTTGGTTTTCTTTGATTACTTGCATACTACCGTTTACTTTATGTATAAGAACAAAAACCATGCCGATAGAGTTGATACAAATGCATTAGATAGAAAAATACTCCTACTGTAAAATGCAGGAAGGTGGAGATTGTTCCTTTTGATACTAATAGCCTCATATTTTCTGTCCTATCTTTTGCCCCATTTTCTTGATTGATATTTCTGTACTCAGTACACTTCGATGATTTATGCCTTTTCCTTTGATTTTTGAGACATTGCTATGTCATTGGCATACTTAATAATTTTGGATCAGTTGAGACTGATGATTTAGATTCTTTCAGTAATTTGCATATTTTTGTAGTCACGATTTGACTGTAAAGTTAACGATTTGCTATGGCAGATTTGAATTCAGACAGCGTGTCATTTTATTAAAGTAATTCTATTCAGTAAATTACTTTGACCAATTTTCTGTCATCCTCAAGAAAGAAGAATGATTAAAAGATTTTAGAGCGTTAAAATCGCCTTGGAGGCTGGATTTAGACAGCTCCTTAACCCGGTCCATGAGGCAATTTTAATTGGCTACATGGATAACTCTTGCCAGGCGCGTCCACGTCGCGGGGGTGGGCAACGGTACTGTAATATACCATGGAACTACAGTACCGGCTAAGTTCTGGTGAGGACCCAGTCCTATGGGGTATAACATAGGCCCCGTGCACAGGGTTACGTGCGAAGACCTCAACGGAATCTGCAGCGGAGAAGATGGACTTCGGAACGGTGGAGATTGCGGAAGAGGCAACCCAGTACTCAGGGAATAGTAAGAGTACAGCATCAATCGGCAGCGTCTGTTTCCCAGGTTAGGGGCGGCTGCAAGGGCGTCTGTTTCCCATGTTAGGGGCGGCCTGTATAATAGCTGGCAGTAGCTTCATAAAATGCCTTTGGGAGTGGCGACCCCATCGTAATAATAGCCTAAAATGGAAATGGCACTTCGAATGAATCGGAAAAGGTTAGGGCGTACCCTGCAGGCGACGCGCAGTTCTTTTGGTACTGGGGGAACTGTGAGAAATGGGCGACCAGTAACCGAAATGAAAGTGGGAATCATGAATGTCATGACCCTGACAGGCAAGGTGGAGGAGGTGGTAGACTTCATGGAGAGGGAGAATGTTGGATTGATGGGGCTGAGTGAAGTGAAATGGAAAGGTAAAGGAAGGAAGAAATTGAGGAAAGGATATACATTATACTGGAGTGGTGGCCAAGAGGCCAAAAATGGCGTGGGACTGATAACCTCGAAACAACTGGAGGAGTATGTTGAAGTGGTCGAGTGTGTGAGTGACAGAATAATGAAAATTAGAATGAAGATGAAAAATGACGTGATGGACTTCATACAAGTGTATGCACCACAGACCGGAAACAGAGAAGAAGATATTGAAGTATTCCTGGAGGATGTAGAAAGAGTAATTTCAGATGTAGAAGTGGTGATCATGGGAGATATGAATGCACAAGTCGGAAACGAGAGACAAGGAAAGGAAGAAGTCATTGGACCATATGGATATGGGAAAAAGAACCGGGAAGGAGAGGAACTTGTAAACTTTTGTGAAAGGAATGGACTGATAGTGGGTAATTCATGGTTTCGGAAGAAAAACAGCAGGAAAATTACGAGATATGGTTGGGGCGATAGAAGAACAAAATCAGTAATTGACTACTTTCTGGTGGAAAGGACTAATCGCAGAAAGCTGATAGATGTGACAGCTTTACCAGGAGAAGCATTTGATGGGGACCATAGAGTTGTGGTGGCAAAATTTAGATGGGAAAAATTGGAAAACCTAAAGGAGATCAGAGAAAGTAAAATAAAAGTATGGAAATTGAAAGACAAAACCATACAGGAAAATTTTCAGGAGAGATTGAAGCAACAAATCCCAGTTACTGAAGTGGAAAACATAGAAGAGGAATGGTCTCACTTTAAAAAGGCATTTGTTGGTGCAGCAGAGAGTGCTTGTGGTAGAACGTCAACAAGAGTGAAAGAGAAGGAGACACCATGGTGGAATGAGGAAGTGAGGAAAGCAGTGAAAGAAAAGAAGTCTGCATGGAAAGAATGGAACCGAGATCAAACAGAAGAAAGCAAAAGGAAGTATCACGACAGCAAACGGAGCTGTAAGAAAGTGGTAGGAGAAGAAAAGAAGAAAAGTTGGGAAGAATTTACACAAAGAATGGAAACAGATGTAAGTGGCAGTAAAAGGATGCTGTATGGGCTTCTAAGAAGTAAGAGGAAAGAAAGAGTTACTACAAAGCTAGTGAAAAAGGAAGATGGAGAGTTGTTAACACACCCAGAAGAGATAAAGGGACGATGGAAGGAGTATTTCGATAAGCTTTTGAATGTGAGCAATGGTACTGGTGAGATGGAAGTGACACAACCTGACGACTCTATAACAGAAGATGATATAACAATGCTGGAGGTGGAATTAGCAGTACAGAAAATGAAGATGGGAAAAGCAACAGGGGTGGATGAAGTCAGTTTAGAAATGATAAGGGCTGCTGGACCTGTTGGTATGCAATGGCTGTATCGACTGCTAAAGTGTGTGTGGAAATGGAAATGTGTACCAGAAGACTGGAAGAAAGGGCTAATAATACCAGTGTTTAAGAAGGGGGACAAGAAGGTGTGTGATAACTATAGAGGGATCACCCTCATATCACAGATAGTAAAAATACTGGAAAGGATATTAGAAAGAAGAATGAGAAGAAAGGTGGAAGGAGAGTTGCAAGAGGAACAGTATGGCTTCAGGAGTGGAAGATCCACAGTGGACCCAATCTTTAGCTTGAGGCAGGTGATGGAAAAGAACTGGGAATATGGAGAGGATTTGATCATGACTTTCATAGATCTAGAAAAGGCATATGATAGTGTCCCCAGAGAGAAGGTATGGGAAACCATGGTTAAGAAGAGACTGGGAAGAGAAATGTTGGAAATGGTGCAAGCAATGTACAACAACTGTGTTAGCAGGGTACTGACCCCAGTTGGAAAGACAGATTGGTTTACGAACAAGACTGGACTAAGACAGGGGAGTGTGCTGTCACCTCTCTTGTTCATAATGGTGATGGATGAAATAGTAAAGGAAACAAAGGAAGCATATGAACATAAAGAAATGAAGTTACTGTTATTTGCAGATGATATTGTGGTCTGGGGAAGGAACACCGAAGAAGTGCAAAAACAACTAGATGCACTGAACGAAAATATTCAGAAGTATGGCCTGAAAATCTGTATAGAGAAAAGCAAGACCATGGTGATGACAAGAGGGGAAAGACAAGGAAAGGGCACTGTAAAAATTGGAAGTCAGAGTTTGGAAATTGTGGACACGTTCAAATACCTAGGAAGTGAATTGATGCAAACTGGTAGGTTGGACATGGAGATTGGCAGGAGGGTACAGCAGAGCAATGCATTCTATCAAAGTGTAAGAAAACTTGTTTGGGATAAGGAAGTACCAAGGAAAAGCAAGGAGGTAATGTATAAAGTGTATTATGTACCCATATTAACTTATGCAGCTGAGACTTGGACCCTGACAAGCAGGCAAGAGAGTAGAATCCAATCCAGTGAAATGAAATTCCTAAGAAGTATGATAGGAAAGACAAGGAAAGACAGAGTGAGGAATGAAGATGTTAGGAAGGAAGTTGGGATGGGAAAACTAAATGAGAGAATTGAGAAGAATAAACTAAGGTGGTTTGGACATGTAAAGAGGATGGAGGAAAATAGAATACCAAGACAGATGCTGGAGGCGAAGTGCAAGGGTAAGAGACCAAGAGGAAGACCTAGAACAAGGTGGATGGATTCAGTGAAGAACGGCGTAAGAAAAAGAAATCTGGACTGGGACAAGATCGTGGAAGAAGAATGGTGGAAGGAAAGAGGAAAGTGGAGAAGTGCCATAAATACCCCGACCCGGCAGGAGCTGGATAAGGGGAAATGATGATGATGATGATGAGAGCGTTAAAATCTATTACGATATCGACGATCTTTGAAATACTAGTCGTCTTATGAACATGATTGCAACATAGACATTTATCATTGCATTATAGACAATTTTATGAAATATGAACTTTTATTTCGATTTATTGAATACACTATAGTAATGAACATTTGATAGTTTTTCTCAATTCTAGATTGGAACAATAATGTTTGCATTCCACAATCTAATTGTATTCTATTCGACTATTTTGCAGTTTAGATGAACTTTGTTTGAAGATAGTATTTTTATACTGCGTTACTTTGAAGATGTTAATCTCAATTTTGATAGACCAGGCAGGAGTGTCTAATCGTATTTGCTATTAAATTTATTTGTGATTGGCAAATTTTTACTTCATATCGATTCATGAATGAAACCCACGAAGGTTAAATAATAACAGTCATTATTACAATTGATGAATATAAGAATTTTTAAAGAGGAACAATGGATGTATAATCGTTAGTTCAGTGGACGTGTAAAAGTCGCTGTTGAATAATGCCCTTGAATAATGAAGGAGGTTCCCACAATAATTAATGAAGTTGATGAATTAATAAGTGGAGGTTTTTGTGTGTAGTTTGAAGGATTTTTATGCCATATATATGAAGATATATGATGAATTTTGGGCCAATTGTTGTGTAATTTTGTGCGTCTTGAGCGAAGTATTTTCCCGCTGATTGTATTGTTCTTGTTCTTTGAAAGTTGTTCATATGAAGATACTGTTAAAATTAACAAGAGTGTTAAATAATTTGAGATAAAGATTTTGAATGGAGGTTACCGTCACAAATATTAATAATTATTATTAAACCTTATTAAACCTGAATTGACAGTTAAATATAACTAACCTTCATTGGTCGATTATATCACCACGATTTGAGTAATTATCAACTGGATAAACGTGTGGTTTAATGTATTCCTTGTATAAATAATATAAACAATATAATATTGTAAAATAATTTTGTAAATATCTTTGTTAAATAATTTGAAATGAAAGTGATGAATAGAGGCGTGTATAAAATTTTCAATTGTCGTTTGACATTGTTATAAACAATTTATTATTGTTATAAATAATTAATGAACTTTTGTTATTAACATTTAGAGTTTTGTTTTTATACTCTAAACAACGCTAGTTAAACAAGTGGTTTGAACAATTAATCATGATTTGGGATTGTTGGAGTAATCCACTGGTGTTTGAATGAAGCATGTAAGACATTTGCGTGATAATATTTCAGTTGAGATGTGAACATTTACGTGTTTGAAAAGGAGAGCCAAGCTCTGAGGTAACACGCTTATGCTAGGGTTGAACGAACGGGAGTCCACTTTGACGATACAGGTGCATTGCAGCTGGGGCCAAGGACGTTCCATAATAGCCTTGTGGCTATAAATAAAATGTGAAGTATATAAACACGCAAAACAATTGATATATGTGTCTCATCCCAAATCCCGTTTCCATCCCCAGTGCATTATTATTTTACGTTACTATGAGCTTGAGAAAGCTGAAACATTATATGTAGAGAATACAGGTCCTACAGGAGGACATGGTTATGTGGTCGATGGCTTCTGATTGCCACGTTGATTTTGTTGTTTATATTTGTTAAAATCATTCTTTTGTGAAATAAATTATTGTGCAGTTTAAAGTTTCTCGTCTTCGTTCTGGTTCATTTTAAATATCATGGTGGAGGTTATTGTGTGGGCATACTTTTAAGTGATCCAGTTGACAACCCAGTCCCCGAGATAAATTTAAGAGGTAAGTAAAGGTAAGTATGAACCCCCGTATATTTTGGTGTGTTCCACAATAATTTCTTGTTAACTATTGTGCTCTAATCTCGATAGTATCTGTCAGTGCCATTTTCATTGATGTAGCTGTGCCGGTGCGTTTGATTATTGGCAATCCGATTGAGGGGGCGGATATCTGACAGCCTACTATCCGGATATCGGGTACAGTACCATGTGTTTTGGAGACATATCAAGAAGCCAAGAAAATATGGACCAACACCATTTTTTGCTTCTTATGGACACTGTTCAAGTTTTGATCCATAAGGTCCAATCCTCCCATGATTTGTTACAGGTGCTGATCAAGAAAGGATGAGGGATTGCAATTACTTTCTTTTCTGTCCGAGAGAACCTTTTGACACGGTCGAGGGGAGACTGACATGTGAAGGCAACAGTTACTATGCTGTTATCATGCGAGCAAGCAATAATAGTGTCATACTTGACATTAATGAAATATACCTCCATCTTCTTGCTTTATATCTTGGTTCAAGTAAGTTAATATTCTTTGGGGACTGTGTTTTTCCGTTTGTTCCTGGATCTGAATAACCAAACGATTTAAGATAAGTGAGCAACTTCATTCCCGTAGAGAAATAATCAAAGATGTCGCAATAATATGTCTAATCAGGAAAATAGTCCAGCACACACACTAACTGTTTAGCTGATTTTACAAATCTGCAAAGTTGCTGGATTTTTGCAAGAGAAACGGTTTAGTGGTAGGCAACTACTGGTTCCGGAAGAAAGAAAGCCACAAGGTAACGTGGTACAGCAGTGATTTAATAAAGAAATCTTTGGTAGATTACATGCTATACGACTGGGAAATGAAGAGAAGTGTCAGAGATATAAAGGTAATACCATCAGAGGCCTTAGGTAGCGACCACAGAACACTTGTAATGAACCTGGGAGTTGTTAAGGATAGCAAGAGAACCGAGTACCAGGAAAGGAGAATCAAAGTATGGAAACTCAAGGAAAAGGAAGTCAAGGAAGAATTCCAGAAGATAATAAGGGAAAGGATGCCAACAGACAATCCTAAAACAGGGGAAGAGGAATGGAATCAATTCAAGAATACAATGGTGGAAGCTGCAGTGGCAGTATGTGGAAGAACTAGCAACAGAAAGCGATGTAAAGAGACACCATGGTGGAATGAGAGAGTAAAAGAAGCTGTGGGAAGGAAGAACAAGGCTTTCAGAGTGTGGTTCCAGGAAAGAACTGATCTGGCAAGGGAAGATTATAAGATAAAGAAGAAAGAAGCAAACAAGATTGTCGCAGAGGAGAGGAAGAAGTGGATGGTGAAGTGGACAGAGATGATTGAGGAAGACAGCAGAGGAAAGAAAGTACTTTATGGGATGGTCAAAAGTAAGAGAAGAGGTCTGCGAGAGGATGTGGTAATGATGGACAAAAACGGAAATGAGGTACACAACAAAGAAACACTCAAGACAGTGTGGAAAGAGTACTTGAGGATTTGCTGAATCCAAACGGTCATAGGGAGGAAGACAATGTATTGGAAGATGGAGAAGACAACACAGGAATGGAAAAGGACCTGAATTGGAGAGAACTGGAGATGGCTATAGACAAGATGAAAGGAGGAAGGGCACCGGGTGTGGATGAAGCGAGTGTTGAAATGGTGAAGGCAGCAGGGGAGGTTGGGAAACAGTGGCTGTACCATGTGATGAGGGTGACATGGAAGGAGAAAAAGACCCCAGAAGATTGGAAGAAAGGATTAATTGTCCCAATATTTAAGAAAGGAAGCAGAAAGGAGTGCAGAAATTACAGGGGAGTCACACTCATACCTCACTGTGCCAAGATATATGAAAAGATATTAGAAAGTAGAATATTAGCCAAAGTGGAGAGAAAATTGAGAGAGGAGCAGTATGGTTTCAGACCTGGGAGATCAACAGTGGATCTCATATTTTCAGTGAGACCGCTCCAGGAACACCACTACGAATTTGGAGAGGATCTGTTGATGGGCTTCCTGGACATCGAAAAGGCCTATGATAGTGTGTGTAGGGAGAAGGTTTGGAAAGCAATGGAAAACATGGGAGTGGAAAAAGGGACTGTAGGCAGAGTGAAGGAGATGTATTGTGGAAGTGTGAGTTGTGTGAAAGTTGGAGGGGAAAAAACAGACTGGTTCAGACAAATGAGTGGCCTGAAACAGGGTAGTGCGATGTCACCCCTTCTCTTTATTGTGGTTATGGACGAGGTAATGACACGGATAGCAGGAAAGATAGGAGAAGATAAGATGAAAGCAATGGTGTTTGCAGATGATCTCATGGTCTGGGGAAACAGGGAGGAGGAAATTCAGGAGCAACTGAAGGCTTGGGAAGAAACAGTGGGAGAGTACGGATGGAAGTTCAACATCAGTAAATGTGAGATCCTGTTAACGACCAGGAAAAAGGACAGACCAATGAGTGGGATAACACTTGGAGGTGGACAGCTGAAGAAGGTGGAAAGTCTCAAGTACTTGGGAAGTATAGTGGAGGAAAATGGGAGAAATGACAAAGAGATTACGGAACGTGGCAGACAGGCAGAAGCATTAGGAGCTTAGTGTGGAATAAAGATGTCCCACAAAAAAGCAATGAAGTGTTATACAGAAGCTACTATATCCCGATACTGACCTATGCTTCAGAAACGTGGACAATGAAGAAAAGAGACATAAGCAGAATACAGGCAGGTGAAATGAAGTTCCTGAGAAGTAGGATCGGAGTAACAAGAAGAGACAGGGTGAGGAATGAAAAGGTCAGGGAAATGGTGAAAGAGGAGCCCTTGCAAGGTAGGATTGAGACATCAAGACTGAGGTGGTATGGACACTTAAGAGAATGGATGAGAAGAAGATTCCCAAGAGGATACATGAGATGCAGAAGAAACGACCAAGGGGAAGACCAAGAGATAGATGGCTGAAAGGAGTGGAGGAATGTGTCAAGAAGAGAGGCGAGGACTGGACCAGAGTGACAGCGGAGAGGTGGTGGGAAGAAAGGACTAAGTGGCGAGGCTTATGTTCCAAACAGACCAGCCTGGGGCTGGAAACTGTACAAGATGATGATGATGATGACTTCATAACTCCTTCATTGTTTCAAAAAAGAACTGACACCTGCAGCTAACTGTCTGAGATTTAGATTAAGGTAAATGCACCAATAGTCATCATGTTAAGACTGATTTAGTCGAGGAAATATAATATACCTTATACCTTTTGGTGATCTTAATCAACAAGACCACTGTACTTAACCTCAAACACTAGGAAACTCAATATCAAAAGTATTAGTTTTAGGAAAAATATTTAAAAGAATGTATTTTTTGCGCTAGTAATCGCAATGATGTATTTAGATTTTTCCAATATTCATTATCAGTTTGCACCAATTGTCACATTTTTTGGTGTCCTTATTTGCTGTTTATAATGCATTTCTATCAATATTGTTGCATAAGGCACCGATTTATTGACATGGAGGCCAACATTTACGAATAATGCAGTACCAGTTATTATTTAAAGAAAAGACAAAAATCGGCATCGGCAATCGGGAATGGCGGGTAAACATAAGGCCATGAAAAGATAGTAATTCTGCTCTAAACACATTTATTATTTTTGTATTAACTTAAAGTGCATTAGAAATACAACAACAATAATAATAATAATAATAATAATAGAAATTCAAACAATATAACCACAAGAGCGTGTATTGATGTAGGCTTCCCCGACCGGTGTTCAAGAACAAATTGTCATTATCGGGGCTGTTATGCCGTGGTCCTTTTTTTTTTTTTTTTTGCGAGGGTTGGGGCTGGCATAATCACATAAAATGTGAGACCAAACCATGGCATAACATAACGTCTGCGTTGAACAGTTGCCGAGGGTCTGACAAGATAGACAGACAGTAAGTAGTTTTCCACCAAATAATTGTCGACTTCTGAAAACTAGGTTTTAATTTGATGTTCTGTTATTGCAGCACGGCTTACTGTCAAAGTTTGAGGGGTTCGTAAAGACAGGCCTGGATTTCTTTTCAGGAAAAATTCACACCATTTCCTTCCTGGCCGCCCATCTTTGAAAGGAAAGCTCTTCAATTCTTTTGTAAGGCACTGGACGCTATTTTGCATATCGTCCTTTGTTACCAGTTACCCCACTTTTCCTAGTAAGGTTACCCATTGAAATAACACCCTTTGTTAAAAAGGAACTTGGGCACCATCTCCCTCTTTCTAGTTTTTCCTTTAATTTTGTCCGAGAGGGCGTTTCTCGGAATACCATTCCTCTCCGAGGCCGTTCTAATACTCGTGCCGTCCTCCTCAACGACCTTAATAGCAGCTTCCATTTGCTGAATATCATAATTGAGAAATATGAGTTTCGATATATTGCCTGAAAGCAAAGATTTAGTCTTAGAATATTTTCATCTCAATTTAAAAAAAAGAAATCCTGTGTATCATACCTAACCATAAAAACCCTAGGCCTACTGATAAATGTTATTGGTTTTACGTCCCTTTTAACATCTGTGGCTTTTAGAGACGCCGGGGTGCCGGAATTTTGCCACTTTATCGTGCCAGTAAATCTACCAACATGGTTTCCTCGCATTTGCGCACTCCCAAAGGCCAGATGACTGCGCCAGGATTCAATCCTCCATCCTTGGGCACAGCAAGCTAGAACGTTACAGCTGAGCCACGCAGCCAGCCTAGACATACGGCCATCAAACAGACTGACCTACATAATAACAACACACTGTAAATGTTTATTGGTTCTGAAACGTAAACGCAAACTTTAACATTATCGTGCACTAGTGTTCGTCACGCATGTGCTCTAAGGATCGTCAGCTATGACGACTATTGGACACTTATCAAACGATAATTTAATTAATGCAGGGTGCTTCAGAACTACATTATAATTATATTGCCGCTGTTAGGTCTTACAAGAAGAAATGACAGTGCCAGTTTAAGTCACAATTGACGAGCATTGGTAAAGTGAGTTTTTCTAAAATCCAGTGTTTGTAACCAGTATTTCTAACCAAACTAGGAACGCGAGCACAAAATAACTTAGTAACTCACATATGTTATAGAAACAATTACCAACTATATCGCACACTTTAACATTTTAAAATGTCGGAACATAACACTTATGCACATAATTAACTCGTGTGCCTACTTAGCACATGCGAGGAGCAATACACCACGTCAAGACAGCTCAAATCACAGGGGATGTTTGACGCTGGGAATCGGCTATTACATAACGCGCATGATTTTGCAAAGTTGCTCCTTATCGGCAACGAAGGTATGACGAATCTCGTAAGACTGTGCGTTGAGAAAGACCCGTTGACATGCTTATTATTTGTACTTATATACGAGAGTGACGAAAACCGGTACAGTTAACTTAAGTCCGCTTTCATCACATAGTCACATAGAACATTAGGCTCTGGTGGCTCAAATATACTAGGGTGGACAATTTTTTTAAGTATTACTTTTACAAAATTCCTTTAGTCACCTTCAACGTACTCTCCATTAGATGTCATGCACGTGTCAAGTCTTTTTTTCCCATTGTTTGAAGCACCTCTGGAACTCATTCAACTTTGATATCGTAATTTTTGTACTTATTGAAAACCGGTGATAAAGGTGAACTCCTGTCATAGCTTCAGTATGTGTAAATCATTTTAATTGAATATACTGGTCGACAAGATCAATCGATATAATATTTAACGTTTAATTGTGCAGACTGATGTCGAAAGTGTAGCCCTGGGTATTGATCTAAAATTTGGCAACGCAGCTCAACTAATGCAAATACCCACCATATCCGTCAAGTTCTTTCTTTAGAATACAGGGTGTAATCAAAATACATTCATTAAAGAAAGATATGAAACTTACAATATTGTTCAAGAGGAATTGGTTCAGAACACTACTTACCCCCTACAGTTGGCAGTATTAGCATTTTCTTCATCCATTTCCACAGACTGCCAAACGTTCTAGAAAGAAAAGGAAAAAAGGAAGAAAAATAAAATAAAAAATCTCATCATGAAATGGGGTGGCAAACAACACTTTCTTATAACCGTTGTGTAAGACTTGAAAATGAGACCATTGTAAGGATTCAAACCCTAATCCAGACAGGCACATTAGCCGACAACACTACAGTGTGCCCAAAGACTTCCTGGATATCACAGAAATAACCATGATTGGGAAGACATCAGAACTAGCTACAAGTGTGCTCACTGAAAATGACCAGGTTTCATGTTTTAATCCTTAAGTGTGCAGTTCCACTTGCATAATGTACCGAAGAATAGTAAGCCATTTTTTTTATTTTTTACAAGTTCCATGAAATCAAAGATAATGGTGAAGAGAGTATGCTGATCTCATTTATTACACAAAAAACATCATATACCGCCCCTCTCTTTCTCTCCTAGCATTTATTCTGCCATGCAGAGTCCGCTGCTTTGCTACATCTCCATTTCAGTCCGTCGTTGGCACCTTCCGGTTTTAAGCCAAAATCATGCTTGTCGAACTTGATATTGTCGGTCCACCGCTTTGCTCAACTTCCACGCGGTCGCTTTCCACTTGGGTCAATTTGAAGAGTATTTTAGACACAGTCCTCTACTCTCTCAGAGTGAGACCATACCAACGGAGCCGAGCTTCCCTCACCTACTCCAAAATCGGAGCGATGCCTAACCTTCGTAACATATGTATTCCGTACATGGTTACATTGAATCAGTCCTAGGGTCCATCAGAGTAATTATCATCTCAATTGTATGTAGTGTCTGCTCAGGCTTCTTTTTGTCATTGGGAGACATTCTGCCGATGGGCATACCATGGTCTTGTCAACTTTTGCCTTTAACTATTGAGGTATCTTTTTATCACCGAGAGAACTCTGGTAACTTGTCTCCACTTGAGCCAAGCTGCATTTGCCCTTGCTTGGGTATCAGAAGTAGCATCGCAGCTAGAGGTAACTATGGATCCTAGAAAGTGCATGGACTTCTGCAGGTCTTGATCATTGATTCTGGGGGTACCGCTGGTTTGAAGGCCACATTCTGGATATATTGTCTATGCATGTATGTATGTATGTCAAATGCTATATGGCGAGTTATGCTATGGCACCAGACCTCATGGTGGTCCTAAGAGGCGCTACAAGGACCAATTTAAGCAGACCCTGAAATTGACAGGTCTTGATTCACAAACCTGGGACATGCTGGCTGAAGACCGCTCAACTTGGCACCGTACCATCTCGGATACTGTAAAGACGTTTGAAAGGGATCGACGCACACATGAAGAGGCCAAGCGTCAAGCTAGGAAACTTTGAGCAGCCCAACCACGTCCTCCTCCAGCAATACTATGTGACTTGTGTGGACACTTGTTCCATGCCAGGATTGGACTCTTAGTCACCGTAAACACATCCACAAACTGGACTGAAGGAAGAAGATTTATACTCTGATTTGAGTTAAAGCCGATGATGATGTATGTATGTATGTATGTATGTACAAGTAAAACACTGATGAGTAATTTAAGTATTGAATCCAGCAAGTTAATGATATTTTTTAAAGAAAACTAACACGTTTGATGGGGGTGATTAGTTTTGAAGGGCGGAAAGTAACTTCAGTTATTAGAGAATAGGTCCCCACGGAAAGGTCATAACTGCTGAGTAAAGCTGATTTACAATTGACACAGGAAGGGTAACATGAACAAAGTTTGATGTTTATGCAGTCTAATATAATGGAGGGGGGGGGGGGGGGGGGTAAGGAAGGCCGCTTGTTTTATATGAAATCCAAACAACAGGACGTGCACTAGAATGTCCTTAACTAAACCCCCTGAAACATTCAACAAAATAAACAAGTGCTGCTGCGAGTTGGCATAAAGTGTGATAGAGGGAAGTAAAAAAGCAGTGCCATCCAAATTAATAGCGATACTACAGTATTATGGTGGCTGCAAATCCATCATAGATAGAACATGGTAAAAGTGAGGCTTTACTTCACCAAATGCAGTAGAAGCAGCTACCTCTGTCAACACTGGCAAAACAATAGATGCAGAAAGCTTATCAAAATATTTTGTTTTGTGTAAGGCTTCAGGTGGTCACGAATATTGTGCCATAAATTTTGACGGAACCATTAACTGAATGGAGGCTGAAGGATCTGTGCAAATATTCTAGAGATTTACAGATTCAGGTGATGACAACGAGACAAAAATTGAGAAACTTCAACACCACTTCAGGTGGTGAGACCTTTCTTGAGGCCGAGCACGAGTGAACGCTGCACGTCACTGGAGTACTGTGCGATAAGAAAATACCTATCCACCTGAAAGGAAAAGTTTACAGGATAGTGGCACTATGGCACAGAATGTTGGCCAGCGCAACCAAACACGAACAAGCCCTACATCATGGAATGAAGATTAAAATGCAGTGTTGGTCCATGGGTATTACAAGGCTTGACCATGTCAGAAATGAACACGTAAGGAAGCAAATGGGAGTTACAACAGTTAAAGACAAAATGAGGGAAGCGCATCTTCATTCATATGGGCATGTCACTAGAAGTGATACCGACAGTAGTGGCTGCGCGGGCTAAAGCGCTGCGTTAGGTCAAGGGGCCAAGCTCTCTGCTGACTCGGTAGACGCGTGGGTTCGAGCCCCACCGTCGGCTGTCCTTGAAATGGTTTTCCGTGGTTTCCCATTTTCAACACCAGGCAAATGCTGGGACAGTACCTTCTGACAGGCCACGGCCGCTTCCTTCCACATCCTTGCCCAGTTTCATTCATCTTCATCAATTCCATCTCTCATCCCGACGCGCAGGTCGCCCACGGGCGTCGACTAGAAAGACCTGCACTCGGCCTCTCAGGAGGCTACACGACAAAAAAAAAAAAAAAAAAAAAAAAACTAGAAGTGATGAGAACTGTGCTAAAACAGCCCTCGGATACAATCCAGTAGGGCATCGATCCGTAGGTGCCCAAAGAAACTGGATGGATAGAATCAGTGAAGACCTCCTGGTGTGCAGCCTCAAACATGAAGATGCCCTCAACAGGAAAATGTGGCAAACTAGAAATGCCAGATTTATTTATTTATTTATTTAGCGTATGGCTTTACACATGAAACACAAAAAAACAATAATAACAAAAAATAATAAAAAGTACATAAAAGCACCGATATCGACCTATAACCATGTCCAGACTATTGAACCAGTCCAGGCTCGATGGTGTAGCACTGATAAAGTCGATAGGGTCACCTAGGTATGCTCTATTTTGCAGTCTTCAAAAAATGTGCCTGATGGTCTGATTCGCTGAACCACAGTCACAGCAGGGGTTTGGACGCTTCCCCCATTTGTGCAGGTTGTACGCACAAACTCCATGTCCTGTACGGATGCAGTTAATGGTCTTCCATATATGTCGCAGTTGTTCAAAGCCCTTCTTTATAGGATCAATGAGGTCACGAACTTCGGGTGGGGATTTCTAGTCCATGTTTCATGCCATTTAGCTGCAATGTTAAAATTACTATCAGCAAGCTGTTGAGCCAGTCGCAGGGGTGGATTCCTGGACCGGAGCCGGTTTATTCCCAGAGTGGGAATGTCGTCATGGATTGGAAGTGTAGGGTTGTTCATTATTTTAGAATATTCCTTCCTCAGTGCATCTTGTATTCTTAACACCAGAGGGGCTATGTGGTGGCTGAGTGTTGGGAGCCAGTCGAATGGAATAGTTCTTA
This sequence comes from Meconema thalassinum, assembly GCA_946902985.2. Taxonomy (NCBI): domain Eukaryota; kingdom Metazoa; phylum Arthropoda; class Insecta; order Orthoptera; family Tettigoniidae; genus Meconema; species Meconema thalassinum. The sequence goes on from OX336395.1 coordinate 193,721,632, forward strand.
TACAACCGGAGATGGTTCTCATGGCTATGTTTAGCTGAGTGCTTCTTTACGTGGGGGCTGTTCATCCATACCGGCGCACAATATTCAGCTGTAGATGTACTAAACTGAGCGCAGAAGTTTGAAACGTATCTGCTGAAGATCCCAACTAGTGCTGCAAAGTTTTTGGATGAGGTTATTTCGTGTGCTTACTTTTTGAGATCAAATTTCCAAATGTTTCTTGAAGGATAGAGTCTGATCCAGAGTCACTCCTAGATATTTTGGATGACACTGGCAGGGAAGCACTGTGTTGTTCATTCGGACTTACAGTTTATAGTTCGCTGTTCTGTTGTTTAAGTGGAAACTGCCGACTTCGGTTTTGGAAAAATTTGGTACGAGTCTCCACTTAGTGAAATATGCATGTAGTTCATTGAGATCATCGGTTAGAATTTTTTCAGCAGTTTTGAACCCCTTGTGTTGAACAGCCAGAGCCAAATCATCAGCTTTTCCTAACTTCCTTGCACTGGTTTCAGGTAGTCAGAAATATATAGGTTGCAAAGTACGGGAGATAGTACCGACCCCTGGGGTAGTCCATTATTGAGTTTCCGTTGCTTACTTATACAATTACCCTGCACTACTTTGAAGTGTGTCTGGGAGCATGTTATTAAGTAATCTCAGAGTAGTTCGACAGGGGATGACTGATCAGTTTGTACAGGAGTCCTTCTTTCCAAACTGTATCGTAAGCAGCAGTCAAATCGATAAAAGCTACGGATGTCTTAACTTTTTTCTGAAACCCGGCTTCAATGTACGTAGTTAGGCTTAGAACCTGGTCTGTGCAACTCCTGTTCGGTCTGAAACCTGCTTGTTCCATCGGGATGGATTCCAAGATTTGTGGGCTTATCCTGTTCAGTAGAAGTCTCAAGGAGTGTATAGCAGCAACTGAGAAGTGCTATTGGACGGTAACTTTCTACTTTATCCGAAGGTTTGTTTGGTTTCCGGACAGCTATAACTGGTGATTTTGAAGACTTTTGGCAGGCACCCTGATTTAAGGATCGATGAGAAAAACTTGGTCAGCCATTTTCTAGCCTCTTTCCCACATCTAATTAGGAACTCAGGATGTATCCCATCAAAACCAGGCGCCTTTCCTGATTAGGTTCTTGAGAGCTGTTTCAAGTTCCTCCATCGTGAACATCTGAGAGAATTGTGTGTCATCGGGTGTCACTTGCTCATGGGGCTTTAGATAGTGAGACAATTCTGTTGGCTATTTGATCTGGCGATACTGGCTGATCTACCCGAATTGGCGGACTGCTAGGAAAGAAGAAGACTATGAAGCTCTTCAAACAAACAACTGAACTACACTCGCCGGCAAAAAAAACCAAAAATAACAACGCAACGTTTGATTTTTTAAATTAAAACTTGCTTATTGGCTGCATTCTGTCTCAATTATGTCACTTTAGAGTATTATCAGACCTTTCTCTGTTCAAAGTGGGTTTACCATCCATTTCCTTTAAATTATCGATATGAAGTTTGATTTATGACACTCTAGTTTGCTATCTACCCCAGGCAGACTGTATGCCTCCATTTCCATTAGTTCATTTCCTGCAATAAACTTAAAGTGCTTGGGTGATTAGTCTCATTCCTACAAACCAAATTTGCTTTGTTTGATAAAATGTATTTTTCAAATGATTTCTCATCAGTTTGTAAGTTCTTCTTGCAGGGGAAACATGGTTCTTACACACGAAGAAGCTGCAAGAGCTGTAGCCTTGATTGAAGATGGAAGAAGCATGCGATACGTTGCAAGACAGTTAAATGTCAATGTTTCGACCAACCAAAGGACATACCAACGGTATAGGGAACTTTGAACATACTCCAGGAGGCGTGGATCAGGCCGCAGAAGGGCAACATCAGACAGAGATGACTAGTATCTGCGACTAAGTTCTGAGAGACCGACACACCACAGCTGTAGAAGTAAGAAATCGGCTACAGCAGGCGGCAGGTGTGAATGTCAGTGAGAGGACAGTAAAGAGAAGATTAAGAGGTGTAGAAATCTTCTCCAGAAGACCTGCTACCGGCCCCAGGTTGGAACCTCAACATCGCAGGGCACGTCTTCACTTCGCTCGCCTCCATCAGCAATGGACACAACATCAATGACAAGCCGTTCTCTTCACAGACACAAAGAGATTCGGTCTCAGATCGCCTGACGGAAGAGAGAGAGTGTGAAGGAGGGTTGGAGAAAGGCTTCTCCTGTAACTTTTTCCTCCAGGACTGCATTCGACGGGGGTTCTGTCATGGCCTGGGCCGGGGTCAGTATAGATGCCAGGACTGAACTTGACGTAATTGAGAATGGGACTCTCACAGCTGACCGGTACATCATGGAAGTCCTTGAAAACCATGTTGTACCATTTGCTCCATTTGTCGGGGATGAATTTCGCCTGATGCACGACAACGCACGAGCACACACTGCCCGATGTGTCCAGCAGTACCTGCATGTGGTTGGAATCTACGCACTGGACTGGCCAGCTAGGAGCCCTGACCTCAATGCAATTGAACATGTTTGGGATATGTTGGCCAGAAATGTTCGGCAACGTGCTCCTGAGACTCTCCATCAACTTGGGCGATTCTGCAAGAGGAGTGGGAACACATCCCACAGGAAAGCATTTCACAAATCATTGTAAGTATGGCAGAGAGGTTATTCGAGGTGATTTGTGCTAGGGGTGGAAATACCCGTTTTTAAGTATTCAGTTCTTTTATCAGTACCCAAAGAAATGAATTAATTCTGTAATGATAAATTTTGGAAACCAGATTAACATTTTTAAATGACTTTGTAATTTGCTCAAAATTTAAGACTTTCACTTTTTTTTCTTATTCTAGAAAATTCAACAGATGAAGCATTTCTTTGCATGTGAAGTGGTTTTCAAATGTTTAGAAAACAATTATGCATAATTTTTACATAAGAATAATTTCAATGCATTAAATTATGAGATTAATTTAAAAAATACAAGTGTTACGTAGGTTTTTTTTGCTGGCGAGTGTAGGTCTTTAACCTTCCGTTCGGCGCAATGGGGCGCAAAGGGTCGAGACTAAATATACGGCGCTTGCGATGTATCTCTGAGCATTGTCAGATGATGCCATCTCACGTTCAGCGACAGAACTGGAACATACGACTAAACTCGGGACCGGGAGAGCGGGGCATTTGAAATACGAGTTAACTCATGGCTAGGACAGCGGAAGACACTCTGATGTCCGAGTTAACTCGGGCTTGCGAGTGAAAATGTTAATACCAAAGACCGTTCGAAGAACGCGTACTTCTGCTAGTATGTGTATAAAGCGCATGGAAAAATGTTTTGTGAACCTTGTATTGATGTTGGTGAACACACTACTAGTAAATCGTGCGAATGAACGTTGCTGCGCTCTGGCGGAAAACCGCTCTAATATTCTGTAGGACTTGTGTGCGAGTGGAGCAACGTGATTAGATCATGTTGCGGGAAGATTTAAAGTTCAAGATGGTAAAAGTTCTACAGAGAGTAGAGCAAATCGTTCTGTGGTTAAATGTAACTACACATACAGAAAATGATATCCACCTGGAATGTAATTCAGAAACATAAAAACAGTACATTCGTAGAAGGAACTCCTCCTTAATTGTGGTATTTGCAGTCTGCATTTTTATAAATAGAACACCGACTAGAGGTCCTGACAGACCCAGGCACTGTCTTATATGAAGTTAAACTAATCAGATCAGCGTGAACGAGGGGAGGGTAGCAGATTAACTGCGCGAAGAGAGGTTGAAATGAAAGATGACAGAGTAGCCCATTACAAGTGGAAGTAATGCCAGGCTTACCTGGAGTCCCATGGTCACAAACGCACGTCGTCCTATTTGTGAGCCACTGGGGAAGATTCACGGTTTCATGAAAATGAGGGAAGTGAAGGAAGTGTGTTTAAATATTATGTAACCGAGTATATCGACAAATATCATGACCATAAATAGTGATAAAACAGGTGAGCTTAACGTCACCACCACAGCTAACATTGCATGTGTTGTCATCAGTCACAACATGAATAAGAGCAACCAATCTCCGTAAGAGTGAGAGTCCCAGTCCTGACCTAGCAATATTCTGTCCGAGTTGCAGTAGCGTCAAGGTTGTTCTTTTAGAAACCCAGCTCCCCTAAGCAGTATTCGTGCAATAAACAACTCCTGAAGTGCCCTGCTCATTATTTGTGTCCATGTACTTGCGTGTGTAGAAATGTTGCTAGGAATCATCCCAGCATTTTCCTGGGGGAAAAATCAAGAAAAAACTTTGCCTATAGGATACCTGAGGTGGGAATTGAACCATCCTCCTATCAGCTTTATTTTTTTATTGCAGTCTAATAGCCATACCTCACAAGTCCGAGTGTACCGTGGGGGCTAATCAACCATCTCATGCTGTTAAATTTGATTTGCAGTGCCTTACTTTTTGCACTGCTAATCATGTATATTAATTTAGAATAGTATTATCAACGTACAACTTAATTTTATTTAACACACTACTGGTAATTGCAATAAGAAATCACAATCCCCTGAGAGTGGATGTAAACTATGTCTTTCAAAATGTTTTAAACACATTACGAGAGAGATTATTGAAGTCTTCCTTACTGCAACCAAGGGAAAAATCTACGAACGTTTGGCCGTGGAATAATATAAACGAGAGAGTCTTGAGGGTTAGAACACCGTACGGTATGGTAAAATGTTGCACTTCCAGGTATGACAGGGTCAAATTACCCCTATGGTTTCAAACCCCTAACTAGTAGTTCTAATTAGTGTAGGATCATAGTGAATGAGGATTATTTCAAGAAGATTTTGTTTATACTTTTAATTATATAAACACATTGAATTAATTTTAGTATGCCCAAAATATATTCAGATTGACATTGATATAAAATTGCAACCCCTCCATTTTGCTTTTGTAAAGTCATAGTTAGCCTACTGGTGACAAATCAAGCAACTGTTAGATGCATAAAACTCAATGATTATATCTCAAATTACCAAGGTAACCATTACTGTTGATTCTGACAAGGGAATCTAAAAGGACCGAGCCAGTTTTCAAAACTCTCACCGAGTTTCAGTTACATACATTACAGGTTATCTGAGTTGTAGGCCTACTATGGTTCTTACACACACAATTTCCACACAGTGAACATACCAGAGTATTTTGATAGGTTGTAGGATAATTTGTGACACCTCTGTTTTTGCTGGTCTCCTGAAGTAGTGGATATACTCCGATTTACAAAAGATGAACGGTGAAAGCTGTCATCCGCTTCAAGGGTGAGGTGAGGAGACGAGAGGGGTAACTGTCTTCATGGCAACAGTGAGAGTGTTGCAATGTATGCCGACATAGCAGTGAGCACATGGTTTGACTCAGTGTTCGACTGGGCCTTCGCTAGTCACGGTCATTAGACCGCCAGGCAGGGGGGCTAATTTCCTCAGTATTTGTGTCTTCCTGCAAGCATCTTGGAAAGTTATGAATCATGCATGATCTGCCTCAGTGGCAATGCAGCATTTCCCCCACGTGCTAGCTTTTGACAGCTGTCAGCGATCCATTATTGGTAAATCAGAGTATAGTTGTGTTCGTTTATGTCTCAGTTGTTTCTCAATGATGACACAGTTCCTTGGGAATATTGACCATCCCACCTCGACGGCAGACATGGCACGTGCCATGGGCGCCACTCCCACATTTGAGAAAAAAAATGAATGAACTATTTTTCAATTATGGAATAAAACTTTACACAAAAGATGAAGCGCCGGCCCCGTGGTGTTGGGGTAGCGCGCCTGCCTCTCACCCGGAGGCCCCGGGTTCGATCCCCGGCTCCGTCAGGGATTTTAAAACTGACGTGAGGGTTGGAACGGGGTGCACTCAGCCTCGTGAGGACAATTGAGTAGCTGTCTGACAGTGAGACAGCGCCCCGATCACGAATACCAAGATTAACGGCCGAGGTGACCCGACGCGCTGATCACGCGTCACCCCAATATCTGCAGGCCAAATGGCTGGGCAGCGGTCGCTTGGTCGGCCTTAGCCCGTCATGGGCTGGATAGTGCCAGGGGTTGTTGTTTTTGTTGTTGACAAAAGATGAAAGTCTGAGGGCTGGAACGGGGTATGCTCTGCTTCGTGAGGCTAAACTGATAAGAGGAGGGTTTGATTCTTTTGACACTTCTCTACCACAAAATATCGTAAGATTATCGAGGTATTTGAACATTAAATTTTAGGCATGGTTTTAACAGATACACCAAACATGCGATATAAGCCAAACTTACGTCTATTCCAGGACAGTAGGCTACTGAAAAATTTACTAGCTATTCTAGTTTATTGAAGTATGGATTATAAATTTAAGTTTAATAATGCGTTTTATGATGTTGCAGATGTTTTTGAACAGTGGAGGCTGGCGGATAATTATTCTGGGTGTTATACGATTTTCATTAAGATGGTACATGGGCACCCGCAGCATTTTTCTAGGGGGGGGGGAATTTATTATTTTCTATTTAATTACCTACATGTCACTAGGTGGTATTGAGACGTACAACCCCCTCCTGCAATTTTAGTTTCATTTCTTGCTTGCTTCGTGACATTCATTATTTGGCTTTTCTTAAACAATGGCATGAATGGAAAGAATACTTTTTTTTTAGTTCCGAGTTTTTGTCCATAGGAGTTCGCTTCTTTGTGAATTGTCATAATGTTCATTTTTTAAAACGGGCAAAAAGTATTTCGCCGATTATTTTAATAACTGAAGATATTCTCAAATAATCCCAAATTGCTAAATTAAATAAAACTGGAATTATCCCTACGTCTATATCAGTTAACCATCAGTAACTTCAATTTGTGAAGTAAACTGGTGTGAAAATGAACAATCGAAATATTCTCGGGATTTCAAAGGGTGGGGGCACGGCCCCTCCTTGCCCCCCCCTCAGGGCGCCCATGAGGTGATAGGGTAAAAGACTGCTTGATATCGGAGAAAACTATTCAATTGCGGGGTAAAATGGATGTACCTCATTCATAACGAATGCCGCAGTTCAGAGACACCACATATTCATCGGATTAAATGGAATATAAGTTAGTCTACATGAAAACCCTCACGAGAAGAGAACAAAACAACGTAAGTTATATACGAGGGCGAGAACTGCGAGCGTCACAAGACGTATAAAATACGCGCAACAATGCAAGACATGGTTTCGGCAGTTGACGAAGCATCTCTGACGTCTCCGTCCGCGCCTCAGCTTCCTAGTTGCAGTCAGCGGGCAACGACCAGCCGAGTTAACTGTTGGGATAGAGCTTACTCGGTCTAGCATCTCTGCCATACCCTTCACTATTGAGATCTGGTCGGTTATTGCGCCTGGCAACGACCAAACGGACGAGCGCTCCTAGACGGCTGGCGCGCTTCGCTTTCTCAGTCAGTTCACAGTAACTTATTATAAGATTTCCTGAATTATAAAAGAAGAGAATTATCAATTCCTATGCATATAAAAAGTAACATACAACTTTTATTACTAAAAATATTACGGTATTAATTGCTTTTCATGAATTAAACTGGTCATTGAGCAACGCTGCAACCTTATTACCGGCCGCCACCGTTTTTGTATGTTTTGTAAAAAAAAGTCTAAAATTGGTTTGTAAAATACATTCTCGCAACTATTCTGTGCAATTGTCATTTATGAATTAATACATAGCCTTCTTGACAACAGTAATCCATATTCGGATATGGGACAGTAGCATGGGGCTACTGGACCCAGCCCGCCTAATGGCGTACCGGTATAGTGTTACTTGTTTTACGTTCTTTTAAACATCTGCGGTTTTAGAGACGCCGGGGTGCCGGAATTTTGCCCCCGAAGGGGATCTTTAACGTGCCAGTAAATCTGGCTCCCTCGTATTTTCACACCCTCAAATGCCAACGGACTGCGCCAGGATTTGATCCTGTAACCTTTGGACCAGCAGGTGAGAACGTTACCCCTGCGCCATGCCTCCAGTCATAACCCCTTCCCCATTAGATTTCCATCAACTTTCGAACAAAATATTCCTTAAGTAAATTATCCGGGACTACTATACATTGCGATACGGCCGCGTATGAAATTCCCCTAAAACAAAATGGCGGCTTCTGTGACGTCATCAACGACGTCATGAAATACTCCTCTGGCAAGCTTACGGGAAAAGCCTGGGTAATAGGTTTTTTTGGGTGGGGAAACACCAAAAAACTGTCAATTTTTTAATGTATAGAAATCTATAATTGAGCTACATAGTTCAATTAAAGATTCCGATACATAAAAAGAATTCGCAAATTCATGTATTCTATGTATCGAAATCTATATTTGAAGATTATTTGGAAAGTTTTCCATATTTGAGGTCCGTATTGACATTTACAACTATCGAATGGGGTTGTTGATTCTCCACCCAATCAATACAATTTATTACAAAAATCTTCACAGTTTTATTATTTCTGGGACATGTTTCGGGCCATACCTGGGCCCTTCTTCAGCCTTGATTGGTTTCCAAAAACTTCCATTAAAAGACATGCCTTTATAAAAGAACAACACTCTTAAAAAGTTAAACGGTATTAAATACATTAAAAACACTAAAATACACATTTGGAGAGAGAAAGAAACACTGATACGATAAAACACCTCTTCATGTCAGCCATACACAAAAAATGTACTACATTTTGGTTGTTTTTAATGGTAATAAGTGTCCATTTCGCTGAGTAATTCTGACTTATCTTTAGTCACGCCGATACAGTTCTGTTTGGTGACCCAGTTATGCTGGCGAGTCTGGGGCTTAACATACTTTGGCCTTTGCCAAAATAAATATACTGCCTGGCTTGTAAGGTGATTGAGCGGAGATTACCACTTGTTCAACATGTTGTCCCGGGACCGAGCAAGGTTGACACATTGTGAAGTATGCGTGACTTAACTGCAAAGATAATAATTTATGCTTTAGCATTGGCAGATGCTCATGGTTGAGGTCAAGATTAAATATTAAAGAATTAAAACTTTAAACTTACAGGGTGAATAGGCACTGATAGTTAACCGTTCGTTCACACACATAGGAAAGGTGGTCCACTAAATCCAGCTTCCGGACGGAACGAACAGTAAACTATCAGTGCCTATTCACCCTGTAAGTTTAAAGTTTTAATTCTTTAATATTTAATCTTGACCTCAACCATGAGCATCTGCCAATGCTAAAGCATAAATTATTATCTTTACAGTTAAGTCACGCATACTACACAATGTGTCAACCTTGCCCGGTCCAGGGACAACATATTGAACAAGTGGTAATCTCCGCTCAATCACCTTACAAGCCGGGCAGTATATTTATTTTGGCAAAGACCAAAGTATGTTAAGCCCCAGACTCGCCAGCATAACTGGGTAACCAAACAGAACTGTATCGGCGTGACTAAAGATAAGTCAGAATTACTCAGCGAAATGGACACTTATTACCATTAAAAACAACCAAAATTTAGTACATTTTTTTGTGTATGGCTGACATGAAGAAGTGTTTTATCGTATCAGTGTTTCTTTCTCTCTCCAAATGTGTATTTTAGTGTTTTTAATGTATTTAATTAACTTTTTAAGAGTGTTGTTCTTTTATAAATGCATGTCTTTTAATGGATGTTTTTGGAAACCAATCAAGGCTGAAGAAGGGCCCAGGTATGGCCCGAAACATGTCCCAGAAATAATTAAACTGAAAATTTTTGTAATAAATTGTATTGATTGGGCGGAGAATCAACAACCCCATTCGATAGATCTATATTTGAGCTATATAGTTCAATTAAAGATTCCGATACATAAAAAGAATTCGCAAATTCACGTAATAGGAGTTTTTTGGGTGGGAAAACACAAAAACAGTCAATTTATTTTCTATGTATCGAAATCTATATTTGAGCTATATAGTTCAATTAAAGATTCCGATACATAAAAGGAATTCGCAAATTCACGTAAGAGGAGTTTTTTGGGTGGAAAAATACAAAAACCTTCAATTTTTTCTATGTATCGAAATCTATATTTGAGCAAATAATTCAATTAAAGATTCCGATACATTAAAAAAATTCGCAAATTCACGTCATATATAATCAATTTCCGTATCGAAATATATAATTGGCCTAAGTAGATCAATTACAGATTCCGATACACATGATAATTATTTTCCTTTGGTAAATAAGAGACATTGCTTCGAAATCTAAATTTAACGTTATACTTTCCGCATCGAATTTTTTAATCGGCCTATGTCAATTACAGATTCCGATACACATCGTAAGGTCAGTTGATATTTTTAATTACAGATCCCTAAACGTAATTTTAAAAATATGTCATAAAAGTAACCCTAAATTAAAATATTTTCGTATGTAAGGCGAGCCAAATTGAGGTAGACCGATAAATTACATGTGACGAAACACAATACGTTTCGAGGTTTTTTAATGCTCAATTCTGTTATTGAGTTATCACCATCCAATTATTTTTATAATATATAATATAGTCATGCGCAAACGATCGCGGTCTGTAATAATCGCCGGTTGACATCAATACGTTAACCTAGCTGCACATTTTAACATTGTTATAAAACTGTGTGGTCAATAATGTTATTTTGTGGTTTAGTTTTTTTTTCCAAAGTTGGTTAATAATGTTTTTACTTGTGGGGGGGCCTGCGCCCCCCCACCCCCCCTCCGATAGGTTGGTATTTTTATGTTTTCTGTTTAATAATGCCAATTTGTCTAAATTTTACCCATCCATTACTATTTTAACAGGCGTATTCCCCAACACCGTTCCTGACGTAATATTATTGTTTAGACAACTTTCCTATTAAATGCAACAACCAAAATATATACATAAACAACGTAAAAAACTCACCGATATATACCAAATGCTGTATTATTCCACATGTACAACTAGAAGCACTAATTTTCCACCACAAGTAACGGATTTTATTTTAATGCAACAACTTCAGAATTTAAACAATTTTGATACAAATCGTCAACACAATCGAGCACACGACACTGCTAATATAAATTATACGCGAGAATATTTATGTTATTATTACGCTTAGAAATCGCTAACAACAATACAAAAATGGCGAACAGACTCCACCAAATTCCGGAGGCGAACTGACCACGGAACTGATGTAGTAATCAGCTGACAACCAACTACCGGTTTTTCATTTCAAAGACATTTGATCAAAATATATCATTGATCAACATAAATCCATCAAAGATTTGATTTCATAAAGGAATTTCGCAATTTATATTAATATGTAGTATGAACACAAGATCAAGTACAACTTACCACATAAGTAGCGACGTGAAGAACACAGATCGCAAATGTTGGAATGACACAACAAAAAAAGAATCTTTCTTATACAAAGGCCCGGTCAATACTCCAAAATGAAAGAATCTAAAATCTTGAACAATATATACACTCGACCATCCAAACCCAAACATTCTCACCAGACATATGACATACACCCCATACATACACGCAAGTTTTACACTAATTATAGAGAGAATAAAAACTTAAAATGAAAATTGAATTGGCTACTTGCCTATGAAAATATTCAAAATCTCTGAACCATTACTCTGGTTAGAAAAAATAATGAAAATTAAAAATATTCATGAAAAGGAAGAATAAATAATTGAAACAAATATGTCACTCCAAAAACATACTGACCATTGCTACTTGCCAATGTCAGATGCACAATAATTACATGAAATTGACTCCTTGCCAATAAAAATAATCAAAAATTCTAACCCATTCCTCTGGTAAAACGAAAACAAGAAAATTAACAATATTCTTATACGTATGTAATCCAAAAACAATTACAACTTGGGGGGGGGAAACGAATGCACAACTTTGCATATTGCAAAATTATAATTATTTTTCCATTCATTCAGAAACAAAAAAATCATTCAGCAGGGACACACCCATTATAAATTGAAGCCAGGTGAGAAGGACGATCTCAACTATTAACGACCAATCTCGACCCCGCCGACGCATAAGCTAAAAAGCCATATTAAAGCGAATAAGGCAGACAAATCCCAGTCTTTATATCATGGGGCTTCTTGAACTCGTTAATAACTGCCTAATTTAGGCCTTGGTTTGTTGAGAATGTCGTACAGCGTACATCCTTCCCACTTGAAATATTACCAAAGGCTAATCCCCAGTCCCCAACTCCCCCATCCCAATAGCCTTCAAACTATTCCCTGCCAAGAATGAAAATCACCCATCTACAGCATACACTCAATCTCTCACACTTGGAGGATATAACCTCCGACAATCAACCATAAACCATTCAAACACACACACCCCGGGGTCCACATTTTTCCGCCACACATACTCATCCAGATGCTTCTGCAGTGACCCTTCCCATCTTTTTCCCTTCCCAATGCTATACTTCACTGCAGACCAGAACCCTTCAATTGCATTCGTGCATGCCCCAGTATCATAATTTTTAAATTGGACAGAATGATTAACACCAAAATGTTCAAAACCCTCATCATTTAACCCCCCATAACCCTTCCACATGTCGCTATAAATAGTAGACCCTCCCTTGATATATTTCCTAATTAACCTCAATAAAGTAACCTTATCCCTATTAGCAACTACTTCAAAAAAACACTCCCTCCCATTACTTCCCTGAACTACCCCACCAAAAACCCATGTATTTTTCATCTTCTTGCCCCGATTAAACTTACGCTTCCCGAAACAGCTCTCGTCTATCTCTACGATAACCCCCCCCCCCCCCCCCCAAACAGGCCCCGTTCAGACACCCAAGCACCACATACCTCTCGACAAAATACATACCAGTCAATCACTGTTACCGTAGATACATCCAACTCATGCACAACCTGGTAAATAGGCATTCGCCAGCAAAAACAATATACAATCAATAGAATATCCGAAAATCCATTATAGTTATACGGGCCTTTGCGAAAAAAGACCCCTTTCTGATGGTACGCCAAACCGAACACTTGGAACAACGCCACATGACAAGATCAGATGCGCGTTGGGCTGAGACCTTCGTTTCTTTCATCTGCCGGGAACACTTTGGACATTCATATTGCGAAGCCAATAGCCCAGCCCCTTCTCCCTAGCAAAGGAAATACTGTTCAATAGCTCGTTCTACCCAAGGAGCATATAATAAGAGAGACGACCCTCAATGCTAATTTTCTGGACGCTTATATTGGCTAGAATTTCGTAGAATTTCAGGTCCACGTGGCAATGTTTGGGCTACAATGGCTACCAATCTCGCATATAAAGTAACTACGATCGACTGTGATCATTATGAACGCACATTACTACGTTCGGAACAGATTTTCAGTGTCTGACATTGAATGAAAAGCATTCGTTATTGCACCTCAGGAGGCGATATCGTTCCAAAAATGAAATACAAATGATGAGTTTTGGTGTGACATGTTGGTATGATTTCCAAATCTACGAAAACTTTTTTTCCATTTATTTGACTATTTGGAAGCCTACCGGTGCTTTAATACAATATAAATGTTCTTAATAATGACTAAAAGCTGTTAAAATGATATAATCAAGAGTAATTAAGGTTTGCTTCATTGTGGCATCGTAACCTCAAAACATTCGTAACCCCCCCTCGCCCCCAACCATGCTGCTCAAGGGCGTTTTCGGCCAGTTACTTTATTCACCACTAATGTTGTTACAATGAAATGCTATGTTCATATATTTCATTCTCCCATAAATTCTTCCCCCACCCTCCTCTACCGCATGAGATCAATATAACCACCATATTCTATACAGTAATGTGAATTCAGGATGAGGAGTAGGTTTCGAGAAATGATAATTACTTTGTGAAAGACGGATTTAATTTATTTGAATACCACTTCCAGCATGTTTACATTTTGTCTTTAACATTTGATTGTGCAGCTGAAAACAACCTTCAGAGATGTGAATACCAATGGTTAAGCTCGTTGAAAACACAGGAACACATGAGATCTTGAACGTGGTCAGTAGGCTACTTGGATGGTTGATGGCACACTGTTTTAAGCCACCCGACTGCCAACTCCAGCCTCGGAAACCCTCTTTGGAAAACTGCACCAGCCCCGGGTGGAAGATAAACTGCAAAAGTCCAAAGCACAAGTCGAAGCAAAAATTAAATTTCAATGTAGGCCTACACAGATAAATGCAATGCATGTAATAGTATTATTGTAAATCAACACCACATATATGCAAATGGTCGGTAATCCTCCTTTCAATATAGCAGAGGCGGAGTGGGGGAATGTTTGTTTGCAGTAGGACTGTGAACAGGAGCAGCACACGTTAGTTGCTCTTCTGCCCAGTCCTAGTGTAGGCTGGGCGCCTGATACTTGTTTCATTTATTACCCCTTATCTTCATGAAGCTAGAGAAGGACTCAAATGACGAATGTGATAAAGCTGAAACAGATTTGTGAACAGAAAAGTTTGTCCAGGGTTCTCTTATAGTTCAGAAGTTTGCAACACTATAGCACTACCACTTTTAACGCAAGTTGTTTTGTTGTTGCTTTTATCATTTGAGGGGCTTGGACATGGTGGTCATTGAGACCCATGTACTTAGGTGTGTGTATTTTTTTTACGATAACCTGTTGTATATGGTGACTGTAGGCTATTAGTGTCTTTGTACTTTAGGTGAGGATTGGGAGGGAGGCAGCCGTGGCCATAAATAAGGAACCATCTCGGCATTTGCCTGCAGTAGACGTGGTAAACCACTTCCAAGATGGCCTAGGTGGCAATCGAATCCACCTCGCCTCAGGATTGCCACATGAGGCTTAGCATCAGACCAGAATTACTTTTATGGGCAGGGCCAGGAAACGAACCAAGACCTCAGGGGAAAGAACCGAGAATGCTAGCCACTACACGAGGTGGTCAAACAAGAATTGTGTCCAGGCATGTATCTAGGCCTAATGGGTAAGACTAGGGAGTTGTGTGTCTACAAGGTATAGGGGTGACGAAAACATGGTAGCCTTTCTTCCTGGGACTACAAATTGTCATTCACTCATTGAGAATAGTTTCCAGCTAGACTGTAAAGAACCCATTACAGATTTGGGTGCTATTCAGCACCCAGAACAAATAATAGGTACTGAACTCCATTGTCATGCACAGGATTACAATGCTAACTTTCTTACATATTTTGGGTGGTCAAGCTAAAAGAACTTGAACCCTCAGTGTAAGAAAAATGTCCCTACGATGCCAGAACAACCCTTGTTCTCTCAGCTATAAAATGCATGTTAGCAGGCTCCACCATCAAATAGGGAGGTACAATTTGACATGCTGCATATATAAAATTATGATTACTAACACAGTAAGACTGAAACCTACAATGAAGCAGCACCCAAAAGGAGCTAAGGGCTAACGTACACTACTGAATGAAGCCCTACTGTACTCCTAGGCTTTTACATACAATAATGTAGTAGGCCTACACCTTGCAGGCTTTAGACTAAGCATAATAGAGGACCAAAAGGAAGATAACAAAGTAGTCAATAAAGCCTACTATTATTTTGCTGGAGGGTATCTGTATTAATATCTTCTAGCAAGTACACAAACAATATTAACATATATTTCTAGAGCCAACAAACATTCTTTGTAGACTTCATTTCGACTTTTTCGCCCATGCCTAGGATTGTATCAATCCTTGCCTTGTTCCCTGGCACATAGGACACCAGAAGTCACAGCCATGCAGAGTGTATGTCAAAATATGACCAGGGTCCAAGCCTGGGTGCTTCGATCACAAGTCACTTTGTATCTTTTAATACTGTACTTGTAGTATTTGATTGAGACAGCTGCATGCATGCAAGTATTAGCATAGGTAGGAAAATTATGGACATGGATAGGCCCTTCCGCATATCAAACTACTTAAGTAGCCTACCGTTAACTAAACTAAAGCTGATCCTGCACATTTACAAAGACTTGACAGAAGTCTTCAGCAAGATGAAAACAATTATTGTTTGGTACATTTGGCAGGAATAAATTACATACTATCCAATATGTACAAGACTATCATACCTATATTCGGATGTTTACGCGAAAAACAAACAATCCATAAATTCTGATTAGTCAGTATAATTATACCGACAGAAACTATGACAAAGGTTTCCATCTTAGCAATTAAAACCTACCCTACTTATCAATTATAATGTTATCCCACGTTTAGAACGAACGTAGCTGTCGCCATTTCTAATAACACCGCTAGTCACTTGTTATTCAATTTAGTATTGGATCCAACATAATACAGATTACGTCACTGAAAATGGAGTATACTGCAACCGTTGTCGGCATGCGGGCCCAAACAGTAAACAAAACGCACATGGCGGCCTTTGTTTTGGTTCTAATCGCCCATAACAGTGTCCCGCGCCTGGTTCTACCGTGGATAATAATCCGAACAACACAATGAGTTTCATAGTGGATTCTAGTATTCTAGTTACCTTGTAGTGGATTGAGGAGGCGCCATAACCTCTCCTGTCTCGCCATCACTTTCGGAAGTAGACATTTTCCCGACTCCTGCACAATCCACTAGGCCCGGCCACATCCATGATTATTCAAACTAGTGCCGACTATTCATGTACAGATACAAACGAGAAGTAATTAATAATCATTCGCAACTTATTACCAAGAAACGTCGGTAATTCGTCAGTGAGTTTCAAACACTATCGCCAACAGTTACAAACCAAAGAGAATGTAATATAAGAGTCCCAGCTCCCATGTTAAATTATTTTCCTTAAATCCGCCCATAATCCGGCTTCAAAAAAACAATCATTTCTCTTCGGTAGGGGAAACATAAGGAACTAAATCCCTAAGATATCCGCTTATTTTTATGAATATTACGCAGACCTAGTCCCTTTGTGGATCAATTAGCATTAATAGCTATTACCTTTGATAATATTAGCTCTGCCAAAACGTATCACAAGCAATCAACAATATACTGATACATTATGAAATTTGTTGTCCACTTTGTAATGTTGGCAGTAAACGTACATATGTAGCTATATATTTTGATAATTATAATAATGTATTGTCGTTAGTTTATCAACTATACACCGTAAAAATCAATTATCTAACACGTTTTATAAGTTGAATGCTATAAAATGAAATATCGATTCATGCCTGCTGACATAACCTCCAAATTCCAGAGCACATCCCATACCCGCCCCCCTTTTTCGCCCTAACCAACATAACCTCCAAAGCTGATTATAGTATAATTAAAATAATCACCCCTACCCCCCCACCTGCTATCCTACACAGGTTCCAAATTCGTGTTTGAACCCCATGACCCTCTTGCAAATGTGATATGAGAAGGAAGGAGAAGGATAAATGAAAACCATAGGTGATTGAAACATTTTTTATTTTTTTATTTTGCATTACACAATGTAGAAATAAAATTGTTGTATATGTATAGGTCTAGTATAGAAAGAACGTCACAATTGAAATTGCATTCTCGTCCAGTTCTGCTCTTGCAACTTGCTGTTCACCTGGATCCAGTGGACAGATCTGTAAGAATACAAACATCAAGCTATAAATACAATAAATTTGGAATGTAACTTATAAGACACTAGACATGGAAGAATGCAGGCTAAGCTTCTCAAGGAAATATCCTGTAAATGGGCATGGAGGATTTCAGTTATTTCAGTGATCTCTTTCGACTGCAGTCCAATATTTTTGTTTAACATTTAGTAATTTTCATCATGAATTCTTTCCTCAAGACAGTATCCATACCATTTAATAACTCATTCAAATCCTCTGGTGTGTCAGCCAAGATCACGACGATGTCATCAGCAAATCTCCAAGTTAAAATTATTTCTCCTTGAATTGTTACTCCTACTTTGAATTTTTCTCCAACTTCCTTAATAATAATGTTATTGGGTTCACGTCCCTTTTAACTACACTGGCTTTTAGAGACGCCGGGGTGCCGGAATTTTGCCCCGAAGGGGAT
The DNA here is from genome assembly GCA_946902985.2 of Meconema thalassinum. Classification (NCBI taxonomy): domain Eukaryota; kingdom Metazoa; phylum Arthropoda; class Insecta; order Orthoptera; family Tettigoniidae; genus Meconema; species Meconema thalassinum. The sequence goes on from OX336395.1 coordinate 193,739,541, forward strand.
CTTTAACATGGCAGTAAATCTACTGACACGGCTCCCTCGCATTTGCGCACCCTCAAATGCCAGCTGACTGTGCCAGGTTTCGAACCTGCAACCTTGGGCTCCCAATTTCCTTCATTGCTTGTTCAATGTATAGATTGAAAAGTATGGGTGATAAGTTGTGGCCTTGCCTTACACCTTTCTGAATACCAGCTTCTCTCTCATGTCCTTATGTTCAAATAACTGCATATCCTAAGGAACACAAAACGTGCTACACCTTAAAACAGTAGGCCTATTGGTATGGCACAAAATGGTAAATTGAAAGGAAAGTGATTAGTCCCTTGTTCATAAATTTACATGTGTCAACATTGTTTGGTATCCTTTAAACATGAGTCACTTTCAGTGATCTCAGGAGTAGCCTAAATATTGAGACTCATGTCCTAAAGGTCCTGGGTTTTATTGCAAATAAATAATTAATTCTAGTCTGTTTGGAACATGCAAAATTGAGACGTGTTTGGCTTAGTGCACACCACAATGATCCACTCAAATGGTGGTTCCTAAATTAAGGCCATGACTGCCTCTTCCCAATCCTAGTCTCATCTACAAATGCATATACCACTACATACAACCTATACATACAGTTAATGGGTATGTAGCTGTGTACTTCCCCATCCCACTCTCCCGGTATACTACTGCAACTTAAAAAATTTGCCACAATCAGTGTGTCCGTTTCTGATTGTGACAACCTACTGTCCCACGCGTCAATGTTCTCAGATAGGGAAGAATTCGGCTTGCTTCCTGCACCACTCTACACCTACCTCTCAAGGTCAAGTGTACAGCTGAATGCCGGCATCTGTAAACACGTTGATATGGCTAATGGTGGCAACATGGTTTTGCAGCAGACACCAATTTGCAACCAAGTTAAAACAGCTCACTGATGATTTGTTCTGAAATAGTTATTTCAATGCTCCCAATATTAGGTATTTATGTTGTTTTTGACAACCTTGACATGAACATTGTCAGGAATACTGTATGCCAGCCATCCTAGTTTCCCATCTGGGTGACAAATTGGTTATGCAGTTACAAGCTGAGGTAACTATGACATATATGTCAAGAAATATGGATCCATAGTATGTTACAACTATTGTATTATGTAACATATCAACGTGAATATTTAACGGCTGGAGAAAAAAATAATTTGATAATAAAATAACATCCAAGTAGGCATTCAAACAATTGGCCTCAATATGTAAGCATCATAGTTTGATCATACTAACATGTATTTCTCATTTCAATAGCCTGGGACATAGTGTTCATCAGCCCGAGGAACTAAGGTGTATCACTTTTCTGTGATGAGTGTAATAGTATGTGTAAATGTATTCGGGACAAGGATGGAATAGTGCCCCAGGATTTGAAATAAGGTACGGTACAATCCCAGCATTTGTCCCAAGGGAGTGTCGAAATTTCACACTCAGGATAGCCTCTGTCAATGCCAGGATAAACCGTTGATTTCTCGACTTGCTGCAGGTGCCTATCGCGACCATAGTGCATGACTTAACGAGCATGGCTACGCAGCAGGATGCAATTTCAATGAATGGTATCAGACCTTGGGGAAGAAAAAAAAACCACTGTGCATGACGAAAACCAGGGGCGAGTATCTATTGTTAGTTACCTAACACTCTAACAATTATTGGTCTAGGAAAAACCATTGGTCAGATGGATGTGATATATTACCTAATGCGTGGGGTTGGCAATACTGTACGCGATGCTAAAAATGGCGGAGTCAGCTGGAATTTCATCTGTATAAGTCGTGATCCTATTTGGCATGGCTGGGTGGGTTACAGACAGCGGAGGAGTAAACATCTATTACTACTGTATATCATCTCCAGATACCACTACAGGTATCTTGGCTAATTTCAGTAGTTTAAGAATTTATTACTTTGGTTCAGGTAAACTCCACTCTTGCCGAATATGTATCCAATAATCTTTATAATTAGAGTTGAAAACTCTAGGAAAACAGACTGTTACTGAACCTGAAAGATTCATCACTCCATGGAAGTGTTCCATATGCCTCACCGCTGCCTAACATACACATTGCTGCAAGTGCTTTTCAACCCACAGGAAGAAGTGATAGCCAGCTAAGGATGCAAGTGAAATAATGTCCTCTTTGGACTAAACAGGAGGAAAGCAAAGACAGTAGGCCTACAGATAGTGGTTTACTAGCATTATTAGTTAGAATCAGGCAGGTTAATCCCTTAGGAAGCAAAGAGGACAGGTAAATGATTTAGGCCTACAGGTCCTCATTCTGAACCTTTGCCACACACAAATACCAGTCATGTAGTACTGCTCAAATAAGCACTATACAAACTTACATGATAGAATGAGACCTGCTGAAATATATTATTGGTATAACACACTCCAAAAAATTGGATCAAGAGCATTTCAAAACTACTCCTGGCGGCGTTCCAGATATGAGGGTTTAGGTTATGTTAGTCTTCCACATGACTGACGCGCCACAGTTCATCACTAAACAACGTGTACATGCATTTCATTACAAATGACATAATTGCTCATATTTTACTCCATCTTTCCTTTTGCTCACGAATCAACATTATTAAAACATTCACACCATTTACAAATATATTTAATTAAAACAAATATCCTGCCGTAGTCTGCCATCTTCGAAAAAAAAAACGAAATGATAATCGGCAGCAAGGGTTGCCATCATAGTATTAATATCAACAGGTACAATTCATTAAATATAACTGAATCTTTGCAATTATATCAGTCACTGTAATGATGTTTATGATTATATTCGATCAACTTCCGAAATTCATAACAATAGATTTCGTTTTCAAGAAGTTTAATCTAAGTCTAAAGCATAATACGGTTGTAGTCCTGTTAGTATCAGTGTAGACCAATCACATTTAAGACATAAAAAACAGGGCGCTAGGTCTACCAACACACATCGTCCATTCGTGCTATTACGTTTCCAAAGTTGCATAACCGGAGCGTAATAAAAAACCTGGCCCAAAATAAGGTTTAGCCAATCCCATCTAACTTATGACGGCCTGTTACAAACCAAATGTTGCGTGTAGCCAACGCTGAAAACTAAAACCCGGTGGTAATTCTGCACGCTGTGAGAACATGCCTTTTCGTAACTTTTAACGAGGTATATTATTGAAAATAAAGGATTTATGATATACATACCTTTCTTGGAGTTGTTGGGAGTCGTTTCACAATCTCAAATACAACTGCCGCACAACAATAATGTGTGTTTTTTTTTTTTTACGAAAACAAAGAATGTTTATCGCGTTCGTTTCACTACGGACGCCATCTTGGACACTCGACAGACGGAAATGTGGTGAAGGGAGATTGCCCCCGTAAATTGAATTATACTGAGACCACGGTGGCTGTATTGGCATATGTGAATAAAGTTATGGCCGTCATAGTTGTGACGTGTATATTCATGACGTAGGCACGGATGACGCAGACTTCATGCAAGTAGGCTGGATGAGCTGAGATTTTTGGTGACGTCATGATTTTGTTCGAGAAGGATCTGAGATTTACGACGCAGTCGCAGGGAAACAAGGAATTGTACTGAGGAAGAAGTTACGCTATTGGAGGAGAGGCTCGAACCAATGAATGATAGCTTGGAGGGAGACGGAGATTACTGAAACTACCATATTTAATTACTTTTGGCATGCAAAATTGTGGAAATCTATTTTCAGTTATGGCATTGATTTGGAATTTTGATGAAATTAATTATGAGTTTTTGAAATTTGAAAATCCGTCAAGTATAGCCAAAGTTAGAACTTCTAGCAATGACGGAGGAACAAGCTATGGAAGGGATGGATACGCCCCTTAAGAAGTTGATAAAAGGCCTTGCACAGCAGAGAGGAGGCTCTCATGGCTCATTTTTCTGATTCTCATATTGTCAGACTTCGAGTTATTAAGTGAAGCAAGTCGTCATTAGCACGTGTGGTAGAGCCCACAGCATCGAACAAGCACTGAGTGTGCAGCAGTACAATTTTACGGTTACTGAAACTAGGCGAAGTTGGAGCGCACACATAAACGAGTCTACAAGATTATCTATCAAAAGTTAGCTACTGCATTTATGCTAATTCAATTGTGCATTACAATATTGAGGCGTGGACGAAAGTTGAACATTTTCACGAGTATACTTTGGAAGATATTCGCATTTTAAGACTGCAGACAAAAGTGATTTTCTCGACACCTGAGAAGCACTTTTATAATACCACATTCTACGCTACGTCTGACACATGTATTGCAACCGTGATACTGAAGATTACATTTGGTGATACAATGCTACATTCTACAATGGAACTATATAATCTGGCAGTACTTTCGACTATTATTATAACGGAAGTGGAGATGGAAGACTAAAACTTTAATGCAATTGGGACATACATCAATGGAGTGAAATAGCAGCATGGAGCTTCGTTAATCGTCATTCTACAAAAGCGAGCATGTAGTGAACATCCAACTACACTCATGCATCGTAATCCATCGCTGAATTACATCAAATGGCAGTGGAAATATCTTCATAGTCCACAATTATGAACATTTCTGCGGAAATAATTGCAATAAGCTTCATGGCGAATTTCTACCAGAACTTCAGGGAATTTTCAAGAGAGGCCAGGGTGGACCCGGCTCACACAGAAGAGTTTTGCCAGAAGGATGTCTATCGTCTACACGGAGCAGTGCAATTTCCGGAGGAGGAAACTATTCTATTCTCCGAGGGCGCAGGTTCCAGGTTCGAGGTCGGTGCACATCTTTACGGTGGTGAAATGGAACCAACAGCAGTCTTCTTTGGAAATTTTCCTCTAGAACTTCAATCAACAGATAAGGTAGTCGTGAACGTTTCTTGATTTATTTGAGCCATTTAGCGATATCTGAGCAACCATTTTTCCCATATTTTCTGTCCCATATATTTTGCCTCATATTCTTGCTTGATATTTCTGTACTCTGTACACTTTGCTGATTTATGCCTTTTTCTTCGATTTATTGAGACATTATTATGTCATTGGCATATTTATATAATTTTGGATCAGTTGAGACTGATAATATATATTCTTTCAGTAATTTGCATATTTTTGTAGTCACGATTTGACTGTAAAGTTAACGATTCTCTATGGCAAATTTGAATTCAGACAGCGTGTCATTTTATTAAAGTAATCCTATTCAGTAAATTACTTTGACCAATTTTCTGTCATCCTCAAGAAAGAAGAATGATTAAAAGATTTTAGAGCGTTAAAATCTACTACTTTATCGACGATTTTAGAAATACAAGTCGTTTTATGAACATGATTGCAACATAGACATTTATCGTCAATTCTGAAATGCCATTGCATTATAGACAATTTTATGAAATATGAACTTTGATTACGATTTATTGAGTACACTATAGTAATGAACATTTGATAGGAGTTTTTCTCAATTGTAGATTGGAACAATAATGTACAGCATCCCAGGGGTATGCACCCCTTGGAGACCATCCCCCCAACATCTGGCTAAATCCCCTAAAATGGCAACCCTTGGAAAGCCGGGGCAACATCCATTAATACTGTAAGGACAGCTTGCTACTCCATAAAGCAGCTCAAGCCTTACGTAATCATTACACTCAGCGACATAGTACTAACTGGGCCAATACATTGCTGACAGGAGGGCGTCAGAAGGTATAAGAAGACGTCCTAATGAGGTCAAACTCTCTCTCCATTGTCAGTGCTCCATCAAGACGGCCGAAGCTACGCTGGTGTCAACCGAGGTGAGTCAGTCAATCGTGTTCAGAGTTCCTATTTATGTAACCTGCAACCCACAACTTGTATCACATTATAAACATAATTTCATTCCCTACAAGGGACTCACACAAAGAATATCACAGACCAATAAAACACTTGGTCCACACTCTACACTAGCATTACTGTTATACGCCTCTTTACATCCCAACGCCCTTCCTTATTCCCGTCACGTAAAGACGTGACAGACGGTAAGCCATTAGCGCCAACTCAGGTATCTTTGTGTTTCTCGAGCCGGCTGCCAGCAAGCAGCGCGTGCCACCCGGCTGATACGAGCAGGGTCGATTACATAACAAGCAGTCAGCTGAGCGACTAGTACAGCGACCCTTTGCAGTGGGTCCCATCCCCTCAAACACTACCACATTATTTATAGGAACGCCCCCTAGTTCCTAGCACACCACAACACACTACACTGGTCAGCTTGCCCTGTCAAGGGAAGCTACCCTTCTTTAGGCACCACCTCATAAATTAGTACAGCAACTCTCCCTTTTAGATCCACCCCCAAATAAGGGATCTAAAACAATAATGTTTGCAGTCCACAGTCTAATTGTATTCTATTCGACTATTTATGCAGTTTAGATGAACTTTGATTGAAGATAGTATTTTTATACTGCGATACTTTAATGATATTAATCTCAATTTTGATAGACCAGGGAGGCGTGTCTAATCGTATTTGCTATTAAATTTATTTGTGACTGGCAAATTTTTACTTCATATCGATTCATGAATGAAACCCACGAAGGTTAAATATAATAACAGTTTTCGATACAATTGATGAATATAAGAATTTTTAAAGAGGAACTATGGATGTATAATCGTTAGTTCAGTGGACGTGTAAAAGTCGCTGATGAATAATGCCCTGTAATAAGTGAAGGAGGTTCCCACAGTAATATTGATGAAGATGATGAATTTATAAGTGGAGGTTTTTTGTGTGTATTGTGGAAGATTTTGATGCCATATATAATGAGATATATGATGGATTATGGGCCAATTTTGTGCGTTTTGAGCGAGGTATTTTTCCGCTGAGTGTGTTGTTCAGGTCCATTGAAAATTATTCATGTGAAGTTACTGTTAAAATTAACAAGAGTGTTTAAATAATTTGAGATAACGATTTTGAATGGAGGTTATCGTCACAAATAATAATAATTATTAAATCTTATTAAACCTGAATCTAAAATTTAAATATAACTAACCTTCATTGGTCGATTATATCACCACGATTTAAGTAATTATCAACCGGATAAACGTGTGGTTTAATGTAATTTCTAATATAAATAATATAAATAATGTAAATAACTATGTAAATATCTTTAATAATAATTTGAAACGAACGGGATTAATAGAGGCGTGTATAAATTTTTCAATTGTCGTTTGACAATGTTATAAAGAATTTAAAATGTTATAAATAATTAATGAACATTTTGTTATAAACATGAAGCGTTTTCGTTATTCTTCTTCTTCTTCTTCTTAGCGTTATCCCGTAGGAACGGGGTCCGCTTTTCGGATCAATGCACGCCATTTCTTGCGATCTAATGCTTCGCGTGATTTCAAGTTTCTTGATCGTAAATCGGCGTTAATGGTGTCGAGCCACCGCAATTTCGGTCTCCCACGCTGTCTCTGGCCGTCGACCGTTAGATGGTAGGCCGAGCCGATGACTGAACTTTGTGGTGCACGGACAACGTGCCCATACCAACGGAGTCTCCATTCCTGCATTTTCTCATTGATTGGAGCCACGCCAGCTGTATGTCGAATCGTTGTGTTGGGGATATGGTCGAGCAGAGATATGTCTAATGATCTTCGCAGCATCCGCATTTCCATGACATGAAGTGAGTGCTCAGCACTTCTAGGTGCTGGCCAACACTCTGTACCATATAATGCAACTGGTCTCACCATTGTGCGGTATATCTTTGATTTTAAGCGGATAGGCATCTTCTTATCACAAAGAACACCGGTGACATCTCTGAATCGCATCCAAGTCGCATTGATTCGTGCTCGCACATCTTCATTCACAGAGCTGTCGTTATTATACTCTAAATAACGCTAGTTCAACAATTGGAGTATACAATTAAACAAGATTTGGGATTATTAGTGTAATCCATTGATATTTGAACGGAGCATTTAAAAGATTTGCGTGATAATATTTGAGTTGAGATGTGAACATTTAAAGTGTTTTGAAAAGGAGCTAGGCTCTCAGGTAACCAGCATATGCTAACATTGGATGGACAGGTGTGTCCATTTGACGAAGCAAGCATGCGACACGGTGCAGGGTGTATCGCAGGTGGCCAGATAACTGTATGATAGAGGCCAAGGTCATCTACATAGCAGCCTTGCGGTTATAAATAAAATGTGAAGTTCATGAACAAGGAAACAAATGCTATATGTCTCGTCCCAGCTCCCTTATCCATTCCAAAGTGCATTGTTATTATTACGTTCTTTTGAGCTAGAGAAAGCTGAAATTTTGTATGTGAAGTCTACAAGTCCTACAGGAGGACATGGTTGCATTGACAATGGCTTCTGATTGCCACGTATATTTTGTTGTTAAATTTTGTTAAATTATTTTCTTTATGTGAAATAAATTATTGTGTAGTTTAAATTTTCTTGTTTCCGACTTGGTTCGTTTTAAATATCGTGCTGGAGGTTATTGTGAGGGCATACTATTAAGTGATCCAGTTGAAAACCCAGACCCGAGATTAAATTGAATAGGTAAGTAAAAGGTAAGTATGAACCCCCGTATATTTTGGTGTGTTCCACAATAATTTTCATGTTAACTACTGTGCTCTAATCTCGGTAGTATCTGTCAGTGCCATTTTCATTGATGTAGCTGTGTCGGTGCGACTGATTATTGGCAATCCGATTGAGGGGGCGGATATCTGACAGCCTACTATTCGGATTATCGGGGACAGTAGGATTGGCACCGCAATTTCGTGGGGCTCGACAAAACTGGATTACCAGGTTGAACGCCAGTTGGATTGGTGCAACCAACGTGTGGAGTGTTCGAATAACATTGGATTACCAAGTTATCGATGTCAATGGGATTGTGAAGACTCAAATAAAGAGGTTGATTCTTTGTTAGATGTCTTGGCCAATTGTAGAATTTGAGAGTGTGATTATATAGGGATTAAATGTTGTGTTGTATTAGGAAAATTACACTCAGAAAAGATCAGATCTTATACAATCTGAGAGAGGTTAAATAGGCTGGAAACTTAGAAAAATCGCCTATGATCTGGAGTCTTATTTTATTTGACCGGCTTATGACATGTTTAGTCATATTAAAGATAAAATTAAACTATTTGGATTGTAAATGTAAATTATTTGTGTTAGGATATTTAAAATGAACCAAAGAAATTTGAACATGTGCTTGAGTTTATTTCAACATGAAGTGTCTATGAAAGTTAATTATAAGGTAATTATAAGTTAGATTTAAGACAGAAAATTGCTCAAACGTATATATGGTGAAAGATGTTGCTCAGATGTTGTTATCTTGCTCTGTTTGATGTATGTCCCTAACGCAGTCTATTATTGAAATATTATTGAGATGGCAGATGAGAGTATGAGAAAGATGTTGGAGGAGATGGAAGCTAGAAATGCTAGTCGAATGAAGCAGATGATGGAGGAGAATGCTAGTAATTTGTCTATTAGGCTGGATGAAAGTGTGAGGGAGATGGAAGCTAGGAATACTAGTCGAATGGAGGAGAATATGAAAGTTCTTCAGACCAGTTCTGCAAACTTGGAAAATAATGTGTCGCGTTTACAGACCAGTACCCAGGGAATCCAGAATGCCGTGACTGACATTCACAAGGATGTCTCAGATGTTAAAGTAGATTTATCCAATGTCCATAAAGATGTCTCAGATGTTAAGATTGAAGTTTCCAATGTACAGGGAAAAGTTGATTCAGTCCAGAAAGACCTTAATATGTTGAATCTTGATGTTACTAATGTCCGGGGTGATATTTCATGTGCTAGAGCAGAAGTAATCGTTGTTAGGAATGATGTTGCTACTGTACAAGACAAGGTAGAAGAAGTTCAAAGAGAGATTAGAAATGTTCGAACAGATGTGTCAAACGTTCAAGTAGACATAAATAATATTCATTCTGATGTTAATGATATGCAAAGCGATATCAATAAGATGCAAATAGAAGTTAATACAGTTTTTGTAGACATTGCCAAAGTTCAAACTGATGTTAATAAGGTTAGAGAAGAAATTGAAACTTCAAAAACGCTTTGTACTCGTAACATTAGTGCTTTAACAACTAGATTGGTTGACGAGTCTGTTAGGACAACAGCTTCTCTAGCTGGATTAAAATATGATGTAGAGGTCATGAGAACCCAAGTCTTAGATCATAATCGTTTACTTAAGGAAGACATTGAAGTAGATATTGCTGAAATGTTAACTGCAAATGTAACAGTTTGGAAAGATGAATGGAACAGGTCAAGTGGGGAACATGTCAATCAGATTCAGGAGCGAATTGAACGAAAACTTGCCAGTACACAAGTAGATATAAATAATGAGGTAGTTCAAATTAGAAAGGACTTGAATATAAGGATGGATTCGCTATCCGAAAAGCAGGTAGAGGATAGAACTCAAATAGGTCAGGACGTGCAAGCATTAAAAACCGCGTTAGAGGAACAAATTCATAAGGTTGTCTCTGATGTCAATGAAACTACGAGCAAACTTCAGAATTTGAAACTAGGAGAAGCTAGCATGATGGAAACGTATAAAGAAGAGTTGATTAGGAAAGTCATCACGGAAATCACAGATAAGGATCCAGAAGGGTTGACTTGTGAAGATAATAGGAATTACGTGAGAAGATGTAACCTCGCTACTGAAGAGAGAGATATTAGTCCTGAGGAACGTATATTCAGATTCCGGGAAGAAGAAGAGGATAGGAATATTGAACCTGAATGGAAATATCGTGATAGTGGGAAGAATTACATGGATTCATATCTAAGAAATGTGACAGTCATCGGAAACTTTGAGGACAAGCCTCAGAAATTTAGTAATACAGATAGTCTAACACCGATAGAGTATATCAGGAACCTGAAAGACTATTTTATTGAAGTCCATATTCCTAGAGAAAGAGAGATGAGAATCGTAGAAAGATTTCTGGCTGGAGGACTCCTTGAATGGTTCAGAGCATTTCGGTACACTTTTAGTAATTTCGATGAATTTGCAGAGGCACTGATAAAACGATTCTGGTCAATAGAAGCACAAAATTCATTAAGAGCTGAGGTATACTCGAGGAAGTATTCGGGTACTCTTCCAACACGGTACGCTGATTTCTTCACGAGCCAGTTATCGCGCTTGAGATTCTTACAACCCCCATTGTCGACAGAGCAGTTGATAGATGCTATTTCTCGTATGCTGCCTGTGGAGGTGAGAAGGCTTATTATATCGTCAAATATCAGGGATTTGACCAGTATGGACGAACTATTGAGAAGGCTTGACTACACGAGTCCAATGCCAAATTTGGTTCAAAAAGGTCAGAGGCACGAATTCAAAGACATTAATACAGTCTACATGGATCAAGTTCAGCAAACTGATACGCCTGCTGAAGAGAAAACTGAAAATGTAGGTCCTCACAGGAACAATTATTTTCGCAACAACAGATCACAAGGTTACCGTCCATATCAGCAAAGACGAGGCTGGAATAACAATAGAGGGAACTATAATAACGGAAGAGGTAGATACTATAATAACAATGGGTACAATAGGAACTACAACAGAAATAACCAGTACCAGAAACGGAATCAAAATTCTCAAGGTCAGGTTATGACACCGGACAACTATCAAGAGAGAGAGAAAGAAAGTCAGCAGTATTTGAAGGAATTAAGAGAGAAGGAAGCTGAAAACCAGAAGAAAAGACAGGATGTAGTGATCGATCCTGGTCCTTCTACAAGCCAGCAGAATTTGGAAAACAGGAATACAGGACAGAAGAGAAAGTAGAGAGGAGAGATTGCATTAGCCACACACAACCCAGAGAAGAAGAGACTTATGATTAAGGAACATAGAGGAAATATCATACAAGAGTAGAATTATAATTCAATTTCGTGTTCAAGTGAATTCAGATATTTATAACAGAGTTTAAAAACAATTTGCAACTGTTTTTAAAACGTGGTGAAGGGAGAATGCCCCCGTAAATTGAATTATACTGAGACCACGGTGGCTGTATTGGCATATGTGAATAAAGTTATGGCCGTCATAGTTGTGACGTGTATATTCATGACGTAGGCACGGATGACGCAGACTTCATGCAAGTAGGCTGGATGAGCTGAGATTTTTGGTGACGTCATGATTTTGTTCGAGAAGGATCTGAGATTTACGACGCAGTCGCAGGGAAGCAAGGAATTGTGCTGAGGAAGAAGTTACGCTATTGGAGGAGAGGCTCGAACCAATGAATGATAGCTTGGAGGGAGACGGAGATTACTGAAACTACCATATTTAATTACTTTTGGCATGCAAAATTGTGGAAATCTATTTTCAGTTATGGCATTGATTTGGAATTTTGATGAAATTAATTATGAGTTTTTGAAATTTGAAAATCCGTCAAGTATAGCCAAAGTTAGAACTTCTAGCAATGACGGAGGAACAAGCTATGGAAGGGATGGATACGCCCCTTAAGAAGTTGATAAAAGGCCTTGCACAGCAGAGAGGAGGCTCTCATGGCTCATTTTTCTGATTCTCATATTGTCAGACTTCGAGTTATTAAGTGAAGCAAGTCGTCATTAGCACGTGTGGTAGAGCCCACAGCATCGAACAAGCACTGAGTGTGCAGCAGTTCAATTTTACGGTTACTGAAACTAGGCGAAGTTGGAGCGCACACATAAACGAGTCTACAAGATTATCTATCAAAAGTTAGCTACTGCATTTATGCTAATTCAATTGTGCATTACAATATTGAGGCGTGTACGAAAGTTGAACATTTTCACGAGTATACTTTGGAAGATATTCGCATTTTAAGACTGCAGACAAAAGTGATTTTCTCGACACCTGAGCAGCACTTTTATAATACCACATTCTACGCTACGGCTGACACATGTATTGCAACCGTGATACTGAAGATTACATTTGGTGATACAACGCTACATTCTACAATGGAACTATATAATCTGGCAGTACTTTCGACTATTATTATAACGGAAGTGGAGATGGAAGACTAAAACTTTAATGCAATTGGGACATACATCAATGGAGTGAAACAGCAGCATGGAGCTTCGTTAATCGTCATTCTACAAAAGCGAGCATGTAGTGAACATCCAACTACACTCATGCATCGTAATCCATCGCTGAATTACATCAAATGGCAGTGGAAATATCTTCATAGTCCACAATTATGAACATTTCTGCGGAAATAATTTCAATAAACTTCATGGCGAATTTCTACCAGAACTTCAGGGAATTTTCAAGAGAGGCCAGGGTGGACCCGGCTCACACAGAAGAGTTTTGCCAGAAGGATGTCTATCGTCTACACGGAGCAGTGCAATTTCCGGAGGAGGAAACTATTCTATTCTCCGAGAGCGCAGGTTCCAGGTTCGAGGTCGGTGCACATCTTTACGGTGGTGAAATGGAACCAACAGCAGTCTTCTTTGGAAATTTTCCTCTAGAACTTCAATCAACAGATAAGGTAGTCGTGAACGTTTCTTGATTTATTTGAGCCATTTAGCGATATCTGAGCAACCATTTTTCCCATAATTTCTGTCCCATATATTTTGCCCCATATTCTTGCTTGATATTTCTGTACTCTGTACACTTTGCTGATTTATGCCTTTTTCTTCGATTTATTGAGACATTATTATGTCATTGGCATATTTATATAATTTTGGATCAGTTGAGACTGATAATATATATTCTTTCAGTAATTTGCATATTTTTGTAGTCACGATTTGACTGTAAAGTTAACGATTTTCTATGGCAAATTTGAATTCAGACAGCGTGTCATTTTATTAAAGTAATCCTATTCAGTAAATTACTTTGACCAATTTTCTGTCATCCTCAAGAAAGAAGAATGATTAAAAGATTTTAGAGCGTTAAAATCTACTACTTTATCGACGATCTTAGAAATACAAGTCGTTTTATGAACATGATTGCAACATAGACGTTTATCGTCAATTCTGAAATGCCATTGCATTATAGACAATTTTATGAAATATGAACTTTGATTACGATTTATTGAGTACACTATAGTAATGAACATTTGATAGGAGTTTTTCTCAATTGTAGATTGGAACAATACTGTTTGCAGTCCACAGTCTAATTGTATTCTATTCGACTATTTATGCAGTTTAGATGAACTTTGATTGAAGATAGTATTTTTATACTGCGATACTTTAATGATATTAATCTCAATTTTGATAGACCAGGGAGGCGTGTCTAATCGTATTTGCTATTAAATTTATTTGTGACTGGCAAATTTTTACTTCATATCGATTCATGAATGAAACCCACGAAGGTTAAATATAATAACAGTTTTCGATACAATTGATGAATATAAGAATTTTTAAAGAGGAACTATGGATGTATAATCGTTAGTTCAGTGGACGTGTAAAAGTCGCTGATGAATAATGCCCTGTAATAAGTGAAGGAGGTTCCCACAGTAATATTGATGAAGATGATGAATTTATAAGTGGAGGTTTTTTGTGTGTATTGTGGAAGATTTTGATGCCATATATAATGAGATATATGATGAATTATGGGCCAATTTTGTGCGTTTTGAGCGAGGTATATTTCCGCTGAGTGTATTGTTCAGGTCCATTGAAAATTATTCATGTGAAGTTACTGTTAAAATTAACAAGAGTGTTTAAATAATTTGAGATAACGATTTTGAATGGAGGTTATCGTCACAAATAATAATAATTATTAAATCTTATTAAACCTGAATCTAAAATTTAAATATAACTAACCTTCATTGGTCGATTATATCACCACGATTTAAGTAATTATCAACCGGATAAACGTGTGGTTTAATGTAATTTCTAATATAAATAATATAAATAATGTAAATAACTATGTAAATATCTTTAATAATAATTTGAAACGAACGGGATTAATAGAGGCGTGTATAAATTTTTCAATTGTCGTTTGACAATGTTATAAAGAATTTAAAATGTTATAAATAATTAATGAACATTTTGTTATAAACATTAAGCGTTTTCGTTATTATACTCTAAATAACGCTAGTTCAACAATTGGAGTATACAATTAAACAAGATTTGAGATTATTAGTGTAATCCATTGATATTTGAACGGAGCATTTAAAAGATTTGCGTGATAATATTTGAGTTGAGATGTGAACATTTAAAGTGTTTTGAAAAGGAGCTAGGCTCTCAGGTAACCAGCATATGCTAACATTGGATGGACAGGTGTGTCCATTTGACGAAGCAAGCATGCGACACGGTGCAGGGTGTATCGCAGGTGGCCAGATAACTGTATGATAGAGGCCAAGGTCATCTACATAGCAGCCTTGCGGTTATAAATAAAATGTGAAGTTCATGAACAGGGAAACAAATGCTATATATCTCGTCCCAGCTCCCTTATCCATTCCAAAGTGCATTGTTATTATTACGTTCTTTTGAGCTAGAGAAAGCTGAAATTTTGTATGTGAAGTCTACAAGTCCTACAGGAGGGCATGGTTGCATTGACAATGGCTTCTGATTGCCACGTATATTTTGTTGTTAAATTTTGTTAAATTATTTTCTTTATGTGAAATAAATTATTGTGCAGTTTAAATTTTCTTGTTTCCGACTTGGTTCATTTTAAATATCGTGGTGGAGGTTATTGTGAGGGCATACTATTAAGTGATCCAGTTGAAAACCCAGACCCGAGATTAAATTGAATAGGTAAGTAAAAGGTAAGTATGAACCCCCGTATATTTTGTTGTGTTCCACAATAATTTCATGTTAACTACTGTGCTCTAATCTCGGTAGTATCTGTCAGTGCCATTTTCATTGATGTAGCTGTGTCGGTGCGACTGATTATTGGCAATCCGATTGAGGGGGCGGATATCTGACAGCCTACTATTCGGATTATCGGGGACAGTACGACTGACGAGTTGGATTTGGCGCAATAGTATATTGCATTATCGACACTCTTGTTTCTTTGTATACCAGGTGCGAGATAGTATCAAATGCGTGGGGTTGGCATTCCTGACTTCGTGAGAAAGATGTCTTCTAGAGACTTCATTTCAACTATATAAGTAGTGTTGCTATTTGGGATGGCTGGGTGGGTCTATGACAGCGGACGAGTCAACATCTATTAATTTATCATCTCCAGATACCATTACTACAGGTACTTGGGCTAATTTCATTACTCAATTTTTTTTGTACACATGTTCTCACGGTGTGCAGCGCTACCATCGTATGGCTTTTAGTGCCGGGAGTGTCCGAGGACATGTTCGGCTCGCCTGAGTCTGTAGCTGCTTCCAGCGGACACCCTAAAGGGTGAGCTACAAGTTCCGTTCAATTTCAAGTAGTTCCAACTTTCGCCACCAGATATCAATGATACCTAGTGGCGAACGTTGGAACTTTGATAGAGCGTTCTGACGAAATCTAACCGAACAAATTTTGCTTTAGTCTGTGAAAGGATCTTTTACATGCCATAAATCTATGACATGGGACCGCCGGCTTTACTTCCCCTCCAAAGGAAGGCATACTGAAGGATTTTTAACGCTCTTAAAAAATCCGACGACTTCGGCCGGGTTTGAACCCGCTATCTTGGGCATAGCAGTTCAGCATGCTACCGACTACGCCACCGAAGCCGACATATAATTATACAATTCAGTTCGACTATAATCCCTGCGATCACTGCTCTTCCATTCAAATCACCATTAAATTCAACACCAACAGCGCGCGCGAAAATAAGGCATCAAACAGCCGACAACCGAACAACCAATAGCGTTACAGATACCAATACGACAGCCGACAACCGAACACCAATAGAGTTACGGATACGAATACGTCAGGCGTGACGTGACGTGACGCCTGACGTCATAGAGTCCCCTAAATATTCCCCAAACGCCGGTGTATCGCAAGGTATAGTTCAACCAATTATCCTAAAAAGTGAATGTACAGATCATGCTGCACTTTATTTTTATATTGAAGCACCGCAATTGGCCCCTCCTTTAATAAGGGAGCTCCGATTACTTACGGTACTGTATTAACCTTTTCACTGCTGAATTGTTACATTGTTAGCGCACCCTCTGTGCTGGATTCTTTTAGGCAACCACTTTCACACAAATTCACCAATTTGAACATAAAATACAAGTGGAAACTGAAAATACGATTGAACACTAAATATGTACAAAGATAAAGTTTATGCTTCTAAACATTCTAATAATTCCTGCGTGAGTGGTAGTCTTCAAAGCAAGGTACGACACAGAGTGCAACACCACATGGTTGACACATGTATCTGGACTCTTTCCTCTTCCTTTCCCTCCTGACAGTATTGCTACATACATGACAGTGACGAGTTGGGTTAGATTTCTTATCAGTTGGCGGAACTAAGCAGGGAAAATGTCGTTCAGTTAGTCGAAGAACTGGATCCGTAGATGTCGCAGGTGGTCTTCCAGGAGTTTATTTTCTGGGGTTGTGGTATCTCTCCAAAATCTGTCTTATAATTTGAAACAAATTCTGCCAATGAAGGATGATAGACAGTATAGGGCATATGAATCTAGAAGTGCTAAGTCAAAAATATGAAAGAATAATTTCTTGTACCACTTGATACTTTTACGCCCGCTATGGAGTGAAAGAAGCTTGTAGTTTAACGTGACCGTGGAGTGAACTAAGGAGCATGTCTGCCTTATTGACAGACCCCATGTTCATGTTATATTCAATGACTGCCTGAGGCTTCAAGATAGATGCTCCAGACTTGCGATCCTTTTTCCCCCAGTCAATTCAAATATACTTTTGTGCATGGTTGTAAGCACGAACACATCCCTCCTATCACGCCACTTGAGTGCCATTTTTGTGCTAGATTTCATTTCCAATTCCTCTCTTCCCAATTTAGTTCCCAGTGTAAGCATGCCTTTCCTGTTTCTTTCGCACTGTTCCACATGCATTGGTGGCTCGGTCATGAAGCAAAGAAAACAGCTGTGGGCCAGTGTACCAGTTATCTACAAATAAGCTATGGCCTTTATGTAAATAATCATGTAGAACTGTTGTAACAACTGCACCAGAAATACCTAGTTTATAGGGGTCTGTAATTTCTGATGAGCCAGTATAAGTGATAAAATCTAAAATATAACCAGATTTACAGTCCCAGAGAACAAACAGTTTGATGCCGAAACTATGACGCTTGGTTTTTATATATTGCTTGAAAGCAAGACTTCCCTTGAACAAAACTAGGCTTTCATCAACACACAAGTTAGCAAATGGGGTGAGATAGGTTTTGAATGTTTTCCTGAAGTGGTCAATAATGAATCGAATTTTGTTCAGACTGTCAGTTTTGTTTGGGTTTTCATTTATTGTTCACTTTAGACCATCCTCCCTTTTCATCACTTTGAACAACTTTTAACACCTTAGCTTATTGAAAATATATCATTTATGATATGCATACCTTTCGGGGAGTTGTTGGGAGTCGTTTCACAATCTCTTCATACTCGATAGCCACTGCTGCACCGCAATAATTGTTATTTCACGGAGAGAATGCAATTTTTCGTCACTTTCTTCACTTACGGACGCCATCTTTGACAGTCATGTGACACCCGAAAGTCGATCATGTGACTACGTTACCAACTTGAATAAAGAAATTCACCACACGCCTTCGCTACTAAGTTAGGCACTGTCTTGTGGAAAATTACTGCTAGTACCACAAGCAAGGGGGTCTGGGGCGTAAGCCCCAGGTTAGGTCTGTTTTTGTATGTAAAACATTAATAACATACAATTTATGTCCGCTACTAGGTTAGGTACTGCCTGGTCGAAAATTAATGCTACAGGTCTGTTTTTGTATGTAAAACATTATAAATACATAAATAAACACTGTAATTGAGTTCACTTAGTGATTTCATACATCACGTGCGAAATAGTACCAAACGCGTGGGATTGGCAATACTGACTCAGTGAGAAAGATGGGGGAGAGAACTTCGATTTCCAACTATATAAGTCGTGTCACTATTTGGGCGTGATGGCGGGTCTATGACAGCGGAGCAGTGAACATCTAATACTCAATCCTCTCCTGATATCCTCCCGACTGTTAAATCAGGTAATTTCATTTCTTAAAAATATTTATACAAAGGATGGTCTAAGGTGAATCGCTACCGCGTCACTGCTATCGGCACAAAAATCTCCTTATAATTGGTATCAACCCATTTCCTGAGCCTGTAATATTGACTGGGTGGCTTAGCGTCAACAGTCTGTTTATGAGACTTGTTTGTTTCGTCCGCTACCTTTGTCAACACCTCTTCATTGACAAATAACTCTAAATCTATTTCATGGGATTTAGGGGTCAAATTAGTATTTGACATACCTGGGTTTGGCACTTTGAATGCATGCACGTTTGGCGCGAACTCGTCCTCGGACCACGTGGGTAGGCCTAGGTCAGGTTCATTTCTTCCCCTCTCTATCGGGATATCTTCAACACTATCACTATCACTATCACTATCACTTCCTACAGTTCCCTAATATCCTCATCGTCTCTTCCGACGCTATCTAAATCCACATCAGACTCAATCTCCTTTAAAAGCGTAAGAATTTGCTCTGGACGCATATTGCGCTCGCTAGATGCAGCCATTACTCATACACGATGTTTATAACTGTGTGACAAAAGAAAAACATTTTCCCCCGCAACGTTACACGTGTGTATTTAAGGAACTAACTGGTTGCACTGACGGACCACTTGAGGCAGATCGAGTATACCCACAGATTACCTACTACTATACCCGACCGCAGCAGTGAAGCGGTTAATTATCACAATTAAATGGGGCAATTACAATGTTTTTTTCAGGAGTGCATTTACATATTTATATCTTGTACCCCACCATTCATTGGGCACAATCGATACCCCGCCGATTAATTTGGCACAATCGTGTTGATCGACTGAAAAGCTACAAATGACTTGTGTATAGACAACACTCAAAGAATGGCTTCAAACCTCTACATAGGCCTACTGTAGCTGAGGAAGTAAATATTTGGTTCAGTTTCCATTCACCCACAAGCACTACCGTATTTAATAGTTTTGTTCTTAGATACCAGTCGATTAAGATAACGAAACTTTTTTTTTTTTACAAAATCAGTTACCTAAATTAGTACATTTCCCTTTATTATCTTTGAGATATTCTTCAGCAATAAGGTGCCACTAATCTTACCACATTTTCCAAGAAAACAGTTTAGTTTTTCCTTCCTTCAGCGTGTTATTCTTCACGTTTAGCGGTAACGTCAGCTTAATGTTGATTAGAATAAGACTGTTCTGATTCATTAAAAGTCTTGAGCACAAACAGTACGGTATCTAATCTATTTACATACGCGGAGGCCCATCAAACCGTCAATGAAGACACCAGACACTTGTGAGCAAAGCAGGTACCCATTCGTCAGAAAGTAGGCCTACTACGATTGATATTTCATTATTTCAAGTGCCGTAACATTTGACCCATTCCTAATTTACTAAATTTCCAGGGTAAGACTGCCCTTTATTTTTAAGTGCAACGCTAACACCCACATTTGTAAATAGAGGAAAAGCTTACCGGAACGTATGCCGTTTCGAATCTTTAATTGGAACAAATAGATTCAAAGGTCTTGTGATTTGAGTTCAGTTTCGGTGACAGTCATCAAGCGGGAATAAAGGACCAAACCTGCCTAGAAATTAATAGTCAATTTATTATTGTTCCAAACTAAATCCGTATCACACGCGTTGGCCCATTTGACAATCTTTTAAAAGGATACCCCGCATGGCCCATTTGACAGTCTTAACTTCATTTTCACAAAGTTCGTTAAAATCCCCATTTGGTAACTTCCGAGCTAATTTAATATCCATGCAGTGTGTCTATAACGCTGAAATGTATTTCTGGTCTCAGGGCTGGAACGATCTTACGTGAAGTACAGCAAGGCAAAATTGAGAAGAGGCGCGTTCGATTCCCACCTCAGCCATCCTGGGAGTGTTTTTTCGTGGTTCCACCCCCCTCTTCTACTCCGGGATGGTTCCTAACTTAAGGCCATGGCACCTTCCTTTCTTATCTTCAATTATAAGTACACTAATACAGCTATCACAATAACAGAGGTTATCAGACAAAATTCCACACTAACCCAAGTACACGGAGCTAAATGACTACGATATCCAAGTCCCTTTCGGTGTCTTTGAATTGCTGACGAAAACAGTGATAGCTACTCAATAAATAAAACTAGACTTGTAACATTTTACGTTCCTTGTTGAATTACAGCGTATTAAAAATTAAGAAGTTCAGTATTATGAAACGTATCAATTGCTGGATGAAATAAATATTCTTCACAAAGCAATAAATCAGACCGTGAAGATTAGCCTATTCCTAAAATTGCAGAGTTGACAAACTCACCTTAAGGTAGCGATGACTTCCCCCGGTGACACTTCACTGTCGATTTCACACCAGGTACACAGCTTTATATAGCCTCACCTCCTTACCTCTCATGACTCACGTCAGCACAATCAGACGTACCAATTTAATGATCCTAAATTCCTTAGTTTGGTAATTGAAGATAAGTTATCTTTCAATAATAATAATAATTGTTTTATTTTTATTTATTTTTCTTTTAATTTGTTTTACGGAGGAGGAGGAGAATGCATTTACGCACATAGTGTCGGACTACCGACTAAAGCTCCGCCCGTGACTTGTGAAACCGTTTAACACATTACTTCAGGCTAGGACACTATTGTCCTCAACTATTTTTCAGCAGTTTCGGTGGAGTAGGTGGTAGCATGATGAACTTCTCATGGAGGAAAGAATAAGAGGAGATGCCCTGAGCGCTGAAACCAAAGTGGGCGTAACCTTAATTCTTATTCGGTGTTCTGCGACTTGCATGGGGCATTGTGCATGGCTAAACCTTACTTTGGCCCTGGTTTTTATCGCGCTCCGGTTATGCAACTTTGGAAACGTAATAACAGTAGTGATAAGTTATTAAAAAAATAATCTTCCATTCTAATCTCAGCATGTGTAGGCCTACCCTATATGCCAATTTATTTTTTTATTTAGTCAATTTACTCTCTAGGTTGGTGGTTCCCACAGACTCAGCGAGGGAACTCACCACTACCGCCTCTATGGGCAGTGTCCTGAAGCTTGGAACATCTGGTCGGGTTGGATACAACTGGGGAGCTGTGCTCAGCACTTCGCCCAGGCCGCCTCACCTGCAAAGCGAACAGGGGCCTCATGAGGGAGGGGAAGGAATGGAAGATAGGGATGGATAGGCTAGTAAGAGGGAAGGAGGCGGCCGTGGCCTTACAGTAGGTACTGTCCCCGATAATCCGGATAGTAGGCTGTCAGATATCCGCCCCCTCAATCGGATTGCCAATAATCAATCGCACCGGCACAGCTACATCAATGAAAATGGCACTGACAGATACTACCGAGATTAGAGCACAGTAGTTAACATGAAAATTATTGTGGAACACACCAAAATATACGGGGGTTCATACTTACCTTTTACTTACCTATTCAAATTAATCTCGGGTCTGGGTTTTCAACTGGATCACTTAATAGTATGCCCTCACAATAACCTCCACCACAATATTTAAAATGAACCAACGCGAAACAAGAAAATTTAAACTGCACAATAATTTATTTCACATAAAGGGAAATAATTTAACAAAATTTAACAACAAAATTTACGTGGCAATCAGAAGCCATTGTCAATACAACCATGTCCTCCTGTAGGACTTGTAGACTTTACATACAAAATTTCAGCTTTCTCTAGCTCAAAAGAACGTAATAATAACAATTCACTTTGGAATGGATAAGGGAGCTGGGACGAGACATATAGCATTTGTTTCCTTGTTCATGAACTTCACATTTTATTTATAACCGCAAGGCTGCTATGTAGATGACCTTGGCCTCTATCATACAGTTATCTGGCCACCTGCGATACACCCTGCACCATGCCGCATGCTTGCATCGTCAAATGGACACACCTGTCCAGCCAATGTTAGCATATGCTAGTTACATCAGAGCCTAGCTCCTTTTCAACACTTTAAGGCTGTGCGATCTCCACCGCCGTCAATCGCATGGCAAGAGATGGCAGCACTACTGTATCACCGATAGCAGCCGCTGCATTTGTGTTAGTGACGTGTCTACCCTTCAATTATCACCTCCTTCCGCCCCTACTCCCCCCGCTTCTCCTCGTCACTCAATGTCTTCTCTCTCTCTCACTGATAGCGTTGCTTTGCATCTGAAAAACAAACCAGACTTGCTTTCCGAGCCGTATTGCCAATTTGTGGACTACTGTCAACCAAAGTATTATGTGTACTCGAGTTTGAAGGTTGTTTGTGACGTAACCAATAGACATACATAAAATCCAATAACATCATTATTTTCGTCGTTCTATTATACGTGAGTCCATGTAGGTTTGGAATTTTTAGTTTATATTTTAATATTTTTTATCGCAGTTGGAACACAAAAAGTGCCCGTTTTTAAGCGTGTTTCAACCATGCGTCACATTTAAGAATTATTATCTCACAAACCCTTCATTGTATCGAATCCAAATTTTAACACAATATACATTGGAATGTTGTTTAACTGGTTTATTAATTTCAAAATTTTTAGTGTCCAAGAAACAATGTTGTTATCTATTGTCTAAGGTAACGTTTTCTCGGCTTGGGGTGGTTGGAATATGTAGTTCTTGGTCGCGTTATATTCCTTATACATCAAAAAGTTAAGTTGAATGACTTTAAAATACGTAAATTAATTCACTTATTTTATATCGGTTTATATTTGAACGGGGAAATACGACCTCGCCTCGCTCGGCAGTGATGGGCTCCATCTCAGCAACGCTGTACAGCCTACCCCGGAGCGGCTGGCAGGTGAATCATGCCTTATTTCCACGAACAAATACAAACCGATATAAAATAAGTGAATTAATTTACGTATTTCACAGTCATACAGCATAACTTCTTGATGTATAAGGATTACAACGCGACCAAGAGCGATATTTTCCAACCACCCCGAACCGAGAAAAAGTTACCTTACAAAAATGATAACAACTTTGTTTCTTGGACACACAAAATTTTGAAATTAATAAACCAGTTATAAAACAGTCCAATGTATATTGTGTTAAAATTTGGATTCGATACAATGAAGAGTTTGTGAGATAATAATTCTTAAATGTGACGCATGGTTGAAACACGCTTAAAAACGGGCACTTTTTGTGTTCCAACTGCGATAAAAAATATTAAAATATAAACTAAAAATTCCAAACCTACATGGACTCACGTAAAATAGAACGGCGAAAATGATGATGGTATTGGATTTTATGTAGGTCTATTGGTTACTTCACAAACACCCTTCAAACTCGAGTGCACATAATACTTTGGTCGACAGTAGGTATTCTCCCTCCGTCCAGCCCAATAAAAAAGAATATATTATGATATAGGCCTATTATGATTATATTTTGATATAGTATGATATGATTCACGGAGTGAGGTTGTGGTTAGGGTTGTGCAGCTGTGAGCTTTCATTCCGGAAATAGTGGGTTCGAACCCCCCTGTCGGTAGCCCTGGAGATGGTTGTCCCTGGTTTCTCATTTTCACACCAGGCAAATGGGCGCTGTACCTTAATAAAGGCCACAGCCGCTTCCTTCCCACTGCTAGTCTTTCCTATCCCATCGTCGCCATAAGACCTACAGTATCTGTGTCGGTGCGACGTAAGGCAAATTGTAATATATATATATATTATTTTGATATATATTGAAGATTACAACTCGCATAATAGGCCTGGCGACAGGTAGTTCAATAAGGAAATAATTAGTGGAAAGCTGGAAATTGCTTTAATCGCTTTATTTGGACCCAGATATTACTCTCCCAAGTTTCTCCCTCGAGCGAAGTCGGCGTTGGCCCTTCTGGCCCTAAGAAGGTACCATTTTTCAATTTTTTGCAAATATCTCCCAAATCTTCAACTTTATCAACAAAATACCTCTTATAAAAATAATCTAGAGTACATTTCCTACAAAAATGTTCCCTACCGTTTGTCTCTAATGTGAACCGTTACGATGCTACGACCATTCAAAGATGAGCCCTTTTTGATTCATGCGGAAAAGCTATGGAAATGATATGCCATATCAACGTTTCTACATGTTTTAATATTTGTCAGCATTCCAGATGCACAAGCTGTTAACTTGTTACAAGTATAACAGATTTTCAATGTAAACAGCTGTGGAAAAATACCTACCATTAGTATCATTTTGCAATACTGAGTTTTCGACTACAGAACAGCATGTGGATGCACGGTGTGCGCGGATCTCGCGGGATGATGCGGACTTGAGAAAATTTGTTGGATGGTTATCAACTCAAGAGCCCTTTCCTCGTGGACAACACGTTGTTTCGTTAAGCACAGGAGTTGTCGGGGATGGACAAATCACTTGTCATATGACCTATGAAATTGGAATAGCAGCACAAAAAGGCATAACCGGCAACAATTTTCACGATGTGAAGTTCCTTAGAAAAAATGGCGTGATGCCTCTCCGCGCGGTAAATTCGAAAATAACAAGTAGTTCCGTGAAGAACTATACAGCCTATTTTCATATATCCTGCTCATGTTAATTGCCTCTATCAACATACAAAATTTCAGTTTAATTGCTGTAACAGATTCATAGATATTGAGAACCGTCTAAATATTTCAGATGGTCGCCAGGTTGGATTTTTAATTTTGTACTATTACATTAAGATTATTGTGGTCGTGTGGTATTCAAACTTCAATCGCATGATTAGAACTCAAGAAGTAAAAACGAGATTTTAAAATTACGCACAGCAGCCATCTTGTGATTATGCAAACAATTGAAATAAATTAGATGCCAGTGGATCTACATTTGAATAAGCATTTAACGTGAAACGTTTCACGGCACTCGGATTGTTAATTCGCGAGAAACGTCCATTTAAATATTTATACTTCGCGTCGCCGCCATGTTGGATTTGTGCTCACCAGGTTACTGAAAGTCCTATAGGTGAACATATGTTCATAGTCTCTATGAACATAAAAAAAATCTGTTTGTTTGCTGTAAAAGATTCATAGATATTGAGAACCGTCTAAATATTTCGGAAGCTCGCCGTTTAGGATTGTTATATGTATAGGCCATAGAGTTATGTACCATTCAAGGACAATTATTGCCTAGGTTCATTATTCAAACTTTCACTTCAATCGCATGATAACGACACAAGAAATAAAAACATAATTTTAAAATTTCGCACAGCCGCCATATTGAGGTTATGTAAACAATTGAATTAAATTAGATGGCAGTGCATTACAATCTGCAAAATCATTTACTGTACCACATTTCACTGCGCTCAGAGAGTTAAATCACGAGAAAAGTCTATTAAAATATTTCAAATTCGCTTGTTCGCCATGTTCGTTTTGTACTTTACAGGTTTATGAAATATACATAGGTAAACGTGTATCAGTACCCTTTATCACCGTACAAGATTGCAGGGTGATATCTGTAATAGTTTCGGAGATATAGAATGTCAGTGAAATATTTCGCACAGCCGCCATTTTGAGGTTATGTAAACAATTGAACTAAATTAGACTCCAGTGCTTTACAATGTGTATAAACAATTGCTGTACCCAGTTTCATTACGTTTGGGTAGTTAAATCGCGAGAAAAGTCTATTTAAAAGTTTCAACTTCGCTTGGCCCCCATGTTGGATTTGTAGTCACCAGGTTTTTGAAAGTCTCATAGGTGAACTTCTAGTAGTGCCCTTTATCACCGTACACAATTTCAGGGCGATATCGGTTATAGTTTCGGAGATATCGAATGTTAGTGAAATATTTCGCACAGCCGCCATGTTGGATTGGTGAGACGTAACAAAATTTGAAGGGCACGGTCGAGGTCGCCGGGAATAGCGCCATGAACTTACCGAGTTTCATTGAAATAGCTCCAGTCGTTTAGACACACACACACGCAAACACACACGGACAAAAGGTGATTTCATAAGCCTATTTTTTCAAAATTGAAAATAGGCTAAAAATCCGCAACACGGATATTCCTGGTGATCCTCTTGTGCTTTTCCAATGCATTTGCCTTGCAAAGAAATCCGATGCAGAATTGAAACAATATTTCCAGTTTGAACTAGCTCCGTATCCGGTTGCGATCTTTGATAAAGCGGGAATGCGTAGACGCAAAAGTCTGTGTTCTATAAATTATTCGATCATGTTACCGATGAGCTCATATTTGAGGACCTACATCATGTTCTCGACGGAGGATATCTTCTGCACCGTGTAATTTGGCACCAAACCGATACTTTTGTCGACATTAGTGCCAAATATGCGAGTTACGTTAAAAGATACTTTAAAAACAGTGTCATTATTTTCGTTGGGTATCCTGACGACCCAGCAGCTCGCAGTACCAAGTCCGTTGAACGTCTTCGACGATCGCACAAGCATGAAGCTGCTAATGTTTTTTTTTTTTTATGAGTCCATGACGGCACCTATGCCACAAGCAAACTTTTTGTCTAATGTCACAAACAAACGAAGATTGATCGACTTGTTGCGCGTCAAATTCGAAAGCGAAGGAATCGAAACCAGACAAGCTCCACATGCCGATGTGCTCATCGTTACCACCCCACTCGAGTTATCTCTGCCCGACAATTCAGTCATTATAGTGGCTGAAGATATAGATATCCTGGTCATCTTGGCGGCTTGTGTGCCACCCTCCACGAAAATGTATTTTATGAAACCCGGCCAAGGTTCAACCAAACAACAACTATTTTGCACAACAAGTTTCAATCTCCCAACATGTGTGCAAGAAAACTTCCTCTTTTTGCATGCGTTTAGTGGGTGCGATATAACGTCTTCGTTTCACAGGCAGTGCAAAATGAAATTCGTAACACTGCTGAAGAGTAATGAGGAACTGCAGACAGCTGTAAGGGTTTTCCGAGACGTGAACGCAAACCCCGATGAAATTGACAAAGCGGGCCAGTTGGTTTTGGCTGGGCTTTATGACAACAAAACCACGGGAAATACCCTGAATGAGCTGCGGTTCCAACTGTTTGAAAATTCTCTAAGCAAACATCGATTTAATCTCGCAAGCTTACCTCCCACCGAATCAGCGGCACGTGATCACTCTTTAAGAACATATCATCAAATCCAAACATGGTATGGAAATGATACAAATCCACTGGATTGGGGCTGGAAAAATTCTCAATGTGGTTTGGCTCCCATACCTACGAGAGATCCGTTGCCACAAACGCTTCTAAACACAGTGTCCAGCAAATGTTCGGAAGGGTGTAACACAGCTTGTGGTTGCAGGAAAACGGGCCTCCGATGCTCCAGAAGCTGCATGAATTGTATAGGACGGTCATGTACAAATGCTGCCGAGGAAGATGATATGGATGATTGTGACGGAGACATCGATGTTAAATCTTGAGCGCCCTGTGACGTCGGACAAAAGTACCGATACAGACGATGAAAGCGATGACGGAGAAATTGAGGCCACAGCTGTTTACATTGAAAATCTGTTATACTTGTAACAAGTTAACAGCTTGTGCACCTGGAATGCTGACAAATATTTTATAATATGTAGAAACTTTGATATGGCATATCATTTCCATAGCTTTTCCGCAAGAATCTAAAAGGGCTCCAATTTGAATGGTCGTAGCATCGTAACAGTTCACATTAGAGACAAAAGGTAGAGAGCATTTTTGTAGAAAATGTACTCTAGATTATTTTCATAATAGGCATTTTGTTGATAAAGTTGATGGTTTGGGAGATATTAGCAAAAAAAAAAAAAAAAAAAAGGGAAAAATGGTACCTTCTTAGGGCCAGAAGGGCCAACGCCGACTTCGCTTGAGGGGGAAAACTTGGGAGACATGATTTATTCTGCGAATATAACTTACAGAATTTTATAAAGTAACTCATAAATAATTTTTAAAATTCTGTAAACGAAACACACACATATTTTATTATGAGCAAATATTCTCATGAAAATAAATTTTATTATTTCAGATTTTGAAAAATCATTTACATATCATATTGTTCTATATTGAAACATCTTTTTTTAGTAATAATCTGATACAGGTACGAAGTACACCATTTTATACTGACTGTATAACAATATAAAGTATTGACAGTAAGAAAACAAAGAATAAAATTTAACAAAAAAAAGGGACTTAATAATAACAAATTCATTGGAAATTAAATAACAAATAAAATAAATAACAGAGGTTATAAAGATATGTATGTGAGTCGTCCAATTCCAGAACTACCTAAGTCAATTTCATGAAATTTGTGAGAAAGGGCAAAAAACTGTCTTGAGTTATCCGTGCGCGTTTAAATAGAAACAGTTTGTATAATAGTTACAAAATACGATTAGTTTTCATTTTATGTATGTTTTAAAAATACAGTAAAAGCAGTTTTTACGTAATAATAGAAAATATATTGCACTTAAGCAGTTTTGATACAGGATCTAGGACTTAAGTAGTTTTGGATTAGTTTCATTAAGTCAGTAATTATGGTTTCTATGTGAAAGTGAAATTATTGCTATATTTTAAAGTTCTCTAAGAAACTACCCAGTATACAATAAAAGTAACCTTTCAACCTTAAATTTCCATTCACAATATGCTCACAGCTTTTCAAACTAGGCGAAATAGAGTCCATTGGACTGCACAGCAACGTCATTCCATGGGGTCTTCTTCTTCTTTTTCCTCTTCTTCTTCTACTTCAGATACATTTTGTCGAGCTATGTCTTCGCCACATAGTAGCAAGTCTCGGTAGAAGCCTAGATCCTCTCTGTTGTGCCACTCAGGGCCGAAATGCTTTGACAAAAGCTGTTTCACATCAGTCACTTACATATATATATATATAAAAGTGTACCCGTTCCTACGCCACTTTAACATGTTTTCTTGGCGTTGATTACAGTAGCAGTGTTTAGCTATGGACAAGTTCATTGTTAAACGTAAACGCCTGGAGAGTGAAAGTGAGCAGTCGGCTCCTACTCCCGAACCGTCGAATTCAACATAAAGAAGACAAACGAAAGAAAAGAACATACCAGGACAGTTACGTAGTGTATGGATTTACGTGGAATAAGAACGAGGAAAACCCTATCCCTGTGTGTTTAGTTTGTGGCGAAACACGAGGCCATGGTACCTAGCAAACTGAAGTGGCATCTCACAATTAAGCATCCTAGTGGGTCTGGGAAGAGTGTGATGTATTTTTCACGTGTACTAGAAGGGGAGAAAAAAAAACAGCTGTGCGAATGGTAAAGAGAATGACCATAAGTGATACTGCTCTTGAAGTCTCGTTTAAAGTAGCAGAACTGATAGGAAAAAAATCACACACACACCTCATACTCTTGGAGAGGAAATCATAGGTCCTGCATGGAAAATTATAGTTTCAACAATACTTGGTGAAGGAGCAGTAATCAAATTTCGAAATTTCCTCTTTCCAACAACACAATCAGTCGCAGGATATCTGAAATGTTTGCAATATCAACGAACAAGTCGTGGGGAAAATAAAAACTGATAGAGCATTTGCTTTGCAAGTAGATGAGAGTATCGATAGTGGTGACAAACTGCAACTCCTTGGTTTTACCAGATATATTGATGATAAAGATATTAATGAGGCGTTTCTGTTCTGTAGACCGCTGGAGACTACAACCTCAGGACATGATATTTTTGTTTCTATTAATTCCTTTCTCAATGACCAAGATCTTTCATGGAAAGACTGGTTGGTTAGTTCTTAAGTTTAGGGGCTGCGACAACGCGGTCATGTAGCCCCGTGTACTTTGGTGTGTGTAGAATCTGTCTGATAACCGGTGTTAATTGTGATGACTGTATTAGTGCGTGTTATCTGTTTTTAATTCAAGTAAGGACTGCAGTCTTTTGAATTTTTCAAATAGTTCCGACTTTTGCTGCCAAACGCCACCGTCAATTACTACTAGTTCAGAACTTAGCTACCAGACGCCACCGCAGTCGGCTCTTGACGACGAACGTAGGAACCTAAGAACGCTAGTCAAATGTTTAACCTATATATAATTTAGCTTCACACAGGTGTAATTAGTGGAAGGTTTTTAACATGCCATAAATCTATGACATGGGACCACCGGATTTACTTCCCCTCCGAAGGAAGGCATACTGAGGGATTTTTAACTCTCTTAAAAATCCGACGACTTCGGCCGGCATGGAAAGACTGTTGTGGTATATGTACAGATGGTGCACAATCTATGTCTGGGAAATTTAAAGGTTTTTACTGCAAGAGCTCAAGATTTTGCTGCAGTGTTTAACGAAGTTGTGAAAATGGTGAACTACATCAAGTCTCGACCTTTAATGTGCAGGATTTTTAAACAGTTATGTCTCGCAACGGATGCACCTCATACCTCTTTGTTACTTCATACAGAGTAAGGTAGTTGTCGCGGGGTCGTGTATTGAAGCAGTTTCTTGAACTTAGAGAACAGGTGAAAACTCTTTTTAAAGATGAAAATCAAGATACATTTTATGAGCTGTTACTAACTGATTCTTGGTGCTTGGAACTGTCGTATCTGGCAGATATTTTTCATAAACTGAATTAACTGAATGTTTCAATGCAGGGTAGACAGGAAACAATAATTTCCTCAACCAATAAAATGAAAGATTTTAAAAGAAAACTTAGTTCTTGGACGTCTGCAGTTCAGAAAGGAGATCTTTCAAACTTTCTTCATCAGGCAGTAGATAACGATCTGGTTAAGCTGAAAGACCGCATTTGTGATCACTTATCAAGATTGCAAGAAGCAATCGATACATACTTTCCATCTATTTCCACTATGAATGTCAACTGGGTTGTCTCATCATTTGATTTCATAGATAGTGCGAGGAAATAGATTTCACTGGTTGCGAACGAGATGAATTTATTGATCGTTGTGCCGATTCCACACTCAAAAGTAAGTCCACCAAGAGTGAGGCGTCGGTGGCTACTTTTGGGCTTCAGCGGAGAGAGTAGTATCCTAACCTAATGAAGAAAGCAATTAACACACTTTCGCCCTTTCCAAAATCCTATCTATGCGAGCAAGCCTTCTCTGCTCTGGTGACAATAAAATCCAAAGCAAGAAATAGACTGAATAACCTTGAGGATGATTTGCGTGTTTCATTGTCAACTGCAAGGCCCGATATCACGTACCTGTGCTCTAAGCATCAATCACAAGTTTCATATTAATGATTTATCGAACAAAATTTTGATGTATTTTTACTCACTGACTGTAGTAAAGTAGACTGTATTATGTTATGGTGTACGTTACTTATTATAAAATATTTCAATAAATTTACATATGAAACATATTTTTTTTTATTCAAGGAAGGGTGCCCCTAGTGTTTAATGTTATTCCCAAGGGTGCCGTGAACTTCAAAAGGTTGGTAAACTCTGCTCTAGTCTGTGGTCGTGTGGACTGGCATGATGAGTCAGGGCGGGAGGGAGGCGGAAGCTGCGATAGCAAAGGTGTTGAAGGAGAGGATAAGGCAGGTGCCCGAGCGCGCTCTTGCCCAAGACCTTGTCTTACCGCTGTGTGTGTGCGCGCGTGTGTGTATGTGTGTGTGACTGATTCAACCTGCGTTTTGTAGAGTCTGAAAGGTACAATCACCACGGGTATATCGCTGAACCAATTTTCTTTATCGAACTTTTCTACTGCTCAGAATAAGAGCCACATCAAATTAATAAAACTTTGAAGTTAATATAACAATTTTTTCTCACTAAAAATGGTATTCAAATCTGAAGAGGTTAATACAAAATTTGAATTTCGTAATAAGAATTGTTCCTATTGCAGGTACTACTACAGGGGTTGTTGTACATACATTTCGGTGTCTTCCGATTATTAGTTTCGTCGTGGAGATTGTACCTTTAACGCTCAAAATAGCCACTTTGAAGCCATGTCCTCAGCAAACGAGCCGTCGTTATTTTCTTCAAAACGCATATAATATCTCACAAAGACCTACATTAGAGATTAAGAGTAAAAATAAAAATAAAAATAAAATTTCAATTTTTGACCGCACAGCCTTAAATGTTCACATCTCAACTCAAATATTATCACGCAAATCTTTTAAATGCTCCATTCAAATACCAATGGATTACTCTAATAATCCCAAATCTTGTTTAATTGTATAATCCAATTGTTTAACTAGCGTTGTTTAGAGTATAATAACGAAAACGCTTAATGTTTATAACAAAAAGTTCATTAATTATTTATAACATTTTAAATTGTTTATAGCAATGTCAAACGACAATTGAAAAATTTATACACGCCTCTATTAATCCCGTTCGTTTCAAATTATTATTAAAGATATTTACATAGTTATTAGTAGTGGTTTTGTAGCGGTTCTAAATCCACCGCCACCGCTGGAATACTAAAATGGCAATATCTCGCGAACCAATCAGGCTAGAGACTTGTACGAGGTGTCAAATTACTCAGGCGAACACTCCCTTTCCATTGGACAACATATCTCCACCCTAAAATAAAACCTACCCTACTAGGGGGTGAAATTGATTTTTTTTTAGAGAATCTCTCTTTCCAATTGCAACATGTGAGAGTTTGAATGCTGATATGGAATGTAACGATGTTCTGCAAACCAATAATCAAAGAGGGGCATGTTAGACCTTGAGGTGAGAGCCCCTGTTATTGTTGACGAGCCCCCTGCGGTCGGGCCCCTGTGGATAGGTTATTGTTGACAGGTCCTTGTGGACGAGTCCTTGTGGACAAGTCCTTGTGGACAGGTCCTTGTGGACAGGTCCTTGTGGACGAGTCCTTGTGGACGAGTCCTTGTCCCTTTGGACTGATCCCTTTGGACGGGTCCCTTTGGCCTGGTTCCTACGGACTAGCCCACGAATTTATTTAAATTATGTCAAAGGGCCTAACTACATTTGTGTGTGTGTGTGTTGAATTGACGTTATTCACTACTACTATAATGGGATAACGATATGAAAGGAAAGTGACGAAATACATGTGAACACGTGTGAAATGACCTTATTACCGTCCTCCTTGTGAAACAAGTTACATCCTGTTTTGGTTCATACGTGAGAAAATGCAAGTTCATGTGTAATATGACCTAACACACAAGTGTTCACCTGTACACGTGCACGATAAGAGCTAACAAGTCACAACCTGTTTTGACAGTGGTGGGAGGTGAAGGGGGGTTAGTGTAAGAGAGAACACAGGCGAAGAGAGAAAGAAATATGTATTGCTCATAATACATGTATAGCTGAGGACTGTACATAGGACTGTAGGTTAAGTACAACATGAGTAAATAAATAAATACAAGACACACAGGTTCACACAACATGTAATTTATTAATCCAAGAATTAAAGGCTGAGCTAAATCCCAACCATTTTACATATAGTTTATTTCCTTTTTGTTTCAACACTTTTTCCACAAGGTAATGTTTAGGAAACGCTGTCTTTTGAAGTTCTTGAAGATAAAACCTGCCTTTTATGGGTTGATGGTTAAGGTCCTCGAGTAAATAGGTGACTGGACTGTTCAGGTTGACTTGACGATTTCGAAATAGTTCAGTCCCCCAATTTGGTGTGTAGCCCTTGTCGAAGACGGACTTGAATTTGCTCACACGAACATGGTCCCCAATGTTAAGGCGATGACGTTTAGGGTCTGCTGTTTTTATGGGGTTAAACAGTTTATCCAGTTGTGGAATATTTTTAGTTACAAGTCGTGGCTTGGTCCCAATGGTTCTGTGTTTGCTGTCGTTGTAACGTGATACTAACTCAGGTAACAAGTCCAACCAGCGATAAGTGCCCTGAGCGGTAAACGCTTTCCACATATGGGTTTTCAATGTTCGGTTGAACCGCTCGACCACGTTGGCTTTGAGATTGCTGTACGTGGTGTAATGGTGAATATCCTTAGATTTGAGAAAACTGGAGAAATCCTTGTTGAAAAATTCTTTTCCCTGGTCGGTTTGTAGCAGCTGAGGTTGACGTTTAGATTGTTGAATAATATGTTGAAAGGCTTCGGTGACTAGTGGACTAGACTTGCGACGCACAGGTTCAACAAACGCCATTTTAGAATAAACATCAATGACCGTCAACATATAGCGTACACCATCGTTAACGTTAGCATAAGGAATCATTTCAACCAAGTCTGCTTGCCAAAGTTCATCCACACCCTGTGAAATCACCTTGAGTCGCTGATAGTGACGTCTAGCTGGACGATGCAACTCGTGAGCAATACCCATTTTAATGGGTGAGGTCTTAAACAATAATTTTGGCATTTCGAAGTTCTTCCTCAATTTCTTGTATTTCCCAATCGTGACCAGTATGGCCGGCTTGACGTGAAGCATGCAACAGCTGTAGTCGCTGGACGAGTTTATTTGGATTGTGCCAGTAGGTAACATCCACAAGGGGTTTTAATGGTTTAAATGTCACTCCTGAAGCGGACACTTTACGACGACCACTTTGACTAGTGGGGAACATTTTTGCAATGATGGTTTTATATTTTTGAGATATATTGGCATTCACTTGTTGAGTGGGATCATACTGTCTTTTGTGAGCATGGGTATCTAATAAAATGGATTTATATTTACCAAGGTCTTCTGGCGTATAATC
Organism: Meconema thalassinum; assembly: GCA_946902985.2. Classification (NCBI taxonomy): domain Eukaryota; kingdom Metazoa; phylum Arthropoda; class Insecta; order Orthoptera; family Tettigoniidae; genus Meconema; species Meconema thalassinum. The sequence goes on from OX336395.1 coordinate 193,774,999, forward strand.
TTGGGATGAGGGAGTCCGAGAGAATAGTAGCTTTAACAGTCCTGGTGTTAATTTATAGTTGATCTTTTTAATGACAGCTTTAGTACGACTAAATTTAATCGATGAATCACCAATTTTAAAACTATCATCCTCATAGCGAACACCATACGTGGTATCTGTGTTTCCAATAAATAGATTGGTGAAATAGGGTTCCAGTGTTGATCCATAATATTTTATTAAAATGTTTTTCAGTTGAGCTTTATGTTGAGGAGTGGCCAAGAGTTGTGAAAATGGAGACGATCTGGAAGGGCAAGGGGTTTCGACCATGGCCAAGGATTTCCTTTTTCTTAAAAACTCTGCAAGGGGTGATGCCTTTTTTTGAGGCGTAAACACTTGTTCCTCATTATCCTCAACTTCGCTAACACTAGTTAAATCTTCCTGTTCCTCTTCATCTTCCTCTTTCTCTTCCTCAGAGTCCTCGTGGTGCGTCTGACTGGCTTGTGAAACGGTAGGTAGCGTTTCAGATGGCTTGAAAGAAGGTTTCAACATAGCTTTTAGCGGAGGTGCTAAATGTTGAATAAACAAAGCATGATCCGCACGCGATCGTTTCAATTGACGAAACTTTTGGCGAATAGTATTTTTTGCTCCAATAATATGCGTTTTCAATTGACTCTCTGCTAACGCCATGATGTCGTGACAAATGACTTGAGAGGGAATGATACAGTGCCTTAAATAGCAATAAAATGATCAAACCCTAAGCGATACCGCCCTTGGTTGAGTTCACTTTGTTTGTCAATCACTAAACAGGCATGACGTTGTGTGTTCCAGCACTTGCCACACAATTCTGTAAACATTTGAAAGGTCATATCCGGATTCACATGTTCATTATAAATGTAACGACTGTTCCTCTCGTCCTGGCGAAATAAAACAATGACATTGGCATTGTCACGAATCAACTGTTTGGACATTTTAGAATACGTTTGTCCAAGATAGAAGCAATCGATATGTTTGTGTCGACCCATGCTGAAATAGCTTTGAATGATACCTTGTCGTTCAGTGGATACATCATCGAAAATCATGAGTGAATCAGGCTTTACCTCATCCGGTGAAATAACATTTTCTTGCGTGGAAAATGTAAAATACCCCATATTCTCATTTTTTAATCCAGACATGACTTGATCCAGAAACACGTAGAGGGGTTGGTAGAGAGATTTTGCGAAAATATAAATATTTTGAAAACACAGACCATTGGGCGCTGTAATAAGTGTCAGCAAAATATTGGTCTTTCCACAGCCGGAAGGTCCCACAATGATGCAGCGAATGGAAGATGGAAACAGTGAACCATGGCGTTGTTCACGTGATGTGGGGCAGAGATGGGAAACCATGTCCCTCACGGGGAATGACTCTTGCTGCTTAATTAGCTTCATTTCAACTAAGGCTTAGAGAGGCTAGCAGGCTGTCTATATATACAGGACACCGAGCCTTGTCATAGAAACAGTAGACTCATACTACAGGTTGACGATGGATGTCTTTGGACGTGCGTTGATGGTCAAAGCTAGGTCTGTTCCCATACATGATCCCAAACAAGAAACAGATCCTGCTAATAAACACTATGTGGATAGGTCAGTAGTGCCACGCACAAAACAAGGAGATTATGACTTTAAAGGAAAGCGGTTAACTCATGTAAAACATCCTCAAGTGTCTACAGACGTTACTACAAAAAAGTATGTGGATAACAAGGTGTATGAGTTTTATGATAAAGTGCCTCAGCTTACGGTGGATGGCTATAGCGCTAATCATCACCGCATTATTCACGTGGATGACCCACAAGAAGATAATGATGTCTGTACCAAGCGATACGTGACCTATGAAATGAAAAGGCTTTATAAATTTATCCCATCTGTATTTTTAGTGCATCTGACAAATGTAAAACCTGTGAATGAGAGAAACCATATACCGCTAGTTCATGACCAGCACTTGACCTATGTGCTTGCTTCGGGTTTAAGCCACTATCGACTACAATATAATGGAACCATTCACATCAAATATGCCATACCTGATGAGAACCATTTACAAATAGAGATAAATGGTCATAGGATGTTGGTCCATAACCATGAAATGGTCAATGCAGGAGATGAATTATCCTTTCATCTCCTGTTGACATGGAATGAAAAGCAAGCTGGAAAAACCATAAATGATTTCCCACTTTATGTAGAATTGGAATATACAGCCATGAAATAACAATCTAATGTTAGTTGTGACTTAAACTTTCTTGTGAAAGGTTGTTGGTCATCATCATCATGGTGAAACAAAGATATGTGGTGAGAAAGACAAAAAATATGAGCCTGTCCTTGGCAAAGCCTGGGCTTATGACATTCGTGGACAAGCCCTTACGAAAGAAAAAAAGAAAAAATAATGTGTTGACCATAAGGAAAGCTCTTCGAGTAGCACAGAGACATGTTATTCCAAAACGTCAGCGACAGGGTTCAAAACAAGGGCGAGTGATCCCCGTCCCTAAACGAGCGGGATTTTACCTGCATTATTTGCTGGTCTGGCTGCTCTGGGTTCACTTTTAGGCGGCGCTAGTGCAGTGGCAAAAACCATTAAAGCAGTGCAACAGGGCAGGAAACAACTCAATGAAAGTCAGCGACACAATGAAACAATGGAGGCCATTGCTATGGGGGCTAGAAATGTCAATTTGAAGCCAGCCTTTTATCAACAAGGATTTGGAATTTCACCTTTTCGAAATAATAAAAAAAAACATCTTTAACCTCAACCATAGCAAGACATGCCCTGACGCATCAGCAAGTGGAAAGCTATGCTAAACAACTGAAGCTTTCTCATTTTCGAGGTGTGTTTATGCGAAACCAATTACCCTCACAACCCTGGAAACATGAATGTGCTGTTGTCAATTTGGATGATCACCGAGGACCTGGAACACATTATGTAGCTTATGTCAAAGAGGGATCTACTGTATGGTACTTTGACAGTTTTGGGAATTTGCCCCCGCCCATGGAACTAGTGGCTTATTTTGGAAACAGGATCAAAATATATTATAATGTGAAACGTGAGCAAACGTTTAACAGCCAACAGTGTGGACGTTTATGTTTAATTTTTTTTATATAAGACGCAATATAAGCAAAAACGTCAACAGTATGTCGGCGGAAAGTAAGACGTTTACACTGCATGGACGTGGACCTGAAGTGAGTCTAGACTTTTACCCACCTATCGAATTGAGTGAAAAACCTTATGGTTTAGGACTTGTTTCTCTTGAAACGTACAATCGAATATACAACATACGTGAAAATGTGAACAACAAGTTTTACTATGATGATTCTGTGCTCACCCTGAACTCTGGTGGATATACGATAGATGACATTTATGAACACATTTATGTGGTGTTGATCAATGAATATGGTTTAAAGTCATTTCTCAATGGAACGCGCAAGTTTGAACTTGTAGGAAATACCAACACTCATCGCTGCAGTATTTTTTCTACATTCAAAATTGACTTTAAAACTCACTCCGATTCCATTGGTCCATTACTAGGATTTAAACCACGTGTGTTAGAGCCCAACAAAAAACATGAATCAGACCATGAAGTGAAATTCATTGAGGACCATCATGTGTCGGTGACGTGTAATATTATTAGTCAAGTGTACACCAATCAAGAACCGTCGCATTCGCTTTATGACTTTATTGTAACATCGCCCAATGGCTATATTATTCGTGAAAACCCTCCAGTGGTGCTTTTTCATTCTGTGGCTGTCGATGGTATTAGTAATATAACATTAAGACTGATCAATAGAGAGCAACAACTCATTGATCTAGATTCTACCACACCAGTGACTTACAAGTTGGTGCTAAAACCACTATGAAGTTTGTATATAAAGCAACAGCACCGTCTAGAAATGGTGTTAGTTGTTTACCACGTGAATACACGTTAACATCTCAGAACAAGCAGATTTTACAGCATTTGGGTTACCACATTAACCCCCGCGATGAATTCTATTCTAGAGGTAGCGAACCACATCGAGGAGCAACCAGGAGTGGTAAGAATTGATCTGCATTCTTATCAAGCTCAAACACCTGGACTCAATAACAATGATGAAATTCAATTTGTTATCAACAACCAAGATATTTACACTCTACCGCATGAAAGTGTTATTCAGATTGAAGGTCGGCTCACCAAAGCCGATGGTTCTACACCCACTACATCCAAGTTAGCCAACCATGCTTTCGCCTTCCTGTTTTCTGAAGTACGATATGTCATTAACGATATCGTGGTGGATAGCACTCGAAATGTGGGTATTTCCAGTGTCATGAAACTATATCCCTCTTATAGTGAGGAAGAAGCTAAAACACTTTGCATGGCGGGTTGGTGCCCTGACTCGACCAATGACTGGATGGTACACACCGATGGCACCTTCACTGGATATTTACCTCTTAAACTGATTTTAGGCTTTGCTGAAGATCACCAGCGCATTGTGGTCAACGCAAGGCAAGTGCTTTATCTGGTGAGAGACAGGAGTGATAATAATGCACTCAAGGGAGTCGACAATGCCCCCATTGATTCAAAAATTCAACTACAACGCTTGCTATGGAAAGTGCCTCATGTGACCCTTAACGATAGCAAAAAACTGGACATACTCAAAATGGTAAAGAGAGATATACCTCTACCCATGGAATTTAGAAGCTGGGCACTCCATGAGTACCCGTTATTGCCCACCACCAACACACATAGTTGGTCTATAAAAACAGCCCGCTATACAGAGAGACCTCTCTACATGATTGTGGGTTTTCAAACGAATCGCAAGTATCAACAAACCAAAGATGTCACGCAATTTGATCACCTGCAATTGAGAAATGCACGTCTTTTCCTCAACGGTGCTGTGTTTCCCTATGAAGGGCTGGATTTAGATTTTTCAAAAAATAAGTTTGCCTCCCTGTACGACTTGTTTTCTAAATTTAGATAGTCGTATTATCAAAAAGAGAATTGTCCAATGTTATCACGCCAAGCTTTTAAGACAAGGGCGCCACTGATTGTCTTTGACTGTTCCTACTTGGAAGAGTCTGTCAAACCATCCAATATTGACATTCGACTAGATTTTGAAACGCATGACAATGTTCCAGCCAATACCACGGCCTACTGTTTGATTATTCATCACAAACAAGTCAACTATTATCCACTGTCCAACCAAGTGACAAGTGTATAAATAGCAGGTCAACACACATCAAACCACTCAGTCATGTCTTGCTTTCAAGCCTCAAGAGAAGTTACATCCATGAATTTAAAATCTGAGGAACAACGTTTCAAGACCTTTGCGACGTGGCCGGTGCCTTTTATAAACCCTCAAGCCTTAGCAGCCGCTGGATTCTACTATTTAAAAAGAAGAGATGAAGTGAAATGTGTGTTTTGTCCCATCATCTTAGACCAATGGCAAGAGAGCGATGAACCCATGCAGGAACATCAGCGCTGGTCACCTGCCTGCCCCTACCTGTGCAGAATGGAGGTGGGTAATATACCCTGTCATTCAAGTTACCCCTCACTCATGCCTCTGAGTGATGAAAAAAGTTATGATACGTGTGGACTTTATGGTGCCGGCAGTGCTTCATATAGGTAAGAAACGGGTCATACTATACTTTCAACTACACTAGTTTCAACTACTTTTCAAGGCCACGCTCACCGAGCATTGCCGAAGACTGCCGAAAGTTAACGATTGGATTAAGAGTGTCAGGCGGGTAACAAGAAACACAAGCGGTACCCATGCAATAGTTTTATTAATTACATATATCTACAATTTTTACATATAATACACTCTTTTCTTTATTTTAGTTTTAATAACATTCATTTTCATTTTTCTACATTTTAACTTAAATTTTTGCTTAAATCTCTTAGGTCCCTTTTGTATCCATTTGTTTAATACGAACAGGGCAGCCCAAATTCTTGATTTGTCATGCATAATTACACACAGAACACAACTCTTTCCTTATTTTTGCTTGGTGTAGTTTTAAGAGCATCCAGCTTAATTTTGATCCGATAATTCAAATCTGTATCCGAATCTTCTAGTTCCTTTTCCAGCCAGTAATTGGATATAAACAAAGAGTCAATATTCTCCATTCCCAACACATATCTAACTTTATGTCTATATACTATTGGTTTTATTCCCTTAATAATTAGTTCTGTTCCATTTTCCAAACTTTCTAACCGGGAGCACTTTCGGATTTTTATTTGGCCTTTGATTTCCTGCATAGTGATGTTATTAAGCAGATCGACGTCACCTTGCGTATACGATGTCGACTCTACTCTATAGTCTGTTTGGATGCTTGTGAACAACTTAAAATTCTCGATTTTAGCAAACGAGTTACCATTAAATTTAGTAATTCCATTGGTGTTGAATGCTGCAAACGGTTTTTCAGTTTCCAAATGTACAATGTCCAATCCACCACATCGAGTTACAATAAATCCATCCTTTTTAAGCAAGTCTAAATTACCATGACTCTTTAAAAACATAGATTTTAAATATCCTCTTAAGTAGCACACATGTTTACATTTTTCACATTCTACAAGCACTCCAACGCGTGGATAAGTTCCTTTGTAATTAACAGTAAATGCTGAGAGTTTGTATTTCCCACTCACATCTAGATTTTGCCAGGGACTTTGTTTAAAGTAAACTGTAAACCGGTTTCTTGCATCCACAATCGTCTGTTCTTTCTGCAACACTGCTTCGTACTCTTTCTGTCCCGGAGGACGGGTCCTTGTTGACGGGTTCCTGTGGCGGGTCCCCCCTTTGACATAATTTGGATAAAATGCAAGGGCCAGTCCATAGGGATCAGTCCAAAGGACCCGCCCACAGGGACCCGTCAACAAGGACCCGTCCTCCGGGACAGAAAGAGTACGAAGCAGTGTTGCAGAAAGAACAGACGATTGTGGATGCAAGAAACCGGTTTACAGTTTACTTTAAACAAAGTCCCTGGCAAAATCTAGATGTGAGTGGAAATACAAACTCTCAGCATTTACTGTTAATTACAAAGGAACTTATCCACGCGTTGGAGTGCTTGTAGAATGTGAAAAATGTAAACATGTGTGCTACTTAAGAGGATATTTAAAATCTATGTTTTTAAAGAGTCATGGTAATTTAGACTTGCTTAAAAAGGATGGATTTATTGTAACTCGATGTGGTGGATTGGACATTGTACATTTGGAAACTGAAAAACCGTTTGCAGCATTCAACACCAATGGAATTACTAAATTTAATGGTAACTCGTTTGCTAAAATCGAGAATTTTAAGTTGTTCACAAGCATCCAAACAGACTATAGAGTAGAGTTGACATCGTATACGCAAGGTGACGTCGATCTGCTTAATAACATCACTATGCAGGAAATCAAAGGCCAAATAAAAATCCGAAAGTGCTCCCGGTTAGAAAGTTTGGAAAATGGAACAGAACTAATTATTAAGGGAATAAAACCAATAGTATATAGACATAAAGTTAGATATGTGTTGGAAATGGAGAATATTGACTCTTTGTTTATATCCAATTACTGGCTGGAAAAGGAACTAGAAGATTCGGATACAGATTTGAATTATCGGATCAAAATTAAGCTGGATGCTCTTAAAACTACACCAAGCAAAAATAAGGAAAGAGTTGTGTTCTGTGTGTAATTATGCATGACAAATCAAGAATTTGGGCTGCCCTGTTCGTATTAAACAAATGGATACAAAAGGGACCTAAGAGATTTAAGCAAAAATTTAAGTTAAAATGTAGAAAAATGAAAATGAATGTTATTAAAACTAAAATAAAGAAAAGAGTGTATTATATGTAAAAATTGTAGATATATGTAATTAATAAAACTATTGCATGGGTACCGCTTGTGTTTCTTGTTACCCGCCTGACACTCTTAATCCAATCGTTAACTTTCGGCAGTCTTCGGCAATGCTCGGTGAGCGTGGCCTTGAAAAGTAGTTGAAACTAGTGTAGTTGAAAGTATAGTATGACCCGTTTCTTACCTATATGAAACTGATCTGATTTTAAATTACTAGCCAGCTTATCAAGACTACTCGACATAAAGCGGAATGAATCTAAAAATCGCAGTTTTATAGTTTTCTTATTGTTAGTTTTGATGTATTTTGTGAACGATATGTATTGTTCCTTATTATTTGCAATAACACCAATTTTCACATCTGAAGCTCCAAATTCTTTAACAATAAAGTGGTTATCGTATTTGCTACCGTTGTGTAGAATGACCGGAATGAATTTATTTACTCTATAATTTACATTACATTCTTGGTGAGCAGCACCACGATATTTTCCTGTTAAATGGTCATGATCGCGAACCCTGTCTGTATATAAACATTCACCACATATAAAACAATTAGTTTCAGTTTCAAAATTCATTTGCTCTGATGAAGTTAGTGGCTCCATTGGAATGATCGTATTTAAAATAGAGGATATACGGACGGCATCTTCCTCAAGCCTTTCCATAAAAACTTTAGGTGCATCAGGTCCTCTATAGAGCTCGAACTTATTTAAAGAGTCATCATAACTACATTTAATATAATATGCAAAGCTAAAAGGTTCATGAATGTGAGTAGTGTTGGTGAAAGGTTGGGCTGGATTCGATGAACATGTATTAAATGGTTTTAGCAAAGCCTCGAAGTCAGCATATATAACAAATGGTACTCGAAGCTGTTTCTCATAATCCTTAAATTTTAGAATGTTATTTTTAGGAGTTGGTAATACCGTACGAACATGATTACACCCCCATTTTTGATGTTGAGTTAGTTGATCCTCTTTTGTAAAATAGAGCAAACAGCCTTCACACAACCACTTCTTACCTTCGTATTTTGATAGTTGACTACCAACAAGTCTACTTAAATGTTTTATCCAACAATAGTGGGCATTTTCACCTTCGGTTATGTAAAGTAAATTTACATGAGCATCCATTTTTTCCTGAGTATAATATAGAGGACCAACTATACTCTTATTTTCAATTCCATAAACATTAATACTTACATTGTTCAGCTCTTCAAAACGTTGAATGTCTTTTATCGCCATAGGAAATTCCATTTCTTCTAAATCTAACACTGAAGAATAGTGAGGATAAGATGATGTTCTATCCATATTTTCCACTGCTGGATGGAGAGCTGAGGTTACAGCCCATGCAAAGCATGCGTCATCATTATTCATAACGTTTACACAAGCATGCTTACGTTTGATCCATCCTGGCAAATCAACGTATGATGATGCTCGAAGGGGGTTGTATTTATTCATGTTGGTTTCTAAATAAAGTACTTCAACCAATGCCCAGCCCGACTCCCTTTCCTGGAACTCTTCACTCTTCACGATGATAGCACTTGAAATATCTTGGTATATATCACTAATATTAGTTGATTCACTAACAATTACGTTTTTTGTATTAAAAGATTTGATATCCGTAATTTCACCTTCGCTCCCAGTTTTTACATAGAGTCCAAATGTTCAAAATTCATTTTAATTGTTTTATGCTCTAATAAAACATTTTCTACTAAGCCAAACACAGTAGGTTGAACATTTTTTAAAAATAATTCAATACTTTGAGTTTTTCTTTACTATAAAGTCTATAACTAGCAATTCGACTTTTAAATGCACTACCAATTTGTTGAACATTTCCAGTATTTCTTTCATGGCAAGCGTTATTTTTATGTTGAATACTCCGTAAATGTCCATGAATGAATGAAGAAGGTATATCAATATTACATACATCACAATGGGTTATTGAAGGTTCACCATCCTTCTTTCTTTTTGTTGCACAACTAGTTTCACAATCTTGAGAACGTTTACGCTTTTGAGCATCACATTCATTTAAAGGTTCCGTGCTAGTTGATGGTTTTACAGTTTTTAATTCCTGTTGTTCCCCATGCACTTCAACCATGTGGAATTGATATCGCTTTACAGCAGAAAAACCAAGTTCGCAAACTGAACATGAAAATGGTGCTGAACTGACATGTTTTAAATTTACATGTCGTGTAAGACTATCCTGTCTGTTAAATGTTGTAGCACAATGACTGCACACAAACATTTTCTGATTATGTTTTGTACTTGCATGACGTTGAAAGCTGTCAGGTCTTGAGAACTGTTTCTTACAGTCACCACACTTGAACATGATGATTACTTTCGAAATTACCTATAAAAGAAAGAAATCATCAATGTTAATAAAAGATAAAACAAAAAGTACAATATATAAATAGTTTAATTATATTCCAGTCAATGGTTATAGCAGGGTATTTAAATCAATCATCTGTGAACTCCTAGCAAGTCTAACTTTATGTAGTTCTAACTGGGGGTTACTATATACCACTGTCACTGACACTTAGCAGTGAACATTAGAACTTGATAGAGTGGTAGAAACCAGCGGTCGCCAGTTAAGTGAGCTAAGTGTGGCGTCGTAGCCAGTCTTAAAACAAGTCTAAACTTGTAGAACATGTCACGTGATAGAAACCAGCGATCGCCAGTTAAGTGAGCTAAGTGTGACGTCATAGCCAGTCTTAAAACAAGTCTAAACTTGTAGAACATGTCACGTGATAGAAACCAGCGATCGCCAGTTAAGTGAGCTAAGTGTGACGTCATAGCCAGTCTTAAAACAAGTTTAAAATTGTAAAACATGTCACATGATAAGGTTAAGTTAGGTAAAGTTAGGTTATGTTAAGTGAACTGAGGTTAAGTCTTTAAATATTCCCTCTGTCACTGACACCTAGCAATGAACATTCAGACTTAATAGAGCGGTAATCAAAATCTAACCTACAAAATTAGCTTTACACACCATGGTCAAGTAGTTCTAACTTTTGACTACCAAATATACAATTTTCGCTAACATGTAGGGGTGAACATTGGAAAATATCACTCTAACTGTTTAAAAGTTATTAGAGGGGGGCACTTACCTTTTTATAATTTATCAACTGCTGTCACTGAATGAACAGATTGTAGGAATCTGGTAACCTACAGGTACCCAATTATCTGCAAACAAATCAATCAATCAATCAATCAATAAATACATTCCAATCAATAACTTCAACATCAATTAGTAATAAAAGACTGCAATCCATTAATAATAAGTACTTACCTTGCAAAATAATTTAATGATTTTCTACCAAAACGGCTTTTTTTTTACAACTCTTGAGCAGTAATAGAGCACTGTTCACTCAAGGCGAGTAATAAAGACTGACAGTAGGAAGATATATGACACCCCTCTTATATATAAACTCTCATCGCTCGTGTCAGCAGTTTTTTGCAGATCATTGCAATTCCTTTCCCAATACAGCTGAGAGTCCAAGGTACACTAGGAACACCTGTGTGGTATCCAATGACTGCTGACTTTGCATGATCATCACCCATTGTCTTAGTCAACATATGGGGTTTCAAATTACTGCAGCGTCAGTCATAGCAACAGCAGTGTGCGCTCTCTAGTATATCAGCAACATGACACCGGAAAGAACACCTGTGTAATATCCAATAACTGCTAACTTTGCATGATCATCATCCATTGTCTTCATGAACACTTGCGGTTTCAAATTACTGCAGTGTTAGTCATAGCAACAGATCTGCGCGCTCTCCGTCATGTCTGTAATATGACACAGGAAGTAACAAGACGTCTTACTGCACGTGCCATCTCCTCAGTTTTAACATCTTAAGAACATGTATTATTCTCTTTCAACTACAAATGACTCGTTAGAACACATCCATCCACCAAGTTAGATCCCTTGTATGTTCACATGTATTTCGTCACTTTCCTTTCATATCGTTATCCCATTATAGTAGTAGTGAATAACGTCAATTCAATACACACACACAAATGTAGTTAGGCCCTTTGACATAATTTAAATAAATTCGTGGGCTAGTCCGTAGGAACCAGGCCAAAGGGACCCGTCCAAAGGGATCAGTCCAAAGGGACAAGGACTCGTCCACAAGGACTCGTCCACAAGGACCTGTCCACAAGGACTTGTCCACAAGGACTCGTCCACAAGGACCTGTCAACAATAACCCATCCACAGGGGCCCGACCGCAGGGGGCTCGTCAACAATAACAGTGGCTCTCACCTCAAGGTCTAACATGCCCCTCTTTGATTATTGGTTTGCAGAACATCGTTACATTCCATATCAGCATTCAAACTCTCACATGTTGCAATTGGAAAGAGAGATTCTCTAAAAAAAATCAATTTCACCCCCTAGTAGGGTAGGTTTTATTTTAGGGAGGAGATATGTTGTCCAATGGAAAGGGAGTGTTCGCCTGAATAATTTGACACCTCGTACAAGTCTCTAGCCTGATTGGTTCGCGAGATATTGCCATTTTAGTATTCCAGCGGTGGCGGTGGCGGTGGATTTAGAACCGCTACAAAACCACTACTGTTATTTACAATATTTATATTATTTATATTAGAAATACATTAAACCACACGTTTATCCGGTTGATAATTACTTAAATCGTGGTGATATAATCGACCAATGAAGGTTAGTTATATTTAAATTTTAGATTCAGGTTTAATAAGATTTAATAATTATTATTTGTGACGGTAACCTCCATTCAAAATCGTTATCTCAAATTATTTAAACACTCTTGTTAATTTTAACAGTCACTTCACATGAATAATTTTCAATGGACCTGAACAATACACTCAGCGGATAAATACCTCGCTCAAAACGCACAAAATTGCACCAAAATTGGCCCATAATTCATCATATATCTCATTATATATGGCATCAAAATCTTCCACAATACACACAAAAAAAACATTCACTTATAAATTCACCATCTTCATCAATATTACTGTGGGAACCTCCTTCACTTATTACAGGGCATTATTCATCAGCGACTTTTACACGTCCACTGAACTAACGATTATACATCCATAGTTCCTCTTTAAAAATTCTTATATTCATCAATTGTATCAAAAACTGTTATTATATTTATCTTCGTGGGTTTCATTCATGAATCGATATGAAGTAAAAATTTGCCTGTCACAAATAAATTTAATAGCAAATACGATTAGACACGCCTCCCTGGTCTATCAAAATTGAGATTAATATCATCAAAGTATCGCAGTATAAAAATACTATCTTCAATCAAAGTTCATCTAAACTGCATAAATAGTCGAATAGAATACAATTAGACTGTGGACTGCAAACATTATTGTTCCAATCTACGATTGAGAAAAACTCCTATCAAATGTTCATTACTATAGTGTACTCAATAAATCGTACTCAAAGTTCATATTTCATAAAATTGTCTATAATGCAATGGTATTTCAGAATTGACGATAAATGTCTATGTTGCAATCATGTTCATAAAACGACTAGTATTTCTAAGATCGTCGATAAAGTAGTAGATTTTAACGCTCTAAAATCTTTTAATCATTCTTCTTTCTTGAGGATGACAGAAAATTGGTCAAAGTAATTTACTGAATAGAATTACTTTAATAAAATGACACGCTGTCTGAATTCAAACTTGTCATAGAAAATCATTAACTTTACAGTCAAATCGTGACTACAAAAATATGCAAATTACTGAAAGAATATATATTATCAGTCTCAACTGATCCAAAATTATATAAATATGCCAATGACATAATAATGTCTCAATAAGTCGTAGAAAAAGGCATAAATCAGCAAAGTGTACAGAGTACAGAAATGTCAAGCAAGAATATGGGGCAAAATATATGGGACAGAAAACATGGGAAAAATGGTTGCTCAGATATCGCTAAATGGCTCAAATAAATCAAGAAACGTTCACGACTACCTTATCTGTTGATTGAAGTTCTAGAGGAAAATTTCCAAAGAAGACTGCTGATGGTTCCATTTCACCACCGTAAAGATGTGCTCCGATCTCGAACCTGGAACCTGCGCCCTCGGAGAATAGAACAGTTTCCTCCTCCGGAAATAGCACTGCTCCGTGTAGACGATAGACATCCTTCTGGCAAAACTCTTCTTTGTGAGCCGGGTCCACCCTGGCCTCTCTTGATAGTTCCCTGAAGTACTGGTAGAAATTCGCCATGAAGTCTATTGCAATTATTTCCGCAGAAATGTTCATAATTGTGGACTATGAAGATATTTCCACTGCCATTTGATGTAATTCAGCGATGGATTACGATGCATGAGTGTAGTTGGATGTTCACTACATGCTCGCTTTTGTAGAATGCCGATTAACGAAGTTCCATGCTGCTATTTCACTCCATTGATGTATGTCCCAATTGCATTAAAGTTTTAGTCTTCCATCTCCACTTCCGTTATAATAATAGTCGAAAGTACTGCCAGATTATATAGTTCCATTGTAGAATGTAGCGTTGTATCACCAAATGTAATCTTCAGTATCACGGTTGCAATACAAGTGTCAGCCGTAGCGTAGAATGTGGTATTATAAAAGTGCTTCTCTGGTGTCGAGAAAATCACTTTTGTCTGCAGTCTTAAAATGCGAATATCTTCCAAAGAATAAAAGTGAAAATGTTCAACTTTCGTCCACGCCTCAATATTGTAATGCACAATTGAATTAGCATAAATGCAGTAGCTAACTCTTGATAGTTAATCTTGTAGACTCGTTTATGTGTGCGCTCCAACTTCGCCTAGTTTCAGTAACCGTAAAATTGTACTGCTGCACGCTCCGTGCTTGTTCGATGCTGTGGGCTCTACCACACGTGCTAATGACGACTTGCTTCACTTCAGAACTCGAAGTCTGACAATATGAGAATCAGAAAAATGAGCCATGAGAGCCATGAGAACTTGAGAACTTGAGAACTTGCTCTCTGCTGTGCAAGGCCTTTTATCAACTTCTTAAGGGGCGTATCCATCCCTTCCATAGCTTGTTCCTCCGTCATTGCTAGAAGTTCTAACTTTAGCTATACTTGACGGATTTTCAAATTTCAAAAACTCATAATTAATTTCTTCAAAATTCCAAATCAATGCCATAACTGAAAATAGATTTCCTCAATTCTGTATGCCAAAAGCAATTAAATATGGTAGTTTTCAGTAATCTCCGTCTCCCTCCAAGCTATCATTCATTGGTTCGAGCCTCTCCTCCAATAGCGTAACTTCTTCCTCAGCACAATTCCTTGCTTCCTGCGACTGCGTCGTAAATCTCAGATCCTTCTCGAACAAAATCATGACGTCACCAAGGATCTCAGCTCATCCAGCCTACTTGCATGAAGTCTGCGTCATCCGTGCCTACGTCATGAATATACACGTCACAACTATGACGGCCATAACTTTATTCACATATGCCAATACAGCCACCGTGGTCTCAGTATAATTCAATTTACGGGGGCATTCTCCCTTCACCACGTTTTAAAAACAGTTGCAAATTGTTTTTAAACTCTGTGTTATACATATCTGAATTCACTTGAACACGAAATTGAATTATTATTGGCTTACTCTTGGATAATATTTCTTCGAGTTTCCAGCATTGAACTTGCCATATACGACATCATTCTCATCATCGTAGAGTTCATAACAGTTGTTTCCATAAGCATTCGTAATTCTGAACGGACCCATAAACACTATTCCAAACTTGGGATAGATTTTCTTACTCACATCAGCCTTGACAGGTCTGCGTAGTAATACCAGATTTCCAATTTCTAAGGGAGCACCAAAACGTTTTCCCGCTACTCTTTTCAGTCGTTTTTGTGCTGCTTTCTGGAGTTGTTCTTTCGCTCTGTCAATTCTCAGCTGCCTTCCTAAGTCGGGATCTCTAGGAACGAGGTTGAAAAGATTGTCCCACGGCCTTTCTGGGTTTCTTCCTAGATGAAGTCTCATTGGCACCTCTCCTGTGCTCTCCTGCACTGTAGAATTTAGACACTCCTCAATAAGGGGTACAAATCTCACCCAACCAGAATGATCATTCGGACAGAAAATTCGACAAAATTTCGAAAATTCAGCCATATATCTTTCTGAAGAATTCGATTCCGGATAGCGCACGCTTGAAAATATGTGCTTAATACCCAGCCTTTCCATATCTGCAGTAAATTCTAAGGATGTAAACTGAGCTCCATGATCCGATAGTAGATACTCTGGTTTACCAGCTTTTGGAAATACAGCATGTTCCAGTCTGCTTACAACGTTCCTCGTGTTAGCTTTTTGCATGGGACTCATTGTTACAAATTTCGAGAAGACATCCACGGTAACCAACAGGTACTGATTACCCTGGTATCCCTTCGGACAGGGGCCAAATATGTCCGTCGCCATGAGTTCATTCGGTTTAGAGGGAATCATAGCCTTAGGTTTTCCTTTTAATAGAGCGGAAGCATACTTTGCTCTTTGACATTTATCACAAGAACGAATGACATTAGCAATGCTGGAACGCATGTTAGTCCAAATAAACCTCTCTTTAAGAGTATCAAGAGTTTTATCTAGACCGGCATGTCCAGTTGCGTGATGAGCTACCCACACTAAATTGACAACAAGTTTAGGTGGCACGACTATTCGGAGCTTTGTATGCGCAGAGTCAGTATACTTACATACGACGTCTCCACTCAAGACAAAGTGTCGTGAATCTCTCTGTGTAGCTGCATAGTCAACATCAGTATTATCCATGTAACCCTTAAGGAACCTGTACATTTTCCTGATTGGAGCGCGTCTCTTCTGTGACACACCGATTCGGGCTAACCTCCTAACGGTCTCTTGATCTTGCTGCTCCAATTGTACATGGTGTATCTGCACATTTTTGATAGGGTTACGTGATAAAGCATCAGCCAGTAAGTTGTCTTTCCCAGGCTGATGGACAATAGTGGCGTTAAACTGTTGGGTGAACAAAGCCCAACGTGTCAATCTATCACTAGACATGTCAGTTTGCAGCATAAACTGAAGTGCTTTGTGATCTGTAATAATGATTACCTTGTGTCCCAGCAGCATTTTCTTCCACGCTTGCAAAGCTGTTACAAAAGCTAACGCTTCTAGTTCTGTCGTAAAGTAGTTTTCCTCGTGTTTCTTTAATTTCCGACTAGTGAACGCAATGTAGTGCTTGTTGCCTGCCTCGTCTTTTTGGTATAAGACTGCACTAATGCCTATTCTTGATGCATCAGACTCAATATAGAACACCTTCTCAAAGTCTGGGTACTCCAGTTTAACGTTGTTTCTGAGCATCTCCTTTGCTTTCTCAAACGCCTCGTCTGCTGCGGTACTCCATTTCCATCTATTATTCTTCTTGAGTAAGTCATACAGAGGAGCCATAATTTCAGAGTATCTCGGACAGTGGCTGCTGATGAATTGGCATGCGCCTACAAATTCTCTGACTTGTTTCACCTTAGTTGGCTTTGGGAACCTTGTGATCGCATCTACTTTCTGCATGTTTGGATGATATCCATCCTTATCAATCGTATGCCCCAAGTAGTTGATCTCCTTCTTCAAGAATTGACATTTTCCAAAATTGACCTTGATATTGGCCTCCCTTAAATTTTCAAACAACTTTCTCAAATGCACTAAATGTTCTGCGGCGTTGGGTGAAGAAACAATTAAATCGTCAATGTAGCAGATTACATTTTCCTTTACTTCGTCAGTGAGCTTGCTATCAAGTGCTCGAATAAGTGCTGGTCCACTGTTGACCATTCCAAAAGGCATTCTCACAAAGACCCATGACGTCTGGTCAAATAAGAATCCAGTGTACTGCATACTTTCTTCTTCTAGTTGAACTTGGTAAAACGAAGATGTCAAATCAAGAACACTGAAACATGCTCTCCCTTTGAACTTTCGAAGCAGATCTCTAATCTTAGGTGGTCGGTCATTTTCTGGAAGAATCTTCAAGTTGATGGTCCGAGCATCGAGACAAAGACGTATCTGACCATTACTTTTCTTCACTACAGTGATGGGGTTTATGTAAGACGACGCCTGTTTTTAAATAATCCCGTCTACCTCCATTTTTCTGATCAACCCTCGTACTTCTTGATAGTATTTCTCAGGTATGGGGTATATTCTCTTTTGGTAAGGGGTTTCATCGGTCAGCCTTATCTTATACTTATAGTCTTTAATCAATCCAGGCTTTTCATCAAAAATATCTTGGAATTCCTTTATCAAATCCTCAAATTCCCCCTGAATTTCTTCAAATCCTTCAGTTTTTCTACTGGGTATTTCTGTTAGATTTTCCACTTCATTGATAATGGTATTTAAAATCTCTTCCCTAAGGTCTATCTCCAGACTGTTTTTCACGTCCTGTTCTTCGATCTCTTCTGTGATCATGTACCCATCATTAAAGCTAATAATCCTATTCTTCATGTCAATAATGGCTCCAACTTTCGATATAAAATCGATTCCTAGCACAATATCGAAATGGATCTTGTTCACCACAATGAAGATCTGTTCATAATTCCTTCCATTAATTTCAAAGTTCAACAACACTTGGATCTTGCATTTCACTGCCTTGTCTTGGAAAATTCCTCTCACTTTGACGGTAGAAACAGGTAAAACTGTCATGTTTTCTCCTTTTAACAGACTTTGATAGCATTCATCAGAAATGATAGAAATAATTGCGCCGGTATCCATAAGAGCTTTGTACTGTTGGCCATCTATCAGTACAGAAATAATAGGTAAGTCACATGGTCTTTCCTCTTTGACGATCCCCCTCTCTTCTAATAAATCCTCATCAGTTACTTCGTAAATTTCATTGATGGTAATTATGTGTGGTGTGGCAATGTATTCATAGTTTCTCACTTTCGTTGAGAAATCGGCGTTTTTTTTGTGTGTTACCAATTTCAAAGTTCCCCTGCTGGCTTGTAGAAGGACCAGGATCGATCACTAAATCCTGATGGCTTACAACTAATATTATTTGATTAAACACAACACTCGGGAAAGCCCTAAGAAACCCCATAGTATGTTAAAGGTTATGATCTTAAACGACGGCAGCCATGCAAGCAAGTAACTCCCGGACTCGGTAAGTATGAAAATTTTAATATTCTCGTGGATGGTTAGATCCAGGAGAAGAAAATAAATCCCGAACAAAATCTAGTTCAAGAAAATAGAGAGAGAACATGCAGGAAACTCACCGTAATAACCATCTCTCATCCAAACACAAAATGTGATCAGGGTAAATCCCATCATTTATGAGGTGAATAATTAGCACCAAACTCTGGCAAGAATCAGGCCGAAAGAAAACGAGAATAAGTCAACTCACTTGAATATAGCGAAGCTAGGCCAATTTCGGATAATTAATATCGATTTTAAATAGCAAGACATGCTTGCACCAAATACCAATGGCGGCAAGGCCACGCAAAGGATCCCATTTTAGGATAAATCAATTAAAACCGTAAAACGGCACAGATATTTATTTCGATCACGAAATGCACTCCAAAGGTGTAGCGACACCCAATCAGATTACTCAGAACCAAACTTAGTTCATAAGAACAGAAAAATATTGGCGATTGAGTTAGAGCGAAGCTCACGACGTCTTTTCATATAGCAAGGCTTATCTTCAACTTATTGCGACAATCGAAATTACCAAATTAATAATCATGGCTGGAAAACAAAAGAAAATTGCCCGACAACAAACGCCAAGGCAAGAAAAGAAAAGGGGAAAACTAAGCTAGCCCAAGCTCCAAAATAAGGGAACTAAGATACAAATCACAAGTATTTTCATTTTACTTAAAATAATCCTAGCTTAGGAAGGCGTCACTCACATTTTAAATTGGCATCGTAAAATAAAAATAAAATATTTAATAAGAAAGAATAAGGAAAATCTTTTGGCCTAATAACAAAATTATGGGCCCATATTTAGAATGCAAAACCTACTAACTACATTATATTAAACTAGCCTGAGACTAGTGCGATGCCACG
This sequence comes from Meconema thalassinum, assembly GCA_946902985.2. Taxonomy (NCBI): domain Eukaryota; kingdom Metazoa; phylum Arthropoda; class Insecta; order Orthoptera; family Tettigoniidae; genus Meconema; species Meconema thalassinum. The sequence goes on from OX336395.1 coordinate 193,794,759, forward strand.
CAAAAAATCTAAAGTCTTGATATTAAGACGCAATGGAGATTCACGACACGAATTGCTCCTCAAGCTAAGTTATCACACTCAGTTAATTTAAGCATTCTTTCCGTCCTAGAAGATCAGTTCTCGTTGCTTCATTTGCTGTTTGAGGTTCAATAGGTTTACCTGAAGTTTTAGGCGACCCCATATTCCCTAAGGAATTGGGGCCGGAGCGGAGCTCCAATACGTCCATACCTTTTAAAATCACATCTTGGAATACTTGGCTTCCCCACGCCGAGAAGGAACGCCACGGAAAATCAGTCCATGCGCATGCGCATCAATCATCTTCCACTGCTTCTAGCTCGCAGTGACGATATTCAGAACTAGTAAACAGTTGAAGGAGTACATACTGCCAACATAAAATCGGATAGAGTTATTGAAATATATGGCACTAATGTTCACCAGCACGAAATATGATTGGTAGAACTGTCCGTTGCGAACACAGGCGCTGATTGGCAATGAGAGTAGTTTGAATTTAAAAGTTCGAAGAGCGCCAGATTAAGGTAGTTAAGTTCATAAATTTTGCCACATCACTCAATAATGACATATATTGCAAGGTCAATTGTTGGCTTCCGGAATAATTGAACCGGTCGACCTGAGTCATATAGTTCATGGGGAAGGTTTTTAATTCAGTCTATATATATCTTCTTTTGAAACTGGGAAACACAGGGGCGACCATTGGGCTCTGAACTGAGTCCGTGATGATGACCAAGGGGCGACGAAGGACGGAGAAACCATGAGCAGATGTAATCGGCTCAGCCTCGCGTCACCAAAGGCCTACCAGGGGGCCTGCAGTTGATCTTGAAACCTCCATGCAAAACTGTTTTTGGCTCACCGAACAACAGTAACCAAAACTGTCACAGCAATTCCAGCATAACAGCGTGGCAGCCAGCCTGCACTCCTCCGACCAGCAGTTTGTGGACACCAACCACCAAATGACAGGTGCTCATACGTGATGACAACAGCCCGAGCTCTAGGCTATGTCACGATAGCGAGGTAGAACCTCACTCACACTGGGCAAGCTGAAACAGAATCAAAACAGCAGAAAGGGGGCAACAGACACTCAAGATACGACTCTTGAAGATCTTCTTTCATGTCGACCTTGTCACCATTCACTTCTTCGTGTCCTAATCACTTAAATATTTCTTAAGGCCTCTCCCACTAACGATTCATTATTGATCACAAATCCCACTGCAAGTCCTCTCTCCGTATTAACTTACTCTTACTTCACAGATACTATTCATGAACAAATCAACAAAACTTTCAAGTTATTAATTCAAGATCATTAAGTTTAAATTACATTTTTATAATATTGACAATTTAAATAATTAACAATAAGACGGAACATCACAAACGATGATCCGATTAACCCGAGCAAGTTCACCAACCAATTCCTAACCATTTATATACTAATAAAAAAATCACAAAATTCATGATACGGGGCGCTACAGATCATAGTATAACTCCCCAAGATCGTGGTGACTCGGCTGACGTGAACTGAACAACAAAAGCTTCCTTGAGGCAGTTCCAGATAATTTTAAATTACATTAAATAAGTAACACAAACAGGAACACACACATCACAGATGGTTCACAATACCAAAAAAACAAACAAGACGCAGCGAGAAAGGAATCCCCTCCTGAAAACACACAACTCACTTCAAGAAATGGAACCCTCGACACCCTACTCCATACCGATTAACCATCCACTAAAACTGTTGACACCACAAGAACAACGTTTTCCTAGTGAAGACTTCTCACCCTATCAATGCGATACTCTATCATACTTGTCATGACCAACGTAGCACCAATCGACAATTCAACCAAGGATTAAACATAACCCTTTTGCATGGTAGGAATCATTCCCACTCCAGACTTGTGAACATCTTGGACTTCTTCTCATGTATTTTCAACCGTACCAATCCAACTTGACATTAACTCGTATTTCTCATCTCATAACCTTGAGACTTCACAACACTAACATACTAAGGAGTTCATTAATAATGAATCCTTCTAAGAAAATCGAATCAAGAGTGCCCACGAGCAAATGCGGGTCAACTCCCCTTTCACTGAAACTTCACAGAAACGCAACTTCAACCACTGCATAACCATATACTCGAACAGGTAGCTAACTAGGAGCTCCTAATGATTAAACATACCGGAATTTTAAAGAATGGCAAGAAGGACCATAGACGGTAAGAACGCCTCAAGAAGGCTTCGCCGAATACAAGAAAAGAAACTGTAGGTTACAGTTCGCCGAAAATCCACAGACCAACCTTATGCCAAACCAATTTGGTACATCTAACACGACACCAGACTCCGTCAAATGACTCACAAGTCTACTTGAAATCTCTTCACTTGATGATTTACAACCAACCACTCATTGGTACACTTCACCTTCAATTCACCGACAAGACTTTACATTGACAAGATGACTAACCTCACTCTATAATTCTCGCCTTAGTCAACAGCTGCCACACATCATGATAAGCACACAACAAGGGTTCCATTGCCCTTTCAAGAATTATAATGAACCTTCAGCTACAGCTGTTTCCTCCGATTCCCTCTCCCCTGCACCTTTACAGTAAGACAAATGCGTCCTGAAGATGCGTTTCCTACCTGAATCTTCCAATAGCACTGTAACTTCGGTAGGAAATGCCAACACCTTATACGGGCCAGTAAATCGCGGCATCAATTTCCCTGACACCTTGTTACCTGGAGTCTTTTTCCAAAAATTCTTGACATAAACCATGTCATCAACCTTAAATTTTCCCTGGACTCTTCCTTTGTTATACCTAACAGCCAACTTATCGTGAGAAATCTTTATTGCTTCTTGAGCTTCCTTCCAAATTTCCTTAACTCTCTCTGGGGTAGGTTGATCGGGCAGTAATTCATTCAACGACCATAAATTCGATAACGACGAGTTGGGATCAAAAGCACACATCAATGAAAACGGAGTCTTCCCATGTGACTCATGTTCTCCAGTATTAAAAGCATATACACGCCAATGTAACGACGAATCCCATTTCGCATGGAACGAGATTCATCCAAGTAAGATCTCATATCAACCGAAAAATCATTATCAATCCCAGGATTAGCAAACGATGAATTGGGTTCATCAGACACAACCCTTAACCTGAAATCTGACAACACATGAGATTCGTTGACCAAATCCTTTTTCACTGAAGGCACTCCTCCCACGTCTAATTTAGCAAACCGTGACATCAACCCTTCACCAACTTCTTTCCTTTCATCCAAACGAACACCTGACATACCCAACTTAAAATTCTTCCTTCTACCAACAATTCCATCAGCAGAAAATTTTTTCCCAACCTTTAACACAGGTGCAGTTGCCATAGCACCGTCCAACTGAAATAAAGGATTAGTCACACGAACAGGATGTGCTAGAGGACTACTCCCATCATCAATTCCAACTACTGAGCTACCTTGAGCACTACTTTCTACCGGCAAGTTACTAGGAGGATTAGAATTTGGAACGCTCACTTGAATACCCTCGCCTGACTGAATTACATTAAGACCTTGCCTGCTATCATTGACTACAGGTAATGAAATATGTTCAGAACGATCAGGAGGCACATCAGAACAAGTATTCTGCTGACTATTCAACTGAATAAAATCTTGAAACTCACTAACATCAAATATAGGATCAGTATCCTCAAATACCCTTTCAGCACTTCTTACTAAACTCAATTGCGCTTCAATTACTTCAATGAACTCATCATCAGATCTATGAACACATCCAGCAAAAATATCCTCACATCGAGTAAATAAATACCGTAACCTAGCTCTCAATCTGTCATACTGTGATGCTGTTCCATATTCTTCCAAAAAGAAAAGGTTTACAATACTACTGCACAAATCAACTTTGTATTGTATCTGGAACTTACTCAACTGGAAGTCTTGATCGCGATCCAAGGTAAGCAATTCGACAGGAACATGCAAGGAATTCCTCAAAACAACACGAGCCGAGGCCAGATCCGGTGGTGTTACAATATTTCTTATGGTCAATTCATAGTTGACTTCATCCTCATACAAATTAAGAGGATCTGGTACATAGCGCTCCGCCATGGTGAAGATATGAAAAAGACAAAACAAGGATTAGCCAAGTACACAATTTCAGCACCCTACCAAATAAATCTTAACAAAATTCAGGTAATGAACAACCAACTTGTTTGTTACAGTTATTTATCGCAGTAATCATAACCACGGTCTATAGCTACCACTAACTGCCCCAGCCATATTTCTCCTCAGTATAACTTCGAAGGCGTAACCCCTGGTTGGGATTCCGACCTCGAAGCTTGAAGCAGATAGAACATCCCTGGAGGAGGATATTCGGACAGAATGTCCGTTGATGGAAGCCTGAACCCTTAAACCCAAATCCGCGGCGATATGCCGTAACCAATGAGAGAATAAATTTAAAAAAAAACATGAACAATAAATATATTTTAGAATAATATTTATACAACAAGTTGGTTGTTGAATTTTATACACATTTGGAATATTGGCTTACAATTAATATTATTTGATTAAACACAACACTCGGGAAAGCCCTAAGAAACCCCATAGTATGTTAAAGGTTATGATCTTAAACGACGGCAGCCATGCAAGCAAGTAACTCCCGGACTCGGTAAGTATGAAAATTTTAATATTCTCGTGGATGGTTAGATCCAGGAGAAGAAAATAAATCCCGAACAAAATCTAGTTCAAGAAAATAGAGAGAGAACATACAGGAAACTCACCGTAATAACCATCTCTCATCCAAACACCAAATGTGATCAGGGTAAATCCCATCATTTATGAGGTGAATAATTAGCACCAAACTCTGGCAAGAATCAGGCCGAAAGAAAACGAGAATAAGTCAACTCGCTTGAATATAGCGAAGCTAGGCCAATTTCGGATAATTAATATCGATTTTAAATAGCAAGACATGCTTGCACCAAATACCAATGGCGGCAAGGCCACGCAAAGGATTCCATTTTAGGATAAATCAATTAAAACCGTAAAACGGCACAGATATTTATTTCGATCACGAAATGCACTCCAAAGGTGTAGCGACACCCAATCAGATTACTCAGAACCAAACTTAGTTCATAAGAACAGAAAAATATTGGCGATTGAGTTAGAGCGAAGCTCACGACGTCTTTTCATATAGCAAGGCTTATCTTCAACTTATTGCGACAATCGAAATTACCAAATTAATAATCATGTTAAAAAAAAAAGTGGAAGCGTGCTGGGCCCATAACCCAGAGGTCCATGGATCGTAACCACGCTCTGCTACCATAATTACTGCCCCATACTTAAGACAATTGCCGGATTACCCGTTGTGTGGAGGGCTGGGTTTGGAACTCATCGGCCGAAGTGGTCTACAACCTGACAGACCCTGTTTGCGCTGCTACGTATATTTTGAGGTTAACATAACCTGTATTTCCTTAGGGGAGTATTTCAGCTCTGTTGAGTGCTGACCAACCAATCCTACGTCCCTGTAGTGGTATTCATGAAGAAATGTAAATGTATATTCTTGCTTGTTACCAAGCATTGGTACTACGATGCTGCTTCTCGATATGGTTCACGTTGCTCAATCAATTCAGTCTTACTATTCAATCCATGTGTCGTTTATAATTTAATTAAATGAAAGACGATTTCATAAAAAACAACAACCGCCAAAATATATTCTTTAAAACAGAACAAATACAAATGTCAGACAGGCTAGAGGAAGGAACCAATAATTAAAATTATGCTCTAGGCAAATAATATTCTCCAATGGCGGCTAACAATTATTACGCAGTTTGGCAACATTGCATCCGAGCACTAAAATGGGAAGCTGAACCTTCAGGAATCGCGAGATAATTACATTTCACAAAATAATTAATTATTTCATAGTTGTTTCAAACTCGCGTTATAGATGACGCCAGAAAAACAGCAGTATTCAGACGGGCAGAAAATATTTCAATTCTGACCAATTCAAACAAATGACGATCAGCCATGGATAACATTAATTTTTGGCGGCGAGAAAAATATTGGCAAGATATAACCAAAACTTAGGCCAAATATAGAATAATGGGCTCAGATTAAAATAAAACAAATCGCCACAAGAAGAAAGGAATTCTGGCTATACTAGCCTTGTAGATAAAACAAAATGCCGCAACTTCGTTAAAGCATATTGGCCAGACGACACCTGATTATGAATTCAATAACTCAAAGAATAAAATTATAATATGATCCGGAAACACACCGAAACCACTGCAAATAGAATAATCACAATATTCTTCATTACCTCGTATATCCAACGACGCGTTTATGGCCTCCGAGGCCTGGCCTACGAAACACTTCCGACCAATTCAGGTCCCCATAGTTGAATGCTTGTGACTCTCCTTTTGTTTTCTACCAGCACCTCTGTTGCTGCTTGCACATGCGCAGTGAACAGAATCTTTAGCAGAAACAAATGAAAAGCCATGCGCGAATTACACGTTGCCAACCGTTGCAAAAACACACAAGCACCTTACCTAAAGAGCTTCCACTCCAGATACAGAAATTTAAGTTGGCATTTTCATGACATTATGAGATGTTACATGCCCATTGGTTCTTCGACTACAATGCACAATTAGAAGTACAAGACACATAAAACATGCAACAGAACTGGTACAGCACCATCATAGTGAATATACAATAATTTTCAATTACATGCAACATTCCAGGTATTGACATGCACCATTACAATTCCAAATATTTTCAGTCTCATGCAGTAGCACTAGTCTACTGGCATGCATTTTAAATTCATTTAAGGGGAAGCTAATTGTTCTTTATTTCTTCTTTTCCTAATACGGGGTTAGAAATTTTAAATCTTGAGGTAAGCAACGAAGTTTTATACGAAATACGACGCCGGCCGACAGGACACGAGGGCTCCCGACGGGCCACGGAGAGGGCCAACACCAGGGTTAGAATATTGTGTCAATTACAATTGGCACAGTGTGGCAATGTATTCATAGTTTCTCACTTTCGTTGAGAAATCGGCGTTTTTTTTTTTGTGTTACCAATTTCAAAGTTCCCCTGCTGGCTTGTAGAAGGACCAGGATCGATCACTAAATCCTGTCTTTTCTTCTGGTTTTCAGCTTCCTTCTCTCGTAATTCCTTCAAATACTGCTGACTTTCTTTCTCTCTCTCTTGATACTTGTCCGGTGTCATAACCTGACCTTGAGAATTCTGATTCCGATTCTGGTACTGGTTATTTCTGTTGTAGTTCCTATTGTACCCATTGTTATTATAGTATCTACCTCTTCCGTTATTATAGTTCCCTCTATTGTTATTCCAGCCTCGTCTTTGCTGATATGGACGGTAACCTTGTGATCTGTTGTTGCGAAAAAAATTGTTCCTGTGAGGACCTACATTTTCAGTTTTCTCTTCAGCAGGCGTATCAGTTTGCTGAACTTGATCCATGTAGACTGTATTAATGTCTTTGAATTCGTGCCTCTGACCTTTTTGAACCAAATTTGGCATCGGACTCGTGTAATCAAGCCTTCTCAATAGTTCGTCCATACTGGTCAAATTCCTGATATTTGACGATATGATAAGTCTTCTTACCTCCACAGGCAGCATACGTGAAATAGCATCTATCAACTGCTCTGTCGACAATGGGGGTTGTAAGAATCTCAAGCGCGATAACTGGCTCGTGAAGAAATCAGCGTACCGTGTTGGAAGAGTACCCGAATACTTCCTCGAGTATACCTCAGCTCTTAATGAATTTTGTGCTTCTATTGACCAGAATCGTTTTATCAGTGCCTCTGCAAATTCATCAAAATTACTAAAAGTGTACCGAAATGCTCTGAACCATTCAAGGGGTCCTCCAGCTAGAAATCTTTCTACGATTCTCATTTCTCTTTCTCTAGGAATATGGGCTTCAATAAAATAGTCTTTCAGGTTCCTGATATACTCTATCGGTGTTAGACTATCTGTATTACTAAATTTCTGAGGCTTGTCCTCAAAGTTTCGGATGACTGTCACATTTCTTGGATATGAATCCATGTAATTCTTCCCACTATCACGATATTTCCATTCAGGTTCAATATTCCTATCCTCTTCTTCTTCCCGGAATCTGAATATACGTTCCTCAGGACTAATATCTCTGTCTTCAGTAGCGAGGTTACATCTTCTCACGTAATTCCTATTATCTTCACAAGTCAACCCTTCTGGATCCTTATCTGTGATTTCCGTGATGACTTTCCTAATCAACTCTTCTTTATACGTTTCCATCATGCTATCTTCTCCTAGTTTCAAATTCTGAAGTTTGCTCGTAGTTTCATTGACATCAGAGACAACCTTATGAATTTGTTCCTCTAACGCGGTTTTTAATGCTTGCACGTCCTGACCCATTTGAGTTCTATCCTCTACCTGCTTTTCGGATAGCGAATCCATCCTTATACTCAAATCCTTTCTAATTTGAACTACCTCATTATTTATATCTACTTGTGTACTGGCAAGTTTTCGTTCAATTCGCTCCTGAATCTGATTGACATGTTCCCCACTTGACCTGTTCCATTCATCTTTCCAAACTGTTACATTTGCAGTTAACATTTCAGCAATATCTACTTCAATGTCTTCCTTAAGTAAACGATTATGATCTAAGACTTGGGTCCTCATGACCTCTACATCATATTTTAATCCAGCTAGAGAAGCTGTTGTCCTAACAGACTCGTCAACCAACCTAGTTGTTAAAGCACTAATGTTACGAGTACAAAGCGTTTTTGAAGTTTCAATTTCTTCTCTAACCTTATTAACATCAGTTTGAACTTTGGCAATGTCTACAAAAACTGTATTAACTTCTATTTGCATCTTATTGATATCGCTTTGCATATCATTAACGTCAGAATGAATATTATTTATGTCTACTTGAACGTTTGACACATCGGTTCGAACATTTCTAATCTCTCTTTGAACATCTTCTACCTTGTCTTGTACAGTAGCAACATCATTCCTAACAACGATTACTTCTGCTCTAGCACATGAAATATCACCCCGGACATTAGCAACATCAAGATTCAACATAGTAAGGTCTTTCTGGACTGAATCAACTTTTCCCTGTACATTGGAAACATCAATCTTAACATCAGAGACATCTTTATGCACATTGGATAAATCTACTTTAACATCTGAGACATCCTTGTGGACATTGGATAAATCTACTTTAACATCTGAGACATCCTTGTGAATGTCAGTCACGGCATTCTGGATTCCCTGGGTACTGGTCTGTAAACGCGACACATTATTTTCCAAGTTTGCAGAACTGGTCTGAAGAACTTTCATATTCTCCTCCATTCGACTAGTATTCCTCGCTTCCATCTCCTCCATTCGACTAGTATTCCTAGCTTCCATCTCCTTCACACTTTCATTCATGCTATCTTTCAAATTAGCAGACAAACTGTTGGACATCTCCTCCAACATCTTCCTAATACTCTCATCTGCCATCTCAATAATATTTCAATAATAGACTGCGTTAGGGACATATATCAAACAGAGCAAGATAACAACATCTGAGCAACATCCTTCACCATATATATAAGTTTGAGCAATTTTCTGTCTTAAATCTAACTTATAATTACCTTATAATTAACTTTCGTAGACACCCTATGTTGAAATAAACTCAAGCACATGTTCAAATTTCCTTGGTTCACTTTAAAATATCCTAACACAAATAATTTACATTTACAATCCAAATAGTTTAATTTTATCATTAATATGACTAAACATGTCATAAGCCGGTCAAATAAAATAAGACTCCAGATCATAGGCGATTTTTCTTAAGTTTCCAGCCTATTTAACCTCTCTCAGGTTGTATAAGATCTGATCTTTTCTGAGTGTAATTTTCCTAATACAACACAACATTTAATCCCTATATAATCACACTCTCAAATTCTACAATTGGCCAAGACATCTAACAAATAATCAATCTCTTTATTTGAGTCTTCACAATCCCATTGACATCGATAACTTGGTAATCCAATGTTATTCGATCCCCACGAATTTGCGGTGCCAATCCTACTGTCCCCGATAATCCGGATAGTAGGCTGTCAGATATCCGCCCCCTCAATCGGATTGCCAATAATCAATCGCACCGGCACAGCTACATCAATGAAAATGGCACTGACAGATACTACCGAGATTAGAGCACAGTAGTTAACATGAAAATTATTGTGGAACACACCAAGATATACGGGGGTTCATACTTACCTTTTACTTACCTATTCAAATTAATCTCGGGTCTGGGTTTTCAACTGGATCACTTAATAGTATGCCCTCACAATAACCTCCACCACAATATTTAAAATGAACCAACGCGAAACAAGAAAATTTAAACTGCACAATAATTTATTTCACATAAAGGGAAATAATTTAACAAAATTTAACAACAAAATTTACGTGGCAATCATAAGCCATTGTCAATACAACCATGTCCTCCTGTAGGACTTGTAGACTTTACATACAAAATTTCAGCTTTCTCTAGCTCAAAAGAACGTAATAATAACAATTCACTTTGGAATGGATAAGGGAGCTGGGACGAGACATATAGCATTTGTTTCCTTGTTCATGAACTTCACATTTTATTTATAACCGCAAGGCTGCTATGTAGATGACCTTGGCCTCTATCATACAGTTATCTGGCCACCTGCGATACACCCTGCACCATGCCGCATGCTTGCATCGTCAAATGGACACACCTGTCCAGTCAATGTTAGCATATGCTAGTTACATCAGAGCCTAGCTCCTTTTCAACACTTTAAATGTTCACATCTCAACTCAAATATTATCACGCAAATCTTTTAAATGCTCCGTTCAAATACCAATGGATTACTCTAATAATCCCAAATCTTGTTTAATTGTATAATCCAATTGTTTAACTAGCGTTGTTTAGAGTATAATAACGAAAACGCTTAATGTTTATAACAAAAAGTTCATTAATTATTTATAACATTTTTAAATTGTTTATAGCAATGTCAAACGACAATTGAAAAATTTATACACGCCTCTATTAATCCCGTTCGTTTCAAATTATTATTAAAGATATTTACATAGTTATTTACATTATTTATATTATTTATATTAGAAATTACATTAAACCACACGTTTATCCGGTTGATAATTACTTAAATCGTGGTGATATAATCGACCAATGAAGGTTAGTTATATTTAAATTTTAGATTCAGGTTTAATAAGATTTAATAATTATTATTATTTGTGACGATAACCTCCATTCAAAATCGTTATCTCAAATTATTTAAACACTCTTGTTAATTTTAACAGTAACTTCACATGCATAATTTTCAATGGACCTGAACAATACACTCAGCGGAAAAATACCTCGCTCAAAACGCACAAAATTGGCCCATAATTCATCATATATCTCATTATATATGGCATCAAAATCTTCCACAATACACACAAAAAACCTCCACTTATAAATTCATCATCTTCATCAATATTACTGTGGGAACCTCCTTCACTTATTACAGGGCATTATTCATCAGCGACTTTTACACGTCCACTGAACTAACGATTATACATCCATAGTTCCTCTTTAAAAATTCTTATATTCATCAATTGTATCAAAAACTGTTATTATATTTAACTTCGTGGGTTTCATTCATGAATCGATATGAAGTAAAAATTTGCCAGTCACAAATAAATTTAATAGCAAATACGATTAGACACGCCTCCCTGGTCTATCAAAATTGAGATTAATATCATTAAAGTATCGCAGTATAAAAATACTATCTTCAATCAAAGTTCATCTAAACTGCATAAATAGTCGAATAGAATACAATTAGACTGTGGACTGCAAACATTATTGTTCCAATCTACGATTGAGAAAAACTCCTATCAAATGTTCATTACTATAGTGTACTCAATAAATCGTACTCAAAGTTCATATTTCATAAAATTGTCTATAATGCAATGGTATTTCAGAAATGACGATAAATTTCTATGTTGCAATCATGTTCATAAAACGACTAGTATTTCTAAGATCGTCGATAAAGTAGTAGATTTTAACGCTCTAAAATCTTTTAATCATTCTTCTTTCTTGAGGGTGACAGAAAATTGGTCAAAGTAATTTACTGAATAGAATTACTTTAATAAAATGACACGCTGTCTGAATTCAAACTTGCCATAGAAAATCATTAACTTTACAGTCAAATCGTGACTACAAAAATATGCAAATTACTGAAAGAATATATATTATCAGTCTCAACTGATCCAAAATTATATAAATATGCCAATGACATAATAATGTCTCAATAAGTCGTAGAAAAAGGCATAAATCAGCAAAGTGTACAGAGTACAGAAATGTCAAGCAAGAATATGGGGCAAAATATATGGGACAGAAAACATGGGAAAAATGGTTGCTCAGATATCGGTAAATGGCTCAAATAAATCAAGAAACGTTCACGACTACCTTATCTGTTGATTGAAGTTCTAGAGGAAAATTACCAAAGAAGACTGCTGATGGTTCCATTTCACCACCGTAAAGATGTGCTCCGACCTCGAACCTGGAACCTGCGCCCTCGGAGAATAGAACAGTTTCCTCCTCCGGAAATAGCACTGCTCCGTGTAGACGATAGACATCCTTCTGGCAAAACTCTTCTTTGTGAGCCGGGTCCACCCTGGCCTCTCTTGATAGTTCCCTGAAGTTCTGGTAGAAATTCGCCATGAAGTCTATTGCAATTATTTCCGCAGAAATGTTCATAATTGTGGAGTATGAAGATATTTCCACTGCCATTTGATGTAATTCAGCGATGGATTACGATGCATGAGTGTAGTTGGATGTTCACTACATGCTCGCTTTTGTAGAATGCCGATTAACGAAGTTCCATGCTGCTATTTCACTCCATTGATGTATGTCCCAATTGCATTAAAGTTTTAGTCTTCCATCTCCACTTCCGTTATAATAATAGTCGAAAGTACTGCCAGATTATATTGTTCCATTGTAGAATGTAGCGTTGTATCACCAAATGTAATCTTCAGTATCACGGTTGCAATACAAGTGTCAGCCGTAGCGTAGAATGTGGTATTATAAAAGTGCTTCTCTGGTGTCGAGAAAATCACTTTTGTCTGCAGTCTTAAAATGCGAATATCTTCCAAAGTATAAAAGTAGAAATGTTCAACTTTCGTCCACGCCTCAATATTGTAATGCACAATTGAATTAGCATAAATGCAGTAGCTAACTCTTGATAGTTAATCTTGTAGACTCGTTTATGTGTGCGCTCCAACTTCGCCTAGTTTCAGTAACCGTAAAATTGTACTGCTGCACGCTCCGTGCTTGTTCGATGCTGTGGGCTCTACCACACGTGCTAATGACGACTTGCTTCACTTCAGAACTCGAATTCTGACAATATGAGAATCAGAAAAATGAGCCATGAGAGCCATGAGAACTTGAGAACTTGAGAACTTGCTCTCTGCTGTGCAAGGCCTTTTATCAACTTCTTACGGGGCGTATCCATCCCTTCCATAGCTTGTTCCTCCGTCATTGCTAGAAGTTCTAACTTTGGCTATACTTGACGGATTTTCAAATTTCAAAAACTCATAATTAATTTCTTCAACATTCCAAATCAATGCCATAACTGAAAATAGATTTCCACAATTCTGCATGCCAAAAGTAATTAAATATGGTAGTTTTCAGTAATCTCCGTCTCCCTCCAAGCTATCATTCATTGGTTCGAGCCTCTCCTCCAATAGCGTAACTTCTTCCTCAGCACAATTCCTTGCTTCCTGCGACTGCGTCGTAAATCTCAGATCCTTCTCGAACAAAATCATGACGTCACCAAGAATCTCAGCTCATCCAGCCTACTTGCATGAAGTCTGCGTCATCCGTGCCTACGTCATGAATATACACGTCACAACTATGACGGCCATAACGTTATTCACATATGCCAATACAGCTACCGTGGTCTCAGTATAATTCAATTTACGGGGGCAGTACTGTACCCGTAATCCACGTGGTTTTACCTGTTGCAATCCGATGGAAGGCTGGATCGTAGATTCTAGAAGTTCCCGGCTCAAATAACCTCTGAAAAACCTACCAACTAGGATCAACCAGGGATCAGGATACGTCGATAAAAAAGAATGCGGTACGAAGATGCCAGTGGTGTATAAAATTACGATGAAACAAAGCTCAAAGGAACTCGAACAAGAGACTCTAAAATAAAATAAAAATATCTCGGGCGTTAAGTTTAAGCAAACTCAAAGAAAACCACCCACTGGTCCTCCTAACGCACTCCCCTTTTCTGATATCAAACACTAGTCGTTCTAATATTCTTTAAAATTAAATTCAATTTATTGACTGATCAATAATGACTGTCCGTCAATTAGACACGAAGTTAAAGAAAAATTTCTTTAAATCAAGATAAAGAAAATATGGTTTTAAATAAATGCCTACAATAAGGCCCCATCTTATTGTTCATATCAATCGCTGAACAAATAACAAGAAAAATATAATGTTATATTATATACTGATGTTATACCCTTAAAGATTTATACAAATTTTACACTTTATATACAAGTTTCATCCTCAAATAGGATTTTGTTTTCAACGCTGCCTATCTTCATTTAATTTTACAAGTATGTTCATGGTTATCATTTCCTTAATTCGATGAATTCAACAATCAATTAAGATAATCAAATTGTGTTACATTTTGTGAAAATAGTTCAATAACTATTTATAAGTTTCAAAGAATGCAGTATATTTTTACAAAAATTACTGAAATATTACATGTATTATGTTGCATGAATTAGTTAAGTTGTTTAAGAAGTATCTGTGTTACTTGAATATAGGTGTCATGATATAGACAATTAATCTCCGGCAAATCCTACTAGGCAAGAATAAAACGTAGGGCTACTTGCATAAAACAAGCATATGAAAAACATTCGTGATTCCAAATCACGAGAACTACAACATCAAATCCAAAAAAAAGTGATAGCTCAAAAGCTAATTTCACTCTTACTAAAACGCAATAACTACGTTAACGTCTTCTCAAAAGACTACAAGAACAATATCCAGCATTAATATTGACCATCCAATGATGTCAAATATTAGCTGCACTAACACAATAAATCGTATGCACAAAATTGCAATACCTCAATACAACTTTCCAAAGCTGTCAAAAATTAAACCCAAACGTTATTAAACTTGAAACTTTTCAGAAATTGCTCTGAAAATGTCATGCCTCCATCATAAACGAATATAGAAATGCCACATATGACTTCTTTTCTAACTTCATTAAACAAGAAGCAACAATTTGTTAGATAAATTGCATTATTCATTTCCACAATAATCGTCTTTAAAGTCTACGATAAATTCTGTTATGTATATTTATAATGACTTATATGTGATAGAAAAATTGTAAATAGACACTATCAAAATAGTCGTTTCAGTTTCGCCTATCCAAATCCGAAAAATGGCTCAACTACTCAGAAGAAAACACGTGAGACTTACATCATGGAAAGGAGTCTATTATCAAATCAATAGATACACGCAAACCATTAAATCAAACGATGATCTATCCAAGAGTCTTCCCAAAAACGAATTGAAATAATACAAGCAAAAACTGAACAAAAATATTTAAAGAAAAATCTTTAATCAAAAATTTATATGAAAGTAGGCTGCAAATGCCTTGGCAATCAATTCACAATTGTTTTCGCCGGACGATTTCCATAAATCCATAAGCGTGGAAAATTAACGATTAGAATGCACTATCATTTCTAAAAGAAAGAATTTCTACTAGAATGTCAAAGTTCAATCGAATAGTATCACTGAAATATTTTTGAAAAGTTCAAGTGCACGAGTATGTTGCCATCTTCTTCCTAATTACTATTCTTATACAAAGATATCGTCGTCTTGTTCCTAATTATGCTGCAAATATCTTCCCAACAAAATTGAATGCTTGGTTTTATTTCCAAAATTTGAAAAATAAAAGCAACAAAGTAATGCTCTAAATAGCATCACGATTACAGTTAACTACACAAAAAATTACATTCTCCGACAGAAATGGTAAAAGAGAACCAGATCTAGCCTTTGAATGAAATTCATACTAATTAATGAAATATTGGTGAAAAGTATCAAACTAAAGGTGACAAGTTCTACTGTCTACAAGAGAAGAAAAGATTTCCAGCTACCTTGGGCGAAGTTCTAGTTGAAATTGAAGAATATGTATAGGAATATACATTCCTGTCAGGAATCGAACCATCGTCCCTGAGAAGCTCGTGGCTGGATCCGCAAGTTGTTGAACCAACTTCCTCCTAACCCAAAAACTACTGTCCACGAAACGGAGTTCCCGCATAATGCTTGCACAAGGCTCCCTCGACGTTAACAGTAAAGTAGCTTCCTTTCTTCGGAGAAGTTTCTTCATTCTTGGCTACTTTAAAGTCACTGGATTAGAACTAATGTTCTCAACATTTTCTTTCTCTTCATTGTAGAGTTCAAAAGGATGTCATTCCAAATGATCAACTCTGCTATTGCATTACATTCCTGAACGATATATTTAGCACATCATTACTCCAATAGTTTGTTTCTCACAAGAATATCCAGTCATAATGTTGTCGATAATAATGCTTTCTTGCATTTCAAACCAATACGTAGCAGATTTCCTCACTGAATTCTGTATTAACAAAGTCCATGTGTTGGCTAAGCTCACTCGTTCGAATCGCGGTGCGTGTAGAGAGCACTCGTATAACGCGTGATACACGGAACTTCCTTATTCGAACGATAACATGTTCACTGTATAGATAGCTGTACTCAAGTGTCTGTGGTCTCAAAGCTGCTGATCCAAGACTCAGCTGGTAGTCTCCCAAGATGCATCACACCTATATCGAGGTGGACAATCGAACACAATCGATTATGATTTCATATTTCCTTCCACTAGTTGCAATGTCAAGTCCATAAGCATGTGCTGTGCACGTGATCAGGAGTGTGGCGGGGTAGTCTAACCATCTCCTTAGAGCATATGAAACAAACTGTGCCTCAAAGTCCACAGTCAAAATAATGTCAAGCAATAACTTCCAAATACGTCTCGCTGTCATATCAGGGTTCCAATAAATAGCAAAATACTGTCTCATCCTCCTCCCAACCTAGCTAATAAAAGTGTGCGAATACTTTTATTACACCATTCTAGGTATTCGTCAATGAACAGAATTTTGCGTTTTATTCCACTTTCTTGAAGTACTTTCTGAGATTCTTTGCATTACATTTTCCTATTTCCTCGTTCGTGTGGATGTCTAAGACTTGATAACTATTGTTCCCGTACACTCTGCCTACCTTGAAGGGACCAATGTACAGGCTACTGAATTTTGTGTAAATCTTCTTCGCTGCATCAGTCTTAGTAGATTTACGTACAAGAACTAAGTCATTAGATTCTAAAGGCGGGTTGTAGCGCTTTCCTTCATTTCTTTTCTGCCTTTTTTCCGCCGCATCCATCAGGCTTTCTCGGGCATTATCCACCCTTTCCTGCTCTGACGGTTCAGTATCTTTGGTTAAGAATTGTGTTATTTCATCCCAAGCTCTTTCTGGCTTTCTATTGTGGTGAACTAACACTGGAATATCTCTCAGACTTTCATGATATGTCATATTTAAGCATGTCTCCATCAGAGGTACATATTTCACCCAACTAGGATGATCTTGAGGGCAGTATAAGCGTGCAAATTTGGCAACCTCTGACATTAGGCGTTCCGAACTGTTGGACTCAGGATATCTGATGCTGGAGAATACGTGACGTATTCCAAATCTCTCCATAGCGACTTTGAATTCATGGGAAGTAAACTGAGATCCGTGGTCTGAAAGAATTGTTTCTGGTTTTCCGGCTTTTCTGAAGACACTCTTGGTTAAGCGACTAATAACTTGAGCTGCTGTTGCGTTCTGCAAGGGGTCTAGGGTGACGAATTTCGAAAACACGTCCACAGTAACAAGAAGAAACTGGTTACCCCTGGCGCCTTTTGGACAAGGACCAAACAGGTCACAAGCCATCAATTCATGTGGTTTATAAGGAATAATAGCTCTCGGCTCCTCCTTAGATAATGCCGAAGGGTATTTGCTCCGCTGGCAACGGTCACATGACCTAATAACCCTGGCAACTGACTGACGTAATTTAGACCAATAGAACGTCTCCTGAAGTGTTTTCATGGTTTTATCCAAGCCACCATGGCCGATACTATTGTGTGTTAACCAGATCAAAGGTACAGTCAACTTGGGAGGCACTACTATTCTAAGTTTATTCTTGTGCTTGTCCACATATTTACACACAACTTCTCCACAGAGAGCGAATCTGTCAGAACATCTCCTAGTTGCCTGATAATCATCATCTGAGTCATCCATATAGCCCTTTAAATATCTGTACATATTCCTAATTGGAGTGTGTCTCTTCTGTGACACAGCTAACTTGCGTAGCTTTTCCAGGGTTGCCTCATCTCCCTCCTCCAATTGTACCAAGTTTACTGCTAATTTGTTAGAAGGGTTTCTCGAAAGAGCATCGGCAAGAAGGTTGTCCTTGCCTGGCTGATGTCTGATGGAGGCGTTGAACTGCTGTATAAACAGCGTCCATCTCGTCAGACGATCAGAAGACAAATCGGACTGAAGCATGAACTGCAGAGCTCTGTGATCTGTAATTATTACAATTTGATGACCTAGGAGTATTTTCTTCCATTTCTGCAAAGCTGAGACGAATGCCAGAGCTTCAAGCTCTGTAGTAAAATAATTCTCCTCATGAGGTCTTAATTTCCTGCTGTAAAAATCAATGTAGTGTTTATTCCCCTGTTCATCCTTCTGATACAGGACCGCGCTTAAACCTACTCTGGAGGCGTCTGATTCAATATAAAAAGTGCGGCTGAATTCCGGATACTCTAACTTGATGCATTCCTTCAGCATAGTCTTCGCATTCTCGAAGGCCTGCTCAGTTAAGTCCGTCCACTTCCACCGATTATTTTTCTTCAGCAGTTCATATAATGGTGCCATGGTCACTGAGTATCCTGGGCAGTGACTACTCAAAAATTGGCACATCCCAAGGAATTGGCGTAGGTGCTTGATTCTTTTTGGCCTAGGGAATTTTGCAATTTCCTCAATCTTCTTAAGATTGGGATGATAACCGTGTTGATCTATGGTATGGCCTAGGAAATTTATACGTTCCTTCATGAAATGACATTTATTGTAGTTGACCTTGATATTTGCCTCTCGGAGCTCTAGGAATAACTTCCTAAGTTCTTTCAGATGTTCTTCAACATTTTCTGAAGCGATGATGAGATCGTCAATATAGCATGTGACGTTGCGTTTGACTTCGTCGGAAAGCTTACTGTCGAGAGCTCTAATGAGCGCTGGACCACTATTAATCATGCCGAACGGAACGCGACAAAACACGAAGGTTGTTTGGTCAAACAGGAACCCTGTGTACTGCCTGCTGTCCTCGGTAAGTTCCACTTGATAAAAAGATGCTGTCAAATCGAGTACGCTGAAACATGCCTTGCCTTTAAATTTCCGTAGCAAATCTCTGATTTTGGGCGGTCGGTCCATTTCTAAAAATATCCGGGAATTTATTTTCCTAGCGTCTAAACATAGACGAAGCTCTCCATTGCTTTTCTTTACCACAGTAATAGGATTTAAGTAGGAAGAGGCTTGTTTCTTAATTATTCCCTCTGTTTCCATTCTCTTAATGATCTCCCTGACCTCTTCGTAATACTTATCCGGAATGGGATACAATTTGGTCTGGTATGGAGTATCATCGTTCAACCTAATCTGATACTTGAAGTTTTTTATTAGACCTGGCTTATCATCGAAGATATCTGTAAACTCCTCGATCAAATCTTTGAATTCCTTTTCTTTTTCTTCAAATCCCTCGACGTAAAGTGCATAATGCTCTCTTTCTTGCTCGGCCTGATTGATAATATTTTCCAAAACTTCTTCCCTGATCAAATTTTCCACATCATCATTTGAATCAATATTTTCATGTACTATCTTCCTAATAGTTTTCTCTGGGAACCTGATAATTCTCCTGTCCATGTCAATGGTAATCCTGGCACGAGTAATAAAATCAATCCCAAGGATTATTTCAAAATTAATATTTTTGAGCACCACAAAAATGTGTTCAAAACATCTTTCATTTATGCTGAACTTCAGCTGGACTTGTAATTTGCATTTCATCGATTTATCTTGAAATAGTCCTCTTACTTTGATCGATGAAGCTGGCAATGTGGTAAATTGTTGTTCCTTTTCTAATTTCAAAAAGCAATCTTCGGACATGATTGAAATGACCGCTCCCGTGTCTATAAGAGACCTGCAATGTTGATTGCCCACAGAGATTTCAATTATAGGCAATTCAGCACGTTCACTCACAATTCCTTCCATTTCTTCAAATAACAAATCTTCGTCCGTGACCTCATAAACATCCTGTATAATAATATCAAATGGAGACGGCTGGCTGTTTAATCCTACTGGGATTTCAAAATTGGCGTTTTTTTTTTTCCTTCGAACCCCTTTCATTATCACTAGTGCGATGGCTAGTGTTAGGTTCTGGTTCACTTTCTGTGTCCCTTCGATCCTTCCTTTCTTCACGCCTATCCCTGTCTTTTCTAGACTGTTCTCTGTCTTCCTGGTTATAATAGTTTTTGTCTCTATAGTTTTTATATCTGGCAAACCCTTGCTGACCTCTATCCTGTTGTTGATACTGGCCTTGTCTGTCCCTATTATCATAGTATCGGTTATTATTCTGATAACCTCGATACCTTGTAACTTTTTACCAGCCCTTCTTGGGCGACTGATTTAAAACTTCCCAAAATCATCCTCCTATTTTTGATCGGAAGTACTTCATCATATACCACACAATTGAAATGGCAGGGTCGTGGAGTGTTGGACACACATTTGGTCAACCTAACTGGTATCATTTGGGCGTTCAACTATTAGGTGTAATTCCCTATAAAGAAAACTAATTATAACCTTCAAAATATGTGTATTAATATCAACTTTAAACATATGGCGGGGACTCTCGTCGAACAGACTATGGTTTACTATCTTCTCTCCTCGGCAATGACGAAAACATGTGACCCAAAATGAATGTTGGAATATAAAGATGTTTGTTACTCACTCATCGACGATCTAGCAGATAATCTACGAGACATGCTCGATAGATCAGTTCTCCCCAGCATTTCTAAGATTTTCCACACGTGGTTTGAGGTTAGAGATGTTTACTGGTTTACATAGCCACATCTCTGCGAGAGAAATGAATGTGCTTCCGTACCCAACTTGAATTGTGCTAACAGAGATAACATCGTTGTGATATGTAGCCGTTTCGAGTATATTCACAAGCCATGCTTTCAACAAAACTGTTTCTCCAAATAGGCCTACGCCAAATTACGAGAACGCGACCTTTCCAATCAGACGCTACAATAGAAGTGAAGCCCCGCTATACACGAAAATCCCACCTCTCATCTTGTAAACACATGTTTTCGTCTTTCTCCGCCAGGGTCATGATACCCTCCAACCCATACAAAATACACCAATAATCTCGAACCCATGTATATTTCTTACAACTCGTGGCGCGAAACTCTTCTCTGACGTCAGAACCTTACACAATTTACACAAAGCTTTCTTCAAGACAAGGGAAGTTATTCTCGGCCCAATCTAAATTTGGCCTAGAGTTTCCTGCTGTTGCAACATCTTGTAGCTTACCTACACAATCCGCTGTCTTGTATACTGACATCTTCCATACAAATTAAATGAAATATTCCTGACTGAGTCCCCGAGATACACAAGATATATATACACTAAATAAAATGAAATTCTACAACCTAAATGATGATGATGAACAAGAAAAGAAATGGTATGAACAAATTACCCTAACCTGACTTCTCTTGCAGTCAACCAAATAAGGGTTTGGGAACATTGTGACCGGAACAGTCACAATACGCCCCCATGTGATTCACACGGGTGAAACAAGTGTGGATCACAAACACTCAAACAAGCAACGCACTGAAAACACAAAGAATTACACTATTACATAAATAAACCCTGGAAGACATATATACATACACACTTGTCAAATTTTCACACATTCTCACTCTCTCGAATGTCTTATTGTGTCCATTTCCTAGCCTCACTGATTTCTCTCAAGTGTCTTAGGTCTACCACTTCATTTTCTTCGTCTCATCATGAGACCCTATCGCTTCACAAGCCATGGTATTTGCCTGCACAGGCCTTATCATACCATCTATCCATCTAACACTCGATGCCACTTTGCTGGTTAGCATTCTTCGTCACATCTCTTGAGTTTTGTCATGCCATCACGTTATGTTGACTCATTCTCTAAGAGTCCATGCCATATTATTTTACAGAGTGATATCTACGGAGATTCCTAATATTATGTGTACTGACAGACTTACCATCCTGGTCCGTTAAACTATAGGCACACTCACCAATACGTTTAACCACCTTAAAAGGCCCCTGAAATAGATGAAAAAACTTCCCTATCTCCTTATCTACAGCTGAAGACGGATATGGAACCCTCAGAAGCACCTGATCGCCTACTTCAAAAGAATCAAACTTTACCCGCTTCTGCTGGCGCCTACGCTTATTCCCTGCCTTGATTAAGTTGTCCCTAGCCAGCTGGATACAAACATCCTTCCCAATCTCCTCTCCCGTGACCAAACCTAGCATTCTAGCAAGCTCATTGGTAGGCTTCCTACCATACTGAATTTCATAGGGAGTGCATTTTACACTCTCATGGAACGTACTATTGAACCATCGTTCAATATCTCCTAACTTGGAGAACCACGCATTGTGGCGATTGCTCACATAGGTGCGAAATACTCTCCCTAATTCTCTCATAACTCGTTCGGACAAATTCCCTTGAGGATATCGAATAGATGAGAATATGTGCTTGATACCCAATTCACTCAACTTGGTTTTCCAGATCTTTGAGGTGAATTGACTACCGTGGTCTGATAGTATCCTGAGAGGCACCCCAAACTCAGGTACATACTTATCAGTGATCTGTAGGACACAACCCTTCCCGGTCGCTTTTCTCAGGGGATACAGTTTGACGA
This sequence comes from Meconema thalassinum, assembly GCA_946902985.2. Classification (NCBI taxonomy): domain Eukaryota; kingdom Metazoa; phylum Arthropoda; class Insecta; order Orthoptera; family Tettigoniidae; genus Meconema; species Meconema thalassinum. The sequence continues at coordinate 193,817,873 of OX336395.1, forward strand.
GTTTACTGAATGCGTCAACAACCACGAAGATATACTGATATCCAAACTGAGCTTTAACCAATGGACCATACAGATCGACACAGAGTAAATCCCTTGGTTTTTCTGTGATCACCATTTGCCGAGGTCCCTCAAGAAACCTCGTTGGGCATTTACACCGTTGACACGAGTCACAACTTGCCAGAACTTTCCTAATCTGCCTTCCCATGTTCTTCCAAATGAAATGCTGCTGAACAGCAAAAAGAACCTTGCTTGATCCAAAATGCCCTAAAGCCTTGTGATGATACCAAATCATCGTTACCTGCAATGAGCTTGGCACACACACTCTCCAGGCACCTTCATGGCACAGCCTAGCCAAGAAACCACACTCCAACTTGTACCAATACTTTCCAACCTTAATTCTACTATCCACATCCATACCTCTCAACTGAGTCAAGATATCACCTAAGACCTCATCCTTCTCCTGCTCTACAAGCAGATTCCTTAAGCAGCGTATCTCATAATCACACTCGCTTACCTTGGTTACGCAGATAACAACACCTTCCTGTACCTCCAGTACCTGATGACCCTCATCACCCCCAATGTTTCTACTCATGAAGTCAGCCACAATGTTCTCAGTACCCTTAATATGCCTTACCTCAAAGTTATATTCACTTATAGCCAATATCCACCTTGACATCCTGTTCGAAGTGAGCTTGCAGGATCCAATAAAAAGTAATGCATGATGGTCAGTCAGTATCTGCAACTTACTGCCCAACACATAACTCCTAAACTTCCCTAGAGAGTATACGATTGCTAACATCTCTATTTCAGTAATTGTATATCTCTTCTCCGCCATGCTTAGCCCTCTGCTTGCTAATGAGACAATCCCTAGATTGCCCTCACTATCCTCCTGACACAAAATGCCTGAGATGCCTTGCATGCTCGCATCAGTCATCAAAATGTAGGGACAATCCAGACGAGGATACCTAAGCATGACAGTCTCTACAAAGCCTCTCTTCAACTCCTTAAAAGCCTCATCGTGCACCTGGGTCCATACCCACTTAGTACCCTGCTTCAGCAATTCCCTAAACGGTTCTACAAGACAGGAATATTTAACTACGAATCTACGAAAATAATTGAAAACCCCTAATATTGACCTCAATTGTTTGGCGTTACGTGGTGTAGCAGTGTTGTGAATCTTGTCTAATCGTGACTGTTCGGGAGACACCCCTTGTGTTGTGATAGTATGCCCTAAAAATGTGATTGATGTTGTGCAAAACAGAGACTTCTTAAGTTTAATTGTAAATCCCCCGTCCCTTAATTTCCCCAAAACAATGTCTAAGTGATCCAGGTGTTCCTTTAATGTGTAAGATGCAACAATTAAATCATCTATGTACATTGTCACAAACTCGTGTGTGTCCCTCCCTAACACTAGATTTAAGGCCCTAATCAACGCTGAACTGCTGGTCTTTGTTCCGAAAGGAACGACCCTGAATTGGTACAAACCACTCTTAAAGCTAAACGCAGTCAACTTCCTGTCCTGTTCTCTCAACGGTACCTGCCAAAATGATGCACTCAGATCCATAGTGGAAAACCATTGCTTACCATTGAATTTCTGAACCAGTTCCTCAACACATTCTGGCCTCTGTTGGTCCCCAGATATCCTACAATTGAGCTGCCTGGCATCAATACACAACCTGACCGAGCCATCACTCTTCCCAACCACAACTAAGGGATTCAGATATGCACTAGTTGAAGGCTCAATAATACCCTGATTCAGCATAATGCCTATTTCTTTCTCCACAGCATCAGCAAATTTGTGAGGTATCGGGTACTTGGGTCCTGAAAATGGAGAATGATCTACAATTTCGAACTGATGCGTATAGACATGTGTTAGCCCTGGCTTGTCACTGAAAACTTCTTGGTTTAGCTCTAAAACCTCTAACAACTTATCCCTCTCCTCAACACTTAAACCACTCTTATCCACAGCCTGCTGGAGTTGATCACACTTATCACCCTCCACAGCAATGTGACATAAATCCACAACTTCCTCCTCATCGTCAGCCTTACCTTCTGCCATATCCCCTACAGTGACCTCAGTAACACATGCCCTTACTGTCTTATCTACACTCTTGCATTTCATTCTCATCTCCTGGCTTATATTCCCCCTCACAAAGTTGATGACACCCCGGTCAAAATCAATAACAGCACTATGCTCGTTAAGCCAGTCTATCCCCAAAATCATTTCATAAATTAGGTTAGGAATTACCAAGCAAGTCTTGTGGTCAACTTCATTACCAAACCTCATGGGCAACAATACCTGCTTTCCCACTCTTTGGGATTTATTACCAACAGCAGTTACCACATATGTCGACTTAACTGGAATTTCTTCCAACTTACCACCGTCCTTGATCAAAGTATCATAAAATCCCTTACTGATGACACTTCTCTCACTCCCCGAATCCACCAATGCCTGCACTCTCTTACCTAGTATGCTCAACTCAACAGTTGACATAAAAGCCTCCTTCTCCCCGATACATGAGAACTCCTGCTGGTCAGCTAGCAGATCCTCCCGACTCATAGGCATAAAATCCTCCTCACCCACAATGACACACTGCTTGACTTCATTTCTTACGGACTGCCTGACTGACCTCCCTGCACAGCCCGTTCGGAGTTTAAAGCTCCTTGACCACCTTGTTCTTGTCTCCTCTGGTTCACCTGTACTCTTTCGTTACCACCTTCCTGACGCCCCCCACCTCTCTGATAGTTACCTTCCTGTCGCTGTGAATTATCCTGACGCCCCCCACCTCTCTGATAGTTTTCCTGCCTCTGCTGATAATCTCTTTGCTCCTGATTAAATCTACCCCTATTAAACTCCTGATTATTCCCCCTATTGCCCCTAAATTCCTGTTTGACCTCTGGCCTCTCCATGTGCTGCTTGCCTAAAACGTCAAAGCTCGTAAGAAGCTCTTCCAACTCTTCTACCGTCCTTACCTTCTGCATACAAGCTGCCTCCTGAATTCTAGGTGGGAAGTGCTTCAACATGACCCTAACCACATCACTGTCAGAGGTCAGCCCATCCAAATTCTTCCAAATAAGTACATGTGCCAAAAAATATTCTGTCAGGGATACCCCTTCTCTCTCCTTATATTTCCCAAAAGTTAATTTTTCCCTTTCCCTGGACTGTACCCCCTCCCCCCAGAACTTAGCTTTGAATTTATCCCTGAATTCCCTTAAACTATTCATGTTAGGCCTGTATATTTGGAACCATGCTTTCACATCCCCTTGAAATGAGTTAGACAAGATCTCCAACACTGTTTCCCATTCGACAACCCCGTCTTCTAGATCCTTGCTGAATTTCTTCTCAATGGTTTTTAAAAACTCCATAGGGTTGAACTGCCTTGAGTTAAATTGTGGCAGACCAGGGTCCCTGAGTAGCAAACTAGATGGCATCACAACCCTTTGACTCATCGGTCGCTCTTTCAACTCTCTCCTGACCTTTATCAGCTCTTCCTGCAGCTTTTCGTTTTTCTCGGTCAATGCCACCTGCTTCCCTCTCAGACCCTCAATCTCTCCCAACTTATTTTCAACGGCACCTACTCTATCTAAATATTCCCTCTTATTCCCACTTACAGTGTTGCATATCTCATCACACTTTCCCGTTACATTCTGTACTTCTGCCCTTGAACTAGCTATCTCTGACTTAATTTTCGTTATTTCCACATCTTGCTGGTTCTGATGGCCTTCCATTCCTTCTAGCCTACTTGTGATCCCAGCCTGATTCCCCTGCATTTCTGCCCTGATTTCCTCTCCCTGTTTGCTAATTTTCCCACTTAATTCCAGGTTCATACTCTCCATTCTACTATTAAGGACAGACTTATGGTCCCGTATTTCTTTGCTGAGACTCTCTATCCTTGTGTTCGTGGCCCTGTTGCTCTCCTGAATTTCCTTACTTACAAATTCCTTCACTTCTACTATCTGTTTGGTCACTGACTCTACCTTCTCATTTACAGAGCCTACCTGCTCCTTAATTTCCTTACTCATAGATTCTCCTTGCTTCTTAATCTCTTTTATTTCACTCAGTAGCATTTGGATCAAACTATCGTTCATAACCCCCCCATTTACATTTAAGTTACTACCTTCAGCGATCAGCTGCGACTCAGTAGTAACAATGGTAACATATGTTCCCACTGTCTTTTCCACATCTTCCTCACTGCCACTTCCCCCAGTTTCCTGATTACCTGACATTTTACTGTTTGATTTACACACAACCCTTGACCTTAATTCTAAATTGTCTGATGTGGACATACCCCTTAAAACAAAACAAATTACTGTGAACCCTAATACTCCTAAGGTGTCTATCGGCTGTGTGCATATGTGCCCTAATGATACCTGCTAGGTTTCCCTACTCTTGCCCCACGTTGAGGTGCTATGTTGTATCTTTTTACCAGCCCTTCTTGGGCGACTGATTTAAAACTTCCCAAAATCATCCTCCTATTTTTGATCGGAAGTACTTCATCATATACCACACAATTGAAATGGCAGGGTCGTGGAGTGTTGGACACACATTTGGTCAACCTAACTGGTATCATTTGGGCGTTCAACTATTAGGTGTAATTCCCTATAAAGAAAACTAATTATAACCTTCAAAATATGTGTATTAATATCAACTTTAAACATATGGCGGGGACTCTCGTCGAACAGACTATGGTTTACTATCTTCTCTCCTCGGCAATGACGAAAACATGTGACCCAAAATGAATGTTGGAATATAAAGATGTTTGTTACTCACTCATCGACGATCTAGCAGATAATCTACGAGACATGCTCGATAGATCAGTTCTCCCCAGCATTTCTAAGATTTTCCACACGTGGTTTGAGGTTAGAGATGTTTACTGGTTTACATAGCCACATCTCTGCGAGAGAAATGAATGTGCTTCCGTACCCAACTTGAATTGTGCTAACAGAGATAACATCGTTGTGATATGTAGCCGTTTCGAGTATATTCACAAGCCATGCTTTCAACAAAACTGTTTCTCCAAATAGGCCTACGCCAAATTACGAGAACGCGACCTTTCCAATCAGACGCTACAATAGAAGTGAAGCCCCGCTATACACGAAAATCCCACCTCTCATCTTGTAAACACATGTTTTCGTCTTTCTCCGCCAGGGTCATGATACCCTCCAACCCATACAAAATACACCAATAATCTCGAACCCATGTATATTTCTTACAACTCGTGGCGCGAAACTCTTCTCTGACGTCAGAACCTTACACAATTTACACAAAGCTTTCTTCAAGACAAGGGAAGTTATTCTCGGCCCAATCTAAATTTGGCCTAGAGTTTCCTGCTGTTGCAACATCTTGTAGCTTACCTACACAATCCGCTGTCTTGTATACTGACATCTTCCATACAAATTAAATGAAATATTCCTGACTGAGTCCCCGAGATACACAAGATATATATACACTAAATAAAATGAAATTCTACAACCTAAATGATGATGATGAACAAGAAAAGAAATGGTATGAACAAATTACCCTAACCTGACTTCTCTTGCAGTCAACCAAATAAGGGTTTGGGAACATTGTGACCGGAACAGTCACAACCTGTTATTCCTAGGTTGGTATTGTTCTCTTTCCTGATTACCGTTCATGTACCTGTCATTCCTATTTCTATTTTCATAAGGTCTATACCTTTCTTGAACACGATCGGTTTGGTTTGGTCTATTCTGATCTCGATCGTATCTTTGTTGGTAGTTTCCGTATGGTCGTTGGTTATTTCCATCTTCGAATCTTCGAGTATACGTCCTACTATTCCTCATCGGACCTTCCCATCTAGATCCTGTCCTATTTGACCTTTCCGTCTGTTGAGTTTGGTCAACGACTACAGCGTTCACGGCCTTAGTTTCCGTCCTTCCGCTTTTGACTATCGTAGGTGACGTGGAAGTGTGGTCTAGCCTACGCAACAAGTCGTCCATTGCCGCTAAATCCTCTACGCCTGATGAAATTAAATTCCTTCTCACCTCCACCGGTAACTGGCGTGAAATTGTCTCCAGAATTTCCTCCTGTCTCAATGGGGGTTGAAGATATCTAAGGCGGGCTAACTGAGATGTGAAGAATTCAGAGTAACTGGTGGGTCCAGTACTACTGTATTTCCTCGAATAGACTTCCGCTCTCACTGCGTGTTGTATCTCTATCGACCAGAATCTTTTTATAAATGCTTCCGAGAACTGTTCGAAGTTATCGAAAGTATAACGGAAAGCTCGGAACCAATTTAAGGGTGCATCTGCCAGATGCTTCTCCACAATCCGCAGTTCTCTATCCCTTGCAACATGGTGTTCCGCAAAGTGATCTTGTAGATTTCTAATAAATTCTATAGGAGTTAAACCCTCCGTATTCGAAAACTTCTTAATTTTGTCTTCGTAATTTCTCACTATCGTGACGTGAGATCTGTCATTAGGCGTTGACATCCTAAAATCTCTGGGATTTATCTCTGACGTAGCCTCATTCGGGATCTCTGATCTAACATGACCTTGTTCTGTCTCATGTGCCTTATTTAACCTTGCTAAATAGTTCCTAGCTGGCGTTGTGGTATCCATCCTGTCCCTGAAATGGTGTACCTTTCCTTCCCCATCGGAATTTATAGGTTTCCCCAACGTTTCCAATTGTGACTTAATTTCCGTTCTTAATTTGTTTATATCTATATGATCCATTAACCTGAACGTTTGAAACTCTTGTCTAATTTCATTTAATTCGGATGTTTTCATCTCACGCTCTGAGTTTAGATCTATCTTAACTTGATCTATTTTTAAAGTTACGCCTTTAATCTGCGTTTCCAAATCTTCTCTAAGAACAGTGACGCTTTCGACCTGCATAGTTTGAACTGAATCGATCCGTTTATCAGTGTCTATTCTAGCCTGGGAAATATCTTGGTTAAGTCTTAATTCTGTTTTGTTGATCTTTAATTCAAGATCTGACTTAATGCTTTTGATGACATCTGCATTTATTTTCGTGATTTCCCCCCTTAAGATGGTCACTTGATCGTTAACAATGGCTTTGAGATCGATCTCAATATCTTTTCTCAAGACCTTGTTGTGATCTTCAACCTTTTCTTTAAGTTGGGCCATATCACCCTCTAATTTGGTTAGAGTTTGTTGCGTTGCACTTGCTTCGTTTGAAAACTGCAATTGCAATGCATCTAAACTAATTTTATTTTCTTTCTGATTATTATCTAGTTCCGATTTAATATTTCTAACATCCTCCTTTATGGTAGAAATACTAACTCGTATACCAGTTACAATGCCTTCAGTTGAATCTATTTTAGCCTGAGTGGCATCTATTTTTTCCTCAGTCGAATTTATTTTACCCTGCATTGCATCTAATTTGCCTTCAGTTGTATCTAATTTGCCTTCAGTGCTTATGGCTTTTACTTCTAATGATGCAACATTAGATCTTACATGGCTGACTTCTACATTAATGTTACTGATGTCAAGTTGAACAAGCCTGACATCGGCTGTCACACTATCGATGCCCGTTTCTACATCAATTATTTTTTCCTTTATATCTTTAGCATTAGCTGCAATCTTACGATTACTGTCTTGAAGATATTTGAGAGGCAAGTGCATTTGACTCTTATCCCCCACACATTCCTGAACTAATTCAGTGTTCTTATTAACAATGGAGTTAATATTGTCAAAGTTAGCTTGGGAATTACTCCTTATCTCGGCTAATTCATGAGCGTGACTGCCCATTTTCTCCTGCATTGCCCTTAACATATTGGCAATGTCTTCGTTCGACACAGCTGTCATATTAAATACTATTACAAAAAAACACAGGAATGCAATACATAAATAGCAGAATTGACACATTTAGAATGACCCTTTTCACCAATACAAGCAATTAATTTTGTTTTGCTTCTAAACTTATTATATAAATTAAGTCTATAAAGAAAATAGGAGGTATGCAACGACGGTGATTTATATTAGAAACGGTTTAAATTAAAATTGAAATGATGAATTATTTATATTATTATTAAAGAAAGTGATTCTATTATTACAGATGATCTAAAAGTCATCGCCGGTAACGAACACAAAATGGCCGACAAGCATGGAATGAAAAATGGCCCCATGTCATGTCCCATCTGACCACGCTGATCCATAAAAATTTCCTAGAAATCTCTTTTATGGTCATGTCGTAATCAATCAAATTAATTTTTACTTGGCACGCACAAGAACAAATAAATTTAAGCAATGGCGATAATTCTATCTGTATGCCAGGTAGATTGAGTAAACTCATCTTCACGATTTGAAGAAACGTGAATTCCCAACGAATTCGACGTGTATAATCGTAGCAATGCCAAAGAAAATTTTGCTAACGACTACATCGTTCGAAAACTGCTAAACTCAATAATCTCATAAAAATGGATTCTCACACATGGGTTTAGCATTGGAGAAATCGAGAATGCCAATTCGATAGCCCCATAGATTGGGTCGCCATATATAGATGTACCCGTAATCCACGTGGTCTTACCTGTTGCAATCCGATGGAAGGCTGGATCGTAGATTCTAGAAGTTCCCGGCTCAAATAACCTCTGAAAAACCTACCAACTAGGATCAACCAGGGATCAGGATACGTCGATAAAAAAGAATGCGGTACGAAGATGCCAGTGGTGTATAAAATTACGATGAAACAAAGCTCAAAGGAACTCGAACAAGAGACTCTAAAATAAAATAAAAATATCTCGGGCGTTAAGTTTAAGCAAACTCAAAGAAAACCACCCACTGGTCCTCCTAACGCACTCCCCTTTTCTGATATCAAACACTAGTCGTTCTAATATTCTTTAAAATTAAATTCAATTTATTGACTGATCAATAATGACTGTCCGTCAATTAGACACGAAGTTAAAGAAAAATTTCTTTAAATCAAGATAAAGAAAATATGGTTTTAAATAAATGCCTACAATAAGGCCCCATCTTATTGTTCATATCAATCGCTGAACAAATAACAAGAAAAATATAATGTTATATTATATACTGATGTTATACCCTTAAAGATTTATACAAATTTTACACTTTATATACAAGTTTCATCCTCAAATAGGATTTTGTTTTCAACGCTGCCTATCTTCATTTAATTTTACAAGTATGTTCATGGTTATCATTTCCTTAATTCGATGAATTCAACAATCAATTAAGATAATCAAATTGTGTTACATTTTGTGAAAATAGTTCAATAACTATTTATAAGTTTCAAAGAATGCAGTATATTTTTACAAAAATTACTGAAATATTACATGTATTATGTTGCATGAATTAGTTAAGTTGTTTAAGAAGTATCTGTGTTACTTGAATATAGGTGTCATGATATAGACAATTAATCTCCGGCAAATCCTACTAGGCAAGAATAAAACGTAGGGCTACTTGCATAAAACAAGCATATGAAAAACATTCGTGATTCCAAATCACGAGAACTACAACATCAAATCCAAAAAAAAGTGATAGCTCAAAAGCTAATTTCACTCTTACTAAAACGCAATAACTACGTTAACGTCTTCTCAAAAGACTACAAGAACAATATCCAGCATTAATATTGACCATCCAATGATGTCAAATATTAGCTGCACTAACACAATAAATCGTATGCACAAAATTGCAATACCTCAATACAACTTTCCAAAGCTGTCAAAAATTAAACCCAAACGTTATTAAACTTGAAACTTTTCAGAAATTGCTCTGAAAATGTCATGCCTCCATCATAAACGAATATAGAAATGCCACATATGACTTCTTTTCTAACTTCATTAAACAAGAAGCAACAATTTGTTAGATAAATTGCATTATTCATTTCCACAATAATCGTCTTTAAAGTCTACGATAAATTCTGTTATAACAATGTGAACAGTTAACTTAAATATGATTCACAATTCCAATATATTTATATATATATATATATATATATATGTATATTTATAATGACTTATATGTGATAGAAAAATTGTAAATAGACACTATCAAAATAGTCGTTTCAGTTTCGCCTATCCAAATCCGAAAAATGGCTCAACTACTCAGAAGAAAACACGTGAGACTTACATCATGGAAAGGAGTCTATTATCAAATCAATAGATACACGCAAACCATTAAATCAAACGATGATCTATCCAAGAGTCTTCCCAAAAACGAATTGAAATAATACAAGCAAAAACTGAACAAAAATATTTAAAGAAAAATCTTTAATCAAAAATGTATATGAAAGTAGGCTGCAAATGCCTTGGCAATCAATTCACAATTGTTTTCGCCGGACGATTTCCATAAATCCATAAGCGTGGAAAATTAACGATTAGAATGCACTATCATTTCTAAAAGAAAGAATTTCTACTAGAATGTCAAAGTTCAATCGAATAGTATCACTGAAATATTTTTGAAAAGTTCAAGTGCACGAGTATGTTGCCATCTTCTTCCTAATTACTATTCTTATACAAAGATATCGTCGTCTTGTTCCTAATTATGCTGCAAATATCTTCCCAACAAAATTGAATGCTTGGTTTTATTTCCAAAATTTGAAAAATAAAAGCAACAAAGTAATGCTCTAAATAGCATCACGATTACAGTTAACTACACAAAAAATTACATTCTCCGACAGAAATGGTAAAAGAGAACCAGATCTAGCCTTTGAATGAAATTCATACTAATTAATGAAATATTGGTGAAAAGTATCAAACTAAAGGTGACAAGTTCTACTGTCTACAAGAGAAGAAAAGATTTCCAGCTACCTTGGGCGAAGTTCTAGTTGAAATTGAAGAATATGTATAGGAATATACATTCCTGTCAGGAATCGAACCATCGTCCCTGAGAAGCTCGTGGCTGGATCCGCAAGTTGTTGAACCAACTTCCTCCTAACCCAAAAACTACTGTCCACGAAACGGAGTTCCCGCATAATGCTTGCACAAGGCTCCCTCGACGTTAACAGTAAAGTAGCTTCCTTTCTTCGGAGAAGTTTCTTCATTCTTGGCTACTTTAAAGTCACTGGATTAGAACTAATGTTCTCAACATTTTCTTTCTCTTCATTGTAGAGTTCAAAAGGATGTCATTCCAAATGATCAACTCTGCTATTGCATTACATTCCTGAACGATATATTTAGCACATCATTACTCCAATAGTTTGTTTCTCACAAGAATATCCAGTCATAATGTTGTCGATAATAATGCTTTCTTGCATTTCAAACCAATACGTAGCAGATTTCCTCACTGAATTCTGTATTAACAAAGTCCATGTGTTGGCTAAGCTCACTCGTTCGAATCGCGGTGCGTGTAGAGAGCACTCGTATAACGCGTGATACACGGAACTTCCTTATTCGAACGATAACATGTTCACTGTATAGATAGCTGTACTCAAGTGTCTGTGGTCTCAAAGCTGCTGATCCAAGACTCAGCTGGTAGTCTCCCAAGATGCATCACACCTATATCGAGGTGGACAATCGAACACAATCGATTATGATTTCATATTTCCTTCCACTAGTTGCAATGTCAAGTCCATAAGCATGTGCTGTGCACGTGATCAGGAGTGTGGCGGGGTAGTCTAACCATCTCCTTAGAGCATATGAAACAAACTGTGCCTCAAAGTCCACAGTCAAAATAATGTCAAGCAATAACTTCCAAATACGTCTCGCTGTCATATCAGGGTTCCAATAAATAGCAAAATACTGTCTCAGTACCATCCCGGCATTTGCCCGAAGACGAAGTGGGAAACCACGGAAAACCACTTCGAGGATGGCTGAGGTGGGAATCGAACCCCCTCTACTCATTTGGACCACCCGAGGCTGAGTAGACCCCGTTCCAGTCCTCATACCGCTTTTCAAATTTCGTGGCAGAGCCGGGAATCGAACCCAGGACCTCCGGGGCGGCAGCTAACCATGCTGACCGCTACGCCACGGAGGCGACAATAAAAATCATTCCTCTGCCAATCCCAAATTATCAAACGGCTGTCGGTCAATAATTACGCTAGGCCTACGTAATTAATCAATTCGAGGCTAATCGTCAAGCTTCTACCCCCCACAAAGAAAATACCGTACGGTACCGAAACGTATAGGCTATACCGTATTTTTGTGCAAATATGCGTCCTTTTTTAATTGTTCTGTTTATTAATTTTGAGGTTCGTATTCTTGAATATCAAAATGTGTACGATCAATGAGTGAAAGTGGCTGTTCTCGAAATTAGACCTAAAAACTGATGTATGCCTCAACACCAATAAGAACATAAAACTCAATTTGGTGTAAATACCGTAATTAGTTCGGCATCATTAATTCCCAAGATGTTCCTTCTTTGGTATAACTCGCATCTTCAGACACCTGTAGGCTATTCAATTTAATCAGTGTTTCAGCGTATTATTACGTTTTGCCGCGTCTTCCTTACAAAACTAGCCTCGCAAAGGTGCTCTAATATTTATATTTAAATTGGCTTTTAAAACGATAACGCAGCTTATTTGTGCCAAGTACCGTGAAGTACAGAGTGTATTCTGCCTATCCAAGAAAAAAATCTTGACTTGTCATTGCAGTTTTATGTCACTAATATCCATTACTAGTTGGAGTGGTTTACGACTTTAAGCATAGCGACAGGCATTTTCTTGCAATCAAAGTGGGCGAGCCGTTTGGCTTCAACAGCTAGAGCTAGGCAGCGCAGCGGAGGCATCTCCTTCCTTTCTTTCCTCCATGGAACTTCTATGCCCAAGATCGAGGGTTCAAACTCGTCTGAAGTCGTCGGATTTTTTAAGAGCGTTAAAAATCCCTCAGTAGGGGAGGAGAAGTAAATCCGGCGGGTCCATGTCATTGATTTATGGCATGTGAAAGAACCTTCCACTAACTACAATTGTGTGAAGCTAAATTTGTAGGTTAGATTAGATTAACGTTCGTCGCCAGGTGCCGGTAGCATCTAGTAGTCAAGTTCAGCGCTAGGTGACGTTGACAGTAGCATTTGGTAGCAAAAGAAGAAACAACTTGAAATTGATCGTCGGCAATCCTTACCTGAGTTACAGATAACACACACTAATACAGCCAATTAACACCGGTTATCAGACAGGTTCTACACACACACAAAGTACACGGGGCTACATGACAGCGTTGTCGCAGCGCCTAAACTGAGGAACCAACTATTTTTAGCCTACTTTCGATTTTTGCAAAAAGTGAAAGTAGACTTATGAGATCAATACAGGGCCATAAATTGTGTGTCTGTCTGTGTGTGTGTGTGAGTGTGTGTACTCCGAATGTCTGTCTCCCAGTATCAATTCGAATACCGTGAAAACGAATTGAACAATATTTGGTACAGTGGTAGTTGTTGTTGTTGTTTGAGTCTTCAGTCTTTTGACTGGTTTGATGCAGCTCTCCATGCCTCCCTGTCCTGAGCTAATCGTTTCATCTCTACATAGCTACCACATCATACATCCGAGGCAATCTGTTTAACATACTCTAACCTTGGTCTACCCCTACAGTTCTTGTCCTCGACCCTTCCTTCCATAACTAAGCCTGCTATTCCTGGGTGTCTTAGTAAGTGTCCTACCAACCTATCTCTTCTCTTCATTAGCAGTCGCCTGAAACATCTCTCCTCTCCCACTAGTCTTAATACCTCTTCGTTTGTAACCCTATCTACCCATCTGATCTTCATCATTCTCCTGTAACACCACATTTCAAACGCTTCAATTCGCCCCTTTTTTGCTGCACCAATAGTCCAAGTATCACTTCCATAGAGTGCAACGCTCCAGACAAAGGTTTTCAAAAATTTCTTCCTAATACCTAAATCTATATTCGATGTCAACAGATTCCTTTTCTGTAGAAATGCTTTCCTTGCCTGAGCCAACCTACTTTTTATATCTTCTTTGCTTCGTCCATCACTGGTTATTTTGCTTCCTAAGTAACAGAAGAGTCGCCTCCGTAGCGTAGCGGTCAGCATAGTTAGCTGCCGCCCCGGAGGTCCTGGGTTCGATTCCCGGCTCTGCCACGAAATTTGAAAAGTGGTACGAGGACTGGAACGGGGTCTACTCAGCCTCGGGTGGCCCAAATGAGTAGAGGGGGTTCGATTCCCCCTCAGCCATCCTCGAAGTGGTTTTCCGTGGTTTCCCACTTCGTCTTCGGGCAAATGCCGGGATGGTACCTTCTTCAAGGCCACGGCCGCCTCCTTCCCTCTTCCTTGCCTATCCATCCTCACCATCCCTTACCTTCCCTCATGAGGCCCCTGTTCGCTTTGCAGGTGAGGCCGCCTGGGCGAGGTGCCAATCCCACCTCACCAGTTGTATCCCTTCCGATTCGATGTTCCCAGCTCTAGGACACTGCCCGTAGAGGCGGTAGTGGTGAGTTCCCTCGCTGAGTCCGTGGGTTCCACCAACCTGGAGGGTAAACGACTAAAAAAAAAAAGTAACAGAAGTCTCCTACTTCCTTTAGTTTTTCCTGGGCCAATTTGATGTCCATAGAGGTTTCTGATTTATTGCGGCTGCATTTCAATATTTTTGTTTTACATTTATTAATTTTCATCATGATTTCTTTCCTCAAGACCGAGTCCATACCATTCAAAAAGTAATTCAAATCCTCCAGCGTGTCGGCCAAGATGACGATGTCATCAGCAAATCTTAGAGTTGAAATTATTTCTCCTTGAATCTTCACTCTCACTTTAAATTTCTCTCTTATTTCCTTCATTGCTCGTTCAATGTAAAACCGACAGTAGTGGCTACGCTGGCTAAAGCGCAGCATTAGGTCATGGGGCCAAGCTCTCTGCTGACAAGGTAGACGCGTGGGTTCGAGCCCCCACAGTCGGCTGTCCTTGAAATGGTTTTCCGTGGTTTCCCATTTTTAACTCCAGGCAAATGCTGGGACGGTACCTTCTGACAGGCCACGGCCGCTTCCTTCCACATCCTTGCCCAGTTTCATTCACCATCATTCATTTTATCTCTCATTAACTCCTCTCATGAGGTTGGCATCAGGAAGGGCATCCGGCCGTAAAAACCATCGCCACAAAGTCTTCCATCGCATCTCATCCCCGACCCCGTTGGAAAACGGGAATAATAAGGGGTAGACATACATACTTGTTCAATGTAAAGATTGAAAAGTATGGGTGATAAGTTGCAGCCTTGCCTCACACCTTTCTGAATACCAGCTTCTCTCTCATGTCCATCCGCTCGGATGACTGCTGTCTGGTTTCTGTATAGATTGTAGATCACCCTCCTATCCCTATACTTTATTCCAATCATTTTAAAAATGTCAAATAATTTAGTCCAATCAACGTTATCAAAAGCCTTTTCTAAGTCTACAAATGCCATGAACGTTCTCTATTTTTTCTTATTCTACCTTCCAAAATCAGCCTAAGACTTAGTACAGCTTCCCTTGTTCCTACATTTCTCCTGAAACCAAACTGGTCTTCACCCAATTCCGCTTCTATCTGGCTTTCCATCCTCTTGTAAATTATTCTAGACAGGGTCTTTGAAGCATGAGTAATCAAGCTGATTGTACGGTAATCCTCACATCTGTCAGTTCCTACTTTCTTCGGTAAAGGGATGATAACATTCTTCTTGAAATCAGAGGGTACCTCACCTGTCTCATAAATCCTACACACCAAGTGAAATAACATGATCAGACCTTCCTCTCCTATGCAGCGTAGCAACTCAATCGGTATATCATCTATGCCTGGTGCTTTGTTCCTGCTTAAGTCCTCTAATGCTCTGTCAAATTCTGATCTCAATATTAAATCTCCTTTTGCATCCTCATCAATTTCCTCCTCCCTTTCCATTACACGATCAAACTACCATTAATCCACCTGAGTGGTACAATACTATTTTGTATACATTTGTGATTTTCTTTTTAAGTACGGTATGTTGATTAATTTTAAGGTCCGTTCAAAAAGTAACGAGCCGGAGGCTGGAATGCGCAAACTGGTGACGACATCGGCTAATCGTGGCCTGTGTAACGAGGTGTGGTTCCGACCAGACCGTGGAAGGTCACAGCCCGTCGCTAGAGGGCACGCGTGCACTCACGTGACGATACAAAGCGAGCAGCAGCATGCATCAATCGTCCAACGCTGCCAGTCGCATTGCAAACAGTGACATGGAGGCGTCAAACGAAGAGCAAAGAGGTGTCGTTCGGTTTCTAACAGCGAAAGGAGTAGGGGGAACGGACATTCATCGCCAAATGTCACAAGTGTACGGCGAACACTGCATGTCCCCTGCAAGGGTCAAGGCGTGGTACAAGCGCTTCAGGGAAGGACGGGTGTCGTTAGACGATGATGCCCAGTCTGGGGCACCCCCCTGCATTACCGATGACAACGTCCAGCTGGTTGATGCACTCATTACCCAGGACCGCCAAGTGACAGTGAATGCCATAGTCGCCGTGGTCGGATTGAGCGTCGGAAGTGTGCACACCATCACGAAGGAACAACTGCACTTGCGGAAAGTGTGTGCCCAATGGGTGCCCCACAGTCTTCAACCACACCAGGATGCATGTAGAATGGCCTACTGTCTTGGTCTTGGTTGGACGATTGATGCACACTGCTGCTCCCTTTGTATCGTCACGTGACGTGCACGCGTGCCCTCTAGCGACGGGCTGTGACCATCCACGCTCTGGTCGGAACCACACCTCGTTACACACGCCACGATTAGCCGATGTCGTCACCGGTTTGCGCATTCCAGCCTCCGGCTCGTTATTTTTTGAACGCACCTTATAATTAAGAGGCTTTCCGACATCGTGGCCGTGTAGCCCCGTGTGCTTGGGTATGCGTGTGGAATTTGTCTGATAACCTGTGTTACTGCAATGGCTGTATTAGTGTCCGTATTTGTAATTCAGATGCAATCCCGGCATTCGCCTGGAGTATTAGTGGGAAACCACGGATAACTACTTCCAGGATTGCCTAGAATGGCAATCGAACCCGCCTCTTCTCAGTCTTGCCTCACGAGGCTGAGTGCACCCCGTTCCAGCCCTCAAACCATTACATATCTTGGCAGAGCCGGGAATCGAACCCGGGCCTCCGTGGTGACATCCAAGAGAGCTAGCCACTACGCAACGAGTTGGACTTATATAATTAAAAATTATATAGTGTATATGTGTAATGTTTACACTGGCTGAAACCCTTGAGAGAAAGCTATCTTTCAAAGAGTGCTGACAACCGCAAGACGCGGAATCGGGAATGACATTTTGTGGAAGCTTCGTGGTTCCACTTAGGGTCCGACACCAATACTCTCTGTTGTTCAGCTGTTGACTTCGTATAATCTGTCACTGCACCAGTTCGGATAAAGAGCTAGTTGTCGTTGCGACATTGTGTTCTTGTAGCCCCGTGTACTTGGGTGAGTGTGGAATTCGTCTGATGAATTGTGTTATTGTGATGGCTGTATTAGTGCGTGTATTTGTAATTCAGATGAGGATTGGGAAGGAGGCGGCCATGCCCTTAATTTAGGTACTATACCGGCATTTGCCTGGAGTAGAACTGGGGAAACCACTCCCAGAATAATTGAGTTGAGAACTGAATCCACCTCTTCTAAGTTTTGCCTCAGACCAGAATTAAATTTCTTGACAGATTTGAAAATCGAAACTGGACCTCAGGAGACAGGACAGTCAAGAATACTAGCCATTGCGCCACGAGGTGGTCGGATAAATAGTTCTCATATCAAGATAATAGATGTACAGCTTAATAACTAAAGCCCGGAAGACCATGCAAAACCATATTTTTGCTTATTTATGCATATTTACGTTGTAAAATTGCGAAATTTTGAGAACATTTGGAATTTTTTTTTTTTCTACCGACGATAGTGTCCTTTATTGTAATATTATTGTGAAACAATTGTAGGAAGTTCGAGAAAGTTTTCAGTGACTCACCATTTGGAAACCACCAAACATAAGCGAAATGTAAAAAAAAAATAAAAAAAAAAAATACGAAGATGAAATAATTTCATCACACTATCACAGAATAATACTGAAATTATTTTAATTTCTAGCATATTTCAGTCCCTTTTGCAAGTTAATATCAATTATTTTTATTCAGCAACACTATGTAAATATTGTAAACTTAAGTTACGTTTAGCCTACTTTTCACATTTTGCAAAAATGAGGAAAAAGTAGACTTATGAGATCGATCCGGGAAAACATGTGTCTGTCTGTCTGTGTGTGTATGTCTATCAACTCCTAAACGGCTGCAGCAATCGAAACCAAATTTGGTATGAGTAAAGATCTATACCGGGACATCTCAATGTACTACTTGAAAATGATGTCAGTGCTACCAACTGCTGAAAAATCGCAATTGAAATTTCAGCTCCATGTTGGATATCTTGGAATTTATACATGGGAATTATTCCAAAATTGGCACACGTATAGATAATAATACTTCAGTTTAATTTTCAGGAGGCCATACATGACAGTGTTGCCAAATTGATTCTAAGCCTACTGATAGGTCCAATTTTTAAATGCATATAACTCCTACACTATCAATTGGATTTCAACCAAATTTCGTATGTACTATGTGTACGTAAACTGATATGACTGAGCGTATTCTTTAGAGCCACCAGGGCTGCCAACTGTCAATAAATGCTCTCTCTATTTTTTTTATCCAAATACCAATATATCAGAAAGTATGCGAGCCAACAGCCTTAGCCTTTGCTCACGTATAGTGCCGGACATTCTAGATTAATTTGGAGCAACTAATGTATGTCAGTGCTACCAACATGATTCTAAGCCTGCTGATAAGACCAATTTTTAAATACATGTAACTATCAAATGGATTTCAACCAGATTTCGTATGTGCTATGTGTAGCATAACATATATGACTATGCATATTCTTAAGAGCAATCGGAGCTGCCAACTGTTAATAAATGCTCTTTATATTTTTTACCCTAATATCAATATAGGCTATCAGAAAGTATGCAAGCCAACAGCTCTAAACTTTGCGCACGTATAGTACCTGCCATTCTAGAGTAATTTCGAGCAACTAATGTATCTCAGTGCTACCTACATGATTCTAAGCCTGCTGATAGGTCCAATTTTAAAATACCAGTAACTTCTATACTAACAAATGGATTTCATACAAAATTGACACAACAATAGATCATAATAACTTATTTCAAATTATTTCTGACCAACACATGCATGACATTGTTGCCAACATCATTTTACGCGCACTGATAAGTCCAATGTCTAACTGCATGTATCGTCCATGCTATCCATTGGACTTTAACCAAATTTTGTATTCTGTACTTAAGAGATGGAACTAAGAATATATTCAGTCACCAGGCCTGCCTACTGTAGTGCTCTATCAGGCTACATCATGTCGAACTAATTAGAAATTTCGATATTACCAACTTTATTTCGTCATTATTCGAGATAGCCTAGGTCCATATAGATTAATCATTGGCATGAATCTTAAATTTAAGAAAAGTAGGCTCTTTAGTTCGTCGCGGAACTTCTTGTTATTTAAAAAAATCAACTATACATTCTCCTTTGTAAGTAATATTCCCCCAAAGAAAACAATAATTAAATGAATAAATAAATATCCCCCCCCCCCTATCAGGTTTCTTGATATCCAGACCTGGATAAGTTGGGTTACTTATAATTAATTACCAGCAACAAACAGCGATAGCTGGGGCCCAGTTATCTGCGGTCTCGGTAGACGAGGGTTCGAACCTCACCGTCGGCCGTCCTTGAAATGGTTTTCTGTGGTTTCCCATTTTCAACTACAGACAAATGCTGGGATGGCACCCACGAATGTGCCACGGCCGCTTCCCTCCAAGTCCGTGCATAGTTTCATTCACCTTCATTCATATCATCTCTCATTAACTCCTCTCATGAGGTTAGCTACAGGAAAGGCAAGGACGCGAAAAATCTTCTCATCTCATTTCCGTCCAACTCCGCCAAGGACGGTCCCAAGCCCGGATGAAAAAGGAGGAGGGTTGGAGTGGATATCTCGTCCCACTCTGGAAAACCAAACTAGAGAAGAGTTGAACATCTAACTCCACATCTGTGAGCATGGGCACAGTGAGGAGGCAGCCCCTCCACCATGATAGGGTGCTGTGGGCCAATCACTCACACATCTGAACTTATTCGATTACTGAAACTGCAACAGAAAATAACCGGACTGATAAACAGTCAGGGATGGATTTACCGATAGGCCCCGGCCTAGGGGCGCACCATGCTGAGGAGCGCGAATTTAAAATAGTACATTATGCAACGAGCCCCTAGTGGCTATAATTAAGACACGAGTACATTTATAAAACGAGCGTATGCGAGTTTTATAATTTCCATACGAGTGTCTTAATTACCATTATAGGCGAGTTGCATACGACTGTTTATGTTCGACGATAATTATAACTTTATTATATGTTTTAACATAAATATTCATAAATATCTGTTCAGTCACTAGAATGTTGTGTTCGGGTGCTGCTCTGTTTTCCAAGCTCTCTGGACAACCGACGCATGCGCTCTGTGTGCTTCAATGCCATATGTTCAGATTGTGTATTCAGTAAAACTGTCACCGAAGTCGTTTCAATACAACGCGCTGTGTAGAAATTGTATTGGAGGATATTAAGGTACAGTGCTATTTCTTGTCTCATATTCACAAGTTTATTTACGCGAACATATGGACGGTGCACTTTCGGTAATTTATATAGACATGTTGGATTTTGAGCGCATGCGCGAAGGTATCCTTATCTAATTGGTCACACAACTGTTTCTTGAGCTCTGATTGGTGGGTGAAACTGTTTCATAATGAAAAATAATGTTATAATGAGCCTCATTATGATACAGTTCTCTGACGCATAATAGTTAGGGTCGAACATAAAGTTCTTTTTACAGTTCAAAAATAGACTAAACAGACTTTTGCTACTAACGATTTTTTTTAACCAATTTCGTTTAATTTTATGTTTTAAATTAAACTTTCCAAAATTTTGACACTTTTCCAATTTATATTGTGGCCATCATTTTCCAACAAATGTTTTGCAACAGCAGATTTTTCGACTTCAGCTTTAGAACAGGAATATTTTATGATTAATTAGGAGAAGATTTAAGTCTTGAATATTAATATCAGTTTAATTTTGACTAATTCATTATGCATAGTTGCAGGTTGTATGATGTAGTGTATAATGAGTCTTAAATTGTTAACACTTATTTTAATATCTCGTTGGCCTGTTTATTTATAGTTTATATATACAAATATAGAAACAGTTGATTCTCTGATTATTTTAATGTATTTCATTGATTTTACTTCACAATAAATTAGAATAAAATAAAAATTACCTTCACAAAGACATTTCTGAGGTCTAAATTGTCCCTCCTTCGCAATGGTATGAAGAGGGGGCGGCAAAAACCCACGGGCCTAGGAGCGCATAAAATCTAAACCCGCCCCTGTAAACAGTTGACGACTTTTTGGCATGAAAATGATTACGAAAATTGGATGCTGGAATATTAGAACTTTACGCCAAACAGACAGGCTAAAGCAGGTCTGGGCAGAAATGAGAAACTACAAGTTAGGAACCCCCAGGGCACCCGAGGAAGGGGTAGGCCAAGTAATACCTGGAGAAGAAGTGTTGAGGAGGAGAGGAAGGCGACTGGCAAATCCTGGACAGACCTGCAGAAGCTGGCTGGGAGAAGAAATCAGTGGAGGAATTTTGTTGCAGCCCTTTGCTCCGAGAGGGGACATAGGAATTAAGTCAAGTAAGTCATTTCCGTCCCAGTTGAAACGGGAATAATACGCATTATAGTTACTATTACCGTATTATTATCATCATCATCTTATCATCACCGACAGCGTTAGCTACTCTTGCTAACGCGCAGCGCTAGGCCATGGTGCCAAGCTCTAAGCGGACTTGGTATACGTGGGTTCGAGCCCCACCGTCAGCCATCATTGAAATGGTTTTCCGTGGTTTTCCCCACTTTCAACTCTAGGCAAATGCTGGGACGGTACCTTCTGACAGGCCACGGCCGCTTCCTTCCACATTCTTGCCCAGCTTCATTCTCCCTTAAACTCCTCTCATGATGGTGTCAGGAAGGGCATCCGGTCGTAAAAACATCCACCACATAGGCTTTCATCGCATCTCATCCCCGATCCCGTTAAAACGGGAAAAATAAGGGGTAGACATACAGTATATACATCATCATCATCATCGTCATCCATCCTTAACGTATGCAACTATCCAAGACAAGTACAGAGATCCTAGTTTCTATTTCTGACACTGACAGTGATCACTACGGCCCGGATGTTGATGACATGTCATCTTTTTACTGAGCTGTCTGAAACAATGCTGAAGTACATAGAAACTCCGGACAGGCCACCCCGACTTGAAATATGTCATTTTTATTTTGCATCCTTTTGCATTTTTTCCTATTTTTCCATTTTAAGAGCATTATTTTAAGTTTGGTAGATTTTTTGGTCTTATTTTAGAGAAATCGGCCTTTTGAGGTAATTTTTTTTCCAATTTAGTCATGCCACGGCTTTATATGAGGGAGTTAGGTGTCTCATAGTTAAGAAGAAGCTAGTACCTGATACAAGATAATTTAAAATATTGAAATATCGATTCCATTTCCTGATCAACTGAGTGGAAACTAGTCTTACCAACAATCGTGGCGAAATTGCTGCGGGTATTGCTCAAAACTGAAACAAAAGCTGGGCAAAAATACTGCAAATAATGCAAAATCTCAGACATTCATTCTGGTGAAAACTACTGCATGGATGGGATTGAGGAGGATTAAGCAGCAAATCACCTTCCTCACTTCAAGTACGCTCCGATCTTATCAGTCGATGTTGAACGCAGCTTGGCTGATAATCGCAGAACATCAGAATGATATTCGTAGTGCAGTGCAACTCAGACTAAAGTGAACATAAACCTTTTGTTAAGTGCTAGAAATCTATTTTCAGTTTGAGCTTAAGATGTCATTTTTGAAATATTGGTGAGTTTATTATTATAAGATCATTTTCTCCATTTTATAGTGCATTTTTAAACTTTTTCGGCATCAACATCCGGGCCCTAGTGATCATCCTCGGTGTGAAGTTTTCTGTTTTTTTCCCACAGGCCGGAATACCACAATATTTCAAGTCCCAAGGCATCTGCTCATTTCTAGACCATAATAAATACAGCCACGCATACTGCTACAGAAACCACTCAATCACAGGTTATCAGACACATTTAACACACACCCAAATACATCGGGCTGATGAGCAAGATTTACTAACAACCACTACCATGTTTGTTTTCGTCTGCCTCGTGGCGCAGTGGCTAGCAAACCTGCAAAGTGCGAAAGTGGTTTTCCTCTTTTGCCGCGATGCTTCCTAACTTAAGACCACGGCTCTCTCCTTCCCCGAATTAAAAATGAACACTACGGTACTACTACTACTACTACTACTACTACATTGGCACACAAAGACACGGTCATCAGTCAAATTATATAGGCTATACGGTCTATATACTGTATATTCACATACAGGGCCTTTCATATAAAGTAAGAACGGCCAGCGGCAGTTTTGTTATTCGCTGCTGCTGCGGTGGCCTTGGCCGAGATTGTGGTGTGCCATGGCCCCCTGCTGTTCTATTGAAAGTGCGCGCATTGTACATACGAGGGCTGTTTTATCATTTTAAATGATCTTGTCGACTTCGTCGTTACGCTGGGGTCTGGCGTTACGTTACGGTGACGGGACGAAATGTACCCAGATGCACTGAGGTGTGTGACGTAATAGTACCGCTTGGTGCATGTGTTCCCCGACAATCTCTACTTTGTTAGTATAAGACAAAAATCCCCGATTCTTGGATATCACGGGTAATCTCGAGAACCACTGGATGGATTTTGATGCAGTTTTCACCATTCTGTAAAGGATATCTCGAGGAAAGATTTTGTAGAAAATAATTTATGTATGATCAAAGGAAGCCAAGCAGTAACGATTTCAGTGCAAAAGTCGAAAACAAACTTGGTGTCCGTGCGCTTCTTAAGCTTACGCTGGGCGTAAGAATTGGTCAGCATGAAAAGTTCTTCAAAAAAGTCCGCGAGAGCATATCTCTATCTTCAATACATCGCCCACTATAAGTGTTTTTAGACTGGATGGAAGGGGCACGACCGCCCGCGCGCTCTGGTGAGCGTGACGGCATCCCGCGCGCCGTCCTTGCTTTGCTTTGCCCTTGCCGTTCGCGAGTGATTTGAAACTCGGTAAAGTATTATAAAGCAAGATAAGTATTATGCAGATAATTTTCTAACATCTCAAGAGTATTTGGTTTCGAGCGAAGCCTTTGTAGAATTTTTCAGCATTTGTAGCACTTAAAATGATACCAAGTCTAGTCTTTCAGACTGACTGTCACTTCTTTTTTCAAGCTCCGATGGACTGTGTAAAAATAAAAGATTGACATACTAAACTGATTTTACTACTAAATGTTTGCTTGTTTTATAATTTCAAATGATCTTGTCGACTTCATCGTTATGCTTAGGTCTACCGTTATGCGTTACGGTTACGGCGTGTTTGACGTCATCATGTTGTTCAGAGCATATGAAAAAAAGCTTGTAGTTTAACGTGACCGTTAATCTCGAGATCATGAGCCACGGGACCTCCTTTTTACGTGGAATCCGAACCACAGGACATGGCATTTCACTTCGAAAATCTCACATGCAATGACCGGGAATCGAACCCGGACCACCTTGGTGAGAGGCATACAGCAAGACCGCTGAGCCACCACGCCCCTCAGACCATATGCACCGAGTCAGAGTTTACTCCTGGGGTCTTGCATTATGCGAACGGAGACGGCGAGTGCGTGGCGTAATGCAGCCCCCGCGCGGGAAGCTTAAGTTAAAGGGTAATGGAGTCTGTTGAGTCTGAGTTTACTCCTCGGGTCTGGCGTTATGCGACACAGAGACGGCGAGTGCGTGACGTCATGCAGCAGAGTGCAAAGAGTCCTGGGGCTTTGAGCGAAGCGAGAAGCCCTCCTGAGCCTTTCTAACATGTGTAGCATTTGTAGCATGCGTCATTTGAAATTATATAAAGTCTAGTCTCTCAGACTGACTGTATCTTTTATTCGTATGTCTCAACATAAACGCCAAAACGATTGAAACATTTGCCGTATCGTTACACCAGCAGTCCAATGCCCTCGGCAAAATATTCTGCCGCCACTGAGGTGGGTACGTCTGGAAAGTCTCCTGAAGTGTTGCCGCCCAACCATAACCTTCAATTCTCGAGAAAGGTGAAAATCATTCTGTGCTGGTTTGGACAAAACGGCAGATGGTCCAAAACTTCACACTTGAATTCTTTGCAAAAGTCTATCGTAACGTTGGTACAGTGTGGTTGTGAATGAACAAGCAAACATTTAGTAGTAAAATCAGTTTGGTATGTCAATCTGTTATTTTTATACAGTCAATCGAAACTTGAAAAAAGAAAAATAAACGTAACAGCCCTCGTATGTACTATGCGTGCGCTTTCAATAGTACAGCAGGGGACCATGGCGCGCCACAAGCTCGGCCAAGGCTACTGCAGCAGCGAATAACAAAACTGCCGCTTGCCGTTCTTACTTTATATGAAAGACCCTGTATATACACCAAGTACACGGGACTAAATGATCACGATGTCCAAGCCCGTCAAATGAAAGAACAGCAACTTGTTTTTCAATTCAAAGTTTTATACGACTGTTACACTGCTCTTAAGGGAGACAATTGCCGCATTTTGTACTGTTCTTGTGTGAACACTTCCAGCAATTTTCGAACAATACTAGTTAACAGGTTCAGACAACCTCTTGTGATTTGGGAATTTCATACTAGGTAGCTTGAGGCTACTGCTTCTGGAAACGTTTTCAAGATTAACCAAGCGGATAACAAAACATCCCGGAGACATTCCTCCGGAGATTTTGTTCTAAATGCATCCAAAATAAATAGCATTGCACATGGTCTTACAAGGTGCTTTATTGCTGGCCCAGTTGTATTGATCTCAAACTTACCAGTGTCATGCATACCAATTAACTTACGTTATGAAAAGGGAAGATAATCTATATTAAAGCTCAATGTTTGTCTGTTTGTCTGACTGTCTGTGTGTCTTCTATGCATACAAATCTACACCGTTCCACCGATCTGAACCAAAATGTGTATACTTACCCATTGGAACCCTGGGGATAACCCTGTCTACTTAAATTTCGGACAGACCACTCCATTCCCTGCATTTAGGCCCTTTGCCAAAAATCTACACCGTTTCACCGATCTGAACCAAAATGTGTATACTTACCCCTTGGAACCCTGCGGATAACCCTGTCCACTTTAAATTTCGGACAGACCACTCCATTCCCTGCATTTAGGCCCTTTGGCAAAAAACTACAACGTTTCACCGATCTTAACCAAAATGTGTATACTGTGCCCATTCAACAATGAAATATGCAAATCACAGTTTGCCAGCAATACTCAATCGGGAGTATCGGGGTTCATGGTTTGTTCTCCCACTCTGTGACCTACACACTTTGGATTAAGCAGAGGATACACTTCCAAAAATAAACAAAAATCAACTCCTACTATTAAAACATTTAATTATCCAAATATATGGCGCTACAAAAATTAAACAAATAAAAATACTGACAATCCACTGCACACTTGTCCAAAGATGAACAAGGAATTCAAATTAAACGATTATAAGATCATAATGACTAGTTTTCCAAAAACCAACAAACTTCTACTAAGTTTCACTTCCATATGGTGTCCTTTTTAAATTCCTTAAAATAAAGAGCTCCAAACGGCTCGGTAATGTTTACCTACGCTGTGTTATCAATGTAATACACATTAATTACTATTTACATGAGTATATCTTGTTTACTCATAAATATCAAAATTACCAAAGTTTGGTTAATCATCAATTCAATTTTTGGGCTTTCACAATGCTCATATGTTACCATCCCTCTCTCTCAAGCTAAAAACTCACTACCGTGATTGGGAAAAATTTGCGTACTCCCGAGCTACAGAAGACTACTGAACAAGACAAAATTAAGATTACTCCCGGAATCTAATGTCCTCAATAAAACTCGTGAATCACAAAATTATATAATAATAAAGTTAGGGATTTATCATTATTTGTCTTAAAAGACCATTATATTAGAAGAAAGCAACGATCTGAACTCCGCAAGCGAATATCATGGATATAAAGGGACCTCGGTTCAAAGACAAGGTCGTTCAAACAATCTTTAAACACTTTTGTGTATTATGACTCAGACGGTCCGTATCCCGACCTACCGCTACACCAGAGGGTGAGGGTCTAGTCTAAACTACTTAGCGTGATTTATTGCCGGGAGAGAAGAGAGTCCACAGCCTCGCTTCTACAAGGGACTGGCTACCAACAGCTTGCCATACAGCTGTTTCAAATGCAATTCTCTGAATGACAAGGCCTCTAATACAAATTCTTAAAACAACATATTTAGGCTCAACAGACCTATTCTCTTAGCTTCGGTATATAATAATTATGAAGTGTCCTCATTGGCGGGTAAGAAAATTCAATAATACAACCAATATTTAAGGGGCTTCAACACGGACAACTCTGAGTTCGATCCTTTCAAATGCCTCGGGAGCAGTATCCCAATTTGGAGGACTTATAACATTTGCGACTTAGGGCAGGCCTCGCCTGATACAAGCGCTCATAATACAACATAAATAGCACCCTTTTTTTTTAACATACAACACACAATGCCTCGTGATCACTGTCACAACTTTGAGGACTTATCACAGTTCAATTACCACGACCAACTGTCCCTCATAATTAGTTTTACCTAGCATTTCAACGCATTCCTAGCGTGACAAATTACTTCAATGCGCTACATGGCGCTCATACATTAATTAGCCAAGTTGGCTTCAAAGAACTAATAAATTCAAAATCAACGTTTGATCTCCGTCTCAAAATATATATTACTCTTCCTCCCTTTACAATAATCATTTTTACCATCAAGAACATGTATTCATAACATGTATAATTCATTTAAAGGAGCTCGGAAGCTTCTACTTTCAATATAAAATTCATCATAATATTACCGGGTGAGTTAGCAGTGGTCGTTACGGCATGACTGCTGGCAGTCGCTCACATCCGGGAGGCGAGGAGGTTCGAATCCCCCCGTCGGCAACCTTGAAGATGGTCTTCTGTGGTTTCCCATCTTCCTTCCAGGCAAATGCCGGGGTTGGCCCTTAACTATAGGCCACAGCCGCTACCTTCCAACTCCTCGTCCTTACATTCCCACTTCCCTCCCCAACGGTACTTGTAGCTCACCCATTGGGTGTCCGTCTCGAAGCAGCTACAAAACTGGCGAGCCGTACATGTCCTCGGACACTCCCGGCACTAAAAGCCATACGCTAAAAAAAAACATAATATTCATTCATTTATATAATAATTATTATTATTATTACGATTGCTTTCTCATATTTACATCATTTATCATTTACACTGATATTTTACTGAATACATTCCCCAAGGGATTCATTTATCTTTCACATACTGTATTTATTATACTTTTCACAAATTAATTGTTCAGATCGTGCAATCATTCTTTTACCTGTTATTAAATATCCCTACTCTCTCTCTCTCATGAGGATTATACGCAAATTCTCCCAAACACATATCTTAATGAAATAGTTACTCACATGACTGTACGGTCAGCGACCGAATCCTCCAGCGATGGAACATTTTTGCCCACCCACTGCTTTTTAAGCCATTTCCATGGTTACATTTACACTCAATAACACTTCTTCAACAGCACATAAAATATTTACCTTAATCACTTGGAATATAATGAATACCATTTTGTATTCGTTTTCACTTAACACCATACAATTTCACTAAAAATATTACACTCAAAAATATCACTATATTGACATTACACAACAATTTTATCACTTGGGCGTTAATTATTCGCCTTACACACGTGATTTCATTTCTTTCCCGTTTCCAAGGGTGACACTTATAGAACGTTGGCTTCCTAATCTGACGAGATGATGGAAAGTCTCGATCGAACTACACCTCACTGGAACGGCTGATCTTCAAATCCGGGGTTTGACTATCGGCTTCTATAACTTTACTGCACGATGTCGTTTCTTGCTAGACGCTAGCTTGTTCGTCTAAATAAAAGTCTGTCCTTGATATATTACTATTACGGCCCTTCGAACTGTTTATCGGTGACCTAGTAATTTCCTTGCATTATTTGCTATTACTTTAATTCGTAGCTTATTGGAGTATTCCCCAATGTTTACTGTTCATTTGTCTACCTAGACAAAGCCTGGAACTACAATTCCTGATTTTTATCGTCCTGCGCTCTAGTCCCTACATTTCCGGAACACTAGGCGTTACTTATTTCGTTCTACCCTAATCGGGTTCCTTAACGTCGATAGAACTGTCTATTTCACTTTCCTTGGGTACTTCGAAACCTTATGATGCGTCGGTTCTTTAACTGAACTATTATTCGAGTACCTATCGCTTGTCATTTCTTCAAGTCCACAGCCTAAACTTTGACTATACTGGTGAACTTGAACGATAATTGTTTCTGCGTGCAGCGTCTACGCGCTCACTAAAATAACGCTCTCTGGCGTCTGTTATAACTGAATGTACTTTGATGCAGCTTTCCTATACTAGGAGTTTACTTGTAGCTTATCTTGTAGTCGATGCTTCATCGTGCAGCACCTCTGCGCTCACGGAACTGAATTGTTATGATACAGCGACGCCCCTCGGGCTGTCTGAAAACTGCATTTACAATGATAGTGACACAGTGTCACGCCCGCAGGCTGACAATAACTGCATTTGATGATGATCCAGCGTGTAGCGCCCCTGCGCACACCTCGAAGACTGAATGCTCCTCCTGGCACGTCCAGGGATTTTATACAAATCAGCGGCAAAAAGATAAAATTTGCGTCTTCTCCAGCACTGACTTTTGAAGTAATTGTCGTATAATTTTGAAAAATATATCTCTGGAAAGCTCTGGTTTTAAACGTAAACTGGTTTCTTTGATCATGAAAATCGATCGCACAATTCCAAGATATTAAATAATTTGGCTCCTCCGATACGTGGGTGTTGCGGTTTATTTTTCCATCCCTACCAACTCTGGTCTCGGGGAATTACTAACGACGTCATGCCACGTCTGCAGTTCTTTCCTGTGCAAATATTATAAACTTTTTCCCCACACAAAAATCTGTATTCCAGGATGATCAACAATGATGTGTTTCTTTCATTAATTAAATGCTCGCAAATGGCTTAATTCTAATTATTTCTCTTCTTGCGCAATTGCGAGATTGTCATTTTATAGCTGAGTAAGGTCTATTTCCGAAACCTCTGCTCTCTTACTCGTAGTGGAAAGTTTTTATCGTTCTATTAATGTGGGAACCGGATGAGGATCAAGAAGGCCGAGTATGGGATCTAGCGGGCGCAGGAGTAAGCTCAGCGCCATTGTCTGAGAATAAAAAGAAGAGAAGCAATATTCCGAGTTCCGATGAGCCGCGAAACACATTCCCTTAATTCTCTATTGTATTTTAATCAGTTTCATTGTTATAATAAATAATTCAGTTCTATATTCGATGCTTGTGAGTGTCATGATCTGGAAACCGTTTCCCACAATTGGGAGCTCGTCCGGGATGAACTGAAACAACGAGTTACGACGCAATCCACGACACGAAGTACGACGCAAAATACGACGCTATTTTCGACGAAGTGGACGGCTAATCATATTTGTTGCTGTTGCTTACGACGCTGACGACGAGACGACGTGCAGTTTTGTGAGCCCACGACGTGCGAATCTACGACGAGGATTCATAGGCTAGAAAAATTTGTTCTTCAATTTCAGTGACAATTAGTGGTGCCGTGACGACGACGACGAGGGTCGGAATCTAAACGACGACAGAGGATTGTGGATGTGGTAAGAGGATAGCGACTCGTCAGAGAGAAACGACGGGAAGTGGTATTCAACGATATCACCCACAAATATCACCGGTTTGGTGAATGAGGTTAAACAGGTTTGATAGCGAGGTTTTGAGGAAGCGATATTGACGGAAATCTACTTGATAGACGTGAGTAAACAAATAAGATGACTACACTCGGTGCAATAGAGAAAATAAATAAGAACATAAGTGATGCTCCGGTCAAAGCAATCAAAGTTTTGCATAACCTCATTTTCGAGCATATACCAGACGACAGGAAGAATCGAAAGCGACTGCGAGAGTTTCCTGGATTCGATTTTGACGAAAATTCCATTGAAGAGGAAGCTAAGAAGAAATTTATCGAAGAAACATTTTCCAAGGCTGATCTGTTGCGAGTTTCTGAGATTCTTAATACCGAGATCGGGACAAAGAAGGTAATGATTAACACCATTTGTTATTACTTGAGAAAATTGGATGAACTCGCAACTATTATAGACGATGATGACGAGGATGAAGAAGACGAAGAAGACGAAGAGAGCGAAGAGGAAGACCAGCACAGAAGGTATAGAGAACAGCATACGTTTTCATTGTCGTTCCGAGACGTAGAGGGCGCTATGAAAACCTTTAACGGTAAGGATGGTTACCCAGTGAAGAAATGGATTGCAGATTTTGAAGAGACGTCAATATTGATGGGATGGAGTGAGCTGCAAAAGTTTATTTTCGCTAAGAAATCACTCGATGGTTTAGCTAAGCTTTTTATTCAAGGTGAGAAAGGACTGACGTCCTGGACTGCACTGAAGAAGGCCTTGAAAGAGGAGTTTGACGTTGCGGCAAGCAGTGCAGAAATCCACAAGTTGTTAACCCAGCGACGAAAAAAGCGCGACGAATCTCTACAGGAGTACTTTCTTGTGATGAAGGAAATCGCCAGTAGAGGTGATGTTGAGCAAGTTTCTTTGTGTCAGTACGTGATTGATGGGATCGAGGACGATTCAGGATCAAAACTTCTTCTCTATGGAGCAAAAAATTCCAAGGATTTCAAGGAGAAAATGAAAAGTTATGCGATGGCAGTGAAGTCTTTGCCAAAGAAAAGCACAAAGTATAATAACAGTAATTTTCAAGGAAGTGCCAAGAGTGCCAACGAGAAGGACGGAAAGTGCTGGGGCAGTACAAAGAAGAAAGAGGTGAGTAGTGGAGATAGATGTTATAATTGTGGTGGATCTGGTCATAGTTCAAAGGAATGTGAGCACAAGGATAAAGGCAAGAGATGTTTCAACTGCAATGAGTTTGGCCACATTTCATCCGAGGGCAAAAAAGAGAGGAAGAACGATAAGAGGAATAATCAAGGTATCAATCTTATTGATGAAAAGAAAAGCTGCCTCAAGTTCAAAGAGGTTAGTTTGGGTCAGCAGAAACTTCAGGCACTTATCGACTGTGGCAGTCCTTATAACCTACTGCGACAAAACAACCATAAGACCATGGGTTCCCCAGGATTGAAGAGCACGGATCTTGTTTTGAAAGGATTCGGTAATGGTTTTGTAGCTCCTCAAGGTTACTTCACAACAGTCGTTGAAGTAGACGAGCTGGAGTTCCAAACCAACGTCTATGTTGTTTCTGATAATACTATGGAGGGGGACATGGTTATTGGTAACGATCTATTGGATCAGGGTGAGGTCATCCTGAGCAAGCAAGGAGTTACCATCAAGAAACTAGAGGTACCAATGATGGTGATCAGGGTAGCCGACGAACAGGAATTTGATATCGAGAACTGCGTTGATGAGGAAAAAAGGGAACAGATCCAGGATTTGGTAGCGAGATATGTACCAAAGAAGACGAAATCTACTGATGTCAAGATGAAGATCACATTGAAAGAAGAAAAACCGATATTTAGCAGGCCCAGACGAATGGCACCGCCTGAGAACGAATTTGTCGATGAGCAAGTCGGGGCGTGGCTGGAGGAAGATATCATAGAACCGAGTCAATCAGAATATACATGCCAAGTGGTGCTAGTCAAAAAGAAAAATGGAATTCCGTTCAAGATCGTGACTGACTGTATGGCATTCCAAAAGACAATGCACAAAAGGGACCTGGTCCCACGAGTAGCTAGATGGGCTATGGCCTTGGAGGAGTTTGACTATGCCATCGAACACCGAACAGCAACCAGGATGAAACATGTCGACGCCTTGAGCCGATGCCCAGCAGTGATGTTTGGATTCCCTGATGGCCTTGCAGCGAGGATCAAAATCGCCCAGAGAAAAGACGAAGGATTGACAGCGATAAAAGCGACACTGGAGAAAGGGCCTTACGAAAACTTCATCGTCAGAGATGGACTGCTATTTAAATTTGTTGACGGGCGAGAGACGTTTGTGGTCCCCCAAGCAATGCACCATGAAATCATCAGAGATGCACATGAGAAGGGACACTACGCTGTTAAAAGGACTGAAGAAGACGTGAAGCAGGAATATTATATTCCAGACTTGGCCAACAAGGTGAAACGAGTCATAGCCAACTGTGTGAAGTGTCTGGTGGTTAACAGGAAGGCAGGCAAGAAAGAAGGTTGGTTACATCCGATGTTCAAGGAGAGTGTGCCATTGCACACCTACCACATGGATCACATTGGACCACTTAAGTCTACACACAAGGGATATGAACACATCTTCTGTGACATAGACGCCTTCACGAAGTTCACCTGGCTGTATCCTGTGAAAACTACCAAATCGGCCCAGACGATTGAAAAGATGGAGTTTCAGAGGACGAACTTTGGAAACCCAGTTCAAGTGATCACCGACAGGGGGCCATCGTTCACCTCCCATGAGTTCCAGGACTACTGTAAATCGCAGAGTATCAAGCACGTCTTGATCACAGCTGGACTGCCAAGAGCCAATGGTCAAATCGAGAGAGTCAACTCAACAGTGACCAAGATCATCGCTAAACTTAGCATTGACGATCCAACAAAATGGTACAAGGTTGTACCATCTGTCCAACGAGCTATCAACTCTACGTTCCAGAGGAGCATCGGAATGTCACCTTTCGAGCTGCTGACTGGAGTCAGAATGCACAACCAAAATGATCTACGTATAGTGCAACTCATCGAAGAGGAGCTGATCGATTCGTTCAACGAAAAACGTGATCAGATGAGAGAAGATGCAAAAAAGCAGATAGAAAAAGTACAATCTGAAAATCGTGCTGAATTCAACCGACGACGTAAGGAGCCTAAGAAGTATCAGGTCGACGACCTGGTTGCCATCAAACGCACTCAGATCGGTCCACATCTGAAACTAAAAACCAAAAGTCTAGGACCTTATCGAGTGACTCGAGTAAAACACAACGACACATATGACGTCAGCAGAGAAGGAGACCATGCTGGACCAAGAATCACATCGTCCTGTGCGGAGTTCATGAGGCCCTGGCCGGGCGGATTTTCTTCATCCGGGTCGGATGAGGATCAGGACGGCCGAGTGTGGGAACCGCATGAGGATCAAGAAGGCCGAGTATGGGATCTAGCGGGCGCAGGAGTAAGCTCAGCGCCATTGTCTGAGAATAAAAAGAAGAGAAGCAATATACTGAGTTCCGATGAGCCGCGAAACACATTCCCTTAATTCTCTACTGTATTTTAATCAGTTTCATTGTTATAATAAATAATTCAGTTCTATATTCGATGCTTGTGAGTGTCATGATCTGGAAACCGTTTCCCACATTAATAATCATGAACCAGCTCCTTATCGATGCGTCAAGCATGATCTCACGGCCGCATGACTCGTGGTCACCTATTCTTGCGCCACATTATAACAGCCCACTTCTTAAAATGTTTCCAAGTCATTCTAAAGACTGTATTATTTCCTCTCTTCTTTTGCAAATAAATTATGGATTCGACGATAGCACATGGGTTCAAATCTCCCCTCCTTAGATAAATATATTTTCGAAATTTTGAGGAAATTTATTTAAGTGTTTTTCCTAGACATTCTTATTCTCTCAGTGTCGAAGCCATCATAACATCTCGCAGTACCTCTATTTTATTTTCTCACAGAATCCCACGATAATTCGGGTTTTCCAATTTTAAAGTCATATCCGGTATGGTGTAGGTTGAGCACGCTCTGTCCCTACCCGTTCTTCCTTTCTTATTTTTCTGGACTAAAAGTCTACAGAACGTAATCCTTCGAAACGGGTGTGGTCTATCCCTACCAGTTTCTTTCTTTCCTCATTTTCTCTCCTTAAATTGAAATTTTCTTCTTCAATAAATTCAATTATTTCTCTTAGCTCCAAATACGTTTGCTCTAGTTCACATTCACAATTGAATGGTTGAGCTCTATTTTCTCGTTCTAACTCACTCCTGTTTGTATCAAAAGTGGATTTATCATTTCTAAATTGTTCCATAACCAGGGCTTGTTCATTTGCTTCATCGAGTCTTCGGGAGGGTAAAACACTTTCAGGTTAGCTGAATTCATAGTCACTTCGTGATTCGTTTCACAGTGCCGAATTCTATAGGCATTATTTCTTAAATCTTATTCTATACGGGCCGTGATACATTTTCTGGAATTTCTTGTACACGCGGTTCCCTGGATCCGAAATGGCTGGTCTTTTCACTAACACCATTTCTCCTGCTAATAGTGGTCGATGATACCTCTTGTGCCTGTTTCTCCTTTGTCTTCTATCGGCTTGAGATTTTAGATGCTCAAAGGCTCTTCTAATTCGTACATCTCTTCCAGGCTGAGCGTCTGTTGGCCTAGGAATGACCAGACTCCAAGGTCTCTCTGGTTGCTCATTCCTATGTAATGTTATTGGAATCTCTCCCGTAGATTCGTGGATCGTATTATTTATACAAAATTCGATGATGTCGAGGATGTCTATCCATTTCCAATTCTCCTCGGCACAGTATATCCTACAATACTTGGCCGTTTCCCTCATAACTCTTTCTACAGGATTTGCCTCAGGATGGCGAATGCTGGACAGGATCTGACGTATTCCCAGTCTCTCTAATTCCTGGCTAAATTCTACACTTGTAAAACAACTACCGTGATCTGATTTTTTTCTCTCAGTCTCGGCCATACAAATGCTTCTTTCAGCGTCGAAACTGTTTTGTCGACTCCCATGTGTCCAAACGATCTATGGGCCAACCATACCATTTTCATCTGCAATATAGCAGGTATAACGATCCTCAATCGAGTATGGTCAGAGTCCGCAAACTTATACAATAATCCATTAAAGAAAGTATAATCTTGAGCTATCTTATTAGCTTCAGTATACGCAGGTGTTCCCCTTATCAAACCCCCTTCCAAGAAATATATAAGCATGTTCATCCATGGATCTCCACGTTGTCGTTGACCAATGCTTCTTATTTCATCCAAAGTACGCTGATCTCTGTCTTCTAAATCAATTGTCATTACTTCCTCTTCTGTGCACTCTGGCTGTCTACTTAAATAATCTGGAACTACATTTTCTTTCCCCGGGCAATACTCAATGTTCACATCGAACTGTTGTATATATAAAGCCCAACGCATCTACCTTTGACTGGATAAATCCGCCTTCATCAAAATGGTTAAGGCTTTATGATCGGTTCTTAATGTGACTGGAAACCCATATACAATCTTTCGCCAAAATTGCAACGCATGCAATATCGCTAACAGCTCTATCTCGCTGATTGTATAATTTTTCTCGTGTGGTTTCAGTCTTCGACTCGTGAAAGCTAGATAATTTTTCTTCTCAGGGTTATCCGGGTCTTCCTGATACAGCATTGCCCCTATTCCAATCTGGGATGCATCCGTCTGTATTATAAATCTCTGATTAAAATCAGGATATCCTAGCTTCACATAATTTAAGAGCATTTCCTTGGCCTCTATAAACGCTTTTTCCGTTTCCTCCGTCCATTTCCACTTGCCCCCTTCTTCAAAAGGTCCTGTAGTGGTGCAACAGTTTTGTTGTAGGATGGACAATGTTCTGAGAAAAATCCAATCAATCCCAAAAACTGGCGAACGTTTTTCACTTTCAAAGGCCTAGGAAAATCTCTTATTGATTATAATTTGCATGGATTTGATTTGAAACCATCCTTGTCAATCACATGCCCCAAAAACGTAACTTGTCTTTGACAAAAGTTCGATTTCTTCAAGTTAATCTTAAAGTTAGCCCTTCTCAAATCTTCCAATAATTTCTTTAAATTTTTCAAGTGTTCATCTATGTTTTCCGAGGTAAGCAATATGTCATCCACATAACGGATAGTGCAATCCTTTACTTCATCTGAAAGGTTGCGATCAA
This sequence comes from Meconema thalassinum, assembly GCA_946902985.2. NCBI lineage: Eukaryota > Metazoa > Arthropoda > Insecta > Orthoptera > Tettigoniidae > Meconema > Meconema thalassinum. The sequence continues at coordinate 193,854,938 of OX336395.1, forward strand.
GTGCTCTTATTAATGCGGATCCCGCGGTCTTTAAGCCAAATGGACATCTCTTGAAGGAATACGTTTGTTGATCGAACAGAAATCCAGTTACGAGACTGGTTTTCTCTTCAAGTTCGCGATGATGATATGAAGAAGTCATGTCAATATTTGTGAAAATCTTCTTGCCTTTAAATTTCCTCAGTATTTCTTTTATGGGTGGTGCCGAATCATTTTCTGGTATAATCTTAGCGTTCAAATTCCTGGCATCCAAACACACCCTTACTGAGCCATCCGGTTTACTCACAATTACTAATGGACTAACATTTGGTGTCGCCATCTTTTCTATTACACTTGCATCACTCATCTCCTACAGTGTTTTCTTTGTTTGTGTGTAATGTTTTTCTGCAACCGGGTATGGTTTTTGTCTAAACGGTGCCCAATCATTTACTTGGAATGCGTATTTAAAAGTGTGGATTTTTCCTGGCTTGGAATAAAATACGTCCCTGTAATTTAACAGCAATTCCTTTAAATTTTCCTTGTTTTCGAGGGTAACTTTAGCTTCCTCTATTTTTCCTGACAGGTTGGTCTCGAACTCGGTTTCCATACTATCTTCAAGTTCTATATTTAGGACTTCAAATACCTTCTCTATGTCCCTACAACCTTCCTCGGTCATTTCTTCCACATGCCATACCTGTTCTTCTATTTTTTCATCCTGTTTATGTAGATTAATGTTTTGTCCATCCAAATCCTCTCTTTGAATCCTAATGCAATTTTGCGCTATGTCTATTATGACCTTGTTCTCACGGATAAAATCAATACCCAATATAATATTGTATGGTAATTGATTTACCAGCAAAATGCATTGTGAAATTTCAGTGTTACCCATGATCAAATCAATGTATACCTGAAATTTGCATGTCAAAGATTTTCAGGAATAATTCCCTTAATCTTCACGCTTGAGGTGGGAATTTTTAATACACGACCTCGTGTTTCTAATTCATTTATGAGGTTTTGCGTTATTAAACTTATAGTTGATCCAGTATCTATTAATGCTCTGACCAGTAATCCTTCTATCCTTAACATGATGATAGGTAATTCCCTTCTAATAGGTGGGATTCCTTCCACACCCTGTTTAATTAGCTCATCTGGTCTCGCTATCCAATTTACAATCTCAACCTCCTCCCAGCTCCTGGTATGTTTCCACTTTTGATGATTTAAATTTGGAGTTTTTTTTTATCTTGAGGGCTTCCTTTCCCCTCATTCTTCAACTGAGCTTGTAACTCCAAGCTTTGAGCTCCACCCAGTCGGTCGGGTGATGTTCGGTTCTTCATTGCCTCACTCCAACGGACTCTTTGCATCTCAGGTTCGTCTGTTCGTTCATTCATATAACGAAGACTTTCCTGATACCTTTCTTCAATTTCAGCCCGATATTCATCGTTTCTATCCTCAGGTCTTACATTCCTTCTGGGATAATTTTCCCATCTCTTTCTGTTGTCCTGCCTTTGATTATTATAATTATACGGTCGGTTTTCTTGTTGCCTATAACCCGTATTTCTGGGATTTCTTCCTCGATATCCTCCTCTATAGTATGGCTGTATTCCCCTAGGCTCTTGATGTCCATATTCTCGACCCAGTCCCTGAGTATTTGTACTAGTTGACTGATTTCTTGTCGATGGTTTCTCTCTATCCTCTTGACTACTGGCCATGTGTACTTGTTCAGTATGTCTTTGGTGCCTGGGAGTAACGTGTGAAGTCGTCATGTCCAACTGACGTAATACGCTCTCCACTTCCACAGCTCTTCTGGCTTTGGATGAGATTAGCAACCTTTGTATCTCATATGGAAGTTGTCTTGCAATGGCAGCACACAGGTCATTTTCAGCTGGGGCCATATCAAGTTCACGGAATTTACACAGCTGAGCGGTGAAAAATTCTGAGTATGTAGTGGGGGCATTCGTACAATATTTCCTAGAGTACAGATTAGCCTCAGATTTTCTTGTACATCTGCTGCCCAATATCGTTTCAGTAAAGCTTCTCTAAAACCTTCCACCTTGTCAAATGTATATCTGAAACTCCTGAACCAGGTGAGACAATCACCTGCCAACAGCTTCTCAATTGCTCTCAGTCTCCGATCCTGAGGAACTTTCATTTCATTCAAGTATTCTGCTACCTCCTTCAACCAGTATTTAGGAGTAATTGACATATTATTACCCGTAAACTTCACCGGTCTATCCTCATTTGACTTGATAATGTTAATTATTTGTCCATTTGTTTGGTTCATATAAGGGGTTGACATCGCCATTGGATATCCTGGGTTCTTATAAGGGCTCTCCCCTCCTAAGTCCCTATCTTGATTAGTGCCTCGTTCATGGGGATCTACCCATCCTGTCTTCTGGAATTCATCCTGACATTCAAATTCTAATTTTCTTTCTCTTCTGGCACTCTCTTCTTGAGACATGAGCTGAACCTCCATTTGACTGTTCTTGTGTTCAGTCCTTTCCAACCGTGATCCAAATTCATTCTGAAATCTTTCCTGATTCTTCTTACGGCTTTCAACTTCTTGTTTGAGTTGGAATTTGTCTTCCCTGAAACTATCCCTTACTTCAGCTAAATGTTCTTCTACCTCTTTCTTGATGATCATGACTTGTTTTTCTATAATTTCTGGCTTAACGTCACCTTTGGTATCTAGGTCTTCTCGTATCTCATTTATTTTTTTATTCATTTCTACCTGTCCTTTGTAGATTCTTTCCTGGATCTTGTTCATCTCTCCTCGGGCTTTTCCTTGTTCATCGAAAATGATTGTTATGTCAGTCATAACCTTATCTATTTCGCCCTTTGTGTATCCCATCTGTTTTGTTAATCCATCTACGGTTTCCTGAATTCCAGTAACCCCTTTATCTATCTTCTCTATTGTTAAGAGTTGTTCATCACGATCCGTTTTCCGTTGCTTGCTTTCAACTTTAAGATTCCCTTCGTATTGACCTAACTTCGTGGTTATTTCCTCCTCATGCTTCCTCAACCAGTCATCCACCTGTCCCGTGAATGTATTAAATTGCAATTCCCTTTTGCTTGCATCGGTCTCACCTTGCCTCTTGACATCATTCATTACGGCCTGAACTTCCTCGACTTTTCCCTCGAGTTTTCCTACTTTTTCCTCCAGCCCTTCGAATCGTTTTCCTAGCTTAAGACTACCTTTTAGCTCATCCCGGGATGTTTGACAAAGATTCATATTTGACCCTATTTGATCCATTAACTCTTTTCGCACCTCTTGGATCTGGGATACAAGTTTCTCTTTACATTCGTCTACATTCTCTTTACAAGTTTTTTCCATGTTACTTAATTTAGTTTCCATAGAACCAAATTTATCCTTTAAAATTCCAAAATTTTCTCGACATTCAGTTTGGGATTTTACAGTACTTTCCTTCAAGGTATTTATTTGGTCTTGCAATCCTAACTGAAGTACCCCGTTTTCCTCTTCAATTTTACTTGTGATTTCCCCTTTGAACTTATTTAACTTAATCTCAAACCCCGTGTCAAAACCCTGAAATTTTAAATCTATATTTCCTTTTATACTTCCTTGGTGTTTATTTGACTCCTTTTTTATTTCCTCAATTTCAGCCTTCAGTGCCTCGTTATTCGTTTTACTGTCGATTTTGATAGATTCTAATTTATCATCCATCTTAACACTGTCAGTTTGAAGATATTCTAACTTCTGATTTATGGAGTCTAAATCCCTCTTATTTGCACTCTGTTGGAGGTCCAATTTATTGTCTATAGTTTCGAATCTATCTTTACTATCTGCCTTCATGGCCTCCAAAAGCCTCTGCCTCTCTTCACTACTATCTGCCTTCATGGCCTCCAAGACCCGCTGTATTTCCTCACTCAATGACATCTTATTATCTTAGAGAATACAGTGGGCTACTATGTCCCATCGTCGGTTCATGCATGAGAGATGGTAGTCTGAACTCTTGTGTCCCGATTTCCAAAATTCAACCTCAGTACGGGTGTTTACTAAAACGTACCCTCCTGGCATAATACTCATGACAAAATTAACACCTTTATGGAAGTGATTTTTTTTAATTCATTTTTTTAAAAAACCTTATTTTTCAAAAAATGAAAATTTTGATTTCTCAAGAAAAACTCGGGTTTTCCCTAGGAAAACTCAGCCCTGCGTACTGGGCGCCATGATTTAGAGTTTTAGGGGAGTGTTTATTAAGGGCTGCTCGGTTTGAGTTTCCAAGGTCCCAATGCGGTCAGTTAAATTTATATTTTTTAACTAATTCTATCACTATTTTTACTTTTACGTGATATGACCGTCTTAAGTGTTCCTCCAAGCATTAATCCAAGCACATTATTTCTATGCCCCCATGTGCCCATTCAACAATGAAATATGCAAATCACAGTTTGCCAGTAATGCTCAATCGGGAGTATCGGGGTTCATGGTTTGTTCTCCCACTCTGTGACCTACACACTTTGGATTAAGCAGAGGATACACTTCCAAAAATAAACCAAAATCAACTCCTACTATTAAAACATTTAATTATCCAAATATATGGCGCTACAAAAATTAAACAAATAAAAATACTGACACTCCACTTCACACTTGTCCAAAGTTGAACAAGGAATTCATATTAAACGATTATAAGATCATAATGACTGGTTTTCCAAAAACCAACAAACTTCTACTAAGTTTCACTTCCATATGGTGTCCTTTTTAAATTCCTTAAAATAAAGAGCTCCAAACGGCTCGGTAATATTTACCTACACTGTGTTATCAATGTAATAAACATTAATTACTATTTACATGAGTGTATCTTGTTTACTCATAAATATCAAAATTACCAAATTTGCTTAATCATCAATTCAATTTTTGGGCTTTCACAATGCTCATATGTTACCATCCCTCTCTCTCAAGCTAACAACTCACTACCGTGATTGGGAAAAATTTGCGTACTCCAGATCTACAGAAGACTACTGAACTAGTCAAAATTAAGATTACTCCCGGAATCTAATGTCCTCAATAAAACTCGTGAATCACTAAATCATATAATAATAAAGTTAGGGATTTACCATTATTTGTCTTAAAAGACCATTATATTAGAAGAAAGCAACGATCTGAACTCCGCAAGCGAATATCATGGATATAAAGGGACCTTGGTTCAAAGACCAGGTTGTTCAAACAATCTTTAAATACTTTTGTGTATTATGACTCAGACGGTCCGTTTCCCGACCTACCGCTACACCAGAGGGTGAGGGTCTAGTCTAAACTACTTAGCGTGATTTATTGCCGGGAGAGAAGAGAGTCCACAGCCTCGCTTCTACAAGGGACTGGCTACCAACAGCTTTCCATACAGCTGTTTCAAATGCAATTCTCTGAATGACAAGGCTTCTAATACAAATTCTTAAAACAACATATTTATGCTCAACAGTCCTATTCTCTTAGCTTCGGTATATAATAATTATGAAGTGTCCTCATTGGCGGGTAAGAAAATTCAATAATACAACCAATATTTAAGGGGCTTCAACACGGACGACTCTGAGTTCGATCCTTTCAAATGCCTCGGGAGCAGTATCCCAATTTGGAGGACTTATAACATTTGCGACTTAGGGCAGGCCTCGCCTTATACCAGCGCTCATAATTCAACATAAATAGCACCCTTTTTAACATACAACACACAATGTCTCGTGATCACTGTCACAACTTTGAGGACTTATCACAGTTCAATTACCACGACCAACTGTCCCTCATAATTAGTTTTACCGAGCATTTCAACGCATTCCTTGCGCGACAAATTACTTCAATGCGCTACATGGCGCTCACACATTAATTAGCCAAGTTGCCTTCAAAGAACTAATAAATTCAAAATCAACGTTTGATCTCCGTCTCAAAATATATATTACTCTTCCTCCCTTTACAATAATCATTTTTACCATAAAGAACATGTATTCATAACATGTATTAATTCATTTAAAGGAGCTCGAAAGCTTCCACTTTCAATATAAAATTCATCATAATATTTATTCATTTATATAATTATTATTATCATTATTACGCTTGCTTTCTCATATTTATATAATTTATCATTTACACTGATATTTTACTGAATACATTCCCCAAGGGATTCATTTATCATTCACATATTTATTATACTTTTCTCAAATTAATTGTTCAGGGCAATCATTCTTTTACCTGTTATTAAATATCCCTACTCTCTCTCTCTCATGAGGATTATACGCAAATTCTCCCAAACACATATCATAATGAAATCGTTACTCACATGACTGTACGGTCAGCGACCGAATCCTCCAGCGATGGAACATTTTTGCCCACCCACTGCTTTTTAAGCCATTTCCATGGTTACATTTACACTCAATAACACTTCTTCAACAGCACATAAAATATTTACCTTAATCACTTGGAATATAATGAATACCATTCTGTATTCGTTTTCACTTAACACCATACAATTTCACTAAAAATATTACACTCAAAAAATTTCACTATATTGACATTACACAACAATTTTATCACTTGGGCGTTAATTATTCGCCTTACACACGTGATTTCTTTTCTTTCCCGTTTCCAAGGGCGACACTTATAGAACGTCGGCTTCCTAATCTGACGAGATGACGGAAAGTCTCGATCGAACTACACCTCACTGGAACGGCTGATCTTCAAATCCGGGGTTTGACTATCGGCTTCTATAACTTTACTGCACGATGTCGTTTCTTGCTAGACGCTAGCTTGTTCGTCTAAATAAAAGTCTGTCCTTGATATATTACTATTACGGCCGCTCGAATGGTTTATCGGTGACCTAGTAATTTCCTTGCATTACTTGCTATTACTTTAATTCGTAGCTTATTGGAGTATTCCCCAATGTTTACTGTTCATTTGTCTACCTAGACAAAGCCTGGAACTACAATTCCTGATTTTTATCGTCCTGCGCTCTAGTCCCTACATTTCCGGAACACTAGGCGTTACTTATTTCGTTCTACCCTAATCGGGTTCCTTAACGTCGATAGAACTGTCTATTTCACTTTTTCTTGGGTACTTCGAAACCTTATGATGCGTCGGTTCTTTAACTGAACTATTAATCGAGTACCTATCGCTTGTTATTTCATCAAGTCCACAGCCTAAACTTTGACTTTACTGGTGAACTTGAACGATAATTGTTTTGCATACAGCGTCTACGTGCTCACTAAAATAACTTGTTATACTTTGCGACACAGTATCACGCTCTCTGGCGTCTGTTATAACTGAATGTACTTTGATGCAGCTTTCCTATACTAGGAGTTTACTTGTAGCTTATCTTGTAGTCGATGCTTCATCGTGCAGCGCCTCTGCGCTCACGGAACTGAATTGTTATGATACAGCGACGCCCCTCGGGCTGTCTGAAAACTGCATTTACGATGATAGTGACACAGTGTCACGCCCGCAGGCTGACAATAACTGCATTTGATGATGATCCAGCGTGTAGTGCCCCTGCGCACACCTCGAAGACTGAATGCTCCTCCTGGCACGTCCAGGGTTTTTATACAAATCAGCGGCAAAAAGATAAAATTTGCGTCTTCTCAAGCACTCACTTTTGAAGTAATTGTCGTATAATTTTGAAAAATATATCTCTGGAAAGCTCTGGTTTTAAACGTAAACTGGTTTCTTTTATCATGAAAATCGATCGCACAATTCCAAGATATTAAATAATTTGGCTCCTCCGATACGTGGGTGTTGCGGTTTATTTTTCCATCCCTACCAATTCTGGTCTCGGGGAATTACTAACGACGTCATGCCACGTCTGCAGTTCTTTCCTGTGCAAATATTAAAAATTTTTTCCCCACACAAAAATCTGAATTCTAGAATGATCAACAATGATGTGTTTCTTTCATTAATTAAATGCTCGCAAATGGCTTAATTCTAATTATTTCTCTTCTTGCGCAATTGCGAGGTTGTCATTTTATAGCTGAGTAAGGTCTATTTCCGAAACCTCTGCTCTCTTACTCGTAGTGGAAAGTTTTTATCGTTCTATTAATAATCATGAACCAGCTCCTTATCGATGCGTCAAGCATGATCTCACGTCCGCATGACTCGTGGTCACCTATTCTTGCGCCACATTATAACAGCCCATTTCTTAAAATGTTTCCAAGTCATTCTAAAGACTGTATTATTTCCTCTCTTCTTTTGCAATTAAATTATATATTCGACGATAGCACACGGGTTCAAATCTCCCCTCCTTAGATAAATAAATTTTCGAAATTTTGAGGAAATTTATTTAAGTGTTTTTCCTAGACATTCTTATTCTCTCAGTGTCGAAGCCATCATAACATCCCGCAGTACCTCTATTTTATTTTCTCATAGAATCCCACGATAATTCGGGTTTTCCAATTTTAAAGTCATATCCGGTAATGGTGTAGGTTGAGCACGCTCTGTCCCTACCCGTTCTTCCTTTCATATTTTTCTGGACTAAAAGTTTACAGAACGTAATCCTTCGATACGGTTGTGGTCTATCCCTACCCGTTTCTTTCTTTCCTCATTTTCTCTCCTTAAATTGAAATTTTCTTCTTCAATAAAATCAATTATTTCTCTTAGCTCCAAATGCGTTTGCTCTAACCTACATTCACAATTGAATTGTTGAGCTCTATTTTCTCGTTCTAACTCACTCCTGTTTGTATCAAAAGTGGTTTTATCATTTCTAAATTGTTCCATAACCAGGGCTTGTTCATTTGCTTCATCGAGTCTTCGGGAGGGTAATACACTTTCAGGTTAGCTGAATTCATAGTCACTTCGTGATTCGTTTCACAGTGCCGAATTCTATAGGCATTATTTCTTAAATCTTATTCTATACGGGCCGTGATACATTTTCTGGAATTTCTTGTACACGCGGTTCCCTGGATCCGAAATGGCTGGTCTTTTCACTAACACCATTTCTCCTGCTAATAGTGGTCGATGATACCTCTTGTGCCTGTTTCTCCTTTGTCTTCTATCGGCTTGAGATTTTAGATGCTCAAAGGCTCTTCTAATTCGTACATCTCTTCCGGGCTGAGCGTCTGTTGGCCTAGGAATGACCAGACTCCAAGGTCTCTCTGGTTGCTCATTCCTATGTAATGTTATTGGAATCTCTCCCGTAGATTCGTGGATCGTATTATTTATACAAAATTCGATGATGTCGAGGATGTATATCCATTTCCAATTCTCCTCGGCACAGTATATCCTACAATACTTGGCCGTTTCCCTCATAACTCTTTCTACAGGATTTGCCTCAGGATGGCGAATGCTGGACAGGATCTGACGTATTCCCAGTCTCTCTAATTCCTGGCTAAATTCTACACTTGTAAAACAACTACCGTGATCTGATTTTTTTCTCTCAGTCTCGGCCATACAAATGCTTCTTTCAGCGTCGAAACTGTTTTGTCGACTCCCATGTGTCCAAACAATCTATGGGCCAACCATACCATTTTCCTCAGCAAAATAGCAGGTATAACGATCCTCAATCGAGTATGGTCAGAGTCCGCAAACTTATGTAATAATCCATTAATGAAAGTATAATCTTGAGCTATCTTATTAGCTTCAGTATACGCAGGTGTTCCCCTTATCAAACCCCCTTCCAAGAAAGATATGAGCATGTTCATCCATGGATCTTCACGTTGTCGTTGACCAATGCTTCTTAATTCATCCAAAGTACGCTGATCTCTGTCTTCTAAATCAATAGCCATTACTTCCTCTTCTGTGGACGCTGGCAGTCTACTTAAATAATCTGGAACTACATTTTCTTTCCCCGGGCAATACTCAATGTTCACATCGAACTGTTGTATATATAAAGCCCAACGCATCTACCTTTGACTGGATAAATCCGTCTTCATCAAAAAGGTTAAGGCTTTATAATCGGTTCTTAATGTGACTGGAAACCCATATACAATCTTTCGCCAAAATTGCAACGCATGAAATATCGCTAACAGCTCAATCTCGCTGATTGTATAATTTTCTCGTGTGGTTTCAGTCTTCGACTCGTGAAAGCTAGATAGTTTTTCTTCTCGGGGTTATCCGGGTCTTCCTGATACAGCATTGCCCCTATTCCAATCTGGGATGCATCCGTCTGTATTATAAATCTCTGATTAAAATCAGAATATCCTAGCTTCACATAATTTAAGAGCATTTCCTTGGCCTCTATAAACGCTTTTTCCGTTTCCTCCGTCCATTTCCACTTGCCCCCCTTCTTCAGAAGGTCCTGTAGTGGTGCAACAGTTTTGGTGTAGGATGGACAATGTCCTGAGAAAAATCCAATCAATCCCAAAAACTGGTGAACGTTTTTCACTTTCAAAGGCCTAGAAAAATCTCTTATTGATTCTAATTTGCATGGATTTGGTTTGACACCATCCTTGTCAATCACATGCCCCAAAAACGTAACTTGTCTTTGACAAAAGTTCGATTTCTTCAAGTTAATCTTAAAGTTAGCCCTTCTCAAATCTTCCAATAATTTCTTTAAATTTTTCAAGTGTTCATCTATGTTTTCCGAGGTAAGCAATATGTCATCCACATAACGGATAGTGCAATCCTTTACTTCGTCTGACAGGTTGCGATCAAGTGCTCTTATTAATGCGGATCCCGCGGTCTTTAAGCCAAATGGACATCTCTTGAAGGAATACGTTTGTTGATCGAACTGAAATCCAGTTAAGAGACTGGTTTTCTCTTCAAGTTCGAGATAATGATATGAAGAAGTCATGTCAATATTTGTGAAAATCTTCTTGCCTTTAAATTTCCTCAGTATTTCTTTTATGGGTGGTGCCGAATCATTTTCTGGTATAATCTTAGCGTTCAAATTCCTGGCATCCAAACACACCCTTACTGAGCTATCCGGTTTACTCACAATTACTAATGGACTAACATATGGTGTCGCCATATTTTCTATTACACCTGCATCACTCATCTCCTACAGTGTTTTCTTTGTTTGTGTGTAATGTTTTTCTGCAACCGGGTATGGTTTTTGTCTAAACGGTGCCCAATCATTTACTTGGAATGCGTATTTAAAATTGTGGATTTCTCCTGGCTTGGAGTCAATACGTCCCTGTAATTTAACAGCAATTCCTTTAAATTTTCCATGTTTTCGAGGGTAACTTTAGCTTCCTCTATTTTTCCCTACAGGTTGGTCTCGAACTCGGTTTCCATACTATCTTCAAGTTCTATATTTAGGACTTCAAATACCTTCTCTATGTCCCTACAACCTTCCTCGGTCATTTCTTCTACATGCCATACCTGTTCTTCTATTTTTGCATCCTGTTTTTGTAGATTAATGTTTTGTCCATCCACATCCTCTCTTTTAATCCTAATGCAATTTTGCGCTAGGTCTGTTATGACCTTGTTCCCACGGATAAAATCAATACCCAATATAATATTGTATGGTAATTGATTTTCCAGCAAAAAGCATTGTGAAATTTCAGTGTTACCCATGATCAAATCAATGTATACCTGAAATTTGCATGTCAAAGATTTTTCAGGAATAATTCCCTTAATCTTCACGCTTGAGGTGGGAATTTTTAATACACGACCTCGTGTTTCTAATTCATTTATGAGGTTTTGCGTCATTAAACTAATAGTTGATCCAGTATATATTAATGCTCTGACCAGTAATCCTTCTATCCTTAACATGATGATAGGTAATTCCCTTCTAATAGGTGGGATTCCTTCCACATCCTCTTTAATTAGCTCATCTGGTCTCGCTATCCAATTTACAATCTCAACCTCCTCCCAGCTCCTGGTATGTTTCCACTTTTGATGATTTAAATTTGGAATTTTTTTATCCTGGGGCTTCCTTTCCCCTCATTCTTCAACTGAGCTTGTAACTCCAAGCTTTGAGCTCCTCCCAGTCGGTCGGGTGATTTTCGGTTCTTCATTGCCTCACTCAACGGACTCTTTGCATCTCAGGTTCGTCTGTTCGTTCATTCTTATAACGAAGACTTTCCTGATACCTTTCTTCAATTTCAGCCCGATATTCATCGTTTCTATCCTCAGGTCTCTCATTCCTTCTGGGATAATTTTTCCATCTCTTTCTGTTGTCCTGCCTTTTATTATTATAATTATGCGGTCGGTTTTCTTGTTGCTAATAACCCGTATTTCTGGGATTTCTTCCTCGATATCCTCCTCTATAGTATGGCTGTATTCCCCTAGGCTCTTGATGTCCCTATTCTCGACCCAGTCCCTGAGTATTTGTACTAGTTGACTGATTTCTTGTCGATGGTTTCTCTCTATCCTCTTGACTACTGGCCATGTGTACTTGTTCAGTATGTCTTTGGTGCCTGGAAGTAACGTGTGAAGTCGTCATGTCCAACTGACGTAATACGCTCTCCACTTCCACAGCACTTCTGGCTTTGGATGAGATTAGCAACCTTTGTATCTCATATGGAAGTTGTCTTGCAATGGCAGCACACAGGTCATTTTCAGCTGGGGCCATATCAAGTTCACGGAATTTACACAGCTGAGCGGTGAACAATTCTGAGTATTTAGTGGGGGGCATTCGTACTATATTTCCTAGAGTACAGATCTAGCCTCAGATTTTCTTGTACATCTGCTGCCCAATATCGTTTCAGAAAAGCTTCTCTAAAACCTTCCACCGTGTCAAATGTATATCTGAAACTCCTGAACCAGGTGAGACAATCACCTGCCAACAGCTTCTCAATTGCTCTCAGTCTCCGATCCTGAGGAACTTTCATTTCATTCAAGTATTCTGCTACCTCCTTCAACCAGTATTTAGGAGTAATTGACATATTATTACCCGTAAACTTCTCCGGTCTATCCTCATTTGACTTGATAATGTTAATTATTTGTCCATTTGTTTGGTTCATATAAGGGGTTGACATCGCCATTGGATATCCTGGGTTCTTATAAGGGCTCTCCCCTCCTAAGTCCCTATCTTGATTAGTGCCTCGTTCATGGGGATCTACCCATCCTGTCTTCTGGAATTCTTCCTGACTTTCAAATTCTAATTTTCTTTCTCTTCTGGCACTCTCTTCTTGAGACATGAGCTGAACCTCCATTTGACTGTTCTTGTGTTCAGTCCGTTCCAACCGTGATCCAAATTCATTCTGAAATCTTTCCTGATTCTTCTTACTGCTTTCAACTTCTTGTTTGAGTTGGAATTTGTCTTCCCTGAAACTATCCCTTATTTCAGCTAAATGTTCTTCTACCTCTTCTTTGATGATCATGACCTGTTTTTCTATAATTTCTGGCTTAACGTCACCTTTGGTATCTAGGTCTTCTCGTATCTCATTTATTTTTTTATTCATTTCTACCTGTCCTTTGTAGATTCTTTCCTGGATCTTGTTCATCTCTCCTCGGGCTTTTCCTTGTTCATCGAAAGTGATTGTTATGTCAGTCATAACCTTATCTATTTCGCCCTTTGTGTCTCCCATCTGTTTTGTTAATCCATCTACGGTTTCCTGAATTCCAGTAACCCTTTTATCTATCTTCTCTATTTTTAAGAGTTGTTCATCACGATCCGTTTTCCGTTGCTTGCTTTCAACTTTAAGATTACCTTCGTACTGACCTAACTTCGTGGTTATATCCTCCTCATGCTTCCTCAACCAGTCATCCACCTGTCGCGTGAATGTATTAAATTGCAATTCCCTTTTGTTTGCATCAGTCTCACCTTGCCTCTTGACATCATTCATTTTGGCCTGAACTTCCTCGACTTTTCCCTCGAGTTTTCCTACTTTTTCCTCCACCCCTTCGAATCTTTTTCCTAGCTTATTAAGACTACCTTTTAGCTCATCCCGGGATGTTTGACAAAGATTCATATTTGACCCTATTTGATCCATTAACTCTTTTCGCACCTCTTGGATCTGGGTTACAAGTTTCTCTTTACATTCGTCTACATTCTCTTTACAAGTTTTTTCCATGTTACTTAATTTAGTTTCCATAGAACCAAATTTATCCTTTAAAATTCCAAAATTTTCTCGACATTCAGTTTGGGATTTTACAGTACTTTCCTTCAAGGTATTTATTTGGTCTTGCAATCCTGACTGAAGTACCCCGTTTTCCTCTTCAATTTTACTTGTGATTTCCCCTTTGAACTTATTTAACTTAATCTCAAACCCCGTGTCAAAACCCTGATATTTAAATCTATGTTTTATTTTATACTTCCTTGGAGTTTATTTGACTCCTTTTTTATTTCCACAATTTCAGCATTCAGTGCCTCGTTATTCGTTTTACTGTCGGTTTTGATAGATTCTAATGTATCATCCATCTTAACACTGTCACTTTGAAAAGATTCTAACTTCTGATTTATGGAGTCTAAATCCCTTTTGTTTGCGCTCTGTTGGATGTCCAATTTATTTTCTATAGTTTCGAATCTATCTTTACTATCTGCCTTCATGGCCTCCAAAAGCCTCTGCCTCTCTTCACTACTATCTGCCTTCATGCCCTCCAAGACCAGCTGCATTTCCTCACTCAATGACATCTAATTATCTTAGAGAATACAGTGGGCTACTATGTCCCATCGTCGGTTCATGCATGAGAGATGGTACTCTGAACTCTTGTGTCCCAATTTCCAAAATTCAACCTCAGTACGGGTGTTTACTAAAACGTACACTTCTGGTATAATACTCATTACAAAATTAACACCTTTATGGAAGTAATTTTTTTAATTCAATTTTTTTTGAAAAACCATATTTTTCAAAAAATGAAAATTTTGATTTCTCAAGAAAAACTCGGGTTTTCCCTAGGAAAACTCATCCCTACGTACTGGGTGCCATGTTTTAGAGTTTTAGGGGGGTGTTTATTAAGGGCTGCTCGGTATGAATTTCCAGGGTCCCAATGCGGTCAGTTAAATTTATATTTTTTAACTAATTCTATCACTATTTTTACTTTTACGTGATATGACCGTCTTAAGTGTTCCTCCAAGCACTAATCCAAGCACATTATTTTTATGCCCCCATGTGCCCATTCAACAATGAAATATGCAAATCACAGTTTGCCAGCAATGCTCAATCGGGAGTATCGGGGTTCATGGTTTGTTCTCCCACTCTGTGACCTACACACTTTGGATTAAGCAGAGGATACACTTCCAAAAATAAACCAAAATCAACTCCTACTATTAAAACATTTAATTATCCAAATATATGGCGCTACAAAAGTTAAACAAATAAAAATACTGACACTCCACTTCACACTTGTCCAATGTTGAACAAGGAATTCATATTAAACAATTATAAGATCATAATGACTGGTTTTCCAAAAACCAACAAACTTCTACTAAGTTTCACTTCCATATGGTGTCCTTTTTAAATTCCTTAAAATAAAGAGCTCCAAACGGCTCGGTAATATTTACCTACACTGTGTTATCAATGTAATAAACATTAATTACTATTTACATGAGTGTATCTTGTTTACTCATAAATATCAAAATTACCAAAGTTTGGTTAATCATCAATTCAATTTTTGGGCTTTCACAATGCTCATATGTTACCATCCCTATCTCTCAAGCTAACAACTCACTACCGTGATTGGGAAAAATTTGCGTACTCCAGATCTACAGAAGACTACTGAACAAGTCAAAATTAAGATTACTCCCGGAATCTAATGTCCTCAATAAAACTCGTGAATCACTAAATCATATAATAATAAAGTTAGGGATTTACCATTATTTGTCTTAAAAGACCATTATATTAGAAGAAAGCAACGATCTGAACTCCGCAAGCGAATATCATGGATATAAAGGGACCTTGGTTCAAAGACCAGGTTGTTCAAACAATCTTTAAACACTTTTGTGTATTATGACTCAGACGGTCCGTTTCCGGACCTACCGCTACACCAGAGGGCGAGGGTCTAGTCTAAACTACTTAGCGTGATTTATTGCCGGGAGAGAAGAGAGTTCACAGCCTCGCTTCCACAAGGGACCGGCTACCAACAGCTTTCCATACAGCTGTTTCAAATGCAATTCTCTGAATGACAAGGCTTCTAATACAAATTCTTAAAACAACATATTTAGGCTCAACAGTCCTATTCTCTTAGCTTCGGTATATAATAATTATGAAGTGTCCTCATTGGCGGGTAAGAAAATTCAATAATACAACCAATATTTAAGGGGCTTCAACACGGACGACTCTGAGTTCGATCCTTTCAAATGCCTCGGGAGCAGTATCCCAATTTGGAGGACTTATAACATTTGCGACTTAGGGCAGGCCTCGCCTTATACCAGCGCTCATAATACAACATAAATAGCACCCTTTTTAACATACAACACATAATGTCTCGTGATCACTGTCACAACTTTGAGGACTTATCACAGTTCAATTACCACGACCAACTGTCCCTCATAATTAGTTTTACCGAGCATTTCAACGCATTCCTAGCGTGACAAATTACTTCAATGTGCTACATGGCGCTCATACATTAATTAGCCAAGTTGCCTTCAAAGAACTAATAAATTCAAAATCAACGTTTGATCTCCGTCTCAAAATATATATTACTCTTCCTCCCTTTACAATAATCATTTTTACCATAAAGAACATGTATTCATAACATGTATTAATTCATTTAAAGGAGCTCGAAAGCTTCCACTTTCAATATAAAATTCATCATAATATTTATTCATTATATAATTATTATTATCATTATTACGCTTGCTTTCTCATATTTATATAATTTATCATTTACACTGATATTTTACTGAATACATTCCCCAAGGGATTCATTTATCATTCACATATTTATTATACTTTTCTCAAATTAATTGTTCAGGGCAATCATTCTTTTACCTGTTATTAAATATCCCTACTCTCTCTCTCATGAGGATTATACGCAAATTCTCCCAAACACATATCATAATGAAATAGTTACTCACATGACTGTACGGTCAGCGACCGAATCCTCCAGCGATGGAACATTTTTGCCCACCCACTGCTTTTAAGTCATTTCCATGGTTACATTTACACTCAATAACACTTCTTCAACAGCACATAAAATATTTACCTTATTCACTTGGAATATAATGAATACCATTTTGTATTCGTTTTCACTTAACACCATACAATTTCACTAAAAATATTACACTCAAAAAATTTCACTATATTGATATTACACAACAATTTTATCACTTGGGCGTTAATTATTCGCCTTACACACGTGATTTCTTTTCTTTCCCGTTTCCAAGGGTGACACTTATAGAACGTCGGCTTCCTAATCTGACGAGATGACGGAAAGTCTCGATCGAACTACACCTCACTGGAACGGCTGATCTTCAAATCCGGGTTTTGACTATCTGCTTCTATAACTTTACTGCACGATGTCGTTTCTTGCTAGACGCTAGCTTGTTCGTCTAAATAAAAGTCTGTCCTTGATATATTACTATTACGGCCGCTCGAACGGTTTATCGGTGACCTAGTAATTTGCTTGCATAACTTGCTATTACTTTAATTCGTAGCTTATTGGAGTATTCCCCAATGTTTGCTGTTCATTTGTCTACCTAGACAAAGCCTGGAACTACAATTCCTGATTTTTATCGTCCTGCGCTCTAGTCCCTACATTTCCGGAACACTAGGCGTTACTTATTTAGTTCTACCCTAATCGGGTTCCTTAACGTCGATAGAACTGTCTATTTCACTTTCCTTGGGTACTTCGAAACCTTATGATGCGTCGGTTCTTTAACTGAACTATTATTCGAGTACCTATCGCTTGTTATATCTTCAAGTCCACAGCCTAAACTTTGACTATACTGGTGAACTTGAACGATAATTGTTTTGCATACAGCGTCTACGCGCTCACTAAAATAACTTGTTATACTTTGCGACACAGTATCACGCTCTCTGGCGTCTGTTATAACTGAATGTACTTTGATGCAGCTTTTCTATACTAGGAGTTTACTTGTAGCTTATCTGGTAGTCGATGCTTCATCGTGCAGCGCCTCTGCGCTCACGGAACTGAATTGTTATGATACAGCGACGCCCCTCGGGCTGTCTGAAAACTGCATTTACGATGATAGTGACACAGTGTCACGCCCGCAGGCTGACAATAACTGCATTTGATGATGATCCAGCGTGTAGCGCCCCTGCGCAAATCGGCGGCAAAAAGATAAAATCCGCGTCTTCTCCAGCACTAACTTTTGAAGTAATTGTCGTATAATTTTGAAAAATATATCTCTGGAAAGCTCTGGTTTTAAACGTAAACTGGTTTCTTTGATCATGAAAATCGATCGCACAATTCCAAGATATTAAATAATTTGGCTCCTCCGATACGTGGGTGTTTCAGTTTATTTTTCCGTCCTTACCAACTCTGGTCTCGGGGAATTACTAACGACGTCATGCCACGTCTGCAGTTCTTTCCTGTGCAATTATTATAAACTTTTTCCCCACACAAAAATCTCTATTCCAGAATGATCAACAATGATGTGTTTCTTTCATTAATTAAATGCTCGCAAATGGCTTAATTCTAATTATTTCTCTTCTTGCGCGATTGCGAGGTTGTCATTTTATAGCTGAGTAAGGTCAATTTCCGAAACCTCTTCTCTCTTACTCGTAGTGGAAAGATTTTATCGTTCTATTAATAATCATGAACCAGCTCCTTATCGATGCGTCGAGCATGATCTCACGTCCGCTTGACTCGTGGTCACCTATTCTTGCGCCACATTATAACAGCCCACTTCTTAAAATCTTTCCAAGTCATTCTAAAGACTGTATTATTTCCTCTCTTCTTTTGCAAATAAATTATGGATTCGACGCTTGAAACAATAGCACATGGGTTCAATACTTACCCTTTGGAACCCTGTGAGTAACACTGTTCACTTGACATTTCCGACAGACCAGTTCATTCCCAGGATTTAGGCCATTTGGCACAAATCTACACCGTTTCACCGATCTGAACCAACATTTGTATACTTACCCTTTGGAAACCTTCGGGTAACACTGTCCACCTTAAATTTCGGACAGACCACTCCATTCTCTGCATTTAGGCCCTTTGGCACAAAACTTACGGCGTTTCACCGATCTTAATCAAAATTTGTATACTTACCCTTTGGAACCTTGCGTGTAACACTGTTCACTTGAAATTTCGGACAGACCACTCCATTCCCTGCATTTAGGCACTTTGGCACAAATCTACACCGTTTACCAATCTGGTCCAAAATTTGTATACTTACCCTTTGGAACCCCATGAGTAACACTGTCTACTTTAAATTTTGGACAGGCCACTGCATTCCTTGCATTTAGGCCCTTTGGCACAAATCTACACCGTTTCACCGATCTGAACTAAAATGAGTATACTTACCTTTTGGAACCCTGTGAGAAACACTGTCCACTCTAAAATTCGGACAGACCATTCCATTCGCTGCATTTAGACCCTTTGGCACAAATGCTCACTGTTTCACCAATCTGTACCAAAATTTTTATACTTACCCCTTGGAACCCTGCGGGTAACACTGATACTTTAAATTTTGGACAAACCACCCTATTCCCTGCATTTAGGCCCTTTTGCACAAACCTACACCGTTTATCCCATCTGAACCAAAAGTTACATACTTACCCTTTGAAACCCGATGAGTAACACTGTCTACTTGAAATTTCGGACAGACCACTCCATTCCCTGCATTTAGGCCCTTTAGCACAAATCTACACCGTTTCACCTAATTGCACCGAATTTTACATACATATCCGTCGGAACCCTGTGAGTAACAATGTCTAGTTTTAATTTCGGACAAACCACTCCATTCCTTGCATTTATTCCATTTTGCAGAAATCTACACCGTTTCAGCCATCTGAACCAAATTTTACATACTTACTCTTTGGAACCCGACGAGTAACACTGTATACTTGAAATTTCAGACAGTCCACTCCATTTCCTGCATTTAGGCCCTTTAGCACAAATCTACACCTTATCACCTTATTGCACCGAATTTTACATACTTACCCTTTGAAACCCTGCTGGTATCACTGTCCACTTTAAATTTCGGACAGACCATTCCATTCCCTGCATTTAGGCCTTTTAGCACAAATCTACATCGTTTCACCTATTAGCACCGAATTTTACATTCTTACCCTTTGAAACCCTGCTGATATCACTGTCTACTTTAAATTTCGGACAGACCATTCCATTCCCTGGATTTAGGCCCTTCAGCACAAATCTACTCCGTTTCACCTAATTGCACCGAATTTTACATACCGGTACTTACCCTTTGGAACCCTGCGGGTAACACTGTCCACTTTAAATTTCGGACAGACCACTCCATTCCCTCCTTTTATGCCCTTTAGCATAAATCCACACCGTTTCACCTAATTGCACCGATTTTTACATACTTACCCTTTGAAACCGTGCTGGAGACACTGTCCACTTGATATTTTGGACAACACTCTCCATTCTCTACATTTAGAATAACAGACAAAAGGAACTTTAAAACCACGTTTTAAGGCCCTATAACCAGTCATGTCCGGAGTAGTGTAACTGTAACCCCCTAAACACTATCAGACCAGACCACCAGACGGTCGGAAAAAGTAGCTGATGGGCGGCCAGTTCGATAGTGCGTAGGCCTGTCTGCCGACCAATTCGGTCTGCGCAGACTGTCTGACGGTCTGGCTGGAAAACCTTCAGACCACCAGACTGCCCCTCGCCTGTCTGGTCTGGTCTGCGTTGTTTGTAGCGCCGTCTGGCCGACTGGCGGACTCCGTCGCGATCTGCAGAAGTTTCAGTACGTATTCTACTGTTGAACAGAGAGGCACTACGTCTTATTACAAGATTCTGTCGCCATATCTCAATATTCCCAGCATAGAAACAACATGAGTGCCGATGATATTGAAGTAGGCGATCATGAAGCGGATACTATCTTGCAAATGTTAGAAGTGTATCGGGAGCATAGATGTTTGTACGAAATTAGAAGTGATAGTTACTCGAATAAAATTGCAAGCATGAAGGCTTCAACGCTTTGTTGGCAATTATTAAATTATTAAATACTCAACAAAATAACAATAAACATAACATAACCATCTTACTTATTACTGGGCGGACGACTCAATACAACTGAGGTCTGGAGGTCTAGTAAGTTGGTGTGTATGCAAAGCCGTCCCCCGACCTAGCAACTTGCCCGTCCACGTCTGCTGGTCTGGTCTGGTCTGATAGTGTGTAGCAGGCTTTAAGTTATATTAGTACCGTAAGTCTATTGTTGGCTGGTAATGCGGGCTGCATCGCGTCGCTCCTACCAGTGTTCTGGTGCAGAATTGTGAAAATGGTTGCATCTTGCAGTCACGAGGAGTAATTAGTGCAAAACGATTTCTTAGGCCCCTTGAAACAGTTATCATCATGAACATATTATGCCTCTGTAAAAGTGCGATGGTGTTGGTGCAGTTCATTGAGGTTATCAACTACAATAAGCGTTGGTGCTTTCAAATTTACTTTCATTTATTCCTATCCTTATCCTTCAGTTCTATGTGGTGATAAATTACACTAATGCTACATCAGGAGCACGGGACAGCCGAAGTTTTCCAAAGTGCTCTGATTATTTTCCTATGGCGCTATGCAACAAAAGACGGCACTATTGATCTATACTTTTCTAACATCCAATGAGATATAGACCCTAGGCAGTGTCTTTTATTTCACTTACTCCTCTTTCTAATCATATTTTTCAATTCAGTCGCCTCCGTAGCGTAGCGGCCAGCATGGTTAGCTGCCGCCCCGGAGGTCCAGGGTTCGATTCCCGGCTCTGCCACGAAATTTGAAAAGTGGTATGAGGATTGGAATGGGGTCTACTCAGCCTCGGGTGTTCCAAATGAGTAGAGGGGGTTCGATTCCCACCTCAGCCATCCTCGAAGTGGTTTTCCGTAGTTTCCCATTTCGTCTTCGGGCAAATGCCGGGATGGTACCTTCTTCAAGGCCACGGCCGCCTCCTTCCCTCTTACTTGCCTATCCATCCTGACCATCCATCTTCCCTCATGAGGCCCCTGTTCGCTTTGCAGGTGAGGCAGCCTGGGCGAGGTGCCAATCACACCTCACCAGTTGTATCCACTCCCATTAGTTGTTCCCAGCTCTAGGACACTGCCTGTAGAGGCGGTAGTGGTGAGTTCCCTCGCTGAGTCCGTTGGTTCCACCAACCTGGAGGGTAAACGACAAAGAAAAGAAGAAAAAAAAATCAATTCATTTTTAAATTACATTTGTCAGTAGGTGTAGATAGTAAAAAGCCGTTTCCATATTCATTATTATCATTGTCATTCCGGGAAAATGACTTTAATGTTACGTCAATTATACTGTACAACGTATCAACCCCACTACCACCACCACCACCACCACAAAAAGTTATATTTTTAATTTTAATTTTCTGATAGTTTAAGTATCATGTGCCAGTTCTGTAGTAGTATTCATTATCATCCATAAAACAAATAAATCCACCGGGCGAAGCCGGGCACTACTGCTAGTGGAAGATAAAACTGAAAATTACCTAATGCAGTGATTGTATTTATATGTATTTTATGTATTTAAAAATACAAAATAAGTTACTAATGAAAAGTATTTTCGTTATTTTTATTTTATTTTTATTTAGTCAATTTACCCTCTAGGCCTCTATGGGCAGTGTCCTGGAGCTTGGAACATCTGGTCGGGATGGATACAACTGGGGAGGTGGGATCAGCACTTCGCCCAGGAGGCCGCACCTCAAAGCGAACAGGGGCCTCATGAGGGATGTAAGAGTGGGATGGATAGGCTAGGAAGAGGGAAGGAGGCGGCCGTGGCCTGACAGTAGGTACTGCCCCCGTAAATTGAATTATACTGAGACCACGGTGGCTGTATTGGCATATGTGAATAAAGTTATGGCCGTCATAGTTGTGACGTGTATATTCATGACGTAGGCGTGGATGACGCAACGCTCGAGCAAGTAGGCTGGCTGAGCTTAGATTCTTGCTGACGTCACGATTTTGTTCGAGAAGGATCTTAGATTTACGACGCAGTCGCAGGGAAGCAAGTAAACGTGCTGAGGAAGAAGTTACGCTATTGGAGGAGAGGCTCGAACCAATGAATGATAGCTTGAAGGGAGACGGAGATTACTGAAACTACCATATTTAATAACTGTTGGCATGCAGAATTGTGGAAAACTATTTTCAGTTATGGCATTGATTTGGAATTTTGAAGAAATTAATTATATGTTTTTGAAATCTGAAAATCCGTCAAGAATAGCCAAAGTTGGAACTTCGAGTAATGATGGAAGAAGAAGCTATGGTAGGGATGGATACGCCCCTTCAAAGTTGATAAAAGGCCTTGCACAGCAGAGAGGAGTTGCTCACTTCGTGGTTTTATTCTGACTTGATAGTCTGACTTCGTGTTCTGATAGAACAAGCATATCGTCATAAGCAAGCGAGGCAGAGCCCACCGCATCGAACAGTATTGGGTATCCAGCAGTGCAATTTTACTGTTACTAAAACTAGGCGAAGTTGGAGCGCACACATAAACGATTCTACAAGTTTATCAATCAAGAATTAGCTACTGCATTTATACTAATTCAATAGTGCATTACAATATTGAGGCGTGTGCGAAAGTTGAACTTTTTCATTATAATACTTCAGAAGATATTCGCATTTAAAGACTGCAGAGAAAAGTGTTTTTCTCGAATCCTGAGAAGCACTTTTACTACCACATTCTACGCTACGGCAGACACGTGTATTGCAACCGTGATACTGAAGATTACATTTGGTGATACAACGCTACATTCTACAATGGAACTATACAATCTGGCAGTACTTTCGACTAACATTATAATGGAAGTGGAGATGGAAGACTAAAACTTTAATGCAATTGGGACATACATCAGTAGTGTGAAGTAGCAAAATGGAGCTTCGATAATCGTCATTCTACAAAGACGAGTGTTGAGAAAATTGTAAATGTTAAGGTTGGTAACGTTTCGTTCCTATGTACAAAACTCTTTGGTTTTACTATTCTGTGGATTGTTGTTAACATATTTGTTTGTGAATAAAAGTTGGTTAGAAATCTTTGAATCTCAATAAAGTGTTCCAGATAATGTGTAGTTACAACTAAAAGAACATATGGCGACCGTGACAGGACTTTAACAAGCGTGTATAAACTTTGTTGAATTACAATTTGATAGTAGCCAGGCGCGGATCTAGAGTTTGGTTTTTTTTTTTTGGGGGGGGGGGGTCAGAGAATCGATCTAGAGTTTGGCCTTGCGGGGGGGGGGGGCGGGGGGGTCAGAGAATCGAAATTGTTAAGAAAAATGGTATCACTAAAAACGCAATCACAAAATAACCAAACGTACAAAACCAGACCAATTTTTTTGCAAGCTACATGGATAGAAATTTGATGCGTTTAGCGCACCAAAAATATTCGTACAAATTGCAACGGCGTGTTTTGCGACTTTTACATCGAGCTTCGAGAAAAGGATCAAGGTACGTTACAGTTTCGGCAAGTCGAGTTGGTACCGACAAAGGGAGAAAGTCACAGCTTATATTGCCAACCAAGCTTGCGGTTTGGAGGTCGGCAAAAATTTTTGGTGCGAAAAAAATCCCCAGTTTCCTATCCGTGCATTGCTGCACATTCATCGTGACATCACTATAAACATCGATTCGGTAATCACAAGGTTTGCTAAACAAAATAGACGAGTTGATTTTGTTGTATAACTAATAGTTTTTATTCAAGAGGTTTGAAGTTGTAAATATGTACAGTTGTAAGAGAACATAATAATTCCAATAAAGATAATTCAGTATTGAATAAAATGAAAAGAAAAACTGTTTTTCAGTTAAAATTCGTTAAGTTTTATTTGTCTGGTAATTGTGTTTTCGTTTTTTGAGTTTGCAAAAAAATTTGGTCTCCGTTTGGGGGGGGGGGGGGGGGTCATGACCCCCGTGACCCTCCCCCCCCCCCCCCCCTTGAATCCGCGCCTGATAGTAGCGAGTATAACTGTGCCTGTATAATCCAGTATACCGTATCCTGTTGTTTACATCCGTAGCCCGTAATTATGGCGGGTACACAAATAACTAAGAGGAGAGCGGTTATCCGCACATTGTTCACGAAAGCTTGCAGTGCTTTAGACGAACTACTGACGCAGAGAGATGCAGATTTACAATTAATAAGTGCGCGTTTATTAGTGCTCGAAGAAAGAAGACACGAGTTATCGGAGCTGGACAGTCAGATTTGTGAAAACATCTGTGCTGAAACAAAGGAAGAGGAGATCGAAGAAGTACTGATGGCGGAAATGGAGAAAGCAGAGGAGTATACCTTACGTTACCACAGCATTAAAGGTAAGGCCTCTGATCTGATAACAAGGAATAGCGCTGCTCATACTTCATCTAGTTGTGTTGGCGATCGTTCGGGAAACGAAATATCTCTTCGCCTACCGAAATTAGAATTGAATAAGTATGACGGGGAAATAGCCGGTTGGATCTCATTCTGGTCACAGTTCTCACAAATTGACGAGTGTCAGTCGTTAAGTAAGGAGGAAAAATTTCAGTACTTGATTCAAGCCACGAAAGAGAACTCTCGAGCACGCGCGGTTGTTGTGAGTTTCCCTCCCTCAGGCGAAAATTACGGAAAGGCCATTCAAACACTTAAGGACAGATTTGGACGTAATGATCTCCTTATCGAGTATTATGTACGGGAACTACTGAGTTTAGTTATGGAAAGGAAGACGGTCAAGATCAGCATTTTGTATGACAAACTAGAAACTCAATTACGGGCACTAGAGTCATTAAATGTGTTCTCGGATAATTATGCCGCATTATTGTTTCCGCTAATAGAATCGTGTCTGCCCGCAGACATACTGAAGGTGTGGCAACGTTCCAATGAACCCAATAGGACACTGAAGGAACAGATGGATAATTTAATGTTGTTTTTGAAGAGAGAAGTAGAAGGGGAGGAGAGAGTTGCAATGGCAAATAATCAGTCCCTTTCCTACAACCAGGCTAAGAGTCCAGGAAAATCGCATGATATGGACAAAGTTAATTTTGCTTCTGCGATCGATCTTGCCAGTCTGAGCATTGAATCTGACACTCAGAAGTGTGTATTTTGTAAAGGGGTGAATCATTGTTCCACAGAATGTCTCCATGCACAAAAAATGTCCCTTGAAAACCGAAAAGATGTTCTGTATAAAGATAAGCGCTGTTTTTCTTGTACCAAAGCAGGCCATTCTGCACAGCAGTGTCGAGCACGATGTGTTATTTGTCGTGGACGACATGTACCATTATTATGTCCAGCTGTTCAGAAGTATCAAGCAGAAGAGAAAGGTTGTGTTGAGGGGAAGAATTCTGAGATCAAAAGAGAAGAGGTTTCCTTGTTTAATACTTCATCTATTGACAGCAATTTGTCAGTTAGCTCTCAAACGGAGGTCTATCTCCAGACTCTGTTAGTTTACGTTAAGAATGGTGACAAAATCAGGAAGGCAAGGTTACTGATAGACAGTGGATCCCAACGTTCGTATATTTCTAGTAGTTTGGCTGAAGAAATGAACTACTCTCCTATTGGGGAAGAGAGCATTATCCACTCTCTTTTTGGTGGTAAGCCAACAGGGGTAGTTAAGCACCGATGTTACAAGGTGCACTTACTCAGCTTGAATAACGACTTTGCATGCAATTTCGTAGCGTTAGACCAAAGGACAATTACAGCTACGATTCCATCAGTAGAAGTCAGGAAAGAAGTGAGGGAAGAATTACTAAGAGAACACATTCCGATGTGCAGAGATTCTGTAGCTCCTATTGACATCTTGATAGGTTCTGACATTGCGGGAAAGTTGTGGACAGGTAAAATTAAGACTCTACCTTCTGGACTGGTAGCCATTGAAACCTGTTTAGGATGGACGGTAACGGGGAAGAAGAAGGTAGTAGACACCGTGGGAAAAAAGGAGCTAGCGAAGCATGCAAGTATTGCGAATGCAGTCACTGCACTCAGTATTACTCAGCTACCCGTATCTGATCTGTGGAAAATGGAGACCATTGGGATAACCGATCCTGTAGAGAACACCACAAAGGAGGAGAAGAGGATGTCAGCACTGAGGTATTTCAAAAATACGGTTGCTTTTGTAGATGGCAGATACGAGGTACGTCTTCCATGGGGGAGAGATGCTCCAGACCTTCCAACCAATCGAGGGATTGCAGAAGGCAGATTGATTCGAATGACCCGAAAATTAAAGGCAAAGCCTGGTCTCTATGAAGAATATGACACTATTTTACGAGATTGGGTGAAAGAAGGCATTGTGGAAATGGCGAGGGATCTATCTACTGGACACTATCTTCCTCACCGTCCAGTGCTGAAGGAAAATAGTACAACTACGAAAGTGCGTCCCGTGTTCGACGCATCGGCGAAGGAGAGAGGTTTGCCATCACTGAACGACTGCCTTGAAGAAGGACCTAACCTTATTGAAATCATACCCGAACTACTCTTGAGGTTTCGGCAACGAAAGATAGGCATCACAGCTGATATCAAGAAGGCATTTTTACAGATAAGTGTACACCCAGAAGAGAGAGACTACCTGAAGTTCCTGTGGTATGGTAATAATAGTGAGAAAGACCTACAAGTCCTTCGTCATGCCAGAGTGGTGTTCGGTGTTACCAGTAGCCCGTTTCTTCTTGGAGCAGTAATTGGCTACCACCTGGAAAAATATATGGAATCAACTGATCCAAAGGAGGCTAAAATTGCATCATCATTGAAGAACAATTTTTATGTTGACAATCTGGTGACAAGCCTCGATCGAGCAGAAGAAGTTGAGGAATTCGTTTACCTTTCAAGGACTATCATGGCGAGGGCCGGGTTCGACCTTCGGGGATGGGAGTCAACCGGAGACGGATCTTCTCAGGAGTCTTCACTGCTTGGCATTAGGTGGAATCGCCAAGACGATACTCTGAAGATCAATATGGATTGGTGGGAGAGATCGTGTGAAATAGGAGATTTGACGAAGAGGACTATTCTTTCAATAATCCACCGCATTTTCGATCCGATTGGACTAACCATTCCAGTAACGATTAGGCTGAAACTGTTAATTCAAGAGTTATGGACCAGAAAGTTGGGATGGGACGAGCCTATCGACAAAGATACTCGACGGCGGTTGGAGAAGTGGCTAAATGACTTGCCTCACTTAAGAGAAATTGAGGCGATACGTCACCTTGGCAATGAGGAGGACATCTCACTACACGTATTTTGTGATGGAAGTCAAAACGCATATGCAGCTGTTGTCTTTATCAGGAGCAGTTATCAGGGAGAGGCACATCTTCGGTTAGTAGTAGCTAAAGCAAGAGTAACACCGCTTAAGCCCCTGACCATCCCTCAAGTGGAATTATTAGGAACTCTTATTGGAGCGCGTCTGCTGAAATCAGTTCAAGAAAGTCTAGGTTGGAAAGAAGTAGCTGTTTATTGTTGGACCGACTCAAGTACTGTACTAGCCTGGATTCTTGGCAACGGAGACAAGACAGTATTTGTTAGGAACCGAGTGAAGGAGATAAGGGAGCTCACTGATGCACGAAGCTGGAGACACATACCAGGGGATTTGAACCCCGCAGACCTACCCTCAAGAGGATGTACTGTCGCACAACTAATCGAATCCAAATGGTGGGAAGGGCCTAAGTGGCTTGTTGAAGGAGAAGAAAACTGGCCTGAATCTTCTATACGCTATGAAGTGGTAAACGAACATAACCTTATTGCCATCACTCATAATACGACATGGCTGTATCACCGGTTCAGTAAATATGAACAAATTGTGCGGATGGTGGGATGGATCTACAGATTTCTCAACAACTGTCGACGCAATGAAGTTAAAAGAAGTGGTCCGTTATCGACAAATGAGGTGGCTACAGCCGAAGACAAAATTGTTTTGTTCATTCAAAAAGAGTCCTTCGAATTCCCAGACGATCAGAGACTTAAGCGCCTTGAAGTATTCCAAGATCAAAAGGGCATAATTAGACTCAAGACACGGATAGTCGAACGTGTGGATAAGGGTCCGTTCAAACTACCAGACGTGCTACCTTCCGAACATCCGTTGGTCAAGAGGTATGCAGAAGAAGTGCATTGTAAAAACAATCACCCCGGTCCAGCAACTCTCCTAGGTTTGTTACGCGAGAGATTCTGGATCCTTAAAGGACGCCAGTTGGCGAAGGGAACAGTCAAGAGATGTGTTGTTTGCCGACGTTTTCAAGCAAAAAACTTAGACACTCAGTCTCCTCCTTTGCCAGATCTTCGAGTTAACGATGCGGCCATATTCGAAGTCATTGGAATAGATTTGGCAGGACCCTTGTATATTCGTGATTCATCGAAGACATGGGTTGCTCTATTCACTTGTGCTTGCTACCGAGCTGTACATCTGGAACTAGTTCCGTCTCTGTCAACTGAAGCATTCATAAGAGCACTGAGGCGTTTTATCGCACGGCGTGGTCGACCTAAAGTGATCATCTGTGATAATGGAACAAATTTTCGAGGAACGTGTAATGCTCTTGAAAGGTTAGACTGGGAGAAAATCGTTACCTACAGCACTGGAGAACGCATAATTTGGAGGTTCAATCCGCCTACGGCGTCGTGGTGGGGAGGCTTCTGGGAACGATTGGTGAGCCTGGTGAAGCAAATTTTACGGAAGACATTGGGGAAGGCTTCATTGTCTTGGGATGAGCTTCAGACCATACTTATTGACTGTGAAGCAGTGATTAATGCAAGACCATTGACTTATACGGCAGAAGATAATAGAGATCCTATTCCATTGACCCCATCCATGCTACTGCAAGAAGTACGAGAGACAGGA
This sequence comes from Meconema thalassinum, assembly GCA_946902985.2. Classification (NCBI taxonomy): domain Eukaryota; kingdom Metazoa; phylum Arthropoda; class Insecta; order Orthoptera; family Tettigoniidae; genus Meconema; species Meconema thalassinum. Next base: position 193,884,595 of record OX336395.1, read on the forward strand.
GTTCCTGACCTTTACTGCATTGAGTCAGCAAGCATCACTCGGAAAATTCGGTATCTGCAAAGACTGAGAGAAGAGCTAAGAAGACGCTTCCGATCAGAATATCTGGGGCAGTTAACCTGGACCAAGCGGCGCGAAACTAGAAAGCCTATAATTGGAGAGGTGGTTATAATAGGATCGGACAATCGGAAGAGAATAGATTGGCCTTTGGCAAGAATTGAGCAGCTCATTCCAGGGCGAGATGGAAGAGTCCGGGTGGTTCAACTAAAGACTAGCAGTGGTACTGTTGTACGTCCTATACAGAGAGTCTACCCCTTGGAGGTCCAGTCCTGCACCGAGAGTTACCAAGAAAAAACCCACTTCATGGACGATGATGACAAGGATGTGTCCAAATCCCCTGAAGAATTGAGGACAAGAGCAGGAAGAAAAGTGGCCCCTCCTAAAAGACTAGATCTTTGATTTCATGTTACAGAGGAGAAGGAATTCAGTTGACATACATTGTACACCTGTTTGACACTTTGATAATTTCCAATTTTGAGAAAATTGTAAATTAGGTGGGAGTATGTTGAGAAAATTGTAAATGTTAAGGTTGGTAACGTTTCGTTCCTATGTACAAAACTCTTTGGTTTTACTATTCTGTGGATTGTTGTTAACATATTTGTTTGTGAATAAAAGTTGGTTAGAAATCTTTGAATCTCAATAAAGTGTTCCAGATAATGTGTAGTTACAACTAAAAGAACAACTAGCATGTAGTGAACATTCAGCTACACTCATGCATCGTAATCCATCGCTGAATTACATCAAATGGCAGTGGAAATAAATTCATACTCCACAATTATGAACATTTCTGCGGAAATATTTGCAATGAACTTCATGGCTGATTTCTACAAGAACTTCAGGGAACTTTCAAGAGGGGCAAGGGTTTTTCCCAGCACACAAAGAAGAGTTTTGCCAGAAGGATGTCTATCGTCTACACGGAGCAGTGCGATTTCCGGAGGAGGAAGCTGTTCTATTCTCCGAGGGCGCAGGTTCCAGGTTCGAGGTCGGTGCACATCTATCCTGTGGTGAAATGGAACCAGCAGCAGTCTTCTTTGACATTTTCTTCTAGAACTTCAATCCAACAGATAAGGTAGCCGTGAATCGTTTCTTGATTTATTTGAGCCATTTTAGTGAGATCTGAGCAACTATCTTTCCCATATTTTCTGTCATATATTTGATTGCCCCATATTCTTTTGCTAGATGTTTCTGTACTCTGTACACTTTGCAGCTTTATGCCATTTTCTTCGATTTATTGAGACATTATTATGTCATTTGCATATTTAAACATTTTGGATCAGTTTATACTGAAGTTAAATATTCTTTCGAGAATTTGAATTTTTCTTGTAGTCACGATTTGACTGTAAAGTTAACGATTTTCTATAGCAAGTTTGAATTCAGACAGCGTGTCGTTTTATTAAAGTAATTCTTTCCAGTAAATTACTTTGACCAATTTTCTGTCATCCTCAAGAAAGAAGAATGATTAAAAGATTTTAGAGCGTTAAAATCTACTACTTTATCGACGATCTTGGAAATACTAGTCGTTTTTATGAACATGATTGAAACACAGACATTTTTAGTCAATTCTGAAATACCATTGCATTATAGACAATTTTATGAAATATGAACTTTGAATACGATTTATTCAGTACACTATAGTAATGAACATTTGATAGGAGATCTTCTCAATTCTAGATTGAAACAATAATGTTTGCATTTTCTAGTCTATTTGCATTCTATTCGACTATTTCTGCAGTTAAATGAATTTTGCTTGAATATAGTATTTTTATACTGCGATAATTATGATGAGATTAATTCATTTTGATAGACCAGGGAGGCGTGTCTAATCGTATTTGCTATTAAATTTATTTGTGACTGGCAAATTTTTACTTCATATCGCTTCATGAATGAAACCCACGAAGGTTAAATATAATAACAGTTTTCGATACAATTGATGAATATAAGAATTTTTAAAGAGGAACTATGGATGTATAATCGTTAGTTCAGTGGACGTGTAAAAGTCGCTGATGAATAATGCCCTTTAATAAGTGAAGGAGGTTCCCACAATAATATTGATGATGATGATGAATTTATAAGTGGAGGTTTTTTGTGTGTATTGTGGAAGATTTTGATGCCATATATAATGAGATATATGATGAATTAAGGGCCAATTTTGTGCGTTTGTGCGAGGTATGTTTCCGCTGAGTTGTATTGTTCAGGTCCATTGAAAATTATTCATGTGAAGTTACTGTTAAAATTAACAAGAGTGATAAATTGATTGAATTATAGATTTTGAATGGAGGTTACCGTCACAAATAATAATTATTAAATCTTATTAAACCTGAATCTAAAATTTAAATATAAGTAACCTTCATCGGTCGATTATATTACCACGATTTAAGAAAATATCAACCGGATAAACGTGTGGTTAATGTATTTCAAATATAAATAAAATATAAATAATGTAAATAACTATGTAAATATCTATAATAATAATTTGAAACAAACGGGATTAATAGAGGCGTGTAAAAATTTTTCAATTGTCGTTTGACTAAGTTATGAACAATCTAAATGTTATAAATAATTATTGAACACTATGATATAACATTATGCGTTTTGCTATTAACATTTAAACAACGCTAGTTCGATAATTGGAATAAACATTTAAATAATATTTGAGATTAACAGAGTAATCCATTGCAATGTGAACGGAACTTGTATAAATTTTGCGTGATAATATTTGAATTGAGATGTGAGCATTTAAATTGTTTTGAATGAGAGCTAGACTCTGCGTTGGCCAGCATATGGTGACACTGGTTAGGCAGCTGCGTCCATTTGACGAAGCAAGCATGCAACACTGCTTAGGGTGTATTGCAGGTGGCCAGATAACTGAATGGTGGAGGTCAAGGTCAACTACTTAGCGGCCTTGCGGTTATTAATAAATGTGTGTCAATGAACTAAATTATGAAGTTCATGAACAAGGAAACAAATGCTATATGTCTCGTCCCAGCTCCCTTATCCATTCCAATGTGCATTGTTGTTATTTTTACGTTCTTTTGAGCTAGAGAAAGCTGAATTTTTGTATGTGAAGTCTACAGTCCTACAGGAGGACATGGTTGCATTGACAATGGCTTCAGACAGCCATAACTATTTTGTTGTTAAATTTTGTTAAAATATTTTTTTTCTTTATGTGAAATAAATTATTGTGCAGTTTAAATTTTCTGGTCTCCGACTTGGTTCATTTTAAATATCGTGGTGGAGGTTATTGTGAGGGCATACTATTAAGTGATCCAGTTGAAAACCCAGACCCGAGATTAAATTGAATAGGTAAGTAAAAGGTAAGTATGAACCCCCGTATATTTTGGTGTGTTCCACAATAATTTCATGTTAACTACTGTGCTCTAATCTCGGTAGTATCTGTCAGTGCCATTTTCATTGATGTAGCTGTGCCGGTGCAATCGATTATTGGCAATCCGATTGAGGGGGCGGATTTCTGACAGCCTACTATCCGGATTATCGGGGACAGTACCATCCCGGCATTTGCCCGAAGACGAAGTGGGAAACCACGGAAAACCACTTCGAGGATGGCTGAGGTGGGAATCGAACCCCCTCTACTCATTTGGACCACCCGAGGCTGAGTAGACCCCGTTCCAGTTCTAATACCACTTTTCAAATTTCATGGCAGAGCCGGGAATCGAACCCAGGACCTCCGGGGCTGCAGCTAACCATGCTGACCGCTACGCTACGGAGGCGACTAAGTATTTTCGTTACAGATACAAAATACATGTTCCAAAATACATTTTAGATACAAAAGTATCGAAAATACGTATTTTAAAAACATGTATTTTCGATACTGCCCAACTCTGCCTGGAGGTAACTGATACGAGGTAGCATGAATGATTACAAATAGATGGAAGCAATGGCAAGAGAGTACCCATCGGTGGCGGCTGGTGATAATTCTCTCGGTGGTGCCAACAAATTCAACATTTGCTATCAATTTATTCAACGTTGCAAGTATAGACAGTGTACCGGTATATTTTCTGATGTTAGTTTCATGAAATCACAGTTTTAACTGTGTAATTGTATATGACGCGCAATACAACTTTGTCACAATTTCAATTACCGGTACCACTGCTAAATACAAAGGTGAAATGAAATGAACAAGGCAATCTTGAAACACTAATTACAATGCCACCAGATAGATTAACATACCTGAGAATTCATGTTTGCGGACTGATGGACTTAACTGTGTCACCTGTGACGCCAACCTCATGAAAGGAGTTAATGAGAGATGAAATGAATAAAGATGGATGAAACTGGGCAAGAATGTGGAAGGAAGCCACCGTGGCCTATCAAAAGGTAACATTTATGCATTTGCCTAGAGTTGAAAATGGGGAAACCACGGAAAACCATTTCAAGGAAGGCCGACGGTGGAGCTCGAACCCACGTCTACCGAGTTCGCAGAGAGATTGGCGCCATGGCTTAGCGCTGCGCGTTAGCGAGCATAGCTACTGTACCGCTGTCGGTTGCCAACATGAGTGTATGAAGGTCGCTAAATATCTAACAAGAAATAAATAAAACCATCTTGGCGAATAAATGTATTAAATAGTCGCCAGATATAGAGAGAAATCACTAAATTAACAATCCTGGAGTTGCGTCCTCAGAACCTTGCTCAGAATTGTTCTATCATATGCTGCACTTCAAGCAGTTTTTGATGTGTAACATCTTTCCGCTCGGTTGCTGGATAGTTTTGTGGGAGTGATTTTCAAAATTGGGGACGGAAGTGGATCGGAACGATCGAGCTGGCAGTGGTGGATCAAACGGAAGTATGCACTGCCCGGTCAATCGATCGAATGGAAGTGTGCCCTAGCTGGCAGTGGTGGATCGAACGATCGATCCAGCTGGCACTGGTAAGAGAAACAATCAGCGCGCGGTGTCGAAAATTGATACCATGACGCACTCTCGGCCATGTGGAATGTATATGACATACTGAACGGAAAACGCTCATGCAAACTCTGGTATCAAGTGATTTAAACAAATGACATGGTACATGTTCGAAGTCTTCGTATCAGTATTTAAATGGTAAAATGCCTTAATATCAAACATTGTAAGTAGTCGGCATTGCATTGGCATAAGGCATTTTAAACTCAATGTCACTCAGGAACATTGTCGAAACAAGTAAAATATAAATGAAACTTAATTCCGTAATGCAGTATTATTGGAACGTGGAAATAAGACACCATCTTGTGCACAATATTTGCGTAGTCGAAATAGCCGTGGGGTTGTTGCGTATGACTGTGAATCTAGAGATCTTGGGTTCAAATCCTGGGTGGGGTAGCTATTTTTGCTACCAGATTATCATTTTAAACGATATTTATCATATCAATATGACTCATTTTAAGAGAATCCATATGCAATTACGTGTTGGTCTGTGAATCAAGAGGACCTGTTTATAAGGAATTTAGGGTTATGAGCGGTGTCGCGTCCATTGAACTCTAGGTAATACCGGAATGCCGACTGTATGGGAGCAAAGTGCGGCTTTTGGTGCGACGAGTTACGCCTGGTAGTGCACGTCAAGGGGGAGAGTTTGACGTATACGAACGCAAGGATGATGTACGTACGTACGACGAGATACAAGTAAAAGAGGTGTTTTTAAACATTTAGGTGAACGGTAAACTAAACGGAACTTACGCCGAAATACATATTTCAAAATATCATACTTAAAATGGCTAGGAATATACGCCAACATAAAGTATTATATTGCAGTCGGATTCTTCATCATTTTTATCCTTAGATCAAAGGCAGCATACACAATAACTATAGGCCTACTGGCAAGAAATACAAGCCATACGTACATTAAAATAAAAATAAAATAACGTTAGACAGGGAATGACTAAAGGCTTGGTTTCCTCCAGTAGCGGTACCGCTACTGGAGGAAACCAAGCCTTAAGAATAAAGAACAAACAAGATGTTCAGGAAAGAACATATAGCCTACTTTCTCCTAAATGTATGGGTATAGTTATAACTCTTTGTCTTTATCATCTCCTAATTTCTTCCAATTCGAAGTGCAAATTGGCACACTGGATTTGAGGAGTGGCGTTCAAATAATTTACCCCAGCATTTTGCAATTTCATCAGTAAACACTCCAAACAACGTAGGTATTCAGTTTATTAACACCGACTACTTACAATAATTTAAACTTCGTTGCTCTAAACGTAACACTGGGAGAAAAGTATTTAATATAACTATTACACAGCTAATTTGTAATCGCGCACGGCTAACGAGAAAGACAGGCCATGGCGTGTAAACCAAACCCTTCTGTGACGTAGGAAATGTACCGGTACTGCTTGATGATGCTTGTACGTTTAAGTCGAGAGCAATTCATAAGCAGCAGAAATGCAATATTTTATATCAATCTTCATAAAATGGACGCAGTTAAGATGTTCCGTGTGTTTTCAAACACGATAAATTATACTGTATAGGTTTGCAAAACTACGCTTATTGAAGTTAATCCTTACAAAAATCCACGCGAACTAGGATTCAAGGGTTCGTTGTGTCTTTAATAGCTGCAACGAACAGGCTACAGTAAGTCGAGCTGTAGATTCTGTGACCTTCGTTGTGAGTTAAATTATGTGCACATTAGTATAATTAGATCAAAGAATCTTGCAGCACAGTATAGATATCATTAACTTATTGTTGTTTCAAGGGGTGGAACATAAATTAATTCGTTTATAGAAGAGATCTGCGGAATACACTACCCACCGACTAACGACTTGTATCAATACCTTCTATGAAGATAAGTGATAAATGAATACCAACGTTTATACAGGTTCAATGATGTAGACAAGATGACTAGGTACCACACCGGCAGTAAAACGATGACCAGGCAGTGGTGCAACAGAACTACATTGCTGACGTCACGAAAACTCACCTGAGCCAGTCATTCTCGTTGGCCGTGATAATCGCGCCTTATCTTGGGGATGTGTACCCTCTATCGGCAAAAATAATAACCTTCGCAATTAAACTGTAGACATGGGTTCACTAACTGGCCGGTAGAGAGCATAGCTCGCATCTAGACCAATAACATAGTTCAAGTAATTACTCTTAGATGTCACTCCGGTGGTGAATGTTGTTTTAATTAAATATATATTTTCCATTTCAAAATGCACCATATAATGCTTTATTTTATAACGTCTCAGTACTCAAGAAATAATAAATATTAAAAAAATCAAGGAAAAAAGTCCAACTCTGATAGGATTTGAACCACGACCAGCTTGGTGAAAGACTAACGCGCTGACCACGCAGCCAATCGTGCACACTCTAATAGATCGTTAGGAACCAATACATATATCACGTTATAGCAAATCATGACTTGGACTAAACGATTTCTTTACTGGAGTATATTTTAAACCGAGTTCATTTCATAGAAAGTTCATATATTTGTTACCACTAGCCTATATTGCATGCAACATACTGAAATTAATAAAATATAGGTCAGAACGAGAGATCAGCTGCCATCTTGTCAAATAACCGAGACGACTCAGCTTTTTAAAATCACTTCTAGACTATAATATTAAAATATAAACTTTTAATTTCAAACGGGCCACGTCGTTTCAAACAGATTAAACGATTCTTGGTTCGATAGTCGGAACTGGTGGGTCCCATGTTAAGGATTATAAAGTTTGCATAATTCACACGGCCGCCATTCTGAAATGGTACGGTTGATGACCTCGTAGTTTGGGCACAAGACGCGCCTCATATGAAGGGACGTTGTTACCAAATTTGGTAAAGATCCGATTATTAGTTTGGTTGTAATACATTATTACGTTTTGACCATTTGAGTGGCCGCCATTAAGTTCTGGTAAAGATGGCGGCGATATAAAACATGACACTGAAGTGCCCTTTGCCAGTGCTACCTCTGTACCAAATTTCGTTCAATTCGGTTTCACCGTGTTCGAATTGATAGGGGGGGACAGACATTCAGAGTACACACACTCACACACACACACATACACACACACAGACAGACACACTTTTTTTTCGCCCTGTATTGATCTCATAAGTCTACTTTCATTTTTTGCAAAAATCGAAAGTAGGCTAAAAATATGGTAATTGGTATTCAACATTTTTATTAACTTAAAGGCAGCAATCATATGTGTGCGAATATGCATAATCCTACAACTAAACAATTAAATAAATGCTTAGTGAATATAAATACATACTTTATTTATACAAAACAACCAAATGTTCAATATTCTTCAAAGCAATGGGGCGTGGTGGCGCAGCGGTCAAGCTATTCGCCTCTCACCAAGGTCGGGTTCAATTCCCGGTCATTGCATGTGAGATTTTCGAAGTGAAATGCCATGTTCTGTGGTTCGGATTCCACGTAAAATGGAGGTCCCTTGGCTCATGATCACATGATTAACGGTCACGTAAAGCTACAGGCTTCTTTTTCTTCAAAGCAGGTCGAAACTTTGACCTCACATAAGTCATACAGCAAACGAACAGGGTCCTGCAGGGAAGATCCCGTAAGCCCAATTCTTTTTATTGTCACCAAGACTGACATCATAAAAGTATACTGGAAAATGTAAAATTTTATGCCTATGCTAATGAAAAAAGTAACAGTAGCCTATATATTAGGCCTAGGTCTACATACTTCAACATGTAGGCCTATTAAGTCGTTCAATAACTCTCGGTCTTTCCTTGGGTGGCTGAAGCAGATGCTGTGGGAAATTGAAAATTGCAGGTACTGCATCATCTTTAAGCAGTTGGTTTGTTTCTATTTGAATGAAAGTAGCATGATTTATAAAATTGTTCGCAGATATAACCCATTTCTTTAATACATCTGGACGTTTCCATGGCAATCTGTAATATAAGCTAGGCCTAGGTTATAATTCTGTGACTAATAACTTATAACCTATAATAGGGCCTATGTGTATTTGTCATTATGCTATATAGGCCTATTATGTCAAAATTTGATGTAAGACGTATCCATAAACGCAGAAAAGGCTACTTCATTACAAATCTAAATTCGAAAATAAAGTAGACCGTAAACCTACCATGTTATTGGAAAATACTATATTACGTTGCACAGAGGTACGTACGATCAAATATATGAATAGAATCACGACATATCAGCTGATTTGCAACCTAGAGTTCAATAGTTTGACAGTTTTTGGTGCGACTAGTTACGCCTGGTAGTGCACGTCAAGGAGGCGATGACCAGGAGACCAGGAAGCAGTTTTCAGCGAGGGTTACCATGGGAGGAGTTGTTCCAGTAGTACCTACAGTTCAATGGTCGCGTCTATTAATCTAGTTGATCCATATCGTATTCTTTATTTAGGCTAGTGCTGGTGGAAGCTACAAATCATCTAATAAAATTATTTCCGTATTATAAACTACAATATCTGTAAAACATTCCCTTTTACAATAGATTAATATTTGTGCCAATAATCGTATAAAATACCGGTGTATCAACAATTTCACGTGATATCCGATGATACACATCATATTATTATGCGACTGAAGGCTCGTAATTTATTTTCTTAGTTCTGACTTGTGCCCACAGAATACCTTACTGGTCCTGCCGCAGCGCTATCCTAGTTCCTAATTTGGACGGTAGATGGTGGCAGAGGCAGACTTCCTTTCGAACAAGGTAATCAGACATTTTCTGTGCATGGAGGCGGCATGGAGGAGGCCTTGTCGTTTGAAGTGTGCATAATGTTTGCTGTTGATTCGCATTATTAACGCAAAACAGACATGAAATTTGCTTTGCAGTAAATGAATGCATTCCAATCAGCATTTCTAACTAAAATCATTCGACATTCAGCCACATGGATCTGTGAAATTTGAATGCAAATGTGTATGAATAGTACCGTATCGCGCTTGCTTTGTAAATTTATGTCCCGGGCTCAAGCCTGTACTAGGGCAGATATTTGTACTCATATTTAATTATTTTATTATATCCTCCCTACCTCTTACTGCATGTTTTCTACCTAGTTTTATTCCAATTAACTAGGAGGGTGATTTTAATGATAAACATTGTTAGGCGGAATTGTTCTCTTTTCTCAATTGAATTTCTATTTTCCCTACTTCCTGTTCAACGCGGCAAGCGGTTTTGACTGTCCTCCCAGAGTTCCGGGGTTGATTCCCGGCTCTGCCAAGAAATGTTAATTCTGGTGTGAGGGCTGGAACGGAACGGGGTGTACTCAGCATCGTGAAGCAAAACTGAAAACCTCAGCCATCCTGAAAGTGGTTTTCGGTAGTTTCCCTACTTCTACTCCAGGCAACTGCTGGGGATGGTCTACAAAATAAATACATTAGAACAATGGTATATTTTCTAAGGCTATTATTAACATCATGATTCTTATTATTAGTTTGGTAAAAATACTGAGCTATTAAAATTCTTATAGTTATAACAAATAGTATACTTTCATGGTTTGTTGTTGTTGCTTATTTTCGGGGCTGTGACGTCTTGGTCATATAGCCCCGTGTATTTGGGTGCCTGTGGAATTCGTGTGATAACCTGTGTTATTGTGATGGCTGTACCAGTGTGTGTATTTGTAAATTGGGGATAGGATTGAGAAGGAGGCGGCCGTGGACTTAAGTTAGGAACCATGACGGCATTTGTCTGGAGTAGAAGTGGGAAACCACGGGAAATCACTTCCAGGATGGCCGATATGGGAACCGAAACCACCTCTGCTCAGTTTTGCCTCACGAAGCTGATTGGACCCCGTTCCAGCCCTCACACCAGAATTAAATTTCTTATCAGTGCCGGGAGTCGACTTGCGTTAAGCGACGAAATGTTAGCGGGTCTTCTCAATTAAATTTTCCCGGTGGGCCGGAAGTGAAAAGAAAATGAGAATGAAGAATTTAGGTCAAACGTCTAACCGAAGCCGCAATAGCAAAGTAGCCTATTCCGTCTTTAGAAAAGCGGCAAATTTGAAAGCAGGAAAGGAATTAACTTGAATGGGTAACATTTAGAACCAATAATTTTCTTTGAATTATTCAAAATTAACTTTTCTCGCTTTTCCTGGCGGACCAGAAGAAATCTGGCCCGCGGGCCGCCTATTGAGAAGGCCTGATAGAGAGTATTCTGCAGACCAAGGTTTTTGCGTGGATCAGCAAGATCCAAACACTCGGTTAAAATGAGGGCCGCAATGGATACGGCTCCACAGGGTCAGTACTTGGCACATAACGGAAGCTACTCTTATATATTTTCGGCGCCGTCACTTGGACTCTGCTGGTGTATTGAGGCCATAAGGCAAGGGCACACTGTAAACAAGACCCTAGGACAGGACAGGAAGTGGCGGCTAGGTTCAAAGGGCAGGCCGGCACCACGGGGTGAGACTGCCGCCAGCTCTCCACCCATCACACCCCCAACAGTTTCAAGTGCTCTTCTTCTAATCTAAACCTTTTCGCAGTATAATGACTCTTCGAAACTCGGTCCAAACAAAGTGGCACAGGGATCCATAAGCGACTGAAGGCGGATACAGAGGGCGTGCAACCGCTGCTGATCTGCCTTCGAGACTGTTTTAACCCTCAACCGGGCGCGCTCATCTGACGAACACTCTCGGGCGCATCGGTCATTTCGACCGCTTTTTTAAATTTTAGTCCTTCACTGAACGATCTTGGACTCTAATAAAAATGTTGAGGATTAATTTTGTTGTATATAAGTTTATACTTCTTTAGATCATATTTATAATATTTTTCTGTACTCATAGGCCTTATAAAGATATATCCCGTTGTAGGACGAGTTGTTTTGAGAATAAATCTGGAAAGCTCTGAACACCAAAGTTCCTTTCTATTTATTTTTTATGGGTTAGTAAGATGGAAGGATAATCATGTACATTTCTCACCCCTCCCTCCACCCCCACCCCAACCCATCACTCTGTAATATATTGAGGCATATCCGTCTTGAACCGTCAAATTACTGTAAAACATAGTATTTCAGTTTTTACAGCCTGACTAGGGACGGGCCAACCTAACAGATGGCTAGATGATCCCTTGGCCGAGATAGTCTGGAAGGGAGGGGGCATCGCTAACTTTCTAACGGATTGCCTGCCAAAAAATTTAAGACTTCGGTCGTTTGGAGCGCCATGCGCCCGATTGAGGGTTTGGGTTAAAATGTGCTCATATAGGCTATAGTTAGGGGTGGTAATATGTAGCAATCTCTACATAGTATAAAACAAAGTTCCCAATTCTTGGATGTAACGGGTAATCTCGAGAACCACTGGATGGATTTTGAAGCAGTTTTCACTATTCTGTAAAGGATTTCTCGAGGAAGGTTTATGCAGAAAAACAGTAATTTATGACCAAAGGAAGCCGAGCAGTAACTTAACGATTTCAGTGAATCGAGTCGAAGAAAACCCTGCCGTCCGTGCGCCTTTTAAACTTACGCTGGGTAAACCGTTAAACATAGCCTATCTACATTATGAGTGTAAGGATTGTTCAGCATGAAAAGTTCTACAAAAACGTTCGCGACAGCATATTTCTATCTGTAATACATCACCCACTATGGGGCCTATAAGGCATCCAACGTTTAGAATGAAGCACTGGTTAGATAGGGATATTCTTCTCTCTTTCTGTTGCAACGGAAACATGTATGACGCTGTCATTTTCTAGCAATCCACTGTTGCCATATCAGTCGAAAATTTTTCTTGGTCCAAAAAGTAGCATATTCGGGTAGAAATATGTTTTGCTGATCTTTTTTGTTCTATATTAGAACTACGTAAATTAGATAGAAATGCTAGAAAAGTCACATATACATAATTTTTGAAAAAACTATAAACTGTGTCCCCTTTTTAGTAAAATCGATCTTTTATCATGTGTGGCGCATATTTTCCACACAATTGTAGCTAAGTGTGTCGTATGGATGATGCATTCTTGAACTATTTTATACTGGCAATATTAAAATGTTCATGTAGGTAAAGATTCTGAATATTCTCTCATAATCGCATAGCAGCATTGAAAAAGTTTGTATACTGGCAACTTTTCTATTTTTATAGATAACCATGTCATGTCAGTTTGAGAGTTGTAGAGGAAAGTTGGAAGAAGTTTTCTACCTGCATACCCAGAGTGTAGGTTTAATTGTCTACACTAGGGGCGATAACCTAGATGTTAGGCCCCTTCAAACAACAATTATCATCATCATCATTGTCTACACAGGCCGGGCTGTTCAATGGTCGTGCGTTATATGAATGCAGTACTTATTACAAGTCTTCGTCACTGTACGATCACCGAATGTGCGGAAAGTGTACGCGAAGCGCTCTGTACTGCCTCATCTCATGGATTGGCAACCCTGTCGTCACGCGCCATAAGGCCAATGCTTCATTCTAAACGTTGGATGCCTTATAGGTGTTTTTACGTTTTCATTTCTTCCAACAATCTCCATTCAGTGAAAATTTAAATTACTAGCTTTTGAGCGAGTTTACGAGCTAGCGAGCGAGCGGGGTGATACGCTGACTCGCTAGCTCGTAAACTCCTCCAAAGCTAGTAATTTAAATTTCCACTGAATGAAGATTGTTGGCTTTGGCCAGCATCAAACTGTCTAGTCGTGTCGAGTTAAGAGAATATGTGTTTGGAGTTTCGTTGTTCACCTCGGCTTTTCTGAGTTGCGTCTGGGACCTGCCGTCCGCGCGTCTTTTAAATCTTACGCTGGGTAAACATTTAAAAATGCCGGGCGAAGCCGGGGTGGGTTGCTAGTTTAAAATAAGAAATTAAGCATTTTAATTTTAACAATATTTAGTATTTTGTAGCTTTTATACAGTACATTTTATAGCACTTTGGAAAAACACATAATCTGGGTTAAATCTGACAAATGAGTTAAGTCTTTTGAAATGACACGAATGTGAAATTAAAATCACATTTTTACATAAGGTTAATAGTGAGATAAAAATGCATGAAGTAAATTGTGTATTTATTTTAAACGAGGGAGCCGTGTCAGTAAGATTTACTGGCACGTTTAAGATCCCCTTCGGGGCAAAATTCTGGCATCCCGGCGTCTCTAAAAGTCTCAGTAGTAAAAAATGGTGTAAAACAATATAGTACATTATGCAACGAGCCTATAATGGCAATAATTAAGACACGAGTATGTTTATAAAACGAGCGTATGCGAGTTTTATAATTTACATAAGAGTGTCTTAATCACCATTATAGGCGAGTTGCATACGACTGTTTATGTTCGACGATAATTATTATACCTATTTTATGTTCGAACATAAATATTCATAAATATCTCTCGAGATTTCGCCAGTTTTATGTAGGTTACTGAACAGAGCGCATGAGACCATTTGACCATGGCCTTCTCGATTACCCTACTATGACACTAGGCCAGGCAGTGAAATGTAAATTAGAAGGCCGGGGAACTCGTTATCTAATTGGTCAAACAACTGTTTCTTGAGCTCTGATTGGTGGGAGATACTGTTTCATAATGAAAAATAGTGTTATAATGACCATCATTATAATACAGTTTACTGACATATAATAGTCAGGGTCGAACATAATAGTACATTATGCAACGAGCCTATAATGGCTATAATTAAGACACGAGTATCTTTATAAAACGAGCGTATGCGAGTTTTATAATTTCCATACGAGTGTCTTAATTACCATTATAGGCGAGTTGCATACGACTGTTTATGTTCGATGATAATTATAACTTGATTATATGTTTTAACATAAATATTCATAAATATCTGTGGGATTCAGTTAATTCAGTTAGTGAACAGGGTGCGCTGGCTTTGGTGACTGAACAGAGCGCATGCGTGGTTAAGACACTCCGGAAGCAGAGACCATTCACTTTGCTTGACAACACAGAAATATGTTGGATTTTGAGCGCATGCGGGAAGGTATCCTCATCTAATTGGCCACACGACTGTTTCTTGAGCTCTGATTGGTAGGAGAAACTGTTTCATATTGAAAAATAGTGTTATAATGAGCCTCATTATGATATAGTTTTCCGACACATAATGTTTACATTTCGACATCGTCGAACATAAACATTATTATAGGTTACTTGAGAGCGGCTCATGTGTATATTAGGAGCAGATGGCCTTGTAGTTCCGCCCCTTAAAACAACAATATGCGGGTTGAACGCAACACAGTTCTGGCAGGGGATATAGTCTTGTTTATTTGTTTAAACGGATGCCATGATAACGACGGACTGGAAAGAAGCAAATTAACAGCTCAGACATCTTGTTAAGAGCATGGTTTTCATCGCAAGTGTTATAGGACCATACGTTTTCATGAGCCATGCTTGGATTGTATTTGTCGTATGTGTGGTAAACTCTGTGAGAGATATCACGTGATGGGTTGTACATATAGAAGTTTATCATTGTCTCAATTCTGTTGTGAATCAACTTGATTGATTATGTATATAACTGGCCATTTGGTTGCATTATTAAATTATATATTTGTTTGAACTCACTTTGTTTTATATTATGCGAATTGCAGTAATGGCCATAGCTGGGCATTTTTGATTGAATGACCGAGTCCATATTTAAAATCACAAAATGGTTCTCAGAAAACGTTTTACGAAACGCGGTTAGTAAGGAAACGTTTAATAAGTACTTCTATTTAGAATAAGAACAAGTAGTTCCGAGAAGAACTTAACAGCCTATTTTCATAATATCCTACTCATATTAATTGTCTCTATCAAGATTCAAAATTTCAGTTTGATTGCTGTAATATATTCGTAGATATTGAGAACCGTCTAAATATTTCGGATGGTCGTCATGTTGGATTTTTATATATGTAGGCCATGTACTATTAGATGAAGACTAATACTCACTCTCACTCTCTCACTCCGTTGGCTTCTCTGGGACGAGACGATCCAGTGCCGCTCTCACTACCTGCCTCCATTTCCTCCTATCCAGCGCAGTATTCTCCCATTCAGTAATACCCATTTGACTGCAATCAGAGGTCACCTCATCTTGCCATCTACTCCTAGGTCTTCCAGGGGGTCTCGAGCCTTCGATCTTCTTCTCGTACACCTGGCGAACTATTCTGGCAGCGTCCATTCTGATGACATGCCCTGCCCATTGCAGCCGTTTCACTTTCATGATGTTCACTACCCTGGGTCGATTGGCTAACTTGTACAGCTCATGATTTGATCTGAGAACCCATCTTTGTGTTTCCTGGTCAAACTTCAATCGCAAGATTAGGACACAAGAAATAAAAACGAGATTTTAAAATTACGTACAGCCGCCATCTTGGAGTTATTAAAACAATTTAAATAAATTAGACGTCAGTGGATTCAAATTTGTATAAGCTTTACCGTAAGATACCAAGTTTCACTGCGCTCGAATTGTTAACTCGCGAGAAACAACCATTTAAATATTTAAATTTCGCGTCGCCGCCATGTTGGATTTGTGCCCACCAGATTATTGAAAGTTCCACAGGTGAACTTATGTTAATAGTCGGTTTTCGACCGGGCAAGGACTGTACAGCACAGATACTAAATCTAACTCAACATATCGAAGATGGTTTTGAGACAAGAAAGGTCACTGGGGTAGCATTTATTGATCTAACGGCAGCCTACGACACCATCAACCATCAAATGCTCCTGCGTAAACTGTATGAAATAACTAAAGCTTACCATCTCACATGAATGATTCAAGATCTCATTCAAAGTAGACAGTTTTTCGTAGAATTTCAAGATCAGCGCAGTCGATGGAGGGTCCAAAAGAACGGATTACCACAGGGCAGTGTTCTAGCTCCCTTATTATTCAACATTTATACCAATGATCAACCCCAGCCAACTAACACACGAAGTTTCATCTATCCTGATGATCTCGCCCTTTCCTGCCAGAGTGAGACATTTGAACAGGTGGAGTTTACTTTTTTTAGTCATCTCAACGCTGCTTTGGAAGAGCTGGACATATACTATCGCAAGAACCAGTTAAAACCAAATCCTAGCAAAACACAAGCATGTGCATTCCACCTAAAGAACAGACATGCCTCCAGTAAACTTCAAGTAACCTGGAGAGGAGTTCAGTTAGAACACAATTTCCTGCCCAAATATCTTGGCCGCACGCTGACCTTTAAACGGCACTGTCTGAACGTGACACAAAAAGTATCTGCAAAGAACAACATATTGCGCAAAGTCACTGGATCATCCTGGGGTGCAGCAGCAAAAACTACGGCTTTATTTTTGTGTTACGCGGCAGGTGAATATGCTAGCCCAGTGTGGTATAATTCTGCACATGCTAAACAAGTTGATATCGCCCTAAATGAGTCTTGCAGACTCATTACCGGATGTTTGAAACCTACACCGCGGGATAAGCACCACTACTTGGCTGGAATTGCCCCTCCAGACATCAGGCGCGAAGTAGCTGCACACAGAGAAAGATATAAGGCATCTACCTCCGATAAACATCCCCTACATAATCATCATCCTCCTCCTCCAAGACTGAAGTCCAGGGAAAGTTTCATGAGGACAACAGTTAACATTGGCCAACGGATGAATTCCCGGTTATCTGTGTGGAAGATAAGATCTGAACACCAATGGATGACACCATCGGAACATCTAGCTGCTGGTTTTACTGAAGAATGGCCAGTGTGGAAAACTCTGAACAGGCTCAGAACAGGGGTTGCAAGGTCAAAAGACAACTTGAGGAAATGGGGTTATTCCACATCATCAACCCTCTGCGAATGCAGGGCTCAACAAACTACGGACCACCTATACCAGTGCAGATTATGTCCTGCAAGATGCACCATCGGTGATCTGATGTCCGCAAGATCTGAAGCCATAGAAATTGCCAAATACTGGGCTCAAGTTGCTAGGACTGTCATCTTTGTTTTGTTTACCTACTTCATTTAACATTTCTTAATGTAATATTACTTTCAATTTCAAATAGTATGTGTTATTCTTATTATGCATATGTACATATCTATGTATTTTTTGTATGTTAAATAGTCTGATGCTTTTGACTCGAGTAAATAAATAAATAACAGATTAGTAGATATTGAGATCCATCTAAATATTTCGGACGGTCGCCATGTTGGATTCTTATTATGTAGGTCATATAGTTATGTACTATTAGATGACGATTTTTGTGTAGGTTCGTTATTCAAACGTTGAATTCGATCGTATGATTAGGACACAAGAAATAAAAACCTAATTTTGAAATTTCGCCACCTTGAGGCTATGTAAACAATTGAATTAATTAGATGGTAGTGCATTACAATGTGTATCAACATTTGCTGTACCATGTTTCACTGAGCTCGGATGGTTAAATCGCGGCAAAAGTCTATTTAAATGTTTCAACTTCGCTTGGCCGCAATGTTCGTTTTGTACTTAACAGGTTTTTGAAAGGAACATAGGTGAACTTCTAGTAGTGTCCTTTATCACCGTACAAAATGTCATGGTGAGTAGGATATATAGGCCGAAGCTGGCGCAGGGGCTAATGGGCAAGATGGCCGCCGCGCGCAATAAGCCCTATGTTATTCTTATGGAGGGGTCAGTCAGAGCTGGCGCAGTGGCTAATGGGCAAGATGGCCGCCATGCCCTGAGACCGTGTATGACGTCACAGGGAGAGGTCGGCCGTGTAGTTGATAAATGGAATATTTATTATTATTATTAGGTAATTACTGATTGATTGTATACAATCAAGACAAGCCTTATATATTGTCCACTTCTTGGTGTAGTGGCAAGCATTCTTGGCAGTCATTCCTGAGGTTCCAATCCAGGCTCGGCCAAGAAATTTAATTTCTGGTCTCAGGAGTGGAACGGGGTACACTCAGTCTTGTGAGGCAAAACTGACAGGAGATGGCTTTTGATTCATACCTCAACCATTCTGCCTAACCCAACTTCACCTAACCTAACCTAACTTAACCTAACCTAACCTAACTTCAAAGTCAGAGCAAATATGAGAGCACACATAATAAACTAAGTTATAACCTAACCTAACCTAACTTCAAAGTCTGAGCAAATGTGAGAGCACACATAATAAACTAAGTTATAACCTAACCTAACCTAACCTATTCCACAGGAACCTCATTTAAAGATTTCAGATTTTACATTTTAACATCTTACATTTTAACATTTTAGATTTTTGATTTTTCATTTTACATTTTTTAGATTTTACATTTTACATTTTTGATTGTTTTGTATTTTAGATTTTAGTTTTTTAGATTTTACATTTTAAATTTGAGATTTTTGATTTTAGATTTACATTTTACATTTTCCGAAAAGAGTAAACTACAAGGTCACATACCTAACCTCACCAAACCTAACTTAAGCTAATCCAAAGGCAAATCCACATACACAAAGTATATAAGGGCACATGCAACTATCATTATGCTAGTCTTATAGGCTACTGTAAAACATGATCACTACCCCAACCGGAGTTTTTTTTTCATTTTTTTTAATGTCAGTTTTAAGTTTTTCAATTTCATAATATGGAGACATGGATTTTGCATTTCGTTGTTTACACATTTGCCAATTTCCCATTTTCATTTTTTTTAATGTCAGTTTTAAGTTTTTCAATTTCATAATATGGAAACATGGATTTTGCATTTTGTTGTTTACACATTTATTAATTTCACAATTTCCATGTACAGTTTTTAAAATGTCAATTTAAAGTTTTTCAATATCATGATATAGAAACATGGATTTTCCAATTTGTTGATATACATTATTTGTCAATTTACCAAATTCCCATTTACAGTTTTTAAAATTTCAGTTTAATGTTTTTTCTATTTTGTCAATATGGAAACATGGATTTTCCAATTTGTGTTTTACATGTTCATTTTGCATTAGGAGTGGAGAGAGGTGGGTAGTAATTAAAAATGTACAAGCAGTGTCCATACAATATTTTTTATTTTAAATACATGTACATTATTTACACATAATACATTTTTATATATATTCTTTTTTTGTTATAAATTGTACAGTTGTTTTTTATTTTGTTTTCTATTTATATATTTTTTATTATGAATACCATTTTTTATTTTTGTAGTGTTATTGTTTTATTTCCTAAATTGTTTTATGTATTTGCTAGTTGCAGGCAGAAGATTTTGAAATTCATAACTTAACTCTTTAAGCATGGTCAATGATTGAGTAATGACCATAGGCATGTGTACCTATACCATCAGCATCAATCACTCTTTTATCATCACCAGGACACAAAGCAATTTTGTTTAGTCTTATAGATGATATGTCATGTTGTTTAGAAGCGATAATGTTCATGGGTATTCTTTTTACATTGTTTTTCATGACACAATCCTTATAATCTTGAAAGCTTATACAATTTTTGACAACACCTCTGTTAATACCTTTAATCTTTTTGATTTCTTTACCATTTATGTCTAAAGCATACATTTAGCTCTAAGTCCAACAAATGCTTTTATAATTTGTCCACAAGCCTCGTCTTTAAATTTCCCCAACGTTTTCTTGTTTGATGTAGAGTAACATATGTGATTAGTAGGATAATCTGATGTGTCCAGGTGTTCTAGGAAATCCAACTTGTCTTGATATACATCTTGGGTGTTAACCAAATAAATGAACGAGTCGGTATCCATGTACATGAGTTTAAGATTGTTCATTCCATAATAGGGTAGCAGGACATCATAGTGGTGGGAATACATGAGAGTTTTTGAAATATCCAGTATACACATTCCAATATATATAGGCTTATTGAATACAATGTTACGTTTAGCCATGTGGAAAGCAGCTAGGTTAGGACCATAAATTGTTCTGTCGATAAATGTCGGCTTTGCTATTAGCTTTTCTGCCTTTTTGCTGTCAGTCACAAGACGTATGTCTATTCTTTTACGGATATTTTCCATTGTTTTTCCAAAAATGGCATTGTTGAATAATTTGTACAGATTTTTCTCAAAATCATTTTTGGCTTGTTTTCGAAGGTTGTTATTAAAATCAACGTATGCCTTTAACCAAGGTCTTTGCTTAAACTTTAACACACAATGAATTTTTATCAATTTTATTCCATGATCTAAAGCCTGTTTTAATGCCATGTAGTGAACAATATATCGCCTTCGATTTCCAAGATGAGGAATTAGTTTTTTCAGAGACGAATCCTTAGGTTGTGTACACTCTGGTAGGAAAGGTAAATCGTTGTGTAGATCATGAAGGTCAGATGGGTAATCAACATCAACGTCTAGAATGTATCCCACAGGATCGTCTTTCTTTAGTTTTTCTAGATCAACAGTATCTGGAGAAACCCACTGAAATCCACCATAAGGAAGGGAGTGGCACATAGCCCACCCGTATTGGTTGTTGGCATCATCATAGGTAATAAACTGCGATGGTTTCTCAGAATCATAGGTTTCCATGTATTTATTGTTAGCTTCAGCATACCGATGAGACACCTGGCATATACCTCCACGTATTCCAGACTCGATTAGAAGAATCTGATCGTAATCCTGTATCAATTCCAGTTCAATTCCTGTGTAAAGGAGCATTGCCTCGAAACTTAAACCAAGTGAAGTAAAAAAGTGTGCAGCATCCACTCGGTGTGTTTCTAGTGTTTTGTTTCTAAACGTTTCAAAGCTGTCTGCAAGAAGGAGTACATCTGATGTTAGGTAGAGGTCACTATATTCCCCTAGAGTTTTAATATTGAACTGTTTCCAGACATTTTTGGCATGTTCATAGTCTTCTTGACTAACATCTTCTTGACTTAATTTGTTAAAGAATGCCTCTTTTAGAGGTAAACACGTTTCACTTAACTTTTTCCCATGAGTCAATGTAGTCATAACAAAATACCCCTTTACGAGTCATGAGCATTGCATTTTCTTTTCCAAAGTACTTGTCTGTTTCAGGGTATGATGTTAAGTTGGAAACTAAGTTTTCCAAACTACTTGGCATTAACCGAAACGTGTCCACAAATCTAAGCTTAACATTTCCTACATATTTGGTAAAGGAAATGTACTTTTCTTTGGAGTTAGCGATAACATCCACTCTCTCAGTAGTACATCCTAATTGCTTTACAATGAAATTGGCGTCGTAGCCACTCATATTATGTAGAAACACAGGAACGGGGTTACGTGTTTTACACCTCAAATTACAGTTATTGTGAGCACTTCCACGGTACTCCCCTGTAATGTGGCAGTGGTCTCGAACTTTCCAGTCCTCTTTGGTAAATGGTTTTTCACACAAATAACTGGTTTCAGAACATTGGAACTCTGATTCTTGATCTTGAGTTAAGGCCTTTGGAACATTTAAGCTGTAAAGTCGATCAATTTCATTAGCTATTGAGATCAAACAGTTCATAAACTTTTCTGCAGCGTCAGGTCCACGATAAATAACAGGTTGGCTTGGAAGGTTTGTCTTTATGTGTTCCACAGCAGGTGAGGGTTTAACGTATATACCAAAGCTCATAGGAACATGACTCTGGTATGGCACTGTATAACTTGCTTCAGGATTGGGTAAACATGTTTGATATGGTAAGAGTATACTTTCAAAATCTGCATAGATAACGTAAGGTATTCTCAGCATTTTTTCAACATTTAAGAATTTGACAATGGGGTTTTTAATAGGCATTTCAACCCTAGCAATGTCATGCTGGACACACAAAGCTCTATGTTCTTTCAATTTTTCCATTCCTTGTTGACCATATCGATTATCGAAGTGAGTAAAACACCGTTTACACGTATATATCTTATGTCCATGGTGAGTAATCTGATGTCCTACTAGTTTATCAAAATCTTTGATAAAGACGTAGTGGTTCTGGCCGGATGATGAACTTAGCAGAAGGAGGTCGCGATGGTCTTGCAGCTCTTGATCCACAACCTTCAGAGGGAACAATTTGTTGTCTTGTTCCAATCCAAATACATTAATGGATATATCGTTGGCTTTTTCAAATTTGGGAATGTCAGCTAGTAATGTAGGAAATGATATTACAGAAAAATCATACTTGTTTTCCAGGTTCTTGTATTTACTAATGCGTTGAGCATCCTTTTTAACCAGTTTTGCTAAAATGGCATACATAAAACACTTTTCATCATTCAAATTTTCAGGATTAATGCAGGCTTTTCTTGCTTTTATAGCTGCTGGTAATGGAATATATGTGCTTCCACGCAAGGGATTGTACTTATTTATTTTCAATCGTACTCCTTCCACTGCTAACAAAGCCCAATTAGGCTACTGCCTTTTAGCTCAGATTCCTCCATTTCCGTAGTTAACTTTGTAAATTGTGTTTCCAAGAAACTACTTAAGTCCGTTTCCAAAAATAGGGCCTGATTTCGTGTTTTAAATGCACGATCTGTAATTTCATTGGTAGATGTATGAATGAATCTACATTCAGCCACAAGATTAACTTTTATCGACTTGTGCATTGCTAGTTCTTTCTGCATAGCTTGTATTATTTGCTGTTTGGACTCTTTAAGGTATGAATTTAAATCCTTGCACGTATCGCAACGAATGAAATAGGATTTAAGTCGACCTTCAAAAGATGTCTCATATTCAATCAGTCCATTTTTGTCAGGGACCAATGACAGTAGGTAATGTTTTGTAGGCTCTGCCTTTTGTCTTTTAGCTGCCGACACAACATTACAACATTCTTCATGACGACGTCCATTGTAGGCATTGTTGAATGTACTACCACAGGTCTTGCACTCATGAAATTCACCACACGATACTTCATGTCGCTTCCTATGATAGTCTCGAAGAAAAGTCTTTCCACACTCTTTACACATATAGCTAGGAATGGCTTCTTCCATTATGAATGTTGATTTCTGCAAACAGCTGCTTACTGCGTATCACAGGGCTAGAGGTTGGTCGGTGAGACGGTCTTTCACGATGTGAACACCGTGAGAGGTAGTAGTCAACTGGTGATATTCTTGTGAAGGGTCCTCTAATATACCCCTAGTCTAGACCAACAGCTCTTTACAGCGTATGACAAGGCTGTATACTGGACAGTGAGACGGTCTTTCACGATGTGAACACTGTAACGAGTAGTAGTCAACTGATTATATACTTGCTAAGGGTTCTCTAATATACAATAGTCAAGACCAACAGCTACTTACTGAGTAGTACAAGGCTGTACAATAGTTGTTTTGACAGTCTTTCACGATGTGGTCACTGTGAGTAGTGGTAGTCAACTGATGATATTCTTGTTAAGGGTCCTCTAATGTACCCCTGGTTAAGGGTAACAGCTGCTCACTGCTTATGACAAGGCTAAAGACTGGTTGCTTCAACGGTCTTTCACAATGTATCGTGTGGTGAATTTCATGAGTGCAAGACCTGTGGTAGTACATTCAACAATGCCTACAATGGACGTCGTCATGAAGAATGTTGTAATGTTGTGTCGGCAGCTAAAAGACAAAAGGCAGAGCCTACAAAACATTACCTACTGTCATTGGTCCCTGACAAAAATGGACTTATTGAATATGAGACATCTTTTGAAGGTCGACTTAAATCCTATTTCATTCGTTGCGATACGTGCAAGGATTTAAATTCATACCTTAAAGAGTCCAAACAGCAAATAATACAAGCTATGCAGAAAGAACTAGCAATGCACAAGTCGATAAAAGTTAATCTTGTGGCTGAATGTAGATTCATTCACACATCTACCAATGAAATTACAGATCGTGCATTTAAAACACGAAATCAGGCCCTATTTTTGGAAACGGACTTAAGTAGTTTCTTGGAAACACAATTTACAAAGTTAACTACGGAAATGGAGGAATCTGAGCTAAAAGGCAGTAGCCTAATTGGGCTTTGTTAGCAGTGGAAGGAGTACGATTGAAAATAAATAAGTACAATCCCTTGCGTGGAAGCACATATATTCCATTACCAGCAGCTATAAAAGCAAGAAAAGTCTGCATTAATCCTGAAAATTTGAATGATGAAAAGTGTTTTATGTATGCCATTTTAGCAAAACTGGTTAAAAAGGATGCTCAACGCATTAGTAAATACAAGAACCTGGAAAACAAGTATGATTTTTCTGTAATATCATTTCCTACATTACTAGCTGACATTCCCAAATTTGAAAAAGCCAACGATATATCCATTAATGTATTTGGATTGGAACAAGACAACAAATTGTTCCCTCTGAAGGTTGTGGATCAAGAGCTGCAAGACCATCGCGACCTCCTTCTGCTAAGTTCATCATCCGGCCAGAACCACTACGTCTTTATCAAAGATTTTGATAAACTAGTAGGACATCAGATTACTCACCATGGACATAAGATATATACGTGTAAACGGTGTTTTACTCACTTCGATAATCGATATGGTCAACAAGGAATGGAAAAATTGAAAGAACATAGAGCTTTGTGTGTCCAGCATGACATTGCTAGGGTTGAAATGCCTATTAAAAACCCCATTGTCAAATTCTTAAATGTTGAAAAAATGCTGAGAATACCTTACGTTATCTATGCAGATTTTGAAAGTATACTCTTACCATATCAAACATGTTTACCCAATCCTGAAGCAAGTTATACAGTGCCATACCAGAGTCATGTTCCTATGAGCTTTGGTATATACGTTAAACCCTCACCTGCTGTGGAACACATAAAGACAAACCTTCCAAGCCAACCTGTTATTTATCGTGGACCTGACGCTGCAGAAAAGTTTATGAACTGTTTGATCTCAATAGCTAATGAAATTGATCGACTTTACAGCTTAAATGTTCCAAAGGCCTTAACTCAAGATCAAGAATCAGAGTTCCAATGTTCTGAAACCAGTTATTTGTGTGAAAAACCATTTACCAAAGAGGACTGGAAAGTTCGAGACCACTGCCACATTACAGGGGAGTACCGTGGAAGTGCTCACAATAACTGTAATTTGAGGTGTAAAACACGTAACCCCGTTCCTGTGTTTCTACATAATATGAGTGGCTACGACGCCAATTTCATTGTAAAGCAATTAGGATGTACTACTGAGAGAGTGGATGTTATCGCTAACTCCAAAGAAAAGTACATTTCCTTTACCAAATATGTAGGAAATGTTAAGCTTAGATTTGTGGACACGTTTCGGTTAATGCCAAGTAGTTTGGAAAACTTAGTTTCCAACTTAACATCATACCCTGAAACAGACAAGTACTTTGGAAAAGAAAATGCAATGCTCATGACTCGTAAAGGGGTATTTTGTTATGACTACATTGACTCATGGGAAAAAGTTAAGTGAAACGTGTTTACCTCTAAAAGAGGCATTCTTTAACAAATTAAGTCAAGAAGATGTTAGTCAAGAAGACTATGAACATGCCAAAAATGTCTGGAAACAGTTCAATATTAAAACTCTAGGGGAATATAGTGACCTCTACCTAACATCAGATGTACTCCTTCTTGCAGACAGCTTTGAAACGTTTAGAAACAAAACACTAGAAACACACCGAGTGGATGCTGCACACTTTTTTACTTCACCTGGTTTAAGTTTCGAGGCAATGCTCCTTTACACAGGAATTGAACTGGAATTGATACAGGATTACGATCAGATTCTTCTAATCGAGTCTGGAATACGTGGAGGTATATGCCAGGTGTCTCATCGGTATGCTGAAGCTAACAATAAATACATGGAAACCTATGATTCTGAGAAACCATCGCAGTTTATTACCTATGATGATGCCAACAACCAATACGGGTGGGCTATGTGCCACTCCCTTCCTTATGGTGGATTTCAGTGGGTTTCTCCAGATACTGTTGATCTAGAAAAACTAAAGAAAGACGATCCTGTGGGATACATTCTAGACGTTGATGTTGATTACCCATCTGACCTTCATGATCTACACAACGATTTACCTTTCCTACCAGAGTGTACACAACCTAAGGATTCGTCTCTGAAAAAACTAATTCCTCATCTTGGAAATCGAAGGCGATATATTGTTCACTACATGGCATTAAAACAGGCTTTAGATCATGGAATAAAATTGATAAAAATTCATTGTGTGTTAAAGTTTAAGCAAAGACCTTGGTTAAAGGCATACGTTGATTTTAATAACAACCTTCGAAAACAAGCCAAAAATGATTTTGAGAAAAATCTGTACAAATTATTCAACAATGCCATTTTTGGAAAAACAATGGAAAATATCCGTAAAAGAATAGACATACGTCTTGTGACTGACAGCAAAAAGGCAGAAAAGCTAATAGCAAAGCCGACATTTATCGACAGAACAATTTATGGTCCTAACCTAGCTGCTTTCCACATGGCTAAACGTAACATTGTATTCAATAAGCCTATATATATTGGAATGTGTATACTGGATATTTCAAAAACTCTCATGTATTCCCACCACTATGATGTCCTGCTACCCTATTATGGAATGAACAATCTTAAACTCATGTACATGGATACCGACTCGTTCATTTATTTGGTTAACACCCAAGATGTATATCAAGACAAGTTGGATTTCCTAGAACACCTGGACACATCAGATTATCCTGCTAATCACATATGTTACTCTACATCAAACAAGAAAACGTTGGGGAAATTTAAAGACGAGGCTTGTGGACAAATTATAAAAGCATTTGTTGGACTTAGAGCTAAAATGTATGCTTTAGACATAAATGGTAAAGAAATCAAAAAGATTAAAGGTATTAACAGAGGTGTTGTCAAAAATTGTATAAGCTTTCAAGATTATAAGGATTGTGTCATGAAAAACAATGTAAAAAGAATACCCATGAACATTATCGCTTCTAAACAACATGACATATCATCTATAAGACTAAACAAAATTGCTTTGTGTCCTGGTGATGATAAAAGAGTGATTGATGCTGATGGTATAGGTACACATGCCTATGGTCATTACTCAATCATTGACCATGCTTAAAGAGTTAAGTTATGAATTTCAAAATCTTCTGCCTGCAACTAGCAAATACATAAAACAATTTAGGAAATAAAACAATAACACTACAAAAATAAAAAATGGTATTCATAATAAAAAAAATATATAAATAGAAAACAAAATAAAAAACAACTGTACAATTTATAACAAAAAAAGAATATATATAAAAATGTATTATGTGTAAATAATGTACATGTATTTAAAATAAAAAATATTGTATGGACACTGCTTGTACATTTTTAATTACTACCCACCTCTCTCCACTCCTAATGCAAAATGAACATGTAAAACACAAATTGGAAAATCCATGTTTCCATATTGACAAAATAGAAAAAACATTAAACTGAAATTTTAAAAACTGTAAATGGGAATTTGGTAAATTGACAAATAATGTATATCAACAAATTGGAAAATCCATGTTTCTATATCATGATATTGAAAAACTTTAAATTGACATTTTAAAAACTGTACATGGAAATTGTGAAATTAATAAATGTGTAAACAACAAAATGCAAAATCCATGTTTCCATATTATGAAATTGAAAAACTTAAAACTGACATTAAAAAAAATGAAAATGGGAAATTGGCAAATGTGTAAACAACGAAATGCAAAATCCATGTCTCCATATTATGAAATTGAAAAACTTAAAACTGACATTAAAAAAACTGAAAAAAAAAACTCCGGTTGGGGTAGTGATCATGTTGTACAGTAGCCTATAAGACTAGCATAATGATAGTTGCATGTGCCCTTATATACTTTGTGTATGTGGATTTGCCTTTGGATTAGCTTAAGTTAGGTTTGGTGAGGTTAGGTATGTGACCTTGTAGTTTACTCTTTTTGGAAAATGTAAAATGTAAATCTAAAATCAAAAATCTCAAATTTAAAATGTAAAATCTAAAAAACTAAAATCTAAAATACAAAACAATCAAAAATGTAAAATGTAAAATCTAAAAAATGTAAAATGAAAAATCAAAAATCTAAAATGTTAAAATGTAAAATGTTAAAATGTAAAATCTGAAATCTTTAAATGAGGTTCCTGTGGAATAGGTTAGGTTATAACTTAGTTTATTATGTGTGCTCTCACATTTGCTCAGACTTTGAAGTTAGGTTAGGTTAGGTTATAACTTAGTTTATTATGTGTGCTCTCATATTTGCTCTGACTTTGAAGTTAGGTTAGGTTAGGTTAAGTTAGGTTAGGTTAGGTGAAGTTGGGTTAGGCAGAATGGTTGAGGTATGAATCAAAAGCCATCTCCTGTCAGTTTTGCCTCACAAGACTGAGTGTACCCCGTTCCACTCCTGAGACCAGAAATTAAATTTCTTGGCAGAGCCTGGATTGGAACCTCAGGAATGACTGCCAAGAATGCTTGCCACTACACCAAGAAGTGGACAATATATAAGGCAATAATAATAATAAATATTCCATTTATCAACTACACGGCCGACCTCTCCCTGTGACGTCATACACGGTCTCAGGGCATGGCGGCCATCTTGCCCATTAGCCACTGCGCCAGCTCTGACTGACCCCTCCATAAGAATAACATAGGGCTTATTGCGCGCGGCGGCCATCTTGCCCATTAGCCCCTGCGCCAGCTTCGGCCTATATATCCTACTATGGTGATATCAGTAGTTCCGGAGATATAGATATAGAATGGAATATTTCGCACAGCCGTCATGTTGGATTGATGAGACGTAATAAAATTTGAGGGGCACGTTCGGGGTCGGATGAAATAGTGATATGTCCTTACCGAGTTTCATTGAAATCACTCCAGCCGTTTAGATTTTATTAGGGGGGGGGGGGCACACACACATACACACCGGACAAAAGGTGATCTCATAAGCCTTTTTTTTATTTTTTTTCATAAATGAATATAGGCTAAAAAGACACGAAGGTATGAGGATAGTGCAATATGCGTACAATCTTACTAATGGATCGTACATTGCACAAGACACGAAATTGTCCTGTTTGTACGATCAAGATCATACGGTTTGCAACGCTGGACCAGTCTCAAGCTGTATAATCAAACATACAAGTTAAGGGTTCGAAACCAAGGATTATATATAACAAAACAGAGTGGAATGTCCTTTAATATACTGCTAGGTCAGTTACATAGGGATTTTAAAAACCGACACACAAAGTGGAAGCTTTTGGTCAGTTTAACCGTATACTGTCTCGTCACCGTAGGCGATGAAGAGGAAGTGGTCTTCCTCATGGTATTCCTTGTACAGAGCTCCCATGGTGCAGCTGGTTGGAGGAATCACATTGTTGACTAAGAAGAAGAGCGCGTCTTCTGGTCGTAGTTGGATCCTCTTGCGAATGAGGAAGTAGAACTGCCCCACAGTGAGGTCTGAAGGTACTAGGTACTTCTGTTTGTCCAGGTCTGCAAGTTTGCTCCACGGAGCCCTCTCCACGATGACCGGGACTCGATCAGGGTACTTGCGTCGTATCTTCTCACCCTCAGCCTTGCGCTTCTCGAACGAGATCTCGTCCTTGTAACGGAACTTCATGGTTCCAACCTGCCAACAAAGAAGAAGAACCCTTTAGTTAGTTATTGTTGTGGGGCGGAACAACAAGGTCATCTACCTCGCAACGCGGATTAAATTATACAAATTTGGAATGCATTTAAATTTAGAGGAGGACGCCTAAAAATGAAAAAAGTCTAAAAATAATAAAACAAAAAATTAAATAAAACTAATAGTTATGATAATAAACAAAAATATACGGAAAATCAGAAATTCAGAATTTCAGAAAAGATCAAGTTCTTTGAGTAAATACACATTTGAGAATTTAGATTGCAGGTCCTAACTCGCTCTCACTTATAAAGCGGATCATTAGGCACGAGTGGGGAGATCTTGCATGAACTATACTTAGCCTAAACAAAATGACGGACTCCCTCCGTGACCGGAAAGAGCTCCGCCACACGCGAGTAGTTCCCTTGATCGCTCTCAGTTTACTGGGCATTGGGTCAGCTAGCCACTGACTCTCCCAAAATGCCAGTACTTGTCGGCGTAACTGAGAGCGAATATCTCTAGCGGGTACCTCCATTGGCCGAGTGGTAATGGTAGTGATACCGCCTCTTTTGCAACTTGATCCGCTGACTGATTTCCCGCAATTTTCATGTGGCTTGGAAGCCACAGAAAGGTGATTCGAGTGTCAGCGCTGTGCAACCCGGCTAGTAGGTCGTGGATTCGCTGCACTAAGGGGTGTTGCGGGAATCATGTAGCAATTGACTGCAGCGAACTCAAAGAGTCGGTACACACGAGAAAGTGGATTCGAGTATCCTGTAGTACAAACTGCAGAGCTTCATAGATGGCAACGAACCCCGCAGTTAAGGCACTACAGGTCTGTGGCAAAGAGATATTGGCATTTGCACCATCGATGGCAACCCACCTCGCCCAGCATCGAACCATCCGTATAGAGTGTTAGTTATTAATAGGGCTCGGATCGATATGCTCGATAAAATCTCCAGATATGCTCGAAAACCATGTGTTTTATGCTCGATAGATATGCTCGAGAAAACCATTATATGCTCCATAGATATGATCGAAAAAACCATATGCGGTTAAATATGCAGAATATCGTCGAAAAAACACCGTTAAAAACTATAGAAAGGAAAGTGAAACGAAAAAAAACAATAACATACCTTTATATACGAGCTTTATTTTCTAATTGTAGGTACGATACACTGCAATATACTCTCGTTCAAGTTTTTCAAATGTATATAAGAGAAGTTTTCTTATAAAAGTTACAGTATAAAAGTTAATTTACAAAATGTTCAGAATTTGGCGAGTCAATGAAGTAGATCTGCATAGGTCTGTACAACAAGAATATTTTCCATGGTTTCAGTTTTGAATGAGTTTCTTAAATCAGTCAATAAAAGTTTCAATGACGAGAACAATCTCACTAAAGGTTAAAAACCTGCGGTTCTATTATTCGCACCAGATAGGCTTTTCAATAATTATTTCTGTTTTGAAACCTTAAGGATGGTCAGGCCCCGAATTCGGGAGGGAGGAATTCGAAGAAAAACAAACTATTTAGACGAGAACCACAATAATAAGCATTTATATGCTCGATAAATTTCAATTCTGTTGGTCCCAGAGAGGTGAAAAAAAAACACCGAAAGGCTTCTTTCAATTCAGGAAATAAATATGCAAATATGCTCGAATCCGAACCCTAGTTATTAAGGTTTTATGGGGCGGAACTACGAAGTCATCTGCCCCTCTTAACACAGATTAAAGTACGGTATAGGCTACACATAGAATGAAATTAATAATTTAGAGGTGGACACCTAAATATGAAAGGGTCAAAAATTAATTTTAAAAAACAACAAATAAACAAAACTAATAATTATAATAATAAACAAAAATTCCACGAACCTACTACGTTGTCGTAGCAGGCGGAGAGGTGATACTCCGACGTGGCGCGTCCCAGGTGGCGGATAGGGGGGTCCTCACCGGTTTACCGGCGGACTTGAGCGAAATAAAATAGCTCTCGCGGACCAAACACACTCCACAATCTCATGTTTCATCATATCATATTTCATTCATCACCTTCCCAGATCACATCTGGGATTGTAAACCCTGACCACGGTCAGATTCTTGATCATTGATCTGATAATCAAATGAATATGGAGAGTCTTCTATTGAAATCCACCGGTTTGGACACTTACATCATTAACCAAGCGAAGACACCATTCGGATACGGTGGGGTGTCGGGTAGAGGATTAAGGCGAGTCGGAGCGCCTCGAGATACAATGACCAAGCATGCAGACTAATCACACTAAGAACGTACTTAAATTCAACAAGCCGGGAAAGTTCTCATATTTGGCAACATTAAATGTTAATTCTTTGATGAAGGTTGGTAAGTTAAAGCATCTAACTGATATCTTGGATCAACACAAAATTGTGATCACTGCTCTTCAAGAATTACGTAATACTGATCAGAACCCAATTGAATCAGGTGGGTATCGTCTCTATAAAGGGCCTCCCGGAGAAAGGGTAATGAAAAATGTCCCTCAATTTGGAGTAGGTTTCTTGGTACACCATAGAATACTAGATTCCATTACGGATTTTTCCTCAAATTCCCCACGAGTTGCATTGTTAACAGTTAAAGTGGAAAACAAGATATACACATTGATAAATGTTCATGCACCAACAAATGACAAAAATAGAACTGATACTGAAGGGACGGATCAATTTTGGGATGAACTTGACCAATTGGTAACGAATATACCTGATGCTAATATTAAAATTTTACTTGGAGATTTCAATGCAAAGATTGGACGTGAGAGGAAATTTCGCCTAGTGGTGGGGCGATAGCCAGCACATAACTTGACAAACAAGAATGGTGAACGGTTAATTGAATTTTGTATTAACCATGGTCTAATTATGGAGACAACAAGGTTCAAGAGGAGACCACATAAATTAATGACTTGGAAATGTCCTAATATTAAGTTAGGAGAGTTTCAGATAGATCATGTGGCCATGGATCGGAAATTTCACAAAGAAATTTATAATGTAAAAGTCCTTCGTGGTGTTGATGTTGATTCGGATCATTACATTTCCAAGATTAAAATCAAATTGACTCCTAAAAGGAAAAATAAACCTCAAAAATTCAATAGCAAAAGATTGTATGATCCTAGTTCAGTTATCAACAATCCAGTATATTTTGAGCAATCCATCACGCTTTTGAGTGACAACTTGGGGACCACTGTTAACAAATTAAAAGCCGTAGCAGAAGACGTTGCTCCCATTAAAAAACGAAAGAAACATGCATGGTGGAATGAGGATTGTGATTTAGCAATTCTACGCCGGCATTCAGCTTGGTTGAAGGACCAACAACAAAAAACAGAAAGTTCTAGGGAAGAATTAATCAATGCTAGAAGGTTAGCGGCCAAAGAAATCAGGAGGGTTAAAAGAGAATATCAGAAGGAAACATTAAAATCTATTGATGAAGCTTTCAATCGCCATAAAACAAGGGACTATTACAGGACATTTAAACAATACCAATCAAAATTTACTCCCCCTACTCTTTTGATGAAAGATACGAACGGGCAGGTGGCCCATAATGATTATGACAATGCAATAATTTTGGCCGATTACTTCATAAAATTACTTAATAGTGATGAACCTGAAGATTCTTTTGAATTCGATCCCTATCCTAGAAATAAAACACCCCTGGAAAAGATCATACCGCCGGTTTACGATGAAGTGCGTACAACGATTGATTCACTTAAGAATTTTAAAGCAGCAGGAGAGAATAAAGTAGTAGCAGAACTTTGGAAGAATGCTAATGTACAGACTATTCATAACCTACATAAACATCTTATTGACATTTGGAATACAGAAAAATTTCCTGAAGAGTGGAATATTGCAATTATACATCCCATACACAAAAAGGGCGATAGATCAGATCCTGGCAATTATCGAGGGATATCGTTGCTGGATGTCACGTATAAGATTTTTTCAAAGATTTTATATTCCAGAATTCACGAACAACTTGATCATGAACTTGGTGAATATCAGGGTGGTTTCCGTCCAGGACGAATCTGTCCAGATCAAATTATCAGTCTCAAATGGATTATAAAACATCACAGGATTAGGAGCAAAGATTTAGTGATCACATTCGTTGATTTTCAAAAAGCTTATGATAGTATCCATCGCGAATCTCTATTAAATGTCCTTACTGAATTTGGTTTACATCGAAAACTTGTTAACCTTATTGCGGTCACTCTTAAGAATACTAAATCTAGAGTTAGGTTTAGAAGTGAAACCTCTGAGTCATTTGAAATCCATACTGGTCTTCGGCAGGGAGATGGATTATCTCCATTGCTGTTTAATTGTGTGCTGGAAAAAGTTATGCGTCAATGGAATAAGGTTTGTCCACCGAATGTCAAGATTGGAAAAAATGCTCGACTAAATTGTCTCGCCTTTGCTGATGATCTAGCATTATTAGCAACTAGTATCGAAGAAGCTAAATTCCAGGTAGAGGAATTGGAACGATTAGCAGCAAAGGTTGGGTTGAGAATTTCCTTTGAGAAAACAGAAATGATGCCATCTTTTCAAGCTGACACATCACATATTGTACTGCATAATGCCCAGAAAATAAGGATTGTGAAAAAATTTAAATATCTTGGTGAGATCATCACTTGGAATGCCAATGAGAGAGCATCAATAGATAATAGAACTCTAAAATTGCGACGAGCACAACAGATTACCTGGCCAACATATAAGAAACAGTCTCTTTCGATTAATGCTAAACTTCGACATTATTTCTCCGTCGTTAAGCCAGAAGCAACATATGCAAGTGACTTTATTTAAACTAAACACCCGATCAACAACTGACAAACTACAGAAGGTTGATAGACGGATTCTTCGGACAATACTCAATAAAAAACACCAGGTTGAGGGCCAGTGGAGACTTTTGCCCAATTCAATACTTTACAAGGAAAATGAATCTATCATTGACACGATGCGAAAACGAAGGATTGCGTTTTTTGGACACATATCTCGCTTGCCAAATACTAGACTCCTGAAACAACTTTTTGACTTCTTTTGGAACAGTAAAACAAAAATCACATGGTTTAAAGAAATACAAATGGATTTAGACGAATTGAAAATAACTCAACATCAAATTGAACATAGAGAGGAGAAACGGCTTCTGAATAACAAATACACTCGACTAACATTCAAAATTCCACAGCGTAAGCAGTATGTTATATCAGAAGAAGAACGAGCTGCAAGATCTTCCAGACTGAAGAAGTATTGGGAAATGAAAAAATTATCAAGAATTAAGAACTGAACTAATTATTTGAAATATTGGAAGACTTTGTAAATCAGGTTTGATTTTTGGTGCTCCAATGTGGGCGTTAACAGTGTAAATAAATAAATAAATAAATAAACAAAAATTACGGAAACACAAAAAAATCAAAATTCAAAAAAGAACAAGTCTGAGTCAATGCACACTGGAAAATTTAGATTGCTGGCCTTAACCCACTCTCACTTATAAAGCGGATGACGAGATCAGCAGCCACCACGTCATCGGCTAATATAAGTTTGAGTCTCATCTGTAGACCAAGGTTTCTTCGAAAGTCAGCGAGATCCACACACTCTGTTAAAATGTGGGCCACGGTGAAAACGGCTCAACAGGTACAAAGTAGGGGGTCTTCCCTTCTCATTAGGTACGAGTGGGTGTATCTTGTATGACCTATCCTTAGCCTACACAAAATGACGGACTCTCTCCGTGACCGGAAAGAGCTCCGCCACACGCGAGTAGTTCCCTTGATCGCTCTCAGTTTATTGGGCAGTGGGTCATCTAGCCACTGACTCTCCCAAAATGCCAGTACTTGTCGGCGTAGCTGAGAGCGAATATCTCTAGCAGGTACCTCCATTGGTCGAGGTGGTAGTGATACCGCCTCTTTTGCAGCTTGATCCCCTACCTCATTTCCCGCAATTCCCATGTGGCTTGGAAGCCACAGAAAGGCGATTCCGAGTGTCAGCGCGGCACAGCCCGGCTAGTAGGTCGTGGATTCACTGCACTAGGGGGTGTTGCGGAGAACCTGTGGCAATTGACTGAAACGAACTCAAAGAGTCGGTACTCACGAGAAAGTGGATTCGTGCATCCTGTAGTGCAAACTGCAGAGCTTCATAGATGGCAACGAGCTCCGCAGTAAACACACTACAGAATGCTAGCGTCCGGAAATTGGTGAACTATGCTGTGGAAATGCGTGATCTAACCGAATTTCCAGACGCGGAACTTTCCACGGCGGCTCCTCGCCAGGTGTGCGGACATACAGGGAACTACTGTACAGCCAGTCCTTTTACACGAGCTATCAAGTCTAATACCAACCGGCCGAGTGGCGCGAGGGTGGTTGGGGTACCTATGGTGGTATTTGAAATTGAAGAGAGCTTGATAGCTCGGATGATGCTGCATTTGACGCACATTGGCAGCATATGTTCGGCGTCTATAACTAACAAGGGGACCCTACGGCAATCGGATTTTTCTAATTTTTCCCACTTCGGGTACGGAAAGTTCAGACCTCGAACAATAATTTCCCCAAGCCGTTCGATGCCATATTCATAAATTCTCGAGAAAATCGACTTCGAAGTTTTCCGAGCGCTTCATATCCAGTAAAGATGTTACCAAGTTCGAGCAGGACGCGTGGCTCACCCGGTAAGGTTCGGGCCCAGTAATCGCTGGGACGCTACAGTAGCTCGAGTCTCACTTCGGGTGCTGTTTTTCTTCTTTCAATTCATATAGCCTACTGTTCTACTAATGTGATTGAAATATAAAAATCATCAGGCGGATTGTCGTCCTCCACGCCCAACATTATGATCTTCTTTATCGTATGTTAGAAAAAATCACCCACCACGCATAGAAACACTATCTGCTTCTCTGGAAACCAACGGTCAAATACTACTTCGAAAAGGCATCCCTTGCGAATGACATGGTATGTATCCCTTCCACCCGTCCTGGAATACCTACAAATCCTTTGTGCTAGAGCAGCTGTGCCCACTTCAAAGGTAGAAAAACGTGACAAAGGCTAACGATACACGCAGAACTGTTATTCGAAATAATGACAGATCTCGAAGAAACCATCATATTGAAATATTTCATCACATTCAATTTTACTCATTCCATTGTTTACTTTAATTTATTCTTCAATTTATATTTTTATTTATCTACAAGGTGTGAATATTATTGGTGGATATTAATTTTGTCGCTTAATTGCAATTTCAAATAGGAGATAATTAGAAATGAGACTTGCGTTTTTCCATTGGAAATTATAATTACATATCTGTGAATTATTACCGACTTGATGAGTTTTATAATTCAATCACATTAGTAGTATATGAATTGAAAGAAAGAAAAAAAAACTAGCCCAGCGATTACTGGGCCCGAACCTTACCGGGTGAGCCACGCGTCCTGCTCAAACTCGGTAACATCTTTACTGGATATGAAGCGCTCGGAAAACTTCGAAGTCGATTTTCTCGAGAATTTATGAATATGGCATCGAACGGCTTTGGGAAATTATTGTTCGAGGTCCGAACTGTCCGTACCCGAAGTGGGAAAATTTACAAAAAATCCGATTGCCGTAGGGTCCCCTTGTAAGAGGCGAAACACCTGATTCGGTGAGTAGGCTGGAAATCAGGCTGGCCCGGAAGGCACCTGCAGTCAGTCTAACGCCACTATGGTGGGTATTGTCCAGCATTTTCAATGTTGCTGTCCTTGCTGAACCGTATGTCGCACAACCATAGTCGAGCCGGGACAGGACGAGGACTTGGTAAAACCATAGCAATGTGACACTCACACAGAATTCTGAATAACTCCATTTTCTTGGGTGTAATATTGCTATAATGTCCTACCAACTCTTCTACGGAAGAGTCAGACGGATATTAAGTTCGTGTGGCCTCCTGAGAGGCAGAGTGCAGGTCTTTCTAGTCGACGCCCGTGGGCGTGGGCGACCTGCGTGCCGGGAAGAGAGATGGAATGGATGAAGATGAATGAAATTAAGCTAGGATGTGGAAGAAAGCAGCCAGCCGTGGCCTGTCAGAAGGTACCGTCCCAGCATTTGCCTGCTGTTGAAAATGGGGAAACCACGGAAAACCATTTCAAGGACGGCCGACAGCGGGGCTCGAACTCACGCGTCTACCGAGTCAGCAGAGAGCTTGGCTCCATGACCTATAACGCGAGCGTAGCCACCGCTGCTCTCTGCTCAATGCCCTCAAGGAAGCAGGGTGTGTGTAGCCTCACCACTTATGGTGCACCCTGGATAGTGCTACACCCTCAAGGGCTCACAGCTGGTGAGTTCGGTAGTTGGCAACCCCGAGGCATACCTGAGCTGGGTCTGTTTTCCCCTTTTTCCATTGTATTTGGGGCGGACCCTCTCTTCCTTCTCTTTCCTATCTGCCTTTCATGACTCATTTCTTTCCGAATCCCTCAATTCTCATTTTTCGAGGGTTGAGAAGGCATTTAATTTCCCTGTCCTTTATCTTTCTTATTCCTCATTTGATCATTTCTTCTTCTAGCATATAGGCTAAGTTAGATGCAAGTCAGTAGTTAGTTGCAGTAGGTAATTTTCATTTAATTATTTTTCTTTTACTATCACCATATCATCAGGGGTCGATAACCTAGATGTTAGGCTTCTTAACCCTGCAGTGCTCGCGCAGTATTTTACATCATAAAAGGTCGCGTGGAGTCTCGGAGACGCCATTCGTTTCAGAGGCATATCTGGTATACCAAGTTGTGATTAACAATTTAAATTAATTTCAGGGCATTTTGAAAAAAAAATAATTAATGTTTATATTGATATAAAAGCAACTAACAAAGCACATTTATAATAAATTGAATAAGATATGAATATAATACCATCAAAGAATAATTCCCAGCATTCTTTAGGAGTCTTAGCTAGCTTCGCAACACCTTTCACACCAGGTAAATGTGTGACGATATTTTGTCGCCAGATTCGAACATTTCTAGGAGGTTCAGCCTTACGCCACTTAAAAACTTTATATCGCCCTACGAAACAATCACTATCACTTTCATTGTCATTTTCACCTGCTTCATCACTACTTTCTACGTCTTGTTCCGTGTAGGTACTTTCACTCCTAGAATATCTTCCTCCTTACACTGTACAATGCACCTTCATCATCATCATCTTCAGAATCATCTTCCTCAAGCCAACTCTACACAATCCTTCTTTCATCAAGACGATTAAGGTTATATCTCATCTCCTTTCCACTCATTCTCAGCCCTAAAAACGTGAAAATATAACGTTTCAGCAAGAAGCCATGCAATATTATGACACCATGAAGAATAATTACGATAATATTTTTGAAGAGAATACTTCAGAACGAGTACTTACTTTATCGCAGCGAAGGTCGCGTGGCGTCTGTCAGACTCCGTTCACACTCGTGTAACAATGACTCACCATCACACGCACTAGACTAACAATGGCGCGCTGACGCATTATTATGTTGGTTATGAATAGTTACTTGAAAGGTAGATGGAATTTCCGGTCACTGGCCTTGGAAGTTTCCTTTCAATTACAAAAATAAACTAGTGTGGCGTCTGTCAGACGCCGCGCGAGCACTGCAGGATTAAAACAACAATCATCATCATCATCACTCCTCCAAGAACCACACAAGCCGACGGTTAACCACCTTTTCTAGCAGCTTACATAGGCCAATAAGGAGTGAGTTTATCCAAAAGTTGCATTATTGTCATTCCACTATATTAGCCGCCGCACGGTAAACTTCAAAGACATGCCTTGTAGCCAGACCTCAGTTCGCTCTATTCTACAGGGTGATCACAAAGTCTCATTACCCCCTATGTATTACACTGATGTTAATGGTTGTTTCTTTTTGTTGTAGGTGTTGATATACATCTAAATCATGGCGGATGAGTCCACTTTCGCCATGGAGGAACGGATCGTAATGAGCACGTGGATTCACGAACGACCGCATACAGGAAAATCAATGAGAGATATTCAGCATGATTTCACAGTTTTACGGTGGGAGAGAAATCTCTTAGCAACTGGTTCCATAAAAGATAAGCCTCGCACAAGATGAACTTCAACACGACAGGAAACGTGTGTGGAGGCTGCAGCATCTATCGACGTTCGCCAAAAAGAGTCCATTCGTAAGCGGTTATAGGAATTGGGAGTTCCATTCACGACATTACACAAACATACGAAGAAGAATTTGAAGGCATTTAAACCTTCGTTTGTAAACGAATTGAGTGATAATGACATGCAAACACGTCAGTAGGCTTGTGGGCGAATGCTCGATGTGTTTACGACTATTCCTTCGAGGGGGAAAGTGTTTTTCTTGGACGAGCGTGCAATATATCGCAGTGCAAAAGCGAGAAACATTTATTTCTGGAGTAAAAAAAACCACACATTTTTAGGAAGAACTTGAACACAACCCACCACATGTCATGATCTGGGCTGCAATGTCTGCAACCCAATTTGTAGGTCCATACTTCTTTGACGGTGCAGTGAATCAAATTACGCATCTCACCATGTTACGTGACTGGTTTATTCCAGATCTTCAAGATCGAGGACTGCTTGGTCGCATATGGTTCCAGCAGGATGGAGCACCAGCCCATTATGCTATTGCCGTTAGAGAATATCTCAATGAGGCATTGCCTGATAAATGGAATGGACGTGGTTCTGTCCATTTGCCTGCGCCTTTGGAGTGGCCACCCCGAAGTCCTGATCTCTCATCCTGCGATAATGCATTATGGGGGTTCATTAAACAGAAGGTTGCTGCCACACGTTACGAGACAGTTGACGAACTTAAGGATGCTGTTCGACGTGCATTTACTACCATCACGCCAGCAATGTTGAGGAGAATTTCACATCGTAGGCCTACATGGGGGAGAATCATACTCTGTTTTATTTATCGTATGGCTTTTAGTGCCGGGAGTGTCCGAGGACATGTTCGGCTCGCCTGAGTCTGTAGCTGCTTCCAGCGGACACCCTTAGGATGAGCTACAAGTTACGTTCAATTTCAAGTAGTTCCAACGTTCGCTACCAGATATCAATGATACCTAGTGGTGAACGTTGGAACTTTGATAGAGCGTTCCGACGAAATCTAACCTAACAATTTAGCTTCACACAAGTTTAGTCTGTGGAAGGATCGTTTACATGCCATAAATCTATGACATGGGACTGCCGGCTTTACTTCCCCTCCAAAGGAAGGCATACTGAAAGATTTTTAACGATCTTAAAAATCCGACGACTTCGGCCGAGTTTGAACCCGCTATCTTGGGCACAGCAGTTCAGCATGCTACCAACTACGCCACCGAAGCCACTCATACTCTGGTGTGAAAACGATGGTGTATACACAGACACCCTGGAATAAATAATAACGAATAGTCACACTACCTCAAAGTTGTCCTCAGCCATGATCCCACAAAAATAAAACACAACAATTCATTACCATCTAATTCTAAGTAATATATAGGGGATAATGGGACTTAGTGTTCACCCTATACATAAAGCCCTGCGCGGATGCGGATATTCGCAAAATTTTTCGCCTTGCGGATATAGTTTGCATGACTGTGCGGATAGCGGATAAACTGCGGATAATGTTTTGAGTAAATTTGTGGATAGATTTTAGAATAGAATGTTGAACTGTATTTTTTTAATAATTTTAGTCTTTACTAAGATCTACGTCTTTCACGTTTCTTGTTATTTCCCTATTTGCTTTCGCTTGGATAGTATGAGAATAATAATAGAGAAATGAGAGAAGCCAGTCATGGAAATACCCTCAATTATTGTTGACATATTTGCAAAAACAAATCCTTTATACCTGCGCTTGCCTACGTGGCTATATCCGATGACTAAGCAAGTACTATAATTAGCCACCCGCTGTTTCACTTGTCGTTACTCAGAGGGTCAAAACTCAGTCAACTTTGTCTTGCGGTTCGCACAGCGTAGGGGAAAGAATTTTTCATCAAATGTCTAAAGGTGTTGCTTTATAGCCTACTTTATCTAGTAAATTGAAAATATAATTGTAATGTCAGCGGATTTGGATAAAAGTCGTGCGGTTGCGGGGCGGATGCGGATAACAGTTGTGCGGATGCAGATAACAGTAGTGCGGATGCGGGGCGGATGCGGGGCGGATAACGGTTTGTTTATCCGAGCAAGGCTCTTTACAGTGAGGACCCTTCCTATCGAACCGAGACTTGCAGATGCCGCCGGGCGGACGAGGAACTGTGGCTAGCCACGTCAAGAGCAAGGCATTGGCGCTAGCAGCAACGTAGCGCCTAATAGTTAACACATTTATATACTTTTAAACGTATTTAATAATCATAATTACATGAATTCCAGAGTAGTTGCTGGAAATGCTGTCCTTCAATTTCTAAACACACGTTGCACCAATGTAGGAAGTTTTGTTACACTCGCTGCAATATTCATCCTCGCTGATATCTCGTACCAGCGCAGTTATTTCATTCTCGCGAGCCTCCAGAGTAAGAGGATTGTTTGTGTATACCTTTTAGGCCAGGCGACAGGTCGGTAAAAAAAGCCTCAATAAGGAAATAATTAGTGGAAAGCTGGAAATTGCTTTAATCACTTGACTTGGACCCAGATATTACTCTCCCAAGTTTTCCCCTGGAGCGAAGTCGGCGTTGGCCCTACTGGCCCTAAGAAGGTACCATTTTTCGTGTTTTTTTTTTTTTCAAATATCTCCCAAACCATCAA
Organism: Meconema thalassinum; assembly: GCA_946902985.2. NCBI lineage: Eukaryota > Metazoa > Arthropoda > Insecta > Orthoptera > Tettigoniidae > Meconema > Meconema thalassinum. Next base: position 193,927,578 of record OX336395.1, read on the forward strand.
CTTTATCAACTAAATACCAATTATAAAACTTAATCTAGAGTAAATTTTCTACAGAAATGTTCTCTACCTTTTGTCTCTAATGTGAACCGTTACGATGCTACGACCATTCAAAGTGGAGCCCTTTTTGATTCTTGCGGAAAAGCTATGGAAATGATATGCCATATCAACGTTTCTACATGTCATGAATATTTGTCAGCATTCCAGATGCACAAGCTGTTAACTTGTTAAAAGTATAACAGCTTTTCAATGTAAACAGCTGTGGCAAAGTACCTACCATTAGTATTATTATTGCGTAGTATTGGCATAAAATCACTCTTTTCCACACCACCTGGCGGTAGAGTAAATGGTGCGTTTTTTTAGTGGTGTCCTCAGGAGGCCTAATCCACTGTTCAAAACCAACTGGCCCGCTTTGTCAATTTCATCGAGGTTTTTGTTCACGTCTCGGAAAACCCTAACAGCTGTCTGCAGTTCCTAATTAATCTTCAGCAGTGTTACGAATTTAATTTTGCCCTGCCTGTGAAACGAAGACGTTGTATCGGACCCACTAAACGCATGCAAAAAGAGGATGTTTTCTTGCACACACGGCGGGAGATTGATACAATGTGTTGTCCACGAGGAAAGGGATCGTGAGTTGATAACCATCCAACAAATTTTCTCAAGTCCACATCACCTCGCGAGATCCGCGCACACCGTGCATCTACATGCTGTTCCGTAGTCGAAAAGGCAATATTGCAAAATTATTCCAGTTCATATGTCGATCAGAGCAGGCATCGCGAGAATCCACTGCGCCAGTACGCTGCTGGTTTTGCCGCGCCCGTGCGTAAGACCACCGCACAGTGGGTCAAAATCGAAATCTAGGAGGACAAAATTATTTATTTTCATAATAATAAAAAAATAATTTATTACTTCTACAGCATTCTCATACAATTGCCACTCACTATTCTGGGATATTAACGCATCTTGGTGTAAATCTGTCACCTCTGTTCGAGCAGTCTGAATTGGAGGGTGAATGTAAGTGGCTGTGGTTTGGTTGTCTTTGTGGTTAGTGTGATGGTTTAAGATGGAGCATGCAGCTGAAGGTATGATCTTTGTAACGTCTTTCAGTTATTAATGGGCGTAATTGTTACGTAATTTCAGATATATTTGCATTATATAATATTTAACTATTATTTTTAAAATTATATTTTCACTTAGATTTTTATTATGACGCGTCACTCTGCGTCACTTTCTACTTAATGTTAAAATTTAGATAAAGTCTTGTAGTTTACGCCTGTTATAAGATTTTTTGCATCTTTTTGCAACTTACTTAGTTATTTTACGTTTTAGAAGATACCGCGCAACCAGTTCTCACACGTTTACAACTGTTTGAAGCACTGGGTTCGACGATTATGTCAAAAGTGGAACTTTGTGACTTTGTTAAAAGTAAATTAGGGGTGGAAAATTGTTCTGAAGAGACTACTAAATGCTCTATCCAACTCCTAGACATATACAATTTCTTGCATGTGTAAACGTAGCTTTAAAAGTTCTTAACTGATGTTTATTGTGAAGTAGACAAATTATATACGTTGCTTTCGCTCTAAATTCATGATTAAAACGTAAAAATAATTTTGTCCCCCTAGATTTCGATTTTGACCCACTGTGCGCCGTGATCCACAACAGGAAGATGTAAAATTGACATCGTTAAGACATTTAAGGAGAATGCACCAAAATGTAGGCCTAAATGGTAATTTATGCGGAGCAACGGAGGATTTGAAGTGAAAAAAATGAAGAGGTATTGGGAGGAAAAGAAAAGATTGACCAGAAAGCCTTAGGTTTTGTGCGGTCCATAGTTGGCCAAATTGGGAAACAAAAACAAAAAGGCACAGGAAAAATCTTGAATTTCTTGAAAAATTGACGGATTAAGTGCCTTTACAAATAAACAAAACGACAGCCCCTGTAAGAACTGTCCTAAGTCCCTAAGATGAATTAACAATAAAAACATCTGGGCGGCATTCACCTGTCTATAGGCCTAGTAGTGGGAAAATATGGAAAACCGTTGTTGTTGTTGTTGTTTCATTCGAGGAGCTTTGACATCGTGGTCATTTAGCCCTGTGTCCTTGGGTGTGTGCGTGTGTGTGTAATTTTATCCGTGTTGTTGTGAAGGCTCTATTTGTGCGCGTATTTGCAATTCTGGTGAGGATTGGGAAGAAGGCAGCCGTGGCCTTTAGTTTGGTACCATCCCAGCATTTGCCTGGAGTGGAAATGGGGGGAAACCTCGAAAAACGACCTCCAGGATGGTTGCTGTGGGAATTGAACCTACCACTTCACAGTTTTGCCTCACGAGGCTGAGTGTACCCCATTCTAGGCATCAGATTAAAATTAAATTTCTTGACAGAACCTGGACCTCAGGGGCGATACCCATCAATCCTAGCCACTGCGGCACAATGTGGTGAAAAAAAAAGTTTGCAACATGGATCGAGTCAGTTGAGGATGTGAGCATGTAACAGCACCTTTTATCGGATGTTTCTAATTATGCGCCGATTACTAAATCAGAATGCACTTCCGATTTCCGGCGCATAGAGTGGTTTCCTCGAGTTGTTCACATCCAGGTACCCTATTTCAAGTAGTTCCGGGGCACCTACCCCACAGTCAGGCTACATACACTGTGTGTTGTTCCAACTCTCCATGCCTCCCTGTCCTGAGCTAAACCTTTCATCTCTACAGTGTACAGTGTTACATGTCGAGTTTCGGAGGGAAGTATGTAAAATTTAGTCCAAATTGGTGAAACGGTGTAGATTTGTGCCAAAGGGTCTAACTACGAACATTGAGCTTTATGTATATGGATGGGCCTATGTGTTAATCCATTGTATCAGCTATCTCCATTTCAAATTTCATCCAAATCAGCCCAGCCGTTTTAGTGTGAAGAGGTAACAAACACACTCACAAACTTTCACAATTATTATTATTATTATTATAAGTTATATATAGGGATATAGGGATTTGCTTCGTCCATCACTGCTTATTTTGCTTCACAAGTGGTAATTGTACAGGAGTGGAGAACCTGGATTATATACTTGCACTTGGATCTTCATACCTTATTTCAATTTCTGGAAGTCATTACCTATTGAAATAACTGTCCATTATCACTACTTCACTGGAAATATGTGTCGTTTCTTTGTCATTCAAAAATTGCTTGTCAGGCGCATGAGGTCTCTTCAACAGTTACCGAGGCGCACACATGGACGTCACATTACTGTTACCAACATGTGGGATACAGAATACACCTTGTAATTATGTTTTTAAAAAGCATTAATTGGCAGAACGATTGATCTGGATCAAGATCAATGATGAGTAGTACCGTATGCGCGTGGTTGGTAATATTCTATTTGTCCCATAATTCACACGGATAATGGCGGAGACAACTGGAATTTTACTATAACATATTCCCCATTTTATAACACGACTAGTTATTTATTTATTTATTTATTTATCGTATGGCTTTTAGTGCTGGGAATGTCCACAGACATGTTCGACTCGCCTGAGTCTGTAGCTGCTTCCAGCGGACAACCTTAGGGTGAGCTACAAGTTCCGTTCAATTTCAAGTAGTTCCAACTTTCGCTACCAGATATCAATGATACCTAGTGGTGAACGTTGGAACTTTGATAGAGCGTTCCGACGCAATCTAACCTAACAATTTAGCTTCACACAAGTTTAGTCTTTGGAAGGATCGTTTGCAAGCCATAAATCTATGACATGGACCGCCGGCTTTACTTCCCCTCCGGAAGAAGGCATACTGGATTTTTAACGCTCTTAAAAAATCCGACGACTTCGGCCGGGTTTGAACCCGCTATCTTGGGCACAGCAGTTCAGAATTCTATCAACTACGCCACAGAAGCCGCTACGACTTATAAAATGAAATTTCAGTTGTGTCGGTCATTGTAAGCGTGATTTATGGGACAAATAAAATATTGCCAACCCCACGCATACGGTAATAATAATAATAATAATATCGTATGGCCTCGGGTGCCGGGTACAAGCTTTGTTATTTGACACCCAGAGGGCAGCTAGCATGTCGAATTTTGTTGTTCCTTGAAGCACTATGAAAGTCAAGGAGGTTAGATATCTAAGCTCCTTGACACTATAGCGCTTTCTAGTAGAGAAATGAGGAACTTTGTGTTGGCGGAAAATCCCGAGAGTAATTTTGCCATTATGAACACGGCCTACTGAATTCAAATGGGTTCTTTAACATGCCAACATCGTATGACATGTCACCTCTCAAAAATCACTTACCACGGCCAGGAGCGACCCTGCAAGCTTGGTGTTAGTAAGCCGACACGATAACCACTCACCCACCGTGGCAAGCACGCATACGGTAAGAGCGACCGTATGGTGTTAGATTTATGCTGCGCTCGATCCGCTCGCTTCGTTGTGTTTCTATGTTAAGAAGGCTTTACATACAAAGCAAACCTAACCTGGGGCAAACTCCCCAGACCCCCCTGCTTGCAGTACAAGCAGTAATTTTCGGTCAGACAGAAGTCAATGGTAAATCCAGTTAATTTAACTTCGGTAAGGAAATAACGACCTTTACGTCTATTTTTATCGTTTACTGAACCTGTACGTTTGAATCTCTTAGCTAGTTGTGTTATTGTGATTGTGTATAGTGCTGTAATGCCTAATGTGAAATATTCGTTACTTGAACGTGTATATCTGCAGGAAATCGTGCGCTAGAACCAGACAAAAGTTTCGAGTGAAATTTCCAGGGAGACCCATTCCTATAAATCTGACAATAAAACAATTGGCCAATTTGCGATTCAAACGTACAGGTTCAGTAAAGACGTTAAGGTCGTTATTTCCTTACCGAAGCTAAATTAACTGTATTAACCAGAAACTTCATAAGAAGATGCCGATTATGTTTGGCAGCGTATGGGGAACATTTTGAGCATCTACTGTAAGCATGGTGAGTAAAAATGCATGATACTGATTGTAAGCACCAACTCTGCCGTACATACGCGCACACGGTAGACGGCAACTGAGGCGTCACTGGCGGAGCGCGTGAGCGAGAAAGTCCTAGCCAAGCAAATGTAAAGAATCTCGCTCCACTTCGTAAGCCAATAGTTCCTTGCTCCGCTCGCTTAGCTCGCTATACATAACCTGTGTGGTGTATTTTGTGTACCATACAAGTGAAATGACGTCAATGTATACGCCTGTGTATATCTCGGCAACAGCTGAAGACACCTAACGCGCCTCTTTCAGTAGCAGTTGAACGACACGCAATGATATAGGCCTATTTTATATTATCGTATGTCCCCGGGTGCCGGGTGCAAGCTTTGTTATTCGACACCCAGAGGGCAGCTTGCTTGTCGAACTTTGTTGTTCCTTGAAGCACTATGAAAGTCAAAGAGGTTCGATATCTAAGCTCCTTGACACTATCGCGCTTTCTGGTAGAGAAATGAGGAACCTTGTGTTGGCGGAAAATCCCAAGATTAATGTTGCCATTATGAACACGACCTACTGAATTCAAATGGGTTCTTGGAACTCGTGCATTGTCCGGTGCCCGCCGCAATGAAAATCTGCAAAATTTACTATAGAAATGGCTAATGTTACTAAGATACAGGAGCTGAATATTTTATCGCTAGAGGGTGTTATTGCATTTTTTTTAGCAGTGCCAACATTATTGGTTCCAGACCAATGGTTTTCGCCTAGATCAATAATGGTTAGGTAGCAGCTAGGCTAAACACCCCTGGTTTTTGTCATGCACAGTGGGGGTAGTCACGTATCAATAATCTTTATCCAGGCCAATGGTTTTGCCTAGTAGTACAATCAGTAATTTTCACCAATAATTTCGTCCAGAGTCGCCTCCGTAGCGTAGCGGTCAGCATGGTTAGCTGCCGCCCCGGAGGTCCTGGGTTCGATTCCCGGCTCTGCCACGAAATTTGAAAAGTGGTATGAGGACTGGAACGGGGTCTACTCAGCCTCTGGTGTTCCAAATGAGGAGAGGGGGTTCGATTCCCACCTCAGCCATCGAAGTGGTTTTCCGTGGGCCGGGATGGTACCTTCTTCAAGGCCACGGCCGCCTCCTTCCCTCTTCCATGCCTATCCATCCTCACCATCCATTACCTTCCCTCATGAGGCCCCTGTTCGCTTTGCAGGTGAGGCCGCCTGGGCGAGGTGCCAATCACACCTCACCAGTTGTATCCACTCCGATTAGATGTTCCCAGCTCTAGGACACTGCCCATAGAGGTGGTAGTGGTGAGTTCCCTCGCTGAGTCCGTGGGTTCCACCAACCTGGAGGGTAAACGACTAAGAAAAGAAAAAAATTCGTCCAGACAGTCGCCAAACCTCGCAACAGGGGATTGCGGTGAAGTGAAGTTGCAATCCAACATGGCGACGTGTTTTTTGGTAAGTTTATTACTTGAAAGTTAATGTTGACAATTTCCTTACTTTGAAAGTGTTTTCGTGGTGTTTGTTAATAGCAGTTGGCTTCAATAACGTGGCACAGTAAGTCGAAACCATTTTCAGAGCGCTACTAGCAAAAATAACGGACACCGGAGAATGCATTATAGCCGGGTTCTTTAACATACCAACATCGTATGACATGCCGCCTTTCAAAAATCACTTACCACGGCCAGGGGCGACCCTGCAAGCTTGGTGTTAGTAAGCCAACACGATAACCACTCCCCCACCGTTGCAAGCACGCATACGGTAAGCGCGGCCGTATGGTGTTAGATTTATGCTGCGCTCGATCCGCTCGCTTCGTTGTGTTTCTATGTTAAGAAGGCTTTATATACAAAAACAAACCTAACCTGGGGGCTAACTCCCCAGACCCCCCTTGCTTGCAGTAATTTTCGGTCAGACAGAAGCCAATAGTATCTCGCTCCACTTCGGAAGCCAATAGTTCCTCCGCTCGCTATACATAACCTGTGTCGTGTATTTTGTGTACCTTACATTGGCAACAGTTAAATGACGTCAATGGCGCCTCTTTCAGTAGCAGTTGAACGATACGCAATGATTATTGCCGTCGTTGAACAATAAATAAATTATGATGATGTTCGTGTTGCCTCCGGAGAGGCCGAGTGCAGGCCTTTCTAGCGACGTGCTCGTCGTAAAGAGGATGAAGTCGTCACATATACCCGGTCCCTGAGCCACGGGAGTTAACCCCAGGAGATTAAAATCCCTGATGGCTCGGCCGGGAATCGAACCTGGGGCACTTCGGGCCACAGTCGAGCGCGCTAACCATTTAACCACGGAGCCGAACGTGATAAATAATAATTCTTCAGGAGTGATGAATCAAGATCACTTTTACTTAGCTATATGATTTTGTATACATTACTTGATATTGCGGGCGTTCGATTCCCGGTCGATGCATGTGAGATTTTCGAAGTGAAATGCCTTGTCATGTGGCTCGGATTCTACGTAAAACGGAGGTCCCGTGGCTTATGATCGCGAGATCAACGGTCACGTTAAACTACAAGCTTCTTTTTTTTATATTGCGGGAGTCACCACAAATTGAAATTACTGTCCATTATCATTAGCGTTCGGTTTATAGACAGCGGAGGAGAAAACATCGGTAATTCTTCGAGAGTGATGAACTTAGATTATACCGTATGTCATTTTCATGATTAAATTAGCCGAACTACCTTGTGTAATGATGAATAATAATTGTGGAAATGATGTCCTAATAGATGTTTTGGTAAACCCTGCCAATGACAGAAACTTTAGGCCTATATCTAAGGGTGAATATTTACAGTTTCAACTAGTCAAAATCATCCAGAGATTATGATCAATGCTAACGGTTTAAGACAGCTCTGAACTTCCCCTAGCTATCAAAGTTTCAACACCGTATAGTCAAGATAGAAGCTCAAAAGTACATACATTACAAATTATTGATATTGTACGTTACTCACCAACGGAACAATTTTCTGGTTACAGCCGAAAGAAAGAGTCTCGAAGCAATCTTTGTGTACAAGGATGTTTCCCTTGTAGTATAGCTTCCGGTTGCAAAAAACTAAACAAGATAGTAATGTTTATTGGTCCACGGCCCCCTAGTATTTACAAAGCAGTTCAACAGTCACCGACACGGCTAACTCATTGTGACGTCAGCACTCCTCGCTGTCACGATACGTTGACGTGGCGAAGTGATGAAATAATGTTTTCCAGGGTTGCCAATCTAAAATTTCTTTGTCATCTATGCCTAATGAGTTTTATACTCTTTGATCTAACAAGGTAGCGTTTATTGAATTGGCAACTCAAACTAACACTTGGGGCGCTGCGGTCGGTCTGAATAAGTAGGGTTTAAAATACTCAATAACACGCGTTTGATATGGAACACTTTTTATTTTTCGGTTATAATCAGTAAATATGGTCTCTAAAGTAATGACAGTGTTATTTTTAATTGTATATATGTATAACTGTGCGATACACGTGATCTAATTTGTGTGTTCCACTGGATTTTTGGTGTCATTTGCATATTATCAAGCATCAGTTTTTATGGGTGATGTAGATCAGCTGATTCAAATTTACACAGGGCTACACTTCGGACATTATTTCGGTACTATTATGCGCAATATAATGTAAATGTCGATCCTGAGTCAACGCCGAGGACATTCAAATAGAGAAATACGGTACATAAACAAATAAATAACACACCGAAGCTGTGCTACTTTTATCATTCCGAGACTCGCATCCACGTAAACCAGACGCCACTGTTCCAAGCTCCGACTTATATCGTGAATTGATGTCAAACTGATGATCCGCCAGCCTTTCCGCCAAGCCTACACCTCGTAATCGCTAAGTTCTTCGATATTCGAGCTATTCCACTACGAGTCATATAGGCCTAATTTGCCTCCCCGTGGGCACTGTAGAATGAGTGATTCCGCTACCATTCAAATATTCAACACCAAACCCACCTTTTAACCATCCAAATCAAGCAATTCCTGTCGCCCCCCGAGTTTTAATACAAGTTAAACTCATCCCTTCTCCCTACCAAGCAGCCAATAATTAATTATTCAAGTAACTTCAATCTTACCAGCGCGCCCATCGTAACAGCTGTTTTTAAACTGAATAACCTTCGCTGGCTTTACGTCGCAGGTCTTCTGTCTGTCTACCTCGACAAGTGTTAGATCCTTCCCGGGGTGGAAAGGTATTATTATTAGGTATTAGGTATTATTAGGTATCATCACATTTCGGCTATTGCTATTTGCATCTTTTGGAAAGTGATGAAAACGTATGTCCGCAGCCCTCTTATACATCGACTTACAGCCGTAAACTGAGCAATACACTTTGCTTTTACTCATTTTTCACTCTATCAACGAGTAAAACTTATTACTTATGTATAAAGACACGAACAATTTACCACGATCTGTTTACCAATACAAGAAACCATATACAAACAGTCACCACGTGACAAATGTACCCTACTTGGTAAGTTTCTCATTTTTACCGCTAGATGTCATATCAGATAGCTGGAGTTGCCAATACCATTCCCCTAACGAATAGGGTGATCAATGTGCCTCCAAAAGCTGCATCAATTGCAGTGGTGGCTAGTTTTCCCCGGTTGTTGAGCTACGAATCAGAGGAGGGAGGTAATTACGGCAATTAGATAAATGGAGAACTTCGCAATTGACTGCAAGATTGATAATTATTATTATTATTATTATTAATGAACCTCCGTGGCTTAGGCGGCAGCACGCCGGCCTCTCACCGCTCGGTCCGTAGTTCCAATCCCGGTCACTCCATGTGAGTTTTGTGCTGGACAAAGCGGAGGTCGACAGGTTTTTCTCCGCGTACTCCGGTTTTCCCTGTCACAATTTAATTCCAGCAACACTCCCCACTATCATTTCATTTCATCTGTCATTCATTTAATCATTGCCCCAGGGAAGTGCGACAGGCTTCAGCAGCCGGCAGCCGGCACAGTTCGTATCCTCGCCGCTAGATGGGGGCTTCATTCATTCCATTCCCTGACCCGGTCGGACGACTGGAAGCAGGCTGTGGATTTTCATTTTCATTATTATTATTATTATTATTATTATTATTATTATTAACATCGACAGTAATATTTAGATGCAGCGTTAGACCATGGGGCCAATCTATCTGCGGATTCGGTTGACGTGGGTTCGGACCCCATCCTTGGCCGTCCTTGAAATGGTTTTCTGTTGTTTCCCATTTTCAAATCCAGGCAAATGCTGGGACGGTACCTTCTAATGCGGCACGGCTGCTTCCTTCCATCTCATTGACCAATTTCAATCATCTTCATTCCATCTATTAGAGCGGTTTCGGTAGCGTAGTTGGTAGCATGCTGAACTTCTATGTCCAAGATCGCGGGTTCAAACCCGGCCGACGTCATCAGATTTTTAAGAGCGTTAAAATCCCTCAGTAGGCCTATGCCTTCCTTCGGAGGGGAAGTACAGCCGGCAGACCCATGTCATTGATTTATGGCATGTAAAATACCCTTCCACTAACTACATTGTGTGAATCTAAAGTTGTAGATTTGATTAACGCGCTATAAGTTCCAACGTTCGCCACCAGGTGCCGGTCGCGGTGGCATCTAGTAGCCAATTTCGCGGCTGGTGCTGTTGACGGTAGCATTTGGTAGCAAAAGTAGGAACTACTTGAAATTGATCGTCTGCAGTCCTTACCTGAATTACAGATAATTCACACTAATACAGCCATCACAATTAACACCGGTTAACAGACAGATTCTCCACACACCCAAAGTACACAGGGCTACATGACTACGTTGTCCCAACCCCTAAACTGAGGAACCAACCAACCATTTTCGAGCTGAAATATCACGTCCTGTGGTTCGGATTCAACGTAATAATGGAGGTCCCATAGCTGATGAGTAATAGATTAACGCTTCTCATGAGGTTGGCGTCAGAAAGTGCATCCGGCCGTGAAAACCACCGCCATTGATATTACACCTACTTTGATTCCGGTAACTTATATTAGGTATTTTCTTTTAAATCGCGACAAATCTGATATGTCCTTGGAATGTGGGATTATCTAAGCCTCATTCAGCAACTAAAGTTTTATCGTAGATCAAATTCAAACTGTTGTCTCTTACCAAAGAAAACTGGGTTCGAATCCTACTTAACGAATGTGGGATTTTAGTCCGTCAATTGATTCGAACTGCACGTAAAAAGTAGGCCCCATAGTATCCAACCGAGAGGGATGATGATGATTGTTGTTGTTGTTTTAAGGGCAGAACAGCGAGGTCATCTGTCCCAACTGAGAGGGAGGGGCAAACAGGCCTTGTGAAGGGCCTGGACTACTGAGGAAAAAGAATTGAACAACTGTAATGTTTTTAATTTTCCTTCTATAGAAAAAATTGTTAAAAATATATTTAAAATATTTAATAGTTCTTCAATCCTGCATGAAGAAAGATTCGATAAGTTAAGTTCTTAAAATATCTTTATACAATTTTGAATCTTTTTTTTTTATGATTTTAAGCTTCTAAACGTCTGTTTCGCCAACAACAACAACTTATTCAAAATGGTTTCATTCTTTTGTCGTCCATACAAGTGGCTTATTCAAAGGAACAACTCTCCAAAAAGGTAAGTGGTCAAGCTACTTCCAACGCGGACTGGGTTCGAATCCCGGTCAATGCATGTGAGATTTTCGACCTGAAATATCACGTCATGTGGTTCGGATTCATCGTAATAATGGAGGTCCCATAGCTGATGAGTGTTAGATTAACGGTCAGATAAAACTACAAGCTTTATTCCTTTCCTTCAACTAAATAATAATAATAATAATAATAATAATAATAATAATAATAATAATAATAATAATAATAATAATAATAATAATAATAATTCTGATAGCCTAAAATGGCGCAATAAAGCAAAAGGTTTTGAGAATACAATATATGTTTAAGGTACGGTACAATACAGTGTTCCGCAGCGTAGCCGCGCTCGTTAAATCGTGCGCCACGACCATGAGGGCAGCTTCAGAAAGTCCGGAGATCGCAGGCACGAATCCCGGCGCTAATAGTGGTTATCCTGAGTGGGGATTTTCCACACTCACTCCAGGAAAATGCTGGGATAGTACCTTATTTCAAGTCCTGGGGCACCTATATCATCCCTTTCCCTAATACAGTTACACATACTACAACATGGCGGCTTAGGTAGCATAGTTGGTAGCATGCTGAGTTTCTATGCCCAAGGTCGCGGGTTCAAACCCGGACGAAGTCGTCAGATTTTTAAGAGCGTTAAAAATCCCTCAGTATGCCTTCCTTCGGAGGGGAAGTAAAGCCGGCGGGCCAATAACATACATTTGTGGCATATAAAAGAACCTTCCACTAATTACACTTGGGTGAAGCTAAATTATAGGTTATACTTGACTAACGCTCTTAGGTTCCAACGTTCGTCGCCAGGAGCCGACTGCGGTGGCATCTAGTAACCAAGTTCAGAACTAGTTGTCGCTGACGGTGGTGTTTGGTAGCAAAAGTAGGAACTACTTGAAAATTGAATTATTATACAAATTCAATACACACTCAGCTACACGAGGCTGATAACCAAGATGTCCCAAACACCTAAAAAAAAACACCTAAAAATTAACAACAACATTTATGTTCAGCATTCAACGCAGCTGATTTCTATTTCATTTTGAATGTTTTGTTGGTTGAGTCTTCACTCTTCAGTCTTTTGACTGGTTTGATGCAGCTTCCAGGCCTCCCTATTCTGAGCTAATCGTTTCATCTCTATATACAGTAGCTAGCCCATTTTACATCCGAGACAATCTGTTTAACACATTCTAACCTTGGTCTACCCCTACAGCGTTTGCCCTCAACTCGTCCTTCCATAACTAAATTTGTTATTCCTGGGTATCTTAGTATGTGTCCTACCAACCCATCTCTTCATTAACACTCGCCAGAAACGTCTCTCCTCTCCCCTCGTTTTAATACCTCTTCATTTGTTATCAGATCTTCATCATTCTCCTGTAACACCACATTTCAAACGCTTCAATTCTCCTCTTTTCTGCTGCACCAATAGTTCAAGTTTCACTTCCATAGAGTGCCACGCTCCAGACAAAGGCCTTCAAAAATGACTTCCTAACACCTAAATTTATATTCGATGTCAACAGATTCCTTTTCTGTAGAAATGCTTTCCTTGCCTGAGCTAACCTACTTTTTATATCCTCTTTGCTTCGTCTATCACTGGTTATTTTTCATCGTAAGTAACAGAAGTCTCCTACTTCCTTTAGTTTATCACCTGCCAATTTGATGTCCATAGAGGATTCTGACTCCTACTTTAAATTATTCTCCAATTTCCTTAATTACTTGTTCAATATACAGATTGAAAAGTATGGGTGACAAGTTACAGCTTTGCCATACACCTTTCTGAATACCAGCTTCTCTCTCATGTCCTTCGGCTCGATTGACTGCTGTCTGGTTTTTGTACTGATTGTAGATTTTAGACCTTAAGAGGTTCATTCTGGTTGCATATTGATAAACTAATTGAGTAATGAATAGGTTGAAAGTTCCGCCTAATCAATACTTTTTATTAAATAAAGATAACTGTGTGGTCATTGGTGGGACATGCTTCAAGGCCTAATTATTTTTGGCCCCTTCATCAGCCGATATGAATGAATTAATAAATATCAAAGAACAATATAAATGTGTAGCGTAACAGGCGCGGATTCAAGGGGGGGGGGGAGTCACGGGGGTCATGACCCCCCCCCCCCAAACGGAGACCTTTTTTTTTTCAAACTCAAAAAACGAAAACACAATAACCAGACAAATAAAACTTAACAAATTTTAACTGAAAAACAGTTTTTTTTTCATTTTATTCAATACTGAAATATCGTTATTACAATTATTATGTTCTGTTACAACTGTACATATTTACAACTTCATACCTGTTATATATAAACGATTATTTATGTAACAAAATCAACTCGTCTATTTTGTTTAGCAAACCTTGTGATTACCGAATCGATGTCTATAGTGATGTCACGATGAATGTACAGCAATGCACGGATAGGAATTTGGGGCTTTTTTCGCACCAAAAAATTTTGCGGACGTCCAAACTGCAAGCTTGGTTGGCAATTTAAGCTGTGACTTTCACCCTTTGTCGGTACCAACTCGACTTGCCGAAACTGTAACGTACCTTGATACCATGGAAGAAGAATACTCTTCCATGTTGATACTTTTCTCGAAGCTCGATGTAAAAGTCGCAAAACACGCCGTTGCAATTTGTACGAATATTTTTTGTGCGCTAAATGCATCAAATTTCTATCCATGTAGCTTGCAAAAAAATTGGTCTGGTTTTGTACGTTTGTACGTTTGCGTTGTTAGTGATACAATTTTTCTTAACAATTTCTATTCCGTGCCCCCCCCCCACCAAAGCCAAACTCTAGATCCGCGCCTGTAGCGTAACACTAAAAAGTCCCTTGTCATTAAAACTAATATGGTGCACCATAAAGAAGGATGGGAAATTGAACGCCTAAATCAACACAAAAATGATGTACGGTATGAAAATATGAATAAAGTAATCATTTGAAACAAATATTAAAACTCTAAAAATGCCTGATTTTCTTGCAGATCACTGATAGTGGAAAAACGTGGTTAGTATGAAGTAATATATTTTAAGTTAGAGAGAGACACAGCGAGAAGCAAAATCAGAGGGGGTGCCGGGCCCAATATCGGTTTTCGCGACCTTATCGCGAGGTCAACTGTCGCTTTAAGCTATAAACTTCCTTCCTTATTCATAAGACACTAAATTAGCGCTAAAACTACTATATTGGCAACATTACCTTTGAGGTAATTTTCCCCACATCAACAGAAAAATAATTGACACATGTCGGCTTTGGAGACAGGGAGACTGTGGTGGGGTGACTCATAAACCGATTGACTCAAGGTCAGTGAGTAGGGTAGCAGTGGTCTCGTTCGCACTTCAAATCAGTTGTTGAGTGACAGCCAGTGTCAGCGGACTAGCTACCATGTTCGAGCCGCGTGAGTACCTTGCAGTCAAATCTACCGGCAAACAAATTCAATTCCTACTATTAGAATAATGTGTTATTAATATTCAGACACTCCAGATATCTAAATATACGCCAATTCATTTTCATACCGGTATACATTTTCTGATACTGTTTTTTTTTTTTAAACTCAAAAGTTGGCAAGAATTTTGAACAATTGATGAGTATTGAGAATTTGCCGCTCTTTTTTTTTTACAAGTTATCTCTGCATTTTTTTGGGATAACAGATTATTAATATACTAGACCTGTGCGAGAAATCTCGCATGTTCATTACCACCCACCCGTCTTTACTGTTATGCGGGCTTCTATAAATATGTTTATTTGTTTAATTTACGCACTTTTTAAACAAATTGTCGATATTTACGAAAACAGAGTGCAATTCGTCACTGTTGCGGGTACCGTACTAATTCTGTTTGAATATTCTTTTCTATGCGCAATGGGTTGTGCGCGCCCCATGTGTACAGACTATTCGCCCGGCCCTAGTGCTTTATGCAGGCTGGACGCGACACAGTTCTGCCAGGGGGCTATCTTTTTTTATTTGTTCAAACACGCTTTTTAAACAAATAAATATATGTTCGTTGAATTTTCAAGAAATGCAAGATTTTTCCTGTACTATTGCGACGATTTGGGAGATTTTGGCACACAACGCACCTTCTAACTCCTTCTGGTTCAGGAGCTTGAGTTTTTTGTCGGATGAACTTAGCGTACCAGGTTTATTATTATTTTTTCATATTAATTTATCAGTGCATTACACTATATTTACAGTACATTGAAGGGGTGGGGTGGGGTGGGGGGTCTGTAAAGAGCAAAGCCCCACATCGCATTAGAAATGCGTCAGAGCACCCACTATATATACTGGGTTATATTTACACATGCACACAAGATGGCAATTAGTGAGATTCGATCAATGAACACATTACTTACAGCAGAGATTCGGGGAATGTTAAAGAATTAATCTTGAAATTAGAGACCCAACGGGAACCTACACTAATACAACAAGGAATCGGGGCATAATTTCTTCTTCTTAAGTATTCAATCCATGGATTGGTCTGCGGCAGTTCTCCAGTCGGCTCTATTTATAGCTTTCCTCTTCATCTCTTCATAGTTTCTGCATCCTACATCAGACATGATTTGCTGTACATATTGTAGGCGTGGTCTTCCTCGACATCTTTTGCCTTCAACCATTCCCTCCAATACCGTTTTCAGCAGGCTATCGTGTCTCAAAACATGTCCTATCAGTCTAGTCCTCCTCCTCTTTATGCTTTTCCATAAGGTATAATTTTCCTCTACCTTTTTAAATACTTCAGCATTCGTTATTTTTTATGTCCAGCTAATTTTTAGCATTCTTCTATAACACCATTGTTCAAAAGAATTTATCCTCCTTTTTTCGTCTTTTCCAATTGTCCACGTTTCGCAACCATAAAGGGCAATACTCCAAACATACGCTTTTAATAATCGTTTTCTGGTTTTAAAATTAATGGAATTTGTAGTGAATAAACTTTTCTTTTTGTGAAATGCTAATTTGGCTTGTAAAATTCTACATTTGATTTCTTTCTTGCTTCTTCCATCTTTGGTAATTTTGCTTCAGAGATATTTAAATTCTTGAACATTTTCTAGTGTTTTGTTGCCCACCACTAATTTCATACTTGAGTCTGCCTTTTTATCGCAGACCATAACTTTCGTCTTTGACTTATTTATTTTCATCTTGTATTCATTACCCATGATTTCCTCCATTTTTACTATTATTTGTTTGAGATGTTGTTCATTAGCTGCAACTATGGCAATGTCATCTGCAAATCTAATCATATTTTATTTGTTCACCTTGTATCCTTATTCCTAAATTCAAATCCAATAATGCTTCCTCTTGAACTGTAAGTTAACTTACGGCATTATTGTTGCACAGTAGGTTGTTCCATGCACAAATACATAATGATAATAATGTTATTGGTTTTACGTCCCTTTTAACTACTGTGGCTTTTAGAGACACCGGGGTGCCGGAATTTTGCCGCGAAGGGGATCTTTTACATGCAAGTAAATCTACTGACAAGACTCCCTCACATTTGCGCACCCTCAAATGCCAAGTGGATGCGCCGGGATTCGATCCTGCAACCTTGGGACCAGCAAGCGAGAACATTACCACTGAGCCACGCAGCCAGCCGCAGAAATACAGTGAGGGCCCTCCCTAGAGAACGGAACTTTGCGGTCGCCGCGTGACGGACGGGCCAGTGAGTGTAGCCGCGTGTGGAGCAAGGCACTGGCGCTGGCAGAAGCGTAGCACTCAACTAGTTTAACACATTTACACTTTTTAACGTATTTAATAGCGGCTTCGGTGGCGTAGTTGGTAGCATGCTGAACTGCTGTTCCAAAGATAGCGGGTTCAAACCTGGCCGAAGTCGTCGGATTTTTTAAGACCGTTAAAATCCTTCAGTATGCCTTTCTTCGGAGGGGAAGTAAAGCCGGCGGTCCCATGTCATAGATTTATGGCATGTAAAAGATCCTTCCACAGACTAAACTTGTGTGGAGCTAAATTTCTAGGTTAGATTTCGCTGTAACGCTCTACCAAAGTTCCAACATTCAACACTAGGTATCATTGATATATAGTAGCGAAAGTTGGAACTACTTGAAATTGAACGGAACTTGTAGCTCACCCTAGTGGTGTCCGCTTGAAGCAGCTACAGCCTCTGTCGAGCCGAACATGTCCTCGACACTCCCGGCACTAAAAGCCATACGATAAATAAATAATAAATAAATAAACGTATTTAATAACCTCATGGGACACAAGACAGGCTACAGTACTTCACCACAAGTCTTAACTCTCTGAACTAAGTTTTCTTGCCAGCTGGGAATGTAACACATGCGGTGATTCCCGTCCCGCTGTTGTGTAACGGTAGACGCTAGTCAAGTGGCGCTGACTCAATGCTCTCTGCGCGTCTCGTGACCCAAGATATAAGCTGGGTGCTATAGGAAAGGCTCTCACTGCAGGTCTATTTACAAAGCCCAGTTTGTACGACCGAGTCCTGGATCAGTGGGACGGGCGTGCAGTGTAACACCCCGTCCCTTCTGAGTTGAGCTGATCGGTAGCCAAGGGAAATTTTGTACAGAATAACAGAAGAGTCTGTATTATTTAAATTTTCGGGGGTATAATAAATCAATTTGCTGAATTAATGAAATATAATACTGCTCTTCCTTGGACAATGACAAGATTGTTGTGTGATTAACAGTATTTTGAGATTCTGGGAGGGAAGGAGTACGATATTGTTTTTCACAATAGGACCATTACTTACGGTACTAAAAAGAATGCATAAACACGAAATAGCTCAAAATAAAGTATTCCACAGCCAGCATGATTATTATATTTAAAAATATTTGAAATACTGTTTGCATTTCCAATTAAGGATGCAAATTGTTAATAAACTGAAAGAGTGGTTTTTATTCTAATGATTTGGCAACCTGAATAGTATTTAATGCGTGTGTATGTGTATAAGAGAATTCTTTGATACGATTGGAACGTATGCTGAAGGGGAGTGGGGAGGCTGATGGGACTGCAGCCCCCTCCAAAATGCTCCTGAAATTCGGAGAAAAATGGAACTTGAAAATAAAAACAGTGGTAATTTTTGGTGTTATTTAACAATTTTGTTTCAACCTTTATTAATTATATCAAAGTAACCCCACTAAAATAACTGCGATCTAGGCATGCCCCACGGCTACAGTGGATACAGTAGATGACACCCGAGGTTCGAATCCCGGCACTGACATGAGCCATCCAATTAAAGCCCTGCGCGGATGAGTATATCCGCGGATAAACCCGCGGATACCCGCAACATTTTTTGCCATGCGGATATAGTTTGCATGACTGTGCGAATAGCGGATACGCTGCGGATAATGTTCAGAGTAAAATTTCGGGCAGTTTTTAGAATACAATGTTGAACTGGATTGTATAATTTTAAATGATCTTGTCGACTTCGTCGTTACGCTGGGGTCTGGCGTTACGTTACGGTGACGGGACGAAAATATGTACCCAGATGCACTGAGGTGTGTGACGTCCAAGTACTGCTTGGTGCACGTGTTCTCCGACAATCTCTACTTCGTTAGTATAAGACAAAAATCCCCGATTCTTGGATGTCACGGGTAATCTCGAGAACCACTGGATGGATTTTGATGTGGTTTTCACCATTCTGTAAAGGATATCTCGAGGAAAGATTCTGTAAAAAATAATTTATGTATGATCAATGGAAGCCAAGCCAACGATTTCAGTGAAAAAGTCGAAAACAAACTTGGCGTCCGTGCGCTCCTTAAGCTTACGCTGGGCAAACCGTTAAAAATATCAATATACTATGAGCGTAAGAATTGGTCAGAATGAAAAGTTCTACAAAAAAGTCCGCGAGAGCATATCTCTATCTTCAATACATCTCCCACTATAAGTGTATTTAGACTGGATGGAAGGGGCACATCCCCGCGCGCTCTGGTGAGCGTGACGGCATCCCGCGCGCTTGACCTTGCTTTGCCCTGTGTTTGCACTTGCCGTTTGCGAGTAATTTGAAACAAGATAAGTATTATGCAGATAATTTTCTAACATGTCAAGAGTCTTTGGCTTCAAGCGAAGCGAGAAGCCTCCAGCCTTTCTCTGCATTTGTAGCACTTAAAATGATACAAAGTCTAGTCTTTCAGATTGACTGTCGGTAGCATGCTGAACTGCTGTGCCCAAGATAGCGGGTTCAAACCCGGCCGAAGTCGTCGGATTTTTTAAGAGCGTGATTTTTTAAGAGCGTTAAAATCCTTCAGTATGCCTTCCTTCGGAGGGGAAGTAAAGCCGGTGGTCCCATGTCAAAGATTTATGGCATGTAAAAGATCCTTTCACAGACTAAACTTGTGTAAAGCAACATTTGTTAGGTTAGATTTCGTCAGAACGCTCTATCAAAGTTCCAACGTTCACCACTAGGTATCATTGATATCTGGTGGCGAAAGTTGGAACTACTTGAAATTGAACGGAACTTGTAGCTCACCCTTTAGGGTATCCGCTGGAAGCAGCTACAGACTCAGGCGAGCCGAACATGTCCTCGGACACTCCCGGCACTAAAAGCCATACGATAAATAAATAAAAATAAATGATTTTAGTTTTGCTAAGATCTGCGTCTTTCACGTTTCTTGTTATTTCTCTATTTGCTTTCGCGTGGATTGTGTGAGACTAATAGAGAAGTGAGAGAATCCAATCATGGAAATTTTGTGTTGACTTTTGCCAAAAGAATGTCCTTTATACCTGCACATGCCTGCGTGGGTATATCCAACGTTTAAATACGTGCTATAATTAGCCGCCCGCTGTTTAACATGGCGTTACTCAGAGGGACAAAACTCAGTCAACATTGTCTTGCGATTCACAGCCTAAATTTCTAAATGTGTTGTTTTAATACTTTATCTATTAAATTAAAAATACTATTTTAATGTCAGCGGATTCGGTTAACAAACGTGCGGATATGGATAAAA
Organism: Meconema thalassinum; assembly: GCA_946902985.2. NCBI lineage: Eukaryota > Metazoa > Arthropoda > Insecta > Orthoptera > Tettigoniidae > Meconema > Meconema thalassinum. Next base: position 193,948,017 of record OX336395.1, read on the forward strand.
GTCGTGAGGTTGCGGGGCGGATGCGGATAACAGTCATGCGGATGCGGGGAGGATGCGGATAACAGTCGTGCGGATGCGGGGCGGATGCGGATAACGTTTTGTTTATCCGCGCAGGGCTCTAGCCCCCCATCCTAAGTGTGACTTCCCTCAATATTTCAGACTCCAAGCACCCTTATTCAAATAGTTCCGGACCACATAGGCCTACTGCAGTCTTTGGTTTATTCTGTTTTCAGAACTATTTATACAGAAAGACTACCGGTATAATTGTGGTTGGTTGGTTCTTAAGTTTAGGGGCTGCGACAACGCGATCATGTAGCCCCGTGTACTTTGGGTGTGTGTAGAATCTGTCTGATAACCGGTGTTAATTGTGATATCTGTATTAGTGTGTGTTATCTGTTTTTTAATTCAAGTAAGGACTGCATACTTTTGAATTTTTCAAATAGTTCCTACTTTTGCCGCCAAACGCCACCGTCAACGACTACAACCAGACGCCACCGCTGTCAGCTCTTGACAACGAACGTAGCAACCTAAGAGCGTTGTTTACATTCTTAACCTATACAATTTAGTTTCACACAGGTGTAATTAGTGGAAAGTTCTTTAACATGCTATGAATCTATGACATGGGACCGCCGGCTTTACTTCCCCTCTGAAGGAAGGCATACTGAGGGATTTTTAACGCCCTTAAAAATTCCGACAACTCGGCCGGGTTTGAACCCGCTATCTTGGGCATAGAAGCTCAGCGTGCTACCAACTACGCCACCGAAGCCGCCGGGACCAAGTGGGTGGAAATTTTTCGAAAAAGTGATATATCGCTTATAACTTTCTTAATATGTGAAAAATCGAATTCATTCAAAGTTCATACAATTCTTCGGATAAGGGCTAAAAACTTCCTTCAGTAAGATTCTTTGATAGCACCAACCACCAAATGGATGGGAAAAATTGAGATTTTAGAGGGGGAAAAAATCATACCACCCTTACTAGGCACAGTAACAAAGCCGTTTAAAATGATTGATAGTAGCCTACTCTAAATATTAACTAAAACTTTTGTCTGAAAGAATTTTTGATATGACCCACCCTTACGCCAAGGGATGAGCAAAATACTTTCGGAATTCTTGTATGCTAAACATGTGGAACTTAGGAAGGCCTATACAACAATTGGTAAATGTAGTAAATTCGAAACAACTTTTTTGCCCGGTGAAACCTACCTCCGCCTTCCGGTGTGCCGAGGAGGAGTTTTTTTTTCTTTTTTTTTTTTTTTCTATGGGTTGGCGTCAAACTACACATTGGAGTCGTTTCGTCTCAAAACTCACGAGTCTTAAAACTCTCGCGTCTCAAAAATCACGAATTTCAAGATGAGGGTTAGTAAAAGTAGGTTCTAACCGGTTTCTGTACCTGGGCCAGTGTCAAAACTCACGAACCAAGCCATAGCCACCTCAATAAGGTTATAGGTAGCCATAGTCAAGCCAGTTCATTGCGAAAAGGTCCATTGTTAGAGCCAGCAAGAACTGCCTGCCCTCTTGTAATTGGCACCTCTCTCATCAAGATGTTGTTGTTGAGGGGCTTTGCGACATCGTGGTCATGTACTTGGGTGGGCATAGAATTTGGCTAATAACCTGCGTCACTGTGACGTCTGCACAATACAAACGAAATCCATTCTAAAACTGGGTGGACAAACATGGGTTGAAGGGCAGTGTTCTCTCCGGAGTCGTGAGTTTTGATACTATTTGTTACTATTTTTAGCTCGTGAGTTTTGAGACGTAACCATTGGAGTGAATTACATGGAAATTCGTAATTTAGTTGAAGGCACCATCAGTGGCATCAACCTCCCCCCCCTCCCCCTCCCCCCCCCCTCTCAAGAATCAAATAATGAAAACATGAAATTTTGAGAAGTTTTTAATCCCCGATTCTTGGATGTAACGGACAATATCGAGAACCACTGGATGGATTTTGATACGGTTTCCACCATTCTGCAAAGGATTTCTCGAGGAAGGTTTCCGTAGAAAAATATCCATTTATTACCAAATCAAGCCGAGAAGTAACGATTTCAGTGACTCAAGTCGAAGAAAAACCTGACGTCCGTGCGCCTTTGAAGCTTACGCTGGGTAAACCGTTAAAAATATCTATATACTATCTTACTATTAGTGTAAGAATTGTTCAGCATGAACAGTTCTACAAAATATTTATCATCTTGGCTTACAGGATTGAGCCGCGTCGCATATAGGTTATTATTTCCCGACGTTTCGGCTGACATTGCAGCAGCCTTAATCATGGGTAGGTACGAGTAGGTGTCCGTACCGATATGCGACGCGGCTCAATCGTGTAAGCCAAAATGATAAACTAGACACCGGCCGCGAAAGTTTAAGATCTAAAAAAAGTTCTACAAAAAGTCCGCGACAGCATATCTCTATCTTTAATACATCGCCCACTATAAGTATTTTTACGAATTCATTTCTTCCAACAATCTCCATTCAGTGGAAATTTAAATTACTAGCTGCGGAGTGAGTTTACTAGCGAGTGAGCCTATCACCCCAGATTCGGCCAGCATCAAACTGTCGAGTTAAGACTTCAGAGAAGAGTATATGTGTTTGGAGTTTCACTGTTCACCTCGGTTTTTCTGAATTGCGTCTGGGACCTGCCGTCCGTGCGCCTTTTAAGCTTACGCTGGGTAAACCGTTAAAGATACCGGGTGAAGCTGGGGCGGGTGGCTAGTTTTGAATAAAACTAATCATCAGATTCATGGCAAGTGATTGGATTGTGTTTGAAACAAAATCTTTTCACTCGTTTAAAATACTATTTTTTAGCGTTACCCTTTCTTAACAGCTACTAAATGAGCACAATGGTCAGCTGTTCAGTTGGCCAGAAGGGAGGCAGTTGCTTTTCTGATCCCTTTCCAAAAATACACCACTTGTTAGTTGCCATTCTGTTAGTATCCGAGTGTGTTGTTTTGAAAAGTGAATAGGATCATGTCGAACTTTGTCAAAGGCTTTATTATAAACCAGAAACCCCTAATATTTTGTTTACTTGTATTGCTGGCCTGTTTGCCATCTCTTGATGAATGCAGTACATTTGCATTTGTCTGTTGGCACAGGCTAGAGTAAAATGTGGCTTTTCACCGCTGTCTCAGTCCCACCCATGGCTGTGATTATATGGAAGCTACTGAGGTATGGGTGGTGCTCAGTAATGACACTCAGGGCACAGTCCGTGCCTGTGGATGCTGTGAAAGGTTCTGCTCATAGGGTTAGTACTGCTGTTCTGACTCAGTGAGGAAAGCAATGACAAACTACCTCACTCCTCTTCTTGCCTAGTACGCCTCAATATAGCGCTGCCTTGGGTTTTTGTAGGTATCTACCCACATAACCTAACGGCGGTACTTTTTGAGGATCCAACCAGCCTTCGGGCTGACTACCTAACAGACAGACTTGTATTGCTCTTTTAAGTTAACCTTTAGTAGTAAACTGTAGTTTATTAATATTTATAAAATGTCGAGGAATAGAAAAGGCCAGATGAATTCACGACGAAAACTAAACTTTTTAATTTAACTAGGAACCCGCCCCGACTTCGCCCGGGAACAGTTATGTATGATTGCATTACGTGGTAAGCACTTTTTTTTTCGATGTCAATGAACTACGACTTATATCCGTTTTACGCCTCGGCATGATGGGTTAAATCACTGACTGGACTATTATTATCATGGAGATGCATGTGCAACGAATTCTTGTCAGACGTAATTTAATAATGGTGAGGTGCACGAAACCCAAATCCCCTTCCGTCCAATCTTAACTTGACTGTGTATTTCACGGAAAGGAAAGTTCAAAGACGGGATGAAGAAAAGCCGAGTTGCACTTCCAGGGAAACTCCAAACATAACCACTCTTCTCTGAAGTCTTACCTCAACACGACTCGACAGTTTGCTGCTGGCTGTATCTGGGGTAATAGGTTCGCCCGCTAGCTAGGCTGTAACTGGGGTGATAGGCTCGCCCCTAGCTAGCTCGTAAACTGTCGCCGAAGTAATTGAACGGTGAATGGTTGGAAGAAATGAAAACGTAAAAACACTTATAGAGGGCGAAGTATTGAAGATAGAGATATGCTCTCCCGGACTTTTTTGTAGATCTTTTCATGCTGACAATTCTTACAGTCATAGTACCTATATTGATATATTTAAAGGTTTGTCCAGCGTAAAAGCGCACGGACGTCAGGTTTTTTATTTTGACGTTTTCACTGAAATCGTTACTGCTTGGCTTCCTTTGATTATAAATAAATTATTTTATACAGAAACCTTCCTCGAGATATCCTTTACAGAATGGTGAAAACCTCATAAAACTCCATCCAGTGGTTCTCGAGATTACCCGTGACATCAAAGAATCGGGGACTTCGTTTTATACTAAGTAGAGATATCAACAAAATTGTTAATTCGTGCATTTCTGCATATATTAGTCTATTGTAGATGCCTTTAACTCGTGTTGATCGACTGAAAAGCTTCTAATAATAGTTTACTTAGGCAACACTGAAAAATGGCTTATAATGGCTCAAATGGCAATGAAATCAAATACGAAACAAATATAGATTCGGTAGGGGTTTTTGAAAACTTGGGACCGAGTATTAGCTTTCTCTGATGTCTCATCATGTCCGAGTCCTCACTCCCTTCCTAATGTGGTCTAATTTTGATTCGGCTCGTCCCCCTTCAGAAGCAAACGCACAAAACCTCCCATTAATATTACTCTTCATACATTCGTCATCACACTGTACGTTTACAGTGGTCGTAGTTTCCGATAATCACGAATGAGAGCTTCAAAATGAGACCAAGTTTCCTGCTGTACGTTTATCCTGGACTGAGAAAACGTTACGTCAGAAAAAGTATAGGAACTTTTTATCGGGTGGTTGAAAAAAATTGAAACTTGAGATTTGCACTACCAATACTTGTGCCTATCAGATATAAAAATGTCATTGCCCTCAGCCAAGTAGTTTTCCATGTATATAGTTTTAAGTGAGCGGTTCCTAGAAAAGACGTCAAAAACACGGTCAATTTTTCATACAACCACAAATAAATAAATAATTAATAAACTTGAAAATAATTTTCTGATATAGTCTAACGCAGAATTAAACAAGGAAAATATTGGTATAACTCGTTTTTCAATAGGTCTGTTGGTTTGGTTGTAATTAAGGCTTAAACTCGAGTATCCATAATAAACAATCCGATAATAGTTACGCCACTGGATGTTGCTCCCAGCAGTAAGGCAATTGCGCAATCTGGATCCATGTCTGGACATGGCAAGACCAGGTGTGACAAATGCTTGGTGAGTCTTTGTGTTTCTGCTATTCTGCGATTATCCGGAAGTGAGAAAAATACCTATCCGACGCGGATATGTCACAACGCAGTTCTAATAATGCATTCGTCTCAATCAGGGTTATCAACCATTCCATCTTAATCGTACCAACAGGGAAAACTTCATTTTTTGTACGATACTGAAATATTAGAAACGATTTTTCAGTGTTTCCTAAGTAATACATTAAAAAAAATCATTTTATTATAGTTTCCTTCGCTTTTACTTTCCCTCTTTTACTTTCGGTACGTACATCATTAAGGCGTCACCCAGTCCCCGAACCAGGGGAGTGGGCCATAGGGACCATAGGAGATTAAAATCCCCACGGCCCAGCCGGGAATCGAGCACGGGGCCTTTCGGGCCAAACCCCAGCACGCTAACCAATTAGCCACGGAGCCGGACATATTAGCAGAAGCTTTTCACTAGGCCAACACGAGTTACCCAATTTGGTTGGGCGGTGAGTAACAATTAATTTCCTAGTGCCTGAAATTAAACACGCCATGGAGTTAACGAAGTGTCGAAGGTCCTGGTTCGCATCTCACCATGTCCGGTTCATCATGGCTTCAGTCGAGCAGAAATGTAGCCAGATGTCCTTTCGTTTTATTTCCCTTTCTTCCAATAATTTCTTCCAGCCATTCGTAGAAGGGAGAGCAAACTTGAACCTCAAATCTTGCACGAGGAAAGGTTTCCCGCAAGCTCATAAACTATAGTGCGTCTCTGCCTTAAAATACAGTACGGTACGCATTAAATGGAGCGCGCTGATGCCGAATGTACTGCAAGGCCTGGCACATGATGTAACATAACTCGTATAAGGCGTGCTTTTACGCAAAACTCGGGAAATTTCCAAAATATTTGCCTGTTGTATATAACTGTACCTCATGCCTAACAGCGAACGACGGTACTATTTAGATATGATACGCCGAAGCTCAGAGCGCGATTTTAATGCAAACATTATAATAATTTTCAATTATTAATGAATGTGACAATATTATAATATGTTATAATATTAAATTTTCTCGAATATCATAGGTTATATTAAATTATAATATGCCATTTTTCACGAGTATACAGTATATGTTTTTTGGTCCACGTAATGTACCCAATTTTGTGTGGTCAAGTGGTGGTTTGCAGCCGAAATCAAATTCTTCATTTTTTGTTTCTTGAATGAGACGTTGTTCAGTTTTATATAGTTCTTCACTTGCGCCCATACCATTTCGATGGGATCAAGTTCTCTGTTGTATGGTGGCAAGCAAGGAGCATATTTTTTTCTCCTAATTTAGCCATCTCGTCAATGATGTATTTATCGTACAGTATAATGATGATAATTCTTGTTTTTGAGGGGCCTAACATCTAGGTTATCGGCCCCATATCATACAGTATCTGTCTCTGTTTTGAGTCACAATAAAAAGAAGCTCTCGTTTTAACATATCATTTCGAAAAGGGACCCTTTTTGAGTGTGCCAATCTATAACCCGGTCTTTTCTCCATGAAGTTGTATGGTAGGTAAATGTTCGCCTTTCCGACTGTGATGGCCTACTGTGCCCAACTCTAGGAATGGGTATTCCAAGATTCAGACACCTAGATATCAAGGGAAAGGCTACAGCCGCTTTTGAAAGTTGAGATATTTGAATATCGCGCTACATTGCTTCTCGAAGCAATTGGAAAGAATATACCGCTAACTGCATGTCAAGTGACGTAGCGAGTAATAGCAGAGGTCGAGGCTATTTATTGATTAAATAGTTAGCCATGGAGTAGAGACTTGAGACTTGGATCAGATTACTGGCACGGCCAAATGAAAGAGAATGCACTTAGTATCAAGTAAATCGGACCAGGGATACCAGAGATATGAGGATTTCTAGATTTCAGCGTGATGACGCGTGACCCTGACAGTTTTGAATAAAAGCCGGCCGGCCGAGGCATAAATAGCTCACTTCGACACAAGCACTTGCCTAGCAAGGTGCTACTACGCTGAGCCAAGGCACATGGTTGCCGGATCTACGCAGAAGTTATTTTCAAAGTTGTGATAGTCACAAAAGTGCTGCGCTACGAGTGGAACTTAGTAAGTTTCCGGCAAGGAGAATCACTGAGGTGATTGATATTTTTCTACAGACACTGGTGAAATATTTTTATTTTCACATGGACATATGCTAGACTTTGTCTAGAATTAGTACTTTGTCACAGTCCAGTAATAACCTAATACTTGGATATTTAAATCCATTTTAGTCAGTTTTCATATTTGTAACTTGTTAACCACTTCGATCTATCAGTACATTGAAGACCAGTCTATCACGGTGGTGTTCATTAGTCTACGCAGGGAAACTACATGTTGCTTCGCGCATGGTAGATGGTGATAAGCCATGCCCAGGGAACGATCTTCAGAACAGCCGTTGATTGGTTAGACTGTCAGTGTTTTCTTGTATTGAAAAGATTACCGTGAGTTATGTTACAACTGACATATCTGAGAATAGATCACTTAGATCTGACCCCATTTAAGCAAACTGTTATGGAGTTAATAGGAGCCAATATTAAAATGGATCAACAGTTACTTCAAACGTCAATAGATACTACCACTATGTCTTGCTAGACAGATTGTGGGTATATAATGGCGGCCGATACAAGGATTATACATGCTTGTCCGATAGGGCATGTTTATGGATAAATCTGGTACAGACCAGGTTCGCTACGCTTCAAGACCGTCAAGAAATGTAAGCCACATTTGAATTATATTATGCCTAGCTAATTGGAACAAACTATTTTTCGGCAGATGACCAACACATTTATTTTTCTTCGTATTTAAATCTTGCAATGATTTACGCAAGACTTGTTAGAGTTATTCTGAGTATTTTCAGCACTCAGAACAGTTTAGGATCGATGACCGAGCATTTCGAGCATTTATTTGAATATTTCAAATTTTAGGGATATCACGGAAAACCGTCGATGTAATGGTTGAGTTAAATTATTTTTGTTGAGGAATGGATATTTTTTTCCATATTCGAAGATTCGAACATGTGGATTCTCACATAATGAAATAATAATTAAATATATTTAGAATAATATAACTAATAATAATAATAATAATAATAATCCACTAATAATAATAATAATAATAATTTTTATAACTTTTCTAAATAATTCTTGGATATTATATTTTCTAATAATCATATGTATTGAGAGAGAGCCTATGAAGTAGTTTAATCATTTCTAGTTTGGAACAGGAGATTTTCCGAAGGAGAGTGGTTAGCGCAAGCCCGCATTCAACCAACATTTCAGTTCTGGTTGAACAGTTAATATTTGCAATGAGCAAAGTATATTTTTCAGATAACACGGAGAGGCATGAAACGGGAAGCAATTGATATTTGTATCAAATAGGATATTTTTGTATTTATATAAAATCATGACGTAAATACACTCGAAAGTGAAATAAAGATTTTCATATGTATGGTAAATTCACGGGTTGAACTGAATGGTAAAATAAAATAAACTTGTGAGTTTATTAATCTTCCAGTGTTGATAACAAGCAGAGGCTTGATTTATTGTATAAATTTTGGGAAGAAAATTTATGTGTGTGGAGTAGTTGAAATGCCATTCCCAGGTGCGCATGTTTAAGTCGCAGGAATGAGGAGGTTGTTTGGAGCATCAATCAAATAGCAGGTTCGATGGCTCAGGTTTATAGAAGGAGTATTGGAACTACACATTTCGTCGTATGAATGACCCGAAGGTTATTTCTTAGAAACCATCAGTTCTTATTTCAACCTTGTTTACGGATCCCATTTAGACTTTGATTTTGCTAGAACCCGGATTTGTCATGATAGTAGTTTATTCTTCTTCAGAGGAAGACCTTTGCCGTTGTTGTTGGAATATTGTGTTCTTACACAAATAATAGAATGGGCCACTGCCAATTAAAAATAATTCTATAACCACGAATAATTTGAAGGATGTTTTCAATCCTAGTGCCATGAACTAAATGAATTTATTGTGAAACTATAATTCTTATTTCCGCATTCTGTTGAAGAATTGCAAGTTGTGAAAGTTACTAAAAGGGCCACAAATATAAATATTTTTCTTAATGATGATTCTAAGTGGAGAATCGAATAGTTGAATGGTTCAACAATTTATTGATCAAGTTGATGATTCAGAAATCATATATTTTGTTAGGAACTTGAAGTTCATAATCGAGTCACTTCTCGAAACGTTTAATGTCAGAAGAACAATTAATTTTTGTTGTGCTTCGCACAGTTCTTCGATGCTATGCTCAAGGTCAAATACTTTTCAGATGTTATTAATATGTGTAAATAATTTGTGTTGATTCAATGATGATAATAATATTTTTCGACAATATATTTTTGAAACTGGAAAAATAAGTGAAAGTTAAAAATTCTATGAACATTTATTCTACGAGTGTTAATATTATGTAAAAATTCAAACAGTGAACTACGGTATTTCCAGTCAAGACAATTAAATTTGAACTGGATTTAATCATGAATGAATAATTTTGGAACACAGTCTACAGGACTAATAATCAGACTTGTGTTTCCAAAGAAAATTGTCAAATGTGTTTGGAAAATTTCTGTACATTGTGTAAATAGGATTGAAACGTTTTGGCTGCCCCTACTGTTGGGTGAGAAATGTAACTGTTTACCTTTGCCTAAGCTATGTTGTTTTAATGGGCGCCAAGACCTCAATGCAATGTTGAAATCTAAATTTGTATTTAACAACGTCTAGCTCTGGCAGAACACATTCAAGACTCTATTCACTCAGATCGTGGTATGATTTGATCATTAACCCAACAAACAATTGTATCAGGAGAAGGAATTGGTCTATATCTAATGCTACCTACTGAAAGCAAAGATTGCATTGTAAAAGAAATGAATTTATTATATAAAACAATTATAGCAAAATTAATAATAATAATAACTATAAAATTTAAATTGGAGCGTTGTGATTTGAATATTACCGATAGAAAATTACGTGAAAACGGAGTCTGATAAATTGATTTTACTCTTATTTCCAAGCTATGAAGTTACTGAAATATGAAATTTAAAACAAAGAAAATGAGAGATTGCGTATTTCTGCGTCATTGGCGCTTACCACTGGAAATTGCCAAAGCATTTTCCCTCGTTCTTGATGATGTTGTGAGATTCCCACAGTCTCCTGGACGTCGTCATCTCCGTCGGAATTTGATGATATACTGGTAGATTAGATAATTCTATGGTCCGTACCTCGGACCCAAACACTCGTACAACCAAGTTTTACAAAAGTTCGTTGCTAACTCCACTGAACATCGGAGCGACACGCACTTGCGACCGTACTCTGCAAGTTCTACACCGATTGTCCCTAACTCCACTGAACATCGGAGCGACTCGCACACGTATCCATACTCCTCAAGTATTTCACAGATAGTCCTTAACTCCACATCGCGTCGAACGATATATGCACACGCCGGCTCCCCACTCTTCAGCCGACTCCTAGCTTACGTTGTCTCCGCTGATTGGCTGCACCCCACGCGCTATACTCCCCTTCTCTGGGTCATTACACTCGGCGGGAGGGTTCCGTTCCAACAATTCGCCTTTCCTGGACGATGCGACCCAAGATTGCGTCATGCTTCTCGACAGGAATCAGCTTGTACTTGAAATCCCAGTGAGTCATGTCTCTCAAATACCCTAACTGACAAAACTCCTTAAAATTCCGTAATCAAATAATTTTCTATGATATCGTCGTTCGTAATAATTTGCATGATAGCGTTTTCTAAGACTTAGAAAACCTATCTGAATGCTAATAATTTTTATAAAATGCTCCGAAAATATCTAAATAATAATTATAATAAATTAATAATAATAATAAATTAACATGAAAAATTCTCTTGGCTGAACAATTTGCCGCGTAAATAAATATAGAATGGCTTCCTACTGACTTATGCCAGTTGCATAAAACCCCTCGAAAAACACGTTACATGTTCGCCTCGGATCATCGGATGATTTACCGTGACGACGGTCCATTATCCGATTATCCCAGACACGTTAATAAACCCCATCCAAAATACATATTACATAAACGAAATCACCCTAAATTACAGATATATACACTCATATTTTTTTCTTCACGCACTTTGCGTCAAAGTTTGTTGTCACTATGGATTGCACTTTGCAACCAGTCCAATGTTTTACGTATGGAATAGTGTTCCATGGATATTTCCGCCTCTCAAATTTCTCTATGTTGGAGAAATAGACATAATTAATGTGTGAGCACTATGTATTTCTGATGTCATATCACACGCATTGAAGGTGTTCTGATATATTTATATCACCATAGAACTCCCTAATTTCACTGGAGGTCCCCTCCTTATGGTGAAATTTAATCTCACTTATCACTGAGCACACGATCACATTATTGTGGCAGCGCCTCGTGACCATAATACTTAATCTCTCTTTAAAGATGATTAAAAATTAATATTGACTTCTGAAAAAAAAACAGTAAATGTGCATTACATATAACACCCAATATTTCTGTGCCGTAATCGCCCTGTCTTGTTAAGTTCCCTTAGACCATATTCTACTTAATACTAGTTCTCAACACAGATCAGTTCTTCTCACACAAATAATACCTCTGTACAAATTATCTTAAATTACACACTTACAAATCTTACATGGCGAGGCCGTAAACAGAAATCACGTGTGCTGATATGTATGAGTTTCATGAAGGACTGTCTCGCATTCTGATGGCCCATGTTTTATCTCGTGGACGCCTTAAGCTAACAAGCCATATACAAGCGCTCCCCCATCTCTTGGAGATAAATGGGAACCCATCAGCGCTGCCAAAATGGCCTTGGTGCATCGAGACATTTTAGTGCTCAACAGCATCCGACAATCCCGTCATATTTCCCTGTACCTTAAAAACTCACATTTACTTACATACTACCCCCCTGTGTGACTTCTGATACGCCTGCCCGGAAGACCAACTCCTCCCACGCACCAAATACCACACTTACTCATTTGATAGGCTGGCTCGCCAGCTAAACACACTCGCTTTATGACGCATATTTTCGTAGACTATGTATATTATACGTCCCGTATAATCTGTTTCCCTCACTATTCTCCAGCACATATGCTGTTTTCCCAATACGTTTGGAAACTATAAATGTTTCTGCGTCACCTGCTTCCAACCTTGCAAGTGGCTCCCTTAAATGAACGTCATCACGTTGCTCTACCAGCATATTTCTCAGTGTCTGTAACGATGCCCTGTTGCTACTGTCCACACATGCTAACCCTACTTTCCTCTGGTGTCACACCTCTACTTGACACTCTATGACCTAAAAATGTCACTTCTGACTGACAGAATGACGACTTAGACAGCTTCAAAGTGAACCCTGCCTGATCTAACTTCTGAAAAACTATATTTAAATGACGTAGATGCTCCTCAAAACTGCGTGAACTAATTACCATATCATCTATGTAAATGGTTACAAACTCTCCTGTGTCATCCCCTAATGCGATGTTTAAAGCCCTAATTAAAGCTGCTGAACTACTCTTTAACCCATAAGGTGTTCTACAAAATTGATAAAGGTTATATTTATGACTAAAAGCTGTAAATGGTCTATCTTCGTACATAAGTGGCACTTGCCAAAAACTGGAACTCAAATCTACACAAGTGAAATACTTCTTCCCCTCAAATGTTTGCATTAATTCTTCTATTGACATAGATTTCAGCTGATCTGAACTAATTCTACTGTTAACCAAACGAGCGTCTAAACAAATACGAACAGTGCCGTCGGTCTTGGGTACCGTTATCAAAGAATTAACATACGGACTGTTAGAGTGCTCAATAATCCCATCTTCAAGCATCTGATTAATTTGTGCCTCAACTGCACTCTGATAAGCGAAAGGTACAGGATATCTATGTCCTGTGAATACTGACCTATCAATAACGTTCAATGAATGTGTATAGCAATTGGCCATACCAATGCGATCCTCAAAAACTCTCCTATTACACAATAATACATCATAGAGCCGAACACATTGTTCCACCTCTATATTACCCTGAAATGCAGCATCACGTAACGAGTCCTCTAGACTTCCGTTCGTAATCACACTGCCCACAAAACATGGAGAACCCCGCTCTACGGCTGGCGATATCTCATTTAAAGTACACATCACACCTACAATACTACTCCTCTGAATATGGTCATTGAACGCTACTTCTACTTCAGAATCTCCCCATTTAAATTTCAAACTCCCTACATCATAACATAAGTTACCAGACACTCTACTTAGCCACTCTGAACCCAAGATAACACTGAATACTAAATTTGGAATTACAAGGCAAATCTGCTTCTCTACATGATTATTAATTTTAATGTCTACTAAAACTTGCTTAGAAATTACTTTAGACCTCTTCCCAACAGCTGTGATAACAAAAGTGCTTTTAATTGGCATCTCCTCAAAATTTACTCCAGTTCCTTTCATTTTATCATAAAATGCACTACTTATGCAACTCTTCATACAACCACTATCAATTAAAACATCTGTGTACGCCTCGGACACGTTAAATTTAACTATGGGGCTCTTACTAACCACTTCCTGAATAATACCTTCATCATTTAGTTCATGTAATAATTCATTTCTCACATTTAGGTCATAGGGTTCCTGTATAATTGTATGGACAGGGCATGCTACAGACTGAGATTCTGACCTTACTTCGCAGCCTGGTTCGCGTTTAAAGAACCGCTACAGCTGGCCGTAGTACTAGTTACTACTGCACTGGTCTGGTTGTTCTGAGTTGTGTTGTCATTGTTTGGCTGTATATTACTACCACTAGGCTGTCCTCTTCCTTGACCCCTATTCTGGTTGTAATTATTGTCATTATAATTTCTCCCTTGATTTCCCCTGAAATCATTGTTTCTCCCTTGATTTCCCCTGTAATCATTGTTCCTCCCTTGATACTGATTACCATAGCCATTTCCTCTGTTCTGATTTAGCTGATTATTATTATTTCTATTTTGAGCATTGGCCCCTTCGCCACCGTTCCCTTGAACTTCCTGATGCCTGGCTTCATTAGGTCTATTATTATTATTACCCTGGTTCCGATGAAATTGTCCTCATAACCCCCTCTCCCTAGTGCATCAAATGTGCTTAACAAATTTTCTACTTGTGATATAGTCTTTACATTCTGGATACAAGCAACCTCCTTGATCCTATAGGGAAAGTGCCTAAGTAGCAACCTTACCACATCACTTTCCTCCTTCAAGCCATCCAGATATTTACACACTAATACCTGCCCTAAAAAGTATTCGGTCATGGTGGAGCTTCCTTTAGGGTTATATTTACCACACACTACTCCCTCACGATGCTGCGACTGAATAACCTCATTCCAGAACTTTTCACAGAATTTCATTTTAAAATCATTCATATCAGTAAACTTGTCTCTGTAGACAGCAAACCAATTCCTCGTTTCCCCCACAAACACTTGTTCTAAAATTTCAACTACCTGGCACCACTCAATACTACCATTTTCCAACCTCTCCCCGAATTTATTTTCTATAGTGTTCATGAACTCCATTGGGCACCCCTGTCGATTGCTGAACTTACCCAGTTCTACCTCCCTGTGTGTGCTATTCACAAAAACTGGCCTATTCTGACTATTTTCTTGCCTGATCCTAGCTTTTAATTTTAATTCTAATTCTGCGATTTTCTCCTCAGCCTTCCTCTCAATACTGTTTACTGTTAATTTAATGTTTCCTTCTGATTCTTCTACTTTATCATATAGCTTTGCTTGTTTCTCCTCAATCTTGCTAATGCTCTCTTTATTACTCTCTCTTAAATCATTTACTTCTGCAACTATTTGTGAGTGGACTTTCTCAATTCTACCCCCCAGCTGTTCCTTAACCTCTTTAGTAGCTACCTGAATTTTGTCAATTTCTCCCCCCAATTGCTTTTTGACCTGCTGTGTTTCCAGTTGCACTAGTTCTTTTAAATTTTCAGCCTGTGTACTGATTCTAATTTCCAACTCCTCCTGTACTTTTCCTAATTTTCTGTCTACATCTGCAATAATCTCTTTAGCCTTTTCTTCCATCACCCCCCTGATCTCACCTCTAATCAGTTCGAATTTGTCACTCATTTCCCTACTGTTTTGTTCTAATTTAGCATTTAAAGTTTCAGTACTCTCTCTATTTTCCTTACTGTTTTGTTCTAATCTGGCGTTTAAAGTTTCATTACTCTCTCTATTTTCCCTACTGTTTTGTTCTAATTTAGCGTTGTTTTGTTCCAGTTTTGCGTTTAAAGCGTCTGTACTTTCTTTATTTTCCCTACTGTTTTGTTCTAATTTTGCATTATTCTGTTCTAATTTTGCATTTAAGGCATCACTACTAACTTTGTTCTGATACATGAACTCGAGAAGTAAAGTTTTTAATTCTGGTTGGCCGCCCACACTCCCTGTTTCAGTATCGGGATTTACCTCCGCTACCCCGGTACTACCATCACTCGACATACTGCTCGTATCATCACTCTCCCGTTGATGACCACTACGTAACCTCATCTGTCTTTCTTTCTCATCCCCCATAATGATATACACTGATACAGACAAATAACCCCCAAAATACAGGCACAGAAATATATACCCTTCTCCTTCCACAAATGTTATCAGGTTTTCAGCCCCAAGTTGTCGGCGACAAATGAAACGTTTTGGCTGCCCCTACTGTTGGGTAAGAAATGTAACTGTTTACCTTTGCCTAAGCTATGTTGTTTTAATGGGCGCCAAGACCTCAATGCAATGTTGAAATCTAAATTTGTATTTAACAACGTCTAGCTCTGGCAGAACACATTCAAGACTCTATTCACTCAGATCGTGGTATGATTTGATCATTAACCCAACAAACAATTGTATCAGGAGAAGGAATTGGTCTATATCTAATGCTACCTACTGAAAGCAAAGATTGCATTGTAAAAGAAATGAATTTATTATATAAAACAATTATAGCAAAATTAATAATAATAATAACTATAAAATTTAAATTGGAGCGTTGTGATTTGAATATTACCGATAGAAAATTACGTGAAAACGGAGTCTGATAAATTGATTTTACTCTTATTTCCAAGCTATGAAGTTACTGAAATATGAAATTTAAAACAAAGAAAATGAGAGATTGCGTATTTCTGCGTCATTGGCGCTTACCACTGGAAATTGCCAAAGCATTTTCCCTCGTTCTTGATGATGTTGTGAGCTTCCCACAGTCTCCTGGACGTCGTCATCTCCGTCGGAATTTGATGATATACTGGTAGATTAGATAATTCTATGGTCCGTACCTCGGACCCAAACACTCGTACAACCAAGTTTTACAAAAGTTCGTCGCTAACTCAACTGAACATCGGAGCGACACGCACTTGCGACCGTACTCTGCAAGTTCTACACCGATTGTCCCTAACTCCACTGAACATCGGAGCGACTCGCACACGTATCCATACTCCTCAAGTATTTCACAGATAGTCCTTAACTCCACATCGCGTCGAACGATATATGCACACGCCGGCTCCCCACTCTTCAGCCGACTCCTAGCTTACGTTGTCTCCGCTGATTGGCTGCACCCCACGCGCTATACTCCCCTTCTCTGGGTCATTACACTCGGCGGGAGGGTTCCGTTCCAACAATTCGCCTTTCCTGGACGATGCGACCCAAGATTGCGTCATGCTTCTCGACAGGAATCAGCTTGTACTTGAAATCCCAGTGAGTCATGTCTCTCAAATACCCTAACTGACAAAACTCCTTAAAATTCCGTAATCAAATAATTTTCTATGATATCGTCGTTCGTAATAATTTGCATGATAGCGTTTTCTAAGACTTAGAAAACCTATCTGAATGCTAATAATTTTTATAAAATGCTCCGAAAATATCTAAATAATAATTATAATAAATTAATAATAATAATAAATTAACATGAAAAATTCTCTTGGCTGAACAATTTGCCGCGTAAATAAATATAGAATGGCTTCCTACTGACTTATGCCAGTTGCATAAAACCCCTCGAAAAACACGTTACAGGATGTGGGTCGCCACACGTGAATGATGCTGCTTTGAGCATTTTTGCAGTCAATTTTAAATTCAAAATAAAATTAGATAATTTTACATGATGTGTTATGCCCAGTTGAATCTCCTTCTATCCTTATTGTTGCATTGAGCCAAAAATCAGTAAAGCATTTTTTCATTTGATGTCGTTTTTGCGATTTGCTTTAACCCATCTGGCGCCCCGGGATATTTTAACTCTCGTGCTGACTGATTATTGGTAAAATGCATATGTGGTCTTGCGGACTCCGGTCTAAACGGGCACACTACATTATCTATTACTAGGATAGATCCTTCGGGAACATTGGGCAACAATTGCTCAGCGAACCACTTTTCATACACTTCACCTGCCATTTCGTCGTGGGTGTCTGCCGTGTTCTTTTGGCACAGAAACGTTAACTCTGCACCATTTACGAACCCTTGTTCATTTCCGGGATGAACAAAGGCAAACCACGGAAATCATTTTGAGGACGGCTGAGGTAGGAATCGAACCCGCCTCTTCTCAGTTTTGTCTCATTAAGTTGAGTACACCCCTCAGACCAGAATTAAATTTCTTAGCAGACCTGGGATTCCAACCTGGGCCTCCGCGTGACAGCACAGTGACAGCCAAGAATGCTAGCTACTAGGCAACGAATCGGACAATTAAGGACCACTTCATTTCACAGATTAACTTCACACCATCACCTACCCTCCATCAAACACAGTCGGGGAGATTAAACAAAGTAAACAAACTTTCGGTGCGTCAGCGCTGGGCGGGAGGAGTACGCAACGTGCTATAACGTATAAATGCTATCTGATATCGAGCTCTTGTTTCTTTTAAAAACTATTTCAGACATTAATGAACATTTCTTCTCGCTTAGTCACCAACGTCAAGTCAACAGCAAAAAAAAGTTTCTCGCTAGCTAACTTTTGTGTGATACCATCCCAGATTTTTCAAGAAACATTTAAGAGAAAAAAATCATAACTTTCTTGTTATGAAAATAATTACTCCCCTGGGAAATAGGGTATCTTCTACCAACATCAGGCAATATAAAAATAAATTCTTGATCTGTTGCGATCATTAGTTCATTACCTATGGCGTGATAAATTTTATACCTGCAAAACTATAGATTCGTGCTAAAATATCGTAATTGTGAAAATTGGGCCATGCATTATTTACCGTACGGATTTTATTTTTACATCATCATAAAGAGCGGAAAATTCTCTGTATGACCACGCAAACATTTACTTAGATTTGTCACTTTCAATTATTGGGAAATGGCAACATCGCCGGGGTAGAAGAGGACGAAGCTAATTGCAGGACATAGGAGTGCGAGTGAGAGGCAAATACTACATTTAATTCCATACTGTATTTTAAGGTAGAGACGCTCTATATAGCCGTGATCGTGTATATCGAGATACGCCAGTGGTGGCCTTTAAAAATCTTGCCTTGACATTTTGAAAAGTTGCTATATGAACATGTTATTTACTATTGTTAAGTTAGTACGCCTATCGGTCGCGAGATAGTACGAACTCGTAGTGTTGGAATCCCCAAAATTATAAAAAAAATCGTTTAAAATTTCGTTTTATTTTCTTCTAGCGTCTCAGAGTTTCATTTTTTTTAAATGTGCTACCAACATGAAATTTTATTGTCAACAAAATATCCCTAAAAATTACTAAATTCAAATTTCTTCCGAACTGTTAATATTATTAATATTAATAATATTAAACGTGGTAACAAGGCTCTCAAAATGGGCCATTACCATGAATTATATAAAATGTTGCCTAATACCGTAATAATAATGTTTTCATGTGGAATAATTAAATGGTCTCTGACTGATATTAAAGAGATATGCAGGAAACTACAAACTTTGTCGACCAAACATTGAATAGCCTATAACACTTCAAATAGTATAGATGTTCTCATTCCTGAGCGTAACATCGATAAACATACCGGTAGACTACCTCTTGTCTGTGCCCAAGATCGCGGGGTCAACGCGCATTCCCGCTCCAGCAAAATAATCTCCCTGTATAACGCTCTATTAGTTCCAACGATACGCATGTCATACGATGTTGGCATGTCAAGGAACCCATTTGAATTCAGTAGGCCGAGTTCATAATGGCAAAATTAATCTCGGGAGTTTCCGCCAACACAAAGTTCCTCATTTCTCTACTAAAAAGCGCTATAGTGTTCAAGGAGCTTAGATATCTAACATCTAACCTCCTTGACTTTCATAGTCAAGGAACAACGATTGTTCGACATGCAAGCTACCCTCTGGTTTGCAAATAACAAAGCTTGCACCCGGCACCCGAGGCCGTACGATATTATTATTATTATTCCAACGTTCGCCGACAGGTGCCAGTCGCGGTGGCATCTAGTAGCCACGTTCGCGGCTAAGTGCCGTTGACGGTAGCATTTGGTAGCAAAAGTATGAACTACTTGAAATTCATCGTCTGCAGTCCTTCCCTGAATTACAGATAACACACACTAATACTGCCATAACAATTAACACCGGTTATCAGACAGATTCTACACACACCCAAAGTACACGGGGATACATGACCGCGTTTTCGCAGCCCCTAAACTGAGGAACCAATCAAACAACATACTTCTTGAGCTTTGGAATAATAATAATAATAATAATAATAATAATAATAATAATAATAACAATTTTATTAGGCTACTTAGCGTATGGCTTTTAGTACCGGGAGTGTCCGAGGACATGTTCGACTCGCCAGAGGCTGTAGCTACGTCAAGCGGACACCCATGGGGTGAGTTACAAGTTCCGTTCAATTTCAAGTAGTTTCAACTTTCACTACCAGATTTCACTGACACCTAGTGGTGAACGTTGGAACTTTGATAGAGCGTTTCAACGAATTCTAACCTACAAATTTAGCTTCACACAAGTTTAGTTAGTGGAAGGATCTTTTACATGCCATAAATCTATGACATAGGACAGCCGGCTTTACTTCCCCTCCGAAGGAAGGCATAGCTACTGAAGGATTTTAACGCTCTTAAAAATCCGGAGACTTCAGCCGGGTTTGAACCCGCGATCTTGGGCATAGCAGTTCAGCATGCTACCAACTACGCTACCGAAGATGCTATAATAACAATAATAATAATAATAATAATAATAATAAGCTAATACCCAATATTTGAAGGAAGTTACTGTAGTGTCTGCTAGATTTTCACCTCCTCGAGGCGCCAACAAACCATTCCTAACGATTTCAGTGATATTGTGACACACAAAACAAACGACGCCGTACGGGTCTAGGAAATATGGGACCAGAGTTAGCAAAGCTGATGAGAAACTGATAACATGAAACAGAACCAATGGTGTACATAGAACCATGATTAGATATCACAGAGGCGCATGTCTGTCAACAATACTGTGCAGTGGCGACTGGTGTGTTTTTGTCTGGGGTCATTGCACTAGTCTCCATTGGGGGATAATTAATTTTACGTGAACATCACAATTATTATTGACTAGCAGTAGTGCCCGGCTTCGCCCGGTGGATTTATTTGTTTTACAGAACTGGAGCGCTCAAGGATTAGGATCGGAATAAATGAAAGTAAATTTGTAAGCACCAACGCTTATTACAGCTGATAAACTCAGTATACTGCACCAACACCATCGCCCTTATACAGAGGCCTACTATTATCATGATGATAACTGATTTTAAGGGACCTAAGAAATCTTTTTGCACTAATTACTCCCCGTGACTGCAATTCATAAGCAGCTCGGAATTCTGCACCAGAACATTAGTAAGAGCGACGTGATGCAGCCCGCATTACATGGCAACAATAGACTTCGGCATTATTGAAGACGTTCTGGAGCGCTTGTTCTTCCGACTTACTGAACAAAAAGCAATCTTTAAGGTTACCTGATAGGTGTAGCCTAATGCTACATAGCCTGAATCAGGCTATCATATACAAAAATAATTTTTTCGAATCCGACTGGTAGTTCCAGAGATTAGCGCGTTTAAACACATAAACACACAAACTCTTGAGCTTTATTATATTAGTATAGATTATTATTGATTTAAGCCAACTACGGAGCGCTTATGACTAGTTCTTCTTCGATGCTCTTTTCCGTTCCCAATATCTCTTGAGTCCTGCTGATAATTTCTCCTTTCTCTCCTGCGAAAGGGGCTTCCGACTTTTAGGGACCCTAGGTGATGGGGTCCAAGACTCTACCATAGCACAAAATTTAGAACGACTAGCGGACCCGTGCGAGAAATCTCGCATGTTCAGAAACCACACTTTCCCCAATAGGTTTATAATGAGACACTTAGGAGAAAGGTCATTATGTTTTTATTTCAACCAAATGATTATAGAACACTATTTACATTTCAGTTAGAATTCCAAGTTCTACGTTCCTTAAGTTAAGAAGGCAATTACTGAAAATTGGATCATCATAACACTCACCAGTTATTCGATATTTATGAAGTTATACGATTTGAGTACTCATTCCTTTGATTTACTGTTTCTGAAATCCATGCAAAATGATAAAGGAAAGACCTCAGAATGTTAAAATGACATGAAACAGGCGTCACAGCGGTCAAAATGTGAAGTGGACAGCAATTATGGAGCATATTTTCCTACAGCAACACTATCTGCAAATCACACATCTTTTTAAAAGTCATTTTTTAAAGAAATTATAGATATTTTTGAAATTAGAGTGCAATTTGTCAAGGCTAATGTCTATTCTCTTTCATTTGAATGCTCATTTGTCACGATCGGTCGCTTGTGAGCGCCTCAGGAGGGATCTATACTACTGAAATAATATAATTATATGATCTTCTACATCAAGGTCAGCAATTCCAGCCGAATCCGAGTCATTTAGTACTTAATTAAGCCACAGGTAAATTATTTTATTACTAGTGGTCCTGTGCGAGAAATCTCGCATGTTCATAAACCCCCGCCCGGCTTTACTGTTATGCGAGCTTCTATAAATAATGTATTTGTTTAAACGCACTTTTTAAACAAATTGTTGATATTTATGAAATCAGAGTGCAATTCGTCACTGTTGCGGGTAATTCCGCTTGAATATTCTTTTCATTGCGCAATGGGTTGTGTGCGCCCCATGTGTACAGACTACCCGCCCGGCCCTAGTGTTATGCGGGCTTTACGCGACACAGTTCTGTCAGGGTCTATCGTCTTGTTTATTTGTTTAAACACTCTTTTTAAACAAATAAATATATTTCCGTCGAATTTTCAAGAAATGCAAGATTTTTTTCTGTACTATTGAGACGATTTAGAAGATTTTGGCCCATAACGCACCTTCTAACTCCTTCTGGTTCAGGAGCTTGAGTTTTTTGTAGGATGAACTTAGCGTATTATATAATAGACACATCAACGGTGTTTGCAAATCGCACACTTCGTACACTTTTTAAAGAAATTATAGATAATTATGAAATTATAGTGCAATAAGTCACTGCTAATGTCGATTCTCTTTTATTTGAATGCTCATTTGTCACGATCGGTCTCTTGTGAGC
The DNA here is from genome assembly GCA_946902985.2 of Meconema thalassinum. Classification (NCBI taxonomy): domain Eukaryota; kingdom Metazoa; phylum Arthropoda; class Insecta; order Orthoptera; family Tettigoniidae; genus Meconema; species Meconema thalassinum. The sequence goes on from OX336395.1 coordinate 193,970,862, forward strand.
GCCGCAAGAGGGATCTATGCTACTGAAATAATATACAGTCTATGATTATTTCTTACATTTTTATTTTTTTTTCATTTCATCTAGGGTCGGCTGTCCTGGGTTGAACGTATTAGTTTCTCTTGTTCAGGCTCCTCATTGGATCCAATTGTCTTTCTGTAGGTGTCTCTATTACAGTGAGGTCCTTCTCTATCGAACGGAACCTCGCCGAGGCCGTGTGACGGTCGAGCGCTAGCAACAGCAGCAGCAGCGTAGCGCCTAACTAGTTTAACACATTTACCCTTTTTTTAAACGTATTTAACAATCATCATTACTTACATGAATTGTAAGCCTCCGTGGCTTAGACGACACCGCTGGGTCCGTGGTTCAAATCCCGGTCACCCCATGTGAGATCTGTGCTGGACAAAACGGAGGCAGACAGGTTTTTCTCCGGGTACTCCGGGTTTCCCTGTCAAAATTTCATTCATGATCCTTGATTCCAGCAACACTCTCCACTATCATTTCATTTGTCATTCATTTAATCATTGCCCCATAGGAGTGCGTCAGGCCTCGGCAACCGGCACAGTTCATATCCTCGCCGCTAGATGGGTGCTTCTTTCATTCCATTCCTGACCCGATCGGAGACCGGAAGCAGGCTGTGGATTTTCATTTTCACTTACATGAATTCCAGAGTAGTTGCTGGAAATGCTGTTCTTCATTTTCTAAACACACTAGGATAATTCGATGTCTTGTTATATACCTAACCATGATCACGGGATACGAGATAGGCTACAGTACTTCATCACAAATCTTAATTATCTCAATCAAGGTATCTTGCCAGCTGCACATGTAATAAATGCTTTGACAGCATCAGGTGCTTTTCGACCCGCTGTTGTGTAATCGGTAGTGTAGTCATCTGGCGGTGACTCAACGTTCTCCATTCCCCCAGGGGCTCACATCTAGTGGGACGTGGGTTGGCGACCATGGGGCCCCAGCTGAGTCCGGCATTGCTTCCACTTACGTGTGCCGGGCTCCTCTACGTCTTCTTTCCTGTATACCTCACTTGCGTAACTCTTGTTCTCTTCCGACCCCGACGGTGTTAGGGTATCCGAGGCCTAGGGAGTCTCTTCCTTTCCCGCCTTAATTGGCCCTTGTCTCATTTTTTCTGATACCCTCCTTCTGCGAGGGGTCAGCCTTCTTTTTCTTTTCCTGTTATCTCCTGCCTTCTGCTCAAGGCCCTCAAGGAGGCAGAGTGTATGTAGCCCCATCACTTCTGGTGCACCCTAGATATTGCTACACCTTCAGGGGCTCACGGCTGGTGAGTTCGGGAGTTGGCGACCCCGAGGGATTCCTGAGCTGGGTCCGGTTTCCCCCTTTTATCCATTACCTGTGGGGCGAACCCTCTCCTCTTTCACTTTCCTATCTGCCTTTTAAGGCTCTCCTTCCTTCCAAGTCTTTCAAGCCACATTCTTCGAGGGTTGAGGGCATTTCCTGTCCTTTATTTGCCTTATTCTCCTTTTGTTTTCTATTTCTTCTTCTAGTCTATAAGTTAGTAGTTAGTTTTAGTTATAGATAACATTTCATTATCATCTTCACGATCTCCCAAACCATTAGGGGCCGATAACCTAGATGTTAGGCCCCTTAAAACAACAATTATCATCATCATCATCAACGTTCTCCATCCGTCACACGGCACCGGCGAGGGAAAATACCTGATAGCGCAAATATGTGCGAACCGGTGCGTGGAGAGGGGAAAGGAGGAGAAGGATGGTAGTGGAGGGGGTCATTGCTGCTTTGCTCGTGGGAGAAACTAACCTGTAGAGATGTAGCCAAATAAATGTGCCGTGCGGAGAGTGTACCATCTATCTCTCGCGAGGCAGTTATTTGGCTACATCTACAGTGAGAGCCTTCCCTATAGGTGCGTGGATAAACAAAATGTTATCCGCCTCGCATCCGCACGACTGTTATCCGAACCTATTGGCATTACAGTGAAAAACCACAGCCTGCTGCCAGTCGACCGACCAGGTCAGGGAATGGAGTGAATAAAGGCCCATCTAGCGGCGAGGATATGAACTGTGCCGGATGTCGAAGCCAGTCGCACTCCCCTGGGGCAATGATTAAATGAATGACAGATGACATGAAATGATAGTGGAGAGTGTTGCTGGAATGAAATTGGTGACGGGGAAAACCGGAGTACCCGGAGAAAAAAACCTGTCTGCCTCCGCTTTGTCCAGCACAAATCTCACATGGAGTGACCGGGATTTGAACCACGGATCCAGCGGTGAGAGGCCGGCGTGCTGCTGCCTAAGCCACGGAGGCTTCTGGCATTACAGTCATATTTTTAATTATATAAAGCATAAAGCAACACATTTAGACATTTGAGGAGAAAGTCGTTTCTTTAGGCTTTGTTATGTCATATGGTATGTTTAAAATGTATGTTATACAGCCCGAATTGCAACCCTTTCCTATTCGGAGTGTTAGTTATGCTTAATGACATAATTTGAATGAGATAAGCTTAAATCATCATCTTACATTAATTGTAGAGGGAAAAAAACATAATGAAAAAATATGATACCGGTATGTCATGAACATCTGGGTCATAATAATGGTAATAAACAAGTTCGGATTAGTATATTCTAAAAACTATCAGCAAATTTGCTCCAAACATTATCCTCAGCTTATCTGCTATCTGCACAGCCATGCAAACTATATCCGCATAGCAAAATTTTTACGGATATCCGTGGGTTTATCCGCGGATATCCGCATCCGCGCAGGGCTTTACCTATAGGACGAAGTCTCGCAGGCACCGTGTAACGGCAGGGGCACTGTGTGTAGCAGCATGTCAAACAAGGCATTGCACAGTAGGCCAGATACCGAATCTGACGGGACAAAATATTTTTTTTGTAGAGGTTACATTTCTTTCGTGATAATTTTGTTAAAAATAATACATTTCATTATTTACAACCCTTTGGAAAGGATATTTTAAAATCACATTGGAATGAACTTAAGACAATCTTAATAGCCCGATACACTTCGTTTGAACATCCTTCTAAGTCTAGTTTTTTCTGCACATAAGTTATCAATGAGGTAACCGTCCCTATTTTGCTTTTCCGCACCTCGGAATTCGGGGTTACCAACAGGAAACAGAAGTGGGTGTTGCATCACGACAATGCACCTTGTCACACAGCGATCTCAATGAACCAGAAGTTGGCCAGTAAGAACATTCCTATGGATCCTCAGCCTCCTTATTCGCCTGATTTGAGTCCTTGTGAATTTTCCCGAGATCGAAAACACACCTGAAGGGACGTTGTTTTGGGGCACTGGACACCATTGAAACAGCTGTAACCAACCAGTTGAAGGCGATCCCAGTATCTGAGTTCCAGCACTGTTATGAGGAATGGGAAAAATGCCTGCAGCACTGTGTGGCTTCCCAAGGCAGTTACAGTAGAAACCCGCTTATCTGAGGTAATTGGGACTGAGGGTAGCTTGGATAGCAGAAAACTCGGTTAAGAGGGAATGTGGAGGGAATCTTATTTAATTCAACGAATCTCAAAACAATAGCGCACAAAACGATGCAACATGTGTATAAACGTCGAAATACAACTAAATTGTGCTCCGAAAGAAGTTCATTTACCGTATTGACAGATTCACTATATAACAAAGGAGAAACTGTTCCGCCTAGTCAATACATTTATTTACAACAAGTTATAAACTTGTTATTATATGGTACATGTTTCGGGGCCTCTAGTACTGGTCCCTTCTTCAGCCATAAATTAAGTTGCAAAATCCAGCATAATTAAAGATATCATAAAAAAAAACATAAAATGATGAGTGAATGGATGAAATGGGGTGAAAAAGAACATATAAACTAAAGTAACATGAGTGCGCATCAGTAAAAAGTAATACCAATGGTAGTGCTAGGTTCTTGAGAATACACTTATATAGCACTGTTCTAATGTTTGTGCATGTGGAAATCACTTCACTTGAGATGTATGGCCTGTTGTCCATAATAACATGCTGCTAGTAAGGATAGTGTCCACATCATGATGATGTATTTCATTACATGACAATCGGTGTTTTTCCCTCTAATACAAGATTATAAGCTCAGAAGCCCCAGCTTGAACAGCAAGTTTCAGTCAACAGCATTGTAAACATTTATTTAGTTTTAAGTGTGTTCTCAAGAACCTAGCACTACCAATGGTATTACTTTTTACTGATGCGCACTCATGTTACTTCTCATGATTAATATGTTCTTTTTCACCTCATTTCATCCATTCACTCATCATTTTATGTTTTTTTTGATATCTTTAATTATGCTGGATTTTGCAACTTAATTTATGGCTGAAGAAGGGACCAGTACTAGAGGCCCCAAAACATGTACCATATAATAACAAGTTTATAACTTGTTGTAAATAAATGTATTGACTAGACGGAACAGTTTCTCCTTTGTTATATAGAAATACAACTAGACGAGCAAGCGAAGCAACATGTGGTGACGTGGGACTTTTAATTAGAGTAAAGATCAACGAACGGCTCCGATCCCTGCCGAAGTTCGTCTATATGGACTCTCCCGCACACTCAACTTGAGGGGTGTTGAGCTAATTATTCGACACTATCCTTACTAGCAGCATGTTATTATGAATTTTAATGCTAATTTAATTAATTACATTGCCAAAATGAGTGCCTCGGTTAACACGGAGCTTCGGATAAGCGGGTTTCTACTGTACTTTGAAGGAGACGGTGTAGAATTGTAATGGTAGTGGAATAAAACCAGGTAAAAAAAATAGGGCTCATTACTTAATTTACACACCTCGTTTGTCATAATGACAGCCAACAGATATTCTCCTCTAGTGTTCAGGCACTCGTCCCAACACTGGACAAGTTTTCCTATACCCTCTGCAAAGAAGTGTGTGTTGCTGACAAAACCACTCTTCCACAGCATCACGATCCCTTGATCAGTGGTGAAACTCATCAGTGGACCAAATAAGTGATAGTTGCAAGGAGGGCAAGATCAGGGCTGTAAGATCCATTTGACCCCAGTGAAGACGATACATCTTGTCCTGGATTGCATTGGCTTGTATTATCGTGGAACATAAGCACACCTTGTGACATATACAATTACTTCATCAAAACTGTATTTCATCATGACAACAACATAATTTGACTTCTAAAATTTTCATTAAGACTTACCAAAGACATTCTTCACCTCAGGACCAAGTGTTATTTTGCTTGCTATACTTTTCATGCCAATGAAGATCTACCGTACTTAACCCACCGTTAGTCGTGCTAGGTGTAACAGCCCCATGGATTTATTTAGTTTTAATATCTCGCTAACCAATAAATTTGTATAGCTATTTTCTTTGGACATCTTGTAAGCTACTCTAGTCATTATTTTTATGAAGTGACAAACGGGTCAGTCTCATAACAACTCCGCAAACGAGGCAGAAGTCAGTTGATGTCTTATTTAGAACTGTCAGGTCATGTTATACACTATCACAATTGCCAAACATGACTGATGATGATGATGATGATATCCGTTCATTCGATTCTGACCATCGGCGATTCTATGAATCATCACTCTCCAAGTTATCCTATGCCACATTGCATTCTTTAGTTGTTCCAGGGTGAGGTTAGAGCCTGTTTTAATGGTGTCTAACCAACATGTCCTCTGGCGGCCTGGTCTTCTGGCACCGCTGATCATTCCTAGCACGATTGCTTTTTCTAATGCATCTGATCGCATAACGCAGCCAAAGTATGCTAGCTGCAACTTCATAGTCTTTCCGACCAATGACATATGGGGGTTGATGCGCTCTAATACTGTCTTATAGGTGACTTTTGCAGTCCATGGTATTCTTAAGAGTCTACGCCAACACCAGATCTCAAAAGCATCGATTTTCCTCTTGTCTGGCTGTTTTAGTGTCCAGCTCTCACATTCATACATGAACATCACTACTCTTGGACAACACTGACGATATAAGTAGCTTTCGGTTTTATTTAAATAATAGACATATGTTTCATCAACAGTGGCGCATTTAAAACTAATTTTGGGGGTGTCTATTTTGGAGGAAATATTCATGCCCCCCTCTCATTGCAATCATCCATAAACTTTTCTATTAACACTTCAATACCACAAAAAGAAATGTAAGGTTATCCAAGCATTTGAATTTTACAGTTATTTTTTGTAATAGTCATGGGACACCTTTTCCCAATTGTGGATTTCAGGATAGTCCTCATGTTAGAAGAACCAATTTTGAGCAAAAATGTTAAAGTAGGTTGCGATATTATGTCTATTCCAGGACAGTACTGAAGAAGTTACTAGCTACCTACTTGTAGGTATTTCAATTTATTTAAGTACAGATTATAAATTTCAGTTTAATAATGTGTTGCATGATATTGCAGATGTTTTCCTGTTTCTAGTTTAAAGTCAAATTAGATTTAAGAAAAATATTCTCGTATCCATTTCACAGTGCTCAAACTTTGTAACAAGCAGCCTTATTACATTCATGGATTTAAAAGAAAAACACCTCCTTGTTTGCAAGTTTTGTCCAATTACATGTTCTCCACAGAAGCTGATGGACGGAACATCTGAACTTTGAAAGAATAATTGATTTTCCGCCTTCAATACAGTATTGAAGGCGGAAAAACTATTATTCTTTCACAGTATTGAAGGCGGAAAATCTATTATTCTTTCACAGTATTGAAGGCGGAAAATCTATTATTCTTTCACAGTATTGAAGGCGGAAAATCTATTATTCTTTCACAGTATTGAAGGCGGAAAATCTATTATTCTTTCACAGTATTGAAGGCGGAAAATCTATTATTCTTTCAAAGTTATAGTTACGTCAATACGGACCTGAATAATCGACATTATGAATCAAACGGCATAACAGTATTGAAGGCGGAAAATCTATTATTCTTTCAAAGTTATAGTTACGTCAATACGGACCTGAATAATCGACATTATGAATCAAACGGCATACACAGTATTGAAGGCGGAAAATCTATTATTCTTTCAAAGTTATAGTTATGTCAATACGGACCTGAATAATCGACATTATGAATCAAACGGCATACACAGTATTGAAGGCGGAAAATCTATTATTCTTTCAAAGTTATAGTTACGTCAATACGGACCTGAATAATCGACATTATGAATCAAACGGCATAACAGTATTGAAGGCGGAAAATCTATTATTCTTTCAAAGTTATAGTTACGTCAATACGGACCTGAATAATCGACATTATGAATCAAACGGCATACACAGTATTGAAGGCGGAAAATCTATTATTCTTTCAAAGTTATAGTTATGTCAATACGGACCTGAATAATCGACATTATGGAACACCTGAAGCTTGCAAATTAGCAAAATACTGGTTTCACTGCACTTTATTGAGTATACATATGCGCATGTGTATAGTAATCAAATAATCAAGCAATGTTTATAGAAATGTCAGTTACTTACAAGTACCATTTGATTGTCTTGATGGTTCAATATGTTCTCTGACATCTGCTTCTTCTTCCTCGCCTTTTCCCGTTACGCGGGGCCGGCTTTCTTAATCCTGAGGCGCCAGTCGTTTCGTTGTCAGGGACTCTAAAAGTTTCTCAGTTATAGGCGCTACTTTGAAACTGCCTCGCACATGTTAATTACGGATTTCATCTTTGAAGGTAACTCCACCTGCCCAACGTAACATACACATTTCAGTGGTATGTAGCTTTTGCTCATGTGCCTTTGTAGTAGCCCATGTTTCACTACCATAGAGTAGGATTGGCCTTACGGCAGTTTTATAAACTGACATTATTAAATAAATGCTTGCCACAGTGGGTGAGTGGTTAACGTATCGGACTACTAACTCCAAGTTTGCAGGTTCACCCCTGGCCGTGGTAAGTGATTTTTGAAAGGCGACAGAAATCACGACATGGATGTCATATGTTGTTGGCATGTTAAAGAACCCATTTGAATTCAGTAGGCCGAGTTCAATGGCAAAATTAATCTCGGGTTTTTCCGCCAACACAAAGTTCCTCCATTCTCTACTAGAAAGCGCTGTAGTGTCAAGGAGCTTAGATATCTAACCTACTTGACTTTCATAGCGTTCAAAGAAACAACGAAATTCGACATACAAGCTGCCTTCTGGGTGTCAATTAACAAAGCTTGCACCCGGCACCCGAGGCCATATTATTATTATTATTAAATAAATTTAATCAAATTATTCGTAAGGATATCATTTTACTTTATTTCAAATTGATTCTATTAAGTTACATCTTACACAAATACAAGTACTTAGCCATTGGATTTTAAATATTTATTGACCGGGAATCGAACCCAGTCCTCCGTGGTGAGAGGCAATCAGCTTGAACGCTGCACCACCACAGCCCTTCCCCACTGTCTACACTGAACACCCATCACCCACATATTTATAGACATAGATTTAAACGACCTATGTGTAAAGGATCTGATGATGATCTCTTGACGATCAAAACTGGTCATCCAAGTGAATTTATTAATCTCAGGTAAATTTTTTTCAGGTTGCAGGGAAACCCCCATTACTATTGGTACAATCGTGTTGACCGACTGAAAAGCATTAATTTCATTTACTAAGACAACACTGGAAAATGGCTGCCAACACGATAATGTATGCAACAATGAGACTCTAGTTCCTGTTTGTGGAAACAAGCAATTGTATAGATGGCCTTATTTCTATATTTGCACTCAATCTGACAATAGCTAGCGACCACTTCCTGAAAGAGAGGATAAAACGCAATTACATCGAGCAATATTTCTATGACACAACGAGCTATGTGGTGCGATGAATGGAAAGTTGTACATTTTGAAATATGGAAAATTCCCACCAAGATGGCAATCCACTGCTTTCACCACAATTTCTGCTCAATATGAATATTCCTCGATGATATGCCTCAGCGTTTGTGATGCGTGGGAACATCCCACTACTACTTACTGGGTTGCAAACCTAGTACAAACCCCCCCTCCTACAACTTTGCATTGTCCCACGTAAATACAGTATACAATATTTACTTATAACTGCTCAGCATATTTTCAGATGCCATTCTTCATATATATACAGTGACCATCCCTATAGGACGGAGTCACAGATGCACTGCGTGACTGGCAGGCCACTGTGTGTAGCAGCATGTAGAACAAGACACTGGCACTATCAGGACTGGAGCATCCAACTAGTTTAACACATTTGCACTTTTTTACGTATTTAATAATCATATTTACTTACATGAATTTCACAGTGGTTGCTGGAAATGCTGTCCTTCACACATTGAACCGACGTAGGAAGTTCTGGTACACTCACTGATATTTCATATCAGTGCAATTATTTAGTTCTCGAGAGCCTCCAGAGTATACAGATTGTTTCTGTTTACCTTTTGTTTGAGGTTCCCCCAAAAGTAAAAATCGCACGGCACTGAAACTTGCAAACAAATTTACGGTAAGACTTGTTCTTGAGAAGATAAGTTTCCACTAGGAATATGCGCTGTTTTGTTCAATACCTAACCGTGTTCACGGGATACAATACTTCACCACAAGTCTTAACTCTCTTAACTAAGGTATCTTGCCAGCTGCATGTGTAATAAATGCAATGCTAGCATTCGTGACTTCCCGTGTTATCGCTAAGTGCTTCTCAAGTGGTGGTGACTAATTACCACGCTCCGCCGTTCTGTAAGGAAGGCCCTCACTGTATATGTACGGGGTATTTCAGTAAGAGCGTGCCGCTACACTGAGCACATCAATGTAGGGAGTGTGGTTTCTGAGGCCATCCAAAGGTGCTATAGATGTAATCAGGGAGGGAAGTGAGGCGGTATGCACCGGTATGGAATACCGGTATTGCTTTCAAAGGCCCAATGGCATACCGTCACTGCTTTCAATGTCAAATAGCATACCGCCACTGAAAACCAGTGGATTTTAATTTTGTTTGCGCCGTAGGAATTAATATAATTACTTTTCATGATCATTCATCCACTGTAAGGAAGGCCCTCACTGTATATGTACGGGGTATTTCAGTAAGAGCGTGCCGCTACACTGAGCACATCAATGTAGGGAGTGTGGTTTCTGAGGCCATCCAAAGGTGCTATAGATGTAATCAGGGAGGGAAGTGAGGCGGTATGCACCGGTATGGAATACCGGTACTGCTTTCAAAGGCCCAATGGCATACCGTCACTGCTTTCAATGTCAAATAGCATACCGCCACTGAAAACCAGTGGATTTTAATTTTGTTTGCGCCGTAGGAATTAATATAATTACTTTTCATGATCATTCATCCACTGTAAGGAAGGCCCTCACTGTATATGTACGGGGTATTTCAGTAAGAGCGTGCCGCTACACTGAGCACATCAATGTAGGGAGTGTGGTTTCTGAGGCCATCCAAAGGTGCTATAGATGTAATCAGGGAGGGAAGTGAGGCGGTATGCACCGGTATGGAATACCGGTATTGCTTTCAAAGGCCCAATGGCATACCGTCACTGCTTTCAATGTCAAATAGCATACTGCCACTGAAACCAGTGGATTTTAATTTTGTTTGCGCCATAGGAATTAATATAATTACTTTTCATGATCATTCATCCACTGGTACCAAGCTACCTTCACCGATAAACATTCGCTTGTACACATCGCCAATATAGAACCGTGCATTCCTTTTTAAAGCGAACCCGTAAAGCGCTTCAGCATCGCTGCAGTTAACTAGAGTGGAAAAAAAGAACGGCCATGGCCATCCATGCAGCAAAACTCATAAAGCGAGATCTTATACGGATGCTAAATATATGTCAGTAACAAACAAAAATCAATTTAGTTCCCCACTTCACTCAATTAATTTTGTTTATCTATATAGCCAAAATAATAATTTACACATATATTCTTTAAGTGAAAAATACAATTTATTACTTAAGCATGATGCAATTCTGAGTGAATAGAACAATTTCCTGCATATCAAGTTACGTTGTAAGGGAAGGGTATGCTTTTTTGAAGTTGGGGTATGACAGGGAAATATCTTTGGATAGCATACCGCCTCTGTTTTTTTCCCACTTCCTTCACTGGATGTAATCGTGTGTAACACGACTGTGGTGTCCTGAGTAGTTATGTGTATTGCTTATTGACAGTACACTGGGCTATTAGGTGCAGGTAGCCAGTGAACGGATGTAGGCGACCAATGCTGTGTTTGTGGGTCTTTTTTTTATCATAACATTCTCTGCCAGACCTACATCTCAAACGCTTCAAGTCGCTTCCAATCCTAACCTACAGAAACTAGTACTTCATAGGCATGCTTGTATCGAGTTTGGTGTCCATCGTGTTGAGCAATTTTAATGAGTATGTGCACACTGATGCAGTAACTCTGGTCCATTCATGGCATGGTCTTCAGTTACAGTGTTACCTGTGTAATAATGAAAATTAATGTTGTAACTTTCAGTAATCATCATCATTAACTTCCAAAGGCAATGCCTTGTCTCCGCAACCAATGCTCTCTGTCTTCAGCACTTGGTTTCATTTCATAGTAGGAACCATAATGAAGAGCTGGCCCCGTGGTGTTGGGGTAGTGTGCCTGCCTCTCACCCGGAGGCCCCGGGTTCGATCCCCGGCTCCGTCAGGGATTTTAAAACTGACGTGAGGGTTGGAACGGGGTGCACTCAGCCTCTTGAGGACAATTGAGTTGCTGTCTTACAGTGAGACAGCGCCCCGATCACGAAAACCAAGATTAACGGCCGAGGGGACCCGACGCGCTGATCACGCGTCACCCCAATATCTGTAGGCCGAATGGCTGGGCAGCGGTCGCTTGGTCGGCCTTAGCCCATCATGTGCTGTATAGTGCCGGGGGGGGGGGGGGGGTTGACCCTAATGAAGAGTTAGTGTGATATCTTGAAGGAATATTTTCTCGGTCATCCTCGGCATTTTTCCTTCTTGGAGATTAGTTAGGAAAGTATTATGTCGCAAGATGCAGCCTGTGAATTTAGCTTTTCTTTTAAGGTGGGTTCATACGGAGTCGTGAAGCGGGCGAGAGCACTACCGATCAGTCAGCCGGTCGTGGACACGACCTCGTGTGAACCAGTGCTAGTGGGAATGGGGGTCGTGCACACCCTCGAAAAGGTGGGGCATGAAATCTACGACTGGTTGGAGTAAGCACGACCGCTTCAATCGTATTCTTGCCGAAGGGATGACAACATGTCTGTAGGCTATATAAAATCAGTAGCGTCCAGGTGATGCAGTTTGTCGAGTTGTACCACGAAAAGGAATGTTTGTGGAAAATAAATTCGGAAGCATACAAGAATTGAGATGCTAGGGACGCAGCATTGCAAGAAATAAGCAGTGAAATAAAAATTGATGGTTTCGGGATTCGTGAAGTGGCATAGAAAATAAAAATATTAGAACTTCCTATTATCAGGAAATAAAAAAAAAATATGAATGAAACGGAATAAAATCTGGATTCGACAGTGCAAAGCGGCACAACATCAAAACAGCCAGAAGAAACAAACAGTTTTCATATTGATGACCCTCCAGCAGGAAGCTCGTCAAATGAAAAGGAGACAGATGAAAGTTTTAAAGGCCCTCATTCACATAAGGCCACTGCATGAAAAAAAGGACGCCTTCAAGATAGATATATGCCACTGTCGCACATTTCGGAAGCAATTGGAAAGGTGGAGTCCATACAATCAAAACTTGCAACGGAGACAGAGTTTGATGTTTGGGCAACGAGAGAGAAACTTACGACCAGCAAGAACACTTTGTCCGTGTGAATGGAACAAGGTCATGGGTTCTTGAGTTGAATAAGCAAGTCGTGACGCATGCTCAAATCTAGTAGTGCTCTCGCCCACTTCACGACTCCGTGTGAACCCACCTTTATGGATAGTTGGTTCCAGTTCTCTCTTTTCTTGAGTTTCTTGCAGGATGCTGATGTTAGTCCTCTTTTCAATCCATTTAACCCGTAACATTCTCCATTTCTCAAACACTTCAAGTCGCTTCCAATGAATCCTGACCTCTGATCGTTCAAGATTCACATCCATACTTTCAGTCGGTCAACACACATGTTTTGCTCGTCAAGCGAGCATTGTCAGATCCAAATCTACAAGAAAAGTAGTCAATGACATAGTCATCTTGGCCGACACGCCACAGGATTTGAATGAGTTTTTGAATGGTATTCACTCCATCTTGAGGAAAGAATTTATGATGAAAATTAATAAATATGAAACAAAAATATTGGAATGTAGCCAAAATAAATCAGAAACCTCTATGGACATCAAATTGGCAGGTGTAAAGCTAAAGGAAGTAGAAGACTTCTGTTACTTAGGAAGCAAAATAACCAGTGATGGACGAAGCAAAGAGGATATAAGAAGTAGGTTGGCTCAGGCAAGGAAGGCATTTTTACAAAAAAAAGGAATCTGTTGACATCGAATATAGATTTAGGTATTAGGAAGTCATTTTTGAAATCCTTTGTCTGGAGCGAGGCACTCTATGGAAGTGACACTTGGACTATTGGTGCAGCAGAAAAGAGGAGAATTGAAGAGTTTGAAATGTGGTGTTACAGGAGAATGAAGATCAGATGGGTGGATAGGGTTACAAACAAAGAGGTATTAAGACTAGTGGGAGAGGAGAGATGTTTCTGGCGACTGCTAATGAAGGAGAAGAGCTAGGCTGGTAGGACACTTACTAAGACACCCAGGAATAGCAATCTTAGTTATGGAAGGAAGGGTCAAGGACAAGAACTGTAGGGGTACACCAAGGTTAGAACATATTAAACAGATTGCCTCGGATGTAGAAATGAAACGATTAGCTCAAGTCAGGGAGGCATTGGAAGGCTGCATCAAACCAGACAAAAGACTCAAACAACAACAACAACAACTTAGAAATGACTACCCCATCAACAAAACAGTCTTCCTCCCCCAAACTAATCTATGAAGCTGTGATACACTTAAGCAGTAAGTTCTAAACTATCGGTACTGTGTATCACAGCAATAGTAGCTACAGCTTCATAGATTAGTTTGGGGGAGGAAGACTGTTTTGTCAATCGGATTGTCATTTCTAAGTTTTGCAACATTAGTTCTCCTTTTTGTGTTTGTAAGGCAGAGACTGCCAGGGGTATGTCACTGTAGGTTTACCAATAGCGGTGGCTATGCTCGCTAAAGCGCAGCATTAGGTCATGGGGCCAAGCTCTTTGTGGACTCTGTAGACGCAAGGGTTCGAGCCGTCCTTGAAATGGTTTTCTGTGGCTTCCCATTTTCGACATCTTCCGACAGGCCACGGTCGCTTTCTTCCACATCCTTGCTCAGTTTCATTCCATCTCTCATCCCGGCGCGCAGTACGCCCACAGGCGTCTACTAGAAATACCTACAATTGACCTCTCAGGAGGCCACACAACAAAAGAAAGAAAACTGTAGGTTTAATAGTGTTTTGTAGAGTTATTTGTCTTATGGATTTGGATCTGATGCTGCTTGCTTGACGAGCGAAACATGTCGCCCCTTAGTTTTCTACTTCTTCAGTAGTCCATAACAATAGAAATATATTTCAAAGTAGCGCCTATAACTGAGAAACTTTTAGAGTCCAGGCTAAGGTGGTATGGACATGTTATGCGAAGACCAGAAAATCATGTTTATTTTACCCATGTTTACACATTTACACGGCGGCTTCGGTGGCGTAGTTGGTAGCATGCTGAGCTTCTATGCCCAAGATAGCGGGTTCAAACCCGGCCGAAGCCGTCGGATTTTTTAAGAGCGTTAAAAATCCCTCAGTATGCCTTCCTTCGGAGGGGAAGTAAAGCCGGCGGTCCCATGTCATAGATTTATGGCATGTTAAAGATCTTTCCACTAATTACACCTGTGTGAAACTAAATTGGATAGGTTAAGAATGTAAACAACGCTCTTAGGTTGCTACGTTCGTTGCCAAGAGCCGACTGCGGTGGCGTCTAGTAGCTAGTTCTGAACTAGGCCTAGTAGTCGTTGACGGTGGCGTTTGGCGGCAAAAGTAGGAACTATTTGAAAATTCAAAGTTGCAGTCCCTACTTGAATTAAAAAACAGATACACACACTAATACAGTCATCACAATTAACACCGGTTATCAGACAGATTCTACACACACCCAAAGTACACGGGGCTACATGACCGCGTTGTCGCAGCCCCTAAACTAAGGAACCAACCAACCAACCAACACATTTACACCAATGTACACATCTCCATTATTATTCAACACCTACTCTGAAGACGTAATTCAAATTGCCCTTTTGGGTGTTACATCAGGGATTACGGTGAATGGCAAACTTGTAAATAATTTAAGATTTGCGGACAATACTCAACTAATCGCTGGATGCCTTGAAGATCTGTAACTGTTGACGGATCGAGTGGTAGAAGCCAACGAGAAAAGTGGTTGAACTCTTAAATGTTAAGAAAACCAGTTTCAAAGTAATTTGGTAAGAGAATGGTCCAGGAGATTTGATAATCAAAGGTGAAGCAGTTCAAAGAGTTCAGAAATACAGATATTTAAGAACCATAGTTAATGATACCAATGTTTGCTGTCAAGAAATTAAGGCAAGCCAGAAGTGCATTCAATTAAATGAGAAATTTATAGAGACCTTAGTCATTATCATTAACCGTCTCCAGCTTCCCGGGTGCGGTATAAGAGCGCTCTCCATGTTTGTCTATTCAGGTATATTTCCTCCTCCTCTATCTGGTGCCAATCGACACCTCTTCCCTGCAGGTCTTCTTTTATTTGGGAGATCCAGCGTGTCCGTGGTCTGCCTCTTGGTCTCTTGCCCTCCACATCTTGCTCAAGCCATACTCTTGCCGTTCTGCTTGGATTCATCCTCTTCACATGACCAAACCATTTCAACCTTGATGTTGCTATTGCTTCATGAAGAGGTTTCACTTGAATCTCTGCACGAATCTTCACATTTCGGATCTTGTCTCTTCTGGTCTTCTGAAGCATTGTTCTCAGGAACTTCATTTCTGTAGCCTGAAGTCTGCTACTATCTCTTCTGTTGATAGTACAAGTTTCAAGTCCATACGTCATTATAGGTAAGAAGTAGGCCTGATACATCATTTTCTTGGATGTTAAAGGAATTTGTTGGTCCCGAAGGAGGTTCCTGACCTGGTGATAAAACTGAGCTCCTTTTTGGATTCTGTTGGTGACTTCAGCAGAACATCTGTTATCTTCAGTCATAATGCTACCGAGGTATTGGAAATAATCGACTTGTTCTAATTTCGCTCCATCCAGCTCAATGCTTGTATACAACCTCTGTCTGCTGACTGCCATTGCTACTGTCTTTGTATGACTGATTTTGAGACCAAACTCCTTAAATTGGTGGTTCCAAGCATTTAGATTCTGCTGTACTTCATTTTCTGTGCAACCCCATACCACTACATCATCTGCAAAAGCAAATGCCTTGAAATCATTTCCAGAATTCTGTTTCATCCTTTTCATAATTTCATCCATCACAGAGATAAATAGCAGTGGTGACAACGCACTGCCTTGTTGCACTCCCTTAGTTGTGGCAAACCAATCTGAATACCCATCTCCTATTTGCACACAGCTCTGGCAATAACTGTACAGCATTTTCACTTTCCTGATAAGAGTTTGTGGGATATTTCTGTTTGATAGACATTCCCATATCTTTTCTCTAGGCAAGCTATCATAGGCTTTTTCTATATCTAAGAAGACAAAGATGATATCCCTTCCTTTCTCCCAGTATTTTTCCATGATCATCCTTACTGCAAATATGAGGTCGGTGGTTTCTCTGTTGCCTCTAAATCCATATTGCTCTTCTTCTAACTGGGGTTCAAGGATGTTCCTTATCCGTTTAGCAATAATCTTCTCCATTAGCTTAAGTCCATGTGATAAAAGGGTGATTCCCCTGTAGTTGCCACAATGACGTCTACTTCCCTTTTTGAAGAGAGGGACTATAATACCCTTTGTCCAATCATCTGGGATTTTTTCTTCCTTCCAGATAGCATTCATAACTCTGGACAACCAATGAAGTCCATGGATTCCTGCAGCCTTTATCATTTCTATACTCATTTGGTCTATGCCAGGTGACTTGCCTCTACTCATGCTGTTCAAAGCGGTTTCAACCTCTGACCAAGTCAGAGGAGGCTCATATTCCGTACTGCTGCTCTGATTTTCTGGAGTGTTGCATTCCTCCTCCATTACATCCTTACCATTATATAGCTGGAGAAAATATTTCTTCATTTCCCTTCTTACATCTTCCTCTTTCCATACAATGTTTCCATCTTCAATTTCTAATGCTTTTATTGGGACATACGGGTTTCTTTTGTTTTTCAGAGACCTTAGTATAAATTTAAAACTAAGGTTGTTAAAATGTTATGTGTTCTCGGTACTCTTCTACGGTATGGAAGCTTGGACACTCAAACAAGATATGATTGACAGACTAGAGGCGTTTGAGATGTAGACATATCGGAGGATCTTAACACTTAGAGCGCGGGCGCCGTACTATTACATTTGAAGGTAACTTTTAAAAACTGCGGCGAGCGTAATATTACGTTGATCGATTTCTCGCGCTTTGTGTTGAAGACGAACGTAATATTACAGTTCTAGCACTCGCGTGTGGGTGCCAGTAAGCATGAAGTTGCACATACTATCGCTAGATAGCACCACGTCACTGTTCAGCGGAAGAATATCGATCTGTTCGAAGGCAAGCGAAGGAGCTTCCCTCGTTGAACTTTGTGTCACCCCTTGTTTCAAAATTTACCATACCGTAGAGCATTATGAGAAGTGTTATTTTTGGTTTTAAGTTCAAAGTAGGGTGTTATGTCAATGAAATGATAATTGAGATTTATTTCAACAGTGTAGTGCATGCTCATTTGATTTTACAATTTTTATTTTTTCTTCCTCAAGAAAATTGTGTAATTTTACGGCTTTTTTTTTTTTTTACAATATAGTTTTTTTTTTCAATCGTGTCGGATTTTTATTAAATTTGTAGTGTAAGGATTCGGAAATTGAACGGACTTTTCAATTTATTTGTAACTCAAACCACATTCAGTTTGTGCCATTCTGAACATAGCCATATACTTGGGTCATATAATGAGAGGAGACAGGTATCGTCTTCTACAAGAAATTATTCAAGGGAAGGTTGAGGGCAGAAGGGGTCAAGGAAGAAGGATCTCTAGGTTGGACAACCTAAAAAAATAGTTCAAGTGTAGTTCCAGTGAACTTTTCAGTGCTGCTAGATCCAAAAACCAGATTGCTGTGATGATGGCACATGAAGAAGAAGAAGAAGACACATTTACCGTCAACAAGCATAAATAACTACTCAGGACACCACAGTCGTGTTACACATATTTACGTCCATAGTACCTTTGGGTACCTTTGGGAGACGTTGGAGAGGCTTGTGTTCCAAACAGACCCGGCCAGTGGCTGGAAACTGTGCAAGATGATGATGAGTACCTTTGGGAGACCTTGAAGACCACATGTTCCCTATGCCGATGTGCTCAGTTGGGCATGCTCTCACTGAAACACCCTGTATATATACAGGGTTTTCGCAACAAGCCCTACTTTGTGCTGTAACTTGTTTCTTTTCCAAGATATTTTAATTTTGATACTTGCTTTGGAAAGTACTTATCAAGCTCTAAAACTTTCGTTTCATTGCTTTTTGTGTGAAGTTCTCGCATAACACACAAATCAACTTTTTGTGGCACGGTTTTGGCACTTTTTTGCCCAAATCGTTTTTTTTTTTTGACATCACCTATCGAAAGAGCGACATCGAATTAGCCACCAAAATATCAGTTTTTGCCCTAATCAAACTCACAAAATGCGTGTTTTGTTTAGATTTTCGTCCGCTTATAGCATGCGACCTGCCTCTGCCCGGCCCCGGTCGAACCAATATAAACACAAACTCGCATTTTGCGAGTTTGATTTGGGCAAAAACTGATATTTTGGTGACTAATTCGATGTCGTTCTTTTGATAGGTGATGTCAAAAAACCGATTTGGGCAAAAAAGTGCCAAAACCGTGCCATAAAAATTTGATTTGTGCGTTATGCGTGAACTTCACACAAAAACCAACGGAACAAACGTTTTAGAGCTTGAAAAGTACTTTCCAAAGCAAGTGTCAAAATTAAAATATCTTGAAAAACAAACGAGTTACAGCACAAAGTAGGGCTTGCTGCGAACACCTGTATATATAAATAATTACAGGCATATACTGGGTGGTCAAAAAGTTGCTAACCCCAAAAGTTCCTTACATTCATTTACATTTTATGGTTACTACGGTATACTCAAGTCACAGAGTCTGCAAAGTGCCAGCATGAAATCGTGTAGTCCACGCATAGAAGAGTGTCAGTTAGCTGGACCAATGAAGCACTAGACCTCGGAAAGAGTAGCATGGGAGGGAAGAAAAGAGGGTCGCACCCTTTGCTTAGCTTAGCTTCCCACATTTGATGAACGGTGTTCATACTGAGCGGAACAATACTGACCTAGTAAGGTTGGATCAGTGTTGCGATCAGGAAAGCACCATTTTGTTCTGACAGAATATGAGAATAGCGGCTTCGGCGGCGTAGTTGGTAGCATGCCCAAGATCGTGGGTTCAAACCCGGCCAAAGTCGTCGGATTTTTTAAGAGTGTTAAAAATCCCCCAGTATGCCTTCCTTCAGAGGGGAAGTAAAGCCTGCGGTCCCATGTCATAGATTTATGGCATGAAAAAGAACCTCACTAACTACACTTGTGGAAGCTAAAATTTGTAGGTTAGTTTGGTAGCGCTATATTAGTTCCAACATTCACCGCCAGGTATTGACTGCGATGGCATTTAGTAGCCACGTCCATAGCTAGGTGTCATGGACGGTAGCACTTGGTAGCAAAAGTAGGAACTACTTGAAAATATTAATCGTCTGCAGTTTTTCTACCTGAATCACAGAAAACACACACTAATACAGCCATTACAATTAACACCGGTTATCAGACATATTCTACACACACCCACAGCACACGGGGCTACATGATCTCGTTGTCACAGCCCCTAAACTAAGGTACCAACCAACCAGAATATGAGAAATTTACCGATGATACCTGTTAATACTATTAACTTACAGTATGTTATAGGCTATTATTTAATGTAACATGTTTTCAACCCTCAATGAGGTTATCTTCAGAACGGGTTGCTTTGCTCTAACTTAACATACAAAGGATGTAAAACGAAAAAACACATACAGCAAGTAAAAGATAAACTCTTAAGAAAACAATTTGAATTACAATTCTATTAAAATGGGCATCCTTACATTATCATTTAAGAAAGATATTGTTCAGGTATTCAATTAAGCAATTTGTATGTAAATATTATCCTACATGGGTTGGTTTTTTAGTTTTGGCACCAATGCTTCAGTGCCAAGTTGCAACAATGTTGGGCGCTGCTACTTTTACCGACGGTTGCTGCCCTGCATCCCCTCCCTCAGAGCACATGACCTCGCCCGTCCTCACCACCGCTCGTGCGCAGTCGCGCCTGTTAGATGAGTAGTGTGAGACCAGCGCTCGCGAAAGACAGTCGCAATGTTTTTCAAGCAGGAGCAGAGAACGTGGATAAAAATTCAGTGTGCTAGGGGTCGCAGTGCTAAACAGTGTCACCGATGATTGCAGGAAGCGTGCGATGCAGCTGCGTTACCGTTCAGAACGGTAGCAAGATGGGTTGCAGCCTTTCGAGCCTTTCGAGATGGGCGCGAACGTGTGGAGCACATGCCTCGATCTGGTCACCCACCAGTAAGTGATGACAATGTACAGATGGTGTCCGCGTTAGTAGAGGTGGATCGGAACGTAACTATTCGTCAATTAGAGCAAGATACCGGACTGGCACATTCAACTGTCCTCCACATCCTGAAGGACTTACTGAAAATGAGGAAGATTGCGTCCAAATGGGTTCCGCATGACTTAACCGACATGCACAAATGGCTACGATATGACGCTTGTCGTATGCACTTGCAGTGTTATGAGCGCGAAGGAGAGGCCTTCTTATGGCGTATCAAAACCATTGACGAGATGTGGGCCAGATCATATGAGCCACAGTTAAAACGCCAATCGAAGGAGTGGCGGCACCACGGAAACAAACAGTTCGACCAACCCCCACCAATGTGAAGGTAATGTTGATTCTTGCCTGTGATTGGGATGGTGTGATCATTCACCATATTGTTCCCCGAGGGCAAACCGTTAATGCGGCGTACTATTGTTCGTTTCTCCAAGACCATCACCGAGGAGCTCTGAGAAGGAAACGGCGCCACCACATGGTTACACCGCCCATCGTTCTGCATGACAATGCTAGGGCACACACAGCAGGCGTTGTGTCGGCATTGTTGGATTGCTGGGGCTGGGAGGTCCTCTATCACCCCCCATATTCTCCCGACATCAGTCCCTGCTACTATGATCTCATCCCGAAGACGAAGATGACAATGCGCGGGGAGCGCTTCAGTACCATTGAAGATGTTAAGCAGGCTGCCGAACGCTCTCTTCGTACCATCAATAGATTGGGCAGTGCCAACGGAATCCAACGACTTCCGCATCGCTGTGAACACGTTGTACGCAACGGTGGGGCCTACATCGAGGGCCTGTGAAACTTGGAACCATCTAGGTGAGTTATTAATCCAGTTATAACTAAGGTGCCAAAACTAAAAAAACAACCCATGTATATAAAAATTTAGTCTTGAATTTCCTTGTAATTGTTGGTTGGTTCCTCAGTTTAGGGGCTGCGACAACGCGGTCATGTAGCCTCGTTTACTTTGTGTGTGTGTAGAATCTGTCTGATAACCGGTGTTAATTGTGATGGTTGTATTAGTGTGTGTGTTATCTGCAATTCAGGTAAGGATTGCAGACGATCAATTTCAAGTAGTTCCTACTTTTGCTACCAAATGCTACCGTCCACGACACCTAGCCATGAACTTGGCTACTAGATGCCACTGCGACCTACACCTGGCGGCGAACGTTAGAACTAATACAGCATTAATCAAATCTAACCTACAAATTTAGCTTCATTGTAGTTAGTAGGTTCTTTTAAAAACTATTAATCTACGACATGGGCCCAAAGGCTTTACTTCCTCTCCGAAGGAAGACATACTGAGGGATTTTTAAGGTTCTTAAAAAATCCGACGACTAGCCAGGTTTCAACCCGAATCTTGGGCATGCTAGCAATTACGCCACCGAAGCTGTCGACTGGTTGTGAGGTGTCCTGGTTTAAAGTCTATTGAATCTGTTATTTGTGAAGTCTATAATTGGAGTTTGATTTGTTGATAATTTATTGTCATTTATTACTTTATGTTGTTCTTGGCTCACGTTACGTTAAAAATGTTGTCTCGACTTGCCGTACTAAGTGGCTATTAATAAACATTCAAAGCATGATTTATTTGTAAATTTATATTAAGGCAATTGATTGTAAAAAACTAAACTTCCTACACACCTTCTGTTATTATACAGTAGTATACGAGATCCTTTTCGCACATGGTGGAAAAACCGAGTGTGTTATGGAGATGTCTGCTATTACAGAAGTCTGGAAAACGTATGTATGATACAATAGGAAGTGAAAATGACACAGAAGGACAGACAACCTCATTTTATTACGTCACGTAAGAAAACAAGCTTTGAATTAACGCCTATTTCACATATAATAAAAATTCAATTGCGCAACCAGGTAACCGTAGCGAGAGTAAGACCCCCCCCCTATTCACTGAACTATTCAGCTGCCTGACTCTGCCCAACGTATTCACCTTCTCACTGTTATGACGTGCACGAACCTACTTCGCAGACTACTCACACTACTTTTCACCCGGGTGTTGTAAACTAGCCTCTTCCACTGCTGTCTATCCTTCCACTTCTCCTGCTCCATTACTTCTGCCACATCCAGTCCAATGTTACATATGTCTTGTGGGATTTGGTCCAATCCATCTCTTTTTCGGCCTTCCAACCAATCAAGGTTCTTCACAATCTCCCTGTTTGCAGCTCTATCCATTTCCATCCTTTGCTCATGGCCAAACCATCGTAATCTCAACCTCTGTATTCGCTGTACTAATCGTTCCTTTATATTTAGTTCTTGCCAAATTTTCGAGTTTCGGATTTTATCTCTTCTAGTCTTCTGGAGAGATGTTCTCAAAAATGTCATTTCAGTTGCTTTGATATTACTGTTTTGCCTCTTGTTAGTAACCATTGTTTCTAGGCCATAGGTTACAATTGGGGTGAAATCAAATCAAAATCACTTTATTTGCAATGAGGTGTCAACCTCGGTGGCAAATGAGGTACATAATTTACAAACACTACACAATATTAAAAGAATACAGTAACTTAATGTACTATTCACACATTGATTGAACTCCCCTCTCACAACTGCTGTAGGAATTACATAGCACGTATAATGTTTCTAGGAATACAGCACTAAGTTATTACCACTTCTTTCTTTTCCCTGGTTTTGTCTATTCTGCTCTTGAATAACTGGACTGATTTTGGAAAGAGATCAAACACCGCCCTTGGTAAACTGTTCCATTCCTTCACACCCTTCCCAATGAATGAAAATTTACCCCAATCGCTTCTGCTAAAGTGCCGTCCAATTTTGAATTTGTGGTCTGCCCTGCCAATATAATTACTTTCCAATTGGAGCCTCTCACGGATTTCCCCCCATGCTTCCTCTCCTGTATATGCTCTATATAACCCTACAAGTCTGTTTTTCTCCCTTCTCTTACTTAATGTTTCCCACCCAAGCTTCTCTAACATATCTGATACACTGCTTCTTCTCCTAAAATCCCCTATCACAAATCTTGCTGCTTTCCTTTGAACACTCTCAATTTCTTTTATTAGGTATTCCTGGTGCGGATCCCATACACTGCTTGCATATTCCAATATTGGACGAACCAAACTTAGGTAACTTTTCTCTCTTATTTCTTTGTTGCATCCTCTAAGTAGTCGCATAATGACATGCAACGATCTGTATGCTTTCCCAACAATGTCTCCAACATGACCCTTCCAGTGCAATTTACTATCAAATCTCACACCTAAGTATTTGCACTTGTCATCTTTTGGTACGATTACCCCATCCAATGTATATTGAAATTCAGTTTTTAATCTCTTGTTTGTGAATATTGTGACAGTTGATTTACCTCCGTTAACCTTCATGTGGTTCTCTTCAACCCAATGTTGGATACTGTCGAGGTCCCTTTGTAATATTTTACAATCCTCTATATTATTTATTTCCCTATAGATGATAATGTCATCTGCATACAATCTTATAATTGTTCATATAATGTTAATTTTGTTCTTTGTGGTACTTTAACATCCCATAACAGCTGTCGAACTTGTTGATAAAATGAGGTACCTTTACTTAATCTGTTGTTAATTTCTGTATTAATTTCATTATTCCTGATAATAACACTGCCTAAATACATGGGTTGGTTTTTTAGTTTTGGCACCTTAGTTATAACTGGATTAATAACTCACTTAGATGGTTCCAAGTTTCACAGGCCCTCGATGTAGTCCCCACCATTGCGTACAACGTGTTCCCAGCGATGCGGAAGTCGTTGGATCCCGTTGGCACTGCCCAATCTATTGATGGTACGACAAGAGCGCTCGGCAGCCTGCTTAATGTCTTCAATGGTACGAAAGTGCTCCCCGCGCATTGTCATCTTCATCTTCGGGATGAGATCATAGTCGCAGGGACTGATGTCGGGAGAATATGGGGGGTGATAGAGGACCTCCCAGCCCCAGCGATCCAACAATGCCGACACAACGCCTGCTGTGTGTGCCCTAGCATTGTCATGCAGAACGATGGGCGTTGTAACCATGTGGTGCGCCGTTTCCTTCTCAGAGCTCCTCATTTTCAGTAAGTCCTTCAGGATGTGGAGGACAGTTCAATGCGCCAGTCCAGTGTCTTGCTCTAATTGACGAATTGTTACGTTCCGATCCACCTCTACTAACGCGGACACCATCTGTAGGCTACATTGTCATCACTTACTGGTGGGTGACCAGATCGAGGCATGTGCTCCACATGTTCGCGCCCATCTCGAAAGGCTGCAACCCATCTTGCTACCGTTCTGAACGCAGCTGCACCGCACGCTTCCTGCAATCCTTGGTGACACTGTTTAGCACTGCAACCCCTAGCACACTGAATTTTTATCCACGTTCTCTGCTCCTGCTTAGAAAACATTGCGAATGTCTTTCGCGAGCGCTGGTCTCACACTACTCATCTAACAGGCGCGACTGCGCACGAGCGGTGGTGAGGACGGGCGAGGTCATGTGCTCTGAGAGAGGGGATGCAGGGCAGCAAACGTCGGTAAAAGTGGCAGCGCCCAACATTGTTGCAACTTGGCACTGAAGCATTGGTGCCAAAACAAAAAAAACAACCCATGTATGTAAATTTTTCCACATTCACTAACTGTTCCCCATCTAAGTTAATTCGAACTTTCTTATTTCCCTTTCCACCAGAGTTTTCTGTTTACTCATTTTCATTCCGAATGCCTTAAAATTCTCATTCGAAATATCCATTCTTCTTTGTATTTCATTTTCTCTTTGTCCCCAAATTACTACATCATCTGCAAAAACTAAAGCATTTATCCCATCAGTTTGTGCAATATTATGCTTTACACCCTTTAAAATTTTATCCATCAATATAATAAATAATAATGGCGACAGTGCACTTCCTTGTTTGACTCCTCTTCTTGCATAAAAGACTTCAGAATCACCACTGCCAACCTGAACACTGCTCTTACTACCAAAATACAACATTTTAATTTTGTTGATTAACGATTTTGGTACATTCTTTTTCAGTAGACATTCCCATATGTGTCTCCTCCTAACTCTTATTATAGCCTATTTCCATATCAAAAAATATGTATATTTTATCTTTGTTCATTTCTAGTTTTTTTCCCAGTAACATGAGTACAGTAAATATCAGGTCCGTTGTTGATCTGTTGGGTCTGAAGCCATACTGCTCTTCTTCGAGATGTGCTTCCACTATGTTTCTCAACCTCTTGTGTACTACCTTCTCCATTATTTTTAGGCCATGTGATAACAGAGTTATGCCTCTATAATTCTCACATTTCTTCCTATTTCCCTTTTTAAACAATGGTATAATACATCCTTGCTGGCAGTCTTCAGGTATCTTTTCCTCTTTCCATAGAATATTCAGGACTGTATACAGCCACTGAAGCCCAATGATTCCAGCTGCCTTAATCATATCCACATTGAATTCGTCACCACCGCTTGATTTACCCTTGTTCATGGTTTTTACTGCTGTCTCAAGTTCCAACCAAGTTAATGGGCCTTCCTAGTTTTCTCCGTCTAATATTTCCATATCCTCCTCATCCTCTGAACTCGCATCAGGCTGGCAAAGTATTTAGACATCACAGTCTGAATATTCCCTTCAAAGTGCACTACAGATCCATCTTCATTCTCTAAGGCTTTAATTCTGTCTTGATCTACTCCTTTTGATTTTATTACTCTATTACTCCAACAGATGAAGAAAGAGGGGTGGAAGAGGAATGGGCTGGATTTAAGGAGACACTAGTAGGTGCAGCAGAAGCAGTATGTGGGAGGACAAGTAGTAAGAGGAGGTGGAAGGAAACACCATGATGGAATGAGGAGACAAGAGATATAGTAAGGGAAAATAATAGAGCCTTTAGGAGGTGGTATCAAAATAAGACGATAGAGGCAAGAGTACCAGGAAAGAAAGAAGTAGGCAAAGAGAGTAGTGGCTGAGGAGAAAGTGGATGGAAGAGTGGACAAAGATGATGGAGGATAGTGAAGGTGCAAAAAAGGTCCTGTATGGGATGGTAAAAAATAAGAGGCGGAAGGATCCTACGGATTATGTTAGAATGGTGAACAAAAGAGGACAAGAGATAGAAAATAGGGAAGAACTGAAGAAAATGTGGAAAGAATATTTTGAAGAACTTCTGAACCCAAATGGAAACCACGGCGAGGAGGAAGAAATCGGGGAAGAGGATGATGGACTGCAAACAGAAAAGGACTTAACATGGAAGATGCAGTGAGGAAGATGAAAGGAGGGAAGGCACCGGGTGTGGATGAGTTGAGTGTGGAGATGGTGAGAGCAGCAGGAGAGGTGGGGATACAATGGTTGTACCGAGTGAAGAAGACAGCATGGAAGGAAATAAAGACCCCAGAGGACTGGAAAAAGGAAATAATTGTCCCGATCTTCAAGAAAGATAGTAGAACAGAATGCAGAAACTATCGGGGAATAACACTGATGAGTCATTGTGCAAAGTTGTTTGAGAAAGTTTTGGAAAGGAGAATTAGGATAAGGATAGAAGGAGGGATGAGGGAAGAACACCATGGCTTCAGAGCAGGAAGGTCCACAGTGGATTTGATTTTTGCTGTAAGGCAGTTACAAGAACAGCACTATGAGTTTAGAACAGATCTACTGATGGCCTTCCTGGACATTGAGAAAGCATATGACAGTGTATGCAGAAACAAAGTATGGAAGTCCCTGGAGGATAGAGGAGTAGAAAAATGGACTATAAGGAGGATAAAGGAGATGTACAAGGGAAGCGTGAGCTTTGTGAAAGTGGGAGAGGAGAGATCGGACTGGTTGGAACAGAGAAACTGCCTGAAACAAGGAAGTGCACTGTCACCGTTACTTTTCATTGTGGTGATGGATGACATAATGAACAGGAACAGTACTCATTCCAGGTTCCGTATTGACCATGTTTTGTTTCGGCCATAAAACATAGGAAGTTTTCAGCCATTGCGGTACACATGGAAGAAACGGGACATAAGTTCACGGACTTAAATAATGACATCAAAATTTTGCATTACGCATCGAAGGGCAGCTATATGAATATTTTGGAAAATATTCATATCAATACTTATCAGAGATCAAAGGAATGCAATAATCTAAACGAGATCAATTTTTAATCTGATGAATTATTATTTCTTCTTCTTCTTCTTCTTCGTCGTTTGGGCCTACTGAGGACCACGGGGCTCGTATCTCCTTGTCGCTTTATCTTTTCTCTTCTTCCAGTACTCTTTCATCATCTGACTATGAGCCAGCTTTCTTTCCTCCGTCCATGCTGGTCTGCTGACACCAGTGTTCTTCCTAGTTGTCAGTGATACAGGAAAAACTCCCTGTCGGATGGCTTGCCGGAATTGTTGGCGGTCCTGTATGGAATTAAGTGGGATCCCTAGGTGGTCTAAATCCGTCCTGACCGTAGAGATCCACTTGGTCCTAGAGGCCTTCCCTCTTCCTGCCACTGTGAAGATCTTACTGGTGAGCCGGCAAGGGATCATGCGGGTCAAGTGTCCATAGGAGGCCAAGCGCCTCTTTCTTATACAAGTCACAATGTCTTCTTGATGGCTGTAAAGCTCATCATTGTGCCGAATTCTTTAGGTGCCTCCCTCTTCCCGTATAGGTCCTAGTATCCTCCGCAGGATCTTCCTCTCCTTGAGTTCAAGTTTCCTGAGTGGGCCTTTCCTGGCCATCACGAGGCATTCAGAGGCGTACAGAACAGATGGTTTTACTACTGAATTGTAGAGTCTGAGTTTTAGGTTTTTGGAGAGGAACTTCGATGCGTAGATGCTGCGGCAAGAGTGGTAGACCCTCTCGAACATGGTTCACCTGGTATCTATGGCCAGATTCTCACTCTGGTTTGCCGAGATCCTCTCTCCTAGGTACTTGACCGCAGGGACTTTTCGGATGAAGACCCCCTCAAGTGGAATTGTGGACGGGGCTTCCTTGATGTTAGTCATGAATTCAGTCTTCCCAATGTTGATCTTCAGGCCAGCCCGAACCGCTACATCGTGAAGACTCTGTAGGTGGTGAGTAGCTTCCTCTATAGTGTTGGTCAGTATGGCGAGGTCGTCGGCAAAGGCCAAGCATGACACATGAAGGTTATCTTTCTTGTATCCAAGCTGCAGACCAGTCCTTGGTGTTAGTCGCACCATCCCTTCCCTTATGATCTTCTCCAGGATGCAGGAGAGTCCATCACCCTGTCTAACTCCCGTCTTGATGGGGAAGCTCTCGGATAGTTCACCTCTGAACTTGACTTTAGATGTTGTGTTTGTCAAGGTGGCCTGGACTAGTTTAAGGGTTTTTTCATCAAGGCCAAATTCTCGCAAGGTGCAGAAAAGACTCTCTCTGTCCACCGAGTCGTATGCCTTCTGAAAATCCACTAAGACAACTACCCAGGGTTGTCCCCCACGACTCGTATAAGTGAGGATGGTCTTGAGATTTTGTATCTGCTCTGGACAAGATCGATTGTTTCGAAAGCCGGCCTGGTATTCCCCTAATTGAGAGTCTAGTTGGTTGGTGACTCTAGATAACAGAGCTTTCAAAAGAACCTTGTAGGTAACCTGCAATAAGGAGATACCTCGGTAATTGTTGAGGTCAGTCTTGCTTCCCTTCTTGTCTAACGGGTGAATTACTGTTGATGTCCACCCTTCCGGTAGGGTCTCTGTTGTCCATATGTCTTGTATGATCTGTTGGATGCTCTGCAAGGACTGTTCATCTGCGCATTTCCACATCTCTGCTACTATTCCATCTTCACCTGAGGCTTTATTATTTTTCAGGTTTTTGATTATACTCTCTATTTCCTCTTTGTCAGGCGGTTGAGAATCAGGATTCCTGATAGATGGTTCATGGAAGATTAATCTTGCACTAGGTTCTTCTGTGTTGAGGAGCTTCTGGAAATAATCTGCAAGAACGGTGGTACAATCCTTGTTATTTAGTTGGATCTTGCCGTCTGGTCCACGAAGAAGTAAGGTAGGGGCAGTGTACTGGGTCGTCTGTTTCTTAAGACCCTTGTACAGGTCTCTGGAGTTGTGTCTCTTGAAGTCCTCTTTTGCCTGTTGTAGCAGGGTGCGTAGGCAATTCCTTTTAGCTCCACGTACGGTACAGTGTTCGCCGTTGCCTTTCTTTGCGTGATGAAAGCCTCAAGGTTGAAATCATTCTTGTACTGGTTCCACCTGATCCAGGCTCGACGTCTTTCTTCTATGGCCTTATCGCAATCTGTAGTCCACCAAGGGT
This sequence comes from Meconema thalassinum, assembly GCA_946902985.2. Classification (NCBI taxonomy): domain Eukaryota; kingdom Metazoa; phylum Arthropoda; class Insecta; order Orthoptera; family Tettigoniidae; genus Meconema; species Meconema thalassinum. Next base: position 194,000,780 of record OX336395.1, read on the forward strand.
GTTTTCCTTTATTGGACGTAGCGGGAATAGTTTCGTGAGCGGCATCCAGTAATGCTTTCTGGAGGGCTGTCCAACCTTCTTTCTGTGTATTCATCCGAAGGGTTTGTTGGAAGTTACAGTTTTCATCACGTAGGCGTTGAGTATTGAATCGAGGTATTCTAGAGCTCCTTGGTGGTTTTGCTACCTTTCTCAAGGGTTGAAAATTAGCTTTGACTAGTGAAAGGTAATGGTCAGAGTCTATATTGGCTCCTCTCAGTACTTTGATGTTCTGTATCTCCCTGTGATATAGTCTGTCTATAGCCACATGATCAAGCTGAAATTCACCTAGCAAAGGATTTGGGCTTCTCCAAGTCTTGGCTTTCCTAGGTAGACGCTTGAAGGCTGTTGATTTTAGGACCAAGTGGTACTTGTCACAGAGTTCTATGAGGCGCTCACCGTTTCTATTTGTTCTCTTGAGGGCTGGGTAGAGATCTACTATCCTTCGGTATTTCTGTTCCCTGCCGACTTGGGCATTGAAGTCCCCCATGAGTATAGTTGAGTGGTTATGTGGAATCTTGTCTAGTGTATCTTCTAGGGAGTCCCAGAAGTGTTCCACTAACTCCAGGTCTTTCCGTTTGGTGTCATTTGTGGGTGCGTGGAAGGTCACTATGGTATAGGCTCTGTTACGAGATCTCAATGATAGTGAGGAGGTCCTTCCGTTATGTGAAGAAAAATCCGAAATGTGGTCAACCATACTGTGATGTACGGCAGAACCTGTGCCCAGGTGTGGGACTGTCCTCATCACTCTTTCACCCGGTTTTCCCTTGTAGATCCTATACGCACCCGACTCAAATGCATCCTCGTCCATAAACCGAGTCTCTTGGAGCGCTGCTATCTTTATTTTGTACTTGTCGAGCACTTCAAGTGTTTGCTTTAGCTTACCTACCTTGAGAAGGGAGTTAATGTTAATTGTAGCTAGGTAGGTAAGGTTTCTCTTATTCTTCTCTTGTTTGTGTAAAGGTAATAGGGATGGAAAACATGAAAGTGCAGGTTCCCCAGACTCCGAAGACCTGCATGCCCCATCCTGAGTGGGGGTGGATTGGATACCACCTGGGGTAGATTTCCTGAGTGAACGTTTCTTCATGCTTCGAGTTCTACGAGAATTGTAGAGGAATGGTTACCTAAAAGGTAACGAGTTTTTAACTATCAAGGTAGTAAGCCTTGAAGCCCTCAGCACTGATCAGCTCACCGACCCAGCTTCCCGCTGGGATTAAGGACCCAACCTTTCACTGGGTTGCTCGGCTTAACAGGGGCACCTCGTGTAGGTTACGTGCTGAAGTTGAAGAGAAAGAGGCTAGTTGGGTTCTCTTGCTGAACCCAATATATGAGGCATTTCACTCCCATTTGCCAGAGTTGAATTATTTGATATATTAGCAGATCATTCGAATAATAAAAAACGCAAACCGCCTCCTCAACCCCCACCGCAATAGGTAATTTCCAACATATACCCTGAATCGATCAAATTTCTTGACGCCATACCCAATCACCCTACCTTGGTGCTAGTTAATGTCTCTCCGCTTTTGACAAGGTTGTACGATTCCGGCGTAATCCGTTGTTCTGTTCTTCAGATGCTTGTGCACAGTTCGGCAACCCACGTTGAAACTAACAAGGAGTAAATATGTCAATGTTCCTCGCTCCATATTCAATACTTCAACTAATAAGTGTTTATTCCGTGAGTGACATTAATGTGTCTAATGACACAGGCCTAACAAAAGAAGAATGAGAGAGTAAATGTGAAATGTGTTTTTTGTTATTTGGTGAGGTTTTCGATGTAGTATGATGTTATACACCAAAAAGTGGGCTGAGGAAGGAAACATTTAGTTTTCCAAAACATGTACCTGTAGTATTTTTAATGTAAGTAAAGTATTGATTTGGCGAGAAATTTATGTTATACTTCATGACATAATGACCCGAGTGGCACGAGTAATTGGGGAAGGAAAGATGAAAGCAATGGTGTTTGCAGATGATTTGGGGGAAACAAGGAGGAGGAGGTACAGGAACAGTTGGACGTGTGGGAAGGAATAATACAAGGATATGGGATGAAATTTAGCATACATAAGAAGAGTGAGATGGTGATCACAACAAGGAAGAAGGAAAGAACCACAACGGGAATAACAATTGGTGGGGAACAGCTGAAGAAAGTGGAGAGTTTCAAGTATCTGGGAAGCCTGATACAAGATAAATGGAAGAAACGATAAGAGAAATAAATGAGCGGGGGAGACAGGCAGAAGCATTCCGGAGGAGTGTGAGAAGCATAATATGGAACAAGGATGTCCCTCAGAACAGCAAAACGATCATATATCGGACGTACTATGTCCCTATCCTGACGTATGCCTCTGAGACCTGGGTTATGAAAGGAAGGGAGAAGAGCAAAATACAGGCCAGTGAGATGAGGTTCTTGAGAAGCAGTATTGGAGCTACAAAGATGGACAGAATAAGAAATGAGAGGACCAGAGAATTAATGAAGGAGGAACCATTACAGGATGGTATAGAGAAATCTAGACTTAGATGGTATGGACATGTAAAACGAATGGATGAGAAGATACACGAGACGAAGTGGGAAGGAGAGAGACCGAGAGACAGGTGGCTGAAGGGGGTGGAAGAAAGCGTGATGAAGAGAGGAGAAAACTGGACAAGGGTGGAGGCTGAGAGATGGTGGGAAGACAGAATACGTAGGAGAGGCTTGTGTTCCAAACAGACCCGGCCAGTGGCTGGAAACTGTGCAAGATGATGATGATAAAGCAATTTCCTATTTCCTCAACTGTCTTCCTTTATTTTCTCAGTGAAATCTCCCCATCATTTCTCTTGTTCCTCCTCGATACTTCTCTTCACCTTCAGTTTTAGTCTTTTATATTCTACTTTCTATTCTATCCTATCCTCGTCCCTTCCATATATTTTCTGTTTTTCCATACCTGATAATTGTCACGCACAGTGGGAGCATTCACGCATAAATAACCAATTGTTTTGCCAATTAATGCTTTTACACATATACAAGGTGTATTTTGTATCCCATACGTTGGTAACAGTAATGTGTCGTCAATGTATGTGCATCGGTAATAGTTGACGAGACGTAATGCGCCAAACAAACATGGCAATTGTCGTTGAATAAGCAAGGAACAAATAAAACACATATTTATTTAATTTAACACATATTTCCAGTGCACCAGTGATAATGGACAGTAATTTCAATTGGTAATGACTCCCAGAATATGAAATAAGGTACTGTTTGAAAATGGTATATACAGGGTGTCTTTTATGTACTTTTGGAGAATGATAGGTCGCGTAGGGGACGGGTATAGAAGTAATTTGAGATAGGGAACTTAGGGTCGAAGCAGCCTCCTTAACCCCTAAATTAAGGGTTGATTCAGGCCCTCCACCCTGTCAGTTGGGCAACCGACTGTGACCCAAGCCTCTATTACCTTTCTCAATCCTTTAACTCTTGGCATGATTCATTTCACCATGTGGCGCTGGCGTAATTGGATAGCGTTGCGAAAGGCCGGTAGTTCCGGGTTCAATTCCGGGCTTGGGCAAAAACTTTTTATTTTTTTAATGTTATTTGTCGTATTTGCACTGTGTTCTCTGACGTAGCACCAGACTGTATCATGTGACTAAAATACGACAACATTTAAAAAAAAAAGATTTTGCCCAAGCCCAAAATCGAACCCGGGACTATTGGCCTTTGGCACCACAACGCTATCCATTACGCCTGCGCCACATGGTGAAGTGAATCTTGCCAAGAGTTAAAGGATTGAGAAAGGTACTAGAGGCTTGGGTCGGTTGCCCAACTGACAGGGTGGAGGGCCTGAATCAACCCTTATTTTAGGAGTTAAGGAGGCCGCTCCGACCCCAAGTTCCCTATCTCAAATTACTTCTATACCCGTCCCCTACACAACCTATCATTCTCCAAAGGTACATAAAAGATTCCCTGTATATTGTGCAAGTGTAGAATACAAGTTCACCACTCGCGAATGATTACCCTTCTTGATGGATCCGTAACATTGCCCAGTTTCTCAAATTGATTGTTCAAATATTTAATCGTTTGGTGTGATGGCAGTTGAACTTCAGGAAATCATCTCTCAAATTCTGCTATCATCTATGCTGTGTTCTTACTGTGCTGCCACCAAAATTGTAGCACAAAAACATAAAATTTAAATGGTTTTCAGTCAATAAACACGATTGTACCCAATTGTAATGGATGGTTCCCTAATCCTAAAAAAGAAATTGTGTGTGTATTTGGAACTAGCATTTGCCTGGATTTGAAGAGGAGGAGAAGGGGGGGGGGGGGGGGGGGGGGGCGACCACAGGAAAACCAATTCCGTGATGGCCAATGCAAGAATCGAACCCATCTCTTCTCAATTCTACCTCACGAGACGGAGTCTACCACGTTCCAACCTTCAGAGCAGAACTGAATTTCTTGGCAGAGCCAAGAATTATCAATTTATACTTTTCAGTCAGCCAACACTCTTTTGCTCAATTACATTAGGTGGGGTAACTGTATATAAACATACGCTCATGAAAAAAATTACATGTATTAATATTATTCACTGATAAAGGTGGAATAATAAGAGTGAATATTATTATTCATGATGATGATTATTCACTGATAACGAGGGCATAATAACAGTGAATAACATTATTCTTAATGGGGGAATAATACTGGTGAATAATATTATTCACTGATAACGGGGGAATAATAATGGTGAATAATATTATTCACTGATAACGGGGGGATAATAATGGTGAATAATATTATTCTTTATGGCGGATAACAATGGTGAATAATAACTGATAACGGGGGAATAATAATGGTGATTAATATTATTCACTGATGACGGGGGAATAATAATGGTGAATAATAGTATTTACTGATAAAGGGGGAATAATAATGGTGAATAATATTACTGGAAAGACACCTAGGAGGAGATGGCTGGACCAAGTGAAGGAAGATATCACATCCAAGAGAATCAACTGGGATGAAGTCTTGAAGGAGCAGTGGTACATGAATAGACTAAAATGGAGAACGCTTGTAAACCACACCCGTGAAACTGGAGTGGAAACTTGATGATGATGATGGATATTATTCACTGATAACGGGGGAATAATAATTGTCAATAATATTATTCACTGATAATGGGGGAATAATATTATTTACTGATAAGGGGGCATTTTTATATCGCATGGCTTTTAGTGCCGGGAGTGTCCGAGGATATGTTCGGCTCGCCTGAGTCTGTAGCTGCTTCCAGCGGACACCCTTAGGGTGAGCTACAAGTTCCGTTCAATTTCAAGTAGTTCCCACTTTCGCTTCCAGATATCAATGATACCTAGTGATGAACGTTGAAACTTTGATAGAGCGTTCCGACGAAATCTAACCTAACAATTTAGCTTCACACAAGTTTAGTCTGTGGAAGGATCTTTACATGCCATAAATCTATGATATGGGACCGCCGGCTTTACTTCCCCTCCAAAGGAAGGCATACTGAAGGATATTTAACGCTCTTAAAAAATCCGACGACTTCGGCCGGATTTGAACCCGCTATCTTGGGCACAGCAGTTCAGCATGCTACCAACTACGCCACTGAAGCCGCTAAAGGGGGAATAATAATGGTGAATAATATTATTCACTGATAAAGGGGGAATAATAATGGTGAATAATATTATTCACTGATAAAAGGGGAATAATAATGGTGAATAATATTACTCACTGATAACGGGGGAATAATAAGGGTGAATAATATTATTCACTGATAACGGGGGAATAATAATGGTGAATAATATTATTCACTGATAACGGGGGAATAATAATGGTGAATAATATTATTCACTGATGACGGGGGAATAATGGTGAATAATATATTCACTAATAACGGGGGAATAATAATGGTGAATAATATTATCACTGATGACGGGGGAATAATAATGGTGAATAATATTATTTACTGATAAAGGGGGAATAATAATGGTGAATAATATTACTGGGAATACACCTAGGAGGAGATGGCTGGACCAAGTGTAGGAAGATATCACATCCATAGGGAATCAACTGGGATGAAGTCTTGAAGGAGCAGTGGTACACGAATAGACTAAAATGGAGAACACTTGTAAACCACACCCATGAAACTGGAGTGGAAACTTGATGATGATTATGATGATTATTATTCACTGATAACGGGGGAATAATAATTGTCAATAATATTATTCACGGATAACGGGGGAAAAATGGTGAAAAATATTGTTCACTGATAACTGGGGAATAATAATGGTGAATAATATTAATAGAGGTACAGTACATCGTGTATCTACCATGTGCACAACCTAGTCTAGCATAAGGCAGTCCCTATAAGAGCTAACAGACGATGTTCAAAGCATATCTGCTGCCAATCATGACATACAGCTTAGAGAGTTGTGTCTTATTGAAGAGAGACATCAGTAAATTACAGTCTTGTGAAATGAAATTTTTGAGATCAGCTCTGCAGAAAACAAAGTAAGACAGAATCAGAAATGACTGTTTTAGGAAAGATATTCAGATAACCTAGACAATGGAAGAGAGACTGCATACTGCAAGGTTGAAATGGTTTGGTCATGTACAAAGGATGCCGGTGACACGCATCGCCAGACAGAACTTGGAAAGGAAGGTACCGGGGAAGAGACCCGTTGGACGTCCCAGAAGAAGGTGGATAGACCAAGTTAAAGAAGATCTCCTAATGAGAGGACTGACATTCCAAGATATTAAAGGAGAAATCTATAATGACTGAGTTCGATGGAGGCATATCCTCCACTCAAATCCTACCCGGCCAGCTGGAAGGATCTCTACATGATGATGATGATGATGACATGGTGTCCACAGAATTTTCAATGTCAATTTTCCTGACCATTTTTTAACGAAATTCCTGACTCGCGAAGTCATCATAACATCGGAAAAATGGTTTATTGAGCAAATATATATTTATATATCTCTTATCTGCAGCCTCCACCATCCCCATAGCTGCCCAATGCTTGCCTCTTTATTCATGTAAAATACAAAATAAAGTAAAAAGCAATAATACATAAATCAAAGTACTTAATAACCTAAACTATAGTGATGGGGTCGCCACATCCCTACGCCAACGCCAAAAAAGCATACAAAAAAATAGGTAAAAGAGATTTTTACTATGATGTACTGTAAAAATGGAATCTTACCATAATGTCCAGTGAGTTATTGCTTTTTATCTTCAGAGATTAGTTCAACTAGTAACTAAGTTTGGTGCTTTTCAGTCGGTCAACACGAATGTACCCAAAAGAGCTGGGTTATGCCCTAATCCTTTTGTTTACTTAGGCAACACTGAAAAATGGCTTTAAACCCCACAATCAACTAGTAACATCAAAATATGGCTGTAAAACACAAAATACTGTATGGTTAATATAAAATTCCTGACTTTCTAATACTTTTCGCCAATTTTTCCTGATTCACGCCATTTTCTCACTTTTTCCTGACCAAAAACAAAATTCCTGACTTTTCCTGCCTGTGGACACCATGTGAGTAGGCCTACATCGTAATGCACATTTTTTCAGGAAGGTGTAATACAGTACGTATACCAAGGTAGTTACCCTGCCGAAAAGTATAAATTGATAGTTTGCACAGTAAAACTGGAGGAGACCAAATCCTGGGGGAAACAAAATTCTTAAAACTATTGAAATTAGCCAAAATATCTTTAGTAAAGATGAAACAAAATCTGGAAATGATTTATTAGAACCCGACACATCCGTCTCTGCCACGACATGACCGGGGAGGTGTGGCCACCGAACATTGGGAGGAGTGGGACTGTCCTAGCTCGGCAGATCGCTCGTATCACTTTTAAAACCGAAACTAAATATGAAGTGCGCCGCTGGGTCAAGTTTGGCAGGATATGGTTTCTAAGAGTAGGATGTAAGGCAACATTTTCCTGAATATATAGAAATATAAATCATAATTCTACGCCCAGTAGTTTACTTTTTATGTTATTTAAAAATTATTTGAAAGAGGACGCTACTCATCGATCATTAATCACTTGTTCCTAACTGCTGCAGAATGCACAACCCAATGCAATGTTATAAAATCAAAATGTTTTTATCACATTTTGTGTTAACCAATGCTATGTGGTCAAGTCGTTGCACAACAACGAGGCGGATGAGCAAAGCTCCCTCAATTGCATTAGCATTATGTTCCCACGTTCAAGTCGAAGCAGAGAATAACGATGGTGCTACGTCGGGACTCGACGATGCAGGACGTGTCTCGTGTTTCAGAGAAGGCATAAAGGAACTAAATTGTGTTACTGCCTCGCGGCGGAGACTAGTGTATCAATTAATATCATAAAATTGGCCCGGTCATCTCAAACATAAAATGCCAGCGTTTCGCCCCAGTGTGCCGTTGGGCTCGTCAGATGGTACAGACACACCTCACCAATACGTGTGGCCATCGCAAGACACAAAATACAAGTAGTATTGACATCACGAGCAATGCCAAAGTGCTATGGTAGTCAAGCTCCCTTTCATAAAACAAAAACCTTACCTTCATCTCAAATTATAAGCCCCAAAATAAAGAACTTAAAGAAAGTTTTTGTATGATAAAAACCCTTCAAAGACTCCACAAACAGATCTCATTTCAGTGGATCCCTTCTCATGTTGGAATAGCAGGAAATGAAGAGGCAGACAGATTAGCAAAAAAAGGTACCACACTACAACAACCTGTCAGTCAGACTGATTTTATGTCAGCAAAAAGGATCTTGAAAAATACTATCAAAAACAGGTATGAAGAAATGGCAAAGAAAACAGCAGAAACCAAATTATGGAAAGACATTGATGCTAAATGGGATCAATATAAATTAACACCAAGAAGAGAAGCTGTAGCCTTCTTCAGACTTAACACTGGCCACGACTGCCTTGCAGCTCATCTGAAACGAATCAACATCCTGAGATCTGAAGAATGCACACTTTGTCACGAACCTGGAAGTAAAATGGATAAGGGGCACCTGCTACATTGCAACAAACTTGATGTGACTGCTAGAACTTCTGTAAACCTTACACAACTCTATTGGAACGCAAGAAAGCTGATGGATTGGAATCCGGGCTAGCCATAGGAAACAACAACAACCACCTTACCTTCATCTGCTCAAACGGAAATAACATCATATTCCCATTTGGGAATATTCATAACCTATAGAGACTGGTGTGTCGGGCTCTAATAGATGTTTACTCCTCCACGTCCATGACCCACCCACCATCCTCTTTTTAGATCACAAAAATTCCAGCTGAGTACACCATTATGCATGTGAATTATAAACAAATACAACAATGCCAACCCCTCAATAATCTTAAACCAGACCTATGGTTTTTGCCTAGACCAATAATTGCTAGTGGGCCACATTAGCTAATACATACACCCCTGGTTTTTTTCATGCACAGTGGGAGTACTCGCGCATCAATAATAGTTTTGCCAATTAATGCTTTTTCACATAATTACCGTATTTACTCGCATATAAGACCTTCTCCCCTTTCTATAAGTTAGGAAAAAATATGTTTTTGCCTCGCATATTGGACCCATTATTAACGAAATATGGGTAACTAACGATGCGTGTTTACTACAGAGTTCCTGCTATTCCTATTTTCGATACGGTATTCCACGGACATTCCTGCATTACCGTACATATCAGGAGTGTACCAATTGCTGTTACAGTATTTTGTGACAGTAGGCCTACAAGCATATACAGGCCGGACGTTTGTTTTAGACGATTGTCCTTGATCTTGAAGCCTGCGGGTGAGCCTGTACACAGTCGCTCTCTCACCCTATCGCTTCACATTTGTCACCACCGATCTGATGTAATGGAATTCCAGACTTGAGCACGTGGCGACATCACCTTGGAGACAGTACAGTCCACGTCGAAGTATTGTGTGACGTGGAAGTACACGTTAGGAACAAAACGACATTATATTTGCTAATGACTGTACTTCAGCAGTAGTGTCAGACAGCTTTGTCAATCATCGGACCGCTTGGGGCAGATGATAACAACACAGGTACTGTAGTAACTCACCCCCAGGCTTCCATTAAGATTTTTCACTCGTCTAAAACAAACGTCCGGCCTGTACATTCTGTCATACCTACAGAAAGTCTAGCTGTTGTAACTGAAATAACCCGGAAAACCCTGCCCCAAGGCCGCATTCCAAGCCAGACAGTCACACTCAGCCATCCCTCTTACTCTTCTGGCCTTGTCAATACGCTTATCAGGCAGTGGTCGTTCAGTTAAATTACAGTAGCCTAGTATACAGTCAGGCAAAGTGACGATATTTCTTTTATAATAATTGATCTACTTTTAATATTAAAAGTAGAATAACCCTCCGGGTATTTTCCGTTCGTTTCAGACGTAGTGAATGCGAGATTGGGCCTACCCTACCACGCACGTATACCGGTACATGCCGCGATCGAGGGAGATTTATATCAGACTAATATTGTATACTGGTCCACAATTGTATCTTTTAAACCTGAATAATAAATTTTCTGTTTTGAAATGTATTTTCGAGGATGTTGGAAAAGGAAGGAAGGAAGCTTGCAGTTTAACGTGACTGTTAATCTGGAGATCATGAGCCACGGGACCTCCTTTTTACGTGGAATCCGAACCACAGGACATGGCATTTCACGTCGAAATCTCACATGCAATGACCGGGAACGAGGATGTTGGCATGTAAGCTATAGTTATTTAATGGATATCTTGATACGCTATTAATTTTTGAGATAGGTGCATATAAGACCCTTCTCAATTTTTGAAAATTAAAAATAGGATAACAAACGGGTCTTATATGCGAGTAAATACGGTATAATATTACGTATGTCTACAATATTACCATGTGTGTCGTGTAGTGTATTTTGTATCCCACATGTTAGCAACAGTAATTTGGCATCATGTGTGCATGAGTAACAGTTGAAGAGACCTCATGTGCCTGACAAACATGACTACTATTATTGAATGAGGAAGAAATAAAAACACATATTTATGAAATTTAGTACATATTTCCGGTGTAGTAATAATGGACAGTAATTTCAATTGCTAATGACTCCCAGAATATTAAACAAGGTATGACAATCATTTTATTAACCAAGTAGAAGTGTAAAAGCCAGGATTTACTCTCCTCCAGAATTACTGTAATGTTTGTACTGTAAGGAGCTCAGAAGAATGCGAGTGTGGGGCGAGGTGGAGGATGAGGGGAGGGAGGTTTTCTACACACAGACATCATTCGTTACTATGGCAACCTTATTACCACTCGGCAGAATATATCAGCCCATTGCACACTCCGTAGGATGAGTCGACACTGTCTCGGAAGTAGTGGCACGATTCTTTTGGGAAGGCAGATACCGCTGGCTCACAGTTACATGCATTGTACGGCGCCCCGTTCCCGCTGGCTACATTCCTCTGCCTAGCATTGCTCCGAGCTCCATACAGTACATGCAACACTGAAAAAACATGGCTTCAAAACTTTGCAGCCAGGAATCAAACCCAGACATCCAGAGTGACAGCCAGTAGCTAGCATGGATAATCTTAATTGTCCACACTTATCAGTCGAAATATTTCCTTTCTTGGCCCTCCATCTTTCTGGGGGGTGGTTTCTTTGTTGGCAAACTAAGCTAAAGAACAAATCACTTTCGACAATTATTACTCATTTACTTGTCAAAACAATATCTAGCTTACAATATTAATAACTAACATACATATAAACCTGAGTTCTAATACGGTGACTATCTAAAAGAAAACATACAACATGAAACATTTATTGCTAGAGAGCCACGACTTCTGTCCGTAACATTCATAAACATAATAATAAAGAATATAAAAGGAAGGAAGTTGTACATTACAATTCAATAAATTAAACTTCAGTATATTATCACTAGTTCTACCATACAAACCGAACACGGAATGTAGCGATGGCAACACGTTGAAAGCCATTTTCACTCATCAGACATTATCTCTACTATTCAGTTTCACAAAGATGATGGTTTAGTATGTTAACACAGATTCTAAACTTTTCAAGCTTTATGACTTTTATCTTCTTTGATCTTGTGGATCATCAACTCCATGCAAGCCTTAGCATCTTCAGCACTGTCGTGACCAAATTCTGATTCTTGAATGATCTTCCGCAGTCTCTCTCGGCACAGTGTCTTCAGTGCTCGTTTCTTTGGAGGTCCATCCCTGTGAGGAAATACAATACTAGTATCTACAACAGTACTATGAATGAGTTTCAAAGCTTTGAAGTCACTTTCCAAACTATGACCCATAAGGATCGTTTTATCATTAAACATACTAAGTAGAACGGATTGCACGTCATAGATACTAGTAGTAATATCTTTCAAGTCCTCTTCTTTTATACCACTAAAATGAGTGTTATAATCCAGAATGGGCCTCCGAGGCTTAACAAGAGTTTCGTACACTGTCTCTAAATCCATTCCGATGACAGTCACACGCGTCAATTCCAGACCGATTGTTGTATAACACATTTCACAATCGAGAGCATATACACCGTAGTTTCCATCGGGAGGAATTTCCTCCCTTGATAGAGTCTTGACGAAGCCACGCATCTCCTTAGGATCGAACGTCTCCGACACATGACACGTGGCTAATGCACAACCTGTGTCGTCGCTACCTCCGTGGCAACAGCTGTATTGAGATTCCCAGATTCCGTTAGCCCTAGTCTGATGTGCTCGGCCCCAATGATAAATACATTGTTCCTTCTTTAACGGGAGGCCTTGTTTGTTGACATAATAAGTCGTGTTGCATCGAACACAAACACGCTGTAACGAGTCTATTGAGCTAACTGCTTTCCTTGGCATTACGTGAAATATCGCTAAACCTTTCTCTTCTGAATGGGGACATGGATAACCATTGGACTTCAATTGCTCTTCGGTCATGATGAATCGTGTCAGTTCTTCATACAAGCTCTTAGGTGGAGCCTTTTTAATCTTCTCAATGCTCCAAGATCCTTTTGGCTTTTTCTCCATGCCAGCCAGCACTGATGTATGTGACACGGCACGCTGAGGTGCTGTTGCAGTTCCCGCCTGATTCAGAGAGCTCTTACGCAGACGACTGATCATATTTGGCATGAGATTGGTATACACAAGTCTTGTACTACATCTATTGAAGATTGTCAGCTCCTCCTGAATGGCTTTCTCAAAGGCTTCTTCTTGAGTAGGGCAAAGCTTTAGATATTCATCTACTAAGATATTCAAATAATTCTGACGTATCGATACAGGAATCTTACCACCTGCTTCCGCTATGATTGGTCGTACCAAGATATCTGAGGGTGGCTTATGTGCTATCCGTCGGCCATGTTTAGGGGCTGTCTGAGCTATTGTTTGTGTGTGAGGGACAGCTGGAAGGATTTTTGCTTTTATATTTCTCACGTTTACTGATAAAGCAGGTCTTGGCGGGGGTATATTGGTTGGTGTCGGCGCAGGGGCGGAATTTCGATCACAATGGTTGAGCCATTTCTGAACCTTACTTGTGGCATTGAGTAGCAATGGAACATTAGCAACATGAGCTATACGAACACGGTTTGTGCCCTGTGGAGCTATAGGTGCTTCAACAGGCTGACTTTCCTTAACCTGTCTGATCCGATCGAGAATCGTCTGCTTAGGATTTAATTTTGGCTTTGGTACGTGAATATTAACTGGAGGTAGGCTGTAACCAGTCTTTTCTGAACTCTTATGTGCTATACGCTTTTTCCCTACTACGACAGGTTGGGATTCTTCCACCTCCTTCGCTGGAGTTTCAGATGTCTGTTTAGTAGGAACTACAGCTGGTTCATAAGTTTTATATATCTCGTAACACTCCCTCTCCAGTTCTGAGTCGCAACTAGAATCTCCCAAATCACTCGGCAGTTTGATATCGTCAGCAGCATCCTCTTCTTCGCTAGAACTCTCTATAACACATGTCTCCTCCAATGGTGTCAGTGTCTCATTCACGACCTCGGCAGGTATCTCATTTATGATCTCGTCTAAAGTTTGAGGAAGCTCGTCTGTCGATGAAACCCACGATGAATATGAGGTATCGCTATGAAGTGGTGATCTAAGCATCACAGTCCCCTTGGAAGCAGTTTTAATCTTTACCTCTTTGCTATGGTGACCCTGCTTTTCTGACGACGATTGCTTCTTCACTGTGCTACTCTTTTTTGTCGAGTCCTTTCTCTTGTGCTCCACTCCATGGCTCCTCTCTTTGTGCCCGTCTCGCGGTTTACTAACAGTGTTGTACGACTTCTTGGACTCTTGATTACCTTTGCTTTTTGTGTTCTCATATGACGATTTTGTATTTTCACTCCTCTTTGAATGAGATTTTGTTTCTTTGGTACTCTGATGCTTCCTATCAACAGACTGGTGTTTCGAGGAGTCTTTCCGACTGTGTTTATCATGTTGACGAGAAGATGATGAAAGTCTCCTAGATTTGCTGGAGGAATGACTATGAGTCGATCGTTCCCGATTCTTACTTTTTTGTTTGTCATCGGACTTGTGTTTGGAGTCACTTTTATTAACTTCACTGCTACTTTTGCTGCGATGCTTGTCAGAGTGATCCCTACTGCTGCTGTTCTTTCTATTACGATGGTTCGATTCCTGCTTCTTACAACTGTCACTAAGTTTTTCATTGTTACTACCATTAGAGGAGCTTTGAACTTCATCTTCACTGTTTGACTGCTCTGGCGATGTTTCTTGACTGAATGTTCTCTTTTTGCCATCACTGTGATGCTTACTAGATTTGTGCGCAGTTTGACTTTCCTTTTTTTTCTTACCATCATCAACACTTTTTCTCCTATCTGTATGATTTTTACTGGACTGGTGTTTCTCTCTATTTCTACTTTTATTTTGTGTGTTGGACTTGTGGGTCTCTGTACGCTCTTCTTCGCTACCACTACTACCATTAGTCTCAGAATGAACATGCTTCTTACCATCATCATTACTCTGTGCCTCATCCGAGCTGCCACCCTCTTCAAGATAATTAGTCACCTTCCCACTTTCTTCACTTTCACTAGTGTTCTGTTCCTCAGCCTTAAGACTAGAGTCTTTAGGATGACTACGTTTTTTATGACTGTCACTTCCACTTTTCCTCCGTTCCTTATGATGCTGAGATGATTCTCGTTTAGATTGATCTTTTCTATGCTTACTCCTGCTATCACTGCTTTCTTTGCGATGGCGATTAGACTCCTGTTTAGAACGTCCATCACTATGCGTGTTTTTGCTATCACCAGTTCCTTTGTGGTGCCTATCAGACTTATGCTTAGAATAACCATCTCTATGCTTATCCTTTTTATCCTTGCTATCACTACTATGCTTGTGATGCCTGTCAGATGTGAGTTTAGAACTACTGTGTCTTTCCTTCTTGCTATCACTATTGCTCTTACCACGACTATCAGAACCATGCTTTGTTCGGCTCTTCTTAGAGCCGCTATCACTACCCTTCTTGTGATCACTTTCTTCTCCACGTTTCCGTTTCTTATCACCTTCTATATAATCATCGCTAGTTCTTGTAAAACTGTCACCTATAACCTCCTTACCTTGCGGAAGATGTACGTTTGACTCGTCAACATCACCCTCTTGTTTATCTCCATCACACTTGTCACCATCTTCATCTTCATCCCTACCGTCTAACCCATCCTCATCCCCATTAGGATCATTATTGTTACCTTCTTCAATAGAAGATTCCTCACTAAACTTGGCACTTTCCTCTTCCGAGTTGCTACCTCCCCTCTCGATGGGAAGAAAACTCTTCGTCTCTTCACTTGCCACCACCTGATGCTTTGGACTTGTGCTTGATGACACTTGATTATTTTGGTTGGGAGCAAAGTAGGGATACGCTTTATTGCTCAGGTCTGGTTCAGGAGACAGCCGGTAGATTTTGTCCCAACTGTGTTGTGGATCGACATCCAGACTCTTCTCAGATTCTTGCAACAGTTTTGTTTTCTTTGGCACATTACAAGGATCGCTGGTACTCGGTCGCTTCAATGGAGCACTAGGTGTCCGTATTAATGATGGATGATACGCTGCCAGGTTATGAAGTTTGTGCAGCACAGCCTTTGGTGTTGGATTATATGTTGGAACAGGTTGCTGGACAGGAACATGTTTTGGAGTTATTGGTACTGGTACAGGTACTGGAATTGGTGAGCTTTCAACTACTCTGACATCATTTCCCGAAGTACCGGATAATACACCGGCTTCCTGCAATGCAGACACTGCATCAGAGGCTAGTTTTATGAGATCACCAATTTCTTTTTGAGAGAGTGCTGATTTAACAGGAGGAAGACTTGCTTTAACAAGTGGCTGACTAACAACAGTTTCTAACTTAGGATGTTTAAAATGACAGTGAGGTCTACTGCAGCCACCGGTATCAAAGTATGGACAGTCTATTTCGCTGAAATAACCTGCGGATGGTAACATTGTTTATATGCACTCACGTTCTAACCTCTAGTTACACAATTCCGGGACAACCGAAACGACAATTCCCGAAGAAACTAATTACGTGAGAAGATGTAATATGTTGCGCTTTACTCATTAGCAAGGTATTCATTCACTGATACGACTATTTTAAGCAGCCACCGATAGATTTGACGGACAAATCCCCCATTTAAAGTATACACCTCGAGCATCTCGAACTACGATTGGTTACGACAAAACTTTTATTCTTAGAAGTCATGGAAGATCTCAAGTGATTAGTAGTGTGGATCGTGTGGATTATTGTATCCTGTCATCATAAAATTGTCGTTAATTTGTCCTATAAAAGGAACCTTTGCAGTAATGACAGTTTTTAGATATATTCCGCCATTACTGAAGAAATCTTGTAGATATGGTACGTCTTAAATTCGACTGTTGCTGTCAAGGCGAAAAACAGTTCTCGTTCTGACGTTGGCTTTACTGTATGCCTGAAAAACAAATGAAATGGGTTGTTGCCAACTCATGGACATCAAGGAAGTAAGTAGCCTACAATATTTTACTACTGCGTGGGGAACATTTTCGTATACATTGAAATGATATCCACAGCCTGCTTCCAGTCGACCGACCGGGTCAAGGAATGGAATGAATGATTAAATATTTAAAATTATAATGATTAGGCTATTTTGCTTCTCATCCCAGCAACTGTGAGTTTCCATAATTAACATCAGATAAAATGGTATAGTTGTGTAGGCTATAGGAAGATGCAGCGCTGAAGGAGAATGTGGTTCCCCTCCAAAGTCCTCCACACTTATATGAACACTATGACCCGCCCCGGCTTCGCCCGGTATCTTAAACGGTTTACCCAGCGTAAGCTTATAAAAGGCGCACTGACGGCAGGTCCCAGACGCAATTCAGAAAATCCGAAGTCTTAACTCAACACGACTCGACAGTCTGATGCTGGCCGGAGCTAGGGTGATAGGCTCGCTCGCTCCGAAGCTAGTAATTTAAATTTCCACTGAATGGAGATTGTACGAAGAAATAAAAACGTAAAAACACTTTACAGTGGGCGATTTATTAAAGACAGAGATACAGTATGCTGTCACGGACGTTTTTGTAGAACCTTTCATGTTGAACAATGCTTACACTCATAGTACCGTGGCGTCTAGGGATTCTTAATACGCGTACCGTACCGGTATATAATATATAGGCCTACGGTATTTTTTATCGGTTTACCCATCGTAAGCTTAAAAGGCGTACTGACGGCAGGTTTTTCTTCGACTCGATTTACTGAAATAGTTATTGGTCAGCTTCCTTTGGTCATAAATGACTGTTTTTCCTTCACAGAATGGTGAAAACCGCATCAAAATCCAATCCAACCAGTGGTTCTCGAGATTGGCCGTTACGTCCAAGAACCGTGGACTTTGCTTTACCGTATACTATGTAGACATTATTGTTATATTAGGCTACCATATTTCAAGTCAAAGGTTCCCTTTCGGAAGTCCAGCTACAAACTCTTTATCTACATTTTGTAATTAGGGGCAGATGACCTCGCTGTTCCGCCCCTTAATGCAAAAATTACTACCGGTACCGTAACTAACTACATTTTGTAAATATCTACGAGGATGTTTTATTGCCAAGAGGTCATAGAACGCACATTATTAGTTAAATAATAATAATAATATCGTATGGTCTCGGGTGCCGAGTGCAAGCTTTGTTATTTGACACCCAGAGGGTAGCTTGCTTGTCGAATTTCGTTGTTCCTTGACTATGAAAGTCAAGGAGGTTAGATGTTAGTTATCTAAGCTCCTTGAACACTATAGTGCTTTCTAGTAGAGAAATGAGGAACTTTGTGTTGGCGGAAACTCCCGAGATTAATTTTGCCATTATGAACTCGACCTACTGAATTCAGATGGGTTCTTTGACATGCCAACATCGTATGACATGCGTATCGTATTTTTGCCGCCTTTCAAAAAATCACGTACCACGGCCAGGAGCCAACCTGCAATCTTGGGGTTAGTAGACCGACACGATATCCACTCACCCACCGTGGCAAGCTACATTATTAGTTAATAATTCATTTCAGGAGCTTGGGGCATCTTGGTTATCAGCTTCGTGTACGGTATTTGAGTGTGTGTTGAGAATTGACTGTTTTTTTTTGTCGTGTGGCCTACTGAGAGTCCGAGTGCAGTTCTTTCTAGTCGACGCCCATGGGCGACCTGCGCGTCTTGATGAGAGATGGAATGGATGAAGACGAATGATATTGGGCAAGGATGTGGAAGGAAGCGGCCGTGGCCTATCAGAATGTACCGTCCCAGCATTTTCCTGGTGTTGAAAATGGGAAACCACGGAAAACCATTTCAAGGACGGCCGACGGTGGGGCTCGAACCCACGCGTCTACCGAGTCGGCAGAGAGCTTGGCCCCATGACCTAACGCTCCTCTTTAGCCAGCTTAGCCACTGCTGTCGGTATAATTGACTGATATCTTACGGGGACTAAATTAACGTGTGTAAGCGTACATACCGATATTAGGGTATAGGATTTAAAAATAAATTAAGGTACCCATCCCGGCATTTTGCTGCAGGCAGTGTAGAATAAACACAATCAGCACTGCTGTTGTCAGCGGACTTCCAGCTTACCCTCGGCCGTGGATGAGCTCGAGGTGACATAGTGTTTGGGCATGAACGACACGCACATGCATAATTCCAAACGCCACCTACTGTAGATGCAAGAATTGACCATGCATCGAAGCAAAGAATATAAGTGACTGAAGGATCTAGAAGGGTGTAGCCAGGGCCACCGAGCGGTTTTAAGGGCCCCTATGCAATATTTTTGGCCCCCCGCCTTGAAATACTTTCAATTATTACTATCCAACACTAGCTATTCTGGAACGACAATGCCACTATGAAAAAAGCATTTGATGCACAACCATAATTTTTAAAAACATAGACATTTTAGTACCGGTATTTATTTTATGAAATTTATTTTGCAAAGTGCACTAAACAATTTGGGATATATACAAAATTTCAGTCTTCTCTTAAACACATCAATATATTTCGGGAAAAGAAAACAACTCTATTAAGACTGTGGCAGGTAGTGAGTTCCAGTTATCAATACTGTACCACGGTTAATAATAATAATAATAATAATAAAATAGTCGCCTCCGTAGCGTAGCGGTCAGCATGGTTAGCTGCCGCCCCGGAGGTCCTGGGTTCGATTCCCGGCTCTGCCATGAAATTTGAAAAGTGGTATGAGGACTGGAACGGGGTCTACTCAGCCTCGGGTGCTCCAAATGAGTAGAGGGGGTTCGATTCCCACCTCAGCCATCCTCGAAGTGGTTTTCCGTGGTTTCCCACTTCGTCTTCGGGCAAATGCCGGGATGGTACCTTCTTCAAGGCCACGGCTGCCTCCTTCCCTCTTCCTTGCCTATCCATCCTGACCATCCATTACCTTCCCTCATGAAGCCCCTGTTCGCTTTGCAGGTGAGGCCGCCTGGGCGAGGTGCCAATCACACCTCACCAGTTGTATCCACTCCGATTAGATGTTCCCAGCTCTAGGACACTGCCCGTAGAGGCGGTAGTGGTGAGTTCCCTCGCTGAGTCTGTGGGTTCCACCAACCTGGAGGGTAAACGACTAAGAAAAGAAGAAAAAAAATTATCATATGGCCTTGGGTGCCGGGTGCAAGCTTTGTAATTTGACACCCAGAGGGTAGCTTTCATGTCAAATTTCGTTGTTCCTTGAATCACTATGAAAGTCAAGGAGGTTAGATATCTAAGCTTCTTGAACAATATAGCGCTTTCTAGTAGAGAAATGAGGAACTTTTTGTTGGTGTAAACTCCCGAGATTAATTTTGCCATTATGAACACGGCCTACTGAATTCAAATGGGTTCTTTGACATGCCAACATCGTATGACATGCGTGTCGTATTTTTGACCCCTTTCAAAAAAATCACTTACCACGGCCAGGAGCGAACCTGCAATCTTGGGGTTAGTAGAACCACGGTTAATGAAATAATATTTCGCATTATTTATTTATTTATTTATTATTTGCCGGCCCCGTGGTATTGGGCTAGCGCGCCTGCCTCTCGCCTGGAGGCCCCGGGTTCGATTCCCGGCTCCGTCAGGGATTTTAGAAACTGACGTGAGGGCAGGAACGGGGTGCACTCAGCCTCGTGAGGACAATTGAGTAGCTGTCTGACAGTGAGGCAGCGCCCGATCACGAAGACCAAGATTAACGGCCGAGGGGACCCGATGCGCTGATCATGCGTCACCCCAATATCTGCAGGCCAAATGGCTGGGCAGCGGTCGCTTGGTAGGCCCTTCATGGGCTGTAGTGCCAGGGGTTATTATTATTATAATTATTTATTTATTTATTTATTATTTATCGTGCCGAGAGTGTCCGAGGACATGTTCGGCTCGCCTGAGTCTGTAGCTACTTCCAGCGGACACCCTAAGGGAGAGCTACAAGTTCCGTTCAATTTCAAGTAGTTCCAACTTTCGCAACCAGATATCAATGATACCTAGTGGTGAACGTTGGAACTTTGATAGAGCGTTCCGACGAAATCTAACCTAACAATTTAGCTTCACACAAGTTTAGTCTGTGGAAGATCTTTTACATGCCATAAATCTATGACATGGAATCGCCGACTTTACTTCCCCTCCGAAGGAAGGCATACTGAAGGATTTTTAACGCTCTTAAGAAATCCGACGACTTCGGCCGGGTTTGAACCCGCTTTCTTGGGCACAGCTGTTCAGCATGCTACAAACTTCGCCACCTAAGCATAATTTGTACGCTCTGGTCGGCCCGTAACTTTGCTGGCCGATTAGTGTAAGTGTTAAACATAGCGTATAGTCTGGATTTCGTCCTTCTATCTTCCTAGTTTCTCTATCATTTGATTAACACTACTTCTAGGATTAAAATCGTTGAGCACAAACTAGCAGCCTTCTTTTGTTCCATCTCCAGCTCATTGGTGAGCCCTACGTGATATGGGTCCCTGTCTGTTAGGTAATCAGCCCGAAGGCTGGTTGGATTCTCAAAAAAGTACCACCGTTAGGTTTTTGTGGGTAGATACCCACAAAAACCCAAGGCAGCGCTATAGTGAGGTGTACTAGGCAAGATGAGGAGTGAGGTAGTTTGCCATTGCTTTCCTCGCTGAGTCAGAACAGCAGTACTAACCCTATGAGTAGAACCTTTCACAGCATGCACAGGCACTACCTGTGCCCTGAATGCCATTACTAAGCACCACCCATACCTCAGTAGCTTCCATATAATCACAGCCATGAGTAAGACTGAGACAGCGGTGAAAAGCCACATTTTACTCCAGCCTGTTCCAACAGACAAATGCAAATGTACTGCATTCATCAAGAGATGGCAAACAGGCCTTTATGGATCCCAAACCGCTGATTATGAGCTGTATTCCAAGATTGGCCTTGCGTATAAAGGGGAACTAGCTTGGGATCGTTGTGGGGAGGTGTATATTGACTGAAACAGTTTGCCAGGGGACATTTTGAGTCCTCTCCCAGTAGAGAATTTAAGAAGTTAGTCAGACAGTGCCAGGAAATAAATAAATGAATTAATTAATTGCGGTTTCGGTGGCGTAGTCGGTAGCATGCTGAACTGCTATACCCAAGATCGCGGGTTCAACCCGTTGGATATTTTAAGAGCGTTAGAATCCTTCAGTATGCCTTCTTTGGAGAGCAAGTAAAGCCGGCGGGCCCATGCCATCGATTTATGCACAGTGGATTTATGGGATTGTAGGTTATATATAGTTTGAAACGCTCTATCAAGTTCCAACGTTCGCCACTAGGTGTCAGTGACATCTGGTAGCCAAAGTTGGTACTACTTGAAATTAAATGGTACCTGTATCTGACCCCATGGGTGTCCGCAAAGAAGCAGCTACAGACACTGGCGAGCTGAACATATCCTCTGACACTTCCGGCACTAAAAGCCACACGCTAAATAAATAAATAAAATTAATTAATTAATTAATTATATCTATCCAAAATAATGTACAGGGTGGGAATGACTAGTGTTGGCCAATCAAAGTTCTGCAGCCTATCCGTAGCTAACCTAACCCCAAATCTACTGTGTAATTTTCGTAAATCTGCAAAATGTACATGTTTCGGACTTAATTCAGGTTCTATCGATCAGTGTTTCTTCCAGTATGTCCCCCTCCCCACTCTCATTTACCTGGAGATTTTATGGACAGTTAAAAATTCCACAACGATACCGTATCAGCGTTCAAGCGCGGTGGGTTAGTGTTGGAGGGCAGCAACCATTCGTGGTTGGTATTTAGGGTTTTGATAATGTGGTAGAGCAATTTTGTCGTATATATTTGTTCATTTATTGCCCTCGAACTGATGATGCTCGCTTGACGAGCGAAATATGTATGTCATCATTTTAACCATTTGTAGGGTTTTATTTTGTTTCGTTTCCGTTTTCGTTTCTTTAACCGTTCCATTTTGTTTCCGTTCCCGTTGTTTTGTTTTTGCTCCCTTTCATGTTTCTCGTTTTTTGTTTTGGTTTCTTATTTGTTTTGTTGTTGTTGTCTTGTTTTTGTTGTTTTGTTTTCCTGTTTTCTTGTTTTTCTTGTTGTTTCGTTTTC
The DNA here is from genome assembly GCA_946902985.2 of Meconema thalassinum. Lineage (NCBI taxonomy): Eukaryota > Metazoa > Arthropoda > Insecta > Orthoptera > Tettigoniidae > Meconema > Meconema thalassinum. Next base: position 194,023,834 of record OX336395.1, read on the forward strand.
TTGTTCTTGTTTTTGGTGTTCTGTTTTGTTGTTTTTGTTTTTTGTTGTTGTTTTGTATTGTTTTTGATTTTTTGTTCTTGTTTTATTGTCTTTTGTTGTTTTTGATATTGTTTTTGTTTTCTTGGTTTTTTGTTTGTTTTTTGTTTTCTGTTATTTTATTCTATATTTTGTCCAGTGTATCAAATAAATCCGGGAAATATACTGTATTTGGTTATTAGAAATATCAACATTTTCACAAGAAATATCGCTAAAAGCTTCAACCATCTGCGCAATTGTTTCTCGTCTATCGTCCTCATGATAAATTCTTAATATTGAAACCACTATTCTACCCTTCCGCGCCTTCCCATGTAATCGATGGAATTATTAATAATTTATCACATGTAGATTTTTCCTGTGGATTGAGATATTTATGACGCAATTTAAATTGGACATATACGAGGGGAGTTCCGAAAGTAAGTTTCGTCATTTTAATGCACGAGCAGTTTTTGTTGTTGTTGTTGTTGTTGTCGTGTGGCCTCCTCAGAGGCCGAGTGCAGGTCTTTCTATTCGACGCCCGTGGGCGACCTGCGCGTCGGGATGAGAGATGGAATGATGAAGATGAATGAAACTGGGCAAGGATGTGGAAGGAAGCGGCCGTGGCCTATCAGAAGGTACCGTCCCAGCATTTTCCTGGTGTTGAAAATGGGAAACCTCGGAAAACCATTTCAAGGACGGCTGACGGTGGGGCTCGAACCCACGCGTCTACCGAGTCAGCAGTGAGCTGGGCCCCATGACCTGTCGGTACGAGCAGATGATACACCAGGTGACACAAACTATCGCCAGTCACATTCCAATGTATATTGTGTTACAATTTGGATTCGATCTGATGACGTTTTTTTTAGATAATAATTCTTAAATGTGACGCATGGTTGAAACACGCTTAAAAACGTGCACTTTTTGTGTTCCAACTGCGATAAAAAAAATATTAAAATATAAATTAAAAATTTCAAACCTACCGAAACTAACGTAAAATAGAACGACGAAAATTATGATGTTATTGGATTTTATGTAGATCTATTGGTTACTTCACAAATAACCTTCAAACTCGAGTGCGCATAATACTTGGTCGACAGTGGAGTGTCAGCCATCCATGAACGGCTACAGACCGTGTATGGTGAAGCGACCATGTTTCGTCAAATGGTCGGTCGCTAGTGTTGCATATTCACTGAAGGACGGCAGTGTGTGGAGGATGAAGATCAAAGTGGTCGTCCCTCCACATCCACGAATGAAAACAACATTGCTCGAGTACAGGACATGGTGTTAGTGGGCATGCGCATAACGGTGACAGACGTGACGTCCATACTGCGTATTGGTTGTGCCCGGGCCCGTCACATGCTCCATGATGTGTTGGGTTACCGAAAAGTGTCCGCATGATGCAGTGGCGGATCCAGGCCTTGCGGGGCCCTGGGCGATATGATAAGGTGGGGCCCACAACAATAGGAAATTAAAAAATATCAAATCAAATGGAAAATAGTTTGGTAAAAATAATAAAATAAAGAATAGTTACAATATTTTGAATACACTACAGTACATTTTTTTAATAATATGAAAGAAACCTTTAAGTCCCCTTCAAGAAGATTATGTAAACTATGAAGTATTAAAATATTACTTGGCGACTTTTTTCTCGGCTGAAGTCTTCTATTATTTCATTGAAAATTAAACTTGTTAAACGGTCACGGGAGGTCATAGCTGCACTGAAAAAAGAAATATGAATTATAAATTACTTTGAAAATATAATTAATTAATTAATTAATAATTAAATTTTAAAAATTCCATTGCGCGGGGCCCCCTGGACCGCGGGGCCCTGGGTGGTCGCCCTCCTCGCCCTCCCCTAGATCCGCCCCTGGCAAGATGGGTACCGAGAAACCTGACCCCGGAACACAAGAGTGCAAGAATGGGCATCAGCTTCGATCACTTGATGCGGTACGCGCGAGAGGGAGTTCCTGTTCAGAATCATCACGGGCCATGAGACATGTGTGTGCATTACTTCGATCCCGAAACCAAGGCCGCTTCAATGATGTGGAAGCATCCCAGTTCACAGCAGGGCACCGAGTTTTACCAAATTGTTTTCTTCAAACTGATTGCACGCTACGGCAAGTGTCTCAAAGTCCGTGGCGACTATGGCGAAAAATAGTGCAAGGTGTATAGTTCATGATGGCACGGTGTGTGGTAGTTTGGCAATAAAGGGTCCCTGAGAAAACATGACGAAACTTATTTTCGGAACTTCCTTCGTATTTGTGTTGACTGACTGAAAATTCATATTCAATTGTTGGTAAGACAACACTGAAAAATGGTTTCAAATCTTTCTATACGATGTTTTTTTATTCAAAAGCGTTGTACGTTTTTCACGTGGATATGTTTCTGAGCTGTGGGGTCAGGCCAATCTTTTGATAACGTTGAAGGTGGCTTTTCACCGATGTCTCAGTCTCACTCGTGGCTGTGATTATATGGAAGCTACTGAGGTATGGGTGGTGCTTAGTAATGGCATTCGGGGCACAGTCAGTGCCTGTGAATGCTGTGAAAGGTTCAACTCATAGGGTTAGGACTACTGTTCTGACTCAGTGAGGAAAGCAATGGCAAACTACCTCACTCCTCTTCTTGCCTAGAACGCCTCAAAATAGCGCTGCCTTGGGTTTTTGTGGGTATCTACTCACATAACGTAACGGCGGTACTTTTAGAGGATCCAACCAGCCTTCGGGCTGACTACCTAACAGACAGACAGATTGGACTAAATTGCTCGACATTTTGAAAATGATTGGAATAAAGTAGAGGGATAGGAGGGTGATCTACAATCTATACTGAAACCAGACAGCAGTCATTCGAGCTGAAGGACATGAGAGAGAAGCTGGTATTCAGAAAGGTGTAAGGAAAAGGCTGCAACTTATCACCCATACTTTTCAATCTTACATTGAACAAGCAATGAAGGAAATTAGAGAAAAAATTAAAGTGGGAGTGATGATTCAAGGAGAAATAATTTCAACTCTAAGATTTGCTGATGACATCGTCATCTTGGCCGACACGCCTGAGGATTTGAATGAGTTTTTGAATGGTATGGACTCCGTCTTGAGGAAAGAATTCATGATGAAAATTAATAAATGTAAAACAAAAATATTGGAATGCAGCTGAAATAAATCGGAAACCTCTATGTGCATCAAATTGGCAGGTGAAAAACTAAAGGAAGTAGGAGACTTCTGTTACTTAGGAAGCAAAATAACCAGTGATGGACGAAGCAAAGAGGATATAAAAAGTAGGTTGGCTCAGGCAAGGAAAGCATTTCTACAGAAAAGGAATCTGTTGACATCGAATATAGATTTAGGTATTAGGAAGAAATTTTTGAAAACCTTTGTCTGGAGCGTTGCACTCTATGGAAGTGAAACTTGGACTGTTGGTGCAGCAGAAAAGAGGAGAATTGAGGCGTTTGAAATGTGGTGTTAAAGGAGAATGATGAAGATCAAATGGGTAGATACGGTTACAAACGAAGAGGTATTAATACGAGTGGGAGAGGAGAGATGTTTTTGGCGACTGCTAATGACGAGAAGATATAAGTTGGTAGGACACATACTAAGACACCCAGGAATAGCAAGCTTAGTTATGGAAGGAAGGGTCGAGGACAAGAACTGTAGGGGTAGACCAAGGTTAGAATATGTTAAACAGATTGCCTCGGATGTAGGGTGTGGTAGCTATGTAGAGATGAAACGATTAGCTCAGGACAGGGAGCATGGAGAGGTGCATCAAACCAGTCAAAAGACTGAAGACTCAAACAACAATAATCTGCGTAATACACAAGTAAGTGTGACGGTCTACCGCACTCCTTGCCCCTTAGTGGACACGCGCAGATTCTACCCGCATCTCATGGTTGCCTTTCTTGTTCTGGATTTGTGCTTGTCCTCGCAACTTCAATGCGGGGGTAAATTTCACAGGGCAAAGAAAAATATTTCGAATTCACTAAATTTGCAAATTATTGTATTCCTAAAATCGTTTCCATATTCAGTATACGAGAATCCCCATTTTCTTATAATTCCGTAAACATTTTGCTCATCGCTTGGTGTAAGGGTGGGTCATAGCAAAAAATCTTTCAGACGAAAGTTTTAGGTAATTTTTAGAGGACTGTTGTCCATTTTAAACGGATTTGAAATTGTTCCTATTAAGGGTGGTACTTTTTTTTCTCTTTAAAAAACTCAATTTTTCCCTCCCCTTTGGCCAATGGTTGGTGCTATCAAAAAATGTTACTTAGGTAAGAGATTGGCTCTTATCCGAAGATTAGTAGGCCTACGTATAAACTTTGAATAGATTCGATTTTTACCATATTAATAATATCCTAATGTTATTGGTTTTACGTCCCTTTTAACTGCTCTGGCTTTTATAGACGCCGGGGTGCAGGAAGTTTGCGCACCCTCAAATGCCAAAGGAAGGAAGGAAGCTTGTAGTTTAACGTGACCGTTAATCTCGCAATCATGAGCCACGGGACCTCCTTTTAACGTGGAATCCGAACCACAGGACATGGCATTTCACAACGAAAATCTCACATGCATTGACCGGGAATCGAACCCGGTCCGCCTTGGTGAGAGGCATACAGCTTGACCGCTGCGCCACCACGCCCCCCTCCTCAAATGCCAGCTGACTGCGCCAGGATATGAACCTGCAACATTGGGCTCAGCAAGCGAGAACGTTACTGGTGAGCCACGCAGCCAGTCTTACCATATTAAGAAAGTGATAGTGATATTTCACTTTTTCTAAAATAAAGCCCCCCCCCCCCCCCCCATTTCCACCCCGTTTGTCCGATTTTGCCCATTAACGTAATCGACCTTGATTTTGATTGGTTATATTTTATGTATAAGTTTGAAAGTGATTAATGCAAAACGACGGTAGTTATCGTGTTTACAATAAAGTGGTGTATACAGGATGACCCAAAACAACACCGACAAGGCTAAGTATGATGTGCGGGAAGGCAAACTGATTGGTTTTCAAGAAGGAACCCATATCCAGAAACGCACGGCTTGGATGCTGTAGCGCATTGAAGTGCGGGAGGGGTATGCGTTCCACAGGCCGTTAATAAACTGAACATGAGTAGCACATGGAGCTCCTTACAAATGGGGTTCGAATTGTGTACCTTAGACGTCATGCAGAGCCTACGTCGGCGGAGCTGAGCCACACGCACATGACCCAATACGTGCGGTTGTCTTTGAAGGATGGCAATCGCGCCGTGGACTCTAGTAATAAGGTCCTCCGCTGACGTAACAGGAGTGGCATAACCCACCATACTCTTCATACTACCCCACAGAAAGTAGTCAAGAGGTGTCAATTATGGCGACCGTGCTGGCCATGGAACCGATCCACCTCGACCAATCCATCGATTGGGTAATGCGACGTTGAGGTTATTCCGCACATTTACATCAAAGTGTGCTGGAGCTCCGTCGAGTTGCAGCCACGTTGCCTGCCCGAACATTTAGTGGCACTTCCTCTAATAGGGTAGGCAAGACATCTTGAATAAATGTGAGGTAGATTTGTTCTGTCAGTCTGTTGGGCAGTAGATATGGCCCAATGAGATGGTCACTGTTGGTAGTTGCGAATCACGTGCGCACGCGGATTTTCATTCACCGCAAGTGTCGCAACCGTCCTAATACTTCGACGCTCTCCAGCGCCCACACCGTGCATTTCCGGACTGGGGCTCCTTCTTGAAAACCGACCAGTCTGCCTTTCCGCACATCATACAAAGCCTTGTCGGTGTTTTTTTTATACCCTGTCTTCTTCTTCATGTGCCGTCTCCTCTAAGAAGGTTGGCGATCATCACAGCAATCCGATTTTTGGATTTAGCAGCACTGAAAAATTCAAAGAGGAACTACACTTGAACCATTTTTTTTTTTAAATTTTCCAACCAAGAGATGCTTCTTCTTCCTGGACTCATTCTGTCCTCAACCTTCCCTTGAATAATTTCTTGTAGAAGACGATACCTGTCTCCTCTCATTATATGACCCAAGTATTGTAACTTCCTAATTATGACACTGGTAATTATCTCCTTATCTTTACCAATCCTACGCAATATCTATACCCTGTATAGATATATAAATTATATACTGTATAAGCTTTTGAACTGGCTGTGGTTTAGGGAGTCTAGGGAATGTGAAACGCACAAAGATATGTCGAAATGTTCCGGAAGTCGCAACACCCATTGCAATAGGTAGCTTTCTATTGGAATCTACATAATAGCTAACTTTGTATGTCAACAACGTTATAAAGAAACTGGTTTACAGACCCATCCTCATGCAAATTGCGAGTGGTGTAAACACGTGCTCGCCTGTAATATAACCTTGTTAGAGAGGTTGACAGATATTCATCATCCAGATCTGAAAAAAACATATCCATAATTCGATGTTGCTCAGTGTAGCGGAGACATTTCTCCCCCCACCCTTCCCCCCTTATTTCGATTACTAAAGAAAAATTGGAGACTGTGTTATCGGATTTAGAACATTCAGACATCACAAGATTTGATCCGAGAAAATATTAGTTATTTCCTCTTATTTTTACAATATCTTTCAGGTGTCTCGTTTTCAATTCAGATTCAGAACATTATGGTCACTCTGGCATAATCGCAAGGTTCTGTTTATATCAATATTCTCACAAGAACGCGAGGATGATGACTAACAATATGTATAGAGGAAGTGCGAACCAATTTTGTTGGAACATCAAGACAACCAGCTGTTTCGGTGTAAACTCGACTTGACAGTTCTCCGCTAATGGTATTGTAATGATAGCTCTTTGAATTCGCTGGTGCATGTCTATTCCCAGCCATCAGAATCTCATCAGATGTGGAGAGTGTAGCTTTATCTTGTCTTGATATATGGTGTGTCACTTTCACGGTGAATCATCACAGTGGTTGTCTATCGTAGTGGTTCCCAAACTGAAGTTTGCGAAAGGGTATGCCATTTTTTTTCTCGTAATGGTGGATTTCAAGGTTAGGCCTATTATTGTTTTGTTCGTCTCTCATGTCGTTTATGTCCATACTTCGAAAATTTTGTAATTTTGCATGCTTTACTCCGAAAGTTGTTTCTCTTTGCTTTGCAACAGTTATTATTATTATTATTATTATTATTATTATTATTATTATTATTATTATTATTATTATTTATTGAGGCTAATTTCATTCAGGAAACACCACATTCGCACTTGAATATGGGAATTAGGTGCATTAATTTCCTTGGCAGTACTGCTCGAGTCCAAGCTGCGTGTACCTGAGAGGAATTTGCATCGCAGACTATTAGTAGTGGTGGTGATGAGTGATACGGTTTCTCGGTCCTTGCGTAGTAACAGAAGCAAATACATTAGTCGGTGACTCACCCACTCATTCGCAACGCCACACTGGTTTCAGGAAAGACCCATGTTAGCAGTATTGGAATAGACGAGAATGTCAGGTAACACGGCGGGCTGTCGACAGGCTTCTCAATTCACGCCTGCTCCTACTCTGCCTCTGCCCTTCATCCCGCAAGTTCACAGAGCTTGGAACCGAGCAGTAGTAAACTGACGAAAGCGTTAGTCACCATGCTGGAAAACGCAATGCTACCAACTTCACTTCAATGTCCTCCTCTGAAGCTGTTGTCTTGAAGAAACCATTGATCACTACTCGGTTAGACCAGAGTTTCTCAAAGTCCTGGACACCACGGACCCTCCACCATAAAAAAAATAAAAATAAACCAGCCCATATCCATTCCTATTCTACTGTACAAATGATACATAGCCTATCACTCATATTCTTGGCATGTAGCGAAGGTACAAGCAGTATTTATCCTGTAGTCATTTTAAATACCGTAATTAGTCTGATATAACCCTTAATAACTGTGTATGTGATTTTGAACAATGCGCACTATGACACCCAGGAATAGCAAGCTTAGTTATGGAAGGGTCGAGGACAAGAAATGTAGGGGTAGACCAAGGTTAGATTATGAAACGATTAGCTCAGGACAGGGAGGTATGGATAGCTGCATCAAGCCAGTCAAAAGACTGAAGACACAAACAACAACAACAAGAACAACAGTCACCAATATCAATAGTAACCCATTCTATAGGAGCAGCATTATAAGTCGGGAAACACTTTAAAAGCCTATGAATTGTATATCTTCGTGACATTTTGAAGATGGGTAATTTTGGTGTCAAAACGTTCTGTAAATGTTGGAATAGAACAGAATGCACTAAAACACTGATATATAAACTGATTGTAATTATGAGTTGTCCACCAATGTTTGACTCAACATCAGCCGCGGCTCGTGGTGTTGAAGCTGGGGAAGGCTCAGCACGTAGTGGCAAAATGCTGGTATAACGCATTATACGACACCCACATACACGGCTGCAGGATTTTTAATTTCACGGTGAAAGGTGGGGGAGCTCAGAACAGACTTACAGATTGGCACCATTATGTTATTTTATAAAGCATTTTTTTCCCCTAATTAAAATGAATGTACTTACCTAGTTTCAACATTCAGGAAGAGGCAATGCATTCCGTTTCTAATTTAACCTACTCCCCATTCTAATTAGTCCCGATCAGAGGAGTCTGTTTCACGGTTGTACACTACCAAACAATCGCAATTTACTTAGAAAATACTGTGTTTACCAGCTAGAACTGTAAGGGAATTGATCTGTAACATAGTCCGAAAGTGAACCCGATCTTGAGGGATAAATGGAAACAAATAAATAAACACAATTGTAGATATTAAGAGCAGTGAAGCTACTTGCTATTACTTTATATAAACACATGACCTTTAATTCATAGGTTTGTAAGTGAAGTCTGCCCTCCTCTCCTTTAGAGCTGCAAAGTGGTCAATGACAAGCTCATTGAAGTTCGGTGACTCCAACAATTCCTTTTCTGTGGAACACATTGCAAGTGCACAGTCGGCCTTCCTTCATTGTGTTTCGTAAAAATGTTTTCACTCGTTTTAGGGTATAGAAACACCGCTATGCCTCTCCTGTGACCCTTCACAATCAGCCTAGTTTCATGGTCGAGATTTTTGCCCGATACGCTACTAACTGAATTCATTGTCTTGTTGACATACACTTACCACTAGGGTTGCCAGACGTTCCGTTTTACCCGGAACAATTCCGTTGTTTCTTGTTTTGTTCCGCGTTCTGTTTTAATCTTTAACGGAACGCCAAATGTTCCGTTTTTTTTGGTTCATTTGATAGTATATTCAATTTTGCACCAATTTTCAAATGTCCCGCTTCAGAAATGATTGTAATATCTAGCTTGTTTTCTGGTGATACAGGTGCAAGTTTGAAAGAGAAAATGACTTCTATGTCTGTGTTAGATATATGGATACATGTTATAGATATATTAGGGGCAACAACATTAAGGAGTATCGTAGTCCTTGTGAAGTTAATACTCAGCATTTCCCCCTCCAATGCATTTACGGAGAGAATATCAATTGGAGAGATTATACACAGATTATTCACATATTACAATTATGACGAAAATTGTAGTGAATTTTATCAGAAGGTACTTACAAATAAAAGATGTTTGCAAAGGTTTGTTCAAATGAAAAGCATTTGTAAGTTGCTGGTATGTGTATTTGATTATGCAATGCTTATTTAATACATGAAAATGAAAATCCACAGCCTGCTTCCAGTCTCCGACCGGGTCAGGAATGGAATGAATGAAGCCCCCCCCATCGGTAGGATATAGACTGTGCCGGCTGCCGAGGCCTGACGCACTCCTCGGGGCAATGATGAAATGAATGACAGATGAAATGAAATGATAGTGGAGAGTGTTGCTGGAATGAAATTTAGACAGGGAAAACCGGAGTATCCGGAGAAAAACCTGTCTGTCTCCGTTTTGTCCAGCACAGAGCTCACATGGAGTGACCGGGATTTGAACCACGGACTCAGCGGTGAGAGACCGTTGTGCTGCCGCCTAGGCCACGGAGGCTTGCTTTATGTGTATTATTTATTACAACGTTTGACGACCTTGATTAAAAAAATGCAATGGCAACCCTAACTGTAGTCCATAACACGCAAATTAAGACTTGCCACTGACAAACAACATAATTAATGAACTAATTAAGTTACACCAACGATTTTAACGCGCGAACACTTGTTTACGAATACGCAGCATGCAGCATGGGCGGTGGCATATTTTAAACAGAATACTTTCCTTAAGTCTCGGTAGATGGCTCTGCTAACCCTTGCCACCTCATGGTGCTATCTGGCGGAAATATTTTAGTTATTATACATTAAGGGATACCATTTGAGTTCTCAATAATGATTATCACTTATTAGTCATATCTAACTGTTTCTGGTAACTTGTCATTATTAATCGTTCGAAGAGTGAAAGAGGGAAAAGATAAACTTTCATGAGAGTGGTTTCAGTCTCCTTGAACAACTTTGAATGCATTCCACAGAATAAGAATATCTTGTCGTCGTTGGCAAGCCTGGCTTAGGCTGTAGTCGCCTGAGCCTTAAGCGATACAATTGAAACGAATGGAGCTTTCATAACCACGCCTCCTGTCCCTGTTACATAGGAAGGAATGGGACATTGAAGGCGCAGCCTAACGGCGCTACTATCCATCTAAAAAACATTCTTTATCAACAGTTCCAAATATATTGACTCGTGACTGAATGAATTGAGTGAAATTTATAAATGTTTCCAATCAATATAAATTATAAATTCCTCAATTAAATACGGTATGTATATTTATAGAATCTTTCAGGAGAGGCTCCGCCTAAGAGCCTTTAATGACCAGCCGCGCCTGCTCAACATAATCATTTTGTGCTTTAGTATTAAAAAAATCCAAGATACATTGCAGATTGCAAGAATCAAATAATGAAACAGGAAAAGATACATTAAGTCAATAAAATGTAATATTTGAGTACACTGTACTGGTTTCGGTTATAGTATAACCTTCTTCAGCTGACAGTAAAGATGCAAAATTACATATAATTTTATAAAAAGTATGAGTTCAAAAAATATTTCCAAAACGTTAACTATCTAAAAGATTAAAAATACTGTAAAAAATTAAAAATCAGATCTGTTACAACATTCTTTTAAATTAATGATGAAAGAACAAATTCTTTAAAAGACAGCCCGTAGTAGCGGAGATGTCATAATTATGGAACTGATGCAGTGGTTCATTGAAAAAAATTGAGGTTGGGATGAATTGTGATCTTATGCTTACGCAGGAAGAAAAAGCTTTATGATAGGGTTGCCAGACGTTCCGTTTTACCCGGAACAATTCCGTCTTTTCTTGTTTTGTTCCGCGTTCCGTTTTAATCTTTAACGGAACGCCAAATATTCCGGTTCTTTTTGGGGTTAATTTGATAATGTATTCAATTTCGCACCAATTTTCAAAATGTCCCGGTTCAGAATTGATTGTGATATCTAGCTTGTTTTGTTTCGATACAGGCGCAAGTTTGAAAGAGAAAATGATTTCTATGTCTGTGTCAGATAGATGGGTACATGTTATAGATTTATTAGGGGCAACAAAATTAAGGAATATCTTAGTCCTTGTGAAGTTAATACTCAGCATTCCCCACCCCAATGCTTTTACGAAGAGAATTTTTTCCTGTCATGAATATCAAATGGAGAGATGATAGAAACAGAAGCTTCAATAGTTTGATAAAACAAGAATTGTTCACATATTACAATTATGACGAAAATTGTAGGGAATTTTATCAGAAGGTACTTACAAATGAAAAATCTTTGCAATGGGTCGTTCAAATGAAAAGCATTTGTAAGTTGCTGGTGTCAGAGGCCTATATGATATGTCAGCAATATCTAATTTTAATTTTGTGCATTTGATTATGTAATATATAATTATGTGTATTATTTATTACAACAATTAACGACCTTGATTAAAAAGAAACAATGTTTTGGGACGTGTGTTCTGTTTTCCATTCTTGAAATCTGGGAACCCTTTAAGTTCGGCTATAGACTAGTGATAAAAGTTAGTCCAAAAAACGAGAGAAGCTATAGATTCATCAAATATTACATTTGATTGACTTACAGGTATCTTTTCCTATTTAATTAAACTCTTGTCAATAAGGATTTGGGAAGATATGGTCCTATTCATGTCATTTAATATTTTGTCAAATTAAAAATTACCGTAGGCCTACTTAAGTTTACATGCTTATTTATTTATTTATTTATTTATTTATTTATTTATTTATTTATTTAGTGTATTGCTTTTAGTGCAGGTAGTGTCCGAGGACATGTAATAATAAAGAGACCAGATTTTTTGAAAATGCATATGCGCATATGCAAATGCATATTTTGTAGGTTATTTGGATCTATTGCATATTCTGAACATAACAGCATATTTCAGCATATAGATTTGAAATTAAGTATAATTTAAAACATCTGGAACAACAATGGTTCCGCCTGCGTGTTGGACATCCCTTGTAACCAACTTTCTGAGCAACAGATAACGTGATAACAGTATTTCACGCCAGGCATTTCAAGAAATAGATGGGGTAGGACATTTCACCATCTGGGTAGTATCCCTTGTAAGCAACTTTCTGAGGAACAGATAACGATATAACAGTATTTTACGGAAGCATGCTGCCTCAAAATGCCTAAAGAGAATACCAGCAGAAAGTATTTATTAAATCAGTATGTGTCAGGTGATAGTGATTATTCAACTGATGGCATTGTCGTCTATTATCAAGTATGCTCGAAGGAAATGAAATCTGAAAAGAAATTTCAACTTGAAGTACATGCAAAAATGACTGCACATATTACGGCAATGGAGAGAAATAAGAGTTGGTTGGTTCTTAAGTTTAGGGGCTGTGACAACGCGGTCATGTAGCCCCGTGTACTTTGGGTGTGTGTAGAATCTGTCTGATAACCGGTGTTAATTGCGATGACTGTATTAGTGTGTGTTATCTGTTTTTTAATTCAAGTAAGGACTGCAGACTTTTGAATTTTTCAAATAGCTCCTACTTTTGATGCCAAACGCCACTGTCAACGACTACTAGTTCAGAACTTAGCAACCAGACGCAACCGCAGTCGGCTCTTGGCAACGAGCGAAGGAACCTAAGAGCGTTGTTTACATTTTTAACCTATACAATTTAGCTTCACACATGTGTAATTAGTGGAAGGTTCTTTAACATGCCATAAATCTATAGCATGGGACTGCCGGCTTTACTTCCCCTCCGAAGGAAGGCATACTGAGGGTTTTTAACGCTCTTAAAAATCCGACGACTTCGGCCGGGTTTGAACCCGCGATCTTGGGCATAGAAGCTCAGCATGCTACCAACTACGCCACCGAAGCCGCCAGAAAGAAGAGTGAATAAGATTGGCTTATTGTTAAGTGCATATTTTTCAATTATTTTTAATGCATATTTTCTACATTTTTGGTGCATAATTGCATGCATATTTTAATAGTTTTTAGTGCATAAATATCCGGTCCCTTGGTAATAATGGTCGTAATTGGTATTTCTCGTAGGCCTAGTCATATTAGAATTAGAAATAAAATATTCGGAAAAATATGCAAATATGTTTAATATCCAAAATATGAGGGGTCTAGATGCAAAAGTCACGTTCTCCACCTTTTCTAATTTTACAGGAACTAAAAAAAAACACGTCTTAAATGTATGTAACTAATGGAATCTCTACGAGACTTTGCTTTTGTTGCAGGCTATACTTAATTACACCTTCTTGTATAAACTATGTTTCATTATTTATATTAATTTATCTGATAAATAGGTTTTAATTTTTGAGAATGTGACTGTGAGTTTTGTGTCTGAACAAGTTGGAGAATGTTACTTTTGACACTAAACAAAATTAATTACTTCAGACAAGACAATTGACAAATTGGCCAAGTTTGAGAAAAATGTAGACAAATGAAACCAATTGCATTGTTGGAATACACTTATACTGTATTATTTATTTATGATGTCGAGGTTACGAGTTGAAAATGAAAAAAGTCCTCTCGGCACGCCGGAAGGCGGAGGTAGATTTCACCGGACAAACTTGGGGATAGGCGAAAATAGGCAGAATATGCAGGTTTTCGTAGAAGGATCAGACCTCATTTATTACGAGAAGGTATTTTGTAATTGGAGCTTAATTAACTTTGTTTTTCGTCATTTTATGCTTATTTTAAACATTTTATTGTCTTATGGGAACGGTAACCTTCTTGTCATTTGGGGTCCATTTTTATACTTGTGGTCACACTGTCCTTATGCAAGGTTTCGACACTCATGTGTAACTATGTAACGGTCTGTTACTTCTTCACGCAAAATTATATCTCCCGCAGAGATTTTGGTTGGTTCCTCAGTTTAGGGGCTGCGACAACGCGGTCATGTAACCCCGTGTACTTTGGGATGGCTGTATTAGTCTGTAATTCAGGTAAGGACTGCAGACGGTCAATTTCAAGCAGTAGTTCCTAATGTTGCTACCAGGTACTACCGTCAACGACACCTAGCTGTAAACTTGGCTACTAGATGCCACCGCAACCAGCAACTCGCAACGAACGTTGGAACTTCCCCTCCAAAGGAAAGCATACTGAGGGATTTTTAGCGCTCTTAGAAAATCCGACGACTTCGGCCGGCTTTGAACTCGCGACCTTGGGCATAGACATTCAGCATGCTACCAGTTACGTCACCGAAGCCGCTTCACACTTAGTCAGATAGAAATCTGAATCTGATATCGTGCAAGTGCGTTATCTTGGCAACGTCTGATGGCTCATCCCTCATCAATTTAGTAGTGTTGCCATGGCAACCACTGAGAGCTCTTGGCATTTTCTTATAATTCCGAAATCATTTCTCTCATCCCTTGGCGTAATAGTGGGTTATGTCAAAAAATCTTTCAGACAAAAGTTTTAGGTAATTATTAGGGGAATATTGTCCATTTTGTACGGTTTTGATATTGTGCCTATTAAGAGAGATATGATTAATGTTTCCCGAAAAACCCACTTTTTCCCACCCCTTTGGTCAATGGTTGGTGCTATAAAAAAACTCTTCAAACATAAATTTTTGGGCTTTATCCGACACATAGTATGAACGTTGAACGGATTCGATATTTCACATATTAAGAGAGTTATAGCAATATTTCACTTTTTCGAAAAAAGCCCCCCATTTTCACCCCCTTCGACCGATTTAGCCCAGTAACGAACTCGACCGAGATTTTATACGTATACATATTCGGTAAAAAATTGAAAGTGATTGGTGCAAAATTACGGCAGTTATCGTGTCCACAAGAAACTGATATACATATATATATATATATATATATATATATATACACACATACATAAATTATATATAAACTTTTGAACTGACGGTGGTTTTGGGGTCTGGGGGATGTGAAACGCGAAGATATATCGAAATTTTCCGGAAGTCGAAACATGGGACCCATTGCAATAGTTAGCTTTATAATGAAATCTACCTAAAATCCACAGCCTGCTTCCAGTCTCCGACCGGGTCAGGAATGGAATGAATGAAGCCCCCAGCTAGCGGCGAGGATATGGACTGTGCCGGCTGCCGAGGCCTGCCGCACTCCTCTGGGGCAATGATTAAATGAATGACAAATGAAATGATAGTGGAGAGTGTTGCTGGAATGAAATTTTGACAGGGAAAACCGGAGTACCCGGAGAAAAACCTGTCTGCCTCCGTTTTGTCCAGCACAGATCTCACATGGAGTGACCGGGATTTGAACCACGGACCCAGCGGTGAGAGGCCGGCGTGCTGCCGCCTAAGCCACGGAGGCTTGGAAGTTACGAGTTGAACAGACAATAATAATATTGGCTTGCAGCTGTAGAAAGTCACAAGATCAGAAGCTGTCTTGTGATTGGCCAACAGGGAGAATGTGCTCTTTGCAACTAAGCAGTGTGGAGATTGTTAGTTTTGCATTTAAATTGAGTTTTTGGCATTTGAAAACCACTGGATAGTCGTGTGTAGTTGGGAACGAAGAATAAGAATGCCTTGCTAACTTAATTTTGAACAAAAGTGGAGAAAGTGAGTTTTGCATCTAGACCCCTCATATAACGCAATAAGTCTACCTTAAAAATGTAATCACGAGCCGCTACTGCTAAGAATTAATTCCAGTAATGGAGTTATATAAAATGTATTCAGATGATTAAAATGCCATGGCACGTTCACATAATTTCTTGGCGCATTAAACTGCCGCGATGTACACCGGTTGAAAATTACTGAAAAGGCCCTGCATTGGTTTTACTCGTATTAGACATTATTAATTTATATTCTTCTGTTTGCAGGACGTGAGAAGAAGCTCGACGGTGTGTTTGTCACTCTTAAGAATGCTGACTTGTGGAGGCGCTTCAATACCGAAGGGACTGAGATGATCATCACAAAGACTGGGCGGTAAGAACTTACAGTAGTAGCCTAGTGGCACATTTTGTTGATTTACGTGGGGAGGTAGAGTTTAGCGACCCAAAAATCTGACGGTAACACTGAATGAGACATTTTCTGAAGTACTGAAATTAGCCAATAGCCTATACCTTTTCAAATGATGACAAATAAATAAGGAAATAATAATAATAATACCGTATGGCCTCGGTGCCGGATGCAAGCTTTGTTATTTGAAGCCCGAGGGCTGCCTGCATGTCGAATTTTTCTCATTCCTTGGACTGCTATGAAAGTCAGGGAGGTTAGATTTATAAGCTCCTTGACATTATAGCGCTTTCTAGTAGAGAAAGGAGGAACTTTGTGTTGGCAGAAAATCCCGAGATTAATTTTGCCATTATGAACACTGCCTACTGAATTCAAATGGGTTCTTTAACATACCATCAACGTATGACATACGTGCCGTGATTTTTGTCGCCTTAAAAAAAAAACACTCACCACGGCCAGGAGCGAACCTGCAAGCTTGGGGTTAGTAGTCCGACACGATAACCACTCACCCACCGTGGCAAATTAATCAGGAAATGAAATAATATAATAGATGTTGACTCCTCCGCTTACCATAACCCACCGTAGGCTAGCCCTCTTACATCACGACTTATGTAAAACAAATGAACCTAGATTACAATATTAATCCACGCGACTAACGGAGGGTTAAATTTCTTGGCAGAGCCGGGAATCGAACTCGGACCTCCGCCGTGACAGCCATGCTAGTCACTACGCCATTAGGTGGGCAAGAGAGGCGGAAGACACCTTTCTTTCTTCGCCTACCAAATCATAAATTTTGTTACATTCTTCCCGAAATGAAGTTCTGTCTTTGTGGACATAACTGTCTACAGTTGGTGGTGTAGGTCAGGGCGGAAATAAATCGGTTTATTTGTTGACAATATCGGCGCCAAGCAGATATCTGCCTCTGCCCGGTCAAACAGCAAATATCCCGGTCCAGGACGCTACTGCCTTATCTCTGACTCATTCCTGTTTCAATATGCCAGCGGTGTCAAAGTAACGCCATTGACTGTGACACACAACAGCAAACAGAAGCATAATATTAATCCAGCCACAATATACAGGATGTTTATAAAACGTGTCCGATATTGCAACAGGGGTTGGAATTGGTCAAAACGAGAATAAATCTCTACTTAGGATACGGTAAAACGGAGTCCCCGATTCTTGGATGTCACGGGTAATCTCGAGAATCACTGGATGGATTTTGATGTGGTCTACACCATTCTGTCAAGAGTATCTCGAGGAAGGTTCCTGTAGAAAATAATTTATTTATGATCAAAGGAAGCCAAGCAGTAACGATTTCAGTGAAAAAGTCGAAAAAATACTGACGTCCTTGCGCTTTTTAAGCTTACGCTGGACAAACCGTTAAACACATCAATATACTATGATTGTAAGAATTGTTCAGCATGAAAGGTTCTACAAAAGGTCCGCGAGAGCATATATCTATCTTCAATACATCACCCATTATAAGTGATTTTACGTTTTCATTTCTTCCAACAATCTCCATTCAATTACTGAGGCGACACTTTACGAGCTAGCTATGGACGAGCCTATCACCCCAGTTACAGCCTAGCTAGCGGGCGAGCCTATTACCCCAGATACAGCCAGCAGCAAACTGCCGAGTCGTGTTGAGTTATAACTTCAGAGAAGATGAAACGGATTTACTTTGCTCCACGTTGAGCGTACAAGTGTAATGGTTTCTATTGCCCTCACTGTTGCGTGACAAATGTAATGGTTTCTTACTAGCTCTGTCTTGCACTTTGAAATATTTACTGTGACTAAGATATGTTGTTTTAATGGGCGCCAAGACCTCAACTCTATGTTGAAATCTAAATTTATATTTAACAACACCTAGCTCTGGTAGAACACCTTCAAGAATCTTTTCACTCAGATCGTGGTATGATTTGATCATTAACCCAACAAACAATTGTATCAGGAGAAGGAATTGGTCTATATCTAATGCTACCTACTGAAAGCAAAGATTGCATGGTTAAAAGAAATGAATTTATTATATAAAACAAGTATTGCAAAATTAACAATAATAATAATAAGTTTTGAATTTAAATTAGAGCGTTGCGATTTGAATATTACCGCTAGAAAATTACGTGAAAACGGAGTCGGATAAATTACTGATTTTACTCTTATTCCCAAGCTATGAAGTTACTGAAATACTGAATATAAAACAAAGAGACGAGAGATTACGTAGTTCTCAGTCATTCGCGCTTACCACTGGAAATTGCCGTAGCATTTCCCTCGTACTGGATGTTGTAGAGAGCTTCCCACAGCCTCCTGGTTGTCGTCATCTTCTTCGTTAGTTGATGAGATACTTGTAGATATGATAACTTATGGTCCGAATATCGGAACCAACCACACGTACAACCACACTGGTTAAGTTTTACAAAGATAGTCCTCTTGCCTCCACGGCGCGCAAACCATATATGCACTCGTCGCATCCCCTCTACGGAGCCGTCTTCCAGTCGCCCGGTCTCCTCTGGTTGGCTGACCCACCACGCGATCTTCCCCTCCTCCGGGTCATTACACTCGGCGCGGCGATGATGTCGATTACCGGTCTAGGCCATTTAGCCTTTTCTTGAAGCAGCAACCCAGCTTGCGTCATGCTACTCGACAAGATTAAGCCTGTAGCCGAATTCCCCGTGACTCATCTCTCTCAAAATACCCTAACTGACAAAACTCCGTAAAATTCCGTAATCATATAATTTTCTTACGATAATGTTGTTCGTAATAATTTGCTTGATAGTGTTTTCTATAACATAGAAAACCTATCTGATTACTTATAATTTTATAAAGAATGCTCCTAAGAAATACCTTAATAATAATAATAATAATAAGTTAATAATAATAATAAGTTACATGAAAACTTCTCTTGGCTGAACAATTTGCCGCGTAAATAAATATAGAATGGCTTCCTACTGACTTATGCCAGTGGCGTAAAATCCCCTCGAAAAACACGTTACAAAGAGTGGTTGTGTTTGGAGTTTCCCTGGAAGTGCAACTCGGCTTTTCTTCATTTCACCTGTGAACTTTTCGTTTCGCAAAATACACCGTCAAGTTAAGATTGGACGGAAGGGGGATTTGTGTTTCATGCACCTCGCCATTCTTAAATTTCGTCTGACAGAATTCGTTGCACATGCATCTTCATGATAATATAATTAATAGTTCATTCAGTGATTCTAACCCATCATGCCGAGACGTAAAACGGATATAGGTCGTAGTTCATTGACATCGAAAAGAAAGCGCTTATCACGTAATGCATTCGTATCTGTTCCTGGGCGAAGCCGGGGAGAGGGGTTGCTAGTGTTCCTATAAACATATGTCCGGAAACAAATATTCATAATTTTACCCGCGTGGAGGAGGCATTGTGTCCGGTGGTGGGGGTGTCTTTCTGTACGCATGTCGGAAATGGAGGAACGGGTGTTGCAACATGTAGAACGTGATCCTCAAACAAGTGTACGAAGAATTGCAGCTGCTGAAGGTTTCAACCATGCTCCTATGTGGTTTGTTCTACACAAGCAGTTACTGTATCCATACCATGTCCATCTTGTGCAAGCCCATAGGCCTCCTGACTACCCTGCCATGGCACAATTCTGTCAATGGCTTCTATGCTAGAGGGTGGAAGATCCACAATTTACAGCTTGCATTTTATTTACGGATGAGACAGGTTTCACCAGAAAGGGTGTCGTAAATTACCACAACACGCACGTGTGGGCGGATGAAAATCCCCGAGCTTTCATGGTGTCGATGCATCAGGATCGCCTTCGGTGTATCATCGAATCCTGCGCGATAAAACCCGGACTGTCGGAGGACGTTGGGCTTCTAGAACGCCAACGCATATGGTTTATGCATGACGAGGCACCTCCCCATTTTCTACGTATCCGTAACATACCTAACCGAAACGTTTCCTGAACAATGGATTGGGCGAGGGGATCCAGTAGCATGGCCTCCTCGTTCGCCGGACCTTAATCCATTGCATTTCAAGCTATGGGGATATTTAAAGGCATTGGTGTATGCCACACCCAAATGTGCAGATGTTGCAACTGCGTGTGACCAATGAGCGTGCCCACATCCGCGAGCAGACAGGCGTAATTGAACGAGTTCGGGATAAAATCGAAGAAGAGCCGAAGCATGTGTACGAAATCGTGGTAACCATGTGGAGCAGCTCTTGTAACAAGTAGATGGTATCCGCGGACAGACTGACTGAAATCATCACAGCACTTGGTTGGTGGTGTTGATGGATATTTGTCCAATGCACGTTCTGTTGAACATGTGTGTCAGTCAAGTGTTCATTAGAAGTAGCTGATAGGATGACGTCCATTAACTGAAGTGTAAATAAGCAACACAAGTAAAATGGCTCATATCTCAACAGGTATTTGTTTCCGGACATATGTTTATAGGAACATTTCTTCTTGTTTTGACCAATCCCAACCCCTGTTGCAATATCGGACACATTTTTTGATGTGTAACATCTTTCCGCTCGGTTGCTGGATAGTTTTGTGGGAGTGATTTTGAAAATTGGGGACGGAAGTGATTCGGAACGATCGAGCTGGCAGTGTGGATCGAACGGAAGTATGCACTGCCCACTCGATCAATCGAACGGAAGTGTACTAGCTGGCATTGGTGGAAAACGGAAGTATGCACTGCCCGCTCGATCGATCGATCCAGTGGGCAGTGGTAAGACCCAGCTGGCAGCGGTACGAGAAACAATGAGCGCGCGGTGTCGAAAATTGATACAATGACGTACCCTCGGCCATGTGGAATGTATATGACATACTGAACGGAAAACGCTCATGCGATCTCTGGTGTCAAGTGATTGAAACAAATGACATGGTGTAGCAGTTTTGCTAGCCCTATGTTGAGCGACAAGTGTAGCGGTTATTAATGCCCCATGTTGGTAGCAACAAGTGTAACAGTTTGGCTGCCCCTAACTGTTGGGTGATAAATGTAACTGTTTTCCTTTGCCTAAGCTATGTTGTTTTAATGGGCGCCAAGACCTCAACGCAATGTTGAAATCTAAATTTGTATTTAACAACGTCTAGCTCTGGTAGAACATCTTCAAGAATCTATTCACTCAGATCGTGGTATGATTGGATCATTAACCCAAAAAACAATTGTATCAGGAGAAGGAATTGGTCTATATCTAATGCTACCTACTGAAAGCAAAGATTGCATTGTAAAAGAATTGAATTTATTACATAAAACAAGTATAGCAAAATTAATAATAATAATAAGTTTAAAATTTAAATTGGAGCGTTGCGATTTTAATATTACCGATAGAAAATTACGTGAAAACGGAGTCTGATAAATTATTGATTTTACTCTTATTCCCAAGCTATGAAGTTACTGAAATATGAAATATAAAACAAAGAGAAATGAGAGATTGCGTATTTCTGCGTCATTCGCGCTTACCACTGGAAATGGCCGAAGCCTTTCCCTCGTACTGGATGATGCTGTGAGCTTCCCACAGTATCCTGGACGTCGTCATCTTTGTCGATATTTGATGATATTCTGGTAGATTAGATAATTCTATGGTCCGTACATCGGACCCAAACACTCGTACAAACACACTGGTTAGGTTTTACAAAAGTTAGTCCTCCACTCCACGGAACATCGGAGCGACTCCCGCGTGCAACCGTACTCGTTAAGTTCTACACAGATAGTCTTCGTTCCACGGAACATCGGAGCGACCCCCGCGTATAACCATACTCGGCAAGTTCTACACAGATAGTCTTCGTTCCACGGCGCGTCGAACGATATATCCACACGTCGGCTCCCCACTCCAGTCCCGACTTCTAGCTTACGTGGTCTCCACTGATTGGCTGCACCCCACGCGCTATACTCCCCTCCTCTGGCTCATTACACTCGGCGGGAGGGTTCCGTTCCAACTATCCGCCTTTTCTTGACGCTGCAACCCCGCTTGCGTAATACTTCCCGACAAGATTAAGCGTGTACTTGAATTCCCAGTGAGTCACGTCTCTCGATATACCCTAACTGACGAAACTCCGTTAAATTCCGTAATCACATAACTTTCTATGATATTGTCGTTCGTAATAATTTGCTTGATAGCGTTTTCTAATACATAGAAAACCTATCTGTATGCTTATAATTTTTATAAAATGCTCCGAAAATATCTTAATAATAATTATAATAAATTAATAATAATAATAAATTAACATGAAAAATTCTCTTGGCTGAACAATTTGCCGCGTAAATAAATATAGAATGGCTTCCTACTGACTTATGCCAGTTGCATAAAAAACCCTCGAAAAACACGTTACAATGGTACATGTTCGAAGTCTTCGTATCAGTATTTAAATGGCAAAACGCCTTAATATCAAACATTGTAAATAAGTCGTCGGCATTGCCGGTATTATGTTTCTGCACAATGGCTATTCAAATATTAACCCACATAACGGAAATGCAGTCATCAATATAATATAATCGTTGTGGTTATACGAGAAATGAGCAAGCCTTCATGAACTATTGCTGAATACATTCTCTTTACTCACAAGAGGGCCTATTCATAAGGCATTTTAAACTCAATTTCACGCAGGAACATTATCGAAACAAGCAAAATATAAATGAAACTTAATTCCGTAATGCAGTATTATTGGAACGTGGAAATAAGTCACCATCTTGTGCACAATATTTGCATAGTCGAAATAGCCGTGGGGTTAGTGCTTATGACTGTGAATCTAGTGATCTTGGGTTCGAATTCCGAACAGGTAGAAATTTTTGCTACCAGATTATCATTTTAAACGATATTCATCATATCAATATGACTCATTTTAACAGGATCCATATGCAATTACGTGTTGGTCTGTGAATGAAGAGGACCTGTTTATAAGGTTATGAGCGGTGTCGCGTCTATTAATCTAGTTGATCCATATCGTATTCTTTATTTAGGCTAGTGCTGGTGGAAGCTACAAATCATCTAATAAAATGAGTTCCGTATTATAAACTACAATATCTGTAAAACACTCCCCTTTTCAATAGATTAATATTTGTGCCAATAATAGTATAAAATACCGGTGTATCAACAATTTCACGTGAGGTTTCTTCTATGTCAGATGTTAAACATCATTATGCGACTACTGTAAGGCTGGTTTTTTTTTCTAACCACCCTGTATTGCGACAACCATCGAAATTTCCCTCTATTGTCAAGAGCATGCGGTTTCCAAACTTCTTGCACACATTACCCTCTTTTCCTTATCGGGGCGTGGTGGCGCAGCGGTCAAGCTGTATGCCTCTCACCAAAACGGACCGGGTTCGATTCCTGGTCAATGCATGTGAGATTTTCGATGTGAAATGCCATGTCCTGTGGATCGGATTCCACGTAAAACGGAAGTCCCGTGGCTTATGATCGCGAGATTAACGGTCACGTTAAACTACAAGCTTCCTTTTCCTTATCGGTAATGAAATTATTGGCGACCCCCTCCATTCACTTCTCTGCTTAACCTTTTAAGAGGCAGCTTTGGTGGTGTAGTTGGTAGCATGCTGAGCCTCTATACCCCAGATCGCGGGTTCAAACCCGGCCGAAGTCGTCCGATTTTTTAAGAGCGTTTAAAATCCCTCAGTATGCCTTCCTTCGGAGGGGAAGTAAAGCCAGCGGTCCCATGTCATAGATTTATGGCGTGTAAAAGAACCTTCCACTAATTTCACCTGTGTGAAGCTAAATTATAGGTTAGATTTGACTAACGCTCTTAGGTTCCAACGTTCATCACCAGGAGTTGACTGCAGTGGCATCTAGTAACCAAGTTCAGAACTAGTTGTTGTTGACAGTGGCGTTTGGTAGCAAAAGTAGGAACTACTTGAAAATTGAATGTCTGCAGTCGTTCCTTGAATTTAAAAACAAACAGATAACACACACTAATACAGCCATCACAATTAACACCGGTCATCAGACAGATTCTACACGGGGCTACATGACCGCGTTGTCGCTGCCACTAAACTGAGGAACCAACCAACCAAGAGCTGAGTCAGCTATTTGCTGCCTCAGTGCTAAGTTTTTTCATTCACATTTTAAAAAATTGTAGAAATAATGTTGGACTTATCAGGAGGAGGAGGGGGATAGGCTTAAAATGTCCAGAGGTTTTGGATTTTTACTAAGCTAAATGTGAATTCAAAATCCTACGTTTACAGTACAGTAAAACTTCGTTTAACCGTCACTCTTTTAACCGTCAGTTTCTGTTAACCGTCATTGCTGTAATAGCATAATAATACTGCAATGACAAAGTGCTTTAAGGTGCAGTGACGCGTTTGCTTTGTTTACTTACTCTATTTTAGTGGGAAGTGAGTGTACCTGCCCGCCATTTTCAAGCTACATGAACTATTTCACGTATAAGTTTATATTACGGTACTGTACATTATTTTGCCACATTTGTAGTTACTGTGCGGATGTTTTTATCATGTAATAAATAGTTTCATTTGCTATTACAATCGTGTTTAATTTCTTTTCACTCCGAAATATATTACATTACTGTGAGAGTGATATCTGTCTATAATATAATTGATTGAGGTCATGTTTTGGAGGAATAATACAGTGTTTCTGTTATCCGTCTATTCACTCAACCGTCACGACCACGGTCCCAATGATGACGGTTAATTGAGTTTTTACTGTATATTAATTTTCATTTCGAGACTAATCAAAATTAAAATGTTTGTGCCCATGCTTGCATCACCTCCATACCAGGTGAAGGGTCCAAAATAAAGTAATTTCCTAAAATACAGTAAGTAGGCAAGTAATATTTGTTGCTCCTTACTACAAACATCGATATCTTTTGATCCGAAATCACAATGCGGTGAGAAGAATTTGCTTGTTAGTTCGCCATGTTTGTTTACATCTCAGATGACTACAGCTGTAGAGGTCAGACGTCTACAATATGCGCTGTTAGATCTGAAAGCAAAATCCAAACTCAATTAGTACTACATAGAGCCTAATAGATGGCAGAACATGCCAGAGTTCGACTTGGCACTTGAATATAAAGGGAACAGAATTCCGCCTGATCAATACAACATTTTCAATTAAGGGGCTATATTAAACAAGACTTTCACTTGTTCAGCCGGCCAGTCTCTCCACGTTTTCCTGCGTCGAAGTCACGTTGCCTCTGCTATGACGTTTCTCCTAAAGCCCTCATGTCTACCTGAAGAAATTGGACTTTCTAATTGCAAGATGCTCAACTTTCGTTTTGTTTCAATTTCAAGAGGCCTTCAAGCTTGACCGATTTGACTTTCGTCATGGAGATGTATTGTTCTTTTCGTCAACGATCCTTCATATGAAGTCTACAAAGTCATTTCATGACCATCAGTTTTTACATATTTTTAACTTATTTCATGGATCGAATTCCCTAGATTTTCGGGCACGGAATTCTGCCATTTTACTTTATCAAAACTTGAAGATTTTACAAGAGTCATACAAATTACATTTTAAGTTCACATTTTAACATATACTGTTTTTTAAAGTGTTTTTTCCATTTGTTTGTGACATTCGCAAGTTTTTCTTAGGTTAAGTTTTACTTAAGTCATTTGTTCCACACTGTCCTTATGGTTTTTATGTTTTATTTCATCATGTTATCTCATGTTAGTTTTAACCTTTTCAATTGTATTCTGATAATTGTATTGACAATATGTTTGTATGTATGGCTGATGAAGGGGCCAAGAGGAGCCTCGAAACATGTACCATCCAAATGGGTTTAGCCCCTTAATTGAAAATGTTGTATTGATCAGGCGGAATTCTGTTCCCTTTATATTTGAATTTTAATCAATACGGAACCATGAATGATTGTACAAATATTGGCACTTGAAAGCGAATCATCATTATCAGTGTTCTGCCCTAGGCCAGGTCCTCACATGGAAGCTCTCCAAGTAAACCTTTCTCCTGCTACTCTCTTTGTTGTTTCATACTTTGCGTCGATCCTTATACTGTCAACCATTTGGAATCTTCTCCGGCCTAATCGTCTTCTACCATTCACCGATCCTTCCATTGCATCCATAAGTAAACAATTTTTTCTCATCCAATGACCTACCCCACGGCCGAAGATCACCGTAGTTGTGATGGAGGGCGAAACAACCCATTATATGCATGTGTGTCATCCAATCACCATCAAAGTACATCACCAACCATTTCTCACATACCAAAAAAAAAATTATTAATCTCAACATTTTCAAATTGATCTGAATTCCCTATCTTCTACAATTAAAAAATCTCTACATCTTCCAAATTCCTAACTTACAAAACTAATAAATTCAAAAATCTCAAACTTAAAACCTTCCAACTCAATAGTACAAAGCATAAAAAGAGCGAATTATCTCAAACTTTAAAAATTTCAAAACTTTAATCTTAGCTTAGAGGTCACGTCATTTCTCCTTCTCCAACTTACACAATTCACCACCACCCTTCTCCTATAACTCTCAATCTCCCAAACAATCCCCTCCTCTGGCCCAAGAGATGGTGCGGTCATCTAAAGGGGCCCGCCCACCCTCCATGGGTGGGAATGAAATGTCTTAATATCCAATGACCAAGCCAATTTTGTTTCCTCATCCTGAATACCTTTAATATATTTTTCTCCTCCCCAACTCTTTTCATCACATCTTCATTTTGCACTTTCTCTACCCATTTTATCCCTTCCAGTCTTCTCCATACCCACATCTCAAACACCTCCAATATCTTTTCTTCCTCTTTTCTCAATGTCCACGTCTCAGCTCCATATAGTGCTACACTCCAAATAAAGCATTTTGGCAGTCTCTTCCTCAGGCCTTTGTCCATACCCCCACAAAGCAGCCACCGTTCCTTATTTTTTATATATTAGATGCCTCCTTGGCAATTGCAATGCGTGTTTTCACCTCCTGTTTGCATCTCATGTCTTCAGTTATTATGGATCCCAAGTATTTGAACACACTTATTTGTTCTACACCCTCTGTCTGAAATGTTTGGTGAATGGGTCTATATTACGAACGGATTGTTGGCTTACCTGAAACAGCGTTACTATCCTTCGAAGTAATCCCCGTGGATGGTTATGCACTTCCTAGAACGGCTGTACAAGTCCTGGCATAGTCTTCCTAAGGGATAGCCTTCAGTTGGGTCGTCACATTATGTTGGATATCCGAAATGTCCGAAAAACTCTGGCCCTTCAGGGCTTTTTGGCGACCCTGGACCCCGCTACTCCATACTTTGACACTTACCTTCGAGGTCGTACCTCAGGCACCAGGTCTCGTCACCCATGACGACGGTTTTCAGGACCATTCCATTCCACGGAACATTCACCCTTCTCACTGCCACCCGTCGAACAGGTGTGCAAGGCAGGTTGCATAAATTAACGCTTCCCTCTTGCTTTCAATTAGAGTTTTGACGACCCAAACTGAAGGCTATTACTAAAGAAGACTATGCCAGGAGTTTCCAGGACTTGTTCAGTCGTTCTCAGAAGTGCATAACCATCCACGGGGATTACTTCGTAGGACAGTAACGGCTGTTTCAGATAAGCCAACAATCCATTCGTAATATAGCCCATTCACCAAACTTTTCAGACAGAGGGTGTATTTCGTCCTGTCTTAACATTAAAGTTGTCCTTACGTTTCTTGAACTTATCACCATACATTCGGTCTTATTTTTTAATAATTCTCATTCCGAATTTCTCACAGGTCGTATTTTGATTGTCCAATATTCCAATCATTACTCTTTCACTCTCTGCCAATAACACCATTATCATCTAATACATTCTATCCTCCTACCACCAATCTGAACTCCTCTCTTTCCTTTCATACACTTCTGGATGATGTGCTCCAGATACATATTAAACAGTATGGGGAAAAGACATCATCCCTCCGCCTTACTCCCCTTCCAATTCTGCTTTCCTCAGTCAACTCATTCCCAATTTGAACGGAGATTTTCTGTTGGAGATTCTTAATCAACCTTCTTTCCCTCCAGTCAACTCCATTCTTCCTTAGAATGTCCATCAAGATATTGCACTTAACTCTATCAAAGACTTTCTTCAAGTCAATAAAAACAGGATATATTACTCTTTCAATGTATCTTTCGCCAATAGTTCTTAACAGACCAATTACATCCCTTGTTCCTCTTCTAACTACATACTGTTCCGCAGCAAGACATTTGTCTAGTCTTCCATATAGTCTTCTGTTTATCACCGAGAGTGTAGCATGCAATTTGAATGCTATCTTTGTGGCTGACTCGGTGAAAGTCCGACCAGAAGCGGCTTCGGTGGCGTAGTTGGTAGCATGCTGAGCGTCTATGCCCATGATCGCAGGTTCAAACCCGGCTGAAGTCGTCGGATTTTTTAAGAACGTTAAAAATCCCTCAGTATGCCTTCCTTCGGAGGGGAAATAAAGCCGGCGGTCCCATGTCATAGATTTATGGCATGTTAAAGAACCTTCCACTAATTACACCTGTGTGAAGCTAAATTATATATAGGTTAAACATTTGACTAACGTTCTTAGGTTCCTACGTTCGTCGTCAAGAGCCGACTGCGGTGGCATCTGGTAACTAAGTTCTGAACTAGTTGGTCATTGACGGTGGCGTTTGGTGGCAAAAGTAGTAACTACTTGGAAAAATTGAATGTCTGCAGTCCTTACATGAATTAAAACAGATACACACACTAATACAGTCATGACAATTAACACCGGTTATCAGACAGAGTCTACACATACCCAAAGTACACAGGGCTACATGACCGCGTTGTCGCAGCCCCTAAACTGAGGAACCAACCAGTCCGACCAGACAAGGTGTGCGAGGCCGTCTAGAATGGTGCTTCAAATCCAGCGGTAGTCATATTTTTTGAAAAATATTTTAGTGGGGATATACTGTAATCTTAAGCCCCACCTACAAAGTCACATTACCATATTTATTCACTTGCAATTTATTCATGTGAAGAGTACGTTGAATTCTTCTTCTTTGTGAAGAGAATACGATTGAATTAGTAAGTTACGCCACTTGACCTGTAATGGCAGAAAGTTAAACAAACACCGCAAGCCTGATTTAAAACTCTGACATGGATATTAACATAGCAAATCGAAGGAGATTTTGATCACCAGTGCTCGCATCTAAGTATATGTATTTCTCAGAATATCCCCAGATATTATTTTGTTATTAAATTTGAACAGAAGACTACTCTAATTGACGTGCACATTTTTTTTTTTTCGTTTAATACCACATTCAAACACTATGTAACGTTCATGGAATTCAACCTGAAAATGCTATATTACAAGTGCCCCCTTCCCAATAATCAACTGTGATATCTCGTATCATTTCTGTAGTAAGACATTGGTAAAGTGGTCAACACAAATGATAAAACGTAATTAAGGTATGATTTGGAAATGTTGCACGCTGCTATAGCGGCGGAAGCTCCCTACCGCTCCACGTACATTTAGATGCTGCTGCTGGCGCCAGAGCCTTGCTCAACAGGTGGCTAGCCACTAGCCCCGACCGTCACTGTATAAGAGGTAGCAACATTGAGTTATAATCATTCAAAGACACAGTACGTTTTCTTTACATTCATTTTTAGCCTACTTTTCACATTTTGCAAAAATGAGGAAAAAGTAGACTTATGAGATCGGGCAAATGTGTGTCTGTCTGTCTGTCTGTCCTTCTGTCTGTCTGTCTGTCTGTCTGGCTGTGTGTGTGTGTCCCCCCTATCAACTCCTAAACGGCTGCAGCAATCGAAACAAAATTTGGTAGGAGTAAAGATCTATACCTGAATATCTCACGGCCATATTTGAAAATGATGTCAGTGCTACCAACTGCTAAAAAATCGCAATTGAAATTTGAGCTCCATGTTGGATATCTTGGAAAGTATGAATGGGAGCTATTTCAAAATTGGCACACGTACAGATCATAATATTTCAGTTTAATTTCCAGGAGGCCAAACATGGCAGTGTTGCCAAAATGATTGTAAGCCTCCTGATAGGTCCAATTTTTAAATGCATATAACTTCTACACTATCAAGCGGAATTCAACCAAATTTCGTATGTTGTATGTGTACATAACCAGATATGACTGAGCGTATTCTTAAGACCTACCAGGGCTGCCAACTGTTAATAAATGCTCCTAATTTATTTTATCCAAATACTAATATATCAGAAAGTATGCAAGCTGACAGCTTTAAACTATGCACACGTATAGTACCTGACATTCTATATTAATTTGGAGTAACTTATATACGTCAGTGCTACCAACATGATTCTAAGCCTGCTGACAGGTCCAACTTTAAATACATGTAACTTCCATACTATCATTTGGATTTCAACCAAATTTCGTATGTGCTATGTGTACCATAACAGATATGACTATGCGTATTCGAAGGAGCAACCAGGGCTGCCAACTGTTAATATGTGCTGTCCCTATTTTTGTTACCCTAATATCAATATATCAGAAAGTATGCAAGCCAATAGCTCTAAACTTTGCACACGTATAGTACCTGGCATTCTAGACGAATTTGGAGTAACTAATATACGTCAGTGCTGCCAACATGATTCTAAGCCTGCTGATAGGTCCAATTTTAAAATGCATGTAACTTCTATACTAACTAATGGATTTCATTCAAAATTGGCACAACAATAGATCATATTATTTCAGATTATTTCTGACCAATACATGCATGACATTGTTGCCAACATGATTTTACGCGCGCTGTTAGATCCAATGTTTAACTGCATGTAACGTCCATGCTATCCAGTGGACTTCAACCAAATTTTGTATTTAGTACCGTAAGAGACGGAACTCAGAATATATTCAGTCATCAGGGCTGCCAACTGTAGTGCTCTATTAGGATACATTATGCCAGGTATACAGTATTTCGAACTAATTGGAAATTTCGATATTAGCAACTTAATTTCGTCATTATTCTAGATAGGTTCATATTCTGTAGAATAATCATTGGCATGAAAAGTAGACTGTATAGTTCTTAACGGAACTTCTTGTTAGGTATGTCGTTTTCAACTCCCGCTGTGTTTGGGTAAAATATTCTTCTTCTTCTTCATTTCCCGTTTCCAGTTCCCTGGGTCGGGTTGCGAATCAAGGACCTCCACAGTTGTCTATCCCTCCACCATTCATTTCCTTCTTTCAATTCTTCTATTTCTTTTACTCCTCTTTTCTCTATGCTTTCCTTCACCGTATCTATCCACCTCTTTCTGGGCCTTCCTCGTGGTTTCTCCCTGGTATTTTCTCCATAAATATTCTTTTTGGTACTCAATATTCTTCCATTCTCATCATATGTCCGTACCACTTCAGCTTACTGGTCTCTATCTTGTCTTGCAGTTTTGGGAACCCAGTTCTCTCCCTAATGTCCACATTTCTAATTTTATCCCTCCGTGTCTTCCCAATTATTCCTCTAAGGAACTTCATCTCGGCTGCTTGGATTCGATTTCGTTTTGTAGTGGTCCAAGTACCTGCAGCATATTTCAAAATTGGTGTGTAATGCATTGAGAATAGAACTTTCTTGCATTTCTCTGGGACTTCCTGGTTCCATACTAAACCTCTCACACACTGGTGAAACCCATTAGCTTGTTGGATTCTCTTTCCAATTTCTTCATTTATTGTACCATCTTCTGTTAGGATGCTCCCCAAATACTTAAAGCTTTTCACCATTTCCATTGGATTTCCATTGACTTCAATATTCTGTCTTCCTTCTCTCTTGTTTCTTGTCATCACTATGGTCTTACTCTTCTTCCCACTTTTTTTCATTCCATATTTCTCTATCTCTTGATTCCATACAGTAACTTGTTGATGTGTAACATCTTTCCACTCGGTTGCTGGATATTTTTGTGAGAGTGATTTTGAAAAATGGGACGGAAGTGTGTAAGACGCACTGCCAGCTGGATCGTATCCCTCCTGGACATTCATCAACACAGAAAAATCTTTTTTATTTACACACTAATAATACATAACAATTCCAAGACTCTCTTTTTTTTCTTCACTGCCTACTTGATATTTCTACTCTCGCACTGCCTTCTTGGTTGTTCTCGCACTGCCTTCTTGATACTCTGCTGCTAATCATATCAATATGACTCATTTTAACAGAATCCATATGAAATTATGTGTTGGTCTGTGAATCAAGAGGCCCGGGAACTGGGCAAGCTTTTCATGATCTACTGCTGTGCACATTGCATTTACTCGCTAGTTGGCCTATTTATAAGGAATTTAAGGTTATGAGCGGTGTCGCGTCTATTAATCTAGTTGATCACTATCGTATTCTTTATTTAGGCTAGTGCTGGTGGAAGCTACAAATCATCTAATAAAATGAGTTCCGTATTATAAACTACAATATTTGTAAAACACTCCCTTTTACAATAGATTAATATTTGTGCCAATAATATTATAAAAAAACCGGTGTATCAACAATTTCCCGTGAGGTTTCTTCTATGTCAGATGTTACACATCATATGCGACTACTGTAAGGCTCGTAAAGTTTTTTTTCTTGCACTTCTATTTCATTTTCTTCCCATATTACTATGTCGTCTGCAAAGGGTAAAAGATTGCTCTTGTTAAAAGGTGTGTGTGTTATTTTTGCCAGGCGCATGTTCCCATCACTGGTAGTGGAAATATGGGGACTTGAACCACAAGCCTGCTACTTCATTACCCTCGAGATGTGCCTGTCTTCCAACAGCCGATATAAGTTTGACTCTACACAATGGGTGGCCACGGGTAAGGCAGAGCTACAGCTCCCAGCTAGCTCTAGATTGTTCATCCACCCTGACTCGCCCGCCACTGGCGCCGAGTGGATGAGCCAACCAGTATCCTTCCAGAAGATGAAGCTGACCAACAACTCACCGAACCGTGGAGGTCAGGTAGGTAATTTATGATTGTATACCTTTTTGGAATAATTTACCAATCAATTCGGGTTACGAAAGAAGACAAAGCATATCAAACAAAGAACACATACTAAAACGAGATAATGATATAATGATGATGATGATAATTAGGGCCGGGATGTTGATGACATGTCTAAAGCAATGTTGAAGTACATAGAAACTCCGGACAGGTCACCCCATCTTCAAATATGTCATTTTTATTTTACATCTTTTTGCATTTTTTGCTATTTTTCCATTTTAAGAGCATTTTTTTAAGTTTGGTAGATTTTTTTGGTCATATTTTAGAGAAATCGGCCTTTCAAGGTCATTTTTTTCAATTTAGTCATGTCACAGCTTTATATGAGGGAGTTACGTCTCTCAGAGTTAAGAAGAAGCCAGTAGCTGATACAAGAAGGTTTAAAATATTGAAATAAAATATTTCAGTATTGCTATTAGTAGAAAAATATATATCTTGGATGCAAAATAACGGTACCGTACCGTACTGTACATTATGCAAAATCTCAGACATTCTTTCTGGTGAAAACTACTGCATGGATGGGATTGAGGAGGATTTAGCAGCAAACGACCTTCGTCACTTCAAGTACGCTCCGATCACATCAGTTGATGTTGAACGCAGCTTTTCGAGATATAAAAACTTGCTGGCTGATAACCGCAGATCATTTATATTTGACAACATCAGAATGAATTCGTAGTGCATTGCAACTCAGACTAAAGTGAACATAAACCTTTTGCTAAGTGCTAGAAATCTAGTTTGATTGACTTTTCAGTTTGAGTTTAAGATGTCATTTTTGAAATATTGGTGAGTTTATTATTATAAGATCATTTTATGGTGCATTTTTCGAATTTTTAGGTCATTTATTAGTCATTTTTGAAAATGTTAAGTGCATTTTTTAAACTTTTTATGGCATCAACATCCGGGCCCTAATGATAATTGTTGTTTTAAGGGGCCTAACATCTGGGTTATTGGCCCCTAATAATGATATAAACATGGACATATTACAAATAGCAAGGAAGAGTTTATATAGTTGTGAACGAGTGGAAGAACTATTTTTTAAATATCAGTTTTTAGTTTTATAAAGGTGGTTCCTCAAGCCAGCCCCTTGGTATTGGGGTAGCATGCCTGCGTCTCACTCAGAGGCCCCGGGTTCGATTCCCGGCTTATCAGTTGTAACACTTATTTTAAAGATATTTCAATTCAAAACCAGATAGTCATCGCCGCGAATACATTCGGACAATTCTCGTTCAACGCACATCATTTTCGAAAACCCCATTTATTGGCCACTATTTATACGTGCTGGTGGACCCTTTTCTCTCGCGGACCACCGGTTAAGAACCAGTGCTCTATGAGGAACGTCTCTCTCGGGAGCTCATATACCAGTCGGCATTTGCCTGTCCTGTGTACTCCGAGGGCTCTTTACAGATATTTGGATTTCACCTTTTCGAGTTCTTCCAATTATTTCAAGTTGAGGAACTCCCATGTTAACTCTAGTGTGTATAACCTTTGCTCAGAAGAGTTCAGGTTAGGTGGAGCAAAATATGAACCACCAGTTGCCATCGCTTCAATACATGGTGGTACTGGGAATGTATAAGGTGCATTCAAAAAGTATTGAGCCGGAGGCTGTAATGCGCAAACCGGTGACGATATGGGCTAATCGTGGTGTGTGTAACTAGGTGTGGTTCCGACCAGGGCGTGGAAGGTGACAGCCCGTCGCTAGAAGGCACGCGTGCACGT
This sequence comes from Meconema thalassinum, assembly GCA_946902985.2. Lineage (NCBI taxonomy): Eukaryota > Metazoa > Arthropoda > Insecta > Orthoptera > Tettigoniidae > Meconema > Meconema thalassinum. The sequence continues at coordinate 194,058,782 of OX336395.1, forward strand.
CACGTGACGATACAAAGCGAGCAGCAGCATACATCAATCGTCCAACCAAGACTAAGACAGTAGGCCATTCGGCATGCTTCCTGGTGTGGTTGAAGACTGTGGGGCACCCATTGAGCACACACTTTGCGCAAGTGCAGTCGTTCCTCCATGATGGTGTGCACACTTCCGACGCTCAATCCGACCACGGCGGCTATGGCGTTCACTGTCACTCGACGGTCCTGGGTAATGAGTGTATCAACCAGCTGGACTTTGTCATCGGTAATGCAGGGGGGTGCCCCAGACCGGGCATCATCGGCTAACGACACCCGTCCTTTCCTGAAGGGCTTGGGCCACGCCTTGACCCTTGCAAGGGACATGCAGTGTTCGCCGTACACTTGTGACATTCGGCGATGAATGTCCGTTCCCCCTACTCCTTTCGCTGTCAGAAACCGAACAACACCTCTTTACTCTTCGTTTGACGCCTCCATGTCACTGTTTGCAATGTAACTGGCAGCGATGGACGATTGATGCATGCTGCTGCTCGCTTTGTATCGTCACGTGACGTGCAGCGTGCTCTCTAGTGACGGGCTGTGACCTTCCACGCTCTGGTTGGAATCACACCTCGTTACACACGCCACGATTAGCCCATGTCGTCACCGGTTTACGCATTACAGCCTCCGGCTCGTTACTTTTTGAACGCACCTTATACCTCCAAATGGTGAAGGTCTGCCTCTTCCAGCATGCTGGTACAATCTCTGCCCCACGTTGTGTTATGATGTTAATAGTTACTAAGTGGTACTAGTTACGTGGCTATTGTCTGTTGTCATACGCACAGAGCTTATTGTGAATAAATAAATATCTTGTGCCTTAAGGGTCAGAATTCCTGCCAAATTCATGTGCTTGAAAGAGTTAATAAAACTCTTAACACACAAATGAGGGGCTTAATTGGATGACGTAAGTTTCGTTCGTTAAGTGAGCATCATGAGATCCTGCTCACTTAAGCTTCAAACAGTGTATGGTTCTCCCTAAAATCTAATTATGTTACTGTAATCACTTAGGATATGTTCTAAGGATTCCCACAAAATTATTGCAGAATCGTGTTTTTTTTTTTTTTTGAACCATTTCGCTGTACGCAGGTCCACCCTGGGCCAAATTTCTTCAATTTTTTTATGCAGGACAACCTAATGTAAACAGAAAGTCTATTGATCAAGTGAGTAGCCTGCTAGATGTTTGAATAATGTGTCAAAAACATATCTTTACTCGCTAAATCACTCACATATTGCCATGTTTCTCACAATTTTCGGCACTTCCTTACCCGAGGAACTGTCGGTTCCCGGCTCCTTAGTTATACTCCATTACGTACTTAAATATTTTACATTTATAAGGGAAAAACAGGCTTGAATAATACACCAAGTTGCTCATCGTTATAAACAGACTGCTTGTCTGGATCGATTTAAGAAGACACACACCTAGAAGGAACTGTTTTAGTTTTTTTCTGAAGATGCGTATTTTATTGTTCGGTAGGCTTCTGGTTACCATGAGTACCGACTCATATTGCATCCTAAATTTTATTATTTCCCCTTTGATATTTTGAAAGTACTGAGAATCCATGTTGGAATTTTGATCATGATATGCTCCATGTTAAAAGTTTAATTTATGGAATTTCTCCTGGGATATTGTCCTGAAAAAAATTAATATCGTTTGGATCTTTGAGTCCTTGATTTATATAAGGGTAATTCTACGTATTTCTGCTAAATAGAAATTATATCGAACGTCTTATTGACTGATGTTGTGGAACATCATGGTACATCTAATATAATGGTCAGTAATTTACGTTAATTGTGTATCTCCTCCTTGATTAATTACTTTTTCTTATAGTCTCTTGATTCTTTGCCAATGAATCCATGGCAGATGTAAAATTAAGTAATATTCAAAAACCAGTTCGATACACTCACAGGTGCTGCTGTCGTCCATGCAGAAGTACATCCCCAAAGTGAATGTGGTGAAGGCTTCAGACATGCTCGCGCTTCAGTGGAGTCCTTTGGCATCCTTCTCCTTCCCCGAGACAGAGTTTATCACCGTTACAGCCTATCAGGTATTTGGTTACTTTTCATCACACCCTTTATAGGGCAGACTATTTTTTTTTCTTCGAATTTTTACTTTAATTTCTTTATTTACATTTTTATTTCAGTTCTAATTTTGATTTTAAATATTATTATTTTTTAAATTAACTTTACAAATTATCTAATTATTTATTAATTTTAATTTTGTAATTTTAACTTTTTAATTTTATAATCTTAATTTAATTTTAATTTTTAGTGTACTTTTTTAAATTTGTATATTTATGTTTTATTTTATTGTTTATTTATTTATTTACATATGTTACGCGGCATTGGAGCACTTAACCAAAACAAGTATATACATATCTCAAAAACAATATTAAAGATTCAGCTTCTTATTTTTCTTCTTTTCCCAAAACATTTTCATTCTAGTTGACCTTGCCGCTCTCTCTGCATCGCTTATGGTGTAAGTTTTGCGGGTAAAAATTTTTAAGGGAAGTCGAATGTTCTTGTTTTTCAAGATATTCTTCTCATCTTTGTTAGCAATTTGGGACATTGTCAAGCCGAGTTCGTCCAGATCATTTTGAATTTCCATAAACCAAGAGTTCTTTGTTTTACTTTTGAAAAAATAATTAAATAATACTTTTAATTGTCTGGTATCCGGCAGGCGTGAGAGATGACAAAAAAAAGCAATTCGCCTTTTTCGCATAGTATCGACTATAGACTCAGTTTTTTTATAAACCACTTCATTTGGTAATAGACGCCATTGACCATCCACCTGATGTTTTTTATTAATTATAGTTCTGAGAATTCTTCTATCAATCTTCTGTAATGTGTCAGTAACTGATCGAGTGATTAACTTGAAAAGTGTTTCACAAGCATATATTGCTTCAGGTTTAATAACTGATTCGTAATGTCGTAATTTGGCATTTATGGAGAGTGATTTTTTTTTGTAACTAGACCAAGTAATATATTGCGCTTGTCTTAACTTTGTTGTTCTATTTTCGATTGACGCTTTCTCATTCACATTCCATGTTATAATCTCCCCTAAATATTTAAATTTATGTACAACTTTAATTTCTTTATTGTTGATCAATGTAATAGCTTGTGTTTCCACATCAAAAGATGCCATTATTTCAGTCTTTTCAAATAAAATTTGAAGTCCTACTTTTGCTGCAATAGACCCAAGTTCTTCAATTTGGTGTTTAGCCTCATCTATACTGGTTGCAAGCAGTGCAAGGTCATCCGCAAAGGCCAAGCAATTCAGTTTTATATTAGTACCAATCTTATTGTTTAATTGTAATATTTTTGATTATATTTACTAGTTGAAATATTATCCAGCACCATAAAACTAGACAGATATAATACATGGGTTGTTTTTTTAGTTTTGGCACCCTAGTTATAACTGGATTAATAACTCACTTAGATGGTTCCAAGTTTCACAGGCCCTCGATGTAGTCCCCACCGTTGCGTACAACATGTTCCCAGCGATGCGGAAGTCGTTGGATCCCGTTGGCACTGCCCAATCTATTGATGGTACGAAGAGAGCGCTTGGCAGCCTGCTTAACGTCTTCAATGGTACGGAAGCGCCCCCCCCGCGCATTGTCATCTTCATCTTCGGGATGAGATCATAGTCGCAGGGACTGATGTCGGGAGAATATGGGGGGGGGTGATAGAGGACCTCCCAGCCCCAGCGATCCTACAATGCCGACACAACGCCTGTTGTGTGTGCCCTAGCATTGTCATGCAGAACGATGTGCGGTGTAACCATGTGGTGGCGCCGTTTCCTTCTCAGAGCTCCTCGGAGATGGTCTTGCAGAAACGAACAATAGTAAGCCGTATTAACGGTTTGCCCTCGGGGAACAGTATGGTGAATGATCACACCATCCCAATCACAGGCAAGAATCAACATTACCTTCACATTGGTGGGGGTTGGTCGAACTGTTTGTTTCCGTGGTGATCCGTGGTGCCGCCACTCGTTCGATTGGCGTTTTAACTGTGGCTCATAAGATCTGGCCCACATCTCGTCAATGGTTATGATACGCCGTAAGAAGGCCTCTCCTTCGCGCTCATAACGCTGCAAGTGCATTCGACAAGTGTCATATCGCAGCCATTTGTGCATGTCGGTTATGTCATGCGGAACCCATTTGGACGCAATCTTCCTCATTTTCAGTAAGTCCTTCAGGATGTGGAGGACAGTTGAATGCGCCAGTCCGGTATCTTGCTCTAATTGACGAATCGTTACTTTCCGATCCACCTCTACTAACGCGGACACCATCTGTACATTGTCATCACTTACTGGTGGGTGACCAGATCGAGGCATGTGCTCCACACGTTCGCGCCCATCTCGAAAGGCTGCAACCCATCTTGCTACCGTTCTGAACGGTAACGCAGCTGCACCGCATGCTTCCTGCAATCATCGGTGACACTGTTTAGCACTGCGACCCCTAGCACACTGAATTTTTATCCACGTTCTCTGCTCCTGCTTGGAAAACATTGGGACTGTCTTTCGTGAGCGCTGGTCTCACACTACTCATCTAACAGGCGCGACTGCGCACGAGCGATGGTGAGGTCGGGCGAGGTCATGTGCTCTGAGGGAGGGGATACAGGGCAGCAACCGTCGATAAAAGTGGCAGCGCCCAACATTGTTGCAACTTGGCACTGAAGCATTGGTGCCAAAACTAAAAAAACAACCCATGTATTTGCTTATCAGAAATATATATATATATATATATATATATATATTTAGAATTTGGCCAATTATAGACCGCTTTGAACCTAAGACTACGGTACATTGTTTCGTTTTTTCTTTTCTTCCCAAAACTTCTTCATACGTTGGCTGATGGCCTGCCTCTGTTCCGTTGATAACACTCTCCGTGGTTGATGTGGAACTTGCAGAATCGAAAAATCTGCAGTAGTGATCAGTCGCCGGAATTCCACCCTATTAGAAATGATGTTATTTGTGATCTTCAGTTTTTGCAGATCACACCTTATCTCTTCCAGCCATCTAGTGGTGTTTTTTAATTTGGAGATGTAGTCAAAAATTTTCTTAGTTAGCCTGCTGCTATCCATTCTATGAAGGTGACCATAAAATTGTAGTCTCCGTCTTTTAATTGAGTCTGTAATTTTTTCCACATTTCGGTAAAGGTCTTCATTTTTTCTCTTCATCCAAATATCTTTATTCTTTTGGGGACCCAAAATTTTCCTAAGTATTTTCCTTTCTTTCTTTTCCAGTTCCTCTTGTTCACCTCTTTTGTTCAACGTTAAACATTCTGATCCGTATATTACCTCTGGTTTAATTACAGTTGTGTAGTGCCTGATTTTTGCCAGGAATGAAATTGATCGTTTGTTGTATCTATGTTGGGTGAGTTTATAGGCATTTTCCATCTTTCTGAATCTCTCCTTGCAGGATGTGTTATCAAGTCCATTTGACTGGATCCATTCTCCCAAATATTTAAATTTATCAACTCTTTGAATCTGTCCATGTTATCAGAAATATTACATCTACAAGAAATTTTGTTGTAATTTGGCTGAAAGTTTCAACTATTAGCACCTTTGATAATAGCCTACAAACTCTTTGTATAGTAGGTGTTTATTATATAGTCCAATATCCTATATAGGGTTAATCCATAAAAAATATTCGCAAAATTGTCATAAAATTTAAAAAAAAACCTCATCCTTGTCTGGGAAAATACAAACGATAAGCAAAAGCTATGTTGGGAATTATTTTTTCTTTTTTGCTGTAATTGGCGAGATAAGAACATGCAACAACGTAAAGAAGACAAAGTTCACGATTGTGAGCAAACGGAAGTTCGTCCAAGTGTAACTCATGCTTGACAACAAGGAGATCGAGCATGCTCGACACTTTAAGTACCTATATTTGTTAATGTTGTTCATGATTGGTCCGTATTGACGAATGATAGTTTAAAAATATTGAAATATACTATGTTTCGTCTATTCAATACTTATTGTGTATATTTAACCACAAGTACATGTTTCGAGGCGTAGTATTAATTAAAATCTGCCCCTTCATTAACGTGAAAGTGCAAAACTATATATGCACAAACACCACCAAGCTTCACACACTAAGGTGTAAATTTGGCAAGCAACAACTGGTTGGTTCCTCAGTTTAGGGGCTGCGACAATGTGGTCATGTAGCCCCGTGTACTTTGTGTGTGTGTAGAATCTGTCTGATAACCGGTGTTAATTGTGATGACTGTATTAGTGTGTGTTGTCTGATTTTTAAATTCAAGTAAGGGCTACAGACTTTGAATTTTTCAAATAGTTCCTACCTTTGCCGCCAAACGCCACCGTCAACGACTACTAGTTCGGAACTTAGATACTAGATGCCACCGCAGTCGGCTCTTGGCAACGAACGTAGGAACCTAAGAGCGTTGTTTACATTCTTAACCTAGATAATTTAGCTTGACACAGGTGCAATTAGTGGAAGGTTCTTTAACATGCGGGGGCATGGTGGCTCAGCGGTCAAGCTGTCTGCCTCTCACCAAGGCGGACCGAGTTCGATTCCCGGTCAATGCATGTGAGATTTTCGAAGTAAAATGCCATGTCCTGTGGTTCGGATTCCACGTAAAAAGGAGTTCCCGCGGCTCATGATCGCGCGATTAACGGTCAAGTTAAACTACAAGCTTGCTTGCTTGCTTCTTTAACATGCCCTAAATCTATGACATGGGACCGCTGGCCTTACTTCCCCTCTGAAGGAAGGCATACTGAGGGATTTTTAACGGTCTTAAAAGATCCAACGACTTTGGCCGGGTTTGAACCCGCGATCTTGGGCATAGAAGCTCAGCATTCTACCAACTACGCCACCGAAGCCACCTACACATAACTAAAGGCTCTAAAGAGAACATTAATTAGGGGAATTTTCTCGGACTAGAGCAGTCTTTCAATTTTGCTACTAAAAATTGAGTGTTCCTACAATAGTATACCTTCAATGTTTTGGCTATCCTTGTTATTAATATATTTTTTTTAATAACTTGCAAATGCAACAACCATATGTGCCTCCATCACATTTCATCCACATCATCCATGTTTCATTAATTTCAATGTCAATGACTGGCCATTAATGTCACAATGTCTTCATTTGTACTGGCTGATGAAGGGGCAGATTTTAATTAATACTACGCCTCGAAACATGTCCTAGTGGTTAAATAAACACAATAAGTATTGACTAGATGGAACATAGTATACAGGTGTTTCAGGAGGAACCGTAAATATTTTAGGAGGTGGTAGTATAGATGAATTGCAATAAAAAATTCCATATAACATGTGTCCTATTTTTATTGCGTACAGAGATACAGCTGGTAGTATTTAACCCAAACAAATGTAAAGAAAAGGCAAATGAGGACGCTCAAAGTTGATTTTCAAAAATTCCACCACCAATTTCAATGCATTTTGCACTTCTCTTGATAACACCCTGTGTAGCTCTTCGGAGGGCGTCTTGGCGTTTTTTGCTGAGGGACTGCACTATGCATAATCCGAATGACCAACTCGGCTCTTGTGTTAACTTTTTCCTTGTTGACTTTGCCTTTCAACCATCCCCACAGGCTAAAATCCAAAGGGGTACGGTCCGGGGAACTTGGTGGCCAAGAAACGTGCCCATAGCAAACTGTGTACCAACACACGAAACGTCAACAGCCCTGGTTACATATCAACATCTGTATCTCGGTATGCAATACAAATAGGACATATGTTATATGGAAATTTTATTGCAATTCATCTATACTACCATCTCCTAAAATATTTGCTATTCCTCCTGAAACACCCTGTATTTCAATATTTTTAAACTTCAAGTACCTTGGGTGCAATCTGAATGAACAATGGGAACAGTCAAGAGATCAAGGCAAGAATTATTGGGCATGCGAAAACAACCTTCATTAAAATGAAAAAGCTCCTCAGTAACTGCTGTCCAAGTCTAGATCTTAGGGTGTGAATGGTCAGGGTATATGTATTTCCCATACTATTGTATGGAATGGAAGGGGGACTCTAACCCAGGCTCTGCGCAAGAAGCGTGAAGCTTTTGGCGGATGTTACATATCTCGTTGACCGAAAGAATGAGGAATACTGAGGTGATGGGAAGATTTAACAAAAAGACTGAGGTGCTCCTTTTCATCAAAAACTTTCTTTGGCTTTTCCCAATTAATTGGGGTCGCCGGAGCCAACCAGGCTCATTTTGGTTTTGGCCGGGGATTTAAGGCCGGATGCCCTTTCTGGCGCCACATGATTTTTCAGGTGAAAATTCCACCCCGCTGTCACCGGGATTCGAACTCTGGCCGTCCGGATTGAAGACGAGCAGCTCACGCTCCCCGAAGTGCTCCTTTCCATCAAGCAGCACAAACTCGAATATTTCGGACATGCGATGCGGATTGAAAAAACAATACAGGGTCCTACAGCTGGTAATACAGGGGAAAGATCTCAGGACAGCGGAGACCTGGCCGAAGGAGAATCTCATGACTGAAGAACTTATTTATTTATTTATCGTATGGCTTTTAGTGCCGGGAGTGTCCGAGGACATGTTCGGCTCGCCTGAGTCTGTAGCTGCTTCCAGCGGATACCCTAAAGGGTGATCTACAAGTTCCGTTCAATTTCAAGTAGTTCCAACTTTCACCACCAGATATCAATGATACCTAGTTGTGAACGTTGGAACTTTGATAGAGCGTTCTGACGAAATCTAACCTAACAAATTTTGCTTTACACAAGTTTAGTCTGTGAAAGGATCTTTAACATGCCATAAATCTATGACATGGGACCGCCGGCTTTACTTCCCCTCCGAAGGAAGGCATACTGAAGGATTTTTACGCTCTTAAAAAATTCCGACGACTTCGGCCGGGTTTGAACCCGCTATCTTGGGCATAGCAGTTCAGCATGCTACCGACTACGCCACCGAAGCCGCTACTGAAGAACTTAAAGGACTGGTTTGAGATGAACACAACGACCCTTTACCGTGTGGCAGACTCCAAAGCTAGAATAGCCATGATGATGACCGCCAACCTACGAAAGAAGACGGCATTCCAAGAAGATAAAGAACGGACCTTCTGGCTGTAGAAAAGATACTACATCACATGAGAAATGCAGTCAAAGCTGTTGCTATAATGGAGGTTTGTTCGCATTCCTCTCTCTTGGAAAACATTATGGCCAGTTTTGAAACAAGTCTTCCAAACCAAACTTCTAAGTAATAAATAAGGAGGTTTCTGAAAACGTTTTGAGGTTTTGTGCCTGGAATTCTCTCACTAGTTGTGTAGTTAACAGTGTAGGTACGTCAACATTAAAAGCAATGTGTAGCATTTCAATCCTTTCTAAGTCCTTGTACACTCCTGATCTTAAAGGATGTCAGGTAAATCTGCCTCACCAGCACCAACTCAGCACATTGAAACAATTTCATTTACATGCCCAAGAAGCAGGAAATATACTTCTTCTTTTCCAGCTCATGCAGAGTCGACATTTTTGACAAGTCTTTTCCATTTCCCTTGATCCCAAATGATGTTTTCCGTTAACTGCTTCTCTGGGAGGTCCTCTCGTATGTAGTTCATCCATCTTCTTCTAGGTTTGCCTCTCTCCCTCCTGCCTTCCACCTCCAGGTCGAGCACTCTGTATAGTGCTCATCCCTGCACTTAATGTGATCATACCAGAGCAATCATCTTTCTTAGACTTTCTTGGATACATGAGTCACCTTAACATTGCGCCGTATGAAGGTGTTCTTGATGTGGTCTTTCGTCGTAACACAACATATCCATTTCAGCATTTGCATTTCGGTACCCTCCAGACGCTTATTTTGTGACTGTACTGCTGGCTAAGCCTCCGTGGCTTAGGCGGCAGCACGCCGGCCTCTCACCGCTGGGTCCGTGGTTCAAATCCCGGTCACTCCATGTGAGATCTGTGCTGGACAAAACGGAGGCAGACAGGTTTTTCTCTGGGTACTCCGGTTTTCCCTGTCAAAATTTCATTCCAGCAACACTCTCCACTATCATTTCATTTCATCTGTCATTCATTTAATCATTGCCCCAGAGGAGTGCGTCAGGCCTCGGCAGCCGGCACAGTTCATATCCTTGCCGCTAGATGGGGGCTTCATTCATTCCATTCCTGACCCGGTCGGTCGACGGGAAGCAGGCTGTGGATTTTCAGTTTTCACTGCTGGCTAAGTTTCTGCTCCATATAGCATTGGTAGATCTCACCGCACATTTATAGGCTTTCCCCTTTGCTTTAGCATTTAGTCTCCTGTCACAGAGAACACTAGACAACCTTTCCCAGTTTAACCATGCAGCCTGGATTTGGCCGGTAATTTCCAGGTCTATATTGCCATCATCAGATACAGTGGATCCCAGGTACTTTATACTATTTCTTACCTGGAGCTGGTTTCCAACCATTTGCAAACTTTCATTTCCACATTCTCCAAGGCACAGGTATTCAGTCTTATTCTGGCCTCTATCCTCTAGTGTTCAGTTCTAGTTTGAGTTCAAGTCGTTTCTCGATTTGTGCTGCATATTACAATGTCTTCTGCAAATAGCAAGGAGCTTGTTCTCTAAATAGACAATCAGAGAGAACATCCATTATTAGACTATTAGAAGCAGGAAATATACTGAATATCTGAAATCACAAGAATGCTACTCAGGATTAATTTTTCATTCCACAAATCAACCTACAAAAGAAGTTTTTTATTATTAAAACTGCATATGGAAAGAGCCAACAAGAAAGTTAATTTGGATTTTGTAAATAGGGCAAGGAGAGAAAAAAAAAGATGAACGCACATATTTTCGTACATCACCCCCAAATTATCGTACACTTTTGTCATATTCTTGTAAGCGCCCCTCCCCCCTCCTTTTCGAGAGAACATATTTTATGGATGATCCCTAATGAGGTCACTGGGAAAGGTGCGGGTAGGGGTTGTTGAGATGATATGTGTTCAGTTGTGAACCTTTGGTCAGGGACACCAAAAAACATTGACCATCTTCATAGTTATGAGTGTGATGTAAAGCTTCTTCTTTCTAGAACGAGTCCATCACCCGGCTGAAAATAGACTTCAACCCTTTCGCCAAAGGATTTCGGGAGAATGGAAAGTCACGCTGTAAACGAAAATCATTATCAAATAATGACACAGGTAGGATTTTTTAATTTAAAATATATATTTTCAGATTTTGAAGCATCATTTGCAGCTGAATCCATATTAAAGACTGCACTGTTCTATCTGTCGTACTTTGTACATTGTGCCTATTCAACTTGCAATTTTTATAGACAGCAGAACTTTCAAAACACCAACAGAGAAAATAAAATAAAATCAAACTAACTAATAAACACAGGACAAGAAGTACCAAATTACAAAATACCCGATGTATGTTAATCCAAAGTATTTACTGCGGATAACTTCACATAATAAATTTTACAATAAACTTACGATGTTTGATCCGATGGAAACAATCATACCTTCACAATGGGCAGTATACTTCCTTGAAATATTTGTGATTTTCGTAAATTCCAACCAAATTCCATAAAAAGCATATCAAATGGTCTATATCACTCGTAACTCCAAAATACGTAGTAACTTCCACATGTTTCCCTACCAGTGAGGAAAATTTCCTCTCGCGGAAGACAACGTCTGGTCTGTTACACCTCCAGATTGCAAGTCCTTACCAAAATCAACATGGCTACCCGAAGTACAGATTGTACACACGACACAGTTTCTTAACGACCAATTAATGGGCTTGGCGCGTGATGTCACAATGTCAGTTTTACAATAGCGCACGGTACCACTAATTGTTTTGGCGTAAGACCTTTTACAATAATGCAAAACTGACTATCGGCACAAGGTACAAAAGTTTTCCACACAGTACCTTTGTCACTTGGGGAATATTTAGAAGCAATGTCACTTGGGTGATCCAGTATGGATACCGCACAACTTGATGATAAGATATGCAGCTGCCACCTACTAGCGACTCCGGTAACTACAGAATAGGCGACCGCTAGAGGCGCACTCAGTAGGAGTACCGTGTAGTTTGATTCCAAGTTCATGCATTATTACACATTCGTTTACTAAATAATTGTCACTTGAGCCTTCTCGGCTCAATTATCATTATTATTACCCAAATTTTCTATAATGTCCCATGTTTCTCTGTATCGTCTCAGGGTTTTCACAAGTACAGTATTTTACAAAATGTCCCCATTTCTATTGAAAACATTATGGGAGCCCTACTCTAATAATGAGATCACCCAGTGTTATTTTGTACACTTGTTTATATAATTCTGTTTGCTATCTTCAAGGTCGAAAGCGGTGCTTCTCAGAACAGAGCTGTGCATCTTCGGTTGAGGATAGTGGACTGTCTTCACTAGGCTCAGCTTCTCCAGTACCAGAAGACCTGAGCTGTGATCGTCTGCAGCAGCATGCATCAACAGAACAAAGGCTCATTCCCCACCCGATATATCCATATGGTGATGTGAACCCTTGGAGTTACCCCTACTGGTACCCTCTGTACCCGTTCCCGTACCATCCGCAATTCCTCCGCCAGCAGTTGCTCCCGCAGGAAGAACCACAGCTGATAGACTTGAGTCTCAGACCCCGCAGGGACACCAGTTGAAATGAACAATATTGCTGATGGGAGAATGACTTCATAATGATCCTAATCTTGTAATAATTTGTTTCGTACAGTAGTTTTTAAATGGGAAGCTGTGTACCACTAAATAACCTATTCTCAGTCCCGTCTTTTCAATACTATGTGTTTAATATTATTAACACTGGCACATGTTTCGAACAATGGTATGTCTTTCCTCAGCCAGAATACACATTAAAAACCATTTATGGGCATAAAATACTTGTATACTCAAATGCATGCAGTTCATTAAAAATAGTCATTTGTATAGACCAAAATACCACAATGTCCATACACTTGGAAAAATTGTCCCATTCTACAGTCTAGCTAGAACATAGCAACTTAAATGACTAATTGTGGTCACTTCATCGATGAATATTCAGTGTGGCAATTCCTTGTACCATGTTTGTTATGATTAAAATTGTTCATCTTTGATAAAACTTTGTTTGAAATTGCCAAAGTTGAGGAGGTCCTATTATACTTCTTCTTCATTTCCCGGTTCCAGTGATGTGGGCGGGGTGTGAATCAAGGACCTCCATACTTTACTGTCTCTCCACCACTCTCGTCCCTCTTCCAGTACATCCTCCACTTTCACTCCTCTTTTCTCAATGCTCTCCCTCACTGCATCCATCCACCTCATCCTCGGCCGTCTCCTTTGGCGCCTTCCCTTGAGTTTCTCAGTAAATAATCGCCTCGGGACTCGGTCTTCTCCAATTCGCATCATATGTCCATATCATTTTTGCTTACTGATCCCGATTTTGTCTTGTAACTTTGGGTATCCTGTTTTCTCCCTAAATTCCTTGTTTCTGATTTTGTCTCTGCAGGTCTTTCCAATTATACCTCTAAGGAACTTCATCTCTGTTGCCTATTCATCATCATCATCTTGCACAGTTTCCAGCCACTGGCCGGGTCTGTTTGGAACACAAGCCTCTTCAACGTCTTCTGTTTTCCCACCATCTCTCAGCCTCCACCCTTGTCCATTCTTCTCCTCTCTTCTTCACGCTTTCTTCCATCCCCTTCAGCCACCTGTCTCTTGGTCTTCCTCTCGGTCTCTTTCCTTCCCACTTCATCTCGTGTATCCTCCTGGGCATCCTCTTCTCCTCCATTCGTTTTACATGTCCATACCATCTAAGTCTAGATTTCTCTATACCATCCTGTAATGGTTCCTCCTTCATTAATTCTCTGGTCCTCTCATTTCTTATTCTGTCCATCTTTGTAGATCCAATACTGTTTCTCAAGAACCTCATCTCACTGGCCTGTATTTTGCTCTTCTCCCTTCCTTTCATAACCCAGGTCTCCGAGGCATACATCAGGATAGGGACATAGTACGTCCGATATATGATCTTTTTGCTGTTCTGAGGGACATCCTTGCTCCATATCATGCTTCTCACACTCCTCCGGAATGCTTCTGCCTGTCTCGCCCACTCATTTATTTCTCTATCGTTTCTTCCATTATCTTGTATGAGGCTTCCCAGATACTTGAAACTCTCCACTTTCTTCAGCTGTTCCCCACCAATTGCCTATTATACTATACACTTAAAAACATACAAATTGACATGTTGTTGCACTTGTTCATTTGGTCAAACCATTGAACAATTTTAATCACAACAAACATGGTACAAGGGATTGCCACATTGAAAATTCATAGATTAAGTGACCACAATTAGCCATTAAAGTTGCTATGTTCTAGCTAGATTGTAGATTGGGACAATTTTTCCTAGTTTATGAACATTGTGGTAATTGGCTTATACAAATGACTATTTTTAATGAACTGCATGCATTTGAGTGTATTTTATGCCCATAAATGGTTTTTAAGGTGTATTCTGGCTGAGGAAGGACATATCATTGTTCGAAACATGTACCAGTGTTAATAATATTAAACACAATATTATTGAAAAGACAGAACTGAGAATAGGTTACCGTATTTAGTGGAATTTCAATTCAATACGGACCATTATGGATAGTAACAATTTAACGAAGCTGTGTACTGTGATCTGTGCTGGACACTCTTCATTATCCATGTTAGTGCGGACTTGAGATTGCATGGGCAACTGAAATCACGGATAATATAAATGAACATAACCTTACCTGAAAAAGATACTTTTATTTTCTAAACATGCACCATAAGAACCCATTGCATTACAAATTTCCCTCAGTTCTCTTTTTGGCAAAATAATCATCCATATTTTTTTTTTTCTTTCTTACAACAGTCATTTTCCGGTGCATCAAAAGGTCGATGTAGTCAAATGAGTTTTGTCGAGTCTGGTATATTGGCTTTCATGGCCAAGGAATTAAAACTCAGCAATTTTTGTAGGTTTATGACGTGTCTTGTGCAGAGTTTCGCCTGGGAACACCAAGATAGGCTCATCAGCGGGCTCTTGGTATCCGCACCTGGACCCCCACAGGAGTAGCGAACTGTGCGATACCTCCCTTTTTTTTAATGAAGAGCACCTGCTTGAGCTTTTAACTCTCGCAGTAAAGAAGTGCAGGCGCAGTTTGCTACTCCTGTGGGGGTCCAGGCACGGACACCTAGAGCCTACTGATGAACCTATCTTGGTGTTCCGAGGTAAAACTCTGCACAAGACATGGCATAAACCTAGAAAATTTGCTGAGTTTTGTTGAGTCTCTTTTTCTTGGACATATCAATTAAAGGATGTTAGTGACCACATGTTGCAATAACCACATGTAACTGTATGTAGTAAAAATGTTGGTGGTATGTAGACTTTCGTGTTGCTTTTGCCTTCAAACTTCTCTTATTATCAACTTTAGAAGTTTGCATTTTGTGTTCCTCAGAATTTGCCATAAGTATGAAGCTTTCCTCTTTTAAACAGTAGTAAGCAGTTCTCACCAGTGTGTGAGAGGTTTCGTATGGAACCAGGAAGTCCCAGAGAAATGCAAGAAAGTTCTATTCTCAATGTATTACACACCAATTTTGACATATGCAGCAGGTACTTGGACCACAACAAAACGCGATGAAAGCCGAATCCAAGCAGCCGAGATGAAGTTCCTTAGAGGAATAATTGGGAAGACACGGAGGGATAAAATCAGAAATGTGGACATTAGGGAGAGAACTGGGTTCTCAAAACTGCAAGACAAGATAGAGACCAGTAAGCTGAAGTGGTACGGACATATGATGAGAATGGAAGAATATAGAGCACCAAAAAGAATATTTATGGAGAAAATATCAGGAAGAAGACCACGAGGAAGGCCCAGAAAAAGGTGGATAGATACGGTGAAGGAAAGCATAGAGAAAAGAGGAGTAAGAGAAAAAGAAGTATTGAAAGAAGGAAATGAATGGTGGAGGGATAGACAACAGTGGAGGACCTTGATTCGCAACCCGACCCAGGGAAATGGAAACGGGAAATGAAGAAGAAGAAGAGCAGTTCTCAGCCTCTATTAATCCGTTTCAGAACATCTTCATAAATCTGCTGTCTATAGTGTCTTAAGATTTTTGCCATAAGTTCACATTTCAAAGGCTTCGATCTTCTTGTGTATTGTTGCCATTTTTAGTGTCCAACCCTCAACACCTTATAGAACTATAGACCAGATGTAACATTTTACAAACCAAACCTGAAGATTGAAATTAAGATCTGTAGAGGTCAGAATTGTTTTGAATTCCATGATAGCACTACAGGCATTCTCTATATGGCATTTTATCTCCATGTCCAATGCCCAATATTTACAAAGTCATGTTCCAAGATACTTATTAACTCTTTATATCGGTGAACTGTTGAGTATTAGGCTGGCATTGGTAATAGTACCTGGCTCTCGAGTGACAATATTTTGTGTTTTTGATGTTAATATTCCGATCTAGATTACTACTGTGTTCCTTGTCAGACCCCTCTGCAGATTATTGTGATTTTGTTGCATACTCTGATAATAATGGATAGAATCACAAATGTTGAGATATTGCGTAGGATAGGTAAAGATAAGGGGATAATTACCTGTGTCAACATTAGGAAGTTACAATACTTGGGCCATATAATGTGAGGAGACAGGTATCGTCTTCTACAAGAAATTATTCAAGGGAAGGTTGAGGAAAGAACCTTCCACTAATTACACCTGTGTGAAGCTAAATTGGATAGGTTAAGAATGTAAACAACGCTCTTAGGTTTCTACGTTCGTTGCCAAGAGCCGACTGCGGTGGCGTCTAGTAGCTAAGTTCTGAACTAGGCCTAGTAGTCGTTGACGGTGGCGTTTGGCGGCAAAAGTAGGAAATATTTGAAAAATTCTAAGTTGCAGTCTGTACTTAAATTAAAAAACAGATACACACACTAATACAGCCATCACAATTAACACCGGTTATCAGACAGATTCTACACACACCCAAAGTACACGGGGCTACATGACCGCGTTGTCGCAGCCCCTAAACTTAAGAACCAACCAGGGCAGGAGGAGTCAAGGAAGAAGAAGGATCTCTTGGTTGGACAATCTACAAAAATGGTTCAAGTGTAGTTCCAGTGAACTTTTCAGTGCTGTTATATCCAAAAACCGGATTGCTGTGGTGATCGCCAACCTTCTTAGAGGAGACGGCACATGAAGAAGAGAAGAAGACATTTCAATGCCTCGGTGCGAGTAATAGGCGATTCTTCAATCGTCTCGTCTTCTTTCGAGCGCTTGTGTTTCGGTGCACTTAAACTAACTCTGTTTACAATGTCTGAATGCACTTGACTCAGTTGATTGAATCCTAGTTCACACGCATCACTGTTCTGCCACTCATGAAGGTTTTTATCAGTTTTTCCATCAATCCACCCTTTCCCAATCTGTAATTTCTAATTTTTTCACTATAGATAAAACTCATTTACACTTTTCTATCATGACTTGCTACTAGTAAACTCTAGTCACAAGTGTGATACTGACAAGGAGAGGTCGCCAAGTGGCTTTCTAGAAAAGTGTTCAAATTTGGAGTGTTTGCTCTTCATAAGAAAATATTTTGGCCGTGTTCGAGCGTTTTTGCCAATGGGCCTTAGTGTGTTCAAAATTGAACGTTTAAAATCAATCCTCAAACTTGTGTAGTCCTATTCTCGCACACGTTCCCGGCTCGTTTCCGTGGCGTAGTCGCTAGCGCATTGGCGTGGGGAATTCAAGGTTTCGAGTTCGAGTCAGACCTAGGTCAGGATTTTTTTTTTTTTTTTTACTGTTATTATTGTCTTTTGTGTTTTCTATAATGTATTTGCTGTGGTCTCTTCGGTTTTTGGAGCTATGTACAATATTTTAACATCATTATTATTCGTCCTTGACGCTTGAACGAGTCGTAAGTTTTATTCGTAAGAATTTAAATGCAGCGTGGCCGGCGCCCCTACGTTCATGTGCACTGCGCCGAGTCTAATGCAGAAACGCAAGACCCCTTCCCTCTGTTCCACTCTGCTCTACCATCAAGGTAAACAGTCTGTATCCAAAACTCGATACGGAACTTGTGTGAGTAACATCGCGGGACACTCTTCGTCACGCAAGTGCCGTATAAGCGGGTTCGATAAGTCGGAGGTCTTGATTGACGCTTATGCGTGTTCAATATTACGTGTGTGCGGTTGTCAACAATCAACAGTATCTAGATCGCAAATGACATTAATAACAGTAAAAAAAAGAAGCCTGACGAAGGTCTAACTCGAACTCGAAACCTTGAGTTCCCCACACCAATGCGCTAGCGACTACACCACGGAAACGAGCCGGGAACATGTGCGAGAATAGGACTACATAAGTCTGAGGATTGATTTTAAAAGTTCAATTTTGAACACACTAAGGCCCATTGGCAAAAACACTAGAACACTGCCAAAATATTTTCTTACGAAGAGCAAACCCTCCAATTTTGAACACTTTTCTAGAAAACCACTTGGTGACCTCTCCTTGTGAATAGTATTCACGTCAATGACTAATCCAACAATTGGCCAGCCTGGTAAATATGATCAATGATGCATGCCTATCAGAGCCGTTTAACTGTCAGCTTTTTCTGGATGGAATTTCTTTATTAACAGAGAACAGGAGTTTTTATTTTGCCTAACTATGCAAGGCTACAGTCGTATGGACACGTGAAAAGAATGGGAGAAGAGAGAATACCAAGGAAAATATTGGAAATGGAGTGGAAGAAAAAGAGACCTAGAGGAAGACCAAGGGATAGGTGGTTAAAGGGGGTGAAGAAAAGTGTCGAGAGAAAAGAAGTGAATTGGACAACAGTGACAGAAGAGAAGTGGTGGATGGACAGAAAACGATGGAGAGGCTTGTGCTCCAAGCAGACCCTACCTGTGGTTGGAAACTGCTCTAGTTGATGATGATGATGATGATGATGATGATGATGATGCAAGGATAAATCGGATAATCAAGATTTTAACTCTTGCTGTTATGCCTAGGTTACCGGACATCTGGAATTGTTGAGGAGTCCTTTGCAGTTTAATTCAGACTCTCCATCTTGGACAGTTTACAGCCACTGGCCGGGTCTGTTTGGAACATAAGCCTCTCCATCATCTTCTGTCTTCCCACCATCTCTTTGTCTCCACCTTGGTCCAGTCTTCTTCTTTCTTTTGCACACAGTCCTCCATACTTTTCAGCCACTTGTCTCATGGTCTGTTACCCTTTAATTTAATCTCGTGTATCTTCCTGGGTATCCTCTTCCTCTCCTCCATTCGCTTAGCATGTCCATACCATTTAAGCCTTGATTCCTCTATCCTGTAATGCTTCCTCCTTGACTAATCTGATGTTGTCATTTCTTAACCTGTACCATACTCAGAGTAAATATTGTGAAATGAATTTTTGTCATACAGTAGATGTTTTGATATTCATTGGATTGCTTGATCAGATAGATTCTACACACACCCAAAGTACATGGGGCTACATGACCGTGTTGTCGCAGCCCCTCAACTGAGGAATCAACCAAGTGTGTAAGGGAGTGCAATGGACTGGCACTTTTGCACTGCTTTCACGTCATTGGCTGCGATTAAAAGAGATTTTCATTTGAAAATTACTGTAGATGGAGTATTGAAGTACATATCATAAACCAAATAAATGAATATACATTTGACTTATTTAACCCTCAGATACTCGCACGGGCTACAGATGTAGCCCAGTGATTTATTTTGTTGTAGCGCAGACTATATTCTTTGCTAGGAATATTGAAAATCTCTGTAGCTGCATGTTGATGCTTTATTTAACAGACGGGTGTGTTTCCGACTGAACTAATTGGACCAAACTGACACCAGATGCATTAGAAGTCGTCTGGGCTACAATAGTAGCCCGCGCAAGCATCACTGTTTCAGAATTGAGCGTGCAAAGGAAACTTTGCCTCAAAGGAGGCGGCCATGTAGATGACTTTCATATCAGTCAGTGATAAGATGAAAGTAGTGATAGGTTGAGTGTAGTGGAAATAAAGTAGGTTGTTGCTTCTTGTGTGGATGAGGGAGGGATAAATCAACAAGGAATAGGCTTAGTTGCGCAAAGTGCAATAAAAATCTTCTCAGATCATTGTGTCTATTTGCACTGAAGGCTTGGGTGACAAATTTGTGTGAGGATTCTGATGGATTTCCTGGGCAATAGCAAAAAAGGTACCACACTACAACAACCTGTCAGTCAGACTGATTTTATGTCAGCAAAAAGGATCTTGAAAAATACTATCAAAAACAGGTGTGAAGAAATGGCAAAGAAAACAGCAGAAACCAAATTATGGAAAGACATTGATGCTAAATGGGATCAATATAAATTAACACCAAGAAGAGAAGCTGTAGCCTTCTTCAGACTTAACACTGGCCATGACTGCCTTGCAGCTCATCTGAAACGAATCAACATCCTGAGATGTGAAGAATGCGCACTTTGTCACGAACCTGGAAGTAAAATGGATAAGGGGCACCTGCTACATTGCAACAAACTTGATGTGACTGCTAGAACTTCAGGAAACCTCGCACAACTCTATTGGAACGCAAGAAAGCTGATGGATTGGAATCCGGGCTAGCCATAGGAAACAACAACAGATTGTAGCCAAAAGGACAATAATAAAATTCAAAAATTCGAGAAAAATATAAATGAAAATACTGAAATTGCTCATAATAAGTTCTGAATTTCTAAGGAAATTAGCTAACCTAGTATTATTCTTGTTTAATTCAAATCCAAATATGCACTAATGTAAGTATTTAGGTTTACACAAAAAATTATTTTACAGTTTAGTTCCATTTAGTTTTATTTCTGTTGGAGTTTTACCGAAGATGTACGGTAAAATTGAATTTTCTTCTTAAGTTTGTATTTTCTCTCCACATGAAAATAAAATCCTATATAAAATCCTCAGATTTAGCTTAGAATACTTTTATATACTACTATTTATCATATTATTAAAACTGAACACCAAATTAATGTGTGCTAGTCCATCAGATCGAATAACTGTTTGGGCTACACATGTAGCCGGCGCGAGAAACGCTGTATCTATTACCAGCGCGAGTGTCCGAGGGTTAAAACAAATTGAAATAAACACTTTCCCCGAAGGGTCCAGGATATTTTTGTGCTCCGATTAAGCATGACAACATTGCATGAAATAAGAAAAGAATTGATCTGATCATCTCAAAACTGTTTGCCATCATTTCACCTCGTTGTACCATTAGACTCATGAGTTGCTAAGACACACCTCACCAAGATGCTGGATAATATATTAATTAATAAATTAATTGGTATTCTGCCCGAAGGCAGGTCCAAGCCTCTGAAGAGGCTACCCCCAGCCAGAGTTTACTTGCGGTCGGGTGGCCAGGGCCTTTCCGCTCCTCCTTATGTTGGCCAACAGTGCGCAGTGCCTAGAACCGGCATACCATCCAAGTACCGACAGCGCCCAATGTTGCTTCACTGCAGAGTTTTCATGGGATCCGGTGTTTCAACACGGCTAGGCCATTTGCCGTGCTAATATATACTGAGAATATATTGATATGAAATTAATAATATTTAATTAATTATTTGTCCTTATTGATAAACATCATACATGGAAACGCTAAGGTGTATGTTTCACAAAATTCAAGTAGAAGGTGCGGTTTGTGTCAAAATCTTCCAGATCGTCTCAATAGTACATGAAAAGTCTTACATTTTGTGAAACGTCAATGGAAATATATTTGTATATAAAGTGGAAATATATCTCTAATCATCATCATCATGCACAGTTTCCAGCCACTGGCTGGGTCTGTTTGGAACATAAGCCTCTCCAATGTCTTCTGTCTTCCCACCATCTCTCAGCCTCCACCCTTGTCCAGTCTTCTCCTCTCTTTTTCACGCATTCTTCCACCCCCTTCAGCCACCTGTCTCTCTGTCTCTTTCCTTTCCACTTCGTCTCGTGTATCCTCCTGGGTATCCTCTTCTCCTCCATTCGTTTTACATGTCCATACCATCTAAGTCTAGATTTCTCTATACCGTCCTGTAATGGTTCCTCCTTCATTAATTCTCTGGTCCTCTCATTTCTTATTCTGTCCATCCTTGTAGCTCCAATACTGCTTCTCAAGAACCTCATCTCACTGGCCTGTATTTTGCTCTTCTCCCTTCCTTTCATAACCCAGGTCTCCGAGGCATAAGTCAGGATAGGGACATAGTACGTCCGATATATGACCTTTTTGCTGTTCTGAGGGACATCCTTGCTCCCTATCTTGCTTCTCACACTCCTCCGGAATGCTTCTGCTTGTCTCCCCCGCTCATTTATTTCTCTATCGTTTCGTCCATTATCTTGTATCAGGCTTCCCAGATACTTGAAACTCTCCACTTTCTTCAGCTGTTCCCCACCAATTGTTATTCCCGTTGTGGTTCTTTCCTTCTTCCTTGTTGTGATCACCATCTCACTCTAATTTATGCTAAATTTCGTCTCATATCCTTCCCACACGTCCAACTGCTCCTGTACTTCCTTCTCCTTGTTTCCCCAAATCATCAAATCATCTGCAAACACCATTGCTTTCATCTTTCCTTCCCCAATTACTTGTGCCACTCGGGTCATTATGTCATCCATCACCACAATGAAAAGTAACTGTGACAGTGCACTTCCTTGTTTCAGGCCGTTTCTCTGCTCCAACCAGTCCGATCTCTCTCCTCCCACTTTCACACAGCTCACGCTTCCCTTGTACATCTCCTTTATCCTCCGTATAGTCCATTTTTCTACTCCTCTGTCCTCCAGGGACTTCCATAGGTACTTCGTTTCTGCATACACTTTCTCAATGTCCAGGAAGGCCATCAGTAGATCTGTTCCATACTCATAGTGCTGTTCTTGTAACTGCCTTACAGCAAAAATCAAATCCACTGTTGACCTTCCTGCTCTGAAGCCATGTTGATCTTCCCTCATCCCTCCTTCTATCCTTGTCCTAATTCTCTTTTCCAAAACTATCTCAAACATCTCGTGAACCACTGGATGGATTTTGATGCGTTTTTCATCATTCTGTAAAGGATATCTCGAGGAAGGTTTCCGTACAAAATAATTTATTTATGATCAAAGGAAACCAAGCAGTAACGATATCAGTGAAAAAGTAAAAAAAAAAAGCCTGGCATCCATGCGCTTTTTAAGCTTATGCTTTTCAGACTGTTAAAAATATCAATATACTATGACTGTAAGAATTGTTCAGCATAAAAAGTTCTACAAAAAAGTCCACGAGAGCATATCTCTTTCTTCAGTTCATCGCCCACTATAAGTGTTTTTACATTTTCATTCTTCCAACAATCTCCATTCAATTACTGAGGCAACAGTTTTCAAGCTAGCTTTCGTATTCACTGCTGGAGGGAAAACTACTAATGTCGTTTACAAGGAAATCTTATAAGACCTCAGTTAACAGTAGCCTATCATCTAGCATTGATAACTGTTCCCGGGCGAAGCCGGGGCAGGTTGCTACTTTGTATATATAGTGTGTTTTAGGTAAACTAAAAAGGCAGCCAGAACTGAGTCGCGCCGAGCCCGCATACCAAGAAAGCCGGGCAGGTAGTTTATACACATGCGGGAATTCTCGCTAGTAATAATAAATGCACAATGCTATTAAGAGTGATCCACCAAACGTTAATAAATTAAGTACTGGTACCAGAAGTTCTTTACCCCCAGGGGCTCACAACTTGTGGGATGTGGGTTGGCGACCATGGGACCACAGCTGAGTCCGGAATTGCTTCCACTTGACTTTTGTCGAACTCCTTTCAGTTATCCTTCCTCTCGGCCTCTCTTACTCAACACTTGTTCTCTTCCGACCCGGACGGTAATAGGGTATCCGAGGCCTAGGGAGTCTTTAAATTTCCTACCTTTAATGGCCCTTGTCTACCTTTGAGTGTGGCGAACCCATCATACAAATAGCCTATAAGATATTGTGTGAGTTAGCTTGCCACGGTCGGTGAGTGGTTATCGTGCCGGTCTACTAACCCCAAGCTTGCAGGTTCACTCCTGGCCGTGGTAAGTGATTTTTGAAAGGCGGCAAAAATTATGACACACATGTCAAAGAACCCATTTAAATTCAGTAGGCTGTGTTCATAATGGCAAAATTAATCTCGGGAGTTTCCACCAACACAAAGTTCCTCATTTCTCTACTAGAAAGCGCTGTAGTGTTCAAGGAGCTTAGATATCTAACCTCCTTGACTTTCATAGTGTTTCAAGGAACAACGAAATTCGACATGCAAGCTACCCTCTGGGTGTCAAATAACAAAGCTTGCACCCGGCACCCGAGACCATATGATATTATTATTATTGTGTGAGTTGAGGCCTCGACCCAGATGACTGGAACCGGGAAATGAAGAAGACTAGAAGTTCTTTGATGTACTAGTTTCATCCACATTGTGGTCTTCTCCAGCATAATTAACGATTCATAAGTGATATTGAGAGACAAGTGGTTGATAATACAAGAACGGTATTGACATCTTGTATGAGGGTGTTGCTATCCGGTAGCGTGATCTTTCATATTCATATACTGTAGAACTAAATAAAAGAAATATATATATATATAAAAACATCATTTTTACGTTTTTAAGAAAATTATTATTAATTAATATTGTAACATGATTTCTTCTCTTTTAACATTTCTATATTTTTAGTCTATTTTCATTTATGAAAAAATAGGCTTATGAGATCACCTTTTGTTCGTGTGTCTGTCTGTGTGTGCGTGTGTGTGTGATGGTGTGTGTGTGTCCCATTAATAACTTCTAAACGGCTGGACCGATTTCAATGAAACTTGGTACGTTCATAGCACTATTCCGGACAACCCCGACCGTGCCCTTAAAATTTTGTTACGTCCCACCAATCCAACATGGCGGCTGTGTGAAATATTTCACCAGCATTCAATATCTCTGAAACTATTACCGATATCACCCTGGAATATTGTGATAAAAGGAACTACTAGAAGTTCACCTTTGTGACGTTTGAAAACCTGGTAACTACAAAACCAACATGGCGGCCAAGCGAAATTGCGACTTTTAAATAGACGTTTCTCACGATTTAACCAACCAAACGCAATAAAACTTGGTACAGTATATGTTTATACACATCGTAATGCACCGACATCTAACTTCGTTCAATTGTTTACATAACCTCAAGATGGCGACTGTGCGAAATATTTCACCGTCATTATATATCTCTGAAACTATTAGCGGTATCACCCTGAAATTTTGCACGGAGATAAAAGGCACTTCAGGAAGTTCATTTATAAGACTTTCAAAAGCCGTTTAACTACAAAACGAATATGGCGGCCAACCGAAGTTGAAATTTTCAAATAGACCTTTCTCGCGATTTAACGCAATGAAATTTGGTACAGCAAATGTTTATACACATTGCAATGAAATAGTATCTAATTTAGTTCTATTGTTTACATAACCTCAAGATAGCGGCTGTGCGAATTTTAAAATTAAGTTTTCATTTCTTGTGTCGTAATCATGCGATCGAAGTGAAAGTTTGAATAATGAACCTGCGCAATAATTTTCCTTTAATGGTACATGACTATAAGGCCTATATATATATATATAACAATCCAACATGGCGACCATCCGAAATATTTAGACGGTTCTCAATATCTATGAATCTATTACAGCAATCAAACTGAATTATTTAATGTTCATAGGGGCTATGAACATAAGTTCACCTATAGGACTTTCAATAACCTGGTGATCACAAATCCAACATGGCGACGACGCGAAGTATAAATATTTACATGGTCGTTTCTCGCAATTTAACCATCCGAGTGCAGTGACACTTGGTGCAGTAAATCCTTATACAAATGTTAATCCACTGGCATCTAATTTTTTCAATTGTTTCCATAACCACAAGATGGCAGCTGTGCGAAATTTTAAAATCTCGTTTTTACTTCTTGTGTCCTAATCATGCGATTGAAGTTTGAATACTACACGTACACAATTATCTTCATGTAACAGTATATAACTCTAAGACCTACATATATAAAAATCCAACATGGCAACCATCAGCAATATTTAGTCGGTTCTCGATATCTACGAATCTATTACAGCAATCAAACTGATATTTTGTATGTTGATAGAGGCAATTAACATAAGTAGGATATATGAAAATAGGCAGTATAGTTCTTCACGGAACTACTGTTAAGATTATTTTAAACAATAATTTACTGAGAAGGGATTGTTAAAATTGGAGATGTAGATGTGTAAGTAGTGGAGCACTTCAAATATTTAGGAAGTGAATTGATGGAAAATACCACTGAAGGCTAAAGAGATGATGTACAAGACCTATTACTCACCAATAATGACGTATTGGTCAGAAACGTGGCCGATGACGAGGAAAGATGAAAGTAGAATACAGGCATCCAAAATGAAATTCCTGAAGACTAGGAGAGATAGAGTGAGAAATGAAGACATTCGAAAGGAAGTGAATGTACAGAAGCTGAATAATAAGCTGGAGCAGAACAGATTGAGATGGTATGGACATGTGAAAAGGATGAATGATGAAAGAATGCCGAAACACGTGATGGAGAGACGGATGACTGGAAAGAGAGGACGAGGAAGACCTAGAGTACGGTGGATGGATTTGGTGAAGGACAGTGTGAGAGAACGGAACCTGGAGTGGAGTTCAGTGGTTGAGGAAGGATGGTGGACAGACAGAGTACAGTGGAGGGGTGGCATATTTGCTCCAAGCCGGCCCAGGCTGGAAAACGGAAATTGATGATTATGATGAATTTACTGATAGTTAGTAATTAAGTTTTTATTTAGTTCTATAAGGTAAAAGGCCAAGGAGGTTAAGAGATAACGTAACAAGACAGGAAATACCTTCCAGTTCAGTGCAGGCAATGGGGGGGTGGCGGCTGCACAGTAATGGATCACACATCGCTCAAACAGCTAAGTGCACAATCCACAATAACTTGACCATTTAATTACAATCACATAATCACCACTATCAGTATCCCAACAAACAATCACATATCTTGACTAGTTGTGCTAGTTAAATTGCTAGTGAATCTAAATAAGTGTATATATTGTAAATACTATCACCCATATTTTTGTGACATACGGTAGATTTAATAGCCTAAGTGTAAAGGATCAGATGATGATCGCTTGACGACCGAAACTGGTCACTCAAGTATATTTATTAATCTCATGTACATTTTTTCAGGATTACGGAACCACCCGTTACAATTGGATACAATCATGTTGACCGACTGAAAAACATTAAATTTCGATGTTCTTGCTCCAATGGAAAAGTTAAAGTGATCCTAAATGAAAAAAGAAACTCCTTGACAAAAAAAAACAAAAAAAAACGACTGTTGTGTCGTAACCTATGTTGCTTTAGCAACATCTTACATTTATATCCATGAAAACTACGTCGGTTGGTTCCTCAGTTAAAGGGCTGCGACAACGTGGTCATGTAGCCCCGTGTACTTTGGGTGTGTGTAGAGTTTGTCTGATAACGAGTGTTAATTGTGATGGCTGTATTAGTGTGTGTTATCTGTAATTCAAGTAAGGACTGCAGACGATCCATTTCAAGTACCATATGCTACCGCCAACGACAGCTAGCCGCGAACACGGCTACTAGATGCCACCGCAACCGGCACCAAGCTATGAACGTTGGAACTTAAGAGCGTTAATCAAATCTAACCTAAAAATTTAGCTTCACACAATTGTACTTAGTGGAAGGTTCTTTTAAATGACATGAATCTATGACATGGGCCCGCTGGCTTTACTTCTTCTCCGAAGGAAGGCATACTGAGGAATTTTAACACTCTTAAAAAATCCGATGATTTTGGCGGGGTTTGAACCCGCGATGTTGGGCTACCAACCACGCCACCGAAGCCGCCCATGAGAACTACAATTGAAAACTAACATATGACGAAATCTGACTTCATTACAAGTTCGATTAAAGATAATAACCAATGTTATTTGTTTTAGCCTACGTCCCTTGTAACCCCTGCGGCTTTTAGAGACGCCAGGATGCAGACATTTTGCCCCGAAGAGGATCTTTAACGTGCCAGTAAATCTACTGACACGGCTCCCTCGCATTTGCGCACCCTCAAATGCCAGCTGACTGCGCCAGGATTCGATCTTGCAACCTTGGACACAGCAAGCGAGAACGTTACCGCTGAGCCAAGCAGCCAGCTTCGATAAAAGACTACCACATGTTACGATGCAACAGTTCTTTGTTCATGGAGTTTTTGACATTTCGGATCACTTCAAAATCTCCATCGGATCAAGAACATAAATACATATGAGTCGTCCAGTTACAAAACTCGTTTAATCCACTTGTGAATAAGAATCATTTTCACGAGAAACGTTTCTCTGGCCTTCGTTGTTTGTTGTTTTCTACTTTTTGCTTTGTGTTTTTGGTTTTTGGTTTTTGGTTTGGTGTTTGCTTTGTGCTTTTCTTTTGAATTTTACTTTTTGCTTTTCTCTCTTGGTTTTGTGTTTGTTTTCTGCTTTTGCTTTTTTGAATTTAGCTTTACGTTTCCTTATTTTGTTTTCTGTTTTTGCTTTTGTTTTTGAATTTTGCTTTTTGCTTCGTCTTTTTTGTTTTGGTTTTGTTTTCTGCTTTTGCTGTTTTTGAATTTTGCATTTTGCTTTGTGTTTCTTTTTTTCTGCTTTTGCTTTTGTGTTCGAATTTTGCTTTTTGCTTCGTGTTTTTTGGTTTTGGTTTTGTGTTTGTCTTCTGGAAAATCATAATAAAGCAAAACAAAATAAACAAAACAAAATAAAATAAAATAAAGTAAAATAAATTAAAAAAAATTACGACTTGACACTTATTCACAAGTGAATTAAACGAGTTTTGCAACTGGACGACTCATATTCCAACCTATGCTAAGCAACCGTACCGTACTTCACACCCTCTTGACCATCTCAAGATATTAGTATAGACATATTTAGACTAATTTATAGGAATATAGGCTACAATTCATATATAAGCAGAAAGCGTACCGTAGGCCTATTCTGTGAGTGATAAAATAAAATTATTGATCGTGTGAAGAATGGCGAAACGAAAGCAAGTTTATCTATCACGCGAGGTTATGATTTACAGTAGCCTACATACTTCTAGTGTTCTTTAAATTTAAATGCAGTGCAGTATATAGTACAATATGTACAGTATAATAATACTGCATTGCATTATATGAGTTCTTCCTATACCGCGGGTACGCTATAACGCGGCGGTAAAACATGTCCCGCAACTACCGTGTTTTATTGGGCTTCTACTGTATGTCATTTTTGCATAATATTTCTATTAATATCAAGTTAAAGCCAAAATTTGTTACAGATCTGTTTTTAAGTATATTTTATAAGATTTTTCATAGAAAATCCAAGTCAAATATTAATAACAAAGATTTACTCCTAATTACATTAGTTTCTTTTCTTTTTAAAAACATTGCGGAAGAAAATCACAATATGGCCAAAACTTGTACGTTTTATTAATTTACTAACAACTTAAACGGTTTACCCAGCATAGGCTTAAAGCGTATTTTTTTCGATTTTATTGAACTACGTCCTATATCCGTTTTTCGTCTCGGTATGAAGGGTTAAAATCACTGACTGAACTATTAATTTTATTATATTATCATGGAGATACTGTAACATGTGCAACGAATTCTTGTCAGACGTATTTTAAGAATGACGAGGTGCATGAAACACAAATCTCCAATTCCATTCACTGGGCGAAGGTCATAAAACAAGTGCATGCGCTTCCTGCCAATCTTGAGGTATTCACCGCGCAGTGACGGCAGCCCACACGGCAGAGCTGTATTGCATGTTGCAGGTTTATTCACGCAA
Organism: Meconema thalassinum; assembly: GCA_946902985.2. Taxonomy (NCBI): domain Eukaryota; kingdom Metazoa; phylum Arthropoda; class Insecta; order Orthoptera; family Tettigoniidae; genus Meconema; species Meconema thalassinum. Next base: position 194,088,585 of record OX336395.1, read on the forward strand.
GGCGGCGAGTAATCGACTGGTCACTGGCGAGCTGCTCGCCTGGAACAGCCTGTCCTAGAAGGACGACCAAAGCATATGTTGCTCTTCTCAATGTGAGACACAAAATTCGGGAGTCTATAAAGAGTCTCCGAAAACCACATTTTAAGGCCCTTAAATTAACAGTGTGTGTGATATTCCCAGAATACTAACTTCGCTCTGATAAACATATGAAGGAATAACAAGCCCCTAACCATTGCAACAGTAGCTCAATTGATAACGTCTGGTTATTAATACCGAAGACCGTTCGAAGAGCGGGTACTTCTGCTAGTAAGTGTATAAAAGTTAGGCAAAGAACTTCTGTCACACGCTTCAAGGGCACTTGTTGCTGTTCTTGGTTCGTTCATAAGAGCGAAGGCACTGGAGAGTAATAAGAGGTTATGTTGTTACTCATAAGATCAGAGCAAACTGATTATCACACTGTTTACATCGCTCTACCTTCGCCTTGCTTTGCAACGTTGCCAAATGTCGCTTAGTAACAATAGTACATGATTATATTGTTTTTAATGATTTAATTCATAAACAAATAATATATGTGACAAAAATTTCGTGGGTGGGGGGAGACAGCCCCCCCCCCCCCCCGGCCACTCCCCCCCCCCCCTTATATACGCCCCTGTAGTACATAGATATGTTTAACGGTTTACCCAGCGTAAACTTTAAAGGCGCTCGGACGGCAGGTTTTTTTTCGACTTGATTCACTGAAATCGTTACTGCTTGGCTTCCTTCGATCATAAATAAATTATTTTCTACAGAAACCTTCTCCGAGAAGTCCTTTACAGAATGGTGAAAACGGCATCAAAATCCATCTAGTGGTTCTCGAGATTACCCGGAACATCCAAGAATCGGGGACTTTGTTTTATACTAACTTAAGTAGAGATGTATATGAATCTACTTATTATTGACTAAGGTTTAATAAATTTATTTAAATACCAATTGGTGTTCAATTAGATTAAATCGTCAATTTGGAAAGCCATCAGATATGATTACGTTCATCTCATTACTTATAAATATTTGTTGGCTTCAATCCAGTATTTTTGTGGTTTTATGATTGATGTCTGTTCCTTGTACAGCGAGGTGCTTCTCTATAGGACTTAACCTTACAGAGGCCGTGTGATGGACGAGCCACTGTGTGTAGCAGCGTGTCGAGCAAGACACTGGCGTTAGCAGCAGTATAGTGCCCAATTAGTTTAACACACGTACACTTTTGAACGTTTAGTTATTTGTAGCTCTTCAGAAGGTCAACACGAATTTGTCCAAAGACTGGGCGGGGTACAATGTAATGTACATAGGTTGCTTTTTTTTAGTTTTGGCAACTATGTTATAAATTGATAAATAACACACCTACATGGTTCCAAGTTTCATAGGCCTTCGATGCAGTCTCCAGCACTGCGTACAACGTGTTCCCAGCGACGCGGAAGCCTTTGGATTCCGTTGGCACTGCCCAATCTATCGATGGTGCAAAGAGAGCGCTCGGCAGCCTGCACAACTTCTCCAATTGTAGGGTAGCGGTTCCCACGCAATGGCTCCTTCATCTTCGGGATGAGATCAAAGTCGCAGGGACTTAAGTCGGGAGAGTAGGGGGGATGATAGAGCATCTCTCAGTTCCAGCGATTCAACAATGCAGACACAACTACTGCTGTGTGTGCCCTAGCATCGTCATGCTGAACGATGGGCGGAGTATCTATGTGGTGTCGCCGTTTCCTTCTCAGAGCTGTTAGGAGATGGTCTTGCGGAAACGAATAATAGTACGCCGAATTAACGGTTTGCCCTGGGGGAACGGTATGGTTTATGATCACACCATCCCAATCATAGGCAAGAATCAACATTACCTTCACATTGGTGGGGGTTTGTCGAACTGTTTGTTTTCGAGGTGATCCGTGGTGCCGCCACTTATTCGATGACTTTTCAACTGTGGCTCATTAGATTTGGCCCACGTCTCGTCAATGGTTATGATACGCCGTAAGAAGTCCTCTCCTTCGCGCTCATAACGCTGCAAGTGCGTACGAGAAGCGTCTTATCGCAGCTATTTCTGCATGTCGGTTAAGTCATGCGGAACCCATTTTGACGCAATTTTCCTCATTTTCAGGCAGTCCTTCAGGATGTGGAGGACAGTCGAATTCGCCAGTCCTGTATCTTGCGCTAATTCACGAAGCGTTACGTTCCGATCCGCCTCCACTAACGCGGACACCATCTGTACATTTTCATCACTTACTGGTGGGTGACCACATCGAGGCATGCCCTCCACACGTTCGCGCCCATCTCGAAAGGCTGCAACCCATCTTGCTACCGTTCTGTAAGGTAACGCAGATGCACCGCACGCCTCTTGCAGTCCTTGGTGGCACTCTCAAGCCGTGCGACCCCTAGCGGTCTGAATTTTTATCCACGTTCTCTGCTCCTGCTTCGAAAACATTGCGACCGTCTTGCGCAAGCGCTTGCCCACAACTAGACTACTCATCTAACAGGCACCACTGCATACGAATGGGGGAGGGGACGGACGAGGTCATGTGCTCTAAGGGAGGGATACAGGTTATCTACTTTTGCTAACAATGGCAGAGTCCAACACCGTTGCAACATAAAGCAGCAGCATCGTTGCCAAAACTAAAAAAAAGCAACCCTTCTACGTACAAAAAATAAATAATAATAATAATATCGTATGGCCTCGGATGCCGGTGCAAGCTTTGTAATTTGACACCCAGAGGGTAGCTTGCATGTCGAATTTCGTTGTTCCTTGGATCACTATGAAAGTCAAGGAGGTTAGATATCTACTGTCGACCAAAGTATTATGTGCACTCGAGTTTGAAGGTTGTTTGTGAAGTAACCAATAGACCTACATAAAATCCAATAACATCATCATTTCCGTCGTTCTATTTTACGTTAATAGGTTTGGAATTTTTAATTTATATTTTAATATTTTTATCGCAGTTGGAACACAAAAAGTGCACGTTTTTAAGCGTGTTTCAACCATGCGTCACATTTAAGAATTATTATCTCAAAAACCCGTCATCAGATCGAATCCAAATTTTACCACAATATACATTGGAATGTTGTATAACTGGTTTATAAATTTCAAAATTGTGTGTGTCCAAGAAACAAAGTTGTTATCATTTTTGTAAGGTAACCTTTTCTCGGCTCGGGGTGGTTGGAAAATGTAGTTCTTTGTTGCATTGTGATCCTTATACATCGAAAAGTTATGCTGTATGACTGTGAAATACGTAAATTAATTCACTTATTTTATATCGGTTTGTATTTGTACGGGGAATTAAGTCATGGTTCACCAGTTAGCCGCTCCGGGAATAGCTGTACAGCGTTGCCGAAATGGTGCTCTCACGCATCATGGCGCGTCTCGCTTGGAAGTGATGGGCTCCATCTCAGCAACGCTGTACAGCTTTTCCAGGAGCGGCTAGGTGGTGAACCATGAGTTATTTCCTCGTACAAATACAAACCGATATAAAATAAGTGAATTAATTTACGTATTTCACAGTCATACAGCATAACTTCTTGATGTATAACGATTAAAACGCAACCAAGAACTACATTTTCCAACTACCCCGAGCCGAGAAAAAGTTACCTTACAACAATGATAACAACTTTGTTTTTTGGACACACAAAATTGTGAAATTAATAAAGCAGTTATACAACACTCCAATGTATATTGTGTTAACATTTGGATTCGATCAGATGACGGGTTTTTGAGATAATAATTCTTAAATGTGACGCATGGTTGAAACACGCTTAAAAACGTGCACTTTTTGTGTTCCAACTGCGATAAAAAATATTAAAATATAAATTAAAAAATGAACTAACGTAAAATTGAACGACGAAAATGATGATGTTATTGGATTTTATGTAGGTCTATTGGTTAGTTAACAACCAACCTTCAAACTCGAGTACACATAATACTTTGGTCGACAGTAAGCTCCTTGAACACTATAGCGCTTTCTACTAGAGAAATGAGGAACATTGTGTTGGCGGAAACTCACGAGATTAATTTTACCATCATGAACACGGCCTACTGAATTCAAATGGGTTCTTTGACAAGCCAACATCGTATGACATGCGTGTCGTATTTTTGCCGCCATTCAAAAATCACTTGCCACGGCCAGGAGTGAACCTGCAATTTGGGGTTAGTATACCGACACGCTATCCACTCACCCACCGTGGCAAGCTTTAAAAAAATAAAAAAATAACACTACTGGAAAAAATTGCGTGCATTAGTTTTCATCACTGTTGTAATGGAGCAGTTTTAGTGATCAGTGATCAAAACTAATACACGTATTTTTTTTTCAGGAGTGTTATTAATTTTTTGTACATATATTACATACATTGTACCCCGCCCAGTCTTTGGGCAAATTTGTGTTGGCCGACTGAAGAGCTATAAATAACTGTTTATATAGGCAACACTGGAAATTAGCTTCAATACTTGACATTACTTTTTAACTTATTTAATAATCATCATTACTTACATGAATTTCAGAGAAGTTGCTAGAAATTATGTCCTTTTATTTTCTAAACACACGTTGCACCAGTAGTGGTTTTGTACGGGTTCTAGCACCACCTCCACCTCCCCACCTCACAAGATGGCGGCAGCTCGATATCTCTCGAACGCATGGTCGGATTTTGACAAATGAGGTGTCATTGAACTCGGGCTAACACCCCCTTTCCCATGGACAACATATTTCCACCCCAAAAGTAAAACCTACCCTACTAGGGGGTGAAATTGTAATTTTTTAGAGAATCTCTGTTACCAATTGCAACATGTGAGAGTTTGAATGCCGATATGGATTTAAACGTTGTTCCACATAAAGTGCATGTGTACAGTGGATAGCCACTATGAATTAACATGCTTGTTTTTTGTTTTTACGCATGCCCACTCATGGCTTTTGTAAGACGGTGGGGGAGTGGTTCCCTGTGGACGGGTTATTGTTGACAGGTCATTGTTGACAAGTCATTGTTGTCGAGTCCTTGTGGACGAGTCCTTGTGGACAAGTCCTTGTGGACAGGTCATTGTGGACGAGTCTGTGTGGACGAGTCCTTGTGGACAAGTCCTTGTGGACGAGTCCTTGTCCCTTTGGACTGATCCCTTTGGACGGGTCCCTTTGGCCTGGTTCCTACGGACTAGTCCATGAATTTATTTAAATTATGTCAAAGGGTCTAACTACATTTGTGTGTGTTGAATTGACGTTGTTCACCACTACTATAATGGGATAACGATATGAAAGGAAAGTGACGAAATACATGTGAACACGTGTGAAATGACCTTATTACCGTCCTCCTTGTGAAACAAGTCACATCCTGTTTTGCTTCATACGTGAGAAAATGCGAGTTCATGTGTAATATGATCTAACACACAGGTGTTCACATGTGCACGCGCACGATAAGAGCTAACAAGTCACAACCTGTTTTGACAGTGGTGGGAATAAGGCTAGAGACATGTACGAGTAGTCAAATTACTCCGGCAGACAACCCCTTTCCTATGGATAACTTATTTCCACTCAAAAATAAAATCTACCCCTAAAAATAATAATTTTTAGGTAAAAGTCGCTTTCCATGTGCAACATGTGGGAGTTTGTATGCCAATATGAAATTAAACTCGTTCCACATAAAGTGCATGCATACAACTGAATGCCGCTATGATTTATCATTTTTGTTTTTTTATTTTACGAATGCGCAATTGGGGTTTTTGTAAGAGGGCGGGCTTTTTGAATAATGATTTATAGATACTTTTTTTTTTACAAATTAACCAAAGATCCAAAAACTAATAGGTCATCAGCTTTTTAATATCTTATGAACTAAGAAAGCTAGGAATTTGTATGAGGGGTCGTTGGACTTAGGGTGACGCCCTGTTTTTGAATGTATTATTCATTTTTTGTCAAAAGGGCCTAACTGCACTTTCGTTAATATCTCGCTAACTAATAATCACAGAGGGTCGAGTGAGGTGTCATAGGACTTAAAATGGCCAACCCCTCTCCATGACCAATGAATTTACCAAAAAAAAAAAAACAGCAAGGTCATTAACCTAAGATTGTATCAACTAATAATCAGAGAGGGACAAGTGAGGTGTCACAAGACTCAGGATGGCCAACCCTTTTCCATGACCAACGAATTTACCCAAAATACCCAAAACAGCAAGGTCATTGACCTAAGATTTTATAAACTTATCAGTAGAGAGAGTCAAGTGAGGTGTCATAGGACTATGAATGGTTAACCCTTTCCCATGACCAATGAATTTACCCCAAAAATTCAAAACAGCAAGGTCATTGACCTGAGATTTTATAAATTAATAATCGGATATCAACATGTGAGGTGTCATAGGACTTAGAATGGTCAACCCTTTCCCATGGATAATGAATTTACCCAAAAATACTCAATAAATCAAGGTCATCGACCTGAGATTTTATAAACTTATAATCGGATATGGACATGTGAAATGTTTACAGTGAGTGATGAAACATAGCTAGGTAGTGAAAGAATTATTGTAAGCTACATGTATGGTGACTGACAAATCTTCCACCATTGGAACTTGTTTTCAGATCAAACTGCAGTACAGAGAGAGTATAGGTTGTAGGTATGGGATAATAAATGACAAATGGTGTATACAAAATCTGATTTATCGATTCAAGAAATAAGAGTAGACAATCTTTAATTGATTGGTTAAAGAGGATAGCTAAAATCCAAAATGGTGACTGCATTTAACTAGACTGAACCAAGCTGAATCAAACCCAACCAAACCGAACCAAACTTAATCAAAAACAAGCCAATGGTTTAAGTGTAAAACTTGTGGTTGAATGTGGGCATTGGTAATGTCAGAAAGGAAAGGGATAACGCTCTACCTATAGAGGGTAAGGTAAAGCTAGTGCATGATGCTAATGCACACACACACAAGTACATGAACCACACACAACCATCCTATGCAGTTATTATGGGTTGACTGTTAAAACTTGCTCAGTGGTTACTGGGACAAGATGGTCGCTACACACAACAAGCTTTAAATACCTGAGGCTAATAATCTATACACACACTCACACACACTTGTTCTAAACTAAACTGTCTTGCTGGCAGAGCTCACACAGTAGGTAAATGACAGAAATGCTTGGCTAACAGAAATACAATCATTTTCGGTTGTCTAATGTTACCAGCTAAACATTACGTGCTATAGTGGTGAGCACATGTGCCTCTTTCACTGGAGATCTTAACTCGATTTCTAGCTCTAAGGCCTAGAACGAATCAAACTAAGAAAAAAGGGTATGTTGACGCAGTGGTTAAACTGTTAGCCTTTCACTAAGGTAGACTAGGGTTTGATTTTTGGTTAATATGCATGTCATAAACAATCAAATAAAAGCAGAGATAATGTTTAAAACTGATTACACTTGTCTCTTTTCAAATTATTACTTAGATTACAAATACAAACGTGGACTGGGTTTGACATACAGTTAATGCTTCCTATCACATACCAGACTGCAAGAAAGCCAAACAAGCAAAAGCAGTGGTAAAATCGCTATGTGTAGAGAAATACCTAACGGTTTTATGAACTGGCAAAGGTATGTCGCATAAACAGTGCAGGATACAATCCAGCAACCATAATTTTTATCTCGTGGACAAGAGAAAACATATATATAGAGAGAGATATATAGAAAGCTTGTGTGTGTGTGTGTGTCTGTGTGCGCGCGTGTGTGTGTGTGTGTGTGGGTAGCATTGGTTGTTTGACCAGAGAAAATACGGTGAGGTAGGGTGAGGAGTGGGAGAATTAGCACTTATATATGAATGGAAAATAGATTTTTTTCAATCGTTTTGTTTTTCAAATGCAGTTGTAGATAGTCGTTTTTTGTAAAACATTCTTACTTGCAGTAGTAATAAGCCTCTATGGTTCCGCTAACACATAGATAGACTGTATTATTGCCATGGTCAAGCACTCACATTAAGATCATTTACAAAATCATAAAATGAAAAATAAAAATCTTGTTTTGGAAATATCGTTTTTCAACATACACACAAAATAAATATATAAAAAATTTGTAAACAGCAAATTGGAAAATCCATGTTTCCATATAGACAAAATTTAAAAACCTTAAACGGACATTTAAGAAAATATATGCAAATGGGAAATTGACAAATGTGTAAATATGAAAATGGAAAAATCCATGTTTCCATATCATGAAATTGAAAAACATCAAACTGTCATTTTAAAAAATGCAAATGGAAAATTGACAAATTGCAATGTGTGAAATGTGAAATTGAACAAATGGCTATCATTATATAAAAAAAGAACATGGTGCTCTATGGTTGAGGTGTGAATCAAACCCTCTCTACTTATTTGGACCACTCGAGACTGAGTAGACTAGTTTTAGTTGTCATACCACTTTTAAAAGTTTTTGTTAAATCTAGGAATTGAACCCAAGAGCTTGTAGGGGGGGATCCAAGGTTATAATAAGTTAAACAGATAGCCTTGAATGTAGGGTGTGGTAGTTATATACAGATGAGACGTTTCGCTCGGGGCAGGGAGGCATGGAGATCTGCATCAAACCAGTCAAAAGACTGACGACTCAAACAACAACATGTAGAGCTCACCAAAATAATGTTGTGTAACGGTAAATGTTAGTCAACGAACATTAATGCATTACTAAAACCCATGACACGATACCTAAGAGCTTTTCTAAAATTATTTTAAAATGCCTTTAACCCTATATGAAACACCCAGTTCACAAGACTCATAACTGCAATGTTATGGTCAAACAAAACAAAATCTATATTTCAAAACAAACAAGTGGTTTAGTCAATGTATACTGGAAAAAGTTTTATAAACACTCAAGTCCACAAAAATAATTAAATTAGTAACTGTCAGGTTGACCGAGTGGTTATGGTGTTTGACTTAAGTTCAAATTTTCTGTACAAGAAAGCAAGGGTTCGAATACCTTACCTGATATAACTATTGCCTCAACATGACTTGACCACACTGTATTATTGTGTACTCGGTACACAAACCATAGATAGAGTGTATTGTTTAAGGTCACTCTCTTTGCGAACATAGTCAGAGACTGTTGATGGTTAACAATTGCATTAATAGTGGGACATAGGGATAGCAATTAAGAAAAACAGACAATACCCATACACTTTTTTTTATTTATTTAATGTAAGTACTTGTACAATAGTTATATACAAACTACAACTCTCTTTTGTCTATTACTATCTAGTCCTTTTCGATCCACTTGCATAACAAGGCAGATGACTTTGTAGTTCAGCCCCTTAAAACAACAACAACACTACCTCTTGCATAGTCTGTGATGTTGATGACTCTTGAGGCGTGGAAGATGGATACAACATAACTTTTACAACAGGGGTTAAACGTTGCTCAACAATCAATGCACTATTTTGAGTAGCAACATCTTTCTCTTGTACTAACTTATTAGCATTCTGATGATTTTTTTGCCAACACCATCAGTGTTTTGTCTGGAGCACTACATTGATGATCACTCACACTTAAAACCACACCATTTCTACTTTTCATATTGCCTCGACATCTTGTTGACCTCTGCTTTGAGCATCGCCAGAATATTATTCCTTTTACATTTTGTCGTCTATAGTTATAAGAGTAGCCTTTATAGAGTACACGTTGTTTACCTCGGTTAGTTGTAGTAAGTTCCATAGTAGTAACTAACCTGTTAGTATGATTTGCACACTACAAAGGTTATCTCTGTTCTGGTAATAGAATTATTTAGCGTTGGCTTTTATATTTAATATGTACAGTTAAAAGTGATAGAAAAGTGGTAGAAACGTGGTAGCAAAATGGTAGACAAGTGGTAGACAATTGGTAACATAGTGGTAGAAAAGTGGTAGCAAAGTGGTAGCAAAGTGGTAGAAAAGTGGTAGAAAGTGGCAGAAAAGTAGTAGAAAAGTGGTAGCAAAGTGGTAGAAAAGTGGTAGCAAAGTGGTAGAAAAGTGGTAGCAAACTAGAAAAGTGGTAGAAAAGTGATAGAAAAGTAGTAGAAAAGTGGTAGCAAAGTGGTAGAAAAGTGGTAGAAAACTAGAAAAGTGGTAGCAAAGTGGTAGAAAATATTACATGTATTGTTAAGAAATAGTTTAAGCGGTTACATGGATTCATTACACTATAATTTTAGCATCACGAAGCTCATTTTCTATATCCAAAAGTTCTTCCTCATATTTAGTATGACCAGCCTGTTTACAGGTATGCAAGTACTGAAGCCGCTGGATTAGCTTATTGGGATTGTTCCAGTAAACAAATTTAACAAATGATTTTTTTGGGTGTAAACCATTATCATCATCATCATCATCATCATCATCATCATCATCATGGTTATCATCATCAATATAATTATCATCAATATAATCATCATCACTATTACTATCTAATCCTTTTTGTTCATCTTGCAATGCAACAACCTTTGGCATAGTTTGTGTTGTCTTTGATAGTGTTAGAGGTTTCTTAGACGTTAACGACTGTCCTAACATGTCTTTTTCAGGAGATAATAAATGCTCTTTAACAAACAAAGCACTATCTTGAGCCACAATATTTTTTTCTTGGTCTTGCTTTTTTACCTTGGTTACAGTATTTTGTCCATTTAAATGAGTATTATTTTGAGATTTACAATGATGATCGATTGAAATAAGTATGTTGGAGCCTTTTGTTTTAATCATTCCTCGACACTTTTTAGATCGTTGTTTCGAACAGCACCAAATAACAGTTCCATTTTTATTAGTTCGTTTTACAATATATGCATATCCTTTATAGTAAGCACATGGCTTACCATAGCTAGTCGTTGATACTTCCATGTCGACTGTTAAGCATAAACTAATCTCTAGTAAAGTTAACTCGATAATAAAAATGATATTTTCTAGTATGTGCAGTTTAAAGTAAGAGCAAAAGTGAGAGTCAAATGGTAGAAAAGTGTTAGCAAAGTGGTGGAAGAGTGGTAGCAGTTTATAGTAGTCATGATCTTTTTTACCAGAATGTGATTTGAGTAAATGTAATTTCTAAACCTTAGCAGTGAGTAGTCAGTTAGTCTTGGTTCAGACAAGCGTAAACAGTTCTCCAATGAATCAGAGATCAAGATTTTCATTATGAAACAGTTGTGTGTAACCAATTAGGTATCGGTACTTGATAGCTTCACACATGAACAAAAATTCCAACATATCTGACATGAATTACATGATTTGAAAGTTGACAAAGAATATCCAATCAACCATTGCAGTTGCAATGTCAAACACAAAGACAAAATCAGCATGAACTTTTAAGTTACAGGAAAATTCTATGAAATAGACTATGCATGACATTTGGAAATACACATTAGAAGTTTGCAACACCATCCTTCTAGCCTATATAAATTATCGACATGGAAAGTGTGCACTGCCCCTAACATTAAACCAATTTATCAATAACGCAAGTCAACAATCAAAACATTTTGTGTTGAGTCTATCATTTAATGCATATATTCTGTCTACATTGAACAGTAACAAAAAACGCCATTCATAATTAATTAAATTTGCTTTAATTCGTTATGTAATGATAAATACATATTTAAAGTTTTGGCTGACTGTTCAGGGTGAATCGGCTTTGAACACATAAGAGAGGGAATATTTTAAGACTTAACCTCAGCTCACCTAACATAACCTAAATTTACCTATCCTAACCTTGTCATATAGGTAAGAAACGGGTCAAGCTATGCTTTCGACTACCGAGTTTCAGCTACTTTTCAAGGTTACTCTCCCGAACATTGCCGGAGACTGCTGATAAACACCTATGTTCCCACGGCGGCGGCGCGCAACGACTTACATGATGCGCTTCCCCCTTTTCATTGATCCCTGTTGATTTGTCCCTTTGGACTGGTCCCTGTTGACTAGCCCCTTTGGAAGGGCCCTTTTTGAAAGGAGTCATTTTTGACGGGTCCCTGTGGACAGGTCCTTTTGGCTGATCCCTTTGGACCGGTCCCTTTGGACTGGTACCTATGGACTGGCCCATGCAATTATCCAAATTATGTCAAAAGTTTATGCTTAACAGTCGACATGGAAGTATCAACGACTAGCTATGGTAAGCCATGTGCTTACTATAAAGGATATGCATATATTGTAAAACGAACTAATAAAAATGGAACTGTTATTTGGTGCTGTTCGAAACAACGATCTAAAAAGTGTCGAGGAATGATTAAAACAAAAGGCTCCAACATACTTATTTCAATCGATCATCATTGTAAATCTCAAAATAATACTCATTTAAATGGACAAAATACTGTAACCAAGGTAAAAAAGCAAGACCAAGAAAAAAATATTGTGGCTCAAGATAGTGCTTTGTTTGTTAAAGAGCATTTATTATCTCCTGAAAAAGACATGTTAGGACAGTCGTTAACGTCTAAGAAACCTCTAACACTATCAAAGACAACACAAACTATGCCAAAGGTTGTTGCATTGCAAGATGAACAAAAAGGATTAGATAGTAATAGTGATGATGATTATATTGATGATAATTATATTGATGATGATAACCATGATGATGATGATGATGATGATGATGATGATGATGATAATGGTTTACACCCAAAAAAATCATTTGTTAAATTTGTTTACTGGAACAATCCCAATAAGCTAATCCAGCGGCTTCAGTACTTGCATACCTGTAAACAGGCTGGTCATACTAAATATGAGGAAGAACTTTTGGATATAGAAAATGAGCTTCGTGATGCTAAAATTATAGTGTAATGAATCCATGTAACCGCTTAAACTATTTCTTAACAATACATGTAATATTTTCTACCACTTTGCTACCACTTTTCTAGTTTTCTACCACTTTTCTACCACTTTGCTACCACTTTTCTACTACTTTTCTATCACTTTTCTACCACTTTTCTAGTTTGCTACCACTTTTCTACCACTTTGCTACCACTTTTCTACCACTTTGCTACCACTTTTCTACTACTTTTCTGCCACTTTCTACCACTTTTCTACCACTTTGCTACCACTTTGCTACCACTTTTCTACCACTATGTTACCAATTGTCTACCACTTGTCTACCATTTTGCTACCACGTTTCTACCACTTTTCTATCACTTTTAACTGTACATATTAAATATAAAAGCCAACGCTAAATAATTCTATTACCAGAACAGAGATAACCTTTGTAGTGTGCAAATCATACTAACAGGTTAGTTACTACTATGGAACTTACTACAACTAACCGAGGTAAACAACGTGTACTCTATAAAGGCTACTCTTATAACTATAGACGACAAAATGTAAAAGGAATAATATTCTGGCGATGCTCAAAGCAGAGGTCAACAAGATGTCGAGGCAATATGAAAAGTAGAAATGGTGTGGTTTTAAGTGTGAGTGATCATCAATGTAGTGCTCCAGACAAAACACTGATGGTGTTGGCAAAAAAATCATCAGAATGCTAATAAGTTAGTACAAGAGAAAGATGTTGCTACTCAAAATAGTGCATTGATTGTTGAGCAACGTTTAACCCCTGTTGTAAAAGTTATGTTGTATCCATCTTCCACGCCTCAAGAGTCATCAACATCACAGACTATGCAAGAGGTAGTGTTGTTGTTGTTTTAAGGGGCTGAACTACAAAGTCATCTGCCTTGTTATGCAAGTGGATCGAAAAGGACTAGATAGTAATAGACAAAAGAGAGTTGTAGTTTGTATATAACTATTGTACAAGTACTTACATTAAATAAATAAAAAAAAGTGTATGGGTATTGTCTGTTTTTCTTAATTGCTATCCCTATGTCCCACTATTAATGCAATTGTTAACCATCAACAGTCTCTGACTATGTTCGCAAAGAGAGTGACCTTAAACAATACACTCTATCTATGGTGTGTGTACCGAGTACACAATAATACAGTGTGGTCAAGTCATGTTGAGGCAATAGTTATATCAGGTAAGGTATTCGAACCCTTGCTTTCTTGTACAGAAAATTTGAACTTAAGTCAAACACCATAACCACTCGGTCAACCTGACAGTTACTAATTTAATTATTTTTGTGGACTTGAGTGTTTATAAAACTTTTTCCAGTATACATTGACTAAACCACTTGTTTGTTTTGAAATATAGATTTTGTTTTGTTTGACCATAACATTGCAGTTATGAGTCTTGTGAACTGGGTGTTTCATATAGGGTTAAAGGCATTTTAAAATAATTTTAGAAAAGCTCTTAGGTATCGTGTCATGGGTTTTAGTAATGCATTAATGTTCGTTGACTAACATTTACCGTTACACAACATTATTTTGGTGAGCTCTACATGTTGTTGTTTGAGTCGTCAGTCTTTTGACTGGTTTGATGCAGATCTCCATGCCTCCCTGCCCCGAGCGAAACGTCTCATCTGTATATAACTACCACACCCTACATTCAAGGCTATCTGTTTAACATATTATAACCTTGGATCCCCCCCTACAAGCTCTTGGGTTCAATTCCTAGATTTAACAAAAACTTTTAAAAGTGGTATGACAACTAAAACTAGTCTACTCAGTCTCGAGTGGTCCAAATAAGTAGAGAGGGTTTGATTCACACCTCAACCATAGAGCACCATGTTCTTTTTTTATAATGATAGCCATTTGTTCAATTTCACATTTCACACATTGCAATTTGTCAATTTTCCATTTGCATTTTTTAAAATGACAGTTTGATGTTTTTCAATTTCATGATATGGAAACATGGATTTTTCCATTTTCATATTTACACATTTGTCAATTTCCCATTTGCATATATTTTCTTAAATGTCCGTTTAAGGTTTTTAAATTTTGTCTATATGGAAACATGGATTTTCCAATTTGCTGTTTACAAATTTTTTATATATTTATTTTGTGTGTATGTTGAAAAACGATATTTCCAAAACAAGATTTTTATTTTTCATTTTATGATTTTGTAAATGATCTTAATGTGAGTGCTTGACCATGGCAATAATACAGTCTATCTATGTGTTAGCGGAACCATAGAGGCTTATTACTACTGCAAGTAAGAATGTTTTACAAAAAACGACTATCTACCACTGCATTTGAAAAACAAAACGATTGAAAAAAATCTATTTTCCATTCATATATAAGTGCTAATTCTCCCACTCCCCACCCTACCTCACCGTATTTTCTCTGGTCAAACAACCAATGCTACCCACACACACACACACACACACACACGCACACAGACACACACACACACAAGCTTTCTATATATCTCTCTATATATATATATGTTTTCTCTTGTCCACGAGATAAAAATTATGGTTGCTGGATTGTATCCTGCACTGTTTATGCGACATACCTTTGCCAGTTCATAAAACCGTTAGGTATTTCTCTACACATAGCGATTTTACCACTGCTTTTGCTTGTTTGGCTTTCTTGCAGTCTGGTATGTGATAGGAAGCATTAACTGTATGTCAAACCCAGTCCACGTTTGTATTTGTAATCTAAGTAATAATTTGAAAAGAGACAAGTGTAATCAGTTTTAAACATTATCTCTGCTTTTATTTGATTGTTTATGACATGCATATTAACCAAAAATCAAACCCTAGTCTACCTTAGTGAAAGGCTAACAGTTTAACCACTGCGTCACCATACCCTTTTTTCTTAGTTTGATTCGTTCTAGGCCTTAGAGCTAGAAATCGAGTTAAGATCTCCAGTGAAAGAGGCACATGTGCTCACCACTATAGCACGTAATGTTTAGCTGGTAACATTAGACAACCGAAAATGATTGTATTTCTGTTAGCCAAGCATTTCTGTCATTTACCTACTGTGTGAGCTCTGCCAGCAAGACAGTTTAGTTTAGAACAAGTGTGTGTGAGTGTGTGTATAGATTATTAGCCTCAGGTATTTAAAGCTTGTTGTGTGTAGCGACCATCTTGTCCCAGTAACCACTGAGCAAGTTTTAACAGTCAACCCATAATAACTGCATAGGATGGTTGTGTGTGGTTCATGTACTTGTGTGTGTGTGCATTAGCATCATGCACTAGCTTTACCTTACCCTCTATAGGTAGAGCGTTATCCCTTTCCTTTCTGACATTACCAATGCCCACATTCAACCACAAGTTTTACACTTAAACCATTGGCTTGTTTTTGATTAAGTTTGGTTCGGTTTGGTTGGGTTTGATTCAGCTTGGTTCAGTCTAGTTAAATGCAGTCACCATTTTGGATTTTAGCTATCCTCTTTAACCAATCAATTAAAGATTGTCTACTCTTATTTCTTGAATCGATAAATCAGATTTTGTATACACCATTTGTCATTTATTATCCCATACCTACAACCTATACTCTCTCTGTACTGCAGTTTGATCTGAAAACAAGTTCCAATGGTGGAAGATTTGTCAGTCACCATACATGTAGCTTACAATAATTCTTTCACTACCTAGCTATGTTTCATCACTCACTGTAAACATTTCACATGTCCATATCCGATTATAAGTTTATAAAATCTCAGGTCGATGACCTTGATGTATTGGGTATTTTTGGGTAAATTCATTATCCATGGGAAAGGGTTGACCATTCTAAGTCCTATGACACCTCACATGTTGATATCCGATTATTAGTTTATAAAATCTCAGGTCAATGACCTTGCTGTTTTGAATTTTTGGGGTAAATTCATTGGTCATGGGAAAGGGTTAACCATTCATAGTCCTATGACACCTCACTTGACTCTCTCTACTGATAAGTTTATAAAATCTTAGGTCAATGACCTTGCTGTTTTGGGTATTTTGGGTAAATTCGTTGGTCATGGAAAAAGGTTGGCCATCCTGAGTCTTGTGACACCTCACTTGTCCCTCTCTGATTATTAGTTGATACAATCTTAGGTTAATGACCTTGCTGGGTTTTTTTTTGGTAAATTCATTGGTCATGGAGAGGGGTTGGCCATTTTAAGTCCTATGACACCTCACTCGACCCTCTGTGATTATTAGTTAGCGAGATATTAACGAAAGTGCAGTTAGGCCCTTTTGACAAAAAATGAATAATACATTCAAAAACAGGGCGTCACCCCAAGTCCAACGACCCCTCATACAAGTTCCTAGCTTTCTTAGTTCATACGATATTAAAAAGCCGATGACCTATTAGTTTTTGGATCTTTGGTTAATTTGTAAAAAAAAACGTATCTATAAATCATTATTCAAAAAGCCCGCCCTCTTACAAAAACCCCAATTGCGCATTCGTAAAATAAAAAAACAAAAATGATAAATCATAGCGGCATTCAGTTGTATGCATGCACTTTATGTGGAACGAGTTTAATTTCATATTGGCATACAAACTCCCACATGTTGCACATGGAAAGCGACTTTTACCTAAAAATTATTATTTTTAGGGGTAGATTTTATTTTTGAGTGGAAATAAGTTATCCATAGGAAAGGGGTTGTCTGCCGGAGTAATTTGACTACTCGTACATGTCTCTAGCCTTATTCCCACCACTGTCAAAACAGGTTGTGACTTGTTAGCTCTTATCGTGCGCGTGCACATGTGAACACCTGTGTGTTAGATCATATTACACATGAACTCGCATTTTCTCACGTATGAAGCAAAACAGGATGTGACTTGTTTCACAAGGAGGACGGTAATAAGGTCATTTCACACGTGTTCACATGTATTTCGTCACTTTCCTTTCATATCGTTATCCCATTATAGTAGTGGTGATCAACGTCAATTCAACACACACAAATGTAGTTAGACCCTTTGACATAATTTAAATAAATTCATGGACTAGTCCGTAGGAACCAGGCCAAAGGGACCCGTCCAAAGGGATCAGTCCAAAGGGACAAGGACTCGTCCACAAGGACTTGTCCACAAGGACTCGTCCACACAGACTCGTCCACAATGACCTGTCCACAAGGACTTGTCCACAAGGACTCGTCCACAAGGACTCGACAACAATGACTTGTCAACAATGACCTGTCAACAATAACCCGTCCACAGGGAACCACTCCCCCACCGTCTTACAAAAGCCATGAGTGGGCATGCGTAAAAACAAAAAACAAGCATGTTAATTCATAGTGGCTATCCACCGTACACATGCACTTTATGTGGAACAACGTTTAAATCCATATCGGCATTCAAACTCTCACATGTTGCAATTGGTAACAGAGATTCTCTAAAAAATTACAATTTCACCCCCTAGTAGGGTAGGTTTTACTTTTGGGGTGGAAATATGTTGTCCATGGGAAAGGGGGTGTTAGCCCGAGTTCAATGACACCTCATTTGTCAAAATCCGACCATGCGTTCGAGAGATATCGAGCTGCCGCCATCTTGTGAGGTGGGGAGGTGGAGGTGGTGCTAGAACCCGTACAAAACCACTACTTGCACCGACGTAGGAAGTTTTGGTAAACTCGCTGTAATTCATGCTGAATGATATTTAGTATCAGTGTAGTTATTTCCAGAGACTCCAGAGCACGCGGATTGTTTCCGTATACCTTTTGTTTGAGGTTCCTCCACAAGTTAAAAAATCACACGGTGCTGAAATTTACGAACACATTAAATGTAAATTTTTCTGTAAGACTTCTTCTTGAGAAGTTTCCACTAGGCAAATTCGTTGTTTTGTTCTATAACTTACCCAAGGTTCGTATATAAGAGGTTGTCTCGTTCCGCGCGCATGCGCTCTACTCCCCCGGCCGATGACGTATTGCTCAGACCCGGCAACAGCCAACACCACAGTCTCCAGTAAGCTGGCAGCTTCAGCTATTCTTTATGGTGTTGTGTTGATGTGTGTATCTATTCTCGTTACGGTTCATTATTTAGTGGTGTTTGATAGTGCTTCATTAAGTACTGCTCTACACGTTTCCCCGAGTAATAGGTAAGTGCTTGGTAAATGAAAGAGCCATTTGTGTATCATTAGCTTCGTGGTACGACCTGATAGTTTTGAGTTTTCTACGATGCCTGGAATGAGATGCACGGTGGCTTTGTGTACAAACAGTCTTATTAAAACGAAGCGGGATCCCGGGAGTGCGCATATAAAGTATCATTCATTCCCTAAAGACAATTTAATTAGGCAAAAATGGGTGCTGTGTACTAGAAGAGACGGGAAGTGGAATCCGAATACTTCACAAATATGCTCTGAACATTTTACGGAGGATGACTATGAGAGGGACCTGAAAGCAGAATTATTGAATTTAATTCCTAAGAGAAAACTAAAACAGACTGCTGTGCCTTCACTTAAATTAGGAACTGATATACCCGAAGAAACCAAGGTGCAGATACGTGAACGTGAAATACGTGTTGAGAAGAGAGAAAATAAAATAACTGTGAATCAAATTTTAGAAAGCTCGTACTCTGTTCAAGAAGTGTGTGATGACGTCCGAACTACAACGGAAGAAAATCAAATAGATGTTTTCAAGATGGAAAATGAAAAGTTGCAACAAAAGAACGCAGAGCTGGGGGAGAGAATCGTACTGAAAAGCCAAGAAATTGGCAGGCTTAAAAGAGAACTTTGTAAAAGGAAGAGAAAAAGGATTGATGAAACCAGAGTGCGTTAAAAGGCCCGGGAAATACTCGGTTCAGTTTTCACCGAAAATCAAATAGACATCCTTTTAAGTAAGAAAAAGAAAGTTAAATGGACAGACGATGAAATATCTCTTGCATTTTCCCTGAGATATGTTAGTAAGCGTTCATATCTTTTTCTGAAGAAGAAAATGAACATTCCTTTGCCTGGACTGTCTACACTGCAAAAATGGGCATCAACAGTCGATATGAACAATGGTGTTCTCCAAGATGTTTTCCGCTTTCTGTGCGTTGCTGGTTCATCTCTGAGCAAGAAAGAAAAAATTACGGTTCTTCTTTTTGATGAAATGAAAGTTAAAAGCGTCATGGAATATGACCGGAAAGGAGATGAAGTTATCGGGCCACACTCCAATGTGCAAATAATAATGACTCGGGGACTTTTTGCTCAATGGAAGGTGCCTCTCTTTGTTGATTTTGACGTGAAAATAACCTGCGAGATTTTAAACTCTATCCTTTTAAAACTTTCCGATATAGGGTACATTGTAAAAGCATGTGTTAGCGACATGGGGGGTGGAAATGTTTGACTTTGGAAGGAACTAGGAATTAGTACTGAAAAAACCTGGTTCACTCATCCCTCTACGGAAGAAAAAAATATACATGTTTGCTGACGCGCCACATCTTCTGAAACTAGTGCGGAACTGGTTTTTAGACACTGGGTTCCAGCTAAAGAGTGGACAGATTGTAAATAGAAATCCTATCGTAGCATTATTAAATGATCAGAAGAAAAGTGATCTCAAAATGTTGCATAATCTGAACGAAAGTCACATCACTGTGGAAAAGACTCACGAGACAAAATGTGAGGAAAGCGTGTCAGTTATTGTCGCACAAGACAGCTACTGCTCTGCAATTTATGAAACCGGGAGCTGATCCTCAGCTGGCTGAATAAACTGGAAAATGTATTGAAATAATTGATAGGTGGTACGATGTGATGAATACATACACTCCCAAACCTTCAGGTAGACCTTCCAAGAACCCATATGGAAAAGATCTGGAATCTCAAGACGCAATTCTCAACGACATGCTTGAATTAATTGAAACAATGAGATGCTGTGGCAAGAAAAATATACAGATTTTTCAGAGAGGAATCATCACATCAATTAAATCTTTGAAGTATCTTCTATTAGATTTAAAGAGTGTCCATGGTATTGAGTACATACTCACCCACCGTCTCAACCAGGACGCTTTAGAACATCTGTTTTCTCAGATTAGGACGAAAGGGGGTCTGAATGATCATCCTTCTCCTTTAGACACATTATATCGTTTAAGAATGATTATTTTAGGGCGAAATCAAGGACTCCTTCAAAATAATTCTAATACAGGAACCGAAGATGATTCCGAATATATTCCAGCCAAAGTGCTTCGAATGTCTGGTGTATTATGCAAGAAGGAAGAGGATAATCCGGAGAAAGATAGCGAAATAGATGTCACCAAAGAAATGATTGCATCTTCGATTCCTGAAAACGAATTGAGCACCCTCCTAACTGAAATGGAAGCCAATGCATTGTTTTACCTTTCTGGGTGGGTAGCAAAAAAGCTTAGATCGACATGTCCAAACCTTGGTAGCTATACATTTACTAGCTCTGAATCGCAGACTAGGAATCCACAAAATGCATGGATCAAAAGTTTGTCGTTCGGTGGACTCGTAGAGCCTTCTGAAAGCTGAAAAAAAGAGGCAAAATTGCTAGAAGATGAATTTAAGAAGTACCATGGTCTCAAGAGGGTAAATTGTGCATTACCAATTTGGTTGAATCTCTTTACAAGAAATATCCTGAAATAAATCGTGTAGTGGTAGAGACATTCGTTCGACAGAGGACCTTCATACGAATGAAGTTCATGAATGCACTGAAGACAACACAGGGGAGCTACAAGAGGAGTAATGAATGTTCAGTCTCTCATGACAAAATATCCAAGAAGATGAAAAAATACACCAGGTGAATATATTTTCAGGCTTGAACGCTCGATTGAGTTCGTGAACAGTGAGCAAATGTACCGGTAATAGTTTTCCCTACTTAATCTCAACAGTATAATTGAGCATGAATTTTAATAGAATTAAAACGGCGCTGTGTATTGTACATTATGTTGAACTTTATCAATTATGACTCAATTTTGAAGCTTCAGAATTCTCGTTCTTTGTCGATTCGAATAACTTTTATATTTAATTATTCATGATGATGATGATGATGATAATTGTTGTTTTAAGGGGCCTAACTCTAGGTTATCGGACCCTAATGGTTTGGGTGATAGTGAAAATGAAAGATGATCAAATGAAACCTACAACTAAAACTAACTACTCTCTTACAAACTAGAAGAGGAAATGGTAAACAAAAAGTGTATTTACACGCTCTGATTATTTAAAGCTCTATTATATTAAACTGCATTTATAGCTACAAGTATCACGAGTTCTTATGTTGTACATCAACCCCGTGGTTACCTTCTGCAGTAGTGCAAGGCTAGCCGTAACAGTAGTCCCATCCGCTCAGCGCGGGTCGGCTGATGACGTCACGCAGCAGGGGAGCGCTGTTACCACAGACCTTATGAGAACGAGGCAACCTGTTCTCTACAAGCCTTGTAACTTACCATGTTCACGGGATACGAGATAGCCTACAGTATTTCACCACGAGTCTTAATTTTCTCATCTAAAGTATTTTGCCAGCTCCTTATGTAATAAATGCTATGACCACATCCGGTACTTCCCGACCCGCTGTTTTTTACTGGGTACTGTACCCGTATATTCGAGAGGCGGTCTGTCAGATATCCGAAGCACCGCTGGATTTGTAGACCCTGACTGCTCCGGCTAAATACTAGTCAAGAATCCACTCCAACCTGACCCTCAAGAATATACGTAGCGGGAAATACGATGAAACCGTGACTTACAAATATGCAATTAGCTCAAAGTAGAGCACCTATCTTGCGTTCTCGGGGATCTCGTGGTCAGCTTCTGGACCTAAAATGGGTTTCACAGTTGCATCTCCTTATATCTAAAATAAATCGAAACGACGCGGCGTCTAACAAAACTAAACAATTTAATAACAAAAAGGAAACTATATCTAAACATTCATACACTTAATAAAACGCACACCCATTCTCACCTCTTCACATCTACGCCACTGACACTCCTGTGTTCCAGGAACACTGTGACAAAATCTTGGGGCGGCCAAAGCCTATTACAACAAGCTAAAACAATTAAAAAACCCTGCGTGTTTCACATTCTTGTGGCACGCTCCGCTGGACACCTGGGTCCTTGCAGCGCGCGACTCAAGCCACGTGACAGATTATATAATCCAGCCCGTTACAATCTCCAACACCGGCTGATCCATTCATTGACTCTGTAGGCAAGCACCATGTCGACTCATTTATGTGGCGGTGCCTTGGCCTTGGCTGGAAAAACGAGTTCTGAATAAGACCCTCGCTTGTCTCCCTTGACCGAGAATGCACACATCTGTCACCAACAAGCAACGTTATATAAAATCTGATTTACGCCAGACAAAAACGCAAATCCCTCATACACCCTACATGTTAACAAACTGAAACTTCCACACACTGTTCCTTTCACTCCCGCGCGTTGTGATACCCCAACGGAGTTGTTTTCATACACACTGAACAATAAACAAACCGCATTCAACAACATCGACTTTCATACGCTATCCACTATGCTAAAACACCAAATAACTTCCTAAACCTAACACAGTATACCATCGATTGAAAAGTAATGAAAGTTAACAACTAAAGAATTTAAAACACATTCAACAGCATGAGCTATTATCAAGATACAAATGTAATGTCTATTTACACTTGAGCAAAAGCTCCGATCTCGCATCAATGCTAATTGCAATTTAATGGGATCATCACAATTCTCCATAATTTCAGAAATACTACCACTCATACTCAATTCTGGTCTGTCTTCAAAATAAGTCAAATATATTCGACCAGCAAAGGTTAAACATACGTATTTACATCCTTGGGTATAATAAAAGTTAATAAGAGTAAAAGTAACAGACATCAATATCCAATTTCCTGTCTAAATTTCGGCTGTGACCCTATTATCTTCACTTATCCAAAGTCGTGTATGAAATAAAAGGAGTTCTATCCACTCCCACCTTATGCCTTGCCAAAAATAGCCTTGCCCTTGCAAAGACTGTATTATAATGCGGAAACTCCTTCGCTAAAATCCTCTCGTATGCCAAACTGCACACAGAATTACAAACATATTAACCACTATCAAAAGGTTATCATCTTCACTTCCTTAAAACTGGCATTCCTTAAAAAGGGCATAATTCCTCAGCGTTGCCAAACCAACCGCTGGTATAACAAACAATAACATCAGTTGTTAATCCATTAATTTATACATGTCAACGACCTTTGGACTAAGCGTGAAAGACCTCCTCACAATTACTTTAAAAACGTTACTAGGATATCTCTAAACTGTTGCGTATACATTTAATAAAAATACTGTACTTGTTACTCCATACTTCTGGTTTCACTATCACAGATGAAGGAATATCATGTCTACAATGTGACATAATATTACCCATCGTGAATACATAATCACAAAAATTATTTGTGTGTGTTCGATAAGGATCAATCTCGACGAGGTAATCATACTAGAACTTCCCTAACGTCGGATGATAAAGTTCTTCCAAGAAGATTCTATTCTCAAATTATTTTAACTGACTGAAAGATCAGAGCTTTCTTCAATAAAACATACAGTTAGTCATATTCGTATTATCTCCATTCTGAACGAATATCTATGAGTTCTAACGATAATCATCGTTTCCACGCTAAATGTTTCTCTCCAATACGATGCTAAGATCGTTACGATGCTGTGATATTTCACAATATATCACCATTTCTTTCTTCTCTCTTGATGTTAGTTCACGACGAATAAAAAGCCCAAATTAAACTAATAAATTAATTTAATTGGTAACATAGACGAAAATGTCTATCACCTGAATTCAAGATGAATTCATAAACGTCGAAAATAAATTACTGTTCCTTAAGGAAATGACAAAAATACTAGTTCCTCAAACAAGTTACAAATCTCAGTTCAGAAACTGGATTGCAAACAAACAATGCTAAAAACGTCAAAAGACGATCACTACAAATGATCTCGAAGAATAAAATGTCTATACATGGAATACATAAATGTTGTGTCGAAATATGGATAAAGGACTTGCTCTAGAATGCCACTATAATGCTCTAACTACAAGTTTAATGAACACAGCTACCTTGTCTGGGAGTCTAGAAGTTCAAATAGAGTATTATAAAATACTCAGTTGTTACGTCCTTCAGGAATCCGGGTTCGATCCTAGCTCATCTCCAAGAACTCACGACCTCAGGAAAGAAACGAATTCCCCTACTGAAAAACAGCAATCTCCGACCGGGATCGAACTGCGGACCGCCAACTATCATCTTCTTTGTGACCGGGTACACCCTGGACCTCTTGATAGTCTTCATGTCTCTTGTCACTCCGTCATGGTACAGTTTCATCAAAACAACGAGAAGTGTCGAAAGTTCAGCTTCACGTTCCGAAATAAATTCGAAAAGGAAGTCGTGGACCTCACTCGTATACTGAATATTCATAGAGATGGAGTATGAATATCGTTCTGTAGTCGCTGGTGTTAACATCGAGCTCATGTTTGACGATAATGCACTAGAATGTGATTGTACATAACGTCTCATATTTGCTCGTAAAGTAGACAGTCATGAACAAACTCCTCTAACGAAGCTCCATCGTTGACCATATTGCTTCTACCTGCTTGTATTCCTGGCGCACATACTAATTTAGTCCATAATTATATTCATATTATAAGACTTAAAAATGTTCTTCTGTTGAGAATACACCATCATCATACTGGTGTTACCATAAAGTTCCTCACTAGCAATGCTAACACTCACTGTTACTCACGTGAATCTGTGCATTCGCTGTAGTCTTCTCGGACAAAAGTGTTTTATAGCGCTGGATTCAGACACTTTTCTAACTCTTCACAAAATGTTTATATCTCCCAAAATATTCATCCGAAATCAATAAAAGTTCGTAATATACTTCTCAAGATTGTATGCTGTAATTTGTCGTAGAAAATGTTTCTGAAGTTGATCAGTTCGAAGTTATTGTGGCATTGATATTCCTCGCAACTTCACTCACTTTACTGGCACGGCAATCTCCTACTCCAAGCCTTGAGATACCACGTCTCCGCGAGTCAACCTTTCACGGACTCTGTGATGCACTCGGAACTCCTATCTCTCCCGATAAAACACGTGTGATCAGTTCAAAATTCCAATGAATAAGAGCCTCGATGCTTTGCGTCTCCCCTCCAAGTCACCGATTCTGGCCACCTTTTTCGTTCCCTAGAAAATTTGAGCGGGCTCTAGCAAATTGCTTATTCCTTCGAATTGCGACTTGCTGTCGGCTTATAAAATATTTCCAATATTTCTAATATTTTATTATAATTATTATAATTTTCTTCACTTTACCATTACATAAATTCATTCTCTTGGGGCTTAAATGTGATAAATATCCATAAAAGTTAGTTGCTGGAACTCCCGTCTCCTCTAAAACTTCTTCTTATTGGCTGTAGGCTCATATCCAATCGGATAATTTATAACAATGTTTAAACAATTCCTGGGATGATTCGCTGTTGCTAGGTCGATTCTATGCTTCTCGAACCTTCCATTGCGCAATATAATCACGTGACGGAAATTCCCTCCTGCATGACGTCGCCACGAGACTGGTTTCTGCCAACCTCCAGTCTTGATATCGCTTGGTTAAATTTTATCATGGGCTTCGAAAAATATTCCCATTTTCATCCCAAATAATTCATTTTACGGGGGCAGTACATGCTTGTTATCGTCCGTGACTCGTCGCAATCTACCCACCACGCTGCCCCTGCAAAGGACCGTCCAATAGAGAAGGACCTCATTGTACAAGTACTATCCGTAAATCAGTCATTGGAATCGCATTATAATGTGATGGTGAAAAAATGACAATGAAATGAAAACTATCCACTACAACCAACTACTGACTTGTATACTAGAAGAAGAAAAGGACAAAACAGACATAAGGGAAATAAACGACAGGGAAAACCCTTGAAGAATGAGGACTGAGGGACTTGGAAGGAAATAGAGCCATGAAAGGCAGATAGGAAAGCGAAAGAGGAAAGGGTCCGCCCCAAAGGCAATTGAAGAGGGGAAAGCGGACCGAACTTAGGTATCCCTTGGAGCCGCCAACTCCCCAAGCCCAACAGAATTAGGGTATCCGAGGTCTGGGGTGACTTTCACTTTCCTGCCTTAATTGGCCCTTGTCTAATCTTGCCTGATCCCTCATTCTTTGAGGGGTCAGCCCTCTTCTTTTATTTCCATGGTATCTCCTGCCTTTTGGAGTTGGCGACCCCAAGAGATTCCTAAGTTGGGTCCGGTTTCTCCCTTTTTCCACTAACTTTGGGGTGGTATCTCTCCTGTTTCCCGTTCCTATCTACCTTTCATGGCTTCGTTTCCTTCTAAGTTCTTCAATACTCATTCTTCGAGAGATGAGGGCATCTCTTTTCTTCCTATCTTTTATTTCCCATGCAGTAGCGTAGCCAAGATCGACCAATGGGAGGGGTTATAGCAGTGGCGGATCCAGAGGTTCACCTCGGAGGGGGCACTCTAGGATTTCAGAGAAGCTAGAGAAAATATGTAATAAAATTACTAAATTTGTATTTAATCTACACTCACTACACATAACATTCAAGCACCAGATTTTATAATTCTACAAGAAATTCATTATATCAAAATGGTTTATTGGTTTCAGTTTCAATAACACAAGTCATTGTCATTATGTACAAAATACCTTTTTAATTCTACAGAATATGTACACTTCCACATTTTAATGCACATTACACAGTCAAATATGTATTAAAACATATGTAATCATAGTGACTATCTGAAGACAATATACAAGTCTACTACACAAATGTTACAAAATATGTACATAGTATCAACATTGTCAGTCACTGACTCACAACTAGTCACATGAATAAAAATACCGGCCACGACCAGTCAAATAGTCAAGTAGTATAGGAGGCGAAAGGATTCTACCTGTCCTAAACATAAAAAATTGTATGTCGATGTAGCGATTATATTAACAGTGTTGCCATTACATATTACAGTATATGATAACAAACATTGACCACATTAATGAATGCAGGCAATACAGCAAAGATTTTACTTGTAGTGCAGTTTGCAGAAACAATCATTTTTATCAGCAATATCAATGTGGCAGACAACTGTTTTTTTTGTGTGTGTGTGTGTGGGGGGGGGGGGGTGGCACTTGCCCCTGGTGCCCCCTCTGGATCAGCCACTGGGTTATAGTAACTGGGAGATAACAACGCTCTCCAAATGAGTGTTAATGTACACAGCACGTTATGGTACCTTATTATTAGCCTACGATTCACATTTTGCAAAAATGAGGAAAAAGTAGACTTATGAGATCGATCCGGGCAAATGTCTGTCTGTCTGTCCTTCTGTCTGTCTGTCTGTCTGTCTGTGTGTGTCCCCCCTATCAACTCCTAAACGGCTGCAGCATTCGAAACCAAATTTGGTTAGAGTAAAGATCTATATCTGAATATCTCAAGCCCATATTTGAAAAAGGTGTCAGTGCTACCAACTGCTAAAAATCGCACTAGAAATTTGAGCTCCATGTTGGATATCTAGGAAGGTATGCATGGGAGCTATTCTAAAATTGGCACACATATAGATAATAATATTTCAGTTTAATTTCCAGGAGGGAACACATGACAGTGTTACCAAAATGATTCTAAGCCTGCTGATAGGTCCAATTTTTAAATGCATATAACTTCTACACTATCAATTGGATTTCAACCAAATTTCGTATGTAATATGTGGACATAAACAGATATGACTCTGCGTATTCTTAAGACCAACCAGGGCTGCCAACTGTTAATAAATGCTGTCTCTATTCTTTATACCCTAATATCAATATATCAGAAAGTATGCAAGCCAACGGCTCTAAACTTTGCACACGTATAGTACCAGACATTATGGATTAATTTCGAGTAGCTAATATAAGTCAGTGCTGCCAACATGATTCTAAGCTTGCTGATAGGTCCGATTTTAAGATACATGTAACTTCTATACTAACAAATGGATTTCATCCAAAATTGGCACAACAAGAGATTAAGGACCTTGTAAAGCAGAGGGGAATATATATTGCATCTTTAACACGCATTCATAATATTTCAAATTATTTCTGACCAACACATGCATGACGTTGTTGCCAACATGATTTTACGCGCGCTGATAGATCCAATGTCTAACTGCATGTAACGTCCGTGCTATCCATTGGACTTCAACCAAATTTTGTATTCTGTACCTGGACAGGATTTAGGAAGTTTTGGTTGTTAATGTTGGCAGCATGAACAAATGAATGTAGGTAAGACAGGCCATCATGGCGACGGTTTTAAGTTGAGTCGCATTTTAAGTGTTCCATTCATGGTATGTTTGTTACCGATATTGTAATGCAATTTAAGTGCAATAAAACTAATGATAACATCCGGTAGAATCAGTGTACATTCTATTGTTGTTCTTAATGCTACCAGAAAACATTTAAGTTATTTTATACATTAAAATTGGTCCTCCTGGATCGGATGCTATTAAGAGGCGTAATCGAAGCCGAAGTATGGTGATCTCTTTAGTGCTATGGTTTTAAGTGAATATGAACATCCCACAGATTTGTGAGTGTTATATACAATGTGCTAGTGAATATGGTACCGTAGGCCTACTAAAAGCCGGTAAGATTTTAAGCTTTTATTTCATTGTGGTGGATGCCTGTTGCGTCACACAACTGGGATTCTTAAGCAGTGACTGTTGATGATATTTTAATCTCAGACTGTAAATGTCGTAGAACATTTAATGCGCAACGAATGTTCTGAGGTCTGTGAACTGGTTAGAGCGACGGTGTGATTATTTCCCATACAAACTGGAGTACCGAAATAAATATTCGAGTGAATAACGATATGTGTGAAGTTCAAACTGGGTTGAAGTGGAGCGGCGTTGCCATCTCGTGGACAATTGAGAACCAGTGGAATCAGCTGTCAGTCTACGTAAAGGTTATCGATGATCAACAATCAGATACGTCCTCTCCTATTGTCTATTCCTTAACCTTAGATTCACAATGGATCGTAACACAATTAAGGGCCTTGTAAAGCAGAGGGGAATATTTATATATTGCATCTTTAACACTTATGCAGACATTTGTAACTAATTATGATACCCAAGGAGATGCTATTAAACTAGAAGGAAGATTACGCGATTTACCAAGTTTAAGAGAAAATTTTGAAAGAATACAATTAGATCTAGAATTAAATGATGAAGCTCAAGGTCATTCAACTGCTAGAGTGAATTTTGAAGATCTCTACTATACAGTATTAGGAAAGTTAGAGGCCTTGGCTAAATCCATACAGTCTTCTCAAAATGTCAGCACATCTGGAAATACAATTTCAAACGGTATAGCAGTGAACAATGTGCATTTACCTAAAATATCAATTCCTCAGTTTTCTGGCGATTTCAAGGAATGGGTTAGCTTCAAGGATACATTTGAAAGCTTGGTAGGAAATAACCCTTCTCTTACTGGTGTTCAAAGGCTACATTATTTGTTTTCAGCATTGAAGGGTGAAGCCAAGCAACTTGTATTGAATATTCCTGTCTCAAATGATAATTTTACTGTTGCATGGGAGTTGATAAACAGTAAATATGATAACCCTAGATTAATTGCAGTACAACATGTTCATGAATTGCTGTCTCCTCCATCTGCTAGTGAAGACTCTGCAGTTGAACACAGGCGATTGATAAATCACATGGCCAGTAATAAGAATGCATAAGAAGCACTTCAATTAGATGTCTCCTTGTTTGAACTGGTTCTTATCCAAATTATGCTGAACAAGGTTGATAGTACAAGAAGGAATTTGAAATGATTTCAGCATCTAAAAAGGGTTGTGACTGGAGGTATTTAAATGAGTTTTTGGAAATAAGGTGTCAGGCACTGGAAGTAGTGAGCGTAAACTCACAGTCAACTAACAAATTTAAGGTTAAACCAAATAAGTTCAAGACAGAGGGGTTCCACTGGTTTTCCCAATCTTATGTTAGCACAGACAAGCAATGCAGATACTGTAATCAGTCACATGTTCTATATCATAGTGATACGTTTAAGGGTTTGTCTATCTCACAGAGGTTGGAATTTGTTAAGTCTAAATAAGAATCTGTGTTTCAACTGTCTTCTTACAAATGATCACAAGTCGTCACAGTGTAAGAGTAGCTCTTGTCGAACGTGTAAGGGGAAACACCACACGTTACTCCATGCTGTAAATGGTAATGTTAAGGAAATGGGTGTTATTCACGAAACCCAATCCCAACTCACTCACGGAAATGAAGCAGATGTCAGGTCAACGGAGATCAAAGCTGGAAGCTATTGTTCATTTGAAGGCCAAGAGAATGTTAATGTATTGTTGGCAACAGTTATCGTACACGTTTTGGATACGAAAGGAGTAATGCATAAGGCGCGTTGTCTTCTTGATTCTTGTAGTCAATCTAGTTATGTGACGGAGCGATTAGTTCAAAGGTTGAATTTAACAAGATCGAGAAATCATGTCCCAATTGAAGGAATAAGTGGAATTAGTCATCAATCGAAATACTGTGTTAAGTTGTCAATTAAGTCGAGGATTTCCGAGTTAAATGCTGGTGTTCATTATCTGGTATTAAGTAAAATAACTAATTCCCTACCTGCCAGACACATGGACATATCTAAATGGAACCTCCCTAAGGATATCCAGCTGGCCGATCCTGAATTTCACATTCCCGGAAATATCGACATTTTGTTAGGAGAAGAAGTGTTTTTCGACATTATGAAGCATGATCGCAGGTCCAGACAAGGTGACTGGCCAGTCTTACAAGATACGCAGCTGGATTACATTATTTCTGGCAGATTTCAGTCAACTTCTCAAGTTCGTGGGTCTTCTCAAAATTTCTTCCTTTGTAACGAAGCACTAGATCAGCAATTAACAAGGTTCTGGGAATTGGAGGATGTTCGGAGCAACTTGAAGGGAACCGACCATGATGTCTTTGAGAGGCATTTTCAGAAAACCACAGTACGTGACGCAGATGGACGATTTGTTGTAAACTTCCCATTTAAGAAGGATTCAAGTAATCTTGGAGAGTCTCATCAGAATGCATTAAGTCGTTTTTATCTTCTGGAGAGGCGTTTTGCAAGACAACCTGTTCTGGCTGAAGCATACAAAAATTTCATGACTGAATATGAAGAGCTAAATCATATGAAGGAAGTTAAGGAGACTCAAGACGTGGATCGGAAGAACGTCTATTACATTCCTCACCATGCTGTCTTTAAGGAATCAAGCACGACAACTAAGTTAAGAGTAGTCTTTGATTGTTCAAGTAAAACGGCTAGCGAAGGCTCTCTGAATGACTTACTATTATCTGGCCCCACACTTCAACAATATTTGTATTCAATAGTACTAAGATTCAGAACTCACCCAGTGGTATTCACGGCCGACATCGAAAAAATGTACAGAAATATACTAATATGTCCAGATCAAAGGTGCTTCCAACACATCCTCTGGAGATCTAATCCCAAGGAACCCGTTCGTATTTACGAATTAAGAACGTTGACGTATGGAATGGTACCAAGTTCCTTCCTAGCAACGACGTGTTTGCTACAATTGGCATACGAAGAAGAAACGAGAAATACCATTGTATCTCGAGTGTTGATGGAAGACTTTTACATGGATGATATACTTACTGGAGCTGAGAATGTCTGTGAGGCAGTACAATTACAGCAAGAGTTAATTCATATTCTGTTGAATGCTGGATTTCCATTAAGAAAATTTTCCTCCAATCATCCTGCCTTGATTGAAGCTCTACCGCCGGACTGCAGGGAGACTCAATTGCCAGTTTCATTGGATAAGGAATCAGGTGTAAAGACATTGGGAATATTGTGGCACCAAATATCAGACAAGTTTCTTATCACAGCTAAGGATCTCAAGTCAATTGTTAAGGAGAATGTTCCCACGAAACGACAAGTGATGTCAACAATTGCTTCAGTGTTTGACCCAATTGGTCTCATTGGTCCTAACGTTATTGGTCTTAAAATGTTTATGCAAGAATTGTGGTCGCATAATTTGCAACGAACCCTTGCCACAATCATTGAGAGTTACCTGGTGTGAGTTAAGTTCTCAGCTATCTGATGTCAAATATATTCAGATTGATCGATTTGTTTTAAGTTCTCCAGTTTCAAAGGAAATACAGATGCATGCATTTTGTGATGCGAGTGAGAAGGCGTATGGATGCTGTATTTATCTTAGAAGCGTCAGTAAAGAAGGTGACATATATGTTAAATTGCTGTGTGCCAAGTCTCGAGTGGCTCCCTTAAAGAAAACCACTCTTCCCAGACTAGAATTGTGTGCAGCTGCACTTATGGCCAAACTTGTACAGAAAACCACACCCATCTTGAAAGTTAACATTTCTCGCACCTTTTATTGGTCAGATTCTTTGGTCGTTTTAGGATGGTTGTCTTCTCCAGCGTCACGTTGGAAGACGTTTGTTGGAAACCGTGTATCGCAAATCCAACGATTGACTGAGAATAGTTGTTAGGGACATGTATCATCATCAGATAATCCAACGGATTTAATTTCACGAGGTCTTAAGGTGAAGAATCTTCGACAATCCTCTTTATGGTGGCAAGGTGGAGCCTGGTTGAAACAATCACAGTCCTGTTGGCCCAAACAAGTCCAGACAATTCATAAGGATGAGTGGCCAGAAGAAAGAAATTCTTCCTCTAAAACCTTAATATCGTTGGCAGACTCGGACAATTTTATTGGACGGTTTTCAAGTTTTAGTAAACTTATAAGGGTTGTGACCTACTGTCGAAGATTCATCTACAACGTCAGGCATTCTGACAGAAGGACTGGAACTTTGAGCGGCGATGAGTTGAAGACATCCTTGAAGATCTGTATCAAGATGGCACAACGTTCTGCTTTTAAGAAGGAGATTGATGCTCTAAAGAAGAAAGAACCGATATCGAGGAGCAGCCGTCTTCTTAACCTTAATCCATTTCTGGACGAAAAAGAGGTATTAAGAGTAGGGGGAAGATTGAATAAATCGTTTCTGCCACATGAAACCAAGCATCAAGCGATTTTACCTTCAGAACATCATCTGACAACCCTCATCGTGGGAGCAGAACAATACCGCTTACTTCATGCCGGACCAGAACTGATTATCTCCAGCTTACGTCAGCGATATTGGATCCCAAGAATTCGGCAGGTAATCAGACCTATTCTTCACAAATGTCTGCAGTGTGTCAAACTGAAGGGAGCGGTAAGAACACAGTTAATGTGACAGCTTCCCGATGTTCGTGTCCAAGCTTCTCGTCCATTTACAAATGTGGGCGTCGACTTTGCCGGGCCTCTTATGATGAAGGTTGGATCTGTTAGAAGTAAATCGGTCCAAAAATGCTATATTGCTCTGTTTGTATGTATGTATGTATGTATGTATGTGCACATACCGAGTTGGTTTCCAGTCTATCATCCAGTGCTTTCATAGCAGCCATGAAGCGATTCACAGCCCGTAGAGGCAAATGTTTAAATATGTACTCCGAAAATGGAACTAATTTTGTCAAGACTAATAAGGAATTGCAGAAGTTTCAAGGTCTCTTTTCGGCTCCATCTTTCAGGAAAGATTTGGAAAACTTTGCAGCCAGTGAACAGTACCGATGGCATTTCATACCACCTGGCTCCCCACACTTTGGTGGTCTTTGGGAAGCAAATATAAAATGTTTAAAGTATCATCTCAGACGCATTGGATCAAATTTACTCACCTATGAAGAGTTATGTACCTTGGTGTATCAAATAGAAGCGTGTCTGAATTGAAGGCCTTTAACTGTGTTAAGTAATGACCCTGACGATCCTCTTCCCCTTACACCTGGCCATTTCTTGATTGGTTCTCCACTAGTATCCTTTCCTGAACCCGATTTGAGTGATGTTCCAATGTCTCAGTTAAGAAGATGGGAGAGATTGCAGCATTTCTTGCAGTATCTGTGGAAGAGATGGTCCACTAGCTACTTGAGTGGTCTCCAGCAGTGGCTGAAGTGGAAAACAGTGCAACCTAATGTTCCTGTCGGCACTGTTGTGCTCGTGAAGGATGAGAACATTCCTCCTTTCCAGTGGAAGATGGCGGTAGTGGTAAGGACTTATCCTGGGAAGGATGGACTGGTGAGGACAGTGGACGTAAAAACATCTAGGGGGATGTTAAAGCGTCCTCTAAGCAAATTGGTGCCTCTTCCTACAGAAGAATAGTTGATCTTGACAGATCAAGGGGGGCAAGATGGACAGGATTTAGGAAGTGTTGGTTGTTAATGTTGACAGCATGAACAAATGAATGTAGGTAAGACAGGCCATCATGGCGACGGTTTTAAGTTGAGTCGCATTTTAAGTGTTCCATTCATGTTATGTTTGTTACCGGTATTGTAATGCAATTTAAGTGCAATAAACCTAATGATAGCATCCGGTAGAATCAGTGTACATTCTATTGTAGTCCTTAACGCTACCAGACAACATTTAAGTTATTTTATACAGTACCTTAAGAGATGGAACTAAGAATATATTCAGTCACCCGCGGTGCCAACTGTTGTGCTCTATTAGGGTACATTATACCTCTATCCAGGTGGATTTTCAACCGTGCAAATTTGAACAAATTCTCTGAAGATCTTGATCAGAAGCTATTTGATTCAAAACTAGAGCCAATTGCCAATAACTATGATGACTTCGTTAACCTAGTAATTTCAACTGCTAAATTAAACATCCCTAGAGGTTTCAGAAAAGACTATGTGCCAGGCTGGAACCCTGAAAGCGAGGCGCTATACGAAGAATATCTAACAACAGGCAATCATGAAGTTGGTTCGAAGCTGCTACAATCACTAGAGAAGAATAGGAAACAAAAGTGGGAAGAAACAGTGAAAAACATGGACTTCGCGAAATCGAGCAGAAAGGCTTGGAGAGTCTTAAATCGTCTTACTGGAAAACATGTCTCCAAAAAGCAGTGTACTAACTTGAGCCCAGATGCCATTGCAAATAGAATGGTGGACATTACACGATCCAAAAGAGATAAATGTCACACGAAAACAGTGAAACAAAAGCTCACCGAACTCAAACGTAGAACTCAGAAGAATGAGAAACTGTCTAGGCCATTTTCTGTTCAGGAAGTTGAAACCGCTATCAAGATGTTGAAAACTGGTAAAGCTGCTGGTCCAGATGGCATCTATAATGAATTCCTGCGAAACATGGGTCCACATAGCATCAGCTGGCTTACTTCACTTTTTACTTTCAGCCTTCAGACTAACAACCTACCAAAGCAGTTTAAACGGTCAAAGGTGATCGCCCTTCTTAAACCTGGCAAGTCGGAGCAGAGACCCGAAAACTACCGTCCAATAGCACTTCTTAGCTGCAGTTATAAACTGTTAGAACGAGTCCTTCTTGCCAGGATAGCACCACTCATTGAAGCTGTAACCCCACCAGAACAAGCTGGATTCAGGAAAAACCGAAGCTGTACTGATCAAGTCTTGGCCCTCACCACTCACATTGAAGCAGGGTTTCAAAAGAAGCTAAAATCAACAGCTGTTTTTATCGACCTGACTAGCGCATATGATACTGTCTGGCGACATAGACTGATCCTCAAAGTGCTGGAAGCTATCCCCTGTTTGGAAATTGCAAATCTTATCTCTAACATGCTTTGTGAAAGAGAGTTCGTAGTATTTCTAGATGATGCTAAAAGTCGCAAAAGGAAACTAAATAATGGTCTACCCCAAGGATCAGTTTTGGCCCCAGTTCTATCCAATCTGTACTGTGCCCGTTTAGACCGGAGTCCGCACGACCACATATGCATTTTACCAAGAATCAGTCAGCACGAGAGTCAAAATATCCCGGGGCGCCAGATGGGTTAAAGCTAATCGCAAAAACGACATCAAATGAAAAAAAATGCTTTACTGATTTTTGGCTCAATGCAACAATAAGGATAGAAGGAGATTCAACTGGGCATAACACATCATGTAAAATTATCTCATTTTATTCCGAAGTTAAAATTGACTGCAAAATAAGATACTCAAAGCGGCATCATTCACGTGTGGCGACCCACATTACTATTTACACAATGTACAGAAATTTTCCAACACATTGGACAATTATCTTTGGAGACACAAGTCTGATTATTAGTTCTGTAGACTGTGTTCCAAAATTATATCCATTAATTATGATTAAATCCAGTTCAAATTTAATTGTCTCTACTGGAAATATTGTAGTTCACTGATTGAATTTTTACATAATATTAACACTCGTAGAATAATTGTTCGTAGATTTTTTAACTTTCACTTATTTTTCCAGTTTCAAAAAAAATATTGTCAAAAAATATTAACTTAAAATCAACACACATTATGTACACATATTAATAACATCTGAAAAGTATTTGACCATTGAGCATAGCATCGAATAATTGTGCGAAGCACAACAAAATTAATTGTTCATCTGACATTAAACATTTCGAGAAGTGACTCGATTATGAACTTCAAGTTCCTAACAAAATATGGGATTTCTGAATCATCAACTTGATTAATAAATTGTTGGACCATTCAACTATTCGATTCTCCACTTGGAATCATCATTAAGAAAAATATTTATATTTGTGGCCCTTTTAGTAACTTTCACAACTTGCAATTCTTCGACAGAATGCGGAAATAAGAATTGTAGCTTCATAATAAATTCATTTAGTTCATGGCACTAGGATTGAAAACATCCTTCAAATTATTCGTGGTTATAGAATTATTTTTAATTGGCAGTGGCCCATTCTATTATTTGTGTAAGAACACAACATTCCAACAACAACGGCAAAGGTCTTCCTCTGAAGAAGAATAAAATACTATCATGACAAATCCGGGTTCTAGCAAAATCAAAGTTTAAATGGAATCCGTGAACAAGGTTGAAATAAGAACTGATGGTCTTTAAGAGGTCATTCATACGACGCAATGTGTAGTTCCAATACTCCTTTAACACTGAGTCATCGAACCTGCTATTTGATTGATGCTCAAATAAAAACCTCCTCATTCCTGCGACTTAAACATGCGCATCTGGGAATGGCATTTCAACTACTCCACACACATAAATTTTCTTCCCAAAATTTATACAATAAATCAAGCCTCTGCTTGTTATCAACACTGGAAGATTAATAAACTTACAAGTTTATTTTATTTTACCATTCAGTTCAACCCGTGAATTTACCATACTTATGATAATCTTTATTTCACTTTCGAATGTGTATTTACGTCATGATTTTATATAAATACAAAAATATCCTAATTGATACAAATATCATTTGCTTCCCGTTTCATGCCTCTCCGTGTTATCTGAAAAATATACTTTGCTCATTGCAAATATTAACTGTTCAACCAGAACTGTAATGTTGGTTGAATGCGGGCTTGCGCTAACCACTCTCCTTCGGAAAATCACCTGTTCCAAACTAGAAATGATTAAACTACTTCATAGGCTCTCTCTCAATAAATATGATTATTAGAAAATATAAGATCCAAGAATTATTTAGAAAAATTATGAAAATCATTATTATTATTATTAGTGGATTATTATTATTATTATTTATATTATTTTAAATGTGTTTAATTATTATTTCATTATGTGAGAATCCACATGTTCGATTCTTCGAATATGGATAAAATATCCATCTCTTAACAAAAATAATTATTAACTTTTACAGTTACATCGGCTGTTTTCCGTGATTACCCAAAAAATATGAAACATTCAAATAAATGCTCGTTCTGCTCGGTCATCGATCCTAAACTGTTCTGAGTGCTGAAAATACTCAGAATAACTCTAATATGTCTTGCGTAAATCATTGCAAGATTTAAATACGAAGAAAAAAAATGTGTTGGTCATCTGCAGAAAAATAGTTTGTTCCAATTAGCTAGGCATAATATAAAGTCAAAAGTGGCTTACATTTCTTGATGGTCTTGAAGCGTAGTGAACCTGGTCTGTACCAGATTTATCCAGATACATGCCCTATCGGACAAGCACGTTTAATCCTTGTATCGGCCGCCATTATATACCCACAATCTGTCTAACACGACATAGTGGAGATATTTCTTGAAGTTTGAAGTAACTGCTGATCCATTTTAATGTTGACTTTTATTAAGTCCATAGCATTTCGCTTAAATGGGGTCAGATCTAAGTGATCTATTCTCAAATATGTCAGTTGTAACGTAACTCACGGTAATCTTTTCAGTACAAGAAAACACTGACAGTCTAAACCAATCAACGGCTGTTCTGAAGATCGTTCCCTGGGCATGGCTTATCACCATCTATCATGCGCGAAGCAACATATAGTTTCCCTGCGTTGGCTAATGAACAACACCGTGATAGACTGGTCTTCAATATACTGAAAGATCGGAGTGGTTATCAAGTTACAATAATGAAACTGACTAAATTGGACTAAAATATCCAAGTATTGAATGATTATTACTGGACTGTGACAAAGTACTTTCTAGACAAAGTCTAGCATATGTCCATGTAGAAATAAAATATTTCACCAGTGTCCGTAGAAAAATGACAATCACCTTAGTGATTCTCTCTTGCCGGAAACTTACTAAGTTCAACATGTAGCGCAGCACTTTTGTGACTATCACAATTTGAAAATAACTTCTGCGTAGATCCGGCAACCATGTGCCTTGGATCAGCGTAGTAGCACCTTGCTAGGCAAGAGCTTGATTCGAAGTGAGCTGAAGTTGCTTGGGCCGGCCGGCTTTTATTCAAAACGGTCAGGGTCACGCTGCATCACGCTGAAATCTAGAAATCCTCATATCTCTGGTATCCCTGGTCCGATTTACTTGATACTAAGTGCATTCTCTTTCATTTGGCCGTGCCAGTAATCTGATCCAAGTCTCAAGTCTCTACTCCATGGCTAACTATTTAATCAACAAATAGTCTCGACCTCTGCTATTACTCGCTACGTCACTTGACATGCTCTTGGCTGCATATTCTTTCCATTTCCTTCTGGAAGTAATGTAGCGCGATATTCAAATATCTCAACTTTCAAAAGCGGCTGCAGCCTTTCCCTTGATATCTAGGTGTCTGAATCTTGGAATACCCATTCCTAGAGTTGGGTACATCCACCCCACAACTAGCAAAAAATAAAAATTGAAAAATTTTTACTTTTCCTATCTACACATTAAATCATCTGGTTCTTGAATAGTAAGTCTTCAAATTTGATGCATTATAAGTTCCCACGATGTTACCAGTTCGTGTATTGGCGATCTCATAGCTGCCATTGTTGTTTACTTCCACAATACGATATTCAAAATCTTTAATTTCACCAGGTTTAATATCAAAAATATCGTGATACTCTTCCAAAATTTTCCCTAGCTCTGGGGACTCCTCCTCAGTGTAGACTTCTCTTCCTTCAGCTTCATGAAAAATCAGAGACCATTGAGCATCTCCCTCGATGTCTTCCTCTTCTTTTCCCTCGAAGTTAATCTCTTCGGTATTCTTGAATCTGATCGTCTCTGTCTTCATGTCTATCACTGCTTGATATTTCTGAAAGAAATCCGCTCCCAAGATCATGTCAAAAGCCATGTCCTTCATTACTACAAACACATGTCGGAAATCATGTCCTCCAATAGTAATACATAAGTATAATTGTGTTTTACACAGAGATATTTTGTTGGGTATTATTCCTTGGATTTTAATTCCTGATATTGGAATCTCCTCTAAATTCTCTTTGAGCTTCCACAGAATATAAAGCTTCTCGCTCACAAGACAAAGCATAGCCCCAGTATCAATTAAAGTATCGACAGGCATACCGAATACTTCGCATGATATGATTGGCATTCTAATTCTTGTACCCATTTCTTTCCGTTCGTCATTATGTTGAATTAAGTCATCATCCTCTGCTTGCCATTTAATAATTCTGGAAGTGAAAGTGTTTAAAATTCTATCTTCTACTGTGAATTCGAAGTTTTTTTTTTTCGTTTCCATTCCCCCGGGATTGTTGCGTTCCCGATGGACCTGGTTCATTGGGCCTCTGTTCCAAGAACTGCAAGTTTTCTTGGTGTCTTTCTTCCAAGTTCTTTCTCGTCTCCTTATTGAACTCTTCATTGGACTGACGAGTATTCACATTCCCTCTGTTATTGTAGTTGTTTCTACCGTAGTACCTTCTTTCCTGGTACCTTCCTTGATTATCCCTTGGCCTTCTCCATCGAGTATTATATCGATTTCCACCATCCGGTCTTGCGTAAGGTTTGTAACTGTATCGGTTATTGTACTGATTCCATCCATTTTTATTGGGCTCTTCCCTCGGCGTTTTCTCTTCTCGCCCCTCTCGAATCTCTTGAGGTGTTTGG
Source organism: Meconema thalassinum (assembly GCA_946902985.2). Taxonomy (NCBI): domain Eukaryota; kingdom Metazoa; phylum Arthropoda; class Insecta; order Orthoptera; family Tettigoniidae; genus Meconema; species Meconema thalassinum. Next base: position 194,129,545 of record OX336395.1, read on the forward strand.
GAATAACAGTCGGCCATAACAGCGTACACAGCGTTGTTATTCTTTCCTCCCTTCTGATGGAAGAATTGAGCGTTCGTATGATCAAGTTTCTGCAATACCTCGTCAAATTGTTCCATATTATAAATATCAGCAGCGATCAAAGTTCTTTGGACGTCTGCTGGAAACTGACGTATTAATGCTGTAATTAATTCATTATCTGGCATCGGCGGATCTAAATGTTGTAGTTTAGAAAGCTGTCCAGAAAAATACGTTGAGTATCGAGTAGGCTGTGACGTCGAGAATCTCTTTGAATATAATTCTGCTCTGACTTGCTGTTGGGTTTCCGGGGACCAAAACTTTTTTAATAATCCACGGGAAAACTCCTCAAAATTGGTGAGAGTGGACCTGAAAGCTCTAAACCAAAGAAGTGCAGGACCTTCCAAAAATTTCCCTATCACTCGGATCTGTCTTTCCTTAGGGATCTTGGAATCTTTCAGGTAATCACCTGCTTCTCTCAAGAATTCTACGGGTGTCACAGAATCTCGCCCTGAAAATTTAGAAGGCTTATCCTCTACATTCTTGAATACAGTTATGGGGTTGGATTGAAATACTGTCCTGACCTCATCCTGTCTTTGACTATCAGTTTCTCTAGCTGCTCCTAGGTTTATCTGTATCTGTTCTTTTCCCCTTCTACTTGACATTTTCAACAGATGGTCAGACTGTTTCTCGTCCTTGATTTGGGTTTTCATAGCCTCAATTTCCTTATGGTTTTCTTCTGCCATTTTTTTAATTGCTTCGGTTTCCTTACAGTTCTCCTTGACATCAGTGGATATCTGGTTCATAACAGCCTCGTGACTTTTCAACGACCCTGTCATATCTGATATGTCCTTCTGAGTTGCTTGGATATCTTTGGAAATTACTTGAATAAGGGATGACAAAGATTCCCTAATTTCCTTGACTCCCTCTTGGTTCTCCAGCTTGAGTGTGTCCTTAATTTCATTGATAACTGTGGTTTTAATTTCAGTTTGTAATTCATTAATCACACCTTCTCTTATTTCTCCCATTACGAGTTCTTTGAATTGTTCTGTCAAACGTTGAACAACTAGAATTGCCATCTCATTGCTCTCTTTCTTCACTCTGACTTCTAGGTTGATCATGTCTTCACCAACTTTCCTAAGACCATGTTCTATCCTATCAGCTAAGCTTTGAGATCTTAGATCGGCATCGCGAAAGTTATCGTCCATTAAACTTGCGATAGTGGCTAATGAAGTTTCGAGCTTATGTGTTTTTCGCATAATTTAGTCATTTTACTCTCAAGTGACATTTTCAAAATTTCGGAATTCTCTTTAAATTTATTTTCCATTGAATTAAATTTACTATTTAAATTTTCTTTCAAGTTATCTTTTAAAGAATCAGAACTTTCTTTAAATTTATCATTTAAACTTTCTTTAAGTTTATTTTCTAAAGAATCAGAATTTTCTTTAAGTTTATTTTCTAAAGAATCAGAATTTTCTTTAAGTTTATCATTTAAATTTTCTTTAAGTTTATTTTCTAAAGAATAAGAATTTTCTTTAAGTTTATCATTTAAACTTTCTTTAAGTTTATTTTCTAAAGAATCAGAATTTTCTTTAAGTTTATCATTTAAACTTTCTTTAAGTTTATTTTCTAAAGAATCAGAATTTCTTTAAGTTTCTTTTCCAAAGCCTCTGTATTTTCTTTCATAATGGCTGCTACACGCAGTCCAGCCTCTTTGGAACTCTCTTCCAAACTCCTCATCATCCTCATCATCTCTTCCATAATTTTCAATTATTATTCAAAACTTAGGGGTATACATGTCGGCAGACACAAGCTTATAATTAGAACAAGAAATATGAATAGCTAATTGGAACACTCTAATAAAATGAGATTTGTCCTAATGTCGACGTGATGGAAAAACAAAATTCTCTACTTTTACGAATTACATTTACCACAATATCACAAGAAAAATATGCAAGTTCTCAAATATCCTCCACCTGGATTCTAATAATGCGTATGTCCAGTCATCGAACGTTTACTACTGAATTTACTTGACGCCCTAATGGTTAAGCCATTATCAAAAATAATCAAACCCATTCTAATTATTAACCCAGTTAAATTTTTAATTTTCCCCACTAATTGGGTTTCCTACTAATTTATTCATCCAAACCAGACATCTCTCAACTCCCAAAATATTTATATAAAAATTTATCACAATTCTAATCGGCATGCGATTGACCGTGTCTAACTCGATCCCCACGTTCGAAGCCATTTCTCTCTCTATCTTATTTTATGTGCCCGTTTAGACCGGAGTCCGCATGACCACACATGCATTTTACCAAGAATCAGTCAGTACGAGAGTCAAAATATCCCGGGGCGCCAGATGGGTTAAAGCTAATCGCAAAAACGACATCAAATGAAAAAAAAATGCTTTACTGATTTTTGGCTCAATGCAACAATAAGGATAGAAGGAGATTCAACTGGGCATAACACATCATGTAAAATTATCTCATTTTATTCTGAAGTTAAAATTGACTGCAAAATAAGATACTCAAAGCGGCATCATTCACGTGTGGCGACCCACATTACTATTTACACAATGTACAGAAATTTTCCAACACATTGGACAATTATCTTTGGAGACACAAGTCTGATTATTAGTCCTGTAGACTGTGTTCCAAAACTATATCCATGAATTATAATTAAATCCAGTTCAAATTTAATTGTCTCTACTGGAAATATTGTAGTTCACTGATTGAATTTTTACATAATATTAACACTCGTAGAATAATTGTTCGTAGAATTTTTAACTTTCACTTATTTTTCCAGTTTCAAAAAAAAATATTGTCAAAAAATATTATTATCTTTAAATCAACACACATTATGTACACATATTAATAACATCTGAAAAGTATTTGACCATTGAGCATAGCATCGAATAATTGTGCGAAGCACAACAAAATTAATTGTTCATCTGACATTAAACATTTCGAGAAGTGACTCGATTATGAACTTCAAGTTCCTAACAAAATATGTGATTTCTGAATCATCAACTTGATTAATAAATTGTTGGACCATTCAACTATTCGATTCTCCACTTGGAATCATCATTAAGAAAAATATTTATATTTGTGGCCCTTTTAGTAACTTTCACAACTTGCAATTCTTCGACAGAATGCGGAAATAAGAATTGTAGCTTCTTAATAAATTCATTTAGTTCATGGCACTAGGATTGAAAACATCCTTCAAATTATTCGTGGTTATAGAATTATTTTAAATTGGCAGTGGGCCATTCTATTATTTGTGTAAGAACACAACATTCCAACAACAACGGCAAAGGTCTTCCTCTGAAGAAGAATAAAATACTATCATGACAAATCCGGGTTCTAGCAAAATCAAAGTTTAAATGGAATCCGTGAACAAGGTTGAAATAAGAACTGATGGTCTTTAAGAAATGACCTTCGAGTCATTCATACGACGCAATGTGTAGTTCCAATACTCCTTTAACACTGAGTCATCGAACCTGCTATTTGATTGATGCTCAAATAAAAACCTCCTCATTCCTGCGACTTAAACATGCGCACCTGGGAATGGCATTTCAACTAATCCACACACATAAATTTTCTTCCCAAAATTTATACAATAAATCAAGCCTCTGCTTGTTATCAACACTGGAAGATTAATAAACTTACAAGTTTATTTTATTTTACCATTCAGTTCAACCCGTGAATTTACCATACTTATGATAATCTTTATTTCACTTTCGAATGTGTATTTACGTCATGATTTTATATAAATACAAAAATATCCTAATTGATACAAATATCATTTGCTTCCCGTTTCATGCCTCTCCGTGTTATCTGAAAAATATACTTTGCTCATTGCAAATATTAACTGTTCAACCAGAACTGTAATGTTGGTTGAATGCGGGCTTGCGCTAACCACTCTCCTTCGGAAAATCACCTGTTCCAAACTAGAAATGATTAAACTACTTCATAGGCTCTCTCTCAATAAATGTGATTATTAGAAAATATAAGATCCAAGAATTATTTAGAAAAATTATGAAAATCATTATTATTATTATTAGTGGATTATTATTATTATTATTTATATTATTTTAAATGTGTTTAATTATTATTTCATTATGTGAGAATCCCCATGTTCGATTCTTCGAATATGGATAAAATATCCATCTCTTAACAAAAATAATTATTAACTTCTACAGTTACATCGGTGTTTTCCGTGATTACCCAAAAAATATGAAACATTCAAATAAATGCTCGTTCTGCTCGGTCATCGATCCTAAACTGTTCTGAGTGCTGAAAATACTCAGAATAACTCTAATATGTCTTGCGTAAATCATTGCAAGATTTAAATACGAAGAAAAAAATGTGTTGGTCATCTGCAGAAAAATAGTTTGTTCCAATTAGCTAGGCATAATATAAAGTCAAAAGTGGCTTACATTTCTTGATGGTCTTGAAGCGTAGTGAACCTGGTCTGTACCAGATTTATCCAGATACATGCCCTATCGGACAAGCACGTTTAATCCTTGTATCGGCCGCCATTATATACCCACAATCTGTCTAACACGACATAGTGGAGATATTTCTTGAAGTTTGAAGTAACTGCTGATCCATTTTAATGTTGACTTTTATTAAGTCCATAGCATTTCGCTTAAATGGGGTCAGATCTAAGTGATCTATTCTCAAATATGTCAGTTGTAACGTAACTCACGGTAATCTTTTCAGTACAAGAAAACACTGACAGTCTAAACCAATCAACGGCTGTTCTGAAGATCGTTCCCTGGGCATGGCTTATCACCATCTATCATGCGCGAAGCAACATATAGTTTCCCTGCGTTGGCTAATGAACAACGCCGTGATAGACTGGTCTTCAATATACTGAAAGATCGGAGTGGTTATCAAGTTACAATAATGAAACTGACTAAATTGGACTAAAATATCCAAGTATTGAATGATTATTACTGGACTGTGACAAAGTACTTTCTAGACAAAGTCTAGCATATGTCCATGTAGAAATAAAATATTTCACCAGTGTCCGTAGAAAAATGACAATCACCTTAGTGATTCTCTCTTGCCGGAAACTTACTAAGTTCAACATGTAGCGCAGCACTTTTTTGACTATCACAATTTGAAAATAACTTCTGCGTAGATCCGGCAACCATGTGCCTTGGATCAGCGTAGTAGCACCTTGCTAGGCAAGAGCTTGATTCGAAGTGAGCTGAAGTTGCTTGGGCCGGCCGGCTTTTATTCAAAACGGTCAGGGTCACGCTGCATCACGCTGAAATCTAGAAATCCCCATATCTCTGGTATCCCTGGTCCGATTTACTTGATACTAAGTGCATTCTCTTTCATTTGGCCGTGCCAGTAATCTGATCCAAGTCTCAAGTCTCTACTCCATGGCTAACTATTTAATCAACAAATAGTCTCGACCTCTGCTATTACTCGCTACGTCACTTGACATGCTCTTGGCTGCATATTCTTTCCATTTCCTTCTGGAAGTAATGTAGCGCGATATTCAAATATCTCAACTTTCAAAAGCGGCTGTAGCCTTTCCCTTGATATCTAGGTGTCTGAATCTTGGAATACCCATTCCTAGAGTTGGGCACAGTACATTCATGACTTGCCACCAACAACAGCTACTAAGTTTATTTACGCAGATGACATTGCACTGTTAGCTCAAAGCAGAACTTTTGAAGATGCGGAAGGCACTCTTACAACCGATCTGGAGAAAATGTCAACGTTCTTCAAGTCCTGGCGACTGATCCCAAGTATGTCTAAGACAGAGGTTTCATGCTTCCATCTTGCCAACCGACTAGCAAACTATAAGCCAAATGTTGTATTTCGTGGTGAAAAACTGAAATACAACCCATTCCCGAAATACTTAGGTGTCACGCTGGACCGAACTCTGAGCTACAAAGAACACCTCACCAAGCTCTCTCACAAAATTTCCACCAGAAATAACATCCTGCACAAGCTTTGCGGTAGTTCATGGGGAGCCACGGCGGACTGCTTAAGATTAACGGGTATCAGTCTAGTCTATTCTGCAGCGGAATACTGTGCTCCAGTATGGTTGGAAAGTGCACATGTGCATAAAGTGGATACCAAGCTGAATGACACTATGCGTTGCATAACCGGCACCGTAAAATTAACCCCTCGCCACTGGCTACCAGTACTCAGCCACATTCCACCACCTCACCTGAGGAGGAAGGAAGCTCTGATCAGAGAAGCAAAGAAGATCTATGCTTCTCCCTCATTACCAATACACCAGGAATTCTGCCACCCACCACCGAAGCGACTTCATTCGAGGAGACCAACCAGTTTATTGGCCGACCAACTTCTGGCAAGTCGATTCAACCTAAACCAATGCTGGCAGGACGAATGGTCAAACTCAACGTCTGGAACTAGTGTCCAGGAGATCAACCCAACGGTGAAAATACAAGGATTTGACCTTCCTAGAAAATTATGGTGTCGCCTCAATAGACTGAGAACCAGGCACGGCCGTTGCAATTACCTATGCCATAAGTGGGGTTGGATAGATTCCCCATTGTGTCAATGCAATGAGGAGGAACAGACCATGGACCATATCATCCAGCGCTGCCCTCTACACGCCTACTCCGGGAGCCCTAGTAATCTGTTTCATCTTCGAGAATGTACTGTGGAATGGCTCCAAAACTTGAACTTTGATTTGTGATTTGTTTTTATGTAATTCACCATGTCTGTCTGTTAGGTAGTCAGCCCGTACGATTAAATAAATAGGGTACATTATACCAGGTATATTTCGAACTAATTGTCTGTCTGTTAGGTAATCAGCCCGAAGGCTGGTTGGATCCTCAAAAGTACCGCCGTTATGTTATGTGAGTAGATACCCACAAAAACCCAAGGCAGCGCTATTTTGAGGCGTACTAGGCAACATGAGGAGTGAGGTAGTTTGCCATTGCTTTCCTCACTGAGTCAGAACAGCAGTACTAACCCTATGAGTAGAACCTTTCACAGCATCCACAGGCACTGAAGTGCCCTGAATGGCATTACTAAGCACCATCCATACCTCAGTAGCTTCCATATAATCAGAGCCATGAGTGAGACTGAGACATCCGTGAAAAGCCACATTTTACTCTAGCCTGTGCCAACAGACAAATGCAAATGTACTGCAATCATCAAGAGAGAAATTTCGATATAACCAACTTAATTTCTACAGTGTTCTAGATAGGTGCATATAGATTGATCATTGGCATAAATCTTAAATTTAAGTAAAGTAGGGTCTTTAGTTCGTCATTAATTTATATTTATTAATTTATATACAACTTCCCTCCCGCTAAGAAAAGAAAGAAGCTAATTTCCCCACTAGGCGGGGTCTAAATTTATCTGGAGGCTAGGCTCAGTTTAAAAAGAAACTATATTTAAGGGGGAAAAGGCTAGATTGGCAACCGTGGGAGGACGGAGTTATGCGTTATCAGGAAGACGTGTGTGGCCTCAAACTGGGAGCCGGACCGAAAGGCAACAATAGAATCATCTGCAAGTGTAATTATTTAATTTAAGAAATGTTTATTTAACTTATTACTTATTATTAGTTCCTATTTATTTTTAATTTACAAAAGGGGGGGGGGGTTCTAACCCCCGATAACACCCCTCTTACTACACCACTGTTCCCATGTCTTCGTCTAGTGTGTAAGTAAACTACTGTATAAGTCTGTGATTAGAGGTTGTAGTAGTTCATTTCAATATTTTTTGTTTGTTTTCACTCATGTCATTAGGGGCCGATAATCTAGATTTTAAGCCTCTTAAAACAACAATCATCATATTTTTTCGCAATCACAGTGACCCATAAAAGAAAGGTAAGTCTAATTAACAAAACAAATGTATTTCCAAACTTTATGAACAAACTGGGTTACTTTTTGACATAATTTAATTTCCGTGAAGATTGTGGAATTTGTCATTTTTGTGAATACCGTATCTAACTCACTTACTGTATAATGTAGACATAGATTTAATAGCCTGAGAGTATGGGATCTGATGATGACCGCTTGACGATCGAATCTAGTCATCCAAGTGAATTTATTAAACTCATGTGATTTTTCAAGGTAAAAATAGTAATAATATCGTATGGCCTCGGGTGCCGTGTTCAAGCTTTGTTATTTGACACCCAAAGGGTAGCTTGCATGTCGAATTTCGTTGTTCCTTGAAGAACTATGAAAGTCAAGGAGGTTAGATATCTAAGCTCCTTGAACTCTATAGCGCTTTCTAGTAGTGAAATTAGGAACTTTGTGTTGGCGGAAACTCCCGAGATTAATTTTGCCATTATGAACACAGCCTACTGAATTCAAATGGGTTCTTTGACATGCCAACATCGTATGACATGGTGTCGTAATTTTTGCCGCCTTTCAAAAATCACTTACCACAGCCAGGAGCAAACCTGCAAGCTTGGGGTTAGTAGACCGACACGTTGACCACTCACCCACAGTGGCAAGCTATTTTTCAAGTTACTGGAGTCCTTTTCGACCGGAATGTGCCACTATATCTGAAGTCGAAAATTTACAGAACCATCGTTCGACCAGTAGCACTGTATGGTACAGAATGCTGGCCAGTAACGAAGGGACATGAACAACAACTACATGCCATGGAGATGAAGATGATTCGCTGGACACAGGGACTTACTGTACTAGACTGGATCGCATCAGGAATGCCAATGTTCGAGCTACATTTTGTGAGGCTCCAATACCTGAAAAAAAAAAACATGCGGGAGAGCCGTCTGTGCTGGTATGGCCATGTGCTGCGTAGCAATCACTCTTCAGTCGCGAGAATTGCACTTGACAGCAGTCCAGAAGGCCGACGATCACAAGGGCGGCCTAGAAAGCGCCGGCTGGTTACTATGCGGGAGGACATGCAACTAGTATGGAAGAAAAAGTGCCAAAAAGCAGACCCTGTAATAAAGCGGGATTAATGGTAGGGGAAAAAAGGTATACACAGAATAAAATTGGGTACAATCGTGTTGATCAACTGAAAAACATAAATTTCGTTTATTAAGGCAACACTAAAAAATGGCTTCAAACAAACTGTAAGAATGTACCCCGTTCCAGCCCTCTCACCAGAAGTAACATTTTTTGACAGAGCCGAGAATCGTACGCGGACCTCCGCGGTGACAGACAAGAATGCTAGCTACTATGCAAAGAGGCGGACATTCATTCACGGAAGAAAATGGCATTGCAATTTTCACTCTAGAAACAACTAAATGCACTATTACCATCTACTGTATTTATAAACCTCTTAGTGCTGATTTCAATGTGAACAAACCATCCAATTTTCCAAATAAACATGTGAAGATTGTGATCGGTGATTTCAACAGTCATGACCATGTTTGGGGCTATGATCACGAAGATGAGAATGGGACAGCAGTACAAAATGGACAGAAATACATCACTTTACTTTTTATCCACGTTGCAAAATTACATGCATCATTCAATAGTGACTGGTGGAGGCGTGGTTACAACCCTGACCTTATCTCCAGTAGCAGCAGTATCAGTCAACAATGCATAAAATCGGTCTGTTTCCCAATATCTAACAGCATAGACCAGTGATGTGCCAGATATTTGCTGCAGTTAGATCTCTGGAGGTACCTTTTCGCAGGAGCTAAAACTTTAAAAAGGCAGATTGGTCGAAGTTTACGGAGCTATTGGATGCCGAATTAGCTTCTATAGAACTACCACCAGAATTGTATGACACCTTTATTACGGCTGTAAAATATTGCTCCTGGATGTCTATTCCTCGCGGCTGTAGAACATCCTATATTCCCGGTCTTACATTATATCAAGTTACCCTACTGAAAGGATACAGTAACTTATTTGAAGAAAATCCTTTTAGCGAAGCAACGATGGAAGCTGGATAATAACTCATTTCCTCTTTAAGAGAGACAAAAAGGGATCAATGGATTAAGACTTGGATCTAACAAGAGGCGGCCATAAATCAGGAGACTTTCAAGGCGCCTAAACGACGAACCGACGAAAACCACTGTATATCATATCACTGCCAACCAAATAGCACAAAAACTATTACCACTGAACGGCAGGCCACCAACAAATCCAAAATGTCCAGATTGCAAAGAGAAGAACAAGAGAGGATAACTGACCTTACAAGAACATTCAACATGGTTGAAAGAGAGAAGGATATCAAGCAGAGTGAGAACGGAAAATCAGCTGGCCTGGATGATAATCCAACAGAGAAAATTAAGCACTTTGGATTAACAACAAAGAAATGGATTCTTCAACAGCTTCAAGAGTAGATGTCAAATTCCGAAGATATGGCGGAAGAGCCGACTGATTGCCCTGCTGAAACCGGGCAAAGAAGGAAACAACCCGAAGAATTTCAGACCAGTTTCACTTCTGTGTTACCTGTGGCCACACCGAGCACCGATTTTGATTTCATGGAAAATACCCTCGAAGGCCTGTCAAACTACGGCACAAACCAGTTGAAACCAAATCCTTCGAAGACTCAAGTACCGTATGTAGGCTACTTTTCATTTGAGAAACAGCCACTCGAAGATTAACAAGAAGTTCCGTGACGAACCAAAGAGCCTACTTTTCTTAAGATTTAAGATTCATACCAATCTTTATAGACCTATCTCGAATACTGTAATGACGAAATTAAGTTGGTAATATCAACAATTCTAATTAGTTCGAAATATACCTGGTATAATGTAGCCTAATAGAGCTCTACAGTTGGCAGCCCTGGTGACTGAATATATTGTTAGTTCCATGTCTTAAAGTACAGAATACAAAATTTGGTTGAAATCCAATGGATAGCATGGACGTTACATGCAGTTAGACATTGGATCTATCAGTGCGCGTAAAATCATGTTGGCATCAATGTCATGCATGTGTTGATCAGAAATAATCTGAAATGTTATAATCTCTTGTTGTGCCAATTTTGGATAAAATCAATTTGTTAGTATAGAAGTTACATGTATTTTAAAATTGGACCTATCGGCAGGCTTAGAGTCATGTTGGCAGCCCTGACGTATATTAGTTTCTCCAAATTAATCTAGAATGTCAGGTACAATACGTGTGCAAATTTTAAAGCTGTTGGCTTACATACTTTCTGATATATTAATATTAGGTTAAAAATAGAGACAGCATTTATTAACAGATGACAGCCATGGTTGCTCTTCAGAATAAGCATAGTCATATCTGTTAGGGTTCCCATAGCACATACGAAATTTGGTTGAAATCCAATTGATAGTATAGAAGTTTCATGCATTTTAAATCGGTCCTATCACCAGGCTTAGAATCATGTTGGTAGCACTGACGTACATAAGTTACTCCAAATTAATCAAGAATGTCAGGTACTATACGTGTGCATAGTTTAAGGCTGTCGGCTTGCATACTTTCTGATATATTGGTATTTGGATCAGAAAATATATATAGAGAGAGCATTTATTAACAGTTGGCAGCCCTGGTGGCTTTTAAGAATACGCTCAGTCAAATCTGTTTATGTACACATAGTACATACGAAATTTGGTTGAAATCCAATTGATATTGTAGAAGTTATATGTATTTAAAATTGGGACCTATCAGCAGGCTTATAATCATTTTGGCAACACTGCCATGCATGGTCTCCTGGAAATTAGACTGAAATATTATTATCAAAATGTGTGCCAATTTTGGAATAGGCTAGCTCCCAAGCATAGCTTCCAAGATATCCAACATGGAGCTCAAATTTCAATTGCGGTTTTTCAGCAATTGGTAGCACTGACATAATTTTCAAATATGGGCTTGAGATATTCAGGTATAGATCTTTGCTCATACCAAATTTGGATTCTATTGCTTCAGCTGGTTAGGAGTTAATAGGGGGGGGGGGGGGCACACACACACAGCCAGAAAGATAGGCATTTGCCCGGATCGATCTCATGAGTCTACTTTTTCCTCATTTTTAGCAAAATGTGAAAAGTAGGCTAAAAATCGGAGTCGAACTGGAATTCTGTAGCACTCCAGAAATACCTAGGAGTGACGTTGGACAGATCTTTTACATTCAAGAAGTATTTGATGAACTCCAAGACGAAAGTTTCCACCAGGAACAATTTTCTTAGAAAATTGGCGGGAACACAGAGCGGTAGTCAACCTGAGACCATCCGAACTTCTGCACTGGCGCTATGTTATTCTGCTGCAGAGTAGCCTATGTCTGTCTTGTTTGGTATAATTCAGCTTATGCCAAAGAGGTGGATGTAGCTCTCAACGACACCTGTAGGATCATAATGGGTTGTCATATTCACTCAAGTCGAAATGTTTTACCATCTTGCTGGAATAGCACCACCTTCTGTTAGAGAAATGTTGGTGAAAACGGAAAGGAAGAGAGTAAATAAAGCAAGACCCCGTCCGTTATATGGGCCTGAACTGCACGAGCAAAGCGTTTCCTAAGAACATCAACAGGATTTCAAACCACCGATGGAAGAGAAAGGTTAGAATTGTGGACAGCTAAAGCCTCCCTTCCCTCTGGCTGTGAAAGAGTAAGTTATCTGAAACTTTACCACATAGCTATGAAAAGGGATGGCTAACATGGATGTCTCTGAATAGGTTGAGATCAGGAGTAGGCAGTGTTGGTGAGATCGGCACCTGCCGGTATCGACATCCATCCTGATCGATAGGCGCAACTAGCGCCCTCAACTAACTTTTAAACAGTTTCGTTTTATGATCTGTTCACGGCACAACGCATTCAAACAGTACTCGTATTTTGTGTTAAATAAATCAGTTGAGTTACATTTAATCGAGCGTTATATTTCATTGCCGCTTTAAAACCTCTAATAGATTATGGACCCAGAACGATTGGCGCAGATTAAAATTAACTGAAAATTGGAAACAGCGGGATCAAACGGACACACAAAGAGAAGAGCGCGTCGAGTCGGCAGACATCTTGCTCTCTTCGAGAAACATCTAGACATCGAGGAAGCGAGAAGGAACAAACGCCGTCTTCTCGAATATTGTGTGCTTGATCGTGAGTAAACAGTGAACAAGCCAATCGCGAGTGTTCGGACAATAACACGCGACGCGAATTTTGGCTTATTGCGAGTGTTTTGGACTATAACACGTGACGCAAGAAAACGTGCTTATCGTGCGAGTTGTGTACAAACGCGCACGACCCGTAATTCCTTAGGCCTATTTGCGAGTGGTTCGGACAATAGCACGCGACGCAAAGTGTATGGCCGGTTGTGAGTGTTTTCGGACAATAACACGCGACACAGCAAACATTTTTTGTGAACAATCGTGAGTGTTCCGGACATTAACACGCGGCACGATTGAAGTGAGACAATGAATTCAAACGGTGTAGTGCGCATCGAGGACTTAGGGCGCGATCACTACGACACCTGGAAAATGCAAATGCGTGCCATTCTGATAAAGAATGACGCGTGGGGTTATGTCAACCGCCAGATCGTCAAACCCGAGCTGGGTGAGGACAATGCAGCCCAAGTGACCGAGTGGACGACTAGGGATGAAAGGGCCATGTCAGACCTAATCCTGTCCATCGGACCAATCCAGCTGAAGTTGGTGAAGAACTGCAGGTCATCAAGCGAGATAAGGCAGAAACTTGAGGATACGTTTCAGTCGAAGGGGCCGGCTCGCAAGGCCACGTTGTTGAAGAGTCTAACCTTGCAAAAGATGACTGAAGGTGGCGACATCCGTGAGTACCTCAAGAACTACTTTGACTGTGTCGACAAGTTGGCTGACATGGACGTAGTTATAAACCCAGACCAACTTACCATCATGATGCTGTACAATTTGCCAGCAAGTTTTGAAAATTTCAGAATTGCCATCGAGAGCCGGGACGATCTACCGAAGCCTGAGAATCTACGTACGAAGATAATCGAAGAACACGATGCTAGAGTTGCCTCGTCAACACCGATGGAAAATCAAGGCGACATGTACGTGAAGAAGAAAGGCCCTTCAAGGAAACCACCGTTGAAGCCTCAAAACAAAACCAACGGCTACTCCGCTGGTAAGAGTGACAAGGAGAAATCGTTTTCGTTCAAAAACAAAAACCAGCTGTCGTACGCGTCACTCTTATCAGTCGAGGAACCTGATACGTGTCAGATCGCAACGAGCAGTGTCGATAACCTGTGGTGTCTCGTGGTCTTGGTCTCGACAGTGGATGCACGTCTCATCTGTGCGGCGATGCGACTGTGTTTACAGAGATAGACAAGGGCGAGACTGGCAAGCTGAAGTTAGCGAGCAGCGCAACTGCAGAGATAAAGGCCCGAGGAACTGCAAAAATTGCAACAAGTGTAGACGGTAAAACTTGCAACGTTACTCTCAATGAGATTTTGCACGTTCCTGAGATCCGGACTAATCTCTTATCAGTCTCGAAGATGACAGACCGTGGTTTCTCGGTTGTTTTTGGCAAAGAGAAGGTGGAAGTTTTCGACCAGAATGGACTGACGAGGTTAGTTGCAAAGCGCAAGGACAATCTGTACTACGTACAGGGCACTCTACTGGAAAAATGTCGAAACGCAGTGTCGGAAGACAAGCGCGACGAGAATGTGGCGCAGCTGTGTTATCGAAGGATGGGACACGTCAACTTTCGTGATCTCGATACGGCAGTGAAGAGCGGATCCATTCGAGATGTGCAACTGAAAGGGAGATGTGGAGATCTAACGTGTGACATTTGCACGAAATGCAAAATGACTCGAATACCTTTCCAGAAAGAGTCAAATCGTGTGACCGGTAAGCTCGATGTTATTCACACAGACGTTTGCGGCCCTGTGGGTGTTGTGTCGAACGGTGGATTCAAGTACATGATCACATTCACGGACGACTATTCGAGATGGACAGAGGTACGGTTTATGAAGACGAAGTGCGAGGCGTTGCAAATGTTCCGAGAGTACGAGGCTTTCGCCGAGAAGCAGCACGGTCTGAAAATAAAGTGTGTACAGTCGGACAATGGACGAGAATTTGTCAACAGGGAATTTGACGAGTTCTTGAAATCTGAGGGGATCGAGCGCAGTCTCACAACACCATATACGCCTGAACAAAATGGTGTGGCCGAGAGGAAGAATCCGACCCTTGAAGAGGCAGCACGATGTTTACTCCTGCAATCTGGCCTACCGATGACATTCTGGGCGGAGGCGAATAACACCGCAAATTATCTGAGGAACCGATGTCCAACCAAAAAGCTAAACGGGAAGACTCCATTTGAGCGCTGGTTCGACAGAACTCCGACTGCACACTATTTCAAGGACTTTGGGAGCAAGGTGTTCTGCTTGGACAAGACCTCAAACAAGGGGAAGTTTAGCCCTCGCACAAAAGAGGCAATTTTTGTTGGATATTCGGAGCAGTCGAAGGCTTACCGTATCTGGATTCCTGAAACGAAGAAGATCGAGATCACGAGAGACGTTGTTTTTCGTGAGGAGATGACCGCGCCTAAGAAATCAGTCGATGAACTGTTCCCGCGTGACTCTCCGGACGAAGATCGCATTGAACCAGAGGATCCGATCCATGAACTGGAGTTCGAACTGGTGTCGAGAGACAAAGTTCTGACAGAAAACCGACCTGATATTGCTGAATGGGAATTCCCCGATGGCTTCATAGGCTTTTCTGCCGACGATTACTTTGTTGATCCGGAGATCCAACCCGATGAGCAACAAGCGGCATCATCTAGGAGAAGAGGCAGACGGCCTCGTTTGATTAGAACTGGAAAATTTGGGTGACCCCGCAAGGACTACGGTGATCGACCAGGGGAAGCGGCTAACGTCGCTGAAATCCCAGTGACCCAGGCTATCTCCGGAGATGGCTCACCTGCGTGGATCGAAGCAATGTCAGAAGAGGCAGTTTCACTGATTCGGAACAATACGT
Organism: Meconema thalassinum; assembly: GCA_946902985.2. Classification (NCBI taxonomy): domain Eukaryota; kingdom Metazoa; phylum Arthropoda; class Insecta; order Orthoptera; family Tettigoniidae; genus Meconema; species Meconema thalassinum. The sequence continues at coordinate 194,145,392 of OX336395.1, forward strand.
GGAAGCTGGTCGACCGTTCCAAGGGGCAACGTGTGATAGGCAGCAGATTCGATTTCCGGAATAAGTTTAACCCTGACGGCACTATCAGCAAGCGGAAGGCGCGCGTGGTAGCGAGGGGTTTCACGCAGAGACCAGGAATAGAGTTTCACGACACGTTCGCTCCAGTCGCAAGGCTGAGCACAATAAGAACTGCGGTGGCGTTAGCTGTACAAGATAATCTAAAGATCCGACAGCTAGATGTCAAGACGGCCTACTTGAACGGAGAAGTCGAGGAGCAAATCTTCATGGAGGCCCCGGACCACTTCGAGGACGTTCTTGCCCATACCGTTCAAGACGAGTCGGTTGACGAGACTGTGCGAAAGACCGCAAATGAGATGCTGGAGAAGTTGACCAATCGTGACATGGTGTGCTCACTAAACAAAGCGTTGTACGGACTGCGACAGGCAGGACGCGCTTGGTATCACCGTCTCGAAGAAGAGATGAAAAATCTCAAGGCGACTCGCTCGGATGCAGATCCATGCATGTACCACATCGGACCGGTCGAAGATAGGATTTATATAATCATCTATGTCGACGACATGATGATCATGGCTCGAGACGACAAGAAGATCCTGGTCCTGGAAAGATTCGGAATGGCAGAGTGCAGGCCTGTCAGCACTCCCATTGATCCAGGTACGAAGCTGCAGAAGTGTTATGTCGTGGGAGATACAAGATAAATAACATACACTTGTTAATATAACACAACGGTTTATTAAACACTAGTCGATACACAACGATACACAATGTGAACTAACTTGAGCGGAACTGTCGTCTACAGTCCGCGGGTGCATATATACATAGTAGCTGGAAAGTTCCAGAATCGAATGTTCCAGATTGGAATGTTCTGGGCATAGTGACTAGAATGTTCGTGTTAACTCAAGTAGCCTAAATACACAACACTGACTAGAATGTTCATGTTAAGACAACACTTTCTAGAATGTTCATGTTAACTCAAGTAAATACACAACATTTCCTCCCTCTTTTAAATGGATGATTTAGGAATCAGGAGAGAATCTCAGCGGTGGTCACTGCTGGCGAGTACTCCTGCGGAGAATAAAAGAGGTCTGGGAAATAGGTGACGTCCTGTTTACAGGTGTAGCTGGTGTGGCTGGTGGTGTTTGGACTGTTGCTGGTGTCTCGGTGAAGCGAACTCGTCTCAGGCTCGGTGGCTTGCTCGGTTGTGCGGTGGCTTCGTCGGATGTGCGGTGACTCCGTCGGTTGTGCGGTGGTTTGGATGGTTGCACGGTGACTTGGTCGGTTGCACGATGACTTGGTCGGTTGCACGGTGACCTTGTCGGTTGCACGGTGACCTTGTCGGTTGCACGGTGATTTGGTCGGTTGCACGATGACTTGGTCGGTTGTGCGGTGACCTCGACGTGGCTTGGTCAAGTTGAGTCTCGTGCGGAGATGAGGGTACCTTTGCTCCGTTGTTGTCTTCGTTCGACTGGCGTAAGCGATTGGACGTTCTTGCCCGTTGCTGCGCTGGTGTGACAATACTGTGCCCAGGCCGGTCTTGCTGGCGTCCGTGGCCAACAGGAGTGGTAACGCTGGGTCATACTGCATGAGTACCTGGGGCGAGGTTAGGGCGTTCTTGATGTCTTTGTATGCCCTGTCGCCTTCTGGTGTCCAGATGAGAGGGTCCTTGAGCAGCATGTCTCTGAGTGGTCTGTCTCTGGTGGACAAATCGGGGATGAACGAACTGTAGTAGGTTGCTTTACCAAGAAACAGTTGGAGTTCTTCTGGTGTAGTTGGTTTCGGTGCATCACGTACAGCTCGGATGTGTGCATCCGACTTGTGGATGCCTGACGCATCGATTTTGTGGCCAAGGGCTTCCAGAGAAGTTTGAGCGAAAACGCATTTGGCTCGGTTGAGCTTGAGGTTGTGTTGCCGAAACCGTTCCAGAGTGATGCTGAGGGCCTGCATCAGATTTTCAAAGCTATCAGCAAAAACTATACTGTCATCGAAAAAACTTACGACGTTTGGGAGACCATGCAGGACTGTGTCCATTCGCCGCTGCCAGATAGCGGGGATGTTAGCTGCTCCATATACTGCTCGCGTTGGGCGGATCAGACCGTGAGTTGGGGTGTTAAGCGTGAGAGCATGGCTGAACTCATCGTCGACCTCGAGATGAGTGTACGCGTCGGAGATACCCAGATGGCAGAAGAGAGTGGCGCCGCGCATTCGGTTGAACAGATGTTCCACCTTGGGAATCGGATGTTCATCGATGATGATCCGCGGGTTGAGAGTAGGCTTGTAGTTGCCTGTGATCCTTAGTTTGCCGTTCTTCTTGGGACGACGTGCGTTGTCGATGCCCACTCAGAGTAGTCCACTCTTTTGTAGAAGCCAGATGCAGTTTTCTTGTCGATTTCCTTGGCATAGGCATCGCGGAGGGCAACTGGTACGTCTCGAGCTCTGGCGAAAACAGGTGTGGCTCCAGCCTTCAGGTGCATCTTCGCTGGGGGACCTGAGATCTTCCCGGGGGTGTCACTGAACACATCCTGGTAGCGAGATAGAATGTTGTCGAGCTGCTTCTGTTGTTCCAAGGTCAGAGCCTGCTTGTCTGAGAGCTTGTGGATTGGGTCGGGTTTTGCGAAGAGGTGACCAAAGTCGATCTCCCGTACAAACTCTGAAATCCACTCTCGGCCAAAGAGCGATTCGACTTCATCGTCAACCACGTAGAGATTCAGGTTCCTGGTTGTGGTTCCGATGGTGGAGCACACTGGCGTTTTGCCAATGCATTTAATCGGATGGCCAGTGTAACTGACGAAGTTACGATCGTTTCTCTGCAACACAAAACCTGGTTTGATCATACTTAGCTTTGATTTGCTCATGGTTGAGCAGGGGGCGCCGGTGTCGAGTTCCATTTTGACGGTGGTTCCCTCTATGTTGACATCAACCAGTTGCTTAGTTGCTGCGTTGACCGATCCGATGACCTCGATTTTGCTGAGGTAGTCCACAACGTCGAGGTTTTCTGCTGGAAGCTCTTCTTCGGTCACATGGTTTGTTGTTCGATGTTTCCTCGATTTCGATCGGCAAACTTTTCTGATGTGACCTTTCTTGCCACACTTCAGGCACTCTGCGTTCAGGAAACTACACTGACTACGAGGGTGAGCTTCACCGTATCCTGCACATGTTGATTGGTTGTCCTGGGATGCACTCTGGTTTGCCTGGTGTGGCCATTGGTGCTGTCTGGTTAGGTTGTAAGACCCTTGACTTCGATGAGCTGACTTCCTGCGTGGCGGCTGCTGGTTGATGTTCTTCCTGGACAGAGGCTTCTCGTATCCAATCCGATTGGTCGATTCAGACTTAGCGGCAGCTGTTTTGACCTCGTCGGTGGTAATGCGAGTAGCTTCGAGTGCGTGCGCGATTTCATATGCTGCGGTGAAGTTCTCTGGTTGTTTTGCAATAATCTCGTCGCACATTTCTCGTGATTCCAATCCTGCGAGCATTTGTTCAATTAATATGCGATCAAGAAATGTGCCATACTCACAAAACGTTGCAGCCTGCCGCAGTCTTAAGGTGAAGCTAGCGATGGTTTCTCCTTGCTTCTGCACTACACTCCGAAATTTGATGCTCTCGGCAAACTTGTTGCGTGTGACGTCGAAGTGGCCTTTCAGCTTAGATTGAATCTCATTGTATGACAGAGTTTCCGGATCATTAGGACTCACCAGGATCTTCAGGGCATCATTGAGTTCAGATCCCATGTAAACCCGTGCAAAATGTGCGTGTTGATACGCGGGTACCTTGCTCAAGTTGAGCGCCCAGGTTAAGCGAGTGATAAGGTTGCATTGTGAACTTTGGCGGTCGAGGCTCTGATGGCGTTGTTGACCGTATTGTCTGTCGGATAGCGTGGGCGATCATTGCCGAGAATTGTTGGAGTTGCTCAGAGGTTAAGTCCGGCATGGTGAAGATGAGTGGAGAACAGTACTTCTAACACGCACTTGCGATGAACTTAGTTCGGTGCACACACTTGCGTTGAGGTTAGAAAGTTCACCCGGTTTAGTATTTCCAACACACACTGCGATGAACGTCGTTCGATGCAACCCTTGCGTTGAGGTTAGAAAGTCACTCGGTTTCACAACGTTATTTATCTTATCCCACTTCTGACACCACTGTTATGTCGTGGGAGATACAAGATAAATAACATACATTTGTTAATATAACACAACGGTTTATTAAACACTAGTCGATACACAAAGATACACAATGTGAACTAACTTGAGCGGAACTGTCGTCTACAGTCCGCGGGTGCATATATACATAGTAGCTGGAAAGTTCCAGAATCGAATGTTCCAGATTGGAATATTCTGGGCATAGTGACTAGAATGTTCGTGTTAACTCAAGTAGCCTAAATACACAACACTGACTAGAATGTTCATGTTAAGACAACACTTTCTAGAATGTTCATGTTAACTCAAGTACATACACAACAAGAAGGAAGACGTGAGCCCTGGCGAACAAGCGGAGAGCGTCCCCTACCGACAGCTGATAGAAGCTCTAATGTACCTGTCAGTGGGAACGAGGCCGGACATATCCCATGCAGTCAGTTCTCTCTCTCAGTTCAACGACTGTCACGGACAGCAGCACTGGGAGGCTGCAAAACGTGTCTTGCGATACCTTGCTAACACACGTGATCTCGGTCTCATGTACTCCAAATCCAGCAGTCCAGCGGTGATGTACGTGGACGCTGACTGGGGAAACTGCCTGGTGGATCGAAAATGATACACCGGATACGCGTTCACCCTAGGCGGCGCTGCAGTGAGTGGGGAGTCCAGGAAGGAGCCTATTGTGGCCCTGTAGTCGACGGAGGCCGAATACATGGCCTTGACAGAAGCAACCAAGGAAGCTCTACACATGAGGAAACTCCTGAAATACTTCGGAAAACTGATAGATGTTGTCCCAGTGAAGAACGACAATGTAGGTGCGCAGAAGCTGACTTCGAATCCTATGTTTCATTCACGGACGAAGCACATCTACATCAGGCACCATTTCGTCCGAGATACCGTGGCCAAAAAGGTGGTTTCGGTGGAGTACACTCCAACGGATGAGATGCCTGCCGACATTTTGACAAAAGGATTGTCAAGGCCCAAGCACGAGAAATGTGCTCAAAGCCTTGGCTTGAGACCACATGCACCAGGATGATTCCGGCTGTTGGTCGAGGGGAAGTGTTGGTGAGATCGGCACCCGCCGGTATCGACCTCCATCCTGATCGATAGGCGCAACTAGCGCCCTCAACTAACTTTTAAACAGTTTCGTTTTATGATCTGTTCACGGCACAACGCATTCAAACAGTACATGTATTTTGTGTTAAATAAATCAGTTGAGTTACATTTAATCGAGCGTTACATTTCATTGCCGCTTTAAAACCTCTAATAGGCAGATTCAAGACGGGGCTACACTAAAGAAGATACCACCAAGTGTGATTGTGGAGAAGATCAGACCACAAAACACATGCTACATTGTCTACTGTGTCCAATATCCTGCATGGAAGATGATCCACGTCAGGCCTCGGAGAAAGCATGGACAGTGGCCAATTTTGGCCCAATGTAATAATATGTATTGTAACTGTGTACACGTGTATGTTTCTGTCACAAGAATAATACGAATAATAATGCGAGTGCGCGCACATCCTTGCAGTTGTATGGGAGGAGGGACGCGATAACACGGGGTTTACGTGTGACAGATCAGGCTTGTCACCTAACGCTGTTTTACACGGGAAGAATGATACAGCCCGCATAGCCAGCCAAAAAAGACACTCATTCAAATAATTTTACATTTACACACTCGATTCCCAGCATTTTTGCTCCACCACAACAGCCCTCACATTGCCCCACATACTCAGTTACTTAAAATATTGACTAATTTTACACATAAATAATACATTAACGTGAATCTTTTTATATTCCAGTTTAGTTAGTTATTGGAGTTTTAAGGGGCGGAACAGAGAGGCCCCTATTTTCCAATTTAAATTGCCGACAAACGCGGCAACGCCAACCCTATTATAGGTCTTTATTCTAATACTCTAATTTCAATTCCTACTATATATCAAATAACCCATTAGAGGCCTCTCTATTACATATTTCACTTCACTTGCGGTGTTGTTGCTAAAAATTTCAGTTGAACTTCGTCCAAGAAATCTGCGAAGTGCCAGTTTGAAAACACGTAGTCTGCACACAGGAGTGACTCGGCTGACTGGCCAATGAGGTGCAGGAGGGAGGCGCGACCTTGGCTTCAACCAACTCTCGTAACGGCTGGGCTGTCAAGCTCCACTTCCTCTCTTTTCACTTCCTCTGTGTGACGTCATGCGCAAACCTACTTCACAGATTCCATGGATAATTAATACATAATTAATCTTATAGTTGGCGGTTTCGGTGGCGTAGTCGGTAGCATACTGAGCTTCTATGCCCAAGATCGCGGGTTCAAATCCGGCCGAAGTCGTCGGATTTTTAAGAGCGTTAAAAATCCCTCAGTATGCCTTCCTTCGGAGGGGAAGTAAAGCCGGTGGTCCCATGTCATAGATTTATGGCATGTTAAAGAACCTTCCACTAATTACACCTGTGTGAAGCTAAATTGTGCAGGTTAAGAATGTAAACAACGCTCTTAAGGTGCTACGTTCTTTGCCAAGAGCCAACTGCGATGGCGTCTGGTAGATAAGTTCTGAACTAGTAGTCGTTGACGGTGGCGTTTTGCGGCAAAAGTAGGAACTACTTGAAAAATTCAAAAGTCTGCAGTCCTTACTTGAATTAAGAAAACAGATAACACACACTAATACAGTCATCACAATTAACACCGGTTATCACATAGATTCTACACACACCCAAAGTACACGGGGCTACATGAGCGCGTTGTCGCAGCCCCTAAACTTAAGAACCAACCAATCTTATAGTTAAGCACCAATGGGCGTGGTCACCGTGAGATGAGTGAGCATGTCAAATATCATTCTAGCAGTGATTTGAATTTACTATCAATATTAACGGTCATGGCAGATATCGCTGTTTAGAACTAAGTACGTACCCTTTCTTCATCTAAAATAAAATAATCTAACAGTCAAAAATAAATAAAATTGTTTAGTGGTTAACATGATGTCTCCTCCGTAGCGTAGTGGTCAGCATGGTTAGCTGCTGCCCCGGAGGTCCTGGGTTCGATTCCCGGTTCTGCCACGAAATTTGTAAAGTGGTAAGAGGACTGGAACGGGTTCTACTCAGCCTCGGGTGTTCCCAATGAGTAGAGGGGGTTCGATTCCCACCTCAGCCATCCTCGAAGTGGTTTTCCGTGGTTTCCCACTTCGTCTTCGGGCAAATGCCGGGATGGTACTGTCCCCGAATTCGTATAAAGAGATACCAGGGAGCAGATATGAAAGGCAGCCTTAGAAAAGGGAGCATTTAATTACTATTGGAATAATGCATTTTGGAACATGTCTATTACACAAGCTTTATAGTCATGAAGTATTGCCCAACAAGAAGCTTGTTAGCTGAATGTAATTTCCTCCTAGAAAGGGTGGATTTGATTGGATCATCCTACGAGATAGACCACAACCGGTACTTGAAAAAAGAGAATGGGATTGGAAGATCCGGTGAGCGAAGTCTGAAATGGAATGTTTTATCATGACTAGTAGGCTATTTAATGCATTTGGAAGCATTGACCATGGGAAATAAATTGAGGAAATAAATTAAGTTATAATTAGGAAATGTCTTCTTTGGATATTAACGCCCGAAGCCTGTGTAAGGATATTCATGTCCGAGTGTGGGTTGGCAGCATTGAGGAAGGGAGCAGATGGTTCGAGAAGGTGAGAGAAGGATGACGTGAGTGTGTGAGGTGACGCGAGGAGAGTCAATTGAGACCGAGAGGCGAGCAGAGCGCTGCGTAAAACGCGTGACGGGAGTAGTTGTTCGTGTGTGATGATTAAGGAAGTGATATGAACGTGTGAAACATCGTGTCTAAATGTGCTAATGTACTGCGAAGCACGGAAGTCTATGTGTGATTTTGAGTGGGTTCTGGAATATTCCACGGTTAAACCGGTGGCATGGGGAGACGATGAATTGTCAGTCAGCATTGTGTAGCGTATTCGTGGAGAAAAGGGAATTGTGAATATACTTCGTGAAAAGTACTGTATGTGTATGTCTGTAAGGAAAATCCTTGAGACACGTTACTTCGGAACGATATGTTCGAGGAGGAAGTGGTGAGCAATAAAATGGAGAATATTATGGACACGTGGCCGGAAGGAAAATGTGATTTGTCAGAGGAAGTCATGGTATATTGTTAAATTATGCTGAGGGAAATGTGGCCTGCATCATGAAAGCGAGAATTCCTATGAGTGGAGTCACTTAGAACGATATGCGGAAGAGCAAAGTTCACGCAGCCACTTCAAAAATGCACAATCTACTAGAGAACATTATGAATTGCGGCCAACACATGTATGGAAGGAGACTACAAGATTTTCCGGAGGGACGAGAAGAAGAAAACGCCGGGATGAAGACCAGGGATCGAACGAGGGGTCTGTCAGGGGGCGAACCGAACGCCGAGGTAATCAAGACCCTCTCAAGAACTCGGATGGCCGATAGCAGGGAACGAGCAGTTGCGAGGCTACCCAGATGTCAGCCGAGTGATATGGAAACCAGCACCTGTTCTGAACGTGTATGGCTCTTCACGTTGTTCGTCTCCGATTCAGCTGAAAGTAAGACCAGTCCTTCTATATTTGTAGCCCCAGTTTTTAGTTCTGTGTTCTTGTAGATGCTTAGTGTGATCATTTTATTTCAGTAGAAATTTTGTGATGTAGATGGTTTAGACCTTGTGGTCAGTGATTTTATTCATCGAAGCAAGTCACGGTGTGCTTGTAGTAGGCTAGTAAGCCTCAGTTCCAGCATGTTTGGGGATCTTTGCGGGCGAGTGAACTTCTTGTTGACCGTGCCTGGGTTTGTGGAGTCCTCGCTTCGATGATTACCGCTGGCATTTAACCATTGTAAGATGTTTCTCAGATTTGAATTTTCGACATCTTGGGTTTTCGCAATTAATTATTTTTTGATTTAAGAGTGTTTCGAGATGAACAGTTTCTTGCGCAATTTCTTCTTTGCATTTTTTTCTTATTTCGCGCTGTTGCCACTTGGCAGTCTCAGAGGAGTTAGTTTTTGAAAATTTGCTTTCGCAAATCAGATTTTCTTAGATTTTGAATTTTGAAATTTTGGATTTAGCTATTTTTGGATCTTCGATGATTCTTTTCATATTGTGATTTTGCACAATTATCCGACTTTACCATTTGAATCGTTTTCTGAATTTTGAATCATTTTCTGAATTTTGATTTTTTTTGGATTTTGAAATTTTCACTTTGAAAATTTATTCCATTTTGACATTGGAATTTGAATTAAATCTTTCCTCGGATTTTCTAAATTCTGATTAATTTTGGATTTTGAGAAATTTGGGACTTCAATCCTGACTTGAGATTTTCCAAAAAAAAATTCTTCCTTTGGAAGTATTATTAATTTGCAGTTTTGACTTTTAGAAAATTTCTCGTTGATTTGAAGTTAGTTGCTACTCTGATCGTTCAGACGAAGAGTTCTTTCGAAAACAATTTTGAATTATAAAATGTAATGATGATTCGAGCGATGTTTTCGACTGTTGTTATAGAGTGACAAAGCGTATATACATAATTATTTATTTAAATGTTTAATGAATATAGTGCACACATCAGTAGCAAATGTTTTTGAGTTGACACTCACAATCAATGTAACTTGAATCGGATTATAGTTAGAAATATTTCGTGCTTGGTTAACACGCACTAGGAAATTGTCAGTCGACTTGTAACTGATATCGCTTGTACAGCGCATTTAAAATTAGTATCAACGTCATTGAATTACTTATAACTTGAGGGAGAGATGGTCATTTTTGATAGTGATGGTTGGTGGTGTTTACATTGAAGAGGTGTGCAATAATACCATTTTTTTTTTGTATTTCGAAGGTCGACCCCTGTAAGGGATGTTATGTCCTGGGAACCTTTCCTCTGTCAATAGTAGTTGTTGTTTATTTTTTGGGCTGCGTTTAGTGTGTGTGTTTAGGATTGCAGTCTTGTTAGTCAGCTTTAAGCTGGGGTTGCCGTTCGTTGGAACGTTGAGGTATTAGGATTTGTGGAGTTTATTTCGACTGCTGTTAGATTATTTTTGCTGTGTTGGATGACAGTATTTCTTTCTATTCTGGTAGGCTGTCGCGTTCTTGCAGATCAGCTGGGTTGTTGATACCGGGTGCTCCAAAAGTTTAGTATTCAGGACGTTGATATTAATTCAGTTTATGATGATTGTTATTGTTTTTGAAGATTGGAAAAAAACAGGGGTTCAGTGGATAGCACTCTCATCTTCATTGGTCGGAATGCTAAACCATATTTTGCCCGATAACCTCGATGTTGATCACTGTCAGTGAGTGTTGATGAATCAAAGGTCTCTATATAAATTAGTGAAGGATTATTGGTGTAGATAGTGTTCTAGAATGACACGTATATGATAATATTAGGTTTTTCTTAAATTTTGTATTTTGAATTAAAAGGTATTTCGATAATCCAATAAAGAATAAAACTCTGGATCTATGTATAGCGTAAAAATATTGATACTGTAAATAGTGAGAGGCCGTCACTATTTAATTCTATTAAGGGGGTTGTTTCTTATTTTTCTTTTTCTTGTTAGAGTTTGTGCCATAAGACACGAATTGTAATGACATTTGGTTATGGATCTTCGATTTGCTTATATCCATAGTTGCGGTGTCTACCTTTTTGAATAAAATTTGGGCACGCATTTGCGTATGCTTATACCATTTTCAATATACTCTTGCGTTATGATTTTTAGATAGTGGGAGAGTAGGATCATGCAATGGTTATTGTAGTGGCTTGAACCATTTTTATCCATTCCTTTGTCCCTGTTACGCCCGTGTGAATGAGAGTCTTGCGCTCAGGTGTGTGTGTTGTCGCTGATCCTGTGGAGGAATATCCATTGCTTGTTGATAATATCGCCTGGTATGTGTCCACGATTTTCAGAGTGTGTGATGCAGGATATTACGGTAAGTATTATTAGCCGAGGTACTGCCGTTAGTATTTGATCCGCTGTTATCTTGGATTGTGGCATTCACGACACTGCTGAAATCGGGTACAGTACCTTCTTCAAGGCCACGGCCGCCTCCTTCCCTCTTCCTTGCCTATCCATCCTGACCATCCATTACCTTCCCTCATGAGGCCCCTGTTCGCTTTGCTGGTGAGGCCGCCTGAGCGGGGTGCCAATCACACCTCACCAGTTGTATCCCATCCGATTAGATGTTCCCAGCTCTAGGACACTACCCGTAGAGGCGTAGTGGTGAGTTCCCTCGCTGAGTCCGTGGGTTCCACCAACCTGGAGGATAAACTACTAAGAAAAAGAAAAGAAGAAGAGGTTAACATGATACTATCAGCCGCTCGGCGATATGTAAGATGATGTGGATTGTTGTTTTAAGGGGTGGAACAGCGAGGTCATCTGCCCCTGCCGATTTGTAACTACAAACTCTTAACTAAATAGGTGTCCGCAGGGTGTCGAGCGATACGGGAAATACGGGAATTTTAGTGACCCGGGAAAAATACGGGAATTATACGGGAAATCTTAAAAAGTCTCATAATGCCTGACTTCTTAGCCCCCGAATAGAGTCCTCCCGCTCAGTCTTCTATTTCGCCTGCAGACCGCGGTGCCACCCGCAATTTGCGCCACCGATAGAGCGCTAAGCGGGATGAGAACCCAGCCAACGTCGAATGCATACTTTGCCTGGCCGACCGCCGGCCGTACCCTCTACGCGCAGGGCTACGCGCGCCGCGCTCGTTGCTGACAATGACATGCAGGAATCATTCCGCATTGTTATTCACAGAGGAGACCTGGGTTTCTCGACAAGAGCAGCCCTTAAAGAAGCTAGCAGCTCAAGATCTCAGAAAATTCCAGACGCGGATGTGCTGCAATTTCGCACCAACTGCCGAGAATTGTACATGTGTATTCTATGGCTGAAAAAATCAAAGAGGTCAACTCTTGCTCACAAGAGACCCGTGCTATTTCCTGCCTAGACCCTATAGGGGTCGCTGAGACTCCTAAGTTGGAAGTAGTTAGGATCGTCATTGCCCTGGAAATTCTTTGTGATCAGAAGAATTTGCTTTCTGGCGCAATGACTGACCGCATCAGGAGCAGCTACTCCGCAGTTCTGAGACTGCCCTCCGTCACAGTGCGTTTGAAGCAGGTCGACGGAAAAGAGCCACTGCTCGACGTGCTGTGGTGTGAATTAGTGGCTTCAGCACCTTCCTCAGTTCCTGCCAAAAACGATCCCACAAGCTTCGTTAAAATGATACTGACTTTGCATCACAACAGTGCAGCTCTAGAGAGAAGGAGTGCATGATCGTCAATCTCAAAGAAGCAAGTCTGATTGGCATGCATACTGTTCAGGACGCTGTGATGGCAGTTGGTGGAGTAGAAAAGATAACCGTGAGCACGAGTCCACACTGCACGAAACTCCTACGCCGTGTTCAAGGAAGCGAAACAGGCGCGAAGCGGCGGCTAAGGTGGCAGTCGAAAGAAAAGCCACAAAAGATCTCCAGGAATTGAAAAAAAGTACTGTGAAAAGAACAATTTTGTGCTGTGTATAACTGAAGTTCCTAGTAACAATCTTGTATTTGTCAAAGTGACTTATTTAATTTCGTTTTGCATTATTTTATTTTCTATTATCTACTTTGATGAAATAAATCTAAATTAAAAAGAATTCGCGGCGTGTCGCGTGTGGAATTTTACTGTTTTTAGCCTTTCCATGGTCTTCTTTCGCAGGGGAGATGCACATACCAAATTGTTTTAAAGTCCGTTCAAACATTCAATGCAAATGCGTCACACATGCATAAATTTCAAAAACTACAAACAATATCTCACAGTTCTCGACATTTTACTATCGAACACTCGTCACCAACATGTGGCTGCAAAATACACCACACAAGTGACAGAATTCTTCTCGTATGGGCAGGCATCGTTTCAGTCGCTTGTTAACCACTGTCTGTGTCGGATTTCCTTTCATTGTTATTGTCATTGTTTCGTTACTTTTACTTCGCCGAAGTTCGACCCGAGGACTGGACACATCCCGTACAGCATGTACAGAAAGAAATACTGAAGGCGGTCTGGATTTCGCGGTGGATGAAATGATTATTAACCTTGGCAGTTCATCAAGCTCTGACGAAGACAATGATGGTAGTGATGATGATAGGGACAGTGAAGGGATGGAGGGTGTCAAAGAAACCCTTGCCAAGTGACTGGATAATTTATTTCTTGGTGTCAGTTCGCTTGCGTCAATCGATAATAGAGCACAGGCTATTGTTTCCCGTCATAGTGTTCAAAATACCGCCTACAATTCGACAATATAAAACTACGGCAATAATATCGCCACAGAGCGGCTTGTTTGAGTGCTCAGTGCTAAATATGTATTTAACTTAACTTTACTTTTGCTTTATCACGAAAGCTAATATTAACCGTAGAGAGTCGCGATTCTGTGAGTGTGCATGGTGTTATCCGTCGACTACTGTAGTAAGCTGTGAACGACCTCCACTCAGACTCTTGTTTCATGTTAAAGGATGGTGAGTTTTTTTATATTCATTAGCTGTAGAGGGTTTGCTCTCTTTGTCGTATTTATTGAATTGAATACCTATGATAAAGGTATCATAGCTTCGGTGTGTAATTTATTTATTCATCTAAAAATATCGTATTTCTCTGTTCGAATGTCCTCGGCGTTGACTCAGGATCGTTATCTTAAATATATTACGTATAATTGTACCGAAATAATGTCTGAAGTGTAGCGCTGTGTATTATTCGAATCAGCTGATTTACAACACTAAAAACTTAGCAACACAGCTCAGCTGTTCCAAGCTCCCGACATATCCTTCGCGTAGTTTCCTTCGAAATACAGGGCGTAGGTGAGATGCATGCTCAGAAATCTTGCCGTGTGGCGGTTGGACGTAGGGTCTTGTTATGTGGCGACCGTGGGTTGTGGAGAGGAAGAGCGGGGCAAAGTGACAGGAAGGCTGTCAGTACCGAATGCGCGGTTCATTAATAAAATAGGGTAATTAAGCACATTATTAAAGGGACAGATGACCTTGTTTTTCCTCCCCTGAAAACAACAGTTATCATCATAATTAAAATGGCATTTCGAATAATATTCATAAAAAACAATAATTAAATAACCGTTCTCTATGCATAAAAACTATTTTAGGCCTTATTATTTTTTCGACACAATGAAAAAATGAAAAATATGGAAAACAATAACTAAATATTAAAAGTGAAACGATGGAATGGTATCATCATGACCATAGTTACGTTGTTGCTTATAATATTGATATTATGCGAGAGAAAGATAATGTTTTGCTCTCCGTGTTCCTACTGCCATTACTTTTGACTCTCAAAATCTGCCTAACTTAATGACTTTATCCGTATCAATAATTGGAATAAATTGCAGAAACTCCTCATGTACTGCATTATCTTTAACGAAACGGACACACAATTAAAGCAACCCGAAGCTCTATACGGTTACGGTACCATACAATTCAGTCACTTCCCGTAAACATTTATTATGTGACACTCGTATTCTCAACTCTCTCAACCCTCCTCAGTAAAACAGTCATTTATATCAGCTCTTCTCAGGTAAACAGTATTTTATTTGTGTTCGTAGTATCTCGTCCCATCTGCGTGAGAGTTCGCTCGCTCGCGCGCACGCGCTTTGCTCACGCTACGGATTAGGCCTAAATCTCGCCATCACCCGTGGGCTGCGGAAGTATCTCCAAAAAATCAGTTACACTTACGCCAGAAAATCTTGATTCGCGCTTTAAGATTCATTTTTCAGCCATTCGGTATGCGAAATCTAGTGTTAGAGGATTCTTAAATATACGGGAATTTGGTGGATTTTCGTACGGGAAATACGGGAATTATACGGGAATTTGAAGAAAGATCATCGCTCGACACCCTGTGTCCGGCTCTGTGGCTAAACGGTTAGCACGCTAGGTTTTGGCCCAAAGTGCACCAGGTTCGATTCCCGGCCGAGCCATCAGGGATTTTAATATCCGGGGATTAATTCCCGTTGCTCGGGGACTGGGTGTGTGTGCCGTCTTCATCATCACTTCTTTCTCATTTCGACGCGCAGGTCGCCCACGGGCGTCAACTAGAAATACCTCCACTCGGACTCTCCGGAGGCCACATTTTTGTTGTTGTTGCACTAAATAGGTTTGGTAGACTTGTATGATCACCACCGTGGTCTCGAAGCAGCATTCTAGCTCCTCGTCCAGGCAGCCTGGGTTATATTCCCAGTAGGCTACTGTTCACGAGGTCTAGAACGGCGTTGACCCAGTGTCGTAATGGCAATTGGCAACCTTCAGTGAGTAGCCGCACTGGTCAGGAAACCACGCAATGCAGCTGAGGGAATTGTTGTTCTGACCATATGACCTCCCTTCATCTCCAGGCTCTGAGCCGAACAGCAGCCGTCTTGGATGCTATGGGCCTTAACTGCCTGCTTACGCGGTGTAGAGGTAAGTAGACCTAATATAAATTACAATACATATTATTATTAAGTCGCCTCCGTAGCGTAGCGGTCAGCATGGTTAGCTGCCGCCCCGGAGGTCCTGGGTTCGATTCCCGGCTCTGCTACGAAATTTGAAAAGTGGTACGAGGACAGGAACGGGGTCTACTCAGCCTCGGGTGGCCCAAATGAGTAGAGGGGGTTCGATTCCCCCTCAGCCATCCTCGAAGTGGTTTTCCGTGGTTTCCCACTTCGTTCGTCTTCGGGAAAATGCCGGGATGGTACCTTCTTCAAGGCCACGGCCGCCTCCTTCCCTCTTCCTTGCCTATCCCTCCTAACCATCCCTTACCTTCCCTCATGAGGCCCCTGTTCGCTTTGCAGGTGAGGCCGCCTTGGCGAGGTGCCAATCCCACCTCACCAGTTGCATCCCTTCCGATTCGATGTTCCCAGCTCTAGGACACTGCCCGTAGAGGCGGTAGTGGTGAGTTCCCTCGCTGAGTCCGTGGGTTCCACTAACCTGGAGGGTAAAAACGACAAAAAAAAAAATATCATTTACACCACCAGTTAAATTGTAACCAGCCGCCACTGTTTTAACCCCCATTACAAATACATGGGACTGACAGCCACATAGGCCCCTAGAATTCGAAATAGGTTGGCCAGCCATTCCATAATATTTTCCTAGAGTGAATCACACTTTTGAATATTAAGTCTGAATCGAGTTTCTACTATTGGCGTAGGCGACTTCGGTGGCGTAGTTGGTAGCATGCTGAGCTTCGATGCCCAAGATCACGGGTTTAAACCCGGCCGAAGTGTTCGAATTTTATAAGAGAGTTAAAAATCCCTCAGTATGCCTTCCTTCGGAGGGGAAGTAAAGCAGGCAGTCCCATGTCATAGATTTACGGCATGAAAAAGAACCTTCCACTAATTACACTTTTGGAAGCAAAACAATTGTAGGTTAGAGTTTGATAACGCTCTATTAGTTCCAACGTTCGCCACCGGGTGCTGACTGCGATAGCATTTAGTAGCCGCGTCCGCTGCTAGGTGTCGTTTGGTGGCAAAAGTAGGAACTACTTGAAATGGATCGTCTGCAGTCCTTCTACCTGAATCACAGATAACACACGCTAATACAGCCATTACAATTAACACCGGTTATCAGACAGATTCTACACACACCCAAAGTACACGGGGCTACATGACTGCGTTGTCGCAGCCCCTAAACTAAGGAACCATCCAACCAACTATTGGCGTAGTCCCCTCGTGGAAAGTGACTTAGCCCACTCAGTTAAGGAGGTGGGTTATTCATCATCATCATTGGAGCGGAGAAAGAGTTGAATGCAGAGTCACCATCATTGGGCATATGATAGTCCACTCACTCATCAGATGGCAGCTAAAACTGTCTGAGAACGAAGTCGTGAGGCTTAATCCTTCAATAGCGACTTTGTGGTGACAAACCCTCTCGGAAAGCGCTCTCGCACGTACAGTGAGTCCGGGAATGTTCTCCGCAGCGCCTACATGCGTCTGCGAGAGCTAGCTACAGCAGTTACGTTGGCAGCACGGCTGCGGCTTGCATCACAACAAATAAACAGTAAACTTTGTACTCACCACAGCCATTCATAACAGATGCTGGAACCATTCACAGTACATCACTCCTTTTCCTTAATCAGTTTGTTTTAATGCATGAACCACGGTAACTTTATAAGGGAACAACTGAAGCTTGTCTCTTACAGCTTTATGTGCTGTCGACTTAGAGATTCCTGTTTGTTGAGCTAATATTCGTGTTGATTTACTTGGACTACGCAGCATTATATCGGAGATTTCATCAAGTTTTTCGTCTGTTAAAAGCGTAGGCCTGCCTGTTCCCGGTTCATCGTGAATTGAGCCAGTCACACGAAATTTACTTACCAAATCCCGAACTGTATCACGGTTTGGACTCTTTGAATTAGGAAACCATGCTTGAAATCTTAATTTTACATTTTCTGTAAACCGATCGCCTTCGCGAAAAAGAATTCCACCAAAAACACTCTCTCTTCAGTAGTAAACATTACCGCCTGTATACTGTTGCACTCTTCCTATAATCTATCTGAGCGCTCGCTTACTGTAATACACACTGAAGACATGCAGGCTGGCTCGCTTATCGCAATACACATTGGCAACCCACACGGGGGAGTCCCGCTTTGAAGGACACAGTGCAGTGCAGCCAACTAAACTCATGACTCAACCACTCACAGCTGCACGTACCCACTGCGGAGGACATTCTCGGGCGCCCTGTAGCTAGCCATTCACTTTTATGGTCCATCTAAAAAAATATGGGATATGCTAAGCTTATGGTTACTGCTCTTATAGCGAGAAGAAATCAGACGAGAAAACTAAAATTAGTATTAACGTCTGGAGGAGGGAAGTGTGTGATATCGACTGCGCAAGGCTGCCTTAGTCAAACAAGAAGCTGCGTAATATCAGCATACTATGTATCCTTTACTCTCTTGAATTAAATGGAAATGCTTAATAATCAAGGCTGGATTTACCAATAGGCCCCATAGGCCCCGGCCTAGGGGCGCAACATAAATCCGCAATTTTTTTTTGTCAGAAAATTTCCATAAAATTTTATAGACTACAATACACGCATTTCGTATAAGTTTATGATTTAAATTAAACTTTCCAACATTTGGACACTTTTCAAATTTATATATTATATTGTGGCCATCATTTTCCAACAAATGTTTTGCAACAGCAGATTTTTCGACTTCAGCTTTAGAACAGAAATGTTTTATGATTAATTAGGAGAAGATTTAATTCTTGAATATTAATATCAGTTTAATTTGAATAATTCATTATGCATAGTTGCAGGTTGTATGATGTAGTGTATAATGAGTCTTAAGTGGTTTACACTTATTTTAATATCTCGTTGTCCTATTTATTTATAGTTTACAAGCTGTACCCGGCATGCGTTGCAATGCCAATCAAAGAAAGTGTTGGCGTTGAAATTCTGTTTCTTGAAGTGCTTTTGGATACACAACATGTTAACTGCCTCTAAACTATCGTAAAATGGATTTTCTAATTTAGAACCATTCGTGGAAGGGTGCACAACAACTTTCAAAAGTTTCATCGCTGTCACTCATATGTTGAATCTACTCGTACGCTACCTGTTGTGAAATGGATTTACTAAGTCGAAACCCTTCCCTGGCGTGTACACAATAACTCATCAATGATTCATCGCAATCGGATGAATTGTATATGCACGTAAACGGGGTTTTGTTTAAACGATTCGTGCGCTGTCACTCATTTGTTGAATCTACTCGTGCGCTACCTATTTAGAAATGTATTACTAAGTCGAAGCCCTTCCCTGGCGTGTACACAATAACTCATCAAGGTTTCATCGCAATCGAAGAATGTTATATGAACGCAATAGGGGATTTTGTTGAAACGCTTCGCGCGTCGTCACCCATTTGTTGCATCTACTCTTGCGCTACTTATTGTGAAATGGATTTACTAAGTCCCCTTCCCTGGCGGGTACACAATAACTGACCTAGTATATGAACGCATACCTGATTTTGTTTTAACGATTCGCGCTCCGTCACTCATTTGTTGAATCTACTCGTGCGCTACCTACTGTAAAATGTATTTACTAAGTTAGAAACCGTCACGTAAGTGTCCACAACATCTCACCCAAGTTTCATCGCTATCGGACTAATGAGATATGAAGACATAGGGGACTGTATTGTAACGCTCCGCATGTCGTCGTTCATTTGTCGAATCTACTCGTGTGCTACCTACTGTGAAATGTATTAACTAAGCCAGAAACCTTCCTTGGAGTGTCCACCATATTTCACCCAAGTTTCACCGCTAACGGCAGAATGGTATATGACCTTATACGGGACTTTGTTGAAACGCTTCGCGCGTCGTCCCTCATTTGTTGAATCAACTTGTGCGCTGCATATTGTATAGTGGATTTACTAAGCCAGAAATTTTCCATGACGTGTACACAACATCTCACCCAAGTTTCATAGCTACGGACGAATGATACATGAATGCATACGGGACTTGGTTGAAACGCTTCGCGTGTCGTCGCTCATTTGTTGAATCTACTCTTGCGCTACATATTGTAATATGGATGTACTCAGCCAGAAACCTTCCCTGGAGTGTACACAACATCTCACCCAAGTTTCATCGCAATCGGATGAATGGTATGTGAACGTGTACGGGACGTTTTCGAAACGCTTCGCGCGTAGTCACTCATTTGTTGAATATAAACGTGCGCTTCGTATTGTAAAATGGATTTACTTAGCCAGAAACCTTCCCTGGAGTGTACACAACAATTCACCAAACATTTGTCACTATCAGACGACTGGTATATGACTTTATACGGGACTTTGTTGAAACGCTTCGCGTGTCATCGCTCATTTGTTGAATCTACTGGTGCGATACCTATTGTAAAATGTATGTACTAAGCCAGAAACCTTCCCTGGAGTGTACACAACATCTCACCCAAGTTTCATCGCTATCGGATGAATTGTATATGAAATTATATGGGACTTTGTTGAAACGCTTCGCGCGCCGTTGCTCATTTGTTGATTCTACTCGTGCTCTACCTATTTTTAAAGGGATTTACTAAGCTAGAAACCTTCCCTGGAGTGCACACAAAATCTCAGCCTAGTTTCATCGCTATCGGACGAATGGTATATGAACGCAAACGTGACTTTGTTGAAATGCTTCGCGCGTCGTAGCTCATTTGTTGAATCTACTCGTGCGCTGCCTATTGTAAAGTGTATGTACTAAGCCAGAAAATTTCCCTGCAGTGTACACAACATTTTACGCAAGTTTCATAGCTATCGGACGAATGGTATATGAATGCATACGGGACTTTCTTGAAACGCATTGCGTGTCGTCGCTCATTTGTTGAATCTACTTGTGCGCTATCTACTGTGAAATGTATTCACTAATTTTGAAACCTTCACGTAAGTGTACACAGCATCTCACCCAAGTTTCATCGCTATCGGACGAATGGTATATGAACACATACGGGACTTTGTTGAAAAGCTTCGCGCATCGTCGCTCATTTGTTGAATCTACGCGTGCGCTACCTATTGTAAAATGGATTTACTAAGTCAGAAACCTTCCTTGGAGTGTACTCAACATCTCACCCAAGTTTCATCGCAATCGGACGAATGGTATATGAACGCATAGGAGACATACCCACAGACAGACAAACTATCACGTAACATTGATTTTTATATACTGTATATAGATATATACAAATTCCTTATACCCACCCTTCTATGAGAAGTACGGTGAAGAGTTTTATAAATCATTGGTAAATTGACTCATGGTTACAATACCTAATTTTACGATGCTCCAAGCACCCGAACACGAGTTATAGGCGTACATAAACATAAAGATATATCAACTACACAGTGTCAAACAAAATCATCTTTAAGATGAGCCCGTTTGTCGACAAAAATATGATTAGTTAAAACGTGCTCTCAAACTAAATTCACCTAACGTGTACTTCCTGACGTGAAAATATTATTGAAAACCTTATCAACGAAACGCAATATATGTCAAATCAAAACGGACCCTCACCGTTGTGGAAAGTCCCCATCCCCAGGAAGACCCCTTTAATAAATTATAAAGGTTTTGTGGTGTATGAGAATTCGAGATTTGTAGCCTCCAATGGCCCAAATTCCCAAAATCTGCAAAAAAAAAAAAAAAAAAAACCACTACGTATTCAATCCAGGAATTTTTGATAATAATGTTGCTGTTTGGAGATATAATAGACCTTCTGTACAACATATCGCACGTGTAAGTCGCGTTTAAACATTATAGTGTACCCCTTGACCCCCTTAATTTTACAGTCTATGTTTGTTTCCATGATAACCGTATAGCCATTTGCAAACTTTTGTGGAAAGTTGGTTGGTTCTTAAGTTTAGGGGCTGCGACAACGCGGTCATGTAGCCCCGTGTACTTTGGGTGTGTGTAGAATGTCTGATAACCGGTGTTAATTGTGATGACTGCATTAGTGTGTGTTATCTGTTTTTTTAATTTAAGTACTGCAACTTAGAATTTTTCAAATAGTTCCTACTTTTGCCGCCAAGCGCCACCGTCAACGACTACTAGGCCAAGTTCAGAACTTAGCTACCAGACGCCACCGCAGTCGGTTCTTGGTAATGAACGTAGAAAACTAAGAGCGTTGTTTACATTCTTAACTTATCCAATTTAGCTTCACACAGGTGCAAGTAGAGGAAGGTTCTTTAACATGCCATAAATCTATGACATGGGACCGCCGGCTTTACTTCCCCTCCGAAGGAAGGCATACTGAGGGATTTTTAACACTCTTAAAAAATCCGACGGCTTCGGCCGGGTTTGAACCCGCTATCTTGGGCATAGAAGCTCAGCATGCTACCGACTACGCCACCGAAGCCACGTAAGATGGAAAGTTGGATGTCACCTCTTGAGATACTGTTGTCATGATTACCGGCTTGCATTACTTCAGAACGCCTCAAAATAGCGCTGCCTTGGGTTTTTGTGGGTATCTACTCACATAACGTAATGGCGGTACTTTTTGAGGATCCAACAAGCCTTCGGGCTGACTACCTAACAGACATTACTTCATTAGTTTCTTCTTGTTCTTCTCCTTTCAGATGGTCCAGCTAAGGACCACGACGTTGAACTTTTCAACTTGGCGATGGACTTGATGTTTGCTCAATATTCTCTGGCTATGTTTCTCCTTTCTTTCTTTTGTCCAGACGATGCCGGTTTTCTTAAAGGGTGGTCTGTCCTAAAAACTCTTCTGTTTAAGTATCTTTCTGAGATGTGATCGGCTTCTAATATCACTTTCCATTATCTTCAGTACTTGGATGCCCTTGTTAACTTCTGTTAGCCATGGTGTCACGCTCTTTCTATTCTCCAAGTAGTTGAGTAGCCGGTTGGTTAGTCTCGTTGGGTTCATCCTTGAGACATGTTCGAAGAAAGCCAGACGTCTCTTCCTGGCCACATCTGTGATTTTCTCAGTATATCTATATAGCTCCTGATTTGGTGTTCTTCTGTACTCGTCATCTATTTATTAGTTTACTAGCAGAAGTACCCGTTCTTCGAACGGTGTTCGGTGTTAACACCAGACATTATCAATTGAGCTACTGTTGCAATGGTTAGTGGTTTGTCATTCCTTCATAAGTTTATCAGACCGAAGTTAGTTTTCTGGGAATATCACACACAGTGTTAATTTAAGGGCCTCAAAATGTGGTTTTCGGAGACCTTTTATAGACTCCCGAATTTTGTGTCTCACATTGAGAAGCGCAACATATGCTTTGGTCGTCCTTCTAGGATAATTTTTATATTTCGCCTATTTTAGCATGTATTTTGAGAAGATTTTCCCGATATCCACCCTTCTACTGTATGAAAAGTACGGTGCCGAGTTTTATAAATGATTGTTGTATTGACTCTCATGGTTACCATACCTACTTTTACGATGCACCAAACATCCGAACTCGAGTTATAGGCGTACATAAAGATACACAGAAAGACAGACAGACAATTCTATTGTCTACAACATATCACCCAGATATCCAAATATGGGTATATCTACCAGACAGTATCAAAGAAAATCATCCTTACGATGAACCAGTATGTGAAAAAAAAAAAAGATCAGTTAAAATGTGCTCTCAAACTAAATTCACCTAACGTGTACTTCCTGACGTGAAATAGAATTGAAAGCCTTGTAGACGAAACGCAATACACGTCACATATAAACTGACCCTCTACGTTTTGTTAGGTACCCATACAGAGGAAGACCCCTTTCATAAATTATAAGGGCTTGTGGTGTATGAACATTCAGGTTCTTTAGCTTCAAATGGCCCAAATTCCTAAAAGCCGCAAGAAATGCTGATTCAATTCAGGAATTTTTGAAAATAATGTTACTGTTTGGAGATATAAGAGACCTTCTGTACTATATGTCGCACGTGAAAATTGCATGAAAAAATTATAGGTTACCCCTTGACCCTCTTAATTGCATTGATGAATTATACAGTCTACGTTGGTTCCGTGATAACCTTATAGCCATTTGAAAAAAATCACAGAAATGTAATAGATAGAGTGACATTGCTTCTTACAGAAATAGATGGAAAGTTGGATGCCACCCCTTGAGATAATGTTGTCATGGTTACCGATTTGCATTCCTTCAATAGTTTGTTAAATTAAATTAAATTAGTTTTCTGGGAATATTTCAGAAACTGTTGGTTTTAGAGCCATATAATATAGTTTTCGAGGACCCTTTAGGGCCCCCGAGTTTTGTTTCAGGCACCGAGGGGCTTTGTCTAGTCGTTGTACGCCATAATATAATACTAATAATATAATATAGGGATAGGAATATAATAGACCTGCCGTATCACACCCGCAGGTGTAAATCGCGTGAAAAAATCCCTTGACCCCTTAAGCGCACTATATACGTACTGATGAATTTTACAGTTTAAGTTAGATCCGTGATAACCTTATAGCCGTTTGCGAACGTTCACAGTAATGTAATAAATGGAATGGCATTGCATCTTACAGAAATAGAAGGACTCCTGAGATTGTGTTGCCATGGTTACCGGCTTGCATTCTTTCATTAGTGTTTATTAAGAGGCGGCCGTAGTCAGATCCTATTTCACCTTTCATTTCAAAACGTTGCCACTAGTTTCGTTGTAGTCGCTGTCCCCTAGTAGTTACATGGTCCGTACCAAGGAGTAATAAGGAGAGGCCCTAACGGCAAGGAAGTGAAGCCAGAAGTTACTCCTTCACATATGCTCAAAACATTGCGGTAGTCCCATAAGAAAAGCATGTAATGGTGTGTCGTACGTACTCAAAAGTGCTGATATTTCGCATGTGGGACGAAATGTCGACGTGTGGGGCATATGATTGCACAAACAGAACTCCCACCTGCCAAAGTAATGTCATTTCACAAGTAAATGCACTTTATTTGCCATTTATTGAGTTAAGTTTTCGCCACCTTACGGTACAGTTCTAATATCATTCGTTAAATGTTCAAATATTGGCATATGTGTCCACCAATATAAGTAATTTGATTGCTAGGAATTAATTACAGATATTTTCTTTGTTTCTTACTGGAAATAGTTTCTGCTTGACAATTAATGAACGGCATTACTGTAATCTAATTACCCCAATCTATTTTTAACGTGGCTTGAGCTCTAGATTTATTGCTCGGGGGTGTTAGAAGATTGATATGCCATTATTTGCATATTTTAGCGTGTTAATCTCAAACCTCAGCCTAGACCTTGTTTATTTTGTTACCGGAACTGAACTGGCCTATTTAAAAAATAAAAAATAAAAATAAAATAAAAACATCGTGCAATAAAACAATAACGCCACCACCCATTTAGTTCACATGCCTTAATATTTTTAAATGTATTTACATTATTTAATACACATTCGTGAATATAATGGCAGGCCTACTGGTATTTCGGTAATTATTTGCCTATTGACTGCCGTACACTTCACGCTAGCCAGCCAAGATCAACAAATATTCCTTGATTTCCATCGTCAAATAGGCCTACTTTACAACTTCGTACTATACCTGCACACGAATCTTTTACTGGTAATCATACTTAAATCTCACTAATAAATAAGTCGACGGTCGTAGGTTCCATCACTGCCTTCTAGGCAGTGGCTCCATTTACCGCGTGCTGGGCAAGTATGGGGGCGTGGTCAGTGCTTCAACTCTCCGAATGCTATAGCGCTAGCAGGGCGTCTCCTTATTACTCCTTGGTCCGTACATAGGTATCAGCACGTTTTACCCCCTAGTGTGAGGGTGGTTCAAGGTCGCGCGTGCGAGAAAGTTCAAACTGCTCCGGGGTCCGAACACTGGGGAAATGTAACCTCGTGGCAATGCGCCTCAAGAATATCGCGACCAGGAAGTTCGAAGTGATAGTCTGTATAGGCTACTTCCAATTGAATGGCCGAAATATTTTGCTATAGATAAGCTAATAGTTAAACTATGGATTACGGAATTCACAAGTGACTGAAATATCCTTGGCCTTCCTCGTGATGTAGCGGCTAGTATTCTTGGCTGTCGCCCCGGAGGTTCGGGTTCGATTCCCGGCGCCGACAAGAAATTCGATTCATTCTTGTCTGAGGGTTGGAATGCCCCGTGAGGCAAAACTGAAAAGATGTGGTTTCGATTCTCATCTCAGCCATCTTGGAAGTGGTTTTCCGTGGTTTCTCACTTCTACTCTGGCTGCGTGGCTCAGGGGTAACGTTCTTGCTTGCTGTGGCCAAGATTGCAGGATCGAATCCTGGCGCAGCCAGCTGGCATTTGAGGGTGCGCAAATGCGAGGGAGCCGTGTCAGTGAATTAACTGGCAGGTTAAAGATCCCCTTTGGGGCAAACTTCCGACACCCCGGCGTCTCCTAAAGTCGCAGATGTTTAAAGGGACGTAAAACAATAACATTAGTATTATTACTATTATTATTATTATCACTTCTACTCCAGGCAAATGCAGCCGACTCCTTCACAATCCTCATCTGAATCACAAATATACACACTAATAGAGCCATCACAATAAGACGGGTAGTTAGACAAATTCCAAACACACGCCAAGTACACGGGCTAGATGACCACGATGCCGCAACAACTACTTTGAAATGAGCTAACGAGTTTCAAATAATACGGGAAGTAGTACTCGCACGGAGAAACGTGTTTTACAGTCGGTTATAAGGATGTGCAGTGACCGACCGCAGTAGCAACACTTGCTAAGGTACAGCACAAGATCATGGGTGCCAAGCTATCTTCAAACTCGATAAACTAGTGCGTTCGAACCCGTGGGCCGTTGTTTCAATGTTTAACTTCATTATTATGTATATGTTATATTATCTTGGTAAGTCTTTGTATATCTACCCCTTATTATTCCCGTTTTCTAACGGGGTCGGGGATGAGATGCGATGGAAGTCTTTGTGGCGATGATTTTTACGGCCGGATGCCATTCCTGACGCCAACCTCATGAGAGGAGTTAATGAGAGATGAAATGAATGATGGTGAATGAAACTGGGCAAGGATGTGGAAGGAAGCGGCCGTGGCCTGTCAGAAGGTACCGTCCCAGCATTTGCCTGGTGTTGAAAATGGGAAACCACGGAAAACCATTTCAAGGACGGCCGACGGTGGGGCTCGAACCAACGCGTCTACCGAGTCAGCAGAGAGCTTGGCCCCATGACCTAATGCTGAGCTTTAGCCAGCGTAGCCACTACTGTCGGTCTTGGTAAGTCTTTATTATTATTGTTGTTGTTTGAGTCTTCAGTCTTTTGACTGGTTTGATGCAGCTCTCCATGCCTCCCTGTCCTGAGCTAATCGTTTCATCTCTACATAGCTCCGACACCCTACATCCGAGGCAATCTGTTTAACATATTCTAACCTTGGTCTACCCCTACAGTTTTTGTCCTCGACCCTTCCTTCCATAACTAAGCTTGCTATTCCTGGGTGTCTTAGTATGTGTCCTACCAACCTATCTCTTCTCTTCATTAGCAGTTGCCAGAAACATCTCTCCTCTCCCACTCGTCTTAATACCTCTTTGTTTGTAACCCTATCTACCCATCTGATCTTCATCATTCTCCTGTAACACCACATTTCAAATGCTTCAATTCTCCTCTTTTCTGCTGCACCAATAGTCCAAGTTTCACTTCCATAGAGTGCCACGCTCCAGACAAAGGCTTTCAAAAATGACTTCCTAATACCTAAATCTATATTCGATGTCAGCAGATTCCTTTTTTGTAGAAATGCTTTCTTTGCCTGAGCCAACCTACTTTTAATATCCTCTTTGCTTCGTCCATCACTGGTTATTCTGCTTCCTAAGTAACAGAAGTCTCCTACTTCCTTCAGCTTTTCACCTGCCAATTTGATCTCCATAGAGGTTTCTGATTTATTTCGGCTGCATTCCAGTATTTTTGTTTTACATTTATTTATTTTCATCATGAATTCTTTCCGTAAGACGGAGTCCATACCATTCAAAAACTCATTCAAATCCTCAGGCTTGTCGGCCAAGATGACGATGTCATCAGCAAATCTCAGAGTTGAAATTATTTCTCCTTGAATCTTCACTCCCACTTTAAATTTTTCTCTAATTTCCTTCATTGCTTGTTCAATGTAAAGATTGAAAAGTATGGGTGATAAGTTGCAGCCTTGCCTTACACCTTTCTGAATACCAGCTTCTCTCTCATGTCCTTCAACTCGAATGACTGCTGTCTGGTTTCTGTACAGATTGTATATCACCCTCCTATCCCTGTACTTTATTCCAATTGATTTCAAAATGTCAAACAATTTAGTCCAATCCACGTTATCAAAAGCCTTTTCTAAGTCTACAAAAGCCATGAACGTTCTCTTATCTTTCCTTATTCTACCTTCTAAAATCAGCCTAAGACTTAGTACAGCTTCCCTTGTTCCTACATTTCTCCTGAAACCAAACTGGTCTTCACCCAACTCAGTTTCTATCTGGCTTTCAATCCTCTTGTAAATTATTCTAGACAGGATCTTTGAAGCATGAGTAATCAAGCTGATTGTACGGTAATCTTCACATCTGTCAGCTCCCACTTTCTTTGGTATAGGGATGATTACATTCTTCTTGAAATCAGGGGGTACCTCACCTGTCTCATAAATCCTACACACCAAGTGAAATAACCTGATCAGACCTTCATCTCCTATGCAGCGTAGCAACTCAATCGGTATATCATCTATGCCTGGTGCTTTGTTCCTGCTTAAGTCTTCCAAAGCTCTATCAAATTCTGATCTCAATATTAAATCTCCTTTCGCATCCTCATCAATTTCCTCCTCCCTTTCCATTACATTATTCTCAATCTCCTTTCCCTTATACAAACTCTCTATGTAAGCTTTCCATCTCTCAACCTTTTCTTCCCGAACTGTTAGAGGCTTTCCATTTGTGTCCTTAATATTACAGCACTTAGTCTTCTTTTCCCCAAAAGTATTCTTAATCCTTCGATAAGCTGTGTCTACTTTTCCTAATTTCAGACAATTTTCTATACCTGCACATTTCTCTTTCAACCATTCTTCTTTCGCTTCCTTGCACTTCTTGTTAACCTCATTTCTCAGACGTCTGTATTCTGCTTTCCCCTTCTCATCTCTTAGATTCTTGTGTTTCCGCCTTTCATCCATCAATTCTAGTATATCCTGAGTGATCCACGGTTTTCTACCTATTCGTTCTTTCCTACCAATGTTTTCTTCTGCGGATTTTGTTATTTCATTCTTCAAAAGTGCCCATTCGTCTGCAATTGAAGTTTGTTTAGGGTTTTTCATTAGTCCTTCCTTTATACTCTTCTTGAATCTTTCGTTTACATCCTTCTCTTTCAGTCTGTCTATTGCCCACCTTTTTGGCTTTTGACTTTTCTTCAGTTTCTTCAACTTTAATCTGCATTTCATTACAACCAGATTGTGATCAGAGTTTATGTCAGCACCAGGATATGTTTTACAATCCAAAATCTGGTTTCGAAACCTCTGCTTGACCATAATGAAGTCGATTTGGTAACGCCCTGTATCTCCTGGTCTCATCCATGTGTATATTCTTCTATTGTGGTTATTGAATAAGGTGTTAGCTATGACCAATTCATGCTCGGTGCAGAATTCTACCAGCCTACTTCCTCGATCATTCCTTTCACCTAATCCGAAATCTCCTACTATCTTCCCTTCTCTCCCTTTTCCTACCACAGCATTCCAGTCTCCCATTACTATAACATTTTCATCACCCTTGATATACCTCAGAATTTCGTCTATTTCTTCGTAGACCTTTTCAACATCCTCATCATCAGCTTGACTGGTAGGCATATAGACTTGTACCACTGTAGTGCAGGTAGGTTTTGTATTGATTTTTGCTACAATAATCCGTTCACTATATTGCTCATAATATTCCACCCGCTGTCCAAGTTTCCTACTCAATATGAGGCCAACCCCTGCTTGGCCATTGTTTGATTTAGTGCTAATGACCCTATAGTCTCCTGACCAAAAGTCCTGTTCTTCCTGCCAGCGCATTTCACTAATCCCAACCAAATCCAACCTCAACCTATCCATTTCCCTTTCTAAGTTTTCTAACCTTCCACTTCCTAGCAGACTTCTAACATTCCACGCTCCGATCCGTAGAATGTCAGATTTCCTCTTTGTCACTTCTGTGATGTTAACCCCCTCTCGAGTAGTCCCCACCCGGAGATCCGAACGGGGGACTAGTTTACCTCCGGATTGAAATTTTACAAGGGAGGAGGCCATCATCACATGTAATTATGCATAGAGAGGTGCATATCCTCGGGAATAGCATACGGCTGTAGTTTCCCGTTGCTTTCAGCCGTGCAGCAGGACGCAGTGTAGCCATTATTGGCTTATATTATCAATATCTTAACCGTCTATAAGACTAGTAAAGAATTGATTTATTCTGAAAGGCTGCTACTCCCTTTCAGAATAAGTAAAGAGCAATTCTACCAACAAAAATACTAACCTTCTACCGTACTAACAATTAAATACCAAAACTCTACTAACAAAAACTTAAGTTCCACCAACAACAAATACTACCACTAAAACAGTCTGTCAACAGACACACTCACATGCACCCTCACACATCACAGTCTACTGAAACAATGAACTATAACTAATAAACAATGCAACTGCTACCAGACACACTCACACACCACAGTCTAATAGAACAATGACATATATCTAATAGACAAACTAACTACCTACTTACAACTAAAACTAACTACATACTTACTGTACTTTTATTTGAATTGACAATATTTACAAAATGCAATTTAGATAGAAAATACTTACAAAATGTAATTTAGATTCAAAATTGTCACAAAATGCAATTTGGTTACAATGAACCTTATTCTCAAGGAGCATTATGAGTATGGAACTTGATTACGGTACTCGATTATATTAGTGGGGAGATTAAGACGAAAATCAATGGGGTACCGTTCATTTTTTGATAGAAGTATGAGACTTGGCACACTCATAGTTAGGACCATAAACTTTCGATCTGAGATGGCAGCCACTTCCGGAAGTGATATACGATAATTGAAAAAG
Organism: Meconema thalassinum; assembly: GCA_946902985.2. Classification (NCBI taxonomy): domain Eukaryota; kingdom Metazoa; phylum Arthropoda; class Insecta; order Orthoptera; family Tettigoniidae; genus Meconema; species Meconema thalassinum. The sequence goes on from OX336395.1 coordinate 194,176,010, forward strand.
GCTTTAAACAATAAAACTTGTTTAACGTAACACAGGCAATAAATAATATAATACACACTGCAAATCACATGCTAGTTCGACTTTTAAGTCATGGTTGTGGCCTTTTTAGCTTCCTGCAAACAGTCTTGAGAAAATGTTTTGTCATAACAGGGACCAGAACTCCTGGTTTTCAAAATAGAAATAGACTCCAGAGATTCATTGGACATGGATGACCTGAACTGTGTTCTATTTTTCTTCACAAGGCTAAAAAAACGTTCACATTCTGCATTGCTATGGGGTATGGTGAGAATAGAGAGCAATACTCTAGAAATTCGGTTCTACTTAAGAAGTCCATCGGCTCCACGAATTCTTGATATTTGTGCCTAACTGGAATCACTTGCAGCATCTTGATGAGCAGCCAAAGTGTCATCTACCTGAAGAGCTGTGAACTGCCTCTGAAGCTCATTCACCACCTCATCTGTAGTTTCATTCTCTGCCTTGCATAACATGATAGGAAACTTTCCCAAGAAAAAACGAAGATAACCGTGCATCTTCAATTTTGTCTAACCTAGCAACTTGAGCATTCTTTAACACGTCATCCTTGAGTGGAAACTTGTTGATGATGTAGTCACAGGCAGTATAAAAGTAGTTTCTCACTGATGAAAAGAAAAGGGATTTATCTGTATCCGGTCCGTTCTGAAGGCACTTAACAACTTCAGATGATGCATTTTTTTTGCCATTTTATTTACAATACATGCGGTTTTCGTGCGACCACAACTATATTTCTTTGCAACTTCTGATGTGGGAAACATCTTCTTAAATAAAGCACCAGCATGATCAGCCGCACTTAAGGGCACATTGTGTTCCACCAAAAAGGAAGTAAACAGACACTCGGCCCTAATTACGTCACTGTCAACGTTTCCAGACTTAGCAAAAAAGGTGTTGATTTTCTTGCTATCTTCCTTCGATTTAACATAACTAATGTGTTTACCGCACATCACATGATTACTTAAATCGTTTTTCCACCATGTGCAATATTAATATCACACCCACATACCGTGCAAAAGGCAAATTTTTCTCCCTTTCTTGATTTTAGTATGCACGGAAAATCAACCGAGTATGATTCTTTAAATGTCTGGAAGTACTGTTTCTTGTTGGATTTGTTCATTCTCGATATCTACTAAAACATCGAAAGGAACCTGGATCACTGAACGTCACATAAAATTATAACATAAAACACTTAAGACAGCCAACACTTCATTAAAACATGTCAAAACACACAAAGTCTTAAACCATTAAATGAACACGACGCCAACCTCGTGAAGAAAGAATATGCACATGGTAGAAAAAAACACACACACACGTGGAACGAATGTAATTAGTCCAAGGAATACAGGAAACTGCGAAGCACGAAGTTATAGCACAAAAACTCGAACGCTTCATTAAAATATGCCATAACCTTAAAAGACGAAAACATTCAAGGAACGCCAACTTCGCGAACAATGAACAACTAACGTGGTCAAAGAATATGGTTTAAATCGCAACGAGCGAACGGAGCGGAACAAAGAATATGCGAAGCAGAGCCTGTCGACACCTAAGATTCACATGGAAGAACGGTTATCCCGGCTTCAAATTCATTTACAATGACGACACAACCATCACACGGTTAAAAGTACGAAACATATCAAAGAACGAGTTATCAACTATCGTGGACTTGCCTTCGACCCACGCAAACAATCGATTGTACGGAAGTGGGCGGTATTATCGAATGTAAATTATTGTTTCAAATTTTTATCCGCGAAATCGTAAAATGACACCGTTCATCTGTAAAACCGTAAAATGCTGCAATTTCCGTAATTTTTACGGATAAACCGTAAAAGTTGGCAGGTATGCAACACGTATACAAATCAACCAGCATGGGGTGAGCTTAGCAAACGTATGGAAAAGCCTACTTACATGGGTAGGAGCGATCATCCTTTCAAAGTTAAGGGCCAACCACAGCGAACAAATTATGGTAAATATTCTTTCGTAAACCATGCCATTGATAATTGGAACTCTCTACCTGCCGCAGTCTTAGAGCCTTTTCCCAAACATATAGGTGTGTTTAAGAAAAGACTGACTATTTGTGTAAATACTCCAGTTTAATTGTTAGTGAATTGTTATGTACAGTTATTTATTTGTTATGTATATCTAATTTGACACCGAGGAACACACCCCCCAATTGCAAATAAACGAATGAATGAATGAAATTGTTATTCCCACTGTGACTACCACCTTCTTCCAGGTTGTGATCATCATCTCACTCTAACTAATGCTAAATTTTATCCCATATCCATGTACTATTTCTTCCCATACATTCAACTGCTCCTGTATTTCCTCCTCCTTGCTTCCCCAAATCATCAAATTGTCTGCAAACAACATTACTTTAATCTTTCCTTCACCAATTACTTGCACCACCCTGGTCATTATGTCATCCATCACTACACTGAAGAGTAACTGTGAAAGTGCACTTCCTTGACTCAAACTATTCTTCTGTTTCCAGCCAATCTGATCTTTCTCCTCCCACTTTCACACAGCTCATATTTCCATGGTGCATTTCCCTTATCCTCCTTATAGTCTGCTTCACTTCTCCTCTGTTCTCCAAGGCCTTTCATACCTTATTTCTACATACACTTTTCCAATGTCCAGGAAGGCCATCAGTCGATCTATCCCATATTCACAATGCTGGTCCTAGATCTACTGTGGACCTTCCTACTCTGAAGCCATGTTATTCTCCCATCCCTCCTGCTATTTTTGCCCTGATTTGCGTTTCCAGAACTTTCTCAAACATCTCTGCACAATGATTCATCAATGTTATTCCCCGGTAGTTCTTGCACTCCTTTCTGTTACCTTTCTTGCAGATGGGACAATAACTCCCATCTTCCAGTCTTCAGGTGTCCTCTCTTTCCACATAATTTTCACCACTTCTGTAACTAAGTAAGTGTATAAATCGTAAATATCTTCGCCCACATTTTTTGTAGACTGTGAGGGATCTGATGATCGCTTGATGATCAAAACTAGTCATCCAAGTGAATTTATTACCTCATGTAATTTTTTCCTGGTTTAGGGAATAACACCCAATACAACTGGGTACAATTGTGTTGACCGATTGAAACATATTTAAACTCTGTTTTTTTTGTGGGATTTTGAATTTCTTGGGAAGAAAAAGGTATGTACTATTGCAGGTTCGTTCTTCCAGTTTTCATGGCTTACATTTTGCCATCTTAGAGCTACTGTTGGTGACTTGCCGGAATTTATTATATTCTAAGTGCCAGATATTCAATTTGGTTTGATATCATTGTTCTTTACATTTGTGCTGCATAATAAGTTCTTAATTGTAAGTATTTTAATGAACTTTCAGTTTTTTTCTTGAGCAATGTTAAGTAAAACCGGAAGAAAGTCTATTTATAGAGGACATATGTTGAGAAATCTGTGTTCCACTTTACCATACAAATTTATTTCTCCACTTTAGTGGTACTCCCTAAAGTGGAGAAATAAATTAATAGGCTCAAAAATGATTTATGCCTTAGAATTGAGCACTATTCATAGCCTATTTCTAGTTTTGCATCATCTAATATTTGTTATTCGACTATCATTCATGCTGTTTAGGTCAGATAAACTGCATTTAATGCATGCATGTATGGCGTCATTTAGCATTCTGTAACAGAAGGAAACACAATGTACGAAAGCAAAAAAACCCCACAACTTCTAGGTTTTCTTTACTACTTACCCGAAGTTCTCCAAATTTATAATAGCTTAGTTTGTACATTAAACAATTTAAGAGAGTAGGAGTGCCTTCTGCATCGATTCTGAATTCTCCACGATCTGTAAAATAGTCACTTTCCCGGATTAAAATAATAATAATAATTATCATCGGGATCTTGCTCGGTGTGGACCCGTCTGTCCAGCCCTCTAACACCGGCGGTTCTTCTTCTTCTTATTATTATTAACTGGCCTCGGTGGCCGAGAGCGCTAATGCTCTACCTCGTGCCACGCTGGTATCGAGAGCGTGGGTTTGAATCCCACCTCGGACGTCTTATTACTATTATTATTATTAATAATAATTAAAATATTTTCCGGATCTTGCATGGGGGGGGGGGGAGGAGGAGCGCCTGTTCAACCCTCTACCACAGGTGGCTTCTATTACTAATATTATAATATTTCTAAAATTATTATCAGTTTCTGCAAATTTAGGAGGATTATAAATTAATATTACATAATTTGGCAATAGAGGAGGGGGAGGGCAGGATTCTCCAGCCCCAGGGCCCATCACCACTCTCTAAGGCCTTGCATCCGGGGGTGACACACAAGAACGCTACACCACGAGATGGTCTTTAAATCAGTATGTTATGCTTAATGTGATAACGCAGAAAGAAATTAAAATGTTATTCTTCAAGCTCTACCATTTCCGTACAGACCTCACTTACATAAAACTGCCTATGTTGCGAAGTTCGAAACCGTAACACAATAAGGTTTCACGCCGTCGTTGTTGTTGCTCATGCTGCATTAGATTGTGTATATTCAATCATTTACTTTCATAGATATCTTCATACTGACATTATGGGGTTTGAAGCCATTTTTCAGTGTTCCCTTAGTAAACAAAAGTTTGGTGCTTTTCGGTCGGTCAACATGAATGTACCCTAAAGAGTTGGGTTATACCCTAATCCTGAAAAAAATTACAACTCTTTTGGGTACATTCGTGTTGACCGACTGAAAAGCACCAAACTTTTGTTTTATCTTCATAATAACCTTAATTGTGATAAAGAATCGTTCAGACTAAACTAATTCCTGAAAAAAGTTGAAAAGTAAATTTTCAACACTTTTGTTTGAATATTTTAAAATATAACTCATCATGTTTACGATGACATCGAAATGATACGTAAGGAAGCCTCCTCCCTAGTATACCTGTAACTTTGTAGTATGGTGAAGAACTGCTGTTTATTTCCTAGAACTATATTTACGTGTTTTTGTAAGTAACCAAGACAAGTTATTTTTTTCTTTTATTCTTTACAAAGGAGATATTTAAAAAAATGTAGAATACATTTTTTGAAATTACATTTCTCATCACACAGGATTAACTTCAACGATAAGCTATAGCATATTATTATTAGGACTGAGCTGCTTCAGCTCTTCCTTTCGCATTGCCTTTTCCTCATCAACAACCAAGAAATGTCCAGAAACTACAAATTCAGTTGCTCTAGGGATAGAAAACTAAGATCCGTTTCCCACGATTATCACATAACTATTCATGAACAAATATGGTGCAATTAAATGGGGCAATTGTGATAATTAACTAATTTATGTAACTATTTCCAGGAGTGTATTTACATATTTATATCTTGTACCCCGCCCATTAATTGGGCACAATCGTGTTGACCGACTGAAAAGCTACAAAAGACAATATTATAGCCTATGTAAAAAATCAGTAGTAGTGGTGAAAGATTTCAGCCTATTCCTGTAACAACTTAGACCAGGAACTCATCCTAGCATCAACTCTTACCCCAGCTTCATTATAAACACAAATACGGTACTTTTGATTGCCTGTATCAGCCTTCTCTGGATACCAAAATACTATACTCAGAATCCTCTGTTTCTTTTCCCTTGGTACTCTTCCGTACGCCTTCTCTAGATCTACAAAACACAAAAGTCTATTCCTGTCGTAGTATTCCTCAATCACTTGGTGCATACTAAAAAAAAATAATCCTGACATCCTCGTTTTGGTCTAAAGCCACACTGGGTTTCCTCCATCTTACTCTCGACCAATGATTATGTCTGAGTATACTTCAACCTGACCGCGTTGCCTACGAAAGTAAAGAACCTCAAGACAGTCAGTTGGCATTTCAGGGTGCGCAAATGCGAAGAAGCCGTGTCAGTAGATTTACTGGCACGTTAAAGATCCCCTTCGGGGCAAAATTCTGGCACCCCGACGTTTCTAAAAGCCACAATTGTTAAAAGGGACGTAAAATCAATATTATAAATATGAGCCACAGCATCCGGCAAACTCCCACTTACCATCACGTGGCTGTGAGACCCCACACCATGTCATACCAAGACTTACATTATTGGCAGAGTCGGGAATCAAGCCCGGGACCTCTGAGGTAGCAGACAACATTGCTGGCCACTGCGCCACGAGGTGGTTTATACATAGCACAGCATGTATTAAAAGGGCATATCAAGAAACAGTATAGCTGTAAAAATTATGCTATACGCGTGTAGTCTCCACCCCCGCCCCACCAATTTCATAGACATGGAGAATGAATGAAGCTTGTAGATTTACGTGACCATTAATCTCGCGATCAGAGCTATGGGACCTTCATTTTACGTGGAATCTGAACCACAGGACGTGATATTTCACTTCAAAAATCTCACTTGCCGGGAATCGAACCTTGGTGAGAGCCAAGCAGCTTGACCACTACACCATTACTTCCCCCCCAAAAGTGAAGTAACGTGGGAATCATATAATCCCCGACTACTGACGACCAAAATATTATGTGCACTCGAATTTGAAGGTTGTTTGTGAAGTAACCAATAGACCTACATAAAATCCTATATCATCATCATTTTCGTCGTTCCATTTTACGTTAGTTCATTTAGGCTTGGCATGTTTAATTTATATTTTAATATTTTTTATCGCAGTTGGAACACAAAAAGTACTCGTTTTAAAGCGTGTTTCAACCATGCGTCACATTTACGAATTATTATCTCACAAACACGTCATCAGATCGAATCCAAATTTTAACACAATGTGCATTGGAATGTTGTATAAATGCAGGGGCGGATCAAGGGGCGGGCGAGGAGGGCGACCGCCAGGGCCCCGCGGTCCAGTGGGCCCCGCGCCACGGATTTTGTAAAAAATAATTAATTAATTAATTATACTTTTCAAACTAATTTATAATTCATATTCCTATTTTCAGTGCAGCTATGACCTCCCATGACCGTTTAGCAAGTTTAAATTTCAGTGAAATAATAGGAGACTTCAGCCGGGAAAAAGTCGCAAAGTAACATTTTAATATGTTATAGTTTACATAACTTTCTTCAAGGGGACTTACAGGTTTCTTTCATATTATTAAAAAAAATGTTGTAACTATTCTTTATTTTATTATTATTGCCAAACTATTTTCAATTTGATTTGGTATATTTTTTATTTCCTATTGTTGTGGGCCCCACCTTATCATATCGCCCAGGGCCCCGCAAGGCCTGGATCCGCCACTGTATAAATGGTTTATTAAAATATAAATAAAAAATTCCAACCCTACATGAACTAACATAAAATAGAACGACGAAAATGATGATGTTACTGGATTTTATGTAGGTCTATTGGTTACTTCACAAACAACCTTCAAACTCGAGTGCACATAATATTTTGCTCGACAGTAGATACATAGACGTCATGAACAGATAATGAATTAGAATAAACCAGTTAGCCTATGCTTAAAAATAATGCTGGGATAGATCTTTGGTTTCTTAATATACGTATTTGGGCCATAATATATTTTGAAATATATATTTAAAAATCTGAACTCAAGTCCTAACGATTTCAAAATGCTATACCACACAGAAGTGAGGAATGGATTTCGGGAGTGAATACACACTGCGAAATAATTGACGTTCATCTTTCTACAGCATATAAACACACCACTCCGTCAGAACCAGTACTCAGTAAAATAGAGGGTGTCTAATAATGTAAACAGAGTTTCATATTGGCATACGTCTACTCTGTTTTGAGTCTATAATCTACGGAAGGACGAAATGTTTGTAAAACCGGTCAAGTAACGGGGAAAAATACTCTTCCAAAAGTCGTCATATCCCTGTATGAGTTCCGTTGTAATCCTTTTTGGGTTCCATACTGCAAACAGACAATATTGTCTTCTTGTAGTATGAAGCTGCCCTTGAGTCTGGTAGTGAAAATTGTGTTTGATGTCGAAGTTTCCTATTTCTCCTTTTCTCCCACTTTAATTGTAATAATAATAATAATAATAATAATAATAATAATAATAATAATAATAATAATAATAATAATAATAATAATAATAATAATAATAATAATAATAATAATAATGTTATTGGTTTTACGTCACTTTTAACTACATTGGCTTTTATAGACGCCAGGGTGCCGGAATTTTGCCCCGAAGGGGATCTTTAACGTGCCAGTAAATCTACTGACACGGCTCCCTCGCATTTGCGCACCCTCAAATGCCAGCTGACTGCGCCAGAATTTAATTGTATAGCCTCTTCCGGGATAAATTTGTTCGTGTAGGAAGGGCATTTGATAAAAAAAAAAGGAATTTACCAATAAGTCAATCCGGGCTCATTACACAGCCTTACTATTTTTTTGAAGTCATAGTACTAATAAAAAATGTTGCTCGGTAAAAGGTATAACATGCACATTTAAGTTCCATTGCAGCTTTTAAGACAATAGCAATACCGTAGTGGAATGAGCTTGTCCGCTGCTCATTGTAAAAGGAGGCATGTGACGATCTCCCCACTCCCCTGCATGAGGGAAGCCTGATCCTTGGCCTAGGCCAAATGTCTCAACTAATCTCTGCCTCTGTCTTGACCTGTTTCAAGGACAGGACTTGCCGACGCGACATCTGACGGAAACTGGCTGAACTACCAGCATTCGACCACGGCCGACTGAATGCGAGCTGCGCTCTATACCGGCCTTGACAATCCCAGTTAGAGCCACATTATGCTCCAATTGCAACTGAAAGAAATGTAAACATGTAAATTATTGATGAGGTCATGTCCTAAAATAGGGGCAGGTGAGCTCGTAGTTCCGCCCCTTAAAACAACAATAACTAACATGTCCTAAATGCTGTGATTGTTCATTTCAGAGTTCTGGAATTCACAATTTTCCACTTTGGTATTATTTAAAAAAAACTGTTATTGGTATTTTGAATGTGATTTATTTCTTGTAGATCATATGATTATCTCCACACTTAAAAACGTGCTATAAGTATTGGGAAGATTGTGATTTTCGGAACATTGAAGTGTGCAGAGCATTTAGGACGACAATATTTAGCGGAACGAGGGGAAGGGGTGGGGTAGGCTACCCGCACGGCCGTGCTACACGTCAACTAGTACCGCAGTCAGTCACCAGTCAGCGCTGAAGTCTTAGGTGCCAAGAATTAGCATGGCTGTCGGCTATCTGTAGTAGTAGGTAATCTGTGGTTAGAGCCAAGAGCCCATGCCACAGATTACCTACATGCATAACGTGTAATTGGAAAATTTCTACTCGGCGCCGATAGAGCGCACTCCCATCCCATTGTAGGTGCGATTAATAAACAGCTGTACAGTACGTTTATTAAATGTGTAATCTCAAGAACCACTGGATGAATTTTGATGCGGCTTTCACCATTCTTTAAAGTTAATCTCGAGGAAGATTTGTGTAGAAAATAATTTATTTATGACCAAAGGGAGCCAAGCAGTAGCGATTTCAGTGAAAAGGTCGAAAAAAGAGCCTGGCGTCCGTGCGCTTTTTAAGCTTACGCTAGGCAAACCGTTAAAAATATCAATATACTTTGAGTGTAAGATTTGTTCAGCGTGAGAAATTCTACAAAAAAGTCCGGGATTGCATATCTCTATCTTCGATACATCGCCCACTATACGTGTTTTTAGTTTGGACGGAAGGGGGATTTGTGTATCATGCACCTCGCCATTCTTAAAGTACGTCTGACAGGAATTCTTTGCACATTCATAACTGTTTCCGGGCGAAGCCGGGGCGGGTTGCTAGTGACACTATATAATTATTATCATTATAATTTCCGCATTATCAAAATTAAAATTATATCACAAAATAAAATAGCCTACTAATAAATCTAAGAGAAATTAGACATACCTTGCACCTTCTTCGGGTACAAGGACACAATTCCAGCACCGTCTCATCAAAAGGAAAGAGAGGATGAAAATTACAGCCGGGAACAAGTAGCAGCCAATCGTGTGTTGTGTTTTGTGCTAAGAGATCTTTCGACAAATTATCAGATACCGTGTGCCTTCTTTTTCACGAAGCAGCAGTCAGGACGGGACTTACATAAACTCCTGCTGGACGTTATTCTCGAGGTTGAAAAATGCGGTTTCATAATTATAATAATTGTCTCTGATAATCACAAAACTAACACTACAATGATGAGGCATTTAGGGGGAGGGAATTTGCAACCAGTGGTCAATCACCCATACGACGAGTCTAGGAATTTATTCCCTAGTTTTGATCATTGTCACATTCTAAAAGAAACATTAGAACGCAGTTTCTGCAACGAGAGATGACTGATGGTACTGGAATAATTTCAGGGAAATACTTGTCATTACTATACACAATGCAAAAGGATGAGATCGTCAAACCGGTCAGAAACCTCACTAAAAATCACATCGAACCCACTAAATTTGAAAAAATGAGTGTTCGGCGTGCCAAGGAAGTGTTCTCGTCAGAAGTTATTGGTGCCATTAGTACACTGAAAGAAAATATAGGCATGCACCCGGAAGCGTACACATTCATGGACGCAGAAGCAACCGTTTTTTTTGAAAAACGTTAATAAATGGCTCGCTATGCATGACGTAAGCATCTCATATCATCATATTCAGTCTAGAAATCCAGATAAAGGGCATTTTTTCTCATTAAATGACAGTCGCCTAAACTGGCTAGAGGAATATTTTCTTTCTTACCTTGAAACTTTGAAAGCTGCTAGTAACGCTGCTAGAAAGGACTTCCTGAGTTCTAAGACTTACGAAGCTACCTATACAATTAATCACGGATTCAACTGTCCAGTGCATAAGGTATCTTCTAAAAATTGGTACGGTAGAGGAAAGTCGCCAAATATGGGGATTTTTTTATAGGGCTCACATTAGACATAAGAAGGAACGGAATAAGTTTGGTTTTCTCACCAATGTAAACCTCAGGCGATATACTATGTATATTACAAATATGTGCACGTTTTATGTTGTAATACCCTCTGTCTGGTGCTTCGCTCTGGACTAAGGGTAGTTCACCCAGCACCCACTAGGCGGCAGCATCCCGCAGGCGAGTCGGGTAGCCTTGAGTGAGGTCCCCGTCCCTCATTCACGTGTAGTCTCACGGAAAGCAATGTCGTAGTCTTAAGATGTTCTCCTTAGTTGTAGAATTTAGTTAATAAATTATTTTAAGTGAGTACTTGAGGTGTTTCATTTTAACTGCTACCAGAGAGATGTTTAAGCAACAACATTTTGGTCCTCCTAATGCCGGATTATAGAAAAAAGTGAACTTCGAACTTATTCGTGTGCCAACATGTGGGATTTTTGTGAAACAAGTGTACCTGTTTAGTGATGAAATGTGCATGACTTATGTTACAAATCAAACTGTGACTAATAATACAAATTGCGGTATAAGAATACAAAATATATACATATATAACGGTAGAAATAAATTCGTATTCTGTAAATAGCCATCTTGAATATCACAACCACGCCATGACCGTAGGACGCCATCTTGTGAGCTGCTAGTCCGGTTACGTCAGCTACCATACATGCCCGCCAGGATTGCTAGAGAACGGAACTTGCAGGAACATCCACCAGAGACCGCTGTCGACAGATAAACAAGCTTACCAACATTGAAGACAGCATCGGTGAGTACAATCTGGTTCAACATTTCCTTCCGTCCTTCTTACCGGGTTATTATGGATGCCAATCAAAAACGTGTATTAACAAAGAAAAGAGCAGTCATCAAATCTCGCGTGACTCGCTTAAGTATATTCGTGAATGCATTTGCAGCAGGTGGGAATCTTAATGACATTAAAGTTAGGAAACAATCGTTGGCGAGTTTAATGGATGAGTATAATGACACTCAGATACAATTGGAAATCGATGATCCTGAAAACGAAGCACATGATCTAGATAGAGCAGCCTTTGATGATTTATGCCTGGACATTAAGTCAAAAATGGAAACGCTATTGTGCCCCGAACATACACACACACCTCCGCCTGTAAATAGTGATAACATGAGCAATAGTTGCGCCCTAAAACTTCCAACTATTTCACTACCCAAGTTCAGTGGTGCTCTACAAGATTTCATGCATTTCTATGACACCTTTGTAGCGCTGATCATCAATAATGATACAATCACAGACATTCAAAGATACTATTATCTTCTATCATGTTTGTCTGGCGAACCTCACCACCTAATTGAGAATTTGCCAATTTCACAGGATAACTTCAAGGTCGCCTGGGAATTGATTCGCAGTCGGTATCACAATCCCAGACTTATATCAGACCTTCACATCAAGGAATTGCTGTCACTCCCTAACGCAAAGCATGATTCTCCTAAAGAGCTGCGTTTGCTAATTAATCAACTTTGCAGCAACTTAAATGCCATAGAAGCTCTAAAAATTGAAACGCCCTTGCATGACCTTATGCTCTCGCACTTAGTTTTGGAAAGAATCAGTCTCAATCTCAGGAAACAATGGGAGAACGGTACGTCAAATGAAGTGCATGCCAGCTTGAAGGACCTAATTCAATTCTTGGAAAGTAATTGCCAAACTTTAGAAATAGTTACGTCCAACAAGACAGCTGCTGTAACCCAAGATGAGGTCAAGCGTGGTACAAGTTCAAGGGGACAACACCGAGCCTTCGTCACCACGTCACCTTATTGTGTGCTATGTAAGACATCTCACAGTCTGCATAAATGTCCAAAATTCAAATACATGGACGTAAATGGCCGTATAGGTATTGTGAGGGAACATAATCTCTGTTTCAATTGTTTGAGAAATGACCACATAGCCAACAATTGCAACGCAGGTAACTGCCGAAGATGCAATAAAAGTCACCACACAATGTTACATATAGACCAGAATATGGACCGTACTGTTACCTCGTCACACACTGCATCCCAACACCAAGCATATTGTTCTGTCAGAGGCGCTTGCCCTCACAATGAAGTATTGCTATCAACTTCCATTGTTAACATTAGGGATAGCGAAGGTCGAATGCATCAATGCCGAGCACTATTAGACAGTGCATCACAGATGAACTTCGTGTCTCGAGACTTAGTGGACCGGTTGGGTATCAAGCTGAATCGGCATTCTATGCCCATCAATGGCATTAGCAACACGCGAGCGACTGAATCCTCTCACTTCTGTCAACTTCAGATAGAGTCGAGAGTTGGTACTTATAGTCGGCATATAGTAGGTTCTGTCCTGCGTCAGATTACTGGCCCGCTGCCTTCATCAAGAATAGAGTGCGAGGACTGGCAACTGCCCGCCAACATTCCACTAGCCGACCCTAATTTCAACCAGCCTAAGGAGATAGATCTGCTGTTAGGTGCTACTGTGTTCTTTGAAGTCTTGAGACCCGAACAACAATCTAGAGAAGGGTACCCTACTCTTCAAAATACACAACTTGGTTGGGTGCTATCTGGATGCCTACCCCCTCACTCAGTTCAACAACGTAAGAATGGAACAACATCATTGTTATCCACGGCTGAAGCCTTGCACACACAGGTGGAACGCTTTTGGGAACAGGAGGAGCTGACGACTCGTAGCCATTCCAAGGAAGAAAGTCAATGCGAGGAGCATTTTAGGAAATCATTCACGCGTGATAAGTCGGGCAGGTTCACAGTGAGACTTCCACTACGAGAAGCAGTAGGAGAACTTGGTGACTTGTTTGCCAATGCCAGGAGGAGCTTTGGCTATATCGAGAGGAAATTGCATCGACAACCTGAACTGAAGAATGAGTATATCAAATTCATGGATGAATACCGCCAACTAGGACACATGGAACTTGTCGATCGTAGTGACCAGCAGAAACCTGTTTATTACATGCCTCATCACGCAGTAATCAAGGACACGAGCAACACTACCAAGGTCAGAGTTGTCTACAATGCGTCGGCTAAAACAACTTCGTCGATCTCCCTGAATGACGTGATGCTGGTTGGGCCAACTGTTCAGCAGGATCTGTTCTCGATCGTTCTTCGCTTCCGCACACACAAGTATGCGCTAACAGCAGATATCGAGAAGATGTACCGACAGATCCAGATTCATGAAGCAGACCGAGACTTCCAGAGAATCTTGTGGCGCAGTTCTCCGAATCAACAACTGGATATGTACCGATTGACTACGGTAACCTACGGTACTGCAGCGGCTCCGTATCTAGCTACCCGTTGCTTACTGCAGGTGGCACTCGACGGTAAAGACATACACCCTACAGCAGCCGAAGTTGCCAAGAGAGACTTCTACGTTGATGATCTTTTGACAGGGACAGACACCATTGAAAAAGCCATCCATTTGTACAAAGACCTCACATCGCTCCTGCAAACCGGAGGATTCCCCATCCGTAAATGGCGGTCCAACAATCCCGATGTATTGGAGGCCATCCCACCTACACTTCGCGAGAGCCAGGTGTCTTGCAGTCTTCCTCTTGAAGATGGCGCCGTTAAAACGCTTGGTCTGTTATGGCATTCGAGCAGTGACTCATTTCAATTCACCGTGGGAGCTCTCAACCACAACAAATTGACTTGGACAAAGAGATCAGTGTTGGCCAATGTAGCGTCCATTTATGATCCATTGGGACTCATAGGGCCTGTAATTGTCCAGTGCAAGTTGTTCATACAAGTCCTTTGGCAACGACACCTCGATTGGGATGGTAAAATTCCCTCAGAACTTGAGACACAATGGAAGGAGATACATCAGCAGCTCCCCAAACTAAATGAGATTCGTGTACCACGGAAGGTGACCGCAGACGGCATGAATGCCAATGTTGAACTTCACGGATTTGCTGATGCCTCAGAAAGAGCCTACGGTGCCTGCGCTTACCTACGTTGCATCAACTCCAATGGAACAATCTCCGTTCACTTACTTTGCTCTAAATCTAGGGTAGCCCCTTTGAAGCAAGTGTCGCTCCCAAGACTGGAGTTGAATGGCGCACTACTTCTGAGCAGGCTAATGGAAAGAGTGATTCAAGCCCTTAATCTACATTCATGTCGACGTTATTACTGGACAGACTCCACTGTCGTTCTGGCCTGGATTGCAGGTAGCTCCTCAGCCTGGAAAACATATGTGGCCAACAGGGTGTCGGAAATTCACCAACTGACTTCTCAGCAAGATTGGAACCATGTCTCATCACAGGAAAATCCAGCGGACGTTATCTCCAGGGAAACGGAGCCACATCGACTTCAAGGCAATCGATTATGGTGGGCGGGGCCCGCCTGGCTATCGACGGATCCTTCAGCCTGGCCTGAACTTAACACTGCTGAACCAACCGAAATTCCTGAGCAGCGAGGAGTAAGGTTGTGTTTCGTGGCGAGTAATCATGACGCAGATAACCTCTTCACCCGCTTTTCCAGCTGGACTAAACTGCACAGAGTATTTGCATACATTCTCAGATTTCTTCACAATCTAAAGCAGGAGGCAGCAGCAAGACGGCATGGACCTTTGACTACTGACGAACTTCGCGATAGTCTGACAGCAATCATCCGCATCGTTCAGCGCTGCTCGTACAGTCAGGAGATACATAATTTACATCAAGGAAACGCAGTGCCACTTCAGAGCAAACTTCTCACTCTGCACCCCTTTCTGGATAGTGACAACCTATTGAGGGTGGGCGGCAGGCTGGAGAATGCTGAAGCATCATTTCAACAAAAACATCCTTTGATACTGCCCCCTAAGCATCCTGTCACAAAATTGCTTATTTGGAATGAGCACATACGACTTTTGCACGCAGGAAGCCAACTTCTCTTAGCCTCGTTGCGGCAACGGTGGTGGATAACCAATGGCCGATCTGTTATCAGGCAAGTGATCCGCAGCTGTGTAACATGCTTCCGAGTGAAGACCAATGACACCAGTCAGCTCATGGGACAGTTGCCTAAGTCTAGAGTGACCCCAAGCAAGCCGTTCTCTCATTGTGGTGTGGACTATGGAGGGCCGCTGCATGTGAAATATGGAAGCCCACGAAGTAAAACACAGAAGAAATGCTACATAGCATTGTTTGTGTGCATGGCGACCAAGGCACTACACATTGAGGCAGTCAGCGATCTATCTACGGAGGCCTTTATTGCCGCATTAAGAAGGTTCATTTCAAGACGTGGGCGCTGCAGTCACATGCACAGTGACAATGGCACGTGCTTCACCGGAGCAAGAAAGAAACTAGATGAATTGTCGCGCTTCATCCGAACAGAAGACCATCAAACTACCGTATCGAACTTCACAGCTGAAGAAGGAATTCGTTGGCATCACATACCTCCTTACTCCCCTCACTTCGGCGGACTGTGGGAAGCAGGTATAAAATCAGTGAAGACCCACCTGAAGAAAGTTGCTGGTAACACTGTGCTAACTTTTGAAGAGATAACAACACTGCTCACACAAATTGAGGCATGTTTAAATTCGAGACCCATCATCCCGATACCCAACAGTCCTGATGAGTATGCGTTCCTCACCCCTGGTCACTTCTTGACTGGCGAACCCTTAGTGTCGTTCCCTGAACCAGATTGTCTCTTAGGGCCATCATCACGGCTGTCAAGATGGCAACTGGTCCAGCGGTGCCGACGACTCATCTGGAAACGCTGGTCAACCGACTACTTGGGCCAGCTCCAGCAGCGTTCCAAGTGGCTCCACAACCAACCCAACCTCAAGGCAGGAAGGCTGGTGCTCCTCAAAGAAGAAAATGCTCCCCCCCTCACATGGCCAACCGGGATAATAGAAGAGCTCCATCCTGGGACTGATGGGCTGGTGCGTGTTGTGACTGTGCGGACGAGCAAGGGGTCGTACAAACGGCCAGTAACCAGGATCAGCCTTTTCCCCGAAGAACTCATCTAAAAGGACTACCAGTGTAGTGTGCTTATCTTGTGTTTATCTTGTGTTTATCTTGTGTTCATATAGTGTTTATCTTGTGTTTATCTTGTTTTCTTTTGTCTACATTGTGTGTTTTGATTTATTGCTAGAGACTTGTGTTGGAGCAGTTATGTCCACGTACTGTTATCTTTCTTTATAATTTGTGTACAAATTAGATGGGCGGCATGTCTGGTGCTTCGCTCTGGACTAAGGGTAGTTCACCCAGAACCCACTAGGCGGCAGCATCCCGCAGGCGAGTCGGGTAGCCTTGAGTGAGGTCCCCGTCCCTCATTCACGTGTAGTCTCACGGAAAGCAATGTCGTAGTCTTAAGATGTTCTCCTTAGTTGTAGAATTTAGTTAATAAATTATTTTAAGTGAGTACTTGAGGTGTTTCATTTTAACTGCTACCAGAGAGATGTTTAAGCAACAACACCCTCTGATATTATTGTTAACTTCAAAAGTGCACTTTCCCCGTATTAGGCAACCGGGTTTCGTAATATGGGGAGGTGAGAAACCTCACGGTTTTTATTTATAATAGGTACACTGAATAGTATACCCTACTAATTAAAGTATTAATTCTGACAATGTAATGAAATCATGAACACAAATAGTACAAAAATGAACATTTTAAGTTAATAACAGTCCTAGTTTCCTGTTGCCGAACTTCCAAACCGTTCAGCAGGAAAATGCATAAACTTTAATGAAAACCGAGTGATTCTGATCGAATTCAACTGTAACGAGGTGCAAGGTATGTCTAATTTCTCTTAGATTTATTAGCACGCTATTTTATTTTGTGATATAATTTGCATTTTGATATTGCGGGAATTATAATGATAATATATAGTGTCACTAGCAACCCTACCCGGCTTCGCCCGGGAACAGTTATGAATGTGCAAGGAATTCCTGTCAGACGTAATTTAAGAATGGCGAGGTGCATGCCAAATCCCCCTCCCGTACAAACTAAAAACACTTATAGTGGGCGATGTATCGAAGATAGAGATATGCTCACACGGACTTTTGTACAATTTTTCATGCTGAACAATTCTTACGCTCATAGTATATTGATATTTTTAACGGTTTGTCCAGCGTAAGCTTAAAAAGCGCACGGACGTCAAGTTCTTTCTTCGACCTATTCACTGAAATCTAAAATCGTTACTGCTTGGCTCCCTTTGATCATAAATAAATTATTTTCTACAGTAATCTTCCTCGATATTACCTGTACAGAATGGTGAAAGCCGAATCAAAATCCATCCAGTAGTTCTCGAGATTACCCGTCCAAGAATTGGGGACTTTGTTTTCCACTAAGTAGAGATAAGTCTTTAGTCGTGCAACGCTTGGTAAACAGCGCTGTGCGAGCAGTTGAGTAACTAACAAGATTTCATGTAAAAGGTCTCATTGTCTAGGCCGGTATGAGCGCAGCTCGCATTCAGTCGGCCGTGATTCGACATGGCTAGCGTTAACTCGTCAACAGGCTTACCTTTTTTTTAAATCACGATTAAACATAGACAGAGTTCTTAATTTTAAAATATGTTTCAGTAGCGAGCTAGAGAAAACTACAAGCTGTCTTGCAGTGGAATTTGTTTCTGTTTTCAACATCATCAGAAGGCATAGAAGAGTTTGAGAAAAACGCAGTTCAGAACTCTATTTCATACGGAGAATTGTAATTTTAACTACACTTTTTATAACTATCTTTTAGCCCAGTCAAATGGTGGGTTTGACCAAACAAAATTAGGGTAGAACGTTTCTCGACGGATTCTTATGTTTTTTGGTGTGCTGAATCCGAATCTGAAGTTTGCCAACAAAAAAAAAGGGACGGCTTCACAGTGAAAATAGCAAAAAGAAACTAAACATTTCGGACTATTTAAAAAAATCGCTTATAAGTTGAAAAGTATGCATCCTAGTGAATGTCTCACTATTTACAAAATTAAAGTAGCCAAAATTGCCTTCAAAATACACTGGTCACTTTTAATTTTTGAGTGCAGGGCACCGCCGCTAGAGCGCGCTGAAAAAGATCAGCTTTTGGCACTTTGGCAAAAACGAGAGAAACTCAGCCCTAACTAGCCCCAGACGCTTTCTTATCGTGTTTCCTCCATGAATACGTATTTTATTCATGTTCTATGGTGGTTACAAGATTTCAGAGCCCTTGAAAAACATGGCCCACGGAGTGGTAGGAATTCATAAAGGACCGATCATGCCATTTTATTATTTATTTCAAAAATGAAATGAAACGAATATAATGAAAAGGAATGTAATAACAATTATCTATTAATACATTACAATGAATTTCAATTCTTTAATTGAGCTTCCTCCTTTTTGGCCTCGATGGAGCAGCCTCCCGTTGCCGAGGAGAAGGCCCCGGTTGATCGCTATCGGTCGGTAACTCCACTGGAAAAGGAATTGTACATATTATTGTACACGATACTTTCAGGTGTCTAGTTGGAAAACTGTTCGAAACCCAGTGAAATAGGGTGTATTACAAACATGCAGTTTATCTTCTGCTGAAGTCTCCGCTATCGTCGTTGGTGATTCGACCGGGATGGAATCGTCAGGATTCTCGGACACCTCTAAAAAAGAAATCGTACTAATACATTAGAGGGTGAAGTAAGCAAACCCCATTGGAATAAGGTGGTGTACAAACAAGCTATTTACCTTGTGCTGATGTCTCCAGGATTGTAGGGGTGACTCAACCGGAGGAGGGTCATCAGGGTCACCTTCATTGTCGATGTCACATGAGTTGTCAACGTTCAGACAGTTTCCCTCGCAGATGGTACAAAGCCTAGAGCAATATAGATGAACACGTCGACAACCGCAGCTTCCTCGACAGTCACCTTTGCATTTCCAAGAGACCTTGCGGAGAAGCTTGTCAGGAGCTGGGGTCTTAGCTGTTCTCGTAGGGATGAGGCCGTTCCTCGACGACTTTCACCCCCACTGTTCTGGGTTGAGCTGATTGTCGAGCCACTGCTGGATCTGGTGGTAAACTCGCAGAAAGTGCTCACGGGCTGCAGCTTCAGTGGGAGGGATCGAGACCATGTTCCCGGTGACTTCATATGCTGTACTGAGGTACAGCTTGTACCTCAGTTCGTTAAGACGAGTGGTATGGTGGTCATCACCATTTAAGGCCACTAGACATTTTTCGCCAGCATTCACTAACTCCTCGACTTGTGCTGTGGGGTCCATGTAATGCTCAAGGTAGTTTACAAGATCTGGATTCTTCTTGAGGGTCTTCAATAATTTCGTGTTACCCTGGTTGAACATGGCGGATGTGGAGTCACAACCACTGACAGCGTGGAGGAATAAAATATGGTGGCTCAGAGGCTCCTCTAGCGAGCTGCTAGGTCTATATAGCGTCAGTGGTCATTTTCCTGGTTTCGGGAAGAACACGTTAGGAGAAGTGCGGGTGCCTATCATGATGACGAGAAGGTCAACATCTTCTCCCACCACTGCAACTGTGCCATGCCTGGAAGCTATGGATTGAGCCGTTCTTATGATAAGGGCATCAGCAACCTCAATGGCTTGTCGTGATTCAATCCCTGCCTCACTCAGTCTACTCCTGAGGAGCTGAATCTACTCTTGTTCTTGTCGTTTGAAAGAAAGTTTTCCTGCTACATTGTCGGCGCCATAGTTGGTGAAAACTGAACTTCCACTGAGTGCTTCTCTTTCGACCTTCTTAACCGCTCCATTGATTTAGTACCGTCCGGGCCTTCTGGGTACGCGTCGAAAACAACTACACGGCCTCCACCGTACTTGGTCGGAACAAAGCGGATGTAGGCATTGTAGATGTCTGTGAATGATTGCCCCTTTGTCCAGACAACCCGATGAAGCAGAAACCCACAATCTATAACGTATCTCGTATTTTTGTCCAATTTGGCGTCGGCCATTGGCTGAAATGCCTTGTATAAGGTCGATTTGGTTCCTTTTCTTAGTATCCCGTAGCCATCAAAGAGAACCAGGGGATATGGCGATAGCTCATAAGTCAGAAAATCTTTCAGTTCGTCTTCTGCCTGTTTTGCAACGCACATCCTCTGGAACAGTGTGTCCGGGTTATCTATCTCTTTAGGAATGTGTGAGATATGTGTGACATGAAAAATCACAAAAACTGTTTTACATTACTCACCTCATCACTTTCACACTTTACCATTAGGTGGATAAGTACAGATGGACATCAACAAGTCAAACCCTGGCACTATACAGCCCATGACGGGCTAAGGCCGACCAAGCGACCGCTGCCCAGCCATTTGGCCAGCAGATATTGGGGTGACGCGTGATCAGCGCGTCGGGTCCCCTCGGCCGTTAATCTTGGTATTCGTGAACGGGGCGCTGTCTCACTGTCAGACAGCTACTCAATTGTCCTCACGAGCCTGAGTGCACCCCGTTCCAACCCTCACGTCAGTTTTAAAATCCCTGACGGAGCCGGGGATCGAACCCGGGGCCTCCGAGTGAGAGGCAGGCGCGCTACCCCAACACCACGGGGCCGGCACACGGATGGACATACTCCACCTTAACTTGAATATATTAATTTATCAAAATTTTTTCCAACGAACTTTCAATCATGTTACCACCATAGAACATGAATAAAACACGTATTCATGGAGGAAACACGATTAGAAAGAGTCTGAGGCTAGTTAGGGCTGAGTTTCTCTCGTTTTTGCCCAAGTGCCAAAACGTCGCTCTTTTTCAGCGCGCTCTAGCGGCGGTACCCTGCGCTCAAAAACTAAAAGTACCCAGTGCATTTTGAAAAAAATGTTGTCTACTTTAATTTTGTAAATAATGAGAAATGCATTAGGTTGCATATTTGTCAACTTCTAAGCGATTTTGTGAGAAAAGTCCGAAATTTTTAGTTTTTTTGTTGCGATTTTCACTGTGAAGCCGTCATTTTTAGCCTATTTTCAATTTTGAAAAAATAGGCTTATGAGATCACCTTTTGTCCGTGTGTGTGTGTGTGATTCGTGTGTGTGTCCCCCCCTAATAAAATCTAAACGGCTGGAGCGATTTCAATGAAACTCGGAAAGTTCATAGCACTATTCCCGGCGACCTCGACCGTGCCCTTCAAATTTTGTTACGACTCACCAATCCAACATGGCGGTTGTGCGAAATATTTCACCAGCATTCAATATCTCCGAAACTATTACCGATGTTACCCTGACATTTTCTATGGTGATAGAGGGAACTACTATAAGTTCACTTATTGGACCTTTGAAAACCTGGTAACTACAAAACCAACATGGCGGCCAAGCGAATTTGCGACTTTTAAATAGACGTTTCTCGCGATTTGACCAACCAAACGCAATGAAACTTGGTACAGTATATGTTTATATACATTGTAATGCACCGACATCTAACTTCGTTCAATTGTTTACATAATCACAAGATGGCGGATGTGCGAAATATTTCACCGGCATTCTATATCTCTGAAACTATTAGCGGTAAAACCCTGAAATTTTGTACGGAGATAAAAGGCACTACTGGAAGTCCATCTAATAAGACTTTAAAAAACCGGTTAACTACAAAACGAACATGGCGGCCAAGCGAATTTGAACATTTTAAATAGACCTTTCTCGCGATTTAATGTTCCAAGCGCACTGAAACCTGGTACAGGAAATATTTATACACATTGTAATCCACTGGTATCTAATTTAGTTCAATTGTTTACATAACCTCAAGATGGCGGCAGTGCGAATTTTAAAATTAAGATTTTATTTATTGTGATGTAGTCATGCGATCGAAGTGAAAGTTTGAATAATGAACCTACGCAATAATTTTCCTTTAATGGTACAAGACTCTATGGCCTATACATTTAACAATCCAACATGGCGACCATCCGAAATATTTAGACGATACTGAATATCTACGAATCTATTTTAGTAATCAAACTGCATTTTTAATGATCATAGGGGCGATGAACTTAAGTTCACCTATAGGACTTTAAATAACCTGGTGATCACAAATCCAAAATGGCGGTGAAGCGAATTATAAATATTCACATGGACGTTTCTCGCAATTCAACCATCCGCGTGCAGTGAAACTTGGTACAGTAAATCCTTATACGAATGTTAATCCACTGGCATCTAATTTATTTCAATTGTTTCCATAACCTCAAGATGGCAGCTGTGAAAAATTTTAAAATCTCCTTGTTTTTTCTTGTGTCCTAATTATGCGATTGAAGTTTGAATACTACACGTTCACAATAATCTGCATGTAACAGTACATAACTCTAGGACCTACATATATAAAATCCAACATGGCGACCATCCGAAATATTTAGTCGGTTCTCAGTATCTATGAATCTATTACAGCAATCAAACTGAAATTGTGTATGTTGATAGTGGCAATTAACATAAGTAGGATATATGAAAATAGGCTGTATAGTTCTTCACGGAACTACTTGTTTTTGTTGGCAAACTTCAGATTCGGATTCAGCACACCGAAAAACATAAGAATCCGTCGAGAAACCTTCTACCCTAATTTTTTTTTTAAACAGGCACTTCTGAGCACCAAATGACTGGTATGACTGATATGCGTTTGCACTGATGAAAGGTTTATAAAATAGTACAGCGCGCTGTAGCAACAAAATAATTTTACCTTGTCCCGTTTCTTTATAAACCGCTTTACAAACTTTTGACCCATGTTAAAACAAGTGCTGGGCTGGCGGCCGGCCGTTCCAAGTCCGGCCGCCTCTTAAATGAAATTAGTTTTCTGGGAATATCTCAAAAACTGTTGGTTTTAGGACCTTAAAATGTGGTTTTCGGGGCCCGTAGGGATCCCAAGTTTTGTTTCTCACAATGAGACGCTGAAAATGAGCTTTTTCTCGTCTTTCTACGCCCATTTCAGTATGCATTTTAAGGGGGTAGGCCCTCTTTTATGAGAGGTATGGAGAAGAGTTACATTAATGATTATTTTCGTGCCTCTGATGAACATCTGTACCAAATTTTACGTTGATGCACTCAGCCGTTCTCGAGTGATGCGCGTACATAGTTGTACACAGACAGACAAAAAAATTGTTTTTGCGCGCAACCGTCTTAAACCAGTCTGAAACGCGTTAGTAACTCAAATTTCCGTGGAAATTCAGAAAAAACAGACAATCTTTCATTTTTATATACGAGTATATAGAGATATAGAGAAGCGATTTAGAAACAGTCGATTCTCTCATTATTTTCAATTATTTAATTGATTTTCTTCACGATACCTGTACATTAAACTACAAATTTCCTTCTCAAATACCTTTCTGAGGTCTAACTTCTCCCTCCTTCACCATGGTATGAAGAGGGGGCGGCAAAAACCCACGGGCCTAGGAGAGCATAAAATCTAAATCCGGCCCTGTTAACAATATATCCATTTACAAGTTGGCGTCGGTTCCATTTTGAATAATAATAATGATAATAATAATAATAATATACTGTATGGCCAGGTTCGCCTTGCTACGGTAATGGAGTAGACCGAACAGCCAGCGTCTCTACGCCGAATGTAGGGCGGCGGAAAATAACCCGACCTCCTAGGGGGTCAACGGCTATGGGCGGAGGAGCCCCTTCAGGTGGGTGCTGGACCCATCAGTGGAGGAAATGTCACTGAAATTCAGCAAGCAGCGTCTGTTCTCCAGGTTAGGGGTGGCTACAGAAGGCGTCTGTACTCCAGGTTAGGGCCGGCCTGAAATAAACTCTGGGGCTTACAACTCCAGTTTTAGCACTGAGGACTGAGCTAAGCTCACCCTCACAACTATCTTCAACTTAAGGCATGATGGAAAGACTTTCGGTAACGACTACTCCAGGAGGTAGCCTGAAACGGAAATCCTCCACCGCCTTGAGCGGTGCAACCAGACCGTCGGACTATGGAGAGCCTGGAACATCATGTAGGGAAGTGTCGGAGCTTCCCAGAACCACAACACGGAAGTTACAAATCAAGCGCAAACACCAGATTGGAACGCTGAACATCACTACGCTTCTGAAAGCAGGGAAATTAAAACAACTAATTAACGTTTTGGAAGACCGGAACATCTGCATATTGGCGCTGCAATAGGCCAGATACCTCGATGAAAACCCAATAGATTCAGAACAGTTCCGAATCTACAAGGGAAAACCCTCGATAAAGAACACCTCCAACATAACGATCTTAGGGACAGCTTTTGAAGTCAAAAGGAACATAATGGAGTCCATCATTAATTTCACTTCACCTTCAGAGAGGATCTCGCTCCTCTCCTTTAGCTCTGGAAATAAAGCCTACACAATTATTAATGCGCACGCCCCAATAAATGAAGATAATAGGAAAAACCCAGCTAAGGTGGACGACTTTTGGGAAACTCTTGAAGACTCAGCATCTAAAATCCCTCAACACCACGTAAAAATCTCGCTCGGTGACTTCAATGCTCAGGTGGGCAGAGAAAAGAAGTATAGACAAATCGTGGGTGAATACCCTGCACATAGAAAAACGAATGAAAATGGTGAAAGACTTATCGCATTCTGTAGACAATTCAACCTTAAATTGATGTCCACATACTCCACAGCCCTCCCACAGAAAAAGAAAACTTGGGTGTCTCCTATTAAAATGCTAGGGGAGTTCCAGATCGACCATCGAAAAGAAATACTAAACGTAAAAGTGAGAAAGAGTGCCAACATCGACTCAGACCACTACCTATCAGAGATCAAAGTAAGATTCCAGTCAAATAGACCCAAACCCAGAGCCACCAAGAAGCCTAGAATCAATATAGAGACCCTGAAGCAGAACAAAGATATATATCTTGAAAGCCTGTCTAAGCTGGAGATGAATAGCTGGGAAGAGATCAGAGAATCCGTGACCAATGCATCCGAAAATTTGGGAAAACCTCCACGAAAAATGGAAGCACAGATGGTGGAATGGGAAGTGTGATGAAGCACTTGAAAGAAGATTGAAATCCTGAAAGAGGTGGAACTCCAATAAGACCGAGGAGAAATGGGAAGACTTCAGAAATGAAAGGAAGGGAGCAGCCCAGATCATAAGAGCCGAGAAGAGAAAATATGACCAAAGTAGGGTGGAAAAGATCGAGAAAGAGTTTAGAAAGAACAACACCAGGGAGTTTTACAGGACCTTCAGAGAGGAACTACATGGGCATCAACCACCAAACCTTTGCTTTAAGCGATCTGATGGAAGCCTGGTGACTAACAATAAAGAAAATTGCCAGCTCTTGACGGACTATTTCAAAGCGCTACTAAACTGCGATAAACCTCTGGAAAGACTAGATGCCCTGGAAAAAATCCAAGACAACCCAGATTCCAAACTACCTAGCCTAGATGAGATCAAGCAGATAATCAAGGAGCTCAAAGATAACAAAGCACCAGGTGAAGATGGCATTGTGGCAGAAATGTTTAAGATCGGAGGAGAAATCACTGCAGAAGGAATCCACCACCTTATGGATGAAATATGGAGAACTGAAAAGATCCCTCATGACTGGAAATGTGCACTCATACACCCGCTCCATAAGAAAGGTAACCGCATGGATCCAAACAACTACAGATGGATCTCTTTACTTCCAATCGCCTATAAGATACTCTCTAAGGCCTTGATGATCAGAGTTGAAAAACAGGCTGATCATCTCATTGGAGAATACCAAGCTGGTTTCCGAAAAGGGAGGTCATGCGCGGAGCAGATATTCAACCTGAAATGCATCCTGCGAACAAGAGCGATGAGGAGCCAGAACACCGCGGTCACCTTTGTCGACTTCAAGAAAGCATAGGACTCTATTGACAGGCAAACCTTATTCAGTGTCTTGGAGGAGTTTGGAATTGACAAGAAAACAAGGAAAATCATGAAGCTAACCCTTACCGACACCATCTCAAAAGTTAAGTTCTTCGGAGAAGTCTGTGATCCGTTTGAAATACAGACAGGGGTCGGGCAAGGAGACGGATTATCCCCGTTCCTCTTCAACATCGTACTAGAAAAAATAATGAGAGCATGGGAAGAAGCTCTGAAGGTGGAAGGAATAAGCGGAGTACACCTTGGAAGGAAAGGACAGAACCTAGAAATCAAGTGTTTAGCTTTTGTCGATGACCTTGCCCTCTTAGCCAAAGCTGGGAAGACGCTCAAAAGATGCTGGAGATACTGCACGAAATCGCCGAAAAAGCGGGTCTTAAAGTTTCTTATGAAAAGGCGGAATCAGGGCCGGTCTTAGGGGTGTGCGACATGTGCGGTCGCACAGGGCGCCAACGGCTTGGGGGGCGCCGAAGGCGTCCCCCAAAAATAGGCAAATTTCGATTTATTTCCTATTGCACAAATGGCAAGATAGGTAAATGCGAGTTCGTCAAACAGATATGGGAATCAGTTTTTTTTTAAGTTCAACCGGTGTTATCTCCCACGACTGAAAGCCCTACGCGCACCTTAGACCGTGACGGAATGAAGTTAAACTCAGTGAAATAGTGATTAGCAAACACTATATCTTTCTCTCCCATGCCTTGCCTTTTCACTATCGTGGAAACGCAACCCGGCTCGACACCCGGGCCCGGGACCCAAGGCTTGTAGAGAACAGGTTGCCTCGTTCTCATAAGGTCTGTGGTAACAGCGCTCCCCTGCTGCGTGACGTCATCAGCCGACCCGCGCTGAGCGGATGGGACTACTGTTACGGCTAGCCTTGCACTACTGCAGAAGGTAACCACGGGGTTGATGTACAACATAAGAACTCGTGATACTTGTAGCTATAAATGCAGTTTAATATAATAAAGCTTTAAATAATCAGAGCGTGTAAATACACTTTTTGTTTACCATTTCCTCTTCTAGTTTGTAAGAGAGTAGTTAGTTTTAGTTGTAGGTTTCATTTGATCATCTTTCATTTTCACTATCACCCAAACCATTAGGGTCCGATAACCTAGAGTTAGGCCCCTTAAAACAACAATTATCATCATCATCATCATCATGAATAATTAAATATAAAAGTTATTCGAATCGACAAAGAACGAGAATTCTGAAGCTTCAAAATTGAGTCATAATTGATAAAGTTCAACATAATGTACAATACACAGCGCCGTTTTAATTCTATTAAAATTCATGCTCAATTATACTGTTGAGATTAAGTAGGGACAACTATTACAGGTACATTTGCTCACTGTTCACGAACTCAATCGAGCGTTCAAGCCTGAAAATATATTCACCTGGTGTATTTTTTCATCTTCTTGGATATTTTGTCATGAGAGACTGAACATTCATTACTCCTCTTGTAGCTCCCCAGTGTTGTCTTCAGTGCATTCATGAACTTCATTCGTATGAAGGTCCTCTGTCGAACGAATGTCTCTACCACTACACGATTTATTTCAGGATATTTCTTGTAAAGAGATTCAACCAAATTGGTAATGCACAATTTACCCTTTTTTATGCTCTTGAGACCATGGTACTTCTTAAATTCATCTTCTAGCAATTTTGCCTCTTTTTTCCAGCTTTCAGAAGGCTCTACGAGTCCACCGAACGACAAACTTTTGATCCATGCATTTTGTGGATTCATAGTCTGCGATTCAGAGCTAGTAAATGTATAGCTACCAAGGTTTGGACATGTCGATCTAAGCTTTTTTGCTACCCACCCAGAAAGGTTAATCAATGCATTGGCTTCCATTTCAGTTAGGGGGGTGCTCAATTCGTTTTCAGGAATCGAAGATGCAATCATTTCTTTCGTGACATCTATTTCGCTATCTTTCTCCGGATTATCCTCTTCCTTCTTGCATAATACACCAGACATTCGAAGCACTTTGGCTGGAATATATTCGGAATCATCTTCGGTTCCTGTATTAGAATTATTTTGAAGGAGTCCTTCATTTCGCCCTAAAATAATCATTCTTAAACGATATAATGTGTCTAAAGGAGAAGGATGATCATTCAGACCCCCTTTCGTCCTAATCTGAGAAAACAGATTTTCTAAAGCGTCCTGGTTGAGACGGTGGGTGAGTATGTACTCAATACCATGGACATTCTTCAAATTTAATAGAAGATACTTCAAAGATTTAATTGATGTGATGGTTCCTCTCTGAAAAAGCTGTATATTTTTCTTGCCACAGCATCTCATTGTTTCAATTAATTCAAGCATGTCGTTGAGAATTGCGTCTTGAGATTCCAGATCTTTTCCATATGGGTTCTTGGAAGGTCTACCTGAAGGTTTGGGAGTGTATGTATTCATCACATCGTACCACCTATCAATTATTTCAATACATTTTCCAGTTTCTTCAGCCAGCTGAGGATCAGCTCCCGGTTTCATAAATTGCAGAGCAGTAGCTGTCTTGTGCGACAATAACTGACACGCTTTCCTCACATTTTGTCTCTGAGTCTTTTCCACAGTGATGTGACTTTCGTTCAGATTATGCAACATTTTGAGATCACCTTTCTTCTGATCAATTAATAATGCTACGATAGGATTTCTATTTACAATCTGTCCGCTCTTTAGCTGGAACCCAGTGTCTAAAAACCAGTTCCGCACTAGTTTCAGAAGATGTGGCGCGTCAGCAAACATGTATATTTTTTCTTCCGTAGAGGGATGAGTGAACCAGGTTTTTTCAGTACTAATTCCTAGTTCCTTCCAAAGTCCAACATTTCCACCGCCCATGTCGCTAACACATGCTTTTACAATGTACCCTATATCGGAAAGTTTTAAAATAATAGAGTTTAAAATCTCGCAGGTTATTTTCACGTCAAAATCAACAAAGAGAGGCACCTTCCATTGAGCAAAAAGTCCCCGAGCCATTATTATTTGCACATTGGAGTGTGGCCCGATAACTTCATCTCCTTTCCGGTCATATTCCATGACGCTTTTAACTTTCATTTCATCAAAAAGAAGAACCGTAATTTTTTCTTTCTTGCTCAGAGATGAACCAGCAACGCTCAGAAAGCGGAAAACATCTTGGAGAACACCATTGTTCATATCGACTGTTGATGCCCATTTTTGCAGTGTAGACAGTCCAGGCAAAGGAATGTTCATTTTCTTCTTCAGAAAAAGGTCTGAATGCTTTCTAATATATCTCAGGGAAAATGCAAGATATATTTCATCGTCTGTCCATTTAACTTTCTTTTTCTTACTTAAAAGGATGTCTATTTGATGTTCGGTGAAAACTGAACCGAGTAGGTTCCCGGGCCTTTTTACGCACTCTGGTTTCATCAATCCTTTTTCTCTTCATTTTACAAAGTTCTCTTTTAAGCCTGCCAATTTCTTGGCTTTTCAGTACGATTCTCTCCTCCAGCTCTGCGTTCTTTTGTCGCAGCTTTTCATCTTCCATCTTCAAAACATCTATTTGATTTTCGTCCGTTGTAGTTTGGACGTCATCACACACTTCTTGAACAGAGTACGAGCTTTCTAAAATTTGATTCACAGTTCTTTTATTTTCTCTCTTCTCACTACGTATTTCACGTTTCTGCACCTGGGTTTCTTCGGATATATCAGTTCCTAATTTAAGTGAAGGCACAGCAGTCTGTTTTAGTTTTCTCTTAGGAATTAAATTCAATAATTCTGCTTTCAGGTCCCTCTCATAGTCATCCTCCGTAAAATGTTCAGAGCATATTTGTGAAGTATTCGGATTCCACTTCCCGTCTCTTCTAGTACACAGCACCCATTTTTGCCTAATTAAATTGTCTTTAGGGAATGAATGATACTTTATATGCGCACTCCCGGGATCCCGCTTCGTTTTAATAAGACTGTTTGTACACAAAGCCACCGTGCATCTCATTCCAGGCATCGTAGAAAACTGAAAGAAATAAAAAAACATCAAAACTATCAGGTCGTACCACGAAGCTAATGATACACAAATGGCTCTTTCATTTACCGAGCACTTACCTATTACTCGGGGAAACGTGTAGAGCAGTACTTAATGAAGCACTATCAAACACCACTAAATAATGAACCGTAACGAGAATAGATAAACACATCAACACAACACCATAAAGAATAGCTGAAGCTGCCAGCTTACTGGAGACTGTGGTGTTGGCTGTTGCCGGGTCTGAGCAATACGTCATCGGCCGGGGGAGTAGAGCGCATGCGCGCGGAACGAGACAACCTCTTATATACGAACCTTGCCCGGGACCAACCAAATCGCTCTTCGGCAGCACTCGGGCATTTCCGTGATATTTCGGTTCGGTTCGCTGTTGTAGCAGAGCTGTAGCAAGGCGAAGGAGAGAGATAGGAAGCGAGGATGCAGGGAGAGAGGGGAGTGAGGTTGGAGAAAGGGGTGCGGGTGCGACACGAGCTGGAGACAGAGTCAAAGAGAAAGAAATCCAAACAAACGGCACGTGTGGCTGGGCGAAGTCGGCGTCGACCCCCTCGTAGATGGTAGGACGTTTTAGCACAATACACGGGAGTGTTATGGCCCTTGCTAATTGTCTTTCATTCGAGTACGTGGTGCGGATGGTGTAAAGTCGAGTCGAAGAACGAGAAACCCTACAACAATGGCCTCCTCCGGTAAAGCTAGTGGAGCTGCAAACAAAGAACGAAGGTTGCAGCATGGAGAAGAAGACAAGAAGGCAGCAGAAGCTTTTAAAAAATTCGTCCGACCTTCACCATCTATAGACGGGAGATCTTCTCAAACAAATCCTACTGATCAGTCCAATAATGCGCCGATCTGATCATTAATACTTTGACAGAAATGGGGCTAAAGCTAGAAGACCTTAGAGGTCAATGCTTTGACAACGGCGCGAATATGAAAGGTAAACTTAAAGGAGTTCAAGCTCGCGTTGTAAAACAGTTCCCGCGCTCAAATGATGTTCCATATGGTAGCCATTCCTTAAACCTAGTTTTATCTGACTCAGCCGAATACTGTCCTTACTGCGTTACTCTATTTGGCATTATTCAACGCATATATGTTTTATTTCCGTCGTCTCCTGGCCGGTGGTCTATTTCGTTGGCTCACATTTGTAATTTGACTCTAAAATATTTGAGCGACACTCGTTGGGAGTGTCGCATAGATGCAGTGAGACTTTTTAGTTACGATACGAATGGGGTAGTGGCAGCCTTAAAGGCCATTAAGGAGAATCCTGCTTTTGATTCGGGGCTACGCCATGAAGCTGAATACTTGGCGAAAAAAAAATGTGACATTCGAATTTGTCGTTGCTGATGTAGTATGGCACGACATTTTGTTTCAAGTAAACACAGTTAGCAAAGCCATGCAAGCAGAAGCAATTGATATAGGCCTACAAAAGGCGTCTTCTTTCGCGGAAGGTTGTATCGCATACCTTGAAAAATATTCCCATGAAGGCTATGAAAGCGCTATAATATCGGCTAAAGAAATCATTGCGTCTGTGTCTCTTGAGGTCGAAGAAGGTAGTGGAAAAGGAAGACTAGACGCCCTAAACGGTTGATTGAGGAAGATGACTCGGACTCGGACCAAGTCATCGAGTCAGGCACTGAGAGTGAGAGTTCTGAGTCAGAGTTGGAGTCGGAGCTGACGGAGGCTGAAGCTCAGGCTAAGGTTAAGTGCAAACAAGTGAAGAAACCACAACGACTCTTCCAAAAAAGTGTCTATGACAATCTCCTAACAGTAGCTTTTAAGTCTGTAAGGAAGAGATTATTTTTCCTTAAAGAGAATTACGATATATTATACAAATATCCACTTTACAATAATTTTTTTATTCTTTTTATAATATATCATAATCAATACGGGAAAATTTAGAATTATGACTGAAGTTATAGATATTCAGCATTCCGATACATGGGGATTTTTGTACGATCTAAAGGTACTGCCTAGCTCTATTAAAAATAGTAGTCCACTCATGGATCGTTGCTCGAACATGCAAAAGCAGCTTTCCAGTGGAAATAATGAGTCTGACATAAGTGCGATGGATCTATGTTCTGAGCTGCAACATTTGAGCCCATGCCTACCGCCAAACGCAAAAAACCATCGCGCTGCGTTGCAGTTTATTTACAGCACGAATATAATTGACGTTTTTCCAAACGTCGATGTAGCTTTGCGAATTCTCTTAACCTTGCCGGTAACTGTCGCTTCGCGTGAACGTAGTAGCTTTTCAAAATTGAAGTTGATTAAAACCTACCTGCGTGCTACAATAGGGATGTATAGAACTAGCACCGACACAGCGCACTGCTGTTGTACTGGGTAAGCGCATGGCGCTCTTCATTTGTCTCCTGTGTTCTCATGCCGCTAATATGTACGAATTTAAGTTGTTTAAATTGTTATTTTCGTGACTATGCCGAGCTATTGCAGTGTTCCTCTTTGCAAAAATCAGGGAAGCCCGTTTTCGTTTCACCGATTTCCACAAAATAAAGAAATGAGGAAGAAATGGTCACATGTTATCAGAAGGAAAAATTTCGGTGAGAAAAATCTGACCGAATATATTAAAGTGTGTTTCCATCATTTACAACCCGATGACTTCACGAAAACTGTGTTGGATTAGTGTGACTTACAAAGGGAAATAATTCCTTTTTTGTACCTATAAACTGATTAGACATTTCGATAACAACCACTGAATTTATGCTTTTGTATCTGAAGGTGAGAGAGCAAGATAAAAACCGGGCGCTGTTCCATCGCTTTTTCCGTGGACCACGAACACAACAAAAAGAGTTATTTAGGAAGAGGCCATACACAAGAAAATTGCCCGATTATCGCGATAAGCCTA
Source organism: Meconema thalassinum (assembly GCA_946902985.2). Classification (NCBI taxonomy): domain Eukaryota; kingdom Metazoa; phylum Arthropoda; class Insecta; order Orthoptera; family Tettigoniidae; genus Meconema; species Meconema thalassinum. The sequence continues at coordinate 194,209,370 of OX336395.1, forward strand.
CAAAATCGGAATCTGCAGAAATCATCTCCATTGAAGTCGGGAAGAAATCGTCAATATACACGAAGATATGAAAGTAACATTTCTGACTCCCATTTTCAAAGACATCAATAGGCTACTCGGTCAAATACTTCAAGAATAAATGTCGCAACATTAACAGTCACAAACGTATTATGGTTGGTTTCTTGAAATCAGAATTAATCGTCAACTTCCATCTGGCCGACGGAGAATGTGGTAGCGACTGTCTTCTACAGTACATTCTTGAGACATAGTCAGATGAATGGAAACAGTTCGTGGCTCTAAAGCAGGGATTCTCAAACTTTTAAAAAATTGTACCCCCAAGTCCTTTTCCAGAGGTAAGGGAACGATTCTTATTGAGAAATTGGCAAAATTACATAAGAACCAAACGTTGCGATGCATTTTCGAGGTACACATTACCGGTATCAACTTTCTTTGATTATGTTTACCTTAAAACACGACAGTTTCATGTAAGCTATCAACCTTAAAAAAAAAAAAAAAAAACATGAATCGAAGTCTGTAAGCAGGGGGAGCAAGTGAATATTTAAATCTCTGTTTATGATTTAAGTATTATGGAGATATATTTATCAATATAGGCCTACAATACTCTAGTAATTGTAATCTTTAGGAAAAAGCATGCTGAATCATATTGATTATTTGAATAATAAAGCGTGTTAGAATTTTGTTATTACCGCTGTAGGCCATTAATTCTTCCTTCCTCCCGCTAGTTTTAGTGTCTCTAGTCCGTAGCTCATTTTGCAGCTGTTTAACGCTTAAACGCTGAAAATCGTCCATAATATATTAGGAGATATACCTATAGAATTAATTAATAAAGTCTTGGAGTAAAATTAAAGAAGATATAATTTACTTTAGCTTAGAAAACTCGGTCACAATTTATACATTCTTCGCAGCTGACTGGGAGAAACATAAGACGATCGCCTTGCGCTTACCCAGTACTACACGAGCGCTATCTGGCGCGAACTTTCTTCCGCTACATCCCTATTGGCCAAGAGAGACTGTCAAAACTTGCTTTAATTTCAATATAGAACGATGTTGCGCGTTCACTCGATTTAGCCCAGTTAGTAAAACAGTTTGCTTCAGTCGCAGTACGGAAAGCTCCCTTCTCATAAGGTTTTGGGTTTTAGTGTGTTTTTTTTTCCTTTGTGTCGAAGTCGTTTGAATTAGTAAAGCTTGATTCCTGTAAGTGTATTTTTCCAGTGAGTTTGTTATGTTGACACTTTGCATCACAACTGAAAAATAGTTATTGTAATATGTTACGCATCTTTTAGTTAATAAAGTCCAGTATTTTTGCATCATGCGAGCTAACCTAACCAACTAATTCCGTGGCACTACAGCCCTTGAAGGGCCTAGGCCTACCAAGCGACCGCTGCCCAGCCATTTGGCCTGCAGATTTTGGGGTGACGCGTGGTCAGCGCGTCGAGTCCCCTCGGCCGTTAATCTTGGTTTTCGTGACCGGGGCACTGTCTCACTGTCAGACAGCTACTCAATTGTCCTCACGAGGCTGAGTGCACCCCGTTCCAACCCTCACGTCAGTTTTTAAAATCCCTGACGGTGCCGGGGATCGAACCCGGGGCCTCCGGGCGAGAGGCAGGCGCGCTACCCCTACACCACGGGGCCGGCACATCATGCGAGCGTACAGCCGATATTTTGTGTGTTACCTTGACTATCCCCTTACTACAACGCAAGTAAAGCATGTTCAAGTAATATAGTAAATGGGTAAATGTACTTTAGGTTCATTTTATTTAATTTCATCCGATAATTCGGTGCATGCATTTTCGACTTTATATTTTCATGATTCTTCTTTATGATACCTCATAATTTTTGCCAGAGTTAGGCAACCCGCCTCGCACAGAGGGGCGCAAAATCGAATTTCGCACAGGGCGCTGAAACCCCTAAGACTGGCCCTGGGCGGAATACATAGAGTACAGGCACCAACACGAGAGGTATATGGAGGTAAAGCATGGGAAAATTAAAAAAACAGAGAAATTCAAATACCTGGGAGAATGGATCCAACCCAACGGACTGGATAAAGAGGCAAACAAGGGAAGAGCCAGAAAATTAGACCTGGCCTACAAGCTAACACAGAACAGGTATAACAAACGGGCAATATCATACAAGGCCAAAATCCGACCCTATAACTCAGTCATAAAACCAGAAGGATTGTACGCTTCAGAGTGTCTAATTTAAAAATAAAAAAGGGGAGCTGCAAGAACTCGAGAAAAAGGAAAGGAAGATTATGAGGAAAATTCTGGGACCTCAGAAGACTTCTGATGGAACTTGGAAGAAGAGGAAAAACGAGGAGCTCTACAAGTGTTCTGAAAAGATCACGGACACAATGCGGAAAAGAAGGCTGGCATTCTATGGACACCTGGTAAGATTGGACGAGAACCGACTGACCAAAAAGATCTTCAAATACATCATGGGATTAAAGACCACCTCTAAGTGGGTAGAAGAGGTCAAGAGGGATGCAGCAGAAGTTGGAATTACTCCAGAGTTGGTCCACAATAGGAGTTTAGAAGAAAGGTCGACAGTTTAAAATCATTTGAAGAGAAACCAATTGCAAAGAGACCCGTGCGGATCATTTCCGAGGAGGAGAGAAAGTTAAGGAGCGAAAGAATGAAGTGGTTCTGGGAAGAAAAGAGAAGGAAGGCCAAGAAGCCTTAAGTTCTATGCGGTCCATAGTTGGCTGAATTCGAAAGAAGAAGAAGAATAAACCATACCGAAATCGCTGAGAGGCCAACGTCAATAAACTGGTACTCTACCACAATCTGCATACCAGTATACAGAAAGCAATCATATTAGAGACCTGCTCCACAGATCGTTCTTTTCTCAACTTACCAACATAAAGAACTCCACTCCATCTTGCAACAATTACTGATGAAATGGTGTATTATACCCATTGCCATGATGAACATATGAATAATAATAAATACAATAATAAAAATAGACTAATAATAATAATAATAATAATAATAGAAAACTAACATAAAGAACTGGCTTCATTGAACACATATAAATGGGATGAAATGGCTCGAAAAATCCAAGAAGCTGCAAAACATACAATCTATCTTGCAAAAAGGAAAAAGCATCCATGGTGGAATGATGAGTGTGAAGCTGCGCTAAAAGAAACGGTCTGAGGCATGGACTATATGGAACTCTACTAAAGAGGATTTTGATGGGTTCAGCATCCAAAGGAAATTGACAGCAACAGTTTTCAGAAACGCCAAAAGAAAATTTGAAAAGGACTTGACAAGATGGCGGATAAGTTAGAAATACGTATTGAATGTGCTCTTAAAAAGCTTGAAGACATCACGGAAGCCGGAGGATATATGAAGAAAGAAACGAAAGAAAACATAGCAGAAGCAGTAAGTGTTATCAGGAATTATATATTAGCACGGAATTCAAATGTGGCTCATGATATCAATGAAAAGGACAAGTCTGAAAGACAGTTTATCGAAAAGACGATACACCAAAGAAAGGTTATGGATAACCAAAGAGATGCCACAACTAAGGGAGCAGAGAGCTCCACTACGAGACAACTAGCGACATCTAGCAACATTGAGCAGAACCAGCAAAGAGTGCCACCTACCGACAACTCGAAGAAAGAAAACAACGTCACTACGGTACGAGTAGCGCCGCCGACACACAACGTACAGAACCAATCAAGTGTTCCATCTACCGGCAACGACCAGAACCAGCAAGGAGAGAAACCTATCAACACCAGTCAGGATACAAACAGCACCCAGCAAGCGGTGTCACCTACCGACACAAAGCAGAAGACTAACAGTAGCCACCACATACCATTCCAGGCTGTGGAAACAAATAACAATCAAAGCGTAGATGCATACAGATCGCTTGAAGACAAAATCACAAAAAAGATGACCCAGCAAATACAATCAATAATGGAAAACATGTCGCAAAATATCAAAAAGATGATACGAGAGGAGATCAGATGTACAAATCAACAGAATCTGACACCTCAGCTAGATATTTCTAAAACAAACCCTGAAATACCATACCGCTTCGAAAGGAATGCGCAGATGCCCAACATGCGAAAAGGAACACACCCCATCCCAACGCCTTCAGCAAGAAACGAGGATTACAATATAGAGGATGATAACTTCCCAGCGATAACAAATGACTCTCCACAAGGCCAGAAACAGGAAACACCAACAGACAAATTAGCCGAGGAGAAGTGGACAGATGTAATCGGCAAAAGGAGGAGACAACCAGCGCGATCACAAGCTCCCATAACTGGAACAGGAGCAGAAGACAAAAACCTACAAGCAGCAGAAAAGGTGGCCTGGTTCTTCATAGGAAGAGTACGAGAGGAAACAACAACAGAGGACATAACGAAATTCCTTATCAAGAAGGAAATTAAAGGAAAGCTAATCTGCAAAGAATTATCAACGAAGTATAACACGAAATGCTTCAAAGTGGGAATCCCATTTAAATATCTTGAAACAGTAAATAAATCAGACTTCTGGCCATCAAACATCACCGTCAGTCGTTTTAAGTTTTTTTTTTGAGGAACACAGGGATGCCACTCGAATAAAACACAGAACGGACTTTGGAGCAACACAAGCTTAAGAGGAGAAGATAATAGAGGAAACATACAAATAATGTTATGGAACATTGAAGGATTAAAAAACGCATTAAGCATGTCACCAACGGACTGCCTAAAAGGATATGACATAATAATATTAACAGAAACATTCCTCACAGACCATTGGCAACATGCAGAATATTATTGCATACATCTACAAGCGAAACAAGGAGAAAAAGGAAGACCAATAGGAGGAATAACCGTACTCTTAAAGCCTTGGCTGACCCCAACAAAAATGATAACACAACTGGATCACTCTCTACTAATAGAAACAAAACACATCACAATTATAGCCGCTTACTTTCAACACATACAACGGCCTTGGAGATAATAGACGAATTAGGACAACTTATCACTCAAAGTAAACAAGACAGCCCCCTAAACGTAGCAGGGGACTTAAACTGTAGACTGAATGTACACAATTACAAAACAAAAGTAGTTATGGAAAAACTACAAGGATATGGCCTTCTCTCATTAAATAACAGCAACATACCAACCTATATATATCACAATGAAAAAAGCATCATAGATGTGGCACTCATAAAAGAACAAATAAATGGAGAAATATCCCCTATCTGGTCAGCAAATCACACACCAATACGAAAACATATCCCCATGAAAATAAAAATTCATGGCGATTGGCGAGCACCCAAAAAAACAAACAAAATGCCTATTATCAAGAAAAATTGACGTCGGAAAAATAGAAGGACGAGCCGACCAGATAAGAAAAATAGAAACGCTTACTGAAGAATCAAGACTAGAAGAAGCGGCACAAACACTTGACGAACTGCTAATACAAGCCGCAACCCCAAGAAAGGAACGAAAGGCGAAACAATGGTTCGATCAGGAATGCTACCTGCTAAGAAAAGAAGTCTTGAAGGCCCTGCATGAACTAAAAACCAACGAGAAGAACCTCACACTCTATCAGGTATACAACAGAAAAAGAAGTCTCCATAAAACGCTCACGCGGGAGAAGAAAAGGGTGTACTGGGAGGAAGAAAGTAAAAGAATCGTAGAAGAGGCTAAGAAAGACCCATGTATCGCTCTACGTCCCAGGAAGCAAGCGCAGACACATTATATAAACATGGAAAAATGGATGACACACTTTAACAATATAATCAACAAGGAAGGAATAACAAACACCCCAGAAAATAATCAAAGTACCTATACACTAGCACCAACAGAATGGACTCCGCTAACAGCTAATGAAGTCCAAAACATCATCTCAAGCACAAAGAAAAACAAAGCCACAGGATCAGACAACATATACAGTGAGCACATAAAAGACACTGCTCACCTCCTACTACCTACATGGACAAAATTATACAATAAATGCATTGAGACGGCCTCAATACCGGAGAGATGGAGACATTCAACTATAAAAGTACTCTATAAAGGCAATGGCGATCCATATGATACAAACAGATACAGAGGCATCGCTCTGGAGAATATTCCGTTCAAGATATTCACAAAAACAATCGTGGGGAGAGTCAGAGAAGAAATAGACGAGTATCTACCAGAAAATCAATTCGGATTCCGAAAAGGAAGATCAGCTGTAACCGCTATACAATTACTAGTCAATAACAACAGCGAAGCCCTTGAAAGAAGAGAAAAATTCTACGTAGTGTTTATGGACTTCACAAAAGCATTCGACCTCATAAACCGGGAACTTGTGACACAGAAGCTGGAAGAAACCCTAAACAGGAACCATGTGTGGACTGAAACCATAAAAACGATTCTACAACGGAACAAAATAAGAATCTCTGACAATATATCACTCTCAGAACCGATACTTCAAACGAACGGAGTATTACAGGGTGACCCAATGAGCCCGTTACTTTTCATCCTGGCAGCAGAAGAAATAATGAGAATAACCCATAAGGATGACGTAGTATCGTACGCCTACGCCGATGATATAGTGGTCGGATCAAAGGACATCACAAAACTACAAAACGTGATAAAAGAAATGGAGGAATGGTGCTACAAACACACATTCGAAATTAATACATTAAAAACAAAAATGATGGTATTTAGGCAAGGAGGAAAGATCCCAGCAATGACAGAAATCTTCATAAAGAGGCAGAAAGTAGACATAGTAAACGACTTCAAGTACCTTGGCATTACTCCGCAAACAAGTGCCAAATGCTTACAAAGCATGTAATAGAAAAGACAACACAGGCAATACGGGCGATGCACGAAATCAACTACATTAGATCACTCAGCCTAGATACAGCGATGGCACTATTTAGAGCAAAAATCATGCCTATTCTAACATATGGGATGGAAATCATTTGGCCGTACCTCACAGAGAAGAACCTATCCTCTCTAGAAAGAATAAAATCTCTATACATAAAGAGAGCGATCGGAGTATCCAAGACAACAAGTTCAAGACTCGTCTACCTTCTAGCGCGAGAATCCTTCCTCATTGAAGACTTCAGAACACACCTGAACCTGACCAACACCAGAGCGTCAGAAAATCTCCTAGCAACACTCAACACAAAAAGAGAAGACACCCCTCCAGAATTCTTTGGAACTGGAGCTATGATAGACCGGACATAGACAACATCCAGCTTCGAGATGAGGCACGTGTTCACATGACTGGCAGTACATGGTTTCCACCATCTAATTTGTAACAACACCTCATACCATGAACCGACAGAAACATGTAAGTGCGAACTATGTGGATACATGTGTGAACGTTACCACCTAGAACTCTGCACCAAAAGAACAAAAACAATTAAAGAATATGCAAACCAAGGCCCAAGCGCGCGAGTTCGGTGTATATAAATGTATTATTTCTTTTCTTTGTGTATGGTGAACCGATTTTCTTTTCCACCTGTAGTCTTCCCTTTTCTCTCTCTTTTATTCGGCGTGTCAATTATTGGAATTGTTCTCTTTTCTTCTTGGTTATTACTGGCCAGAATAGCCGAGCAGATCAGTTGAAATTTCTATAATTGCTGATCAAGGTTCGTTATAGTGATTTCTTGCTATGCCGAATTGTGATTAGTGACACCTATTACCTTTTTATCTTCTTTTTCCGTCTCCTGAGACAACCCCTTGTTACACTCTAGGCAGTCTTTGCTTTTTTTTATCTCCCTGGTAGGACCTTTTGGTTTGTGCACACGCTCTCATTTTCGAGATGCCTTGCCTTTTTATTCCGTTTTGACCCGTTCGTTTGTGTTTTTATAAAGGTGAGCGTAGAGGTGCGAATCTAGTTCATTTTATGTAATTCCGTGATGCCGGATTAATGTTCATACCATCAAGGTAGGTTACGTATTTTTGTCTTTGCTCATTGTATGGAATACTAGGGCGTTTCGCCTACTCTAGTATGTCCATGGAGTATCTGTTTCGTTCCCGTTATATTTGTCCCCTTTTCGTCGTATCTTTTGTGTAGGTATTTGGTCCAGTTTACTGAGTAACGTGTGTTCAACAGTAAGACCTATGCCATATCTCTTATCTTTTTGTTTGCCTCTTATCTTAGGATTGCGTTTTCATATGCAAGTCCATGAGTTTGGCTTAATCCCTTCCTGACGTAATTTATTTTGATGGGTATCTTTTATTTTGTGTTGCAATACCTTTCTCGTAATTATTTTTTATATCGGTTACTTGCCCCTTTTTGTGTTTATTCTTTTACGTCATATCTACGCGCGCTTTTATTAATACTCCGTCCCCCACGCACTCCCTCATCTCCTTCAGGGCTATTTGAGCTACCGTTCGCTCCTTTGACGGTAGACTCACTTTCCCCGACTCTTTGTCTAGCCCTTTTAATCTTTATTTTTCCCAATGTAATTTTACTCTTTACGAGTATACTTTCCCAAATGTGTTCCCCCCTTTACCGTTTTCTCCCTATCGATCATGACATTTACGTTTCGGTCCTTTCACCCGTTATTTTACCTAACATCACATGTTTGACGTCCACTTAACCTCATTCATAGCATGTAATGCTTCCTCGTCATTCCTTGATGTTATCTCTTTGGTCAATTCATTACCTCTTCTTTGCCTACGTGTTGAGCATGTGTACCTTATTTAGTCTTTATTTCTTTAGGCTAAGCTAAGCTAGGCCCATAATGAAAAGCGCATTCGAATAGAACTTGCATTCACATGGCAGTGAATGTACGTTCAATCCATCGCCTCTGATACCTTCGTAAACTTAGTCCGGTTTAATGGGCCCAGCACCAGGCTAATCGGTACACACTTCCACTGCGAACTACATCTTGCGAAAGGCCAGACGGCACAAAATGGTAGCAGAGCGTGGTCGCTATTCGAATGTATCGCTCTACATGTAACTACACCTAGTTTCATTCCCCAAAATGACATAAGAGGACCACTTAGCCCACAAATACGTCCAACTGTATGTGTAAAATGGCAATATGTTACTTATCGTTTTTTTTCATGTATCGAGACAAAAAGATGGCTGAATGTTGTTGTGAAAAAAAGGATAAAATAAAAACTGTTGTGGATTTGGTAAGAAGTTTGTGAAAGTTATCATCCTGGTGATAATTTCTTGCCGTAGCAAACTCTTTTGGGCTTCGTTGTTAAAGTTAAGGCCTGTATCATTTATATTATCGTGCCTTTTCTGCGAGTGTAATGACAAATATGAATAACGACATTAAGTGTGAAATCGAGTCGCCTACTAATAGTGATGCGTTGCATTTAGCCAACACCAATGCTTCGACGAAACTTGATTGGTTGGAATTCGACCCCCTAGTTTCTACATTGCCTATTCCGGCAGCACATAACTCAATCTTCCATAGTGGAAATGTTGGTAACATCGTGAACAAATTGAATGTCCGATATTCGTGGGAGGAAGGCACTTCCTCGGTATTTGAATTTACTACACGTATTGAAGAATTGTGTGCATGCTATGGTTTGGTTCCTGACAGTATTGTCCAATGCCTCCCTATGCTATTATGTGGGAACGCTTTAAAATGGTACCGTCTAGTCCAGTATCCCTTCAGTTCATGGGTTGGTTTCGTGAATGCTTTGAAAAGGAGATTCACGCCATCTGACTTTGAGCATGCCTTAAAGCATGAGATTTTCTCCCGTACCCAAGCTCTCGGGGAGAATATTGATGATTATGTCACAGCGATACGTATCCTAATATCTCGTCTTCCAGTTCCACTGCCTTCTAGTGAAACTATTAATACTGTTTATTGTAATTTACATCCCTCCTATAAACAGTTTATTCGCCGCTCTTCTCTATTAGATACTGAAGACATTCTTATTCAAGGGCGTGAATTTGAAGCAACTGCCCGACTGTGTAATCGATATATCCCACCTCCAGAGCCTTCTGAATGTATGTTTCCTGAATTAGCGTTCAAAATGAATGAATGTAGTAATAAGATCGATATGCCTGCATGTGGGCAACGTGGCAATAATACTACTCCAGCTCGTTGGTCGACACGACACTGCAACAATCGAGGCAATACCTTCGCCTCTGTTAATTCACATAGAACGAATGTTCGCGTTAATGCTGTGAATCATGTCCAACGTAGTATCCCTTGTTCCCATAACCTTGATGTAAATGCCTCTCCTCATGTGAATGCTTCCACGTCCCCGGTTCAATGCTGGAACTGCTTAAAAGAGTCACATACCTACCGTGATTGTTTAGTACCGCTAAAAGGGAAGTATTGTTTTGGGTGTGGTTTACAAGGAGTAATCAAACCAATCTGCCCTCGTTGCAATGCTACTAATCCCTTGGAAAGCTAGTGAAGCTTTGCGATGACGAATCCTATCGTGAGGCTAAGAAGATTTGTTTCAGCAGACTACGCTTCGGTGACAACTGATTTTCCTTCCATCAGTAAGATAGGTTCAATACAGAAAGATATGCCATTACTTTTCAGGTAATTGACTAGGTCTTGGTGAGCTCCACTCTGTGAGCAATGCAGGGGCGTACCGTGGAACTTGTAAGTAATGACAGCCTGCAGCAAGTACCTTCTTCTTCTCTTGAATATGCATTTCTCTTGTGACATGTTTTTCAGCTTATTTCTTCAAGTTAACGTGCGATGGCGCAAGATGGCATTGCTATCAATTTTAATTATCTACTTCTTTTCATGTTATTCCTCCGAATAATATTTAAATAGATGACGTCTAGTCATTTTTCCTCGTCCCTAATTAATCTTTGTCGGAGTTTCGTGGTAGTCGCCACTCAACTTTAAATCCCATTATTAGAATAAATTAATATCGCTCTCTATTAATCATTCTTTCTTGTTTTAGTTAATGATCATATCTGCTCTCTGACATCCTACCTTGAGAGATTATGGAAGACAGCTTTTGTGTACTTATATCTTATATATAAAAGTGAAAGTCTGTATGTGGGTATGTATGTATGTATGTGGGTCTGTTCCGTATACAAATCTACACCGTTCCGCCAATATCAACCAAATTTTGCATACATATAGTTTAGGATCCAGAAGGAACCGCTGGCTACATGAATTTTCGATAGTCTTTCTCATTCTTCTGATTTCGGCCCTTTTGCACTCAAGCACAGGCTAATAAATCATAAAATATACTCATGAAGGAATGGCAAGGCAGATAGTTTCCATGGCAACATAGCTAAAGTCGAGACACGGCCGACTGGATGCCAGTTCTGCTCTGCACTACCGGTATAGAAAAAGAGGATCTTTACTTGAAATCCCGTTAGTTACTCAACTACTCACACAGCACTGTCAACCGAGTTTAGCATAACAAAGACTTGACACTATCATCTACTATATATATTTGTGAAATACCACTCACTCATTCATTCGTCCATCACGAAATCTCAGAAACCAGCGACGGATTGGAATGAAATTTGGTATGCAGCTTCCCAAAGGGCCGCAAATGCCCCCTAAGATAGGATTTTTGGATATTCAGGTTCTAAAGGATTGTTAAGGGGGTTGACCTGCATTTCATTGAATTTCAATATCTCCCGATTGGTTTCATTGGGGGATGTGATACTCGGCACGTAAACTCATCCTTAAAAATAAGAAGACACGAGTCTGAGGGTTTTTGGATGTGGTGTATATCATGACGTGAAAGGGGTGAAAAGTGGGGATTGAAAGTTTCCTAACGGAGCGTGTATCTCATAAACGACATAGGTGAGGAGTTTGAAACTCAGCGGAAAACAATCAGCATACAAAATACGTAAATATGTGTTTGACCGTTTATTCATAAATCCAATTTAAGGGGCCCTTGGAGAGAGGTGAAATTCTGGGGGGGGGACAGGAAGAAAGTGTCCTAACTGATTGACTGACTCACTCACTCATCAAACTCAGGGGGGAAAACTGCTTTAAAGTAAGTAAATAGCTGTTCGACAGTTTTTTTATTAAATCAAATTTAAGGGGTTCATGGGGAGGGGTGAAATTCTGAAAAAAGAAAATTGAAAGATAATGTCCTGACTCACTCACTCACTCACACACTCATCATCGCCCAGCCAAAATTATTGAAGTTAGAAACATGACAGTTTGGGGATATGTTCATTGTATGTCAAAACCGTCTACTAAGGGAGGATTTCCGGATATTCAGGTTCTGGAGGGGTCTTAAGGGGGTTAAACCTGCATTCCATTGAATAACAATATCTTCCGATTGGTTTCATTGGGGGATATGATACATGACATATAAACTCATCTTTAAAAAGGAAGAAGACACGTCTCTGAGGGGTTTTCGATGTGGTGTATATTATGAGGTGAAAGGGGTGAAAAGTAAGAATTGAAAGATTCCTAACGGAGCATGTATCTCTTAAACGACATAGGCGAGGAGTTTGAAACTCAGAGGAAAAAATCAGCATAAAAAATAAGTAAATATGTGTTTGACCGTTTTTTCATAAATCAAATTTAAGCGGCCCATGGGGGGGGGGGGGGGAATTCTGGGGGGGGGGGGGGGGGGGGAAACAGGAAATAAAGTGTCCTAACTGATTGACTGACTCACTCCTCAAACTCAGGGGGGGGGACTGCTTTAAAGTAAGTTAATAGCTGTTCGACAGTCTTTTTGATCAATCATATTGAAGGGGTTCATCGGGAGGGATGAAATTCTGAAGGAAAAAAATGAAAGAAAATGTCCTGACTCAATCACTCATGATCGCCCAGTCAAAAATATTGAAGTTGGAACCATGGCATTCCGGGGATATGTTCGTTGTATCTCAAAACCGTACACTATGGGAGGATTTTTTGATATTCAGGCTCTAAAGGGGTCTTAAGGGGTTTAAACCTGCATTTCATTGAATAACAATATCTCACGAGTGGTTTCATTTGTGGATGTGATACTCGGCATATAAACTAATCATTAAAAATAAGCAGACATGTGTCTAAGGGATTTTCGATGTGGTGTATTATTATGAGGTGAAAGGGGTGAAAATTGGGGGTTGAAGGATTCCTAACGGAGCGTGTAGGCCTATCTCCTAAACGACATAGGCGAGAAATTTGAAACTAGCGAAAAAAATCAGCTAAAAAATTAAGTAAATCGGTGTTCGACCGTTTTTTCATAAATTAATTTAAGGGGCCAATGGGGTGGGGTGAAATTCTGGGGGGGAAAAGGAGAGTAGTGTCCTAACTGACTGACTAACTCACTCACTCATCAAACTCAGGGGAAAAAGACAGCTCAAAAATAAGTTAATACGTGTTCAAGCGTTTTTTCATCAATCCAATTTAAGGGGCCCATGGGGAGGGGTGAAATTCTGGTAAAAATAATTGAAAGAAAATGTCCTGTCTGACACACTCACTCATCACGCCCAGCGAAAACTATTCATGTTGGAAAAATGAAATTTTGGGAATATGTTCGCTGTATGTCAAAACGTCAACTAAGGAATGATTTTTCTTTATTCGGGTTTTAAAGAGATGTTAAGGGGGTAAACGTGCATTTCATTGAATAACGATATCTCATGAGTTGTTTCTTTGGGGATGTGATATTCGGTATATAAACTAATCATTAAAAATAATCAGACATATATCTAAAGGTTTATCGATGTCGTGTATATTATGAGGTGAAAAGGGTGAAAATTGGGGATTGAGGGATTCTTAACGGAACGTGTATCTCTTAAACGACATAGGCGAGAAGTTTGAAATTCGGCGGGATAAAACAGCTTAAAATACAAGTAAATATGTGTTCGACCGTTTTTTTTTCATAAATCCAATTTAAGGGGCCCTTGGAGAGGGGTGAAATTCTGGGGGGATAAAACAGGAAAGAAAGTGTCCTAACTGATTGACTCACTTACTCACTCATCAAACTCAGGGGGAAATCAGCTTTAAATAAGTAAATAGGTGTTCGACCGTTTGTTTCATAAATCCAATTTAAGGGGTTCATAGGGAGGGGTGAAATTATCAAATATAAATGAAAGAAAATGTCCTGACTGACTCACTCACTCATCATCGCCCAGCCAAAATTATTGAAGTTGGAAACATGAAATTTTGGGGATATGTTCGTTTTATGTCGAAAACGTCCACTAAGGAGGGATTTTTGGATATTCAGGTTCTAAATAGGTGTTAAGGGGGTAAACGTGCATTTCATTTAATAACAATATCTCACGAGTGGTTTCACTTGGGGATTGATACTTGGCATATATACTAATCATTAAAAATAAGCTGACACATGTCTAATGGTTTTTCGATATAGTGTATATTATGAGGTGAAAGGGATGAAAAGTGGGGGTTGAAAGATTCTTAACGGAGCGTGTATCTCTTAAACGACATAGGCGAGGAGTTTGAAATTCGGAGGAAATCAATCAGCTTAAAATAAATAAATAAATAAATAAATAAAATAAATAGGTGTTCGACCGTTTTTTCATAAATCGAATTTAAGGGGCCTATGGGGAGGGGTGAAATTCTGGAAGAAAAACGTCCACTAAGGAAGGATTTTTGGATGTTCACTCTCATCGACCAACCAAAACTATTAATGTTAGAAGAATGATATTTTGAGGATATGTTTGTTGTGTGTCGAAAACATCTACTAAGGAGGGATTTTTGGATATTCAGGTTCTAAAGGGGTGTTAAGGGGTTGAACCTGCATTTCATTGAATAACAATATGACACAACTATGACGCGAGCGAAGCGAGACTAAAAATGAGATGGTGTGTGTCTGTGTATTACTCAATCACGCAAGTACCACTGGTCCGATTTACACGAATTTTACATGGAAGTAGCAGATTTACCTGGTTAACATACAGGTTACTTTTGATTTCAATACTTCGCACTAATTAAAGATGGCGACCATTTTAGTGACGTCATTCTACCCTTTGGTTTTAAACTTTCATATTTCCATTTCAAATAAAAAGAGAACGCTAAGAAATAGCAAACTTTTGATGGCATGTACGAGGTTAAAAATTGCATTTTCTATCCGAAATGTATCTCCAACCGTTAGCGAGTAAAACCTAAATGTGTGCTATAAAACACGGCCAAGGCAGAGCGGTGTAGTTGGACAAAATGTTCCATCCTTAATCTCCCTCTTCGCAGCACCTCGCCTATCCCCTGTTTTAACTGTCACCTTCACATTTTAATTTATTTACGACCCGTAGCGAAGCACGGGTACTTCAGCTAGTTTATTATATATTGTAAATCTCTAACTTTGTAACTTTTGTAAAACATTTTGGCGAGGAAGCTAGGGTTTTTATTTTTATTTTACTATTTTATTTATCTGGTTTAAGTTACGTTCTTATTATGAAATTTTCGTACCTTGATTTTTATATTTTTCTTATCCTTCATTGAAGTAAACTCTTTTGAGTCCTCCCCGTCTTCCCCTACTTCTAGGCTCCTTCTCGTCACGTTTCGTGATGTACCCGATTTTTTTACTCCCTTCACCCTTCCTTGTGTTTGTTTCGTTAAAATTTTTGTTCGTCTATTTTGGTGGACGTAACAAAAATTTTGGGGGTGTGCGTGGGAATCTGAACCGTTTTTTTCCACCTGTAGTCTTCCCTTTTTTCCCTCTTTTCTTCGTCTTGTCAATTATCGGAATTGTTCTCTTTTCTTCTTGGTTATTACTGGCCAGAATAGCCGAGCAGATCAGTGGACATTTCTATAATTGCTGATCAAGGTTCATTATAGTGATTTCTTGCTATGCCGAATTGTGATTAGTGACACCTATTACCTTTTTATCTTCTTTTTCCGTCTCCTGAGACAACCCCTTGTTACACTCTAGGCAGTCTTTGCTTTTTTTTATCTCCCTGGTAGGACCTTTTGGTTTGTGCACCCGCTCTCATTTTCGAGATGCCTTGCCTTTTTATTCCGTTTTGACCCGTTCGTTTGTGTTTTTATAAAGGTGAGCGTAGAGGTGCGAATCTAGTTCATTTTATGTAATTCCGTGATGCCGGATTAATGTTCATACCATCAAGGTAGGTTACGTATTTTTGTCTTTGCTCATTGTATGGAATACTAGGGCGTTTCGCCTACTCTAGTATGTCCATGGAGTATCTGTTTCGTTCCCGTTATCTTTGTCCCCTTTTCGTCGTATCTTTTGTGTAGGTATTTGGTCCGGTTTTCTGAGTAACGTGTGTTCAACAGTAAGACCTATGCCATATATCTTATCTTTTTGTTTGCCTCTTATCTTAGGATTGCGTTTTCATATGCAAGTCAATGAGTTTGGCTTAATCCCTTCCTGACGTAACTTATTTTGATGGGTATCTTTTATTTTGTGTTGCAATACCTTTCACGTAATTATTTTTTATATTGGTTACTTGCCCCTTTTTGTGTTTATTCTTTTACGTCATATCTACGCGCGCTTTTATTAATACTCCGTCCCCCACGCACTCCCTCACCTCCTTCAGGGCTATTTGAGCAACCGTTCGCTCCTTTGACGGTAGACTCACTTTCCCCGACTCTTTGCCTAGCCCTTTTAATCTTTATTTTTCCCAATGTAATTTTACTCTTTACGAGTATACTTTCCCAAATGTGTTCCCCCCTTTACCGTTTTCTCCCTATCGATCATGACATTTACGTTTCGGTCCTTTCACCCGTTATTTTACCTAACATCACATGTTTGACGTCCACTTAACCTCATTCATAGCATGTAATGCTTCCTCGTCATTCCTTGATGTTATCTCTTTGGTCAATTTATTACCTCTTCTTTGCCTACGTGTTGAGTATGTGTACCTTATTTAGTCTTTATTTCTTTAGGCTAAGCTAAGCTAGGCCCATAATGAAAAGCGCATTCGAATAGAACTTGCATTTAGCTGCAATAAATATAATTTAAAATTTGAAAAAGACCAACTTAGGGATATTGACGAAAACTTCAAGAATAACAATACAAGAATCTTCTATAAGACTTTCAAATCAAAACTTAGAAAATATTCTCCATCCTCTATCTGCTTCAAGGACGATTCCGGTAAATTGATTCTGAATAACAAACCAAATTGTGAACATTTGGCCAATTATTTTCAAGTATTATAGAACTGTGAACCTCCGAAGAAAGAGATGTCATTCCAAGAACCCCAAAGTAAACTTTTAGACTCAGCCCCACCAGACAAACAGGAAATAAAAGAAATTATTAAAAACCTCAAAAACAACAAAACATCCGGGAAGGACTCAATCGTGGCGGAATTACTAAAATACTCAAGGGACAAAATATTAGAACAGTTCGGGAGAATTTTCCAAACGATTTGGGACACGTAAAAGATACCAGGTGACTGGAAGAATGTTATAATTCACCTTTTACATAAAAAGGGAGACAAGACTAACGTTAATAACTATAGAGGCATATCCCTCCTGTCAGTCGCCTACAAGATATTGTCCAAAGCGCTTCAGAATAGAATTGAGAATCACATAGATCAACAGTTAGGGAATACCAAGCATGATTCCGGAAAGGGCGGTCATGTGCGGAACAGATATTTATCATCAAAACTAAAACTTAAGCAGCAGACAAGAAGGTAATTATGACATTTTTAGATTTCAAAACGGCATATGACTCCGTCGACAGGGATACATTAATAAACGTGCTGAATGAATTTGGAATAGTTGACAAGAGTAGTGGTTTTGTGTGTGTTCTAATGCCTCCACCTCCACATTCCTCCACATAAGATGGCGACAACGTGATATCTCGTGAACCAATAAGGCTAGAGACTTGTACGAGGTGTCAAATTACTCGGGCGGATAACATTTTTCCTATGACCAACTTATTTACACCCCAAAATGAAACCTACCCCTATTAGGGGGGTGAAATAATAATTTTCAGTAAGCGATGCTTTGCACATGCAACATGCATGCAGTTCAATGCTATGATGAAATTAAACCTTGTTCCACATGAAACGCATGCACATAACTGGATGCAACTATGATTTAACATTTTTTTTACGCATGCGCACTTGGGCTTTTGCAAGAGGGCGGGCTTTTTGAATAATGATTTATAGATGAGTGATTATTTTAGATGTAACCAAAATATCGAAAACTAAAAGGTCATGCGCTTTTTAATATCTCGTAAACTAATAAGGCTATGGACTTGTATGAGGGGTCGCTTGACTCGGGGTGACATCCCCCTTTTGAATTTATTATTTATTTTTCCAAATTTTGACAAAGGGTCTAACTAAACATTTTTGAAATTTTTGCCATGGCACTTTTCAAATAAAGATAGTGAGCATAGCTTAACCTAGTCAAGCTAACCTAGTTTGGTCTATATAACTGGAACCGGTCCAAACCGAACCGGAACCGAACCAAACTAAGCCGAACCGGAACCGAGCCGAACTAAAAGGAACGGGAACCGAACTAAACCAGAACCAAACGGGTGAGTAAATGTGTTCTAGATCAGGGGCTAATGCATTTACCAAAGTACATGGGGCACACGTAACTATCCCACGCAGTTTTTATAGAGGATGAGGTCAGTCTGCGATGCATGATTTAAAACAAGCACACTCTGGCAGCGTATGACATCACGCGATCCAGGTGTTACAACCAAATGCAAGGTCGGCGTTAGGGTATGGAAGTGAGTGAAACATGATTCTTGCAGGTGCATGCAAGTCAGCGAAATAAAAATTGCCACTTGATGCAAGGTGCTGTGTTAAAGATTGCAGGTGTGTGAAACATGATTTTTGCAGACGTAAGATGTCAGCATATCAGTCAATATTAAAGTATAAACAACCTGCCATGGTAAGCCATATCCTTTTTGCATGCTTCTGAACAGGCTGGACATACTAGTTAAGAGGAAGAACTGTTTGGAATAAAAGATGAACTTCGTTATGCTGGTATTATTGTGTAATGGATTAATGTAACTGCTTGAACATGATGAGAAAAGTGGACTTAAAAAGATAAAGGGATATGTATAACTATGATTTTCTATTTTAATGTTATATTATATATGAAATAAAACATTATTGCAAGATCATGTATTTTTTATTCAATATACATTTTATATACATTTTGTGACAGTACATTTTATTGACAATCCCCTTGTTCAGTTCTCGCATCCTGTACATTTTTTAAAATCTTTTCCATAATGTAAAAAGCAAAATTTTACAGTAAAATGTATTACTTATTTTAATTTTACTTAACTACAGTAGTATACATTATACTTACAATTTTTACAAATATATTACATTATAAACATACTACAAATAATACAATATGGTGAACATCAGACTTAAGTAAAGTAATAGTCGTCAATGCGACTGTTTCCCCAAGCGAGAGTATCAAATGAGCTGGGTGGATTGAGTAGCTCAGTAGGTGCTGTTGCCGGTCCCAAGCCCGGAGAAAGGAGGAGGGTTGGCTTAGAGCCGTAAAATTAGAGCCAGAAAACATCTTGAGGCAATAAAGGGCATGACGGTTGTACATATCAGTGGCGGTACCCCGACAGCGTCTGTTCCACATGTTAGTGGCAGCTGAGTTAATAAACTTAGAAGTGGAACTCTGAGCTCAATCAGACTGAGATCTCAGCTCAGTCAAAAATCCAATCCAAGTAAATCATCATGGATATTACACCTTCAAAAGAGAATTACCCCAGTGGGTCAAATGTCACGGTAGAAAAACCACAAGGGGTCTATTCGGATTCTGGGGAGACTACAGAAGTGTGTATGGAGGTATGTATGGAGGTAAGTCGGAGTGCCTCGAAACCCCGTAAGATCAAAATAAAACCGAAATCAAGAATTTGGCTTATGGCATTCAACAAAAATTCCCTTTTGAAAATTGGTAAACTCAAAAACATCCTAGACAAATCTAGAGAACGCAAAATTAAAATTATAGCATTTCAAGAATCACGATACAAAGATGAGTATCCTTTCGATTCAGAAGGATACAGAATATACAATGGAAAACCAGGAGAACGGGATATGACAAACTGTCCACAATTTGGGACTGGATTTACAGTAGATAAGTCAATACTTGTTTCAGTTGCATCTTTCAAGTCCTACTCAGGTCGCATTTCGACATTGACAATAAAATCAGCAAACAAGATCTACACGCTAATCAATGGGCACGCGCCAATTAATGTCGCCCACAAAAACAACCCGGAAAAAGTGGAAGAATTCTGGAATCAATTAGACAATATTCTCCAAAGTGTCCCAAAAAATCATGTCAAAATCCTCTTTGGTGACTTCAATGCGCAAATCGGCAAAGAAAGGAAATATAGATACTGGGTCGGTAAATGGTCAGGACATCAGCAGACTAACAAAAATGGTATGTGACTCATTGAGATCTGCAAAAACCATGACCTGTTTTTCAAATCCACATTTTTTCAAGAAAAAATCTTCTAAAACCAAAACGAGGATCTCGCCTAATCCACTATTAGGTGAATACCAACTGGACCATGTAATGATCTCCCGCCAAACCACAGTAGAAATAATTAACCTCAAAGTTCTTAAAGGACTAGATCTAGATTCAGACCATTACCCCACAAAATTATCATTGGACATCATTCCTGAAAAGAGGACGTTCATTCAGAAAGCCCCGCACCGTAAATACGATGTACAAAAGATAAAAGGCAATGACCAGTTTAGAAAAGAAACACAAAAGTTAAATTCACAAAACTGGCAACAACTTCAAGCTGGACTTGTAAAAATAGCAGAATACATAGCGCCACTATCCAAGACACGGAAACACGCATGGTGGACAGATGAGTGTGATCAATTCATGAAACTCACACAAAAGGCATGGCTAAATTGCTCATGCAACAAAAATCCAAAAACTAGGCAGGACCTCAAGGACATCAGAAAAACGGTCACTAAATCTATAAGAACGATTCGTAAACAGCACGAGGACACAAAATTACAAGAAATAGAATCTGACTTCAGGAAACACAATTCACGAAACTACTACAGAACGTTCAAACAAAAATTAACCAAGTATTCTCCCCCATCACTCCAATTCAAAAATGAACCCGGGGAAATTTCCAAAGCAACGCCAAAAACTGTGAAATCCTGGGGAAATATTTTTCAGAATTATTAAATTGTGAAAAACCACAAGAAAAATTCAAATTTTACCATGCACAACGAAACCCAGACTCAGAACCACCCAGTATACAGGAAATTAAAGACATAATTCACTCTTTGAAAAATGACAAAGCATCAGGAGACGACCAAATCACTGCAGAACTATGGAAAAATGCAGGGGAAAATCTCATCTCAAAACTGAAGGAAATTATGGATGAAATCTGGCGAACTGAAAAAATCCCTGCAGAATGGAAAATGGCGATCATACATCCACTGCACAAAAAAGGAAGCAAGACAGACCCCAACAATTATCGTGAAATTTCACTACTTTCAATAGCTTATAAAATTCTGTCAAAAGCTCCCTTGAACCCCGTAGAATCTCAACTGGATCCAGAAATCAGCGAATACCAAGGAGAATTCAGAAAAGGACGGTCATGTGTAGAGCAAATTATAAATCTGAAGAACTGTATGAAATATTTCCACAGCTCATCAAACAAGGATTATGTCATCACATTCGTCGACTTCAAGAAAGCGTACGATAGTATAGACAGAGGATCACTTTTCAAAGTATTAGCAGAATTTGGACTTGACCAGAAGACGACAAACATTATCAGAGAAACACTCACGGGGACCAAATCCAAGGTGAAATTTATGGGAGAACTGAGCGCAGACTTTCAAATAGAAACAGGAGTACGACAAGGCGATGGACTGTCCCCGTTGCTCTTCAATTGTGCTCTTGAGAAAGTTGTACGGAAATGGAGAAAGGCTGGTGCACCAACACACCGACTGGGGCCAAAACTGAAAGGCATAGAATTAGACTGCTTAGCATTTGCTGATGACATGGCACTAATTGCCCGAGATATCTCTGACGCGCAATAGCAAATTGAACTACTACAAGAACAAGCGGCGAAAATCGGATTACAAATCTCGTTTGAAAAAACAAAATTTATGACTGACATCAAAACCGCATCAAATGAACTTCAAATTGGCAACAACAAAATCTTTCGAGTAAACGAATTTAAATATTGAGGTGAATGGATTACAGCAAACTGTAATGAAAGGAAAGCAATTGAATCGAGGCTTCAGAAAATGGAAACTGCTTTTCAATCACCAAAAAATATTTATAACAAAAAGTCTCTCCTGGAACTGCAAAATTCGGCACTATACAACTGTAATCAAACCTGAAGCTCTCTATGCTTCAGAGACACTCAATCTCCAACACAAAACACTAAAATACCAAATAGAAGTGAAAGAACGTAAAATAATGAGAAGAATCCTTGGACCGAGAACAAAGGATGGTGTACATTATCCAAAGCCTAATACAGAACTATACAAAAACGTTTCCAAAATCACAGACACAATGCGAATGCGAAGAATCCAATTTATGGGACACATAGAAAGAATGGACCCGAACAGACTGACACCCAAAATACATACTTTCTTAAAGAACAAGGCTACTGGACCGAATTGGTATAAATTTACGGAGAGAGACTTAAAGGAATTAGGATCACCAAACTTACAAGACCGGAAGGAAATCAGGAAAATCACTCAGACGCGGGGTTTCGAGGAAGAAGAGAAGAGGACTACACAATATCGATGGTCAGAGCAGCGGAAACAGACCCACTCGTTGCGGATGAAGGAATACTGGGCCAACAGGAAGGCTAGAAAGTGTTGATTTCGCGTGGTCCTAAGCGACCCATTCGCGAAGAAGAAGAAGAAGAAGAATCGTTTGTTGTCTTCATTACTTAAAGCAACTTTGTTCAGCAAATTAGTATGTAATTGATGATTTTTACTTCTAAATACACACATTTTCTTATATAATATAGGTGGGTTACTGACTATACAGTTTTTATGATCACTTATATCTAACCCTTAACTAACAACATTCATTTTCACTCATTTAAATTTGTTATTACTACATCATCAATCGTCATATAACTATATGATTTAGGTTTAGTGCCTACAATGGTGTCTATAACAACACCAGCACATTCATCTTTAATTTTTTTTAACCTTTCTGTTTACTAGAGGTAAATGGTAGATATTATCCTCGGGATAGTCACTTGTATCAAACCTATTTAGCTCAGTTTTGATATCCTCATAAAAATCATCAGTTTGAAACTCATAACTAAAGGAATCTGTGTCTGTGTAAAGTGATTTAGCATTATCATGACAGTTTTTCTTAACATAATCATATTGAAATGCATACATAAGTGTTTTTGACAATTCATGAATGGCGTAACCCACATACGGTATATGGGTTTGTTGGAAGTTACTTTAAGGCGATTCATTTGTATTACAACTAAATCCTCATGAATAATTAAACAGCTTATTAAGTTGCTCGCACCATACCTTTTACCATCGTTCTCCCACTTTGTTATCAGCTTTACATCAACTCGGTTATCAACATTCTCCATAGTCTTTCCAAAAACACTATTATTCATGAGTTTATAAAAATCTTTTTCAAAAGCATTTGTTGACAGTGTTCTTAATTTATTGTTTAGATCAATATACGGTTTGAGCCATGCTGACTGATGAAATTTTAATACGCGATGAATTTTAGTTAATTTCAATGCATGCTGTAGACATTGTTTCAAGTTTTGATAATATATTACATATTTACATTTATCATTCACATTAGCAATTAACATTTTCGTTCGTGATGTGATGTATGGAGATTTCATAGTCTCAGGACAAAATTGTAAATCATTATGATCATCATGTATCTCTTTAGGGTACTCAAGATTTACCTCTAAAATATATCCTTTATCATCGTTATCATTTCAAGTGCTAACATGTAAGACATCAATTTCAGATTGTGTCAGCCAGCGAAAATCTTGCAGTGGTAGATATTGACTCATAGCCCAACCATATTGGTTATTTGCATCGAGGTAGACAATATACTTTGACTCTTTACAAGGGTTATAACTAGGCATGTATTTATTATTCGCTTTAGAATACCGTCCATTACATTGGCTTAATCCACCTCTAATTGATGATTTTATAAAATTAAACATGTCTATATCAGTCATCAATTCTAAATTTACTTTTTTTTTTCAACATTGAACTAAAACTTAACTCAGGAGCAGTACAATACTGACAAGGGTCAAGGTCGTAAGTTTTCATACAAACATTCCGGAAATTTTCAAAAATATCTGCTAATAACAACACATCTGTCTTCAAATATATGTCTGAAAATTCACCTAAATTTTGAATGTAAAACTGTGTCCATACACGTTGTGCATGTAAATATTCCTGATCACTGATATGACTTGTGTTTAAGGAACTGTAAAATGCATCTTTTGGTGGTAAAGGACACTCCTCAAGACGTTTCAGACAGTTAATATATTCATAAGGGAATATACCCTTTCGACGAATCAAATTATGATCATCTTTTTTTTTTAGGAAAGACGCGTTGAATTTCATTAAACTGATCTGATTTTAAATTAATAGCAAGCTGATCAACACTACTTGGCATAAAGCGGAATGAATCTAAAAATCGCAGTTTTATAGTTTTTATTGTCAGTTTTGATGCATTTTGTAAAGGATATGTATTGTTCCTTATTATTTGCAATCACATGCATTTTGTCATCTGAAGCTCCAAATTCTTTTACAATAAAGTGGTTATCGTATTTGCTATCGTTATGTAGAATGACTGGAATGTCTTTACTCACTCTATACTTTAAATTACATTCTTGGTGAGCAGCACCACGGTATTTCCTTGTTAAATGGTCATGATCGCGAACCCTATCTGTATATAAACATTCACCACATATAAAACAATTAGTTTCAGTTTCATAACTCATTTGCTGTAATGATGTTAGTGACTCCATTGGAATGATGGTATTTAAAATAGAGGATATACGGATTGCATCTTTTTCAAGTCTTTCCATAAAAACTTTAGTTGCATCAGGCCTCTATAGAGCTCAAACTTATTTAACGTGTCATCAGAACAGCATTTAATATAATATGCAAAGCTAAAAGGTTCATGTGAGTAGTGTTGGTAAAAGGTTTGGCAGGATTCGATGAACATGTATTGAACCCGCTGAGCTATGGTTCATGTGATATTTTTTTATGACAGAGCATTTATGATGGGATGTTGTACTTTTGAACACACCCAGGAAGCCACGTGGAGCTGAGAGATCACGCGATACTTTTTGAAGTAGCGGTTAATCGCACTTTTGACTTTGGTGAAAACTGCTCATTATTTATCTGAGGTCTTATTAATTAATTTTATCTTTCCACAAGACTCAGAACATTCCATTTCGTCATGCTGCATTATTAAAACATTTTGGAGAATGTTTATTTTTACTTTAGGTAAGGTAATACCCTTGCAGATACGCAAAAAGGAACGCAAGTAGTCGCTCAGCGACTTCGTTTTGACGACCTACTTTCTAGAGACACCCAGTGCCTTGCACTGCGTCTGGAGAATCCGCCTTGTGTAGGCGTGGAATTGCATTTGTCTTACGAGACGTAGAAGAATATCCGCTGTTGAGCGTTGAAAGTGATTATAAGGTGCCATCGAGCATGCTAATACTATTATTCACTGTTGTTGAAGCCCAGTGAACTAAAGAAGAAGTTTGCGAAATAATAATTGGCAAGTATAGTGTATTGCACAACATTGCTGTAACACCACATTTTACCCACGCGTATGTGGAAGGCAGATGCCTAGTGGAAATATACAGGTAATAGTGTTTCAATTATCCTGAATAAGTGTGATTATAATTGTATGATATATTTAAATTGCCAAAGTGAAAATTTCATTTTAAAAACGACGTATAATTCACGGATGCTGCGTGACACAAAAGTAGCATCACTAGCACGTGTAGAATTATAAAACAGTGTTAGCTCACATGCTAATACACATCTACGAAATTAAGGCTGTGTCGTATTCTACAATTGAAGCCTATAACATTCACGACGAACATTATAATTTTGAAAGTGAGAGGATGAATTATCACGTAACTTATTTCACTATCCACGTGGTTGGACTTTTCTTCACCATGATTGAAGCAGTCACCATGGGCTAATACCATCCCGGTATGAGGGTGATGTTTCTACGGGAACCAGCATGATGGTGGAACTTCCAGGACAACGAACGAGAAGGAAGGAGCCAAAAATGCCATTTCCGGGCATATCCACGAAGTTGTCGACAGGGAAAAATCGAACCCTGGTCTTTGGAGGAGTCCAGATGGGAATCCTGATGAGGAGGATACCGTCCCAGAGAGCCAGAGAGGATTTTGTACAACCCTTGTTGTGGAATAGAGGGCTGAGTGAGAGCTCCTCCATTTCGTGAGTTTTTGTCACACCCCTTTCTTGTTCTAGTTTCTGGTGGTATAGTAGATTTAATGTAGTTTGTGAACCAACCGCACTCAGTGTCAGCCATTTTTCTAGATAGGGATGTAACTAGATTAGTTAGATGTCATTTATTTCAGTTATAGTGAGACACCCTTGGGTCAGACATTTTGGTCAGCCCTGGTGCAGCTTGATGAACGTCGTAGAACGTCAATGCCTACCTTTTGCTGAACCTGACCGTAGTAACTTCGAGGCTATTTTGTTCAACCCTACTTGGGGTAATTTTCAAGTCTTTGCTGACTTTAGTTATGGCAATCAGATGCCATGGTTATTAATTAACTGCATTCTTTGCAGCCATCCTTTGTTACACCCCTGACTGTCGTTAGAACAGTCGTATCAGTTAGGCAATCGACTGTAATTGCCAGTTTTGTAAATGCATTATATTTTCATTTTGAATAAGCTCAGAAGCTATTCTTGGTCAAGTTTGAACCTAACAACTAGAAGGAATATTTCGTTGTCAAGCATCAAACACAGTTCCCAACATATCGTTAAGCAGATCTAGAGTGTGAAGTCTGCGTCACAAATGTTATTTGGTTAGTGTCAGTAGAGACACATGTTTTATTTAATGTTGTACAACCAACTACTGAATTATGTTTGAAAGCAAAGAGCTCCAGTAATAGTGACATCACTGTCATTTAGACGTCTTTGGCTAAGAAGACGGAATTGCATTATTGTACTCAGATTTATAGCGTGTTTTAATACACGTATTCTTCGAGGTTTTTAACCTGTTGTAAAGTTTTTTTATTGAAAGGCCAGATGTATAGTTTTATTTGTTTAAAGTCGCCGGCCTTGGAGAGTCAATGTGTTGTGTCAAGTGGAGCACAGGAATGTAGTAACCTGCTGGAGACACATAAACTGGTTATCTAACCCAGTGCCCTTGAAAGCACGCCTGCTTTATTGTGAGACAAAACTACTTTTGACAAGGACAGAGTACGATTTGTATTTGCATTTCCTTTCATTGCTGTTTTGCTTATGGAAATCAGTTTCCACTCTTGTATTTGATCACATGTTTTATAGATCGCTTTTTGTTAGTTAAATGCTCTGCTGCGTGTACTGTCGTTTGACAGGTACAGTTATGTCAGGTTTTCTATAGTATGGTGAAGGCTACTCTGTCATAGCAGGATGTTATTGTATGAAGGTATTTTGAATATGCCTTGTCCGGGACTGTTCCCGTTGACTAGATGTTATTGGAAGGTAACTGTTGTGGACAGGCCTATCCCAGAGTTATTGAACGCGAGCTTAGCGCCGCTGGTAACCCGTGTTATTGTGTGTCCGAGTTGTTATTGCTCGTTGATCTTATATTCCGACTGTTGAGTCGAGGCTTTTTGGTGGAGAATGATCTCAGTGGAGACACTCCGTGCCCAGGCGATTGTCAATGTTATTCGCCATAAACCTACGATAAACCTATAAACCGACATCTTAATAATAAAACGCATAATTGTTGTAAAACAAGGCTAACTAACGATTCTTTCTATCTAACTTTGTTCTGTGCATTTGGAACTGTTGACATAGCCGTGCAGTTGAAGATAATTTCCTTGTGTGGAAATGACTAGGACAGTTGACATTTTTGTAGCGACCTGAAGCATGCGCGAACCTAGAGTTCGTAGCTTGTGGAGCTCAGGCCATGCGATGTCAGCCGTGGTCTCAACTACGCATTCGTCACCGTAACTACACATTAGATGACTATGGCTTACAAAGAGTAAACCAAGGTGCAGGCAGGAATTTTTAATAAAACTACTGTGTCTATTTCATTACTTATTTATGATGTAAAGTGTATAAATCCTACATGTTACCTTATTGTGTGCTGTTAGCACATAGTTATAAAGCATAATTAAATTGTTTGTTTTTCATGGCTGTACACTTAGCTTTTGGATGTAATTGTTTTCTTTTACGGACGTCATCGCCGTAAATTTTGTTAATTGATAGGACTTAGCTAGATGAATTAACGTTAAATGTAAATGTCGAAATGGTACCATCCTAACTTAGATTTGTTTTGCTACCCTGTTAAATGTAAATTCAGATATTAGCTAGATCTTGTAACTTGAACTAGGGACTTGCGTCGTACCATTTTCCTAGTGTTGCTGTTGTTGCATTATTATTGTGAGTTAGATCTTTCGCGAGGGTTTTCCGTAACTTCTCAGGTAGGGACCTGCTCTTTATTTTCTTTTGTTTATTAGTTTGCGGACTAGCCGATTTATAACCCTCCGAACTAGGCTAGGGGCTTGTGAATTTTAATAAATTTTCACGGTGTTTTACTTAAGTCTGGATGTTTAATTTCTCAGTCTATTTTTTTTTGAGGTGAACCTTTCCTTAGGCAGTCTATGACCATCGTCACCATGTACCACGATCCCCGTGGACTACAGTATCTCGTGCCGCTTAGCCTATTAGGAAGTTCACCTGATCCTCACGGTAATTTTATTCGACATATGGGATGTTAGGAAAGTCATATTTGTTGTTGACTCGACTAAACGGTCTCATAAAATGGCCCACAACGTTGTGGGCGGACTTGGGCTTCATAAAATGGCGCCCAACTCATGTGCCGACGTTAACGTGGTGACCGTCAGTACCATGTTATTTTGGAGGATCTTAATTTGTTTGATGGTAAATTGACAGGACTGGGACGAACTTAGAAAGTCGTACTGCAGATCAATTGACCGCATGGCATTCATGTTTGATAGAAGTCCATGGGGTGAGGCTTTAGTGTTAGATAAATGAAGGATAGGATTTTCTTTGATGATGCCTCATCCTAAGTAAATGTAATACTTTGCTTTGCTCACCGTTGTCTTTGTAAATGTAGAAGCACTTAGTTTGCATACTCCAGCTGTACTCGTGATATTTATATAAATGAAGCAAGCTTTATACCACCAAGTAACTAATCATAGCTGTAAGTTCCAGTAGAAATTGATCCCTCACTTTCTCATATATTTCTTATCTATGGATGAGGAAACTATTCGTCGTGTGTTTGGAGAGATTTTGGCAGGTGTGAATGCCAATCTTCAACAGATTACTGCTGACTTAGGTCAGAATACTCAGGCTGTCAATACTGTAAGTGGTCATGTGGACCAGGTTAGACAGGAAGACAACAATGTAAGACAGGACTTAGAGGCTAACACTCAGTCTATAAACAATGTAAGACAGGAAGTCAACAATGTTAGTGGTCATGTAGATCAAGTAAGATTAGATTTAGAGGCTAACACTCAGTCTATAAACAATGTCAGTGGTCATGTGGACCAGGTTAGACAGGAAGTCAACAATGTTAGTGGTCATGTTGATCAAGTAAGGCTAGACTTAGAGATTAACACTCAGTCTGTAAACAATGTTAGCGCTGATTTAACTCAAGTCAGGGCAGACATGGACGCATATAGGGTCGAAGCGAGAAATGATCTGACGGCAGGTTTAGCGGCTGGTAGGGTTGATGTCATACGACACCATCAGGAGGCTAACCAGCGCGTAGATTGCTTAACCGACCAGATGGATAGAGCTAGGGAGGATGTGCAAAACCGATTGGAGGAGCACACAGCTTAAATTCAGACAACCTTGAATAGAGTCCAGATAGACATGAGAGCAGATCTGGAACATACTAGGGAAGGATTCGGGACTCGACTAGATCACGTCGAGGGATTTATCGGCAATGTGAAAAAGGACATGGCAACCATGAACATTGGTTTAATCTTGATGAGAGGAGCTGCCAATGCCGTTAATAACAACGTGAAGACTATCGTAGATGGCATGATGGAGGCTAAAGAAGAACTCAACACCAACAGGAGAAACATTTCTGAATTGACGGAAACCGTAGCCAGTCTACGTGAGACAGTTGATGTTCATCGTGAGGAACACAAAATTGACCTCATGTTATTGAGAGGTGACCTCAACGAACACAAGACCACAGTCGAGGCTAAGGTAGCCGAGGTTAGAGACGATGTGGGTAAAATCCAAGAAAATATGTCCAGAGTTGAAGGAGAGATCGATTCCCTACAAAGACGTTTTGAGGAAGTCGCGGTGACCGAGAGGTTAGACCTCAGTTATAACCTCAGGACGGCCATACGCGAGGTAGACACAAACCTCAAGGGAAAGGTCGACAGGATCGAGCTGCAATTGAACGACTTGGGCAACAAAGTCGCGGCTAGAACCATCCCAGGACTTGAAGTAATAGAAAGACGTCTGGACAGACTCGAGACGATTCCTAGAGAGAGACACGTACACCCACAGATGGGAGAATCTCAGGAAACGCCTATATCTCAATCAGGAGGAATGATGCCTACCCATTTCCAGCCCAGCGCGCCTATGGAATCGCAACCGTCACCATTCACTGGTTCAGCGCAAGGTCAAACCTTGAACTTTGACGCTCATCCGTTTCAACCAGCATCTAATCGAATTAGTCATGAGACTAACACTCGTACGCAGAGTTACATGCAAAATACGTTCAGACCCGCGCATACGCAAGGAAATGTCACCATAATTCGTTCAAGAGAGGAGCAACCAGCTCGCTTCTCAGGAACTGGAAGTGGTGTTACTCCAGTGGAATTCCTAGCCAATGTCGAAAGCTACTTACGTGATACTATGGTAACTCCAGAGAGGGAACTAAGAGTTATAGAGCGACTGTTAGAGGGACAAGCCAGTACCTGGTTCAGAGCATTCAGATACTCATTTACAGGCTACCAGGACTTTAAGGAAGCATTATTAAGAACATATTGGTCGAGCGACATCCAGCAGAGCATCCGAGCTGAGATGTACACTCGAATGTACAGTTCCAATACACCTATTCGTTATGCGAATTACTTCGCAATACAGCTTGCGAAGCTTCGTTGTCTTCAGCCTCCGTTGTCTGAACAAGATTTAGTGAACACAATTGTTTGGCAGTACCCTGCGGACGTACAACGTGTGTTGATCGCTGCAGGGGCATCCACTTTCCAGCAGTGTGACCAGATACTGCGAAGGTTGGATGCGAACACAGAACAGTTCCCGACACACCGTCAGCAGAAGGCTGATAGGCGCGAGGAGAGACATATAAATCTGACGACTGTTGATAAAGTGAGCCAGACGCCACAACAAACGCAAACCACAGAGGACTCTGGGCGACGTGATAACAACTACAGTTATAACAGGAGAGAATGGAACAACACTCCTTATACTCGAAATCAACAAGATGACCGGCGAAGTCATTGGAACCGGCGATTCGACCGAAGGACGGACGACAACCGACGTCATGAAAACAACCGCCGAGGGAATGAAGGAAGAAATCAACAACACGGAAGTATCCGTAGAGACTATCGATATAGTAGGGGATACGACAGAAATCGAGACCCTAGATACCAGCCAGACAGGGATTGGAAAGGAAGTGCACGGGAGAGCCGTGAGTACCTCCAACAACTGAGAGAATTGCAGATCCAAGAAGAGGGAGAACGGAACCCTACTTCGAGGGAAAATAGAAATTCGGCGCAGGAGACGGAGCAGAACCAGCCCAGTACTTCTCGCCAGGACAGAAAAAAAACCGCCGAAAAATCAATAGATTCTTGTTCGGTTGAGCACCGAGTAACTGCCACCATATTACTCTGGGAGCCAATCCAAGAAGACTTGTTGGACGAACGACGAACGACGAACTACAATTATGAATTGACACGTCTACCCAAGATCGTAGCCACCTTGAATGAAGTCAGTGTAGTCATACTCATCGATACCGGGGCGATGATTAGTGTAATTTCCGCCGATTGCCATGCCAGATTAGAGGCCAACTCTGAGGTGACAGAGCTGCCAATTTCAGCTGTAAGAGTCAGAGGTGTCATAACTGACCGCGTTGTAACGTGCAAAATCCAGATTCTGTGTACTCTGAAGATTTCGAGCCACGTGTACTTGCACGAATTTCTTGTAATGAAGGGCCTGCATCATGATGCCATTTTAGGCGCAGACTTCATTAGAAAATATGATGGAATCATTGACATGGGACGGAATACGGTAGAGTTCAAGCCGAACGAACCCATTCAGATGAGCCTAATTGCAGAAGAACCGGAATTCCTATCCGAAGTCGACGTAGTCGAAGAATTAAATGGCAAGGAAATCGAGGAGACACTAGATGCCGACGAAGAGGCAGAATCGTTATCAGCACCCATACGTGAGGATCTTGAGGCAATATTGAACGAATTCAGGGATATATTCGACACCACACCTGGTGAGATATTAGACTACGAGTATGATCTTGTGTTACTGGATGATTCCCCATTCCAGAAAAAGATCTATCCGATTGCCGAGAAACATCTCGAAGAAGCTGCTAAGAAGATCCATGAGATGGAAGCAGCAGGCACAATCAAGAAATCACCGACTCCTTTCTTGAATCCCATAACGCCTGTGGTTAAGGTAGATGGAAGCTTGAGACTTTGTCTCGATGCCAGAGCCTTAAATGAACGCCTAGCTCCTGAGCACGACAGACCGCCCAAGATTAGGGACATTCTCAGGAAGTTCAAAGGAAAAAGGATATTTTCATCATTGGACTTGGTTCAGTCTTATTACCATAATCAGATTATCTGAGCATACTCAGAAATATACTGGATTCCTGTTTGATCAGACTACTTATGTCTTCCGAAAACTACCATTTGGGTTGAAAAATGCCGGAGCCGCATTAATCAGAGCACTTGATGCCAAGCTGACTCCTGAAGTGAAGCAGAGAGTAATATGTTATGTGGATGACATAAACATAGCTTCAGAAACAGAAGAAGAGCATTTAAAGACATTGCGCCTTGTTTTTGAGAATCTTCGACAGGCGAATTTTAAGGTCAAATTTGACAAGTGTCGATTCTTTCAGAAAGAAGTGAAATTTGTGGGACACATAATCAATGGAGAAGGATATAGACCGAATCTGGCAAAGATTAGAACTGTTGCTGCATTTCCAACGCCAACCCGTGTGAAACACGTGAGACAATTCTTAGGAATTCTCCAATTCTTTGCTGCTCATTGTGAGAAGTATTCCGAGACTGTTGCACCTCTGCAAGAATTACTGAAAAAGAACTGCAAATGGAACTGGAATGAAAAATGCGAGATAGCTTTCAGGAGAGCTAAACAGATGCTAGTGGACTCAATTCAGTTAGAATATCCAGATTATTCTCGGAACTTTATTCTAGAAACTGATGCATCTGCAATTGGTATAGGAGCCATTTTACTGCAGGAGGATGATGAGAAGAAACGTCATTACATCGCTTTCTTAAGTCGACGTTTAAGAGCACATGAATCTCACTACTTCACGACCGAGATAGAAGCACTTGCAATAGTTTACGCACTTGAATACTGGCAGAAACTTCTGTTAGGCCAGAGGATTATTGTGAGGACCGATCACCATGCACTGACCTTCATCTTAAGAACAAGACTGGCAAGCGACAGGATCACACGTTGGACGCTGTTTCTCCAACAGTTTGATTTGGAAATAGTTTATCGACCAGGCAGAGAGAATGTGTTGGGCGACATCCTCAGCCGGAATCCTGAAGCTACTGTTAATGCCATAGACATCGAGGGAGAATGCGAGGAACACCTTCACCGACTTCGTCATCTACCTGAAGGACAACGACATGAGGAGGAACTCAGACATATTATCCGTTTCCTAGAACGAAGAATGGATCCACAAGATGATCATTATGCAAGAATTGCTGCTGTTGCAGATAATTATTTGATTTATAATCGTGTCTTATACAAGTTTGTAGACGAGGACCACACTCAACTGCGTGCAGTTATTCCTAGGAGATACCAAGAATCTGTTATTCTTATGGTACATTTATCCATTGGACATGGTGGAACAGACAAAACCATTGCAACCATCAAAGAGTCTTTTACATGGAAAGGGTTAGGAGCCACCGTTAGACAGTGTTTACGTGCTTGCGACGCATGCCAGCGAAACAATTACACGTCACACTTATTGAAAGAACAACCCAGACCAATACTACCAAATCAACCTAGAGAGTTATATGCACAGGACCTGTATGGCCCAATACCTAAGGCTCGTCGTGGGAATCGATACATCGTTGTAACTATTGATGTGTTCAGGAAATATACGATGCTTCATCCGATTCAAAAAGCTACTGCACATCAGATTATTCAGAGGATTAGACGTCAAGTGATACCGGAGGCAGGAAAGCCACAATTCCTGTTGACTGATCACGGATCACAGTACACCTCAGCAGAATTTGCCAATGCTAAGAATGAGCTTGAATTAGGTCATGTTTTATCATCTATTCGACATCCAGAGAGCAACCCAGCAGAATGCGTGATGTCTATTATCGCAAAATTCTGTCGATTATATTGTCAAGAAGAACACTGGCGATGGACTGAAGTCCTTGTTACTATGGCAAAATGTATTAATTCAACAGTCCATGAGAGCACTGGTCAAATACCTATGGTCTTGCATTTGAACCAGATGCCGCTGAGAATATGGGACCGTGTGATTGTAAATCCACCTTGTTTACAACCATCACATGCCAGCAGACTATTAGCTGCAAGGGAAACTATCGACAGACACGCTGCCAAGCGCTTGAGAAGAACTAGACGCCAGAGATTTAGAGAACCACTAGTTGAGGGAGACCTTATCCTCATAAGGAGACTCGGAATCTCAAGTCCTATAGACCGCATATATCGGAAATTTCTGTCCTTGTGTTATGGCCCTAGTCGTGTCCGACAGCCTTTGAACAATGGAAGTAATGTAGTAGAAGACATTAGGACAGGAGAGCGCATTGGAACCTTTAATGCAGCCAATCTAAAAAAATATCACTCTTGAATGAATTTCAAAGCAGATAAAAATGTTATCCCAACATTTTATTTGAAACGACGGAGAGGCAGATGAACCCGCTGAGCTATGGTTCATATGATATTTTTTATGACAGAGCATTTATGATGGGATGTTGTACTTTTGAACACACCCAGGAAGCCACGTGGAGCTGAGAGATCACGCGATACTTTTTGAAGTACGGTAGCGGTTAATCGCACTTTTGACTTTGGTGAAAACTGCTCATTATTTATCTGAGGTCTTATTAATTAATTTTATCTTTCCACAAGACTCAGAACATTCCATTTCGTCATGCTGCATTATTAAAACATTTTGGAGAATGTTTATTTTTACTTTAGGTAAGGTAATACCCTTGCAGATACGCAAAAAGGAACGCAAGTAGTCGCTCAGCGACTTCGTTTTGACGACCTACTTTCTAGAGACACCCAGTGCCTTGCACTGCGTCTGGAGAATCCGCCTTGTGTAGGCGTAGAATTGCATTTGTCTTACGAGACGTAGAAGAATATCCGCTCTTGAGCGTTGAAAGTGATTATAAGGTGCCATCGAGCACGCTAATACTATTATTCACTGTTGTTGAAGCCCAGTGAACTAAAGAAGAAGTTTGCGAAATAATAATTGGCAAGTATAGTGTATTGCACAACATTGCTGTAACACCACATTTTACCCACGCGTATGTAGAGGGCAGAT
This sequence comes from Meconema thalassinum, assembly GCA_946902985.2. Taxonomy (NCBI): domain Eukaryota; kingdom Metazoa; phylum Arthropoda; class Insecta; order Orthoptera; family Tettigoniidae; genus Meconema; species Meconema thalassinum. Next base: position 194,245,130 of record OX336395.1, read on the forward strand.
GCCTAGTGGAAATATACAGGTAATAGTGTTACAATTATCCTGAATAAGTGTGATTATAATTGTATGATATATTTAAATTGCCAAAGTGAAAATTTCATTTTAAAAACGACGTATAATTCACGGATGCTGCGTGATACAAAAGTAGCGTCACTAGCACGTGTAGAATTATAAAACAGTGTTAGCTCACATGCTAATACACATCTACGAAATTAAGGCTGTGTCGTATTCTACAATTGAAGCCTATAACATTCACGACGAACATTATAATTTTGAAAGTGAGAGGATGAATTATCACGTAACTTATTTCACTATCCACGTGGTTGGACTTTTCTTCACCATGATTGAAGCAGTCACCATGGGCTAATACCATCCCGGTATGAGGGTGATGTTTCTACGGGAACCAGCATGATGGTGGAACTTCCAGGACAACGAACGAGAAGGAAGGAGCCAAAAATGCCACTTCCGGGCATATCCACGAAGTTGTCGACAGGGACAAATCGAACCCTGGTCTTTGGAGGAGTCCAGATGGGAATCCTGATGAGGAGGATACCGTTCCAGAGAGCCAGAGAGGATTTTGTACAACCCTTGTTGTGGAATAGAGGGCTGAGTGAGAGCTCCTCCATTTCGTGAGTTTTTGTCACACCCCTTTCTTGTTCTAGTTTCTGGTGGTATAGTAGATTTAATGTAGTTTGTGAACCAACCGCACTCAGTGTCAGCCATTTTTCTAGGTAGGGATGTAACTAGATTAGTTAGATGTCATTTATTTCAGTTATAGTGAGACACCCTTGGGTCAGACATTTTGGTCAGCCCTGGTGCAGCTTGATGAACGTCGTAGAACGTCAATGCCTACCTTTTGCTGAACCTGACCGTAGTCATTTTGAGGCTATTTTGTTCAACCCTACTTGGGGTAATTTTCAAGTCTTTGCTGACTTTAGTTATGGCAATCAGATGCCATGGTTATTAATTAACTGCATTCTTTGCAGCCATCCTTTGTTACACCCCTGACTGTCGTTAGAACAGTCGTATCAGTTAGGCAATCGACTGTAATTGCCAGTTTTGTAAATGCATTAAATTTTCATTTTGAATAAGCTCAGAAGCTATTCTTGGTCAAGTTTGAACCTAACAACTAGAAGGAATGTTTCGTTGTCAAGCATCGAACACAGTTCCCAACATATCGTTAAGCAGATCTAGAGTGTGAAGTCTGCGTCACAATTGTTATTTGGTTAGTGTCAGTGAAGACACATGTTTTATTTAATGTTGTACAACCAACTACTGAATTATGTTTGAAAGCAAAGAGCTCCAGTAATAGTGACATCACTGTCATTTAGACGTCTTTGGTTAAGAAGACGGAATTGCATTATTGTACTCAGATTTATAGCGTGTTTTTAATACACGTATTCTTCGAGGTTTTTAACCTGTTGTAAAGTTTTTTTTATTGAAAGGCCAGATGTATAGTTTTATTTGTTTAAAGTCGCCGGCCTTGGAGAGTCAATGTGTTGTGTCAAGTGGAGCACAGGAATTTAGTAACCTGCTGGAGACACATAAACTGGTTATCTAACCCAGTGCCCTTGAAAGCACGACTGCTTTATTGTGAGACAAAAACTACTTTTGACAAGGACAGAGTACGATTTGTATTCGCATTTCCTTTCATTGCTATTTTGCTTATGGAAATCAGTTTCCACTCTTGTATTTGATCACATGTTTTATAGATCGCTTTTTGTTAGTTAAATGCTCTGCTGCGTGTACTGTCGTTTGACAGGTACAGTTATGTCAGGTTTTCTATAGTATGGTGAAGGCTACCCTGTCATAGCAGGATGTTATTGTATGAAGGTATTTTGAGTATGCCTTGTCCGGGACTGTTCCCGTTGACTAGATGTTATTGGAAGGTAACTGTTGTGGACAGGCCTATCCCAGAGTTATTGAACGCGAGCTTAGCGCCGCTGGTAACCCGTGTTATTGTGTGTCCGAGTTGTTATTGCTCGTTGATCTTATATTCCGACTGTTGAGTCGAGGCTTTTTGGTGGAGAATGATCTCAGTGGAGACACTCCGTGCCCAGGCGATTGTCAATGTTATTCGCCATAAACCTACGATAAAGCTATAAACCGACATCTTAATAATAAAACGCATAATTGTTGTAAAACAAGGCTAACTAACGATTCTTTCTATCTAACTTTGTTCTTTGCATTTGGAACTGTTGACATAGCCGTGCAGTTGAAGATAATTTCCTTGTGTGGAAATGACTAGGACAGTTGACATTTTTGTAGCGACCTGAAGCATGCGCGAACCTAGAGTTCGTAGCTTGTGGAGCTCCGGCCATGCGATGTCAGCCGTGGTCTCAACTACGCATTCGTCACCGTAACTACACATTAGATGACTATGGCTTACAAAGAGTAAACCAAGGTGCAGGCAGGAATTTTTAATAAAACTACTGTGTCTATTTCATTACTTATTTATGATGTAAAGTGTATAAATCCTACATGTTACCTTATTGTGTGCTGTTAGCACATAGTTATAAAGCATAATTAAATTGTTTGTTTTTCATGGCTGTACACTTAGCTTTTGGATGTAATTGTTTTCTTTTACGGACGTCATCGCCGTAAATTTTGTTAATTGATAGGACTTAGCTAGATGAATTAACGTTAAATGTAAATGTCGAAATGGTACCATCCTAACTTAGATTTGTTTTGCTACCCTGTTAAATGTAAATTCAGATATTAGCTTGATCTTGTAACTTGAACTAGGGACTTGCGTCGTACCATTTTCCTAGTGTTGCTGTTGTTGCATTATTATTGTGAGGTAGATCTTTCGCGAGGGTTTTCCGTAACTTCTCCGTAACCTGCTCTTTATTTTCTTTTGTTTATTAGTTTGCGGACTAGCCGACTTATAACCCTCCGAACTAGGCTAGGAGCTTGTGAATTTTAATAAATTTTCACGGTGTTTTACTTAAGTCTGGATGTTTAATTTCTCAGTCTATTTTTTTTGAGGTGAACCTTTCCTTAGGCAGTCTATGACCATCGTCACCATGTACCACGATCCTCGTGGACTACAGTATCTCGTGCCGCTTAGCCTATTAGGAAGTTCACCTGATCCTCACGGTAATTTTATTCGACTTATGGGATGTTAGGAAAGTCATATTGGTTGTTGACTCGACTAAACGGTCTCAGTATTAAAAGGCTTTAGCAAAGCTTCAAAGTCGGCATATATAACAAATGGTACTCGAAGCTGCTTCTCAAGTCCTTAAATTTCAGAATGTTATTTCTAGGAGTAGGTAATACCGTAGACACTTGATTACAACCCGATTTTTATGTTGAGTTAGTTGGTCCTCATTCTTAAAAAATAGTAAACAGCCGTCACACAACCAATTCCTACGTTTGTTTTTTGATAGCTGACTACCGACAAGTCTACTAAAATGTTTTATCCAACAATAGTGGGCATTTTCACCTTTAGTTATGCATAGTAAATTGAGCATTCTTTTTTCCTGAGTATAATATAGAGGACCTACTATACTCTTGTTTTCAATTCCATACACATTAATACTTACATTGTTCAGCTTTTCAAAATGTTTAATGTCTTTTATCTCCATAGGAAATTCCAATTCTTCTAAATCTAACACAGAGGAATAGTGAGGATATGATGATGTTCTCATCGTGTCCCTCACTGCTGGATGGAGAGCTGAGGTTACAGGCCACGCAAAACATGCTTGATCACTATTCAAAACATTCACAACAGCTCTATTTCGTTTGATCCATACAGGTAAATCAATGTATGAAGATGCTCGAAGGGGGTTATATTTATTCATGTTGGTTTCTATATAAAGTATTTCAACCAACGCCCAGTCTGACTCCCTTTCCTGGAACTCTTCACTCTTTACAATGATAGCACTTGAAATATCTTGGTACATATCACTGATATTAGTTGATTCACTAACAATTACGTTTTTTGTATTAAAGGATTTGATATCCATAATTTCAGCTTCACTCCCAGTTTATACATATGGTCCAAAGAGTTCGAAATTAATTTTGAATGTTTTATGCTCCACTAAAACATTATCTACCAAGCCAAACACACTAGGTTGAACAGTCTTTAAAAATGATTCAATACTTGGAGTTTTTTCTCCTCTATGAAGTCTGTAACTAGCAATTCGAATTTTAAACGCACTACCAATTTGTTGAATATTCGCAGAATTTATTTCATTGCACGCATTATTTTTATGATTAATACTGCATAAATGACCATGAATTATTGAAGAAGGTACATCAATATTACATACATCACAATGTGTTATAGAAGGTGCACCATTCTTCATTCTTTTTGTTGTACAACTATTTTCACAATCTTGAGAACATTTACGCTTTTGAGCATTTATTTTAGGACAGCCACCCCCTGCTTCATCACATTTATTCGAAGGTTCCGTGCTAGTTAATGGTTTTGTAGATCTCAATTCCTGTTGATCTCCATGCACTTCAACCATGCGGGATTGATATTACTTTACACCAGAAAAACCAAGTTCACAAACCAAACAGAAAAAGGTAATGAACTGACATGCTTTAATTTTACATGCCGTCTAAGACTATCTTGTCGGTTAAATGTCATAGCACAATAACTGCACACAAACAGTTTAAGGTTATGTTTAGCGTTTGCATGGCGTTGAAGGTTGTCTGGCCTCGAAAATTGTTTTTTACATTCACCACACTTGAACATGATGATTATCAATCACTTTCCAAATTACCTATAACAGAAAGAAATCATAAATATTAATAAACAAATAAAACAAAGTAAAATATACACTTTTTAATTAATTTACAGCCAATGGTCATAGCAGGGTATTTTAATTGAACGTCTGTGGACTTTCAGCAAGTCCAATTTGAAGTAGTTCCAACTTTGGTTAACATATATCATTGTCACTGATACGTAGCGGTAAACGTTGGAACTTGATAGAGCGTTAATCAAATCTAAGCTACAAATTAATCTTGACACTATTGTCAAGCAGTTCCAAGTTTAGTTATCAGTTATCAGATACCATTGTCACTGACACCTAGCGGTGAACATTCGGACTTAATAGAGTGTTAATCAAATCCAACCTACAAATTTGGCTTCACACAATTGTCAAGTAGTTCCAACTTTGGTTACCAGATACCACTGTCACTGATACATAGCGGTGAACGTTTGAACTTAATAGAGCGTTAATCATATCTAGCCTACAAATTTAGCTTTACACAATTGTCGAGTAGTTCCAACTTGGGTTATCAAATACCATTGTCACTGACACCGAGCGGTGAACGTTCGAACTTAATAAAGTGCTTATAACCAACTAAATATGATTTTAAAAAGGAAACAAACTTACCAAAGTAGTGAGGTATTTCAAGTTCTCTTCCAACACACAGGTAAGCTGTAGAGATAGCACGTTGAGTACTGTCGTTCACGAGATTCAACTACAAAGTGAGAAAGGCCTTCCCCCTCCCTAGCCTTTTATACAATAAAAACATCTATGTCATGTGTGCACCTGTGTCACCTCAAATATCTGTCGATGTAGCGTTTCTCATGGTCGATAATAAAGACCTACATCACGTGGCATTATACGTCTGTAAGATTCATGTTTCGCACACCTGCATCCTGAACACAGCACCTTTCTTCTAGTGGCAAGTTCTTCTATTTTCTCTGACATCTTACGTCTGCAAAAATCATGTTTCACACACCTGCAATCTGTAACACAGCACCTTGCCTCTAGTGGCAATTTTTTTTCCGCTGACATGCATGCACCTGCAAGAATCATGTTTCACTCACTTCCTTACCCTAACGCTGACCTTGCATTTGGTTGTAACAACTGAATCGCGTGACGTAATACGCTGCCAGAGTGTGCTTGTTTTAAATCACGCATCGCAGACTTACCTCATCCTCTATAAAAACTGCATGGGATAGTTGTGTGTGCCACATGTACTTTGGTGTATGCATTAGCCCCTGCTCTAGAACACATTTACTCACCCGTTTGGTTCTGGTTTATTTCGGTTCCCGTTCCTATTAGTTCGGTTCGGTTCCGGTTTGGCTTAGTTCGGTTCGGTTCCAGTTCGGTTCGGTTCCGGTTCGGTTCGGTCCGGTTCCAGTTATATAGACCAAACTAGGTTAGCATGACTAGGCTGGGTTAAGCTATGCTCACTATCTTTATTTGAAAAGCGCGTCATCCATGGCAAAAATTTCAAAAATGTTTAGTTAGGTCCGTTGTCAAAATTTGGAAAAATAAATAATAAATTCAAAGGGGAGGAGGCATCACCCCGAGTCCAACGACCCCTCATACAAGTCCGTAGCCTTATTGGTTTACGAGATATTAAAAAGCGCATGACCTTTTAGTTTTCGATCTTTTGGTTACATCTAAAAAAATACTCATCTATAAATTATTATTCAAAAAGCCAGCTCTCTTGCAAAAAACCCAAGTGCGCATGCGTAAAAAACAAAAATGTTAAATCATAGTGGCATCCAGTTATATGCATGCATTTCATGTGGAACAACGTTTAATTTCATCCTAGCATTAAACTTCATGCATGTTGCATGTGCAAAGCAACGTTTACTAAACTATTACTATTTCACCCCCCTAGTAGGGGTAGGTTTTATTTTGGGGTGGAAATAAGTTGTTCATAGGAAAAATGGTGTCCGCCCGAGTAATTTGACACCTCGTACTAGTCTCTAGTCTTATTGGTTCACGAGATATCACGAGGTCGCCATCTTGTGTGGAGGAATGTGGAGGGGGAGGCATTAGAACACACACAAAACCACTACTGGCAAGACAACTAATATAATACAACAAACATTAACAAACTCTCGGTCACAACTCAAATTCCTTGGAGAGTTATCTGAACCTTTTGAAATCAAGAAATGAGAATCTCGGGACTGCCACTAAACAGATAGAGGTTTTACAAGAAACAGCAGAAAAGGCAGGGCTGCAAATATCCTTTGAGAAAACTGAATACATGAACATAGATCCCAAAGAACCAATATGGACAATGAAAACCATGTATGGTGACATAAAAGGAGTCCACAAATTCAAGTATCTAGGGGAGATTCTGACTACTAACAACGATGAAAAGTCACCTATTGAAGAGAGAGCGCAGAAAATGGAGTTTGCATTCAGGTTATGCCAGGAAACTTATAAGTCCAAATCCCTCTCCTATGAAACCAAACTCAGACACTATAATACCGTGGTGAAACCTGAATGCCTTTATGCAGCGGAGACAATTGCAAGAAAGGGAATCACAGAAATAGAAAAGAAAGAACGCGAATTTCTTAGGAAAATTCTGGGACCCAAAAAAGCAACAGCAAATGAGTTTACCTTCCGTTTGAGATCAAATCAAGAGCTATGTAAAAATGCGATAACATTTCAACATCTATGAGGAAAAGACGACTAACTTTCTATGGACACTTGAGAAGAATGGGGCCGGAACGCCTAGCAAATACCATCCTCATCTTTCAGGAAAGGAGAAAGATTCAAGTATCATGGTTGAAAGAAGTTTATCAGGATCTTAAACATTGTGGCATTGAGGAGGGAGATATTGTAAACAGAAAAGTGTTCAGAAGGAAAACTGTGGAGGTGACAGATCTGTCCGTAGAGAAACCCAAGAGAACTCGAAGGGTGTTCTCGGACGGGGAACGAGCAAGAGTGAGCCAGTGAATGAAAGAGTACTGGCTTAACAGGAAAGATCATCAACGATCAAGGCAGTTGTGTAATCGTAACCCATAGGAGATTGAAACGATCCTAAATGAGTAAAATAATAATAATAATAATAATAATAATAAAACATTCCAAAAATTCTATTCTCACGACTGCACTGATGAGGAATGAGGGTAAGAAATTCTAAATAATAATAAACTAATAATAATGTTCCATTTAACCTAATGTTTGTTCAGTGAACAACCCTGTTGTGAGTGAAAATGAAGCGCAATGATGGCAAGCCTCCTGAGATATGAATATCTATTCTGATCAATGTAAATCCATTTGCGTGTAACAGTTGTACCAGCACTCCTTCATGTGACGTGTTACAAAGTTTATAAACAATGCATGTGCTAATCAACACAAAGGAATGTGATATACTCTCATCTCAAACAATTATTAAAACTATAAAACACGGTCACCAAGTTCAATTATTGGATGGCGTTAATAAACATCAATAAATACCAGTGCACTATGGAATCCCCAGTGTTGCCAACTTCTGGAGTTTGTTGTCTGGTCTGTTAACGTGAAGGCAGGAATTTGTGGTGATAAACTAGTGAGATTTTTGGTGACTTTTAAACAGATATTTGAGGACAAGACTGGTGACTTCATACGAGAACACATTTTAATATGTTTCTTATTGTCGATTTGTTCATATTTTATTGCTATGTTTATACAATCTAGGAAATGAAATAACTTTCGAAGCAAATAAATAAAGAAAGACAGAAAGAAAGAAAGAAAGAAAGAGAGAAAGAAAGTGAGTTAACCTATTGATTTAGTAACAATACTGCAAGATAATCTCTTGATTAATAACAATACTGCAAGATAATTAATCTCTAATTTAGTAAAAACAGTGCAAGATAATCTCTCGATTTAGTAACAATACTGCAAGATAATCTCTTGATTTATTCACAATACAGCGATATAACCTCTTGATTTATTCACAATACAGCGAGATAACCTCTTGATTCATTCACAATACAGCGAGATAACCTATTGATTCATTCACAATACAGCGAGATAATCTCTTGATTCGTTCACAATACAGCGAGATACTATCTTGATTCATTCACAATACAGCGAGATAACCTCTTGATTCATTCACAATTCAGCGAGATAATCTCTTGATTCATTCACAAAACAGCGAGATAACCCCTTGATTCATTCACAATACAGCGAGATAACCTCTTGATTCATTGCCAATACAGTGTGATAACCTCTTGATTCATTGACAATACAAGGAGATAATCTCTTGATTCATTCACAATACAGCGAGATAATCTCTTGATTCATTCACAATAAAGCTAGATAATCTCTTGATTCATTCACAATACAGCGAGATAATCTTTTGATTCATTGACAATACAGTGAGATAATCTCTTGATTAATTCACAATACAGCGAGATAATCTCTTGATTCATTGACAATACAGCGAGATAATCTGTTGATTCATTCACAATACAGCGAGATAACCTCTTGATTCATTGACAGTACAGCGAGATAACCTCTTGAATTAGTAAAAATACAGCGAGATAACCTCTTGATTCATTCACAATACAGCGAGATAACCTCTTGATTCATTCACAATACAGCGAGATAACCTCTTGATTCATTGACAGTACAACGATATAACCTCTTCATTCATTCACAATACAGCGAGATAATCTCTTGATTCATTCACAATACAGCGATATAATCTTTTGATTCATTGACAATACAGCGTGATAATCTCTTGATTCATTCACAATTCAGCGAGATAATCTCTTGATTCATTCACAATACAGCGAGATAACTCCTTGATTCATTCACAATACAGCGAGATAATCCCTTGATTCATTGACAATACAGCGAGATAATCTGTTGATTCATTCACAATACAGCGAGATAACCTATTGATTCATTGACATTACAACGAGATAACCCCTTCCCTCAATCACAATACAGCAAGATAATATCTTGATTCATTCACAATACAGCGAGATAACCTCTTGAATTAGTAAAAATACAGCGAGATAACCTCTTGAATCATTCACAACACAGCGAGATAATATCTTGATTCATTGACAATACAGCGAGATAATGTCTTGATTCATTCACAACAAAGCGAGATAATCCCTTGATTCATTCACAATACTGCGAGATAACCTCTTGATTCATTCATAATACAGCGAGATAACCCCTTGATTCATTCACAATACAGCGATATAACCTCTTGTTTCATTGACAATACAGCGAGATAATCTCTTGATTCATTCACAATACAGCGAGATAATCTCTTGATTAATTCACAATACAGTGAAATAACCTCTTGAATTAGTAACAATACAGCGAGATAACCTCTTGAATCATTCACAATACAGCGAGATAATCTCTTGATTAATTGACAATACAGCGAGATAATCTCTTGATTCATTGACAATACAGCGAGATAATCTCTTGATTCATTGACAATACAGCGAGATAATTTCTTGATTCGTTCACAACAAAGCGAGATAATCCCTTGATTCATACACAATATAGCGAGATAACCTCTTGATTCATTCACAATATAGCGAGATAACCTCTTGATTCATTGTCAATACAGAGAGATAATCTATTGATTCATTCACAATTCAGCGAGATAACCTCTTGATTCATTCACAATACAGCGAGATAACCTCTTGATTCATTCACAATACAGCGAGATAACCTCTTGATTCATTGACAGTACAACGATATAACCTCTTCATTCATTCACAATACAGCGAGATAATATCTTGATTCATTCACAATACAGCGAGATAACCTTTTGAATTAGTAAAAATACAGCGACATAACCTCTTGAATCATTCACAATACAGCGAGATAATCTCTTGATTCATTGACAATACAGCGAGATAATCTCTTGATTCATTCACAATAAAGCGAGATAATCCCTTCATTTATTCACAATACAGCGAGATAACCTCTTGATTCATTCACAATACAGCGAAATACCCTATTGATTCATTGACTATACAGCGAGATAATCTCTTGATTCATTCACAATACAGCGAGATAATCTCTTGATTCATTGAAAATACAGCGAGATAATCCCTTGATTCATTCACAATACAGCGAGATAACCGCTTGATCCATTGACAGTACAACGAGATAACCTCTTCATTCATTCACAATACAGCGAGATAATCTCTTGATTCATTCACAATACAGCGAGATAACCTCTCGAATTAGTAACAATATAGCGAGATAACCTCTTGAATCATTCACAATACAGCGAGATAACCTCTTGATTCATAGACAATACAGCGAGATAATCTCTTGATTCATTCACAATACAGCGAGATAATTTCTTGATTCATTGACAATACAGGGAGATAATATCTTGATTCATTTACAATAAAGCGAGATAATCCATTGATTCATTCATAATACAGCGAGATAACCTCTTGATTCATTCACAATACAGCGAGATAACCTCTTGATTCATTGACAATACAGCGAGATAATCTGTTGATTCATTCACAATACAGCGAGATAATCTCCTGATTCATTGAAAATACAGCGAGATAATCTCTTGATTCATTCACAATACACAACTATACAACAGACATATTCAAAACATAGGACATCGAACAACAACACACAGTCTTTTGTCACAGAGTCCAAACACCACAAGATGGCCCTCCAGCCAGCGGCCGCCACTTAGGGTCCAAAAACGACTAGACTCTTTTAATCAGTTCCATAACACAGAGGTTCGCAAAAGGGTGCAGGAAAGTAATGCATTTTATCAGAGTGTGAGAGACCTAGTTTGGAATAAGGACATTCCAATTGAATGTCAAGACGTGTTGCACAATATGTACTATACTCCTATAGATACTCTATTTATTTTTTAAATTTCAATCACTTATTTCAACTCATTTTAACAGAACAACGACAATCAGTATCTCTCCATAGATTACATTATAGGCACTGCTAACTATATATATATATTTGTTCTTTTTTTTCAACTGTTTTTTTCTTTCTTTCTTATTCACAGCTACCTATATCATGTCCACAACTACCTATATCATGTCTCCTGCAACTACACCACCCCCCCACCAGTAACACAGTTACGCTTGTTCGAGCAGGAGTAAAACTATTACCATACACTAACATTACACTGAAATAACTGTAAGTGTACCCCAAAAGATTAAGGCAATACACCTTTAAAAGGATTTGCAAGACAATGCTCGTTGAGTGGCGGGAAGGCCGACTTTCCCGAGCCGTGTTTTGTGGTCGCTTGCCGAATAACGTAGCTCAAACTTGTTTTAAAACATATATTGAAAATCAACATAACAATGAATACATATTATTTGACAGTTGTACATAAATACAAGAAACACACACTCCTGAGAAAATGGTGGGGAACCCATGAATTGTTTGAAAATGGCAAGGCCAAAAACAAGCGGTAACTCCACGAAATTAGGTTGAGAAAATAAATTAAGTAAACTAGAAATAAATCGAATGACCATCAGAGTCACAAGGTTACATGAGATCGTACCGAGTTACCAAATGTGGCTTCTAACCACGAGAACCCAATTCGCATATTTGCAAGGTCAAAATCCAAAAGAAATATCACCAAACATCAAGTGAAAAATTATTTTTACATAACACCGAAAACACGCTCACTCATTAGGCAAGGATTCAGCTAGCATATGGCACAAACAATAAAATTAGGAAGAATTGAAAAATAAAATTGCCAAATTCCTCAAGATGGCGTCAGCCTGACGCTGTCAAGCATGCTGAGAGCTTGCATCACAAAACATCGAAAATATTAACGATATCTGCGTTTCGTATGCAAATCATATGTTCCACAACATGGTAACACTTGAAGGAACGCGTAGCACTAAGATAATGATATTCAGGTCTCACCAGACCACAATTTGCCAAACATTAATCAGAGCGATTATCTAGTACGTCTGAACGTACGGCCATCTTGCCAACAACTTATTCAAAATAATAATGGAAAACAAAACCAGTGGCGAAACAAAGGACAGTCACCAGTAATTTAAACACATAACTCCCACCAAAAAGAAACAGGTTCTTCATACGAATTTAGGAAAACAGTGTTACATATTAAACCTTAAGCTAAAAACATCATTTACGTTGAAACCGCTAAATGAATTGGTAGCAAGCATTAAAGAGGAAGAAAAATAATTAAACAAATAGGAACCTTTAAAATCTGCGCAAATTTCAGGCCCTTAAGAAATAAAAGTATTAGATCATAGAATTAACACCAAGAAAATTATCAAGGCTAGCTTGCAATACCAGAAAGCTAAAGTCTTTCGTTTCCCTAAGTGGGTCGAATGAATCGCCACGACACAATGATTCAAGAAAATCTAAGTATAAGTTAAAAATAAATAATATTAAATTTCAAAATTAATCAGTCAATTTCAAGTTCCTCTCATACCTTCCGAGGTCGGCCAGGGACGGAGCCCAGGCCACCACGTCCACTTTCTTTTCAAGTCATGTTGAGAGTGATAGAGCGTCACTTTTCCAAAAAGCAGTTAGCCCGCTAGAGCGGCCTAGCGCATGCGCGCAACTCACGTCGTGCTGCCGAAGGTAGATAGTGTCAGATTTCGAACTAAATTAACAAGTGAAGACATAGAATGTTTCTGCAGGTTGGCCAACACAATTTCCCACATAAGTCGCCTTTTAAATATCCGAAAACACTCCAGTTCGTATTTTATCTTGATATTTAAAGAGCGGGAAAGTTCCTTGTGCTGATTGTTCACACGGCCACTTCTCAGGTTTAAATTTGAATAGAGCGGCAAATTCAGGAGATGAATGTTCATAAAAATTGCCTCAGGAGACAGTAATGTCAAAAGGAAGTTCTATTGTCAGCAACAGACATTATTGAGACAATGCAGTTTATAGGAAGATTTCACTTTTGGACCATTTGGGAATGTTTTACTTGTTCTTGGGGTCCATAATCACTTTAGTGACCACTGGGTCAGAAGCTAGGTTTTGTGTTTAAGCGACCCCAGGGTTTAGAACTGGGTCCAGAGTTTATTTTCCACAAGTAGGGTTGGCAGGATTTCGGCAGGGGTAAATTGTGCAGATGCAATTGGCACAGCCTCCCACCACCAGACGTCTACCAGGGGTTTCGACAGAGGGCAGACGAGCATTTGGAAGATCCATGCATAGTTTGGCTTGGGTTCACCAACTGACACTAACACAACCTGTCACAGCTACTCCATCTCCAGAGCATGGTACCAGATATCTCCAACAGCGACCAGCAAGGCTGCAGATCCAGACACCAGATGACAGTGGCTCGAACGTGGCGACAGTAACCCGTGCACTGGCTACTATCACGAATGTTTGAGGATAATTCCCCTCATCATGGGCAGACTGCAACAAAATCAAGAACAGCAGAAGAGGGCACAAACACTTAAGACTCTACCAACGGGATTCTTCTTCTCAGTCGACCTTGTCACCATTTACTTTTCACTACTTTCTTTACGATGCACACGACGTATTGCTTGTTTTACTCTCATGACTTGAATTTTCATGTAAGAGACTTGATGGATTTAACTCTTGGACAAAATTAAGTTAATAAGTTACAAAATTAAGATAACAAAATATGTATCATTAAGAAAAAGAACATCACAACACGATGTTCGGGAAGCTAACTAGTTCCCCGACCAAAATCCTGACATTTACATGATAAGAAAATCTTTAAATTACCATCGACGGGAGTTATCAGACGCATAATGTTACCCTCCAGAACATGGTGACATGGCAGATGAGAAACAGAACAAGATAACAGAACTCATCTGAGGTAGTTCCAGATTTCAGACTACATTATTGCAATTGCATAAGTTAAGAATTAACTTTAAATAACAGAAATTAGACTGCACACCAAACAACGCCCTTTCACTCACCTTAGCTGCTTAAGAACAGAACACACACTCCACTCACGGCACGAGAGAAATTAAAAAAACGGAACATGCTCACATCCCAACGACAATACTACCACCGAACAGGAGTACCATAAACAGAAGCCATTCCCTATCAACTTTTCACCTTACACAACAGTGACCTTTCTTAGAAACGACCCAAACACAACCATGGCACCAACTTCAATGTACAGCATTAAGCTACCACCACTCCACGTACAACGTCAATTAGACATCACGAACTAGCTCACAGATTACGTTAAGCGACACAACTACCAACTTCAACCAACGTAGGATACCCGTGTCCCACGACGAGTCATCTTACTCCTCCGAACAACCACAGAACAAGTATGCCCACGAGCAAATGCAAGTCACCCTATCCTCAGCTAGCTGATCACAGCTCCATTACATTTCACACCACCAAGAAAGAACAGTTTACACAACTGCTTTCCAGTTAACACAAGACCTGAGACGGTGAGAACGCCTATAGCAGGCTTCGTCGAACTAGGAAAAGAATAATATGTCGACGAAACAACCTCAGTCATGTCGCACTTAACCACCAACACAAATCAGCTTCCACTAGCAACTCTTCTCCATCTCTTACAACTCAACATCTCCACGGTACCATGGTGCTCAAGTTCCACAAGAAAATCACAACTCCTGTCTTCACTGGTAACTCCCTTCGACAACACTTTTCAGTACTCCCACAGTTCCAACAACAGTGGACAACATCCGTCACAATTTATCATTTACTAGCTCCTGAAATGAAACCCAACAAGGACTTCAACTTACAACTTAATCACTCTCAGCAACATCAAGATCATCAGGCTCACGTTCTCCTGCAGCTTCACAGTACGACAGGTGAGTTCAAAATATGCGTCTCCTCTCTGCATCTTCCAATAAAACAGTTACTTCTGTAGGAAATGACAACACTTTATACGGACCGGTATATTTCGGAATCAACTTTCCTGAGACTTTAATTCCAGGAGTTTTCTTCCAGAAAATCTTGACAAACACAAGATCATTTACCTTAAACTTCCCTTGAATTCGACCCTTGTTATAACGAACAGCAAGCTTGTCGTGAGAAACCTTAATAGCTTCCTGAGCCTCCTTCCATATCTCTTTTACTCTTTCAGGCGTCGGTTGATCAGGCAACAAATCATTTAACGACCACAGATTAGTCAACGACGAGTTAGGCGCGAAAGCACACATTAAGGAAAACGGTGTCTTTCCATGCGATTTATGATCCGCCGTGCTGAATGCATAAGCTAACCAATGCAGCGATGAATCCCACTTTGCATGGTTGTCCCTATGGTAAGCAATGAGTGCAGCTCTCAAATTTCTATTTACCCTTTCCGCCAAACTGGGGTTTGGGTAATACGGTGTCGTAGAGACATGCGATATCGAGTATTCGAAACAAAAATTCCTCATTTGAATAGATGTGAAAGTCTTAGCATTGTCCGAAATAAGGTACTGACACGGACCAAAAGATGTGAAAATACTCTGCAAACATTTAATTACAGAAGATGAGTTACTGACTTTAGTAGGAAAAATCCAACAGAATCTAGAAAATCCGTCGACGCAAACCAACGCAAACCTATTTCCAACCTTGGACCTCTGGAATGGCCCGACGAAATCCACGTACAAACGCTCCATGGGTCTTGATGCGGGCTCAGATGATAGAAATCCCACCTTCCTCGAGACTGCGGGTTTACTGACATTGCATGAACGACATCCTAGCACAAACTTTTGAATATCACGATCCATTTGTTTCCAAGTGAAAGATTTACGGATCTTTTGCCTAGTCTTAAATATCCCCAGATGACCTCCCACTGGAGACTCGTGGAAATACCGAAGCATACCATCTACCAACTGAACAGGTAACACGACCTTAGGTCTCTTGTCATGACGAGCAACACAACACAATACTCCAGAACGCAGAAAATACGGATGAACAGCCTCTCCATTAGTTAATTTACTGATGATACCCTCTAAGTTAGGATCCTCCCTCTGGTGAATAGCAGTATCTTTGAAAAGTAAGGGTGAATTATTCAACATGTGCTGAGCAGAACTGGCTCCAACCATAACATTACTCATAGCTACCGGCTCAACTCCCTTCTTTCCCAACGGAACGTCTTCATACATCCTACTCAGAGAGTCGGCCACCACATTCTCACAACCCTTGATGTGGCGCACCTTAAACTTAAACGAAGATATGCGTGTTGCCCACCTGGCAATGCGCCCGGTCTTCCTCGGCCTGGCTAACACCCAACCCAATGCCTGATTATCAACTTCCAATTCAAATTCAGCATGTTCGATGTACAACTTAAATGTTTCCAACGCGAACATCACTGCGAGTCCTTCCTGTTCGTAGACAGAATATGAAGATTCAGGTTTAGTTAATGTTCGAGAAGCGAACGCAATCGCCCTCCTACCATTATCTCCTTCTTGAAGTAAAACTGCGGCTACAGCTCCCAATGAAGCATCGGTCTGAATAATAAACGTTTTGTTGAAATCTGGGACAGCCAGTACTGGTGCGTTGCATAAAGCATCTTTAAGATCGTCAAATGCAGCTGGCTGCGACTCACCCCACGCAAAAGGAACGTTCTTCTGCCTCAACTGATTCAACGGAATGGCACGACGAGCAAAATCCGGGATGAACTTTCGGAAAAAAATTATCATGCCGACAAACCGAGCTACTCCCTTGATATTGACCGGCACCTTGTAGTCTCTTATACTCTGCGTACGAGATGGATCGACAGAAACCCCTTTAGCTGACTCAATGTGTCCCAAGAACGCGATCTGCGACTTAGCAAAGGAAGTCTTAGACATTTTCACAGTTAAACCAGCTGTTTTGAGTCTCTCAAACACTTCTCTTAAGTGGCGGACATGATCCTCGAAATTGTTACTGAACACCACCACGTCGTCTAAATAGTGGTACAAAAAACTAAATGTTATGCCTGAGAAGACAGGATCCAATAACCTGCTCAGGACAGCTCCTCCAGTGCTCAAACCAAACGGGAGACGAATGTACTCAAACAAATTCCAGTCCGTGGCGAAAGCAGTTAAATGCTTTGACTCTTCAGCCAACGGCACCTGATTATATGCTTGCGTCAAATCAAGCAGCGAGAAGAAACGAGCGTCTTTAAACCAACAGAAACAGTTGTGTAGATCCGGCAATGGTATCGACTCTTGAACAACTTTCTTGTTAAGTCTCCGATAATCGACCACCGGTCGAAAACCACCGTGAGGTTTCGGGACCAAAAATATCGGCGATGAGTATACGGAAATAGACGGGCGAATAACACCATCAGCCAGCATCTTATCAATGATCTTTTTCAATTCTGCCATCTTGGGCGGACTCAATCGCTAAGGCGGGTGACGAACAGGAATGTCATCCTCGACAATTATTTTATATGACATCAAATTAGTAACACCCAACTTATCAGTAAATACCTCAGGATACTCGGAACACAAATCTCGAATAACACAAGCTTGACCGTCAGAAAGGTTGCCTAAATCGAGGTCATCAACCCCAAAACTTGCCTCTTGCTCAGCTTTCTCTTCAACGTCCACATGACCGGTTCCAACTTCATATCTTTCGGAAGCCGAGAATTTCAATTTAAGATCAAGACAAAAGTTAAACCAAAACGTTTCTCTCCCCACGTCTAAAGTCACTCCTGAATGAAACATAAAATTTTCCCCTAAAATAACCGGACAAGACAACTTCGCAATAATCCAAAATGGAAACTTCCACGTGAAATTGTGGATGCGAATCTTCAATTTAACCGAACCAAGAATTTCTATAATAATAATGCATTTTATTAATCCCTTAACGAGTCAACGACTCATATGCAAAGCAATCGTACAGTTTTATCTTGTTGGCGACAAATTACAATTCAATGTATAGTTTACAAGTTTTCAGTATGAAAATATATACAACATTTTGTAGCTTTCATAAGTTTTTGTACACAATGTGGTCTTCTTTTTTGTCTTCTCAGATTTTGGAATTTCTTAAACTGACATTTTATAATCATTCCACATAAACTGTTTTAGCCTCCTTTTAAAGATTGGTAGGCTAGGTGCAATTTTTATATTTTCTGGTAGTCTATTGAACTTTACAAAGGCACTATACTTAATGCTATTACTGCCATATTGTTTGGAATTGATATGGAAAAGTGATAAGTCATCTGCATGTCTAGTTTTGTAAGCGTGTAAATCAGATTGTTTAGTGAAGTTTAAATTTGAGTGGATACCTTTGTGTAGGATTTGGTACATCAGGACATTTGATTTGATTTCTGCATTTAGGGCTACTGGTTGAACTTTACTCGTAATATAAAGGTGTTTGGTAGGTGTTAAAAAAGGGTAGTTATACATATTTCTTATGGCTCTATTCTGAATTACCTCAATTTCCTTTTTTAGGTAATTTGAGCATTTTATCCAAATTGTATTCAAATATTGTAAGTGGCTATGGATTAAGGAAAAATACACTTTCCTGAGTAGATATTTTGGGATATAGTAGCTCAATTGTTTTATCATCCCAGCAGCAGGTGATATTTTTTTAACTAATGCATCAATGTGCTCTTGCCAGGAGAGATTTTCATCTATTATCAGGCCTAGGTATTTGACAGATGAGACCCTTTTAACTGCCTTTCCATTCAGCATCATATTCTGAGTGATGTCTAACTTTGTTCTACGCTTAGATATTATTAAATAATTTGTTTTACCTTCATTTATTGTTAATTTATTTGACTGGGTCGAGCCAAGTATTGTATTCATGTCCTCCTGTATGTGTGTAATCAGCGTGTTGGTGGTGTACGCATTGTAAAAGATGCTTAAGTCATCTGCAAACAACGTTATATTATCATGAAAACTGAGTGTTGTTATGTCATTAATATATACTAAGAAGAGGGAAGGACCCAGTATTGATCCTTGGGGCACACCATGGGTAATATTTACCTCCTCACTTTTGTAGCCATTTATTTCAACATACTGCTTAAGATTAGACAGGTAATTTTTAAACCATGTCCAAGCTACTCCTCGGATACCTGCTTTATCAAGTTTCCCTAAAAAAAATTCATGGTCAACAGTATCAGACGCCTTTTTCTGGTCTATGAAAAGGCCACTCGCTGTCATCTTATTGTCTATGACATCCTGCAAGTTAGAGATTATATCAATTGTGGCTATTTCTGTGCTTGAGTTTTCTCGGAATCCATACTGCCCTTTGTAGAAGTAATCATTTTTATTTAAAAAATTAACAATTCTGTTTTTCACTACTGTTTCGAGTACCTTGGGTATGGGTGGGAGGATGGAAATGGATCTGTAATTGTCTGGATAGGTTTTTTCACCTCCTTTATAGACTGGTATGACTCGTGCTATTTTTAGATCATCAGGTACCAGGCCAGTCTCTAACGATAAATTAATTAAAGTAGTTAGTGGGCTACTTATTATGTCAATGGAGTTTTTTAACAATTTTACTGACATACCATCTCTGTCTTGGCTACTTTTCATTTTAAAGCTTAATATAATATTGCGAATTTCCATCTCATTAGTCGGGGTCATAAATATGGAATCTGTGTTGACATTAATTTCATTAACTTTCTTCCCTGGGAGGATGTTTTTGGCTAACTTTTGTGCTATGTTTATAAAGTGAGTGTTTAGAGTATTGCAAATATTTTCTTTTCCTGTGAAAGATTTACCGTCAATTATTATCTCACTGGGACCATCTTTGTTCTCAGTTGTGCAGTTGTAGATCATTTCATTTATTACTTCCCAAGTATATTTTATGCTATTGGCGTTCAATGTTAATTTATGCTCATAATATGAGGATTTCAGTTTCCGTTTTAAAGCTGTCACTTTGTTCCTACATATTATGTGCTCTTCCTTTAAGAGGTTGTTGTTTCTGTGAATGTTAGTTTTAAGTTTAGCATGTAGTAGGTCCCTTCGTTTTATTAGCTGAATTAATTATGTTGTAATCCATGGGTTATTGTGGTTCTGGTGTATTTCCTTCAAAGGTGTGTCAGTGTTCTCTTTGTTGGGTATCTGTGTCAAGATTTTGTGTTTCATGGCGATGTAAGTTTCATTTACATCATCTAAACAGCCTATTTGATTGAGATCATTGGTGAATATGTTTTTTGTTCACGTACCGGTAATTTTTATTTACGTTTTTTGAACTAGACCTTTGCTTGTTGTGGGGGTATTTAAATGTCATGTTCGAGATTGGGCTTTTGCCTGGATAGTAATTTGACCAGAAAATCTCAGTTACAAGAATATTATGGTCACTAATATCACTATTTATATTGCTTATCCTATAGGTATATTTACAGTTATTAGTGGCTACCTGATCAAGGAGTGTACTTGTTGATTCACATATTCTTGTTGGATACCGAGTATTGCATTGTGTGAAACCATAGCTTGATAGTAGATTGAGGTATGATTTGGTTACATTATTTTTGTTTAGTAAGTTAATATTTGTATCACCAATGCATAAGCAAAGATTGGCATTATTTTTCGAAAGAATGTGCTCTAGAGATTGCATGAAATTTGTTGCGTTATTTATGTTAGGATTATATACTGCAATTATATTAATAGTATGCAGGTTATTGAAACGAACAGTATCACTTCTTATAAGCTCTAACTGGATCAAGCTATGGTTACTCTCAACTAGGTTAAGAACTTTTATATTCCATTTTTTGTGGACATAAACTCCCACACCTCCACCGTCCTGATTGTCTCTGTGCACAAAAGCAACAGAATAGTTGTTTAGGTTGAAGTATTTAGCTTCATTACTTTTTACCCAAGTCTCGGTTACCACTATGACATCTAGATTTTCAACAATATGAATTAGTATCTGGATATCTTCTAGTTTATTTTTGATGCTTCTGCTATTTAGGTAAAGACACTTGATTTGGCTAACCTCATTTTAGTGTCTGCTACGTAGTCGTGGATACAGTCATATTTACGCTCATCAATTGATGAGTGTAAGTCAACATCAACTAGTAGGTCCATGTCTTGATTCATTATTATTTCTGTGAATGGGATGGCTGAGCCTTGTTGATGGAAGAGTCTCTTACTAGCCTTTCAATGTCTTCCGGTGAGCTGATCCTGACAGCCTTGTCACTATCTGATTTACGGACGAATATTTTGCAGTCCCGGGTCCAGACGTATTTAAAACCTAATTTACGGAGGTCTCTTGCCTGTTTGTGGAGTACTTTATTAGCTGGCGTCAAATGCTCGTTTACGTAGATAGGCCTAGCCCTTGCATTGATTCCAGCATCACTTGAGTTCAGGTTGGGTTTGGACCTTTTGCCTTTTAAAATTGCCTCCTTTTTAGCCGGCTGCAGAATTTGACTAGTAAAGGAGGTGGAAGACCTTCTCTGCTTTGTGGTAGCCGATGGCAGGCGTCAATATCGGACTCAACAACTGTGACACCCAGCTGGTCAGCGATAGTCTGGACAATCTGAACGGTGTTTTCGTTTGAAGTGTGCGGCACGCCATGAAGCTCTAGGTTGTTTCGCCGAACGTACTGTTGAAGCTCGAGGTTCTCTTGCTTTAACATTTTAACCTCACTGCAAGCGATATCATTTTCCTTCTCTAACTCACAAACTCTTTGGCTGAGCTTTGTAATTTCTGACAAGGCTTGCTTCAGAGTTTGTGTGGCAGTTGAAATGTCACGTTTCATACTATCGAAACAATCAGAAAAGTATGTCACGGACTTGAGCATGTCATTCTGAGTCTTTTCAATGTTTTCGAGTTTTATCAGTCGCAGGTTGATTTCACAAACAAGATCTTCTAAATCAGGTTTACTTACATTCTCGTCTGGCGAAACCTTTTCCGTAGTTGACCTACTTACTGCACTGCACTCGACACAATGCCACTGCTTGGCTTTGTCGGACAAAAGCCGGTTAAAAACTTTCTTTTGTATGTCTACACAGGTTCTGTGGTATGATTTACCACATTCCCCATCACAAATTATGTAGTCTTCGTTATCAGTTACAAATTTTTCACACTGACCACACTTGGTTGATTTGTCACTTGTCGCCATCTTGAAAATCATTCTAATGATGAATTATTTGCTGACACAAGTTTAACGTCCACCTGGGACAACGCTGGGAACTTACAAATTCCTTTCATGGCCTGATACCAATCTTCACTCATTAACGATGCTGCACTGCCCGAATCAAGTAAAGCACTCACGTTAGCATCGTTTATAAGAATCCCAATCACAGGAGAAGGTAATAACGAATTTAAGGAAATTTTGGAACAGCTTTCCTAACCAACCTTTGCTTCACAAATAGTACCTGACATCGATAAATCCTCATCAGCATTGTCACGATGCCAGCTCTCCTTCTGTCAATCTGGCCTTAGTTTACTCCCGATCAGAATGACCAATTCCACCACAACGACCACAATTTACAACATTAACTCCTTCACGCACAGTGGCACCTTGTCCAACAATCTCGGCTCTCCGATCTTGACCATTCTGCACACGAGCACTTCCATCACGACCCTGATTCTGAGGAGCTCTCACTTCGCGATTCCTATCCTGCCCAGCTTGAGGACGAGCATTTCCCCAACGATTCGGATTACCTTGAGGTCTTCGATCCACCCAACGATCATTTCTACCTTGAAATCTGTTATTATTATTATTATTATTACTCCAACGATGTTGCATCTCCTTCGACCTATTACGATTCAACTGGCTCACATGACCTCTCTGAGGTTCATTTTGTATTACAGACTCTGCATGAACAACAACTGCATTCAACTCCGACACAGTTCGAGCACGAAATCCTACTCTCAGAACGGACCTATACTCGGGAGTTATACCATCTAATATGTGAAAAACAATTTCCTCTTCAGTGAAATTGACAGAAAATACCTTCGCAAACTTAAGAATATCCTGCACGTAAGAAGTCATCGACTCTCCAACACACTGGAGACGATATAAATACTGGTGTTCAATCGGACCAATCGATCTTGAAGGCACACAATTTTCTAACACCAACCCAATAAAATCCATAATTCTAGTATTTTTAGCCATAGCTTCAACTACAATTTTTCTCATGAGTCCACAAGTAAATGGGAACATTAATTGATATATTTGGACATCAGTTACATCGAAAACTTCAGCATATTCTTCAATTTCAACTAATTCTCTCAAAAACATGATAATCCCGTCAGTAGTATCAGTACTCAGATTTTTCACCCTTGCCACACAAGCTGTCAACGGATGAGCCAAATTTCCAAAATTCTTCTGAGTGAACACAGAACGACCCGGATTTCCTTCTCTTAATTCATCAGAAACTGCTAATCCTTCTCCACGTCTCACTCGACTAATTGCTCGATCATCGAGATCACCCCGATCATAGAAATTAAATCTGTTCTTCGACCTTCGGTTACGCCCTTCAGATGGCGACGATAAAGGAATTCTCTGACCATCCAATAAAGCAGATTGATCTAGTCGACTAACTGGAAACTTATTCGGTCTAGGCAAATTTCGCATAGCACCCTGATCAATCAAATTAGCACGCCTACGAACACTGTCACTACTGGATACAGAACACACAGGTCTAGAATTTGCATTCGAATAAGAATACTTAACACCACCATACGAGTTACTCATAGTGTAAACAGGAAGTACATTGCCCACATTCACAGATCTGGCACTAGAAACACGACATACACCTTCACTTCTTAATAACGAACGGCGTTCATATAGGTTAGGCCTAGCATCAAATTCAGAAAATCTATCATCAACACGACCACCATACACAAGCGAAGAAATTGGCACTCCTGAATCAACTCCCGACCTAATATCTGACAACACAGAAGTTTCCCTAATTAAATTCAACTCGGCTGGAGACGCTTCCCCAACACTCAACTGATTAAACCGTGTCACACCATTAACTACTGACCTCTTAGCAGAATTACGAGTATTTTCCAATCTGAAATTAAATTCACTTCGAGCATCACTAATACGACCATTACTCACTCGATGTTCAACGTTTTGCACAGGCACATTCATAACGTTAACAGGTTGCTGAAATAAAGGATTAGACACTGTAGCAGAATATAAACCAATGTAGTACAATATATTTCCGTCAATCAATACCAAACAAATTATGTTAAACTGTATTAACACTCACATTCGTGGGACATGTTTCGGGGCCATGCTGCTCCCTTTTTCAGCCACATCATCTCCTCAATGTCATCGTGCGTTCTCAAAGATATCTCATTATAAAAGATGCTCACACAAACAAACATTAAAAACAATAAAAACAATCTAAAAACACTATACTAAAAATACACATACGTATAAACGTATACAAATATATCGAAACTCAGAATGTCTGTCACCGTGTCCATGTAAAATAAAAATTCCTCTTCTACGTTGAAGTTGGTCCAATCGACCGTAGAACGGTGGAATTTTAACAGACACTTTACTAACCTCAACTTCACTGGTAGTGCCATTAGGTGTTCGCGCTTCATTATCACTATTTTCAGTCATTTCTCAAATCACGTCAGGGTCACCAATTTATAGATACTCTATTTATTTTTTAATTTCAATCACTTATTTCAACTGATTTTAACAGAACAACAACAATCAGTATCTCTCCTTAGATTACATTATAGGCACTACTATCTATATATTTGTTCTTTTTCTTTTCTTCTTTCTCTTTGGTACGGAAGTGGGCACAGTAAACTCTTTACCCAATTGCTA
Organism: Meconema thalassinum; assembly: GCA_946902985.2. NCBI lineage: Eukaryota > Metazoa > Arthropoda > Insecta > Orthoptera > Tettigoniidae > Meconema > Meconema thalassinum. The sequence goes on from OX336395.1 coordinate 194,270,473, forward strand.
CTGTGCAGTGGTATGTATCATTGGGTAACCGTCGACTACCGATAAAGCGTAAGACCAGTAAGTAGCGGGTAATCGCAAACAAGAGTATGACGTAACGCAGAGAAATAAATATGAGGTAAAATATAGGAATAGAGACGAGGACACAAATGGTATTAAACTCTTCACACCGAAGTGACCCACCTTGGTGACTCACTACACATAGACACACATGACCGGGTCACAAATATGGATCATGGGAAAGGATGACCCATTCAAATCTTTAAATTAATATTGTCGAAAAATGCTACTATGTTACTAACCAGTGGAATTATAGGCGTATATACCAATGTGGCAACATTTAAAGGAAGTGCATAACCTAAATCATATAAAGCTCGCAACATTAAGGCACGTTGATAATCATATCGTGGACATTGAAAGAGAATATGATTTAAGGAACCCTCCATTTGTAAACACGAACACAGAGGATCATTACGTCGTTTTATGCGGAATAAATACACCGGCGTTAATGCATGGTTAAAACGTAGACGAATGATTGTAATGATATGTCGTCGTGTGTATTTCCCTCCCTGAAACCATGGTTTGCTTAAAATAGTCGGTTGTATCCCAAAATAGTGTTTGGCCTTAATTCTTGCATAGTTAGTCCACGTGTCTTGCCATTCATCCTGTATCGTCGAACGAATTATAGAACGCAAATCAGGCATTGGTATGGCTATGTTGTAAGCTTTGCCTTTACCATTAGCAGCATCTTTGGCGAGGTTATCCGCTATTTCGTTACCCTCAATATGAGAATGGCGGGGTACCCACGTGATACTGACTTCAAATCCCTCCGTATGTAAAGTGTACAATTGTTGCACTAACTGACATTAAAACTAATTATCGGCCTCTGGAACATTTTGAAGTGCTTGCACTACACTCATTGAATCGGTACAAATTAAAGAATGACGATTGGCATGTTTTTTTATATAAAAACACGTCTGACGGATGGCAAAAATTTCGGCTGTAAATATCGTGACGTCTGGGGGTAAAGTATACTGAAATGAGATTTTTCAATCTGGAGCAAAGAAGGCTGCTCCCACACGAGAAGGGTTAACCATTTTAGAACCATCTGTATAAAAAATGATGCAGGAGATCAAAGGATTCGTTATCTCCCGAAAAATACGAGGAATGATTGCGGGATGATGTTGAAAGGACTGATATACTTGGGGTAAGGAGTTCTGAAGAATATGAGGTTGAAAATACGTTGCAGCATACGGAATAGCATATATCGGTAACCGCATGACTTTTAATATATTATGGCGGTAAGGTTGAAGCATGGAATATGCGGTTAGTAAGGTTGGACGAGAATCTGTGGGCAATAATCGACGCGTATAATATTCCTCCAATAGTTGTAATTTAGGGACGATAGGTGATGTTGTTATCATCATTTTTCGTAATAGGTAGATACATGCAAGGTATCTATGCCGATGATGAAGTGCCATTTCTCCGGTTTCAACTAAAAGGGCTCCTGTGGGGGTTGATTTAAGGGCAGCTATAATTATACGTAAGGCAGAAAACTGTATTCTATCTAACCGGAGGAGCCTAATGCTGGACATTGAATAAAAAAAAGGAATTGAAATCCAGCACAGAACGGATGATGTTACGATAAACCGTTAATAATGATTCTGGGTCCGCCCCCCAATTGTGTCGAGTGAGTGACTTTAGAACATTAATTTTGCTGGCGAGATGACTCTGAAGGTATTGCGTATGTCTCTCCCATTGCATTTTCCTGTCAATGTGAATCCCTAAGTATTTTATACTCGTCACCACCGGAATTTGACCTTGACGGTATAATATAGGAGAACTGTCGTAAATTCGTTTGTGCGTAAATATCATCGCAGCGTTTTTTCCAACAGATGTTTCAAATCCGTATTGATGTAACCAGTCATGAGCATGAGATAAGGCGTGGTATATATCCCTACGACATGCGGAAAACTCTTCTCTAGTGCAATATATTAGAATGTCATCCGCATATTGAAGAATGCGAGCGTGCGGTAATATGACTGTTTCTAAAGTACAAGTGTAAATTAAGTATAAAGCCCCGCTTAGAACGTCTCCCTGCGGAACACCAAAATAGGTATGTCGAAAATCAAAGACACCGGCTGGGGAGTTTAAAGTTATGTGCCGATGACATAGCATATTATGTATTAAGCACCTGAAGGGAAAGAGAAACTGTAGATCCCTCATAAGTTTAATAAGAAGATATGGATCAATAGAATCATATGCATTTTTGAGGTCAAGGAACACAGCTACTGTGTGCATTTTCTTTCCTTTTGCTAGGAGTAGGTCAGTAAGATATATATTTAAGGGGTCAGATGTACCAAGTTTTTTTCGAAATGCAAATTGGGTTTTGGGAAACAGGTTATGATATTCTAGGCACCATTGAAGCCTTCGGAGAAGAATATGTTGAATTTTTTTTCGGAAACAAGATCCAAGTTGGATACCACGATAACTACTCAGCAATCGAGCATCTTTCATAGGTTTGAGAATCGGTACAGTTTGAAAAACATTCCAATCCTCCGGGAAGGTTCCATTGCGTAAGATGGAATTATATAGTTGAAGAATGATACCCTGAGCGTTTACGGGAAATCGAGCGATCATTTTGAAAGTCACTCCATCAATCCCTGGGCTGGATGATTTTTTGTGACGAAATGTGTGACGTAATTCGCTACTTGTAATAGGCTGCATTAAACTGGGAAAACGGTCCAGTGAACCAGAGGTACAAGATGTAGGCAAGCTAATAACTATATCCGGTGTCCAAGTATGATACAGGTCATGGTATCCCTGCGCCGAAAGTTGAGAGGAGGATGAAAAAGTGCTATTATTAGAGAAATGTTTAATCGCCGTCCAAATACTGTTTAGGGACGTAGTACTGCTTAATTGGGTAATGTATAATTTCCACGCTTCACATCGTTTATGATTAAATACACGTTGGATTTGCGCAGTGAGACTGTTGTATCTCAAATAAGATGTTGCAGAGCCATAATGTCGAAAAGCTTTTAAACTCGCCTTACGCCGTCTTACCAGCTGTCCGCATTCTTGATCCCACCATGAGGGTAAGGTACCACGATTATTCGGAGGACCTCTCGTTGTAATTAAAGGGTGATATATATTAAAATAGGCTCGGATATTCTCTAATAAAAAGGTATAACTGTTACTTGGCACCTGTGTATGCTGAGAAAGCCTGTCCTCTAAAAATCGAGAAAACAACTCATAATCAAAAAGTCGTAAGTTTCTCTTAACCTTAGATACGTTTTGTGGGATATGGCGGGTACGCGAGACATCATAGTCTATTATAATTGGATAATGATCGCTTTGATGCGTATCCTTCACGGTCTGCCATGTCAACTTATGAGATAAGTCGAAAGTAGTGACGCTTAAATCCACCGCACTTTGGGAACTATTTGGTGGGGTAATGCGCGTGGGTGATCCATCATTTAAGAGATGTAGGTGTAATTCCTGTATAGCTGCAGCGATGTGACGTCCTTTCGGATTAATTCGGCCACTGCCCCACAAGGCGTGATGTGCATTAAAATCCCCCACTGAAAGATGTTTAGAAAATTGTTGTATGAAACGGAAATATGCATGCCATTGCCGACGGGAACCTTGTATACCCGCGGGACAATAAATGTGACTTACATGGAGATCTTGCACAAGGAATGTGTGATGATAAGTGTGAGGAATATAGAATTGATTAGAGAGGGGAGTGTATCGTAAGTTATTTTTGAAGAGCGTCATGATGCCACGATATCCTGGACCATCCTGACGTTCAACCTGATAGTTGGGAATCAAAAAGTTATACGAGGAACGAAACCATGTTTCTTGTAGGAGTATGATATCCGGATCATACTCCTGGATTAACTGCAGTAATTCATGCTTTTTATTTAGAATACTACGGCAATTCCACTGGAGGAGTAACATATAGCACGCATCAAAATTAGTCCAGTGTAGGACTACTACTAACTAGGGTATTATATTTTGTGGAAGGAGGAATGGGAAGTAATGGTACTATTTTTTCCAATAATTTTTTCACATAAAAGCTCCATTCAGCGTTGTGCCCTAATAATTCTTGTAATTTCTAGAAATCTTCCATGATGCCATGTGACGGATCTCGCGAAGTGCCGGTTATTTGAGAAGACCGTTTCTTCGAAACTTCCTCACCCATGGTGGCGGGGTGCAAAGCCACCCCTACACCACTGCCAGACGGTTGCTTTAAGATATCTAAATAGGCCCGTCGGTCGTAACCTATGGGATTCACCACTTTGTATGCTTTCGTTTTCTCGGAGGATCCTCCTGACGCGTAACATTAGACTGTTCTAAGGTCGGAAATTGCTGCGGGAGGGTAAGAGGATTGAACGGTACATTGTAGTTAGCCTTAATGACTTCATGGTACGATTTATTATCGGTACACATTTGGCGTTTTATGGACTTCTGTTTTTCCAATTCAGGGCAGCGTGCGGCGCCTGCCGAATGGTTGTCACCACAATTAGCACATTTGAAAAGAGTCTCCTTACATGTTTCCGTCGAATGGCCTTGCGCACAGTTACCGCAAACTGGGGAGCGAGCCTGACAGTGTAGTTTTACATGCCCGTATCTTTGACAGTTCAGACATCTAATGGGGGGAAATATGAATAATGTTACCTCTAGTAGCACGTTAAAAATAGATACATACTCCGGTAGCCGCTGTGTTTTAAAGAAAATTTTCACTGTTCCAGTAGGAAGGGATTCCAACTGGTCATTTATCATCTTTTTCCGAAAAAAAAAAAGTTAGACTCGAACGATTGGAACTGGCGAATCAATATATTTTAAGATTTCCTTATGTGTTAATGATGTGTCTACGCCCCTAATTAGCCCAACACGTTGGACGTTAGCGGACGGGATAAAGGCGACCAAGTGTTTTGCTGGTAATAAGGGATTTTGTAAGAAGGAATTTGCTTCTATCGCCTTGTGAAATTGTACCTGAACACGATTGCGTCATTTGCGTTGAACATTCTTTATACCCGCGATCTTATTTTCGAAAAATAGCTTGCCTAATGCCATCGGATGTAAATTGTCAATATGTTGATCTCCCTCTCCTTGCACAAACACCGTGTACGGCCCTGTGTGATGGTCATAATACCGATTGTCATTTGACAATGGCTGTCGTTTAGCAATAACTGGCGATGTTTCAGCAATGGTAGTTGTTGGAGTTGATACTAGCTCAGCCTCCGACACTACAAGCATGCTTTCAACGGACACTACATCCTCGTATTCGACGTGTTCTAGTTCGTCCGGTGGTCGCCCCATCTGACTACCATCACTTTCTGACGACATGTTGAAAAGTTATCCCCTACAAAGAATGGGTTACTAACCTGATAGAGCACTAACGAGACACTAACACACTAAACAAATAACAGGCCACAAACCCTCCGTCCACTCAACACACAAAAGCACGTTCCCTACACCCGATACCACTCACTGCACAGATGCACACCGTATGGAGGTTGGGTACGAATGCAACTTTTTTCTTTTTCAACTGTTTTTTTTTTCTTTCTTTCTTTATCATTCACAGCTACCTATATCATGTCCACACCTACCTATATCATGTCTCCTGCACCTACACTCCTATATGACCTATGCAGTGGAGACCTGGTCAGTGACAAGAAGAGAGAGAGAGTGAAATGAAATGTTTAAGAAGTAGCCTACGATATGAAAAACAAGAAGGGATAGAGTGAAAAATGACGAAGTCACTGCCGTTATTTGAATAGAAAAGTTGAAGAAGGAAGAAGAAGAAGAAGAGGGCAGGGACAGGAGAAGGTGGAGGAGTACCATAAACGCCCCGACCCGGCCTTAAACTGGATAAGGGGAAGGATGATTAGGAAAAGAATTGTGACTGTCGTAAACTTAACTCTAGCCAGCAAAGAAGAGCATTTCTTTTTAAATTTCCGCGAATACCTTATTACAACTTCATAGCTCACCTGCTCATGATTCTTTGATTACGGTACTGTACCTTAGAAATCATTGTCAAACCGCGCGACGTAGGCGTACTCGATAAATCGTGCTCCAGGGCCTTGAGGGTAGATGCAGCAAGTCCGGAGATCGGAAGTTCGAATCTCGGCACTAACAGTGGCTATCCTGAGTGTGTTTTATATCTTGTTTTTTCCAAACTCCCTCCAGGCAATTGCTGGGATAAAACTTTACTTCAAGTCTCGGTTCACCTACGTCAACCTTGTCCCTAATATCATTACCTACACTACTACAGTAATCATATAAATACAGGTTATCAGACAAATTCAACACCAACCCAAATTACACGGGGCTGACGTCCCAAGTCCCTAAAATGAAGTAACACGCTAAATCTACGGTAGGTTCCACATCAGGCACGGTCAATGCATCGACTCTCCGCAAGCTGGAGCCTGGAGCGCTACAAGGCGTATCTTTATATTCCTTGGTGCTCGATAATGGATATTTACTCTTAGGTAATTTATATCGCTGTTGGTTACAAGATAAATCTACAGATAGCATTAGTTGCAAATGTCATTGTCGTATTTATGATAAAAATCAATAGATGTCGCGACGTACTTGTGGAATCGTAGGTTGTCAAAATAATCAGTATTTTATGTCACGAAGAAAAATGTTTTATTTCGGCTTCCGAAATTAAGTTGATGTTAACCTCACACACTTCTCGAATTCTGTGCTGTCATTTTAGTTTGAACCTTTTACATTTATTCTGGAAGAAATATGTGAACGAATTATAAAATTGAACGATGTGACATTTAGCGAAAAACTAGAAATTAAATGCAAGAGGTTAAGTGGAGGCCTATTGCAGATAGATTTTTGTACCGCTTCTGAACGCTGGATGATGATATAATGTTTAACAAGACTGAATCGACGAAAGGGAGCTTTCTAGAACAAACTAAAGCCGCAAGGGAGGAAAGGGCACTTGAAAAGAAACGAGAAGTTGCGGCTAAACTTATTCAGTCGTATGTCAGAAAATGGGCTACGAGAAAGAAATTCACAAAACTTGTCTTGTAAGTTTATGTCATACTACTAGTGAGGATTTAGATTGAATGAATAATATCTCGTTGTGTTTAAGGTACGTTTTCTTTTCTCTGTCCATTCTAGGGACGAATTCGATGAAGTATTTGGGGATGAGCATGAAGAACTGAAGCCGTCCCTTCAGGTGTACCAGATCGCCTGTCGATTCCTAGTGGTGTGGGACAAGGAGCGAGATAAAGATAGATTTGAAAAGCTCTGTAGGTTAGTATATTGAGAGTTAAGAATTTGGAGACATCAATGAAGCTACCGTATTCTAACTATTTAATGACATATAATTTAGATCCTACTCAAAGAGGGGCAGATGACCTCGTAGTTCCGCCCCTTAAAACAACAATAACTAACTAACTACCTACTCAAAGTACAAAACAATTTTCTGTGGAGAGCCAAGATATTTATGTTGCGAGAAGGAATATGCAAAATCTGGAAAATATTCAATAGTAATAGGTGTTGTGATTAAGAACATTTTATCGCTAGAGGGTGTTATTGCATCTATTCAGCCATATTTTTTTTTGCGCTGGTTTTGCCGCTAGGTTTGAAAGTGGTGAACGAGGAATAAGGCTTTACATACAAAAACGAACCTTATCTGGGGCTCACACCCAGACCCCCTTGCTTGTGTGGCAGGCAGTAATTTTTGTCCAGACAGTCTTGTAGCCAAGAAGCGACCAATGGTTTAGTCCAGACCGTCTTCTAAGCAAGTAGCGACCAATGGCTTTTTCTCGTCCTACTTAAGTACAGTAGAACATCGTTTATCCGGACTAATTGGGATCGAAAGTGTTCCGGATAACAATTTTCCCAGATACGGTAATCAAACGCGTTTATTTCATAGGAAGAAAAACCTGCACAGTACATTATGATGATAACCACCAAGCTTCTTATTTAGCTGCAACTCTTTCTCAACAGAGGTCCAGCAATGGGAACTACCTTACTTCTTTTCTGAATAATCCATAAGTATGCCGCTTCCTCCAATTTTCCATCCATAGCTGATCTCGTGGTTTTTCTCTTTTTAGACCCTTCTTTACTATCTAAATTCGATGCATAATTCAGAATTTCACCTTTTCTATTCTTCAAATCAAAAATTGTGGATTTTCCAACACTGGAAGTTTTCATTTAACACTGCACACACTCACCTTTATCCGGTTTATTAATGATCTCCACCATCTTCTCAATCTATAAAGCATTGCTATTTCGTTTTGCCTTTTTGCCACTCGTAGGAGCCATTTTCACAACGTAACACAGTACTGTTGGTTCCTTAGTTTAGGGGCTGCAACAACGCGGTCATGTAGCCCCGTGTACTTTCGGTGTGTGTAGAATCTGTCCGATAACCAATGTTAATTGTGATGACTGTTAGTGTTTGTATCTGTTCTAATTCAAGTAAGGACTGCAGGCATTCAGTTTTTCCAAGTAGTTCCTACTTTTGCCGCCAAACGCCACCGTCAACGATCAACTAGTCCAGAACTTAGTTACCAGATGCCACCGCAGTCGGCTCTTGACAACGAACGTAGGAACCTAAGAACGTTAGTCCAATGTTTAACCTATATATAATTTAGCTTCACACAGGTGTAATTAGTGGAAGGTTCTTTAACATGCCATACATCTATGACATGGGACCGCCGGCTTTGTCTTCCCCTCCGAAGGAAGGCATACTGAGGGATTTTTAACGTTCTTAAAAATCAGACGACTTCGGCTGGGTAGGCTACAGTAAGTACACTCGCTTACTGTATCACGTTGAAACATAATAGAATTAACAAATGGTAGGAGACAAGAGAGACAACAATTGGAAAAGAGAACCAACTCGCTACTGTAGGCAGCGCGCACTTCCGCATAACAACAGTACAGTAAGTGAGCGCTGCTCCGTCTTTTCTTTTGCTCGTCCGGATAATTGACGTCCTGATAAACTATGTTCTACTGTACATCTGTAATTTTCATCCAGACAATCGTCTAAACTCGCTACAGCGGAGTGCGGTGGAGTGCATTATCACAGTCTGTTGAGAGCTATGAGATATTGTTGGTGTTCTCTGAAATTTTGCATCTGTGATGCTTCCGCAGTGCATATTCTGTGCACAGTTGAGTATTTTACGGATATATAATATAGTAATAAACAAAGTTTTTATGGTTCCGCCTAGTCAATACTTGTTTTATTAGAGATTTTATCGTGACATAATCACTTGTCTTTACGTATGTTGGGACATGTTTCGGTGTCTAGTAACATTGACACCTTCATCAGCCTACGGTTATTGGTAACACTCAATGACATTAAAATAATTATTAAAATAACACACAGATGATTAAAATAACACTTTAAAAAGTTTTTTAAAACACTGTCATAATGAAAGTTCAATTAAAAGTCTTAGAATAAGGCTTGGTGCACTGTTTTGGTTTCCAATGTCCTGCTTCCGATAATAACCTCCGAAATCCAGCAAGAGGTGACCATACATAACTGGAAAAGAAAATCCCTGTGTGAACTATGATAAGTATTAAAACCGAAAAAGTGGAAAGCTAAACAAAGAAAAAGTGGAAAAATATATTAAAAAAAGGAGTGTGGTGAACTTACGGTGTAGTTGTGGCAGCGAGAAATCGCCCGCTTCCCCCAAGCTATTCCATACCAGTACTGCACAGCCTCTGTATGCCTCAGCACGGCCCGATTTCTCGCTGCCACAACTGTGAAAGAACAGTTGATAAATCTATCGTAAAGGTCTCAGACTAGATTCCTGGCTCATGATGACAACTGTATCGAGCTATGTTTTATTCGGTAGCGGTGCATGACATATCACTCCCTCATAACTTTTCTAAAGTACAAAAATTAATCAAATTATCTGTAGTAATGGAGATGATGTAGTAATAGATGTTTACTCCTCCGCTGTCTATAACCCACCCACCGTCCCAAATAGGATCATGACTTATATCATGGATATTCAAAGAAGAATCCATTCCAGGTTCCGTGTTGACGTTTAGAATTGAATATAACAAGTTGCAAAGTGTTGATTAGGCGGAAACTTTGCAATCAATTATATCATGGATGAAATTCCAGCTGTGTCCGCCATTTTCACCATTAATTATGGACTAGTACAGTATTGCCTACTCCGCACTTACGGTACTTCTTTGTACATGCGCGGTACCGTGAAATAAAATAGCGCCAAATTCACTTGACAGTGCGCTGAGTTTGAACCAGTTCGCAATGGATTTTGCATGCTGTCTCATTACTGTAAGTAATTTCAATCGGCGTTGACTGAAAGGAGTGTTTCTTATTTTGTTTTCGCCACATTGAATGTGTTTTTTGTTGTTGTTTTTTCCCTCTGTAATAATTTGTGTTCTTTCAATAATAATTTTCATCCAAACCAATACTGTTCTACATACAAAACAAACCTAATCTGGGGTTTATGCCCAGACCCTCTTGCTTGTATTGCAATCATTAATTTTCGTCCAGACAGTCGTCTAACCAAGTAGCAACCAATGGTTTCATCCAGAAAGTCGTCTAACCAAGTAGCGACCAATGGTTTCGTCCAGATAGTCGTCTAACTATGTAGCGACCAACGGTTTAATCCAGACACAGATTTTAGTTCATCAGTATTTTTCGTCCAGACAGTCGCCAAACCTCGCTGCAGGGGATTGTGGTAAAGTGAAGTTGGCACCATTGACTCGTACAAGCATTATTTACAAATACAAAAAATACACAAAAGCCCAATTATTTCTTTTCTCACACAATTACAACGTTACGCATGTCGTCTGGTGTATTTTGTATCGGACATGTTGGCAACTACTGACGTCAATGTGTGCGCCTCGCTGTGAGTGCTCGTTGCGGCAGTTTCACATACTAAATACCCTGACGAACATGGTTGCGATTCTTAAATAAACAATAAATAAAAACACATATTTACGTGACTTAGCACATAATATATCCGGTGCAGCAGTGATCAAGGTTAGTAGTTACAATTCATAATGTCCCCCCAAAAAATGAAATAAGATATGAAAATGATATATTGTCGAAATGAAAGTGAAGAGGGAAAGAGCGATACATCGTGCACAATTAATGTTTGAGGCTAGGGTACACACAGCCTCATGATGAGAACTGTGTTGAGCTATGTTTTATTTCACCTCAACCTCCCTATAAGTGGTTTCTCCAAGTTTCTTATTAGGGCTATTAATTTTAGTTAAATTTAGAAACTGTAGCCTACCTACAATAACAGTAACATAAAGCCAGGGTCGCCTCCTTTCTTTCTGTAGTCTCAATTACAAGAACACAATAACACATGTTACGTGATTAATTCTGGAAGAGACCAAATCTTGGCTTTTACACATCTACCTCGCGGCTTGTGTATGTCATGACAGGGGAACTACCCTTTATGGAAGAAGTCAGATTACAGATGCTTCTGCCCCACACACCGGGATTTGGGGAGTATTTGCGTCTCATGACAGCAAAGAGAAATGACATTTGGCATGAATTTTATACGACGGACGCTATGACTACACAGGACTGGATGCAAGGATCCTACGAGCTGAGACATATCTTGACGCGCTTTGCGGTCCATGGTTTCCACCACCGGATCTGCATGAGAGACGTCTTATCACCAACCAGACGAACTATGCGTGTGCAAGCTTTGTAAGGGTCCTTGCGACAGATACCATGTGAGGACGTGCAAGTGCAGAGAGGTGTCTCGGACGAAATTCTGTGAAAATTAGAAATATATGGACACCCCTCGGAAAAAGGCATTTACAGTGACAACGACAAAATTTCGTATTAATGATGGTTCGTAAGAACCACGTTCATGCACATTGTGCGCAATAAAGTATTTATTATATTATTGAAAATGTATGATTTTCATAGCTTTCTGGGAGTTATTAGGAATGTAACTTACCGTCAATTATCACTGCTACACTGGAAATATTTGTTATATTACGTAAGTAAATGCTTTTATATATTGCTCATTCAAAGACGGCAGCCATGTTTCAGATGCGCTTGAGGTATTTTCAACTGTTATTCAGACGCACACATTGATGACAGTTCATTATTGCCAACATATGGGATACAAAATACACCACATGACAAACGTAATATTGTAGAGACACATAATATTGAAATTATGTGAAAAAACATTTATTGGCAAAATCATTGAACTGCGATGCGGCCGCGTATAAAATTCCCCTAAAAACAAAATGGCGTCTACCATGACGTCATCAACGACGTCACTCCTCTGGCAAGCTTATGGGAAAAGCCTGGCTAATAGGGGTTTTTGAGTGGGGAAACACAAAAACCTTCGAAACGAGGTGTGCATTGAAATCTTTAATTGACCTACATAGCTCAATTAAAGATTCCGATGCGTAGAAAAATTTTGCGATTTAAATTGAGAATTTTAATTTTTTGCATCGAAATCTAAAATTGGCGTATATAGCTCAATTACATATTATGATACATACCGTAATTATTTGAAATTGTTAATTATAAAATTGTCGGCTTCTTTGATAATGCTTCTCTGGCAAGCTTACGGAAAAACATTGATTATATATTATTTTGGGTGGTGACAACTCAATAACAGGAATAAGCATTATAAAAAACTACAAAATGAATTGTGTATAGCAAGATATGGTTATGTATAATATTTTTTTTTTCCAATGTTGGCTACAAATGCGGAAACACAAATACGATAACATACGCACAAACAACCAAAAAACTAAACCATTCTAATTTCCGTATAAAATATTGTGGTGATTTTTGGGGGGGGGACTGCACCCCGCTCTCCCCCCCCCCCCCAGAAAAGTTTGGTATTTTTAGGTTTTCCAATATTGACTGAAAATACTTAATTAGAAATCACAATCCATTACAGACTGTCTAATAACACCACACAAACATACTGTATGAAACGTAAAAACAGACCAATATATGTCTGGTACAAAAGACTGTTATAGGCTATGCCTTTGCAAGTGTTCTTGTAAATGCCAATTTTTTTCTATATTTTACCAAGGCGTATCCCCTCACTCCCACCTTGCCTGACGTAATATTATCGTTTAGACAAATGACATTATCTATGGCTTTAGAAGAATACAGTGCAACTTTTCAATTAAATGCAAAAACCAAAATAAATATATGAACAATGTACAAAAATCACCGATAGTTCCCACAGTTCGTATTATTCCACATGTACAGGAAAACACCAGTATTTTTCGACCACACGTAACACGTAATGACATTTTATTTGAATACAACGACTTCAGGAATTCAACAATTTTATTACAAATCGCCAACACAATCACACACACGACACTGCTAATATCAAAATCTTGTTTTATAGGTTATTCACAGGAGTAATAATTGTTAAAATTACGTTTACCAAACACTAGCAGGTGAAAAAAAAATGGACAACCTCTTCGAACAAAACCGTGCGCGAAACTGACGTATTAATCAGCTGACAAGCATCCAAAGCGACTCCCGGCAGGCAAAGTGTCAACACGTCAGCCATGACATTGCGGTGACGTCACTGAGATCCCTAAAAATTCCCTAGACGCGGCCGCATCGCATTGTAACAATGAACCGATTATTGATGCGTGACTGCCCCCACTGTGCATAACGAAAACCAGGTGGTGTATACATGGCTAACACGGCCCACGTAACAATTATTGGTCTACACAAAAGCTGGTCTTACAGAACGTACTGCTTATATACACAGTACCTTAGGCGCATGTTTGGCAATACTGTATTTGACGATACTTCACGCGCATAATTGCACAGACAGCTGGAATTTTACTATATAAGTCGTTATCTAAATAAAGGATAGTGGGTGGGTTGTGGATTGGGGAAAACTAAACATCTATTACCACATCATTTCCTGATTTCTTTTTCATTATTAGAAACGTTATTTTGACTAATGTCAGTATGGTACTTGAGAAAATTTTATCGTACAAGTGATGTCTCATACAGTGTTACTGAGAAATATACCTCCGCCTTCCAGCGTACCGAGAGAGATTTGTATTTAGCTGTAGTTTTTCTGGCACCATCCAGTCAGCCCAGAGGTCCGTGTTCAGATCGCTCTCCTGGCAAGTTTTTTTCTGCAACCAGTGCTCTCAAGTCACTCTTGAGCCATATGGAGAGTTGGCAACATTGCCCTGCAAATCCCATTTGAATTCGCCTGCCATTCGATCTGGTTTCCTAACTTTATCAGCTGATAAAATGACACCAGCTCAAGATATTGACTTTTTTTTATATTTCAAATTATTCATCAGTGCGACCAATTCTCTCCAGCGCTCATTAGCGATGTGGGCCGGGTAGATACCCAGTGGGAAGGTAAATATAAATTGGGTATTTACCCAGGTATATATCCAGTGGTCATTTTAATACCCACAATGAGGATATTTTCAGTTTTTTGAGCTTTGTACAACACTTTTTATGTGTTGATGAAATGTTGGACAAACAAGGACTGAAACACATGTATATGATGCCTTAAATTGAAATTGATCCTTCAAAACTAAAAGAAAAAAGCAAATTGAACGTCCGGGTATTTTTGGGATTTATACTGTGTGTTTTGTCACTGTAACCTTGTCTTTAAGTGTGTTCTTTCCTTAAACTTAAGTACAATATTGGATAAAACCTTTTGGTTGTTTTGTGTTTTAAATTTTTAATAAAGGTCTAGTTTTATTACGGTACTGGAAATGAGCAACAAAGATGTGGAAAGGAAAAGCTACTTTTGTATTAATAAGAGTAGGCTATATGCATATTAATTGAAATGTGTGTATGCCAATCAAAAGGTAATAAAACACATTCAATAGAAAGGACTTTGAGAAAAAAATGCTTAGTAAAAGTTCTTTAAGTTATTTTTCATTCAATTTTAAATATAGAAAAGATTAATTTCTAAAAAGTTAATGTAGAATAGTTTGCATACCGGTACCCTTTTTTAAGGTTCAACTTACCACGACACAGGATTTTAAATGAAACATCTAAAATACCTGGGTATTTACCCAAATTGGGTATTTACCAGAGTATATACCCTGGGTATTTACCCCAATTCATCACTAGCGCTCATACATCTGATTCACGTTTCTTCCGACCATCCTGTACAAAAGGTCGTTATTTTTTTTTTTCAAATTATTCATCAGTGCGACTCTCTAACGCTCAAATACCTGGTTTGCGTTTTTTCCAACCATCCTGTATAAGAAGGTGATTCTTATTTTTCCAAAAATGACCTTTTTTTCTCTGCTAAAAGATTGGTCACTGTGCAACACAGCATTGAAATTGGCTGTGGTAAATAGCTTGGTTAATACAGAAACTGATGGAAGTTCAATCAATCTTGATTTCATCCAAGATTTTCAATGCACTCCCAGAAAAATGGTCCAGTCTGAGAAGTAAGGTCTTTTGATTATCCTCAGGTACCTTGTGGCAAGTTTGGCTTCCGATTCGTTGAAGTTCAGCTACATTGGAGTTGCCCTCAATAAGGAGCATTCAATAGCATGGATTGCGCACATGAAGGACATCACTTGGAGGTGCTGCTTGTACTTGGAGGTGCTGCGACCCGAGTACCCGGCGGACATGCGCACCATCCTGCTCTACCTGCACACTCTGGTGTCCTTCACCTCCACCAACACCTGGATTGTGCTCCGAGCCAAGCACATGGAAGTTCTCAAGCAGGGCATGAACCAGCTGTGTGCCAACATCATGGGACATCTCCTCACCAAGGGGTTTTACCGTATAATGAAGGTAATTATGATTTGTTTTTCTTTTAATGATCTGGACTTCTTCTTCTTCTTCATTTCCCGTTTCCAGTTCCCTGGGTCGGGTTGCGAATCAAGGACCTCAACAGTTGTCTATCCCTCCATCATTCATTTCCTTCTTTCAATACTTCTTTTTCTTTTACTCCTCTTTTCTCTATGCTTTTCTTCACTGTATCAATCCACCTCTTTCTGGGCCTTCCTCATGGTCTTCTCCCTGGTATTTTCTCCATAAATATTCTTTTTGGTACTCTATATTCTTCCATTCTCATCGTATGTCCGTACCACTTCAGCTTACTGGTCTCTATCTTGTCTTGCAGTTTTGGGAACCCAGTTCTCTCCCTAATGTCCACATTTCTGATTTTATCCCTCCGTGTCTTCCCAATTATTCCTCCAAGGGACTTCATCTCAGCTGCTTGGATTCGGCTTTCATCGCGTTTTGTTGTGGTCCAAGTACCTGCTGCATATGTCAAAATTGGTGTGTAATACATTGAGAATAACTTCCTTGCATTTCTCTGGGACTTCCTGGTTCCATACTAAACCTCTCACACACTGGTAAAACCCATTAGCTTGTTGGATTCTCTTTCCAATTTCTCCATTTATTGTACCATCTTCTGTTAGGATGCTCCCCAAATACTTAAAGCTTTTTACCATTTCCATTGGATTTCGATTGACTTCAATATTCTGGATTTGTAATTCTTAATTAATCGTGATTTAGCTTCTTGATACAGTCAGTCATTATGACTTCATCCTTTTGACTATGAAGAGCTGGTCTACTTTGTAATGTGAATGGGATTTAATTTTTTTTTAGTGGAGATCTGCTCTGATGGTGTCAAATTCCTAGTGTTTGTTGATTGTGGTTTCTTTGTTCTAGCAGTTGAAAAAACAGATGGTGTTCTTAGATGTTGGAGAATGCTTTTAATCACGTCTTCTTAGCATTTATCCTGTTGAATTGCAGGGTCTTCTGTTCTGCACTTTCCTTTCCACTTGATGCGGTCTTGTGCAACTTCAGGAGACTTTTAGCCACATGCATATCCTCCCGCCGTTTGTCAAGCCTGCACTTCTTTGGTAGCCCTTGTGGTCTGCAGACCTCAAAACTGATGTTTAAGGCTCTTCTCGCAACGGAAGAACCGCATCTGCGTAGTACATGGGCATACCGTCGCAAACGGTTCTCTCTCATTTACTCAGGGGTTGAGGCCACACCAAATGCCGTTCGAACATCTTCATTCCTGATGTGGTCCAGTCTTGTGAGTCCTATTGGCCAGCGAAGTATCTTCATTTCCATGACATGCAGCTGTTGTTCATGTCTCCGTGTGGCTGGCGAACATTCGGTTCCATACAGTGCCACTGGTCTAATGATGGTTTTATTAATTTTAGATTTCGGGTTCATTGGCACCCTACGATCGAAAAGGACTCCTGTAACTTGCCGCTTCTTCATCCAGACAACGTTGATTCTGCTTCGAACATCTGGGAGTGTGTCACCATCCGATCGGAGAAGTGACCCCAGATATTTAAACTGAGATGTTTTAGGAATCGCAATGCCTTTGATGTTGTACCCCACATTCTAGGTACTCAGTCTTCCTGATTTTAAGTCGCAGGCCATCTCTGTCCAAGGAGTCTTTCCAACGTTGGACTAGGTGTAATTTTTTTATTTAATCTGAATCAGACGTCATGGTGGCTTTTACTTCTTTCATTATGGCCTGTATGGGACCACGGGCAGCTCTGCCATTGTTTGGGTCTGCTTCCTTTTCTCCTTCCAGAACCCCTTCATCCACTGTCTTCTTCTCTCCCGTTCTTCCTCGGAAATCCTCAGTGTCCTCTTTTCTTGTCTTCCCCATTGATGATTCTCAATCCTTTTATGGTATCTTCCTCTGTTAGACAGTTCCGGTATATTGGTTAGTGTAAATTTATTTCTCCAGTTCTCTGTCCCTTCCACTCGGGGCTTTTAGATACCTTGTTCCCCTCCCAGGGGCTCACATATAGTGGGGCTGAGTCCGGCATTACTTCCACTTACTTGTGCCGGGCTCCTCTCAGTCTGCTTTCCTGTCAACCTCTATTGGTCAACTCTTGTTCTTTTCCGACCCCGACAGTATTAGGGTATCCGAGGCCTAGGGAGTCTCTTCCTTTCCCGCCCTTGCCTCATCTTTCCTGATACCCTCCTTCTGCGAGGGTTAGCCTTCTTTTTCTTTTCATGTTATCTCCTGCCTTCTGCTCAAGGCCCTCAAGTAGGCAGGGTGTATGTAGCCCCACCACTTCTGGTGCACCCTGGATAGTGCTACACCCTCAAGGGCTCACGGCTGTTGAGTTTGGGAGTTGGCGACCCCGAGGGATTCCTGAGCTGGGCACATTTTGTCCCCTTCTTCCTCTGACTGTAGGGCGGGCCCCTCTCCTCTTTCCCTTTGCTATCTGGCTTTCATGGCTCTCCTTCTTTCCAAGTCCCTCAATCCTCATTCTTCGGGAGTTGAGGGCATTTCTTTTCTTCCTGTCCTTTATTTGTTTACTATTTCTTCTAGTAAGTAAGTCTGTAGTTAGTATTACTTATAGTTTTTATTCTCATCTCGTCTTTCACTATCACCCAAACCATTTGGAGTCGATAACCTAGATGTTAGCCCCTTAAAACAACAATTATCATCATCATACCTTGTTTCCCCCCACTTTGTACCTGTGGAGCCGTTTTCACCGTGGCCCACATTTTAACCCAGTGTGTGGATCTTGCTGACTTACAAAGAAACCTTGGTTTGCAGATGACACTCAAACTTACATTAGCCGATGACGCGGTGGCTGCTGATCGCGTTATCCGCTTTATAAGTGACAGTGGATTAGGGCCAGCAATCTAAATTTTCCAGTGTAAATTGACTCAACGACTTGTTAGTTTTTGAATGGTAATTTTTTTGTTTTTCCGTAATTTATGTTTATTTTTATAATTTGTATTTTTATTTAAGTTTTTGTTTTTGTTTTATTAATTTTTGGTCCTTTTAAATTTAGGAGTCCACCTCAAAATTTTAAATTTAATTCCAAATTTATATTCTTTAATCTGTGTTAAGAGGGGCAGATGACCTCGTAGTTGCGCCCCTTAAAACAACTAACTCCTTGCTTCATCTTCTGAATGAAGCAGGGCCGTGGAGAGTGACGACGGGCCCTGGGGATGGAATCTCCCGGGCCCCCCTCTAAAACCAAATTCTGTAAAATCCTCGCAAATTTGCACAAACTGATTTTGCACATTTTTTATTTGCACTAAATGTTCATTACGAAATCAATTACAAGAACATAAACAGCCAGCAAGCAAGCAATAGTAATAATAATAATAATAATAATAATAATTGTAGCATGCTGAACTGCAATGCCCAAGATCGCTGGTATAACCCCGGCCGAAGT
Source organism: Meconema thalassinum (assembly GCA_946902985.2). NCBI lineage: Eukaryota > Metazoa > Arthropoda > Insecta > Orthoptera > Tettigoniidae > Meconema > Meconema thalassinum. Next base: position 194,289,613 of record OX336395.1, read on the forward strand.
CGTCGGATTTTTAAGAGCATTAAAATCCTCCAGTATGCCTGTATTCGGAGGGGAGGTAAAGACGGCGGGCCCATGTCATTGATTTATGGCACGTAAAAGAACCTACCACTACAATTGGTAGTGTGTAGCCAAAATTTGTAGGTTATTTGGTTTGAAACGCTCTGTCAAGTTCCAACGTTCCCCGCTGGGTGTCAGTGACAGTGGCGTCTGGTAGCCAAAGTTGGAACTACTTGAAATTTTAACTTGTTGGGGAGCCTACGGGCGTTCAATTGAAATGACCGTTGGCTGCAATTCATATATAATAATGATATTTCAGTGATATATTCCAGGGCCGATAACCTAGATGTTAGGCCCCTTAAAACAACAATCATCATCATCATCGATATATTCCACTAAATCCAGGCTACATTTATTATCATAAGCAGAGCGTGAATTACTATCAATATACATAAGTTAATGCTGGTATGTAAAATTTACAACATTGAAAGTAGAGGAATGCATCCAAAATTATTTGCAAATTCAATGTTTATACCTGATAAGCGCGTATTAATGCATTATTTTCAATTAACAAAAATTAATATCAGAATAAAGCCATCAAAAACTAGGTACCGTAACAAATTTCATTAATTCACTATACTGTTTTGGCCTTTGACAAATCTAAATTTGTCTCGATGATGTAACACTGTAAGCATGCAGAGTATTCAGATTTAAAGTTCTGCAGGTCCTCTTTGATATCAATAATTTTAGAACTTCAGTGATACTCATAAAATCAATATGCTCGTTTGCCGTACACAAATTTGAAAAAAAGTTGCATTTACTGCACCAGTAATTACATCGCTTTTACAGTATTTAACTTTGGGAAAATACTCACATTGAAAAAAGCTGTTGTCCACGAACTCGGAAACAGGTGGGTTGGAATTCCACCGTCGCGTCGGTGATTCTATGCTAATTTTCCATGATTCATCGTTTTAACCCGTACATTCATTTCCTCCTCAATTCTATCCCTACGTCATAAGACCCAAACATTAATCAACATGAAGTTCATCTCACTGAACTGCATGTTAAAAGAGATGGAAAGAGTATACTGTACACTGTGCAGTACTACGGCCTCTGTGACGTAATCTCTTTTCATAATGAAAACCTAATTTTTACACAAAGTCAAGACTTATTTTAAAATAGTTTAAAATATAGTGTTTATATGTTGACATTCTTAAAATTTGCTGCTCTTGAAGAGTCACGCCCTTGGGTCTAAGCCTAAACACTGATAAGTGTTTTGGTTGAACGGTGATCACACATCTTTCTACATTAAACAATGCAAAATATATTTTCATAATTAACCACAGGTATACAGTACTCATACTTAACTCAAGTTATTATGTGCTAACAGTAGATTGCAGCTGATCAGTGATTGTTTTCACAAAAGAAGAAAATGTGAATTTGAACTATATTTTGTAATTGGCAGTCAGTGGATTTCTTATAATTTAATATTGCTTTGCAGTAAGCAAAACTAGAGGCAGATTTTCCTAAACATCCTCAATCCTATCTATGACTGGTGACCATCATGGGCGGATTTAAGCCAAGGTCATGGTGGAGTGGACACATCGGGGATCTTGGGGTATGGAATATCACCAAGCTCAAGAGTGGGGTCCGTTGGCCCTCCTCCGGAAAAGTTTGCAAAAATTAGGTCCAAATTGTTGAGTTATAGGATAGGCCATTTGGGTGATTATTTTTGGGATATTTTGGAGTAAAAATTTGGTGACCATTGACATTTAGTGGCTATAGAAAAGACTCCGATATTGAAGTAAAAGCGCTCACATCTTCAAGTAAGACCCCGCGGTGTACCTCACCAATGACCGTGACGGGGACGTACAGCAAGTCTACAGATCAGAGGTTCGAATCCGGGCGCTGACAGCGGCTATCCTGAGTGTGGTTTTTCACACTCCCTCCAGACCAATGCCGGGGCACTACCTTATTTCAAGTCCAGGGACACCTACCCTACTCTAAACCCTAATAATTACAGTAATAGTCGCGACGGCCAACGCATTCCCAGTCGGCAACTAAGAATACGACATGCGATTTATCATGTCACAGAGGCCTTAGCACAGCACAGTGTATACCCCGCTTTTCGTCCAGCAGTTGATGGATTTAAGAGGGTCTAAGTTTTTACTCTCCAAGACAAATGGTTACAACAATGTTGCCAATACACCTCACTTATTATACAACAACTACTAGCCTCCCCTTCAGTCTACACAATTCGCACGTTTTTTGGTTTTCTATTTTGTTCGCTTCATTAATATTTGTGAAAAATACTGCTTTACAGTCAACTTCATTCAATAACGTGGAGGCCTTCAGAAACAAACCGTAAAACTAACGCGCCAGCAAATACTGAATTATATCTACAGTACTATTTGATGCAAACCATCCCCAACCGAGCGCCAATGGTTCATTATCCGCCAGTGATACTAGACCTACTAGCTACCAAGTACACTGGTTGAATGTTGCAAGCCCCTAAATGAATTAACATCTGTAACGACAAACAGGCCTTTTTTTTTTTTTACTATTGAGTAAGACTACGAATAACACCGCAGTCGGGAAGCCAAATCCTGCACTCCTGCCGCGGCTTCGTCAGGAACCGGAGTCATTTCTAAGTCGTAGATAAAGAAGGGCAATTAATTTTATGTTTAACGGTACTGAGACGTTAAAGCGTATCACGAAAGGGCTTGATTTGCAAGGGAAAATATCTCTTCGCGTCCTGAAAAATAAGTGCTTTGCACATCCTCCTAGGACGCCGGGCCCCCCTGGAAGGGTTGGACCCCGGGGCACCAGCCCTGTCTGACACCCCCCCCCCCCCCCTCTCGTCGGGCCTGGAGGGAAGTTACCAATTGAAATTACTAACCCTGGTCACTACTGCACCGGAAATATGTGCTAAGTTATGTAAATACGGTATATAATTTTATTTATTGCTCATTTAACGATGGCAGCGCATGATGATCCATTCGCAATGTCACGATTTGGCAAAATTAACTCGATTTGTCGTGATATATCGATTTGAATGGCTACCTGCGATTGGCTAGTTAAAGTGATTTCACTTCTGACCGCTAGATAACCCTAGCATAGCACTGAAACGTCAAGTCGGAAGTAACAATGGCTTGACTATAATACTGTTATGGCTGCGCGGTTGCTTCATCACCTCCTCGCGTGATTCACAGACCGCCCCGGGCTACCCCCTGCCTCTGTGTTAACCAGCGATTTGCGGAACAAGAAGACAGGCAGTAACAAAGAGACCGTCGCAAACCTTCACGGCCCACCCGGTAATGGAATTCTCGAGTAACCGTGAACCCTGGTCTGCTCTGGAAACATCCATTGAGTCACCAGCCCCGCTATATAAAACGACCTGGCCAGCGAGGGACGGACGGTGTTTTTGAGCGAGTGTGTTTCACTGTGCGACAGAGGTTATTGTAGTGAAGTGCTCTGTGAATTGTGAAACCCAGTGGACTGTTCCCTAGCCTGCGGACGGCGAAGCAGTGTGCGGTATTCAAGCATTTAGTGGTGAGTGCCAGACTATCATAAATAACTGTAGCTTTTGTACTCAAGGAAGGTTTGCAGGTATTTCTACCGAGGCCACCGGTCACATTAGCGAGGGATTAGCTGCGTGAGCGAGTGGAAGAGGAGAGAGTGCTCCATAAGGGAGAAACTTGAGGAAGACAGTTGTTTCTATTTGCTTATTGTGTGGTGTAACTTTCTGACCTGTAATAAAGCTAATATTTCTTTAAAGGACCATTTGCGTTGTGCTTTACCTACTTGGATCCAATTAACGAACTTGCTACTAGGGGTAGCACATATCAATACAGTCATCACAATAGCACAGGTTATCGGACAAATTCCACACACATACACACACACCCAAGCACATGATGCTACATGATCACGATGTCTCAAAACCCCTAAATGAATTAACAACTGTAATATTCAACTAGGGGTGTGGTGGAACAGCGGTGTAGCTCTTTTGCCTCTCACCAAGGTGGACCAGGTTCGATTCCCGATCAATGGATGTGAGATTTTCGAAGTGAAATGCCATATCCAGGGGTTCGGATTCCATGTAAATAGGAGATCCTGTGGCTCATGATCGCACGTTTAATGGTCGCGTTAAACTACAAGCTTCCTTAATATTCAACTTTTCTAAATCATTTTTAACTTCTTAAATAATTAAATAAATACAAATAAAATAAATGAATTTATAATTCTGTCCCATAAAAGCTTAAGGGGCGATGTAACCGATGAGGGTTCAAAATTATAAAAATAAAAAAAAATTGAAATATGTATGGTCTCTCTTATACTTTGTGTAAACATTTCAAGCTCATTACTCAACTGGAAGTATTTTTAAAATAAATTATACCTGATGCCGCAAGCCTATAGACAAAGTTACTAATGTGAGTAAAAGAACATATCCAACTTTCAAATGTTGTTTTCTCAATATCAATATCAATTTTTCCACCACATAGGTACACTTTTCTCTGAAACACTAATTGCTACATAACTGGAATTTCCAGGGATTGTTTATTGAGTGATTATAAACATATTTATATACAATTATGCTTCTATTTAACCATTTGTAGAATTTGCATGCATTTACATTCATATTTTCACTGAGGTTTATAGAATCCAAAATTCAAATGACCATACATAAAAAACTTTTCATGGTATTTGTATAATTCTACATAAAGTTGAGATAGTGACATATATTTAAACTAGTTAAAAGCTCAGGCCAGGATCTTTTATAGTTATGTTGTAAAGTGTACCTAAATAAGAGGATGTAATTTTTTTTTTTGCAGTGACTGTACTGGTGCCATTTTGCCACCCAAGATAGCTGTTGCTTGCCACATAATAGATCAAACTAAAGGATTACAAGGCACACAGGCAATTGAAATGAAACACACGTTTAATGTACTTGACATTTACTAGAACAGAACTGAACGAACAAGGTGATACAACATTCTTTTATACACACCAAAACAAAAGCAAAAGAGAAACATATCTCTATGGACCAGGTTTATAATTAACAGTGTGACCAACACAAACCATGGTCACATATTTCAACACACCTCCTTAAACCTGTGGGAGTAGAGGACATGATTTAAGACCCGAGTCCTTACAAAAACAAATATGCTTAGGCTTAGGAAGAGGCTTTGTTAGGATGTCTGCACACATTTTTGAAGTCTCCTCATATTTGATGCATATGACTTTAGAATCCAAAGCATCTCTAACATAGTGATATTTAGTGTCAATATGTTTGGTCCTATTATGGTGGACTGGATTTTTTGCCAGTTTATGAGCTGATTGACTATCACTCAATAATATGATGGGTGACTTGAGATCTATAAAGTTAGACAAAACATGTTTCAACCAAACAGCTTCTCTTACACCTTCACTCAGTGCAACATATTCTGCTTCAGTAGATGATAAGGAAATGCATTTTTTCTTTTGAGCCCCCCATGATACAGCACCACCTGCCATTTTGAACACAAAACCACTGTATGATTTTCGGTCAGTGCTATCATTAGCCCAGTCAGCATCAACAAATCCCATGAATTGACCTCCATTCCTGACATACTTAAGTGACAAGTCTTTTGTGCAATTTAAATAGCGCAGCACTCGCTTTGCAGCAAACCAGTTAGATTCATTGTAACAATGAATAAATTGACTGAGATATGATATCGCATATCTTATATCTGGACGCGTGCAAACACTTAAATACATGAGTGAACCTATGAGCTCTCTAAAAGGAAGATCACTAGTTTCTGTATCAGAAACACCAAGATTTGGTTTGGTTTCCAAAGGAGTACCAATGGGACGTGCATCGTGCATACCATATTTCTTTGCAATCTCACTGATGTACTGCTCTTGGCTAAGATACATTGTACCATTCTTCGTATCTTGCCTTACTTTAATACCTAAAATATAAGAAATTGGTCCAAGATCTCGTACCTTAAATTCTTTATCAATACAGGTCTTCAATGACTTGATCTCATACTCATCATTATAAGCCACAATGAAATCATCCACATATAATGCAATAATTACCATACCTTGGGCTTGTTTCTTAAAGTACACACAGGGTTCATCAGCACAATTTTTGTAACCCAATTTGACAAGAACAGAGCGAGCTCGTTCATTCCACAAACGAGAAGATTGTTTTAAGCCATAAATATATTTTTTTAACTTGCAAACTTTATGCTCTGAACCTTTCTTGACAAAACTTTCTGGCTGATACATGTAGATCTCTTCATCTAACTTTCCATTGAGGAAAGCAGATTCAGCATCCCAATGTACCCCCTTCAGATCTGTTTGAACATGCCAAGGCAAGCAGCATCCTTAACGTGCTGTGTCGAACAACAGGAGAGAGAGTTTCTGTAAAATCTACTCCGTACCTTTGGGTGAAGCCCTTGGACACAAGTCTGGCTTTATGCCTTTGAATGTTACCATTAGAGTCTCTTTTTACTTTGAAAACCCACTTACTACTGACAACATTCTTGCCCTGGGGTTTATCAACTAGATCCCAGGTGTCATTTAACTGAAGTATCTCCATTTCCGTCTCCCACAAGTCCAACCCCTCCTCCACGTGGTGGGAGACGGGCAACGGCATGAAGTAGGGGATTGCCTGTAGGGGTGAAGTACAGTGGGGACTTTGTGTGCCCCGGGACCGCTACGGTAGCTGTGAAGGCTCTATGGGAACCCTGAAAAGTGACGGCTGACGGGGCTCTGGTGAAGCTACGATAGGCCTAGCAAGCCAGTAGTGGATATCATATTCGCTTTCAAACCAGGAACAGGCCTCGGAAAGGACGGATGCAAACGACGACGACCCGGATATGCTAATGGACTACGAGTTGGGACATTAAACATACAGACACTGACAGGAAAAGTGGAGGAGATTGTAGATGTGATGGAGAGAAGAAAACTGGATGTACTGGGCTTGGCAGAAACAAGATGGAAAGGAGAAGGTCGCAGAGAACTGAGGAAAGGGTACCGGTTGTACTGGAGTGGGAACAGTGAAGGAAGGAGCAGCGGAGTAGGAGTAGTTGTGAGAGATGGAATGAAGGAAGAGGTAAAGGGAATAAGTGACAGGATCATGAAGATCAGAGTAAATGTAAAGGGAAGAAGCCTGGAGATAGCCCAGGTGTATGCCCCTCAAGTTGGATGTACAGCTCAAGAGAAGGAAGACTTTGAGGAGGAGCTACAACAGCAGTTGAATGGGCAGAGCATCATTGTCATGGGAGATTTGAATGCACATGTAGGAAGTGAAAGGCAAGGATATGAAAATGTATTGGGAGCAGAAGGATGGGGTAGCAGGAATGAAGAAGGGAGAAAGTTGCTGGATTTTTGCAAGAGAAACGGTTTAGTGGTAGGCAACTCCTGGTTCCGGAAGAAAGAAAGCCACAAGGTAACGTGGTACAGCAGTGATTTAACAAAGAAATCTTTGGTAGATTACATGCTGTACGACTGGGAAATGAAGAGAAGTGTCAGAGATATAAAGGTAATACCATCAGAGGCCTTAGATAGCGACCACAGAATACTTGTAATGAACCTGGGAGTTGTTAAGGATAGCAAGAGGACAGAGTACCAGGAAAGGAGAATCAAAGTATGGAAACTCAAGGAAAAGGAAGTCGAGGAAGAATTCCAGAAGATAATAAGGGAAAGGATGCCAACAGACAATCCTAAAACAGGGGAAGAGGAATGGAAGCAATTCAAAAACACAATGGTGGAAGCTGCAGTGGCAGTATGTGGAAGAACAAGCAACAGAAAGCGGTGTAAAGAGACACCATGGTGGAATGAGAGAGTAAAAGAAGCTGTGGGAAGGAAGAACAAGGCTTTCAGAGTGTGGTTCCAGGAAAGAACTGATCTGACAAGGGAAGATTATAAGATAAAGAAGAAAGAAGCAAACAAGATTGTCGCAGAGGAGAGGAAGAAGTGGATGGTTAAGTGGACAGAGATGATGGAGGAAGACAGCAGAGGAAATAAGAAAGTACTTTATGGGATGGTCAAAAGTAAGAGAAGAGGTCTGCGAGAGGATGTGGTAATGATGGACAAAAGCGGAAATGAGGTACACAACAAAGAGGCACTCAAGACAGTGTGGAAAGAGTACTTTGAGGATTTGCTGAATCCAAATGGTCATAGGGAGGAAGACAATGTATTGGAAGATGGAGAAGACAACACAGGAATGGAAAAGGACCTGACTTGGAGAGAACTGGAAATGGCTATAGACAAGATGAAAGGAGGAAGGGCACCAGGTGTGGATGAAGTGAGTGTTGAAATGGTGAAGGCAGCAGGGGAGGTTGGGAAACAGTGGCTGTACCGTGTGATGAGGGTGATATGGAAGGAGAAAAAGACCCCAGAAGATTGGAAGAAAGGATTAATTGTCCCAATATTTAAGAAAGGAAGCAGAAAGGAATGCAGAAATTACAGGGGAGTCACACTCATACCTCACTGTGCCAAGATATATGAAAAGATATTAGAAAGTAGAATACGAGCCAAAGTAAAGAGAAAATTGAGAGAGGAGCAGTATGGATTCAGACCTGGGAGATCAACAGTGGATCTCATATTTTCAGTGAGACAGCTCCAGGAACACCACTACGAATTTGGAGAGGATCTGCTGATGGCCTTCCTGGACATCGAAAAGGCCTATGATAGTGTGTGTAGGGAGAAGGTTTGGAAAGCAATGGAAAACATGGGAGTGGAAAAAGAGACTGTAGGTAGAGTGAAGGAGATGTATTGTGGAAGTGTGAGTTGTGTGAAAGTGGGAGGGGAAAGAACAGACTGGTTCAGACAAATGAGTGGCCTGAAACAGGGTAGTGCACTGTCACCCCTTCTCTTTATTGTGGTTATGGACGAGGTAATGACACGGATAGCAGGAAAGATAGGAGAAGATAAGATGAAAGCAATGGTGTTTGCAGATGATCTCATGGTCTGGGGAAACAAGGAGGAGGAAATTCAGGAGCAACTGAAGGCTTGGGAAGAAACAGTGGGAGAGTACGGATGGAAGTTCAACATCAGTAAATGTGAGATCCTGTTAACGACCAGGAAAAAGGACAGACCAATGAGTGGGATAACACTTGGAGGTGGACAGCTGAAGAAGGTGGAAAGTCTCAAGTACTTGGGAAGTATAGTGGAGGAAAATGGGAGAAATGACAAAGAGATTACGGAACGTGGCAGACAGGCAGAATCATTTCTGAGAAGCATTAGGAGCTTAGTGTGGAATAAAGATGTCCCACAAAAAAAGCAAGGAAGTGTTATACAGAAGCTACTATATCCCGATACTGACCTATGCTTCAGAAACGTGGACAATGAAGAAAAGAGACATAAGCAGAATACAGGCAGGTGAAATGAAGTTCCTGCGAAGTAGGATCGGAGTAACAAGAAGAGACAGGGTGAGGAATGAAAAGGTCAGGGAAATGGTGAAAGAGGAGCCCTTGCAAGGTAGGATTGAGACATCAAGACTGAGGTGGTATGGACACTTAAAGAGAATGGATGAGAAGAAGATTCCCAAGAGGATACATGAGATGCAGATACAGAAGAAACGACCAAGGGGAAGACCAAGAGATAGATGGCTGAAAGGAGTGGAGGAATGTGTCAAGAAGAGAGGCGAGGACTGGACCAGAGTGACAGCGGAGAGGTGGTGGGAGGAAAGAACTAAGTGGCGAGGCTTATGTTCCAAACAGACCCAGCCTGGGGCTGGAAACTGTACAAGATGATGATGATCTCCATTTCCCTTTTCATAGCCTGCTCCCACTTAACCCTATCAGGCACGGACAGTGCCTCCTTAACTGTACTAGGCTCAGAGTCATCAGTGAGAGTCAAGTATGTCACATAGTCTGACATGTCTACAGGCTTTTGTTGGCACCTAGGATACCTTTGATTACCTTCGGCATCCCCCTCCATTGGCTCATTGACGATGGTGGCAGAGCCCACAGAATCACTGCAGTCTGAATCTGTTCCACTAGGGACATAGCTTAAATCAGCTGAGTCAACAGTCTCAGCCACACCAGCACTGCTAATGGGCGATACGCTTTCAAGTTCCGAAATGCGCTCTGCCCCATCCTCGGAGTTGTCGGGTTCTGCCTCACTGTCAGTGAGAACTGAGATCTGCAACATTGCAGGTTCATTAATCTGCAAGGATGGACCAACATTACCTGGAGACACATCAGACACCTCCTGGAACACATCTTCAAAGAACTGTGCATCCCTGGACTTAATAAGTTGATGAGTAACAGGATGCATGAATCTATAGGCTTTACTGTCCTCACAATAACCACAGAAAATGTGTTTTTCACTTTTAGGATCCAACTTGTTTCTCCTTTGATCAGGGACATGAACTTGTGCTACACAACCAAAAATTCTTAGATGCTCCATATTGACCTTGTTACCAGTCCAGATCTCCTCTGGAACTTTACCTGGAATTTTTCTGGTTGGGGACCTGTTTACAAGATAGGCTGCTGTATTTATTGCTTCAGCCCACATGCGTTTATCTACTTTAGACTCGCTCATCATGGCCCTACATTTATCAAGCAATGTTCTATTCATGCGTTCAGCTACACCATTCTGCTGTGGAGAATAGCTAGTTGTAGTTTGATGCTGAATACCTTCTGATTTAAGTAGCCTCTCAAAAGCTTTGCTACAAAATTCACCCCCATTATCAGTTCGTAGGACCTTAATAGATCTTTCACACTGATTCTCGACCTGTGCCTTGAAATCAATAAAGCAATCCAAAACATCACTTTTCTTAGCAAGGAAATACACAAAAACCATTCTAGAATGATCATCAATGAAGGTCAAGAAATAACGAGCATTGCTCCAAGATGGAACTGGCATAGGCCCACATAAGTCTGAATGAATAAGATCTAGCTTATTTTTGCATACAGTTTTACTCTTACTTGACTTAAATGGTTGTCTAGCTTGTTTACCTTCAGTACATGAAAAACAGTTTTTAAAACCATTATCTGAGAAATTAATTCCATGAGTGAGACCATCTCTTAACAACTTCATGCTGTGGTTGTTAAGATGGCCTAGTCGTTTATGCCATAAATATTCTGAGTCCTCTGTGCAAATATTAGCTTGAACACTGAGAGCATTGACTTGGTAAACACCCCCCACATTACTCTCAGTCAGTGCTACATTACCTGTAGCAACAAAGTTTTCATTATCATAAACTTCACAAGTATTGTCGGTGAATACCACAACAAAACCCTTTTGAGTAGCAGCAGACACAGATAAAAGATTAGCAGTGAGACCAGGAACATATTCTACATTGGACAAGGTTTGTGAAATACCATTTTCTAATTGAACAGTTACATTACCAGATCCTTGGCCATACAATTTTTGATTGTTTGCTGTACTGATCTCCAGATTAGGACCAGCAGTGAAGTTGACCATCGCAGTCTTGCTTGAACTCATATGCTTAGTAGCACCAGAGTCAACAAACCAGGCCCCTGCAGAGGCCCTTGCACTTAATGCCTGTCCATCGGTCGCCAGCATCATCTTGTCTTTCTTCGACTTCTGTTGAGTTGAGCTCTGCATCTCCTCTTTCCTGCAATTCCGCTTCCAGTGTCCTGGCTTCTTGCATTTCCAGCAGAAGGGCTTCTTCTTCGTCTTATCTTCTCGTGAATACAGAACAGAATCCTTGGATGGCTTGGAAGTACTTTTCCCACTCCAAGTAGTATCTTGTAGCAACTTGGTTCGGACTGTGTCTGCAGTAAGGTCTGTTCCGGAACTTTCCAGAGCCATAATCATAGGCTGAAACTCATCTGGTAGACCTTTCAGCATAAGAGCTGCCACAAACTCGTCGTCCAGTGCCTTATTCATAGACGCAAGTTGCTGAGCAAGTCCCATAACCTCACTAACATACTCTTCCATCGTCTTGTAGTGCTTTAATTTAACTTTGCACAATTTCTTCAAGATGACGATCCGCCGATTCACTCCTTTATCTGAGTAGGCCTTTTCAAGAGCCTCCCACACTTCCTTCGCTGTCTTACAAGGCATGACGATTGGGAAAATTGATTTATCCACCATGAGGTTAAGTCTGGCCCTAGCCCGACTTGCGTCTTTCGCTTTCTTCGCAGATGTTGTAGTATCTCCATCCGGGTAGCCAACTATACAGCTCCACAGATCTTCGAGTCTTAGGACGTTTTCCATCTCGAATCGCCAATCCACGTAATTTAGACTACCTCGCAGCTTATCTATAGCCGGTAACGAGGTGCTGGTTGCAGACATGTTGAATTTCGATACGTAGCGAAAATCACAGTTCATATAACGAGCAGTCTATCATACGCACTTTATATTCGCACGGTGGATTCGTGGCTGGGCCCATAACCTAAAGGATTACGAGGCACACAGGCAATTGAAATGAAACACACGTTTAATGTACTTGACATTTACTAGAACAGAACTGAACGAACAAGGTGATACAACATTCTTTTATACACACCAAAACAAAAACAAAAGAGAAACATATCTCTATGGACCAGGTTTATAATTAACAGTGTGACCAACACAAACCATGGTCACATATTTCAACACAAACACCATTAAACCGTTAAGTGCTGAGTTTCCATTTGACTGTGTGGTCCCTCAGTGCTGAGTTTATTCATTCCTATGTAAAAAAAAAAGTAGAAGCCACAATTTTTAACCTACCAGGAGGGGAGGGGTGAATAGCTTTAAATATTTATAAATGTTGGTTCTTTAAAATATTTAAATGCAAATTGAACATCCTACGATTATGTTCAATATTATAGTGGCAGAAGTGAAAATTTAACTTTTTGTGCTCACGTGTACATCACCTTTATACAATGTAAAGGACCCAAAATAAAAGTATTTCCTAAAATCTGTAGGCAACTAATATATGTTACTTCATCATCTCTTTCCGCTGTGGTTAATAACTGAAGGATTCTTTGATCCGAAATAACATCGCGTTGAGAGCAACTAGTTTGTTTACATCACAGATGAACGACAGCTGTAGATGACTGACTTCTACAAAAAGCTATGGTAGTCATTTCCCGAATCTATTAACTGTGCTCAATTAGTTCCACATAATGCCCATCAGATGTCAGAACATGCCAGACATCGATTCGGCTCTTGAGAGCGAACCAGGAAACTGAACAAAATAAAAGTTCTCGTGCACCGTCTATAGACGGGCGTAGCACTGGTGGACCGACCGCGTCAGCCCGTCTATAGGCGGGCGTAGCACTCCTCGGGTTAGACAACTGTACAAAGTTTCAATGTTCTATGTCTTATATTGTGAACTCCGTGAACTTTTAAAGCCAGCTATGCATTTTCGGTTACATCTCCCCTAATTCTGTCCTATAATAGCTTAAATATTGAAATGTTTGAATTTTAAATTCTGATATTGTTTGTATAAAGAGTTGTGTGTATTGTGTTTGCAGTCATTGCTGGTGCGAGGCTTAGCTCGAGCGAGGGTGAGCCTGAAGCACGTGTCGCTGTCTGCAGTGGTGACTCTCGCGCTTCGTCCTCTCATCTCTGCTGGCTTCACCGAGAAACTTATGAACATGTTCCTGGTACACATCCTGAGCGTGCCGGCTCTCATATTACACCTCAATGAAATTGCTCCTGAGGTAAAACTTTTAGATTACATACAGAAGGAAAACTTACCATGTATGCATGAATACTACCCAGTTAGTCTAAACAGGATGGAAGTTCTGCCTGATCAAAACTTTATTAATAGAGATCACTGGGTGGTCATTAATGGGACATGTTTCGAGGCCTAAATATTATTATTGGCCCCTTCATCAGCCGCTATGATAGAACGATACAAGAATATTTTTTGCGTATTTTGGATATTCTTGTATCGTTCTGTCATAGCGGCTGATGAAGGGGCCAATAATATTTAGGCCTCGAAACATGTCCCATTAATGACCACCCAGTGATCTCTATTAATAAAGTATGAATCAGGTGGAACTTTTATCCTGTTTAGACTAATTAGTTTATCAATACGGAACCAGAATGAACCTGTTAAGTTCTAAAATGAATACTACCCGTCATTGAACAGTATGTGTACCCTAATTTCTGGAAGGAATTTGAAAAGAAAAAAATTAACCCTTACCCCTCGTCAGTCAGGTGAGCCCCGACATTAGGAATTTCTCGTTCCAGTTGTGTGTCGGCCGAGCCCTGACATCATAATTGTGTCCTCTACTGCTCGTCTGTCGTCTCTGCCCCAACAAATTATTCTTTCCTATTAGGTGATGCGATCTGTTGGTTGCGTGAGGAACATCCTGAAATCTCGATATTGCGAAGCAGGCAACCGTTAAACTCTTTATTTGAGCAGCTTCGGTGGCGTAGTTGGTAGCATGCTGAGCTTCTATGCCCAAGATTGCGGGTGCAAACCCGGCCGAAGTCGTCGGATTTTATAAGAGCGTTAAAAATCCCTCAGTACATTTCCTTCGGAGGGGAAGTAAAGCCAGCGGTCCCATGTCATAGATTTATGGCATGTTAAAGAACCTTCCACTAATTACACCTGTGTGAAGCTAAATTAACTTATAGGTTAAACAACACTCTTAAGGTTCCTACGTTCGTCGCCAGGAGCCGACTGGCGGTGGTGTCTAGTAGCCAAGTTCTGAACTAGTAGTTGTTGACAGTGGCATTTGGCGGCAAACGTAGGAACTACTTGAAATTCAATGTCTGCAGTCCTTATTGAATTAAAAACAGTCAACACACACTAATACAGACATCACAATTAACACCGGTTATCAGGCAGATTCTACACACATCCAAAGTACACAGGCTTTGGTCATTAAACTAAGGAACCAACCAACCAAACTCTTATTTGGAAGGCCGTGCAACCTGTCAGCTGTTACTCGGCGACCATCAGACTGATAGTAAGCAAACATGGCCGATCAGACATTGCTAGAGGATGAAATATGGCAAGTTTTTGATGATAGTGATGACAAATCTGAGTCTCAATTTGATGAATGCACCGCAGTAAGCAGTGAAGGTAATACCGTATTTGCTCGCGTATATCTCGCACCCCATTTTTTAATTTGAAATTTCAGGGGGAAAAAACCACTCGCATATATCTCGCATTCATTACTGACGCCGTCATATAAATGACCGTAGTAACCTTGAGGTAGAAACACGTTCGATTTAGCGCGCCATAACAGTCGTCATTGTCCAGGAACTTACCCGAAGCGATACTAACAGGAAGAGCGAGCAATGAGGAGTTGATCCGAACTTCGATACGAGCCGATTAGGGATTGAGGTGCCGCGTGCAAGCATACGGCGCAGCGTGAGTGTTAGCACGCTGTACATC
The DNA here is from genome assembly GCA_946902985.2 of Meconema thalassinum. Lineage (NCBI taxonomy): Eukaryota > Metazoa > Arthropoda > Insecta > Orthoptera > Tettigoniidae > Meconema > Meconema thalassinum. The sequence goes on from OX336395.1 coordinate 194,304,923, forward strand.
GTTCGCCGCGTCTTCGGCCGCGGTTGGCTAAATTCGAGCTCGCTCGTGCATGTAGCGAGGAACCGATATGGAAGATGATCGATCGTATCGATCACTAAGCGTCTACGCTCTAAATTCCTTTTCTGCCTTGAATCATCCTTAATGAGCGTATGACGTCTTTTTCCTAGGTTCTTAATGTCGCATAACCATAACGAATAGAAATAAATGGTGTCAACGGACATTGTTGTGAAGAGCTTCTTGAAGGCTGGTATCGCAAATGCATTGGACGGAAGTCAGGATGATTGGTAACAGTGACGGCAGTGACAATGAATATGGCGAGTACCGTATGCCAGTTGCCTTGTTTCAATAATGCAAATTTTGTGTTTTTTCGGGAATACAGGCATTCCCCGCGTATATCTCGCACCGAAAATTTTCACACATATTTTCGGTCAAAAAAGTGCGAGATATACGCGAGCAAATACGGTAATACACACAGTGATAGCAGTGAACAGAACGACTCTGATATTGACGAAAATAATGGACTGTTGTTGTTTTCACATGTTTATAGCAAAACTACTTCATTTATACATGCTGATGGTGACTGACAGTGTTCTCATTGATAATATTTCTAGGTAAACATAGCTTGGCTGAATTTGACAAGACGTATAATTGATAATAATTATTATTAATAATATTATAAAAAAAATAATTACTGTAATTATTTTGCATACTGCATTTATTTGTTTAATACTGACTTTAGTAGAAGAGTGTAGACATATATAATTTAGGAGCTAGTTATAGTTCTAAGGCAGAGCTAAATAAATACAAGTAATAGAAGGTAAAAGTTCAAAAATTAAATATGAGCTGTAGGGATAGCTAAGAGAATTTTAATTCGAGGGGTAAGAAGACCAAGGTTCTAGTGATAAGTAAGCATCAACACCAACTACATATAACCATAAATAAAGAACCAGTACAACAGGTCAGTCTATTTAAATACCTTGGTGAGATCTTCACAGAAGACCTACGATGAGAAGTTGAAATCAGGAGCCGTATAGTCGTGGCCAAGCAGGCATTCCGTGAAAAGCATTGTCTAATTTGTCCCTCAGCCTTAGAAAACAACTGGTTAAGACCTACATATGGCCAGTTGCAATGTACTGCAGTGAGACCTGGACAATGAATAGAGGTTATACAATTTTCATAAGAAAATATGCATTGTCCGTTGAGCCATAATATATTTAAACACAAATAGTGCTAAATGTTCCGGCATAACTCAACAAGATGACAGTGTTTCGCCCCGGTGTGCTATTGGGCTCTTCAGTGGTTAAAGCACACCTCATCAAGACACTGTCTAGTGCACACTGGGAAGGCCATTGCAAGACGTATTTGATACATGTGTATCCACGTCACGAGCAAGCCAGTGCACTATGGGAGTCGAAACTCCATTCCAAAGCAATTATAACCTTACCTTGGCATTGAATATACAATTTAGCACTATTTGTGTTTAAATATATTATGGCTCAACGGACAATGCATATTTTCTTATGAAAATTGTATATTCAATGCCAAGGTAAGGTTATAATTGCTTTGGAATGGAGTTTCGACTCCCATAGTGCACTGGCTTTGCTCGTGACGCGGATACACATGTATCAAATACGTCTTGCAATGGCCTTCCCAGTGTGCACTAGACAGTGTCTTGGTGAGGTGTGCTTTAACCAACTGAAGAGCCCAATAGCACACCGGGGCGAAACACTGTCATCTTGTTGAGTTATGCCGGAACATTTAGCACTATTTGTGTTTAAATATGAATAGAGGTGACATTAAACGACTAGAAGCGTTTGAGATGTGGTGTTGGCGCCGAATGGAAAAGATCAGCTGCGTAGAGAAAATGACCAACATAACGGTGCTGGATCGAAATGGCAAATGATCCGCCAGATATATAGAAGGAGATCCACCTGGCTTGGCCACAGGTTACGACATGGTGAGCTGATGATCGACATACTAGAAGGCAAAATACCTGGAAAATGCCCTGGCGGGAGGCCACGGAACACTTTCATGAGATCCTTCCTAGATAGCTCTGGCCTACGAAGTTATGAAGTGGTCAAGAGGACAGCACGAGACCAAACAACGTGGAAAAGACAATAAACAATAATCATATGTGGATTTTCATATTTCCCACCTAATTTATTTGGATATAATTTTGTGTTGACCAACTGAAAGTTTCCATTCAATTCTGGTCAATGTAGGAAATTAGAGAAAAACTTAAAGCAGGAGTAAAGATTCAAGGAGAAATAATTTCGTCTCTGAGATTTGCTGATGACGTCGTCATCTTAGCCGATTCACCAGAGGATCTGAATGAGTTTAAAAATGGTATCGACTCCATCTTGAGGATAAAATTCATGAAGAAAATCAACAAATGCAAAACAAAAAATAAGGGGATGCAGCCGAAATAAATCAGAAACCCCTATGAACGTCAAATTAGCAGGTGAAGAGCTAAAGGAAGTAGGAGACTTACGTTACTTACGAAGCAAAATAACCAGTGATGGACGAAGCAAAGAGGAATTAAAAAGTAGGTTGGCTCAGGCAAGGAAGGCATTTCTACAGAAAAGGAATGTGTTGACATCGAATATAGATTAAGGTATAAGGAAGTAATTTTTGAAAGCAAATACTACCCATACACAGTAAAATTTGCTCCAAACAGAATCGCAAGGATCCGAGTTTCTTTTCCACATTATCCTCGTTGGATGCCGACTCGACACGAAAGAGCATCCAACGAGGATAATATTTCTTCAAGTGTAAACTAGTGCCATGTGGACAAATGAGAACTATATTAATGGAAATAATGCATGCTTTAACTTAAGTTTTATGTTTTAGAGTGTGATTTTATGAGTTTGACATTTGTTGTGATCTGTGACACAGGCTGAAGAAGGGTCAAAAGTACCCGAAACATACGAGCATGTTGGCGAAAGGGATTTATTTTATCTTCAGTGCTGAGACAGTGCGAAGTGGAATGCACTTTCACCCAGAGCATGGTGGCGCAGCGGTCAAGCTGTTGGTCTCTCACCCCGGCAGACTGAGTTCGATTCCCGGTCAATGCATGTGAGATTTTGAAAGTGAAATGCTATGTCCTGTGGTTTGGATTCCACGAAAAAAGGAGGTCCCGTGGCTCATGATCGCGAGATTAATGGTCATGTAAAACTACAATCTTCCTTCCTTTACCCTCCCTTTCCAATAGCCACACCTCAAGGTCGCTGGCCTATGAGTTGTGAAGGGTAGATGCGTGGACAGCGATTATTGCCCGATGGCACTAACCTTCACCAATTGTGTGTTTGTTCGGTGATCTTCATGCAGTCAACATGCTACTACACTTGCACAAAAGCAAGCGTTTGCCGACTTCTGGGGGGACGATGTTTCGAACGGGCAAGGCAGTCTTACTACGATAACATTAAGGCAAAACCTGGATCAATGTCAAGTGACATGCTGTAATTGAGTAGTTAGACGTCGATAAAGACTATTATGGTTTCAGACATGAAAGCAAGGAGAATATTGTATCGAATTCGACTGTCGGTGAGGAAAAGGAGATCTAGTGCGGGAGTGATCCAACGGAATAGCTGAAAGTTTCCCACAGTCAACCTAGTTTGTCTATAGTCACACTTATCTCTTATATAGAAAATCGAGATGAATATTTGTTCTCATATTATTGTTTTCTTCAGAAATATACAATCTAAAATTAGAAAAAATAAACAACCTAAGAAAGAAAAAGTGGTAAGTCTTTTTTTCTAGATAATAATGTTGGCATAATCCACACACCTCTCGTCTAGTGTGTCTTACAATGCAATGTAACAAAGGGTTATAATAATTTTTTTGCGTGTTCATATAATACATTTCAATGTTTTAATCAAGAGTTTTGTTTTTACTAGGCTTAAAAAAACATAACTGTGGATAATTCGCGGTTTCTGATAATTGGCGGAAGTTCATGCATTAATTACTGCGAATTATTGGGATAGCACTGTAATTATATTTTCGTGACGATAGTCATTATGTGACCGAAACCAGTACATTGTATTATGTATGTCTACCCCTTATTATTTCCATTTTCCAACAGGGTTGGGGATGAGATGCGATGGAAGTCTTCGTGGCAGGTTGTTTTTACGGCCGCATGCCGTTCCTGACGCCTACCACATGAGAGGAGTTAAAATTGTATTATATTTATGAAGAACAATTTTATTATATTTTCGTAATCTATTGTTGTTGTTTCCTATGGCTAGCCCGGATTCCAATCCATCAGCTTTCTTGCGCTCCAATAGAGTTGTGTAAGGTTTACAGAAGTTCTAGCAGTCACATCAAGTTTGTTGCAATGTAGCAGGTGCCCCTTATCCATTTTACTTCCAGGTTCGTGACAAAGTGTGCATTCTTCAGGTCTCAGGATGTTGATTCGTTTCAGATGAGCTGCAAGGCAGTCGTGGCCAGTGTTAAGTCTGAAGAAGGCTACAGCTTCTCTTCTTGGTGTTAATTTATATTGATCCCATTCAGCATCAATGTCTTTCCATAATTTGGTTTCTGCTGTTTTCTTTGCCATTTCTTCATACCTGTTTTTGATAGTATTTTTCAAGATCCTTTTTGCCGACATAAAATCAGTCTGACTGACAGGTTGTTGTAGTGTGGTACCTTTTTTTGCTAATCTGTCTGCCTCTTCATTTCCTGCTATTCCAACATGAGAAGGGATCCACTGAAATGAGATCTGTTTGTGGAGTCTTTGAAGGGTTTTTATCATACAAAAAAATTCTTTCAGTTCTTTATTTTGGGGCTTATAATTTGACGAGATGGCTTGGATGGCTGCTTTTGAATCTGTAATGATTACACATTTTTGATAATCAATGTTTCTGCCTAATAACTGATGGAGTGCATGTGAAATAGCTCTTATCTCAGCATCAAAGTTTGTTTTGTTTTGGCCTATTACATAGTTTTCTTACAATTTTATTTGCATTTTTACGGTATCATGAGTTTTCTCTTTTCAGTGCATAGCAACATTCGTGAGCCACGACATATTCCCTCGTAGTTTACACATCCTCAGCTCGGAACAGAACATGAGGACTGTCTTCAACAAGCTGGAGGGTCACTACGCTCTGTGTCTGCTTGCTAACCTCATCCAGTTCGGCTACATCCATAGGGATGATGTCCTCAAAGAATTGTGCTTCCCCAGTTTCACGGTGAGTAGTGTTGCCAACTTATTGAAGCCATTTCTTTAGTGTTGTCTTTTAAAGTACCATGCAGTAACATTAATTCTGGAGGAGATCAAATCCAGGGATTTGAACTTCTACCTGGGGCGGCTCCGGTGGCGTAGTTGGTACAGACCGGACGTTTGTTTTAGACGAGTGAAAAATCGTAATGGAAACCTGGAGGCGAGTTACTACAGTACCTGTGTTGTTGTCACCTGCGCCCTGTCAGATGATGGACAAAACTATCTCACGCTACTGCTGAAGGGCACCCATTGGCAAATATAATGGCGTTCTGTTCTTAACTATGTAACGTGTACTTCGCGTCACACAATACTTCGACGTGGACTGTACTGTTCTGCACATTGGTGTCATCACATGCTCAAGTCTGGAATTTCATTACATCAGACCAGTGGTGACAACTGTGAAGCGAGAAAGCGATAAGAGTGACTGTGTACAGGCTCACCCGCAAGCTTTAAGGTCAAGGGCAATCGTCCAGAACAAACGTCTGGCTTGTAACATGCTGAGCTTCTATGTCCAAGATCGCGGGTTCAAACCCGGCCGAAGGCGTCGGATTTTTTAAGAGCGTTAAAAATCCCTCAGTTTGCTTTCCTTCATAGGGGAAGTAAAGCCGGCGAGCCCATGTCTTAGATTTATGGCATGTTAAAGAACCTTCCACTAATTACACCTGTGTGAAGCTAAATTATATATAGGTTAAACATTTGACAAACGTTCTTAGGTTCCTACGTTTGTTGTCAAGAGCCGACTGCGGTGGCTTCTGGTAACTTAAGTTCTGAACTAGTTGGTCGTTGACGGTGGCGTTTGGCGGCAAAAGTAGGAACTACTTGGAAAAATTGAATGTCTGCAGTCCTTACTTGAATTAAAACAGATACACACATTAATACAGTCATCACGATTAACACCGGTTATCAGACAGATTCTACACACACCCAAAGTACACAGGGCTACATGACTGCGTTGTCGCAGCCCCTAAACTAAGGAACCAACCAACACTTCACTCAGCGTTAAAACCTTATTTATATCCCTTCGTTCAAAGAGCTAGCCATATTTGATGATGTTTTCTCCATGACTACTGTTCTATCAGGGTGTCTACTACTCTGAAAAACATGGAAAACAGGGAATACTCCGGGAATTTTTATATCCTGGAAAACTCGGAGAATTATCAGGGTATTTTAATGACAGTCAGGGAATTTTAGTTTTACAAGATCCAACCTTGAATAATTGGAAATTAAGCATTTAAAATCTGATGGGAGCAAAGTATATTCTGGTGATGATTGTTGTAGATGTACCGTATTTACTCGAATACGACCCGCACCCGAATAAGACCCGCACCCTGATTTTGAAGAACAAAATAAAAAATAAAAAAAAAGGTTTACTCAAAATTATTATTTACTATCTTAACTAAATAAACAGAATAGCATTTATCCAAAATAGTTTCCAACAGTTTAGAAGTCATCCTAAAATAACACACATCAAACGATTAAAAATACAAATAAAAGTACACAAACACTTCATTCATCGTAATCAGAAGTACCAACTTCGGAACTTTTATCACCATCACTTTCCCACTAAATGTCGTCATCACTGCCATCCATAGCATTCGAAATACTACATTTCTTGAAGCTCTTCCGTATGAGATCTCCAGAGATACGATTCCATGCCGTCAAAATCCACGAACACAGCAGCTGAACTTTAGGGCGCTGAATACGACCAGTTGGAGTCGGTGTGTGCTTATCGGCCGCCTTCCGCTCCGTATAACAGCTGTTTCAAGTCTGCTTTGAACGGGCGGTTCACGCAGACTTCCAGTGGTTGTAGCATAGACGTCATCCCGCTCAATCACAAATACATGACTCGTCAATATCATATTTCCTACCGGGCACGATTTCCAATAACTTCAGCTTCCCTCACAACTTTCAATTTCTCACTCACAGTAAATGACTGCAAACGTTTCGTAGCATTCATGTTTACACTCGGAGAACGTGTGCGTGACTGTATGACACCGCGTGCTTACGGTAAAACAAAGTTATAGCCGGAAGAAGGCTAACACCATCTAGCGGATACTCGCAAGACCCGATATCGCGTGCGGCGGGCAATTTAGATCATTCAAATTTGGATGACTCAATTAAGACCCGCACCCCAATTTTTCACGGCCGAATTTGTTTAAAAATGTGCGGGTGGTATTCGAGTATATACGGTATGTTCGTACTGATGTTAAATCAGTAAGCTCTCATTTCTTGCAAGATAGAGCACACAAATTACATGTGTATTTGTATATAAATGTGTAACTGTATGAGAGCATTAATATTGACGAGCTACTTTCAATACTCACAAGTACAATGGTTCTGGATGGAAAATTTAGAAATTGGCGAGATATATAAAAATAATATTTTTTTCTTTTTTTTCCCCCTTTTTTTTTTTTTTTGCCTTTTCAACTTTGTCATGCTACCCTTTATTGTTCAAGAAATTTTTGAAATGCTTTTAAGCATTTTAAGCTTCGCCCGGGAACAGTTGTGAATGCATTACGAGATAAGCGCATTTCTTTTTTTCGATGTCCAAGTACTACGACCTATATCAGTTTTACGTATCGGCATGATGGGTTAAAATCACTGACTGGACTATTAATTATATTATCATGGAGATACCGTAGCATGTGCAACGAATTCTTGTCAGAAGTAATTTAAGAATGGCGAGGTGCATGAAACACAAACCCCCCTTCCGTCCAATCTAAAAACACTTCTAGTGGGCGATATATTGAATATAGAGATATGCTCTCGCGGAATTTTGTAGAACTATTCGTGTTGAACAATTCTTATACTCATAGTATACTGATATTTTTAACCGTTTGTCCAGCGTAAGCTTAAAAAGCGGACGGACGGCAGGTTTTTCGACTTTTTCACTGAAATCGTTACTGCTTGGCCTCGTTTGATCATGAACAAATTATTTTCTACAGAAACCTTCCTCTACATATCCTTTACAGAATGGTGAAAACCGCATCGAAAACCATCCAGTGGTTCTCGAGATTACCCATGACATCCAAGAATCAGGGACTTTGTTTTATACTAAGTAGAGATAAGGCCACTACTGTTACTCAGGGAATTTTCTGATTTATCCTGGAAAAATCAGGGAATTGTCAGGGAAATCTGCTAGTTGGTTTTGGTAGACATCCTGTGTATTGATGTCCACAGTTTGTGATGACTCGGCTGATGGAGAGTTGCCAGCACTACGTGGTGACCAAGCAGTCGAACCTGACTCACTGGCATCCGGTGTTAGGCTGGTTTGCACAGTCTATGGACTACAATCTCCACGAGGCCATGCCGCATGTCAAGGACCAGCTGCACCTGTTATGGTCCAGCCCCATCGTGTCCGTCCTGCTGGGGAAGGCATTGGCCGAGCTGGTTGACATCGAGAGTCCCTCCGCCCCCACTCCTCCCTCCTCCAACATCCTGAGACGAGCCTTGCTGGACCACCGCCCCAACGTGACCAAGCACCACCGCAAACTGGGCAGTCCCGAGTGTACCAAGGTGGCCATGTTGTGTTCGCTGTACCAGACGGCTCTGGGAACCTTGACACAACTCAGGCTCGACATTCTAACAGGTTCGTAATTTACTGGGGTAAAGAGTGAAGTTAGAATCCGTATTGACAGTTGAATAATACTTTAATAATTGTACGCATAGTCCAGGGGTGGCCGACTTATTTTGAGCTTGGGCCAGTAAGTTCATTTTTTTTAAATCTGAAAGGCCATTTAACTAAATTTATATTAATAACTATTTTTAATCAGTGGCGAAGCTACTTTCATGCAACTGGATATTGTGAAGTTTTTCGCTCAACAATATATCAATGATGTAATCTTTGAAGATGTCGTACCTGGACACTAAACTCTTCTCAATAGCCAGAGTACTCAAATTGCTCAGTCTAGAATCTGACATGGAGTTCCTTAAAAATGTCTTAACTCTCTTTAATGCACTCATAACTTCGTTCACTTGAAGCAGTAGAAACAGGAAAGGTAAGAATCAGTCTTTTGAGGCGCACTGTTTCTTGATATATTTTTTTCTAGGCCATTGTTCAAAAATATTCTCTTCATAGGACAAGGAAGAAAATTGTCTTGATTTTAAATCATCATCTTGAGCAGTTTCCGACCGCTGGTCGTGTCTGCTTGGAACATAAGCCTCTCCATCGTTTCCTCTCCATCCACCATCTCTCGTGTTTCACTGTGTCCCAGCACACTCCTCTTTCCTCCACACTCTTAACTCCCTTCGTCCATCTGTCCCTTGGTCTTCCCCTTGACCTCCTTCCCTTCATTTCCATTCCAAACATCTTCTTCGTTATCCTCTCCTCTCGCATCCTCCTCACATTCCATACCATTGTAGCCTAGATCGCTCTATTCTATTTTGCATTGGTTCCTCTCTTACCATCTCTCACACCCTATAATTACTTGCTCTGTCCATTCTTGTCACTCCTACCCTACTCCTCTGGAACTTCATCTCCACTGCTCGTATTTTACTCTTGTCCCTTTAATTCATCACCCATGTTTCTGAACCATACGTCAAAATTGGCACAAAGTAGGTCTTGTAGATGATTCCTTTACATTTTTGTGGTACATCTTTATTCCGTATCATCCCCTTAACACTCTTGAAAATCCATCTGCGCACCTTCTTCTTTCATTTATTTCCATCCTATTGCCTCCCTTTTCTTCAATTATGCTTCCCAAGTACTTGAAGCATTCTACTTTCTGCAACTGCTGTCCTCCAAGTTTTATGCCTATATCCAGTCTGTTCTTCCTCCTTGTTGTGATGACCACTTCACTCTTTTGTGCTGAGAACTTCATCCCATATGATAACACTACCTTCTCCCACTCATCCAATTGCTCTTGTACTTCTTTCTCATCCTCTCCCCATACCAGAAGGTCATCAGCAAACAACTTTGCCTTCATTTTCCTTTCCCCAATGCTATTTACCATTTTTCGTATGATTTCATCCATCACCACTATAAATAACAGGGGTGAGAGGGTACTTGCTATTGCACACTATTTAATCACTACACTGATCCCTGTTTAAAACTCACAAATGAACATGCACGCGCTGAGATACCGCCCGCCTCTCGGACGCACTGCTCTGCTGACACATTCAGCTATCGAACTTCCGCTTTGCGCATGCGCAATTGCTTTCTCTACCCACAGAGACGTGATCCTGTTTCAAAGGAGACTCACTGGCAGCGCAGTCCCGCGCTGAGGAGCTGGCGTCAATCCCACTGTTACAGAGAATAATACCAAAAACTAGAGATTAATTTGCCTATGCCAATGAAAAATAGGAAAATTTAAATGTGCATATTCCCTGAGAATGAAATGGGTATTATAAGGCTCAAAGATTCCCCTCCAGCTTCGCCACTGTTTTTAATATAAACTACTGTATTAAAATTGAAAATTTTACCTTATGAATAGGTAAATAAATGATAATCCACCTCAAAGTCAATGATGTATTGAAACTAATTATATTGTAATACCAGTTTCAGTTAACTTGTAACCTTCTTCAGTTAATAACAAGAGCACCAATCTAACATTTTATGAAAAAGAGATGAAGACAAAAAGAAATGTTCACTGTATTTTTTTTTCTCTCGGTAATCTTAGACTAATCTTGAAATATTAAAAATTCAGTTAAAAATATTGTTGATTATAATAAAAAATACTGTCTAATTAGAATAAATCGTTAAAATATGGAAGCATATACCATAATGTAAATTTTCTTTAAAAATCAGATCTGTTACAATTGAATTATTGTTGAAATTTAAAAACAAATGTATAAAAATATATACCGTATTGCCTATAAAAAATGTTTTTGAGGTTCTAAAATAGAGAAATATGCCCCTATGGAGTAGGAAACGGTATTGAAAGATGTTCCTAGGTTTTCAAAATGTTATTATCGTCAAATAAATTAACTTAGTGGTTAATTTCGATGATTTGTACCTTCTTTGGAAAAAAGTCAAATTGATGTGGCAGTCTGTCGTCATCGTAACCCATACCCGTATAACCCAATCACGCAAAAGTTCAACTGACAGCCTTCTTTATCTTGTGTTATGTCGTCATCTTATTGTAACAAACAATACCACATCTCGACATGTTCTAACCTAACAATTACTTATTTAACGTGCGGAGTGCCAATAAAACAGCTGTCAATTACACCCCGTAAGTTGTTTTGTTGCGTTGCCACATTTGAAAACACCTCACGTGTTTGGTTAGTGGTTTCTAGCGCATCTTCCTGAGGGGGCTGTGTGGCGCAGTCGGTAGAGGCGCTGAGCTTCTAACTGAAAGGGAGTGGGTTCGATCCCCACCCAGGTACTGGATTATAGAAACAAAACTACCACTTTCGGAAGCGCAAATGGCCCTGGGGTTCACTCAGCCTACACCAGAAATGAGTATCAGCGTAATTCCAGGGAGCAAAGATGGTCGGGCGTCTAGTGCCGATGTCACAAAAAGTGGAAGCCTCTACCTTCCACTATACTCTGCGAGTTGCCAGAATAGGATTGACAGTTCTCGCCTCGCCATGTGGTCAGGGAACAAGGTTGCCAAACAATTAGAATAACAAGCGATCGCACTGTATAAGCTTGAGACACAGCTGACCAGGCAGTGACGCACGTGGGTTGTAATATTGCAACGCAGAGTATTATGACATCAACTATGCGAACATGGATTGGTCACGAGGCAGAGAGGTGATGACTGATGTGGAACTTCCTGCCAAATGTCAATCCTATTGAGGCAGCTCACAGAGTATAGTCCCAGGGCCTCCATGGCCTGTATGGAGTTGACTTTGCTTTGCTTTTAGCGCATCTTCCTGTATACGAATATTAATTTCAGTTACATTGAATACAGAGCTGGATAAATTCCGCCTTCGTATGTAACTTAGAAATCATCATCCACAAGAAAACAATCACACTTAACTGAGGAACAACAATGGAACATGAAGACATGTCGACAATGCAACAGACGGACAACAAATACCGTGAAGGAAAGCACCGCCGCCAAAACGAACAGATATATCGCGGGTGGTTGGGGATTCTATCTTAAAATTGCTATGATCATCTTTACGACGATGTCAGAAATGAATACGAGATATACAAGGATTTGTTTTTCCTGCAATTTCAAATTTTAAAATAGGAGGCGAGATATAATCGATGGCGAGTTATATGTGAGCAAATACGGTACCGTGTTTACTCGGCTATAAGACCCCGTTTTTTTTTCTAAATTTTTAGTTCCGAAATTGAGGGGGGAGGGGGGGTACTATAGACTTGTACTTCGCAAAAATCCATTATTTGGGAAAGGGAGAGAGGAAAAATAAGCTATTTTATTTTGATGCTACATAGTACGATATATTTAATCTAAATAAACAAAGTTTACATCTTTAATCAGCCAATTATCATCATCATCATCATCTTGCACAGTTTCCAGCCACTGGCCGGGTCTGTTTGGAACACAAGCCTCTCCAACGTCTTCTGTCTTCCCACCATCTCTCAGCCTCCACCCTTATCCAGTCTTCTCCTCTCTTCTTCACGCTGTCAGTGCATTTACTGACACATTAAAGATCCCCTTCAGGGCAAAATTCCGGCACCCCGGCGTCTCTAAAAGCCAGTGTAGTTAAAAGGGACGTAAAACCAATAACATTATTTATTATTATTATTATTATTCACGCTTTCTTCCACCCCCTTCAGCCACCTGTCTCTCGGTCTTCCTCTCGGTCTCTTTGCTTCCCACTTCGTCTCGTGTACTCTCCTGGGTATCCTCTTCTCCTCCATTCGTTTTACATGTCCATACCATCTAAGTCTAGATTTCTCTATACCATCCTGTAGTGGTTCCTCATTCATTAATTCTCTGGTCCTCTCATTTCTTATTCTGTCCATCTTTGTAGCTCCAATACTGCTTCTCAAGAACCTCATCTCACTGGCCCATTATGAGACTGTCATAACCTCACTTTCCCGGCTATCCCCCAATGACTTTCACTACTATCCCTTGCTAAGCGAACATCTTAGTATCAAAGAAATAGAATTAAATGGACAAAGTATCAGACATGGAAATGCAAACTTTATTTTTATTTGAACATAGGGAGGAAGAATGCATCAATTAGGGAATGCAGGATCCCTTCTCACTAACATTTGTAAACACAACTGAGCACGTATTATTCACATATTTCACATTAATATATCAATAACGTTTCACCCACACAAACGCCGATGGTTATTGCAACAAATGAAATGTGTTCAAAATAAAACTAAGGAGACTGTCGTAAACACTAACGAATCGCAACATAAATAATACTATAAACAGAAGAATGCAGGCAAGATGAAAACATAACTTTCATTGGCTGATGGCGCTTCTACTCGGCCAATAGTGTGGCATCTTCTATTGGATATCGGATGAAGCCCATTGGCTACACAATTCGATATCCTGCCCAATCACATACGCGGTACGCAAAATGGCGGTCATATCTGAATAACAAACTAGGCTAATATACCGTAACAAGAAAAATATTTTTGTCATAAAAGAGAATGAATTTCAGTTGTAATTATAAAAAAAAATTAAGAATTCATCAATTTCCAGGAATGTTGTATTTTGACTCTCAATAATTAAGGACTATAAGCGATTTCCAAGAATTTTTAATTTTGGCTCTCAAAAATTTTGGGGGGGGGGGGGGTACTATAGGCGAGGGGGGTCTTATAGCCGAGTAAATACGGTATTTCTCGTATCAGTGATTGTGATAATACGAGGTTGTGCTTTTTGCCCCTAGGTTTGTGCTACCAAGACAAGATCCTGTTCAGTCTGTGGCAGTTTCTGTGTAGTCTGGGTCCCAACTGTGGTCTCAAAGCCTTCCTCGATCTCCTGGCCGTGAACACCAAGTGTACGGCACCTGAGTTCCAGATGCTCATCCTCCTGTGCGACTGTATGACCCACTATGTCACGTAAGTCTAGAACAAGCAACCTAATCCAGCAAATCTGTCTCTTTTGACTCCACTTACATGTTGTAAGATCAGTAACTACGCTTGCTAATGTGCAGCGCTAGGCCATGGGGCCAAGCTATCTGCTGACTTGGTAGACGTGGGTTCGAGCCCCACCGTCTGCTGTCCTTGAAATGGTTTTCCGTGGTTTCCCATTTTCAACTCCAGGCAAATGCTAGGACGGTACCTTCTGACAGGCAACGGCCGCTTCCTTCCACATCCTTGCCCAGTTTTATTCATAGTCATTCATTTCATCTCGCATTAACTCCTCTCATGAGGTGTACGTCAGGAAGGGCATCCGGCCGTATAAACCATCCACCACATAAACTTTCATCGCATCTCATCCCCGACTCCGTTGTAAACGAGAATAATCAGGTGTAGACATACACACGCATGTTGTAAGATCTTTCTTTCTTATGAGGTCCGGGTTTGGCTCCCAGCTCTGTCAAGAAATTTAATTTTGCTTTGAGGGCTGAAACATGCTGATTCATCCTCGTGAGGAAAAACTGAGAAGTGGTGGGTTCGATTCTTACCTCAGTCATTCTAAAAGTGGTTTTCTGTGAATTCCCCCCTACTTCTGTCCTGGTGAATGCTGGGATAGGATTCACGGTCACCTTCTACCTAAATCCTAGCCCCAATTACAATTGCAGTACACACACACTAGTACAGTCATCATAATGACAAAGGGTTATGAGTAGGGTTCGGATTCGAGCATATTTGCATATTTTTTTCCTGGATAGTACAGTACACATTGAAAGAAGCCTTTTGGTGGTATTTTCACATCTCTAGGACTAACAGAATTGAAATTTATCGAGCATATAAATGCATAAAACCGCGGTTTTCAGAATAGAAGCATATAAATGCATATTCGTGTGGTTTTCGTCTAAATAGTTTGTTTTTCTTCGAATCCCCCCCCCCCCCGAATTCGGGCCCTGTCCATCCTTAAGGTTCAAAAACAGAAATAATCATTGAAAAACCTATCTGGTGCGAATAAAACCACAGTTTTTTAACCTTTAGTGAGGTCGTTCTCGTCATTGAAACTTTTATTGACTGATTTAAGAAAATCATTCAAAACTGAAAACATCGAAAAAATTCTTGTTGTACCGACCAATGCACATCTACTTCATTGACTCGCCTAATTCTGAACATTTTGTAAATTAACTTATAAACTGTAACTTTTATAAGAAAACTTATCTTGCCGAAAATTTTGTAAATGAACTTATAAACTGCAACTTTTATAAGAAAACTTATCGAGCATATAAATGCATAAAACCGCGGTTTTCAGAATAGAAGCATATAAATGCATATTCGTGTGGTTTTCGTCTAAATAGTTTGTTTTTCTTCGAATCCCCCCCGAATTGTAAATGCGACGACAGCGCACTCTTTTCTTTATTAAATTACATAGAAGGCAGTGGGCCCAGTGAATATCAAACATTACTACCTGAAAACCCGTTTATGCAGTGTGGAGAAGTGAAGCAACCAGCTGTTGGCCATGAAAGAAGCCAATGTCACACGAGTAATATCTCGTCATCATTGAATTATTGTTAAAATTGTAATTAAAGTTCCTAATAATAAAAGAGAATTATTAAAATGATGGAATCATTTTACTAAACCTGCAGGTGTAACAAGTGCTCCGATGGCTTGAAAAACTTGAATGCGAGTATATTGCAGTGTAACGTACATACAATTAGAAAATAAAACTCGTATATAAAGGAATGTTATTGGTTTTTCATTTCACTTTCCTTTCTATAGTTATTAACGGTGTTTATCGAGCATATTCTGCATATTTAACCGCATATAATGGTTTTACGAGCATATAATGGGTTTTTCGAGCATATCTATCGAGCATAAAACACATGGTTTTCGAGCATATCTGGAGATTTTATCGAGCATATTGATCCGAGCCCTAGTTATGAGTATGGACTGAATATTTATGCACTAAAAACTATTCAAATATGCAAGCAATTATGCACTAAAAATGTAGAAAATATACATAAAAAATTGAAAAATATGCACTTAACAATAAGTCAATCTTATTCATTCTTCTTTCCCTCCTTTGCCGTAATATGTGCAGTCCTTTTTGTATGTTCAAGTTGAATTTTTTTTTCACATTTCACTTCCTTCGAGCATACCATATTTCCTTTCATAATCGTCTCAAATCTTTAGCCTAAAATTCGTGGCAAAAGTAGGTTGCGACGATTATGCGAAGAATATTTAAGTTCAAAGAAAACCATAATTTTTAAATATACCATATTTACTCGGCTATAAGACCCCATAGACGCATACTTCGCAAAAATCCATTATTTTGGGAAAGGGAGAGAGGAAAAATAAGCTATTTTATTTTGATGCTACATACAGTAGAACCTCGATGCATCGTTCCCGGAACTGTCGTTTTCCCGTATGCATCGTTCAATTAATTTAGTCCCGAAAATTTTCCATATAAACTAATGTTAAATTTCCCCGCATGTATCGTTCCTCGAACTATCGTTTTTTCGCATGGATCGTCAAAAAATCACTAGTCCTTGGCCACAATTTTCCCGCATTGATCGTTTATGAGAAAAATATATGCTAAAGTTCTTTTGAATTTGAAGCAGCATAGCGGCAACCTGTTACGCGAGAATGTACGAGGTACGAACGATTAGGAGTTCCTAGGCTTGAGCAAGTTTCTCGGCTGAAGCAAGTTCAAGTAGGCTGGACTGCAGTGCGCAGATTGTTTACGCGCAACTACACTATATAACCACGCCTACGAGCCTTCAGGCGCCAACGATTCTGCTCGAAACGCCAAGCCGTCATTGTGCTGTTTCATTTCATTCTGAGTGGTTCCGTGTAGTATCTTGGTCGTGTGCGGCGATTACAATTTTATCTGTAGTTCGTAATGAAAACTTTACTTCACTGACGACGCAATTCTCGTAATCTCAATAATGTTACGCTGCGTTTGGCAATGCTTGGCTAACAAGTTAGATCACACAGAACAGCAATGAAAGCATTTAGACGGTCTTGAGCGGGTGTCGTCATAGCGTGACGTCATTTAGCCTTGAAATAGCTTGCCCGGTCAGAGACCCGCGAACACTCGGAACTGCTGTATTCTTTCATTCGGAACACCGGAAGTATCTCCCGCGGAGATTGGCGAGCTGTGCGATGATGGCGCGGGGGAGAGGAGTGATGAAGAGAAGACGATCGTGAGCCCCAAGTCGTCCCGAGTTTCGCCGAAGCGCATGCCGTCTTAGCGAAGATGAAATCCTTCATGTACTCGCATGTCATCAGTGATCTTGAAGAAGAGAACATATGCAAGTTGAGAAGGCTTTGTTTCGTCTGAAACGCAAAGCTTTGACGAAACAAAAAACAATTAATGACTTTTTAACTAAAAAGAGCAAGTGATAAAATGACATATGAAATATCGCGTACATCGTGGTTGCAATATTTTGACGTCTCTATGAAGTTTACATGAAGAAATATGTCCAAATACAGTACCCGTACTTTCTTTATTTTTTATTCAATTTTTTTATGTTACCCGCATTTATCGTTTCCCGCATCTATCGTCATTTTCCCCCTCCCCCTTGAAAAACGATGCATCGAGGTTCTACTGTAGTCATCATCATCTTGAGCAGTTTCCAACCGCTGGTCGGGTCTGCTTGGAACATAAGCCTCTCCATCGTTTCCTGACCATCCACCATCTCTCGTCATTTACTGTGTCCCAGCACACTCCTCTTTCCTCCACACTCTTCTTAACTCCTTTCGTCCATCTGTCCCTTGGTCTTCCCCTTGGCCTCCTTCCCGTCATTTCCATTCCAAACATCTTCTTCGGTATCCTCTCCTCTTGCATCCTCCTCACATGTCCATACCATTGTAGCCTAGATCGCTCTATTCTATTTTGCAATGGTTCCTCTCTTACCATCTCCCTGACTCTCTCATTCCTTACTCTGTCCATTCTTGTCACTCCTACCCTACTCCTCTGGAACTTCATCTCCACTGCTCGTATTTTATTCTTGTCCCTTTCCTTCATCACCCATGTTTCTGAACCATATGTCAAAATTGGCACAAAGTAGGTTTTGTAGATGATTCCTTTACATTTTTGTGGTACATCTTTATTCCATATCATCCCCCTAACACTCTTGAAAAATCCATCTGCGCACCTTCCCCGCTCATTTATTTCCATCCTATTGCCTCCCTTTTCTTCAATTATGCTTCCCAAATACTTGAAGCATTCTACTTTCTGCAACTGCTGTCCTCCAAGTGTTATGCCCATATCCAGTCTGTTCTTCTTCCTCGTTGTGATGACCACTTCACTCTTTTGTGCTGAGAACTTCATCCCATATGATAACACTACCTTCTCCCACTCATCTAATTGCTCTTGTACTTCTTCCTCATCCTCTCCCCATACCAGAAGGTCATCAGCAAACAACATTGCCTTCATTTTCCTTTCCCCAATGCTATTTACCACTTTTCGTATGATTTCATCCATCACCACTATAAATAACAGGGGTGAGAGGGCACTTCCCTGTTTCAGACCACTCTCCAGTTGAAACCATTCCGTTCTCTCTCTTCCCACCTTTACACAGCTTTTGCTTCCCTCGTACATTGCTTTCACTCTTGCCACTGTCTCCTTGTTCACTGCTTTTGCTCTCATTGCTTCCCATACCTTGTTTCTATTAATACTATCATATGCTTTCTCAATATCCAAGAAGGTCATCACCAGATCTTTCCCATATTCATAATGGTGTTCTTGTAGCTGTCTTACTGCAAAGATGAGGTCAACTGTTGACCTTCCTGGCCTGAATCCATACTGTTCTTCCCTCAGCCCATCTTCAACTTCTGTCCGAATTCTTCTCTCCAGTACCTTCTCAAATATTTTGGCGCAGTGGCACATGAGTGTAATTCCCCTGTAGTTCTTGCATTCCTTCCTACTTCCCTTTTTAAATATGGGTATTATTATCCCTCTTTTCCAGTCCTCTGGTATTTTCTTCTCCCTCCATATCACTTTCATTACTCGAAAGAGCCACTGTGTTCCTATCACCCCTGCTGCTCTCACCATCTCCACACTCACTTCGTCTATTCCCGGTGCCTTTCCCCCTTTCATCTTCTTTAATGCTTCCTCCACTTCTTTCCATGTCAATTCCTTCTCTGAAATGTCTTGGTCACTGTCTGTTTCTTCCTCCACAATGTCCACTACGCTGGTTTTAGTTGGATTTAGGAGTTCCTTGAAGTATTCTCTCCAGATAACCTTTACTTCTTCCATATTTTCGACCTCCTTTCCATTCCTGTCCACCATTCTGACATTTTCCCCTGTATCTCTTCTCTTTGCCTTTATCATTCCATACAACACTTTCTTACTGCCATCACAGTCCTCCTCCATCATTTCTGTCCATTTCTCCAGCCATTTCTTTTTCTCTTCCTTCACTACTTCTCCTGCTTCTTTCTTCCGCTCTTGGTATTCTTCTCTTGTTCTGTCTGTCCTCTGTTGGAACCATTTCCTGAATGCTTCATTTTTCTTTTTCACTGCTTCCTTAGTTCTGGGGTTCCACCATGGTGTTTCCTTCCACCTTTTCTTTCCACTAGTTCTGCCACACACGACTTCCGCTGCTTCTACCAACACGTCCTTGAACCTATTCCATTCTTCTTCACCTGTTTTCGGATCATCCTTCGGTAATTTGTTCCTCACTAATATCTGGAACTTCTCCTTATTTCCATCCTCCTTCAGCTTCCATGTCCTTATTCTTCTTTCTTGGTTTACAGTTCTCCTCTTTTCCTTCAGTCCTCTCACCTTGGCGACCAGCAGACGGTGGTCACTGTCCAGGGCTTCTGAGGGTATTACCCTTATATCCGTGATACTCTTCTTTGTCTCCTTCCCGCATAGAATATAGTCCACCACTGATTTCCTAGTCAAATCCCTGCTGTACCAAGTAATTTTATGGCTCTCTCTCTTCTTGTACCATGTGTTTCCAACCATTAGCCCATTTATCTTGCACAGTTCCAACAATCTCTCTCCTTCCTTATTCCTGTTTCCCCATCCTTCACCACCAATCACTTCCTCAAAGCCTCTTCTATCAGTTCCGACATGGGCATTTAGGTCTCCCATGACTATCAGGTCTCTCCCCACTAACTGCTTCTGCAACTCCTCTTCAAACTCGTCCTTCTCGCCTTCTGTGCATCCCACCTGTGGTGCATAGACTTGCAGAATGTCCAGGTTTCTACCTTTCACAGTGATTCTGGCTCTAATTATTCTATCACTTACCCTCTTTACTTCCTCCCTCAGCCCTTCTCTCACCACCATTCCCACTCCATTTCTCTTCCCCTCCTCATTTCCTATCCAGTATAGCTGCAAGCCATTTCTCAGTTCTTTTCTTCCTTCCCCTCTCCATCTGGTCTCTGCCAGTCCGAGTACATCCAGTTTTCTCCTCTCCATCATATCCACAACCTCCTCCACTCTTCCCGTCAATGTCGTTATATTCAAAGTTCCGATTCGTAGTCCATTTCCATAGCCAGGTCTGCTTCCTTTAGATCTGTCCTTTCCGAGGCCCGTTCCAGTTTTAAAAGCAGTTTCATATCCACTACTGGCTTGCTAGGCCTAACGTAGCTTCACCATAACCCTGGCAAGGGGCCTGTTTTTGGTCCGCGAGAGGTATTTTATTTCCCTCAAACCCTCCGGACAAGTCCGGCGAGCCCCCCTATCCGCCACCTGGGACGCGCCCGATAGAGGAACAGGCAAACCCCCACGGTACTGTAGTACGATATGAAAATGAAAATCCACAGCCTGCTTCCAGTCTCCGACCGGGTCAGGAATGGAATGAATGAAGCCCCCATCTAGCGGCGAGGATATGAACTGTGCCGGCTGCCGAGACCTGACGCACTCCTCTGGGGCAATGATTAAATGAATGACAGATGAAATGAAATGATAGTGGAGAATGTTGCTGGAATGAAATTTTGACAGGGAAAACCGGAGTACCCGGAGAAAAACCTGTCTGCCTCCGTTTTGTCCAGCACAGATCTCACATGGAGTGACCGGGATTTGAACCACGGACCCAGCGGTGAGAGGCTGGCGTGCTGCCGCCTAAGCCACGGAGGCTTATAGTACGATATATTTAATCAAAATAAACGAAGTTTACATCTTTAATCAGCCCATTATGGGACTGCCATAACCTCACTTTCCCGGCCATCCCCCAATGACTTTCACTACTATCCCTTGCTAAGCGAACATCTTAGTATCAAAGAAATAGAATTAAATGGACAAAGTATCAGACATGGAAATGCAAACTTTATTTTTATTTGAACATAGGGAGGGAGAATGCATCAATTAGGGAATGCAGGATCCCTTCTCACTAACATTTGTAAACACAACTGAGTATGTATTATTCACATATTTCACATTAATATATCAATAACGTTTCACACACGCAAACGCTGATGATTATTGCAACAAATGAAATGTGTTCAAAATAAAACTAAGGAGACTGTCGTAAACACAATCGAATCGCAACATAAATAATACTAAACAGAAGAATGCAGGCAAGATGAAACTATAACTTTCATTCTACTCGGCCAATAGTGTGGCATCTTCTATTGGATATCGGATGAAGCCCATTGGCTACACAATTCGATATCCTGCCCAATCGCATACGCGGTACGCAAAATGGCGGTCATATCATCTGAATAACAAACTAGGCTAATATACCGTAACAAGAAAAATATTTTTGTCATAAAAGAGAATGAATTTCAGTTGTAATTATAATTTCTTTAAAGAATTCGTTAATTTCCAAGAATGTTGTATTTTGACTCGCAATAATTAAGGAGGGGTTACTATAAGTGATTTCCAAGAATTTTTTATTTTGGCTCTCGAAAATTGAGGGGGGAGGGTATTATAGGTGAGGGGGTCTTATAGCCGAGTAAATACGGTATACTGTATCATTATTTGCTGCACGCTTGTGTGCTTTCTTAATATTATTTGTTTATTATTTAATTCCGTGTATTTCACTTTCATCAAGATCACCGTATAATTCTTGTGTTTTCTCATCGTGGACAACACGTGCGTAACATCACGCATGGGTCTCTGTTGCGATGTTTCTACGGAAGTGGCTTATGCTAGACTGGCACGAGGTGTCCCTTGCGTAAGATTCCTCCAATAGCAGTCGGGCCTGTTTTAACATCGGCTAACTAGAGCTAACAGCGCTTCGTACGGAGGCTTATTGAATCTCTTCATTCCGAGGCCAACTCACGAAAGCTACAGGTCCACACAAGTTTCATCCACTGTGGTGGCGTTGAACGCGATCGCCCGATCTCTGTTTAGCGTGCCATGGGCCAGCCGTTCGCGTATCATGAGTCATAGCCTACAGTCGGAGAGACAAGCTTCTTTCTTCTGACAATGTAGACTGGTGTGCGTATGCCGGCCACCTGTCGCATAGCGTGAGTCGTAGCCCGTATGCACAGAAGGAAAGTATCCCTTATAAGCAACTGTTTGAGGAACAGATAACGAGATTACAGTATTTTACGCAATAATGCTGACGGACTATTTCAAGAAGGGAATGGGGTGGTAAATTCCTTTCACCATCTCGGCAGCCAGTAGCCCGGGGTTAGTTTTGTGATGGGTTTCTTCAGTTAAATAATAATAATTTTATTAATGCAGCCAATGGCCATGTACTTTTCTTTTCAGGTCGGGTCAGGAAAGGGATATTGGAAGGAAATCGGCCGTGGACCTATTGAAAGGAACCGTCCCAGCATTTACCTGGTGGTGAAAATGGGAAATCACGGAAACCATTTTCAGGACGGCTGAGTTGGGATTGGAACCCACGCTCTCCCAATGCCAGCGAGGCACGAGGTAGCGCGTCAGCGCTCTCGGCCAACTCGGCCGTTTTCTTCAGTTAAAGTGTTACTTTAATTTGCATATCTTTTACTCAAAATGCCTAAAGAGAAGAGCAGCAGAAAGCATTTATTAAATCAGTGGGTGTCAGGTGATAGTGATTATTCAAGTGATGGTGTTCTCGTCTATTGGCAAGTATCATATTTCCTCGCATAATCGTCGCACCCCTACTTTTTGAATAAAAATTTGGTTTATAAAATTTCATCGCATAATCGTCACTCACTAGCCTACCTTTCGAATAAAAATTTGGTTCATAACATTTCATGGTGTACCCAGTGCATTGGACATTTGAATTTGTATTTGCGCGCCAGTCCGTTACACATGCTACCGTATTTCAATTATACGCTAGCTCTGTTGCTAACCAGCCGTGACCTTGTTTGAAGAAGGCAGTCTCTGTCTTTCCTTCTGTGCGTACCGGCTATGACTCACGCTATGCGACAGGTGGCCGGCAGGTCGACATATGCTCGCTATGCGACAGGTGTCCGGCCGGCGTATGCACGCTTTCTACACTCAGTGGTGTATTTTGAAATAAAGAACGTCTCATAAGTAGCGATTTTGTTTTCAGGCTGCATGTTCTACTGGCCACGCCCATCCACCACTTTATGGTAGTATCTTCGGTCTTTGCGGAACTCGCTGCGCGGATGTTGTGGTGTATCATTGCTGGTAAACTTCGTTTATTTTGATTAAAATAACTTATTTTTACTCTCTCCCTTTTCCAAAATAATGGATATTTGCGAATTCACGTCTATAGTACCCCCAACCCCCACCCAATTTCGGAACTAAAAATTTAGGAAAAGAGGGTGTCCTATATACGGTAAATTAAAAATATTGTAATGCCAGTAAATTTGGATAACAGTCGTGCGTATGTGGGCCGGATGCGGGTTATGTTTTGTTTATCCGTGCAGGGCTCTAGTTATAATCCCTTGTCTTCTGTTGAGTGAATGCTTCATCTATACATTTTATTGATCCTTTATGATAATTTATTTTTTTGGCCGTTTGTCTTCTAGCGTTAGTAATATGTTTTCTTTTATGGCCTCATTAGACCATTTCTTGGTCCTCTTCTTCAGCAAGTTATTTTTCAGAGTTGCCCAGTAGCTTTTCATTCGCTCTGATCTTCTCAGGCGTTCCTCATCTGTAAATACCCTTTTTACTGTAAGTTATGGCATTTGTCTATTTTTGGTTGAAATCTTATTTTTATGTCTCAGTTTATTACATTTTTTGATTTGTTTTGAAAGTCATCCAAGGTTATTTCTAATTCTTTCATATCTTCTCTAATTTCCTTAATCCATGTTACTTGTTGTTTCATATTCCAAAGTTTCTCAACAATATTTATAGATAATCTGGTTTCCAGTATCCTCATAATGTGACCAAAAAAAGAACTCCGTTTCTTCCGAATAGTATCATTGATGGGCTCCAGTTCTCTGTATACCACTTTTTTTCATTTGGTACTATTCGCCATTGTCCATCTTTCTGATATTTTTTATATATGCATGTTCTAGCTATTCTTCTTTCTACTTTTAGAATTTTGTCGATTCCGTTTTTGTGAGTAACTTTAAAAAGAGTTTCGCTTCCATATGTCACCTCTGGTTGAACCACTGTCTTGTGATGTTTTAATTTTCTTGTGATTGATAGACATTTTCTTTTATATGTAGACCATGTTAATTTTTTGGCTTTTATCATTTTATTAGTTCTTTCTTGCCATGCAGGTTTCTCATCCAAGTTGTAAGTTATAATTTTTCCTAAGTATTTAAATTGCTTCACTATTTTAGCTTTCTTGTTATTTACTGTTATGTGGTTGATTACAAGTGGATTTGCTAACATTATCTCAGTCTTTTCAAATGATATCTGAAGTCCAAATTTTTGTGCTATATTTTGTAGGCTTATTATTCGATTTCTGGCTTCTTGAATATTATTAGCCAGTAACGCTAAGTCATCTGCGAATCCCAAGCAATTTAAGTCTGTTTGATCTTTCTTGGTTCCAATTCTTATGCTCCTAGGGTTTTCCCTGTACCATTCCCCCATCACTTATTCCAAAGCACAATTGTAAAGTAATGGAGATAAACCATCTCCTTGTTGTAATCCTGTTTTAATCGTAAACGGCACAGATATTTCTCCTCTGAATTTTTCTTTAGATTTGGTGTTTATTAGAGTTAGTTTTATAATTTTTATTAATTTGGGATGAAGTCCGAAATTCCTTAGTATTTTCAGCAATGAAGATCTATGTATACAATTTTATTTTAAAATAATCCTTCAGCAATATGGGTATTTTGTGTATGAAACCCCCTTAAGCCCCTAAATGAATCAACAACAACAAGAATTTCTGTACTAGCAGAAGTTGATTTCTGTAAACGATAAAGATGACATTTTCAACAGCACCCTTTCCTAAGTAATAATTAAGATTCCTCACTGTAAGATAAAAGTTTTTTTTACTGGTAGCTTCATAAGCCTTGTGTTTTATCTGTTGTTTCTGTGGAAGTGCCTCATTGTGGTTTGTTTTTAGGATTCTTGATGATCTGGAAATGTACGAGCAGCAGAAACCATTCCGCCTTTCCGATTACGTTACCATGTCGTACTTCCTGAACCACTTCTTGTACAAAGCAGTCCTTGGGAACTTGTTTGGTAAGTCATTCGATAAGCTAATTCCAAGATATTGTGTACACGTGAATACTGCCGGCATATAATTTTCAAAAATTGGTACTGAAATATTGGGGTGCAGACATTATTTGAGTCGAGGTTGGTACTGTCCCCGTTTACCCGGATAGTAGGCTGTCAGATATCCGCCCCCTCAATCGGATTGCCAACAATCAAACGCACCAGCTCAGCTACATCAATGAAAATGGCACTGACAGATACTACCGAGGTTTGAACACAGAAGTTACCAAGAAAAATTATTGTGGAACACACCAAAATAGACGGGGTTACATACTTACTTTTACTTACCTCTTATAAATATCTCGGGGATTGGGTTGACAACAGGATCTTTAAAGTATGCCCTCACAATAACCTTCACCATGACATTTAAAAATGAACCAGACCGAAGACGAGAACTTTGAACTGTACAAGAGCTTTATTTTCAAAATAAAGAGTATGATTTTCACAACTCAACAAAGTAAACGTGGCTATCAGTAGCCTATGTCAATCTGACTACGTCCTCCTAAAGGACTTGCAAATTTATCAAACAATATGTTAGCTCCCATGAGCTCAAAATAACGTAACATTTTATAACACATTTGGATTGGATGAGGAAGTCAGGGTACGACATATATAGAGCATTTGGTTTCCTTTTAATAAACATAACACCTTTATTAATAGGCACAAGGCCGGAGTATCGACCTCGCCTGCTTGTAACCAGATGTCGAGCCGGCTGGTCTACTCTTTAACCTGGCTCACACCTGTCAAATGGGGCGCACTCCTCTCCCCACACTTGCGTAAGAATTCAGCTCCTTTTAAAGCTTTAAATGTCTACAAGACAACTCATACATATTGACGCAAATCTTTCAAATGCTTAACTTCCATCCCACTGGATTATTTTAACTATCCTTAAACTTGTTAAGTTATCATCCAAATGTTTAAAAAGCATAGTTTAGAGTATGAAACACACTCTTAAATGTTTATAACAAAATCACATAAATTATTTATAACAATTAGAAATTGTTTATAATATTGTCGAAAATAATTACAAAAATTTTTCAACACGCCTTTAACATTTCTTTCGTTCCACATTATTGTCAAAGATATTTACATTTATTATTTACAATATCAACATTTAAATTCTTTAAATTATTAATTTAAGAAATACATTGAACCACATGTTTTATCCGATTGGTAAATTCATAATCGTGTTTAATATAATCGACCAATGAAGGTTAGTTATACATGTAAATGTCACAATCTGGTTTAATAAAGGTTGTAATAATTTTAATTATTTGTGACGGCAATCTTCATTCAAAATCTTATCTCAAATTCTTTCACAACTCTTGTTAATTATAACAGTAAATTCACTTGATTAATTTTCAACGAACTATGACAATACACTCTAGCGGAAAATACTTCGCTTACAAAACAATGCACAAACTGCATTCAGAATAGCCCAAAATTCATCATATATTAATCTATATGGCATTAAAACTTCCACCGAACTTACAAAACTTCCACAAATAATTCTTTATCATTATTAATTACAGTGGGAATCTCCTTCATTTATTTAATGGCATTATACATCAGCGACTTTCAACATGTCCGCTGCACTATCGATTATACATTCATAGTTCCACTTAAAAATTCTTATATCAATAATTGTTTCAAAACTGTTGTCATTTAAACTTCGTGGATTTCATTCATGAATCGAAATGAAATAAAAATTTGCCAATCACAAACAAATTTAATAGTGAATACGCTTATATACGCCTGTCTGGTCTATCAAAATTTAAGATTAACATCTTCAAAGAATTGTAGTATAAAAATACTATCATCAAACAAAGTGCGACTAACTGCAAAATAGTCGAATAGAATCCAATTAGACTGGGAAATGCAAACATCATTATATAAATCTCTATATGAGAAAAAACCTAACACAAGTTTCACGAATTTAATGCATTCAATAATTCATAATTAATGTTCATCTTTCACAAAATTGCCTAAGATGCAATGGTCGTTCATGACTGACGATAAATGTCTGTGTTGCAATCAATTCAAATAACGACTAGTATTTCCAAGATCGTCGACAACGTACTGGATTTTAACGCTCTAAAATCATTTAAATGTTCTTCTTTCTTGATGATGACAGAAAATTGTTCAAAGTAATTAAACTGGGGTAGAATTACTTTAATAAAGTGACACGCTGTCTGAATTTAAATCTGCCATAAAAATCATTAACTTACAGTCAAATCGTGACTACAAAAAAAAGCAAATTACTGAAAAATCTAAATATCAGTCTCAACTGATTCAAAATCATTTAACTATGCCCATGACATAACAATGTCTTAATAAAACGTCGAAAAAGGCATAACTCATCAAGGTGTACTGAGAATAGGAATCTCAAACAAGAATATCGGGCAAAATATACATGAGGACAAAAATATGGGAAAAATGGTTGCTCAAATATTGCTAAGAAACTCAAATACAATAAACGTTCACGACTACCTTATCTGCCGATTGACGTTCCAGAGGAAAATTCCCCAAAGAAGACTGTTGATGGATCCATTTCACCAAGTTAAAGCTGAGCTCCATCCTCGAAACCAGAAACAGCACCATCGAAGAATCGAACTGCTTCACGAAGACGAACGACATCCTTCCGGCAATAATCTTCTTTGTGAGTCGGGACAACCCTGACCTCTCTTGAAAAATCCCTGAAGTTCCCGTTGAAAATCGCCATGAAGTTTTTGTATAAATTTCCGAAGAAATATTCATATTCAGGAAGTATGAAATCATTTCTATTGCTGTTTGATAGTATTCAGCCTTTACTCACGAAACATGGGTGTAGATGGTTATTTACCGCATGTTCGCTTGTGTGGAATAGCAATTAGCGAAGTTCCATGTTGCTATTTTACTCCGTTGAAATATGTCCCAAATGCATTAAGTCCTTTAGCCTTCCATTTTCTCTTCGGTAATAGTATTAGAAGAACAAACTGCCATATTAAATTGCTCCATTATACTGCAGTGTTGTGTCACAAAAGCAATCTGAAGTCTCCCTATTTCACTAGCCCTGTCAGCCGTAGCGTAGAGTCTGGCTATACAAAGTGTTTCTTCTGAGGCGAGAAAATCACTTTTGTCAGTCGTCTAATATTGTCAATAACTTCCAAAATACTTCTTCGAAATTGTTCAGCTTTTCTACAGTCCTTACTGTAGCAATGCACAAGAGAATTAGCTAATAGGCGACCGCTAACTGTTCACAGCTAATCTTGTAGAAGCGTTATAAGTGTCGTTTCAACTTCACCTAGATTTACTTCACAGTAAACCTGCACTGCTTGTATGTTCGACTCTCGTTTCATGCAGTGGCTTCGCCACGCGTTACAAAGACGACTTTTTCACTACTAATCACACTCGACGTTTCACTGAAATGACTATTGAGATCTGACGATTGAATATCAGACGATTTATAATCTGAGAATGAGGAATGAGGCTCCTCTCTTCTGCGCAAGGCCTTTTATGAACTTCATGAGGGGCGTATCTATCCCTTCCATCGCGTGTTACTGCGTCATCGCTAGAAGTTCCAACTTCGTCTATACATGACGGATTTTCATAATTCAAAAACTGAAAATAAATTTCACCAAAATTCCAGAACAATGCCTCTACTTCAAATGGATTTCCACAATTCTGCATTCCAAAAAGTAATAAAAATACCATAGTTTCAGCAATCTCCGTCTTCCTTCAGACTATCGTTCATTGGTTTGAGTCTCCCCTCCAATAGCATAATTTCTTCCTCAGCAGAATTCCACGTTTCTTGCGACTGCGTCGTACATCTCGGATCCTTCTCGAATAAATTGCTGACGTCACTGAGAATCTCAGCTCAAGTAGCCTGCTGGCGTAACGTCTGCGTCATCCGTGCTTACGTCATGACTACCCACGTCATAACTATGACAGCCATATCTTTCGCTATAATTTCCAAAATAGCCACCGTGGTCTCTATATAATTCAATTACGGGGGCAGTACCAAACTCTTCCCATTAGAAGTTTGATGACTACATTGGCCTGCCACATGTGATAGATACATGGCATCTCTGAGCATGCTCGCACAATGATGTGATATCATACTCCCATGGATGCTCAAATTGAGCTATAATAGCATCAGGCAAAATGTGAACTTGAAACATTGGTGGTGATGATATTCATCATAGACTTGCTAAGAAGCAAAAACATTAACAATAACGGAAAATGTGTTTAGTAGATGTATTAATGTATGTATTAATTGAGTTCACAGAGAGACACTTGTTAATACAGGGAGATTCTTTTGCTGGAGCGGGGCCGGTGGTCGGCTGCCGGACGTGCGCGCCTTCCGCCAGCCAACTGATCTCGGGCCGTGGATAGCGCGCAGGCAGATAACCAGGATCATTAAAGTCATTATGTCACTAAACTTTCATCAATGAGGGTTTGAAGTGTCAGTGCACAGATAGGAAGGTAACATAAACAACAGCTTCTTGAATTAAAGAAGCACAGATGTCTTTTTTAATTCTTGGGAATCTGGATGACCTCACGTCACCAATTCAAGGTTAGAACTTACCTTTTCACAGAAGATGCTGAAAATGTTCTCCTTCAGCTGACAGACAGTAACTTTGGAAGTTACATCGTTACACGTTATGTAGCTACTCCTGTTCCCCCCTGCGTGTTTACTGTAATTAATTGAAGCATGGACTTAAGCCCGCTTGATGTTGAATTGTGGGCTAATTTAAAATACAAAGTGTACAGATCAATTACCCACACTCTAGTGGAGCTGGAGAACAATATACGGCAGCAGATATCCCTAACAACAGAAGGGAATTACAACATGTAAACGCTAATTTATTTACACGGTACAACGCCTGTCTGTCAGCTGAAGGAGAACATTTTCAGTAACTTCTGTGATAAGGTAAGTTCTTTAACCCTCTCAGTGCCACGCGCCGATCAGATCGGCTCTCGCTGCTCGCGCGAAAAGTGCCAAAGCCGATTCAATCGGCGTGCTGTTTATCTAATATTTGTTGATTTCTGTAGGCATATGTCCATGATTATTTCATACTGTTGGAAAGGTGAGGTTTCAAGCTTGCCCGTGCGGTGTTTGCTTTTTTCCTTCGAAGTCCGTTACGCAATAGTTTTGAGTTTGTATTCACGCCCTCCCTTTGCGCTCCCCCAATCACGCGTGTTCCTGCCAAAATTGCGGTGCAGTTGTTTTCTTCTTGTTGAAGTTTTCTGCCTACAGATGTAGCTAATACCTTTCTACAGCTGGAAACGTAGTGTTCCTTCGATTATGACTCTTAGATGTCCTTAATTCAGGCCCAAAACTGATTTTTTACAAAAACAAATGGAAAAATTGAACAATTATCAGAATAACCCCAATTAAAAATGTTTGGAAGCCGTATTTACTTTTATGAACATAATGTATGAAAGAATGAGGTATTGGTTATAATGCAAAGCAAAAATAATGATTCTATCGTTGGAAATGTGTTATTTATGATTTTTTTTCGAATAGTCTTCATGACCATTGAAATTGGCTTGGCATTCTTGGCAAGTATTTCAGGAAATGGCTTGGCACTAAGAGGGTTAATCATGATTTGCTGGTAAATTTACCATTAATTTACCATTAATTAAAGTACATCTGCTCGCTATCCGCGACTCGAGCTCGGTTGACTGACGGAAGGCGTAAGCGTACCTGGTAGCTGGCCGCCGGTCCTGCTCCAGCAAAAGAATCTCCCTGTACTATAATGTTTATTGATGCATGTTTTCAACCCTTCCTTGGGGTCTTCATCAGCATGGGTTGCATTACAACGAGGGCAGATCGAAAAGTCTTTGTCCGCATTTTTTTAGCCAAAAAGAAAATACATACACAAGTATGGATACGAACGAATGTACCTACTGTTCTTCGTAACTTACACTATTTTTCCATATAGGCCTAGTCTCCACATTTGTTCAGACCAAAAATGTGGAAATCACTATAGGCGAGGTCCTGTCTGATGGTGGGTGGTCCAAACTCGCCCAGTGAAATGACCGAAGCTTGTTGGTGGTTCTGGTTGTGCCACATGTGATCTCGCATTGTCATGGTCTGCTGAAGAAGTTCGTGGCAGGACAGCGATTCATATGCAACGATGACGCCAAGTCAGCAGTCTGACGATGGTTTCACAAACAGCCGGCTGAATTCTACCAGTGGGGATCTCAAATTTAGTGCTGCGATGGGACCAATGTCTGAACAAATATGGAGACTATGTGGAAAAATAGTGTAAGGTACATAAAACTGTACATATATTTAAAATCACCTGTATGTATATTTTTTTGGCTAAAATAAATAGGGGCAAAGACCTTTCTCTACCCTTGTATAAAAAACTTACACTTATCATCATAATTGAGCCGGTACAATTTTAAGATCCATTCGACGTTATTTCCATCTAGCGGTCTCTAGTAATACATCTAAGAGATCGTAATTTCCGCACGTCTGGAAAAGGAATGCGCCCGCTTTGGAGAACTCATCCTTGTCTAAGAAACACGCCTTCGGCGATTGTTATCGCGCCTGAGTTGTTATCGCGAGGAGAATTTGATGATCGTCTGCCGTTATAACTGCCACTACCAGCAAATCTATTCTAATGTTCCGAGATGCCCTTTATAATATGCTTTAAGAAGATATAAATGTTGGGGAGACACTACGCGATTCCGGTTTTGTCCCATAGTGAAGAATTCCGTAAATATGGAGTTGTCATAAAATAAAATTATTATCAGTGAACTTCCAGAACGTCTCGGAGTATCAGCTAAGTGGAAATGGTCCTTGTAGCTATTCTGTTTTAATGTGTCATGTTTTGAAGAAAACTGATCATGATATATATATACTCCCCAACTTTCAGTGTTAAAAGTTCCGTAATTTATTCTGCTAAGGTAGGGTTAAACTGGAGACCGTTCGTGTTTCTCTATGAAGTTATTTGGTGTTTATTTTGTCCCCAGTTTGTTTATATACGCACGTAGTGGAGAATCAAATTGCTTGTTTATGGGTTTATTAATTTAAATGGGTGCTTGTTGTTGTTGTTGTTTCTTTTCCGTATCTGGTCGAGTTTTATTTTAGTGCGTGTTACTTGCGTTTGTTTTATGTTGTGAAACGCAATTGCATTTATGAGAGATGTTTCTTACCAGTTCCTAACCCCTTGCAAGAGTATGGGATCTTTCAGGGACCTTTAGGGACTGGTATTCTTTGGGTTGGTTCGCGATATTAATTGTGCCTAGACGTAGGAGGGTGTGTTGTTCATTGCTTTGGATGTAATATCTTTTTGTTGGAACACACACCAGTTTATTTTATGTTTCAAGGGTTTGTTTTTATCATGCTTGTCATTTGTGCACTCCAAGGATGGCAGATTAGGTTTTATTTTTACCCTTGGAGACTGGGCAAGCATTATCTATGTATGTTTCAGAAATATGTTTCATTTACAATCACGGTTCTATACTTATTTTTAAGGGTGGGTGTATGTCGTTTAAGTGGGAATTTGACTGAAGGTCGAGGGTCATGTTGAGTGTTGTTCTGTTTTGTTGTGGCCCTCAGTCAGCAAGCAACCCATTACGTTATTAAATCAGGTATATTGGTTACTCTTCCGAGATGATGGAATGTGTGTTCGTTGTACGTGCCCGGGACTGCAATTGACGCTTATTTGGCATCCCGCAAGGTAACTGAACCTTGTGCTTTCGTTCGAGAGAAGTTTTATTCTACCAGCTCATGAAATCGTTTTGTTTTATCTTCATTTGGGATTTGCTTGTTTTAATTATACTGAACTGATCTATGTTTATTTGCTGAGTTTGTATGTCACGGCACGTCATGTGAAGTGTAGTGGCTTGTGAAGTTTTGTAATTATCCTGTGTTTATTGACGTGTCATTTAAGGGTCGTTGCTGTTGTTGGTTGTTTCTTTGGGTAACTTGGTGTGACATACAGGTTAATGCAAGGGTGGTCGGATAGACAGTTTGTGGGAGACACGATTTCATGTACTTCTAAGAATGATGCTTCTGGCTACCTTGTTGTAGTCAGCCTGTGGTGGAACGAAACGCACTATTAACACTATTGTTAATTTTTGCCCCTTTACTGAACGATCTCCAGCGACTTAGGCTTTCTCCTCGTCGTCGACATTCTCCTTTTATAGATCTTTATTGTGTGTTTTACGTTTTATCGTTTTACTGTTTTATTATACCATGTACATATTTTATTACAGGCCCATCATCCCTCATCTTACCATTTCATGCACCCCTCACGTCCCCTTTTGCAATGTCTTGTTTTTTGATATTAAATTTTATTTTATTTTACAACCTCTACTCGAAAAGTGTAGTCATTGGATGGTCGGTGCTCCATCTAGTTCACCCTGTGTTAAAGGTCTCGACTTAGGTCTCAGGTCCGCGTCCTCAACACCTGCACGCCTCAATAATCATCATTTCCGTTTTCCAGCCTGGGCCGTATCGGAGCAAATATGACACCCCTCCACTTTGTCTGTCCCCCATCCTTCCTCAACCACTCAGCTTCACTCCAGGTTCGGTTTTTTTCACACTGTCTTTCACTACTGTAAATCCATCCACCGTACTCTAGGTCTTCCTCACCCTCTCTTTTCAGTCATCTGTCTCTTCACTTGTTTCGACATTCTTTCATCCTTTTTAACCGTTAATATGCTGTTTAATTTTTTTTTAAATGGCTCTCGTAGTTTTGTATTTCGAGTTCGTTGCAGTCAATTGCTACATGTTTCCCGCAACACCCCCTAGTGCAGCGAATCCATGACCTACTAGCCGGGCTGTGCCACGCTGACACTCGAATCACCTTTCTGTGGCTTCCAAGCCACATGGGAATTGCGGGAAATGAGTTAGCGGATCAAGCTGCAAAAGAGGCGGTATCACTACCACCTCGACCAATGGAGGTACCCGCTAGAGATATTCGCTCTCAGTTACGCCTACAAGTTCTGGCTTTTTGGGAGAGTCAGTGGCTAGCTGACCCACTGCCCAGTAAACTGAGAGCGATCAAGGGAACTACTCGCGTGTGGCGGAGCTCCTTCCGGGTCCGGAGGGAGTCCGTCATTTTGTGTAGGCTAAGGATAGGTCATACAAGATCCACCCACTCATACCTAATGAGAAGGGAAGACCCCCCACTTTGTACCTGTGGAGCCGTATTCACCGTGGCCCACATTTTCACCGAGTGTGTGGATCTTGCTGACTTACGAAGAAACCTTGGTTTGCAGACGACACTCAAACTTAAATTAGCCGATGACGTGGTGGCTGCTGATCGCGTTATCCGCTTTATAAGTGAGAGTGGGTTAGGGCCAGCAATCTAAATTTTCCAGTGAACATTGACTCAACGACTTGTTCGTTTTTGAATGATAATGTTCTGTTTTTTCCGTAATTTTTGTTAATTTTTATAATTTTTATTTTTTATTTAATTGTTTGTTTTTGTTTTATTAATTTTTGGTCTTTTGAAATTTAGATGTCCACCTCAAAATTTTAAATTGAATTCAAAATTTGTATTCTTTAATCTGTGTTAAGAGGGGCAGATGACCTCGTAGTTCTGCCCCTTAAAACAACAATAACTAACTAACTAACTATTTCGAGATTTTGCTCGGAGTGACCTTAATCTCGATTTTATTCTTAAACTGAAACACACTGTGTGTTGAAAGTGATTTTTGTTCTGTTGCAGACATAAAGAGCCTAAACAGTAATCCATTGTTCCAATCGGGACACACGCTGCTGATGGTGTTGTACCGGAGAGACTGTCGGAGGAATTACTCTCCGGAACATCACTGGCTCATCAAGGATCTCAGGGTCAACTCTTTCATCAGTGACTTAGAGAAGGGGAAGAAGTCCACTCAGGTAACACTAGCATGGTCCTCCTCCTGGGTCATTTATGCAGATTAACCCTTTCTTCTTCTACTTCTACTTCTTTGCCTCTTGAGACCACATAGGATCACTTTAACCATTAGTTCGTCGACTTGTAGGAACTGTACGAGCCTTGCCGTCCTCCCAGTACTTCTTCATTTGTATTGATCATCTTGCCATTTCTTGGGCGGAAAATATTCTTTATAGGGCAAAACTATTTTTTACTTTTATGTGTTTCTACATTTTAATTATTATAATTATAGTAAGCCTCCGTGGCTAAGGTGGCAGCACGCCGGCCTCTCACCGCTGGGTCCGTGGTTCAAATCCCGGTCACTCCATGTGAGATCTGTGCTGGACAAAACGGAGGCAGACAGGTTTTTCTCCGGGTACTCCGGTTTTCCCTGTCAAAATTTCATTCCAGCAACACTCTCCACTATCATTTCATTTCATCTGTCATTCATCTAATCATTGCCCCAGAGGAGTGCGTCAGGCCTCGGCAGCCGGCACAGTTCATATCCTCGCCGCTAGATGGGGGGCTTCATTCATTCCATTCCTGACCCGGTCGGAGACTGGAAGCAGGCTGTGGATTTTCATTTCATTATAATTATAAATCGGAGTGCCTCAAAACCCTGTAAAGACAAAATCAGACCAAATGTAAGACTGGTTAAAGACTTTTAATGTCAACAAGGAGGAGGAGGTACAGGAACAGTTGGACGTGTGGGAAGGAATAATACAAGGATATGGAATGAAATTTAGCATTAATAAGAGTGAGATGGTGATCACAACCAGGAAGAAGGAAAGGACTACAATGGGAATAACAATTGGTGGGGAACAGCTGAAGAAAGTGGAGAGTTTCAAGTATCTGGGAAGCCTGATACAAGATAATGGAAGAAACGATAGAGAACTAAATGAGCGGGGGAGACGGGCAGAAGCATTCCGGAGGAGTGTGAGAAGCATGTTATGGAGCAAGGATGTCCCTCGGAACAGCAAAAAGATCATATATCGGACATACTATGTCCCTATCCTGACGTATGCCTCGGAGACCTGGGTTATGAAAGGAAGGGAGAAGAGCAAAATACAGGCCAGTGAGATGAGGTTCTTGAGAAGCAGTATTGGAGCTACAAAGGTGGACAGAATAAGAAATGAGAGGACAAGAGAATTAATGAAGGAGGAACCATTACAGGATGGTATAGAGAAATCTAGACTTAGATGGTATGGACATGTAAAACGAATCGATGAGAAGAGGATACCCTGGAGGATACACGAGAAGAAGTGGGAAGGAAAGAGACCGAGAGGAAGACCGAGAGACAGGTGGCTGAAGGGGGTGGAAGAAAGCGTGAAGAAGAGAGGAGAAGACTGGATAAGGGTGGAGGCTCAGAGTTGGTGGGAAGACAGAAGACATTGGAGAGGATTATGTTCCAAACAGACCCGGCCAGTAGCTGGAAACTGTGCAAGATGATGAATGTCAACTCCCTCTTGAAAATGGGAAAACTTAAGAATATTCTTGACAAATCTCGAGAACGGAAAATTACCAAATACATTGGGGCGTGCACAAATGTTCACCGAAGTTCATTTGTTGAATCGACTTGCACGCCATTTATTTTGAAATGGATTTTCTAATTCGGAAAACTCCTACTCGTGCCTTATCTATTGTAAATACCTTTCCTGGCGTGTGCAAAACAATTCAGTAAAGTTGTATTGTATTGTATTTTTTATTCATCCATTCAATCATATAATGTACATTGTACAATGATATAGGACACGTCAATTCACAAATTATACTAATACTAATTTACAATCACAATAATAATATAGGCCTACACAAGGATAACCTTACATCATTTAGTCCTATGAATACATAACTATTGATATTCTAAAAACTCTTTAACTGAGTAGAAGCAGTGCTCCAGCAAGAACTCTTTAGTTTTTATTTTGAACTTTATGTAATTTGCTGTACTTTTAATATTATTTGGCAAATGATTATACAGCTTTATAGCTGCATGGAATACACCATTTTTACATAGTGTTGTATTTGCAGCATGTACATGAAGATTGTTCTTTTGTCTGGTCTGGTAGTTATGTATATTTGAATTCATCTCAAAGATATCCTCATTTCCTAAGCTTTGTTTGACAAATAATAGAAGTTCAAAGATGTAAATACATGGTAAAGGTAAAATTTTCAGTTGTTTAAACAGAGGCTTACATGTATGCAATCTAGTAGTTCCTTTCATTGTTCTAATTATTCTTTTCTGGATAATAAAGATTTGGTGAGCAGCAGGTGAATTTCCCCAAAATATGATTCCATATTTCATAAGCGAATAGCAATAAGCAAAATAAGTACTAAGAACAGTTCTCCAGCTAGTCGATTGTCTTAATACTCTTAATGCATAACAACTTGAGCTTAGTTTCTTGGCAAGTTTAGTGGTATGAGAGTTCCATTTTAGGTCATCCTGCAACCAAAGGCCTAAGAATTTAGTAAAAGAGGCGTTACCAATTTTTAGGTCATTTAAGATTATGGAGGGAGAATTAATACTTTTATTCTGAGCTGTGTGAAAGTTAAGAGTCACTGTTTTACTAGTGTTGATAAGGAATCCATTATTTTTGAACCATAAGGACAGCTGACCTGTTACTTCCTCTACTGATTTTTGAAGTTCAGTGTCATTTTCACCCCTCATCAAAACACTTGTATCATCTGCGAATAGTACAGTTTTAAATGCAGGTATCTGAGATGGCAAGTCATTTACGTAAAGGAAAAAAAGTAGTGGCCCTAGAACGGACCCCTGCGGAATGCCATACTTCAAAAACATAGGATCTGAGTGGTAATATTTAAATATGTTTGTGGTATTTTCTAAACTTTTTTGTTCGACGATCTGTTGGCGATTATTTAAATATGACTGAAACCACTTACTAGCGATACCCCTGATACCATATTGATGGAGTTTATCAATTAGTATCTGATGATTTATCACATCAAAAGCTTTAGACAGGTCCAAAAACAGGCCACATACTCTCTTCCTTTCATCAAGTGACTCAAAAGCAGGATTTAAAAATTCATAAATTGCTGACATAGTTGATTTTCCTTCTCTAAAGCCACGTTGAGAGTCAGTTAACAATTTATATTTGTTTATGAAGCTAATTAGACGGTTGTACATTATCTTCTCTAAAATTTTTGAAAATATCGACAATAAAGAAATAGGTCTATAATTGGTTACGTTTTCTCTATCTCCCCCTTTAAATAATGGTATTACTTTTGCAATTTTAAAGATATCTGGAAATATTCCTGACATGAGAGATTGGTTATAGAGGTGTGTTAAGGGGGTAATTATATTTTGGATACATTTTTTAATTAGTATATCAGGAATGTTATCAACTCCTGAGCAATGTTTATTCTGTAGGTTCTTTACAATATTGAGGATTTCTGCTTCTGTAACATTTTCA
This sequence comes from Meconema thalassinum, assembly GCA_946902985.2. Lineage (NCBI taxonomy): Eukaryota > Metazoa > Arthropoda > Insecta > Orthoptera > Tettigoniidae > Meconema > Meconema thalassinum. Next base: position 194,343,909 of record OX336395.1, read on the forward strand.
ACAAACATTGATTTTCCATTAAATGTTATATTCGCGAGTGTTGATTTTATTGCTTGTATATTGTTTACATTTAGTAGTTTTTCAGCTATGGTAGCAAAATGCTCATTAAAAATTCTTGAGACATTTTGTGGGTCATTGATCTTCTTGGAGTCTTCTGATAACGTTATGTTATTTACTGCCGGTTTTGTTTGCCTGGTTTCATTTTTTATGATATTCCACATAGCCTTAGTTTTATTTTTAGATTCCAGGATATAATTATCATTTGACATTCTCTTTGCTAATTTTATAACTTTGTTAAGTATGGTCTTATAGGTCTTGAAATACATGTTAAATTCATTGGAGGTTACGTGCGTACTTTGAAAATCGTGGAGGAAACGCTTTCTTTTGCATGAAGTAATTATTCCAAGAGTAAGCCATTGTTTTGATGGAGAAGAAACTTTCAGTCTGATACTCTTCAAAGGAAATGCAATATCAAAATAATACATGAAAATATTAATGAAATCCTGGAATTTTTTGTTTGTATCTATTGACTTGTACACACCTTCCCAAGTTTCTCCTTTTAACAAGTTGTTGAAATAGTTTATATTGTGCTGACTAAAGGTTCGACATTTATCAAACTGAGCATTGTAAACTGGGTTTAAAATATTTAGAGTTATTGTTTGAGCTCGGTGGTCACTGAAACCTGTGTTGATTACTTCGAGAGAGTTGCAGTTCACATTGTCATTAATTATTATCTGGTCAAGTGTGGTTGCACTAGTTTTTGTTATTCTTGTGGGTACTGTTACTGTGTGAATTAGATGATGGGAGCTTAACAAATTTAGCAATTCCCTTCTCTCCGTACTTTCCTCTAAAAAGTTAATATTGAAATCTCCACAAAGAACTATTTTGTTATTACATTTATTTATTTTATTTATTATCACTTCTAGTTTATTCAGAAATAACTTTGCACTATTTCCTGGTGAACGATATATACAGATGAGAATTAAATTTTCCTTTGGGATAGAAATAGCTGTTGCCTCAAAATTTTTATCTATGCATAAGTCATCGGGAATTGGTATAGGCTTAAATTCTATGTTTCCTTTGATATAGATACATACACCTCCATGCTCTGATGTTGATCTACAGTAGTAGCTAGCTAAAGTAAACCCTGGTATGACAACATGATTGATTTGTTCAGGTTTCATCCAGTGTTCAGACAAGCACAGGATGTGGATATCTTTGAGTGATGTTTGCAGAAGCATATCGATATGAACTAGTTTATTATTAAGTGACTGTACATTTTGGTGAAATATTCTGATTGAGGAACTCTGTGCATTTGTACTGTTGTTAAGCTTGGGGATTATAGTTCTTGCAGGAGCACTTACCTCTGTTCTAAAAAACTCTCGCCACCACGTGAATTCACTGATTCTACAGTAGTCGGACTTGCAGTATGCGGTAGTGGGATGACTGGTCCGTGGGAGTGGAACTTTTTGTTGATTTCCTCCGCTACTTGTGAACAGATCTGTTGCTTTCCTTTGGTGTTTAAGTGAAGACCATGTCGGGTAAACAGTTCTCTTGGTACATCAATATCAAGAAAGTGAACATGCTGATATAGTCTGGATAGTGCTCTAAGCTTTTTGTTCGTCCTCTTTACCTCCTTGTTGACACACGATTCTTCCATTAGATCATGTCTGAGTGGGATGCCTAATAGTATAACGTTTGTACCTGAAAGTAGTGGGAGCTTATCTTTGTAGGTTTGTATTGCACCATTCGCTTCGTTTTTCGCTACATCGTTCGTACCCCCCCACAAAACAACATAATCTTCATGAGTAAGGTTTCTGCACATTTCAACACAATTTTCCAGAACATTTTTAACTCTAGCGCCGGGTTTGGTGACGCTACTTACCGCAAAGTCCCTTGATACTTTTAAATTGAGCTCTTCTGAACATCCTTTCCCATGACTGTCACTGAGGAGGAGTACTTTCCTTTTTGAGGTTATGTACGTGGCTAACTTCCGCACTTTTTCCGGCTTACAGTTTGTTGATGCCCTTCTATGTGGTGTTTCTTCTGAGACGGATTCAGTTCCAGCAAGAACATCGTACATATTTTTTGTGGGAACAGCTTGGCTAACTGTTTCCCGCACACGTGGTTTAGGCCTACATTGGCGTCCGCGATTTGCCACCACCACATTCCACGAGTCCGGCGATGACGGGGGATTGTTGCGGTCGTTTACGTTATGTCTGAGTACACTGTTTTCGGCTTTTAATTTAGATAGTTCTTCTTGGGTGTGCTTAAGGTCCCTATTCAAAATGTCGATGATTAACTGTAGAGATTTCACACTCTCACTCGATGCCTTGCCACACAGCGTGCACAGTATATCACTCGTATTTACACCTAAATGTACCTCTGATCGTTTACTATCAATGTCACACATACTAGGTGTCTTCCTACACGATATTTTATCACTGGCGTTAATTACGGAACTGTCCTCGTCTACGTTTTCGATATCTTTAAGAGAGCGGTATACTTTGTCCACATACGCGGCAGCCATCTTGCAATGTAAAGCCATACGCTAAATAAAATAAATCTGGTGTTGAGTTTGTCTTCAAATTGGTGATTATTGATTTTGGTTCTGAATTTACATCTGTCCCGTACAATGTCTTGGCTGGAGATCTGTTTCAATTTCACAAAGCCAGCTGTTCTTGGTTTTTGATGAAAGGGCCTGGTTGAGAATTCTTTTACAGTAGTTTGTCACATCTAAAGGTCCTGGCTTTGGTCTTCCTCGTCGGATATGGTCGAAATTAAACGGATCAGGACCAATTCTGGTGTTTGTGTGAACTCTTTGTTCAAGTGGAACAGGTTACCCTCTCGAAAGTTTAATAGCAATCGGATGAATGGTATATGAACGTATAAGGGACTTGAAACGATTTGCGCACCGTCACTCGTTTGATGAATCTATTCGTGTGCTACCTATTGTAAAATGGATTTACTAACCCTGAAACCTTCCCTGCAGTGCACACAATAACTCACCCAAGTTTCATCACAATCGGTGATGGCATATGAACGCATAAGGGACTTGAAACGATTCGCGGTCGAGATGCCGGGGTGATGGAATTTTGGCCTGAAAGGGATCTTTAATGTGCCAGTAAATCTACTGAGATGGCCCCCTTGTATTTTTGCACCCTCAAATGCCAACTGGCTGCGCCAGGATTCGATCCGGCAACCTTGGTCACAGCAGGCGAGAACGTTACTGCTGAGTCATGCAGCCAGCCCAAGAAAGAATTAAAAAAAGTGTTTGAATTGTAATTTCATAACATCTAGGTCATTTGCCCTTAATGGTAATAATAGGCTAATGATAAAGGAAACGATTACTAAACGAACATGGTAAAATTTAAAACTTATATAGGTAATTCAGATTTCTACCTTTGATATCTTCTTAGTCTCAACCTTATTTGCTGGCTTAGGCCAATACTCATTGCATCTAGAGAATGAGCTGTTGGCGTACTGCACTGGTCCCAGCTCCGTGAATCTGAGAGGAATGTGGATCGAATGGATGACGATATAGCCTATGATGAAGGCGTGTGTGGTTCCCGGTCCTTGCGTAGTAACAGACCAAATACATTGGGGTGTGCACAAATGTTCATTGAAGTTCATTTGTTGAAATGACTCGCACACCATTTATTGCAAAATGTTTTTTCTAATTCGGAAAACTTTCTACTCGTGCGCTACCTTTCCTGGAGTGTGCACAACAATTCACTAAAAGTTTGATCGCAATCGGATGAATGGTATACAAACACAAAAGGGACTTGAAACGATTCGCACACCGTCACTCATTTGTTGAATCTACTCGTTTGCTACCTATTGTAAAATGGATTTACTAAGCCAGAAACCTTCCCTGGAGTGCAGAGAACAACTCACCCAAGTTTCATCGCAATCGATGATGGTATATGAACGCATAAAGGACTTGAAGCAATTCGCCCGCCATGACCGTATTCGAACCGGCAGCCAAGCTTGAGTTCAGTTTTAAGAACTGCACTTTACCACTGACCCATGCCAGCTGGTAAAAATAAAAATAAAAGATAATCGGTGTGCAGTGATTGATAGACAATCTTACAGGCTGCATTATTATATCTGTGGTGAGACAGCATGTCACCTCTCGATGAATCAGCAAGCCATTCTCACACCTTGCATTGCGGTGTCATATGCATACTGAATGTGCAATTGTGTTACTGTGGGATTTAAGGCTTTCTGTTAAGTCCCTCACCCTTTTGTGTTACATAAATAATTTGTAGCCAGAAACCTTCCCTGGAGTGCACACAACATCTCACCCAAATTTCGTCACAATCGGATGAATGGTATATGAACACATAGGGGACATACATACAGACAAACAAACTATCACATAACATTGATTCTTCTTATTCTTATGCTTTTACGGCCTCATTGGACCACTTCAGTCAATCATTTCTTGGTCCTCTTTTTCAGTAAGTTTTTTTTTCCGAGTTGCCCAGTAGCTTTTCATTCGCTCTGATTTGTATATATGAATCGGTCATTGTTAGAAGGCACTAAGTAATTTTTGTAAGTATTGAGATAATTGACAAAAACCGTTTCTCTCACTTAATTGTAAAGCATAGTTGCTGTCACGTGTAAGTATCATTGCCCGCAATAATACTGTTCTAGAGAGGTCTATTTGAATGGATTTATCCTTTTAAAAAGGGAGAAAATAGAAAAAGAAATGTATGACTTAGTTCCCTTTAACAATGAATCAGATCTTTAAAAAGTAGTTCATTCACTTTTATGACAAATATACAGATCTATAGATACCAGTATAGCATATTACTATATTTTCAATGCTAGCAATGCAGTAGTGGGCAAATAGAAGCAAAAAAGTCTGGAACTAAGTCAATCTCTTTAACACTGAACGTTAAATTCAGCTAGTAGTGATACAGCATACTGAACAGGCAGACATAGTTCCTTTTAACATAGCTAGATGCGGCGACATTCATACTATACGTATCCATGGAAATCGCAATTTCGACAAGAATTGACTTAGTGCCTTCTAACAATGACCGATTGCTGATTTCTTATTTTCTATCAAATGACAGATAGTGGAACGATTACAATTAATTTTTAAGTAAATATTTCAAACCAAAAAAAATTGTATTAACAGCACTTCGTTGGTATTTCATCTCTTCGAGTGAAAGTAACACATTTAGCATTTTTTTCCCCGTGATATTTCGCAACTTTGATGTTGAAATAAATGTCATATTTAGGTTAATTATATCATAGTGATAACCGATAACATACACACATCAAAAAAAGTTTTGCATCACCTCGGTTCCAAGAGTTCCGGAACCGTTAAATACAAAGGGAATAGAGATCAACACAAACAACATTTCAGCTCGTTTTATTGCTCATGAGACCCACACATTGCATGTTGTACCATCATACAGCTAGACTTTCAGCATTTGTGGTCCAGATTGCAGTACACACCACTACCTCTAATACCCAGTAGCACGTCCTCTTGCATTGATGCATGCCTGTATTCGTCGTGGCATACTATCCACAAGTTCATCAAGACACTGTTGGTCCAAATTGTCCCACTCCTCAACGACAATTCGGCGTAAATCTCTCAGAGTGGTTGGTGGGTCAAGACGTCCATAAACAGCCCTTTTCAACATATCCCAGGCATGTTCGATAGGGTTCATGTCTGGCGAACATGCTGGCCACTGTAGTCGAGCGATGTCGTTATCTTGAAGGAACGCATTCACAAGATGTGCACGATGAGGTCGAGAATTGTCGTCCATGAAGACAAATGCCTCTCCAATATTCTGCCGATATGGTTGCACTATGGGTCGGAGGATGTCATTCAGGTATCGTAAAGCCGTTTCGGAGCCTTCCATGACCACCAGTGGCGTACGTCGGCCCCACATAATGCCACCCCAAAACATCAGGGAACCACCACCTTGCTGCACTCGCTGGACAGTGTGTCTAAGACGTTCAGCCTGACCAGGGTGCCTCCAAACACGTCTCCGACGATTGTCTGGTTGAAGGCATATGCGACACTCATCGGTGAAGAGAACGTGATGCCAATTCCGTGGGGTCCATTCAGCATGTTGTTGGGCCCATCTGTACCGCGCTGCATGGTGTCGGGGTTGCAAAGCTGGACCTCGCCATGGACGTCGGGAGTGAAGTTGCGCATCATGCAGCCTATTGCGCACAGTTTGAGTTGAAACACGACGTCCTGTGGCTGAACGAAACGCATTATTCAACATGGTGGCATTGCTGTCAGGGTTCCTCCGAGCGGCAATCCGTAAGTAGCGGTCATCCACTACAGTAGTAGCCCTTGGGCAGCCTGAGCGAGGCCTGTCATCGACAGTTCCTGTATCTCTGTACCTCCTCCATGTCCGAACAACATCGCTTTGGTTCACTCTGAGACGCCTGGAAACTTCCCTTGTTGAGAGCCCTTCTTGACACAAAGTAACAATGCGGACGCGATCGAACTGCGGTATTGACCTTCTAGGCATGGTAGAACTACAGACAACATGAGCAGCGTACCTTCGTCCTGGTGGAATGACTGGAACTGATCGGCTGTCGTACCCCCTCCGTCTAATAGGCCCTGCTCATGCATGGTTGTTTACATCTTTGAGCAGTTTTAGTGACATCTATGAACAGTCAAAGGGACTGTATCTTGGATACAATATACACAGTCAACGTCTATATGCCGGAGATCTGGGAACCGAGGTGATGCAAAACTTTTTTTGATGTGTGTATATATGTTTGCTGAAACAATTCACGGATATCATTAAAACCGAAAATCCAGGACTATATGTATACCTAATTTTTTTGCAACTGGGGGCACACCCCCAATTGTAAATAAATAAATAATGAATGTATGAATAAACATCATTTTTCTGCAAACCCCTGGCTGAGAGCCACCACTGCAGAAGAAAGGAAGAAAAATCCTAAGTGAGAGAATGAAGAGATTTTGGGGAGAGAAGAAAGTAAATTCAACTTTTAAATAGGTTCAATTACACTCCATAGTTGGGCATTACGGAAAGATGAAAGCAATGGTGTTTGCAGATGATTTGATAATTTGGGGAAACAAGGAGGAGGAGGTACAGGAACAGTTGGATGTATGGGAAGGAATAATACAAGGATATGGGATGAAATTTAGCATTAAGTAGAGTGAGATGGGATCACAACAAGGAAGAAGGAAAGAACCACAACGGGAATAACAATTGGTGGGTAACAGCTGAAGAAAGTGGAGAGTTTCAAGTATCTGGGAAGCCTGTTACAAGATAATGGAAGAAACGATAGAGAAATAAATGAGCGGGGGAGACAGGCAGAAGCATTCCGGAGGAGTGTGAGAAGCAAGATGTGGAGCAAACATGTCGCTCAGAACAGCTAAAAGATCATATATTGGACGTACTATGTCCTTATCCTGACGTATGCTTCGGAGACCTGGGTTATGAAAGGAAGGGAGAAGAGCAAAATACAGGCCAGTGAGATGATGTTCTTGAGAAGCAGTATTGGAGCTATAAAGATGGACAGAATAAGAAATGAGAGGACCAGAGAATTAATGAAGGAGGAACCATTACAGGATGGTATAGAGAAATCTAGACTTAGATGGTATGGACATGTAAAACGAATGAGGAGAAGAGGATACCCATGAGGATACGCGAGACGAAGTGGGAAGGAAAAAGACCGAGAGACAGGTGGCTGAAGGGGGTGGAAGAAAGCGTGAAGAAGTGAGGAGAAGACTGGACAATGGTGGAGGCTGAGAGATGGTGGGAAGACAGAAGACGTTGGAGAGGCTTGTGTTCCAAAGAGACCCGGCCAGTAGCTGGAAACTGTGCAAGATGATGATGAGTTGGGCATAACATTGCAAAAATGTTCATTAATTAAGTAATTGTTGTTTTAAGGGGTGGAACTGCAAGTTCATCTTTCCCTACAAACAAAGTTAAAAATATATACTGCATTAATAAAAGTACTGTAATACGGTTGTTGTTGTTTGAGTCTTCAGTCTTTCGACTGGTTTGATGCAGCAATATATGGCTCCCTGTCCTGAGCTAAACGTTTCATCTCTACATAGCTACACCACCCTACATCTGAGGCAATCTGTTTAATATATTCTAACCTTGGTCTACCCCTACAGTTCTTGTCCTCAACCCTTCCTTCCATAATTAAGCTTCCTATTCCTGGGTGTTGTGAGGTTTGATGCCATTTTTCAGTGTTGCCTAAGTAAACAAAAGTTTGGTGCTTTTCAGTCGGTCAACACGAATGTACCCAAATAGAGCTGTGTTATGCCCTACCATGTAATTTATTTCAGGATTAGGGCATAACCCAGCTCTATTTGGGTACATTGTGTTGACCGACTGAAAAGCACCAAACTTTTGTTATTCCTGGGTGTCTTAGTATGTGTCCTACCAACCTATCTCTTCTCTTCCTTAGCAGTCACCAGAAACATTGCTCCTCTCCCACTTGTCTTAATAACTCTTCGTTTGTGACCCTATCTACCCATTTGATCTTCATCATTCTCCTGTAACACCACATTTCAAACGCTTCAATTCTCCTCTTTTCTGCTTCACAAATAGTCCAAGTTTCACTTCCATAGAGTGCCACACTCCAGACAAAGGCTTTCAAGAATGACTTCCTAATGCCCAAATCAATATTCGATGTCAACAGATTCCTTTTTTTGTAGAATGCTTTCCTTACTTGTAGCCCAGGCAACAAAGCAAAAATAAAAATAAAAAATCCGCAAGTTTTTAAATTTGGTGAAAATGTTTATTAGGGCTTACTCTTGAACCTGTCAAAAGTCCTGACCAATTAAAGGTCTGCAATCGCCGCCATCTTGGAAAAGGGATGCACTTTTATGGGTCTTGGACTGTAACTCTTTATTTATTAACTTTATCGAAAAAATTGTAGTGATCAAAATTTGAGAACATTCAATTCTCTACAAAAAAGGTTCAATTCATTTTTTATCATAAAACTAATATTTTCTGTGTGAATGGACGACAAACTTGATGCAGATCGGGGAATCGCTCTCACTGTTGGCTCCAGCAGCAAAATATGAATTCAATGGTGCATAACGGTCCATATAAATCTCTGTGGGAATTCTACAAACAGAAATTTATAATCTATAATACAATCATTGTTATTATTTTTTCATTTTCCACATTTATTTTTTAATTTACTCACTTTATTATTCCGTTTGAGTGCGTCGTTTTTTGCAGTCTGACTGGTACTGGGGCTATTATCATCGACTACATCAGCATAATCCGATAAATCAATGCTCCCCGTATAGGAAGATCGTTTCGAGCTTTTGGTAGACACTGCCCTTTCAACATTCGCGTTATCGACCTCGTCTCCGTCTTCATTTTCTTCATCGACTATTTTCGATCCATTGAAGCAGTCTCCATGACAATTATTGCATACCGTTGTACAATCAATCCCTGCTTTTCTCCACTAACACAACCCTGCACAGCCAGTTGTACATTTGCAAAATATCAGATTTAATAAAGCCTCGGGTGCAATGGAGTCCATTGTTGTAATCGGACTGAAGTATTCTTGGACTCGTTTCCAACCCCATAATTCAGGGGGTAATTCATTTCCCAGCCATTTTTGCACTTAATTGTACACTCGAAAAGAATGTTGTCTGGATGCTCCTTCTGTTGGTGGTAGTGAGGCAATGTCGGGCTTTATTTTCGTCACAGATTTCGTGAAACAATGATATCGATGTTCATTCAAAGAATTGTCTGTAGAAGGTGCACCGTAGATCGCAAGGAAAAAACATTCTCCAGCTTCAGCGATAACGTCGTGTGAAGAATCACGGTTGTTGAAACTTTCAGCGATATCATGTATGGTAACTCTTTACTTTTGTTAAATAACTTGACGCACCTAACATTTCCTTTATTGAAAATCGCTGAAGTAGTGTCGCAGCCACTAAGGCATGCAAGAAAAGAATGTTGTTCGCAAGTCCTGATGATTGTGACTGCTGTGATGAATCCACTCTTCTCGCGATTTTTCCCTTTTCCGGTTTGACAAAAAAGATATATTTTTCCGATGGATCCAATGCAACCAGCAAAACTAAAAGATCAACATCTTCGCCAATAATAGCCACGTTACTGTTTGATGAAGATAATTGGATTGCAGTGTTCATGATCAAAAAATCTGCATCATCTGTGCTCTGTCGACATCCTATTCCCTGATAGTTTAGCTTGGTTGATAGCATGTCAATTAACCTGCTTTGGATATTATCGGTTGAAAGAAATTGATCCTGCCGAACGGTGATACTCCTAGTCAAGATTATTTGGAAAGTTTTCCATATTTGAGGTCCGTATTGACGTTTACAACTATCGAATGGGGTTGTTGATTCTCCTCCCAGTCAATACAATTTATTACAAAAATTTCACAGTTTTATTATTTCTGGGACATGTTTCGGGCCTTACCTGGGCCCTTCTTCAGCCTTGATTAATTTCCAAAAACATCCATTAAAAAGACATGCATTTATAATAGAACAACACTCTTAAAATGCTTAACGGTATTAGATACATTAAAACAACACTAAAATACACATTTGGAGAGAGAAAGAAACACTGATACGATAAAACACCTCTTCATGTCAGCCATACACAAACTAAAATGTATTACATGCTGGTTGTTTTTAATGGTGACAAGTGTCCATTTTGCTGAGTGATTCTGACTTATCTGTTAGTCACGCCGACACAGTTCTGTTTGGTGACCCAGATATGCTGGCGAGTCTGGGGCTTGACATACTTTGGCCTTTGCTAAAATAAATATTCCGCCTGGCTTGTATAGTGATTGAGCGGAGATAGCCACCTGTTCAATATGTTGTCCCTGGACCGAGCATGGTTGACGCATTATGTAGTATGCGTGAAATTTCGCAGTCAGTAAGCTTCAACACAACATGGCCCCCGCATAGGAAAGGTGGTCCACTAAATTCAGCTTCCGGGCGGGAACGAGCAGCAAACTATTAGTGCCAATTTACCCTTTAATTCACGCATACTACATAATGCGTCAACCATGCTCGGTCCAGGGACAACATATTGAACAGGTGGCTATCTCCGCTCAATCACTATACAAGCCAGGCGGAATATTTATTTTAGCGAAGGCCAAAGTATGTCAAGCCCCAGACTTGCCAGCATATCTGGGTCACCAAACAGAACTGTGTCGGCGTGACTAACAGATAAGTCAGAATCACTCAGCAAAATGGACACTTGTCATCATTAAAAACAACCAGCATGTAATACATTTTAGTTTGTGTCATCATCATCATCATCATCATTGGCTTTAACTCGAATCCGAGTATAAATCTTCTTCCTTCAGTCCAGTTTGTGGATGTGTTTACGGTGACTAAAGAGTCCAATCCTGGCATGGAACAAGCGACCACACAAGTCGCATAGTATTGCTGGAGGAGGACGTGGTTGGGCTGCTCGAAGTTTCCTAGCTTGACGCTTGGCCTCTTCATGTATGCGTCGATCCCTTTCAAACGTCTTTACAGAATCCGAGATGGTACGGCGCCAAGTTGAGCGGTTTTCAGCCAGCATGTCCCAGGTTTGTGGATCAAGACCTGTCAATTTCAGGGTCTGCTTAAATTGGTCCTTGTAGCGCCTCTTAGGACCACCATGAGGTCTGGTGCCATAGCATAACTCACCATATAGCATTTGACGAGGTAATCTCACATCATCCATCCGATGGACATGACCAATCCATCTAAATTGGTGACCTATTATGGATGATTCTATGCTGTTGATTTGAGCCTTTTCCAGAACAGCAATATTGGTAATGCGGTCTTCCCATTTAATCCTCAGGATTGATCGAAGTTTTTGTAGGTGGAAGCGCTCAAGCTTCCTAAGATCACGTCGGTAAAGGGTCCACGTTTCACAGCCATACAACAATGTAGAAATGACTACTGCTTTGTACACCATACAAAGCACTCAGCAAAATGGACACTTGTCACCATTAAAAACAACCAGCATGTAATACATTTTAGTTTGTGTATGGCTGACATGAAGAGGTGTTTTATCGTATCAGTGTTTCTTTCTCTCTCCAAATGTGTATTTTAGTGTTGTTTTAATGTATCTAATACCGTTAAGCATTTTAAGAGTGTTGTTCTATTATAATAAATGCATGTCTTTTTAATGGATGTTTTTGGAAATTAATCAAGGCTGAAGAAGGGCCCAGGTATGGCCCGAAACATGTCCCAGAAATAATAAAACTGTGAAATTTTTGTAATAAATTGTATTGATTGGGCGGAGAATCAACAACCCCATTCGATAGATACTCATAGTTTCTTCAAAATTGATGTCCATAGACTTTTTAGCAGCAGATCGGCGATTTTGCTCAGATTTCTTTGTACTGTCATTGGTATTGGAATAACCATCGAATACTACTGTGCAATTTTTACCGTAATGTCTCTGAATATAAGTAATGTAGCTTGCGCAAATGGTTGAATACGTTGAGTTTGGTTTCCAAATGACTCGATGTATGAGGAATGCGCCGTCAACAATGGGAAGAAGTATTACTATCTTTCAGTGTTTGTAAGCCAGAGCTATCCGTTATGTACTTTACAAAAACATACAACTATACCCTCGACAGGCTGTAATAGTAGTATACCTGAGCCAAAACTATCGATATTTACATAGGACACTCTGTTATGATTCTTAAGCTGTGCGTAGATTGGTTGTTTGGAGCAATTCTCCGATCTGCTTCAAGTTCGTCGTCCATTTACTAGGTAAATATTGGTTTTATGAAACAACTGAATTGAACCTTTTTTTTTTGTAGAGAATTAAATGTTCTCAAAATTTGATCACTACAACTTTTTCTATAAAGTTAATAAATAAGGAGTTATAGACTAAAAACCATAAAAGTGCACCCTTTTTCCAAGATGGTGGTGATTGCGGACCTTTAATTGGTCAGGACTTTTGACAGGTTCAATAGTAAGCTCTAATAAACATTTTCACAAAATTTCAAAACTTTCGTATTTATTATTTTTATTTGCTGAAATTCGGCCTTCGTTGCCTCGGCTACTGAGCTAACCTACTTTTTATATTCGTCCATCACTGGTTATTTTGCTTACTAAGTAACAGAAGTCTCCTACTTCCTTCAGCTTTTCATCTGCCAATACAGTAATACAGTACATTTCTAAAATTAGCATATCTGTTTGTTTTAGATCTTGCTACAGAAGATGCCGCACATAATCCCTCACGACGAGAGAGTGCAGCTGTTTCGTAAATATGTAGTCAATGAGAAGATGGTGCTGGGGCTGACAGAGTCTGCGTGTGCCTCTCCCCAGTCGACGCTCATCACCATACACAGGTAACAAACAGTATCTCTCTCCCTCATTCCCTGATCGAGATGTGCAATTTGTCCAATACCGTATTTGCTCGCATATAATTCGCCATCACGTATATCTAGCACCCCATTTTTAGCCTATTTTCATTTTATGAAAAAGTAGGCTTTTGAGGTCACCTTTTGTCCATGTGTCTGTGTGTGCGTGTGTGTGATGGTGTGTGTCCCCCTAATAAATTCTAAACGGCTGGAGGGATTTCAATGAAACTCGGTAAGATCATAGCACCATTCTGGCCGACCCCGACCGTGCCCTTCAAATTTTATTGTGTCTCACCAATCCAACATGGCGGCTGTGCGAAATATTTCACCAGCATTCAGTATCTCTGAAACTATTACCGATATCACCCTGAAATTTTGTATGGTGATAAAGGTCACTACTAGAAGTTCACCTATGAGACTTTCAAAAACCTGGTAACTACAAAACCAACAAGGCGGCCAAGCGAAGTTGAGACTTTTAATATACTTTTATCGTGATTTAACAATCCAATCGTAATGAAACATGGTACAGCAAATGTTTATATACACATTGTAATGCTCTGGCGTCTAATTAAGTTCAATTGTTTACATAACCTCAAAATGGCGGCTGTGCGAAATATTTCACTGGCATTCAATATCTCCGAAACTATTTATGTTATCACCCTGAAATTTTGTACGGTGATAAAGGGCACTGCTACAAGTTTATCTATGTAACTTTCAAAAACCTGTAAAGTACAAAACGAATATGGCGGCCAAGCAAAGTTGAAACATTTTAATAGACTTTTCTCGTGATTTAACCATCTGAGCGCAGTGAAATGTGGTACAGTAAATGATTTTACATATTGTAATGCACTGGCATCTAATTTAGTTCAGTTGTTTACATAACCTCAAGATGGCGGCTGTGCGGAATTTTAAAATCTCGTTTTAACTTCTTGTGTTCTAATCATGCAATTGAAGTCTGAATACCACACGTACACTATAATCTTCATGTAATAGTACATAAATAAAAATCCAACCTGGCGACTCTCTGAAATATTTAGATGGTTCTCAATATCTACGAATCTATCACAACAATCAAACTGAAATTTTGTATGTTGATAGAGGCAATTAACTTGAGTAGGATACATGAAAATTGGCTGTATAGTTCTTCACGGAACTACTTGTTAAATTTGAAATTGCAGGAAAAACAAATCCACGCATTAATTTCTGATGCCGTCATAAAGATGATCGTAACAATTGAATCGGTCGGAGCTGAAAAGCATTAAGTCAAAAATGCTCATTTTTAAAAGAATTAGTATTTTGAAATTTTGACCCAAGGGCCTTGGAACGGCATAGGAAAGAATTAAGTCAGCCTTCTGTTTAAGCTACACACAAAACATTTTCATCAGGAGAAAAAGCACGGAAGCTCACTGGCAAAGCAAAATCCATACGCAATTTGTTTTGTGGGTTTAAGCCAGAAACCACTGCTGCTTGTAGTGCAGAGGAGAAAAGCTTTAAGTCAACGACTTGCTGCCTTTCAGCGCAGTATTCCGTACTTAATGTTGGCTGCACTGCAGGATTCCCGCGTGTTACAGTGCTATTGTAAATTACATTTGTACAGGGTTTAGCTGGTTTTTATGTTACAAATCCATTTTAAAATAAACTAACATGTGAAATATTCATTCTGGATGGCTTTATACTGCAATAAACTGACCACGGAGCTTATTTATTTATTTTTATTTATCGTATGGCTTTTACTGCCGGGAGTGTCCGAGGACATGTTCGGCTCGCCTGAGTCTGTAGCTGCTTCCAGCGGACACCCTAAAGGGCGAGCTACAAATTCCGTTCAATTTCAAGTAGTTCCAACTTTCGCCACCAGATATCAATGATACCTAGTGGTGAACGTTGGAACTCTGATAGAGCGTTCTGACGAAATCTAACCTAACAAATTTTGCTTTACACAAGTTTAGTCTGTGAAAGGATCTTTTACATGCCGTAAATCTATGACATGGGACCACCGGCTTTACTTCCCCTCCGAAGGAAGGCATACTGAAGGATTTTTAAGGCTCTTAAAAAAATCCGACGACTTCGGTCGGGTTTGAACCCGCTATCTTGGGCATAGCAGTTCAGCATGCTACCGACTACGCCACCGAAGCCGCTACCACGAAGCTGAAATGCATTAAGTCACGTTTGCAAAATTGATTAGAAAAATATGTTTATTAAATTAAAGTTGATATTCCGCTCACACAAATATAACCTAAATAGTTGCTTCACAACATAGATGACTAATATAGTGTGTTTGTTAAGTTCTGTTCTGTCAATGAAGTTTTATATCTGTCTCCTGAAAAGTAGTGAAAACTGACTTAATGCTTTTCAGCTCCGACCGATTCAATTTTAAGATAGAACTCCGCCAATGGACATCATACGTCTTGCCCACGATGTTTCTGTTCGTTTTGGCGGCAGTGCTTTCCTTTCTTTCACGGTATTTGTTGCCTGTCTGTTGCATTGTCGACAAGTACTGTACCCGTATTCTGTCTTCACGTTCCATTGTTGTTTCTCAGTTAAGTGTGATTGTTTTCTTGCAGGGGTCGATCTCTAAGGTACATATTAAAAATGTGACTGAATTTAATATTCGCTACTGGTGTATACAGAAAGATGTGCTAGAAACCTTTAACCAAACACATAGGTGATAAAACTTGGCAATTTTTCTAAGTTTATGCCGTGTCTTGTGTGGGGTTTTGCCTAGGAACACTAAGATAGGCTCATCAGCAAGCTCATGGTGTCCGTGCCCGGGCCCCCACAGGAGTAGCAAACTGTGCACTACCTCCCTTATTATGAAACGCACACTCTTAGTCTCTCCTGGTATGAAATAACATACAATTTTCATAAGAAAATATGCATTGTCCGTTGAGCCATAATATATTTAAACACAAATAGTGCTAAATGTTCCGGCATAACTCAACAAGATGACAGTGTTTCGCCCCGGTGTGCTATTGGGCTCTTCAGTTGGTTAAAGCACACCTCACCAAGACACTGTCTAGTGCACACTGGGAAGGCCATTGCAAGACGTATTTGATACATGTGTATCCGCGTCACGAGCAAGCCAGTGCACTATGGGAGTCGAAACTCCATTCCAAAGCAATTATAACCTTACCTTGGCATTGAATATACAATTTTCATAAGAAAATATGCATTGTCCGTTGAGCCATAATATATTTAAACACAAATTGTGCTAAATGTTCCGGAATAACTCAAAAAGATGACAGTGTTTCGCCCCGGTGTGCGATTGGTCTCTTCAGTTGGTTAAAGCACACCTCACCAAGACATTGTCTAGTGCACACTGGGAAGGCCATTGCAAGACGTATTTGATACATGTGTATCCACGTCACGAGCAAGCCAGTGCACTATGGGAGTCGAAACTCCATTCCAAAGCAATTATAACCTTACCTTGGCATTGAATATACAATTTTCATAAGAAAATATGCATTGTCCGTTGAGCCATAATATATTTAAACACAAATTGTGCTAAATGTTCCGGAATAACTCAAAAAGATGACAGTGTTTCGCCCCGGTGTGCGATTGGTCTCTTCAGTTGGTTAAAGCACACCTCTCCAAGACATTGTCTAGTGCACACTGGGAAGGCCATTGCAAGACGTATTTGATACATGTGTATCCACGTCACGAGCAAGCCAGTGCACTATGGGAGTCGAAACTCCATTCCAAAGCAATTATAACCTTACCTTGGCATTGAATATACAATTTTCATAAGAAAATATGCATTGTCCGTTGAGCCATAATATATTTAAACACAAATTGTGCTAAATGTTCCGGAATAACTCAAAAAGATGACAGTGTTTCGCCCCGGTGTGCGATTGGTCTCTTCAGTTGGTTAAAGCACACCTCACCAAGACATTGTCTAGTGCACACTGGGAAGGCCATTGCAAGACGTATTTGATACATGTGTATCCACGTCACGAACAAGCCAGTGCACTATGGGAGTCGAAACTCCATTCCAAAGCAATTATAACCTTACCTTGGCATTGAATATACAATTTTCATAAGAAAATATGCATTGTCCGTTGAGCCATAATATATTTAAACACAAATTGTGCTAAATGTTCCGGAATAACTCAAAAAGATGACAGTGTTTCGCCCCGGTGTGCGATTGGTCTCTTCAGTTGGTTAAAGCACACCTCACCAAGACATTGTCTAGTGCACACTGGGAAGGCCATTGCAAGACGTATTTGATACATGTGTATCCGCGTCACGAGCAAGCCAGTGCACTATGGGAGTCGAAACTCCATTCCAAAGCAATTATAACCTTACCTTGGCATTGAATATACAATTTTCATAAGAAAATATGCATTGTCCGTTGAGCCATAATATATTTAAACACAAATTGTGCTAAATGTTCCGGAATAACTCAAAAAGATGACAGTGTTTCGCCCCGGTGTGCGATTGGTCTCTTCAGTTGGTTAAAGCACACCTCACCAAGACATTGTCTAGTGCACACTGGGAAGGCCATTGCAAGACGTATTTGATACATGTGTATCCACGTCACGAACAAGCCAGTGCACTATGGGAGTCGAAACTCCATTCCAAAGCAATTATAACCTTACCTTGGCATTGAATATACAATTTTCATAAGAAAATATGCATTGTCCGTTGAGCCATAATATATTTAAACACAAATTGTGCTAAATGTTCCGGAATAACTCAAAAAGATGACAGTGTTTCGCCCCGGTGTGCGATTGGTCTCTTCAGTTGGTTAAAGCACACCTCACCAAGACATTGTCTAGTGCACACTGGGAAGGCCATTGCAAGACGTATTTGATACATGTGTATCCGCGTCACGAGCAAGCCAGTGCACTATGGGAGTCGAAACTCCATTCCAAAGCAATTATAACCTTACCTTGGCATTGAATATACAATTTTCATAAGAAAATATGCATTGTCCGTTGAGCCATAATATATTTAAACACAAATTGTGCTAAATGTTCCGGAATAACTCAAAAAGATGACAGTGTTTCGCCCCGGTGTGCGATTGGTCTCTTCAGTTGGTTAAAGCACACCTCACCAAGACATTGTCTAGTGCACACTGGGAAGGCCATTGCAAGACGTATTTGATACATGTGTATCCGCGTCACGAGCAAGCCAGTGCACTATGGGAGTCGAAACTCCATTCCAAAGCAATTATAACCTTACCTTGGCATTGAATATACAATTTTCATAAGAAAATATGCATTGTCCGTTGAGCCATAATATATTTAAACACAAATTGTGCTAAATGTTCCGGAATAACTCAAAAAGATGACAGTGTTTCGCCCCGGTGTGCGATTGGTCTCTTCAGTTGGTTAAAGCACACCTCACCAAGACATTGTCTAGTACACACTGGGAAGGCCATTGCAAGACGTATTTGATACATGTGTATCCGCGTCACGAGCAAGCCAGTGCACTATGGGAGTCGAAACTCCACTCCAAAGCAATTACCGTATTTACTCGAATAAGACCAGCACCCTGATTTTGAAGAACAAAATAAAAAAAAAATACTCAAAACTATTTACAATCTTTACTAAATAAACAAAATAGCATTTCTACAAAATAGTTTCCAACAGTTCTGAAGTCGTCCTAAAATAACACAAAAACAATTAAAAATACAAATAAAAGACACAAACACTTCATTCATCGTCATCAGAAGTACCAACTTCGGAACTTTTTTCACCATCACTTTCCCACAAAATGTCGTCATCACTGCCATCCATAGCATTGGAAATACTACATTTCTTGAAGCTCTTCCGTATGAGATTTCCCGAGATACGATTCCATGCCGTCAAAATCCACGAACAGAGCAGCTGAACTTCCGGGCGCTGAATACGACCAGTTGGGGTCAGTGAGTGCTTATCGGCCGCCATCCACTCCGTATACAGCTGTTTCAAGGCGGCTTTGAACGGTCGGTTCACGCAGACATCCAGTGGCTGTAGCATAGACGTCATCCCACCCGGGATGATTGCTAGGTCGGTTTTCCCATCCTTGACGAATTTCTTCACAGCGTCTGTTGTATGGCCGCGGTAACTGTCCAGAACAAGCAAGCTCTTTCGCCATAATAAAGCACCAGGGCGATGTTGCCAAACACACTTTAACCAGTCTTCCACCAGTGAACTGTCCATCCAACCAGAGTCCTGAGTTCTAACGATAACACCAGCGGGTATATTTTTTGGAAGAGTCTTTCGCTTGAAAACAACGTACGGCGGAAGTTTGGTTCCGTCAGCGAGTATACACAACATTACCGTGCACCGTTGTTTCTCATTACCACCTGTTCTGATAGTCACACTTTTAGATCCCTTAACATTCACAGTACTGTCCAGTGGCATTTCAAAGTAGACTGGCGTCTGATCTGCATTACCAATTTGGGAAAGCAAATATGAATTTTCCTTCCGCAACTTAATTATGTGACGCTGAAAGGAAAGTAACTTTTCTTCATAGGCACCAGGAAGACGCTGCGAAATTGAGGTACTCCTTCGTATGCTCAACCCATTTCTTTTATAAAAATTTTGAATCCATCCTCGGCTTGCTTTAAACCCTACCGTAGAAAGTTCCTTCGCGATCTGTAATGCCTTTAATTGACACATTTCGGTCGACACCCCATTTCCCAATTCCCGCCTTTCTGTTACGTATTTATAAAGTTGTTTTTCAATTTCCGGAAACTGTACACTCAGTCCGCGGAAACCTCTACGAGTACCACTACTTGTTAGCAGCACGTTTTTCTTCTTTCTCCAATCTCGAATACATGACTCGTCAATATCATATTTCCTACCGGCGGCACGATTTCCAATAATTTCAGCTTCCCTCACAACTTTCAGCTTCTCACTCACAGTAAACGACCGCAAACGCTTCGTAGAACTCATGTTTACACTCGGAAAACGTGCGCTAGACAGTATGACGCCGCCTGCTTACGGAAAAACAAAGTGATAGCCGGAAGAAGGCTAGCACCATCTAGCGGATACTCGCAACGCCCGATATCGCGTATGGCGGCAATTTCAATCTTTAAAATCAGGATGACTCAAATAAGACCCGCACCCCAATTTTTCACGTCCGATTTTGTTTAAAAATGTGCGGGTGGTATTCGAGTATATACGGTATAACCTTACCTTGGCATTGAATATACAATTTTCATAAGAAAATATGCATTGTCCGTTGAGCCATAATATATTTAAACACAAATAGTGCTAAATGTTCCGGCATAACTCAACAAGATGACAGTGTTTCGCCCCGGTGTGCGATTGGGCTCTTCAGTAGGTTAAAGCACACCTCACCAAGACACTGTCTAGTACACACTGGGAAGGCCATTGCAAGACGTATTTGATACATGTGTATCCGCGTCACGAGCAAGCCAGTGCACTATGGGAGTCGAAACTCCATTCCAAAGCAATTATAACCTTACCTTGGCATTGAATATACAATTTAGCACTATTTGTGTTTAAATATATTATGGCTCAACGGACAATGCATATTTTCTTATGAAAATTGTATATTCAATGCCAAGGTAAGGTTATAATTGCTTTGGAATGGAGTTTCGACTCCCATAGTGCACTGGCTTGTTCGTGACGCGGATACACATGTATCAAATACGTCTTGCAATGGCCTTCCCAGTGTGCACTAGACAGTGTCTTGGTGAGGTGTGCTTTAACCAACTGAAGAGCCCAATAGCACACCGGGGCGAAACACTGTCATCTTGTTGAGTTATGCCAGAACATTTAGCACTATTTGTGTTTAAATATGAAATAACATGTTAATTGTCTTTGATGTCTCAAATCCAAATTTGCGCCAATTTCAAACGGTGTAACGTGTTTTTCGAGGGGTTTTATGCAACTGGCATAAGTCAGTAGGAAGCCATTCTATATTTATTTACGCGGCAAATTGTTCAGCCAAGAGAATTTTTCATGTTAATTTATTATTATTATTATTAATTTATTATAATTATTATTAAGGTATTTTCGGAGCATTTTATAAAAATTATTAGCATTCAGATAGGTTTTCTATGTCTTAGAAAACGCTATCCAGCAAATTATTACGAACGACGATATCATAGAAAATTATCTGATTACGGAATTTTACGGAGTTTTCGTCAGTTAGGGTATTTGAGAGACATGACTCACTGGGAATTCGAATACAAGCTGATTCCTGTCGAGAAGCATGACGCAATCTTGGGTCGCAAGGTCTAGAAAAGGCGAATTGTTGGAAAGGAAAACGACTTCTCCCTCTCGCACGCCGAGTGTAAAGAAACCAGAGGAGGGGAACTAGCGGTGGGTCAACCAATCAGTGAGGACCACGCAAGCTGAAGCCGGCTGAAGAGTGGGGGAGCCAACGTGTGCATATATCGTTCGACGCGCCGTGAAACGAGGACTATCTGTGAAATACTTGCGGAGTATGGTTATACGCGGGGGACGCTCCGATGTTCGGTGGAACGGACAATCGGTGTAGAACTTGCGGAGTACGGTTGCAAGTGCGTGTCGCTCCGATGTTCAGTGGAGTTGAAGACTAACTTTTGCAAAACTTAACCAGTGCGGTTGTACGAGTGTTTGGGTCCGAGGTACGGACCATAGAATTATCTAAGCTACCAGAATATCATCAAATTCCGACGGAGATGACGACGTCCAGGAGACTGTGGGAAGCTCACAGCATCAGCAAGTACGAGGGAAATGCCTTGGCAATTTCCAATGGTAAGCGCAAATGACGCAGAAATACCCAATCTCTCATTTTTCTTTGTTTTACATTTCATATTTCAGTAACTTCATAGCTTGGAAATAAGAGTAAAATCAATTTATCAGACTCCGTTTTCACGTAATTTTCTATCGGTAATATTCAAATCACAACGCTCCAATTTAAATTTTGTACTTATTATTATTATTAATTTTGCTATACTGGTTTTATATAATAAATTCATTTCTTTTACAATGCAATCTTTGCTTTCAGTAGGTAGCATTAGATATAGACCAATTCCTTCTCCTGATACAATTGTTTGTTGGGTTAATGATCAAATCATACCACGATCTGAGTGAATAGTGTCTTGAAGGTGTTCTGCCAGAGCTAGACGTTGTTAAATACAAATTTAGATTTCAACATTGCATTGAGGTCTTGGCGCCCATTAAAACAACATAGCTTAGGCAAAGGTAAACAGTTACATTTATCTCCCAACAGTGTGGGCTAGCCAAACTGTTACATTTGTCGCCGACAACTTGGGGCTGAAAACCTAATAACATTTGTGGAAGGAGAAGGGTATATATTTCTGTGCCTGTATTTTGGGGGTTATTTGTCTGTATCAGTGTATATCATTATGGGGGATGAGAAAGAAAGACAGATGAGGTTACGTAGTGGTCATCAACGGGAGAGTGATGATACGAGCAGTATGTCGAGTGATGGTAGTACCGGGGTAGCGGAGGTAAATCCCGATACTGAAACAGGGAGTGTAGGCGGCCAACCAGAATTAAAAACTTTACTTCTCGAGTTTATGTATCAGAACAAAGTTAGTAGTGATGCCTTAAATGCTAAATTAGAACAAAACAATGCAAAACTGGAACAAAATAATGCTAAATTAGAACAAAACAGTAGGGAAAATAAAGAAAGTACAGATGCCTTAAATGCTAAATTAGAACAAAACAGTAGGGAAAATAGAGAGAGTAATGAAAATTTAAACGCCAGATTAGAACAAAACAGTAAGGAAAATAGAGAGAGTACTGAAACTTTAAATGCTAAACTGGAACAAAACAACGCCAGATTAGAACAAAACAGTAAGGAATATAGAGAGAGTACTGAAACTTTAAATGCTAAATTAGAACAAAACAGCAGGGAAATGAGTGACAAATTCGAACTGATTAGAGGTGAGATCAGGGGGGTGATGGAAGAAAAGGCTAAAGAGATTATTGCAGATGTAGACAGAAAATTAGGAAAAGTACAGGAGGAGTTGGAAATTAGAATCAGTACACAGGCTGAAAATTTAAAAGAACTAGTGCAACTGGAAACACAGCAGGTCAAAAAGCAATTGGGGGGAGAAATTGACAAAATTTAGGAAGCTACTAAAGAGGTTAAGGAACAGCTGGGGGGTAGAATTGAGAAAGTCCACTCACAAATAGTTGCAGAAGTAAATGATTTCAGAGAGAGTAATAGAGAGAGCATTAGCAAGATTGAGGAGAAACAAGCAAAGCTATATGATAAAGTAGAAGAATCAGAAGGAAACATTAAATTAACAGTAAACAGTATTGAGAGGAAGGCTGAGGAGAAAATCGCAGAATTAGAATTAAAATTAAAAGCTAGGATCAGGCAAGAAAATAGTCAGAATAGGCCAGTTTTTGTGAATAGCACACACAGGGAGGTAGAACTGGGTAAGTTCAGCAATCGACAGGGGTGCCCAATGGAGTTCATGAACACTATAGAAAATAAATTCGGGGAAAGGTTGGAAAATGGTAGTATTGAGTGGTGCCAGGTAGTTGAAATTTTAGAACAAGTGTTTGTGGGGGAAACGAGGAATTGGTTTGCTGTCTACAGAGACAAGTTTACTGATATCAATGATTTTAAAATGAAATTCTGTGAAAAGTTCTGGAATGAGGTTATTCAGTCGCAGCATCGTGAGGGAGTAGTGTGTGGTAAATATAACCCTAAAGGAAGCTCCACCATGACCGAATACTTTTTAGGGCAGGTATTAGTGTGTAAAAATCTGGATGGCTTGAAGGAGGAAAGTGATGTGGTGAGGTTGCTACTTAGGCGCTTTCCCTATAGGATCAAGGAGGCTGCTTGTATCCAGAATGTAAAGACAATATCACAAGTAGAAAATTTGTTAAGCACATTTGATGCACTAGGGAGAGGGGGTTATGAGGACAATTTCAATCGGAACCAGGGTAATAATAATAATAGGCCTAATGAAGCCAGGCATCAAGAAGTTCAAGGGAACGGTGGCGAAGGGGCCAATGCTCAAAATAGAAATAACAATAATCAGCTAAATCAGAACAGAGGAAATGGCTATGGTAATCAGTATCAAGGGAGGAACAATGATTTCAGGGGAAATCAAGGGAGAAACAATGATTTCAGGGGAAATCAAGGGAGGAATTATAACGACAATAATTACAACCAGAATAGGGGTCAAGGAAGAGGACAGCCTAGTGGTAGTAATATACAGCCAAACAATGACAACACGACTCAGAACAACCAGACCAGTGCAGTAGTAACTAGTACTACGGCCAGCTGTAGCGGTTCTTTAAATGCGAACCAGGCTGCGAAGTAAGGTCAGAATCTCAGTCTGTAGCATGCCCTGTCCATACAATTATACAGGAACCCTATGACCTAAATGTAAGAAATGAATTATTACATGAACTAAATGATGAAGGTATTATTCAGGAAGTGGTTAGTAAGAGCCCCATAGTTAAATTTAACGTGTCCGAGGCGTACACAGATGTTTTAATTGATAGTGGTTGTATGAAGAGTTGCATAAGTAGTGCATTTTATGATAAAATGAAAGGAACTGGAGTAAATTTTGAGGAGATGCCAATTAAAAGCACTTTTGTTATCACAGCTGTTGGGAAGAGGTCTAAAGTAATTTCTAAGCAAGTTTTAGTAGACATTAAAATTAATAATCATGTAGAGAAGCAGATTTGCCTTGTAATTCCAAATTTAGTATTCAGTGTTATCTTGGGTTCAGAGTGGCTAAGTAGAGTGTCTGGTAACTTATGTTATGATGTAGGGAGTTTGAAATTTAAATGGGGAGATTCTGAAGTAGAAGTAGCGTTCAATGACCGTATTCAGAGGAGTAGTATTGTAGGTGTGATTTGTACTTTAAATGAGATATCGCCAGCCGTAGAGCGGGGTTCTCCATGTTTTGTGGGCAGTGTGATTACGAACGGAAGTCTAGAGGACTCGTTACGTGAGGCTGCATTTCAGGGAAATATAGAGGATGAACAGTGTGTTCGGCTCTATGATGTGTTATGGTGTAATAGGAGAGTTTTTGAGGATCGCATTGGTATGGCCAATTGCTATACACATTCATTGAACGCTATTGATAGGTCAGTATTCACAGGACATAGATATCCTGTACCTTTCGCTTATCAGAGTGCAGTTGAGGCACAAATTAACCAGATGCTTGAAGATGGGATTATTGAGCACTCTAACAGTCCATATGTTAATTCTTTGATCACAGTACCCAAAACCGACGGCACGGTTCGTATTTGTTTAGACGCTCGTTTGGTTAACAGTAGAATTAGTTCAGATCAGCTGAAATCTATGTCAATAGAGGAATTAATGCAAACATTTGAGGGGAAGAAGTATTTCACTTGTGTAGATTTGAGTTCCAGTTTTTGGCAAGTGCCACTTATGTACGAAGATAGACCATTTACAGCTTTTAGTCATAAATATAACCTTTATCAATTTTGTAGAACACCTTATGGGTTAAAGAGTAGTTCAGCAGCTTTAATTAGGGCTTTAAACATCGCATTAGGGGATGACACAGGAGAGTTTGTAACCATTTACATTGATGATATGGTAATTAGTTCACGCAGTTTTGAGGAGCATCTACGTCATTTAAATATAGTTTTTCAGAAGTTAGATCAGGCAGGGTTCACTTTGAAGCTGTCTAAGTCGTCATTCTGTCAGTCAGAAGTGACATTTTTAGGTCATAGAGTGTCGAGTAGAGGTGTGACACCAGAGGAAAGTAGGGTTAGCAGGTGTGGACAGTAGCAACAGGGCATCGTTACAGACACTGAGAAATAGGTAGGTAGAGCAACGTGATGACGTTCATTTAAAGGGAGCCACTTGCAAGGTTGGAAGCAGGTGACGCAGAAACATTTATAGTTTCCAAACGTATTGGAAAAACAGCATATGTGCTGGAGAATAGTGAGGGAAACAGATTATACGGGACGTATAATATACATAGTCTACGAAAATATGTGTCATAAAGTGA
The DNA here is from genome assembly GCA_946902985.2 of Meconema thalassinum. Lineage (NCBI taxonomy): Eukaryota > Metazoa > Arthropoda > Insecta > Orthoptera > Tettigoniidae > Meconema > Meconema thalassinum. The sequence continues at coordinate 194,370,160 of OX336395.1, forward strand.
GTGTGTTTAGCTGGCGAGCCAGCCTATCAAATGAGTAAGTGTGGTATTTGGTGCGTGGAAGATCTGGTCTTAAGGCAGGCGTATCAGAAGTCACACAGGGGGGTAGTATGTAAGTAAATGAGAGTTTTTAAGGTACAGGGAAATATGACGGGATTGTCGGATGCTGTTGAGCACTAAATTGTCTCGATGCACCAAGGCCATTTTGGCAGCGCTGATGGGTTCCCATTTATCTCCAAGAGATGGGGGAGCGCTTGTATAGGGCTTGTTAGCTTAAGGCGTCCACGAGATAAAAGATGGGCCATCAGAATGCGAGACAGTCCTTCATGAAACTCATACATATCAGCACACGTGATTTCTGTTTACGGCCTCGCCATGTAAGATTTGTAAGTGTGTAATTTAAGATAATCTGTACAATGGTATTATTTGTGTGAGGAGAAATGGTCTGTGTTGAGAGCTAGTATTAAGTAGAATATGGTTAACGGGAACTTAACAAGACAGGGCGCTTACGGCACAGAAATATTTGGTGTTATATGTAATGCGCATTTACTGTTTTTTTTTCAGAAGTCAATATTAATTTAATCTACGTTAAAGAGAGATTAAGTATTATGGTCACGAGGCGCTGCCACAATAGTGTGATCGTGTGCTGAGTGATAAGTGGAATTAAATGTCACCATAAGGAGGGGACCTCCAGTGAAATTAGGAAGTTCTATGGTGATATAAATATATCAGAACACCTTCAATGCGTGTGATATGACATCATAAATACATAGTGCTCACACATTAATTATGTCTATTTCTCCAACATAGAGAAATTTGAGAGGCGGAAATATCCGTGGAACACTATTCCCTATGTAAAACATTGGACTGGTTGCAAAGTGCAATCCGTAGTGACAACAAACTTTGACGCAAAGTGCGTGAAGAAAAATAATGAGTGTATATATCTGTAATTTAGGGTGATTTCATTTATGTAATATGTATTTTGGATGGGGATTATTAACGTGTCTGGGATAATCGGATAATGGACCGTCGTCACGGTAAATCATCCGATGATCCGAGGCGAATATGTAACGTGTTTTTCGAGGGGTTTTATGCAACTGGCATAAGTCAGTAGGAAGCCATTCTATATTTATTTACGCGGCAAATTGTTCAGCCAAGAGAATTTTTCATGTTAATTTATTATTATTATTATTAATTTATTATAATTATTATTAAGGTATTTTCGGAGCATTTTATAAAAATTATTAGCATTCAGATAGGTTTTCTATGTCTTAGAAAACGCTATCCAGCAAATTATTACGAACGACGATATCATAGAAAATTATCTGATTACGGAATTTTACGGAGTTTTCGTCAGTTAGGGTATTTGAGAGACATGACTCACTGGGAATTCGAATACAAGCTGATTCCTGTCGAGAAGCATGACGCAATCTTGGGTCGCAAGGTCTAGAAAAGGCGAATTGTTGGAACGGAAAACGACTTCTCCCTGTCGCGCGCCGAGTGTAAAGAAACCAGAGGAGGGGAACTAGCGGTGGGTCAACCAATCAGTGAGGACCACGCAAGCTGAAGCCGGCTGAAGAGTGGGGGAGCCAACGTGTGCATATATCGTTCGACGCGCCGTGAAACGAGGACTATCTGTGAAATACTTGCGGAGTATGGTTATACGCGGGGGACGCTCCGATGTTCGGTGGAACGGACAATCGGTGTAGAACTTGCGGAGTACGGTTGCAAGTGCGTGTCGCTCCGATGTTCAGTGGAGTTGAAGACTAACTTTTGCAAAACTTAACCAGTGCGGTTGTACGAGTGTTTGGGTCCGAGGTACGGACCATAGAATTATCTAAGCTACCAGAATATCATCAAATTCCGACGGAGATGACGACGTCCAGGAGACTGTGGGAAGCTCACAGCATCAGCAAGTACGAGGGAAATGCCTTGGCAATTTCCAATGGTAAGCGCAAATGACGCAGAAATACCCAATCTCTCATTTTTCTTTGTTTTACATTTCATATTTCAGTAACTTCATAGCTTGGAAATAAGAGTAAAATCAATTTATCAGACTCCGTTTTCACGTAATTTTCTATCGGTAATATTCAAATCACAACGCTCCAATTTAAATTTTGTACTAATTATTATTATTAATTTTGCTATACTGGTTTTATATAATAAATTCATTTCTTTTACAATGCAATCTTTGCTTTCAGTAGGTAGCATTAGATATAGACCAATTCCTTCTCCTGATACAATTGTTTGTTGGGTTAATGATCAAATCATACCACGATCTGAGTGAATAGTGTCTTGAAGGTGTTCTGCCAGAGCTAGACGTTGTTAAATACAAATTTAGATTTCAACATTGCATTGAGGTCTTGGCGCCCATTAAAACAACATAGCTTAGGCAAAGGTAAACAGTTACATTTATCTCCCAACAGTGTGGGCTAGCCAAACTGTTACAACGGGAACAGTATAATCTGAAATCTTCAATCTTTCATTACCAAAATAGTTAAAACAAATGATAGCTTTCGTAGTTCAATTCCTGGCTTTGCCAAGAAATTCAATTCTGGTCTGAGGGCTGCAAAGGAATGCACTCAGCATGGCGAGGCAAAACTGAGAAGAGTTGGGTTTGATTCCCATTTCAGCCATCCGGGAAGTGGTTTTCCGATTTTAATCCAGGCAAATGCCAGGATCGTTCCTAACCTAAACCACAGCTGCCTCCTTCTAAATCCTCACCTTAAGTACAGATACACTCTGTAGTCCTTCAACAGCAATAACAAATCATGAAAATTACAATTTTAATTTGTAAAAGAATTTTGTTAGCAACTATTTAAATACCCGAATACCACCCGCACATTTTTATACAAAATCGGACGTGAAAAATTGGGGTGTGGGTATTAATTGAGTCATCCAAATTTTAAAGAATTAAATTGCCCGCCACGCGCAAGTATCCACTATTATGGTGCTTGTTCGGGTGTACTTGTTTATTTCCGTCTAATGGCTTGACCGGTCACGCAAGCCAAAACAAGCGTCATTTTCGTTAGTTGCGTGATAGCATGGCATCAGTAAAAGCTTGGTCAAACAGGAAGCGGGCTGACCGCGCAAACTCGGCTGCTCGACTGCTGCGAACTCTGTATTGTGTAATATTGCATCATCCTGGTTAAACAGAAGGCGATCTCCTGCGGCGGGTAAGTGAGCAGTTGTGATTTTCCACAAAGTCCGCGCCTTGACTTGTCCGTATTCAGTGTGACCACCCCAGTCCACGACGGGCTGAGGTCGTTCCGTTCGCGCGGGCAGCCCATGTACTGTTTGACCGAGCCGAACTCGGCGCACGCACTGGATGTTTAAACTTCGCTACTGTTTAAACCATACCAGCAGATCTTGTTCTACGTCGTCGTATTTCCCGATTTTAATTTTCTTACAGTTTGCGAAAGTATTCCCGGCAGAAGCCAGTTTTTTCCATATCTCCTCACACATGTTTCAAGGTTAACACTGTCCAAAGAGCTGCTGCTGTCATGGCGTGACGTCATGTAGCCTTGACGTAGTTCACCCGGTCAGATGATTCACTGGAGTCACTCGGAACTGCTGTATTCTTTCACTCGGAACACCGGAAGTATCTTTCGCGGAGATTGGCGAGATTTGATTCATTCGCGGGACCAAGTATATCGGACGTCTTAAGTGGAAAAACTTTTGATGCGGGAACTTCTTAACTGAGTTTTACTGTATTACAGTGTTAATGGTATACATTCTTGTTTAAAGTAAAGTGTCAAAAACAAACAAAAGAGTGTTTTTTTTTTAAATTTCCATACAAAAACGAGGGTGTGGGAATTATTTGGGGGCGGGTAATATTCGGGTATATACGGTATGTGAACAGTACTGATATTTTATCATCATCATCTTGTACAGTTTCCAGCCCCAGGCTGGGTCTGTTTGGAACATAAGCCTCACCACTTAGTTCTTTCTTCCCACCACCTCTCCGCTGTCACTCTGGTCCAGTCCTCGCCTCTCTTCTTGACACATTCCTCCACTCCTTTCAGCCATCTATCTCTTGGTCTTCCCCTTGGTCGTTTCTTCTGCATCTGCATCTCATGTATCCTCTTGGGAATCTTCTTCTCATCCATTCTCTTTAAGTGTCCATACCACCTCAGTCTTGATGTCTCAATCCTACCTTGCAAGGGCTCCTCTTTCACCATTTCCCTAACCTTTTCATTCCTCACCCTGTCTCTTCTTGTTACTCCGATCCTACTTCGCATGAACTTCATTTCACCTGCCTGTATTCTGCTTATGTCTCTTTTCTTCATTGTCCACGTTTCTGAAGCATAGGTCAGTATCGGGATATAGTAGCTTCTGTATAACACTTCCTTGCTTTTTTTTGTGGGACATCTTTATTCCACACTAAGCTCCTAATGCTTCTCAGAAATGCTTCTGCCTGTCTGCCACGTTCCGTAATCTCTTTGTCATTTCTCCCATTTTCCTCCACTATACTTCCCAAGTACTTGAGACTTTCCACCTTCTTCAGCTGTCCACATCCAAGTGTTATCTCACTCATTGGTCTGTCCTTTTTCCTGGTCGTTAACAGGATCTCATATTTACTGATGTTGAACTTCCATCCGTACTCTCCCACTGTTTCTTCCCAAGCCTTCAGTTGCTCCTGAATTTCCTCCTCCTTGTTTCCCCAGACCATGAGATCATCTGCAAACACCATTGCTTTCATCTTATCTTCTCCTATCTTTCCTTCTATCCGTGTCATTACCTCGTCCATAACCACAATAAAGAGAAGGGGTGACAGTGCACTACCCTGTTTCAGGCCACTTATTTGTCTGAACCAGTCTGTTCTTTCTCCTCCAACTTTCACACAACTCACACTTCCACAATACATCTCCTTCACTCTGCCCACAGTCTCTTTTTCCACTCCCATGTTTTCCATTGCTTTCCAAACCTTCTCCCTACACACACTATCATAGGCCTTTTCGATGTCCAGGAAGGTGATCAGCAGATCCTCTCCAAATTCGTAGTGGTGTTCCTGGAGCTGTCTCACTGAAAATATGAGATCCACTCTTGATCTCCCAGGTCTGAATCCATACTGCTCCTCTCTCAATTTTCTCTCCACTTTGGCTCGTATTCTACTTTCTAATATCTTTTCATATATCTTGGCACAGTGAGGTATGAGTGTGACTCCCCTGTAATTTATGCACTCCTTTCTGCTTCCTTTCTTAAATATTGGGACAATCCTTTCTTCCAATCTTCTGGGGTCTTTTTCTCCTTCCATATCACCCTCATCACACGGTACAGCCACTGTTTCCCAACCTCCCCTGCTGCCTTCACCATTTCAACACTCACTTCATCCACACCTGGTGCCCTTCCTCCTTTCATCTTGTCTATAGCCATTTCCAGTTCTCTCCAAGTCAGGTCCTTTTCCATTCCTGTGTTATCTTCTCCATCTTCCAATACATTGTCTTCCTCCCTATGACCATTTGGATTCAGCAAATCCTCAAAGTACTCTTTCCACACTGTCTTGAGTGCCTCTTTGTTGTGTACCTCATTTCCATTTTTGTCCATCATTACCACATCCTCTCGCAGACCTCTTCTCTTACTTTTGACCATCCCATAAAGTACTTTCTTATTTCCTCTGCTGTCTTCCTCCATCATCTCTGTCCACTTTACCATCCACTTCTTCCTCTCCTCTGCGACAATCTTGTTTGCTTCTTTCTTCTTTATCTTATAATCTTCCCTTGTCAGATCAGTTCTTTTTTGGAACCACACTCTGAAAGCCTTGTTCTTCCTTCCCACAGCTTCTTTTACTCTCTCATTCCACCATGGTCTCTCTTTACACCGCTTTCTGTTGCTTGTTCTTCCACATACTGCCACGGCAGCTTCCACCATTGTGTTTTTGAATTGCTTCCATTCCTCTTCCCCTGTTTAAGGATTGTCTGTTGGCATCCTTTCCCTTATCTTCTGGAATTCTTCCTTGACTTCCTTTTCCTTGAGTTTCCATACTTTGATTCTCCTTTCCTGGTACTCTGTCCTCTTGCTCTCCTTAACAACTCCCAGGTTCATTACAAGTTTTCTGTGGTCACTATCTAAGGCCTCTGATGGTATTACCTTTATATCTCTGACACTTCTCCTCATTTCCCAGTCGTACAGCATGCAATCTACCAAAGATTTCTTTGTTAAATCACTGCTGTACCACGTTACCTTGTGGCTTTCTTTCTTCCGGAACCAGGAGTTGCCTACCACTAAACCGTTTCTCTTGCAAAAAATCCAGCAACTTTCTCCCTTCTTCATTCCTGCTACCCCATCCTTCTGCTCCCAACACATTTTCATATCCTTGCCTTTCACTTCCTACATGTGCATTCAAATCTCCCATGACAATGATGTTCTGCCCATTCAACTGCTGTTGTAGCTCCTCAAAGTCTTCCTTCTCTTGAGCTGTACATCCAACTTGAGGGGCATATACCTGGGCTATCTCCAGGCTTCTTCCCTTTAAAAGTTACTCTGATCTTCATGATCCTGTCACTTATTCCCTTTACCTCTTCCTTCATTCCATCTCTCACAACTACTCCTACTCCGCTGCTCCTTCCTTCACTGTTCCCACTCCAGTACAACCGGTACCCTTTCCTCAGTTCTCTGCGACCTTCTCCTTTCCATCTTGTTTCTGCCAAGCCCAGTACATCCAGTTTTCTTCTCTCCATCACATCTACAATCTCCTCCACTTTTCCTGTCAGTGTCTGTATGTTTAATGTCCCAACTCGTAGTCCATTAGCATATCCGGGTCGTCGTCGTTTGATATTTTATAATATTGATAATTTCCTTATATCAGTCACCAGGAACAGTCACCCTTAAACACCCACATAATCATTGTACATTGGTTTGTATGCCTTCTTAACAAATTCCCCTACACATCAACATGAACTGTTACAGGAGCCGCATCGTGGAGGACGGCTACCGACAGCTGGCCCTGCTGCCATCCCAGGCTCTCAAGGGAGTCATCCGAGTGAGATTTATCAACGAGCAGGGGTTGGACGAAGCTGGTATTGATCAGGATGGGGTCTTCAAAGGTAATCTCAAACATCATCATGATCATCTTGTACAGTTTCCAGCCCCAGGATGGGTCTGTTTGGAACATAAGCCTCGCCACTTAGTCCTTTCTTCCCACCACCTCTCCGTTGTCACTCTGATCCAGTCCTCGCCTCTCTTCTCGACACATTCCTCCACTCTTTTCTGCTATCTATCTCTTGGTCTTCCCCTTGGTCGTTTCTTCTGCATCTGCTTCTCATGTATCCTCTTGGGAATCTTCTTCTCTTCCATTCTCTTTAAGTGTCCATACCACCTCAGTCTTGATGTCTCAATCCTACCTTGCAAAGGCTCCTCTTTCACTATTTCCCTGACCTTTTCATTCTTCACCCTGTCTCTTCTTGTTATTCCGAACCTACTTCGCAGGAACTTCATTTCACTTGCCTGTATTCTGCTTATGTCTCTTTTCTTCATTATCCAAGTTTCTGATGCATAGGTCAGTATCGGGATATAGTAGCTTCTGTATAATGCACGGGGGGAGGAGATTGCGTAAATCAAATCACGCTCTCGCTACCACAACTGCACAGGGATAGGAGGTGCGGAAATCAAATCACGCTCTCGCTACCACAACTGCACAGGGTCTAAAGCCCCGCGGTACGATCGGAACGACCGTGGAGTGGAGGACTGAACAAATGTTCAGAGGGTGGGGTTTTACTGCTAGATGTCCCCCCATAACTAGTAATGATTAAAAACAAGGTTAACAAAATATATATTTACGAAAAGGTGGTATACAGCAAGGGTTGGGGCAGACAAGAAATGCACTTGGGGACTAAGAAAGAAACGTGGGAGGTTCCCCTTATTTGGCCTAGCCACGGGCGTAGCAAACCCGAAAGAAAAGGAATTTAATATTTAATAAAATTATGGACTCAGGAGAGCGGGCACAAGGCAACCTGCCAACCGAGGCAGCCGGGGGAGGACAGCGTGGCATGAGGAACCACGGAAGATGAATTACCACACGAGTACAAGTTTGCAACCAAAGGGTAAGGTTAACGTTATATCGCCCCGGGAGGGCTTACAGGATAGTGGGAGCTATCAAAAGAAAAACTTGCACAGCAAACATGTAAAACCAAATGAGCAGAGGGCTCGCGGCCTGAGTAGCCGAGTACCACGAGGCACTGAATGAATGGCGTGGCCAACATGACGACAAGACAAGGGAGATGTCGCCAGAGTTAAATAAAAATTCCCCATCCAAAATGCACACCATAGTTTACATTATATTTCAAATTAACACTGTTTCTCGTCCTTTAATATCAGCACAATTAACTATTACCAAATTTTGGTTGGCGTCTGCAAGTAACGGTTGGCCTATCACGTTACACACGTGCTTGAATTGGCATCGCCTTGTTAGGGGAGAATGGAATTACAAGTTCAGAAATGACGTGAATATAATTAACATACTAAGATGATGCAGTAGAACAAATTAGATATCCATCTCATGTGTGGCCAACACAAGGAGAAGTTCAGAGTTCGATAGACGCAAGGTTTCTCCCGCACAGAAACAACAAGCGATTAATAAAAAAGACTCCATCGGGAGTGAAAAAGGTAAATAACTCAACAGTATATGGAACACGAAGAAATACAGTAGAGTACCTTAAATAATGGCCTCATGGCTTAGATCATCCACAGAAGGCTGGCCGATCCAAGCTCACAGCGTCTTTTCACCACATCGTAGCGAGTTCACTTTCAGAGTCTATATAGCTCGAAGGCTACAAGCGGAGTCTTAGCTCGAAAGCTACCAGCGAAGTGTATATCTCGAAGGCCCCAGCAGAGTGCTAGAGCGTCAGTAGGGCGCACAGTCACCACAGTTCTCCGCGCATGCGCGCGCTCGTCAACCAATAGATGCGCAGCATTGTGGCGCGGCCGGTAATATGAAATTTTAGTCTAGAACCTTCTCGGAGGATCTCGTTCTTTCACGTGGCTTCCAATGACGTCATGTCCTTTTCCAAAGCCGGAAATACGAAGAGAGACAGAAGGGATAGCGGAGGGAGTTTGACACAGTTTGAATTTCAGAGTTCAAGGCCCAGCTCCCGGGGTAGGCAACCCGGCGGGAGGGGGAGGGGTGGGGACAAAATATTGTGGCAGTCATCTGACTGGCACAGTCTTCCCCTCTGCCATCGAAGAATGGGGAGGAATGGGGGGGGGGGGGGGGGGGCAGGGCACGTTGACGGGTGAGTATCCACTTGACTCACTCATTTGATCCAGCACAGTCATTCTCGTACAGTCTTTTCCATCATCACTCCTTGTGAATTATCCCATGATGTCGTGATGTGAAGCAGTTTCCACCCATGTGGTACGGATCAGCGCAGGAGCCCAGAGTGTCCAGCCAGGTAGGGACGACCTGGTAGGTGTCGCCATCAGGACCGCCAGCAGCCGTCAAGCTCCACCCCCAGAAGATGTAAATCGTCGGGGCCGACAGTGACCCAGACCTCAGGTCACTGCCCCCATAGGGCTACACCCTTTTTGGACCAAGCTGAACAGATTCAGACGCCAGCAGCACACCGTCCACACACAGCAAACGACTCGACAGAACAAGGTCGAGTCTAGACTTTCCCTGCCATAAGGCAGGAGACTTCAGTAGAGATAGGGAAAGGGTTAACACACACGTGACCACTCGAAGAACACACTAGGGAGGTACATTTAATTCAAGGAGGACTCAGCACACCCTGTGCTCACACAGACGAGGCACTCTCTCAGATCACGAGAGGTAATATTTACTGCTGATCGACGCACACGCACCGCTTGAGTTAACAGTTAAGCTTTAACTTTTAAAATCAATTTAACACCAGAAAATAGGACAACCAGAACCATAGAGATTTAACTGTTGTCAAAAATACCAAAGGGGAGGGGGAGGAACCCACTTAATTCAAATAAAATTGTCTGAAGGACCAAATCAACTGTCCCAATCCAAAATCCTGAATTCACATTCTAAGAATCAGTAATTAATTTGCGGATGCGCCACGCAAACAAGAAACTCTCCACAGGGACTGGGTGACTCTGCTCATAAAATTTGTGCGACCAACACCAGGGTCAACAAGGCACAAGTGCCTGCCGGGAAGTCAGCCAGTACAGTTATTTACATTTAAGTATAATACAGCGTTTCAAACGCACTGTCAATAAGTATGGCTCTTACTCAAGAGACCGCCTAACAAGGGGCCAAGAGACAACAGCATCTCAACAGAACCTGTAAACGAAAAATTTTTCAAAACTGAAACGGCAGATCAATAAAATTCCAATAATCGAAATCGTATCCAAATCTTGTCAATCTGACAACTGACCAGGACCTCTCCTCGACAGCAACACGCAGGCATACAGCATCGCTCGACCATCCACTCAAAGTTGCTAAATAAAATTTGCACCACTTAGAGTAACACACTCCTGGTACAACCAAACTCGCACCAACACAAAATGCAGCAATCACACTAGGTCACCAGACCATTGCTACCAACTCCGCAGAAACAACGCATAACCGAGCTGACTCAGGCTACGCCACTTCACTCGTTCACAACGCACAGCTTCCTTCAGCGCCATCGAGCAGACTCAGATGACACTCCTACACACCTTATGCACCAGCCTCCTAATACTCGCGCAATGGAGCAAAGATCAGGGGGCACACATATCCAACGCAGATTAAAATGCCTCACGGGCAACAGGGAATTCACCGTCCTGCAAGAGACCATCTCAGGGTTCACCAAAAGTCAGGGAATACACCATCCTGAAATAAATATGACCATCTCAGGGTCCACCAAAAGTCAGGGAATCAACATCCTGAAATAAATATGACCATCTCAGGGTCCACCAAAAGTCAGGGAATCAATCATCCTGAACAACACAACAGGGAATGCACCTTCCTGTAACAACTAAAACTCACAAAAGCTCAGGGAAAATCCTCCTGGCAACATCAATACTTCCGCTCAGGGCACAGCATCCTGGCAAACGTCTATATACAAAACAGGGAATTCTCCTTCCTGAAATAGAATTTACGGGGAAACACCATCCCGAAATTCTCAACTCAACAAATATCCCACTCTAACTGAGTAACCTAAACACACAACAAACAGAAACCTGGTTCCAACCCAGCAGATCGAACAAGTTGACAGGCACCAACCTTCCAACACAAAACACTGAAATAAAATGTCTACAATATACACTACAAATTGCTTCTGCCACAAGGCGACTTCTCCAAGTCACATGACAGAAGGGGACGAACTAGCTCGACACAGACGCATAAGGAACACTTCCTCCTGCCGAACGTTGACGTAAGAGACATCACAGGCCAGTCAACCAAAGAAAGACACCATGTCACCAGAGGACGCCGGGGTACAACCGGAGACAGGTACCAACCCGAGGAAGCACAAGGCAATGTCCAGGGAAAAACACAAGAAAAAACCTAAAATAAAGCAACAGCAACAACCATTCACACACGAGGTCCCAGCACGTTCTCAACAGCTACTCCATAGCCACCTAAAATTTCAAAACACCTGAAATAGAATTTTTCTCGAAACAGCTTACTTGGTCACCGACTGAAAATCAAAAATGGTTTGACCTAAGAAATTTCAAAACAGGAACTCTCCCGAACTGCATACGACAAAACAGCATACAAGCGATACGTCGCAGCAACGTCTGAACACGTCAGATCAGGTTCACTTCACCCAAGTTCACGGGGCTTGCTACGATAATATCCAAAAAACCTGAAATAAAATTATTTCGAGCTATCCACTAGTCTCAAAATGGACAATGACAATGCAGGTCCTATATTGCTTTCCCACCAAACTATATAATCGAAGTTAACTGACATTCACTCTACAATCTCCCGACACACGCAGCTCTCAGGTCACTCTACAACACTCGAACACAGCAGAAGTCAACAAAATCTGGTCAGGCCCTCGTTCACACAAACATCACTCGTTCATCTTCTCACAGAAACAGAATTACACTGAAATTGACAGAACTCGATCGACCACTCACGGGTACTTATAATACAGTAGTGTCAACCTAAATAAAGAATCATCGACCACCAGCTATACACAACACCACTCGTTCATACAGCACGCCATATGCTGAAATATAAAATTTGGAACTGCACGCAGCAACTGATATCCAAAATATCATCTTCACAATAGGCACCTTGGCTCGCATCATCACAGCACTCTCACTGTAGTCATACTTACGGCACTCCACAGCCGATGTGAACATAACCTCACTGACACAGGTTATCCAATTTTCAAAATACACTTATCCAAAAGCAGGTTCACACTTCACAAATCCCAAAACAGCACAGACATTGCTGGCAGGTGTACCACCGTACACTAATAATTTCACTTTTCACGTACCCTGAAATTTCACCAAAAATGTAACAGCATAAAATTTGAAGGACAGCTCTACTTCAAAAGAGATACAGGATCAAACAGCTACAGTCTACAACTACGTTAGTAGAACAGGAGTACCACTACACACATGATGGCCTCGAAAAATGCGGATTAACACCGATAAGAAATTTAAGAAGAATTTAACTTCACGAACTTGGCACACGGCCTGACAATTAATCAAAATTTGACCACAGTTAGCGCAAGGCTTTACTTGACTTCCCACAACGGCAACACGGCCTGAAAAACATTACTTGAACCTTCCAATTCGGCAGCACGGCCAGAAAACCTTTTACTAAAACCTTCAAATGGGCACAACGGCCAGAAAACTATTTAATAAGCACTCGGCTTCACTTGGCTTGACAATTAGCTTTACTCAACTTGGCAACACAGCAAGAAAATAATTAGCACATAAGGCTTCCACTGCCCGAAAATAATTAATCTACAACGGCTTTCAACTTGGCTTACTGCCTGAAAAATAATTAGCTCGACAATTACGGCTCGACCAACTGCCAGGAACATTAACAATGACTGCAAGTCAACACTGCCAACAATAAGCTTTCAAAATTACACCGGTCGGTAAAATTATAATTTTCACAAGAAGAACTTTTGCGCTATCACACTGAGTGCAAGAAACAGCACCACACGGCTGAGAAAATTCCAGAACAATTACACAGAAAATACGGGAAGTTTTGAGCGCGATACTCATCATACTGATGCTGAAACTTAAGGCACAAAGATTACAGGTTAATACAAGACTACTGTACTGAACTGAACTTACCACGGCGGGATCTTCTGCAGCAACACAGCGAAACAGAGACATGAAAGGCAGAGCAGCAACACCAGAGCTCACCGAGCCCTAGGGAGTTCTTCATTTCAGCTCAACATCACAGTTGATGAAATTAGCATTACAACTTTTTCTTTATAGAATCGTGGCGCTCCAATATAGCCCAAGGCCATGAAGAAAAAAAAACAGAAACAGACAGAGATTAGCATCAATTATGCACACAGCATATACCTACAACACAACACAACAGTTTCCTAGTTTTACTGAATTTAACTTTTACGTAAGTTACTTGCCCCAAAACAAAAAACATGACTCAAAAAACATCCAAGCAACCACCGGGGGAGCTAGCAGCGGCTTTCGCAACCATGCTCTGCTACCACAACTGCACGGGGGGAGGAGATTGCGTAAATCACATCACGCTCTCGCTACCACAACTGCACAGGGATAGGAGGTGTGGAAATCAAATCATGCTCTCGCTGCCACAACTGCACGGGGTTTAAAGCCCCGCGGTACGATCGGAACGACCGTGGAGTGGAGGACTGAACAAATGTTCAGAGGGTGGGGTTTTACTGCTAGATGTCCCCCCATAACTAGTAATAATAGTCATGATTAAAAACAAGGTGAACAAAATATATATTTAAGAATAGGTGGTATACAGCAAGGGTTGGGGCAGACAAGAAATGCACTTGGGGACTAAGAAAGAAACGTGGGAGGTTCCCCTTATTTGGCCTAGCCACGGGCGTAGCAAACCCGAAAGAAAAGGAATTTAATATTTAATAAAATTATGGGCTCAGGAGAGCAGGCACAAGGCAACCTGCCAACCGAGGCAGCCGGGGGAGGACAGCGTGGCATGAGGAACCACGGAAGATAAATTACCACACGAGTACAAGTTTGCAACCAAAGGGTAAGGTTAACGTTATATCGCCCCGGGAGGGCTTACAGGATAATGGGAGCTATCAAAAGAAAAACTTGCACAGCAAACAAGTAAAACCAAATGAGCAGAGGGCTCGCGGCCTGAGTAGCCGAGTACCACGAGGCACAGAATGAATGGCGTGGCCAACATGACGACAAGACAAGGGACATGTCGCCAGAGTTAAATAAAAATTCCCCATCCAAAATGCACAACATAGTTTACATTATATTTCAAATTAACACTGGTTCTCGTCCTTTAATATCAGCACAATAAACTATTACCAAATTTAGGTTGGCGTCTGCAAGTAACGGTTGGCCTATCACGTTACACACGTGCTTGAATTGGCATCGCCTTGTTAGCGGAGAATGGAATTACAAGTTCAGAAATGACGCGAATATAATTAACATACTAAGATGATGCAGTAGAACAAATTAGATATCCATCTCATGTGTGGCCAACACAAGGAGAAGTTCAGAGTTCGATAGACGCAAGGTTTCTCCCGCACAGAAACAACAAGCTATTAATAAAAAAGACTCCATCGGGAGTGAAAAAGGTAAATAACTCAACAGTATATGGAACATGAAGAAATACAGTACAGTACCTTAAATAATGGCCTCATGGCTTAGATCATCCACAGAAGGCTGGCCGATCCAAGCTCACAGCGTCTTTTCACCACATCGTGGCGAGTTCACTTTCAGAGTCTATATAGCTCGAAGGCTACAAGCGGAGTCTTAGCTCGAAAGCTACCAGCGAAGTGTATATTTCGAAGGCCCCAGCAGAGTGCTCGAGCGTCAGTAGGGCGCACAGTTACCACAGTTCTCCGCGCATGCGCGCGCTCGTCAACCAATAGGCGCACAGCATTGTGGCGCGGCCGGTAATATGAAATTTTAGTCTAGAACCTTCTCGGAGGATCTCGTTCTTTCACGTGGCTTCCAATGACGTCATGTCCTTTTCGAAACCCGGAAATACGAAGAGAGGCAGAAGGGTTAGCGGCGGGAGTTTGACACAGTTTGAATTTCAGAGTTCAAGGCCCAGCTCCCGTGGTAGGCAACCCGGCGGGAGGGGGAGGGGTGGGGACAAAATATTGTGGCAGTCATCTGACTGGCACATATAACACTTCCTTGCTTTTTTCTGGGACATCTTTATTCCACACTAAGCTCCTAATGCTTCTCAGAAATGCTTCTGCCTGTCTGCCACGTTCCGTAATCTCTTTGTCATTTCTCCCATTTTCCTCCACTATACTCCCGAAGTACTTGAGACTTTCCACCTCTTCAGCTGTCCACCTCCAAGTGTTATCCCACTCATTGGTCTGTCCTTTTTCCTGGGCGTTAACAGGATCTCACATTTACTGATGTTGAACTTCCATCCGTACTCTCCCACTGTTTCTTCCCAAGCCTTCAGTTGCTCCTGAATTTCCTCCTCCTTGTTTCCCCCGACTATGAGATCATCTGCAAACACCATTGCTTTCATCTCAAACATTCATTCTTAATTTATTTATGCAACTCAGTTCAAAGCTTTTTTGTTTTGTTTTAGCATATTCCAATGTGGATAGCTCTGGCGGGTTAAGTTTTGAATAAAGGGAGCATGGTCCTCATACTACATTGGCACTGCTCATGGCGTCATAGTAGCTTTGCAGTGACCTTCTCAGTATGTACTAGGCAATCGTCTTAGATGATGTGTACCCACTGATCTCTATACATGGATGGCTGGTAGGTAAGGCAGAATAGACGATGACAGGTATAGCAAGATGGCATCGAGCGCATGGTGCAATATTGCGAATCCGGCTCTGTGATTGGTTACTGGTAGTTTGATGTTATACATGGCAGTAAATATTTTGTATTTCTTGTAGTTGTAAAATGGGCTGAATTTGGTTATTTAAAGCGTAAAATCTTAGTTTCAAGTACCGGTTTGGTGACCCATCATCCCAGGCAAGCCGGTAATACCTTTACTTCTCAGGCAGATAGGTCACTTAGCCGTAATTTTGAAGTTATTGTGAAGTTAAGTATACATATGCGGTGGTGCTGAAGCAGACGTGATCGGGCTAGGCTATTGAGCTTTAAATTTGATCCCATTTCAGTGTATTTCGGTTCTGGGTGCGAATAGTTCGCTTAATAGTTGTAAAACGGTGGGGAGAGTATATTTTGAGTAGGTTTTTAGTTGTGTTAAGTTTTATGTGGAGCTGAGGAGTGAAATTGGTTTGGCTTAAAGTGCATTTTTAGCTTTGATCTACTTCCCGTTATTATTAAGTTTATTGTGCTGCTAGCGTGATTAAAAGCTGTAGTATTTGATGTAGAGTGCTGGGATTACTTGGGGGAAGTGTTGGTTATTTCATGGAAACAGGAATTCATTACCAAGCACTGATTACGATATGTCGAATCTAGGCCTGTATAGTGAGCTACATTTATAGGTACATCATTTTAAAAATGCAAAATTTCGTGGCATGTAGGCTATATATATATACAATTTACAAGAATGTTTCCAGAAATTGTTTTTCACTCGTTACTCTGTTACAGATCGCTAATTGCGTGTAGGCCTACTCAGCACCTAAGTTGATACTTGTCAGCCATTATTATACATTCATTTTTATTGCTATTCCGGAGATTTACTGACCTCGGAATGACGTGTCAGTGATCCCAATACCCTTATGCTATGAGTGAACATATCTCTATATTTTTATTTGTTTCAAGGCACCATTAATTACGATTTAAAATTGACTAGATTATCATTGCTTCCCCATAAGGAGAGATAGGGAATGGGTACGCCAACATGGCGGACCGCGCGCTCAACTTGGCGTACTTTCTCGTGCAGCAGAGAGCTGCCATCAGCGATCCATGTATAGAGATCAGTGGGTGTACCATACCAGCTGATGAGCCCAATGGTACACTGAGGCGAAACGGTAACAATACTGAATTGAGCTAACCAGATCAATTTTTCAAAATATTTCTGAATTGATAATATGATTTATTGAATACACGGGACTAAAACTGTGTAGAAATACCTGGAACAAAGAGCAAATTTCCACAAATTAAATTAAATTAATCTGGGAAGTATATTTCAGTTTGTGTAACTTGTGCAGTGGAGAAAACATGGCAAGCTGGATGTAAGTTTGCCCTGTCCTATTAATAACATGCAGTGATGAATTTGGTTATGTGGGTGGGATACAAGGCTTGTTTTTTACCCAGCTGAAGAATTATATTGATGTAGCTGTGGTGTTGCAGAGTTCTTGGAAGAGACCATCAAGAGAGTGTTTGACCCGTCACTGAACTTGTTCCGTGTGACGAGTGAGGAGCGGCTCTATCCCTCTCCAACCTCGTACATGCAGGACAATCATCTGCAACTATTCGAGTTTGTTGGCCGTATGCTGGGGAAGGCTGTCTATGAGGTAAACAAGCAAACAACTTCTGTATATTTAAATGACATTAAAACCAAGAATTCTTGTGCCCTCTCAGAATTATACTTTTAAGATGGCAATGTGGCTTTTGGAATCTCCCTCTTTATCGTTTCTCCTTCCATCCTCACTAGCTTGATGTGTATTTAGTCCCTCAAGTTGAATCTCTCTCATATTGTCTTGTTGTTTGTGTTTATTTACTTATATTTCTTTGGTTATTTATAAATTTTAAAATTTAATTATTAATTTTATTTATTTATTTGTGTTTGATTACTTATATATTTGTTTTGTTTGTTCATTTGTTTTATTTATTTATTACGCTTGTTTGTTTGCTTATTTAGTCGTTTGGTGGTTATTTATTAATTTGTTTATTTCTTGAATTAATTAATAACAATTGGTGGGGAACAGCTGAAGAAAGTGGAGAGTTTCAAGCCTGATACAAGATAATGGAAGAAACTATAGAGAAATAAATGAGTGGGTGAGACAGGCAGAAGCATTCCGGAGGAGTGAGAGAAGCATGATATGGAGCAAGGATGTCCCTCGGAACAGCAAAAAAGTTATATATCGGACGTACTATGTCCCCATCCTGACGTATGCCTCGGAGACCTGGGTTATGAAAGGAAGGGAGGAAAGCAGAATACAGGCAGGTGAGATGTGGTTCTTGAGAAGCAGTATTGGAGCTACAGAGATGGACAGAATAAGAAATGAGAGGACCAGAGAATTAATGAAGGAGGAACCATTACAGGATGGTATAGAGAAATCTAGACTTAGATGGTATGGACATGTAAAACGAATAGAGAAGAGGTTATCCAGGAGGATACACGAGACGAAGTGGGAAGGAAAGGGACCAAGAGACAGGTAGCTGAAGGGGGTGGAAGAAAGTGTGAAGAAGAGAGGAGAAGACTGGACAATGGTGGAGGCTGAGAGATGGTGGGAAGACAGAAGAGGTTGGAGAGGCTTGTGTTCCAAACAGACCCGGCCAGTGGCTGGAAACTGTGCAAGAGATGATGATGATTTAGTTATTTATTCATTTGTTTTATTTATACGCTGTACACAAGAAACTATGCACATTTATTGCTTGTTAACGGTACATACGTGTTAAGGAAAGTCTGGAGTTTGTGTCACAGCACATTAGCACTCAACATGTCCACTATCGCGCACGCGGCACAAATGATACCTCGAATCCGTGTTGCGCCACGTGGCACGCAGCATTTCTGGAGTGATTTGCTGAAAGGCCGCTGTAATCTCCCTCCGTAGGTCAGCCAGATTCTGTAGTCTTTGTGCGTACACTGTCAACTTGACGTAGCCCCATACAAAGAAATCTGGATGAGTTAGGTCAGGGCTATTAGGAGACCATGGGATAGGTCCATCACGGCCGCACCAGCGATCGTTGAATATGAAGTTTAATTGTTCCCTCACCATGATAGCTCAATGTGGTGGAGCACCATCCTGTTGATAGATAATCATGTCCAGTATCCCATCTTGCTGTAATTGAGGGACCACATGCTGAAATGTGGTGACTCAGCCAGTGGAGGAAGCCTCGAGAAGCCGTGAACCCTGGATGGGTCTAGAAGCATTTATTGAGTCACCGGCCTGCTATATAAGAGCGACCTGTCAAGCAGTGGTTGTTGTTGTGTTTTACGAGCGAGTGCGAGCGTTTATCCTGAGCGGCAGAAGTGTGGTGAGTTACGAAACCCAGTGACATTGTTTCCCAGCTCGTGAACAGCGAAGCAGCGTGTAGCAGGTTTTCGTAAGTAACTGTAGTTTGTGTACATAGGGGAGAGTTGCATGTAGTTCTGTCAAGGCCACCAGACTCATTAGCGAGAAGATTAACTGTTGATAAGTGAAAGAGGTCAAGAGCTCTCCATAAGGAAGAGACTTGAGGAAACTGGAGTAAGGTAATAATTGCTTGTATTTGCTGATGAGTGGTGTATGTTCTGGCCGCAATAAAGTTAATTATTTCATTTAAAGGAACAATCTGTGTTGTGCTTCAACCCACCATAATCCAGTTAACAAAAGTGCCACTAGGGGGGGTGGGGGTGGCACGTAACATTATTTATTTGTCATATTTGTTTATTTATTTTTGTTCTTTATTTATGTGTTTGTTTTGTTATTTATTTATTTACATATGTTACGCCCTCATTGGAGCACTTAACCAAAACAAGTATATACATGTCTCAAAAACAATATTAAAGATTCAGCTTCTTATTTTTCTTCTTTTCCCAGAACATTTTCATTCTAGTCGACCTTGCCGCTCTCTCTGCATCGCTTATGGTGTAAGTTTTGCGGGTAAAGGTTTTTAAGGGAAGTCTGATATTCTTGTTTTTCAAGATATTCTTCTCATCTTTGTTAGCAATTTGGGACATTGTCAAGCCGAGTTCATCCAGATCATTTTGAATTTCCATAAACGAAGAGTTCTTTGTTTTACTTTTGAAAAAATAAATAATACTTTTAATTGTCTGGTATCCGGCAGGCGTGAGATATGACAAAAAAAAGCAATTCGCCTTTTTCGCATAGTATTGACTATAGACTCAGTTTCTTTATAAACCACTTTATTTGGTAATAGACGCCATTGACCATCCACCTGTTTTGTTATTTATTAATTAATAATTTTGTTTTATTTATTTTATTTTTGTTTATCTGTTTGAAAGAATTTTCTTTGTATGATAAAAACCCTTCAAAGACTCCACAAACAGATCTCATTTCAGTTGATCCCTTCTCATGTTGGAATAAGCAGGTAATGAAGAAGCAGACAGATTAGCAAAAAAAGGTACCACATTACAACAACCTGCCAGTCAGTCAGCAAAAAGGATTTTGAAAAATACTATCAAAAACAGGTATGAAGAAATGGCAAAGAAAACAGCAGAAACCAAATTATGGAAGGACATTGATGCTAAATGGGATCAATATAAATTAACACCAAGAAGAGAAGTTATAGCCTTCTTCAGACTTAACACTGGCCATGACTGCCTTGCAGCTCATCTGAAACGAATCAACATCCTGAGATCTGAAGAATGCGCACTTTGTCACGAACCTGGAAGTAAAATGGATAAGGGGCACCTGCTACATTGCAACAAACCTGATGTGACTGCTAGAACTTCAGGAAACCTCACACAACTCTATTGGAACGCAAGAAAGCTGATGGATTGGAATCCGGGCTAGCCATAAGAAACAACAACAACATATTTATTTGCTTTTTGTTTATCTATTTATTTCTTAATTTTTTGTTTATCTAGTTGTTTATTTGTTTATTTATTTGCCTTTTGTTTATCTGTTTGTTTATTTGCTTTTTGTTTATCTATTTGTTTATCTATTTGTCATCATTAGGGTTCGGAAGTTTAAGACCTAAAGAAGTACAAAATATGCAAGCACATATTCCCTAAAAACTAGCTAAATATGACCTAAAAACTATAAAATATGACCTAAATAACTATGAAATATGACATGAATTTTTGGGATAGGTAGAGTATCACTAACATACAGTAAACGTCTTAAGTGCCAAAACGTGATCAGCGATAATACACCAGACACATTTAATCATACAAACTGACAGAGAGCTACAGTATATTAAAATTTTCAACATTCATTCAGTATCATAGCCTTGAGGTGCAGTTCTTGCACGGATTTCCTAAAAGACATAACATGGCATTTCCTTGTTTGCTAATTGCTTCTGAGCTGAATACAGTATAACCCCGATTTAGCGTAAACCCGCATTTAACGGAAGAAATTTCAAGTCCCGAAAATTATTCCATAAGTGCAATGCAATTTTATATTCGATTTAACGTAATTCGCGTTACGCCAAAACCCGCATTTAGCGTTAGGAAAGGTTAAAATTCGCGAGTATTTATTTCGATTCATTATGGTTATGCGACATTAAGAACCTATGAAAAAGACGTTATAAGTTCGTTAAGGATGATTCAAGGCAGAAAAGGAACTCCAGCATTTATATTGGATACTATCGATCATCTTCCATATCGATTCCTCGCTACATGCACGAGCGATCACGATCTTAGCCGACCGCGGCCGAAAACACGATGTACAGCGTGCTAACAGTCCCGCCGGCTCGGCGCCACTTCGAATGCTTACACGAGTCTAGCGGTATTACAGTATATCGTCAGTTTGTATCAGTTCGTGTGTTATGGTTATGCGACATTAAGAACCTATGAAAAAGACGTCATAAGCTCGTTAAGGATGATTCAAGGCAGAAAAGGAACTCCAGCATTTATATTGGATACGATCGATCATCTTCCATATCGATTCCTCGCTACATGCACGAGCGATCACGATCTCAGCCGACCGCGGCCGAAGACACGATGTACAGCGTGCTAACAGTCCCGCCGGCTCGGCGCCACTTCGAATGCTTACACGAGTCTAGCGGTATTACAGTATATCGTCAGTTTGCATCAGTTCGTGTGTTATGGTTATGCGACATTAAGAACCTATGAAAAAGACGTCATAAGCTCGTTAAGGATGATTCAAGGCAGAAAAGGAACTCCAGCATTTATATTGGATACGATCGATCATCTTCCATATCGATTCCTCGCTACATGCACGAGTGATCACGATCTCAGCCGACCGCAGCCGAAGACACGATGTACAGCGTGCTAACAGTCCCGCCGGCGCGGCGCCGCATCGAATGCTTGCGCGAGGTCTGTACGTTCGTAGCGACATTACAGTATATCGTCAATTTACGCAAGTTTGCATCAGTTCGTGTGTTATGGTTATGCGACATTAAGAACCTATGAAAAAGACGTCATATGCTCGTTAAGGATGATTCAAGGCAGAAAAGGAACTACAGCATTTATATTGGATACGATCGATCATCTTCCATATCGATTCCTCGCGACATGCACGAGCGATCACGATCTCAGCCGACCACGGCCGAAGACACGATATACAGCGTGTTAACAGTCCCGCCGGCGCAGCGCCGCATCGAATGCTTACGCGAGTCTATACGTTCGTAGCGGCATTACAGTATATCGCCAGTTTACGCAAGTTTGCATCAGTTCGCGTGGATAATCCAGCTGTATATCAGTTTGCTCACTCACATTCATTGTTTTAGTGAAGCTGACTATGGCAGCTAAAAGAAAAATTCTATCTGTCGCAGAGAAAGTGAACTTGATTCGGGAAGTGGAGAGAAACGCAAATGTGCCCGTTAGTGAAATGGCTCGATGCCTGGGACTTGCACAGTCTTCATTGTCAGGCATATTGAAGAATAAGGAGAAGATTCTGGATCAAGAAACACAGTGCGGCTCAAAAGCAAAGCAAAGAAAAAATGTTAAAAAGTCGCCGCACGAAGAAATGGAATCGAAGCTAATGGAGTGGTTCAATGGAGCACGTGCTGGAAACTTACCAATCGACGGGGCATTGATAAAAATGAAAGCATCTACAATATCAGGGAAACTTGGGCTTACAGAATTCAAAGCTTCAAATGGTTGGCTGGATAGGTTCAAAAAACGCTATGGGATAACTTGCAGGACAGTATGCGGACCGAGTGCTGCAGTTAATGATGAAAGTGTTGAACACTGAAAAGACGAGGTGCTGCCAGCCCTCTTGGAAGGTTTCGAATCTCGGAATGTATAC
Organism: Meconema thalassinum; assembly: GCA_946902985.2. Classification (NCBI taxonomy): domain Eukaryota; kingdom Metazoa; phylum Arthropoda; class Insecta; order Orthoptera; family Tettigoniidae; genus Meconema; species Meconema thalassinum. The sequence continues at coordinate 194,393,253 of OX336395.1, forward strand.
AGTGTGGATGAAACTGGCCTGTTTAACCAACTCATGCCCTCTAAAACCTTAAGTGTTAAAGGAGAAGCATGCCATGGAGGAAGAATGAGCAAGCAGAGAATTACTGTTCTCTTATGCAGCAACGCTGATGGCAGCGACAAGCTAGAATCCTTAGTAATTGGGAAGTTCCAGAAACCACGTTGCTTTAAGAACAATTTTACTCTGCCATGTAAGTATTATAGCAACAAAAGTGCTTGGATGACTGCGGAATTGTTCAAAAAGTTCTTGCAAGCTTTTGATGCACGAATGGGTGCTAAAGACAGGAAGGTTGTTCTCTTTATGGACAAGTGTCCTGCTCATCCAAAAGACTTAGGATTCCTGTGGAATGTGAAAGTGCATTTCTTCCCTGCAAATTGCACTAGCAGACTCCAGACCTTGGATCTAGGGATTATTCATAGCCTGAAAAGCAAGTATCGGAAAGCTCTTGTCCTTAAGGCACTGGCCTTTATTGATAGGAATGAAGTGCTTAAATTGAACATCCTGCAAGCAATGCATATGCTCACAGGAGCTTGGAAAATGGTAACTAAGGAAACCATCTCAAATTGCTTTCATAATGCTGGATTTAATGAAATGAGCACTCACGACAAAGACGGTGATGAAGCAGGAGTGGACATGCATGATTGGATGCAGGTATCTGACAATTTGCCCATCACTTTTGATGAATTTGTGGCATGTGATGATGATGCCATCACTACATGCATCCGGGATGTTGAGTAAATCTGCGAAGATGAAGTCAAGCAGAATGATGATGGTATCGACGAAGACGATGATGTTAGGGATGAAGAAATGCAACCGCCATCATTCAGTGAAGCTGTTGCCAGCAGACATTGTTCGGAGACATGTCACAGCATTCAAAGTGGACAACTCTGTTATCGACAGATTAAATAAATTGTAGATGGACATTCTGAACCTAAAATCCAAAAGTGCTAAAAAGCAGACTACCATGTTTGATTACTGTATTTCAAAAAATGTGACACTGTGAAAGTTGTGTAAATGTGTGTTGTATATAGGAATAGTAACTCTCTATATATTATATTACTGTAATTGTGTAAGTACCTTTGGGTGTGGCAAACCCATCGTACAAATAGCCAAAATATGATAGTGTGTGAGTCGACGCCTCGGATGGAGGTCTTTGATTCACGCTCCGACCCAGATCCCTGGAACCGGGAAATGAAGAAGAAGAATTGTGTAAGTATTTTGTGGACGTTTTAATTTTGTAATGTGCTGGGAAACTACGATTTTTGACTACTGTATTAGTGCTACAGAGCCTCCGTGGCTTAGGCGGCAGCACGCCGGCCTCTCACCGCTGAGTCCGTGGTTCAAATCCCGGTCACTCCATGTGAGATCTCTGCTGGACAGAACGGAGGCAGACAGGTTTTTCTCCGGGTACTCCGGTTTTCCCTGTCAAAATTTCATTCCAGCAACACTCTCCACTATCATTTCATTTCATCTATCATTCATTTAATCATTGCCCCAGAGGAGTGCGTCAGGCCTCGGCAGCCGGCACAGTTCATATCCTCGCCGCTAGATAGGGGCTTCATTCATTCCATTCCTGACCCGGTCGGAGACTGGAAGCAGGCTGTGGATTTTCATTTTCATTAGTGCTACAGAAAAAGTTGTAATTACTGTATAGTGTGTAGGGTAGGTATCTCCTTGTTTTATTGTTGTTATTGTGTTAATTATGTGTGTTGGTGCAATTCAAGTCAATACAGTCAAAGAGGTCTGGAAAAGATTTGTTTTTTATCGAAACCTCGATTTAAGGTAAACCCCCATTTAAGGTTAAAAAATACCAGACCCTCGAAAAACGTTAAATAGGGGTTCTACTGTATATCTACTGGAGTGACATCCTATTGAAAGGCGGAAGCACACTTTCGTCATGTTCCGTGACCTCTTGCGTTCAGTGTCGCAATCTAACTTGTCCAGAAAGATGTGCTAAAAGATGTCCGTAGAGGAGCGCCTTCTTGGAATCAGGACTTCTAAACCTGCTATCTGCCTGTTCTGGGAAAAGAAAGAAAAATATACTGTATCTACTACACTATTCGGGAATCCTGTGTTTGAAACTTGACGCAGATAACACGTACCTTGTTAACGACGCCTAAATTTCAACAAAAATGCTCAAATTATAACCAAATATGACCTTATATCACTAAAATATGACCAAAACAATAAAAATGGCCGAAATATGCATTTATAGGCAACATCAAATTGCTTTAAACGTGGTCAGGGACCCGTCATTCAAACATATTTTTCAGATTTCTGGTAAAATGAGCCCAGGAAAAAAATATGACTTTTCCTTAGTCATCATCATCATCATCCATTTACAGTTCCAGTTTCCCGGGTACTGTTGACAAGCCTCTTCCACTCTCCTCTGTCCCTGTACGTCTTGTTCTTCATGACATCATCTAGTGTCCTTCCCTTGGTTGCAATGTCTGACTTGACCATATCCATCCAACGAGTTCTTGGTCATCCCACCCTTCGTTTACCATCCCCCTCTCTTTCTAGCTGTATTCTGGCTAATCTCTCATCACGTGTCCAAACCACTGAAGTCATGATGAGCTGACTCTGGCAAGTAGTCATGTCTTGATCCAAGCTTCCCTCCTTACCACTTCACTCTTTAACTTATCCATCCATCTTGGTTCTCTGGATGGTGGACCTCAGGAATTTCATCTCAGACGCTTGAAGTTTTGATGAGTCTCGCTTTGTGAGGGTGCATGTTTCGACACTATATGTCAAGATTGGTACAAAGTAACTGTTAATTTTGCTTTTTTTTTTTTTTTTTGGATCTGGTCATCCCAGAGAAGGGGCTACACTTTTTGGTTGAAGATGGAACTCTTCTTCACCCTGTTGGTGATTTCTTTCGTGGCTAGATTGTCCTTGGAAACTATACTACCCAGGTATGTGAAATTGTCCACATTCTTCAGGTGGTAGTTACCCAGTTTGATGCTAGTTGGATGGGCATTTCTATTCACTGTCATTACGGCAGTCTTAGGTTCGCTGATCTTGAGGTTAAACTCCTGGAACTTTGAGCCTTTTCTGGACATCATCTTCGGTTTCTCCCAGATCATAACGTCACCAGCAAAGGCAACTGCACTGAGTTTACCAGACGTTTCATTAATGCTCTTCATTATATCGTCCATAATTGTGATGAATAGTAGTGGGGACAGTGCACTGCCCTGATGGACTCCACTCTTTGTCCGGAACCATGATGAGTGCCCCTGTCAATGTCGCACACAGCTGGTACAGTTCTCATACAGCATCTTGATTTTCCTTACCAGTTCTTCCAGCACCTTCCTCTTCCTCAAGCATTAACAAATCTTCTCTCTTGCAATACTGGCAAATGCCTTTACGATGTCAAGGAAGACCATGAACAGGTCCTTGCATTTCTCCCAGTGCTTCCCTATTAGCATTCGGGCACTGAAGATCTGTTGGCTGTGAAGCCATACTGCTTCTCTTCTAGCTGTGGCTCTATGATGGTTCGTAGCCTCTTCTCTATTATCTTTGTAAGAATTTTTTGTCTGTGTGATAGGAGAGTAATCCCTCTGTAATTGGAGGGTTTCTGCCTACTCCCTTTCTTGAATAGAGGAATGATAACACTTTTGCTCCAGTCGGGAGGTATCTTGTTATCCCTCCATACTGCCTTCAGCACTCTGTGCAAATTGGATACCTTGTGGGCCTGCTGCTTTGATCATGTCAGTATTTACTTCGTCCATTCCTGGTGATTTCCCCTTTTGCATGGCTTTTAATGCTGTCTCTGTTTCTGTCCAGCTGAGAAACAGCTACACAGGCCTCCACATCTGGTTCTATGCTTTCCAGCCCTTCCTCTGATCTATTTAACAGGTAATCAAAATGTTTCTTCAGGATCTCTCTGATGTCACTGTCCTTCCTGACAAGGTTCCCGTTGTTATCTTCTAGTGCTTTGATCTTATCTACTTGATTCCTTTTACCTTTGACTACTCTGTATAACAGTTTCATGTTGCCTCTGCTATCCTCCAATTTCTGAGCGAATGTCTCCCAACTCATGGCTTTCTCTTCTTGAACTATCCTTTTGACTTCCAGTTTCTTCTCTCTGTATGTCGGTTCAAGGCCTTCAATCATTGCCTCATCCTTTCTGATTCCCGATATTATTTTCTCTCGATCACTTGCTTTCCGAGATGATTTCTTTTCCTTGATGGTCGCTCTCACCCTTTCATTTCACCACAAAGTTTCCTTCTCCCTCACTTTCACGCTTGTTTTTCCACATACTTCAATTGCTTCCTTTACAATAATGTTCCTTAATCTGTCCCATTCTTCTTCTCCTGACTTCACTTCATCTCGGGGCAATCGCCGTCTTATCCTGTCCTGTTATTCTTCTTTCTTTTCTGTTTGTTCGAGCTCCCACACTTTGATCTTCGGCAACTTCCTGGTCAGAAACTTTGGTACCGGTATGTGAAAGTCTTTCATTTCTGCTACTAATAATCGGTGGTCACTATCGACGCTCTCACAAGGTATTACTTTGACATCTATCACAAACCTGCTACTTTCCTCGTCTATGATGAAATAATCTATTATGGACTTATGTTGTCCATCCCAACTTTATCTTGTGATCTTGTGACTGACTCTTTTCTTGAACCAACTGGTTTTCACCACCAAATGATTCCTCATACAGAAATCAAGGTGTTCCCCTTCTATATTCCTCTTACCAAAGCCATTTGGCCCCATTATCATTTTGTAGCCAGTCCTTACTGTTCCGATCTGTGCATTTAGATCCCCATGATTATGGAACTGTCTTCATTAATGGCCTCATCTATGTCCTCCAGGAATTGGTGTTTATCTTCCTGACTTCAAGCAGTCTGTGGTGCGTACACCTGTATCAGTGTTAGCTTCCTCTTACCTAGCTTCACAGTTGCTTTTATAATCCTTTCATTCACATACGAATGTCGGAGATACCTTCCAGGTCATTTGACACAATGAATTCTACTCCATTTCTCATCTCTTTGTTGTGACCAAGCCAGTGGAGGGTATATTGTTTCCTTAATGTTTCCTTCCCTTTTCCCATCAACTTAATCTCACTTAGCCCCAGGATTGCTATTTTCCTTCTCTCCATGAGATCCACCAGTTCTTCGCACTTTCCTGTAAGGCTGAGTATGTTGATGGTTCCAATTCTTCTTTTGTTACCTTGTTTCCTCTGGTGTTTATGCATGGACACACAACCCTGTCGATCATCAAGCTGTAAGCCATCATACCTGTCATGGGTCTGCTCATGCTGGCATCTTAATCGGTTATTAATATGCGTTCCGAGGCTCGTATTCGTATTGAAAGCGTATTCAAAATTTCTGTCTTACTGGCTTGCTAGGCCTAACGTAATTGAGGATTTTTCTGTCGGGGTTTACTCCCTTAGCCTTTGAGGATCCCTTCTCATCGCACAAGGCAGTGGGCTCTACCTGTACTACCCTCAGAAAGATAGGTTGCCTCCTCCGCCGTACTGAATTCCACATTCTCCGCCTTCACTGCCGTTGAGGTCTTCACACATCACCCTGTGCAAGGGCCTATGTTATACCCCACAGGACTGGGTCCCCACCAGAACTTGGGCGCTACTATAGCTCCGACTATAGTACCGTTGCCCACCCCCGCGACTTGGATGCGCCTGATGAGATTTATCCATGTGGTACTGATTTCATGGACCGGGTAAAGGAGACTGTATGGCCTTTTGTTTATCTACTTGTTTGTTTATTTATTTGCTTTTTGTTAATCTATTTGTTTACGTATTGTTTATCTATTTGTTTATTTCCTTTTAGTTTATCTGTTTGCTTTTTGTTTATCTATTTGTTACCGACAGCAGTGACTCAGCTGGCTAAAGCGCAGCGTTAGGACATGGGGCCAAGCTCTCTGCTGACTCGGTAGACGCGTGGGTTCGAGCCCCACCGTCGGCTGTCCTTGAAATGGTTTTCCGTGGTTTCCCATTTTCAACACCAGGCAAATGCTGGGACGGTACCTTCTGATAGGCCACGGCCGATTCCTTCCACATCCTTGCCCAGTTTCATTCATCTTCATCCATTCCCTCTCTCATCGCGACGCGCATGTCGCCCATGGGCGTCGAATAGAAAGACCTGCACTCGGCCTCTGAGGAGGCCACACGAGAAAATCTATTTGTTTATTTGCTTTTTGTTTATCTATTTGTTTGTTTATTTGTTTGCTTTTGGTTCATCGATTTATTTGTGTGTTTGTTTATTTATTTGCTTTTTGTTTATCTGTTTTTTGTTTGTTTATTTATTTGCTGTTTATCTATTTGTTTGTTTATTTATTTGCTTTTTGTTTATCTATTTGTTTGTTTATTTATTTGCTTTTTGTTTATCTGTTTTTTGTTTGTTTATTTATTTGCTGTTTATCTATTTGTTTGTTTATTTATTTGCTTTTTGTTTATCTATTTGTTTGTTTATTTATTTGCTTCTTGTTTATCTGTTTTTTGTTTATTTATTTATTTGCTGTTTATCTATTTGTTTATTTGCTTTATGTTTATCTACTTGCTTTTTGTTTATTTGTTTATTTATTTATTTGCTTTTTGTTTATCTATTTGTTTATTTATTGGCTTTTTGTTTATTTGTTCATTTATTTGCTTTTTGTTTATCTATTTGTTAATTTATTTGCTTCTTGTTTATCTATTTGTTTGTTTATTTATTTGCTTTTTGTTTATCTATTTGTTTGTTTATTTATTTGCTTTTTGTTTATCTATTTGTTTGTTTATTTATTTGCTTCTTGTTTATCTATTTGTTTGTTTATTTATTTGCTTTTTGTTTATCTATTTGTTTGTTTATTTGCTTTTTGTTTATCTATTTGTTTATTTATTTGCTTTTTGTTTATTTATTTGCTTTTTGTTTATTTGTTTGTTTATTTATTTGCTTATTGTTTATCTATTTGTTAGTTTATTTGCTTTTTGTTTTATCTATTTGTTTGCTTTTGGTTCATTCATTTGTTTGTGTGTTTGTTTATTTATTTGCTTTTTGTTTATCTGTTTTTTTGGTTATTTATTTGCTGTTTATCTATTTGTTTATTTGCTTTATGTTTATCTATTTGCTTTTTGTTTATTTGTTTATTTATTTGCTTTTTGTTTATCTATTTGTTCATTTATTTGTTTTTTGTTTATTTATTTGCTTTTTGTTTATCTATTTGTTTGTTTATTTGCTTTTTGTTTATCTATTTGATTATTTATTTATTTGCTTTTTGTTTATCTATTTGTTTGTTTATTTGCCTTTCGTTTATTTGTTGGTTTATTTATTTGCTTTTTGTTTATCTCTTTGTTTATTTGCTTTTTGTTTATCTATTTGTTTGTTTATTTGCCTTTTGCTTATTTATCTATTTGTTTGTTTATTTGCTTTTTGTTTATCTATTTGTCCGTTTTATTTTTTTCTATATGTATTTATTTGATTGATTGAAAGCTATGATTTGTATCTTTGTGATCATGAATTTGTAATTCTTGGAATCTACACCAAATATATTGTTATTAATGTTATTCCATATTATTTAATTCTTAAAGACCTCCTTCATGTCATGAATTCATGCCCAATTATATTAGGCGGTAAATACGAGATTCCACCTGAAAAACTAATTACCGTAATTATTATTTGCACAGATTCATGTTGCCCGACAGAAAGTTACAATTCATAAGTAGTTTCAAAGCTTTCTCTATCAATCGTTTCTCTGAATGAATGTGTGAGCCTGTTCGACAGGGTATTGTGGTGGACGTGCCGTTTGCGTCGTTCTTCCTGAGTCAAGTCCTGGGTCAGCAGCACCAAGCATTGTACAGTTCGATGGATGAGCTGCCTTCTCTTGACCGTGAGCTGTATCGCAGTCTCACCTTCATCAAGCACCACCTGGGAGACGTGCAGGACCTGGACCTCACTTTCTCCGTGGATGAGGACTGTCTGGGAAAGTTTGTGACCCACGAGCTGGTGCCTGGGGGCAGGGTCATCCCTGTCACCAACGAGAACAGGCAAGTGCTTCCACGAAAATCTCGCATATTAAGGAGGAATGAGTCATAGTTTGAGTAATAATAATAATAATATCGTTGTTCCTTGAAGCACTATGAAAGTCAAGGAGATTATTATTATTATTATTATTATTGAATATAAAAAAAAACCAGGAACCCTATTTTACCAGAGGTACATTAGGGTTGCAGATTAAAAACAAAGCAAATACAAATATCACTCCATGTGAGATCCGTGCTGGACAAAACGGAGGCAGACAAGTTTTTATCGGGGCACTCCGGTTTTCCCTGTCAAAATTTCATTCCAGCAACACTCTCCTATCATTTCATTTCATTTCATCTGTCATTCATTTAATCATTGCCCCAGAGGAGTGCGACAGGCTTCGGCAGCTGGCACAGTTCATATCCTCGCCGCTAGATGGGGGCTTCATTCATTCCACTCCTGACCCGGTTGGAGACTGGAAGCAGGTTGTGGATTTTCATTTTCACTAACATAGTTTACGTAAATTTTGTTGATGAAAGTGAGAAATTGTCCTAAACAGCACTTGCCTCTTGAAAATATGGTACAGCGGTTTTGAAAGTTCCAGGTTACGGCTATTAAGGTGGCATTGTAAATAGTATCTTTTCTTTTCAAAAACTGGACACTCAAATATAAGGTGACACACAGACTGAGGCAATCCACAAAAACATAAATAGTCGTCTGTTGCTATTTTAAGACGTTCAAAATAAGACTTGAATTTTCCATGACCAGTTAAAAATTGTGTGGCACTAATAATTTTGATAAGTCAATTTTGTACTTCCGGGAAGAGTATTTCTCTTGTGACAAATCCTTTCAGGCTACATGTCCATGCGATATTCCATTCGTGTAATACGTATTTCCTTAACTGCCTTTTAACGTAGCATGTTGGAGACTTACTATATGTTATTTCAAGATGTGTCGTAGCCGCTGATTTTGCTAATTGGTCTGCTCTTTCATTACCAGCCAATCCAGTGTGTCCCCTTATCCATGATGTGCAGATATGTGAGCACTCTTGTTGTTAGATATCTAAACTCATTGACACTACACTAATACTATCATCACAATTAACACCGGTTATCAGACAGCTTCTACACACACCCAAAGTACACGGGGCTACATGACCTCGTTGTCGCAGCCCCTAAACTAAAGAACCAACCAACTCCTTGACACTATAGCGCTTTCTAGTAGAGAAACGAGGAACTTTGTGTAGGCGGAAAATCCCGTGATTAATTTTGCCATTATGAACACGACCTACTGAATTCAAATGGGTTCTTTAACATGCCAACATGCGTATCGTGATTTTTGCCGCCTTTCAAAAATCACTTACCACGGCCAGGAGCGAAGCTGCAAGCTTGGGGTTAGTAATCCGACACGATAACCACTCACCCACCGTGGCAAGCTATAGTTTGAGTGATTCTGAAGAAACAAACAAGAAATCTATTATTATTATTGTTAACTTTATTGGCCACATTGGACCACTTGAGTCTTCCATGTACACTTTTTCTTTGAAGGTTGTATTGTTTGATTCTTCTTATCTGCCCAGTACTTCTTCATTCGTTCTGATTGCAGTGTTCTTAATACGTCTGAAATCTCTGCAGGCCATCTGTGCATCATTTCTGCTGAAAATTTGTGGTTCTTAAGAAGGGTGGTAATTTTATTCTTGTTCTCTGCATTTGTAATTTCGAGTCCGACTGTTTTGAGATTGAATTTCTTTGATCCAATGCCCTCCAGTCTTCTTTCCCAGATTTCTCATCACTAGTTTTCGTAAAATCCTGTTTTCTGGTAATCGTAGGATGTGAAAGAAATAAGAGTTTCTTTTCTTCTTCATCGTGCTGGTAACTGGGTCAATCTCTCGATATACTGTTTCATTGGAGAGGATTCTCCAGACTCCTTCAACCTGATACTTTTTATTTATGCAGGTTCTGATAATTCTTCTTTCAGTTTTGAGGAGCTGATCAGTTTTTTAATTTAAAACAAGGTTTCGCAAGCATAAGTGGCTTCGGGCTAAGTTACAGTTTTGTAGTGTTGGATCTTAGTGCCTATTGACAAGCATTTTCTGTTATATATATATCCTGTTCTTAAAAGTGTCAGAGAAAACCGAATATAACATCATGGAACTGGAATAATGAAGGTGACAGTACAGTATTGGCTATATTTATTGCATCAATGTTATTTTTTCATTATTTTGTATTCACCGTGGCCCACATTAACCGAGTGTGTGGATCTTGCTGATTTACGAAGAAGCCTTGGTTTGCACATGACACTCTGGGTAAGTTTTTGCTACGAATTAACCCTACCCCCAAGGGAAGATGAAGAGAAAAAGAAAAGGGAAGTGGGTTTCGGACTAAGGAACAAGTGTGGATAATAGGATGAGAGTCCAACACCAAACAAAATAAATTTAAGTGAGTTAGTGGCGAGTGTCACCGCATAGCCCGTGAAACACCTAAAGTGGGTATGGACCTGGACGTAGCCAACGGGAAATGTGGCTGGAGATTGGGCTATTTGCCAGCAAGTGAAGTTTTGCTTTCCCTTCCCAGCCTAGACTTGGGTAATATGGGGAAGGGTGGTAGTCTGGCAAGACAAAGAATGACAGAATAGTTGTATATCCTTTCAAAGGAATAAGGTTTAATCAACGGTTTTGAAAGATGCGAATAATTTAAATTCGCCGTGATGTTTTTAGTTCTTGGAATTGTAGGATTTCCAAGGAGCGACCGAATCCTTCCAGGAAGGGTAGCGATGAAGCAGTTATCGTGCTTTTAAAAACAATTTGATTGATTTTGAAAGGTTTTAAATTTTGGTAAAAACACCAATTGTTGCATTCAAGAAAGGCTAAGCTTCTATCCAGCAAAGTGCCGACTAAAAGTTTAGACAAGAAGAAAAACTTAAATTTGGAAAACCAACCATAAGTTATAGAGAAAGTCTCAACAAGCAGGAAGCTGGCGGAGCTAGCTATACTTGCCTTACTGGCTAGTTAGAATTAGCTATAAAAGCTAAGAGCGACTTTGAAAAAGTTTTTGCGGAGAGGTTTTTTTCGGATGCAACAAATAGTGGAACCTTTTTAACTTTGATGCTCGAGTTTCTTAAAACGAGAATGAGCTTTCGGGTAGAGTTAGGGGAGGTAGGATCCTGCCTAATCGTTATTTAATAGAAAATGATGAAGCAAAAAGATATAGTTTGATTTATTTAACAATGCATAAAAATATGATAATTTTAACAACTTTAAAATGTACAATTTAAATTTTAAACCTATGAGGTTTCAGACCTCTAAATTTGTTGAAGTTTGCACTAGGTGATTAACAAAATTTGGTTTAGAACCTCTTGAAAGCACCAAATCTACATAAGATTTTAAAATAGTGCTGAGATTAGCAAATTTAAAGTTTAACAATAAATCAGGCACGATATATGTACTTTGAGAATTCCTAATGGAAGTTCTAAAAGTATGAACAAATGTTAAATTTGAAATTATAACAAAAAAAGAGAGAGAAATTAAATAGAAGTTTCTATAACTTCTTATATTTATACAGTAATTACGATTATAATTTATACAAATAGGGCAGGTCACTTATTGTGAAACCTGAAGAGAAAAATTAAGAAGAAGTTTCTAGAACTTCTATGTTTAAACAGGATCACGAGGAAAATGGGGCCAGTTACCCTTTCGTGAAACCTGGAGAAAGAAAAGTTAGAAAACTCACTTGTGAGTAGAAATAATTGAATTCCCTAATGAAAAGAGGAAAAACAATATGATTTGAGGTGTGTGCTAGACACCAATGATTCAGAATTACTTATGAAAAACAGTAAAAAAAATGGGAGGGCACTTCTATAGAGTGTCACCTCATTGAAAAGAACCTAAATTTTACAATTATTATAATGTGTTAGTGAGGAGTATGAGAGGAGGAAATAGGAGAATCAGGAAAATGTTTATGGCCGTATTTATAGCTTTCGTTCGAACGCTACACGGATGCTCGTTGAATGGGCACTGTTATGCATTGTAGTCCATTGAAAAATTCACTATTGCAACAAGGAAAGTTTATCAGTCAAAAAGTTATTGTAATTGTAGAGATAACTATTTGAATTTTAGTTTGAGAAAGTTTATTGCGTTGTGACGTTTATAGATGGTAGTTGAATGCAGCGGAAAATTTCCAACGAAGGAAGACGATTTATATGCTGATCAGATGTATTTTCAACATAAATTCCTCATTGAAGAACAAGCATTCCCATATTTAGGTGGAAGGCACTTGATGGCATTACTTGCAAAAAGATGATTTGCTGTAGAAAATTCTAGAGTTGAGAACAGTAGAATTGAGCAGAATATCCCGCGGAGGTGAAAGCTAAGTTTTTATAGACAGTGGGTTTAATAAGACTCCCACGGTGTGAGAACTCATTCCCAAATACTCAGTACAAGAAGTGCCTTTTCATTTTAGAAAGCTAGCTGAAGTAGCTACAAATAAATCAAGAAGATCTTTTGAAGGCAGATTTTGCATCACATAGCAATCTCACACTGTCTATAAATCAGGTTAAAAACATTTAAAACTTAGTGAAAACCATTGAAGTAGTACTTAGCTCATTTTGAAGAACGATGATGATCTGGATGACGGTTGACGTTAAGATTAGGACATGACGTCCTGATTTAAAAATGTCTCAAGTAGACAGGAGACAAGCCTTAAGTAGGCTCCAACTGTATAGTTTGACGACTGACCCAGAAGTGAGAGCAGCTCAACGAAGCACGGAGGTACCAAGGAGGGAAGGGGGTGGGGGAAAAAACAAAGGAACATACATATGAAATACCAACTTTAGAAATAAAACTAAAAGTAATCTTCAAGGAGTTGATAGTAGGCGTCAATAGCGAAGCCTGGTGGGAGGGAATTTTGTAGAAGTCCTCTTTAGCATGGAGATGTTAGTTGAAGATAGTGGCGACATCTTGTGGCGGGGTTAAGAAGGAAGTCCTCTTGAGCATAGAGATGTTCAGGAACTTCAGCAGTTAGCTGCTAGATGCCGCTAGGTCGTCGTCGTTGGCGGCTTTAACTTGTTTCCGAGTATACATCTTCTTCCAAAACAGTCTAAAATAATCTAAGTTTGAGGTCTGTGGGCATGTTTGCGGTGACTGAACAGCCCAATGCGTGCATGAAACAAACATCCACACAGATCACACAGAACTGTTGGTGGAGGGCGTGGCTGTGCTGCACGGAGCTTTCGTGCTTGTCGCTTGGCCTTAACAGTTCTACGACGTTCTTCTTCAAACATTTTGACAGCAGCCGGGATGGTCTGGCGCCAAGTTGAACGGTCTTTAACAAGCTGGGCCCAGGTTTGTGGATTGAGTCCTGTCAACTTCATATTCTGCTTAAATTGGTCCTTGTATCGTCTCTTAGGGCCTCCATGAGGTCTGGTGCCGGAGGTGAGTTCACCATACAGAACCTGGCGTGGTAGTCTCATATCATCCATCCGATGGACATGTCCAATCCATCTAAGTTGATGACCAATGATGGAGGATTCTATACTATTAGCAAGCGCTTTTTCAAGAACATCAAGATTGGTGATGTTGTCTTCCCACTTTATCTTAAGGATGGATCGAAGTTTCTGTTGATGGAAGCGCTCAAGCTTTTGGAAGTCATGTCGATAGAGGGTCCAGGTTTCACAGCCATACAACAATGTTGAGATGACAACAGCTTGGTACACCATGAGCTTCGTCTTCACTGTCAGATCTTTATTCAAGAAGACCCGGTGCGATATTCGCCCAAATGCCGCATGGGCAGCACCGACATCCTGCCCACAATTGCCGTGTGCAGATAGCAGATACGAGAAGTGGTCTACCTGCTCCAATGGAGTATCTGAGATAGAAAAGTTGAAGTGCGGAACGGAAGTGCCTGGTGAGGGTTGTGCCAGAACCTTGGTCTTCTGAACATTAATGCCGCTAAGTAGATCATGGAAGTTATATCTGCAACAAACCTACAAAGAAAGTAAGCAAGGTGCTTAAATAAAAGAAAAAGTAAGAAATCACTGTTGGTGTTTGCGAAAGAGGAAGGAATGAATTAAAGCAAAGAGCAGCAAAAGCTACCTCTATCTTACCATGTATTCCAAAGAATACACCAAGCTGGGAGGGGAAAACACCAACAGAGAACAGGAAATACAATATTACAGATTTAAAGGTAGGGGGGCAATTAAAGACAGTGGTCTTGTAATATGCCCATTTGTGGTCAAGATCTTGGCTTCCCTAACTCTCCCATCCCTTTCCAGGTAACACTCAGTCACTCTACCGGAGATCCAGACCAAGGGAGGGGAGGCATCTTTAACAAGGACCAAATCCCCCACTTTAATGTCAGGATTGGAAAGAAGCCATTTCTGTCTCCGTTGCAATGAAGTTAAGTATTCCAATTTCCACCTCTTCCAGAAAGCATTGCGAAGAGCTTCTAGTTTACGCCAAACAATAGGCAGGTTAGAGTCTCTATAAGAGTTGGGAAGGGGAGGAGGGGAGGAAAGAGAAGTGCCTATAAGAAAGTGACCAGGTGTCAACGGAAGAGGATCATCAGGGTCAGTAGTAAGTGGTGTCAAAGGACGAGAATTAACAACACCTTCGATCAGAATATACAGAGAGTTAAATTCCTCATAAGTCAGGGTACGATTACCTAACACCTTTCTTAGATGACGTTTGGTCAGCTTGACATAGGATTCCCACCTACCACTGTGATGAGGGGCGTAGGGAGGTATAAACCGCCATTTGAAACCCATTGAGTAGGAAAAATTAGAAATCTGTTCCATGGCAGGAGAAGATGTAAGAGCTTTCTTCCACAAGGAAGCTGCGCCTTGAAAAGTGGAAGCGTTATCGGAGAACATCTCAGAGGGAATGCCACGCCTAGCAGTAAAGCGAGAGACGGCTGACAAAAAGTAAGAAGTAGAGGCATTTGTTACTAGTTCCAGATGAATCGCGCCAGTAACCATGCAAACGAAAAGAGAAATATAGAGTTTTCCAAACAATTTGCGTTTAGCTTCAGGGGAATTGCATTGATATTGAAACGGACCCATATAGTCCACTCCAGTTAAAGCAAAACTACGTTTAGGGGAAGAGCGGAAAGAGGGTAGATCGCTCATTAATTGAGTATTAACTTTAGGTTCGCTTTGAAGCAAGGAATGCATTTGTCAATTACAGAGGAAACTTCTTGAACTCCATTTATGATCCAGTACTTTTCCCTTAAGAAGCAAAGCAGTGTCCGTGTACCAACGTGCAGGTTACGATAATGAAAGTCACGTATGATTAAGAAAGTTACGTGATGCTTAGGGGGCAAAATAACAGGATGCTTTTTGTCTTCAGAAAGTGAAGGATGCGAAAGCCTACCACCTACCCTGAGTAACCCATTGTCATCAAGGAAGGGGGCTAAAGCGCGAAGACGATTAGATTTAGGAAGATCTTTGTTAGCTGAGAGCAAAGACAATTCAGAAGAGAAGGCCTCTTGCTGAGTTAGCTGCAAAGTTTTAATAGTAGCGAGATTTAATTCGTGATTGCTCAGGTGTGGTTTAGGGAGAAGAGGTTGGTCAACGACAAGATATTTCCATCTGAGAAGATAGGCAAAATTTCGAATTAATTTATGAAAGGAAGAATAGCGGGACAACAAGGGGTGTGAAACATTGGAAATAAGACACGAAGCCGTGGATTTGGATACTTTAGTGTCAGGCAAGTTGGGAGTTTGTAATCGGAGGTTTAGAAGGCCAACAAGAAGAGTCTTCGATTAACCACGAGGGCCCATGCCAGTACAACTGAGATGCTGCCAATTGAGAGGGTAAACAACCACGTGAAATGATGTCAGCGGGGTTATCAGCGCTGGGCACGTGTTTCCATTGACATCCAGTGGAAAGAGTTTGAATTCTAGAAACTCTGTTAGCCACAAAGGTTTGCCAGTGGATGGAATCGCTCCACAAATAGGTTTGCGTAAATTCGACCTTTAAGACTTTGTGCAATTTTTTGGCAAGTTCTGCAGCCATGAGTGCAGCACACAATTCAAGCCTAGGCAAGGTAATAGTTTTAAGAGGAGCGACTTTGGACTTAGCGCAAATAAGGTTGGACAATGAAGATTCATTTAGCGAATTGCAATAAACCAAATATGCACAACAACCGTAAGCTTTCTCGGAGCTGTCGGCAAACACATGAAGGAAGAAAGATGTGTTAGGAGGAGCATTAATTAAATTTCTAGGAATTTCAATAAGAGAAAGATCAAGTAAACTGCTACAAAAGAGAGCCATCTATTAAGAAAAGAAAGGGGAACAGCTTCGTCCCATTCACATTTGAGAGACCATAGCTCTTGCATGAAAAGCTTGGCTATAACAATAACCGGAGCAAGGAATTGAAGTGGATCAAAAATTTTTGCAATTTCAGAGAGAATTTGCCTTTTTGTGTAGGGAGCTCTTTGGAAAGCGAGACTTTGTAGATGAGAGTATCAGTGCGAGTGCACCAGTGAACTCCAAGAGTTTTTATGGATACAGAATCTCCGCAGATTTTGATGGAAAAGGGGTCTACATCTTCTATGGGAAACTGGGCAAGAAACTCATGGGAGTTGGAATTCCACTTATGAAGTGGGAATCCTCCATTCTTTAACAATGCCTGAAGTTCTAGTGACACGAAAGAAGCTTCCTCAAGGGTCGGGAAGGACTGGAGATAATCGTCTACATAAAAAGAGGTAGTTAGTGCTTCAGAAGCTTTAGAATCAAATAAATGACCATCTTGAGAGGCTAACATATGTAGGGATCGGATAGCAAGGAAAGCGGAAGGTTTTAAGCCATAAGTGACCGTCTTTAAGCGAAATATTTTAATGGGCTTGCTGATTTCGTCGCGCCACAAGATTCTTTGGAGATCTTGTTGTTCGGGCTGAATTAAAACCTGACGGTACATCTGTTTGATGTCCGCTATAACAGCTATGGGAAATAATCGAAAATTTAAGAGTATAGCAGATAAATCTGACTGAATAGCAGGGCCAGAGTAAAGAGTATCGTTAAGACTGTTGCCATTAACGTCAGGTGATGACCCATTAAAAACGACTCGGATTTTATCCTTTACAAGAGGGTTTTTCCACACTGGATGATGATGTAAAAAAAACGTTTCAATTGGGGGGTGCAATTCGTCATCAGATTTGCTGACAACTTCCATATGATCTAAGCTTTCATACTCATCCATGAAATCAGTGTACTGTTGTTTAACGAGAGGTTCTTTCTTGAATTTGCTCTCGATAGCAAAGAGAGCTTTTCGAGCTTTAGGTTGAGAATTAATAAGTTTGGGGGGATTGAGTAATCTTGGCATCTGAACAATGAACCGGCCTTCAGGAGAAGGAGTGGTAGTGTTCAAGTAAAGTTGCTCACAGAATTAGTTTTCTGAAGAGGTTACGTTAGGAGAATCAACGCTTTCCAGCCTCCAGAACTGTTCCAAATCAGTATTAGCAAAATAACATTGCGATACGGG
This sequence comes from Meconema thalassinum, assembly GCA_946902985.2. Lineage (NCBI taxonomy): Eukaryota > Metazoa > Arthropoda > Insecta > Orthoptera > Tettigoniidae > Meconema > Meconema thalassinum. The sequence continues at coordinate 194,410,710 of OX336395.1, forward strand.
TTGGGGAGAATAATGAGGAAGTTGACCAATAACGATCCATCCAAAATTAGTGTCTCTGGCAACCACGTTTGAAGATAACTTACGAACCTGTTTAAGAAAGGCAATTCCAGAAAACATTGGCAGTAAAGAGTGTGTCAATGGGGCCTTGTACATTGAACAGAGGATCGGCTAACCTTAAATGAGAAGGAATATTCACACCTGAGATATCGACGGAGTGACTAGGAGTATCCTCTCCGATACTGTTGAGGATGAGGCAATTAAGTTTTAGAGAGTTATTTCTGTGACAAGTGTCTCTTATGGTTAGTTTAGAGAACTGTAAAGCTTGTGATTTTAGGCTGTTGATGCCTGATACATTAATAGAAGTAGGGTTTACAGGTAGGCCTAGTTTTTTGATGAATGAATTAGAAACTATATCATGGGTTGCGCCGAATCAAGAAGACCGCATGCACGGACCCAGTTGCCAAAATTATCCTGAACTTCGATTTGGACAGTGGACAATAGTACTTGGGCACTACGTATGGACTTGGCATTTTGAATGTAAGATGAAGCATTAGAACTGCTAGCATTGTTACTTTCCTGAGAAGTAGACCTTGCTTGATCATGACGATGTAGTAAAGTGTGATGAGCTTTTTCACAATGAAAACAATGTCTGGTAGACTTGCAATTTGAAGCAGAATGCTTAGGTGAAAAGCAGTTGAAGCAATGTTTATTCTTGGAAACTAATTTTCTTCTGTCGTCGACTGACAGTTCTTTAAAAGATTTACATAGATATAAGGCGTAAGAATCTTTGCAAAATATGCACTTTAATGGTTCATTTAAACTCTTACAGGGTTCGCTTTGAGTGTTTAAAGCGAGAGAACTAGCAATACGGCGTTCACTAGACCTAGTTGGGTAACCAGTGGCGTTTGACTTGAGTTTAGACGAGCTAGACCCTGGTTTTTGGGTACTAGACGCTACGTGTTCATTTTTGGATTTAAAGGACAGTAATTCAAATTTAGAACTAGGAGAAGAGGGTTCACTTTGATTAGCTAGGGCAGTTAAGAGTTGGCATCTAGCATTTATGAAAGTGACTAAATGCTCGTAAGAGTAATCGTCGTCTTTGGAAAGTTCCATTTCCCAAGCTTTGAGGGTAGCAACATCGACCTTAGAAACCACTAAGTGTATTAGGAAAGTGGTCAGTGGGTTGATCTAATTGGGACAAAGCTTTAACGTGAAGTTGTGTCGTATCAATGAGACGTCATTGTGCTATGACGCAGGTAAATTAAATAGAGCCTTCATATGGCGTTGAATACGTAACCGTAAATTACCGTATCTTTCTTTCAGCAGGTTAAAGGCAATGGGGTAGTTTTCAACACTTAATGGGAGCGCTTCAACCAACTGCAGGGCTGGACCGCGGAGAATAGATCGCAAATAATGAAACTTGTAGATGACTTGAATGTCTTCATTGTCATGAACAAGAGAGCAAAATAGTTCATAGAAAGAATCCCATGTAGATTCATCTCCAGAGAAGTGGGGTAAATTAATCTTAGGTAGAATTGGTTTGGGCTTGTGAGTACCCTCACGAAAAGAGGTGTTGTTCGTGAAGCGAACCAAGAACAGAACCGTCCTTTTTCTGTTCTTCTTCAAGTTGGCGTATTATTTTAAAAGCAGAACCTATGCCTTCGTAATATTGGTTTTCTACTTCTACTCGATCATCAGTTTGATTGAGCATACAAGTTTCGATTTCAGTTTGGATGTTGCAATAACTTTCATACGAACTTTCAAAATCCTTTACGCGATGTTTTAACAAATCTAGTTGAGCTTGTGAAGGATCTAGCTCTTTGATGTATTTTCTGAATCTGGTGATTTGCCCTTTATAAGAAGCTCGTTTGGAAGTAAGTTTTTCATCCTTACCATCCTTGTCCTTTCCTGTAGGGGCCATGGCGAAATAGGTAAATTAAAGTATAACTTACGAATCTGTGGAACCTTGGAAATGCTGTCAGACTGGCAGCAGCAACAATTTGAAAGAAAGGGACACACCAAAGGAGACAGGAGCGGCCTCTTTCCCCCTCACAGGCTTTGCACGGTGAAGATATAGCTAAAAAATTCAAAGTAGATATTAATGATTTGCAAAATATTAACAAATGGACTCTCCCAGGTTTCTGGGACCAAAGTTTGGGTAGGTTTTTGCTAGGAATTAACCCTACCCCCAAGGGAAGATGAAGAGAAAAAGAAAAGGGAAGTGGGTTTCAGACTAAGGAACAAGTGTGGATAATAGGACGAGAGTCCAACACCAAACAAAATAAATTTAAGTGAGTTAGTGGCGAGTGTCACCGCAAAGCCCGTGAAACACCTAAAGTGGGTATGGACCTGGACGTAGCTAACGGGAAATGCGGCTGGAGCTTGGGCTATTTGCCAGCAAGTGAAGTTTGTGCTTTCCCTTCCCAGCCTAGACTTGGGTAATATGGGGTAGGGTGGTAGTCTGGCAAGACAAAGAATGACAGAATTGTTGTATATCCTTTCAAAGGAATAAGGTTTAATCAACGGTTTTGAAAGGCGCAAATAATTTAAATTCGCCGTGATGTTTTTAGTTCTTGGAATTGTAGGATTTCCAAGGAGCGACCGAATGCTTCCAGGAAGGGTAGCGATGAAGCAGTTATCGTGCTTTTGAAAACAATTTGATTGATTTTGAAAGGTTTTAAATTTTGGTAAGAACACCAATTGTTGCATTCAAGAAAGGCTAAGCTTCTATCCAGCAAAGTGCCGACTAAAAGTTTAGACAAGAAGAAAAACTTAAATTTGGAAAACCAACCATAAGTTATAGAGAAAGTCTCAACAAGCAGGAAGCTGGCGGAGCTAGCTATACTTGCCTTACTGGCTAGTTAGAATTAGCTATAAAAGCTAAGAGCGACTTTGAAAAAGTTTTTGCGGAGAGGTTTTTTTCGGATGCAACAAATAGTGGAACCTTTTTAACTTTGATGCTCGAGTTTCTTAAAACGAGAATGAGCTTTCGGGTAGAGTTAGGGGAGGTAGGATCCTGCCTAATCGTTATTTAATAGAAAATGATGAAGCAAAAAGATATAGTTTGATTTATTTAACAATGCATAAAAATATGATAATTTTAACAACTTTAAAATGTACAATTTAAATTTTAAACCTATGAGGTTTCAGACCTCTAAATTTGTTGAAGTTTGCACTAGGTGATAAACAAAATTTGGTTTAGAACCTCTTGAAAGCACCAAATCTACATAAGATTTTAAAATAGTGCTGAGATTAGCAAATTTAAAGTTTAACAATAAATCAGGCACGATATATGTACTTTGAGAATTCCTAATGGAAGTTCTAAAAGTATGAACAAATGTTAAATTTGAAATTATAACAAAAAAAGAGAGAGAAATTAAATAGAAGTTTCTATAACTTCTTATATTTATACAGTAATTACGATTATAATTTATACAAATAGGGCAGGTCACTTATTGTGAAACCTGAAGAGAAAAATTAAGAAGAAGTTTCTAGAACTTCTATGTTTAAACAGGATCACGAGGAAAATGGGGTCAGTTACCCTTTCGTGAAACCTGGAGAAAGAAAAGTTAGAAAACTCACTTGTGAGTAGAAATAATTGAATTCCCTAATGAAAAGAGGAAAAACAATATGATTTGAGGTGTGTGCTAGACACCAATGATTCAGAATTACTTATGAAAAACAGTAAAAAAAATGGGAGGGCACTTCTATAGAGTGTCACCTCATTGAAGAGAACCTAAATTTTACAATTATTATAATGTGTTAGTGAGGAGTATGAGAGGAGGAAATAGGAGAATCAGGAAAATGTTTATGGCCGTATTTATAGCTTTCGTTCGAACGCGACACGGATTGTCGTTGAATGGGCACTGTTATGCACTGTAGTCCGTTGAAAAATTCACTATTGCAACAAGGAAAGTTTATCAGACAAAAAGTTATTGTAATTGTAGTGATCACTATTTGAATTGTAGTTTGAGAAAGTTTATTGCGTTGTGACGTTTATAGATGGTAGTTGAATGCAGCGGAAAATTTCCAACGAAGGAAGACGATTTATATGCTGATCAGAAGTATTTTCTACATAAATTCCTCAGTGAGGAACAAGCATTCCCATATTTAGGTGGAAGGCACTTGATGGCATTACTTGCAAAAAGATGATTTGCTGTAGAAAATTCTAGAGTTGAGAACAGTAGAATTGAGCAGAATATCCCGCGAAGGTGAAAGCTAAGTTTTTATAGACAGTGGGTTTAATAAGACTCCCACGGTGTGAGAACTCATTCCCAAATACTCAGTACAAGAAGTACCTTTTCATTTTAGAATGCTAGCTGAAGTAGCTACAAATAAATCAAGGAGATCTTTTGAAGGCAGATTTTGCATCACATAGCAATCTCACACAGTCTATAAATCAGGTTAAAAACATTTAAAACTTAGTGAAAACCATTGAAGTAGTACTTAGCTCATTTTGAAGAACGATGATGATCTGGATAACGGTTGACGTTAAGATTAGGACATGACGTCCTGATTTAAAAATGTCTCAAGTAGACAGGAGACAAGCCTGAAGTAGGCTCCAACTGTATAGTTTGACGACTGACCCAGAAGTGAGAGCAGCTCAACGAAGCACGGAGGTACCAAGGAGGGAAGGGGGTGGGGGGAAAAAACAAAGGTACATACATATGAAATACCAACTTTAGAAATAAAACTAAAAGTAATCTTCAAGGAGTTGATAGTAGGCGTCAATAGGGAAGCCTGGTGGGAGGGAATTTTGTAGAAGTCCTCTTGAGCATGGAGATGTTAGCTGAAGATAGCGGCGGCATCTTGTGGCGGGGTTAAGAAGGAAGTCCTCTTGAGCATAGAGATGTTCAGGAACTTCAGCAGTTAGCTGCTAGATGCCGCTAGGTAGGTCATGGAAGTTATATCTGCAACAAACTTACATAGAAAGTAAGCAAGGTGCTTAAATAAAAGAAAAAGTAAGAAATCACTGTTGGTGTTTGCGAAAAAGGAAGGAATGAATTAAAGCAAAGAGCAGCAAAAGCTACCTCTATCTTACCGTGTATTCCAAAGAATACACCACACTCGATCTTATATTGGACGATTGTGTGGTGGCTGTTGATCTCGTCATCTGCTTTCACTTATAAAGCAATCGAAGTTTGCAAGTGATTACTACTCTAAGACGTATTCTTTTTTTGAAATTCTGATTTTTGTTTTTCCGTAATTTATTGTTATTATTATTATTATGTGTGAATGGACCCAGATGGATCTCGCAGTACTTTTATGATTCACCTTTCTGATCTTCCATATGGCTCTCGTTCTCTCTCCGTGGGCCATCTTCCTTTCCTCGGTCCACTTGGTTCCTGGTCTCTTTGGAGCGTCATTCTCTGGTGTTACATTCCATCCATTTACCCTACATCGGAATAGGTTCCTGTCAAAGACTTCCACTGTTCTTACTTGGGCCTTCTCCAAGTACCGTTTGACTTGCTGAATCCACGGTATATTCTTCAGTTTTTCTGCGTAGGTCTCTTGATCTTGTTTGTAATCCTAGTTGGTGGAAGTCTCTGAACATGTCCATAAAATTTCAGTCTTCATTTTCTGATGTCTGCCTCAAGATTAGATAATTTCTCAGTTGCTTTACAAGATTTCAACCTGTATCCATCTTCTGATCTTTCTGGGCCAATTATTATTATTAGGGCTCGGATTTTTAGGTGCTAAAAATCGGAAAAATATTAATTTTTTATGTATTAAAAATACCTGAAATATGTGACAAAAAAGTAAAAATATTTAATTATAATCTAGTTTATTATTGTGAATATAAACAATATGCAGTACTCACGAATGCAATTTATTCTATGTCTCTCTGACTGTTGAAGCATTACAATACACAACGAGATACATCTTCAGGTTGTCCATCACAAATGACCGACGATTATCGCGAAACACTTATTCTGAAGGCGCGAAATTGCGGCAATATGTTTCTTGCCCTTGAGGTATTGTGTAACTTGAGATTGCTCTTCAGCCTTGATTGCTTTCCCACATGGTAGGCAGAACAGAACGCCCTCATCAGAAGTAAAATTGTCCTTAAATTCTGCATCAGACGATAACTTGTAGTTGTTTTTACTTTAGGCAAGGTAGAACTGCTCTACACTTCACAGAACCAGAAATGAACTGCATGTGAGTGACACTGGTTCCAGGTAGCTGGGGGAGGGGGAGATCTAGCACGTGGTGCAATATGGCTATGGGCAAGTTAATCCCTGGCTTCCACAGTGAGTGGCACGGGGCGAAAAGTTAAGAATAACACAGTTGCAAGCTGACATACGATCTGCATGAAGATTAGATACCTCACAGGTTCTTCGCCGTTGAAGTAACACAGAACAAAAATGCAATAAACTGAAAGATCTAGCATACTGATTTTTAAAAAATGTAAATATTATGTCTTTTTATGTGCTTATAAGTGAAAAGCTGGAATTTATGTATTTATAGAAAAATGCTTAAAATATGTATTTACATGAAAATATATTTATTTACCTAAAAATACGAGCCCTAATTATTATAATTAGTTTTATTTAATTTCTTTGTTTTATTATTTTTAGACCATTTTATATTTAGGCTTCCACCTCTAAATTTGTATGATTTAATCTGTGTTAAGATAGGAGAAGATAAGATGAAAGCAATGGTGTTTGCAGATGATCTCATGGTCTGGGGAAACAAGGAGGAGGAAATTCAGGAGCAACTGAAGGCTTGGGAAGAAACAGTGGGAGAGTACGGATGGAAGTTCAACATCAGTAAATGTGAGATCCTGTTAACGACCAGGAAAAAGGACAGACCAATGAGTGGGATAACACTTGGAGGTGGACAGCTGAAGAAGGTGGAAAGTCTCAAGTACTTGGGAAGTCTAGTGGAGGAAAATGGGAGAAATGACAAAGAGATTACGGAACGTGGCAGACAGGCAGAAGCATTTCTGAGAAGCATTAGGAGCTTAGTGTGGAATAAAGATGTCCCACAAAAAAGCAAGGAAGTGTTATACAGAAGCTACTATATCCCGATACTGACCTATGCTTCAGAAACGTGGACAATGAAGAAAAGAGACATAAGCAGAATACAGGCAGGTGAAATGAAGTTCCTGCGAAGTAGGATCGGAGTAACAAGAAGAGACAGGGTGAGGAATGAAAAGGTCAGGAAAATGGTGAAAGAGGAGCCCTTGCAAGGTAGGATTGAGACGTCAAGACTGAGGTGGTATGGACACTTAAAGAGAATGGATGAGAAGAGGATTCCCAAGAGGATACATGAGATGCAGATGCAGAAGAAACGACCAAGGGGAAGACCAAGAGATAGATGGCTGAAAGGAGTGGAGGAATGTGTCAAGAAGAGAGGCGAGGACTGGACCAGAGTGACAGCGGAGAGGTGGTGGGAAGAAAGGACTAAGTGGCGAGGCTTATGTTCCAAACAGACCCAGCCTGGGGCTGGATACTGTACAAGATGATGATGATGATGATGATAATCTGTGTTAAGAGGGGCAGATGACATCGCTGCTCCACCCCTTTAATTTTATATATTTAGGCTATCACTCGTGATACAAGTATGATTGTCTTCGAAGGGAATAGAAATCTTTGCTGTAAACCAATATTAATCATATTGCATGAGTTCTTTGGTGACTGTACAGTCCAATCCGAGAACCACAGACTCTTCCACAATATTGGCACACAAGGTCTTGAACAGCCAATGGATCTTGGGGGTTGATCATTCTGCGATTCATGCATTCTTTCCTGGCATTTCGTTTTTCAGCCTGAAGCCTTCTGCTCTCTTGCTCGAAGAGCAAGTGGCATTGATGGATGTTGCGGTACCATTCTGATCGGTTGGATGCGACAGCCTCCCAGTTTGCTGTATCAATTTGACTAACACTGTTTTATCAATTACATTATTGTTATTATAGTTAGTGGGATGATTTTATGTTATTCTATTGAGATCGTAGTCCCGACTCCCACGTCACCTCACCCCGCAAGTTCATAGAGCTTGGACCCGAGCAGTATATAATTTATAATTTTTGAACTATCCAAAACAATAATTTCATATTTGAAAAACTACATATTATTGATTAGGCAAATCAAATAGCCACCAAACGAAAAGAATACTGTTTGAACTTGTAAAATGACACTGTCAAATTTAACAAATATTTAGAGAAAATTTGATCCGGTTAACTCAAACCAGTATTTCCGGTGTTTCAATCCGGTTTACCATTGGGCTTGTCAGTTGGTATGTTACACCTCGCCTCTACGCTGGCTAGTACAGCGAGTTCCTCTCATGACTTGGCCGGCCAGCGCACCGAACTTATCTGCCTCCCCGCTCTGCATAGCATAGCAATAAGAACACACTTGGCTCACTTGTTCAGAACTGCGAAGTGCATGCTGTGTAACACAAGTGATCAGTCAACGGGAGGCAGATAAGCTTGATGCGCTGGCCGGCCGAGTCATGAGAGGAACTCACTGTATATACTGGGAAGGCCACTGTAAGGCTACTATGATGCCAGGAGTCGTACCAATGTGCTATGTAAGGTATGCTCCCTTTATTGAAAAATTAGCTGTCCAAGGCCTTCGACATTGAAATGAACTGTTTCCCGAAGGATCCAGGTGCACCATACCGACTGTTGATCCCAATGGTGCACTGGGGAGAAACTCTAGCAATACTGGTTTTAGCTAACTGAATCAATTTTCTCAAAATATTTGAAACTTGATACTGGCTTATTAAGCTCATTTGGAGTAAAAAATATCCTGGATCCTTTGGGAAACCATTCATTTCAACTAGTAAATTTAATTGATATCGCCATGTTGCTACACGACCATCTGCTCAAGTGTTGGCACTTAAATAATTTGGTCACATCTGCAGTATAGTGAGTTAATATTGTACTGTTTTACAGGATCAATTACATCCACCTGATGGCCCACTTCCGCATGCACACCCAAATCAAGGATCAGACGGCAGCCTTCATCCGAGGGTTCCGCTCCATCATCAACCCCGAGTGGTTATCGCTGTTCTCCACGCCAGAGGTATTAAAATCATACAGAATATACATTTGTCATCGACAAACAATTATGCCCAATTATATCGGGAAGGAAATATAAGACACTTCTTCTTTCTTCTTCTTTATCTGGCACTGACTGGCTTCGGTGGCATAGTCGGTAGCATGCTGAACTGCTGTGCCCAAGATAGCGGGTTCAAACCCGGCCGAAGTCGTCGGATTTTTTAAGAGCGTTAAAAATCCTTCAATATGCCTTCCTTCGGAGGGGAAGTAAAAACGGCGGTCCCATGTCATAGATGTATGGCATGTAAAAGATCCTTTCACAGACTAAACTTGTGTAAAGCAAAATTGTTAGGTTAGATTTCGTCAGAACGCTCTATCAAAGTTCCAACGTTCACCACTAGGTATCATTGATATCTGGTGGCCAAAGTTGGAACTACTTGAAATTGAACGAAACTTGTAGCTCACCCTTTAGGGTGTCCGCTGGAAGCAGCTACAGATTCAGGCGAGCCGAACATGTCCTCGGACACTCCCGGCACTAAAAAGCCATACAATAAATAAATATATCTGGCACTACAGCCCAGTGTGAGCTTTGGCCTCCCCAACCACAGATTTCCATCGATGTCGATCTTGGACAGCTGTACTCCAGGGTCGTACATTCATTGTTTGCAAGTCCACCTCCACTTCATCTTTCCATCGATTCCTTGGTCTACCAGGGCGTCGTCGTCTTTCCATTCTGGCTTTATATATAATCTTTGGTGTTCTTTTGTTTTCCATCCTTTCAATCTGGCCCAGCCGTCGAAGTCTTTGTGATTTTATATATCAAACAATGTCTTCGCTTTTGAGGATTTCATCTATTTCTTTATTAGTTCATATCCTCCATTCTCCTCTATCCAATACAGCACCATAAATTCTCCGTATTATTTTCATCTCAAACACCCTAAGTTTATTGCAATTCTGAATATAAGACACTAAGTGAAAAAACAGGGGAAAAAAAGGAATGTGATAAGTTACTATTTACACAGATTACAGATGGTTGATTGGTTGGTTCTTAAGTTTAGGGGCTGTGACAATGCGGTCATGTAGCCCCGTGTACTTTGGGTGTGTGTAGAATCTGTCTGATAACCGGTGTTAATTGTGATGACTGTATTAGTGTGTGTATCTGTTTTAATTCAAGTAAGGACTGCAGATGATCGATTTTCAAGTAGTTCCTACTTTTGCGGCCAAACGCCACCGTCAACGACTACTAGTGCAGAACTTGGCTACCAGACGTCACCGCAGTCGGCTCTTGGCAACGAACGTAGGAACCTAAGAGCGTTGTTTACATTCCTAACCTATACAATTTAGCTTCACACAGGTGTAATTAGCGGAAGGTTCTTTAACATGCCATAAATCTATGACATGGGACCGCCTGCTTTACTTCCCCTCCGAAGGAAGGCATACTGAGGGATTTTTAACACTCTTAAAAAATCCGACTTCGGCCGGATTTGAACCCGCGATCTTGGGCATAGAAGCTCAGCATGCTACAGATGGTGGGGTTGCGAAGGAAAGATACAAGGATGGCATGTTTTGTTCGACAAGCAAACATCATCAGATCCAGATTAACCCATTAAATCCCAGAACTGAAATGCTTCACGGTATTTCATTAGCATCAGAAAATAAGTCCCATTAATGTTTTACTGCATTCCAATGCCGCCCTGCAAAGGGCTGAGATCAGCTCATCGCATTAGTTCTCCGCGGAAAAGAGGGAGTCTTCATCATCTAAAGGCTAGACCTTGTCTCTCACTTGCTGAACGTTTTAACTTAGCATACTGTTTAAATTGAAGTCCATGCATCACAGAATCCAGATGAACCTTCCGCGGTCTTCCTCTTCCTTTCTTCCCCAGAACTTTTCCTTCCAGTATGGTGGTCAGGAACTCATTATGACATAGGGTGTGGCCAACGAATTTTGCTTTCCTCTTTTCTATAGTAATGTTCAATTTTCTTGTTTCGTCTACTTCCCTGAGGACCCATTCGTTAGTATTTTTCTCCGTCCAGCTTAATTTCTGCATCCTTCTCCACATCCACATTTCACTGTTTCCTGGCGTTGTATGTCCTGTTTCCTTAGAACCTAAGATTGCATCCATGTAACAAAACACTCTAGACAAATGTTTTGATAAACTATTTTCTAGTTTTAATGCTAACGTGCCTGCCTGTCAGAAGCTGTCTCTTATAGCTGAAGGCCTGTTTAGCGAGGGCGATTCTCCTTTTGATTTCTGTGGTGCACCTATTATCATCAGTGACAATGCTTCCTAAGTAGCAGAACTGACTGCACTGTTGAATGGTTTCACCATTATTCTCGCTGTTAGTTTGGATATTTTCATTGGATTTGTTGACAACTAACACTTTGGTTTTGGAGGTATTCAGTTTCAAATTTGCATCCTTTAGCGTTGATGACAAGACTCGTAGCATTTTACTTAGTTCCTTCTCCTAATGCGATGTCATCCGAAAATCTTATATAAGGTGCGTTCAAAAAGTAATGAGTCGGAGGCTGTAATGCGCAAACCGGTGACGACATTGGCTAATCGTGGCATGTGTAACGAGGTGTGGTTCCGACCAGAGCGTGGAAGGTCACAGCCCGTCGCTAGAGGGCATGCGTGCATGTCACGTGACGATACAAAGCAAGCAGCAGCATGCATCAATCGTCCAACACTGCCATTCGCATTGCAAACAGTGACATGGAGGCGTCAAACGAAGAGCAAAGAGGTGTTGTTCGGTTTCTGATAGCGAAAGGAGTAGGGGGAACAGACATTCATTGCCGAATGTCACAAGTGTACAGCGAACACTGCATGTCTCTTGCAAAGGTCAAGGCGTGGCACAAGTGCTTCAGGGAAGGGCAGGTATCGTTAGCCGATGATGCCCGGTCTGGGGCACCCCCTGCATTACCGATGACAACGTCCAACTGGTTGATGCACTCCTTACACTGGACTGCCGAGTGACAGTGAACGCCATAGCCGCCGTGGTCGGATTGAGCGTCGGAAGTGTGCACACCATCATGAAGGAACGCGTGCCCTCTAGCGACGGGCTGTGACCTTCCACGCTCTGGTCGGAACCACACCTCGTTACACATGCCCCGATTAGCAGGTGTAGTCACCGGTTTGCACATTACAGCCTCCTGCTCGTTACTTTTTGAACGCACCTTATACAATGGATTTCCTTTGATGCCCTTGGTCTTTTGTTTGAATTTGTATTTGGCCTCCTCAAGAAAAATGTTGAACAAATATGGGGATAGTGCACAACCTTATCTTATCTCACTCCCCTCCTAATGGATGCAGAGGGATTACATTGCAAAAATGCATCGCCGGGAACAAAGAGTTGCAAACGTAGTCTCATCACTCACCTTACCCTGTGGCGCTACAGCTTACACCTTGACCTGCTCCAGCCTTCATGATTTTCTGCTCGTTTCCTCCAGTTTCTGACTCCAAGGGTGCAGAGGTCTTGTCGATGTCATCCAGCCAGCGTTTCTTTGCATGTCCTTTTAGTCTACTTTGGAAGACCTGGCGCGCGCCTGACTTTCTGGCCTTGCTGAATATGACCAGGCCAACGGATCCTTGCTTTTTAAATTTCTGTCGTAATATGAGGATCTTCAAAAAGATTATAAGTATCTTTATTTGTGCACACTTGCCATTCCCCATTAACTTGGATATGTCCATAGATTTTCCTCAGTATCTTCATTTCCCATCTGTTGAGTAGATCTTCACTTCACTGCATCACCCATGTCTCACATTGATAGGTCACTACCGGTCATATAGTCACTTTATAAATGGTTTTCTTGCATTTGCCTGATAATGTTTTAGATTTCAACAGGTGGGTAGTGGCAAAATAACATCTACCTATTACTGGCATTAATTCTCTCATTTTTTTCCTTCTTTTTTCCTTAGTCTCTTTCAAAAGTTCTCGAAAGAGAAACAAAATGAGTATTGTCCGTTGAGCCATTATAATTAACACTAAAAGTGATAAAAATGTGCAGCATAACTCAACACATTGCTAGCGTTTCGCCCCTGCCTGCCAATTAGGCTCTTCGGTTGGTAAAGGCTTGGTACTTCCTTATCCCAAACAAGTTTTCTTACACTTTGATAGAATGCATTGCTCTGCTGTACCCTCCTGCCAATCTCCATGTCCAACCTACCAGCTTGCATCAATTCACTTCCTAGGTATTGGAACGTGTCCACAATTTCCAAACTCAGACTTCCAATTTTCACAGTGCCCTTTCCTTGTCTTTCCCCTCTTGTCATTACCATGGTCTTGCTTTTCTCTATACTGATTTTCAGGCCATACTTCTGAATATTTTCGTTCAGTGCATCTAGTTGTATTTGCACTTCTTCGGTGTTCCTTCCCCAGACCACAATATCATCTGCAAATAACAGTAACTTCATTTCTTTATGTCCATATGCTTCCTTTGTTTCCTTTACAATTTCATCCTTCACCATTATGAACAAGAGGGGTGATAGCACACTCCCCTGTCTTAGTCAAGTCTTGTTCCTAAACCAATCTGTCTTTCTAACTGGGGTCAGTACCCTGCTAACACAGTTGTTGTACATTGCTTGCACCATTTCCAACATTTCTCTTCCCAGTCTCTACTTAACCATGGTTTCCCATACCTTCTCTCTGGGGACACTATCATATGCCTTTTCTAGAACTATGAAAGTCATGATCAAATCCTTTCCATATTCCCAGTTCTTTTCCATCACCTGCCTCAAGCTAAAGATTGGGTCCACTGTGGATCTTCCACTCCTGAAGCCATACTGTTCCTCTTGCAACTCTCCTTCCACCTTTCTTCTCTTTCTTCTTTCTAATATCCTTTCCAGTAATTTTACTATCTGTGATATGAGGGTGATCCCTCTATAGTTATCAGACACATTCTTGTCCCCCTTCTTAAACACTGGTATTATTAGCCCTTTCTCCCAGTCTTCTGGTACACATTTCCGTTTCCACACACACTTTAGCAGTCGATACAACCATTGCATACCTACAGGTCCAGCAGCCTTTATCATTTCTACACTGATTTCATCCACCTGTTGCTTTTCCCATCTTCATTTTCTGTACTGCTAATTCCACCTCCAGCATTGTTATATCATCTTCTGTTATAGAGTCGTCAGGTTGTGTCACTTCCATCTCACCAGTACAATTGCTCACATTCAATAGCTTATCGAAATACTCCTTCCATCGTCCCTTTATCTCTTCTGGGTGTGTTAACAACTCTCCATCTTCCTTTTTCACTACCTTTTTAGTAACTCTTTCTTTCCTCTTACTTCTTAGAAGTCCATACATCATCCTTTTACTGCCACTTACATCTGTTTCCATTCTTTGTGTAAATTCTTCCCAACTTTTCTTCTTTTCTTCTCCTACCACTTTCTTACACCTCCGTTTGCTGTCGTGATACTTCCTTTTGCTTTCTTCTGTTTGATCTCGGTTCCATTCTTTCCATGCAGACTTCTTTTCTTTCACTGCTTTCCTCACTTCCTCATTCCACCACGGTGTCTCCTTCTCTTTCACTCTTGTTGACGTCCTACCACAAGCACTCTCTGCTGCACCAACAAATGCCTTTTTAAAGTGGGACCATTCCTCTTCTATGTTTTCCACTTCAGTAACTGGGATTTGTTGCTTCAATCTCTCCTGAAAATCTTCCTGTACAGTTTTGTCTTTCAATTTCCATACTTTTATTTTACTTTCTCTGATCTCCTTTAGGTTTTCCAATTTTTCCCATCTAAATTTTGCCACCACAGCTCTGTGGTCCCCATCAAATGCTTCTCCTGGTAAAGCTGTCACATCTATCAGCTTTCTGCGATTAGTCCTTTCCACCAGAAAGTAGTCAATTACTGATTTTGTTCTTCTATCGCCCCAACCATATCTCGTAATTTTCCTGCTGTTTTTCTTCCGAAACCATGAATTACCCACTATCAGTCCATTCCTTTCACAAAAGTTTACAAGTTCCTCTCCTTCCCGGTTCTTTTTCCCATATCCATATGGTCCAATGACTTCTTCCTTTCCTTGTCTCTCGTTTCCGACTTGTGCATTCATATCTCCCATGATCACCACTTCTACATCTGAAATTACTCTTTTGAAACACTCTCTCCTCCTCGCTAGAGTTGATTTATCTTTAACTACCCTCATTACCACAAACCTACAGAATTTACTGCCTTTAAATACAGGCCACAAGTGATTTTAACATAACTTCCCGACTTTGAATGGGCGCCAAGGTTGACCATATGGGTCTTCCTGAATAAAATAGAATAAAATACGGTACATAACTGTTGCCCCAACTATGAGACTATGCCCAGGCGTAGGGCATTTTGCATGCGTTTGCTGATGCTCCCAGGTTCATGCAAGACAGGAATATAAACACACATGAATTTTAAAGAGATAATCTATTGGCTGTACTATACACATATATACATATTATACAACACAAAATACCCTTCATACACTCGTGATTTATACAGTACCTTGCCACTGAATTTAGGCTCTGAGAGCAACAAACACTTAGCCATATCAGACCCAGGCATAACAGCCACCTACGTATATACACACTGTACCGTCCATACACAAAATATCTACACACGTTAGACTGGTTCACTCCACTTTCTTTCTTCTGGAACTGCTCGTTCACGTCTCCATTCTCGCATGACTTTTCGATGAAATGTTTACGACTGATTATCCTTTTAGGCGTGGTAAGTTATTACCGACAGCCCATGGTATGGATGGACCCATGAAATGCACGTAGCCTCCAATAGCCCGTAAGAGCTCAGTGGATTGCTAAAGATTAGTCACTGCTCGTTCGTATTATGATACCATGATCAAGTAATAACGACACTAAATGCAAGTAGACAACGGACTTTCGCTGTAAAAGCAAGAAGACGATCTCTAACTGTTCGTTACGGAAACCATGTCACGTAAAACGACCCTGGGCGCTAGTAGATCAGTGCTCTGCCATTAAAGCAATAAGACGACCTCGGAACACCAGACACGCCATTATATGCACTGGCGTAGGGATACCTAACCCCAATGTTTCTGCCGGAACTAATTTGTGCGTGGCCCGCTCCTAGCGGAACATCCGTGTCAACACATGAACATCAGACAGTCGAAATCCACACTGACGTCACACAGTAGTTTTCCACGCGCCAGTTCATCCGAGTTCATGCTATAAATAACCTAGGTATTCCCACACAAGCCGAATTACTGCCTGTCTTTTCCGGGTATGTCACACATCCAGCACTCGAAAATACCAATTCATTGTACCTTTATAGTACAGCCACGAATCTAACATTTAACATTACTAGGTCAAAATAAAGCCATTAACCCCAAACCAAAATGAAATAATGCTTCTACTTAATACAGTCTTATATATCCTTATTTCCCAAAACGTAATAAATCGCAAAACCCCGTATTTTATAATATCAAATATCCAAAAACCGATAATTAATAAACAATGATCCTAGTTGGTCCGGACCATCCAAAGATGAATCCGTCCACAAAAACACACAGGCACAATAAAAATCACCTCTGCAACCCCACGTTAACCCAATATAATAAGATACGAATAAAATACCCTAAACTAGCTGCACAAGGCACAAAACCCGAGGGTGAGCTACTGTAACTGAATAAATTCGGTTACACTTTCTACATCCTCCAGGAATACTTCAACATCTTCTTCTGTTTCCAGTCTGTGGTGCATACACTTGTATGAAGTCCATCACGTCATTTTTCATCGTCATTCTAATTTTCATTATTCTGTCACTCACACACTCGACCACTTCAACATACTCCTCCAGTTGTTTCGAGGTTATCAGTCCCACGCCATTTTTTGCCTCTTGGCCACCACTCCTGTATAATGTATATCCTTTCCTCAATTTCTTCCTTCCTTTACCTTTCCATTTCACTTCACTCAGCCCCATCAATCCAACATTCTCCCTCTCCATGAAGTCTATCACCTCCTCCACCTTGCCTGTCAGGGTCATGACATTCATGATTCCCACTTTCATTTCGGTTACTGATCGCCCATTTCTCACAGTTCCCCCAGTACCAAAAGAACTGCGCGTCGCCTGCAGGGTACGCCCTAGCCTTCTCCGAATCATTGGAAGTGCCATTTCCATTTTAGGCTATTATTACGATGGGGTCGCCACTCCCAAAGGCATTTTATGAAGCTACTGCCAGCTATTATACAGGCCGCCCCTAACCTGGGAAACAGACGCTGCCGATTGATGCTGTACTCATACTATTCCCTGAGTACTGGGTTGCCTCTTCCGCAATCTCCACCGTTCCGAAGTCCATCTTCTCCGCTGCAGATTCCGTTGAGGTCTTCGCACGTAACCCTGTGCACAGGGCCTATGTTATACCCCATAGGACTGGGTCCTCACCAGAACTTAGCCGGTACTGTAGTTCAATGGTATATTACAGTACCGTTGCCCACCCCCGCAAAGTGGACGCGCCTGGCAAGAATTATCCATGTAGCCAATTATGATTGCCTCATGGACCGGGTTAAGGAGCTGTCTAAATCCAGCCTCCAAGGCAGGAAAGAATTCTTATTATTATACCAATAATTTTTTCACTACTTTCAATGCATATAACTACTAAATAAAACTATGCAACCCCATTAATGTACAGTACTTATACTCTGAAAAAACACAAAGAATGCTACAGAATGAACATACTCTTATTCGAAATGATCACCATGTGCAGCAACACAGCGACAAAGACGTAGAGGCCACTCATGAATAGCTCTACGAATCGTGTCCAGTGGAATTTTTTGATAGCTGACGTGACGGCGTAAAAATAAATTGTTGGAATACAGTGGCGTTCGCGAGAATGTGTTACAGTGAAAGGTGATGATATCGTTTTATCTCTCTTCTGCTGCAACGCTCCCTCTCTCATCTGTTGTTGCGCTCGAGTGTCGCTACTGTCTTTTTTGGATGTAACGGGTGAACCTCGGGATGGATTTTGATGCAGTTTTTACCATTCTGTAAAGGATATCTCGAGGAAGATTTATTTATGATCAAAGGAAGCCAAGCAGTAACGATTTCAGTGAAAAAAGTTGAAAAAGAAACACATGGCGTCTGTGCGCTTTTTAAGCTTACGCTGAGCAAACCGTTAAAAATATCTATATACTATAAGTGTAAGAATTGTTCAGCAAGAAACGTTCTACAAAAACGTCTGCGAGAGCATATCTCTATCTTCAATACATCGTCCACTGTAAGTATTTTTACGTTTTCATTTCTTCCAACAATCTCCATTCAAATACGAGGCGGTAGTTAACAAGCTAGCTAGGGGCAAGCCTATCACCCCAGTTACAGCCTAGCTAGTGGGCGAGCCCATTACCCCAGATATACCCAGCAGCATACTGACAAGTCGTGTTGAGTTAAAACTTCAGAGAAGAGTGGTTGTGTTTGGAGTTTCCCTGGAAGTGCAACTCTGCTTTTCTTCATTTCGCCTGTGAACTTTCCGTTTCGCAAAATATGTAATTAAATAATATACGAAGCTGAGAAAAGTGGTTGTGTTTGGAGTTTCCCTGGAAGTGCAACTCGGCTTTTCTTCATTTTGCCTGTGAACTTTCCGTTCCCCAAAATACATAATTAAAGAATATACGAAGCTGAAATTTCGCAAGAGCGACAGTTCAAACAAATCAGTCCGAGGATACATTGTCACGCTCAAATATCGTCGCGCATCGTAGTTGCATGCACCCAATACTTTTCTTAACATCTCAATATTATGGGGCCGTTTTTGACATGCTTGAGCTTCTGAAACGGAGAATAATCCAATGGATTGAAGTCCGGACTTCCATTATACCAATCGGCAGCAGCGATGAACCATGGACAGTGGTTGCCAACCACTGCTGCGTGGGTTTTGCGATTTCCCTTTAAACTACTTTGAATTGATACATGGAATCACCTTTTCCAACATTGTCTGGTAGACAGCTTTACGCCATCTTCGCAAAAATGCACCTCCGATACTCCCCGCCAGCAAACCGCCCACCATACCATGACAAAAGCAGGGTGATGTCCGCGCTGCACACTTGGAACCTTCTCCTTGCACGAACATCATTCACAACTACGGAATTTTTCTGCGTACACACCTAGGACAGCTTGATCTGATGCGATTAATAGTTGCACCCATTTGTTTAAACTATGCTATTGTCATTTCGGAGGAGTGTGAGAAGCATGTTATGGAGCAAGGATGTCCCTCAGAACAGCAAAAAGATCATACATCGGACGTACTATGTCCCTATCCTGACGTATGCCTCGGAGACCTGGGTTATGAAAGGAAGGGAGAAGAGCAAAATACAGGCCAGTGAGATGAGGTTCTTGAGAAGCAGTATTGGAGCTACAAAGATGGACAGAATAAGAAATGAGAGGACCAGAGAATTAATGAAGGAGGAACCATTACAGGATGGTATAGAGAAATCTAGACTTAGATGGTATGGACATGTAAAACGAATGGAGGAGAAGAGGATACCCAGGAGAGTACACGAGACGAAGTGGGAAGGAAAGAGACCGAGAGGAAGACCGAGAGACAGGTGGCTGAAGGGGGTGGAAGAAAGCGTGAAGAAGAGAGGAGAAGACTGGACAAGGCTGGAGGCTGAGAGATGGTGGGAAGACAGAAGACGTTGGAGAGGCTTGTGTTCCAAACAGACCCAGCCAGTGGCTGGAAATTGTGCAAGATGATGATGATTGTCCAAATCACAAATTGTTCATTGATCTTCAGGAGTAATCGACTCCATAATGGTCCGTATTGACTTTTTAATCGGAATTTAAATTGTCTGCCATTTTAATACATATTCTTGAAAAGGCGGACAATTTAAATTCCAATTAAATTGTCCATTGATATCGAGATTTCCTTAGCTCGCTTTAGGCAATGAAATAACGTCAATACAGCTATTCGATTCTCATATACTCACCACTACATCTTTCACTGCTGCCTGCTAATAGCACACTGCAAGCCGGTTACTGGCAGAGTCATGAAGGTGACAGAAATATTGTTAAAAGAATTTTTAAGTAAGCAAATGAACCAAAATTATTTAGTATCTAGTAAATGTTTACCTGCTACAGAAAAAATACCAACATTCCATCTTCATAGGTTTCCTATCAAAGGTAGGAAACAAACACTTATCATCAATTTCCGTTTTCCAGCCCGGGCCAGGTCGGGCCAAATATGGCACCCCTCCACTTGACTCTGTCTGTCCACCATCCTTCCTCAACCACTGAACTCCACTCCAGGTTCCGTTCTCTCGCACTGTCCTTTACCAAATCCATCCACCGTACTCTAGGTCTTCCTCGTCCTCTCCTTCCAGTCGTCCGTCTCTCCATCACTTGTTTTGGCATTCTTTCATCATTCATCCTTTTCACATGTCCATACCATCTCAATCTGTTCTGCTCCAGCTTATCATTCAGCTTCTGTACATTCACTTCCTTTCGAACGTCTTCATTTCTCACTCTCTCTCTCTGGTCTTCTGTACCATACTCCTCGGGAATTTCATTTCGACTGCCTGCATTCTACTTATATCTCTCCTGGTCATCGGCCAAGTTTCTGTTCCATAAGTCATTATTGGTAAGTAATAGGTCTGTGGAGCCGTTTTCACCGTGGCCCACATGTTGGCCGAGTGTGTGGATCTTGCTGACTTACGAAGAAACCTTGGTTTGCAGGCGACACTCAAACTTACATTAGCCTATGACGCGGTGGCTGCTGATCGCGTCATCCGCTTTATAAGTGAGAGTGGGTTAGGGCCAGCAATCTAAATTTTCCAGTATAAATTGAATCAACGTCTTGTTCGTTTTTGAATGATAATTTTTTATTTTTACGTAATTTTTTTTATTTATTTTTTTATTATTTAATTTTTAGTTTTTGTTTTATTAATTTTTGGTCTTTTTGAATTTAGGTGTCCTCCTCAAAATTTTAAATTCTGTTCCAAATTTGTATTCTTTAATCTGTGTTAAGAGGAGCAGATGACCTCGTAGTTCCGCCCCTTAAAACAACAATAACTAAGTAATAGGTCTTGTTCATCACTTCTTTAGCTTTCAGTGGTAAGTCTTTATTCCAATTTAAACTTGAACCTGATGATAGAAAACACTCCCACATTGTATTCTCTTGTTGATCTCCATATCCAATCTTGCATTTTCCATCAATTCACATGTAATTTCACTAAACTTGGCTGAACCACTAATTATTTGCTTGGCATCAAAAGGGTTAATGTGTTGACCAGTCGATCAGCAATTCTTGTGTACATAGTGAGTGTTGTATTTTAGCTGCAACGACTCATCTCCGGAGACAATGTGCCATTGGATCTCCGAGATCTACGCAGACATACTCAGTACTACGGAGGGTTCCACGATTCGCACCGAGTGGTCTGCTGGCTCTGGGAGATCCTCGACAAAGACTTCAATGACGCTGAGAAGAGACTCTTTCTCAAGGTAAAACGTCATCTTATTCCTTGTATTCTGTGATGTTAGGATTCCAGACCTGCTCACTTGTTTCTGTCGTCCACAGTTCGTGACGAGCTGCTCCAAGCCTCCTCTCCTTGGCTTCGCCCACCTGGAACCCCCGTTCTCGATACGATGTGTGGAGGTAGGCGATGACGAGGACACAGGAGACACGATAGGTATGCTTAGTTCATGTCATAATCTTAAGACCCTTGGAGAAAATAAATCTAGAGTTCTCCTCATTTTTAGAAGTAGTCTTTGATGAAAAGGAGGAATAATACATCAGGATTTAAAAAATTTAATTGGTATTCTGCCCGAAGGCAGGTCCGAGCCTCCGAAGAGGCTGCCCCCAGCCAGAGTTCACTTGCGGTAGGGTGGCCAGAGCCTTTCCGCTCCTCCTTATGTTGGCCAACAGTGCGCAGTGCCTAGAACCGGCATACCATCCAAGTTCCGACTGCGTCCAATGTCGCTTAACTGTGGAGTTCTCATGGGATCCACTGTTTCAACACGGCTAGGCCGTTGGCCACATCAGGATACCCGAGAAATATCACCATCATCATGATAACAAAATAATAATCCCAATTATTGGGCTCTCGACCGATAAAAATATCTATGTTGTACTAACAAAGACTAACGCCCATTGCATGATGCGCCAGGCGTGTGATTCGCACTGGACATGTTAAAGATAGTACAGATGCATTTAGAGCACAACAGTTCTAAAGTACAGTAGAGTCTCGATTATCCCACCCAAACTGGACCTAGAGTATGTCGGATCACCGAAAATGTCTGTTAATACAGAATGACTTTGAAAATGAACTAAAACAAATAGGTAGGCTATACTGTATTACTGAAACAATGACATGTTTTACGGTACTCTATTTACTGAATTATCAATTCAATTGAACATGCAGTATTGAACAAAAACTCTCCAAATGCCTAAAGCATGGTGGCCACTACTCCTGGAAAACCTGGAAATAAACGATGAAAAATTTGAAAACTCCTGGAAAATAGCCTGTTGGTGAGATTGGCACCTGCCGGTATCGACCTCCATCCTGATCGATAGGCGCAACTAGCACCCTCAACTAACTCTTAAACAGTTCGTTTTATGATCTGTTCACGGCACAACGCATTTAAACAGTTCATGTATTTTGTGTTAAATAAATCAGTTGAGTTACATTTAAACGAGCGTTACATTTCATTGCCGCTTTAAAACCTCTAATAGGTTATGGACCCAGAACGATTGGCTCAGATTTAAATTAACTGAAAACTGGAAACAGCGGGATCAAGCGGACACACAAAGAGAAGAACGCGTCGAATCGGCAGACATCTTGCTCTCTCGAGAAACTTCTGGACATCGACAAAGCGAGAAGGAACAAACGCCGTCTTCTCGAATATTGTGTGCTTGATTGCGAGTGAACAGTGAAAAAGCCAATCGCGAGTCTTTGGACAATAACACGCAACGCGAATTTTGGCTTATTGCGAGTGTTTTGGCCTAGAACACGTGACGCAAGAAAACGTGCTTAACGTGCGAGTTGTGTACAAACGTGCACGACACGAAATTCCATAGGCCTATTTGCGAGTGTTCCGGACAATAGCACGCGACGCAAAGTGTATGGCCGGTTGTGAGTGTTTCAAACAATAACACGCGGCACAGCAAAATTTATTGTGAACAATCGTGAGTGTTCCGGACATTAACACGCGGCACGATTGAAGTGAGACAATGAATTCAAACTGTGTAGTGCGCATCGAGGCCTTAGGGCGCGATAATTACGACACCTGGAAAATGCAAATGCGCGCCATTCTGATAAAGAATGACGCGTGGGGTTATGTCAACCGCCAGATCGTCAAACCTGAGCCGGGTGAGGACAATGCAGCCCAAGTGACCGAGTGGACGACTAGGGATCAAAAGGCCATGTCAGACCTAATCCTATCCATCGGACCAAGCCAGCTCAAGTTGGTGAAGAACTGCAGGTCATCAAGCGAGATATGGCAGAAACTTGAGGATACGTTTCAGTCGAAGGAGCCGGCTCGCAAGGCCATGTTGTTGAAGAGTCTAACCTTGCAAAAGATGACTGAAGGTGGCGACATCCGTGAGCACCTCAACAACTACTTTGACTGTGTCGACAAGTTGGCTGACATGGACGTAGTTATTAACCCAGACCAACTTACCATCATGATGCTGTACAGTTTGCCGGCAAGTTTTGAAAATTTCAGAATTGCCATTGAGAGCCGGGACGATCTACCGAAGCCTGAAAATCTACGTACGAAGATAATCGAAGAACACGATGCCACCTCGTCAACACCGATGGAAAATCAAGGCGCCATGTACGTGAAGAAGAAAGGTTGTTACTTATTACCAGCCCTCCTTGGGCGACTGATTTAAAACTTCCCAAAATCATCCTCCTATTTTTGATCGGAAGTACTTCATCATATACCACACAATTGAAATGGCAGGGTCGTGGAGTGTTGGACACACATTTGGTCAACCTAACTGGTATCATTTGGGCGTTCAACTATTAGGTGTAATTCCCTATAAAGAAAACTAATTATAACCTTCAAAATATGTGTATTAATATCAACTTTAAACATATGGCGGGGACTCTCGTCGAACAGACTATGGTTTCCTATCTTCAATTCTCCTCGGCAATGACGAAAACATTTGACCCAAAATGAATGTTGGAATATAAAGATGTTTGTTACTCACTCATCGACGGTCTTGCAGATAATCTACGAGACATGCTCGATAGATCAGTTCTCCCCAGCATTTCTAAGATTTTCCACACGTGGTTTGAGGTTAGAGATGTTTTCAAAGCCACATCTCTGCGAGAGAAATGAATGTGCTTCCGTACCCAACTTGAATTGTGCTAACAGAGATAACATCGTTGTGATTTGTAGCCGTTTCGAGTACTTTCGAAAGCCATGCTTTCAACAAAACTGTTTCTCCAAATAGGCCTACGCCAAATTACGAGAACGTGACCTTTCCAATCAGACGCTACAATAGAAGTGCTGCCCCGCTTGACACGAAAAAACCCACCTCTCATCTTGTAAACACATGTTTTCGTCTTTCTCCGCCAGGGTCATGATACCCTCCAACCCATACAAAATACACCAATAATCTCGAACCCATGTATATTTCTTACAACTCATGGCGCGAAACTCTTCTCTGACGTCAGAGTCTTACACAATTTACACAAAGCTTTCTTCAAGACAAGGGAAGTTATTCTCGGCCCAATCTAAATTTGGCCTAGAGTTTCCTGCTGTTGCAACATCTTGTAGCTTGCCTACACAATCCGCTGTCTTGTATACTGACATCTCCCATACAAATTAAATGAAATATTCCTGACTGAGTCCCCGAGATACACAAGATATATATACACTAAATAAAATGAAATCCTACAACCTAAATGATGATGATGAACAAGAAAAGAAATAGTATGAACAAATTACCCTAACCTGACTTCTCTTGCAGTCAACCAAATAAGGGTTTGGGAACATTGTGACCGGAACAGTCACAATACGCCCCCATGTGATTCACACGGGTGAAACAAGTGTGGATCACAAACACTCAAACAAGCAACGCACTGAAAACACAAAGAATTACACTATTACATAAATAAACCCTGGAAGACATATATACACACACACATTTGTCAAATTTTCACACATTCTCACTCTCTCGAATGTCTTATTGTGTCCATTTCCTAGCCTCACTGATTTCTCTCAAGTGTCTTAGGTCTACCACTTCATTTTCTTCGTCTCATCATGAGACCCTATCGCTTCACAAGCCATGGTATTTGCCTGCACAGGCCTTATCATACCATCTATCCATCTAACACTCGATGCCACTTTGCTGGTTAGCATTCTTCGTCACATCTCTTGAGTTTTGTCATGCCATCACGTTATGTTGACTAATTCTCTAAGAGTCCATGCCATATTATTTTACAGAGTGATATCTACGGAGATTCCTAATATTATGTGTACTGACAGACTTACCATCCTGGTCCGTTAAACTATAGGCACACTCACCAATACGTTTAACCACCTTAAAAGGCCCCTGAAATAGATGAAAAAACTTCCCTATCTCCTTATCTACAGCTGAAGACGGATATGGAACCCTCAGAAGCACCTGATCGCCTACTTCGAAAGAATCAAACTTTACCCGCTTCTGCTGGCGCCTACGCTTATTCCCTGCCTTGATTAAGTTGTCCCTAGCCAGCTGGATACAAACATCCTTCCCAATCTCCTCTCCCGTGACCAAACCTAGCATTCTAGCAAGCTCATTGGTAGGCTTCCTACCATACTGAATTTCATAGGGAGTGCATTTTACACTCTCATGGAACGTACTATTGAACCATCGTTCAATATCTCCTAACTTGGAGAACCACGCATTGTGGCGATTGCTCACATAGGTGCGAAATACTCTCCCTAATTCTCTCATAACTCGTTCGGACAAATTCCCTTGAGGATATCGAATAGATGAGAATATGTGCTTGATACCCAATTCACTCAACTTGGTTTTCCAGATCTTTGAGGTGAATTGACTACCGTGGTCTGATAGTATCCTGAGAGGCACCCCAAACTCAGGTACATACTTATCAGTGATCTGTAGGACACAACCCTTCCCGGTCGCTTTTCTCAGGGGATACAGTTTGACGAGTTTACTGAATGCGTCAACAACCACGAAGATATACTGATATCCAAACTGAGCTTTAACCAATGGACCATACAGATCGACACAGAGTAAATCCCTTGGTTTTTCTGTGATCACCTTTTGCCGAGGTCCCTCAAGAAACCTCGTTGGGCATTTACACCGTTGACACGAGTCACAACTTGCCAGAACTTTCCTAATCTGCCTTCCCATGTTCTTCCAAATGAAATGCTGCTGAACAGCAAAAAGAACCTTGCTTGATCCAAAATGCCCTAAAGCCTTGTGATGATACCAAATCATCGTTACCTGCAATGAGCTTGGCACACACACTCTCCAGGCACCGTCATGGCACAGCCTAGCCAAGAAACCACACTCCAACTTGTACCAATACTTTCCAACCTTAATTCTACTATCCACATCCATACCTCTCAACTGAGTCAAGATATCACCTAAGACCTCATCCTTCTCCTGCTCTACAAGCAGATTCCTTAAGCAGCGTATCTCATCATCACACTCGCTTACCTTGGTTACGCAGATAACAACACCTTCCTGTACCTCCAGTACCTGATGACCCTCATCACCCCCAATGTTTCTACTCATGAAGTCAGCCACAATGTTCTCAGTACCCTTAATATGCCTTACCTCAAAGTTATATTCGCTTATAGCCAATATCCACCTTGACATCCTGTTCGAAGTGAGCTTGCAGGATCCAATAAAAAGTAATGCATGATGGTCAGTCAGTATCTGCAACTTACTGCCCAACACATAACTCCTAAACTTCCCTAGAGAGTATACGATTGCTAACATCTCTATTTCAGTAATTGTATATCTCTTCTCCGCCATGCTTAGCCCTCTGCTTGCTAATGAGACAATCCCTAGATTGCCCTCACTATCCTCCTGACACAAAATGCCTGAGATGCCTTGCATGCTCGCATCAGTCATCAAAATGTAGGGACAATCCAGACGAGGATACCTAAGCATGACAGTCTCTACAAAGCCTCTCTTCAACTCCTTAAAAGCCTCATCGTGCACCTGGGTCCATACCCACTTAGTACCCTGCTTCAGCAATTCCCTAAAAGGTTCTACAAGACAGGAATATTTAACTACGAATCTACGAAAATAATTGAAAACCCCTAATATTGACCTCAATTGTTTGGCGTTACGTGGTGTAGCAGTGTTGTGAATCTTGTCTAATCGTGACTGTTCGGGAGACACCCCTTGTGTTGTGATGGTATGCCCTAAAAATGTGATTGATGTTGTGCAAAACAGAGACTTCTTAAGTTTAATTGTAAATCCCCCGTCCCTTAATTTCCCCAAAACAATGTCTAAGTGATCCAGGTGTTCCTTTAATGTGTAAGATGCAACAATTAAATCATCTATGTACATTGTCACAAACTCGTGTGTGTCCCTCCCTAACACTAGATTTAAGGCCCTAATCAACGCTGAACTGCTGGTCTTTGTTCCGAAAGGAACGACCCTGAATTGGTACAAACCACTCTTAAAGCTAAACGCAGTCAACTTCCTGTCCTGTTCTCTCAACGATACCTGCCAAAATGATGCACTCAGATCCATAGTGGAAAACCATTGCTTACCATTGAATTTCTGAACCAGTTCCTCAACACATTCTGGCCTCTGTTGGTCCCCAGATATCCTACAATTGAGCTGCCTGGCATCAATACACAACCTGACCGAGCCATCACTCTTCCCAACCACAACTAAGGGATTCAGATATGCACTAGTTGAAGGCTCAATAATACCCTGATTCAGCATAATGCCTATTTCTTTCTCCACGGCAGTAGCAAATTTGTGAGGTATCGGGTACTTGGGTCCTGAAAATGGTGAATGATCTACAATTTCGAACTGATGCGTATAGACATGTGTTAGCCCTGGCTTGTCACTGAAAACTTCTTGGTTTAGCTCTAAAACCTCTAACAACTTATCCCTCTCCTCAACACTTAAACCACTCTTATCCACAGCCTGCTGGAGTTGATCACACTTATCACCCTCCACAGCAATGTGACATAAATCCACAACTTCCTCCTCATCGTCAGCCTTACCTTCTGCCATATCCCCTACAGTGACCTCAGTAACACATGCCTTTACTGTCTTATCTACACTCTTGCATTTCATTCTCATCTCCTGGCTTATATTCCCCCTCACAAAGTTGATGACACCCCGGTCAAAATCAATAACAGCACTATGCTCGTTAAGCCAGTCTATCCCCAAAATCATTTCATAAATTAGGTTAGGAATTACCAAGCAAGTCTTGTGGTCAACTTCATTACCGAACCTCATGGGCAACAATACCTGCTTTCCCACTCTTTGGGATTTATTGCCAACAGCAGTTACCACATATGTCGACTTAACTGGAATTTCTTCCAACTTACCACCGTCCTTGATTAAGGTATCATAAAATCCCTTACTGATGACACTTCTCTCACTCCCCGAATCCACCAATGCCTGCACTCTCTTACCTAGTATGCTCAACTCAACAGTTGACATAAAAGCCTCCTCCCCGATACATGAGAACTCCTGCTGGTCAGCTAGCAGATCCTCCCGACTCATCGGCATAAAATCCTCCTCACCCACAATAACACACTGCTTGACTTCATTTCTTACGGACTGCCTGACTGACCTCCCTGCACAGCCCGTTCGGAGTTTAAAGCTCCTTGACCACCTTGTTCTTGTCTCCTCTGGTTCACCTGTACTCTTTCGTTACCACCTTCCTGACGCCCCCCACCTCTCTGATAGTTACCTTCCTGTCGCTGTGAATTATCCTGACGCCCCCCACCTCTCTGATAGTTTTCCTGCCTCTGCTGATAATCTCTTTGCTCCTGATTAAATCTACCCCTATTAAACTCCTGATTATTCCCCCTATTGCCCCTAAATTCCTGTTTGACCTCTGGCCTCTCCATGTGCTGCTTGCCTAAAACGTCAAAGCTCGTGAGAAGCTCTTCCAACTCTTCTACCGTCCTAACCTTCTGCATACAAGCTGCCTCCTGAATTCTAGGTGGGAAGTGCTTCAACATGACCCTAACCACATCACTGTCAGAGGTCAGCCCATCCAAATTCTTCCAAATAAGTACATGTGCCAAAAAATATTCTGTCAGGGATACCCCTTCTCTCTCCTTATATTTCCCAAAAGTTAATTTTTCCCTTTCCCTGGACTGTACCCCCTCCCCCCAGAACTTAGCTTTGAATTTATCCCTGAATTCCCTTAAACTATTCATGTTAGGCCTGTATATTTGGAACCATGCTTTCACATCCCCTTGAAATGAGTTAGACAAGATCTCCAACACTGTTTCCCATTCGTCTTCTAGATCCTTGCTGAATTTCTTCTCAATGGTTTTTAAAAACTCCATAGGGTTGAACTGCCTTGAGTTAAATTGTGGCAGACCAGGGTCCCTGAGTAGCAAACTAGATGGCATCACAACCCTTTGACTCATCGGTCGCTCTTTCAACTCTCTCCTGACCTTTATCAGCTCTTCCTGCAGCTTTTCGTTTTTCTCGGTCAATGCCACCTGCTTCCCTCTCAGACCCTCAATCTCTCCCAACTTATTTTCAACGGCACCTACTCTATCTAAATATTCCCTCTTATTCCCACTTACAGTGTTGCATATCTCATCACACTTTCCCGTTACATTCTGTACTTCTGCCCTTGAACTAGCTATCTCTGACTTAATTTTCGTTATTTCCACATCTTGCTGGTTCTGATGGCCTTCCATTCCTTCTAGCCTACTTGTGATCCCAGCCTGATTCCCCTGCATTTCTGCCCTGATTTCCTCTCCCTGTTTGCTAATTTTCCCACTTAATTCCAGGTTCATACTCTCCATTCTACTATTAAGGACAGACTTATGGTCCCGTATTTCTTTGCTGAGACTCTCTATCCTTGTGTTCGTGGCCCTGTTGCTCTCCTGAATTTCCTTACTTACAAATTCCTTCACTTCTACTATCTGTTTGGTCACTGACTCTACCTTCTCATTTACAGAGCCTACCTGCTCCTTAATTTCCTTACTCATAGATTCTCCTTGCTTCTTAATCTCTTTTATTTCACTCAGTAGCATTTGGATCAAACTATCGTTCATAACCCCCCCATTTACATTTAAGTTACTACCTTCAGCGATCAGCTGCGACTCAGTAGTAACAATGGTAACATATGTTCCCACTGTCTTTTCCACATCTTCCTCACTGCCACTTCCCCCAGTTTCCTGATTACCTGACATTTTACTGTTTGATTTACACACAACCCTTGACCTTAATTCTAAATTGTCTGATGTGGACATACCCCTTAAAACAAAACAAATTACTGTGAACCCTAATACTCCCAAGGTGTCTATCGGCTGTGTGCATATGTGCCCTAATGATACCTGCTAGGTTTCCCTACTCTTGCCCCACGTTGAGGTGCTATGTTGTTACTTATTACCAGCCCTCCTTGGGCGACTGATTTAAAACTTCCCAAAATCATCCTCCTATTTTTGATCGGAAGTACTTCATCATATACCACACAATTGAAATGGCAGGGTCGTGGAGTGTTGGACACACATTTGGTCAACCTAACTGGTATCATTTGGGCGTTCAACTATTAGGTGTAATTCCCTATAAAGAAAACTAATTATAACCTTCAAAATATGTGTATTAATATCAACTTTAAACATATGGCGGGGACTCTCGTCGAACAGACTATGGTTTCCTATCTTCAATTCTCCTCGGCAATGACGAAAACATTTGACCCAAAATGAATGTTGGAATATAAAGATGTTTGTTACTCACTCATCGACGGTCTTGCAGATAATCTACGAGACATGCTCGATAGATCAGTTCTCCCCAGCATTTCTAAGATTTTCCACACGTGGTTTGAGGTTAGAGATGTTTTCAAAGCCACATCTCTGCGAGAGAAATGAATGTGCTTCCGTACCCAACTTGAATTGTGCTAACAGAGATAACATCGTTGTGATTTGTAGCCGTTTCGAGTACTTTCGAAAGCCATGCTTTCAACAAAACTGTTTCTCCAAATAGGCCTACGCCAAATTACGAGAACGTGACCTTTCCAATCAGACGCTACAATAGAAGTGCTGCCCCGCTTGACACGAAAAAACCCACCTCTCATCTTGTAAACACATGTTTTCGTCTTTCTCCGCCAGGGTCATGATACCCTCCAACCCATACAAAATACACCAATAATCTCGAACCCATGTATATTTCTTACAACTCATGGCGCGAAACTCTTCTCTGACGTCAGAGTCTTACACAATTTACACAAAGCTTTCTTCAAGACAAGGGAAGTTATTCTCGGCCCAATCTAAATTTGGCCTAGAGTTTCCTGCTGTTGCAACATCTTGTAGCTTGCCTACACAATCCGCTGTCTTGTATATTGACATCTCCCATACAAATTAAATGAAATATTCCTGACTGAGTCCCCGAGATACACAAGATATATATACACTAAATAAAATGAAATCCTACAACCTAAATGATGATGATGAACAAGAAAAGAAATAGTATGAACAAATTACCCTAACCTGACTTCTCTTGCAGTCAACCAAATAAGGGTTTGGGAACATTGTGACCGGAACAGTCACAAGGTCCTTCAAGGAAACAACAGTCGAAGCCTCAAAACAAAAACCACGGCTACTCCGGTGGTTTATTTATTTATTTATTTATTTATCGTATGGCATACATGAAAATTATTTACAATTTAACATCAAGTTCCGAAACGTAATGAAGTGCCTGTGGTGTCCCTAAGAAGAAGTCGCTGAAATCACCACCGTATGATGTTTGTGGGCATTCCTGAACTAGGTGCCGAACAGTCTGTCTTTCAGCACCGCACTCGTAACATGACGAAGACTTTTTCCTCCACTTGTACAGGAGATCGCCGCATACACCGTGATTGGTCCGGATTCTATTTAATTTTGACCAGGTCTTTCTGGGCTGAGTGAACCCTGGCACCTGCTCAGTTATGCATGGCATTACTGTACTCTCTGGAGGGGCAAACGAATTCCAATCAGAAGACCATCTCTCAGTCAGGTTGAATTTGTTAGTTGCAAGATTCTCCGCTGTGCAGATAGGTGGATGTCTTGAACGTAATCGTTTCACATGTAGATCACCAATGTCTCCATGGATTGGTAGTTGTTTGTTGGTCTGGATCTTTCTATATTCTCTTATCAAAATGTTGCATTGCCGCAAATGAGGAGGTGGGATGTGGCTGAGAATAGGAAGCCATTGTGTAGGAGTTGACATAATTGTTCCTGTTATCATGCGCATGGTGTTATTCAATTGTACATCTATTAATCTTACATGCGGACTGTTTATCCACACAGGAGCACAATACTCAGCAACAGAATAAACTAAGCCTAGAGCTGAGCAACGGAGAGTAGTTGCGTTGGCACCCCAGGTGGTGCCACATAATTTCCGTAAGATGTTGTTTCTTGTCTTCATTTTGGCAGAAGTTATTCGTAGGTGTTCTTTGAATGACAATGTTCTATCCAGTGTTATACCCAAATACTTGGGATGTCTGTTATGGCGAAGGAGGATGTTATTGAAGTAAACCGTAAGTTCCCTTGTTGCCATTTTATTGTTCAGGTGGAAGCAAGCAACTTCGGTCTTAGTTGTGCTTGGCTGAAGTCTCCATTTGCGAAAATAATCTCCCAGTGCAGAAAGATCATTTGTCAGCGTCTCTTCTGTACTTTCGAAACATGGATCTCTAGTAGCAATTGCCCAGTCGTCAGCATATCCAAACTTCCTTGATTTTGTGGAGGGCAAATCTGATATATAGAGGCTGAACAAGAGTGGGGCAAGCACTGATCCTTGAGGAAGTCCATTATTTAATTTACTTGGTTTGCTAATTTCACTGCCCATGATGACCTGGAAGCTTCTATCATTCAGCATGTTGCTTACAAGACGAGCCAGTGTCTTACAAGGGATAACTTGAAGTAATTTATAAATTACTCCCTCTCTCCAAACAGTGTCATAAACTGCCTTAAGGTCTATAAATGCTACTGATGTTTTTTGGCGATTCTGGAACCCTGCCTCAATATAGGTGGTTAAGGAGAGAACTTGGTCCGTGCAACTCCGTTGTGGTCTAAATCCTGCTTGTTCTATGGGAATTACTTCAAGCACTTTTGAGGCGATTCTGTTCAAGATTAGTAAGAGTGACAAGGAGAAATTGTTTCCGTTCAAATGCTCGAAGTGCGGAATCAAGGGACATAAGGCAGTGGACTGCAATGTTAAGGTCAATAATTATCAGCTGTCGGACGTGTCACTCTTTATCAGTTGAGGAACCTGATAGTGCCAGATCGCAACGAGCAGCGTCGAAAACCTGTGGTGTCTCGATAGTGGGTGCACGTCTCATCTGTGCGGTGATGCGACTGTGTTTACAGAGATGGACAAGGGCGAGACTGGCAAGCTGAAGTTAGCGAGCAGCGCAACCGCAGAGATAAAGGCCCGAGGAACTGCAAAAATTGCAACAAGTGTAGACGGTAAAACTTGCAACGTTACTCTCAATGAGATTTTGCACGTTCCTGAGATCCGCACTAATCTCTTATCAGTCTCGAAGATGACAGACCGTGGTTTCTCGGTTGTTTTTTGGCAAAGAGAAGGCAGAAGTTTTCGACCAGAATGGACTGACGAGATTAGTTGCAAAGCGCAAGGACAATCTGTACTACGTACAGGGCACCACACTGGAAAAATGTCGAAACTCAGTGTCAGAAGACAAGCGCGACGAGAATGTGGCGCAGCTGTGGCATCGAAGGATGGGTCACGTCAAATTTCTTGATCTCGATACGGCAGTGAAGAGCGGATCCATTCGAGGTGTGCAACTAAAAGGGAGATGTGGAGATCTAACGTGTGACATTTGCACGAAATGCAAAATGACTCGAATACCTTTCCCGAAAGAGTCAAATCGTGTGACCGGTAAGCTCGATATTGTTCACACAGACGTTTGTGGCCCTGTGGGTGTTGTGTCGAACGGTGGATCCAAGTACATGATCACATTTACGGACGACTACTCGAGATGGACAGAGGTACGGCTTATGAAGACGAAGTGCGAGGCGTTGCAAATGTTCCGAGAGTACAAGGCTTTCGTCGAGAAGCAGCACGGTCTGAAAATAAGGTGCGTACAGTCCGACAATGGACGTGAATATGTCAACAGGGAATTTGACGAGTTCTTGAAATCTGAGGGGATCGAGCACCGTCTCACAACACCATATACGCCTGAACAAAATGGTGTGGCTGAGAGGAAAAATTGGACCCTTGAAGAGGCAGCAAGATGTTTACTCCTGCAATCTGGCCTATCGATGACGTTCTGGGCGGAGGCGATCAACATCGCAAATTATCTGAGGAACCAATGTCCAACCAAAAAGCTAAACGGGAAGACTCCATTTGAGCGCTGGTTCGACAGAACTCCGACTGCACACTATTTCAAGGACTTTGGGAGCAAGGTGTTCTGCCTGGACAAGACCCCAAACAAGGGGAAGTTTAGCCCTCGCTCAAAAGAGGGAATTTTTGTTGGATATTCGGAGCAGTCGAAGGCTTACCGTATCTGGATTCCTGAAACGAAGAAGATCGAGATCACTAGAGAAGATGACCGCGCCTAAGAAATCAGTCGATGATCTGTTCCCGCGTGACTCTCCGGACAAAGTACGCATTGAACCAGAGGATCCGATCCATGAACTGGAGTTCGAGCTGGTGTTGAGAGACCAAGTTCTGGAAGAAAACCAACCTGATGTTGCTGAATGGGAATTCCACGATGGCTTCATAGGCTTTCCTGCCGACGATTACTTTGTTGAACCGGAGATCCAATTCGATGAGCAACAAGCGGCATCATCTAGGAGAAGAGGCGGACGGCCTCGTTTGATTAGAACTGGAAATCTGGGTGACCCCGCAAGGACTACGGTGATCGACCAGGGAAGTGGCTAACGTCGCTGAAATCCCAGTGACCCAGGCTATCTCCGGAGATGACTCACCTGCGTGGATCGAAGTAATGTCAGAAGAAGCAGTTTCACTGATTCGGAACAATACGTGGAAGCTGGTCGACCGTCCCAAGGGGCAACGTGTGATAGGAAGCAGATTCGTTCTCCGGAATAAGTTTAACCCTGACGGCACTATCAGCAAGCGGAAGGCACGCGTGGTAGCTAGGGGTTTCACGCAGAGACCAGGAATAGAGTTTCACGACACGTTCGCTCCAGTCCCAAGGCTGAGCACAATAAGGACTGCGGTGGCGTTAACTGTACAAGATAATCTAAAGATCCGACAGCTAGACGTCAAGACGGCGTACTTGAACGGAGAAGTCGAGGAGCAAATCTTCATGGAGGCCCCGGACCACTTCGAGGACGTTCTTGCCCATACCGTTCAAGACGAGTCAGTTGACGAGACTGTGCGAAATACCGCAGATGAGATGCTGGAGAAGTTGACCAATCGTGACATGGTGTGCTCACTAAACAAAGCGTTGTACGGACTGCGACAGGCAGGACGCGCTTGGTATCACCGTCTCGAGGAAGAGATGAAAAATCTCAAGGCGACTCGCTCGGATGCAGATCCATGCATGTACCACATCGGACCGTTCGAAGATAGGATTTATATAATCATCTATGTCGACGACATGATGATCATGGCTCGAGACGACAAGAAGATCGACGTGGTGAGAGACTTTCTGAATACCAAGTTCGAGATCAAGGACTTGGGGGACGTGCGGTATTGTCTGGGGCTGGAGTTCGAGAGGAGCGCCAACCAGATGAAACTCAGCCAGAAAGGATACGCTGCAAAACGTGTCTTGCGATACCTCGCTAACACACGTGATCTCGGCCTCATGTACTCCAAATCCAGCGGTCCAGCATTGATGTACGTGGACGCTGACTGGGGAAGCTGCCTGGTGGATCGAAAATCGTACACTGGATACGCGTTCACACTAGGCGGCGCTGCAGTGAGTTGGGAGTCCAGGGAGCAGCCTACTGTGGCCCTGTCGTCGACGGAGGCCGAATACATGGCCTTGACAGAAGCAACCAAGGAAGCTCTGCACATGAGGAAACTCCTGAAAGACTTCGGAAAACCGATAGATGTTGTCCCAGTGAAGAACGACAATGTAGGTGCGCAGAAGCTGACGTCGAATCCTATGTTTCATTCACGGACGAAGCACATCGACATCAGGCACCATTTCGTCCGAGATGCCGTGGCCAAAAAGGTGATTTCGGTGGAGTACACTCCAACGGATGAGATGCCTGCCGACATATTGACAAAAGGATTGTCAAGGCCCAAGCACGAGAAATGTGCTCAAAGCCTTGGCTTGAGACCACATGCACCAGGATGACTCCGGCTGTGGTCGAGGGGAAGTGTTGGTGAGATCGGCACCTGCCGATATCGACCTCCATCCTGATTGATAGGCGCAACTAGTGCCCTCAACTAACTTGTAAACAGTTCGTTTTATGATCTGTTCACGGCACAACGCATTTAAACAGTTCATGTATTTTGTGTTAAATAAATCAGTTGAGTTACATTTAAACGAGCGTTACATTTCAATGCCGCTTTAAAACCTCTAATATATACTGTATTACTGAAACAATTACATGTTTTACGGTACTCTATTTACTGAATTATCAATTCAATTGAACATGCAGTATTGAACAAAAACTCTCCAAATGCCTAAAGCATGGTGGCCACTACTCCTGGAAAACCTGGAAATCCTGGAAAACTCCTGGATTTTTATTAGGTCTGGAAAACTCCTGGAAAACGATGAAAATTTGAAAACTCCTGGAAAATAGCCACTGTTAATTAATTATAAAAATCTTTCCATCTTAAATCATACTCCCGCTGCGGATTTGGGTGAGCACTTTATCGTTAACGAAAGAAATTTCCTCAGGCTACCTGTTTCTGTGTGTGAGAACACGCGATAGTATTTTGGTATAACATATTGAGTATAGAGAGGAGCCCTTGCAAGGTAGGATTGAGACGTCAAGACTGAGGTGGTATGGACACTTAAAGAGAATGGATGAGAAGAGGATTCCCAAGAGGATACATGAGATGCAGATGCAGAAGAAACGACCAAGGGGAAGACCAAGAGATAGATGGCTGAAAGGAGTGGAGGAATGTGTCAAGAAGAGAGGCGAGGACTGGACCAGAGTGACAGCGGAGAGGTGGTGGGAAGAAAGGACTAAGTGGCGAGGCTTATGTTCCAAACAGACCCAGCCTGGGGCTGGAAACTGTACAAGATGATGATGATGATGATGATTGAGTATAGACAACTTCACTGCAAAAAAATTGCAGGCGGCATTCTTTTCTCTCTTTTTTTAAGCGGATATTTGAATCACAAAGGCTTTTTTAAAATAACAATTAAATCATTTGTGTGTAGGCTTACGTATCAATAACGCAATCCACCACTAATGTTTGTCAACATCTGTATAAGAAAATCAAACACAACTGCTTTATTTTGGTCTTGAACTAGACAACCGATAAAGCCCCGCACTTGCGCTTATTTTTAAATCTGGAAAAATGAGAATTACTCCTGGAAAATTCCTGGAAAACTCCTGGAAAATCGTTCGCCGATTTGAGTGGCCACCATGCTAAAGAAAAGAAACTTGTCAACAATGTCTGCTTGCCTGCTGATTCACGTTTTGTTGCTGCGAGACCTAGCCATCGACGAAAAATCAACACATCCGTTGCGATTGCCTCCGTCTGTTGCTTCACTTACGTTAATGCCATAACCAATGTACTCAATCCTTCACTGTGAGACATTGTTTTATCCTTTTGTTCTACAATACTTCGTTCTTCTTCTTCACTATCCTCATGTTCGTTAGTGCTTGTCCCACGGCTGCAACCTCCACACAGGGTGTCCAAGAATTTAGTGTACACCAAACGTTCAATTAAGTCTACCCATGTCAGATAACACGGAATGTGGATAAGCGAAGGTCGGTTGCGCGGGACTACTGTATATGCATCTGTAATACCTTTAAGCAATGGTGCAACTTGAAAAAATATCCTCTTCTAATTTTACCTAGAACAAAAATGGCAAATCCATTCTTTTGTAATCATCATCTTCATTTCCCCTTTTCCAGCTGACACTGGGTGGAGGCAAATATGGTTCCTCTCCACTTTGTTCTGTCGTTCCACCATTCCTCTTCCGACACGGTGTTCCAATCCAGGTTCCGTTTTCGAATGCTATTCTTCACCGAGTCCATCCAACGCATTCTTGGTATTCCTCGTCCTCTCTTCCCTGTTCCAGTGCTCGTCTTGATAGCCCTACTTCATTCATCCGTTTGACATGTCCAAACCATCTCGATCTGTTTTGCTCCTGTTTGTAATTTAGTTCCTGTACTCCCAGTTCTTTCCGTATATCTTCATTTCTCACTCTGTCTCTCCTCGTTTTCTGGACCATACTTCTCAGGAATATCATCTCAGCTGCCTGTACTCTGCTCTTATCCCTCTTAGTCATTGTCCAAGTTTCTGCTGTATATGTCATTATAGGAACATAATATGCTTTGTACATAACTTCTTTAGCCTTAATTGGTATATCCTTGTTCCATACTAGACCCCGTACCTGTTGTAGAAAGCACTTTTTTTATAAATCCGCAAAATTTCAGTCAGGTCACCTTAATTACTAAAAACCCCAGGATTATTGTAAGGATAGAATGGTTAAAACTGTAAGAACCTTTTGGTAGATCACCATAGCTTTCGAGTTGTCTGTCCCTGCTTTAAAGCGTTGCTTTATTTTGTAGGAAGGCTCCTATTGTTACTGATGTGGTTATTATGTCCATTAGGTAGTGTAATCCGAGGCTTCTTCACCATCAGGAAAAAAGACCCCCAAAACCGACTGCCAACGTCTTCGACCTGTTTCAACCTCCTCAAGTTGCCCAACTACCAGAAGAAGAGCACATTAAGAGAGAAGCTCCGCTATGCCGTATCCAGTAACACAGGCTTCGAACTGTCTTAGTACCTGCCACCTTCCAGTCTTTTATATTGTTTTCGGGGGGATTCAGTGTACAGTATGTATTTTGTTAATCATGTCTGAATTTAAGACTCGAAAGGCTCACAAGTCCTTATTAAAATGTTCATCGTATCTTAATGTCTTAATTATATGGTACAAAGTTTGAAAGGACAGCAGTACTGATTGTGAATTTTCAATGGTTTATTGGAAATGTTTCCAAGAATTGCGGGAAGAAAAACTTCTATCTTTTTTCTCATTCTATCCATTCTAGTGCACTTCTCGATAGCCTTCCTTCTGCCATTATTTTTACTTGTCCAAAACAATTCAGTCATTCTTTCTTCAATTTTCAAAAAAATATGTTTCCATTTTTATATAATAAACGAATTTTTTCAGTGTATAAAGCTATCCACTGTTCTTTATGTATTTCACTTCCTTAATTTTTCTTCCACTGTTTTTTAGATTTTCAAACCTCTTTCTTCTGTTACTCTCTTCCATGTCTTTTTCGTTCCAATTTTTGGTTGTGCAGCTGCCCCTTGAAAGGTTTCTGAAATAGTATTGATTACCGTAGATACATTATCTGATTATGTTTGTAACAAAGCAAATGAGTATAAAAATATTGCTAAATTATGAGGCTTGATTTTGACTGGCATCAAGGGCTCTGGCCTTCTTCTCCCCATGTTTCTCGTTCAATTCTGTCCTTTGGATCTTCTTCCCATTGACATTGTCTCAATTTCAAACTATCATTTTTCTTGTTCTTTGTTTTCCTGTACGTTTGATTCTATCCATAGCAGCATCCTTTGTGCTGCTTGCTTTCCTTCTTCCATTGTTTTTATACATCTTAACTCTTTCAGTCAGTCACTTTCTACTGTTTATTTTAGCCTTTTGTAATATTGTCCTTCCTTGTTTATGCAATCTTCTGTGTCTAGGTCCAAAATTCTACTCCTTATGTTAGAATAGATTGATAATTTGATTTATACTGTAAAAGTAAGCATTTACTTGTTCTTCTGGAATGAAATCCTTTATGCTGAAAACATTTTAACCATAATCTATGATTTATCTTTTTTAATGTTTTGAATGTCCTTAATTATTCAATGTTATTTATTTAATCATATTTTTTCTATCACAAATTATGTCTTTCATTCCCTTAATTTTCGTTTTCCTTACATTTATTTTCAGTGTCAACAATTGCACTCTAATTTTGACTTGTTCTTTCAACTTTAAATGAACTACAGTACCTTCCTAGATCAACACATCATGTACATATGACGTTATTTTTGTATCGTCTGTTTTTGAGTTTTATTGAACTCTTTTAATGATGCTCCTTGTAATAGCCCTCTGGTTCCCTAAACTGCACCATTCTATCTTAAGAATAGTGGGGCCACTTCATGTGTATGGTTTTTATTTCTTCTTTTGCATCCCTTTTGAACACCTTATTCTGTTTAAAACTTGTAGTTACCATCTTTACATATCATAGACATATTTCTAAATGTATGGATGCAATTCCTGTATCTTTTACATTATTGGCTCTATGGTTGATCTTCCTGGTTTGAATCTGTGTTGTTCCTCTCCTACGTTGGTTTCTGCATACAAACCAACAGCCCAAGTAAGGAGATTAAATGAAAATGTGATCGCTGTGTTTTAGATTTAGATTTTTGCCTGTTTAAGAATGGCATATGCAGCCATTTATGCCATTTTTTCTTCCAGCAAAAGATATTTGTATGCTGCCTATAAAACCAAAGCAAAAAGTCAAAATTCCTTTTTGTAGTTTCTAATAATGCGCAACAATCTGTATCTACCAGACCATTTACA
This sequence comes from Meconema thalassinum, assembly GCA_946902985.2. Taxonomy (NCBI): domain Eukaryota; kingdom Metazoa; phylum Arthropoda; class Insecta; order Orthoptera; family Tettigoniidae; genus Meconema; species Meconema thalassinum. The sequence goes on from OX336395.1 coordinate 194,451,527, forward strand.
CAATAAGGTCCAAAGCTTTTTTTTTTAATTTTCTCCCTAAGTTTCCATGAAGTGTAACTGGTTTGCTTTACATAATATGAATTCTGAGAAGGGGAAGAAAAAAGGGTCGGCTTCCATATATTAAGAAATAATTTTTTCAGGACTTTACTTTGTGTGGGAACATTGTCTGGGATTTGTTCAGTGTTCCACTACTTTTTAATTAATGTAAAATCTTTCTTGGTAACTTTATGCATGGTCTTATAGACTGAATTTATTATACATGTATGTACATTTGTGTATATAATATATATTTAGATGATTCTTCTGAATATTTGTTGTTCGTGGTCTGGGGTAAAAAAAAAATATATGTGAAACAAATGAAATGTTTACCCCATTTGGACATATTGTGTTGCTGTATAGAATAGTGTACAAGTATGTAAACTTGAAAAGAGCCTTTTGAGTCTTGAAGAGAAAGGGGGGGAAAAAAATCTGTGCCTGTCTTGTAAATGTCAAGTGTTTGTATGTAGTTGGACTAAGCTGTGATATATCAACTAGTTTCTGAAAGGGTTTTAATAAATGAGAATGTAGTTTGAGTGACTTTGTTATTGTCTGCCATGGAACCCATGTTGCTAATAGTATAGTCGTGTTGGTCAACGCATTTACCAACTTGAAAGGCTTCAATGTCCAAAATCTTCCCGCTTAGACCCACCCAACTAGTAATGGGGGTTCGGTGTCGGCTTTCTTTCTCTCAACACCAGATGTTCATGATGTTTTAACACTGCAGTGGCTGCGCGAGAGAAAGTCACGCCAGTGGTTGCGCGGATCACAATTGTGATCCATACTTCCTTTGTGGTTTGAGGCTATTCTATGGTATTTATTTAATGAATATGATTATACATTCTGAAAAGAACTTAATATCTATACAATATAATATAACTAAACATGCATTTACAAGAAATACCTGAATAATTACCGGACATTGTGATTTGTCTAATATTTGCCTAATACACTCCCTCCATAATGTTTTTTGGAGGTACAGTCTATTATATGTCTATATTGATATAGTCTGAAGTGTTAATTCATAAAGAGACTATGCAGCAGAAGGTGTGATCACTGTTGGTTGGTTCTTAAGTTTAGGGGCTGCGAGAACGTGGTCATGTAGCCCCGTGTACTGTGGGTGTGTGTAGAATCTGTCTGATAACCGGTATTAATTGTGATGACTGTATTAGTTTGTGTTATCTGTTTTTTAATTTAAGTACAGACTGCAACTTAGAATTTTTCAAATAGTTCCTACTATTGCCGCCGAGCGCCACCGTCAACGACTACTAGGCCAAGTACAGAACTTAGCTACTAAACGCCAACGTAGTCGGCTCTTGATAACGAACGTAGAAACCTAAGAGCGTTGTTTACATTCTTAACCTATCCAATTTAGCTTCACATAGGTGTAATTACTGGAAGGTTCTTTAACATGCCATAAATCTAAGACATGGGACCGCCGGCTTTACTTCCCCTCCGAAGGAAGGCATACTGAGGGATTTTTAACGCTCTTAAAAAATCCCATGGCTTCGGCCGGGTTTGAACCCGCTATCTTGGGCATAGAAGCTCAGCATGCTACCAACTATGCCACCGAAACTGCTTGTGATGACTGTATTGCATCAAATATAAAATTATAATGGTGCAATAAATTCAGAGGAAATGTTACATTTCACTCGCAGTCTGTGTTCAGGGAAGTTCTTACAATCCATTATCATTATCATGGCAAGTGTCACATACAGATTGCTACATACATCACCACTAGAAACATGATCATCACAACTATCAGCATCACTGTACACGTCTGGATGCACTTATACGTGGTGTTCTTCAACCTCTTCCTCTCACCCTCAAGAACTTCATCTTCCTCGCTGTCTAGTTCATTCAGCCATAGATTACCGTATTTACTCGTTTATCATCATCATCTTCATTTCCCGTTTCCAGCTTCCTGGGTCGGGTTGTGAATTAAGGACCTCCAACGTTTCCTGTCTCTCCACCACTCCTCTCCTGTTTTTAGTACTTCTTCAGGTTTTCCTCCTCTCTTCTCTACACACTCCCACACTGTATCTGCCCATCTCTTTCGGGGCCTTCCTCGTGGTCTCTTCCCTGTCATCTTTTCACAGAAAGTTTTCTTTGGTACTCTCTCCTCTCCCATTCTTATCATATGTCCATACCACTTTAACTTTGTTGTTTCTATCCTGTCCTGCAGCTTCAAGATTCCTGTCCTTTTTCTAATCTCTTCGTTTCTAACTCTATCTCTTCTGGTCTTGCCCTCTATACCTCTTAGGAATTTCATCTCCGCGGCTTGTATTCTACTCTCCTCTCTTTTTGTAGTAGTCCATGCTCCAGCTGTATATGTTAGTATGGGTCTGTAGTAGGTTGAATATAATACATTTTTACATTTCTTTGGGACATCTCGGTTCCACAGAATACCCCTTATGCTCTGGTAAAAACTGTTCGCTTGTTGTATTCTCTTTCCAATCTCCTCAGTTATCCTTCCATCTTCTGTGATCACACTTCCCAAGTACTTGAAACTTTTAACCACTTCTAGAATTTTCCCATTCAATTCTATCTTTCCTCTTCCTTCCTTCCCTCCTCTTGACATTACCATTGTCTTGCTCTTCTCTGTGCTTACTTTCATCCCATATTTCTCTATTTCTTGATTCCATACATCTAGTTGTTTTTGTACTTCCTTTTCATCCTCGCCCCATATCACTATATCATCTGCAAACAGCATGGCCTTTGTTGCCTCTTGTCCCAATCTCTGTTTAACATTCTTGTGAATTTCATCCATGACTATGATGAATAGTAAGGGGGACAATACACTTCCCTGTCGGAGACCTGTCTATGCCGTCTCTTGCTCATTTTCAGTCCTGCTTGTGTACTGCAAGCTTCTTAATTATACACTACTCGTTTATAACACCCCCTTTTTTCCCGAATTTTTGGCTTCAAAAATAGGGAGGGGTATAATAGCTGAAAATTTCCCTTGATATAGGTTAGGATGGCATGGTATAAAGGCACACCTATCACCCTTAAATCAACACACAAAATAGTTATTTTAACCTAGACTTTATTTACGATAAATGTGATGATAGCCCATTTAAATAGCCACTCTCTCCCATCATCACAGCTGACTGGCCACAGGACTAAGGCAGCACTGCAGCCGCACAGCATTGCGTCCATCGAGTTCAAGGTTACGTATTTTTGCAATATGTTACACGTTAACTAGGCCTACCTGAAATAAGGGAGATTTGTTTCTAATACCGACCGAACACATTTTCGTACTTTCCTTCTTTTACACCGCGGAAGGACTTAGAAGTTTTCTTGGCTCCCAATAATTTGTCCTGGTTGCGCCAATAACGAATCATACACGGCTGCACTTCGTATTTACGACTCGCCGCTTTCACTCCATTTTCTGCCGCAAATTCTAGCACTTTCAACTTGAAGTATGCCGTAAAACTTGTTCTCTTGCTCATTTTCAGTCCTGCTTGTGTACTGCAAGCTTCTTAATTATACACTACACACGGCCGTGCGGGACGCGAGACACGGAACTCCTAAGCTGAGGGGTAGAGGGAGTGAGTAACCATTGTTGAGGTCAACGATGCACAGGTGGTGCAGGCAAAAGCGCGGGTTTTACCGTTAATTGGAATCTTGTAGGCCTATTTGCTACATTTTTCTGATTATTTCTCCTTCGCAATTCCTCTTCTTCTTCTTTTTCAATTATTCCCCCCCCAATAATAGTAGAAAATTGAGGGGGGGGAGGGGGGTGATAGGCGAGTAAATACGGTATATTCTCATAGTCATCCATTTTGCACTTTTATACCAATAATTAATATAAACTCATAAAACGGAGTAGATATGCACAGGAAATGAGTTTAGACACTGTAATAATAAAACGAACGAACTTAAGAAAATGTCACTCCAGTGGTCACATGGATCACAGTTGTGATGCACAAGAATAAATTGCTTCATAATGTGACAGTCATCAGTAAAATTTACCTGGCTACTGCATGTCAGAGAGAGTATGGGTAGAGCCCTGCGCGGATAAACAAAACGTTTTCCGCATCCGCACGACTGTTATCCGCCCCGCATCCGCACGACTTTATCCGCATCCGCACGACTTTATCCGCATCCGCATGACTGTTATCCGCATCCGCCCCGCATCCGCAAGACTTGTATAAAAATCCGCTGATATTTCAATTCTGGTTTCCTGACCTCCGCTTTAGACAAAAAACTGGCTATACTTCTTTGGCTACATTCGCACTTGTGCCGCAGTAGGTTTGATGTGCCTGATTTGTGTCCTGAGTATGAATACACTTTTTAAAGCTAAAACATCCTGCTATATCGTTCACCTCTTTGGTTCCCTTGAAAACGTAACCAAATCTGCCTTATCCTTGACTTGAGCTTTGTTTCAAGCACTATTGAATATACACCTTGTTTTGTTTTAATAGATATTTTATCAATGTTGGTTGAATGATGTTCATACTTCCCGGTCGCGGTAACATTTACTAAGTGAACTTCTCTTTAAGCATGGAGAAAGGGATTGATATTTTTCCGGAACTTCCAAGTCACTAAGTCAGTCATCATACTACTGCTCTTGACCCATCAATGTTCGCATCGTTGATGTCATAACTGTCTCCGTTGCAATATCACAGCCCACGCGTTTCAGTGCCAAGATGGAAATAAATCTACAGATAAACCTGGAACCAGATCTTACAGGATAGCTTAGATAGCGAAGTAGCTGACTTGAGAAAAGTGTTAATGATGTCACCACGATGAACTAACAAACATATTGACAGCATTATATCTCGTGGATAATGGCAGTGAGAAATTGATGATGATGATGATGAGATGTCAAGACCTTCTACTACAAACATACGGTACGATACTTAATAAAATGTAGTTGAAACCATTATGAGTAAAATAATCTTCTCGTGTATAACTGCAAAACATACCCGAATATTTCGTACGCAATAGGCTGTAGGAGTATTCCTCTTTTAAGCATGAAGCTGTAGATTGCCATATCAAATATGTAATATTATCGAAAGTTCCATATCGTATTCTAAAAACTATCCGCAAATTTACTCCAAACATTATCCGCAGCGTATCCGCTATCCGCACAGCCATGCAAAATATATCCGCGTGGCGAAAAATGCTGCGGATATCCGCGGATATCCGCATCCGCGCAGGGCTTTAAGTATGGGGCGTGAGGAAGGTACACAGATGCTCAAAGCCAACAGCCATACCAATAGGCTGGAGCGACAAAAACTAAACGGCTGGATCACTGTTGTAATCCTCGCGAACACTGGAGTGTTAAAGGTATTTGAAGGTAATTTGTCTTCCTTAGATTATTAATCATTGGTGCTTTGTATAACTATTATTTTGGAGATATAAACATAAGAACCAACTTGCGCTCAACGTGTTCAAACCCCCGTAAAACCTGGGCGAGAAATATTTATATAAGGGTTAGAATCAATCACATGTCGAATTGTTTGAAACCACCTGGAACTCTGTTGACCATCATGACTATACTCTCTTTTGCATACTAGTATGCATTTTTTTTTTTTTTAAGCTACCGTATTTCCTGACATACGGTAATCTTCATATATTTTTAGGCTAAAATTCGTCGAAGAAAAGTAGGGTGTAATGATTCAAAGAATGTCTGTCTGTTAGGTAGTCAGCCCGAATGCTGGTTGGATCCTCAAAAAGTACCGCCATTAGGTTGTGTAGGTGGATACCCACAAAAACCCAAGGCAGCGCTATATTGAGGCGTACTAGGCAAGATGAGGAGTGAGGTAGTTTGCCATTGCTTTCCTGACTGAGTCAGTACAGCAGTACTAACCTTATGATTAGAACCTTTCACAGCATCCACAGGCACAGACTGTGCCACGAATGTCATTACTAAGCACCTCCCATACCTCAGTAGCTTCCATATAATCACAGCCATGAGTGAGACTGAGCCTCGGTGAAAAGCCACATTTTACTCTAGCCTGTGCCAACAGACAAATGCAATTGTACTGCATTCATCAAGAGATGGCAAACAGGCTATGAAGTATATTACAGTGGAATCTCGTTAGTACGTTTTTCAAGGGACTGAAAAATTTGGACGTCATATGCGGGAAAACGTACTACCGCAAAATGCCATACTGCATTTACAACGTATAAGAAAGAACGCGGCGTATATATGGACGTCAAATCGCCGACCTTAGTAAGTGATTGTATGCACTACTACAGTCACGACATAAACATAGGTTATCAGTAACTTACACGGAATAAATAACATAAAAATGAATTACTGTACCTCTACACTACAGTATAATACAGGGTTTTTATTTCTGCTTAGCAAGGACATTCTCGCTCCGCCAGTGACGGCTCAGTTACCGGCGACCGCGCACGCATATGTTTGAAGCACGGGCTTGCTTGAACCACTTCAATAAAGCGCTTTCTAGTTGAGGAAACTGTCCCTCTCGTACACGTTTCCTTTTGCCGCTCATTCCTTCTTCAAATGCACGTTCGATTTCCTTCCTTTTGCCGAGAATCGTGTTCAGTGTAGACGGAGGAATGTTCCACTTTCGCGCTATATCCACACGCTTCATGTGAGGATTGCATTCCACGTCTCGAATGTATTTCATCTTCTCATCACTAGTTATCTGCCGTACTTTCTTCTTATCCATTATGAAACACGCAATAAAATAGGTCATAACTGGACGTGAACACGAAGAACTAGAAGACAATAGTGCGGAACATGGAAGACAATAATACGCCTACGTGAGAAATAAACAAAGGGAAAGGGGTGGAGGGCAGCGGGAGAGAGACACGTCACCTGAGTTGCGTCATAGCTATAGCCACTTCTACGCCGTCAAACACAATAAAATCATCTACACTGTCAATAACTATCAGAGAATATGCGGCAATATCACGTCGTGTTTCTCAGAGGCCGAATTTTTTAATGAAATAAGAATAAAATACGGTTCACTAACAAATAGTTCAACGGAAATTTGATCGTTGTAAGCAGGAATAGAGAACGTATTAAGGGGATATATCAACATGAATTTAGTAGGATAGGGACTTGAGAAAGGGCAGCGGGAGAGAAACACGTCACCTGTGTTGCGTCATAGCTATAGCCGCTTCTACGCCGTCAAACACAATGAAATCATCTACACTGTCAATAACTAATTAAGTATAACAAATTTAAAGTTTCCGCCTAATCAACACTCATTTATTATTTTAGTTAGCTTATGGGTACATGTTTCGGAATTAGTACAATTCCTTCTTCAGCGCCCTTCATAATTCATATTCGGAAACATCATAGACTAAAAAGACCACGTCCATGTGAGAAACATAACACACTGATATTAAAATACTATAAAAAACTAGTTAAACACTTTAAAACATGACAACCTTATGGACATTACAAACATAAAGCAATAAAAACATTCCTGCTGTTAACAGTCAACTTGATTAATAATCACTATTATGCACATTCTTGAATGGTATGCGACGGTCAAATTGTGCAGTCGTTAATCTCTTTTTGTGAATAAAAACAAAGAGCACATTGCATTAGTGTCCAGGACCCAAATAACTTGCTGTACTGATGAACGTTGACATAAGTGGAAACTTTGTTCGGCACTTTGTTGAAAGTGCGCTGACATGTGCTTAATAGAATACAAACGGAGAAAACCTTTCAATTATTAAACTTGTATTTTGCACATTAACTTGGTGTGTTTGTCTTGAGCTGAGAGCTCCACGGACCTGAAATGAAAACATTTAGTGGTTGGAATATGTTGAAGACAAAGATTTAAAAAATTTGAAAGAAAAAACTTAAATGCCGCCCTAACAAAAATTTTGGACTTACGTGCAACGATTTAAGATCAAAACGCCAAGGTCAACGAAATGGTGCTGGGTGGTAGGCTCCCACATCTGAAGCGAGAATTAGTACCAAAATGAAGGAAATGACTTTGAATAAAGAAAAATTGCGTGGAGAACATTATGTTAGATTAACTTACCGGCGTGACTGATAATGCGAAGCGATGTAGGCAAGGTCAAGTGCCTGGCTGTTTACGGTCCGATGTGTATACAGGCTGATCCACTAGTGCTATGAGTGGAGTCAAGCTGCTGCCTGATACAGTTGAGGGGCGCACAAGAGCGGGGGGGGGAGTGGAGGGGTGGAAATGACCTGCGCGGCACTGGGTGGGACGGGAATACCGATGTCAACGAACTTGCTATTGTCTATGGAGTTTTTAATTTTTTGGAGATGAGGTGGTCTGCTAATGTGTCAAATAATATATTGGTATCAAAATTGATTTCATTCAAGTTTTTGTGTGTATTGGACCTTTGGAACACGTTGATGTGTATGTTTTCTAAAATATTCATCAGACTGCCTTTGGATACGTAATGCAATATATTAACATCATTTTCTAAGCTGGTGAAACTGTGTTTACTTTCTTCCATATGGGATGGTATAGCCGAAAATTTTTTATGTTTTATTGCTGAAAAATGCTCATTATAACGAGTGCGAAAGCTCCTGCCGGTTTGGCCTACGTAATTGGCTGGACACGAATCACATTTGATTTCATATACACCCGATTTGGAATATTTGTTGGTGTGATTGATTTTGCTTGAATTGAAGAATTTTTTGAAGTTAGAATTGTTGGTTTTGAAGGCAATGTTTAAGTTGTGTTTTTTTAAGATGTTAGAGACAGTATAAACGCTTCGGTCCACATAAGTGAAGGTTGCGAATTTTTTCTTTTCGGGTTCAATTTTGACTAATGTGGTTTTCGGTTTACTTTTTACTTTATGAATAAGGTTATTGATGTAATCGTAACTGTAGCCGTTGATGTTTGCTATTTGATGAATAATCTCTATTTCCTGTTGCAAATCCTTTGGGGACAACGGTATATTCAGGGCTCTATTTATGAGGCTGATGAAAGTTGCCCTTTTATGACTTCCAGGGTGGTTGGAGTCATGACGTATAGTGGTGCTCGTTTGCGAGGGTTTCCTGTATATTTTGTAATGGAGCCTATTGCTTTTTCTAGTTACCGTTAGATCTAAGTAATTAATTTCATTATTGACTTCGGACTCAACAGTGAACTTGACGTTTTCGTCGATGTTGTTCAAAGTTTTTAGAATTCGAACTTCAAAAAATTCTTCAATTCAAGCAAAATCAATCACACCAACAAATATTCCAAATCGGGTGTATATGTAATCAAATGTGATTCGTGTCCAGCCAATTACGTAGGCCAAACCGGTAGGAGCTTTCGCACTCGTTATAATGAGCATTTTTCAGCAATAAAACATAAAAAAAATTCGGCTATAGCATCCCATATGGAAGAAAGTAAACACAGTTTCACCAGCTTAGAAAATGATGTTAATATATAGCATTACGTATCCAAAGGCAGTCTGATGAATATTTTAGAAAACATACACATCAACGTGTTCCAAAGGTCCAATACACACAAAAACTTGAATGAAATCAATTTTGATACCAATTTATTATTTGACACATTAGCAGACCACCTCATCTCCAAAAAATTAAAACCTCCATAGACAATAGCAAGTTCGTTGACATCGGTATTCCCGTCCCACCCAGTGCCGCGCAGGTCATTTCCACCCCGAGCAGTTCCACCCCTCCACTCCCCCCCGCTCTTGTGCGCCCCTCAACTGTATCAGGCAGCAGCTTGACTCCACTCATAGCACTAGTGGATCAGCCTGTATACACATCGGACCGTAAACAGCCAGGCACTTGACCTTGCCTACATCGCTTCGCATTATCAGTCACGCCGGTAAGTTAATCTAACATAATGTTCTCCACGCAATTTTTCTTTATTCAAAGTCATTTCCTTCATTTTGGTACCAATTCTCGCTTCAGATGTGGGAGCCTACCACCCAGCACCATTTCGTTGACCTTGGCGTTTTGATCTTAAATCGTTGCACGTAAGTCCAAAATTTTTGTTAGGGCGGCATTTAAGTTTTTTCTCTCAAATTTTTTAAATCTTTGTCTTCAACATATTCCAACCACTAAATGTTTTCATTTCAGGTCCGTGGAGCTCTCAGCTCAAGACAAACACACCAAGTTAATGTGCAAAATACAAGTTTAATAATTGAAAGGTTTTCTCCGTTTGTATTCTATTAAGCACATGTCAGCGCACTTTCAACAAAGTGCCGAACAAAGTTTCCACTTATGTCAACGTTCATCAGTACAGCAAGTTATTTGGGTCCTGGACACTAATGCAATGTGCTCTTTGTTTTTATTCACAAAAAGAGATTAACGACTGCACAATTTGACCGTCGCATACCATTCAAGAATGTGCATAATAGTGATTATTAATCAAGTTGACTGTTAACAGCAGGAATGTTTTTATTGCTTTATGTTTGTAATGTCCATAAGGTTGTCATGTTTTAAAGTGTTTAACTAGTTTTTTATAGTATTTTAATATCAGTGTGTTATGTTTCTCACATGGACGTGGTCTTTTTAGTCTATGATGTTTCCGAATATGAATTATGAAGGGCTGAAGAAGGAATTGTACTAATTCCAAAACATGTACCCATAAGCTAACTAAAATAACAAATGAGTGTTGATTAGGCGGAAACTTTAAATTTGTTATACTTAATTACAAAACGTCAACACGGAACCTGCAATGGACTCTTCTTCGAATAAACTGTCAATAACTAGCAGAGAATATGAGGTAATATCGCGTCGTGTTTTCCAGAAGCCGAATTTTATAATGAAATAAGAATAAAATACGATTCACTAACAAATAGTCAACGGAAATTTGATCGTTGTAAGCGGGAATAGAGAACGTATCAAGGGGATATATCAACATGAATTTAGTAGAATAGGGACTTGAGAAAGGGCAGCGGGAGAGAGACACGTCACCTGTGTTGCGTCATAGCTATAGCCGCTTCTACGCCGTCAAACACAATGAAATCATCTACACTGTCAATAACTATCAGAGAATATGAGGCAATATCGTGTCGTGTTTTCCAGAAGCCGAATTTTATAATGAAATAAGAATAATATCAGGTTCGCTTACAAATAGTACAACGGAAATTTGATCGTCGTAAGCGGGAATAGAGAACGTATTAAGGGGATATATCAACATGTATTTTGTAGAATTGGGACTTGAGAAAATCATCGCGCTAAACGGGAAAACGTCGTAACCGAGAACGTGCTAACGAGATTCCACTGTAGTTACTCCAAATTAATCTAGAATGTCTGGTACTATACGTGTGCAAAGTTTAGAGCTAATGGCTTGCATACTTTTCGATATATTGATATTAGGATTAAACAAATAGAGAGAGCATTTATTAACAGTTGGCAGCCCTGCTGGTTCTTACGAATACGCATAGTCATAACTGTTATAGTACACAATGCACATACGAAATTTGGTTGAAATTCATTGGTTAGTATTGAAGTTACAGTAGGACCCCTGTGGTCCGCCCTCGGCTGGTCTGTCACTCCGGTTGATCCGACCGTGCTTGAGCAGATCTTTCCCCGAATTGTAGCGGTGAGTCACTACCCGTCGCTCCATTGTTGTTTACAGGTACTTGCTATCGCTTGTCCGTTTTAGTGTTCCATCATCTCTTGTATCGTTTCTGTCGTCCGTATTTTGTACAGTACGACTATGAAGTTTGTAGTGCTTACTGTGCGTTGGGTTTACGACATTGTTCTTCTGTGTTGGTTACAGTACTGTACAGGAATGTGTTTACTGTTCATTGTGTGTACTTGACAGTTGTGTATGGCTCTTTAACATGACAGGAGTGAAACGTAAACACGTTACTCTTTCATTAAATGAAAAAAAAAAAAAATATATAGCAGTGCTACGAAGACTGGACAAAGGAGAATCACTCTAAAAAATTGCCAAGGAACTCAATGTAGGCGTTACGACAATGAGCGATTTTAAAGAAAATCGGAAAGAGTTTGAATCATGTACAGTGACGATCGACGGTGAAAACGCTCTTTAAAAACGCAAACATTTAAAAACCTAATCTTGAACTGTTGGACAAAGCATTGTGGATGTTGCTGTACCATGAAATAAGGAAAGGAACCCTGATATCTTGAGTTCAGAGATTTTTTATTTTATTATAAATCCCTATATTTCTGTACTTTCTGATAATCCGACCTTTCTTGCGTTCCGACCACACCCTCATTCCCAAAGGTGACGGATTACAGGGGTTGTACTGTATATGCATTTAAAAACTGGACCTATCAGCAGGCTTAGGATCATGTTGGCAGCACTGATGTACGGTATATAAGTTACACCAAACTAAGGTAGAGTGCAAAGTTTAGAGCTGTTGGATTGCATACTTTCTGACATATTGATATTAGGGTTAGAAGATCAAAGTTCAAAGAAGAAAAGCCACAATCATTTTTTAATATACTGTATTATTATTTGCTTAATTTGTAATCCTGTGTATTTCACTTTCATCAAGATTGGAATATAATTCTTGCATTTTCTCATTGTGAGCATCACGTGTGTAACATTCATGGAGGTCTGTGGTGTTTCCATGGAAGTGGCCGATGCTAGACTGGCACAGGGTGTCTCTTATGTAAGTTTCTGCCAATAGCAGTCAGGCCAGTTTTCACATGGACAAACTGGGGCTGGCAGCGCTGTGTATGGCGGCTTATTGAAGCTCATCTTTCCGAGGCCAACTTTTGGAAGTGAACCTTCTAATAATAATACAGTAATTACATCTAGTTAAAATGTGGATTACTGAAGAAATTCCTACACACTGGACAATAGGAATAATCCATCCATTATTTAAGAAAGGAGACAACGAACCCAGATAACTACAGAGGAATTACCCTTCTGGACTGCACATATAAAATTTTCTCTCGCATAATTTACAACTGGATTAAAAACATTCTGGAACCATAACTTGGAGGATATCAAGGAGGATTTCGCCCTTACAGAAGTTGTCCAGACCAAATTCTTAGCCTGAAATTAATAATGGAATATTACAAAAACAGAAATAAGCCACTCTTTATCTCTTTTATAGATTTCAAGAAAGCCCTTGATAGTATTCATAGACTGACACTGCTAAAAATCCTCAGATCCTATGGTCTCCATCCTAAATTGATAAAAATCATTGAATTAACATTAACAAACACAAATTCTAAAGTTAAATTTAGAGGAGAAATATCGACAGCTTTCACAGTAAAAACCGGTCTCAGACAAGGTGATGGAAGGTTTGGCAAAAGGAAAACCCTCCTAAGATCAAATTGGAACAAAACCATCAATAAAAATAAACTGCTTAGGATTTGCAGATGACTTGGCTCTTTTAGCACTAGACAAGGAAGAGGTTTGTACTCAGATCACTAGTCTCCAAGAAATTGCTCAGGGGATAGGATTACAGATATCCTTTGAGAAAACTGAGATCATGCCTATGAAACCCTTAGATATAAATAAAGTCTATATAAATGATCATAAAATTAACCTAGTTTCTCAATTTAAGTATCTTGGAGAAATTATCACACATACCTTAAACAAAAAAGTAACTTGGATAAATAGAACAAATAAAATGAAAAAGGCACAAACTCTAACCTGGTCAACATATAATAAAAAATGCCTATCAATAGCTACTAAGATCCAACATTATAAAACTGTAACTCTCCCTGAAGCCACTTATGCTTGTGAAACACTGTTCCAAATTAAAAAAAAAAAAAATAACAAAGAACTGATCAGCTCCTCAAAACGGAAAGAAGAATCATTAGAACGTGCATAAATAAAAAGTATCAGGTTGAGAGAGAGTGGAGGATTCTCCCAAATGAAACTGTCTATTGTGAGATTGATCCAATTACCAGCACAATGAAGAAGAAAAGAATTTCATATTTTTTCACATCTTATGGCTTCCAGTAAACAGAATTGTACGCCAACTAGTGATGAGGAATCTAGGAAAGAAAAATGGAGGAAAATGGATCCAAGAAATCCAACAAGATCTCAAAGCAGTTGGACTCAAGATAACAGATGCCGAGGAGAAAAATAAAATTAACACCATTCTTAAAACTCACAAATTTTCTGCAGAAATGACACATGGAGATTTCAGATGAGTTGAGAAAATCCCGATCTGAAAGAATGAAAAAGTACTGGAAAGAGCGCAAGAACCAAGCAGTAAGCGGCTTCGGTGGCGTAGTCGGTAGCATGCTGAGCTTCTATGCCCGAGATAGCGGGTTCAAACCCGGCCGTAGCCGTCAGATTTTTTAAGAGCGTTATAAATCCCTCAGTATGCCTTCCTTCGGAGGGGAAGTAGCCGGCGGTCCCATGTCATAGATTTATGGCATGTTAAAGAACCTTCCACTAATTACACCTGTGTGAAGCTAAATTGGATAGGTTAAGAATGTAAACAACGCTCTTAGGTTTCTACGTTCGTTGCCAAGATCCGACTGTGGTGACGTCTAGTAGCTAAGTTCTGAACTTGGCCTAGTAGTCGTTGACGGTGGCGCTTGGCGGCAAAAGTAGGAACTATTTGAAAAATTCTAAGTTGCAGTCTGTACTTAAATTAAAAAACAGATAACACACACTAATACAGTCATCACAATTAACACCGGTTATCAGACAGATTCTACACACACCCAAAGTACACGGGGCTACATGACCGCGTTGTCGCAGCCCCTAAACTTAAGAACCAGCCAACCAACCAAGGAGTATTACCTTCAAAGAAGAAGTGATTGTGGAACGACTCAAGTGGTCCAATGTGACCAATCAAGATAATAATAATTACTAACTTAAGTACTTACCTCAACTGTTGCAGTGGAAGGTAGACTGCGGGCTCTCCTCTTTAATAGGAAAAACACAGATGGATCAAAGTCTCATTTGACTTACTGCTGGGTCTTTGTTGAAAGACAAACAATAGGAAGATCTCTTAAAAAGGATGGTAAAATTGCATAAGGCAAATCGGTAGAGAATAATCCCAAGAAATCCCAAAGGAGTGTAGGTCATAACTTTGTAGCAATTACGAAGCTAAGACCAACGAAATCAAATAATTACTTACAACTAGAAAAAGTAGATGAAGGATGCCTAAAGTTAAATGAGAATAACAATGAGACGAAAATAACTCAAAAGACTTTTATTAACTTGCACAACAAGAGTTGCGCAGTATTACGTAAATAGTCACAAAAATATTAAAAAGAAAAACAAACTCAATAAAAATTAAACTCTATATATTCTAAAAGATTGTTATTTATTTATTTATCGTATGGCTTTTAGTGCCGGGAGTGTCCGAGGACATGTTCGGCTCGCCTGAGTCTGTAGCTGCTTCCAGCGGACTCCCTAAAGGGTGAGCTACAAGTTCCGTTCAATTTCAAGTAGTTCCAACTTTCGCCACCAGATATCAATGATACCTAGTGGTGAACGTTAGAACTTAGAGCGTTCTGGCGAAATCTAACCTAACAATTTTGCTTTACACAAGTTTAGTCTGTGAAAGGATCTTTTACATGCCATAAATCTATGACATGGGACCGCCGGCTTAACTTCCCCTCCGAAGGAAGGCATACTGAAGGATTTTTAACGCTCCTAAATAAATCCGACGACTTCGGCCGGGTTTTAAACCGCTATCTTGGGCATAGCAGTTCAGCATGCTACCGACTACGCCACCGAAGCCGCTTATGATTATGAACTAAGTAAAACTCAACAATGAATCAAAATAAAATTTACAGCAATATAAAATGTCAGTCTTCGAAGAACACCATACAAGAAGTTAAATGTGGAAAAAATTGCGTGCTTACACAAGTATTGAAACATACAAGGGGGATGTGTGTAGAACAGGGGATGAGATACAAGGGGGGAAAAGGGTGGGGGAGGGGTGTGAAACATAATACGCGACATCAGGTGAGAAAAAAAGAAACTCGATCGAAAAGAAAAAAATTAAATGTGCAAAATTACTTTAAAAATTAAATCAAACATGAATACTATAAAAATTGAATGTACAGTAAAACTTCGTTTAACCGTCATCCTTTAAATCGTCAGTTTCTGTTAACCGTCATTGCTGTAATAGCATAATAATACTGCAATAAAAAAGTGCTTTAAGGTGCAGTGACGCGTTCGCTTTGTTTACTTACTCTATTTTAGTGGGAAGTGAATGTACCTGCCCGACATAGAATGGACGAGTGTTCAAACCCTGACGAAAAACAAACTATTAGCCACTCATAGGCTGAAACAATGCTGTCCAAGTGTATAGAATGGTTTGAAAGTCAAGAAGAAACCAATGCAACGCAGACACTACTGGTCTGAAAAATACGAAATATTGCCGCGGTGAAGGCTCGAGCATCAAAGAGGCAGAAGAAAATGACTGGCTATTTTCAAGCTACATGAACTATTTCACCTGTAAGTTTATATTACTGTACTGTACATTATTTTGCCACATTTGTAGCTACTGTACGGATGTTTTTATCATGTAATAAATAGTTTCATTTGATATTACAACCGTGTTTAATTTCTTTTCGCTCCGAAATATATTACAATACATTACTGTGAGAGTGATTTCACCGACAGTAGTGGCTGCGCTCGCTAAAGCACTGTGTTAGGTCATGGGGCCAAGCTCTCTGCTGACTCGGTAGACGCGTGGGTTCGAGCCCCACCGTCGGCCGTCCTTGAAATGGTTTTCCATGGTTTCCCATTTTCAACTCCAGTGCAAATGCTGGGACGGTACCTTCTGACAGGCCACGGCCGCTTCCTTCCACATCCTTGCCCAGTTTCATTCACCATCATTCATTTCATCTCTCATTAACTCCTCTCATGAGGTTGGTGTCAGGAAGGGCATCCGGCCGTAAAAATCATCCGCCGCAAAGACTTCCATCGCATCTCATCCCTGACCCCATAGGAAAAACGGGAATAATAAGGGGTAGACATACACTGTGAGAGTGATATCTGTCTATAATATAATTGATTGAGGTAATGTTTTGGAGGAATATTATAGTGTTTCTGTTCTCCGTCTATTCGCTCAACCGTCACGACCACGGTCCCGACGATGACGGTTAATCGAGTTTTTACTGTATACTCAAATAAAAGGCTTCGAAAAAATTATGTTTTCTACACGGCACACGAAAGACGCTTAGTATTGTACGATCAAGGAACTGTGAAAAAAATCCGTATACTCATAAGATATGGAACAAAAAAACTGACAGGAAACCAGACAACAGTTCGATAATCCCATGCAGATGTTCAGCTGTGACCAATTAAGACTTTCATAACAGACTTAATCTCTACCTGTGGCACGAGCACTGAGCAAAGTCCGAAAGAGACAAAAAGAAGTACAGTATCACTTTCAACCCTTAGAGATTCAAAATTACATAGTTATGTAATGAATACCAATAACCAAAATACAAAACTAATCAATGGCATGACAAGGATGTTCACTTAAAGATGTATAACTAATTACATTTGTTGGTACACCTGTTAATTCTCATATGTTTACCTTTTTATAATAGAAACATGTTTTTGGCCCTTCAGTGGGGCTGTCTTCAGCTTGTTAATTAGACTCAATCTACATTAGGTGTATGTGAACAGAATTACGATATAAATTTACATAAATTTTGAAATGGACATCCTTACAATTTAAATAAGAAATATTGATACGTGCTACCCCTAGTAGCAAGTTTGTTAATTGGATCAAAGTAGGTAAAGCACAACACAAATGGTCCTTTAAAGAGATATTAGCTTTATTGGAGGTCAGAAAGTTACACCACACAATAAGCAAATAGAAACAATTAGCTGTCTTTCTTCGTGTTTGCTCCCTTATGGAGGACACTCACCCTTTCACTTGCTCACACAGTTAATCCCTTGCTAAGGAGACCGGTGTCCTCGGTAGAAATACCTGCAACACTTCCTTGAGTACACAAGCTACAGTTATTTACGATAGTCTGGCACTCACTGTTCTTGAATACACACTGTTTCGCAATTCGCATGTCACCGTGACACCTCTATTGCACTGGTAAGAACACACTCCTCAAACCTCAGTCCGTCCCTCGCTGGCCAGGTCGCTTTTTATAGCGGGGCCGGTGACTCAATGGATGATTCCAGAACAGACCAGGATTCACGGTTACTCGAGAATTCCATTACCGGGTGGGTTCGAGACGGTCTCTTTGTTACTGCCTGTCTTCTTGTTGCGCAAATTGCTGGTTAACACAGAGGCAGGGGGTAGCCCGGGGTGGTCTGTGAATCACGCGAGGAGGTGATGAAGCAACCGTGCAGCCATAACAATATATTCAAGTACTCGAATCCAAAAGGAAATAAATAGAAGTATTGTTCGATAGGATTTGAGTACTTAAAGGGCCGAAAACGTTTCTACTATAAAGAAGTAAACATATTTACAGGTGTATAAACGAATTTAATTAGTTACCGGTATTGAAGTTATCTTGCCTGCAGACTGATGGTGGGATAGCTGATGAAGTGCGAAGTAGGATAAAGGCAGCTTGGATGAGATGGAGGGAAGTCGCAGGCGTATTCTGCTACAAAAGGATGCCACTACATCTGAAGTCCAAAATATACCGCACAGTAGTACGTCCTGTTGCTTTATACGGTGTTGAATGTTGACCGGCCGATAAAGCTACGGAGCGCCAATTACACAAGATGGAAATGCGAATGCTCCGTTGGTCCATGGGCATCACACTCCTGTATCATGTCAAAAATGACACTGTTCGCCAGCAAATGGGCATCGCACCCATCACTGAGAGGGCACGGGAAAAGCGTTTCCAATGGTATGGTCAGGTCTGGCGTGCTGCACCTGGAACTGTTGCCAATTTCACCCGCTTGTTTGAAATTAATGGGCAACGTCCACGTGGACGTCCAAAGCAGCGCTGGCATGACACAGTAAATGCTGACATGAAGACCCTCAACTTAAGACCACAAGATGCCCAAGAGACAAGATCAAAATAGCGGACCCTGCACCAGCAGGAAAACGCTAGGAAGAAGAAGAAGATCGAAGTTGATACGTTAATATTAAGAATTTTCCAGTATGGTTACAAGTAATGTTTTTGCCTTATATGAAAGATGTATGTCGAAAACACATGAAAGCACACACGCAAATAAAATATCGAAATATAAAACATGGGAACTTAATAATTATATAATACTGTAGTTACATTAATTAAACTGTGAGTTGTACTAACAACAGTTGGTTTTAAAAGTGGGCCAGCAGTCGTCCTAACACGTCACGCTCACATGACGGCTGTGGGCCAAGAGAGCTGACTGAAGCCTGCCAAATCTAGGAGGAGAGGAGATAACGAGTTTGGTTGGTTCCTTAGTTTAGGGGCTGTGACAACGCGGTCATGTAGCCCCGTGTACTTTGGGTGTGTGTAGAATTTGTCTGATAACTGGTGTTAATTGTGATGGCTGTATTAGTGTGTGTTATCTGTGATTGAGGTAAGGACTGCAGACGATCAATTTTTTCAAGTAGTTCCTACTTTTGCTACCAAATGCTACCATCTACAACACTTAGCTGTGGACTTGACTACTAGATGCCATTGCAGCCAGGACCTGGCGGTGAACGTTAGAACTAATATAGCGTTATCAATTCTAACCTAAATTTCTAGGTTAGATTTCGCTGGAATGCTCTATCAAAGTTCCAATGTACACCACTAGGTATTAGTGACATCTGGTAGTGAAAGTTGGAACTACTTGAAATTGAACGGAACTTGTAGCTCACCCTATGGGTGTCTGCTTGAAGCAGCTACAGCCTCTGGTGAGCCGAACATGTCCTCGGACACTCCCGGCACTAAAAGCCATACGATAAATAATAAATAAATAATCAATTCTAACCTACAAATTTTAGCTTCCCCAAGATTAGTGTAGTTAGTGGAAGGTTCTTTTTCATGCCATAAATCTATGAAATGGGACCGCCGACTTCACTTCCCCTCCGAAGGAAGGCATACTGAGAGATTTGTAACGCTCTTAAAAAATCCGACGACTTCGGCCGGGTTTGAATCCGCGATCTTGGGCATAGAAGCTCAGCATGGTACCAACTACGTCACCGAAGCCACCAAATATAACAAGTTTCATCCCATCCTAAATATTGAAGAAGCCAATGGCAAGACACTGAAATATCTCCAAATACAGAGTTGGGAAATTACAAGAATTGTAGAAAGTTACACCGTGGTAACTTCTGGTATCAGCCAATGAGGGCCAAGCATAAGAAAAGTTGCAAATATTGCAACACTTGTACAAAGCAATATACAAGTTACGATGTTGCCTTTAGTGACTTACAATCCATTTGCCTTGCTGTTAACTTTCAATACCTCCTTCACTTGTTTCAGTCTGCCTCGTTGCGTAGTGGTTAGCGTTCTTGGCTGTCACCACGGAGGCCTGGTTCTGCCAAGAAATTTAATTCTGGTCTGAGGGCCCATAGTGTCCAAGATGGCTGCTGCAGTGCTGGGTGACATAGAATCACTGTGTTATCGGGTCCTCTCCCTCTAACGAAAGCAAGAATGCGTTCGCACTCCGCATTGAGACCAATGCTGCAGCTTACCCCGCAGCTCTCTGACTGTAACGCGAAAGAGAGCCGTAGCATTAGTGTGGTTGTCAATGAAGTTTGCTCCACACTTTTACTTTTGTAAACATTGTTATACAAATTTTAACAATAAAAAACTATTGTAATTTTATGTTCATGCCACTGGGGAGTGGCATGATAAAGAACCTTCCACTAATTACACCTGTGTGACGCTAAATTATACGTTATCTTTGACTAACTCTCTTAGGTTCTAACGTTCGTCGCCAGGAGCCGACTGCGGTAGAATCTAGTTCAGAACTAGTTGGTCGTTGACGGTGGCGTTTGGTAGCAAAAGTTGGAACTACTTGAAAATCGAATGTCTGCAGTCCTTACTTGAATTAAAAACTTATAACACACACTAATACAGCCATCACAATTAACACTGGTTATCAGACAGATTTTGCACATACCCAAAGTACACAGGGCTACATGACCGAGTTGTCGCAGCCCCTAAACTGAGGAACCAACCATTGTCTGCACGCCAGGAGAAGTCAGTCAGTTCGACACGCTGCAACAGGGAGTGGGGTTCAGCTGTACGTATCAGCAGTCTGTCTATTCCGGACCTTCATATATTGACAGTGAGTTATTGCTACCTCCCGTATTGTGCTTGTTGCTCACCCAGCTTTAACCCTTTAAGTGCAGAGTTTCCATTTGACTGTGTGGTCCCTCAGTGCTGAGTTTATTCATTCCATTCGTATGCAAAAAATAAATAAATTGTAGAAGCCACTATTTTTAACCTACCAGTGTTTTTTTTTTTTTTTTTTTTTCGTGTAGCCTCCTGAGAGGCCGAGTGCAGGTCTTTCTAGTCGACGCCCGTGGGCGACCTGCGCGTCGGGATGAGAGATGGAATGGATGAAGATGAATGAAACTGGGCAAGGATGTGGAAGGAAGCGGCCGTGGCCTGTCAGAAGGTACTGTCCCAGCATTTGCCTGGTGTTGAAAATGGGAAACCACGGAAAACCATTTCAAGGACAGCCGACGGTGGGGCTCGAACCCACGCGTCTACCGAGTCAGCAGAGAGCTTGGCCCCTTGACCTAACGCAGCGCTTTAGCCCGCGTAGCCACTACTGTCGGTTACCAGTGGGGTGAATAGCTTAAAATGTTTATAAATGTTGGTTGTTTAAAATATTTAAATGCAAATTGAACATCCTACGATTATGTTCAATATTATAATGGCAGAAATGAAAATTTAACTTTCTGTGCTCCACGTGTACCAGGCGCGGATTCAAGGGGGGGAGGGGTCACGAGGGTCATGACCCCCCCCCCCCCAAACGGATACCAAATTTTTTTGCAAACTCAAGAAACGAAAACACAATAAGCAGACAAATTAAACTTAACAAATTTTAACTGATTTTTTTTTTTTTTTTTTTTTTTCATTTTATTCAATACTGAAAATATCTTTATTGCAATTATTATGTTCTGTTACAACTGTACATATTTACAACTTCATACCTGTTATATAAAAACGATTATTTATATAATAAAATCAACTCGTCTATTTTGTTTAGCAAACCTTGTGATTACCGAATCGATGTTTATAGAGATGTCACGATGAATGTGCAGCAATGTACGGATAGGAATTTGGGGCTTTTTTCGCACCAAAAAATTTTGCCGACGTCCAAACTGCAAGCTTGGTTGGCAATTTAAGCCGTGACTTTCTCCCTTTGTCGATACCATCTCGACTGGCCGAAACTGTAACGTACCTTGATACTTTTCTCGAAGCTCGATGTAAAAGTCGGAAAACACGCTTCCCCATCCCTCCCCTATATCTATAAAACATACACTTAACCATAAACGGATGTCTGCGGCATACTTCACATAAGCTTCTACCAAGGCCAGGCCCAGTGCATAGCAACGACATCCGGTAACCCAGGCTAGCACCTCACTTCCTAAAGAATCCGCAACTATGCAAACTCGGCAGGCGGATCTATAAAACACCAGAGGAGAGGTGAGCTGAGGTCAGTCTTCCACAGTGTAACCAGGTGCCGAGACGCTGCCCAAAGCCGTCACATCCAGATTGGTGAGTGTCAAGCGAGCTAACAAACTATAACACTAACACTTACAACTTCATCCCCTTAATTATTGTAAAGATCACAAGCATCGGAATTATTATTATCTGCTCTGCATAGTTCTATCGTACTCCACCTTGGGAGTACTCATTAAACCTTAGAATCTAAAAGATAACTGGTCACTTGGTTTATTTATTTAATTAGTTGATAAGATCCTACCCCTTAAATCACTTCCCGGTAGGATCCTGAATAGTATTTAGTTAATTGCTTATTGGTTACTGTAGTCAGCTACTTGCGTCACATTACATTGCCTGCGTGCGCGCTACTCATTAGGAGCACGGCCAGTCAGTCAATATCAGCAGGAAGCCGAGAGCCCGCATAGTTGCTCCGACACTCATTCAGTAAACTACCCCTTGTTACCATCCCTTTGAACTACCCAAGCAGACTGTACAATTGGGAGTTCTCCCGTCGAGCTGCGTTCACGCCCGAACCGCTCAAACCTACACTTTTTACACTAGAGTCCCGAGCAGCCTTCAGCTACTCTCCTTTCATCTCCCTTTTAACACACCTTGTAGAGGCTACCCTCACAGGTACCCTACAATATCACGGATGAACGACAGCTGTAGCCAACTGACTTCTACAAAAAGCTCAGTTAGTCACTTCCCGAAGCTATTAACCGTGATCAATTGTTGTTGTTGTTGTTGTTGTTTGAGTCTTCAGTCTTTTGACTGGTTTGATGCAGCTCTCCATGCCTCCCTGTCCTGAGCTAATCGTTTCATCTCTACATAACTACCACACCCTACATCTGAGGCAATCTGTTTAACATATTCTAACCTTGGTCTACCCCTACAGTTCTTGTCCTCGACCCTTCCTTCCATAACTAAGCTTGCTATTCCTGGGTGTCTTAGTATGTGTCCTACCAACCTATCTCTTCTCTTCATTAGCAGTCGCCAGAAACATCTCTCCTCTCCCACTCGTCTTAATACCTCTATGTTTGTAACCCTATCTACCCATCTGATCATCATCATTCTCCTGTAACACCACATTTCAAATGCTTCTATTCTCCTCTTTTCTGCAGCACCAATAGTCCAAGTTTCACTTCCATAGAGCGCCACGCTCCAGACAAAGGCTTTCAAAAATGACTTCCTAATACCTAAATCTATATTCGATGTCAGCAGATTCCTTTTTTGTAGAAATGCTTTCTTTGCCTGAGCCAACCTACTTTTTATATCCTCTTTGCTTCGTCCATCACTGGTTATTCTACTTCCTAAGTAACAGAAGTCTTCTACTTCCTTCAGCTTTTCACCAGTCAATTTGATCTCCATAGAGGTTTCTGATTTATTTCGGCTGCATTCCAGTATTTTTGTTTTACATTTATTAATTTTCATCATGAATTCTTTCTGTAAGACGGAGTCCATACCATTCAAAAACTCATTCAAATCCTCAGGCTTGTCGGCCAAGATGACGATGTCATCAGCAAATCTCAGAGTTGAAATTATTTCTCCTTGAATCTTCACTCCCACTTTATATTTTTCTCTAATTTCCTTCATTGCTTGTTCAATGTAAAGATTGAAAAGTATGGGTGATAAGTTGCAGCCTTGCCTTACACCTTTCTGAATACCAGCTTCTCTCTCATGTCCTTCAACTTGAATGACTGCTGTCTGGTTTCTGTAAAGATTGTATATCACCCTCCTATCTCTGTACTTTATTCCAATCGATTTCAAAATGTCAAACAATTTAGTCCAATCAACGTTATCAAAAGCCTTTTCTAAGTCTACAAAAGCCATGAACGTTCTCTTATCTTTCCTTATTCTACCTTCCAAAATCAGCCTAAGACTTAGTACAGCTTCCCTTGTTCCTACATTTCTCCTGAAACCAAACTGGTCTTCACCCAACTCCGTTTCTATCTGGCTTTCAATCCTCTTGTAAATTATCCTAGACAGGATCTTTGAAGCATGAGTAATCAAGCTGATTGTACGGTAATCTTCACATCTGACAGCTCCCACTTTCTTTGGTATAGGGATGATTACATTCTTCTTGAAATCAGGGGGTACCTCACCTGTCTCATAAATCCTACACACCAAGTGAAATAACCTGATCAGACCTTCATCTCCTATGCAGCGTAGCAACTCAATCGGTATATCATCTATGCCTGGTGCTTTGTTCCTGCTTAAGTCTTCCAAAGCTCTATCAAATTCTGATCTCAATATTAAATCTCCTTTCGCATCCTCATCAATTTCCTCCTCCCTTTCCATTACATGATTCTCAATCTCCTTTCCCTTATACAAACTCTCTATGTAAGCTTTCCATCTCTCAACCTTTTCTTCCCTACCTGTTAGAGGCTTTCCATTTGTGTCCTTAATATTACAGCACTTAGTCTTCTTTTCCCCAAAAGTATTCTTAATCCTTCGATAAGCTGTGTCTACCTAATTTCAGACAATTTTCTATACCTGCACATTTCTCTTTCAACCATTCTTCTTTCGCTTCCTTGCACTTCTTGTTAACCTCATTTCTCAGACGTCTGTATTCTGCTTTCCCCTTCTCATCTCTTACATTCTTGTGTTTCCGCCTTTCATCCATCAATTCTAGTATATCCTGAGTGATCCACGGTTTTCTACCTATTCTTTCTTTCTTTCTTACCAATGTTTTCTTCTGCGGATTTTGTTATTTCATTCTTCAAAAGTGCCCATTCGTCTGCAATTGAAGTTTGTATAGGGTTTTTCATTAGTCCTTCCTTTATCAATCAATTAGTTCCACATAATGCCAAACAGATGGCAGAACATGCCAGACATCGATTCGGCTCTTGAAAGTGAACCGGGAAACTGAAAAAAATAGAAGTTCTTGTGCACCGTCAATAGACAGACGTAGCGCTGGTGGACCAACCGCGTCAGCGGACGTAGCACTCATCGGGTTAAGTATGTAGTCCTTCACTGAAGGCTCATTTCCATTTTCCGCATTTTCAGACTACAGAGTACAAATGAAGAACAAAAAAGAAAGCGTGAATGAGTGAAGCTAGCAGTGACCGACTTGATATTTTCTGAATGTGCGGATGTGGTACGCGGGAAGGCATCTGCAGTTTAAACCAGACTGACTTCTGACCCTTGTTTTGACAGAGAGAGGAGGAAAGGGAGGAGGCACTGACAGACTTCTAGTCATGTACCACTGTCATTATCATCATCCCCCCTTATCCAGCTCCTGCCAGGTCGGGGTATTTATGGCACTTCTCCAATTTCCTCTTTCCTTCCACCATTCTTCTTCCACGATCTTGTCCCAGTCCAGATTTCTTTTACTTATGCTGTTCTTCACTGAATCAATCCACCTTGTTCTAGGTCTTCCCCTTGCTCTCTTACCCTTGCACTTTGCCTCCAGCCAGTGGCGGATCCAGGCCTTGTGGGGCCCTGGGCGATATGATCAGGTGGGGCCCACAACAATAGAAAATAAAAAAATATCAAATCAAATGGAAAGTAGTTTTGTAATAATAATAAAATAAAGAATAGTTACTATATTTAGAATACACTAGAGTACATTTTTTAATAATATGAAAGAAACATTTAAGTCCCCTTGAAGAAGATTACTAAACTATGAAATATTAAAATATTACTTTGCCCCTTTTTTCTGGCTGAAGTCTTCTATTATTTCACTGAAATCTAAACTTGCTAAATGATCAAGGGAGGTCATAGCTGCACTGAAAAAAAAAAAAAAAATAATAATAAATAAAAATAAAAAAAATTATTAATTAGTTTGAAAAGTTGGAGAAGTATAATTAATTAATTAATTAAATTTTAAAAAATCCATGGTGCGGGGCCTCCATGACCGCGGGGCCCTGGGCGGTCGCCCACCTCGCCCTCCCCTAGATCCGCCCCTGCCTCCAGCATCTGTCTTGGTATTCTATTTTCCTCTATCCTCTTTACATTTCCAAACCACCTTAGTTTATTCTTCTCAATTCTCTCATTTAATTTTCCCACCTGGGGGGCGTGGTGGTGCAGCGGTCAAGCTGTTGGCCTCTCACCAAGGTGGACCGGGTTCGATTCCCGGTCAGTGCATGTGAGATTTTCGAAGTGAAATGCCATGTCCTGTGGTTCGGATTCCACGTAAAAAGGAGGTCCCGTGGCTCATGATCGCACGATTAACGGTCACGTAAAACTAAAAGCTTCCTTCCTTTTTAGTTTTCCCACCCTAACTTCCTTCCTAACATTTTCATTTCTCACTCTGTCTTTCCTATCATACTTCTTAGGAATTTCATTTCACTGGCTTGAATTCTACTCTCTTGCCTGCTTGTCAAGGTCCAAGTCTCAGCTGCATAGGTCAATATGGGTACATAGTACACTTTATACATTACCTCTTTGCTTTTCTTTGTTACTTCCTTAGCCCAAACAAGTTTCCTTACACTTTGATAGAATGCATTGCTCTGCTGTACCCTCCTGCCAATCTCCATTCCAACCTACCAGTTTGCATTAATTCACTTCCTAGGTATTTGAACATTTCCACAATTTCCAAACTCTGACTTCCAATTTTCACAGTGCCCTTTCCTTGTCTTTCCCCTCCTGTCTTCACTATGGTCTTGCTTTTCTCTATACTGATTTTCATGCCGTACTTCTGAATATTTTCGTTCAGTGCATCTAGTTGTTCTTGTACTTCTTCGGTGTTCCTTCCCCAGACCACAATATCATGTACCACTGTATTAAACTTAAAGAAAATTCTGTCAATAGACTCAGTCATTTCTTTCAATAGACTCGGTCATGGGCATGTGCTGCAGAGTTCCCTCTTGCAACTACTCATGAGAGTCTAAACTTCATGGTGTTATGGCAAGCATTCTAGACTGTTACCCCTGAGATCCAGGTTTGATTCCCTGCTCTGGTATGAGGGCTGGAACAGGAAACACTCAATGACTGGTTGCATAGTACAGAGGTAATGTTCTCGCCTGCTGTTCCCAAGGTTGCATGATCGAATCCTGGCACAGTCAGTTGGCATTTGAAGGGGCGCAAATGCAAGGGAGCCGTGTCAGCAGATTAACTGATCCTTTTTGGTGCGAAACTCCGACACCCCGGAGCCTCTAAAAGACCTCAGTACCGTATTTAAAAGGGATGCAAAACCAATAACATCTTATTATATAATACCACACCAAGGTGCATGTTTCACAAAACTCAAGCTCCTAAACCAGAGGGAGTTAGAAGGTGTGGTTTGTACCAAAATCTTCCAAATCGTCTCAATAGTGCAGGAGAAATCTTGCATTTCTTAAAGTCAACGGAAATATATATTTGTTTATAAAGTGCTTTTAAACAAATAAACAAGACGATAGCCCATGACAGAACTGTGTCGCGTATAGCTCGCATAGCACTAGAGCCGAACGGGTAGTCTGTACACATGGAGCGCAAACAAGACGATGGCCCCTGGCAGAACTGTGTCGCTTACAGCGCCCGAATAGCACTAGTGCCGGGCGGGTAGTCTGTACACATGGGGGTCGCTCAACCCATTATGCGAGAGTTCTCGCATGGGTCTGCTAGTTATTATTATTACCGGTACCTAATTGTGTAGTAGCTGGTATTACGAGGAGCTCTCATCTGTCGTTCGAGTCTTATGTTTATTATCGTATTTAAAGAAATACGATTAAATATCTGTGAAGCTTTGTACTTTTGGTATGAACCCATAACTCTCTCGGTAGATATAATACGTCCATGTAATCTTGTTGGTAAAATGTGTTAACACAAAGGTGTTTAAAAAATTGCTGTGTCATACCAACACGACGGAAACATATTCGAAATATAATGCCCGTCTTTGATTTGTATTTGGAACATTTCAAGGACATCTCATATTATGGTATAATGCTTCAAAATAAAAGTTTTTGTTTTAATCCCAAGCCCCTGAAAGATATCCAAAAACTCCAGTGATGTCACTGCAATATGCGTAAAACTGCAAGTTGGTTGGTACGGCAACGGTATGGCTCGAGTTACGATGACGTCAGTACACGACCCGCATACACGAGAAATGTCAGGTGGTCAGCTGACAATTGCGTAGTTTGTTGTGCTCAGGGCTTTCTACTCGTGCCTGATCTGTCCAAATCAACATCACCATTATTGTGAAGAGTGTTGTTAATATCTTGGTTATTCGCAGTATAATCAAGGGACAGGCATTTATTGGGTTGGCCACAACAATGATAGAAGATAATCGAAGAAATTATTAATAGCAAGCCGTGACTGATGTATTTTAACTGGCCATAATACTTAAGTTAACACGATACAGTGTTTTGTTGAGAATGTTTTTGCATGGTTTGATTTTATCTTCGTAGATTATTACGATTTTACAGGTAAGGCAACTTTATTTTGATCTGAATTCTCCGGATGAGAGCTATAGAAAGGTAGTTTTCCTCGTAACTGATTGGGGAATTTTGAAGGACGATAGCAATACAAAACTAGCTTGCCACGGTGGGTGAGTGGATAGCGTGTCGGTCTACTAACCCCAAGATGATCCTTGCCGTGGTAAGTGATTTTTGAAAGGCGGCAAAAATTAACGACACGCATGTCATACGATGTTGGCATGTCAAACAACCCATTTGAATTCAGTAGGCAGTGTTCATAATGGCAAAATTAATCTCTGGAGTTTCCGCCAACACAAAGTTCCTCATTTCTCTACTAGAAAGTGCTATAGTGTTCAAGGAGCTTAGATATCTAACCTCCTTGACTTTCATAGTGATTCAAGGTACAACGAAATTCGACATGCAAACTACCCTCTGGGTGTCAATTTACAAAGTTTGCACCCGGCAGCCGAGGCCATACGATATTAGATTATTACAAGACTGGGAAATCTGACAATTATTGTGAGTTGAAAGATCATTCACTGCTAGAAATTGGTAAGTTGTAACCCATTAACTTATTTCATTTGATAATTAAGTTATATGAAGTTTGGGATTAAGTTACATGATCTGTAATTTAGTTCACAATGAAAGGTGTCTTGGGAAGTTAACCTAACTTTTCGTTGTTTAGAAAATCTGAAAGTCTTGCCATAATTTTTTAATAGATTTATTGCGCACGATGTGCATAATCTTATATATAAAAATGGAAATTTATATCTGTCCGAGATTAATGGACTCCGACACCGTTTAACCGATTGCATTGAAATTTTGGGTTGAACTATACATTGCGATACAACCGCGTCTAGTGAGTTTTTAGGGATATCAGTGACGTCACCGTGATGTCACGGTACGTATCGATATTCACTCGCCGGAAGTCAGCTGTTTGATACCTTATTTTCGCGCGTGACCGTGACGTCACGGTACGTATTGATATTCACTCGCCGGAAGTCAGCTGTTTGATACCTTATTTTCGCTCGCGGTGTTGATGTTGAATTTAATGGTGATTTGAATGGTTAGGTAGTGCGGCCCTGTGGGCCGCGTTAGGCTAATATAAACACCCCTGGTTTTTGTCACGCACAGTGGGGGTAGTCGCGCATCAATAATCTTTATCCAGGCCAATGGTTTTGCCTATAGAGCATCCAGCATTTAGAAAAGACTGTGGGTCTTATGGGCTTTTACTTTTAACGGAAACCCCCTCTACACTGGTTTTATTACCTCACCTTTTATCATAAAGGAACTCTGAACATATATATTTTTCGTCATATTAGCTTCCTACAATTATCTGCTAATTGATTACCATTGTTATTGCATACAAGTAACGTTTATATTACGTCTTAGTTATTTAAAAATGTTCGAGGTTTGCACGCTGGAAAGAAGAGCCACGTCCCGCGCTGCTTGCTCGCCCGGAGTGGAGCACGTGCTCAGTTCCGCTGGCAACATAAGTTTTGAAGCACTATCTGTCATTGGTGTTGCTATTGTTTGTCTGTTTTTTTTTTCTCGATCGAATCGAAATGGCTGGTGTTTTGGTGAAACGAAAATGAGGTGAGACGCTGAGAAGTAAGGAGAGGACAATAGTTGTAAACGTTTTCAATTATTTAAAGAGCAGAAATCCCGGCCAAAGTGTGAGTTGGATGGCCGAAGAAACTGCTGTTGCTACAGGTACATCCAGAGCATTAGTGTTCAAACTGCGCAGTGAATCGGCTCGTGGCTCTTTGGTGACACCTAATAAGAAACAGGAGAGAAAAGTGAAAAGAAAAGACAATAGACTTACGAAATGTAGTGATTTTGTTAAAAGTGCTATAGGCCGCAAGGTGCATGATTTCTTTTTAAGAAATCAGCCACCGACATTATCATCTGTGTTAACGGCCGTGAATACAGACCCCGAACTTCCGAATTTTAAAAGAAGTCAGTTTCATGCCCTTCTAAAAGATCTTGGTTTCGTTTACGAAAAGCGTGGTAACAAAGTTCTTATGTTGGAAAGAGATGATCTAGTTGCTTGGCGCCATAAGTATTTATATCAAATAAAGAAATTTCGAGCGGAGAAGAGGAATATCGTTTACACAGACGAAACCTGGGTAAACATGGGACATTGCATTGAAAGACACTGTCAAGACAGTGCAGTTAAGTCATGCTTTTCTGGCTGGACTTTCCCCTGGCTTAAAGGCACCTACAGAGCGTGGGCCCCGCTTCGCTATTGTCCATACAGGTAACGAAAGCGGATTTGTTAACGACGCAAAGTTAGTATTCCTGTGTAAAAAGAATACCGCCGATGCGTACGACGAAATGGATGGCGAGTGTTACGAACATTATTTCAAACACCAGTTACTCCCCAATCTCCCGCCTCGGTCAGTAATTGTGCTTGACAATGCATCGTTTCACAGTAGGAAGAAAGAGCGTATTCCGGCAATGTCATGGAAACGGCAAAGCATGCGAGAATGGCTTACGTCCAAAGGTGTCCATTATGAAGACTACATGCTCAAGAAACATCTTGTGGAACTTGTGACTCCCGAATGCAAGCTCACAGCTGCGCGCCCCTACCCGCACCACTAACTCGCTACAATATTACAAATATTAATCAAAACAACAATAATAAAATTGAAAGAAACTAAATTAAGCCTAACTAATAACGAAAGAGGTGATGATCAACAGTATTGCTGATGTAAAAATTGTTAACATCATCAGCATACATCCGAGAAGGAAGGAAGATTTTTGTTCTCGACATCTATCAATCAGTAATGCAAAATGAATGTCGTTATTGGTTCTGTTCGCTTATCCAATACGTTAACACCTGCAAAACTGCTCCTTCCAGGGCGTGTTCTATTTCAGGGGTTGTGTTGTGTCGCTAACTTATGAAAGCGCAGTACTTAAAGCGCCTATGACGTCAGCGCTACCTCTGCCTAGAGTTAGCAACACTGTCGCCATAAGGCGCCACAGTCCTTTCTCAACGCTGGATGCTTTATAGTAGTACAATCAGTAAGTTGGCAGCAAACATGGCGGCATGCTTTTTGATAAGTTTATTACTTGAAAGTTAATGTTGACAATTTCCTTATTTTGGAAGTGTTTATGCGGTGTTTGTTAATGGCAAATGGCTTTAATAACGTGGCAGAGTAATTACAAACCATTTTCAGAGCGCTACTAAGTAAAATAACGCACTTTCGAAACGGGCAACGGATACTACAGGAGAGCCGGCCCTTTGGCACAAATCTACACTGTTTCACTGGGCTCAAATCTACACCGTTTCACCAATCTGAACCGAATTTTACGTACTTACCATTTGGAACAAGACTAGTAACACTATCTACTCGAAATTTCGGACAGCCCTTTCAATTCCCTTCGTTAAGGCCCTTTGGCACAAGTACTGAATTTGCATGCCCCTCAAGCTTTATTATTTTACTTAAGGACGTTATCATGGGGATGGGTACTTACAGGTTCTTTTATACTTCGTGTGTTTCTTTTCGTGTACGAGTCTTTCAATATTGATTTCATCAGAAGAAAGAGAGTCTTGGTAAATATAGCTTCAAAGTTGATTTGATACTAATATTCTAATTTTTGTCGTCAAATTTCGTCATCACATAGAACCTGCGTCCTGTTGGTGTATGGTTTTCACCTCGAGATTTGGTCATCAGGGTGATATGGCGTTCTGAATAGGGTTATTTTGTCTGCGGCCGTAAGGTGACTCTGCACTTCTAAGAGTTGTTCTTATTGAAGTGTGGGTGGACATAGAGATTCTTAGATGATATTTATTATGTATTTTTTGAAATTCTCTATTTCCCTAATCAAATTCATATATTGTTATGAAGCTGGGATTCTAAGAGTTTATCTGCGGACTACCATTATCCTCTTGAAATGTTGCTGTTCGACAAATCACGCAAGACTAATTCAATTAGGCATTTGAGGGTGCGCAAATGCGAGGGAGCCGTGTCAGTAGATTTACTGGCACGTTAAAGATCCCCTTCGGGGCAAAATTCCGGCACCCCGGCGTCTCTAAAAGCCAGTGTAGTTAAAAGGGACGTAAAACCAATAACATTATTATTATTATTACTAATTCAATTAAGAAAAATAAATTCATTGGCCCTTCAAATGTAATAGTTAGAGGTTAATAATGCATACAATGATTAAAATGGGGTCCTTAAATATTCTGTTCAGGATTAAGGTATTATAAGCTACAAGCAGTATAGAGCCGTCGTACCCACCCTCATAATAATTTCAACATAATTTTTGATCAGATAAAAACAAGCACAAGGACTTTGGGTGGCAATAATATTGCTCATTATAACAACGACCTTCCTTCGGGTTGCACACAATACGACACAGCGAGCAAAGGTATGATATCCTAATATTAAATTGTGATCCTGGGCAACGCAACACATTAAGTGTTAATCCTTAACAAAATCCCTGACTGAACAGATTCTCGAGGTACACTTCTGAATATGACCTTACACAGACATGGTCACATAGCCTACATACACAGTTTATGTTTGGTTCATGAAATGCTTTGTTCCTACACTTTTTAAAATGGAACCTGTGAACAGCCAATTTTGTGACTAAATGTTTCAATTGATAGCCCATATCCATCCATCTTCGATCCGCCATGGCCTCCGTCGTGTAGAAGTCTTCCCATATATCCACCTTTTTTTTCCTTTTGCTTAAGCAACAGCTGATCATATGCAACACTTGCTGGCAAGATAAGGTTGTATCTCAGATCCTCTGTCAGAAAAGTCTCCTTTGTAAGTTCGTAAACGAGTCTCAATCTTGTCGACTTTGACACACTAAGGACTCTCTTCAAGTACCTTGATTTTATCTTTTCCAGGTCCTCCAGTTGCTTTACACTTAGAAATTCTCCTATAATCTCAAGCTGTAGCTTAACACCGGTAATTCTTTTACTCGAAATATCACCAGGGCTGTTTCTACTGCAATTAGTGAGATGTTCTCGATGTCATTCATCGCTTTCAATGCTGCGACCATTCTTTAGGTGAATCCTGAAACAGCTGCCCGTTGTTTGAAAGGTTACACCTAGGTAACGGAAACTGCTAACTCTTCGAAGATGGATGTTATTACACGATATGCGATCTGTTTCCTTGTATTTTCCTCCATTTCTAAATACAACTAATTCTGTCTTCTCTTCATTAATTTTCATGTCATTCCTTTTCGTCCAATCTGCTAGCAAGTCCATCACATGCTGTAGCTCATTGATGTCTTCAGCCGCAATTGTCATGTCATCCGCTTACAGATACATTTGTGTGCCTTGCTCGGAAGTGGTGGGCTCCATCTTGGCAATGCTGTACAGCTTTCCGCGGAGCGCCTAGCTGGTGAACCACGTCTTATTTCCCCGTAAAAATACAAACCGATATAAAATAAGTGAATTAATTTACGTATTTCACAGTCATACAGCATAACTTTTTGATGTATAAGGATTACAACGTGACCAACCACATTTTCCAACCACCCTGAGCCAAGAAAAAGTTACCGTACAAAAATAACAACTTTGTTTCTTGGACACACAAAATGTTGAAATTAATAAAACAGTTATACAACATTCCAATGTATATTGTGTTAAAATTTGGATTCGATCTGATGACAGGTTTTAGAGATAATAATTCTTAAATGTGACGAATGGTTGAAACACGCTTAAAAACGGGCACTTTTTGTGTTCCAGCTACGATACAAAATATTAAAATATAAATCTAAAATTCCTAGATGAACTAACGTAAAATAGAATGACGAAAATGATAATGTTATTGAATTTTATGTAGGTCTATTGGTTACTTCACAAACAACCTTCAAACTCTAGTGCACATAATATTTTGGTCGACAGTACATGTTCTGAAGCCAGGACATTTGTCCTCTGTCAAGTCCTCGTCGGCCATCTATTTTGCCTTGAAATATTAGTTGACGCAACTAGTATATTTGGTTTCTAAGTACATGACCTAAATAGGCAGTCTTGCGACATTTAATTGCAGACAAAAGTTGACGATCACTGTTTGCTCTTCTGAGGACATCTTTGTTCGTAAATTTTATCGGTCCAGGGTATTTTTACCGTTCTTTGATTGATCCTCATTTCGAATGCCCCCAGTTTCTTCATGGTACTAGCTTTCCAAGTACAAGCCTCCATACCATATAAGAGTGTCAACCAGACATATTAAGTTCTAGCCATTCTTTGATGGAGTTTCAGATTTAAGTTGTTGAAGCAAGATGACATTTTTCTATAGACACTGCATGCTATTTCTATGTGATTTCTAGGTCGGGATCCAAACCGTCGGTGATGATACTTCCTAGATATTTAAAATGGCGAACTTGCTCGACTGGAAGAGCTCGGATGCTCAGAGTGGCCTGGTCGTGATTTTCATGACTAAAAACCATAAATTTTGTCTTATTCACATTAATATGGAGTCCAAATTCTTCAGATGTTGTACTGATATTGTCTGGTAATTGAATTTGAATTGGTAAATCCATAAATTGATGAAATGAGAATAGTTTTCATTAATTTGCATACTGAGCCACTGAAGGTAAATGGGCACTCAAAATAACAGCTGAGTGCATAAAATTGGTTGAAATATGAATAATATTTTGGAAGAACAAGGTAGGTTGTGAACATGGGTTGAAATGATCAGTAAAATGGCATTTCCTATAATTCGAGGTGTTTTTTAGCCTATTTTCAATTTTGAAAAAAATAGGCTTATGAGATCACCTTTTGTCCGTGTGTGTGTGCGTTTGTGTGTGTGTGATTCGTGTGTGTATCCCCCCCTAATAAAATCTAAACGGCAGGAGCGATTTCAATGAAACTCGGAAAGTTCATAGCACTATTCCCGGCGACCTCGACCGTGCCCTTCAAATTTTGTTACGACTCACCAATCCACCATGGCGGCTGTGCGAAATATTTCACCAGCATTCAATATCTCCGAAACTATTACCGATATTACCCTAACATTTTCTATGGTGATAGAGGGAACTACTATAAGTTCACTTATGTGACTTTTGAAAACCTGGTAACTACAAAACGAACATGGCGGCCAAGCGAATTTGCGACTTTTAATAGACGTTTCTCGCGATTTGACCAACCAAACGCAATGAAACTTGGTACAGTATATGTTTATATACATTGTAATGCACCGACATCTAACTTCGTACAATTGTTTACATAATCACAAGATGGCGGATGTGCGAAATATTTCACCGGCATTCTATATCTCTGAAACTATTAGCGGTATCTCCCTAAAATTTTGTACTGAGATAAAGGGCACTACTGGAAGTCCATCTATAAGATTTTCATAAACCGGTTAACTACAAAACGAACATGGCGGCCAAGCGAATTTGAACATTTTAAATAGACCTTTTTCGCGATTTAATGTTCCAAGCGCACTGAAACCTGGTACAGGAAATATTTATACACATTGTAATCCACTGGTATCTAATTTAGTTCAATTGTTTACATAACCTCAAGATGGCGGCAGTGCGAATTTTAAAATTAAGTATTTATTTCTTGTGATGTAGTCATGCGATCGAAGTGAAAGTTTGAATAATGAACCTACGCAATAATTTTCCTTTAATGGTACATGACTATGGCCTATACATTTAACAATCCAACATGGCGACCATCCGAAATATTTAGACGACACTGAATATCTACGAATCTATTTTAGCAATCAAACTGCATTTTTTAATGTTCATAGGGGCTATGAACTTAAGTTCACCTATAGGACTTTAAATAACCTGGTGATCACAAATCCAACATGGCAGTGACGCGAATTATAAATATTCACATGGACGTTTCTCGCAATTTAACCATCCGCGTGCAGTGAAATTTGGTACAGTAAATATTTATCCGAATGTTAATCCACTGGCATCTAATTTATTTCAATTGTTTCCATAACCTCAAGATGGCAGCTGTGAAAATTTTTTAAATCTCCTTGTTTTTTCTTGTGTCCTAATTATGCGATTGAAGTTTGAATACTACACGTTCACAATAATCTGCATGTAACAGTACATAACTCTAGGACCTACATATATAAAATCCAACATGGCGACCCTCCGAAATATTTAGTCGGTTCTCAATATCTACGAATCTATTACAGCAATCAAACTGAAATTGTGTATGTTAAATAGTGGCAATTAACATAAGTAGGATATATGAAAATAGGCTGTATAGTTCTTCACGGAACTATTTGTTTTTTATAAAACTGAAAGACTGGAATGTTACGCATTACAAATGATGTTGGATAGGACATCAAGATGATATAGTTAAAACTGTGGCTAATAGTGTTTCTAAATTTGAATAGAAATTATCTTAGTAACTTGACTATCTGTTCATTTTTTAAAAATTTTCTTCCAGGTTTTGAGAACATTTTAATGAAGATGGCTGATTCTGACTGGGTCAGAGTTTCTTGTAATGAAACATCGTTTACAAATAGGCCTAATGAAGCATGTTTTTATGTGACCTCTCGGAGTCCTCATCCTATCACCTTGTTTCATCAGTCAGCTGAATGTATCAAGGTAAGTGATTTTCATTTCCTACTCTACTGATTTAGTGCAGCCTTCAATCTTCCCTTAAGTGAAATATAATTTCTTCATGATGTGTTGTTTTGTGTTATTGGTGGCTGTGTTCAATTCCAGGCTCTTCCTCGTGAGCCAAAACTGAGAAGAGGTTTTCCGTGGTTACCCATTTGCACTTCAGGCAAATGCCGGGTTGGTTCGTAATATGGCCACGGTAGCCTCCATTCCAATCTTATCTAACTATTAATTGGGTCAGCCTAGTCAATACATATAAATATCCCTCCCTATATTATTCTGCTAAGGTCCCATTCCAGTTTTGTACCGAAAATATGGTCCCATTAACACCAACCTACACATATGGGGTACCTACCAATGCGTAAGCGAAACGCACTCACTTACTCTTTAAATGCCTCACAATTAAATAAATACCTTAAAACATGGATATTTACAATGAAATATTGAAAGAATGCAACACGGTAACCATGGTAACAGAATCTCTCAGGTCTGTCTATTTCTGTAAGACACAATGCAATTCCAATTATTACATTACTGTGAAAGTTTACAGACGGTTATAAGGTTATCACGGAACCAAATTAAGCTGTAAAATTCATCAATACATACAGTATAATGCGCTTAAGGGGGTCAAGGGGCACTCTAGAATTTTTTCACGCAATTTTCACGTGTGAGTGTGGTACGAAAGTCTTTTTCACCCGAATATAAAGGGTCTCCGAAAACCACATTTAAAGGCCCTTAAATTAACAGTATCTGTGATATTCCCAGAAAACTAACTTCGCTCTGAAATACCTATGAAGGAATGACAAACCCCTAACCACTGCAACAGTAGCTGAATTGATAAAGTCTGATTATTCATACCAAGGATAAATCAGTCATAGCATTCATGATTGAGATTTTGCTAAGTGTACTCTTTACAACTAGAATATTCGCGGGCAAAGCCGCGAAGGGTAATGCTAGTTATTCATTAGTATAAAAATCTTTCAATCACATGTATTCAATGTATTCAGCATTTACCCAATTTAAGTTCAATTAACTTAATACCAAATGCTAAATGCTGAAGGTGGCCCAAAAACTTTATATATGATTGAAAAATGTTATAATAATAAATAATATGGGTTCAAAAAAATGTTTAAGTACCTAGCGAAGTGGGTCGAGCCCAACATATCAGAGAAGGAAGCCTTCACATCACAAATGAACAAGATGGAAGTGGCCTACCAGCTAACGAAATGAGTGTACAACAAGCGAACAGTGTCCCGCAATGCCAAACTAAGACACTATTGTACAGTTATCCGACCTGAGGCGCTGTACGCAGGAGAATGCCTGGCAATGAATGGGAAGGGTCTGGTTGAGAAATTGAAAGCCAAGGAAAGGAAGATCCTGAGGAAGATCTTGGGCCGTTGAGAGACGATAGTGAATACAGGAGATGGCATAACAATGAGCTGTACCATCATGTAGAAAGGATATCTCAAGTAATTCGGAAGAGAAGAATATCTTTCTATGGCCACTTAACTCGTATGAAACCTGAGAGAATTGCCAATCGAATATTTACCTATTTTCTTTACAAGAAAACCAAGGGCCCCTGGTTTTGTGAGGTAGACAAGGATTTGCAAGAAGTAGGGATCACCCACGCAGACATTATGGAACATGATCTTTTGAAGGAAAAGCTTGGAGCACACCACCAATTCCAAGAAAAAGTGAAATTAAAAACTGGCAAGAAGTGGTCTGATGAAAGAAAGGAGTTTCACAGGCAGCGAATGCATGAACACTGGGCTAAGATCAAGGCCCAAAGACGGAAGCAGTTGAAATGACGTGGTCCGTAGCTGGCCTAAACAAAGAAAGAAGAATATTGGTTCAAGTATATACCGTAATACGTACAGTACGTCTCTAGGGAAGATTTTTAGTGACATTGATGTTCGTTTGCTGGTGTGGCTAGAATTGCTGCCATATTGGTCAGCTGTATGAGGTTTCAAACAGTGAATCATTACATTCCGATGTAGTCACATGTGTTCAAATGCGAGGTTTGGTGGTGAGTTAAGGATGTTCATACATTACTTTTACAGAGGCCGATAACCTAGATGTTAGGCCCCTTAAAACAACAATTATCATCAACATTACTTTTAGTAGTTCAATTTAATTGAAAAGTTAGCTTGCCATGGTGGGTGAGTGGTTAACTTGTCGGTCTACTAACCCCAAGCTTGCAGGTTCGCTCCTGGCCGTGGTAAGTGATTTTTGAAAGGCGGTAAAAATTAACGACATGCATGTCATACGATGTTGGTATGTCAAAGAACTCATTTGAATTCAGTAGGCCGTGTTCATAATGGCAAAATTAATCTCGGGAGTTTCCGCCAACACCAAGTTCCTCATTTCTCTACTAGAAAGCGCTATAGTGTTCAAGGAGCTTAGATATCTAACCTCCTTGACTTTCATGGTGCTTCAAGGAACAACGAAATTCGAGATGCAAGCTACCCTCTGGGTGTCAAATAACAAAGCTTGCACCTGCCACCCGAGGCCATATGATATTATTATTATTATTATTATTATTATTGAAAAGTTGCACTGCACTGTTCTAATGCCATGGTGAGACAAAGCTATTGGTCACTACTAGGTTAGACGATGGTCTGGGCAAAACCATTGGTTGCTACTTGGTTAGACGACTGTCTGGACGAAAATTACTGCTTGTAATACAAGCAAGGGGAATCTGGGTTAGGTTTGTGTTTGTAAGTAAAGCGTTATTAACACAAAAAAATTAACATGTATGCATCGCTTAAGGGGGGTAAATGTAGTAAATGTAACAGTAGTATTTTTTTAATTCATCCATAATTTACCTTACGGTATTGTGCCCTTTTAGCAAGAAATATGCCAATCACCGTATACCAGCGTAGCTCAATTCGGAATTTTCGGGGCAGCGGTAAGTTCCCCCACTCTGTGACTCACATATTTTGGATTAATTAGAGGATACACTTGCAAAAATAACAACAAAATCAACTCCTATTTTAACACATTTAATTAATAAAAATTATGGCGCTACAAACAATTTCACAATTAAATTACTGACCCATAATCATCTACTTGTTCCAAATGAACAAGGAATAACAATATAATAAAACAAATATTGTATTAAAACATATGGTTTCCATATAAACCAACAATTCCTACTTAT
Source organism: Meconema thalassinum (assembly GCA_946902985.2). Taxonomy (NCBI): domain Eukaryota; kingdom Metazoa; phylum Arthropoda; class Insecta; order Orthoptera; family Tettigoniidae; genus Meconema; species Meconema thalassinum. Next base: position 194,492,043 of record OX336395.1, read on the forward strand.
TTTTACTTCCATAAAGCATCAGCTGTGAGTTTCATATAACTCCGAGTTCTTTTGGCTCAATGCTTTCTGTAATAATGGTGTCATTCTTTATACACCTCAAATACTACTTTTTATATTTTCTTAATCCTCAAAACAAATGTATAATTACATTTAAAATTACATGTTAATTATCTAACTCAATATTTGGGCATTTTCACACATTTTCAGCTGTTATCATCTCTCTCTAGTTTCATAAATACATTAAGGTAATCAGGAAATTATTTGTGTACTCCATAGTATGAAGATACTTGACACAGTCAAAAAACTATAGTCACTCCCGGAACCTAGTTGCCTTCAATTAACTCGTGGAATCCTACTTCCATACAACATTACAATAGGGATTCTGTTCTGGAAAAGGCTCAAATCAACAGCATAGAATCATCCATAATAGGTCACCAATTTAGATGGATTGGTCATGTCCATCGGATGGATGATGTGAGATTACCTCGTCAAATGCTATATGGTGAGTTATGCTATGGCACCAGACCTCATGGTGGTCCTAAGAGGCGCTACAAGGACCAATTTAAGCAGACCCTGAAATTGACAGGTCTTGATTCACAAACCTGGGACATGCTGGCTGAAAACCGCTCAACTTGGCGCCGTACCATCTCGGATACTGTAAAGGCTTTTGAAAGGGATCGATGCATACATGAAGAGGCCAAGCGTCAAGCTAGGAAACTTCGAGCAGCCCAACCACGTCCTCCTCCAGCAATACTATGCGACTTGTGTGGTCGCTTGTTCCATGCCAGGATTGGACTCTTTAGTCACCGTAAACACATCCACAAACTGGACTGAAGGAAGAAGATTTATACTCGGATTCGAGTTAAAGCCGATGATGACAATAGGGATTGTTATTTATCTCTTACGTCTTATAAGACCATTATCACATAAGAAAACTACGATCTGAACAGGCAAGCGGAAATATCAATCTACAAGGACCTCGGTTCAACGCCCGGGTCATTAACAACTTTAAACACTCCTGGTGTATTCATTACTCCTTACAAGACGGCCTCCAGACACCCCTCCTACTCCGAGGGTCTGGCCGTGAAACCTGAGAGTTATTTATGACTATGCGGGATCCCTCCCGTCTAGCCCGAGCTAGAGCTCTCTTTAAATGCTTTTACAAAAACACAAACCTTTCATTCTCAGTTCTTTGTGGAGACCTGGCATTCTATTCTTCGTGTACATTCAACCATATTATTGGGCTCATAAACCACATTCGTAATCTTGGCGTTTATTAATTATGAAAGGTCCTCATTGATTGTGGAAGAGTAATTAACGACGAATAATAAAGGGGCTTTCAAAATAAGAGGATTCTGAGTTCGAATCTCTTCACATGCCTCGGGAACCTTTCCCTTATAGAGGACTATACAAAATGCGATTTAGGGTCAGCCTATAGCTATAAGACCTACGCTCAATACCATACATTTGCTCCCTTTCAATAACATACACAATGCCTCGTGATACTACGTCACAAATAGAGGACTTATACCAAATCTCAATTCGCTACAATCAACTACCTCTCATAAGTAATTTACCAAGTACATTAACTTTTACGCGTTCCTAGCGTGACATTTTACTTTAATTGCGCTCCTTTTGCGCTATACATTTTAAGCCTAGCGTCATCCAAAGAACTGATAATATCATATTAACAATTGATACACATTTCAATTTTTATATTATTCTTTCCCTTTGACAATAACTTTCTCTCTTTTTAAGAACATGCATTTGAATATCATGTCTATACTTTTTATTAAGGCTCTAACGCTCTTATGTTTACATCAATTAATTTGATCTTTATTTAATATTTCCTTACTTGGTTATTATTATTATTATTTCATATCTTTATTCTTTACACAAGCTCAAAAGCTAATTCTTTCATATCTCAAATTTACTTTTATTTAAATATCTTTCATGATAATTACTAATATTTCGCTTGCTCTTATGACATTTGTCAAATACATTAACATTTTATTCATATATTTCCTATTCTTTACATAATTACTTATACTTTCTCAAATTTCTATTTTTGTTCAGACCGCGTTTTTGTTTATTCAGTATTTATTTATTAAAACACATCCCTTTTACTCAAAAAAAAAAACTCCGGTGGATTTGTACACAATCATTCCCTGACACCAAAATATAATGAAATTCATTACTCACATGTTTTTAAGGTCGTCCCATGACCTTTATCCTTGTGCGGTGTTTCATTTTGGCCCACTTTAAAATTTACTCCATATTATAGAAATTCATCTTATGTACAAACACTTCTTGACACATATTTAATACACTTAACATTGACGACATTTTTAATACACTGGTGTATTCCTTTAGAACACACAATAAACGCTAAAAAATATTAATTTAACACACAATCTTGATAGATTTACACTTCACAATTCTTGATCACTAGGCCGTATTTCTTAGCCTATCACACGTGACCTCTTAATCTCCCGTTTCCAAGGGTGAAATTTATTCAATGTCGGCTTCCTATCCTGCAGAATACGAAAGTCTCGAAACATCTACTTTTCCCTGGAATCCTAATTCTTCGAATCCTATTCTGGATGACCGGCTATTTCTCTAGCTTGAACGGCTTCTTTTAGATCTAGTTTATCGATCCTAGTGAAAGTCTGTTCGGATCAAGGTCTCCTCGATAAATTATCGATGATCGATGGATTTATTTTATAGCAGCTAGTACTTCTCGAGTCTAGTGCTTTAGAATAGTTCGTCTGCTTTCTGGAGATAATGTCTATAGTCTCCGTTCTTCTTTATTTAATCGGTTCTAGCACTCCTACTTTTCTGAGATACGTTGCGAACCTTACTCTGTTTTTCCCTCTTTGGGTTCTTTAATTTATATAACTGTTTATCTTTCTATTTCGGTACGTCCGTACGTTATGATATTTTCGTACGTCTATTTAACGACCTATCGCCTTTAGTCCAACGTTCGCAGCCTGCTCTGACTATATTTTACGAACTTTTCACTATAAACTTGTGTACTGTCGGACCTAAATCCTATAACTAGGATTTTCCTAATTTTTCAACACGGCGATACTTTAATATTTCTTCTTTACAACTCCTTATGGAGGCAAGCAAGTTGTTAATACTGAGACGCCTATGGCTATCGGATATTAATTCTGCGGTGTAATACAGCGTTTCTCCCCTCAAGGAGTACTGGTAAACTGTCTCCGATGTGACGCAGAGTGACGCCTCAAACGGCTGTCTGAATGCTGACGCGTAGCAACGCCGCCCCTCGGGCTGTTTGGAACTGCTTGTACTGATGCGTAGTAACACCCCCTCGGGCTGTTCGGAACTGCATTGACTGTTGATGCTCCAGCGTCACGCCCCCCTGGACGGACTCGTACTGCATGTGCTGTGATGTAGCCTTACGCCCCTCACGGGCTGTCGGAATGACTGCATGTTTGGCTTGGTGATGCCAGAAGCTTTATACTATTTCGCTAAAAAAAGATAAGACTCTAGCCCTTTCTGTGGCCAACTTTTAAAATAATGGTTGCACAATTATAAAAATTATACCTTCCGAAAGCTCGTCTTCTCAATGTCAAATAATCTCATTGCGCATAAGAATCGATCGTGCAATTCGGAGATATTAATTAATTTGTAGTCTTCAGCTGCGTAGGTGTTGCTGTTCTTTTGCATTCTCCCCTCTCTACAGGCCTTGGTAAATCCCCGATGACGTATACTTGCGTTTGCAGTTTTTTTCTGTGCAATATTTAAAAGGTTTTTCTTTACACAAAAATCTCTCATTCGAAATGATTCACTGTACTGTAATTGTTTACTCATTTTTATGTTCGTAAACGGGTTAAATTTAATTATTCTTCTTCTGGCGCATAGGCGGTGTTGTCGTTTTTCAGCAAGCTAAGCTCGATTTCCGAGTCAGGCTTCCTTGTCTAATAGTGGGAATTTTCCACTCGGTTATTAATACTCATGACTAGCTCCCTTCTGAATGTCAAGAGGGGTGATCTCATCTCTCGAACACCTGGTCCTCGTTGCTTGCACAACGTTAGGCTAGCATCCTAGCTTGATCTTTCTCTATGTTACATTAGAAACTGTACGTTTCTTTCATTTCTTCCCCAAATACATGGATTCGACCTCCATGGACCCTATGGCACATGGGTTCAGTATCAAGATTTTAATTCCAAAATATTACAGTTCAATACCATCAGTAAATGTGAGAAAAAAATATATGTACAGTTCTGCCGCTGAGTGTCCGGCTCTGACGTTAGGTGATAGTGGGAGAAGAGGGGTTGAGAGAACAATATAGCCAACCTATGGCAGTGAGAAGCAGTTAATAGAAGCTTGAAACATTCCATCAGTGTAATTCTTCTCTAGCGTCTTCACTATGTAACGTGGAAGTCCCACACCCTATTTGCAATTGTATACATCATTTTGTTATTCCGACATTTTGCGGTTACAAAACCTAAATTCTTCGATTGCAGTGGAATTCCGCCTATGTTGGCGAAGTCGCTCACTCTCATAAAGAATGTTGTCACCTGAACCAATCAGCGGCTTTCCCGGTAAGCCGGTTTTTAAATTTAGCTAGATGTTGCAAGGGCTCTCTTCTGTTGCTCTTTGTGCTAGTATAGGTTTGTTGTTTTATTGTCTTGTGTGTGCACACTTACCAATTAACTGTGTGTAATTATATTACTTTAGTAATATGGTCAGCGGTTCGTCAGAATTCATTTAAAAACATGTGAAATATTTTATGTAGTCCACGCTGTTTAATATTTCACGGTACACAACCGGCAATGCTGTATCCCTCCCTCATGAGAAATGTCAGAGCCGGACACTCGACGGCTGTACTGTAACTGCTTGTATACTGCCACACCCACTTCTGTAGGAAGAATGTGAGGATAATCTAACATCATCAGATGATGAAATTGGAAACAAAGGCTCACCAAAGGAGACATTCTATGAGGAAACAGCTGGAGGAATAAGAGAAATCAGAGGAAAATGGATATGGTCTGCACTAATTCATTAGATAGCGGCAATACAATATAAACAAACTCAAATCTTTGATTCAAGTTTACCATAACTTAAATTTTTGTAAATTTATTAAAGATACAGTGATGAAACTTGGTATGCTGCTGTAAACCATTACTCTAAATAACTCCCTGGAACATTTTTTTTTTGTTAAAGAACATATTTTGGATTTTAAGGGGTAACAAACATGTCATTATATATATATATTTTTTTTTTTCAAATTAAGTCCATCCGATTTTGAAGTGCTGTTAAAATTAAGTAAATAAGATATCAAAAATTTGTTCCACAGATATCTTTAAGCTTTTGTATCGTCCATGACATCATGTACTTCCTCATTTTGCGTCTAGATTTTTTTGTAGTACAAAGTATTGTGATGTATACTACTCCCATATTGACAAGGTGGGCCCAATTATTAGTTAAATAACTAACTTTGTAAGTCAATACAGATAACTCAACAAACCAATATGGTTATTTCATCATGTAGGCTTACAGGATGGAGCCCCGTTGTGTATCGGTGATTGTTTCCCAACGTTTCGGCTGACATTGCAGCAGCCTCGCACTGTATTGTCATTACCCTGCTCCCTGATTGGTCCGCGTCCCTGCCAGTCGCGCGCTAAGACAACTTTTCAAGTATCAATAAATGATAAAAATGGTCCGGTTAGCTCAAACAATGCCAGCATTTCGCCCCAGTGTGCCGTTGGGCTCGTCAGTTGGTACAAACACACCTACCAATACGCGTGGCTAGCACATACTGAGAAGGCCATCACAAGACACAAAATACAAGCAGTATTGACGTCACGAGCATGCCAATGTTCTACGGGAGTCAAACTCCCTTTCATGAAAACAAAAGCCTTACCTTGGCAATCCAAATCAGGTTTTGAATATTCCCGAAGGGGATTGATAATTCATCCGCTCAAATGGAAACTACATCATATTCCCTTCGGGAATATTCAAAACCTTATTTGGATTGCCAAGGTAAGGCTTTTGTTTTTATGAAAGGGAGTTTGACTCCCGTAGCACATTGGCATGCTCGTGACATCAATACTGCTTGTATTTTGTGTCTTGCATGGCCGTCTCAGTATGTGCTAGCCACGCGTATTGGTAGGTGTGTCTGTACCAACCAACGAGCCCAACGGCACACTGGGGCAAAACGCTGGCATTGTTTGAGCTAACCGGACCATTTTTATCATTTATTGATAATTCATCCGCTCAAATGGAAACTACATCATATTCCCTTCGGGAATATTCAAAAACTTTCCAAGTGTTGCTAAGTTTGAATCCATCTTCACGATTGAAATTATTGGGATGCTTCATGACCTCTATTGCCTGTCTAATTAACCTGTTTTGATATCCAGGAATTTTAGCAACTGTTTCGGCCTTATCAAATTCTATGGTGTGTCAGCATGTTCAGCTACAGTATTGCAGATCTGTAGTTTATCCGTTTTGTGTCTCAAATGTGCTCTGATATCCTAAGGGAAACTCTCCTTTTTGTTTGCCCAATGTATACCTGTCCACAGGCACAATGACAGCCGAAACATCAGGAAACAATCACTGATACAAGACCCGGCCCAATCCCTATAAGGCTAGATAATAAACTAGACATAAGCCACGAAAGCCTACGATCTAAATCAATACGGTTATGTTTAAAACAAATCCATCCCAAACGTTGCTTCAATTACAAATACAAACACTCTTATATAGACACCACAATAACACAGGATACCAGACCAATTCCAACACATTTCCCCAGGGGCTCACGTCTTGTGGGAAGTGGGTTGGCGACCACGGGATCCCAGCTGAGTCCGGCATTGCTTCCACTTACTTTTGCCTGGCTCCTCTCCGTCTTCTTTCCTGTCGACCTCCCTTGGTCAACTCTTGTTCTTTTCAGACCCCGATGGTATTAGGGTATCCGAGGCCTAGGGAGTCTTTCACTTTCCCGCCTTAATTGGCCCTTGTCTCATCTTTCCTGATCCCTCCTTCTTCAAGGGGTCAGACCTCTTGTTTCCTTATCATTATATTTCCTTTTCTCTTTAATATTCCCGCACTGTTTTTGTTACTTGGCTCTCCGTGTATCTAAATTCCCTTTAGCGATTTTTTTTTCATCTACACTACATTTAGTAGGTATTTTTAAATCTGCGTTGCATTTTGTAAGTTTTTTCGATCTAAATTGCATTTCGCGATTGTTTTCAACCTCAATTGCATTTTGTAAAGATTGACAATCTAAATTGCTATTTAGTAAGTCTTTCAATGTAGGAGCAGGGCATTTTAGTGAGTATTTTGAATTTCAATTGCATTTTGTAAGTATTTTCAATCAAAACCGCATTTCGCAAGAATTTTAAATCTCAATTGCATTTTGTGTGGTGAGCATTTTGCAAGTATTTTGATTCTCAATTGCATTGTGTGGGTATTTTGAATCTTAATTACATTTTGTCAAGTATTCTCAATCTAAATTGCATTTTGTAAGTGTTGTCAATCCAAATGAGTAGTTTGAATCTACCATGCATTTTGTAAGCATTTTCAATTTCAATTGTACTTTGTGAATATTTTGGATTGGAAATGCGATCTTTCAATTTGAATTGCATTGTGTATTTTCAATTTCAATTACATTTTGTAAGTATTTTGAACCTCAATTGCATTTTGTATGTATTTTCGATCTCATTTGCATTTTGTAAGTATTTTGACTCTGCTTTGCATTTTGTACGTATTTTGAACCTAGCCTGCATTTTGTGCGTATTTTTCAAGCTATTCCTTTTGTGAGTATTTTCGTTCTAAATTCCCTTTTTTATGAACATTTTGTGAGTAGTTTCAATCTGAGTTCCTTTTTGTAGGTATTTTCCGTCTCACTTAATTTTCGTTCTGGTTTCCATTTCATTGTCATTTTCGCTATCACCCAGACCATTAGGGGCCGATAACCTAGATGTTAGGCCTCTTAAAACAACAATTATCATTATCATCATCAATTCCAACACACACCCAAGTACATAGGGCTAAATAACAATCCAGCGCAAAATGTTAATTGAAGGTTGTCGAATTATCTATAAAGGTACAAGAAAAACGACTTCAGTGGTATAGGCAGGTGAGAAGAGGAATTTGATTGATGTTCATCCTTCTACTGTCATTGACTTTTACTTGGTAGAACAGGAAATTTGTCTGTCCTCTTCAAATCAAATCTATCTATTGCAGAGCGCAATTTTCAATACTTTATTCCTAAATTTTACAATATCCTTCCTAAACCCATAAAAGAGCAGTTACATAAATGTACTAAGTTTGTACGTAACGCAAAGATATTTGATCGAGAGAATAAATGTCATTAAAGATATATTAAAGTAGCTTAATCTATAAATTAGCATTACCATTGCTACCTAGCTATTTCACAACGCTTATTTTTATATATACAGTATATGTAATATATATTTTAACATGAACACTTAACGTTATAATTAGGTAAGTAGACCTAATATGCCGCCCACAAGGCCTTGCCTTACGTGGTATAGCTTACATGTATTCTTCCCTAACTCGGCTGAATTTGATATTCATCACATAGATCTCATAATGTACATTTTTAGACTAATACGTTTACTTAGATAATAATCAGAAATAGACTAAAGTTACGATATGATGAAGATTGTACATATTTAACATAACGGGACTCCAGTGATCAAGAGAACAAGTGAATTATACAATGTTGTAATGCAAAGGACAATGTGTATATAGCACACGCGATTGCTTGAACAATGTACGGACGTATGTCCTAATACTTAAAAAGCTATGTGTGCATATATTTTCTTGTATTGCTGGATGTAATATTGATTATTCTTAATAATAATAATAATAATAATAATTGTTACCATAAACAGAGGCAATAAGTAACTTTTATAACTTTCTATACACTATTCCGAAAATAAGCGTAACTGAACTTAAGTGATGACCTCTCATTAAACTTATTCAATTGTATGGTCATTCCATTAATTGTGTTTGATTAATTTCTATTATTCGATTAATACCGAACATAGCTTATTACAAGCTGTAGTTTGAAACCTCATACAGCAGAGTAACGCAATGGCAATTCAAGGCACTGCATCAAACAAACGAGCATCAACATCCGTGCATCATTAATTACACTAAAATAATTCCACTAGGCATGTGGGAATGGTGGTATATATTTGAACCATTTTTTAAATTAATGGCAAAGAACTCTTCGTACCTGAAATGAAGATAAAACAGACATTTTGTTGTGTTTGACTGCATTGGTGCATGCGATCTTCCACGTATTCTGTCACTTAGGGTTTTTACTGATAGACCATTTGGAGAGTTGGCCCCTTAGAATATGTGGTACAATGGGGCAGATAACCTCGTTATTTCACTCCTTAGAGCAACTATCATCATCATCACTAGGGTTCGGAAGTTTAAGACCTAAAAAAGTACAAAATATGCAAGCAAATATGCCCTAAAAACTAGCTAAATATGACCTAAAAACTATAAAATATGAGCTAAAAAAAACTATGAAATATGACATGAATTGTTGGGATATCACTAACATACAGTAAACGTCTTAAGTGCCAAAACGTGATCAGCGATAATACACCAGACACATTTAATCATACAAACTGACAGAGAGCTACAGTATATTAAAATTTTCAACATTCATTCAGTATCATATCCTTGAGATGCAGTTCTTGCTCGGTTTTCATAAAAGACATAACATGGCATTTCCTTGTTTGCTAATTGCTTCTGAGCTAAATATATCTACTGGAGTGACATCCTATTGAAAGGCGGAAGCACACTATCGTCATGTTCCGTGACCTCGTGCGTTCTGTGTCGCAATCTAACTTGTCCAGAAAGATGTGTTAAAAGACGTCGGTAGAGGAGTGCCTTCTTGGATCAGGTCTTCTAAACCTGCTATCTGCCTGTTCTGGGAAAAGAAAGAAAAATATACTGTATCTACTACACTATTCGGAAATCCTATGTTTGAAACTCGACGCAGATAACACTTACCTTATTAACGACGCCTAAATTTAAACAGAAATGCTGAAATTATAACCAAATATGACCAAAACAATAAAAATGGCCGAAATCTGCATTTATAGGCAACATGGAATTGCATTAAACGTGGTCAGGCACCCGTCATTCAAACTTATTTTTCAGATTTCGGGTAATATGAGCTCAGGAAAAAAATATGACTTTTCCTTAACATCCGAACCTTAATCATCATGAATCGACTACAAGAACGTGTATATTTTAATTTTCAGTGCAAGTTCCTGAAGTGGGCTCAAATTCCAGCTGAAGAGAGCATTTCCTTGGCTGTGAAGACCGAGTTCCCTGTAAAGCTGTATTTTGAGAGCGATAATCGGCAATGGTGCCAGTGAGTATAGTGTTTGCTATGAATGTCACTTTGTACAGATTCTAGGACACATTGAAACTAGGGAGTTCTTTTTCAAATACCCTGTATAAATGTGTCCTTATGTGCGAAATTTAATATCTTGCCTAGTTGTTAATTCAAATATTTGTTTTTATTCCAGCACTACATATAAGTTTGAGGAGGGTGGGCTTTATGAGTGGAACATCACCGCCCCCTATACGTGCTCCAGTATCGAGGTCTTGGAGAAGCCCGTTAATGCCTACTATCGTAAGTAATAAGTACCGTACTCTCGTGTGCGACCTCTACCTCGCCTCACAATGACCTTAGTTAAGGTACCGTATTTACTCGAATACGACCCGCCCCCGAATAAGACCCGCACCCTGATTTTGAAGAACAAAATTTAAAAAAAAAAAAAAAAAATTAACTCAAAATTATGTACAATCGTAACTAAATAAACAGAATAGCATTTATCCAAAATAGTTTCCAACAGTTTTGAAGTCGTCCTAAAATAACACACATCAAACGATTAAAAATACAAATAAAAGTACACAAACACTTCATTCATCGTCATCAGAAGTACCAACTTCGGAACTTTTATCACCCTCCCACTAAATGTCGTCATCACTGACATCCATAGCATTCGAAATACATTTCTTGAAGCTCTTCCGTATGAGATCTCCCGAGATACGATTCCATGCCGTCAAAATGCACTAACATAACAGCTGAACTTCCGGGCGCTGAATACGACCAGTTGGAGTCAGTGTGTGCTTATCGGCCGCCATCTGCTCCGTATACAGCTGTTTCAAGGCTGCTTTGAACGGGCGGTTCACGCAGACATCCAGTGGTTGTAGCATAGACGTCATCCCGCTCAATCACGAATACATGACTCGTCAATATCATACAGTATTTCCTGCCGGGCACGATTTCCAATAACTTCAGCTTCCCTCACAACTTTCAGCTTCTCACTCACATTAAACGACCGCAAACTCTTCGTACAACTCACGTTTACACTCGGAAAACGTGCGCGACACGTGCGCGAGGAAGTATGACGCCGCCTGCTTACGGTAAAACAAAGTGATAGCCGGAAGAAGGCTAGCACCATCTAGCGGATACTCGCAACACCCGATATCGCGCGTGGCGGGCAATTTAAATCTTTAAAATCAGGATGACTCAAATAAGACCCGCACCCCAAATTTTCACGTCCGATTTTGTTTAAAAATGTGCGGGTGGTATTCGAGTATATACGGTACTCATCGTCACTACTGAAGACATTTCATTACAAGTCATGTTATTTTCTTGAAATTGATATCACCGATTCCAAGAATATAAACTAGTGGATTTTTTGCCAGAAAAGAAAAATTAAATAAATTTGGGGGGTCTTTTTCAAAGATTAATAAAAAAAATAACGTGCATTTTAGGACGCGATATCTTTGCTATTTTTCAACTTAATTGAGTCATAGTTGTCGCAAATTGATCTGCTGTATGTTCAGAATGTTGTATAGCAGAATCGTTTTTGTATCATTGATTGAGGCAAATATATTAACTTTGTTTTACAATTTACGTTATTTTGATTGAAAAATAAATTAAATGTGGGGGGCGCTGCCCCTAATTTCAATTGAACAGCTTCATTCTGCTTTACAACATAGCTGCATTATTTGTCTATATTTTAGTTTTTAAAGTGGACATTTTAACTGCCCAAGTCAAGACAAATATTGAAAAAATGAAGTGAGAGAAATCGTAACTTAAAGTTGAGGTACACATTTAGAGTAAAGAGTCTTACTTTTCAACTCCTAAAAACTGCCTTTTCTTTGGATTTTAGGTCAATCGTCTGCATTCTCCGACCCATGAATATCTCTTACATTGTTTCAGTTCTGGAGTAGACTGTTTCAAAGCCAGATTAATGTGTGCTTTATCTGCTGCACCTATGCGTCAAAGTGACAGCTGCTGAAAAGCGTGCACACCGATCATTAAAGTGGATATAAATGAGCATAACACAATAAAACTAGTATAAACTATATATTTCTGGAGACTAGAGATGACGTACTATCGAATGAGACAATAAAAAGAATTCGAAAATTTTCTTGAAAATGACTAATGGAAGGGTGGATGAATACCTTAATTAGATAACCTCGTAGTCTAGCGGCTAGCATTCTTGGCTGTCACCTTGAAGGCTTTCTCCATCCTTTCTCTTGATTGTATACGGATACGGGTGGGACGTAGATTATCGTAAAGAAGTTTCAATAACTCACCAAATTGCCGAAGCTAATGGATTCAATAGAAAATCTGTTAATATAATTAACAAAATTAAGAACAAACCCATATCCAGATTAGCAAAAGAGGACAAAGAACCTTCCACATATGCAACGTTTACTTTTGTGAACCAAACCTCATACAAAGTTACTAGTGTACTAAAAAAATATAAAATAAAAACACAGTTCAGAACCAATAACACTAATCATAATAAATTTTTCAACTCACATATTCTCAACAAAACCAACAAATACAGCAATTCTGGTGTCGACAGCATTAACTGTAACGAGTGTAATTCCGATTACGTGGGACAAACGGGGAGAGGGTTCAACACCAGATTTTTGGAACATGTCAATGCCATCAAACATAATAAATTTTCAGCGATGGGTAACCAACCATATGGCAGACACTGGACATAAATTCACAACCATAGACAATGATTTAGAAATTTTACATCAAGAAAATAAAGGCACGCTCATGAATATTCTGGAACAAATAGAAATTGATAAAGCACAGAGATTTAACCCTTCACACAATCTTAATGAAATAATATTTGAAACCAGCATTTTATACAGATCACTATTAGACGAATTATATAGTAATAGATAAAATTCCCGCTATATTCCACTATTCATACCCATCATTTTTCATAACATACTGAAGATTGACACCTCTCATTCTACGTAGTAATCAATCACCATAATAGCAATACACGGCGCGTCAACAAACCTCACTTATTCTCATTTCCTTAGCCTCCCACCTCCCCCCAACCCTAACCGCCACCCCTTCCCAAGCACGTCACTGACACGCAGCTGTAAGAGTCTTTGCAAGGCGCATTCAGTTTGTTTTTGTTCATGCCCGAGCGCACTGCAGTTCGGCGGCGCGTGACGCGGCCACAAGTTTTCTCCGCCTTGATGTTTCCCAGGAGCAACATGGGGACTAGAGTGGTCCCACGATGACGCAGTGGGGGCCCAATTCAGAAGTTTTGGTGCGCATAGGCCTTAGTAATCCATTAAGAGGATCTTCTTTGGAGCGTCGAGCGGGAATTGTAAATAATGGATTGGAGAACATTTTCATTATTCTTCATGTGATTTGTATGTGCTTATACAAGGAAAGTTTTCCTTTGAAGTTTTGTTGGACAGGCTGATGAAGGGGGAGTGTTAGGCCTCGAAACATGTCCCTGTAAGTAATCAGCAATAAATAGTATTGAAAGGCGGAAATTTTTATTATTCTTTCAAAGTTATAGTTACGTCAATACGGACCTGAATAATCGACATTATGAATTAATAGAACTAGGCGACACTGAAAAATGGCTTCTATCATTTCTATAATTATTCATAAGACACTGAATCTACTGGCATGAATCATCCAGGAATGAAACCACACGACATATACACAAGCGCAATACTAAGGCTGTGTCCCAAAGCGACATTTTCAGCCGTAGTGAACTAGATAGTCGACTAATATTCGGATGTGACGTCACAAGTCATGATCCAAAGGTGCTTAGCACATAGCAATTGCAATTTGTAAGTATTTTCAACCTAAACAGCTTTTTGCAAGTATTTTCAATCTAAATTGCATTTTGTAGGGTGAGCATTTTGATTCTCAATTGCATTTTGTGGGTAACTTGAATCTAAATTAAATGTTATAAGTATTTTCAATCTAAATTGCATTTTGTAAGTATTGTCCATCCAAATGAGTAGTTTCAATCTACCGTACATTTTGTTAGCATTTTGAATTTCAATTGCACTTTGTGAGTATTTTGGATCTGAAAAGGGAGATTTTTCAATCTGAATTGCATTTTGTATTTTCAATTTCAATTACATTTTGTAAGTATTTTAAACCTCAATTGCTTTTTGTACGTATTTACAATCTCATTTGGCGGCTTCGGTGGCGTAGTTGGTAGCATGCTGAGCTTCTATGCCCAAGATAGCGGGTTCAAACCCGGCCGAAGCCGTTGGATTTTTTAAGAGCGTTAAAAATCCCTCAGTATGCCTTCCTTCGGAGGGGAAGTAAAGCCGGTGGTCCCATGTCATAGATTTATGGCATGTTCAAGAACCTTCCACTAATTGCACCTGTGTGAAGCCAAATTGGATAGGTTAAGAATGTAAACAACGCTCTTAGGTTTCTACGTTCGTTGCCAAGAGCCGACTGTGGTGGCGTCTAGTAGCTAAGTTCTGAACTTGGCCTAGTAGTCGTTGACGGTGGCGCTTGGCGGCAAAAGTAGGAACTATTTGAAAAATTCTAAGTTGCATTACTTATATTAAAAAACAGATAACACACACTAATACAGTCATCACAATTAACACCGGTTATCAGACAGATTCTACACACACCCAAAGTACACGGGGCTACATGACCGCGTTGTCGCAGCCCCTAAACTTAAGAACCAACCAACAATCTCATTTGCATTTTGTAAGTATTTTAATTAGCAGTTGCATTTTTTAAGTATTTCGACGCTACATTGCATTTTGTACGTATCTTTCAATCTATTCCTTTTGTGAATATTTTCGTTTTAAATTCCCGCTCTCCATTTTTAATTCTTTAATCTGTGTTAAGAGGGGCAGATGACCTCGTAGTTTTGCCCCTTAAAACAATAACAACAAACAAGTCTGTAGTAGCTAGTGAACGAAAGTGCATGCTAGATTTGTCGACTTGTACAAGGAAGTTATAGAAATTGTAGGTTGTCTTTGGTCTTAATTATGAATCCTCTTTGCTTGGGACTTGGCCTATACTCTTTGCCAATTTCTCAACCGTGTTTCAACCCACGTGCTCTGTAGTTCTGTTTATTTAATTTATTATAAATGTATAGTTCTTCTGAAAACTCTCTTCCCGTGGAAAGCAGAAATGGTGCGGAATTTAAATGGTTGGTGTTTGGGAAATCATGACCGAGGCTTGAAACGACATCTTTAGCACACAATAGGGGCCTCGTCCCAAGTTTTTAACTTGCCGCTGCCTTATTAACATGATTGCCTTTCTCTGAACTGAAATCGCTTAATCAGCCTAACACAAAGCACAATTAAGGCTTGGCTAAAAAGAGATATGCCAGGCGCATCCATGATGGTATCCAAAGCAATCCAAAGAATTGTATTGTTATTTTAAAACAGCTGATATCTTAAATTTGAATCTTCGATCGAGATTTGAACACTCCGCACTCGTCATGAAAGCGCAAAGAGCTTACAAGGAGTAGCAGATCACCGCCATCTTGAGTGCTGGTTTGGTACCAGCATGTAAGTCCAGTGCGTTTCAGAACACATGTCTATGAAGGAGGCAGTGATCAAGCACACATGTCCCAAAGCTCCGTAGTGCATAGTACCTAGTGAGTAGTAGCTAGCAGCTAGTCAATAGCAGACAACTTGAGCTTTGGGACACAGCCTAATCTCCACACATAACCCAGATTTAACCCAATATAAGAAAATAAGTATTGGCTAGAGCTCATCATCATCATCATCTTGTACAGTTTCCAGCCCCAGGCTGGGTCTGTTTGGAACATAATCCTCGCCACTTAGTCCTTTCTTCCCACCACCTCTCCGCTGTCACTCTAGTCCAGTCCTCGCCTCTCTTCTTGACACATTCCTCCACTCCTTTCAGCCATCTATCTCTTGGTCTTCCCCTTGGTTGTTTCTTCTGCATCTGCATCTCATGTATCCTCTTGGGAATCTTCTTCTCTTCCATTCTCTTTAAGTGTCCATACCACCTCAGTCTTGATGTCTCAATCCTACCCTGCAAGGGCTCCTCTTTCACTATTTCCCTGACCTTTTCATTCCTCACCCCGTCTCTTCTTGTTACTCCGATCCTACTTAACAATTAGTGGTTTATATTACAAGAAATTAATTTTACTTATAATATATCACCAAAATAAAGAAAATTACTTACAGTACTACAACAGATTGCTCCAGTTTGTCGATACAATTTACAAATCTTGGTTACACCTAATTACTGCATGATGTAATGGGTTTTCAAACACAAACTTGCACCTATTTTCACTTAAAATGTCTTTGTACTCAGAAAATACTCTCTCCACATTACATGCCACAATTGGAGCATACTCCAACTTAACGAAATCAGAGACCTCTAGTATCGATGCACTGTCTTTGCCTTGGATAACACCACAAATGCTTTTAAGTTTGAGGGGACCAGAATTTTTAAGCTCTACATTCTGCAATTTTTTCGAGAAAACTTGATTAGTTAGGTTCTTTAGGGATCGATCGACTTCTTCGACAATTCCAATGCTAACGTGAAGAGGCAGTCTTTTTCTTGAAATTTCTTGTTGGCTGAAGGTATGCAACGCAAATTGGAACGAATGAATATAAGTTGCTCACGAACAACATCTTTGCTGAAGACTTCTTGAGCTTCTTTAATAGAAGCAGCTTCTTCAGAATCGAGGTCTTCAACTACCCTTTTAGTAACCTCGAAATAATTGGCATAATAAACAGCAGCTTCGAGCCACGTTCCCCATCTTGTATGAACTGGTGAAGGCGGGAGTGGCACATCATGAACTGCATAAAAAAAAAAAAATTTCTTTGCAACTTGGAGCCTTCAGGAACACTCTTTTCACTGTGGAGATCAACGTGTTTACTTCAGGAAAGGAAGCCCGGACTGCTTCAGCGATTCGATGAAGTCCATGTGCTACGCATGTGTCGTGTATCATCATGGGAATATAATATTCCAAGACCTCCCATGGCTTTACTCATGTAATGTATGGCATCCGTGCAGGCCATGATAACATGATCGTAAAGAATGCCTGATGGCCACAAACAAGAAAGTGCATCATTGAAAAATGCAGCAACTGTTGAGTGATTCACCTTAGGCAACACAGCCATAGTTCGTAGATTTGATTTGTCTCTCTCTTCTTCTTCTCCTAAAATTCCAAACACGAAGTTAGCTACATATCTTTGATCTACGTACGTCGTTTCGTCTAGCGAGACCCAAATATATTTTCCATGAGCTTTTTCCCTTAGTTTACCTAACGTTACATTGTAAAGCTCAGGAATGTAATTCTTCCTCATTGTTGATTCATCTGGGACTGGTTGTTTCGTATACTCCTGCAGAAACTGAACTAAGTTCTTATTGTTTAGTTTAGCCAACGGTATATTTGCCGAGAGAAATGCTTTACACAGATCTTCAATGAATTTACTACGTGTTGGTCCAGGTTTAACTAAAGCAGTGGTTACAAGAACCTGGTGTTTTTGTTTCAGGTTTACTTCTTTCAATTTATTGTGTTTCGTTGTTTGAAGATGTTGTTGAATTTGATACTTTTTAGTTGCGTTTACGACTGTGCTACAGTATTTGCGAAACAATACACTTCCATCAGTTGAAAAGTCTTGAAATTTTCGTACATACCCTTTCATTACCTCATTAACAGCTTGGCATGGTGGTTGAGTGGATAGCGTGTCGGTCTACTAACCCCAAGATTGCAGGTTCGCTCCTGGCCGTGGTAAGTGATTTTTTGAAAGGCGGAAAAAATACAACACGCATGTCATACGATGCTGGCATGTCAAAGAACCCATTTGAATTCAGTAGGCCGTGTTCATAATGGCAAAATTAATCTCGGGAGTTTCTGCCAACACAAAGTTCCTCATTTCTCTACTAGAAAGCGCTATAGTGTTCAAGGAGCTTAGATATCTAACCTCCTTGACTTTCATAGTGATTCAAGGAACAACGAAATTCGACATGCAAGCTACCCTCTGGGTATCAAATTAGAAAGCTTGCACCCGGCATCCGAGGCCATACAATATTAATTAACCTCATTAACAGTTCTTTTCTCCTTGGGCATCTTAAATACAGTAGCTATTTAACGTGCTATGAACCACAGCCTGTTTCAACTCAACGAAAGTAAGACTGACAAGAACTAATTCTGCATGGAAGGTAACTATTTACGGAATGAGGAAAAGATAACCTGCTTTAAGGGAAATACCAAGAATCAGTCCCCACCTAATTGCATTGCAGGTAGACAAAGCTATGGCCGGATGTAGGGCTAGTGTTGCTAAATTTAAACACAATGCAAACCCAGCACTGCTCAACATTCCTGTTACCTGAAATACATGTCAAATATTCCAAAAGTGTCCTGTAGAAGCTGATGTCCACACTCAAGATTAAGAATGTTTTTTAAATATGCACTCATCAACATGATCATACCGACAGCAGTGGCTACGCGGGCTAAAGCACAGCGTTAGGTCATGGGGCCAAGCTCTCTGCTGACTCGGTAGACGCGTGGGTTCGAGCCCCACCGTCGGCTGTCCTTGAAATGGTTTTCCGTGGTTTCCCATTTTCAACACCAGGCAAATGCTGGGACGGTACCTTCTGATAGGCCACGGTCGCTTCCTTCCACATCCTTGCCCAGTTTCATTCATCTTCATCCATTCCATCTATCATCCCCGATGCGCAGGTCGCCCACGGGCGTCGAATAGAAAGACCTGTACTCGGCCTCTGAGGAGGCCACACGAAAAAAGAAAAAAAAATCATGATCATCTTCATTTCCCCTTTTCCAGTTGACACTGGGTGGGGGCAAATATGGTTCCTCTCCTCTTTGTTCAGTCGTTCCACCATTCCTCTTCCGACAGTGTTCCAATCCAGGTTCCGTTTTCTAATACTATTCTCGTCCCTTGGCTTATGATCGCGAGATTAACGGTCACGTTAAACTACAAACTACTACTTAGTTTCTGTACTCCCAGTTCTTTCTGTATATCTTCATTTCTCACTCTGTCCCTCCTCGTTTTCTGGACCATACTTCTCAGGAATCTCATCTCAGCTGCTTGTACTCTGCACTGTTAAGTTAAAACTGTCCCAAGTATGCAATTGCATATGCAATATGCAAAATGCAAAATGCATAATTATCCGAAGCCTGCTCATGAGATACCATCCTGTTTTGTTTCAGCTATCCTGGTGGCATTTCTCATGTACCTGCTACTTACTCTTCTATGGAACCTGGTGAGATGTGCCCTCAACTCAGAGTGGATGACCCGCCTGCGAGAGAGGGCGATACCCTTCTCGGAACTTGAAAGCGTGAGTGTTCTCTCCAGTCATCTTATTGCTGTTTTAACCAGGGTTCAAACCAATAACATTATTATTATCCATAGTAGTCACCAGAAACATCTCTCCTCTCCCACTCTTCGTAATACCTCATCATTTCTGTTTTTGACTCATAGTCACCCATTTTTCCGTATTGACTTAATATACCAAAAAAAAAAGTTTATCAGTTCCGCCTCGTCAATACAATATATTTAAAACTTCATGAAATAATCACATGTCACACTCTCCTAATGGTACAAGTTTCAACGCCTACATATATTGGCGTCATCATCAGCCTTATATCGTATTAGCAGCACTTTAAAAACACTTGGTAAAACATGTTACAAGTAAAATATTGACATAAAACACTCAAAACACTTATACACTGAACACATTAAAAGTTTCCTTAAAAAGTTTTATAATAATGGTCGGCACTCGTTGCAAAAACTCTTAAGGTTTAAAAGCTCATCTTGAGGTATACACACTTCAGTTCTTGTTGTTGTCACCTAATTTGCTGAAGGGTTTCCATTCGCAACTGGAAAGAAATATCTATAGCCCTCGAAAAATTGGAAAAATATTGGTTTCATATTCCAAAGTTTCTCTACAATTTTTCTAGATAATCTGGTTTCCGGCGTCCTCATAATGTGACCAAAAAAAGAAATCCGTTCCTTCTTCACTGTTGTCCAATTAACTTCTTTTCTCTCGACACTTTTCTTTAGCCCCTTTATCCACCTATCCCTTTGTCTTCCTCTAGATCTCTTTTTCTTCCACTCCATTTCCAATATTTTCCGTGGTATTCTCTCTTCTCCCATTCTTTTCACGTGTTGTGTTTGTACCTTTTGTGTGTTTCTGTCCTTCTTTCCCTATCTAATGAATGATTGTGTGTCCACCTTGTTGATGTTTTCCTGTATAAATTGTAAAAATTAATTATGTATTTCGTCGTACAGGACTTGGGCAGCCCTAGCCCGACAGATGGCCCTACACTCGTTAGATCTGAAATGCTCCCTGCAATACGACGTCTGAAGACCAGGGTAGTTTCTCTGGACACTTTCCGAGGGTGAGTTGCTGCTTTTTCTGCTTTCTTCGATTTCGGCCATCTATGGACCGTGTGAAATTACTTCCTCATGATTTTGTCTTTCTTGATTTTAGATTTATCTTTTAGTTCACCTCGTTGCATAGTGGCTAGCACTCTTGGCTGTCGCCACGGAGGCCTAGGTTCAATTCCTGTTCCTGCCAAGAAATTGAATTCTGATCTGAGGGTTGGAACGGGGTCTGGTCCAGGAAAATGCCGGGGTGGTACCTATCTTACGGCCACGGCCGCTTCCTACCCAAATCCTATATCAATTGCAAATACACACACTAGTACAGACATCACAGTGACACAGGTTATTAGACAAATTCCCGTGGCTCATGATCTCAAGATTAACGGTCACGTTAAACTACAAGCTTCCTTTTTTTTATTAGACAAATTCTACTCACAATCAAGTACATGGGGCTACATGACATGTCGCAAAGCCCCTAAAAGAATCAACAACAATATTTGTCCTTTAACTGTGTTCTTTCCTTCTTTCATCTGTCCAAACACTTGCACTAATTTTGTCTTTTTCTTAAAAACCCCAAAATTGTCTAATCTTATTTCGAAATGTAAGCCAGCATAGAATTTCTTCTTTTGTGATTTTCATTTTTGAGTTGTTTTTATAATGTTAATAAGTGAGCTCTCTCTGATGGCCAAGACATGATGAAGATATGTCTTCGTGTGTCTCCTCTCTCTGTTCCTCCTTGTGCTTTCAGATTGGTGCGCAGAAAGTTGAATATTTGAAACTAGCTTAACTGTGACGGTCTTTCGGCGGTCTACCTTGTCCTTCTGGTTTAAGTATGTATACTGCAATACGTTCGTGTCTAGGGGAAATGGATGACGTGCGAACATTGATGTTCGCTTGTTCCATGTTTTAGCTTGAATTGCCGCTATATTTGTCAGCTGTATGAGGTTTCAAACAGTACGTCGTTACATGCCAATGTAGTGACATGTGTTCAAAAGTGTGAGGTTTCGTGGTGAGTTAGGAATGTTCATATATTTGTGTAAGATGTAAAATAATAGAATCAATTTGAAACAAAATAAAATGGATATCCTTACAAACAATTTGATTGAATCATCATCATCTAGAACAGTTTCCAACTGCAGGTTGGGTCTGCTTGGAGCACAAGCCTCTCCATCGTTTCCTGTACATCCACCACTTCTCTTCTGTCACTGTTGTCCTTCTTCTTCTTCTTCTTCTTCTTCTTCTTCTGCTTTTACGGCCTCATTGGACCACTTCAGTCAATCATTTCTTGTTCCTTTTCTTCCGTAAGTTTTCTTTCCGAGTTGCCCAGTAGCTTCTCATACGCGCTGATCTTCTCAGGCGTTCCTCATCTGTAAATACCCTTTTTACTGTATGATGTATGATGTTTGTCTCCCATAAGTCCAACCCCTCGTCCACGTCGTGGGAGACGGGCAACGGCACAAAGTAGGGGATCGCCTGTAGGGGCGAAGTACAGTGGGGACTTCGTGTGCCCCGGGACCGTTACGGTAGCTGTGAAGGTCCTACAGGAACCCTGAAAAGTGACGGCTAACGGGGCTCTGGTGAAGCTACGATAGGTCCAGCAAGCCAGTAGTGGATGATACCAAATGCTTTCAAAAATGGAACGAGCCTCGGACAGGATGGATTTAATAGACGACGACACGGCTTTACACACGGACTAAGATTTGGAACTTTAAACCTAAGAACGCTGACGGGGAAGGTGGAGGAGATAGTGGATATGATGGAAAGAAGGAAGTTGGATTTATTGGGATTGGCAGAAACAAAGTGGAAAGGGGAAGGAAGGAGAGAACTGAGAAAAGGCTATAGACTGTACTGGAGTGGGAACGAAGAGGGAAAGAGGAATGGAGTGGGAGTAGTAGTACGAGATGGTTTAAAAGAAGAAGTGAGGAGAATAAGTGATAGAATGATGAAAGTGAAAGTAGCACTGAGGGGAGAGACCGTAGAAATAGTGCAAGTGTATGCTCCACAAGTAGGCTGCGCCTCTGAAGAGAAGGAGGAGTTTGAAGAGGAATTGCAGAAGCAGCTGGTCGGAAGAAATATGATTGTTATGGGGGATCTCAATGCCCATGTAGGAAGTGAAAGACAAGGTTATGAGAGTGTTCTAGGACCAGAGGGTTGGGGTGGAAGAAATGAGGAAGGAAAGAGACTGTTGGACTTCTGCCAGAGGAACAGCCTGCTAGTTGGGAACTCCTGGTTTAAGAAAAGAGAGAGCCACACAATCACATGGTACAGTGATGACTTGACCAGGAAGTCGGTGGTCGACTATATACTGTATGAGAAAGAACTAAATAAGAACATCACGGACATCAAGGTTATACCATCGGAGAACCTGGATAGCGATCATCGATTGCTGGTAATGAACCTGAGAGGGAGTAAGGAGAAGAAAGGGACTGAGAACCAGGAAAGACGTATAAGGATATGGAAACTGAAAGAAGGGGATAGAAGGGTCGAGTACCTCAAAATGGTAAAGGAAGGGATTCCAACAGATGAAGAAAGAGGGGTGGAAGAGGAATGGGCTAGATTTAAGAAGACACTAGTAGGTGCAGCAGAAGCAGTATGTGGGAGGACAAGTAGTAAGAAGAGGTGGAAGGAAACACCATGGTGGAATGAGAAGACAAAAGATATAGTAAGGGAAAAGAATAGAGCCTTTAGGAGGTGGTATCAAAATAAGACGGTAGAGACAAGGGAAGAGTACCAGGAAAGAAAGAAGGAGGCGAAGAGAGTAGTGGCTGAGGAGAGAAGAAAGTGGATGGAAGAGTGGACAAAGATGATGAAGGAGGATAGTGAAGGTACAAAAAAGGTCCTGTATGGGATGGTAAAAACTAAGAGGCGGAAGGATCCTACGGATTATGTTAGAATGGTGAACAAAAGGGGACAAGAGATAGAGAATAGGGAAGAACTGAAGAAAATGTGGAAAGAATATTTTGAAGAACTTCTGAACCCGAATGGAAAAGATGGTGAGGAGGAAGAAATCGGGGAAGAGGAAGATGAACTGCAAACAGAAAAGGACTTAACATGGAAAGAAGTGGAAGATGCAGTGAACAAGATGAAAGGAGGGAAGGCACCGGGTGTGGATGAGTTGAGTGTGGAGATGGTGAGAGCAGCAGGAGAGGTGGGGTTACAGTGGTTGTACCGAGTGATGAGGACAGCATGGAAGGAAAGGAAGACCCCAGAGGACTGGAAAAAAGGAATAATTGTCCCGATCTTCAAGAAAGGTAGTAGAACAGATTGCAGAAACTATCGGGGAATAACACTGATGAGTCATTGTGCAAAGATCTTCGAGAAAGTTTTGGAAAAGAGAATTAGGACAAGGATAGAAGGAGGGATGAGGGAAGAATAACATGGCTTCAGAGCAGGAAGGTCCACAGTGGATTTGATTTTTGCTGTAAGGCAGTTACAAGAACAGCACTATGAGTATGGAACAGATCTACTGATGGCCTTCCTGGATATTGAGAAAGCATATGACAGTGTATGCAGAAACAAAGTGTGGAAGTCCCTGGAGGATAGAGGAGTAGAGAAATGGACTATAAAGAGGATAAAGGAGATGTACAAGGGAAGCGTGAGCTGTGTGAAAGTGGGAGGAGAGAGATCAGACTGGTTGGAACAGAGAAACGGCCTGAAACAAGGAAGTGCCTTGTCACCGTTACTTTTCATTGTGGTGATGGATGACATAATGACCCGAGTGGCACAAGTAATTGGGGAAGGAAAGATGAAAGCAATGGTGTTTGCAGATGATTTGATGATTTGGGGAAACAAGGAGGAGGAGGTACAGGAACAGTTGGACGTGTGGGAAGGAATAATACAAGGATATGGGATGAAATTTAGCATAAATAAGAGTGAGATGGTGATCACAACGAGGAAGAAGGAAAGAACCACAACGGGAATAAAAATTGGTGGGGAACAGCTGAAGAAAGTGGAGAGTTTCAAGTATCTAGGAAGCCTGATACAAGAGAATGGAAGAAACGATAGAGAAATAAATGAGCGGGGGAGGCAGGCAGAAGCATTTCGGAGGAGTGTGAGAAGCATGTTATGGAGCAAGGATGTCCCTCAGAACAGCAAAAAGATCATATATCGGACGTACTATGTCCCTATCCTGACGTATGCCTCGGAGACCTGGGTTATGAAAGGAAGGGAGAAGAGCAAAATACAGGCCAGTGAGATGAGGTTCTTGAGAAGCAGTATTGGAGCTACAAAGATGGACAGAATAAGAAATGAGAGGACCAGAGAATTAATGAAGGAGGAACCATTACAGGATGGTATAGAGAAGTCTAGACTTAGATGGTATGGACATGTAAAACGAATGGAGGAGAAGAGAATACCCAGGAGGATACACGAGACGAAGTGGGAAGGAAAGAGACCGAGAGGAAGACCGAGAGACAGGTGGCTGAAGGGGGTGGAAGAAAGCGTGAAGAGAGGAGAAGACTGGACAAGGGTGGAGGCTGAGAGATGGTGGGAAGACAGAAGACGTTGGAGAGGCTTGTGTTCCAAACAGACCCGGCCAGTGGCTGGAAACTGTGCAAGATGATGATGATGTTTGTCTAATTTTGCTTGACATTTTATTTTTATATCTTTCAGTTTTTGTAAATTTTTTGTTTTGTTTTGCAAGTCATCCAAGGTTATTACTAATTCTTTCATGTCTTCTCTAATTTCCTTAATCCATCCTACTTGTTTGTTTCATATTCCAAAGTTTCTCTACAATTTTTCTAGATAATCTGGTTTCCGGCGTCCTCATAATGTGACCAAAAAAGAAATCCGTTTCTTCTTCACTGATGTCCTATGAACTTCTTTTCTCTTGACACTTTTCTTTACCCCCTTTATCCACCTATCCCTTGGTCTTCCTCTAGATCTCTTTTTCTTCCACTCCATTTCCAATATTTTCTGTGGTATTCTCTCTTCTCCCATTCTTTTCACGTGTCCATACCATTGTTTGTACCCTTGATTTTGAATCCTATCCTGTAGGGGTACTTCCTTTAATATTTCTCTGACTCTATCATTTCTGACTGTCCATTCTAGTTACACCTATGCGACTCCTCTGAAACTTCCTTTCCACTGCTTGTATTCTGCTTTTAAATTTGATTGAATAAATGTTCTAAATATTTAATCATCATCGTCCTCCTTTCATGTGTTAGTCCTAGAAGAACTGTTATGATCTACACAAAAGATTTGAATTTTCATGCCATCTTTTCCTAGGGCGACATAGAGATCTCTTCCCACCGGGGCGGTAGTTGACGACTTCCTTAGGGATCCTGCTTCTGTCCAACCTGTTGAGGTGTCCTAGCCAATTTCTTTGGTATTCATGGATATATTCCAATATAGGTCTGCTGTTAAGACCATTCAGCACTTCTGTGTTTCGATTGTGATCCCACTTAGTGACTCCAGCTGTTCGTTGCATATATTTCATTTCGGCGGTAGTTATTCGTCTCTCATCGCATTTCCTCAGGGTTCACGCTTCGCTACCATAACAAAGTACTGGTCTTGCTAAGGTTTTGTAAATTCTTGTTCGGGTGTGTTTCTAACTAATGATGGTCTAAAAACTTTATTGATGATTCCTAAATATCTGTTGAATTTAAATATTTTCTCGGATATGTCCATTTCTTCAAGGAAAGACAGTTTGTAACCAAGGTATTTAAAATCGTAATTTGATTGAATAAAGGTTCTAAATATTTAGAACCTCGATTTAATCAAGGAGGAAGTACAGGAGTAGTTGGACGTGAGGGAAGGAATAATACAAGGATATGGGATGAAATTTACCATAAATAAGAGTGAGATGGTGATTACAGCAAAGGAGAAGGAAAGAACCACAATGGGAATAACAATTGGTGGGGAACAGCTGAAGAAAGTGGTGAGTTTCAAGTATCTGGGAAGCCTGATACAAGAGAATGGAAGAAACGATAGAGAAATAAATGAGCAGGGGAGCCAGGCAGAAGCATTCCGGAGGAGTGTGAGAAGCATGTTATGGAGCAAGGATGTCCCTCAGAACAGCAAAAAGATCATATATCGGACGTACTATGTCCCTATCCTGACGTATGCCTCGGAGACCTGGGTTATGAAAGGAAGGGAGAAGAGCAAAATACAGGCCTGTGAGATGAGGTTCTTGAGAAGCAGTATTGGAGCTACAAAGATGGATAGAATAAGAAATGAGAGGACCAGAGAATTAATGAAGGAGGAACCATTACAGGATGGTATAGAGAAATCTAGACTTAGATGGTATGGACATGTAAAACGAATGGAGGAGAAGAGGATACCCAGGAGGATACACGAGGCGAAGTGGGAAGGAAAGAGACCGAGAGACAGGTGGCTGAAGGGGGTGGAAGAAAGCATGAAGAAGAGAGGAGAAGGCTGGACGAGGGTGGAGGCTGAGAGATGGTGGGAAGACAGAAGACGTTGGAGAGACTTGTGTTCCAAACAGACCCGGCCAGTGGCTGGAAACTGTGCAAGATGATGATGATTTAATCAAATGCTTATCCGATAGATTTTAAATATTTATTGTTGTAAATGTTTCAGTTTATATTTTCATTGTTCTTATTCATTGTTTTCCAGTTTCTTTATTTCATCCTGTATATATTTTAGTTAATTTTGTTTCTCAACACTTAGTTTTATTGGATTAGTTTCTGAAGGTTTGATTCTAATTTGCTGAAGAAGGTCCCATTGTTGGATCACAACATGCACTAATTAGAATAGAATTTGTACTGATTGGCAGAGCATTTTAATTAATTATCTATTAATCAATACGGAATTTCTCTTACAATTTCCTATAATGGTAAATGTTTTTTTGATTTTTTAGTGTAGAAGTTGGTATCTATTTCCGTTTGTTTCCTGTTTCTGTATTTTGGCAGTTATGGACCTAGTCACTATGTGGATGTTTAAGGGTGCTGGTAAGGAAATTAGAGAGAGGGCTTATTTGTCTCTAGTAAGACCTCAGATGTGGGCAGGTGTGTGGGGTCCATATCAAACTTGCTTGATGAATGAGTTCGAAGGGGTGCAAAGCAAGGCCACAAGCCCTCCTGTACTATGTTTACTTACCCAGGAAAGCCACTTTTCCTTTCTATTTTTCCCATCATCATCATCATGAACCAGCTCCAGTTTCCCAGGTGCGGTAAATGAGCGCTATCCATTTAGTTCTTTCCAAGAATGTCTCCCCCTCCACGACCTGCTGCAAATCCAGACCTCTCCCTGCAAGATCATTTCTAACCTGGTCGATCCATCTCTTCCTCGGTTGAGCTCTTGGTCTCTTGCCTTTCAGTTCTTTCTCAAACCACACTCTAGCTGTTCTTTGTGTGTCCATTCTTTTGAGATGACCGAGCCATTTCAGCCTGGCTTCAACACAGATCTCATTAAGGGCCGGTTGCACCACGAGGCCGCTTAAACCCTGCTTTGCTAAGGGTGGTTACGGTTAAGCGATCTTAAATACGACGGCTTAAGGCTGGGTGTTGCACCAACTCGTCTCGTACTTCGCTTAGGTGAACTGAGTTTACGGTGGGAGTCAAAGATCTTCGTTGCGTGAGTAATGCTCCCTGTAGCAAAGAATACGTAGTCTTACCGTTATGCCAACATAATCCCAGCTGTGCTGAATTACTTGCATAATGATCATATGCAATATAAGGAAAGAATGACAACTTAAGTATCTAGGGAGCTATTTGAACGCTATTATTGTATTCGCATCATACATATAATATGAAATAATTTCGGCAGTATTGATTTTGTTTGTTATGTTGGCCACGGTTATCATTTGTTTCTAGCCGTCGCAATAATTTTCCACGACTACAGCTGTTCTACTTTAGGGGTTGGCGACCAAAAATACATTACTAGTTGTAGAATGAATTGCCTACTGTGTTTGCGAGACGTGAGCATCAGCTGTAGTAGACGCTGGGAAAACCGTTGTTGAAATATAATGCAGTGTATTTTCCTTATCATTACGGTAGCCTACTTCCTGAACATGTTATTGACTACACCCCACATTGAGGTGGTCGCATCTTGCGAAGGTTATGTTTTCTTACTTCGTTTTCATTATATCGCTTGTTTATAAATACGCATATATTATAGCATTAAGCACATATAGCCTAGTGCGTATTTTCTAATGATATATATACAGTATGTATACGAATGACACAGCATGTTGTATTGCAAGCATCCACAATAGGCTAGTTCGTCATTGGCTAAGGATTTCTACATCCGTCCCTGGGCTAATATTTAGTTTAACAACCAGAAATGTACATTGTGTTACTGCCAATATAGAGTATTTCATTTTAAGTTGTCAAAAGCTATGATATCTGTAGTACAAGCTACAGCGATTTTATTAGGAACGTAAAGGAAATCCCTGTGGCAACGCGTTGAAAGAATGTTATACGTATATATTTAATTTGCATCGCAAAATCCACACTATTTATGCTTTATATTATAACGACTGAGTAATTATAAAACAATAAAAGTTAAGAAAAATATTCCTCCCCGCTGGTAATCGAACCCCGGCACTCTGGGCGGGAGTCTGTAATGTTATCCACTCAACCACAGATGACGATATACGACACACCTTTATCAACAGGTATAGATACTAATGCTTAGCAAATGAGCACACGGAAGAAAATATCTCTTCAGTGTATTGTGCCGTCATTATAAACCATTTGATAATTTGTTTTTTATTATTTCGTTCACTACATTATATAACAACACCTCCAACCTACTGAGATATGGATCAGACACAATGGGGCCGGCCGCCATTTTGGCGTATGAGTGAATGGATTAAACCATCCTTAAGTCTTAAGCCACCGATCACGGCCGCTCAATCTAAGCCTAGTTGAAGCCATTGCTTGTGGTCTGGTGCAACGGGCCACATCCTTGAGGATAGTTTAAACCACCCTTAGTTCGTTAAGCGGAGCTGGTGAAACCGGCCCTAAGAGATTGTTCTACTTGAACAAGATGGCGTATCTCATTATTTCTTATTTTGTCCCTCCTTGTCTTCTGAATCATACTTCTTATAAACTTCATCTCCTCCGCCTGTAGTTTGCTGGTGTTTCTCTTGGATTGGGTACAGGTTTCAAAGCTATATGTAGTAATAGGTACAAAGAAACTCTTGTAGAGTATTAGTCTTGATCTTAAAGGAACTTGCTTATCCCAAAGAAGCCCTCTCACGAGATGATAAAATTGTGCTCCATGTTGAACTCGACTAGTGATTTCTGCAGATGGTTGGTTATCTGTGGCCACTACACTGTCAAGGTAACAGAACTGATGTA
Organism: Meconema thalassinum; assembly: GCA_946902985.2. Lineage (NCBI taxonomy): Eukaryota > Metazoa > Arthropoda > Insecta > Orthoptera > Tettigoniidae > Meconema > Meconema thalassinum. The sequence continues at coordinate 194,522,009 of OX336395.1, forward strand.
CTTGTTCTAACTTTGTACCATTCAGAGTGATGTTAGTACAGATGTTTTGTCGACTAACGGGCATCACTACCGTTTTGGACTTGCTTATATTCAGACCAAATTGCTTGAATATAGTATTCCAATCATTCAGCTTCTGTTGTATTTCAGCCTCATTTTCACCCCATATTACAACATCATCTGCAAACGCTAAAGCTTTAAACTCAGAGGTCTTATTGAGTCTCTTGACTCTCTTCATTATTTCATCCATTACAGTAATCCATTACAGTACACCCTGCTTGGTCTCGAACCACTCTGAATAGCCATCTCCTATTTGGACACAACTCGGGCAGTGTTCATATAGCATCTTGATTTTATTTATTAAAGCGCATGGTATTGATCTATTTTGAAGGCATTTCCAGATTGTATTTATCCCTCCTAGCTTGATAATGTACCCTGATTTTTTCCGTCTGTACAGGGTGCGGCTGAAATAACTGACGAATTTCAAACCTAAATAACACAGCAACGCAACACGATATTCACAAATTTATTGCGCAGTTTAAAAGAGAAGTGTTTGCCATTTTTGTTACATAGATTGGAGCGGCAGATCTAACACCTGTATTGGCCACAACGCTTAAGCAGGTGTTATTGTCGATGTGCGCGCGGCCTGGGAGAACATGTGCATCGCCTTGTCAGGGCTAGTATGGCGTGGAGTGGTGATCAGCGAGGTTTCGTGATTGAAACGTATACTTCAAAAAATGCTGACTCTGTTACCACAACACAGTGTTTATTTTGTAGACACTTCAGGTTATATAGTCATGCGAAAGGTCCAAGCAGGAATGCCTTTCTGGTATGCGTGAATAATTTGAGAAGAACTGGTTCAAGTGTTAAAACGAAACCGCCTGGTAGGCCTCGTAGCGTTACAACACCAGAGAATATCTGTGCAGTGAGACATGCCTTTACGCAATCTCCTCAGAGAGATGTCTCCAGAACGTTTAATCTCCTTACGGGGTGACGTTCCATGGCCAGCCCGTTCCCCTAATCTCGCCCCTTGCGATTTCTTTCTCTGGGGATACCTGAAGGCTCGTGTCTTCCAACATAAGCCGCGAACACTACACGACCTGAAAGTTGCTATTTGTGAGGAAATCGAGGCAATACCACTAGACATGACTAGGAGGGTCATGCAGAACTTCAGGGAGAGGCTTCAGAAGTGCATCGAATGGGGCGGTCGACATTTAGATGACATTATTTTCAAAACCTAGTGTGTATGCGTATATGATGCAAATGGCAAACTCTGCTCTTTTAAACTGCGCAGTAAATTTGTGAATACCGTGTTGCGTTGCTGTGTTATTTACGTTTGAAATTCGTCAGTTATTTCTGCCGCACCCTGTATATTACAATCAGCTATTGTAGTGTCAAGGCCCGATATATCGGCTAAGGGAGCTTTTGCTAATTTTCTTAAATTTTCCTATGGTAAATGTTTTAACTTTTAGCATTTAATCCACAGGCTATTTGTGGGATTACATGTTAGCACTTGTAGGGTTAAGGTATAGTTTTTTTTTTTTTCCTGTTCTCATTAAGGTACATTACTGAATTGCATGTTCTTTCAATTTCAGGATTAGCATAGCAGTTATGATATTTGTAAACTACGGCGGAGGAGAGTACTGGTTCTTCAAACATTCTCCGTGGAATGGACTGACAGTGGCTGACCTTGTTTTTCCTTGGTGAGTGAACAGTCTTGTATCTATAATTGTAGGCACGTCCAGAAAGTAAGTTCCGCTTTTATATATGTTGCCCCCAATATCACTGCAATTGCAGCACACTGCCCTCGCTGCCGTATAAGGTGCCGGCTAGTGATGTACGCTCTCAGTTGCGACACTCGATCTTGTCGAGGCATCAGGGAGACAACGAAGGTGTGGAAATCTTCCTTCCAATCTCTCCGGAAAGAAGCTGTGGTACTCTGTGGACTCCAGATCGGCCATGGAATTGCTACGCACTCCCACTTGCTAAAGAGAGAAGACCCCCCTGTGTGTACTTGCGGCGCCCACGTTACTGTGGAACACATTCTCTTGCAGTGTGTGGACCTGGCGATCTGCGAAGGACCCTTAAACTGCCTAACACCCTCTCCCTTATACCCCGTGATGACGGGTCGTCAGTAGACCTCGTCATCCGATTCATGAGGGAGAGTGGTTACTTTTTCTAAAGTTTTAATGTAAGTTAAGAGTTTTATTCAGGTTAAGTCTGTTTTACGTTTTTCATTGCGTTCATCTATTTTATTGTTCACTATGCCTTATTTGTTTTATTGTTTTTCACCATCCACCTTTTATTATTTTTATTCAAATAAGGCATAATTGTTAGGGCTCACTGCCTGTTTTATATAAACCATTTTCGTTTCATCCATGGCAGTGAGCTGTTTTTATCTTCATCTTTTCATTTCATGCCATTTCATTACATTAGGGGCCGATAACCTTGATGTTGGCCCCTTAAAACATCATCATCATCATCAATTGCAGCTCAGCGCATGTGCGGTAGTTGCTCTAAGTCGAGGAGAAGGAGATGACGCCATTTTTGAGATTGCCGTCTATTGTTTGCGCTTTATAGTGCTTGGTTAGAAGGGTGAAGTTATTTGAAAATCCTGCAGCTTCTGAGATTAGATCTGTCATTGGTTTTCTGAATGTGAAGAACACTAAACCAGTTGATATTCATCGACAAATTTGCGAAATGTACGGGGAAAAAATGCGAAGAGAGAGTCAGTGGTAAAGGAGATGGCTCCAACAATTTCATGAAGAATGTGATCAAGTGCACAATGATGAACGAAGTAGGCGTCCATCGTGGGTTAACGAAGACTTGGTTCGGTTCGCAAATTTTAAGATCATTTCTTCGTGAAATTGTTTCTGAAAATCTGAAATTTTGAGAGCTGTGTGCTCGTTGGGTGCCAAAAGGTCTTGCAGAGCAACACAAACAATATCATCTGGGCAGTGCACTTAACTTTTTGGCATGTTACAACGAAGATGGTGAAGTTTATCTAAGCAAGCTAGTGACCAGGGATGAGACTTAGGTGCATTTGAAACCTCTGAATCGAAACGACAATCGATGGAATGAAGGCACACCTGAAAACATTCCTTGGTAGCCAAAAATTTAATGGTAATCAATGGAGTGACTTCTTCTTCTACTTTTTTTTCGAATCACCCACTTTGGTGTACGTCAGATCAATCACTTCTTAGATGCTTGTGCTCTCTTTTTCTCCAAATACTTCTTCAATCTGATCTCCTCTTTCTTTCCTCTTGTGATATCTGCATCGGTTTTCTGGAACTTCTTAGTGTTGTCTTTGGTCACGGTTTTGGCTGTACCATTCATCAACGTGATTTCAGTAATCTGGAGCTCTCGCAGGTTCTTTTCCACTTCCGTAAACCAGTTAGGTTTGATCTTCTTTTTGTAAAAGAAGTCAAAGATTTTCTTGGTTATTCGGGCAGGATTCATCCGGTAGATGTGTCCATTGACTTCACAAACAGGATCTTCCTCAAAATTTTTCTCTTTGATTTCCAATTTTTCCATTTGCCCTTGTCTCCTCAAGACTAGTGTTTCTGCTGCTAAGAGTGCCTCTGGCTTAATTACGGTGACTATTATGCAATAATTGATGACTGTCTGAAACCCCGCAAAAGACAGAGCAAGAACCTAGAAAAATTGCTGGGATTGTTTTGATTTTGATGGCCATGAAAGTCGGAAGGGACATGTTAGACTAGTGAATTGATATTGTAACTTTCAGTTGGTCAACACAGAATAATAATTCCAATTATGTGAATAACCTAAAATGAATTACATGTGATTAAGATATATACATAGGTTGGTATTTTAGTTTTGGCACCAATGCTTCAGTGCCAAGTTGCAACAATGTTGGGCGCTGCCACTTTTACCGACGGCTGCTGCCCTGCATCCCCTCCCTCAGAGCACATGACCTCGCCCATCCTCACCACTGCTCGTGCGCAGTCGTGCCTGTTAGACGAGTAGTGTGTGACCAGTGCTCGCGAAAGACAGTCGCAATGTTTTCCAAGCAGGAGCAGAGAACGTGGATAAAAATTCAGTGTGCTAGGGGTCGCAGTGCTAAACAGTGTCACAGAGGATTGCAGGAAGCGTGTGGTGCAGCCGCGTTACCGTTCAGAACGGTAGCAAGATGGGTTGCAGCCTTTCGAGATGGCGCGAACGTGTGGAGCACATGCCTCGATCTGGTCACCCACCAGTAAGTGATGACAATGTACAGATGGTGTCCGTGTTAGTAGAGGTGGATCGGAACGTAACGATTCGTCAATTAGAGCAAGATACCGGACTGGTGCATTCAACTGTCCTCCACTTCCTGAAGGACTTACTGAAAATGAGGAAGATTGCGTCTAAATGGGTTCCGCATGACTTAACCGACATGCACAAATGGCTGCGATATGGCGCTTGTCGTATGCACTTGCAGCGTTATGAGCGCGAAGGAGAGGCCTTCTTATGGCGTATCATAACCATTGACGGGACGTGGGCCAGATCTTATGAGCCACAGTTAAAACGCCAATCGAACGAGTGGCGGTACCACGGATCACCACGGAAACAAACAGTTCGACCAACCCCCACCAATGTGAAGATAATGTTGATTCTTGCCTATGATTGGCATGGTGTGATCATTCACCATACTGTTCCCCGAGGGCAAACCGTTAATGCAGCGTACTATTGTTCGTTTCTGCAAGACCATCTCCGAGGAGCTCTGAGAAGGAAACGGCGCCACCACATGGTTACACCGCCCATCGTTCTGCAATGCTAGGGCACACACAGCAGGCGTTGTGTCGGCATTGTTGGATCGCTGGGGCTGGGAGGTCCTCTATCACCCCCCCATATTCTCCCGACATCAGTCCCTGCGACTATCTCCTCATCCCGAAGATGAAGATGACAATGCGTGGGGAGTGCTTCCGTACCATTGAAGACGTTAAGCAGGCTGCCGAGTGCTCTCTTCGTACCATCAATAGATTGGGCAGTGCCAACGGGATCCAACGACTTCCGCATCGCTGGGAACAAGTTGTACGCAACGGTGTGGACTACATCGAGGGCCTGTGAAACTTGGAACCATCAAAGTGAGTTATTAATCCAGTTATAATTAAGGTGCAAAAACTAAAAAACCAGCCCATGTATAACTTATACAGCGAGATTCTTTTGCTGGAGCGGGACCAGCTGCCGGGCGCGCGCCTTTCGCTAGCCAATCGAGCTCGGGCCGTGGATAGTGCGCAGGCGAGATAACCAGGGTCATTAAAGTCATTAAGTCACTAAACTGTCATTAACGAGGGTGTGAAGTGTCAGCGCACAGATAAGAACGTAACATAAACAACAGCTTCTTGCAAGATTTATTTAAAGAAGCACACATGTTGGTTTTTTTTCCTTGGGAATCTGGATGTCCTCATGTCACCAGTTAAAGGTTAGAACTTACCTTTTCACAGAAGATGCTGAAAATGTTCTCGTTCAGCTGACAGACAGTAAATTTGGAAGTTACATTATGTAGCTACTCCTGTTCCCCCCCTGCGTGTTTACTGTGATTAATCGAAGCACGGACCTTAGCATGCTTGATGTTTAATTGCGTAGTAATTTAAAATACAAAGTGTACAGATCAATTACCCGTACTCTAGTGGAGCTGGAGAATAATATACGGCAGTAGATATCCCTCACAACAGATGCGAATTACAACGTGTAAACGCTAATTTATTTACACGGTACAATGCCTGTCTGTCAGCTGAAGAAAAACATTTTCAGCATCTCCCGAGTATAGGCAAGTTCTTTAATCATGATTTGCTGGTGAATTTACCATTAATTAATGTACTTTGTTACGGTTTCCACCTGTGCGCTATCCGCGGGTCGAGCTCGGTTGGCTGGCAGAAGGCGCGCGCACCCAGTCGCCGGCCCCACTCCAGCAAAAGACTCTCTCTGTATATATTGTTATAGACTATTGAAAAACGAGAAAACGAAGCGAACATCATCAGATCCATATATGCAAGACTGCAAAACACTACCAAACCTACAGTAACACCCACAGATAGTCACTGCCCTCAAAAGACAAAAAATAAACACTTGTCAGAAACTTAATAAGTGTGGTAATTATTACTAAATCTATGAAGCTGTATCTTCTATTTCTGTGTTTCACTAAAGCAATAAGACCTATACTAATATGCGGAAATGACCTGCAAGCACTTGTGGCGACAGTAACACAGTTTGCCACCAGGTACTGCCCACGGGCAGTCTAGATGTGGCGGCAGTCGCACAGTTTGCCTCCAGGTGCCGTCCACATGCAGAGACAAACAATCCAAAGACTTTAGTTTTCACTAATGCTAGCTGTTTTCATGACGACAGTTTTTGGTTGTTGACAAACGGGTATTAGGCTAGCTGTTCTTTGAACTTGTGACTGTATCTTGAAATAAAAGTGTGTGATGATAGTAAAAAGCTATAAGTACAACATACAAAATAGTGTTTGTCTACTATTAATTTTGTTGAAGATCTGATGTGGTTATTTATTTGAATGGTGTAATGTCTACAGGCTGCTCAGACAACAACTTTTGATGTAGTTATGTAACTTTGAATGCTTTGAATCTTATTAGTTTTTATAAAAGCAATTTTCTCTTAAGTCTGAAACACTCTCACCTCCATGCTGGTGTTGATTTAACTTAAAACCCCCCTGAAAGCAAACCTACAGAATTTACTGCCTTTAAATACAGGCCACAACTGAATTTAAGATTAATATCCGGACTTTAATTGGGCGCTAAGGTTGATCCTGAATGAAATAAATGAAAATAGCTGTTTTCCCGACATTGAGACCCCCCTATCCCAGGTGTGGGGCATTATACATGCGTTCGCTGATGCTACCAGGATCATGCAAGACAGGAATAAACACTGATACCCTTGAAAATCACCATACATTCTGGCTGTACTGGTTATACATATATACACAATTTACATACATGTTATCGACCCTTCAAAATGCACTTGTAATAATGTGTTTTTGTTTTTACAGTACCTTATTTTCACTGCTTCTACGCTCTTAGAGCAACAACACTTCCGGTCAGTTTGACCCCCAGGCATTCAGACTCCTATCATAGTTACACTTGTACAGTTTGTACAGAAAAATCTACACTCGCCAGACTTCACGCATCAGCTTCCTATACTTGCACTTTGTACTCAAATCTACACTCGACAGACTTGTTATTTTCAGTCCACAACATCCTACTATGACTTACACAACAGATGATGAAATGAGTTAATGATCGTCCTTTAGGGTGTGATACAATCAACAACCCATGGTCTATGAACACAACCATATTTACAAAATGTAGTCACCCAATAGCCCAAAGGCACAGTGGATAGCTAGTTATGGTCTCTGCTGTTCGATTATCGGACCATGCCAGATAAATCAACCCTGGGTGCGAGAAGACTTGGACTCAGCCTATTAAGCAAGAAGACCTGATCTCTGCTGTTCGTTACGAAAACCCTGTCACATAAAACGGCCCTGAGCGCTGGTAGATCTGGACTCTGCCAATAAAGCAAGAAGACGACTTCAGAACCCCGAACATGCCATTTTAAACACTGGCGTACGAATATCCTTCCACCTAGGACTGCGCTTCCACCAGCTGGAACTAATTTGGCGCGCACCCGCTCCAAACGTATACACGAGGCAACATACGAACAATTGACAATCGTAATTCGCCTGAGCTCACTCTTACGTCACTCAGTACTTTTCCTACGGAAAGTTCATGCGAGTTAACGCTATTAATAGCCCAGGTATTTCTTGGCTTGACAAGCACGTTGAATTATCACTTCAGTTTTCCTCATGCACCAAGTTCCAGCCCTCGAAATTTTGATTCATTTGTACCTTGCAGTACAGCCAGCAATTGAAACTTTTTTAACCCCAAACCAAAATGAAATAATGTTTCTACTGAGGTAATAATCCAGTCTTATATATCCCTGTTCCCAAAACGTAATAAATCACAATAAATTCCGTATTCTATAACATCAAACATCCAAAAACCGATAATTGATAAACCGCGAGTCTAGTCGGCCCGGAACATCCGAAAATGAATCCGTCCACATAATACACATAGGCACAATAAAAATCACCGCTCCTCCCCCGACTTTAACCCAATATAATATGTGAATAAAATACCCCAAACTAACTGCACAAGGCGAAACCCAAGGGTGAGGTTATGTAACTGAATAAATTCGGTTAAAAATGTCTACGAGCTGCTCAGACAACCACTTTTCATGTAGTTATGTAACTTTGAATGCTTTGAATTTGATTAGTTTTTATAAAAGCAATTTTCTCTTAAGAAGTTTTCAGACTATGTTTTCTTTGTTAAACTCGTGTTACTGTGTTACAGGTTCCTCTGGATAATGGGAGTGAGTCTAGTCATCTCGCTGCGATCTCAACTGCGCTCATCCCTGCGCCGACGCCACCTGTTCCTGAAGGTGCTGCAACGCTCCGCCATACTGATAGCGCTGGGCGTGATTCTCAATTCGGCAGGACACGGCAAGAAGATAGATCTGTTCTCCATGAGGATCCCGGGCGTGCTGCAGCGCATCGGCCTGGCGTACTTCATCGTGGGCACCATCGAGACGATGCTCATCAAGCCCCAGGGCTCATTCCAGTACGGTCGATGGCTAGTGATACAGGACGTGTTGGACAGTTGGCTGCAATGGCTTGTCGTAATCGCTCTGACGACTGCACACGTAGTTATCACTTTCCTGCTGCCTGTTCCCAATTGTCCTGTCGGCTACTCGGGGCCTGGAGGCTTGCATCTCAGTCTGAACTCGACAGAGCCTGACAAATACGCCAACTGTACGGGGGGAGCGGCTGGTTACATCGATAGGTTTGTGTTCGGGGAGGCTCACATATACCAGCGGCCAACCTTCAAGAGCATCTATCATACCACTCAACCATATGATCCTGAAGGTACTTGAGATATACTCTCTTACTTTTATTTACCATGTTTTTGTTTTTGGTTGTGATTGACGCAGTGATGACGAACGTGACTCGAAATGTGAAATGTGGTATCCAATAAGGGTTAACAAATAGGCTAGAAGATCTGGAATTCTCTGACGATTTGTGTGTCTGTCTGAAACACATGGGAAGATGCAAATGAAGGTTGAAGACATGGCAGAAGGAGGAAAAAAAGGTGGGACTCACAATAAACTCAAAGACCAAGGTCTTAAGAACTAACACCAACAAACTAGATGAATGTATTCTCAGGGGTGAATCTATAGAAGATATGGATAGCTTCACTTACCTGGGCAGTGTAGTGGCCAAAGATGGAGGAGCAGCGCAGGATGTCTCGCAACTTGTTCAAAAAGCAAGTGGCGCCTTTGTTCAGCTCTATCCGGCGTGGAAGAACAACGGAATATCTATAAGGAATAAACTCCGCATTTTCCGAAGTAGTGTAAAATCTGTTCTTTTATATGGGTCTGAGACTTGGAAAGTGACTAAAGTAATTACTAACAGGTTGCAGACCTTCGTCAACCACTGTTTACGGAAGATTCTCAACATCTACTGGCCGGAAGTAATTTCCAACTATGAGCTTTGGAGAAGAACGAAGGGAAATTGAGATGACCATACAAATCAAAAGGCGGAAATGGTACTGGATCGGGCATACTCTGAGAAAGGGAAATAGCCATTGAAAGAGAGCCATTGGAACCCGCAGGGAACAAGGAAGAGAGGGGGCGAAGATCAGTACACATGGAAGCAATGGAAGAAGGCGAGACCTGGGGTGACGTGAAGAGGTTGGCTCTCAATAGGACCAGATGGAGATGCTTTGTTAATGCCCTATGTTCCGCGAGGGAAAACAGGAATTAATTACTAAAGTCAAGTTTTTTTTATCATAGTGCACTTTCGATAATTTGCGGTAATTAATGCACGAACTTCCGCGAATTATCCGCAGTTATGATTTTTTAGCCTAGTAAAAACAAAACTATTGATTAAAATATTGAAATGTATTTTATGAACACGCACTAGATCTCAGTTTTCCTCACCAACAGTCGAATTCCTTACAATATTCTCCTCGCTTTCATGTTTGAAACCATAATCTTCTTTATCGACGTCTAACTACTCAATTATAAGCATGTCACTTTCTTCTGCATCTTGACATTCATCCAGGTTTTGCCTTAATATCATCCTAGTGAGACCTCCTTGCCCATTGAAATATCGTAGTCATTGAAGCCGACAAACGCTTGCTTTTGTGCGAGCGTAGTGGCGCTTTGACTGCATGAAGATCATCTAACAAACACACACTCGGCGTGGCGTCGCATGGGTTTGCGACATCGGGCAATAATCACTATTTATAATACGCTGTCCGCGCATCTACCCTTCACAACTCATAGCCCAGCGACCTTGGAGTATGGCTGTTAGGAAGGGAGGGTAGGTTCTGAGTGAAAATACATTCCACTTTGCACTGTCTCAGCATTGAAGATTAAAGATATCCCTTTTGGCAACATGCTCGTATGTTTCCAAGATTGCAACATTCTGTTGGCAGTGTGCAAGTAGCCTAGGCCTAATTTTACGTCGCTGAGAAATACAGTTAATGTTCTCAATTCTCAATGATTTTGCCTCCTCGCATCGTATCACGTTAAAATTCTTTAAAACGAAGGAGATATTTTTTTTAGCGGATAAGTTGCAGTACGAATTACTACTGTAAAATAATACTCTTGGAGGCCGCAAATTATCCACATGCGAATTATCAGTAGTGCACTGTATACCGTATTTACTCGGATATAAGAACCGTTTATTTTTCCTCCTATTTTTAATGCTCAAAAATTGAGGAGGATCTTATATGTGCATATCTCAAAAATTAATAGGAGTACCAAGATACCATGACAAGTATATCAAGGAACTCTGTCAATCAATCAATCAATAGGAGTTCCTCGATTTATTTAATAATTATTAGATACAACCATGAAAAGGTCATTTTACACTAATATATTTGTCATAGTAATTTTGCCGTCGACACAGACCTAACACGATTCCAATATGGAGTCTAACAACATTGAGTATCAAGATATCGATTAAATAACTATACATGCCAACATCCTCGAAAATACATTTTCAAAACAGAAAATTTATTATTCAGGTTTAAAAGAAACAATTATAGACCATTGTACAATATTAGTCTGATATAAATCTCCCACGATCGCGGCAAGTATCGGTATACGTGCTTGGTAGGGTAGGCACAATTTCTCGTTCACTGCGTCTGAAATAAACAGAAAATACCGTCAGGGATATTCTACTTTTAATATTAGAAGTAAAATTGTTATTAGGTGAGAAAGATCTTCACTTTCCCTGACTATACCAGGCCATTGTAATTTGACTGAACGACCACTGCCTGATAGGCGTATTGACAATGCCAGAAGAGTGAGAGGGATGGCTGAGTGTGACTGTCTGGCTAGGAATGGCGCAGGGATTTCTGGGTTATTTCTGTTACAACAGCTAGCCCCAAACTTTCTTTAGGTAGGAAAGAATGCATATGCTTGTACTGTCACAAAATACCATACCAACAATTGGTACACTCCTGATATTTACAGTAATGCAGGAACGTCCCTGGAAAACCGTATCGAAAATAGGAATAGCAGGAACTCTGTAGTAAACACGCACCGTTATACTCTGTATTTCAAAAGAAAGAACGTGAAGGAAATGGCGGGAGCTTGGAACAGCTGAGCTGTGTTGCCAAGTTTTTATTGTTGATGTAGAACAGCTGATTCGAATAATACACAGGGCTACACTTTGGATATTATTTCGGTACTATTATGCGCAACATAATGCAAATGTCGATCCTGAGTCAACACCGAGGACATTCAAATAGAGAAATACGGTATAAAATAAATAACACACCGAAGCTATGCTACCTTTGTCACCGTTATTCTATAAATACGAGAAAGAGGCCAAACACTCGACAGCTATACCAATATAATACAAAATACAAACACAAAGTAATCTGATGATGAATATATCAACACTCATCATGCAATGATTATATTCTTCAAGATGAAACAAGAGTTTGGGTGACGGTCGTTTGCAGTTTACAGCAGTTAACACAGAACGCAGAATTAACATCATGATAATACCAAGCACACTCACTCACTCACTGTATCGCGACTCTGTACGGTTAATAATAGCCTCCACATACGTAATGCCAAGGTAAAGTATTTAGCACCAAGCACACAAACAAGCTGTTCTGCGGCGATATTATCGCAGTGTTATTACATTGTCGATTTGTAGGTTATTGAATGACAAGCGTTAATTTGAACACTACGGTATGCTATGAAACATTACTGGATACGTAAACATTAAGACTAAATGTACATAGCCTATTTTGTACGTCACGCATGTATTCTAAATTAAGTATATTTAAATTTGAATTGAACAAACAAGGCTAACCATGAACACAGTTTGATGTCGAAATGAACGATAGCCGGCCGTTACAGGTTGGCGCGCACGGTCTCCGGCTGTAGCCTATTCCCCGCATTTTCCCACGTTCTTCCTGCGGTACTATTTGCAACTTATTGACTCGAAGCTAAAAGAAAACGAAACTATGACAATGAAACAAACTCCGACAAAGTTAACAGGAGACTGAATGAATGACAATGAGATGGCAACGTATGGTATTAGTTGTCAAAATACAGCCAATAGGAGTCCGCGGCAGCCAGCTGTTCCAGCTCCCGCCATTTCCTTCACGTTCTTTCTTTTGAAATACAGAGTGTAGTTACCCATATTTTGTTAATAATGGGATGAACAGTAATCAGCTCTCGAAGAAAATTTTTGATTACATCTCTAAATTAAAAAAACACTACAGGATGACTGGAGGAGATACGATAGGAATGTCAACAACTAAAGATCACGGATGCTATCATCTCGGACAGGGAGGAATTTTGGCGACTGGACCATTCAGCAGTTGTTACACGTTTCTAAGTCCAACAACGGCCTATGAGGGTGATGTCAGTGGAAAAATGGCAAACTATTAGCCGTCGAATGAAAATGTTTTGGGAAGAAAAGGAAAAAATAATGTACCATTGTCTTAGATTCTAAGCGGCCTATAATTGACCAAATTCTGTATACAGTATATATATAATACTACCAAAACAGTATACCAGTTTTTCTCCCTGAGACACCACAATCCAACTTTCAGTCTCAAATTCAGTACAGGAACTTCCAAAAAGTGAAAGTACAAAGTACCTAGGTGTCATCATGGTCAAGAAGATGAACTGGACCAAACACATACAACATGTGGAGGATAAAGTAAGCAAACTGATGAAATTACTGAAGAGACTATCAGGAGCTACTTGGGGGAGCACTCAAGACACACTCAACAAAACCTACAATACTTACATCAAACCTATCATAAAATATGGCAGTGAAGTACTCTCTACAGCACCCCAGTGAAACATTGATCGTCTCGAGAGGTGTCAGAATAATGCCGTACGAATCTACTTACCATTAGAAGAAGAGATGAAACATCAAACAGCCAATGCATATCTCAGTATACAAAGACTACCTCAAATGACATGGATCAAAAAAACAGTTTCTAGCCCCAATCTTAAAACACAAAAAGATCCCTTAAGTCTCGTCAAAGAATACATCAATAAGAGCTATCTGCAAATAAAACTTGAACCACTCTGTATGCCAGTCAACCCCATTGAATATATACAAGTGACTACAGATCTTACTTTGCTAGAAGAGGTCTGCAAGAAAGACTCTTCACCACATGATCTAAAACAACTGGCCCTCTGTACAATAGAAGAAAGATATCCGTCTAATCAATGGCTAAAAATATTTACAGATGGCTCACAAGACAAAGAAAATGGAACTGGAGCAGGAATACATTCATCTCTTTTCTCACTCTACATCCCAGTAGGCCTAAACAAAACAAACTTTGATGCTGAGATAAAAGCAATTTTACATGCACTACAACAGTTATTAGGCAGAAACAATGATTATCAAAAATTTGTTATCATTACAGATTCAAAAGCAGCCACCCAAGCCATCTTGTCAAATTATAAGCCTCAAAATAAAGAACTGAAAGAAATTTTTTGTATGATAAAAACCCTTCAAAGATTCCACAAGCAGATCTCATTTCAGTGGGTCCCTTCTCATGTTGGAATAGCGGGTAATGAAGAGGCAGACAGATTAGCAAAAAAAGGTACCACACTACAACAACCTGTCAGTCAGATTGATTTTATGTCAGCAAAAAGGATTTTGAAAAATACTATCAAAAACAGGTGTGAAGAAATGGCAAAGAAAACAGCAGAAACCAAATTATGGAAGGACATTGATGCTAAATGGGATCAGTATAAATTAACACCAAGAAGAGAAGCTGTAGCCTTCTTCAGACTTAACACTGGCCATGACTGCCTTGCAGCTCATCTGAAACGAATCAACATCCTGAGATCTGAAAAATGCACACTTTGTCACGAACCTGGAAGTAAAATGGATAAGGGGCACCTGCTACATTGCAACAAACCTGATGTGACTGCTAGAACTTCAGGAAACCTCACACAACTCTATTGGAACGCAAGATGGATTGGAATCCGAGCTAGCCATCAGAAACAACAACAACATAATGGGTCCAATATGTGAGGTAAAAGACTTTTATTTTTTTCCTCATATGCGAGTAAATACGGTATCTTCTTCTGCGCGAATGGGTCTCCTAGGACCACGCGGAATGAACACTTCTTGGCCTTGATGTTTGGCCAATAACTCTTCATGCGCAACGATTGAGCGAGTCTTCGTAGCTGCGACCAGACGTGTCTGGTAGATCTTCTCACTTATCCCTCAAAACCCCGTGTATGAGTAACTTTCCTAATTTCCTCTCGATCCTTGAGATTGGGAAGACCTAATTCAGCCAAGTCCTTTTCCACCTGTTTGTACCAATTGGACCTTGTTGCCTTTTTCTGCAAAAACGTATAGATTTTATGTGTTAACCTAGTTGGGTCCATTCTGTCCAAATGTCCCATGAATTGGATCCTTCTAATACGGATTGTGTCTGTGATTTTAGTAATTTTCAAATAGACGTCAGCATTAGGTTTTGGAAGGTGAAGTCCATCTTTGATTCTTGGTCCCAAAATTTTTCGCATGATTTTGCGTTCCTTAATCTCCAATTGATTTCTCAGTGTTTTATGTTGTAGATTAAGTGTTTCTGCTGCATAAAGGGCTGCAGGTAAGACTACAATTTTACAATTCCAAGAGAGGCATTTGTTCTATTGAAAAGGCGGACAATTAAATCCTTTTTACAATTCTTTTTCAAGTGCCGTGTCCTCTCAGGACGTTGATCAGTAGCATGATCTGTTTTTTGTACGTAGCTCTTCTGAACAGTTGTCAGCCCAAACCACTGGCTTCAGTTGTCGAGCCACGATATCTTTCTTCAATCCGGACCACGTCTTCCATTAATTTTCCCTTGGAGTATTAATTGAAGGAGTTGGTATTTACTGTTTCGCATCATATGACCAAAGTATTCTGGCTCTCTTCTCTTGATGGTATTGCGAATTTCAGGTTCTTTGTTCATACGCTGCAAAACTTCTACATTGGTAATTTTGGCTGTCCAAGGTATCTTCAGCATCCTTCGCTACGTCCACATTTCAAATGCTTGTAGCTTCTTGCACATGGATTCAGTTAATCTCCATGCTTTGACGCCGTAAAGTAGAATGTTGAAAACATAACAGCTGAGGAGTTGTGTCCGTAGTGCAATGGACAGGTCTCTGTTAAAAAAAAAAAACAGACTTTTTGAAAAGAAGTTCTAGCTTGCTCAATTCTGCATCGGAACTCTCTACCAAGGTTCCAGTTATCATTAATGTGGCATCCTAGGTATTTAAATCATGTCACCTTGTCAATCCAGTCATTTCCAACTTTGAGACTGTCATGAATGCCATCTTCTTTCCTACGTATAACCATCCACTTGGTCTTCTTCACATTCAGCCTTAAGCCCATGGTGTTACTGGCCTCATTTACAGCATCGAGCAGTTCTTGTAATTCTTTAAGACTGGTTGCAAGTATGGCAGTGTCATCTGCATACCTGATATTATTTATTGTGACTCCATTAACTATCACTCCTGGAGTCTTTCAATAAAGAGCATCACGAAAAATCCTTTTCGAATAGAGGTTGAAAAGCATTGGGGAATGAATACAGCCTTGTCTAACTCCTTTCATAATTGACACTTCTTCTGAGATCAATTGGATTGGAGTATTAATTGAAGGAGTTGGTATTTACTGTTTCGCATCATATGACCAAATTATTCTAGCCCTCTTCTCTTGATTGTATTGAGAATTTCAGGTATTTTGTTCATACGCTGCAAAACTTCTACATTGGTAATTTTGGCTGTCCAAGGTATCTTCAGCATCCTTCGGTAATTGGGATTATTTTTGTGTTGACCAACTGAAAAGTAGCAATATCAATTGCCAACAAGGCAACACTGAAAATCTCTTTGTCGTGTTTATAGCAGAAAACAATTAATTTGTGCAGGTCTGCTCGGCACTTTGACGTCTGTATTGCTGGTCTACTTGGGAGTGCAGGCTGGCCGGGTAATGCTGTGTTACCATTACACGTTCTCTCGAGTGGCTCGCTGGATCGTATGGGCCGTCATCACTGTGAGTATTTGCCTACTGTCGTACCACCAGTTAGTATAAATTTGATCCAACAAAAGTTGGAGCATGCAGTCAAAACCTAAATTAATACTCAGCATAAATATAAGGCATGGTTATATACAGTGAGATTCTTTTGCTGGAGTGGGACCGGCGGTCGACTGCCGGGCACGCGCGCTTTCCGCCAGCCAACCGAGCAGGGGCCGCACAGTTGCGCGAGGCGTTGGCGAGCTAACCAGGGTCATTCAAGTCATTATGTCACTAAACTTTCATCAACGAGAGTGTGTAGTGTCAGCGCACTGATAAGAAGGTAACATAAACAACAGGTGCAAGATTTAATTAAAGAAGCACAGATTTTTTTAAATTTCTTGGGAATCTGGATGACCTCACGTCACCAGTTAAAGGTTAGAACTTATCTTTTCACAGAAGATACTACAAATGTTCTCCTTCAGCTGACAGACAGTACCTTTGGAAGTTACATAGTTACATTATATAGCTACTCCTGCACCCCCCCTGCGTGTTTACTGTAATTAATCGAACCACTGACCTAAGCCCATTTTATGTTCAATTGTGGGTTAATTTAAAATACAAAGTGTACAGATCAATTACCCGTACTGTACTGGAGCTGGAGAACAATATACGGCAGCAGATATCCCTCACAACAGAAGGGAATCACAACATGTAAACGCTAATTCATTTACACGGTACAACGCCTGTCTGTCAGCTTAAGGAGAACACTCGCAGCATCTCCCGAGTATAGGCAAGTTCTTATTCATGATTTGCTGGTGAATTTACCATTAATTAATGTACTTGGTTATGGTTTCCACCTGCACGCAATCCGCTGTGGGAGCTCGGTTGGCTGGTGAAAGGCGCGCGCGCCCGCAGCCGGCCGCCGGTCCCGCTCCTGCAAAAGAATCACCCTGTATAACACTTGCACTAAAAATTAATCAACGGAAACAATATGTCATATCTGATGAGGAAAAGGCAGCCATATCAGAGAGAATGAAGAGGTTTTGGGAGAGGAAGATGATGACAGCTAAATTCCCTGTCAATCCGTAGAGGATTTGGTTTGATTTCAGTGCTCCAATGTGGGCATAAACTATGTAAATACCTTATATAATCGAATACCCCCCCCTGAATAAGACCCACACCCTAATTTTGAAGAATAAAATAAAAAAAGAAGTTTACTCCAAATTACTTACAATCTTTACTAAATAAACAGAATAGCATTTCTCCACAATAGTTTCCAACAGTTTTGAAGTCGTCCTAAAATAACACACATCAAACGATTAAAAATACAAATAAATGTACACGAACACTTCGTTCATCATCGTCATCAGAATTACCAACTTCAGAACTTTTATCACCATCACTTTCCCACAAAATGTCGTCATCGCTGCCATCCATAGCATTAGAAATACAACATTTCTTCCGTAGAGATCTCAAGAGATACGATTCCATGCCATCAAAATCAACGTACAGAACAGCTGAACTTCCGGGCGCTGAATGCGACCAGTTGGCGTCAGTGTGTGATTATCGGCCGCCATCAACTCTGTATACAGCTGTTTCAAGGCTGCTTTAAACTTGTTAGCAACACATTTCTTTTCTTTCTCCAATCGCGAGTGCATGACTTGTCAATATCATATTTCCTACCGGCGGCACGATTTCCAATAATTTCAGATTCCCTCGCAACTTTCAGTTTCTCAATCACAGAAAACGACCGCAAACACTTCGTAGAATTCATGTTTACACTCGTAGAACTTGCGTGAGACTGTATGACGCCGCGTGCTTACGGTAAAACAAAGTGAAAGCCGGAAGAAGGCTAGCACCATCTAGCGGATATTCGCAACACCCTATATCGCTCGTGGCGGGCAATTTATATCTTCTTGTAATAATTATAATATTCTCCAAGCTTGCCATTGTAATAATTGATATGATAATTTACCAAGCTTGCCATCTCAGGATAGTGGGACAATATACTTGCTAAAATGAATCTCACTAAGAACAGTACACCGGCTTCTCAAAAATAGACAATTTATTATTAACTAATACTAGATACATCTATAACAAGAATAATTCTTCTTTTCCGGTCGTTCTCTGGCAATCATAAACTATCAATACCTGTTTGTCAAACATATAAGCAGGTTTTCATTGCCTGCATCTCTTGCAGATTGTCAACATATAAGCAGGTTTCCACTACCTGCATCTCTTGTAGTGTTCACCACAACTTTCATGAGGAAAAAAAGGGGGCTCCTCACTGTATGTAGTATTCTTCTGCTCCTTTTCTTTTCTACTTGAGTTTTATAAATGTGGCAATCATAAACTATCAATACCTGTTTGTCAAACATATAAGCAGGTTTTCATTGCCTGCATCTCTTGCAGATTGTCAACATATATGCAAGTTTCCACTACCTGCATCTCTTGTAGTGTTCACCACAACTTTCATGAGGAAAAAGGGGCTCCTCACTGTATATAGTATTCTTTTGCTCCTTTTCTTTTCTTCCTGAGTTTATAAAAGTTTCTATGTCCTTAATCTTACTAGATATTTGTTCTATTTCTCCAGATTGTCAACATACAACATTTTTTTTTTTCATCAAAGCCAGCTTCCATTACGCATGGCATCCAAACTATCAATAGCATCACCATAGAAACCTCTTCAAGTCAAAGTAAACCTTGCCATTAGCAAGGCCACCTACCAGCAATAGCCAGACCACCACCAAGAATCTGTATGGCACTGAACACACAAGATTCTCCATGGTGCTGCACCAACAAGTGGACATGGCTGGCAACCTTATAGAAATGCAAAAATAATTACTACCAACAAAACAAACAGAAACCAAAGCACGCTCTGTAACCTACTAAAGTTCGGTTACAGAGACGCCCCCTTGAGAACTAATTTGTAACTGAAGGCTAGAAATTCTTTCTCAACCCTCGACCCAAATACATAAATTAAAAGGAATACATGAAACATACACAGACCAAAACAAAATACAAAGTGAAACAAATATTGATTATCTTCTTTAGAAAAGATAACAGGATCATCTTCACCAATAGTGGCATCGTCATCTTCCATTTCAAGTTAATTATCATCTTCAGAAAGACCATTGGCACTATCATCACCAGAAACAATTATTCTAAGTTCACCAGAATCACCAGCATAAATATTTTCTTCTGATAGAGTAGCCGAAACTATCTCATCGAGTCATCAGACACTCTTGCTCCATCGGAAAAATCCGACAACAATATCATAGTCAGAAGAAACGGCAGAATCGTCATCAGACCTGTCTGTGCCGTTATCATAATCATCTTCATCTTCATCATCATCACCATCATCATCAAGTCCTTTCCCCTTTCCTTTCTTCTTCCTTTGATCTGTGTCCTCTGATTCAGTATCATCATATTTTCCTTTCTTCTTCTTCTTCCTCTTTTGGTCCGTCTCCTCCGATTCAGTATTATTTTCCTTTCTTTTTCTTCTTTTGGTCTGTCTCCTCTGATTCAGTATCATCACATTTTCCTTTATTTTTCTTGTCCTCCTTCTTCTTCTTCTTCTTCTTCTTTTGGTCTCTCTCCCCTGATTCAGTATCATCATATTTTCCTTTCTTTTTCTTCTTTTGGTCTGTCTCCTCTGATTCAGTATCATCATCATTTTCCTTTCTTTTACTTCTTCCTTTGGTCTTTGTCCTGTGTTTCACTACCATCAGATTTTCCTCCCATTTTCTTTCTCTTATGCTTTCGGTCTTCCTCATCTGCTTCACTGTCTTGCTCAGCAATTCCTTTCTTCTTATATTTTCTTTTCTCTTTCCCTTTATCCTTTTTATCTTCTCCTTTTCTTCTTCTGATCCTTCACTCTCTTACCTCGATCTGCCAGACATCTCTTCCTCTTCTTATTCCTTCTCTTTGCCTTACATCTCATCCTTTTCTCTGTCCACCTTGTCCTCGTCCTCCTCCAACGCTTCTTCACATTATCTTCTATCTCATCTTCCTTCTTGTCTTCAGTTTTATTCTCCTCCTCCATTTGACATCCTCTTCTGTTACGTCGGCGGCGACCTCTGTGTCTACCTCCGCAACTGCTCTCTCTTCTTCGCCTGCTACGGTCTCTCCAATATATACCTCTACAACATCGCCTTATCTTTTCCACTTCTTCATTTTCTTCTTTACGCCCCCTACCATCACGTACTTCACAGATCTCCTCCTCTTCCCCCTCCTATAAAGACACACTCTCAGATTCTATCTCAACATTCTCTTCTACAATGCATATGATCTCCACTCTCTGCTCTTCCAACTTCCCCTTCTCCTCCTCCTGCTCCTTCTTCTCTTTCTCCTCCTCCACAGCCACACACTCAGATTCTACCATCGCAACTTTCTCTTCTACGATGCATGTGCTCTCCACTGTCGGCTCTTCTGGCTTAACTTGTTGAGCATCCAACTCGTCTACTTCAGGGTGGCTCTGTTCCTGAACAGCAATCTGACCACCTAGATTAGTTTCCAGATTAGTGGCTTCTACGCTGACTTCACTGACCTGGCTAGTAACATGGCTGTCTGGGATAATCTGTGACAAATGTTCCGAGACCTTACCAAAGGCCTCACCAAACTTTCTTGACATTCTAGTCATCTGGCAGGTCAACCTCTCCTCCATGTCTACAGACTTGTCGCTAAGATACATGAGCCTCCTCAACATGGCTCACGGTTGCTCACGGTAAAATTTTCCTTCAAATTTATTGTACAATAATTTAATTTTATAAAATTTCTGTTGCTCACGGTCAAATTCAAGTTCTATAAAACCTTTGATAAAACTTTCCATAAAATAGGACATGTTCTATTCCGTAAAATTAATTTTACGAAACGAACCAATCAGGGAAGCTGACATGAGATGAAGCTGGCGACACGTGGTGAGAAGATTGTGAATCTTGCTTGTAAACAAACGCTTCGAAAATGGCAGGCTCCGGCTGGACTAAGGAAGCTGTTAGTGTTTTATTGGATGAGTACCAGAAATCAGTGTTTGTATGAGGTTAAAACGCCCATATACCACAATAGAAATGCAAGAAGGGAGGCAGAAATCTCAATCGCCGAATCATCATCATCATCATCATCTTGCACAGTTTCCAGCCACTGGCCGGGTCTGTTTGGAACACAAGCCTCTCCAACATCTTCTGTCTTCCCACCATCTCTCAGCCTCCACCCTTGTCCAGTCTTCTCCTCTCTTCTTCATGCTTTCTTCCACCCCCTTCAGCCACCTGTCTCTCTGTCTCCCTCTTGGTCTCTTTCCTTCCCACTTCGTCTCGTGTATCCTCCTGGGTATCCTCTTCTCCTCCATTCGTTTTACATGTCCATTCACAAATTCGACCGAACACAAGCCAGGCTGACGTGAAGGCGAAGATAAACGGGCTTCGAACTCACTTGCAGTCTCATTTCAGGAGAAATGGCTTGCCTCATGTTAGTGTCCTGTCGAATAATTTTGGGACCAACAAGATCTAGGAGTTTTTTTAAACTGCTTGCTTCCATTCTTAGAAAATTCCTATATGAATTCTGATCTTCTAACCTCAACTCATTTTCGACCAAGGACAGCATTCCTCTACTCTTCTCTTCTTTTATCCAATCCCGAGTCCAGGACTTCCTAGCATTTCTTTTCTTCCTTTTTACCACTGTACGACATATAATTGTAGCTAAAGCTGCAATTTTTGCTTTGTTTGTTGTGTGTTGAGCAGCTGATTCTTGGTTCAGAAGTTTATCGGTAGATGGCGATCCTGATACATCCACGGATTCTATAAAATTATTTTACCGTGAACAACACAGCTTGCTTTTGTCAAATTTTTATAAAATTAGTTGTAAAATAAATTTTAAGAAGTATTTTACCGTGAGCAACGGGCATTAGTATTCTTCTCACAAATTCTTCTACTCCTTTTCTTTTTTTTATGTTTGGCAATCATAAACTATCAATACATGTTTGTCAGACATACAAGCAGGTTTCCTTTACCTGCATCTCTTGCAGGTTTCTCTCTCCCAAAACCAACTGCCAGACCCTCAATAAAACATCACACAATCCTCAACCCCCCCCCCAACACCAATCTCTAGACCAGAGAGCACAACAAATTCCAACATCACATTTTCATCAAAAGCCAGCCTCCATTCCGCATGGCATCCTAACTATCACCATAGTAACATAGTCAAGTCAAAGCCATTAGCGAAGCCACCTGGTCCACCTACTGGCTAACCACCACCAAAGAATCTCAAGGCACAAGACACCAGACTCTCTGTGGTCCCCCACCAATAGGTGGCCATTGTAGGTAACCTTAAAAAAATACAAAATACAAAACAAACTGCACAAGGCGAAAACCTGAGGGTGAGCTATTGTAACCACAATTTCGGTTACATACGCCCCCTCGAGAAATAATATGTAACTCATGGTTACAGATTCTTTCTCGTTTATCACACAAAATAGACAAATAAAATACATGAAACAAACACCAACAAAAACAAAAAACACACTCTGTAACCTACTTAAGTTCAGTTACACTCGCAACACCCTATATCGCGAATGGCGGGCAATTTAAATCTTTAAAATTTGGATGGCTCAAATAAGACTCGCACCTCAATTTTTCATGTCCGAATTTGTTAAATATGTGGGGGTGGTATTCGAGTATATACGGTAAGGCATGATCAAAAAGTTTTTTTTTGAGGGCGTTGCTGCAGCGTATATGCGCGACTCCGATGCTGGTATATATAAGGTGTGTTCAAAAAGTAACGAGCCGGAGGCTGGAGTGCGCAAACCGGTGATTACATCGACTAATCGTGGCGTGTGTAACGAGGTGTGGTTCCGACCAGAGCGCGGAAGGTCACAGCCCGTCGCTAGAGGGCACGCGTGCACGTCACGTGACGATACAAAGCGAGCAGCAGCATCAATCATCCAATGCTGCCAGTCGCATTGCAAACAGTGACATGGAGGCGTCAACCGAAGAGCAAAGAGGTGGTGTTCGGTTTCTGACAGCGGAAGGAGTAGGGGGAACGGACATTCATCGCCGAATGTCACAAGTGTACGGCGAACACTGCATGTCCCTTGCAAGGTCAAGGCATGGCACAAGCGCTTCAGGGAAGGACGGGTGTCGTTAGCCGATGATGCCCGGTCTGGGGCACCCCCCTGCATTACCGATGACAACGTCCAGCTTGTTGAAGCACTCATTACCCAGGACTGCCGAGTGACAGTGAACGCCATAGCCGCCGTGGTAGCTCCTCGTCAATGCACAACCTCATACGGCCAACACAGTCGCGACACTCCTGCAGAAAATCAAATGGGAGATTCTCGGCCACCCACCTCTCTCTCCCTGTGATTACGCCATGTTTGGTCCCGTGAAAAGGGCTCTGCGGGACAAACGATTCACCTCGGACGCCGACGTCCAGCTGTACGTGCGGAACTGGTTCACATCGCAGCCCAGGGAATTTTATGAGACAGCCATTCACCGTCTCGTGTCATAGTGGGACAAGTGCCTCAACAGCCAGGGCCAATACTTCTAACATACAGGTACTGGTTTCTGTAACTATGACTCCGGCTCGTTACTTTTTGAACGCACCTTATAGTCACGCACATGTAGGCAAGGGATTACTGTCGACCAAAGTATTATGTGCACTCAAGTTTGAAGGTTGTTTGTGAAGTAACCAATAGGCCTACATAAAATCCAATAACATCAACATTTTTGTCGTTCTATTTTACGTTAGTTTATGTAGGTTTGGAATTTTTAATTTACATTTTAATATTTTTTATCGCAGTTGTAACAAAAAAGTGCCCGTTTTTAAGCTTGTTTCAACCCTGCGTCACATTTAAGAATTATCACAAAAACCAGTCATCAGATCGAATCCAAATTTTAACACAATATACTTTGGAATGTTGTATAACTGGTTTATTAATTTCAAAATTTTGTGTGTCCAAGAAACAAGGTTGTTATAATTTTTGTTAGGTAACTTTTTCTCGGCTCGGGGTGGTTGGAAATTGTAGTTCTTGGTCGCGTTGTAATCCTTATACATCAAAAAGTCATGCTGTATGACTGAAATATGTAAATTCATTCACTTATTTAATAGCGGTTTGTATTTGTACAGGGAAATAAGACATGGTTCACCTGCTAGCCGCTCCAGGGAAAGCAGTACAGCGTTGCTGAGATGGAGCCCATCACTTCTGAGCGAGGCGCGCTATGATGAGTGATAGGCTCCATTTCGGCAACGCTTTACAGCTTTCCCCGGAGCGGCTAGCTGGTGAACCATGTGTTATTTCCCTGTACAAATACAAACCGATATAAAATAAGTGAATTAATTTACGTATTTCACAGTCATACAGCATAACTTTTTGATGTATAAGGATTACAACGCGACCAAGAACTACATTTTCCAACCACCCCGAGCCGAGAAAAAGTTACCTTACAATAATAACAACTTCGTTTCTTGGACAAACAAAATTTTGAAATTAATAAACCAGTTATACAACATTCCAATGTATATTTTGTTAAAATTTGGATTCGATCTGATGAGGGTTTTTTGAGATAAAAATTCTTTAATGTGACGCATGGTTGAAACACGCTTAAAAACGGGCACTTTTTGTGTTCCAACTCAGATAAAAAATATTAAAATATAAATTAAAAATTCCAAACCTACATTAACGAACGTAAAATAGGACGACAAAAATGATGATGTGATTGGATTTTAAGTAGGTCTATTGGTTATTTCATAAACAACCTTCAAACTCGAGTGCACATGATACTTTGGTCGACAGTAGTGTGACAGTCGAGTCTTGCTGAGATGCGTGCGTTAAATGTGGCAACGGGAACAATACTTCTTGGCTGCTGAAGGACAAACACCGGTGGACATCCATCGGAGAATGACGAATGTGTATGGAACAGCATGTCTGTCGGAAACCACCGTTCTTTGATTACCGGGACCATTTGCTTATTGATTTCAAGGAGCCTGTTGTCTCCATCACTTGAGAATGGTACTGGGCAACACTGGAGAATTTATGAAATGCAATTAAGGCAAAACGTCCAGCAAAGCGGTGACAAGGGAAGCTGCTGCTTCATGATAACGCACGTCCCCATACCACAAGCATGGTGGCCACTACTCTTGGAAAACTTGGAAATCCTGGGAAACTCCTGGATTTTTATTAGGTCTGGAAAACCCTCGAAAATGACGAAAAATTTGAAAACTCCTGGAAAATAGCCACTGTTAATTAATCATAAAAATCTTTCCATCTTAAATCATACTCCCGCTGCGGTTTTGGGTGAGCACTCTTATCATTAATGAAAGAAATTTCCTCAGGCTACCTGTTTCTGTGTGTGAGAACATGCGATGTTATTTTTGTAAAACATACTGAGTATAGACAACTTCACCGCAATAAAATTGCAGGCAGAATTCTTTTCTCTTTTTTTTTTTTTTTTAGCGGATATTTGAGTCACTAAGGCTGTTTTAAAACAACAATTAAATCATTTGTGTGTAGGCTTGTGTATCAATAACGCAATCACCACTAATTTTTGTCAACATCTGTATAAGTAAACCAAACGCAACTGCTTTATTTTGGGCTTGAAGTAGGCAACCGATAAAGCCCCTCCCCACTCGCGCTTATTTTTAAATCTGGAAAAGTGTGAATTACTCCTGGAAAATCGTTGACCGATTTGAGTGGCCACTATGCAGAAGTGTCGTAACACGGTATGCTAACTCAAGTGAGAGGCACTGGTGCAGCCGCCCTATAGTCCTGATCTCTCCCAGTGGCACAAGCTTTCGTCGCCTGCACAAGGCGCCTCAGGAACGTGTTGCTGTCAACATTGAAATGCATTAGGTGCTGCAGGCAAACAGCCATCCGATGTGCTTTTTGTTTGGCATTCAACGCCCGGAGTATATTTGCCTCAAACAGAACCTTTTTGATCATCCCTTTATATATTGCCCTTAAGGGGTTTTATGATTGGTTTTTGGAATGGTCTTTACAAGAGGTTTCACTGCACGATATGTCTCTTCCAGGGTATTACCTCTGGGGTGCTGTGCAACTTCTCCAAAGATGATGGCTGGATCCCAGTCAACAAGAATCTCTGGTCTCTGTCCTTTGTACTGGCTCAAGCTAGCATGGCCTTCTTTCTACAGAGCTTACTGTACCTGGTGATCGATGACCGACACTGGTGGTCCGGGAGTCCCTTCCACTATGCTGGTAAGTGCATCGGGCATGGAAGCTCATTTAGAACATGAAACATTGGGCTGAGTTTTACTTAGGAGTGGTTATTAATTTGCCATTAAATTTATTAAAATAGAACTCTCTCATGCATCTCTCTCTCATTTTATAGTGGGTCATAATAAATATATGCAGCCAAACCTCGATGATTCAAAGGGTTTGGGATGGATACAGGACATAGATTTGCAGACTTCAAATTAGCTGCAAAATAAAAAACATAAAAGAAGCAAAACACACCTGAAAGCCCAAACCTTGCGACCAATGAAAACTTGCAATCACCGATATGCCTTTTTCAACTCTTGATTGACAAATCTATCCAAAAGTATCCGAACTATATTAACCTATGCGGGCGGATGCGGTTTATGTCTGCACGCGGACCGAAAATACGGAAAATTAAAACTCTTCCAGAATTGTCGGAACACTAGCTATAAACATGCATGCCACAAAATACAGGTTATTAGACATTAAGTGATCACTGGTGAACACTTTCACGAAATTGAAGCAATCACAATCTCTTGCTCACTGACCCTCTTTTTAATGCACACGTCGCAAAATAACTATACAGTGGAATCTCGTTAGCACGTTCTCGGTTACGACGTTTTCCCGCTTAGCGCGATGATTTTCTCAAATCCCAGTCCCAATTCTACAAAATACATGTTCGTATATCCCCTTAATACGTTCTCTATTCCCGCTTACGACGATCAAATTTCCAAATATAAAGGGAAATTTCCGTTGTACTATTTGTACGCGAACCGGATTTTATTCTTATTTCATTATAAAATTCGGATTCTGGAAAACATGACGCGATATTGTCTCATATTCTCTGATAGTTATTGACAGTGTAGATGATTTCATTGTGTTTGACGGCGTAGAAGTGGCTATAGCAATGACGCAACACAGGTGACGTGTGTCTCTCCCGCTGCCCTTTCTCTCCTTTCTCAAGTCCCTATCCTACTAAATTCATGTTGATTTATCCCCTTAGTTCTCTATTCCCGCTTACAACGATCAAATCTCCGTTGAACTATTTGTTAGTGAACCGTATTTTATTCTTATTTCATTTTAAAATTCGGCTTCTGGAAAACACGACGCGATATTGCCTCATATTCTCTGATAGTTATTGACAGTGTAGATGCTTTTATTATGTTTGACGGTGTAGAAGTGGCTATAGCTATGACGCAACACAGGTGACGTGTCTCTCTCCCGCTGCACTTCAACCCCTTCCCTTTGTTTATTTCTCACGTAGGCACATTATTGTCTTCGTGTTCCGCACTATTGTCTTCTAGTTCTTAGTGTTCACATCCAGTTATGACTAGAGGTGTTAGAAAGTGTTGTTATTTTTTTGAAGATTTGTTGATTTAAAATTCAAAAGGTGGTGTTTTGTGTTTTTATTATTTTTTCGGGGGATGACATGTTAAAATTTGGAAAGCGATAAGGTTTGTACAATAAGTGCATTTAAAAATATTAACAATTAATAAAACAAAGTAAAAAATAAAACAGCAGGGTAAAACGTTAAACATGGCTATGGAAGAATGAGATAATACTTATATGGAAGTCACATTTTTATTTTACATTCACCATCCCGAAACACATTTCAGTGAATACCTTTTTCAGTTTTATCCAAATACTGCGGTGAAATCACTGGAAGTAGATCATGGTTAAAGTCTCAGCATTTGCAGCTGTCAATTTTCGCCTCCTATCACTTACTATGAGACTGTATTTCGAAAATGACCTTTCAGAATCCACATTTGAACAAGGATACCACACACACTTTAATGCAGCTGTTGCATAGTCTCGGTGAGCAGGCCTTAATCCCATGAGGATCTCTGGAACATTCACATTATCTTCATGATGCAGTTGGTTCTTGATTGCAGTCAGGTAAATGCTGTGAGCCTCTAAAAACTGTTGAGACTCCATCTTCGTAAGAAATGGGGCATTCTTCTTAAATTGGAGCAGTTCTGTGGGAGATACGTTCTTAGGTGTATGCCGAGGATCAAACTATGACCCGATGGCTTCTACAGTCTTCCTGGCTGGATCCGTGGTCCTTAAAGTCCTGACTTTCACTAGAGCTGACTGGGCAACACACGTAAGATTGGACTTAACCTTTATCTGCATCTTTTGAGGAAGCTGTTCCAAGTTCTGGAGGATCGTATGATTGAACATTCCACCATCGCCTAATAGCTTGAGCTTTACCTCAAGGTCATCTAGCTTCCCAGCCAGTAAGTGAATTGTTGGGTACTTAGATCCCTCCAAGAAATTAAGCAAGTCCATAAGAGAGGCACCAACAACAGAAACATACAATGCTTGTAATTGTATAAATTGTATTGTTGAAGTCGATGCTTGTTGGAAAAATTTGACCCCAGAATTTGAATCTTCCAAGGTTTTGAAAAATTCTACCAGATCTTCCACATGCATGGCCATATACATTGCAGCCTTAAACCATGAATTCCATCTTGTACATACAGGCATTGGGAAAGCTAGAATTTCATTCTCTTTTTCTGTGTTTTCATATTTCTCCCTTAGAAATGCAACGTAATTGCTTTTTCTTTTTTGCGTATTTAAAAAGGCATTCTTTGTCTTTACTATAGACATGTTCAATTCGTCCAGCTCGTTTTCAAATACGCAGCCGATAAGATTGACTTTATGAGCCCAGCACTGGACATGACTTAATTCTTCAATCAATCCTTGAAGAGTAGTTACACATTTTGTCATGTAGCGTGCTGAGTCCGTAACTACTGCCACTACACGCTCCCGTTCAATTTCATAGGAATTCAAGGTGTCTAATATCGCATTGGAGCAATTTACGCTATTGGCAGAATCTAGAACAACAGAGTCAGCCAGATGGGTGTTCATTTCAGTTGATGGTACTGATGGACGAAAAAGAATGTTGAAAACACACCTACCATTCTTGTCAGTTGTTTCGTCACATAGCAGAAACATGTCTTTGTTTTTTATATCTTCCCTAATTTCTTCCCTCCTTCTTTCGCCAATCATGGGGATGTATTTCTGACGAATCTGATTTGCTGATGGTAAATCTCCACTTCCGCGAACGTACTTATTAAACCAAGTACGGATAGCAGGATTGTCTAGTTTCTCTACTGGTATATTAGCTTTCACAAACGCAGTAGTAGTGTCCAAAATAAACTCTTCTTTCATATCCTTCATACGACTAGCATTTGATAATGTTTCTTTCAAGGTGGCCACTCTAGGAACACTAACTTCAAGACGCGAATTTTCTCGGCGTTTTGAATGCTTCTCCGATTTGCAATGTTTGTCTAATGCATCTTTCCTGCGATAATCTAACCGACAATCACAATATTTGCACATAAGAATGCCACAAGAAATTATAAATCCTTCATTCTTATATTCTTTAAGTCTGTCTGTGGCAGAAACAGCTACCTTCGGCATTTTTAAACTCGACTGAGCGATGCCCAGTAACAAACACTGTTATCACACGGTTGACTGTTGTCACACGCCAGTATAAATTCGTAACCACACGCAAAATTTATTTCTGAATTCGTATCATAATATTTAAATTACGTCGCGTCTCATCTTCCTGTACTGCTAAGTTCGGAACTAATACGACGAACACGTGGTCGCCAACTGATTCACGCAAATAACACACTAGCTTCGATGATAACGCACAGTTTGCGCACTTTTTATTAAATTATATAGAATTCTCTACTATAATTTACACTCGCTACCGATGTAACAGGAGGCAAACGTAGTTTACATTAGGAACAACTATCACATAACCTTTTGGAGGTAGTCGGCCAAACTATTCACGCCGCGATATAACAGCTGTTTACCACAGCGCTAAAATCCAACGAGTAACGAGAATATCGACAGTATATCGTAATATGACGTATATCGTAGTATTACCCCTCGCGAAACTATACAATCGATCATTCTCTCGAATTGAACACCGACTAAATTCGATTATCGGCTTGTGGACAAAAATGTTCGGATTGGTGTGGGGAAAAAATATGAAAATTTGTTTTTATTTCGCAGATTGCGGTATTTGTGGTGTTATTCACAAAATTCGTGTTATTTCGCGATTTAATTTCACTCCTGGGTGGCACGAAACATGTAAATACGTGAAAATAAAACATCCTAACCTCTAAATATGACTTTTCGTTTTATCGCGAATTAACAAAAACTAACACCTCTAGTTATGACCTATTTTATTGCGTGTTTCATAATGGATAAGAAGAAAGTACGGCAGATAACTAATGACGAGAAGATTAAATACATTCGAGACGTGGACTGCAATCCTCACATGAAGCGTGTGGATATAGCGCGAAAGTGGAACATTCCTCCGTCTACACTGAACACGATTCTCGGCAAAAGGAAGGAAATTGAACGTGCATTTGAAGAAGGGGTGAGTGGCAAAAGAAAACGTGTGCGAGAGGGACAGTTTCCTGAACTAGAAAGCGCTTTATTGAAGTGGTTCTAGCAAGCCCGTGCTTCAAACATATGCGTGCGGGGTCGCCGGCGATAGAGCTGTCACTGGCGGAGCGCGAGTGCGAGTGCGAGAATGTCCTTGCTGATCAAATATAAAGAAAGACCCTGTATTATATGTGTTTGGAAGCGGATGGGGAACGGCACCGTATTCTGCCGTAGGCCTACATATGCGTGCGCGGTCGCAGGCAACTGAGCCGTCACTGGCGGAGCGCGAGAGCGAGAATGTCCTTGCTAAGCAGAAATAAAGACCCTGTATTATACTGTAGTGTAGAGGTACAGTAATTAATTTTTATGTTATTTATTCCGTGTAAGTTACTGATAACCTATGTTTATGTCGTGACTGTAGTAGTGCATACAATCACTTACTAAGGTCGGCGATTGAACGTCCATATATACGCCGCGTTCTTTCTTATATGTTGTAAATGCAGTATGGCGTTTTTCGGTAGTACGTTTTCCCGCATATGACGTCCAAATTTTTCAGTCCCTTGAAAAACGTACTAACGAGATTCCACTGTAATCGCAAAAAGCCGTTCTCGCGATGTAAGCTCGACTGAACATGACAATCTCTCACAGCTTGTGAGAAGCTAGGAGGGCGATAACACCACTCAATTCGGGGATTCTCTAATTTTTACATCGGGATAGTTGGAGGTAACGAAAATTCGCCGAGGTCGGTTTAAATCATTTAAACCCGCGCCGCTAGGCTCACAGATTGCGATAAAGTGAGTTTCACGCAAGTTGCGCCGATTGCGCAAGCTATATTTCCCCGTGCACGACCTCAAGGAAATGCATACTGAGGATACCTTCAGTGGTACTGTATACATCGGTTCAACGTATATTTTCGGCATCAAGAAGAGAGTTTAGTTTTGTATGAAATATTTTTCTGTATTATTCGGAAACCTGACTTTTTGCGAGACGTTTATTCCTTCCGAAACTCAACAGAAAGCTCTCATTTCTGGTATTGACCTCTAAATTTGGATATCTGAAATTGAAGTCCAGAAATAAAGCAAAATAATTTATTGTCGCAATCTTGCGAAATGATACCGTTTCGAAAAAAAGAAAGAAAAAAAAACAACACAAAAATGCTTCGAAATACATAGACTATATTTTAAATATAAACTATCCGGCTCGTAAATTTGCGACATCCAGTGTGGTTAATTTGAAACTACGTTGTACACACATCAAAAAAAGTTTTGCATCACCTCGGTTCCAAGAGTTCCGGAACCTTTAAATACAAAGGGAATAGAGATCAACACAAACAACATTTCAGCTCGTTTTATTGCTCATGAGACCCACACATTGCATGTTGTACCATCATACAGCTAGACTTTCAGCATTTGTGGTCCAGATTGCAGTACACACCACTACCTCTAATACCCAGTAGCACGTCCTCTTGCATTGATGCATGCCTGTATTCGTCGTGGCATACTATCCACAAGTTCATCAAGACACTGTTGGTCCAAATTGTCCCACTCCTCAACGACAATTCGGCGTAAATCTCTCAGAGTGGTTGGTGGGTCAAGACGTCCATAAACAGCCCTTTTCAACATATCCCAGGCATGTTCGATAGGGTTCATGTCTGGCGAACATGCTGGCCACTGTAGTCGAGCGATGTCGTTATCTTGAAGGAACGCATTCACAAGATGTGCACGATGAGGTCGAGAATTGTCGTCCATGAAGACAAATGCCTCTCCAATATTCTGCCGATATGGTTGCACTATGGGTCGGAGGATGTCATTCAGGTATCGTAAAGCCGTTTCGGAGCCTTCCATGACCACCAGTGGCGTACGTCGGCCCCACATAATGCCACCCCAAAACATCAGGGAACCACCACCTTGCTGCACTCGCTGGACAGTGTGTCTAAGACGTTCAGCCTGACCAGGGTGCCTCCAAACACGTCTCCGACGATTGTCTGGTTGAAGGCATATGCGACACTCATCGGTGAAGAGAACGTGATGCCAATTCCGTGGGGTCCATTCAGCATGTTGTTGGGCCCATCTGTACCGCGCTGCATGGTGTCGGGGTTGCAAAGCTGGACCTCGCCATGGACGTCGGGAGTAAAGTTGCGCATCATGCAGCCTATTGCGCACAGTTTGAGTTGAAACACGACGTCCTGTGGCTGAACGAAACGCATTATTCAACATGGTGGCATTGCTGTCAGGGTTCCTCCGATCGGCAATCCGTAAGTAGCGGTCATCCACTACAGTAGTAGCCCTTGGGCGGCCTGAGCGAGGCCTGTCATCGACAGTTCCTGTATCTCTGTACCTCCTCCATGTCCGAACAACATCGCTTTGGTTCACTCTGAGACGCCTGGAAACTTCCCTTGTTGAGAGCCCTTCTTGACACAAAGTAACAATGCGGACGCGATCGAACTGCGGTATTGACCTTCTAGGCATGGTAGAACTACAGACAACATGAGCAGCGTACCTTCGTCCTGGTGGAATGACTGGAACTGATCGGCTGTCGTACCCCCTCCGTCTAATAGGCCCTGCTCATGCATGGTTGTTTACATCTTTGAGCAGTTTTAGTGACATCTATGAACAGTCAAAGGGACTGTATCTTGGATACAATATACACAGTCAACGTCTATATGCCGGAGATCTGGGAACCGAGGTGATGCAAAACTTTTTTTGATGTGTGTATGTCTATTTCTCCTTCGAACTTTGGTTCCATTGGATATATAATCTAACCGGTTATCTCGAAAACTTGTATAATTTGAATTCGAAAGAAAATGTACCCTCTTGTATTATTCGTGCAATCCTCTCTGAATAATTCGTAATATCCGATACCTACTTCGAACGTTCATCCTCCAGAATCACATCCTCAAGACGGCCGGCTGACCGCACGACTTGCCTGCTGGAATCTCGTCAAACGGGCCGAGTTCGACGCCAGTTGCGTAAAATCATAAAAGCCGTGCTCTCGCGAACTTGTGACTACGAGGACTGCGGGAATCCAGTCAAAGGTGGTTGGGCACCCATCACGTAACATACCGAACCCTACTCGCCATTTTTCCCATGACCGTATACTTAAAAGTGTACGGGGAGCGAGAAGTGCATCAACCCACTTAGAAATAACAGACTACGTAGCATCGTGTTACTCATTTCTTCGAGTGATCCACCGTGAACTTCCAACCACAGCATAGGGACAGCGGGAATTACGGCGCCGACCATACAACATGTCCATAACTGCTCGTGAATTTTACCCATGCCCAACCTCGAGCTTGCATCCCCCATTCTGCCAGGACAGATAGACAGGCAGACAATCGTTGAACGGCCGGATTCGGTGCCGATTGCATAATACGGCGTTCGCAGTGTCCAACCGCGAGGACAACGTGAATCTCGTAAAACGACCGAGAGCGGCAGCAATTGCGACACTACGATATTTCTCCGCATTCTGTCCCGTATAAAGACAAACGCCGGATTACCCGTTGTGTGGAGGGCTGGGTTTTGTACTCATCGGCCAAAGTGGTCTACAACCTGACAGACCCTGTTTGCTCTGCTACGAATATTTTGAGGTTAACATAACCTGTATTTCCTTAGGGGAGTATTTCTGCTCTGTTGAGTGCTGACCAACCAATCCTACGTCCCTGTAGTGGTATTCGAGAAGAAATGTAAATGTATATTCTTACTTCTTACCAAGCATTGGTACTACGATGCTGCTTCTCAATGGGTTCACGTTGCTCACAAGGTGTCGTATATAATTTAATTAAATGAAAGACTATTTCATAAAAAACAACAACCGCCAAAATATATTCTTTAAAACAGAACAAATACAAATGTCAGACAGGCTAGAGGAAGGAACCAATCATTAAAAATATGCTCTAGGCAAATAATATTCTCCAATGGCGGTTAACAATGACATGCCGTTTGGCAACCTTGCATCCAAACACTAAAATGGGAAGCTGAACCTTCAGGAATCGCGTGATAATTACATTTCACCAAACTTTAATTATTTCAATGTTGTTTCAACTTGCGTTACAGATGATGCCGGATAAACTGCAGTATTCAGTCGGGCAGTTAATATTTCAAATCTGACCAATCCAAACAAATGACAATCAGCCATAGATAACATTTATTTTGGCGGCGAGAAAAATATTATAGGCAAGAAATAACCATAACTTAGGCCAAATAGAAAATAATGGGCCCAAATTAAAATACAACAAATCGCCACAAGAAGAAAGAAATTCTGGCTATACTAGCCTCGTAGTAAAAACATAATGCCGCAACTTCGTTAAAGCATATTAGCCAGACGACACCAGACTATGAATTCAATAATTCAAAAAAATAAAATTATAATATGATCCGGAAACACTCCGAAACCGCTGCGAATAGAATAATCACAATATTCTTCATTACCTCGTATATCCAACGACGCGTTTATGGCCTCCGAGGCCTGGCCTACGGAACACTTCAGGTCCCCATAGTAGAATGCTTGTGACTCTCCTTTTGTTTTTCTACCAGCACCTCTGTTGCTGCTTGCACATGCGCAGTGAACAGAAGCTTTAGCAGAAACAAATGAAAGCCGTGCGCGTATTATGCGTTGCCAACCGTTGCAAAAACACACAAGCACCTTACCTAAAGAGCTTCAACACAAGTTAGAGAAATTTAAGTTGGCATTTTCATGACAAGATGAGATGTTACATGCCCATTGGTTCTTCGACTACAATGCACAAGACACATAAAACATGCAACAGAACTGGTACAGCACCATCATAGTAAATATACAATACTTTTCAATTACATGCAACATTCCAGTTATTGACATGCACAATTACAATTCCAAATATTTTCAGTCTCATGCAGTAGCACTAGTCTACTGGCATGCATTTTAAATTCATTTAAGGGGACGCTAATAATTCTTTATTTCTTCTTTTCCTAATGCGGGGTTTGAAATTTTAAATCTTGAGGTAAGCAACGAAGCTTTTTGACGAGATACGACGACGGCCGACAGGACACGAGGGCTCCCGACGGGCCACGGGGAGGGCCGACAGCAGGGTTTGAATATTGTGTCAATTTCAATTGGCACACATTCGATGACGAGTACAACTGGATTCTTGTCCAACGGACAGCAAGCGGCGCCGATTGCATAATAATACTATATTTTTCTGTGTCCGACCTCAAGTACAATAGAAATCTCGTTGAATTACTAAAAGTGACACCAATTATGTAAATCTCAATTTTTCTCCGTGTTCTATCGTTAAAACTACGAATCTTGTCAAACGGCAGAGACCAGCGCCGATCGTGTAATGTCTCGATATTTCTCCGTACTTGACTGCGAAGACATAATTCTGTGACGATCACGTCAAGTCACATATATTTCTTCGTGGTCTACCGTGGGGACAAAGGAAATTTCCCCAAACGGCCTAGATCAGAGCAACTTCTTGGTAATCGTGACTTCTTGTACACAAGACGGTGTATTAGCTGAAACAACTCATTTGATATTAAGTATCCATTATTTATTTTTATCTTTAAAATTTTTATAACACCATAAGTGAATTTTATTAATTGCTTTAAACACAGTTCATTGTTTTCATCACCGCGCAATGAGCTTCTATGGTTGCCGACTGCAGACGTACCTTGAATTAAAAGGTAACTAAAATTAACTAAAAGGTAGCTAAAAAGTAACTAATTTTTACTTTTTTCTTACAGTAGACACCCTGTCCGTGGAACGATCTAATAAATGTGTTTTATTTCAAAAATCGTATGTTGTTCTTGCATCCAAGATTATGGCCGATAAAGCAATGTTTTGGTGGAAATTATTTTGTAGTATCATTTGGTTGCGCTAATATAAAGGATTGTTCTATGCGGTTGTATTTATTCCTTTTACAGTAAGAGCAGTAAGAAGAAGTGAAAAATAACGATGTCAGGATGGTGATTGGAGTAGAAAGCTTGAACGACGGAATCGCGAGCAGAAGGTTAAAATGGTTTGGACATGTCAAACGAATGGAATGTGGAAGAATATCAAAACATATTGTAACGTGTCATCGTGAGCTAGACGGGCAGGTCTCGGGAGGAGGCGGTGTGACAGATCCATCAGCTGTCAAGACAGTTCTCAGACCCGCACCCCTCTCGCTCCCCGCGTTGACCGTCACAATAACAATAGCCCTATAAGTCAGGTAGACCATTGGCATGCAGGCTACCAGACTGTTATGTTTCCCGAGGCCGCTAGGTGCAGCGTGAAATATCGAGGGCATTCGACAAGGAGGGACTCGATGCTCCTGGAAGTAGTGTCATGGAGAATCTTCCAGGCCAGGAGCCGATTGCATATATACCAGCGAGGTGTGGCAAGCAGCCAGCTGAGTTGAGGCAGTCTGAGTCGAGTGACTCTGAGTCTAGTCAGTCAGTGAGTGAGGAGCAGTGCAGCGATTATTACCGGACGTCTACTGTAATAGAGTGGAAGCCTATATGCCAGGGCACAACATTGAGTCGGGACTGTGAATGCTTGGTGTTGTCGCTGTGCTTCTTGGAAGACGTGGTCGAGGATCCGAGTTTGACACGCTTCGAGCAAGAGCGCAAAAAAGCAACAAGAGGACTCTGATAGTAAGAAGCAGCAGGTGCCAGGCTGAAGAGGATCTGTGTAGACTGTAAGTGTAAGCTGGGACACTGTGACGAGTCTGAGTTGAGGCTGAGTTCACGACAGTTCTTAGTGATGAGTAGAGTTGCAGATCCAGCTGCGTGCAGTGCAGAGTGCGATGGTGTGGAAATGTGAAGATAAATATCGAAGACAGTGGTGTGGAAATAAATGTGAAAATAAATATTGATTAGTAGTATGTATGAAGTGAGACTCAATGTGTGTATGTGTGTGTGTAGGCCTAATTTGGGTTTTAATGTTAATTAGTAAACAAGAGTTTAGTGCTTTTCAGTCGGTCAACACGAATGTACCCAAAAGAGATGGGTTATGCCCTAATCCTGAAATAAATTACATGAGATTAATAAAACACTAGGATGACCAGTTTCGATCGTCAAGCGATCATCATCAGATCCAATACACTTAGGCTACAAAATCTATGTTTGAAATACAGGTGAAAATATTTACAATATGTACAATTATTTAGTTGCAGTATTGGTACTGCAACTGTCAGTGTATGCTAAATGCAGTATATATGTTAGGTGAAATGCTAAATGGTGATAGCTATCCGTAGATTGTACTTTAGAGAGATTATATGGTTGTAAACTATGGTTAAACTATAAAATTTTAGGCTAACTACTTATCTGATTGTCTTCCGTACAACAGCTACTCGCAGTTTTCGTGTACACTGGAACGCACTGTGCGGTCGACTGCGGTGGTATCTTAACGACTGGTTTTTCCCTGCTTTCTCCCCCCTGCTCCTACGTGCTGTGGGGAGTGATAGCGATGTGTTTATGTGAGGTGTTGCCAACCTAGATAAGATGTATGTTATTGAATGAGGTGGGTCTACAATTATTAAAGACCGTGGATTAGCCCTCGCCACGCGTGGAGCATAACCCATTCGAACTAAGCGTTGACGGTCTTATGAGGACGTCCCGGCACCTTTAATACTGCCGCGAATATGGGCCTTGGTTTATTGCAGAAGAAAAGTACATCGTACACCTGATCCAGATAACATTTACCTATTAATAACCCCCTAATTTCCCCCCTTTTTATCTAGCTTGGCTGTGTCGCTAAATTGTGTTTTGTTTCCGACAGGGTGTGTTTTTTAGTAGCGTGAAGAGGGGTGAGCTCTCCATGAACGTGTGTTCATTTAGATTGTTGGGATTGTTTCTTTTGGCTAGGTGTATCTCGATTGCTTCCTTTATGTCAAGAGCTCTGCCTTTCGATTCGTGATGGATTATTTTAAGGTCCGACTCTATGTTGGTAAAGCTGTGCCCTGCGTCACACATATGTTCGCACACGGCTGAATGTGTTCCGTACGGACCTTAAAATAATCCATCACGAATCGAAAGGCAGAGCTCTTGACATAAAGGAAGCAATCGAGATACACCTAGCCAAAAGAAACAATCCCAACAATCTAAATGAACACACGTTCATGGAGAGCTCACCCCTCTTCACGCTACTAAAAAACACACCCTGTCGGAAACAAAACACAATTTAGCGACACAGCCAAGCTAGATAAAAAGGGGGGAAATTAGGGGGTTATTAATAGGTAAATGTTATCTGGATCAGGTGTACGATGTACTTTTCTTCTGCAATAAACCAAGGCCCATATTCGCGGCAGTATTAAAGGTGCCGGGACGTCCTCATAAGACCGTCAACGCTTAGTTCGAATGGGTTATGCTCCACGCGTGGCGAGGGCTAATCCACGGTCTTTAATAATTGTAGACCCACCTCATTCAATAACATACATCTTATCTAGGTTGGCAACACCTCACATAAACACATCGCTATCACTCCCCACAGCACGTAGGAGCAGGGGGGAGAAAGCAGGGAAAAACCAGTCGTTAAGATACCACCGCAGTCGACCGCACAGTGCGTTCCAGTGTACACGAAAACTGCGAGTAGCTGTTGTACGGAAGACAATCAGATAAGTAGTTAGCCTAAAATTTTATAGTTTAACCATAGTTTACAACCATATAATCTCTCTAAAGTACAATCTACGGATAGCTATCACCATTTAGCATTTCACCTAACATATATACTGCATTTAGCATACACTGACAGTTGCAGTACCAATACTGCAACTAAATAATTGTACATATTGTAAATATTTTCACCTGTATTTCAAACATAGATTTTGTAGCCTAAGTGTATTGGATCTGATGATGATCGCTTGACGATCGAAACTGGTCATCCTAGTGTTTTATTAATCTCATGTAATTTATTTCAGGATTAGGGCATAACCCATCTCTTTTGGGTACATTCGTGTTGACCGACTGAAAAGCACTAAACTCTTGTTTACTAAGGCAACACTGAAAATATGGCTTCAAACACCACAATGTTAATTAGTGTAAGTTATATTTGTGATATTGGTCTCTGCGCATCGTTGAGTTTCGGCAAGTTATTTAACAAACCCTAAAACCGTAACAATATGTTGGAGGATTCATGGGAAGGGAAAAGAGCAAGAGGAAGACCCCGAGCACAATGGATCGACATGATTAAGTCTAGCATAAGTAGATGGAATATGGACTGTAACAGACTTCTGGAAGGAGAAGATGGTGGAGGAGTACCTCCTGACCCGGCCTTATACTGGGAAGGATGGATGATGATGATGATGATGACTAGTGTACCCCCTAAAAGGAAAGATACATTTGTTTGCATCCCCCCCCCTAATTAGTTAAGAAGGGAGAGAACCGGGTCAATAGCCCGTTGAAGGAAGGGGAACCCGTGTCAAGAGGTCCTGTTTCCTGGTAAATAAAACATAATATAACACAACATCATAATTTTAATCGGAGTGAGCCGAAATCTACAATGACAAGATACCACCAAACAATAATTACACACACCAAAATACTTCTGTGGTCAATCGATTTACCCTCTAAGTGCATGCACTACTTAATTTTTACACACATGCTTAAACCATGTAATAGGTACTCGCATATTTCCAGTTGATCAACACATATTTCAAATCACTTACTATTTTTTATTTGATATGGACAATTTCATATTCTTGGGGAAATATTTTTAGAGCTCCCGATCGGGACTTGACAAGGTTAATAACCTATCAATTTCAGCTTTTAACAATTTTGATTCAATCAGTACCAAAGATCTTTTCAAAACCTTAAGGTGCGCATGCATGTGTTATCATAAACTAGATTGACCCTTATATCTTCCAACTCACTCGCAGTAAGAATAATTACACAAACAGATTTCAATAGGTTAAAGAAAACATTAAAAGTATTACACATATAGGTGTTATAATAGTTAAAACAATCAAGTAATCGGAAGATTCTCGGCTCGATATAGAATGCAATTAGGCGTCTTTGTAGTGGGGAAACGTTTCGCAATATATTCGGTAATCCAATTAATAACGCAGAAATAACATCCAATCCATTAACTCAAACTATAACCGTCTATCATACTTTCTTTCAACAATAATTAACAAGCTTCAACTCCTTCACCACACGTCATGGTAACAACTAGAAGGCAGAACCATGCCAAAGCATAAGCCAGCGTTACGCACCATTAACTTAAAAGAGGTATAAGAATCGTTTCCCCATCCTGTCCCGAACAGTAGACATTCATATCCCGGCTACAACCGATTCTCAAACAATCGAGATTTATTGCCCCTACTCCGCATCGAACCTTAAAAGAAACTAAACAACTAAACCTCCGCAAATATAATTTAATACGGAATATCACATGCAAAATTTTTCCCCTCCTCGACAAGCCGAGGAGCTCTGTTGCCAGATACTTCTCTTTTATTTCTTGACAATTGATTCCCTTCTTTTTTTCTTAATTCTTTTAAGACCAACTTCCGCCAATGCTTCGGTAGAGCGCCGCATGCAACATGACACCCGGAACTTCCGTATTCTTGCCGGCTTACAGACGAGTGCTCCACGAACATGTTTCGGGGATAATATTTAAACATTATGATTGCGATATTTTGCCCTTGATGTGTATGAATATAGATTCTCAATCCGGAATATTCCCAACAGGAATTATCATTTGTAATAACGTAATAAGATACAGTAAGGCACATGCCAAACTGAGTTTATTAAAAATAAAACTCAGAAATGAGAGTCACAGGTCAGAAGAATAATGTATAGGATTTTGTTTGTTTATGGTTCATAGAAGAGTGAATGAACTCTATTTTATATATATACTAGCAACTCGACCCGGCTTCGCCCGGGAACAGTTATGAATGCTTTACATGATAAGCGCTTTTTTTTCCAGTGTCAATGAACAACGACCAATATCCGTTTTACGTCTCGGCATAGGTTAAAATCATTGACTGGACTATTAATTATATTATCATGCTTGTGCAGCAAATTCTTGTCAGACGTAATTTAAGAATGGCGAGGTGCATGAAACACAAATCCCCTTTCCGTCCAATCTTAACATGACTGTGAATTTTGCGGAACGAAAAGTTCACAGGCGAAATGAAGAAAGGCCGAGTTGCACTTCCAGGGAAACTCCAAACAAAACCACCCTTCTCAGAAGTATTAACTCAACACGACTGGACGGTTTGCTGCTGGCTTCTATCCGGGGCAATAGGTTCGCCCGCTAGATTGGCTGTAACAGAGATGATAGACTCGCTCTTTGCTAGCTCGAACTCTGTCGCCTCAGTAGTTGAATGGACATGTTTGGAAGAAATTAAAACGTAAAAACACTTATAGTGGGCGATGTATTGAAGATAGACACATGCTCTTGTGAACTTTTTTGTAGAACTTTTCATGCTGAACAATTCTTACACTCATAGTATTGAGATATTTTTAACGGTTTGCCCAGCGTAAGCTTACAAAGCGCTCAGACGCCAGTTTTTTTTTTCCGACTTTTCCACTGAAATCGTTACTGCTCGGCTTCCTTTGATCATAAATAAATTATTTTTTACAGAAATAATCCTCAAGATATCCTTAACAGAATGGTGGAAACCGCATCAAAATCAATCCAGTGGTTCTCGAGTTTACCTGTAACAAACACAAATCGGGGACTTTGTTTTATACTAAGTAGAGATATAAAATTTCATGTTTAGGAGACAAACCTATCTGGTTTGTTGCAATGGGCTTTAGAGGAGAAATTTCTATATGGAGGAGGAAAATAGTGTAATATTGATATTACAGGTGACTAACACCAGATAATGAATTGTATGTG
The DNA here is from genome assembly GCA_946902985.2 of Meconema thalassinum. Taxonomy (NCBI): domain Eukaryota; kingdom Metazoa; phylum Arthropoda; class Insecta; order Orthoptera; family Tettigoniidae; genus Meconema; species Meconema thalassinum. The sequence goes on from OX336395.1 coordinate 194,564,989, forward strand.
ACTTAAACTGTGCGTCAGGCCTCGGCAGCCGGCACAGTTCATATCCTCGCCGCTAGATAGGGGCTTCATTCATTCCATTCCTGACCCGGTCGGAGACTGGAAGCAGGCTGTGGATTTTCATTTTCATGTGACTTAAACTGTTACAACTAGGCAAGATGAGGAGTGAGGTAGTTTGCCATTGTTTTCCTCACTGAGGCAGAACAATAGCACTGACCCTATGAGTAGAACCTTTCACAGTACACACAGGCACTAATTGTGCATTGAAGGCCATTACTCAGCACCACCCATACCTCAGTAGCTTCCATTTAATCACAGCCATGAATGAGACAGACATCGGTGAGAAGCCACATTTTACTCAGGCATGTGCCAACAGACAAATGCAAATGTACTGCATTCATCAAGAGATGATAAACGGGCTTAGAATAAAGAATACAAGCATCAAAACATTAAAACATCTGGCAGATATTGTCTTCCTTGTGGCCCATTGTGTTAATATCATTCTTCATTTGTTGGCCTTCAACTTGGAGAAAATGTAGAAGTACGGAAAAACATTCCTACATGCAGTTAAAACAAAATGTTGTTGTTGTTTCCTATGGCTAGCCCGGATTCCAATCCATCAGCTTTCTTGCGTTCCAATAGAGTTGTGTGAGGTTTCCTGAAGTTCTAGCAGTCACATCAAGTTTGTTGCAATGTAGCAGGTGCCCCTTATCCATTTTACTTCCAGGTTCGTGACAAAGTGTGCATTCTTCAGATCTCAAGATGTTGATTCGTTTCAGATGAGCTGCAAGGCAGTCATGGCCAGTGTTAAGTCTGAAGAAGGCTATAGCTTCTCTTCTTGGTGTTAATTTATATTGATCCCATTTAGCATCAATGTCCTTCCATAATTTGGTGTCTGCTGTTTTCTTTGCCATTTCTTCATACCTGTTTTTGATAGTATTTTTCAAGATCCTTTTTGCTGACATAAAATCAGTCTGACTGACATGTTGTTGTAGTGTGGTACCTTTTTTTGCTGATCTGTGTGCCTCTTCATTACCTGCTATTCCAACATGAGAAGGGATCCACTGAAATGAGATCTGTTTGTGGAGTCTTTGAAGGGTTTTTATCATACAAAAAAAATCTTTCAGTTCTTTATTTTGAGGCTTATAATTTGACGAGACGGCTTGGATGGCTGCTTTTGAATCTGTAATGATAACACATTTTTGATAATCAATGTTTCTGCCTAATAACTGTTGTAGTGCATGTGAAATTGCTTTTATCTCAGCATCAAAGTTTGTTTTGTTTTTGGCCTACTGGGAAGTAGAGTGAGAAGAGAGATGAATGTATTCCTGCTCCAGTTCTATTTTCTTTGTCTTGTGAGCCATCTGTAAATATTTTTAGCCATTGATTAGATGGATATCTTTCTTCTATTGTACAGAGGGCCAGTTGTTTTAGATCAAAAACAAAATATAAAAAAATGAAAAGGGAACATATAAAACAATGAAACATGTGGCAAATATATGAACTACATTCCATGTGGAAAAATCTGTGCCTTGTAGCAAGGTGAACTGAGAGTTAACTAAAGACAAAGGGGAGGCAGCTGCTGGGTGAGAGGACGGTCACGATGGGAAAGAGGATTGAGAACAGGGGATATGGTAACGGGAAAGTTCCAGAGTTTCTATGTTGTTTATCTCATTAAACAGAATGTTATCAGAATAATTAATTTTATTCAGATTTTTTGGTAGAGCGAAGTCTTTGATTATTGTAATTTTCTTATTCTTTGAACGTGTTCATAAGGGATACCTTATCAAGTCTATGGAGTATTTTCATGTCCTTGTTTATATTAGTGAATTGGTGTCCAGATTCGCCCATATGTTCACAAATACCTATGAATTTACCATATTGTTTGACTATGACATGCTCTTTGTATTGTCTTTAGTAAGTGTGGATTTAAATATTTTGTGTTTTACGACAAATGTTAGTGACAAACTTAATATTGTAGCAGTTTTCTTTAGCCATAGCATGTATGATGTTTGTTTCTTTTTTATACAGTATTTCTCTGGTGTTAGAGGTAGAATACGCGCAAGAAGAGCTTGCCACAGAATCCTGCGCAGATCTTCGGCAATGTTCGGGTGGGCTCAGTAGCGGCCGAACACACCCCTCCGACTTCGCTTCAGTAGCTCACTGGCTCACAGTTCTGAACGGACTATCTGCCCAGCCGGAGGCTTGGCATGCTAAACTGTGACTGGGGTTAAAGTGAGATCTCAGCTCGTGTATGTAATGCCGTACACAGTAGTTATTACCTGAGACAGGACACAGTAACCTATACCATAATTAGCCTATATTGGTTGCCGTTTCCTTGAGCTTGATGCTTGAATTACAGCTGTAGACCGCGTCTCGCAGCGAGCCCGCAGGGTTGAAGAATGCAGTGAGCCCAGTAATCAGCATTCAGTGGACACACAGGAGCCCCGCATTAAACTACGCCGATTGATATTGGTTTCTGTGCATCGTTGAGTTTCGGCAAACTCTCCTTGCGGGTACTCTACTTTCAATGCTCGGGTAATCGTTCTGTAAAATAGCTGCTTTTTTATGGGAACTTGCATGCAGTGCAATCTGCCCAGTACCTCTTCATTCAGTCCGATCTCAATTTTCTCAATTCGTCGGTGGCGTAGTTGGTAGCATGCTGAGCTTCTATGCCCAAGATCGTGGGTTCAAATCCGGCCGAAGTCGACGGATTTTTTAAGAGCGTTAAAAATCCCTCAGTATGCCTTCCTTCGGAGGGAAAGTAAAGCCGGCGGTCCCATGACATAGATTTATGGCACACACCTGTGTGAAGCTAAATTGTAAGAATGTAAACAACGCTCTTAGGTTCCTACGTTCGTTGCCAAGAGCCGACTGCAGTGGTGTCTGGTAGCTAAGTTCTGAACTAGTAGTCGTTGACGGTGGCGTTTGGCTGCAAAAGTAGGAACTATTTGAAAAATTCAAAAGTCTGCAGTCCTTACTTGAATTAAAAAACAGATAACTCACACTAATACAGACATCACAATTAACACCGGTTATCAGACATATTCTACACACACCCAAAGTACACGGGGCTACATGACCGCGTTGTCGCAGCCCCTAAACTTAGGAACCAACCGTCTCTATCGGTCTTTTGTGTGTCATTTCCCCTGAAAATTTGTGAGTCTGAAGAATTTTATCTTTGTTCTCTGTATTTACTGTCTCAAGGCCAACTGTTTTAAGATCCTGTTTGATTTCTTGGGTCCATTTTCAGCTGCCTTCTTTTCTTGATGTCTTATCACCAGTTGTCATAAAATTTGTCAGTCATAAGCTGTGGAATAAATAGGCGATTCTTATCTTCTTCATTGTGCAGGTTTTTTTGGGTCTATCTTGTGATGAACAGTTTCTTTGAGAAGAATTCTTCAGCCTCCTTCAACCTGGTATTTCTTATCTCTGCAAGTTCTTCTACAATGTTATAATGTACTGTTATTTTAAAATTTGAAGGGTTATAATGATTTGTAGTGGTTGTTGCTGATGGTGGTGGTATTTATCATCTGCAAACTCCCTCACTTCCTGACTGCCAGTCAGGCTCGCTGACGAATTCAGTTAATCATTCCCACAGGCCGATGGATCCAATGCAACAGCGATGAGGCATTGGTGATATAATTGTTGAGATTTGGAGTGCCTTGATTCATGCACTACAGCAAATCCCACACCCTCAGAGACAAAACTCTTAGACCAGCACCTGTTGTCTTGGAGCCATTTAGATGACCTACTTACACCCATATCCAACAATGAAACTGGAACTCGATTGGGCGATAAGTGATGGAGATTTAATTAATTTTGTCTTTTGAGGGGCATTTTACAAGCTATCACACGATTCGAGTGCCATGGATTTAGTCTGCTACACAAAAGACAGACATTCTACCATTAATGCACCAAGAAAAGTACAGGGTTATTCAAAATGATTGTCGGGGTATCGTGATTTTTAAATAGATAACATGGAAAACATACCGTTGCTATTGTTGCAGTGTTGGTTAGACATGCTCTCAAAGTTTTGATCTGCATCGACTTCAGTGACATCAGTTATGACGCAGTAACAGCAGTATTTAACAAAATGGAGGTCAGCGATAAGGAGAAAACCTTTTGTACTCTTGAATATCATCAACACCCTAGTTCAGCGTCATTTTCGAACGAAATACGGGAAGGACACTCCATCCGACAACTTGATTTGCAGATTGTGCGCGCAATTTGTGGATACGGGTTGTTTGGGTAAAGGGAAAAGCAGTAGGCGTCCCACTGTGCCAGAAGCGGAAATGAGTCAGATCAGGGACATTTATGTCCATAGTCCTAAGAAATCGACTACAAGAGGCAGCAGGGAACTGCATGTTCCTCAAACCACAGTATGGCGTGTGTTACGAAGATGCCTGAAGGTAAAGCCATATCACCTATAATTGCGTAAAGCTGTAACAGGTAATGACAAAGTCCTATGTCCGAACTTTTGCATGGTAATACAAGAATGTTGTGAAGAAGATGATGATTTTCGTAACAGTGACGAAGCATATCGAGCATTTGTAATGTAGGTTATGAACGGGCCAAGGAAGGTGCGCAGCGATCCTGAACCAATGGGGTTGGAAGTCCTCTCCTACATGTGACTGTGGCAAAGAACAGCAGACTATGGATCACGTAGTCTTCGCATGTCCCCTCAGAGCATTCAAAGGAACATTTCAAGACTTACACAAGCTGTCCCAAGAAGCCATTGACTGGATTCAACCAACAGTTCAATTTTGGACTCTAGTTTTTCAAACTTGAATCAACTGTATCTTAGTGTATATCATTGTATATATATTTGTAAATAATTGTTTTATCTATTCCTTCTACCAAAAGTTCGATAAATAAAATGAATAATGTAGATTATATAATATACTTTGAGTTACAGTACACAATAAAACAAGATTCATATTCCTACGTCAATTGCACTGTGTATTACGAATTTTTGTAACCCCAACAATCATTTTGAATAAACCTGTAACTGTTATTGTGATGGTAATAGATCTCATCTTGCTTTGTGTGTTACCCAGGAATGAACTCGATCCTGCTGTATGTGGGTCACGATCTGACGAAAAACACATTCCCATGGAGCTGGAAGCCGTACTACGACAACCACACTGAACTGCTCGCCATGAATATGTGGGGGTCAATGCTCTGGCTCATCATTGCGTACGTTCTCTTCCGCAAGAACATATTCCTCGCCATCTGAGCTCCTTTTATAGTCCTACCTTTTTTAATCTATAAGGTGCAATGCTATTCTTTTGTACAAAGTTTTACATCGGTATCATGCTTTACTGCAGGTTAATGGTACGTCTTTTACTATGCAACGTTGTATTTATTACACTTGTGGTGTTGTATACTGTGTAATATACATGCCTAATTTATCGTAACTGTTTATTTACTGAGTTTAAACCTTTCTGCGTCATTCCTTTTTCCATACCTTCTCTCCTTCTGTTTTTGTTCTGTTGTGACCCATCTGTATGCATGTATGTATGTTACTAGCGGGGGTAAGTTAATGATTAGAATTTGTGGTTTTTAGTCATGTCACCCACCAGACAAAACAAACCAGCCAACATCCTTCTAGACGGAACCAAACTGGAAGAAGTGGACCACTTCAAATACCTCGGCTGTGTACTTTCTAGAGATGGAAGATATGATATATGATATGATATGATATGAAGAAATAACACACAGAGTACAAAAAGGTGCAAAATTTTACCATCAAATAAGAAATCTTCTCTGGGACACCGAAATACCAGCTAAAGTTTAAACGCATCCTATATACAGGGTGTAACAAAAAGGTACAGCACAAATTGCAGGACACATTCCTCACACGTAGACGAAGAAATTATGTTATATGAACATGGGTCCATGTTATACCTCATTGTTTCCAACTCATTTATCATGGGAAACATACAAGAACATAACTTACCAGCATACCACATGCAACTCTTTCTCACAGGGGAAATGTTCAATATGCCCTACGTGCGCATTGATACATTCATCAACCCACCGCCGTAGTGAATCTCGGTTGCGCTGATGTATCCCTGGAGTACTGCGTATGGTGTCGTAGCCTTCCATAATACGGGCACGGAGACTCTGAACATCTTGCACTGGGGTTCGATACACAAGAACTTTCAAATGCCCTCACAAATAAAGTTCAGTGATTTTAGGTCTGGAGAGCGTGGAGGCCAGGCAATTGGTCCACCTCTACCTATCCTTTGTCACCAAATCTGTTATTTAGATGCCGACGGACATTAGTACGAAAATGAGGAGGTGATCCATCGTGCGTGAAGTACATGTTTTGTCGCACAGCTAAAGGCACATCTGCTAAGTCGCTTGGCAACAGGGCCATGTAAAACAAACCACTGGCAGTGCACCTACGATAATGACAACGTAACCAAGAGTGCATGTTCACCACGATTCTAACGTTCTGTTCTTGTGTGATTCCCATGCGAAATGAGTTGGAGACAATGATGTGTAACATGGAAACGAAGCGTTTCCGGACCCATGTTCATATAAAATAATTTCTTCGTGTACGTGTGAGGAATGTGTCCTGCAATTTGTGCCGTACCTTTTTGTTACACCCTGTAATAGCTATTTTGTCCCCATAACAACCTGCACAATCTTGAAGAAGCATGGCAGTAGACTGCAAAGTGCAGAAATGAAATTTCTAAGGACAATGGTCCAGAAAACAAGAAGGGGCAAGGTCAGAAATTAAATTATGAGGGAAGCAGCACAGATACAGGAATCTCTTCTATGAAAAATTGAAGGTTGAGGTTGTTTGGACATGTAAAAAGAATGGCACCCAACAGAATATCAAAAGTATGGCTTGAGAAAACGGTTAAGGGCACTCGACCCAGAGGAAGACCAGTGAAGCATGAAATATGTATGTGGAGCTTGCCCTTTTCCACTAGGCCTTCCGTAATTCCAGGTCTTCGCTCCAGCAAGCTGGGTGCGGTAGTGCAAAAGCCTCTTTTTGTTTTATCCATCCATAGCTGTTCTTCGGATATAGTACGCCAGTTTACACCTCTCTTCTCTACATCCTTTGAACTTGTTTCACCCATAAGTCTCGAGGTCGTCCTTGGGGTCTTTTGCCAGGACCTACCCTTTCAAATGAACCCTCTCAGTGCCACGCGCCGATTAGATCGGCTCTCGCTGCTCGCGCCAAAAGTGCCAAAGCCGATTCAATCACCGCGCTGTTTATCTTATATTTGTAGATTTCTGTAGGCATATGTCCGTGATTATTTCATACTGTTGGAAAGGTGAGGTTTCAAGCTTGCCTGTGCGGTGTTTCCTTTTTTTCCTTCAAAGTCCGTTACAAGATAGGTTTGAGTTTGTATTCACACCCTCCCTTTGCACTCCCCCAATCACGCGCGTTCCCGCCAAAATTGCGGTGCAGTTTTTTTTCTTGTTGAAGTTTTCGGCCTACAAATGTATCTAAGAACTTTCTACAGCTGGAAACGTAGTGTTTCTTCGAATATGACTCTTAGGTGTCCTTAATTTAGGCTCAAAATTGATTTTTTTTTTAAATTGAACAATTATCAGAATAACCTCAATTAAAAAGGTTTAGATGCCGTATTTACTTCTATGAACATAATGTATTAAAGAATGAGGTATTGGTTATAATGCAAAGCAAAAATAATGATTTTATCGTTGAAAATGTGGTATTTATGATTTTTTTTTCCGAATAGTCTGCATGACCATTGAAAATGGCTTGGCATTCTTGGCAAGTATTTCAGGAAATGGCTTGGCACTAAGAGGGTTAAGCTCTAGTAGTTCTTTCTGGAGCCATCCTTTTCAAATGGCCATACCACCCTAGTCTGTAGAGCTCCATTAATTCCAAAAGGCATCTCTCCAATCCAAGCTCTTCTCAGATATTAACATTCCTTATTTTATCCTTCCTTGGCTTTTGTAAGCAGGAACGGAGGAACTTCATTTCAGCAGCGTCTAGATGGCTGGTTCTGTCAGTGTTGCTGCTTCAAGTCCGTATGTTAGAATTGGTACAAAGTAGGTTTTGTATATGGTAATCTTAGAAGCTAGTGGGAATGTTGGTTCCCAAAGTAGTGAACGCACTGAGTACCGGTAATAAAATTTTGAAGCTTCTTGTAGTCTGTTGTTGATTTCTCGCTTCATGGTATTGTCAGGAGAACATAACTGCCAAGATATTTAAAGTTTAAACACAAAGTGTGATAAATGTTCCGGCATAACTCGACAAATTGCCAGCGTTTCGCCCCGGTGTACCATCGGGCTCTTCGGTTGGTAAAAGTACACCTCACCAAGACGCTGCCTAGCACACACTGGGACGGTCATTACAAGACGTATTTGATACATGTGTGCTATGCCCAATTCACGATGTGGCTTATGTGCTTTTGTTCGCGAACTTGAAGGCTGCCTATTTTTGAGATACGCGCTTGCCGTGTTAGACTACCACGTTATAGGTGGCACCATGAGAGACCATTGGAGCGCTAGTGGCGATACGCTGTATTATAATTTGAATTATATTAAAGAATAGACAGAATAGAACATCCAGAACAACACGAGAATGAAGCTTATATTTTCCTATGATCTCTGTATAATATCATTTTGGAATTAGAAGGAGTAATTGGAAAATGAGTGATTTTACATATGATGCGCATGTCAGTGACGCAATGCTCAAGGCCTACAAGGGGGATAAAAGGGCTGCAACTGCTGAGGGAATTGTCATTTGTGCGAAGTCATTTGCAGTGCAGTGAAACACACGCGATAAGGAAATCTGATCAAGTAGAGCAGAGTGCCGCGCAATATTGTGCAGTGAGTATGGGGACTTGGTTATTTTCGAGCCGAGGTCAGTGGATGCTCAGGTCGTGAAGTATGAGTCAAACTCAGTGACATTGCGAGTGGTAGACAATCGCAGCCCAAGTGTGTCTGGAGTACTTAACTCGAAGCGTGATATTTGGTTTTCATAAAGACTGATGGTATTTAGTTAGAGTAATTGGGGCAGTTTCTCGTACATTTGCTGGAGATCGCTTATATTGATGGTGCAGTTTCTAGCCATTTTCTCACGACATCAGAGCAATACTCATTTTCCACAGTAGGCCACGGTAACGATAGGTTAGTGGATAGCCGAACAGTGAATGTTCTTGAAAGATGATATCGCAGCTTAAGTGTGTGTGCCTGTCATCTGCAGTACATGATAAAATACAGAAAAATTGTTGAACTATTTTTCACTTCGAAAACCTGGGTGACTGTTTTGAAAACATGGAAAGTTCGTTGTTGGTACCGAGAATGGCCAAAGCCATGAGTGTGCCGTGTTCGATATTCGTCATTATGGACATATCTGTTAACCGTCAACATATTCAATCTACGAAGAACAATATACATCACCTGATGGAGCATTAAACGTGCTAGGGGAGGATGGAAGCCGGACCGGTTGGGAGTGGTCCGGTACTCATGTGTGTGCCTATCTGGGTACATGTTATCGCCAGGCAGGAGTGCTTATTCGATCTGCACGGAAATGGATTCACCGCCACATTAACCGGACACCGTCTTCTGAAAATATAAGCTAGATCATACATTAATCTTTCTTGTGTCATGAGCTTTGCAAGACCTTGCATTCAACCCCTTCTCGGCGCAATCATTTTTCTCCGCACTTTTCATGTCTTCAGCCAACATAATTACATAAAATAGGACCAGAATCCACTATTTTGTCGACTTCTGTTTATGAAGAAATTGGTTGGTTAATTTATATTATTTATGGTGGAGGACACCATATTCTAGTCTATGTGTCACTTACGATAGATATGACAGCTTTTGCTTTTGTTTTGAATGACGCCGTTATGGAGTCGCTACATTTTTATGTTAAGAATTTTGAACCATTTAACACTGGTTGTGGTGGCATTTGAATTAATCGTTTGAGTAAAGAATAGTGGAAATTTGGATGATAATAATAATAATAAATATCCAGGTTTATCGAATCCGATTTTTCTATGGTAATAATAATAATAACAACAATTGTGGTAATCATCAATTATAATAATAATTGTAAAGCAGCATGCTAAAAACTTAAAAATAGTAACTTCTGGAATTATTATAATTTTGAATAATAACAATAATAACAACCTGAGGAATAATGATGACTGTAAATAACAATAATAATTTGCTGTGATTAGGATGCTAGGTCTGATAAATAAATATTTAAGGTGACATAAAATAATAGGCGTCGAACGATAATTTGAGAATCATTAAAATATATTATCAATAATTAATGTCAATCGAAGATGAGTGGAATGAATGCGTAAACTTTTTCTTGAGGTAAACATCATTTAGTGGTGATAGTAATGACAGGCCTTTGGAGATTTGAAGGTGATCAAGGATGGTTAGCCATGATTAATTTTAATTCATTGTAATTATTTATAATTTATTGATAATGACTAAAGAATGATGATTAATGTGCTTATTCATTGATGTTTCAAGTGTATGAAACAAAAGAGATCTATGAAGAATGTGATAACTGGTGTGATAAAAATTATGATGAAACAATAATAATTAAAAAAAAATCAATGATTTTTTGTGTAAGATGAGGAGTGTACTATATCATATAACTAGTAAGGAACGTCATGATTTACGGATTAGAATGATCTTGAAAATAATAATAATCAGTATATTTGTTTATAATAATCTGAATTAATGATGTCATGTTCATGAAACACTTGAAATAAGTGGAAGGCTAATCCTGTTGTGATACATGTTTTGTATAATTGGAGTGAGAATTACGAGCGGATGACCAGTCATGAGCCGTAATATTGAGAGTAGTAATAATAATAATAATAATAATAGAATGTTAGAGAAGATATGAAAGAATTAGAAATAACCTTGGATGACTTGCAAAACAAATAAAAAAAAACTGAGAGATATAAAAATAAGATTTCAGGCTAAAATAGACAAACGTAATACAGTAAAAAGGGTATTTACAGATGAGGAACGCCTGAGAAGATCAGAGCGAATGAAATGCTACTGGGCGACTCGGAAAGGAAACTTACTGGAGAAGAGGACCAATAAATGATTGACTGAAGTGGTCCAATGAGGCCATAAAAGCAGAAGAAGAAGAAGAATAGAATAACAGGGGACAGATGGTTTAAATGAATGTTAGATTGAGAAGCATGTGATGACATGGCTCAGTAGTTGAAGTTAATAATACTCTTGTGAGGTATATATATATATATGTGAAAAATATGTGAATTTTAAGGGAATGCTGAGGATCCCTATAACATATGGAGATAAAAGAAGGGTTCCCATTGCAGATGTGTACAGGTGTAATTAAGTAAATATGTAGAAAAGAAGGAATATTTGATTGCCCCATGTATAAAACCATCTTGTCATCTGTATACAGTATTTCTAAATTCGAGGCTCAGCTCAATTTACTATTTGTGACGCTCAGTATAAGCCTAATAGGAGGTTGATGAAATCCCATTTGTTATGACAGCCTTATAAAATCCCATGAAAGTAGATAAATGAACATGATGATTCAGAGTGCTTATTAATTACGATAAATAGCTTTACTTCACCTTTATGAGATTGTTTCTAATAGACAAAATATTCGAATGAACAAATGCCAAGTGACATTTTTATTGTTAAATCAGAGCGCAGTAGCCAAGGTCGGCCGGGGGCGCGTGTGGTTGCAGGAAAACGGGCCTCCGATGCTCCAGAATCTGCATGAATTGTAGGGACGGTCATGTACAAATGCTGCCGAGGAAGATGATATGGATGATTGTGACGGAGACATCGATGTTAATCTTGAGCCCCCTGTAACGTCGGACAAATGTACCTATACCGACGATGAAAGCGATGATTAAGAAATTGAGGCAGACGATCAAGACTGCCAGCCTTCATCAAAACGGTTTAAAATGGACTAACTTCGACATTTGAACAGTTGATTAGGCCTCCTGGTCACACCACTTAAAGAAAACGCGTCATTTACTCTACCGCCAGGTGGTGTGGAAAAGAGTGATTTTATGCCAACACCGGTACTACACAATAATAATACTAATGGTAGGTATTTTGCCACAGCTGTTTACATTGAAAAGCTATTATACTTGTAACAAGTTAACAGCTTGTGCACCTGGAATGCTGACAAATATTTATAACATATAGGAACTTTGATATGGCATATCATGTCCATAGCTTTTTCGCAAGAATCGAAAAGGGCTCCACTTCAAATGGTCTTAGCATCGTACGGTTCACATTAGAGACAAAATGTAGAGGACATTGTTGTAGGAAATTCACTCTAGACTATTTTTTATAATAGGTATGTTGTTGATAAAGTTGATGGTTTGGGAAATATTTGTAAACAAACGAAAAATGGTACCTTCATAGGGCCAGAAGGGCCAACGCCGACTTCGCTCGAGGGGAAAAACTTGGGAGAGTAATATCTGGGTCCAAATAAAGCGATTAAATCAATTTCTAGCTTTCCACTAATTATTTCCTTATTGAGGCTTTTTTTCCCGACCTGTCGCCTGGCCTATTAAAGGAAGTCAGAGAGAATGTAGAAAAGATATTGAGCCAGGTCAAGAAACAGGAACTTGATATTGGAGAATTAAAGGAAGATAGGAATAGAGACAAGGGGGTAACATCTAGGGTGACCAGATCCAGTACTGTGAAATAGAGGACAACATAGGACAAAATTGAGGACATTAAGGGAAAAAAGAGGACAAATCTAAAAGTAATAAAACCATACAAGATACGATAAAAATTGTTATGAACTTCAAAATGTATTAATTACATTTACTGATTATTTGTATAAAGCCATTGATAGTTCTAAAAGAACAATTTCTGTGTTCCTGGATTTAAGAAAGGCTTTTGACACCGTAGACCACAATATACTCATTAGAAAACTTGAAAAGGAAGGTATTCGTGGTACTCCTCAAGAACTAATAAAAAGCTTTCTTTTTAACAGAATACAAAAGGTACGAATCAAAGGTACTCTAAGTAGAAGTGTTGAAGTAAAAATTGGAATTCCCCAAGGAACAGTTTTAGGTCCTATTCTTTTTCTGTTATATATTAACGATTTGTGTAAGCTGAACTGTAATGCGATGATTACCTCATATGCTGATGACACTGTCGTCACAGTCACAGGAACAACTTGGGAGGACACTTTTAATAGAACTCAAGAAACCCTTGCTACAGTCCAAAAATGGCTAAGAAACCACCTCCTTACCTTAAATGAAACCAAAACACAATACCTATGCTTCTCACACAACAAAACATTACAATCCACAGACAATTTAACACTGAAGATCCACACACCAATTTGTAACAATGGCGAAAGATGCAACTGCTATACCCTACAGAAGTCAATGAATGCTACATATTTAGGGGTTATTATAGATAGTCATTTAAAATGGAATATGCATGCATCAACGTTGGCCAATAAACTTCAAAAGTTAATTTATATATTTTACAGAATCAGAAATATCCTTTCAGCAAAAGTCTTGAGAACTGTATATTTTGCCTTAGTCCAGTCACAACTACAATATGGAATAACTGGTTGGGGTGGAATACTTGATTCACATTTGGCTCAGGTAAATACCTGCCAGAATTTCATTCTAAAAGTTATGTACAAAAGGCCACCAACTTTTCCAACATGTGAACTGTATCAACAAAGCATGTTGCTTAACATACGACAGTTATTTGTTCAGTCATCAATCATATTTATACATAAAAATATGAAGCTCTTCTCTAATGGACAAAAACTTGAAATGTGCACTAGACTTCAAGACAGAACTGGAATAAATATCCCTCGTCGAAACACACTACTTGGCCAAAGGAATTTAAGTTGTCTTGGCACTAGGATATACAATATATTGCCAGTAAATGTGACAAATAATACCCTGAATATATTGAAGAAAAGGCTTTTGATATGGCTCCTTAGTAACTTTGATAGAGTAAATGAACTTATAAATTTTCACCAACATATTTAAACCAACTCGGTCAGAAACAAGTAATGTATCATCTTCTTTTATTTTCAGTATCCTTATAATTAATGCTTTTGCTATAAACTTTTCTTATTATTATCAGTCAAATACCATGTTGCAAATAAATTAAGAAATTGTGTTCATGAAGCCCACACACAAGTTTATCTTATGTGGGATTCACCCTGTATTTTTGATACAACATCTGTATATGTACATGTTTTCTGTCAGTGAATAAAAATGATTGCTCGTAAAAAAAAAAAAAAAAAAAAAAAACTTAGAACATTGCCACTGAAAATGTATATTATTCTGAAATTAAAAACATGAAATTACACTTTATTTGTATACTATTTATATTTATCTGAGTATGATATTACTGACAACAATTTAGGTCTGTCCAACAGATATTTATAGAAGTCCTGACAAGAGTATTCCTTAAAAGTGTACTGCACCATTAATATACCTTTCACAGATTCTATTTGCAATCTATTTCTTTCATCTGTCCATTGAGATAGGAACAACAAAATTCGACATGCAAGCTACCCTCTGGGTGTCAAATTACAAAGCTTGCACCCGGCACCCGAGGCCATACGATATTATTATTATTATTATTATTATTATTATTATCTGTCCATTGAGATGAAATCAATGAGAAAACCCTCTCCACATTAGCATTGTGACCTGGGATACAAAATAAACATTCTGCAATTTTAAGAAGCTCTGAGCAGTATTCAATATTTTCACTCTCATTGAAATATTTTGCCCATTTCTGACTAGAAGTTAATTTAAGATATTCGCTGTTATTTGAAAACTTCTCTGTAAATTTACTCAGATTACAAAACTGATCTAAACATTTTGCATCATCAATGTGAATACCTTTCCCTTGTTAATACATAATACTTTCTTCAACATCAGTGTATTCCATCTTCTTTAAAGTTAAACTTATCCACATGAAACAACTGAAATCATCAAAATATATTACCCATTTTGTCAAATATTCCAAAGATACTTTATATAATATCAATGCTTCATTCATAAATAAATCTGCTTCCTTATCATACCCCTCTTTTCGAACATTTTCTACTACTACTTTCACCTTCAATGAAATGAAAGAACCTTCATATCTATTTTGAAGCATAACCTTGACACTTTCCAACACATTCATGATTTCTAACACAGAACTCCCTTCTTTCTCTATTATCAAAGTCTTTGAGTGAAATATTGACATTAGAGAATGCAGGTGCCACAAATAAGCTTCACTCAAGTTATTTCCAAAAAAAATAATGAGAAGTTTTGGAGGATTTGGCACTGACAAGAAGTAAGACTTCAAGGGAAGAAACATTTCCAATAATCTCTCAACAGCAGGGAACAGAGATAGCCATCTTGTCTTGCTCTGGGAGAGTAATTGTTTGTAATTGGTATCAACAAATTCGCAATATGACTTCAACTGTTCAGTTCTTACAGTGTAAATTGAGAAATAATTTTACAACTTAACAATAAGACAATCTATGTCCGCAGATAAAACATCAGTTCCATGTTCAATTGTATTATTCAATATATGAGCTGGGCAACCTATTCCTTCCATATTCCTATTGACAACATCCTGTTAGTAAATACATTCTTGCTTCTCTACGATTTAAACCACCAAAGTTTGTGTTCGTGTTGTCACCAGCAAAGGCCAGACATTTCTCAACAATACCTAAACTAGACAAGGTATCCTTAATATACCCTGCAATATATTCAGCCTTCTCATTAGGAGTTGTCTTTAGTTCTACAACCTTAGTTTTAATACCACCTAGTTTATAATCGAAATATTGAATGAGAATAGGAAACATTTTCAGACTTCCATGATTGCTTCCATCGGCACACACTCCATAACAAGATATACCTTTCATACATTCTACTGTAACAACAACAGCATGTTTATTACACTTTCAGTTTAGGTTCTAGCAGAAGAAATTCTTTTGGCCACTTCCCAATCATAATAAATTGTGATTCAATTTGGGTGTGCAGTCCATTGATCTGTAGGAGGAATGATGACGAACGGTATGGAATGCTAATGCTCCTTCCGCAGCTAAAACGCCATTCGTTAATGCTGTAGTTGATGTGGAAAAAAGCTTGTTTATAGTTTGGGAACTGCCGCAGCCTTGTACACTTTTTTTGTGTTTATTTGAAGAAATGTAACTGTCCAAATCTTGAGATCCTATGAAATTAAATGAAATTTTTAAATAAATAACGCTGTTTTAATATCTGTAATTTATTAACTCAAACAATAAATTATAGAACTTAGAGGAAAGTGACCAAAGTCCGACCCCCATTTGTTTTTTCACCTGTATTGTTATTAATTTCATCTTTTTAAATTTGAATTTTAGCTAGATGAGTTCTTTGATATGTTTTATAACATTGTGTCTGGTTCAGATTAACTTATAACAGCCCAGTTTTTCCTATGAAATGTTTTCATTAAAAGTAACAAAAATGACGTCTGGGATAAAGGATGCCAATGTCGGACCCCTCTTAAGAATGAACGTAAAATCACATAAAACCACTGTAACGTGTTTTTCGAGGTTTTTTTATGCAACTGGCATAAGTCAGTAGGAAGCCATTCTATATTTATTTACGCGGCAAATTGTTCAGCCAAGAGAATTTTTCATGTTAATTTATTATTATTATTATTATTATTAATTTATTATAATTATTATTTAGATATTTTCGGAGCATTTTATAAAAATTATAAGCATACAGATAGGTTTTCTATGTCTTAGAAAACGCTATCAAGCAAATTATTACGAACGACAATATCATAGAAAATTATGTGATTGCGGAATTTTACGGAGTTTTCGTCAGTTAGGATATATTGAGAGACATGACTCACTGGGAATTCAAGTACAAGCTGATTCCTGTCGAGAAGTATTACGCAAGCGGAGTTGCAGCGTCTAGAAGAGGCGAATAGTTGGAACCCTCCCGCCGAGTGTAATGAGCCAGAGGTGGGGATCTAGCGCGTAGGGTGCAGCCAATCAGTGGAGACCACGTAAGCTAGGAGTCGGCTGAAGAGTGGGGGAGCCGAGAGGTGCATATATCGTTCAGCGCGCCGTGAAACGAGGACTATCTGTGTAGAACTTAACGAGTACGCTTGCACGCGGGAGTCGCTCCGATGTTCCGTGGAGTGGAGGACTAACTTTTGTAAAACTTAACCAGTGGGGTTGTACGAGTGTTTGGGTCCGATGTACGGACCATAGAATTATCTAATCTACCAGAATATCATCAAATATTTCGACGGAGATGACGACGTCCAGGAGACTGTGGGAAGCACACAGCATCATCAAGTACGAGGGAAATGCTTTGGCAATTTCCAGTGGTGAGCGCAAATGACGCAGAAATACGCAATCTCTCATTTCTCTTTGTTTTACATTTCATATTTCAGTAACTTCATAGCGTGGAAATAAGAGTAAAATCAATTTATCAGACTCCGTTTTCACGTAATTTTCTATCGGTAATATTAAATCGCAACGCTCCGATTTAAATTTTATACTTATTGTTATTATTAATTTTGCTATACTTGTTTTATATAATAAATTCATTTCTTTTACAACGCAATCTTTGCTTTCAGTAGGTAGCATTAGATATAGACCAATTCCTTCTCCTGATACAATTGTTTGTTGGGTTAATGATCACATCATACCACGATCTGAGTGAATAGATTCTTGAAGGTGTTCTACCAGAGCTAGACGTTGTTAAATACAAATTTAGATTTCAGCATTGCATTGAGGTCTTGGCGCCCATTAAAACAACATAGCTTAGGCAAAGGTAAACAATTACATTTATCTCCCAACAGTGTGGGCTAGCTAAACTGCAACATTTGTCGCTCAACGTATGGGGCATTAGAAACCTGCTACATTGGCGCCCAACGTGGGGATGAAAACCTAATAACATTTGTGGAAGGAGAAGGGTATATATTTCTGTGCCTGTATTTTGGGGATTATTTGTCTTTATCAGTGTATATCATTATGGGGGATGAGAAAGAAAGACAGATGAGGTTACGTAGTGGTCATCAACTGGAGAGTGATGATACGAGCAGTATGTCGAGTGATGGTAGTACCGGGGTAGCGGAAGTAAATCCCGATACTGAAACAGGGAGTGTAGGCGGCCAACCAGAATTAAAAACTTTACTTCTCGAGTTCATGTATCAGAACAAAGTTAGTAGTGATGCCTTAAATGCAAAATTAGAACAGAATAATGCAAAATTAGAACAAAACAGTAGGGAAAATAAAGAAAGTACAGAAGCCTTAAATGCAAAATTAGAACAGAATAATGCAAAATTAGAACAAAACAGTAGAGAAAATAAAGAAAGTACAGAAGCTTTAAATACAAAATTAGAACAGAATAATGCAAAATTAGAACAAAACAGTAGGAAAAATAAAGAAAGTACAGAAGCTTTAAATAAAAAATTAGAACAGAATAATGCAAAATTAGATAAGAGCAACAAGGAAATTAGTGTGAAAATGGAGCAGATTAGAGGAGAAATCAGAGGAGTAATGGAAGAGAAGGTTAAAGAGATCATTGCAGATGTAGACAAGAAATTAGGAAAAGTACAGGAGGAGTTAGAAATTAGAATCAGTACACAGGCTGAAAATTTAAAAGAACTAGTGCAACTGGAAACACAGCAGGTCAAAAAGCAATTGGGGGGAGAAATTGACAAAATTCAGGTAGCTACTAAAGAGGTTAAGGAACAGCTGGGGGGGTAGAATTGAGAAAGTCCACTCGCAAATAGTTGCAGAAGTAAATGATTTAAGAGAGAGTAATAGAGAGAGCATTAGCAAGATTGAGGAGAAACAAGCAAAGCTATATGATAAAGTAGAAGAATCAGAAGGAAACATTAAATTAACAGTAAACAGTATTGAGAGGAAGGCTGAGGAGAAAATAGCAGAATTAAAATTAAAAGCTAGGATCAGGCAAGAAAATAGTCAGAATAGGCCAGTTTTTGTGAATAGCACACACAGGGAGGTAGAACTGGGTAAGTTCAGCAATCGACAGGGGTGCCCAATGGAGTTCATGAACACTATAGAAAATAAATTCGGGGAGAGGTTGGGAAATGGTAGTATTGAGTGGTGCCAGGTAGTTGAAATGTTAGAACAAGTGTTTGTGGGGGAAACGAGGAATTGGTTTGCTGTCTACAGAGACAAGTTTACTGATATTAATGATTTTAAAATGAAATTCTGTGAAAAGTTCTGGAATGAGGTTATTCAGTCGCAGCATCGTGAGGGAGTAGTGTGTGGTAAATATAACCCTAAAGGAAGCTCCACCATGACCGAATACTTTTTAGGGCAGGTATTAGTGTGTAAATATCTGGATGGCTTGAAGGAGGAAAGTGATGTGGTAAGGTTGCTACTTAGGCACTTTCCCTATAGGATCAAGGAGGCTGCTTGTATCCAGAATGTAAAGACTATATCACAAGTAGAAAATTTGTTAAGCACATTTGATGCACTAGGGAGAGGGGGTTATGAGGACAATTTCAATCGGAACCAGGGTAATAATAATAACAGACCTAATGAAGCCAGGCATCAAGAAGTTCAAGGGAACGGTGGCGAAGGAGCCAACGCACAAAATAGAAATAATAATAATCAGCTAAATCAGAACAGAGGAAATGGCTATGGTAATCAGTATCAAGGGAGGAACAATGATTTCAGGGGAAATCAAGGGAGGAACAATGATTACAGGGGAAATCAAGGGAGAAACAATGATTTCAGGGGAAATCAAGGGAGAAATTATAATGACAATAATTACAACCAGAATAGGGGTCAAGGAAGAGGACAGCCTAGTGGTAGTAATATACAGCCAAACAATGACAACACAGCCCAGAACAACCAGACCAGTTCAGTAGTTAGTAGTACTACGGCCAGCTGTAGCGGTTCTTTAAACGCGAACCAGGCTGCGAAGTAAGGTCAGAATCTCAGTCTGTAGCATGCCCTGTCCATACAATTATACAGGAACCCTATGACCTAAATGTAAGAAATGAATTATTACATGAACTAAATGATGAAGGTATTATTCAGGAAGTGGTTAGTAAGAGCCCCATAGTTAAATTTAACGTGTCCGAGGCGTACACAGATGTTTTAATTGATAGTGGTTGTATGAAGAGTTGCATAAGTAGTGCATTTTATGATAAAATGAAAGGAACTGGAGTAAATTTTGAGGAGATGCCAATTAAAAGCACTTTTGTTATCACAGCTGTTGGGAAGAGGTCTAAAGTAATTTCTAAGCAAGTTTTAGTAGACATTAAAATTAATAATCATATAGAGAAGCAGATTTGCCTTGTAATTCCAAATTTAGTATTCAGTGTTATCTTGGGTTCAGAGTGGCTAAGTAGAGTGTCTGGTAACTTATGTTATGATGTAGGGAGTTTGAAATTTAAATGGGGAGATTCTGAAGTAGAAGTAGCGTTCAATGACCAAATTCAGAGAAGTAGTATTGTAGGTGTGATTTGTACTTTAAATGAGATATCGCCAGCCGTAGAGCGGGGTTCTCCATGGTTTGTGGGCAGTGTGATTACGAACGGAAGTCTAGAGGACTCGTTACGTGATGCTGCATTTCAGGGAGATATAGAGGTGGAACAATGCGTTCGGCTCTATGATGAGTTATGGTGTAATAGGAGAGTGTTTGAGGATCGCATTGGTATGGCCAATTGCTATACCCATTCATTGAACGTTATTGATAGGTCAGTATTCACAGGACATAGATATCCTGTACCTTTCGCTTATCAGAGTGCAGTTGAGGCACAAATTAACCAGATGCTTGAAGATGGGATTAGTGAGCACTCTAACAGTCCATATGTTAATTCTTTGATCACGGTACCCAAGACCGACGGCACTGTTCGTATTTGTTTAGACGCTCGTTGGTTAACAGTAGAATTAGTTCAGATCAGCTGAAATCTATGTCAATAGAGGAATTAATGCAAACATTTGAGGGGAAGAATTATTTCACTTGTGTAGATTTGAGTTCCAGTTTTTGGCAAGTGCCACTTATGTACGAAGATAGACCATTTACAGCTTTTAGTCATAAATGTAACCTTTATCAATTTTGTAGAACACCTTATGGGTTAAAGAGTAGTTCAGCAGCTTTAATTAGGGCTTTAAACATCGCATTAGTGGATGACACAGGAGAGTTTGTAACCATTTACATAGATGATATGGTAATTAGTTCACGCAGTTTTGAGGAGCATCTACGTCATTTAAATATAGTTTTTCGGAAGTTAGATCAGGCAGGGTTCACTTTGCAGCTGTCTTAGTCGTCATTCTGTCAGTCAGAAGTGACATTTTTAGGTCATAGAGTGTCGAGTAGAGGTGTAACACCAGAAGAAAGTAGGGTTAATAAGATACTTAACGCAAAGGTGCCACAGAATGTTAAACAGTTAAAAACTTACCTGGGAATTTGCAACTTTTTCAGGAGGTTCGTTCTTAAATACTCAGGGTTGGTAGAACCATTCAGGGAATTGCTTAAAAGTGGGACTCGGTGGAGATGGGAGTCCAAGCATGATCAGGCTTTTAGAGCGCTGAAGGAAGGTTTTGAGAAAGCTGTAGTGCTGAAATATCCGTTAAAAGATAAGGAATATGTGGTTATGACAGATGCTTCACATATAGGCATTGCTGGAGTATTATGTCAGAAAGATGATGAGGGTAATCTGTGCATTGTATCTTTAGCCTCGCGAGGACTGACTGCAGCAGAGAAAGGATACACGATTACTGAGTTAGAGCTTTTAGGTATTGTTTTCAGTTTAGGGAAATTTAGAATGTATTTAGTAGGGGGGAAATTTGAGATCCACACAGATCACCTTGCATTACTGTATATGAGGACTTGTAAACTCAGTTCTAACAGAGTTAGTAGGTGGATTCTTGCTCTGCAGGAATACGAATTCACAGTAAAATACATTAAAGGTAAAGATAACATTCTTGCAGACATGCTATCGAGGGACACTAATTTATGTAGGGATTATCCTGTGGTTAAAGCAGAGGATGGTATTTTAATATGTACATGTGTGGACAGTAGCAACAGGGCATCGTTACAGACACTGAGAAATAGGTAGGTAGAGCAACGTGAGGACGTTCATTTAAGGGAGCCACTGGCAAGGTTGGAAGCAGGTGACGCAGAAACATTTATGGTTACCAAACGTATTGGCAAAACAGCATATGTGGTGGAGGATAGTAAGGGAAACAGATTATACGGGACGTATAATATACATAGTCTACAAAAATATGTGTCATAAAGTGAGTGTGTTTAGCTGGCGAGCCAGCCTATCAAATGAGTAAGTGTGGTATTTGGTGCGTGGAAGATCTGGTCTTCAAGGCAGGCGTATCAGAAGTCACACAGGGGGGTAGTATGTAAGTAAATGAGAGTTTTTAAGGTACAGGGAAATATGACGGGATTGTCGGATGCTCTTGAGCACTAAAATGTCTCGATACACCAAGGCCAGAATTTGGTAGCGCTGGTGAATTCCCATTTGCCTCCAAGAGATGGCTGAGCGCTTGAACAGGGTATTTTTGCTTAAGGCGTCCACGAGGCAAAAGATGGGCCATCAGAAGGCGAGACAGTCCTTCATGAAACTCATACATATCAAAACACGTGATTTCTGTTTACGGCCTCGCCATGTAAGATTTGAAAGTGTGTAATTTAAGGCAATTTGTATAATGGTATTATTTGTGTGAGGAGAACGGGTCTGTGTTGAGATCTAGTATTAAGTAGAATATGGTCTACGGGAGCTTAACAAGACAGGGCGATTACGGCACAGAAATATTTGGTGTTATATGTAATGCACATTTACTGTTTTTTTTTTCAGAAGTCAATATTAATTTAATCTGCTTTAAAGAGAGATTAAGTATTGAACCCGCTGAGCTATGGTTCATGTGATATTTTTTTATGACAGAGCATTTATGATGGGATGTTGTACTTTTGAACACACCCAGGAAGCCACGTGAAGCTGAGAGATCACGCGATACCTTGAAGTAGCGGTGAATCGCACTTTTGACTTTGGTGTAAACTGCTAATTATTATCTGAGGTCTTATTAATTATTTTTATCTTTCCTACGAGACTCAGAATATTCCATTTCGTCATGCTGCATTATTAAAACATTTTGGAGAATGTTTATTTTTACTTTAGGTAAGGTAATACCCTTGCAGATACGCAAAAAGGAACGTAAGTAGTCGCTCAACGTTTTCGTTTTGACGACCTACTTTCTAGAGACACCCAGTACCGGAGCACTGCGTCTTGAGAATCCGCCTTGTGTAGGCGTGGAATTACATTTGTCCTACGAGACGTAGAAGAATATCCGCTGTTTAGCGTTAAAAGTGATTATAAGGTGCCATCGAGCATGCAAATACTAATATTCACTGTCGATGGAGTCCAGTGAATTAAATAAGAAGATTGGGAAATAATTATTGGCAAGTATAGTGTATTGCACAACATTGCTGTGACATCACATATTACCCACGCGTATGTGGAGGGCAGATGCCTAGTGGAAATATACAGGTAATAGTGTTACAATTATCCTGAATAAGTGTGATTATAATTGTATGAGATATTTAAATTGCCAAAGTGGAAATTTCATCTTTGAAACGTCGTATAATTCACGGATGCTGCGTGATACAAAAGTAGCGTCACTAGCACGTGCAGCATTACAAAATAGTGTTAGCTCACATGCTAATCCACATCTGCAAGATTAAGGCTGTGTCGTATTTTATAATTGAAGCCTATAATAGTCACGACGGACATTATAATTTTGGAAGTGAGAGGATGAATAATCACGCAACTTATTTCGCTACCCACGTGATTGGACTTTTCTTCACCATGGTTGAAGCAGTCACCATGGGCTAATACCATCCCGGTATGGGGGGGGGGGTGACGTTTCTACAGGAACCAGCATGATGGTGGAACTTCCAGAACGATGAACGAGAGGGAAGGAGCCAAAATGCCATTTCCAGGCATATCCACGAAGATGTCGACAGGGACAAATCGAACCCTGGTCTTTGGGGGAGTCCAGATGGGAATCCTGATGAGGAGGATACCGATCCAGAGAGCCAGAGAGGTTTTTGTACAACCCTTGTTGTGGAATAGAGAGCTGAGTGAGAGCTCCTCCATTTCGTGAGTTTTTGTCACACCCCTTCTTTGTTCTAGTTTCTGGTGGTATAGTAGTTTTAATGTAGTTTGTGAATCAACCACACTCAGTGTCAGCCATTTTTCTAGGTAGGGATGTAACTAGATTAGTTAGATGTCATTTATTTCAGTTTAGAGTGAGACACCCTTGGGGTCAGACATTTTGGTCAGCCCTGGTGCAGCTTGGTGAACGTCGTGGAACGTCAATGCCTACCTTTTTGCTGAACCTGATCGTAGTCATTTTGAGGCTATTTTGTTCAACCCTACTTGGGGTAATTTTCAAGTCTTTGCTGACTGTAGTTATGGCAATCAGATGCCTTGGTTATTAATTGACTGCATTCTTCGCAGCCATCCTTTGTTACACCCCTGACTGTCGTTAGAACGGTCGTATCATTTAGGTAGTCGACAGTAACTACCAGTTTGTAAATGCATTATATTTCATTTTGAATAAGCTCAGAAGCTATTCTTGGTCATGTTTGAACCTAACAACTAGAAGGAATGTTTCGTTGCCTAGCATCGAACGCGGTTCCCAACGTATCATTAAGCAGATCTAGTGTGTGAATCTGTGCCACATTTATCATGTTTTGCTTGTGTCGTGTGAGACACGTTTTTATTTGATGTTCTAGCAACTACTGAGTTGCATTTTTAAAGCAAAGAGCTTCAGTTATTGTAAGTTTACTTTCATTTAGACGTCTTTGGTAGAAAGACGGAAGTGTATTACTATACTCAGATTTATAGCGTGCGTTTGATACACGGACTCTGTAGAGATCCGTAACCTATGGTAAAGTTTTTTATGAACCGGCCAAGTGCAGGTTTCGTATTGATTAAATCGCCGGCCTTGAATAAACTGGTTATGTAACCCAGTGACCTAGAGCACGCCTGCTTCATTGTGAGACAAAACTACTATAGACGAGGACAGAGTACAATTTGTATTCGCTTTTCCTTTCATTGCTATTTTGCTTATGGAAATCAGTTTCCACTCTTGTATTTGATCACTTGTTTTATGGATCGGTTTTTGTTAGTTTAACGCTCTGTTGCGTGTAATGTCGTATGACAGGTACAGTTATGTAAGGTTTTCTATAGGATGGTGAAGTCTACCCTGTTACTGCAGGATGTTATTGTATGCTTTGTCCGGGATGATCCCGTTGACCAGATGTTATTGGAAGGTAACTGTTGTACAGGCCTATCCCAGAGTTATTGAACGCGAGCTTAGCGCCGCTGGTAACCCGTGTTATTGTGTGTCCGAGTTGTTATACTCGTTGATTATATTCCGACTGTTGAGTCGAGGCTTTTTGGTGGAGAATGATCTCAGTTGGAGACACTCCGTGCCCAGGCTATTGTCAATGTTATTCGCCATAAACCTACGATAAACCTATAAACCGACATCCTAATAATAAGACGCATAATTGTTGTAAAACAAGCCTAACTAACGATTCTCTCTATCTAACTTTGTTCTTTGCATTCTGGAACTGTTGACATAGCCGTGCAGTTGAAGATAATTTCCTTGTGAGGAAATGACTAGGACAGTTGACATTTTTGTAGCGACCTGAAGCATGTGCGAACCTAGAGTTCGTAGCTTGTGGAGCTCAGGCCATGCGATGTCAGACGTGGTCTCAACTGCGCATTCGTCACCGTAACTATACACATTAGATGACTATGGTTTACAAAGAGTAAACCAAGGTGTAGGCAGGAATTTTAATAAAACTACTGTGTCTATTTCGTTATTAATTTATGATGTCAAGTGTATTAAACCCTACATGTTACTTTATTGTGTGCTGTTAGCACATAGTTATTAAGCATAATTAAATTGTTTGTTTTTCATGGCTGTACACTTAGCTTTTGGATGTAATTGTTTTCTTTTACGGACGTCATCGCCGTAAATTTTGTTAATTGATAGGAATTAGCTAGTTGAATTAATGTTAAATTTAAATGTCGAAATGGTACCATCCTAACCTAGATTTGTTTTGCTACCCTGTTAAATGTAAATTCAGATATTAGCTTGATCTTGTAACTTGAACTAGGGACTTGCGTCGTACCATATTCCTAGCGTTGCTGTTGTTGCTTTATCATTGTGAGTTAGATCTTTCGCGAGGGTTTTCAGTAACTTCTCAGGTAGGGGGACCTGTTCTTTATCTTTGTTTATTTATTAATTTGCGGACTAGCCGATTATAACCCTCCGAACTAGGCTAGGGGCTTGTGAATTTTAATAAATTTTCACGGTGTTTTACATGAGTCTGGATGTTTATTTTCTCAGTCTAGTTTTAAGGTGAACCTTTCCTTAGGCGGTCTATGACCATCGTCACCATGTACCACGATCCCTGTGGACTACGGACTCTCGTGCCGCTTTAGCCTTTATGGAAGGTCACCTGATCCTCACGGTACTTTTTATTCGATTTATGTGTCGTTAGTTGAGTCATCGTGGTTGTTGACTCAATTAAACGGTCTCATAAAATGGCGCCCAACTCATGTGCCGACGTTAACGTGGTGACCCTCAGTACCATGTTATTTTTTTTGATGATCTTGATGTTGATTATTGGTAAATTGACAGGACTGGGACGAACTTAGAAAGTCGTACTGCAGATCAATTGACCGCATGGCATTCATGTTTGATAGAAGTCCATGGGGTGAGGCTTTAGTGTTGGATAAATGAAGGATAGGATTTTCTTTGATGACGCCTCATCCTAAGTAAATGTAATACTTTGCTTTGCTCACCGTTGTCTTTGTAAATGTAGAAGCACTTAGTTTGCATACTCCAGCTGTACTCGTGATATTTATATAAATGAAGCAAGCTTTATACCACCAAGTAACTAATCATAGCTGTAAGTTCCAGTAGAAATTGATCCCTCACTTTCTCATATATTTCTTATCTATGGATGAGGAAACTATTCGTCGTGTGTTTGGAGAGATGATGGCTGGTGTGAATGCCAATCTTCAACAGATTACTGCTGACTTAGGTCAGAATACTCAGGCTGTAAATACTGTAAGTGGTCATGTGGACCAGGTTAGACAGGAAGTCAACAATGTCAGTGGTCATGTGGACCAGGTTAGACAGGAAGTCAACAATGTCAGTGGTCATGTGGACCAGGTTAGACAGGACTTAGAGATTAACACTCAGTCTATAAACAATGTAAGACAGGACTTAGAAATTAACACCCACTCTGTAAACAATGTTAGGGCTGATTTAACTCAAGTCAGGGCAGACATGGACACATATAGGATCGAAGCGAGAAATGATCTGACGGCAGGTTTAGCAGCTGTTAGGGTTGATGTCATACGACACCATCAGGAGGCTAACCAGCGCGTAGATTGCTTAACCGACCAGATGAATAGAGCTAGGGAGGAGGTGCAAAACCGATTGGAGGAGCACACAGCTCAAATTCAGACAACCTTGAATAAAGTCCAGATAGACATGAGAGCAGATCTGGAACATACCAGGGAAGAATTCGGGACTCGACTAGATCACGTCGAGGGATTTATCGGAAATGTGAAGAAGGACATGGCAACCATGAACGTTGGTTTAATCTTGATGAGAGGAGCTGCCAATGCCGTTAATAACAACGTGAAGACAATCGTTGATGGCATGATGGAGATTAAAGAGGAACTTAACACCAACAGGAGAAACATTTCTGAATTGACGGAAACCGTAGCCAGTCTACGTGAGACAGTTGATGTTCATCATGAGGAACACAAAATTGACCTCATGTTATTGAGAGGTGACCTCAACGAACACGAAGCTACAGTCGAGGCTAAGGTAGCCGAGGTTAGAGACGATGTGGGGAAAATCCAAGAAAATATGTCCAGAGTTGAAGGAGATATCGATTCCTTACAAAAGAGATTTGAGGAAGTCGCGGTGACCGAGAGGTTAGACCTCAGTTATAACCTTAGGACGGCCATACGCGAGGTAGACACAAACCTCAAGGGAAAGGTTGACAGGATCGAGCTGCAATTGAACGACTTAGGCAACAAAGTCGCAGCCAGAACCATCCCAGGTCTTGAAGTAATAGAAAGACGCCTGGACAGACTCGAGACGACTCCAAGAGAGAGACACGTACACCCACAGATGGGAGAATCCCAGGAAACGCCTATATCTCAATCGGGAGGAATGATGCCTACCCATTTCCAACCCAGCGCGCCTATGGAATCGCAACCGTCACAATTCACTAATTTAGCGCAAGGTCAGACCTTGAACTTTGACGCTCACCCGTTTCAACCAGCATCTAATCGAATTAGTCATGAGACTAACACTCCTACGCAGAGTTACATGCAAAATACTTTCAGACCCGCGAATACGCAGGGAAATGTCACCATAATTCGTTCAAGAGAGGAGCAACCAGCTCGCTTCTCGGGAACTGGGAGCGGTGTTACTCCAGTGGAATTCCTAGCAAATGTCGAAAGCTACTTACGTGATACTATGGTAACTCCAGAGAGGGAACTAAGAGTTATAGAGCGACTGCTTGAGGGACAAGCCGGTACCTGGTTCAGAGCATTCCGATACTCATTTACAGGCTACCAAGACTTTAAGGAAGCGTTATTAAGAACATATTGGTCGAGCGACATCCAGCAGAGCATCCGAGCTGAGATGTACACTCGAAGGTACAGTTCCAATACACCTACTCGTTATGCGAATTACTTCGCAATACAGCTCGCGAAGCTCCGTTGTCTTCAGCCTCCGTTGTCCGAACAAGATTTGGTGAACACAATTGTTTGGCAGTACCCTGCGGATGTACAACGTGTGTTAATCGCTGCAGGGGCATCCACTTTCCAGCAGTGTGACCAGATACTGCGAAGGTTGGATGCTAACACAGAACAGTTTCCTACACACCGTCAGCAGAAGGCTGATAGGCGCGAGGATAGACATATGAATCTGACGACTGTTGATAAAGTGAGCCAGACGCCACAACAAACACAAACCACAGAGGATTCTGGGCGACGTGATAACAATTACAGTTATAACAGGAGAGAATGGAATAACACTCCGTATACTCGAAATCAACATGATGACCGGCGAAGTCATTGGGACCGGCGATTCGACCGAAGGACGGACGACAACCGACGTCATGAAAACAACCGCCGAGGGAATGAAGGAAGAAATCAGCAACACGGACGTATCCGTAGAGACTATCGATATAGTGGGGGTTACGACAGAAATCGAGACCCTAGATACCAGCCAGACAGGGATTGGAAAGGAAGAGCACGGGAGAGCCGTGAGTACCTCCAACAATTGAGAGAATTGCAGATCCAAGAAGAGGGAGAACGGAACCCTACTTCGAGGGAAAATAGACATTCGGCGCAGGAGACGGAGCAGAACCAGCCCAGTACTTCTCGCCATGACAGAAAAAAAACTCCGAAAAATCAATAGATTCTTGTTCGGTTGAGCACCGAGTAACTGCCTCTATATTACTCTGGGAGCCAATCCAAGAAGACTTGTTGGACGAACGACGAACCACAATTATGAATTAACACGTCTACCCAAGATTGTAGCCACCTTGAATGAAGTCAGTGTAGTCATACTCATCGATACTGGAGCGATGATTAGTGTAATTTCCGCCGATTGCCATGCCAGACTTAGAGCAAACTCTGAGGTGACGGAGTTGCCCATTTCAGCTATAAGAGTCAGAGGTGTCATACCTGACCGCGTTGTAACGTGCAAAATCCAGATTTTGTGTACTGTGAAGATTTCGAGCCACGTGTACTTGCACGAATTTCTCGTAATGAAGGGCCTGCATCATGATGCCATTTTAGGCGCAGACTTCATTAGAAAATATGATGGAATCATTGACATGGGACGGAATACGGTAGAGTTCAAGCCGAACGAACCCATTCAGATGAGCCTAATTGAAGAAGAACCGGAATTCCTATCCGAAGTAGACGTAGTCGAAGCATTAAAGGGCAAGGAAATTGAGGCGACACTAGATGCCGACGAAGAGGCAGAATCGTTATCAGCACCCACACATGAGGATCTTGAGGCAATACTGAACGAATACAGAGATATATTCGACACCACACCTGGTGAGATATTAGACTACGAGTATGATCTTGTATTACTGGACGATTCCCCATTCCAGAAAAGGATCTATCCGATTGCCGAGAAACATCTCGAAGAAGCTGCTAAGAAGATCCATGAGATGGAAGCAGCAGGTACAATCAAGAAATCACCGACTCCTTTCTTGAATCCCATAATACCTGTGGTTAAGGTAGATGGAAGCTTGAGACTTTGTCTTGATGCCAGAGCCTTGAATGAACGCCTAGCTCCTGAGCACGACAGACCGCCCAAGATTAGGGACATTCTCAGGAAGTTCAAAGGAAAAAGGCTATTTTCATCATTAGACTTGGTTCAGTCTTATTACCATATCAGATTATCTGAGCATACTCAGAAATATACTGGATTCTTGTTTGATCAGACTACTTATGTATTCCAAAAACTACCATTTGGATTGAAAAATGCCGGAGCCGCATTAATCAGAGCACTTGATGCCAAGCTGACTCATGAAGTGAAACAGAAAGTAATATGTTATGTGGATGACATAATCATAGCTTCGGGAACAGAAGAAGAGCATTTAAAGACATTGCGCCTTGTTTTTGGGAATCTCCGACAGGCAAATTTTAAGGTCAAGTTTGACAAGTGTCGATTTTTTCAGAAAGAAGTGAAATTCGTAGGACACATAATCAATGGAGAAGGATATAGACCGAATCCGGCAAAGATTAGAACTGTTGCTGCATTTCCAACACCAACCCGTGTGAAACACGTGAGACAATTCTTAGGAATTCTCCAATTCTTTGCTGCTCATTGTGTGAAGTATTCCGAAACTGTTGCACCACTGCAAGGATTATTGAAAAAGAACTGCAGGTGGAACTGGAATGATGAATGCGAGATAGCTTTCAGGAGAGCTAAACAGATGCTTGTGGACTCAATTCAGTTAGAATATCCAGATTACTCTCGGAACTTTATTCTAGAAACTGATGCATCTGCCATTGGTATAGGAGCCATTTTACTGCAGGAAGATGATGAGAAGAAACGTCATTACATCGCTTTCTTAAGCCGACGTTTAAGAGCACATGAATCTCACTACTTCACGACCGAGATAGAAGCACTTGCGATTGTTTACGCACTTGAATACTGGCAGAAACTTCTGTTAGGTCATAGGATTATTGTGAGAACCGATCATCATGCGTTGACCTTCATCTTGAGAACAAGACTGGCAAGCGACAGGATCACACGTTGGACGCTGTTTCTCCAACAGTTCGATTTGGAAATAGTTTATCGACCAGGCAGAGAGAATGTGTTGGCCGACATCCTCAGCCGGAATCCTGAAGCTACTGTTAATGCCATAGACATCGAGGGAGAATGCGAGGAACACCTTCGCCGACTTCGTCATTTACCTGAAGGACAGCGACGTGAGGAGGAACTCAGACATATTATCCGTTTCTTAGAACGAAGAATGGATCCACAGGATGATCATTATGCAAGGATTGCTGTTGTTGCACATGATTATTTGGTTTATCATCGTGTCTTATACAAGTTTGAAGACATTAGGACAGGAGAGCGCATTGGAACCTTTAATGCAGCCAATCTAAAAAAATATCACTCTTGAATGAATTTCAAAGCAAATAAAAATGTTATCCCAACATTTTATTTGAAACGACAGAGAGGCAGATGAACCCGCTGAGCTATGGTTCATGTGATATTTTTTTATGACAGAGCATTTATGATGGGATGTTGTACTTTTGAACACACCCAGGAAGCCACGTGAAGCTGAGAGATCACGCGATACTTTGAAGTAGCGGTGAATCGCACTTTTGACTTTGGTGTAAACTGCTAATTATTATCTGAGGTCTTATTAATTATTTTTATCTTTCCTACGAGACTCAGAATATTCCATTTCGTCATGCTGCATTATTAAAACATTTTGGAGAATGTTTATTTTTACTTTAGGTAAGGTAATACCCTTGCAGATACGCAAAAAGGAACGTAAGTAGTCGCTCAACGTTTTCGTTTTGACGACCTACTTTCTAGAGACACCCAGTACCGGAGCACTGCGTCTTGAGAATCCGCCTTGTGTAGGCGTGGAATTACATTTGTCCTACGAGACGTAGAAGAATATCCGCTGTTTAGCGTTAAAAGTGATTATAAGGTGCCATCGAGCATGCAAATACTAATATTCACTGTCGATGGAGTCCAGTGAATTAAATAAGAAGATTGGGAAATAATTATTGGCAAGTATAGTGTATTGCACAACATTGCTGTGACATCACATATTACCCACGCGTATGTGGAGGGCAGATGCCTAGTGGAAATATACAGGTAATAGTGTTACAATTATCCTGAATAAGTGTGATTATAATTGTATGAGATATTTAAATTGCCAGAGTGGAAATTTCATCTTTGAAACGTCGTATAATTCACGGATGCTGCGTGATACAAAAGTAGCGTCACTAGCACGTGCAGCATTACAAAATAGTGTTAGCTCACATGCTAATCCACATCTGCAAGATTAAGGCTGTGTCGTATTTTATAATTGAAGCCTATAATAGTCACGACGGACATTATAATTTTGGAAGTGAGAGGATGAATAATCACGCAACTTATTTCGCTACCCACGTGATTGGACTTTTCTTCACCATGGTTGAAGCAGTCACCATGGGCTAATACCATCCCGGTATGGGGGGGTGACGTTTCTACAGGAACCAGCATGATGGTGGAACTTCCAGAACGATGAACGAGAGGGAAGGAGCCAAAATGCCATTTCCAGGCATATCCACGAAGATGTCGACAGGGACAAATCGAACCCTGGTCTTTGGGGGAGTCCAGATGGGAATCCTGATGAGGAGGATACCGATCCAGAGAGCCAGAGAGGTTTTTGTACAACCCTTGTTGTGGAATAGAGAGCTGAGTGAGAGCTCCTCCATTTCGTGAGTTTTTGTCACACCCCTTCTTTGTTCTAGTTTCTGGTGGTATAGTAGTTTTAATGTAGTTTGTGAATCAACCACACTCAGTGTCAGCCATTTTTCTAGGTAGGGATGTAACTAGATTAGTTAGATGTCATTTATTTCAGTTTAGAGTGAGACACCCTTGGGGTCAGACATTTTGGTCAGCCCTGGTGCAGCTTGGTGAACGTCGTGGAACGTCAATGCCTACCTTTTTGCTGAACCTGATCGTAGTCATTTTGAGGCTATTTTGTTCAACCCTACTTGGGGTAATTTTCAAGTCTTTGCTGACTGTAGTTATGGCAATCAGATGCCTTGGTTATTAATTGACTGCATTCTTCGCAGCCATCCTTTGTTACACCCCTGACTGTCGTTAGAACGGTCGTATCATTTAGGTAGTCGACAGTAACTACCAGTTTGTAAATGCATTATATTTCATTTTGAATAAGCTCAGAAGCTATTCTTGGTCATGTTTGAACCTAACAACTAGAAGGAATGTTTCGTTGCCTAGCATCGAACGCGGTTCCCAACGTATCATTAAGCAGATCTAGTGTGTGAATCTGTGCCACATTTATCATGTTTTGCTTGTGTCGTGTGAGACACGTTTTTATTTGATGTTCTAGCAACTACTGAGTTGCATTTTTAAAGCAAAGAGCTTCAGTTATTGTAAGTTTACTTTCATTTAGACGTCTTTGGTAGAAAGACGGAAGTGTATTACTATACTCAGATTTATAGCGTGCGTTTGATACACGGACTCTGTAGAGATCCGTAACCTATGGTAAAGTTTTTTATGAACAGGCCAAGTGCAGGTTTTGTATTGATTAAATCGCCGGCCTTGAATAAACTGGTTATGTAACCCAGTGACCTAGAGCACGCCTGCTTCATTGTGAGACAAAACTACTATAGACGAGGACAGAGTACAATTTGTATTCGCTTTTCCTTTCATTGCTATTTTGCTTATGGAAATCAGTTTCCACTCTTGTATTTGATCACTTGTTTTATGGATCGGTTTTTGTTAGTTTAACGCTCTGTTGCGTGTAATGTCGTATGACAGGTACAGTTATGTAAGGTTTTCTATAGGATGGTGAAGTCTACCCTGTTACTGCAGGATGTTATTGTATGCTTTGTCCGGGATGATCCCGTTGACCAGATGTTATTGGAAGGTAACTGTTGTACAGGCCTATCCCAGAGTTATTGAACGCGAGCTTAGCGCCGCTGGTAACCCGTGTTATTGTGTGTCCGAGTTGTTATACTCGTTGATTATATTCCGACTGTTGAGTCGAGGCTTTTTGGTGGAGAATGATCTCAGTTGGAGACACTCCGTGCCCAGGCTATTGTCAATGTTATTCGCCATAAACCTACGATAAACCTATAAACCGACATCCTAATAATAAGACGCATAATTGTTGTAAAACAAGCCTAACTAACGATTCTTTCTATCTAACTTTGTTCTTTGCATTCTGGAACTGTTGACATAGCCGTGCAGTTGAAGATAATTTCCTTGTGAGGAAATGACTAGGACAGTTGACATTTTTGTAGCGACCTGAAGCATGTGCGAACCTAGAGTTCGTAGCTTGTGGAGCTCAGGCCATGCGATGTCAGACGTGGTCTCAACTGCGCATTCGTCACCGTAACTATACACATTAGATGACTATGGTTTACAAAGAGTAAACCAAGGTGTAGGCAGGAATTTTAATAAAACTACTGTGTCTATTTCGTTATTAATTTATGATGTCAAGTGTATTAAACCCTACATGTTACTTTATTGTGTGCTGTTAGCACATAGTTATTAAGCATAATTAAATTGTTTGTTTTTCATGGCTGTACACTTAGCTTTTGGATGTAATTGTTTTCTTTTACGGACGTCATCGCCGTAAATTTTGTTAATTGATAGGAATTAGCTAGTTGAATTAATGTTAAATTTAAATGTCGAAATGGTACCATCCTAACCTAGATTTGTTTTGCTACCCTGTTAAATGTAAATTCAGATATTAGCTTGATCTTGTAACTTGAACTAGGGACTTGCGTCGTACCATATTCCTAGCGTTGCTGTTGTTGCTTTATCATTGTGAGTTAGATCTTTCGCGAGGGTTTTCAGTAACTTCTCAGGTAGGGGGACCTGTTCTTTATCTTTGTTTATTTATTAATTTGCGGACTAGCCGATTATAACCCTCCGAACTAGGCTAGGGGCTTGTGAATTTTAATAAATTTTCACGGTGTTTTACATGAGTCTGGATGTTTATTTTCTCAGTCTAGTTTTAAGGTGAACCTTTCCTTAGGCGGTCTATGACCATCGTCACCATGTACCACGATCCCTGTGGACTACGGACTCTCGTGCCGCTTTAGCCTTTATGGAAGGTCACCTGATCCTCACGGTACTTTTTATTCGATTTATGTGTCGTTAGTTGAGTCATCGTGGTTGTTGACTCAATTAAACGGTCTCAGTGTTATGGTCACGAGGCGCTGCCACAATAGTGTGATCGTGTGCTCAGTGATAAGTGGGATTAATTTCACAATAAGGAAGGAACCTCCAGTGAAATTAGGAAGTTCTATGGTGATATAAATATATCAGAACACCTTCAATGCGTGTGATATGACATCATAAATACATAGTGCTCACACATTAATTATGTCTATTTCTCCAACATAGAGCAATTTGAGAGGCGGAAATATCCGTGGAACACTACTCTATATGTAAAACATTGGACTGGTTGCAAAGTGCAATCCATAGTGACAACAAACTTTGACGCAAAGTGCGTGATGAAAAATTATGAGTGTATATATCTGTAATTTAGGGTGATTTCATTTATGTAATATGTATTTTGGATGGGGTTTATTAACGTGTCTGGGATAATCGGATAATGGA
The DNA here is from genome assembly GCA_946902985.2 of Meconema thalassinum. NCBI lineage: Eukaryota > Metazoa > Arthropoda > Insecta > Orthoptera > Tettigoniidae > Meconema > Meconema thalassinum. The sequence goes on from OX336395.1 coordinate 194,600,897, forward strand.
CCGTCGTCACGGTAAATCATCCGATGATCCGAGGCGAATATGTAACGTGTTTTTCGAGGTTTTTTTATGCAACTGGCATAAGTCAGTAGGAAGCCATTCTATATTTATTTACGCGGCAAATTGTTCAGCCAAGAGAATTTTTCATGTTAATTTATTATTATTATTATTATTATTAATTTATTATAATTATTATTTAGATATTTTCGGAGCATTTTATAAAAATTATAAGCATACAGATAGGTTTTCTATGTCTTAGAAAACGCTATCAAGCAAATTATTACGAACGACAATATCATAGAAAATTATGTGATTGCGGAATTTTACGGAGTTTTCGTCAGTTAGGATATATTGAGAGACATGACTCACTGGGAATTCAAGTACAAGCTGATTCCTGTCGAGAAGTATTACGCAAGCGGAGTTGCAGCGTCTAGAAGAGGCGAATAGTTGGAACCCTCCCGCCGAGTGTAATGAGCCAGAGGTGGGGATCTAGCGCGTAGGGTGCAGCCAATCAGTGGAGACCACGTAAGCTAGGAGTCGGCTGAAGAGTGGGGGAGCCGAGAGGTGCATATATCGTTCAGCGCGCCGTGAAACGAGGACTATCTGTGTAGAACTTAACGAGTACGCTTGCACGCGGGAGTCGCTCCGATGTTCCGTGGAGTGGAGGACTAACTTTTGTAAAACTTAACCAGTGGGGTTGTACGAGTGTTTGGGTCCGATGTACGGACCATAGAATTATCTAATCTACCAGAATATCATCAAATATTTCGACGGAGATGACGACGTCCAGGAGACTGTGGGAAGCACACAGCATCATCAAGTACGAGGGAAATGCTTTGGCAATTTCCAGTGGTAAGCGCAAATGACGCAGAAATACGCAATCTCTCATTTCTCTTTGTTTTACATTTCATATTTCAGTAACTTCATAGCGTGGAAATAAGAGTAAAATCAATTTATCAGACTCCGTTTTCACGTAATTTTCTATCGGTAATATTAAATCGCAACGCTCCGATTTAAATTTTATACTTATTGTTATTATTAATTTTGCTACACTTGTTTTATATAATAAATTCATTTCTTTTACAATGCAATCTTTGCTTTCAGTAGGTAGCATTAGATATAGACCAATTCCTTCTCTTGATACAATTGTTTGTTGGGTTAATGATCACATCATACCACGATCTGAGTGAATAGATTCTTGAAGGTGTTCTACCAGAGCTAGACGTTGTTAAATACAAATTTAGATTTCAGCATTGCATTGAGGTCTTGGCGCCCATTAAAACAACATAGCTTAGGCAAAGGTAAACAATTACATTTATCTCCCAACAGTGTGGGCTAGCTAAACTGCAACATTTGTCGCTCAACGTATGGGGCATTAGAAACCTGCTACACCACTAGAAAAGTAATGAAGAACGTGAAAATACTTTATTTTTACATTATATAATGTCTTGTTAGGAACATAACTTATTGTTATGACCACAAAATCCAGAAATCGACCACTTTGAGAGTTTCCCATTTTCTCACGCAAGGACTGATATTTTTTTTTTGGGGGGGGGGGGTCATCTGAAACAATATTTTGAATGGCTTAAATAAAAACCAAGAAATTTTAATTTTAATTTCAGGAGTCCAACTCAGAGTTATTAGGGGTCCGACTTAGGATTTTAAGGGGTCCGACTTAGGAAAGCCGCGAGGGTCCTACTTAGGACATCTTGTACTTGATATTTTCGAGGCTATGAAAAAAATGAATAGTTATTTCGACAAGCAAATACAACATTTATCAAGTGTATCGCTTACTAAAGACAGTACAGTAATCACAATGTGACTTACCCTCTTTGATATATAAAACAATCACTATTCCATGAGCACGTGTAAAACATCCACTCACATGAAAATCAGTAATGGCGGAACTGACGGGATACTCCCCACAGTCCAGTGCTGCCACTTCCACAACATAACATTTCCTTTCATATCTTCACATTCATTATTGTGCCACCATGCGGCAGCACTGTTCAAGCAAAATAATGCAGGGGTCCGACGAAAGTTGCAGTTGGGCAAATTTTACATTCTGCCTCAAAATCATTACGTCCAAGCTTGAAAGCAGGATATTTGGTCTTCAAAGCATCTGTAAACTTGCACTTTCTTTTAGGCATCTTGAATGCGAGCAAATTTTAAACTGGCAAACACACAATAACGCCGCAAGACTGCCATTCAACGGAGCACAAACACAGAAACACATTCCCAAACCCAGCGTAGACCGGAAACAAAAATTGTAGCGCTGCACATCGGTAAAAAATTAAACTATTGGCATGGCGCCAATATAAACTGCGAAAAACTAAAACATACATACATTCATACGATAATATAGTAAATTAATAAAAAAGGAGGACATTTAGACAATTTTAAAAATTGTTCGCGGACAGAGGACAGAGACGTAAATTGGAGGACATGTCCGCGAAAAAGAGGACGTCTGGTCACCCTAGTAACATCAGATATGGATACCGGTACTGAGGATATTCGAAAGACGATTCAGGATCTGGAATTAAAATTCTTATCATTTAAATCCCAGTCTAAAGAAGCTAATGAAACTGAATTACTTCTAAACCAGGAAGGTATATCAACAGTAGGAAGAACTCCGATAACCATCTTGAAGCACACAGAAGATAAACCTAATAAATTTACCGGAACAGGGCTTGTTTCACCTGTAGAGTTTCTTAGAGAAATTAAGGATTATCTGAAGGATTTTAAGGTTTCAAAAGAGAGAGAGAGATACGTGTAATTAGCCGCTTTTTGGATGGCCCTACGCTTGTCTGGTTTAGAGCTTTTAGATCTAATCTCAGGAATTACGACGAATTTGCTCAAGCATTTTTGCGAAAATTTTGGTCGCCAGAAACGCAACTACATCTATGAGCGGAGATTTATGCTAAAGATATTCCACTTTTCAACCTACAAAATACTCTAATTACTTTGCAAGCCAGTTATCTAAATTGCAATTTTTATATACGCCTATGCCAGATTATGAACTCATTTCCGCACTGATACGTCAATTTCCACTAGAGGTACAGCGAACGCTGATAGCATCAGACATCGGGAGTATGGAGCAGTTTGATGAAGTATTGCAGCGGTTGGATCATGCCAACGCACAGTTCTTTCACCAAAGGACATCGAAACCTGAAAATCAAGCCGTATATGCTGTAGTTACCGATCGTTAATGTCAGACGGCACCCGAAAGAGGCCGAGAAGAGAAATCACCGCGGGATGACGGAGATGACGGAATTTGAATAATCAGAACCAAGGGGGACCATATATCAGATCGGGGAGGTTCAATAACCGATGGAATACATGGACAAGGCCAGCGTATGGAAGACAACAATTCCAGAACAAACCATATCAGAGACAGAACACAGAAGAGTTTAGTAAACAAAATAGACAAAATTTAGAACAAAACACGAGGACAGAATGAGGTACTTAAAGGAATTACAGTCCGATAGAGATCAACCAAGTACTTCGGGGATGCAGGGGACATCTAGACAACCGGAGGAGAAAAAAACGCCAATTTTGGACCGGGTCAAACAGCAAAATCGTCAGTAATCACACACTTAATTCATGGAGGAGAAGATAGAACAGGAGATAGAGCAGCACTCGATTGCCTATCATTTTATGCGATGTTTTTGGGAATCCTGTTTACACTCTGATCGATACTGGAGCTATGTTGTGCCTAGTAAACGAGAAATTGTATGCATACTGGAAGTTAACAGAGAATTTGGAAGAAATTCCAGTAGCCGGAATAAAGATCCAAGGGATCATCCCTAACAAGATTACTACATGCAAAGTCCAAATATACTAAACGATTGACATCGGGGATGTCCATTTGAGCATATATTTGTTGTAATGAGGGATATAGCGCATGATCTAATTTTGGGATCCGATTTCATTAAGAAATACAAGGCAATCATCGATATGGAAACCGATACAATCAAGTTTCACCGAAACGAAAACATACATTTTGAAGAGGAAGAGAAAGTCACCGAGGGAAACGTCCGGTGGGCTCAGATTTTTGAAAGCTTGGAGGTAGAGGAAGACAAGACAGTGGAATCCAAACCATCAATAGAATTAGTGAAGCTTTTGGATGATTATGGCGACATTTTTGATACCAAGCCAGGAGAGATAAAAATTTTGAGTATCGTATTCAAGTTTGTGATGATACTCCATATCACAATAAGCTGTACCCAAATGCAGAAAAGTATAGGACACAAGCCAAAGATATAATCTAAAACTTAGAACAGAATGACATCATAGAGAAGAGTACAACTTCCTACGTTAATCCACTAGCTGTCGTACCGAAGCCAGATGGAAGCCTTAGAATATGTTTGGACGCCAGAGCTGTAAATGCTAGACTTTTGCCCGAGTATGACAGACCTCCCGTCATTAAGGAACTCTTACGAAAATTCCAGGGGAAGAATTGGTTCTCGACTGTAGATTTAACTTCTTCCTACCATCATGTGAAGTTGAGTAGTGTTTCTGAGAAATATACAGGATTTCTGTTTGAACAGCAGACATATGTCTTCAAAAGATTACCATTTGGGATGAAGACATCAGGATCCGTATTAATAAGGGCCTTGGATCAAAATCTAAGTCAAGCAGTGAAGGAAAATGTCATTTGTTATATTGATGATATCCTAGTCGCATCTGAAACGGAAGAATAGCATGTGTTACACTTGATAAATTTATTTGAGGACTTGAGGAAATCTGGTTTCAAAGTCAATCTCAAGAAGTGTCAGTTTTTCAAAACCGAGATTAAGTTTTTGGGGCATGTATTAGACGGCCAAGGCTATTGACCTAATGAAGAGAAGCTCAAAGCCATTGCTGATTTTCCGAGACCGACAAGAGTCAAGCATGTTCGCCAGTTTCTGGGAACCTGTCAATTCATTGCGGGACATTGCCATCAGTACACCGAGATAGTATCTCCTTTACAAGAACTACTGAAAAAGGCAAGTAAATGGAAGTGGGATGAATCTTGTGAGAGATCGTTTCGTGAGGCTAAAGAATTGTTGTTAAGCAGCGTGAAGTTCGAGCATCCTGATTTTCAGAAAAATTTCATTATAGAATCTGACGGGTCAACTGTTGGGATAGGCGCGATACTTCTCCAGGAAGATGATAACCATAAGAGACATTATTCGGCATTCATTAGTAGGAAGCTGAGGCCTTTCGAAAGAAATTATTATACTACAGAACTGGAAGCATTAGCCATTGTTTATGCCTTAGAAACGTGGAAGAAGTTGCTGTAGGACACGCTGTCATTGTCCGAATAGTTCATCATGCCCTTGAATTTATATTGAAGACCAACTTTGCAAGTGAGAGAATTGCCCGTTGGGCTTTGTTTAACAGTTTAATTTGACAATCAAATGTGGGAGCGGATCTATTGAGCAGGATAGTTGAACCTACAGTAAGAGTTATGCAAGTAACGCTGGAACAGGAAGATGAGGATACGCTAAGTCGCCTTGAAACAATACGTCAGTCTCAGAGAAGACATAGACCACTCAGGGAAATATATAGATTTTTACACGGTGACATCGATCGAGCTGACGCAGATTATCCGCATTTGGAGAGGATCACTAGAGATTACTTGTTGTTGAACGGGATTATATACAAATTCATCGATCCAGATCACACAAAGTTGAGGATTTCTGTGCCACCAAGAATGCAAGAGGCGATAGTGTGGTTAGCACACCGGATAGCAGACCATGCTGGTGTAGACAAAACAGTACACCTGATTCAAGAGAAGTTCACATGGGAACTTATGCGGAACACCATCCGAGATATCCTTAGAACATGTTGCAGAAGTTTCTGCGCCCGTCTGTCCCTAACTACACCAATGACATGAGACTGCGTCTAGAAAAGAGAAACAAATTATTTATTTATTTATTTATTTATTTATTTATTTATTTATTTAGCGTATAGCATACATTAATACAAATGAACATACATGAGCATACATTAATACAAATTAACAATAATTATCAACTACAAACGAACATCTAGACCTTGTATAAACTCAATACATTTTGGGGTTGCCAATAAGAAGTCTTCAAATCACCCTCCGTAAGCTCTGATTCTGCAGACCTCCCTGATGTGCTCAACAGTCTGGCACGGCGCACCACAGTCGCATACTGGCGAGGACAACATTCGCCGTTTAAAAATTGAATCCCCGCATCTTTTTTTTTTTTTGTAGAACATTTCATGCTGAACAGTTCTTACACTCATAGTACTGTATATAGATATTTTTAACAGTTTACCCAGCGTAAGCTTAAAAGCGCACGGACTGCAGGTTTTTATTCGACTCGATTCACTGAAATCGTTACTGCTCAGCTTCCTTTGTTCATAAATGAATGTTCTTCTACAGAAACCTTCCTCGAGATATCCTCTACAGAATGGTGAAAACCGGATCAAAATTCATCCAGTGGTTTTCGAGAGTACCCGTTACATCCAAGAATCGGGAGCGCATAGAGAATCGAATCGCGTACGATCCATCAGAGTACATCACTTTTCTAAATGAATTTATTTACGATTATCTACATCCAGGTACAAGTGTGTGTGTGTGTCTACACTGCCATTAAGGCAAATAGTTTGCTGTTCGTTAACTCAGGAATTATCTAACATATTCTCTCTTAAGAATACCTCTTCATTCGTTTCTCTATCTACCCATCTGAACTTCAAAATTCTCCTGTAACACCTCATTTCAAACACTTCTATTCTCCTCTTTTGTGAAGTGCTAACGGTCCAAGTTTCACTTCCATAGAGCACCACGCTCCAGCCAAAGGCTTTCAAAAATTATTTCATCATACCTAAAGGTATATTTGATGTCAACAGCTTTCCTTTCTGTGGAAATACTTTCCTTGCCTGAACCAACCATCACTGGTTATCTTGCTTCGTAAGAAACAGAAGTCTCCGACTCCTTTTAGCTTTTCAGCTGCGAATTTGACGGCCATTGGGGTTTCTGATTTCTTTCGGCTGCATTCCATTATTTTACCCCTGTACAATTTGAGGATGCTTCTGTGACTGATAAGATGCTGAACACATTTCAAAAGTCATTCTTTTTAGATGTTATGATATGAATTTTAGTTTATACAGGGTCTTTCACTCAAAGTGAGCACATGGCAACTCACTGAGCTTGGGGTCGAGAGAGCGCCCGTACGAATCGCATGTTCGTAACAAGCACACATAATAACACATAATCGAAGTCACGTGTCACAAAAGATGTTTAAAATGTCCTCCACCTGCATCTACACATTTCTGGCATCTTCTAACGAAATTTTAATTCACACGCAGTAGTTCATCTACCGAGATAGCGTCAATTTCTCTCATGATATTTAGTTTAATTCAACTATAGTGTGATGGTTTGTTGCATAAACCTTATGTTTCAATTTCCCCTATAAATAAGAATCGAAGCAATAGGCTTTAAAACTTGGCAATGAAACGTTATAAAATTTTAAATACAATAACAATTAAACAATAACCACGTACACACGTTATAAACTTAAAACACGTGCAACTTAAAATAGGCTATAAACGAAATAACGAAGTCAACTTTACTAGTCAAATCATTCGTCGCAACTGTCTCAGCTCCATGTTGCAATGTGGTCGTTTGACCTTTGGCATGCCGTGCGTGCGGCCACTTTGAGTGAAAGACCCGGTATTTTTGAAAATTATTTAAAAATTTCCAACACGGTGGTACTTTTGAAAACCTATATAACTCTCCTTTCATGACTCGGACACGAGTTGGCAATACTGACTGCCTTGTTCTATTTTTCATTTGGGGATCAATTTCAGGGTCGATTTAGTATTGGGGTAGGCCTTTCTGTATTTGGTTAGGAATGGTTTTCATTATACCGTACTTCTTCTCAGGGTGCCTGTCCGCTTCGAACGTTGGCGATCGTTGGCAAGCCAGGAAATTCTTCTTCGTCATGGGACTCGTTTTCCTTATATTTATCCTTGCGAAGTGCATTGCAGAAGTTGGTATCTGCCACTGTTACTAATTATGTGACCGAGGTATTGAAGCTTACAGCATTTAGCAACATTGACTATTTCTGGGGATGTATTCATCTTTCGTAATACTTCTTGGTTGGTAACCTTGTGAGTCCATGGTATCTTTAGAATCCTTCTGTATAACCATAGTACAAACACGTGGAGTTTGGAGTTTTGAAATGGTTTCTTCCTTCAAGGTCCTTGTTTCTACGCCATACAGAAGCACTGTGCATTGAGCCCGCTGAGCTAATGCTGAGAGATATTTTCTTTGGAGCACATTTGTAAATGTCATGCATTGTCATAGAACGCACCCGGAGATCAGCACATGGCTGGATATTATAAAGGAAGTGATCTTGACTTCGAAGACATCTCCGAATGATTTATCTGAGTAACTATTAATTTGTTTCTACACTTCATAAGGCTCAGAGTATATCATAATGAAATTCTGCATAATTTAAACATTCTGGAGAATGTATTTTGTCTTTAGGCGAAGGCATTTAACGTCGCGGATCTGCGAAGCGGAAGGAATTAGTTGCTCAATGACTCCAGTTTGCACTGTGACCCAGCAGGCAGAGTCAAGCAATGACACAACCTAGTTTTGATTCCGTCCATGATGGACGCGTTTTGATTTTCCGTCCTAAGGACGAGATAACAGTCCGCCCACGAGGCGAGTGAATACAGCATCGGTGTGCATCGTAATTAATTAAGGCACCCGGTTGTGTGCAATCATCGCAGTATTCACGCCAGTGATAGCGTGGTGAACATTGTGTGAAACCTGTGATTTTGAAGTATTATTTCACCATATTGTCTCGACGTCGTCTAACACCACATTTCTAACCACGAGGCCGACAGATTCTATGTCCACAAGGGACGTGAAAATATTCAACATTTGTGAACTGGAACGATTTAATGTGGTTGTTTTCAACGCCACCATTGTAGAAAATACTATCGCCAGCAGCGTAAACATTCTTCGATTACGGATTGACGAGGTTATCAGTGATTTTTAAAGTATTAAGTTCAGTGAGATAACGCCATGTGGGCGAATTAAAATCTGTGATGGGAAGACAGAGAACGGCCTATTTATTACACAGTCTGCGCCACTGTGTAACGTCAGTGAGTTATTTAATAGCTACAATTTGTGTAAAGCTAGAAGCTGTGAATTACCACGTGTGTAAATCTTCAAACATGCATATCTCAACCGACCACGTGAGTGTAATTGTTCAACACTTATATACTAAGGGTGTTATGGAATAAATCCCCACAATGTGAAGGAGCCGTTCTGAGGGATGAGTTTTCAACATGACGGATGAACCAGCCGACCACGAGGAGATGATGAACGTGATTCGAGCTTGTACAAGAGCCGCTACTATGGAGAAGAAGACATCTTTAAGTCGACCACGAGGACGCATCAAGTACAGTACCCGTATATTCAAGAGGAGATCTGTCGGATATCCGGAGCAAAGCTGGATAGTGGATATTGAATGCACCGGATAATTTACTAATCAAATATCCACTCCGACATGATCTTCGAGAACATACGCAGAAGTGATTACGATGAAACTGTGAAATACATAAATGCACTTAAGTTCAAGGCAAACACCTACCTTGGTTTCTCTCGGGGAATACGTAGTCAGTTTCAGACCTGAAATGTTTTTTTTTTTCACAGTGTCATCTCTTTATATCTAAAATAAATCACGCTGACACGACGAATAAAAACGAATTAAATAATTTAATAACAATAGTAAACTAATCCTAAACAAACCAAAAAAATCCTAAACTACACAATTAATTTAAAAAATACACACGCTCATTCACTCCTCCCTTCATCTACGCCACTGAAATGCTGTGTTTCTAGAACACCGGGACATAAATTTTGGTCGGCCTAAGCCTTTTCTGCAAGTTAAATCAATTAACAGAGTCTGGCGTGCTTCGCATTCTCCTAGCTGGCTATCAAAAACATCTGTGTGCACTCGGCGCGTGCCTGAGTCATATGACAACATTATATAATGAAACCGTTGCCTTGCCAGTCCACCGGCTGATTTCATTCAAGAATTACGTGTTTACAACAACTCTGTACATTTGTGGTCTGCGTTGGCCTTGAGCGATAGAACGAGTTCTCCAAACGAACCCTGCACTCAAATGAACTCAGCCAAGAATACACGTTTCTGTAGCAATGTGACAACATTATAAAATCTCATTCTCTCTGAACAAAGTTGCAAATATTACATTCATTCCTTACTCGAAATTTTTAAAACCTTCACGCTACATCGCTTTCATCCCCTCACACCATGTTAAACTGATGGAGTTGTCTTCATCCACACTGAACAATAAGAAATACTCATTCAAAACACATCGACTTTCACACAAAGTACATTTCAAAAACATTAGACAAATTATTACTACTAACCTACTATTCCCTTGATTAAATAATTATATGAAGCTTATTTACAGCATAAATCTGCGTTATAATTAATAGCGTGGGCTATTATTATGATATAAAATCATTATCGATATGTACACATATGAGTATCCACTCTGATCTCACATTAAATCTTACCACAACTTATTGTGATCCTTACAATCTTCGTCAACTTTCAAAATACTACTGCACTCAGTCGTTATCGGTTTATAGTTAAATTCAGTCGAATATGTTCGAACAACAAAGGTAAAGCATACTGTACCCTTTTGAACATAGGACCTTCTTCAGGACAGGATTCATTCCTCGGGGGCGGAGCGTTCCTACTTGAAGCTAACAACTGTCCTGGCATACACCATTTGGAAGATCGATAGGGCTGATCAATGAATCATCACACACATAATTCAAATAAAAGGAAAGCAACTTTATTAACACTAAAGAAACAAATACAACCCCCAAAAAAGAAAGAGTAAGACAAAATATCAAAATAAGAAAATCAGAATCTTAAGGAGAAATGAATTAAGGCGAAAGTGAACTAATAAATCATGAAATTCTGAAGCAAATCCAAAATAAGTTTAAAACTACAAAATAATCTACTCAAAATTACCAAATATCAAAATCAATCTAAATGGATTCCAAAAATAACAAAATTGAATAAAAAAGAATGATCAAAATAAAAATTTAAATTAATTGGATATCAATTAAATTAATTACACAATCAATTTGATTAATTAAGTGAATCAAAGCGATCAATCAAATCATTCAATCCCGATTGGGCAATATCAATCCAATTAAAGACCATTAATAACTTATTCAAATTAATAATTACATAAATTAATTAATCCATCTTTGATCAAACACGTAAGCAAAATTATGATCTGATCTCACTATAATCAGTATTGTACTCATTGAAAATTCCACATTGTGAGCTCATTACATCAAGCATCATGTCATCTCACCATAACGTAATGTACCATGTAAATTAACATTACTTTAATTAAATCATTCGTGCATCACACTATTAAGCAAGGGCTTTTCCAAACATGATCTAATATCATAATATAATCTGGCAATACCGCCTGTATGATCGCTTGTATGGATTAAAATACTCTCATAAAGATACACTTCTCATGCATCCAAATTCTTAACACAAACCTTGCCCCCTTTTTTTTTTGTGGATATAAAATTGGTACATTTATCTATGAGCTCTCGTGTATACAACAGATGTACACTACAATATGACTTGAGATATGCTATACTGGCACATTATAATAAACACCAATGCATGAGAACACGATTATCCAAGGATCGAACTCAAGACTCGATACCTCATTTCGGGTCTCGAATTCGATACTGTCTGTCAGAGCTTATGGGTGTATGTCGACTATACTAATATACAATAACTGAGATGCTTGCAATATCCCTTCAAATATCATCTTATGCAAGACCAAAACCAAAGGCTAAAAATGAACGCTAGACTATATGCAAATTTGCATCAATGCAATAATAAGAATATTCTATGCTCACACTTCGTACGATGACAAATAACATTTGAAAACAACGATGAGTGTAGGCAACAACGATGTTTCCCCGACACTGTAAATAAAGGCATGGCACAACTGTATCTACAAAATATATTCACAAAATATGTACACAAATAGGTCTCGAAGTAAGGACCTCGACTTACCTGTTTCAGGCGTGGCATATCTGCGACCGTCGCTAGTATCAGAGAGAGAATACACTTCTACCTCAAATGGTTAATGAATATCTGCACCCTTCTGTAGAATACCATTATCAAATTAATTACTTAACTATCATTATTATTATTATCATTATTATTATTATTATCCAATATTATTCCCACAGTGATGTTAATTTGCAATGACGCTAGGACGCGAAAGGTCAATGGATATCCGTACCCATTTACAGAATCCATTGATTATATAATTATTATTATTATTATCATTGTTATTATTATTATTATCATCATTGTTATTATTATTATTATTATCATTGTTACGATTCGTCACTGCGAGGACGCTAGGTCATGATAGGTCACTGTGTATCTGCACCCTATTACAAAATACCATTATTTAATGAGTTATTATTATCAGTTCAAAAATGTGCTCAAACAAACACAGACTTAAACTTGGTACGGGAAACATATGATTTACTAAAAGCTCGGCTTTCTACACGGCCAAGAGGGGAGTGACGTAGGTACCGTTAGCCAAAGTGTGAGAGGGAAAATGTCAAATGACCTTGGCCTAGGACAAACATGTGTTGAGCCAATACACCCAGTGGTAACCAAAAGCATCCTACTAATCTTGCACCAAATAAGCGAAATGAAATATACGAGCAGCTAGTCTCGTAAGCCTAGTGGTCTCCTGTTCGAAGCTGAGCGTGGTATAAACTTTGGAACATACCCAATCATGGTTCATCATTTCACTCAAATAATTGCAAGCGCCGTTCGGCTTTACCTCTTATCTTATGGCATGCCTCAATACACACTTCTTACCTTTTTATTTCCAGTTGGCGACATCATGGGACACATGGCGATGTCCGCTACAGCCTAACTGCACATATTTCACAATTCTTACCACTTTTTTTGTCTTCTTTCATTCGTCGTAGCTTACCTGGGATCACATGGGACCATCCCAATACCATATTTTGCATGCCTTTATCATAACCTTTCTGCTTATCACCACGACCCAATGCTCATAAATGTTCCAAAACACTCAGACAGTTGTTCAGTGCACTCTCTCACAAATCGTATCTTACCTGATTAGAGCAAATATATTGGAGACGCAAAGGTAACGTCCCTAGCTTACTTCCAGGGCGTAACTTAGCTAAATAAATATCTCACGAGGTGTGAAATCAAAATACCAGCATTACGGAATTAAAAATTCCCCTCCATCACTCGAGTTATTGTTATTATTATTTCTACATTATCATTAATAACTTGTGTTATTATTATGTCCGTAAAAATGTTCGAATCTCTCTCTCTCTCTTTCTTACCCAAAACCACATGCCTCACTCTGGGCTTCTTCCGTCTTTTCCTGGGCTGAAATACACATACTCTAGCAAATAAATAAACATACATTCCTACCAGTGTATCCAACATGTACGACTTGTGAGCGTTATTTCTGCCAAGCATCTCAGAATAAATCAGCAGCGTCGCGTCATCACGTGCGCACATATCTAAGCAAAATAAATCTAACTTCAAAAATCAATCACTAACATATTATTTACACAACTATGGTAATCCTAAGAATACACCCATAAACAATGACTTAATATAATCAAAGATTAATACTCATCGTGATCTCCTGTCAGCTGCCATCATTCCTTTCAGCAGGGATCTTTCACAGCTCCTCTCCAGGGCTCTACATGATATCACAATCACACATCATCACTGAATACATTATTACACTGATTAATTCTTCATCATAATTTCGCTGGGTTTCACTCGATTTTCTTCACAAACTATTATTGACACTTTCATAAGGTTATCACATACTAGTACCCTAATAAACACGTAATTTATTATTTTAGACACTTTTATACACTTTGCAGGGATTGCGCAATATAACCACACGTATTTCTGTCTCACTAGCTCTTTCTTCACGATGCCGTGGGTTGACCGATTCTACGCGTATTTCCCTCCGAATGATGAGCTCGCAGATGATGTGCCGGTTCAACTGGACTCCGGTTCGGACCTCGATTGTCCTTCTACGTCTTCCTCACTCCTGCGTCTGCTAACACCGTCTCTGCACTTGGCGTGGAAGGTCTACTATATAAATTTGAGCGAATATATTGCTTTCCCGCATATGAATACTTTATTTAACACAATTTATGTCTCTTTAAATACCGTCCCCTTGTATCTCGCCAATTGTGGTGCAATATTATTTTAGCTTGGCGTGCTCCCACTGCTAACTGCTCGTAGTTATGCGACGATCTTTCTCGCCCGCCGTTTGCCACCAACCAACTAGCAAACCGGACTCTGACTCACTACGCAGAACTGCTCACGCGAAACTATTCCAGACTACTGCCAACTAACTCCTGCAGCCACGAGAGTGAGGAGATATATCCTTCACATGGCGGCAGTCAACACTAATCTTTCTACGCTGTCGGGAGCTCTTCCTTCAGACCGATCACCATATTCACAATATGTGCAAATTAATATTAATAATAGGGCCGTATTATTATCATATTGTCACCGACATTCGATCGTGGCTTCCACAAATATGCATCTTGCGTCCCCTGGCACTATTTCTGACGACATGGACGCTATCCCTACCAGCGCAACCAAACTCTCCACCCCAGACTGTTGGCGTAAGGAACTAATTTCCTTGATCATCGATTTAATGATATCATGATGATCTATTCAGTTTGATGACTGGCGAAAAATCTTAGGAATATTCCAGGTTTAGTGACGTTAAGGGTTCGACCCTGGGTGTTATCGTATTGTCACAATTTATTTATTTAGTGATTTAGGGGCGGGGCTTTGCTAACTTGCGGCGTAGCGTAGAACATACGAGAACAAATTATTGAGGTCAGCTTCCCAAGAAGTCCTTGAAATGTTGCACCTGCTCTGGTCGATGCGTAGCATAGAAACATGTTCTAGACTTCGCTGTATTGGCAAACTCTAGGCAATACGTCGCTGGTACTGCCTGCGACGTACATGAGCTCGACTTGCAACCTAGATCGGGCGCTTGCCATGATTAAATAATATGCAATCCGGTTTCCTTCTCCTCTGTAATTTGAAGCTCATTTAAACAATATACACTCTGCATGACGAAGAACCATGCGAACTTAGCCTGGGGCCTATAGGATAAGGGCGCAATACGTATTTACTTAAATCGTGCTTAATAAAAGTTAATAATTAGAATACATAACGGACGTTAATATCCGTTTTCTCGTCTTAATTTCCGAACAACCCTACTGTCTCCACATATCCAAGCCGCATATAAATTCAAAAGAGTTCTACAAAACTCACTTCCTATGCCATAATGCCAAATGCTTATCCAAGTAGTCTTGCCTATGCAACGACTTTATTACAATGCGGTAAATACCTCGCAAACGACACCTCGTATACCATCTGCATACGGAAATACAAACAATTTAATACACACATAAATGTTATCATTATATCCTTCACAAAACTAGCATTTCTTTAAAATTGGCATACTCCTCAGCGTTGCCATAACCAACCGCTGGTATATCAAACAATTACATCTGATGTTATTACATTATTTTTATACATGCAAACGACTTTGGACGAAGCGTGCGAGACCTCCTTGAGTTTACTTTCAAAACGATACTGGGATATCTCCATACTGTTGCGTACACACTTATTAAAAATACTATACTGTCTCTCCATACTCCTCTGGTTTCAACTTCACAGATGTAGGAATATCACGTCTTCAATATGACGTTATATTACCCATTGTGAATAAATAACTACAAGTGTTATTTCTGTAAGTCCGATAAGTATCAATCTCGAAGGGGTAATCTAGCTAGGAATTCCCTACCGTCGAATGATAATAATCTTCCATGAAGCTTAAACTCTAAAATAATTTAATTGAGTGAAAGATCTCAGCTTTCTCCAATAAAATATAAAGTTTGTCAAATTCGGAAAGTGTCTCCATTCTACACAAGAATGTCTATGAAGTTTTATGACTTTCATCGATATAGTGACAAATGTTTCTTTCCAACTCGATGCTAAGTTCATAACGTTGCTGTGATATTTCACAATATATCACTAGTTCTTTCTTCAAGTTTCTTCTCGACAAATAAGGTGCCCAAATTAAATTAATAAAAGAATTTAATTGGCATCATAGACGAAAATGTCTATCTCCTGAATTCAAAATGAATCCACAAAAGTCAAAAATAAATTTACTGATCTTCAATAAAAAATACTGGAATGCTGATTTCTTAAACAAGTTAACTATCTCAGTTCAGAAACTGGATCGTAATATAACAATATGAAAATGTCGAAAGACGATCACCACAAATGATCTCGTCGAATAAAATGTTGATACATGGAATACATAAATTTGTCGAAATATGGATAAAGGAATTGCTCGAGAATGTCATCATAATGCTCTAACTACATATTAATAAACACTGCTACCTTGACTGAAGATCTCGAAGTTCAAATTAAGTATTAGACAATACTTCATTGTTTCATCCTTCAAGGAACTAGGTTGGATCCTAGTTCGTCCCCTCGAACTAATGACCTCGGACAAGGGAGGACTCCCTCTTCCGAAAAACATCAAGCTCCATCTGGAATCGAACCGCGAACTCCCATCCTTCATCTTCATTGTTGCCGGGAAACCCTGGCATATTGAAAATATTCTTGTCTCTTCGTTCTCCGTCATGATATAGCTTCATTATAATATCGAGAAGTGTTGAAAGTTCAGCTTCATATTCCGAAGTAAATTCGAAATGGAAGTCATGGACCTCACTCGTATATAAAATATTCGTAAAGATGGACTATGAATATTTTTATGTAATTTCTGATGTTAAGTCCTAGCTCATATATGACGCTAATGTACAAGAATGTAGTTGTACATAACGTCTCACGCTTGCTTGAAAAGTAGACAATCATGAACAATCTCCTTATCGAAGCTCCATTGTTGAATATACTACTCTGTCTCGAATGTATTCCTGGCGCACATAGTTTCTTATTCCATAATCACAAGCATATTAAAGTTCATAAATGTCTTCACTTGCTGAATATACACAGTCATTATACTTGTGTAATAATATAGTTCCTCAATAATAATGTCAATCACTGTTACTCACGTGGATCTGTTAACACGGATCTGTATTCGTTGCAGTCTGGTTGGAACTAAAATGCTTTACAGCGCTGTATTCCGTCACTTTCTTATTTCATTTCTAAAATGTCTATAGTTCTCAAAATCTTCCTTTAATCACGCTGACATTTTATATATCACTTCTATGCGTTCTGTACTAGAGAATGTAGTTGAAATATTTGTTCTGAAAACAAATAGTCGAAAGTTATTGCGGTATGAATACTCCTCGCAACTTCACCTAAATCGTAAGCACGGGCGATCTCCACTAGCTAGCCTCTATCTGCGCTGTTTCCACGAGTCAACCACACTCGGACTCGGCCAAGACCTTCGGGACTGCTACTCTCCCGGAATATACGTCTATACACTTCCAACTTCGCAGAAACAAGAGCCCTGATGCCTTGCGTCTCCCGTCTAAGACACCTGATCTAGCCACCATTTTTCGTTCCCTCGAAAAATTTAGCGCGCACTAGAAAAATGCTTATTCTGACGTATTTCGACCTCCCGTCGATTTTCAAAATATTTCTAATATTTTCTTGTAATTTTCTTCTTCTTATCAATCCATAAAATAACTCTCTTGGGGCCTAAATGTGATAATTCTCCAAATAATTTAGTTGAAGGAACTCCCGTCTTCACTAAGACTTCTACTTATTGTCTGTGGGCTTATATCCAATGGTAGAATTTATAAGAATATTTAAACATTTTCTGAGATAATTCGTTGTTGCTAGGTCAATTCCAAGCCTCTAGAACCTTCGATTGTGCAATAATATCACGTGGCGGGGTCTCCCTCCTTGCTCAACGTAGCAACATGACTCGTTTGTGCCAAGTTCCAGCATTTATATTGCCTGGTTAAATTTTATCATGGGCTTCAAAATAATCCCATTTTCATCCCAAATAATTCATTTTTCGGGGGCAGTACCTGGTGATGGATAGGGCTTGGATTGGAAGTCTAGCTTGGAAAAACCATATCTCGAACCCAGAAGATATTTTACCCCTCAATTCCGAGCGAATGAGGTGGAGATGCCATAATCTGTGAGTCTGTTCCTTCTCTCATGTACGGGTCTTGTTGTGGTAGAGTAGTCTAGTTAAATCAACCGAATATCACCTTGACAGCCAGGTAGGTAGGAATTTTGTAGTTTTGCACTCATGCTTTTGTAATTACATTCCAACCTTTTGGTTGGACATGGTTCAATCGGTGCAGTCTTTTGAACGTCGTGAAACGTCAGGTCTATTGCAACCTGTGCATTAATAATAATAATAATAATGCATTTTATTAATCCCTTAACGAGTCAAGGACTCATATACAAAGGAATCGTACAGTTTTATCTTGTTGGCGACAAATTACAATTCAATGTTTAGTTTACAAGTTTTCAGTATGAAAATATATACAACATTTTGTAGCTTTCATAAGTTTTTGTACACAATGTAGTCTTCTTTTGTCTTCTCAGATTTTGGAATTTCTTAAACTGACATTTTATAATCATTCCACATAAACTGTTTTAGCCTCCTTTTAAAGATTGGTAGGCTAAGTGCAATTTTTATATTTTCTGGTAGTCTATTGAACTTTACAAAGGCACTATACTTAATGCTATTCCTGCCATATTGTTTGGAATTGTTATGGAAAAGTGATATGTCATCTGCATGTCTAGTTTTGTAAGCGTGTAAATCAGATTGTTTAGTGAAGTTTAAATTTGTGTGGATACCTTTGTGTAGGATTTGGTACATCAGGACATTTGATTTGATTTCTGCATTTAGGGCTACTGGTTGAATTTTACTCGTAATATAAAGGTGTTTGGTAGGCGTTAAAAAAGGGTAGTTATACATATTTCTTATGGCTCTATTCTGAATTACCTCAATTTCCTTTTTTAGGTAATTTGAGCATTTTATCCAAATTGTATTCAAATATTGTAGGTGGCTATGGATTAAGGAAAAATACACTTTCCTGAGTAGATATTTTGGGATATAGTAGCTCAATTTTTTATCATCCCAGCAGCAGGTGATATTTTTTTAACTAATGCATCAATGTGCTTTTGCCAGGAGGGATTTTCATCTATTATCAGGCCTAGGTATTTGACAGATGAGACCCTTTTAACTGCCTTTCCATTCAGCATTATATTCTGAGTGATGTCTAACTTTGTTCTACTCTTAGATATTATTAAATAATTTGTTTTACCTTCATTTATTGTTAATTTATTTGACTGGGTCCAGACAAGTATTGTATTCATGTCCTCCTGCATGTGTGTAATCAGCGTGTTGGTGGTGTACGCATTGTAAAAGATGCTTAAGTCATCTGCAAACAACGTTATATTACCATGAAAACTGAGTGTTGCTATGTCATTAATATATACTAAGAAGAGGGAAGGACCCAGTATTGATCCTTGGGGCACACCATGGGTAATATTTACCTCCTCACTTCTGTAGCCATTTATTTCAACGTACTGCTTACGATTAGACAGGTAATTTTTAAACCATGTCCAAGCTACTCCTCGGATACCTGCTTTATCAAGTTTCCCTAAAAGAATATAATGGTCAACAGTATCAAACGCCTTTTTCAGGTCTATGAAAAGACCACTCGCTGTCATCTTATTGTCTATGACATCCTGTTTTCTGTTTTTTACTACTGTTTCGAGTACCTTGGATATGGGTGGGAGGATGGAAATGGGTCTGTAATTGTCTGGATTGCTTTTGTCACCTCCTTTATAGACTGGTATAACTCGTGCTATTTTTAGATCATCAGGTACCAGGCCAGTCTCTAACGATAAATTAATTAAAGTAGTTAGTGGGCTACTTAGCATGTCAATGGAGTTTTTTAACAATTTTACTGACATACCATCTTTGTCTTGGCTACTTTTCATTTTAAGGCTTAATATAATATTGCGAATTTCCATCTCATTAGTCGGGGTCATAAATATGGAATCTGTGTTGACATTAATTTCATTAACTTTCTTCCCTGGGAGGATGTTTTTGGCTAACTTGTGTGCTATGTTTATAAAGTGAGTGTTTAGAGCATTGCAAATATTTTCTTTTCCTGTGAAAGATTTACCGTCAATTATTATCTCACTGGGACCATCTTTGTTTTCAGTTGTGCAGTTGTAGATCATTTCATTGATTACTTTCCAAGTATCTTTTATGCTATTGGCGTTCAATGTTAATTTATGTTCACAGTATGAGGATTTCAGTTCCGTTTTAAAGCTGTCACTTTGTTCCTACATATTATGTGCTCTTCCTTTAAGAGGTTGTTGTTTCTGTGAATGTTAGTTTTAAGTTTAGCATGTAGTAGGTCCCTTAATTCTGTTGTTATCCATGGGTTATTGTGGTTCTGGTGTATTTCCTTCAAAGGTGTGTCAGTGTTCTCTTTGTTGGGTGTCTGTGTCAAGATTTTGTGTTTCATGGCGATGTAAGTTTCATTTACATCATCTAAACAGTCTATTTGATTGAGATCATTGGAGAATATGTTTTTGTTCACGTACCGGTAATTTTTATTTACGTTTTTTGAGCTAGACATTTGCTTGTTGTGGGGGTATTTAAATGTCATGTTCGAGATTGGGCTTTTGCCTGGATAGTAATTTGACCAGAAAATCTCAGTTACAAGAATATTATGATCACTAATATCACTATTTATATTGCTTATCCTATAGGTATATTTACAGTTATTAGTAGCTACCTGATCAAGGAGTGTACTTGTTGATTCACATATTCTTGTTGGATACCGAGTATTGCATTGTGTGAAACCATAGCTTGATAGTTGATTGAGGTATGATTTGGCTACATTATTTTTGTTTAGTAAGTTAATATTTGTATCACCAATGCATAAGCAAAGATTGGCATTATTTTTCGAAAGAATGTGCTCTAGAGATTGCATGACATTTGTTGCGTTATTTATGTTAGGATTATATACTGCAATTATATTAATAGTATGCAGGTTGTTGAAACGAACAGTATCACTTCTTATAAGCTCTAACTGGATCAAGCTATGGTTACTCTCAACTAGGTTAAGAACTTTTATATTCCATTTTTTGTGGACATAAACTCCCGCACCTCCATCGTCCTGATTGTCTCTGTGTACAAAAGCAACAGAATAGTTGTTTAGGTTGAAGTATTTAGCTTCATTACTTTTTACCCAAGTCTCGGTTACCACTATGACATCTAGATTTTCAACAATATGAATTAGTATCTCGATATCTTCTAGTTTATTTTTGATGCTTCTGCTATTTAGGTAAAGACACTTGATTTGGCTAACCTCATTTTTAGTGTCTGCTACGTAGTCGTGGATACAGTCATATTTACGCTCATCAATTGATGAGTGTAAGTCAACATCAACTAGTAGGTCCATGTCTTGATTCATTATTATTTATGTGAATGGGTTGGCTGAGCCTTGTTGATGGAAGAGTCTCTTACTAGCCTTTCAATGTCTTCCGGTGAGCTGATCCTGACAGCCTTGTCACTATCTGATTTACGGACGAATATTTTGCAGTCCCGGGTCCAGACATATTTAAAACCTAATTTACGGAGGTCTCATGCCTGTTTGTGGAGTACTTTATTAGCTGGCGTCAAATGCTCGTTTATGTAGATAGGCCTAGCCCTTGCATTGATTCCAGCATCACTTGTGTTCAGGTTGGGTTTGGACCTTTTGCCTTTTAAAATTGCCTCTTTTTTAGCCGGCTGCAGAATTTGACTAGCAAAGGAGGTGGAAGACCTTCTCTGCTTTGTGGTAGCCGATGGCAGGCGTCAATATCGGACTCAACAACTGTGACACCCAGTTGGTCAGCGATAGTCTGGACAATCTGAACGGTGTTTTCGTTTGAAGTGTGCGGCACGCCATGAAGCTCTAGGTTGTTTCGCCGAACGTACTGTTGAAGCTCGAGATTCTCTTTCTTTAACATTTTAACCTCACTGCAAGCGATATCCTTTTCTTTCTCTAACTCACAAACTCTTTGGCTGAGCTTTGTAATTTCTGACAAGGCTTGCTTCAGAGTTTGTGTGGCAGTTGAAATGTCACTTTTCATACTATCGAAACAATCAGAAAAGTATGTCACGGACTTGAGCATGTCATTCTGAGTCTTTTCAATGTTTTCGAGTTTTATCAGTCGCAGGTTGATTTCACAAACAAGATCTTCTAAATCAGGTTTACTTACATTCTCGTCTGGCGAAACCTTTTCCGTAGTTGACCTACTTACTGCACTGCACTCGACACAATGCCACTGCTTGGCTTTGTCGGACAAAAGCCGGTTAAAAACTTTCTTTTTTATGTTAACACAGGTTCTGTGGTATGATTTACCACATTCCCCATCACAAATTATGTAGTCTTCGTTATCAGTTACAAATTTTTCACACTGACCGCACTTGGTTGATTTGTCACTTGTCGCCATCTTGAATCTTCCTGCCAAAAGATGAACGTGACTGTAGCTGTTGAGCTATTTCAGTCAACCCTAGTATGGGATTTTTTTCCTTGAGGTGATGGAGAGCCGTCATTTTAGTGTTTTGTCGTGACGCCTGATCTTGAAAATTCATCCTCACGCCACTGACTTGCTTAGACAGGTCGTATCGGTTGATGGCCGGCAGAAGCCATCAGTTATGTAATTGTATTGTAATTTGCATTATAGTAAACTTTGATGCCAAATTTGTGTTCTTGGTGAAGAGCAAAGTCAGGGATTAACAAGTATGCTACTAGGGCATCGAACCCTGGACTGACGACGTATCATTAGCCTACCCAGCAGAGGTGAGGTTTTGCAAGTTTATTGTATAATTTGTGTCCAGTGATTTTAGATACAGGATATAGGTTTTGTGAGAAAATGTAAATATTACTTGAAGTGACATATCTGTCAAGGCAAAGCACTCCGAGCGAGTGGCATTTCTGGTTTTTACTACTGTTTGATATTTAAGGCATGAGGTCTTATCGTACTGCGTATTTCCACGTAGTAACTGTGATGTTATTTAATGTTATATTGGCACAAGCCTGAGACCAGTTCATATTAGGACCTTCATTTGAGAGAACTACTGCCTGAAATGAATGTGATGTTCGTTATAAAATGCCGGACGCATTGAGTGTAGTTTGCGTGGAGCAAACTCTGTCACAGAACAGGTGTGAGCTTTACCCACAAGCCACTCCCACATGATTTTGAGACAGACTAATGTAGACCCTTCGACTGATGCTTTAGCATCGTATAACTGTTATGGATTGTTTTTCATTATTTGGGTTAAGATTGGAAGCCATTTTGTGGGATCAGATGTTTATGCTCTCGTAATGGATGCCTACCAAAGTCACATGTTTTGATCGCTCTGCATAGCGACGATGTTTAACACTGTTTTGAAAGTGTTATACATTTATATAAGGTTTATTTTCTGTTATTGACTAGTGTAGGACACCCTGTTTGGAGGCTATATTTATGGTATTTCCTGCCAGTAGAACACTGATGTCCAGACTTAGTTCTGAGACCTTGTTGTTGCCGGGGGGGTAACTGAAGTGGTTCCCAGACCTACCCGAAGGTTGTTTAGATTGGCGATCGCCACAAACAACGTGTGCTATTGTATGTCCGAGCGTTGTGAGCTCGTTGAAGGTATTCCGACTTTTATGTCGATATTATTGCAGGTAAATGATCTCGCAGGAGACGTTACTGCTTAGCCCAGGTGTCTAGGATAGTCAGCACTGTCGTCATAAATCTACAATAAAACTTAAACCAACGTTTTAATAATCACAAGAGTAATTATTCTAAATGGATCTGATAATTAACTAATTGTTTTGATATGATCTTGGAATCTACATCTTGAGCTTGCTGACCGACTCCTTTTGATGTGAATCATTTACTGGCGGGAATGACATAGGACAGAATACACAATTTTGAGACGACGGAGTGCGCTTATCCAATAGTTCGTACTCGATGGAGCACGACACTCAAGTAATGTAAGTCGTAGTTGTAACTACGCTATTACCAACCTAACAAACATTCACATAGATGACTCTGGGTACAAACAGTATTCCAAAATGTGCAGGCGTTTTAATAACATGGAATTGTTGTCTAGTGCTTTATTTCTTTATCATGTGTGTAATCCCTTATGCACCTTTCTCTGTGTTGATGAACACATAGTCATAAGAGTGTTATTAATGTATTTTTTCTTGGCTGTCATGTAGATTTGATTTTAATGTTTTTGCTTACGGACGTCATCGCCGTAAATTTTGTATTCATTGTTAGTACTTAGCTAAATTGATTAACGTTAAATGTAAATAAGAAAATGGTACCGTCATAACCTAGTTTTGCATTGCTACTCCGTTAAAGGTAAATTCTGTTATTAACTTCATCTGTTTGTAATTTGAGTACGGTGCCTTTACATGCCATCTTCCTAGCTTTGTTGTTGTTGCTTAACCTTTTGTATTTAGATGTTTCGACAGGGTTTAACTTAGTGTACAATTAGGGCCTGGATCTTTTCTTTTCTTTGTTAGCTTGCGGATTAGCCGATACAAATCCTCCGAAGTAGGATAGGGGTTTCACAATTTTAAATAAAAGTGTTCACAAGTTTTACTTAAGTCTGGATATTTTAATTTCATAGTTTTGTTGTTTTGGGTGTACTTCTTGGGTCGTCTAAGACTTTGGCCACCATGTTATCCAGATCCCCTGGATCACGCTTCTCGTGCTGCTCTGGCCTAAAAGAAGTGCATCCGATCCTCTTGGCACAGGTGTTCGGCAGGTGAGGTGTCTCGGAAGTCACTTCGGCTGTTGGCAACCCTGACAGCTCCTTTGACGGGCACAGTATATATAGCATTTGGGGAGTCTTATTTTTGTGGTTAGAGTGAGGTTATGATTCTTGAAAATTTGTTAAAAAGGCACTTTTAGCCTTGTCAATTCTACAACGGATCTCTTGCGAGTTATCCCATTGTTCATTGATGATAGTTCCTAGGTAATTGTAATGTATACTACTTGATGACCTTGGGCAGTGCTCACACTCCACAGGCTAGCCCTGGTATCCTATTTCGTAACCTCAAACCCTAGCGCAGTATCCTTGGGGGTACCATTCTCGTCATCATTCTGCAGGTGAAACCCTAGATACCTAAAGTCTCTTTGTCAACTAGCACGGAGCTGTTGCTCGAGATGGTTCCCAGGTATCCGGTCTTCTTTTGTTCTGTCTTAGACAATATACATAACTTACCCCTGCTAGAAATATACGAGGTCTGTTAGAAAAGTGTCCGACCTTTGGCTGGGGAAAAAAGACGGGTATACCTGGATCGTTGGAAACCTAATCACCCTCCAAGTAGTCTCCTTGGGACTCCACACACTTTTCCCAGCGGTGCCGCCATTGTTGGAAGCATTCCGAGAATCTTTCGGAATGGAGTTTACCTCGGCTGTTGTTGCTGCCATAATGTCCTCTCTCTTCTGAAATCACGTTCCTTTCAATGCCTCTTGAGTTTGGGGAACAGCCAGAAGTCTCAGGGGGCCTGTTGAACCACAGGAGTCTGTTTTTTCGCCAAAAATAGTCTGAATCAAGTGCTCCGCCGTCAGCAGCTTCGGCACGAATTTTCGCCGCCACTCTCCTCATGGCCAAATCTTTGGTCACAATGGAATATTCCGTAATTTCACGGATAGTCACACGACGGTCCCACATCACCACAGCGTTCACTTTGGCAATGACCTGGTCGTTTCGGCATGTTGACGTCGGACCAGAGCTTGCCTTGTTCTCCACCGATGTGCGGCCGTCTTTAAACCAGTTGTACCACTCCTTAATTCGTATGATGCTCATGGCATCGG
The DNA here is from genome assembly GCA_946902985.2 of Meconema thalassinum. Taxonomy (NCBI): domain Eukaryota; kingdom Metazoa; phylum Arthropoda; class Insecta; order Orthoptera; family Tettigoniidae; genus Meconema; species Meconema thalassinum. Next base: position 194,626,885 of record OX336395.1, read on the forward strand.
CACCGAAAGCCGTCTGAATCTTCTGAATGGTTTCCACCTGGCTGTCGCCCAGTTTCTCTTGCAAAATTTGATGCAGTAGCGCTGCTCCAGTCGTTCCATCATTTTCCTTACAATGCAAAACTGCCGAGAGCACTACACACTACCTCACTCAAATCCTGCTTGCTAGCAATAGACGCTATCGACAGGCGGGGAAACATTCGCGCATGCACACGAAGGTTCAATGTCGGCTCATGCATGCGCGTTTGTTTCAAATCCATCAGGTGTGTGAGGGAAAAAAAAAAGGTCGAATACTTTCCTAACAGGCCTCGTAGATGGGTCACGACAGGACAAAAACAAGAGAGAAGATACGGTAAAAGGAATGTCATAATATTATGTTTGAATAAAGCACATTATAGCTATTATGTCGGCTTCGGTGGCGTAGTCGGTAGCATGCTGAACTGCTGTGCCCAAGATAGCGGGTTCAAACCCGGCCGAAGTCGTCGGATTTTTTTAAGAGCGTTAAAAATCCTTCAGTATGCCTTCCTTCGGAGGGGAAGTAAAGCCGGCGGTCCCATGTCATAGATTTATGGCATGTATTGTTGTTGTTGTGGTAAGGTTGATGGACACTGTTGAACTCTTCGCCCAATATCTTCTGTATAGAATTCACCAACGTTGCACATCACATTCACACGCCATGTTTGAACACCGACGAAATATAACTAACCTTTCATTCACCTTATAAAATAATGATGTAGATACGTTCCAGAGCACACTGATACGCACGTAACTTTGGAAAGGGGTCAGAAAAATCAGTACTTACATACGTCATGACGTATTATAAAACATTGCGAGAAAAAAAAAAGGGGGAGGAAAACTGAACTTATAGCATAAAAGGTAGATGATCTAAATAATCAATTATGGCCTCGATCAATGGAACTACAGGACTATGCAACAAATTGGACATATTTAATGGTAAGATATATCCTAAGGATCGTAACTTGTGTAGCATCACCATCCTCGGTTCATTGAAATCATCACACTGGAACATCAGATGACTCAGTGTGCCTCGCGTTTGTCCACACACGCAATTCGCATTCTCGCGTAGTCCCATGCGTGCCATTCGAGCAGGTGTCATGGCATGCTGGAAACGTAACCGTATTATGGTTATAATGTGCCGTCTAGTATATTTGCCAACCCGAAACCAAGGTATTGTTCTAATCGTAGGTTGTATCGGAAAATAATGACGCGCTTTGACTGGACCGATACTATCCCAAATCATTTGCCATTCATGAATTATCTGTTCATAGATAATGGGCTGAAAGTCTGTATGAGGTACTGCTACATTATAAACTACCCCAAACCCCTGTGCTGCCCACTTGGCCATGCGATCGACATCCTCGTTTCCTGATATCCCCGAATGCCCCGGGATCCAAGTTAGCATAACTTTCTGCTCCCTAGTCTGAAATTCATATAACATTTGAGCAACTTGATACACATACCAATTGTCGGAGCTACTCGGATTCGATATTGCCTGAAGGACACTCATGGAATCCGTGCAAATCATTGCTGGTGAAATGCTGTTTTGACGTATATACTGACAAGTTTGACGAATGGCAAATACCTCCGCTGTAAAGATCGTTAGATATTTCGGCAAACTATATGTTCGTATAATCTGTCTATCAGGAGCATAAAAAGCGGCTCCCACGCCTGCTGGTGACAACATTCTGGAGCCGTCTGTATAAAAAAAGGTATACTGGGAATATTCATGGACAATTTCCCGAAAGCATCGTAAAAGTACTTGCGGCAAACGCTGATAACTCCGGAATAGCACCGGTAAGGAAGTGTACAATATGTTTGGCTTGGATTGTATGACCTTATATGAAATCGTGTATGGTAAGGGTTTAAGTGTCTGCAGTATATCTGCCCGAAAATCTTTCAATCCTTCATACGCCTGTACCAAAGCCGGCTTCTTCAGACGTGTAAAACGCTGTTGCTCATAATACTCCACAAGCAGCTGTACTTTATTGAGAATGGGTGACGCAGACAAGGACATTTTAGCTGTCAGATACTTACTTGCTAAAAATCTCCGTCGTAAGTTCAAAGGTAACTCACCAGATTCAACTAATAATGCACAGGTTGGGCTGGACGATAGCGCCCCTAAAATGATACGTAAAGCCCGATACTGTAACCTATCAAAAGTGACCAACCTACTATTCGCCATTATGTCATAGAAAAAGCACCCATAATCCATCTGGGAACGAATAATATTCTTGTATACCGTGAGTAATAATTGAGGATCCGCCCCCCACCTACGCCGAGCTAGCGCTCGAAGAACTTGGAGTCGTTTTTCAATTTTCACCGCGAGGATCTGAACCTGGCGCGACCATTGTAATTGGTCATCAACATGTAATCCCAAATATTTGATGCTACGAACTACCTCAATGGCGCCTTGTTCAAATAAAATTGGAGAGCGATCAACTTGCCTTCGTGGGGTGACAATGATAGCAGCATTCTTACTCGCCGACGTTACAAAGCCGTGATTATGGAACCAAATATGTGCTGCAGTTAATGCATCATATATATCCTGTCGACAATGCTGAATATTATCACGCGAACAATAGATAAGAAAATCATCTGCATATTGTATAATTCGTGCATGTGGAAGAACAACAGATTCCAGTGTCTGAGTATACAGTGAAAAAAGCATACCACTTAATGTATCTCCTTGAGGCAATCCACGAGACGTCTGACGATTGTCCAAGACACCAGAGGGGGTGTGTAAAACTAGTCGACGATGATGTAAAAAATTCCGTATTAAACATATGAAAGGTAATGGGAAAAGCAGTTCCCCTAGACGTTGTTGTAATATGACCGGATCCACTGCATCATAAGCCCCCTGAATATCCAAACACACAGCAATCGTGTGTTGTTTGCGAGCTTTCGCTAATAATATATCCGTCAAGAAAATCGTAAGAGCATCGATTGTTCCTAACCGTTTACGAAATGCAAATTGTGATCTTGAAAACAAATTATAATACTCCATACTCCATTGCAATCTACGTAATAGAATCTTTTGAAATAATTTTCTTAAACACGAACCGAGATTAATTCCACGATAGCTGAGGGGGTCTCTGGCATCTTTCAAAGGTTTTAATATCGGTAGAACTTCAAAGGTATTCCATTCTACAGGATATGTCCCATTTGTCAGTACCTTATTGTATAACTCAAGCAAGACCGTCAGAGCGCGGTCCGGGAGATGGGCAAGCATCCCATACGTTATGTAATCCAGACCCGGACTCGTGGATGTCGTATGACGTAACACCGTCACGACATCATGACGTGTGATTGGGTTTTGTAAACACTGAAACTTCTTCGAAGTCAATAACGATGGTACCGATACATGACCAGAAACTGAATCGGGCGTTAGTGAATGATAAAAAATTTGAAAACCCGTAGGCGTGAGACCCGTACATGGACGAGAGCTACGCGTATTTGATAATTGTTTGACCAATGACCATAAGGTGGTTAAAGAAGTATGGGAATTAAATGTACTGATATGTTTTTGCCACGCCAAACGTCGTTTTTCATTAAATGTCTTTTGCAGTTGCGCAGTGAGACGTTTGTAACTTAGATAATTATCAACCGTCCCATGTATTCGATATCGTTTTAAAAGTGCCTTCCTCCTACGCACTAGCAAAGCACACTCTGTATCCCACCAATGGACCGTGCCCGGATGCTGTGGCGCAGACAATGTTAACATTCGCTGTGGGTGATATCGATCAAGAAAGTTTTGTATGATCTGTAATAAGGCATTATACTGATGATATGTAGATGTTCGAGAAGTCCCCAAACCATCATTTATAAAGTGGTGAAATAGTTCATAATCGAGGTGCCTAAGATTCCGTTTTACGGTAAAATGACATGGTCTCTCAAGATTCTCGCCAGATTTCGCATAGTATATTAGAATTGGAAAATGATCACTTTGATGTGTATCCCCCAATGTGCGCCATTCCAAACGATGAGCAATATCTGCTGTGGTAATGGTCAAATCTACCGCACTCTTTGGACGCCCCGGTGGAGTTATACGCGTAGGCGATCCATCATTGAGAATATTCAATGCATAGGTTTGAAGTGCTTGCACAATGTGTCTACCTTTTGGATTGACTCGCTCACTGCCCCAAAGACCACGATGGGCATTAAAATCCCCAAGAACGATATGTTTCGGATATTGTACAATATAGTTAAAATACATTGACCATTGACGTTGCGATCCCTGCACTTGGGGAGGGCAATATAAATTACTAAAAATAGTATTATCGATTTGAAAACACTGATGAAAACTTCTTGGTAATAGGTAAGAAATCGGGATCTCGGTAAAGGGAATATCATTTCGAATGAGCGTACTTATGCCGCCATAACCAGGCCCATCCTCTCTCACAATAGTATATAGTGGTATCGTAAATCTATAGGGTGGTGATAACCAAGTTTCTTGTAAAAAAAATAACATCTGGGTTATAGTCAGCAATTAATTTGAGTAATTCATGTCTCTTGTTGACGATACTCCTGCAATTCCACTGAAGTATCCACACTGTTCCTTAATAAGAAACGGAAAGGCAACCCAGTGAAATTAATGACCCAAGGTCATGTTGTCTGTCCGTACTGATTTTTCTAACGGGGGTAACAAAGGTAATACCCTATCTAACAAATTTTTGACACAATGCGCCCATTGCGCATTATGCCCTAACAATTCCATAAGTTTCGTGAATTCTGCCAAAATAGTTTTGGTAGTCTCCGATTCAGGCAACCCTGAACCTGCCCCTGTATTGTATAGAGAACTGGTCTCCATCGTCTTGGCTTCGAAGACCGGAGGAGACTTTTCCAATCGCGGTTGTTGAAGAATCTGACAATAAGCGTTCCGATCATAACCCAACGGCTGGACCACTTTAGGGGCCGCGTGAACTATTTCTGTAAACTTGCGCTTACGTGCCGGCTCATGCTGTCTGACACTTGGAGCGGAACTTAAAGGAGGGAATTGTTGGGGTACGGTTAATGGATTAAATGCAGGCCCCTGTTGACCTTTCATTATTTCATTATATGATTTATTTTCCACACACATTCTTCTTTTTATCTCAACTTGCTGTTGGTGGATTTCGCAGCGAATTGCACCCGCTGGGTGGTTCTCTGCACAATTAGCACATTTGGCTAATACTTCCTTGCATTCCTTCGTAACGTGCTCCGCGGCACAATTGCCACAGCGTGGGGCTCGCGCCCGACAATGTAACTGTACGTGCCCGTAGCGTTGACACTTAGTGCAACGTAGGGGCGAAAAAATATACAATTGAACTTCCAGCATTACATTGAATATACTGACATATGGCGGAAGGTTCTGTGTTTCAAAAAATATTTTCACCGTTCCAGTAGCTATCCGCTCCGTCTGTCCATCTATCGTTCTATTACGAAAGAAGCGCTGTACCCGTAAAATGGGAACAGGAGCCTCCAGATACTTAATTAATTCCTCATTTGTAAGTGAGGTGTCGACCCCGCGCACTAGTCCTACCCGTTGGACATTGGAAGATGGTATAAAAGCAGTCAAATTCCTCTCCCGGAGGATCTCATTTTCCAAAAAAGCATTAGCTTCACGATAGGTTGCGAATTGTATTTGGATTCTATTGCGACCCTTCTTCTGAATTTCGCGTATACCTGGTATTTTGCGGTCATAGAATAGCCGACCCAAGGCCATTGGGTGTAAATTTCCAACGGCCTGAGCCCCCTCTCCCTGTACAAATACGATATATGGTCCAGTATGAAGGTGGGGATACCGATATTCCGTGGCCGGAGTTCGTGAGTTTTCCTGAGAGGATCCCGCTATCGGGGTCGTTGGTTCCTGATGGGAAGTAGTCTGTTGATCATTAACGAGTGATATTCCCTCCATAGGGACTATACCATCCACTATAACATTGCCGGTAATGTTTGGGGGTAGTCCCATCAGCGTCCCATCACTCTGGGCCGCCATCTCGACCGCACCCAACTATTATATAATATTTATGAACAGCCGATAATAGTATGGCGCTGCACACCAGTACAAACCACTAACGATACACACACTGAAAAGAACACTCCCACAGATCACACACAAAAGCAAGCTGCAAGCTTTAGAGGTGTTGCTGTGAGAACAGCTGTCGTTAGACTACGTATGGCATGTAAAAAATCCTTTCACAGACTAAACTTGTGTAAAGCAAAATTTGTTAGGTTAGATTTCGTCAGAACGCTCTATCAAAGTTCCAACGTTCGCCACTAGGTATCATTGATATCTGGTGGCGAAAGTTGGAACTACTTGAAATTGAACGGAACTGGTAGCTCACCCTTTAGGGTGTCCGCTGGAAGCAGCTACAGACTCAGGCGAGCCGAACATGTCCTCGGACACTCCCGGCACTAAAAGCCATACGATAAATAAATAAATAGCTATTATGTTTTGGATAACGGATATTATAACTCTTTAATATGCACACACATCTGAATCTACATCTTAACACAATGAACAACTTACAACTAACATTGTCACAGAGTAAAAGCATATATACACTCCGACCAAGTTCCATAGAGGACATAAACTAGATACATAATAATCTCCCCCACTTATATAAAAACCAATAAAAGGAACTATTCATATTCATTTGGGCACATAGTCTTGCAGATACTGAGGAGGTCGCCTGTCTCTGGCTGATCTTCTTAAATAATTATCAGCAGGTGGTGGAAGGCTGTTTCGATCAGGGCGTTCATCTGGTTGCACGATGGTCTGCCTTGTATCATCTGAAGTTTGGGTTGCAGGAGGAATATCCTCATTTTCTAGTCTTGACTGGGTTGGTGTTGGTATGTTTGGAACACCACGCACAGGAGGATTTTTTGGAGCAAAAGTGACATGCTTATCTTTCTTTGGCACGAGAGTCGATAATAACTGGTCAACATGCCGCTTTAAAATTCGTCCCGAATCCAATTTCACATCATAGTGACGCTGGCCGAGTTTAGTTTGTATAACACCAAACTGCCAAATATCACGGTTTTTCTGGTGAATCCGGACTTGCACTCTCTCTCCCACTTTGAAAGAGCGAACAGGGGGTGAGAAACTGGATGTAGTCAAGCTCTTTTGGTTTGGACGTAGAGCATCCAACCGGATACGTAGCCGACGTTTCAAATATAGTTCAGCTGGAGACTGTCCACATGACAATGACGTTGCTCTGTATTGAAACAAGATGTTCTGTAACTTAGTCGATAATGGTGCCGGGTCATTTACAGCAGCACGAAGTCGCCTCTTCAAAGTTTGGATGTTTCTCTCAGCTAGCCCATTGGTTGCTGGGTGCCCTGGTGCAATATATTTCTGAAAAATCCCTCTCTCCTTGCAATAGGATCTGAATACATCACTCGTGAAGATAGTGGTATTATCTGACACAAGGACATTCGGGTACCCATGTACGGTGAAGATATTGTCAAGCAGACTGATAGTAGTTGCAGTGGATGGAGCGTCTTTCACCATTCGTACTTCGACCCACTTGGATTTCGCGTCAACACACATCAAGAAATGGTGGTTATCAAATGGCCCCGCATAGTCAATGTGTATGCGTTCCCAATTTTCTTCTGGTTCATCCCAGGGGTGTATTGGAGCTTTTGGTGGATTTGAACGAGTCTGTGCGCACTCTTCACAAGATTTGATAAGCTTCTCAATGTCTTTGTCTAATTGCGGCCAGTAGACATATCGTCTTGCTAACTGTTTTGTTTTCACAATGCCGAGGTGTGTTAAATGTAACTCTTCCAATATTTTTCTTTGTAGTTTCTTTGGGATAACAATTCGGTCTTGACGGAATAGAATACCATTTTCAACTGTATATGGTTCATCCAAGGATTGAGTTTGAAGACGTTGCAGGGTGGCACTAAGTTCTGGGTCTAACTTAGTCTCATCACGGATAGTTTCGTACGTAATGGCTTCACTTGACACTTGAAGAATCGTTTCAGCACAGAGTTGTGAAACTTCTGCATTTATTGATGTTTCAATGTTTGGCGAGGTAGATGCAACAGGGGCTCGGGATAGGCAGTCAACATTTTCGTTATCTTTCCCTTTTTTCACTCTTACCGTGTAGTCAAACCCGGAGAGAAACGATGCATATCTTAGGAGCCTTGCGGATGTCATTTGTGGCAGGCCCTTGTTCTGATGAAAAATACGAGACAGAGGTTCATTGTCTGTCACAAGAATGAAATTTCTTGCAAAAATATAGTTGTAGAAGTGTGTTGTGGCGAAAATTATTGCCAGCGCTTCCCGGTCAAGCTGACTGTAATTACATTCTGCTGGTGTTAGGGCACGAGATGCATAGGCGATGGGTCTTTCTTGGCCATCCATCTCTTGACTTAATACTGCTCCAACACCAGTAGGACTGGCATCGGTTGACAAGATGATAGGCAGTGATGGGTTGAATGGGGTAAGGACACGTTCACTACATAACTCTGACTTGAGATTCAAAAAAGCTGCTTCACAGGCTGCAGACCAGAAAAACCGTTCACCTTTCCGCAATAACTGCCGTAATGGGTGGGACTTCGTTGAAAAATTAGGAATGAACTTTGCATAATAAGTCACCATACCAAGGAAGCGTCTCACTTCTTCATTGTTTTTAGGGCGTGGCATTTGTGACACAGCTTGAACTTTCTCTGGTGACTTGCGGATCTCATTATATGATACAATATGCCCTAGGTAGTCTATGTTTTCCTTGAAAAATGAGCATTTGCTTTTGTTCAAATGCAGATTATTTTTCGAAAGCCGTTCTAGACAGGCTATTAAGTTCTTGGTGCACTCCTCCTTCGTTGTACCATGTATTATGATGTCGTCAAAATAAGCTTCAGCTTTTGGAAGACCATGAAGGATCTGTGATAATATCCTATTAAATTCTGAGGGGGCAGTTTTGATGCCAAAACTCAGTCGGTGCATCCTGAAGGTTCCTTTGTGAGTGGATATAGTTTGAATCATACTACCTTCTTCATCAACCTTCAGATGTAGATATGCCTTGTATAAGTCTAACTTGCAGAAAATTTTTGAGTTTCTAAGACTATGTAGAACATCATTAACTGGTCCTATGGGATGGTTTGCAGAAATCAACCTTGAATTTACTCCACATTTGTAGTCAACACATAACCTAACTCCCCCATCTGGTTTTGGGATAACAACAAGAGGCGATCCCCAATCACTTAAAGCTGTGGGAGAAATAACTCCTTCTGATTCCAATGAAGCGAGTTCCTTTTCAACGCGTTCCCGAAGAGCAAAAGGGACATCACGTTCACGATTGAAGACAGGTTTCACCCCCTCTCTGAGTTGCAGTTTTACTTCAATATTGGGAACGCATCCAATTTTTTCTTCAAAGATTGTACTATACTGATGTAAAATATCCTGAATTGACTGCACTGAGTTGACAGATTCAGTGTGAAGTGATTGATTTGTGTCCTTGTCAATTTCCTTCAGATCAAGGCCGAGGCCCCTGATCCAAACACGACCAAGCAATGCGGCATGACCTTGCGGAACTACAAAAAGATCTGCAACAATTTCTTTCCCTTTGTATGATACTGTGACAACAATTTTTCCTCTGGGTTTGATAACATGATCAGAATATGATCGAAAACAGACATTTGTTGGCTGCAATGGCAAACCAAGACCCAAGGTTGAACATTCGTTCTCTGAGGTGAGTGAATATTTTGCTCCCGTGTCGACTTCAAATCTTTGTGATTTATTGTTGAGTTTAACACTGATAAAATATTTATCTGATTCTTGGCCTACTTCAAAGAGATCTTCGATGCATTCCAGTTGTCCTATCCCGAAATTGGTTTCAGGGTGGTCATGCAAGTTGTCATCTATGTTCTCAGTTGCAATGTTGTGTGTATTTGACTGTTGAAGAAGTGTAGTGATACAAACTTTTGCAACATGTCCCACTTTCCTACATGACCTACATTTAAGAGAGTTTCTGTTTGTGCGACAATCTCTTGACCTGTGGTTTGAATTTCCACAATTCAGGCATAATCCATCAATACCTAGTGCTCTATAATTGACATAACTACGGCGGCCCCTGGACTGTGAACGTGAGTGAGAGCCTGGGCTAGGCTGTTGAACAAAACGTGACTGAGTATCACTGCTATATTGATTCCTACTTCGGTCATTATATGAACTTGTGGCTTTTGTTACTTTGTTTGTGTCCTCTATAGTGTCTGACGGTGCAGTGAGCTGTTTTGACAGCTGATTACTCTCATACCGCGATGCTTCCAAGGCTATAGCCTTCTTCAGGAGATCATCAAATTTCGTGTCATTAGACTGGAGAAGTTTCTCTCTGATCCAATTATCTCGCAAGCCACGTATAAATTGTGCACGAAGAAAAACATCCGCGATTGAAATTCTGGCGTCACATGTACACTGAATATAAAAGTCACAGTCTAGTAAGTGGCTTCTAAGAGTGGCAACAAATCCTGCAATATTTTGACTTTCTTTTTGATTGACGTTCAAAAAATAGTGTTGGGAAACTACGGTTGAGACTTGGGGTGACAGTATTTGCTTGAAATGCTTTACTAGGTCATTATAACCGAGAGACTTGATTGGTTTATCAGGGCCTAAAAATGCAGAGAGATTGTTATAATTAATTGCCCCTATTGATGTACACAAGAACTGAGCTTTCTTTGTTGGATCGGTGGCATTGTTGAAGTTTGCGTAATTTTCAAATCGTTCTAAATACGACACGAATTTTTCCTTTTCAGAATCAAATTTTTCAAAAGGTGTGATGTTAGTAGCTTGTGGGGTTGTGACGGGCTGGTGAGCTTGATACCTTTCAAGTAACTTCTCTTGAGAATCAGTAAAAATGTCAGTAATTGTTGAAACTGATTTGCGTCCATCTTGACGGAACTTAGAAATAATTTTAAAAGTCACAGTTCAAATATAATAAAATGTTTCAAGATAACAGATTTAAAACACACTGGGTAGTGATCGATGACCGAATATTGTCCTGGGCTTGAGAGAAAAAAAAACAACATTGCATAACCTCAAAGTTCGAACTGCGATAAATATTATTTTGAATATGTGGCATGCAGGCACACGTAGCTGAATATACGATGAGTTGCTTAGGATTGTTTACAAGTACTCTGTGTACATTTCATGTCGATTTGCCTGATTCTTGATTTTACTCACGTGGCCGTTGAAACAGACGACGTAAATACCGTACTTCATTGATGTAGGCTATATCTGTACCGGAGAATCAAGTCCCAATTCCTCGTCGCCAACTATTATGTTTGAATAAAGCACATTATAGCTATTATGTTTTGGATAACGGATATTATAACTCTTTAATATGCACACACATCTGAATCTACATCTTAACACAATGAACAACTTACAACTAACATTGTCACAGAGTAAAAGCATATATACACTCCGACCAAGTTCCATAGAGGACATAAACTAGATACATAATACATAAAAATGTAGAAAATAAAACAGTTATGATAAATTACGCATGTATATTACTCAGTACACAGCACCACAAGTATAATAAACACAATATTGCATAGTAAAATACATAGCATTAAATTGCTGTAAAACATGATACTGATGTAGAAATTTGTACAAAAAGAAAAGCATTGTTCCTTACAGAGTACTAAAATGTAGGACTATAAAATGAACTCAGATGACGAGGAATATGTTCCTGCGGAAGAGAACGTATGCGATGATGAGCCAGAGCGATGTCGCCCACAGGCTCATGGCGAGCACTTCTGCGTGGCTGTTGTAGTACGGCTTCCACTTCCATGGGAACTTGTCTATCACCATCCAGTGAGTCACCCACAGCAGGATTGAGTTCATTCCTGGGTAACACACAATGCAACAATACAGTATTTACCTTCCTTGGTGGTTTAAAAGTAGAATGTCTGCCTTGGGTCATTTCTTGGTAGAGGAACTCTTGTCTTATGTGTGCCAGAATACATCCATGGCACACACAGTTGAATGATGTAAAGTACCCCTCAAAAGACAAATTAATAAAATCTCAGCCACACATTGCGCAATCGAATTCCAGTTTCATTGTTGGATATGATTGCATGTAGATCATCTAAATCGCTCCAACACAACAGGTGGTGGTCAAATTTTCTCCGAGGGTGTGGGATCTGTTTTAGTGCACGATTCAAGACAATACACTGCAACATATATATATAACAATGATATCACCGATGCCTCATCGCTGTTTCATCAGATCCATTGGCCTGTGGGGTTCATCAGCGAGCCTGATTGGCTATCGGGAAGTGAGGGAGTTTACAGACGATAACTACCACCACCAGGAATCATTATAACCTTTCAAATTATAAAATAACAGTACATTACAACACATTAGAAGAACACATCATCAAATTTCAAATATTTTGAAAAATTGCTCTGGCTAGCTCAATTCAGTTTGGCTCATCAGTTGGTATGGTACAATTCACCAAGACGCTGGCTAGTACATACAGTGAAGGCCATTGCGGTGCTACTATGATACCACGAGCAGCTATGAGAGCTATGCTCCCTTTATTCAAAAATTAGCCCACCAAGGCTGTTCATATTGGAATAAAATGCTGGCAATACTGATTTGAGCTAACTTAATCAATTTTTTGAAATATTTGAAATTAAATTGTCCCGTATAAAGACAAACGCCGGATTACCCGTTGTGTGGAGGGCTGGGTTTTGTACTCATCGGCCAAAGTGGTCTACAACCTGACAGACCCTGTTTGCTCTGCTACGTATATTTTGAGGTTAACATAACCTGTATTTCCTTAGGGGAGTATTTCTGCTCTGTTGAGTGCTGACCAACCAATCCTACGTCCCTGTAGTGGTATTCGAGAAGAAATGTAAATGTATATTCCTACTTCTTACCAAGCATTGGTACTGCGATGCTGCTTCACAATATGGTTCACGTTGCTCAATCAATTCAGTCTTACTATTCAATCCATGTGTCGTATATAATTTAATTAAATGAAAGACGATTTCATAAAAACAACAACCGCCAAAATATATTCTTTAAAACAGAACAAATACAAATGTTAGACAGGCTAGAGGAAGGAACCAATCATTAAAAATATGCTCTAGGCAAATAATATTCTCCAATGGCGGTTAACAATGACATGCCGTTTGGCAACCTTGCATCCAAACACTAAAATAGGAAGCTGAACCTTCAGGAATCGCGTGATAATTACATTTCACCAAACTTTAATTATTTCAATGTTGTTTCAACTCGCGTTACAGATGATGCCGGATAAACTGCAGTATTCAGTCGGGCAGTTAATATTTCAATTCTGACCAATCCAAACAAATGACAATCAGCCATAGATAACATCAATTTTGGCGGCGAGAAAAATAATATTGGCAAGATATAACCAAAACTTAGGTCGAATAATAGAGTAATGGACCCAGATTAAAATAAAACAAATCGCCACAAGAAGAAAGAAATTCTGGCTATACTAGCCTCGTAGATAAAAAAAATAATGCCGCAACTTCGTGAAAGCATATTAGCCAGACGACACCCAACTATGAATTCAATAATTCAAAAAATAAAATTATAAATGATCCGGAAACACACCGAAACCGCAGCAAATAGAAATAGCACAATATTCTTCATTACCTCGTATATCCAACGACGCGTTTATGGCCTCCGAGGCCCGGCCTACGGAACACTTCCGACCAATTCAGGTCCCCATAGTTGAATGCTTGTGACTCCTTTTGTTTTTCTACCAGCACCTCTGTTGCTGCTTGCACATGCGCAGTGAACAGAAGCTTTAGCAGAAACAAATGAAAAGCCGTGCGCGTATTACGCGTTGCCAACCGTTGCAAAAACACACAAGCACCTTACCTAAAGAGCTTCAACACAAGTTAGAGAAATTTAAGTTGGCATTTTCATGACAAGATGAGATGTTACATGCCCATTGGTTCTTCGACTACAATGCACAATTAGAAGTACAAGACACATAAAACATGCAACAGAACTGGTACAGCACCATCATAGTAAATATACAATACTTTTCAATTACATGCAACATTCCAGGTATTGACATGCACAATTACAATTCCAAATATGTTCAGTCTCATGCAGTAGCAATTGTGTCTACTAGCATGCATTTTAAATTCATTTAAGGGGAAGCTAATTGTTCTTTATTTCTTCTTTTCCTAATACGGGGTTTGAAAATTAAAATCTTGAAGTAAGCAACGAAGTTTTTGACGAGATACGACGACGGCCGACAGGGCACGAGGGCTCCCGACGGGCCACGGGGAGGGCCGACAGCAGGGTTTGAATATTGTGTCAATTTCAATTGGCACATACATGATGTGTTATAAGGCTCATTCGGAGATAAAAGGAACCTGGATCCTTCAGGAAACAGTGATTTCAATTGTAGAAATTGCTTAAATAAGAAATACCTGTTCGAAGGAGGTTGAAGAATTCTCACCAAAGAAATTGTCTATCACGAGATAGATCCCATTATCACCACAATGAAGAGGAAAATAAGCTCACGTTTCATCCTCATATTTTGTTGTCGTTGATTCATTTGGACATTGTGGTCATGAAGAATTTGTCTGATAATCTGTCTTATTGTAGTGTCTGTCTTAGTGTGTGTATTTGTAATTCAGGTGAGGAATGGGAAGATGGCAGCCATGGCCTTAAGTTACGAAAAAGATAACTATTCACTACATTTCTTGATTATTGTAGCCAAAGACTGCACAAACCTTGCAGGCATCTCCTGGGCTTGCGAGTGTCGATCCAAACATATTATAAGGTCAACTGCATTACATGTAGAAGCATTTCAAAAATAACCTGTGTGTTGGTTGAAAGGTCCGACCTTCAGATGATGGAAATATTTGCAGATGCTTTGTTGTTTTCTTTTTGGGTCTTGGAATACCAACTTGGTCTACAGTAAAACCACAATGATTTGAAACCGGTTTCAGAATCCTCTGAATTTCGACTGAAACTCATGATATTTAATCTAAAATATGGATACGTCTTTCAAAGGACAATGCCGATCCTGTGTATGAATTTTAATCTATTATTTTAAAATTTGCCAAAAGATTCTTATTATTAAAAAATTAATCGCACCATACTTCGGATTCATGACCTCAAATACACAGCTTCCTACCTAAGAATATATATTGAATCTCAGCAATTCTTCTAGGTTTATGCAGTGTTGTGCGGGGTTTCGCTTAGGAACACCAAGATAGGCTCATCAGCGGACTCTAGGTGTCTGTGCCCGGACTCCCACAGGAGTTGAGAATTGCGCGTTACCTCCATTCTTATGAAGCGCGCCTGTGCTTCTTTACTGCGAGAGCTAAAAGACTTTCATCTCCCTATAAAGCACAGACACCAAGAGCCTGCTGACGAGCCCATCTTTGTGTTCCTAGGCAAAACCCCACACAAGACACGGCATAAACCTAGAAAAATTGCTGAGTTTTAAACTCTTGGCCGTGAAAGCCAATATACCAATATATATTACATGGAATATTCTATTTTTTTGAACTATCGAATGATTCGATTAGTTATATTCACCTTCAAAAATAGCTGTACAATTCTTGCATCCACAATCGATAAAACAATACTTTTGGGGGAAATATTTTGTAGTTTCAACAGTTTCGCTAATAAATGGAATGTTTTAAGCATTATTCCTTTTTGCATTAACAGTAGTAAGGTTATTGTATTAACCACTCAATATTTCGTCCACCTCGTAGCGTAGTGGCTAGCACAGTTGCCGTCACCTTGGAGGCCCGTGTTCGATTCCCAGCTCTGTCAAAAATTTAATTCTGTTCTGAGGGCTGGAACGGGGTACATTCTGCCTCATACGGCAAAAGTGGGGAGAGGTGGGTTCAGCCATCCTGGAAGTAGTTTTCTCTGGTTTTCCACTTTTAATCCAGGCGAATGCCGGGTTGGATCCTAACTTAAGGCCACGGCTGCCTCCTTCCCAATCCTCATCTGAATTACAAATACACACACTAGTACAGCTATCAAAGTAACATAGGTTATCAGACATGTAAATTGGGCCACATACCAGGTTGTTGCAAAGCCCCTAAATGAAACAACAACTCAATATTTCTCATACTATACCTTGATAATTACGAATGCATTTAAAAGTAATTTTCAACACTATCAAAGAAATTTTATAAAATCTTATATATACAAATGGAAATGTATTATGTGTCTGAAGTTAATGGACTCTGACACCGTTTAACCGATTGCATTGAGATTTTGCAGGGTTGTAGTGCACACCCAAAGGAAGGTATTTGGGAACAATAATTTTAGATAGCCCTTACCATTCCCTTAATTTAGGCCGTTTGACACAAACCTACACCGTTTCAACGGGCACAAATCTACACCGTATCACCGATCCGAACCAAATTTTACATACTGTACTTACCCTTTGGAACGCGATGAGTATCACTGTCTACTTGAAAATTTGTACAGCCTTTTCGATTCCTTGTATTTAGGCCCTTTGTTAATGAACTCGAATTTTAAGATGCTCAGGATGGAGAGGATGACAATTTGGTTATTTTGGTATTTTAGTATTATTAAGGATTGTGCAACATTAAATTTTATTGAGGAAATGAAGGATTCAGATCACAGACAACGAAGGAAAAATGGCTACCCAAGCCATGATTTAACCTCGTCACGTATCGTATTTTTGCTAGATTCAGCATAGCAACACTCATTTACGAAGAAGAAAGACCATGCACCCCGATTCTGTAACTTCACTCGTTAACAACCCACCAACATGGTTACGACGGAATCGTAACCATAGGCATGACAACAAATGGCTAGCGAGGCACAAAGTGGTACCGTATTCTGTTAGGCACCTTGTTATGACGCTTGTTACGAGTTCAGGATCAGGATTTCATAGCCATCTTCATAGTACGAAAGCTTTCCACTCGATGACGGGTAAATCGATTGGCGCGGTATTTCAACGTATTTCATACCATTCGATATCGCAATTAGTTTGTATCATTTTTTAAAAACTATTTCCTATGTTCCATATTGCCTTAATCCATACTTTCGCCTATTATGGTGTTTTATTTATCGTATGCATTGGCCATTCATACGGATTACTTCAACCTGATAAGATACACCTAACACCATTTGCGAAAACATTTACGCTGTCTGTTCACATGAATATCTATTTCAGTTAGGATTTTCTTTTGCTATTGCCTTAATTAATACCTTATTTTATTTCGGAGTACTGGTATCTTATTTATAGTACGGTATTCAACGGATACTGTATTCCAGCGGATCATGTCAACCTTATACACCCAACTCCCTTCCGAAGAGAAATTACATTGCCTGTCCACATAAATAGTCATTTTAGTTTCGTAGGAATCAAATAGTGTGTTGTCTGGTATATTACAACATGAACTGTATCAGAAACCTAAGTTAAGATAAATGTTTTATGTGGCCAGTAAGCTATTGGGCAACTTAGGCCTACCTGTAGGCCTAGGCTTAATTGACTACTGAAGGCAGTTTAACACATGAACGACAATACCGTTAAGAATAGGTGTATAAATTTAGAATAATGTTAAAAAATCTCCAAGAATGAGGTATTAACTCTTTGGGCAGTAACACAATAGAAGTTAATGGGGGGCGATGGTCCAAACTAGTATGCCAGTTTATCTTCACGGTAGGCCTAGTGTAGTGTTAATATGAAATCATCGGTTCTAGTCAGAACACCACATAGCTCTTCTGGCTGCAGCCAAGAAAGTCGAAGAGTGATTTAATGATCCATCGTAATACCAGCCTTCAATAATAAACCAGAGCAAGTGCCCTGCAGGTAAAACTGAGGTGGCAAGAGGTCCATGGAAATTGTAGGAAGCTAAGATCAGGATCATTTAGACTGCAGTTTAGTATTGTTCACCTTAAAGGTACTTCTCACATTAAGAACTTTGATCAGAAAGGAGTGGGGTATGGGTGCATTGTGAGGATCTGTTGCACCTGGAATGATGAAGAGTAGCTCATGCCACTGGAACTAACCATAGAATCCGTTACATCCGTCAATTTATAAGTCTATAGGACTGTTGCGTACGATAGGTCTACATGTTAAGTTACAAGTTTGCAAATTAGCAGAAAGAAAGTATCAGTAGGTCATTGATGTGCTTCTAACTCCTTATCCTAGAATAAAACTACATTCTACATTTTAGCAATATTTACCACTTAATGGAATTTATTCCAGTTTTCTTCAGATGAAGTTATTTATTAGCCTTCTTTTAAATTCAATATATTCTACCTAGCCTAATCCCTTCATCTCTATATGGCCCTAGGGCATAGCAATTACAATAACTCAATGCTCCTCCGAGATTCTACACAGAAGGGAGGAGGCACTCAACTACGAGTATGACCTTTGATCCTCACACTCAATGTGTTATTACATGAATGAAGGGGGAGAAAGAAAACAGAGGTTTGTATCAGCACCATGCAGATTAAAAAATCTCTGGGGAGTAGGGGGCAGGGGTTGATCCATCCCTAGCGTGTCCCCACAGGCAACACCTTGTCCCTAAATACTACTACTACTACTACTACTGGTAATGAGATAAGACTAACTACATTGAAATATTATGTGGATAACATAACTCTCACCTGAATTCTTGACATTCTTATCACATACTGTAGTATGTAAAAGTCTACTTTCTAATTGCACAATCTACATTAGGACATAAAGGAGGTAAACACAAACCTCATGAATTAGGAGGAATGCCTACTGGTTCTGGTGGGATCAGTTGGTGTTAGGATTGCAGCAGTTCATGAAGCAAGGCTCAAATCATACACAATGTTTTCTTTAACAAATTATTATTCAAATAGAAAACTTAATTTGTAACATAAAATTAAACATTTGAAAATACAGCAGTTTGCACAGCAATGCACCTGTGGAATGTGTCCCATTGTAGAGATAATCAAATTCAGTTTCTTTCTTCGTCTTCTCATTCAGACCAGGTCACTGGAAGGTGTATCACAGATTTTTTTGGCAGAGAATCCTGGAAAATTGAAAATCAATCCCTTACATTGTTACCAGTACTGTGACAAAAATATAAAGAAATTTCTAGATTAATCTTGTATCATGGCCTGGAGATGTGCTCGTGTAGCCTATACGCTACATTCTTAAACTCAAGTTAGCCATTATAGTGTAACAAAACAATTTAAACCGGCTACATCCTTATGCGAAAACAAGAATAATTATTTTAAATAATAATGTTTTTTTTCTTTTATTTCCTTTGAGGAGCAGTCTTGTGTAGTATTTTGCTAAATTTCCATGCTGGGAAGTGTCTGGAAATAATCTCAAGAAATGAGAAAACTGCCCTTCCTATACTACTGAGCAAGACCAATAAATGCAATCACTTATCAGACTCAATCGTCACAAATGGACAACACACTAAGGAAAGCCTAACCTCATGTCAACCATCTTCAGTTTACAGATTAATAATTTCATTTATTACCCAGTCAGGCAGATAACCTTGAAGTAGTCTGTCATTTCGATCACCACTAAAAATAAAATAAAGTTACCCAGCAAATAATACAAGTGTACATTGATTTGGTAGACCAGCATATAAAAGCCTCCAAATGAACCTCGAATTTCACATGATAGACCGGAGTTTGAGAGTCAGAGTAATCAAGTCGTTGACATAAGCGAACAGCTGACGTGTCATACCTCTCGTTAAGAATGCACTACCAAGTGCTTAGTCACAGAATGATGGTGTTTCATGTGATATGAAACGGCTATTCCCAAAGACTGTGTTCAGACGTTGTTGAACAGCCACTGCGAAGTGAGCCGTCCCCCTATCGTGTTGAAACCAAACACTGTTTAAGATTCCCAAATTTTGCAGCTGCGGGACGAGCCAGTCATTAGAACGATCAAAAAAATATGGTTCAAACAGATGCATTTGTATCATGCCAGCCCAGATCATGACGTGAGGTGGGTTCGCTTGATTTCTTCAGCTGTGCAGAGACCATTTAAAACAAATATGTTTTAAATTCCTAAGATGTTAAGTACAAATGTATATGAACTGACAATAGAAATAAATAATAATTAGTAGGGGTATACGGACTTTGTGCGCACACTGTAAGATTTTCATGCATTGTTTCGTCTTCTGGGGGACATAGCCAACTGATATTACTAACCACGGTCACTACAGCACCAGAAATATGTGTTAATATTTATTGCTCATTCAACGATGGCAGCCATGTTCGACCATTCATGAGGTCTCTTCAATTGTTAATAAGACGCACACATTGACATCACCACAGGTTGGAGTTAACATTGTTCACGATCGGTCCGTATTGACGAATGATAGTTTAAAATTTGAAATACACTTATGTTCCGTGTAGTCAATGTCCTAGGGCGTAAATAAACACAAAAAAAGTATTGACTAGACGGAAGATAAGTGTATTTCAAATTTTAAACTATCACCACAGTTGCCAACATGTGGGATACAAAATACACCACTCAGGTCTAGTCTGGATAAAGATTACTGATGCACGATTGCCCCACTGTGCATGACAGAAATCAGCACCCCGATTCTGTAACTTCACTCGTTAACAACCCACCAAAATTGATACGACGGAATCGTAACCATAGGCATAACAACAAATGGCTAGCGAGGCTCAAAGTGGTATTCTGTAAGGCACCTTGTTATGACGCTTGGTACGAGTTAAGGATCAGGATTTCATAGCCAGCTTCATAGTACGAAAGCTTTTGTTAGGTTCACTTCTCAATAAATCACATAGACTCCTCTGCATATTTTATTATTTGTTGTGGAAAGGTTCACAATTCTCACGATACACACCATATTGTTTTTGACACTGAACTTCACTGATATCAAAGACTATGTCAACGATACTGCACTACACTCTTGTGCTTGCTGCCAACACAACATTCTCCCACCTTGAGTTGTGGAAACAACTCAACAAAACAATAAAATAACATAACACATATATTTTCACAAAATAAATGAACACAGAAATAAATAAGTCAAAATATCTCTTTGGTTTAACCACCACTCTCCCACTACTGGTTTTGATGAGATCAGAAGTATTAGTAGATGGTTTAACCGTCTTTGGATTTTTCTCCTTCTCATTTTCATTCCGCTCAACTTGCAGTTTTAAAGCATGATCTTCTCCAGATGTCACTTCAAGTGGATACACCCTCTGTACTGGCCTCAGTAGCTCTCCTTTTGTAGTCGCCATGCGAACAACTCTCACGACACCACCTTTGCCAGGGATGAGCTCCGTCACTCTTGCCAGCGGCCAGTCTAGTCTCTTCGTGTTGTCACTGGCTACCAGTACTAGTTCACCTACGCAGGGTTTGTGATGACTTTTCCTAATGTGGTTCTTCTGTATTAGCTGTCCAAGATATTCATTCCTGAATCTTACCCTTAATGTTTCCTTTACTTTCTGTCTGTACCTGAATCTTCTGTCAAGTTTTATGTCCTCTATCATGTCGATATCGGGTATTCCAATCTCCTTGACTTCCTGTAGGAACATTGCAGGGGTGATAGCCATCAAGTCTTCTCCATCATTGGACAGGTAAGTAAGTGGTCGTGAATTCATGACAGCTTCAATGTCACACAGAACAGTCATCATTTCTTGGTATGACAGACATGACTTTCCCAGAACTTTCCTGAGCATTTGTTTGAGGACACCAATCAGCCTCGCCCACCATCCTCCCCACCATGCTGCAGTGGGAGGATTGAATTTCCATTTTATTTGGTGTACAGAACTATATTCAGCAATTTTATCCCACTGAATTGTCTCCAACATATTGCAGGTGCCTTGAAAGTTTGTCCCATTGTCACTATATACAATCATTGGCCTTCCACGTCTGGACACGAAGCGCCGAAAAGCTTCGAGGAATGTTGCAGTAGCCAAAGATGTTACTAGCTCCAGGTGTACTGCACGAAAAACCGCACACGTGAACAGACAGACCCAGGCTTTCTCTCCACCTTTCAAAATCAGAGGCCCGGCAAAGTCGACCCCTGTTATTTCAAAAATTGAGGCTTCTCTTACCATGTCTATGGGGAGAGGAGTTTGTTCTGCTTCAAGATGTTTTCCACGGTACCTTCTGCAGACAACACATGTTTTAATTGCACCCTTCACCGTTCTCCTTCCTCCAAGGATCCAATATTTCTGTCTGAGCCCACTGAACTGAATCTGGGTTCCAGCATGACATAAGTCTTTGTGCTTCTCCCTAATGAGAGCGTGAACTGCTGTATGCTTCGCAGGAAGGATAGCAGGACAACGGAAAGCATAATCATCTTTGCGAGATATAATTTTTGTTTTCAGTCTCATCACTCCCTCATCATCCATGAAAACACATAGTGAGTTGAATCTTTCATCCTATTCACCAACAAAACACTCCTTTTGTATGAACTTCATCACGACTTGTTCTGCTTCTGTGGTTTCTTCAATGGATAGTTCGGTAGTTCTTCTATTATTTTTCTGTCGACAATTATACAGAAACCTCAAGATCCATCCTATCATACGAACTGTTCTACGGAAACTTGAGAAATAGTCAAGGTGCCATTCTTGGGTATTGGACTTGTCTTCTAACACCGTCATAGTGTTGACTTTCTTTTTTCTTTCTTGGAAGACTTCATCATCGTTTGTTGAAATTTCGGGGCTAGGCCATTGTGTAGTGGATTGTTTTAGCCATTTTGGCCCTTCCCACCATCTCTGTTGAAGTAACTGTTTTGTGCTACATCCCCTTGATGCCAGGTCAGCCGGATTCATGGTTCTTGGAACATGCCGCCACTGTTCTATTCTGGACAGTCTTCGAATTTCTTGCACTCTGTTCCACACGAAGGTCCCCCAAGGTTCGTCTAACTTGATCCAGGACAACACAGTCGACGAGTCACTCCAATAATAAGTAACGATTTCTTTTGCAGTTAATGTTGGCAGTACTGACGTCACTAGTCGAACCCCTATTGTAGCTGCTAATAATTCCAGGCGTGGTATGGTGATACTCTTCTTGGGTGCCACTCTTGTCTTGGCTTGTACAAATCGTAACTCTATATTGTAAACCCTCTGTATTCGCAAGAATATAACTGCAGCATACGCAGTTTTAGGCGTCGCAGAACACGTGAAGAGATATATCTTCAACCGACTGGACACTACCGATCAAACATCTAGGAATCTTAATCTCAGACAGCTGAGGTAGTTCTGCCAACCACTTCATGAATCTTCTCTTTGTTGTTTCGTCTACTCTGGTGTCCCAACCCAAGTCAGTGGCCCATAGTTCTTGCAAGATTAATTTTGGTCAGAGAAATACTGGACATGAGAAGCCAATAGGGTCAAACACCTTATGTGCAGCTCCTAGTATAGCTCTTTTGGTGATTACATCATATTTGAAATCGTTAACATGAGTTAGATTCAGTTCAATGGTATCTTCTCCTTTATTCCAAATGAGCCCTAGCACATGAGTAAGATTTTCAGCTGTACCATCCTGAGAATACTTCCACCCTCGGAGATTGAAAGATGCCTTATCTATTATTATGCTTGCCTCTCGCATGAATGAATGAAGGTCATTTCTGTTGTTAACACTAATAGCACAGTTATCCACATAAAAACATTCTTCCAATCTTTCTATTGTTGAAGTTGAGTAGGAACTATTATCGACTGTTTGTCTCTTCAACTCGTTCAAGTGGAGTTTGACGGTTGCCGACAATAGGAACGGAGAACATGCAAGTCCAAAGACAACTCTATTGTGACGGAACACTTCTACCTTCCCTGTACTTTCCTCCTCCCACCAAAGGAATCTCAGAAAATCACGGTCTCTAGGATTGACACTTATTTGAAGAAATGCTTTTTCTACATCGGCCGTCACACCGATCTCATTTTCTCTGAACTTCAGTAGTGAACTAGGGATCAATTCTATGAAGTTAGGCCCTTTTTCAATACATTCGTTCAGAGATGGAGCGTTTCTCTGCTTCGCCGAGGCATCAAAAATAGGCCTGATCTTGGTGGTGCTGTTTTCTTTGAAGACAGGTCGGCGAGGTAGATAATGTCCACTATTCTTCAGTTCTTCTTCAGGTACCCTCTCGATGATTCCTTGCTCCAACCAACTTCGTAAGACATTATCGTACTCCTGATAATGTTGTTCAGCTTGTAGTTTCTTTGTAGTGATTTCTAATCTGTGCTGAGCAATTTCTCTGTTGTCAGGGAGAGGTGGATGTTGTTCACTCCAAGGCAGACACACTTCATATCTGTTATCTTCATTCAGCCGTGCAGTCTCAAGGAAGTTATTTCTAACACGCTCATTCCTCTCGACGATAGATTCTTTCACAACAGGGTCAGTAATTCCAAGAGTTTCTAAGTCCCAGAGATCAGAAATTCTTGTATGTTGGGAAAACAATGATGACACTAATAATGATGCCGAATCCCTTGGGCCTTGTTACCTATGACTTTTCCCATTAGTGTCCACCCTAGGGAAGTCTCCACCAAAACTAGGCCACATTTTAGTTGATGTTTCCTCCCAGTGAGCAATTCACCCGCCTTATCGGCCCCAATCAGAATCTGCACAGGCCCTCGCTCTCGTACATCAGTTAAACATATTTTCAGATCCCTTATCTCCTCACTCCAAGAACCATTCTTAATATATGGGACATCTTCACAAATAATCTCTTGGCTTAAAACCTCCAGCTCCTTGGAATAGTTTTCCCCCAATCGCTTTAAACTTATTCTGTAACAGTCGTGTTTTGCTTCTCGAGAACGTACTCCACCAAACAAGGAATGTATTAACGTTTCCTTCCTGATTGACTGATACCCCATTTCTTCGGCTAGGTCACATGCAATGTAGGATTTAGTAGACCCAGTATCAATGACAGCTCGTACAGTTTTTTGTTTACCCTTTCTTTTAATGACAACTGCCAGGGTTTGCAAGTACACCTCAGGAGAACAAGACACATTAGCTAAAGCCTTATCCACATTATTGCCATCCTGGAGAACCAAATTCCTGTCTCCCTCGTAATTCTGTTTGGACACACTTTCATTTTCTTTGTCACGGAGCTTATAACACATTAATACCACATGTTTACCACCACAAACAATGCACCTGACAATCGATTTACAAGCTCTACTTGCATGGCCCTTCTTTAAACAATTGAAGCAACAGTGTTTATCAGTTAAGATTTTCCTTTTCTCCCCTACAGTCATTTTTTGAGCTTTAATGCACTCCGGGCTCGAATGAGGTTTAAGACAAAAAACACACTCCTGTCTCTTAGAAACATCAGCAAACAAAGCAGAAGCAGTAGGTATATTTGGTCCAATGACATCCCTTGGTTTCTTGTCTCCCTTAATCTTAGATCCTTGGGATGTGCTAATACTAAACCCTTTCATAGCCAATGAAATTCTTTCTTCACTTACTTCTTCATTTTGAAGAAAAGCCATGAGCTGCTGCAAACGATCTTTGGATACGGAATCACACCTGAAGGAAGTATTCCTCTGCCATGCTCGTAATAGGTCTTCTGGCAAAGACGATCCCGGACTGTTGGAGAATTTCATCCATCAGGACTCTATACAAAGGGAAAGGAGATACGAACGACCCTAACTCATACAGGGGAATCGCACTGGAAAATAATATCTTTAAGATATATACAAAAATCCTAGCGTCAAAACTGGAAACATTAGCAAATATTCCTGAATGCCAGTTTGGTTTCATACGAGGTAGAAACACAACACAAGCAGTCAGATACCTCCTGGAAGAAGTAGAAGAAGCTTTGAGACATCCGAACGGAAAATACTACGCTGTCTTTATTGACTATACGAAGGCGTTCGACCTCCTAAACAGGGAAATACTGATGACAAAGTTGAAAGACATGATTGGGACAACACATCCTCTTGTCAGAGCAATTGAAAACATTTTAAAAGTCAATTTTGTACAGATTGAGGATACAGTCGACGTATCAGACACGTTCGAACAAACAAATGGAGTCCTGCAGGGAGATCCAATGAGCCCCTTGTTGTTCAACATCGCCACAGCAGACATTACAGACATCCTTCAGCGCACATCGAATACGAAACTTATCGTATACGCGGATGACATGGTGTTGGAATCACCAAATAGAAATGACCTGCAACGAGCCCTAATAGAGCTGGAGAAATGGGTACTGGAAAACCGCCTCACCATTAATTTGGAGAAGACAGTCCAAATGACATACCGGAAAGGAGGAAAAATTGCAGGTAGTGACTTCCTTACTCTTAATGGAGAACATCTGAAAATTGTCAATCAATTTAGGTATCTTGGAATTACCTTGCAAACTACTACAAAGTCGTTTAGATGCCATATTCAGGAGAGAACTGCAGCTGCCACAAGAGCAATCTCAGCCATAAAGAACCTTCCAGCTCTGTCCCTAGTTACAGCAATGAGACTTTTCAACACCGCCATATCCCCTATAGTAACGTACGGATTAGAACTGATCTGGGAAAATCTAAAACTTAGTGACTTTGAAAAAATAGAACGAGTCAAAGCCCGCTTCCTCAAAAATGCACTGAGAGTGGGAAAAGCAGCACCAACAAGAATGGTCTATAGACTAACAAAGGAGACCTACTACGCAGAAGACCTAAGGACCCAACTGCTTCTACCAGCTACAGAACATTACTCTAAACATCTGGAGAGGAGGAAAGCCAAAAGCGAAGATATAGATCCGGACTTCTACGCTACAAGCGCCATGGTGGACAGGAACTGGATGAAGGAAAACCAGGAACTGAGACATGTCGTGACGAGACACGCCATCCACGGTTTTCATCACAGAGTGTGTGCAACAAAATCTTACCATAACCCAAGCGAAAGCTGTGTATGTGAGCTGTGCAACAAGAAATGTGACAGGTACCACCTATCAAAGTGCTCCAAAAGAACATTATCATTGACTGAGTACAGTAAGATGTAAATTCTCTTCTTTTGGCCTTTCGGCTGCAATAAATTCTTATTAAAGCTTTCCACTCGATGACGGGTAAATCGATTGGCGCGGTATTTCAACGTATTTCATACCATTCGATATCGCAATTAGTTTGTATCATTTTTTAAAAACTATTTCCTATGTTCCATATTGCTTTAATCCATACTTTCGCCTATTATGGTGTTTTATTTATCGTATGCATTGACCATTCATACGGATTACTTCAACCTAATAAGATACACCTAACCCCATTTGCGAAAACATTTACGCTGTCTGTTCACATGAATACTATTTCAGTTAGGATTTTCTTTAGCTATTGCCTTAATTAATACCTTATTTTATTTCGGAGTACTGGTATCTTATTTATAGTACGGTATTCAACGGATACTGTATTCCAGCGGATCATGTCAACCTTATACAGCCAACTCCCTTCAGAAGAGAAATTACATTGCCTGTCCACATAAATATTCATTTTAGTTTAGTAGGAACCAAATAGTGTGTTGTCTGGTTTATTACATCATGAACTGTATCAGAAACCTAAGTTAAGATAAATGTTTTATGTGGCCAGTAAGCTATTGGGCAACTTAGGCCTACCTGTAGGCCTAGGACTAATTGACTACTGAGAGCAGTTTAACACATGATGACAATACCGATAAGAATAGGTGTATAAATTTAGAATAATGTTCGAAAATCTCCAAGAATGAGGTATTAACTCTTTGGGCAGTAACACAATAGAAGTTAATGGGGGGCGATGGTCCAATCTAGTATGCTAGTTTTTCTTCACGGTAGGCCTAATGTAGTGTTAATTTGAAATCATTGGTTCTAGTCAGAACATCACATTGCTCCTCTGGCTGCAGCCAAGAAAGTCAAAGAGTGATTTAATGATCCATCGTAATACCAGCCTTCAATAATAAACCAGAGCAAGTGCCCTGCTGGTAAAACTGAGGTGGCAAGAGGTCCATGGAAATTGTAGGAAGCTAAGATCAGGATAATTTAGACTGCAGTTTAGTATTGTTCACCTTAATGGCACTTCTCACATTAAGAACTTTGATCAGAAAGGAGTGGGGTATGGGTGCATTATGTGGATCTGTTGCACCTGGAATGATGAAGAGCAGCTCATGCCACTGGAACTAACCATAGAATCCGTTACATCCGTCAATTTATAAGTCTAGGACTGTTGCGTACAATAGGTTTACATGTTAAGTTACAAGTTTGCAAATTAGTAGAAAGAAAGTATCAGTAGGTCATTGATGTGCTTCTAACTCCTTATCCTAGAATAAAACTACATTCTACATTTTAGCAATATATACCACTTAATGGAATTAATTCCAGTTTTCTTCAGATGAAGTTATTTATTAGCCTTCTTTTAAATTCAATATATTCTACCTAGCCTAATCCCTTCGTCTCTATATGGCCCTAGGGCATAGCCTCACAATGGCTCAATGCTCCTCCGAGATTCTACACAGAAGGGAGGAGGCACTCAACTACGAGTATGACCTTTGTTCCTCACACTCAATGTATTGTTACATGAAGGAAGGGGGAGAGAGAAAACAGAGGTTTGTATCAGCACCATGCAGATTAAAAAATCTCTGGGGAGTAGGGGGCAGGGGTTGATCCATCCGTAGCATGTCCCCACAGGCATCACCCTGTCCCTAAATACTACTACAAAGTTACTGAGAATGAGATTAAGACTAACCAGATTGAAATATTATGTGGATAACATAACTCTCACCTGAATTCTTGACATTCTTATCACATACAGTAGTATGAAAAAGTCTACTTTCTAATTGCACAATCTTCATAAGGACATAAAGGAGGTAAACACAAACCTCGTGAATTAGGAGGAATGCCTACTGGTTCTGGTGGGATCAGTTGGTGTTAGGAATGCAGCAGTTCATGAAGCAAGGCTCAAATCATACTCAATGTTTTCTTTAACAAATTATTATTCAAATAGAACACTTAATTTATAACATAAAATTAAACATTTGAAAATACAACAATTTTCACAGCAATGCACCTATGGAATGTGTCCCATTGTAGAGATAATCAAATTCAGTTTCTTTCTTCGTCTTCTCATTCAGACCAGGTCACTGGAAGGTGTATCACAGATTGTTTTGGCAGAGAATCCTGGAAAATTGAAAATCAATCCCTTATATTGTTACCAGTATTGTGATCAAAAATATAAACAAATTTCTAGATTAATTTTGTATCATGACCTAGAGATGTGCTCGTGTAGCCTATATGCTACATTCTTAAACTCAAATTAGCCATTATAGTGTAACAAAACAATTTAAACCGGCTACATCCTTATGCCCGTGTTACTATTCATAATGTTGAATTCTGGGCTTATGCCGTGTTTAATTATATTAAAATTCGACGCGTTTCGAAAGAAACCATGTCTTTCATCGTCAGGAATAATCTGGAATACGACAATGTTGCTAAGAGAAAGCAACGAAGAACATATAGAAGGTTCCCAAAGATGGACGCCATTATAGCCCCATGTTAGGGACAACGGAAAGCAGCAGTGAATTACTTTCTCAGGGTTCTGATAATAGGTAGCCAGGATTCACTGTTTTTCGTAAGCCAACACACACCAATAGATATCTCCACGCAAGTTCTCACCATCACCCTGCCCAGAAACATGGTATCCTTACAACTCTAACTACCAGGGCTAGGAGGATTTGTGAAGTGTCTTCTTTACAAGAAGAAATTAACACCCTGCAAACCACCTTTGAGAGCAACGGTTATAGCAAGGCTTTGATTTCTACGGTTCTGAAACCAACAAATAATAATAGGACGTCAGTTGAGAAAAGAGATGTAAGAGGAACTGCTTACCTTCCGTACATACATAACACAACGGATCGTATTGCTAAAATCCTACGTCGGTACAACATACGGACTGTATTTGGAACTTCTGTTAAAATTAGGCAACTCCTGCGACCAACTAAGGACAGTTTGCCTAAATTGCAACAACCGGGTATCTACAGAGTTCCCTGTACTTGTGGCAAGGTTTACATCGGGCAGACTTCGAGAACAATATGCACTCGCATTAAGGAACATAATAGATGTATCAGGCTCATTCAACCTGATAAATCAGCTGTTCCCGATCATGCTTTAACACCTGGCCATGATGTTATGTTCCAAGGAGTGGATGTTCTTGCCCGTATAAAACAATATCGTCCCAGAATCATCAGGGAGGCGGTTGAAATACGTAAACACCCAGATAATTTTAACCGCGACACCGGCTACAATCTCAGTGAATCCTGGCTACCTATTATCAGAACCCTGAGAAAGTAATTCACTGCTGCTTTCCGTTGTCCCTAACATGGGGCTATAATGGCGTCCATCTTTGGGCACCTTCTATATGTTCTTCGTTGCTTTCTCTTAGCAACATTGTCGTATTCCAGATTATTCCTGACGATGAAAGACATGGTTTCTTTCGAAACGCGTCGAATTTTAATATAATTAAACACGGCATAAGCCCAAAATTCAACATTATGAATAAGAATAATTATTTTAAATAATAATGTTTTCTTTTCTTTTCTTTTCTTTTCTTTGAGGAGCAGTCTTGTGTAGTATTTTGCTTAATTTCCATGCTGGGAAGTGTCTCGAAATACTCTCAAGAAATGAGAAAACTGCCCTTCCTATACTACTGAGCAAGACCAATAAATGCAATCACTTATCAGACTCGATCGTCACAAATGGACAACACACTGAGGAAAGCCTAACCTCATGACAACCATCTTCAGTTTACAGATTAATAATTTCAGTTATTACCCAGTCAGGCAGATGACCTTGATGTAGTCTGTCATTTCGATCACCACTAAAAATAAAATAAAATTACCCAGCAAATAATACAAGTGTACATTGATTTGGTAGACCAGCATATAAAAGCCTCCAAATGAACCTCGTATTTCGCATGATAGACCGGAGTTTGAGAGTTAGAGTAATAAAGTCGTTGACATAAGCGAACAGCTGACGTGTCATACCTCTCGTTAAGAATGCACTACCAAGTGCTTAGTCACAGAATGATGGTGTTGCATGTGATATGAAACGGCGATTCCCAAAGACTGTGTTCAGACGTTGTTGAACAGCCACTGCGAAGTGAGCCGTCACCCTATCGTGTTGAAATCAAACACTGTTTAAGATTTCCAAATTTTGCAGCTGCGGGATGAGCCAGTCATTAGAACTATCAAAAAAATATGGTTCAAACAGATGCGTTTGTATCATGCCGGCCCAGATCATGACGTGAGGTGGGTTCGCTTGATTTCTTTAGCTGTGCAGAGACCATTTAAAACAAATATGTTTTAATTTCCTAAGATGTAAGTACAAATGTATATGAACTGACAATAGGAATAAATAATAATTAGTAGGGGTATACGGACTTTGTGCGCACACTGTAAGATTTTCATGCATTGTTTCGTCTTCTGGGGGACATAGCCAACTGATATTACTAACCACGGTCACTACAGCATCAGAAATATGTGTTAATATTTATTGCTCATTCAACGATGGCAGTCATGTTCGACAGTGCATGAGGTCTCTTCACCTGTTAATAAGACACACACATTGGCATAACCACTGGTTGGAGTTAACATTGTTCACGATTGGTCCGTATTGACGAATGATAGTTTAAAATTTGAAATACACTTATGTTCCGTGTAGTCAATGTCCTAGGGCGTAAATAAACACAAAAAAAGTATTGACTAGACGGACGATAAGTGTATTTCAAATTTTAAACTATCACCACAGTTGCCAACATGTGGAATACAAAATACACCACTCAGGTCTAGTCTGGATAATGATTAATGATGCACGATTACCCCACTGTGCATGACAGAAACCAGGTGTGTATATATGGCTAACGGATATCTAGCAATTATTGGTATAGGCAAAGCCCATTGGAGTGGATTTAAGAAATTTCACTCTCACAAAAAACATTAATTACAGCAGTGCACAATAAACATTACTGCGCGAGACAAACACCAGGGGTGTATTCGTGTAAATGGTTAATGCAGCTCTCCACCTAATAATTATTGGCCCAAGCAAAAGCCATTGGTCTGCATTTTAAAAAAATACTATTACAAATTACTTTTATTGATCTAGAAAAGGCCTATGATAGCATCCCTAGAACAAAAGTTTGAGAAAGCTTAACAAATAGGGGGTTAGGCAAGGAACTGAGAGTCATGATAAAAGGAATGTTAGTGAGAATCTTTTAAGAATGCCGATTGTTGCGCTTAAAGCAGGCTAAACTTTTACCCAGCAGGGTGCCGACTAAAAGCTTAGAACGGAGGAAGCCCTCAGACCTAACTTAAACAAAACTAAAATTTTGAAGAGTAAAACACAAGTTTGAGAGAGTGTCTCTACAAATAGGAAGCTGGCGGAGCGAGTTGTACTTGCCTTAATGATTTACTAGAATTAGCTGTGACAGCGAAGAGAAACTTTGCAAATGTTGTTATTTGAAGTTTCGTTTTAAACGCAACAAGTGGTAAAGTTTTTATTGATTCAGTGATTGCCTTTTTTTATTTTGAAATAGGAAATTATTTCGGGAGAAGAATCAGGGAAGAGAAGGTCCTGCCTAACCTTTGTTCTAGTAATATATATAGCAACAAAACAAAACAACAAACAGTTGATAGAATTTGGAAAAATTAACAATTAACAGTTTTAGAATCTTATTATGAGTTAAGAACAACCTTTTTTTGTTTACAAATTTCGAGGTCTAAGACCTTATATTTGGACATTTACAGTTGGCAAATAATTTTAAACAATTTAAATGGTTTCGAACCTATTACGAGCACTAAACCTGTACAAAGGTTTTAAGATGTGCTTAAAATTAAGAAGTTTAAAGTTTGTAATGACAATAATTGTAAAGTAATGATAACTTTGATAAATTAGTTAGGTAGGATACAAGCACTATTAGAATGCCCTTATGTCAAGCGAAAAGACTATAAACAAATAGATTAACTTCCTGATCGTAGCAGGAGGAAAAGGAGAATTACAAGCGGAGGTTACCACTATTATTTAAACAGAGGTTAGTAAATTTTACATTCAAAAGGGTCAGGTCGTATTAACGAAGCCTGGAGCAAAAAAAAAACAGGTACAATTAGAAAATTACTAATTCCTGAGCCAGCAAGATAAGAAAAGGAAGATTAATAAGTAGTTTCTATAACTACTAATATTTTTACAGAATGAATAAGTGGTACATGGAGAAAAATGGGAGGGCGCCAAAATTTGGGCGAGGCCTCGTAGAGTAGGACCAGATGATTAGATTAACCTAAATTTGTTAGTAAAAGGTATTTGAGGAAAATGAGATAGGGATTTATAGTTCTGGCCGATTTGTATTGCTCTCAATCGTACGCGGCGCGGTAGATAGTTGAACGGACACTGTTTTGCACTAAAGTTTGTTGATAGATTGGAAGATTTCACTATTGCAGCACTGAAAGTTCATGGAACAAGTGAAAAGTTATTGCAGTTTATGGAGAACACTTAGTTGAATTTGACTTGAAAAAGTTTATTGCGTTGGAAAGTTTGTGGGTTGCAGTTAATAGTTCTAGTTAACTTGAGGTTCGAGCAATTTGACGTTATTGAGCTTAGTTCTTTGCGTTTTGGAGTTTATTTTAAATGGACAATTCCAGAACTGTAGTGACAGTTAACTGGAGCGGTAATAATCCCTCAGCGGAAACAAGTTAAGTTTTAGACAGCGGTTCATTGGCATGAGACAACACAACCCCAGCAGTTACCTGAAATACAACGCGCCAAGGAAGGGGCAATTTTGCAGGTGTTAACGGATTAGCCTAGTATTAAGGATACACGAAGAGAACAATTAAAGACATTCATTTCGTTGTGATATGACGCTTTACTGATTGACAGATGCCGAGAGCACTTCTTTTTATCCTTCTCGGATGTATGCTGACGGTGTTAACAATTTTTACGTCAGCAATACTGTTGATCATCACCTTTTTTGTTGTTATTAGTTAGGCTATAATTTAGTTTCTTTCAATTTTATTCATGTTGTTTCGTTTAGATTAATATTTGTAATATTGTAGCGAGTTAGCCGTGCGGTTAGGGGTGCGCAGCTGTGAGCTTGCATTTGGGATATAGTGGGCTTGAACTCCACTGTTGGCAGCCCTGATACGATCGAACAGAATATAAAACAGACACACAACAGTACATGTAACACCAATGACAGATAGTGCTTCAAAACTTATGTTGCCAGCGGAACTGAGCACGTGCTCCACTCCAGGCGAACATGCAACTCAGGACGAGGCTCTTCTTTCCAGCGTGCTAACCTCGAATTTTTTTTTAAATACTAAGACGTAATATAAACGATAATTGTATGCAGTAAGTAAGGTAATCAATTGGCAGATAATTGTAGGAAGCTATTGTGACGAAAAATATATATGTTCAGAGTTCCGGCATGACAGAAGGTGAGGTAACAAAACCAGTGTAGGGGGGTTTCCGTTAAAAGTAAAAGCTCGTAAGACCCGTAGTCTTTTCTCAACGCTGGATGCTCTATAGGCTGTCGCTAGGCTTGAAGACTCGCTCTCAAGTTCATAACAAAATATCCTGTCGTGAGCCTACGCTACCGCTCTATTCAGAGCTGAAATGTGCGTAGATTAAAACTAGATTTCGGTCACAATACCAAGACACACGATACAAGTAAAACAAATTACATTGGAGCTGGCCGTATGGCTAAAAATCGAAGGCCAAATGCCAACAAATATTTCTAAATAAACATCCTCTTTAGGAATTTGCGTGCTGGTTGATAGCGTATTTTTCTTATGAGCTGTTTAATGTTCATTATTGTGACCCCAAGTGTCCTCCCTTAAAAGTAGCTAGTTCTAAGCAGAACAATGGACTGGGTGCAAATTGCGAAATTACATGTGTGTTGCCCAAACAGGGTTCGAGAGTTTAGCAATAACTACGCTAACTCCTGTCACCAGTCTATTTTGTATCCCTTACAACGCAAACCCGACAACGACGGGTACGAAGAGCTAGTCCAAGATAAGAACAAGAGACAGAGTTACATTTAATACCCAAACATTTCTTTATGTTCTTCTCCTTCCGAAAATTAGACAACTGTTCCTCAGATCCGTCAGCGTAATTTATTATACGTACATTTCCATATCAAAGACTTCAAACTTATCATGGTTCACTTCTTTCCCTTGCATCTCGCATTCAATATTTATAGGGACGTGGTGGCGCAGCGGTCAAGCTGTATGCCTCTCACCAAGGTGGACTGGGTTCGATTCCCGGTCAATGCATGTGAGATTTTCGAAGTGAAATGCCATGTTCTGTGGTTCGGATTCCACGTAAAATGGAGGTCCCGTGGCTCATGAACGCAAGATTAACGGTCACGTTAAACTACAAGCTTCCCTTTTCAATGTTTATATCCGAAAGGAACACGTAAGCTAACGATTAGGGGCAGATGACCTCGTTGTTCCGCCTCCTTAAAACATCATCATCATCAACAACAACAACAACCATCATCAAACTAACGATGATCTTTAATAGCAATTCACACACTGAAAATCGTAATGATTTTGAATTTGAGAATATCCTCGTTCTCGTGTTAGGGCAATGGCTGTGCTTTCGACCAAGCCAATTACACTTTTGCAAGCCGGAGACATTAACAACTGCGTGCTGCGTCCACATTAGAATATGTCATATTCGCAGCGTTTATCTATTTTTGCCATGGTACTAATGCTGCCTGTTGGTTTACGAAAGCTGAACTTGTTTCCACTAGTATTGTTTAGCATACAGTATATAGTGATAATAATAATAATAATAATAATAATAAATCTAATTATAATATTAATAATAATAATTCTACTACTAATAATCATAATAATAATAGCAGCAAATGAGATTTCTCAGCTATTATGTAATGTTGGATACAAGACGTAAGCCATAAAGTGATATTCAGACAGTTAAAATGTTTTGGCGCGACGTGAATTCGAACCGGGGATCTTCGGATCGAATCTGTTTCTAATCGTTTAACTGTCTATAGGCTACAGTCGTAAGAAATACAAGCCTCCTAACAACGTTCGGCAACGAAAATAATCTTACATCACGCATCATATTTATCTTGCATTTATACAGAGCGAAAATGAATTCCAGTGGGGACGCAGATTAAATAAACTATTTTCTTTCCTAGACAGTGTAAATGGAATAAGCGCACGGCACACAAAGATCACTAGAAACAATGCGACGTGACGCACCAAACACAGTCACAGAGGAGACTAATCTTCAGAATTGCGGCAGGTAAAGGTGAGGAAATCAGTTTCAAGTTTGGTATACAAACCAAAGAAGGCTGTCAAGTTAGTAAAATTTAGAACCGAGGTATGCGCCCCCCACTACAGGTACATATTCTCAGAACTACAGTATTGTATGACTACGTTCGTATGTTCTGGTTCAGCTGTTTTCAAGGGTGCTCTGACCAAAGTGTTTGACCATTCTTGCACCAGTTTGCACAGACGTTGATTGTTTCATCAAATAATTGTCTGTGTTATATTTAAGTAATGAAAGGAATACTTTGCCCAGCCGGGCCCCGGGGCTGCAGCCCCGCCTGAACCCCCTCTCTCGTCGGGCCTGGTTACACATACAACTTAATATGGAAAATACTCACTACTACAACTTTCAGCAGGCCTGGTTTACCACGAGGAATTTCACGGGTGTTGAAATAGTTAATCCGAACTGCTTTTAGATGCTGTCGCATCAAAGTCAACGATATTTATGAACAAAACTTAGCATATGATCTTACGTGTTTATGCATTTTAGCACCCACATCCTGTGTTGCCAACTCTACCAACAGCACGGCTTGAGAATTATAGACGGCGATGATTTATTTAGTAAATATCCTACACTTGTTGATACATATTTCAAATTCCCCACACACACACTCAGCTTCATATATCCTCAGTTTTTTTAAATTAAATAGAGAATACACATTATTAGGGTGAATTCTGTATAAAGAATAACTGAAATTCTCCAAAACTGGAAGAAACAAACTATAAATTCCTGCAACAGCACTGGAAATCAAAAGTTGGCAGAACATAGTGGTGATGTGCTCTGCTACCAAATAGCAATGATAATAGTGGAAACTCCCGCGAGAAACTGGCGACACTGATTCTGCGTGCTATCTAGCGGATCGCGCAGCCAACTACATCCTCGATTTCAATCGGCTGGCTGCTTATACGCTGCACATGTTAGAAGTGTAACTTTTGGACTATGTATGGATGTTTTAATTACAAAATACAAAGTGACCCCAAGTCTTTTTTCATCAAAACAAACAGCTGTAAGTATACCTACTAATGTTTACGTGCCTGTATTTTTTTAATAGTCTGAGTATACCACATTTACTAAGGGGCGGCCCGAGCGTGGTGCGAACGGTGCGACCACACGCTGTCATATGGGGGGCGCAGAAAATCCATCGATAGTTTGACAGTGCATTAAAATAAAACTCAATCACCTTATTAGCATACTACTTAACCCTACCCGTCAAAATTAATTCTATATAGAGTATAAGTGAGCTGGGGTGCGTGCATTTCAAAGTTATAAACATATAACGTGAAATTCGCACTTAATGTTGTATAAATATTAACGAGTTTAAACCAATATCTATACATCTAGGGTTCTGTCCGCCACCTGTTATCTTGGCGTTCAATTGCGTGCATGTGGATTGTGATTTGTGTCTGTGTTGCAAGCTACGACAGAAATTGAAACTTTACTTACTGTTAGAACGTTACTGTTAGACTTACCCAGTCCAGTCACATGAGTTAACTTAATAGTATCATTATTATTACATAGTGATATTATTGTGTATTGACTACGCGTCATCTAGAAATCAACATGCCCCAGATAGAAAGCATGAAAGTTGGCACCTAAACGTGCCTATGAAAATCAGCTCTGCATGATAACTATCTCTGCATCTAATTCAGATTCGAAAAAGAAAAAAACTAGCTGTGAACACCAGCGTATGGGATTCCGAAAAGAATACAAAATTCTTCATCGCTATTTTTCTATGTGAACTCCATTGATCTAAGTTACCGGCCGCCATGAAAACACAGTAAATTTACTATAGGAATAAGTAATGTAACAGAGTTGAGAATATGTGAATTGGTGCTCAGTTTGAAACATGAAGTCACTTAGGTCTGTTGTGTCACTATCAGTAATTTTTGGACATCAGTGATTCGGGTATCAACTTCAAGTGTATTGCTCCCAATAGCAAGCACAACTGCTGCGCTTCATGCGGATAGAGGAACAGACCTAGTTCTATTTCACATACCTTGGTAGACCAAAGATTTGTGTCTGTGTTGCAAGCTACGATAGAAATTGAAACTTTACTTACTGTCTAGAGAGCGTCTGTGAATTGTTCAAATCACATTATTGCATTCAAACTTTATACATTGTACGACATTCTCTTTATCAAATTTGAAGACAACATATCCACATTGACATGCTTGTAAATAGTCAGTGCCTGCCAAGAATGTAAATAATTTCTTGTATAGACCTGCTTCGATATGCAGATAGGAACACCAATAAGTTGGTCTGATGTACTCCTCATAACAAACAAGAAGTTTGATGAAAAATGTAGTACGGTACTTAGGCCTAGGGCTTTGAAGTGAACAATATGCTAGTCATGATCTCTACCAATAACAGTCGAGTCTGAAATACCTAATAAGAACACAGTGACAAGAATTGGACAAAACATGAACAACAAACATTGAGCGAGTTAGTGCATTGAAGCTTCAATAACCTGAAACTACCATCACCACGGTACCAATGACCGTTAATGATATCCAAAAATTCATCTGCAGTTCAGTTACACCACAATGTTGGAACCGGGTGAGTTAGCCGTGGTCGTTACGGCATGGTTGCTGGCAGTCGCTCACATCCGAGAGGCGAGGAGGTTCGAATCCCCCCGCCGGCAACCATGAAGATGGTCTTCTGTGGTTTCCCATCTTCCTTCCAGGCAAATGCCAGGGTTGGTCCCTAACTATAGGCCACAGCCGCTACCTTCCAACTCCTCGTCCTTACATTCAAACTTTCCTCCCCAGACAACCCTCCACACGCGACGGTACTTGTCGCTCATCCACTAGGTGTCCGCCTAGAAGCAGCTACAAAACTGGCGAGCCGAACATGTCCTCGGACACTCCCGGCACTAAAAGCCATACCGTACGCTAAAAAAAATGTTGGGACTTGAATAACCTCAGTTATGGTATTCATAACCCACCATTTCAAACAGAGAAATAATACTGTACTTCTTGGACTTGATGGATACTGCAATACCAGTAGGCCTAGGGTATCGTACTAAG
Organism: Meconema thalassinum; assembly: GCA_946902985.2. Classification (NCBI taxonomy): domain Eukaryota; kingdom Metazoa; phylum Arthropoda; class Insecta; order Orthoptera; family Tettigoniidae; genus Meconema; species Meconema thalassinum. The sequence continues at coordinate 194,666,122 of OX336395.1, forward strand.
GCACCTCAAATACTAATCTACTGTTCTTCAGTGGGAATGTATACGGTAGCCTAACCTTGAAGCAGGAAAAAAGCAATTTCTAATAAGAATAAACATTAACAACATTAAAAGCTGTGATCAGCCTAGGTAGGCCTACTATTATATAATAACACTAGTGGAAGAATATGGTCACTCGAAAGTTACAAGTCTAATGAAAAAATGGTCCACAATACTTCAAAGCTCTAAGAATCGTACCTCTTTCTACAAATCTTCGGCGAAGCTCCATTCTGAAGTAGGCTAAAAATCATCCCCCACCCTTGCGTAACGGAGCTCCTCTTACCGGTGAACCGGTGGGATTGTTCTTTCTTCAAACGCTTTAAAATAAACACGTCTTCATTAGACGGTAGAAAATGGAGAACATCTTCTATTATAGTCAATAAGAAAACATAACCATGTGAATTCTAACCTTATTACACAAAGGCTTAGGCATTATATGTTATAAAACACTATATGTATTAAATGCCCACCAATAACACAAAAAAAATGAGAAATCCAGAATGCTATCGTAAAATTTAATACTTACAACTAAAAATGGTTTTATTGTCCTCCATGTGTCTTCGGTTAAGTTTAAAACAGCGAAACAGCAAGATCATTCTGGGAAGATGGCGTCCAAATTGAAAGCGACCACAACACCATTACTGAGTGAACGAACCGAGTCTGCACCCTCGAAAATCACGCTATGTACACTCGCACTCTGTTCGTACAATTACACTTGATCGCATTTGGAACGACACTCGCTGACGTCACTTCCGAGTGAGATTGTGCGAGAGTGTACACTTTGGCTATTTGGCAAACAGTCTATAGAATAATAGCTAGCTAGTAAATACTCTAGATCTAATATTAGCCATGGTGGTACTTGTATCTTCTTAAGAAATAATGTAGATCACGAACAGTTAACAGATTATGATTATATAATTACGGAACAGGATTTTGAATTCTCCGCCGTAAAAATACAGCTGTTTAAGTTAGGAATTGTATGCGTATACCGTTCTCCGTCAGGAAATTTTCGTTTAATTATAGATAAATTAGAATTCTTACTCAACATGAGCAAAGTAAATTTCGATATAATAATTTGTGGAGATGTAAATATGGATTTCTTTAAATGGGATAGAAATGGTGAATTATTAACACAGTTACTAATCTCCTATGGACTCAAACCTACAATAAATACCCCAACTAGAATAACAAAATTTAGTAAAACCACTCCTGATCAAATATTTATAATTAAAGATGATTATCACCATTCAATATAAGTCTATTGCCAAGGTTTTATTGACCACCATGGACAAATACTGAGCTTTGAAGTACCTGAAAAATCAATAATAATGATAATGGAATAAAATCAAAGTGCAGGTCATTCACTGAAACAAATGTTACATATTTCAATGACTTATTAAATAAGGAAACATGATCAGAAATGTATAAACTAGAAAATGTAAATGATAAATTTAATCCATTTAACAGTACCCTAAAACACTATTTTGAAACATCATTCCCCTTTAAACAAAGAACTATTCAAAATAACAAAACCAGCAATTAGATAACATCAGGGATTATAAATTCATGTCAAAGAAAGAAATGTCTACACAAAATATATAAACAATACCACACAACACCTGAATTCAATTTATACCACAAAAATACACTAGCATATTAAGTAAGGTAATACGATTAGCAAAGAAAATGCATAATGATAATTTTATTTCGCAAACATCGAATAAACTCAGGGCTATATGGACAGTGATAAAGAAAGAAATTGAAAAATCTACTAAAATACAAAGGACCATTACACTGACCTGCAATAATGAAGTGATTAATAATCCAGAGGGAATAGCAAACACTTTTAATTACTATTATCTGGAAATTCCACAAAACATAAAAAATAAATCACAGGTAAATACACTAAATTCTAATAATAAAATAAATATATACAATGATTCTTTACTTATAAATCATGTCATCAGTGAAGAGGTAAGAATAGTTATAAAAGAGCTAAAAATAAATTCTGTGCTGATATTGATGGCATCCCTGATGCAATTTTAAAGAAATGTGCAGAAAATATAATAAATCTACTTACGTACTTAATAAACAGTTCAATTCTCTCAGAAACTTACCCAGATATTTTGACGTTATCAAAAGTAATTCCAGTGCACAAAAACGGTTCAAAAGACGAATTAGATAACTATCGTCCTATTACCTTACCAACTGGTATTGCAAAATTTGTGGAAAAAATCATGTATAAGAGACTGATAAGTTTTATAGTAAAAATAAAATACTATCATACAACATGGATTCAGAACGGAAAAAAATATACATACAGCAATTTATGAATGTATTAATAGTATACTGAAATTAATTGAGCAATAAGGAACATGTAACTGGCCTATTCTTGGATTTATCGAAAGCATTTGATGTTGTTGACCATAAAATCCTCCTTACAAAACTAAATCAATATGGTATTAGAGGTCTAGCTAATAAATGGATAGAGTCTTACTTAACAAGGTGTAAACAAATAGTAAGCTTGAGACACAAGGATGATGGAACCAGAATACTTAATAAAACATTGTCAAATGAGGGTATTATTAAATTTAGATTACCCCAGGGATCTGTTTTCGGCCCACTACTCTTTCTTCTATATATCAATGATACAACTCAGAACGTTGATTCTCTTAAGGAAATTTTGTTTGCGGACGATACAACACTTGTAATTTAAGGTGAAACTAAATAGGTCTCGCAGCAGTCTTTTACAGAAGAGTTAACCAAATGGTCACAAGATAATCGCCTCATAATAAACTATAAAAAAAACAGTATCTCTAAATTTCCACACTATACAGAATAGGTATCCTGCGACGCCCAATATAACATTAAATGGTCATCAAATAGAAAATAAATCAGAAACAAAGTTTTTAGGACTATGGATACAACATGACTTGAAATGGAATAAACATATACAATATCTGAATACTAAACTGAACTCGATGTGCTTTGCGTTACGTATTTTGGAAAAACTTGCACTTGCATGCACACATTAAGAAATACTTATTTTGCTTATTTCCATTCGTACTTAAGATGGGAATATGGGAAGGATATGGTAATGACTTTTATTGATCTAGAAAAGGCCTATGATAGCATCCTTAGAACAAAAGTTTGGGAAAGCTTAACAAATAGGGGGATAGGCAAGGAACTGAGAGACATGATAAAAGGAATGTGCATGGAGTGCTACAGTAGTGTGAAGACTAGAGTCGGGACATCGGAATGGTTTAAAATTGACACTGGACTAAAGCAAGGGAGTGTGGTGATGGATGGCATCATGAAGGTAGCAATGAAAGAATATAGTAGGGCAAAGATGAAGGTAATGTTGTTTGCAGACGACGTTGTGATCTGGGACGAGGATGAGAGGGAGGTACAAGAACAGTTAAGACGTAATAAATGAAAAGATTGAGCAATGGGGATTGAAGATAAATGTGGAGAAGAGTAAAACAGTGGTGATGAGTAGAGAAAAGAAAGAAGGAAAAGGAGTAATCAAAGTAGGAGGTATGGAATTGGAAGTAGTGAAACACTTCAAATACTTCGGAAGTGAACTGACTGAAGATGGAAGACTAGATTTGGAAATTAGCAGAAGAATCCAACTCGGGAGTGCTTTCTACCAACAGGTACGGGGACTAGTATGGAACAAGGATATTCCAATTAAGTCTAAAGAAGTTATGTACAAAGCATGTTAGGTTCCTATAATGACATGTGCAGCAGAAACTTGGACAATGACTAAGAGGGATGAGAGTAGAGTACAAGCAGCTGAGATGAGATTCCTAAGAAGTATGGTCCAGAAAACGAGGAGGGACAGAGTGAGAAATGAAGATATACGGAAAGAACTGGGAGTACAGACACTAAATGACAAACTGGAGAAAAACAGATTGAGATGGTTTGGTCATGTCAAACGGATGAATGAAGTAAGGCTACCAAGACGAGGACTGTTTCGACGGATGACAGGGAAGAGAGGACGAGGAAGACCAAGAATGCGTTGGATGGACTCGGTGGAGAATAGTATTAGAAAACGGAACCTGGATTGGAACACTGTGTCGGAAGAGGAATGGTGGAACGACAGAACAAAGTGGAGAGGAACCATATTTGCCCCCACCCAGTGTCAACTGGAAAAGGGGAAATGAAGATGATGATGATGACTATTACAAAACGCATCATACATATTCCGGCGTTTAGCTGTATACTTGACTTTGAGAGCTCAGCGGTAGGAGAGAAAAGGTATTTTAGCTTAATTTCAGACGCTATTTGATGCCGAGCAATTTTCCCTTTAAAATAAGGTGTAATATTGCGTATTTTGCACCACATAACACATGACCCAGGTATGCAATTTTCCTACATTTGGTGGTAATCATCAGCTCCCACTTAGAATTTGGTCTCCGCAGTACCAGCTCATTAGAGATGTGAATAGAGTAGATTAGGGGGAGGGCAAATGACCTCGTAGTTCCACCCCTTAAAACAACAACTCTCACTGCTGCACAATAAAAATACTGTCAAATATCACTAATATACTGTCAAATTTCACTAATATTGCTTAAATGAAGGTTTTTATTTGTAGCTTGGTCAACGGCGGCAGATGTTTGTGGCCGACAAATTGACGTCATATTACGGTGCCAACATGACCGATACAAAATGCACCACATGACACCTTTGTAATTATGTGAAAAAAGAACTCCAATACCATCACGTCATCAAGGTAACTAAGAATTCCCCTAAACGCCAGTGCATCGCAAGGTATCGATGAACCTTATTGATCTAGGCGAAAACCATTGGTCTGCCGGATGTGATATAGTATCGAATGCGTGTGGTTGGCAATACTGTACATGGTGCTAAAAATGGCAGAGCCAGCTGGAATTTCATCTATATAAGTCGTGATCCTATTTGGGATGGCTGGGTGGGTTACAGAGAGCAGAGAAGTAAACATCTAATACTATATTGTCTCAAGATACCATTACTGCAGGTATTTTGACTAATTTCAGTAGTTTAAGAATTTTATGTTCGACCCTCACCATTATGTGTTAGAAAACTGTATCATAATGATGGTCATTATAACACTGTTTTTCATTATGATACAGTTTCTCCAGCCAATCAGAGCTCGTTCATTGACCAATTAGGTAACGATACCTTCGCGCATGCACTCAAAATCCAACATGTCGGACATAAACACAACATCGAACTATAATAAATTACCGACATGGAATACGCACCGTCCATATGTTCGCGTAAATAAACTGGCGAATATGAGACAAGAAATAGCACTGTACCGGTACCTTAATATCCCCAAAACCATTTTCTACACAGCGCGTGGTTTTGACACGACTTCAGTGACAGTTTTACTGAATACTGGTGCGCAATCTGAACATATGGTATTGAAGCACACAGAGCGCATGCGTCGGTTGTCCAGAGAGCTTGGACAAGAGAGATATACTACCCACCGCAGCACCCAATCACAACATTCTACAGTAGTGACTGAACAGATATTTATGAATATTTATGTTAAAACATATAATAAAGTTATAATTATCGTCGAACATAAACAGTCGTATGCAACTCGCCTATAATGGTAATTAAGACACTCGTATGGAAATTATAAAACTCGCATACGCTCGTTTTATAAAAAATACTCGTGTCTTAATTATAGCCATTATAGGCTCGTTGCATAATGTACTATTTTACTTCGGTTCAGGTAAACTCCACTCTTGGAAAGCTTTACGCCTTGCTGCATGTAGTTAGTTCTCAAATGATAACACAATGAAATGAAGAAAATTAACGTACCTTTATGTTAGACATAAACTCCCAAAGCACCATGTTGTGATTTTTCTTTCTCATCTGATCCATTTAGATGACCGAGCTGTGTCATACCAGGTTATTAAAACTGTGAGCAACTACGTGTATCCAGTGCTAAGGTTTTAGTTTCCAGCAGAAGCATGCAATGTAATCTTTTACATGAAAGTCCTCCCTTCGCAATGACAACTTGCCAAGCAGACTGACCATAAAGTTTAGTTCATTTGGGGTCTGATATTATTTCTTATTTCTCCCCTACACTGTTAATCGACTGCATGCATTACATGTAACATTAACTTCCCTCATTAGTTCAATATGAAAGCATAGGACAATACTGGTACTCTTTATGTTCCAGCCTGCCTACTAAGGCTATTTGCCAAGGTCTTAAATGATAGCCTATTGTTTATATACTTACGGGATCAGAACTGAATGCTTTCACACTACCAGTTCTGACGATGGGGATAACAATTCCTCTCATTCTCTTAGGTAAATGAGTTAATTTCAGTTTGTGAAAGTCCATTATGTGTCCTGTCTCTTCACCACAATTAAGTTAATTATAATTTACCAATGGCATAGGCCGAGGTCGTGAAGTAATGTGAACATTTGCAGCCTTAATTTAAATAATTAAAAGCACAATTGCCGCACATTAGGTAGGTATTCGTCTTCAAACTTCTGACAGCACTCATTTCCATAACCTAGAAACAAGCTTGGAGGACTACTGACTACAAGCTTCCGCAAATATTATTCGAATTCTACAATTAAAATGAAAGCTAATTATTTCCAAAGTAGTAAAATAGCACTTAAGTTTCTTCCTCATCAAAAAATCGTTTTAGATCGCTTACGGCATCTGGAAACAAAATTAAAGTGTAGGTTAATAACAATATTACTCGGGCCGACATTATTCATATTAAGTATACTATTTACCATAATCGTCAAAGAAAGATATTTGCACAACTTGAAGAATAAAAAATATATTATTTTGTACTTACCTTAGCCCATATTCAATGAATAAATTAATATTCAAGGCATTAAGTGATAACATACTGTGCCCAACTCTAGGAATGGGTATTCCAAGATTCAGACACCTAGATATCAAGGGAAAGGCTACAGCCGCTTTTGAAAGTTGAAATATTTGAATATCACGCTCCATTACTTCTAGAATGGAATGGAGACTTTGTGCAGCCAAGAGCATGTTAAGTGACGTAACGAGTAGTAGCAGAGGTCGAGACTATTTGTTGATTAAATAGTTAGCCATGGAGTAGAGACTTGAGACTTGGATCAGATTACTGGCACGGCCAAATGAAAGTGAATCGGACCAGAGACACTGGAGATATGAGGATTTCCAGATTTCAGCGTGATCCAGCGTGGACCCGACCGTTTTGAATAAAAGCCGACCGGCCCAAGCATCATCAGCTCACTTCGAACCAAGCTCTTGCATGACAAGGTGCTGCTGCTACGTTGAGCCAAGGCACATGGTTGCCGGATCTACGCCGAAGATATCTTTAAATTGTGATAGTCACAAAAGTGTTGCGATACGTGTGGAACATAGTAAGTTTCCGGCAGAGGGAATCACTAAGGTGATTGTTATTTTTCTACGGACACTGGTGAAATACTTTATTTCTATATGGACACATGCTAGACTTTGTCTAGAAAGTACTTTGTCACAGTCCAGTAATAATAATTCTATACTTGGATATTTTAATCCAATTAGTCAGTTTCATATATTGTAACTTGATAACCACTCCGATCTTTCAGTATATTGAAGGCCAGTCTATCACGGTGTTGTTCATTAGCCGACAAAGGGAAACTATAAGTTGCTTCGCGCATGATAGATGGTGATAAACCATGCCCAGGGAACGATCTTCAGAACAGCCAATGATTGATTTAGACTGTCAGTGTTTTCCTGTACTGAAAAGATTACCGTGAGTTATGTTACAACTGACGTATTTGAGAATAGATCATTTGGATCTGACCCCATTTAAGCAAACTGCTATGGATTTAACAGAAGTAAATATTATAATGGATCAACAGTTACTTCCAACTTCAAGAAATATTTCCACTATGTCGTGTTAGACAGATTGTGGGTATATAATGGCGGCCGATACAAGGATTAGACGTGCGTGTCCAATAGGACATGTATCTGGATAAATCTGGTACAGACCAGGTTCACTACGCTTCAAGACCAACGAGAAATGTAAGCCACATTTGACTTTTATATTATGCCTAGCTAATCGGAACAAACTCATTTTCTGCAGATGACCAACACATTTATTTTTCTTCGTATTTAAATCTTGCAATGATTTACGCAAGACACATTAGGGTTATTCTGAGTATTTTCAGCACTCGGAACAGTTTAGGATCGACGACCGAGCATAACGAGCATTTATTTGAATGTTTCATATTTTTTTGATAATCACGGTAATCAGCCGAGGTAACTGTAAAAGATAATAATTATATTTTGTTGAGAAATGGAGATTTTATCCATATTCGAAGAATCGAACATGTGGATTCTCACATAATGAAATAATAATTAAATATATTTAAAATAATATAACTAATAATAATAATAATAATCCACTAATAATAATAATAATGATTTTCATAACTTTTCTAAATAATTCTTGGATCTTATATTTTCTAATAATCACATTCATTGAGAGAGAGATTATGAAGTAGTTGAATCATTTCTAGTTTGGAACAGGTGATTTTCCGAAGGATAGTGGTTAGCGCAAGCCCGCATTCAACCAACATGACAGTTCTGGTTGAACAGTTAATATTTGCCATGAGCAAAGTATATTTTTCAGATAACACGGAGAGGCATGAAACGGGAAGCAAATGATATTTGTATCAATTAAGATATTTTGTATTTATATAAAATCATGACGTAGATACACATTCGAAAGTGAAATAGAGAGTATCATAAGTGTGGTAACTTCACGATTTGAACTGAATGATAAAATAAAATAAACTTGTAAGTTTATAAATCTTCCAGTGTGGATAACAAGCAGAGGTTTGATTTATTGTATAAATTTTGGGAAGAAAATTTATGTGTGTGGAGTAGTTGAAATGCCATTCCCAGGTGCGCATGTTTAAGTCGCAGGAATGAGGAGGATTTTATTTGAGCATCAATCAAATAGCAGGTTCGATGACTCAGTGATAAAGAAGGAGTATTGGAACTACACATTGCGTCGTATGAATGACCCAAAGGTTATTTCTTAAAAAAAAAACATCAGTTCTTATTTCAATCTTGTTTACGGATTCCATTAAGATTTTGATTTTGCTAGAACCCGGATTTGTCATGATAGTATTTTATTCTTCTTCAGAGGAAGACCTTTGCCGTTGTTGTTGGAATATTGTGTTCTTATAAAAATAATAAAATGGGCCACTGTCAATTATAAATAATTCTATAATCACGAATAATTTGAAGGATGTTTTTCAATCCTAGTGTCATGAAATAAATGAATTTATTATGAAGCTACAATTCTTATTTCCGCATTCTGTTCAAGAATTGCAAGTTGTGAAAATTATTAAAATGACCACAAATATAAATATTTTTCTTAATAATGATTCCAAGTGGAAAATCGAATAGTTGAATGGTCCAACAATTTATTGATCAAGTTGATGATTCAGAAATCATATATTTTGTTAGGAACTTGAAGTTCATAATCGAGTCACTTCTCGAAACGTTTAATGTCAGAAGAACAATTAATTTTATTGTGCTTCGCACAGTTCTTCGATGCTATGCTCAAGGGTCAGATACTTTTCAGATGTTGTTATTAATATGTGTACATAATTTGTGTTGATTCAGAGATAATAATATTTTTTGACAATATTTTTTGAAACTCTAAAATAAGTGAAAGTTAAAAAATTCTATGAACAATTATTTTACGAGTGTTAATATTATAAAAAAAATTCAACCAGTGAACTACAGTATTTCCAGTAAAGACAATTAAATTTGAACTGGATTTAATCATAAATAATATTATAATTTTGAAACACAGTCTACAGGACTGATAATCAGACTTGTGTCTCCAAAGATAATTGTCCAATGTGTTGGAAAATTTCTGTAAATTGTGTAAATAATAATGTGGGTCGCCACACATGCATGATGCTGCTTTGAGCACTTTATTTTTGCAGTCAATTTTAAATTCAGAATAAAATGAGATAATTTTACATGATGTGTTATGCCAGTTGAATCTCCTTCTATCCTTATTGTTGCATTGAGCCAAAAATCAGTAAAGCATTTTTTTTCATTTGATGTCGTTTTTGCGATTAGCTTTAACCCATCTGGCGCCCCGGGATATTTTGACTCTCGTGCTGGCTGATTCTTGGTAAAATGCATATGTGGTCGTGCGGACTCCGGTCTAAACGGGCACATAAAATAAGATAGAGAGAGAAAATGGCTTCGAACGTGGGGCTCGAGTTAGACATGGTCAATCGCATGCCGATTTAAATTGTGATAATTTTTTTATATATAGATATTTTGGGAATTGAGAGATGTCTGGTTTGGATGAATAAATTAGTAGGAAACCAATTAGTGGGGAAAATTAAAAATTTAACTGGGTTAATAATTAGAATGGGTTTGATTATTTTTGATAATGGCTTAACCATTAGGGCGTCAAGTAAATTCAGTAGTAAACGTTCGATGACTGGACATACGCATTATTAGAATCCAGGTGGAGGATATTTGAGAACTTGCATATTTTTCTTGTGATATTGTGGTAAATGTAATTCGTAAAAGTAGAGAATTTTGTTTTTCCATCACGTCGACATTAGGACCAATCTCATTTTATTAGAGTGTTCCAATTAGCTATTCATATTTCTTGTTCTAATTATAATCTTGTGTCTGCCAACATGTATACCCCTAAGTTTTGAATAATAATTGAAAATTATGGAAGAGATGATGAGGATGATGAGGAGTTTGGAAGAGAGTTCCAAAGAAGCTGGACTGCGTGTAGCAGCCAGTAAGAAAGAAAATACAGAGGCTTTGGAAAAGAAACTTCAAGAAAATTCTGATTCTTTAGAAAATAAACTTAAAGAAAGTTTAAATGATAAACTTAAAGAAAATTCTGATTCTTTAGAAAATAAACTTAAAGAAAGTTTAAATGATAAACTTAAAGAAAATTCTGATTCTTTAAAAGATCACTTGAAAGAAAGTTTAGATGATAAACTTAAGGAAAATTCCGATTTGTTAGAAAGCAGGTTAAAAGATAACTTGAAAGAAAATGTAAATAGTAAATTTAATTCTATGGAAAATAAATTTAAAGAAAATTCGGAAATCTTGAAAATGTCACTTGAGAGTAAAATTACTAAATTATGCGAAAAAACACATGAGCTCGAAACTTCATTAGCCACTAACGCAAGTTTAATGGACGATAAATTTCGCGATGCCTATCTAAGATCCCAAAGCTTAGCTGATAGGATAGAACATGGTCTTAGGAAAGTTGGTGAAGACATGATCAACCTAGAAGTCAGAGTGAAGAAAGAGAGCAATGAGATGGCAACTCTAGTTGTTCTACGTTTGACAGAACAATTCAAAGAACTCATAGTGGGAGAAATAAGAGAAGGTGTGATTAATGAATTACAAACTGAAGTTAAAACCACAGTTATCGATGAGATTAAAGACACACTCTAGCTGGAGAACCAAGAGGGAGTTAAGGAAATTAGGGAATCTTTGTCATCCCATATTCAAGTAATTTCCAAAGACATTCAAGCAACTCAGAAGGACATATCAGATGTGACAGGGTCGTTGAAAAGTCACGAGGCTGTTATGAACCAGATATCCACTGATGTCAAGGAGAACTGTAAGGAAACCGAAGAAATTAGAAAAATGGCAGAAGAAAACCATAAGGAAATTGAGGCTATGAAAACCCAAATCAAGGACGAGAAACAGTCTGACCATCTGTTGAAAATGCCAAGTATAAGGGGAGAAGAACAGATACAGATAAACCTAGGAGCAGCTAGAGAAACTGATAGTCAAAGACAGGATGAGGTCAGGACAGTATTTCAATCCAACCCCATAACTGTATTCAAGAATGTAGAGGATAAGCCTTCTAAATTTTCAGGGCGAGATTCTGTGACACCCGTAGAATTCTTGAGAGAAGCAGGTGATTACCTAAAAGATTCCAAAATCCCTAAGGAAAGACAGATCCGAGTGATAGGGAAATTTTTGGAAGATCCCGCACTTCTCTGGTTTAGAGCATTTAGGTCCACTCTCACCAATTTTGAGGAGTTTTCCCGTGGGTTATTAAAAACGTTTTGGTCCCCGGAAACCCAACAGCAAGTCAGAGCAGAATTATATTCAAAGAGATTCTCGACGTCACAACCTACTCGATACTCTACGTACTTTTCTGGACAGCTTTCTAAACTACAACATTTAGATCCGCCGATGCCAGATAATGAATTAATTACCGCATTAATACGTCAGTTTCCAGCAGAAGTCCAAAGAAATTTGATCGCTGCTGACATTTATAATATGGAGCAATTTGACGAGGTATTGCAGAAACTTGATCACACGAACGCTCAATTCTTCCATCAGAAGGGAGGAAAGAATAACAACGCTGTGTACGCTGTTATGGCCGACAGTTATTCCCAAACACCTCGAGGGATTCGAGAGGGGCGAGAAGAGAAAACGCAGAGGGAAGAGCCCGATAAAAGAGGATGGAATCAGAACAATAACAGATACAGTTACAAGCCTTTTGCGAGACCGGATGGTGGATATCGATATAATACTCGATGGAGAAGGCCAAGGGATAATCAAGGAAGGTACCAGGAAAGAAGGTACTATAGTAGAAACAATAACTATAATAACAGAGGGAATGTGAATACTCGTCAGTCCAATGAAGAGTTCAATAAGGAGACGAGGAAGAACTTGGAAGAAAGACACCAAGAAAACTTGCAGTTCTTGGAACAGAAGTCCAATGAACCAGGTCCATCGGGAACACAACAATCCCGAGGGAATGGAAAAGAAAAAAACTTCGAATTCACAGTAGAAGATAGAATTTTAAACACTTTCACTTCCAGGATTATTAAATGGCAAGCAGAGGATGATGACTTAATTCAACATAATGACGAACGGAAAGAAATGGGTACAAGAATTAAAATGCCAATCATATCATGCGAAGTATTCGGTATGCCTGTCGATACTTTAATTGATACTGGGGCTATGCTTTGTCTTGTGAGCGAGAAGCTTTATATTCTGTGGAAGCTCAAAGAGAATTTAGAGGAGATTCCAGTATCAGGAATTAAAATCCAAGGAATAATACCCAACAAAATACCTCTGTGTAAAACACAATTATACTTATGTGCAGTGGCGTGTGGTGGAATTTTGCTTAGGGTAAGCAATGGTTTTCTTCGCAAAATCATTGAAGACCCAGTTGTAGAAGTTTGGGATGTTTTGAACTTAGAAAGTAAATCTATCTCAATTGATATCAATAATACATATTATACGTTTAGTTAAAATACGGAATACAAGCTTTCACTTTCGTGTTAATAGGCCTACTCAATTGAGGAGTTGGACGATTTCCTAATGACATTAATTTTTTGTTCTCAAATTTACCGCACATCACACGCTGTCATCTCTAGACCCAAGTTCCGGTGCCATATTTTTACAGATTTCTCACGCCCACTAGTGTAAACAAAAACGTCTACTGCATACCCTACTCCCTTTTATTGCATTAGACAACATTATATCGCTGAACTATGAAAATGACGGCCTACCACTGTAAAATAATCACACGTTTTAACACAGCATATATAAAGCTGTTTTACACAAACACTGAAACGCTTTTTCAAACTATAATGAGCGAGTAAACACACTATCATTGAAAACTGACCGCTCCTTGTTTTTGGCCTAAGGTATGTAACTTAAGGACTTGCTTCCTTGCCTTCGCTTTCACTCACCCTGCAGTACCAAGAAATACCAAAAGAGGGCATGTCACGCCATTGCGCTGCTGCAAGCGACTTCGCAAGGAACTCGCAGTAGGCATCAAAGAACAACGAAGTGTGAATGGGTTCATTAAAACAATACAGGACACAGAGACCAAAGTAAATAATTATTGTACCCGGCATTATTTTACTTGGGTAAGCAATGCTTACCTCACATCCATGGAATACACGCGCCTGCTTATGTGTTACTATTGGAGGACATGATTTCCGACATGTGTTTGTAGTAATGAAGGACATGGCTTTTGACATGATATTGGGAGCGGATTTCATTCAGAAATATCAAGCAGTGATAGACATGAAGACAGAGACGATTAGATTCAAGAATACCGAAGAGATAAACTTCGAGGGAAAAGAAGAGGAAGACATCGAGGGAGATGCTCAATGGTCTCTGATTTTTCATGAAGCTGAAGGAAGAGAAGTCTACACTGAGAAGGAGTCCCCAGAGCTAGGAAAATTTTTGGAAGAGTACCACGATATTTTTGATATTAAACCTGGTGAAATTAATGATTTTGAATATCGTATTCGTGTAATTGATCATGCACCTTTCCATGCTAAATTGTATGCGGTAGCGGAAAAGCATCGAGAAATGGTAAAAGTGCTTATCAAAGAGATGGAAAGTAACAATGTGATTGAAAAGTACACTACCTCTTATGTCAATCCATTAGCAGTAGTGTCTAAGCCAGATGGAAGTCTGAGACTGTGTTTAGACGCGCGAAATTTGAATTCAAGATTGCTGCCAGAGTATGACAGACCACCAATCATTAGGGAACTGTTAAGGAAATTCCAAGGCAAGGTCTGGTTCTCTAACATTGATCTCACATCTTCCTATCACCACATTAGGCTTAGTGAAGATTCCAAAAAGTTTACAGGGTTTATGTTTGACCAGCAGACATATGTATTCCGCCGTCTACCATTTGGGGTCAAAACATCTGGATCTGTTTTGATCAGAGCACTGAAACAAAACTTGAGTCCTGAAGTAAAAGAGATAGCAATTCGTTACATAGATGATATCCTAATTGCATCTGAGACTAAGGAGGAACATTTGTTACATCTTCGGATGTTATTCGCAGATTTGAGAAAAGCGAACTTTAAAGTAAACCTTCGAAAATGTCAGTTCTTTCGGAAGGAAATAAAATTTTTGGGCCACATTTTGGATGGTGAAGGATGCCGTCCCAATGAGACAAAGATACAGGTGATTGCAAATTTCCCTAGACCTACTAGAGTGAAGAATGTCCGCAGTTTTCTCGGGACATGCCAATTCTTTGCAGGGCATTGTCCAAGCTTCACCAAGACTGTTGCTCCATTGCAGGAATTATTAATAAAAAGGAAACAAATGAAATGGAATGAAGATTGTGAACAATCATTTCAAGATGCCAAGAGGTTATTGGTAAACAGCGTGAAATTAGAGTATCCTGACTTTACCAAGTATTTCATCATAGAATCCGATGCATCCACCGTAGGGATTGGAGCTATTCTTCTTCAAGAAGATGACGGTCACAAGAGACGTTACCTGGCGTTCATAAGCAGGAAACTTCGTCCATCAGAAAGGAATTATTACACCACAGAGTTAGAAGCCCTTGCTGTAATCTTCGCGTTGGAGTCGTGGAAGAAAATGTTAATGGGACATTCAGTAATTGTGAGGACTGATCACCATGCATTGGAGTTTATCTTGAGAACAAACTTTGCCAGTGATAGGATAACTAGATGGTCACTTTTTATTCAACAATTCAACCTAGTTATTGAACACACTCCTGGAAAATTGAACGTTGGGGCCGATTTATTGAGTAGAGCAGTGGAGTCTACATCCAAGGTTTTTCAAGTTAACCTGACGCAGGAGGATGAGGATACCTTGAGAAGGTTAAGATTGTTGCATTTATCCCAGAGGAGAGACCGACGTTTTAGAAACATTTTTCGTTTTCTACAGGGAGACATGGATCCAAATGATGATGATTTTGTGGAAACTGAAAGAATTTCAAGAGATTATTTGATGTTAGATGGTTTAGTCTACAAGTTTGCAGATCCCGACCATACGAAGCTGAGAGTAGTGATACCTCCACGAATGCAAAAACCCATTATCTGGACGGCACATCGAATTGTAGGTCATGCTGGAGTAGATAAGACAGTCAACTTGATACAAGAAAAATTTTCGTGGGAGCGAATGCGACAAACTGTCAGGAACACTATTCGGGAATGCGACTTATGCCAAAGGAGTAAACATAATTCTAGATTATTGAGAGAATTACCAAGGCCTATTATTCCTTCTAAGCCTCGTGAAATCTTCGCGACTGATCTTTATGGTCCTCTCCCAAAGTCTAAAAGAGGTAACCGATATATTCTGGTGACCATGGATGTTATCAGCAAATACACTATGTTACACCCAATTCAGAAGGCAAACGCAAAATATTGTGCGAAGAGAATTAGAGACAACGTAATTCCGGAAGCAGGCAAACCGGAATTCGTTTTATCAGATCGTGGAAGCCTATTTACATCTTTAGAATTTAGAACCGTCATGAATAATCTTGGGATTAGACAATTGTTTTGTTCTATCAGACATCCTGAAAGCAATCCAGCAGAACGCGTGATGGCTGACATAGCAAAATTTTGACGCCTCTATTGTCCAAATGAGCATTGGAAATGGATGGATGTTCTCTCATTAGCATCCGAATCCATCAACTCTACAATTCATGAGAGTACTGGACAGATTCACATGTTGCATTATCATGGAATTAAACCAACAAGATTATGGGATCGAATCATCTCTATTCCACCTGAGATTGAACCAAGTCGTCAGATGAGGGAGACTCTAGTTTTAGACAAGTTGAGGGGCCAAGCTGAGAAAAGAGAGCGCAGAGTGAGAGGAAAGCGTTTTCGCAGACCCTTGCGCGTAGGAACTCTTGTTTTAGTGAAAAGACCTACACCCTCTGACGTGCAAAATCGAGTGTTCTCGAAGTTTGCAAGCCTTTACGCTGGACCCTATCGTATTGTGGAAGTAAACAACAATGGAAGCTATGAAATCAAATACACGAACTGGTAACATCGTGGGAACTTATAATGCAGCGAATTTGAAGATTTATTATTCAAGAACCAGATGATTTAATGTGTAGATAGGAAAAATAAAAATTTTCCAATTTTTATTTTTTGCTAGGTGTGGGGTGGATGTGCCCAACTCTAGGAATGGGTATTCCAAGATTCAGACACCTAGATATCAAGGGAAAGGCTACAGCCGCTTTTGAAAGTTGAAATATTTGAATATCGCGCTCCATTACTTCTAGAATGGAATGGAAACTTTGTGCAGCCAAGAGCATGTTAAGTGACGTAACGAGTAGTAGCAGAGGTCGAGACTATTTGTTGATTAAATAGTTAGCCATGGAGTAGAGACTTGAGACTTGGATCAGATTACTGGCACGGCCAAATGAAAGAGAATGCACTTAGTCTCAAGTGAATCGGACCAGAGACACTGGAGATATGAGGATTTCCAGATTTCAGCGTGATCCAGCGTGGACCCGACCGTTTTGAATAAAAGCCGACCGGCCCAAGCATCATCAGCTCACTTCGAACCAAGCTCTTGCATGACAAGGTGCTGCTGCTACGTTGAGCCAAGGCACATCGTTGCCGGATCTACGCCGAAGATATCTTTAAATTGTGATAGTCACAAAAGTGTTGCGATACGTGTGGAACATAGTAAGTTTCCGGCAGAGGGAATCACTAAGGTGATTGTTATTTTTCTACGGACACTGGTGAAATACTTTATTTCTATATGTACACATGCTAGACTTTGTCTAGAAAGTACTTTGTCACAGTCCAGTAATAATAATTCTATACTTGGATATTTTAATCCAATTAGTCAGTTTCATATATTGTAACTTGATAACCACTCCGATCTTTCAGTATATTGAAGGCCAGTCTATCACGGTGTTGTTCATTAGCCGACAAAGGGAAACTATAAGTTGCTTCGCGCATGATAGATGGTGATAAACCATGCCCAGGGAACGATCTTCAGAACAGCCAATGATTGATTTAGACTGTCAGTGTTTTCCTGTACTGAAAAGATTACCGTGAGTTATGTTACAACTGACGTATTTGAGAATAGATCATTTGGATCTGACCCCATTTAAGCAAACTGCTATGGATTTAACAGAAGTAAATATTATAATGGATCAACAGTTACTTCCAACTTCAAGAAATATTTCCACTATGTCGTGTTAGACAGATTGTGGGTATATAATGGCGGCCGATACAAGGATTAGACGTGCGTGTCCAATAGGACATGTATCTGGATAAATCTGGTACAGACCAGGTTCACTACGCTTCAAGACCAACGAGAAATGTAAGCCACATTTGACTTTTATATTATGCCTAGCTAATTGGAACAAACTCATTTTCTGCAGATGACCAACACATTTATTTTTCTTCGTATTTAAATCTTGCAATGATTTACGCAAGACACATTAGGGTTATTCTGAGTATTTTCAGCACTCGGAACAGTTTAGGATCGATGACCGAGCATAACGAGCATTTATTTGAATGTTTCATATTTTTTTGATAATCACGGTAATCAGCCGAGGTAACTGTAAAAGATAATAATTATATTTTGTTGAGAAATGGAGATTTTATCCATATTCGAAGAATCGAACATGTGGATTCTCACATAATGAAATAATAATTAAATATATTTAAAATAATATAACTAATAATAATAATAATAATCCACTAATAATAATAATAATGATTTTCATAACTTTTCTAAATAATTCTTGGATCTTATATTTTCTAATAATCACATTCATTGAGAGAGAGATTATGAAGTAGTTGAATCATTTCTAGTTTGGAACAGGTGATTTTCCGACGGATAGTGGTTAGCGCAAGCCCGCATTCAACCAACATGACAGTGCTGGTTGAACAGTTAATATTTGCCATGAGCAAAGTATATTTTTCAGATAACACGGAGAGGCATGAAACGGGAAGCAAATGATATTTGTATCAATTAGGATATTTTGTATTTATATAAAATCATGACGTAGATACACATTCGAAAGTGAAATAGAGAGTATCATAAGTGTGGTAACTTCACGATTTGAACTGAATGGTAAAATAAAATAAACTTGTAAGTTTATAAATCTTCCAGTGTGGATAACAAGCAGAGGCTTGATTTATTGTATAAATTTTGGGAAGAAAATT
The DNA here is from genome assembly GCA_946902985.2 of Meconema thalassinum. Taxonomy (NCBI): domain Eukaryota; kingdom Metazoa; phylum Arthropoda; class Insecta; order Orthoptera; family Tettigoniidae; genus Meconema; species Meconema thalassinum. Next base: position 194,685,106 of record OX336395.1, read on the forward strand.
TATGTGTGTGGAGTAGTTGAAATGCCATTCCCAGGTGCGCATGTTTAAGTCGCAGGAATGAGGAGGATTTTATTTGAGCATCAATCAAATAGCAGGTTCGATGACTCAGTGATAAAGAAGGAGTATTGGAACTACACATTGCGTCGTATGAATGACCCAAAGGTTATTTCTTAAAAAAAAAACATCAGTTCTTATTTCAATCTTGTTTACGGATTCCATTAAGATTTTGATTTTGCTAGAACCCGGATTTGTCATGATAGTATTTTATTCTTCTTCAGAGGAAGACCTTTGCCGTTGTTGTTGGAATATTGTGTTCTTATAAAAATAAAAATCACGAATAATTTGAAGGATTTTTTCAATCCTAGTGTCATGAAATAAATGAATTTATTATGAAGCTACAATTCTTATTTCCGCATTCTGTTCAAGAATTGCAAGTTGTGAAAATTATTAAAATGACCACAAATATAAATATTTTTCTTAATAATGATTCCAAGTGGAAAATCGAATAGTTGAATGGTCCAACAATTTATTGATCAAGTTGATGATTCAGAAATCATATATTTTGTTAGGAACTTGAAGTTCATAATCGAGTCACTTCTCGAAACGTTTAATGTCAGAAGAACAATTAATTTTATTGTGCTTCGCACAGTTCTTCGATGCTATGCTCAAGGGTCAGATACTTTTCAGATGTTGTTATTAATATGTGTACATAATTTGTGTTGATTCAGAGATAATAATATTTTTTGACAATATTTTTTGAAACTGGAAAAATAAGTGAAAGTTAAAAAATTCTATGAACAATTATTTTACGAGTGTTAATATTATATAAAAATTCAACCAGTGAACTACAGTATTTCCAGTAAAGACAATTAAATTTGAACTGGATTTAATCATAAATAATTATTATATTTTTGAAACACAGTCTACAGGACTGATAATCAGACTTGTGTCTCCAAAGGTAATTGTCCAATGTGTTGGAAAATTTCTGTAAATTGTGTAAATAATAATGTGGGTCGCCACACATGCATGATGCTGCTTTGAGCATTTTATTTTTGCAGTCAATTTTAAATTCAGAATAAAATGAGATAATTTTACATGATGTGTTATGCCAGTTGAATCTCCTTCTATCCTTATTGTTGCATTGAGCCAAAAATCAGTAAAGCATTTTTTTCATTTGATGTCGTTTTTGCGATTAGTTTTAACCCATCTGGCGCCCCGGGATATTTTGACTCTCGTGCTGGCTGATTCTTGGTAAAATGCATATGTGGTCGTGCGGACTCCGGTCTAAACGGGCACATAAAATAAGATAGAGAGAGAAAATGGCTTCGAACGTGGGGCTCGAGTTAGACATGGTCAATCGCATGCCGATTTAAATTGTGATAATTTTTTTATATATAGATATTTTGGGAATTGAGAGATGTCTGGTTTGGATGAATAAATTAGTAGGAAACCAATTAGTGGGGAAAATTAAAAATTTAACTGGGTTAATAATTAGAATGGGTTTGATTATTTTTGATAATGGCTTAACCATTAGGGCGTCAAGTAAATTCAGTAGTAAACGTTCGATGACTGGACATACGCATTATTAGAATCCAGGTGGAGGATATTTGAGAACTTGCATATTTTTCTTGTGATATTGTGGTAAATGTAATTCGTAAAAGTAGAGAATTTTGTTTTTCCATCACGTCGACATTAGGACCAATCTCATTTTATTAGAGTGTTCCAATTAGCTATTCATATTTCTTGTTCTAATTATAATCTTGTGTCTGCCAACATGTATACCCCTAAGTTTTGAATAATAATTGAAAATTATGGAAGAGATGATGAGGATGATGAGGAGTTTGGAAGAGAGTTCCAAAGAAGCTGGACTGCGTGTAGCAGCCAGTAAGAAAGAAAATACAGAGGCTTTGGAAAAGAAACTTCAAGAAAATTCTGATTCTTTAGAAAATAAACTTAAAGAAAGTTTAAATGATAAACTTAAAGAAAATTCTGATTCTTTAGAAAATAAACTTAAAGAAAGTTTAAATGATAAACTTAAAGAAAATTCTGATTCTTTAAAAGATCACTTGAAAGAAAGTTTAGATGATAAACTTAAGGAAAATTCCGATTTGTTAGAAAGCAGGTTAAAAGATAACTTGAAAGAAAATGTAAATAGTAAATTTAATTCTATGGAAAATAAATTTAAAGAAAATTCGGAAATCTTGAAAATGTCACTTGAGAGTAAAATTACTAAATTATGCGAAAAAACACATGAGCTCGAAACTTCATTAGCCACTAACGCAAGTTTAATGGACGATAAATTTCGCGATGCCTATCTAAGATCCCAAAGCTTAGCTGATAGGATAGAACATGGTCTTAGGAAAGTTGGTGAAGACATGATCAACCTAGAAGTCAGAGTGAAGAAAGAGAGCAATGAGATGGCAACTCTAGTTGTTCAACGTTTGACAGAACAATTCAAAGAACTCATAGTGGGAGAAATAAGAGAAGGTGTGATTAATGAATTACAAACTGAAGTTAAAACCACAGTTATCGATGAGATTAAAGACACACTCAAGCTGGAGAACCAAGAGGGAGTTAAGGAAATTAGGGAATCTTTGTCATCCCATATTCAAGTAATTTCCAAAGACATTCAAGCAACTCAGAAGGACATATCAGATGTGACAGGGTCGTTGAAAAGTCACGAGGCTGTTATGAACCAGATATCCACTGATGTCAAGGAGAACTGTAAGGAAACCGAAGAAATTAGAAAAATGGCAGAAGAAAACCATAAGGAAATTGAGGCTATGAAAACCCAAATCAAGGACGAGAAACAGTCTGACCATCTGTTGAAAATGCCAAGTATAAGGGGAGAAGAACAGATACAGATAAACCTAGGAGCAGCTAGAGAAACTGATAGTCAAAGACAGGATGAGGTCAGGACAGTATTTCAATCCAACCCCATAACTGTATTCAAGAATGTAGAGGATAAGCCTTCTAAATTTTCAGGGCGAGATTCTGTGACACCCGTAGAATTCTTGAGAGAAGCAGGTGATTACCTAAAAGATTCCAAAATCCCTAAGGAAAGACAGATCCGAGTGATAGGGAAATTTTTGGAAGATCCCGCACTTCTCTGGTTTAGAGCATTTAGGTCCACTCTCACCAATTTTGAGGAGTTTTCCCGTGGGTTATTAAAAACGTTTTGGTCCCCGGAAACCCAACAGCAAGTCAGAGCAGAATTATATTCAAAGAGATTCTCGACGTCACAACCTACTCGATACTCTACGTACTTTTCTGGACAGCTTTCTAAACTACAACATTTAGATCCGCCGATGCCAGATAATGAATTAATTACCGCATTAATACGTCAGTTTCCAGCAGAAGTCCAAAGAAATTTGATCGCTGCTGACATTTATAATATGGAGCAATTTGACGTGGTATTGCAGAAACTTGATCACACGAACGCTCAATTCTTCCATCAGAAGGGAGGAAAGAATAACAACGCTGTGTACGCTGTTATGGCCGACAGTTATTCCCAAACACCTCGAGGGATTCGAGAGGGGCGAGAAGAGAAAACGCAGAGGGAAGAGCCCGATAAAAGAGGATGGAATCAGAACAATAACAGATACAGTTACAAGCCTTATGCGAGACCGGATGGTGGATATCGATATAATACTCGATGGAGAAGGCCAAGGGATAATCAAGGAAGGTACCAGGAAAGAAGGTACTATAGTAGAAACAATAACTATAATAACAGAGGGAATGTGAATACTCGTCAGTCCAATGAAGAGTTCAATAAGGAGACGAGGAAGAACTTGGAAGAAAGACACCAAGAAAACTTGCAGTTCTTGGAACAGAAGTCCAATGAACCAGGTCCATCGGGAACACAACAATCCCGAGGGAATGGAAAAGAAAAAAACTTCGAATTCACAGTAGAAGATAGAATTTTAAACACTTTCACTTCCAGGATTATTAAATGGCAAGCAGAGGATGATGACTTAATTCAACATAATGACGAACGGAAAGAAATGGGTACAAGAATTAAAATGCCAATCATATCATGCGAAGTATTCGGTATGCCTGTCGATACTTTAATTGATACTGGGGCTATGCTTTGTCTTGTGAGCGAGAAGCTTTATATTCTGTGGAAGCTCAAAGAGAATTTAGAGGAGATTCCAGTATCAGGAATTAAAATCCAAGGAATAATACCCAACAAAATATCTCTGTGTAAAACACAATTATACTTATGTGCAGTGGCGTGTGGTGGAATTTTGCTTAGGGTAAGCAATGGTTTTCTTCGCAAAATCATTGAAGACCCAGTTGTAGAAGTTTGGGATGTTTTGAACTTAGAAAGTAAATCTATCTCAATTGATATCAATAATACATATTATACGTTTAGTTAAAATACGGAATACAAGCTTTCACTTTCGTGTTAATAGGCCTACTCAATTGAGGAGTTGGACGATTTCCTAATGACATTAATTTTTTGTTCTCAAATTTACCGCACATCACACGCTGTCATCTCTAGACCCAAGTTCCGGTGCCATATTTTTACAGATTTCTCACGCCCACTAGTGTAAACAAAAACGTCTACTGCATACCCTACTCCCTTTTATTGCATTAGACAACATTATATCGCTGAACTATGAAAATGACGGCCTACCACTGTAAAATAATCACACGTTTTAACACAGCATATATAAAGCTGTTTTACACAAACACTGAAACGCTTTTTCAAACTATAATGAGCGAGTAAACACACTATCATTGAAAACTGACCGCTCCTTGTTTTTGGCCTAAGGTATGTAACTTAAGGACTTGCTTCCTTGCCTTCGCTTTCACTCACCCTGCAGTACCAAGAAATACCAAAAGAGGGCATGTCACGCCATTGCGCTGCTGCAAGCGACTTCGCAAGGAACTCGCAGTAGGCATCAAAGAACAACGAAGTGTGAATGGGTTCATTAAAACAATACAGGACACAGAGACCAAAGTAAATAATTATTGTACCCGGCATTATTTTACTTGGGTAAGCAATGCTTACCTCACATCCATGGAATACACGCGCCTGCTTATGTGTTACTATTGGAGGACATGATTTCCGACATGTGTTTGTAGTAATGAAGGACATGGCTTTTGACATGATATTGGGAGCGGATTTCATTCAGAAATATCAAGCAGTGATAGACATGAAGACAGAGACGATTAGATTCAAGAATACCGAAGAGATAAACTTCGAGGGAAAAGAAGAGGAAGACATCGAGGGAGATGCTCAATGGTCTCTGAATTTTCATGAAGCTGAAGGAAGAGAAGTCTACACTGAGAAGGAGTCCCCAGAGCTAGGAAAAATTTTGGAAGAGTACCACGATATTTTTGATATTAAACCTGGTGAAATTAATGATTTTGAATATCGTATTCGTGTAATTGATCATGCACCTTTCCATGCTAAATTGTATGCGGTAGCGGAAAAGCATCGAGAAATGGTAAAAGTGCTTATCAAAGAGATGGAAAGTAACAATGTGATTGAAAAGTACACTACCTCTTATGTCAATCCATTAGCAGTAGTGTCTAAGCCAGATGGAAGTCTGAGACTGTGTTTAGACGCGCGAAATTTGAATTCAAGATTGCTGCCAGAGTATGACAGACCACCAATCATTAGGGAACTGTTAAGGAAATTCCAAGGCAAGGTCTGGTTCTCTAACATTGATCTCACATCGTCCTACCACCACATTAGGCTTAGTGAAGATTCCAAAAAGTTTACAGGGTTTATGTTTGACCAGCAGACATATGTATTCCGCCGTCTACCATTTGGGGTCAAAACATCTGGATCTGTTTTGATCAGAGCACTGAAACAAAACTTGAGTCCTGAAGTAAAAGAGATAGCAATTCGTTACATAGATGATATCCTAATTGCATCTGAGACTAAGGAGGAACATTTGTTACATCTTCGGATGTTATTCGCAGATTTGAGAAAAGCGAACTTTAAAGTAAACCTTCGAAAATGTCAGTTCTTTCGGAAGGAAATAAAATTTTTGGGCCACATTTTGGATGGTGAAGGATGCCGTCCCAATGAGACAAAGATACAGGTGATTGCAAATTTCCCTAGACCTACTAGAGTGAAGAATGTCCGCAGTTTTCTCGGGACATGCCAATTCTTTGCAGGGCATTGTCCAAGCTTCACCAAGACTGTTGCTCCATTGCAGGAATTATTTAAAAAAAGGAAACAAATGAAATGGAATGAAGATTGTGAACAATCATTTCAAGATGCCAAGAGGTTATTGGTAAACAGCGTGAAATTAGAGTATCCTGACTTTACCAAGTCTTTCATCATAGAATCCGATGCATCCACCGTAGGGATTGGAGCTATTCTTCTTCAAGAAGATGACGGTCACAAGAGACGTTACCTGGCGTTCATAAGCAGGAAACTTCGTCCATCAGAAAGGAATTATTACACCACAGAGTTAGAAGCCCTTGCTGTAATCTTCGCGTTGGAGTCGTGGAAGAAAATGTTAATGGGACATTCAGTAATTGTGAGGACTGATCACCATGCATTGGAGTTTATCTTGAGAACAAACTTTGCCAGTGATAGGATAACTAGATGGTCACTTTTTATTCAACAATTCAACCTAGTTATTGAACACACTCCTGGAAAATTGAACGTTGGGGCCGATTTATTGAGTAGAGCAGTGGAGTCTACATCCAAGGTTTTTCAAGTTAACCTGACGCAGGAGGATGAGGATACCTTGAGAAGGTTAAGATTGTTGCATTTATCCCAGAGGAGAGACCGACGTTTTAGAAACATTTTTCGTTTTCTACAGGGAGACATGGATCCAAATGATGATGATTTTGTGGAAACTGAAAGAATTTCAAGAGATTATTTGATGTTAGATGGTTTAGTCTACAAGTTTGCAGATCCCGACCATACGAAGATGAGAGTAGTGATACCTCCACGAATGCAAAAACCCATTATCTGGACGGCACATCGAATTGTAGGTCATGCTGGAGTAGATAAGACAGTCAACTTGATACAAGAAAAATTTTCGTGGGAGCGAATGCGACAAACTGTCAGGAACACTATTCGGGAATGCGACTTATGCCAAAGGAGTAAACATAATTCTAGATTATTGAGAGAATTACCAAGGCCTATTATTCCTTCTAAGCCTCGTGAAATCTTCGCTACTGATCTTTATGGTCCTCTCCCAAAGTCTAAAAGAGGTAACCGATATATTCTGGTGACCATGGATGTTTTCAGCAAATACACTATGTTACACCCAATTCAGAAGGCAAACGCAAAATATTGTGCGAAGAGAATTAGAGACAACGTAATTCCGGAAGCAGGCAAACCGGAATTCCTTTTATCAGATCGTGGAAGCCTATTTACATCTTTAGAATTTAGAACCGTCATGAATAATCTTGGGATTAGACAATTGTTTTGTTCTATCAGACATCCTGAAAACAATCCAGCAGAACGCGTGATGGCTGACATAGCAAAATTTTGCCGCCTCTATTGTCCAAATGAGCATTGGAAATGGATGGATGTTCTCTCATTAGCATCCGAATCCCTCAACTCTACAATTCATGAGAGTACTGGACAGATTCACATGTTGCATCATCATGGAATTAAACCAACAAGATTATGGGATCGAATCATCTCTATTCCACCTGAGATTGAACCAAGTCGTCAGATGAGGGAGACTCTAGTTTTAGACAAGTTGAGGGGCCAAGCTGAGAAAAGAGAGCGCAGAGTGAGAGGAAAGCGTTTTCGCAGACCCTTGCGCGTAGGAACTCTTGTTTTAGTGAAAAGACCTACACCCTCTGACGTGCAAAATCGAGTGTTCTCGAAGTTTGCAAGCCTTTACGCTGGACCCTATCGTATTGTGGAAGTAAACAACAATGGAAGCTATGAAATCAAATACACGAACTGGTAACATCGTGGGAACTTATAATGCAGCGAATTTGAAGATTTATTATTCAAGAACCAGATGATTTAATGTGTAGATAGGAAAAATAAAAATTTTCCAATTTTTATTTTTTGCTAGGTGTGGGGTGGATGTGCCCAACTCTAGGAATGGGTATTCCAAGATTCAGACACCTAGATATCAAGGGAAAGGCTACAGCCGCTTTTGAAAGTTGAAATATTTGAATATCGCGCTCCATTACTTCTAGAATGGAATGGAAACTTTGTGCAGCCAAGAGCATGTTAAGTGACGTAACGAGTAGTAGCAGAGGTCGAGACTATTTGTTGATTAAATAGTTAGCCATGGAGTAGAGACTTGAGACTTGGATCAGATTACTGGCACGGCCAAATGAAAGAGAATGCACTTAGTCTCAAGTGAATCGGACCAGAGACACTGGAGATATGAGGATTTCCAGATTTCAGCGTGATCCAGCGTGGACCCGACCGTTTTGAATAAAAGCCGACCGGCCCAAGCATCATCAGCTCACTTCGAACCAAGCTCTTGCATGACAAGGTGCTGCTGCTACGTTGAGCCAAGGCACATGGTTGCCGGATCTACGCCGAAGATATCTTTAAATTGTGATAGTCACAAAAGTGTTGCGATACGTGTGGAACATAGTAAGTTTCCGGCAGAGGGAATCACTAAGGTGATTGTTATTTTTCTACGGACACTGGTGAAATACTTTATTTCTATATGTACACATGCTAGACTTTGTCTAGAAAGTACTTTGTCACAGTCCAGTAATAATAATTCTATACTTGGATATTTTAATCCAATTAGTCAGTTTCATATATTGTAACTTGATAACCACTCCGATCTTTCAGTATATTGAAGGCCAGTCTATCACGGTGTTGTTCATTAGCCGACAAAGGGAAACTATAAGTTGCTTCGCGCATGATAGATGGTGATAAACCATGCCCAGGGAACGATCTTCAGAACAGCCAATGATTGATTTAGACTGTCAGTGTTTTCCTGTACTGAAAAGATTACCGTGAGTTATGTTACAACTGACGTATTTGAGAATAGATCATTTGGATCTGACCCCATTTAAGCAAACTGCTATGGATTTAACAGAAGTAAATATTATAATGGATCAACAGTTACTTCCAACTTCAAGAAATATTTCCACTATGTCGTGTTAGACAGATTGTGGGTATATAATGGCGGCCGATACAAGGATTAGACGTGCGTGTCCAATAGGACATGTATCTGGATAAATCTGGTACAGACCAGGTTCACTACGCTTCAAGACCAACGAGAAATGAAAGCCACATTTGACTTTTATATTATGCCTAGCTAATTGGAACAAACTCATTTTCTGCAGATGACCAACACATTTATTTTTCTTCGTATTTAAATCTTGCAATGATTTACGCAAGACACATTAGGGTTATTCTGAGTATTTTCAGCACTCGGAACAGTTTAGGATCGATGACCGAGCATAACGAGCATTTATTTGAATGTTTCATATTTTTTTGATAATCACGGTAATCAGCCGAGGTAACTGTAAAAGATAATAATTATATTTTGTTGAGAAATGGAGATTTTATCCATATTCGAAGAATCGAACATGTGGATTCTCACATAATGAAATAATAATTAAATATATTTAAAATAATATAACTAATAATAATAATAATAATCCACTAATAATAATAATAATGATTTTCATAACTTTTCTAAATAATTCTTGGATCTTATATTTTCTAATAATCACATTCATTGAGAGAGAGATTATGAAGTAGTTGAATCATTTCTAGTTTGGAACAGGTGATTTTCCGACGGATAGTGGTTAGCGCAAGCCCGCATTCAACCAACATGACAGTGCTGGTTGAACAGTTAATATTTGCCATGAGCAAAGTATATTTTTCAGATAACACGGAGAGGCATGAAACGGGAAGCAAATGATATTTGTATCAATTAGGATATTTTGTATTTATATAAAATCATGACGTAGATACACATTCGAAAGTGAAATAGAGAGTATCATAAGTGTGGTAACTTCACGATTTGAACTGAATGGTAAAATAAAATAAACTTGTAAGTTTATAAATCTTCCAGTGTGGATAACAAGCAGAGGCTTGATTTATTGTATACATTTTGGGAAGAAAATTTATGTGTGTGGAGTAGTTGAAATGCCATTCCCAGGTGCGCATGTTTAAGTCGCAGGAATGAGGAGGATTTTATTTGAGCATCAATCAAATAGCAGGTTCGATGACTCAGTGATAAAGAAGGAGTATTGGAACTACACATTGCGTCGTATGAATGACCCAAAGGTTATTTCTTAAAAAAAAACATCAGTTCTTATTTCAATCTTGTTTACGGATTCCATTAAGATTTTGATTTTGCTAGAACCCGGATTTGTCATGATAGTATTTTATTCTTCTTCAGAGGAAGACCTTTGCCGTTGTTGTTGGAATATTGTGTTCTTATAAAAATAATAAAATGGGCCACTGTCAATTGTAAATAATTCTATAATCACGAATAATTTGAAGGATTTTTTCAATCCTAGTGTCATGAAATAAATGAATTTATTATGAAGCTACAATTCTTATTTCCGCATTCTGTTCAAGAATTGCAAGTTGTGAAAATTATTAAAATGACCACAAATATAAATATTTTTCTTAATAATGATTCCAAGTGGAAAATCGAATAGTTGAATGGTCCAACAATTTATTGATCAAGTTGATGATTCAGAAATCATATATTTTGTTAGGAACTTGAAGTTCATAATCGAGTCACTTCTCGAAACGTTTAATGTCAGAAGAACAATTAATTTTATTGTGCTTCGCACAGTTCTTCGATGCTATGCTCAAGGGTCAGATACTTTTCAGATGTTGTTATTAATATGTGTACATAATTTGTGTTGATTCAGAGATAATAATATTTTTTGACAATATTTTTTGAAACTGGAAAAATAAGTGAAAGTTAAAAAATTCTATGAACAATTATTTTACGAGTGTTAATATTATATAAAAATTCAACCAGTGAACTACAGTATTTCCAGTAAAGACAATTAAATTTGAACTGGATTTAATCATAAATAATTATTATATTTTTGAAACACAGTCTACAGGACTGATAATCAGACTTGTGTCTCCAAAGGTAATTGTCCAATGTGTTGGAAAATTTCTGTAAATTGTGTAAATAATAATGTGGGTCGCCACACATGCATGATGCTGCTTTGAGCATTTTATTTTTGCAGTCAATTTTAAATTCAGAATAAAATGAGATAATTTTACATGATGTGTTATGCCAGTTGAATCTCCTTCTATCCTTATTGTTGCATTGAGCCAAAAATCAGTAAAGCATTTTTTTCATTTGATGTCGTTTTTGCGATTAGTTTTAACCCATCTGGCGCCCCGGGATATTTTGACTCTCGTGCTGGCTGATTCTTGGTAAAATGCATATGTGGTCGTGCGGACTCCGGTCTAAACGGGCACATAAAATAAGATAGAGAGAGAAAATGGCTTCGAACGTGGGGCTCGAGTTAGACATGGTCAATCGCATGCCGATTTAAATTGTGATAATTTTTTTATATATAGATATTTTGGGAATTGAGAGATGTCTGGTTTGGATGAATAAATTAGTAGGAAACCAATTAGTGGGGAAAATTAAAAATTTAACTGGGTTAATAATTAGAATGGGTTTGATTATTTTTTATAATGGCTTAACCATTAGGGCGTCAAGTAAATTCAGTAGTAAACGTTCGATGACTGGACATACGCATTATTAGAATCCAGGTGGAGGATATTTGAGAACTTGCATATTTTTCTTGTGATATTGTGGTAAATGTAATTCGTAAAAGTAGAGAATTTTGTTTTTCCATCACGTCGACATTAGGACCAATCTCATTTTATTAGAGTGTTCCAATTAGCTATTCATATTTCTTGTTCTAATTATAATCTTGTGTTTGCCAACATGTATACCCCTAAGTTTTGAATAATAATTGAAAATTATGGAAGAGATGATGAGGATGATGAGGAGTTTGGAAGAGAGTTCCAAAGAAGCTGGACTGCGTGTAGCAGCCATTATGAAAGAAAATACAGAGGCTTTGGAAAAGAAACTTTAAGAAAATTCTGATTCTTTAGAAAATAAACTTAAAGAAAGTTTAAATGATAAACTTAAAGAAAATTCTGATTCTTTAGAAAATAAACTTAAAGAAAGTTTAAATGATAAACTTAAAGAAAATTCTGATTCTTTAAAAATTAACTTGAAAGAAAGTTTAGATGATAAACTTAAGGAAAATTCCGATTTGTTAGAAAGCAGGTTAAAAGATAACTTGAAAGAAAATGTAAATAGTAAATTTAATTCTATGGAAAATAAATTTAAAGAAAATTCGGAAATCTTGAAAATGTCACTTGAGAGTAAAATTACTAAATTATGCGAAAAAACACATGAGCTCGAAACTTCATTAGCCACTAACGCAAGTTTAATGGACGATAAATTTCGCGATGTCGATCTAAGATCCCAAAGCTTAGCTGATAGGATAGAACATGGTCTTAGGAAAGTTGGTGAAGACATGATCAACCTAGAAGTCAGAGTGAAGAAAGAGAGCAATGAGATGGCAACTCTAGTTGTTCAACGTTTGACAGAACAATTCAAAGAACTCATAGTGGGAGAAATAAGAGAAGGTGTGATTAATGAATTACAAACTGAAGTTAAAACCACAGTTATCGATGAGATTAAAGACACACTCAAGCTGGAGAACCAAGAGGGAGTTAAGGAAATTAGGGAATCTTTGTCATCCCATATTCAAGTAATTTCCAAAGACATTCAAGCAACTCAGAAGGACATATCAGATGTGACAGGGTCGTTGAAAAGTCACGAGGCTGTTATGAACCAGATATCCACTGATGTCAAGGAGAACTGTAAGGAAACCGAAGAAATTAGAAAAATGGCAGAAGAAAACCATAAGGAAATTGAGGCTATGAAAACCCAAATCAAGGACGAGAAACAGTCTGACCATCTGTTGAAAATGCCAAGTATAAGGGGAGAAGAACAGATACAGATAAACCTAGGAGCAGCTAGAGAAACTGATAGTCAAAGACAGGATGAGGTCAGGACAGTATTTCAATCCAACCCCATAACTGTATTCAAGAATGTAGAGGATAAGCCTTCTAAATTTTCAGGGCGAGATTCTGTGACACCCGTAGAATTCTTGAGAGAAGCAGGTGATTACCTAAAAGATTCCAAAATCCCTAAGGAAAGACAGATCCGAGTGATAGGGAAATTTTTGGAAGATCCCGCACTTCTCTGGTTTAGAGCATTTAGGTCCACTCTCACCAATTTTGAGGAGTTTTCCCGTGGGTTATTAAAAACGTTTTGGTCCCCGGAAACCCAACAGCAAGTCAGAGCAGAATTATATTCAAAGAGATTCTCGACGTCACAACCTACTCGATACTCTACGTACTTTTCTGGACAGCTTTCTAAACTACAACATTTAGATCCGCCGATGCCAGATAATGAATTAATTACCGCATTAATACGTCAGTTTCCAGCAGAAGTCCAAAGAAATTTGATCGCTGCTGACATTTATAATATGGAGCAATTTGACGAGGTATTGCAGAAACTTGATCACACGAACGCTCAATTCTTCCATCAGAAGGGAGGAAAGAATAACAACGCTGTGTACGCTGTTATGGCCGACAGTTATTCCCAAACACCTCGAGGGATTCGAGAGGGGCGAGAAGAGAAAACGCAGAGGGAAGAGCCCGATAAAAGAGGATGGAATCAGAACAATAACAGATACAGTTACAAGCCTTTTGCGAGACCGGATGGTGGATATCGATATAATATTCGATGGAGAAGGCCAAGGGATAATCAAGGAAGGTACCAGGAAAGAAGGTACTATAGTAGAAACAATAACTATAATAACAGAGGGAATGTGAATACTCGTCAGTCCAATGAAGAGTTCAATAAGGAGACGAGGAAGAACTTGGAAGAAAGACACCAAGAAAACTTGCAGTTCTTGGAACAGAAGTCCAATGAACCAGGTCCATCGGGAACACAACAATCCCGAGGGAATGGAAAAGAAAAAAAAAACTTCGAATTCACAGTAGAAGATAGAATTTTAAACACTTTCACTTCCAGGATTATTAAATGGCAAGCAGAGGATGATGACTTAATTCAACATAATGACGAATGGAAAGAAATGGGTACAAGAATTAAGATGCCAATCATATCATGCGAAGTATTCGGTATGCCTGTCGATACTTTAATTGATACTGGGGCTATGCTTTGTCTTGTGAGCGAGAAGCTTTATATTCTGTGGAAGCTCAAAGAGAATTTAGAGGAGATTCCAGTATCAGGAATTAAAATCCAAGGAATAATACCCAACAAAATACCTCTGTGTAAAACACAATTATACTTATGTGTTACTATTGGAGGACATGATTTCCGACATGTGTTTGTAGTAATGAAGGACATGGCTTTTGACATGATATTGGGAGCGGATTTCATTCAGAAATATCAAGCAGTGATAGACATGAAGACAGAGACGATTAGATTCAAGAATACCGAAGAGATAAACTTCGAGGGAAAAGAAGAGGAAGACATCGAGGGAGATGCTCAATGGTCTCTGAATTTTCATGAAGCTGAAGGAAGAGAAGTCTACACTGAGAAGGAGTCCCCAGAGCTAGGAAAAGTTTTGGAAGAGTACCACGATAATTTTGATATTAAACCTGGTGAAATTAAAGATTTTGAATATCGTATTCGTGTAATTGATCATGCACCTTTCCATGCTAAATTGTATCCGGTAGCGGAAAAGCATCGAGAAATGGTAAAAGTGCTTATCAAAGAGATGGAAAGTAACAATGTGATTGAAAAGTACACTACCTCTTATGTCAATCCATTAGCAGTAGTGTCTAAGCCAGATGGAAGTCTGAGACTGTGTTTAGACGCGCGAAATTTGAATTCAAGATTGCTGCCAGAGTATGACAGACCACCAATCATTAGGGAACTGTTAAGGAAATTCCAAGGCAAGGTCTGGTTCTCTAACATTGATCTCACTTCGTCCTACCACCACATCAGGCTTAGTGAAGATTCCAAAAAGTTTACAGGGTTTATGTTTGACCAGCAGACATATGTATTCCGCCGTCTACCATTTGGGGTCAAAACATCTGGATCTGTTTTGATCAGTGCACTGAAACAAAACTTGAGTCCTGAAGTAAAAGAGATAGCAATTCGTTATATAGATGATATCCTAATTGCATCTGAGACTAAGGAGGAACATTTGTTACATCTTCAGATGTTATTCGCAGATTTGAGAAAAGCGAACTTTAAAGTAACCCTTCGAAAATGTCAGTTCTTTCGGAAGGAAATAAAATTTTTGGGCCACATTTTGGATGGTGAAGGATACCGTCCCAATGAGACAAAGATACAGGTGATTGCAAATTTCCCTAGACCTACTAGAGTGAAGAATGTCCGCAGTTTTCTCGGGACATGCCAATACTTTGCAGGGCATTGTCCAAGCTTCACCAAGACTGTTGCTCCATTGCAGGAATTATTAAAAAAAGGAAACAAATGGAAATGGAATGAAGATTGTGAACAATCATTTCAAGATGCCAAGAGGTTATTGGTAAACAGCGTGAAATTAGAGTATCCTGACTTTACCAAGTATTTCATCATAGAATCCGATGCATCCACCGTAGGGATTGGAGCTATTCTTCTTCAAGAAGATGACGGTCACAAGAGACGTTACCTGGCGTTCATAAGCAGGAAACTTCGTCCATCAGAAAGGAATTATTACACCACAGAGTTAGAAGCCCTTGCTGTAATCTTCGCGTTGGAGTCGTGGAAGAAAATGTTAATGGGACATTCAGTAATTGTGAGGACTGATCACCATGCATTGGAGTTTATCTTGAGAACAAATTTTGCCAGTGATAGGATAACTAGATGGTCACTTTTTATTCAACAATTCAACCTAGTTATTAAACACACTCCAGGAAAATTGAACGTTGGGGCCGATTTATTGAGTAGAGCAGTGGAGTCTACATCCAAGGTTTTTCAAGTTAACCTGACGCAGGAGGATGAGGATACCTTGAGAAGGTTAAGATTGTTGCATTTATCCCAGAGGAGAGACCGACGTTTTAGAAACATTTTTCGTTTTCTACAGGGAGACATGGATCCAAATGATGATGATTTTGTGGAAACTGAAAGAATTTCAAGAGATTATTTGATGTTAGATGGTTTAGTCTACAAGTTTGCAGATCCCGACCATACGAAGCTGAGAGTAGTGATACCTCCACGAATGCAAAAACCCATTATCTGGATGGCACATCGAATTGTAGGTCATGCTGGAGTAGATAAGACAGTCAACTTGATACAAGAAAAATTTTCGTGGGAGCGAATGCGACAAACTCTCAGGAACACTATTCGGGAATGCGACTTATGCCAAAGGAGTAAACATAATTCTAGATTATTGAGAGAATTACCAATGCCTATTATTCCTTCTAAGCCTTGTGAAATCTTCGCGACTGATCTTTATGGTCCTCTCCCAAAGTCTAAAAGAGGTAACCGATATATTCTGGTGACCATGGATGTTTTCAGCAAATACACTATGTTACACCCAATTCAGAAGGCAAACGCAAAATATTGTGCGAAGAGAATTAGAGACAACGTAATTCCGGAAGCAGGCAAACCGGAATTCCTTTTATCAGATCGTGGAAGCCAATTTCCATCTTTAGAATTTAGAACCGTCATGAATAATCTTGGGATTAGACAATTGTTTTGTTCTATCAGACATCCTGAAAACAATCCAGCAGAACGCGTGATGGCTGAAATAGCAAAATTTTGCCGCCTCTATTGTCCAAATGAGCATTGGAAATGGATGGATGTTCTCTCATTAGCATCCGAATCCATCAACTCTACAATTCATGAGAGTACTGGACAGATTCCCATGTTGCTTCATCATGGAATTAAACCAACAAGATTATGGGATCGAACATCTCTATTCCACCTGAGATTGAACCAAGTCGTCAGATGAGGGAGACTCTAGCTTTAGACAAGTTGAGGAGCCAAGCTGAGAAAAGAGAGCGCAGAGTGAGAGGAAAGCGTTTTCGCAGACCCTTGCGCGTAGGAACTCTTGTTTTAGTGAAAAGACCTACACCCTCTGACGTGCAAAATCGAGTGTTCTCGAAGTTTGCAAGCCTTTACGCTGGACCCTATCGTATTGTGGAAGTAAACAACAATGGAAGCTATGAAATCAAATACACGAACTGGTAACATCGTGGGAACTTATAATGCAGCGAATTTGAAGATTTATTATTCAAGAACCAGATGATTTAATGTGTAGATAGGAAAAATAAAAATTTTCCAATTTTTATTTTTTGCTAGGTGTGGGGTGGATGTGCCCAACTCTAGGAATGGGTATTCCAAGATTCAGACACCTAGATATCAAGGGAAAGGCTACAGCCGCTTTTGAAAGTTGAAATATTTGAATATCGCGCTCCATTACTTCTAGAATGGAATGGAAACTTTGTGCAGCCAAGAGCATGTTAAGTGACGTAACGAGTAGTAGCAGAGGTCGAGACTATTTGTTGATTAAATAGTTAGCCATGGAGTAGAGACTTGAGACTTGGATCAGATTACTGGCACGGCCAAATGAAAGAGAATGCACTTAGTCTCAAGTGAATCGGACCAGAGACACTGGAGATATGAGGATTTCCAGATTTCAGCGTGATCCAGCGTGGACCCGACCGTTTTGAATAAAAGCCGACCGGCCCAAGCATCATCAGCTCACTTCGAACCAAGCTCTTGCATGACAAGGTGCTGCTGCTACGTTGAGCCAAGGCACATGGTTGCCGGATCTACGCCGAAGATATCTTTAAATTGTGATAGTCACAAAAGTGTTGCGATACGTGTGGAACATAGTAAGTTTCCGGCAGAGGGAATCACTAAGGTGATTGTTATTTTTCTACGGACACTGGTGAAATACTTTATTTCTATATGGACACATGCTAGACTTTGTCTAGAAAGTACTTTGTCACAGTCCAGTAATAATAATTCTATACTTGGATATTTTAATCCAATTAGTCAGTTTCATATATTGTAACTTGATAACCACTCCGATCTTTCAGTATATTGAAGGCCAGTCTATCACGGTGTTGTTCATTAGCCGACAAAGGGAAACTATAAGTTGCTTCGCGCATGATAGATGGTGATAAACCATGCCCAGGGAACGATCTTCAGAACAGCCAATGATTGATTTAGACTGTCAGTGTTTTCCTGTACTGAAAAGATTACCGTGAGTTATGTTACAACTGACGTATTTGAGAATAGATCATTTGGATCTGACCCCATTTAAGCAAACTGCTATGGATTTAACAGAAGTAAATATTATAATGGATCAACAGTTACTTCCAACTTCAAGAAATATTTCCACTATGTCGTGTTAGACAGATTGTGGGTATATAATGGCGGCCGATACAAGGATTAGACGTGCGTGTCCAATAGGACATGTATCTGGATAAATCTGGTACAGACCAGGTTCACTACGCTTCAAGACCAACGAGAAATGAAAGCCACATTTGACTTTTATATTATGCCTAGCTAATTGGAACAAACTCATTTTCTGCAGATGACCAACACATTTATTTTTCTTCGTATTTAAATCTTGCAATGATTTACGCAAGACACATTAGGGTTATTCTGAGTATTTTCAGCACTCGGAACAGTTTAGGATCGATGACCGAGCATAACGAGCATTTATTTGAATGTTTCATATTTTTTTGATAATCACGGTAATCAGCCGAGGTAACTGTAAAAGATAATAATTATATTTTGTTGAGAAATGGAGATTTTATCCATATTCGAAGAATCGAACATGTGGATTCTCACATAATGAAATAATAATTAAATATATTTAAAATAATATAACTAATAATAATAATAATAATCCACTAATAATAATAATAATGATTTTCATAACTTTTCTAAATAATTCTTGGATCTTATATTTTCTAATAATCACATTCATTGAGAGAGAGATTATGAAGTAGTTGAATCATTTCTAGTTTGGAACAGGTGATTTTCCGAAGGATAGTGGTTAGCGCAAGCCCGCATTCAACCAACATGACAGTTCTGGTTGAACAGTTTATATTTGCCATGAGCAAAGTATATTTTTCAGATAACACGGAGAGGCATGAAACGGGAAGCAAATGATATTTGTATCAATTAGGATATTTTGTATTTATATAAAATCATGACGTAGATACACATTCGAAAGTGAAATAGAGAGTATCATAAGTGTGGTAACTTCACGATTTGAACTGAATGGAAAAATAAAATAAACTTGTAAGTTTATAAATCTTCCAGTGTGGATAACAAGCAGAGGCTTGATTTATTGTATAAATTTTGGGAAGATAATTTATGTGTGTGGAGTAGTTGAAATGCCATTCCCAGGTGCGCATGTTTAAGTCGCAGGAATGAGGAGGTTTTTATTTGAGCATCAATCAAATAGCAGGTTCGATGACTCAGTGATAAAGAAGGAGTATTGTAACTACACATTGCGTCGTATGAATGACCCAAATGTTATTTCTTAAAAAAAAACATCAGTTCTTATTTCAATCTTGTTTACGGATTCCATTAAGATTTTGATTTTGCTAGAACCCGGATTTGTCATGATAGTATTTTATTCTTCTTCAGAGGAAGACCTTTGCCGTTGTTGTTGGAATATTGTGTTCTTATAAAAATAATAAAATGGGCCACTGCCAATTATAAATAATTCTATAATCACGAATAATTTGAAGGATGTTTTTCAATCCTAGTGTCATGAAATAAATGAATTTATTATGAAGCTACAATTCTTATTTCCGCATTCTGTTCAAGAATTGCAAGTTGTGAAAATTATTAAAATGACCACAAATATAAATATTTTTCTTAATAATGATTCCAAGTGGAAAATCGAATAGTTGAATGGTCCAACAATTTATTGATCAAGTTGATGATTCAGAAATCATATATTTTGTTAGGAACTTGAAGTTCATAATCGAGTCACTTCTCGAAACGTTTAATGTCAGAAGAACAATTAATTTTATTGTGCTTCGCACAGTTCTTCGATGCTATGCTCAAGGGTCAGATACTTTTCAGATGTTGTTATTAATATGTGTACATAATTTGTGTTGATTCAGAGATAATAATATTTTTTGACAATATTTTTTGAAACTGGAAAAATAAGTGAAAGTTAAAAAATTCTATGAACAATTAATTTACGAGTGTTAATATTATATAAAAAACTACAATATTTCCAGTAAGGACAATTAAATTTGAACTGGATTTAATCATAAATAATTATTATAATTTTGAAACACAGTCTACAGGACTGATAATCAGACTTGTGTCTCCAAAGATAATTGTCCAATGTGTTGGAAAATTTCTGTAAATTGTGTAAATAATAATGTGGGTCGCCACACATGCATGATGCTGCTTTGAGCATTTTATTTTTGCAGTCAATTTTAAATTCAGAATAAAATGAGATAATTTTACATGATGTGTTATGCCAGTTGAATCTCCTTCTATCCTTATTGTTGCATTGAGCCAAAAATCAGTAAAGCATTTTTTTCATTTGATGTCGTTTTTGCGATTAGCTTTAACCCATCTGGCGCCCCGGGATATTTTGACTCTCGTGCTGGCTGATTCTTGGTAAAATGCATATGTGGTCGTGCGGACTCCGGTCTAAACGGCCACAATACATATCAGCTTTTCGCTTCCATCTTTGATTATTCATTACAAATTAGCTAACCATGGACTAAAATACGGCTAACAAGTGCTCGGAACATGCCTTTACGGAGGATGGTTCAGCGGTAAGACCTACGTCACATCATGGATGCGATTTGGCGTTACAGAATACCAATTCGACTGCTAACCAGTCTTTAGGGGTTCTAGAGACTTGTTGTAGCTTAACCATTTCTTAATGATTTAAATAAATAGAACGGTAATGAATTTAATATAATAACTTTTGTTTATTTAAATATATTTTTTGGAATAGAAACTTGTATTTATAAACAGGTTTAAAAGGATAAATTAGTTGTGAATGAAGTGGAATAGCAACGATTTGAGTTTAGAAGGTTTTCCAAAAGCACTAAATAAAATTAATGAAGGCGGCAGGTATTTAAAATGTATCAAATAGGGAGAGATTATGTAAAATGAAGGCAGGGAAAATTTGACCAGGAATAACTACATCTTTTCATTGGAAATATTAAACTTGTGAATATAACTGACAGTAAATTGGCAAGACAGAATATTACAACGCATAAAAATATAATAATAAAGTATTGTGAAAAAATAATTAAATAAAGTCACATATGGTGATAATGGTTGAAAATAGTGTGGGATTAGGATTGTCGACACTTGGGTTTGTGTGGAGGCCAAGGGGTCATCCATGAGGACATTAGTTCCGGTAGTTATGTGCGCATACAGATGTGTGTGTGTGTTATTTGAAGACCATGTGTTGCTCCGAGTTGTAAAAGAAGGGTAAGGCAAGTGGACCGCCTCATATTCTAGTCAAATTCCAGAATCTGTAGATCTGAGTATTTAATTTTCACCTGGATCAATCTAGATTTCCAATATTATGCCTAAACAAATGAATAAAATATGAGCATAGATTTGATGAACCTGACCGAGAAAAATAGTAAGAAAATAAATAGTTGCTAATGGAAATAACTGTCTCCCATAAATCCAACCCCTCGTCCTCGTCGTGGGAGATGGGAAACGTAATGAAGTAGGGGATTGCCTGTTGGGGTGAAGTACAGTGGGGACTTTGTGTGCCTCAAGACCGCTACGGTAGCTGTGAAGGCCCTACAGGAACCCTGAAGAAATTACGGCTAACGGGGCTCTGGTGAAACAACTGCTGCCTTGTAGTTTGGAGTTGGTTCTTCAAAGGCTAAGGGAAGAAACCCTGACAGAAAATCAGCCTGGTGCCTCAGGCCTAAGGTGGCAGTCCCTCCAAGGCACTCGGAGGCAGTGGGTTAATCACTCGCTCCTCTTAAATAAACTGATTACTGAAACTGAAGCGAAATTGCAAAACCGGACGGATAACCTGATGACGACTTTTGGCATGAAGAGGACTACGAAAATCGGTTTCTGGAATGTGAGGACCTTGATGGAGAAAACCAGACTGAAACAAGTGACACGGGAGATGAATAACTATGGGCTGGATATCCTAGGATTGAGTGAGGTGAGGTGGCCAGGATTTTGTGAAATACAGACAACAGATGGAATTACATTTCTCTATTCTGGGGGCGATGAGGAAGAACACAGGGATGGAGTGGGGTTGCTGCTCAACAGAAATGCAAAGAGGAGCCTTATGGAGTGGAAGCCAATTTCTAGCAGGCTCATGTTTGCTAGGTTCAAGACAAAGATCAGGAATGTGATCATCATCCAATGCTATGCGCCTACAGAACAATCTGAGCCAGAGAAGAAGGAAGAATTCTACCAAATGCTGCGAGATGCCACAAGACAAACAAGTAAGAAGGACATTCTCATTGTTATGGGAGACTTCAACGCGAAGGTGGGATCAAACAATGAGGGGTTGGAGCAGATCATGGGTAAACATGGCCTTGGTGAGATGAATAACAATGGGGAGAAATTTACGGAATATTGCGCCAGTCAGGATTTGGTGATGGGTGGCACGGTGTTTCCTCATAGGCGGTGCCACAAGGTCACCTGGGTGTCTCCTGATCAAGTCACAGAAAATCAAATTGATCACATCGCGGTGAGCAGGAGGTTCAGAAGAAGCTTGGAAGATGTTAGGAACAAGAGAGGAGCGGATGTTGGTAGTGACCATCATCTTGTGGTTGCCAACTTCTGCATGAAGATCGTGGCAGTCCGCCGAAAGTTTATCACTCGGCACAACAAGTTTGATGTGGGCAAGCTTAAGAACCAGCAGAGATTGGACCAATTTAAACTGGAGCTCAGAAATAAATTCCAGGTGTTGGACTCCGAGACAGAGAAGGATGTGGAGACTGTGTGGAGCGAGGTAAAGAATATCTTCGTGGAAACCAGTGAGATGCAGCTCGGGTACAAGAACTACCTGCGGAAAGAATGGATATCCGATCAGACCTGGGACAAGATAAATTATAGAAAGGAGATTAAGGCCAAGCTCAACACCTGCAAGACTAGGCAGCAGAAGGCTCTCACACAAGCAGAGTATTCAACAGCAAACAGGGAGGTAAAGAGGAGTGTGCGGAAGGATCATAGGAGGTGGATTGATGAGCAGGCGGTGAAAGCAGAAGAAGCGGCAAGAAGGGGGGACGTTAAGGAGCTCTATGCCATCACAAAGATGCTTTCGAAGAAAGGTTTTAATAAAACTAGGCCTGTGAAGAGCAAGACGGGCGAGATCCTCACGACGTGTGAACAGCAGCTGACTAGATGGAGAGAACACTTTGCGGAGGTTCTTAATAGAGATAGAGGACCAGAAAGTAAGCAGCGAGGAGAAAATGAAGAGGAAGCAGAAAGTGACCCGGACATCAGCCTTGACTCCCCAACTCGGGGCGAAATACGGACAGCTTTGAAGCAGATGAAGTGCGGGAAGGCACCAGGTCTGGATAATATCCCAGCGGAAGTTTTGAAAGCAGACCTGGATATCACGATCAATCTGCTGCACCCGCTGTTGGAGAAGATCTGGAAGGAGGAGAAAATACCAACCGACTGGAAGAAGGGGTTGATCGTCAAGTTACCGAAGAAAGGGGACACCACAAACTGTAACAACTGGAGGGGAATCACCTTGCTGTCCATTCCAAGCAAAGTACTGGCGAGAGTCATCCTGAATCGTATAAAAGACAGCGTAGAAAAAAGGCTTCGGAAGGAACAGGCTGGATTTCGACAACATCGCAGCTGTGTGGATCTCATCAACACCCTCCGAATCATCCTGGAGCAGAGTGTGGAGTGGCGGAATACCCTTTACCTCACATTTGTCGACTTCGAGAAAGCTTTCGACTCCGTAAATCAAAGAATCATGTGGAAGACCCTCGAGGAATATAAAATTCCAACAAAGATCATCAGAATCATGGAAGAGATGTACGAAGGGTATGAGTGCCAGGTTCTACACGAAGGCAAATTAACAGAAAAGATAAGGGTCAGTTCCGGAGTGAGACAGGGGTGTGTCCTTTCCCCCACTCTGTTCCTTTTGGTCCTGGATAGTGTGATGAAGAAGGTAATGGGAGGACGGAAGAGGGGTATTCAATGGGGTATAAATGACAGGCTTGAAGATCTGGATTTCGCGGACGACATTTGTCTTATGGCACAACGGTACCGAGACATAGAAAATAAGCTGGGGAGGTTGCAGAGAGAAGCAGAACGTGCAAGACTGATGATCAACACCAACAAGACCAAAGAGATGAGGATAAATTCTGACGTCACGACTAGCTTGACAGTCAACGGAAAGGAAATTGAGCGAGTTGAGTCCTTCCTCTACCTTGGGAGTATAGTCACAAATGATGGGGGAGCAGAGGAAGATGTTCGAAGCCGTATCAGGAAGGCAAATGGTGCCTTTGTCCAGCTCTACCCCATCTGGAGAAATAGAAACATTTCCAGGAAGACCAAGCTCCGCCTTTTCAATAGCAACGTAAAGTCGATTCTTCTTTATGGCTGTGAAACATGGAAAGTCACAAAACCGATCAACAACCAGCTACAGGTGTTCATTAACAGATGTCTGCGTCGCATCATGAATGTGAGGTGGCCGGACATAATCTCGAATGAAGATCTTTGGACCATCACCAATCAACAACCGATTAGCATCCAGATCAAGGAGAGGAAATGGCGCTGGATCGGTCACACACTAAGGAAGCCGGACGGAGCTGTTGAGAGGGCGGCGCTAGACTGGAATCCTCAAGGTGCCAGGAAGCGAGGTCGACCTAAGAAGACCTGGAAGAGGACGATCGAAAATGAAATTGCAGAGGTGGACAAGAACTGGAGTCAAGTGAAGAGAATGGCCAGGAACCGTACTGCGTGGAGAAATTTCGCCAAGGCCCTATGCTCCGGAAGGAGCGGCAGGAATTAAGTAAGTAAGTAAGTAAGTAAGTAAGTAATGGAAATAACTGAAGATATTCATGTTACGTGCTTGTAAAAATAATCATAATAGTAATATTTGATATTAGCATTAAATCTTCATTATCGAAGTGTGAGAGAAGACCTGTTATAAATAAATTTGACCGGAAATTTTGCAACTAATAATAATAATAACAATAATAAATTCTGTGATTAATATTTCGATTTTGGAATATTGTAAAGATTATCTGAGTGTGAGAAAAATATTTGTTGGAGGTGAAAGTGATTTAATCAAATGATAGTAGATTACAATAATTTATATTGTTAATAACAATTCATGCTAATTCAATATAACAATTTTGAGGTGAGTTAATTTAAATTTTTGGTTATGTGAGACAAATGGAAATGAGAAAATAGAAAATATTTATTTTTCAAATCATTATAAAATGAAAATTTATAAATATTGTTGTTCTTTGAAAGAAAATTTACAAAACGCAACAATATTACCATTCGACTTTATGTTAGCCGAATATTGATATTATGTGATGCAAAACTTCAATGAATTCAACGAATTAATTTTCCATTTTAGGTAGATTTCATTAGAAAGCTAACTATTGCAATGGGTCCCATGTTTCGACTTCCGGAAAATTTTGACATATCTTCGCGTTTCACATCCCCCAGACCGCAAAACCACCGTCAGTTCAAAAGTTTATATATAATTTATGTATATCAGTTTCTTGTGGACACGATAACTGCCGTAATTTTGCACCAATCACTTTGAATTTTTTACATAATATGTATCCCTATAAAATCTCGGTCGAGTTCGTTAATGGGCAAAATCGGTCGAAGGGGGTGAAAATGGGGGGCTTTTTTCGAAAAATTGAAATTTCGCTATAACTCTCTTAATACGTGAAATATCGAATCCATTCAAAGTTCATAATATGTGTCTGATAAGTGCCAACAATTTATGTCAAACAAGTTTTTTGATAGCACCGACCATTGACCAAAGGGGTGGAAAAAAGTGGGTTTTTCGGGAAACATTAATCATATCTCTCTTAATAGGCACAATATCAAAACCGTACAAAATGGACAATATTCCCCTAATAATTACCTAAAACGTTTGTCTGAAAGAATTTTTGATATAACCCACCATTACGCCAAGGGATGAGAAAAATGATTTCGGAATTATAAGAAAATGCCAAGAGCTATCAGAGGTTGCCATGGCAACACTACTAAATTGATGAGGGATGAGCCGTTGCCATGACAACGCACTTGCACGAGATCAGATTCAGTATTTCCATCTGACTAAGCCAGCCCCGTGGTGTTGGGGGTAGCGCGCCTGCCTCTCACCCGGAGGCCCCGGGTTCGATCCCCGGCTCCGTCGGGGATTTCAAAACTGACGTGAGGGTTGGAACGGGGTGCACTCCGCCTCGTGAGGACAATTGAGTAGCTGTCTGACAGTGAGACAGCACCCCGATCACGAATACCAATATTAACGGCCGAGGGGACCCGACGCACTGATCACGCGTCACCCCAATATCTGCAGGCCAAATGGCTGGGCAGCGGTCGCTTGGTCGGCCTTAGCCCGTCATGGGCTGGATGGTGCCAGGGGTTGACTTTGACATCTGACTAAGTGGGAAGCGGCTTCGGTGACGTAACTGGTAGCATGCAGAATGTCTATGCCCAAGGTCGCGGTTTCAAAGCCGGCCGAAGTCGTCGGATGTTCTAAGAGCCCTAAAAATCCCTCAGTATGCTTTCCTTTGGAGGGGAAGATCCATCGTTGGTTGCGAGTTGCTGGTTACGGTGGCATCTCGTAGCCAAGTCCAGAGCTAGGTGTCGTTGACGGTAGTATCTGGTAGCAACATTAGGAACTACTGCTTGAAATTGACCGTCTGCAGTCCTTACCTGAATTAAGACTACTACAGCCATTACAATTCACACCGTTTATCAGACAGATTCTACACTCACCCAAAGTACACGGGGTTAGATGACCGCGTTGTCACAGCCCCTAAACTGAGGAACCAACCAGAGGTAGATTTCATTAGAAAGCTAACTATTGCAATGGGTACCATGTTTCGACTTCCCG
Organism: Meconema thalassinum; assembly: GCA_946902985.2. Lineage (NCBI taxonomy): Eukaryota > Metazoa > Arthropoda > Insecta > Orthoptera > Tettigoniidae > Meconema > Meconema thalassinum. Next base: position 194,712,109 of record OX336395.1, read on the forward strand.
AAAATTTCGACATATCTTCGCGTTTCACATACCCCAGACCCCAAAACCACCGTCAGTTCAAAAGTTTATATATAATATATGTATATATATGTATATATATGTATATATATGCATATCAGTTTCTTGTGGACACGATAACTGCCGTAATTTTGCACCTATCACTTTGAATATTTTACCGAATATGTATACCTATAGAATCTCGGTCGAATTCGTTAATGGGCTAAATCAGTCGAAGGGGGTGAAAATGGGGGGCTTTTTTTTTCGAAAAAGTGAAATATTGATATAACTCTCTTAATATGTGAAATATCGAATCCGTTCAACGTTCATACTATGTGTCGGATAAAGCCCGAAAATTTATGTTTGAAGAGTTTTTTTTATAGCACCAACCATTGACCAAAGGGGTGGGAAAAAGTGGGTTTTTCGGGAAACATTAATCATATCCCTCTTAATAGGCACAATCTCAAAACCGTACAAAATGGACAATATTCCCCTAATAATTACCTAAAATTTTGTCTGAAAGAATTTTTGATATGACCCACCATTATGCCAAGGGATGAGAAAAATGATTTCGGAATTATAAGAAAATGCCAAGAGCTATCAGTGGTTGCCATGGCAACTCTACTAAATTGATGAGGGATGAGCCATCAGACGTTGCCAAGATAACGCACTTGCACGAGACCATATTCAGAATTCCATCTGACTAAGTGTGAAGCGGCTTCGGTGACGTAACTGGTAGCAAGCATGCTGAATGTCTATGCCCAAGGTCGCGAGTTCAAAGCCGGCCGAAGTCGTCGGATTTTCTAAGAGCGCTAAAAATCCCTCAGTATGCTTTCCTTTGGAGGGGAAGTTCCAACGTTCGTTGCAAGTTGCTGGCTGCGGTGGCATCTAGTAGCCAAGTTCACAGGTAGGTGTCGTTGACGGTAGTACCTGGTAGCAACATTAGGAACTACTCCTTGAAATTGACCGTCTGCAGTCCTTACCTGAATTACAGACTAATACAGCCATCCCTAAGTACACGGGGTTACATGACCGCGTTGTCGTAGCCCCTAAACTGTGGAACCAACCAAAATCTCTGCGGGAGATATAATTTTGCGTGAAGAAGTAACAGACCGTTACATAGTTACACATCAGTGTCGAAACCTTGCATAAGGACAGTGTGACCACAGGTATAAAAATGGACCCCAAATGACAAGAAGGTTACCGTTCCCATACGACAATAAAATGTTTAAAATAAGCATAAAATGACGAAAAACAAAGTTAATTAATCTCCAATTATAAAATACCTTCTCGCAATAAATGAGGTCTGATCCTTCTACGAAAACCTGCATATTCTGCCTATTTTCGCCTATCCCCAAGTTTGTCCGGTGAAATCTACCTCCGCCTTCCGGCGTGCCGAGAGGATTTTTTTTTTTGGAAAACATCATCATCAAATCAAAGTGAAAAATTTACAAAAATATTCAACGTTTACTTGGACAATCTTAAACAAATCTTCGTAATAGTGGAAACTGCAAATGTAAATAGAGGGATCACTGGAACCCTTAATCGAATCGTGGTCACCTGTGAATAGTGTAAATATGATTTTTTGTTTGTTTGTTTGTTTGTTGATACCAGACTGGACTATCAATTTTTTCTGGGTATCATTCAGCGAAGATTAGGGGTGCTTATTTATTTATAGGAGATGTTGATTTTATATGTGATTGTGTTTGTGTTTTTATGTTTTTTGCCAATAATTTTCAATGTTAACTATAAATAAATTGAGATGTTTTAAGAAGTGTGCTGTTTTCGATTAATTTCTCTCCATACCTTACTTGCGAATTACCGATATCAGGGATGCCAGTTTTGACCTAGTATTCGCCCAGATAGACCCTGAGATAGATTTGTCTCGTGCTGAACTGATTCCGGTAATTTGCAAAATGTGGTCTTTGGATTACGATCCAAACGGGCACAATACAAAACATAAAGTTTTTTCAGCGTCTAGCAAAAGAACCAATACAGACTGTCGTATATCTTTGCTTACAAGCTCTTGAGCAAGATGCATGTCATGGACCTTGCCAACCATTTCCGAGTAGGTGGTCAGTGGACAGTAATGATTCCGATCGTAGATCGGAGGTAGTCATTAACCCTTCTTATCACCGAAAAACTTATTTCTGAAGAATAGCTCGAAGCAGGTATGACGAGCAGATTCGCGTTCATCACAGTGACAAAGTGCAAACTTCACAAATCAACAAAGCTTAGACAGAAACTGGTAAAATGTTGGAGCTGAATTGATTTGGGTGAACATGACCCAAGCGAACCCTCTAATGTCAGAACTCTGACGTCACGTGAATCACTGCTTTTCGAACTCTGCCGGCGCAAAGCAGAACGTGCTTAAAATGGAAGATGCACGAGGGAAGAGTCGTGCTATTTTTCCTTGTTTCAAAAAAACGCCAGCGCGCTGTTGTTTCCTGGCAGGAGTAAAGATTTTGTGTGTTGTGTGTCACAGTATCGTACCTCACTTTTAAACCGGGGCTCACTAGTTCGAAAATGCACCTTTCGGATTTTTGCTTGTCGCAGGGGGCAAAGCTCAAAGTGCCTTGGCTCTCGGCTCAGTTGGCGCCTCGGCGGGAACTGGGGGAGGGGGGAAAACGACTGTTTATTCGGTAGAATAAAAAAATTACGTCTAAGCAAGGAAATATGGCTTTTCCGATTTTCTGCCTAACTTAATATTAAATCATTCATAGAAACTTTTTAGGTTATTATACTGAACCCTTATTGATTTGCCGATCAATAAGTTTTCATGATTATTATTATTATTATTATTATTATTCATATCCAGGAAGTACATGTTGGAGTGAGATATGGAAGGCGAGCTGAGTGTTGCAATCGCTTGCGACAGTCGTGGCGTGGGTAGCTATTCCTGTGTACGACCTGGGAAGTCGAGTTCAAGGCCAAAGTTAGGACGAGAGCGCATACAATTTGTCGTCATTGTGGGCGTGCCAGAGGTGAGTTTCCAACCGATGCTTGATTGAATCGTCGAATCAGAAGAAGGCAAGCCTGGACCACGCGTAAAGTATTGTGCCTTAAAAAAAATGCGGGAAAACACGTGTCAGACGAACCGCCGATTCGATCAGATTTCCTTGTATTTGACATACAGGTCAAAAGAAGAAGTTTGAGATTAGTTCCATGTCTGTGAGATAAAAACTGCGGATTATTTTTTCTCGATTGCTCCCACCCTTGTCCAATCTGCCAGTTTCCAATAAATTGATCGTTGGAGTATAGCTCGACACACAATTTGATCAGGCGCTGACGGGCTCAGTTCACGCCATTTTGAGTACACATTTTGATTAAGCTCTGAGGAGCATAGTTCACGCCAGTTTGAGTTGAGATCTTGTGTTGAGATAAGCGCTAATTGGCGTGGATATCATTTGAGAGACCTTTAAATGTCAGCTGCGTTGCAGACTAACTGTAATATTATTTGTGTAATTATTTTGTGATTTTTTTTGTATGTGCGTGTGACCAAGCGAATGCTTAGATAGGGCAAGTTCTTCGTGGAGTAATCGCCTAGGATTCATGAGCGAAAACCAGTAACCCATAGCGATTCTAGCAGGATAGCATATTAATTTGAACATTTCTTTTCAAGAAGCCTCTACCAAGATGTCTACCACAAGGTCGATGGGTGGAGTGATGTACGACGCCTCTACCAAGATGACGACGATATTGGAGTAAATTTCCAGTGGGAAATGCCCTGGGATGGAGGTTGATTTTCTGCAGGCTGTTCGGTGATGTACAAACCATTGATTTATTCAATATGTAGCTAGATTAGACACGGGAACGTTGTAAATAGTTTTGTTCTTATTTTCCTTGTATTTAGATTTTGTGTACCGGCACTCTTATTTATTTAAATGTACGTTAGCACGTGGCCAAAATTTGTTTGTTGGAGTATGTTTCTTTCGAGTCATTATTATCATGCACGGCGCGTGCATTGGATTATTTTATTCATGCGAATGCGAAGTTCGTCTTGGATGATAAATGGTGCTTTATTCAAATTCGTTTAAATTAGGAGTCTGTCTGTTAGGTAGTCAGCCGGAGGCTGGTTGGATCCTCAAAAGCACCGCCATTACGTTATGTGAGTAGATACCCACAAAAAACCAAGGCAGCGCTATATTGAGGCGTTCTAGGCAAGAAGAGGAATGAGGTAGTTTGCCATTGCTTTCCTCACTGAGTCAGAACAGTAGTCCTAACCCTATGAGTAGAACCTTTCACAGCATTCACAGGCACTGACTGTGCCCTGAATGCCATTACTAAGCACCACCCATACCTCAGTAGGGGGTAAAATTTGTTAGATATTTACGAACAGGTTTTTTTAAAATTCATATTAGGGTTGCCGAGCGCAACACGTTAAGATGTCATTGTAGAACACCTTAGTTCTATATTTTGAGTTTTATATCCCTTTTCAGGATCTTCAGTCACGGACTAGATTGGGAGCACAATCTGGTGGAAATATTTATGTCTTTTTATTACAGGTTTCTGTCAAACCCATACGTGTGATTCTGGTGTGTCTATCGTGTCTATGTGTGTGTATTGGTTCTTCGAGGTGAGGGGTAGAATGTGTCTACTGCCCTCAATGTTGGTTGTATTTGTTGGAAAGGAGGTGCGCTCTAGGAGGCTACCTTACTTTGTCCATCACTGATTCTTGGATTTCCAAAGGGAAATACTAAGATAATATTTGACACACACACGTAGAGTATATTATGTGCTATTGTGAGCACGGTTCCTCTATACATGAGCCATTGCTACGGCAGGCCGAGGTATTTTGACACGTGGGTTGACAGATGTTGCAGATTCCACGTTGCGCCCGTCTATGTCTGGTGATTCATCATGTAGGCAGTCCGGCTGTGACCGACTGACCCCTTTAAGCTATCTGTAGCATACCTGTTCATTTAAAGATCGTTGGATTTAATAAATGGGAGTTCGCCATGCTCATCATGAGCTGCCGCATGTCGTATAAAATGAAATATTGTTGTCTTGATGTAAATGTTGGCTTCAAGCCTAGTGATTTGAGTGACTCAGTTATTTGCTATTTTTCATATTTGTTTGTCTTGACACCGTTGGGTGTATTTGTATTTCTATAATATGGTAAGCGGCCATATGAGTATATTTTCTTGTTGTTGGTCACGTGTTGTATTACTTGAGTTGATTTTGAAGTCCTAATTTCTTAGGCGCCATTGTTGATTGCTACGGCAATTTCTTTTATTCCAATTTCATGCGGAATTGTTTGTCTTGTTCAGTGTAGGGAGTGTCGGATAATTACTTAGTGTTTAGAATGTGTTCCCCGTGTCTGTCTAGCTCTAAGACAATGCAGATCCGTCCCCTGAAGATACACTGGATGGTAACGGATCTCGCATTAATTGGACACAATGTGCCGCATGTAGAGAAGCCGCACACGCACATGTCATTGAAGTTATTTGGGACATTTGGTCCAGTTGTTTACGATCTCTCCTGAGATCAGGCCTGTTTGGCACTTTTCTTAATTCACGTGGGTGTCATTTGGGAGTTCTTTTGTTTGGTTGTAATTATTGTAAATTTTGTTGATTTGTTAATTAATTTCTTATGTTTATCCCTGGCATTCACTTTTCCTGTATGATATTTTGTATATGTTACCCTGCATTTTTCAAGAAGCGCTCATAACAACAACTTTACGAAATGGACTGTTACACTCCCCGAAATCGAGTCTCATATGCTTCTTCGCAAGGGTTCATATAGCAAAAATGTCCGCCGAAGTGGGGTTTGTTGTTGTTTTGTTGACCTCATACTTATTTCGCTGAGAAATAATGCCAGGTTAGCAGGACAAAAGTAATTCAGTAAATTGAGGCGAAGTTGTACCGCCATGTATATCAGTAAAATCACTGAGTTCTTATAGTTAGAAATGTTGAACAAGGTTAGAATTTGATATTGTGTTTGATTATAACTTGTTCTGGCGCCCAGCTTAAAAATTAGAAAATTTGCATATTTAGTGAACTCAGTCAAATGCAGGAAGGTGTTGCCTTATTTTACATTTAATTAACTTTGGTTAGTTAAAGTTTTTTGTTGTGAGTTCTGTTATGTAGGAATTTAAAAGCAGATCACAGGGGAGTTATTTTGTTGTTTGGAAATAAGAGTCATTATTCAGTAAGAATTTGATTACTGAAACTTTATTTAAATTAGAGTCAATGTAATATTTGAAATATCAAGACATGTGTGTGTGTACGACTGAAATCCCAGTGCATGACCCTATTATCTCAGAGTATATTCGTGTGTGTTTATGATGGCTAGCATCGAGGAAATGAAAGTGTTGATGGAGCAGATGTCCGCGCAGCTGACTGTGCAATTGTCTGCAAAGGCGGAGGAACAGTTGAAAAGCAAGAAGGACGAGATAAATGAACATAGTGAGAAACAGTTAAATGATGTGAGCAGGAGGGCAAGGCGGGTTCTGCTTCACCCATTTGATTTGTACCCGACTGTACATGTTAAATCACTAATATCTGGTGAACCAATGGTCGGATGTTGACAAATGAGGTGTCGTTGGACTCGAGCTGACGTCCTCTTTCCTATGGACCACTCGTCATATTTTTGAAAAAATGTTTGAAAATTTTTGTTTTTGAAAGTAGGCGATAGTTTGAAAACCAAACATGATAGAAAGTTGTGCCATAGTTGAAACGAATGGTCTCTATGACCTTTATTTTAATAATAAACCTTTTTTTATTTTTTGAGATTTATTGAAAACATTTAAATTTTGAAATTTTATATTTTGGAAACTAAAGAGTTTACAAAAACATTTGTTTGACGTAAATGAATGGACTTAACCCCCTCTACCCCCAAAATAAATTTCAAGTCTCTAGGACTAAAACTGTGCAGTAGTGCTAGAATGAGGGTTCTGAGTCGTTCCCTACTTTCATATAAACTTTGGCCGATATCTCTCGAACACGTGGTCGGATTTTAACGAACGAGGTATTGTTGGCGTTGGGATGACGTCTCTTGGCTAAGCATGTGTGTTGGTATTTAAAAAAGTGAAAATTCTTGTTTTTTTGGATTGGCACTATTTTGGAAACGGTGAATCGGAAAAAAGTTTGTTTGACGTTAATGAAAGGTGGGTATGCCCTCTAGGCGGACAGCAAGTTTCAAGGGTGTAGGAGGAAAAACCAAATGATAGCCTACTTTCTCGCGAACATTGGTGAGCATTGGCGAACGGATGGTCGGATTTTAACAAATGAGGTGTCGTTGGACTCGAGCTGACGTCCTCTTTCCTATAGACCACTCGTTATATATATTTTTTTGAAATATTTTGTTTTTAAAAGTAGGCGATAGTTTGAAAACCAAACACGATAGAATGTTGTGCCATAGTTCAAACCAATGGCCTCTATGACCTTTATTTTTTATAATAAAACTTTTTATATTTTGAGATCTTTTGAAAACCCTTAAATTTTGAATTTTTCTATTTTGGAAACTAACACGTTGACAAAAAATTTTGTTTAACAAAAATGAAAGATCCCTATCCCCTCTACCATGACAATAAATGTCAAGTCTCTAGGACCAAAAAAAAAACAACTGAAAAAATCCAGCCTGCTTCCAGTCTCCGACCGGGTCAGGAATTGGATGAATGAAGCCCCCATCTAGCGGCGAGGACATGAACTGTGCAAGCTGCCGAGGCCTGACGCACTCCTCTGAGGCAATGATTAAAAGAATGACACATGAAATGGCATGATAGTGGAGAGTGTTGCTGGAATGAAATTTTGACAGGGAAAACCGGAGTACCCGGAGAAAAACCTGTCTGCCTCCGTTTTGTCCAGCACAGATCTCACATGGAGTGACTGGGATTTAAACCACGGATCCAGCGGTGAGAGTCCAGCGTGCTACCGCCTAAGCCACGTAGGCTTCAAAAAACAACTATGCATTTTTTTTAAATAAAAGCGTGTTTGTAGACAGAGAGCCGGTAGCGCTTGACGTATGTTACAACGAGGCTATGATTGGCCGTGGTGGATACTGGAAATGGCTATTTCGACGGGGGTGATGTATGGCAAAACGAAGGGTCGCTTTTCGATATTTTTTCCTATGACGAATGAATGAAGGCGAATATTTTGAAATGTGACAAGCATGCTAAGATTTTTTGCCCCTGAAGGGGATCTTTAACGTTTTAGTTAACGGTGATGAGCGAGATCGCTCTCTGACACAACAGACGGTTGTAGGATATGACCAAGTGATTCTTAGATGTTGGCGATCTCGGTGACCGTGCCCGGAAGAAATGAATAGCTATTTTGGTGGGATGGCGGGGGCAGCTTATGACGGTTGGTTTTGTGACATTTCCTATGACGGATAGAGGCGAATATTTGAAAATGTATTAAGTGTGCTAGGAATTTTTTACCCCTGAAGGGGATCTTTAACATGCTAGTAAACGGTGATAAGCGAGAATGCTGTCTGGCACAGTAAATGGTTTTAGAATATGGAAACCTATAACATTTGCTCGACCAAGTCATGTGCATGTACGCAAAGAGCCAAAACGGTAAGGTCATTGGCCTGAAATGTTATAAACTAAATATTGAACTGGGTAAAGTCATGTGTTTTAGGATGAAAGTATGTGGTTAACATGATCACGTATTGAGGATGGCCACTTGCTAGTAATTATTATTACAGTTAAATGTTTAATAATAATAATAATAATAATAATAATAATAAGACACACACATGTTTTGAATGCTAACACGCCCAGAGTCCAGCTCACTGGTGACTGAATGTTGTACCTAGCCAGAGGACTCGTGAGAGCTGTTGCTGGTGCTGACGAGGCAGGAATGTCTACGTCAGCAGGAAGTGTGATATCAGTTTACTTGCCTCGTGGTGGCTAGCAGGTGTGCTGTTTAAGCAGAGACCGCCATTTTGGTTCTGAGACATTAGGACTACCGATGTATAAGAGGTAGCCATTTTGGTTCCTTATTAAAAACATGAAACTAGTATAAGGTACACGGATCTTATTCAGATTGAGGAATGCGAAGAGGCGTGGGAACATGTGCGAGAGATAGACAGAGAACAATTCAAGGTCAAAACTCTGAGAAAATACAACTTTTTCTGTTGCTAGGCCAACTGATAACGATTGCGTTAGTCATGCACTTACCACTACTGAAAACTCGTAGACAAAAAATTCATTACCTGTACATGACTAGGACGATGATTGCTTTCTTGATTAATGACTATGTATTGGCAACCGGTACAAGACCATATTGGTTGTTTACCGGGAAATTACAAGACCATATTGGATTTTGTAAAAAAAAAAAAAAAAAAAAACAACAACTGACATGTCGTTCCCTATAATAATAATAATAATAATAATAATAATAATAAAATATTAATAATAATATTAATATCGTATGGCCTCGGGTACCGGGTGTAAGCTTTGTTATTTGACACACAGAGGGTAGCTTGCATGTCGAATTTAGTTTTTCCTTGACTATGACAGTCAAGGAGGTTAGATGTTAGATATCTAATCTCTTTAAACTCTATAGCGCTTTCTAGTAGAAAAATGAGAAACTTTGTACCCTATGAACTCAACGAATATTCACAGGTTTGAACATGATAATCTGAACAAAATGACATGACATTATTATTTTTTGTTTATGTATTGGTTAAAGGGGAATATAAATGGCTGCAGCTTTATAAAAAGAAAATAAGTACATGGGTTACTGTTAGTGCCGACATACAGTTTATTAAAATTTGTATGGTGTTTTGATATATTAATGCCAATTAACGTTAAAGTTTTATTTACAAGTATTGATTGATTGATTGAGTGATTGGTTATTTTGTTTGCTTTTAGGTGTCGTCATGCGCCATTAACGTAATGAATAGACAGTGAACAAGCATACATTGTGCTTTAAAGTACTCTGTGCAACGTTAATAACTTAAAATAAGAAAAAGTTTTATTATAACACAGGCGTTAGTACCAAATACAACAAGTGAGCAAGTTGGTTTACCACGTGGGTTAAATTTAAAATCAGAACATGACCGTTGGTTAACATTTGAATCCTGGCCTGTAGGCTTTTTGTTGACACATGAACTTGCAAAATCCGTTTTTTTTAACTTGAACCGAGAAGATGTGGTGCGCTGTGTGTTTTGTCGTATTGAACTTTCACACTGGGAAGAAGGGGATGATCCCTTTAGAGACCATTTGCGACGGTCTCCTTGTTGTCCTTACATGCTTGGAAAACAAGTGGGTAACATACCCGAGTATTCATTTTACCGAACTACAAGACCATTGGCCGTTACTTACGTTGCTGAATCACAAATAAATAATAATAATAATGATGTATTACCTGTCAACATGACTTTTTATTACACAAAAACATTTTCCTTTTTGCCAGCCTCCCACAGCCATTCATGTGTGACGTCATAGCCAGTCTCAAAGCAAGTCTATACTTGTAGAACATGTCATGTGACAAGGTTAGGTTTAGTGAGCTGTGGTTAACTTAGGTTAGCTAGCTCTATCTCACTCCTAGCCAATCATTAACCTTAAAAGCACTCTGGAGTTCTTGGAATCTGTTCATGTAATTATTATTCTTGACAGTACTTTTGGAAATTACACCCTGAAAAATATCAATCCCCATGAATTTTTTAAACTGTCATTATTATTATTATTATTAGCCAAGTCACTTTACTAAAATTTAATTTATGTGTATTAGTCGATAGGAAAGTCTCAACAACCAGCCATGCTTGCACCCACTTTTTGCTTTCACTTTTGCTCCCATATTAATGCCAACTCTTACAACTATAAGCAACAGCAAAATGTAAATGGAATAATATTTCTGATAATGTTCAAAACAAAAGTCCTGAGGTCTTGGGTTTGAATTCTCAACTATGGTTTTCAGCCAATGAGTTACACTACAGGAAACTTTTATTTTTGTGTTATGTTGCATGATAATTTTCCCATCTCGCGGTGTAGTGGCTAGTATACATGAGTGTTATCCCAGAGGTTTTGGGTTCCAACTCGACTATGGCCAGAATTTAATTTTTGATCTGAGAGTTGGAAGGTTAGGTCAGGTGAAGTTAGGTTAGGTAAAGTTAGGTTAGGTGAAGTTAGGTTAGGTTTGATTAGGGGAGATTGTTTTAGTAAAACACCACATTTGCCCCCACTTTTTACTCACACATTTTGCTCCCACATTGTGCACTCACTTTTGCTCGCTCTTTTTGCTCTCACTTTTTGCTCCCACTTTTGCTTTCACATTTGCTCCCACTTTCTGTTCCCATATTTGCTCACACTTGTTTGCTCCACTTTTGCTTACACTTTTTGCTCCCACTCTTTGCTCCCATATTTGCTCAACTTTTTTTTGCTCTCATATTTGCTCGCACCTTTGCTTACACTTTTTGCTCCCACTTTCTTTCTCTCACATTTTGCTCCCACTTTTGCTTTCACATTTGCTCCCATACTTGCTCCTACTTTTTTCTCATATTTGCTCCCACTTTTGCTTACACTTTTTGCTCTCACTTTTTTTCTCTCACTTTTGCTCCCACTTTTGCTTTCACATATGCTCCCGTACTTGCTCCCACTTTTGCTTTCACATTTGCTCTCATACTTGCTCCTACTTTTTATCCCACTTTTTGCTCCCACTTTTTGATCCCATATTTGCTCGCACTTTCTCTTGCTCCCATATTTGCTCCAACTTTTGTTTACACTTTTTGCTCCCACTTTTTTCTCTCACTTTTTGCTCCCACTTTTGCTTTCACATTTGCTCCCGTACTTGCTCCTACTTGTTTTGCTCTCATATTTGCTCCCACTTTTGCTTACACTTTTTGCTCCCACTTTTTTCTCTCACTTTTTTGTCCCACTTTTGCTTTCACATATGCTCCCATACTTGCTCCCACTTTTGCTTTCACATTTGCCCCCATACTTGTTCCTACTTTTTTTGCTCCCACTTTTTGCTCTCAATTTTTGCTCCCACTTTTTGCTCGCTCTTTTTGCTCCCAATTTTTGCTTTCACTTTTAGCTCCCACTATTTTGCTCCCACATTTGCACCCATATATGCTCGCACATTAAACTATTGTTCTTATTACCAAGTTGTCTTTACTAGAGCTTAGTCTATGCTTGACAGTTGATATGGAAGTATCTGTGACTAGGTATGGTAAGCCGCATGCATTCTATAAAGGATATACATATATTGTGAAACGAACCAATAAAAATGGAACTGTTATTTGGCGTTGTTCAAAACAACGTTCAAAACAATGTCGCAGTGAGCTAAAAAGTAAAAATAGTGAGGTTTTAAGTGTCAGTGATCATCAATGTAGTGTACTGCATGAAACACTGTTACTGTCAACAGAAAATCATGAAAATGTTAAAAAGCAAGTGCTACAAAACAATACTACTATTGAAAATAATTCAATGTTCAAAAAACCCTTAACATTATCAAAAGCCACGCAGACTCTACATGAGGACACTGTAGAGGAAGAGGAACAGGAACAGGAACAGGAAGAGGAACAGGAATATTTAACTGGTTTTAGTAATGATGAGGATAATGTTGAGGATAATTATAGTGATTACAATAATAGTGATATAGATCATGCTGCTTATGATTATGATAGTGATAATGATCCAAAACAAGACAATAACGTTTTCATGCCTATTGTTCCCCGTGGAAGAAAAGATCTACAACAAGCTTTGTTTTTAAAACTATAACACACTATCGTAAAGGCAAAGACTTGTATTAAGTGTGCTTTTTATTGTCATAATCATGTATATACTGCTATGTTAAATATTATGACTTCTATAGAAAATAAAACAACATTGTACAATTATTTTCATTTATTTACAAACTTTATATACATTTTTTTGGTTTCATGATAATATTTTTAAGACAATACTAAACACTAAAACATTATTATTCTATACACATATTTTTCTTTCAGTCCATTGTCATGATTTATATCTACCATTATTATTATTTGACATTTTTTTTTATTAATTAAAACGAACCATGCACCTATTGTTTTTAAAACCTTCATAAATTAAATGTACAGGTTGTACAGCATTATTGACTTCATCAAAAACACTCTCCGACATATCATTAAACCGTGTAGGCAGAAATGTCTCAAAGTTTTCACATACACAAAGTACACGATCACCATATGCTGTTTTCAATTTCCGAATCTTCATAATGCGGAATGGAATATGCGTTGGCAATTCGCTGAGCTTCTTTGTCTCTAAGCCACATGCTTGACCCACAGCATTCAAAACATTCATTGTAGTAGCCTATAAACAAAAGAAAAGCATATCTATTACACTCTAAAACAGGTTTAATAATATTGTGCAATTAGGGATTTTGCACTATGCATGGCTGATAAATTTTACTATTTATGCAAGAAATGCCCTAACTGTAACAGATACTGCTTTTCTGCATATAGCACAAGTGTTGAGTTCTAATGCACACTTGGCACAGGCTATCATGTGTCCACAAGGCAAAAATACAACACCTAGTTCATCTTGATAACAAATTTTACATAATTGTTGGTCACACTTTTGTATCTGTTCATGAGACAAGTCTTTTTTTCAGCCTCATGTATTTGCTCCGCATGTTCTAACTCTAAAGGCACTTTTATGTATTGTGCTGCAATCACGTTTTCTTTACGAATAGTGTTCACAAATTCCTGACCTTTAAGCAACACCATGTATTTACAGTTAGGTAACCAACGGGCGTGTTGCACAAAAGGGTCATCAGTCATTTGCCAATCCTTTAAAGCAAATCCACAATAAAAACATATTGTTTTATCCCCTTCACCAGTATAAAAAAAATCCAGCTTCACTTAGCTGTTTGGTAAGGTGTTTTAATATTAATGGCCAAACATTTTTATAAGTTTCTAAATGTTTTTCAACAGAGCTGTCTTCTGGGTGTGCTAGTGCTTTAGTCTTGCAAACTCCCAATTTTTCAAAGGCACATGCCAATTCAACACTGTCTATGGCATATGGACCACATATATCGACACTACCATTGTTGACTGGTAATACATCATTATTATTATTATTTATTTGTGATTCAGCAACGTAAGCAGCGGCGAATGGTCTTGTGGTTCGGTAAAATGAAAGCACGGGTATGTTACCCACTTGTTTTCCAAGCATGTAAGGACAACAAGGAGACCATCGCAAATGGTCTCTAAAGGGATCATCCCCTTCTTCCCAGTGTGAAAGTTCAATACGACAAAACACACAGCGCACCACATCTTCTCGGTTCAAGTTAAAAAAACGGCTTTTGCAAGTTCATGTGTCGACAAAAAGCCTACAGGCCAGGATTCAAATGTTAACCAACGGTCATGTTCTGATTTTAAATTTAACCCACGTGGTAAACCAACTTGCTCACTTGTTGTATTTGGTACTAACGCCATGTGTTATAATAAAACTTTTTCTTATTTTAAGTTATTAACGTTGCACAGAGTACTTTAAAGCACAATGTATGCTTGTTCACTGTCTATTCATTACATTAATGGCGCATGACGACACCTAAAAGCAAACAAAATAACCAATCACTCAATCAATCAATCAATACTTGTAAATAAAACTTTAACGTTAATTGGCATTATTATATCAAAACACCATAAAAATTATAATAAACTGTATGTCGGCACTAACAGTAACCCATGTACTTATTTTCTTTTTATAAAGCTGCAGCCATTTACATTCCCCTTTAACCAATATATAAACAAAAAATAATAATGTCATGTCATTTTGTTCAGATTATCATGTTCAAACCTGTGAATATTCGTTGAGTTCATAGGGTACAAAGTTTCTCATTTTTCTACTAGAAAGCGCTATAGAGTTTAAAGAGATTAGATATCTAACATCTAACCTCCTTGACTTTCATAGTCAAGGAACAACTAAATTCGACATGCAAGCTACCCTCTGTGTGTCAAATAACAAAGCTTACACCCGGTACCCGAGGCCATACGATATTAATATTAATAATATTATATTATTATTATTATTATTATTATTATTATTCCAAGATGGCGGCTGGCATAGGAAGCCTGTAGGAGTGCTCAGCTTTATCCCGCGCAAACCGCAGTTTTTAACCGCAATTTCCGGCCCGAAAGTGAGTGACCAAGTAACATAGTGTGTGAAGTACGTGCCTGAACATTTTCTACATCATTATGTCAATACAAAAGGTGAACAAACGTGTAAATGTTGTTGAGGCAACGATGGCAGACTTTGAAGCACGCCTTCAGTTGTTGAACAGTGCTGCCAACCCGGGTCAAGACTCCCTAGAGTCGCTTACTCGTGATTTTCGCGAGTTCCGAAGCACTGTCACCTCCGAACTCGCTGTGCTTAAAGGAGAACTGAGCAAGCTGGAGAGGAGACTTGACCACCACGAGGAGCTGCTGGACGAAGGAGAGCAATACAGCCGGAGAAACTGCCTTCTCATCCACGGGATCGTCGAGGACCCTGAGGAAGATGTGTACGAGAAGGTGAGGGACACAATCAAGACGAAGTTGAACGTGGACCTCCCTATGGAGAGCCTGGATAGATGTCACAGGATTGGGCGGCCGCAGCGAACAGCAGCTGAAGTGGTAGCCACTGGGAAACGCCCTATTATTGTAAAATTCCTCCGCTACCACGAGCGAGATCGCATCTGGAAGTCCAAGCGCCTCCTAAAGGGAACCAAGATTCTTATTACTGAATCCCTCACAAAAACCCGGAAAACTATCCTAAATGCAGCGAGAGACCACTTCGGACCCACCCGAGTCTGGACCCAGGACGGCCGCGTTTTAATACACCTTCCTGATGGAACTAAGAAGACCGTCACCACATTTAGGGAGCTGGAAAACGTTGAGCTAATGCGGGATATTAGAGTGAAGTGAAATGAACATGTGCGTAATGTTTATATTAGACAAGTTTAGTAATAAGTGTGTGTGTGTGTATGTGTGTGTGCGTTGGTTGCGGTCGGCAGTGTGCAGCGGGAGGTCCAGGTAGGTTTCTTCTATTTTAAGATATATCTCCCGTTACCCAGCTGAGCTATTGTATGAATGAGCTAACTGACCTTGGCCAGCCTAGCCCACACCAACCCCCTCCCTCCCCTTACACCACTGGCTTTCTTCTAAAACAGGCACTTTCCTCATCCAAACATTCATTACAATGTTGCCATATTAATGCTCTGTCGCTGGTTGCGCATCACGACGAAATACAGGCAATAATAAACGAAAACAATATCCACATCCTCTGCATAAGTGAAAGTTGGTTAAAACCTGACATCCCGTCTAGCATGGTGGAACTAAATCGGTACTCGCTGGAACGTCATGACAGAAATGATGGGAGGCGAGCAGGCGGGGTTGCCATGTACTGTAGAAGCGACTTAAAAAGACGGGTAATATGTGTATCAACACTTAGCACACAACCAGGACCGGAATTCATGTTTGTTGAAGTAATTGTTGGCCAACAAAAGACTCTGGTAGCTGTTGTATATAAGCCGCCAAGAATAACAAACATGAGTGAATTTGAAAACCGCTTGCTCGACTTACTTCCAAGCTACGAACACGTAATAGCCGTGGGTGACTACAATACCAATTTACTGACACAGACGTATGAGACCAAACAATTAAAAAACCTGTTCGCTTCCTGCGACATGACTATTCTTCCCCTAGAACCTACAAACCACATTTACTCTGATAAATACGAATCACATACATTGATTGACCATCTTGTGACAAGCAATCTCGACAGAGTTGAAACTTTCGGGCAAATACCCGTACCATCTATCTCCACCCATGACCTAATTTACCTATCGTACTCCCTAAGTGTGCCTAAGTACACACCTAAATATATTATCACTAGAAACATGAAAAATATTAATATGGATGACTTAAACATGACGCATACAACCTTCCCTGGAATGACATATTACTCTTAGATAACATTGACGCAAAAGTAAACAAGTTAAATTCTCTTATTATTAGTCTGTATGACAAACATGCCCCTAAACATTCGATCAAAGTTACTCGCCCAGCATGCCCATGGTTAAATGATAACATTAAAAGTATGATGGCACAGCGTGATGCACTATTCCGGCGTTTTAAACGTACCCGTGACGAAACTGATTTTGAAAATTATCGTGTACTCAGAAATCGTATTAAGCAGCTCGTAAGAAACGCCAAATTCTCCTACATACAAAATGTGACAAAGAAGATGAATACAAGGAATGCCTGGAATAATATGCGTTCTCTAGGTATAGGCAAACAGCAGCAACAGACACATCTACCAGACATACCGCTTGATGAGTTAAATGAATATTTCACTGAAGAGAGAGTACCAACTAATTCAACACCCCATGATTCTTTTCACCCACTACCTGACCACCCGCTCTTTACTTTCCATCCGGTTACGGCAGACAAAGTAAAAAAGGTACTATATTCCATAAAATCAAAAGCGAGAGGAGTTGATGATATTCCCATATCCTTCATACATAATATCATCGGTGCCGTTCTACCAATTATTACTCACATATTCAACCATAGTCTTACAACTAACACCTTTCCCTCCCTATGGAAACAAGCCAATGTCATCCCTATTCCTAAGAAAACCGAACCTTTATCTCCATCTGACTATCGGCCAATATCCATTCTACATGCACTTTCAAAAGCCCTCGAGCGTCTGGTTCATGAGCAAGTACTTGAATATTTGAATAGCCGTTCTCTTTTAGACCCTCTGCAATCAGGTTTCAAGAAGGGACATAGCACCGCAACAGCATTACTCAAAGTGACTGACGACATTAGACACGCAATGGACCAAAAACTGGTGACAATCCTCACCCTTCTCGACTTCAGCAGTGCTTTTGACACCATAAATACTCAGACACTATTGAAAAAGATGGAATTTTATTACTTCGACCAGCAGACAATTAACTTTTTCGCATCATACCTGAATAATCGCCAGCAACGTGTTGTAACCCAGGATAAAACTTCTCAGTGGCTAAGCAGAAAGTCAGGCGCCCCACAGGGTAGTGTATTAGGGCCCTTGCTTTTTGTACTATATATCAATGACATCTCATCTAATTTGAAAAATTGCAAATATCACCTATATTGTTTTAGATCCCTTATTTGGGGGTGGATCTAAAAGGAAGAGTTATTGTACTAATTTGTAAGGTTGTGCCTAAAAAAGGGTAGCTTCCCTTGTCAGGGTAAGCTGACCAGTGTAGAGTGTTGTGGTGTGCTAGGAACTAGGGGGCGTTCCTATAAAGGCTGTAATTTAGGGGATGTAGTTTTAGTACGCGGGTCAACGTGCTGGATGCCCAGCCGGCTGCTTATTATATAATCACTTTACTCGTGTCAGCGGTGTGGCACGCGCTCCTCTTAGTAGCCTGGCCGCCACGAGAAATACAATGATGTCTGAGTTAGCGCTATTAAGCTACCGTATGTCACGTCTGACTGTGACGGGAATAAGGAAGGGCGTTGGGATGTAAAGAGGCGTATAAACAGTAATGCTAGTGTAGAGTGTGGACCAAGTGTTTATTGGTCCGTAATTCTGAGTATGAGTCCCTTGTAGGGAATGTAGTTTATGTTCACAATGTAAAGTACAAGTTGTGGGTTAGAGGTTACAAAAGTAGGAACTCTGAACACGACTGACTTACCTCTGGTGACACCGGCGTAGCCTTCGGCCGTATCGTTGAAGCACTGATAATGGAGAGATCCTTTGACCTCATTAGGACGCCTTCTTATACCTTTTGACGCCCTGCTGTCAGCATTGTGATGGCATGCTGCCCCAGTTAATACTATGTCGCTGAGTGTAATGATTGTGTAAGGATTGAGCTGCTTTATGGAGTAGCAAGCTGTCCTTACAGTATTGATGGATGTTGTCCCGGCTTTCCAAGGGTTGCCATTTAGGGGATTTAGCCAGATGCCGGGGGGATGGTCTCCAAGGGGTGCATACCCCTGGGAGGCTGTACAAGCGTCTTCCTTCATTTGTTCGCGTCCTCGCGAACGGGAACGGAACTGGAGGTTGGGATGTTGGCGTAGTGGTTCTTGAAACCCCCTCGTATCTCCTGGTGGTGTCGTATCGAAGTGTGGGTGTGAGGTCAGCCCGTGTTCAGAGGGGAGGGTTATGGGATGTACAGATATATGTATACACTGATATTGGCATTGTGAAAATGGAAATTAACAAAACAAAAAAAATTGCCATTGCAAAAAATTTGACATCGAGAAAAATTGACATTGTGAAAAAAAATGGACATTTGAGAAAAATTTGATATCACAAGAAATTTGACATGTAAAAAAAATTGCCCTTGCTATTGCTGGCATATTGCTAGTTTCAAAAAAAAACATTGTTTGTGATGGTGATTCGTTACATAGTTGTGCAGGGAGGAAAAACCCAGCTAGACGCGGAATTGTGTCGTCTGGCTTTACCTTGGGGAAAAAATGCTCCCTGCAAATAGAAAGATAGGAGAGAATAGAAAAAAATGGGTGTTCCAGGGTATAATTTAGGGGATATAATCAAAGTGTTTATTTGTGTGGGAAAAAACGGAACACCCTGACAAATGGGGAAGTTAGAAGAAGAAAAAATGAAAGAAAACAAATCATAAACATTATGTGCATTGGTGGTCTTGATAATGGTAACGGATATGACCCGATAATAATAATAATAGTAATCCTTACATTTGTAAAATCCCTGACAAGTAATAATTGAACATAGTAAACATGTAATGAAGATGAACATGAAAAAAAATAATGGTTGCCATGTGGGTACCCTGTACGTATAAGTAATCTTGCCACTCTTGTGGACCCTTGCAATTGTATGACATGGCGAGAAAATACAAAATAATTTACACTTTATAATTATCCTTATCATATATATATATATATAAACCTTATAGAGCTCTGTTACCTGGCCAGTTACTGCATACCTCTTATACTTGGCGCGCACCGTACTATTATGCCTCGCCGACCGTTCTCTGATCGGCCGTTCCTGGTGAAGTTTAGTGGCTAGTCCACTATCCTCTCCCTGTACCTATCACATAACCTCGTGGTTTTCCGTCGTGGGTCGGAATCCCACCTTAGGGTCGAAGGTCCGGCACTTACAAACTCTGTGTCGCCCTTTGAGCCTGAAGTAACGCTTCATTTGCGTATTCTTAAATGTTCTTGCGTTCAGCGATGGTCATCATCCCACGTATGCTGTCCACCGATGACCGCTGGCGTTGTCACCTTTAAGGGTGCAACTAAAACTGATAAGGAGTGTAATTGTGTGTGCCATGTATGTGTATTTGGGTAATATGTTTACCATAGACATATTCACGTTCTTGGTTACCTGTAAATCAAAACAAAACAAAAATGGATCCATATAAAGATGTTTATCTCCTCGTATCTCCGTGGTCTTCCTGTGTGGGTAAAAGTGGGTTAATTATGAATATTACAGTGCAATACATTATGATTCATTACCGGTATATATATGACCTTCTTCGGTAGCGCTTAGTTTGGAAACTAAGTGTAGCGCCACCGAAGTCTAACTTAACCTAGGTTAGCCTATTTTAACCTAGTTTATCCTAAGTATGGTCGGGCTTACCTCGGTAACGGATTTTTAGTCACCGAGTGCCGAGATATTCTATTGTGATCTATATATATATAAAAAAAATTGCCTTAAATGTAGGTTTATGTTGCCTTACAACGAATTGTCATGCCTTATCATGAGTCGTCGGACTTATCCTGATGCCGGGTTTCTGGGCTATCAGGCGCCGAACGGTGTTACTTAATGCTATCTATCTTAATTATGGTCTAATAATAAAAAAATGCTATTTCTAAACCGAAAGGGTTGCCTTAATCTATTGCCGAAATGTGCTGCGCCATACCTGGCAACAGCGGTGAATAAATTTGCTTAATCCTAGGTTGCGTGTCAAATGCAACCGTCTTATAGCTAAATTTGGGCCAGGACGATCGCCTGGGGCAATTAAATCCCCAGGACACCACCCGCACGAGCCCCAGAAACACCGGTTGTCTCTAGGGTCGCTGGATTCCGTCCCCTTAATTCTAGGTGTCGACGTCTATTACTAGTACTAATCTAATCACAGGCGGCTTACGGTGCCACTAAGCAAACCGTTTCGCCTGCTGTACCTTCCATTTCTTGGATCGTTTCCATTGCGTGTGTAGTCGTAGGTGGGCCGCCCACATAACCCTTATGAGGCGCTCGCAATGCCCCTCTCTTAATGCCCTCTGGCTGCCCGATGCGTCGCCATTTATGTGGGCATTGGACATTGTGGTCCAATGGCATAATATCCTCCGGGAAGTGAGCGTCCGGGGAGTCCTCTTCGCCTGTATCGGCCGCAATAATAATGATTCATGTGTCCTCCGGGAAGTGAGCGTCCGGGGAGTCCTCTTCGCCTGTATCGGCCGCAATAATAATGATTCATGTGTCCTCCGGGAAGTGAGCGTCCGGGGAGTCCTCTTCGCCTGTATCGGCCGCAGTGTGTTTTGCTCCAACGCACAGGAGTCTTGCTTCCCGCTATGGAAGCCCTACTTATCTAATTCTAACTAAGAGTCTAGTCATAATATGGGGTCGTCTCTAGGGATAGTTCCCGAGGCCGGCGCTGAGTGAGCTATTTCTCCCGCCATCCTCAGAAAGTCTCCCTGCAGGTCTTGGCTTCGACGACCGTGGCACAAAGTGGGTGTAGCATCCCTTCCTCCCAGGGGCGGGTTATGCGCACCTAGGATTCCAGAGCTTGCCCGGCCAGGCCGCGAATGCTTTGACCTTACGTAGTTCGTCTGTTCGGTCTAGTCGTCAGTTAAGTGAGGTCGCTGCGCTGTCGAGCCAACTGGGGTAAGGGTCCACATCGCCTTTCCCAGCTCTCAAAGTGTGGTTCTCCCGACCTTCGGCTTACACCGTTGTCATCCATCAGATCGTATCAGATTCCTTTGTAAAAAAAAATATGTAGCGTAACCTGTGTAAATGGTTTAATCTCTGTGTAAAATGTAAAATATTTCCAGTGTTGCGGGGTTGTAGATCTTCTAAGTACATAGGCTACTTCTGGCCTACCATTGCTACGTCAGCTTTCCAGCAATAATGCCTTCTTTACCTTAATGGAGGTGTTAGTAGGGTCTGTAATGTCAGGTACCCTGTTATTAGGATCTGGGGGTAGTTATTTGTCGAGTGGGCTGAAACAAGGCAGGAAGGGGTTGCGCACCTTTGGGTTCCACGTTAGTGGTGGCCTGGAACCGGTGGTGGCGTTGGGATGCTCCTATAGTGAGTGGACTGGGGAGGCAATTCCGGGGATTGCAAAGATACGAAAATTTCATGCAGGTTTGATATCAAAATCCCTGGTAAATGGATGGGATACTCATGCATGTGTCTGGATATGAAGTGTCTGCCTTCATGTACGGATAGGTGTAGGGTGGGGCATAATACCAATATATTCCTGTCATGCGGGAGTGTTTAAGTACTAAAGAATGGTTAATATATATCTATGGCCCCCTCTCTCATTTGGAGAGGCGCATTATGCTTCTTTAATGTTTGCTGACCCGCCCCTAATACTCAGGCGGTAGCATCGTGGCGCAAGGCGTAGCATGCCTGCTCTTTAGACGCATGAAGTCCATCAACCCCATGTGTGTACTTTGTAATGTAGTGTAGCTGTTTTTGGTCGTGTATATGTGTCTGCGTTGTTTATGTTGGGCGTGAGAAGGTTATGGGAAGGGAGTAAGGTGGTACGCTGGTAGCCTGTTCTCCTGTCATCCTACCTTGGTCCATGTTGGCTTTCTATCCGCGCTTTGGGATAGTAGAGCTGCATGACCTAATCTGGTCTGCCATTTGTAGTGTAGATGTGGCCAGTGGTCGTAGTGCGACTGGTCATGTGCTAGTCATCTGTAATGATTTATTTCGGGAATAGAATCGCGAAAAGAAGTTATTAAGGGGAGGTCCTGTTTCCTCAAAGTCCCTATGTTCGCTCCTAATTGGTGAGCGCGTGTGTGTGTGTGTGTGACTACGTTCCGCTACACCACGCGGACGATTGGTCTGTTATAAGGCTAAGTCCTACTGTGTATATTGTGTATGGGCGGGAAGCGCCCGTGGCCTGTCAACGTCTTTGCGAACGTGCCCTTATAGGCCCAAGATAAGTTCCGCTGTGTCACGTCTTGTCCATTGCCAAATGTTTTTGCAGTGTGGAAAAAAAATGTATGGTGTTATAATTGTTATGTGTTTGTAATTTCACGGTCACTGGTGCTACGCAATAGCGTCTAGTCATCGCAGTATTGCAGTGTAAATAGTTTGCAAGTCAGCAGTGGGCATGTGTAATGTCAGGCTGGGACGTTATTGTTTGTCATCCGCTGGTATGTGCTTTTCTGCACGTGTGCAAGTGTGGTCATTGTTTTTAGATTCCTAGCGGATTAATGTAGCAATTCGTCCTAGTTAGGTAATGACGTTGTGTGGCCATTGTTTCCTAAGACTTGTGTCTTGCGAAATTTTCCTACCTGCGTCTGGGAAATGTATTCGCTATGTCTGGTGTAATTCGAAATTATATGTCTGGCTTGTGGTGGGAGGAAATGTAGTATTCCCTGTTCATGCACTTGTATGGGCCAATTTCGGTGTGGTTGGAAGTCTGGTTAACTGCTTTCCCTTGTGTCTAAATTTTTACTGGAACTCAGACCCGTGACCTTATGTCATTTTCTGTGTTTTATGTTTGCGTTGTGTTTCAGGGCTTGGGGCTTCCCCAGTGTGGTTTTTGCTTGTGTTCCGTGTACCAAAAATACCATTGGATAGTTAGTTTTTGGTACAAGTGTGGTGTGTGGTCGTGGGTTCGAATCCGGTTGTCTGTAAAGATTTGGTGTGATCATTTCCGTGCCGCATATATTATGGCACGTTCCCGTGGATGCGCAATGCGCAAATGAAAGCATGCATACCTGTGTAGAGTTTGTATGTTTTTGATTTCCCCTCGTAGTGTAATTTTGGAAGATATGGGGTCTCTAAATCGGGCGTGAATGATGCCGTGCGTTCTGCTCCGAGAGCTGTTGTCTGTAAGCTTGCAGGTTATCACTGAGGCCTGCGTTACTGCTGAGTATGGTGGTATCGGATTACAATGTCTTGCGCGCTCGCTTGTTACTTGTCTTGATAACGCTGTGCGTCCGGCACATGTATGTGGGAACCTGATAGCTGTCTGTTGTAATTGCGGGCAGGCTCTTCGTAATGGAAAAGAACCTTCTACTAACTATTTTTGTGTCCCCACTTGTGTGTTACTGTGCCGTGGTTCGATTATGTCCCTACAATGGTACGAAATGTCATTATGCCCGCGTGTCTCCGGGACAGTTCTGTGGAGTGTTAGGATCGTATCCCGGTGCGGTCAGTGGGCTATTTCTTGGCTTTCTTCCCACGTCTGCCAGCGGGACCGTTTCCTTTTCTCTTAGTAGTGTGCCCGCCTGGGCGTGTAGGTGTGTGATCTTTACGTGTGTGATATGCCTTCATCCGGCGGGCATGAATAGTGTCCTTTATGAGTTTTCTCCCATGGCGCACGCTCACTATATAATTTAGGTCGGATATCTTCCTGCAGACTTTGAAGGGACCTGCCCAGCGTGGCAGGAGAAATTCGGACACGTTCTTCTTACGGGCAGAATTGGAGACCATGACCAATTGCCCGGGTGTGTATTCCACGGTCTTTCTATTCCGATCGTACCGCTCTTTTTGCTTTTTCTGGGCCTCGGCTATGTTTTTTCTAGCGTCCATGCGGGCTATCTGCAAATGCTCTAGCCGAGCCGCATTGTCTGTGTGGGCGTCCTGTGGGATACATATATTGTCTATGGGACTTCTGGGTGTGTATCCGTGCAGTAGGAAGTGTGGAGAGTGTTTCGTAGCCGTAGATACAGAGGTATTATAACTAAAAGTAATGCTTTGCAGGTATTCATCCCAGTCTGTTCCTATGTCCTCTGTAAATTTAGCCAGCGCTATTCCAAGTATTTTGTTCATACTCTCCGTGAGTCCGTTGGTTTGCGGGGAAAAACTCGTGGTAGTGTATGCCTTAATCCTGAGTATCTCCAGAAACTGTTGGAGCACTCTCAAGGTGAAAATAGTACCTCTGTCGGATAATAAGGTTTGGAATAGGCCATATCGTGTAATTATATCAAATAGAAATTCGGCTATGCTGTTCGTGTCTGCTTTGGGAACAGCCTTTGTAATCATGTATCGTGTGAGATACTCGGTGGCCACCAGGATATATTTATTACCTTTCTGACTTGTTGTAATGGGGCCCTTCACATCTATCCCGACTCTGTGAAATAACTCTCCCACGGGAATTGGGTTGAGTAATCCATGAGGCTTGCCAGGTCTTGTTTTGAATCGTTGGCAGGTATGACATGTCTTTACAAAGGTATCTATGTCGGCCTTCATGTTCGCCCAATAGTACTTGTCACGGATTCTAAGGTATGTTTTATGCGTACCCAAGTGTGCCCCTGCTAGTGGGCTATTGTGGTGTCCGATCATGATATTTTCTCTCAATGATTCCGGAACCGCTATAGGTGCGCTATCGTGCATGGCTGTGGGCTTAAATTTCAGTACCCCGCCTTTGTCTAGGAAAAATCGCCTAGACATCCGTGCCGTCTTGGAGTCCACTTTATCCAAGTCTTCTAGCGCCAATAGAATCTGTTTCAAGTGCGGATCACTTTCTTGCTCCTGTTTGATGTCAACCACCGTCAGGGCAAAGGTGGGCATATCGTCCCAGTCGTGGTCCTTACTGTCATCCGGGGGCTCGGCTACTGGCAGCCTAGACAACCCATCTGCGTCTAGGTGTGTAGCGCCTTTCTTGTGCTTGACCACGAAGTCATATTCATACAGGCGGAATATAAACCTGTTGAGCCGCGAATTTGGGTTTTTAAATTTGTCCCAAAAAAGCAAGCTTGCGTGGTCAGTCACTACCGTGAACTTGATACCATAGAGGTATACTCTAAAATAGTTCACTCCCCACGAAAATGCCAGCATTTCCCGCTCTGTGGCAGAGTATCTAGTCTCAACGGCCGTTAGCTTCCTGCTAGCATAGGCGACGGGCCGTTTGCGCCCTTCGGCGTCTTCCTGCAATAGGGCTGCTCCCAACCCATACAGGCTGGCATCCACGTGTAAAAATGTGGGCCTATCACTGTGGAAGTGTTGCAGTAATGGAGGTGAGGTCAATAGTTGCTTCAGTGTGTTGAAGGCATCTATGTGTTCCTGCGTGATGCTGAAGGGCGTTTTTTCACGTGTGAGTTCAGTTAGTGGATGGGCGATGTGTGCAAATCTATAGATATGCTTGCGATAGTACGAAGCCAAGCCAATAAAACTGCGCAATTGTTTCAAATTCGTGGGCATTGGGGTGCCCGTTATTGCGTCAGTCTTAGCTGGGTCGGGAATAATGCCCTCCCTGTTGACAATATGGCCCAATATGTTAATCTGCTGTCTGGCAAATTGACATTTCGCAGGTTTAAGCCTTAGTTTAGCTTCTCTGATCCTTGCGAAAGCCTCCTCCAAATGTACGATGTGTTCGTCAAAAGTGTTGGAGAAGACCGTTATGTCATCCACGTACACTAATACGGAACGCCATTTAAGCCCTGAAAATGTCTTATCCACTAGCTTTTGGAAGGTTTGGCTGGCGTTACGGAGACCCATCGGTAAACGGGTGTAGGTAAATAGTCCGTTCTCTGTAACGAACGCCAGCTTGTGCCTATCTGGTTCATAGACGGGGATTGAATAGAATCCACTATAGCAATCCATCGAACTGAACCAGCTGGCTCCGCCAAGGGCGTCCAAATAGGTGTCTGCCCTTGGTAGTGGATAACTATCATTTTCGACTAACTTATTGAGCCTCCTGTAGTCAGTACAAAACCGGTGCGAACCGTCCTTTTTTTTGGTCAGCAGAACCGGTGAGGAGTAGTTAGAAATAACGGGCACAATGACCCCTGCCTCGAGCATCTCTGAGATCTGAGCGTCGATGGCATGTCGCTCCTTCTGGCTCACTCTGAAGGGAGGCTGGTGTACCGGTCGGTCGCTAGTGAGTGTGACATGGTGTTCAATGAGGTCTGTCACAGCGAGATCCTTCATTGAGTGGGCAAAAATATCTCTGTTGGTCTCCAGGAGCTCCGTGAGCCTTTTATTTTGCTCCGGAGTCAGGTCCTGCCTGTGGTTCTGGTTGGCCGTCTTATCTGTGTGTGTGTCTGTGTATTGGCTGATAGTGTGCAGTGTAGGGGCCTGATGCTCGTGATTTTCTCGCTCCGCTCGAATCCCATCTCTGTTCCTGGTGTATACCATGGGATGTGTGGTGAGCCTCTGGTCGTGCTTTAAAAGCATCTGACCACTAGCGAAATTTATGCTAGCATCATAGCTAGCGAGAAAATCCATACCAATTATGGCTGACGCAGAAAGGTGTTCGATAACGAACATGGGGTGCGTTGTGGCAAAATGGTCTATCCTAATATGTATGTTTGCCACTCCCATGTTTTCTAACGTCTGAGCATTGGCCGCTACCAGCCGGATGTCCCCCGTGACACCTTGTATTTGCGCCTCGGCAATGTGTCGGCTATTAACACAACTTACGGCTGCCCCAGTATCAATTAGGGCCTGCACTCTGTGGCCATTTATGGTGGCATGTATCGTGAGGGCCGATACCTGAAATCCACTGCCCTGCACCGATGTGTTGTGTAAGATGTATGTTGTTGTTGTTGTTGTTGCCGGAGTGACATTTGTGCTGGGCAGGCACGAAGCTGTCCGCTTATCGTACCTGGCACGCTTCGCCTCTCGGCTGACTTCCTGTCCTGAGTATTTTGCCCCGGTCAGCAAAGTGCGTTTGCCACGTACATTTCCAGCTCCTTTAACCGGTCTTGCTGTGAGACTAGGAGTCTGCTGGCGAACGTTTAATGCATTAATCGTTCCCAGCCTTTGTGTAGTTGTGTTGTTGGTTTCTTCCTCTCGGGAGGGTGTGTCGGCGAATGTGACCCTGAGCTTGCCCTTGTTACCCCGTCTTTTGTTCCAGGCGGTCGCGAGTTCGACTCCTGTTGCTGGCTTCCCCATGCCGAGCGATCTCGCGTCATGCGCCTGTGTGTGGTCAATTCCCCCCCCCTGTGTTGTGGTGAAGGGGGTAGGGTTTTCTGTTTGGAGGGTGTGGGCGTGTTCTCAGGCTGTTTGCTTATAATTGTGAGGGGTGTGTAATGTCCCGCCTTAGGGTTTCCTGTAAAAAGTACATGTAGGTCCCTATCGAATCCCGCAGTTGAGAATAGCGGAGGCGAGTGCACATCAGTGTGTACATGGATGTTGGCTTTGAGCACCTTGCCGAGAGCGGTTACCTCTACGGCACTGCCATAGGTGCCGTCCTTACCCATGTATTTTCGGTAATCCGCCCCGGTCTGGAATGGGTTTTCCCGCTCGTCCGACACAAAGTCCCGGTACTCTTTCCAGTTGGCCAAGATATGTTTGACCGTTTCCTGTCTGTAGTCCCCATGATAGTCCTCGGTATTCCGGATTAGGAAGCTCATGGCCCTAAACAGACAGTTGCCATCTCCTTGCACGGGGTGTGCTTGGAAACGGTCCGGGGGCGGATCGTCAGCCTTAGCTTTAGCTGGCTGCTTCTTCGCCTTACTCTTGCGAGTTTGCTTGGGGGAGGGGCCTTTCTTGTGTTGTGTTGGGAGAGGAACCTCAGCCGCTTCATTAGCTGGCCGAACCTCCCCATCTAGGCGTTTTTTGAAAATGTGGGTGTACGCCTGCCTGTAATGTATGTGCGCCCCCCCTCGGGGTGGCTGCGCCAGCTCCCCGCTTGCGGTGTGTGTCTAGGCGTAGAGAGTATTGCCCCCCTGTCTGTCCTGTGGGGTGTCTCATCCCTGAACTCCCTCGGGTATTCGTCGGGGAGGGGGTAGTGTTCTGGGCCCTTCGTGTGTTTGTCTATGTTGTCCCTTTCTCTAGTGGGTTTCCTTCCTTGTCGGTTATTGCCCTGTTGTCCGTTATTCTGTCTCCGCCCGGGTGGGGTGTATGTCTGCTGCTGCTGGGGCGGGTGTTCCCGTCGGTTCCCCTTTTCCCTATATTGGTCAGCTGCATACCCCTGTCTGGTCGAGGGTGGGTTTTCTCGCTGTTCCCAATTTCCCTTGTACTGCGGGGCCGCATAGCCTTGGCTGCGTGGGGGCGGGTTCTCCCGATATTCCCCATTTCCCCTGTACTGCGGGGCTGCATAACGTTGGCTGCGTGGGGGCGGGTTCTCCCGATATTCCCCATTTCCCCTGTACTGCGGGGCTGCATAACCTTGCCCGCGTGGGGGCGAATATTCCCGGTACTCCCTGTCTGCCCTGTATTGAGGGGCAGCGTAGGACTGTCTATTTGGTGGCGGGCTGTTTCGTCGGGGGATGTCGTGGTCGTACTCCTCGGGGTAGTACTCCCGTGTGTACGGAGATGGCGAACGCCTTGAGGGGTACGTCGGCTCTGTGTCCGTGTATGCTATCGGTGAGTACCGAGGAGGGTAGTGTGGCCTATCCTGTGGGGGAGGTGTTGTTGGCCGCTGTGGAGGGTAGTAATTTTCTTCCCTCCCGTAGCGTCTCCTCTCTGTGTACCCCCTGTCCCTCTCAGTATGATAGTGTTCTCGTTTGTCTGCTTGCTCATCCCCTGGCGGTCTCCCGCCCGCTTGGATGGCAGCTATGGTCAGTTTCTCCATCCTGTCCACTAATTCGTCTATTTTGTCATTAGTGTCGTCTTTCCGAGTTTTGAAGTGCAGATCCACGGCTTTTTCCGTAGCCTTTTCCGTGATCTTTCTCCCCTCCTCTATGGTCTTTATGTTATTCAACATATGTTGGACCGTGGTGTTGTTCATGATGCATAGCTTTTCTACTATGGCTGGTCTGAGGCCCTGCATTAACAGCTTGACTTTCTGTTTATTCGTCATTGCTGCATTGTACTTTTCGCACATTATCAATTTAACATTGATGTATGCCTGGGCGCTCTCTTTGGGTCCCTGTGACCTCTGTCTAATCTGGTCATAGAGATCGTCATCGTCTGGTATAAGCTGGAACTCATCCTTCAACATTACCGCGGTTTCCTCCCATGTGGCAGCCTCTAGTGCGTCCTCATGGAGCTCATACCATGTCATGGCCGCCTTTGTGAGATAGGCAGGAAGGAGCCGTTTCCTAACTTCCTCGCTCCAACCATTGATCCGAGCCGTTCTATTGAAGGCCTTGAGGTATTCCTCGGGATCCTGGCCTTCCCCCGTTAACTTTGTGGGGTGGATCATGGGGTACTCAGTGTGTCTATTCATGTCGTTCTCGGCTGTGTTTCGTTGGCTGTGTGTCGAGGTGTTTGGGCTGTTTAGAGGGGAATTAGCCTCGCTTCCCGTGTAGGACACCTGTGTTACGTTACCAGGTGGCTCGTCACCTGATATGTCTGTGCTGATGGATGGTGTGTTGTCGTACTGTGTGGATTTGACTATGTGTACGGTTCTGTCTAAATCCTGTTTGACTGTTTCCAAAATAGTGTGGATGTCAAGAACCGCTTCTGTCGTGTGATTATTGGCTTTAATAGTGTCTGTCTCTAATAGCTCTGAAATGCGCTCGAGCAGGTTACTGGCTTTCTGCTCTGTGATCTGCAGTTGCTGCAACAATAGGGGATGGAGTGTTGGCAGGCAATCTACTTCACTAGCGCTGGATACTGGTGACTCTTGTGTGTGTTCACTGGCCTGGGACCGTGTAAAATGTATAACTTGTGCTGCAGCGGCAGGGTGTTGAGCACGGATCTTTGCTGTTTGGAATTCAAGGTCCCTGAGAAGTTGTACTGCAGTCTGGTCAGTTATTAAGTCACCGTTCCTAATTTTTAGCTTCGGCAGGAGTGGAGTCGTACTAGCCGACAAATGGTGCGCAAAGTCTCTTAGTGTAGTTCTAAATGTGGACATCTAATTTCCACCGTCTTTACACTGTGGGGCGAATGGGGGTTGGTGTAACAATACAAACTCCTATATGTGTATAAAAAATGTATGACGTAATATAAGGTCAAAAATTTTTTTTCACTATTTGCTTGGCTGCGTGCGGTTAGGACCGTTTTACCTACGAGGGCTCGTTGGTTGAGTCCCGGTCTATTATGCGTAGTACGGCGCCTCCACCAGTGTTTTAGATCCCTTATTTGGGGGTGGATCTAAAAGGAAGAGTTATTGTACTAATTTGTAAGGTTGTGCCTAAAAAAGGGTAGCTTCCCTTGTCAGGGTAAGCTGACCAGTGTAGAGTGTTGTGGTGTGCTAGGAACTAGGGGGCGTTCCTATAAAGGCTGTAATTTAGGGGATGTAGTTTTAGTACGCGGGTCAACGTGCTGGATGCCCAGCCGGCTGCTTATTATATAATCACTTTACTCGTGTCAGCGGTGTGGCACGCGCTCCTCTTAGTAGCCTGGCCGCCACGAGAAATACAATGATGTCTGAGTTAGCGCTATTAAGCTACCGTATGTCACGTCTGACTGTGACGGGAATAAGGAAGGGCGTTGGGATGTAAAGAGGCGTATAAACAGTAATGCTAGTGTAGAGTGTGGACCAAGTGTTTATTGGTCCGTAATTCTGAGTATGAGTCCCTTGTAGGGAATGTAGTTTATGTTCACAATGTAAAGTACAAGTTGTGGGTTAGAGGTTACAAAAGTAGGAACTCTGAACACGACTGACTTACCTCTGGTGACACCGGCGTAGCCTTCGGCCGTATCGTTGAAGCACTGATAATGGAGAGATCCTTTGACCTCATTAGGACGCCTTCTTATACCTTTTGACGCCCTGCTGTCAGCATTGTGATGGCATGCTGTCCCAGTTAATACTATGTCGCTGAGTGTAATGATTGTGTAAGGATTGAGCTGCTTTATGGAGTAGCAAGCTGTCCTTACAGTATTGATGGATGTTGTCCCGGCTTTCCAAGGGTTGCCATTTAGGGGATTTAGCCAGATGCCGGGGGGATGGTCTCCAAGGGGTGCATACCCCTGGGAGGCTGTACAATATGCAGATGATTTGCAAATATACTCCCACTGCAAGACAAATGACATTCCATTGACAATTGAAACTATCAACGCTGACCTTCAACGACTTGGAAAATATTCTCAGGAAAATTCCCTTCTTCTGAATCCATCCAAAACACAAGTTATCATAATTGGCTCTCAAAAACTATTGACGTCACTCCGAGATCAAATTATTCCCCCAATTGTACTGAACAACTATGAAATTCCATACTGTCCTACAGTGAAAAATCTAGGTGTGATAATAAATCAGACTCTTAACTGGTCTGAACATGTACAGAATGTATGCAAGAAGATTTTCGCAACGCTCCACTCCCTCAAAAGAAAAAAAGATATTTTACCATTCAAAGTAAGAATCCTACTCATACAGACATACTTCCTATTCTTGACTACTGTGACGTTATTCTTGTAGACGCAACCAAAACATTAACTTTGAAACTTCAACGAGCTCTGAACTCTTGCATACGATTTATCTACGATCTGAGCTATGATAAACATATTACTCCCTATTATTGCGCTCTTTCCTGGCTGAAACCTGAACTACGTCGATCATATCACATTCTTGTCTAGATTTTCCGATTATTGTCTGACGATAGACCACTATACTTATCAAATAAATTCAAGTACTTGTCTTCTTTCCATGGTAATAATACACGCTCTGGTTCTTCCCTCTCCATTCCTATTCATCGCTCCTCTATATACAATAACTCTTTTCATGTGGTGGGGTCTAGGCTGTGGAATACCCTTCCAGCCAGTGTCAGGGGCACCACCTCACTATCTAAATTCAAGACCACCTGCTGGGGCAGCCTGCTGAGCATTGCTGACCGACAACAAGTATGACTGGATGAGTGAATGAGAGTGTGCAAGTCATGATCAATGTCAATTATTATTGTTTAATTTTGTCGCCATAATATGTTTATTGTATTGTATTAATGTGGTTAAGTGTAAGAGAGGGCCAAGAGCCCTAACTGCGCCACCAATAAAGGCAATAATAATAATAATAATAATTATAGGGAACAACATGTCAGTTAAATTAAAGATTTTGTTTTTTACAAAATCCAATATGGCCTTGTACTTTCCCGGTAAACAACCAATATGGTCTTGTACCGGTTGCCAATACATAGTCATTAATCAAGAAAGCAATCATCGTCCTAGTCATGTACAGGTAATGAATTTTTTGTCTACGAGTTTTCAGTAGTGGTAAAATGGAATAGCATTTTATGTTAGGCTTCCCTGAGTTTTAAATAGTTCACTGCCTGGAAACAATGGTAGCACTTTACTGCGTCTTGGGTTTTCAGCGACTGCTACGGCGGTAAGGCTTTTCTTTCCAAGTTTCTAAAAATAAATAAAATACACCGTTATAAATACCTAAATTCAGGTTAGTACATGCATTTCATCAAGTAAAATATGAAACAAAAAATGAAACAAGTTAGTTTAAAAAATAATCCCACCTTCACTTGCAGTGGCTTATAGCTGTTTCCTTCTAGTGGGCTCAAAAGTAAACTGGTTTCTTGTATCTCAGAAATGTAAGGTATACTGGTTATCTGCAAACAAATAAATTAAAAATCAATAATTACCTAATCAATAACGACAAATTTAATGTTCATTAGCATGACATTATTAAAATAATCATTCATAGGTACTTACCAAAAAATAAAAGGATTCTTCTTCCACAGCTCTACTGTATACGTCCGTGTGCTAAAATGGCAAGTGCTTGACTAACGCAATCGTTATCAGTTAGCCTAGCAACAGAAAAAATTTTATTTTCTCAGCGTTTTGACCTTGAATGGTTCTCTGTCTCTCTCGTACGTGGTCCCACGCCTCTTCACATTCCTCAATCTGAATAAGATCCGTGTACCTTATACTAGTTTCATGTTTTTATAAGGAACCAAAATGGCTACCTCTTATACATAGGTAGTCCTACTGTCTCTGAACCAAAATGGCGGTCTCTGCTTAAACAGCACACCTCTAGCCACCACGAAGCAAGTAAACTGATATCACACTTCCTGCTGACGTAGACATTCCTGCCTCGTCAGCACCAGCAACAGCTCTCACGAGTCCTCTGGCTAGGTACAATATTCAGTCACCAGGGAGCTGGACTGTGTGCGTGTTAGCATTCAAAACATGTGTGTGTCTTATTATTATTATTATTATTATTATTATTATTATTAAACATTTTACTGTAATCATAATTACTAGCAAGCGGCTAGTTACGTGATCATGTTAACCACATACTTTCATCCTAAAACACATGACTTTACCCAGTTCAATATTTAGTTTATAACATTTCAGGCCAATGACCTTACCGTTTTGGCTCTTTGCGTACATGCACATGACTTGGTCGAGCAAATGTTATAGGTTTCCATATTCTAAAATCATTTACTGTGCCAGACAGCAGTCTCGCTTATCACCGTTTACTAGCATGTTAAAGATCCCCTTCAGGGGTTAAAAAAATCCTAGCACACTTAACACATTTTCAAATATTCGCCTCTATCCGTCATAGGAAATGTCACAAAACCAACGGTCATAAGCTTCCCCCGCCATCCCACCAAAGTAGCTATTCATTTCTTCCGGGCACGGTCACCGTGATCGCCAACGTCAAAGAATCACTTGGTCATATCCTACAACCGTCTGTTGTGTCAGAAAGCGATCTCGCTCATCACCGTTAACTAAAACGTTAAAGATCCCCTTCAGGGGCAAAAAATCTTAGCATTCTTGTCATATTTCAAAATATTCGTCTTCGTTCATTCGTCATAGGAAAAAATATCGAAAAGCGACCCTTCGTTTTGCCATACATCGCCCCCGTCGAAATAGCCATTTCCAGTATCCACCACGGCCAATCATAGCCTCGTTGTAACATACGTCAAGCGCTACCGGCTCTCTGTCTACAAACACGCTTTTATTAAAAAAAAAAAAAATGCATAGTTGTTTTTTGAAGCCTACGTGGCTTAGGCGGTAGCACGCTGGACTCTCACCGCTGGATCCGTGGTTTAAATCCCGGTCACTCCATGTGAGATTTGTGCTGGACAAAACGGAGGCAGACAGGTTTTTCTCCGGGTACTCCGGTTTTCCCTGTCAAAATTTCATTCCAGCAACACTCTCCACTATCATGTCATTTCATGTGTCATTCTTTTAATCATTGCCTCAGAGGAGTGCGTCAGGCCTCGGCAGCTTGCACAGTTCATGTCCTCACCGCTAGATGGGGGCTTCATTCATCCAATTCCTGACCCGGTCGGAGACTGGAAGCAGGCTGTGGATTTTTTTCAGTTGTTTTTTTTTTGGTCCTAGAGACTTGACATTTATTGTCATGGTAGAGGGGATAGGGATCTTTCATTTATGTTAAACAAATTTTTTTTGTCAACGTGTTAGTTTCCAAAATAGTAAAAATTCAAAATTTAAGGGTTTTCAAAAAATCTCAAAATATTAAAAGTTTTATTATAAAAAATAAAGGTCATAGAGGCCATTGGTTTGAACTATGGCACAACATTCTATCGTGTTTGGTTTTCAAACTATCGCCTACTTTTAAAAACAAAATATTTCAAAAATATATATATAACGAGTGGTCTATAGGAAAGAGGACGTCAGCTCGAGTCCAACGACACCTCATTTGTTAAAATCCGACCATCCGTTCGCCAATGATCACCAATGTTCGCGAGAAAGTAGGCTATCATTTTGTTTTTCCTCCTACACCCTTGAAACTTGCTGTCCGCCTAGAGGGCATACCCACCTTTCCTTAACGTCAAACAAACTTTTTTCCGATTCACCGTTTCCAAAATAGTGCCAATCCAAATAAACAAGAATTTTCATTTTTTTAAGTACCAACACACATACTGTACTTAGCCAAGAGAACGTCATCCCAATGCCAACAATACCACGTTCGTTAAAATCCGACCACGTGTTCGAGAGATATCGGCCAAAGTTTATATGAAAGTAGGGGGCGACTCAGAACCCTCATTCTAGAACTACTGCACAGTTTTAGTCCTAGAGACTTGAAATTGAGGGGGTCAGGGCCACTCATTTACGTCAAACAAATTTTTTTGTAAACTCTTTAGTTTCCAAAATATAAAAATTTCAAAATTTAAATGTTTTCAAAAAATCTGAAAAAATAAAAAAGGATTATTATAAAAATAAAGGTCATAGAGACCATTCGTTTCAACTATGGCACAGCTTTCTATCATGTTTGGTTTTCAAACTATCGCCTACTTTCAAAAACGAAAATTTTCAAACATTTTTTCAAAAATATGACGAGTGGTCCATAGGAAAGAGGACGTCAGCTCGAGTCCAACGACACCTCATTTGTCAACATCCGACCATGGGTTCACCAGATATTAATGATTTAACATGTACAGTCGGGTACAAAAAAATGGGTGCAGCAGAACCCGCCTTGCCCCCAACTGATGTGAACAGTAACATTGCGGTGCAATTGCAAATCCAGAAATTGGAAAGCGACAAACAATTACAAGAGTTGCGAGAGCATAGTGAGAAACAGTTAAATAACATAACTACTCAATTACGTGAACAGAGTGATAAAGAGTTAGATAACATAACTACTCAATTACATGAACAGAAGAAGATAATAATAAACAGTTAGTTGAACTAATCTACAAGTTATCGGAGCAGGCAACTTTGCAAACAGTTCAGTTAGAGAGAAAACCCTTGAAATAAATCAAAGTACCAAAACACAACTAGAGAAACTGGCAGGGGAGGTGGCAGAGAATAATTCGAGACAGTTAGGCGAAATTAAGAAACTCGAATCCAAATTTGACAACAAGCTAGTACAATTAGATGAAATGGTAGCCGCCAAACTGAAACAGATCGAGACAGCATGTGTAAACAATACGGCAAGGATTAAAAGCACACAGGACGAATTGCAGGGGCAATTCAACAGAATAGAGGCGAAGAATCTAAACATACAAGAGTAGATTAATTCAGTCGACAACAATGTGTTAGGATTGATAAAGGAACTTGACCAATTGGAAATGAAAATGGAGAAAGAAAGGATGCACTTGCGTGAAAACTTGGAAGAACAGTTGAGTAAAAATCAGGAGCAAATGCGAGACGAAATGGGAGAACAATTAGTTAAGAATCAGAAAGAGATAGGAGAACAGTTAATTAAAAATCAGAAGCAGATACAAGATCAAATAGGGGAACAGCTTGAGAAGAATCAGGAGAACAACGAAGACAAAATTAACAATTTGAAGAGTAGAATCCGGAAAGATTGGGAACAGCAGATGAATGAGAATAATGGGGACAGGCTGAAAATATTAAAGAGGCTCGGGGACAATAATTCTAGAATACAGGCTTTGGAGGAAAATATAAAGTCCAAGTTTCAAGAACATGCGGACCTCATCGTTAAAAATGAGATAAGATCTTTAGAGAACGCCACCTTATTCTCTTCAGAAAATTCATTAGGAAAACACGGAAATATTGAAAGTCCGGTGGGATCGAAGTTAGCTGAGGATACTAGCCGAGATCAGAGTCCAAAGACAACTTGCAACACCTTCCACAATTACAGAGGGGATACGTCAACTCCGCAACCTGGTGTGACACCTGCCCAAGTTATACAAGTCATTAGGGGAAATGATTTCAAACCAGATAAATTTAGAGAGAATTCAGGATCTACTCCCAAAGCATTCTTGCGCCAGCCAGATGACTATTTTAATGACCAACACGTCAGTCCCGTAAAACAGCTTCGTTTAGTTGAGAAGTTTTTAGATGGATCGAGTTTGATTTGGTTTCAAAGCTTCAAATATACGTTCAATGACATGGCCCAGTTTAAAGAAGCATTTTTGAGGAAGTTTTGGAGTCCCTCACTGCAACAGGGGTTGAGAATGGATTTATATACAAGAAAATACCACAGCACACACCCTACGAGGTTTTCTGAGTTTTTTAGTCAGCAGCTCGTAAGATTTTGGGATTTTGATGAGCCGCCATCAGAAGAAAACATGGTGTTAACCATCGGCAAACAGCTTCCGATGAATATCCAGCAGTTTTTAGTAGCAGGGAATATAAAAACCGCAGTTCAGGCAGAGGAGATACTCCGTCACTTGGACGAAACAAGCATGATTAGTCCTCAGAGCGGGAGGCGAAACATGGAATGCGTGAATACCGCAGAAATAGTTCAGGGGAATCAAAATAATCAAAATCAGAATAATCAGACGAAAACGCAGTCCACTAACACACAATTTACGCTCAGACGGCAGGAATTCGACGGTCGAAACCAGTATAATAATAATAATAATAATAAAAATAATAGGAACTTCCAAAATCGCCGTGATAACTACAACAATCAGAATAATAATAATAATCAGAGGACGTACCAGCAAGAATATTCTAACTGGAGAGGAAACCAAAGGCAGGATAGACCATATCAGAGGAACGGGGACGGTAGATGGAATAATCAAAGGAATTATCGGCAAGAAAACCAGAGAGAATATCGTAATGATTGGAACGAGCGTTACGTTGAGTCGCAAAAGTATTTGGACGAATTAAATGCAGAAGAGGAAACAGAGATAGAGAAGTGGGGGCGTGCGATGGCAAACAGAAAAATTCCAGATAATCACCAGGATACGGGAGCGGAAAGCTTACTATGTCAGCAGGAGAGACAGGATGACAACCGGCGGAACTCAACAGATGGGTCTCGCGATAAAGAAAGAAATCCCGATTACAACGACAGGAGACTGCCTGAAAACGGAGGAAGCCAGTGAACGAGAGGAATTGATTATTGCAAATATTGAAGAGTGGATAGCATTCCCGGACGATTGCCTGGAGGAAGTGGTGAAGGAGCAAGAGAATGTAATCAGACAATTATCAATTATTTTTGCTCGTATTGGAGGTCTTAGAGTGAGGTGCCTTATCGACACGGGTAGCCAAGTGAGCTTAGTTACGGAAGTATTACTTAAAGAAAATGGAAATAATCAAACCATCCCAATTATGCCTGTACCATTAATTAAAGTCCGAGGGGTTATTCCTGACAAGACAATAGTTTGCAAGCACCAAGCATATTTAGATCTGGAGATATTAAAGCACACATTTTCACAAACTTTTATCGTGATACCAAGAATGAGTTATAATGTCATTCTGGGAGCCAAATTTATTTGTGAATTCCACGCTATAATTGATCTACGTAATAACACTGTGAGTTTTAAACAATTCGAGGGACTGAGTCACGTTGGTTTGAACATGGAAGAAAGTCCACTAGAGAGAGAGAGGCAAATACTAGGGTAATTGAAGAATGCACTAATGAGGCGATTGAAGATAAGAACTCAACGGAGGGACGAGTAAGCGAGATAGCAGTTATTGGAATTGACGGTCAAGATATTTCGCACGAACTTTGGACACATTTGGCGGAGGAAGAAATTAGCGGGTCTAAATTTGAAATGTTACTTCAGGAGCGAATTAAGGAGGCAATATTAGGGGAACCTGACAGAAGCAAATTAGAGGAGATTTTGAGACATCATAAAGAAGTTTTCGATACGATCCCTGGAAAAGTATTAAATTTTCAGTATGTCATGCAAATTGCCGATTGGACCCCATTTAAGAGTAAATTGTACCCGATCCCAGAGAAACATTTGGCTCAGGTGAAGTACATTATTACTAACTTATTAGATTCTGGAATTATTAGAAAAGCAGCAACCCCATATTTAAATGCAATATTGGCTGTGGCCAAACCCAATGGATCAATCAGATTATGCCTAGATGCACGGGTTTTGAATAGCAGACTGTTAATCGAGCACGACCAAGCGCCGAGGATCAAGGATTTATTGAAGAGCTTCCGCGGGAAGAAGATCTATTCTAACGTCGAATTAACGAACAGTTTCCACCACCTGGAACTTGAGGAAAAATCCCAGTTGTTGACGGGATTTTTATTTGATAACCGAAGCTACATCTGGTCTCCTATGCCCTTTGGTGTCCTTTAAAGCCACGAAAGACCTACTTGAGAATTGTGTGAAATTGGGATATCCAGACTTCGGGAAGAATTTTGTGATTCAGGCAGACGCTTCATTGATTGGGGTTGGCACGATGCTATACCACGAAGACACTGACGAACCCAAGAATCGATCATATTTGGCATTTACTAGTCGTAAGCTTAGGAAGCACGAGAGAAACTACACCATTACAGAACTTGAGTTGTTAGCAATTTTGTATGCACTCCAACAATGGTGAAAGATTGTCTTCGGATATTCCATTGTTGTCAGAACTGACCACCATGCGCTGACTTTCTTATTCAAAACAACGATGGCAAGCGAAAGAGTTACACGTTGGTCTATTTATATACAGCAGTTCGATATCACCATAGAACACTGCCCTGGAAGGATGAACGTTATACCGGATGCTTTAAGTAGGAACCCTGAAGAGGAGAACGAGACAGCAGTAGATGTACAACTCCTAGC
Source organism: Meconema thalassinum (assembly GCA_946902985.2). NCBI lineage: Eukaryota > Metazoa > Arthropoda > Insecta > Orthoptera > Tettigoniidae > Meconema > Meconema thalassinum. The sequence continues at coordinate 194,752,411 of OX336395.1, forward strand.
ATTAAAACCTAAAGCTCGCGAATTTTTGGATAAGCTGAAAGAAATTCAGAAGGAACAACAGAAGGACCCGTGGATGATGATGATGATCAAATTTTATAAGAAAGAACTACAGCCAGATTCACCTGAATATCGAGAAGCCCGTGCAAAGGAAGCAAAGTTCCATTATCTTAATAATCCTCTTCACAAGTTCGTGGACGAAGATCACACCAAACTTCGAATTCTAGTTCCAGCATCGTTACAGAGAGGACTGACATGGCAAGTCCATGGAAACTTAGCACACATCGGGACTGATAAAACTGAAGCAACAATAGGAGAAACGTTTACATGGCCAAAGATGCGATACACCATTGTTGAAGTAATTAGGACTTGTGACGCATGTCAGCACACTAAGCCAAATAATTACATACTGAAACAGCTTCCAAAACCTTTATTACCACAGAAACCGTGCGAACTAGTCGCAATTGATTGTTTCGGTCCACTAGTTAAAGGAAGACGAGGATGCCGACACCTTCTAGTATGTGTCGATGTCTTTTCCAAGATGGTTGTATTATGTCCAATCCAGAAGACGACATCAAAGCAAGTCCTTAGCAGAATCCAGAACAAAGTCATTCCGACGCTTGGGAAGCCGGAATTCATATTATCAGACCATGGAACTTATTTTACAAGCAATGTTCGCATTATTCGCATGGTTTTACGAAGTTGAACGGTCACCAAATAAGTATGGGAACTGTTTAGCCATATGCCAGAACAGTACTCAGCTGGCGAGTATACCAAGTTCAATGCTGTCGTTCTTAATATATTTGCGTCAGCTCCCTATGAAGGTCCTGTTAACCGTTGTAGAAGGTTATTGCGGGTTTTCAATTTAGCAGCTGTTTCCTGAAGGTGGTGTCGGTAGTTAAGTGACCTATCTAGTATAACACCCAGGTACTTTGGTGTGCTAAATGTTGTTTTTGGGTGTAACATTCCATATTTGTTGCTTAGATGGAACATTGCTACTTCTGTCTTCAGTGGGTTCGGTTTAAGCCTCCACATCCAGAAATACTCATTCCGTTACTCGCAAGTCCTTATTCAGAATTTCTTCAGCTCCTGTGAAATTGTGTTGTTTGGCAACTTGACAAATGTCATCTGCATATATAAATGTTGAGACACTGTGATAGATCGTGTGTGTAAAGATCAAATAACGTGGGAGCTAGAACTGGGCCTTGTGGTAATCCATTGTTCAGTTTGTGGAACTTACTCTTCGTATGACTGGAGTAAACTTGAAACAAGCGATTTTTGAGCATCTTGTCTATTAGAGAGACAATTTATATACAAGGAACTGTCTTGATCAGTTTTACTAACATTCCCTCCCTCCATACTGTATCGTATGCTGCTGAAAGATCCAAAAAGACAGAGACACGGTTTTCTTTCCTCTCAAAACAATTTTCCACGTATGTGACAAGGGAGAGAACCTACTGTAGTATCAACAGTCACGTCTAGGTTGAAAGCCAGCTTGCTCAGTAGGAATTAACGCCTGAAATTGCCAGTGCTATTCTGTTCAGAATTAAACGTTCAAGCAATTTGTATGTAACAGAAAGCAGTGCCATCGGTCTATAGCTTTGTGGGAGATTTGGATCTTTTCCAGGTTTCAGCAGTGCAATAATGTTGTTCTTCTTAAAGTTTAGTCTACCTGATTCCAGCCTGCAACTAAAGAAAGAAGCAAGCCAATTAGACAACGTTTGGTGGCAGGTCCACTATACTTTAGAAGTTCTGGATATAGCTCAACGAGACCTGCAGCTTTTCCACGTCGGGCGTTCTTCGCGCCTACTTCCACATCTGAAATTGTAAATGGTTGTGAATACAAAGCATGTCGTTGAGTGTTACGTTTAGCCTCAAGTAGTTTGGCCTTAATCTGTTTGCTGAACTTCTTGTCAACTGTTGTCCTGGAAGTTGAGACAAGGTTATTTGCTATGTATTCCACATTGATTGATGTGAGATGTTTCTGTGGTATGGATGAAGAGGTCAGTCTACGAATGAGAGAACAAGCCTTCCTACTGGAATGAGTGAAATTCATACTTTCGACAATTTTCATCCACTTTTCTTTCCTAGCATGATCAAGAGATTTCCAATGTTCCTTGGCTATCTCCTGAGAACAGTTTTCCTCAAATTCAGCAGCAAGTCAGCTTTTCTCCTCAATCCATCCTGGTATGTATTCTTCCCGAAATCCTCTAGGTATACTAATTTTGGCTGCTGATTTAATTAGGTTGCAAAACCTATCATATTTATCTGGACCTGGGCTGATCCATCGGCCATAGGTCTCCCAATCAGCTTTCTGGAAATTCCAACGAGGTTTAGGAATGGACTCTACAACAGGGATATGAATTCCAATTTTATAAATAATAAGTTTATGTTGGATGCAAGGAGAGTCATTTATCACTTTTCTCTGAATTTGTGAAGATGATGACATCAAGCTGAGAGAGGCGAAATAATATTAAAAGACAAGTAATGAAACACATTTTGTACACTCCATTTATTAGTAGAGTATCTTACTCTTCTGTACAGAAAATTTTACTTATTTTCCTTTGTTTCTTTTTTATTTCCCAATTCCTTGTATATATTGTCTTTATCTCCTCCAACGCAATCAATTGTTCTGCTGAATCACTGGGGATTGAAGATGTTACCTGCTGAATAGTTACCAACTGCGTAACATCGCCATTTTCTCCGTGTCTGACCGAGAGAACAGGAATTTCGTCTAACGGACCACGAACGGCGCTGATTGTGTAACATCGAAATATTTATCAATATTCGACCACGAGGATGAAATGAAACCTGTCAAACGACCGAACACTGTGTCTATTGTATAACATCGCCATACAGTACCTTCCCGCCGTAAGGACAGCAGAGACCTCGTTAAAGTGATGAACGGTGACGTAAGCGAAGGCGAAGTAGCATAATGGTTTCGACTTCAGTTGAATATCCTTCCCCACCACATTGAGCTTTGCAAAGATTGGCAAACTTACCTATTGACATAAAAATTTCAGCTTAGCTGAAAACCAACAGCTGGTCTCCTCTGTGAATAACAATGCAGGCTGAGTCCTGTCCGTCATTGTTTAGTAATGAGCGTCATTGGTAGCATGCTGAAATTCTGTGCCCAAGATAGCAGGTTCAAACCCGGCCGAAGTCGTTGGATTTTTTAAGAGCGTGAAAGGCCTTCAGTATGCCTTCCTTCGGAGGGGAAGTAAAGCCGGCGGTCCCATGTCATAGATTTTTGGCATGTAAAAGATCCTTCCGCAGACTAAACATGTGTGAAGCTAAATTTATATATTAGATTTCGTTGGAACGCTCTATCAAAGTTCCAACGTTCACCACTAGGTATCATTGATATCTGGTAGCGAAAGTTGGAACTACTTGAAATTGAACGGAACTTGTAGCTCTCCCTATTGGTGTCCGCTTGAAGCAGCAACAGCCTCTGGCGAGCCAAACATGTCCTCGGCCACTCCCGGCACTAAAAGCCATACGATATAGTACATTATGAAACGAGCCTATAATGGCAATACGAGTGTCTTAATTACCATTATAGGCGTGATGCATACGACTGTTTATGTTCGACGATAATTATTATAATATTCATCAATATCTGTCAAGATTTCGCCAATTTTATGTACTGAACAGAGCGCATGGGACGCAGAGAATACCTTGTATTTGACCATGGCCTCCTCGATTACCCCACTATGACACTAGGCCACGCAGTGAAATTTGAATTAGAAGGCCTTCTAACTCAGCGCAGGTGCGATGCTATCCTTACCTAAATGGTCAAACAACTGTTTCTTGATCTCTGATTGGTGGGAGAAACTGTCCCATAATGAAAACGTGTACTATAATGAGCCTCATTATAGTACAGTTTTTTGACATATAATATTTACATATCGACATCATCGAACATAAAATAAATAACGAGCGTGGCGTATAGCCGTGCGGCCGGCAGTCGGCCATGCAAAGCAGTGGCATTCGTCGCATTGTGACGTTGACTGGGCTCCCATTCCGCTGGACAGGATTTAGGAAGTGTTGGTTGCATGGGCGCCCATACGGGGGGGGCAGAGGGGGCCATGCCCCCCCCCTGGATCCTTGAAAAATAAAACTATATGAAAATCAGACTGAGAGCATTTTTTTTTTGCAAAAGTGCTTACAGTATTCTAATTAATTTGTACTAATATAAATACTTCAGATATTTAACATTCTGACAGGCCAAACATTAAATACTGTATAATGGCAGTGGGCGCATTAAGCCTGTCTGGCACACGCCAGAAATCTGAATTTTTTTAAATTACAATATTTGCTGAAGAATAGGTTTGCTTCAATTAGTGAAACACTCATTCGTTCTCTACATAGTCTATTACGTAATGGTGCTCGATCAGGCGCAATCTGCCTCGCATATCACTTTTGCAACAACAGCAAATGTGTAGAAGGGTCATTGACAAACTGGCCGATATGGACTTGAGTGTAACTACGTAACTACTGAAAGGTAGTTGACGAATATGAGATACGATCAGTAGCACCCACCGGAAGGTTAAAATCATCCTACATATTATGTCAGTTATGCAATAGTTCCGGTGTGCTTTCGCTTTAAATTAGACACTTGAGTAATATTACAAAGGAATATTGTAATTTATATGCGCGTAGGCTACATTCCATTCGAGTGTATTGTGTTCTCTATGAACGGCCGCCTAGACTGTGTCTGTGTGCTGACAGTAGTATTTATTAATTTTGTGTGCTTCGTCTACGAATGGATTTATATTTCATTTAAAGGTAAGTAATGCAATCTTATCTTATTATATATAATCCAAAAAGGAGGTACTCACTCGTTAATCATCGTATCTTTGTAACCACAAGGGCTATGAAACTGAAATTGTGCATGTTGATTACTCTCAGTTTGTGGGAGCCCACTAAGAATTGTTCTTAGAATATTCAAGCTTTAAGTGGGTCTGTTCGGCCATTTGGTACTCATGCATGGGTTAATATCGTGGACGCCCTTAGGGGGACTGGATTTCCGAGAATGTTGAAATAAGATTGTTCATTGTCACACCAGTTTATTTCTTAAATGGAAGTTGCAAATAGTCAACTGACAACTGTTACAACAACAAAATTTTGTAATGTTGCTGACGTAATATGTATTTACAATTTTTAAATAAAAATATGGTTCTAATGATGCCATGCACTCTTGTCACCAATGGATGATGATCTAGGTAAGCTCCAAATTTCAATACGGTTATGCCTAGTGTTAAATACCGTGTGTTTCCCCATCACTATCTTGAGTGGCTACTACTTTTGCCTCCTCACTTCGGCAGTGTCGATATGAAAAGCTTGTTCTGGAGATATTTTTAGACATTGCAACATCGCTAGCGTTTCTTAACCCCTAAAATAAGCTTTTCTATGCTGACTAGTAAAACACTGGTCCTGAAAGTTCGTGCTTACAATATTGGATAATTTACTGTATTCAGACCCGTATTGACGGGTGGGGGGGACAAACTTGCAACTGCCAAGGGACGGAAAAAATTCTGGAAAACTGTTCAAAACTGCTTGGTCATTAAACGTCAAGTTGATTTAATTTATAGCCCTTCACAAGAGAATATACCGTATTTTGGCATTGTTGATTATTTAAAGACATAAATAAAAGGATCGTCTTAGTCACCTTGGTGTTCTTGCTGTTGATCTGACTTGAATGTGAAATTGTACCAATGAGGAAATTCCAAACTTGTTACCGGTATTTAAATAATTGTTTTTGCACATTGATTGTGTATGATATATGTTAAAATTTAATGTACATTCTTTGTATTATTTTTTAAATTTGTAATTTTTAGCAAACGCATATTTATAGTGTATGCCACTCATAGTTAAATACACACTCAGGCGAAGAAACAGCCTCATATGTTATGGAAACTTTGTAACTGCTCGGCTTCATGGGTTGCGTGAGGGTTAAACACCTGTACGGTATGAGCAACAGCAATAAACATTTACTTTTAACTACACTGGTTACCTCATACATAAAAGCACTATAGATTTGGTAAAATTTACTCTATATTATGTTACCAGACATGAAATACACTTCGCAGGATCCTCGTCGTACAGACTATCTAAAACTCACTATCATATTCACACAGGCACACTTATGACATATTGATGCGGTGACTGGTACGTACAGGCGTTGACTTCAGCTGTGACGACTTAACTCTACTGATTTGGGGGTTAGTTGCTCCCAGAGAATCACTCCTACTTACTCGCAGCACACGTAAGCCTCTCAACTATGAATATTATGTACATTATTACTTTGATGGTCAGCATCCAACGATTTATCTAGTTTCGTGGATCTGATTATACAAAGATGCTTTAAATCCGTGTGTTGGATTATCGCATCTAGTCCGCTCCTGAGTTTACTAATACATAGCATATTTTACTAGTATTTGTCGTATAACAATTTACCGCTATGGTCTCAGAATTTCGGTATACAGACGTTAATTTACAATACTTCATGCGATTCGAGACAAACAATCTAGACTATTTGTTCGAAACTAGGCTCATAATTCCCTTGAGAATGTATAGCCAGCAACTCAGTAATTGCACATCGAACACCAACTTGTGATCGTCTGAAATACCTTCCTTCTCCACCAAAAACACCAGTATCAAAACAAAACATTAGCATATAAGGAGTGCTTTCTTGGTCTTCAAAATACCCTAGACACACCCCTAGCACAGGGTTGCCAAGCCTCCTACCTGCATGAGTGATCATGCACTTGAGCTTGCGAGAGAAAACCCCAGGCGACAACAAGCCTACTTCCTGGTTCTTGCACACAATTCCAGACTCTCTGACTGAAGATTATTCCAATGTTAAAATATTCACATAGAACTAGACTCAGATCCTGCCAATTACAATCCCCTAAAACCTAAACCTAAACAAATTAATCGGAAATAAATCACATGATATTATACACTTCTTTACATAATTATAAAACATAAAAAGGCATCAAATAAAAATATGTGGACGATTCTGAAAATCGTACGTCCCGAAAGTAAGGGTTCGACCCCTTGTGACCGGGGAAGGTTACAACTTTAATAAATCTGCATATTCCAAGTCGTGGACAGCAACGTAAATCCATCGTGGCATGCATTGTAAGAAAGGACAGAATGTAGTAATTTGATCTTTAAGCCCATCTGTGTAGTTGAGTACCTCAATTTAAGCTCCACGATGACGGCTGGTTACCTAAATATTCGAAATTGGATGGCCGACGCTGACAGCAGCCATAGGCCTACGATATTTTCAACACTACCTTCAGGGAAATACCACGTACGTATCATGTTTCATGTTCCGGGGCACCCATCTCAAAACTACGCTATCGGTACTCTGAAATAACATTACTTATACACACTCTCCTAATGACACATTATTATATAACCCGAAATTTCACTCAGAGTCAAGTACAAGGGGTGAGGTTTAAGCCTGTTTACATTTACAACAATGCCAGTTATTGAATATAAAAAGGTGTGTGTGTGGGGGGCGGGGGGTGGGGTGGAGTGGAGGGGGGATGGGGGGGGGGGGTGACAGGTAGGTAATGAAACGAAAATATTTACTTGGCCCCCCTCTGGAAACAATCCAATGGGCGCCCATGGTTGGTTGTTAATGTTGGCAGCAAAAACAATGAATGCAAGTGAAACAAGCCATCATGGCGATGGATTTGAAGTTATGTTATATATTTAGGTATTCCAATCCTTAAGATGTTTTTTAGCAATTTCAAGTGGAAGTAAGGGAAGGGATAGCATTCGGTAGAATCAGCACACAAAATTGAAGTTCTTAACGCTACTTTTATACATTAAAATTGGTCCTCATGGATCGGATGCTATCAAGAGGCGTAATCGAGGGAAACAGTGGACGTGGTCTACGTAAAGGTTATCGATGGCCAACAAAAGTTAAGTCCTCTCCTATTGTCTATTCCTTAACCTTAGATTATCACAATGGATCGTAACACAATGAAGGGCCTTGCAAAGCAAAGGGGAATATATATTGCAACTTTAACACACATGCAGACATTTGTAACTAATTATGATGCACAAGAGGTTAGAGGATGCTATTAAAGTAGAAGGAAGATTATGGTATTTACCAAGTTTAAGAAAAAAAATGAAATAGTACAATTAGATCTAGTATTAAATGATGACACTCAAGATCATTCAACAGCTAGAGTGAATTTTGAAGATGCCTACGGTACTCGAAATTATAAGAGTCCATGCGAAAGGAACCGACCGAGATTCGAACGGAGAGACAGAGAAAAATATGTGTATAAAATAAATCGGGAATTGAGTTATTTTTACGCACAGGAAGGTTGGTAATGTCCAAGGAAGTGTTTAACGAAATTTTAGTCTGAAGAAATATCTTTGGAAGAGAAATGAGAATTTTGTATTTTGCATTATTTTTGCCAAGAAAGAATGATTGGAAATGAAGTCAGGAATATACACAGTTCACGGAGTTACGATAGCGAAACCTGTTTGTTGACAGTTAGGCGATGTGACAAGGAGACTTGAAGGTGAGGCACGTGCCAGAGAATCGAAGGGGGGAGATAGCACACGACACTACCGTGATCCACGAGAAACAATAGATTTAATAACAATGAAGTAACCAATCAGATGAATGGAAAATTATAAGAGGCTATAAAATTATTATAATTATATTTTAACATTATAACAGACTGGAGTATATTAAAATACAAGCAAGAGAAAATAAATTTAATTGGCAAAACAGAAAATGAATTAGATTACTACAATAGAAGATATGAGTGAATAAGTGAGTTTATGAGCGAGTGTGCGGCTAGCGCGGAAAATTTGAGAGGGAAAGAGAACTTAGGAGGCTAGCGGCGCAGGAGGAACAGGGTTTATTCCACAAGTTTTTCAGAAGAGACAAGACGTATTGGGAAGTCGCTCCACAGAATAGTATACAATGGCAACCAACAGAAGTATGAAATTACAACGGGAGGAGATACCTCGTTAGCAATAAATTACCAGAGATTTCGTAAAATAATGTTTGTTAGGTAGTCAGCCCGAAGTCTGGTTGGATCCTCAAAAAGCACCGCCGTTACGTTATGTGAGTAGATACCCACAAAAAAACAAGGCAGCGCTATATTGAGGCATTCTAGGCAAGAAGAGGAGTGAGGTAGTTTGTCATTGCTTTCCTCACTCGTGAAAGAATATTGGAAACATAAAAGAAGATTTTGGCCTGTTTGCCATCTCTTGATGAATACAGTACATTTGCATTTGTCAGTTGGCACAGGCTAGAGTAAAAGGTGGCTTTTCACCGATGTCTCAGTCTCACTCATGGCTGTGATTATATGGAAGCTACTGAGGTATGGGTGGCGCTTAGTAATGGCATTCAGGGCACAGTCAGTGCCTGTGAATGCTGTGAAAGGTTCTACTCATAGGGTTAGGACTACTGTTCTGACTCAGTATAGCGCTGCCTTGGGTTTTTGTGGGTATCTACTCACATAACGTAACGGCGGTGCTTTTGAGGATCCAACAAGCCTTCGGGCTGACTACCTAACAGACAAAAAAGAAGATTGATAATAATTTATGAGAACTATAGGCAGAATATTAAAACGTCGAATTTGAGAAAGTATACTTGAAGATATACTCTACAAGAATTCACTGTCATAAAAGTGAAACTTGAGCAACATATTACGAGAACGCAGAGAAAGTATTATACCGACATTACAGTATTTAAAAATCTACAAGAACAATTACAAGATGTGTTCAAATTTAAGTCGGAGGGGAGAAACTACAGTCAACTATTTTTGTGAACTGAGAATGATGTTCTAACTTCACTATGGAGGGAGGTTAAACTACACATACTAAGAGAAGTCCAGCGATGATCAAAACTACGCAACTATGGAATTTTACTGCATTACAAACAGCAGTAAGCTTGGAGACCAAGAACAAGCTACTACATGGAAGAGAGATTCACATATTTATATGGAATTCTCATCGTAAGCATATCACTATGTACAATTACCATCAGGAACTTCCAGAGAGGGGCCGATATAAGAAAAACTATAAAAGAAACGAAAGCAGTATCTAGATCGTAGATCGAGAAGCCAGAAGATGAAGTCGTGCGTGAGGTTCATTGACATGCAGCCAGGGAGAACGCGCTGTGACATCCACGCTGTAAACCGGTCAAGGACGGAAGGCAAGTCTCACCTGCGAGGCAAGAAGCAGCTGCTCCAAGAATGCAGACATGCGTGTGCCGGAATGTCGACGTGCTCCTACGTGGCCGAATTTCGCAGCTGTAAATGGCCACAGATTCTGTATGAAGTGTTCCAGACCTAGGGAAGACAGGTGATCTTTACCAACTACGTATGTAGCTAGTATATGTTTATGGGTTATTCCAGTGTTTGACCAACATCTATCTATTTTATTCCTAGTTCATGTTATTGTAGTTGCTGTAAATTTTTCGGATTTTAATTGTAATTTTCTTTGAGTTAACGAATTTCGTTTGTGACGTATTTTCCCGAAGTGTATCGTTAGTATTTTCATATTAACTACTTTTCACTCGTGTGTACTAGTTTTTTTGAAATTTTATCTATTTAGTTTACGACGGAGAGTGAAGTAATTTCGTTAGTGTGTTGTAAAAGAGAAACTTTGTCATGAAAGTATTTTGAGAAACAGGAGGGATATCGTTATACGAAGTATAATAATTTCGTTAGATGAACGAAACATGTTTAAGCAGAAAACGTTAACTATTGTCGGGGGTGTTCGACAATTGCGTTTGAGACACTCAAGCATAGACAAATAGAATATTGTAAAACCCAGAATTTTATCACTATAATAAACAGAGTATGCGTATTTTGAAGCATAATTTATGAAATGATGGAGAGGTGTGATGTTATTGATCAACCTATTGTTATAAGGAAGTCTTGAAAGACTACAGTAAATATATTTTATATCGGATATGATTATGAACATGAGGAAAAGTGTATTTTTATTGAATAGCGAACACGAGCAGACTTAAATCAGAAATAAATTACAATTGTGTAACAGAGTTGAATGTTAAAAGTATTATGAAGAAGTATAACATATTTGTGTGAGAAAGGATATAAAGCTGTACTAAGAAAGTATCGATTTGGTGAACGAACAAGTAAAGAATAGCACGATGTTGTATAATCGACAGAATTGATATACGTGGAGGAGTTGTTTCTTGAAGTTATTACAGTAGTAATAATCAGTAGGGTTACTGAATCTCTTACATTGCTGAGTGTATTTGAGATGGTGTAGAATTTTGTGAAAGTGCTAAAAAATGTATGCGAAGATTTGTTGTTTTAAGGCGTGGAAATAGGTAAATGTTATTCACAGAGTGTGTGAAGGTAAACAGTAATTACAACGAGGAAATAATGGAAGTACAGTATGTCAGCGAAGTATTTTGAAGTATGAATTTACATAAGAAGAAGGTGTGAAGAGTGAGGGTTAAATGCCACGCACCTAGATAGATTTGTGTATTGTAATCTGAGAGTCTTGCATCGTAGTTCAAATATGATCTCAGTATTATTAAACCGTGAGTGTAAAATTGAATAGTGCTGAACTTAATCGTTTGATACATACGAGAATATTCACATGGATGTAACTATATAATTCCATAGACATAAAACAGAAGTATTGTGTGAACTAAAGATAAATGATGTTAATTGGACTTTGTCTAATTAAAGCAGGGGTAGAAAATTCGTGCAGGTCGCGATTATATAAATATCAGACAGTTGTGTAAATAATAATAATAATCATCATCATCATCATCTTGTACAGTTTCCAGCCCCAGGCTGGGTCTGTTTGGAACATAAGCCTCGCCACTTAGTTCTTTCTTCCCACCACCTCTCCGCTGTCACTCTGGTCCAGTCCTCCCCTCTCTTCTTGACACATTCCTCCACTCCTTTCAGCCATCTATCTCTTGGTCTTCCCCTTGGTCGTTTCTTCTGCATCTGCATCTCATGTATCCTCTTGGGAATCTTCTTCTCATCCATTCTCTTTAAGTGTCCATACCACCTCAGTCTTGATGTCTCAATCCTACCTTGCAAGGGCTCCTCTTTCACCATTTCCCTGACCTTTTCATTCCTCACCCTGTCTCTTCTTGTTACTCCGATCCTACTTCGCAGGAACTTCATTTCACCTGCCTGTATTCTGCTTATGTCTCTTTTCTTCATTGTCCACGTTTCTGAAGCATAGGTCAGTATTGGGATATAGTAGCTTCTGTATAACACTTCCTTGCTTTTTTGTGGGACATCTTTATTCCACACTAAGCTCCTAATGCATCTCAGAAATGCTTCTGCCTGTCTGCCACATTCCGTAATATCTTTGTCATTTCTCCCAGTTTCCTCCACTATACTTCCCAAGTACTTGAGACTTTCCACCTTCTTCAGCTGTCCACCTCCAAGTGTTATCCCACTCATTGGTCTGTCCTTTTTCCTGGTCGTTAACAGGATCTCACATTTGCTGATGTTGAACTTCCATCCGTACTCTCCCACTGTTTCTTCCCAAGCCTTCAGTTGCTCCTGAATTTCCTCCTCCTTGTTTCCCCAGACCATGAGATCATCTGCAAACACCATTGCTTTCATCTTATCTTCTCCTATCTTTCCTGCTATCCGTGTCATTACCTCGTCCATAACCACAATAAAGAGAAGGGGTGACAGCGCACTACCCTGTTTCAGGCCACTCATTTGTCTGAACCAGTCTGTTCTTTCCCCTCCAACTTTCACACAACTCACACTTCCACAATACATCTCCTTCACTCTGCCTACAGTCTCTTTTTCCACTCCCATGTTTTCCATTGCTTTCCAAACCTTCTCCCTGCACACACTATCATAGGCCTTTTCGATGTCCAGGAAGGCCATCAACAGATCCTCTCCAAATTCGTAGTGGTGTTCCTGGAGCTGTCTCGCTGAAAATATGAGATCCACTGTTGATCTCCCAGGTCTGAATCCATACTGTTTGTCAAGATAGCTTTGCCTAAAACACGCCTTAATAATTTCTTGACCATTTGCACAATACGTTCCCAGAATCCACCCCACCAAGGGGCTGAAGGAGGACTAAATTTCCACTCGATTCTATCAACTGATACTTTCGCACACAATTTTTTCCAGTCAATGAAGCCAAACAAATTGTTGGTGCCAACAAAGTTTGTCCCGTTGTCACTATAAATCACACGAGGCCTTCCTCGTCGGGCTATGAAACGCCTAAGAGCTAACAGAAACCCTGCAGTGGACAAAGTCATGACTAATTCAAAATGGACCGCTCTCACTACGGCACATGTAAAAATCACAATCCAAGCCTTGTTCTTGCATTGTAAGTATAGCGGTCCAGCAAGGTCCACTCCCACTACCTCAAATACACCTGCATCTCTCACACGATCTTCTGGAAGGGCTGGCGTTTCCGGAATTGTCTTTTCCATTTCGAATCTTCTGCACTGGGTACACTTCCTGATGACTTTGCGAATGGTTCTTCTTCCCTTTGGTATCCAGTAGTGCTCCCTGAGTATAGCAAGTAAAATCTGAACACCAGCATGAGAGGCTTTCAAATGATGATCTCTGATTATCATCTCAGTCAAAGGGTGCTTTGATGGCAATAACACCGGCGCACGGAAATCATATTCATCCTTTCTGTTGGTAATTTTTGTCTTAATCCTGAAGAGACCCATCTGGTCTTTAAAAAAGCAGAATGTTTTCTGGTTGTCCCTTTCGGTAAACTTCTCTTCCTGAACTAATTTCAGCAGTCGTTTCTCTGCCATTGAAATTTGAAGGCAATCTAATTCTGAAGCAACATTTTTCACTACGTCCTTCCTGGCATTGTTGACGAACCGTAACATCCAGGCCACCATTCTAACGATTCGTGAATACTTGGAAAAATACCAGTGTTTTTCCTGGGAGACAAGCATAGTATTGGTAACATGGCCTTTTCTTCTTTCTTCATCGACCTCCTCTTCATTAACTCTTACAATGCGCGTTGGCCAGCAGTTTTCTTCCAACTTTAACCAAGTGGGTCCCTCCGACCAACGAGAAGAAATCAGCTGCAACGTAGAGCAACCTTTCGAAGGTAGATCGGCTGGGTTGTCCGTCCCTGGTAGATGAAACCAACGCTTTGGGTTAGTTAATGTTCTAATTTCTTTCACATGGTTAGTGACGAACACTCCCCAAGCTTCCTCGCTTCGTATCCAACATAAAACAGAAGACGAGTCACTCCAGTAGTACTCCGGGACGTCCATTAGATTCAAGCTTTCCTTCACTGTAAAGGCAAGACGTGAGCCTATAGTGCAGGCTAATAGCTCCAGTCTCGGTATCGTCACCTTCTTGAGTGGTGCTACCCTGGATTTTGCTGCGACCAGATGCACTTCAAATTCTTTCCCATTGAATTATCTCAAGAAAATAACAACCGCATAAGCCACTTGACTAGCATCACAAAATACATGCAAACTCCAAGAGGATCTGTCCTCACAATTGGAAAATCTTCTAGGCACTTTAATCTCAGCAATAGAGGGCAGTTCATGTAACCATTTATTGAATTTGCTTTGGGCGTCTTCACTCAGTGGACTATCCCAACTTATTTTCTCTCTCCAACTTTCCTGAAGCAAAACCTTTGGCCCAATGGAAACCGGACAAGTAAATCCAATTGGATCAAAGATACTTTGAGCTACCGACAAAACTGTCCTCCTTGTGAGAACATCAGATTCATTTAATTTTGCTACTTTACAAGCCAAAGTATCAGCCACTGGGTCCCACCACAAACCCAAAACGGGTGTCACTTCGGGAACCTCATCCTCCAGACTCAATCTGGTATGCTCCCACCCTCGGAGGTCAAATTTTCCTTGCGACAGTAACTCCCTAGACTCATCCACAAATTGTTTGAGTTCTTCCTCTGTGTTCAAGGAAGTGACGCAATTGTCTACATATAGTGAGGTTCTTAGTTTATCTGCTGTCTCAGTGAAGCATATACTGTTTTTCAGATGACTGTCCAATACGGCTCCAAGTAGAAATGGACTACAGTTCACTCCGAAAACGACCCGTTTGTGGCGGTATATTTTAAGAGTCCCCTCAGTGAAGTTCTCCCACCATAGGAATTTCAGAGAGTTTCGATCATTCTCAGAGACTGAAATTTGAAGAAACGCCTTCTTAATGTCTGCGATCACACCTATCCTGTTTAAACGGAACCGGTTCAAAATAGAAGGAATTACTTCCAACAAATTAGGACCCTTTTCCAGACAGTCATTGAGTGAAAGTCCTCCTTTCGATTTACATGAAGCATCAAACACCGGCCTCACCGCTGTACTCGATCCTCCCTTGAAAACTCCTCGGTGTGGTAAATAATACCCAACATCCTGAGAGCCCTCCTGACCAACTTCTTCGATTATCCCTTCCTGTTCCCAGTCCTGAAGCACCTGCTGGTAATTTTCAAATTTGTCTTCCTTGATCAAACGGTGTGTTACAGAAACCAGTCTTTTTAACGCAACTTCCTTGTTGCCTGACAATAGCTGCTGATCTTCTTTCCGCGGAAGTGCGACTTCATACCTTCCTTCCTCATTGATCTTAACATTTTCTTGGAAATGTTTCAATGTTGCAATTTCAATTTCCTTCTTCGATAGTGTTTCAGCAGTATCACCAATTCCAATGGTTTCCAGGTTCCACAGTTCACCCAAAGAAGCAGTTCTCACAAACAGAGAGTTCACCATTGACACTGTGCTATCGTTTTCAGTTGTCTTCCAAAGCTGACCCATCACTGTCCAACCAAATGTAGTCCTAACAGCAACCAATCCAGACTTCAACTTGATTGTGTCCCCAGTCAATAAACTACCCACAGTGTCTGCGCCGATTAGTAGTCCAATCTCCGATGGCTCTGGGCCAAAATCAGAGAGCCAGATTTTCTTTTCTCTGATCTCATCCGTCCAAGGGCCCCGGTTTAACCGTGGGATTACACCACAAATTTCCTTTTGTCCCAACACCTTTATTTTGCGAGAAATTGAATGACGTAGGTCGTCTATATCTATCTCATATAGGTTATGATCATTGGCACTGATTGAAGCACCCCCAAAAAGCCTGTGTTCAATTTTTTCAGTCTTTGATGGAATATACCCCATTTCCACAGCAATCTTCTCTAACAGATAGGATCTCTGCGAGCCTGTATCTAACAACGCCCGTACAGTTTTTTCTCTCCCTTGATGAACCAACCTAACTACAAGAGTTTTCAGCAGTACTTCCGAAACATCACTAGTTTGTGTATTAAGGGTTGTAGTTGGGACACCAGGCAATTTTGAGCCCCTTTCCTGGTGCTTCTCCTCACCTTTATAATTCCCCCTATTTACATCTAATTTTGGGCACATAATAGCTTCATGTTTACTACTGCACACAAGACACTTCAGTTTCGTAATACAATTTGCAGCCCTATGTCCAACCTTCAGACACAAAAAACAAGCTTTGTTTTCAGACAGCCTTTTACGTTTGTCCCCTAAGTTCATTTCTTGAGCAAGATAACACCCCTTACTGTTATGTGTTTTTTTACAGAAGACACACGTTAAACTGTTTCCTTCACCTTTACCAACAAAGAGAACACTAGCAGTTGCTAAACTACTCTCTTTCCATTCTTTAACTTTAGCACTCCTTGATTCACTAGAAACTCCAAAACCAGCTTGAGCAAATGTAATCCTCTCTTCACTTTCTACTTCACCCTTCAGAAAACCAAGTAATGCAGTCAGTTTGTCGGCATGTCCATTGTCTTGATCCCTCATAGCCGTTGACGAACTCCTCATCCAGACACGTAACACTTCCTCAGGCAAGCAGGATTCTACTAGAGGGAAAAGCATTGACCCGTACTTATCTCGGGTAACACCTATAGACTCCAAAGCTCTCATTTGTGCTTCCAACTTGTCATATAGACTAGCAAGTTGAGTCTTCTTCCTTGTTTGAGAAACATTTTTCACTACAAGACTTACGAGTTCCCTTACATAGAACTCAGTCAATAAATCCTCCCTTCCAAATCTACCCTGAAGAGATTCCACTGCTTTAGGGTAATTTTCAGCAGTAGGGGGGAAACTGGCAACTAATTCTCTAGCACGACTATCAACTTTCGTGGATTGGATCAAGTATTGGAATTTGTCTTCGTCCTCAATTTCCGAGTCCTCGTGAATGCGCCGAAATTGTCCCCAAAATTCCAACCAATTTTTAATCTCCCCATCGAATTTCATGAGTTCTATTTTGGGTAGTTTCAACTGCCTTTTGGTTTTATTCCCATCTGATAGGACCGATCTTGCTGACACCACTGCCAAGACATTGGAATTAGCCTGCAACCGTAGAGCATACTTCTGTCTTGCATCATCCAATCTGTCTCGAAAACTGTCTACATATTCGTACTCACGGTCATACTCGTCCCCTTCCTTTTCCAGCAACATACTTAAAACTTTCTCGTCCAACGGCGCCAGCTCCGTTCCTAACCTCTCCAATTTGGTTAGCAAGGACTGTAAGGTGTCGTCGTCCACGCCGTCTTGAATGTCTTGATTTAAGTTTTGCAAAAGTGCATTGTACGTCTTCGTAAAAGTCGCTCTTACCGGCTTCCGCGCTTTCATTAACTTCTCCATTTCCAATACGAACACAGAACAGGAACACGCGGTCTTTAAATCAACACAATCTTCAAGTTGTTTGAATTAATACGCCATCCTGGCAGGGTCGCCAATATTTTGTTAGGGACCTACGCCTACCCGGTGTAGGTATAACCAATAAAACAAATTGAATGAAACGCTCAAGACTTCTCATAAGAAAACTTTATATTCTAGTAACCGCCATTACAACATTTTCACTGCCTTGTGTATCAAAGCTCTTAACAACAAGAAACACAAAAGTCATGGAGTAAAGAGTAATCGTCCGTGACACTCTTCCTCTCTCAATTTTCTCTCCACTTTGGCTCGTATTCTACTTCCTAATATCTTTTCATATATCTTGGCACAGTGAGGTATGAGTGTGATTCCCCTGTAATTTCTGCACTCCTTTCTGCTTCCTTTCTTAAATATTGGGACAATTAATCCTTTCTTCCAATCTTCTGGGGTCTTTTTCTCCTTCCATATCACCCTCATCACACGGTACAGCCACTGTTTCCCAACCTCCCCTGCTGCCTTCACCATTTCAACACCCACTTCATCCACACCTGGTGCCCTTCCTCCTTTCATCTTGTCTATAGCCATTTCCAGTTCTCTCCAAGTCAGGTCCTTTTCCATTCCTGTGTTGTCTTCTCCATCTTCTAATACATTGTCTTCCTCCCTATGACCATTTGGATTCAGCAAATCCTCAAAGTACTCTTTCCACACTGTCTTGAGTGTCTCTTTGTTGTGTACCTCATTTCCGTTTTTGTCCATCATTACCACATCCTCTCGCAGACCTCTTCTCTTACTTATGACCATCCCATAAAGAACTTTCTTATTTCCTCTGCTGTCTTCCTCCATCATCTCTGTCCACTTTACCATCCACTTCTTCCTCTCCTCTGCGACAATCTTGTTTGCTTTTTTCTTCTTTATCTTATAATCTTCCCTTGCCAGATCAGTTCTTTCCTGGAACCACACTCTGAAAGCCTTGTTCTTCCTTCCCACAGCTTCTTTTACTCTCTCATTCCACCATGGTGTCTCTTTACACCGCTTTCTGTTGCTTGTTCTTCCACATACTGCCACTGCAGCTTCCAACATTGTGTTTTTGAATTGCTTCCATTCCTCTTCCCCTGTTTTAGGATTGTCTGTTGGCATCCTTTCCCTTATTATCTTCTGGAATTCTTCCTTGACTTCCTTTTCCTTGAGTTTCCATACTTTGATTCTCCTTTCCTGGTACTCTGTCCTCTTGCTATCCTTAACAACTCCCAGGTTCATTACAAGTATTCTGTGGTCGCTATCTAAGGCCTCTGATGGTATTACCTTTATATCTCTGATACTTCTCTTCATTCCCCAGCCGTACAGCATGTAATCTACCAAAGATTTCTTTGTTAAATCACTGCTGTACCACGTTACCTTGTGGCTTTCTTTCTTCCGGAACCAGGAGTTGCCTACCACTAAACCATTTCTCTTGCAAAAATCCAGCAACTTTCTTCCTTCTTCATTCCTGCTACCCCATCCTTCTGCTCCCAATACATTTTCATATCCTTGCCTTTCACTTCCTACATGTGCATTCAAATCTCTCATGACAATGATGCTCTGACCATTCAACTGCTGTTGTAGCTCCTCCTCAAAGTCTTCCTTCTCTTGAGCTGTACATCCAACTTGAGGGGCATATACCTGGGCTATCTCCAGGCTTCTTCCCTTTACAGTTACTCTGATCTTCATGATCCTGTCACTTATTCCCTTTACCTCTTCCTTCATTCCATCTCTCACAACTACTCCTACTCCGCTGCTCCTTCCTTCACTGTTCCCACTCCAGTATAACCGGTACCCTTTCCTCAGTTCTCTGCGACCTTCTCCTTTCCATCTTGTTTCTGCCAAGCCCAGTACATCCAGTTTTCTTCTCTCCATCACATCTACAATCTCCTCCACTTTTCCTGTCAGTGTCTGTATGTTTAATGTCCCAACTCGTAGTCCATTAGCATATCCGGGTCGTCGTCGTTTGCATCCGTCCTTTCCGAGGCCTGTTCCTGGTTTGAAAGCAAATATGATATCCACTACTGGCTTGCTAGGCCTATCGTAGCTTCACCAGAGCCCCGTCAGCCGTCACTTTTCAGGGTTCCCATAGAGCCTTCACAGCTACCGTAGCGGGCCCGGGGCACACAAAGTCCCCACTGTACTTCACCCCTACAGGCAATCCCCTACTTCATGCCGTTGCCCGTCTCCCACCACGTGGAGGAGGGGTTGGACTTGTGGGAGACAATAATAGTAATAATAATAATAATAATAATAATAATTTAATAAATATAACTATTAATAGTATTTAGATTTCAAACGACATTGCGAATGATAATACCGATGTATTATGTAGAGAAGACTTTTGTGTTAAAATAATTTGAATTTTTAAGTGGATTTATTTGGAAGAAAAATACACGGTGTTCATAAAGTGTATTTTAAATGTTAAAATCTTTCAAGGAACAATTATTTATGGATATTACGATTATTTGGTGTGGGAAGACTTAATGAAGTCATATTTATGTCCAGCAGGGACAAATTTTTGAGTTTTGAGTATTTTTATTTAATTTTCTATTTTCATATGAGTAGGGACATAAGTGTATTGTCCTAGCCTAATAAATTTCCAGGCACTTTTTAGTTTGCTTGCTCAGATTTTTATAAGATATGCTTTTTATTCGATGCTTAATTGCGATATGATGATACTACTAGTTAGATGCAGGCAGTTTTTCGACCTTACTATACCTTATTAACCCCGAGAGCCAAGTTGCTCGATTTGCTTTGTTTGTTTTTAGACTGCTATTCGTGCAACCAGTTAGTAGTATTGTTAGATATGTGTTATGTGAGTCATGGGTTCCCCAGTTATCAGTCCAGTAGGGAATTGTTGATTTCTTAGCCGGGTATTGACATCCCTACGATCCTTTTTCCATCTGTGCGGATTCTGGACGCTAACTTTGAGGAATTCGGGCACATATATAGCATATTTAATTTATGGTCGCCTAACGTGGGGCGTCGACTGTGTCGATTGCATGGGTCTGTCAAATATGTTTATTTGCGTTCACAGATGTGTGTGACCATCGATTGTGTCGATATTATTACGCCAGGTGATATTCCGTAATCACGGCTATTTTAGGCAGGTTCGGTGTAAGACACAGTCGAGTTCATTTTTTTTTTGAAATTTGTAAATGCCGATCCCAATTTGATAGATGTGGAAGTGAATTCACATTGTCAAATATGAGGAGTACTTGTAGTTGTGAGGCAGATTTGTATTGCACCGGCAAATGGCATTTTTGGTCAAGTAATCGTAAATGTAAAGTTAACGTGGTGATTAATTTGTATTTTTGATAGAATTAAGTGTTGAATTAAAGTCAGTATCAGCAACATAATGAAGTAGATATCGTAGATTGTAAGTTTAGTTATTTTAATATGTAGGGTAGGTTATTGAAATGCTTCATTCTTCTAAAATAGACTATTTTGTTGGTCATCCTGGAATTTCGCCATGTTAGTGTAGTAATACTTCCCAGTTTTCTCATAAATAAGAATAAATGACGGCAGCTGACGTGACCTATATCAGGTCCATGTTGGAAAAGATGAAGGAGGGTCAGGCAGAATTAACTCTTGATTTGGAGGCCCTACACAAGTTAACACATGATAACACAAAAAAGATAGACATAGAAATTAAAGAATCAGCAGCCACTGTTAAGTCTGAGATGAAGGCAGAGTTAGCGGTAGCCCAATCCCTTACTAAATCTAGCATCACCTTAGTTCAAGAAGAATGCAAGAGGACACAAGAAGAAACTAGAAAATCCCCAGAAGAATCTCAGGAAGAGACTAGAAAAGCACAGTAAGAAGCTAGAAAGGCACAAGATGCAGTTAAGGACTCTATAGATGCTGTCCAAAGAGAAAACAAGATAATCTTCGACAAGCTGAACGAAGAAATTTCCTCAACGAAGAAGTTACAGAAAACTTTGCAAGGCAGTATAGACACTATCGAGGTTGACAACACAGAACACTTTGAAACTATTTCAGGTTCCCTAGATAAACTACTGGACCAGCTGAGCAATTTAAGTTGTGCAGTTGATGATCTCCAACAAAAGCTGACAAATCAACAAAAGTTGATCACTGAGGGTATAAATGTTGATATAAATAAATGTATTGTTGATGCTGTGTTAAAATTGAAGGAGGAAGTAATTAAAACTAATAGTGACTATATATATGAAATGCATGGTAAAATTCTGAAGGAAGTTAAAGATATTGAATTTAAGGTTAAAACATGTGTAACTGGGTTAAGAGAGGAATTAACGAAACGTATATATGGATTGGAGGAATCCAATGTTACCACTCTTAGCGAAATTACTAGCAAAGCAGATAGATTAAAATTAAAAGAACTGAAACAGATTAAACAGGTTGTTGACGATATTAACACTGAGATAGCTAAGATATTGTCTAACCAAGGTAAAGAAATAGGAGAAGTAAATGAACGTATAAAATCATCATTGATCAGGGATACGTCTACTTTGAAATCTGAAGTACGTGAAGAGAGAGAGAGATGAAAAATTACGTGGAGAGCTGAACAAGTTAGAATTTCGACAAGATAGACAAGAAGAAGATAGGGAAAGTCTTGATAGTCAGATACTCGGTAAACCACACAACATATATGGAACAGAACGAACTCAGAGGCACTCAGAAATATTTGGAAGAATACATGACTGGGGAATGAATAGAAATAACCCGAATGTGTTAGTCATTAAGGGTCATGAGGAAAAACCTGAAAAATTCACTGGAGAGGGGGCGAGATATAGAAATGAGAGTCGTAGAGGTGTATCTAGCATCAGAAGCATTAATTTGGCACAGAGCTTTCCGATACACCTATAACAACTACGATGAATTTGCGGATGCACTTTTAAAACGATTTTGGAGTAAGGAATTCCAGCATGATATTAGAGCTGAAATCTACTCTAAGAAGTACCCATACTCAGAACCGGCACGTTATGCGAGCTACTTTACGAATCAGTTAGCCCGTCTGCAACATCTTCAAACTCTATTAGCTGAACCGGAGCTAATACACGTTATATCACGACAGCTACCAACAGAAGTCAGAAAACACTTGATTTCATCCAACGTGAGTACGTTAGAGGACATGGCTGAGATTTTGAGACGTTTGGACCATACTAGTTTAGTGTCCAACGCTCAAGGCCAAGGTCATTCAGGAAATCCACGTGTCAGACATGAAAACCGTGAAATACATACAGTATTAGTGGATTAGACACAACAGACTGAAGTAAACCAGGATAGAACAGGTCCCTTTAGATAGAATAGCTTTGGCAGAAATAGATATGAGCCAGGCTATAACAGAGCTCGAGAAGGAAGGCCATACCAAAACAGATTCTGGAACAACAAGCAACGTAGAACATGATATCATCACAACAACAATGGATTTAGGAGGAACGGATATTTTGCTCGTCAGAACACAGAAAATCAGAGTGGATATGCCAGATATAAGAACTGGAATGACGACAATTTCCGACAACAAAACCAACGACGTCCCCAGCAACAACAGAATGAATACCAGAAGAGAGGATGGAGGAATGACAACAATGTACAGAGGTATTACGGAGACAGAGAAAGGTGAAGTCAGGAGTATAGGAAGAACCAGAGAGGAAGAGAAGAAAAAAGGGAACAAACCCAAAATCAAACTCAGGATAACATTGAACCTCAACCGTCTACAAGTCGTGAAGGACAGAATCATGACAGGGGCGGTGTACAAAAAAAAAAACAACGCTATTTCAGAAACGGAAGTAGAGGAATTAGAACACACAATAGTAAAGCATGCAGTGGCGGTTCGTACTCTGAAACAAGGGTGGGACACAGCACATTTTGAGAGAACATACGCCCATAATGGTACATGTTGACTGTACCATGAGTAGACAAGAAAACCGATGTCACTCAAATGGTTTGGCGGCCATTTAGTAATCGTTTCTCTGCGGGTTTACCGGCTGTGATGGCGCAGCGGTCAAGCTGCTTGCCTCGCACCAAGGTTGGTCCGGTTCGATTCCCGGTTAATGCTTATGGGAATTCCGAGGTGAAATGACACACCTGGTGGCTTGGATTCCACGTAAAAAGGAGGTCCCGTGGTTTATGATCGAGAAGTTAATGGTCACATATAAGTACAAGCACTCATACTATTCCTTCCGATATTCCTAAAGTAGATTACTTAAACTCAATCATTTCACGGATTCATTAAAGACATTAACACGACACTTCAAATTCCTAAAAATCCAGTGAATATTATTAAGACCTTAATCGAATGCGCGACATAATATACCTATTCTTGTCCACAAGTTCGTTGTGTTTACGAACAGCCAGTCGCTGCCCTATACTATATTCACCAACACTGCAAAGCTCATTTCATTGTTCGTATGACATTTTGACAAACAATGTTTCTTACCTTTTTCAGGCAAATGTTTTAAATCATTAATGCCAGTCATGGTCCATGCGTCATCGCCACCAAATAACAGGCACGGAAAAAAACTACCCGACACCCACATATCCAATCCAATTTTTCATACACAGATTTATTGAAAGTCCTGTTATATGTTCTGTTTTTATCTTTAGAGACTTGATTACTGCACAGATCTGGTTTTGGAGGGCCTAATTCATTTGTTAATAGACTGTCCTCATAAGTTAAGGTCTTATTCTGTAAGTTATTTACCTCGTTTATTTCATGGTTTCGTTAACGACACACCCCAGGGGCTCACATCTAGTGGGACGTGGGTTGGCGACCACGGGACCGCAGCTGAGTCCAGCTTTGCTTCCACTTACTTCTGCCGGGCTCCTCTCCGTCTTCCTTCCTGTCGACCTCTCTTGGTCAACTCTTGTTCTCTTCCGACCCCGACGGTATTAGGGTATCCGAGGCCTAGGAGTCTTTCAGGGGAGTCGTAAAGGTCCAAATCAGTTAATTTTGACATTATTTTTCACTTTTTTACACATTAATAATAATAATAATACTATTAATAATATCGTATGGCCTCGGGTGCTGGGTGCAAGCTTTGTAATTTGACACCCAGAGGGTAGCTTGCATGTCGAATTTCGTTGTTCCTTGGAGCACTATGAAAGTCTAGGAGGTTAGATATCTAAGCTCCTTGAACATTACAGCGATTTCTAGTAGAGAAATGAGGAACTTCGTGTAGGCGGAAACTCCAGAGATTAAGTTTGCAATTATGAACACAGCCTACAGAATTCAAATGGTTTCTTTAACATGCCAACATCGTATGACATGCGTGTCATATTTTTGCCACCTTTCAAAAAAAATCACTTACCACGGCCAGGAGCGAACCTGCAAGATTGGGGGTTAGTAGACCGACACGCTAACCACTCACCCACCGTAGCAAGCTTTTACACATTAATAATATATGATTCATTGTGATCAATTTGGTAGGTGTTTTATTATAATAGAAGAGGTTTGTACTCAGATCACTAGTCTCCAAGAAATTGCTCAAGGGATAGGATTACAGATATCCTTTGAAAAAACTGAGATCATGCCTATGAAACCCTTAGATATAAATGAAGTCTATATAAATGATCATAAAATTAACCTAGTTCCTCAATTTAAGTATCTTGGAGAAATTATAACACATAACTTAAACGAAAAAGTAACTTGGATAAATAGAACAAATAAAATGAAAAAGGCACAATCTCTAACCTGGTCAACATATAATAAAAATGCCTATCAATAGCTACTAAGATCCAATATTATAAAACTGTAACTCTCCCAGAAGCCACTTATGCTTGTGAAACACTGTTCCAAATTAAAAATGAACAAAGAACTGATCAGCTCCTCAAAACGGAAAGAAGAATCATTAGAACGTGCATAAATAAAAAGTATCAGGTTGAGGGAGTCTGGAGGATTCTCCCAAATGAAACTGTCTATCGTGAGATTGAACCAATCACCAGCACAGTGAAGAAGAAGAGAATTTCATATTTTCTTCACATCTTACGGCTTCCAGAAAACAGAATTGTACGCCAACTAGTGAAGAGAAATCTAGGAAAGAAAACTGGAGGAAAATGGATCCAAGAAATCCAACAAGATCTCAAAGCAGTTGGACTTAAGATAACAGATGCCGAGGAGAAAAATAAAATTAACACCATTCTTAAAACTCACAAATTTTCTGCTGAAATGACACATAGAAAGCCTATGGAGATTTCAGATGAGTTGAGAAAATCCCGATCTGAAAGAATGAACTGGAAAGAGCGCAAGAACCAAGCAGTACTACCTTCAAAGAAGAAGTGATTGTGGAACGACTCAAGTGGTCCAATGTGACCAATCAAGATAATAATAATAATAATAATAATAATAATAATAGACCAATATTTACTATTTTTAATTTCTTTTTATTATATTACTGTAATCCTAATTTTTCTTTAAAAAATCTTGCAAGGTTTTATAAACAACATATTGCACAAACTATTTGGTCTAGAAGGCTTCGGTTTGGCTTATATTGCAAAGGAAATCATCAGTTGGCTAGTCTGTTGAGAAGAGTGTCAGCGATCGATGGTCCCCCGACACCTCTGTCTAATGGCCACAATACACTTATAAATTTGCTACTAAATACTTTCACCCAAACCTTTAGACTTAGATTTAATATGCTAAGTGTAATGGGTCTGATGATGATCGCTTGACAAAACTGGCCATCCAAGTGTATTTATTAATTTATTTATTAATATAATATTGTATTCATGATTAGTGAATAACCAATCACAATATTGTAAAAAGTATTAACATATTAATTAGTTATATTTAATTCAATTTTGAGTGACACTATTAGTTGTAATATTTGTTGAGGAAAGTGAAACTGTGTGAAAATGCTTTAAAACGAAATGTCCTTACTTTAACTTCAATTTTCTCAAATTTACTTTTTTCAAAATAAAAGCCCTGTTTTCTCAAGAACTCCTGGTGGTATCTCCATAATTATTTTGCCATATAATGTATATTGCACACCGATACTGTGGATCCTCGAAGAGACAATTTGTACTAGTAGATAGTTAAAAAAATAAATTAAATCTCCAAATATTTAATGAAAAAATTAGAGGTTCAATGAAAAAAGAATATTTAAAAATGCTATTAAAGCTATACATGTGAATGACGCTCAGTACACTGAGGAAGAACCAATAAACAGTCTGTAAGAAAAATTTAAATAATATATCTAATAGAAGCTGTGAAAATGGGGCATTTATATTGTCATTTTAACATTGGCAATATAAGGCTTTATGACCCCCCTTAATTGGCCCTTGTCTCATCTTTCCTTATACCCTCATTCTTCGAGGGGTCTTTTTCTTTTCATTGTATCTCCTGCCTTCTGCACAAGGCAGTGTGTGTGTACGTAGCCCCAGCACTTCTGGTGCACCCTGCATAAATTGCCACACCTTCAAGGGCTCACGGCTGGTGAGCTCGAAAGTTGGCGACCCCGTGGGATTCCTGAGCTGGGTCCATTTTGTCCCCTTTTTCCCCTGACTTTGGGGAGGGCTCTCCCCTCTTTCCCTTTCCTATCTGCCTTTCATGGCTCTCCTACCTTCTAAGTCCCTCAATCCTCATTCTTCAAGGGTTGAGGGCATTTATTTTCTTCCTGTCCTTTATTTGCCTTATCCTTGATTTGTTTATCATTTCTTCTTCTAGAATGTAAGTCTGTAGTTAGTATTAGTTACAGTTTTCATTCCCATCTCATATTTCACGATCACCCAAACAATTAGGGGCCGATAACCTAGATGTTACACCCCTTAAAACAACAATCATCATCATCATCGTTAACGACATGAACACCTCCAATGCGTGAAAATGCAGTGAAAATGATTAAGTAATTTGTCGCAGCATTCAGTTACGGTAGCCTCCGTGGCTTAGGCGGCAGCATGCCGGCCTCTCACCGCTGAGTCCGTGGTTCAAATCCCGGTCACTCCATGTGAGAT
This sequence comes from Meconema thalassinum, assembly GCA_946902985.2. Classification (NCBI taxonomy): domain Eukaryota; kingdom Metazoa; phylum Arthropoda; class Insecta; order Orthoptera; family Tettigoniidae; genus Meconema; species Meconema thalassinum. The sequence goes on from OX336395.1 coordinate 194,779,994, forward strand.
CTGTGCTGGACAGAACGGAGGCAGACAGGTTTTTCTCCGGGTACTCCGGTTTTCCCTGTCAAAATTTCATTCCAGCAACACTCTCCACTATCATTTCATTTCATCTGTCATTCATTTAATCATTGCCCCAGAGGAGTGCGTCAGGCCTCGGCAGCCGGCACAGTTCATATCCTCGCCGCTAGATAGGGGCTTCATTCATTCCATTCCTGACCCGGTCGGAGACTGGAAGCAGGCTGTGGATTTTCATTTTCATTCAGTTACGGTCTAAAATCAGAATAACACATAATAGATAAACGACAAGTAGGAATTAACCACTTACATCGTACGACGAAATACGCACTCAGTGTGTATTTTTATTATGTTTAACACCGGTACGCATTTTCGCACTTCACAAATCACCCTTCCAATAACAACGATTATGTAAGACTAATATTACTGAACACTGCAAAAGACCACCGCACTCATACACAATGATAACTCAATATCGCAGGCGCCAAACCTTTCGAAACCAAGTGTTAAGGCAGGACTGTCGTCACGCAGTTGTGTTTTTCCCAAGAGAATTCTCAAACTTGACGTTTTATCATAATACAAACTCACTTACGGAACATAGCCTACATTCAAAATGTTACCTTTCTGTCTCAGCGCATATTATATAGCCTATGTTGATTTTTCTTCTTACATATTAATAAAGGGCGCAATGTTCAGAGGGATGTACCGTACATTATTTTGGTGGAAAATTGCTGAGGGTATCTATGAACTTCTGCCCTCTACAGGTACATTTTAATACCCCTCGCCCACCCCTACCCCTCCCGCCGCAACTTGCTTCTTTCACGGCCACTTGACCGTCTCGTCACAGTATTCTTGTGCCCCAAGTGGAGGAAATTGCCATAGCCCCTCTGTCACCTCGTCCCGCTGTATAGCAAGGGATGAGGTTACAAATCCAATAATAGGAAGCATGTGGCAACACTGTACTGGTCTCAAAAGATATGTGCCCAGCACCTCGATGTGACATGCTGCAACTGTTGGGGAAAGTGAACAGCAGGCCGATAGAACTGCTTGGTCGCGACACAAGCGCCTTTACCACGGAAGAACTATCAAGACGACTATGACCCAAGGAGAATATTTAATGGTGGGGCACGTGACCGTGTGCCCTTGTTCTAAAACCGCCACTGAAAACATGCGATCGCTATAAATGAATTATACCAAGTCACCGATGAGGAGTTATTATATGAAAGAGAGGAACCTAAGAAAGGAAATTCAGTCAGATTACCGAATATCCTTATTAAAGTAGGAGAAATAAGTTTACGATCGTTGGTGGACACTGGAGCCACGGCATCGACCCTATCTTAGAATAGTTTCCACAAACTAGAAGCAGGAAAATTGTTGAGTGCTATGCCTGTTTCCACGATTTATGTGAGAGGAGTTTCCAATGATAAAACGATGAAATGCAAGGTACAAGCATTAATGGAATTCGAAATAAATGAACATAAATATGAACAGATATTTATAGTTTTGAACTATATTAGCTTTGACGCAATAATGGGTATTGATTTCATTACAAAATCAGGAGCAGTCATATACTTGAAGAATGGAATTGTAAGATTTAATGACAGTCACCTTGAGGCAGGAATCTCAGGACAACAGGAGCAGGAGTACACGATTGAAAATGGAATAAGTGAAGAGAAATTGGAGGAGATGGTTATGGAAGTGGAAGGAGAAAAACCAAGACAGTACGGATGTCCAATAGAAAATGTTGAGGATTACCAGGAAAATTTGGAAACATTATGCAGATATTTTCGATGAGAAACCAGGTGTGATAAAAGGTTTCAAATATCAGATTCGTTTGACAGATAACACTCCATTTCAGAAGAAACTCTACCCAATTCCTGAAAAATATCACGGTGAAGTAGCAGAAATTATTAAAGGAATGGACAAGGACGGAATTATTCAGAAACAAGCTACCCCTTACTTAAATCCCATTACTGTGGTGAAGAAGGTTGATGGAAGTTTGAGAGTATGCTTGGATGCTCGTCAAATCAACTTGCTTTTGTTAAAAGAATATGATAACCATCTAAGATAAGGGAACTACTACGAAAATTCCATGGAAAAACTTGTTTTTCTGTTATCGATTCAACGGCAAGTTTTACCAAATAGAGCTCACAGAGTATAGCAAATGCTACGCAGGATACCTATTTAATCAAACTAGTTACACTTTCAATCGAGTGCCATTTGGGCTGGTAAATTCTAGTCCAGCACGTATTAGAGCCTTGGATAGCAAGCTAAGTGAAGAGGTAAAGAAGTACGTCATATGCTACGTTGATGACTTAATTATTTCATCAGAAACGCCAGAGCAACATCTACTTCACTTGAGAAAGTTGTTTGATAATCTACGGGAAGCCAACATCAAGGTCAACTTTAATAAATGCAATTTTTTCCAAGAGAAGATAAATTTTCTCAGTCATAAAATAGATCAATTTGGTTATCATCCAAACAATGATAAAATTGAAACAAGCCGAAGAAAATTAAGGATATTAGATCTTTCGCTGGTTTATGCCAATTTTTCAGCAGCCATTGCCCTCGGTATTCTGAAGTGATGGCACAAATTCATGAACTTTTGAAGAAGAATAACCGATGGAAGTGGGACAATGCGGCTGAAGTTGCCTTTACGCAAGCCAAGGAAATGTTAAAGAATAACATAAAGTTGGAATATCCAGATTTCGAACGATCTTTTATTGTCGAAACAGATGCATCAAGAATTGGAGTGAGTGCAGTTTTATACCAGAAAGATCCTGAAGGAAACAATCATTACATTGCATTCCACAGTAGAATATTACGATCCCATGAAGTAAACTACTTTACTACAGAACTTGAGGCATTAGCGGTTACCAATGCGTTACAACAGTGGAAGAAGATACTGTTGGGACACCACATTCTTATGAGAGATGACCACAAAGCATTAGAATTCATGTTGAAATCCGATTTATCAAGCGATAGAATGACTAGATGGACTATGTTTTTGCAACAGTTCAATGCAACCCTCATCCATGTGAAACGTTAATTAGTGCCCCATGTTGGTAGCGAAATGAAGCGGTTCTTAGTGCCCCATGTTGGTAGCGAAATGAAACGTTTTTGCTAGCCCACACTGTTGGGTGAGAAATGTAACTGTTTACCTTTGCCTAAGCTATGTTGTTTTAATGGGCGCCAAGACCTCAATGCAATGTTGAAATCTAAATGTGTATTTAACAACGTCTAGCTCTGGCAGAACACATTCAAGACTCTATTCACTCAGATCGTGGTATGATTTGATCATTAACCCAACAAACAATTGTATCAGGAGAAGGAATTGGTCTATATCTAATGCTACCTACTGAAAGCAAAGATTGCATTGTAAAAGAAATGAGTTTATTATATAAAACAAGTATAGCAAAATTAATAATAATAATAATAACTATAAAATTTAAATTGGAGCGTTGTGATTTTAATATTACCGATAGAAAATTACGTGAAAACGGAGTCTGATAAATTGATTTTACTCTTATTTCCAAGCTATGAAGTTACTGAATTATGAAATATAAAACAAAGAAAAATGAGAGATTGCGTATTTCTGCGTCATTAGCGCTTACCCCTGGAAATTGCCAAAGCATTTCCCTCGTTCTTGATGATGCTGTGTGCTTCCCACAGTCTCCTGGACGTCGTCATCTCCGTCGAAATTTGATGATATTCTGGTAGATTAGATAATTCTATGGTCCGTACATCGGACCCAAACTCTCGTAAAACCGCACTGGTTACGTTTTACAAAAGTTCGTCGCTAACTCCACTGAACATCAGAGCGACACGCACTTGCGACCGTACACTGCAAGTTCTACACAGATTGTCCGTTCCACGGAACATCGGAGCGTCCCCCGCATATAACCATACTCCGCAAGTATTTCACAGATTGTCCGCGTTTCACGGCGCGTCGAACGATATATTCACCTGTCGGCTCCCCCACTCTTCAGCCGGCTTCAGCTTGCGTGGTCCTCACTGATTGGTTGAGCACGCCGCTAGTTCCCCTCCTCTGCCTCATTACACTCGGCGCGCGAGAGTTCCGTTTCGACAATTCGTCTTTTCTAGACCTTCCGACCCAAGATTGCGTCATGCTTCTCGACAGGAATCAGCTTGTATTCGAATTCCCAGTGAGTCATCTCTCTCAAATACCCTAACTGACAAAACTCCGTAAAATTCCGTAATCAGATAATTTTCTATGATATCGTCGTTCGTAATAATTTGCTTGATAGCGTTTTCTAAGACATAGAAAACCTATCTGTATGCTTATAATTTTTATAAAATGCTCCGAAAATATCTAAATAATAATTATAATAAATTAATAATAATAAATTAACATGAAAAATTATCTTGGCTGAACAATTTGCCGCGTAAATAAATATAGAATGGCTTCCTACTGACTTATGCCAGTTGCATAATACCCCTCGAAAAACACGTTACATATTCGCCTCGGATCATCGGATGATTTACCGTGACGACGGTCCATTATCCGATTATCCCAGACACGTTAATAAACCCCATCCAAAATACATATTACATAAATGAAATCACCCTAAATTACAGATATATACACTCATTTTTTCTTCACGCACTTTGCGTCAAAGTTTGTTTCACTATGGATTGCACTTTGCAACCAGTCCAATGTTTTACATATAGAAGTGTTCCACGGATATTTCCGCCTCTCAAATTTCTCTATGTTGGAGAAATAGACATAATTAATGTGTGAGCACTATGTATTTATGATGTCATATCACACGCATTGAAGGTGTTCTGATATATTTATATCACCATAGAACTTCCTAATTTCACTGGAGGTCCCCTCCTTATGGTGACATTTAATTCCACTTATCACTGAGCACACGATCACACTATTGTGGCAGCGCCTCGTGACCATAATACTTAATCTCTCTTTAAAGTAGATTAAATTAATATTGACTTCTGAAAAAAAAAACAGTAAGTGCGCATTACATATAACACCAAATATTTCTGTGCCGTAATCGCCCTGTCTTGTTAAGTTCCCGTAGACCATATTCTACTTCATACTAGTTCTCAACACAGACCATTTCTCCTCACACAAATAATACCATTATACAAATTATCTTAAATTACACACTTACAAATCTTACATGGCGAGGCCGTAAACAGAAATCACGTGTGCTGATATGTATGAGTTTCATGAAGGACTGTCTCGCATTCTGATGGCCCATCTTTTATCTCGTGGACGCCTTAAGCTAAGAAGCCCTATACAAGCGCTCCCCCATCTCTTGGAGATAAATGGGAACCCATCAGCGCTGCCAAAATGGCCTTGGTGCATCGAGACAATTTAGTGCTCAACAGCATCCGACAATCCCGTCATATTTCCCTGTACCTTAAAAACTCTCATTTACTTACATACTACCCCCCTGTGTGACTTCTGATACGCCTGCCTGGAAGACCATCTCCTCCCACGCACCAAATACCACACTTACTCATTTAATAGGCTGGCTCGCCAGCTAAACACACTCACTTTATGACACATATTTTCGTAGGCTATGTATATTATACGTCCCGTATAATCTGTTTCCCTCACTATTCTCCTGCACATATGCTGTTTTTCCAATACGTTTGGAAACTATAAGTGTTACTGCGTCACCTGCTTCCAACCTTGCCAGTGGCTCCCTTAAATGAACGTCATCACGTTGCTCTACCTAGCATATTTCTCAGTGTCTGTAACGATGCCCTGTTGCTACTGTCCACACATGCACATATTAAAATACCGTCCTCTGCTTTAACCACAGGATAATCCCTACATAAATTAGTGTCCCTCGATAGCATGTCTGCAAGAATGTTATCTTTACCTTTAATATATTTTACTGTGAATTCGTATTCCTGCAGAGCAAGAATCCACCTACTAACTCTGTTAGAACTGAGTTTACAAGTCCTCATATACAGTAATGCATGGTGATGTGTGTGGATCTCAAATTTCCCCCCTACTAAATACATTCTAAATTTCCCTAAACTGAAAACAATACCTAAAAGCTCTAACTCAGTAATCGTGTATCTTTTCTCTGCTGCTGTCAGTCCTCGCGAGGCTAAAGATACAATGCACAGATTACCCTCATCATCTTTCTGACATAATACTCCAGCAATGCCTATATGTGAAGCATCTGTCATAACCACATATTCCTTATCTTTTAACGGATATTTCAGCACTACAGCTTTCTCAAAACCTTCCTTCAGCGCTCTAAAAGCCTGATCATGCTTGGACTCCCATCTCCACCGAGTCCCACTTTTAAGCAATTCCCTGAATGGTTCTACCAACCCTGAGTATTTAAGAACGAACCTCCTGAAAAAGTTGGAAATTCCCAGGTAAGTTTTTAACTGTTTAACATTCTGTGGCACCTCTGCGTTAAGTATCTTATTAACCCTACTTTCTTCTGGTGTTACACCTCTACTCGACACTCTATGACCTAAAAATGTCACTTCTGACTGACAGAATGACGACTTAGACAGCTTCAAAGTGAACCCTGCCTGATCTAACTTCTGAAAAACTATATCTAAATGACATAGATGCTCCTCAAAACTGCGTGAACTAATTACCATATCATCTATGTAAATGGTTACAAACTCTCCTGTGTCATCCCCTAATGCGATGTTTAAAGCCCTAATTAAAGCTGCTGAACTACTCTTTAACCCATAAGGTGTTCTACAAAATTGATAAAGGTTATATTTATGACTAAAAGCTGTAAATGGTCTATCTTCGTACATAAGTGCCACTTGCCAAAAACTGGAACTCAAATCTACACAAGTGAAATACTTCTTCCCCTCAAATGTTTGCATTAATTCTTCTATTGACATAGATTTCAGCTGATCTGAACTAATTCTACTGTTAACCAAACGAGCGTCTAAACAAATACGAACAGTGCCGTCGGTCTTGGGTACCGTTATCAAAGAATTAACATATGGACTGTTCGAGTGCTCAATAATCCCATCTTCAAGCATCTGGTTAATTTGTGCCTCAACTGCACTCTGATAAGCGAAAGGTACAGGATATCTATGTCCTGTGAATACTGACCTATCAATAACGTTCAATGAATGTGTATAGCAATTGGCCATACCAATGCGATCCTCAAAAACTCTCCTATTACACCATAACACATCATAGAGCCGAACACATTGTTCCACCTCTATATTTCCCTGAAATGCAGCCTCACGTAACGAGTCCTCTAGACTTCCGTTCGTAATCACACTGCCCACAAAACATGGAGAACCCCGCTCTACGGCTGGCGATATCTCATTTAAAGTACAAATCACACCTACAATACTACTCCTCTGAATATGGTCATTGAACGCTACTTCTACTTCAGAATCTCCCCATTTAAATTTCAAACTCCCTACATCATAACATAAGTTACCAGACACTCTACTTAGCCACTCTGAACCCAAGATAACACTGAATACTAAATTTGGAATTACAAGGCAAATCTGCTTCTCTACATGATTATTAATTTTAATGTCTACTAAAACTTGCTTAGAAATTACTTTAGACCTCTTCCCAACAGCTGTGATAACAAAAGTGCTTTTAATTGGCATCTCCTCAAAATTTACTCCAGTTCCTTTCATTTTATCATAAAATGCACTACTTATGCAACTCTTCATACAACCACTATCAATTAAAACATCTGTGTACGCCTCGGACACGTTAAATTTAACTATGGGGCTCTTACTAACCACTTCCTGAATAATACCTTCATCATTTAGTTCATGTAATAATTCATTTCTTACATTTAGGTCATAGGGTTCCTGTATAATTGTATGGACAGGGCATGCTACAGACTGAGATTCTGACCTTACTTCGCAGCCTGGTTCGCGTTTAAAGAACCGCTACAGCTGGCCGTAGTACTACTAACTACTAAACTGGTCTGGTTGTTCTGGGCTGTGTTGTCATTGTTTGGCTGTATATTACTACCACTAGGCTGTCCTCTTCCTTGACCCCTATTCTGGTTGTAATTATTGTCATTATAATTTCTCCCTTGATTTCCCCTGAAATCATTGTTTCTCCCTTGATTTCCCCTGTAATCATTGTTCCTCCCTTGATTTCCCCTGAAATCATTGTTCCTCCCTTGATACTGATTACCATAGCCATTTCCTCTGTTCTGATTTAGCTGATTATTATTATTTCTATTTTGAGCGTTGGCCCCTTCGCCACCGTTTCCTTGAACTTCTTGATGCCTGGCTTCATTAGGTCTATTATTATTATTACCCTGGTTCCGATTGAAATTGTCCTCATAACCCCCTCTCTCTAGTGCATCAAATGTGCTTAACAAATTTTCTACTTGTGATATTGTCTTTACATTCTGGATACAAGCAGCCTCCTTGATCCTATAGGGAAAGTGCCTAAGTAGCAACCTCACCACATCACTTTCCTCCTTCAAGCCATCCAGATATTTACACACTAATACCTGCCCTAAAAAGTATTCGGTCATGGTGGAGCTTCCTTTAGGGTTATATTTACCACACACTACTCCCTCACGATGCTGCGACTGAATAACCTCATTCCAGAACTTTTCACAGAATTTCATTTTAAAATCATTAATATCAGTAAACTTGTCTCTGTAGACAGCAAACCAATTCCTCGTTTCCCCCACAAAAGACTTGTTCTAAAATTTCAACTACCTGGCACCACTCAATACTACCATTTTCCAACCTTTCCCCGAATTTATTTTCTATAGTGTTCATGAACTCCATTGGGCACCCCTGTCGATTGCTGAACTTACCCAGTTCTACCTCCCTGTGTGTGCTATTCACAAAAACTGGCCTATTCTGACTATTTTCTTGCCTGATCCTAGCTTTTAATTTTAATTCTAATTCTGCGATTTTCTCCTCAGCCTTCCTCTCAATACTGTTTACTGTTAATTTAATGTTTCCTTCTGATTCTTCTACTTTATCATATAGCTTTGCTTTTTTCTCCTCAATCTTGCTAATGCTCTCCCTATTACTCTCTCTTAGATCATTTACTTCTGCAACTATTTGTGAGTGAACTTTCTCAATTCTACCCCCCAGCTGTTCCTTAACCTCTTTAGTAGCTACCTGAATTTTGTCAATTTCTCCCCCCAATTGCTTTTTGACCTGCTGTGTTTCCAGTTGCACTAGTTCTTTTAAATTTTCAGCCTGTGTACTGATTCTAATTTCCAACTCCTCCTGTACTTTTCCTAATTTTCTGTCTACATCTGCAATAATCTCTTTAGCCTTTTCTTCCATCACCCCCCTGATCTCACCTCTAATCAGTTCAAATTTGTCACTCATTTCCTTACTGTTTTGTTCTAATCTGGCGTTTAAAGTTTCATTACTCTCTCTATTTTCCCTACTGTTTTGTTCTAATTTAGCATTTAAAGTTTCAGTACTCTCTCTATTTTCCTTACTGTTTTGTTCTAATCTGGCGTTTAAACTATCGCTCAATTCCCTATTACTCTCTTTATTTTCCCTACTGTTTTGTTCTAGTTTAGCGTTATTCTGTTCTAACTTTGCATTTAAAGCTTCTGTACTTTCTTTATTTTCCCTACTATTTTGTTCTAATTTAGCATTATTCTGTTCTAACTTTGCATTTAAGGCATCACTACTAACTTTGTTCTGATACATAAACTCGAGAAGTAAAGTTTTTAATTCTGGTTGGCCGCCTACACTCCCTGTTTCAGTATCGGGATTTACCTCCGCTACCCCGGTACTACCATCACTCGACATACTGCTCGTATCATCACTCTCCCGTTGATGACCACTACGTAACCTCATCTGTCTTTCTTTCTCATCCCCCATAATGATATACACTGATACAGACAAATAACCCCCAAAATACAGGCACAGAAATATATACCCTTCTCCTTCCACAAATGTTATTAGGTTTTCATCCCCAAGTTGTCGGCGACAAATGAAACGTTAATTAGTGCCCCATGTTGGTAGCGAAATGAAGCGGTTCTTAGTGCCCCATGTTGGTAGCGAAATGAAACGTTTTTGCTAGCCCACACTGTTGGGTGAGAAATGTAACTGTTTACCTTTGCCTAAGCTATGTTGTTTTAATGGGCGCCAAGACCTCAATGCAATGTTGAAATCTAAATTTGTATTTAACAACGTCTAGCTCTGGCAGAACACATTCAAGACTCTATTCACTCAGATCGTGGTATGATTTGATCATTAACCCAACAAACAATTGTATCAGGAGAAGGAATTGGTCTATATCTAATGCTACCTACTGAAAGCAAAGATTGCATTGTAAAAGAAATGAGTTTATTATATAAAACAAGTATAGCAAAATTAATAATAATAATAACTATAAAATTTAAATTGGAGCGTTGTGATTTTAATATTACCGATAGAAAATTACGTGAAAACGGAGTCTGATAAATTGATTTTACTCTTATTTCCAAGCTATGAAGTTACTGAATTATGAAATATAAAACAAAGAAAAATGAGAGATTGCGTATTTCTGCGTCATTAGCGCTTACCCCTGGAAATTGCCAAAGCATTTCCCTCGTTCTTGATGATGCTGTGTGCTTCCCACAGTCTCCTGGACGTCGTCATCTCCGTCGAAATTTGATGATATTCTGGTAGATTAGATAATTCTATGGTCCGTACATCGGACCCAAACTCTCGTAAAACCGCACTGGTTACGTTTTACAAAAGTTCGTCGCTAACTCCACTGAACATCGGAGCGACACGCACTTGCGACCGTACACTGCAAGTTCTACACAGATTGTCCGTTCCACGGAACATCGGAGCGTCCCCCGCGTATAACCATACTCCGCAAGTATTTCACAGATTGTCCACGTTTCACGGCGCGTCGAACGATATATTCACCTGTCGGCTCCCCCACTCTTCAGCCGGCTTCAGCTTGCGTGGTCCTCACTGATTGGTTGAGCACGCCGCTAGTTCCCCTCCTCTGCCTCATTACACTCGGCGCGCGAGAGTTCCGTTTCGACAATTCGTCTTTTCTAGACCTTGTGACCCAAGATTGCGTCATGCTTCTCGACAGGAATCAGCTTGTATTCGAATTCCCAGTGAGTCATCTCTCTCAAATACCCTAACTGACAAAACTCCGTAAAATTCCGTAATCAGATAATTTTCTATGATATCGTCGTTCGTAATAATTTGCTTGATAGCGTTTTCTAAGACATAGAAAACCTATCTGTATGCTTATAATTTTTATAAAATGCTCCGAAAATATCTAAATAATAATTATAATAAATTAATAATAATAAATTACCATGAAAAATTATCTTGGCTGAACAATTTGCCGCGTAAATAAATATAGAATGGCTTCCTACTGACTTATGCCAGTTGCATAAAACCCCTCGAAAAACACGTTACACATGTGCCAGGGAAAGATAATTTACTAGCGTATATTTTATCAAGAAATCCCATGACTGAGAACAACGTCAGAGTCAATGTAATTCAGACGGATGACGAAGACCAGGCAACATTGAACAAGTTGGGAAGAATAGCCACATTTCAAAGAAAGGATCCATTTCTGAGGAACATGTATAAGTTACTGACAGGAAGAATGAATGTACAGGATGCAGACTACGATAAAATGAGAAGGAAGTCTCGACATTTTGTACTATAGGGAGACATTGTTTGCAAGTATGTCAATGAAAATCATACCAAGATGAGAGTAGTTGTACCACCAGAACTTATTGTACCAGTCATATGGTTAACTCATAAATGTTTTGGACATGGTGGATTAGATAAAACCTACAGTACCGCTCAGGAGAAATTCTATCGGATAAATATGAGGGAATCCATAGCAATAGTAGTCCGATCTTGTGAATTGTGTCATAAGAACAAATATAATTCTGAACTATTATTTGAGAAGCCGAACGCAATCATTCCAACGAGACCATTGGAATTGTTCAGTCAAGACATTTTTGGTCCAGCTCCCAAGACTATTAGAGGCAACCAATATGTACTCGTCACCATGGACGTATGTTCAATGATTGTAATGTTAAACCCTATGCAGAAAGCCACAACGAAAACGGTTGTACATCATCTAGAGAAAACGTGATCCCAAGATTAGGAAAACCAGAGAAGCTAATCACAGATCATGGAACTCAGTATACGTCTACAGAATTTGAAGAAACGATGAACAGACTAGATATTGGTCATACCTACAGTTCTGTACGTAGTCCTCAAACCTGATTGAACGAACGATGTTAGAATTTTCTAAGTACATACGTCTATACAATTCCGAAAACCACGCTAACTGGGTGAAGATAGTCCCATTAGTTGAATTTTGTATAAATAGTACTCGTCACGAAAGCACAAATGAGATCCTTAGTGTGTTGCATTTTGATGAAAAACCAATTAGACCTTGGAACGGAATCATCAATATTCCGGAAGATACCGAACCTTCGATGGGACAGAGGATAGAAAGAGCGCGAGAACACTTGAACAAACAAGCTGAGAAAAGGTTGAAGAGAACGTGAGGAAAACGATTCAGTCGTCCATTGCGGGAAGAAGATCTTGTACTTATAAAGATCCTAGTAAAATCGGATGTTTTGAGAAAGGTATACATTAAATTTTCAAACCTGTTCCGTGGACCGTGCAAGGTAGCTAAAATATATGGTAATAATTGCTACTTGATCGCAAGACTGAATGATAATCGTATAATTGGAAAGTATAATCATTCCAAACTTAAGAGATTTTACCCCAAGATCCAATGAGAAGTATAATTTCAAGTACATGATTCTATTGAAAAAACGACTGTAATAAAAGAAAGTCTATGCTCAACTTTCTATTATAAGTCGTAAAGGGAAATGTACTCGAAATTATAAGAGTCCATGTGAAAGGAACCGACCGAGATTCGAACGCAGAGACAGAGAAAAATATGTGTATAAAATAAATCGTGATTTGAGTTATTTTTATGCACAGGAAGGTTGGTAATGTGCAAGGAAGTGTTTAACGAAATTTTAGTCTGAAGAAATATCTTTATTTGGAAGAGAAATGAGAATTTTGTATTCTGCATTATTTTTGCCACGAGAAAATTATTGGAAATGAAGCCAGGAATATACACAGATCACGGAGTTAGGATAGCGAAACCTGTCTTTTGTCAGCGAGGCGATGTGACAAGGAGACTTGAAGGTGAGGCACGTGCCAGAGAATCGAATGGGGGAGATAGCACATAGCACCGTGATCCACGAGGAACAATAGATTTGATAACAATGAAGTAACCAACCAGATTAATGGAAAATTATAAGAGGCTACATAATTATTATAATTATATTTTAACATTATAACAGCCTGGAGTATACAAAAGTTTGGTGCTTTTCAGTCGGTCAACACGAATGTACCCAAAAAGAACTGGGTTGTGCCCTAATCCTGAAATAAATTACATGAGATTAATAAATACACTAGGATGACCAGTTTCGATCGTCATGCAATCATCATCAGATCCATTACACTTAGGCTATAACATCTATGTTTGAGAATACAGGTGAAAAATATTTACAATCCTGTATGTACAATTATTTAGTTGCAGCATTGGTAATGCAACTGCCGGTGTATGCTAATTGTAGTATATCAAATGTTAGGTGAAATGCTAAAATGGTGATAAGATTCCGAAGTTTGTCTGTTTGGGGTGATTATATGGTTATACAAAATCAACTATGGTTATACTGTAATAATACAGGCTGATACTTATCCGGTTTGTCTTCCTTACTGGAACTTCGAGCAGTTTCGTGTTCACTCTGGCACCAGTTTGGTCGACTAACCCGGGTGATAACTGGACGAAACCAAATTATAGCCAAACATAAAAATAAAGATAAAACGATTCCCAAACCGGATAGTAATGAGAAAAAATTTGCGCGCTTCAACTATGTGAATACGAACACATATATAATCACTAATCTATTCAAAAAGCAAGGCATAAAAATAGCATTCACAACGAACAATATGACCGGGAGGCACTTGCAAAATAGTAATTTGAATAAACAACACCCGTATTCAAAGTCAGGGGTATATTCAATTACATGCCAAGACACTGGTTGTCAAGCTAATTACATTGGACACAGTGGAAGACGAGTAGACACACGTTATAGACACACGTTATAATGAACATAGGAATGCGATAAGATACGGAACACATTCAGCCGTATGCCAACATATGTGTGACACGGGGCACAGCTTTGCTAAAATCGAGACTGACCTAAAAAATAATTCATCACGAATCGAAAGGCAGAGCTCTCGACTTAAAGGAAGCAATCGAGATTCACCTAGCCAAACGAAACAATCCCAACAATCTAAATGAACACACTTTTATGGAGAGTTCACCCCTTTTCACTCTACTGAAAAACACAACCTGTCGGAAACAAGACACAACTTAGCGATACAGCCAAGCTGGATAAAAAAAAGGGGGGGAAATAGTGGTGGTTATAGTTAGTTAGTTATTGTTGTTTTAAGGGGCAGAACTACGAGGTCATCTGCCCCTCTTAACACAGATTGAATAATACACAGTGGAGGGCGGTAATACTTACAAAGGGGGATTTCGAACGAAAATACTCCCAAAATGAAAAAATTAAAGATACGCCTAAAATGTAGGTTAGGTTCAAAATACGTACAAAATCCAATGCAGAGTCGAAATACTTACAAAATGCAACTGATATTCAAAATACTTACAAAATGCAAATGAGATTGGAAATACCTACAAAATATAATTGAGGTTCAAAATACTTACAAAATGTAATTGAAATTGAAAATACACAATGTAATTCAGATTGAAAAAACTCACTTTTCAGATCCAAACTACTAACAAAGTGCAATTTAAATTCAAAATGCTTACAAATTGAAATTGAAATTGAAAATGCCACCACAGCGCGGGTCACCTCAGCGCGGGCCACCTTAGCACAGGCCACCACAGCGCGGGCTACCTCAGCGCGGACCAACATAGCACGGGCCACCACAGCGCGGGCTACCTCAGTGCGGGCCACCTTAGCACGGGCACCACAGCGCGGGCCACCACAGCGCGGGCTACCTCAGTGCGGGCCACCTTACCACGGGTCACCACAGCGCGGGCTACCTAAACTCGAAGCATCTCACCTCGGACCATTTCAAACTACTCATTTGGATGGACAATTCTTACAAAATGCAATTTAGATTGAAAATACTTACAAAATGTAATTTAGATTCAAGATACCCACAAAATGCAATTGAGAGACAAAATACTTGCAAAATGTTCACCCTACAAAATGCAATTTAGATTGAAAATACTTGCAAAAAGGGGTTTAAGTTGAAAATACTTACAAATTGCAATTAAAATTCAAAATACTCGCAAAGCTTCGTAGGATCTCCGGACTCCCGACATTGTTCAAAGACTTACTAAGAAGCAATTTAGATTGTCAATTCTTACAAAATACAATTGAGGTTGAAAACACTCGCAAAATGCAACTTAGATCGAAAAACTTACAAAATGCAACGTAGACTGAAAATACCTACAAATTGGAGTGTAGATGCAAAAATCCCTGAAAATAATTTAGATACATGAGGATCAAAAAAAAATCTTAAGGAGAAAAGGAAATATAATGAAAAGAAAAAGAAGGCTGACCCCTCGAAAAATGAGGGTGTCTGGAAAGATGAGACAAGGGCCAACTAAGGCGGGAAAGTGAAAGACTCCCCAGGCCTCGGATACCCTACTACCGCCGGGGTCGGAAATGAACAAGAGTTGACCAAGAGAGGTCGACTGGAAAGAAGACGGAGAGGAGCCCGGCACAAGTAAGTGGAAGCAATGCCGGACTCAGCTGGGGTCCCGTGGTCGCTAACCCACGTCCCACTAGATGTGAGCCCCTGAGGGGTGGTGGTTATAGGTAAACGTTATCTGGATCAGGTGTACTATGTACTTTTTTCTGCAATGAACCTAGGCCGATATCCGCGGCAGTATTAAAAGTGCCGGGACGTCTTCAGTAGACCGTGTACCACTTAGTTGAATAACTTTTTAGTCCACGCGTGGCGAAGACAGTTCCACGGTCTTTAATAGTTGTAGATCTTCCGGTATTCAATAACATGCATTATTATCTAGACTTGGCAACGTCACACAAATAAACATTGCACTGACTTCAGAAACCACATAGGAACAAAAGGGGGGAGAAAGGGGAAAACCAGTTTCGTCCAGTTAACACCCGGGTTAGTCGACCAAAACTGGTGCCAGAGTGAACACTAAACTGCTCGAAGTTCCAGTAAGGAAGACAAACCGGATAAGTATCAACCTGTATTATTACAGTATAACCATAGTAGCCCAGGCATCATATGCAAAAAACACGGCCAACCTAAAAAAAAAATGTAAAGCTGAAATTTGGCATAGATGTTCCCTAGTACACTAGAAACAAATCCAGAAAAGTCCCCATCTCTGCGGTGTCCGCGTCATAGTTTTTGGAGGGTTCAAAAGGGCTTAAATGGGGCCTAAGTGCCAAAAACAGCATTTTTGCTTCCTGCGTTCAAAATATTGATCCAAATTTAGTTCTCGCGAGCTTTAGCAATTAGTAAATATGAACCAGTAGGATAACGGACTTATCAGGCCTAATTATTGCTATTGATGAAGGAAAAAAACGACTAATTTAACATTTTTAGCACTATTTTTACACGAAAATTTGATTAATTTGTCATCAGCAGGTCATTATTTTTTAAACAACTGCTGATATTGACTAAAGACCCAGAATGAAAGTTATAAAGCATACTTTTAGCTTTAGATTGGTATATTACCCATGTCTATGCGAGAAACGGTTACCGAGTTACCCAAAGCATAACCGCTGTTGAAAAGGCACCCGATCGCGTTTCTAGGTGACAGCGCTCGGTCTGTCGGAGCAGGCCAACAATACTCGAAACAATTAATTCAGCTTCTAAACAGTCTTGGATTTTCAGTAAATGTGGCGGAAGTCCACAGGTACGAAGTTTCAGCGCTTCATGAAGAACGTCCAATCCCGAAAGCTGTAGTGTTCACGCAGTTTTGCTTTGACAACGCTGACTATAACATAAGGACATTGGACGGGCGAAACACATTTCACTGCATGGGAGGCATCAAGTGCACAAGTCCAGCGCCTGACAGTGAAATATCTCCACTCCCACGTACACGAGAAGTTCCTAATGCTGGTGTGATTGCGGCGATGGGAAAGTTCAACATTTCGTGGTATCGGAAACCCTCTTCTCCTGGTTCAAAGGATGTCAAGATTAAGGAGTTAACTGTGGAAGCCCCAAACTCTGTGGCTATTGCGTCGATGATGGACTCCTTGTGGTTATCTGGACGGTGGTCAGGTATTAATTTACCCGCTTCGTGGAACGGCTTTATGAAGACGTCACTGTCTGCTCATGCTCAACCAGCTTCCCAGACAACGTCAATTGATGCCCTGCCGTTCATTAACTTGGAACCGAGCTATCCATCAACTATATATTCCGCGTTGAAGTTTGCCACAAGAGAGTGCGCGGAACTGAAAGCACCTGTTTCGTAACCTTTGACCAGCCCCTATACGAGAAAGTTGCAGAGATAGTCGCATCGGACACTTCAGAGGAACTCAAAAACGTGGTTGTTCGTCTAGGCGGATTTCACCTTCTGTTGTCGTTTCTTGGGGCAATTGGCTACGTGATGAATGGAAGCGGTTTGGAGGAGCTCTGGGCGGAAATATACGCAAAATCGTCAGTGACTCACATGATGTCTGGACACGCATATTCTAGGTAGGCTTGCAATTAGCTCGCTGTTAATGATTACGTTATGCCTTCAATTTCAAATGTATCAATAACGCGAAACTGTGCATGTTCTAGGGCACACAGAGCGCATTTTATGACAAAACAGGCTGTCGGGACAATCTTACTCAACATGAACGACGGGCCGAAGAATGACAAGGACGAAATACAGGCGCTTTTTACTGCATTCCAAGAAGGCACCACCAACGACTTGCTATCATATCCTTGCCTTCAAAGTCTCAAAGAGTCGCTTCATGACATATTTTCTTCAATGAGCCAGAAATCTCGCACAGGAAAGCTACTGGTAGAGTACATCAAAAGCAAGCCTGGAAAATATTAAAGGATTCCGCATCTTTACGCGAGGAAATGAAGGTATTCGTCTCTACGGCTCCAGATGAAAAGGCCATAATATCAGCTGGAGAGAAGTTCGCCATTTGTCTCTACGATAGTGCCAAATCGGAGTGCGAAAGCCTCGATGAACTTCGGGTAATGAAATACAGCCAAAAAATTGCCAAACAACCGGTCACAGCATCATTTCTTCTGGCTTCACTTCCGCCGACTTCGGCGGCATGCAAACAACATTCACTGCGGGTATATTTGCAAGTTCAGGAATGGTTAGGATTTTCTATGGACCCGACCCAATGGGGATGGAAAATCCAACATTCAGCTTTCGTACCGGTACCAGTGACAACTCATCTTCCAGTTGCTCCAGATCATCTCCTCATTTGGTGTCCTGCAACTGCAAGATCTCTGGTGGCAGCCGGTGTGAGTGTGTACGTTCCGGTTTAGAATGCTAATTAAAGTGTGGACACTGCAGTGGAAAAGCGTGTGGCAACGTCACATTTGATGGCTCAGACAATGAGGAGGACGATTGAGTCCGATGTAAGCTTTGTTTTGCAAGTGTTCTTTGTCTAAAGAAAGCCTTTTAAGCTTTGTTTTGTTATTATTTGCATTATGCATATTATGAATGTATGTTTAACTGCTAACTGCATGAAACTCGTTTTGTTCTATGCAAACTGCTTCTGCTAGTTTACCTGGATTCAAAGGAATACCATCCTAAAAGTTCTTGATCAAGGATACAAAAGGGTGTCAGCAAAGGTGAATAGATGGTGCC
This sequence comes from Meconema thalassinum, assembly GCA_946902985.2. Classification (NCBI taxonomy): domain Eukaryota; kingdom Metazoa; phylum Arthropoda; class Insecta; order Orthoptera; family Tettigoniidae; genus Meconema; species Meconema thalassinum. The sequence goes on from OX336395.1 coordinate 194,798,847, forward strand.
CACCAGCGTAAATGGGCGTCCGTTCGGAAAGCGACTGCCACACTTTCACTTTTCCTGTATCTCTGTTGCTGTTTGACGGATGAACATGGGCAATGTATCGTTTTAAAGCTACAAGTGTGCTTTACAACTTTTACTTAGGGTCTTTAGTCGCTATCAGCAGCTGTTTACACGATAAGTCCCGGCTAATGACAAATCAGCTAAATTTTCGTTGAGCTAAAAATGTTTGATTACTCATCTGTTTAAATGTATGGCAATAATTATGACCAATAAGAGCGTTATATTTAACGCAGTCCTTCTCTTATTACTATCAAAGCTCATTAGAACTGATTTTGGATCAATATTTTGAACGCAGGAAGCAAAAATGCTGTTTTTGGCACTTAGGCCCCGTTTAAGCCCATTTGAACACTCCAAAAACTATGACGCGGACAACGCAGAGATGGGGAATTTCAGGATTTGTTACTAGGGTACTAGGGAACATCTATGCCAAATTTCAGCTTTACATTATTATTTTTTTGAGGTTAAAACTCAATACGCCTGGGCTATAGTTGATTTTGTATAACCATATAATCACCCCAAACAGACAAACTTCGGATTTTTATCACCATTTTAGCATTTCACCTCACATTAGATATACTAAAATTAGCATACACCGACAGTTGCATTACCAATACTGCAACTAAATAATTGTACATATTGTAAATATTCTTCACCTGTATTCTCAAACATAGATGATATAGCCTAAGGGTAATGGATCTGATGATAATCGCTTGACGATCGAAACTGGTCATCCTAGTGTATATATTAATCTCATGTAATTTATTTCAGGATTAGGGCACAACCCAGCTCTTTTTGGGTACATTCGTGTTGACCGACTAAAAAGCACCAAACTTTTGTTTACTTAGGCAACACTGAAAAATGGCTTCAAACCTCACAAAGACTGGAGTATATTAAAAATACAAGCAAGAGAAAAGAAATTTAATTGGCAAAACAGAAAATGAATTAGATTACTACAATAGAAGATATGAGTGAATAAGTGAGTTTATGAGCGAGTGTGAGGCTAGTGCGGAAAATTTGAGAGGGAAAGAGAACTTAGGAGGCTAGCGGTGCAGGAGGAACAGGGTTTATTCCACAAGTTGTTCAGAAGAGACAAGACGTATTGGGAATTCGCTCCACAGAATAGTAAACAATGGCAACCAACAGAAGTATGAAATTACAACGGGAGGAGATACCTCGTTAGCAGTCAATTACCAGAGATTTCGTGAAAGAATATTGGAAATATAAAAGAAGATTGATAATAATTTATGAGAACTATAGGCAGAATATTAAAACGTCGAATTTGAGAAAGTATACTTGAAGATATACTCTACAAGAATTCACTGTCATAAAAGTGAAACTTCAGCAACATATTACGAGAACGCAGAGAAAGTATTATACCGACATTACAGTATTTAAAAATCTACAAGAACATTTACAAAATGTGTTCAAATTTAAGTCGGAGGGGAGAAACTACAGACAACTATTTTTGTGAACTGAGAATGATGTTCTAACTTCACTATGAAGGGAGGTTAAACTATACTAACTAAGCGAAGTCCAGTGATGATCAAAACTACGCAACTATGGAATTTCACTGCATTACAAACAGCAGTAAGCTTGGAGACCAAGAACAAGCTACTACATGGAAGAGAGATTCACATATTTATATGGAATTCTCATCGTAAGCATATCACTATCTACAATTACCACCAGGAACTTCCAGAGAGGGGCCGATTGAAAAAAAACTATAAAAGAAGCGAAAGCAGTTTCTAGATCGTAGATCGCGAAGCCAGAAGATGAAGTCGTGCGTGAGGTTCATTGACATGCAGCCAGGGAGAACGCGCTGTGACATCCCAGCTGTAAACCGGTCAAGGATGGAAGGCAAGTCTCACCTGCGAGGCAAGAAGCAGGCGCTCCAAGAATGCAGACACGCGTGTCCCGGAATGTCGACGTGCTCCCAAAGCACGTGGCCTAATTTCGCAGCTGTAAATGGCCACAGATTCTATATGCAGTGTTCCAGACCTAAGGTAGACCAGTGATCTTTAACTACTATGTAGCTAGTATACGTTTATGGGTTATTCCAGTATTTGACCAACATCTGCCAATTTTATTCCTAGTTCATGTTATTGTAGTTGCTGTAAATTTTTCGAAATTTAATTGTAATTTTCTTTGAGTCAACGAATTTCGTTTGTGACGTATTTTCCCGAAGTTTATCGTTAGTATTTTCATATTAACTACTTTTCACTCGTGTGAACTAGTTTTTGAATAATTATCTATTTACTTTACGACGGAGAGTGAAGTAATTTCGTTAGTGTGTTTTAAAAGAGAAACTTTGTCATGAAAGTATTTTGAGAAACAGGAGGGATATCGTTATACGAAGTATAATAATTTCGTTAGATGAACGAAACATGTGTAAGCAGAAAACGTGAACTATTGTCAGGGGTGTTCGAAAATTGCGTTTGAGACATTCAAGTATAGATAAATAGAATATTGTAAAATCCAGAATTTTATCACTATAATGAACAGAGTATGCGTATTTTGAAGCATAATTTATGAAATGAAGGAAAGGTGTGTTGTTATAGATCAACCTCTTGTAATAAAGAAGTCTTGAAAGACTACAGTAAATATATTTTATATCGGATATGATTATGAACGTGAGGAAAAGTGTATTTTATTGAATAGCGAACACGAGCAGACTTAATTCAGAAAGAAACTGCAAATGTGTAACAGAATTGAATGTTAAAAGTATTATGAAGAAGTATAACATATTTGTGTGAGAAAGAAGGTAAAGCTGTACTAAGAAAGTATCGATTTGGTGAACGAACAAGTAAAGAATAGCACGATGTTGTATAATCGACAGAATTGATGTACGTGGAGGAGTTGTTTCTTGAAGTTATTACAGTAGTAATAATCAGTAGGGTTACTGAATCTCTTACATTGCTGAGTGTATTTGAGATGGTGTAGAATTTTGTGAAAGTGCTAAAAAAATGTATGCGATGATTTGTTGCTTAAAGGCGTGGAAACACGTAAATGTTATTCACAGAGTGTGTGAAGGTAAACAGTAATTACAGCGAGGAAATAATGGAAGTACAGTATGTCAGCGAAGTATTTTGAAGTTTGAATTTACATAAGAAGGAGGTGTGAATAGTGATGGTTAAATGCCACGCACCTAGATAGATTTGTGTATTGTAATCTGAGAGTCTTGCATCGTAGTTCAAATATTATCACAGTATTATTAAACCGTGAGTGTAAAATGGAATAGTGCTGAACTTAATCGCTTGATACATACGAGAGTATTCACATGGATGTAACTATATAATTTCATGGACATAAAACAGAAGTATTGTGTGAACTAAAGATAAATGGTGTTAATTGGACTTTATGTAATTAAAGCAGGAGTAGAAAAATCGTGCAGGTCGCGATTATGTAAATATCAGACATTTGTGCAAATAATAATAATAATAATAATTTAATAAGTATCACTATTGATAATATTTAGATTTGAAAAGACATTGCGAATGATAATACCGATGTATTATGTAGGGAAGATTTTTGTGTTAAAATAATTTGAATTTGAAGTGGATTTATTTGGAAGAAAAGCACGCGGTATTCATAAAGTGTATTTTACATGTTAAAATCTTTCAAGGATCACGATTATTTGGTGTAGGAAGACTTAATGAAGTCGGACTTATGTCCAGCAGGGACAAATTTTTGATTTTTGAGTTTTTTTTTCTATTTTCATATGAGTAGGGACATAAGTGCATTGTCCTAGCCAAATAAATTTGCAGGCACTTTTTAGTTTGCTTGCTCAGATTTTTGTATGATATGCTTTTATTCGATGCTTAATTGCGATATGATGATACTACTAGTTAGATGCAGGCGGATTCTGGACGCTAACTTTGAGGAATTCGAGCACACTACTATACAGTATTGGGAAAGTTAGAGGCCTTAAATCCTCTTCTCAAAATATCAGCTCATCCGTAATCTAATTTATCTATAAATAAACGAAACTTTCTTGACGTAGAACGGTATACGCATACAATTATTAACTTAAACTGCTGTATTTTTACTGCAGAGAATTCAAAATCCTGTTCCATATTAGATAATCATAAGCTGTTAACTGTTCATGATCTAAATTATTTCTTAAGAAGATACATGTACCACCATGGCTAATATTAGATCTAGATATTTACTAGCTTGTATGAACCCTGGGAATTGAATTAAGTCGAGTTGTTCCTCTTTCAGATAATGTCCTGAAATACATAGTGCTGAGATGCCTTTAAGTTCATTTTTAAGCATTAGATTTATGTAATCAATTTTGGTGGTAAATTTTAAATTTGTTACTTATGCAAGCTTGTGTTGGTGATTTATTTACATTATTACTATCATAATTGTTATTATTATTGTTGCTAGACAAATCCGAAATACCATTGTTGGACTCAGTTAAATTTGACGTCAAAAAATCTGAATGCCAAACCTCACGTTTGGTTTCTTTTACCAGTTTCCCTGTTGAACTATTCTTACAATTTGAATTTACAATTTTGCAGAATTCATCACTAAGATAGCCTACTCTTTTCCTAAGCTATTTAAGTGTAGGACATGCCGAGTGTGGAACTTCCTGTCTAATTTACTTACATCTATAATTTGGACATTTGGAAAACTCTTATTAATTTTATGAATTTTTCCATTTGTAGCCTCTATTTCTACATTTACACATGACTTGGGAATTAAGTCATATCTCTGCGAAATGTTTACAATAATTACATTTGTGTTACCGGTATGCATTGATGGCAATGTACCCTTTAAATCTTTGATTACCTTTTTACTCTCGTTTCTATAGATGTCGTTTGTTCCAGCGATGATAACTGCATAGTCCTTTGAAGTTAGGGACGCACACTCTCCTACCATCCCGTTCGTGACCGCTGCAATTGGAGCTCCTGGTTTTACTGTCGAAGTGACCTCCATTTCTCTGCGTCTCTCCAATACGCTTGCTGGTACATCTCGCCCGTGATTATCCGCAAATATTCGCATCTTCCTGGATTTTCTCTCTATCAATTTCTTCTTTTCTTCTTGAAGAAAGTCATCATTTTCTTCGACGAGCGCTCCAAATGAATTTGAGACGGGAATTTTAGTTACATGTACCCCTTTTTTTAGGCCTACCTGCAACCATTGTCGACCAAGTTTCCTTGCTGTCTTCTCTGTTTCCTTTTAATTTATTCAACTCTTCCATTAACTTAGCAATATCTTCCTTTAGCAGCTTTATAATTTCATCTTTTGAGGATAGTTCATTTCTCAGGTTATGACATTCGCATGACGGTACCGGTAGGCCTACATTACGACAATCGGTTTCACTTTTCTCCTCACTCAATTTTACCTGAGATCATGAGTGATTTTATTTGCATTTTTTTTTTTACTTTTATTTTGTACGACGAGCATAAATCCGTAACGGTTACACTACCTGACGAGACACTAACATTGTTTACTGATGACATAGGCTACTAGAGATCTTAGTTAGCCTAAATGTTTACACCAAATTACACTAAATTTATTTTAATTATTACTACCGGTACCTAAATGAATTAATCTAATTACCTACCAATAAAGAAGAATGTGAAATACGTAGCTTATATCTTCCAATCGGGTGAAATCTCGTAAAAACACCACTGCTCTACTTGGTTCAAACAGTGATTGAGGAAGTCACCGAATCTTTGGATACACGTTCCCCCAACTTAGTTTAAGTTTATTAAATTATCAATAAGAATTTGTAAATACTATCAATATTCTGTATTTCACTTGACCTAAGAAAAGTAACTTTATAGATTTTAAACTTCTATTATAATATTTTACAACTTTTATTAAATATTTACACTAGCTGCTATTTCACTACACTTTCACTGTGACGCCATCTTGCCACTTCCTAAATTAAATGCACATTTGTGATAGGCTACTGACAGTGGCGTACGCAGGATTTCCTTCTGGAGGGGGGTTCATTCATAGTAATGTCCTATAATAAAAATGATAATTCGAATATAATTCATAAAAAGCAACAACTCAGTTAAATAAACACTACCGGACCCAAGCGAGAAATCTCGCATGTTCATAAACCACCCATCCCCGATAGGTTTATAACGAGAGAATTAATTGCAGCATGTTAGAGCTCCAGTATTTGCAAATCGCACACTTCTAACAAAAATTGATATTTATGAAATTAGAATGGAATTCGTCACTGCTAATGTCATTTGTGTGCTGAGTCCATTGATTTATCTTAGCAGTAACACTCACCAGTTATTCGATATTTCTGAAATTATACGATTTGAGTACTCATTCCTTTGATTTACTGTTTCTGAAATCCATGCAAAATGATGACGGAAAGACCTCATAATGTTAAAATGACACGAAACAGGCGTCACAGCGTCCAAAATGTGAAGTGGACAGCAATTACGGAGCATATTTTCCTACAGCAACAGTATCGACAAATCTCACACTTCGTACATTTTGAAGGTCATTTTTTAAAGAAATTATTGATATTTATGAAATTAGAGTGCAATTCGTCACTGCTAATGTCTATTCTCTTTCATTTGAATGCTCATTTGGCACGATCGGTCGCTTGTGAGCGCCACAGGAGGGATCTATACTAATGAAAGAATATATATATATATATATATATATATATATATATATATGATGATTCTCTTTGCATGAAAACTATTTTAACTATATTTTTCAGCACTTTAAACGATATTACAAACACAATTGAAAACATAAAAGATTAATAAAAATACGGAAAAGAGTTTAGGCCAATATAGATATTGCACTAGATACAAACGGACAAAAAGAAATGTTTAAATTGTCAATCGGGCTAAACCAAAGAATCTGATTAAGTAGATATTTGCCCTGGAATTTGTTGAAGGACTTAGACAAGTCTACTTCAATCGTATATCAAGCCTTCTAGGTTTGACAGACAAGTCATTCAGTACTTCCTCAATTGAAACATCAACAGTATCATGAATGAACATCAAAGCTAATCCATTAAGGCGTTCTTCACTAGTTGAATTCCTTAAATAGTTCTTCAAGAATTTTAAGGACGAAAACGATCTTTCACACGAGTAGGTTGTGACAGGTAAGGTAGCCATGATGACAAGCAGGTTATACACAACTGGAAACATGTTCTTATTGCATATTGACAAAGCATCTATAGCACTCTTGGGCTTCTTTTCAATAGATTTCAGAGTTTGTTTCCAGAGAAGTACTCGCCTCTAATATTAAGGGGAAGTCCATAAAATTCAGCTACATTTTCTACTTCAGCTATGCTTTGGTTGGATAGTTCGTCTTCAGTTGTGGTAACTAGCGTTTGCAATGGCTGAAGAGTTTCTTTATGGGAGACAAATTTATCATCAAGTGATGAAATAGTTTCTTCAAGAAATGGGATAAAAATAACCCGCCTATAATATTCTTCCGGATCGTTAGATGAAACGTTGTTCCTCATCGATTGTCGAACAACAGTTCGAGATGAACTACAGGCACTCCAAATTCTTTGCAGAACTCTAAAACCGAATTATATGCACACAAAAACCTTGCGTCTGCATCTGCCCTCATTTCTTCAAGAGACCTCTTAACATTCATGGAGGCGTTGATTGCTTGACTGAGATCCAAATTTTCAGTTTGAAGGTATTTTCTGAGAGGAAGTGTGATTTGAAATGCTTCATGAATGACAAATACACTTATCAAGAACTCAAATTTGCTGATAGCGCACAGAAGAAGTTGCGCATCTGTAGCTGCCTTCTTAACAACCCATGCTGCTATTTTTTGCTAATGCCAACAATAACGGTTTCAGAAGTTCAATGAATGAACGAACAGACTCGTGCTTTTCAATCCATCTCGTTGCACATAACTTCTTGAGTTTACTCACTCGGGGTTTCTCTTCCATACTTTCAACTTCATTTATCAACACAGCCTGCCTCTTAGGCGAAGTACTAAAAAAGGCATAAGCTCTTTCAATTGTACCCATACAGTTCCTAAACTCTGCAACACTACACCCTTCAGAAATGGCCAGGTTTAAACAGTGAGCACTACAGTGAACATACTGGGCTTTGGGAAACTGTTTTCGTACAATGGCCTGAGCACCTCTGTAGGATCCACTCATGGCACTAGCTCCATCATAACCTTGGCCTACGAGATATACTGCATCCAGTCCTACACTTTTCAAACCAGACAATATGCTATTCGCAAGGTCTAACCCAGAAGCATCATTGATAGCAATAAATTGCAGAAACTCCTCATGTACGGAATTATCTTGAACGAAACGGACACATAGTGACATTTGCTGCACACCGCTGATGTCTGTGCTCTCGTCAGCAGGAACAGAAAAGTATTTAGCATTTTTCACCTGATCGACTAACCTTTTCAATATAATGTCATTCAAAGATGAAATAATTTCATTCAGAATCCGTGGGCTTACGTATGTTGCATTTAAGGATGCTGTCATCAAATGTTCCTTTAGTATTGTATCACCAGCTTCTGCTCGAAACTTGAGAAGAGACTTGAAATTTCCCTCCCCTTTCTTGAGAGGCTCATGTAAATTTACAGGTCCCGAATCCCTGTGACCACGGAAAGCAATGCCCATTCGAGCAAGGAAAATCACAGATTTAATTATTGGTATGAGTTTCTCCCTGTTGCATAATATGTTGGATTGAACACCTCTATCCAAGCTTACGTCAACAGCAGGTTTTGTACCTTTGTATATGGCGAGAAAGTTCACAGCCTTTTCCGTACATGCCATATGATACTTGGTTTCTTGGTGTTTTTTGAAATCCTCCTTCGCATTTTTCCAGTTCATGTAACGAAATTTTACTAGTTTACCTGGCGATGAAGATTGTTTTCCAACAACGGTGCAAAACAACGAACAATATTTACAAAAGGCTCCGTTCTTTGAAGGAGAATTAACTGGCCATTTCCACTCTGATAACCAGTTCAACTGAAATTCCAGATTCCTTGGACCCGATAAAGGGAAATTAAAATTGCTTCCAGGTGTCCAGACATTTTCCAACAGTTCATTTTTCAGATAATCATCAATCTAAAGAAAAAAGTAAATCACAACATTGAAATAATTAACATGTACCGACACATACGTAGGTCAAGGCCATACAAATACCGGTATAACATAATAGGTTAAGCATCGAAATGCAAATCAGTTACAGAAATAGCGATTATCATGAATCATATTGTAAACACACCTGTTGGCCAGCATAAACTCCCAAGTCTGTTCGATGTATTTGGTCGGTAGCCGGCTTGGTAGTAGCCGATAATTCTTCAAGTTCATTTTCAATTCTTAAAGATGAACTACTTGCAATGGCAGTGTTGCATGTAACATCTACTCTTGGTTTTTTAATAATAAATCGATCCATTACGCATTACAAATAAACTCGGAAAAAAGTGCGACTCACGATCTGGCAGTTCACAGATATGCACGTTTAAAGCAGCACGAAGCTGCGTTACGATAGTTACCAATCGCACACTTTAACAGTAAAACGACAATTTTGATATTTCGCCTAGTGTAGTTAGTTATTATTGATTTAAGTGGAAGAACAGCGAGGTCATCTGCCCCTCTTGCTCCGTTTAACATGTAGTTTAAGGGTGTTTACCCAAGGCCATAACCAGTAGCTAGCGCCAAAGCTGGAGAAGTCTCGTTGCGAGTTGAGTGGAGGTCATTTACCACGTGAAGAACGTGTTCACATTAAAAATATATTTCAAAGGAGTAGCCTAAAGAAGCCTCACTGGTAGCAATTCAAAACATTTTCCAGGTGATAAATGGGACAATATAAGGAGTCATGTAAACTAATGTCTCTGTCTGGGGGGAGGGGGTTAAACCCTAACCCCCCCATAGGTACGCCTTAATTACACCTGTGTGAAGCTAAGTTATATGTAGGTTAAGAATGTAAACAACGCTCTTAGGTTCCTACTTTCGTTGCCAAGAGCCGACTGCAGTGGCGTCTAGTAGCTAAGTTCTGAACTAGTAGTCGTTGACGGTGGCGTTTGGCGGCAAAAGTAGGAACAAATGAAAAGTTCAGTCTGCAGTCCTTACTTGAATGTTAAAATAACAGATAACACACACTAATACAGTCATCACACCCAACGTACAAGGGGCTACATGACCGCGTTGTCGCAGCCCCTAAACTGAGGAACCAACCAACCGATCTTCCCCTTATGGCTGATGGTCAAATCTTCGAAGGAACTGGCACAGGGAAACTCAAGAAACTCACATGCCTTTGGTGGTAGACAAGGCTGTATCTGCAGTTTCATGTGAGCCATCAACCTATAATCTCTCTCTATAATTATAAGATTGAAAGTTTGTCTCTTTTTTTCTGAATTTCCACGGAAATTTGAGTTAATAACGAGCTTCAGACTGGTTTATGACGGTTACGCGCAAAAACAAAATTTTTGTCTGTCTGTCTTCCGTTTGTTTGTTTGTTTGATTGATTGTCTGTGTACAAATTTGCACGCGCATCACTCGAGAACGGCTCAGTGGATCAACGTAAGTTTTGGTACAGATGTCCATCAGAGGCACGAAAGTAATCAATGATGTAACTCTTCTCCATACCTAGCCCCTTAAAATGCATGCAGAAATGAGCGTAGAAAGACGAGACAAAGCTCATTTTTAGCGTCTCGATGTGAGAAACAAAACTCGGAGGCCCCATGGGCCCCGAAAACCACATTTTAAGGTCCTAAAACCAACAGTTTTTGAAATATTCCCAGAAAACTAATTTCATTCACTAAGCTATTGAAAGAATGCAAGCCGGTAACCATGGCAACACAATCTCAGAATTCCATCTATTTCAGTAAGACGCAATGCCATTCCATTTATTACAATACTGTGAACGTTCGCAAACGGCTATTAGGTTTTCACGGAACCAACTTAAGCTGTAAAATTCATCAATACGTATATAATGCGCTTAAGGGGGTCAAGGGGTACTCTTGAATTTCCTCACGCGATTTACACGTGCGGGTGTGGTACTAAAGGACTATTATATCCCTATCCCTATATTATTAAATTATTATTATTATATTATGGCGTACAAGGACGAGACAACACTCATTTTCAACCCCTCGGTGGCTCGGAGGCTACTACGTTTTAAGGCTCTAAAACCACATTTCTGAGATATTCCCAGAAAACAAATTTCAGTTAATAAACTAATAAAAATAGATGACGAGTACAGAAGACCAAATCAGGAGCTATATGTTGTTTCCAACGAGCTAGAGAAAGTTATATAGAGAGGCAAGGAGCCGCGTAGCAGCGCTCTGGGCGGAGGCAACCTGAGTTAAGGCGGCCATGATTCAGAACGTCGTCTGACAAGAGCTTGTTGTGATTGTTCGCGTTGAGCGGGAACATGTGTTGAATGAAATTTATTAAAAAATACATTGCCCATGCCATCAGTGTGTTCGTCATTCAATTGTACGAATAGAAGTTATAAGACAACAAGAATGTTGTATTTCAGGTAAGAAATGTCATCCAAATTCATAAATTAATGAGGTAGACCCTTTACGATGCAGCAGTTTAAGTTTGTGTGATATTTACATTTCAGATTCCCTTTGCAGAACCAGGAACTAACAAAACAATGGATTGTCAACATGAAAAGCAATAAATGGCACCCCACGATATACAGCTTAATTTGTTCTCTACACTTTGAAGATAAATATATGTATGTAGCAAATGAAAGGCGACGTCTACTAGCTAATGCAGTACCTACAATTTTCAATTTTCCTGCACATCTGCAGAAGAAGCAGGCCTGTAGATCTTCGCCGAAGAAGCGTAGTTTCCAGGAAACTACAGAACACTCGCATTCAGATACGGTAGCATTGTTGCAGAAGACCTTGATATCAGTAGGTAAATACATTAGGCTGTCTTAAAATTTATGCAAATATAGTTGTGAGCCATAATCATAATTACGGTAATAATAATAATATCGTATGGCCTCGGCTGCCGGGTGCAAACTTTGTTATTTGACACCCAGAGGGTAGCTTGCATGTCGAATTTTGTTGTTCCTTGAAGCACTATGAAAGTCAAGGAGGTTAGATAACTAAGCTCCTTGACATTATAGCGCTTTCTAGTAGAGAAATGAGGAACTTTGTGTTGCCGGAAAATCCCGAGATTAATTTTGCCATTATGAACATGGACTACTGAATTCAAATGGTTTCTTTAACATGCCAACATCGTATGACATACGTATCGTGATTTTTGCCACCTTTCAAAAATCACTTACCACGGGCAGGAGCGAACCTGCAAGCTTGGGGTTAGTAATCCGACACGATAACCACCCACCCACCGTGGCAAGCTATAAAATAAAATATATTGTTCAAATATCAATCTTCGTAAGCCAACGAGGTATACTTTCTCTAGTTCGTTGTTTTGAACTAATTATGGGAAACGTAACAGGCTTTACTAATCTTTTATTTTTTCTTTCTTTCTTCTCAGAAATTTCATATGGAAAGCTTATTTGCGATTCCAGCAGAAAGATGCCAATATACGGTTTGATTATTGATCTCTTAAGTGTGATACAATTAGCAGAGACATACGTGTGGGGACAAAGTTCTGTATTGAGATACTTATTAACACGCAGATTGAGTCAGGATCACTTAGAGCTATTTTTTTCTTCTATTCGCTCCAGAAGTGGGAATAGAAATAATCCAAATGCAGTACAATTTAATTCAGCTAATAGGACGTGTTTAATTGCGAGGTTACGCCCATCCATGAATTCCAACTGTAAGCCTATTGAGTGTGACCTACTTGTGACAACTGCAACAGCAAATATTCATGGTGTCAATGGGAAGGACGATACTATGTTGACAGACAGATCATGGTTACTGTGCACATTATAATTCACCGAGCTTGTATGTAGGAAATGTTGTTCATTACATAGCAGGAAGTGTCGTTCGCCAAGTGTCTAAAAAAAATACTTGTATTGAATGCCTAGAAGTGCTTTTATCAGGTCAAGATTAAAGAGAAAGACGTGAAAGAATGCTCTTTGAATCCATCAAATGATGTAGTGAAATTATGTAAAACAGCTGAGAGTGTCATCAGGAAGAATGAGTGTATGTTGCGAAAGAACACGAATAATCTCATGCTGAAGTTGCAGACAGATGTCTATGATATGCTGCCGGGTTATCTGTTTCTGAAATCTGACCATCTATTTACAGCTACTGAATCTGGGGAAAAGCCTCACTATGCTTCACTCATCGAGCGAATTGTGAAACAGTATTATAAATGCAGAAATACAGCTCAACGTGAGAGGTCAATAGGTGCGTCAGTTGTACACAAAACGTTTTATTTTTAAAGGAGAATGGAATCATGCAATGTACTGTGCATAAGCAACGTAGCTTATTGTCTTGTAAGATGATTGTGTTAGTTTTCGTTCAATGTACAAATTAAATTGTCAGGCCTTGCGTAGGCCTAATCTTATATTACGCCTCGTTAGTCACGCCTCTCCCTACCTGCATCCCACCCTCTTGACAGGGTATATCATGGCGGCTGCCAGTTCAACCTTCTTCAAATATGGCGGCGCCATTTCCACTCTATATACCTTTCTCTAGCTCGTTGGTTGTTTCCTATGGCTAGCCCGGATTCCAATCCATCAGCTTTCTTGCGTTCCAATAGAGTTGTGTGAGGTTTCCTGAAGTTCTAGCAGTCACATCAAGTTTGTCGCAATGTAGCAGGTGCCCCTTATCCATTTTACTTCCAGGTTCGTGACAAAGTGTGCATTCTTCAGATCTCAAGATGTTGATCCGTTTCAGATGAGCTGCAAGGCAGTCATGGCCAGTGTTAAGTCTGAAGAAGGCTATAGCTTCTCTTCTTGGTGTTAATTTATATTGATCCCATTTAGCATCAATGTCCTTCCATAATTTGGTTTCTGCTGTTTTCTTTGCCATTTCTTCATACCTGTTTTTGATAGTATTTTACAAGATCTTTTTTGCTGACATAAAATCAGTCTGACTGACAGGTTGTTGTAGCATGGTACCTTTTTTTGCTAATCTGTCTGCCTCTTCATTACCTGCTATTCCAACATGCAAAGGGATCCACTGAAATGAGCTATATAGATATACAGAGAAAATCACAGATGTGGCCAGGAACAGACGTCTGGCTTTCTACGGACATGTCTCAAGGATGAACCCAACAAGACTAACCAACCAGCTTCTCAACTACTGGAAGAATAGAAAGAGCGTGACACCGTGGTTAACAGAAGTTAACAAGGACATCCAAGAACTGAAGATAATCTCAGAAAGATACTTACACAGAAGAGTTTTCAGGACAAACCACCCTGTAAGAAAACCGGCATCACCTGGACAAAAGAGAGAAGGGAGAAACATAGCCAGAGACTGCGCGAATATTGGTCAAACATCAAGTCCCTCGCCAAGCTGAAAAGTTGAGCGTCGTGGTCCTTAGCTGGTCCATCCGAAAGAAGAAGAAGAATAACAAGAAACTAATGAAGGAATGCAAGCCGGTAACCATGAAAACAGTATCTCAAGGGGTGACCTCCAACTTTCCATCTATTTCTGTAAGAAGCAATGCCACTCAATTTATTAAATTTCTGTTAAAGTTTGCAAATGGCTATCAGGTTATCATGAAAACAAACATAGACTGTAAAATTCATCAATGCGCTTAAGGGGGTCATAGGGTACCCTAGCATTTTTAAACGCAACTTGCACGTGCGATATGTTGTACAGAAGGTCTATTATATCTCTAAACAGAAACATTATTTTCAAAAATTCCTGAATTGAAATAGTGTGTTTTGCAGCTTTTGGGTATTTGGGTCATTGGAGGCGAAAAATCCTGAATTTTCATGCTCCACAAGCCTTTATAATTTATTAAAGGAGTCTTCCTGGGGATGGGGACTTTCCACAACGGTGAGAGTCAGTTTTTATTTGACATATATTGCGTTTCGTCTACGAGGTTTTCAATATCATTTTCACGTCAAGAAGTACACGTTAGGTGAATTTAGTTTGAGAGCACATTTTAACTAATCATTTTTTTTCGACAAACGGGTTCATCGTAAAGATGATTTTGTTTGACACTGTGTGGTTGATATATCTTTATGTTTATGTACGCCTATAACCCGTGTTCGGATGCTTGGAGCATCGTAAAATTAGGTAATGTAACCATGAGTCAATACACCAATCATTATAATACTCTTCACCGTACTTCTCATAGAAGGGTTGGTATAGGGAAAAACTTTTCAAAATACTTGCAAAAATATGCGAAAAATAAAAATTATCCTAGAAGGATGACCTTCTCAATGTGTGACACAAAACTAGGGAGTCTATAATGGGTCTCCGAAAACCACATTTTAAGGCCCTTAAATTAACAGCGTATGTGATATACCCAGAAAACTAACTTCATTCTGATAAACTTATGAAGGAATCACAAGCCCGTAACCATTGCAACAGTAGCTCAATTGATAGCGTCTGGTTATCAATACCGAAGACCGTTCGAAGAGCGGGTACTTCTGCTAGTATGACATAAATCGAAGTCTATAAGCAAAGGGAGCAAGTGAATATTTAAATCTCTATTCATGATTTAAGTCTTATGGAGATATATTTATCATTGTACAATACTCAAGCAATTGTAATTTTTAGGAGTTAGCATGCTGACTTCTATTCATTATTTGGATAATAAAGCGTATTTGAATTCTGTAATTACCGCTGTATTAATTCTTCCTTCCTCCCGCTAGTTTTAGCGCCTCTGGTCCGTAGCTCATTTTGGAGATGTTTAACGACACTGAAAATCGTCCATTATATACTAGGGAATATACCTATAGGATTAATTAATATAGTCTTGGAGTAAAATTAGAGAAGATATAATTTACATTAGCTCAGAAAAATCGGTCACTATCTATACATTCCACGCAGCTGACTGGGAGAAACATAAGACTGGCGCCTTGCGCTTACCCAGTAGTACACGAGCGCTATCTGACGCGAACTTTCTAAGGCTACATCCCTATTACCAACATGTAAACATTTTTTTCTGACATCCGTATTTTCTTCCAGGATCTCTGTTGGTTGTGCTTTTGGCATAACGCACAACTGCAAGTTTGAAGGCTGCATCATAAGCATGCCGAATTCCTTTGCTTGATGAAGCTTATCGCTCATTGTTGCGTTAAAACAGGCTTTCTTACAGATCTTACTGAGACTGAGCTACTGTAGATAATTCAAGCTTACGAAACAATACCGTGTTACCGAATAACAATGTCACTGTCAAAACAAAAATTTGCATTGTTGTCTTTAAATGCCGTTAGTTCCTCTTACAGACTTTACTGTTGCTTTGTTGCTGTATTCTTGCTAATAAGCATTCCTTTTTAAACAGTACATGACATATAAAAGTGTAGGTAGCGAATATAAGCCGCACCCAGATTTTTTACCCAAATAATTTTAATAAAAAGTGTGGCTTATTTTCGGGCCAATGCGGCAATACACATAACTGAATATTCCTTTCTTACGGTAGCCTACTGTACCGTAACATTCATATCCTCTCAACACAAAGGATACAAATGTTCCTTTAAGATAGGAATATTTAGTGCTGTGGCTACAGTGAATTTAGTATTACGGTATAAATAAAGATGAATGTAGGTCTACTGTATAGGAGATTTATGTATTTATCGTATGACTAGCAGTACCGGTAGAGCCCGGCTTCGCTTATTTGTTTTACAGAACTGGAGCGCTCAAGGATAAGGATCGGAATAAATGAAATTAATTTGAAAGCACCAACGCTTATTGCAGCTGATAACCTCAGTATACTGCACCAACACCATCGCCCTTTTACAGAGGCATACTATTGTCATGATGATAACTGTTTTAAGGGGCCTAAGAAATCTTTTCGCACTAATTAGTCCCCGTGACTGCAATTTATAAGCAGCTCGCAATTCTGCGCCAGAACATTGGTAGGGACGATGTGATGCGGCCCGCATTACATGGCAACAATAGACTTCGGTATTATTGAAGCCGTTCTGGAGCGCTTGTTCTTCCGACTTACAGAGCAAAAATCAATCTTTAAGGTTACCTGAGAGGTGTAGACTAACGCTACATAGCCTAAACTATTCCTCTTGAATCAGGCTATCATATTGGCAACTCAAACTAACACTTGGGGCGCTGCGGTCGGTCTGGATAAGTAGGGTTTAAAAAACTCAATAACACGCGTTTGATATGGAACACTTTTTATTTTTCGGTTATAATCAGTAAATGTGGTCTCTAAAGTAATGACAGTGTTATTTTTAATTGTATATATGTATAACTGTGCGATACACGTGATCTAATTTGTGTGTTCCACTGGATTTTTTGGTGTCATTTGCATATTATCAAGCATCAGTTTTTATGGTTGATGTAGATCAGCTGATTCAAATTTACACAGGGCTACACTTCGGACATTATTTCGGTACTATTATGCGCAATATAATGTAAATGTCGATCCTGAGTCAACGCCGAGGACATTCAAATAGAGAAATACGGTACATAAACAAATAAATAACACACCGAAGCTGTGCTACTTTTATCATTCCGAGACTAGCATCCGCGCAAACCAGACGCCACTGTTCCAAGCTCCGACTTATATCGTGAATTGATGTCAAACTGATGATCCGCCAGCCTTTCCGCCAAGCCTACACCTCGTAATCGCTAAGTTCTTCGATATTCGAGCTATTCCACTACGAGTCATATAGGCCTAATTTGCCTCCCCGTGGGCACTGTAGAATGAGTGATTCCGCTACCATTCAAATATTCAACACCAAACCCACCTTTTAACCATCCAAATCAAGCAATTCCTGTCGCCCCACGAGTTTTAATGCAAGTTAAACTCATCCCTTCTCCCTACCAAGCAGCTAATAATTAATTAATTAATTATTCAAGTAGGCCTAACTTCAATCTTACCAGCGCGCCCATCGTAACAGCTGTTTTTAAACTGAATAACCTTCGCTGGCTTTACGTCGCAGGTCTTCTGTCTGTCTACCTCGACAAGTGTTAGATCCTTCCCGGGGTGGAAAGGTATTATTATTAGGTATTATTAGGTATCATCACATTTCGGCTATTGCTATTTGCATCTTTTGGAAAGTGATGAAAACGTATATCCGCAGCCCTCTTATACATCGACTTACAGCCGTAAACTGAGCAATACACTTTGCTTTTACTCATTTTTCACTCTATCAACGAGTAAAACTTATTACTTATGTATAAAGACACGAACAATTTACCACGATCTGTTTACCAATACAAGAAACCATATACAAACAGTCACCACGTGACAAATGTACCCTACTTGGTAAGTTTCTCATTTTTACCGCTAGATGTCATATCAGATAGCTGGAGTTGCCAATACAAAAATAATTTTTCGAATCCGACTGGTAGTTCCAGAGATTAGCGCGGTTAAACACATAAACACACAAACAAACACACAAACTCTTCAGCTTTATTATATTAATATAGATGAATATATGTACAATATATACAAAGAAAAAGTGCACACACAAGTTCATACAATCTCACAGTTCAAGGTCAAGTTCCCTGACCCATTCAACGGCCTCAACTGATGCTTGATGGACATCCGTCAACGTTCCATGGAAAGCTCGGAGAGGGCAGTCAGCGACAATGTGATGGATTGACTGTAAGGAGGCACCAAAGTCTCCAACTGCTGAGCTAGACCAGCCCCATTTATGCAGTGAACACGCACATCTGCCCTGTCCTATGCGTATCCGATTTAAGATCATCCATTGGCGTCTAGGAAGTTCAAATCCATGTACCCGTTCAAAAGAGTTCCCAACTAGATGTTTGTTGGTTACCGTACTGAAGAATGCTCCCACTGGACCTTCCAAGAGTCATTCACATTAAAGGATGATCCCTCAAGACTAACTGATGTGTGCCATGTTGGTTTCCTTGACTATTCGTGCAATATCTTTATGAATGGGCAAATAGGGATTCTGCTGGATTTTCTTCCATGTTTTTAAGAGTGCCTCTGATCTTCTCAAGGCTGGAGGAGGAATGTTGCAAAGGACAGGCAGCCAAAATGTGTTCGTGCTCCGAATACAAACTGTAATTATACGCATTGCTTGATTGAGCTGGACATCTATTTTCTTGTGTGAGCGCTATTAATCCAGCAACAGAATACGATAGGGCTAAAGCAGTGGTTCTTAGGATTTGAGCGTTAGCTCCCTATGATGTGCCAGCAAGTCTCTGCAGGATATTATTTCAAGTTTTGATCTTAGCAGCCACATTTGAGAGATGTTGTTTGAAAGTCAGGGATCTATCCAATGTTATTCCCAAGTATTTGGACGATCTACTCTATGGCAATAAAAGGCCTCTGGGTCTGACTTCTGGTTTATAATTAGACTGCATGTTGCGTAGATGGAATGCTGATATGACTGTTTTCTGGGGATTTAATTGGAGACACCATTTCTTGAAGTATACAACCAAGGTTTCCAGATTAGAGGATAAAATAGTTTCTGAGTCCAAAAAGGTAGAACGTTGAGACACCAAACAAATATCATCAGCATAAATTAATTTCCTTGAAAATATTTCCGGTATGTCGTGAGTATATAGATTGAAAAGGATGGGAGCCAGGACAGATCCTTGAGGGAGACCATCATTTAGTGTAAATACTCTACTTTTGTTATTATCGGAGTAGATCTGAAAGTACCTATTACTTAACATGTTGTTGAGTAAGGCTATGAGCTTACGCCATGGAATGACATTCACAAATTTCAGTAGGAGTCCATCACGCCAAACGGTATCATAGTCAGCTGATAGGTCCAAAAAGGCAGCCACGGTCACTAACTTCTTATCATACCCATTTTCAATGTGAGTAGTTAGAGAGAGCACTTGATCATTACAACTTCTATCAGATCTAAATCCTGCTTGATCTGTAGGAATATGGTGGTTTATTGTTTCAGAAATTCTATTATAGATCAATCGTTCAAGTAGTTTGTATGTGACACTAAGAAGTGCTATAGGACGATAGTTTTCCGCTTTTGTAGGATCCTTATTTGGTTTAGGTATAGCTATTATTTTAGTTCTCTTCATCAGAGGTGGGATGTTTCCAGTCTGCAGGATATTTGAGGAAAGGTTGTTTAACCATTTAACTGTAGCAGGTCCACAGTGAGCCAAACATTCAGGATATGTTCCGTCAAAATCTGCTGCTTTCCTAAGTTTCAAACTTTTGATAGCCTCCATAGTTTCTTCTACTTGAAATGGAATGGAGAAGTCAGAAGTCTGTAGGGTTGCTCTTTTATTGGAGTTCAACTGAAATTTGATTTCCCTTTTGATTTTCTTGTCTTTTGTGTTCTTAGAGACTGATGTTTTGCAAAATCATCCAGGTCAATGGCAGTTTTTTATATTTTAGTTTCAGAACTTGATGAATCTAATTTCCTAATGATGGACCAGGCTTTCCTGCTTGAGTGGGTGTGATCAAAGGATTCCACCATTTCATGCCATATCTTCCATCGTCTCTCATCCAAAGATTGGAGGAAACCAGTTGCATTGTCAGAATAAAGATGTTCTTCATATTCCCGCAGTAAATCTTCACTTTCTGTGCTCCAACCAGGGATATACTCATTACGATATCATCTAGGAATGCATCGTTTGGCTGCACCTTTGATAACCCCAACAAATCTGCTGTAGTTGTTGTATGTTGGTTCGATCCATCTGATGTTGGAGTATGTTTGCTTTGCAAATTCAGACCAGTTGGCTTTCTGGAAGTTCCATCTTGGGTTAGGGTATGAACGTATAACAGGAATAGACATTCCTATCTCCACGATAATGGGTCTATGTTGACTATGTGGAAAATCATTGAGCACTGTTCGACACAATTGACTATGTGAATTATAGTCTGGAGTAAAGCCTCGGGACCAGCGAGCTGTGTGAAAAGTAGGCAGGTCTTTTGCATCATATATTAGCTTTAGGTTTTCAGTTTCCATCCAATCCTCTAGAACTTCACCGTTAGTCATTTTCATTGTACCCCCCGAGATTATGGTGACTGTTGATGTCGCCAAGGAATATTGCAGGGTGATGCTGAGATGATAGAGAGGGGTTAGTCCAATTAATGCCCGGGGATTTGTACACATTAAGTATCGTCTGGTTTTCAACTTGAACTGTGGTAATATATATGCCATTTCCAGGGTTTTCTGGCAGCGATTTATAGTTTTTTATGCGATCCCTGATGTAAGTTGCATGACCATAATTTTGATGGTTGTTAGAGGCTATCTATTTAAAGCCTGGTATTTTCCCTCTGCACTGAAGCTGAAGTTCGTCTGTTGTGTGCTTTTCTTTGACCACAATGATATAGACTGAATATTTATCCCTTCTATATTCAATTGACAAATGCGCAGAGATGTTCCAATTCTACGAACTTGAGGGTCCTTAAAAGGACCGCACATTTCTTTCCTTTCCTTTCTTTGACCGAGAGGTCGTTTCCGACAGTTCGGTCTCATCTTCGCTGTTGCTTTATTAGCACCACCCGGGGGACACGTGTAGGGTTATTCAAGGTTATACCTACGGTCGTGAAGCAACTGGGATACAGAGGTACAAATCTTCACGCCGAAGCGATTCACCTCGGCGAGTTATTACTCGGAAAAACTGTA
This sequence comes from Meconema thalassinum, assembly GCA_946902985.2. Classification (NCBI taxonomy): domain Eukaryota; kingdom Metazoa; phylum Arthropoda; class Insecta; order Orthoptera; family Tettigoniidae; genus Meconema; species Meconema thalassinum. Next base: position 194,820,485 of record OX336395.1, read on the forward strand.
CTGGATCACACACGAGGGAAAAACATATAATTTACAGTGCGTTTTGCTTGCATCTAGATAATTCATAAAACTGTTGACTAATGGAACGAGCCATGTAGTCGAAACCTGGCACATTGTTGACATTAAAAGAGAATGCGGTGGAGTGAACCAAATATCTGTCTACAATAACAAATGTTTGTATAGCGCCATATCCTATATTCAGAGTGTTCAGAGCAGAAGCGGCTTGTGCTTAAATACTCAGGCTAAACTAATAACGTTTTCTTGTTGTTGTTTATTTTGGGGCTGCGAAATCGTGGTCTTATAGCCCCACGTACTTAGGTATGTGTGTGTGAAATTTGTGTGATAACCTGTGTTATTGTGATGGCTGTACTAAACCCCGTCCACGGAATCTGCGAAGTAGGTTCGCGCATGTCGTCACACGGAGGTAGTGAGAGGGGAACGTGATGGGTGGAGCCCGGCCACTGGCTCGCAAAAGAAAGCAGGTTGCGGACTTAAATTTTGTTACACAAATATCAACAGAAATAAAATACATCTCATCAGTTGCCATTGAAAAAAATATTAAATCATACTTCTGAACGAGAACCAAACGAACAGCTGAGAAATGGACTTGTTTTGACCGATCTGTGCAGAGATACGGCAGATCAGTAAAAGAGCCCATGGATTCCTGCAGAGAGTGAGAGGTCTGGTATGGAGCAGGGACGTACCCCAGAAGAGCAAACGGGGATTTATCGAACGTATTATGTCCCAATACTCGCCTATAAATCAGAAACGTGGATTATGAAGAAGAGACAGGTGAGCAGGATCCAGCTTGCGAAATGAAATTACAGAGAAGCAGATTAGGAATAAGAAGAGGGGATAAAGTAAGAAATGAGAGAGTGAGAGAGATTGTGGAAGAAAATCCCTTACAAGAGATCGTTATTGTTGTTGTTTTAACGGGCGGAACTAAGAGGTCATCTGCCCCTCTTAACACAGATTAAAGAATACAAATTTGGAATTGAATATAAAATTTTGAGGTGGACACCTAAATTTTAAAAGCCCTAAAATTAATATAACAAAAAATGTTGTTGTTGTTGTTTCTTATGGCTAGCCCGGTTTCCAATCCATCAGCTTTCTTGCGTTAAAGAATAAGTATAAAAATAAACAAACATTTCGGAAAAACAAACAATTATCATTCAAAAACGCATATGTCGTTGAGTCAATGTACACTGGAAAATTCAGATTGCTGGCCTTAACCCACTCTCACTTATAAAGCGGATAACGCGATCAGCAGCCACCGCGTCATCGGATAATACTGTATCAGATCAGAGAGAAGTCAAGAATGAGTTGGTACGGACATGTTAGAAGAATGCAGGAGGCAGGATACCTAGGAAGATGCATGAGGTGGAAATGAAGGGCAAGAGATCAAGAGGAAGGTCAAGAGATAGGTGGATTGTGGGTGTGAAGGAAGGAGTACAGAAAAGAGGAGAGGAGTGGGACAGAGTGAAAGGTGATGGGAGGATAGAAAACGATGGAGAGGCTTATGTACCAAGCAGACCCAGCCAGGGGCTGGAAATTGTACATGATGATGATGATAAATCAATCGTCCAGTATAATTGGCGTATAAGGATGGGTATCAAGCCGTAAAAACCATCCACCACTCATCTCATTTCCAACCTACATGGAATGGAATGGCAAGCTTACCATTCGCCGTGGTGACCCCAGGTTTGATGTGTTTGTATAAGGGAAGGTAGATTGAGTAACTTATCATGTAATGGAAAGGGAAGAGGAAATTGATGAGGAAGTGAAAGAGGATTTAATATTGAAATCAGAATTTGACAGAGCATTGGAAGACTTAAGCAGAAAGCACCAGGCATAGATGATATACCGATTGAGTTGCTACACTGGATAGTTGATGATGGTCTGATCAGGTTATTTCACTTGGTGTGTAGGATTCATGAGACAGATGAGGTACCCTCTGATTTCAAGAAAAATATTATCATCCCCATACTGAAGAAAGTTGGAGCTGACAGATGTGAAGATTACCGTACAATCAGCTTGATTACTCATGCTTCAAAGATCCTGTCTAGAATAAATTACAAGAGGATGGAAGGCCAGATAGAAGCGGATTTGGGTGAAGCCCATTTTGGATTCAGAAGAAATGTAGGAACAAGGGAAACTGTACTAAGTCTTAGGCTGATTTTGGAAGGTAGAATAAGGAAAGATAAGAGAACGTTCATGGCATTCGTAGACATAGAAAAGGCATTTGATAACGTTGATTGGGCTAAATTGTTTGACATTTTGAAAATGATTGGAATAAAGTACAGGGATATGAGGGTGATCTACAATCTATACAGAAACCAGACAGCAGTCATTTTAGCTGAAGAACATGAAAGAGAAGCTGGTATTCAGAAAAGTGTAAGGCAAGGCTGCAACTTATCACCCATACTTTTCAATCTTTACATTGAACAAGCAATGAAGGAAATTTGAGAAAAATTTATAATGGGAGTGAAGATTCAAGGAGAAATAATTTCAACTCTGAGATTTGCTGATGACATCGTCATCTTGGCCGACACGCCTGAGGATTTGAATGAGTTTTTGAATGGTATGGACTCCGTCTTGAGGAAACAATTCATGTTGAAAATTAATAAATGTAAAACAAAAATATTGGAATGCAGCCTCAATAAATCTGAAACCTCTATGTACATCAAATTGCCAGGTGAAAAACTAAAGGAAGTAGGAGACTTCTGTTACTTAGGAAGCAAAATAACCAGTGATGGACGAAGCAAAGAGGATGTAAAAAGTAGGTTGGCTCAGGCAAGGAAAGCATTTCTACAGAAAAGGAATCTGTTGATATCGAGTATAGATTTAGGTATTAGGAAGTCATTTTTGAAAGCCTTTTTGGAGCATGGCACTCTATGGAAGTAAATTTGGACTATTGGTGCAGCAGAAAAGAGGAGATTGAAGCGTATGAAATGTGGTGGTACAGGAGAATGATGATGATCAGATGGGTAGATAGGGTTACAAAGGAAGAGGTATTAAGACGAGTGGGAGAGGAGAGATGTTTCTGGCGACTGCTAATGAAGAGAAGAGATAGGTTGGTAGGACACATACTAAGACACCCAGGAATAGCAAGCTTAGTTATGGAAGGAAGGGTCGAGGACAAGGACTGTAGGGGCAGACTACGGTTAGAATATGTTAAGCAGATTGCCTGGGATGTAGGCTGTGGTAGCTATGTAGAGATGAAACGATTAGCTCAGGATAGGGAGGCATGGACGGATGCATCAAAGCAGTCAAAAGACTGAAAACTCAAACAACAATCTTTTGCCAATCATATACAATAATACATCATCATCATCTTCTTTGCATTTTCCCATTTATGTGGGGTCTGCCCTCCTGCAATGATTCCTCCACTTCAATCGATCCATAGCGTCCCGAGGGCGGAGTTTAGTGAGCCGCATGTCATCTCTCACCCTATCCAGCCAGAGTGTTTGAGGTCGCCCTCGAGGTCGACGACCCTCTACGTTAAGTTGAAGGGCATTCTTTGCAACTGAGGTTTCGCTGCTACGGAGCACTTTTCCATACCAACGCAGACGTGATTCGCGCATTTTCTCTGTGATTGGGGTGACCTTGAATTTCTTCCGCACAGCACCATTCCTAACATGGACCAGTCGAGTCAAGCCATTAGACCACCGCAACAACTTCATTTCCATCGCATGAAGCGCCAGTTCGCGCTTCGATGTTGTAGGCCAGCATTCAGATCCATAAAGGGCAACCGGTCTAATCACTGTGCGATATTCTTTAGATTTTAGATGCAATGGAATTTTCTCATCACACAGGACTCCCACCTGACGGGATGGGGCATACCGTCTAGGCCCTCTGGCCAGATGGCCAAGTTGGTTGCCCTTCGCCTAACAGCATGCATGTTTATTTCTATGGGTCAAACCATAACTGAGACAAGAAATCCAAAATCGACATTTATTAGGTCCCCTCTAAGTCGCCTTTTACGACAGTCAGATTCGTTAGGTAAAACTGAAGAGAGTTTGATTCCCACCTCAGCCAACCTGGAAATAGTTTACCGTGGTTTCCTACTTCTACTCCAGGCAAATGACAGGATGCTTTCTAACTTGAGGCACGGCGACCTCCTTCCTTATTTGAATTACAAATACTGACACCACAGGTTATCTCACAATTTGTACACACACCCAAATAACGCAGGGCTAAATGACCACGAATGCTCAAGCCCCTCAAATGAAACAATTTTACAATACAAGTCATCAGCCAATCCACATCCCTTGTCGTAGCAGAGTAAATCAGGGATGGGAGGTTGGTGCAACTTCATCCTGTGAGGTTAATCTTTGAAGGTGTCAGTCATCCACCACAAACCAGAAAATGTTATACAGTTGTCCTTTTTGTGGTTTGGAGTATAATTCACAGCAAGGGGGAAATAAGGCTGATGAAAAATTAACATGTGACGATTGCCACATTCTTCCCCTACGGAGGGAGACCATAGGGCTCAGAAAATGCCCATTGTATAAAATATGAGTGCTTAGCCTGTGTCGCGGCTGATACTTATTCCGAACGACAGACGACAGGAAACAACCATCTCCACGGACACATGGTGAGTCGATGACCACATCGTGACGTCCCATAGAAGTTCCGCCAGCGTAATTCAGAAGATGATCGACAACTAACGAACAACTAATGGAAATATCACAGCCGTTTTACGTGTTGTTGTAATGTGTACACTCTCCTTAGTGACTGTTGACTAATCGCGATTGGAAAGGATACTGTGTACGGAATATTCCACTGTTAGCAACTTATCTAAGGTGACGTGGACTTAACGTGTGTCAGCTACAGAGTTTGAAGAAGTAGCATTTTCTGTCATTCTCTAGGTTCTGTACAAATTTGACGCCAATTCATGGTGGCGAACACTATACTCATTGGCACCATTGCAGGTTATCGCTCTCAAAGTACAACTGAACAGGATAGGTCGTCTGCACAACCTTGGTAGCGCTCTCTTCACCTGGAATTTCAACCCACTTCAGGAACTTGCACTGAAAATAAAAATATACAGGTTCTTGTTGACAATTCAGAATGATGGTCATTGTTTCAAGGGGTGAAACAGCGAGGTCATCTGCACCAAAACACAGATCAAATAAGAATTCGAATTTCTTTAGCATGCCTGCCAACTTTCCAAATGGCCTATTGGTGAAAACCTCTCAAGGCATAATAGGCGGAAGGCCGTATCCACCAAAATATAACTAAATGTGTATTTTTTCTTCACTTCAGGTAAGTCGAGTTCTTCAGTATTAATATAAAAGGTTCAAGTATATACCACAATTCTTACGCGTCTATGGAATTTTTAGTGTAGTCGATGATGTTGGTGTATTCCTTGGAATACACGTTTAGTTAGAGTTAGCAGTCGCTGCTCTTTGCTTTCTTACTTTTTCATTAGTTCCTTTATTTCCCTTCTCGCAGACACCAACAGCGACCTTTATGTATTCCCATTTCTTTGAATATGTGCTTATTTTGTGTTAAAGTCTGTTTCAGTTGTGTTATGTTTGTTAGTTATTGTTGTTTTAAGGGGCGGAACTACGAGGTCATCTGCCCCTCTTAACACAGATTAAAGAATACAAATTTTGAATTTAATTTAAAATTTTGAGGTGGACATCTAAATTTAAAAAGACCAAAAATTAATATAAAAAACAGTTTAAAAAAATATATAAAAATAAACAAAAATTACGGAAAAAACAAAACATTATCATTCAAAAACGAACAAGTCGTTGAGTCAATGTTCACTGGAAAATTTAGATTGCTGGCCCTAACCCACTCTCGCTTATAAAGCGGATAACGCGATCAGCAGCCACCGCGTCATCGGCTAATATAAGTTTGAGTGTCGTCTGCAAACCAAGGTTTCTTCGTTAGTCAGCAAGATCCACACACTCGGTGAAAATGTGGGCCACGGTGAATACGGCTCCACAGGTACAAAGTGGGGGGTCTTCCCCTCTCATTAGGTACGAGTGGGTGGATCTTGTATGACCTATCCTTAGCCTACACAAAATGACGGACTCTCTCCGGACCCGGAAGGAGCTCCGCCACACGCGAGTAGTTCCCTTGATCGCTCTCAGTTTACTGGGCAGTGGGTCAGCTAGCCACTGACTCTCCCAAAAAGCCAGAACTTGTAGGCGTAACTGAGAGCGAATATCTCTAGCGGGTACCTCCATTGGTCGAGGTGGTAGTGATACCGCCTCTTTTGCAGCTTGATCTGCTAACTCATTTCAGTTGTGTACTCCCTGCAACCCACCAAAAGCTCACCACGCGGTAACCTGTCGAAGCTTTTGAATTCATAAACTTCAAGAATGGTTTCAACCCACGCAAGCAGATGTCGTCATTGCCGTTATCTGCAATCTCCATGAAGACTTTATTCGATGTAACAAAACTTCTGAGTGTCAAATTTTTTATTTTATTATGTTTACCACTCTGTATTCATTCCATTGTCTCTCCCCTCCCCTTCGTCGCTCTGGCTTTTCGAGTGCCTGTAACCCTCGCTCACTTCTTTGTCTGTGCTACGATGAGATAGTCACTCTTCTCAGGAGAAGCTACTGCCTTCACCATGTGTTAAACTTTTAAAACATACGCCATATCTTAAAATTTGGTGTAAAGGCTGGCCTGAAAACCATCATACAATCTACAATGAAAAGATAAGTAACTACCTTCAAGTGATTTTAACCACATTTTAAAGGGTTTTAATCTAATCAAGAAAGCTTTAATGAATTTTAAAGGCAGTGTTTGAATTTCGCAATATTGCGCAACATTGTGCAAATTTTGTAACTGTCCTTCGTGGGAATTGTCATGCTTAAGCCAACTAGGCTCTCTACTAAAGTCATGAAATCTAGCATTTCTTGTACGAAATAAAGGGGATATCTTCCATGCATCGAGGGATTCCTGCGAAATTCATAGTTGTCTAAAACACAACTTTTCTGCCTACGAGGAATCTCAGCTTGTCCCTTTAAACTGTAACTACAGTTCTGGAATTTTCCATTTGCAATAGACTCTAAACTGTGAAGAACTATACTCAACACCGTCAAGTTACTGCCACTCAATTTCCAATTGAACTATATTAACTGCAACATTAAAACTCTATAACGCCAGTAACCTATTAAAGTTCAGCTCAGTGCATTTCCATAAACTGCAATAGGAACGTTTCTCTCATGTTTAACAAACTTGTCAGTGCTTCGAAAAAGTGTATGTGTGGCTTCTTCCGCGTCGCGTTCGTTCGAACCAGTAAAATCAGCCAGGCCATTGATTCCCCATTTCTTATCCTCCCAATTTCCTTTACTAACAATTTAGGTTCATTTAAACTAGTTACTTGTATCTCAATGAGGCTTAGCCTATAAATAGGCTCCCTCCCACTTTTGTCAGGTATTACATTTCTTCACTCGGCTTAATTAGTCAATGTGGTTATAAACCCACATTTTAATACGCTCTATATTTTCCTACTGCGTTCAGGATGTTATAATTTCCTAATTGTTAAACTCTTGTATCTAATCTTGTGTAATCCAGGCTTCACTGAATGTGACCTGTCCCTTTTGAACTTAGCATCTTTCAATTTCTGTATAAATATCCTAGTGGTTATAAATCCACATCTTAATCTCTTTTTTCTTCTGCTGTGCCCAGGAATTTAAAATTACTTGTTCAAAATTATCTTTTTCCCTTTGCTATAAAAGCATTTAACTAAATAATTGGCATCTTGTCTAACCAATCTAAGAAATATTTATATACTTCTACAAGAAATAATCACCCTATTTGTAAAAGTTTTATTACTGCTATTGTGGGTCTAAGACCTCTTATAATTAATCGCATACATTTTATAAGGGTCTCTAGAATTTTATCATAGGTCTAAGATCTTTAAATTGTCCAAAAACTTCTTTCTTTAGCCCTAAATAGATCTGAGATATGAATTATTATTGTTGTTTAACTTCCTCACTTTGTTAAATAAAAGTTTTATTATTTGTTTTTTCTACTTCTATTGCTATAAGAGCTGTTAGGCAGGACCTTTCCATCCCTATCTTTTCTCTTGAATTGATTCTACCTTCAAAGAAACAGTCAAACATTCCTGAATGCTTAAGTTACCACTTGTTGCGTTTAGTGCAAAACTTCTACTAATATCGCCCAAAAGGCTTATTTTAGCTATTTCTAGCAAATCATTCAAGGCAAGGCAAGTATAGCTCGCTCAGCAAGCTTCCTACTTGAAGCGATTCCCCCTTTGTCCTGTGATTCCCCGTTTAGAATTTTGGTTTTGCTCAAGTTAGGTTTCAGTTTTTCAACCTGCTGAACTTCTAGTCGGCATCCTGCTGGGTAAAAGTTTAGCTAGCCTTAAACGCAGCAATTGTTATTTTCCAATAATTTCCACCAATAATAATAATAACCTTACTAAAAGCTCTGAAAGCGCTTTATATCTGCCCACTCTGGGGGCATTTGGTCTTTCTGTTGGGGATCCGACAGTGGCGGGTAATAAAAATATCCCGGCTAATTCAAATCTTTCTAGCATTTCAGAATGCTTTCTAAAATCTCACCCCTTTGAAGGCAAAGTACATAAGTTATTTTCATCTGGCATACCCTTGTTCGCCAGTGCACTACGTTCCTACATAATACCAAAATTCTTGCTCGGGAGGGGAAGAGCACTTAGCGACAGCCTGCCGGCAACCTCAGCGAACGTTGCTCGCACCGCTTCATGTGCTTGTAGACTCTCGTCTTCTCGCCTTGCATACACAAGCCTCGATCAAAATACTATTATTTTTCAATCATCTAGATATTATTCACTGTCGTCTTGGATTCTTTCCTTTTTGCCGAAACCTTTTCCTTTTTTTTTTCTAATCATCTTACCTCCGGTAGTGTCTAAGCTTAGGCTGAACCTACCAGATGTCACGGACTTTGATGCTCGTTTATTTGATGATATGCATTGAATTGCCTCTATGTTACTCAGCTGTATGAGGTTTCAAACAGTGCGTCGTCACATGCAGATGCATTAAAGTTTGTTCAAGTGCGAGGTTACGAATGCTCATAAATTAATTTTAGTTGTTCAATTTAATTGAAAATTAAATTAAATTAAAGCCATGGTGAGACAAAACCATTGGTTGCTGCTAAGTTAGACCACTGTATGGAAGAACATTACTGCTTGTATCACAAGTAAGGAGGACTACGGCATAAGTCCAAGGTTAAATTCGTGTTTGTATGTAAAACCTTATTTACACTTGGAATTAAACATGTTGGAAATCTTTAGTTTGAAACCCTTAGAGTTTTCCATGACACCATGGATGTCACCATTTTGTGTCTAGGGATATTTTAGTATAAGGAATTGCGATCATGACTACTCCCATTATATAAAATAATTCTGAAGGACAACACACTGTATCTGCATTCGTCGACTATAAAGTGCAGACTATAACGCTTGACACTGGTCAACGAACGAGACTACTCCTAAATATAGGAAATCTATGTTTATGATATGTAACTTAACTCGGTATAATCGTCTTTGGCGGTATTCTTGTACCCCAAGGGTGTGTTGGGATGTTGATACGTGGCCTTTCATCAAGTCAAGTTAACCATAGCATAAACGAAACTCTACAAGCAGAAACTATAATAATAAAAAGTTCATGATTTCTATTTTTTAACGAGAAAAATCATGAATATTAATTCAATGCGGCGGGATTCCTACTTAAATAGCAGTTCCTAAGAATGGTCGTTAATGATCGTCAAATCACGTCTGTGCCAATCGGCACAATGCTCCACGTCTAACACCCATGTACTGGCATCAAACCCTTGACTGTGGAGGAGATAGGAGCCTGCACCGGCATCAAACCCCGTGACCCCAGAACATACGACATACGGGAGTGAATTTTATAGGTGGGACATTATCATTTGGGTCCCCAATTGAATAATATGTACTTTCTGAAGCAAATTCCCTCTTGGTAAATGCATATTCTGCCGAGTTATCCTGGCTTGGGAATTGGGGTGTGGAACATTTAACAGCTCAATACCACCCTGGGTGTCCAATTAATGCCCCGCCGAACTGTCGCCTGTCTCAAGTGTTTGACCTACTGTCCAGCCACCCCAATTTGGCGCACGGTCAACTGGCGGCTGGGTCAAGTACAACCAGATGTGACATAACTGCTTACCACACTCATTCCTTCCTTCCCCAAAAATGCTCATGAGCATCCTGCGTCAATAACCTCCCCTTTCCTTTCACGCATATTTCGCCTTTTGCCCCTGTACTCCAATCAGCTCAGAATATGAGCGCTTGGCTTCACTCCAGATTCACGAATACAAAGACTACCCTTGTATTTCGGCAAGGAAATGTGCATCATGTTTTCAACGCAACACCAGGAAGATACGCCCCTTGCAAGAACTAGCCCGGTGGAAGCAACCTCACGTCAAGAAAAACGACAGAAAGAACTCACACATTTAAATTTCCCGCTCGCTTTTAGGGTGGCTACCCTGGAGTGGCATTTCCGGCCGATCAGCAGAAGCTTGTGGCGTGGCGGCAGACGCTGTCCCACTCCGAATATCATCTTCAAGAAGAACAGACGTTTGAAAAAGTGCTCCGGTCGCCGGGGGAAGGCGTCGTTCTAGGTGGCATTAAATTTGATTGAACAAGTCTCGTTTTGGTGGGGTTCTGTATGGGGTCGCGTATTCAGCCTGCTAGCTGCGTGCGTGATGCACATTGGTGTTATGGGATGTTTTATTTCGTCTTTAGTTCATTTTATTTTGCTATTTGTTGCGTGTGATATCAGGTAAGTGGAATGGCCAGGGGCGGCTGGCTCTAACGGGCCAGTGGGCCAGGGCCCTCCTTACCATTGACCTACATTGGTAATTCATTCTTTAATCCTTAACGCTCGAAATACTGGCCGATTTGTGCGCTCCTCACTATGAAAATGCCCCAGCATGTTTGAATAACGCCACATATCTTGTCACGGAGTTCGCCTTGCTGCGGGCTACTCGGGGCCCAGGCCTTGGTGGGCCCAAGACTCAATTCAACTACAAACAAGGACAGGTCTATTGCACGTGCGCGCAAACGCTGTTCTAACGTCGGCTATGGGCCCAGAGTTTGCGAGCCCACGGTTACAAGGACGAATAACAATAGGAGCAGTTGTATGGGCTGTGGAGAGAACGTTGGATTGCTGAACTGCTACGTTCAACTCAAACTTACAACATCTATGGCCATACCCTGCCCCTTACCACCCCTTCTTCCGATGCGGTTTGAAATGATTCGCAAGACGGCCACTAGATGGCAAACAGGGCACCACCCTGTGTGTCATTAGTTCCAAGGTTACGTAAAACGAGAACTAATGGAAGAATATATCTCCCCATTCTCAAATCTCATTTACTTAATGTTTGGTTACAACAATGGCAGGATTATACACGCACGAAAGCCAGGTTATATTAAAGAATTCCACCCACCATCCCTAGACACCCATGATTTTATAATGGATGTTACACTCGACATCATATTATTACGATTATCCGTTTACGTTTTCATCATGCATTAACTCCGGTATATATGGCCCGCTGTAAAGGTACGATTTGGATCCTCGCCGCCAAGGCGGCGCGCTGCCGCTGCAAAAGGCGGCGTGCTGCCATGGCGGCGGAAGCACTACCGCTCCACGTGTATTTAGATGGGATACATTTCGAACTCCGCCGCCGCTGCCCATGCAGCGTTGCCTGTGCAGCGCCGCATGGGCAGCGTGGCCGCCCAGCCGCGCCAGGACCGGTCTGGCGGCTCTGCGGCGCCGCCTGTTGGCAACGAAATTATACAAAGCCCGGAAATGGAGCATAAAACTGCTATCCAAAATGGTGTTTCATAAAAGTCCGCTAGATGTCTCGACTTGTAGCTAATTTTCCCGTACCAATTATTGGAAAATAATTGCATCTTTTGCCATTTTTAAGGCCGAAGAAGTAAATTATTCAAATAATACGGCATCTAAAGAACTTTTAAATTTCATTTAATTTAGTTTTAGACCAATTTTATGTAACGGAAATATGTCCTTAGTCTAAATTACGTATGGATTGGAGTGACCCGGTTAGGTCTAAATAAAAATAAAAACTTTACAATGCTTGGGAGCCAATATTTTCATACTTGACCGCCATACCACTAGGTGTGCTGCAGTAGATTGTTGTTGTCATGCTTTATCTTGCGTCTTATTAACTTACTTCTATTATAATTGATGTCCTGTTGCGTACATTTCCCAGCCGAGTGCTTTGTATGAACAATGTCGCCTTTAGCGGCAGATGACGAAAAACTCGTTGAGTTTGTATCCAAATAGGTACCCAGTTTTGTATGATGCAATATTTCGATCTATATTTTAAAGCACCCCTCGCTCTCTCGGGTTTTGTAGATCCATTTCGTGGCATTCCTTTTTCATTTTCGCACCAATAGGGCTAGAATTAAGTTGTAATCGTCTTCCTCTTCCTCCAATAATCTTTTAATTCCCGTTTTGGTAGCGGCACCACACATGATGATCGGACCTCTATTAAATTACCGGTACCTCAATGTAAACAGCCTACTGAACCTCTGCCGCGCTGCTCAGGCAGCGAGGAACGAAAACACCACAACTGCCCAGGCAGCGCCGCCATAGCAGCGCGCCGCCTTTGCAGCGGCAGCGCGCCGCCTTGGCGGCGAGGATCCAAATCGTACCTTTAGCTTCGTCCTTCGGATCTCTGCGACTGTTCTATGGCAATCGGTACTATTACAGTAATCATTTAATTTTTTCAATGCCTTATTTATGACACTCACCGTGCCCCCTTTCTATACACGTTACGTTCGTTAGGTTTCCCCCTCCCTCTCAATATTTCTGTTCTCCTTCATTCTCCAATTCCTTCTGTTATTGATGCCTTCCTTAGATTTCTGCAAGAATGCTCCCTAAGTTTTAAATTCCATGCCCTTAAGTGTGACGATATCAGGTTTGTGTTAAAGTAGTAAGCCACTAAGGTACGTCGCTTGGTGTGAAGATTAGAACCTTTCTGTGTCCTTGTATGTATGTGTTACATTTTTCCAGTAATTTTTAGTTCAAATATTGGATACTCTTCACGTGTAATAGTATTTTTCGGGCTGTAACTGGGTTCAGTGCACGAATGCTATGCCCATTACCTAACCTACCAAAATAAAAGGAAGATTACTTCAAATGGTGCAGTGACAAAATCATTCATACCTAGTGTCAAGGATAGGTTAAAAAGAAACTTCCCATTAACTAGCAATGTAAATACTTTCTTAACAGGACATGTTAAGATAAATTGGTATTTCTTTAATTTCAAAATAAAAGACCATCAGTCTCGTCTCAACCGCGTTACGAAACACTTCATTCAGCAGTGGAAGTACCTACTCGCCTGTGTGTTGGGCTCAGACATTTTGTGGTGTGGGGAGGTAGTAGTAGTAGTTATTAGTGTGATTAGATTTCCCACAGACTACAGGTTAGTGTCCTTTTGTTTTTTCTTGTGTCTCCAACATGGGTGAGGCCAGTGGTGGCCCACCACCCTTGTTAAATGTGAGTATCCCTGAAAATGTCATTATCGATAACGAGGTCTCTATGGAGCACATGTTTGTCGTGGATAACCCTGAGATCATGAAGTCGGGAGTCTCGCCGACTACGCCCGTAGTGAATACCACTGTGCCTAAAACTAATCTAGCAGCACAACATCGTTATAATGACCGTCATCGCGGTCCTTACATAGTTTTTGTACAGTCCGTGGATCAGAATTTGGGCAATCTGCACCCCATGGCCTTGGGACGTTTATTTTTTGAGAAACAAATTCCAGGCATCAAGGGAATACAAAAAAAGGGTCGCAACCGCGTGCAGGTACAATTTGCAACTTCGGCCATGGCCAACTCTTTTTTAACACACCCCCTTCTCATTGAACGAAATTTATCTGCCTTTATTCCATCCGCAAATGTGCAACGTGTAGGTCTTATACGTGGAGTCGATCTATCGCTTACCCACGAGGAAATCATACGTTACATGGACTCTCCCGCCCCTGTGGCACGGGTCCAACGCCTCAACAGGAAAAAAAATGATTGATGATAAGCTCGAAACGTTACCTACAGGTACGGTGAAAATCTTTTTTGATACACAAGATTTGCCCACATATGTATGCATTTTTAATGTCATGTTGGAAGTAACCTTATTTATTTTCAATCCCATCCGTTGCCAAAAATGCCAACGGTATGGCCATGTTCAACTACATTGTCGCGCACGGGAACCTCGATGTGGCAAATGCGCCCTGGGCCACCTCACATCTGACTGCAAGGCAGTTATATTCAAATGCGCCAACTGTCAAGACAACCACCCGGCAGGGGCAGCGAGATGTGAAACACACATTCAGCAAGTAGCTATTAAACGTCAAATGTGCATTGACAATAAATCTTATAGTGAAATCGTCAACCAACATCAGAAAGAGTTTAACCCGTTAACGCTACCGCACCAATTCCCCCCACTAGCGCCCCCAACTGAATCACGACCAATTGATCCCCCTCGAAAGAGAAAATTCACCGAAACTGTTCATAAATCACCCAGGTCTATCACCCCCCTTGGGTATGATCGACAAGGGTACCTTAATATTGTGGCCCCGCCATCCACTTCCAGCATGAGTTTTCCCCCATCGACCCCTATTGTAGAAGTGGCTGGTAGCGTCTCGCACCCTCCAGCGGCTCCGAACTCGAATGACACCACCCGCATCATCCTCGCCGAATTCCGGCAATTAATGGACCTTTTAGGTCACAATGTACAATGGAGCCATTGTGTAAAAAATTTATTTGAAAAAATAATCCCGTTGTTACCCCCTCTTGCCCCCGTTGATCGTCCGTCGTCTGATAATTGTTAACATGATGTATTTTTTTTGTCCTGTATGAGGGTACTCCAGTGGAATTGCCGGAGTATTGTCAACAAACGTCATGAATTATTGCTTTTAATAGAAGAATTTCATCCGGATATAATTTTCCTCCAGGAAACGTGGCTATATTCTCATACGCGTTTTAATATTAATGACTATCATGCCATACGTCACGATGGCCCAGGTTATCGTGGCATATGTACTTTAATTAAACAACATCTCCCCTTCGCGCAGCTACAATGTGATTTTATCCTACCTTCTATGGATATTCAAATGTTACAAATAAACAATCGTCTATTCACACACTTATATTGCCCACCGAATATTCAAGGTACTCAACGACAATGGTATCTATTTTTTCGCTATGCCGGCCAGTTAAAACACCACACTATTCTAGGAGATTTTAATGCACATCACCCAGCATGGGGCAGTGGAAGAGTTAATCCAAAAGGCCGCCATGTACATCACGCAGTCACTTCACATCAACTCCTATTTTTAAATGATGGATCTCCAACCCGCTTAACCCCACCGAATAGTCCCTCTAGTGCGGTTGATTTAACTATCACCACGTTAGACCAGGCACACCACCTGACATGGCAAACGATTCCCGATTTGCACCAAAGTGACCATTATCCCATTCTGATATATTATGGCTCTAGTACTTCCATCCCACACGCACCCACAACGTGCTCACTCAAACGATCGACCCATGGTTTTGATTCTGTCTTATTTTCTAATTATTTGCAAGATCATCTCACGCTGAAAAATCGTACCCCTTTGTCTGCTTATGCTATCTTGACCAATGTCATTGATGCATATATAACTATTTATCATTCTAGGACGACACCCACCCCTCATACTAACAAACGCACCCATCGCCCGCCTTGGTGGGATCAAGAATGTTTCCTGTGGGTTAAGAAACGCAACGCAGCACTCAAACGGCTTCGAAAGAATTTTAATCCCTCTAATTATTTCAGTTATAAAAGAATATGTGCGTCCATTCAACAACATTTTAATCTCAAACGACGTGCTGCATGGCGTACGTTTATTTCTACTTTTAGCAGTCATACCACGCTCCGCACACTATGGTCAACGATAAAAAAATGTCGAATGTAGTCACGGGGCCCCCCATGCGATTCCTCAACACGCAGGGTTATGAAACCTTTTATCGGAACCTCACCCCTGATTCCGTAGCTCCATGTTTTTCCCCCAACCCTTATTGCGAATCCCCGAAATTCTTGACTTTGTTACTACCCATCTCATCTACAGAGATCTGGCAAGTTACACATGGAAAGAAATCTACACGGCCAGGTCTTGATGCGGTGACATATCGCATGATTGAGGCTTTTCCCCCTCGAGCCCTGACAATCGTTTTGAATCTATACAATTCCATTCTGCTATCAGGTATAATCCCCGAAGACTGGAATCAATTCGAAGTACTCCCAATACTCAAGCCTAAAGCCGATGCGAAGGACCCTCATAATTATCGCGGCATAATGTTGAGTTCTTGCCTTCGAAAAGTGCTTCAAAAAATTCTACTTCGACGTTTACAATGGTGTTTAGAATATTACGATGCTCTCCCCAAAACTCAATATGCCTTTGTGAAAAAACGTAGCACTAATGACGCACTGAATATTTTTCTCACTGACTTATTACTGGCGAAAGGACGAAAGCAACATACTATAGCCATATTTTTGGACATTAAGGGAGCTTACGATTCGGTAGACCCCTACATTTTATTACAAATATTATATACCCATCGTTACCCATTAATATTTCTCAGCATTATCCATAATTTCCTAGTACGTAGACGTATATATTTATGCACAGGTAATGCGGTACTTAACAATAGATATACGTCGCAGGGTCTCCCCCAGGGCGATATTTTAAGTGGTATTTTATACGCCCTTTATACTGGATCCCTGGAAACTGTCATACTTCCGCATGCCAGATTGATTCAATTTGCCGATGACATATTAATATATGCCACTAGATCCAATCTCAACACCTGCAGGGAAGATTTACATTCGGCACTATCGCATGCACATCAGTGGTTCACAGACCACGGCTTAGTAACGTCACAAACGAAAAACGCGGCTATGATTTTTACCCATAAACGCCTATATGACACGTCGCCGGTAGTATATCAACAAGGCCAAATTGAAGTTGTCCGGGTCGTCAAATATTTAGGTCTGTACATTGATGATAAACTTACTGGGCAACATCATCTAAGTCACATTACGCACAAATTAGAACCTAAATTCCCAGTGTTCAAGGCTCTCACCCAACGCTCATGGGGCGCCGCGCCGGCGGTTTTATTGACGGTATATAAAAATATTTTCCGCTCTGTATTAGACTATGGGAGCGCCTTTTTTGACATTATGACACCTACTCGCTTAATCCAGATGGACCGGTTACAATACCGAGCCTTGCGCATCATCATCGGAGCTCTCCCATCTACACCCACACAGGCTTTATTGGTGGAGACTGGAGAAATACCACTCGCTTTACGACGTCAGTACTCGTGTGCTAAATATATATTACAGAAAATGTCACTGTCCCACAATCCCCTATTAAACAAATTACGCTTATTAGATGAATATTACCAACGCCATCTCTTATCTCAAGATCGTCTTCCCGCGCTTTTAACTATGTATCGCCGTCTCTGTCCGTATAGACAGATGATCGTACAAACACGTCTCAACCCAGTGTACACCATCTCATATCAGGTTCACAGCCATCACCCACACATCCTCCAGACTAGTCTCCCCCAACTCACGAAAACGTTTAAATCACACCCCCATATCATTTCCCGTACATTCCAAGATATCATTAGTTACTATCCTCAACATACCCTGTTTTATACAGATGGTTCAAAACTAGCCCACCCACCTCGCGTGGGCGCAGCTTTTTTCGCCCCGTCATTACAAGTTGCGCGTAAATATGCATTACCTTCTCACACTACAATCTTTACGGCTGAAATCTTTGCCCTTCGTCAGGCTTGTATTTATATCAAACAACAGGGTCTGTCTCACGTAATCCTATGTACTGATTCGCAAAGTGTCCTCCTCGCCATTCAAAACATTATCGAATCTGATAATTGGTTTTTACTTAATTTAGCCCAACAATTGTATGAAATAGAAATGGCAGGAACTAACGTCATCTTAACTTGGATCCCAGGACATTCCCATATCTATGGTAATGTTCAAGTTGATATTTTAGCTAAAGAAGCTGCAATGGGCCAGGGGACACGTATGGATATGGCTCTCCCATATACTGAACTTCTGCCACATATATATGAACTCATCATCCAAGAATGGCGCCAGCAGTGGAGGGAATATGTACGTAAACACTCAACACCTTATACATATATTCAATCCTCGATACCGGTTCAGGCGTGGTTCATGCAAGGGTCCTATACTCGACGTCACATCACTACTATCATTAGAATGCGATTCAATCATGCTGTCACCCCTGCTTATCTTCATAACATTAATGCTCGTGCTTCTCCTGTTTGTGATGCCTGCAGTTACTACCAAGGAGATCTTCCTCACATACTTTTTCAATGTCCACAGTATGATACACAACGCTTTAAAATGTACGCTTCTCTTTTCAACCTGGGTTTTCAATTACCGCTCAATTTGACGACTTTGTTGCATACTCCGGCGGTCCCGCTGGTTGATATCCTCACTAAGTTTTTATGTGACATTCGAGTTATTTTATAAATTTCACCTTTTTTGTGATCCGGTCTTGTTTGTGTACATGTAATTGCCAGTCACCAAGATGGATCACTTCGGTGTGAAGATTTGTACCTTTGTGTCCCCTGTGTTTCCTGGTATTTTTGTAGTTAGAAATTGTCAGATGATGTTACCCCGTGTTTTCTTCACTATCACAGATCCTCAATTTATCCTTGATGTTTTGTACTTGGCGTTTATTGGCCTTTTACTGCCCAACACACGGGCAGTACCCGTCTTGCCATTGGGCGAAGCTCATGAGTGCCCAGTAAAAAGAAGAGGAAAAAAAAGACAGTCCATTGTGGACGTGTGGAAATGAAGAACGAACAGTTTATCATTTGTTATTTACATGCGTGAAACTGGAAAAAGAAAGACAGTTGTTTAAGGACAATATGGTAAATAAACATTGAAAATGGACGTTCGAAAAAATTAAGCTAATGAAGTATTATATATTATAATATAATTTTATATTTTAATTTAATAGATTTAGAAAAAATGTCAAGCAGTTGAACAGATTCTTAATATTGGTGTAGCTCATAAAAACAATAAGTTAATATATATAGACAGTTCCTAGAACAATATATCACCAAACAAATAGCCATATAACAATAATGAATAATACATAGGTAAATGTATGTTATTAAAATTGTAAACATTTTGTAAACATAGCATGTAGTATTACTTTCATTGTAATGGAACATGCTGTTAAAAATAAATAAATAAATAAAAAAGGTTACGTAATGAGGTCACTTCTGGAATTCTGTGACAAGTGTTACCAATTAAATAATTTTGTTTTTCACCTAGGCCTAGAGTTTTTGACAAATGTCTTAGTGATAGGCTATTATAAATTTCGAATTAAATAGCGATTTAGAGGGTCATTTAAATTATATTAAATGTACAACATAACATTTTCCCTAATGAGACAAAATTTAATGGATATTGGCAAACACCTAGCGTGCTAGCGAGTAATTTTTACTGTGCATGATAATTTATTGTGTGTGTCCTCCCAAGCACTAAGACCACCAGCCGCCGCTGGGAATGGCCATGACAGCTCGTGTGAGTCTCGTGTAGAAATCGCTCGTCTAATTATCCAGGGGGCTATATGTGTATTTCCTTTTCATTTTGTGTTGGTCAGCGAAGTATTTTACTCTTTGCTTGTCTGATCAGGCAGCAATGCTGTTTAAATGTAGCTTGTGTTTTAGGGCAGTTTCGCCTTTGTGTTTTTCATTAATTTAACGTAACGGGTTCATCGTTAGAACCACACGATCCTTTGTCACATATAAACATGGCGTCTCTATGTTTGAATGTAAATATGAATCACGTGCGCAGCGCAGGAAGTCACCATGGCCTGTGTTGTGTTAGATTTATTATTATTATTCTCACATGTTTCTTTTTATGTCATACTCCGTTCCCCGAAAAATTTTGAATGGTTCTGTCACATAGGAAAATGAGGGTGGGAGCGTCACTGACGAGGGCGGCTACCCTCGTGAGACCTGTCAGCAACTGGGCTCCGTCGTGTTAGGACCCAATTAGTTAGCGTCCTTTCTTTCCATTTGGGCCTGCGGGTCGTTTCTTTATTTCATTCATTTTATTCATTTATACCTTCTATGGGTTATGTTGTTTGGGATTAATTGATATTTTATTTCATTTATTAGTTTTATTGGACGACGTCGTATCATCATAACTTTACCATTGCTTAGGGATGTAACTATTTAATTTAATAAGACACGGCACAAACCTAGAAAAATTGCTGAGTTTTAATTCACTGGCCGTGGAAGCCAAAATACCAGCTTTTGGGAAGCCTTCATAGGGAGGTTAAGGCTGCTTGAGAATTTAGTTCTCGCAGTAAAGTGGTGCAGTTGCACTCTATATAAAGGGAGGTAGCGCGCAGTTTGCTACTCCTGTGGGGGTCCGGGCGGGGTTACCAAGAGCCCGCTGATGAGCCAGCTTGGTGTCCTAGGCGAAACCCCACACAAGACACGGCACAAACCTAGAAAAATTGCTGGGTTTTAATTCACTGGCCGTGAAAGCCAATATAGGCTACCATCTTTCTGAGGGATTTTTCAAGCTCTTAAAAATCCAACGACTTCAGCCGGATTTGAACCCGCGATCTTGGGTATTGGCAACTCAAACTAACACTTGGGGCGCTGCGGTCGGTCTGAATAAGTAGGGTTTAAAATACTCAATAACACGCGTTTGATATGGAACACTTTTTATTTTTCGGTTATAATCAGTAAATATGGTCTCTAAAGTAATGACAGTGTTATTTTTAATTGTATATATGTATAACTGTGCGATACACGTGATCTAATTTGTGTGTTCCACTGGATTTTTGGTGTCATTTGCATATTATCAAGCATCAGTTTTTATGGGTGATGTAGATCAGCTGATTCAAATTTACACAGGGCTACACTTCGGACATTATTTCGGTACTATTATGCGCAATATAATGTAAATGTCGATCCCGAGTCAACGCCGAGGACATTCAAATAGAGAAATACGGTACATAAACAAATAAATAACACACCGAAGCTGTGCTACTTTTATCATTCCGAGACCAGCATCCACGCAAAGCAGACGCCACTGTTCCAAGCTCCGACTTATATCGTGAATTGATGTCAAACTGATGATCCGCCAGCCTTTCCACCAAGCCTACACCTCGTAATCGCTAAGTTCTTCGATATTCGAGCTATTCCACTACGAGTCATATAGGCCTAATTTGCCTCCCCGTGGGCACTGTAGAATGAGTGATTCCGCTACCATTCAAATATTCAACACCAAACCCACCTTTTAACCATCCAAATCAAGCAATTCCTGTCGCCCCCCGAGTTTCAATACAAGTTAAACTCATCCCTTCTCCCTACCAAGCAGCCAATAATTAATTATTCAAGTAACTTCAATCTTACCAGCGCGCCCATCGTAACAGCTGTTTTTATACTGAATAACCTTCGCTGGCTTTACGTCGCAGGTCTTCTGTCTGTCTACCTCGACAAGTGTTAGATCCTTCCCGGGGTGGAAAGGTATTATTATTAGGTATTATTAGGTATCATCACATTTCGGCTATTGCTATTTGCATCTTTTGGAAAGTGATGAAAACGTATGTCCGCAGCCCTCTTATACATCGACTTACAGCCGTAAACTGAGCAATACACTTTGCTTTTACTCATTTTTCACTCTATCAACGAGTAAAACTTATTACTTATGTATAAAGACACGAACAATTTACCACGATCTGTTTACCAATACAAGAAACCATATACAAACAGTCACCACGTGACAAATGTACCCTACTTGGTAAGTTTCTCATTTTTACCGCTAGATGTCATATCAGATAGCTGGAGTTGCCAATAGAAGCTCAGCATGCTACCACCTGCGCCACCAAAATAGCCAGCCAATGACACGAAACACAACACACCGTTAGCAAATCTACTTCACTTTAGAGAAGGATTGCATTGGGAATATAATAGACTACAATGAAGACAGAACTAAACCATGAAATGCACTCACCTTGATACATTCGGTTGACTGATGAAACAAGGTGATATTACGAGGACTCCAAGACGTCACATTGAAACATGCTTCATTAAACCCTAACTCATGTCCGTCACAAGAAACTATGCCCTCGCCATAATGCGCCATCTTCGTTCAAGTGTTCTCAAAACCTGGAAGATATTAAAAAAATTAACAAACAGTCCAGTTACCAAGTAATTTTACATTCATATTTAAAGACCACATTCACCTCAGTTCTAATTATATTGCCCTAATGTCCCAACAAACATAGTTTGTAATGTGAATTATTCCAGTTTTTCACCTTTGCGAATGGACTTTTACATTAATGTTATTATCCCCTCCTTTGAGGTTTGAGTTACTAAAGTAACAAACACACTCGCTTTGTATTTATAATGGTTACTAGCAGAAGTACCCATTCTTCGAACGGTCGTCGGTATTAATAACCAGACGTAATCAATTGAGCTACTGTTGCAATGGTTAGGGGCTTGGAACCTGTTTGCGGACAAAGATAAATGATTAGTTGAAATATGCTCTGAAACTAATTTACCTAACCCATACTTCCTGACGTAAAAATAAAATTGAAAACCTCGTAGACGAAATGCAATTCACGTCACATAAAAACTGACCCACACTGTTGTGTCAAGTGCGCATCCAGAGGAAGACCCCTTTAATAAATTATAAAGGCTTGTGGTACATGAAAATTCAGGTTTTTTAGCCTCCAATGGCCCAAATTCCTAAAAGCAAAAAAATAAAATAGCAAAATAAACTATTTCAATTCAGGAATTTTTGAAAATAATGTTGCTGTTTGAAGATATAATAGACCTTCTGTACGACACATCGCACGTTTAAGTCTTGTGAAAAAATCCAGGGTACCTCTTGACCCCCTTAAGCGCATTGATGAATTTTACAGTTTTTGTTGGTTCCGTGATAACCTTATAGCCATTTGCAAACTTTCACAGAAATTTAATAAACGGAGTGGCATTACTTCTTGCAGAAATAGATGGAAAGTTGGATGCACCTTTTTGAGACACTGTTGTCATGGTTACTGGCTTGCATTCCTACATTAGTTTATTAAATGAAATTAGTTTTCTGGGAATATCTCAGAAACTCTTGGTTTTAGAGCATTAAAATGTAGTTTCCGGGGACCCTTTACGACTGTTTAGGGGCCCCGAGGTATTTTTCTGACACCAGGGGGCTGAAAATAAGCTTTGTCTCGTCGTTGTAGGCCGTAGTATCATCATCATCATCATCATCCTCTTGCACAGTTTCCAGCCGTTGGCCGGGTCTGTTTGGAACACAGGCCACTCCAACGACTTCTGTCTTCCCACCATCTCTCAGCTTCCACCCCTGTCCAGTCTTCTCCTCTCTTCTTCACGCTTTCTTCCATCCCTTTCAGCCACCTGTCTCTCGGTCTTCCTCTCGGTCTCTTTCCTTCCCACTTCGTCTCGTGTATCCTCCTGGGTATCCTCTTATCCTCCATTCGTTTTACATGCCCATGCCATCTAAGTCTAGATTTATCTATACCATCCTGTAATGGTTCCTCCTCCATTTATTCTCTGGTCCTCTCATTTCTTATTCTGTCCATCTTTGTAGCTCCAATACTGCTTCTCAAGAACCTCATCTCACTGGCCTGTATTTTGCTCTTCTCCCTTCCTTTCATAGCCCAGGTCTCCGAGGCATACGTCAGGATAGGGGCATAGAATGTCCGATATATGATCTTTTTCTGTTCTGAGGGACATCCTTGCTCCATAACATGCTTCTCACACTCCTCCGGAATGCTTCTGCCGGTCTCCCCCGCTCATTTTTTCTCTATAGTTTCTTCCATTATCTTGTATCAGGCTTCCCAGATACTTGAAACTCTCCACTTTCTTCAGCTGTTCCCCACCAATTGTTATTCCCGTTGTGGTTCTTTCCTTCTTCTTTGTTGTGATCACTATCTCACTCTTATTTATGCTAAATTTCATCCCATATCCTTGTATTATTCCTTCCCACACGTCTAACTGTTCCTGTACCTCCTCCTCCTTGTTTCCCCAAATCATCAAATCATCCGCTAACACCATTGCTTTCATCTTTCCTTCCCCAATTACTTGTGCCACTCGGGTCATTATGTCATCCATCACCACAATGAAAAGTAACGGTGCCAGTGCACTTCCTTGTTTCAGGCCGTTTCTCTGTTCCACCCAGTCCGATCTCTCTCCTCCCACTTTCACACAGCTCACGCTTCCCTTGTACATCTCCATTATCCTCCTTATAGTCCATTTTTCTACTCCTCTATCCTCCAGGTACTTCCATACTTTGTTTCTGCATTCTGTTCTACTACCTTTCTTGAAGATCGGGACAATTATTCCCCTTTTCCAGTCCTCTGGGGTCTTCCTTTCCATAGTGTAATAATAATATTAATTATAATAATAATATAACAATATAGGGATAGGGATATAATAGACCTTCCGTAGCACACCAGCACGTGTAAATCGCGTGAAAAAAATCTAGAGTACCCCTTGACCCCCTTAAGCGCATTATATGTATTGATGAATTTTACAGCTTAGTTTGGTTCCGTTATAACCTTCTAGCCGTTTGCAAACTATCTCAGTAAAGTAATAAATGGAATTGTATTGCGTCTTATATTACAGCAATAGATGGACCTGTGAATTTCTGTTGCCATGGTTACCGGCTAGCTTCCTTACATTATTGTATTAAATGAAATTAATTTTCTGGGAATATCTCAAAAACTATTGGTTTTAGGGCCTTAAAATGTGGTTTTCGGGGTCCCTGTAGGGTCCCCGAGTTTCGTTTCTCACATTGAGGGGCTGAAAATGATCTTTGTCTCGCCCTTCTACGCCTATTTCAGCATGTATTTTAAGGGGGTAGGCCCCCTTTTATGAGAGGTACAGAGAAGGGTTACATCAATGATTGGTGTCTTGCCTCTGAAGGATATTTGTACCAAATTGAACGTTTATCCACTCAGCCGTTCTCGAGTTATAAGGACACAAAAAATTGTCCACAGACAAACAAACAGACAGACAGACAGACAAAAATTTCATTTTCGCGCGCATCCGTCATAAAACAGTCTAAAACGCGTAAATAACGCAAATTTCCGTAGAAATTCAGAAAAAACAGACAAACTTTCATTCTTATATATAGTGTATATAGAGACTAGCAAGTACCCATTCATCGAACGGTCTTCGGTATTAATAACGAGATGTTATCAATTGAGCTATTGTTGCAATGTTTAGGGGCTTGGAACCTGTTTGTTGGCAAAGAAAAATTATTAGTTAAATTGTGCTCTCAAACTAAATTTACCTAACGTGTTCTTCCTGGCGTGAAAATAAAATTGAAAACTTCGTAGAAGAATGCAATACACGTCACATACGAACTGACCCTAACAGTTGTGTCAAGTGCCCAACTACAGGAAGACCCCTTTTATAAATTATAAAGGCTTGTGGTGCATGAAAATTCAGTGTTTTTAGCCTCCAATGGCCCAAATTCCTAAAATCAGCAAAAAACAGTCTACTATTTCTATTCAGGAATTTTTGAAAATAATGTTGATGTTTGGAGATATAATAGACCTTCTGTACGACATATCGCACGTGTAAGTCGTGTGAAAAAAATCTAGGGTACTCCATTTGCAACCTTTCACAGAAATGTAATAAATGGAGTGGCATTACTTATTCCAGAAATAGATGGAAAGTTGGATGCCACCTCTTGAGATACTGTTGTAATGGTTAGTGGCTTGCATTCCTTCTTTAGTTTATTAAATGAAATTAGTTTTCTGGGATTATCTAAGAAACTGTTGGGTTTAGAGCCTTAAAATATAGTTTTCGGTGACCCTTTACGGCTCTTGTGGGGCCCCGAGTTTTGTTTCTGACCCCAAGGGTTTGAAAATGAGCTTTGTCTCTTCGTTGTACGCCATAATAATGATAATAATTAAAAGAATAATACTACTAATAATAATAATAATAATATAACAAAATAGGGATAGGGATATAATAGACCTTCCGGACCATACCCGCACGTGTAAATCGCGTTAAAAAATTCTAGATTACCCCTTGACCCCTTAAGCGCATTATATGTATTGATGAATATTTCAGCTTAATTTGGATCCGTTATAACCTTATTGCCGTTTGCAAACCTTCACAGTAATGTAATAAATGGAATTGTATTGCGTCTTACAGAAATAGATGGACCTCTGAGATTATGTTGCCATTGTTACCGGCATGCATTCCTTCATTAATTTATTAAGTGAAATTATTTTTTTGGGAATATCTCAAAAACTGTTGGTTTTAAGGCCTTAAAATGTGGTTTTCGGGGTCCTTTTAGGGCCCCCGAGTTTCGTTTCTCACATTGAGGTGCTGAAAATGAGCTTTGTCTCACGCTTAATTCAGCATGTATTTTAAGGGGGTAGACCCCCTGTTATGAGAGGTACGGAGAAATGTTACATCAATGATTAGTGTCGTGCCTATGATGGATATCTGTATCAAATTTTACGTTAATCCACCCAGCCGTTCTCGAGTTATAAGGACACAAAAAATTGTCCACAGACAGACAGACAAAAATATATTTTTGCGTGCATCCGTCACAAAACAGTCTGAAACGGGCAAATATGTCAAATTTTCGTAGAAAAGCCGAAAAATCAGACAAACATTCATTTTTATATAATAGAGAAGGGATATAATAGACCTACGGAACCACACCCGCACGTGTAAATCGCGTGAAAAAATTCTAGAGTACCCCTTGACCCCTTAAGCGCATTGTATGTATTAATGAATATTTCAGCTTAATTTGGATCCATTATAACCTTATAGCCGTTTGCAAACCTTCACAGTAATGTAATAAATGGAATTGCATTGCGTCTTACAGAAATAGATGGACCTCTGAGATTCAGTTGCCATGGTTACCGCCATGCATTCTTTCATTAATTTATTAAGTGAAATTAGTTTTCTGGGAAAACTGTTGGTTTTAGGGCCTTAAAATGTGGTTAAATGAGCTTTGTTTTTCCCTTCTATGCCTATTTCAGCATGTATTTTAAGGGGGTAGGGCCCCTTTTATGAGAGGTACGGAGAAGAGTTACATCAATGATTAGTGTGGTGCCTCTGATGGATATCTGTATCAAATTTTACGTTGATCCACCCAGCCGTTCTCAAGTTATAAGGACTCGTAGAAGTAGTCCACAGACAGACATACAGACAAAAAATTATTTTTGGGCGCATCCGTCATAAAACAGCCTGAAACGCGCAAATATCGCAAATTTCCGTGGAAATTCAGAAAAAAACAGACAAACTTTCATTTTTATATATATAGAGACCTGAGGCATATTGTACACAGCAACTTCCAAGGTCAAAGCCCACTGCCACCTCACGGCCGACTGAATGCGCTCATACCGGCCTAGACAATGAGACCTTTTTCATGAAATCTTGTTAGTTACTCAACTGTTCACACAGCGCTGTTCACCAAGCATTGCACGACTAAGACTTATCTCTACTTAGTGTAAAACAAAGTCCCCGATTCTTGGATATCACGGGTAATCTCGAGAACCACTGGATGGATTTTGATGCGGCTTTCACCATTCTGTACAGGTAATATCGAGGAAGATTTCTGTAGAAAATAATTTATTTATGATCAGAGGGAGCCAAGCAGTAACGATTTTAGATTTCAGTGAATAGATCGAAGAAAGAACTTGACGTCCGTGCGCTTTTTAAGCTTACGCTGGACAAACCGTTAAAAATAGCAATATACTATGAATGTAAGAATTGTTCAGCATGAAAAATTGTACAAAAAAGTCCGCGAGAGCATATCTCTATCTTCGATACATCGCCCACTATAAGTGTTTTTAGTTCGGACGGGAGGGGGATTTGGCTTGCAGCTCGCCATTCTTAAATTACGTCTGACAGGAATTCCTTGCACATTCATAACTGTTCCCGGGCGAAGCCGGGGCGGGTTGCTAGTGACACTATTATATTATCATTATAATTCCCACAATATCAAAATGCAAATTATATCACAAAATAAAATAGCGTGCTAATAAATCTAAGAGAAATTAGACATACCTTGCACCTCGTTACAGTTGAATTCGATCAGAATCACTCGGTTTTCATTAAAGTTTATGCATTTTTCTGCTGAACGGTTTGGAAGTTCGGCAACAGGAAACTAGGACTGTTATTTACTTAAAATACTCATTGTTGTATTTTTGTACTATTTGTGTTCATGATTTCATTACATTGTCAGAATTACCGACAGTAGTGGCTACGCTGGCTAAAGTGCAGCGTTAAGCCATGGGGCCAAGCTCTCTGCTGACTCGGTAGACGCGTGTGTTCGAGCCCCACCGTCGGCCGTCCTTGAAATGATTTTCCGTGGTTTCCCATTTTTCAACACCAGGCAAATGCTGGGACGGTACCTTCTAACAGGCCACGGCCGCTTCCTTCCACATCCTTGCCCAGTTTCATTCATCTTCATCCATTCCATCTCTCATCCTGACGCGCAGGTCGCCCACGGGCGTCGACTAGAAAGACCTACACTCGGCCTCTCAGGAGGCCACACGAAAAAAATATGTCAGAATTAAAGCTTTAATTAGTAGGGTATACTATTCAGTGTACCTATTATAAATAAAAACCGTAAGGTTTCTCACCTCCCCATATTACGAAACCCGGTTGCCTAATACGGGGAGAGTGCACTTTTAAAGTTAACAATAATATCAGAGGGTGTTAGAACATCAAACGTGCCCATATTTGTAATATACATAGTATATCGCCTGAGGTTTACATTGGTGAGAAAACCAAAATTATTCCGTTCCTTCTTATGTGTAATGTGAGCCCTATAAAAAAAAACTCCCCATATTTGGCGACTTTCCTCTACCCATTTTTAGAAGATACCTTATGCACTGGACAGCTGAATCCGTGATTAATTGTATAGGTAGCTTCGTAAGTCTCAGAACTCAGGAAGTCCTTTCTAGCAGCGTTACTAGCAGCTTTCAAAGTTTCAAGGTAAGAAAGAAAATATTCCTCTAACCAGTTTAGGCGACTGACATTTAATGAGAAAAAATGCCCTTTATCTGGATTTCTAGACTGAATATGATGATATGTGATGCTTACGTCATGCATAGCGAACCATTTATTAACGATTTTCAAAAAAAAAGGTTGCTTCTGCGTCCATGAATGTGTACGCTTCCGGGTGCATGCCTATATTTTCTTTCAGTGTACTAATGGCACCAATAACTTCTGACGAGAACACTTCCTTGGCACGCCGAACATTCATTTTTTTCAAATTTAGTGGGTTCGATGTGTTTTTTAGTGAGGTGTCTGACCGGTTTGACGATCTCACCCTTTTGCATTGTGTATAGTAATGACAAGTATTTCCCTGAAATTATTCCAGTACCATCAGTCATCTCTCGTTACAGAAACTGCGTTCTAATGTTTTTTTAGAATGTGACAATGATCAAAACTAGGGAATACATTCCTAGACTCGTCGTATGGGTGATTGACCATTGGTTGCAAATTCCCTCCCCCTAAATGCCTCATCATTGTAGAGTTAGTTTTGTGATCATCAGAGACAGTTATTATGATTATGAAACCGCATTGTTCAACCTCGAGAATAACATCCAGCAGGAGTTTATGCAAGTCCCGTCCTGAGAGCTGCTTCGTGAAAAAGAAGGCACACGGTATCTGATAATTTGTCGAAAGATCTCTTAGCACAAAACACAACACACGATTAGCTGCTACTTGTTCCCGGCTGTAATTTTGATCCTCTCTTTCCTTTTAATGAGACGGTGCTGGAGTAGTGTCCTTGTACCCGAAGAAGGTGCAAGGTATGTCTAATTTCTCTTCGATTTATTAGCACGCTATTTTATTTTGTGATATAATTTTAATTTTGATAATTCGGAAATTATAATGATAATAATTATATAGTGTCACTAGCAACCCGCCCCGGCTTCGCCCGGGAACAGTTATGAATGTGCAAGGAATTCCTGTCAGACGTAATTTAAGAATGGCGAGGTGAAAGCCAAATGCCCCTCCCGTCCAAACTAAAAACACTTATAGTGGGCGATGTATCGAAGATAGAGATATGCTCTCGCGGACTTTTTTGTAGAATTTCTCACGCTGAACAATTCTTACACTCATAATATAATTATATTTTTAACGGTTCGCCCAGCGTAAGCTTAAAAAGCGCACGGACGCCAGGCTATTTTTTCGACCTTTTCACTGAAATCGTTACTGCTTGGCTCCCTTTGGTCATAAATAAATTATTTTCTACACAAATCTTCCTCAAGATCACCTTTACAGAATGGTGAAAGCAGCATCAAAATCCATCCAGTGGTTCTTGAGATTACACATTTAATATACGTACTGTACAGCTGATTCCTTATCGCGCCTATAATGGGAGGGGAGTGCGCTCTACCGGCAACGAGTAGAAACTTTCCAATTACATGTTATACATGGGTTCTGTCTGGGAATGTCAAGGCCGGTATAGAGCGGCCACCTATTGTTAGTTCACCACTTCGAGCATAAATACAATAGAGTGCGCATTGCTACACTGCGCCTGTACTGTGACGTGAAACCAACATCTCGATCAGCTGGTTAAAGGGTAAACAGAGGACCTCGTAATGGAAGGTGATAGGAGTATGTGGGGAAATGATTTTTAATTAGGGTTTAAACACACATTTTCGTAATTTATACGGCACTGGGAAAAGTATCGCATGTTTCTTTACGTACCGGAAGGTAGCAAAGCTAAAGAATGAAACATATTTGGTGTTAAAAGTGGCTGTCGTGTTCTGTAATACTCATACATCCAGGATCCCATCTTGTAAATAATTAATAACAAATCCAACTCTTAATTAGGCCTACTGATTTTTGAACAGAATTGTGTTTGTCTTGCTGGTCATTTTTGATTGTACGCCCGAAAGCTCCAAACAAGTTCAATCTATTAACTTACTACACCATTACCCAAATTATTTTTCATCATTAGAAAATGTATTTTGGCTAATTTCAGTACCGGTACGTAAGAACATTTTATCGTACGATGAGCTCTCATTCAGCAGTAGTGGGATGACAGGGGAGCTGATCCACTTCTTTTTGAACCCTCCTCGTATTTGCCCCGAACCTGATATCTCGCTAACCAATGGTGGGATTTGAACATACAGGGTGTCCTAGCACTGCTAGTAATGCCCCCTACTTTCCTATAGCCTCTTTATTTAATGAAAAGACCAAAACTAAAAGGTCATTCGCGAGTAGTGGGGTAGTGTTGGTTTCCTCAAGTCGCGCTCGTGCTTGAATATGTATGCCTATGTTGGGAAAGGGTTAGGTGGTGGGGGAGGAGTAGGGTCGAGTGAGGGGTCGTTTAGATGGTATTTTTTCCGCTCTAGGTGATGGTGAGGTTATTTTTTAAAATTGATGGAATTTGGAAAGGCCATTTGGGGCAAACGTGTGTTTTTTGACATTTTGGCGATGAATGTTTTTTTATACGCATGCGCACTTGAGGAGTTTTGTAACAGGGCGGGCTTTTTAAATGATGATTTATAAATGAGTGTTTTTTAATATGTATTGAAAGAAACCCAAAAAAACTAATAGGTCATCGGCTTTTTAGTATCTCGCTAACCAATAATCGGATTTAAACCTATGGGGTGTCGTAGGACTCGTGGTGAAATCCCCTTTTCTATGGATGGGGCATATTCACCCTAAAATAAAAACTACCCTTACCCGGGGGATGAAATAGTAATTTATTTTTGTATGCTTACGAACTTGGCGGTTTTTGTAAGAGGGCGGGCTTTTTAAATGATGATTTATAAATGAGTGTTTTTTTAATATTTATTGAAAGAAACCATAAAAACTAATAGGTCATCGGCTTTTTAGTATCTCGCTAACCAATAATCGGATTTAAACCTATGGGGTGCCGTAGGACTCGTGGTGAAATCCCCTTTTCTATGGATGGGGCATATTCACCCTAAAATAAAAACTACCCTTACCCGGGGGATGAAATAGTAATTTATTTTTGTATGCTTACGAACTTGGCGGTTTTTGTAAGAGGGCGGGCTTTTTAAATGATGATTTATAAATGAGTGTTTTTTAATATTCATTGAAAGAAACCATAAAAACTAATAGGTCATCGGCTTTTTAGTATCTCGCAAACCAATAATCGGATTTAAACCTATGGGGTGTCGTAGGACTCGTGGTGAACTCCCCTTTTCTATGGACGGGGTATATTCACCCCAAAATAAAAACTACCCTTACCCGGGGGATGAAATAGTAATTTATTTTTGTATGCTTACGAACTTGGCGGTTTTTGTAAGAGGGTGGGATTTTTAAATGATGATTTATAAATGAGTGTTTTTTTAATATGTATTGAAATAAACAAAAAAAACTAATAGGTCATCGGCTTTTTACTATCTCGCTAACCAATAATCGGATTTAAACCTATGAGGTGTCGTAGGACTCGTGGTGAACTCTCCTTTTCTATGGACAGGGTATATCTACCCCAAAATAAAAACTACCCTTACCCGGGGGGTGAAATAGTATTTTTTTATGTGCGCACACGGACGGCTTTTGTCAAAAGGACCTAACTATACGTTTGTTAATATTTTCCGAACCCCTGATGGGATTTTGCCATAGGCAGTATCCTAACCCTGGGGGTGACGCCCCGTTTTTTAATGTATGATTGGTTTTTGACGAAAGGGCCTAACTACACTATTGTTCATATCTCGCGAACCAATCATGCTAGGGACTTGTATGAAGGGTCCTAGCACTTGGGGCGACGTCCACCGTTTGGGGGTGAAACTACCCCCCAAATTGAAAAATCCATATCTTGGAAACGAAGGATCCTAAAATTAAGTGTGATAGCTTAAAAAATAGGGGATGATATAAGCTTTTACCTCGATTGATTATTTCACCCCTAAAACACTAAATAGTCATGTTATGGGGAAAAACGTGTTAAACACCTAAAAATGATATATGAACCTACGATCTTTTGTTTTTAATGAAAAATAGCAGGGGGTGAAAACAACCCCCCAAATTGAAAAATCCATATCTAGGAAACGAAGAATCCTAAAATTAGGTGTGATAGCTTAAAAAATAGGGGATATTTAGGGCTTTTACCTCGATTGGTCATTTCACCCCTAAAACAATAAATAGTCATGTTATGGGAAAAAACGTGTTAAACACCTAAAAATGATATATAAACCTAAGATCTTTTGTTTTTGATGAAAAATAGCAGGGGGGTGAAAACAACCCCCAAAATTGAAAAATCCATATCTAGGAAACGAAGAAGCCTAAAATTAGGTGTGATAGCTTAAAAAATAGGGGATGATATGGGCTTTTACCACGATTGGTCATTTCACCCCTAAAACAGTAAATAGTCATGTTATGGGGGAAAAATGTGTTACTTTGTGAAACCATGCTTTAATGGACATGTGTATGGAGGATGATGGTTATTATTATTGTTAGGTAATTATGGATTAATGTGTGTATAGATAACTAACCAGTGGGGAGCGTGGATGGCGCAGGTGCATAGCTGCTCGTCTTTACCCGAACAGCTGGGGTTCAAATCCCGGTGATAGCAGGGGTTGGAATTTTCACCTGAAAAATCACGTGGCGTCAGGAAGGGCATTCGGCCTTAAATCCCCGGCCAAAACCAAAATGAGCCTGGTTGGCTCCGGCGACTCAAACTAATTGGGAAAAGAAGAAGAAAAAATGGTAACTCACCAGTAATAGTAAACATTGGTTTGAGTTGTTGAAGAAGTCAGGATGGCCAACCCTTTGCCAAAAAGTTTTACCTTTATATCCTGTTGCAGCCTTTAGAAAAAAAATCGAACCGGGGCCTCTGTGGTGACAGTGGAGTTATAATCATGATGCTCTTTAAACAAACATAGGCTTGCATACTACCGCTGGCTTGAATCTGCACAGAGACACTGGCTTTGGTTTGTCTAGTGTGCCTTGGTGATAACAGCACAGCGATCTTGTCAGCAAGTTTCATATTACTCGTCTGCTTGATAGAGGACGTGCTCTGCACATGACTAGATCGTTGTTAGGTTTGACAAAGGCTTAGTGAAGCTTATTGCAACCTTGAAATGAATGTCATGGTATAGTCGGGGTTGGAAGCCAAGACCTTAGGGTTGACAACCAAGTAGGTTAACCACTATACGGTGAGATGGTCAAATAATAATGTAACAGAACATATAGAAACGTTCTCTATAATTTAACGAATTGCCATACCATGAGAGGTGTAGGTAATGGAAATTGAATCCTTAGCTGATGATTATACTACTTGTAATCTATAGCCATGCCCACGTATAAGCTGTCATGTTAGAAAAAGAATTGTAAGGTGTGCCGATTGCATCTGCACATATACCCCTGCCCGAACTCTTGCCAACCCTGCTTGTGGAAAATAAACTCTAGACCCAGTTCTAAGCCCAGGGGTCACTTAAACCCTATGCCTTGCTTCTGACCCAGTGGTCACTAAAATGATTTGGACCCCAAGAAGAAGAAATAAAACATTCCCTAAAGGTCCTAAAGTGAAATCTTCCTATAAACTATATTGTCTAAATAATGTTTGTTGACGACAATAGAACTTACATTAGCCATTATTGTCTCCTGAGGCAATTATTATGAACATTCATGTACTGAATTAGCCGCTCTATTCAAATTTAAACCTGAGAAGTGGCCGTGTGACCAATTAGCACCACGAACCTTCCCGCTCTTTAATTGCCAACATAAATTGCAAACTGGTGTGTTTTCGGCCATTTAAAAGGCGACTTGTGTGGGAAATTACGTTGGCTAAACTGCAGAAACATTCTATGTCTTCACTTGTTAATTTAGTTCGAATTCTGCCACTATCTGCCTTCGGCAGCACTACGTGAGTTGCGCGCATGCGCAAGGACGCTCTGGCGGGCTGCTGTTTGTCGCCAAAGTGACGCTCAGTGACTCTCAAAATGACTTGATTCGTAAGTGGACGTTTGTGGCTGGGCTCCGGCCCCGGCCGCGCTCAAAGGTATGAGTGGACCTTGATATAATTATTATTTGCAAATACGATATTTTGTTTGAACCTTAATTATTTTCAATTACATTTTCTTCATATATTTAGATTTTGATCGAATCATTGTGTCGTGGTGATTCGCTTGACCCACTTAGGGATAAGAAAGACTTTAGTTTTCTTGGCATTGCAAGCAAGCCTTCATTAGCAAATTTTCTTGGCATCATTTACTATGATATAAATATTTGATTTTAAACGGGCCAAAACATTGCGCAATGTTGGTTCCAACTTGTTCAATTAATTTTCTTCCTTTAAATGCTTGCTGCCGTTTTTTTTAGTGGTGTCAAAGTAAATTAGGTTTTAGCTTAAGATTAATATGTAACAATGTTTTCCTAATTCTCTTGGAGAACCTATGTTCTTTTGGTGGGAACTATGTTAATAGCTAGTGACGGTCGTTTGTTTTCGTTACTAGTTTGTTTTCCATTATTATTAAAAAGAGTTGCTTGGCAGCATGGCCGTGCGTTCGACGCGTTTGAGTTCCGCTCCGTATTAATGAAGATTTTCGGCAGTCTTTTGTGATTAGTTGGTTTTAATTCTTGTTAAAATCGCGCCTTATGAAATGTCGTGTGGTGGAAATTGATATTTCTTGGTGGAAGCTTTCTGTTCGCCAGAATTCTAGAGTTTTTGTTAATGCCAAATGTTTGGAGATAGCGTCGGTAGTGACGCCATCTTTGGAAAAATTCGCTTTTCAAGCTTTATTTAGTTGATTTGATTCTCTTGTCACCGTGTGCAAGTATGCTGTTTCACTAATGAGTGTCCCCGCGTTTGAGTGAAATTAATATTTCCTTTTGAGTTTCCGAAGTTTCTTTCGGCTTGGTGCTTAACAATTTTATGATGATCTTGTGGTCGGTTGCAACAGAGTGTACTGATGTACACGACCTTGTAAGTTATCCGGCCTTATCTGGTTATTTTTCATTCTATTAATATTATTTGGTTTGATTTTGTTTCTTAGTTTTCCGTGGTTTCCCGCGCGTACTTGGCCTAGCCAAAAGCTCCTTAGTAAGGGGTTCCTCCCATACCTTTTTAGGAGGGTTTTCATAATTATGTTCAACTGTCAAGATTGTATTAATTTATTTTTTTCTCAATATATATATATATATTTCCATATTTTAAAACAAAATATCTTGTTCATTACGTTATTCTTCCAGCGACCATTCAGCCACGGCCCTGGAAAAATTTGGGTTCCCTCCACTCAACGAGCCTTGTCTCGAAAATCCCTTTCGGGGGTGTCTGGTCTATATACATTATTTTTATATGGTACAGAAGTTATGTTAGCATCGCAGTGGTTTCGATTTTCTGAAAGCCGGCTGATTTTGTCATGCACCTTAAGGTTAAAATAAAAATGGTAGCTCCCTCTGTAAGTATTTCGTGCTGGTGGTCGTGGGAAGGCTGTCGTAAGGGTTAAAGTGTGCTTTCAGGCTAAGGTGATGCAAAGGTTATTCAGTGAAAATATTAAATCGATTGACAGTTGAACAAGAGAAACTAGTTCTAAAATTTCATTAGGTAGGGCTCTGATTGGATTATATTCTAATACGTGTGTTTGTTTCTTCTTTATCATGGCGGAGAGATATGTTCCTGATCCCAAATATCTGTATGAGGATGAAGTAGCTTATGAGCTACAAATTAGAGGCATAGTGGTGCCGTCAGACTTGGTGTTGGCTCGTGAGAGGCTGAATGAGAATCTTGACGTTCCTGTGGAATTGCCAAACTTCGAGCAGGATGCAGAACTCCACCTGAGTAAGTTCCAGATGAAATATAAGGTAGATTTGTGTGGTAGTATAGTTAATTTATTCTTCTTGGAAGAGTATGGTACTTCATCTCAGTATGATAGACTGCGGGCTAGGCTGCGTTATCTGTGTACACGTTGCGAGGACATTTTTGTCGTCTCAGTTCATAGGTCAGATGAGGAGTTAGAAGAGATCATTGAGGCTGAAATAAATATCGTTAAATGTGCTGAAAAGGTTTTTGATGAATCAGATCCTGTGTTTACGTCTGAAGATTTTAAGAGTGTTAATCAGTTGTTGGATGATCGAAGTCAGTCTAGTATTGATAGTGGTGATCGGAGTTCAGTTAGGGCAGTTGTTGGAGAAGGAAATGGTGATGTACCTCACTCTCTCAGAGATAGA
This sequence comes from Meconema thalassinum, assembly GCA_946902985.2. Taxonomy (NCBI): domain Eukaryota; kingdom Metazoa; phylum Arthropoda; class Insecta; order Orthoptera; family Tettigoniidae; genus Meconema; species Meconema thalassinum. The sequence goes on from OX336395.1 coordinate 194,857,728, forward strand.
AATGTTGATGTAGCTAATGTAGTGCAACGTAATGGTATTGTAGTACCTGGTTCACATTTGTATCCGGTAGTTGATGCAGTGGCTGTAGATGGTGATGGTATGAATTGTGCTACCGTGGCGAATCCTGTATTTAAGCAACCTGTTAATGTTATCAAGGTTCCTGTACGTAGAAATGGTCGGAGTGAAGTTGAGTTCGGAAAGGAAAGTACTCGTGATTCTGCTATGAGGTCGGTAGTAAATAGTGAAGTGACACGGATAAATCAGTTGAGTCTTGGGGAGGCGTATCCAGCTGAGTTGAATTTAGTTAGGGAAACTTCTGTGTTGTCAGATGTTAGGTTAGGAGTGCCAACTTCCTCTCGAGTGTATGGTGGTCGTGCTGACGACAGGAGCGCTGAATTTGATGCTAGGCCTAACATGTATGAACGTCGTTCGTTGTTAAGAAACGAAGCTGTGGGTAGTGTTGCCAGTGCTAGATCTGTGAACGTAGGTAATGTACTTCCTGTCTATACTATGAGTAATTCGTATGGTGGTGTTAAGCATTCTTATTCAAATGCAAATTCTAGACCTGTGTGTTCGGTATCCAGTAGTGATAGTGTGCGTAGACGTGTTAATTTGGCTGATCGGGGTGATATGAGAGAGTTGCCTAGGACGGATAGGCTTACTGTTAGTAGAGTTGATCGATCTACTTTATCGGATGGTCAGAGAGTTCCTTTATCGTCATCAGCAGAAGTGCGTAACCTAAGGTCAAGGGACAGATTCAATTTCTATGATCGCGGTGATTTCGATCATCAAACTGTTGGTCGAGTGAGACGTGGAGAAGGATTGGCAGGTTTTGGTGATTCGAGAGAAGGAAATTCGGGTCGTTCTGTGTTCACGGAGAAAAATTTTGGGAATTTGGCTCATCCGTTGACAGCTTGTGTGGCAAAGTTGAGAAATATGAGTATGGACACCACTGACGGAATTATTATGTTTTTGAGAGAGTTAGTTGAAATTGAAGAATATGCTGAGGTTTTCGATGTAACGGACGCCCAAATATATCAATTAATGTTCCCGCTTACTAGTGGACTGATGAGGAAAATGGTGGTTGAAGCAATGTCAAAGAATACTAGAATTATGGTTTTTATTGGGTTGGTTTTAGAAAATTTTGTGCCATCAAGATCGATAGGTCCGATTGAACACCAATATTTTTACCGTCTGCAGTGTGTTGGGGAGTCGTTGACTTCTTACGTGGAAGATATTCTTAAGTTTGCGAAGGTATTTTCTGTCAATTTCACTGAAAGAGACATTGTTTCTCACATATTGGATGGCATTACTCCCGAGTATAGGTCCGTATTGAGGGTAGGATACCGTGCTCGAACTGTGTCGGAGTTGAATGAGGTAGTAGTCCATGCTGAGTCTGTTATACAGAATGAATCGCAGAGAGGTCATGTGAGTCAGTTAAATCGTAATAGGCCGAAGAAAATGTCACCTCGTTGGAATAATAATAATAGATTTCAAGGTAGGAATAACCGTTGGGGAAATACTCGTCCTCCAGGTGGGCAGGATAGAAATCGTGAAGTGAGAGCTCCTCAGAATCAGGGTCGTGATGGAAATGCTCGGGTGCAGAATGGTCAGGATAGAGGAGGTGTGATTGTTGGACAGAGTGCCACAGTTCGTGAAGGAGTCAATGTTATACATTGTGACCGTTGTGGTGGAAATGGTCATTCTGATCGAGAGTGTAATTACAGACAAAATTGACATGAGGAGAACTGGCATCGTGACCGTGCTGATGAGGTTTTATCGATGTCAGGTACTGTTTGTGAATCTAAGGTTGGTCAGGAAAATTGTGCAAAAATATCTTTAAATTCTTTATTACCTTCTCCTGTGATCGGGATTCTTGTGAATGATGCTAATGTGAGTGCCTTGCTTGACTCGGGTAGCGCGGCATCGTTAATGAGTGAAGATTGGTATCAGGCCATGAAAGGGATTTGTAAGTTTCCGGCATTGTCTAAGGTGGACGTTAAACTTGTGTCAGCAAATAATTCCTCGTTAGATATTCTTGGTTCGGTTAAGTTGAAAATTCGCATCCTCAATTTTACTTGGAAGTTTCCATTTTGGATTATTGCTAAGTTGTCTTGTCCTGTAATCTTAGGAGCAAATTTTATGTCTCATTCTGGAATGACATTAGATGTGGGGAGAGAATCGTTTTGGTTTAACTTTTGTCCTGAGATTAAGTTGAAATTCTCGGCTTCCGAAAGATATGATATTAGAACTGGTCATGTGGACGTGGACGAGAAAGTTGAGGACGAGGCAAGTTTTGGGGTTGATGACCTAGATTTGGGAAATCTTTCCAACGGTCAAGCTTGTGTTATTAGAAAATTGTGTTCAGAGTATCCTGAGGTATTTACTGATAAACTAGGTGTTACCAATTTAATGTCATACAAAATAATTGTCGAAGATGACATTCCTGTTCGTCATCCGCCTTATCGGTTGAGTCCACCCAAGATGGCGGAATTAAAAAGGATTATTGATAAAATGCTGGCTGACGGTGTTATTCGTCCGTCAATTTCCGCATACTCTTCGCCGATGTTTTTGGTTCCGAAACCTGACGGTGGTTTTCGGCCGGTGGTCGATTATCGGAGACTCAATAAGAAAGTGGTTCAAGAGTCCATACCTTTGCCGGATTTACACAACTGCTTCTGTTGGTTTAAAGATGCGCGTTTCTTTTCGCTGCTTGATTTAACACAAGCATATAATCAGGTACCGTTGGCTGAAGAATCTAAGCATTTGACTGCGTTCGCCACGGACTGGAATTTGTTCGAGTATAATAGATTACCGTTCGGTCTGAGTACTGGAGGAGCTGTTCTGAGCAGGTTATTGGATCGTGTTTTCTCTGGCGTAAAATTTAAGTTTTTGTACCACTATTTAGACGATGTGGTGGTGTTCAGTAAAAATTTCGAGGATCATGTTCGTCACTTAAGAGAAGTGTTTGTGAGACTCAAAAATGCTGGGTTAACTGTGAAAATTTCTAAGACTTCCTTTGCTAAGTCAGAGATCTCGTTCTTGGGACACATTGTGTCAGCCAAGGGAGTGTCTGTCGATCCATCTCGTACGCAGAGTATCAGAGACTACAAGGTACCTGTCAATGTTAAGGGGGTAGCTCGGTTTGTGGGCATGATAAATTTCTTTAGAAAATTCGTCCCGGATTTTGCTCGTCGTGCCATTCCGTTGAATCAGTTGAGACAGAAGAATGTTCCGTTTGTGTGGGGCGAGTCGCAGCAAGCTGCATTTGACGATCTTAAGGATGCATTGTGTAACGCACCTGTACTGGCTGTCCCTGATTTTAACAAAACCTTTATCATTCAGACCGATGCTTCACTGGGGGCTGTTGCCGCTGTTTTACTTCAAGAAGGAGATGATGGTAGGAGGGCGATTGCTTTCGCATCTCGGACCTTAACTAAACCTGAATCTTCGTATTCTGTCTATGAATTGGAGGGACTAGCAGTGATGTTCTCGTTGGAGAAATTTAAGTTGTACATCGAACATGTGGAATTTGAGTTAGAGGTTGATAATCAAGCACTGAGTTGGGTGTTAGCAAGGCCGAGGAAAACTGGTCGCATTGCAAGGTGGGCAACACGTATATCATCGTTCAAGTTTAAAGTGCGCCATATCAAAGGTTCTGAAAATGTGGTGGCAGATTCTCTGAGTAGGATGTATGAAGAAGTTCCGTTAGGCAAGAAGGGAGTTGATACTGTAGCTGAGAGTAATATGGTGGTGGGAGCTAATTCCGCTCAGCACATGCTGAACAACTCACCATTACTTTTCAAGGACATTGCTATTCACCAGAGAGAGGATCCTAATTTAGAAGGGATCATCAGTAAATTGTCAAATGGAGAGACTGTTCATCCTTATTTTCTGCGTTCTGGAGTATTGTGTTGTGTTGCTAGACACGACAGAAAACCTAAAGTTGTGTTGCCGGTTCAGTTGGTTGATGGTATGCTTCGGTACTTTCACGAATCTCCAGTGGGAGGTCATCTGGGGATATTTAAGACTCGGCAAAAGATCCGTAAATCTTTCACTTGGAAACAAATGGATCGTGATATTCGAAAGTTTGTGCTAGGATGTCGTTCATGTAATGTAAGTAAACCAGCAGTCTCGAGCAAGGTGGGGTTTCTATCATCTGAGCCCGCGTCAAGACCCATGGAACGGCTGTACGTGGATTTCGTTGGGCCTTTTCCGAGGTCCAAGGTTGGTAATAGGTTCGCGTTGGTTTGTGTCGATGGTTTTTCTAGATTCTGTTGGATTTTCCCCACTAAGGTTAGTAATTCTTCTTCTGTGATTAAATGTTTACAGAGTATTTTCACATCTTTTGGTCCGTGTCAGTATCTTGTTTCAGACAATGCTAAGACTTTCACATCCGTTCAAATGAAAAACTTTTGTTTTGATTATTCTATCTCTCATATAACTACGAGTCCGTATTACCCAAACCCCAGTTTGGCGGAAAGAGTAAATAGGAATTTGAGAGCTGCTCTCATTGCTTATCATAGAGACAACCATGCAAGGTGGGATTCATCGCTGCATTGGTTGGCTTATGCGTTCAATACGGCGGATCATGAAACGCATGGAAAAACACCGTTCTCCTTAATATGTGCGTTCGCACCAAACTCGTCATTGACTAATCTGTGGTCGTTGAATGATTTGTTACCTGATCAGCCGTCGCCTGAAAGAGTAAAAGAAATATGGAAGGAGGCTCAGGAAGCGATTAAGGTGTCTCACGACAAACTCGCTGTTCGTTATAACAAGGGTCGAGTTCAAGGGAAGTTTAAGGTGAATGATTTGGTGTTTGTCAAGAATTTCTGGAAGAAAACCCCTGGAAATAAGGTCTCAGGAAAGTTACTTCCTAAATATACTGGTCCATATAAAGTCTTGTCATTTCCGACAGAAGTAACTGTCTTATTGGAGGATGCAGAGAGAAGACGCATATTTCGAACTCACCTGTCGTACTGTAAAGCTGCAGGAGAACGTGAGACTGGTGATCTCGAGGTTGCTGCCAGTCATTGAGTAGTAAGATGTAGTTCTTGGAGGGTCTCGTCTCGGGAACTGGTAGATGGTAAATGGTGACGAATGTTGCTCATTGTTGTTGGAACTGCTAGAGTGCTGAACTGTATTGTCGGAGTGAGTTGCCAGTGAAGACTGGAGTTGTGATTTTGGTCGAACTTGAGCACCATGGTACCGTGGAGGTTGGTTGTAAGAAATGGAGTTGAGCTGCTCACTGAACCTGATGGTGTGGGAAGTTAGGTGCGACATGACAGTGTTAGTTTCGTCGACAATTACTTTCTTTTCCTTGTTGACGAAAGTCTGCTATAGGCGTTCTCACCGTCTCAGGTCTTTCTTCTTGATAATCTTGTATCTGGATAACAGTCGTGTAACTGTCTTTCTTTGGTTGAGTGTAAGGAATAGAGTTGTGATCAACTCATTCGGGAATAGGATGACCTGGGTTGCTTAGTCGAGTGGTTGCATTGGGCGAGCAGAGCAATTTCAGTCGACATTGTACGTGATGTGGTAAGGCTTATAGCTGTTCATTGAAGTTGGTGCCATGGGTGTGTCTGTTTTTTCCTAAAAGATCACTGTTGTTGCTGGTGAAACGTGGGTAAGGAATGGGTTCTGAAAAAGTACTCTTGTTCGGTAGTTGTGTTGACGTTGAATGGTGAGCATGTTCTGTTTTTCTTATCTCGTGCTGTGAGTGGAGTGTGTGTTTTGTCCTTAAGCAGCTAAGATGAATGAGAGAGTGTAGTTTGGTATGCAGTCTGATTTCTGTTATCTGAAGTTTAAATATTTTTAATTAATGTAATTGATATGAGTTGTCTCAAGTCTGGAGCTGGCTCGGATGGTTTTGTTATCCTTGTCTGTTCTCATCTGCCATATCACCATGTTCTGAGGGGTAACATTATGGGTCTGATTGCTCCCGTCAATGATAATAGTAAAAGCTATAGTGTAATCGTTAGGATTTTGGTTGGGGAACCAGTTAGCTTCCCGAACATCGTGTTGTGCTGTTCTTTTCTTAATATTCTTAAATTTGTTAACTAAATTTTAACTTATTCTTCAAGGCCAAGGTTCAAACTATTAAGTCTCTTACCTGAATATTCAAGTCATGAGAGTAAACAAAGTAAATACTCGTGTGCTTCGTACGCGAATTGTGACAAATAAATGGTGACAAGGTCGGCTGAGAAGAAGAGTCCTGTGAGAGAAATTTAAGTGTTTGTGCCCTCTTCTGCTGTTTTGATTATGTTGCAGTCTGTCCATGATGAGGGGAATGCTCCTCAAATAAACGGGATAGTAGCCAGTGCACGGGTTACTGTCGCCTTCTTTCGAGCCGCTGTCATCTGGTATCTGGTTCTGCAGCCTTGCTGGTCGATGTTAGAGACATCTGGTATCACGCTCAGGAGATGGAACAGCTGTGACAGGTTGCGACTGTCAGTTGGTGAGCCCAAGCCAAATCATGCATGGATCTTCCAAACGATCGTCTGCCCTCTCTCGTCACCCCTGGTAGACGTCTCGTGGTGGGAGGCTGTGCCGATTGCATCTGCACATATACCCCTGCCCGAACTCTTGCCAACCCTGCTTGTGGAAAATAAACTCTGGACCCAGTTCTAAGCCCAGGGGTCACTTAAACCCTATGCCTTGCTTCTGACCCAGTGGTCACTAACATGATTTGGACCCCAAGAAGAAGAAATAAAACATTCCCTAAAGGTCCTAAAGTGAAATCTTCCTATAAACTATATTGTCTAAATAATGTTTGTTGACGACAATAGAACTTACATTAGCCATTATTGTCTCCTGAGGCAATTATTATGAACATTCATGTACTGAATTAGCCGCTCTATTCAAATTTAAACCTGAGAAGTGGCCGTGTGACCAATTAGCACCACGAACCTTCCCGCTCTTTAATTGCCAACATAAATTGCATACTGGTGTGTTTTCGGCCATTTAAAAGGCGACTTGTGTGGGAAATTACGTTGGCTAAACTGCAGAAACATTCTATGTCTTCACTTGTTAATTTAGTTCGAATTCTGCCACTATCTGCCTTCGGCAGCACTACGTGAGTTGCGCGCATGCGCAAGGACGCTCTGGCGGGCTGCTGTTTGTCGCCAAAGTGACGCTCAGTGACTCTCAAAATGACTTGATTCGTAAGTGGACGTTTGTGGCTGGGCTCCGGCCCCGGCCGCGCTCAAAGGTATGAGTGGACCTTGATATAATTATTATTTGCAAATACGATATTTTGTTTGAACCTTAATTATTTTCAATTACATTTTCTTCATATATTTAGATTTTGATCGAATCATTGTGTCGTGGTGATTCGCTTGACCCACTTAGGGATAAGAAAGACTTTAGTTTTCTTGGCATTGCAAGCAAGCCTTCATTAGCAAATTTTCTTGGCATCATTTACTATGATATAAATATTTTATTTTAAACGGGCCAAAACATTGCGCAATGTTGGTTCCAACTTGTTCAATTAATTTTCTTCCTTTAAATGCTTACTGCCGTTTTTTTTAGTGGTGTCAAAGTAAATTAGGTTTTAGCTTAAGATTAATATGTAACAATGTTTTCCTAATTCTCTTGGAGAACCTATGTTCTTTTGGTGGGAACTATGTTAATAGCTAGTGACGGTCGTTTGTTTTCGTTACTAGTTTGTTTTCCATTATTATTAAAAAGAGTTGCTTGGCAGCATGGCCGTGCGTTCGACGCGTTTGAGTTCCGCTCCGTATTAATGAAGATTTTCGGCAGTCTTTTGTGATTAGTTGGTTTTAATTCTTGTTAAAATCGCGCCTTATGAAATGTCGTGTGGTGGAAATTGATATTTCTTGGTGGAAGCTTTCTGTTCGCCAGAATTCTAGAGTTTTTGTTAATGCCAAATGTTTGGAGATAGCGTCGGTAGTGACGCCATCTTTGGAAAAATTCGCTTTTCAAGCTTTATTTAGTTGATTTGATTCTCTTGTCACCGTGTGCAAGTATGCTGTTTCACTAATGAGTGTCCCCGCGTTTGAGTGAAATTAATATTTCCTTTTGAGTTTCCGAAGTTTCTTTCGGCTTGGTGCTTAACAATTTTATGATGATCTTGTGGTCGGTTGCCACAGAGTGTACTGATGTACACGACCTTGTAAGTTATCCGGCCTTATCTGGTTATTTTTCATTCTATTAATATTATTTGGTTTGATTTTGTTTCTTAGTTTTCCGTGGTTTCCCGCGCGTACTTGGCCTAGCCAAAAGCTCCTTAGTAAGGGGTTCCTCCCATACCTTTTTAGGAGGGTTTTCATAATTATGTTCAACTGTCAAGATTGTATTAATTTATTTTTTTCTCAATATATATATATATATATATTTCCATATTTTAAAACAAAATATCTTGTTCATTACGTTATTCTTCCAGCGACCATTCAGCCACGGCCCTGGAAAAATTTGGGTTCCCTCCACTCAACGAGCCTTGTCTCGAAAATCACTTTCGGGGGTGTCTGGTCTATATAAATTATTTTTATATGGTACATATGGCTTGTTTTTAACGGAGAATATATTGTGTTTACTGTGAAACACAAATCTGAATTTAAAAATTCCTCTCGGCAAGCCGGAAGGCGGAGGTAGATTTCACCGGACAAACTTGGGGATAGGCGTAAATAGGCAGAATATGCAGGTTTTCGTAGAAGGATCAGACCTCATTTATTGCGAGAAGGTATTTTATAATTGAGGCTTAATTAACTTTGTTTTTCGTCATTTTATGCTTATTTTAAACATTTTATTTTCTTATGTGGAACGGTAACCTTTTTGTCATTTGGGGTCCATTTTTACACTTGTGGTCACAATGTCCTTATGCAAGGTTTCGACACTGATGTGTAACTATGTAACGGTCTGTTACTTTTTAACGCAAAATTATATCTCCCGCAGAGATTTTGGTTGGTTCCTCAGTTTAGGGGCTGCGACAACGTGGTCATGTAACCCCGTGTACTTATGGATGGCTGTATTAGTCTGTAATTCAGGTAAGGACTGCAGACGGTCAATTTCAAGCAGTAGTTCCTAATGTTGCTACCAGGTACTACCGTCAACGACACCTACCTATGAACTTGGCTACTAGATGCCACCGCAACCAGCAACTCGCAACGAACGTTGGAACTTCCCCTCCAAAGGAAAGCATACTGAGGGAGTTTTAGCGCTCTTAGAAAATCCGACGACTTCGGCCGGCTTTGAACTCGCAACCTTGGGCATAGACATTCTGCATGCTTGCTACCAGTTACGTCACCGAAGCCGCTTCCCACTTAGTCAGATGGAATTCTGAATATGATCTCGTGCAAATGCGTTATCATGGCAACGTCTGATGGCTCATCTCTCATCAATTTAGTAGTGTTGCCATGGCAACCACTGATAGCTCTTGGCATTTTCTTATAATTCCGAAATCATTTTTCTCATCCCTTGGCATAATGGTGGGTCATATCAAAAATTCTTTCAGACAAAAGTTTTAGGTAATTATTAGGGGAATATTGTCCATTTTGTACGGTTTTGATATTGTGCCTATTAAGAGAGATATGATTAATGTTTCCCGAAAAACCCACTTTTTCCCACCCCTTTGGTCAATGGTTGGTGCTATAAAAAACTCTTCAAACATAAATGTTTGGGCTTTATCCGACACATAGTATGAACGTTGAACGGATTCGATATTTCACATATTAAGAGAGTTATAGCATTATTTCACTTTTTCGAAAAAAAAAAGCCCCCATTTTCACCCCCTTCGAACGATTTAGCCCAGTAACGAACTCGACCGAGATTTTATAGGTATACATATTCGGTAAAAAATTCAAAGTGATTGATGCAGAATTACGGCAGTGATCGTGTCCACAAGAAACCGATATACATAAATTATATATAAACTTTTGAACTGACGGAGGTTTTGAGGTCTGGGGGATGTGAAACGCGAAGATATGTCGAAATTTTCCGGAAGTCGAAACATGGTACCCATTGCAATAGTTAGCTTTCTAATGAAATCTACCTCTGGTTGGTTCCTCAGTGTAGGGGCTGCGACAACGCGGTCATTTAACCCCGTGTACTTTGGGTGAGTGTAGAATCTGTCTGATAAACGGTGTGAATTGTAATGGCTGTATTAGTCTGTAATTCAGGTAAGGACTGCAGACGTTCAATTTCAAGCAGTAGTTCCTAATGTTGCTACCAGGTACTACCGTCAATGACACCTAGCTGTGAACTTGGCTACTAGATGCCACCCCAACCAACAACTCGTAACGAACGTTGGAACTTCTCCTCCAAAGGAAAGCATACTGAGGGATTTTAGCGCTCTTAGAAAATCCGACGACTTCGGCCGGCTTTGAAACCGCGACCTTCGGCATAGACATTCTGCATGCTACCAGTTACGTCACCGAAGCCGGTTTCCAGTTAGTCAGATGTCAAACTCAACCCCTGGCACCATCCAGCCCATGACGGGCTAAGGCCGACCAAGCGACCGCTGCCCAGCCATTTGGCCTGCAGATATTGGGGTGACGCGTGATCAGCGCGTCGGGTCCGCTAGGCGTTAATCTTGGTATTCGTGATCGGGGTGCTGTCTCACTGTCAGACAGCTACTCAATTGTCCTCACGAGGCTGAGTGAACCCCGTTCCAACCCTCACGTCAGTTTTAAAATCCCTGACGGAGCCGGGGATCGAACCCGGGGCCTCCGGGTGAGAGGCAGGCGTGCTACCCCCAACACCACGGGGCCGGCTTAATCAGATGGAAATACTGAATTTGATCTCGTGCAAGTGCGTTGTCATGGCAACGTCAGATGTCTCATCCCTCATCAATTTAGTAGTGTTGCCATGGCAACCACTGATGGCTCTTGGCATTTTCTTATAATTCCGAAATTATTTTTCTCATCCCTTGGCATAATGGTGGGTCATATCAAAAATTCTTTCAGACAAAAGTTTTAGGTAATTATTAGGGGAATATTGTCCATTTTGTACGGTTTTGATATTGTGCCTATTAAGAGAGATATGATTAATGTTTCCCGAAAAGAAAACACTTTTTCCCACCCCTTTGGTCAATGGTTGGTGCTATAAAAAAACTCCTTAAACATAAATTTAATATATGCTATTTGCTAATAGGATTTGACACTGGAATTATTTTACAAGTAGTTACTTTAATGACCAACAGAGTTTAATGTTAAGAAGGCACAGCTCTATTTGAAATTTTGTATAACATGTCGCATGTTATACATCATATGCAACTACAGTAAGGCTTGTGATTTATTTAATGTCTTTAACCCTATATTAAACACTCAGTTTGCAATACTGATAACTGCAATGATACTGAAAGAAAAATTGAAACAAAACAAAAATCAGCATTGAAAAACCAAAAAGTGGTTGAGCATATATATAGTGGGGAAAAGAAAAGTTTTGTAAACACTAATGTCCAACAAGACTAATTAAATCAGTAACTGTCAGGGTGGCCGAGTGGTTAAGGCGTTTGACTTAAGTTCAAATTTCCAAATATATAAGGAAGCAAGGGTTCGAATCCCTTTCCTGACATAACTATTGCTTGAACATGCAAGAAAACAAGAAATATACACTAACTATGTTTATCAATTTAATCATTTTTTTTACAAGAGATAGACACACAGAATACAGCTCTTTTGGTTTATCATTTCTTTTAAACATAACACTTGTTGAAAATTATTTTTAGGGGATGGGGGTGTTGCTACGTTGACCCATCACACAGTAATAGCAGCTTTACGAAGTTCATTTTCTATATTTAATAGCTCTTTCTCATAACCAATATGACCAACCTGTTTGCAGGCATGCAAGAGCTGTAGACGTTCGACTAATATATTAGGATCGTTCCATTTACTATTTTTTATGAATGGTTTCAGAATCTCGGGAAGCAGTTCATCATTATCACCATTAATATGATTATCATCCTCATTATTATAATCATTTTCATAATGATGATCATTACCATGATAATTTCCACCTGTGTCCACAGTCTGTTCAATGGTTTGAGTTGTCTTTGATAGTGTTGAAAGCTTCTTTTTAGATGTGCTAGAATGCTTTAACATTGCTATGTTATTATTACCACTATTACCTTTCCCCACTAACTTTTTGATGGGGTATATTGTCTCTGATAGGGTTGAGGGCTTTTGAGATGTGGGTGCATGTCTGAACATGGGTTTCACAGGAGGTGTTAAAGGTTTCTCATTAAACAACTCGCTAACAGCATGAGTGCGTTGTAGTGTATTAAACTTGAGGTTAATATTATCTTGAGCAGCACTATCTTTCTCTTGGACTTGGTTTCTTGCTTTGGTTTGGGGTATCCTTACATTTAGACTAGCGTGATTATTAAGTTTACATTCATGATTGTTTGAAGAAAGTACGTCCAATTCTTTTGTTTTAAGCATTCCTCGACACTGTTTCGATCGTTGCTTTGAACAGCGCCAAATAACAGTTCCATTTTTATTGCTTCGTTTCACAATGTATGAATATCCTTTATAGTATGCATAAGGCTTACCATACCTAGTCACTGATACTTCCATATCAACTGTCAAGCACAAATTAATCTCTAGTAAAGACAACTTGGTAATAACAACAACAATAGTTTAATGTGGGAGCATATATACATGCAAAAAGTGGGAGCAAAGGTGGGGGGTAAAAAATGGGAGCAAAAGTAGTAGCAAATGTGGGAGAAAAAATAACTGTGAGCAAAAAGTGGGAGCAAATATGGGATCAAATGTGGGAGCAAAGCAAATATAAAAAAGTGGGAGCAAATATGCTAACAAATATGTCAACAAATATACCAGCAAAAGTAAATACACAAGTCAAGATAGATTAAAGTGCAAAGAAAATATGGAAGCAAATATGAGAGCAAAAATGGTGTTTTTTCTAAAACAACTAGACATAACAAACTTAGTCATAACCTAACCTAACCTAACCTAACCTCACCTAACCTAACCTAACTTCACCTCACCTAACCTCACCTCACCTAACTTCACCTAACCTAACCTAACTTAACTTCACCTAATCTAACTTGACTGAACTTTACCTAACCTAACCTATCATAACTTCACCTAACCTAACTTTACCTAATCTAACTTCACCTAACCTAACTTTCAACTCACAGATCAAAATTAAATTCTAGGCATAGTTGAGTTGGAACCCAAGACTTCAGGGATAACACACAAGTATACTAGCCACTACACCGCAAAATGGGCAAATTATCATGCAACACAACATAAAGTAAAAGTTTCCTGTAGTGTAACTCATTGGCTGTCAACCATAGTTTGGGAATTCAAACCCAAGACCTCAGGACTTTTGTTTTGAACATTATCAGAAATATTACTCCATTTACATTTTGCTGCTGCTGATTATAGTTATAAGAGTTGGCATTAATATGGAAAGCAAAAAAAAGTGTGGGAGCAAAAAGTGGGAGGAAAACGTGTAAGCAGAAGTGGGAGCAAACAAGTGTGAGCAAATATGGGAGCAGAAAGTGGGAGCAAATGTGAAAGCAAAAGAGGGAGCAAAAAGAGCGAGCAAAAGTGAGTGCACAAAGTAGGAGCAAAATGTGTGAGTAAAAAGTGGGGGCAAATGTGGTGTTTCACTAAAACAATCTCCCCTAACCTAACCTAAACTAACTTCACCCAACCTAATTTCACCTAACCTAACTTCACCTAACCTAACCTTCCAACTCTCAGATCAAAAATTAAATTCTGGCCATAGTCGAGTTGGAACCAAAAACCTCTGAGATAACACCCAAGTATACTAGCCACTACATCGCAAAATGGGCAAATTATCATGCAACACAACACAAAAATAAAACGTTTTCTGTAGTGTAACTCATTGGCTGACAATCATAGTTGAGAATTCAAACCCAAGACCTCAGGACTTTTGTTTTGAACATTATCAGAAATATTATTCCATTTACATTTTGCTGTTGCTTATAGTTATAAGAGTTGGCATTAATATGGGAGCAAAAGTGAAAGCAAAATGTGGGTGCAAGCATGGCTGGTTGTAGAGACTTTCATATCAACTAATACACATAAATTAAATTTTAGTAAAGTGACTTGGCTAATAATAATAATAATATTAACAGTTTAAAAAAAATTCAAGGGGATTGATATTTTTCAGGGTGTAATTTCCAAAGTACTGTCAAGAATAATAATTACATGAACAGATTCCAAGAACTCTAGAGTGCTTTTAAGGTTAATGATTGGCTAGGAGTGAGATAGAGCTAGCTAACCTAAGTTAACCTCAGCTCAGTAAACCTAACCTTGTCACATGGCATGTTCTACAAGTATAGACTTGCTTTGAGACTGGCTATGACGTCACAGATGAATGGCGGTGGGAGGCTGGACATGACTTTTTATACCCAAAAACATTTTCCTTTTTGCTCTTGCATGCCTGCAAACAGGTTGGTCATATTGGTTATGAGAAAGAGCTATTAAATATAGAAAATGAACTTCGTAAAGCTGCTATTACTGTGTGATGGGTCAACGTAGCAACACCCCCATCCCCTAAAAAATAATTTTCAACAAGTGTTATGTTTAAAAGAAATGATAAACCAAAAGAGCTGTATTCTGTGTGTCTATCTCTTGTAAAAAATGATTAAATTGATAAACATAGTTTGTGTATATTTCTTGTTTTCTTGCATGTTCAAGCAATAGTTATGTCAGGAAAGGGATTCGAACCCTTGCTTCCTTATATATTTGGAAATTTGATCTTAAGTCAAACGCCTTAACCACTCGGCCACCCTGACAGTTACTGATTTAATTAGTCTTGTTGGACATTAGTGTTTACAAAACTTTTCTTTTCCCCACTATATATATGCTCAACCACTTTTTGGTTTTTCAATGCTGATTTTTGTTTTGTTTCAATTTTTCTTTCAGTAACATTGCAGTTATCAGTATTGCAAACTGAGTGTTTAGTATAGGGTTAAAGACATTAAATAAATCACAAGCCTTACTGTAGTTGCATATGATGTATAACATGCGACATGTTATTCAAAATTTCAAATAGAGCTGTGCCTTGTTAATATTAAACACTGTTGGTCATTAAAATAACTACTTGTAAAATAATTCCAGTGTCAAATCCTATTAGCAAATAGCATATATTAAATTTATGTTTAAGGAGTTTTTTTTATAGCACCAACCATTGACCAAAGAGGTGGGAAAAATTTTTTTTTTTCGGGAAACATTAATCATATCTCTCTTAATAGGCACAATATCATAACCGTACAAAATGGACAATATTCCCCTAATAATTACCTAAAACTTTTGTCTGAAAGAATTTTTGATATGACCCACCATTATGCCAATGGATGAGAAAAATGATTTCGGAATTATAAGAAAATGCCAAGAGCTATCAGTGGTTGCCATGGCAACACTATTAAATTGATGAGGGATGAGACATCTGACGTTGCCATGACAACGCACTTGCACGAGATCAAATTCAGTATTTCCATCTGACTAAGCCGGCCCCGTGGTGTTGGGGTAGCACGCCTGCCTCTCACCCGGACGACCCGGGTTCGATCCCCGGCTCCGTCAGGGATTTTAAAACTGACGTGAGGGTTGGAACGGGGTGCACTCAGCCTCGTGAGGACAATTGAGTAGCTGTCTGACTGTGAGACAGCACGCCGATCACGAATACCAAGATTAACGGCCTAGGGGACCCGACGCGCTGATCACGCGTCACCCCAATATATGCAGGCCAAATGGCTGGGCAGCGGTCGCTTGGTCGGCCTTAGCCCGTTGGTGCATTCTTGGAATACACGGTACGAGAGATTAAAATTTTGAATGCTTTTGCATGTTCTTTCCTTCCTCTTTGTCAAACACCAACAGTGATCTTCTGTTTCTTCCTTGATGGGCAAATCTCTTATGTCTTCATGAGTCTGTTCTAGATATATATTCTCTGTGACTCACCTAGCGTCGTCTAGCAGCGAATCTCTGAAGCTCTTCAGCTCTTCCTGGTGCAAGATGACTTACTTATCCATTTGGCCACCAGATCCTGTTACCATCGCCAGCTATTATCTCCATGAGCAAGAGAATTACGTCTACTCTTTTACTCACCATGCTTCACTAGTATCGCCTGTTATCAACTCTTTGAAGACCAGCTCAGCTAGAGAAGATCAATTTTTTGTTGTAACATTGGCAATGCTTATATGTTCTCTTTTTGTCTCCTACCCCCCACTTTTTTCCCCTTCCTTGGACCCTCCGTGCTCCGTTGAGCAGGTCTCACTTCGCAATCGGCAGTTGACTCGGTCAGTTAAAGCTCCTCTCGAGCTAGTCTCCTCAAACCAAGAGGCACACTCTCTTCTACGCCATGTTGGCAAGGTAGTTGTCATCAAAGGAAACTTCGCCTTCAACATGAAATCAAGATAAGTACCATCTTAAAGGTTTTAACCTCATCTTCATGGTTTTAACTTCCACGTGCTTTTAACGATACTTTTATAGACAGTGTGAAATTATTTATTTTGGGGCAAAAATCATTCTTCGTGGGATTTGCCATGTTGAGCTTTTGCTCGTATAAGCTAACCTTACTAAAAAAGAGCTTTTTCTTAAGCTATTCAAATGAGAAATCCTCTCACTACGTGGGATATTACCTAATACACGCTGTCTATAATTCACCAAGCTAGTTCCTCCGTTGGATTTTCTTGACCCCATTTTTCTATTAAGATCGTTCTGGAACCTTCCAGATTCAGTACTTGATCTACAAGTCCTGTCGTCATGTATTTTTTCTCACTCGTGTGAATACTATTTAAAATTGAAGAATCTCATTTCTGAATTAAAAGCTCAATAGCTAACTTACTTCCACCGCTGGAACCGCTGGAATGTTCTATGGTACATTTAATTGTAACTCACAACTTTCTCAAGAAATAGACTCTCACCTATATAGTGCAATCAGTTATTTTCATAATTGCAATAACTTTCTTTCTCATAAACTTTAGTGTTTCTATAGTGAACTTTGCATCCATCTTTACAGACTATAGTGATAACCAGTGCTTGCTCCATTTTTCTACCGCGTCGCGATCGTCCGTTTACCTCAAATACGGCCATGAACATTGATCCTATATCCCAATGATCTTTCCTCAACCTTCTACTAACAACCCATATTAATAAAATTGTAACTTTTCTATAAGGTGTCACTCACGAAGTGCCCTTCCAATTTTGCTTGTTTAACATTAATTAATTTCTGTATAATTACGTGTGTGATACACGATTCAAATTTACATTGTTCCTTTCCTATAATCAGGGAAAACAATTCTTTAAACTCTTGAGCGAGTCATTTTCAGGTTTCACGAAATGGAAACTGTCCCATCTGGCTAGTGATTCCTACTCAAACTTGGGAAGTCTAGAACCTTCCTTTTAACTTTCATCAGGTTTCACAGTAAGTGACCTGCCCTCTTGTGTATAATTGTCACATAAGTAATGCAGCTTAAATATAAGAAGTTGTAGGAACTTCTATCTTATTCTTCATGTTTTTCTTATTGTTATTTTCGAAGTTGTCACTTTCTCTAGAACATTCTCTCAAGAATTTCTTAAAGTACACTCTTTGTACTCAATTTAAATGTTTAAACTTTAATTACTACACATGTCTTTTTATTTCCTTATAAAGATTTTAGAAACATTTAAGGTTTGAAACCTCATAAATTGTCAATTGCCTGGAGCAATCGTTTAATGTGAGGAGGTCTGCGACCCCATTTCTTAAAAAAGTTTAAATGAACTATGTTTGTAAAAATATATTACATACTTGTTAAATTCATTAACCTTCTTTGAATTGTTTAATAAATTAAATATTTGTTTTTGGATTCATAATTTCTCTGATACTACAGTTAGGCAAGATCCTGGCTTTCCTAGCTCTTCCTAGGTTCATGCCCTCGTTCATACTCAATAAAGCTTTTACTATTTGTCTTGCCAGACTATCACCCTTCCCCATAGTACTTTTATGCACGCTTGGGAGGAAATACACTAAAGCCTTTCTCTGGCAAAACGCCCAAGTCCTAGCTGTGTTTCCCGTCAGCTTAGACCAAGCTCTTACCCACTTTAGGTATCCGAGAGCGGATTTGCAGTTGCAACCGCCTCTAAGTGTATTGAAAGTCAAATTCATAACTTTTGTGGAACTCTCCTCCTATTTTTCTATCCTTTTTCTCCAATCCAAAACCTACTTCCTTTTTTTAATCATCTTCCCTTGGTGGGTGGGTTATTCCTTATCCAATAATCTACCCAAAAATTGGTCCCGGAAACCCGGGAGAGTCCATTTTCCATTTTTTCTTTTTAAAAAGTGTCATTTGACAATACTTTGCAAACTATTAATATCTGCTTTGAATGTTTCAGCTATAACTACATCGTGCAAAGCCTGTGAAGGGGAAAGAGGCTGCTCCTGTCTCCTTTGGTGTGTCCTGTTCTTTCTACTTATTTGCTGCTGCCAGCTTGACAGCATTTCCAAGGTTCCACAGTATCGTGAGTTACATTTCAATCTATTTTTTATAACATGGCTCCTACTGACAAGGATCAGGATGAAAAACTTACTTCTAAACGAGCATCCTATAAAGGGCAACTCACTAGATTCAGAAATTTCATCAACAAATTAAATCCCGCCGAGTGTGATTTAGATATCTTGACACAACGCCTTAAGTTGTACGAACGGTCCTATGATTATTATGATCAAACTCAAACCGAGATTGAATCCGCTTGCCCAGAACTTCAATCGGATCGGGACGAGGTCGAACCCTTGTACTTTGAAGGGATTGCCAAGGCCCACCAATTGATTCGCAGTATCTCAGGACCGGACACTAGGGTCATCAATCCGGCCCAGTTCGCACCCGCTTCAGTTCACAAAAACAAACCGAAACCGTTACTTCCTAAGATAAGCCTACCTCACTTCTCAGGCAAGGAAAGTGAATGGTATTCTTTTTATGAACTTTACTGCTCCCTAATTCATGAAAATACTGTCATTCCTGATATTCATAAATTCTTCTACTTACGTACGTCTTTGGATAGTGAGGCCTTAGCCTTGGTGGAGTCACTGCCTTTAAGCGCAGAGAACTACCACATCGCCTTTAATCTCCTTAAAGAGAGATATGGCAATTTACGTTTGAGTGTCGCTCGACACATCCGTTGTTTGTTTAACCTACCAGCCGTCAAACCTAATGACGTCACCTCTTTAAGAGACCTGTTAGACTCTATTCAATTGCACGTGAGAGCATTATACCAACTTAAGCAGCCCGTCCAAACATGGGACACCATACTCATTCATCTAGCTACATCCAGATTCGATTTTTCGACTTTAAAGGCATGGGAAATCGAACTCGCCCGCAAGGAGGAATTTTCGTTCGAACACTTAATCTCGTTTCTTAACAGCCGATGCCAAGTCCTTACAGCACTCGCATTTCAGTGCGAAAATGTCGAAACGAATAATCAGTGTCACAGCCTTGAGAAAAACCTTGCCTTTTCAAAGGGTCATCGGCCCCCATCTGTCGAGAACAAGCAAACCCGTTCTGCTTCTTTTAATCATGCAAGAGAACATATCAGGCCGCCCAACAAATCTTTCAAATGCACGCTCTGTAAAAAGCTTCACACATTGTATTTGTGCAAATCTTTTAAAGAATTGTCTGTCGAAGATCGAAGGAAGTTTGTCTTCAATAGCAAACATTGCTTCAATTGCTTGTCACCTAAGCATTCTTCTTCGAACTGTACGTCATCAAATCTCTGTTTCCATTGTAAAAAACCGCACCATTCTTTATTGCACGTTCATGAGAAATCGAGGTCATCAGCACCCGCTTCTTCAAGCTCCATGCAGAGCAGATCCGAACAAACTGATGCTTCTTCCTGCATTTCTAACACCGAAACTTCTTACAGTGCGCAAACCCTTTTGACCACTGTACAATTCGAAATCCAAGATAAATTTGGAAATTGGTTTAGAACCCGCGGTCTTCTCGATTCTGCTTCAACGCACAACTTTGTTTCGCAATCATTAATTAAAAAACTAGGTCTTTCGTCATCGCCTACTTCTATCAATGTGACCGGCATTGACAATTTGAAAACTCAAGTCTTGCAGTCTTCAAAATTGAAAATCAGAGACGTTTGCCAAAGAAACACCAATCTTAATTTAAACTGTCTCATTCTTACCAGTATTGGCAAAGACACTCCTAGCAGCGCTATTAATACTTCCAGTTTAAAGATTCCTTCGCATTTAAGGTTAGCTGATCCTCAGTTTAATGCTCAAGGTCCCATTGATGTACTTTTCAGTGCCAGTGTTTTCTGGAATTGCATTCGCAAACAAATACGCAGGTTATCTTCAACCGTGGTCGCTAGAGACACCGATTTTGGTTGGGTTATTACTGGTGAAATCCAACAACCCAGTCTTCAAACTAAAGCGCAATGTCATTTCGTTACAGCTTACATAAATCCCATTTCTGAAAAAGAGAACGCTCATGTTTCAGATCTCAATATTTTTGAAAAACACTTGCCGAACGATGTCTTATCGTGAACAACTACGCTACCTTTGTAAGTTGTTTAAATGATTTTGCTTTCTTCCCGCACAAAATGGCAATTCAAGTTCGCCGCACTTTGTGTTACTTCGTGTACCTTCTTATGTCATTTTTATAGCAGGTAATTGCTTAAAATTTCTATTGAAAACTATCTTCCCCTTGTGTAAAACCATGGCTATCAGTCTCCATCACTTCGCTGTACGCTATGTTTCACTTCTTTCGCTATTTAGAAGGACGGCCACGGCCGGCTCCCTCCTCCTTCCTCACAATTGGAGGTCGCTTTTGAAACCGCTTGAAAAGCTGAATTCTTTAGCATCTAGAATAACTATTCTTATGCATAACCTCCTTCTCAATGTCCCGGCTTCCCTTCCTATTTCGGAAGAATCAAGCTTTTTTCTCTCGAAAATTGTCGGATTCCGTGATCCTCTCAATTATGCGAAATTGATTTCATACTTTATTTCTTATGTTTCCAAATTGCTTTTTCACGTCCAAGTTACGATTGACTGCATGCCGTCCAACCTGAATATCTGCTTTAAGTCTCAGCTGATTTCAATTGTGCTGTTTGTTTATTCCGAACTGCTTGTTTTTCAAATTTGTTTGTATACAAGCCCGAGGAAGGTCAAGTCACTGTTCATTTCCTGTATGCTTGCTAAAGGTCAAAGCAAGTTTCTCTTATCTCAACTCTGGCTGATTGCCAACCATTGTCTGGCGAGTCGCTACCGTAAGCTCGGAAGCCGCTCACCTATTTCCCAAAATAAACTTGTTCTAGTCAAGGACTCTTTCAGATATTTATATTCGTTATCTCGCTGTACTCTGTGGGTCAAGGCCGCGCTTGCTTATGTCTCCCACTTACTCACGCTCGTATTCTACAACTGCTTCGATTCTTGTTTCAAAACATCGTTGCGTATTTCTCACGCGCTCATGTATTGCACTCTGCTTACATATTTTGAAATCTTATTGTTCACTGATGAACAAACTTGTTTTTTCTCGTCGTCACATTCGATGTGTTTTTGCATTTATACTTGTTATGTCACGTTTCTCGCTGACTTAAGTATTTTTCTGAGTAACCCCTTTGACACTTATTATGACTTAAGGTCATTGTTTATGGCTACTAGGTTGTTACCTATGGCGTTCTTGCTTTCTACTCGCATCGTTCCTTTGTTTATTTGGTATATTCTTATCCTTAATAGATGTACTTGTTTCTATACGCTTTGTTTAAACTTGTCAATTCTCTTTTCGCATCATATCGCCATCTTTACTAGTGCTTTATTTCCCTCAGCTTCTAGCTATTTTGTGATTGAAAGTGTTGATAATTCTCGCCTTTTAACTCCGTTTTCCAATGACCCTGATGACCTGCTTCCAGTCACACCTGGTCACTTCCTTACACGCACTTCTCTTTCTGCCCCTCCTCCTCTTCCCAATTCTTACAGGGAATCTAATCTACCTATCGTTTGGCGTAAACTTGAAGCCCTCCGTAATTCCTTTTTGAAGAGGTGGAACTTGGAATATTTAACTTCCTTGCAACGGAGGCAGAAGTGGTTTCTTTCCAGTCCCGACATTAAAGTGGGGGACTTGGTCTTAGTTAGGGATGTTTCACCCCCCCCCCCCTAGTCTGGCCTTTTGGAAGAGTGACCGAGTGTTATCCTGGAAGAGATGGGAGAGTCAGGGTGGTCAGTTTTGACCACTAATGGTCAGATCACAAGACTACTTCTCTTCAATTGCTTATTACCTTTAAATGTTTACTTGTTTTTCTTGTTCTCTGTTGGTGTTTACCCCTCCCAGTATGGTGCATTCTTGGAATACACGGTACGAGAGATTAAAATTTTGAATGCTTTTGCATGTTCTTTCCTTCCTCTTTGTCAAACACCAACAGTGATCTTCTGTTTCTTCCTTGATGGGCAAATCTCTTATGTCTTCATGAGTCTGTTCTAGATATATATTCTCTGTGACTCACCTAGCGTCGTCTAGCAGCGAATCTCTGAAGCTCTTCAACTCTTCCTGGTGCAAGATGACTTACTTATCCATTTGGCCACCAGATCCTGTTACCATCGCCAGCTATTATCTCCATGAGCAAGAGAATTACGTCTACTCTTTTACTCACCATGCTGCGCTAGTATCGCCAGTTATCAACTCTTTGAAGACCAGCTCAGCTAGAGAAGATCAATTTTTTGTTGTAACATTGGCAATGCTTATATGTTCTCCTTTTGTCTCCTACCCCCCACTTTTTTCCCCTTCCTTTGACCCTCCGTGCTCCGTTGAGCAGGTCTCACTTCGCAATCGGCAGTTGACTCGGTCAGTTAAAGCTCCTCTCGAACTAGTCTCCTCAAACCAAGAGGCACACTCTCTTCTACGCCATGTTGGCAAGGTAGTTGTCATCAAAGGAAACTTCGCCTTCAACATGAAATCAAGATAAGTACCATCTTAAAGGTTTTAACCTCATCTTCATGGTTTTAACTTCCACGTGCTTTTAATGATACTTTTATAGACAGTGTGAAATTATTTATTTTGGGGCAAAAATCATTCTTCGTGGGATTTGCCATGTTGAGCTTTTGCTCGTATAAGCTAACCTTACTAAAAAAGAGCTTTTCTTAAGCTATTCAAATGAGAAATCCTCTCACTACGTGGGATATTACCTAATACACGCTGTCTATAATTCACCAAGCTAGTTCCTCCGTTGGATTTTCTTGACCCCATTTTTCTATTAAGATCGTTCTGGAACCTTCCAGATTCTGTACTTGATCTACAAGTCCTGTCGTCATGTATTTTTTCTCACTCGTGAGAATACTATTTAAAATTGAAGAATCTCATTTCTGAATTAAAAGCTCAATAGCTAACTTTCTTCCACCGCTGGAACCGCTGGAATGTTCTATGGTACATTTAATTGTAACTCACAACTTTCTCAAGAAATAGACTCTCACCTATATAGTGCAATCAGTTATTTTCATAATTGCAATAACTTTCTTTCTCATAAACTTTAGTGTTTCTATAGTGAACTTTGCATCCATCTTTACAGACTATAGTGATAACCAGTGCTTGCTCCATTTTTCTACCGCGTCGCGATCGTCCGTTTACCTCAAATACGGCCATGAACATTGATCCTATATCCCAATGATCTTTCCTCAACCTTCTACTAACAACCCATATTAATAAAATTGTAACTTTTCTATAAGGTGTCACTCACGAAGTGCCCTTCCAATTTTGCTTGTTTAACATTAATTAATTTCTGCATAATTACGTGTGTGATACACGATTCAAATTTACATTGTTCCTTTCCTATAATCAGGGAAAACAATTCTTTAAACTCTTGAGCGAGTCATTTTCAGGTTTCACGAAATGGAAACTGTCCCATCTGGCTAGTGATTCCTACTCAAACTTGGGAAGTCTAGAACCTTCCTTTTAACTTTCTTCAGGTTTCACAGTAAGTGACCTGCCCTCTTGTGTATAATTGTCACATAAGTAATGCAGCTTAAATATAAGAAGTTGTAGGAACTTCTATCTTATTCTTCATGTTTTTCTTATTGTTATTTTCGAAGTTGTCACTTTCTCTAGAACATTCTCTCAAGAATTTCTTAAAGTACACTCTTTGTACTCAATTTAAATGTTTAAACTTTAATTACTACACATGTCTTTTTATTTTCTTATAAAGATTTTAGAAACATTTAAGGTTTGAAACCTCATAAATTGTCAATTGCCTGGAGCAATCGTTTAATGTGAGGAGGTCTGCGACCCCATTACTTAAAAAAGTTTAAATGAACTATGTTTGTAAAAATATATTACATACTTGTTAAATTCATTAACCTTCTTTGAATTGTTTAATAAATTAAATATTTGTTTTTGGATTCATAATTTCTCTGATACTACAGTTAGGCAAGATCCTGGCTTTCCTAGCTCTTCCTAGGTTCATGCCCTCGTTCATACTCAATAAAGCTTTTACTATTTGTCTTGCCAGACTATCACCCTTCCCCATAGTACTTTTATGCACGCTTGGGAGGAAATACACTAAAGCCTTTCTCTGGCAAAACGCCCAAGTCCTAGCTGTGTTTCCCGTCAGCTTAGACCAAGCTCTTACCCACTTTAGGTATCCGAGAGCGGATTTGCAGTTGCAACCGCCTCTAAGTGTATTGAAAGTCAAATTCATAACTTTTGTGGAACTCTCCTCCTATTTTTCTATCCTTTTTCTCCAATCCAAAACCTACTTCCTTTTTTTAATCATCTTCCCTTGGTGGGTGGGTTATTCCTTATCCAATAATCTACCCACCCGTCATGGGCTGGATGGTGCCAGGGGTTGAGTTTGACATCTGACTAGGTGGAAAGCGTCTTCGGTGACGTAACTGGTAGCATGCAGAATGTTTATGCCTAAGGTCGCGGTTTCAAAGCCGGCCGAAGTCGTCGGATTTTCTAAGAGCGCTAAAATCCCTCAGTATGCTTTCCTTTGGAGGAGAAGTTCCAACGTTCGTTACGAGTTGCTGGTTGGGGTGGCATCTAGTAGCCAAGTTCACAGCTAGGTGTCATTGACGGTAGTACCTGGTAGCAACATTAGGAACTACTGCTTGAAATTGAACGTCTGCAGTCCTTACCTGAATTACAGACTAATACAGCCATTACAATTCACACCGTTTATCAGACAGATTCTACACTCACCCAAAGTACACGGGGTTAAATGACCACGTTGTCGCAGCCCCTACACTGAGGAACCAACCAGAGGTAGATTTCATTAGAAAGCTAACTATTGCAATGGGTACCATGTTTCGACTTCCGGAAAATTTCGACATATCTTCGCGTTTCACATCCCCCAGACCTCAAAACCTCCGTCAGTTCAAAAGTTTATATATAATTTATGTATATCGGTTTCTTGTGGACACGATCACTGCCGTAATTCTGCATCAATCACTTTGAATTTTTTACCGAATATGTATACCTATAAAATCTCGGTCGAGTTCGTTACTGGGCTAAATCGTTCGAAGGGGGTGAAAATGGGGGGCTTTTTTTTTTCGAAAAAGTGAAATAATGCTATAACTCTCTTAATATGTGAAATATCGAATCCGTTCAACGTTCATACTATGTGTCGGATAAAGCCCAAACATTTATGTTTGAAGAGTTTTTTATAGCACCAACCATTGACCAAAGGGGTGGGAAAAAGTGGGTTTTTCGGGAAACATTAATCATATCTCTCTTAATAGGCACAATATCAAAACCGTACAAAATGGACAATATTCCCCTAATAATTACCTAAAACGTTTGTCTGAAAGAATTTTTGATATGACCCACCATTATGCCAAGGGATGAGAAAAATGATTTCGGAATTATAAGAAAATGCCAAGAGCTATCAGTGGTTGCCATGGCAACACTACTAAATTGATGAGGGATGAGCCATCAGACGTTGCCATGATAACGCATTTGCACGAGATCATATTCAGAATTCCATCTGACTAAGTGGGAAGCGGCTTCGGTGACGTAACTGGTAGCAAGCATGCTGAATGTCTATGCCCAAGGTTGCGAGTTCAAAGCCGGCCGAAGTCGTCGGATTTTCTAAGAGCGCTAAAACTCCCTCAGTATGCTTTCCTTTGGAGGGGAAGTTCCAACGTTCGTTGCGAGTTGCTGGTTGCGGTGGCATCTAGTAGCCAAGTTCATAGGTAGGTGTCGTTGACGGTAGTACCTGGTAGCAACATTAGGAACTACTGCTTGAAATTGACCGTCTGCAGTCCTTACCTGAATTACAGACTAATACAGCCATCCATAAGTACACGGGGTTACATGACCGCGTTGTCGCAGCCCCTAAACTGAGGAACCAACCAAAATCTCTGCGGGAGATATAATTTTGCGTTAAAAAGTAACAGACCGTTACATAGTTACACATGAGTGTCGAAACCTTGCATAAGGACATTGTGACCACAAGTATAAAAATGGACCCCAAATGATAAAAAGGTTACCGTTCCACATAAGAAAATAAAATGTTTAAAATAAGCATAAAATGACGAAAAACAAAGTTAATTAAGCCTCAATTATAAAATACCTTCTCGCAATAAATGAGGTCTGATCCTTCTACGAAAACCTGCATATTCTGCCTATTTACGCCTATCCCCGAGTTTGTCCGGTGAAATCTACCTCCACCTTCCGGCTTGCCGAGAGGACTTTTTAAATTCAGATTTGTGTTTCACAGTAAACACAATTATTCTCCGTTAAAAACAAGCCATACAATTCTTTTTCTAACATGACAGCTTATACGTGGGCATGGCTATAGATTACAAGTAGTATAATCATCAGCTAAGGATTCAATTTCCATTACCTACACCTCTCATGGTATGGCAATTCGTTAAATTATAGAGAACGTTTCTATATGTTCTGTTACATTATTATTTGACCATCTCACCGTATAGTGGTTAACCTACTTGGTTGTCAACCCTAAGGTCTTGGCTTCCAACCCCGACTATACCATGACATTCATTTCAAGGTTGCAATAAGCTTCACTAAGCCTTTGTCAAACCTAACAACGATCTAGTCATGTGCAGAGCACGTCCTCTATCAAGCAGACGAGTAATATGAAACTTGCTGACAAAATCGCTGTGCTGTTATCACCAAGGCACACTAGACAAACCAAAGCCAGTGTCTCTGTGCAGATTCAAGCCAGCGGTAGTATGCAAGCCTATGTTTGTTTAAAAAGCATCATGAATATAACTCCACTGTCACCACAGAGGCCCCGGTTCGATTTTTTTTCTAAAGGCTGCAACAGGTTATACAGGTAAAACTTTTTGGTAAAGGGTTGGCCATCCTGACTTCTTCAACACCTCAAACCAATGTTTACTATTACTGGTGAGTTACCATTTTTTCTTCTTCTTTTCCCAATTAGTTTGAGTCGCCGGAGCCAACCAGGCTCATTTTGGTTTTGGCCGGGGATTTAAGGCCGAATGCCCTTCCTGACGCCACGTGATTTTTCAGGTGAAAATTCCAACCCCTGCTGTCACCGGGATTTGAACCCCAGCTGTCCGGGTAAAGACGAGCAGCTAAGCACCTGCGCCATCCACGCTCCCCACTGGTTAGTTATCTATACACACATTAATCCATAATTACCTAATAATAATTGTAACCCCACATTAACGGCACTGGCCAGCAGTACGTCGGTAACTCGATAACCAACGCTCTGCTTCACCAGAATGAGACGAGTACGGGGAGCGTGGATGGGCCAGCTTACCTGTATTCAGAGGTCCGGGTCACTTCCGCAGCAAAATCACCTCCAGAAGGCAAATCCCAACGGAAGAGTTCCAAAGGGAGTGGAAGGAAGATGGAGAAGGGGACAACACACACAGGCTATCGTACAAACACCCCCCAAAAACCAACGGAACTTCCGTCGGTGAAATAATGCCACAACAAAAGAATTAAAAAGGTAAAAATATAAGGTTTAATATTAAAAATTTAAAGAAGACCTTCACCATAAACTGAACATGCATCAACCAACACAAATTTCCAAGAAGGCCAGATAGCGGCTAACATGCTTGCTTGCAAAGCCAAGAAGAGGAAAGACTTAATTTAAAATAAAAAAAAAATATTTAACAGCCCAAAGGTTAAAATAGAAATTACATGCACAACACAATGAGAAAGGGCTTGATAAATTGCAAGGAAATGCAATCACGATCCGACATGCAGATGTTGAGGCCACGCCAAAAAAAATATAAGGATTGAAATTAAATTAAATTTAAAAAAAAATGGGACAGAAAATAAATAAATAAATGATATGCACGCCGGCGAAAAACACAAGGACATTTACCAAAAATCACAAAATTAACATTAACAAGATTACATTAAAAAAAAGGGATTAAGCTAACACACAACACGACCGCCTTTTGAGACCCGCGCCAAAGGACTGACCATGAGACCACAATGCATCACGGTAAACAACATGGCCACACAAAAACATGCCAGATCGAAATTACGGCAAACAATTAATAAGATTAAAATTTAAACATTAGTAGAAGGAAATGAACGGCGGACAATAATTACATCTAAAAACTATTACAAGTGTAAAGGGCACGGATCATGAATAAATTAATTTGAATACTATATCAATCATAAGATTGGCAAAAGAAAATAAATAATAATTTAAACGTGAAATAAACTAATAAATGTGTCTCCAGAAGGTAAAAAAAATAAAAAATAACAAACATAATATATACAAGGAAACGTTATTAAAACGTAAAGGAAATTTTAGGCCTACAAGCCAAAACACCACAGAAGATCAACATTCGTACACGGCCAAAATTGGAGCTCCCAAAATAAAATAATTAGATAAATTAAATTAAAAAAAACGTACCTTACATCCTTCTCAGTGGAGACACAATAATAATAAAATAATTAACACATAATTTTATGTTATTACATGTGCTTCACAAAAAATGGCTAACCCGGCACATGCGTTGTTTGGGTCACAATCACAGGTCACATTCCACACGTCCACTTCACGGCGAAACGATGAAAATTCATAGCCCGAAGAGAACAGGCAATTCCTTTTTCTTGAATATATATATTTTGTAGAGAATGGGGGCTAAAAGCCCCCATTAGTGGAGACACCTTTCACGACCAGACCTTCTTATTTCTCTTGGCGACAGCTAATGGAGACTCCCAAAATGGCGGAGAACTTTTTGCGTCCAGAACCGAACTGCATTTATGTAAATAATATTGTCCAATCACGGAGTGACACCTCAAAACAACAATGTCATAAATAAGTTCATAATTTGGCGGTATCATGAACACACACCGTTCTTTGTTTTATGACGTAGAATCATAATTGTTTTTCACTTATGTCACGAATTGGTAGAGTTTTAAAGGAAACACCAACGCACTCTATTGGTGAATAAGCAGGAACTACTTAGAGAAAGCCGAAGTCCGACAGCAGGAGCCATCTCGCGTTGACCAACGGAACCACGACAACAGGCGGTCGGTTCAAATGTCATGAAGTATGATCCACCGGAATATACATGATTGAAAACGAAGAGACGTGCACTTGCACGTATCAGTCTCCCTCCCTTAAGCGTGAACACCGTTCACGAATATGCCTAGGCATAGACAGTACTCCTTAACTAGTCGATTCACCAAGCAAGTTTGCTGAAGAAAATGTTCACCAGTTAACTCCAATAGATGGGCGAAACCGCATCGTTTTGGTTAGGAAGAATGCAGGGTCAGATTATCAGTGATGGGATAATTGATCACCTCGCAAACCACTTAGTCAACAGCATCACTGTGTCCAAAAATCTTCAGAAACGTAGTACACCAGCACCAGCAGTGCTTTCAGAGTCCGAGACACGTTAGATACATTTTCAATAAGTCCAATTTAGTTCGTTTTAAACGAAGTAGGTGGAAGCAATGTGCAATATATTATGTGACGCGTGGGCAGCCATTTACAAAACCGAAGTTACTCTAATTTCAAAAAAGGATTACAGAATTTACAATTTCTTACTACATTTTACAAGGAGAAACAAAGTTGAATTTAAATGAAGAAAATATTTCTGACCATGCCCTAGATCCGTGCTTACAAAATGTCATTAACAAGTTTACCTTTTTACAGATTCGAAGTACATTTCAAGATTACATGAGTTAGTTGACTATACATTTCGAAGGAACTACGGTAGAGGAATGATCACTACAATTCCCAAAGGGAACAGGAATACAAGGTTACCATGAGTTAGGTCTCCCACCGAGCCCAACTTACATGTTATCATCTCCTATGAAACATCAAAATTAGGTACATTTTTACAATTTACCATTACAATGGGAACTTCGCAACATTTACATTTTGTATCCCATCAGAGTTTGCATATCCAGTTCAAAATTCCAGAAGGAACTGATGCCTGAAGGCTTCAATGACGGTTAGGGACACTCTACATTATACAAAATTTGTTTTACAAAATTTACGGTAGCATTTCCTCATTAAACACCTCTCCACCCCGCTTAATGTGTGATAGATGCACTCTAGAAATTTTGTTGGCCTTAGGGTTTCGAACAAGAAGAGTAACAGGAGTCAAGAATGCCTCTACATGGCATGGGCCTTTAAAACGAGGGGTTAACTTGCTTGAGACTAGATTACTGACGCCCTTGGGCTCGAAATTGCGGACGTACACAACATCACCAATTCCCAAATCAGCTGGCTTGCGACAGGCATTGTGTCGCCTGGCAAGTTGGTCATGGGATACCTTAATATTCTCTCTAGCCTTGTCGAATTTCGCCCTCATATCCTCGGGCGTGAAACTGTCAGGAAGGAGATCGTGCAGGTTCCACAGGTTGGACAACGGAGAATTAGCCATAAAGGAAAACATTAGCGAAAAAGGGGTAGCTTTCTTGCTCTCATGCACGGCGGTGTTGAAAGCAAAATTGAGCCAATGCAAATTAGAATCCCACTTGGAATGGTCGTCGTGGTGGAAAGCAATCAGAGCAGAACGGAGATTACGATTGACTCGCTCAGCGAGAGACGGGTTAGGAAAATAGGGAGTGGTGGTTACATGCGAAATAGCATAATCAAATAAGAATTGACGGAACTGATGAGATACAAAGCACTTGGCATTATCTGACACCAGATACTGACACGGCCCAAAAGACGAGAAGATGGAATTAAGACACTTTATGACGGAACTGGTCGCAGCCTGTCTGGTGGGGAAAATCCAACTAAACCGGGAGAAACCGTCAGTGCAAACAAGCGCAAATTGGTTTCCCCGACCAGAGCGAGGGAACGGTCCAACATGGTCGATAAAAAGCCTCTCCATGGGTCTAGATGCTGGTTCAGATGACAACAGGCCAACCTTAGTAGAAACCGGAGGTTTGCTAATACTGCATGCAGCACAATTCCTAATGAGCCTCCTGATGTCGCCATCCATACCTTGCCAAATGAAAAACTGTCTGATTTTAGCTCGGGTCTTGAATACTCCTAGGTGGCCACCAATAGGAGATTCATGATAGTAACGAAAGATTTCCGGAATGAGGATTGACGGGAGCACAATTTTAGGTAGGCGGTCATGACGAGACGAACAACACAATACACCGTCCTTCAGAGAGTAGGGCTTGATCACTTCACCAGAATTGATTCGGTCAATAAGGCTAGATAAGGAGGGGTCTTCTTTCTGGAATCGTCTCACATCCTCAAAAAGCACAGGGGAATTGCTAAGAACGGCATTGACACAATTTACAGTAGATACAAGATCTACAGGTTCACATTCCTGAACATCCTCTTCAGCTGTTTCCTCGTACATGCGGCTTAAAGAATCAGCTACCGCATTTTCGGACCCATAAATATGTTGGACAGTGAACTGGAACGACAGAATCCTAGTTGCCCACCTAGCAATTCTACCAGTTTTGCGGGGTTTCCCTAAGACCCAGCTCAAGGCTTGGTTATCGGTCTCAAGGAGAAACTTGGTGTGCTCAAGATACATACGGAATTTTTCTAGAGCGAACAACACAGCTAAACCCTCAAGTTCATAAATGGAATACTTCCTCTCTGCGTCCGTTAAGGTACGAGAAGCGTATGCAATGGGTTGCCTACCCAGATCAGATTCCTGCAGAAGGACACAACCAACACCACGACCAGATGCATCAGTCTGCACAATGAACTGCTTCCCAAAATCCGGAATGGCTAACACAGGGGCGTTAGAGAGCGCAAGCTTAAGATCTTCGAAGGCTGCTTGCTGAGAGGGACCCCACTCGAACTTCACAGCCTTTTTGCGTAATTGATTTAGAGGAGCAGCTCGGTCGGCAAAGTTACTGATAAACTTACGAAAGAAGTTGACCATACCAATGTAGCGAGCAACACCCTTGGCGTTCTTGGGTGATTTAAAATCTCTGATGGCCTGCGTGCGAGACTGGTCCACTGAGATACCAGATTCAGAAACAATATGACCCAAGAAGGAAATTTTGGGCTTGGCAAAGGAAACCTTGGACAATTTGACGGTAAGTCCAGCGTCACGCAACCGATCAAGTACAATTTTCAGATGATCAACGTGTTCCTCGAAGGACTCAGAATAGATCACCACATCGTCAAGGTAGTGGTACACAAACTTGAATTTAATTTCTGAAAATACCTTGTCCAGTAGTCTGCTCAACACAGCGGCTCCGGTGGATAGGCCAAACGGGACACGGGCATACTCAAACAGGTTCCAGTCAGTGGAAAAAGCAGTAACATGCCTGGATTCAGGAGAGAGGGGAATTTGGAAGTAGGAAGAATTTAAATTGAGGATCGTGAACACCTTCGCGTTGCGAAACCAACTAAAACATGTGTGAAGGTCCGGCAAAGGAATGGACTGCAAAACAACTTTTTGATTAAGAGCCCTATAGTCGACCACCGGCCGAAAACCACCGTTAGGTTTTGGCACAAGAAATACAGGGGATGAGTAGGCAGAGATAGAGGGTTGGATTACACCTTCTTCTAACATTTTATCGATAATCTTACGAAGTTCAGCCATCTTGGGCGGGGCAAGGCGATACGGGCTGGAACGCATCGGCACAGAATCGGTTAGCTCAATCTTGTACTCCATCAAATGGGTTACACCCAGCTTGTCAGTAAATACATCGCCATACTCCTGACATAACCTCTTAATGGCCTCCCTTTGAAGACTCGTTAAATTTTCCAGATCGAGATCCTCAATAGTCATAGGTTCAGTAACAGAATTGACAGCAGGAGAAGATAAAACCGGGTTAAAAGATAATTTACTCTGTGGATTAAACTTAAACCATAAGTTGCGAGCACCAAAATCAAGAAGCATACCAACGTGTGACATGAAATTAGCTCCAATGACCACAGCACAAGAAAGATTTCTGGCAACCAAAAATTTAAATTTCCAAGAAAAATTTAGAATATGAATTTTGACTGTCATACTACCCAAAATATTTAAGTTTGAACAATTTGCCGAAATAAAAGATTCATTGTTAGGCTCTAACTCAGGAAATTTGCAAACACTCTTCATAGATAAAAACCAGTCCTCGCTTATAAAGGATGCGACACTACCAGAATCAAGCAATGCAGAAACGGGCTCGTCATTAACACACATTTCAATAAACGGGGATATTCCTTTAGCCACAGGAGAAATTCCAAAATCATTACTCACTCTAACACGATTACAATTAGGTGACGAGGACACCCGCACCACAGGTTTCACACAACGTTTAGAATTAGGCTGACTTGCCACGCCATTGTTCACCGACAGGTTAGGTAGGTCAGCGACATAAGCAGAATTAGCACATGATGAATTAGTTTTCATAGAGTTATCAAGACTATCATTGGTAGGGCGACCAGAAACTTCACAGGGTTTTCCCAAATTCTTACACACAGAAATATCCTTGGAAGTAACACCCGAATTGGTCTCCTCAACGTTCCGTCATTGGCGATACACAGCCTGGTTACTCGGACACACCTTCTTGACATGCCCCACGCCACCGCACGTGTGGCACTTAATATTGGGTCGAGGATGAAACCTTAGGTGGGGGACGAGACATCAACGAAGGAGGAGGACAAGACATCAAGGAAGGAGGAGGAACATTAGCTACACGAAGGGAATCTTCATGCTTCACAGCCATAGCCTCTATAACGACCTGTTTCAGCTCGACGAATGACGAAGGCCTGGTACACATAGTCATATATGACCTAAATTGAGGCGAAAACCCATTCACAATTGATGACACCAACTGTCGCTCAGTTAAAGGGGATGCAAAAACCTGGGCATACACCTTAATGTCGCTGACATAGTCGCTAAGGGACTCGTACAGCCTTTGGACACGATGAAGGAACTTATGCTCGAGAGCACTTAGGGCGCTCGCAGGGACAAAATACCACAATACTTCCCTAATAAACATGGCTAAGGACATGCGGAGGTGGATAGCTTCAACAAGCTTATCGCGCAGCATACCGGATGCAACAGGATACAAAAGTTGGAAAATCTGAATTTCCGACATCCCAAAAATCGAGGCATGGTTACCCAACTCTACCACTTGCTTTAAAAATTGTACCACTTGGGTAACGTCATCAAGGTTGAAATGTTTTAATTTAGTTAAGAAACCAGAAATAGGATGAGGAATCGACCCATAATTAACGGTAGGTGAGAACGTAGCATTAGGAATAGAGACATTGTTACCAGGGTAGCCCGCTCGCACACCATCTACAGGCGACAAAACATTAATATTACTAGAGAAAGAACTGGGATGCAATGGGTCGGCAGGACCCAGGAAATCATTAGGTGACCTAACATGAGAAGAATGACCGTATGCAGGATTAAGTGGTATGGACGAGCCAGCGCCAGGCAACAGAGGGGCAGGCAAACTACTACTGGTAATCGATCCCAAAACCTCAGACCTAGTAAACAGAGGTGATTCACGTTCAACCCCAGAAGAACTCTCCAAATTCACAAGGTTATCGCTTAAGTCAATTAAATTGAAAACACTATTGTTGTCGGCCATTTTGGAAAACACAGAATGCAGACAACCAATATAGAAAGAAACAAAATTCAGGAATTACAAGGACAGTTTACACTTTCACAACAGT
This sequence comes from Meconema thalassinum, assembly GCA_946902985.2. Classification (NCBI taxonomy): domain Eukaryota; kingdom Metazoa; phylum Arthropoda; class Insecta; order Orthoptera; family Tettigoniidae; genus Meconema; species Meconema thalassinum. The sequence continues at coordinate 194,892,719 of OX336395.1, forward strand.
ACCACAACTAGCAATTACCATCACCAAAGATTAGGCTGACACTCAAACACAGCCACCCTACTACACCAAATCATGCACCATGCTGTCCAGAACTGCACACGTCACCACCTGCTTGGCTCGAGAACAGGGAGCTAAATTACAAAAATTGGCACAAAACATCAGGCTACCAGCTTCCGACGGGGCTCCAGGATGCCTTCACACGCAGCATATAGGCTATCAGAACATTAAGAAATCCCATTTCCCATGCCAAGAACACATGTCAGACACTCACCGGGCTTCATCTTCAGTGGGGATGTTGCACACCAACAGGACAAAACTACAGCAGGAAACACCTCGCTTATAACAGGACACTTACATACAGCATATAGATATCCAGAGGAAAACATGAAACACAATAAACGACAAGGATTAGCATTACATAACATTAAGTGCACTTTCCTGACAAAATCCCACCGACAACCGACCCATCAGCATTAGAGGGGTCCATAAAACAGCCTGTGGGTACTGGGGAGGGGATTGTTACGGAAGTGAACATGAGCAGGATCTGCTACCAGAATGTAACCCCACATTAACGGCACTGGCCAGCAGTACGTCGGTAACTCGATAACCAACGCTCTGCTTCACCAGAATGAGACGAGTACGGGGAGCATGGATGGGCCAGCTTACCTGTATTCAGAGGTCCGGGTCACTTCCGCAGCAAAATCACCTCCAGAAGGCAAATCCCAACAGAAGAGTTCCAAAGGGAGTGGAAGGAAGATGGAGAAGGGGACAACACACACAGGCTATCGTACAAACACCCCCCAAAAACCAACGGAAATTCCGTCGGTGAAATAATGCCACAACAAAAGAATTAAAAAGGTAAAAATATAAGGTTTAATATTAAAAATTTTAAGAAGACCTTCACCATAAACTGAACATGCATCAACCAACACAAATTTCCAAGAAGGCCAGATAGCGGCTAACATGCTTGCTTGCAAAGCCAAGAAGAGGAAAGACTTAATTTAAAATTAAAAAAATATTAAACAGCCCAAAGGTTAAAATAGAAATTACATGCACAACACAATGAGAAAGGGCTTGATAAATTGTAAGGAAATGCAATCACGATCCGACATGCAGATGTTGAGGCCACGCCAAAAAAAATAAGGATTGAAATTAAATTAAATTAAAAAAAATGGGACAGAAAATAAATAAATAAATAAATAAATGATATGCACGCCGGCGAAAAACACAAGGACATTTACCAAAAATCACAAAATTAACATTAACAAGATTACATTTAAAAAAAAGGGATTAAGCTAACACACAACACGACCGCCTTTTGAGACCCGCGCCAAAGGACTGACCATGAGACCACAATGCATCACGGTAAACAACATGGCCACACAAAAACATGCCAGATCGAAATTACGGCAAACAATTAATAAGATTAAAATTTAAACATTAGTAGAAGGAAATGAACGGCGGACAATAATTACATCTAAAAACTATTACAAGTGTAAAGGGCACGGATCATGAATAAATTAATTTGAATACTATATCAATCATAAGATTGGCAAAAGAAAATAAATAATAATTTAAACGTGAAATAAACTAATAAATGTGTCTCCAGAAGGTAAAAAAAATAAAAAATAACAAACATAATATATACAAGGAAACGTTATTAAAACGTAAAGGAAATTTTAGGCCTACAAGCCAAAACACCACAGAAGATCAACATTCGTACACGGCCAAAATTGGAGCTCCCAAAATAAAATAATTAGATAAATTAAATTTTAAAAAAACGTACCTTACATCCTTCTCAGCGGAGACACAATAATAATAAAATAATTAACACATAATTTTATGTTATTACATGTGCTTCACAAAAAATGGCTAACCCGGCACATGCGTTGTTTGGGTCACAATCACAGGTCACATTCCACACGTCCACTTCACGGCGAAACGATGAAAATTCATAGCCCGAAGAGAACAGGCAATTCCTTTTTCTTGAATATATATATTTTGTAGAGAATGGGGGCTAAAAGCCCCCATTAGTGGAGACACCTTTCACGACCAGACCTTCTTATTTCTCTTGGCGACAGCTAATGGAGACTCCCAAAATGGCGGAGAACTTTTTGCGTCCAGAACCGAACTGCATTTATGTAAATAATATTGTCCAATCACGGAGTGACACCTCAAAACAACAATGTCATAAATAAGTTCATAATTTGGCGGTATCATGAACACACACCGTTCTTTGTTTTATGACGTAGAATCATAATTGTTTTTCACTTATGTCACGAATTGGTAGAGTTTTAAAGGAAACACCAACGCACTCTATTGGTGAATAAGCAGAAACTACTTAGAGAAAGCCGAAGTCCGACAGCAGGAGCCATCTCGCGTTGACCAACGGAACCACGACAACAGGCGGTCGGTTCAAATGTCATGAAGTATGATCCACCGGAATATACATGATTGAAAACGAAGAGACGTGCACTTGCACGTATCAATAATAATAACCATCATCCTCCATACACATGTCCATTAAGGCATGGTTTCACAAAGATGCTTATGCTCTTAGGTGTATAACACATTTTTCCTCATAACATGACTATTTACTGCTTTAGGGGTGAAATGACCTATCCAGGTAAAAGCATATGTCATAACCTATTTTTTAAGCTATCACACCTAATTTTAGGCTTCTTCGTTTCCTAGATATGGATTTTTCAATTTGGGGGGTTGTTTTCACTCCCTTGCTATTTGTCATCAAATACAAAAGATCTTAGGTTCATTTATTATTTTTAGGTGTTTAACACGTTTTCCCCCCATAACATGACTACATACTGTTTTAGGGGTGAAATGACCAATCGAGGTAAAAGCCCATATTATCCCCTATTTTTTTTAGCTATCACACCTAATTTTAGGCTTCTTCGTTTCCTAGATATGGATTTTTCAATTTTGGGGGTTGTTTTCACCCCCCTGCTATTCTTCATCAAAAACAAAAGATCTTAGGTTTATATATCATTTTTAGGTGTTTAACACGTTTTTTTCCCCATAACATGACTATTTACTGTTTTAGGGGCGAAATGACCAATCGATGTAAAAGCCCTAAATATCCCCTATTTTTTAAGCTATCACACCTAATTTTAGGATTCTTCGTTTCCTAGATATGGATTTTTCAATTTGGGGGGTTGTTTTCACCCCCTGCTATTTTTCATTAAAAACAAAAGATCGTAGGTTCATATATCATTTTTAGGTGTTTAACACGTTTTTTTCCCATAACATGATTATTTAGTGTTTTAGGGGTGAAATGATCAATCGAGGTAAAAGCCTATATCATCCCCTATTTTTTAAGCTATCACACTTAATTTTAGGATCCTTCGTTTCCAAGATATGGATTTTTCAATTTGGGGGGTAGTTTCACCCCCAAACGGTGGACGTCGCCCCAAGTGCTAGGACCCTTCATACAAGTCCCTAGCATGATTGGTTCGCGAGATATGAACAATAGTGTAGTTAGGCCCTTTCGTCAAAAATGAATCATACATTAAACATGAAGTTCCGTGAAGAACTATACAGCCTACTTTTCATGCCAATGATTACTCTACAGAATATGAACCTATCTAGAATAATGACGAAATTAAGTTGCTAATATCGAAATTTCCAATTAGTTCGAAATACTGTATACCTGGCATAATGTATCCTAATAGAGCACTACAGTTGGCAGCCCTGATGACTGAATATATTCTTAGTTCCGTCTCTTAAGGTACTAAATACAAAATTTGGTTGAAGTCCAATGAATAGCATGGACGTTACATGCAGTTAAACATTGGATCTAACAGCGCGCGTAAAATCATGTTGGCAACAATGTCATGCATGTATTGGTCTGAAATAATATGATCTATTGTTGTGCCAATTTTGAATGATATCCATTAGTTAGTATAGAAGTTACATGCATTTTAAAATTGGACCTATCAGAAGGCTTAGAATCATGTTGGCAGCACCGACGTATATTAGTTACTCCAAATTCGTCTAGAATGCCAGGTACTATACGTGTGCAATGTTTAGAGCTATTGGCTTGCATACTTTCTGATATATTGATATTAGGGTAACAAAAATAGGGACAGCACATATTAACAGTTGGCAGCCCTGGTTGCTCCTTAGAATACGCATAGTCATATCTGTTATGGTACACATAGCACATACGAAATTTGGTTGAAATCCAAATGATAGTATGGAAGTTACATGTATTTAAAGTTGGACCTGTCAGCAGGCTTAGAATCATGTTGGTAGCACTCACGTATATAAGTTACTCCAAATTAATATAGAGTGTCAGGTACTATACGTGTGCATAGTTTAAAGCTGTCGGCTTGCATACTTTCTGATATATTGGTATTTGGATAAAATAAATTAGGAGCATTTATTAACAGTTGGCAGCCCTGGTAGGTCTTAAGAATACGCTCAGTCATATCTGGTTATGTACACATACAACATACGAAATTTGGTTGAATTCCACTTGATAGTGTAGAAGTTATATGCATTTAAAAATTGGACCTATCAGGAGGCTTATAATCATTTTGGCAACACTGCCATGTTTGGCCTCCTGGAAATTAAACTGAAATATTATGATCTGTACGTGTGCCAATTTTGAAATAGCTCCCATTCATACTTTCCAAGATATCCAACATGGAGCTCAAATTTCAATTGCGATTTTTTAGCAGTTGGTAGCACTGACATCATTTTCAAATATGGCCGTGAGATATTCAGGTATAGATCTTTACTCCTACCAAATTTTGTTTCAATTGCTGCAGCCGTTTAGGAGTTGATAAGGGGGGGGGGCACACACACAGCCAGCCAGACAGACAGAAGGACAGACAGACAGACAGACAGACACACATTTGCCCGATCTCATAAGTCTACTTTTTCCTCATTTTTGCAAAATGTGAAAAGTAGGCTAAAAACGGGGCGTCACCCCCAGGGTTAGGATACTGCCTATGGCAAAATCCCATCAGGGGTTCGGAAAATATTAACAAACGTATAGTTAGGTCCTTTTGACAAAAGCCGTCCGTGTGCGCACATAAAAAAATACTATTTCACCCCCCGGGTAAGGGTAGTTTTTATTTTGGGGTAGATATACCCTGTCCATAGAAAAGGAGAGTTCACCACGAGTCCTACGACACCTCATAGGTTTAAATCCGATTATTGGTTAGCGAGATAGTAAAAAGCCGATGACCTATTAGTTTTTTTGGTTTATTGCAATACATATTAAAAAAACACTCATTTATAAATCATCATTTAAAAAGCCCGCCCTCTTACAAAAACCGCCAAGTTCGTAAGCATACAAAAATAAATTACTATTTCATCCCCCGGGTAAGGGTAGTTTTTATTTTGGGGTGAATATACCCCGTCCATAGAAAAGGGGAGTTCACCACGAGTCCTACGACACCCCATAGGTTTAAATCCGATTATTGGTTAGCGAGATACTAAAAAGCCGATGACCTATTAGTTTTTATGGTTTCTTTCAATGAATATTAAAAAACACTCATTTATAAATCATCATTTAAAAAGCCCGCCCTCTTACAAAAACCGCCAAGTTCGTAAGCATACAAAAATAAATTACTATATCATCCCCCGGGTAAGGGTAGTTTTTATTTTAGGGTGAATATGCCCGATCCATAGAAAAGGGGATTTCATCACGAGTCCTACGACACCCCATAGGTTTAAATCCGATTATGTTAGCGAGATACTAAAAAGCCGATGACCTATTAGTTTTTATGGTTTCTTTCAATAAATATTAAAAAAAACACTCATTTATAAATCATCATTTAAAAATCCCGCCCTCTTACAAAAACCGCCAAGTTCGTAAGCATACAAAAATAAATTTCTATTTCATCCCCCGGGTAAGGGTAGTTTTTATTTTAGGGTGAATATGCCCCATCCATAGAAAAGGGGATTTCACCACGAGTCCTACGACACCCCATAGGTTTAAATCCGATTATTGGTTAGCGAGATACTAAAAAGCCGATGACCTATTAGTTTTTTTTGGTTTCTTTCAATACATATTAAAAACACTCATTTATAAATCATCATTTAAAAAGCCCGCCCTCTTACAAAACTCCTCAAGTGCGCATGCGTATAAAAAAACATTCATCGCCAAAATGTCAAAAAACACACGTTTACTCCAAATGGCCTTTCCAAATTCCATCAATTTTAAAAAATAACCTCACCATCACCTAGAGCGGAAAAATACCATCTAAACGACCCCTCACTCGACCCTACTCCTCCCCCACCACCTAACCCTTTCCCAACATAGGCATACATATTCAAGCACGAGCGCGACTTGAGGAAACCAACACTACCCCACTACTCGCGAATGACCTTTTAGTTTTGGTCTTTTCATTAAATAAAGAGGCTATAGGAAAGTAGGGGGCATTACTAGCAGTGTTAGGACACCCTGTATGTTCAAATCCCACCATTGGTTAGCGAGATACGAGGAGGGTTCAAAAAGAAGTGGAGCAGCTCCCCTGTCATCCCACTACTTTCAGCGTTACCCTTCCACTTCAGTATTTTATGAAAGTGAACAAAACAACAAGGGCAAATGGAAATAAGGAAGTCTATCGATTTAGTAAGTGTTGGTTTTTAACAACTATGCATTACATTTGCTACATAGGAAAATATTTTAATCAATGAACTGTTTCCTTTTAATTTCCATTTTCCATGAATCATAGAAACCTTCGCAAAAATAACCCAGAATTTTGAAATTCTACGAAGAATTGACTAATTTAGGAATGCAATGTTGCCTATCCTAGAAGAATCTCAAAATTCCCTCAACCAAACCCACTGTCCATAATTTACGTCAGGGGCCGATAACCTAGATGTTAGGCCCCTTAAAACAACAATTATCATCATCATCATCATAACTTACGTTTAATATTTATTATCGAAGACTACTTCGTCACTTCTGTAGCATAACCTGCAATTTGACACTGAACATGATTGACGACTGCATTGTGTAGTCCACACTACATTTAATCCAGCATAGGGACATAAAGCATTTTTATGTCAGAGATGCATTTACTAGCAGTCTCAACAAAACACCAAGAAAAACGTCTAGCCTATGGACATGTAAATACTTGATACCTTCGAGCATAAATACAGGCCTGTTCAGTGGAGCAAGGGATAGGGTAAATTATAATAATTTATAATAAATTCCAGCATTTCCATGTTTAATTATTTTTCTTTCATGTTTCGGAGTTAAGAGGAAACGTAGGCCAAAGAAATTCTAGTAATTAAGTCAAGAATTTTAGGGTTATTTAGCAATGAATTAACATACGTATGGAAAGAAATGCCCGATCCTTTTTTAAACGTCTCCTTACATCCATACGCGACACAGTAATACACCATTCTGACTTAGTAATGAATAGAACTCCCTTTAAATAACCCAATTCCATAATCACGTGTAGTATTTCAGTGCTCCAAACTAACCGCAGTTCCCTTTAGTCAGCTGATCGAGATGTTGGTTTCAACAACGTGACGTCATCAGCCATCTATTGGATTTATGATCTAAGGTTCACCACAAAGAATCTAGTAGGCACATAGTACTAGACTCCCCGTAGTGCCCCAGCAAGAGGCGGCCATTTTCAACCCATATACTTAAAAAGGAACTTTACAAAATTGAATTATTTTAAAGTAGACATCTATTCTGCACCGTAATTCATATCAACTATGTTGTTACTTACGGAATACACAGGATGATTTCGTTAAACGGGGAAAAAAAACTGCAGGAAACGATCCCTGAAGGGATACGGAGGAAAACGGGTCATATAGACATATCGTCGGAAATGCGTTCCAAAGGAGGTACACCCACTTGAAGATGGAGGTTTAAGATCTTGGACATTGTAGGTTTCATTGATTGTAAGCACACATGAGAACACTCCAGGCGAGTGGGAATTGTCTGTCACTACTAGTGTGGTAGCTCCACCCGCAAGAGGGCAGTATTGATGGCCATGACGGGGCCGCGGTGACACATCGATAGATATACTAGGAGGGATCTGCCTCACTGCTGTTGCTGACTCACTGTGGACCTTTGTCGTGCAGCGTGGAGAGACGATAGCTCGGTATACAACCAGGAACAGGCCAATATGGTGTTAACATACGGACAGGCAAATTGCAAGGGGCAGGCGGCAGTACGAGTGTACCGGGAAAATTATCCCCGCCGGCAGCAACCGCACCATAAACAGTTTGCAACAGTGTTTCGTCGTATGTGTGAGACAGATTCGTTTACGGAAATGGGTAACCATGAAAGGCGGTTAGGCCCGGTACGTACACAGGTCTTAAGGATCAGGTGTTGAACGCGGTAGGAAATGACCCCGGTATCAGCACCAGGCAGGTGGCCCGCCAGCATGGGGTCAGCCAGACGACCAAGTGGAACATTCTCCACGACAACAGCCACAATCCGTATCACTTACAACGCGCGCAGCTCTCATTACCTACGGGCTTGCCTCTGTTGTGCCTGTCTTGTCGCTGGTTCGTTGCACAGGCCACCACGGTGGCGGGATATCTGTTATCCATCATATTCACAGTCAAGGCTACCTTTACGAAGGGTGGTATCGTTAGCCTTCACTACACCCACCTGTGGACTACGGAGAATCCTCACGGTTTGGTGGCAGCGAACTTTCAGAATCGGTTCAGCCTCAATGTGTGAGCGTGGATTCTTGGCGAATATCTCGTGGGACCATACTTCCTTTATCAACGCCTCACAGGTGAGGCATATTTGCACTTCTTGTGTGTGACCCTGCCTCACCTGCTTGAAGACGTGCCTTTGGTCTAACAAAGGGTAATGGGGCTACTACATGATGATGTTCTACCTCACTTTCACGTTTCTGTGTGGAGGCATTTCGACAACTACCCCAACCGATGGATCGACTTGGTCCCCTCACATGGCCCGCCCAGTCGCCGGACCTCAACCCTTTGGATTTCTACCTGTAGGGGCACCTGAAAGAATCCATGTATGCGGAGCACGTCCCAGACGTGCAGACACTGGAACAACGCATTCGTGTTGCCTGTGACGCCATTCGGTTGCGGGCTGGCACATTTTAACGTGTGCGTCGGTCGCTGCAGCATAGTGTTCGCGAATGCGGAGAGACCTGTGGGGTCCACTTCGAACACCTTGTCTAACGGTGGTCTCATCACAGAATATCATGCACTGCATTGTACTGTACAGGCATGGTGATGTAATAAGTACACTGTGGCATACAAACCATGCATTGCCCGACATAATTATGTACATATGACCTTTGTTGCTCCTTCTCTTGCAGTTTGTCCCCATTTAGCAAAATCACTCTGTATAACATTCTTTGTACTTGGGCATATCAATTTCACGCATTGTATAAGTGTATTTTAGTCTCTACATGCTTCTGGCTGCCCACATGTTCAGTCACTGACTTCTCCAAAATGTCGGCTAATTCCGGCAACATCGAATCGTCGCTGCAGTTATTTCGTTCTGATTGGCTGGGGGCAGTCATGCTGTGCTCTAACGTAGCACGCGTGTCAGCTGGTCTTTCCCGCTCCTGTACGAGTAGCTTCTTGGCTACGCCATTCTTTTCAAAGTATACAAGCAAACTTTCGATTAACCTGGTCGCCTGTTCTCCAGAGCCTGATCTCCAGCTCTCGCTGTACCTCAGAGGCTAGAACTCTTGTTCTTAACAACGGGGTCTCTATGCTCGACCGCTCGACGATGGTTAACTAGTCTATACCATAAGTGTGAGTCCATTCTGCCTTGTAGGCAGCTTTTAAAACAAAAGGGCCAAAGCCTCATTTCATTGCTCTTCGCTCATCATCATCATCATCATCAGGAAGAAATCTACAGAAACAGCTAAGTACTTTTCTAAAATATCGAAGAAACTTTAAAATTATTATGATATGAGAATCTCAAAGCAAATGTGACATTCAGCTTAAAGTCAGCATCTCATATGTTTTATTATGGGTCATTTTTGAGGTCATACAAATTGGACATCTCAATAGTTCTGTTTAACCTACTGGCATATTCGCCAAATTTAGTTATAATTAGCCAATTACTAGTGTGAATTTGCCCAATTGTAATTTAATCTCAGAATATAGCTGTTTCATAGCTTTCTCTGTGTTCAGTATTCCTCTCCAGTTGTTATAATCCTGAACCTTGTCAAATCGGCCATCCAGTTCAAATAATTTACTACCCCGCTCTTCTCCCTATGAGGTGTTGCTCTTCATTACTATCCAGTTTTTTGTTATTGAGATCCTAGTATTTATTATTACACTGAAGAAAAAAAAGATAAATTCAAAACACCTCGATTTCTTCGAATGTCATTTTACTAAACGTTTTAAAAGAACGTTTATAATTCCTAGTTTCAAAATAGTATTCATATTTCAACCAATTTTACGTACCCAGCTGTTATTTTCAGCGCCCATTTACCTTCAGTGGCTCAATAAGCAAATTAGTAAACATTATTCTCATTTTATCAATTTATGGATTTATCAGTTCAAATGTTAGAAAAAAAAGTTATTGGTTTTACATCCCTTTTAACAACTGGGGCTTTTGGAGACATCGGGGTGCCGGAATTTTGCCCCGAAGGGGATCTTTGACGTGCCAGTGAATCTACTGACATGGCACCGTCGAATTTGCGCACCCTCAAATGCCAACTGACTGCGCTAGGATTCGATCCTGCAACCTTGGGAACAGCAAGCGAGAACGTTACCGCTGAGCCACACAGCCAGTCCAATTTTAGAAGAAAAAAACAGAAATTGAAAACGTTTGGGCAAGATTAGTGGCCAGAGGTAATAAATAGCCACGTTATACGAGGTAACTTTTAACTATTCAACTCACTGATACAGCGAAGAAAGTAGTGCAGTTAAAATTGAAAGTAGAGTACTTGGTCATATCGAAAAGTGTAAAATCAGTGTGACAATTATTACGAAGAATTTACATCGTGGAGGAGTTTAACATGTTACGACCTGTACATGAAGTCGTTATGTCACTAAACATCATCATTGGAGGAGAAAGCGCAGGAGTGACACTATGGCAGTAATTTTCGACCCAGGTGGAGTGGGTTTGAGGAGAATGGAAGGGCGGACTTTCCGGAATGAGAAATGCTGATTTCAAAATACAGATGATGCCCAAACTTTCACTGTAGTAATTGGTACACAATGCTAATTTCTTTAATCAGGCCAAATATATAAAGTGGTATCTGTACTTTTGATAGGCAGTATTATTAAGAATCATTGCGTGTGAAGTTAGCAAAGCAGGAATATGTATAACATTTGCTAAGGTGAAAGTTGGAGCTTGGAAGTCAGTGGATATGCTAGGAGGGAGATAGTCGCGAACCGCACAGGTGTGCGTTATTCCCTTGTTTTTTTATAATAACCGTGAAATGTGAAATATCTAAACTGCGACTGGCAGGCAAGGTCACAATAACTGGAAATAAAGCAGGTAGAAAAATGATAACAGAAAAGACGCAAAACAACGGTAACTTGGACCGTATAAAATTGTTAACAAAGATCAGTTTAGCCTATATATTCGAGTCAGAAGCAAACAAATTACAAGGCTTACAAAACAATATTACACAATTACAACCAAACTAACACACAATGTCTATTCACACCACTGTCGACTAAAAACATACAACCTGTATAGCATTAATTGATGTTGCGAGTAGGAGATCTTCCGTTGTACAAGTGGCAGGACACAGCACGCAATTCTGTAGATGCTCCATGGTCTGGAGCATACCACAGTTGCAGTTGGTGGTGTCGACGGGGAAGTGCCATTTCTGCAAATTGTTCTTTGATCTTTCAACTCCAGAACGCAGACTATCAAGTGCCCTCCACACAATCCATTTCTGTCCATGGCCAGGTAGAAGGCTTTCCGAAGGATGACACCATAGAGAGTTACTCCCAAGCCGAGATATCCACAATTCATTTCTTGCTGTAGCTGGTGTAGATTGCAAGACTGCAGTCAGTGCTGGATTGCCCATTAGGCCCGACTAGGCCCAGGCCTAGGGCCCCCAATTATCTGGGGCCCCCAGAAATAAAAAATAGTAAGATTTGTTACATTGTTCATCAAATCATCTGAAATGTTTTCAAATAATGATGATCGTTTCAATTGAAATGTATGTATATATGTATATATTGTACCCGATTGGGTGTCTCTAGGCCTTAATAATAATAAAAATAATAATAATAATCTCGGGTATGGACCGTTCGTTGGTATCCAAAAATGTTTGGCCTAGGTCAATGAAACAGGTATTTCTAACTACGTGAAATGGCGTGCACAGGTTACAGAAAGTCTGTAATTTATTTATAACCAGGCAATCAGGTTTAGAACAAATACAGCCCCATTACAAAAAAGTATAAAAACTACCTAATTAAAAAAATACATTTACATTAAACCAAACAAAAAAATCAAATAAAAAGGATCAAAATAGAAATCAAAATTCAAAACATCAGTCGGAGTTCGTATCCCATCGCTCTTCCTTGCTTAATAAAAACTCAAAAGAAAAAGAAAACATTCCAAAATCCAGCTGTCAAAACTGCAAACATAAAAATTACTTTAAACAGCTGATTTGGGATGACATTTACATTAGGTGACTGTCAACTGCCTACTTGCAAATATCAAAGGTTCAACTCAACTTGGCAGCTGCCCTTAATCAAAACAAACTAGCTGCAATGGATCTAATTTTTGTCTCCCACATACACACAAATATACACTAAGGACAACGAGAGTATTCCTTTCTATAATGGGGCATCGAACCTGTAGTCCGTCAGCTCCATTGGGACCACATGAATACTGGTCACCTGGGTTAGCGAGATACACACAAAATAACATTTGGGGAATGCGACAAAAAAAATAACGAACCAAAACACAGCTGGTGACAAGCCAACAACTACTCTACAATAGCCCGTCAAACATAGGCTCACCAAACAATTACGAGGTCAACATGACTAAATATAACTCCCACTCCTACACTCGATTCATTAAGCCTAGGGTGACCATTGACAAACGGAAGGAACCCCGCTGTGCAGTCATTAGCACGGGACCAGCCAGTCTGCCAGAAATACCGCACTTCTATAGTGGGCTTAGCTCCGAGATGCTCCAACAGCAATACTAAATGTGACATAAATTAAATATGAAATAAACGTTAATTTCCAGACCTTGGTCGCGTAGAAATATGGCCAGGGTCAGTTGCTTCCTCCACTGCGCTGTGGGAATAAAGACATAATATGTGTGTGCGCGCATTAAAAAAACACAAATAACTAATCGTACCATATTTGCGTCTTCACCAAAATACCTCAGGATCGCCGCCTGGAAAAAAAATCAACATACTCCTCGGCTTCATGGCCGGAAACAACACGAAAAAAAACCTCAGGGTAAACGCCTGGATACACTTACTCATCGGCCACACTGGCAAAAAAAAAAAACCACTTACCATTTTGGTACGAAAATCAACGACTCCACAGCCGGAAACAAACTGCACACACACACTTAAATATACACAATCACAGGCGTAAGCCACGCCTCCACGAAACTGGATCACTGACCATAATATCGACCGGTCTGACGAAAATAAAAGGGGCAGGGATCCTAATGCCCTAATCTAACCAGAAAATGAAATGGCTCAAAAGAAAAATCAAACTAGCTCGACTCGAAAATGTCACATCAAAAACAAACAAAAAAATTGATATCCTTGCTAAATGGTCACTACAAAAGTATACATCACACTACAATTCTACTAAAAAAATTAGCCATCAAATCTAACCTACGCGCGACATATTTACAGTTACAAAGTCCGGGCTCAAACTCAATTACGGACTTCCTTGTCAGAGGCCCACAAACATGCATTATTTTTACAGTCTGACAAGTCACAAACATTAACATGTTGACCCGAAAAAAAAAAAAATTCGCTCCCCAGCTACAAAGAAAATGGTGACAAATGCCACAAAAAAGATCTAAATACTACAGTACAAGTTATCTCGCTACCCGATATCTGCATTCATGCTCCCTCTAATGAAAAGTTAATACTCATCGTTTCCTGGGGATGACAAATCCATGACAGCTTCCTGGGATGACCACGTTCGACTCCCGATCTGATGCCTTCTAGCCTCTCATGGCTTCTATGCTGAGTCCAAGCATAGTGTTCAACTACGTGATCTTGTCACACATGAAATACTCAGTCTAGGTACGACCTTAGCAACACAAGGTATACACGCATAAGTATTCACGAAACACAAATATATAACACTCAATTAATAAATTATTCACACCAATAAAACACACGCAATGACATTTCCCGTCGTTTTGACCGTCCGACGATAACGTCACTGGCGTACACAGCTCGCACGGGCTCGTACAGTTCGAAATATGTTCCACTAATGGACTACCCGTTCGATCCTCGACACGACTGTTTTGGCTTAGGCCCGTGACCGTTTCAAATATTCAGAACTTGGCCACAAATCTTTGTCAGCAAATGGCAACTAGTTTATGTCCTCCGAAGCATAGCATAATATATAAATTAAGCTACTTCAATTCGCCTGCATCTCGCGCCCCGTATAATTGAATTTGGTATGGACGGGTTGTAACGTGTTTTTCGAGGGGATTTTATGCCACTGACATAAGTCAGTAGGAAGCCATTCTATATTTATTTACGCGGCAAATTGTTCAGCCAAGAGAAGTTTTCATGTAACTTATTATTATTATTATTATTAACTTATTATTATTATTATTATTATTATTATTATGGTATTTTTGGAGCATTTTTATAAAATTATAGGCATACAGATAGGTTTTCTATGTCATAGAAAACACTATCAAGCAAATTATTACGAACAACATTATCGTAAGAAAATTATATGATTACGGAATTTTACGGAGTTTTGTCAGTTAGGGTATTTTGAGAGAGTTGAGTCACTGGGAATTCGGCTACAGGCTTAATCTTGTCGAGTAGCATGACGCAAGCTGGGTTGCTGCTTCAAGAAAAGGCGAAATGGCCTGGACCGGTAATCGACATCATCGCCGCGCCGAGTGTAATGACCCGGAGGAGGGGAAGATCGCGTGGTGGGTCAGCCAATCAGAGGAGACCGGGCGACTGGAAGACGGCTCCGTAGAGGGGATGCGACGAGTGCATATATGGTTTGCGCACCGTGAAGGCAGGGCGACTATCTTTGTAAAACTTAACCAGTGTGGTTGTACGTGTGATTGGCTCCGATGTTCGGACCATAAAGTTATCATATCTACAAGTATATCATCAACTAACGAAGAAGATGACGACGTTCAGGAGGCTGTGGGAAGCTTTCTTCAACATCCAGTACGAGGGAAACACTTCGGCAATTTCCAGTGGTAAGCGCGAATGACTCAGAACTACGTAATCTCTCGTCTTTTTTTATTTTCAGTATTTCAGTAATTTCATAGCTTGGGAATAAGAGTAAAATCAGTAATTTATCCGACTCCGTTTTCACGTAATTTTCTAGCGGTAATATTCAAATCGCAACGCTCCAATTTAAATTCAGAATATATTATTATTAATAATTTTGCTATACTAGTTTTATATAATAAATTCATTTCTTTTAACCATGCAATCTTTGCCTTCAGTAGGTAGCACTAGATATAGACCAATTCCTTCTCCTGATACAATTGTTAGTTGGGTTAATGATCAAATCATATCACGATCTGAGTATAAAGATTCTTGAAGGTGTTCTACCAGAGCTAGGTGTTGTTAAATATAAATTTGGATTTCAACATAGCGTTGAGGTCTTGGCGCCCATTAAAACAACATATCTTAGGCAGAGTAAATATTTCAAAGTGCAAGGCAGGGCCAGTAGAAGCATTACATTTGTCACGCAACAGTGAGGCCTAAAGAGAACCGTTTCACTTGTCGCTACCAACTTGGGGCTGAAAACCTAATAACATTTGTGGAAGGAGAAGGGTATATATTTCTGTGCCTGTATTTTTATTTTTATTTTTCATTTATCGGTGTGTATCAGCATGGGTAGTGCTGAGGAAGAGATGAAGTTGCGTAGTGGTCACCAGTTGGATAGTGAAGATACGAGCAGTATGGCTAGTCTTGGAAATGATATCAGTACAGGGATGTCGGAGGTAAATCCCGATACTGAGGGGGGTAATCAAAACAGTCAAGCAGGGTTAGAGAGTTTGCTTCTTCAGTTTATGCAACAAAACAAAATAAGTACAGATGCTTTAAACGCTAGACTCGAACAAAATAGTAGGGAAAATAAAGAGAGTAATAGGGAATTGAGCGATAGTTTAAACGCTAGACTCGAACAAAATAACGCTAAATTAGAACAAAATAGTAGGGAAAATAAAGAGAGTAATAGGGAGCTGAGTGACAGTTTAAATGCTAAATTAGAACAAAACAGTAGGGAAAATAAAGAAAGTACAGAGGCCCTAAACGCTAAATTGGAACAGAGCAGTAAGGAAGTGAGCAATAAATTAAATGAGAAATTTGAAGAGAACAATCTAAAATTAGATAAGAAATTTGAGCAGATTAGAGGAGAAATCAGAGGGGTGATGGAAGAGAAGGCTAAAGAAATTGTAGCAGATGTAGACGGAAAGTTAGGAAAAGTACAGGAGGAGTTGGAAATTAGAATCAGTACACAGGCTGAAAATTTAAAAGAACTAGTGCAACTGGAAACACAGCAGGTCAAAAAGCAATTGGGGGGAGAAATTGACAAAATTCAGGTAGCAACTAAAGAGGTTAAAGAACAGCTGGGGGGAAGAATTGATAAAGTACATGCAGAAATAATCACTGAAGTTAATGATTTAAGGGAGAGGAATAAGGAAAGCATTAATGAGATTAGTTAGGAACAAGCTAAATTAAGTGGTAAAGTTGAAGCATCGGAAGGGAGCATTAGGTTAACTGTAACTAATATTGAAAGAAAAGCTGAGGAGAAAATTGCTGAATTAGAACAGACGTTGAAAGCTAGAATTAGGCAGGAAAATAGTCAGAGTAGGCCAGTTTATGTGAATAGCACACACAAAGAAATAGAACTAGGCAAATTTAGTAATCGGCAGGGATGTCCAATGGAGTTCATGAATACAATAGAGAATAAATTCGGGGAGAGGTTGGAAGATGGTAGTATTGAGTGGTGCCAGGTAGTTGAAATTTTAGAGCAAGCGTTTGTAGGGGAGACAAGAAACTGGTTTGCTGTCTACAGAGACAATTTCGAGAATATTTCAGATTTTAAAGTTAAATTTTGTGAGAAATTTTGGAATTAGGTGATTCAGTCTCAGCATCGTGAGGGAATTGTGTGTGGGAAATATAACCCGAGAGGAAACTACACTATGACCGAGTACTTTCTAGGACAGGTATTAACGTGCAAATATCTGGATGGTTTGAAGGAGGAAAGTGATGTAGTCAGGCTATTACTAAGACATTTTCCATATAGAATTAAAGAAGCTGACTGTATCCAAAATGTTAAATCTATTTCACAAGTGGAGAATTTATTGAGTACATTCGATGCTCTGGGAAGAGGTGGTTACGAGGAGAATTTCGGTAGGAACCAGGGTAACCATAATAACAGGCCTAATGAGAATAGGAACCAGGAAGTTCAAGGGAACAGTGGCGAAGGGGCCAACGTTCAAATTAGGGGGAACCAAAATAATAATAATAATCATCAGAACCAGTACAGAGGAAATGGGTATGGTACAAACTACCAAGGTAGAAATAATGATTTCAGGGGAAATCAAGGCCGAAATAATGATTTTAGGGGTAACCAAGGGAGGTATAATAATAATAATTATTATTATTATAACCAGAACAGGGGTCAAGGAGGGAATCAGCCCAATGGTAATAACGGACAGAGAGATACCGTTAACACAACCCAGAACAACCAGACCAGTGCAGTAGTGAGTAGTACTACACCAAGCGGTAGCAATGCTTTAAACACGAACCAGGCTGCGATGTAAGGTCAGAATCTCAGTCTGTAACATGCCCTGTCCATACACTTATACAGGAACCCTATGACCTAAATATAAGAAATGAATTATTACGTGAACTAAATGATGAAGGTATTATACAGGAGGTGGTTAGTAAGAGCCCCATAGTTAAATTTAACGTGTCCGAGGCGTACACAGATGTTTTAATTGATAGTGGTTGTATGAAGAGATGCCAATTAAAAGTACCTTTGTTATCACAGCTGTTGGGAAGAGGTCTAAAGTAATTTCTAAGCAAGTTTTAGTAGACATTAAAATTAATAATCATGTAGAGAAGCAGATTTGTCTTGTAATTCCAAATTTAGTATTCAGTGTTATCTTGGGATCAGAGTGGCTAAGTAGAGTGTCTGGTAACTTATGTTATGATGTAGGGAGTTTGAAATTTAAATGGGGAGATTCTGAAGTAGAAGTAGCGTTCAATGACGATATTCAGAGAAGTAGTGTTGTAGGTGTGATTTGTACTTTAAATGAGATATCGCCAGCCGTAGAGCTTGTTCTCCATGTTTTGTGGGCAGTGTGATTACGAACGGCAGTCTAGAGGACTCGTTACGTGATGCTGCATTTCAGGGAAATATAGAGGATGAAAAGTGTGTTCGGCTCTATGAGGTGTTATTGTGTAATAGGAGAGATTTTGAGGATCGCATTGGTATGGCCAATTGCTATACACATTCATTGAACGTTATTGATAGGTCAGTATTCACAGGACATGGATATCCTGTACCTTTCGCTTATCAGAGTGCAGTTGAGGCACAAATTAACCAGATGCTTGAAGATGGGATCATTGAGCACTCTAACAGTCCATATGTTAATTCTTTGATCACGGTACCCAAGGCCGACGGCACAGTTCGTATTTGTTTAGACGCTCGTTTGGTTAACAGTAGAATTAGTTCAGATCAGCTGAAATCTATGTCAATAGAGGAATTAATGCAAACATTTGAGGGGAAGAAGTATTTCACTTGTGTAGATTTGAGTTCCAGTTTTTGGCAAGTGCCACTTATGTATGAGGATAGACCATTTACAGCTTTTAGTCATAAATATAACCTTTATCAATTTTGTAGAACACCTTATGGGTTAAAGAGTAGTTCAGCAGCTTTAATTAGGGCTTTAAACATCGCATTAGGGGATGACACAGGAGAGTTTGTAACCATTTACATTGATGAAATGGTAATTAGTTCACGCAGTTTTGAGGAGCATCTACGTCATTTAGATATAGTTTTTCAGAAGTTAGATCAGGGAGGGTTCACATTGAAGCTGTCTAAGTCGTCATTCTGTCAGTCAGAAGTGACATTTTTAGGGCATAGAGTGTCGAGTAGAGGTGTGACACCAGAGGAAAGTAGGGTTAGCATGTGTGGACAGTAGCAACAGGGCATCGTTACAGACACTGAGAAATATGCTAGTGGAGCAACGTGATGACATTAAGGATGTGTCATAAAATAAGTGTGTTTAGCTGGCGAGCCAGCCTATCAAATGAGTAAGTGTGGTGTTTGGTGCGTGGAAGATCTGGTCTTCCAGGCAGGCGTATCAGAAGTCACACAGGGGGTAGTTTAAGGTACAGGGAAATATGACGGGATTGTCGGATGCTCTTGAGCACTAAATTGTCTCGATACACCAAGGCCAGAATTTGGCAGCGCTGGTGAATTCTCATTTGTCTCCAAGAGATGGGTGAGAGCTTGAACAGGGAATTTTTGCTTAAGGCGTCCACGAGACAAAAGATGGGCCATCAGAAGGCGAGACAGTCCTTCATGAAACTCATACATAACAGCACACGTGATTTCTGTTTACGGCCTCGCCATGTAAGAATTGTAAGTGTGTAATTTAAGGTAATTAGTACAAAGGTATTATTTGTGTGAGGAGAACTGGTCTGAGTTGAGAACTAGTATTAAGTAGAATATGGTCTACGGGAACTTAAGAAGACAGGGCGATTACGGCACAGAAATATTTGGTGTTATATGTAATGCGCACTTACTGTTTTTTTTTCAGAAGTCAATATTAATTTCGTCTTATATAAAGAGAGATTAAGTATTATGGTCAAGAGGCGCTGCCACAATAGTGTGATCGTGTGCTCAGTGATAAGTGAGATTAAATTTCACCATAAGGAAGGGACCTCCAGTGAAATTAGGAAGTTCTGTGGTGATAAACATATATCAGAACACCTTGATGCGTGTGATGTGACATCATAAATACACAGTGCTCACACATTATTTATGTCTATTTTCCCAACATAGAGAAATTTGAGAGGCGGAAATATCCGTGGAACATTATTCTATATGAAAAACATTGGACTGGTTGCAAAGTGCAATCCATAGTGACAACAGACTTTGACGCAAAGTGCGTAAAGAAAAGTTATGAGTGTATATATATGTAATTTAGGGTGATTTCATTTATGTAATATGTATTTTGGATGGGGATTTATTAACGTGTCTGGGATAATCGGATAATGGACCGTCGTCACGGTAAATCATCCGATGATCCGAGGCGAATATGTAACGTGTTTTTCGAGGGGATTTTATGCCACTGGCATAAGTCAGTAGGAAGCCATTCTATATTTATCTACGCGGCAAATTGTTCAGTCAAGAGAAGTTTTCATGTAACTCATTATTATTATTATTAACTTATTATTATTATTATTATTATTATTATTATTATTAAGGTATTTTTGGAGCATTTTTATAAAATTATAGGCATACAGATAGGGTTTCTATGTCATAGAAAACACTATCAAGCAAATTATTACGAACAACATTATCGTAAGAAAATTATATGATTACGGAATTTTACGGAGTTTTGTCAGTTAGGTATTTTGAGAGAGTTGAGTCACTGGGAATTCGGCTACAGGCTTAATCTTGTCGAGTAGCATGACGCAAGCTGGGTTGCTGCTTCAAGAAAAGGCGAAATGGCCTGGACCGGTAATCGACATCATCGCCGCGCCGAGTGTAATGACCCGGAGGAGGGGAAGATCGCGTGGTGGGTCAGCCAATCAGAGGAGACCGGGCGACTGAAAGACGGCTCCGTAGAGGGGATGCGACGAGTGCATATATGGTTTGCGCGCCGTGGATACAGGGCGACTATCTTTGTAAAACTTAACCAGTGTGGTTGTACGTGTGATTGGCTCCGATGTTCGGACCATAAAGTTATCATATCTACAAGTATATCATCAACTAACGAAGAAGATGACGACGTTCAGGAGGCTGTGGGAAGCTTTCTTCAACATCCAGTACGAGGAAAACGCTTCGGCAATTTCCATTGGTAAGCGCGAATGACTCAGAACTACGTAATCTCTCGTCTTTTTTTAATTTTCAATATTTCAGTAACTTCATAGCTTGGGAATAAGAGTAAAATCAGTAATTTATCCGACTCCGTTTTCACGTAATTTTCTAGCGGTAATATTCAAATCGCAACGCTCCAATTTAAATTCAGAATATATTATTATTATTATTATTAATTTTGCTATACTTGTTTTATATAATAAATTCATTTGTTTTAACCGTGCAATCTTTGCTTTCAGTAGGTAGCATTAGATATAGACCAATTCCTTCTCCTGATACAATTGTTAGTTGGGTTAATGATCAAATCATACCACGATCTGAGTATAAAGATTCTTGAAGGTGTTCTACCAGAGCTAGGTGTTGTTAAATATAAATTTAGATTTCAACATAGCGTTGAGGTCTTGGCGCCCATCAAAACAACATATCTTAGGCAGAGTAAATATTTCAAAGTGCAAGGCAGGGCCAGTAGAAGCATTACATTTGTCACGCAACAGTGAGGGCTAAAGAGAAACGTTTCAGGGTTAGCGCTTATATGAATACAGTCTCGGGTCACCAACCCGTTTGGTACTCTAAAATTACTATTTCTGTCTCGGCTACTCGAGTTGTTACTTTGGATAATTCACAGATATATCACATTCTATTTACTTATTTGCGGCACTCGGCTACGCAACCACGAACTAAGTCTCTCAGGACTTTACACTAACACGCGGCTTCACTTTTCAGAGCAGCACCGAACAGCCTTCTGGCTCCAAGATCTCATGTTGACTACCCTTTCCTAGTCCGGGGCAAGTGCCTATATAGTCCTGTCACTTTAGTTAGTTAGTTATTGTTGTTTTAAGGGGCGGAACTACGAGGTCATCTGCCCCTCTTAACACAGATTAAAGAATACAAAATTTTGAATTGAATTTAAAATTTTGAGGTGGACATCTAAATTTAAAAAGACCAAAAATTAATAAAACAAAAACAAACAATTAAATAAAAAATAAAAATTATAAAAATAAACAAAAATTACAGAAAAAAACAAAACATTATCATTCAAAAACGAACAAGTCGTTGAGTCAATGTTCACTGGAAAATTTAGATTGTTGGCCCTAACCCACTCTCACTTATAAAGCGGATAACGCGATCAGCAGCCACCGCGTCATCGGCTAATATAAGTTTGAGTGTCGTCTGCAAACCAAGGTTTCTTCGTAAGTCAGCAAGATCCAAACACTCGGTAAAAATGTGGGCCACGGTGAATACGGCTCCACAGGTACAAAGTGGGGGGTCTTCCCTTCTCATTAGGTACGAGTGGGTGGATCTTGTATGACCTATCCTTAGCCTACACAAAATGACGGACTCTCTCCGGGCCCGCCACACGCGAGTAGTTCCCTTGATCGCTCTCAGTTTACTGGGCAGTGGATCAGCTAGCCACTGACTCTCCCAAAAAGCCAGAACTTGTAGGTGTAACTGAGAGCGAATATCTCTAGCGGGTACCTCCATTGGTCGAGGTGGTAGTGATACCGCTTCTTTTGCAGCTTGATCTGCTAACTCATTTCCCGCAGTTCCCATGTGGCTTGGAAGCCACAGAAAGGTGATTCGAGTGTCAGCGTGGCACAGCCCGGCTAGTAGGTCGTGGATTCGCTGCACTAGGGGGTGTTGCGGGAAACATAGATGGCAACGAGCTCCGCAGTAAACTAACTACAGGCTCAGGCAAAGAGATCTTGGTATTTGCACCATCAATAACTTAAGCACAACCCACTTTCTCGTCCACCTTCGAACCATCCGTGTATAGAATGCCAGCGTCCGGAAATTGGTGAACTATGCTGTGGAACTGCCTCCGGTAAACGGAGGCATCCGTGTTCACCTTAGGACCTCGGTGCAGATCTAACCGAATTTCCGGACGCGGGACTTACCACGGAGGCACCTCGCTAGATGTCCGGATCATACAGGGACCTACAGCCACTCCTATTTCAGTACACGAGCTATCAAGTCTAATACCAACCGGCCGAGTGGCACGAGGCCGGTTGGCGTACCCCTGGTGGTTTTGCGTACCGAAGAGAGCTTGATAGGTCGGGTGTTGGGGCATTTGACGCACATTGGCAGCATATGCTAAAAGCATATGTTGGCGTCTATAATTTAAAGGTGGAACACCCGATTCGGCGAGTAGGCTGGGTATCGGGCTGGTCCGGAAGGCACCGGTACCCAGCCTAACGCCACTATGGTGTATACCGTCCAGCATTTTCAAGGTTGCCGGCCTTGCTGAACCGTATGCCGCAGAACCATAGTCTAGCCGGGACAGGACGAGGGCTTGGTAGAACCGTAGCAGCACCGCACGGTCAGCCCCCCACGTAGTGCCACTAAGAAACCTGAGCGTGTTCAGTTTCCTGAGACATGTCATTTTCAATTGCCGTATATGGTGCTGCCACGTTAACTTGCTGTCAAAATGGAGCTCCAGGAAGCGATAAGTGTCAACCAACGGCAACGCAGCATCCCTGAGATTTAGTTCAGGGTGTAAATGTAGCCTCCGTAGCCGACAAAAATGGACGACGGAGGCTTTCGCTGCTGAAGAACGAAAACCCCGGTCGTGAGCCCACCTGTCGACCCGGTTGATAGCTAGCTGCAATTGCCGTTCCACGACTGCCATACTTCCAGAGCTGTAATGCAGAGCTAAATCGTCTACATACAGCGATGGAACTACCGCGGACCCGGCGGCGGCAACAATGCCATTAATGGCAATCGCGAACAAGGTGACACTCAGCACTGAACCCTGAGGAACTCCATTTTCTTGGGTATAATATTGCGATAATGTCCTACCGACCCTTACACGGAAGAGTCGGACGGACATGAAATTCGCAATGAAAGTCGGTAAGTTACCACGGAGTCCCCACTTGTGAAGGGTGGAAAGGATCCCGTAGCGCCATGTGGTGTCGTAGGCTTTCTCGAGGTCAAAGAAGACCGTGACTAGGTGCTGCTTTCGGAAAAAAGCCCCCTGTATGGCGCTCTCAAGTCGCACCAGATGGTCAGTGGTGGACCTATGAGAGCGAAATCCACACTGGTACTCAGACAGGAGACCTTTATCCTCCAAGAACCACACCAGTCGACGGTTCACCATCTTTTCGAGCAGCTTACATAGGCCATTTGTCAAACAAATGGGCCTATAGCTGCTTACAAATTTGGGATCCTTTCCAGCCTTAGGAATCGGTATCACGATCCCCTCTCGCCATTGAGATGGAAACTCCCCTTCAATCCATATACGATTGAAGAGGATCAACAGTTTTTTAATACTGGATTCGCACAGATGTTTTAACATTTGATTATGTATGTTATCCGGTCCAGGAGCCGTATCCCTGCACAGTGCAAGCGCACTGCGCAGTTCCCATTCAGAGAATGGTACATTATAGGACTCCGAAGCAGCAGTGGCAAAGGACAAGGGGTGAGTCTCTGCCTCCCGCTTCAGAGTCAGAAATGTAGGATCGTAACTCCCGGAGCAGGATACATCGGAGAAGTGCGAGCCAATGCTGTTGGCAATGGAGAGATGGTCCGTGATGATGTCTCCATTGATGGACACTCCGGGTATCGACAGTGATGTCGGGAGTCCGGAGATCCGACGAAGCTTAGTCCACACTTGAGATGAAGGAGTATGCGCCGTCATGGACGACACATACTTTTCCCACGTCGTTTTCTTACTCTCCCGAATCAGATATCGGGCTCTAGCACGCATCCTTCTGAAGGTGAAAAGGTTGGCTATAGTGTTTTGCCTCCGATAGCGTTTGAAAGCACGTCGACGATCTTTAATGGCTGCTGCAATCTCGGCTGTCCACCAAGGGACAAGCTTCCGGCGTGAGTTGCCGGATGAGGAAGGTATTGTTTCCTCAGCAGCAGCCAAAATACCATTCGTTATGTGAATGGTATGATCGTCGACACTCTCAAAGGTATCTTCGGCAAACACAGCACGTGCCGTGAATGTTGGCCAATCAGCCCGACGGAGAAGCCATCGACTTGGTAACTCGATGGCTCTCTGGTTCGGAAGAGTAACGATAATTGGGTAAGGGTAAGGGTGGTACAAAGCGTGCATCAGTCAAAAATTATCAGTTTACCGGGATCGAGACACATTGGAATGTTGTAAAGAACACTGCAAGACAGAGGAAATTTCGAACTACAAACGAACGTGAAGGCAAGTGGCAAATCGACCTGAAAGAGGGTAAGATAAGTTAATTGCAAATTGTTAAGTTGGTTAAGATATCACAGCGAGGTTGAACAAGTGTACTGCAAACTGCCCACTAAGAGAGCGAGACCCGCGACGAAACCGCTACCTGGCGAAACAAGGCTTAAACGAGCAAAAGCCATAGGAGGCAGATACTGCTTACATGTAACACAGGAGGCAAGGCATTCTCAACTGGCAACGTCATAGTAGACAAAGACAGCTTACGTGTAGCAAAGGAAGCAGGGCATTCTCAACGAGTGCACTCGAGACTTTCGGAAGACATACAACACAGAGGAGATTCAACGCACGCATGTTCAATTTACAGTAAAACATTCACGATAGATACTTGCTAGGGACTCGTAGAATTCCAACCCGCAAAATGGCGCCTAAACATAATGAAATCTCGTGTAACTCATGCAAAAAAGTGCTGAAAGAAAATGAAAATTATGTGAAGTGTGATGGAAAGTGCAGTGAAACGTTCCACCTAAATTGTGCGCACGTATCAAATGCCGTTTTTAAAGCAATGGTTGCTAACCCGGGAGAAATACTATGGTTCTGCAAGAATTGCAAACATAACCACAATGATTCCGTGGATAAAACCGCCGATTCAAGCGATGTAAGGTGGGATTCCGATGAACTAAAAGCTGTAGTTCACGGAATAGTGAAGAACGATTGTGACCTATTTGACTCTCTTCTTGAAAAACTTGTCGATAAAGTTATCAACAGACTAAAAGAGAGTGTTGACTTTAATACCAAAGTCATTCAAGACTTGAGAACCGAACTTAGGGATGGAGATGAAAAAATTAAGGAACTCCAAAATGAGTTAAGTAAAGCTAAAAATGATATGAGCGAGGAGAACGAGAACATCAACCAATATCTCAGGAGGAACAATGTAGAAATCCATGGAGTGCCTGAACAGCGGGAAGAAGATGTATACTCCATTGTGTCAAACATAGGAAAAGCTGTGGGCTGCGAGATTGCCAAAGAGGAAATAGACATTGCACATCGGATTTCGTCAGCTAATAGGTCAATTCCCAGACCCATTGTGGTAAGATTTGTTAACAGATGGAAGAAGCTTGACCTAATTAAAGCAAGACGTAATGTACAGCGACTGTCCTCATCGGATGTTAGTGGATGCACAGGAGGAGAAACTGTTTATGTAAATGAACACTTAACTCCTAAAGCTAAAGGCCTTCTCAAAAGAGCAAAGGACCTAAGGCAGAAAGGTTACAAATTTGTTTGGTCAAGGGAAGGGAAAGTCTTTATAAGGAAGGATGAGTTATCCCCAATTACTCACGTAAAAAGTATTGAGGATATTCTCACTTTGGAAACCTTGTAATTCACATCATTTCTATGGAAGTTGTAGAAAAACAGGTAGATAACTTAAAAGAACTAAAAGGAATT
Source organism: Meconema thalassinum (assembly GCA_946902985.2). NCBI lineage: Eukaryota > Metazoa > Arthropoda > Insecta > Orthoptera > Tettigoniidae > Meconema > Meconema thalassinum. Next base: position 194,919,525 of record OX336395.1, read on the forward strand.
ACTTACGGATTTAGAATTTTATATTCAAACTGTCAGAGTATCAGGAATAAATGGAGTCAGTTCAACAGCCTTATTATAACCGAAGCAAATTTCCCGGATATTATAGTATTGACTGAAACATGGTTATGTCTCGAAGAGGAGAAATATTTCAAAGTAAATGGATATGACGGTTACTTTTGTTCAAGAGTTAATACTAGAGGGGGAGGGATAGCTATTTTCATCAAAAGGCCTCTTAAGGCAAATATAGTGATGTCTATTAATGATACTAAAACACCCTATAATCTATTGCTTGTTGAGGTAATCGGTTTTAGTAAGGATTTCCAAATTTTAGCTTGCTACAACCCGAATGTGAATCATGGCACTGAATTTCTTAAAATTCTTGAGGATACTTGGATGAAGTATAGTAATAAAGCATGCTTTACAGTTGGAGATATAAATATAGATAAGTTAGGACAAAGTCGTCTAGCTGAAGAACTTGATAAATTATGTGTTTGTTTCAACCAGAATGCATGTAATACAATATATCCGACCAGAGTTACAACTGATAGTGCTACCTTGATAGATCATATCTATATTAACAAACAGTATTGTTGCAACCTGTATAATGTATTCAGTGATTTTAGTGACCACAACCTTTTAGTATGCGACTTTGAAATTCCTATTACTGGTACTGCTCAAGTTCATAAAAGGCATAAGCAAATGCAAAGATGGAATTTACAAGCCATGGATTATTTTATGTCTGTTAATCCATTAGAGATCAAGGATGATGATAGCTGTGAAATAATAGTGGACAAATTGATCTATTATTTGGAAAACGTCAACAGTGAGACTAGGGACCTAAGATCGAGTCATAATACAAGTGGAAGATTAAGGCCATCTTGTCCATGGGTAACTCCAGATTTTTTAAAGCTAATTGATCAAAAGAACATGTTATATAGTAAACTAAAAAGGCAGCAAATCAGAGTAAGATCTGGATGTGAGTATCAGTCAAAGGAGCTAATTGCAGACTATAATGCACACTGTAAGAAAGTAACAAAAATGAGAAGAGAACTAGAAAATGCATATTTTTTGAATAGATTAAACAACACAAATAATCACTGGAAAATTATCAATGAAATATTATCTACAGATACCAAAGCCAATAATAATAGTAATATTAACCTGGAAGTAAATGGTAATTTGGTTACAAATCCAACTGAAGTCTGTACAATTTTAATGAACATTTCACAAGTATTGGTAAGTCACTTGCCGATAAAATTCCTATCAACGATTGCACCAAATCAGTAACAGGACCTGTCAACTCTATTTTTCTTGAGCCCACAGATGAAATTGAAGTCTCACGAATAATTAATGATCTTAAAAAAAGTAGTAGTTTGGATGTTTCTGGCTTAAATAATAACATAATTAAGACCCTGTTTCATCAGTTAGTACCGTATATCACAAAATTAATAAATAAATCCTTGAGCGAAGGGAAAATTCCTAAGAAGTTAAAAGTGGCCCGAGTAGTACCAATCTATAAGGGATCAGATAAACATGATGTTAATAATTATAGACCTATCTCAATACTTCCTGTTATTTCTAAAATATTAGAAAAGGTAGTGAAGGACCGGCTACTAAAATTTCTTCTTCGTAACCATTATTTCTATAAGCATCAGTATGGATTCATTCCCAACTCTAGCACAAACAATGCAGTGGAAGATATTATTGTTAGACTTCAAGAGGCTCTAGATTCAGGATTGCTTGCTTCAGGTTTATTTATAGATTTAAAAAAGGCTTTCGACACTGTGGATCACTCTCTACTGATTCATAAATTAGAATCAGCTGGTGTGAGAGGAACTGCACTTCACTGGTTTGTAGATTACCTTAAAGACAGGGAACAATTTGTTAGTTGCATGAATGCTGAGAGTAGTTGCCAAGCTATTACTATTGGGGTGCCACAGGGATCTGTTTTAGGCCCAATATTATTTTTAATATTTATCAACGACATTGGTAGACTAAATTTAAACGGTAAAATATCCCTATTTGCTGATGATACCAATGTATTCTATGTTGGAAAGTCTGTCCATGAACTCGAACAGAAAATGCAGGAAGATGCACATCTGATTCTATCATGGATGCATGAAAACCGTCTAACAGTTAACTTAAGTAAAACTAACTATATCGTCTTTCACAAGCCTTCCTACAACCTACCTTTGGACATGCAGTTATACTTCCACGACCAATGTCTACCCCGAGTTAAATCTACCAAATTTTTGGGATTAGTCATTGATGAGCTACTCTCATGGGATGATCATGTCAAAGCTATTGGTGGAAAAATAATTCCAGCTATAGGAGTTCTAAGCCGAGTAAAATACAAAGTTTCTCGAGCACTACTGAAGTCTATATATCACGCACTTATTGAAAGTCACATTGCATACATGATTCACATTTGGGCCTGTTGCAGCAAAGGATTATTCAATAAAATTAATATATTACATAAAAGGGCTTTGAAAATACTTTTCAATCTTCCCATGTTAACACCTACAATTCAATTATACCAACAGTGTAATGTCCTATCACTAAATTGTCTCCGTCAAAGAGCCTCAGTAATAATGATATATAAAATTAAACATAAAATAACCAATTCAAATATCATACTCACAACCAATTCAGATACTCACTCACACATCACCAGAAATGCAAGCAATATCCACTATAATGTAATAAATACCAGCAGGTTTGGAAATAATTCACTATGGCATTACTCATCATCTATATATAATAGACTGCCTGATGGCCTGAAAAATATCTCCTCACTGAGAACTTTCAGGAAAGAACTGTTTAAATTCTTAATGGATTCAACAATGTAACTTACATGTAATTTCTAAAATACCATTGTTACCTTGATGTACTGCACTATCACGAGCCTCGGCTCAGGTGCCCGATAAATTGTAAATTTATTTAGGGGGTTTGTCGGTGGCAAAAAAAAAACTTTTTTATAATGTTATTTGAGCGATATTTGCAGAGAGTGGTGGGTAGACAGTTCAACCGGTCCCAGCTCCGTTTTCTACTAGACTTCTTGCTAATAATAGAGAAAGATTATGAGATAATAAATAAATAAATAAAAATAATTGGAAAATGGTCACTATTACAAAGGTCATCGTGTACACCCCACTGTAGCAGGGGAACCAGCGCATGACTGCACAGGGTAATATCGATACTTGAATAAGTACCGTGTGCAATAGAGAAGTGCGTAGGCTCCCCTGTGTTCAACAGACACAGGTCCAGCCGCCTGATCAGCCTCTCAAAAATCTCTCCCTTTACCGCTAGTGGTAGCGGAGCCCCAGATGGTGTTGTGGGCATTAACATCTCCCAGAAGGAGGAAAGGAGGGGGGAGCTGAGAGACTAGATCCACCAGCTGGTCGTAATCCGGCTGAGAATCAGGCGGGATGTACACGTTACATACTGTTGCTATTACTGGCAACGAAGTACGAACTGCAACTGCCTCTAGCTGAGTACGCAACGGCACCTCTTCACTAAAGAGGCTAGAGTGGACGAGAGTGCAGACGCCACCAGCGGCCACAGCTCCGTCCACCCGGTATTTAGAGAAGAGTTTGAAGTGACGCATTGTTGTCTCATGTCCAGGACGAAACCTGGATTCCTGAAGACAGACAATGGTTGCCGAAAACGAAGATATTAATTGTCGTAACTCAGCGAGATGAACAGAATAGCTATTACAGTTCCATTGTAATAGTGCCATAGTGTGGACTTAAGTAGAAGTGGGTCTTCTACTTATGCTTGACCGTTTGCCACCCTTCCCCATCTCTAGTTGGAGATGATGGGGCAGGAGAGCACACCTCAATCTCCACATCTCCGTCCGAAGACGAAGAAAATGGAGCGGGCGCTCTCTTGGGTTGCGCGCGGTCGTCGTCGGACCTCACGAGTCTCGCTCTTGGGGAAGAGCGAGAGCGGTGTCGAGGGACTTTCTCCCGGTCCGAAGACTGGGTGTCTGTCCCCGACACGTCCCGAAGAGATTTCTTCTTGGATCGGCGCCGACGTGTGTTTGGGGAAGTAGATGGTCCCTTCCCCACAGACGCCGGGTCCTTATAAAACAAGGTCGCTCCTGCTGGCACCGCTCCACTGGTAGTGGTGGGAGCGGGATGGCCAGCAGATACGTGAGCAGCCCCGCCTTTAGGAGAGGAAGAGAAACGGCGCTGAACCGTTCCCCTCTCCTCCGCCGATCTATTTTCTTTTCTATAGGGGAGTTCCTCCATACGGACGGGCTTGGCCTCAGCAGGCTTCGCTCCCTTGGTGGTCGTGGGAGCGGAAAGGCCAGCAGAGACAGTAGCCACCCCGTCAGCAGGAGGTCGAGAGAGACGGCGACGAACCGTCTCCCTCTTCTCCCATATATTTTTCGTATTAGGTGGGCTGGAAGAAGGACCAGCCTTGGTCGGCAAAGTCTTCTTTCCCCCTTTAGCTGGGGAAGACTTGTTCGCCGACCGTTTCGGAGAAGAAGAGGACTTCTTCTCCGAATTCGCCGGTTTAGGTGTTAAAACCGGCGCCTTCTTAACCGTGGCCGAAGAAGGTTTTGGGAACTCCTTCGGGCTGACAGTGCTCGCTGGTACAGCGAGGGGAGATTTCAAACTCGTACTGAAAGAGGACATCGAGGGTACTGCACTGGAAACTTTAACGGCAGGGGTGATTGAGGGCGTCGCTGCAGCTGCAAACGATACCCGAAATTCGGGGGCATTCATATCACGGTACCTCTTGCGAGCGTCGTGATATGAAAGCCTGTCAAGAGTCCTGATTTCCTGGATCTTGGCTTCCATAATGAATTCAGGGCACTGTTTTGACCGTGGAGAGTGACTTCCTTGGCAGTTGGGACATACCGGGGAAGGCGTACACCTATCGTCACCCTCAGGTGTCCCCTTGCCACACTCTCTACATACGGCCTTCGCAGTACACATGGCGGAAACATGCCCGAATCTCTGGCACTGGTAGCAGCGCATAGGTGGAGGGATGTACGGTCGCACATTGCAGTGGTACGATGTGACCTTCACCTGCTTAGGTACAACATCACCCTCAAAATGGGGAAAAAGCGCCGGTATCGACGCTCCTTTCCCCAATCTTTCGGGTGATGCGCCTAATCTTTGTGACGCCTCTCTTCCCCAGATCCCGCAACAGTTCAGCATCGCTATTCAAAATGAGGTCACGATGGAAAATAACTCCACGGACCTCATTCAGCGTTTCGTGCTTTGTGATCTTAACGGGGATTTCGCCGAATTGCGTGCATTCCAACAACGCTTCGGTTTGCTGCCGGCTAACGGTATGCAGCAAGAGCTGCCCGTTCCGGAGCTTGGAAATCCCGTTAAGATCACCAATTTTCCGCTCGATTTCCTCAGCGAAGATGATCGATTTTACGAGCTTGAAATCATCCCCGTCTGTCCTGGTAGCTACCAGGTAGCGAGGTGATGTATCTGTCGCAAATCGTCTGTTAAAGGCTTCGTCCCAAGGCGTATACACCTTGGGATTAGCTCGACACTCCAGAGACGGCTTTTTAAGGGTGCCACCCTGTACAGGTGTCCGTGATCGCTTTGATGGCATCCCGGACGAAATCCTCCCCGAATACTGCCCACTCCGAACGGGGGCTATCACTGTGGGCGCCACCCAGCCAAGGCAATACCTACCTGGCATAGCAGATATTGCCCGGGGTCCCAGTGCCTCGAACAGGCACTTCCCCCTCAGCATGCACAGGATTTATTCAGCTCCAGTATTCGGCCATGCAGGGACCTTCGTTGTAAGGCGGATACTACTGTAGGGTACATGGCGCACCCACCTTAATGGGATGGGGCATACCGTCTAGGCTTTCTGGCCAGATGGCCAAGCTGGTGGCCCTTCCCTTAACAGCATGAGTAGTAGGGAACTTTAGACTTTGAATATTGCGTAATCGCGATGACGTCATAGCCCTTTGGACCCTTAGAGCGACCACGTGGTCCAGGGGGGATCAAGTGATTGGTTAATGGGTAGGATGACCACTACGCCTTGTGTTCGCATGGAGAGGACAGCAGAGGTTAGTTGTATCTTGGTTATTAATTATTGATTGATTATTGAATTATATTTAGGTAATTGTTTCAAGGGAGTGGAGAGAGTCTTTGGTGTCATAACTTTTGAATGAGAGTGTGCGACGAGGCGGTCGACATAGCCGGCTCGCTACCAGACATGTGGCATGCATCTGTTCCGTTTTTTATTGCTCGCGCCGTGTGGGCGAGCCGTGAGACCAGCCAGCTCTCTCTGCACATGTGACGCATGGTAGTTAAAGTTTTTTGCTCGCGCTCGCTAAATAAGTCAAGTGGTGTTCTAAAGCTGCACTCTGTTTAAGTAGAGCATATATTACCAGAGCGTGGGAGTGAACATGTGTTACTCGTTGTCGCTATGTTATGTCTGTTTAATTTAAATGATGTTAACATTTCTTGTGTTCTGGCTTGCTTCATGATCTCAATCTGGTTAAAGTGTTTTATATGGCATGTATAACTTCAAGTGTGTGAAATGAATTTTGATCTGTTTGTTTTTAGATTCCTAGACGTCATTAGTCAAGTCTGTAATTTTTAATGAGAGAACAAGATCTGAAGCCACTTCCCAGAGCTCCATGTGAAAATGTTTAAAAGAACTTTTTTGCAGCTTTAACTTCATAGTATATAACACTGAGTTTTATATCATGATGCACTCAATAGTTCACCATGTCTTTGTGCAGCACATTGTTAGAGAAGTTGATAGAGCTGAAGAAGATCAGGATTCTTACAGACCAAGCGAGGAGGATGAACTTTAACATCATCGCCTCATCAAGAAGAGCTGAAGAGGATATCATCTTCAATAGCTTCACCGCGTCGGATAAGCAGCTTATCAATATAGAAATATCCGAAATCTTTAAAGACAACAATTACTGTCAGGAGATATTCTTTTATGGATTAACAAACATGATTTTAGAGGTCATGATAAACAGACTTAGAATGTTTAGTGACGGTGATGCAACTCTTAGGTTGCAAGATGTAATGGCATGCTTTCCTCCTCCTCTTCTAGCTGAAGAAGAAGAGGAAAGAGAAGAAAGAGAAGAAGATGGAAGTGTTGGGGAGCGTGTCGAAGAGGACATGGATGAAGAAGTTCAAATTGTTAATTAAAATGAACGGTGGACAGTGGATTGCTTTAAAAAAAATGTGCAGTGTAATTTTTTTTAAAAATATATTTATTTGATCATTTGTGGTTTACATTAATTATATAATATGAAATAGTGAAAAATGATATGATCTTCGTTCTTAAAGTGGTAAGTAGTTCTTTTTCCAACAAGCTGCGGAGAATTGAAGATGCTGTGTTGTTTGCAGAGTTGAAATACGCTGGTCTTGTGCACGGGTAAGTACAATCATTCTTTTCTTTCTTGCGTGTGTTGGTTTTAGTGAGCTGAAAAAATATATAGAGACACATTATTAATAATAATAATAATATTTTTGCGAGGAATTAAAAAAACTTACACTGTTGTAATTAGAAGATATTTTTGTTGGGGATCCATGAGTTGTGAGTTGAATCGAATCCAAGCCAAGATACGAAGGCTCGGGTTCCTTTTCTACGTAGTACTTTGTCAACTAAGTAAATATTAGGATGTTTTGTTCGTTGTAACTCTGCTTCATAAAACGCTCCAAATATCTGCAAATTTTTATTATCTTTTAAAAGATATGTTCGGGGATTAGTATTTTGAACTTTATAAATTGTAAATAATTCCGTTGTCCAATTAGCTTCGTACCCCTTAGTGAAGTGTTTCTTGATTTTTGATATTCTTACAATGTTACCGATTTTATATTTTGGTTTTCTTAAAGTTTCATTATATTGTGTTGGCAATCTGGGTGGATTGTTTCTTTTTACATCAATAGGTTTCATGGCGATGCTGCGATGTATTTTGTGATTATACTTTACTAATAACTCAGGCAAAATATGTACCCATCGGTATGAACCTCGTGTTGTGAATTCTTTCCACATCGATTCCTTAAGAGTTCGATTAAATCTTTCTACCACGCTCGCTTTAATGGAGCTCCCAGTGGAATAATGCTTTAGATTTTGTTTCTGAGACCATGTTTTGAATTCACTGTTATAAAATTCCGTTCCTCGATCGGTGTGAAAATAATTCGGCAATCTTTTACTTTGAGAATAAACAAATTTTAAGCTTTTTACAATCTCACTTCCTTTTTTGGTTTTAAGAGGAATTGCCCATGCATATTTCGAGTAAACGTCAATAATGGTTAATAAATATTTAAATCCATTATTCCATTTTGCAAGTTTGGACATGTCCACAAGGTCAGCTTCATGGAGGTCATCGATTCCTTTGCTAATAACACGTCGTCTTTTAAACTTTTTTCTAAGCGGTGCGTGAAGTTCTTTTGCAATTTCTCGTCTGATTTCGTTCATAGTTATTTTCCAAACAATGTTTTATAACATACTGTGCATTGTTTTACAAACGTTGGAATTTTTATTCAATATATCCTGCATTTCTTAGTTCTTCTTCAATTGCAAAGATTTCGCTGTCGAGTCCTGTGTGACCTGCAGCTTTCGATGCAATTAATTTTTTAAGTCTTGATACCAATTTGTTTGGTTCATTCCAGTGAACGAATTCAATATTGTTTCCCCCTTCAAATTTCCAAATGGCTTGTGGCGCGATGTGTTTCTTTACCATATCCAGTATGCATCGTAGTATTTGCTTCTTCTTCATTTTCATCTGCTGTTTTTATAATTCTATCTATGTTTTCAGTGAGAAGGGGTTCAATTATATGTCTATACTTATAAGATTGCGTTCCTCTTGGAGCTGCATTGCTTGTATAATTTCTTTTGTGCACGTTTGAAACATTTAATAATTTCAAATATGAACTTAAATCACTCCTATCTATTAGAGCGGGGTCTGGTACTTTCCTTTGAATCAATTCAAGTAGACCTTCTGTAATAGGAAATTTTTCACCACCAACTTTTATCCACTTTTTATCAAAGAAAACTCGTTCGCGCCCCAAGTATTGTTTATCATTTCTTATCGTTATACCATATGTTCTATCCACGTTTTGTTTAATGAACGGATCAAAGTAGCGGTTAAGTAGTGAAATTATTTTGATGCTATCTCCATCTTCTTCGTCTGAAGTAGCAGTGGATTCAGAATCTTCATATTTTCCTTTTCTTTTTCGATTTTCTTTATTTTGAGTTGACGTATTAGCAATAGCTACAAGTTGATTTAATGAACTTGTTACTGGTTTAAAGTTAGTCTCTATATCTAATTCTTTTCGTCTAACATCATTTTGAAGTGAAAGATACTTGTCTTTAACATCTTTTTTTAAGCGAGAAAGTTTATCCTTTACTCGACTTTCAGCTTTAATCTTCGAGCTCTTCTCCATGACTAAACGGAAATTGTGGTTGTTTTACTTATTTATAGTATATTCAAAATCGATTTGAAGAGGAAGATCATCAGTTTTATGTTTTTTAGGGTCTCTAAGTCGAAACTGAATTTCATCTTGCTCTTCAACAACAATATCACTGCCATCCAGTTCAATCTCTTGACGTATATTTAAAATTGCATACACAATTGGAGATCTTGGTGAAACAAAAATTGGTTTTAATACGCCTTTGTAGGGAAGTTGGTACTGTATGTTATGATTATGAAGCGTGTATACTGGTGAATGGATTGATGGTGTGTTGGAGAATTTCAGAATAAATTTCGATAAGTTCTTTTTCTTTACTTCATCTTTTAATATACCATATTCTTCTTTGGATGCAGTAAAACTTTCGAGTGGTTCTTTGTTAACCAATTGCTCAATTTTTTCCAGTTCAGTTTTTAACTTGTTATATTCTTCTTTGGATTCAGCAGCATAACTATCAAGATCTTCTTTTTTAACAATATTGAGATTGTTAGCAACACCCTCAATACGAGTTTGTAAATTGCTTAAAATTTCTTTTAGTTGATTAACTTCAGTTCGTGAAGCAGCATAGTGTTCTACAAACCGTTTATTTGTCACATCTTGGTCGTTAACAGGAAACTCAACATTTGTTTGTTTTTGATGTTGTAGATTGTTTACAGTGTGTTTCAATTGATCAAATTCACGTCGGGAAGCGGCATATTGTTCAACAAACGTCTTATTTGCAACATCGTTATCGTATATGGGATTGTTTACGTGAGTAATTCGTTTACTCATCATATTTAAAGTTCCACCATCGTCTACGTTTAAAAAGTTTTGTTTATTAAATTTAGTGATTAAGTCTTCTAGATCTTTTCGAGAGGCAGCAAAGTTTTCTAAGTAATATTTGTTTATTGCATCTAACGAATCGATTGGTTGAGATATGTTTGTTATTCTTCTATTTAACATATCTACAGTTTCATCATTTCTTTTTATATTCAAAAGAGATTTTTTAATTTCATCGAGTTCATTTGTTACATGAGTTTTAAGAAAAGAATACGTTACCGCATCTTGATTTTGAATTGGGTCTTTAACATTTCTTATTCTTTTGTTACCCAAGTCGAGAGTATCTTGATCATACGGAAAGTGATCTTCTGAAAATTCTCGCACTAAACCATGAATGAATTCTACTCGTTGTAACACTTCGGTTATTCGGGTCTCAAGATATTTTTTTATATTCGATGTATGTTGCTGCATTGCAATAAGGTTTACTGCATCATTTGCAGATGATGGTAAAGCTAAGCCCGCGAGACGTTTGTTTTGAAAGTCAAGTTCTTTTTTCTCTATTTTACAAATTGAAAAAATTAAACCTTTAAGGTCGTTAAAGTTTCGTTGTATGTCTTCTTTAGACTCGATTTTATTTAGCTCATTCAATAACTTCACTACATAACCTTTGTTGCACGCATCTTCAACATGTATTGGCGTTCCAACATTTTTTAACCGTTTGCCGTTAATACTTAGATGCCCGTCGCTTGTTGTTGTTGTTAGTTGATTTCCATATTGCACTAGCTTATCATCAACATATGATTTAGTTGCAATATCATGTCGTGAAGTCGGTCGTCCGATAGACACATTATTGGTTTTGTTAAACGATGTCATAGTTAAGTTGTTAACCACGCAAAAGCTATAACACGAATGGGTATTTACCTCTTTTTGAAGTCATATTTATAACTGAAAATAAACATCAAATCCATTGCGATATCGACCATTTTGTAAATCGCTATCTTTATCGATAACCAAAAAACCAAACTTAGAGTTTTGCCAACAATACGAACAAATATCAAAGAACTGTTCATAGCTCATATCTGTATTTACATGATCGTTATATACGTGACGCAAGTTTGTTCCGTCTTGTTTAAAAAGAATTAAAAAATTAGCGTTATCTCTAATTAGATGTTTAGGTATACAAGAATATGTTTGACAAAGATAAAATACGTCAACGTCGTGATGACGACCTCTACTGAAATAATCTTTCATGTGTTGTTGTTTATTGCTGGCTACATCATCAAAAACAAATATAGAGTTTTTTCTAGCCATTTCTGGAGGCATAACTTCATCATTATCAGAAAAAAAATCACTTTTTATTTCTTTTATGGAGTCCAAAAACTTTTTTAATTCAACATATTTACTTTGAGCAAGTGATTTAGAATAAATATAAACGTTTTCAAAACGAACTCCATTTTTATGACACAATAAATTTAGCATTACGTTTGTTTTGCCACAGTTCGATGGACCGCAAATGATACATCGAATTGTGTTCGGTAGTAAAACACCATGCTTTCTGTTTTCACTTTTACTCTGGTTTTCAGCATTAGTAAATGAAATTACTGGTAGAGTGTTTGACTGCTTAACAAACTTCAGCATGTCTACGTTTACGTCTGAGAATGCACACTGCACAAAAAATCACATCACATCAACATATATTGCTTCCACACGTATCATAACTTGTATTATATGGAATAATAGTAGGATTTTCAGGATTTAAATCAACGTTGCCGACGTAAAACCCTCTTAAATATGGACAAATGGCGCCCATTTTTCATGATCATTTAAAGGATTATCGTTTTCCCTCCAATTTTCAATTTCAATCTTACAGAATATACATTTTACCTTATCACCATGACCTGTCTGTTAGGTAGTCAGCCCGAAGGCTGGTTGGATCCTCAAAAAGTACCGCCGTTACGTTATGTGAGTAGATACCCACAAAAACCCAAGGCAGCGCTATTTTGAGGCGTTCTAGGCAAGAAGAGGAGTGGGGTAGTTTGCCATTGCTTTCCTCACTGAGTCAGAACAGTAGTCCTAACCCTATGAGTTGAACCTTTCACAGCATTCACAAGCACTGACTGTGCCCCGAATGCCATTACTAAGCACCACCCATACCTCAGTAGCTTCCATATAATCACAGCCATGAGAGAGACTGAGACATCGGTGAAAAGCCACCTTTTACTCTAGCCTGTGCCAACTGACAAATGCAAAAGTACTGTATTCATCAAGAGATGGCGAACAGGCCAATCACCATGACCAGTATAATAAAATCCTGCTGATGCTAAACAAAATTCGTTTGGACAGGGAAGAGGCCAATTTTGAAAAGTTTTAAGTCTTTCATATTCACATTTCAATTCTATGCTAGGAGAAATATTGTTTACGTAGGGGCAAGAAAAAGCCCATTTCTTATGCTCTTCAAACGGATCATCATCTTCTTCCCAATAACTAAGTTGCAGATTACAGAAAGCACACCTAACCATATCCTTATATCCATAATAGAAAAATTCTGCCGCTGCTAACCATGCAGTGTTCGTAAAACTGTCTGAAGACCAGGTCTTAAATGTTTTTAGCCGATCTCTTTCAGATTTTAAATTCATTTCTTTTTGACTCAATATCATTTGCATTAACTGTTTTTTGGAATACTTTACACAATTAAAATACTTCATGATGCTGCTTTACTTCACAAAGAAAAGATGTTCACCACACAAAGCTAAATGTGAACTGAGATGAATCAACAAAACACGTTGGCTAATATGCATGATTTGCATGTGTGTTGGGTTGGCCGAGCGGTCTAAGGCGTTAGACTTAAGATCTAATTTTCAGAAATTGAAAGCGAGGGTTCGAATCCCTCACCTGACAATATTATTATTTAATTTACATGTAGAGTGAGGAGGTAATTGATCATTAATAAGAACTTTATTATGAAATGATACAAAAGACCTTTTCTTCTTCTTTATTCATTTAGAATTACAATTAATACAATTTTATTTCTCTTGAAGTAATCTCATTCTTTTTTAGTTGTCCAGATGTGTGTGGGTGTGTTGAGATGATCTTCTTCTTCTTTTTAGTTGTCCAGATGATTATTTTTTCTGTAGACAAAAAAATATACACTGTGTTAAAAAGCAAACTAAAACAAAATATGTATAGCGGTCAACGACACTAGTAGATTTAATTAATCACCTTTTATAGATAGCGATTACAGTTATCACATTTGCAGCGAAGATGAAACAGTTGAAATTTCCTCTTTAGATGATCTGGTAGATGTTCCCACTCTAGACGAATTCGTTGTGGTTCATATATAGTCAGTACGTTTATAGGAAAGTAGTTCCAATCAAACTTATTAAAACCTCGAAGTCCACTGTTTCGAAACTTGTTTATTATCGAACACACGATTTTCATGATGCCATCAGAAGAATTTAACCAATGTTGAACAGCATTGACATTGAATTTAGCACAACTATTGCTTCCCATTGCTAGAGATGGTAAATGTTTTGGACAATCTGTAGGTAAACGATGGCTATGTCTCAACATTAGGTCTGACATTCCATCAATCGTATTAAGATCGAATAATGAGTCAGGGGAAAGTGCTTTTAGCGCAAACAAAGAAAATTCCTGTGGCAAATTATATACAACTAAATATTCATATTTATTCTTAATAGACTCAAAAAAAGAAGAAAGAGTTTTTTCACAATATGCTGCAACCCATGTGATCACGGGGCTGAATGAAGGTATATTACCGTTATTTAACATACAGTAAGCAAGTTCCAAACTGCCGTTTGGTAGCTTGCGAATGTCTGCAACTATTGGTTGCTTCTTATTCCACGTGCCAGCATCAGTAGAAGGAGAGTTTGTTGTTGTCAATTCCATGATTGCAACTAAAGTGAGAATACTTGTTTACTTGCTTGCTTATAACTTAGCAAATATTGGTTTAGATAATTACTTCATTCGTTAATGGTCTGTAAGATATTTGACGATCATGAATAAGAACACAATAAAGAGTTGTATCTTCAGGTATATTCTCACTTGTCTCGATTTCAATTCGCACATCGACTGAAGATGTCTTCACTGCTTCCACTTGTTCGAGACAATTAATTACAATAATCGGACAATGAGACTTAAATTCATCTCGTGAAACCAGAGTCTCTGAACGAACATCATCGATCTGATAATATACATTACGAAATTTAACAAACATGTCATACAACTCGCTGTAGTCATTTATGGCAATTTCAGAAGTTGGCATTTCATAGGGATAAAAAATTGAATTTAAAAAAACTCTTATAGATTTAATGTTACAATGGTCGAAATAGGAAGAGCATGTGTTTAGTAAATTTCTTCTAGTTTGAAAACCTAATAAAAATTGACGTGGTTTTTGAGTTTCAGAAGTTGTCATTACAGTCCAACTATATTTAGTTGTTCTAGGAAGAGAAGGCAAGACATGAACATCCCATGATCGAAAACCAACCTGAATGGGAATATTTTTCTGCATTAGTTTTAATCTTTTAATTTGTTCTTCGTCCGATAATAATAAAACGGGAATTTTTAGATAAACTTTAAATAACTTGACCTTAGAAAGTGACACCCCCCCTTTTTAAAATATATGTGTGTGTGGAGCCACTGAGCATCTGCAAACCATACCCGAGGAATATCTTTGGAAATGTCATCGAGAACTAGTACTTAGAAATGATACACTTATACCAATTTCGACATCATCTATTCTGACAAACATTTTAACAATAATAAAAAACACATGCACATAACCTAATTAACATGCACTTTTAAAACTTAAGGTGTGAAACTTAAACTTACATGCATTCCTGAAGTACCATTCTGCATCGTCAAAATCCCAACATGCATCCTTTAATTAAATCAAAACCTGATTCATGCTCCATTGCTCGACAAATCCAACATGCAATAGTTAAAATATTTATAACGTACATCTTCATGCAATTCGACAGAACAACTTCAAACGTCCAACTAATATTCTTAAAAACGTCGTACAATCATATATAAATAATTATTTAAGGAGATCAGCATTCCATTTTACAGATTAAGACAAGTATCTCGTAGCATACATAAGAGTTTCGATCCGCACATATTTATAGAAAATATTTAGAAGTCAACTTATTATAAATTCCCAAACAACGTCACACGACTTCGACATCATCATAATAGGCTTCATAATTAAACATAAATCGTCGACTATCTTTAAATACGGACCACTCCAGAAAATACGTCTATCACGTCTTAATGGATCCCAAAATCTCTCTTAATTAAAAAACATCTGATCTCCAACCATAGTTGGACAATAATCATCTCTGCCCATCACATCAGACAAGACAGAAATGAAAAACATCAAGGAATAACAAGGAGCATAGCTGATCCGAGATGCTCTTAACTAGTACCAGATATATCATAATCTCCCCAAATGAACAAACAGAAAAAATACAAACTAACAGAAAAATACAAACTTACCTCATACGACAACGACAAACAAACGACAACTTACAGAAACGACAAATAGAAGAAATAATATAAATGGAATATTCTCGGCATGTTCATCATCGGGGAAACCATGTTTAATCCGCAACCAATCAGAACATCTCGTGTCTGCTAATCGCACTGATGCCATATACTAATAATTTAAATACTATCAAGTGAATCCCATACTAAATGTAGACGTACTAGATAATCTAACGTAAGAGCAGACATAAGGAATTAGAACGCAAAAGAAACCAAATACTTTCTAACTTTTGCTACATCTCGGTGCAATACATAATAAGGTCTGCACAAGTGTTTCCATTCAGTTGGCAAACACGATTCGTAGACAACTCTACACAAAGACAGTTGAGGAACGCAGCGCGCTAATTACAGGACGACGACAAATATCTTCTTTCTCTCTCAGAACTATGCTACCCTCTAGTGAGCATTTGTACAAATACATCTTTTCACGCTGGAAGGAGCTGCCACCTAGTGAGAATCGACGTAACTTCAACTCACTGTCATCGCTCGAGACGAAATGCGTACTTTAGAAGAATACTGGGTACAAACGTGCCTAAAAGAAACGGCACAATCACCCCCTCCTGAAATTCGTCGATGGTTGAAGACCAAGACGACGTGACATGTGGAAAGAAAGTTCATGCACTCCATACAAATACTTCAGTATAAAGTTTCTCTTAAGCATGCATCAATTTTTTGTTGTTGTTTTTAGAACAGACCCACTTCTTAAAGTTCATCTCCGATTCCAAAAAAACATAGTACACATGCTAGTCACTCCACCTTTTCCAAACAATAGGAGTCCATGTCACAACAGCGGAAGATACACATGCTTATACAAGTTCGACACATACTTCAGTATACAATACAATCAGGTAGCAATACAGAGTTTTTCCACAATTATTTTTCAACGTCATCTTGATGTGCGCAGCAGAGTTCCAATCCAACACGGGTCAAGTAGATCGTTTCAAATTCCATTCCAAGAAATCTTCACTCCCAGCCAGTAACCTCAATGTAGACAACACCACGAAGAAAATCGAGCTGTGAACAATCACATCTCCGAAAGCATTTTGTTTTGGATTCACTTAACATCTAACAAGTAAAATAACAAGAAACATGACCAAAAATTCACTAAATATGGCATCAGCTACGTTTTTCATTAAATATTACCCCCACGTTCAAGTTTCACACCTTTACAAAGCAAAAATATAATTATTTAAACCATAATGTTACAGCATTACAATTTAATCTCGATTATTCGACAGGAAGAAAATAAATTTACAAAATCAATCCCATACTTCATATTTAAATTAGAAAATAACTAACTGAACAGAAAACTATCTCTCTTATTAACTCAATGAAGAAAAATAAAATAAAATATTCTCAGTGAATGCAGGCATTTGTTCAACACAGTACCTCTGTTCCACATTACTAAGAAGACTAACGAGAAAACCAGAAAATCCTAAGAAATACAAGAAAAATGTCATCCCAGAAACAACTCAACTACTAAAAATAACAGCCAAGAAATAAAACAAAGAATATACCGAAACCAAGTCCAACAATACCAGAATAAATGAGCCAACCACCCCAAAAAACACAAACTTTCATAACCTCCATTCATGACCACAAAATCCCAGATAAAAATAGTCACACGTACCACCCACAAATTCCCAAAATTGCCAGAACATAATTAGAGCTCGTTAAAACATCGACATACACAAACACATATATATACCCTTAAAATAAACACTTCGACAACAACGACGACAACAACAACACCTGAAATCCATGTCATACTCGTTTGGCAATTCAATACGAGCATGATCTCCATCACCAAAAAAAAAATATAAGTACTTACTTTCCAGTAATCATCCACCACAGGGAGAAACAAGGAACTTGTTTGTAAATACTTACCACAAAATACATACTACCTGAAATCCATGTCATACTCGTTTGGCAATTCAACACGAGCATGATTTCCATCCCAACACAAATATAAGTACTTACTTTCCAGTAATCATCCACCACATGGAGAAACAAGGAACTTGTTTGTAAATACTTACCACAAATTACATAATCGACTTCTGTCACCTAGAACGCAAGTCCCATACCTTGATATAATAGGATCGTAAGTCGAAGATAGACATTCTAACGAAAACCCCAATTATATACTCGGCTACTCGTTTTAAATAATATTACAAATTAATAACAATAAAACCTAACCTTATTTCAAAACAAGAAAACAACTAACTCCCACCCAATAACAAAACAAAGCTAAATACTCACAATCACTCCAAAATACACAATTACACCAAAATCACAAACACAAACTCCCAGAGTCACTACACAACCAAGAAGATTGAGTATCACTCGTGCAGACAAAACACACTCACAGCATGCACACAATATGCACACTAGAAGTCATGCAATTATCATACACAATTTTGAAGATTATGCACATCACGACAGAAAATGCATCACACGTGCAGACAAATACACACTCACAGCACGCACACAATATGCACACTAGAAGTACTGCAAATTATCATACACAATTTTGAAGATTATGCACCTCACGACAGAAAATGCATCACACGTGCAGACAAAAAACGTACCAACAGCATACACACAATATGCACACTAAAGTACAGTAAATTATCACACACAATTTTGAAGATTATTACCAACAAAACGAGCAACTAATATCTCCTATACAGATCAGCATCACACCAACGACGTATATGATCATACGATCCACACAAGTCACACCTCTTACCTTTATTAGTGATACCTCCTGTGTATCGCTGGATCTCACGTCCCTGACAAGCATCAGCTGGCACATAATCAGGAACAAAAGCAGGCCTACCCTGTAATACATTTCCTAATAAAACATTTCCATCATTCATAGGACCTTGATGCTGATTCCTCAACTGATCTGCTGCTCCCCCTGTAAAACGTTAGGCAAAGAAACATAACCTAGAGGATATTGAGTAGTACTACGAGTTGGAGCAGAATCATAAATTCGGACTGAATCGACTTTCTTAACCTTTTCTGCAGTCAGAATCAGATCATTAAATTCAATGTAATTTTTGGTTTGGCTTGCATAGTTAATAATGAACGGTAAATGGGATTAATAAAATTATCCGAGATCGAAATACCCCCTAGTGACATTACTGACGACACTGCTCGACTGACTACATCAGAATCATGCACAACTTGAGAACTATTCATGATCGATCCAATACTCTTCAACGATACAGATTCTAAATCATTAATAAGGTTATCCTCTACACCCAATTCACACGAATTACAAGATTCAGCACTAACACTATCACAACACACGACCGCCTCCACAGGATTATCATTAGTCACACGAAGGAATAGCCTAGAGTATTGTTCGACCAACTTACAACGCAGGTTAAATAATCTCTCATAAAATTCAGCTTCACCATTTGACCAGACCTTTACCAAATCATCCAAACGATTGATCCAATGTAACGAACGGTACCTGATTCTGTTCAACTTGGACGCAGAAGTACTACCAACATCACTCGAAGAACAAATATTTAATAAATCGGAGACAGTAGGTACAATGGTGAACTTACCTAGCATCCAATAAGAATTGTCCTCAGTAGGTAAAATTATAGGTGCAGCTCTCAAGTCTTTCAATACATTCAAATCCAATCTCGGTGAAAAAATGGTACTTTTCCACGTATAATGACCTCATAGGAAACTTCATCTTTCTTTAAATAAGAGATAGCCTTCAAAGATCTCTCCTCCATTCAAATAAAACAGGAACATGAAACAAACAAGTACAATTTCATTAGAATATATATATAAGTGCACAGTCACCTCTTTATAGTTTAAGTTTGGTACCATTCCCAAATACAGCTTCAATGACACTTCCAAAATCAATTAATTGTGGTTTAAACACGAAACCACGCTCTGCTACCATTTGACACCCCCCCCCCTTTTTAAAATATATGTGTGTGTGGAGCCACTGAGCATCTGCAAACCATACCCGAGGAATATCTTTGGAAATGTCATCGAGAACTAGTACTTAGAAATGATACACTTATACCAATTTCGACATCATCTATTCTGACAAACATTTTAACAATAATAAAAAACACATGCACATAACCTAATTAACATGCACTTTTAAAACTTAAGGTGTGAAACTTAAACTTACATGCATTCCTGAAGTACCATTCTGCATCGTCAAAATCCCAACATGCATCCTTTAATTAAATCAAAACCTGATTCATGCTCCATTGCTCGACAAATCCAACATGCAATAGTTAAAATATTTATAACGTACATCTTCATGCAATTCGGCAGAACAACTTCAAACGTCCAACTAATATTCTTAAAAACGTCGTACAATCATATATAAATAATTATTTAAGGAGATCAGCATTCCATTTTACAGATTAAGACAAGTATCTCGTAGCATACATAAGAGTTTCGATCCGCACATATTTATAGAAAATATTTAGAAGACAACTTATTATAAATTCCCAAACAACGTCACACGACTTCGACATCATCATATAGGCTTCATAATTAAACATAAATCGTCGACTATCTTTAAATACGGACCACTCCAGAAAATACGTCTATCACGTCTTAATGGATCCCAAAATCTCTCTTAATTAAAAAACATCTGATCTCCAACCATAGTTGGACAATAATCATCTCTGCCCATCACATCAGACAAGACAGAAATGAAAAACATCAAGGAATAACAAGGAGCATAGCTGATCCGAGATGCTCTTAACTAGTACCAGATATATAATAATCTCCCCAAATGAACAAACAGAAAAAATACAAACTAACAGAAAAATACAAACTTACCTCAAACGACAACGACAAACAAACGACAACTTACAGAAACGACAAATAGAAGAAATAATATAAATAGAATATTCTCGGCATGTTCATCATCGGGGAAACCATGTTTAATCCGCAACCAATCAGAACATCTCGTGTCTGCTAATCGCACTGATGCCACATACTAATAATTTAAATACTATCAAGTGAATCCCATACTAAATGTAGACGTACTAGATAATCTAACGTAAGAGCAGACATAAGGAATTAGAACGCAAAAGAAACCAAATACTTTCTAACTTTTGCTACATCTCGGTGCAATACATAATAAGGTCTGCACAAGTGTTTCCATTCAGTTGGCAAACACGATTCGTAGACAACTCTACACAAAGACAGTTGAGGAACGCAGCGCGCTAATTACAGGACGACGACAAATATCTTCTTTCTCTCTCAGAACTATGCTACCCTCTAGTGAGCATTTGTACAAATACATCTTTTCACGCTGGAAGGAGCTGCCACCTAGTGAGAATCGACGTAACTTCAACTCACTGTCATCGCTCGAGACGAAATGCGTACTTTAGAAGAATACTGGGTACAAACGTGCCTAAAAGAAACGGCACAGAAAGATCGTTTTCGGTTGTCGATTGCAACGCACGTGCGTCACTTGACGATCGGAGAAGTATTACCTCATGCTTGCAGTTTAAAATCGGCTTTCTGTAATCCTCTGCTATTCCTAACAGGTTGCTTAAAGGAAGTATTATATGAAAACGTTTTGTGTTACTATCAACAATATTTGCTTCACTTGCTGGTGTTGTTAAAGAGGGAAAATAACCAGCATTTTGTAAAGCTGTATATTCGTTTTTTGAATATGATGCAAAGGTTTTTATAGAACTTGTTATACCTAGATGGCGTGTACGATCAATTTCTTTACCATTTAACGTGATGCGAATTTCGCTAAAAAGATTAGCCCCAAAATTTTGGTCAGGATGTGCTGTAGTAGAAGCAGCAGGATTTATGTTAGAAGTAATAATTTGACCTTCTAAGTGAAGAACACCTTCTGATAATAAAACTATGTTTTCTTCATTTTGAATCGGTATTCGAATTTCATCATTATTTTCGAATTTATTAGCTGAATAAGGTTGATAAACTCTTTCTTCTCGTCGCACAACTCTGTTGTCAACCTCTCTTTTATCTGTTATGTTAAACATGCTAAACATGTTAACAGCTTCAACTATAGATAGAAACTAAATAAGATTAACAATTGCATATATATTTATATTGAAATTAAAGTACGCGATAGCCTAAAGACTGTAAGAAATGTTTGTTGTTACTCGATAACTGTTTCTTAGATTTCAAGGTGCGATGTTGTTGTTTGTTTTTTTTTACAAATTTTAGCTGATTGATTTATATTATTTTTTCGAATCAGAGTCGACTTCTTTTTTTTTCAAACTTTGAGTATTATATAGTATAACCATATTTGTGATTGTTTTCTAGTAAGCTTACTCAAGTAGAATGAAAACATAACAGTATTTCATTACTTTATATAGCAAGATATCGTGCTGGACGAATAATTAATTCTACAGTTAAATCTTCATCTTGCAAATCAATGAGCTGTTGAAGATGATCTTCAAGTTGCACAGATACATGTTGAATAACCTTGGTGTTCATAGGCAAAAAATGAATTGTTGTTGGTTGTACAACAATCGGGTAACCAGCAGGAACATGAGCTTTAAAATTATATAAAGAGTGTGTTGGTTTATGGTTCAAATAAGAACTCGTACCAAGCACAAGGTTGCAACATACTCGAATACTATTAACAGTGTTAATTTTAATCATATATTCAGAATGATGAGTTGTGTTTGCCTTGAACTTTCTATGAGAAAATCCCAACAAATCTGCAATAGAATCTGCAACACCAAAATCTATAGCAAACACTTTCGAATGTAGTTTACAATGATAAAAGACTTTATCATAATTAATATAAAATGATGGGAATTTGTCTTTGTCACCTAATAAATGTTCAACTAATAATTCATCAATCTTTTCACTTAATTGTTTTAACGTATAGCTAGCATTGGGTATTATTAAATTCGCTCTATCCACTTCGTTCAACTTTATAGCCAAAACGTTATTATTCTCGCTAATTGTTACTTCATTATCGATTCTATTTCGATCAATTTCAATTTCTCTTTTATTCTCTTTAGGGTAAACTTTCTTTTCAATACCTAAAGGCCCTGCTACACTGTTGGCTACAGTGAAATCAATATTAAACGGAGAAGACAAAACGAGACGGTTGTCTCTTTTTCCATCTATATCCTCTTCCACATACATTTTTGTTTTTTCTAAATGTTTTGGTATAAGTTTCGACAATGAGTGATAACTAAGTAAATCATCAAAAGTTGAGGCTAGATCTTCAAATTCATAAATACCCGGTGGTACCACTAAATCAATTTATAAAAAATTAGTAAAATGAATGCGAAATTTATTATTTCTGTTGGTAACATTTCGAATAGAATTAGATGTATACAATCCCGCGAGTCGTAATTCAAAAAACTCTGCTCCTACAAGATGAATCGGGTTCTCCAATGTAACATCAATCTTCGAGCCTTTGCCTTCAAGAGTTATCCGTCTTTCGAAAGCCATCTTTGAAATGTTTAAAGACGGTCTGTGTTTCCCTTATTTATACAATACAAGAAGACTAAACATAAATGTCCACAAATCGAAGAAGTAATCGATTGATATGAATGAAAATTATATTGTAGATAGCAATTTTTAAGATATGTTAAAATTTCTAATGGTGGTCTTAAATTACCAATACTATCAAAATAATGCACATATTTACCACGTTTACTGAAAGCCACCCAATGTGAACCGGATTTATCCATCGGTTCAAGGTTAACAATACAGTTTTCATTTTTTCGAGGATATCTTGGTAACGTATCTCGCATAAAGACTCCTCTAAAATTTGGAATCTTTAATTGATGTGCGTATTTAGCTAAATTGAAATTACTTAATGCTTTATTTGGTATTTGGTTAATTATCTTTTGTATGCAGGAGGATTTAAATAAATGCCTTGACCTCCTTTTCCTTGCATTGCTTCTATCATTCGATTGTGTCTTCATTTCTTTTAGTTCTTCTTGAGCAGCTTTCGCCTTGTTTATAGCAGGCGCCACCCCTGCTGCTCCGCCTGCTAGACCCCCCAAGCCCGACAAGGCTGCAAATATCGGAAGTAGGGGTAAAATACCACCTTGCTTTTTCGATGTTCTTCTTTTTTTAAATCTTTTCTTGTTTTTTTTTATTATTTAAGTTTCGCTTACCTCCTCCAATCTTAGACTTAGCTTTCATGATGCCACCCACTGTTAGTGCAGCCGCTCTCTCTCCAAATGATGCGTCACGGGATTTTACACGAGACCAAGCTTTTGAAGCTAAAATTTCATCAGCCTCTCTTCTTTTGTTTGAATCTTTATGCTTTGCGTAAGCAATGTCGTGCTCTTTGCACGCTTTATCTAATATATTTATTCCTGGATCACCACGGCTCAATCGCTTTTCTAATTTTGTTCCTGGTCCACAATATTCATATCCCGGGATGTGTAATTCCACGGGTAAATTATCAATAGTTTTATTAAGTACACGACTGATTAATGATCCACTTCCTGTTCGTTTATATTGAGTGGTAGAGTTGCTTCTCTTACAACGCACCATTACTAAATGATATGTAATATAAAGTAATTATACATATATATATATATATTTCTGGAAAATGGGAATGGTGGGGGGAGGTGTTTTTTTTAAATAATACACACAAAATTTGGGTTATTATTTATTCTTTTTTCATAAGCAAAGGAACACACAAAAAATTAGTATTATTAACAGCATAAAAGTGTGTGTGTGTGAAAGAAATAAAGTAAGTGAGATGAACTGCTTTAATCTCAATTTGTTTCTAATCATTTTTCAGAGAAAAATGACCAAATGGTAAAGTATCAATTCCGTTTTCAGTTATGTGTCTTTTATCTTCGTTTGATGAAATTGCCAACTTATTTTGCCGAACAGTAAATACAGAATGAGATTTTGAAATTATACAAACTTGAACTTTGTTGACTTTTTCTCTGTTATAAAGACACTTTCGATACTCATCAATATTCATACTTTTACTCACACTCTTCTTAATGCATTTAGCCTTACACAAGCTATTCATTTCATCACACAATTTTATTGCATACATTTTGGGTCGTAACCCCACAAATTCTTCAACAATCCTTCCAGCATTTTCATCTTTCATTAAACCAATTTCACCTTTATTTTGTCTCACAATGCCAAAAGGATTGTTTGTTTCATAGTTTCCAGTATCAAACAAATTTGAATGCTGTTTCATGAACTCATAAATACCATAATAGAATATATACATAAAACTATCGGTGTCTGTGTATAACAACCTCACATTTGATTCAGGATTTGCTAAAATAACATTGTAATGAAAGTCATTCATTTTACATTTAGACAAATCTAATATAGATGCACCAACATATACTGGTTGATTGTGAAAAATCTTTAGTCTACTCATCTCGATGACCATACATTGTTCATCGAATATAATTCTATGTTTAAAATTAGCCTTAGCTATTAAAGACCTAGCACCACGAACTCCATGCCATTTGGTGACCCATTTGATGTCCCTTAACTTCCTCACATTCATCAGTGAACGACCAAAAATTGCATTATTCATCAATTTATAAAAATTCTTTTCAAAATCATTTTTGGCATGTTTTCGTTTCTCTGTGTTCACATCAATATATGGTTTTAGCCATTGGCTCTG
Source organism: Meconema thalassinum (assembly GCA_946902985.2). Lineage (NCBI taxonomy): Eukaryota > Metazoa > Arthropoda > Insecta > Orthoptera > Tettigoniidae > Meconema > Meconema thalassinum. Next base: position 194,944,887 of record OX336395.1, read on the forward strand.
ATTGAATTCAATTATTCTGTGAATACGATCTAATTTCATTCCTAGTTGAATACATTGCTTTAACAATCTATAATGCAAAACATAACGTTCTTTATTATCTAAGGTAGCCATTAGCTTTGTCAACTTTTCGGGACATAGAGGGTAATCTGAATGTTTGTCATGTAACTCTTGAGGATAAGTCAAATCTACTTCCAAAATATATCCAATTTCTGAAGTATCATCAATAGTTAAAACATCAAAGCCTTCAACATTTGCAACCCATTTAAAGCCACCCGTTGGAAGATATTCCATCATCGCATATCCATATAAATTATTAACATCAAAGTACATTATGTAGGACTCTTGCTTTTTCTCATCATAAGTTTTCATATACTTATTATTAGCAATCGCATGTCGTGTTATACACTGAACATTTCCTCCTCGAATAGATCGTTCAAAAAAGTGTAACATATCAATATCTTGAAGCAATTCAAGTTGAACGTTGGTTATCTTTTTCATAGCACACCAAGACATAGATGGAGCAGTGTAAAAATGAGCTGCATCAATGCCATAAGTTTCCATGCCATTCGATCTAAAATTTTCAAAGACATCCGCCAAAAGAAGTGTGTCAACTTTTAAATACAAATCGGCGTATTCTCCTAATGTTTGACAGGAAAACGTTTCCCACACCGATTGAGCAAACTCATACTCTTCATTCGATATTGTTTGATCATTAAGGCTGCTATAAAACTTGGATATTTCAGGTAATTTAGTTTCGTTAAGTACATCCATACTCGTGACGTATTCATAGGGAAACACGCCTTTTCTCGCAGTAAGTCGAAACTGTGCATCATCATTAAAATAACGTCGTGTTATTTGCTTTGAATCTTCGCTTAACGAAGATGAACATTGATCTAGTGAACAGGACAAGAAATTATATGTATCGAAAAATCTTAACTGAATGAATCCATTCTTAGCCCGTACATACTTTGTAAACCCTTTATAACGTTCCATATTCACCGCTAACAAACTTATATGACCAGGATTATGTAACACCTCTCCATCTTGTTTCTCACAAATTTCTTTAATTATAAAATGTCCATCATAGGCTGTTAGATTATGAAATGCTATAGGCAAAATCTTTGTTATTTTGTAATTTAAATTACAACTATTGTGTGCGCTTCCTCTATATTTTCCAGTTAAGTGACAATGATCGCGTACTTTGAGTTCATTAACTGCAATCGGTTTCTCGCAAATGTGACACATTTTACTTGACAAAAATAATCTTTCTTCATTTTCGGTCATCTTTAACATTGGCTTAACCGAAAAGTAATATGTTTGAAGTTTATCCACAATACTATAAAGTTCCTTTACAAACAATTCAATGCAATTATTTCCCCTAAAGAGTTTGAAACTGCACAATTCACTATCGAAATTACAATGAAGGTATAAAGAAATGCTGTAAGGAATATGTTTATGTGTTAAAGTAGAGTTATGAATGTCACTATTTGGAAAACAGGAGGAAATTGGAGACAAGACGCATTCAGTGTCTGCATATATTATAAATGGAACTGTATCTTTAACTCGGAATTCTGTAAAATTAACAAATCTTTTTCATCAGTCGGCATTATGCTTTTTGCAACAGGAAACTGTTTACAGTCTGCAAAGTGAACATTTAACTCATCCTCAAGAAAATAATATGACAAACATCGTCTACATATATAAATCCTTCTCTGAGTGCTAGTGACGCTTGAACGCACAAGGCGAGCAAGATTTCTAATTAAACAAAAGTGATAACTTTCACTGTTTCCAATCTGCAACATCAATAAGTCTACACACCTTTCATATACTTTATCTGATACATACAAAGGTACAATAGTAAAAGTTTTTTTTCCTTTTACTTCGTTTGTTCCCATACATACCCAATTGTTTTCATCATCATATTGTGCTCCATACACATTTACAGAAATATTGTTTTGGTTTTCAAACTTGTTTAAATATTTCATTTCCATCGGAATTGGAATACCATCTAAATTTAAAACATCTCTGTAATTAGGATAGGAAGAAAGATGATTCACATTTCGAGTTTTTGGATACAAACCAGCAACCACACTCCACGCAAAACAAGCTTCCTTTGTATCATACAAATTTAGCACTGCATGTTTATTGACTATTACGTCAGGCAATCGACTAGTATTGGACATTCCTACTTGAAATCCAACATATTTATTTATATTAATTCTCAAACTATGAATTTTTTCTAAAGCCCACCCGAAACCATTTGCTTCAAATTCGCTCATTTTTGTCAATGTACCTTCAATGATATTCTTATTATAAAATTCATTTAAATCAGTATACTCGAAAACTACCTCATTTTTGATAGCAAAATATTTTGTTTCTGATATGTCGCGAAGCACATATTGTGCACACAAAACTGAATTCACCTTTAAAGCTTGTACAGTTAACGCTTTCTTAACATACTTTGTAAACCAAATATTAGCATTCGCTAAAAATTCGCGAGGAACCAAAAACTCATTCTTAACATTTGATACTGCAAGTGTGTACACTCTAGAATTGAATGCTGTTTCAATTAACTCACAGCTCAACAAAGATTCATCCTTTATTTGAATTGTAATTTCTTCGAAATTCACAGCTTGTTGCAATATGTGCTCACTAATAACTCTCCTACATTCAATCAACTCATCACTGTTCTCAATCAACTCGGTTTGAGTGTTTTCCCCGATTTGTTATGATACTGAAATAGCACCGTTTAGTTCACTTCGAAAATTAGAAACACTTTCAAATGCATCGTCCAATTGGTTTCTTATATTTTCACTGTTATTATGTATTACAATATCAACCTTTCTACGTTTGCTAGGAGGCGAGGTCATTGTTGGTGTTGTCTAAGCAATTGTCCAATTTGCACTAAAGTTAATACACAACCAACAGTTGGTGTACCATCGCTGATGTCTAAGCATACGTCCAATTTGCACTATTGTTAATACACCACCAGCAGTTGCTGTAACATCGGTTTACCATAAACCTATAATCTTTTAAAGTATATTCAAGCCATTGTGATAAATTACTGCCTGTAATCTCCAATGAACAATGAACAGCCTCAAAAGGAAATTCATCCTGAAGTTTACCAAGCAAATTGTTCCTATACTCATTCAATTTTGTTACGTCGTAACAAGTCATGGAAAATTCGATTTTGAAAACTTCATCAAAAGTATTGTATCCGAAGAAACAAATAAAATGTTCATCTTCACATAATTCTTTCAATAGATATCTTAGAACTGTTTCTGTCACCTCTCGCTGACTATCATCAGATTTGCTAACATTGGTAACGTAGACTGAAAATGTTGAAATTCCACTCGAAGATGTCCATTTGTTAAAACAAGCTTCTTTCTCATTACGACTCACCTCGTTATCATCTTCTTCCTCTTTTTCCGGTTGTTGAAAGCATACACGATGATACTCTATTAGCGGGTGCGATCGATGTTCAGTTCCACTCAGGAAATTAACAGTTTTCCACTTCATTATGCTGGTTGTTTTATTAGTTTTTTTAGATAATCTGAAAAATTAAACAAATTAAGAAATAATTAGCAACTAAATATATCAATCGTTATATCAATCAATACATAAAATATATATAATCCAATACTCACCAAAACATGTTGATGTGAGCGGTTCTTCAACCCAAAATACACCGTCATCAGTTTGCCTTCGAGTACTGTTTCAAAATGACTTGATGTGAGCGGTTCTTCACCCCCAAATACACCAGCATCAGTGTGCCTCCCATTGAGTTTAGTTCATCGATCTCTGATGCGCTTAATTTCGAAAATACTGCCGGTAGAAATACACTTGTTACTTCATCTTCAATGTTAATATCCACCACTATTTTTCTTCCAAACCTCGTCTGTACGGGGCGAATAATTTGGACCACATATGGTAAATCAATGACTAGTTCTGCTAGTTTCTTATTAGAATACTCAGTACAAGATGATAAGTTATTGAACTTCGTTAGAGCTTCCATCACACAATTTGTTCCTCGTCGTTGACTTTCTTTATTTCTTTCACACACACACACTCTTCGCGCAAAAGTAAAAGTTAAACTCTTCCATGCACTCGTACATTTATATATCCTTCACCCCCACCCACACTCCAGAAACCATATGCTGCAAACTAGCTTCTAACGCAAACATTTCTTTTTTCCACTATTGCTTAAAGAAGTCAAAGATTACATTCTTAGCCAATGACGTTAAAGGTCAACTCTGTCTCACGCGAACACAGCAGACGAGATCAATCACACTGCTGCACATGGTCAAACTTGCACGGGTGTCAAATGACGGTTAGCATCCTAAGCAAAAAACAATAACAGCTGCACACCACATGTGCGGATGGGAACCGCCTCTCCGCTCAGCCCACCCGACGCGGACAAAAAAAAACATGACAGCTGCACACCACATGTGTGGATTGCTGATAGTGGCACACATGCTCACACTCGCATGGGTGTCAGATGACGGTTAACATCCTAATAAACAACCCCCATGACGTCAACACCCATTAACTTTTTATCATCATCGCACAAACAAGCCAAAAGGTCAACCCCTTCCCACGCTAACACGTGCAGTGCACATGTTCGCTCCCGGACCACGTGCTCGCTCTAAGGGCCCATGACGTCACCCAAAGGGCTATGACGTCATCGCGATTACGCAATATTCAAAGTCTAAAGTTCCCTACTACTAGCATGCATGTTTGTTTCTATTGGTCAAACCAGAGCTGGGACCAGAAAACCAAAATCGACCTTTATAAGGCCCCCTCTAAGTCGCCTTTTACGACAGGCAGGGGATACCGTGGATGAATTCTGCCCTCCCCATCCACAGGGGGTCTGAACAAATCAAAACTGGCAAGTTATTCGGCCATGTCGGCCCTATTAGTCGCCTCCTACGACAGGCAGGGCATACCGTGGGCGTATTCTATCCCGCACCCACACGGGGGGGTCACTTTAATACAATGGGCAGATTTCACTGTACGGTTGCGATTCTAGGGAAATCGTCACATCGCTGTGATCTTAAGTTCTCCTTAAAGCTCTGATTTGGGACGGCTTCAAATCTTCTTTTATTTTGAAAAACGATCGGCAGATATTTTATAATTGATGATGGCATCATGACGCGCCTACATAGTTCCAACTCCCGCGCCAATGATGTCATGTTGGAGGGGGTAGGAAGTATCACTCCGCGGTTTAGCTATTCAAGTAGCCATATCTCCGGCCATTCTCAACACTTAGCCGAGATTAAAATTTCTAAATTATCAACTCGGTCTCAGCTCTGATATGGCTTCTTAACAAAATATCCGGATATGCGAATCAAGAATTAGGTCATCATGCGCTATTTTCTCATTGTTCTGGGACTCTGGCCTCGCCGATGCTCGGCGTGGGGAGATTAACTCGAGTCCAGGGTCGTAAATATTACTTGAAATGTTCACAATAACTCGGCGGAGGAAACAATGACCGCTCCTGTCACTCTGCTTCTCGGAAACGCTCGCATTGTCTTGGCTGCACGTAGACCAATGCCTCTTGCACTCTGTCAGTGCTTTCTCCCAGCAAATATTATTATTAAAACCCTCTTGGTTTCGTAGCATCAATGTCTTAATAAGTACGATTCAGGATCCATCATTCCTTCCGTCCATCGTTCCAATAAAATTCTCGGCACTGGAAACACAGTAAATTTTTGCATGCTCTGTATGCGATTTATCCCAGGTCTTAGATGACTCGGCATGTTATCAATACTCAGCCCCCTGATCGATTACAATATGATTTAATAAAAAGTGTATTATTCATCTTGAGAAAAAAACTCTTGTATATACTCTATTAAATGTACAGGTGCTAAAAATAACAATTATTTTAAAAAAATAAACGGGCTCCAAAAATCTGAGGGACTTGGCCTCATTTTACCTTAATCCGGCACTGACTGCAGTGGTTTTAAGGAAACTTCTCCCGGACTTCAACCCTGGGGTGGCTGGTACATAACCATGTAGCGGATGGGAATGCTGATGAACATGTTTAACTCTCTCTCTCTGCATTGGCAGCTACTTCACGACGAATATCTGGTGGTGCTATCCAGGGCCGTATTTCTAAATAGGCTAAGTAGGCTGCAGCCTAGAGCGGCAAATTATCAGGGGCGGCAGTTTGGCAATTCATTTAAAAGCTAAAATGAAGTATTTCACACGTTAATGATATTTTCCGTACGAATTTAAGAATACATGTTACTTAAAACTATGTTTTAGTCCTTCTACAGTTTTTCCTGCCTCAGAAGAGTTAAGCACTCTCTGCGAACTAGTATTTCTGAAATATGGTTCAACTCACTTTCATTACTTTGTATTGAGGCAAATACAACAAAAACACTTTCATATGAGGACATTATTAACGAGTTTGCCATTAAGAAATCTCGCAAGAAAGCTATGTAAATTTGAACATCAAGATTACGTGGGGTGAAATGTTTTAGAGGAGTTTGTATATTTTTCAACAAATAAACCAGTAATTAACTACATTTTGTGTAATTTAATTTCACCATGTAGGATGTCCGAGAGAGGATGGGAGTGGCGCCTATACAGGATAAAATGCGGGAGGCTCGTCTACGTTGGTACGTCCACGTCATACGTAATCACGAACAATCAGTGGCTAAAACTGCCTTGTGCCTCAACCCGGATGGTAAACGACCTCGTGGGTGACCTAAGAAGAGGTGGCTTGATCGCCTTAGAGAAGACATGCGACAAGCTAATCTGTGTCCGCATGATGCCCTTGACCGACAGAAATGGAGATTGGCATGTAAAGTAAAGGACCCTGCTCCAAAGCGGGACAATCGCCAGGAAGATGATGATGATGTAGGACAACTTAATTCAAATTGAACACAGTTCTTCAATTACGCAAAAGATAGACATTTTAGCATTAGAACAAATTAATTAAATAAGTGCGAAACCCATTTCATTTTTAACGAATCTTAAAAGAAGTAAAAAATGCAAGTAGATAACTAATTTCAGTATAACATGTACTATGTAAGTCATTAAAATTGTAGTTTTATCTAAACTAAATGAACTTTGTTTAAAAAAGATGAAAACGCCAATGAAATCTATCCTTTTGTTGTATAAAACAAATGTATTAAGCAAATAGGAACTATAGAGAGGGCGGCAAATGGACTTTAGCCTATAGGCAGCATACTCTTAAATCCGCAAGCTGGTAAAGTTTTACAAGGGGTGTAGGCTTCAAACAACCTGTAATAAACCTACATGCTTCATTAAGCACCTTGTCAACTTGATTTGCATGGGTAGATTTGTACCAGTCTAGGCAAGCATATTCTGCAGCATTGTAACATGTGGCTAGTGCTGTCGTTCTCAAGGTTAATGTTTGAGAGCCTCATGTGCTACCAGTGATATTACGAAGGACGTTATTCCTAGCTTCCTCCTTCATTCTGGTATTCCGGCAATGCAGCTTGTAGGTCAAAGTACGATCGAGATATTTTGGGTCAGGAGTGTTTACTAAACGTAACCTTTCCATGATATATTAAGTTCGCGACGAGCCTGATTACGCTGCACACAGCCGGGTTTTTGCTGGATTGGGACGAAGTTGATTGTCATTGTGGGAGACACTCTTAACCTACCCGGTTAATGTTCCCTTTTACTATCTTCTTTATTAAATTACAGACACCTATAATTTCTTACCGGCTCTGCTTCAATCGCCCTTTTATTATTATTTTTTCTCACCGTCAAGATCAACATCAGCCAAGAATACAATATATTTCACAGCCTCCTTACTCTCAAAAGGTAATGCGCAATTTTCCAGTATAGCCGACCAAAGAAAGTTATTTTTAGATAGAGCACTAACAAACAAAAGGAGCAAATAATATCGAGTTTTCCACATCCTCCCCACTTTTGATGGGACATAACACATCTAATATTAACAAAGTCACACTGTCTGGAAAGTTCAATAACAAATCACAAACAAAGTTTTCTTGGTATTTTAACCGTTCTTCCACTCCTGGTTGCCACTATCCTTGTGGACATTTCTGGATGATTGGTAGAATCGGAAGCAGCCAGTCGCGGAAATGGAGAATCAGCATTCTCCGAAGCACCCAGTTACCCAGATAGATCGTCCTTTTCAGCAGTGTCAACAGTCTCTAATGCAGCGCACTCCAATTGGAACAACCTCTGCATTGGTCGAGTTAATTCACCAGAAACAGTCTTCAGTCTTGCAACTCTTCCAACACCATCTTTTCCAGGATACACTTCCAACACTCGTGCCATGGGCCACTCGATCCTCTTCTTCCCATCAGATCCAATGAGCACCACATACCCTACATTCACAATTGGGGATGAAGTTTTCTTAGGTCTCTGAATCAATTGACTCAAGTACTCATCTCTAAATCTTTTCGGTAAGTCCTGTCGCAGTTGCTGCATATAGCGGAATTTCTTAGATGAATTCACTAAATCCTATTGATCCAAATCAGGATTTCCTATGCCAATGCCATCTTGCAGAAACCTTGCAGGTGTAAGAGGGATGAGATCATCTGGATTCTCAGGCAAATACGTGATCGGACGAGAATTGATCAAGGCCTCACAGTCACATAGCAGTGTCGACATCTCTTCGTAATTGATTTAATTTCTCCCCAGTACCCGTCGCAGAATTCTCTTCACCACTTCAATAAGGCGCTCCCACCAGCCACCCCACCAGGCAGCCGTTGGGGGGTTGAACTTCCACTGTATTCGCTGCACCGTAGACGTTGTCTCTATCTGCTTCCAATCGATAGTTCCAAATAAATTATCGGTGCCCGTGCAGTTTGTGCCGTTGTCACTGTAGACCACCTTTGGCCTTCCTCTACGTGCAATGAACCTCCGAAGGGATAACAGGAATCCCTTTGTCGTGAGGTTGCTGCACAACTCTAAGTGTATTGCTCTGTATACAGCACATGTAAATATCACTATCCAGACCTTTTGTCCTCCTTTTAATATGAAGGGTCCAGTAAGGTCTATTCCCGTCACTTCAAAGACAGCCGCATCCTTGATCCTGTCCTCTGGTAACGTTCCTGGGCTTACCTCTACGCGCTTTGATGCATGTCTCTTGGACTTCATACATTTTGATATCACACTCCGAATACTCCTTCTTCCACCTATAATCCAAAATTGTTCCCTGAAGCGAGAAAGTAAAATGTGAGTGCCAACATGTAGCATCTTCATATGTTCTCCGTGAATTAGGAGTTCAACCAATCCATGCTTGCGGGGTAGAACCATTGGGCATCGAAAATCTTCGCTGTCCTTTCTCTCCACTATCTTGGTCTGCACTCGTACAATCCCCTCTGCGTCTTTGAAGGTACATAGTGACTTCAAAGGGGAATTTCTTTCTTCAGGGAAGACTTCTTCTTGTACTAGTCTAACGAGTAGTCGCTCTGACGCTTGCATCTCGCCAACTGTTATCTCTCCCTTGACTCTTTCCAATGACGTCTTTCTTGAGTTGTCAGCGAATCTTCGCATCCAGGCGAGCATCCTGACAATCTTCGTATATGAAGAGAAATATCTGAGGTACCACTGAGGTTCCATTGAAGAGGCTACGCTGGTTATTGTTTCCCTTTCCTTTTCCCTGAGTATCTCCTCATCATCAACTACTTCTTCGTTGCATGGCCAGGATTCTTGACACAGCTTCAACTAGGCAGGACCTTCCCACCATTTGGACTCCTTGAACTCATCAAAGTTGCATCCTCGTGAAGGTAAATCTGCTGGATTGATTCTTCCTGGTACATGATTCCACTCTTCTTTCTGTGAGTAGGTCAAGATCTCATTTACTCTGTTTCGCACAAAGATCCCCCACTTCCCACCCTTCTTGATCCAACTTAAGGCGGTGGTAGAATCTATCCAAAAATACTGTGGTATGTCAACACAACCTAGGCTCTCCTTCACGGTGATTAACATTCGAACACCAATACAACATGCCATAAGCTCGAGTCTTGGAATGGTGGTTTGCTTCAGTGGTGCAACTCTTGCCTTGGCAAATAGCAACTCTACACTTATGCTCTCGTCGTGTTGACTTCTCAAGAAAACAGCTGCAGCATACGCTGATTTGCTGGCATCGCTGAAGGTGTGAAGTAAATATGACACCCTACCATCCGCTGAGGTAAAACGACGAGGAACTTTGACAGTTTCAAGTCCAGGCAATTGCTCAGTCCATTCGAGGAACTTCGCTTTAGTTTCATGAAATACCTCTGCATCCCAGCTTATTTCCCGCTCCCAACTCTCTTGTAGCAAAATATTCGGCAGCAACGTAACGGGGCAAGTGAAACCAATAGGGTGAAAGACACTCTGACAGACAGATAGGATGCTCCGTCTCGTCAAAGGTTCATTTACGACCTTGTGGTTCTTTAAGGTACAAAATAGCGTATCTTTTTATTACAAACCAGTCCGAGTACTGGGGTTACAGGGTTATCAGCACCATTAGCCCATATGTTACTTTCCCAGCCTCTCAAGTCAAAATTTGCAGCTGCCATAATTCTGGAGGCTTCTTCTACAATTCTCCTCAGGTCGTCTCGAGTGTCCAAAGAAGTAACGCAGTTATCCACATAAAATGAACTCTTCAGCCTATTAACTGTTCCTTCAAACTCTTTCTGAAAATCATCCAAGTGGTGATTGATGACGGCACTAAGAATGAACGGGCTACAGTTTACATCAAAAACAACGCGTCTGTGACGAAATATTGTAGGGGCCCTGAGAGGGTGCCCTCTACAAGGTACTGTTCGGGGGGATGAAATAAGAAGAGCTGGGAGCTACTTGGATCTGGAATGTAAGAGGTGCTAACTAAGGGCTGGTTCGAGGGCGTGTGAGCACTCGAAAGGGGAACTCCCGAATGTACTATTTGAACGGGGGATGCAATTAACGGATTAGGTGCTGGGGGCTCGGAACAGCTGAGCTGGGCTTGGGATACCGCTAACGTGTGCGCTGGCGGCTTGTGCTATGAGCAAGCCAAACACTGTGACGTAACTGCGTGGCTGGCTGCTGGCGTCACGGAGCACTTACCTAAGTGTGTTACCTGAATCCTACCTGGGACGGGGGATGAAGGCCAGGATCTTAACAATTAACACAATAAACTGAAATACCAGTGATTTCTACTATGACTGAGTTTAATGGGGTACTTCAGACTTGAACTACTCCTTGCAGTGGCAAAGCAGTTTATGAACCAGATGCTATTTATAAACCAAGCACAAAGGGTTGAGAGTGTAAATGTCTGTTAGAGGAGTGTGGATCGCTGAGACACTTACCCTTCGGCGTCGGCGTCGGTCCGGCACAAAGTAGCACTGAGGCAGACTGACAGAATGCCAGAATGACGGAATGGCAGAATGACCTCGAGGTACCTCACCTCTCCAGTTTTATAGGCTCCTGAGTGCCTCGTGTGCAGAATTGCACTTTTTACAGGATGTGTGGCGTTGGCCGGGGTTATTGGAGTCCAAGCGGCGGGGTTACTGAAGGTTGTTACTATGCCTTTAGGCCCAGATGTATGTTATAATTTTATAATGTAGGAGTAGATGTATCAGAGATATTTGGGGATGGGGGTGCATCCCCCGGTTGCAACAACTCCTTCAACGGAGCTAGTCATCGTCCTCGATGACGGGACGAGACTAGGCCGTAGGGCTAGTTTATCTTGAGTGTATGTGCGAAGGGTCATCTGTTTCTTTCTTCTATATCTTCTCTATTCTTTGCTTCTTGGTTTCTTCTGATCTGGTCGTAGGTCCTTCGGACAGAAGTTGGTGGCGGTGGTGGGGAGGGGGGTGATCCCCGTTTGGGGTGAGGCGTAGAAGTGAAGATTTCATAGATGGAGAGGCGGGTAGTGTCGTATATCGAAGTATGTGGTGGGTCAGTTTATAGTGCCTCGTAGAGTAGGTCTGCCTAGGGTTCGTGTCTAGCGACCATGTGTAGGTGTTATGGTGTGGGGGGGGGAACAACAATCCATTGATATAACCTGTGCATCATTACAACTTTACAATAATATGAAACATAATCAATCAAAGCATTGGATAATAGAAAAGATAACAACAAAAACAAAATATAGTGACATCATTCATTGTGCATAGATATGGTGGGTATCTGGACCCTATATACTCATTAATTATCATCATCATCATCATCATGAATCATCATCATTATCCATCACCAATCATCATCATCATCAATCATCAGTAGCATCAATCATCAATCATCAGCAACATCATTAACATCAACTTCAATCATCATCATCGAGCATCATCAAACATCATTAACATCATCATCATCATCACATCACTGTGGGCTACCTCAAGGGGAAAAAACATCGTTAGGGCCTAACGTACCCTCCGTCCTCTCAAATCTGGACGGGATGAAAAAGTGCCCTTGGGTAGCGAAAATACATTAAATAAAGAATGAAGTGAAAGAACAGATAGAAGAGGGAAAGAAAAGAAATGCCTTGGTGTGTACGTTAAGGGGGTAAGAAAAATTTGTTTATTGTGTGGGGAAGAAAAGGAGGCATTTTTACAGACGTGATTTTAGAAGGATCGAAAGGAAAAGGAAATAAAACATCGTGGTGCCACTTGTGGCGTGTATGACAATTATACATGGGAAAAGAAAAACAGTGTAAACAATTCGCAACAGTGTCGGCCTGGCACTCAGGGCCGAAATTACCAAGGAAACTCTCTCTCTCTCTCTCGCTCTCTGTCTCTCTCTCGTGCCGTAGCACCAACATCTGAATTTACAAGGTAGACATAATCATGTCCACCCATGTGGACATCTTACAAACAGTATTAAAGTGCGCTATACCTCTAAAACTATTAACTTAATTCAAATCTAATCTAGGCCATGGCAAAACTATCAATATGTCAATGGATCATCCCCTGTGGGAGGATGGTCCATCCTAGCGAGGAAGGTTGTCTCTTACATACTGTGAGTACAATCCTCGCCGCCGTATTTCACCTCTCATGGCAGGTGTCAATATTTGGGGATCCGTCCAGCGGGAGTGGATATCCCACAGTTATCACCAACCGTGGGACGGATATCAGTCGAGCACTGTTATAAAGCTGGGGGAAAAGTGTGATAGCCGGGGGTGTGTTGGCTCTGTGTAGAGTAGAGGGTGCGACTGGCGCGTATTAGGGCGGGGGAAGATATATACATGGGACTATATACAATTTCGCCACCTGTGGGGAAAGAGAAAAATGAGATAGGGGGGTGGAAAGTCATCCCGCTGGCTGGTTGCTGCATTGTCCTGTAATGCATATATGTATCCTTTTGTTGTCACCCTGGTGACTTGTATCACATAATTAATAATGTGCATATTCATCTGTGGAAAGGGAGAAAAATCATTATCATAAAATATCTATATGGGCGCTCTGTATAGTCATCTGTGGAAAGAGTGCCACTGGGCACTCGGCATTTCTAATTGTAGTCGCCTGGTGAATTGCTGCCTGAAAAAAAAACATGTATACAGTATTAAATGTGCATCTCACAATTGTAGATGCTCACAGTGTTTGATACCAAAGTATCTAATTGTCGGGCTTACACGGCTGCGAAATGTGCAGGCCGAGGCCGATCGACAATCGATCTGCGCCGTGTAAATATCGCTCTTCATAAGTGTAAATGTGTGTTCCCAGTGTCGAGGGGACACCTGCCGTAGATCGTCGCATAACATATATCGTAGAGCGGTGCACATCATATATCGTGGATCGTATCGCTCATCTCTCATCTCGCATATCAAGCGATGATATATCACAACTTGCAATCACATTTCGTTAGTCGCATATCGCACCTGTCGGCTCTCATCTCGTATATCAGAGATGATATATCGCAACGTGCAATCGCATAACGTATCTCGTTGATTCCGAGGTATCGATTGGTCGGGCTTACACGGCTGCGAAAAATTGCAATCCGAGGCCGATCGATGATCGATTTCGCTAGTGTAGATGACACTTATATCTACTTACAGACTAATGTAATGGCTATCGAAATGGTGACTTAACTTAGTGCCGAAATACCCCTTGTAAGCTACTGTCTTGCAACAGTGGCTTACTAAATTTGCTTAACTAAGTTGCCTGCTAAAAGCAACTGACTTATTTACTAGAATTATGACCGAGGAATATCTCCCTTTCGGGGGTTTCGTGCGTATAAATTCTGGAAAACGCCGGAGTCTTCCAGAACAGCCAGACCGCGACCCTACACGTCCCACCTCACATGAGGGGTATCGTGCGTGCTCTTCCTGGTGGTCTCGATCACCACCAGGCTGCCAGGCCTAAGTCCTTTTACACTTTCCTCCTTATGTACTACCCCCTTCTTAATAAATAATATGTTTGTGTGTGTGTAGGCCTGTGTAATTGCAGCATTATCATTTAGTAAATCGCATATTATATATCGTAAAGCATATATCGCAATTCAATATAAAGGTGTTCCCTCTCTTGGGTACGACCAGAGTGACCAACGGAGATCCATACCTCGGCCAGGGAGAGAACCGTGGGCACGTCGTAAATCGTCATCTATAAGGTAGTATCGTCCTCGGGGGTATGGCCAAAGGGATCTCCGGTGACCGATACCTCGGCCCGGGTGATAATATATTCATCATTATTTATCATTCAATATTTATTATTCAGTATTCATATTTCATTATTCATTATTATTCCTCTTCGCCTGCCGCTGCAGGTCTTAGCTTCGCGCAATGAAGCTTATTACTTATCATAAAAGCTAACTAACAGTCAAGTGAAGTGGGTTGTCTCTGGGTGAATGGTCCATCCCGTCCGACGCTGAGTTAGTCATTTCTCCCGTCGGACGTTCAAGAGTCCACCCGCAGGTCTGACGTTCCCGACATTAGTGCATAATGGGTGGAGCACCCTGTTGCCTCGGGGGGCAGGCTAGGCACACCCGTTAGCTTCGGCGCTTGCCCGCACTAAGTCGTCGCCGCTTCGACCTTCCGTCGTTCGTCGGCGTCCATGTCATGGGCTATGGCAGCCCTGAGTCCAGTTCATGGGCGATGGTGGCCCTTAGTTTAGGTCACTGCTTACCATCATTCATTATTATCTACCAATCTCCTATTTTCTCCAAGAAAATAGGGCCATACCCACCTTTGTGCACAAACCATATATATTTGAAGTGTCAAGCAAGTGTTTGTGTGGGGGTTGTAATCATTCTGGGTAGGGGGGGTACTGTTTTGGCACAGTGCACTTCATTGCGCCTGGCTTCCAGATGTCTAGCTAATTTCAGCTGCGTTTATATATTCACATGTTAGTCGGAGAGTTAAGGACGTGGAAGGGTGTTCTCCTGTTATTGGGAGACTGTAGACATGTTAAGTTGATCAGTAGTGGGTTGGTCGGACGTTTAAGTGGGACCAAGGGAGTGTGGTGCTAGGTGGATGTGGGATCAACGTTAAATGTGAGGAGATCTCCACCGGTAAGGGGTAGGATTGTAAATGGGTAGGAACTGGGTTTACAGTGCGGGTGTTAGAGTCCGCACTGACGTAGGTATGGACATGTATGAACTAGCAATGACATCCTGTCGTATGCAACGTTAAAAATCCCTATCCGGGTAAAAATGGCATGCGGGAGAAAAAAAATATAATACTGCATATAATAATGTTAGCAGGTAATATCTGTACGCTTAGCCGTTAGCTTTATAATGCCGGCATGTTAGCTAACACGTAGCCATGAGCGAAAAAGCTTGGTGTGCACCTTGGCAGCTGTATGGCCATCAAGTGCCGCGTATTAATAGGGTAAGGGGTGGGGAATTATTTGTCAGATGTATAGTGTGAATACTGTGTTATGGAGGGGGTATACTGTTCAGCTTGGATGAACGTACTGTGAATTGTGGCATCTGTGGCCATACAACATAGTATTCTGCTGACTGCATTGTACAAGGTATCACCTGTACCTAAACTCTAGATAACTTATGTACTAAAACTGGTCATGTAAAGAGAAAGATCCTGGTAGTATAGTATCACCAGGGGCGGTTCGAGTGGGGGGGGGGGGGGGGGTTGGGGGGGGTGTCTCACCCCCCTCAGATATTTTCTCAGTCGGCAAATACCACATCAGTCGGCAGTCAGCAAATCCTGAAGAAGTCGTAACATTTCCCAAAACAGCATTTAAAAAAGCAAAACGGGGCATGGCCATATACGATTTGGTCCGATTAAAAAATATATATATATATAGCCTATAAATATACTGACAGTCGGCATTTTTACCGACAGTCGGCACAAACGGACGCTGCAATAATTTCGTACAGCCAGGCAATAGTCCAGTGCGGCAAGGGAAGAGTCGGCAAAATAACCATTTTAAAAGTTTCACTTCCAGTCCTCGGTGCACCGGCTGCCACTTGCCATTTCGTTTCTTTGTATGGAAACTGAAGAAAGAATGACAGATGAGCAATATGGGACCAAGGACAAGGGATGAACTCATCGGCACGTTCCTGGGTGGGTGTAACATCCCGCGTTCATTATGCAGAGCGACTCAGCTTCACAGCAAAGCGAGCCCAGCATCTGTGCCATGTGGCTAGACAAAAGGTGTTGGTGAGCGCATTGATAACTTCAGGTCAAGGAAAATAGGTAGCTTGCCACTGTGGGTGAGTGGATAGCGTGTCGGTCTACTAACCCCAAGATTGCAAGTTCGCTCCTGGCCGTGGTAAGTGTTTTTTTTTTGAAAGGCGGAAAAAATACGATACGCATGTCATACGATGTTGGCATGTCAAAGAACCCATTTGAATTCAGTAGACCGTGTTCATAATGGCAAAATTAGTCTCGGGAGTTTCCGCGAACACAAAGTTCCTCATTTCTCTACTAGAAAGCGCTATGGTGTTCAAGGAGATTAGATATCTAACCTCCTTGACTTTCATAGTGATTCAAGGAACAATGAAATTCGACATGAAAGCTACCATGAGGGTGTCAAATTACAAAGCTTGCGCCCGTCACCCGAGGCCATACGATATTATTATATTATTATTATGAAGGAAAATAGGAAGCTCTTGCACCATACTTTTGAAAAGATCGTACGATATTACTGTGCTGTCTACTGACTTTGCAGGTTGCAATGTCGAAGACTCCAAGGAAACGCATTAAATTAGAATGTGTTGAATGTGGCAGTCAGTTCGATGATGATTACAAGTTTCGACTTGAAAAAGGACAGCACCAAGGAAAAAAAAGTCAAAGTGAAACATGTTGGAGCGCCGCAAAACCCGTTCGAAGCTTCGAAACGGAGAGTTAATTCATCTGCAACAGCACCTACGAGCGAACGGACTTCCTTTGAGCCGTTAACCACAGTCCAGCCATCGACTAGCGTAGGTGAGCCATCAGGCATCGTTGGGTCACTGTCCACTATCGAACATTCGCCGTTCGTCAAGCCATTTCCCACTGTAGAGCCATCGTCCACCGTTGCGCCATTGACCACCGTTGAGCCATCGCCCACCGTTGAGTCATCGTCTACCGTTGAGCCATCGTCCACCGTTGAGCCATTGACCACCGTTGAGTCATCACGAACCTTTGAACCACCACTCTCCCCCAACACATCTGACGTTCGCAAGTTACGAGCAGCTGGAACTTCATCGGATGCCGGTTGTAGTGGTGACGGTCCTATACAGCGTAGTAGCGAATTTTCGTGGCTTGTTTTTTTTTTGTGGCCAAATTAGTGAGTTTATAACGCATTTCAAAAGAGCTGAAGGTATTTTTAAAACAATAAAAGAATAAGCTATTCCGAACACAAAACTTGTTATGGTAGAAATGATAGACTGCTTATCCAGAATCCACGATGATGGCGGTCAGTTGCTTCAACGAGCAAGAGCGGAGGGAAATAACATGCGTGCGGACGCAGTACACATTCAAGCGGGCGATTTACCTGTTAATCGCGATCCTCGAAAGCGGAAAAGAATTATCACGGCAAACGAACGACTGTACCTGACTTCACTTGGGGCCTTCCAGCCAAAAGTTTGTGTATATCCAGCAAATCCAGACATACCACAAAATAAGCAGCATCGATTTAATCCGGCCTGGTATACGGATTTTCCTATGTTGGAGTACATCATTAAAAAAACGCGGTGTTTTGTTTTGCCTGTGGCTTATTCCCAAACGGACGAGGAAAGGCGTCCGCAAGTGAAGAATGGTCGCACGCTCGAGTACGTCAGTGGCACAAATTGAAAAGTCGCGGAAAGAAGAAAATGGGCCAATTACAAGAACACTTCTCTTCAGAAGCTCATCAAGTAGCTATGGCAGATTTGTGCCACTATGTCAATGAAAAAGGCCACGTAGACGTTCTCCTTGATAAACATTTACGGACGATCAGAATTGAGGAAAAACAAGAAAAGGAGTTCCACAAGAATGTTATCCAGATACTTATTGACACAGCAAGAACCTTTTGTCGGCAAGGTTTGGCTTTCCGAGGTCACGAGAATGGAATCACTCAAGATAATAGAAACTTCACGCAATTGTGAAATTACTTTCTCGGCATAGTCCGGTCATGAATTGGTGGTTGGAAGAAGTGAATACGCGGAAGCACAACGTTACGTATATGAGCAAGGACTCTCAAAATGAATTCATCCATCTACTTGGAGAGAAATCTCGTGAAATAATTGCAGAAGAGATCAAGAACGCCGGTACGTTCTCCGTTATAGCAGATACTACTCCCGATATGTCACATAAAGACCACCTCGCGTTGAATATCCGATACGTCGTCGAAAAAGATGAAGAGCTCGTTCCTGCGGAGCGTCTTTTAAAATAGACGCTGCTTTAACAAAAAAGACTGGAGAGGAGTTGGCTGAAATAATATTTTTAATTTTAAATTCAGAAGAACTTTTACTTCCACTCGATAATCTAGCGTTGCAATCGTACGACTTTGCTGGTAACATGTCTGGCATATACAACGGCACTCAGAAAAAGCTATCAGAGAAGATCAAAATAGATATTCCAGATATTCCATGCTAAGCTCACAGGTTAAACAATTTCGCAGGGACAGCTTGTAATGCTAGCGCGCTTATCCGAGAGTTTTTTTTTACACTCTTGAAACATTGTACGGTTCTTTTTGGGTAGCACGCAACGACATTTAAGCTTGCAGAAAGAGCTGGATAAAATTGAAAACTCACTTCAACATAAAAATGTATCAAAACAAGGTGGACTGCGCGCGCTGAATCAGTGAGAGCTGTTTGTACGTCTTATGAAGAGATAGCCACAGCATTGGAAACAATGCAAACCTCATTCGATTCTGAATTTGACAGTAAAACCCGAACTTTTGGGTCAGGCTTGCACAAAAAAGCTTCTAGACTTTGATTTTATCTGCGGCATGTACTTGACCAAAAACATCATGTTTAAAATTAATAACGTAACCGAGCTTTTATAAGCGGAGGAGCTGAATGTAGTAGACGCGATGCAGATGATTCAGAGCGCTTTGAAGTCTTTTGAAGATATCAACGACGACGGCAAGATGAATGCTTTAATAAAGAGTGCATCGTCATTTGCGAAAAGAATGCAAGTAAATGCGGAGGAAGACTTCTTAAAGCACCACAGAACCCGGCGACTTGCAAAGAAGTATGACGCGTACGCTGAAGCGACAGCAGAAATTTCTTTCCTTACATTCTACAGAAAAGAGTTCCGAAAACTTGTGGATGTATTTACTACAAGCGTGCAAGATGATCTCGCAAAACTAATTTCTTTTCTAGAGCCATTCCATATAATTTTCAAGATATTCGATGACAGAAAAAACTGCACCATCGATCGCGTCCGATCTATAAAGCAATCGCACCCGAAAATCATCCTTCAAGATGAAGAGTTTGTGCTGGCTGAGCTGGAAATCCTGCTTGATGCCAGTAAACAGTGCTCATCTTTTAAAGAAATCGCAAAAATTGATGTTAAATTTAAGAGGATTATCCCGTGTGGTTATCAAGTAGTTCGACTGATTTTAACATCCCCAGTGTATCCTGCTTTTTCCGAACGGTCCTTCAGCAAGTTGAAACTCATTTTTAGCCTATTTTCATTTTAAGAAATAATAGGCTAATGAGATCACCTTTTGTCCGTGTGTCTGTGAGTGCGTGTGTGTGTGTGTGATGGTGGTGTGTGTCCCCCTAATAACTTCTAAACGGCTGGAGCGATTTCAATGAAACTCGGTAAGATCATAGCACCATTCTGGCCGACTCCGACCCTGCCCTTCAAATGTTATTGTGTCTCGCCAATCCAACATGGCGGCTGTGCGAAATATTTCACCAGCATTCTGTATCTCCGAAACTATTACCGATATCACCCTGAAATTCTGTACGGTAATAAAGGGCACTACTAAAAGTTCACCTATGAGACTTTCAAAAACCTGGTAACTACAAAACCAACATGGCGGTCAAGCGAATTTGAGAATTTTAAGAAGACTTTTCTCGCGATTTAACGATCCAAAAGTAATGAAACTTGGTACAGCAAATGTTTATACACAATGCAATGTACTGGCGTCTAAGTTAGTTCAATTGTTTACATAACCTCAAAATGGGGGCTGTGCGAAATATTTCACTGGCATTCTATATCTCCGAAACTTTTACAGATATCACCCTGAAATTTTGTACGGTGATAAAGGGCACTAACTTTGTACAAGTTAATCTATGTAACTTTCAAAAACCTGTCAAGTACAAAACGAACATTACGGCCAAGCGAAGTTGAAACATTTTAATAGACTTTTCTCGAGATTTAACTCTCTGAGCACAGTGAAATGTAGTACAGTAAATGATTATACATATTGTAATGCACTGGCATCTAATTTAGTTCAATTGTTTACATAACCTCAAGATGGCGGCTGTGCGAAATTTTAAAATTAAGTTTTTATTTCTTGTGTCGTAATCATGCGATCGAAGTGAAAGTTTGAATAATGAAGCTACACAATAATTTTCCTTTAATGATACATAACTCTATGGCCTATACATATATCAATCCAAAATGGCGAGCATCCGAAATATTTAGACAGTTCTCAATATCTACGAATCTTTTACAGCAATAGAACTGATTTTTTTAAGTTCATAGAAGCTATGAATATAAGTTCACCTATAGGACTTTCAGTAACCGGGTGATCACAAATCCAACATGGCGGCGACGCGAATTATAAATATTTAAATGGGCGTTTCTCGCGATTTAACCATCCGAGTGCAGTGAAACTTTGCACGTTAAAAGCTTATACAAATGTTAATCCACTGGC
This sequence comes from Meconema thalassinum, assembly GCA_946902985.2. Lineage (NCBI taxonomy): Eukaryota > Metazoa > Arthropoda > Insecta > Orthoptera > Tettigoniidae > Meconema > Meconema thalassinum. The sequence continues at coordinate 194,966,054 of OX336395.1, forward strand.
ATTTAATTTATTTCAATTGTTTTCATAACCACAAGATGGAAGCTGTGCGAAATTTTAAAATCTCGTTTTTACTTCTTGTGTTCTTATCATGGGATTGAAGTTTGAATACCACACGTATACAATAATATTCATGTATTAGTACATAAATCAAAATCAAACCTGGCGACCATCTGAAATATTTAGACGGTTCTCAATATCTGCGAATCTATCACAACCTTCAAACTGAAATTTTGTATGTAGATAGAGGCAATTAACATGAGAAGGATATATGAAAATAGGCTGAATAGTACTTCACGAAACTACTTGTTAATCATTTGCGGACATCGATGGGTGACGACTGCTGTTTTCAACGAAAGATAAGGTCGACGTCATTGAAATTATGGAGATAGTGGAGAAGTGGTCCTTGTTAAAACATCGTAGAGTAGGGATTTAGAAAGAATGACTAGTTTAATTTTATTCCTGTAATATTTAAACACTTATTTTTTAATTTATCAAATTTTCCTACGATTCAAAATGAAATACATTTTAAATGAAAGCCATTAATTAAGTATAGCCTATGTTTCTTGTGTATCGTTTGCCACCGCCGCCCCCTCCCCCTTTCCCTCCCGGTGCTCAGTTTTTAAGCGTATAGTCGGCAATGTTAAACAGCCAGTCGGCATTTTTAAAATTCTCACCCCCCCCCCCCCCCTAGATGTACAAGTTCGAACCGCCCCTGAGTATCACTGGACTATACATTGCTAGAATGGGTCACAGGGATATGTCAGGCACCCTGTGACTGAAATCTCTCCTGCGGCATATCGTCGCGAGTGTGCTCTTAAAAGAAATGAATTGTCAGGTATTATCCTGCTAAGTATGTGTGAAGTCCCGATGCTAAAGTATAACGGGCGCTATCCGAAAACTCGCATCCGCGCGTGGTCTACTAGTATCGGCACTGCCGACTGTCGCTGTGGGCTCTTAGATAGTAAGGTGCACCTCTGTGCGCCGTCTGGCTCTGAACGAATTGTATCATCCATGAATAGGGAAACTATAATGCTGCCTCTGCGGGCTCTATTTATCATCCTCTCCTGTGGACGAAATCCATCCTGAAGGGGGGTGGGAATAGTGTTCAAAAAATAGATCATCCGCCATGCGGAAGGTGTGGGAGGGAAAGTATGTTTTGCCACCCTAACCGTGGGGGTGTGAATATAAATGCGACGCATGTGTCATCCGTATCTATAAATCTCAAGAGATGGAGGTGTGTAAGGTAACAATTCGAGAGGGTGTAAGAGGCGTGTGGCGGGAATAGTGTTTGGCCACCGCTGTGAACGTTTATTCTCGACCATGACTGTAATATAATGTGTTTATAAAAATTTGTTACGCTCCGAGAAAAAAAATCTGATCGGCGACGTTTGTGGGTATGCTCGTGGTTGCCTATAGCGTAGGGTGGTTTCCGTATAATGGTGTATGGACGGTCAATTGTTTTGTGCAAAAGGATCAAAGATATAACGGTATGAGCGTACATATGCACTCCGTGGTTAGGACCGATAATAAGGGCATTTGGCCGTGAATTTGGCACTCACTGTGTCAGGTAGGGGGTGCGTGAGGGGAAGAATGGTATGAAAAATGTGGGTCCACCCTAAGATGCAGCGTGTACGTAATTAAGTATGTGTCCCGGGCGCAATAGCATTTGAATGGCGCGCGCGTATGGGACTGGACGCAGTGTGAAAATAATGGCTGCTGGGTGAGTCACGTGGAGTGGAGTATGAGGGACATCAGAGCTTAGATAAGATGTATGTATGTAGAGTGTCAGATATCGTGTTAACGCTGGGCTGAGTACGCTGCGCTAATTGGCTGCAGCACTCTGTAGGAGTATTGTCTACTCACGCGCTGTGCTGATTAGACAGGAGCGCTGTGGGCGACTGGAAGAAAATGGCGGGTTTGTTGACGTCTGGCGATTTGGCTGTCAAACGCACGTGTTGACTGGTGACAGGAGTATGTGTCAAGTACGCACTGTCGGCATGAAAGACCGCCTGTGTATGACATAACGTGGGTGTGATTACAATGGGTTCCCGTATGCGTAGTGGGAAATCAAAGCATTTCCCTTTCGTGGGGAACGTGTGTGGGACTACGCTGTCATAACATCGTGATTAAATGGGGCAAGTGATAGTTAAAACTCTGGGCTTCTTTGCCTACTGCATGTAGTGTACTGGTAGTGTACTGAGGCCTGTTGCGACTCTATTTGCGTCTAAAGCCTTGTGTGTCATCCCGTAGAAAAAGTCTTTCCGTGGTCTAATCCCACTTACTCCGGGAAAATGCAAAAATTCTATGGGGTACAGTAATATGTTCCCTGGGAGTGTATTCTGTAATTCGCAGATGTCGGAATGTCCGTGTGATATCCTAATGGGTTGTGGCTATCTGGCAACCTGCTGTATGGAAGTGATAGCTGTATGTCGTAGCACTGTAATGCAATGTGTTGATAGGGAGAGTTTGTTCTCCTAACGTGTATAAAATGTTCGTGTGGCCAAGTGCATACTTAGTGTTTTGAAGGAATAAAATCATTCGGACTTCGTTTACCGTTTTCTGTTTACAAAACTGGGCGTTCCTTCGCCCATGGTTGATATTTACCCTATATTGTTTTCGGGAAAAGACTTTTTGACGTATAGCACGATACTATTCCGCAAAACATAGGATATTTATGGTCCATGGACGTAGTGTCTGCCTGAATATATACATATATGCTCATGGCTGGATATTTATTATATATCTCGTTTGGGGGCAAGATTGTTTTAATGTACACTGTACAGTGCTTTAACCCCACAAGACGCAGAACAATTATGAGCCAAAGCGTAAATGCTATGCGTACATACATATGGTGATATGTATATTTGATTTGAATCAGCGCCTAATAGAAAAATGCGAAAGTTAAATTCGGCCAACTAATGATTATGGCGACAAGTGTGTATCAAAGGGGTATATATAAACTGAATGGAATCGATAGAAGGACTTGTGGGTCCTATTGTAGCCTTGTGGCTCTTGTTAAGTTATTTTGTTAATCTATCATTTAATGTTATGTCGGCATATGGCAGACTTTAACGAACAGTTCATAACTTAGCGTATGGATGAAAAAATGGTACCCTAGTCGGACCGTTAGAGGAATGCCCCAATCCCACGGCTTAACCGTGAGTCCGATCCATCGAAGGCTAGCGAGGTGGGTGATAGAATTAAAATTTGAATGCAGTCCCTGATCGTCGGCTAAGAATGATGACGCCTCGTTGGAGAACTGTTTATTATGTATATCCCTATGACGTTATTGTGTGGTCAATGCCATCGTTGAACGAAAACAAAAATGAAAGATTCCATGCTACGAAAAAAAATATATGAAAAGGACTGTGTGTACAGTGACAGCGTCATATGTGGCCTGCCTGTGTTGGAGGCCCTGCTCCTAGCATGCCGGGATGCTGCAGTTGCAAGCTTGCTTCCGGCTGCGTCTGTGGACCGCGCATCACTGCCTAGCATCAGTGTGCAATTCCGTGCGTTGGGAGCTAGTGAAATGCATGAGAGAATGTAACACGGATGTATAGTGTATGCTATTATGTGACCTATGTAAGTATGTTCTTATCCAATGTTCCCACAAGTGTGTGTTCCTGATGACCTGTGGATTCTGATATTCGCAGTGTATGATAACCTGTGTAAATGTAGTAACCTGTGGCGGGCTGTGGTGGTGGCAATTAACATGTGCTATTGTGAGACTGCGTCTTTGCCTATACTGAAGGCCGCTAACCTGTGATAGTGTAATAAGGAGTCTTGGCCTGTACTGGGGCCTGTTTCATAAAGCTCTTACGCTATTATTATTAGCAAGACAGTAATAATATTAACTAATATTATTAGTTTTCTGTTTCATAAACTTGTTAGCTAATAATATTAGTTATTAGTTCATGACTCCAAAATATTAGTGAAGGTTTATAATAATATTAGCTAACTGTTTCATAAACAAGGAAGACTCTTAACATAGTCTAATATTATTAGCCTTATTTCCACAAGTGTGCTTAGTCTAATAATTTATATTATTGGTGAGAATAGGCCTACCGTGAACTGAATTTAAATTAGCCAAATAAGATTGCGTTACAGTAATTTGAGAAATACCTTTTAAACCTGTAAACTTGTAACTTTTGAGAAGAAACCTCATGTGAAATTGTTGATACACCGGTATTTTATAATATTATTGGCACAAATATTAATCTATTGTAAAAGGGAGTGTTTTACAGATATTGTAGTTTATAATACGGAACTCATTTTGTTTGAGATTTTGTAGCTTCCACCAGTAGTAGCCTTAAAATAAAGAATACAATATGGATCAACTAGATTAATAGACGCGACACCGCTTATTCCTTATAAACTTGCGAGTAAAGGCAATGTGCACAACAGTAGCTCATGAAAGGCTTGCCCAGTTCCCGGACCTCTTGATTCACAGACTAACACGTAATTTCATGTGGATTCTGTTAAAATGAGTCATATTGATATGATAAATATTATTTAAATCGATAGATAATCCGGTAGCAAAAATATCTACTCCGACCGGGATTAAAACCCGAGATCTCTAGATGCACAGGCAAACACGCTTTCGCCATGGCTATTTCAACCACGCAAATAATGAGCACAAGATGGTAACTTATTTTCACGTATAGTACCAATAATGCTGCATTACAGAATTAAGCTCCATTAATATTTTGCCTTTTTCGATAATGTTCCTGCGTGCAATTGAGTTTTAAATAGGCCTACTTGCAATTAAAGGCTGATGAATTAGCAGCTTATTATAAATAACAACGATCGATTAACTGTAACACTTGAGTGCTTTTATTTTATATAGCCTACATTCTAACAATATAACATGTACTCTAAGCCCACCACAAGCATTGGAGATGGTAGAGTTTGTGTCCACAGAGTGTACACACACGACTACACACTGCCTTGCAATCCATGGTGATCAGGCTATGCCAGCGCTCTCGGCAACCAGCTTGGAGTATCCGAACCTTGTGGCAAGCGCTCTCCAACACCCCTTCTCGCTGTCATAGGTTCGTATCATTGTAGACCCAGTTGTTCCACAATGTTCTGGAATGGTTCTCTAGCCAAAGGCTTCGTGAATACATCAGCCAGCATCTTGTTGGATGGACAATACAGCACTTCTATGATGTCCTTTTCTCGAAGATCCCGAAGCTGGTGATGACATACATCAATGTGTTTGGTGCGAGCCCCAAACCGATTTGACTCAATTAATTTAATACAACCTTGGTTATCTTCATACATGGTTGTTGGACCGACAATCGGTAAACTCATGTCCATAAGTAATTGTCTGAGCCACACCAGCTCCCGACTGGCAAATGATGCTGCAATGTATTCCGCCTCCGTAGACGACATGGCAACTGGCGTTTGCTTCCGGCTTGACCATGCTACAACTCCTTCGCCAAGAAAGAAAACATAACCACTTGTAGATTTCCTGTTGGTCTTGTCACCAGCCCAGTCAGCATCCACATAACATTTGAGCTCTGTGTCTTTAGTTGAAGATAAACGAAGTGTCTTGTGTATTGTAAATGCGAGATACCGCATCACTCGTTTTACAGCATTCCAGTCCTGTTGAGTAGGCTTCTCCACTCGACCACTAAGTAGACTCACTGCGACTGCGATGTCTGGTCTGGATACTGTGGCTATGCATAGTAGAGACCCTATGGCTTGCCTGTACAGAGTGTTAGTTGGTAACTCTGCACTTGCAGTCACTTCACCAGACAAGAAATCGGTTTTCATTGGAGTCACAGCTGGTTTTGGCTCCGATAAGCCATGATCCTCCAACAATGCTGCGATCTTTGCCTTTTGGTTTAGCAAAAATGTTCCATTTTCCTGTAGTTCCACTTGAATTCCCAGATAGTAACTAACATCACCCAAGTCTTTGATGTCAAAATAATTCTGCAATTCTGTACCAACTTTATCAGTTAATTTTGCAGACTGACCGGCTACCAGCAGATCATCGACATACAACAGAATGTAAGTAATGCTTCCATCTACTTCCTTTCTTGAATAAAGACACTGATCTGCATTTCCTTGTTGAAAGCCTAACTTGGATAATGTCTCTGTAGCTGTCTTGTTCCAAACGTGTGCCGATTGCTTTAAACCATAGAGACTTTTCCGCAATTTCAGAAATTTGCTCTCTTGACCGGGTTCCTCAAAACCCTGTAGCTGTTCCATTATAGTTCCTCTTTTAATTCACCGTTCAAATAAGCACTTCTCACATCAAGATGCCGAATGTGAAGTCCCCTCTGTGCAGCTACATTGAATAAAACTCGAATAGTGTCATGTTTCACCACTGGCGCAAAAGTTTCATCGTAATCCTCACCATATCGTTGAGAAAATCCTCTGGCTACCAATCGGGCCTTGTAAGTGTGGATCTGACCGTTACCGTCCAATTTTGCCTTAAATACCCACTTACAAGAAAGAGTCTTCTTCCCTGGTGGAAGCTCCGTTAATTCCCACACACAATGTTGATTGAGACAGCTTATTTCTTCTTCCGCAGCAGCAGTCCACAACTTTTGCTCACGAGGTGACATTTTGAGCATTTCGTTCCATGAGGCTGGCTCTCTGGTGTGATTCGTCTGCACCTTGTACGTTAGCTTCTTTGCTGGTATACCCTTATTTGGCCGTTCAGAAACTCTTTGTGGAAATTGTGGAGTTTCTGGTTCAGTCTCACATTCATCTCCTATGCTGCTTACAGTCTCTCCTCTGTTGAAAGTCACCGTGTTGCTACCTCTGGGATTCAGTGTTGAGTTGTCAGCTGATTCCGTCTGTGTCGAAACATGTTCCAATGTCCCTACATGCTGCGGTGTGATTTCATTAACCCCTTCTTTCGGTGCACTGCCTACCGAAGCTGGATGTCTGGCAACACTCTCAATTACCCGCACCGATATGCTGATCCAAACCTTGGCTGTCTTTGGATCTAGAATCCGATATCCTTTGGTATTTCCATCATAGCCAATCAGGACGCCCTCTATTGCTTTGTTGTCCCATTTCTTTCGCTTTTGTTTGGGTACAAGCAAATAGACCTTCGATCCAAACACACGAAAATGACCCAGATCTGGCTTCACACCTGTAAACAATTCAACTGGCGTTATGTTGATACTCCGGCTCGTTGATCGATTCTGCAAATAAGCTGCGGTCAAAACTGCTTCTCCCCAGAAGCGGTTGTTCAGATCAGCATCCAACAACATGCACTTTGCAGATTCTGTCAATGACCGATTCTTCCTCTCTGCTACACCGTTTTGTTGTGGAGTGTAGGGGACTGTGAGCTGATGTTGGATCCCCTCCTTCCGCAGAAAGTTCTCCAGTTTTTGTGAAACGTATTCCTTTCATTGTCTGTACGAATGGCAATCGGCTTCCTTCCAAATCTAGTATGGATTGCAGCAATGTAATCTTCTACGACGCCTGCCACCTCATCTTTGGATTTTACCAGCCTCACCACAGTAAAACGGGAGTAATCGTCAATGAGTGATTGAAAATACCTATTTCCACTTGGCGTTGCAGTCTGCATGGGCCCACAAAGATCAGAATGAATGAGTCGCATGGGCTCCTTCTCTCTGGATGTACTCTCAGAAAATTTTGCTTCGGTTAGTTTTCCCTTGATGCAGTCTTCGCATACCACCTTCTCCGAACATTTCGACACTTGGATTCCTGTAGCCAATTCCTCATTGATCAGACGCTCGATTGCAACCGGATCCCGATGTCCCAATCGACGATGCCACTGGTGTAGGCATACAGCTTCTCTCGCCACATGAACTGACGAACTTGGTACCACAGCCTGAAGTCTGAATAAATTCCCATCGTTCCTTGCTTCTGCGATGACCTGATGTTCTTTGTAGATGCTGCACGTGTCATTCTCGAACGTCATTCGGTAACCTTGCTCTGTTATGCGCCTCACCGAAAGTAGACTGTCATCCAATTGTGGAATAAACAGCACATTTTTCAACAGTACTTCTTGGAGGTGCCCGCCTGGTACCTCACAGTAAAATTGTCCATCTCCGATTCCAGCAGCTACCACGGATGAACCATCAGCAAGAAAGACTGTAGCACTTGTGTCACGAATAGACATGAAAAATTGCCTATCATTCGTCATATGACTGGTTGCCCCGGAATCTATGCACCATCCTCCAGTAGGCCTACTTGCAGCATGTTGTTGATCCAGTGCCGTAAATGTGGCATAGTTCTGTGTGTTGCATACCTTAACCTCAACCGATGATATTGCCGATTCTGAACCTGCTGATATCTGCTGTTGTCTTTTCTTGAATCGATAGCAATCCGCCTTTAAATGGCCAAGTTTATTACAGAAGTAAATGCCCGTATCTCTTTGCCACCCTTATTTGGTTTCCCGCTTGAATTTTTAGTTATTCCACTTTGATGAGCACGACTAACCTTACTTGAGTCTGCGACCGCCGACTGTAGTGCAACCTCTGTATCACAATTTCCAGGCACACCAGCTTCGGCACGCCTTTGGTATTCATCAAGCATTTTCCCAGTTACATATTCCACCGTTAAATCTGCCTCGTCTCGGCCCTCGAGCGCTGTGACAAGCCCTGAATAAGATTCTGGAAGACTCACCAGGAAAACCGCAACAATCTCGTCGTTTTCAAGTGGCCTACCAGATCCACGCAGCAAACCCACTACCGGTACTTCCATAATTGCGTCGATGTGACTGCTCATTGATCCACCACGATAATGTATGCCGTACAGTTTACGTCGTAAATATAACCTGCCTCCGAACGTGGACCTCTCGTACTTTCTCGACAGAGCCTGCCATGCATCACACGCATCGTTCAAGTGTGCAAAATGAATGAGTTGACTGTCCTCAACACTCAATGTAATGTACGCTAAGGCTTTGTTATTTTTCTTCTGCCACACCGCGTTAATTACTTCAGGCTTTGGTTCACTGACAACTTCCCACAAATCATCACGCACTAATACGGCTCGCAACTTTGTTTTCCAAAATATAAAATTTCCACCATTTAACATTGGAATATTCAACTTGACACTTTCTTGAGCCATCTTGTAACCGCACACACTCAAAGCACACGATCGTTAAACAGACTTTTAATCCACTTACGCGCAGTTTGCCGTAGACTGGGCCTCATAACCTGATGAATTAGCAGCTTATTATAAATAACAACGATCGATTAACTGTAACACTTGAGTGCTTATGTCGCGGGACAGTCAGATGAGGAGCCGCAAAGATGCGCCCGCACCCGGCAGCGAGAAGCATTTGAATAGCGCCGACTTGAAATGCTCCTCGCTCTCTCATTGTGTGATTGTTACCTACAAGAATTATCTCACCTGCGTACTTGTCTTTCATTCCTGTATGATTCTGTTCATCCTCGTCGAACACCAGCTTTTATGACTGAAGTGTATCACACGCTAGCATTTCGTGCGCCAAGTTGTAAGAAATAAAACATGGAGGGCGGTTGTCGTTTCGGGGTAACATTTACAGTCGATTTGCATTAACGCAAACCGGTCATGAAACTTGCTTTAAGTACATTTCAAAATATGCCTGGTACAAAATGAATGCATTCCAATCAATATTTAAGATCTAACTGTAATAATTGGATATTTAACCATATGCACTATTAAGTAGCGTAACAAAATGCGATGTCTGTTGGAAAAGTGTGCAAGAGGTATCACACTCGCTTGTTGTTTTGAAGATCCCGGGTTCAAGGCTATCCAAGGGCGAAAATTTTTACTTCTTTTTAATTATTTTATTATATCCTCCTCACGTCGTACAACAATATTCCAACTTAGTTTTGTCTACATGATCTACGAGGACGATAGTAAACATGTTTTCTCTCATTTAAAATTCTATTTTCCCTAAATACTGTTTAAAACCATGGACGGATACTATTTAAATAGTTCAAAATTTATCCCAGAATAATAATATTAGCCTATGACACGTTCTGTATTTGGTTGGTTCCTCAGTTTAGGGGCTGCGACAAAGCGGTCATGTAGCCCCGTGTACTTTGGGTGTGTGTAGAATCTGTCTGATAACCGGTGTTAATTGTGATGGCTGTATTAATGTGTGTATCTGTTTTTTAACTCAAGTAAGGACTGCAACTTTGAATTTTTCAAATAGTTCCTACTTTTGCGGCCAAACGCCACCATCAACGACTACTAGGCCTAGTTCAGAACTTAGCTACTAGACGTCACCACAGTCGGCTCTTGGCAACGAACGTAGAAACCTAAGAGCGTTGTTTACATTCCTAACCTATACAATTTAGCTTCACACAGGTGTACTTAGTGGAAGGTTCTTTAAGGGGACACTATAGGCTACCCCCCAAAAAAAATTTTTTTGCTCCCAGTGATCCAAACTGCACCAAATTTTATTTCCATACGACCAACATCTTTCATAAAGCAAAAAGTGAAAAATTATTTCTTTCAGTTGATCAGTATGGGCAGAAATTACTAAAAGATAGTGTTTTCCTTAAAAAAAATTGATACCAACTATTTACCACTAAAAATTACTGAAACTTTGCAATCTTTTTACACTATGTACTCATTGCACAGACTAATAATACTGTGCATGGGTTTGGAAAAGTATGAAATAGTTCCTGAAATAAAAAATTGTTTCACAAAATTAATTTTTATTTCCAAAAATTAAAGTTAAAAATTATTTAAAAATAAACGATAACTATTTTAACTAATATGGATGCACAGAATTATGGGAGATAGATATCTTCACATGCTACACAAATATTATTGAGATTGGTTAATATTTGCTACTGAATAGTTGGTGTAAAGTCCAAAAAAATGAATTGTGCAGCAAAACAATTTTAAAACATTAGAATGTTTTTCTTCTTCACCCACTGTCTAAAAGTCCCCAGAACCATATGTTTCCCTTCCTTTTCTCTTATGGCGTCTTCTTCATCCAATTTCATCTCCTTGGACTGTTTTGTCATGAATTTTATTTGCTCCAGGCTGCGTCTAACACTCGGCTGAATTCGCCGTTGATCCCGTCCTTTGCAGAAATATTGCTATGTGGATATATTACAAGGAATGAGAATCTTAAAACTCAGCAATTTTTCTAGGTTTATGCAGTGTCTTGTGTGGGGTTTTGCCTAGGAACACCAAGCTGGCAGGCCCGATGAGAGGGGGGGTGGTGGTCAGGCAGGGCTGGTGCCCCGGGGCCCGACCCACCCAGGGGGGCCCGGCGTCCTCGGGGGATGGGCCCAATCGGGCATTGCTTTATTATTGCCTTTATGTGACTTGAATTTGCTACTGGCAGTCATTTAGTGAATTCAATGAACTGTCTGTGAACAATGTTACAAGGATTGAGAAACTTATTATGTCAAGTGGACAATATTTTCATCTACAAAGCGCTTGTCTCAAAGTTGTCAACTTAGCGACGGGGCTTCGCTATGTATTGTTCTTGGAATATACCTAAAGACAGAGAGAGCATTCCATTATTCTAAATTTTGCTTGTTCGGCTTTAGCACCCATCGTTCAAATAACTTTCTCATCCCTTCACTTATTTCGCCAAGGCCACGAGAGCCTGGGCTGCCCTGGTGTGTTTGGTCAGCAAGCCAAGAGTTGCAAGTTTGCTGCGTCACTTCGAGCTTAGATATTTAGAGGTGATACTGTCTGAAATGAATATATTGTCTAACTAGACGTATCGTATGCCGTGCAGGCAAATAAGTAAAATACATTTTAAAGTAGCGTCCAACCAGTAATTCACTTTATAGTTGATTTAAGGGGCAGAACAGCGAGGTCATCGTTCCCTAGTAATTCACTTTCCCACTATGTGAAAAATTATCATTGCTGGCTAAATATCTTGCAAAAGGGTGGGATGATTCTGTTGTCAAACGTAGATAGAAGAAATGCATGCGAAATTGTTCATCTTCTCGTATACTGAATTGAGAAAACAATGCTAACGTTTGAATAATCTGTATGTTTAGGACCAGTATAATTATTATTATTACTGATTCACTCAATACGATCAACAATCCTAAGTACTTGGGTTCGTGCGAAAATCATTTCTGATTAAGGGATTTATTGAAAACCTATATTACTATTGGTACTAGAGTTGGGAAATGTATCCAAAGACTGAAACTAAGGTAATATTCCAGTATTTTTCTGGATTGGAGAAAAATGACAATTAAGCTAGGACACTGAACCACTCAACTTTGTTTTCCAATTCCTCTCATGGGACGTCAGTGGTAAGGACAGATAACCTACCGTAGCTGTTCCACCTCACAAAACAACAATAAGTAACGTCAGTGGTAGGGGCAGATGGACTAGCTGTTCCGCCCCTTAAAACAACAATAAGTAACGTCAGTGGTGTGCATGGCGATGGAGAAATTAATATATTTCATGTAGGCAACCGCTCAGACTTTTCTAAGACCAAATATTGAGCTCTGCTTAATTTAGAAGAAAATAACGATGAAGTATTGTCAAAAATTAATATAAATACAATTTTGTTTTGAGCTGGTGCAGTGACTGTTATTATTATTGGACATTTCTACGCCGTTTCTTCCAAAGAGCATCATCGATCTGCAAAGCACTTATTTTTCAGGACGCGAAGAGATATTTTCCCTTGCGAATCAAGCCTTTAATGATATGATTTATCGTATCAGTACCGTTAAACATAAAATGAGTTGGAAATGACACCGGGTCCTGACGAAGCTGCGGCAGGAATGCAGGATTCGGCTTACCGACTGCGGTGTCATTCGTAGTCTTACTCAACAGTTACTAATAGGCCTAGTTTATCATCTTGGCTTACAGGATTGAGCCGCGTCGCATATCGATTATTATTTCCCGACGTTTCGGCTGACATTGCAGCAGCCTTAATCATGGGTAGGTACGAGTAGGTGTCCGTACTCAAACTAAATAATCTAAATAATAGGCCTGTTTGTCGTTACAGTTGTTAATTTGGCTTGCGATATTTAACCCGTGTACTTGGTAGCTAGTAGGTCTAGTATCACTGGCGGGCAATGAACCATTGGCGCTCGGTTGGGAATCGTTTGCATCAACTAGTACTGTAGATAGCCTATCATTCAGTATTTGCTGACGCGTTAATTTTCCGGTTTATTTCTGAAGGCCACCACATTATTGTATGAAGTTGACTGTAAAGCAATAGATTTCACAAATATCAATGAAGTAAATTATAAGATTCTCAAACAGCGAACAAAATAGAAAACCAAGAAACGTGCGAATTGTGTAGACTGAAGGGGAGGCTAGTGATTGTATTGGCAACATTGTTGTAACTATTTGTCTTGGAGAGTAGAAACTTAGACCCTCTTAAAACCACACTGTGCTGTGCTATAGCCTCAGTGACATAGCTGGCTCATCCGTGCATGGACTCCGACCGAGTTATCTACTTCAATAAGTGGTGTGGAAATGAAAACGACGAATGTATCAATTTTTTATCGCTAAATAGTTTTTTTGTGTTCACTTTTTTCACTGTCGTTGATTTGTTGTTTTTGTTGTTGTAGGTAACAATCACACAATGAGACAGCGAGGAGCATTTCAAGTCGGCGCTATTCAAATGCTCCTCGCTGCCGGGTGCGCGCGCATCTTTGCGGCTCCTCAACCGACTGTCCCGAGACAGAAGTTAGCCTACATTCTAACAATATAACATGCACTCTAAGCCCACCACAAGCATTGGAGATGGTAGAGTTTGTTTTCCACAGAGTGTACACGTTTCGAAGTACCAACGGAAGTGAAACAAACATTTCTATCAAAGTTAAGGAACCCGATCAGGGTCGAACGAAATAAGTAACGCCTAGTGTACCGAAAAGATAGGGACTAGAGCGCAAACCAATAAGAATTGAGAATTTACTCCAAGGCGTTGTCTAAAGGAGACAAACGAACAGCAAAAAGCAATAAGCTACGAATTGAAGGAATAGCAGTAAATGCTAGGGAATCATTAGGTCACCGATAAAGTATTCGAGAGGCCGTAAACAGGACAGACTTTAGCTAGACAAACTAAATAGTGTCTAGGAAGAAACGACATCGAGCTAGTAAAATAGAAGCCGATAGTCAGAAACCGGATCTGAAGATTAACCGTTCCAGGGAGGGGTAGATTGATCGAGACTTTCATCATCTTGCCAGATTAGAGAGCCGACGTCTAAAAGTGTCACCCTTGGAAACGGGGAAGAAAGAAATCACGCGTGTAAGCCAAAAATCAAAGCCTAAGTGATTAAAAGCAGTGTAAAGTAAATATAGTGAAATTTGATTTAGTGTAATAATTTTAGTGAATTTGTTTGTGTATGATAATGGAATACAAAATGGTATTCAATATGTTACAAGTGTTTAAGGTAAATAATGTGTATGTGTTTAAAGAAGTGTCATTGTGTGAAATGGTATCAATGAAGATGGCTTAAATGCAGTGAGTGGGCAAAAATGAAACATCGCTGGAGAATTCGGTCGATGACCGTAAAATCATGTGAGTAACCATTTCATTATGTTATGTGTTGGGGAAGGTTTGCGTACAATCCACATGAGAAAGAAGGAATAGGGATGTTTGAATAACAAATAAAAGAATAATAGCGCGATCTGAACAATTAAAAATTGAGAAAGTATAAAAAATTATGTGAAATAAATAAATCCCTTGGGGGAAATGTATGAAATAAAATATCAGGGTAGTTGATAAATGATTTAAATATGTAAAAGCAAGCGTAATAATAATAATAATAATAATAATAATGATATTAATGAATGAATTTTATGATGAATTATCTGAAAAGTAGTAGATTCCGAGCTCCTTTAAATGAATTAATACATGTAATGAAAACATGTTCTTAAGGTAAAGCGATTATTGTCAAGGGAGAGGATTAAAATAGAATTGAGATGTATAATAAAATGTTGATTTTTAATTTATCAGTTCGTTGAAGGCAACTTGGCTCCTAAATGTATAAGCGCCATGAAGCGCATTGAAGTAATTTGTCACGCTAGGAATGCGTTGAAAACTCGGTAACACTAATCATGAGGGGCAGTTGGTCGGGGTAATTGAACTATGATAAGTCCTCTAAATAGTGATGTGATCACGAGGCCGTGTGTGTATGGTATTAAAAGGGTGTTATTTATTGTATTATGAGCGCTGGTTTAGGCAAAAGGCCGCCCTAAGTCGCTAATGTCATAAGTCCTCCAGTGGGATATGGTTTCCGAGGCATTTGAAAGGATCGAACCCAGATTCGTCCATGTTTAAGCCCCTAAATATTGTTGTTGTAATGAATTATTCTTACCCGCCAATGAGGACACTTCATAATTAATAAATGCCGAAGTTAAGAGAATAGGTCTGTTGACTTTAAATATGTTGTTATAAAAAGTAGTATGAAAGCCTTGCCTGTTCAAAGAACTGCATTTAAGAACAGCTGTATAAAAGCTGAGTATAGCCCGTCTCTTGTGAGCGAGACCGTGAAGTTCCTGCTTCCGGCAATAAATCACGCTAAGTAGCCAAGGCCAGACCCTTACCATTAACGTGTTGTGGTAGGTCTAAGAGCCGTCTGCTTGAAGTTATAGTACACAAGAGTGTTTAGAGTTTGTTTTAACGACCCGGTCTTCGAACCGAGGTTCTTTTAGATGAATGTTACCGCTTGCAAAGTTCAGATCGTTGCTTTCTTATGATATAATGGTCTTTTAAGACAAATAATATAAATCCCTAATGTTATGATTATATGATGTAGTGATTCACGAGTTTTAGTGAAGACAATTAGATTCCGGGAGTGATCTTAATTTTTGACTTGTTCAAGTAGTCTTCTGTAGATCGGGAGTGCGCAAATGTTTCCCAATCACGGTAGTGAATTGTTGACTTGAGAGAGAGACGGTAACCTAAGAGCATTGTGGAAGCCCAAAATTTTAAGTAAATGAGTAACAGTATTTTGTTAAATTATATATTTTGATTAGAAGATATACTCATGTAATAGGAAGTGATGTGTTGTAAATGGATAACACAGTATGTGTAAAAGTATCGAGCCTATTGGAGCTCTTGATTTTATTGAATTTTAAAAGGACACTATATGGAAGTGAAAATTAATAGAAGTTTGTTGGTTTATAGAAAGCCATTTATTATGATTTAATATTTGTTTAAATATGACTTCCTACATAAAATCCAATACCATCAACATTTTCGTCGTTCTATTTTACGTTAGTTCATGTAGGTTTGGATTTTTAAATTTATATGTTAATACTTTTATTCGCAGTTGGAGCACAAAAAGTGCACGTTTTTAAGCGTTTCAACCAAGCGTCACATTTAAGAATTATTATCTCAAAAGCCCGTCATCAGATCGAATCCAAATTTTAACACAATATACATTGGAATGTTGTATAACTGGTTTATTAATTTCACAATTTTGTGTGTCCAAGAAACAAAGTTGTTATCATTGTAGTAAGGTAACTTTTGCTCGGCTCGGGGTGGTTGGAAAATGTCGTTCTTGGTTGCGTTGTAATCGTTATACATCAAAAAGTTATGCTGTGTGACTGTGAAATACGTAAATTAATTCACTTATTTTATATCGAGTAGTGGTTTTGTGGGGGTTCAAGGCCCGCCTCCACCTCCCCACCTCACAAGATGGCGGCGGCGCGATATCTCTCGAACGCATGGTCGGATTTTGATAAATGAGGTGTCACTGAACTCGGGCTGACACCCCCTTTCCAATGGACAACATATCTCTACCCCAAAATAAAACCTACCCCTAATAGGGGGTGACATTTTAATTTTTTAGAGAATCTCTCTTTCCAATTGCAACATATGAGAGTTTGAATGTCAATATGGAATGAAACGTTGTTCTACACAAGAGACATGTATACGGTGGATAGCCACTATGAATTAACATGCTTGTTTTTTGTTTTTATGCATGCCCACTCATGGCTTTTGAAGAGGGTGGGGGAGCGGTTCCCTGTGGACGGGTCCTTGTTGACAGGTCATTGTTGACAGGTCATTGTGGATGAGTCTGTGTGGACAAGTCCTTGTGAACGAGTCCTTGTGGACAAGTCCTTGTGGACGAGTCCTTGTTGATGAGTCCCTTTGGACTGATCCCTTTGGACGGGTCCCTTTGGCCTGCTTCCCACGGACTAGCCCATGAATTTATTTAAATTATGTCAAAGGGCCTAACTACATTTTGCGTGTAAAGCAGTGTGTTGAACTGACGTTGTTCACTAATCCCCCACTACTATAATGTGATAACGATATGAAAGGAAAGTGACGAAATACATGTGAACACGTGTGAGATGACCTTATTACCGTCCTCCTTGTGAAACAAGTCACATCCTGTTTTGGTTCATACGTGAGAAAATGCGAGTTCATGTGTAATATGATCTAACACACAGATGTTCACCTGTACACGCGCACGATAAGAGCTAACAAGTCACAGTCTGTTTTGACAGTGGTGGGAGGTGAAGGGGGGGAGGGGGAAGTTGGTGTAAGAGAGAACACAAGTGAAGAGAGAAAGAAATATATATTGCTCATAATACATGTATAGCTGAGGACTGTACATAGGACTGTAGGTTAAGTACAACATGAGTGAATAAATAAATACAAGACGCACAGGTTCACACAACATGTAATTTATTAATCCAAGAATTAAAGGCTGAGCTAAATCCCAACCATTTTACATATAGTTTATTTCCTTTTTGTTTCAACACTTTTTCCACAAGGTAATGTTTAGGAAACGCTGTCTTTTGGAGTTCTTGAAGATAAAACCTGCCTTTTATGGGTTGATGGTTGAGGTCCTCGAGTAAATAGCTGACTGGACTGTTCAGGTTGACTTGACGAATTCGAAATAGTTCAGTCCCCCAATTTGGTGTGTAGCCCTTGTCGAAGACGGACTTGAATTTGCTCACACGAACATGGCCCCCAATGTTAAGGCGATGACGTTTAGGGTCTGCTGTTTTTATGGGGTTAAACAGTTTATCCAGTTGTGGAATATTTTTAGTTACAAGTCGTGGCTTGGTCCCAATGGTTCTGTGTGTAGTGTCATTGTAACGTGACACTAGCTCAGGTAACAAGTCCAACCAGCGATAAGTGCCCTGAGCGGTAAACGCTTTCCACATATGGGTTTTCAATGTTCGGTTGAACCGCTCGACCACGCTGGCTTTGAGATTGCTGTACGTGGTGTAATGGTGAATATCCTTAGATTTGAGAAAACTGGAGAAATCCTTGTTGAAAAATTCTTTTCCGTGGTCGGTTTGTAGCAGCTGAGGTTGACGTTTATATTGTTGAATAATATGTTGAAAGGCTTTAGTGACTAGTGGACTAGACTTGCGACGTACAGGTTCAACAAACGCCATTTTAGAATAAACATCTATGACCGTCAACATATAGCGTACACCATCGTTAACGCTAGCATAGGGAATCATTTCAACCTAGTCTGCTTGCCAAAGTTCATCCACACCCTGTGAAATCACCTTGAGTCGCTGAAAGTGACGTCTAGCTGGACGATGCAACTCGTGAGCAATACCCATTTTAATGGGTGAGGGCTTAAACAATAATTTTGGCATTTCGAAGATCTTCCTCAATTTCTTGAATTTCCCAATCGTGACCAGTATGGCCGGCTTGACGTGAAGCATGCAACAGCTGTAGTCGCTGGACGAGTTTATTTGGATTGTGCCAGTAGGTAACATCCACAAGGGGTTTTAATGGTTTAAATGTCACCCCTGAAGCGGACACTTTACGACGACCATTTTGACTGGTGGGGAACATTTTTGCAATGATGGTATTATATTTTTGAGATATATTGGCATTCACTTGTTGAGTGGGATCATACTGTCTTTTTCGGGCATGGGTATCCAATAAAATGGATTTATATTTACCAAGGTCCTCTGGCGTATAATCTTGGGATGAGGGAGTCCTGGTGTTAATTTATAGTTGATCTTTTTAATGACAGCTTTAGTACGACTAAATTTAATCGATGAATCACCAATTTTAAAACTATCATCCTCATAGCGAACACCATACGTGGAATCTGTGTTTCCAATAAATAGATCGGTGAAATAGGGTTCCAGTGTTGATCCATAATATTTTATTAAAATGTTTTTCAGTTGAGCTTTATGTTGAGGGGTGGCCAAGAGGTGTGAAAATGGAGATGATCTGGAAGGGCAAGGTGTTTCGACCATGGCCAAGGATTTCTTTTTTCTTAAAAACTCTCTAAGGGGTGATGCCTTTTTTGAGGCGTAAACACTTGTTCCTCATTATCCTCAACCTCGCTAACACTAGTTAAATCTTCCTGTTCCTCTTCCTCTTCCTCAGGGTCCTCCTGGTGCATATGAGTGGCTTGTGAAACAAAGGGTAGCGTTTCAGATGGCTTGAAAGAGGGTTTCAACATAGCTTTTAGCGGAGGGGCTAAATATTGTTGAATAAACAAAGCATGATCCACACGTGATCGTTTCAATTGACGAAACATTTGGCGAATAGTATTTTTTGCTCTAATAATATGCTTTTTCAATTGACTCTCTGCTAACGCCATGGTGTCGTGACAAATGACTTGAGAGGGAATGATACACTGCCTTAAATAGCAATTAAATGATCAAACCCTAAGCGATACCGCCCTTGGTTGAGTTCACTTTGTTTGTCAATCTCTAAACAGGCATGACGTTGTGTGTTCCAGCACTTGACACACAATTCTGTAAACATTTGAAAGGTCATATCCGGATTCACATGTTCATTATAAATGTGACGACTGTTCCTCTCGTCCTGGCGAAATAAAACAATGACATTGGCATTGTCACGAATCAACTGTTTGGACATTTTAGAATACGTTTGTCCGAGATAGAAGCAATCGATATGTTTGTGTCGACCCATGCTGAAATAGCTTTGAATGATGCCTTGTCGTTCAGTGGATACATCATCGAAAATCATGAGTGAATCAGGCTTTACCTCATCCGGTGAAATAACATTTTCTTGCGTGGAAAATGTAAAATACCCCATATTCTCATTTTGTAATCCAGACATGACTTGATCCAGAAACACGTAGAGGGATTAATAGAGAGATTTTGCGAAAATATAAATATTTTGAAAACACAGACCATTGGGCGTTGTAATAAGTGTCAGCAAAAGATTGGTCTTTCCACAGCCGGAAGGCCCCACAATGATGCAGCGAATGGAAGATGGAAACAGTGAACCATGGAGTTGTTCACGTGGTGTGGGGCAGAGATGGGAAACCATGTCCCTCACGGGGAATGACTCTTGCTGCTTAATTAGCTTCATTTCAACTGAGGCTTAGAGAGGCTAGCAGGCTGTCTATATACATCGCACCGAGCCTTGTCATAGAAACAGTAGACTCGTACTACAGGTTGACGATGGATGTCTTTGGACGTGCGTTGATGGTCAAAGCTAGGTCTGTTCCCATACATGATCCTAAACAAGAAACAGATCCAGCTAATAAACACTATGTGGATAGGTCTGTAGTGCCACGCACAAAACAGGGAGATTATGACATTAAGGAAAAGCGGTTAACTCATGTAAAACATCCTCAAGTGTCTACAGCCGTTACTACAAAAAAGTATGTGGATAACAAGGTGTATGAGTTTTATGATAAAGTGCCTCAGCTTACAGTGGATGGCTATAGCGCTAATCATCACCGCATTATTCACGTGGAAGACCCACAAGAAGATGATGATGTCTGTACCAAGCGATACGTGACCTATGAAATGAAAAGTCTTTATAAATTTATCCCATCTGTATTTTTAGTGCATCTGACAAATGTAAAACCTGTGAATGAGAGAATCCATATACCGCTAGTTCATGACCAGCACTTGACCTATGTGCTTGCTTCGGGTTTAAGCCACTATCGACTACACTATGATGGAACCATTCACATCAAATATGCCATACCTGATGAGAACCATTTACAAATAGAGATAAATGGTCATAGGATGTTGGTCCATTACCATGAAATGGTCAATGCAGGAGACGAATTATCCTTTCATCTCATGTTGACATGGAATGAAAAGCAAGCTGGAAAAACCATAAACGATTTCCCACTTTATGTAGAATTGGAAAATACAGCCATGAAATAACAATCTGACGTTAGTTGTGACTTAAACTTTCTTGTGAAAGGTCGTTGGTCATCATCATCATGGTGAAACAAAGATATGTGGTGAGAAAGACTAAAAATATGACCCTGTCCTTGGCAAAGCCTGGTCTTATGACATTCGTGGACAAGCCCTTGCGAAAGAAAAAAAGAAAAAATAATGTGTTGACCATAAGGAAAGCTCTTCGAGCAGCACAGAGACATGTTATTCCAAAACGTCAGCGACAGGGTTCAAAACAAGGGCGAGTGATCCCCGTCCCTAAACGAGCGGGATTTTTACCTGCATTATTCGCTGGTCTGGCTGCTCTAGGTTCACTTTTAGGCGGCGCCAGTGCAGTGGCAAAAACTATTAAAGCCGCGCAACAGGGCAAGCAACAACTCAAAGAAAGTCAGCGACACAATGAAACAATGGAGGCCATTGCTATGGGGGCTAGAAATGTCAATTTGAAGCCAGCCTTTTATCAACAAGGATTGGGAATTTCACCTTTTCGAAATAAAAAAAACATCTTTAAACTCAGCCATAGCAAGACATGCCCTGACGCATCAGTAAGTGGAAAGCTATGCTAAACAACTGAAGCTTTCTCATTTTCGAGGTGTGTTTATGCGAAACCAATTACCCTCACAACCCTGGAAACATGAATGTGCTGTTGTCAATTTGGATGATCACCGAGGACCTGGAACACATTATGTAGCTTATGTCAAAGAGAGATCCACTGTATGGTACTTTGACAGTTTTGGGAATTTGCCCCCGCCCATGGAACTAGCGGCCTATTTTGGAAAGAGGATCAAGATATATTATAATGTGAAACGTGAGCAAACGTTTAACAGCCAACAGTGTGGACGTTTGTGTTTATTTTTTTTTATAGAAGACGCAACATAAGCAAAAACGTCAACAGTATGTTGGTGGAAAGTAAGATGTTTACACAGCATGGACGTGGACCTGAAGTGAGCCTAGACTTTTACCCACCTATCGAATTGAGTAAAAAACCCTATGGTTTAGGACTTGTTTCTCTTGAAACGTACAATCGAATATACAACATACGTGAAAATGTGAACAACAAGTTTTACTATGATGATTCTGTGCTCACCCTGAACTCTGGTGGATACACGATAGATGACATTTATGAACACATTTATGTGGTGTTGATCAATGAATATGGTTTAAAGTCATTTCTCGATGGAACGCGCAAGTTTGAACTTGTAGGAAATACCAACACTCATCGCTGCAGTATTTTTTCTACATTCAAAATTGACTTTAAAACACACCCCGATTCCATTGGTCCATTACTAGGATTTAAACCACGCGTGTTGGAGCCCAACAAAAAACATGAATCAGACCATGAAATGAAATTCATTGAGGACCATCATGTGTCGGTGACGTGTAATATTATTAGTCAAGTGTACACCAATCAAGAACCGTCGCATTCGCTTTATGACTTTATTGTAACATCACCCAATGGCTATATTATTCGTGAAAACCCTCCAGTGGTGCTTTTTCATTCTGTGGCTGCCGATGGTATTAGTAATATAACATTAAGACTGATCAATAGAGAGCAACAACTCATTGATCTAGATTCTACCACACCAGTGACTTACAAGTTGGTGCTAAAACCACTATGAAGTTTGTATATACAGCAACAGCGCCGTCTAGGAATGGTGTTAGTTGTTTACCACGTGAATACACGTCAACATCTCAGAACAAGCAGATTTTACAGCATTTGGGTTACCACATTAACTCCCGCGATGAATTCTATCCTAGAGGTAGCGAACCATATCGAGGAGTAACCAGGAGTGGTAAGAATTTATCTGCATTCTCATCAAGCTCAAACACTTGGACTCAATAACAATGATGAAATTCAATTTGTTATCAACAACCAAGATATTTACCCTCTACCGCATGAAAGTGTTATTCAGATTGAAGGTCGGCTCACCAAAGCCGATGGCTCTACACCCACTACATCCAAGTTACCCAACCATGCTTTCGCCTTCCTGTTTTCTGAAGTGCGTTATGTGATTAACGATATCGTGGTGGATAGCACTCGAAATGTGGGTATTTCCAGTGTCATGAAACTATATCCCTCTTATAGTGAGGAAGAAGCTAAAACACTTTGCATGGCGGGTTGGTGCCCTGACTAGATCAATGACTGGATGGTACACACCGATGGCACCTTTACTGGATATTTACCTCTTAAACTGATTTTAGGCTTTGCTGAAGATCACCAGCGCATTGTGGTCAACGCAAGGCAAGTGCTTTATCTGGTGAGAGACAGGAGTGATAATAATGCACTCAAGGGAGCCGACAATGCCCCCATTGATTCAAAAATTCAACTACAACGCTTGCTATGGAAAGTGCCTCATGTGACCCTTAACGATAGCAAAAAACTGGACATACTCAAAATGGTAAAGAGAGATATACCTCTACCCATGGAATTTAGAAGCTGGGCACTCCATGAGTACCCGTTATTGCCCACCACCAACACACACAGTTGGTCTATAAAAACAGCCCGCTATACAGAGAGATCTCTACATGATTGTGGATTTTCAAACGAATCGCAAGTATCAACAAATCAAAGATGTCACGCAATTTGATCACCTGCAATTGAGAAATGCACGTCTTTTCCTCAACGGTGCTGTGTTTCCCTATGAAGGGTTGGATTTAGATTTTTCTAAAAATAAGTTTGGCCCCCTGTACGACTTGTTTTCTAAATTTAGATGGTCGTATTATCAAAAAGAGAATTGTCCAATGTTGTCACCCCAAGCTTTTAAGACAAGGGCGCCACTGATTGTCTTTGACTGTTCCTACTTGGAAGAGTCTGTCAAACCATCCAATATTGACATTCGACTAGATTTTGAAACGCATGACAATGTTCCAGCCAATACCACGGCCTACTGTTTGATTATTCATCACAAACAAGTCAACTATTATCCACTGTCCAACCAAGTGACAAGTGTATAAATAGCAGGTCAACCCACATCAAACAGCTCAGTCATGTCTTGCTTTCAAGCTTCAAGAGAAGTTACATCCATGAATTTAAAATCTGAGGAACAACGTTTCAAGACCTCTGCGACGTGGCCGGTGCCTTTTATAAACTCTCAAGCCTCAGCGGCCGCTGGATTCTACTATTTAAAAACAAGAGATGAAGTGAAATGTGTGTTTTGCCCCATCATCTTAGACCAATGGCAAGAGAGCGATGAACCCATGCAGGAACATCAGCGCTGGTCACCTGCCTGCCCCTACCTGTGCAGAATGGAGGTGGGTAATGTACCCTGTCATTCAAGTTACCCCTCACTCATGCCTCTGAGTGATGAAAAAAGTTATGATACGTGTGGACTTTATGGTGTCAACAGTGCTTCAGTGAGCAGCTCACAGTCAAAAACACCCAGTTTAGAGACATTAGAATATCATCGGTGTTATGGACACTATAACACAAAATACTTTTTTGTTGTATGAGATGGTACCGCCTCTATCCTAGAATCAAAAAAGAATGTAAAACTTGTTATGCTAATAAAATAATGTAATTAAAATTGGTTGTTGTTGTTATATTATTATTTCTTATGTCCCCCTATCATATCCTAACCTCTATAGTGACTTCTCTATGTTTTTATTTTCTTTTACTAGAATGGAATGTAAGTAAATGACATGGGTACACTTTACTGAACAATTGTCAGTCTGTGGTCAGCTGGACTTGATCCAGACAAGAGTGAACATGTTGCGTACACTGATTGTCGACTGTCAAGGGTTTAAAATTGGAGATAACAAATTTATATTTAAAGAAGTGGCCATCATCGATTGTTCCACTTTTTGGATATCACAAGCTACCCATTTGGTGTTTAAACCACCTTATGCGTTTGATTTATTGTGTGATAAAGACCGTAAACAAACCCAGTGGATTGAAACTCATATGCAACTAGACTGGAAGCAAGGAACCATTTCATATAAGCACCTGGACATGGTCATGAAAGCCCACTTGTCTTCTGCACATGTAGTATTTGTGAAAGGTAGTGAAAAACGTCAATGGCTACAACCATTTTTGGCGTCTTACTGTCAATGTATCGATTTAATGGACATGGGCTGTTCCTCGCTGCAAACACTCATGGACCGCTGCCCCTGTGACAATATTACCCATAAAGTCCTGGCACAGGTGTGGCAATTGTTTCATTGGCTAACCACCAATGCCTGCTGGGAGTTGTTAAATAAAATTAAAACTGAAGGTTTACCTGTGGATGACACCAGTGAGATTTCTACAAGCGACGTGTAAACATCAACGTGATACCATGGAGAAAGGAGATGCTACCGATAAAGCGATTGGAAAGTTCTTTGTGTGTAAAAAGAAACTAGACAGTTTTACCAAAGCAGAATTATTGGCTCTTCCAAAACCATTCATTTATTATGTCGCAGCAAATGCAGTGAAAGAAATCTGGCAACATGTACCAAAATCATGGACTCAAGACCCTGTGTTAAATGAATTGCAACCATGTACGGATTATGATCACCATAAGCAAGTGGCTATGGCAAAAATACCCTCTATGCGACAGTGTGCTACTTGCCAGCTGGTCAAACTGTATCACGGTCATAAAAGTCAGTGTAAAGACTTTGTTTCCTCATACCATGGGCGTGATGAAGAAAAAAAGCAGCAACAACAAACATCATCCACAGAGGAGGAGGAAGATCAAACCTTTTTACCATCGATGGAAAAGGATATGCCAGACCTGTACTGGCAATGGCGTCATTGATAAAGTAGTTCAATACTTAACTTTCGAAATCTACCTATCTGGTTATTATTTGTGTAGTCCTGGAACTTGTCTTGAAGAACCTTTGCAGCGTGGTGATATACCTATTAATCCTTTGGATCAAGCATGCACCTTTCTTATCACCACAGTCACCCTGCATTAAGACGTGTAGTGGATAAAGTATCGTTGAAAAGCTAAACAACGTTTGACATCCTGCGATGTCTCAGTGGGGAGAGGTTGGCAGCTTTCATTGTGATTAGTGTTATAAAAGGAAAGTGAATGATGAGTGGACATGAACATTGAAAAGGATTGAGGAATTGGTATTTCTTTTGTATTCTATTTTTGTAAAGCTCTGTCTGTTGTGAAATAAAACAATGTTTACAAGATCACAATGTCTTTTAATTTTAAAAATGTTGATAGCCATTTCTTCATTTTCATTTTTTCTTACATGAATATTTACTATTTCCACTTTCCATTTTTTACGTTCCCCTTGTTTAGTAAACACATTCTGTACATTTTTGTTGTTGTGAAATAAAAACAAGGTTTACCAGATCACAATGTCTTTTTAATTTTAAAATGGTGATAGCCATTTCACTTTTTCACACATGGATATTTACAATTTCCACTTTACATTTTTTACATTCCCCTTGTTTAGTTCACACATTCTGTAGATTTTTTAAAATCTTCTTCGTAATATACAAAAGCAAACATTTTACACTAAAATGTGTTACTTATCTTATTTTTACTAAACTACAGTAGCCTAACATTATACATTCTACTTACTGTTTTTACAAAAAATATTACAATATAAAACACACTACAAATATTACAATATAGTGATCATTAGACTTAAGTAAAGTAATAGTCGTCAATGCGACTGTTTCCCCAAGCAAGAGTATCAAATGTGTTGGGTATAATGAATCGTTTGTTGTCTTCATTACTTAAAGCAACTTTGTTCAGCAAATTGGTATGTAGTTGATGATTTTTACTTCTAAATACACACATTTTCCTATATAATACAGGTGGGTTACTAACTATACAGTTTTTATAATCACTTATATCTAACTCTTTACTAACAACATTCTTTTTCACTCCTTTTAATTTTTTTTACTACTACATCATCAATTGTCATATAGCTGTATGATTTAGATTTTGTGCCTACAAAGGTGTCTATAATAACACCAGCACATTCATCCTTAAATTTCCCAAGAACCTTTTTGTTTACTAGAGGTAAATGGTAAATATTATCCTCGGGATAGTCACTTGTATCAAACCTATTTAGCTCAGTTTTGATATCATCATAAAAATCATCAGTTTTAAACTCATAAATAAAAGAATCTGTGTCTGTGTAGAGTAATTTAGCATTATCAAGATAGTTTTTCTTTACATAATCATAGTGAAATTCATACATAAGTGTTTTTGACAATTCCAGAATGGTGTAACCCACATATATGGGTTTGTTGTAAGCTACTTTAAGACGATTCATTTGTATTACAACTAAATCCTCATGAATAATTGAACAGCTATGAAAGTTAGGCTTGCTTATTAAGTTGCTCGCACCATACCTTTTACCATCATTCTCCCACTTTGTTATCAGCTTTACGTCAACTCGTTTATCAACATTCTCCATAGTCTTTCCAAAAACACTATTATTCATGAGTTTATAAAAATCTTTTTCAAACACGTTTGTTGACTGTGTTCTTAAATTATTGTTTAGATCAATATACGGTTTGAGCCATGCTGACTGATGAAATTGCAATACGCGATGAATTTTAGTTAATTTCAATCCATGCTGTAGACTCTGTTTCAAGTTTTGATAATGTATTACATATTTACATTTATCATTTACATTAGCAATTAACATTTTTGTTCGTGATGAGATGTATGGAGATTTCATATTCTGAGGACAAAATGGTAAATCATTATGATCATCATGTAACTATTTAGGGTACTCAAGATTTACCTCTAAAATATATCCTTTATCATCGTTATCATTAAGAGTGTCAACATGTAAGACATCAATTTCCGGTTGTGTCAGCCAGCGAAAATCTTTCAGTGGTAGATATTGACTCATAGCCCAACCATATTGGTTATTTGCATCGAGGTAGACAATATACTTTGACTCTTCACAAGGGTTGTAACTAGGCATGTATTTATTATTCGCTTTAGAGTACCGTCCACTACATTGGCTTAATCCACCTCGAATTGATGATTTTATAAAATTGATCATGTCTATATCAGTCATTAATTCTAAATTTACTTTCGTTTTTTTTTCAACATTGAACTGAAACTTAACCCAGGAGCAGTGAAATACTGACAAGGATCAAGGTCATAAGTTTTCATACAAATATTCCGAAAATTTTCAAAAACATCTGCTAATAATAACACATCTGTCTTCAAATATATGTCTGAAAATTCTCCTAAAGTTTGAATGTGGAACTGTGTCCATACACGTTGTGCATATAAATATTCCTGATCACTGATATCACTTGTGTTTAAGGAACTGTAAAATGCATCTTTCGGAGGTAAAGAACACTCCTCAAGACGTTCCACACAGTTAATATATTCATAAGGGAATATACCCTTTTGACGAATCAAATTAAAATCATCTTCTTTAGGAAAGACACGTTGAATTTCATGAAACTGATCTGTTTTTAAATTACTAGCCAGCTTATCAAGACTACTCGGCATAAAGCGGAATGAATCTAAAAATTGCAGTTTAATGGTTTTTTATTGCTAGTTTTGATGTATTTTGTGAACGATATGTATTGTTCCTTATTATTTGCAATCACATCAATTTTCACATCTGAAGCTCCAAATTCTTTAACGATAAAGTGGTTATCGTATTTACTCCCGTTATGTAGAATGACCGGAATGAATTTACTTACTCTATAATTTAAATTACATCCTTGGTGAGCAGCACCACGATATTTTCCTGTTAAATGATCATGATCGCGAACCCTGTCTGTATATAAACATTCACCACATATAAAACAATTAGTTTCAGTTTCATAATTCATTTGCTCTGATGAAGTTAGTGGCTCCATTGGAATTATCGTATTTAAAATAGAGGATATATGGATTGCATCTTTTTCAAGTCTTTCCATAAAAACTTTAGGTGCATCAGGTCCTCTATAGAGCTCAAACTTATTTAAAGAGTCATCGTAACTACATTTAATATAATATGCAAAGCTAAAAGGTTCATGAATGTGAGTAGTGTTGGTAAAAGGTTGGGCTGGATTCGATGAACATGTATTAAAAGGTTTTAGCAAAGCCTCGAAGTCAGCATATATAACAAATGGTACTCGAAGCTGTTTCTCATAATCCTTACATTTTAGAATGTTATTTTTAGGAGTAGGTAATACCGTACAAACATGATTACACCCCCATTTTTGATGTTGAGTTAGTTGATCCTCTTTCTGGAAATGTAGCAAACAACCATCACACAACCACTTCTCAGATTTATGTTTTGATACTTGACTACCAACAAGTCTACTTAAATGTTTTATCCAACAATAGTGAGCATTTTCACCTTCGGTTATGTATAGTAAATTTACATGAGCATCCTTTTTTTCCTGAGTATAATATAGAGGACCAACTATACTCTTATTTTCAATTTCATACACATTAATACTTACGTTGTTCAGCTTTTCAAAACGTTGAATGTCTTTTATCGTCATAGGAAATTCAATTTCTTTTAAATCTAACACTGAAGAATAGTGAGGATAGGATGATTTTCTATACAGATGCTCCACTGCTGGATGGAGAGCTGAGGTTACAGCCCATGCAAAGCATGCGTCATCATTATTCATAACGTTCACAACAGCTTTCTTTCGTTTGATCCATCCTGGCAAATCAATGTATGATGATGCTCGAAGGGGATTATATTTATTCATGTTGGTTTCTAAATAAAGTACTTCAACCAACGCCCAGCCTGACTCCCTTTCCTGAAACTCTTCACAATGATAGCACTTGAAATATCTTGGTATATATCACTAATATTAGTTGATTCGCTAACAATTATGTTTTTTGTATTAAAGGATTTGATATCCGTAATTTCACCTTCGCTCCCAGTTTTTACATAGAGTCCAAAAGGTTCAAAATTCATTTTAATTGTTTTATGCTCTAATAAAACATTACCTACCAAGACAAACACACTAGATAGAACATTTCTTAAAAATGATTCAATACTTTGAGTTTTTTCTTCACTATAAAGTCTATAACTAGCAATTCGACTTTTAAATGCACTACCAATTTGTTGAATATTTCCAGAATTTCTTTCATGGCAAGCGTTATTTTTATGTTGAATACTGCGTAAATGTCCATGAATGATTGAAGAAGGTATATCAATATTACATACATCACAATGTGTTATCGAAGGTTCACCATTCTTCTTTCTTTTTGTTGCACAACTATTTTCACAATCTTGAGAACGTTTACGCTTTTGAGCATTACATTCGTTTAAAAGTTCTGTGCTAGTTAATGGTTTTACAGATTTCAATTCCTGTTGTTCTCCATGCACTTCAACCATGTGGGATTGATATCGCTTTACAGCAGAAAAACCAAGTTCGCAAACTGAACCCGAAAATGGTGCTGAAGTAACATGCATTAAATTTACATGACGTGCAAGATTATCTTGTCTGTTAAATGTGGTAGCACAATGACTGCACACAAACATTTTAATGTCATGTTTAACATTTGCGTGTCGTTGAAGGCTGTCAGGTCTTGAGAACTGTTTCTTACAGTCACCACACTTGAACACGATGATCACTTTCGAAATTACCTATAAAAGAAAAAAAAACATAAATGTTAATAAATGATAAAACAAAGTACAATATAAATAGTTTAATTATATTCCAGTCAATGGTTATAGCAGGGTATTTAAATCGAACATTTGTGAACTCCTAGCAAGTCTAACTTCATGTAGTTCTAACTGAGGGTTACTATATACCACTATCACTGACACTTAGCAGTGAACATTGAAACTTGATAGAGTGGTAGAAACCAGCGGTCGCCAGTTACGTGAGCTAGGTGTGACGTTATAGCCAGTCTTAAAGCAAGTCTAAACTTGTAGAACATGTCATGTGATAGAAACCAACAGCCACCAGTTAAGTGAGCTAAGTGTGACGTCATAGCCAGTCTTAAAACAAGTCTAAACTTGTAGAACATGTCACGTGATAGAAACCAGCAGCCACCAGTTAAGTGAGCTAAGTGTGATGTCATAGTCAGTCATAAAGCAAGTGGAAACTTGTAAAATATGTCAAGTGACAAGGTTAAGTTGGGTAAAGTTAGGTTATGTTAGGTGTACTGAGGTTAAGACTTTAAATATTCCCTATGTCACTGACACCTAGCAACAAACATTTGAACTTAATAGAGCGGTAATCAAAATCTAACCTACAAATTTAGCTTTACACACCATGGTCAAGTAGTTCCAACTTTCACTACCAAATATACCATTGTCACTGACATCTAGTAGTGAACATTGGAAAATATCACTCTAACTGTTTAAAAGTTATTAGAGGGGCACTTACCTTTTTATAATTTATCAACTGCTGTGACTGAATGAACAGATTGTAGGAATCTGGTAACCTACAGGTACCCAATTATCTGTAAACAAAGCAATCAATCAATAAATAAATACATTCCAATCAATAACTTCAACATCAATTAGTAATAAAAGACTACAATCCATTAATAATAAGTACTTACCTTGCAATATAATTTAATGATTTTCTACCAAAAAGTTTTTTTTTTACAACTCTTGAGCAGTAATAGAGCACTGTTCACTCAAAGCGAGTAATAAAGACTGACAGTAGGGAAATATATGACACCTCTCTTATATAAACTCTCATCGCTCGTGTCAGCAGTTTTTTGCAGATCATTGCAATTCCTTTTCCAATACAGCTGAGAGTCCAAAGTACACTAGGAACACCTGTGTGGTATTCAATTACTGCTGACTTTGCATGATCATCACCCATTGTCTTGATCAAAATTGGGGTTTCAAATTACTGCAGTATCAGTCATAGCAACAGCAGTGCGCGCTCTCTGCCATGTCAGCAACATGACACCGGAAGGAACACCTGTGTAATATCCAATAACTGCTAACTTTGCATGATCATCACCCATTGTCTTCATGAACACTTGCGGTTTCAAATTACTGCAGCGTTAGTCATAGCAACAGATCTGCGCGCTCTCTGTCATGTCTGTAATATGACACAGGAAGTAACAAGACGTCTTACTGCACGTACCATCTCCTCAGTTTTAACATTTTAAGAACATGTATTATTCTCTTTCAACTACAAATGACACATCCATCCACCAAGTCAGATCCCTTGTATGTTCACATGTATTCGTCACTTTCCTTTCATATCGTTATCACATTATAGTAGTGGGGGATTAGTGAACAACGTCAGTTCAACACACTGCTTTACACGCAAAATGTAGTTAGGCCCTTTGACATAATTTAAATAAATTCATGGGCTAGTCCGTGGGAACCAGGCCAAAGGGACCCGTCCAAAGGGATCAGTCCAAAGGGACTCATCAACAAGGACTCGTCTACAAGGACTCGTCCACAAGGACTTGTCCACAAGGACTTGTCAACAAGGACTTGTCCACACAGACTCATCCACAATGACCTGTCAAGAATGACCTGTCAACAAGGACCCGTCCACAGGGAACCGCTCCCCCACCCTCTTCAAAAGCCATGAGTGGGCATGCATAAAAACAAAAAACAAGCATGTTAATTCATAGTGGCTATCCACCGTATACATGTCTCTTGTGTAGAACAACGTTTCATTCCATATTGACATTCAAAATCTCACATGTTGCAATTGGAAAGAGAGATTCTCTAAAAAATTAAAATGTCACCCCCTATTAGGGGTAGGTTTTATTTTGGGGTAGAGATATGTTGTCCATTGGAAAGGAGGTGTCAGCCCGAGTTCAATGACACCCCATTTATCAAAATCCGACCATGCGTTCGAGAGATATCGCGCCGCCGCCATCTTGTGAGGTGGGGAGGTGGAGGCGGGCCTTGAACCCCCACAAAACCACTACTATATCGGTTTGTGTTTGTACGAGGAAATAACACATGGTTCAACAGCTAGCCGCTCCAGCAAAAGCTGTACAGCGTTGCTGAGATGGAGCCCATCACCTCCGAGCGAGACGCGCCATGATGCGTGTGGGCACCATTTCGGCAACGCTGTACAGCTGTTCCAGGAGCGGCTAGCTGGTGAACCATGTGTTATTTCCTCGTACAAATACAAACCGATATAAAATAAGTGAATTAATTTACGTGCGTGGCGCAGTCGGTAGAGGCGCTGAGCTTCTAACTGAAAGAGAGTGGGTTCGATCCCCACCCAGGTAGTGGATTTTAGAAGCAAAACTACCACTTTCGGAAACGCAAATAGCCCTGGGGTTCACTCAGCCTACACCGGAAATGAGTACCAGGGTAATTCCTGGGAGCAAAGGCGGCCGGGCGTGGAGCTGACAACTCCATCCCATCTAGTGCCGATGTCACAAAAAGTGGAAGCCTCTACCTTCCACTACTCCCAGGGCCTCCATGGCCTGTACGGAGTTGGCTGGCAGTCATACAGCATATAGTTTTGATGTATAACGATTACAACGCAACCAAGAACTACATTTTCCAACCACCCCGAGCCGAGAAAAAGTTACCTTACAAAAATGATAACAACTTTGTTTCTTGGACACTCACAATTTTGAAATTAATAAACCAATTAAACAACATTCCAATGTATATTGTGTTAAAATTTGGATTCGATCTGATGACGGGCTTTTGAGATAATTATTCTTAAATGTGACGCATGGTTGAAAGACGCTTAAAAACGTGCACTTTTTGTGTTCCAACTGCGATAAAAAAAATATTAAAATATAAATTAAAAATTCCATACCTACATGAACTAACGCAAAATAGAACGACGAAAATGATGATGTTATTGGATTTTATGTAGGTCTATTGGTTACTTCACAAACAACCTTCAAACTCGAGTGCACATAATACTTTGGTCGACAGTAGTCTTGTTCTTGAACGTCTACCAGCCAGACTTTCCCATCCCAAATCCTGAATCATTTTACCCACCAGGGGCGTAAAACACGGGGAGGGCAGGGGGGGGGGGGCATTGCCCCCTCTCAAGTTTTATATATATAACACGAGTTCTGCCCTTACGCAGGTCTTCACTCAGCAGCTCTCCATGTATTCCTGTCTTCAGCCGTTCTCTATGTGGTAATTTCCTGCTACGGTATCTTGACACTGTCCACCAGCTGGTACCTTCTCCGTCCTCTTCCTCTCTTTCCGTTTACTGATCCTTCGAGAGCATCCCTCAGCAAACACTTTCTTCGCAGCGAGTGCCCAAGCCAGTTCCTCTTCCTTGTATGGATGGTATGTAACAGCCTCCTATTTTCTCCAACTCGCGCCAATACCTCCTCATTCCAGACCCTTTCCACCCAGAATAACCTTTCCATCCTCTTCCATAACCACATTTCAAACGCTTCTAGTCTTCTTCTTTCATCATCCTTCCTTAGCGTCCAGGTCTCGGCTCCGTAGAGTGCCATATGCCAAACAAAGCATTTTGCCAGCATCTTCCTTAACCTCAAGTCCAAGCGTCTATCTGTTGAAGGCTTCTTTAGCAAAGCCAATGCGAGTTCTTACCTCTTTACTGCTTCTCATATCATCCGTTAGTATGCTTCGTAGATATTTAAAACTGATACTTGATCAATATCGTACTGGCCTATCCTGATGCAGAGGTGGATCCAGAGGGAGGCACCAGGGGCAAGTCCCCCCGAAAAACCAATTGCCTGCTACATTGATATAGCTGATAAAAATTATTGTTTCTGTAAACTGCACTGTAAGTAAAATCTTTGCTCTATTGCCTGCATTCATGAATGTGGTCAATGTTTGTTATCATATACTATGTAATGGCAACACTGTTAATATAATCGCTACATCGACAGTGTTGCAAGTGCAGAGAGATCTTTCAGCAGCCTGCAACTTGTCAAATCATGGCTACGAACGCGAATGACAGAGGAAAGGCCGAATGGCTTGTGTCTGTTATTTGTTCACCGTGATATAAATGTTGACGTTGAAAAAGTTGTAGAACGTTTCTCTAAGGGGGGTAACCGAAGGATCGCCCTGGATCTTATTTTGTAATAGGCAAGTATTTTGCCTAGGATAGTCACCAAATAGAATCCCAATCAGAATCAGTATTCAGTACAATTGTTTCTTGTATTTATATTTGTGTTACTAGTAGTCACTCAGCGACTGACAATGTTGGTACTATGTACATATTTTGTAACATTTGTGGAGCAGACTTGTATATTACCTTGAGATAGTCACTATGATTGCAAATGTTTTAATACATATTAGACTGTGTAATGTGCATTAAAATCTGGAAATGTACATATTCTGTAGGAATTAAAAAGGTTTTTTACATAATGAGAATGACGTGTGTTATTGAAACTGAAACCAATAAACCATTTTAATATAATGAATTTCTCGTAGAATTATAAAATCTGGTGGTTGAATGTTATGTGTAGTGTGTGTAGATTAAATACAAATTTAGTAATTTTATTACATATTTTCTCTGGCTACTCTGAAATCCGAGAGTGCACCCTCCGAGGTGAACCTCTGGATCCGCCACTGCCCTGATGTTTATTACTTTGTTCCCTCTTGCGCTTATCACTATACTCTTTGTCTTGCTCTCATTAATGCGCATTCCATATTGCTCACAGGTTGCATTCAGATCTACTTTCATTCCATTCAGTATCCTTTCATTCTCTGCTAGCAACACCATGTCATCTGCAAATCGAATACATTCTCCTGCCACCAATGTGCACTCCTCTTCTTCCATCCAGACATTTCCCAACGAAATATTCCAGGTAAATATTCAATAGTATGGGAGATAAACATCCTTGTCGAACACCCCTTCCTATTCTGATTTCCTGTGTCACCTCATGTCCTATCTGTATTCTGACCTTCTGTTGTAAGTACAGTCCCTTGATCAGTTTTAGGTGCAAGACAAAATTTTAAGTGCCCTTAAAATTACTGTAAATAACCTGAAACTATTGTATAAATGATTTAATACTACGTTAGCCAGAAAATTGGAAAAGCCTCCTTGCCTTGCTTAGTGGTAGTGGAACAAACCGTCTGTTGTCCTCCCCCCGTTTCCCACCGAGGTGCCGAGGCACTTTGAGCTTTGTCCCCTTACCACGGCAATTCGAAAACGTGCATTTTCGAACTATTATTTCTGAACGCCGGTTTGAAACTGAGGTAAGTCAGTGTTTGGGTCTTTTGCTAGACGTTGACAAAAATGTTTTGTGTTTTGTATTCATATTCCGATTGTATTTTGTATTTTAATTAGACATAATGAATAAAAATCTTCTTTGCTTTTTTTAGTATAGTGCTAGGCCTACATTACCGTGTTATTTCAAGTTTCAAAATCTTAAACTAAAAAAGAAAACATTCCCTGGTAGGTAGGTAACCGCAGTTTATAAATTTGACCCCCCCCCCTATGTTTGCGAGGAGTTTTACGCCCCTGCTACCCACACTACCCGTCGATCTGTGGTCCTCCATTACATAGTGGCTGCCTTCCTTTGAACTCCTTCCAATTCCTTTATTAGGTACATTTGGTATGGATCCCACACATCCCCAGCAGAGGACGGACTAGGGTCTTGTATGCCCTTTCGCTAATCTCTCTGCCAGTCCCTTTAAACACTCACATAACCATATGTAGTAACTTGAATGCTTGTGCTTACCCCAGTGAAAATTAGCGCCCCCCACAGTTACACCTAAATACCTACATTCGTCCCCAAATGAATATTCAAAAACAGTTAGTTATGTATTGTTGTTTTAAGGGGCGGAACCACGAGGTCATCTGCCACCCCCCTCCCTTAACACTGATTAAAATGCGCAATCTACTGCACGAGGCTGATTACCAAGATAAATAAATAAATCATAATCTCGCTATATATATAAATCAATGTTACGTGATAGTTTGTGGGTCTGTCTGTGGGTCTGTCTCCTTTGCGTTCACATACCATTCATCCGATTGCGATGAAACTTGGGTGAGACGTTGAGTACACACCAAGTATGGTTTCTGGCTTAGTAAATCCATTTTACAATAGGTAGCGCATGAGTAGATTCAACAAATGAGCGACGACGCGCGAGCATTTCGACAAAGTCCCGTATTCGTTCGTACACCATTCATCCGATTGCGATGAAACTTGGGTGAGATGTTGTGTACACTCCAGGGAAGTTTTTTGGCTTAGTAAATCCACTTTACAATAGGCAGCGCACGAGCAGATCCAACAAATGAGCAACGACGTGCGAAGCATTTCAACAAAGTCCCGTATAAGGTCATATACCATTCGTTTGATAGCATTGAAACTTGGGTGAGATGTTGTGGACACTAACGTGAAGGTTTCTAACTTAGTAAATACGTTTCACAGTAGCTAGCGCACAAGTAGAGTCAACAAATGAGCGACGACACGCGAAGCGTTTCAACGAAGTCCCGTATGCATTCATATACCATTCGTCCTATAGCAATGAAACTTGGGTGAGATGTTGTGTACACTTCAGGGAAGGTTTCTTTTTTAGTAAATCTACTTTACAATAGGCAGCGCACGAGTAGATTCAACAAATGAGGGACGACGCACGAAGCGTTTTAACAAAGTCCCATATGCCTCCATATACCATAAGTCCGATAGCGATGAAACTTGGGTGAGAAGGTGTGTACACTGCAGGGAAGGTTTTTGGGTTAGTAAATCTATTATACAATAGGTAGCGCATGAGTAGATTTACAAATGGGCGACGACACGCGAAGCATTTCAACCAAGCCCCATATGCGTTCATATACCATTCGTCCGATAGTGATGAAACTTTGGTGAATTGTTGTGTACACTCCAGGAAAGCTTTCTGGCTTAGTAAATCAATTTTACAAAAGGCAGCGCACGAGTAGATTTAACAAATGAGCGAAGGCACGCGAATTGTTTTAACAAAAGTCCCGTATGCGTTAATATACCATTCATCAGATTGTGATGACACTTTGGTGAATCGTTGAGTATATTCCAGGGAAGGTTTCAGGCTTAGTAAATCCATTTTACAATAGGTAGCACACGTGTAGATTCAACAAATGAGTGACGGCGAGCGAATCGTTTAAACAAAATCCCGTTTGCGTCCATATACCATTCGTCCGATTCTGATGACACTTTGGTGAATCGTTGAGTACACTCCAGGGAAGGTTTCAGCCTTAGTAAATCAATTTTACAATAGGTAGCACACGTGCAGATTCAACAAATGAGTGACGGTGAGCGAATCGTTTAAACAAAATCCCGTATGCGTTCATATGCCATTCATCCGATTACGATGAAACCTTGATGAGGTATTGTGTACACGCCAGGGAACGTTTTCGACTTAGTAAATCCATTTCAAAATAGGTAGCGCGCGAGTGGATGCAACAAATGGGTGACGACGCGCGAAGTATTTCAACAAAATCCCGTATGCGTTCATATACCATTCAGCAATTGCGATGAAACTCTGATGAGTTATTGTGTATACTTAGTAAATCCATTTCACAGTAGGTAGCACACGAGTAGATTTACCAAATGAGTGCCGGCGCACGAATCGTTTAAACAAAATCCCGTATGCGTTCATATGCCATTCTTCAGATTGCGATGAAGCTTTGGTGAGTTGTTGTGCACGCTCCCACGAATGTTTCTAAATTAGTAAATCCATTTTATGATAGCTTAGAGGTAGTTTACGGAAATTGAAAAAGGTATTGTGTATCCAAGAAACAAAATTACAACTCCATCACTTTAGTTAGTTAGCTATTGTTGTTTTAAGGGACGGAACTACGAGGTCATCTGCCCCCGTCAACACTTTCTTTGATTGGCATTGCAACGCATGCCGGGTACAGCTTGTAAATAAATAAAAGTAGTACTAGAAAACATATTTGAGAATTCAATTTAGTTCAGGGACCCCAATTGTACGGACTACGCGTCTAAACTTGTTTAGAAACTCATCACGTTCAATGCAATCTGTATGTAAGATATATTCATCCATTTGTGTGGTATTCTATGAGTATTATTTGATAGCCGGGCGCCCGACCCAGGCCGGACAGACAATGCATTGTTCCCCATTCAGCGCATGAAAAAAAGAGGAGACGGTTCGTGCTTGTACTAAATCGTTAACTGCATGGTTGCACCCTCAAACGCAATCAGGTTTAGAGTACGTTTCGGTGCAGAAACAAGATCAATACAAATAATGAAAATAATGAAGGTAAAAAAAAGTTAACTATATTGTAAAAGAGTTGTAAGTTGTTAAGCAAAGTAAAATTATTGTTATTAAGAGTTCCATTAACAATTTGGCCAGAAAGTAATATTTTATATAAAAAACTAATATCAATTTACGTTAATATTATAAAAAGCATAGAATGTGTGATGAAAAAAACAATGAAGCGGCTTGCGAATTGCGAATGTTGATTCACTTCAATTGGACTGAGCGCATTTGTTTGTTTTTCACTTCACATTAAAAATCACACTGTATCGGGTATACAGTATGCATCGTTTCAACGGACAATTATAATTGGTGACACAGTCATTTTGTCCCGTTAACCAACCAATAATCAGTTAGTTGGCTTAGTTCAAGTGTTAGTTGAATCTGTTTCTACAAATGAAACACTGCAATCAACTATAAACCACTACACTAAATTGTATTGCTCAATATTATTCACTATGTTTTTTTTTTCAGATGTTGACGCTCATTAACAGAAGTAGCCTACATAAAATCGATGTTCCTACCACTCATAGTGGCCTTTCATGTCTTGTCTTGATTTCCCAGTCCCGTCAATAATCCAGAAATGAAAATGTTAATCATAGCATCAGGACCGTGTCAACGTCGTGGTCCCTTTCCAAAACGGCCTGATGGACGAGGAAGTAAAAGATCATTTTCAACTAATTACTACAGTTTTATATCAGGTTCTGGGATGAAATGTAACAGACCCGGCTTTGCTATTCGCAAAAGATAGACCATGTATACGCGTTGGCTGATCCCACAACATTCAGAGAACACTTTCGGTTGTACGGGACTAAACGACTGGAAACATCTTTCTGATAGAATTAAAACTCATGAACAATCGGATGACCACATATTTTCTTGTGTTACCGGTATATTTGAGAATTGGAGGAATGATGAAACAATGAGTGATGCTTTAGAAAGTCGATCCAAAGTAATAAAAATGAGGTTTTTATGCCTATAAAACCATTAAAGCTCTGTCTGTTTTTAAAATCATTGGTCATTGTTAACCATAAAAACATATACCGCTAGCTTTGTGCTTAAAAATCTAAAGCAAGCAATGTTAAAATGAAAATGAGAGTTGTATTTTGCATGTAAATATTGTACAAGTACTTACATTAAATAAATAAAAAATATTGTATGGGTATTATCTGTTTTTCTTAATTGTTATCCCCATGCCCCACTATTAATGCAATTGTTAACCATCAACAGTCCCTAGCTATGTTCAGAAAGATAGACCTTAAACAATACAAACACCACAACAATACACTCTATCTGTGGTTTGTGTACCAAGTATCATAATAATACAGTATCGCCAAGCCATGTTCAAGCGATAGTAATGTCAGGTAAGGAGTTCGAACCCTTGCTTCCATGTACTGGAAATTTGAACTTAAGTCAAACGCCTTAACCACTCGGCCAACCTAACAGTTACTAATTTAATTAGTCTTGTGGACTTGAGTGTTTACAAAACTTTTTCCAGTGTACATTGACTTGTTCGTTTTTGAATGTAGAATTTTTGTTTTTCCATAACATTGCTGTTAACAGTTTAGCGAACTGTGTGTTTAATATAGGGTTAAAGGTATCTTAAAATAATTTTAGAAAAGCTCTCAGGTATTGTGTCATGGGTTTTAGTAATGAGTCACTGTTCTTTGACTAGCATTTACCGTTACACAACATCGTTTTGGTAAGCCCTACTTAAGTATCCTAATCGTCCCTCATAATGTCTTGTTTAGCAAACATGGTTGCTTGGTTTCTATATACGTCTAAGCATCTGTTGTATATAACCCAAAATAGCAAACAGCTTTCTACAACCCTACTCACTGAACAATAATAAGCATAGTCGCCAAAGTGTTCCCTGCTAGCTAAAGCTCTACCCACAATGCGCTGTCGGTAGCCGGTAGTGGGCAGCCGGTAGACTGTAGTTGAAGGCTGACCCGTGCTCTCTTATGGCGTCATTCACAATGTGAAGTTGCTTGTCGGTAGTAGATAGTTGACTATCGACAGCGTGTAGTCTGCTGTCGCCTATAGCTCTACCCACAATGCGCTGTCGGTAGCCGGTAGTGGGCAGCCGGTAGACTGTAGTTGAAGGCTGACCCGTGCTCTCTTATGGCGTCATTCACAATGTGAAGCTGCATGTCGGTAGTAGATAGTTGACAATCGACAGCGTGTAG
The DNA here is from genome assembly GCA_946902985.2 of Meconema thalassinum. NCBI lineage: Eukaryota > Metazoa > Arthropoda > Insecta > Orthoptera > Tettigoniidae > Meconema > Meconema thalassinum. Next base: position 195,007,285 of record OX336395.1, read on the forward strand.
TCTGCTGTCGCCTATTTTATCTTTGGCTGCCAACTGCATATTTAAGAGCCAATCAGAAAAGATCACAAGATGGCGTCACTTTGTCGTCATCAGCTGTGTAGTTGACTAGAGGGCCAGTTGTACGAACTCGGGTTATCCATCGGAATAGCTATACCTGGGCTAGCGTCTTCCTTGGTATATCTCCAAGGGTGGGTTGTACGACAAGATGTTATTCCGGGGCTAGCTATTCCGTGTTTGTCTGAGAGACCAGCTAAGTTGGTAACAAACGGAGCTAATTTTGTGGGCACATTCATACCAAATATGAACTTCCTTGGAAACAGATGAATATCGAATTGACCAATGCGATACTCCATGAGAGGCCGTGAGAATAACAAACCACGGCCGTGGACAAACATACCGTAATAAATCCATGCATTGGTTACAAATAATGGTATAAATCGTAGGCTATACATAAATATAATGCAAACTAATATAGCATATTCAAGAATTAAGTACCGGTAGGTGCAGGATAGGCTACTACATGTTATTATCATACATTTTACCTGTCAGTCATATGTTCCAGTCCATCGATAATTTGATCTAATAACCTCAAAACTGTGTATATTTCCTGTCTGAACCGTATAAAGAATTAATTTTCATCACAGTTCAGAAAATGAGCCGGCCTCTGTCAGATCTTCTTTGCTTTTCTCCTTTGCAGAAATAGTATTTCTATTAATGGATCCTCCGCATCATCATGACTCTTGAATAATTATGAGTAATAATATGTATGTAATTACTGTGCTGCTATTAAGATTATACATTTTCATGTACATATATGAATAGTTCACTCGAATTAAGAGTTTGCGATGATTTAACTTCGTTTTTTTTTCTAATAAGTGATGAGCCTCTACATCACTTTCTACATTAATTCCTGGTATCTCCAGCATGATGCTCTCGACTGACGCGGAGTTATTATTAATTACCCTGTTGAACCTAGGATCACCCCAAGTGATTACTGGTAGGCTACATATAAAAGATAATGCAAAAACACCAAGCATAACATAGAAACAAAAACTAATAAGCAAAAAAAAGTTGGAACTGGTGGGGTTCGATCCACAAAATTTATGTTCTTCCGTCGTGAGTCTGGCGCGCTAACCATTGGACCACTGCAACATGGCGTTCAGTGCTGAAGACAAGGCATATGATGCGTACATTTGTAATGTCGTTGGCTTGTTTTGGTATTTTGTCTGTAAAAATGTGTATGTAATTATTGTGCTGCCATTAAAATTATACGTTCTCATGTTCATTTATGAATAGCTCACTGAAATTACGAGTTTGCGATGATTTAACTTCGGATGTTGTAGCGGTCTCTCCCGTCCGCCATATATATACTCGGTATAAGCAGATAGCTCGCCATTCCAAGCCCGGTTAGCTATGCCGTCGTTTATACCCGGATTATCTCTTATACCAATGTCGTACAACTCAATTCTGCGCTAACTATGGAGATAACTTTAGCCGAGGTATAACCCGAGTTCGTACAACTGGCCCTAGTTGTATTCGCGGTATATTTTTCGCATAATTTCAGTATATAAAAAGATGATGACTGAATGTACTAACCTTGGGATAGAAGATATAGTCATTGATCATGTGAGGGAACGCCGTTGGATGTATGACATGAGTGAGCCCAAGTATTTAAAAGGAAAACTGTTCATTGATTATAATGTTTTCCTTTGTAGCAAATGTAATGCAGCGGAAGGTAAAACGCTGAATGAGAGCTCATCGTACGAAAACATTTTCTCAAGTAGGGCCTAGCGGTACTGAAATTAGCCAAAATACATTTTCTAATGACGAAAAATAAATTAGGAAATGATGTAGTAATAGATTGAACGTGTTGGGAGCCGTCGGGCGTTCAATCAAAAATGACCAGCTACACAAAAACAATTCTGTTCAAAAATCAGTAGGCCTAATTCAGAGTTGGATTTGTTATTAATTATTTACAAGAGGGGTTACTGGATGTACGAGTATTTTCCCTCAATTTTAAGAATGCTGTGCCAGTTACCAGCAATAAAAATAAACCGTACCGCTCCAAGTCATCCATCCTTGTAAATTTTAGGTTAGGTTGTCGACAGTTGACAACCTTCTCAAGGAATAAATGAAAGTCAAGTTATTATTTACTCCTAGCATTTTAACAACTGCGCATTGTGGGTGGCTATGTTGTGAACTACCGACTTCTGACTTCATTTGCCGTCTGCAGGCTGCCCGCTACCGGCTACCGACAGCGCATTGTGGGTAGACCCGCTCGTCTTGCTGTGTGGTTGTGACTTCTGCGTTCTTCGCGTTATATTGTATAACATAATATAAATAATAAATATAAAAATACGATGATGACGACTGAATGTGCTGACATTGGGATGGAGGAGATTTTTATTGATCTTGTGAGGGAACGTCGTTGGTTGTACGACATGAACGAGCCGAAATATAAAGATAACCTTTTCAAGGACCAGACGTGGAGAACTTGTCATGGCTTGTCCGTTTATATTTTAAGAAAAGAGTTTTAAACTCCCCCTCTTCTGCCACTAGCGTCGGATGTCGCCAGTACCTTCGCGTACCATTGCTCCTCAATTTTACCAATGCTGTAGCAGTTAGCAGTAATAAAAATGCACCATACAGCTCCAAGTCGTCCATCCTTGCAATTTTAGGTTAAGTTATCGACAATATTGACAACTTGTCTCCCATGCAATTGAACTTTCTCAAGGAATAAATGAAAGTCAAGTTATTATTTACTCCTAGCATTTTAACTTTCAAGGAATAAATGAAAGTCAATTTATTATTTACTCCTAGCATTTTGACAACTGCGCATTGTGGGTTGCTAGGTTGTGAGCTACCGGCTTCAGACCACGTCTGCCGTCTACCGGCTGCCCACTACAGGCTACCGTCAGCGCATTGTGGGTAGACCTTAACTCTTGCCTGGTTAGCAAATTCATATTGCAAGGCTGGTCAAGGCCTAAGAGTTAGTCTTAACGTATAGTGTAATCATCTTTCTACCTACATAGCAGTGTATGATAAACGGTTAATATTAGTTTGGTCTTTACCCAAAATCTAAAATAAAAAATCTAAATTCTAAATCTAAAAATAAATAATGCATAGTAAAGGAAATGTAATTCCAAGTAATACAAATCCTTATATGTCTTTCTCTAATAATTAGTTACGGTACCGAAAATTTAAAGTCATGGCATTATGGTTTGGTCTTTTTTGCAAAAAATCTAAAATGTAAATTCTAAAATCTGAAGTCTAAAATCAAAAGATCTAAAATCTTACATATAATAACTGCGAATCGAGCCCAGTCTGCCTTTTTATTTGCAATCCAAGTAATAATTTGAAAAAGAGACACGTGTAAGCAATCTTAAACAACATCCCTGCTTTTTATATGCTTATGATATGCGTATTAACCGGAAATCGAACCCTTATCTACCTTAGTGAAAGGCTAACAGCTTAACCACTGCGCCACCATGACCTTATTTCTTAGTTTGGTTCATTCTATTCTTCAAAGCTGGAAATCGAGTTAAGACCTCCAGTGCAAGAGCCGAGAGTGCTTGCCACTGCAGCACAAAATAGTTAGCTGGTAAGATTAGACGACTGAAAATGCTTGTATTTCTGTTAGCGATGCATTTCTGTCATCTGCCTACTGTCTGAGCACTGCCAGCAACACAGTTTAGTTAAGTTTGTTGTGAGTGCATGTATAGATTATTAGCCTTGTGTACTTAAAGCTCGTTGTGCCTAGCAACCATCTTGCCCAGTAACCACTGAGCAAGTTTTAACAGTCAACCTACGTATAAGAACAGCATGGGATAGTTGTGTGTGCTCTATGTACTTGGGTGTGTGCATTAGCACCATGCGCTAGCTATACCTTACCCTCTATATGTAGAGCGTTATCCCTTTCCTTTTGACATCGCCAATGACAGCATCCACCCACAAGTTTTACACTTAGGTCCTTGGCTTATTCTCGATTAGGTTTGGTTTGGTTTATGTGTGGTTTGGTTCGGTTTGATTCGGTTTGGTTTGGTTCGGTTGGGCTGGGTTTTGGTCCGGTTTAGTTCAGTGTAGTCACCATCTTGTTTTTTCAGCTACCCTCTTTAATCGATCAATTAAAGATAGTCTGCTCTTAATTCATAAATCGATAAATCAGATTTTGTGTACACCGTTTGTGTTGCCATGCCTGCAACCTATACTCCTTCTGTATTGCAGTCAGGTCTGAAAACAAGTTCCAATGGTCAAAGACGTGTTAGTCACCATACGTGTGGCCTTCAATAATTCTTTCTCTACCTAGCTATGTTTCATCACTCACAGTAAACATCTATGGGTTTGCAATATATTAGGGGAAACAAAGGTCCATGAGCATGTCGTTTTGGGTCTTTTGGGTAAATGAGTTCGCCGTGAAAAAGGGAACGTCATGTTGAGTCCTGGGGCACCTCGTGTGTCCAAATCCAATTATTGGTTTATAAAATCTCAGGTCAATGACCTTGCAGTTTTGAGATATTTGAGTCAATGAGTGCACCATTGGAACTATCACAAAAAATACCCTTAAAACAAATCATCGCTTGACCCTCTGCGATCAATGATTAACAAAATATCAATTGATCTATTGGACACGGCCACCATGGTCAGTGACATGCTTGTTTAAACACACCACCGGTACTGTCTTTCTCTCTCTACTACCACTCTTAAATAAAAATAAAAAAAGTTTTCAAAATCAAAATTTTTCAACATGTATGTCGTTAGGCCCTTTGTCATTTTTTGAAATAAATAATACATTCAAAAGGGGGACGTCACCTCGAGTAATTTCATACCTCGCATGTTGATATCCTATTATTAGTTTATAAAATCTCAGGACGATGACCTTGTTGTTTTGGGTCTTTTACGTAAATTCATTGGCCATGGGAAGGGGGCTTCAATTCAAGTAATTTGAGACCTCGCACGTCCAAATCCAATCATGGGTTCAGGAAATATCAACAAAAGTGTAGTTAGGCCCTTTTAACAAAAAATGAAAAATAAAAAAATAAATGGTAATAGAAATCATATAAATAATACATTAAATATTAAATAAAATTTTAAAAAAGTCAATAAATCCAAAATTTTCAAAATGTGTAGTTAGGCCCTTTGTCAAAACCTAAGAAGTAATTAATAAATTCAAAAAGAGGGCGTCATCCCGAGTCCTACAACACATCACACTTCTAAATCCAAAGATGGGTTCAGGAAATATTAACAAATGTGTAGTTAGGCCCTTTTGACAAAAAATAAAAATAAATGGTAAATAAAAAATTATATAAATAATACATTAAATATTAAATAAAATTAAAAAAGAACAATAAATCAAAATGTTCAAAACGTGTAGTTAGGCCCTTTGTCAAAATTTGGAAAAGTAAATAATGAATACAAAAGGGGGGTGTCACCCCGAATAATTTGATACCACACACATCCAAATCCAATGATTGGTTCGCAAGATATCACGCGATCGCCATCTTGTGTGGAGGAATGTGGAGGGCCTATTGGCAACTCCAGCTATCTGATATGACATCTAGCGGTAAAAATGAGAAACTTACCAAGTAGGGTACATTTGTCACGTGGTGTCTGTTTGTATATGTTTTCTTGTATTCGTAAGCAGATCGAGGTAAATGCTTCGTGTCTTGATACATAAGTAATAAGTTTTACTCGTTGATGGAGTGTAAAATGAGTAAAAGCAAAGTATATTGCTCAGTTTACGGCTGTAAGTCGATGCATAAGAGGGCTGCGGATATAAGTTTTCATCACTTTCCAAAAGATGTAAATAGCAATAGCCGAAAGGTGAAGATACCAAATAAATACGGGCAACAGGAGCGGGTTGGACCACTCACCACTACACTCACAGACGACAGGACGGGTTGTTCACTGTTATGCCGAGCCAAGCCGCACCCAGACAGCCAAGTCTACACCAGCCGAGTACAGCCAAGCTTCATCAGTCAGGTATCCTTCCCCCTCCATAGTTCATTTCCAATTACCCTACCAACCGCCATCACCTCGCTCTGCGATATCCAAGCCTCCACTACGAGTCATATAGGCCTAATTTGACTTCGCAGGATATCTACTCTGCGAGAACCTGATACCAGTCCGATATCCAACACCAAACCCTCCAGCTAACCTTCCAAATCAAACAATTCCTGTGTTCCCCGAGCTTTAATACAAGTTAAACTCATCCCTTCGCCCTACCAAGCAGCAAATAATTTCTACAGTCTATGGCACAGTGAGCAAAGTCAAATATAGCTTTTAAACATAACAGCGCCATGACTCGAACTGCTCAAAAACAAATACCAGCAGACAACCGATGTTTGATAATATGCAATTGACACATAAAATCCAGTGGAACACACAAATTAGATCACGTGTATCGCACAGTTATACATATATACAATCAAAAATAACACTGTCATTATTTTAGGGACCACATTTACTGATTATAACCAAAAAATAAAAAGTGTTCCATATCAAATGTATGTTATTGAGAATTTTTACCCTACTTATCCAGACCGACCGCAGCGCCCCAAGTGATAGTTTGAGTTGCCAATAACCCGTAAAAAAAACCACTACTATCGTGGAACGGGATTGCAGCTAGCTATTAATCGGGTTGACAGTTGGCTCACGTCCGTGGTTTTTCGTTTTTCAGCAGCGAAAACCTCCGTCGTCCATTTTTGTCGGCTCCGGATCCAAAGGCTACATTTACACACTGAACTACATCTCAGGGATGCTGCGTTGTCGTTGGTTGACACATATCGCTTCCTGGGACTCCATTTTGATAGCAAATTAACGTGGCAGCACCATATACGACAACTAAAAACGACGTGTCTCAGGAAACTGAACATGCTCAAGAGTCTTAGTGGCACTAAGTGGGGGGCTGACCGTGCGGTGCTGCTACGGTTCTACCAAGCCTTCGTCCTGTCCCGGCTAGACTATAGTTCGGCATACGGTTCATCAAGGCCGGCAACCTTGAAAATGCTGGACAGTATCCACCATGGCGTTAAACTGGCTACCGGAGCCTTCCGGACCAGCCTGATACCCAGCCTACTCGCCGAATCGGGTGTTCCACCTTAAAATTATAGACGCCAATATATTATGCTTTTAGCATATGCTGCCAATGTGCGTCAAATGCCGCAACATCCGAGCTATGGAGCTCTCTTCAGTACCCAATACCACCAGAGGTACGCCAACCAGGCTCGTGCCACTCGGCCGGTTGGTATTAGAATCGATAGCTCGTGTACTGAAATGGGAGTGGCTATTGGCAACTCCAGCTATCTGATATGACATCTAGCGATAAAAATGAGAAACTTACCAAGTAGGGTACATTTGTCACGTGGTGACTGTTTGTATATGGTTTCTTGTATTCGTAAGTAGATCGTAATAAATTCTTCTTGTCTTTATACATAAGTAATAAGTTTTACTCGTTGATAGAGTGTAAAATGAGTAAAAGCAAAGTATATTGCTCAGTTTACGGCTGTAAGTCGATGTATAAGAGGGCTGCGGATATAAGTTCTCCAGTCCAAGATGGCGTCACAGTGAAAGTGTAGTGAAATAGCAGCTAGTGTAAATATTTGATAAAAGTGGTAAAATATTATAACAGAGGCTTAAAATCTATAAAGTTACTTTCCTTAGATCAAGTGTAATACGGAATATTGATAGTATTTAGAAATTCTTGTTGATAATTTAATAAACTTAAACTAAGTTGTGGGAACGTGTATCCAAAGATTCGGTGACTTCTTCAATCACTGTTTGAACCAAGTAGAGCAGTGGTGCTTTTACGAGACTTCACCCGATTGGAAGATATACGTATTTCACATTCTTCTTTATTGGTAGGTTATTAGATTAATTCTATTAGGTAGTAATAATTAAATTAAATTTAGTGTAATTTGGTGTAAACATCTAGGCTCACTTAGATCTCTAGTATGACGACAGTCAACAGTGTTAGTATCTCGTCAGGTTGTGTAACCGTAACGGATTTATGCTCGTCGTGCAAAATAAAAGTAAAAAATGCAAATAAAATCATCACAAGATCTCAGGTAAAATTGAATGAGGAGAAAAGTGAAACCGATTGTCGTAATGTAGGCCTACCGCTACCGTCATGCGAATGTCATAACCTGAGAAACGAACTGTCCTCAAAAGACGAAATTATAAAGCTGCTAAAGGAAGATATTGCTAAGTTAATGGAAGAGTTGAATAAATTAAAAGGAAACAGAGAGGAAAGCAAGGAAACTTGGTCGACAGTGATTGCTGGTAAGGTAAGATTGAATAAGCCTAGGCCTATAAATGGAGTACATGTAACTGAAATTCCCGTCTCAAATTCATTTGGAGTGCTTGTCGAAGAAAATGATGACTTTCCTCAAGAAGAAAAGAAGATAGTGATAAAGAGAAAATCCAGGAAGATGCGGATATTTGCGGATAGCCACGGGCGAGATGTAGCAGCAAGCGTTTTGGAGAGAAGCCGAGAAATGGAGGTCACTTCGACAGTGAAGCCAGGAGCTCAGATTGCAGAAGTCACGAACGGGATGATAGGAGAGTGTGCGTCCCTTACTGCAAAGGACTACGCAGTGATCATCGCTGGAGCAAACGACGTCTATAGAAATGAGAGTAAAAAGGTAATCAAAGATTTAAAGGGTACATTGCCATCCATGCAAAAAACAAATGTCATTATTGTAAACATTCCGCAGAGACACGATTTAATTCCCAAGTCATGTGTAAATGTAGAAATAGAGGCTACAAATGGAAAAATTCATAAAATTTGTAAGAGTTTTCCAAATGTCCAAATTGTAGATGTAAGTAAATTAGACAGGAAGTTCCACACTCGGCATGGCCTACACTTAAATAGATTAGGAAAAGAGTATCTTAGTGATGAAATCTGCAAAATTGTAAATTCAAATGGTAAGAATAATTCAACAGTAATATCATTAGAGTGGAAGCAGGGAAACTGGTAGAAGAAGCCAAACGTGAGGTTTGGCATTCACATCTTTTGAAGTCAAATTTAACGGAGTGCAACAATGGTATTTCGGATTTGTCTAGCAACAATAATAATAACAATTATGATAATAATAATGTAAATAAATCACCAACACAAGCTTGCAAAAGTAACAAATTTAAAATTTACCACCAGAATGTCCAGTCTCTTTATAATAAAATTGATTACATAAATCTAATGCTTAAAAATGAACTTAAAGACATCTCAGCACTATGTATTTCAGAACATTGGCTGAAAGAGGAACAACTCGAATTAATTCAATTCCCAGGGTTTATACAAGCTAGTAAATACTCTAGATCTAATATTAGCCATGGTGGTACTTGCATCTTCTTAAGAAATAATTTAGATCATGAACAGATAACAGCTTATGATTATCTAATTATGGAACAGGATTTTGAATTCTCTGCCGTAAAAATTCAGCAGTTTAAGTTAATAATTGTATGCGTATACCGTTCTCCGTCAGGAAAGTTTCCTCTATTTATAGATAAACTAGAATTGTTACTCAATAACATGAGCAAAGTAAATTTCGATATAATAATTTGTGGGGATGTAAATGTGGATTTCTTAAAACTTGATAGAAATTGTGAATTATTAAACCAGTTACTAATTTCCTATGGACTGAAACCTACAGTAAATACACCAACAAGAATAACAAAATTTAGTAAAACCACTCCTGATCAAATTTTTATAAATACAGATAAATATCACCATTCAATAGAAGTCTATTGTCCGGGTTTTAGTGACCACCATGGACAAATACTGAGTTTTGAAGTATCCGAAGTAATCAATAATAATGATAATGGAGTAAAATCAAAGTGCAGGTCATTCACTGAATCAAATGTTACATATTTCAATGACTTATTAAATAAGGAAACATGGTCAGAAATTTATGAACTAGAAAATTTAAATGATAAATTTAATGCATTTAACAGTACCCTAAAACACTATTTTGAAATAGCATTCCCCTTTAAACGAAGAACTGTTCAAAATAACAAAACTAGCAATTGGATAACAACAGGGATTATAAATTCATGTCAAAGAAAGAAATTTCTACACAAATTATATAAACAATACCACACAACACCTGAATTCAATTTATACTACAAAAAATACACTAGCATATTAAATAAGGTAATAAGACTAGCAAAGAAAATGCATAATGATAATTTTATTTCCCAATCATCTAATAAAAACAGGGCTATGTGGTCCGTAATAAAGAAAGAAACTGGAAAATCTGCTAAAATACAAAGGAACATTACACTGACCAGAAATAATAAAGTGATTAATAATCCAGAGGAAATAGCAAACACTTTTAATGACTATTTTCTGGAAATTCCGCAAAAATTATTAAATAAATCACAGGTAAATACACTAAATTCTAATAATAAAATAAATATATGCAGTGATTCTTTATTTATAAATCATGTCACAAGTGAAGAGGTAAGAATAGTTATAAAAGAGCTAAAAAATAAATTCTGTGCTGGCATTGATGGAATCCCTGATGCAATTTTAAAGAAATGTGCAGAAAATATAATAAATCCACTTACGCACTTAATAAACAGTTCAATTCTCTCAGGAACTTACCCGGATATTTTGAAGTTATCAAAAGTAATTCCAGTGCACAAAAACGGTTCAAAAGATGAATTAGATAACTATCGTCCTATTACCTTACCAACTGGTATTGCAAAAATTGTGGAAAAAATTATGTATAAGAGACTGATAAGTTTCATAGAAAAAAATAAAATATTATCAAACTCACAACATGGATTTAGAACGGAAAAATCTACACAGACAGCAATTTACGAATGTAGTAATAGTATACTGAAATTAATTGACAATAAGGAACATGTAACTGGCCTATTCTTGGATTTATCGAAAGCATTTGATGTAGTTGACCATAAAATCCTCCTTACCAAACTAAATCAATACGGTGTTAGAGGTCTAGCTAATAAATGGATAGAGTCTTACTTAACAAGGCGTAAACAAATAGTAAGCTTGAGACACAAGGATGATGGAACCAAATTACTTAATGAAACATTGTCCAATGAGGGAATTATTGAATTTGGAGTACCCCAGGGATCGGTTTTAGGCCCACTACTCTTTCTTCTATATATCAATGATATAACACAGAACGTTCATTCACATAAGGAAATTTTGTTTGCGGACGATACAACACCCGTAATAAAAGGTGAAACTAAACAGGTCATACAGCAGTCTGCTGACTCCGTTACAGGAGAGTTAACCAAATGGTCACAAGATAATCGCCTCATAATAAACTATAAAAAGACAGTATGTCTAAATTTCCACACTATACAGAATAGGAATCCTGCGATGCCCAATATAACATTAAATGGTCATCAAATAGAAAATAAATCAGAAATAAAGTTTTTAGGACTATGGATACAACAAGACTTGAAATGGAATAAACATATACAATATCTGAATACTAAACTGAACTCGATGTGCTTTGCGTTACGTATTTTGAAAACCTGCACTAGCATGCACACATTAAGAAATACTTATTTTGCTTATTTCCATTCATACTTAAGATATGGGATCATATTTTGGGGTATGTCGCCAGATGTACTAAGCACGTTTAGGATACAAAAGAGAGCGATTAGAATTATGGCAAATGTAAACTCTAGAGAATCATGTAGACCTCTGTTTAAAGATTTAAACATTCTCCCACTGCCCTGCATATATATCTTTGAAAGTATTATGTTTTTTAAAAAGAATTTAATGAATAAAGATGTTTTTCTTAAAACAAACAATGATGTTCATAGGCATAACACAAGACAAAATCAAAACATTCATATTTCACACACACACACAAGCATATATCAAAAAGGAACTTTTCACACTGGAGTTAAATTATACAATAAACTACCCCAGTATATAAAACTGGCCCCAAAAATAAAAACCTTTGATAGAATGTTGAAAGCTTATCTGCAGTGCCATTGTTTTTACTCAGTAGTTGAATATTTTAGCGTATAGGAGTGATGGAATCTATAACTATATTTTACTTTTTTAATTTAATTTTAATACCTAGCTGTATGTTGTTGTATTTATAGAATTAAGTTTTCATATTATGATAATAGAGTGAGGTGTAAATAGTTGTGCAATAAGATTGTATCTATTAAGATTTGCTATTATAATAAGTTATAAATAGTTATAATCTTAGTAATATATACCTGTTAGTTCTTTTATTTTATGCATGTAAATTCTGACGTGTCCTATATCAAAAATGTATTGAATGCATGTATTTGATCAAATGGAATTAATAAAAATCTATCTATCACTTTCCAAAAGATGTAAATAGCAATAGCCGAAAGGTGACGATACCAAATATATACGGGCAAAAGGAGCGGGTTGAACCACTCACCACTACACTCACTGACGACAGGACGGGTTGTGCCGCACTTAGACAGCCAAGCACAGTCTCGCCGAGCCAAGCCGTACCAAGACAGCCAAGCCTACGCCAACCGAGGACAGCCAAGCTTTATCACTCAGGTATCCTTCCCAGGCGTCCCCCTCCCTAGTTCATTTCCAATTACCCTACCAACCGCCATCACCTCGCTCTGCGATATCCGAGCCATTCCACTACGAGTCATATAGGCCTAATTTGAGTTCGCAGGGTAAATATCTACTCTGCAAGAACCTGCTACCAGTCCGATATTCAACACCAAACCCACCTGCTAACCATCCAAATCAAGCAATTCCTGTGTCTCCCAAGCTTTAATACAAGTTAAACTCATCCCTTCGCCCTTACTAAGCAGCAAATATTTTCTCGAGTCTATGGTACAGTGAGCAAACTCAAATATAGCTTTTAAACGTAACGGCGCCATCACTCAAACTGCTCAAAAACAAATACCAGCAGACAACTGATGCTTGATAATATGCAATTGACACATAAAATCCAGTGGAACATACAAATTAGATCACGTGTATCGCAGAGTTATACATATATATACAATTAAAAATAACACTGTCATTATTTTAGGGACCACATTTACTGATTATAACCGAAAAATAAAAAGTGTTCCATATCAAACGCGTGTTATTGAGTATTTTTACCCTACTTATCCAGACCGACCGCAGCGCCCCAAGTGTTAGTTTGAGTTGCCAATAGGTCCCTGTATGATCCGGACACCTAGCGAGGTGCCTCCGTGGCAAGTCCTGCGTCCGGAAATTCGGTTAGATCTACGCCGAGGTCCTAAGGTGAACACGGATGTCTCCGTTTATCGGAGGCAGTTCCTCAGCATAGTTCACCAATTTCCGGACGCTGGAATTCTCTACACGGATGGTTCGAAGGTGGACGAGAAGGTGGGTTGTGCTTACGTTATTGATGGTGCAAATACCAAGATCTCTTTGCCTGAGGCCTGTAGTGTGTTTACTGCGGAGCTCTTTGCTATCTATGAAGCTCTGCAGTTTGCACTACAGGATGCACGAATCCACTTTCTCGTGTGTACCGACTCTTTGAGTTCGTTGCAGTCAATTGCTACATGTTTCCCGCAACACCCCCTAGTGCAGCGAATCCACGACCTACTAGCCGGGCTGTGCCACCCTGACACTCGAATCACCTTTCTGTGGCTTCCAAGCCACATGGGAATTGCGGGAAATGAGTTAGCGGTACCCGCTAGAGATATTCGCTCTCAGTTACGCCTACAAGTTCTGGCTTTTTGGGAGCGTCAGTGGCTAGCTGACCCAATGCGCAGTAAACTGAGAGGGATGAAGGGAACTACTCCCGTGTGGCGGAGCTCTTTCCGGTCACGGACGGTGTCCGTTATTTTGTGTAGGCTAAGGATAGGTCATACAAGATCCACCCACCCGTACCTAATGAGAAGGGAAGACCCCACTTTGTACCTGTGGAGCCGTTTCACCGTGGCCCACATTTTAACTGAGTGTGTGGATCTTGCTGACTTACGAAGAAACCTTGGTTTGCAGATGACACTCGCACTTACATTAGCCGATGACGCGGTGGCTGCTGATCGCGTTATCCGCTTTATAAGTGAGAGTGGGTTAGGGGCAGCAATCTAAATTTTCCAGTGAACATTGACTCAACGACTTGTTCATTTTTGAATGATGATTTTTTCCCCGTAATTTTTGTTTATTTTTTATTAGTTTTATTTAATTTTTTGTTTTATTAATTGTCGGTCTTCTCAAATTTAGATACGCACCTCAAAATGTTAAATTCCATTCCAAATGTGTATACTTTAATCTGTGTTAAGAGGGGCAGATGACCTCGTAGTTCCGCCCCTTAAAACAACAATAACTAACGAACTAACTAAAGTCAATAGAATATGTGTTTGTATAAGATGCTTCAGAACATCTAGTCTTCAAATTAGAAATGGCATCCAGAGTTCCATTGGACATCGATGACCTGAACTCTGTCCTGTTCTTAATCAGGCTAAAAATTCGTTCATATTCCGTCTTCGCAGTCAAGTACGGAGAAATATCGAGATGCTACACGATTGACGCTGGACTCAGACGTTTGACGAGATTCCCGTAGTTTTCATGATAGAAAATGGAGAAAAGTCGCGATTTATATAATCGGTGTCACTTTTAGTCGTTCGACGAGATCTCCATTGTCTTTGAGATCGGGCATTATGTAGCATTGACCACAAACAGTAAAGTCACGGGCTCCTAAACCACCAATTCAGTCATGCGACGTTATGGCATATGAGGGAAACGATGTACATAACGTAATTATGACAGATCAACGTAAGAAGGAAGGAAGAACAATCTTATGTTCTCAAGTTCCTTGTGAAGAACCAGCCGATCGACCACCAAATGGTCAATGGACGGAGGTGGTCAAACGAGGGAGTCAACAAATAATAGGAACAAAGGAGAATACCAGGCTGAAGGCAGCACCGCGCAAAGCTTGGTTATATGTAGGAAGACTTGATGAGGAGACCAAAGCAGAAAACATTATAGCACATCTCCAAGAGGGGGGTATCGTAGAAAATATAACATGTGAAGAGATAGATATTACGGGGCGAAACAAGGCTTTTAAAGTGAGTTTCAACTTCCATGATCTGGAAAAAACTAAGGACCCATTGTTCTGGCCGCGAAATGTGATAGTACGACCCTACCGCTTTCCAAGACAACGTCCAGGACTCATAACTACAAGTACAAGTAAGCCCACCCAATGACTTTTGGATACAAATTCAAGTCAAGTAAACTATATTAATCCAAGTATTAGCGAACTGAGAGATAAGACTAATTCAATTAGGTTACAGACATTACTATGGAATATTGAGGGAATTGCAAGTGCGCTAGACCTTGCCCCGAACAACCTACTACAACGATACGACATAGTGATTCTTAATGAAACTTACCTCACAAAACATTGGGAAACGCATAATTTTTACTGCCTCCACAGATACGCATCAAAGGGAGACAAAGGCAGTCCTAAAGGCGGCATTTCTTGCCTACTCAAACAGTCTCTATCACCATTCACAAAATCGTTTGAAACTGACAATGTGATGCTGGTACTAACGAACAGGCTATCAATATTGTGCGCATACTTCCAACCAGACCTAACAGAAGTAGACATTATAGACGAGTTAGGCACAGCAATGTCGATAGTACCTACCAAAAATCCGATAATGATAGCCGGAGACTTCAACTGCCGCATTGATGTCCCATGCAGGAAAACAAACGCGTTACTTGAATACTTAGAAGAAGAGGGCTTTTCCTTAACGAACAAAAGTGATGAGAAGACATGCATAGCTTTCAATGGCACAAGCACGATAGATCTTTTATTCATAAGCAACGACATAGAAACATTGCATCAAGAAGTACTATCCAATGTTGTAGCAAGAAAACACCTCCCATTAGCAACCACCCTCTCAGTTAACATCAATATAAACATTCAAAAAAGCTCCAGAACCCCTATTTCGCGGAAAATAGACATGAACAAATTGAGCACTATAGACATGGAAGGAATCACGAACATAATCAAATCTGGAAACATAGACGCCGCGCTAACACTGATTGAGAATCATATCAAAGACGCAACTCCTAAGACACGTCAAAAAACAAGAAGAGCAAAACCATGGTTCACTACCGAATGTTACCAACGGAGGAAGGAGACGCTAGCAGCATTACACAAGATAAAAAGGGCAAGTACACATACAGCACTACAAGAGTATGTCGAGAAAAGAAGATATTATAAGGAGGTAGTTAAAAGAGCAGAGGAAAGCTATCAACAATTGAAGGAAGCTCAACTAATACAGGAGGCTGAAACAAACCCTTTCTCAGCCCTAAATCCCAGAAGACCCAAATTCCCAAAGAACATTCCTATAACAACGTGGATTCAGCATCTTACCGCAACCCTACAAGCGCGGGACACCAGACCTATTCAGGTTAGCAACCCTTCTCAACTACCAGTGCCGATCACGGCACAAGATGTCCTAATTGAGATAAACAACTGCGCAGAAAAGAAAGCATGTGGTCCAGATACTATTCACTGCGAGCACCTGAAGATGACAGCACCGCTGTTAAAAGGGCTATGGGCAGAGCTCATGAACGAATGTTTACTTCAAGGTCACATACCGTCAAACTGGAGAACCTCGACTTTGAAAATGCTATATAAAGGAAAAGGTAATACAGGAGACCCGAATTCCTATCGTGGTATCGCTTTGGAAAACACAATCTTTAAGATCTTTACGAAAATACTCACTAGAAGACTCACAGATTTAGTTGACAACAAGATACCTGAAGAACAGTTTGGCTTCCGGAAAGGAAGGAATACACTACAAGCCATTAACCGTCTTTTAACGAATGTAGAAGACGCGCTAAGACAGAAAAGAGGAAAGCTATATGCAGTATTCGTCGACTACACCAAGGCGTTTGATCTAGTGAGTAGAAACACTTTGCTCAGGAAACTTGAAAATATGATCGGAAAAGAACATTACCTTTTTGGGATAATAAGGGACATTCTCCACAAAAACAGCCTACAAATAGACGACCGTATAGTTCAATCAGAACGAATAGAACAAACAAATGGTGTACTTCAGGGTGACCCTTTAAGCCCGTTACTATTTAACATCGCTACAGCTGATGTCATTGAGGCTATTTACCTTCAGGGAGCGAAAATTTACATCTACGCGGATGATATGGTTGTGGCATCGACATCAAAGGAAACCTTGCAATCGTCCATTGATAAACTTACCACATGGGCTCAACAAAACGATATGACGATAAACTGCACCAAGACAGTAATGCTGGCATTACGTAAAGGCGGGAAACTATCCGCAGATGAGCATATACTACCAAATGGAGAACCCCTAGTCAATGTAAATCATTTCAAATACCTAGGAGTAGTAATGCAAATGCAAGGGAACGTATTCACGCGACATGTCAGGGATAGAACAACATCCGCCATAAAAGCAATGCAAGACATAATGCAACTGGGAAATCTATCTTTACAAACCGCAATGAATTTATTCAGAACGAAAATAACTCCAATAGTGACATATGGCAATCAAATAACTTGGGATCATTTGACACAAAGTAACCTTCGAGAGATAGAAAGAGTTAAGTCTACTTTTCTAAAGAAAATTCTGCACTTATCAAAATACACGCCATCTCGTCTAACGTACGTACTAGCAAGGGAGACTTTCTTCATAGAAGACCTGCGTTTGGAGAACTCCCTACCATCAACAGTGCAATACCAGAGACTGATCGAAGAACTAAACCTCAAGCGTAATTACATATGGGCTGATTTCTATTCCACAGAAGCTCTTATGTCGACGGACTGGATGAATGCCAACTTTGAACTACGGCATACGATCACCCGTTTTGCAGTCCACGGTTTTCATTTTAAGATATGCACAACAAGAGGATTTCATGACCGAGGCCCCCCAATGCACCTGCTCTCGGTGTGGTAGTGCTTGTGACAGATATCACGCCATTTCCTGCGCCCAGAGGAAAGTATCGCTAACACGCTTCTGCTGCGAATAACTATATATATTGATACGTGCCACCCCCCTAGTGGCACTTTTGTTAACTGGATTACGGTGGGTAGGAAGCACAACACCAATTACTGCTTAAAGAAGTAATTAACTTTATTGCGGCCAGAAAATTACACTACTCATCAGCAATTACAGACAATAGGAACCTTACTCTAGTTTCCTCAAGTCTCCTGCTTGTGGAGAGCTCTTGCCCCTTTCACTTGTCAACAAACCACAGAAGTTAATCCTGCCGCTAATGAGCCTAGTGGCCTTGACAGAACTACATGCAACTTCTTCCTAATGTGCGCCTACTACAGTACTTACGAGCACTTGCTGCGCGCTGTTCACCAGCTGGGAGAAACAATGTCACTGGATTTCGACACCACAATATCTGACACTCAGTGAAAGCACACTCACTCAGAACACGGCAGTCCCCTGTATGTTCCTCACTTCGCCGCTACACTAGGGGTTTCGCAAGTCACCACACTTCTGTCGCTCAGAATAAACGCTCACACTAGCTCGTAAAACACAACAACAACCCCTGCTTGTCAGGTCGCACTTATATAGCAGGCCGGTGACTCAATACATGCTTCCAGATCCATCCAGGGTTCACGGCTTCTCGAGGTTTCCATCGCTGGTCCAGTCACGAATATTCTGGACTATCCCTTTGTCTTAGTAGCCCTGTTGCATAAAGCACACGCAATACAGGAGGCAGGCCACAGCCCAGCCCCTGGGGCAGTTGTGACTCAAGCGGCGAGCGATGACACAAACTCACAGCCGTAACACCACCCCCTTCCTAAAAAGGCTGATCGTCCCGATCAATCATTGGTCCGTCTGTGTCCCTCCGTAGGCTGCCAGGCGATCTCGATGCACGATCTTCATCTTCGCCCTCGGGCTCCGCTGGATCCTGTAGACGACATCGTTGATCCGTTTCACGACTCGGTACGGGCCCTCCCAGGACTTCTGAAGTTTGGGTGACAGGCCTTTCTTCCGTAATGGGTTGAAGAGCCAGACCAGGTCGTCCTCGTGGAATCCGCCGGCATCCGTCTGCTGGTCGTATCGGGTCTTCATTCGGTCGGTCTCGATCCGCAGTTTCCTCCTCGCGAACGCGTGCACGTCCTCCAGTTGGTCGACCAGTTCTTGACAATACTGGCTTACAGGGATCGGATCATTCCCAGGTCGGCCGAAGGCAAGATCGACGGGTAGACGGAGCTCCCTCCCAAACATGACCCGGGCTGGTGTGCACCCGGTGGCTTCATGCACGGCGGCGCGGTAGGCCAGGAGAAATAGTGGAAGATGTTTGTCCCAATCCCTCTGGTGCTCGCTGACGACTATTCGGAGATGGTTCTCGATGGTGCGATTGAATCGCTCTACCATCCCGTCGGACTGTGGGTGTAGCGGCGTCGTCCTTGTCTTCCGGATTCCCAGCAGCTGGCATAGGTTCTGGAACACCTGCGACTCGAAGTTCCTCCCTTGGTCGGAGTGCAGCTCCAGGGGTACTCCGTACCGGCTGTTGAATTCCTTCACCAGGGTCTCTGCAATCGTCGCGGCTTCTTGGTTAGGGAGCGCATACGCCTCCGGCCATTTGGTAAAGTAGTCGCTGACGACTAATATGTAGCGGTTCCCTGCCTCGCTTAACGGGAATGGCCCAGCAACATCGATGGCCACTCTCTCCATGGGGCCGCCCACGTTGTAGGTCTTCAGTGGACCCCGTCGTCTTCGTCCTGGGCCCTTGCTGGCTGCGCAATCGTGGCACCTCGCGCAGTGATTCTCCACGTCTGTTCGGCATCCGATCCAGTAGAACCATTCTCTCAGCTTCTCCAGGGTCTTCTTTATCCCTAGGTGTCCACCAGATGATCCTCCATGAACTTCCTTCAGGACTTCCCCCGTCATAGCCTTTGGAACGACGACTTGTTCCCGAGATGTCTTCCCGTCGGTGCTCTCCCAGGTACGGCATATGAGGCCATCCCTTACAATCAGCGAGTCCCACTGGGCAAAGTAGGACTTAAACTTTGGGCTGCAGTCACTCACAATGTTCCACCCGGGTCTGGGGACACAGGCCCTCTTCCATTCGACTATCAGTCCCAGGTCATCATCTTCTGCTTGTGCCCGCGTGAAAGATTCGCGGCTCCAGCTCCCTTGAAGTTCCACGGTAGTCCTTCGGCACTGTATCCCGGTGTTCTCCTCCCTCCTAGTACAGAAGGTGCAGTCTTCGGGGCACGGTCTTCGTGACAGGGCGTCGGCGTTAGAATGCAGTTGGCCATTCCTGTGCTGAATCTCAAAGTTGTACTGTTGAAGCCTCTCTAACCACCGCGCGAGTTGATCCTCGGGCTGCTTGAAGTTCAGGAGCCACCGCAGGGATGCATGGTCGGTCCTGATGAGAAATTCTTGCCCGTACAGGTACTTGTGGAAGTGTTCAATGGTCTTCACGATGGCGAGCAGCTCCTTCCTGGTGACGCAGTAGTTCCTTTCTGGCTTTGACAAGGCCTTGCTGAAGTAGGCCACTACTCTTTCCTCGCCGTCCACTACTTGCGACAGGATCCCCCCTATGCCAAAGTCGCTGGCATCGGTATCGACGATGAACCTTGTTCCAGGTCTGGGGTAGGCCAGAATAGGCGCGGTGCACAGAGCCTGCTTGAGTTGTTCGAAGGCACTGTGGCATTCTGCTGTCCACGCGAAGAGTTGGTCCTTCTCAGTCAGTCGATGTAAAGGTTTGGCGATGTCGGCGAATCCTCTCACGAAGCGCCGGTAATAAGTGCAGAGTCCCAGGAAGCCTCGTAGTTGGGACTTGTCCTTCGGAACTGGCCACTCCCTCACAGCTGCGGTCTTCTCTGGGTCGGTGCGCACCCCTTCCTCGGAGACGATATGCCCAAGGTACTGGACCCGCTTCTGGAAGAGCTGACACTTCTTGGGGCTCAACTTCAGCTGGGCAGCCCGTAGCTTCAACAAGATCTCCTTCAGGTTGCTGTAGTGCTCCTCGAAGCTTCTCCCCAGAACGATGACGTCGTCTAGGTAGACCAGGCAGGTCTTCCAGTGTAGTCCCCTCAGAATGGACTCCATTAGCCTTTCGAAGGTCGCAGGGGCGTTGCACAGACCGAATGGCATGACGGTGAACTGCCAGAGCCCGCTGCCCACGGAGAACGCAGTTTTCTCGCGGTCCTTAGGGTGGACCTCCACCTGCCAGTAGCCACTCTTCAAATCCAAGGTGGAGAACCATCTCGACCCTGATATGGTGTCCAGGGTGTCGTCGATCCGGGGTAGAGGGTAGCTGTCCTTCTTCGTGACGTCATTCACCCTCCTGTAATCCACGCAGAACCTGGTGGAACCGTCCTTCTTCTTCACTAGCACAACCGGAGAACTCCAAGGACTATGTGATGGCTCGATCACCCCTTGCTCCTTCATCTCTTCTACCATCCGGTCGACTTCGGCTTGCTTGGCGAGCGGGACACGTCGGAATGGGGCCCTAATCGGTGCGCTGTCCCCAACGTCGATTCTGTGCTGAACCAAGCTTGTCCTGCCGAAGTCTTTGCTCCCCACGGAGAAGACATCCTGGAATTCGCGTAGCAGGTCCTGAAGTTGGCGTGATCCTGGGATCCTTGGTACAGCTTCTGTAGTTCTTCTGGCAGTGTGCGTCTTCTTCGGTTGTCCGTCTGCAGGTGTCCGTCTGTCGTATCTGTGATGCGGGCAATCCAGGTAACGGGCTCGCAGACTCCTAGGTTGGTGTCCCGGTGAACCGTAATGTCGTAGTCGTTCAGGTTGGACAAGCGGACGTACGGCCGAGACGTCGTGTTGATGAGGGTCTTGGCAACTAGCAATCCTTTTGTCAGGATGTCCTCATATTTTGGCTCGATGACAGCCGCCACTCCCTCAGCAGTTCCGTCGACAATTACGGCAGCGCTGACCTCCGTCCTGGCGGGAACGATGACGTCTTCTCTCAGCCTTACTCGTCGTGCGGTGATGGACTCGTGCGCAGGTTGCAAAGCAAGTTCCTCACCTCCGAAGTGCAGAGTGTTGGTACTCAGATCCAAGATGATGTTGTTCTGGTCCAGGAAGTCCAGTCCGATGATCACTTCATTTGATACGTCAGCCACAAGCACTGGATGCTTTATCGCCCGTCGACCAATGACGAACTCCAGTGATGCTTCGCCATGTACTGGTGCGGTCTCTCCGGTCGCGGTTATTAGCTGGAGGTTCCTTTGTGTGGGTTGAACTCTCCACTTCGGGATCACGGTGGGACTGACGATGGTCCTCGATGCTCCCGTGTCGATTAGCATGGGCCAGCTCTCTCCGTTGACGACTCCGTCGACCATCAGGCTGCTATTATCCCTCCGTAACTGCGTCACACGAACTTGGACTGCCGGGGCTTGACGACTGTCACAAGCCAACCTTTGCCCCCCTAGGCTGGCTGATACTTGCTTTCGTGGGCCGCGCGGTTTCCCTACGACTGACTGTCCCGACGGAAACCCTTGGCGGCGGCGATCACCACAGTCCTTGCTCAGGTGGCCTCTCTTACGGCAGGTCCAGCAGGTCAGTAGTCCTCTTCCGGGCCGCCTCTCCGGATGTCCTTCAGCTACGTTTTTATTGGTGGTACTGCGATTCTTGAAGAAACGGCTTAGCGCCTCCATCAATTCGACGGCCAGGGGCTTGGTCTCGTTGGTTTTTACTGGTTCGTCGACGTCCACTTGACGCACCCGCGCGTGCATTCTGGATGCCTGTTGTGCCGTCTCGAACTCAAGTGCGTGGCTCAGCGCATCTGCCAGGGTCTTATTGCGCGCGAGACGCAGCGCCTGTTGAGTGTCCGAGTCCCGTAGCCCGTCGGTGAAAGTCTGCGTCGCTATCTGCTCCAGAAAGTCGGCCGGCGCTGTTGGGTAGGCGAGCCTTACGAGGCGTGCGATGTCCATCTCGAACTCCTGCAGGGTTTCCGCGTTCTTCTGTACCCGGGTCCGGAGCTGCATCTGATAGGCCTGCTGAAGATGGCTATCTCCATATCGGGACTCCATATGTGCGATCAGGGAAGCGTAGTCCTGGGATCCAGTCGGGATGGCCTGAAGGACGTTAAGGGCGTCACCTCTCAGCGCTACAATGAGAGCTGTACCCTTTTCTGTGTTGTTCCAGTTATTTATGGAACAGGCCGCCTCGAACTGACGTAAGTAGGTGCTCCACGGGACCTTTCCGTCGAAGGTTGGGGGCGTCACTCTGCTATGTCCCGTTCCTGATATTCCCGGTGTAACGGTGGGCGGGCGTTGGCGCAGCTCGGCAAATTCCTCTCGTAGAGCGTTGAATTTCTCCTCCACCCCCGTCAGTGGGCGTTGGCGCAGCTCGGCAACCTCCTTTTGTAAGGCGTTGAATTTCTCCTCCACCCCCATCAGCGGGCGTTGGCACAGCTCGGCAACTTCCACTTGTAAGGCGTTGAATTTCTCCTCCACTGCCGTGACTTCCTCACGCAGACCCAGTTCTAATTTCTTCAGGTCCTGTGTCAATTTATTCTGACCGTCTTCCATCTTCTTCTGGCCGTCCTCTATCCTCTTCAGGTCCTCCGCTAGCTTATTTTGACCATCTTCCATCTTCTTCTGGCCGTCTTCTAGTTTGTTCTGGCCGTCTTCTAATTTGGCTGTTAGCTCCTTGGTTAAATTCTTCTGGCCGTCCTCCATCTTGTTTTCCATGCCATTTAACTTTTCTAGCAATGCTGCCAATTTCTCCTCCATTTTAGTTGTTTGTCTTGTAAAGGGCATGCACTCACAGGAAAATGACCTGCTCGGGTTTTGAAACCAGGACCGTCAGGTGTTGTGCTTGAGTTCGTAATCCCACTTCTGACACCAGTTGTTACGTTCCACCCCTCCTAGTGGCACTTTTGTTAACTGGATTACGGTGGGTAGGAAGCACAACACCAATTACTGCTTAAAGAAGTAATTAACTTTATTGCGGCCAGAAAATTACACTACTCATCAGCAATTACAGACAATAGGAACCTTACTCTAGTTTCCTCAAGTCTCCTGCTTGTGGAGAGCTCTTGCCCCGTTCACTTGTCAACAAACCACAAAAGTTAATCCTGCCGCTAATGAGCCTAGTGGCCTTGACAGAACTACATGCAACTTCTTCCTAATGTGCGCCTACTACAGTACTTACGAGCACTTGCTGCGCGCTGTTCACCAGCTGGGAGAAACAATGTCACTGGATTTCGACACCACAATATCTGACACTCAGTGAAAGCACACTCACTCAGAACACGGCAGTCCCCTGTATGTTCCTCACTTCGCCGCTACGCTAGGGGTTTCGCAAGTCACCACACTTCTGTCGCTCAGAATAAACGCTCACACTAGCTCGTAAAACACAACAACAACCCCTGCTTGTCAGGTCGCACTTATATAGCAGGCCGGTGACTCAATACATGCTTCCAGATCCATCCAGGGTTCACGGCTTCTCGAGGTTTCCATCGCTGGTCCAGTCACGAATATTCTGGACTATCCCTTTGTCTTAGTAGCCCTGTTGCATAAGGCACACGCAATACAGGAGGCAGGCCACAGCCCAGCCCCTGGGGCAGTTGTGACTCAAGCGGCGAGCGATGACACAAACTCACAGCCGTAACACCATAGTAAACAGAACCTGTCAGACACTTTGTATATAGACACTTTGATGAGTAAGATTTAAGTTATCAATATTAGTTTTGTATCTCGGCATGGCTATTAGCTGCAATAAATGATTATATTACGCAATCAGCACCGCTTGCTCTCCGTAGAATCCAATTGTCCTCGTCATCGAATGCGGAGAAATATCGCGATGTATCGCAATCGCTGCCACTCTCGACCGTTTTACGAGATTCACGTTGTCCTCGCGGTTGGACACTGAGAACGCTATAATATGCAATTGGCGCCGCAACCCGCCGTTCAACGATTGTCTGCCTGTCTATCTGTCCTGGCAGAATGGTGGAGGCAAGCTCGAAGTTCGGCATGGTTAAAATTCACGAGCAGTTATGGACATGTTGTATGGTCGGCGCCGTGATTCCCGCTGTCCATATGCTGCAGTTGGGAGTTCACGGTGGATCACCAGGAGAAATGAGAATCGCGGTACTACGTAGTCACTTTTAAGTGGATTGATGCACTTCTCGCTCCCCGTACGCTTTTAAGTATACGGTCATGAGAAAAGAGGCGAGTAGATTTTGGAATGTTTCGTGATGAGTGCCCAATCACCTATGACAGGATTCCCGCAGTCCTCGTGATCACAAGTTCGCGATCGGGCACGGGTTTTATGATTTTACGCAACTGGCGTCGATTTCGGTCAGTTTGACGTGATTCCCACAAGCAAGTCGTGCGGTCAGCCGGCCGTCTTGAGGATGTGATTCTGGAGGATGAACGTTCGAGGAAGGTATCGAATTTTACGAATTATTCTGAGAGGATTGCACGAATAATACTAGAGGGCATATTTTCTTCCGAATTCGAATCACAAATTACACAATTTTTCGTGATGGTAACTGGTTAGATATATACGAGGCACGTCCAGAAAGTAAGTTCTGTTTGGTAATAAAATTAAATTGTGTACAGATACAGAAAAATTATTTATTGCACATCATTCTACACCTCTTAAACTACTTTTCCACGTAACTGCCGAACTTTTGCAGGCATTTGTCATAGCGTGGCACAAGTTTTGGATACCTTCTTCATAGAAGTTTGCCGCCTGTGTCTTCAACCAGTTGGAAACATCTTCATTCAGCTCGTCGTCATTGTTGACCGCCAAGGAAAGACTTGAGATGTGTGAACAGATGAAAGTCGCTAGGAGCGAGGTCAGGGCTGTACGGAGGGTGGTCAAACACGTCCCAGCCAAATCCCTGTAGGAGGTTTTTCGTCACATTTGCAGTGAGTGGTCGTGCGTTGTCGTGAAGAAAAACAACGCCTTTTGACAGCAACCCTCGGTGCTTATTCTGTATTGCGCGGCGCAATTTCCTAAGTGTCTCGCAGTAAGCGTTAGCGTTGATTGTTTGACCACGCGGTAAGAAATCAATGAGTAAGATGCCTTTCCAGTCCCAGAACACTGTGCACAACATTTTCCGAGGTGTCAAGATTTGTTTCGGCTTAACCTTTGCTGGGGATGATGTGTGCCTCCATTCCATTGATTGCCGCTTACTTTCAGGGGTGTCGTAAGAAACCCAAGTTTCATCTCCTGTGACTATCTGTGTCAGAAATTCTTCGCCGCCTTCATTGTAACGGGTCAAAAACTGAAGTGCACAACCCATCCGTCTTGTTTAGTGTTGCTCCGTAAGAATCTTTGGTACCCAACGTCGGCAAAGTTTACGAAAGTTCAGTTTTTCGGTAACAATTTCATGAATTAGTGATCGTGAGATTTGGGGAAATTCCATAGCGAGAGCACTAATTGTAAACCTGCGGTTTTCCCGGATCTTGTCATCAATCGCATGAACCGGTTCTTCTGTAACCAAAGATGGACGCCCATTTCGTTCTTCATCGTGCACTTCACTACGTCCTTTCATTGAACTGTCGGACCCATCTTCTCACCATTGAATCACTCATCGCATTTTGTCCATACACTTCGCAAATTTCCCGATAAATTTCAATTGGTTTCACTTTCCTAGCATTCAGAAAACGAATCACAGATATGATTTCACAAGCGGCGGGATTTTCAATCAACACCGACATTGTACGAGTAAACATGCACAACAACGCGTACGTGGCTGACAGCGCTCTCCAAATGGCGCACGTTTCTTCTCCTTGATACAGAGCGTCTACCGCGCATATGCGGAACTGCGCTGCAGCGGAACGTACAACTAGTTGAAGACACAGGCGGCACACGTCTATGAAGAAGGTATACAAAAACTCGTGCCACGCTATGACAAATGCCTGCAACATTTCGGCAGTTATGTGGAAAAGTAGTTTAAGGGTTGTAGAATTTTGTGCAATAAATAATTTTTCTGTATCTGTACACAATTTAATGTTATTACCAAACGGAACTTACTTTCTGGACGTACTTCGTATCTGATGGAACCAAAGTTCGAAGGAAAAATCGACATATAAGGGAATCTCGAATTAACCATACTGGATGTCGCAAATTTAATAGACGGATAGATGTTTAAAATAAATGTATTTAAAGCTCTTTCGCGATTTTGTTTTCGAAACGATATTATTTTGCAAGATTGAGCATTTAATTATTTCGCGTTATTTCTGGACTTATATTTGAGATAGTCTCCAAATTTAGAGGTCAATAGCAGAAATGAGAGGTTTTCGCGAATAAACGCGCCGCGAAAAGTCAGGTTTCCTAATAATACAGAAAATATTTCACACTTGTTGATGCCAAAAACATACGTTGAACCTATGTATACCACTCAAAGTATCCTCTGTATGCATTTCCTTGAGAGCGGGCGCGGGGAAATATAGCTTACGGAATCGGCGCCGCTTGCGTGAAACTTGCTCCATCGCAATCTGTGAGACTAGCGGCGCATGTTTAAATGATTTAAACTGACCTCAGGGAATTTTCGTTTTCTCCAAATAACCAGACAAAAAATAGCTAATTTTCGTTACCGGTAGGGCCTATACAGCCTGATAATTCACATATCATTCCGTAACTACAACACGACCTACGCTTTGTAATTCGTGAAGAAGAAATGACTATTTTTTATACAGAACGGTAAAGGTTATCGGACTAATCAACGCATTAAAGAACAAGTAAACGGTTATTTAAGGTATTTCATTCAACACAAACAAATCTATATCGATCGATTAGGATTGAGGCAAATAAGGACGCATCTCGTATTCCCAGTCGAAGACTGTAACGATCTGGTAATATAGTTCAGAGCTATGTATCGAATGTGCGCTGGTCACACAGCATGTATCGGCGGCATGCGAAAGCTTGTTCTGGCGCGATTTTTAAACAGAAGATCTTGGTACGTAAATCCGTAAAATAGTATGAGTCATCCGTAAAACACACTGCCATTCCGTACCGGTAAATCTTACGGAAAAACCGTAAAAGTTGGCAGGTATGTGTGCTGTATATATCTTAATCACATTTCAGGTTATGTTTTCACATATTCCAGTAGGCTAACTGGAATGACTGATAGTTTCAACATCCTCTCTGGCTCATTGTTAGCAATCAGAGTATTGTAATCGGTCTTGGATCGTAAGCCTATGTTTTCCCGTTAAGAGTAGCAATATAGTGGCGTAGGCCTATGGGATTTTATATATTGCTGAGGAGCAAAAGCTACTACAGGGTCATTATCTATGTGCGCCCCGATAAACACGGCAAGCTAAGCCGGCTGTGACTGGCGCACCGTCACACTATTACCAAACCTGTTCAATAATGTGTAGGCCTACTTACAGTGCTCAAAGGCGATGATTAAAATGACCTCCTTCTCTTGTAACACATACCTGACATCTTCTGATGAAATTATGTATGTCAACTCTTTTATTATTTACGGAGCCTGTTTCCTTGAATCGTTTAGTGAGCCTCCTAATTGTACTGGCATTAGGCACAGGTCTTCCTGGAAACTTGATTCGAAATTTTTGTCTCGTTTCAGAACAAGATTTTCTGCTCTTCATATACGAATTATGGATATACACACGTTCGCGCAATGTGAATTGGCGTCTAGGCATGACCATCAATCACAGTAATCACAATATTCACTAAACGTGCAACGCTAACGTCTATGCTTTGCAGATACACGTCCATATGAATGACAAAACACATGTGAACTAACGATATGAGTCAGCAGAGCGCACCAACCACCGGCTGAACGGCGTACGCACGCCCGCGATCTGCGCTAGTCACAGTCGGCTTAGCTTGCCGTGTTTATCGGATCGCACAGAGATAATGACCCTGTAGTACAATCATGTCGTGCAGTACATAGAGGAAAGTGGACACAGAAAGCCACCAGTCTTTAGAAGGAGTGAACGGAACAGTTATGTTTTGCAGGTAGCCAAGCAATATGATTATTTTTTGTAATGTTTTTCCAGGTTCTTGGAGTGTAACACAGTATTACTTTGCAATTGCGAACTTGGTTAAATGTTTGACCTAAATCCTGCATTCCTTCTTTCACTTCTGACCCTGGAAAATCCTTAACCTTTTAAGTGGTGAGTTACCCAGTTAGCTCTTTGCTACTCAGTGCTGAGTTTCTTCTTCCATATTTTAAACAAATTGTAGAAGTCGTACTAATTAACTTATGTCTATAGGTTTGGGTCTTAATTAATCTAAATGTAAATGAAAATTCCTACATTCATATAATTTTTAGCCTATTTTCATTTTATGAAAAAAAAATAGGCTTATGAGATCACCTTTTGCCCGTGTGAGTGTGTGTGTGCGTATGTGTTTGTCCCCCTCTAATAACTTCTAAACGGCTGGAGCGATTTCAATGAAACTCGGTAAGGTCATAGGACCATTTCGGCCGACCCCGACCGTGCTCCTCAAATTTTATTACGTCACACCAATCCAACATGGCGGTTGTGAGAAAGATTTCACCAGCATTCAATATCTCCGAAACTATTATCGATATCACCCTTAAATTTTGTACGGTGATAAAGGGCACTACTAAAAGTTCAATACTATGACACTTTCAAAAACCTGGTAACTACAAAACCAACATGGCGGCCAAGCGAAGTTGAGACTTGTAAATAGGCATTTCTCGCGATTTAACTATCCAAACTCGATGAAACTTGGTACAGCAACATTGTAATGCACTGGCATCTAATTTTGTTCAATTGTTTACATTACCTCAAGATGGCGGCTGTGCGAAATATGTCACTGTCATTCTATATCTCCGAAACTATTACTGATATCACCCTGAAATTTTGTACGGTGATAAAGGGCACTACTAAAAATTTATACATGCAACTTTCAAAAACCTGTAAAGTACAAAACTAGCAAGGCGGCCAAGCGAAGCTGAAATATTTTAATAGACTTTTCTCGCGACTTAACCATCTGAGTGCAGTGAAATATGGTACAGTAAATGATTATACATATTGTAATGCACTGGCATCTAATTTAGTTCATTTGTTTACATAACCTCAAGATGACGGCTGTGCGAAATTTTAAAAGTTTTTATTTCTTGTGTCGTAATCATGCGATCGAAGTGAAAGTTTGAATTATGAACCTACACAATAATTTTCCTTTAATATTTAGACGTTTCTCAATATCTACGAATCTTGTACAGCAATCAAACTGATTTTTTTAAAGTTTATAGAGGCTATGAACATAAATTCACCTATAGGACTTGCAATAACCAGGTGAGCACAAATCCAACATGACGGCGACGCGAAATATAAATATTTAAATGGACGTTTCTCGTGATTTAACCATCGGAGAGCAGTGAAACTTGGTACGGTAAATGCTTATACAAATGTTAATCCACTGGAATCTAATTTATTTCAATGTTTTCATAGCCACAAGATGGCAGCTGTGCGAAATTTTAAAATCTCGTTTTTACTTCTTGTGTGCCGATCATGAATACCACAGTACACTACAGTACAGTAATATTGGACGGTTCTCAATATCTACGAATCTATTACAGCAATCAAACTGAAATGTTGTATGTTGATAGAGGCAATTAACATAAGTAGTATATATGAAAATAGGTTTTAGTTCTTCATGGAACTACTTGTTCATTTTGAGACGAATCAAAATTAAAATTCTTGTAAGGACATCATCTCCAAACGAGATAATGAGCCCAAAATAAAATTACTACCTAAAATCAGTAGTCAAGTAATATTTGTTGGACCTTTTACTAGCACAAAAATTGATATTCATTGATCCGAAATCGCAACGTGGCGTCAAGAATTTGCTTGTTGTTCCACCATGCTTGTTAACATCGTAACTGTCGAGGACAGACACCTACAAAATGCTCTGTTACTTACTTCCGGAAGTAACATTACATACTCAAATAGTGCTACATAATGCCCAATAGATGTCAGAACGTACTAGGGATTGACTCACTAATTATCATCATCATCATCATGAACCGGCTCCAGTTTCCCGAGTGTGCTGAATGAGAGCTCTCCATTTAGTTCTCTCCAAGAACGTTTCCTACTCCATGATTTGCTATAAATTCAGACCTCACCCTGCAAGATCATTTCTAACCTGGTCAGGCGCGGATTCAAGGGAGGAGGGGGGGTCACGGGGGTCATGACGCCCCACCCTCACCCAAACGGAGACCAAATTTTTTTTGCAAACTCAAAAAACGAAAACACAATAACCAGACAAATAAAACTTAACGAATTTTAACTGAAAAACAGTTGTTTTCATTTTATTCAATACTGAAAATATCTTATTATTAGTATGTTCTGTTACAACTGTACATATTTACAACTTCATACCCGTTATGTAAAAACGATTATTTATATAACAAAATCAACTCCTCTATTTTGTTTAGCAAACCTTGTGATTACCGAATCGATGTTTATAGAGATGTCACGATGAATGTGCAGCAATGCACGGATAGGAATTTGGGGCTTTTTTCACAACAAAATACTTTGCCGACGTCCAAATTGCAAGCTTGGTTGGCAATTTAAGCTGTGACTTTCTCCCTTTGTCGGTACCAACTCGACTTGCCGAAACTGTAACGTACCTTGATACTTTTCTCGAAGCTCGATGTAAAAGTCGCGTAATACGCCGTTGCAATTTGTACGAATATTTTTGGTGCGCTAATCGCATCAAATTTCTATCCATGTAGCTTGCAAAAAAAATTGGTCTGGTTTTGTACATTTGGTTATTTTGTGATTGCGTTTTTAGTGATACCATTTTCCTTAACAATTTCGATTCTCTGACCCCGCCCCCACCAAAGCCAAACTCTAGATCCGCGCCTGAACCTGGTCGATCCATCTCTTCCTCGGTCGACCTCTTGGACTCTTGGCTTTCAGTTCTTTCTCAAACCACACTCTAGCTGTTCTTTGTGTGTCCATTCTTTTGATATGACCGAACCATTTCAGCCTGGCTTCAACACAGATCTCAAAAAGAGATTGTTTTACTTGAACAAGATGGCGTATCTTATCATTTTTTTTATTTTGTCCCTCCTTGTCTTCTGAATCATAGTTCTTAAAAACTTCATCTCCTCCGCCTGTAGTTTGCTGGTATTTCTCTTGGATTGGGTACAGGTTTCAAAGCTATATGTAGTAATAGGTACAAAGAAACTCTTGTAGAGTATTAGTTTTGATCTTAAAGGAACTTGCTTATCCCAAAGAAGCCCTCTCACGAGATGATAAAATTGCGTTCCATGTTGAACTCTACTAGTGATTTCTGCAGATGGCTGGTTATCTGTGGACACTACACTGCCAAGGTAACAGAACTGATGTACTTGTTCTAACTTTGTACCATTCAGAGTGATGTTAGTACAGATGTTTTGTCGACTAACGGGCATCACTACCATTTTGGACATGCTTATATTCAGACCGCCGGCCCCGTAGTGTTGGGGTAGCGCGCCTGCCTCTCACCCGGAGGCCCCGGGTTCGATTCCCGGCTCCGTCAGGAATTGTAGAAACTGACATGAGGGCTAGAACGGGGTGCACTCAGCCTCGTGAGGACAATTGACTAGCTGTCCGACAGTGAGGCAGCGCCCCGATCACGAGAACCAAGATTAACGGCCGAGGGGACCCGATGCGCTGATCACGCGTCACCCCAATATCTGAGAGCCAATGGCTGGGCAGCGGTCACTTGGTAGGCCTAGGCCCTTCATGGGCTGTAGTGCTAGGGGTTATTATTTATTTTATTATATTCAGACCAAATTGCTTGAATATAGTATTCCAATCATTCAGCTTCAGTTATATTTCAGCCTCATTTTCACCCCATATTACAACATCATCTGCAAATGCTAAAGCTTTAAACTCAGAGGTCTTATCGAGTCTCTTAACTCTCTTAATTATTTCATCCATTAAAGTAATGAATAAAAGTGGAGATACAGCACTGCCTTGCTGTACACCCTGCTTAGTCTTGAACCAGTCTGAACAGCCATCATCTATTTAGACACAACTCAGGTAGTGTTCATATAGCATCTTGACTTCATTTATTAAAGAGCAAGGTATCGATCTATTTTGAAGGCATTCCCAGATTTTATTTCTCCGTATACTACTGAAATGAAAAAAACTGCCATTGACCTGAATGATTTTGCAAAATTTATCAGTCTCTAAGAACACAAAAGACAAGAAAATCAAAAGAGAAATCAAAATTCAGTTGAACCGCAAGTAAAGAGCAACCCTACAGACTTCTGACTTCTCCATTCCATTTCAAGTAGAATAAACTATGGAGGCTATCAAAAGTTTGAAACTTAGGAAAGCAGCAGGTTTTGACGGAATATATCCTGAATGTTTGACTCACTGTGGACCTGCTACAGTTAAATGATTAAGCAACCTTTTCTCAACTATCCTGCAGACTGGAAACATCCCACCTCTGATGAGAACTAAAATTATAGCTATACCTAAACCAAATAAGGATCCTACAAAAGTGGAAAACTATCGTCCTATAGCACTTCTTTGTGTCACATACAAACTACTTGAACGATTGATCTATAATAGAATTTCTGAAGCAATAAACAACTACATTCCTATAGATCAAGCAGGATTTAGATCTGGTAGAAGTTGTAATGATCAAGATTCACATTGAAAATGGGTACGAGAGGAAGTTGGTGACCGTGGCTGCACATTTGGACCTATCAGCTACCTATGATACCGTTTGGCGGGATGGACTCCTACTGAAATTTGTGAATGTCATTTCATGCCGTAAGCTCACAGTTCAACAACATGTTAATAGGTACTTTCAGATCTACTCTGATGACAAAAGCAGAGTATTTACACTAAATGATGCTCTCCCTCAAGGATCTGTCCTGGCTCCTCTCCTTTTTAATCTACACTGCTCAAAACAATTAGAGGGACAGGATTTTGATCGTGATTACGATATACTGTTGCCCGTATTCTTCCAACATATTTTAAGATTGCGAGGACACCTCCACATGTCGTTGGAATGCCAAGGCTTAGTGGCAGGAGACACATGTATCGTGCCATGCATTAGACTGAAATGGCCAAGCAATGTCGCACTCCGTCCTCGAGTGCGTGTAAGTGAAGAATATGTTACTATCCACTTGGTGTACGTTGCATTAGTCGAAATGAAGCATCTGAATGAGACAGAATGAGTTCAAGCAGTTGCATTATTGCAGTAAGGTTGGACTATTCGTGCAGTGTCTACTGAGCTTAATGTGGCTTCATCTGTTGTTGGGATGGTTTGGAAACGATGCTCTGAAACTCCTTCATGCACACGAAAGCCAGGGCAATAGAGAAAACAAAAAACATCGGGCAGAGACGACCGTTATGTGGTGAATTGTTCTCTTCGCCGGGACCTACAAAATGATCTAAGAGCAGCAACTGGTAGCAGGGTCGGTGACCACATAATACGCAACAGACTCCGAGAGGCAGGTTTAAGACCAGAATGACCAGGGACCTCGATTAACTGCTCGGCACAAGAGAGAGGACTTCGATTTGCTGAGGACCATAGGAACT
Source organism: Meconema thalassinum (assembly GCA_946902985.2). Taxonomy (NCBI): domain Eukaryota; kingdom Metazoa; phylum Arthropoda; class Insecta; order Orthoptera; family Tettigoniidae; genus Meconema; species Meconema thalassinum. The sequence goes on from OX336395.1 coordinate 195,041,730, forward strand.
GACAGCTGCGTCACTGGCGCAATGTGTTGTAACGGATGAGTCCCGCTTTCGCCGAACACGGTGTGACGGGCGTATACGCGTCTATCGTCGTTGTGGTGAACGTTATTATGGAGCAGCAGTCCAGGAAGGGGACAGCTTAGACCGCAGCTCTGTCATGGCCTGGGGTGGCTTCACAATTGATCGCCGATAGGACCTTAAGATAATCAGAGGCCGACTTAATGTTCAGAGGTACGGTACATCAACGAGATTGTACTAGTTCATGTTATGCCCATTACAGTTGTAATGGGTCCCCAGTTAATCCTGCAACTCGACAATGCGAGAGCTACTTCAGCAGCAGCCACCATGGAAACTCAACAGGGCACCGATTCAAACATTCGACTGGCCTGCGTTGAGTCCTGACCTCAATCCCATTGAGCAATTATGGGATATGCTTGTCAGACAACTTCGGGCCCGTCCTGTAGAGCCTCAGACTCTGGAACAACTTGCAGAGGCCCTTATGGAGGAGTGGGATAAATTTCCACAACAAGCTGTTTCCAGACTTGTCAGGAGCATGTCACGAAAATGTGAGGAAGTTATACGGGCACTTGGAGGGTCTAGCAGATATTGAACTGTTTCTTCTCGTGCACTCTGTTCATTCATGGAAGGACTCTCCACTTTGGTTAACGACATTGTGAAGAATTTCTGGTCATAGCACCAATATGTATGCTACGACGTGCACAAGATATGTACAATTTCGTTACATAAAGGTTTCATTTCCCAGATAACATGGCTGTTTCACTCCACCCATTCCTGGCAAAATAATGCAGATGTTTCAAATGTTGTCCCTCTAATTTTTTTTTGAGCAGTGTATATACTGTACTCATGACATACCAGAAACATTTTCAAGGAAATTCATTTATGCTGATGACATTTGTTTGGTGTCTCAACATTCTACCTTTTTGGACCCAGAAACTATTTATCCCCTGATCTGGAAACCTTGGTTGTATACTTCGAGAAATGGTGCATCCACTTAAATCCCCAGAAAACAGTCATATCGGCATTCCATCTACGCAACATGCAGTCTAATTATAAACCAGAAGTCAGAGCCAGAGGCCTTTTATTGCCATACAGTAGATCACCTAAATAATTGGGAATAACATTGGATAGATCCCTGAGTTTCAAAAATCATCTCTCAAATGTGGCTGCTAAAATCTAAACTAAAAATAATATCCTGCAGAAACTTGTTGGCACATCGTGGGGAGCTAACGCTCAAATCCTAAGAACCACTGATTTAGCCCTATCATATTCTGTTGCTGAATACTGCTGTTCAATCTGGATTAATAGCGCTCACACAAAGAAAATAGATGTCCAGCTCAACCAAGCAATGCGTATAATTCACTGATCTCTATACATGGATGGCTGGTAGCTAAGGCAGCAGTCAGCCGAATAGACAAGGACAGGTATAGCAAGATGGCTGCGAGCGCATGGTGCAATATTGCGAATCCGGCTCTGTGATCGGTTACTGGTAGTTTGATGTTATACATGTATTTATACTGGCAGTAAATATTTTGTGTTTCTTGTAGTTGTAAAATGGACTGAATTTGGTTATTTAAAGCGTAAAATCTTAGTTTTAAGTACCGGTTTGGTGACCCATCATCCCAGGCAAGCCGATAATATCTTTCCTTCTCAGGCAGATAGGTCACTTAGCCGTAATTTTGAAGTTATGAAGTTATTGTATATGCGGTGGTGCTGAAGCAGACGTGATCGGGCTAGGTGATTGCGTTTTTAAATTCTATCCCATTTCAGGGGTTTTTGGTTCCGAGTGCGAATAGTTCGCTTAATAGTTGTAAAACGGTGGGGAGAGTATATTTTGAGTAGATTTTTAGTTGTGTTAAGTTTTATGTACGGCTGAGGAGTGAAATTGGTTTGGCTTAAAGTGCATTTTTGGCTTTGATCTACTTCCCGTTATTATTAAGTTTATTGTGCTGCTAGCGTGATTAAAAGCTGTAGTATTTGAAGTAGAGTGCTGGGATTACTTGGGGGAAGTGTTGGTGAGAGAGGCAGAAGTCAGGGGATGGGTTTATGGAGTTGTTGCTTTTTTTCGACAGCTGTTTTTGATGGCTTTTTGTAGTACCTGCAACCCTGGTACGAATCGGCGTGTCCACCTCCACAATTCCCCCACCGGGAACTACCTGATATAAACAGTAGTAAATTGTTTTTCACTCGTTACTCTGTTACTGATCGCTAATTGCGTGTACTCAGCACCTAAGTTGATATTTGTCAGCCGTTATTATACATTCATTTTCATTGCTATTCCGGAGGTTTACTGACCTCGGTATGACATGTCAGTGATCCCAATGCCCTTATGCTATGAGTGAACATATATCTATATTTTTATTTGTTCCAAAGCACCATTAATTACGATTTGAAATTGACTAGATTATCATTGCTTCCCCATAAGGAGAGCTCAAGAATGGGTACGCCAACATGGCGGACCGCGCGTTCAACCTGGCGTACTTTCTCGTGCAGCGGAGAGCTGCCATCAGCGATCCATGTATAGAGATCAGTGGTATAATTACAGGATGTATTCGGAGCACAAACACACTTTAGCTGCCTGTCCTCTGCAACATTCCTCCTCCAGCCTTGAGAAGATCAGAGGCACTCTTAAAAACATGGAAGAAAATCCAGCAGAATCCCTGTTTGCCCATTCATCAAGATATTACACAAATAATATACCAACGTTTTAAGTCAAGGAAACCAGCATGGCGCACAGCAATTAACCTTGAAGGATCCTCCTTTAAGATCAATAGGCTAATTCTTGGAAAATCCAGTGGGATCATTCTTCAGTACAGTAACCAACAAACACCTAGTTGGGAACCCTTTTGAACGGGTACATGGATTTGATCTTCCCAGACGCCAATGGAGGATCTTAAATCGGATACCCACCGGACAAGGCAGATATGCTTATTCACTGCATAAATGGGGCTGGTCTAACACTGCAGATTGTGACTGTGGTGCCTCCTTACAGTCAATCCATCACATTGTCGCAGACTACCCTCTCCGACCTTTCCATGGAACGTTGATGAATGTTCATCAAGCAGTTGAATGGGTCAGAGATCTTGACCTAGATCTATGAGATTTTATGTACAGTACTTATGTGTGCACATTTTTTTTCTTTTTGTATATACTGTATTGTACATACGATAAATAAATAACTACTCGAAAGTGAATGGGGAATAAAGGAAAATAGAAACATCATCAGAAACTTTAAAGACGGCCTAAGCAGTAAACGGGTTAAACAATCAGAAAATTTGTATGTGGCCCTCGTGAAAGTTTAATTGGCAAGGCCTGATATAGGCCAATAATATGACTAAAACTGGTACATTTTATTAATTTAATTTTTTTTTTACATCCGAACTGAGCCTCTATGGACGACGTGTTAACAGCCAATCACATAGCAGTAACGAGTAGATCTTGTTCGTTTGCCAGCTTTGACATCCTGTCAGTATCTTTTGAGCCCATCAATCAGCGCTTTATTTTTCCCTTCGGTTAAAGGTCCTCCCTTTCCTGTGTTCTGAATCCACTATAAAACGCTGATGGTTTTTCACAGTCCTTGTCATTTATTTTATGATTTGCAATGCCTATCTCTATTTGAAACCGGAACATCGAAAGAAGAAAACTTGGATGATGAGCAAGATTCTGGATTTAATGGAAGAAAGAGAAAAGGTAATATGGTGGAATACAGAGAGATATAGAATACAATCAGGAAGAAGATTAGAGGCCAAAGAGAAAGAAAAAGTTGAATAATGTACAGAAATAGAATTGTATCAGAGTAGATGTGATAATTTCAATGTACACCGGAAGATCAGATAAGCAACAGGAAAATACCGCAATTCCAGCAGGGGGAAGTTAATAGATAGCAGTGGTATCCTCATAATCAACAAGGAAGAAAATAGGAGTGAATGGGAGAAATATCTGGAGCAGTTATTTCTAGACGATTTGAGGAGTCAAGAACCAGTGTTTTCGGACACAACAGGACCAGTTATCCTAGTAAATGAAGTAGCAGCGGATATACATCAAATGAAGGAAGGAAAAGCCGCTGGATTAGATGGCATACAGGCATAATTCCTCAAACTTCAAAATGAAGATAATATTAAAATGATTATAGAAATATTCAACCACATTTACTGAACAGGTTAAATATCTTTAGAATGGTTAAAATCAGAGTTCATTGCTTTACCTAGGAAGGAAACCGAGTGCCAAAGTATGTGGGGATTACCATACCATTAGTTTAACGAGTCATCTGTTGTCTTATAGACGGTTAAGATATTGATAATATAAGCCAACTAATGGCTACACTGCGTTCTGCTGCACCGCTGAAAGCAACGGGAAACTACAGCCGTAATGCTACTCCCGAGGATATGCACCTCTTTATGCATAATTACATGTGATGATGGCCTCCTCCTTGGTAAAAATTCAATCCTGAGGTAAACTAGTCCCCCGTTCGGATCTCCGGGTGGGGACTACTTGAGAGGGGGTTAACATCACAGAAGTGACAAAGAGGAAATCTGACATTCTACGGATCGAAGCGTGGAAAGTTAGAAGTCTGCTAGGAAGTGGAAGGTTAGAAAACTTAGAAAGGGAAATGGATAGGTTAAGGTTGGATTTGGTTGGGATTAGTGAAATGCGCTGGCAGGAAGAACAGGACTTTTGGTCAGGAGACTATAGGGCCATTAGAACTAAATCGAACAATGGCCAAGCAGTGGTTGGTCTCATATTGAGTAGGAAACTTGGACAGTGGGTGGAATATTATGAGCAATATAGTGAACGGATTATTGTAGCAAAAATCAATACTAAACCTACGTGCACCATAGTGGCACAAGTCAAGCTGATGATGAAGATGTTGAAAAGGTCTATGAAGAAATAGATGAAATTCTGAGGCATATTAAGGGTGATGAAAATGTTGTAGTAATGGGAGATTGGAATGCTGTGGTAGGAAAAAAGAGAGAAGGGAATATAGGAGGAGATTTCGGATTAAGTGAAAGGAATGATCGAGGAAGCAGGCTGATGGAATTCTGCACCGAGCATGAGTTGGTCATAGCTAACACCTTATGCAATAACCACAATAGAAGAATATACACATGGATGAGACCAGGAGATACAGGACGTTACCAAATCGACTTCATTATGGTCAAGCAGAGGTTTCGAAACCAGATTTTGGATTGTAAAACATATCCTGGTGCTGACATAAACTCTGACCACAATCTAGTAGTTATGAAATGCAGATTAAAGTTGAAGAAACTAAAGAAAAGTCAAAAGCCAAAAAGGTGGGCAATAGACAGACTGAAAGTGAAGGATGTAAACGAAAGATTCAAGAAGAGTATAAAGGAAGAACTAATGAAAAACCCTAAACAAACTCCAATTGCAGAAGAATGGGCACTTTTTAAGAATGAAATAACAAAATCCGCAGAAGAAAACATTGGCGGGGAAGAAAGAATAGGTAGAAAACCGAGGATCACTCAGGATATACTAGAATTGATGGATGCAAGACGGAAACACAAGAATGTAAGAGGTGAAAAGGGGAAAGCAGAATACAGGAGTCTGAGAAATGAGGTTAACAAGAAGTGCAAGGAAACAAAAGAAGAATTGTTGAAAGAGAAATGTGCAGGTATAGAAAATTGTCTTAAATTAGGAAAAGTAGACACAGCTTATTGAAGGATTAAGAATACTTTTGGGGAAAAGAAGACTAAGTGCTGTAATATTAAGGACACAAATGGAAAGCTTCTAACAGATAGGGAAGAAAAGGTTGAGAGATGGAAAGTTTACATAGAGTGTTTGTATAAGGGAAAGGAGATTGAGAATCATGTAATGGAAAGGGAGGAGGAAATTGATGAGGATGAAAAAGGAGATTTAATATTGAGATCAGAATTTGACAGAGCAATGGAGGATTTAGGCAGGAACAAATCACCAGGCATAGATGATATACCGATGGAATTGCTAAGCTGCATAGGAGATGAAGGTCTGACCACGTTATTTAGCTTGGTGTGTAGGATTTATGAGACAGGTGAGGTACCCCCTGATTTCAAGAAGAATGTTATCATCCCTATAACAAAGAAAGTGGGAGCTGACAGATGTGAAGATTACCATACAATCAGTTTGATTACTCATGCTTCAAAGATCCTGTCTAGAATAATTTACAAGGGAATGGAAAGCCAGATAGAAACGGAGTTGGGTGAAGACCAGTTTGGTTTCAGGAGAAATGTAGGAACAAGGGAAGCTGTACTAAGTCTTAGGCTGATTTTGGAAGGTAGAGTAAGGAAAGATAAGAGAATGTTCATGGCATTTGTAGACTTAGAAAAGGCTTTTGATAACGTTGATTGGACTAAATAGTTTGACATTTTGAAATCTATTAGAATAAAGTACAGGGATAGGAGGGTGATTTACAATCCATACAGAAACCAGACACAGTCATTCGAGCTGAAGGATATGAGAGAAGCTGGTATTCAGAAAGGTGTAAGGCAAGGCTGCAACTTATCACCCATACTTTTCAATCTTTACATTGAACAAGCAATGAAGGAAATTGGAGAAAAATTTAAAGTGGGAGTGAAGATTCAAGGAGAAAGAATTTCAACTCTGAGATCTGCTGATGACATCGTCATCTTGGCCGAAACGCCTGAGGATTTGAGTGGTATGGACTCCATCTTACGGAAAGAATACATGATGAAAATTAATAAATGTAAAACAAAAATACTGGAATGCAGCCGAAATAAATCAGAAACCTCTATGGACATCAAATTGGCAGGTGAAAAGCTGAAGGAAGTAGGAAACTTCTGTTACTTAGGTAGCAAAATAACCAGTGATGGACGAAGCAAAGAGGATATAAAAAGTAGGTTGGCTCAGGCAAGGAAAGCATTTCTACAAAAAAAAAAAGGAATCTGTTGACATCGAATATAGATTTAGGTATTAGGAAGTCATTTTTGAAAGCCTTTGTCTGGAGCGTGGCACTCTATGGAAGTGAAACTTGGACTATTGGTGTAGCAGAAAAGAGGAGAATTGAAGCATTTGAAATGTGGTGTTACAGGAGAATGATGAAGATCAGATGGGTAGATAGGGTTACAAACGAAGAGGTATTAAGACGAGTGGGAGAGGAGAGATGTTTCTGGCGACTGCTAATGAGGAGAAGAGATAGGTTAGTAGGACACATACTAAGACACCCGGGAATAGCAAGCTTAGTTATGGAAGGAAAGGTTGAGGACAAAAACTGTAGGGGTAGACCAAGGTTAGAATATGTTAAACAAATTGCCTCGGATGTAGGGTGTGGTAGCTATGTAGAGATGAAATGATTAGCTCAGGACGGGGCGTGGAGCGCTGCATCAAACCAGTCAAAAGACTTAAGACTCAAACAACACCTGTCAAAACTGTTGCTTAAAGTGATTCACAAGCGGATATACAGACTCTGTGAAAGTCAAATTGAGATCTATCAATTTGGGTTTTTAAATGCACTTGGCACTAGAGAGGCAATATTTAGAGTACAGATACTGTTCAAAAGATGTAGGGACATTAACTGTAATGTATTGGCATATCTAATTGATTATCAGAAGGCTTTCGATCGTATGAAACATGATCTTATGATAGAAGCACTAAAGGATACGGGAATTGATGGAAAAGATCTAAGGATAATTACCAATCTGCAGCCATCAATCAGAGCAAGTGCAAATACGCCGAGGTGTTAGGCAAGAATGTATATTATCTCAGATACTCTTTAACCTTTATTCTGAACGTATATTCAAAAAAGCCGTACTTGACGTTGATGAAGGGATCTCTGTGAATGGTGTCAAACTCAACAATTTGTTACGCAGATGACACTATTGTGTTTGCGGATACATTTGAAGGGCTGCAGAAGCTGATGAACAACATTTCTGATACAAGCAAACAATATAGCCTGGATATCAATATATGGTAAATAAAACAAAATTTATGATAATTAGCAAGACATACATAAGAGGGGTGGATTTGTACATTAATGGTAGTAGCATAGTGCGAGTTTCCCAATATACATATATGGGTACATTCATTACCGAATCGGGGGGCGTGGTGGCTCAGCGGTCTAGCTGTATGCCTCTCACCAAGGCGATCCGGGATCGATTCCCGGTCAATGCATGTGAGATTTTCGATGTGAAATGCCATGTCCTGTGGTTCGGATTCCACGTAAAAAGGAGGTCCCGTGGCTCATAATCACAAGATTCACGGTCACGTAAAACTACAATCTTCCTTCATTACCGAATCATGGAACAGGTCTTAAGAGGTAAAATGTCATATTGGAAAGGCGAGGAGTGTTTTCAACTCAATGAGCTCAATTTTCAAAAGCCACGACCTTACCAGAAACATCCAACTATGGCTTCTCAGGTGCTGTGTGTTCTCAGTTCTCTTGTATGGTGTAGAAACATGGACCCTTACAAAGGCTACCACTGTTAGACTTGAAGCCTTTGAACTATGGCTTTACAGAAGAATACTGAGAATATCATGGATTCATGAAGTTTCAAATCAGGAAGTTCTATGCAGAGTTGAAAAAAGACCAGAACTGATCAACATCGTTAAGTGTCGTCAACTACGGTACCTTGGTCACATTATGAGTAATCAAAAAAGGTATGAGCTCCTTCAACTTATACTACAAGGAAAAATAGAAGGAAAGAGATCGCCCGGCAGAAGGAGAATTTCCTTGCTCGACAACCTTAGAACCTGGTTCAACAAAAGCTCCGAAGAATTGTTCCGAATTGCCACAGATAAAGCCAGAATAGCTATGCTGATCGCCAGCGTCCGAAACGGACAGGCACGCTAAGAAGAAGAAGAAGATCGCTTATAGATCTTTCTTACACTCTTGGAACCACTTTATTCCAGATTTTCTTTGTGAGCCGATCATTGTCCATACGGTAGATGTACCAATAGAATATTAGTGTTCTCTTTTTGATTGCTGTTGTTATTGGTTCTATCTAACTGTATACTTCTTTGTTTGATTAGTCAAACCTGCCCGTCAACCCATCTGTTGCCCAAGATGTTCCGTAGTAGCCTACGTTCTCTTTTAAGAAGTTGGTCAACTTGTCCTTTACAATTAAAGCATAAAGTCTCCGAAGCATACAAACTTTCTGGTCGAACAATAGTGCTGTAATGTCTTAATTTGGTCCCTATCTCAAAATCTTCTTCTTATAAATGTTTTTAGTCAGTTTGTGTGCTCGTTCAATTTCCAGATAATGTAATTATTAATTAATAAAGTAATAAACTGAGTAATTACTGATTGGTATTCATTTAGATGTTTTCAGTGTAATATGCCTGCAACTTCTCAGATTTTCATCAACATGTACTACAGTACGGCTCCCAGCTCATGATCCCTGGCGGGTGGGGAAGTTTGAGGGAGGGAAAGTAGAGTGGAGTGAGTGTGTAAGGGAGAGCGCTCCTGAGTGCGAGACAAGGAAACGTTTCCAAATGCCGTTATGAAAGCATTGGGCGCGCAGGTGACATTGTACCAATATACACCGGCAGTGATTCGAGTGATAGTGATGTTTCTAGTTCTTCTGACAACACGGTTTCCAGTGAAGCTGAATCTGGATGTGAGTCTGAACTAGCAACTCCACTGTGAAGTAAGTAAATGTTTCCTGTACCGTTAGTAGTAGTAGTAGTAGTAGTAGTAGTAGTAGCCCGTCAGGCCGTCCGGTGATATGACGCAGGTGGTGCGGCCAAATTCCTTGCAGGGATCACTAGCTCAGAGCCATACTGTACTAGATACAGTTTTTTGTAATAAAGTATTGATATAGGACTGCGAAGAGAACTAATAAGTCAGTTTTACAGCAAATTAAACCAGAGTGTCCCTTGGAGGGCTTAATCCTGAAAAAAAAAAAAAAAAAAAACAGCTACTTTGGACACACCATGAGAAGACTTTTTTTTTTTTTTTTTTCAGTATTATGGTATAACCCAACTCTTTTTGAGTACATTCGTGTTGACCGACTGAAAAGCACCAAACTTTTGTTTACCAAGGCAACACTGAAAAATGGCTTCAAACCCCATAATGTTCATTAGACAAGACCTTAATGATGGGAAAGATAGAAGGCACAAGAAGAACAGGGAGCCAAAGAATGAGATAGATGGATGGCATCACAGATAATGATGTAAAATACCCAGGTGTTTATAAATTGGGGTAAATACCCAGGGTATATACTCTGGTGCATACCCAATTTGGGTTAATACCTGGGTATTTTGGATGTGTCATTAAAAATCCTGTGTCGTGGTAAGTTGAACCTTAAAAAAGGGTATGCAAACTATTCTACATTAACTTTTTAGAAATTAATTTTTTATATTTAAATTTGAATTAAAAATAACTTAAAGCACTTTTACTAAGCATTTTTTTCTCAAATGTCCTTTCTATTGAATATGTTTTATTACCTTTTGATTGGCATATACACATTTCAATTAATATGCATATAGCCTACTCTTATTACTGCAAAAGTAGCTTTTTCTTCCCACTCTTTGTTGCTCATTCCCAGTACCGTAATAAAACTAGACCTTCGCCAGCAATAACATTTGGAAACCCGTTATAACATTAGTTATACAGTAAAACCCCTGAAATCCGAACTAATTGGGGCCGTAGCCTGTTCGGATTAGCCGAAAATATCCATAACATAATAACCAGCCCTCGTTACGGTATAGGACTACGTTGAGCTAGCGACAGTGAGGAAGAAGAAACTTGGACAGACACTGTGACTTATACTGAAGCTGCATCTGCTCTTGACATCGCATTGCGCTTCGTAGAACAACACGCAGTAGTCACGCCAAACGATGTCATGTTCATGCGACTCTGGCGCACGATTGCCACCGCGGAAATGTTTCCGTCACTTCGACAATTTGAAGATAACTGATTTCAAGTGAAAGATTAAATTATATTTTGTGTATTTCTATTGTTATTTCATTGTTTTTGCAAATTGATTAACCTAAGAAATTACAATAACCAACTTTTCCGTTTATCGATCCTGGATGAGATAAGTTTGTAGCTTAGGCACCTTTACACTTTGTTAGGTATGCCAACTGTACTTCTTTGTTAATTTTTCAACTAATTATTTAAAATAACGTTATATTGTAGAATATATAATTGTTTTATCACTAAAATAAGTTTCTCTCCTTTTTTTTCAAACTTGAAATTGTCGAAAATAACTCGTTCGGATTACGCGGGATTTCGGATTTCTGGGGTTCGGATTTGAGGGGTTTCACTGTATAGATAGATAAGCATGGGTCCTAGTGGAAAATAATTCTATCAACTGAAACCAAAAATGCATGGGACGAAAAAAAACATCAAAATATCAAGTTGGTTTCGGACCCTAAAAGATGTGAAAAATTTAATAAAAGTATTAAAAGAAACTATTTTTTGAAATTTCAATCGAATCAATTTTTATGCCATTCCTGGGACTTAGAAAATTCCGGACAGAAAGTACAAAATCATTAATAACTCCCTAAGTATTCGTCGTATGATGAAATAGCAAGAGACAAAAAAGATGTAATGTGTTATTGTCTACAACATAGGCCATGTATAATTTTACATATTACCTGTTTTTTTCTCCCCCAGAATTTCACCCCTCCCCATGGGCCCCTTAAATTGGATTTATGAAAAAAACGGTCAAACAAGTATTTACTTATTTTTTATGCTGATTTTTTCCGCTGAGTTTCAAACTCCTCGCCTATGTTGTTTAAGAGATACACGCTCCGTTAAGAATCCTTCAACCCCCACTTTTCACCCCATTCACCTCATAATATACACCACATCGATAAACCCTCAGACACGTGTCTTCTTATTTTTAATGATGAGTTTATATGCCGAGTATCACATCCCCCAATGAAACCAATCGGGAAATGCAGGTCCACCCCTTAACACCCCTTTAGAACCTGAATATCCAAAAATCCTTTCTTAGTGCGCGTTTGTGGCCCTTGAGGAAGCGGCATACCAAATTTCATTCCAATCCGTTCGGTGGTTTCTGAGATTTCGTGATGAATGAATCAGCGAGTGAGTGGTATTTGAGCTTTATATAGTAGATTTATGGCTACAAACATCACTAAAATATAAAAAAGATCGCAAAATTACAAATTAATGTCCAGACCAAGAATATAGTCTATTGATCCCTCCGTCATCACCAGCAACTCTGTTGGATCGCCAGGGAAGGCTCTGAGGGGACATTCCTGAACCACATGCTGAATAGTCTGCTTTTCTGAGCCGCAATCACAACTTGGAGAATCTTTTATCTTCCACTTGTGCAGAGAATCGACACCTGCCAGTGTTGGTTCTTATAAATTACATTGTATATGTCAGTAGTAAAAAAAAAAAAAGTCTCAGTAAATCCGATTAGGTCATTTATTCATGATAATACATTTGTTACAACTGTCAGCTAACCAAATATGAGTGAATGGCGAAGTATCTGCCAGTAAGTACAAACACAGTAATGTTCAGGTAACACACAATCTAGAACTTCAATAGATTTAAGTTCTCTTAACACACAAAAATACTCCGAGTGCTAACTGAATGCCGACACACCTCAGCTTGGAATGGGAATGATAGTACACATGGTTGCAATATGACATCCGTTATGTAACACAATGTGGTAAGGGGTCATTCAACAACACTCCTATTCACTCAGGAATGCCATTTTCTAGAACAATATACGGTGCCACCCTAGAAGAATTGTATCTAAATGGTACTGTTCAAGGAATATTCTAACAAAATGTATTAGATGTAAAATGTAAGCCTCCCAACTATTTATACATCATACTCCTTTTACAATGAAATATCAAAATTTTTCTGTTCAGACTCACAAATCTTAAGAAAAAATAAAAAAATAAAAATGGATTTATGAATAAGTTGTAAAAACCTCCCTTAATCCAATTAGAAGTGTGTATTCAGAATCAAGGACTATTAACATACAGTGAAGTCCATTTCTAAATGACGGAACATCTCAGGGGCCGCTCGGCTCACTGGCCATCGTGTGTTGCTGCCTGTCGAGCAGAGCACTGCCGCTAGCAGCAGAGTAGCGCCCAACTAGATCAACACATTTACATTTTTTAACGTATTTAATACTCATCAATACTTACATGAATTTCAGAGTAGTTGCTGGAAATTATGTCCTTTTTCTACACACACATTGCACCGACATAAGAAATTTCTGATATTTCGTATCAGTGCACTTTATTTCCTTCTCGCCTCCAGAGTACGTGGATTGTTTCTGTATACCTTTTGTTTTGAGGTTCCCTCTCAAGTAAAAATTGCACAGCGCTGTAACTAAACACACACATTTACTCTAAGACTTCTTCTTAAGAACCAAGTTTCCACTAGGAAAATTTGATGTTTTGTTCTATACCTAACCTTAAAATGCGTAAACGTTAACCATTAGGACATGTGTTGCCCACTTAATGAATGTTGGTTATTTTATTTCTCAACATATCCATACATTATATTTTGGCTTGGCAATATCCAAATTGTTTCATACGCCTTGCATATATAAAATTAAGATTAAGATTATGTACTGCATTACCAAATTGGACAGTTAACCTCAACAGAACGATCCAACTATTAAGAGTCTTCTGGTTTATTTCCAGGTTAGACCACATCAATGTGATACAGACTGACATATTCATTAAGGTTGATTTGTAGTCTCATTACGTCCGATCGTGAAGACACATCATATAATAGCGACGTTCCGATTCACTGTAATCGAACCATTTATATGGTTTTTTTAAATTCATTTTGTGAGATTTATTTTTATTTTTATTTCTAAGTGTTTTGTAAAGATATCCATTTTTTCTTTCATCTTTGTTAACTTAGTTTTAAGATTATTTTAATTCAATATACGCTGACAAAGGTGTCATTGAACGTCGAAACATGTACGTTTAAGCAGTGTTTGACAATGCGGTTTTGAATAAGATAATACCTAACCATGTTCGAAGGATACGAGATACACTACAGTACTTCACCACGAGTCTTAACTCTTCTGAACTATGGTATCTTGTCAGCTGCGTATGTAATAAATGCTATGACGGTGTCTGTTGCTTCCTGACCCGCTAGTTTCTAATTGGTAGATGCTGGTCTTGTGGCCATGATTCATCACGATTCGCCCACCGCGCGCCCCCTGTAAGGCTCTGTCATTAAAGGAAGGACTTCGCTGTATATTCTGCATAGCTTTTAACAATTTCGGCCGGCCGCGTAGCGTTGGGGTAGCGCGCCTGCCTCTCACCCGGAGGCTCCGGGTTCGATTCCCGGCTCCGTCAGGGATTTTAGAAACTGACTTGAGGGCTGGAACGGGGTGCACTCAGCCTTGTGAGGACAATTGAGTAGCTGTCTGACAGTGAGGCAGCGCTCCGATCACGAAAACCAAGATTAACGGCCGAGGGAACCCGATGCGCTGATCACGCGTCACCCCAATATCTGCAGGCCAAATGGCTGGCCAGCAATCGCTTGGTAGGCCTAGGCCCTTCACGGGCTGTAGTGCCATGGGTTATTTTTAACAATTTCCACATTTTACATAACTCTTCACTTGTATTTTATCCGAACATTCCATCATGAACCCAACAAGCTAATGGGTTTTACCAGAGTGTGAGAGGTTTAGTATGGAACCAGGAAGCCCCAGAGAAATGCAAGAAAGTTCTATTCTCAATGTATTACACACCAATTTTGACATATGCAGCAGGTACTTGGACCACAACAAAACGCGATGAAAGCCGAATCCAAGCAGCCGAGATGAAATTGCTTAGAGGAATAATTGGGAAGACATGGAGGGATAAATCAGAAATGTGGACATTAGGGAGAGAACTGGGTTCCCAAAACTGCAAGACAAATTAGAGACCAGTAAGCTGAAGTGGTACGGACATGTGATGAGAATGGAAGAATATAGTGTACCAAAAAGAATATTTATGGAGAAAATACCAGGAAGAAGACCATGAGGAAGGCCCAGAGAGAGGTGGATAGATACGGTGAAGGAAAGCATAGAGAAAAGAGGAGTATAAGAAAAAGAAGTATTGAAAGAAGGAAATGAATGGCGGAGGGATAGACAACTGTGGTGGTCCTTGATTCGCAACCCAACCCAGGAAACTGGAAACGGGAAATGAGGAAGAATATTCCATCATGTTATGTAAAAATTTTAAATGTCTACTCCATTGTATGTAATGATTGGTTTCACATCCCTTTTAACTACTGAGGCTTTTAGAGACGTCAGGGTGCTGTAATTTTGCCCGAAGGGGATCTTTAACGTGCCAGTAAAACGACTGACCCGGACTATTGTTCGCAGGCAATGACTAATTGACTGGCTGAAGGAGGACCCAAGATGGTCTAAGACAGCTTCTTTAAACAGCCAACTTAAATAATAAACACGGACTAGGTGGAACAAGGTGTTTTTTTCAACTCCTCAGCATGAAATGCCGAGCTCTGCTCATCGTGCTGCTAACTCCTCACGAGGTGAAGTGACGAGCAAGGCTTGTGCAGAGGTTTTACTCCCTGGAGAATACGATTAAAACTACTGTACCTTTAACACTTAGGCCCGTTCTTACAATCTCCAGTAAAGTGACAGTAAATTCTAATTGACAGTTGGCTTTACGGTCGGAGTAAAGTCCCGGTAAACATTCGATCCTTCTTACCATGTTCCGGTTAATGTTTGCGGTAGGTTAGCAAATCTGCGCATAATTTTCAACAGTTGGTACACATTTCTGGTTCGATTTACAGAGTTCTTGATACCTCTCAATAGTTGGCATGAGTGGATCTGCGTTAGGGAGTAAATTATAAAAGTATATTTTATATTCCTTGATCTTGATCTGTGTTCTTGGCGCAATCTGTTTGTTATGTTACGATTTTAAAGAGAAATATTAGATATGGAAGGACAATTATCTCCAAATGAGACAAATAAAGGCCTCTAGAGGAAAAGCTTCGTTAAACGGAATTGTCTAAAAAAGTCTTGATCATCTAACTCCTCGTAATAACCACTTCGATTCTTATATACTTTTCGTCTCCTTCTTTGAACAGCATCAGCATTTACGAAACCCATGAAATTACGGATAATTCTAGGCATATTGACGATGTATGTAATCAGCTGGCGTTGAGATTATAATAGAAAATCTGGCAGTAAAGCAGTTTACGGGAGGAGAATCCTCCGGTAAAGTTCACTGCCAATTAAGGCTTATTTTACTGTCAGTTTGTCGCTAACCGGGTATTGTAAGAATCAAGTTCCAGTAAACTTGCTGTAAAAGTGCCAGTAAAGATTCAACCGGAGATTGTAAGAACGGGCCTTAGAGCTCGAGAGCCGTACTATTACGTTTGAGGTAACTTTTTAAAACTGCAACGAGCGTAATATTCCGTTGATCGATTTCTCGCGCTTTGTGTTGGAGACGAACGTAATATTACAGCTCTAGCACTCGCATGTGGGTGCCAGTAAGCATGAAGTTGCACATACTATCGCTAGATAGCACCACGTCACTGTTCAGCGGATGAATATCGATCTGTTCGAAGGCAAGCGATGCAAGTTCAGGTAGGTCAAGTCTGTTTTCCTTTCCTTTGTTTTTATTCTTTGTGGACAGATTTTTCTCTCACAAAAACGTCGAGTTTATTCTATGACTAGTATATTTGGGTTATAATTCGCATTACAGATTCTGAACCTGAAGCAACCGAAGAGACAGTTCTCCCTTCTACTTCTGCCGGCGCGCCCGCTTTTTCCAAGAAGAGAGCGCGCGCAACAGCTGTTTACGGCTTTTTTTTTTCAATCGTGTCGGATTTTTATTACATTTGTTGTGTAAGGATTCGGAAATCGAATGGACTTTTCAATTTATTTGTAACTCAAACCACATTCAGTTTGTGCCATTCTGAACATAGCCATAAATTCTGGAAATCAGCCAGGACACGGGTGAGGAGCAACATTTAAGGTATCAGCAGGGTAAGTGTTAACCCTTTTGAGAGTCAGATTTCTAAGACCACTGTGCAGCCAAAAATTTAAGTTTTGGCACATTATTGTAAAACAACATTCAATAGGCATTATATTTGAATGTACCAAATGAATTTAGCACAGTATGTGAACGAAGCATCAAACAACTAGTTGAAGCACAAAAATTGGGGAAAATCATTCTCAGCGACTGACTCGCTAAATCTGAAGACATCCACTTGGAAACAGTTTATTTCTAGCACTCCCCATGGTGATAACAAAAATCTAATAACTTCAGAAAATAGCCAACAGATGTCAGGGACTATCTTCATTTCATTCGTTGTCCAAAGACAGACAGAAACAAAGCTATGTCACTTTAAATTCTGACATGCAATATATTGTGCCATAACCACAGTGACCCGCAAAGGGTTAAACATTTGCTTCTTGCTATGGATATATTGAGCTGTCTAATAGAGGGGAACTTCCTCGAGTCCTTGTAATTTGAAGATAGTTGAATGAGATCCGTGTGCATCCACAAGTATCATCTTCATTTGTCTACCTGTGCGAAGGATAGAGATATTACTTTTTTATTTTCCTTGAATCAGACAGACCACATGATCATAATTCTGTCAAATAAGGGTCCTCTGAGAGCAGTATATTTCCCTTGAAAACAGTGCTTAGCTCAGTACCTTAAATCTCGTAAAACTGTGGGCTTACAAGTGACAAAATAAAAAAAACTCAATTATCCTCACGAGGCTGAGTGCACCCCGTTTCAGCCCTCACTTCAGTTTCTAAAATCCTGATGGAGCCGGGAATCGAACCCGGGTCCTCTGGGTGTGAGGCAGGCATGCTACCCCAACACCATGGGATGTTACTAGTGTAACTACTTTAACACAATTCAGTGATTTATCAATTATTACTTATGATGCTCTGGCTTTGTAGGGACGACACGCTGTCAGCACCAAGTAGAATCCCTACGAAGGCCGTCTCCAAGTAAAGTTGTAATTGCATAACATGGTCTCTGGAACTAAGTGATAATCTGCAGAGGTTCCAAAATATTCTATCCAAACATACAATCACCGCCATACAAAGTGAAACACTAAGAATTTCAGACAAATCTCAATGTTGGGCTGTTTAAAACCTGGTGTAAATTGAATGTTGTGACATTGCAGTAATATGGCAATGTATCATGAGTTAATTAGCTTGCCACGGTGGGTGAGTGGTTAGCGTGTCGGTCTACCAACCCCAAGCTTGTAGGTTCGCTCCTGGCCAGAGTAAGCGATTTTTGAAAGGCGGCAAAAATTACGACACGTATGTCATACGATGTTGGCATGTCAAAGAACCCATTTGAAATCAGTAGGCCGTGTTCATAATGGCAAAATTAATCTCGAGAGTTTCCACCAACACAAAGCTCCTCATTTCTCTACTAGAAAGCGCTATAGTGTTCAAGGAGCTTAGATATCTAACCGCCTTGACTTTCATAGTGCTTCAAGGAACAATGCAATTCGACATGCACGCTACCTTTTGGGTGTCAAATTACAAAGCTTGCACCCGGCACCCGAGGCCATACGATATTATTATGAGTTAATTAGCCCATTTGAGAAGTTCAGTGCATTAATTGACAAACATTGTTGATCATGATTAATAGAAGGTTTGAAACATTCCAACATTGATTTTTGTCTGAAATTCGTAGTGTTATTTGTCATCGATTGTACTAATGTAACCCTGCAAGCAACCTGTTTATAAAATCACAGATTAAATATTATTAAACTGATTTTGCCGGGTGCAAACCAACTTTCAAAATTACGACTATAGTCCTCCGTACCAAAATTGGGGCAACAAAGTATTAACTTGGTGATCGCAATCCAGTAAGCACTCCATATATTTTAAACTCTTGTGCAGTTACTGCACCTGGAGGTTCTTCATGTCCGAGTTGAGGGAAGAGTTTTGTGCTAACCGTGCACAAGTTTTCTTGTGCATGAACCAGTGCAACCGCTGGCATTCCCGATCACAATATTGCACTGCCTTACACTTGGAGCATTTCTTAGTAGGCTTCTCCTCTCCACACGTCCAGCACGTTGGCGCCTGGTCCACGAACCCTCGCTGGCCGTTGATTGCGGCTGTGATGATGCTCAGGGCTGAAGGTGCGTCAGGCTGTGCTAGACTGGTCACCATCTGCCGGAAGATGGTGCATTCTCGGTAAGGGAACTCCCTCACGCATTCCCGCAGGAAGCTCTCCTGGAATTCTGGGGTTGGGTTCTCTCCACGGCCAGTCTTTAGCATCTTCCTTGCAAACAGCTCCATCGGGTCACACCGCCTCTCTTCAGCACCTGCAGGCAAAGATATATAAACTGAGCACTTTGGTGGACACAATAATAATAATTTATTTTTATTTTTTATAGTATGGCCTCGAGTGCCGGGTGCAAGCTTTGTTATTTGACACCAAGAGGGCAGCTTGCATGTCGAATTTCGTCGTTCCTTGGAACACTATGAACGTCAAGGAGGTTGGATATCTAAGCTTCGTGACACTATAGCGCTTTCTAGTAGAGAATGGAGTAACTTTGCGATGGCAGAAAATCCCAATATTAATTTTGGCATTATGAACATGGCCTACTGAATTCAAATGGGTTCTTTAACATGCCAACAACGTATGACATGCATGTCGTGATTTTTGCCACCTTTCAAAAATCACTTACCATGGCCAGGAGCGAACCTGCAAGCTTGGGGTTGGTAGTCCGACACGTTAACCACTCACCCACCGTGGCAAGCCAATAATAATAATAATAATAATAACAGACGAACACTTTTGGATGTGCTAGAAGAATTCAGAGTAGTCAGGAAAACAAGAAATTTGATCAGTCAGATACTGACTGACACCACCTCCAAAGTTAAGTCAGGGTGTCGAGCAATATGGGATACGCGGAAAATGTACAGGAAATTTAGTGACCCGGGATAAATGCGGGAAATATACGGGAGTTTCGCATTTGATCCGAAAAAGCTTGAAAAGGTGTCGCCTCGAATGCGACTGGTTTGCCTGGCCGATCTCCGGCTGTATCCCTTCAGTGCGGGACTGTGTGCGCCGCTATGCGCTCATTGCTTACAATGACGGACAGGACTCGGCTTGCATTGTTATTCACAGAGGAGACCTAAGTAAAACAGTCTTTTCTCTCAGCTCTCCTTAGGTAAACGGTATTTTATTTATCTTTGTAGCTTCTAATCCCATCTGGAGTTCAACTTTCTCGCGTACGCACTACGGACTACGGGTTTGAACCCGCTATCTTGGGCACAGCAGTTCAGCATGCTACCGACTATGCCACCGAAGAGCTACATGGATTGGTGAAGTATTGGTGTTAGATATCTACCATTTCAAGGAACTACTATTTGTCATGATCAGCTGATCACCGTCACCATCTGTTTCTCTTCAGTTTATTCTATTCTTATACCCTAAATTTTATGGTGCACCATATTAGGTTTTAAATATGTATCTTATTACTGTGCTACGCTTTGTTTTTTGTTTTTGCAACAGCTAATGAAGGGGATAAAATATAATTAATCCCCGAAACATGTACTGTAAACAAGTTAAATAATTAATTTTATCTGTATACATACCTGCCAACCTCTCAAAATGAAAAATCGGGAGATTCGACGCGGCGACGGGGGGGGGGGGGGGGGGGGGGGGAGGGAGGGGGGGATGCAACATAATACATACACAGGCTAAGACATTGCAGCAAATATATGTTACACTATTTATTAAACTGTACATGACTAACATGATATGACATCCCAGTTTACAAATGTACTTAAGACTGAGTACAGTCATTTTAAATTCTCACTAGTCTATCAAACAAGCATACCTTTCTTTCGACCACACTCAGGCATACAAAACTAGTGACGTATCGAAGATCATATTATTCAATTGGTCGTTGTTGCAGGTGACTGAGGCTGATTTTGCCCTCTTCAAAAAGGTCTTGCTATATTCTTGCTCAAAACACTTCCCTTTCTGAATCGACTTCAGAGTTATAAGTTTGTCCAAAGTCTTGTCAGAGAGAGATGACCTGAACATCCTCTCACACTCTGCATTACTATGCGGAATGGTCAGAATGGAAAGCATAACTTGAGTACCCCACCACTACATATCATTTGGCCTACCAGTGCCCACTTCACAACAATTCTCACTTCTTCTTCTTCTTCTTCTTCTTCTTCAATAGATGTCACATCCTCTAGTTGGAAGTTACAGAATTGGGAATGTAAAGCATCCATTTCCTCATTAAAATTGTCTTGAGTGTCTGTTAAAATGCTGGAAATGTATCTACAAAAAACTTAATTTTGGAAAATGTCCCCCACTATGCGAGATACTGAAATCACACCTACAGACACTACAAAATGCAAATGTTGCGCCTCTTCTTGACTCAGTTATATGCGGAATCAAGGTGTCTACTGTAAGGATGAAGTAAAAATTAGTTACTTTTTAGCTACCTTTTAGTTAACTTTTAGTTAATATTAGTTTGAATTCAAGATACGTCTGCGGTCTGCAAGCAAAGGGGCTCATCACGCGGTGAAGAAAGACAGCAATGAACTGTGTTTAAAGCGGTAAATACAATTCACTTAGGGAGTTATAAACATTTTAAAAATAATACGAAATATTTATTATCAAATGAGTTGTTTCAGCTAATATGTCGTCTTGTGCACAAGGCGTTTTTATAATTGTCAAGAGGTTGCTCTGCTCTTAACCGTGGCGAGATTTCCTTTGTCCCCGCGGTAGATCACGAAGAAATTTATGGGACGTTACGTGATTGTAACCGAATTCCGTCTTCACAGTCAAGTATGGCGAAATTTCGAGATGTTACACGATCGGCGCTGGTCTCACCCGTTTGTCGAGATTCCCGTTGATTTCGCGATAGAACACGGATAAATATCGCGATTTAGATAATAGGTGTCACTTCCATTGTCCTTGAGGTCGGGCGCGAGAAAATATAGCATTATTATGCAATCGGCGCCACTTGCTGTCCGTTTGACAAAAATACAGTTGTCCTCGTCATTGAATGTGGAGAACTATCGCGATGTATCGCAATCGCTGACGCTCTCTGCCGTTTTACGAGATTCAAGTTGTCCTCGCGATATTATGCATACCGCGCCGCACCCGGCCGTTGAACGATTGTCTATTCGTCCTGACAGAATGCTGGATGCAAGCTCAGGGTTGGGCATGGTTAAAAGGAGAAATTAGTGTCGCGACGCAACGTAGGCTGTCATTTCTAAGTGGGTAGATGCACTTCTCGCTCCCCGTACGCTTTTGGGAAAAGTAGCGAGTAGGTTTCGGAATGTTTCGTGATTGGTGCCCAATCATCTTTGACGGGATTCCCGCAGTCCTCGTGGTCACAAGTTCACGATAGGGGACGGGTTTTATGATTTTACGCTACTGACGTCGATCTCGGTCCATTTGACGAGATTCCCGCAGGCAAGTCGTGCGGTCAGCCGGCCGTCTTGAGTATGAAAGTTCGAAGTAGGTATCAAATATTAAGAATTATTCGGAGAGGATTGCACGATTAATACGACTAGAGGATACGTTTTATTTCGAATGCGAATCACGAATTATACAAGTCATACAAGTTTTCGAAATAACCGGTTAGATTATAATATATCCGATGGAACCAAAGTTCGAAGGAAAAATCGACATATAACGGAATTTCGAATTAACCATACTGGATGTCGCAAATTTACGAGACAGATTTTTAAAATAAGTTACAGCCTACGTATTTCGAATCTTTTTCAAAATCCTTTTTCGAAACGGTAACATATCGCAAGATTGCGACATTAAATTATTTAGCGTTATTTCTGGACTTCAATTTGACAGTCTCCAAATAAATGCCAGAAATGCGAGGTTTCTGTTTAAATTCAGAAGTTTTCGCGAATAAACGTCTCGCGAAAAGTCGGGTTTCCTAATAACACAGATAAATATTTCACACAAAACTAAAAAGTCATCTTGATGCCGAAAATATACACTGAACGATGTATACCACTCAGGGTACCCTCAGTATGCATTTCCTCGAGGTCGGGCACGGGGAAATATAGCTTATGCAATCGGCGCCGCTTGCGTGAAACTCGCTCCATCGCAATCTCTGAGCCTAGAGGCGCGAGTTTAAATTATTCAATCCGCCTTCGGAAAATTTTCGTTACCCGTATGTAAAACTCGTTACTTTTTCGTTACTTTCGTTACCCATTTGTAAAATTCGTTACTTTCGTTACCGGTAGACACCCTGGGAATATTGTCTTTGTACACACTTTTAAATGTCACATCATATTTCTTCGCCATATTACCGAGGAACCGACGCAATCACTCAGATCGAAAAATCACAATAGCCTACCGGCATATTAACGCCAACAACATCTAAGTTATACACAAATCATATAATTTCACGTGTGAAGCAGATACAATATTCCGCAGCGTACAACTACCTCTCACCAACTGGTCATTATGCAAAACATCTAGGAACAAGCGCTGAATTAACGTTCGACGATTTCAAACGAAGACTTATTCGAAGCCAACTTTTTATAACAGCAGGACGCGACGCGGGAGTTAGTACGCAGTTGTCGATTATCGATAAAAAGCGAAACTGCGGTATCGAGATATAACTTCGAAACACGTCAAGTCGATCCGTTCGATAGACGACACATTAAATCCGAAATTACGCGTGGGATTTTTGAAAAATCGGGAGATTTATTACGTTAAGCGGGAGGGCGGGAGAAATGGTCTGAAATCGGGAGTCTCCCGCCTAAATCGGGAGAGTTGGCAGGTATGTGTATAGTATTGATTCAGGCAGATGTTCATTTCTTGTTAATAACTATAATAAGCAAGAAGCTATCCATTCCCTGGAAAAAACTTCATGAAATTGCACGTAAAACAGGATTTCGAATTTCACAAGAGAGAACATGATAGTCCAGTCAAATTAGACATAAAAAGGGGGCCGGCCTTGCAAAAGGTCATGTAGTTATAATTTCTTTATATGTTGTTAGGACCTCTGCCAAAAGTAAAAAAACAAATTTGCAACTTCGAAAGTCCTGTGCTAACTGTGTAATAGCCAAAAACAGCCAGACTTTTGCACTTTTTTCAGTTTTTGCTCAATATCGTCTAAACTATGCGTCTGAGAGGAAACAACATGAATTCCCATTTACAATCTTAAGGTCTTCGAAGAAGCAAAAATCGAGTTATCCAATAAACATTGAACAATGGGAACTACACTTCAGCAGCCTTCAAGGAGAAAAAGAAAAAATATCAAATGAATTCACATCGACACCAGATCACTCGCAAGACATTGACTTGATCACATGTGATGAAGTCATCCATTTTATAAGAAACGGCAAAAATAACAAAGCGGTTGGGCCAGACGGAATTTACATGGAGCATCTAAAAGACACCTTACAAGACATAGCAGATCCTTTAACTGCTCTATTCAGCAAATATCTTATGATGAATTCAATACCGCATCAATGGAGAAGATCAACTATAATAGTACTTTACAAAGGGAAAGGAAGGAAAGATGACCAGAACTCCTATAGGGGAATTGCTCTAGAGAGTGTAATGTTTAAACTGTTCTCCAAAGTCCTATTAGGACGCATCGCAAAAAATCTTTATGCAAATATACGTCCATTTCAATATGGATTCACTCCAGGCAGATCAACACTGCACACGGTGCAAGAAATTATTCAGGAAATAACTATCACTCATTCCCTCATCGCAACTCCCTGATATATGTAATCTTCATAGACTACTGCTCCAAGGCTATTGATAGCATCAGTAGATAAACATTAGTAAACAATTTGGAGAGCATATTAGGCAAATCAAGTCAGGAGCTCCAAACCATCAAGCCTATCCTTGATGCAAACCAAATAGCGGTGTATGACGACATCGAATGACATCATACAGACACGAGGGGTCTTGCAAGGAGACCCGACGAGTCCGATCTTATTCAACATCATGACAGCGGATATCGGCAACTATAAACGTCAATGTAAAACTACTGATGTACGCGGATGACATGGCCATTCTCTCCAAAAGCCCAGAACATTTGTAATGGTTTCTATAGCCCTCATGTTGAGCGACAAATGTAACAGTTTCGCTACCCCTAACTGTTGGGTGATAAATGTAACTGTTTACCTTTGCCTAAGCTATGTTGTTTTAATGGGCGCCAAGACCTCAATGCAATGCTGAAATCTAAATTTGTATTTAACAACGTCTAGCTCTGGTAGAACACCTTCAAGAATCTATTCACTCAGATCGTGGTATGATTTGATCATTAACCCAACAAACAATTGTATCAGGAGAAGGAATTGGTCTATATCTAATGCTACCTACTGAAAGCAAAGATTGCATTGTAAAAGAAATGAATTTATTATATAAAACAAGTATAGCAACATTAATAATAATAATAATAAGTTTAAAATTTAAATTGGAGCGTTGCGATTTTAATATTACCGATAGAAAATTACGTGAAAACGGAGTCTGATAAATTGATTTTACTCTTATTTCCAAGCTATGAAGTTACTGAAATATGAAATATAAAACAAAGAGAAATGAGAGATTGCGTATTTCTGCGTCATTCGCGCTTACCACTGGAAATGGCCGAAGCCTTTCCCTCGTACTGGATGATGCTGTGAGCTTCCCACAGTCTCCTGGACGTCGCCATCTCCGTCGATATTTGATGATATTCTTGTAGATTTGGTGACTTTATGGTCCTAACAACGGAGCCATACCCTCGTACAACCAAACTGGTTAAGTTTTAAACAGATAGTTCTCCACTCCACGGAACATCGGAGCGACACACACTTGCAACCGAACTAGTCAAGTCTTTCACAGATTGTCCTCGTTCCACGCCGTGCCGAACGATATATGCACACGTCGCATCCCCACTCCAGTCCCAACTTCCAGCTTACGTGGTCTCCACTGATCGGCTGAGCACCCCGCTACTACCCCTCCTCTGGCTCATTACACACGGCGCGCGAGAGGGAGAAGTCGTTTTCCGTTCCATATATCCGCCTTTCCTTGACGCTGCAACCCCGCTTGCGTAATACTTCCCGACAAGATTAAGCGTGTACTTGAATTCCCCGTGACTCATCTCTCTCAAATACCCTAACTGACGAAACTCCGTAAAATTCCGTAATCACATAATTTTCTATGATATTGTCGTTCGTAATAATTTGCTTGATAGTGTTTTCTAAGACGTAGAAAACCTATCTGTATGCTTATAATTTTTATAAAATGCTCCGAAAATATCTTAATAATAATTATAATAAATTAATAATAATAATAAATTAACATGAAAAATTCTCTTGGCTGAACAATTTGCAGTGTAAATAAATATAGAATGGCTTCCTACTGACTTATGCCAGTGGCATAAAAACCCCTCAAAAAACAGGTTACATATTCGCCTCGGATCATCGGATGATTTACCGTGACGACGGTCCATTATCCGATTATCCCAGACACGTTAATAAACCCCATCCAAAATACATATTACATAAATGAAATCACCCTAAATTACAGATATATACACTCATCATTTTTCTTCACGCACTTTGCGTCAAATTTTGTTGTCACTATGGATTGCACTTTGCAACCAGTCCAATGTTTTACATATAGAATAGTGTTCCACGGATATTTCCACCTCTCAAATTTCTCTATGTTGGAAAAATAGACATAATTAATGTGTGAGCACTATGTATTTATGATGTCATATCACACGCATTGAAGGTGTTCTGATATATTTATATCACCATAGAACTTCCTAATTTCACTGGAGGTCCCTTCCTTATGGTGAAATTTAATCTCATCACTGAGCACACGATCACACTATTGTGGCAGCGCCTCGTGACCATAATACATGATCTCTCTTTATAAAAGATGACATTAATATTGACTTATGAAGAAAAAAACAGTAAATGCGCATTACATATAACACCAAATATTTCTGTGCCGTAATTGCCCTGTCTTGTTAAGTTCCCGTAGACCATATTCTACTTAATACTAGTTCTCAACACAGACCAGTTCTCCTCACACAAATAACACCTTTGTACAAATTATCTTAAATTACACACTTACAAATCTTACATGGCGAGGCCGTAAACAGAAATCACGTGTGCTGATATGTATGAGATTCAAGAAGGACTGTCTCGCCTTCTGATGGCCCATCTTTTATCTCGTGGACGCCTTAAGCTAATAAGCCCTATACAAGCGCTCCCCCATCTCTTGGAGATAAATGGGAACCCATCAGCGCTGCCAAAATGGCCTTGGTGCATCGAGACAATTTAGTGCTCAACAGCATCCGACAATCCCGTCATATTTCCCTGTACCTTAAAAACTCTCATTTACTTACATACTACCCCCCTGTGTGACTTCTGATACGCCTGCCTGGAAGACCATCTCCTCCCACGCACCAAATACCACACTTACTCATTTGATAGGCTGGCTCGCCAGCTAAACATCCTCACTTTATGACACATACTTTCGGAGACTATGTATATTATACGCCCCATATAATCTGTTTCCCTCACTATTCTCCAGCACATATGCTGTTTTCCCAATACGTTTGGAAACTATAAATGGGCCCTCGTAGAGATAAAAGAACTTGGACATGACTTTCTCTAGC
This sequence comes from Meconema thalassinum, assembly GCA_946902985.2. Lineage (NCBI taxonomy): Eukaryota > Metazoa > Arthropoda > Insecta > Orthoptera > Tettigoniidae > Meconema > Meconema thalassinum. The sequence continues at coordinate 195,069,277 of OX336395.1, forward strand.
TTATTTGACTGTTTCGGTACTCTAAGTAAGACTCTGTCTCCCGGCTCGAATAGGTCAAATTTAGTTTCTTTTTGTTGGCGAATTCTCTTTTGTGCTGACTTAGATAAATTCTGTTTCGCCAACTGGACAATGTAATCCATCCCCGGTTGCTTACCCTCATTTAATCCCAACACCCTCGCTAGTTCATTTTGTGGTCTTTTTCCGAAGTGAACTTCGTATGGCGTCAATTTCGTGCTCTCATGCTGGACAGAATTCAGCCAAGTCTCGACCTTGGGAAGATGTCCAACCCAGGCCGCATGCTTGTCATGCACTAGAGTCCGAAAAAGACGAGCCACTTCCCTTAATGGACGCTCTGCAGAATTACCCTGAGGGTACCTTACAGAGGAATGAACGTGTGTTATACCAGCTTCCTGCATACTGGTTCTCCATTTCTTTGCAGTAAACTGTGGTCCACTGTCTGTCAGATAGTATCCTGAGAGGAAGGCCAAACTCAGGTACATACTTATTAATGATCAGACGGCTACACGCTAGTCCCGTGGCTTTCCTTAGCGGATATAGCTTGACATACTTACTAAAAGCGTCAATAACTATAAAAATGTACTCGTAGCCATACTGTCCTTTAACGATCGGGCCAAATAAATCCACACACAGTAGTTCGCCGGGACTACTGGTGAGAACTGCCGATCTCTCCCCCACTAAATATTTAACTGGATATTTACTCCTTTGACAGGTGTCACACTTAGCTAAAATCCTCCTAACATTCCTTCCCATTTTATTCCAAATGAAGTCACGACCAATTTCATAGAAGACCTTGGCAGCACCAAAGTGTCCTAATTCCCTATGAATGAACCAAATTAGCTCCTCCCGCAAAGTGGCAGGAACACATATTGCCCACCGATTATTCCTACATTTCCTTGCAAGAAGCCCATCCTGCATCTTGTACGTGAACCGTCCTACTTTCACATACTCTTCTTCACCTATTTCCAACCTAGCCAGTGGCTCCTTTAACTTAACGTCATCACGTTGCTCCACTAGCATATTTCTCAGTGTCTGTAACGATGCCCTGTTGCTACTGTCCACACATGCACATATTAAAATACCGTCCTCTGCTTTAACCACAGGATAATCCCTACATAAATTAGTGTCCCTCGATAGCATGTCTGCAAGAATGTTATCTTTACCTTTAATATATTTCACTGTGAATTCGTATTCCTGCAGAGCAAGAATCCACCTACTAACTCTGTTAGAACTGAGTTTACAAGTTCTCATATACAGTAATGCATGGTGATCTGTGTGGATCTCAAATTTCCCCCCTACTAAATACATTCTAAATTTCCCTAAACTGAAAACAATACCTAAAAGCTCTAACTCAGTAATCGTGTACCTTTTCTCTGCTGCTGTCAGTCCTCGCGAGGCTAAAGATACAATGCACAGATTACCCTCATCATCTTTCTGACATAATACTCCAGCAATGCCTATATGTGAAGCATCTGTCATAACCACATATTCCTTATCTTTTAACGGATATTTCAGCACTACAGCTTTCTCAAAACCTTCCTTCAGCGCTCTAAAAGCCTGATCATGCTTGGACTCCCATCTCCACCGAGTCCATTTTTAAGCAATTCCCTGAATGGTTCTACCAACCCTGAGTATTTAAGAACGAACCTCCTGAAAAAGTTGCAAATTCCCAGGTATGTTTTTAACTGTTTAACATTCTGTGGCACCTCTGCGTTAAGTATCTTATTAACCCTACTTTCTTCTGGTGTTACACCTCTACTCGACACACTATGACCTAAAAATGTCACATCTGACTGACAGAATGACGACTTAGACAGCTTCAAAGTGAACCCTGCCTGATCTAACTTCTGAAAAACTATATCTAAATGACGTAGATGCTCCTCAAAACTGCGTGAACTAATTACCATATCATCTATGTAAATGGTTACAAACTCTCCTGTGTCATCCCCTAATGCGATGTTTAAAGCCCTAATTAAAGCTGCTGAACTACTCTTTAACCCATAAGGTGTTCTACAAAATTGATAAAGGTTATATTTATGACTAAAAGCTGTAAATGGTCTATCTTCGTACATAAGTGGCACTTGCCAAAAACAGGAACTCAAATCTACACAAGTGAAATACTTCTTCCCCTCAAATGTTTGCATTAATTCCTCTATTGACATAGATTTCAGCTGATCTGAACTAATTCTACTGTTAACCAAACGAGCGTCTAAACAAATACGAACAGTGCCGTTGGTCTTGGGTACCGTGATCAAAGAATTAACATATGGACTGTTAGAGTGCTCAATAATCCCATCTTCAAGCATCTGATTAATTTGTGCCTCAACTGCACTCTGATAAGCGAAAGGTACAGGATATCTATGTCCTGTGAATACTGGCCTATCAATAACGTTCAATGAATGTGTATAGCAATTGGCCATACCAATGCGATCCTCAAACACTCTCCTATTACACAATAACACATCATAGAGCCGAACACACTGTTCATCCTCTATATTTCCCTGAAATGCAGCATCACGTAACGAGTCCTTTAGACTACCGTTCGTAATCACACTGCCCACAAAACATGGAGAACCCCGCTCTACGGCTGGCGATATCTCATTTAAAGTACAAATCACACCTACAATACTACTCCTCTGAATATGGTCATTGAACGCTACTTCTACTTCAGAATCTCCCCATTTAAATTTCAAACTCCCTACATCATAACATAAGTTACCAGACACTCTACTTAGCCACTCTGAACCCAAGATAACACTGAATACAAAATTTGGAATTACAAGACAAATCTGCTTCTCTACATGATTATTAATTTTAATGTCTACTAAAACTTGCTTAGAAATTACTTTAGACCTCTTCCCAACAGCTGTGATAACAAAAGTGCTTTTAATTGGCATCTCCTCAAAATTTACTCCAGTTCCTTTCATTTTATCATAAAATGCACTACTTATGCAACTCTTCATACAACCACTAGCAATTAAAACATCTGTGTATGCCTCGGACACGTTAAATTTAACTATGGGGCTCTTACTAACCACTTCCTGAATAATACCTTCATCATTTAGTTCATGTAATAATTCATTTCTTACATTTAGGTCATAGGGTTCCTGTATAATTGTATGGACAGGGCATGCTACAGACTGAGATTCTGACCTTACTTCGCAGCCTGGTTCGCGTTTAAAGAACCGCTACAGCTGGCCGTAGTACTACTAACTACTGAACTGGTCTGGTTGTTCTGGGCTGTGTTGTCATTGTTTGGCTGTATATTACTACCACTAGGCTGTCCTCTTCCTTGACCCCTATTCTGGTTGTAATTATTGTTATTATAATTTCTCCCTTGATTTCCCCTGAAATCATTGTTTCTCCCTTGATTTCCCCTGTAATCATTGTTCCTCCCTTGATTTCCCCTGAAATCATTGTTCCTCCCTTGATACTGATTACCATAGCCATTTCCTCTGTTCTGATTTAGCTGATTATTATTATTTCTATTTTGAGCGTTGGCTCCTTTGCCACCGTTCCCTTGAACTTCCTGATGCCTGGCTTCATTAGGCCTATTATTATTATTACCCTGGTTCCTATTGAAATTGTCCTCATAACCCCCTCTCCCTGGTGCATCAAATGTGCTTAACAAATTTTCTACTTGTGATATAGTCTTTACATTCTGGATACAGGCAGCCTCCTTGATCCTATAGGGAAAGTGCCTAAGTAGCAACCTCACCACATCACTTTCCTCCTTCAACCCATCCAGATATTTACACACTAATACCTGCCCTAAAAAGTATTCGGTCATGGTGGAGCTTCCTTTAGGGTTATATTTACCACACACTACTCCCTCACGATGCTGCGACTGAATAACCTCATTCCAGAACTTTTCACAGAATTTCATTTTAAAATCATTGATATCAGTAAACTTGTCTCTGTAGACAGCAAACCAATTCCTCGTTTCCCCCACAAACACTTGTTCTAAAATTTCAACTACCTGGCACCACTCAATACTACCATTTTCCAACCTCTCCCCGAATTTATTTTCTATAGTGTTCATGAACTCCATTGGGCACCCCTGTCGATTGCTGAACTTACCCAGTTCTACCTCCCTGTGTGTGCTATTCACAAAAACTGGCCTATTCTGACTATTTTCTTGCCTGATCCTAGCTTTTAATTTTAATTCTAATTCTGCGATTTTCTCCTCAGCCTTCCTCTCAATACTGTTTACTGTTAATTTAATGTTTCCTTCTGATTCTTCTACTTTATCATATAGCTTTGCTTGTTTCTCCTCAATCTTGCTAATGCTCTCTCTATTACTCTCTCTTAAATCATTTACTTCTGCAACTATTTGTGAGTGGACTTTCTCAATTCTACCCCCCAGCTGTTCCTCAACCTCTTTAGTAGCTACCTGAATTTTGTCAATTTCTCCCCCCAATTGCTTTTTGACCTGCTGTGTTTCCAGTTGCACTAGTTCTTTTAAATTTTCAGCCTGTGTACTGATTCTAATTTCCAACTCCTCCTGTACTTTTCCTAATTTTCTGTCTACATCTGCAATAATCTCTTTAGCCTTTTCTTCCATCACCCCCCTGATCTCTCCTCTTATCAGTTCGAATTTGTCACTCATTTCCCTACTGTTTTGTTCTAATTTAGCATTTAAAGTTTCAGTACTCTCTCTATTTTCCTTACTGTTTTGTTCTAATCTGGCGTTTAAAGTTTCATTACTCTCTCTATTTTCCCTACTGTTTTGTTCTAATTTAGCATTTAAGGCATCTGTACTTTCTTTATTTTCCCTACTGTTTTGTTCTAATTTAGCGTTGTTTTGATCCAGTTTAGCATTTAAAGCATCACTACTAACTTTGTTCTGATACATGAACTCGAGAAGTAAAGTTTTTAATTCTGGTTGGCCGCCTACACTCCCTGTTTCAGTATCGGGATTTACCTCCGCTACCCCGGTACTACCATCACTCGACATACTGCTCGTATCATCACTCTCCCGTTGATGACCACTACGTAACCTCATCTGTCTTTCTTTCTCATTCCCCATAATGATATACACTGATACAGACAAATAACCCCCAAAATACAGGCACAGAAATATATACCCTTCCTTCCACAAATGTTATTAGGTTTTCAGCCCCAAGTTGTCGGCGACAAATGTAATGGTTTCTATAGCCCTCATGTTGAGCGACAAATGTAACAGTTTCGCTACCCCTAACTGTTGGGTGATAAATGTAACTGTTTACCTTTGCCTAAGCTATGTTGTTTTAATGGGCGCCAAGACCTCAATGCAATGCTGAAATCTAAATGTGTATTTAACAACGTCTAGCTCTGGTAGAACACCTTCAAGAATCTATTCACTCAGATCGTGGTATGATTTGATCATTAACCCAACAAACAATTGTATCAGGAGAAGGAATTGGTCTATATCTAATGCTACCTACTGAAAGCAAAGATTGCATTGTAAAAGAAATGAATTTATTATATAAAACAAGTATAGCAACATTAATAATAATAATAAGTTTAAAATTTAAATTGGAGCGTTGCGATTTTAATATTACCGATAGAAAATTACGTGAAAACGGAGTCTGATAAATTGATTTTACTCTTATTTCCAAGCTATGAAGTTACTGAAATATGAAATATAAAACAAAGAGAAATGAGAGATTGCGTATTTCTGCGTCATTCGCGCTTACCACTGGAAATGGCCGAAGCCTTTCCCTCGTACTGGATGATGCTGTGAGCTTCCCACAGTCTCCTGGACGTCGCCATCTCCGTCGATATTTGATGATATTCTTGTAGATTTGGTGACTTTATGGTCCTAACAACGGAGCCATACCCTCGTACAACCAAACTGGTTAAGTTTTAAACAGATAGTTCTCCACTCCACGGAACATCGGAGCGACACACACTTGCAACCGAACTAGTCAAGTCTTTCACAGATTGTCCTCGTTCCACGCCGCGCCGAACAATATATGCTCACGTCGCATCCCCACTCCAGTCCCAACTTCCAGCTTACGTGGTCTCCACCGATTGGCTGAGCACCCCGCTACTTCCCCTCCTCTGACTCATTACACACGGTGCGCGAGAGGGAGAAGTCGTTTTCCGTTCCATATATCCGCCCTTCCTTGACGCTGCAACCCCGCTTGCGTAATACTTCCCGACAAGATTAAGCGTGTACTTGAATTCCCCGGACTCATCTCTCTCAAATACCCTAACTGACGAAACTCCGTAAAATTCCGTAATCACATAATTTTCTATGATATTGTCGTTTGTAATAATTTGCTTGATAGCGTTTTCTAAGACGTAGAAAACCTATCTGTATGCTTATAATTTTTATAAAATGCTCCGAAAATATCTTAATAATAATTATAATAAATTAATAATAATAATAAATTAACATGAAAAATTCTCTTGACTGAACAATTTGCCGCGTAAATAAATATAGAATGGCTTCCTACTGACTTATGCCAGTGGCATAAAAAACCCTCGAAAAACACGTTACACATTTACAAACGGCATTCAACGACATCAGGAACTGGGCAACATACAACTCAATGGAACTAAATGGCTCGAAAACCAAAGCCATGAAATTCAGGAGAGGATGCAAACTTGCAAAGGGGGATCATTTCACTCGTGGCAACTCTCCCTTACAATTCGTAACAAATTTCAAATACTTGGGGGTCACTCTCCAAACTACAGGAATTACTTTATCACTACACATACAAGAACGAACAGCAGCTGCAGCAACAACTATATATGACATACCCAAATTACAACTACTGTCAGTTTCAACAGCAATGGCACTATTTAAGATCAAGGTCATGCCGACGGCCACCTATGGAATACAACTAATCTGGAACTACCTGACGGTCGGAAATCTAAGGAAGCTGGAAAGCATTAAATCTAGCTTCCTCAAAAGAATGTTATCTCAAAATTCACAAGAAATAGTTATGCCTATATCCTTGCGCAGGAAACTCTCTTCGTAGATGACATAAAACACTGCTTCAGTTTATCAGAGACACAAGCATATGCAACGTTCATCGAAGAGAGGAGCAGCAAAGCAAGACAGATCCCGGAGAGGATAACAGAAACAGACGCAATGACAACAGACTGCTGGAAAGGACCAAACTTCCAATTCCGACACCTGTACACACGATTTGCAGTACACGGCTTTCATGGAAAGATTTGCACAGGAAGCGCCTACCTCGATCCTGACAGCTGCACCTGTAAGCCATGTAATGAACCATGCCCCAAATATCACCTGCAGAAGTGTAAAAATAGGACTTTATCACTAGTTGAACAAACTAAAAATTGGTGAAATCACAACAATAATGTAACTTTTCATTCTTTCAGTACACATTGTATTTAATAAATAAAATAAAAAAATAATTATGTCTAATACTAAATTATAAATTGGATAAATTAGAAATATCAGAAAGAAAAATTATACGCAAAATTCTCGGTCCATTAAGAAATACAGAGTTTTGGAAATTAAGAAGTAACGAAGAAATATATCGGAACATTGAAAACATAATGGAGACAATAAAGAAGAGGCGATTGTTATTTTTTGGACATTTATATAGAATGAATGATAGCACGTTAACCAAATAGATTTTTAAATGTCTTTGGAAAAAGAAATCGACAACAACCTGGTTTCAAGAAGTAAAGGAAGATTTAGAAAGAAACAATGTAAGAGAAGGAGATGCACTAGTGAGAGAAATTTTCAAAAAAAAGGTTTTGGGAATGGAAGGACTCCAAGGAAGGCAATATAAGAAAAACAGGTTCAAAATGGTCGGAAGAGAGAAAGAAGACACACAGCGAAAAGATGAAGGAGCACTGGAGGAAGAAGAAAGAGACTAAACATTGAAATTGGTTGTGGTCCTCAGAAGACCCTAACGGAGAAAGAAAAGAAGAACAAAAAAAATTGTTAGGTAGCACATCATCATCATCATCTTGAGCAGTTTCCAACCGCTGGTCGGGTCTGCTTGGAACATAAGCCTCTCCATCGTTTCCTGTCCATCCACCATCTCTCATCATTTACTGTGTCCCAGCACACTCCTCTTTCCTCCACACTCTTCTTAACTCCTTTCGTCCATCTGTCCCTTGGTCTTCCCCTTGGCCTCCTTCCCGTCATTTCCATTCCAAACATCTTCTTCGGTATCCTCTCCTCTTGCATCCTCCTCACATGTCCATACCATTGTAGCCTAGATCGCTCTATTCTATTTTGCAATGGTTCCTCTCTTACCATCTCCCTGACTCTCTCATTCCTTACTCTGTCCATTCTTGTCACTCCTACCCTACTCCTCTGGATCTTCATCTCCACTGCTCGTATTTTATTCTTGTCCCTTTCCTTCATCACCCATGTTTCTGAACCATATGTCAAAATTGGCACAAAGTAGGTTTTGTAGATGATTCCTTTACATTTTTGTGGTACATCTTTATTCCATATCATCCCCCTAACACTCTTGAAAAATCCATCTGCGCACCTTCCCCGCTCATTTATTTCCATCCTATTGCCTCCCTTTTCTTCAATTATGCTTCCCAAATACTTGAAGCATTCTACTTTCTGCAACTGCTGTCCTCCAAGTGTTATGCCCATATCCAGTCTGTTCTTCCTCGTTGTGATGACCACTTCACTCTTTTGTGCTGAGAACTTCATCCCATATGATAACACTACCTTCTCCCACTCATCTAATTGCTCTTGTACTTCTTCCTCATCCTCTCCCCATACCAGAAGGTCATCAGCAAACAACATTGCCTTCATTTTCCTTTCCCCAATGCTATTTACCACTTTTCGTATGATTTCATCCATCACCACTATAAATAACAGGGGTGAGAGGGCACTTCCCTGTTTCAGACCACTCTCCAGTTGAAACCATTCCCCGTTCTCTCTCTTCCCACCTTTACACAGCTTTTGCTTCCCTCGTACATTGCTTTCACTCTTGCCACTGTCTCCTTGTTCACTGCTTTTGCTCTCATTGCTTCCCATACCTTGTTTCTATTAATACTATCATATGCTTTCTCAATATCCAAGAAGGTCATCACCAGATCTTTCCCATATTCATAATGGTGTTCTTGTAGCTGTCTTACTGCAAAGATGAGGTCAACTGTTGACCTTCCTGGCCTGAATCCATACTGTTCTTCCCTCAGCCCATCTTCAACTTCTGTCCGAATTCTTCTCTCCAGTACCTTCTCAAATATTTTGGCGCAGTGGCACATGAGTGTAATTCCCCTGTAGTTCTTGCATTCCTTCCTACTTCCCTTTTTAAATATGGGTATTATTATCCCTCTTTTCCAGTCCTCTGGTATTTTCTTCTCCCTCCATATCACTTTCATTACTCGAAAGAGCCACTGTGTTCCTATCACCCCTGCTGCTCTCACCATCTCCACACTCACTTCGTCTATTCCCGGTGCCTTTCCCCCTTTCATCTTCTTTAATGCTTCCTCCACTTCTTTCCATGTCAATTCCTTCTCTGAAATGTCTTGGTCACTGTCTGTTTCTTCCTCCACAATGTCCACTACGCTGGTTTTAGTTGGATTTAGGAGTTCCTTGAAGTATTCTCTCCAGATAACCTTTACTTCTTCCATATTTTCGACCTCCTTTCCATTCCTGTCCACCATTCTGACATTTTCCCCTGTATCTCTTCTCTTTGCCTTTATCATTCCATACAACACTTTCTTACTGCCATCACAGTCCTCCTCCATCATTTCTGTCCATTTCTCCAGCCATTTCTTTTTCTCTTCCTTCACTACTTCTCCCGCTTCTTTCTTCCGCTCTTGGTATTCTTCTCTTGTTCTGTCTGTCCTCTGTTGGAACCATTTCCTGAATGCTTCATTTTTCTTTTTCACTGCTTCCTTAGTTCTGGGGTTCCACCATGGTGTTTCCTTCCACCTTTTCTTTCCACTAGTTCTGCCACACACGACTTCCGCTGCTTCTACCAACACGTCCTTGAACCTATTCCATTCTTCTTCACCTGTTTTCGGATCATCCTTCGGTAATTTGTTCCTCACTAATATCTGGAACTTCTCCTTATTTCCATCCTCCTTCAGCTTCCATGTCCTTATTCTTCTTTCTTGGTTTTCAGTTCTCCTCTTTTCCTTCAGTCCTCTCACCTTGGCGACCAGCAGACGGTGGTCACTGTCCAGGGCTTCTGAAGGTATTACCCTTATATCCGTGATACTCTTCTTTGTCTCCTTCCCGCATAGAATATAATCCACCACTGATTTCCTAGTCAAATCCCTGCTGTACCAAGTAATTTTATGGCTCTCTCTCTTCTTGTACCATGTGTTTCCAACCATCCCGAGCTAATATAAACACACCCGGTTTTTATCACGCACAGTGGGGGTAGTAACACATCAATCTTTATCCAGGCCAATGGTTTTGCAAATCATTTCTTTTTTCACATAGAACATAACGTGTGTCGAGTGGTGTATTTTGTAACGGACATGTTGACAACCAGGATTGCAATAAACTTAGGGTGTTTGAGAGGAAAATAATACAGAGAATTCATGGTGCTGCATTGGATAGAGGAGAATGGAGGATACAAACTAATAGGGAAATAGATGAAATCCTCAAAAGCGAAGACATTGTTCGATATATAAAGTCACAAAGACTACGATGGCTGGGCCACATTGAAAGGATGGAAGACAAAAGAACACCAAAGATTACAGAAATTACAGAAAACTGACAGAAGAATTATTAGAACAATTCTTAACAATAAACAGCAAGTTAATGGACAGTGGAGATTGTTGCCTAACAACATCGCCTATCGTGAATGTGAATCAATAATAACTACAATGCGTAAAAGAAGAATTTCCTTTATCTGTCACATATCAAGACTGCCAGAAACCAGGATATTGAAACAACTATTTGATTACTTTTTGAAAAATAAAATCAATAATAATTGGTTCAAAGGCAATTTGGAAGAATTGGGTATAACCTGGCAACAAATCAAAGAGAAGAGAAGAGGATTTTTAAGAACAAAAGCATAAGTCTCAAACTAATAACAGTTGAACGGAAACAATAAACTATATCGGACACACAAAGGGCTTCCATGTTGGAGAGGATGAGAAAGTTCTGGGAGGAGAAAAAGAAGAAATTTACTCAAATGTATTGATTTAAGTGCTCCAATGTGGGCGTAAAATATGTAAATAATAAATAAATAAATAAAGCCAGAATGGAAAGAAGACGACACCCTGGTAGGCCAAGGAATCGATGGAAAGATGAAGTGGAGGTGGACTTGCAAACAATGAATGTACGACTGGAGAACAGCTGTCCAAGATCGAGATCGATGGAAATCTGTGGTTGGGGTGGGCAGAGCTCACACCGGGCTGTAGTGCCAGGTGATGAAGAAGAAGAAGAAGAAGAAATATTGGCAACAGGACGTCAATGTGAGTGCCCCGAACATGGCTGCCGTCGTTGAATGAGCAAGAAATAGAAACATTTATTGACATAATAAAACAAATATTTCCGGTGCAACAGTGATAATTGACAGTAATTTCAATTCATAATGACACCCAGAAAGGTATATGAATCATATATTTTCAATAATCTGCCAGGTAGAAATGTAAAAGCTAAAAGTAGCCGTTGTCAAGTTTTAACCCAGTGGTGATGATGGGGAATAATCTGGAGACGAAGTAGTAAGGTAACTGTACCGGTTTTCGTCACTGATCCAGTCTTCGTCACTCTCGTATATAAGTACAAAAAATAAGCATGTCAACGGGTCTTTCTCAATGCACGAAGTCTTACGAGATGCGTCATACCTTCCTTGCCGATAAGGAGCAACTTTGCAAAATCATGCGTGCGATGTAATAGGTGATTCCCTGCGTCAAACATCTCCTGTGAGCTGAGCTGTCTTGACGCACCATTTGCTTCTCGCATGTGCTAAGCACGCGCGCGAGTTAATTATGTGCATGCGTGTTATGTTCCGACATTTTAAAATGTTACAAGTGCGTGATATAGTTGGTAATTGTTACTGTAACATATGTGATTTGTTATTTCGTGCTCACGTGCCTAGTTTAGTTAGAAATGCGGGTGACGAACACTGGATTTAAAAAAATGCACTTTACCAATGCTCGTCATTTGTGACGAAAACTGGCACATTGTCATTTCTCCTTGCAAGACCAAACTAACAGCGGCAATATACTTATAATGTAGCTCTAAAGTACCCTGTATTAATTAAATTATCATTTGATCATCGTGTCCAGTAGTCGTCATAGCTGACGAACTTTAGAGCACATTCGTGACGAACACTAGTGCACGATAATGTTAATGTTTGTGTTAACGTTTCACAACCAATAAACATTTACAGGGTATTGTTATTATTACGTAGGTCCCTCCCCTTGATGGCCGCACCTCAGTAGGCCTAGGTTTTTTGGGCTAGCTGTGCTACAGAGGATTTTTTTATTTTTATTGAGATGATAAATAATATATTATTCTAAGACTAAATCTTTGCTTTCAGGCAATATGATAGATAGTTATTGTTGTTTTAAGGGGCAGAACTACGAGGTCATCTGCCCCAGGCAATATGTCGAAACGCACAGTTCTGAATTATGATATTGAGCAAATGGAAGCTGCTATTAAGGCCGTTGTGGAGGACGGCATGAGTATTAAAAAGGCCGCGGAGAGGAATGGTGTTCCGAGAAACACCCTCTCGGACAAAATTAAAGGAAAATCTCCTAGAGAGAGGAAAATGGGGCTAAGTTCCATTTTAACAAAGGAAGCTGATGCTATGCTAGTTCAATGGGTAATCTCACTACGAAAAGCGGGGTCCCGGTAACAAAGGACGATTTGCAAAAGCGTCCAGTGCCTTACACAAGAATTGAAGAGGGACTTTCCTTTCAAAGATGGCCGCCAGGAAGGAAATGGCGTGAATCTTTCATAAAAAGAAATCCGGGTCTATCTTTTACGAACCCCTCAAAATTTGACAGTAAGCCGTGCTGCAATTACGGAACATCAAAATAAAACCTGGGTTTCAGAAGTCTACAGCTATTCAGTGGAAAACGACTTCCAGTCTATTTTGTCAGACCCTCGGCGACTGTTCAACGCTGACGAGACGGTTTTCTTTCTCAATCCGAAAGGTAACAAAGTGCTGGCGAACAGCGGTTACAAGACAATTTATCAGCAAGTGAATTCGGATGAGAAAGAATGCTTGACGGTACTTCTAACAGGCACTGCCCACGGCGATATTTCTCCTTCCCTTGTCGTGTTCAAGTATGAACGTCTGCCGCAAGACATCATTATTGCCTCAATGCCATCACACTGGGGCATTGGCAAATCGCCAAACGGGTGAATGACGGGGGGAAGTGTTTTACGAATTTCTCAGTAACATATTTCATCCTGGGTTGGTTGAGAAGGAGATTCCTCTCCCTGACATTATTCATAGACGGGCACTTCTCACACTTAACCATACATACTAGTAAATTTTGTGAGGATCATGGAATTGTTTTGGTCGCTTTACTACCTAATGTCACACACGTACTTCAACCTACGGATGTAGGTTTTTTTAAGCTACTAAAGACTGCCTGGAAGAAAAATGTACATGAGTGGCGAATTCAGAGGGTTTCTATGGCAACAATCGGTGTTAGGCCTCAGCGAATGGTCATTTTCCGGGCTGTTATGCCGTGGTCTCACTTGTTTAGAGCAGAATTACGATATTTTCCTGTTCGTATGTCGTCTACCCACCAATCCCACTTCCCATTGCCGTCTTTCTTTTTTTTTAATATTCCATTTTTATTAAAAAACATAATTACTGGTACTGTTTTATTCGTAAATGTTAGCCTCCAAGTCGATAAATCGGTGCATTACGCAACAATTGACAGAAATGCATTATAAACAGCAGACAAGGAAAATTACAATGTGACGGCAATTGGTGCAAATGGGTGACGAATATAGGAAAAATCCAAATACATCGTACCGAACACTGGCGCAAAAACACTTTTTAAAAAAATACGTCATTTTTCCTAAAACGAATATCTTTGATATTTGGTCTTTCGTAGTGTTTGAGTTTGAGGTTAGGTACAGTGCTTTTGTTGATTAAATTTACCAAAATGTGTACGGTGTATATGATTTCTTGTCTAAATCTCCCTTAACATGACGACCATTGGTGCATTTACCGGTACATTAATAGATGTGGATTACTGAAGAAATTCCTGCACACTGGACCATAGGAATAATCCATCCATTATTAAAGAAAGGAGACAAAACGAACCCAGGAATTACCCTTCTGGACTGCACAAATAAAATTTTCTCTCGCATAATTTACAACAGAATTAAAAACATTCTGGAACCACAACTTGGAGAATATCAGGAAGGATTTCGCCCTTACAGAAGTTGTCCAGACCAAATCCTTATCCTGAAATTAAGAATGGAATATTACAAAAACAGAAATAAGCAACGCCTTTATGTCTTTTATAGATTTCAAGAAAGCCTATGATAGTATTCATAGACTGACACTGCCAAAAAACCTCAGATCATATGGTCTCCATCCTAAATTGATAAAAATCATTGAATTAACATTAACAAACCAAATTCTAAAGTTAAATTTAGGGGAGAAATATCAACAGCTTTCACAGTAAAAACTGGTCTCAGACAAGGTGATGGATTATCCCCTCTGCTTTTCAATGTGGATCTTGATTACATCATGAAGGTTTGGCAAAAGAAAAACCCTCCTAAGATCAAAATTGGAACAAAACCATCAATAAAAATAAACTGCTTAGGATTTGCAGATGACTTAGCTCTTTTAGCACTAGACAAGGAAGAGGTTTGTACTCAGATCACTGGTCTCTAAGAAATTACTCAAGGGATAGGATTACAGATATCCTTCGAAAAAACTGAGATCATGCCTATGAAACCCTTAGATATAAATAAAGTCTATATAAATGATCATAAAATTAACCTACTTCCTCAATATAAGTATCTTGGAGAAATTATCACACATAACTTAAATGAAAAAGTAACTTGGATAAATAGAACAAATAAAATGAAAAAGGCACAATCTCCAACCCAGTCAACATATAATAAAAAATGCCTATCAATAGCTACTAAGATCCAACATTATAAAACTGTAACTCTCCCTGAAGCCACTTATGCTTGTGAAACACAGTTCCACATTAAAAATGAACAAAGAACTGATCAGCTCCTCAAAACGGAAAGAAGAATCATTAGAACGTGCATAAATAAAAGTATGAGGTTGAGGGAGTCTGGAGGAAACTGTCTATCGTGAGATTGATACAATCACCAGCACAATGAACAAGAAAAGATTTTTATTTTTTTTTCACATCTTACGGCTTTCAGAAAACAGAATTGTACGCCAACTAGTGATGAGAAATCTAGGAAAGAAAACTGGAGGAAAATGGATCCAAGATATCTAACAAGATCTCAAAGCAGGTGGACTCAAGATAACAGATGCCGAGGAGAAAAATAAAATTAACTCCATTCTTAAAACTCACATATTTTCTGCAGAAATGACACATAGAAAGCCTATGGAGATTTCAGACGAGTTGAGAATATCCCAATCTGAAAGAATGAAAAAGTACTGGAAAGAGCGCAAGAACCAAGCAGTACTACCTTCAAAGAAGAAATGATTGTGGAACGACTCAAGTGGTCCAATGTGACCAATCAAGATTAATAACAGACGTTTACTCCTCGGCTGTCTATAACCCACCCGCCATCCCCTTTTTTGATCACAATGTATAATACAGTAGATAAAATTCCAGCTGAGACCGCCATTATACGGCTGATTTATTGACAAGTACAGTATTGTCATTTGTAGCTCTTCAGCCGGTCAACAAGAATATGCTCAACGAATATAAAGTATAAATATGTAAGTTTTATTTATTTATCGTATGGCTTTTAGTGCCGGGAGTGTCCGAGGAAATGTTCGGCTCGCCTGTGTCTGTAGCTGCTTCCAGCGGACACCCTTCGGGTGAGCTACAAGTTTCGTTCAATTTCAAGTAGTTCCAACTTTCGCTACCAGATATCAATGATACCTAGTGGTGAATGTTGGAACTTTGATAGAGCGTTCCGACGAAATCTAACCTAACATTTTAGCTGCACACAAGTTTAGTCTGTGGAAGAATCTTTTACATGCCATAAATCTATGATATGGGACTGCCGGGTTTAGTTCCCCCCCCCGAAGGAAGGCATACTGAAGGATTTTAACGCTCTTAAAAAATCTGACGACTTCGGCCGGGTTTGAACTCGCTATCTCGGGCACAGCAGTTCAGCATGCTACCAACTACACCACCAAAGCCCTACAATATGTAAGTGATAATTAGGGACCGGATTCTTAGGTTTTTACCTATTTTTTTCCTTACTTCAAAATTCAAAAATACTTCAATACTTTTCCGAATCCCACTCAAAAGAGCCATATTCATGAATTCTGTAGTACCTATAAAAAACTAAATGATATGCGAATACATAAAAATACCTAATTGCAGTATATTTGAATTTTTAGTCCATAATTCTTAAAAGTAAACCTCAAGGTATTGATCATTCCTAGTTCTACAGTGAGTCCGGGAATGTTCTCCTCAGCGCCTACATGCGTCTGCGAGAGCTAGCTACAGCAGTTAAGTTGGTAGCACGGCCGCCGCTTTAATCATAACAAATAAACAGTAAACTTTGTACTCAACACAGCCATTCATAACAGATGCTGGAACCATTCACAGTACATCACTCTTTTTCTGTAATCAGTTGGTTTTAATTCATAAACCACTGTAACTTTATAAGGGAACGAACAACTGAAGCTTGTCTCTTACAGCTCTATGTGCTGTCGACTTAGAGATTCCTGTTTGTTGAGCTAATTTTCGTGTTGATTTACTTGGAGCATTATATCGGAGATTTCATCAAGTTTTTAGTCTGTTTAAAGCGTAGGCCTGCCTGTTCCCGGTACATCGTGAACTGAGCCAGTCACACGAAATTTACCTATAAAATCCCGAACGGTATCACGGTTTGGACACTTTGAATTAGGAAACTGTGCCAGAAATCTTAATTTTACATTTTCTGTAAACCGATCGCCTTTGCGAAAAACGTATTCCACCAAAAAAAAAACTCTCTCTTCAGTAGTAAACATTACCGCCTGTATACTGTTGCACTCTTCCAATAATCTATCTGAACGCTCGCTTACTGCACTACACACTGAAGACATACAGGCACGCTCGCTTATCGCAATACACTGACAGCCCACACGCAGGAGTCCCCCTTTCAAGGACACAGTGCAGCCAACTCAACCTCTCGCAGCTGCATGTACCCACTGCGGAGAACATTCTCGAGCTGTATTATACATATACAGATTTTAATTCATTCATTGAAAAGATATCCATTTCTTTTATTAACCCTCGGGACATTGCGCCGCGGTCTTTTCGACACTGTCATTTTGTTGAGTTATGCCGGATCATTTAGCACAATTTGTGTTTAAATATCATTGTCAATTCCACTCGTATTATTTTCGTCAACAGACTTGTCTGAACTGATTATCGCAGTCAGTTCCGCACGCGCCATGCTAACACTTGACAATACACGCGGTAACTGAGTGTTATAAACCCTCACTTCCTGTACCGAAAGCATCATCGAGACATCAATATACCTATCTGCATTCCGCTCAACATAGACCATAGTTCGTAAATAACACATAGTATTTTGATTAATGAACAGCGGAGAGGAGAAAATTACACAAGAATGAAGCACTGTAAGAAAACATTAATTTACGTAGCCGGTTGTCCGCGCACCTATACTAAACTATGTAAATTAACGTAGCCCGTCATCACCCAGTAGTAGTCAAAATTCGATCGCTAACGGGAGTTTAAATAGTCCCTAAATCTCTACTTAGTATAAAAAGAAAATAATTTATTTATGTTCAAAGGAAGCCAAGCAGTAACGATGTCAGTGAAAAAGTCGGAAAAAACCTGGCGTCCGTGCGCTTTTTAAGCTTATGCTGGGCAAACCGTTAAAAATATCAATATACCATGAGTGTAAGAATTGTGCAGAATGAAAAGTTCTACAAAAATGTCTGCAAGAGTATATCTCTATCTTCAATACATCGCCCACTATACGTGTTTTTAGATTGGACGGGAGGGAGATTTGTGTTGCATGCACCTCGCCATTCTTAAATTACGTCTGACAAGAATTCGTTGCTCATGCTATCTCCATGATAATATAATGGATAGTCCAGTCAGTGATTTTAACCCATCATGCTGAGACGTAAAACGGATATAGGCCTAGGTCGTAGTTCATTGACATCGGGGGAAAATAAGCGCTTGTCACGAAATGCATTCGTAACTGTTTCCGAGCGAAGCTAGTATAAACAACACTATATTTTAAATATATTGTCGCCAAAGTTACTACATCTACTGACAAAATCGCTAAATTGGAAATACTGATCGCAACGAACAAAATGCTCAAGGCCCAATAAAATGGCGCAGTTGGCTCCTGCGCAGAAGGCGAACGGAAAGGTTGCCACATAAATTCGAAAGTATTGCTTCCACTTTTACGGGATATAGCCAAACTGAGAAAAATCCCTGATTAACAAAGAAATTCCCTGATTTTTCCCCGATTGTTGCAGAAATTCATAATTCCCTGAGAATTCCCGGTTTTCCCGGGTCGTAGACACCCTGGTTAAGATCGGACGGAAGGGGGATTTGTGTATCATGTGGCTCTATCGCTTGTTACATCAAAACGAATCTTTTCGTGTTCACTGCTGGAGGGAAAACGAGTAATGTCGTATACAAGGAAATCTTATAAGACGTCGGTTAAAAGTAGCCTATCACCTTGGGCAGGTGGCTAGTTATTGATATTTTAATGTAACGATGCATACGTCAATTACATGAAACGATTGAATCTTTAACCTTAAATTTCTCAAGATTTAAAATATTCGATATTTTGGACCTTTTTCTCAGGAACCACATGCCTGAACAAGTTGACATTTTCTGAAGTTATAGATACTTACAAACCAAAAGCTGCAAAGCAAAATGGAAGTAATCCCAAAAAAAAAAGATAAAAAAATAATAAAGAACTCAAATAAAGGCTAAAAGATATTGACGAAATCAAAAATTCATAAAATCGAAACCAAATGCCTGACAACAATAACTTTGCTTCACAAGCTGTATCAATAACATTAGATTAAGAATTATAGATTTCCCCCAATTATCTATTTTAACACCAGGGAAAAAGGTACCAAAATACAAGTTCGGTACTCTTCTAAAATTTTCAAAATTTTCAAATGTTCATTATTTTTCAAATGTTTTCAATTTCTATAATTCATTATCAAAACACTGCCATGGATGTTATTGATATCTTGTAAAAATCTCAAGTTTCTAGTTGTCATGGTTATCTAATAACAAAGCTTTTATTAAACGCATGTCCTGTCTGGTACAGATCTAGCCACGCTAAGCAGGTAGACATTGCATTAAATGAGACCTGCATACTTATTACAGGTTGTCTCAGATCTACGCCGCTTGATAAAATCTACTATCTGACGGGTATCTCACCTCCGCCGTGAATCGGCAGCCAGATTAGAGAAATCTAAAGCTTTGACCCAACAGACCCATCCTTTGTATGGTTACTTACCTGCAGCTCAAAGACTCAAATCAAGAAAAGTTTTCTTCACGCCACTGAAAATTTGACAGTCTCTCCTTCAGTGTTTAGATTGCTCTCTTGGCGCTCTAGATCTAACGACTCTGCAGGATGGACGCTACCATCTTAACACCTGCCCGCTGGACATGAAGAAACCTGGTCAACGTGGACGACCCTCAACAGGCTGCGCACAGGAGTGGGGGAGGTTGAAGACAAATTTGAAAAAGTGGGGATTTGCCTGTGACTCTACTTTGTGTGAGTGTGGTGAGGAGCAGACTATGAGTCACCTCCTCGTTTGCGGGTTGTGTCCCATCACATGTTCGCCACGGTATCTGATGGACGGAACTCCTGAAGCTTGCGAGTTGGCAAAATTCTTGATTTGAGTATGAGTGCGTGTATATAATCAATTATGCAATGTATACAGGGATTTCATGGTTTTCGTATACAGGGCGCCCGAGAATGTTCTCCGCAGTGGATACATGCAGGTTGTGAGTGGTTGCCTCATCGGTTTAGTTGGTAGCACAGGTGAAACCCACACGTGTGGGCTGTAGCCTGTCGAAATCGTCAGTGTGTATTGCAATTAACGAGCGTATGTGTCATCAGCACTTCCAGCATCTGTTATGAATGACTGTGGTGAGAACAAAGTACTGCTCGCGTCTAAGCTGCGTGGACCTGAGAGGAATGTGCATCGCGGACTATGAGAAGTTGTGTTGACGAGTGATGAGGTTTCTTGGTCCGTGCATAGTACAGAACCAAATACATTGGTCGGTGACTCACTCACCCATTCGTAACACCACAATGGTTTCAGAAAAGACCCTATGTTAGCAGTATTGGAATAGACGAGAATGTCAGGTAACACGGCGGGCTGTCGACAGGGTTCTCAATTCTCGCCTGCTCCTTCCCTGCCTCTGCCCTTCATCCCGCAAGTTCACAGAGCTTAGACCCAAGCAGTATACTGTTTGCTTGTTATTAGAGAACACAGCGATGATAGAATGCATTCTGCACATAAGTCAAGCAGCATTGCGCGTCATAGCAGCTCATGTCACCACGGACAGTTAAACGATGACAGAGGCTACTTGAGCTGAGTCATATCCTACTTGCACAACTGTACCTGTCAACGAAGCAGGCTGACGTGTGACACAAGTAAACAAAGAATAGTTCCCATCTCGACCGCCGGCAATCATTTCGTGAAAGGCTAACATGATGTAAGCGGCAGCCATGCTACCAACGTAACTTCTGTAGCTAGCTCTCGCAGACGCATGTAGGCGCTGCGGAGAACATTCCCGGACTCACTGTAGTACCAAATGTAATTTTTCTATTATTTTATGATTTATGTTCTCTGACACGATTAAATAAATTAAACAGTTGCATTGTTGGCTAATCTACACTACCCGGTTCCCTCAATCTGATCAGCCGAAGGTTAAAATCCAATAACATTATTATATTACATCTTACCTTCAGTTTGTCTACTGCCTTTCTTGCGGTCCTGTTGAGCTGTCTGCTGCCGCTTTCTACAGCGTGCTACTTCGGCCATGACAAACGCCAAGTAGTGAAACTTGAAGGCCATCACTTCGTTTGTTTCAAAGCCTCGTTTCATCTCTCGTTCACTCATTATTTCCAGAATCTTTTGAATCTTGTCCAAATGCGCTGGCAAAGATGGAGATTTTTGCAAGTTAATTGCCACTCGCACCGGATGAACATTTACCTGGAAAACCAAATTGTATATGACAATGATTTGGACATTTTGATTTACATAAATAAAGAACAAAATACCATACTTTCACAACCACCTCACTGAAAAGAATGAAAAGTCTACGGTTCAAACTTCGCTGGACAGGACAGGTTAACGAAAGACATGCATGCATTTAGGAGAGTCAGTTACCTGCATGACAAATTTGTGAAGGACAGGTGAAAGAGCTAGAGGCAGTCTGGGTTCTGCCTCCAAGCCCTGAGACATTGTGAAATAGTCTATGTCAGCAATGGGGACATGGTTGTTGATAACAGCCACGCACGCATGGTTCCCTGGAACAAGCAAGCAAGCTATAAACTTAAGTCTCAAAGATATAAGGAAGCTACTCCAAAATACAGGGATACAAGATCAGTGCAGAACTCCCTCCTTTGGTGGTGTCAGTCACCATGAAAATTGAAAAAAATGCTATAGAAATTTATAATCAAGCCGAAATGGAAGAGTTGAATCTTTCATCGCTAGGGGGTGTTATTGAATATGTTCAGTAATCATATCATGACTATGCTTATTAATTGATTGTAGGTTAATAAGGATCTACACACAAAAACAGGCCAGACAACCCCTTGCATGTAGTACAAGCAGTAATTATCCTCATTGGTCTAACCCAGGATGGAAGCTCGCAGTTTTATGCCACCGTTAATCTCACGATCAGAAGCCATGGGACCTCCTTTTGGGATTACAGTAGTACAGTGAGATTCCTTTGTTGGAGCGGGGCCGGCGGCCGACTGCCGGGCGCCTTCTGCCAGCCAACCGATCTCGGGCCGCAGGGTTACGCAAGGCGGAGGCGAGGTAACCAGAGTCATTAAAGTCATTGTCACTAAACTTTCATCAACGAGGGTGTGAAATGTCAGGGCACAGATAAGAAGGTAACAAACGACAGCTGCAAGATTTAATTAAAGAAGCACAGATGTTTTTTTTATTTCTTGGGAATCTGGAAGACCTCACGTCACCAGTTAAAGGTTAGAACTTATCTTTTAACAGAAGATACTAAACATGTTCTCTTTTACCTGACAGACAGTAACTTTGGGAGTTAAATCTTTACATTATGAAGCTACTCCTGCACCCCTCCCCCTTGCGTTTTTACTGTAATTAATCGAAGCACGGACCTAAGCCCGTTTGATATTCAATTGTGGGTTACTTTAAAATACAAAGTGTACAGATCAATTACTTGTACTCTAGTGGAGCTGGAGAACAATATACGGCAGCAGATATCCCTCACAATAGCACGGAATCACAACGTCTAAACGCTAATTTATTTACACAGTACAACGCCCGTCTGTCAGCTGAAGGAGAACACACTCAGCATCTCCTGTAGATAGGTAAGTTCTTTAATCATGATTTGCTGGTGAATTAACCATTAATTAATGTACTTTTTTACGGTTTCCACCTGCGCGCAATCCACAGTTCAAGCTCGGTTGGCTGGCGGAAGGTGCGCGCGCCCGGCAGCAGGCCGCCGTCCCCGCTTCAGCAAAAGAATCACCCTGTATATCCTAAACAAAATGGCAGCATCCATGTCATGGACGACACTAAAGGTTTAGCGATGCAACATGTGAAGGTTTTTACATTATTGGTCTAGACAAAAATCCATTGGCCTGGATATATTATTGATGCGTAAGTACACCCAGTGAGCGTGCCAAAGACCAGGGGATTGAAATTAGACACACTGTAGTTATCTCGTAACTAGCACAATCCATGTCCAACTTAGAATGGAACTTGGCGCTTTTTTGTTGTTTTATGATACTGGATATACAGAAGTACAGTAAGCGTGGAGTTGGCAATATTGTACTTTTATTTGATTTATTGAACAACCTCCGTCAATCAATACATTGGTTATGTGCTACAACGCACTAGTTGTGGGACATGTTTCGAACCCTGGAACGGCCCTTTATTAGCCACAATTTTGACGCCGTTAAAACATTATACATAAAACACTGAGCAAGGTAAAAGGAACATCATGCACATACAGTCACTCATAAAAACACAATACAGTCCCGAACAAATTACAAATTTTAATTTTTTTTATGTATAGTCCATTATCTTCAATTGATCAGACTACTGTCATGAAATCCTGTCAATTCCAAGAATCCTTTGCTTGGCGCAGAGTAAGATGGGAAGTTGTTCTTATGGTCAAAGGGTGCAATTACTTGTATGAGGACGAAAAAATCACGCAAACATTTCCACTGAGCGGCTCGAAAATGAGAACTGAATGTCCAGAAAGCAAATCCTCTGTGGACAAGAAGAGAAAATAAAAATGAAAATAATGAACACAAAACTGATCAAAAACAAGACTTGTCGCGGAAAAACGAAAAAGAAATCTTACCTTACACGTGCCAGCAATGGCCTGCTGGCTAGGATCAGGTGTTGCAACTGAATAGCTAGGTCAGGTCAACCGAGGACGAGGAGAGAATGAGGGGACTCTCTGCCGAATGATGTGTGGGGGAAGAAATACTGGGGGGAGGAGTGGGGATGTAATCCCAACGAACACTTGCAACTACGTTTTTTTTTAAGCGTTTGTTGTTAACGACGTGATTGGCCAAAGTTTCATACAAAATATTGTTATCAAAGTTAACTTCATTTAAATTGTGTGACGGATTAATTCTTAAAGCCAGATCTATTTCCAGTTGTTCCAAGATGTTGAACATGGTTCCTTTACTGCAATAATGCAGGATTTCCAGATCGTTTTCAATATTGGAGAAATTATGGTTATACTCTATCATATGACTATTGACGGCCGAAAACTTTTTATGCCTAGCAGCGTTAAAATGTTCGTAGTAACTTACGTTAAAACTATGTCCCTTTTGACCGACGTAGTCCGAAGGACAATCTTTGCATTTGATTCTATAGATGCCTGATTTCTGAAATGTATCCTGTTTGTTAATAGAACTAGAATTAAACAAATGATTCAAGGTAGTGTGCTATTTTTAACTCGTATTTCTTTAATGCATTAGTGATGTTGTGCGTCAGTTGGTTTATGCACGTGAACGTAGCAGAAGAACAGTCTTTTTTCACAGGTTCAGAGGTGCCAACATTTGAAGTGGGTTATCAGTAATCCCTTATATTGAACCCCCCCCCCTCCCTCACACAAAAAATTTCATGTTAAATCCAAAGCATGCTCCACCCTTCTCGATAATGACACCACCTTTTCCCTACCCGGAAGCAACCTATAATAAAGAACATCATATCACACAATAAAATTTGCACATTGCCTGCTAGTTCTGTGGTAAGAAAAATTCCTTGTAGCTTGTTTTCCAACCAGTACGCTTTTCCGTGAAAGTTTACTTGTAATATACTTCCCCTGGTCATGACATGCTCGTCTTCTGTATCATAAGCGATTCCAGTGTAGATGTGCTTAATGTAGGTCTGAATTTTGTCTGATTTTTTTCTAACACTGAAAATTCATTCTGTGGGAGAGTTAGTGTGAGGTACAGCTAATATTGCAAATACCATATTACATAAGGTTTTATACTTCAACTGTCCACTTTCGTTTTTAAGCTCAGCAATTCTATGTCCTTGTCAAATACATTCAGGGAAAGTATCTCATTGAAAAACAGCAAATTCCTCTTCAAATTTGTCATGTTCACGTTCCTTGACCAAACTTGTGAATCATTGAACAAAATTGAACTCAAGAGATGAATGAATAGGAAACCTTCATTCTAAGAGAAATATCGAGATGTTACAAGAACGGTGCTGGTCTCGGCCGTTTGACGAGACTCTCGTATTTTTCACGATAGGACACGCACAAATCGTGATTTACATAATTGGTGCTATGTTTAGTCAACCGACGAGATTTCCAGAATCCTTGAATAGGGCACGGGAAAATATAGCATAATTACGCAATCGGCGACGCTTGCTGTACGTTTTACAAGAATCCAGTTGTTCTCGTCATCAAATGCGGAGAAATATCGCGATGTATTGCAATCGCTGCCGCTTTCGGCCGTTATACGAAAATCACAATGTCCTTACGGTTGGTCACTGAGAACACGATAATATGCAATCGGCGCCGCACCCGGCCGTTCAGCGATTGTCTGCCTATCTGTCCTGGCAGAACGGCTGAGACAAGCTCGAGGTTGGGCATGGTTAAAATCCACGAGCAGTTATGGACATGTTGTATGGTCGGCGCCGTGATTCCCGCCGTCCCTATGCTGTGGTTGGGAGTTCACGGTGGATCACAAGGAGAAATGAGTATCGCGATGATACGTAGATTGTCATTTTTAAGTGGGTTGACGCACTTCTCGCTCCCCGTACGCTTTTAAGTATACGGTCATGGGAAGAGTGGCAAGTAGGTTTCGGGATGTTTCGTGATGAGTGCCGAATCACCTTTGACAGGATTCCCGCAGTCCTCGTGGTCACAAGTTCGCGATTGGGCTCGGGATTTATGATTTTACGTAACGGTCCGTTTGACGAGATTCCCGCAGGCAAGTCGTGCGGTCAGCCGACCGTCTTCAGCATGTGAGTTCGGAGGATGAACGTTCGAAGTAGGTATCGAATATTATGAATTATTCGGAGAGGATTGCATGAATAATACAAGAGGGCACATTTTCCTTCGAATTCGAATTATACATGTTATAAAAGTTTTCGAGGTAACCGGTTAGATTATCCGACGGAACCAAAGTTCGAGGGAGAAATCAACATAACGAAATTTCGAATTATTCATACTGGATGTCGCAAATTTACGAGACAGATTTTTAAAATTTATATATTTTGAAGCTTTTTCGTGGTCTGTTATTCGAAACTGTATCATTTTGCAAGATTGCGACATTAAATTATTTCGCTTTATTTCTGGACTTCAATATGAGATAGTTTCCAAATTTAGAGGTCAATAACAGAAACGACAGGTTTCTGTTGAGTTTTGGAAGTTTTTGCGAATAAATGTCTCGCGGAAAGTCAGGTTTCCTAATAATACAAAGAAATATTTCACACAAAACTAAAAACTCTTCTTGATGACGAAAATATACGTTGAACCTTTCTATACCACTCAAGGTAACCTCAGTATGCATTTCCTTAAGGGCGGGCACGGGGAAATATAGCTTAAGCAATCGGCGCCGATTGCGTGAAACTTGCTCCATCGTAATCTGTGAGCCTAGCGGCACGAGTTTAAATGATTTAAACCGACCTAGGCGAAATTTTGTTACCTCCAACTATCCAAACATAAAGATTAGCTACTTTAAGTTACTTTCATTACCTGTTTGTAAAATTAGCTACTTTTTCGTTACCGGTAGACACCCTGTAACTTTCCTCTTTTTTCTTTTCAGAGAAATGTGTGTGTTTTTTTTTTCTCGTGATAATGTCACTTTTCCGTAATATTTTCCCCTTTGACCGTAATGCAGTAATCATGAGGTGAAATCCGTAATAATTACGGACAATCCGTAATAGTTGGCACCTCTGCAGGTTTCAATTTAGTGACGGGTTTGTTTTTTATTTTGCGTAACAAAGAATCAACATATTGCTTGCTGAAACCATTGGCCCTCGCTATCTGCTGTATTGTGGAAATCTTGTTATTCCGATCCTGTTCAGATAGAGGTATACTAAGAGCTCTATTAATGTAGGCTCTGAAAGCGGCTCTTTTATGACTAGCTGGATGGTTCGAGTCATTTCTGATGGTGGAATGCGTTTGAGAAGGTTTCCTGAAGATTTTATAATGCAGTTCGTGGTATCTCTGATGACAGTCAGATCAAGAAAGTTAATGGCTTGCTTAATTTCGGAAGCTGTAGTAAACTTAATGTTATTGTCAATCTGGTTGAGTTCTGCTGTGACGTTACTAATATTGCTGACTTTATTATCTATTATTAGAAATATGTCGTCTACGTATCTAGCCCAGTAGCTAATGCCCTTTATTTTACTAATATCGTTGTTCTCCAAATGGTCAATATAAATATTGGCCAGTATTCCGGAAAGTGGGGATCCCATAGCCAAACCTTCAAATTGTTTGAAGATTTTCTGATTAAACGTGAAAAAATTATTTTGAACGGTGAATTTTAATAAATTGATGAATTCTTTAATCTCGTCCTGAGAGAGCCTGCTGTGACTTTTTAAATTATTTACTGAAAAAATCCACAGCCTGCTTCCAGTCTCTGACCGTGTCAGGAATGGAATGAATGAAGCTCCCATCTAGCGGCGAGGATATGATCTGTGCCGGCTGCCGAGGCCTGACGCACTCCTCTGGGGCAATGATTAAATTATTTACTATTATGTTCAAAGTAGGTCCCACCGGGATATTAGTGTACATGTCACTGATATCCGCGGTGTGTCAAGTTTCTGATTCTTTTATGTCTAATCCTTTTGTTAGTTCGCAAAACTGAACTGAATTTCTAAGGGCGTCATTATTTGAGAATTTATAATGTTTCTTTAACAAATTTTGTAAAAACTGCGACAACTTGTACACTGGGCTCCCCCTGAAATTTACAATGGGTCTAATGGGTATGTTATCCTTATGCATTTTTGGCAATGACCTGAGGGTTGGCAAACTTGGGTTCATGTTGATTAGCTTACTAATTTGGTGTTCATCCAAAATCAAAACGGTGTTCTTTAGGAGCTGTTTAAGCTTCCTTTGTGTAAGCCCTGTTGGATCTTTATTGATGATACCAAAATTTTTACTATTCAGAAACAAATCGGTCTTTTTGATATAATCCGTTTTATTAATGATGACTATGCTGTTGCCTTTTATCTGCTTTTGTGACTATTAAATTTTCCTGAACAATTTTCTTCCTGAGGTTGGTAATATTGCTATTTACATGGGGTAGTTTCTTATCCTGTTCTATTATTTTATTTATTTTCTTGTTAAGAATGTATCTGACTTCGTTCGTTTTGTCTAAAGGAAGTTTATGGATTGCCGTTTCCGATTCAGCTATTAATGTTATAAAATTTTGTTTATTAACTAGGAGGACTGCCAATTGTGTTTAAAGCCTCTCTCCAGTATTTCCATTTCCTCATCATTAAACTCGACATTGGATAGGTTTTCGACGGGTTTTTGGAATTTGTGGGTCGGGGTGTCTCTAACCATCCAGCTAGTCATAAAAGAGCCGCTTTCAGAGTCTACATTAATAGAGCTCTTAGTATACCACTATCTGAACAGGATCGGAATAACGAGATTTCCACCATACAACAGATAGCGAGGGCCAATAGTTTCAGCAAGCAATATGTTGATTCTTTGTTACGCAAAATAAAAAACAAACCCGTCACTAAATTGAAACCTGTGAAAAAAGACAGTTCTTATGCTACGTTCACGTACATAAACCAACTGACGCACAACATCACTAATACATTAAAGAAATAAGAGTTAAAAATAGCATACAGTACGGCTAACACTACAATGAATCATTTGTTTAATTCTAGTTCTATTAACAAACAGGATAGATTTCAGAAATCAGGCATCTATAGAATCAAATGCAAAGATTGTCCTTCGGACTACGTCGGTCAAACGGGACGTAGTTTTAACGTAAGTTACTACGAACATTTTAACGCCGCTAGGCATAAAAAGTTTTCGGCCGTCAATAGTCATATGATAGAGTATAACCATAATTTCTCCAATATTGAAAACGATCTGGAAATCCTGCATTATTGCAGTAAAGGAACCATGCTCAACATCTTGGAACAACTGGAAATAGATCTGGCTTTAAGAATTAATCCGTCACACAATTTAAATGAAATTAACTTTGATAACAATATTTTGTATGAAACTTAGACCTATTATGTCGTTAACAACAAACGCTTAAAAAAAAACGTAGTTGTTAATGTTCGTCGGGATTACATCCCCACTCCTCCCCCCAGTATTTCTTCCCCCCACACATCATTCAGCAGCGAGTCCCCGCCCCTTCATTCTCTCCTTGACCTCGGCTGACCTGACCTAGCTATTCAGTTGCAACACCTGGTCCTAGCCAGCAGGCCATTGCTGGCACGTGAAAGGTAAGATTTCTTTTTCGTTTTTCCGCGGCGAGTCTTGTTGTTGATCAGTTTTGCATTCATTATTTTCATTTTTACTTTCTCTTCTTGTCCACATTCAGTTCTCATTTTCGAGCCGCTCAGTGTGAAAGTTTGTGTGATTTTTTCGTCCTCATACAAGTAATGGCACCCTTTGACCATAAGAAAAACTTCCCATCTTATACCGCGCCAAGCAAAGGACTCTTGGAATTGACAGGATTTCATGACAATAGTCTGATCAATTGAAGATATTAAAAAAAAAAAAGTTTTTAATGTTTAATTTGTTCAGGACTGTATTGGGTTCTTATGAGTGACTGTATGTGCATGATGTTCCTTTTACCTTGCTCAGTGTTTTAGGTATAATGTTTTAACGGCGTCAAAATTGTGGCTGATGAAGGGCCGTTCCAGGGTTCGAAACATGTCCCACAACTAGTGCGTTGTAGCACATTTAACCAATGTATTGATTGATGGAGGTTGTTCAATAAATCGAATCATAATTTGTCAATACGGACCAAAATGACACCAAATATTCCCAAATACTGTACTTGTCCATAAATCAGGCGTATAATGGCACTCAGCTTGAATTTTATCTACATAAGTCATGTTCAAAAAAGGGGATGAGTGGTGAGATTATAGACAGCCAAGGAGTAAACATCTATTACAACATCCCCAGATTTTTCCCCCTTTTTACCACAGGTATTTTGGCTAATTTCAGTAGTTTAGGATTCCCCCCCGGATTTGGTCTCCTTCGTCCCATGTCATAGATTTATGGCATATTAAAGAACCTTCCACTAATTGCACCTGTGTGTAGCTAAATTGGATAGGTTAAGATTGTAAACAACGCTCTTAGGTTTCTATGTTCGTTGCCAAGAGCCGACTGCGGTGGTGTCTACTGTCGACCAAAATATTATGTGCACTCGAGTTTGAAGGTTGTTTGTGAAGTAAACAATACACCTACAAAAAATCCAATAACATCATCATTTTCATCGTTCTATTTTACGTTAGTTCATGTAAGTTTGGAATTTTTAATTTATATTTTAATATTTTTTATCGCAGTTGAAACACAAAAAGTGCCCGTTTTTAAGCGCGTTTCAACCATGTGTCACATTTAAGAATTATTATCTCCCAAACCCGTCATCAGATCGAATACTAATTTTAACACAATATACATTGGAATGTTGTATAACTGGTTTATTAATTTCAAAATTTTGTGTGTTCAAGAACGAAAGCTGTTATAATTTTTGTAAGGTAACTTTTTCTCGGCTCCGGGTCGTTGGAAAATGTAGTTCTTGGTTGCCCATCATTTCCGAGCAAGGCGCGCCATGTCTCGAGATGGAGCCCATCTTGGCAACGTTGTGCAGCTTTCACGGGAGCGGCTAACTGGTGAACCATGTCTTAATTCCCTGTACAAATACAAACCGATATAAAATAAGTGAATTAATTTACGTATTTCTCAATCATACAGCATACCTTTTTGATGTATAAGGATTACAACGCAACCATCTTCATACAAGAGCGTATGTCAGCTTGCAACTGTTTTATTCTTAACTTGTCGCCCCGTGCCACTCACTGTGAAAGCCAGGGATCAGTTCATTTCTGGCACTGTGAAGTGACAGGCAGTTCTACGATGCCTAAAGTAAAAACAACTACAAGTTATCGTGTGTTGCGGAATTTAAGGATAATTTTACTTCTGATGGGGGTGTTCTGTTCAGCCAACCATGTGGGAAAACAATCAAGGCTGAACATCGATCTCAAGTTACACAACGCCTCAAGGGCAAGAAACATATTGCCACAGTTTCGCGCCTTAAGAAGAAGTGTTTCGCGATAATCATCGGTTATTTGTGATAGACAAACTGAAGATGTATCTCGTGTATTGTAATGCTTCAGCAGTCAGTGAGACATGGAATAAGTTGCATTCTTGAGTGCATATTGTTTATATTCCCATTAATTAACTAAATTATAATTAAATATTTTTACTTTTTTGTCACATATTTCAGGTATTATAAACACACAAAAAATAAAGGGACTACTATACATTACGATACGGCCGCGTATGAAATTCCCCTAAAACAAAATGGCGGCTTCCGTGACGTCATCAACGATGTCACGAAATACTCCTCTGGCAAGCTTACGGGAAAAGCCTGGGTAATAGGGTTTTTTTTGGGTGGGGAAACACAAAAAACATCAATTTTTTTATGTATCGAAATCTATAATTGAGCTATATAACTTAGTTCAATTAAAGATTCCCATACATAAAAAACATTTGCAAATTCACATAATAGGAGTTTTTTGGGTGGGAAAACACAAAAACCGTCAAATCGACCAATGAATCGAAATCTATTATTGAGCTATATAGTTCAATTAATGATTCCGATACATAAAAAAATCGCAAATTCACGTCATATATTATAAATTTCCGTATCGAAATATATAATTGGCCTAAGTAGATCTATTACAGATTCCGATACACATGATAATTATTTTCTTCTCGTAAATAAAAAACATTGCATCGAAATCTATAATTTACCTATATAGCTCAATTAACGATTCCGATGCTGAATAAAATTTCGCAATTTAACGTTATACTTCACAATTTCCGCATCGAATTCTTTAATTGGCCTATATATGTCAATTACAGATTCCGATACACATTGTAATTTCAGTTGATATTTTTAATTTTATGCATCGAATTCTATAATTGGCCTATGTAGATCAATTACAGATGACAATGTACATCATAATTAGTATAATTTCATATTAATGAAACATTGCATCGAAATCTTTAATTGAGCTATATAGGTCAATTACGGCTTTCGATACAATGTCTTATAAATATAAAATTAAATTAATTACGACGCTTAACGTCATCTGTAATTCAACTATATAGGTGAATTACAGATCCCGAAATGGAATTTTAAAAATATGTCATAAATGTAACCCTAAATTAAAATATTTTCGTATGTACGGCGTGCCAAATTGAGGTAGGCCGATAAATAAATTACATGTGACGAAACACAATACGTTTCGAAGTTTTTTAATGCTCATTTCTGTTATTGAGTTGTCACCACCCATAATCTTGCCAGAGAAGCATTTCGTCAAGTGGTTGATAACATCACAAAAACAGCCAATTTGTTTTTATAATATATTCATGTGCAAACGATCGCGGTCTGTAATAATCGCCGGTTGACATCAATACATTAACCTAGCTGCACATTGTAATATTCTTATAAAACATTGTGGTCAATAATGTTATTGTGTAGTTTAGTTTTTTTTTCTAAAGTTGGCTGGAAATACACAAACATAATGCCATTATAAAACATTGTGGTCAAGAATGTAGTTTTTGCTGGGGGGGCTGTGCCCCCCCCCCCTCCGATAGGTTGGTATTTTTATGTTTTCCAATATTGGCTGCAAATTGTTTAATAATGCCTCACAGACATACTATATGAAACGTCAAAAACAAGACCTATAGGCCGATAAGTCTAATACAAAACATTGTCATATCTATTTTGCAGGTGTTCATGTAAATGCCAATTTGTCTAAATTTTACCCATCCATTACTATTTTAACAGGCGTATTCCCCAACACGGTTCCTGACGTAATATTATCGTTTAGACAACTTTCCTATTAAAAGCAACAACCAAAATATATATATGAACAACGTAAAAACTCACTGATATATCCCATAATGCTGTATTATTCCACATGTACAAGGAGAACCACTAATTTTCCACCACAAGTAACGGATTTTATTTTAATGCAACAACTTCAGGATTTAAACAATTTTAATACAAATCGTCAACACAATCGAGCACACGACACTGCTAATATCAAAATCTTGTTCTATAGGTTATACACGGGAATATTTATTTTAATATTACGCTTAGAAAACGCTAACGAGCGACAATACAAAAATGGCGAACAGACTCCAGCAAATTCCCGCGGCGGACTGACCGCGGAACTGACGTAGTAATCAGCTGACAACCAACTACAAGCAACCAATAGCGTTACCGATAGCAATACGTCAGCCGTGAGATCACGGTGACGTCACTGATCTCCCTGAAATCTCCCTAGACGCCGCTGTATCGCAATGTACAGTTCAACCAAAATAAATATTTTCCCGATTTTTAGCACCTAAAAATCCGAGCCCTAGTTATCACGCTCATTCGGAAAAATAAATTTTCTGTATCCTTTTGGAAACAGTAATTCCAATATTTTAATCCAGATTAATAGCTTTTACTTAGACCAATAATTGTTAGGTAGTGCGGCCCGCCAATATAAACACCCCTGGATTTTGTCATGCATGGTGGGGGTAGTAACACATCAATCTTTATCCAGACCAATGGTATGCCAATTATTTCTTTTTTCACATAATTTCAATGTTACGTGTGTCTTAATTTGTATCGGATATATTAGCACCAGTGATAGGGCGTGATATGACGTCAATGTGTGTGTCTTAAACATGGCTGCCGTCGTTGAATAAGCAAGAAATAAAAACATTTATTTACTATTACTAATATTTCCAGTGCAGCAGTGATAATTGGCAGTATCTTCCATTCCTAATGACTCCCTGGAAGGTATGTAAATAATATATTTTCAATAATCTGCCAGGTTTTGTAAAAGCTCGGTTCTGGTCAGGGAAGAATTAATTCTGAATTATCACTGAATGAGATATGAATGATAAAATGTTATATAGTACATAAATTAGTCAAAATACCTTATCAAATGATGAACAATAATTCAGGAAATGATGTAGTACCGGTAAAAGATGTGGTGGCGCTGCAGAGTAGAACGTGTTTAAAACATTGTAAGTAATGAAATGGGCCAAAATAACTGTAGTAATGGCATCTGGAGATGATCTAGTAATCGATGTTCACGCGTCCGCTGCCGTAGACCCACCATCCCGCCCTAATAGGGGCACGACTTATATAGTTGAAATTGCTGCCCTGACTGCCATCTTTGTGAATGTTTGTGAAGGAGTCCATAATGCCAACCAAACGCATTCGGAACTATATCGCATGTGGCAGACCAAGGGTTTTGCCTAGACCAATATTTTCGTCCAGACCAATGGTGGATTGATAGCGGGACCCGAGCTAATAGATAACACCCCTGGTTTTGTCACGCACAGTGGGGCAATCACTCATCAATAATCTTTATACAGGCCAATGGTTTTGCCTATTATTTCATTTTTCATGTTGGCAACGTGTGCCGGGGGTATGACATAGTGTCCGGGGTGAATGGAAAATGGCCGACCTTGTTCAAATGAACACTACCAATAATGCTTTATTTACGTTAAAAGTAATTATTTCCGGTGCAGCAGTGGCAATTGAAATTGTAAAACGACTCCCAACAACTCCGAGAAAGGTTTGTCAATCATAAATACTATATTATCAATAATATACCTTGTTAAAAGTTACGAAAATACATGTTCTCCTACTCTGCAGAATTAATAGAGATGTTTACTCCTCCACTAACCATAACCTACTCATTATTAGAAATATTATTCATATTATTCATTAGTCACATCGTTTGGAGCCTTTCGACTCACGGAACTCCCGAGAGATATCATTGCCAACATTGGCTAGAAGGGATTCGGCCTTAGAGGCGTTCAGGCTTAATCCCACGGATGGTAGCTTTGCACCACCGGCCGCTCGACCGAGTGCATGAACCAAATGTCCGAACCTGCGGTTCCTCTCGTACTGAGCAGGATTACTATCGCAACGACCTGTCATCAGTAGGGTAAAACTAACCTGTCTGACGACGGTCTACTCAGCATCCACGTTTTATAACACAACTTATATCTACAAACGTCTTGATGAGTCTTCCATTCTATGTGCAGCTTTGGTGGCGTAGTTGGTAGCATGCTGAACTGCTGTGACCAAGATAGCAGGTTCAAACGTGGCTGAGTCGTCGGATTTTTTTAGAGCGTTAAAATCCTTCAGTATGTTCACCTTCGGAGGGGAAATAAAGCCGGCAGTCCCATGTCATAGATTTATGGCATGTAAAAGATCCTTCCACAGACTGAACTTGTGTAAAGCTAAATTTCTAGGTCAGATTTCGTTAGTACGCTCCATCAAAGTTCCAAGGTTCACCACTAGGTAGACATCTGGTAGAGAGAGTTGGAACTACAGTACTTGAAATTGAACGGAACATGTAGCTCACCCTATGGGTGTCCGCTTCAAGGAGCTACAGCCTCTGGCGAGCCGAACATATCCTTGGACACTCCCGGCACTAAAAGCCATACGATAAATAAATAAATAAATAAATAAATAAATGTGTGTGAATTAATGTCAAGACAGTATTGCCAACCCTGCGCTTAAGGTATTACTCTATCAAACAAAGTAGCGTCCAGTTCGATACTGCGCAGCGCCCGGTTCATTTACAAGGCCGCACCTCAACCCGACCATTCTAACTTTTATTTTGTCCAATCCAATAGCATAACGAATAGAATATAAAGTGTGATCTCTTCTCCCTCAATAGCATGTAATGAATACGGATCGGGTTGGCACTCGCCGCTACGCAGCGCTACAGTCGATTTGAGATTGTTGATTTCCACATATGTTTATGTGCGTTATATTAGGTATTTAATCGATCGGAGTGTTTTGGTGGTGTTCTGTGCAAACGTTTATTGATATACAAGTGCTTACACTATTACTTCATAGTATTAATACCTGAAATGCTATTGTAGGAAGCATTAACTGAAATGGAATTTAATTTCTTGTCGTGTGTTGATGTTATCTTCGTGTGTTAATTTTATTGTTATTTAATGTAAGTAAACAGCAGTTTAGCCCTTACATTTTCATGAGTGCTTAATGTGAGTAGTGAAGATGCCTTGCTCTATTGTACTAGGATGCAGATCTAGCTGTGGGGACTGTAAAGAGGTCAGATGGTTTTTCAAACCTCCTAAAGATAAGGAACGTTTTATCTAGTACAAAACGGCCATACCAGGGAAGGATAGGGAACTTACTTAAAAGTCCTACATCTGTGATGCTCACTTTTCAGAAGATTTAATTGTTAAATTTGACAAATTTGTGATAGAAGGGAAGGAAGTAGTACTTCTCCCAAGAACCAACTGGCGATTGAAAGACATATATTTCCTAATTTGCCTAAGTATTTGTCCAGTATGCTGTAAATAAAAATGCTCTTGATGCCATTAAAGACTACTTCTGTGAAGAAAGGGATGAGAATAAAAAGACAATGAGTTAAAAAACATATATGTACCGTAATGCTGAAGGAGGTGTTCTTCTGAAATGATGATAGTTTACCGATTTTGGTGTTTGTGGAGTGAAATTTATGGTTATTATTGAATTGTATAGTAATCTACGGTAAAGTTGAAAGTTGCGTTCGCACGGCTTTTTTTTTCTCTGTGTTGCAAGTGTGTTAAGGGAATGTAAAATGTGTAACAATGTGAAGAAATCCTTTCTAATAGCGAGGTTAATTGTTCCGTTCTTTTTTTAAATTTACAGATAGCTGGCAAAACTAATTGCATTTTGAACTTGCTCTCTGTCTTCGCTTATTGTCGAAACTGGACTATTACAGGAGACGACTTATTAAATTATAATTGGGCACAGTAAAGTAAGTGGAGATGTCGACTTATTAGCGCCTATGAGGATATCTTGCGGTGTTTTAACATGTAAAACAGGTCGCAAGGTTTTAAAAGTCTCGTAAGCGCCAATGCTAACTTACATCACAGATCGGAGCCAGCGCTGCGCTGCGGCGGACCAGGAGTACTAGGCCAGTGATATCACTACTTATTCTATTCGTTATGCCAATGGTTTTCGACAATGGTTACAGCCCAATATGTCCAATCCAATGGTTTCTGACAATCGTTACAGCCTAATGCATCCAGATCATTGGTATTTTGTCACTGTGCCCCGCCAGCTTCCCGCAGCCCAAAGCCGCACCTCAACCCGACCATTCTAACCTTGGTTTCTGACAATGGTTACAGCCTACCATGTCCAATCCAATGGTTTTTGACAATGGTTACTGCTTAATGCATCGAGATCATTGGATTTCGTCAACCGTGCCTCGCTAGCTTCCCGCGGCCCAAGTCCGCACCTCAACCCGACCATTCTAACCTTGATTTTGTCCAATATAATGGCTTCTGACAATGGTTACAGCCTAACACATCCAATCCAATGGATTTTGACAATGATTACAGCCTAACACGTCCAATCCCATGGTTTTTGACAATGGTTACAGCCTTTATTGTATTTATTGTAATTTGCCACCGTGGACAGTGTCCACATTTGCAAATAAACCATGTATGTAAAGCATCCAGATCAATAGGTTTTTGTCAACAGCAATTTTGCATCCTACATGTTGGCAACAATGTGTGCCATTGAATGCGCCTTGTTGACAGTTGAACGAGATTCAAGTGCTGTCGGAACACGGCTGCCGTTGTTAAAAGAACAAATAAAAACACATATTTACATAAGCTAGCACATATTTCAGGTGCAGTAGGGACCAGGGTTACTAATTTGAATAGGTAAGGTCCCCCAGAAGATGAAACAAGGTATAGTATGTAAAAGCAACGATGATGTCAGATGCAAGTGTAAATGCCACGTTCTGGTCTCATTCAGAATTAATGATATGGTCTCCCAGTTTATGAAAAAGGTATGAAAATCATCCATGACACGTATTAACGAAGTTGTGAGTGTCACGGGCACATCATGCACTTTTAATGCTGACATGGCAACCTTGAAGATGGTCTTCTGTGGTTTCCCATCTTCCTTCCAGGCAAATGCCGGGGTTGGTCCCTCACTATAGGCCACAGCCGCTACCTTCCAACTCCTCGCCCTTACCTTCCAACTTTCCTCCCCAACGGTACTTGTAGCTCACCCATTGGGTGTCCGTCTCGAAGCAGCTACAAAACTGGCGAGCCGAACATGTCCTCGGACACTCCCGGCACTAAAAGCCATACGCTAAAAAAAAAAAAAAAAAAAAATGCTGACATGACTTTCTAGGTTAGATTGGTTGGTTCCTTAGTTTAGGGGCTGCGACAACGCGGCCATGTAGCCCAGTGTACTTAGGGTGTGTGTAGAATCTGTCTGACAACCAGTGTTAAATGTGATGGCTGTATTAGTATGTGTATCTGTGTTTTAATTCAAGTAAGAACTGCAACTTTGAATTTTTCAAATAGTTCCTACTTTTGCCGCCAAACACCACCGTCAACGGCTACTAGGCCTAGTTCAGAACTAGACTACTAGATGCCACAGCAGTCGGCTCTTGGAAACAAACGTAGAAACCTACGAGCGTTGTTTACATTCCTAACCTATACAATTTAGCTCCACACAGGTGTAATTAGTGGAAGGTTCTTTAACATGCCATAAATCTAAGACATGGGACCGCCGGCTTTACTTCCCTTCCGAAGGAAGGCATACTGAGGGATTTTTAACGCTCTTAAAAAATCCGACGGCTTCGGCCGGGTTTGAACCCGCTATCTTGGGCATAGAAGCTCAGCATGCTACCGACTACGCCACTGAAGCCGCTACTAGGTTAGATTACTGACTGCACATTCTCAATTAGCCGTTGTCAACTACCAGCGACCGATTCCACATTGTGAATCCAGCTTACTCTTCCGTAACCACATCGGAACGGCACGACTACAATCCGTGTACCTGTATTCTGGAATCTAGCGTATATAGGTAATGATAGACAAGGCAAATATCAAGGAGGTAGACAATCACCAACAAAAGCTGCCATCTGTGCCGCAGTTCTGCCCACACTGTTGGTAGTATGACTCTTGGCTCCATACATAAGTAATAATTGGCAAACTTCAGCATTCCCCGACAAACCGGCAAAGTGCAGGGCAGTATAGGCGTGTTCGTGCTTGCCAGAGTTGACATCAGCTCCCTGTGACAAACACACACATCCATTTAGCCAGTGATCACATACCTACAAACAAATAATACACAAACCACTATTCTGAAATTGTCACTTGCTTGGTCCAACAGCATCTGAACTATTTCTTTGTTCCCTTTGTAAGCTGCATGTTGAAGCGCGGTCATTCCACTCTCATCACAAACATCTGCCTCGAGTTTATTTTGCAACAAGATATGCTTAACTCCAGTCGCATCGTTATTGGAAATTTTATCAAATAATTCCTTTTCTAATTCACTCATGTTTTCATTCACGGGAGCCATATTGTCGCACCTCAGCATCGATGCCACAGATTTT
Source organism: Meconema thalassinum (assembly GCA_946902985.2). Classification (NCBI taxonomy): domain Eukaryota; kingdom Metazoa; phylum Arthropoda; class Insecta; order Orthoptera; family Tettigoniidae; genus Meconema; species Meconema thalassinum. The sequence continues at coordinate 195,108,690 of OX336395.1, forward strand.
TACGAGAATGGTCTAGAAATATCGATAGCTTGAAAAAGTGTTCGATAAAGTCGATATTTTTGATCGATTTCAAAACTTAACGGACAAAAACTAAGGCGATTATGCTATTATAAAATAGCAGTAGCACTACACCCGGACTACAAAGGAGGGGAAAGTGGGAGCATTATTTCACTAGGAATTTAGGGACACTTTGATCTTCAGCCCCGTGTCCACTTGCGATAAAGGTTTTCAACACCCATTGTCTTTGTTTCGTAATTGAACTCAAAGACAGCCATCCAGCTTATATCGTACGGATTACGGGGGACGACTGTGGCCAGCACGGTCACAGGGGGTTTTAGGCCATAAATCGTTATACTGGTACTTCTCATATCAAATCAAATGGTTACTCAATATTGTCTCCACGAGACTGAGGACAACCTGTTCCATCGTGGACCCCGCAAGGGGTGGAGGGGGGACGTGCCCCCCCACTGGAATCTTTAAAAGTAAAACGATACCAGTATGGAAATAAGACTGCGAAAGAACTATTTTTTGTGAAAAAGTGCTTAGAGTATTCTAATTAATTTTGTACTAACCTTACGTCGTGCGCAACATTAAATATGGCGGCAGAGAGCGCATTAAGCCTGTCCGGCACACCTCAGAGATCTGAATTTTAAAAATTTACAATATTTGCTGAAGAACAGTTATGCTACAATAGTGAATACACGCATTCGTTCTCTCCATATTACCGGTTTGTAATGGTGCACGATCAGGCGCAATCTACCTGGCAGATCACTTTTGCAACAACAGCAAATGTGTAGGAGGGTCATTGACAAACTGGCCGATATGGACTTGAATGTCATGTGGAAAGAGGTAACTACTGAAAGGTGAAAGTACCTTCGTCCCCGCAAATGACGAATATGAGATAAGAATTAACTCGAGTGCCTCTCAAATCAGTTACACCATCGCCACCTATAATTCTCAAGCCGTGCTGTTGGTAGAATTGGCAACGTTTAGTAGAGTCAGTAAGTTCTATAAACATTCGTACTCCAATCTCCATACGGTGTGCAACTGTGCAGTGAGCGGTATCGGGTTTAGGGAGCGTGCTAATTGTGTGTTGTGAGGAAGTAGGGTTCGTTGGTCTGTTATTTTCTTTATGTGTTAGTGTCTAGTTAGTGATTTCCCAGGTTAGTACCCTTTTCTTTAAAGGACAACTATTCATCATGGCTGCAAAAAGTTATGGTGGTCAGATGGGGCGACCGCCGGATGAAATAGAGAAAGTGGAATATGAGGGTGGAGCGTCAGTTGACAGCATGATTGTAGTGTCGGAATCTGAGCTAGAAACTACTCATGCGTCCACAGTTGCAGGACCATCTACAGTTATTGAAAAGCGCCAGCCGCCAGCCATTATCAAGTACCAATAGGTATTATGACCATCACACCGGGCCGTACACGGTGTTTGTTCGAGGGGAGGGAGCTCAAAATATTGCGAATTTATATCCTTTGGCCTTAGGCAAGCTATTTTTTGAAAATATGGTAGCGGGTATCAAGACTATTCAACGCAAAGGGCGAAATCATGTCCAATTGCAATTTCATAAGGCGACAGAAGCCAATTCATTCTTACAACACCCTTTATTACCCGAAAAACACTTGGTTGCCTTTATCCCGTCCTCTAATGTCCAACGTGTTGGTCTAATTAGGGGCGTAGATACTTCATTATCCCATGAGGAGATTCTACAATATATTGATTCGCCTGTTCCGATCATTAGAGTTCAATGGTTTTTTTTTTTTTTTTTTTTTTTTTTTTTTTTTTTTTTAGAAAAAAGATGATAGATGATAAGTTGGAATAAACTTTTCTTTGAAACTCAGCGTCTACCTGAGTATGTGTCCATTTTTAATGTGATACTTGAAGTACGTTATTCATATTTTCTCCCATTTGATGCCAACACTGACAAAGATATGGGCATGTTAAACTGCACTGTAGGGCGCGCGCCCCAGTTTGTGGTAAATGTGCACAGGGCCATTTAACTGATACGTGCCAGGAAATTACGTTTAAATGTGCTAATTGTTCTGAAAACCATCCAGCAGCGTGTATCCTTCAACCCCCTCATCCTCCCTCAGCAATTTCCGACCATAGAGCAGTCAAATATTCCGCGTCTCACTGATCCGCCTCATAAATGAAAATATACAGCAATTGTGCCTCAATCGCCTAAAGTGGTGAATCCATTGGGTTATGATCGACGGGCCTACTTAGATGTCTTAAATCCACCGTCTGGCATTGGTGACTGAGTGTCTTCGAGCCCTGTAACCTCGGGTGCTGAAGTGTTGAAGAAACGGTCTCCTCAATTACCTGTAACTTCGAGGGATCTGTCGCATGCCATTATGGCAGATTTTCAAAAATTAAAGGAATTATTGGGTCACAACGCTCAATGGAGCTTCTATGTGCAAAAATTATTGGATCAGATTGTACCATTACTTCCCACTCCTCCTTCATCAAAATATAACACCCCGATTCGTAGTAGTCCGCAATTAGATTAATTCTTAGATTAATTCCCTTTGTCATCTTGTATGTTAATACTCCAGTGGAATTGTAGAAGTATTTTAAATAAAAAGCTTGAATTACTGCATTTAATTCAGGAGTATTTTCCGGACATCATATTCCTACAAGAAACATAGCTCTGTTCCTCGTATAACTTTCAGATTGCCAATTATAAGGTTGAACGTCAGGATTGACAAGGATATCGAGATATCATGACGTTATTCAAAAATAATTTACGGTACACCCCCCTTTCTAATATTTCTTACATGCCTCATACTCATCATCAAACGTTCCTTGTGCAAGATATCCATATAAGTCATATTTACTGTCCTCCAGGGATACAAGGTTCACGTCGATAATGGTATTTATATTTTCAGTGTATACAGCAATTTTCTAAACATCTTACATTGGGGGATTTTAATGCACATCACTCCTTGTGGGGCAGTGGTAGGATTAATCTGAAAGGACGTCACATTGTTGCGGCTATACAGGAATTACACCTTCATTTATTAAATGATGGGTCACCCACGCGCATTACTCCGCCCAATAGTCCAAAAAGTGCGGTGGACTTGAGTATCACTACTGTAGATATATCTCATAAGTTGTTATGGCGGACTGTGAAGGACACTTATCAAAGTGATCATTATCCTATTATAATAGAATACGATGTCTCGAGTACCCGACATATCTCGCAGGACGTATTTCAGGTTAAGAGAAATTTTCAGCATTTTGATTATGATTTAATTTCTCGATTTTTAGAGGATAGGCTTTCTCGGCAATTACAGATGTCTGGTAACAGTTATACCTTTTTTATTAGATACTATCCGTGATTATTTTAATATATATCACCCTTATATTACAAAAACATGTTCTCCGGCTAATCGTTTTGTCTTACCCTCATGGTGGGATCAAGAATGTAGACACGTGGTACGACATCTCAAGGCGAGTTTAAAACCTTTTCGGCACTATGGTACTTCAGCCTCCTATTTGAGATACAAGAGTCTCGCCGCTCAAGTACAACGTGTATTTAATCATAAACGACGCGAAGCGTGGAAATTATACATTACCCAATTAAGTAGTACTACGTCACTAAATAGTATTTGGTCAGCGATTGAACATTTCTCTAATACTCCTCCTATTCACTCTCCCTCTCAACTTTAGGCGGAAGGATACCATGACTTGTATCATAATTGGACACCGGATATTGTTATTCGTCTGCCTACATCCTGTGCCTCTGGTTCGCTGGACCGTTTTTCCAGTTTAATGCAACCTATTATGCGTAGCGAATTTATCCAAACATTCAGACACAAAAAATCAACAAGCCAAGGGATTTATGGTGTGACTTATACTATGATCGCTCGATTTCCCGCAAACGCTCAGCATATCATCCTTCAACTATATAATTCAATCTTATGCACCGGGACCTTCCCGGAAGATTGGAATGTTTTTCAAACTGTCCCTGTTCTGAAACCCACGAAAGATGCACGATTAGCGAGTAGTTATCGCGGTATCCAACTTGGGTCAAGCTTCCGCAAAATTTTTCAAAATGTACTCCTCCGACGGCTTTAATGGTGCCTCGAATATTATACCCTGTTTCCTAAAACGCAATTTGCATTTAGAAAAAATCTTGGTACATCTGACCCAATAAATATATTTTTTACTGATTTACTCCTAGCAAAAGGAAAGAAAATGCTTACCATAGCGGTTTTCCTTGACCTAAAAAATGCGTATGATTCTGTAGATCCATTTCTTCTTATTCAGATACTTCGGGATATGCAATTTCCACTTCCCTTCCAGTGTTTAATACATAACATGCTATGTCACCGTAAAATAATTTTAAAATCCCCGGCCGGTGTATTTGATTCCCGACATACTTCTCATGGTGTCACGCAGGGAGATGTTCTAAGTGGGATTTTACATTTACTTTATACTCGTACCGTAGAAACAGTCATATTACCGCACGCTCGCATCCTTCAATACGCGGATGATATTTTAATATATTGCACACGAGAAGATTTTTCCGCATGTCGTAGGAATATATACAACGCCTTATCTAATGTCCATGACTGGTTTCATCAATACGGATTTGAAACTTCTGCAAGAAAAAACGCTGCGATGATCTTTACTCACAAACGAATGTACGACAGTTCTCCTATATTATATCGTCAAGGCCAAATTACGGTGGTGACGAGTGTAAAATACTTAGGAATTTATATTGACAGGAAAATGCAAGGGGAGAGGCATACGCAATACCTTAAGAGGCATCGTGCCAGCAAAATCAATGTTCTAAAATCACTCACTCGGTGCAATTGGGGAGCAGACCCGGAATTATTATTCATAGTATAACGTAACATCATTCACTCTGTGCTGGATTACATTTCCTTTTTTTTTTTAAATTTCATGTCAAGCACTAGGCTCCTACATTTAGATCGAATACAGTTTACTGCCTTGCGTATCATAATAGGCGCGCTTATATCAACCCCCACAGGAGCCCTTTTAGTTGAAACCGGAGAAATGTCGTTACATTATCGGCGTAGATATCTTGCGTGTATGTACCTGCTGCGTAATGATAGCAGTATCACCTATCGTTCCTAAATTAAATTATTGGAGGAATATTATACTCGTCGATTATTGCCCACAGCTCCTGTTCCGGCTTTGCTGGCCGCATATTCCATTCTTAAACAATACCGCCTAATATATTAAAAGTTATTTGTTTGCCTATGTATAATATTCCGTATTCCGCAACTCATTTTCAACCGAATATTCTCATGCATTCCTTACCCCAAGTATATCAGTCTTTTGAACATAACCCAGTAATAATTCCTTGTATTTTCCACGAGATAACGAGCCATTTGGTATCTTGCATTATTTTTTATACCCATGGTTCTAAAATGGTTAACCCATCCCGTGCGGAAGCAGCTTTCTTCTCTCTGGATTTACATATCTCATGTCAGTATACTTTTCCCTCAGACGTCACGATATTTACAGCCGAAATTTTTGCAATCCGCCAGACGTGTTTTTATATTAAACAACATGGTATTCGTCATTCTCTAATTTGTACCGACTCAATGCGTGTCGTGCAAGCACTTCAAAATGTTCTTGAGGCCGATAATTGGTTTCTATGTCAGTTAGTGCATCAATTGTACACTTTACAAACTGAGTGTTTTGTTGTCAGTAACACGTGGATACCTGGCCATTCACATATTGAGGGTAATGAAATCGCTGATAAACTCGCCAAAGATGCTGCTGATGTTAAGGCAAGGCTTACAATATAGCTGTACCCATTTCTGATTTGCGTTCTCTAATTCGTTCGAAGATACAGCATGACTGGCAAGTCGGGTGGACTAATTATGCGAAACTTAAGGCCAAACATTATTTTGAGATACAACCGACTATTTTACGCAAACCATGGTTCCAGGGTGGTAAATACACACGACGACACATCATTACAATCATTCGTCTCCGCTTTAATCATGTATTAACGCCGGTGTATTTATTCCGTATAAAACGACGTGATGATGCCTTGTGTTCGTGTTTGCAGATGGAGGGTTCTTTAAATCAAATTCTCTTTCAATGTCCACAATATGACTTTGAACGTGCCATAATGTTGCACGATTTACATTCATTAGGGTATGCACTGCCTTTAAATGTTGCCACATTAATTCATAGTCCTACAATTCCGCTGGTTAGTAGCATAGTATCATTTTTCGACAACATTGATTTAAGGCTTTGACTGTGTATTCTTTCACCTGGTCCATTGTGACCCGGTCATGTGTGTCTATGTTCAGTAAGTCACCAGGATGGGTCACTTCGGTGTTGTTTTTTTTCGGGGGGGCCCCGAAAGAGTACCCGCACCCCCCGCGTGGCACCCGACCTTACTACTGGTGCCTCCGACATGCAGTTAATCTACTATAGTAGAAGAGACAGCATAGGGGATTGGATAGAAAGGAATGTCTTTTAGGACTTAGTGCCTGTCCCATCGCGGTAGCGATCTACCAGGCATAATTAATAGATATTGACATTGGTATATATTATATATGAGCTCATATAAATATGTACTCATATATAAGGGTAAGATTGTAGGGCCAGGGAAAACCGCATAGGCAGAAAGGAAGATTGCCTACACGTAAAACCTGGCGGCTTGGTTATTGCCACATGCAAGGATAATGTGGGTATGGAAATGAGTAGGTATGTTAGTTGGGAGAAGGTATCATGCACCAGATCCATGTCCGTCTTCTCGCCAGTTCGTCTCCGGGGAATCCGTTAGAACTCGGCACTGCTGGGTTCAGCGCGGGCCTTGCCGGCTACCGAGCAATGGTACAAGTATCCGGAGAACCTGCGCCACTACCCGATCTCCTTGGGGTCCCTGGTACCGAGCCTCCGTCACCGGAGAGTGGAGGGGGGGCCTCGCCTGCCGAATCAGGGGCCTAGCGGGCGGTCCATGGGAACGAGCCACCTTCCTCTCTGCTCTTGCCATGGACCTGTAGACAGGGCAACTGCGATGGGATGACGGATGGTCACCCATGCAGTTGGCGCACACCGGCGCGTCCCGCGGCACCGTACAGCCGGTGTGGTGGTGGTCACCTGAGCACCGGTTACAACGGACTGGAGAGCCGCAGGATCCCTGGGAGTGGGCCCCATCTCAGACAGCGAAAACACTGTAAAAGCTGAGCTGAGCGGGGCTTCATACTACCTGACTGTAGCGGCTGTCCCTGGCTGCGGCTGGTGGCCTCGCGGCGTCCTGGCTCCCCCTCCTGGGGGCGCTGCGGGCGACGGTCCTCTGGGCTGCTGCGGTTGACCTTCCGCTGCTTTGGGGCCCTCCCCGGCCGTCTCTAGTGTCCCCTTCCTGGCGGTGGTGGCGGGCGCGTGTTGCCCCGCTAAAGGCCCCACCTGGGGCTCTGGTCGCTGCTCCTCCGGGATGGCGGGCGCGGGTTGCCCCGCTAATGACACCGCCTGAGGTGCTGGTTGTGGAGCCTGAGTCCTCTTGGAGAAGGTCAGGGGGCCTGCCTGAGTCCCAACCTCTTCCTTCTCGATGAGCAAAGCTGGGCGGCGCTCCCCCGCGTGGCGGAGGATGTGCGGTAAGACACCTGGCACACAGCCTGGTACCACCGCGACCTGCCAGTGCTTGGAGAATGCCGCGATGTAGATAGCGGCCACGTCCTTACGTGGCCTGATCAGGACTCCAGTGGAGAGTTCAGCTTCGATGTCCTCTTCGACACGTTCAGCTCCTCCCGTCGCGACTTCGTAGGCCTGGTCCCTGTAGGCGCTGATGATTACCCTTTCTTCTTCCCGGTTGAAGCCTGGCCTGTAATATACAAGCAAAGCCAGGGAGCTGGGGTCGTAGCCACATGTTTGCTCGGAGCCTGGGGAAGTGGCCCCAAGGTGCCCTTGCACGGTGTCCGAGCTCATATCGCTCGCCCAGCTGAACCTGGCGTCCGGGCTGCTGCTGCTCTCCTGTCGCGGGGAGCTAGCCTGTCCTGGCGTCCAACTCTTCTCGGACTCGGCTAGCTCAGAGGGTCCAGGGGAGGCGTCGGTTGGCTCGGACCGCAGGGAGACCTGCGTTATGTCCGGGCTACCTGTGCTCCCCGGGCCGGGAGCTACTCCAGCGTTGCGTGCGCCAGCCGGGCTGTGAGGCACCCCAACCTCTTCAACGGCTGGCGGCTTCTGCGCCGCTGACGTCTTCTCACCAAGGGCCTGCTGGCGTGCCCGCGTGACCGGAGGAGAGGGCCCTGTGGAGGTTAACTCCCCACCCAAGGAGCCTGCCGATCGTGGCCCTCTACCTCTCCGGGCGCGGCTGCGCCCGCCCTGACCCTTGGCTGGCTCGCCGGTCCTCGGCTGCTTCCTCCAATCGATGGTCCCGCTGCTTGTAGTCACCATCCTGGTGAGCTGTTACAACAACTTAGGCTGGTCTGCTGCTGCCACTGGCAAGGTGTCCTTCCTCTAACGATTCAGAGACAACCTCCCACTTCGGTGTGAAGAGTCAAATACCATTTGTGTCCCAGTCTATTTTCGTATGTTTTCCTCCTACTTATGTCTCCTCGTTACGTCATACTCTTTGTTTGGAATAACCCGTTCCTCACTGGTCTTACGCCTTTTATCGGTAGTTGATGTTTACCTCATGATACATACCACTGCACAGTAACAATTAGGTAAAGAGGTTACTGTGCCCACTACGGTAACGAGAAGAAGAAGAAGTTCTATAAACACGTAAAACCACATGCTAAGTTTTATTCATAAATATCGTTTATTTTGATGTGACAGCATCTAAAAGCAGTTCGTACTAACTATTTCAACACCCGTGAAATTCCTCGTGATAAATCAGATCTGCTGAAAGTTGTAGAAGTGAGTATTTCCCGTATTAAGTTGCATGTGTAACTAATACCTACTATCGAATTTAACCAACAAATTCTTCACTAATATTTCATTAAACAATCAGATGCCTAGGTAGTGTGTGCCCGACTGTAAGTCAAATTATGTCAGTACTATTAAAATAGCTGGTTATATCACTACGGTTTGATCGCTACAGCTAGGTGGACTTTCAGTGCCTAGTAATTAATTTTGGTACCGTATATACATTCATGTGGCCCCTCTATTCCAGTCCATTATGAACTATACCGTACTCAGTTGGCAAGCGCCTCTAGGTAGATTTCATTAGAAAGCTACCTATTTTTAAATTAAGTGACCAGTGGAGCGTTATTGCTAGACTGTCAGCATTAAGCTTGGAGGCCTATTGTGACTATGATGAGTGCATGTGTGGACAAAAAGTGAAGATTTTTTAAAATCAAAGGCAGTCTCTAAGTTCGTAAGAATACCAATATTTCTCTGACCGCATCAATGACGGCAGTGAGCATAGCAGCAATAAAAGGAAACTTCAGCCATTGGGACAATGAGGTACAGTACAGGTGCAGCCTTTTATTATTACCTTATCGGGAATCGACAGTACATAGCATGATAATACGTACCCTTTATTTGTGATATGTGTGTGTTGATTCAGCGGACGTTATGTTCAGTTGTATTTTCGGAAACATTTGGCGTCAAAATCTATGTAACTACGCAGTGTTAGCAATTACCATGTGCTTGCGTTAGACCTCCCAGATGACAGATGGGCGGTGTTGCCAAACCTTATGAGACGGCTTGAGAATTGTTGACGGCGATGGTTGCATCCACCGAAATGTTAAAATCATCCTACATACATAGATACATACATGGTTTATTTGCAAATGTGGACACTGTCCATGGTGGCAAATTACAATAAATACACAAAACAATTCACAACCACAAAAATTTTAGAAATTTAGGACTAATTAGAAAATAAGTATTAGTTGCTAAGAGAAGAAACCGGTAATCGTAAAAATAATCATTCTAATAGCAGAAATAAACATAAAATACTAAACATTTACACTTTCTTTCACTGCTTCAACTTATGCACCGTTCATCACTGCCTCTTGATCTGGTGCTTTTTCACCAACTCCTTAAATTTACCAACATCAGAAGGCAAAGGGCTGAAAATGCCCCCTGGCAAACTGTTCCATTCTACTTCCCCCCTCCCAATGAACGAATATTTGCCCCAGTTACTTTTCCACTGACTTAATTCTCAGTTATGCAATTGTGCTGGTGTGCTTTCGCTTTATATTAGACACTTGAGTAAGATTGAAAATGGATACCGTATTGTAAATTATATGCGCGCACATTTGATTCGTGTGTATTGTGTTTTTCTATGAATGGTCGCCAAGACTGTGTATGTGTGCTTATAGTATTATTATTATTTATTTATTTCGTGTGCATCGTCTATGAATTGATTTATATTTCATTTAAAGGTCAGTAATGTAATCTTATCTTATTATATCTTTTTGTGTTTTCCAAGATTGACCATTTATTATGAGGAAGCCAAACAATATAATACAGTACAATACAGATCAGTGCGTCAGAATAACGGCTCTGGTGCGATCGAGTAATCAATAATTCAGTCTCTGGTGGTGTGTATGTGTTACCAACTGTTGAGGGTGACATTTCTTTAAAACATACATTTCTGTGAGTTCGAATACACAACATTTCCTCCCTCTTTTAAATTGAACTTGTTATGTCTATGGTGAAAATCTTAATGGTGGGTGGCGTTTGCGTGTAGACATGCGCGGTATAACTGGAGTAGCTGGTGTTGGTGTTCGGTTTCCACGGATCACTTGTGGCAACCTCTCGGCTGGTACTGCGGTAGCTGGTGCTGGGAAGAACCGAACACGTCGTGGCCTAGGTGGAATTTCGGTGGGTTCATCGCTGGTCGGTTCCTGGTTCTCTGTGTTTGGCCGTATTCTTGGAAATGACCTAATTTGGTCGATATGGCGCTTTATTCGTTTCTCCCGGTAGTTGATATCATAGTGAAGATCTCGGATGCGGGCTGCGATGGTACAAGGGAGCCACTTGTCCAGCTTCGGGTTGTCAGAGAGGAAGTAGACCGACTGAACCACTTCGAAGGTGCGGAATGTCGAGTCAATTTCTGTTTTCTGTTTCTCTCAGACTCTAGCGCGAACGTCTACGGGTCTCGCCAGGTTGAGATATATCCGAAGTTCTCTTCCCAGAAATAGTTGAGATGGAGATTGTCCGGTGGTAGAGTGCGGCGCTCTTCTAAATTGGCGAATGAACTCGTTCAGGTTTGTCTGCAGAGTTCCTTTGGTTGTTTTCATCACGTAGAGGGCATCCTTCACCGTTTGGACATACAGTTCTGCTTGGCCATTAGTTGATGGATGGTATGGTGCTGTAAGCTTGTGGTACTTCACACCACTGTTCTGCAGAAAGGACTTGAATTATTCTGAGATGAACTGCCTGCCATTGTCTGAAACGATGGTGACTGGGGTGCCGTGCGCTGTGAACAATTCATCCATCAGGGCGATTGTTGCTGCAGCTGTCGTGGAGATTGTTGTCTTGATCTCGAGCCACTTGCTGTAGGCGTCTACAACAATCAGAAGCATGCTGTCAGCTACTGGGCCCGCGTAGTCGATGTGAATGCGTTCCCACGGTGCCTTCGGGTAATCCCAGTGATACTCGTGGAACTTGGGTGGAGCGTATGGTTGCGCATGTGGTGCAGGACTTTGCGAGCTTCTCGATGTCAGAGTCGATGCCTGGCCAAAACACAAAGGAGCGTGCCATTCCCTTCATTTTGACGATCCTCATGGGAGCTTCGTGTAGATCGTTGAGAATGGCATCTCACAGTCCAGGTGGAACCACTACTCTGTGCTCGAACATCAAGCAGTTGGCGGCGAGCGTATATTTCACCTCGGGTGCCTTGAAGTCATGGCGGGTGAGATCTTGGCCTCCTTCCAGAAGCTTGACAATTCTGCCGAGATCAGGGTCCTTCCTCGTCTCTTGAGCAATGGCTTCGGATTTGACGGGTACCTGCTGCGTCTGGTGGACTGTAAAATAAATCAAAGTAGTCGTAATCCTCTGTTTCCTCCCTCTGTTGCGAGATTGAGTTTTGGATCTTGTTGATGGTCGATGGTAAAGGTGCTCTAGAGCAGTAGTCAGCGATGGCATTTTGCTTCGATGTTTTAAAAACCACGGTGTAGTTAAAGTGTGCGAGGTAGTCAGCATAATTGGCCATGCGACTAATGCACAGGACTGGTAGCGACTTCTCTGGATGTAGGATCTGCGTCAGGGGCTTGTGATTCGTGATTAGCGTGAAGTGTCGAGCGTACAGATAGTTGAAAAACTGATGTACTGCCCAAACGATGGCGAGCGCTTCCTTGTCGATCTGGGGGTACCTTTGCTCCGTACATGACATTCTTCGACTAGCATATGCGATAGGCCGTTCTAGTCCGTTGCCTAGCCGGTATGACAGCACTGCGCCGAGACCGGTTTTGCTGGCGTCCGTTGCCAGCGAAAGTGGTAGTGTTGGATCGTACCGTACTGCATAAGGACCTGCGGTGAGGTAGCGTCCTTGATGTCCTGGTAGGCCCTGTAGCCGTCTGGTGTCCATATGAGAGGTTCCTTCAACAGCATGTCCCTGAGTGATCGATCTCTCGTTGACAGGTTGTGAATGAAGGCACTGCAGTATGTCGCTTTACCTAAAAACATCTGGAGTTCCTCTCGAGTCGTTGGTTTCAGCGCGTCTCGTACAGCTTGGATGTGCGCATCAGACTTATGAACGCCTGAAGCATCGATCTTGTGGCCAAGAGCTTCCAGGACAGGTTGTGCAAAGCTGCATTTTGCTCAGTTAAGCTTGAGACCGTGTTGGCGAAAGCGCTCTAGTGCCACGGTGAGGGCCTCTATCAGATTGCCAAAATTATCGGCAACAACAATGGTGTCGTCAAAGAAACTCACAACATCTGGAAGTTTCTGCAAAACCATGTCAATTCGCCGTTGCCAGATAGCGGAGATGTTGGCTGCTCCGTAGGCAGCACGAGTTGGACGGATCAGGCGATGGGTTGGAGTATTGAGCGTGAGGGCTTGGCTAAACTCATCGTTGACCTCGAGATGATTGTATGCGTCTGTGGCATCCAGGTGACAGAAGAGGGTGGTGGCACGCAATTGGTTGAACAAGTGTTCCACTTTCGGAATCGGGTGTTCATCGATGATGATACGCGGGTTGAGAGTAGGTTCGTAGTCACCCGTGATTCTCACCTTGCCGTTCTTCTTCACAACGACATGAGTTGTTGACGCCCACTTTGAGGAGTCTACCCTCTTGTAGAACCCAGATGCGATTTTTGCGTCGATTTCTTTGGCATAGGCATCTCGCAGGGCTACAGGAATGTCACGTGCTCGGGAGAAGATTGGGGTGGCGCCATCCTTCAGGTCCATCTTCACTGGTGGGTTGGCCTTGGGTAGATTATTAGCTTGGGAATAACCTAACCCCCAAGGGAAGATGATGAAGAAAAAGAAGTGGGTTTCGGACTGGAGAAAAAGGATGGAGAAATAGGACGAGAGTCCAAAAGACGTTATAACTAAGAGTTCTTGCTCAAATGCAACAAGTGGTGAACACCCTATCAATAGATTTATTTTTATTAAATATTATGTTAGAGAAATGATAAAGCAAAGAACAAATCTTTAATTTATTTAACAACGTAAAAGGAAGTAGTTTTTGTTACAAATATATAATTTTGATTTTTATAAACAATTGGGGTAGCAGACCTCCGAAAACATCTAAAGCTTGCGCCAGGCAATTGATAATTCTTTTGGTTTTAAACCTTTTATATGCTTTAAAATCTTCGTAAGATTTTGAAATGGCTAAGATGAATAAATGAAAGATTTAAAGATAACTGACGTAATTAAAGTTAAACAATAAATCAAGTACAAGGTGTGTACTTTAGGATTTCTAGATAAGTATCTTAGAAATAATAACAACTTCGAAAGCAACAACAACAAAACAGGAAGACATGAAATAGAATTTCTATAACTTCGTGTATTAATACTGAACTACGCTTAATGATTATACATAGGAGATTATACAAATAGGGCAGGTCACTTATTGTGAAACCTGAAGAGAACAATTGAAAGGAAGTTTCTAGAACTCCTATGTTTAAGTAGGGATCACGAGAAAAATGGGGCAAGTTTCCCTTTCGTGAAACCTAGAGATAAATCACTTATGAGTTGAAAGAATTGTATTCCCTCATTAGAAGGGAGAAACAATATAACTTAAGGCGTGTACTAGACACGAAGTTACAGACATTAATTCGTTATATATGGAGCAAATAAGGGAGGGCACTTATGTAGAGTGACACCTCATTGAAAAAAGACCTAAAGTAACAATTTTATTATTTTGGTTTGTTAGTAAAGGGTTTGGGAAAGATTAAATGGGATTGTGGAAAAGTGTTCATGGCCGTATTTATTGTACTCGGACGAGCGCGACGCGGATGAAAAGTTGAACAGGCACTGTTTTCACTATAGTCGGTTGATATAGTTGAAGAGTTCACTGTAGTAGCACAACACGTTGATAGCAAAGAAAGTTATTGCAATGGTGGAAAATAACTAGTTACACTAGATTTGCGAGAGTCTATTGCTTGAGAAACTTGTAGGTTATAGTTGAATGCACCAGAAAAATCCCAACGGAGGAAGAAAATATTGGATATTGATTAGCAGTTCATAAGGAAGATTCTTTAGTTTGAAAAAGTATTCCCATATGTGAGTGGAAAGTACATGACAGTATAACTGGTAGATAGAGTGCAGGTTCTGGAAGGTTCCAGAGCAATGATGACTTGTTTAAATTGGGTAGAGAATCCCTCGGCGGAAAACTAGATTATATAGACAGTGGGTATTTTGGAAATATCCCTCGATGTGAGATAGCATCTCAGAAAATCTTTCATTGTGAAAGTTAGACTTGATAGTTTAAGTTTGATCAAGAAGATCTCTAGAAAGCAGTTATTTTCACATAGCAACTTTCACTGTCTATAAAATCCAAATAAAAGCATTGAGCCTTTTAAAAGCGATGAGAATGAGGTTAAAACATGAAGTCGGTACTTATCTTTGCTTCATGAAGAAGGCGATGTTGCTGTTGACGGTTGGTTCTAAAACTTGAACATGGCGTCGAGTTTAAAAGTTTGCCTCTAGAGTAGAGGAGGCGAGCTTTAGTTAAGCTCCAACTGACTGGTTTGACTTCAGATGCACAAGTGAAGGCTGCTAGACGCAGAGAAAGTACACTGGCCTAGACGGCATGTCCAACAAGAAGTTGAGTGCACTTGAGAGGGTGAGCGATTGCTCACAGCACGGAGGCAAGTCGAGACGAAGTGAACGAGTGAGCGGGCAGCGCGCGCGGAGAAGCGAGCAGTAGGAGGAGGCGAGAAGAGGGGGAAGCGGGCGAGTAAGGGGAGGAAACAAAGAGGTTATACATAAACATGAAAAAACTTTAAAAAAACAAAATTCTTCTTGGAGCGGTGTCTTCATGGAGTAGTTGGTTGGTGAAGAACACGACGCCCTAGGGATTAATGTAGAAGTTTTCATGGCTTGAAGCAATGGAAGTTCGGAAGGCAGCGATGGGACGCTGTCAGGCTGGTTCGACGGAATATGCGTTTCTGTATATAACTGATAGAAAAAATGAACAAATGCACGGGGCAAACAGGAGGTAACAGCTCGATGTTGGTGTGTGCGGGAAAGAAATGTAAATAAATGGACTGATATAAAGTAATGAAGAACAGCAAAAGCTATTTTTTTTCTTTTCGTGAATTTGCAAAAATACACCAGGCCTGACAGGTTCCCGGGGGTATTGCTGAAGACATCCTGGTAGCGATTGAAGGTGGCGTCAAGTTCCTTTTGCTGGTCCAGGGACAGAGACTTTTTGACGGAGAGTTGGTGGATCGGTTCTGGTTTTCCAAAAAAAGCTGCTCGAAATTGATCTCTCGCACAAACTCAGAGATCCACTCTCGACCAAGGAGTGTCTCGAATTCATCGTCGACGATGTAGAGGTCGAGGTTCCTGGAGATGGTGCCAATGGTGGCGGTGACTGGTGATTCCCGATATAGTTAATACGGAGGCCAGAGTAGCTCGCAAAAATACGATCAACCTTCTGTAAAACACAATTCGGTTGGATCATACCTAACGTCAGTTTACTCATCATCGAACAGGGGGCGCCGTTGTCGAGTTCCATCTTGACGGTGGTTCCCTCTATGATGCCATCTATCAACTGCTTCCCTGGAGACTGCATTGTTCCGATGACCCCAACTTTGTTGAAATGATGTATGACATCAACGCTGTGAGCTGGTTGTTCTCCTTCGGTTACGTGATTTGTATTCCGCTGCTTTGGTTTGGACCTACAAACTTCAGCAATGTGACCTTTCTTGCCACATGTCCGGCATTCAGCGTTGAGGAACCTGCACTGACTGCCTGGATGTTCCCCACCACACCCAGCGCACAACGATTGGTTACTTGATGTTCCCTGATTTGCTGGATGCAATCCTTGTTGAGGCCTTGATTGGTCGGATTTCTGTTGACAATTGGTCAATATCCCACGTTGCCATTGGTTGCCACCCCTCCGCGACTGTGGCTTTTCGTAGCCTATCCGATTGTTTGATTCGGATTTTGAGGTTATATTCGAATTCTTAACCTCGTCAGTAGTGTTCCGGGTGGCTTCGAGTGCGCAGGCTATCTCGTTCGCAGAAGTGAAGCTCTCCGGTTTCTTGGCAATAATTTCATCACACATGTTCCTCGATTCCAAAATTTTAAGCAGTTGCTCAATTAGAATGCGGTCTAAAATTCTCCGTACTCACAGTGTGTTGCTGCTTGTCTTAATCTGAGAGTGAAGCTGGCGATCGTCTCCCCTGCTCTCTGCATGACGCTCCGGAATTTTATGCTCTCTGCATATTTGTTGCGGCTGGCATCGAAATGGTTCGACAATCTTGACTGGATTTTGCTGTATGAGAGAGTTTCCGGGTCGACGGGACTTACTAGGATCTACAAAGCTTCGTTAAGTTCGGCGCCCATGTAGACACGTGCGTACTGCGCGTATTCGTTTTCCGGGTCCTTACTTAGACCAAACGCCCAGGTGAACCGCTTCAAATAGTCCCCTATGGTGGTCCCATCGGCGGCGTGGTATGCTGACATTGAGAACTGTGATGGTCTAGGCCGTCCCGATGACATCGACTCGTTCCTGATGCCGACTCGCGAGGTGGATTCCCTGAGAGCGCTAGCAATAATCCCAGAAAGAGCCTGAAGAAGTTCTGTGGATATTCCTTCTGCCATGATGAAGGTAGATGGTTCACTGATACACTAACCTGCGTGGAGTTGAATTTCGTTCGGTAGCACGTTCCTCACAAGTTTCACGGCGTGGGGTTGAACTTCGTTCGGTACCGTACACGTTATTTATCAATCCCACTTCTGACACCACTTTTGTGTTTACTAAGATTGACCATTTATTATGAGGAAGCCAAACAATATATACAGAACAATACAAATCAGTGCGCCACAATAACGGCTCTGGCGCTATCGAGTAATCGATAATTCAGTCTCTGGTGGTGTGTATGTGTTACCAAATGTTGAAAGTGAAATTTCTTTAAAACATATTTCTGTGAGTTCGAATACACAACATTTCTTATTATTGGCAACTCCAGCTATCTGATATGACATCTAGCGGTAAAAATGAGAAACTTACGAAGTAGGGTACATTTGTCACGTGGTGACTGTTTGTATATGGTTTCTTGTATTGGTAAGCAGATCGTGGTAAATTCTTCGTGATTATACTTAAGTAATAAGTTTTACTCGTTGATAAGAGTGCAAAATGAGTAAAAGCAAAGTATATTGCTCAGTTTACGGCTGTAAGTCGATGTAAAAGAGGGCTGCGGATATACGTTTTCATCACTTTCCAAAAGATGCAAATAGCAATAGCCGAAAGGTGACGATACCAAATAAATACGGGCAACAAGAGCGGGTTGGACCACTCACCACTACACTCACTGACGACAGGACGGTTGTTCACTTACGCCGTGCCAAGCCGCACCTAGACAGCCAAGCACATTAGCCGATCCAAGCCATACCAAGACAGCCAAGCCTAGGCCTACTGCAGCCGAGGACAGCCAAGCTTCATCAGTCAGGTATCCTTTCCCGCTCCCTAGTTCATTTCCAATAACCCTACCAACCGTCATCACCTCGCCCTGCGATATCCGAGCCATTCCACAACGAGTCATATAGGCCTAATTTGACTTCGCAGGGTTAATACCTACCATCCAAATCAAGCAATTTCTGTCTACCCCGAGTTTTAATACAAGTTAAACTCATCCCTTCGCCCTACCAAGCAGCAAGTAATTTCTAGAGTCTATGGTACAGTGAGCAAACTCAAATATAGCTTTAAAACGTAACAGCGCCATGACTCGAACTGCACAAAAACAAATACCAGCAGACAACCGATGCTTGATAATATGCAATTGACACATAAAATCCAGTGGAACACACACATTAGATCACGTGTATCGCACAGTTATACAAATATATAATTGAAAATAACACTGTCATTATTTTAGGGACCACATTTACTGATTATAACTGAAAAATAAAAAGTGTTCCATATCAAACGCGTGTTATTGAGTAATTTTACCCTACTTATCCAGACGACCGCAGCGCCCCAAGTGTTAGTTTGAGTTGCCAATAGTTTCTCGTTGAGTTCGTTACGCAAGACAAGACCAACTACAATACTCAGACCTTAATGCAGGTATCGAAAGTGCGAAAATGGCGTTTGCTGAAGCCCGACATAATTATTGTTTGTTTACATTCGTTGCTGGGATACAATATTAGCTTTGATTAGCTTCGTTTGATGAAGGTTGGGGTAAACTATCGCTCATCTGTAATTATAGTGTCTTCGGTATGTCTGTAAAGTCCAGTTCGCGTTAATGTACTGCAAACGGGTGTAAATATGTGATAATACGCTTATTATGGACTAGTTCGTTTGTGTGATGATTGTTCAGTCCACCGATGGCATTGTGTCTCTTACTGCGGATGTTGAAGTACCTAAGACTAAAGCATTAATAGAAGTGTCTCAAGAATATACACCGCAATGATTTGCTAGTTAGTGACAATATAATAATAGCTTAGTATAGTTCAGTAGTGTCGAACTTAAGTACGTAAAGGGATAACGCAATGAGCATCTACGGCTACACCAAACCGTCGACGTTGAACGTTGAACGCTTAGCAACATGTGTCTCTGTCAGTGCCGAATTAAGACTCACAGTGGCCCTAGGCAATTGTTAATTTGAGGCTCCTTTTTCCCTTTTTTTCACCCTAACCCTTCATAAAAAGTCAATCATAACTTTGAAAGAGATTGCATTTACAAATTTACAATGAATAATGAATACAATTTAGATCATATGTACATGTTCAGAAAAACTTTTGCTGTATTTTGTTTCGCAGAAAGTTTCAATAACATCATCAAAGTTGATTCTCCTTAATATGTCTGATTCTGAGTCCGATTCTGATAGAAGTCATAATTTTATCCCACAAAATTAACATGAACCCGAATTCGAATATCTGCATTCTGTTGAGATGCACCCCACTTCATGCCGAGTGTCATTATTTTCCGACACGTCATCTTCAATGCTTTCTAAAGCCTCGATAATATTATGAAACGAATCATAAACCGCGTTCGTTGCATTAGCAGGTGCTTCCCAGCGCGTATCTGACAATGATTTCAAAGTTTTAGCGTTTTTGATATATTTTTTCAAGACGCCCCAACGGTGCGGTTTTGCAGAAAAGAAGTTATAGAATGATCGCATTATCGAAAGAAGCTTGCCACGGTGGGTGAGTGGATAGCGTATCGGTCTACTAACCCCAAGATTGCAGGTTCGCCCCTGACCGTGGTAAGTGATTTTTTGAAAGGCGGCAAAAATACGATACGCATGTCATACGATGTTGGCATGTCAAAGAACCCATTTGAATTCAGTAGGCCGAGTTCATAATGGCAAAATTAATCTCTGGAGTTTCCGCCAGCACAAAGTTCCTCATTTCTCTACTAGAAAGCGCTATTGTGTTCAAGGAGATTAGATATCTAACATCTAACCTCCTTGACTTTCATAGTCAAGGAACTACGAAATTCGACATGCAAGCTACCCTCTGGGTGTCAAATAACAAAGCTTGCACCAGGCACCCGAGGCCATACGATATTATTATTATTATATTATCGAAAGAAAAAAAACAACTGCGTAAAAACAACATTGAACAGCAGATCGTCCAACTAAATCGAGGGAATGTGTACCGCAAGGAACGTAAATCGCATGTTAATTCAGTTCTAATATTTTGGCTTGCAGACTCTGATACTTTCCAGACATGTTTGGTGCGTTGTCATAGTACTATCCTATACAATCTTGAATTTCCAAACCGCAATCTTCCGTGACGAAGTTCACAGTTTGAGTTGTCAAACTTTCGCCAGTTTGACCTTCTGTTTCAAGAATTTATTTGACTTTTTCCCACAAAAAAAATATTTTTTTTTCCATTTGTACGTGTTTTTTTTAAATTTTCTTTGGGGGGGGGGGCTTCTGAGACGGGGGCCCCAGGCAATTGCCTATTGTGTCTTAAAGGCCCGTATCACACGACACTCGCTAGCATGGAAGCTGTTGTGATCGCTGGTATAAAATCCTGTATGATTCTGCCTTCCTCGCCCGTATACCTGCTTTTATGGCTGAAGTGTATCACACGCTAGCATTTCGTGCGCCAAGTTGTAAGAAATAAAACATGGCGGACGGTTGTCGTTTGGGGGTAAAATTTACAGTCGTTTCGCATTATTAACCCAAAGCGGTCGTGAAACTTGTTTTAAGTACATTTGAAAACATGCCTGATAAACTTACTGAATGAATGCATTCCAATCAAAATTTAAGATCTAACTGTGATAATTGGTATATAACCATACTTCTTTTTAATTATTTTATTATATCCTCCTCACGTCGTAGAACAATATTGCAACTTAGTTTTGTCTACATGATCTACGAGGACGATAGTAAACATGTTTTCTCTCATAACATTTTATTTTCCCTAAATACTGTTTAAAACCATGGACGGATACTATTTGTGATAGCTGTTAGAATTTAAAAAGTTCAGAATTTATCCCACAATAATAATAATAATTTAGACACGTTCTGTATTTACTGCATATTCGCGAACTGAATCGAATGTAGGTCGGTCGCGACAAGGGTGATAGACTTCATAATTATAGCCTATAATTGTGTTGAATGTTGTTGGCAATTCTAGGCGGGCTCTTGTTGAAGGGCAGGCACTTTTAGATGCCAAGCACATAATTATGTGCGGGAAAGTGCTAGAAACAGAAGGTTTTATGAGAATTGAAGCTTTATGCTTACAAACTAGTAATTCGGAAGGAGTACCTTACCCGATTCAAAATGAAATTCGGTTACCAGTTGCCAAGAAAAAAATAATTTGTTCAGGAATATGTAGGCCTAATAAGTGTGTAGTCGGTACATTGCTTTACATACTTCAGTAAGTAGATACATTTAAATCTGGAAGATAAACTGGTAGCCTAATACTGTCGAAGTCGATACATCAACGACTGTAGCTTAGCCTACAAGTATAAAGATTTTTAAAATTTTTAATAGGCGCCTGATTATAAACTTAAAAAACCAGAGCTTAACATATTTGAAGCAGCAATGGGGCAAGTTAAAGAAAGACGACCACATGTGGACCTACGATAAAGCGAACCCTAAAAGTAATTTTTGCCTCATGGGAAGAACAGCTGTCAAATCGACCTTGCTAAGTCGCCTAGTTTGTAGTGCAGGGAAAGAATGTAGGGTACTGGTTATTGTAAGAAATTCATTAGTATTTATTAATATATAATTCTCCTTTGTAAAATGCCAGCCGCATGCGATCATATACTTCGAAATCGGCTTTCCGACGCGAAGCAATCGACTCTATTCCGTCTGAAAAGTTTTCTTTTTGTGGAAGTAATGCATTGATATGGCAATTATTGTATTTGAGGAGCACAGCGGAACTGAGCAATTATATTACTCATCTTTTAGCCTCAATTTTTTATGAAAATAACTGAAAAAAAACGAGAGAAGAGCACACCCATCATCTCAAATCACATGTTATTGCATCTGTTTGTTTGTCATGATTCCATCACCCTTCCGCTAGTTCCAGATAACGGCAGCACCGTCTCTTGAGTTCGCGAATAGCAAGCGCTTTTCACACAAACGTTGTTTAGAGAAAATATAGTATCGTTCAGATGTATTTATTCGAGGGCCTACCTACATAACAAATGTATTTGTTTACGTTGTCGCTAAGATTTCTTCTAGAACGAGAAAAGCAATCCGATTGGTTGTTGTACTCAACCTTCCATGGAAACTGCCAGGAAAAATAGCACCGGTTCAATTTCGTGAGTTGTATGGAAGCTACCATGGAAGGCAGAACCTAGTATGGAAGGTACAAATCACACGGTAATAGACGCGTGTATACCAGCATGTATACCCGTACTGGTAGAAGCTTCCATGCTAGCGAGTGTCGTGTGATACAGGCATTTTGGTTAATCCAGCACTTGTCTCCGTAAATCCTTACCAGTCTGGCAGATGATCTACACACAAGCGTCTGCAGACAACACCTATTTTTCTGCTGATTGGCCCGATTCCTATTCGGCACGTATCGGACAAGTTCGGATAAACTCGTTGATGCTCGCTCTTCTTGTTCGTGTCACCTCGGGTAAAATCCTGGACACTGATGACTGTTCTGACGCGGTAAATCCCAAATATCTCGTCCCTTATTATAACTTAAAAAAAACTCCAGACGAAAACCATGAAATATGAAAATGAGTGGCTTCATAGTGTGGAAATCAAAAAGAACAATAATTTAACAAAAAGCCCAGAAACAAGACCCCATATTTAAAAAAAACATTTAACTTATTCTAAAGTAGACACCTGAGCCGTAGCTCGTGATGGTGCAGTGGGCTACATATAAATTATATTTGGTGACAGAGAAAAGAATTACATGTTTTTACAAGTTATAACGTGCATGAACAGAAGTAACAGAATATACTGTATATAAAGAGACAAAATTGTATCAACCATTATAATTTCAAGTAGCTAATAAGATTTCTTTTACATTCTGTTAGAGAAGGAGCCTCTCGTATGTAGTCAGAGCGACTATTGAGGTAATTCCTACAAAGAGTTGTTACCATACTTGGACAAGTGAATGGGGGTTACAATACATTTTGTTAGTTCCTATTGTTTCATGCGCATGCCTGCCTTAAGAAAATATAAGCAATTTCAGGGTCAGTTCAGTACCTAACTACGTGCCACTTATTCACCAACTTGCTGGGAGCCCTACTGAAGTGCATCTGAATGAGGGTAATAAACATGCTATTTGTAACTGACCAATATAAGAAACAATTTTCAGCGTTACCAAGACTAATGATCAATAATCTGCCAATTTTCAGAGTAGGGAGCACACAGAAGTTCTATGTGAATATTAAGTTAATTATTAATATTATTACTGATTTACTCTTAAGATGGTCTAAAAACAAAATACATACGGTACTTTAGGCCTTTCATTTTTCTTGTTATTTAGGTAAGAGTTCGCCATAAATTAGTGAAACACAGTACAGTATGTTCAGGGTATTCAATTTAAGTCTTCCACACAGACTATGTGGAACAAGAGGAGCGTTTGAATGGAAAGAGAGTGAATAGCACCTAGCAGCACTCTACATGCCATGATTGTATTGAGATCGAGTGATGACACAAGCCAGATGGCTATGACAGATGAACAGAATATTCCATAGATGCAAAGTATAATTCTTATATTGATTGCACTGTAGTTCCTTTAGGAATAAACCATATGGGCTTGATATGGCAAACATTTTCTCCTTTTATCTTGTAGGAAAGAGCTTTGAATGTTAGCTTAAATTTCCCATCCAGAACTTATAAAAACACATACAACCATACTTCCTATTTTTGAGTATATCTTCAAGAATAAGTTTTGTCAAGGGTAGTGTTTTTGAGCGGTTCGAGGCCCACCTCCACCTAAACCCACCTCACAAGATGGCGGTGGCGCGATATCTCTCCAACGCATGGTCGGATTTTGACGAATGAGGTGTCGTTGAACTCGGGCTGACACCCCCTTTCCATTGGACAACATATTTCCACCCCAAAACTAAAACCAACCCCTACTAGGGGGTGTAATTGTAATTATTTAGAAAATCTCGCTTTCCAAGTGCAACATGTGAGAGTTTGAATGGCAATATGGAATGAAACGTTGTTCCACACAAGAGACATGTGTACGGTGGAAAGCCACTATGAATTAACATGCTTGTTTTTTGTTGTTTACGCATGTCCACTCATGGCTTTTTGTAAGAGGGCGGGCTTTTTAAAGATGGTGGCTGTAGTGTAACCTAACCTAACCCAACTCACGAGGGGTGATCAACAAGTATCCCAAGTGGCGCTTGTCGATAGGCAAACCAATAATGAAAGAGGGGCATGTCAGGCTTTGAGGCGAGAGCCCCTGTCATTGTTGACGAGTCCCTGTGGACGGGTCATTGTTGACAAGTCATTGTTGACAGGTCATTGTTGACGGGTCCTTGTTGACAAGTACCTGTTGATGGGTCCCTGTTGACAGGTCCTTTTTGACTAATCCCTTTAGACTGGTCCCTTTGTACTGGCCCATGGTCCCTAATGCTATGATTATATTAAACGTTGTTCCAAATGAAACGCATGTGAAGAGCCGATTGCTACTATGAATTAACATGTTGGTTTTTTGTTTTTACGCATGCGCACTTGGGGTTTTTGTAAGCGGGTGGGCTTTTTGAATAATGATTTATAGATGAGTTATTCCGTGCCAGGTGCAGCTTCCATGGGGGAGGAGCTCTGAACTGAGTAAGGGCTTTTCTGTACTCTGTGCAGGACGGATCTGGGCGGGAAAGTCCTCAACCCCGACACGGCGCGTCCCAATGGCTGATAGGGGCTCTTGTTGAGAGTGGTGCTTGCACCCGCGGATCAACTGAGGACATCATATAGTGGCAGCAGCTATATCATTATTGTTGATACAAGACCGATCTGTCGACCTTGCATCAGCAAACAGCTGCATCATATCATGGCATCCTTGGATGTTGGGATGTGATGTGGTTACTGCGCATTGAGGAAGGCAACGGGAAACCACCTCAATTTTTCCCCCAGGATAATCTTCATGGCTTTTCAGCCAATTACATTGGCCCTTAGTCCCGGGCAGACCTTAAGTGGTCAGAGGGTGCGAAGAATCTCCCGGTCAGCCCTGAAGATAGGAACGTGGAATGTACGGAGTATGTTTGAAGCAGGAAAGATTCACAATACAATTCATGAGATGAAGAGGATGAATGTGTCCATAATGAGTATAAGTGAGATGAGATGGCCGGGGACAGGAGATTGTAATGTGGAGGATTGCATGGTATATTACAGTGGTAATAATGATGCCAGGCATTTGCATGGAGTGGGTTTTATAGTGGACAAAAGTTTGCAGTCTGCTGTTATCAGTTGTATACCATTCTCCATTAGAATAATGATGTTAAAGTTACGTGGTAAACCTTTCCACATTAATCTCATTCAAGTGTATGCCCCTACTAGTGACAAAAGCGATGAAGATGTTGAGGAATTCTATGCCCAAATTCAGACCGTCCTCAAAGACACCAGAGAACATGATGTAACCCTTGTTATGGGAGATTTTAATGGAAAGGTTGGGAAAGGTTCTGAAGAACACATTGTGGGCCAGTGGGGTCTCGGCCAAAGAAACAACAGAGGGGATCGTTTAGTGCAGTTTTGTAGAGAGGAGAACTTTGTCATTGCTAATACTTGGTTTAAGCTTCCTGCCAGGAGACTTTATACGTGGAAAGCACCTGCTGATAGTCCAGACAACATAATAAGAAATCAAATTGATTTCATTCTAATTAAAAACAGATTTAGAAACAGTGTGATTTTTGCAAAAACCTATCCAGGAGCAGATGTTCCTTCTGACCACAAATTTGTGTCCGGCTTAACAAGATTCCGATAAAAACAACACAAAAGAAATATGATACTGATGCCCTTCGGGAAATAAATACTAGGTCACAGGTGGCTGCTGCTCTTGCCACTGATCTTAAGACGTTGAATTCAAATGACATGCAGCCCTTGGAACTTTGGGACACTTATAAAACCTCATTGAAGAGGGTTGGAGATCATTTTCTTAAGAACAAGAGACAACATAAAAAAGGAAGGCATGGATGACGGATGAAATATTGAATCTAATGGATAAACGAAGAGAAGTCAAAGGAAGAGATAATGAACAATATTGGTTTATTCATAGATTGATAAAGAATAAGATCAGACAAGCCAAGGAAGCTTGGATGTAAGATAAGTGCAAAGAAATTGAAGAACTTAATAGAAAATATGATACTTTCCAGGTCCATAAGAAAATCAAAGAAGTTTCAGGTAGACACAGGAAAAGAAACACAGTCAATTTAGTTGATAGTCCAGGTAACACGGTATTTGAAGTTGAAGAAAAATTACAGGTTTGGGAGAACTATATACAAGAGCTTTTTAATGATGATCATCGTCCTTCCCGACCCGAAATTCCTTCAGTTGTTGGACCCATGATCACCATGGATGAAGTGAAATATGCGATTAGGATAGCGAAAAATGGTAAGGCTCCTGGTCAAGATGACATTCCAGTGGAATTATTGAAGATCTTGGATGATGATAGCATTGTGACGCTCACTAATTTATATAACAAGATATACGACACGGGCATATTACCAGAAGACTGGCTCTTGTCTACATTTATTGCTCTTCCGAAGAAACCGATGGCTAAGTCATGTAGTGACTTCAGGACAATCAGTCTTATGAGTCATGTGCTCAGGATATTTCTCAAAGTTATCCATAATCGCATATACAGGAAATGCGAGATGAATATCAGTGACACGCAGTTTGGTTTCCGCAACGGTCTAGGAACTCGTGAGGCATTATTTGCGCTTCAAGTTCTTTTCCAGAGATGCCGTGAGGTAAATCAGGATGTATAAGCATGTTTTCTGGACTATGCAAAAGCCTTTGGCCGTTGTCAGCATGATAAGTTGTATAATGCACTCAAGAACTCAGGAATAGATAAGAAAGACATTCGGATTATCATTAACTTATACTGGGGTCAAATGGCTAGTATCAGAATTGATGGACATATATCGAGATCAGTGGAAATAATGCGTGGTGTGAGACAAGGATGCATTCTTTCACCGCTTCTTTATAATATCTATGCAGAACAGATTTTCTCTGAGGCACTTGATGGCATTCAACAAGGTATTAAGGTCAATGGTAATTATATTAATAATATATGGTACGCAGATGATACTGTATTGATTGCAAATAGTTTCGAAGGACTTAAAGAGATTGTTACTATGCTGTATCAAAAGAGTAGACAATATGGCCTTGACCTCAACATTAAGAAAACAAAATATATGATAATATCGCGAAAACCAGCATTGTCACAAGTCCTTTTAGTCGATGGACATCAGATTGAGCGAGTCAAGAGTTTGGTTTATTTAGGACAGAATATTAATGAGAATTAGGATCCTACAGTAGAAATAAGATGCCGTATGGAGAAGGCTAGATCCATCTTAATGACAATGAAACAACTACTATGCTGTCGAGATCTCAGTATGACGCTTAAGAAAAGAATTGTGAAGTGTTATGTTGTCTCCACCCTTCTTTATGGTGTTGAAGCGTGGACCTTGTCCGTATCTACAGAAAAGAAGATTCGTGCTTTTGAAATGTGGATATACCGGCGGATTCTTAATATTTCGTGGACAGAACATGTGAGTAATGCCGAGGTTCTTCAGCGTGTGAGCAGCCAACCTGAGCTGTTAAACACAATTAAGAAGAGGAAATTGGAATACTTGGGACACATGATGAGGAGTCCAAAATACCGTCTGCTCCAAGTTATACTTCAGGGTAAAATTGAAGGTCAGTGTGGACCGGGAAGGAGACGAATAACTTGGATGGATAATTTAAGAACGTGGTTTGGGCTGTCTTCCACGGAACTCTTCAGGATTGCACAGGATAAGAAGGAGTTAGCCATGGTGGTAGCCAACGTCCGTATCGGATAAGGTAGAAGAAGAAGAAGAAGAAGAAGAGTTATTTTTTAAAAAACTACCAAAAGATCCAAAACTAATAGGTCATTAGCTTTTTAATATCTCATGAATCAATAAGGCTAGGGACTTGTATGAGAGGTCATTGGACTTGAGGGGACATTCTGTTGTTGAATGTATTATTTATTTTTGTCAAAAGGGCCTAACTGCACTTTTGTTAATATCTCGCTAACTAATAATCCGAGAGGATCAAGTGAGGTGTCATGGGACTCAGGATGGTCAACCCTTTTCCATGACCAACGAATTTACCCAAAAGATCTAAAACAGCAAGGTCATTGACCTACGATTTTATAAACTAATAATCAGAGAGGCTCAAGTGAGGTGTCATGGGACTCAGGATGGTCAACCCCTTTCCATGACCAACAAATTTACCCAAAAGATTCAAAACAGCAAGGTCATTGACCTAAGATTTTATAAACTAATAATCGAATATCAACATGCGAGGTGTCATAGGACTTAGAATGGTCAACCCTTTCCCATGGCCAATGAATTTACCCAAAATACCCAATACATTAAGGTCATCGACCTGAGATTTTATAAACTAATAATCGGATACGAACATGTGAGATGTTTACCATGTGTGATGAAACATAGCTAGGTAGAGAAATAATTAGTGTAGGCTACATGTATGGTGACTGACAAGTCTTTTACAATTGAAACTTGTTTTCAGATCAAACTGCAGTATAGAGAGAGTATAGGTTGCAGGTATGGGTTATTAAATGACAAACGGTGTACACAAACTCTGATTTATCGATTCAAGAATTAAGAGTAGACTATCTTTAATTGATTGGTTAAAGAGGATAGCTAAAACACAAAAATGCTCAGTGGTTACCGGGACAAGATGGTCGCTACACACAACAAGCTTTAAATACTTGAGGCTAATAATCTATACACACACACACACTCGCTTGTTCTAAACTAAACTGTGTTGCTGTCAGTGCTCAGACAGTAGGCTGATGACAAAATGCATTGCTAACAGAAATATAATCATTTCCGGTTGTATAATGTTATCAGCTATCCATTTTGTGTTGCAGTGGTAAGCACATTCAGCTCTTGTACTGGTGGTCTTAACTCGATTTCCAGGTCTGAGACCTAGAACGAGTCATAATAAGAAACAAGGGCAAGGTGGTGCAGTGGTTAAGCTGTTAGCCTTTTCACCAGGGTTCAATTTCATGTTAATATGCATGTCATAAACATATTAAACAAAACAAAACAGAGTTAACGTTTAAAACTGATTACATTTATGTATTTTCAAATTATTACTTGGATTACAAATACAAAGGTGAACTGGGTTTGATATACAGTTAATGCTGTCTATCACACACTAGACTGTAGGAAAGCCAAAAGAGCAAAAGGCGTAGGTAGAGCAGTGGTAAAATTGCTATATGTAGAGAAATACCTAGTGGTTTTATGAACTGGCAAAACTATATCGCATAAACAGTGCAGGATACAATCCAGCAATCAAATTTGTATCTTGTGGAACAGAGAAAATGCACTTTAACCTTGATGGATAGCAAATGAGTGCAGATGAATGACCTATGCATTAGCCTACCTTAGGGTTATAACCACGAGGTGGAGGTGTGACTTCTATATTTTATTTTTTAGAGACATGGCTTTTTTGCAACCAGTAGATATGGTAGATTTAGTATTTTGTAAATATTCATTTTTGTAATTGTAAATAGTGGAAACATTTTTTTGTAATAGTAAATGTTAAATGTATAACTAAAAGTTCTTTGGGATAAGTGTGCATGTCAAGGATAAATAGCGTGATTGTATTTGTTTTTCAAAGACAGGTATGGTTGTGTGAATGTATGACTATAGATTGAATCATAGAGAGAGAAAGCTTGTGTGTGTGTTTGTGTGTGTGTGTGGGTAGCATTGATTGTTCAACCAAAGCAAACACGGCAAGGTAGAATGGTGGGGTAATTAATGTATATAGCAAATGGTAAATAGTATACTGTAGTTTTTTTAACACTAGTGTTTTTTTAATGCAGCGGTAGATAGATGTTATTTTGTAAAACAGTCTTACCCACAGTAGTAGTAGTAGTAGTAGTAGTAGTAGTAGTAGTAGTAGTAGTAGTAGTATTAGTAGTAGGCCTATATGGTTTGGAAACAAACAGAAAGAGAATGCACTATTGCCATGGCCAAGCACTTCCATTAAGACGATTTCAAGAAAATTTAAATCAGCAAATGTGTGTTTTACAAAACTAAACTTTCAACGTGGACTAAATCATAAACGTGTCGTCTGTGATCTGGAAAAAAATAGGAAATCCATGTTTCCATATCAACACAATTTAAAAACTTAAAACTGACATTTAAAAAATGTAAATGTGAAATTGACAAATGTGTAAACAAAAAAAACGGAATATTCCTTGTTTCCATGTCATGAAATCCAAAACTTTAAACTGACATTTTCAAATCGTGTACATGGAAAATTAACAAATGGCAATGTGTGAAATGTGAAAATGAAAAAAAATGAACAAATGGCTATCATTATTTAAAAAAATAAGAAACCGTCGTGTTCTATCGTTAAACTGTGAATCAAACCACATCTACCTATTTGGATCACCCGAGACTGAGTAGACCTGTTATAGTCCTAATATACTTTTAAAATTTTATGTTAAAGCTCGAATTGAACTCAGGAGCTTTAGAGTGCCAGCTAACTATGCTAACCGTTACGTCACAAAGACAACTTTACACTACTCTTAATGCACAATAATAAGAAAAAGAATAATAAATGTTGAATTGTTTTAAAGGATGAACATGGTGACACTTTTCTGTTGCACAGTCTGCTATCTACTAGCCAGCAGCTGGGGTCTTAGAAAACGATACAGTTGACATTTTGTAATGAGATGTGACATGTTTCAAAGTACAGTATTATGGGTTGCTGTTGAGTAAAAACTAATCCTGTACAAGGAAGCAAGGGTTCGAACCCCTTACATAACATTACTATTGCCTGAACACGGCTTGACGACACTGTATTATTATGATACTCGGTACACAAACCATAGATAGAGTGTATTGTTTAAGATCACTTTCTTTCTGAACATAGGTGGAGACTGTTGATGGTTAACAATGGCATTAATATAGTAGGACGTGGGTATAGCAATTAAGAAAAAACAGACAATACCCATACAATATTTTTATTTATTTAATATAAGTACTTGTACAATAGTTACATTCAAAATACATTTCTTTTTTCTCTATTACTATTTGGTCCTTTTTGATTCTCTTGCATATGAAGGGTAGATAAGCTTGTAGTTCAGCCCCTTAAAACAACAACAACACAACCTTTTGCATAGTCTGTGATATTGATGACTCTTGATATGTGGAAGATGGATTAAACATAACTTTTACAGCAGGGGTTAAATGTTGCTCAATAAACACTGCACTATTTTGAGTAGCAACATATTTTTCTTGTACTAGCTTTTTAGCATTGTCATGATTATTTGTTGACACCAACAGTGTTTAATCTGGTACACCACATTGATGATCACTCACACTTAAAACCTTACAATTTCTACTTTTTAGATTGCCTCGACATCTTTTTGACCTCTCTTTTGAGCATCGCCAAAATATTATTCCTTTTACATTTTGACGATTATAGTTATAAGAGTAGCCTTTATAGAGTACACGTTGTTTACCTTTGTTAGTTGTAGTAAGTTCCATAGTAGCAACTAACCTGTTAGTATGATTTGCTCACTACAAAGGTTATAACTGTTCTGATAATAAAATCATTTAGCGTTGGCTTTTATATTTAATATGTACAGTTTGAAGTGATAACAAAAGTGAGAGCAAAATGGTAGCAGAGTGGTAGAAAATATTACACGTATTGTTAATAAATAGTTTAAGCGGTTATGTGGATCCATTACATAATAATTTTGGCTCGACGAAGCTCATTTTCTATATCCAATAGTGTTCTTCCTCATATTCAGTACAACCAGCCTGTTTATAGACATGCAGTTGCTGAAGCCGCCGGATTAGTTTACTTAGATTGTTCCAGTAGACAAATTCAACAAATGATTTTTTGGTGTAAACAAAGCATTATCATCATCATCATCATCATCATCATCATCATCATCATCATTATAATCCTCATCACTATTACTATATAGTCCTTTTTGATTTTTTTGCAATACCACATTTTGCACAGTCTGTGTTGCCTTTGATAATGTTGGGAGTTTTTCAGACATTGACAACTGTCCTAACACGACTTTCTGAGGAGATGATACATGCTTTTTAACAAACAATGCACTATCTTGAGCTGCAATATCTTTTTCTGGGACTAGTGTTTTAACATTTTGAAGAGTTTTTTTTTTAACAGGAACGATGTTTTATCTGGTACACTACATTGATGATCACTCACACTTAAGACATCACTAGTTTTACTTTTCAGCTCACCTCGGCACTGTTTTGAACGATGTTTTGAACAACGCCAAATAACAGTTCCATTTTATTGGTTCGTTTTACAATATATGTATATCCTTTATAGAATGCATATGGCATACCATAGCTATTTGTTGATACTTCCATATCAATTGTCAAGCATGAACTAATCTCTAGCAAAGTTCACTCGATAATATAAATAATAGTTTAAAGTGAGAGGAATAGTGGAAGAGTGGGTGCAAAAGTGGGTGCAAAAGTGAGTGCAAAAGTGGGTGCAAAAGGGGGTGCAAGAGTGGGTGCAAAAGTGAGGGCAAAAGTGGGTGTAAAAGTGAGTGCAAAAGTGGGTGCAAAAGTGAGTGCAAAATTGGATGTAAATGTGGCGGCAAAAGTGTGTGCCGTTTATAGTAGGCATGCCTTTAACTAGAATGTGATTTGAGTAAATGTAATTTCTAAACCCAAGTAGTGAATAGTCAGTTGGTTTTGATCTATGCAAGCGTAAACATGTCACATACACTGGTGATGGATACTCAAGGCTTTAAGGTCAACGAAAACAAGTACAGTATATATTTAAAGAGGTGGCTATTATTGATTGCACAACACGCGGGTTACCATATCTTTTTGTCGGACTAGTGTTTTAACATTTGAAGAGTTTTTTAAACAGCAACGATGTTTTATCTGTCACACTACATTGATGATCACTCACACTTAAGAACTCACTATTTTTACTTTTTAGCTCACTTTGACACTGTTTTGAACGATGTTTTGAACAAGGTCAAATAACAGTTCCATTTTTATTGGTTCGTTTTACAATATACGTATAACCTTTATATTATGCATATGGCTTACCATAACTATTCGTTGATACTTCCATATCAATTGTCAAGCATGAAATAATCTCCAATAAATTTCTCTCGATAATGGAAATGATAGTTTAAAGTGGGTGCAAAAGTGGGTGTAAAAGTGGGTGCAAACGTTGGTGCAAAAGTGAGTGTAAAAGTGGGCGCAAAAGTGCGTGCAAAAGTGAGTGCATAAGTGAATGTAAAAGTGGGTGAAAAAAAGGGTGCAGTTTATAGTAGGCACGATTTTTACTAGAATGCGATTTGAGTAAATG
Source organism: Meconema thalassinum (assembly GCA_946902985.2). Taxonomy (NCBI): domain Eukaryota; kingdom Metazoa; phylum Arthropoda; class Insecta; order Orthoptera; family Tettigoniidae; genus Meconema; species Meconema thalassinum. The sequence goes on from OX336395.1 coordinate 195,142,236, forward strand.
TAATTTCTAAACCCAAGTAGTGAGTAGTCAGTTGGTTTTGATCTATGCAAGCGTAAACATGTCTCATACACTGATGATGGATACTCAAGGCTTTATGGTCCACAAAAACAAGTATATAGTTAAAGAGGTGGCTATTATTGATTGCACAACACTGAATCTATTTTTGAATTTTTGACAAAGGGCCTAAGTGCACTATTGTTAATATCTAGCGAACCAATAAGACTAGGGCATTGTATGAGGTATTGTTGGACTTTTTTGCCGAAGATTGCTGGAAAACACCTATGTTCCCACGACCTTTTTAAAGGTGGCGGCTGACCCACGAGGGGTGATCCAAATACGTAGATGTGGTTTGATTCACACTTTAACGATAGAACACGACGGTTTTCGTTTTTTTAAATAATGATAGCCATTTGTTCATTTTTTTCATTTTCACATTTCACACATTGCCATTTGTCAATTTTCCATGTACACGATTTGAAAATGTCAGTTTAAAGTTTTTGGATTTCATGATATGGAAACAAGAATTTTCCATTTTGTTGTTTACACACAAGCTTTCTCTCTCTATCATTCTATCTATAGTCATACATTCACACAACCATACCTGTCTTTGAAAAACAAATACAACCACGCTATTTATCCTTGACATGCACACTTATCCCAAAGAACTTTTAGTTATACATTTAACATTTACTATTACAAAAAATGTTTCCACTAATTACAATTACAAAAATGAATATTTACAAAATACTAAATCTACTGGTTACAAAAAAGCCATGTCTCTAAACAATAAAATATAGAAGTCACACCTCCACCTCGTGGTTATAACCCTAAGGTAGGCTAATGCATAGGTCATTCATCTGCACTCATTTGCTATCCATCAAGGTAAAAGTGCATTTTCTCTGTTCCACAAGATACAAATTTGATTGCTGGATTGTATCCTGCACTGTTTATGCGATATAGCTTTGCCAGTTCATAACACCGCTTGGTAGTTCTCTACATATAGCAATTTTACCACTGCTCTACCTGCGCCTTTTGCTCTTTTGTCTTTCTTACAGTCTTGTGTGTGATAGACAGCATTCACTGTATATCAAACCCAGTTCACCTTTGTATTTGTAATCCAAGTAATAATTTGAAAAGACATAAATGTAATCAGTTTTAAACGTTATCTCTGTTTTGTTTTGTTTAATATGTTAATGACATGCATATTACCCTGAAATCGAACCCTAGTGAAAAGGCTAACAGCTTAAACACTGCACCACCATGCCCTTGTTTCTTATTTTGACTCGTTCTAGGCCTCAGACCTGGAAATCGAGTTAAGACCACCAGTACAAGAGCTGAATGTGCTTACCACTGCAACACAAAATGGATAGCTGGTAACATTATACAACCGGAAATGATTATATTTCTGTTAGCAATGCATTTTGTCATCAGCCTTGTACCCGATACCTAGTTGAGGCTATCGGCTACGCCAGCAGACATTGAGCCGTAGTTGAGATTTTGAAAAGAGTTAAGAAAAGATAGCGCTCAGATCGAGTCAAGAGGAATGTCAGGATGACGTAGTAGGTCTAGGATTTAGAAGGCGCTGACCGCAGTTTAGTAGATGGAATTATGGATGGAATTATGAAGCTTTATTAAGATCTATATGGAACATGGTAGTTAAACATCTTAGAAGAGGAGATATAACATGCATTATATGTGGTAATAATTTGAAGGAAGTCAGATAACCCTTTTCAATCTTTACATTGAACAAGCAATGAAGGAAATTGGAGAAAAATTTAAAGTGGGAGTGAAGATTCAAGGAGAAATAATTTCAACTCTGAGATTTGCTGATGACATCTTCATCTTGGCCGACAAGCCTGAGGATTTGAATGAGTTTTTGAATGGTATGGATTCCATCTTACGGAAGGACTTCATGATGAAAATTAAAAATGTAAAACAAAAATACTGGAATGCAGTCGAAATAAATCAGAAACCTCTATGGAGATCAAATTGGCAGGTGAAAAGCTGAAGGAAGTAGGAGACTTCTGTTACTTAGGAAGCAGAATAACCAGTGATGGACAAAGCAAAGAGGATATAAAAAGTAGGTTGGCTCAGGCAAGGAAAGCCTTTCTACAAAAAAGGAATCTGTTGACATCGAATATAGATTTAGGTATTAGGAAGTCATTTTTGAAAGCCTTTGTCTGGAGCGTGGCGCTCTATGGAAGTGAAACTTGGACTATTGGTGCAGCAGAAAAGAGGAGAATTTAGGCATTTGAAATGTGGTGTTACAGGAGAATGATGAAGATCAGATGGGTAGATAGGGTTACAAACGAAGAGGTATTAAGGCGAGTGGGAGAGGAGAGATGTTTCTGGCGACTGCTAATGAAGAGAAGAGATAGGTTGGAAGGACACATACTAAGACACCCAGGAATAGCAAGCTTAGTTATGGAAGGAAGGGTCGAGGACAAGAACTGTAGGGGTAGACCAAGGTTAGAATATGTTAAACAGATTGCCTCGGATGTAGGGTGTGGTAGCTATGTAGAGATGAAACGATTAGCTCAGGACAGTGACGCATGGAGAGCTGCATCAAACCAGTCAAAAGACTGAAGACTCAAACAAACAACAGATAACCCTTAAGTTATTTTATAACTTACTAGCCGAGATGATGGGGGTTCGAGATTGTATTTGTGACGCAAGACCACGGTGGTGGGGAGGACGTCACGTGACCGCACCAAGCAGGTAAGGGTCAAGCCAGTGCAGAAACTATCAGTCGAGCTCTGTGAGCCAAGCAAGAAAGTCGAGCTGAGTAGCACACGCCAAGCGCATGGTACAGATCGCGTCGCGAACAGAAACTGTCACGGAAAGTGAAGGCGACAGTTTCAGCTTCACCGAGCAGCGAACAGAAACTGTCACGGAAAGTGCAGGGGACAGTTTCGGCTTCTCCGAGCGGCGAGCGACAAGTAGGTCAGTGGGCCGGTCGAACATCCGAAGCAAACAAGCATAGGAGGTCGGGGTTTCTTAAAACAGCATTGCGAGTAGTTGGAGAACTTTATTCCAAGCTGCTTTTCAACGCAGAACGGCATAGTATAGCGACATGGCGAGGCCAGCTTTAGGCGGAGATGATTATAGCATTGCAGTAGAGCCGTGCGGGTTAATTCCCATTATTATACGCAAGCATTATAGCAGAAGCTGAACTTCATTACTACATTGAGTTAGAACGTTTATTCAGCATTTGAATTATAAAAGACAGTTAGTTACGAGATACTGCAACTTAGAACTTCGAATGAACATAGTTTTTCTTAATGACATTACGACTATGCATTTCATAACGCATTCCAAGTAACATTAACAATTTTAAGCAAACGGAATGTCGTAAGCATATGCACTTAGGAACATTAGCTCGTGCATTAATGCAAGTCATTCTTAAGAAGTGTTATGAATTACCGAGTATGAACACAGATACAGGGTGTTTCATAAACTTAGACACTCTGATGAAACAATTTTATTTTCTACAAGTAAAACTTAACCGCTGTGGAAATTGAACTTTCAACACTTAAACTGAACATTGTATAGAACAGTGGCGTAACGTAGAAGAGGAATAGGGGGTCCGCTGTTTCTATGAACTTTTTCGTGAGGATTTGGACAATATCCGCTATGGATAACCAGAAGTTTATCATGTCGGAGTAAACGCAGACAGAGACGCGATGGCACCACGGAGCGATGGATTCGATTCCTGACGAGAAGGAGGTCAACCAGCTGATTCACTTGGAATTCGAAGGCAATCGTCATTGCATGGATGGAATGATATTCACGCCGATCTTTCGAGAAATTCATTACATAGGGAAAATCGACGATCTTTGAAATTTAATAACAGCTGATTATGAGAAGGTACTGTAAGAGTTATAACTTTCTGATACGATTATTTTCATGAATACTGGGCACACATGTATATTTTTCTAATAGGAGTGATACGATTGTTTAAGACATGGCTTTGACTTTATATGCTTCGAAATTTTGCTAGAATATGGCGTGACCATATGATATGGCAGGCATCATTATACGAGATTCTCACCATTGGTTGGCTTTATTAAGCAGATGTTTGGTCTTTTAGACATGTTTCCAGTAAGGATATTTTTCATGAATAGTTTTTTTGTGTAACGAGTATTTCGAACTCGTGATCTGCAATTGATTATCTATATTACTTCGTCAGTTCATTGCATACTAGCGAGTGTGTATTATTCATCAGTAGGGATTTTTTTCCATTGGATTGTTTGGAGATATTAAGATGTTATTCACTTTAGTGAATGAATATCGCTTTTATATGACAACTAGAGACTTGTTGATTCCTATCTGGTACATTCACCCATTTTAGTCGTCGAGATGGGGTCTTTCGTATTTATACGATTGTACGGTGGTTACTCATCTTACTTGCCATTGAGGGACTCATTTTTATCATCCGAGTGTACATGAGATTGTAAGTGAATCAAACAAGGAACTACTAGTCACATATCAGTCGAAATTTTGTTAAATAAAGTAAAGATAAATGTCAACAGGGTTACATTTGTAATTCTTGTTTGCCAATCCAATATTTTGTTGCTATAGTCTTTTGAGAGTAATTTCAGTTTAACAGCTGTTACAGCTGATGCTTTTGATGATTTTTATAATTGTGTTTGATACCTTTGAGAAGGATTTAAAGTAATTGAATCTTGTAAGATGAATCATTAATGGTCAGATTTATTTTAAGGCAGATCAGTATTGCAGATTTTGATATGAGAGATTATAGCACATTGGTATTTTTTCTGTGATGTGAATTATGAGAATTGTAAGAGAATTTATGCTATTTGAAAGCAAATCTTGAATTACTAAGGTAATATTTTTCCAATTGTTTAAGAAGTTGTCTAGATGTGTTCAGATTAATTACAGTTATTGGAGATTGTGTGCGTTGATAATTTGAAGCCAGTTATATATTTTTTGTAGATCATGCAACATGGTTAAGTGAAGTTTGTGATAGGCATTTTGTGGAAGTTGCCAAGTGATAGTTGCAATGTTGCTAATGCATTTTGAAGCAGACATGAGGTGGTCGAACCCAGTCTAGCGTAATTGTTGAGATTCATGCTGTATGTGCTGAATATTTATGGAGTTTTGTGGAATAATTGTGGTATTCAAATGTGATATTTGAAGAATTGAGGATATATAATGTCGTTGTGGATAGTCAGATCCAACGTGATGTCGTGAAGGCACTAATATTTTTTGGCATGAAAATTTAATACGAGATATAACTTGGAAGTGATAAAACTGTAAGACAACGTTCTATAAACCATATTAAACAATTTGTTAGGAAATTAAACAAATAAATAAAGTTGATAATACAAGATTTTCTGAGAATAATAATTAATGAAATAATAATCTGAAAATTAAGCATATTAATGATCTGACCTAATGAAATAAAAATCAGAATGACTAGATGAAATAATAAGAATCTAAATAATCAGAAGAATAAAATTTAAATAAATTGATAAATTAAATTTTGGAATAAATCAATGAATTAAATAAATGGATGAATTAAAGATTGGATGAATTAACTGATTTAAATAAATTAATAGACGATTGGATAGATGATGAATAACTGAATTAGAAGGTGATAATTAATTAAAGAAACTGATGATTAATGAATTTATATGGAATTAAAATAAATTTAATTGAGATATAATTTGAGGAATTGCAACTTGAGATGAGGAATTAAACAATTTGTATTGATGATTTAAGCCGATTTAATCTGAGGAAGATGATAAAATAAGATTGTGTGAATAATTAGAAAGCATAATGAAGTGATGATAATAATTTTCATTTAAATGATTTAATGGTGATGAGTTAATGATTCTGACAGGAATGTGTTGAATTTAGAGATGAGAATTAATGTGAGAAATATTTAATTTTGATGATGATGATAATGATGACCAATGAGAAGTGAATTTTCTGTAATTCACAAACAAGTAATTATGAATGACAATGTAAATAGTGTAAATTAATTATTCGATGTTTAGGAGCATTTGACTAACATGTTAAACATTTAAATTATGCCATGCAAGCCATAAAATTGCGTGATATTTAAAATATGTGATTATAATATGTGTATGTTTAGACAGATTAATAACTTTTTCAAATCCACATTTATGATGTTAAATTAAAGAGAAATTAGGTCTCAGGTTTCACAAATGTCAGTGACGAAAGACATAGTGCTACAGTGATCCTGAGAACCCAAGAGAACTTTAGAGATTTTTCTGTTTTATGTGGATGGAATATTTTTTGATTAGAAAAGAGATGGTTCGATTTTTGGACAATGACAATTTAACGTTGGCATTCGACCATACTCTCAGGTAGGAGGTATATTTAAAATGTCTGTCTGACTATCAAAGTGAAATAAATTTGTTTTTATCTTAGTTGTGATCTGATGATGATGTGATTTTTCCTTTTTCTTTCCTTGTATTGAGTAAGGCTTAACAAGGAATGGAGGTGGTTTGCTAGGAATTCAGTTGATGGCGCCCATTTATATTTGCATTTATTTTTATTAAACTTAAGCCCGTAACGACCCTAGAGATACTTTGTCTCGTGTTACCCAACTGCTTTTTCGATAACTCAGCTGACTTTCCGACACATTCCTTATTTGACTAGAGGTTCATTTAACTCCGCTCTGTCCTGGAACTCCAGGAATGCGATGTAATAGCAGATGGGTCATCGCATCCCCAGGACGAACGGGTACAGAGAGAGAGGGAGAATTGGCTTTACCCACCTGTGGGGCTTCGATTTTGCTTATTTTATGAAATCACATCAGATTTAGATTACTGAGAGATTGATCTCAAGTTCATTTAATTGTGTTACAAAATTTATTAAACTTAGTCAGACAATATACTTGTGTGCCCATTCCAGTGTTCATGTTAATCGTATTAGTATTATATCATGTTAGTTATAAGTCATTTTTTCCTATACCCAAGTGAATGCAGGAATTGAGACATTGTGATGTGTTGTTGTCTAACGTCTCTGAATAAAACGTCTATTGAAAATATAATTATGTTGCCGGAAGATTTAGCTAAGGTGTTAGGAGAGTTGCAGAGTGGTATGTCTGGTATTGCAGAAACTTTTTCTAAAATGGAAACGGAAGTTAAAGAACAGATAAATAGTTCAGAAGCTAGATGTAGAGAAAATGTGCAAGCATTACAGGCTAGTAACGAAGGCAATCTTAACGACAGTTTAAAGTCATTAGAGACTAGATTACAGACTAGTAATGAAGAAAATTTAAAATTATTACAGTCAACTAGTGAAGATAATTTAAAGTCATTAGGGACCAGATTACAGTCAACTAGTGAAGACAATTTTAAGTCATTAGAAGAAAGATTACAGTCAAATAGTAAAGATGAGTTGATGTCATTGGAAACTAAATTACAGACTAGTACTGAAAGTCATTTGAAAGCTAGTGAAGCTAACTTAAAGGATAGTTTTAAAACATTAGAAGAGAAATTACAGTCTCGTAGTGAAGAAACTAACACAGAGTTAGAAAACAAGTTAACTAGATTAGAGAATAGATTAACTTTAAAGAATAATGAAATGCTTAAGACTTTACAATTAGATATAATTGCAGTAAATATGAAAGGAGAGGAAAATGTTCAAATATTAAGAAAGAATATTATTGAATTAGAAAGTAGGGGAGAAGAAAATATTCTTACTTTAAGAACAGACGTTATGTCTATACAGAAAGACATTAAATCGGATGTATCGAAGTTGAGATTCGACATCGATGGTTTAGTGGCAGATGTAGGCAAAATTCAAGAGTGGTCTACCGAAGTGTCTTTCGAGACTAAAATCAAAGGTCTAGAAATGAATCTAGGTAATGAGATTAAGGATTTAAAGTCAGTAATTGGGACCATTAAAGAGGATGTCTTAGGAGAGGTTAATTCTAATTTAAAATCATTAGAGAATCAATTGCAGAAAGATATTAGGAAGATGGACGAGGATATAGAGCAAAAGGTTAATGAAAACTTAGCTTTATTCAAAAATAGGGTCGGTGCAGTCGTGGAAGAACGGTATAGTGAGGTCGATGCCGAAGCAAAAGAAAAACGTGCAGGATTGGATGAAAAATTAATCGCAGGAATGGCGAACTTAGAAGCGAGATTTACGGAGAACAAGGAAGCGATGAAGATAGATTCAACTCTATTTAGGACAGATGTTGATCTGTTAAAGGAACAAGTCGCGTCAGTAAAGAATACATGCGAAGACAAGATTGACAAGTTGAAAAACGATTTAGACGAGAGTAACAAAACGCAGAATGTTACGTCGTTGGATGAGTTGAAAACTCAGGTCAAGACCGTAGAGAAATTGGCAGAAGATAGGATAACTAAACTAGAATCTATGATTAACAGTTTCACCAGTCAAAATACTACATCAGGGGAAATATCGATGAATCAGACAGCGATAGACCGCAGTATGGGTAATCAAGAAGTTAGCATGGGAGAAGACCGTCAAACGCAACCGAATGTGACATTCGAAAGGGCAAGTTCAACCCCTCAGGATAATCCGAGTTCAAATAGGAGTACGTTGGGTACAAGTGAACGATACTCAGGTCCAGTTACCATTATCAGAAATCTGGATGACAAGCCGAGGAAGTTTTCTGGAAATACAGGGGTCACACCAGTCGAATTTCTGCGAGATATTCGAGACTACATGGCGGAACATAGAGTAGCCAAGGAAAGAGAGCTAAGGATAGTCGAACGCGCCTTAGACGGGTCTGCGCTTACTTGGTTTAGAGCATTCAGAAGCAATTTTGCGAATATGGAGCAATTTGGAATAGCATTCCTAAGGAGATTTTGGAGTGCAGAGGATCAACTGAACGTAAGAGCAGAAATGTACTCGAAGCGTTATTCCACGTCACATCCGACGCATTATGCCAATTATTTTACGTCACAGTTGGCTAAATTGCAATTTCTGATTCCTCCATTGCCTGAAGAAGAGCTTTTGCAAGCTATAGCGAGACAGTTACCGATTGAGGTACAGCGATCACTCATAGCGTCGGGAGCAAACACACTTGAGCACTATGACGACATTTTACGGCGATTGGACTATACAAGCGCTCAAGTTACGCCTAGAAATACAAGAAACGACAATAGGAACACGCAAGAGGTGAATGCGGTAGTCGTTGATAACGCAGCTCAAACGGACAGAAGAGATTCCTGGGAAAACAGAAGGAACGAAGGAAATCGAGGAAACATCCGTAACGTTCGTGGAAATGATCGGTATAGAGGACCATATGAGAGGCCATACGATCAGGAAGCAAGAGATAGCCGATATAGAAATTATAACCAGAATTCCAGATATCAAGATAGGAATCGATACAACAATAGATATCGTGGAAGAAATAACTGGAGCCAAGGTCAACAGTATAATCGGAACGACAGGCAGGATGGCCGAAGAAACGATCCTAATGAAGGACGAGATAATCGTGAATACGAGAGGTCGAGGCAAGAAAATAGACAGCCTAGTGCACCACTCGAGGAGACAGTCAGAGATGTCAATCGAGCAAGCACGAGTAGTGAAGGAAGAAACAGACATCAAAGTAATACAGAATCAAGATGCTAATCATTGGAAGTCAATCATCATTATTGAGAGTCAGAAAGTACCATCATGCTGATTAAGAGAATTGTAGAGCTATCGTGTACATGTGTTATATATAGAATGCCTGAGAGTGTATTTTTTTTCTCTCAATCCTGATAAAAAAGGAGATATACGGGAGAGATGTACCCGATACCTAGTTGAGGCTATCGGCTACGCCAGCAGACATTGAGCCGTAGTTGAGATTTAGAGAAGAGTTAAGAAAAGATAGCGCTCAGATCGAGTCAAGAAGAATGTCAGGATGACGTAGTAGGTCTAGGATTTAGAAGGCGCTGACCGCAGTTAAGTAGATGGAATTATGGATGGAATTATGAAGCTTTATTAAGATCTATATGGAACATGGTAGTTAAACATCTTAGAAGAGGAGATATAACGTGCATTATATGTGGTAATAATTTGAAGGAAGTCAGATAACCCTTAAGTTATTTTATAACTTACTAGCCGAGATGATGGGGGTTCGAGATTGTATTTGTGACGCAAGACCACGGTGGTGGGGAGGACGTCACGTGACCGCACCAAGCAGGTAAGGGTCAAGCCAGTGCAGAAACTATCAGTCGAGCTCTGTGAGCCAAGCAAGAAAGTCGAGCTGAGTAGCACACGCCAAGCGCATGGTACAGATCGCGTCGCGAACAGAAACTGTCACGGAAAGTGAAGGCGACAGTTTCAGCTTCACCGAGCAGCGAACAGAAACTGTCACGGAAAGTGCAGGGGACAGTTTCGGCTTCTCCGAGCGGCGAGCGACAAGTAGGTCAGTGGGCCGGTCGTACATCCGCAGCAAACAAGCATAGGAGGCCGGGGTTTCTTAAAACAGCATTGCGAGTAGTTGGAGAACTTTATTCCAAGCTGCTTTTCAACGCAGAACGGCATAGTATAGCGACATGGCGAGGCCAGCTTTAGGCGGAGATGATTATAGCATTGCAGTAGAGCCGTGCGGGTTAATTCCCATTATTATACGCAAGCATTATAGCAGAAGCTGAACTTCATTACTACATTGAGTTAGAACGTTTATTCAGCATTTGAATTATAAAAGACAGATAGTTACGAGATACTGCAACTTAGAACTTCGAATGAACATAGTTTTTCTTAATGACATTACGACTATGCATTTCATAACGCATTCCAAGTAACATTAACAATTTTAAGCAAACGGAATGTTGTAAGCATATGCACTTAGGAACATTATCTCGTGCATTAATGCAAGTCATTCTTAAGAAGTGTTATGAATTACCGAGTATGAACACAGTTACAGGGTGTTTCATAAACTTAGACACTCTGATGAAACAATTTTATTTTCTACGAGTAAAACTTAACCGCTGTGGAAATTGAACTTTCAACACTTAAACTGAACATTGTATAGAACAGTGGCGTAACGTAGAAGAGGAATAGGGGGTCCGCTGTTTCTATGAACTTTTTCGTGAGGATTTGGACAATATCCGCTATGGATAACCAGAAGTTTATCATGTCGGAGTAAACGCAGACAGAGACACGATGGCACCACGGAGCGATGGATTCGATTCCTGACGAGAAGGAGGTCCACCAGCTGATTCACTTGGAATTCGAAGGCAATCGTCATTGCATGGATGGAATGATATTCACGCCGATCTTTCGAGAAATTCATTACATAGGGAAAATCGACGATCTTTGAAATTTAATAACAGCTGATTATGAGAAGGTACTGTAAGAGTTATAACTTTCTGATACGATTATTTTCATGAATACTGGGCACACATGTATATTTTTCTAATAGGAGTGATACGATTGCTTAAGACATGGCTTTGACTTTATATGCTTCGAAATTTTGCTAGAATATGGCGTGACCATATGATATGGCAGGCATCATTATACGAGATTCTCACCATTGGTTGGCTTTATTAAGCAGATGTTTGGTCTTTTAGACATTTTTCCAGTAAGGATATTTTTCATGAATAGTTTTTTGTGTAACGAGTATTTCGAACTCGTGATCTGCAATTGATTATCTATATTACTTCGTCAGTTCATTGCATACTAGCGAGTGTGTATTATTCATCAGTAGGGATTTTTTTTCCATTGGATTGTTTGGAGATATTAAGATGTTATTCACTTTAGTGAATGAATATCGCTTTTATATGACAACTAGAGACTTGTTGATTCCTATCTGGTACATTCACTTATTTTAGTCGTCGAGATGGGGTCTTTCGTATTTATACGATTGTATGGTGGTTACTCATCTTACCCATCGCTTAGGGCACTATCATGGTAGTCGACGGGGCAAGGTCTTTCGTATTTATACGATTGAACGGTGGTTACTCATCTTACTTGCCATTGAGGGACTCATTTTTATCATCCGAGTGTACATGAGATTGTAAGTGAATCAAACAAGGAACTACTAGTCACATATCAGTCGAAATTTTGTTAAATAAAGTAAAGATAAATGTCAACAGGGTTACATTTGTAATTCTTGTTTGCCAATCCAATATTTTGTTGCTATACTCTTTTGAGAGTAATTTCAGTTTAACAGCTGTTACAGCTGATGCTTTTGATGATTTTTATAATTGTGTTTGATACCTTTGAGAAGGATTTAAAGTAATTGAATCTTGTAAGATGAATCATTAATGGTCAGATTTATTTTAAGGCAGATCAGTATTGCAGATTTTGATATGAGAGATTATAGCACATTTGTGTTTTTTTCTGTGATGTGAATTATGAGAATTGTAAGAGAATTTATGCTATTTGAAAGCAAATCTTGAATTACTAAGGTAATATTTTTCCAATTGTTTAAGAAGTTGTCTAGATGTGATCAGATTAATTACAGTTATTGGAGATTGTGTGCGTTGATAATTTGAAGCCAGTTATATATTTTTTGTAAATCATGCAACATGGTTAAGTGAAGTTTGTGATAGGCATTTTGTGGAAGTTGCCAAGTGATAGTTGCAATGTTGCTAATGCATTTTGAAGCAGACATGAGGTGGTCGAACCCAGTCTAGCGTAATTGTTGAGATTCATGCTGTATGTGCTGAATATTTATGGAGTTTTGTGGAATAATTGTGGTATTCAAATGTGATATTTGAAGAATTGAGGATATATAATGTCGTTGTGGATAGTCAGATCCAACGTGATGTCGTGAAGGCAATAATATTTTTTGGCATGAAAATTTAATACGAGATATAACTTGGAAGTGATAAAACTGTAAGACAACGTTCTATAAACCATATTAAACAATTTGTTAGGAAATTAAACAAATAAATAGAGTTGATAATACAAGATTTTCTGAGAATAATAATTAATGAAATAATAATCTGAAAATTAAGCATATTAATGATCTGACCTAATGAAATAAAAATCAGAATGACTAGATGAAATAATAAGAATCTAAATAACCAGAAGAATAAAATTTAAATAAATTGATAAATTAAATTTTGGAATAAATCAATGAATTAAATAAATGGATGAATTAAAGATTGGACGAATTAACTGATTTAAATAAATTAATAGATGATTGGATAGATGATGAATAACTGAATTAGAAGGTGATAATTAATTAAAGAAGCTGATGATTAATGAATTTATATGGAATTAAAATAAATTTAATTGAGATATAATTTGAGGAATTGCAACTTGAGATGAGGAATTAAACAATTTGTATTGATGATTTAAGACGATTTAATCTGAGGAATATGATAAAATAAGATTGTGTGAATAATTAGAAAGCATAATGAAGTGATGATAATAATTTTCATTTAAATGATTTAATGGTGATGAGTTAATGATTCTGACAGGAATATGTTGAATTTAGAGATGAGAATTAATGTGAGAAATATTTAATTTTGATGATGATGATAATGATGACCAATGAGAAGTGAATTTTCTGTAATTCACAAACAAGTAATTATGAATGACAATGTAAATAGTGTAAATTAATTATTCGATGTTTAGGAGCATTTGACTAACATGTTCAACATTTAAATTATGCCATGCAAGCCATAAAATTGCGTGATATTTAAAATATGTGATTATAATATGTGTATGTTTAGACAGATTAATAACTTTTTCAAATCCACATTTATGATGTTAAATTAAAGAGAAATTAGGTCTCAGGTTTCACAAATGTCAGTGACGAAAGACATAGTGCTACAGTGATCCTGAGAACCCAAGAGAACTTTAGAGATTTTTCTGTTTTATGTGGATGGAATATTTTTTGATTAGAAAAGAGATGGTTCGATTTTTGGACAATGACAATTTAACGTTGGCATTCGACCATACTCTCAGGTAGGAGGTATATTTAAAATGTCTGTCTGACTATCAAAGTGAAATAAATTTGTTTTTATCTTAGTTGTGATCTGATGATGATGTGATTTTCCTTTTTCTTTCCTTGTATTGAGTAAGGCTTAACCAGGAAGGGAGGTGGTTTGCTAGGAATTCAGTTGATGGCGCCCATTTATATTTGCATTTATTTTTATTAAACTTAAGCCCGTAACGACCCTAGAGATACTTTGTATCGTGTTACCCAACTGCTTTTTCGATAACTCAGCTGATTTTCCGACACATTCCTTATTTGACTAGAGGTTCATTTAACTCCGCTCTGTCCTGGAACTCCAGGAATGCGATGTAATAGCAGATGGGTCATCGCATCCCCAGGACGAACGGGTACAGCCTACTGTCTGAGCACTGACAGCAACACAGTTTAGTTTAGAACAAGCGAGTGTGTGTGTATATAGATTATTAGCCTCAAGTATTTAAAGCTTGTTGTGTGTAGCGACCATCTTGTCCCGGTAACCACTGAGCATTTTTGTGTTTTAGCTATCCTCTTTAACCAATCAATTAAAGATAGTCTACTCTTAATTCTTGAATCGATAAATCAGAATTTGTGTACACCGTTTGTCATTTATAAACCCATACCTGCAACCTATACTCTCTCTATACTGCAGTTTGATCTGAAAACAAGTTTCAATGGTAAATGACTTGTCAGTCACCATACATGTAGCCTACACTAATTCTTTCTCTACCTAGCTATGTTTCATCACAAATGGTAAACATCTCACATGTTCGTATCCGATTATTAGTTTATAAAATCTCAGGTCGATGACCTTAATGTATTGGGTATTTTGGGTAAATTCATTGGCCATGGGAACGGGTTGACCATTCTAAGTCCTATGACACCTCGCATGTTGATATTCGATTATTAGTTTATAAAATCTTAGGTCAATGACCTTGCTGTTTTGAATCTTTTGGGTAAATTCGTTGGTCATGGAAAAGGGTTACCATCCTGAGTCCCATGACACCTCACTTGACCCTCTCTGATTATTAGTTATTATTAACAAAAGTGCAGTAAGGCCCTTTTGACAAAAATAAATAATACATTCAAAAACAGAATGTCACCTCAAGTCCACAACGACCTCTCATACAAGTCCCTAGCCTTTTTGATTCATGAGATATTAAAAAGCTAATGACCAATTAGTTTTGGATCTTTTGGTAATTTTTTAAAAAATAACTCATCTATAAATCATTATTCAAAAAGCCCGCCCGCTTACAAAAATCCCAAGTGCGCATGCGTAAAAACAAAAAACAAACATGTTAATTCATAGTAGCAATCGGCTCTTCACATGCGTTTCATGTGGAACAACGTTTAATTTCATCATAGCATTAGGGACCATGGGCCAGTCCATAGGGACCAGTCCAAAGGGACCAGTCTAAAGGGATTAGTCAAAAAGGACCTGTCAACAGGGACCCATCAACAGGGACTTGTCAACAAGGACCCGTCAACAAGGACCCGTCAACAATTACCTGTCAACAATGACCCGTCAACAATGACTTCTTAACAATGACCCGTCCACAGGGACTCGTCAACAATGACAAGGTCTCTCGCCTCAAGGCCTGACAAGACCCTCTTTGATTATTGATTTGCCTATCGACAAGCGCTGCTTAAAATCCTTTTTGATCGTGGGTGGGGTTAGGTTAGGTTACACTACAGCCGCCATCGTTAAAAAGCCCACCCTCTTACAAAAGCCATAAGTGGGCATATGTAAAAACAAAAACAAGCATGTTAATTCATAGTGGCTTTCCACCGTACACATGTCTCTTGTGTGGAACAACGTTTAATTCCATATTGGCTTTAAAATTCTAACATGTTGCACTTGGAAAGCGAGATCCTCTAAAAAAAAAAATTCACCTCCTAGTAGGGGTAGGTTTCATTTTGGGGTTGAAATATGTTGTACAATGGAAAGGGAGTGCCAGCCCGAGTTCAACGACACCTCATTCGTCAAAATCCGACCATGCGTTGGAGAGATATCGCGCCGCCGCCATCTTGTGAGGTGGGTGAGGTGGAGGTGGCTGCGGAATTCTCAGAAAACCACTACTGTCAAGCATAGTCTGGTATATTTCATCGGCCATCCAAAAGAATACAGACATGCAGTCGCGAAATGGATCAATTAACTGACCAAATCTTATCAAAATATGAAAAACATGATGTACATGATGCAGCGGCCACAAATTATTACTATCCAATAAATTCCAAATTAAATACCAGAAATAAATAAAATAGTGTTTCATCTTTGCTAGTAGAAAATCTGCTATGTGGTGATGATAGACTATACCATACTTTTCCTTGATGAATATCAGGTGCCTGTCATGTATGGAAAGAAACCTTTACTACTTTTGCAGCAGGGCAGATAGTTGTTTTAAGAAGGAAGGAAACTTTTAGTTTTACGTGACCGTTAATCATGCGATCATGAGCCACGGGACCTCCGTTTTATGTGGAATCCGAACTACAGGACCTGGCATTTCATTTCGAAAATCTCATATGCATTGACCGGGAATCGAACCCACTCCACCTTGGTGAGAGGCCAACAGCTTGACTGCTGCGCCACCACGTTTCCTAGATCGTTGTTTTATTGTTGCTTATTTTAGGGGCTGTGACAGTTAGTTATTGTTGTTTTAAGGGGCGGAACTACGAGGTCATCTGCCCCTAGGACAGGGGGGCTGTGACATCGTGGTCATATAGCTCCATGTATCTGCGGGTGTGGAATTTGTGTGATAACCTGTGATATTCTTCTGGCTGTACTAGTAGGTATATTTGTAAATGAAGGACAGGATTGGGAAGGAGTGTCTTTGGCCTTAAGTTAGGAACCATCCCAGCATTTACCTAAAGTAGCAGTAGGGAAACAATGGAAAACCACTTCCAGGATGGCTGAGATGGGAATTGAATCCTCATCTTTTCAGTTTTGCCTCATAAGGTTGAGTGTACCCCATTCCAGCCCAAACTTGGCAGAGCTGGGAACCAAACCCGGACCTCGGGGGTGACAGTTAAGAACGGCTACTACACCATGAAGTAAGATTTTCTACTGGCAATGACAGTTATGATACTGCACCCAAGCATAGGAAGAGAAGGAACATCTCAGTCCTGTCCGAACTCAGATTTTTATTATGATTTTATCTGTTATAAATCACAAATAAACTTAAAGAGGCTAAATAAGATGAAGGTGGAAAGAGAGAGCGGCTTGTTCCTGAGCCCCATCATATTATTATTATTATTATTATTATTATTATTATTATTATTATTATTATTATTATTATTATTATTATTATTATTATTATTATTATTTATTAAATCGTTACAAATACACACATTTTACAAAATTCAGAATAACTGTACACATTTTATGAATTTCCTTACACTTCCTACTCATTGTTTAACCTGTAAATTTACAATTATTACATGATATTGTTACAATATGACAAAGACAGGTCGAAATAGGATATCAAATTCATACAGAGCAGGAAGAGATATCACATATGCCACTAAAAGGTGCAACCTTGTGTGTGGCAAGCATATTATTGATTATACTATTTCAAAAATTGTATTTGTAAATGACAATATGTTTTAAATTGTGAAATATATAGATTGTTCTTCTTATTTTACTTGTAAGGTGTTCGCATTGGCTTTTCCATTAAATGTCACTATCTATAAATACTCCCAGATATTTAACTGTATCCACTTTAGCTATTTTAGGACAGTCACAGTCCTGATTACAGTTCAAAGTGTGTATTTTTAATTCATTAAAATCATCTTCAACTGCTTTTAAACCGAATCTTACGAACTTAGTGATATTCAAAAATAGTTCGTTACCAGTTGCAATTTGTTTTACATTTCCCCATGTTCTACCTTCAACACAAACTACCGTATCATCTGCGTATGATATGACATTAACATTTTCAATTCCATGTATAGATGTAGCCTCCGTGGCTTAGGCGGCAGCACGCCGGCCTCTCACCGCTGGGTCCGTGGTTCAAATCCCGGTCACTCCATGTGAGATCTGTGCTGGACAAAACGGAGGCAGACAGGTTTTTCTCCGGGTACTCTGGTTTTCCCTGTCAACATTTCATTTCAGCAACACTCTCCACTATCATTTCATTTCATCTGTCATTCATTTAATCATTTCCCCAGAGGAGTGCGTCAGGCCCCGGTAGCCGGCACAGTTCATATCCTCGCCGCTAGATGGGGGCTTCATTCATTCCATTCCTGACCCGGTCGGAGACTGGAAGCAGGCTGTGGATTTTCATTTCAATTCCATGTATAGATGATTCAATATCGTTGATAAAAATCAAAAATAATAATAGACCCAGCACTGTGCCTTGTGGTATTCCTCTTTTCACTCTTAGAGGTTGACTTGTAGTTCCATTTATTATAACGTATTGAATCCTTTCAGTCAAATAGCTTTCTATCAATTTCAGTGCTATGCCTCTGATGCCATATCTCTCCATCTTCTGAAGGAGAATATGGTGAGGTATGGTGTCAAAAGCTTTCTCGAAATCGAGAAATATGCCCAAGGTCGGTTTCATACTGTTCATATTTTCATAAATTCTCCTAGTTAATTCCCCAATAGCATCAGTGGTTCTGACATTTTTTACAAAGCCAAATTGTCTAGTTGATAGTAAATTGTGTTTCTTCAAAAACTGATATATATGATTTTTTACACATTTTTCAAGTAATTTTGATATGATTGTCGTTAGCGATGTAGTTCGATAGTTCTTTAGTTCTGAAGGACTGCCTGCTTTATGTAGCGGTTTTACAATTGTAATTTTTAATTGCTTTGGGAAGTATCCAAGTGAAAGTGACTCGTTTATTATTGTTAGCAAAGGCCTCTTTAAAGAATTAAAATTCTGCTTAATAATTTGAGCTGAGATGTTATCTATTCCCATTGCTTTAGTGTCGCTTATTTCATGTAAGTACTTATGTAAATCCACTTCGGTAATTGGAATTTTAAAAAACAGGAATATGTGTTTCTGTTGATTTTCAAGGGAAAATCTGGATTGTTCTTAATAGTTTTTGACATGTCAGTAGTTTTGTTAATAAAATAATCATTGAATGTATTAGCTATAGTGAAATCATCATCATAAACATGATTTTGAGATCTTATTTTTTGTTATTTTTTCTTTATGACTTATTCTTTGTGTAATTTCATTGACAATGCCCCATACTTTTATTGGATTATTAGAATTGGAATTTATTAATTGTTTATAGTGGTCAGTTTTAGCTTTATTAAGTAATTCGTTTAATTTATTTGTATACCGCTTATAATTCTCCTTCGTGGCATTGTTCTCTTTATTTGTTATATATTCCTGATACAACCTATCTCTGGTGTGAATTAACTTAATTAGCGCGTGCGTTATCCACTCCTTTCTCTTTCGTTGCTTTGAATTTAATTGTATTGAAGATTTTTTTATGCAATTTTGGATAATTTGTATAAATGTATCTACTTTAGAATCCAAGTGGTTGTTCCCTAATACTGTGTTCCAATTAATATTGCTCAATTTATTTTAAGCATCTCACTATCTAACTTAAATCTATGTTCAGGTATGTTACGCTGAGCTGCTACCAAGTCACGGACCATTTCAAGATTTATACTAACTAATATAGGATAGTGATCTGTAGTTCTGCTCTGAGATATAATTGGTAAGATGTTGTCATTAGAAATACCGCTACGAATAAGTGCATGATCAATACAGGTTTTGCTCGTTGAAGTTTCTCTAGTAGGCCTAGTGCCAAATATCAACGATCTAAAATTATGCTCAAGCAGTAAGTTTAAATATTCATTAGTCATACTCATCAAATAGGTCTATGTTAGTGTCGCCTAGAATCAACTCGGTTTCTAGTGTACATTTTTGCTGGACATAATCATGGAGATTATTAATAAATAGTTGTTTATTGTATTTTGATGAACGGTATATGCCTGTCAATGCAATTCTATTGTTCCCATCATTTATTTTTAGTCTAAGGAATTTGAAATCATTGTAAGTCACAGTTTCTACCTCATGGTCAATAGAATTCTTCACCATAAAAACAACTCCATCACATTTATTAAAGCAGCCTTCGTTATAATATGTTTTATAGTTGGAATGCTTGCATATATTAAAGTTACCTAATTTCCAAGTTTCTGTGAGTATAACGACATCAAATATATGGTTATATGCTTCTAACTCGGCATCTAAATTAATTTTATTTTTTGATAGACTTCTAATATTTGTGTGAAATATGCTTAAGTTATTTACCTCCTTAAATGCAGGTATTTGAGACACACATTGATCAATACCTCTACCTACTTCTGTATGGATTTGATATCTTACAAAGTCATCATTAAATAAATTCATACACATAAATATTTGACAGGAAGAGGATAATTATTTACAATCAGTCAGCTGTTGAGGTCTGTTGGTAATGTATACTAATTACTGTATTGGAGGTTTCGTCAGAAGTGAAAGGACGAATTGCATGTAGGGTTGTTCAGCTGTGGGGCTGTAAGAGGGAGCAGTAAGTGGGAGGGGAGGGTTTAGTGACCTTTGCCGTGAGCTTGTATTTCCAAATGACAAAGGAAGCTGAAGTACGTACCAACTTATACGTCTTAAAGTATTTAGATGCTGATTTTAACTAAGTTAAAGGATCAGAATGAATCGTACAATAAATTAATGAATGAAGTGAAATTTATAAAATATAATACACTCACACTCACTCCGTTGGCTTTTCTGGGACATGACGATCCCGTGCCACTCTCACTATCTGCCTCCATTTCCTCCTATCCAGCGCAGTATTCTCCCATACAGTAATACCCATTTGTCTGCAGTCAGAGATCACCTCATCTTGCCATCTACTCCTAGGTCTTCCAGGGAGTCTCGAGCCTTCGATCTTCTTCTCGTACACCTGGCGAACTATTCTGGCAGCGTCCATTCTGATAACATGCCCTGCCCATTGCAGCCGTTTCGCTTTCATGACATCTTCTGGGTTGATTGGCCAACTTGTACAGCTCGTGAATTGACCTGAGAACCCATCTTTGTGTTTCCTGGTCAAAGATGGGGCCGAAAATTTTTCTATATATCTTGTTTTCGAAGACTGTAAGTTGGCGTTCCTCCCTTTTGGTCACACTCCATGTTTCGGCTCCGTATAGCAGTACCGGCCTGATGATCGTGTTGTATAGTTTTAGTTTTGTTTTCCTGGTCAAAAGTTTGGAGGAAAGTAATTTATGCAGGGAAAAGTAAACTTTGTATGCATTCCGTAATCTAATTTGGTGTTCAACTTGTCTTCTATTGCAGTCATTTATATTTACCCCAAGGTATATGAAGTTTGGCGTGTTCTTAAAGGTAAAATTGCCTATTTGAAGGTTGTTGCGTTGGTCTGTAGTCATGTTTTCTCTCTGTATGATCATGTATTCTGTCTTCTCTTCATTAATCTTTAGACCTATTTTTGCAGCAGTTTCATTTAATTTCCTGAATAAAGCTTCAATTTCTCCTCCATTATTTCCTATTAATACAATGTCATCTGCATATGCCAGGATGTTGTGTTTGTTATCTGCTAGGTCTCCAGTTGCAGCTTCTTTGGTTTCCCGAATTACTTTTTCCAGAACGATGTTGAAGAGAAGTTGGGAGAGCGCATCACCTTTTAGTCCTGTTCTGTTTTCAAAACCGTCTGATACGGATCCACGGTGTGTCACTTTGCTCACTCTCTCCTCCATACACATTTTGACCAGGCTGATAAGTTTCTGTGGGATTCCGTATTCTGCCATAATTTCCCACACCGTTTCTCTGTGGACTGAGTCATAGGCCTTTTGGAAGTCAATAAATAGGTAATGGACGTTTTTGTTATATTCCCAAACTTTTTCATTGATTGTCTTAATACAAAATATATTGTCTGTTGTTGATCTGTTTTTACGGAAACCATTCTGATAGTCTCCTATTATATCTTCGGTGTATGGAATTAGTCGTTGTAATATTATGTGCGACAGTAATTTGTAAGCTGTGACAAGTAGGGATATTCCTCTGTAATTTCCGCAGTTATGTTTATCTGTTTTCTTATGTATTGGAACAATAATTGCTTCCTTCCATTCATCCAGTATTTGTTCCTCGCGCCATATTTTCAGGATAAGTTTATGCAGTTTTTCATGAAGCTTCTCATCCCCATATTTCAGCAATTCAACTGGTATACCGTCAGATCCAGCAGCTTTGTGGTTTTTCAGTTTCTTCAGACTGCTGGTTACCTCTTCATATGAAGGATCATTTTATGAAGGGTTCTACCGTTGAAAGAGTGGTTCTCTCCAATTTGTTGTCTGGTTCAGGGCAGTTCAGTAAGTGGTCAAAGTACTCTTTCCAAGCCTGTAATATGTGGGATGTTCCTGCAATGATGTTACCATTGTTGTCGTGGAGAACTGCTGATCGCGGTTGGTAACCTTTCTTAATGTTAATCATCGTCCCGTATACTTTACGGATGTTGTTTCCTTCTGGTCATTCTCAATACTCTCTAACATATGTTTAAGGTAAAGCTTCTTTTCTTTTCGTAAGGTTCTGCTTGTTTCTCTTCGTGTTTCCCTGTAGTGCTGTTCCAATTCTTCATTTCTCCTGTCCTGTAGTCATGCTTTCCTTGCTGAGATGCTAGCTGCTACTGCTGTTTTGCGTATACCATTAAACCATTTCTTCCTTCGTTCCACTTTTGGTAATGCGTTTTTAGCTGATTCTTGAATCACCTTCTTGATATCCTTCCACAATCTATTAATATCTGTAGTTCCACTTTCATCCACTTCTTCTCCTACTTCATCAAGTACGCCAAACCTGCTGCTCACTTCCACTTGGTACTGACAAGTTTGAGGAGTTTCCTTTAATGCTTGTAGATCATACTGTATTGCGCGCCCTTGTTGTTTGTGGTGAGTTTTCAGTTTCACCTCCATGGATGCAACCAGCAAGTTGTGGTCAGAGCCTATGTCAGCTCCCCGGTAAGCACGAATATCAGTGATGGCGCTTCTGTGTCGATTTGAAATTAGTATATGGTCAATTTGGTTTGCCGTCTTTCCATCTGCTGAATACCATGTTTCCTTATGTATATCCTTGTGTGGGAACGTCGTACTCCTGACATTCATGCTTTCTGATTCTGCAAATGAGATAATTCTAAGCCCATTTTCAGAGGTTTCCTCATGAAGGCTTTCATTACCTATCGTCGGTTGTAGGTGCTTTTCTTTTCCTACCTTGGCATTAAAGTCTCCTAGTACTATCTAGATGTCATGTTGTGGTAAGCCTTCATACACCCTCTCCAGCAGTTCATAAAAGCTGCCTTTCACCACATCTTCTTTATCATTTGTAGGTGCATGTACATTGATAATGGATATATTAAACCATCGGCCTTTCACTCGTATGTAACACATTCTTTCATTGATTGCCTCAAACCGGATTACTGTTTCAACACATTCCTTTGATATGAGGAATGCTGTTCCTAATTCATGCTTTCCGGATTGAGTTCCACTGTTAAACATAGTGTACTCTCCGAAGTTCTGTATGTCTTCCCCTGGAAATCTTGTTTCTTGAATAGCAGCAAATTGTACGGGTGAGGCAATGAAACGGCACGATTTCAACTCCAGCTGACAAGCGGAGTGGGGGGTTACGAAAGTAGGGGATATGGCCTTGAGAGTTTAGGCAAGTGGAACTTTCAGTTGCCATGGAGCGTTGGACGGGTGCACAACGTGCGTTTGCTGTAAAGGCATATTACAAAAACGCAGATAGTGTGGTTTGTGCTCAGCGCGCTTTCCGTCGTGAGTTCAATCTACCGCCACGCGCTCCCGTTCCGCCAAGGAAAGCTATCCTCCTTTGGGTGAATAACTTTAAGCCACTGCTAGCACGAAAAAGAAAAGCGGTGGTAGTGAAAAAAGAGTCCGGATCCCAGAGAACATTGATCGTGTGCGCGAAGCATTGCAACGAAGTCCTCGAAAATCAGCGAGACATCACAGCGTAGTACTTGGAAAATCCACCAAGAACAAAAGAAGTCCTGAAGGAGCGAATTCGAATTCGGCAGGAAATTAACAACATTCCGTTGCAGCTGCTACAAAACATCATGGGTGGATTTCATCTCAGACTCCGTCAATGCGTGCAAAACCAAGGACGCCGTCTTACTGGCACTGTATTCAAAAAATAACAATGTTTTTATGGCTAAACATTAATTTCCACGCGTGTACTTAAGATTTATGTTATAACATTTTATACTTCTCGAGCTCGTCTTTCAATCTTTGAATGTGTCCAGGCTTATATAAGCTCCGTGCATTCCATGTACCAATTCGTAAGTCCTCATTTCCTTTGCCATGTCTTCGTAGGGTATCCATTCTTAGATCGTTCCGAGGCTTAAGTGAGAGATTCGTAACAATTCTCTTTTTACACGAGAGGGTTGTTAACCCTAAGCACAATCCCCAACCTGGAGGACCAGGGACTTTTCTGTTAGGATACCATACCTTAGTCAAGCAGGCCATATTCAAACGTTGATTGCAATCTGGTTAGATCTATCACCATATAAAAGCGTACGGGTATATTTCGTTATTCATTACAGTCGTTATATAGGCGGCTTTGGGATTTCCAAGACGTGCCCCCGTTGAAGCAAGGAACTACAAAAATATCCAATCAAGGCTATATAAACAACATGGCAGCTATCTAGGATAACGAAACACAGTTCACAAATTGATGATTCATTCCAACAAGAAAGTTCCCATCCAGAAGACAATATGCACTCGCACTGGGAAATCCTTACTAATTAATGAATTCACCTCATGATCCCTAAAAAAGAGCATAAATACCACTATAAAAACAGATATGATGCACCACATCGCAATCTAGGTCTAATAGTGCGTATTAAATTAGTGAGTTTAAATAAATTAAAAATTAAAAGAAATTAAAAATGTAATGTGTTTATTATAATATGAGATGGACTCCAGGAATTAAAAAGTGTCGATTACTCATCTGGTTTCCTACTGGGCTGGTAACTCCTTCATTTTCGTCACTCGGACCTTTCTTCCGTCGGTGTTTCTTACAAAAATGACACCATCTTGACTCCAAACGTTCTTTAATTGAAATCGAGACACAGCAGTCTTCAGAACAGCAAGTCTATTCACGGTGAGGTCTTCCCTTATAGTTGTCCTCGTTCCCTTGAGATGCCTTTTCTTCTTGAAGAACTCACTTCTAGCTCTATATGAGGTGAACCTCACTATAATTGGTCGCGGCATGCTTGTTGACTTCATGCCCACTCGGTGGCTCCTATCAATGTCATTCTTGTTGACATCTGCATTAATGTTCCTTGCAACTTGGAGCACAGGGTCGTCCGTGTCCTCATCGTCATCCTCATTAATGCCAAATAGTCTGACATTGAGCCTACGTCCATACTGTTCCTTTTCGTCCAGTCTGTCATTCATAGTCTGGTTCAGTTCGCCAAGTTCGCGCTTTCTTAATTCTAATTTAATAAGAATTTATTGCAGCCGAAAGGCCAAAAGAAGAGAATTTACATCTTACTGTACTCAGTCAATGATAATGTTCTTTTGGAGCACTTTGATAGGTGGTACCTGTCACATTTCTGGTTACACAGCTCACATACACAGCTTTCGCTTGGGTTATGGTACGATTTTGTTGCACACACTCTGTGATGAAAACCGTGGATGGCGTGTCTCGTCACGACATGCCTCAGTTCCTGGTTTTCCTTCATCCAGTTCCTGTCCACCATGGCGCTTGTAGCGTAGAAGTCCGGATCTATATCTTCGCTTTTGTCTTTCCTCCTCTCCAGATGTTTAGAGTAATGCTCTGTAGCTGGTAGAAGCAGTTGGGTCCTTAGGTCTTCTGCGTAGTAGGTCTCCTTTGTTAGTCTATAGACCATTCTTGTTGGTGCTGCTTTTCCCACTCTCAGTGCATTTTTGAGGAAGCGGGCTTTGACTCGTTCTATTTTTTTTTTTTTCAATGTTACTGAGGTTTAGACGTTCCCAGATCAGTTCTAATCCGTACGTTACTATAGGGGATATGGCGGCGTTAAAAAGTCTCATTGCTGTAACTAGGTACAGAGCTGGAAGGTTCTTTATGGCTGAGATTGCTCTTGTGGCTGCTGAAGTTCTCTCCTGAATATGGCATCTAAACGACTTTGTAGTAGTTTGCAAGGTAATTCCAAGTTACCTAAATTGATTGACAATTTTCAGATGTTCTCCATTAAGAGTAAGGGAGTCACTACCTGCAATTTTTCCTCCTTTCCGATATATCATTTGGACTGTCTTCTCCAAATTAATGGTGAGGCGGTTTTCCAGTACCCATTTCTCCAGCTCTATTAGGGCTCGTTGCAGGTCATTTCTATTTGATGATCCCAACACCATGTCATCCGCGTATACGATAAGTTTCGTATTCGATGTGCGCTGAAGGATGTCTGTAATGTCTGCTGTGGCGATGTTGATCAACAAGGGGCTCATTGGATCTCCCTGCAGGACTCCATTTGTTTGTTCGAACGTGTCTGATACGTCGACTGTATCCTCAATCTGTACAAAATTGACTTTTAAAATGTTTTCAATTGCTCTGACAAGAGGATGTGTTGTCCCAATCATGTCTTTCAACTTTGTCATCAGTATTTCCCTGTTTAGGAGGTCGAACGCTTTCGTATAGTCAATAAAGACAGCGTAGTATTTTCCGTTCGGATGTCTCAAAGCATCTTCCATTTCTTCCAGGAGGTATCTGACTGCTTGTGTTGTGTTTCTACCTCGTATGAAACCAAACTGGCATTGAGGAATATTTGCTAATGTTTCCAGTTTTGACGCTAGGATTTTTGTATATATCTTAAAGATATTATTTTCCAGTGCGATTCCCCTGTATGAGTTAGGGTCGTTCGTATCTCCTTTCCCTTTGTATAGAGTCCTGATGGATGATATTCTCCAACAGTCCGGGATTGTTCCAGACTTTAGGCATTCATTGAATAATTTTGTCCAAATTGGTACCAAGGTCTCTCGTGATTGTTTTAGGTGTTCTTTGTGTATTTGATCTGGGCCTGAGGCCTTTTTTTTCGTTTGATGTATCGCCTGTGTTACTTCTGCTGGTGTTATTTGCATGGTTTGCTCCGTTTGTTCCTGGATGTCTTGTTTTTCTTGCTCTTTTGAGGATATCGCGTCCACTTTGAAGGCAGATGTTTTGTTCTCCTGGTTCAGTAGTTTTTTGAAGTGTATCTCCCACCTGTCCATTGGAATTTCTTTCGGTCTGGTTGTGATTTTCCTTCTGAGGGGAAGGAAGGGGTCTGATTTCGCGTCCTCCGCTAATTTTTGTGCCTCCGTTTCCATATAGTTGGATTTTTCCAGTATCAAGAGTTTTTTATAGTCTTTCCTGTGCTTGGCGTATTCCTGTAGCTCACTTTTCGTGTTCTTTGACCTTGCCTCGTGTAACAACTTCAAGGTTTTCTTTCTTTTGTCGTAGCATTCACTGTCGAACCATGGCTGTGATTTTCTCTCCTTCGCTGGCATGATCGCCTCCCTAATTAGATCAGTAGCGATTTGAGTTGCTTCGTTTAATTGTCCTTCTTGTATTAGTTGTTCTGTTAAGGTGATCATTTATTTTTGCTGTAATTTTCCAGTGTCCAATCTTCTTGATATTTTCTTCTCTCCGTATGCATGCTTGACATTTGATATGACTGTTATAACTGTGAAGTCGGTCGCCACCGGTATGTGTTTCCTTACTGGAGCTGCACCTGAGTTCCAGAGGACTTCCTGCTTCTGTATGGTAATTGCTGTTCCTCTATAGAAGATTAGGTCTATAGTACTAGATCCGTTGCCTGCAAAGTACGTTTTGTCTTCTTTCTTATTTACTAGGGTGAAGCCCTCTTCTGATAGCATCTCTAAGATCAATTTTGACTTTTGGTTAGGTTTGTCAATTCTGCAATTGATGTCTCCTGCAATAATGACATTTGCATAATTGCTTACTTTCTCGATGGCTTTAAATAACAACTCTATCACGTCTTCTATCGAATTGTCTGGTTTGCTATATAGGCAGAATAGTGTTATTAATGACGTAGTAGCTATTACCATATTTCTTTCTTTGTATGTTGCTTTCAACTTCCCTGCTGTTGCTTTCAGAAAGCATGAAACTCCTCCCTCCGGTCGTCCCGCTGTGGGTGTTGCGTATGTATGAATGCCATAGTATCCTGGTAGATCGAAGTCTTCAAGTATAAAAGTTTCTGTTGCTATCAATATATCTGTTTCTTTCATGATCATGTGAGGAAGTGCATTTTTCATTCCTTCTGTGTTCCATAATAGTATCTCAATCGAGCTGGTTTTACTCGAGAGATGCTCCTTCGTGTCTTCTTTGTGAGAAGCGAAATCGAAATCTTCTCACTAGGACGTCTTTGAGCCAGAATTCTGGGTCCGCTGTAATCGTGAGGTATTTGTAAGGGATTCCTATTTTGAATGCCTTTCCTTGCCCTCTTGTTGAGAGTTCCTCGCATTCTGTTTGTCCTTGGATTCCATGTTGGTGAAGAAATGACTTCACTCTTTCTGTTGTCGTGCCTGCCTTTACCCTCCCGTTTTCTTTTCCAGTCATTTTCTCTTCGGGTTTGGTATTCACGTTCAAAGACTCTCTGCAGTTATCGCAAATCCAACATATTTTTCTGTTTCTTCTCTTGAGAATGTCGAATTCTCCTTGAGTTAGTCCTGTACATTCTTTGTGATATTTTTCTTTACAAGCGCCGTCACACTTTAGCGAGATTTCCTCGTCCTCCTTGATACCTCTGTTGCAAGTGCTGCATATCGTCGTGCTCTCCTGTGTAGCATGGTGGTAGTCTGTAGGTAGTTGCAATATTCTTTCCTTCGCCAGTGGTGGTATCTCGCGGCGGAAGTTAGTAACTCACACGACGTAGGTCGATAGATGATACATGCACTCTCGGAGTTGTATATCTTACACTAACACGCTTTGCTTAATGAATTGCGTTGGCAGTACTGTTCTCGTTCTTGACTTACAAATGTTATTTTTGAAATTGCGTAAAGCAATTAAACATGCACACGTTTGTTACTGTAATATAAACACGATTACTTACATAGATTCTGATTACACTGGTTTATCATTCAAAATAGTCCTTTAAAGCATACCATAATGTGGTTGTTAAACACTATTATTTACACATAGGCTAACTGCAGCGTGCCGATTCAACCGTTACACTTACTACCGTAATTGATTGATTTCTTTATGATCTGCATACTATTCACGTTAAAACGTTTACCCCTCACTTCTGGTATCACCCGGACCACATTTATTTGTATACTTTTCACTCGCTATTTCACTCGTGATGCTATGTAACTTGCAACCGACCGTCCCAGCAGACCTGATTAATTCGAATTTCGTAATATTACTGATTTTTAATTGTAAGAAGGGATATTGGTTCGCACTGCCGATGGCTGGAACCAATATTTTCACTATAGGCAAAATTTCCTCTCTAGATCGTGGCATAGTCCGTTATTATACTTCACGGACTGCTCCAGCTCTTTAATGACACACTCCGTGATTTTGTCCACAATATTGCTGGCAATTAAAGTGATGAACTCCTTCGACTGAAGTGACTCCATAAGTACCTTCCTTACAGTCTCCTCAAGTGAGTTGGCACTACTGGGACTGCTGGGCTGCTCCGCGCCTGGCTGCTTCTTCTTGCTCGAACCACCCATTGCGATAATTCAATTTTTAGGAGAAACTGTTGCACTTACGATAATGTTTCTTTTGCAAATAGTTCCCAGCCACTAATAAAAACTTTTAAAAATAGTTTGCCGCAATCACCTGTATTTTACACCTCCGATTATTCAGTTATTCCTGGAGAGAACTCACTCACGTGCCACTCGCACTGGCTGCCAAGCTTTAGTTGGCCTCTTTAATCACACTAGAATACTAGATGCTGCAAGAACTGAATCAGCATGCTACATTGTTGCCTATTATGTCCAGAGGTGTAGACTTCTTTCAAATATTGGATGGCGGCAGATTTATACAACGTAGATAGTTATATATTTAGGATATATATGCATGTATTTGATCAAATTGAATTAATAAAAATCTATCTATATATATCTTATAAAATCCTACGGTATTAATGATGTTAGAACACTTTTTTTTAGCGTATGGCTTTTAGTGCCGGGAGTGTCCGAGGACATGTTCGGCTCGCCAGTTTTGTAGCTGCTTCGAGACGGACACCCAATGGGTGAGCTGCAAGTACCGTTGGGGAGGAATGTTGGAAGGGAAGGTCGAGGAGTTGGAAGGTAGCGGCTGTGGCCTATAGTTAGGGACCAACCCCGGCATTTGCCTGGAAGGAAGATGGGAAACCACAGAAGTTTGAACACTTATATATGCATTTAATGACAATACTAGTACAGTAATGGAAGTAATCATTTTCATTTATAATTTTAATGAACAATCACGGTACGGTAGGTCGGGTGTGTTGTTGGCAAAATTGTAAAGTCTCAACTCGTGTCTACACATTACTAACACTTGAAGTAGAACTTTTCAGATTCCATTAATAACCGGGTTATTCTTCCAAAGAAGTGAATATCGTATTCAGAAACTTATGTAGGAATCAATTCATTATTAATACAGTATGGGAAAGAGGCAGACAGTATCTTTCCCCACATAAAGTCTACGCTTTGGCATATTTCAATAAATTGATACGGTAGGCCTATGGTACGATGAGAATCACGAGAACATTGCATTTAAAAGGAGTACCGTAGGCCTAGTGATGAAGATTTGATTTACGACTTTTAAACTGATATGCATATTTTGGCCATTGCTGCTTTCATTACAGTATTATGCTTATTTTTAGTGCACAAGAATATCCACACAACTCCTTAATTATAATTTATATAAAAAACGAACTCCTAAGAAAACGCCATTCTACACAAGATTACGTTTATATCAAGAAGTTAACTCGCGTGAGTAGTGGGATGGGGACAGAGCTGTCTACTAACTTATTGAACCCTCCTCGTATTTGCCCCGAACCTGATATCTCGCTAACCAATCATGGGATTTGAACATACAGGGTGTCCTAGCACTGCTAGTAATGCCCCCTACTTTCCTATAGCCTCTTTATTTAATGAAAAGACCAAAACTAAAAGGTCATTCGCGAGTAGTGGGGTGGTGTTGGTTTCCTTAAGTCGCGCTCGTGCTTGAATATGTATGCCTATGTTGGGAAAGGGTTAGGAGGTGGGGGAGGAGTAGGGTCGAGTGAGGGGTCGTTTAGAGGGTATTTTTTCCGCTCTAGGTGATGGTGAGGTTCATTTTTAAAATGGATGGAATTTGGAAACGCCATTTGGGGTAAACATGTTGTTTTTGGACATTTTGGCGATGAATGTTTTTTATACGCATGCGCACTTGAGGAGTTTTGTAAGAGAGCGGGCTTTTTAAATGATGATTTATAAATGAATGTTTTTTAATATGTATTGAAATAAACCCAAAAAAACTAATAGGTCATCGGCTTTTTACTATCTCGCTAACCAATAATCGGATTTAAACCTATGAGGTGTCGTAGGACTCGTGGTGAACTCTCTTTTTCTACGGACGGGGTATATTCACACTAAAATAAAAACGTGATAAGGGGTGAAGGGGAGCTGATACACTTAGAAAGTTGTGAGCCCCTGCGACCTTGGAATGGAAAGAGCCATGCTAGGAGGGCGTGCTTGGATTCGTTTATTTCGTTTCGTCGTGCTCTTTACGGGAATGTAGGTGTTGAAAAGGTGAACTTAGGGTTTTGGGTCTAAAAATGCGTTTTTCACATTTTTGCCGATTTTTGGAAAACGGGCCATGCTAGGAGGGCGTGCTTGGATTCGTTTTTTTCGTCTCGTCGTGCTCTTTACGGGAATGTAGGTGTCGAAAAGGTGAACTTAGGGTTTTGGGTCTAAAAATGCGTTTTTCACATTTTTGGCGATTTTTGGAAAACGGGCCATGCTAGGAGGGCGTGCTTGGATTCGTTTTTTTCGTCTCGTCGTGCTCTTTACGGGAATGCAGGTGTCGAAAAGGTGAACTTAGGGTTTTGGGTCTAAAAATGCGTTTTTCACATTTTTGCCGATTTTTTGGAAAACGGAAAACGTGATGATGACGTGTGTGATAGTATTTTTTCGTCTCAATGTCCTCTTTACGGAGATGTAGGTACGGAAAAGGTAAAAAGCTGAAATCATGGTTTACGTCATTTTTTTTCGAGATCGTTGAGGAAAACGGGGAAAAAGTAAGAAACCAGATTTGAAGTCACGTTATGTTATGCACTATAATGTTGGTAAAACACTTATGCATTATTATTATTATTATTTGTCTTGGCTGGTCAGGGCTCACACGCAGAGAGAGAACTTGCTTGATGCAATGAGAATTGAAAGCATTGAAGCTTACCCACGGCGAGCCAGACAGACACAGGTCTTATCATCGTACGTGCCTCGCAGCAGAGAGAGATAACAGCCTGTTGTTCGCATGCAGGTGGCTGTTATCTGACCCAGACGTGTTACCCGATATCGCGATGAAGGACATACTGCTCTGTCGAAAAGCTGATCATTGCATTCCCACGCACACTCATGCAGAGATTGCAAAGCTTGTGAGAATCGGTCTGACTTGTGCGCTCCATGACATCCTACTCGTAGGAACAAAAAAAAAGTATAGTGTTAACTTTGCATCTTGTTGAGGAGACATATATGTTCTGAGGGTAAGAGAGACTCATCATTCTTGTGATCATCTTTGAAGGTGACGGATGTAAGTGCCTTATGCTCTTTGTAAAAAATTACGTGAACCGCGGCCATACTTGTACTAAGGTAGGTTCATTATTGTTAATTATGACATGATTGGTTGTATTGTTATTTTGTGTATGCGTGAAAAGTAAGTTAGTGACTGATGGAATTTTTTTGGGATTTCGTTTGTTGCAGATTTAAAAAAACGTCATTAAGTCTGGGAGAGCTGACAGAGAGAGAGAGACAGTGACAGTGACAGTGGCGACAAAAAGCACATTTGCTGAAAGCATTATAATTCATTATATGGTGAGTACATGTTGTTCCATTACTTTTATTTTTGTTGTTGTTGTTAAATGTATGCCATTTATTTCACGGAAATTTATAAACTTATGGCGTGTATTTATTATTGTTTCAGAATGAAGATATGTATGGAGTGAATAGGCTTTAACTACCTTGACGCTTTCGATATTTATAAAAAAAAGGTGAGCTATGAATATACAGTAGATTAATTCTTTTCTTTGAAAATGACCTTGTTACTTTTTGACTGACTGTCTTATCTATGTGTGCACACTTGAAACCTTTTGTTTTAGCAACTCTTATGAATGAATGGATGAATGAATGGATGAATGAATGAATGAATGCACATGTTTAATGTATATAACCATGACTAATAACGGATTGTATTGGTTTGTTTTTTCAGATAAATCATTGGAAACAAAAAACAAGATAAACCTTGTCGCTGATATTAAAACTACAGCAACCTTGTTGGTGATCATTTCCTGCTGGAGGCCCAATTGCTACAACCATTGTGTACCTGTGAACGAGATTGTGTGCCAGTCAGTAAAAATCGATAAGTGTGGTCGTTTGGAATTGCAGATTTTGGATTAACCTATTCTAAGGTAAGGGTTGCACGTTTATTTGTCCATTTTATAATCATGTCTATATCAGAGAGTGAAGTGTTAGTGTGGCAGCCTTTGGCCAAATGTTTCAAAACGAGAGTTTGCTCCGGCCGAATTTACAATGCGATTCACTGTCTGTCGCCTAAAGATTTTGTGGAAATATGTTTTCCCATTTTTTTTGAGTGAATGTGAACAAGGCTTAAGATTGCATCACGCTTTAAAAATAAACTTCGAACTACTATGTGAATTTACATTGATAAAAAATAATGTTGAAGAGAAACACACCTTCAACCTTTGTACAAAAATGGAGAAAGTACTGATAGCTGATAATTTGGAAACGTGGTATCAGGAGAAAGCTATTCAAGCGCGTATCTCTAAATTTGATAAGTTGCAACAGGGTCCAAGTGGCTTGGCCCTCGATAGCATTGCCTATTTGCAAATCAATATTTGTAAATACAATCCATTGAATGCAGGAAGTAGCTATATTGCCACACCGAGCTTTATCGCTTCCAGAAAGGCAGTGATCAACATACGCAACAAAGACGATTACTGCTTTTTGTGGAGTATAGTGAGCTGCCTGCAACCCTGTCAAGGCAGTAATTGTGATTTGCCAGGGAAGTACAAAGATGTGTTTAACCACATGAAACAAACTTTCAATCTCGAGCGTGTTTCATTTCCCATGCCTAGATAAAATTCATTTATTTGAGAAAGATAATCCAAATTTCTCCTTTATGGTGTATGGCATCGACGGATCCAATATTGTGGGCCCCTTGTATGCCACCAAACATGTAAAGCAACATCACATTCACCTGCTTTTCCTGTCTGATGGGGATAAAAGCCATTATTGTTGGATAAAGAATTTAGGAAAACTAGTAAGCAGCCAAGTGTCTAACCATGATGGTAAGACATATATTTGTGAGCGCTGCCTTCAGTATTTTCTAACTAATGAACTTTTGAAACGACATATGGAAGACTGTGAAGGGCAGACGGCAGTAAAGATAGTCTTGCCCGAAGGGAATGACGCAGTCTTAAAATTTAAGGCCAGTAATAAACAAGACATGATACCATTTACTGTTTACGCTGATTTTGAGGCCCTTACTGTTCCCATTCAGGGATATGAACCAAGCCCCCATACAAGCTCAACCTATCCAGTGCAGAAACATGAGCCTTTTGCTGTAGCCTATTATGTTGTCTGTCACTATGATAATTCACAATGTGAGTATGTAAGTCATGAAGGTCAGGATTGTGCGCGGTGGTTCGTTGATCAAATGGCGGCTTTAGGAGGCAAAGTAGAAACTATTTTGAACAACCCTGTACCAATTCAGATGAATGACGTACAGCAAAGAGAATATGATCAAGCCACCACCTGTCACATATGTGAAAAGCCAATCTTAGGCGGAGAAAAAAAAGTAAGAGACCACTGCCACAGGACAGGGCATTTTAGAGGTGCTGCCCATAACGAATGCAATTTGAAGTACTCTACACCTCGCTTCCTCCCTGTCTTCTTACACAATTTCTCCCGGTATGACCTTCACTTTATTGTAAAACAATTTGCTCATGTAGATAAGAGCAAATTCAGCATTTTGGCTAAGAACCATGAGAGCTTTACCTCACTTTCATGGAGAAAAGGAAGCATGAGCATTCGCTTTCTCGACTCATTCAAGTTTATGTCTAGTTCGCTGGATAGTCTTGTGAAAGGCTTAAGCGAAGATGAGTTGAAACATACCCATTCCCACTTTACGGATACAAATCAATTTAAATTGTGTGTTCGTAAAGGCCATTTTCCATATGATTATGTGGAAAGTTACGAGGTGCTTGAAGAAACGACTTTGCCGCCAAGAGAAAAATTATTTTCTCAGTTAACACAAAGCACCATTAGTGAAGAAGACTATGCCCACGCACAGCATGTTTGGCGAGTGTTTGGCATAGAAACCATGGGCCAGTATGCTATGCACTACTTAAAATTAGACGTGTTGTTGTTGACCGACGTTTTTGAAACGTTTCGTCAGCTATGTCACACGATCTATGGTCTTGACCCCGCCCACTACTATACCAGTCCAGGGTTAAGTTGGGACGCCGCCCTCAAATTTACCCACATTGAGCTTGATTTACTGACGGATCCCGATATGGTACTCATAATGGAAAAAGGGATTCGTGGGGGATTCGTATCGCTCAATCAGCGACTTGCCAAGGCAAATAATCATTACATGCCTGATTATTGTCCCGAAGAACCAGAATCCTACCTAATGTATTTCGACGTAAACAATTTATACGGTCACGCTATGAGTCGACCACTACCGTACAGAAACTTTGTCTGGCTGTCTGAGAATGAAATTAAAGATTTTAATGTGCATAGCGCCAGCAAGCAACAGGACGTAGGGTATGTTCTTGACGTTGACTTAGCTTATCCCTCCCATCTCAGACAGCGACATGGTGATTTTCCCCTTTGCATAGAGAAAATGGTGCCGCCCGAAAGTAAGGGCAATCATAAGAAATTGATGGGTACCTTGTATGATAAAAATCACTATGTGTTGCATATTGACATGCTGGTAGAATGTTTAGCCCAGGGCTTAACCCTGAAAAAAATCCATAGAGGTATTTCTTTTTGTCAGAAACCGTGGTTGAAACCATACATGGATTTAAATACCAGTCACAGACAAAGTGCCACTCAGCCATTTCAAATCATTTTTTTTAAACTGATGAATAATTGTATCTATGGCAAGAGTTTGGAAAATGTACGGCAGTATAGGGACATTAAGTTGGTCAATACATGGCATGGACAATGGGGAGCTCGAAAATATATTGCAAAACCAAATTTCAAATCTTTAAACATTATTGATCATGATCTACTGACTATTGAACTTGCCAAAACTAAAGTGGTCATGAATAAGCCTATCTATTTAGGCCAAGTCATTTTATTTTTTTCAAAATTGCACATGTATAAATTCCATTATGGTTTTGCAATACAGCGATTTGGTACCATTTCCTTGTTATATACAGACACGGATAGTTTTATTTACCATATCCGTAACTGTGATCCGTATGTCGTTATCAAACAAAACCCAAAATGGTTTGACACGTCCTCGTTTAGTGACAAGAACGTGTTCGATATCCCCCGTCTGAACAAAAAAGAAATTGGTTTAATGAAAGATGAGTGTTCAGACACCATGATGACTGAGTTTGTAGGTCTCGCTCCGAAAATGTATAGTTTTCGACAGGTGGATCGATGCGAATCTATGCGAGCCAAAGGGATTAGCCAGCTTGTGGTTAAACGACTCTGTGTGGATGATTATTTACATGTCCTTCAGACCCACACAGCCATGGCACATAGTCAGTTTAGGATTCTCTCAAAAAATCATGATTTATTTTTAATGAAGCAGCGAAAACAAACACTCGCTTTGTTAGACGACAAGAGACAGTGGTGTCAGGATATGATGACAAGCGTCCCATTTGGTTACAACCAGTAATGGTTGTAGCTATTGTTGTTGTACAACACGGCAAGTGTTTGGTTTGGTTGCTATCAAATGCGAGATGCCATCTTGAGCCTCGGAATAAAAATAAAAAATTGTAGTGTATCATATAATTTTTATTTTTTAACCTGTGTGCATGAATGTATGCATGGATGTGTGAATGTCTGTAAATAGTTGTATATAAACTGTATGTCTTGTGCTATTTGCATGTCAACGCATAAAGAGAGCCATGCATCAACGTTTGCATGGTTCACTGTGCACAGGCTAGATTTAAAAAAACATGTTGACTTCTTTAGGTTAGGTTAGGAAAAGAAAACAAGTAGCCACTCTCACTATTGTTGTCGCTTAGTAGGCTTCATGTTTCAGCAAAGAGTGCACTTTCTCAGTAGGCACAGCTTAATAGGCCAACTAGGGTGTGGCTTAGTAGGTCTCATGCAAGAACAAAAGAATAATAATAATAATCTGCTCCTTTTACTGTTCACAATCTCTCACTTTATCGCTAGAGTTATGAGTGGTGATATATTTGAAAACAATACCAGTCCAATATCTGAACAGAAATTGTTTCTTTTCACCTGTTGCATGTTATGTTTGCCGCCTACAGCTAAAGAAGTCAACAGACAGATGGTTATTTATTTGTGTTTTGCTTATTTTTTATTTTATTTTTGCCATTGACTTAGGGGACAGACAGTGTATAAAGTACATAGTATTTTTTAAATTTATTCACTTAGTAAACCGCAACGACTACTTTTCAGATTCAATCATGAGCCATGATGAAGATTGTTTGATCGTCACAAAACACACTACGTTCAATGAATATGCCACGATGGTGTCTCATAATCCTCAACGTGTGGCCTATCCTTCAGAATATAGAAACACGAAAGTACGCATTGATACCACGTTTTATGACAGCATCATTAATCGTGATGATAATAATGATGATTTGTTTCATGACCCAGGGCATCACTTTTGTAAATCCTGTATGCTAAATTTTGGCTTTGAAAATAATGTATCCACGCAAGTGATTCATAAAGCATGGTACGGTTTAACCATGAATCAAGTGATTGTTAAATTAGCTGACGAGGATCATTTTCCAGATTTCTGGTGTACAATATGTACAAAACCCCTGTTTAATGTTTATTTTCCAATAACCTCTCAAATGTTTTGTTTTCATTTTTATAAATTTCCTGCTGAGGAACGAATCACTTCGTATCGAGAACAAGCATTTCGCCAAATTTGTCTTAGCTTACCTATGAATCAATATTCGCCTCATAGAATGAGATGTGTTAGAAACTAACAACATCATGTCATGATTATCGCTTTTTTTTTCTTTACCTTCGGCTTTCAGGTGCATACTTGACGTTTAGAATACATTTGGCTATTTTGTTTGTTTGTTTGTTTTAGTTTATCGTGTATTCACGTTGATGAACACATACACACTGGTTTAAATTTGTAGTTTTGAATTTTGTTTTGTTGGATGTAGACATGGTAATTAAATGCATAGCGTGTTAACTTTGCCTTTTTATAGGTTACCAAAAGCATTCAGATGTTTGCTCTTAGTATTTGTTGATACTATTTATTTAACAGAATGTTGTGTGAATTTGCACAACAACAGAGCAAACGAATACAAGTCATTCGACAAGGGAATGATAGGCTAATTCCCATTCACAACAGAGACATGCATTTACCTCCAAGAGCGAGAGATCTTGAAAATGATTCACACACTTAATTTTGATAAAACATTTCCTATTAAATAATTTCCAAATGTATGTTTTGACTGAAAAAATGATACAAACATTATTATTATATTTTTATCCAATACTATCTATCTACAAATTCAGGTCATAAACACTCAGGATTTTAAAAAACAACACACTTTGATGTACAAAGTTATTGTTGTTGTAATATAAGAACGAGAGTGTTAGAAAGTAACCATTGGTCAAGATTGTGGCTTTGCACGCAAGAAAATGAGTGAATTGCCTACGCAAACACCCTTTCGCATACATAAAATTCAAAAACTGAAAACCAAATTTGGTGAACGAGCTCTTTGCATTTGTCAAGACTTTGAGACATTTCTTCCCACACGATTTAATAACCTACCTGATAATGTCATGGAAGATGTCAATTCCAGTATTCACCCTGTCTATTTAATTTATGAGGGTGAAAAAATAATCGATGCATGGTTCGTTTTGTAAAAATTGAAAACGAATAATCATTGTACGCTAGCCGTGACTTTTATAATAATGATGAAACTCTTAGTTAAAATGATGGACTTTTGTCCTTTTTTATTGTTTGTGATTTAAAACAGTATTTATAGCAATTTTTAAGCAATTTTTTTATTATAATGATTATAATTTATAATGATCAAATTCTAGTAACATGTTATTTTTTTCAATAATAAGCGTTTAACAAAAAAAACTGGTTCTAGAGTAGATAAAAGATTTCATGCTGTCATTCGTTTTGCTAGACTGGCATTTGAAGCTGATGAATAATGATGGACTTTTGTCCTTTTTTGATTGTTTGTGATTTAAAAATAGGTTTAGTACAATTACCATGTATATATAATTTTTATAATAATAATAATGATGAAACTATTAGTTAAAATAATGGACTTTTGTCCTTTTTTATTGTTTGTGATTGAAAAATAGATTTACTACAATTAGTAATATTTTTTAACGATGCACTACTGTCCCTTTTTTATTGTTTGTCATTTATAACATTTTATTCATTTTATTTATAATTATAATAATGAAACTAAGAGTGAATAATAATAATGGGAAAAAACACAACATGGACTCTTGTCTTTTTATTTATTTTTTTGTCATGATAACAGTGATACTATACATTTTTTAAATAAATTCATTACGTTAAAGTCCATATCTAGATAAAAGTAATTTGCTCTTCATAGCACTAATCACTATAAATGCTGCCATTCGTTCTGCTAGACTGGCATCTGAAGCTGTTAATCGTTGCTTGGCAATGCTTAACAAGACTTTGTCGGCAATACGTCTTAGTGTGGGATCACTGTTTTCATAGGCTTTATCGTGATTAGGGCATGCATGATCCAAAGCATTGATTCCCATATCCCCTCTCCTCAAACGATCTTGAAGACGAGTACCAGGGCCGCAGAAGCTGTAAGCAGGTAAGTGAGCTTCGAATGGTAAGTTTTTAATGATGTTATCAATAATTCCACGGCCAGTACACCTGGGACATAGAGGTTTCAATCGGTGAAAAACACTTTTTTTGTTGTTCTTCTTGTTCTTCTTCTTCTTCTTCTTCTTCTTCTTGTTGTTGTTGTTGTTGTTGTTGTTGTTGTTGTTGTTGTTGTTGTTGTTGTTGTTGTTGTTGTTGTTGTTGTTGTTTGTCGGCGGCTGCTGACGAGCATGGTAGGTGGTGGTTGTTTTCCGCATGACAGCCATGGAATGTTGAAACAATGTCTTTACACTGAGTTTTATGACCATGATATAATTTCATTAATTGGCATGTGGCACATTGTCGAATGGAAGGTATTTTTGCCATGGTTAATTGCTTGTGATGGGAAAAATGACTGCATGGTTGTAGTTCACTCAATACAGAGTCGTTAGTCCACTCGGCAGGCGCCTTTTCCCAAATTTCTTTGACAGCGTTGGCAGCAACATAAAAAAGAAATGATTTAGGTAGTGCTAATAATTCATGTTGTGTAAAGCTAATCAGTTTTTTCTTGCACACAAAGAACTTTCCAATAGCCTTGTCGATTGTAGTGGCGTCCATGTCTATAACGTTGATGTTATCACCTCACGTGTACACGTCTCACTGCTATCATTGGACGATACACTTTCAGTTTTAATTTTATTGAACAACTCCCAACATACACTCGTGGTGAGCCAATGAAACAATTGCCATGCATGCGCTAAGGCTTTATTCTGAATATTGTCGCAAGGACAAGTGTCCATGAGCGTTTGCAGGGATGGACAACCCAGATCTAAAAGGTCAATACATTGACAGTGAGAGGGTAGAAATGGTTGAAGCCACTGGCGTTTTTCACTCCCCTTAACAAATAAGACATTGGCCGAGGACAAATGGGCTTTCATGACAATGTCAAGATACTTGTAAGAAATATCACCCTTGTTCCATGCTAACTGCAAATGATTTTCAATCCATTGGCTCTGTTTTTTATCTTTTTTACTAAGCAACTCGAAAGCATAGGGAGGTTTAAACACCAAATGAATAGGGTTAGACACCCAAAACGTACTACAATCGATAAAAGCGACTTCCTTAAATATAAATTTGTTGTCTGCAATTTTAAACCCCTGACAATCCACGATGAGTGTACGCATCATGCTTTTTTATTTTTACTTGTTACCTCATTGACGTCTAATCAACAACTAACCCATGCCATGGTTTAACATGGCAAAGTCAA
The DNA here is from genome assembly GCA_946902985.2 of Meconema thalassinum. Lineage (NCBI taxonomy): Eukaryota > Metazoa > Arthropoda > Insecta > Orthoptera > Tettigoniidae > Meconema > Meconema thalassinum. Next base: position 195,183,598 of record OX336395.1, read on the forward strand.
AGAACTTTAGGAAAATAAGAAACAAATGAATTGAACAACAGCTAAATATTTTTGAGGTTTTATTCATAACAAAAAAAAACACTTACACTTTTATTACAAAAAGTTTGTTGGCTTAATTTGGAACAGCATTCAAATGAATAGTTTGCACATACGGTCCACAGGTATCTCCTAGTTTTGCAGGGTCTGGTACAATAACAGGATAATTCAAACTCCATGGAATATTGCCCACATTATAGCGATTGAGGTAAGGGCAGGATGGACTCCATCGCTGATGATCGCTAAAGGGTCGATCCCCTATTTCCCAGTTTCCAATTTCAATGTTGCAAAAAATACACTTGACCACATCCCCACGTTTTAAGTAATAAAATCCACTCGCAGGCAATTCTCCACAATCCATAAAGGGAACTGTCCATGTTTCAAAAGTTTTCAAACGATTAAATTCACATTTTAAATTCCATGGTTTGTCTGTCACGTTGTTGTTGTTGTTGTTGCTGTTTCTTATTGAGGGACACATGATGTTTGTTGTTGTCGTATGTGCGCACAGTGCCAGAGCGCAACAGATACTGTGCATGCAGACGCTTATCGTGAATCCTATGAATGATGATCTTTTTTTTTCATTCGACCACAGATGGCTTACATGCTGGTGACATAATTGGACAAAGGATGATATTTCACTTGTCTAGCATGAATAATCAAACAGTAGGCACTGGTATGGTCTGGGACATTTTCTTGTGTTTCAAAATCTACCCTTAAATCAATGGTGGTGATTTTCATAGATTCTTCTAGATACTGTACCCTTGCACAAGGCCTTCAGAACAGGACTCTGTCGTCGGGGCATGAACGGTACACTAGCTTGAATATGAAACTGTTCTGGATATTATAGGAAGATCACTAGGGCTGAATAAAATTCATCACACACAGATTCTGAATGAGAATAAACAAATTTAATGCACCAACACCAGTACAGCAAAAACAAATAAATGAAATAAAACCAAAATAGTAGAGATGAAATTTAAAATAATAATAATAATAATAACTCAAAGGTAAAATAAATCAAATACGGAATCAATAAAATTAAGTCAAAATCAAAAATATAAACAATGGACTAATTAATGTCCAAAATCCACCAATTAAATGCTAATCAGCATCAATTAATACTTATCATAGTAGTTATGATGTATGATTACAATCAAATTTATTGACAAATAAAAACCAATCATATGGCAAAATAAAGAAAATGAATCAAAATGAAATCTGGTTAACACCAATTAGCCTTAATTGCCATAATCAAATTTATTAATTACGATGATAAGATATCATCAGAAAGTTAAGTTATTAAGAGATGATGGATCAAGAGGGTCCGGTCAACTGTAACAACAGTATGGATTAAGAAAAAGAAATCCATTTATACGAAATTAATCAATCATTAATCTGAGTAAACGTAATGATCATTGAGTCTAATATCATCCAATTACATTTCAGATACATGGTATGTTCAATATCAGAGACATCCATGGCCATTCCGAAGTATACATTATAGCCTAGCCATTGGCTTATTTAATTATTCATGGCGTTTAATTAACATTTACTAGAATCCCTCCGTTAAATAAAAGTTTACCCTCATATCAAATCTTAACCTTCATGGCATTAATTATGTATTTCTATCTGCAAACATGAATATGATTTATGCATCTTATTTACATACTCTTGTAAATTAATTATGGAAGCCTTTCCGTACGGAATCTCAATGTCCAATTCCGACATTACTTTGGACGTCTTAGCTTTAAAACAAAATAGCTGAATCAATGAAGCCATTTAGTTTCCTTAGCCTTGAAACACACTTACAAATTGTCACATATTACATTAACATATTAGCGATATGATAAGCCTGGCTTCGGCCCTTGCGTTCGACGTGATACACTTTCGAACCAAGCACTCGATGCCTTGTCAAATAATTCATGGATATTTAATAAACAAACTAAGAAAAATGCTTTAAAAACAAACAAAAATAGCATCATAAAAAAATGATGACTAATCATTTGCCTTTCAAACTTGGGTTGGATAAACATGAAAAACAATTAATAATTCCAACCAAACATTATTAAAGTAATCGTATCGTGTCAGAGTCACGTTAGGCAACGGTGAATGTATTTGAAGCCGCGACCCCTAGAAAAAATGGACATGACACAGAAGAAATACCTTGTATCAGTGTTATGTTAAACAACGGTGAATGTATTTGAAGCCGCGACCCCTAGAAAAAATGGACATGACACAGAAGAAATACCTTGTATCAGTGTTATGTTAAACAACGGTGAATGTATTTGAAGCCGCGACCCCTGAAAAAGATAGGCATGGCACAAACATGTTCTAAGTGGCCTATTCAACAGGATCAATATGTATTTAGGGGTATTCGCTACCTATACATTTCTTACCTTGAATGCCTTACCTTGCAGAACGAGGTTACAATAGAACAAAGCATGGTCCGTTCAACAATTATTGAGAAAAAGAAATCTCAAGATAATTTTGAACCAATATTAACTGTAAAAAAATCTAATAATAATTATTTTCCAGGACCGAAAATAATTATTCATGAACACAGGACTCTAAGGTCACTGTCTAGCTAGTACCCATTTAAAAAGACTGATCGACCAGGCATAAACAAAAGGATTTCGAACACGGGACCGCAAGGTTACTGCCTACCTAGCACCCGTTTAAAATAGTTTCTGGACCAGGCACAACAAGAGGATATCGAACCCGGGACTGTTTGGTCAGCAGACAAAACCGTCCCTTATATCAAAATGATCAGTAAAAGAAACACTATCGATTGGAGGCATCAGGATAGTAACCCAACGTACCTTATCGTAAATATTAAACTTGGGACCAAACATAACAAACATTTTAAAGAATCACTGCGGCAAACACCCGAGTCTAGAGTGGACCCCTCTCTTTGTGGAGAATGACAATAGGTTGGCCGCACCTGCTAGCTAAACTTGACCGTGAAAAGGCAGAGATGCAACTCTTCACCCCTCCCCTGGGCTAACATTTGACTGTATTCTCACCAGCTGATCGGGCCGGATCTTAGTATTCTAAATGTGGAGCGGGACGCTCTCATTTGGATATAGATTAATTATAGCATTATTTTATCTGTGCTTATTCGCCACTACCTTACGCATACAATTTACTTAATATCATTGTAAACTTATCATACTAACTCTCATCTGACATCTTCCCTCAGGTCTATATTTACCTGGCATCATTATCTATTTTATCTTATTTCATCGTAGATTCCTCCTTACAACATCTTACCTGTATGTCCTTAAATATCACACGCGTTCAATAAAAACTAATATAACAATTAATGAGGCTGGTTCAGCCGTCACTTCTTAAATAACTCACGCCATTGTAAACTGTCCTCTAAACTATACTCATTGCTTACACCATAATATCCCGTCATTATCCATCACAATACACCATGGTCCTTTAAATATCGTCCCAAAAAAAATCCTCGGATATTAATCCATCCGGTATGTAAATACATAAATTACTATTTCTGGTCATTTATACGAAATAATGAGATTTTGCCTGGAAAGGGCACCTATCGAAATACCATGCTTCGTTCGTTCTATTTGGGTGGAAAACACAGGGGATATTTCTAACACACATTTATAAATAATATAGGGAGTTCTACCATGTGTTTTATGTACGGATACGATTACCTAGCAACATCCTTACGTTAAATTAGGCACTTTTAATTCATTAAAATAATTATTGTGATCATTAATCATTATGAGCGTACCCAGCTCCGTCAGATGCACAACTATGGTCGCCATTGACACGGTCATTGTACACACAAGATAAAACAAATCAAAAGAAAACAAATAACATGCTAACATTATGGCGATAAAATCCATGAATTATTTGACACTTTAAAATATAATCAAAAGGTACTTATCATATTGAAGACTTCCTTCATCATTTGCAAGAGTTGGACCAGAGGCCCGCAACAGTATAACTTAGCACATGACCTCCATGGCCAGTTCGAATCCCATCACGATGATGTAAAACCACTCGCTAATATCACTGCAATCCTCCATTATCACTAGGTTGCTGTAAGCCAGCACCCTTTTAAAATGCATACACACACATATTTAATTAAATTATGCACCACTAAAAAAAATATACATTAGTGGACTATACACTTGTGTCATAGATGACAAATTCTCACACTATTTCCACACTTGTCGCGGACACATTTTCTGTTACATATTTTTCACTTGAATTACACATAATTTCACATCCGTCCTTACTGTTATACACATTCACAGCTCAGTATTAATTTTTAATATTATTTCGCATCAGCCGAACAAATAGACTGTGCGTTTTGTACATTAACGCTTGGTGCTACATAGACTAGCATCCACTAACGTTGGCTGAATGATGGACAATGCCCCTGTCACAGACTTCACCCACATATATGACAAAATGGTTGCCAATTCACAGTTTTGCACATACGACACCAAATGCTCCCTTCACAATCATAGGCTACAGTAATCAGGTACCTTAATTTATACACAAAAATATGGCCTTGCTAATCTTATGGTTCACGACGGAACTCGATCATAGGCTAAATTTATATCATCAGCGCTTGGGTAGAACTAATTTCTTGCTGAAGGACGCTATGTTCTCTCTCTCACACACTCGACGTTGTCAAATTTCCTTGCGCGGGGACTATTTCTACTCGGTGAATACAGAGATATTTAATCCGTTACCGCATTCCCAAAATTCTTGATAATAATTAGATTCATCATGGGCGTTTCAGATCATTCCTGTAATGCCTTGATCTCTTGTAACTAACTGAGGCGTACTCTTTAAGGGCGGAGTCAAGCACCTACTGCGTGCTAACTTGAGATAGTTACTGCGTTTTGGCAAGATTCTCAGAATTCGCTGGAGTGCTCCTGCTCTGAAACTTGCAGGCAAGCGACTTGTGACGCACCTGCTCTGCCCATTGTGTGAAAACCATAAAATTCTCCCTGTCAGAACTGCCAAGCCACATACAGTTTATGTGATCTCAACACGGCAGAAAGATCCTAGTTATTATTATGATCATTACATAATGATGATTTCATTCTCATTAACATCATGACATTGCCCTATATAAGTACTCCAATTACGTAATGTGTCATTGGCCTAAGACGTAGGTCAAGGGCACATCTCCCTCCTTCTTAGTTTGGAAAAACTGCTGAGGTTACGAAGAGTTTTTACAATTCAACAATACTCGGCAACATCATCCATTTTAACAATGTCATGTCTTCCTCATCGACCTTCTTTCGAAATTGGCTTTCTAATGGACTCCAAATTAATTCGGATCGTGAAATTCTTCAAGCAGCCTCTTATTCTCACCTTTAAATTCTGCATTTATCCTTAGTTTACTCTCTCTTAGCATTATCAAATTCTTCACGCAGCGTTATCCATTGACAGTCGTGATTATTTGTCCGTTGATTCTCTTCTTCTGCTTCCGATGGTTCTTCTACTTGGAATGGATCTTCCCCTTCTTCTTTCTTCTCCACTACGTTGACTTGGTGTTGGACCTCATCTTCTTCGGCGGGATAGTACAGTTTTAAATTATGTGCGTTATAGACAGACTCGACTCCAGTGCGTAGGTGTTTCACTTTATAAGCATTATTTCCAATCACCTTTATGACTCGGTACGGTCCATAGAATATCTCGCAAAATTTTGAGTATATTCGCTTCGCTGGATCGGACACTGCTGGTCGTTTCACCAAGACCAATTCTTCCAATTCCAAAGGACGGTGAAATCTTTTATTACGCACTCTACGTAATCGACGATCAGCTTGTTTCTTCAAATAAGTTGCCGTGGCCTGTATGGTTAATTCATGGCTTGGTCGTGCGTCCAATGGACACGGTAAGATGTTCTTCCACGGTCGATCCGGACATCGATTTAAGTGAAGGACTGTGGGGATCTGTCCTGTGCTTTCATGGATCGTATTGTTTATACAGAATTCCATTACGGGTAATACGTCGACCCACTTCCAATGCTGATCAGAACAGTAAATTCGACAATATTTTGCGATCTCCCGCATTATTCTTTCTGATGGATTTCCCTCAGGATGGCGTACTGAACTCAACACATGCCGGACATCTAACCTCACCATCTCACTCCTAAACTCGGCACTAGTGAAATAACTGCCGTGGTCCGTAAGACAGAATTCCATCTTCCCTAACGTTGGAATTACCCTTGCCTTAATTCTGTTCAGTACCTGTTTAGTGTTTAACTTCTGAACTGGACATAACACCACGTATTTTGTAAATACATCGATGCTGACGAGAATGTATTTGCATCCTCTTCTGCCTTTTGGTAATGGACCATAACCGTCCATGGCAACAAGTTCGCACGGCTTCCGTGGCAGTAGAGGTTTGGGATATTGCTTCATGAGGAATGAGTTTGGCTTAACCCTTTGACATTTGTCACAGGTCTTCAAAACACTGCGAATGGTTTCCCTTAATTTGGGCCATACAAATGCTTCTTGAATAAGAGCACTTGTCTTATCGATTCCTCCATGTCCAGATATGCTATGTGCGTGCCAGACTAGACCTCTCTGTAAAGAAGGTGGCACCACAATCCTTGATTTCACGCGATCGGGATCCACGTACTTGTGCAGCAGGTTATTATACCAAATATAACTTGTCGAAATTTTCTCCGCTTCCAAATACGCGGGCGTTCCTCGTTGCAATCTTCCTCTTAAATAATCGATGATCATATTCATCCACGGATCCTTAACTTGTTCAGCCTGAATTTCTCCCAGTTTAACCAAAAATTCCTGATCTGCCTGAGTGAGCTCGACTTGATGTACAGATACTACTCCTTCTCCTCGTTCTGGGTTTCGACTTAATGCGTCGGGTATCACATTGAATCTTCCTGGGCAGTGTTCAATGTCAATATTGAACTGTTGAACATACAACGACCATCTGTTCACTCGCTCGCTAGCCATGGGAGTTTTCAATAGGAAGATAAGGTTCTTGTGGTCGGTTCTTATCAAAATCTCGAAACCATAGACAGTCTTCCTCCATTGTTGTAAAGCAAAAATGATGGATAGAAGTTCCAATTCCGTTACTGTGTAATTTCGCTCGTGTGTCTTTAGCTTACGGCTAGAAAATGCCAAGTAAGATCGTTCTCGAGGGTTGTTTGGATCTTCTTGGTACAGCATGCATCCAATTCCAATCCGTGAGGCGTCTGTTTGAATTATAAATTTTCTTGAGAAATTCGGGTAACCCAATTTAATACTATTGGTTAGTAATTCCTTCGTTTTCCGAAAAGCCGCGTCGCATTCTTCCTTCCATGCCCATTTGCTGTTCTTACGAAGCATATCCTGTAATGGCGCCACAGCCTCAGTATACCCGGGACAATGATTTGCAAAGAAATTGCAAATGCCCAGAAATTGGCGGACGTGTTTTACCCTGTTTGGTTTAGGAAAGTTCCGAATAGCCTCTAGTTTCGCAGGATTTGGGCGTACTCCTTCACCATCGATGATGTGGCCTAAATAGAGTACCTCCTTCTGGCAAAACTGAGATTTTTGGATGTTAATTTTGAAATTGGCTTTCTCCAAATTGTCTAGTAATTTCTCTAAATTCGTGAGGTGATCATCCAAATTATCAGACGCCAAGAGTATGTCATCGACATATCTTACAGTGGCATCCTTGACTTCCGACGTCAGGTTCCGGTCTAACGCTCGTATGAGTGCCGAACCTGCTGTTTTGATACCGAATGGTAATCTTTGAAATGCATAAGATTGCTGATTAAATAGGAATCCAGTCAATAACCTTGACTTGTCATCCAGTTCCAAATGGTGATAACTACTAGTCAAGTCAATGGATGAAAAATATATCTTGTTCTGGAATTTGTTTATGACCTCTTTGATCGCTGGAGCTTGGTCATATTCAGGAATCAATCGTTCATTAATTGTCCTAGCGTCCAGACATATTCGGACAGAGCCATTGGGTTTCTTGACTACATCCAACGGACTCACGAATGGGGTAGCCATCTTAACTATGACTCCAGCATCCTCCATTTGCTTGATGGTTTCTTTCACCTCATTCATATGTTTTTCGGCTATCGGATAAGGCTTTTTCCTAAACGGTGACCAATCGTTGACCTGCATTTGGTACTTGAAATGTTCTATCTTACCGGGTTTAGAATTAAAAACCGGTTCGTGTCGCTTTAACATGTCCATCAATTTGATCCTGTTCTCCTCATTTATCTTTGCTTCACGAGCCTTCTCCTCAAAAGCGTCAGTAACTCTGTCTTCCAATTCTTCTAGCGCCATGACCCAGGATTCAGGTTCCATTAAATCATCCTCAATATCCCTTAACCTTTCGTCGATTTTCTCATATGCTTCCATCTCTTCAGTGGTGCACAATGTCCATATCTCTTCGCCATCTCTTGGAATATCCGTATTTAATTGCATGTCCAAATGATTGTCCTCTCCAATATCTTTAAAACAAATGGTGTTTTCATATAGGTTGATGACTGCTTTATATTCTCGAATGAAGTCCGCTCCCAAGATAATGTTATAATTTATCTTGTTCATTATGATGAACGAATGCGGCATATTATGTCCTTGCAGTGTAATGTCCAACAAAGCTTGGAACTTACAGACTGCGGACTTGTCTGGGATAATGCCCTTGACTGTGATGTTAGAAATTGGCATCACGGGAACCTTCCCCAATCTCTCCAACTCTTTAACTAATGCTTGGGAAGCTATACTGATGCTGGCACCCGTATCTACCATACAGCGTACCGTTAGACCTCCCACTCGGGCGTAAATTATGGGTAATTCTCTAATTGTATTAATCTTTGGCCCTCTTGTGTCCTCCGTCAAGTCCTCTTCTTTGATGACCCAGTCACTGATCTGCGCTACTACCATATACTTTGCATTGTGACTGTTTTGTGCACTAGCGACGTTCCCATCTTCTAAAATTGGCGTTTTTTTCTCGTTGTTGCCATTCCTATCTGGTGTACCTCCGGATGATTGATTGTTGTTCCTCCGGGCATTCTGGAGTTCCAGGCTCTCAGCTCCCTGTTCGATGACATCTGGATCCCTTCGATCATTCATTCCCCTGTTCCATTTGTCTTTCTTACTTTGTTCGGCCGATTCTTTGGCACGTAATTCTGCCAAATACCGCTCCGAATCGCTGTGCCACCTTTCCATTTCCTCTCTGTGGTCATCTGGCAAGTCCCATCTCACTTCTGGCTCTCTATTTTGATCCCACGGCGGTCTTCCGCGTTGAAAACGCCCACCTCTCTTGTTATACGGCCTGTATGATCCACGATGTCCTCTCCATGGTTCATTTTGTCTTTGAGACGACCTCCAGTTATTATTACCTCGGTTACCATACCACGGGGGGCCCAACTCTTGATCTTGGTATTCCCGACGTTCCCAGTTCTGCCTCATGTCCATGGCGTCTGTACTTTGGTCTTTCATGCGTCGTCTAGGTGCTTCTTCTAGGCCGACCACGTTTACATTTTCAGTCGTTCGACCTGATCTTTGCGGACTGTGGATCGTCGTTTCATCGAGGTTTCTCAATATTTCCTCGGCATGTACCGCTGTCCGTACGTTCGCTGCCGCCATGATCTGTTGAACTCCGACTGGCAATTGCTTCTCAATGGCGGTGATCATCTCATCTTCTGATGGAGGCATATCCAACTCTTTCATTCGGTGTAGCTGTGTGATGAAATATTCTGAATATTTTGTGGGTGATGTGGTACTATAGCGGCGCGCGTATAGTTCCATCCTCAGGTTCTGTTGCGAGGCAAGGCTCCAATACTTCTTCAGAAATGCTTCACGGAATTCCCCCATAGTGTCAAAGGTATACCTGAAGCTACGGAACCATTGTAACGCGTGTCCAGTCAACAGTTTCTCCACTGTCCTTAACTGTCGGTCTTCTGAAATCTTGCTTTCCTTGATGTATTCCATCAATTCTCTGAGGAAACTCTTAGGAGTAAAGTTATTGTTCCCTGAAAATTTGTTCGGCCGGTCATCACTCATTTTTATAACGTGAATGACCTGAGCAGCTGCGTTAGACTCCACGGGTGTCGAAGTACGACCCCTGAATTCCTGACTGTGAGGTTCCATCCCCTCATCTATGGTCGTATGCTCCTGAAATCCTACTTTCCCTTCCATACGGGTTTCTGTAATGGACTTGGCCAATCCTTTTTGTAAGTCGGCGATGACCTCTTCTTGGATCAGCATCTTGAGGTCGCTTTTGACTTGTTTATTTTCTTGTCGTTCCAACCTTGACAAAAGCTCCATCTCGACCTTATTCATCTTTAATTTGCTCTCTTCTAATTTGCGGAGTACAGCTATCCTTTCTTCCTTAGCCTCCTGGCCCATGCCCTCGTATGCTAATTCGACATCTCTCTTCAATCCTTCCTTATCCTTTTCCCATGATTTCTTACATTCGTCATGTTGGCCATTCATATCATCTCGTATGAGCTGCAATGAATCCTTAATCTCGTCCTTAAATGTAGAAATGTCGGTCTCGATCACTCCTATCTTGGCTTGCGTTGACTTATTCTCATCTCTCAGCTTGTCGACATCTGCCTGAGTTGCTGCGATTCCCACTTCACATTTCGCTACCTGCGCTTGGACTCGAATTTCCATACTAGCCATTCTCTGAGACACGTTCTTGATCTCGTTCTCGATCGTGACCATATGAATGTCTATTTGCTCAGTACTCTGATTGCAAATGCGGCCTACATGTTCTATATTTCTCTGCATCTGTGACAATTGCTGTTCAGTACTAACTCTAAGTTCCTGATTACTGTCTTTTATTTCCTGCATCTGCTTATAACTACTGTCCTTAAATTCTTGCAATACGACCATCAGGTCCTCTGTCGATGACATAATTATCAATAGGAGAATATGCGGGCTTGTCCCAACTCATGCAAATATACACATCAACACACCATGCAATGTAAGTGTATTTCAAAGCTTTCAAGGCTTCCTTCCCCTATCCTTCGAATTTGCAATCACCTACAGTGATATTGCAACAGTAAAACGATTCAAAATTTGATTGTAATCCATTTGTGTCATTAAATATTTGATTTATCACTAAACGAAAAATTAATTAACTAATTTAATTTAATTTAACATTAATTAAAGTGATTAATGTTTCTCATCAGGCCACTAATGAGCCTTAATTAACTATCTAATGGATGCTCAATACTATAAAAATTTCAAGGGACTCCTTGGGATTACTGTATGATACTATAAAAATTTATATAAATGAAAATTTAATTACAGTAACTCTCGATCAATTAATTGAGCTCCATTTCGACCTTATGTTGGGCTGCTATTGTCTCAAGCTTAAGTCACACCGTTGGGCGCCATTTTGCACTTTACACTGGTGGTGGGGAGAACAGGATTTGGTATTAAATGAATGTGGCAAGCGGAAAAAGGGCAAGGCTGATCCTCACGGAAAAATAACGGGTATGAAATGAATGGAATACGGTTTGGATTCGGGTTTGAATTGATAAGTGACTTATGGGTATCTTCCAGCGTTTACCCGCTCAGCAAAGAGTCAAAAATAATAATTAACGTGCCAAACGAGTAGGCAAGCCAAACTTAATCAAACAAGCACAAAACCCGGGTGCATCTGTGTATGTTAACCACTAGGATCTTCCAGAATAGAAAAATCGAAGAAGAATAGAGAATAATCTATCCTTTGCCATGTACCCTTGCACAAGGCCTTCAGAACAGGACTCTGTCGTCGGGGCATGAACGGTACACTAGCTTGAATATGAAACTGTTCTGGATATTATAGGAAGATCACTAGGGCTGAATAAAATTCATCACACACAGATTCTGAATGAGAATAAACAAATTTAATGCACCAACACCAGTACAGCAAAAACAAATAAATGAAATAAAACCAAAATAGTAGAGATGAAATTTAAAATAATAATAATAATAATAATAACTCAAAGGTAAAATAAATCAAATACGGAATCAATAAAATTAAGTCAAAATCAAAAATATAAACAATGGACTAATTAATGTCCAAAAACCACCAATTAAATGCTAATCAGCATCAATTAATACTTATCATAGTAGTTATGATGTATGATTACAATCAAATTTATTGACAAATAAAAACCAATCATATGGCAAAATAAAGAAAATGAATCAAAATGAAATCTGGTTAACACCAATTAGCCTTAATTGCCATAATCAAATTTATTAATTACGATGATAAGATATCATCAGAAAGTTAAGTTATTAAGAGATGATGGATCAAGAGGGTCCGGTCAACTGCAACAACAGTATGGATTAAGAAAAAGAAATCCATTTATACGAAATTAATCAATCATTAATCTGAGTAAACATAATGATCATTGAGTATAATATCATCCAATTACATTTCAGATACATGGTATGTTCAATATCAGAGACATCCATGGCCATTCCGAAGTATACATTATAGCCTAGCCATTGGCTTATTTAATTTTTAATGGCGTTTAATTAACATTTACTAGAATCCCTCCGTTAAATAAAAGTTTACCCTCATATCAAATCTTAACCTTCATGGCATTAATTATGTATTTCTATCTGCAAACATGAATATGATTTATGCATCTTATTTACATACTCTTGTAAATTAATTATGGAAGCCTTTCCGTACGGAATCTCAATGTCCAATTCCGACATTACTTTGGACGTCTTAGCTTTAAAACAAAATAGCTGAATCAATGAAGCCATTTAGTTTCCTTAGCCTTGAAACACACTTACAAATTGTCACATATTACATTAACATATTAGCGATATGATAAGCCTGGCTTCGGCCCTTGCGTTCGACGTGATACACTTTCGAACCAAGCACTCGATGCCTTGTCAAATAATTCATGGATATTTAATAAACAAACTAAGAAAAATGCTTTAAAAACAAACAAAAATAGCATCATAAAAAAAATGATGACTAATCATTTGCCTTTCAAACTTGGGTTGGATAAACATGAAAAACAATTAATAATTCCAACCAAACATTATTAAAGTAATCGTATCGTGTCAGAGTCACGTTAGGCAACGGTGAATGTATTTGAAGCCGCGACCCCTAGAAAAAATGGACATGACACAGAAGAAATACCTTGTATCAGTGTTATGTTAAACAACGGTGAATGTATTTGAAGCCGCGACCCCTAGAAAAAATGGACATGACACAGAAGAAATACCTTGTATCAGTGTTATGTTAAACAACGGTGAATGTATTTGAAGCCGCGACCCCTGAAAAAGATAGGCATGGCACAAACATGTTCTAAGTGGCCTATTCAACAGGATCAATATGTATTTAGGGGTATTCGCTACCTATACATTTCTTACCTTGAATGCCTTACCTTGCAGAACGAGGTTACAATAGAACAAAGCATGGTCCGTTCAACAATTATTGAGAAAAAGAAATCTCAAGATAATTTTGAACCAATATTAACTGTAAAAAAATCTAATAATAATTATTTTCCAGGACCGAAAATAATTATTCATGAACACAGGACTCTAAGGTCACTGTCTAGCTAGTACCCATTTAAAAAGACTGATCGACCAGGCATAAACAAAAGGATTTCGAACACGGGACCGCAAGGTTACTGCCTACCTAGCACCCGTTTAAAATAGTTTCTGGACCAGGCACAACAAGAGGATATCGAACCCGGGACTGTTTGGTCAGCAGACAAAACCGTCCCTTATATCAAAATGATCAGTAAAAGAAACACTATCGATTGGAGGCATCAGGATAGTAACCCAACGTACCTTATCGTAAATATTAAACTTGGGACCAAACATAACAAACATTTTAAAGAATCACTGCGGCAAACACCCGAGTCTAGAGTGGACCCCTCTCTTTGTGGAGAATGACAATAGGTTGGCCGCACCTGCTAGCTAAACTTGACCGTGAAAAGGCAGAGATGCAACTCTTCACCCCTCCCCTGGGCTAACATTTGACTGTATTCTCACCAGCTGATCGGGCCGGATCTTAGTATTCTAAATGTGGAGCGGGACGCTCTCATTTGGATATAGATTAATTATAGCATTATTTTATCTGTGCTTATTCGCCACTACCTTACGCATACAATTTACTTAATATCATTGTAAACTTATCATACTAACTCTCATCTGACATCTTCCCTCAGGTCTATATTTACCTGGCATCATTATCTATTTTATCTTATTTCATCGTAGATTCCTCCTTACAACATCTTACCTGTATGTCCTTAAATATCACACGCGTTCAATAAAAACTAATATAACAATTAATGAGGCTGGTTCAGCCGTCACTTCTTAAATAACTCACGCCATTGTAAACTGTCCTCTAAACTATACTCATTGCTTACACCATAATATCCCGTCATTATCCATCACAATACACCATGGTCCTTTAAATATCGTCCCAAAAAAAATCCTCGGATATTAATCCATCCGGTATGTAAATACATAAATTACTATTTCTGGTCATTTATACGAAATAATGAGATTTTGCCTGGAAAGGGCACCTATCGAAATACCATGCTTCGTTCGTTCTATTTGGGTGGAAAACACAGGGGATATTTCTAACACACATTTATAAATAATATAGGGAGTTCTACCATGTGTTTTATGTACGGATACGATTACCTAGCAACATCCTTACGTTAAATTAGGCACTTTTAATTCATTAAAATAATTATTGTGATCATTAATCATTATGAGCGTACCCAGCTCCGTCAGATGCACAACTATGGTCGCCATTGACACGGTCATTGTACACACAAGATAAAACAAATCAAAAGAAAACAAATAACATGCTAACATTATGGCGATAAAATCCATGAATTATTTGACACTTTAAAATATAATCAAAAGGTACTTATCATATTGAAGACTTCCTTCATCATTTGCAAGAGTTGGACCAGAGGCCCGCAACAGTATAACTTAGTACATGACCTCCATGGCCAGTTCGAATCCCATCACGATGATGTAAAACCACTCGCTAATATCACTGCAATCCTCCATTATCACTAGGTTGCTGTAAGCCAGCACCCTTTTAAAATGCATACACACACATATTTAATTAAATTATGCACCACTAAAAAATATACATTAGTGGACTATACACTTGTGTCATAGATGACAAATTCTCACACTATTTCCACACTTGTCGCGGACACATTTTCTGTTACATATTTTTCACTTGAATTACACATAATTTCACATCCGTCCTTACTGTTATACACATTCACAGCTCAGTATTCATTTTTAATATTATTTCGCATCAGCCGAACAAATAGACTGTGCGTTTTGTACATTAACGCTTGGTGCTACATAGACTAGCATCCACTAACGTTGGCTGAATGATGGACATTGCCCCTGTCACAGACTTCACCCACATATATGACAAAATGGTTGCCAATTCACAGTTTTGCACATACGACACCAAATGCTCCCTTCACAATCATAGGCTACAGTAATCAGGTACCTTAATTTATACACAAAAATATGGCCTTGCTAATCTTATGGTTCACGACGGAACTCGATCATAGGCTAAATTTATATCATCAGCGCTTGGGTAGAACTAATTTCTTGCTGAAGGACGCTATGTTCTCTCTCTCACACACTCACGTTGTCAAATTTCCTTGCGCGGGGACTATTTCTACTCGGTGAATACAGAGATATTTAATCCGTTACCGCATTCCCAAAATTCTTGATAATAATTAGATTCATCATGGGCGTTTCAGATCATTCCTGTAATGCCTTGATCTCTTGTAACTAACTGAGGCGTACTCTTTAAGGGCGGAGTCAAGCACCTACTGCGTGCTAACTTGAGATAGTTACTGCGTTTTGGCAAGATTCTCAGAATTCGCTGGAGTGCTCCTGCTCTGAAACTTGCAGGCAAGCGACTTGTGACGCACCTGCTCTGCCCATTGTGTGAAAACCATAAATTTCTCCCTGTCAGAACTGCCAAGCCACATACAGTTTATGTGATCTCAACACGGCAGAAAGATCCTAGTTATTATTATGATCATTACATAATGATGATTTCATTCTCATTAACATCATGACATTGCCCTATATAAGTACTCCAATTACGTAATGTGTCCTTGGCCTAAGACGTAGGTCAAGGGCACATCTTTGCTTTAAACCCTTGTGGCGACAACATAGGACAATCCTGTTTTTCATAATAAGACGATTGAAATTTAGCGAACATGTCATAAAGGGGACCAAACTTATTTTTTGAAAAATTGAGTTCCAACCCCTCATAGGGAAAGCAAACATTATTTAAAAATAGTCGTATATTTCTCAAGTGAATGTGATCAAACAAGGTGATATCTTTGCTTTGTTGGTATTTTCTATTGGTTTGAAAACCAATAATAACATAGAGGGGTCTCTCGGTAGAGCGAGCCGATTTGACACTCCAACTATGAGTGTCAGTGGTAGGTAGCAAGGGGTATTCATGCAGACACCAACTTCGAAAGGCGATAGGCAAGGCTTTATCTTTTTGCACTAAATTTAACATGCTTAGCTTTTTACGATCCGATAGCTTCACATGGGGCACTTTCCATAGTAATCGAAGCAGTTGAATTTTTGAGTCTATTACTTGGTCAGAGGCTCCTTTCAGCGCATTATAATCACTGCGGTCTCTCACCAGATACAAACTTTGTCTTGCGTTTAAAATAATACGCTTGTGATCTTCGGCAAAGCCAAGGAGTAATTTTAAGGGTAGAAAGCCTATAAAAGTGCCATCGGTATGAACTAGCCAGTTATTGCTACTGTTGGGACACCATCCTGCCGTAGAAAGCGTTTTACTTTCTTCCTCGCTATAGGATGGATATAATTTCATAAGACTAGTCATGCCCACATTTCGAGTCATATCTATGACAATATCATTTATCACATAACGTACTTCAGAAAACAGAAAAGCCAAACCATGATTCGCCAACGCAGACGTTGTGGGTGTGCTGCCATCTGCTTTCATCAATTTACCCTCAATTTGAAGAACACTTTCATGAGGTAGAGTAAAAATATCTTGATTGTTAATGATGAAGTGAATCTCGTCATTGTTATTCAGTCCTGTTGCTTGAGGTTGATAGGAATGCATATCAATGCGCACGACGCCGTCTTCCACTTGTATGGGATTTAACACTTGCAACAGCTCTTTGTTCATGATTGGGGTGTAACGTATAACCAATGCGTTGTAAACGTTGTCGGTTTACTCGTGTCAACCGTTTCATACACGGGGGGCAACTCACCGACCCCGTAGACGTTGTTGTTGCTTTATAGATAAATTTCATAGCGTCTTTAAAACCAACTTGTAGGTCACAGGGGTGTTGGCGTCCAAAGCAATCAGTTGTTGGTTTCTATTCACTAAGCGTAAGGTAATATTACTAATATCACTGACACACACAGGATGATATAGAACCACTGAAGGGTTTTCACGAATAATATAGCCGCAAGGAGAGGTGACAATAAAATCATACAGGGAATGGCTTTGTTCTTGATTCGTAAATACGTCTCTAATAATATTGCAAGTTACAGAAATGTGATGGTCCTCGATGAATTTCACTGGATAATCTGATTCATGGGGTTGCTGAGCTGCCAACACTCTTGGTTTAAATCCTAATAAAGGACCAATAGAATGAACTCGTGTTTCAAAGTCAATGTTAAACCTAGAGAAAATACGACAGCGATGAGTTATTGTATTGGCTGTAAGTTCAAATTTGTGTGTCCCATCCGCAAATGGTTTGACACCAAATTGTTTTATCATTGACACACTAATGGCCTCATGCACATCGTCTATGGTATAACCTCCAGGGGGTAGTGTCAACATATAATCATCATAATAAAATTTGTCATTAATATCCACTTGAATATTGTAAATTCTGTTGTAACTTTCCAAAGAAATTAATCCTAGCACATAGGATTGTTCTGGTTGCAATTCAATGGGGGGAAAAATCTAGGGACACTTCAGGCCCGCGACTGTGCACGGTAAAGGTCTTGGCGTTGACATTCATAATGATGAAACTGTTGGCTTAACGCGAGCTCTTATATAAAAAATGTAAACTCAAACGGCCACACTCTTGACTGTCAAAGGTTTGTTGACGATTCACATTATAGAATATCTTTACCCGGTTTCCCAAATAACGTAGCAACTCGATCGGGGGTGGTAAATTTCCATAACTGTCAAAGTACCATACTGTGGAACCTTGTTTCACATAGGCTACAAAATGGGTTCCTGGCCCTGCATCATCATCTAAATTCATCATGACTCGTTCTTCTTTCCACGGTGCTTTGGGTAATTCATTTCGCATAAATACACCTCGAAAATGGGAAATCTTTAGTTGTTTGGCATAGCTTTCCACTTCTTCATGGGTCATGGCATGACGAGGCAGTTGCCTTAGGCGCTTATCGATGATGGACATTTTTTTTTCTTAGACTGTAGGCCACTACCTTGTGGATAAAAGACTGGCTTTAAAGGATTGTCATTTCTAGCTCCCATCGCAATGGCTTCTAACGTTTTATTGTGTCGCTCGCTTTCTTTGAGTTGTTGCTTGCCTTGCTCGACGGCTTTTATGGTTTTCGCTACAGCGCTGGCACCACCCAAAAGGGACCCCAAAGCTGCCAACCCTGCAAATAAAGCCGGCAAAAAAAAACCACGCTTAGCAACAGGAATGACTCGCCCACGATTTTGCTTTCTTCCTTTTCTTTTTATCGATACATGATGCTGCGATTTCGGAGATGTAGACAATCGCACCGCTTGTAAAGCTTTTTCGATAGCCTCTCTTTTTAGATGTTTTTTTGGTTTTTTTTTTAGTTTTAACACTGGGTGTGAGGCAGATCGACTTGGTTTCCGACCTGGCTTTTTTCTCTTTTTGAGATTTGTTTTTTTCATGTTCATAGCATATCTTTTTTTCACCATGCTGCTACTTGGTGAACCTTTCACAGGAAACATTCGATAACAACTAACGTAGAGAACCTTATTTCATAGCAGTATATTCCAATTCTATATAAAGCGGAAAATCATTCACCGTTTTCAGAGCTTCCTTTTCCTCAAACGTAAGCATAAGATGAAAGGATAATTCATCTCCCACATTTACTCTTTGATGGTTGTGGGCCAACACTCTATCACCGTTTAGTTGTATTTTTAAATGTTTCTCATCAGGCATGGCATATTTAATATGAATTACACCATCATAATGCAGTCGATAACGACTTAAACCGGAAGCAAGTATATAGGTAAGATCATCATTCACCAGTGGTAGTGGTGGTGGGGAATGGTTTCTGTCATTGTCCAGTTTTTGATTTGACAGGTACACTAAAATACAGATGGGACAAATTTATAAAGTCTTTTCATTTGATAGGTCACATAACGTTTCGTGCAGACATCATTTTCGTCTCGAGGCTCTTGCACATCAATAATACGATGATGATTGGCTGAATAGCCCTCAGCGGTTAGTCTCGGGGCCATGTGATAGACACTTTGCACTTTGCGATCGACATAGCTTTTTGTTGCCACCTCTCGTGACTGTTTTGACAAAGAGGTGGCCGTGGCCATGGTTACACGAGCTCTCCCAAACACGTCCATGGTGATAGACGTTAACTAACCTATCCTACTCACCGCTTGCCTATATATATATAAACCTTATACACATATGAAAAAACTCAGTCATCGACACAATGGAATTAATGAAACAACCCCATGCTTTGCCCGTCTCTGATTTGGTTTCAGAGCTATCACTGTCCGTGTGCGAACCTAAACGTCATGGCACCCTATTCCCATCTACCGTTCGATGTATTATGGTAGGGTCTTCGGGTTGTGGTAAGACCAATGTTTTGTTGAACATTATTACCGCGCCTCATGGCCTACGATTTCAAAATATTTATATTTTTGCCAAATCCTTGTACCAGCCTCTATACGTGTATCTGGAACAAATTATGTCTTCGTTAAATAAAGAAGCCATGGGCTATTTTACATTCACCTCACCTCAAGATGTCATTCAACCAGACCGCATTCAACCAGATTCCATTATAATTTTTGATGATATTGCCACTCAACGACAGGCCATTATTCAAGAGTATTTTAGTATGGGACGCCATAAACAAGTGGATTGTTTTTATCTGGCTCAGACCTATTCCAAAATCCCCAAACAGTTGATTCGTGACAATGCCAATCTCATCGTTCTCTTCCGCCAAGACTCTAGAAATCTCTATCATATTTTTCAAGATCATGTGAATCCAGATATGTCCTTTACAGCTTTCACGCAATTGTGTGCTTCGTGTTGGAACCATCATCCCCATGCCTGTTTGGTCATAAATAAACAGAGTGAACGATGTGAGGGACGTTATCGCTTGGGTTTTGATCATTTTATTTCTGTTTAAAAAGACCTAGGGTTGGACATTTCCTGTTAGTGTGTCTTTACCTTTACCATGGCGAACGCCATAGGGTACAAGAAACATGTTCAAATCATGCAGCGTATTATTGAGGCACGAAATACGATTCGACATAAATTTCGTGAATTGCAACGTTTAAAAAACGTCAATCCTTTACCCTTGATAAAACATGCTCCATCATCGGTTGATCCCATGAGATTCAAACCTAATGCTTCTGCTGCTACTGCTGCTGCTGCTACCTCTCAAACCAAACACATAACAAGTTCAAAATTTACTCAAACAGATTCCACACGACAGGTAAAATCCTCCTCTTCCTCCTCCTCTAATGTTAGTGAACAAGAACATCAAGAACATGAAGAAGAAGAAGAAGAAGAACATGAACAAAGTGAAAGTGAAAGCGTATTTAGTCCTGAAAGAAAAAAGAAATCGTCACCCCTTCAACAGTTTCTAAAAACAAAACAAAAATCTTCCGTCATAGCGGCAACACCGTCTTCCTCCACATCGTCTCTGTTTTCACAAGTCTTGGCAACCCCTCAAAATAAAGCTCAACTCAAAAACATTTTAATCAAACATTATGGGGCAACCCTGGAACCGTATCTGACCCTTCTATTTATTGGAAAGACAGATACCACGTATGGTGTTCGCTATGAGAATGATAGTTTTAAAATTGGGGATTCATCCATTACATTTGCTCGTACGAAAGCTGTCATTAAAAAGATCAACTATAAATTAACACCAGGTCTGTTAAAGCTGCTATTTTCTCGCACCCCCTTGCCACAAGATTTTACGTCCGAGGACCTTGCTAAATATAAATCCATTTTATTAGACACCAACGCTCACAAAAGAAACTATAAATCCTCTCAGCAGGTCAATGCCAATATATCCCAAAAATATAAAACCATCATTGCAAACATCTTTGGTAAGCAAAAACATTACTCTGCCTCTGGTGTAAGGTTTAAGAAATTAAAACCCTACCTAGATATAACCTTTTGGAATAATCCCAATCAGTTAGTACAGCGCTTATACTTGCTTCATGCATCAAAACAAGCTGGTCATACTGGACATGAGGCGGAAATCGCCCACATTGAACAACAACTCCGAGATCCTAAAACTATCTTATAAGCCATCACCCATCAAAGTGGGCATTGCTCATGAATTGCATAAACCAGCCCGACGCATTTATGAACGTCGTCGTGTCATTTCCAAAGGAATCGATGAACTTTGGCAGGCAGACCTGGTTGAAATGATACCTTATTCTAACGTTAACGACGGTGTACGCTATATGTTGACTGTCATTGATGTCTATTCCAAAATGGCTTTTGTTCAACCAGTAAAAAATAAAACTGGTGTCTTAGTCACAAAGGCCTTTCAACATATTATTGAACAATCAAAACGTCAACCTCACTTGTTACAAACCGACCAGGGGAAAGAATTTTTCAACAAGGATTTCTCCAGTTTTCTCAAATCTAAGGATATTCACCATTATACCACCTATAGCAATCTCAAAGCCAGTGTGGTCGAGCGGTTCAATCGAACATTAAAAAGTTATATGTTGAAAGAGTTGACAATACATGGTTCCTATCGATGGATAGACTGGTTACCTCAACTTGTGTCTCGCTACAACAACACCATTCATTCCACCATCGGCATGAAACCTCGCCTCGTCACCAAGAACCTACCCAGACTCAATAGACTGTTTAACCCTATAAAAAGGGTAGACCCAAGGCGACATCGCCTTAAAATTGGAGATTTTGTTCGCATTAGTAAACATAGAAGTGTGTTTTCAAAATCGTATACTCCACAATGGTCGACAGAAATTTTTAAAATTCGCCAAATCCGCTAGGTCAACCAGTGACGTATCTCTTAGAAGATCAGAGCGGTCAACCCATTCAGGGACGATTCTATTATGAAGAAGTGCAAAAAACATGATATCCCAACGATTATCTCATTGAACGAGTAATTAAAGTCAAAGGTGCAAAATATTTTGTAAAGTGGTTAGGTTTTCCTTCCACGTATAATTCATGGGTCAATAAACATAATTTTTTGTAATAAAACCCTATTTAATTATTTTGAAAAAAACAATCCAAAAAAATGTATCATATGACCTTTCATTATTCCCACCCTTTTGTTTATTACATGTCCAATAACCGCTTTGTTCAAGCCCTTGCCAATCTGTTATCATGATGTTATACACTCACTCATTGTTTCAAACTTTGCGTTGCATGATGAGTCCATAATGAACCTAGGCTATGACATACACAGTATAAATCCGCACACTGTATAATGACACCTGCCTCTTATCTCTCTCTGCTGCGAGGCACGTACGATGATAAGACCTGTGACTGTCTGGATCGCCGTGGGTCAGCTTCAATGCTTTCAATTTTCATTGCATCAAGCAAGTTCTCTCTCTGCGTGTGAGCCCTGACCAGCCAAGACAAATAATAATAATAATGCATAAGTGTTTTACCAACATTATAGCCCATAACATAACGTGACTTCAAATCTGGTTTCTTACTTTTTCCCCGTTTTCCTCAACGATCTCGAAAAAAAATGACGGAAACCATGATTTCAGCTTTTTACCTTTTTCGTACCTACATCTCCGTAAAGAGGACATTGAGACGAAAAAATACTATCACACACGTCATCATCACGTTTTCCGTTTTCCAAAAATCGGCAAAAATGTGAAAAACGCATTTTTAGACCCAAAACCCTAAGTTCACCTTTTCGACACCTACATTCCCGTAAAGAGCTCGACGAGACGAAAAAAACGAATCCAAGCACGCCCTCCTAGCATGGTCCGTTTTCCAAAAAATCGGCAAAAATGTGAAAAACGCATTTTTAGACCCAAAACCCTAAGTTCACCTTTTCGACACCTACATTCCCGTAAAGAGCACGACGAGACGAAAAAAAACGAATCCAAGCACGCCCTCCTAGCATGGCCCGTTTTCCAAAAATCGGCAAAAATGTGAAAAACGCATGTTTAGACCCAAAACCCTATCTTCACCTTTTCGACACCTACATTCCCGTAAAGAGCACGACGAGACGAAAAAAAACGAAACCAAGCACGCCCTCCTAGCATGGCTCCTTCGATTCCAAGGTCGTGGGGGGCTCACAACTTGCTTTTGAAAGCAGCTCCCCCCTTACCACGTTTTTATTTTGGGGTGGATATACTCCGTCCATGGAAAAAGAGAGTTCACCACGAGTCCTACGACACCTCATAGGTTTAAATCCGATTATTGGTTAGCGAGATAGTAGAAAGCCGATGACCTATTAGTTTTTTTGGGTTTATTTCAATACATATTAAAAAAACACTCATTTATAAATCATCATTTAAAAAGCCCGCCCTCTTACAAAATCCCCAATTGCGCAGGCGTACAAAAAACATTCATCGCCATAATGTCAAAAAACAACATGTTTACCCCAAATGACGTTTCCCAATTCCATCCATTTTAAAAAATAACCTCACCATCACCTAGAGCGGAAAAAATACCATCCAAACGACCCCTCAGTCGACCCTACTCCTCCCCCACCACCTAACCCTTTCCCAACATAGCCATACATATTCAAGCACGAGCGCGACTTGAGGAAACCAACACTACCCCACTACTCGCGAATGACCTTTTAGTTTTGGTCTTTTAATTAAATTAAGAGGCTATAGGAAAGTAGGGGACGTCACTACGAGTGCTAGGACACCCTGTAGGTTCTAATCCCATGATTGGTTAGCGAGATATCAGGTTCGGGGCAAATACGAGGAGGGTTCAAAAAGAAGTGGTGCAGCCCTGTCCCCATCCCACTACTCGCATGTGTTCACATCTGTTTACAGCCAACCGACGAATCAATACGAACTCACCCGAGTCACGCCGAAGAACCGCAGCAGAAAAATAGGATGTTGTCTGCAGACGCTTGTGATCTACACTGCCTTGTATACACGCCAAATAATACAGTGAACTGTTTTATTGGTTAAGGAAGATGTTTCCATTGTGCAAACAGTGAACTCATTGTGTTCCGTCATTATTCATACTTTTGTGATTCTTACAGCTTGCAAGTTATTTTTAATTATGATGTGTGTAATAAAGTGTTGTGAGTAACTTACCAATTATGTACTTATATTGCGAGATATGTGATGCACATTGTGCGCACTTATCATTAATAACAAGAAGTTCCGTGAAGAACTATACAGCCTACTTTTCATGCCAATGATTATTCTACAGAATATGAACCTATCTAGAATAATGACGAAATTAAGTTGCTAATATCGAAATTTCCAATTAGTTCGAAATACTGTATACCTGGCATAATGTATCCTAATAGAGCACTACAGTTGGCAGCCCTGATGACTGAATATATTCTTAGTTCCGTCTCTTAAGGTACAAAATACAAAATTTGGTTGAAGTCCAATGAATAGCATGGACGTTACATGCAGTTAAACATTGGATCTAACAGCGCGCGTAAAATCATGTTGGCAACAATGTCATGCATGTATTGGTCAGAAATAATCTGAAATAATATGATCTATTGTTGTGCCAATTTTTGAATGAAATCCATTAGTTAGTATAGAAGTTACATGCATTTTAAAATTGGACCTATCAGCAGGCTTAGAATCATGTTGGCAGCACTGACGTATATTAGTTACTCCAAATTCGTCTAGAATGCCAGGTACTATACGTGTGCAAAGTTTAGAGCTATTGGCTTGGATACTTTCTGATATATTGATATTAGGGTAACAAAAATAGGGACAGCACATATTAACAGTTGGCAGCACTGGTTGCTCCTTAGAATACGCATAGTCATATCTGTTATGGTACATATAGCACATACGAAATTTGGTTGAAATCCAAATGATAGTATGGAAGTTACATGTATTTAAAGTTGGACCTGTCAGCAGGCTTAGAATCATGTTGGTAGCACTGACGTATATAAGTTACTCCAAATTAATATAGAATGTCAGGGACTATACGTGTGCATAGTTTAAAGCTGTCGGCTTGCATCCTTTCTGATATATTGGTATTTGGATAAAAATATTAGGAGCATTTATTAACAGTTGGCAGCCCTGGTAGGTCTGAACAATACGCTCAGTCATATCTGGTTATGTACACATACAACATACGAAATTTGGTTGAATTCCAATTGATAGTATAGAAGTTATATGCATTTAAAAATTGGACCTATCAGGAGGCTTATAATCATTTTGGCAACACTGCCATGTTTAGCCTCCTGGAAATTAAACTGAAATATTATGATCTGTACGTGTGCCAATTTTGAAATAGCTCCCATTCATACTTTCCAAGATATCCAACATGGAGCTCAAATTTCAATTGCGATTTTTTAGCAGTTGGTAGCACTGACATCATTTTCAAATATGGCCGTGAGATATTCAGGTATAGATCTTTACTCCTACCAAATTTTGTTTCGATTGCTGCAGCCGTTTAGGAGTTGATAGGGGGGGACACACACACAGCCAGACAGACAGACAGACAGAAGGACAGACAGACAGACAGACACACATTTGCCCGATCTCATGTCTACTTTTTCCTCATTTTTGCAAAATGTGAAAAGTAGGCTAAAAATATATTGCGAGATGGTGTGCCGCGATAATTCCGTAGGAGGGAAATGGTGCTTTCCTACCTACATTACTTTACTAAATCAACTATTTCCAGCGTACAACTATTCCAAACGGTAACAGCGAATGTTTAATAGGTTAGATGGTAACATCTTATCGTGTCCTTTGTGTGTAGTAATCTCCATAATTATGTTCAGATATCCACACGACGACTTCTTTGCATATTTCAGTCAACTAATTCGGTGTGATGTTTTACCCGAGATTTTAGACAATTCCACGAGAGGTCTTAATTGAATTGTATCTCTATAGCGTTGGTTTGATTAGTTCAGGCAACTATTCTCATTCCGAGTGTGTACACAAATACTCTGCATGTACTGGGACAGCACTTCAGTAACCGAAAACTTTCTTCTCTCCTACCTTAGAATCTGTTTGATTTTATGCTAATAATATTAATCTATAATTACTGAACTTAAATACAAATCGTGATAACTCGCCAAAAAGCTTCTTATTCAACCACAGAGACAGTGAGACTATTGTAGCTGTCCCTTGGGTGAAGACGAAGAAACCTGTAATTCGAGGCCAGCACTATATAGATAAATTAATTCAGGTAAGTCTAAATTATTGATGCATATTTCTTCGGAACCTAGTCTCGTCTTGTGATATCTTTTATGGTCTTAGATGAGTAAAAATAATAATTTACACGAACTGTGACAAGCCCGATGACATGATCTTAGCTCAGCTATTGGTGGGGCAAACATGGCGGCGATGAATGCCCTACCAATAGCTAAGATCATGTCATCGGGCTTGGCACAGTTCGTGTAAATTATTATTTTTACTCACCTAAGAGCATAAAAGATATCACAAGACGATACTAGGTTCCGAAGAAATATGCATCAATAATTTAGACTTACCTGAATTAATTTATCTATATAGTGCTGACCTCGAATTATAGGTTTCTTCGTCTTCACCCAAGGGGCAGCTACAATAGTCTCACTGTTTCTGTGGTTGAATAAGAAGTTTTTTGGCGAGTTATTACGATTTGTATTTAAGTTCAGTAATTATAGATTAATATTATTAGCAAAAAATCGAACAGATTCTGAAGTAGGAGAGAAGAAAGTACCCGGTTACTGAAGTGCTGTCCCAGCACATGAAGAGTATTTGTGTAGGCTACACAACCGGAATGAGAATAGTTACCTGAAATAATCGAACCAACGCCATAGATATACAATTCAATTAAGACCTCTCGTAGAATTGTCTAAAATCTTGGGTAAAACATCACACCGAATTAGTTGATTGAAGTATGCAAAGAAGTCGTCGTGTGGATATCAGGCCATAATTATGGAGACTACTACACACAAGGGACACGATAATATGTTACTATCTAACTTATTAAACATTCGCTGTTACCGTTTGGAATAGTTGTACGCTGGAAATAGTTGATTTAGTCAAGTACCGAAGGTAGGAAAGCACCATCTCCCTCTTACGGAATTATCGCGGCACACCAGCTCCCAATATAAGTACATAATTGACGAGGTACTCACAACACTTTATTACACACATCATAGTAAGAAATAACTTGCAAGCTGTAAGAATCACAAACGTATGTTAATGACGGACCACAATGAGTTCACTGCTTGGCTCAGGGGAAACATCTTCCTTAACCAATAAAATAGAAGTTCACTGTAGTATTTGGCGTGTATACAAGGCAGTGTAGAACATCTGCCAGACTAGTAAGGATTTACGGAGGCACATGTTGCTGAGCGTCAAGATTACGTCAAAGGTTTGGTCTTGCTGTAGATGCTCATTGCGTTTTCCCTTTACGTACTTACTGCAAGTTCGACACTGCTGAAGTGTACTAAGCTATCATTATATTGTCACTAACTAGAAAATAATTGCGGTGTATATTCTTGAGTCACTTATTAATGTCTTAGGTACTTCAACATCTGCAGTAAATTACACAATACCATCGGTCGACTGAACAATCATCACACAAACGAACCAGTCCATAATACGCGTGTTATCACATATTTACATACGATTGCAGTACATTAACGCGGACTTGACTTTACAGACATACTGAAGACACTAAAATTTACAGATGAGCGATAGTTATCCCAACTTTCATCAAACGACGCTAATATTGTATTTATTTATAGGGTACAGAAAGTCCCAGTGAGCTGATAGCTCAAGGGGGGACCGCCCTTTACAAATATGGCTTAGTAACTAACTTAATACTAGAATATACTAAGGTGGTAGGAACGTTTATTCAGTGCTTATGAGTTCATCTATATTCTTCAACATATTGTTTCAGGAAGTACCTGCGTGCTTCCTTTTTGAATTTGTTTTTACAATTTGTCTCAGTTTAGGAGGTAAGTTATTATAAGTTTTGCTGGCTGAATAGGAAATACTTTTAATACCATATCTAGTTGTGTTTGTTGACTCCATGTATAACTGGTTTGCTGATCTTGTGTTATGGGTATGAATGTCTTTCCTGCATTGAAGTTCAGTATTAAGACTAATAAGACCATGTTTATATCTGAACATAAATAAAGCTTCAGAGTAGTTGAGCTGGCTTCGTAATGGCAATATGTTTGTCTCCTGAAATAATTGTACAGTCGGTTTCCTAAAATCGTAACCATACATGATTTTAATTGCTCATTTTTGGAGTACTTCGAGCTCATTTATTGATTCCTGTGTACATTTACCCCATATTATGTTCATGTACATAAGGTGAGAATGAATAAGAGAGGCATATATGCTCCTTAAATGTTGATTGCTTATTCCATAATCCCTTAACCTTTTTAGAACACCAATTATACTCACAATTTTCTTTTTCACATTTGTGACATGATCATTCCAACTTAGGTTATTGTCCAAAGTTAGGCCTAAATATGTGTATTGTTTAACCCGTTCGATGGGCGCATTGCCAATTTTAACTATGTTGGAAGTGTTTGAACTGTAAGCTGGTTTATGAAATAGCATGTATTTTGTTTTTGAGGTGCTTATGTTTAAATTATTTTTTGAAAGCCATGTTGTTAGTATATTTAGATCCTTTTGCATATTCTCCATAATCCTTTGTTCACATGCGCTCTCGTAAAGTAGAAATATATCATCTGCAAATAGAAATATTTTACCAGTAAACTCTAAATAACCTATATCATTAATAAATATCAGGAACAGCAATGGTCCAAGCACTGACCCTTGTGGGACACCGCATTTAACATCAGAGATGGACCCTTTAGTTTTATTAATATTAACATACTTCTTCCTGTTAGGCAGGTAGTTTTTAAACCACTCAAAGGCTATTCCTCTAATTCCTACATTTGATAATTTACTTAGCAACAAGATATGGTTAACTGTGTCAAATGCCTTAGCAAGATCTATAAATAGTCCTGCTGCTATTTTATTGGTGTCTAATGCTTTATGTATAAGTGACACTACGTCAAATGCTACTGAATCAGTGCTATGTTTGGGAAGGAAGCCATACTGATATTTGAAGAAGAAATTGTTTTTTGTTAGGAAATTCAGGACTTGTTTTTTGATTACTATTTCCAGTACTTTTACAAGTGAGGATAATATACACAACGGTCAGTAATTACTGGGATTAGATACATCACCTTTTTTAAATATTGGCACCACTCTTGCTAATTTACATTTATCTGGTATTACTCCTGTTTGCAGTGACAAGTTAATTATATCAGCAAGCAATGGAGCCAGATGATTGGCACATCTCTTAAAGAGTATGTTATTTATTCCATCGTCTGTGTAATTCTTTTTGTTCGCAAGGTTTTGAATGATTTGTTTAACCTCCGTCACATTTGTTGGTTTTATGTATAGTGAGTTACAGATCGTCTGGTTCGAAGGCAAAATTGGGTTAATTGGAGTAAGGTCTTGAACCAAGTTTTCTACAACATTTATGAAATACATGTTAAATGCTCTGCATATATTTTGGCCAGAGGTGTATCGTACGTTTTCATATTCAATTTCTACAATGTTTCGTGTATTATGAGGTTTGCCAAGTATTTGATTTACTGCCTTCCACATTCCTTTCATCGTATTCCCCTCCTTAATTACATTGTTGTAGTATAACTTTCTCAGCGCTCTTTTCATTCTAGTCACATCCCTACTACATTGTGTGTACTCTTTAATGGTTTCAGTTGAAGGGTTTTTAGTTTTAGTTTTTGCATACAAATTATCCCAGCAACGAATGTAAACAAACAATATGTCGGGCTTCTGAATACGCCATTTTCAAACATTCGATACCTGCATTAAGGTCTGAGTATTGTAGTTGGTCTTGGTCTTGCGAAAGACCTGTGTCGTGTATTTTGTGTACCATACATTGGCAACATTGAATTGTCTCTCTCCCTAATGCGCCTCTTTCAGTAGCAGTTGAGCAACGACGGGTCATGACAATTGCCGTCATTGAATAATAAATAACGACTAAAGTCACATATTTACGTAATTTAGCACAATTCCTCTGCAGTAGTGATAATGGACAGAACCTTCAATTGGTAATGACTCCCGGAATATCAAATAAGGTATGAAAATCATGAAAATAACATATTAGCTAAGGATCCTGGTTCATCACTCCCGAAAATTACTTAAATAAAGGCAAAGAAGTAGACTATCACTTTCTTTCCATCTAATAAATCATAGTTATTGACATTCCTTGTAGTAACTGTTAACTACGTTAATGCAGTAGATAATCCAAAGGCCCAATATACAGTAAAAACAATGAATAACATAACAGTGGTCATCAATTCAGAAACGAAGATGCCCCTCAATAGGTGTAAGATAGCAGTGAAAACAAACAGGTAGAATAAAGTAATATAGAACTCGACTGAGATGGAAACCAAACGCGTTTCTTCCTTCATCAGTCCAGAAAGTAGAATGGTGCTGGCCACGACAGTCGCCAAACACACAATGCAAACTAATACGCATTAAGCCACACTCCAGACAGATAGTGTGCCTATAGCGATACTGGTAACTAGATTCAAAATAGTTGGTATCAAGATAATAACTGCAAGGATTATGAACAATACACCGATGATGCAAGAACCACGCTTTAATTCAAAAACGACCAGGAAAGTATCAACTTTCGACACCATTTTACAAACGTTCTTGTTCTCGTGTTGCATGTGGCAATCTAATAAAAAATCACTGCCTTGCAACGAATTAAAAGGACAGTTAACATTGGAAGCATTTTTGACAGGGAATAAGGAATGCTGAGAGTTGACAAAGAGGCTGGAATACTGCTACAGTAGCACTAGATATTGAGGTTTTAAGGGCTGGAACAGTGAGGTCATCTGCCCTTACTAGAAACACTGACGGCAGCGCGGCGTTGGTCTCACATTATGCTACAAAATCAAAAGTTTGACATTCGCAGTTGGAACCCATGCATAAGTTGTAATCACCGCCATCTTATACAAGGATCAAGGGGTGGTGGATGTAATCAGGACCTTCTATACTACCGGACCTGACACTGCAATCCAAGATGGCCGCCGTAGTTGGTGGTCGGACATCAAACGCATGACGTGTATCAGAATCCAACACAATACAAAATAACATCAAGACGCGATTTTGTCTGCAGTTAATACATTTTCTGGGCTTGGGGCATCTTGGTCATCAGCCCCGTGCAGTTGGGTGTAGGTTGAATTCCTCCGATTACGTGATGACTGTAGTAGTTGTGTAGCTGTGTAAGGGACAGGCATGGGGAGGTGCTCCGGGAGTTAAAATATGGTACTACCGTACCGGAGTTCCATCAGGAAAGGAATAAAATAAAATAATGTTGAGGCCCACAGGAGAGATCTGCAGAATATCTTGGCTGAGTGAACAGGGAAAGTTGTAAATGTTCCTGTAGGAATTTCAATCTCTTTTTAGTAAGTTACATATTATTCGGGGCCTGTTTTCCATCTCGTGATGAATACAGTACATTTGCAATTTTCTGTTGGCACAGGCTAGAGTAAAATGAGGCTTTTCACCGATGTCTCAGTCTCACTTATGGCTGTGATTATATGGAAACTACTGAGGTAAGGGTGGTGCTTAGTAATGACAATCAGGGCACAGTAAGTGCCTGTGGATGCTGTGAAAGGTTCTACTCATAGGGTTAGTACTGCTGTACTGTGCCCAACTCTAGGAATGGGTATTCCAAGATTCAGACACCTAGATATCAAGGGAAAGGCTACAGCCGCTTTTGAAAGTTGAGATATTTGAATATCGCGCTACATTGCTTCCAGAAGCAATTGGAAAGAATATACCGCTAAGAGCATGTCAAGTGACGTAGCGAGTAATAGCAGAGGTCGAGGCTATTTATTGATTAAATAGTTAACCATGGAGTAGAGACTTGAGACTTGGATCAGATTACTGGCACGGCCAAATGAAAGAGAATGCAATTAGTATCAAGTAAATCGGACCAGGGATACCAGAGATATGAGGATTTCCAGATATCAGCTGATGCCGCGTGACCCTGACCGTTTTGAATAAAAGCCGGCTGGCGCAGGCATCAGTAGCTCACTACAACACAAGCACTTGCCTAGCAAGGTGCCTCTACGTTGAGCCAAGGCACATGGTTGCCGGATCTACGCAGAAGTTATTTTCAAAGTTGTGATAGTCACAAAAGTGCTGCGCTACGAAGTGGAACTTAGTAAGTTTCCGGCAAGGAGGATCACTGAGGTGATTGAAATTTTTCTACAGACATTGGAGAAATATTTTTATGTCTACATGGACATATGCTAGACTTTGTCTAGAATTAGTACTTTGTCACAGACCAGTAATAACCTAATACATGGATATTTAATCCATTTCAGTCAGTTTTCATATTTGTAACTAGTTAACCACTCCGATCTATCAGTACACTGAAGACCAGTCTATCACGGTGGTGTTCATTAGCCAACGCAAGGGAAACTACATGTTGCTTCGCGCATGGTAGATGGTGTGAAGCCATGCCCAGGGAACGATCTTCAGAACAGCCGTTGATTGGTTAGACTGTCAGTGTTTCCTTGTACTGATAAGATTACCGTGAGTTATGTTACAACTGACATATCTAAGAATAGATCACTTAGATCTGACCCCATTTAAGCAAACTGTTATGGAGTTAACAGAAGCCCGTATTAAAATGGATCAACAGTTACTTCAAACGTCAAGAGATACTACCACTATGTCTTATTAGACGGATTGTGGGTATATAATGGCGGCCGATACAAGGATTATACATGCTTGTCCGATAGGGCATGTCTATGGATAAATCTGGTACAGACCAGGTTTACTACGCTTCAAGACCATCAAGAAATGTAAGCCACATTTGAATTATATTATGCCTAGCTAATTGGAACAAACTATTTTTTTCTGCAGATGACCAACACATTTATTTTTCTTCGTATTTAAATCTTGCAATGATTTACGCAAGACTTGTTAGAGTTATTCTGAGTATTTTCAGCACTCAGAACAGTTTAGGATCGATGACCGACCATATCGAAGATTTATTTGAATATTTCATATTTTAGGGAAATCACGGAAAACCGTCGATGTAAAGGTTGAGTTAAATTATTTTTGTTGAGGAATGGATATTTTTTCCATATTCAAAGATTCGAACATGTGGATTCTCACATAATGAAATAATAATTAAACATATTTGAAATAATATAACAAATAATAATTTATTTATTTATTTATCGTATGGCTTTTAGTGCCGGGAGTGTCCGAGGACATGTTCGGCTCGCCTGAGTCTGTAGCTGCTTCCAGCGGACACCCTAAAGGGCGAGCTACAAGTTCCGTTCAATTTCAAGTAGTTCCAACTTTCGCCACCAGATATCAATGATACCTAGTGGTGAACGTTGGAACTTTGATAGAGCGTTCTGACGAAATCTAACCTAACAAATTTTGCTTTACACAAGTTTAGTCTGTGAAAGGATCTTTAACATGCCATAAATCTATGACATGGGACCGCCGGCTTTACTTCCCCTCCGAAGGAAGGCATACTGAAGGATTTTTAACGCTCTTAAAAAATCCGACGACTTCGGCCGGGTTTGAACCCGCTATCTTGGGCACAGCAGTTCAGCATGCTACCGACTACGCCACCGAAGCAGCTACAAATAATAATAATAATAATCCACTGATAATAATAATTTTTCTAAATAATTTTTGGATCTTATATTTTCTAATAATCATATGTATTGAGAGAGAGCCTATGAAGTAGTTTAATCATTTCTAGTTTGGAACAGGAGATTTTCCGAAGGAGAGTGGTTAGCGCAAGCCCGCATTCATCCAACATTTCAGTTCTGGTTGAACAGTTAATATTTGCAATGAGCAAAGTATATTTTTCAGATAACACGGAGAGGCATGAAACGGGAAGCAAATGATATTTGTGTCAAATAGGATATTTTTGTATTTATATAAAATCATGACGTAAATACACTCGAAAGTGAAATAAAGATTTTCATAAGTATGGTAAACTCACGGGTTGAACTGAATGGTAAAATAAAATAAACTTGTAAGTTTATTAATCTTCCAGTGTTGATAACAAGCAGAGGCTTGATTTATTGTATAAATTTTGGGAAGAAAATTTATGTGTGTGGAGTAGCTGAAATGCCATTCCCAGGTGCGCATGTTTAAGTCGCAGGAATGAAGAGGTTTTTTCGAGCATCAATCAAATAGCAGGTTCGATGGCTCAGGTTTATAGAAGGAGTATTGGAACTACACATTTCGTCGTATGAATGACCCGAAGGTTATTTCTTGGAAACCATCAGTTCTTATTTCAACCTTGTTTACGAATTCCATTTAGACTTTGATTTTGCTAGAACCCGGATTTGTCATGATAGTAGTTTATTCTTCTTCAGAGGAAGACCTTTGCCGTTGTTGTTGGAATATTGTGTTCTTACACAAATAATAGAATGGGCCACTGCCAATTAAAAATAATTCTTTAACCACGAATAATTTGAAGGATATTTTCAATCCTAGTGCCACGAACTAAATG
The DNA here is from genome assembly GCA_946902985.2 of Meconema thalassinum. Lineage (NCBI taxonomy): Eukaryota > Metazoa > Arthropoda > Insecta > Orthoptera > Tettigoniidae > Meconema > Meconema thalassinum. The sequence continues at coordinate 195,218,558 of OX336395.1, forward strand.
AATTTATTATGAAGCTACAATTCTTATTTCCGCATTCTGTCGAAGAATTGCAAGTTGTGAAAATTACTAAAATGGCCATGAATATAAATATTTTTTATAATAATGATTCCAAGTGGAAAATTGAATAGTTGAATGGTTCAACAATTTATCGATCAAGTTGATGATTCACAAATCGTGTATTTTGTTAGAAACTTGAAGTTCATAATCGAGTCACTTCTCGAAATGTTTAATGTCAGAAGAACAATTAATTTTTGTTGTGCTTCGCACAGTTCTTCGATGCTATGCTCAAGATCAAATACTTTTCAGATGTTATTAATATGTGTAAATAATTTGTGTTGATTCAGGAATAATAATATTTTTCGACAATATTTTTGAAACTGGAAAAATAAGTGAAAGTTAAAAATTCTATGAACATTTATTCTACGAGTGTTAATATTATGTAAAAATTCAAATAGTGAACTACGATATTTCCAGTAGAGACAATTAAATTTGAACTGGATTTAATCATAAATAATTTTGGAACACAGTCTACAGGACTATTAATCAGACTTGTGTTTCCAAAAAATAATTGTCAAATGTGTTTGGAAAATTTCTGTATATTGTGTAAATAGGAGTGTGGGTCGCCACACGTGAATGATGCTGCTTTGAGCATTTTTGCAGTCAATTTTATATTCAAAATAAACTGAGATAATTTTACGTAATGTGTTATACCCAATTGAATCTCCTTCTATCCTTATTGTTGCATTGAGCCAAAAATCAGCAAAGCATTTTTTTATTTGATGTCGTTTTTGCGATTAGCTTTAACCCATCTGGCGCTCCGGGATATTTTGACTCTCGTGCTGACTGATTATTGGTAAAATGCATATGTGGTCGTGCGGACTCCGGTCTAAACGGGCACATAAAATAAGATAGAGAGAGAAATGGCTTCGAACGTGGGTCTCGAGTTAGACATGGTCAATCGCATGCCGATTTAAATTGTGAAAATTTTTATATAAATATTTTGGGAATTGAGAGATATCTGGTTTGGATGAATAAATTAGTAGGAAACCCAATTAGTGGGGAAAATTAAAAATTTAACTGGATTAATAATTAGAATGGGTTTGATTATTTTTGATAATGGCTTAACCATTAGGGCGTCAAGTAAATTCAGTAATAAACGTTCGATGACTGGACATACGCATTATTAGAATCCAGGTGGAGGATATTTGAGAACTTGCATATTTTTTCTTGTGATATTGTGGTAAAAGTAATTCGTAAAAGTAGAGAATTTTGTTTTTCCATCACGTCGACATTAGGACAAATCTCATTTTATTAGAGTGTTTCAATCAGCTATTCATATTTCTTGTTCTAGTTATAAGCTTGTGTTTGCCAATATTGTATAACCCTAAGTTTTGAATAATAATTGAAAATTATGGAAGAAATGATGAGGATGATGAGGAGTTTGGAGGAGAGTTCAAAAGAAGCTGGACTGCGTGTAGCAGCCATTATGAAAGAAAATACAGAGGCTTTAGAAAAGAAACTTAAGGAAAATTCTGATTCTTTAGAAAATAAACTTAAGGAAAATTCCGATTTGTTAGAAGCAGGTTAAAAGATAACTTGAAAGAAAGTTTAGATGAAAAACTTAAAGAAAATTCTGATTCTTTAGAAAATAAACTTAAAGAAAATTCTGATTCTTTAGAAAATAAACTTAAAGAAAATTCTGATTCTTTGGAAAATAAACTTAAAGAAAATTCTGATTCTTTAGAAAATAAACTTAAAGAAAGTTTAAATGATAAACTTAAAGAAAGTTCTGATTCTTTAAAAGATAACTTGAAGGAAAATTTAAATAGTAAATTTAATTCTATGGAGAGTAAATTTAAAGAGAATTCCGAAATTTTGAAAATGACACTTGAGAGTAAAATGAATAAATTATGCGAAAAAACACATGAGCTCGAAACTTCATTAGCTACTAACGCAAGTTTAATGGACGATAAATTTCGCGATGCCGATCTTCGATCTCAAAGCTTAGCTGATAGGATAGAACATGGTCTTAGGAAAGTTGGTGAAGACATGATCAACCTAGAAGTCAGAGCGAAGAAAGAAAGTAATGAGATGGGAATTCTAGTTGTTCAACGGTTGACAGAACAATTCAAAGAACTTGTAATGGGAGAAATAAGAGAAGGTGTGATTAATGAGTTACAAACTGAAATTAAAACCACAGTTGTCAATGAAATTAAAGACACACTCGAGCTGGAGAACCAAGAGGGAATCAAGGAGATTAGGGAATCTTTGTCATCCCATATTCAAGTAATTTCCAAAGATATCCAAGCAACTCAGAAGGACATATCAGATATGACAGGGTCATTGAAAAGTCATGAGGCTGTTATGAACCAGATATCCACTGATGTCAAGGAGAATTGTAAAGAAACTGAAGCAATTAAGAAGATGGCAGAAGAAAACCAGAAGGAACTTGAGGCTATGAAAACCCAAATCAAGGACGAGAAACAGTCTGACCATCTGTTGAAAATACCAAGTGTAAGGGGAAAGGAACAGATACAGATAAATCTAGGAGCAGCTAGAGAAACGGATAGTCAAAGACAGGATGAGGTCAGGAAAGTATTTCAATACAACCCCATAACTGTGTTCAAGAATGTAGAGGATAAGCCTTCTAAATTTTCAGGGCGAGATTCTGTGACACCCGTGGAATTTTTGAGAGAAGCAGGTGATTACCTAAAAGATTCCAAAATCCCTAAAGAAGGACAGATCCGAGTGATAGGGAAGTTTTTGGAAGGTCCTGCACTTCTTTGGTTTAGAGCTTTTAGATCCACTCTAACCACTTTTGAGGAGTTTCCTCGTGGGTTATTGAAAAAGTTTTGGTCCCCGGAAACCCAACAGCAAGTCAGAGCAGAATTATATTCTAAGAGATTCTCGACGTCACTACCTACTCGATACTCTACGTACTTTTCTGGACAGCTTTCTAAACTTCAACATCTAGATCCGCCGATGCCAGATAACGAATTAATTACTGCATTGATACGTCAGTTTCCAGCAGACGTCCAGAGGACTTTGATCGCTGCTGATATCTATAATATGGAGCAATTTGACGAGGTATTACAGAAGCTGGATCATACGAACGCTCAATTCTTCCATCAGAAGGGAGGAAAGAATAACGCTGTGTATGCTGTTTGGCTGATAGTTATTCTCAAACACCTCGAGAGATTCGAGAGGGGCGAGAAGAGAAAACGTCGAGGGAAGATTCCAATAAGAGAGGATGGAATCAGTACAGTAACAGATACAGTTACAAGCCTTATGCGAGACCGGATGGTGGTAATCGATATAATACTCGATGGAGAAGGCCACGGGATAATCAAGGAAGGTACCAGGAAAGAAGATACTATGGTAGAAATAACTACATTAACAGAGGGAATGTGGATACTCGTCAGTCCAATGAAGAGTTCAACAAGGAGACGAGGAAGAACTTCGAAGCATGACACCAAGATAACTTGCAGTTTTTGGAGCAGAGGCCCAGTGAACCAGGTCCATCGGGAACACAACAATCCCGGGGGAATGGAAACGAAAAAAAAACTTCGAATTCACAGTAGAAGATAGAATTTTGAACACTTTCACTTCCAGAATTATTAAATGGCAAGCAGAGGATGATGACTTAATTCAACAGAATGACGAACGGAAAGAAATGGGTACAAGAATTAGAATGCCAATCATATCATGCGAAGTATTCGGTATGCCTGTCGATACTTTGATTGATACTGGGGCTATGCTTTGTCTGGTGAGTGAGAAGCTTTATATTCTGTGGAAGCTCAAAGAGAATTTAGAGGAGATTCCAGTATCAGGAATTAAGATCCAAGGAATAATACCCAACAAAATATCTCTGTGTTAACACAATTATACTTATGTATTACGATTGGAGGACATGATTTCCAACATGTGTTTGTAGTAATGAAGGACATGGCTTTTGACATGATATTGGGAGCAGATTTCATTCAGAAATATCAAGCAGTGATAGACATGAAAACAGAGACGATCAGATTCAAGAATACCGAAGAGATTAACTTCGAGGGAAAAGAAGAGGAAGACATCGAGGGAGATGCTCAATGGTCTCTGATTTTTCATGAAGCTGAAGGAAGAGAAGTCTACACTGAGGAGGAGTCCCCGGAGCTAGGGAAAATTTTGGAAGAGTATCACGATATTTTTGATATTAAACCTGGTGAAATTGAAGATTTTGAGTATTGTGGAAGTAAACAACAATGGAAGCTATGAAGTCGCCAATACACGAACTGGTAACATCGTGAGAACTTATAATGCATTGAATTTGAAGATTTATTATTCAGGAACCAGATGATTTAATGTGTAGATAGGAAAAATAAAAATTTTTCAATTTTTATTTTTTTGCTAGGTGTGGGGTGGATGTGCCCAACTCTAGGAATGGGTATTCCAAGATTCAGACACCTAGATATCAAGGGAAAGGCTACAGCCGCTTTTGAAAGTTGAGATATTTGAATATCGCGCTACATTGCTTCCAGAAGCAATTGGAAAGAATATACCGCTAAGAGCATGTCAAGTGACGTAGCGAGTAATAGCAGAGGTCGAGGCTATTTATTGATTAAATAGTTGACCATGGAGTAGAGACTTGAGACTTGGATCAGATTACTGGCACGGCCAAATGAAAGAGAATGCAATTAGTATCAAGTAAATCGGACCAGGGATACCAGAGATATGAGGATTTCCAGATATCAGCTGATGCAGCGTGACCCTGACCGTTTTGAATAAAAGCCGGCTGGCGCAGGCATCAGTAGCTCACTACAACACAAGCACTTGCCTAGCAAGGTGCCTCTACGTTGAGCCAAGGCACATGGTTGCCGGATCTACGCAGAAGTTATTTTCAAAGTTGTGATAGTCACAAAAGTGCTGCGCTACGAAGTGGAACTTAGTAAGTTTCCGGCAAGGAGGATCACTGAGGTGATTGAAATTTTTCTACAGACACTGGAGAAATATTTTTATTTCTACATGGACATATGCTAGACTTTGTCTAGAATTAGTACTTTGTCACAGACCAGTAATAACCTAATACATGGATATTTAATCCATTTCAGTCAGTTTTCATATTTGTAACTAGTTAACCACTCCGATCTATCAGTACACTGAAGACCAGTCTATCACGGTGGTGTTCATTAGCCAACGCAAGGGAAACTACATGTTGCTTCGCGCATGGTAGATGGTGTGAAGCCATGCCCAGGGAACGATCTTCAGAACAGCCGTTGATTGGTTAGACTGTCAGAGTTTTCTTGTACTGATAAGATTACCGTGAGTTATGTTACAACTGACATATCTAAGAATAGATCACTTAGATCTGACCCCATTTAAGCAAACTGTTATGGAGTTAACAGAAGCCCGTATTAAAATGGATCAACAGTTACTTCAAACGTCAAGAGATACTACCACTATGTCTTATTAGACGGATTGTGGGTATATAATGGCGGCCGATACAAGGATTATACATGCTTGTCCGATAGGGCATGTCTATGGATAAATATGGTACAGACCAGGTTTACTACGCTTCAAGACCATCAAGAAATGTAAGCCACATTTGAATTATATTATGCCTAGCTAATTGGAACAAACTATTTTTTTCTGCAGATGACCAACACATTTATTTTTCTTCGTATTTAAATCTTGCAATGATTTACGCAAGACTTGTTAGAGTTATTCTGAGTATTTTCAGCACTCAGAACAGTTTAGGATCGATGACCGACCATATCGAAGATTTATTTGAATATTTCATATTTTAGGGAAATCACGGAAAACCGTCGATGTAAAGGTTGAGTTAAATTATTTTTGTTGAGGAATGGATATTTTTTCCATATTCGAAGATTCGAACATGTGGATTCTCACATAATGAAATAATAATTAAACATATTTGAAATAATATAACAAATAATAATAATAATAATCCACTGATAATAATAATTTTTCTAAATAATTTTTGGATCTTATATTTTCTAATAATCATATGTATTGAGAGAGAGCCTATGAAGTAGTTTAATCATTTCTAGTTTGGAACAGGAGATTTTCCGAAGGAGAGTGGTTAGCGCAAGCCCGCATTCAACCAACATTTCAGTTCTGGTTGAACAGTTAATATTTGCAATGAGCAAAGTATATTTTTCAGATAACACGGAGAGGCATGAAACGGGAAGCAAATGATATTTGTGTCAAATAGGATATTTTTGTATTTATATAAAATCATGACGTAAATACACTCGAAAGTGAAATAAAGATTTTCATAAGTATGGTAAACTCACGGGTTGAACTGAATGGTAAAATAAAATAAACTTGTAAGTTTATTAATCTTCCAGTGTTGATAACAAGCAGAGGCTCGATTTATTGTATAAATTTTGGGAAGAAAATTTATGTGTGTGGAGTAGCTGAAATGCCATTCCCAGGTGCGCATGTTTAAGTCGCAGGAATGAAGAGGTTTTTTCGAGCATCAATCAAATAGCAGGTTCGATGGCTCAGGTTTATAGAAGGAGTATTGGAACTACACATTTCGTCGTATGAATGACCCGAAGGTTATTTCTTGGAAACCATCAGTTCTTATTTCAACCTTGTTTACGAATTCCATTTAGACTTTGATTTTGCTAGAACCCGGATTTGTCAGGATAGTAGTTTATTCTTCTTCAGAGGAAGACCTTTGCCGTTGTTGTTGGAATATTGTGTTCTTACACAAATAATAGAATGGGCCACTGCCAATTAAAAATAATTCTTTAACCACGAATAATTTGAAGGATATTTTCAATCCTAGTGCCACGAACTAAATGAATTTATTATGAAGCTACAATTCTTATTTCCGCATTCTGTCGAAGAATTGCAAGTTGTGAAAATTACTAAAATGGCCATGAATATAAATATTTTTTATAATAATGATTCCAAGTGGAAAATTGAATAGTTGAATGGTTCAACAATTTATCGATCAAGTTGATGATTCAGAAATCATGTATTTTGTTAGAAACTTGAAGTTCATAATCGAGTCACTTCTCGAAATGTTTAATGTCAGAAGAACAATTAATTTTTGTTGTGCTTCGCACAGTTCTTCGATGCTATGCTCAAGGTCAAATACTTTTCAGATGTTATTAATATGTGTAAATAATTTGTGTTGATTCAGGAATAATAATATTTTTCGACAATATTTTTGAAACTGGAAAAATAAGTGAAAGTTAAAAATTCTATGAACATTTATTCTACGAGTGTTAATATTATGTAAAAATTCAAATAGTGAACTACGATATTTCCAGTAGAGACAATTAAATTTGAACTGGATTTAATCATAAATAATTTTGGAACACAGTCTACAGGACTATTAATCAGACTTGTGTTTCCAAAAAATAATTGTCAAATGTGTTTGGAAAATTTCTGTATATTGTGTAAATAGGAGTGTGGGTCGCCACACGTGAATGATACTGCTTTGAGCATTTTTGCAGTCAATTTTATATTCAAAATAAACTGAGATAATTTTACGTGATGTGTTATACCCAATTGAATCTCCTTCTATCCTTATTGTTGCATTGAGCCAAAAATCAGCAAAGCATTTTTTTATTTGATGTCGTTTTTGCGATTAGCTTTAACCCATCTGGCGCTCCGGGATATTTTGACTCTCGTGCTGACTGATTATTGGTAAAATGCATATGTGGTCGTGCGGACTCCGGTCTAAACGGGCACAGTACTGACTCAGTGAGGAAAGCAATGAAGAACTACCTCACTCCTCTTCTTGCCTAGTACGCCTCAATATAGCGCTGCCATGGGTTTTTGTGGATATCTACCCACATAACCTAACGGCAGTGCCTTTTGAGGATCCAACCAGCCTTCGGGCTGACTACCTGACAGACATATTATTCTTAAAAATAAATGTGACCAACCAGGTAGTGTAGTTCTTGGTTGTCACTTCTGGGGTCCAAGTTTGATTCCTGACTGTCAAGAAATCTTAATTCTAGTCTGAGGGTAAGCACGGGGTACACACAGCCTAGTGAGGTAAACAGGGAAATGTTGGGTTCGATTCTCCGTTTAGCCACCCAGCAAGTGGTTTACCAAGGGTTCCCACACATACTGAATATAAATGCCTAGGTAATTCCTATCATAAGGTCACGACTGCCTCCTGCAAATCCGTCAACAAGTAGGCTAGTCGTATTCATTCATTCCTATTCATGAGATTAAATGGCACTCTGTCAAACGCATGACGTGTGTCAGAATCCAACCCAACACAAAATAACATCATGACGTGATTTTGTCTGCTGTTAATTCATTTTATGGGCTTGGGACTTCTTGGTCATCAGCCCCGTGAAGTTGGGTGTGGATTGAATTCCCCTGATGGGAAATTAGAAAATAGGCTCCAATGGCTTATCTTTATAATGATTGGATTTGCATCCAGTCACACAACAGTTTCAAGGCATATCACCACAATTTCAACATAGCCTACCGCATCATTAATAATGGAACGGAAAGCCCTACTACCTCTAGAGAGAGAGCCGTCTACAGGTTCACAAAGCTCCCATTTGGTCTGACATGCAGTCCGTATCTACTATCGGCTACAATCAGAGAACTAGCAGCTATTCACCAAGCCCAGTTTCCTATCGCCGCATCGCTCATAGATAAAAATACCTTCATGGATTATTTCGCTTCAGGTGCAGATGACGCCAACGACGTAATTGCACTGTACTACGAGTTCGCATTCCTCATGAGCAGTGGCGTAGGAAGGGGGGGTGCCAGGGTGCGGCCGCCCCCTCAATATTTATTTTGGGGGTGCGTCGCACCCCCAATAACTTTTGAAAATGCAAAACTTTGATGTTGAAAATTGAGAAAGAATTACCTTTTTGTGGTACAAGGCGCGAATTTGAAATGCGAACTCGCGAGCAGCTAAGTGTGAATGCCGATTGTGAATGCATGCCAATCGTCTCTGCTGAGGTTGGCAATATTGGCTTAAAGTTAGTTTGGTAACGCTATCGGTGAGTGCGAAGAGCAGGTTCAAGCCGATTTATTCTTGTTTATCTTCCACGACATTACACTTTAATTGAAAATAGAACGTTTCTTGAATGTACCTCCTTAAAAAAAACACGATATACTGACACACGCGTTGAAGGGGAATTCCCGTAACGAAAGAAGGGTGTGGATTGGGGCAGGCAGCCTGGAAATGACACGGCTGGGGGGCAAGAGCTCCGCGCATCGGCTTGCCATTCCGTAGGCTGCTCCGTGACGTCACCGGGTGTTCACTATCGCGGCCGACCATGTATAACATACAGCTCACAGCTGTCTATGGCAACAAAAAGGGAGGCAAATGTTGCCGATACGTCACGGCCGGGAGGGCATGTGGTGTGCGGTAGTCGAGTAAACAAGACGTAAATTGCTAGTTGCTAATAACACCATTATATAACGCTCAATTAAAAATAACTTGAACTAACCTAACATTTATACATTTTAAATATCACAAATTCAAACAGTACGCAAGCTTAAAGCTTATCAACTTGATAGCCCGTCAGGGCTCTACGAGGAGGCTGCCGGTCGCTCCGCGACCGACAGCTGCCTCGGCAGGCACCTCTATTTTCACCTAAAATCTATAACACGTAAATTAAATTTATAAACTCATTTTTCAACCCCCTTTCCAAGTTATACACCAGGCTAAGGAGCGCGTAGACGCACCGCGTACCTGGCCCACAAGCCGCTGGATCGCTCGCGCAGCCAGCGGCTAATTTAAATGATTAGACGGCAACAAAAAGGGACGTTTTTTAAAGAGAAATACGAATGTGCTGGTCCTCGCATGTCCTGCTGTCAAATAATACCCTGTAAATGGCATATCACTACAGTACCATTACACTTTATTGTGTTTTTTGAGGCTTCTTTTTAGCTCAGCCGATACTAAGGTGCGGTAGCTTAGTTAGGCTAATCTAAAATATATTTGTGTGTGTATATAAAGTATATTTCGCATTACAAACCACTGCAATATATTGTTTATACCTACCTCTTTATAAAGTGCATATTGCCATTATTGTGATTGTATACTACGAGCGGAAAAGAGTAGCGAAATATGACTGTGTTTCCCGTAAGAATGCATTGTAAATATCAGATGGCATGCGCCTGGCTTAGCCCGGCTGCGTCACAGCGTAGCAGCCAATGGGAGCGAGAGGCACCGGAGTGTCCTACCTTATAGCAGGGGTTCTCAAAGTGGGGGCGCAGAGAGTGATAGGGGGGGGGGGGGCGCCGGTTTGATTGAAATATTTATATTTCATATTCTGTAACAAATATTACTATCCTTATATTCATGAACCTATCATAGGCAGGTAGCTCCCAAGTCCATTCAAGAATAATAAACTCATATCTTTGCTGACTTATTTCACAAGAACTGACCAGTAGAACCTGCCAGCAGGAATTCTGAGAAAAGGTGGCGAGTAACATTTCCCACACATCTCCCTTTCACTCGCCACCCGCAGTGACATCTCCTTACCAAACACTTAATGACAATAAGCCGCTTGACAATGTGACCGCCACTTCCTTTCAACAATGGATTCCAAGAATGGATTCTTCTATTTCTGCCGTTGCCGATTCGAATGCAGCTGGGCCTTTCCAGTCAGTTCAAACACAGTGAGTGAACAGTTAAATTCTAGTACGTGGTTAGCCAACTTTACAATAAACTGATACGAGTGTCGCCATTACCCATGGATAAGTGGCTTATTAGAAGTGGTAAAAAGAGACCCCATGAAAGTGATAGTGCTTGCCCTCCTTCGGAAAAAGAACAAGGTTCGAATTTAAACAAAGTCCATTGTTCTTCCGCGTCTACTTCTGCTCCCATCAGGATTATTAATTCCACACACAAAGTGAAAGTGCGTAAATATCAAGACGATTATCGGACATTAGGCTTTACCAGCATTCTTTCGAATAATAATCAGGAACAACCTCAATGCGCGTTCTTTGTTTGGAGATTTTAGCAAACGACAGTTTGAAGCCTGTGAAACTTAAGAGACACTTGCAGACTAAACATCCAGACTTTGTAAGTAAACCTTTACCATTTTTAAGCGCCACGAGCAACAACTAAAAGGAAATGTTAGATTCCTAGAAAAGCACGCAGCAGTTCCTAAGAAAGCGCTAAGAGCATCCTTGGAGGTATCCTATTTAATTGCAAAATCCAAATCACCACATATTATTGGTGAGAAATTATTTCTTCCTGCAACCGTGAAAATGTGCGCGATCATGCATGGAGAAAAGTTCGGCGAGTGTTTGAAGTCGATACCGCTCTCAAATGATACAGTAACTCGTCGTATTGATGTAATAGCCTCTGACATTAAAAAAATCAATTGCTACCACTCTTCATGATAGCCCAAAATTTGTCCTGCAACTTGATGACAGTACTGATATCCTAAACAGCGCCCAGCTTCGTGTTTCTGTACGCTACTGCCATGAAAATGAAATGCACGAGGATTTTCTATTTTGTAAAGCTCTGGAAGGGCGGACTACAGGCATCGATATTTTTTCTCTTGTGAATTCCTTTTTCATTGACAACAATCTCTCATGGACAAATTGTGTTGGTATATGCACCGATGGGGCGTCGGCATTCACTGGAACTAAAAAGGGTTTCAGAGCAAGAGTGAGTGCTGTTACTAATTCTGTAAAATTCACACATTGCATTCCATTCCTGACCCGGTCGGAGACTGGAAGCAGGCTGTGGATTTTCATTTTTCATGATACACAGGGAGGCATTGACTTCAAAAGTACTACAACCAGAAGTCAATAAAGTGCTGAACGATGTAAATAGTGTTGTAAATTTTGTGAAAGCAAGAGCTTTTAACAGTCGGCTATTTTCCATTCTTTGCGAGGTGATGGGATATACACATGATTCGCTTCTATTGCACACGGAGGTACGTTGGTTGTCTCGTGGTCGAGTCCTTCGTCGCGTTGTGGAGTTGAAGAATGAACTTCGTATTTTCCTATTGGACATCAGTCCTACACTCGCAACCCTATTTCTGGTTGAGAAATGGCTTCTAATACTGTGCTACTTGGCAGACTTATTTGAAAAACTGAATGAACTTAACGTGTCACTTCAAGGACGAAATAGTAATATTTTCATTCTAAGCGACCAAGTGCTTGCTTTTAAGAGAAAACTTGAACTTTGGAAAGCCCTGATGGACAAAGGTAACTGTGAGATGTTTCATTGTCTGAATTAATTCCTGGAAGAAAATGAGTTAGATATTTGTCAAATTAGTGGAATTGTCGTAGAACACCTCCAAAACCTTCGTCAAAAATTCGAGGGTAGATTTCCACAACTTTCAACTGAGAATGACTCGATTCGCAGTCCGTTTGAAACGAACGTAACAGCCCACCTGTCAACGGCAGAACAGGAGGAACTAATAGAACTCTCAAGTGACAAAATACTTCGAAATGAATTTAAGTCGAAGTCTCTTGAAAAATTTTGGGTGCAGATTCGGAATGAATATCCCATTTTATCAAGAAAAGCAGTGGACCTGTTATTACCCTTCGCTTCAACTTACTTGTGTCAGTCAACATTTTCCGCAATGGCAACTATCAAGACAAAGCATCGGTCTCGGCTGCAGCTGGAAGGGGATCTGCGGGTTGCTGTTTCCAACATCCAACCAAGACTGGATTTACTTTCATCTCAAATTCAAGCTCACACATCACACTAACTCCGTGTCTGAGAATTACCGAATTCTGATCCATGTACACTTTTATTCTCCTGTGTTACTTTTTCATAGGTTCAAGAGTTTTAACATAACATTTTTCAAATTTACAGTGAAATGTTGAAAATTGTATGTATTATTTTTATTATCATTTATAAGTCACGAGCTTTCAAATATGAAAAACATTACTCAACACAGGTGTCACAGCTAAAGAGCTAATTAGTGAAACAAACAAAATTTGCTCAATTCCAATAACTGCACGTGCAGCAGTTGTTTTTATTTTTATAAGCAAAACTAATACATATGCATGATATTTTTTAAGCAAAACGTAACTAGTAACTGGTGTAGTTTAAATCTTAATTAAGTAGTTGTGTAACGTGTTTTTCGAGGGGTTTTTATGCCACTGGCATAAGTCAGTAGGAAGCCATTCTATATTTATTTACGCGGCAAATTGTTCAGCCAAGAGAATTTTTCATGTTAATTTATTATTATTATTAATTTATTATAATTATTATTAAGATATTTTCGGAGCATTTTATAAAAATTATAAGCATACAGATAGGTTTTCTATGCCTTAGAAAACACTATCAAGCAAATTATTACGAACGACAATATCATAGAAAATTATGTGATTATGGAATTTTACGGAGTTTCGTCAGTTAGGATATTATGGGAGACATGACTCACTGGAAATTCAGATACAGGATGATTCTTGTCACGTAGTATTACGCAAGCGGGGTTGCAGCGTCAAGAAAAGGCGGATAGTTGGAACGGAAATCGACTTCTTCATTCGCGCGCCGTGTGTAATGAGCCAGAGGAGGGGAAGTAGCGGGGTGCTCAGCCAATCAGTGGAGACCACGTAAGCTGGAAGTCGGCACCAGAGTGGGGGAGCCGACGTGTGGATATATCGTTCAGCGCGCCGTGGAACGAGGACAATCTGTGTAGAACTTGCCGAGTATGGTTACACGCGGGAGTCGCTCCGATGTTCCGTGGAGTGGGGGACAATCTGTGTAGAACTTGCCGAGTATGGTTACACGCGGGAGTCGCTCCGATGTTCCGTGGAGTGGGGGACAATCTGTGAAAGACTTGACTAGTTCGGTTGCAAGTGTGTGTCGCTTCGACGTTCCGTGGAGTGGAGAACTATCTGTTTAAAACTTAACCAGTGTGGTTGTACGAGGGTATGGCTCCGAGGTTAGGACCATAAAGTCACCAAATCTACAAGTATATCATCAAATATCGACGGAGATGACGACATCCAGGAGACTGTGGGAAGCACACAGCATCATCCAGTACGAGGGAAATGCTTTGGCAATTTCCAGTGGTAAGCGCGAATGACGCAGAAATACGCAATCTCTCATTTCTCTTTGTTTTATATTTAATATTTCAGTAACTTCATAGCTTGGGAATAATTTATCAGACTCCGTTTTCACGTAATTTTCTATCGGTAATATTAAAATCGCAACGCTCCAATTTAAATTTTAAACTTATTATTATTATTAATTTTGCTATACTTGTTTTATATAATAAATTCATTTCTTTTACAATGCAATCTTTGCTTTCAGTAGGTAGCATTAGATATAGACCAATTCCTTCTCCTGATACAATTGTTTGTTGGGTTAATGATCAAATCATACCACAATCTGAGTGAATAGATTCTTGAAGGTGTTCTACCAGAGCTAGACGTTGTTAAATACAAATTTAGATTTCAGCATTGCATTCAGGTCATGGCGCCCATTAAAACAACATAGCTTAGGCAAAGGTAAACAGTTACATTTATCACCCAACAGTTAGGGGCAGCCAAACTGCTACATTTGTCGCTACCAACAGATGGGGCACTAATTAACGTTACACTTGTCGCCGACAACTTGGGGATGAAAACCTAATAACATTTGTGGAAGGAGAAGGGTATATATTTCTGTGCCTGTATTTTGGGGGTTATTTGTCTTTATCAGTGTATATCATTATGGGGGATGAGAAAGAAATACAGATGAGGTTACGTAGTGGTCATCAACTGGAGAGTGATGATACGAGCAGTATGTCGAGTGATGGTAGTACCGGGGTAGCGGAGGTAAATCCCGATACTGAAACAGGGAGTGTCGGCGGCCAACCAGAATTAAAAACTTTACTTCTCGAGTTCATGTATCAGAACAAAGTTAGTAGTGATGCCTTAAATGCAAAATTAGAACAGAATAATGCAAAATTAGAACAGAATAATGCAAAATTAGAACAAAACAGTAGGGAAAATAAAGAAAGTACAGAAGCTTTAAATGCAAAATTAGAACAGAATAATGCAAAATTAGAACAAAACAGTAGGGAAAATAAAGAAAGTACAGAAGCTTTAAATAAAAAATTAGAACAGAATAATGCAAAATTAGATAAGAACAACAAGGAAATTAGTGTGAAAATGGAGCAGATTAGAGGAGAAATCAGAGGAGTAATGGAAGAGAAGGTTAAAGAGATCATTGCAGATGTAGACAAGAAATTAGGAAAAGTACAGGAGGAGTTAGAAATTAGAATCAGTACACAGGCTGAAAATTTAAAAGAACTAGTGCAACTGGAAACACAGCAGGTCAAAAAGCAATTGGGGGGAGAAATTGACAAAATTCAGGTAGCAACTAAAGAGGTTAAGAAACAGCTGGGGGGTAGAATCGAGAAAGTCCACTCGCAAATAGTTGCAGAAGTAAATGATTTAAGAGAGAGTAATAGAGAGAGCATTAGCAAGATTGAGGAGAAACAAGCAAAGCTATATGATAAAGTAGAAGAATCAGAAGGAAACATTAAATTAACAGTAAACAGTATTGAGAGGAAGGCTGAGGAGAAAATCGCAGAATTAGAATTAAAATTAAAAGCTAGGATCAGGCAAGAAAATAGTCAGAATAGGCCAGTTTTTGTGTATAGCACACACAGGGAGGTAGAACTGGGTAAGTTCAGCAATCGACAGGGGTGCCCAATGGAGTTCATGAACACTATAGAAAATAAATTCGGGGAGAGGTTGGAAAATGGTAGTATTGAGTGGTGCCAGGTAGTTGAAATTTTAGAACAAGTGTTTGTGGGGGAAACGAGGAATTGGTTTGCTGTCTACAGAGACAAGTTTACTGATATTAATGATTTTAAAATGAAATTCTGTGAAAAGTTCTGGAATGAGGTTATTCAGTCGCAGCATCGTGAGGGAGTAGTGTGTGGTAAATATAACCCTAAAGGAAGCTCCACCATGACCGAATACTTTTTAGGGCAGGTATCAGTGTGGGTTGAAGGAGGAAAGTGATGTGGTAAGGTTGCTACTTAGGCACTTTCCCTATAGGATCAAGGAGGCTGCTTGTATCCAGAATGTAAAGACTATATCACAAGTAGAAAATTTGTTAAGCACATTTGATGCACTAGGGAGAGGGGGTTATGAGGACAATTTCAATCGGAACCAGGGTAATAATAATAATAGACCTAATGAAGCCAGGCATCAAGAAGTTCAAGGGAACGGTGGCGAAGGAGCCAACGCTCAAAATAGAAATAATAATAATCAGCTAAATCAGAACAGAGGAAATGGCTATGGTAATCACTATCAAGGGAGGAACAATGATTTCAGGGGAAATCAAGGGAGGAACAATGATTACAGGGGAAATCAAGGGAGAAACAATGATTTCAGGGGAAATCAAGGGAGAAATTATAATGACAATAATTACAACCAGAATAGGGGTCAAGGAAGAGGACAGCCTAGTGGTAGTAATATACAGCCAAACAATGACAACACAGCCCAGAACAACCAGACCAGTTCAGTAGTTAGTAGTACTACGGCCAGCTGTAGCAGTTCTTTAAACGCGAACCAGGCTGCGAAGTAAGGTCAGAATCTCAGTCTGTAGCATGCCCTGTCCATACAATTATACAGGAACCCTATGACCTAAATGTAAGAAACGAATTATTACATGAACTAAATGATGAAGGTATTATTCAGGAAGTGGTTAGTAAGAGCCCCATAGTTAAATTTAACGTGTCCGAGGCGTACACAGATGTTTTAATTGATAGTGGTTGTATGAAGAGTTGCATAAGTAGTGCATTTTATGATAAAATGAAAGGAATTGGAGTAAATTTTGAGGAGATGCCAATTAAAAGCACTTTTGTTATCACAGCTGTTGGGAAGAGGTCTAAAGTAATTTCTAAGCAAGTTTTAGTAGACATTAAAATTAATAATCATGTAGAGAAGCAGATTTGTGTTGTAATTCCAAATTTAGTATTCAGTGTTATCTTGGGTTCAGAGTGGCTAAGTAGAGTGTCTGGTAACTTATGTTATGATGTAGGGAGTTTGAAATTTAAATGGGGAGATTCTGAAGTAGAAGTAGCGTTCAATGACCATATTCAGAGGAGTAGTATTGTAGGTGTGATTTGTACTTTAAATGAGATATCGCCAGCCGTAGAGCGGGGTTCTCCATGTTTTGTGGGCAGTGTGATTACGAACGGAAGTCTAGATAACTCGTTACGTGGTGCTGCATTTCAGGGAAATATAGAGGTGTAACAATGTGTTCGGCTCTATGATGGGTTATGGTGTAATAGGAGAGTTTTTGAGGATCGCATTGGTATGGCCAATTGCTATACACATTCTTTGAACGTTATTGGTAGGTCAGTATTCACAGGACATAGATATCCTGTACCTTTCGCTTATCAGAGTCAGTGGCGATTTCTCCCATGCATCGCATATACCGGCGGTATACCACCAGTGATAAAAATATAAAATGTTTATCTCGACATTTTCTCGACTTGTATGTAGCAGTGCAACCAGGAAAATCGAGCTTGTCATCATTCCTGTTCCACCGCTTGTTGTCATGGAAGCTGGCACTCGAACCCCGCTTAACTCGCTGATTTTCTTCTGGGGTATACACTTTTAGCTGCGAGTGACTGTACTATACCGCAAGTCCATCCCGGTCGTTGAAAGGGCTCGACACTGGCACGCGGGGCGGGGGAGGGTGAGAGTAGCCCAGCAAAGTTCCATATGGGGTATCGCGCTACAGACTAGCGGTGAGTGTAGTGATGATTGGCTGATTTCAAACAGTACTTTCACCCTGCTCACAACGGGAGGCACACCAGCGCAGCGCCACTTCAGTTATGTTGTGAGTTCGTCTTGGCAGGAATTACTTCCCACGGAAATATTAGCATGTTTAGATTAAGTGAAACACTGGAAGTGGATAGTAGCGTTGTTGGAAGGATTTTATTCCATTGGATTTCCTCAGTAAGTTGAAATTAAAGCGATCTATGGGATGTAGGCTACTAAAATTTCTTTCTGCAAGGAAATGAAGGCATTGATTTCTGCCGAAATCAGGTAGAAGATATTTCCACTTAGAGATACTGGCCCTTCTTTAATTGCATTATTACATTGGTTATGAATGAATGCGCTTCTCATGTTTGGACATGTCTAATGATGTGACAATGTATAATTGAGATCCTTCGGAAATGGATCAATGTTTATTTGTTTTCATAAAATTTAAGAGCTGGTCAAGAACGGGAGGAGAGAGAAGGTAGCGTAATGATGAAATGTACTCTGTACGTTGCCGAAATGAACTAGGAGGGCGAGGGGATTCAAAGGCCATTTACCTAGAAGCAGTTTCAAGTAGGCAGTGTTCAGGCGTTAAACGAAGATTTTTTAAAATGTATAAGGACATAGTCCTTGCAGAGGGAGGATGACGCACTGGCTTTAACCGTACGGTCGAGGTTCGAATTCCGGTGACAGCACGCTAAATATTTCACATGGAAGATCACGTGGCGCTAGGAAGGGAATCCGACCTTATATCCCCGGCCAAAACAATTGGCTAGTGACCTCAATTTATTGGGATAACCTCTCCAAAATTATAGCGATAAAGTGTGTTTCTTAGAAGTTATGTAAATGTTCTCCAATACATATAATAATAATAATAATTCAACTTTGACAGGAGGTTGAGGCATGGAAGAAAAGGGCGTTGGGGGGGGGGGGTGTAGGAGTAAATAGTGCGGTATACCAAGAAAGGTGACCACCAGTCGCCACTGATCAGAGTGCAGTTGAGGCTCAAATTAATCAGATTCTTGAAGATGGGATTATTGAGCACTCAAACAGTCCGTATGTTAATTCTTTGATCACGGTACCCAAAACCGACAGCACGGTTCGTATTTGTTTAGACGCTCGTTTGGTTAACAGTAGAATTAGTTCAGATCAGCTGAAATCTATGTCAATAGAGGAATTAATGCAAACATTTGAGGGGAAGAAGTATTTCACTTGTGTAGATTTGAGTTCCAGTTTTTGGCAAGTGGCACTTATGTACGAAGATAGACCATTTACAGCTTTTAGTCATAAATATAACCTTTATCAGTTTTGCAGGGTACCTTATGGGTTAAAGAGTAGTTCAGCAGCTTTAATTAGGGCTTTAAACATCGCATTAGGGGATGACACAGGAGAGTTTGTAACCATTTACATAGATGATATGGTAATTAGTTCACGCAGTTTTGAGGAGCATCTACGTCATTTAAATATAGTTTTTCAGAAGTTAGATCAGGCAGGGTTCACTTTGAAGCTGTCTAAGTCGTCATTCTGTCAGTCAGAAGTGACATTTTTAGGTCATAGAGTGTCGAGTAGAGGTGTGACACCAGAAGAAAGTAGGGTTAATAAGATACTTAACGCAGAGGTTCCACAGAATGTTAAACAGTTAAAAACTTACCTGGGAATTTGCAACTTTTTCAGGAGGTTCGTTCTTAAATACTCAGGGTTGGTAGAACCATTCAGGGAATTGCTTAAAAGTGGGACTCGGTGGAGATGGGAGTCCAAGCATGATCAGGCTTTTAGAGCGCTGAAGGAAGGTTTTGAGAAAGCTGTAGTGCTGAAATATCCGTTAAAAGATAAGGAATATGTGGTGATGACAGATGCTTCACATATAGGCATTGCTGGAGTATTATGTCAGAAAGATGATGAGGGTAATCTGTGCATTGTATCTTTAGCCTCGCGAGGACTGACAGCAGCAGAGAAAAGATACACGATTACTGAGTTAGAGCTTTTAGGTATTGTTTTCAGTTTAGGGAAATTTAGAATGTATTTAGTAGGGGGGAAATTTGAGATCCACACAGATCACCATGCATTACTGTATATGAGGACTTGTAAACTCAGTTCTAACAGAGTTAGTAGGTGGATTCTTGCTCTGCAGGAATACGAATTCACAGTAAAATATATTAACGGTAAAGATAACATTCTTGCAGACATGCTATCAAGGGACACTAATTTATGTAGGGATTATCCTGTGGTTAAAGCAGAGGACGGTATTTTAATATGTGCATGTGTGGACAGTAGCAACAGGGCATCGTTACAGACACTGAGAAATATGCTAGTGGAGCAACGTGATGACGTTAAGTTAAAGGAGCCACTGGCTAGGTTGGAAATAGGTGAAGAAGAGTATGTGAAAGTAGGACGGTTCACGTACAAGATGCAGGATGGGCTTCTTGCACGGAAAGGTAGGAATAATCGGTGGGCAATATGTGTTCCTGCCACTTTGCGGGAGGAGCTAATTTGGTTCATTCATAGGGAATTAGGACACTTTGGTGCTGCCAAGGTCTTCTATGAAATTGGCCGTGACTTCATTTGGAGTAAAATGGGAAGGGATGTGAGGAGGATTTTAGGTAAGTGTGACACCTGTCAAAGGAGTAAATATCCAGTTAAATATTTAGTGGGGGAGAGATCTGCAGTTCTTACCAGTAGTCCCGGCGAACTACTGTGTGTGGATTTATTTGGCCCGATCGTTAAAGGACAGTACGGCTACGAGTACATTTTTATAGTTATTGACGCTTTTAGTAAGTATGTCAAGCTATATCCGCTAAGGAAAGCCACGGGACTAGCGTGTAGCCGTCTGATCATTAATAAGTATGTACCTGAGTTTGGCATTCCTCTCAGGATACTATCTGACAGTGGACCACAGTTTACTGCAAAGAAATGGAGAACCAGTATGCAGGAAGCTGGTATAACACACGTTCATTCCTCTGTAAGGTACCCTCAGGGTAATTCTGCAGAGCGTCCATTAAGGGAAGTGGCTCGTCTTTTTCGGACTCGAGTGCATGACAAGCATACGGCCTGGGTTGGACATCTTCCCAAGGTCGAGACTTGGCTGAATTCTGTCCAGCATGAGAGCACGAAATTGACGCCATACGAAGTTCACTTCGGAAAAAGACCACAAAATGAACTAGCGAGGGTGTTGGGATTAAATGAGGGTAAGCAACCGGGGATGGATTACATTGTCCAGTTGGCGAAACAGAATTTATCTAAGTCAGCACAAAAGAGAATTCGCCAACAAAAAGAAACTAAATTTGACCTATTCGAGCCGGGAGACAGAGTCTTACTTAGAGTGCCGAAACAGTCAAATAAGCTAGAGAAAGTCATGTCCAAGTTATTTTATCTCTACGATGGCCCATTTATAGTTTCCAAACGTATTGGCAAAACAGCATATGTGCTGGAGAATAGTGAGGGAAACAGATTATACGGGACGTATAATATACATACTCCTCAACTGCGATCCACCAAAGGAGACATTTAAGTTTGATAATATACTCCCCGTTCCTCCATACTCGAAACCACCAACAACAAATGAAATTAAAGAGATTATAAACGAACTTAAAAATAACAAAGCTTCTGGAGAAGATAGTATAGTTGCTGAATTATGGAAATACTCGAGTGACAACATGATCCTATGTTTAACGGAAATCATGAATGACATATGGAAAACACACAGTTTACCATCAGAATGGACATCTGCTTTGATACATCCACTACATAAGAAAGGGAAGAAAACAGATCCTAACAATTACAGGGGAATCTCCCTCCTGCTAGTGACCTATAAGATCTTATCCAAAGCACTTTTAAAAAGAGCGGAAAAAATACTCGACCCACAATTGGGAGAGTATCAGGCAGGATTTAGGAAGGGACGATCATGTATGGAGCAAATACTAAATTTAAAGAGCATATTAGACATGAGGAAAATCAGGAACTTGAAATATGTAGTTACTTTTGTGGATTTTAAAAAAGCCTATGACTCCATTGACAGAAAGGCACTTATTAACATTCTGAAGGAATTTGGACTTGATAACAAGACAACTGAAATAATTCAAGCAACACTAACGAACACAACTTCCAAAGTTAAATTTAGAGGGGAACTTTCAAAATCTTTCAAAATAAAGTCAGGTGTGAGACAAGGAGATGGTCTGTCACCTCTGCTTTTCAATTGTGCATTGGAAAAGGTAATTCGAGAGTGGAGGAAAGCCATCAATACTAAAGGCGTTCAACTAGGAAGACATCCAAATAAAATCACTGTAGATTGTTTAGCTTTTGCGGATGACATTGCATTACTTACTGACTCACTGGATACTGCCCAAGAACAAATTAGAGAGTTGCAAAAACAGGCAGCCAAAGTCGGACTACAAATATCATTTGAAAAAACTAAGTTCATGACAAACATCACCGATGCCCCCAAAAGTATCACAATTCATGACAGTTCAGTATGTAAAACAAATTCCTTTAAATACCTAGGAGAGTGGATAATGAATGACTCACAGGAAAAGACAGCAATAGAAACACGTATGCATAAATTACAAAGGTGTTTTCATATGACAAAAGATATATATAATAAAAAAGCTTATCCTGGAACACTAAATTAAGGCATTATCAAACAGTAGTCAGACCTGAAACTCTGTATGCAGCAGAAACACTTAAATTAACAAGATTTGGTGATTTAGACAAATTAGAGAAGACTGAAAGACGAATTCTGAGAAAAATACTGGGAGCTAAATGAAATAATAACGCAGAATATAGGTTACGACCAAATAGAGAGTTATATTTGAAATGTGAAAAATTAACTGATGTAATGAGAAAGAGAAGATTACAGTTTTTTGGGCACATCTATAGAATGGAGAATAGTAGACTAACTAAACAGATCTTCAACTTACTGACTAGTTACAAGTCCAAACCCACATGGTTCATTGAAATTGACAAAGATTTGACAAACGCCAAAATTCAGACAGACACAATAGCAAACAGATCACTCTTCAGAGAAGCTATTCAAAACGCAAAATTTCAAGAAAGGAAGAAACAAAGAACTGGCAGAAAGTGGACTCAGGAGGAGAAAGATCGTCACTCTAGAACGATGAAAGAAATTTGGAAACAACGGAAATTGAATACAATGGACAATAGCCAACGTTGATTCATCGTACCCTCCAAATGGGTTATTCGAAAGAAGAAGAAGAATACATAGTCTACGAAAATATGTGTCATAAAGCGAGTGTGTTTAGCTGGCGAGCCAGCCTATCAAATGAGTAAGTGTGGTATTTGGTGCGTGGGAGGAGATGGTCTTCCAGGCAGGCGTATCAGAAGTCACACAGGGGGGTAGTATGTAAGTAAATGAGAGTTTTTAAGGTACAGGGAAATATGACGGGATTGTCGGATGCTCTTGAGCACTAAAATGTCTCGATACACCAAGGCCAGAATTTGGTAGCGCTGGTGAATTCCCATTTGTCCCCAAGAGATGGGTGAGCGCTTGTACAGGGTATTTTTGCTTAAGGCGTCCACAGGACAAAAGATGGGCCATCAGAATGCGAGACAGTCCTTCATGAAACTCATACATATCAGCACACGTGATTTCTGTTTACGGCCTCGCCATGTAAGATTTGTAAGTGTGTAATTTAAGGTAATTTGTACAAAGGTATTATTTGTGTGAGGAGAACTGATCTGTGTTGAAAACTAGTATTAAGTAGAATATGGTCTACGGGAACTTAACAAGACAGGGCGATTACGGCACAGAAATATTTGGTGTTATATGTAATGCGCATTTACTGTTTTTTTTTTTTCAGAAGTCAATATTAATTTCATCTTTTATAAAGAGAGATCAAGTATTATGGTCACGAGGCGCTGCCACAATAGTGTGATCGTGTGCTCAGTGATAAGTGAGATTAAATGTCACCATAAGGAGGGGACCTCCAGTGAAATTAGGAAGTTCTATGGTGATATAAATATATCAGAACACCTTCAATGCGTGTGATATGAAATCATAAATACATAGTGCTCACCAGTGGCGGATCCAGAGGGGGGCACCAGGGGCAAGTGCCCCCCCCCCCCCTCCGAAAAACCAGTTGTCTGCTACATTGATATTGCCGATACAAATGATCGTCTCTCCAAACTGCACTGCAAGTAAAATCTTTGCTGTATTGCCTGCATTCATGAATGTGGTCAATGTTTGTTATCATATAGTATGTAATGGCAACACAGTTAATATAACTTAATCGTTACATCGACAGTGTTGCAAGTGCAGAGAGATCTTTTAGCAGCCTGCAACTTGTTAAATCATGGCTACGAACGCGAATGACAGAGGAAAGGTTGAATGGCTTGGGTCTGTAATTTGTTCACCGTGATATAAATGTTGACGTTGAAAAAGTTCTAGAACGTTTCTCTAAAGGGGGTAAACGAATGATCGCCTGGATTTTATTTTGTAATAGGCATGTATTTTTCCTAGGATAGTCACCAAATAGAATCCCAATCAGTATTCAACACAATTGTTTTTTGTATTCATATTTATGTGACTAGTAGTGACTCAGTGACTGACAATGTTGGTACTATGTACATATCTTGTAATATTTGTGTAGTAGACTTGTATATTGTCTTCAGCTAGTCACTATGATTGCAAATGTTTTAATACATATTTGACTGTGTAATGTACATTAAAATGTGGAAATGTACATATTCTGTAGAATTGTTTTTTTTTACATAATGACAATGACTTGAAACTGAAACCAATAAACCATTTTAATATAATGAATTTCTTGTAGAATTATAAAATCTGGTGGTTGGATGTTACGTGTAGTGTGTGTAGATTAAATACAAATTTAATAAGTTTATTACATATTCTCTGTTGCCACTCTGAAATCCTAGAGTGCCCCCTGTGGTGCATTCTTGGAATGCACGGTACCTGAGATTATAATTTTGAATGCTTTTGCACGTTTCTTCCTTCCTCTTTGTCAAACACCAACAGTGATCATTTGTTTTCTCCTTTATGTGCAAATTTCTTATATTTTGTATGAGTCTGTTCCAGATATATATTCTGTGACCCACCTAGCGTCATATAACAACAAATCTCTGAAGCTCTTCAACTCTTCCTCGCGCAAGAGGAATTCCATATCCATTTGACTACCAGATACTGTTGTCAACTCTTTGAAGACCAGCTCAGCAAAAGAAGATTATTTTGTTGTTTTCAAGTTGGTTATGCTGATATGTATACCTTTTGTCTCCTACCCCCCACTCTTTTCCCCTTCCGTGGTCTCTCCGTGCTCCGTTGAGCTGCTCTCACTTCTTCGTCTGCAGTTGACTCGTTCAGTCAAAGCTCCGCTCGAGCTTGCCTCCTCAATCCAAGAGGCACACACTCTTCTACGCCATGTTGGCTAGATAGTCTTCATAAGGAACTCCGACTTCAACATGAAATCGAGATAAGTACCATTTTTAAAAAGTTTTAACCTCATCTTCATGGTTTTAACTTCAAAGTGCTTTTAATTATAGGCAGTGTGAAATTATTTACTTTGGGGCAATAATCATTCTTCGTGGGTTTTGCCATGTTGAGCTTTTTGCTTGTATAAGCCAACCTTACTATAAAAGAGCTTTTCTTAAGCGATTCAAACGAGAAATCCTCTCGCTACGTGGGATATTATCTAATACCCGCTGCCTATAATTATAAAATTATTTCCTCCGTTGGATTTTCTCAACCCCATTTTCTGCTAAGGTCGTTCTGGAACCTTCTAGACCTTGTTCTCTATCTGCGAGTCTTGTCGTCAAGTATTGTTCACGCACTGTGAAAATACTAGTTGAAATGAGGAATCTTCCTTATAAATTTTTGCAATAGCTAACTTTCTTCCACCGCTGGAACCTCTGGAAAATTCTATGGCGCATTCAATTGTAAATTACAACTTTTTCAAGAAATAGACTCTCACCTATATAGTGCAATCAGTTCTTTCCATAATTGCAATAACTTTCTTTTCATGAACTTAAGTGTTTCTATAGTGAACTTTGAATCAATCTTTACAGACTATAGTGATAATAAGTGCTTTCTCCACGTTTCTACCGCGTCGCGATCGTCCGGTTATATTAAATACGGCCATGAACATTTTCCTTAATTCCCATTTCTCTTTCCTAAACCTTTCACTAACAATCTGCAATCTAGGTCTGTTTCAATAAGGTGTCATTCCAAGAAGTGCCCTTCCATTTTGTTGGTTTATCATTAAGTATCTCTGTATAATCTTTGTGATACGTGTCTAGCACACGTTTCAAACTTACATTGTTTCTCCCTTCAAAATCAGGGAAAACAATTCTCTAAACTCTTGAGCGAGTCATGTTCAGGTTTCACGAAATGGAAACTGCCCCATTTTTCTCGTGACTCCTAATTAAACATAGGAAGTCTAGAAACTTCCTTTTCACTTTCTCCAGGTTTCACAGTAAGTGACCTGCCCTCTTTGTATAATTCTCATATATTAACTCTGTATAAATATAAGAAGTTGTAGGAACTTCTATCTTATTTTTCACGTTGTTATTATTGTCATTTTCAAAATTGTCATTTTCTCTAGAACATTCTCTCAAGAATTTCTTAAGGTACACTTTTTGTACTCCAATTCACGTTCAAGCTTTAATTATTTCATTGTTTATTGGTTTAACTCTTGTAAAGATTTTAGAAACATGTAAGGTTTGAAATCTTGTAAATTGTCAATTGCCTGGAGCAACCGTTTAATGTTTAGAGGTCTGCGACCCTATTTGTTAAAAAGTTCAAATGAACTATGTTTATTAAATTTATATTGCATAATTGTTAATTTCCTCAAACTTCCTGCATTGTTAAATAAATTAAATATTTGTTTTTGGATTCATCATTTCTCTGATACTACAGTTAGGCAGGATCCTGGCTTTCCTAGCTCTTCCTAGGTTTATGCCCTCGTTAACACTTAATAAAGCTTTTACTATTTGTCTGGCCAGATCATCACCCTTCCCTATAGTACTTTCATTCGTGCTCGGGAGGAAACACACTAAAGCCTCTCTCTGGCAAACTGCCCAAGCCTTAGCTGCTGTTCCCGTTAGCCTCGACCAAGCTCGTAGCCACTTTAGGTATCCGAGCACATATTTGCGGTGGCAACCGCTTCCAAATGGATTAAAAGTCAAATTAATAACTTTTGTGGGACTCTCCTCCTATTCTTCTATCCTTCTTTTCCAATCCCAAATCTACTTCCTTCTCTTAATCATCTTCCCTTGGTGGGTGGGTTATTCCCTAGCCTATAATCTACCCACCCTGCGAGGTGAACCTCTGGATCCGCCACTGGTGCTCACACATTAATTATGTATATTTTTCCAACATAGAGAAATTTGAGAGGCGGAAATATCCGTGGAACACTAAAACATTGGACTGGTTGCAAAGTGCAATCCATAGTGACAACAAACTTTGACGCAAAGTGCGTGAAGAAAAATTATGAGTGTGTATATCTGTAATTTAGGGTGATTTCATTTATGTAATATGTATTTTGGATAGAGTTTATTAACGTGTCTGGGATAATCGGATAATGGACCGTCGTCACGGTAAATCATCCGATGATCCGAGGCGAATATGTAACGTGTTTTTCGAGGGGTTTTTATGCCACTGGCATAAGTCAGTAGGAAGCCATTCTATATTTATTTACGCGGCAAATTGTTCAGCCAAGAGAATTTTTCATGTTAATTTATTATTATTATTAATTTATTATAATTATTATTAAGATATTTTCGGAGCATTTTATAAAAATTATAAGCATACAGATAGGTTTCCTATGTCTTAGAAAACACTATCAAGCAAATTATTACGAACGACAATATCATAGAAAATTATGTGATTACGGAATTTTACGGAGTTTCGACAGTTAGGATATTATGGGAGACATGACTCACTGGAAATTCAGATACAGGATGATTCTTGTCACGTAGTATTACGCAAGCGGGGTTGAAGCGTCAAGAAAAGGCGGATAGTTGGAACGGAAATCGACTTCTTCATTCGCGCGCCGTGTGTAATGAGCCAGAGGAGGGGAAGTAGCGGGGTGCTCAGCCAATCAGTGGAGACCATGTAAGCTGGAAGTCGGCACCAGAGTGGGGGAGCCGACGTGTGGATATATCGTTCAGCGCGCCGTGGAACGAGGACAATCTGTGTAGAACTTGCCGAGTATGGTTACACGCGGGAGTCGCTCTGATGTTCCGTGGAGTGGGGGACAATCTGTGTAGAACTTGCCGAGTATGGTTACACGCGGGAGTCGCTCCGATGTTCCGTGGAGTGGGGGACAATCTGTGAAAGACTTGACTAGTTCGGTTGCAAGTGTGTGTCGCTCCGATGTTCCGTGGAGTGGAGAACTATCTGTTTAAAACTTAACCAGTGTGGTTGTACGAGGGTATGGCTCCGAGGTTAGGACCATAAAGTCACCAAATCTACAAGTATATCATCAAATATCGACGGAGATGACGACATCCAGGAGACTGTGGGAAGCACACAGCATCATCCAGTACGAGGGAAATGCTTTGGCAATTTCCAGTGGTAAGCGCGAATGACGCAGAAATACGCAATCTCTCATTTCTCTTTGTTTTACATTTCATATTTCAGTAACTTCATAGCTTGGGAATAATTTATCAGACTCCGTTTTCACGTAATTTTCTATCGGTAATATTAAAATCGCAACGCTCCAATTTAAATTTTAAACTTATTATTATTATTAATTTTGCTATACTTGTTTTATATAATAAATTCATTTCTTTTACAATGCAATCTTTGCTTTCAGTAGGTAGCATTAGATATAGACCAATTCCTTCTCCTGATACAATTGTTTGTTGGGTTAATGATCAAATCATACCACGATCTGAGTGAATAGATTCTTGAAGGTGTTCTACCAGAGCTAGACGTTGTTAAATACAAATTTAGATTTCAGCATTGCATTCAGGTCTTGGCGCCCATTAAAACAACATAGCTTAGGCAAAGGTAAACAGTTACATTTATCACCCAACAGTTAGGGGCAGCCAAACTGCTACATTTGTCGCTACCAACAGATGGGGCACTAATTAACGTTACAGTTGCATACACAGTAGATCTCGTGTGATCTTATTTTGTGTGGTAAGTAGCCTATGAGAAGTGCTAAGAAAGGAAATGGGAATAGGGAGTGTCGAAATTTTTGATCCATGCGAAGAACTTGCAAAGGCCCTTCAGGGCCCATGTTATACTGCCACAGGAGCAAAGCAAGTTGCTCTGATTTTAATGTCGGCAATGAAGGCTCTTCGAACGACAGAGGAGTTTGATCGGATCTACAAGGAAAGCTACGTTTATGCTACGGAGATAGTGGAACATGACTGCTCTTCTTTACCAACCCCTAACCAACAAGTTTCCGAAAACCACGCCACATCCAAACCCGACGATGAGGAGGAAGAAGCCGAGGAAAAGCAAAAAAAAGAAGCAGAAGAAGAGCAAGAAACCCAAACCTGAACAAAATCTTCCCAAAAAACGGCAGAGGAAAATTCCGAAGCCTTTAGAACAAACGAGCAATCCAGCTCATCCAGCAAAGCTCACAGATCAAGAAGAGCTTAGAAAAGATTACTTTTATATTCTGGACCTCCTTTTGAATGAAGTAGAAGAAAGATTTAACCAGAAAGGTTTTGACACTTTGGCGAGTATTGAAAATATTCTGATTCAGGAATACCAGGGCATCGTTCCATATGAGCAGGTTCTGAAGGAAACGCTGGGTCCACACCAGGACGATTTTGATCTCGATCAGCTAAAATTGTTGAAAGTTGCCAGGGAAGCCACCGAAGTGCATTGCAGATGTAGTTAAGCAGATGAATGAGTTGGCTACATCCACTAAAGATCTTTTCAACGAAGTAGTTTTGCTTGTTCTGGTACTCATGACCGTTCCAGCATCTGCTGCTTCTTCAGAAAGATCTTTCAGTGCAATTCGGAGGTCAAAAAAGTATTTGCGCAGTAGCATGACCCAACAGCGCCTGACTCACGCTTTGCTTCTTCATGTGCATAAGGACCAGTGGCGGTCCTTGCTATAGCGCAATGGCGCAATGAACCCCCATTAAATTTGACAATATATTTTCCCATTTTGTCCCTATACGTAACAGAAATATTTGTCAGAAAACAGCGCGGAGTTCAAATGCAGTTACCGAGCGCGAGGAAGTGAAGCCGGCACAAGATCTGGTTTGAACCCCCCGTCTTGGCCAATCTTTCCTGCAGAGTAAGGTAGAGCCGTGGCATGGGACGTGTAGCGGGGGTTAGAAGGGAAGGGAACAGTGGATACAGGCCAAACGTGTATCCATCTTACACGCATGCGCAATAAGATTGCTGAATTCGTTCTTAGTCCAGCGACACAAGCCCTTCAAGGTTGCGGAAGAGGTATACACTCCGCCATCTCTTAACGTGTTTGTAAAATAATGCGGCCAATGTGAACATACTGTGCCCAACTCTAGGAATGGGTATTCCAAGATTCAGACACCTAGATATCAAGGGAAAGGCTGTAGCCGCTTTTGAAAGTTGAGTTATTTGAATATCGCGCTACATTGCTTCTCGAAGCAATTGGAAAGAATATACCGATACTTGCATGTCAAGTGACGTAGCGAGTAATAGCAGAGGTCGAGGCTATTTATTGATTAAATAGTTAACCATGGAGTAGAGACTTGAGACTGGGATCAGATTACTGGCACGGCCAAATGAAAGAGAATGCAATTAGTATCAAGTAAATCGGACCAGGGATACCAGAGATATGATGATTTCTAGATTTCAGCGTGATGACGCGTGACCCTGGCAGTTTTGAATAAAAGCCGGCCGGCCGAGGTATCTGTAGCTCATTCCAACACAAGCACTTGCCGAGCAAGTTGCTGCGACGCTGAGCCAAGGCACATGGTTGCCGGATCTACGCAGAAGTTCTTTTCAAAGTCGTGATAGTCACGAAAGTGCTGCGCTACGAGGTGGAACTTAGTAAGTTTCCGGCGAGGAGAATCACTGAGGTGATTGATTTTTCTACAGACATTGGTGGAAATATTTATATTTCTACATGGACATATGCTAGACTTTGTCTAGAATTAGTACTTTGTCACAGTCCAGTAATAAACTAATACTTGGATATTTAAATCCATTTCAGTCAGTTTTCATATTTGTAACTAGTTAACCACGTCGATCTATCAGTACACTGAAGACTAGTCTATAACGGTGGTGTTCATTAGTCTACGCAAGGGAAACTACAGGTTGCTTAGCGCATGGTAGATGGTGTTAAACCATGCCCAGGGAACGATCTTCAGAACAGCCGTTGATTGGTTAGACTGTCAGTGTTTTTCTTGTACTGATAAGATTACCGTGAGTTATGTTACAACTGACATATCTAAGAAGAGATCACTTATATCTGACCCTATTTAAACAAACGGTTATGGCTTTGATAGAAGCTCATATTAAAATGGAACAACAGTTAATTCAAACCACTATGTCTGACTAGACGAATTGTGGGTATATAATGCCGGCCGATACAAGGATTATACGTGCCTGTCCGATAGGGCATGTCTATGGATAAATCTGGTACAGACCAGGTTTACTACGCTTCAAGACCATCAAGAAATGTAAGCCACATTTGAATTATATTATGCCTAGCTAATTGGAACAAACTATTTTTCTGCAGATGACCAACACATTTATTTTTCTTCGTATTTAAATCTTGCAATGATTTACGCAAGACTTGTTAGAGTTATTCTGAGCATTTTCAGCACTCAGAACAGTTTAGGATCGATGACCGAGCATTTCGAGCATTTGTTTGAATATTTCATATTTTTGGGAAATCACGGTAATCAGCCGATGTAACTGTAAAAGTTAATAATTATTTTTGTTGAGGAATGGATATTTTTTTCCATATTCGAAGGTTCGAACATGTGGATTCTCACATAATGAGATGATAATTAAACATATTTAAAATGATATAACAAATAATAATAATAATAATAATAATCCACTAATAATAATAATAATTATTATTTTTATATTTTTTCTAAATAATTCTTGGATATTATACTTTATAATAATCATATGTATTGAGAGAGAGCCTATGAAGTAGTTTAATCATTTCTAGTTTGGAACAGGAGATTTTTCCGAAGGAGAGTGGTTAGCGCAAGCCCGCATTCAACCAACATTTCAGTTCTGGTTGAACAGTTGATATTTGCAATGAGCAAAGTATATTTTTCAGATAACACGGAGAGGCATGAAACGGGAAGCAAATGATATTTGTATCAAATAGGATATTTTTGTATTTATATAAAATCATGACGTAAATACACTCGAAAGCGAAATTAAGATTTTCATAAGTATGGTAAATTCACGGGTTGAACTGAATGGTAAAATAAAATAAACTTGTCAGTTTATTAATCTTCCAGTGTTGATAACAAGCAGAGGCTTGATTTATTGTATAAATTTTGGGAAGAAAATTTATATGTGTGGAGTAGTTGAAATGCCATTCCCAGGTGCGCATGTTTAAGTCGCAGGAATGAAGAGGTTTTTTTCGAGCATCAATCAAATAGCAGGTTCGATGGCTCAGGTTTATAGTAGGAGTATTGGAACTACACATTTCGTCGGATGAATGACCCGAAGGTTATTTCTTGAAACCGTCAGTTCTTATTTCAACCTTGTTTACGAATTCCATTTAGACTTTGATTTTGCCAGAACCCGGATTTGTCATGATAGTAGTTTATTCTTCTTCAGAGGAAGACCTTTGCCGTTGTTGTTGTAATATTGTGTTCTTACACAAATAATAGAATGGGCCACTACCAACTAAAAATAATTCTTTAACCACGAATAATTTGAAGGATATTTTCAATCCTAGTGCCATGAACTAAATGAATTTATTATGAAGCTACGATTCTTATTTCCGCATTCTGTCGAAGAATTGCAAGTTGTGAAAATTACAAAAATGGCCATGAATATAAATATTTTTTCATAATAATGATTCCAAGTGGAAAATTAAATAGTTGAATGGTTCAACAATTTATTGATCAAGTTGATGATTCAGAAATCATATATTTTGTTAGGAACTTGAAGTTCATGATCGAGTCACTTCTCGAAATGTTTAATGTCAGAAGAACAATTAATTGTTGTTGTGCTTCGCACAGTTCTTCGATGCTATGCTCAAGGTCAAATACTTTTCAGATGTTATTAATATGTGTAAATAATGTGTGTTGATTCAATGATAATAATATTTTCGAAAATATATTTTTGAATCTGGAAAAATAAGTGAAAGTTAAAAATTCTATGAACATTTATTCTACGAGTGTTAATATTATGTAAAAATTCAAACAGTGATCTACGATATTTCCAGTAGAGACAATTAAATTTGAACTGGATTTAATCATAAATAATTTTGGGACACAGTCTACAGGACTATTAATCAGACTTGTGTTTCCAAAAAAATAATTGTCAAATGTGTTTGGAAAATTTCTGTATATTATGTAAATAAGAGTGTGGATCGCCACACGTGGATGATGCTGCTTTGAGCATCTTTGCAGTCAATTTTAACTTCAAAATAAACTGAGATAATTTTACCAGATGTGTTATACCCAATTGAATCTCCTTCTATCCTTATTGTTGCATTGAGCCAAAAATCAGTAAAGCATTTTTTTTATTTGATGTCGTTTTTGCGATTAGCTTTAACCCATCTGGCGCTCCGGGATATTTTGACTCTCGTGCTGACTGATTATTGGTAAAATGCATATGTGGTCGTGCGGACTTCGGTCTAAACGGGCACAATACAGCGATAGTGCTCACCAGGGGCGCTTTTGAAAGGGTGCTTCATGGCTGCCACATTAGACTGTTTATGCATCCGTAATTTATCCATGAATTTATCTATATAAAGTAAACTACCTAGCTATTTACTGTATTTGAAGGCTAATTAAATAAACGATTCAGTTAGATTGAAATAATACCAATAAAATAGCGGAAGAAGGTGTCTTGTTAGTTGTTACGCTCCTAAGTTATCCAACTCACTACTGTAGTTCCACTATTTTCTCAGGTTTAAGTTAGTCACACTGTCAAGTGCTGGAACGTAAATCACTTCCAATATTTCCTTGTGCATATTAACTGCGTGAAATTAGTGACTCTGTAATTCGATTATTTTTCCGCGTCCCCCAGGGGCTCACATCAAGTGGGACGTGGATTGGCGACCACGGGACCCCAGCTGAGTCTGGCATTGCTTCCACTTACTTGTACCAGGCTCCTCACTATATTCTTTCCTGTCGACCTCGCTTAGTCAACTCTTGTTGTCTTCCGACCCCGACGGTATTAGGGTATCCGAGGCCTCGGGAGTCTTTTCCCTTCCCGCCTTCATTGGCCCTTCTCTCATCTTTCCTGATCCCTCCTTCTTCGTGGGATCAGCCTTCTTTTCATTATAGTTCCTTTTCTCTTTAAGATACCCGCCCTGTTTTTATGAATTGGCTCCCGGAGTCTCTAAATTACATTTTGTGAGTTTTTTTTAACTCAAGCACATTTTGTATGTTTTTCAATCTACATTGCACTTTGTAAGTATTTTCGTCCTAAACTAAATTTTGTATTTTCAATCTCAATTGCATTTTGTAAGTACTGTATTTTAAATCGCGGACTTCCACATATTGTGAGTATTTTGAATATACCATACATTTTGTAAGCATTTTCAAATTTAATTGCATTTTGTAAGTATTTTGAATTTCAATTGCACTTTGTGAGTATTTTGAATCAGAACCGGCCTTTTTCAATCTCACTTTCATTGTGTATTTTCAATTCCAATTGCATTTTGTAAGTATTTTGAACCTCACTTGCATTTTGTACGTATTTTCAAATTCAATTGCATTTTGTAAATATTTTGAATTTCAATTGCATTTTGTTGAGTATTTCAAATCTACATTGCATTTTCTAAGTAATTTCAACCTAAACTACATTTTGTGCGTATTTTTAGCCTACTTTCGATTTTTGCAAAAAATGAAAGTAGACTTATGAGATCAACACAGGGAGAAAAATTGTGTGTCCGTCTGTGTGTGAGTCTGTGTGTGTGTGTGTGTGTGAGAGAGAGTCTGTGTGTGAGTGTGTGTGTGTGAGTGTGTGTGCTCTGAATGTCTGCCCCCCCATCCATTCGAACACGGTGAAACCGAATTGAACGAAATTTGGTAAAGAAGTAGCACTAGCAAAGGGAACCTTAGTGTCATGTTTTATATCGCCGCCATCTTGACGGAAACGTAATGGCGGCCACTCAAATGTCAAAGCTTAAATCAAATTACGACTAACCTAATCATTTGATCTCTACCAAATTTTGCAACATCATATCTTTATGGAGGAAACATCCTTTGACCAAATTACAAGGTCATCCGCCCAAAAGTTTGCGGATGGCGGCCATGTTTGTGTGCAAATTGATTCCCCCTATTAATTCAAACACGGTGAAACCGAACGGAACGAAATTTGGTACAGAGGTAGCACTAGCAAAGGGCATCTCAGTGTCAGCTTTTATATCGCGGCCATCTTGACGAAAACGTAAGGGTGGCCACCCAAATGTTGAAAGCTTAAATCAAATTACGACCAACCTAATCATCTGATCTCAACCGGTTATTGCAACGTTATACCTTTATGTATGTAGAATCGTTTGACCAAACTAAAAGGTCATCAGCCCTATAATTTGCGGATGTCGGCCATGTATGTGTGCAAATCGATTTCCCCCATCTATTCATTCACGGTGAAACCGAATTGAACGAAATTTGGTACAGATGTAACACTAGCAAAGGGCACCTCATTGTCATGTTTTATATCGCCGCCATCTTGACGGAAACGTAATGGCGGCCACCCAATTGTTAAAAGCTCAAATCAAATTACGACCAAGCTAATTATTTGATCTTTTTGTGAGAAGCATCTTTTGACTGAACTACAAGGTCATTAGCCCAATAGTTTGCAGATAGCGGCCATGTATGAGTGCAAATCGATTCACCATATCAATTTAAACACGGTGAAACCGAAGTGAATGAAATTTTGTACAGATGTAGCACTAGCAAAGGGCACCTCATATTCATTTTTAATATCCGTATAACACGTTGTGTTTCTACAAGCTATTACAACCAACATTCAATTATACTCCTGGAAAAGCACAAAGAGTTATAACAATACCCATGGATTTAGGAGAAAGTAGGCCATATGTTCTTTACTGAACATCTTGTTTAACCTAAATTCTTTTTATGAGTATTTTCCTTCAAAATTAACTTTACCTTTTATAAGTATATCCATTCTTCATTTTGTGAGCCATTTCAATCTGATACTCGATTTTAAGTGTTGCATGTTCTTAACCAGGCTCATTACCAGATGGAGCCTGTCATACAGGTGCGTGTTTGTGCGTGTGCTTGGGAGAGAGATCGAGAGAGAAAACTTTGATCTTCACTAATAATGCTGATCCAGGGTTCAAGTTCTGGTTGAGGCGAATGATTTGAATTCACTGTGTTTGAAATCGCTCATTGTAATGTTCATAACAATCTGTACGAATTTTGAGGTATCACATGTATACTGTTTATCTTTGTAGTAGATTAATGGTCCGCCATTTGGAGTGAGTGCTCTTTTCTATTGAACCCCCAGTCCAGGAAGTCACGAGCCGCCACTGATAAGGACTACCCTATACAAGAGCCATAGATCTTCAGGGTATCTTGCGCGAGTTTATTTCGCGTAAGATTGAACGAGGGCAAGTGTTTGGGAAGGTTTAGCGTTAGCTAGCCACAAATCAAACGTATGTACATATTATCCTTTTTTTTTTGTGCCATGTGTTCTAAGTTTAATTTTTATGACGTTCTTGTTGCTGGTCGATACGTTACAAAGTCGCTTTTTCAGGCCTCAGTTCATTTTTGTTTTTATTCAAGGGAGGTCAATTAGTCTTGAGTCAACCTGACTGAGTTGTAGGCTATAATGGGTGGTGTAAAAGTGTTTGTAATATTTTTACTATTGGCCGAATAGGCAATACGTCATACGTCTTGAGTTCTATTTAACAAATAAACAGAATTTTTCTTTTTTCATTGCATCTTTTAGTGAATTAGTTCATACCCAAAATATTTACGAAATCAAAATAGTTCTTTCGTAGTAATTTTTCAAACCATTTGTCGTCACCGACTTCGCTAAAAAAAAAAAAACAACAACAAACAAACAAAAACAGGCTGGGCCGAGTAAATCTTGCACCCCCAATAAAAAATCCACTCCGACGCCACTGCTCATGTGGAAAATCCAGCTTCCACTTGCTAAATGGGCAACAAATTCATTTCAGCTAACGGGCATATGGAAGGCAGAAGGACGAAAGATCTCACACAGTGCTCATGTAGCCTATTGGGAATTTCCTGGCACACAGATACTGACACGTTTTCTCTCGCCAACGGACTCTGTTACAGGCCACTGCTATTATCTACGACCCCTTGGGTTTTATCTCACCGGTATCTGTAGTGGGAAAAATTCTCTTCCAAGATACCTGGACACGCGGAGTTGCATGGGATGCCATCTTGCCTCACGACATGGCAACTGCGATGGCGAGACTGGTTGTCCACACTACCTGACTTGCAACGCATCACCATACCAAGGTGGATAGGAACATCAAAGAAAGTTAAATCAAATATATGTCTTCTGTGACGCGTTGGAGAGATCGTACGGCGCCGTTCTGTACATGAGAAACACCCATCACAAGCACGCTCAAGTCCATCTGATCTGCAGTAAGAGCCGACTTGCGCCAGTGAAGAAGGTCACACTCCCTCGACTTGAGCTTCTAGGTGCGTTAATGGGGGCAAGACTTCTCCGTTACTACTGCAAGGCAACACATTTCAATATCAGGGAGGCTATTCTTTGGAGCGACTCATCAGTTACACTAGGATGGATAAGGAATGACCCAAATCGTTGAAAAACGTTTGTCTGCAACCGAGTGACTGAGATTCAGGCCTCCACAACTCCATCACAGTGGAGACACTGCCCTGGCAAGGATAACCCAGCCGACCATTTGACAAGAGGAGTAAGAGCAG
Source organism: Meconema thalassinum (assembly GCA_946902985.2). Classification (NCBI taxonomy): domain Eukaryota; kingdom Metazoa; phylum Arthropoda; class Insecta; order Orthoptera; family Tettigoniidae; genus Meconema; species Meconema thalassinum. The sequence continues at coordinate 195,256,262 of OX336395.1, forward strand.
ATAACCTGAACAAACTGACTGAATGGTGTAGCTAAACTTACTGCGAACCAACTCCTACTGGTAGTTTATTAAAACGGGATCCACACCAAGTACGTGATAAGATTGATATCCATGTACTAACAGGCGTATAATTGGAAGAGAGAACACTGCAGTCAATTTAAAAAGTAGGTTATGTTCCTACGTACGGTAATCAATTTTCAGATCTTCTTAGAACTTAAATTGGAATACGTTAATTATTACTATGCCTCCTCATAATAAATTGCCATTACTAATAATATATAAACCCTAAACAGAATAATAAATAGACCAAACTTACCCACTGATTGGCAATAGTATTAATGGTATCACAAGCGTAACAGAAGTCACCGGTATCTCGTATTTATGAAGCACTAATGCAAACATTTACTTACACGAACGTGTAATATCATTAAGCAATAATCAATAAGCACAGATAATCAAGGGAGACGATTGCTAACCGAAATTCACATCACTATCACATCGTAAACAAAACGACTCAACTTATAAACAAAGCATGTAATCACCAACAGCGACAGCCATCTTCCCTCTGTCCTGCCGCTAGTGTCAGGTCCGGTATTATAGAAGGTCCAGATGTAATTAAATAGTTTCTTCTTATTGCTTTTAGAATGCACTTGCAACCAAGGATAGGCACGAGTATAAATCAACGGTATAGTGGGTTTGTTAAATGTGTTTCATCACTGTGATAACGTTTAGTCCAACGTACGTTTGTTTCAGTTTCAATTACTGTAACCATCGCCGTCTATAATTCTCAAGCCGTGTCATTACGCTTGGCAACGCCACCTATCTGTCAACTGGTAGGCCTAGCGCGAGCACATGGTCATTGCTAACACTGGGTAAAAACATAGATTTTGACGCGAATTTTTTCCGAAAATACAACTGAACATAAAGTCCGCTAAATCTACACATAAATATCACAAATAAAGAATAAATATTAACATGTTATGCACTGTCAATTCCCGATAAGGTAATACTGTAATAAAAATGCTGTACTGTACCTCAATGTCCCAACCTAGAAAAAATGCTGAGTTTTAATTCACTGTCCGAGAAAGCCAATATACCACCCTTTTGGAAGACTTCATAGGGAGGTTATGGCTGCTTGTGCTTTTAGTTCTCACAGTAAAGAGGTGCAGGTGCGCTTCATAAAATGGGAGGTAGCGCGCAGTTTCCTACTCCTATGCGGATCCGGGTGTCCAGCTTGGTGTCCTAGGCGAAACCCCACACAAGACACGGCAAAATCCTAAAAAATTACTGAGTTTTAATTCACTGGCCGTGAAAACCAATATACCAGCTTTTGGGAAGCCTTCATAGGGAGGTTATGGCTGCTTGAGCTTTTGGTTCTCGCAGTAAAGTGGTGCAGTTGCACTCTAAATAAAGGGAGGTAGCGCGCAGTTCGCTACTCATGTGGGGGTCCGGGCGAGGTCACCAAGAGCCCGCTGCTGAGCCAGCTTGGTGCCCTAGGTGAAACCCCACACAAGACACGGCACAAACCTAGAAAAATTGCTGAGTTTTAATTCACTGTCCGTGAAAGCCAATATACTATCTTTTGGGAAGCTTTTAATTCTCACAGTAAAGAGGCGTAGGTGCGCTTCATAAAAAGGTAAGTAGCGCGCTGTTCGCTACTCCTGTGGGGGTCCGGGAGGGGATACGAAGAGTCTGCTGATGAGCCAGCTTGGTGTCCTAGGCGAAACCACACACAAGACACGGCACAAACCTAGAAAAATTGCTAAGTTTTAATTCTCTGGTCGTGAAAGCCAATATACCATATTTTTGGAAGCCTTCATATGGAGGTTATGGCTACTCGAGCTTTTAGTTCTCTCAGTAAAGAGGCGCAGGTGCGCTTCATAAAAGGGAGGTAGGGCGCAGTTCGCTACTCCGGTGGAGGTCAGAGCGGGGACACCAAGAGTCCGCTGATGAGCCAGCTTGGGATCCTACTGTAGGTGAAACCCCACAAAAGACACGGCACAAACTTAGAAACATTGCTGAGTTGTTTTTTGTTTTTGTTTTTTCCTTTCTTGCTGCTATACTCACTGCCGTCATTGACGCGTTCGGAAAACATATTTAAAATTATTCTAACGAACTTAGAGACTGCCTTAGATAATAAATCCTTCTTTTTTGCCCACAGATGCACTCATCATTTCTAGCCCTCAGTGTGATTGTGGCGATGCAGTGCAGACAATCCATCATATTGTGTCGGAATGCCCTTCACGGTCCTTCAAGGGAGGATATGACGACCTGCAGAATGCAAGTGATGATGCAGTTGAGTGGATTATTTCTCTGAGCATTCAACTGTGTGGGACTTTTCGTGATCATGAATAATGGTGTTTACTAGATATTTATTACTTGCATATTTTTTATTGTACCCAATCAGAGATAGGTAAAAGTCGAACACAGGATTATTTGGTAAAAAGGAAGGCAGTCATAGTGAGCTAAAGAAAGAATTTGTTCAGAGAGTGGACTCTGGAGCCATGATACGAAAGAGCAGATGTTATATTAGAAATGGGCAGAGCACGATAAATACACATTAACTTGACAGTTCTTAAATGAATATACACACGGGGAGCTATTAAACGCGCTCTTGAAGGGGAGATTTTAGTGAGGCAAAAATCACTTCACATTCTTCGTGCACAGCAAGTTTGGAAGTATTTATGACAAAATAATTGTCAAGCATAAGGGGACTATTTCTTAAAATTAATGACGATTACACCACTCCAAGGTGGCCCCATATACTGCAATCCCGCAATTAATTAAGCACAGAAGAAGGGAAATTCCCCGGCTTAGAGTCAGAAATTGATTGAGAGCAATTTTGCCAGCCACTAAGTTAAAAATCTAAAGCCAGATTATTGAATCTCCCAAGGAGCGAGATTTTTCAGAGTATTTTAAATTTATTACATATGCAGGGAGAAAAACTGCTGATGAAGATGACATCATAGGGGAAGCCCGCGGACCGACTCGTGGAAGGATGAAGTGAACCAACCGGCCCCTGAATGAGAATAAAAACGTTTCTTATTAATTAAAAATTAATGAACGATCAAAATTTAGTCCGCCAAGGGTAAATTTTACATTTAGGACATTTTACACCTGTAAGGAAATTGGAGCATGGGATCAAAAATCGAGCTCAAGAAGTCATTGAGGGACTACGTTTTGTATAGATTAGATATAAGGGCTTCGAGCAAAGCCAAAGTCAGTTCTTCTCAAGATATCGAAGGGGAGGTCACGTCAGACGTTATAAAGTTCATCTCGAACCTCGAAGGGGAGGTCACGCTACACAACAGAGTTCATCGAGAACCTCGGAAGAGGCAGACGCTGCGTTAGGCTACAGTCTTGCGAGACGCCATGTTAACAGTCAACAGTTCGATCTTGAGACTCTGAGGAGTCATGTCGAGTTAAAACATTAGTTAGTATACGGACTTGAGAAAAAACCACGCTACGTTAAGTTCAGTATCGGCAGTCACCATAGAACTATAATTCAGAGATACATTAGTTCGAAACCAAGTTATAGAAGTCATAGGGACTCGAATCAGAAGCTACGTTACGTCTAGGAAAGACGACAAATAGACAGTAGATCCCAGAAGGGACAACACGAACAGTTATTGCGCTAGCCAAGCAAAGAAATTCTACTAGGAGAGCAGCGGTTCGAAGCCAAAATAGACGTACTCAAGGGAGTATTCGTCAGGAAATAAAGCGTTAAATAGTATACGGACCTCGAACTGGAGACCAAGCTTATAGAAAACAAAATTCGCGACTGACAGCGACAAAAAGATAAGGTGAAGGCGAATAAACAGACAATGTATCGTCTAGATTACGCAGGAAAGTTAATCATAGCTACGTGTAATATAAACAGAAAAGCAGAGACTAAGAATCAAGAGTTTTAAGGAGTAGGAGAGAACTTTGAAAGAGTAAGATACACGTTCGATGCAGGGAGACGGAAGTAGCATCAGGGATATCGTCAACGGTCGAGAAACAGTCGCCAAATTCTGAGATACGGTCCGTGTGATAAAAGTGAAAGTGTAAATAAGTTTAGATTATTGTATATCCCAGTGAAAGAAGGGATCATTTTTATATGTGTTTAGGTAAAGTGAAAAATGTTGTTAGAAATGTTTCAGTGTAATTTAAGTGTAAAAAATGAAGATGATAGGAAATAGTGTTAATATGTGTTGTTATAAACCTATCAAGATGGGTGAACCTATTCAGAAATATGGTCATCGGCCAAGCCAGCACATGAGGTAAGTGATGGAAGTTGATTACATTTGTGTCGTATCAGGCACTAAATAACTAAATGAATGCACTAATTAAGTAATGAGTTGAATAATAATTTGAATATACGGTAATGTTAACCATGATGAGAGTTTTGTGAAAAATATAAATGCATTGTGTGCAGAAGTAAAGTAATTGGAACCCGTAATGATGAATGATGAATAATTAGTAAGATCGGAGAGGAGAAATCGAGTATAATTGTATTAATGGCAAGTGTTTATGCCAAGTAAATGAATTTAAAAGCAGTGATGAAATTAGCACCAGAATTAGTGTAATAATAATATTAATTGCTGAGTTTTTATACTCCTGAAATGATTAAATAATGAGTTAATGCACTCCATAATGAATAATAATAATAATTGAAATGAATAATACTGATAATAATGAGTGATAATTGAAAGGATTAAATAATTGAAGGCTTCGAACTAATGTCTCTCTGGTGACTGCCGTTACTGAACTTAACTCGACATGACTCCTCAGAGTCTCAAGATCGAACTGTTGACTGTTAACATGGCGTCTCGCAAGACTGTAGCGTAACGTAGCGTCTGCCTCTTCCGAGGTTCTGAATAGGTTCACCCATCTTGATAGGTTTCTAACAACACATTTCCTATCATCTTCATATTTTTACACTTAAATTACACTGAAACATTTCTAACAACATTTTTCACTTTACCTAAACACATATAAAAATGATCCCTTCTTTCACTGGGATATACAATTATCTAAACTAAATCATCATCATCTTCTTGTACAGTTCCCAGCCCCAGGCTGGGTCTGTTTGGAACATAAGCCTCGCCACTTAGTTCTTTCTTCCCACCACCTCTCCGATGTCACTCTGGTCCAGTCCTCGCCTCTCTTCTTGACACATTCCTCCACTCCTTTCAGCCATCTATCTCTTGGTCTTCCCCTTGGTCGTTTCTTCTGCATCTGCATCTCATGTATTCTCTTGGGAATCTTCTTCTCATCCATTCTCTTTAAGTGTCCATACCACCTCAGTCTTGATGTCTCAATCCTACCTTGCAAGGGCAAGGGCTCCTCACCCTGTCTCTTCTTGTTACACCGATCCTACTTCACAGGAACTTCATTTCACCTGCCTGTATTCTGCTTATGTCTCTTTTCTTCATTGTCCACGTTTCTGAAGCATAGGTCAGTATCGGGATATAGTAGCTTCTGTACAACACTTCCTTGCTTTTTTGTGGGACATCTTTATTCCACACTAAGCTCCTAATGCCTCTCAGAAATGCTTCTGCCTGTCTGCCACGTTCCGTAATCTCTTTGTCATTTCTCCCATCTTCCTCCACTATACTTCCCAAGTACTTGAGACTTTCCGCCTTCTTCAGCTGTCCACCTCCAAGTGTTATCTCACTCATTGGTCTGTCCTTTTTCCTGGTCGTTAACAGGATCTCACATTTACTGATGTTGAACTTCCACTGTTTCTTCCCAAGCCTTCAGTTGCTCCTTGTTTCCCCAGACCATGAGATCATCTGCAAACACCATTGCTTTCATCTTATCGTCTCCTATCTTTCCTGCTATCCGTGTCATTACCTCGTCCATAACCACAATAAAGAGAAGGGGTGACAGCGCACTACCCTGTTTCAGGCCACTCATTTGTCTGAACCAGTCTGTTCTTTCCCCTCCAACTTTCACACAACTCACACTTCCACAATACATCTCCTTCACTCTGCCTACAGTCTCTTTTTCCACTCCCATGTTTTCCATTGCTTTCCAAACCTTCTCCCTACACACACTATCATAGGCCTTTTCGATGTCCGGGAAGGCCATCAGCAGATCCTCTCCAAATTCGTAGTGATGTTCCAGGAGCTGTCTCACTGAAAATATGAGATCCACTGTTGATCTCCCAGGTCTGAATCCATACTGCTCCTCTCTCAATTTTCTCTCCACTTTGGCTCGTATTCTACTTTCTAATATTTTTTCATATATCTTGGCACAGTGTGGTATGAGTGTGACTCCCCTGTAATTTCTGCACTCCTTTCTGCTTCCCTTCTTAAATATTGGGACAATTAATCCTTTCTTCCAATCTTCTGGGGTCTTTTTCTCCTTCCATATCACCCTCATCACACGGCACAGCCACTGTTTCCCAACCTCCTCTGCTGCCTTCACCATTTCAACACTCACTTCATCCACACCTGGTGCCCTTCCTCCTTTCATCATGTCTATAGCCATTTCCAGTTCTCTCCAAGTCAGGTCCTTTTCCATTCCTGTGTTGTATTCTCCATCTTCCAATACATTGTCTTCCTCCCTATGACCATTTGGATTCACCAAATCCTCAAAGTACTCTATCCACACTGTCTTGAGTGCCTCTTTGTTATGTACCTCATTTCCGTTTTTGTCCATCATTACCACATCCTCTCGCAGACCTCTTCTCTTACTTTTGACCATCCCATAAAGTACTTTGTTATTTCCTCTGCTGTCTTCCTCCATCATCTCTGTCAACTTTACCATCCACTTCTTCCTCTCCTCTGCGACAATCTTGTTTGCTTCTTTCTTCTTCATCTTATAATCTTCCCTTGTCAGGTCAGTTCTTTCCTGGAACCACACTCTGAAAGCCTTGTTCTTCCTTCCCACAGCTTCTTTTACTCTCTCATTCCACCATGGTGTCTCTTTACACAGCTTTCTGTTGCTTGTTCTTCCACATACTGCCACTGCAGCTTCCACCATTGTGTTTTTGAATTGCTTCCATTCCTCTTCCCCTGTTTTAGGATTGTCTGTTGGCATCCTTTCCCTTATTATCTTCTGGAATTCTTCCTTGACTTCCTTTTCCTTGAGTTTCCATACTTTGATTCTCCTTTCCTGGTACTCTGTCCTCTTGCTATCCTTAACAACTCCCAGGTTCATTACAAGTATTCTGTGGTCACTATCTAAGGCCTCTGATGGTATTACCTTTATATCTCTGACACTTCTCTTCATTTCCCAGTCGTACAGCATGTAATCTACCAAAGATTTCTTTGTTCAATCACTGCTGTACCACGTTACCTTGTGGCCTTCTTTCTTCCGGAACCAGGAGTTGCCTACCACTAAACCGTTTCTCTTGCAAAAATCCAGCAACTTTCTCCCTTCTTCATTCCTGCTACCCCATCCTTCTGCTCCCAATACATTTTCATATCCTTGCCTTTCACTTCCTACATGTGCATTCAAATCTCCCATGACAATGATGCTCTGCCCATTCAACTGCTGTTGTAGCTCCTCCTCAAAGTCTTCCTTCTCTTGAGCTGTACATCCAACTTGAGGGGCATATACCTGGGCTATCTCCAGGCTTCTTCCCTTTACAGTTACTCTGATCTTCATGATCCTGTCACTTATTCCCTTTACCTCTTCCTTCATTCCATCTCTCACAACTACTCCTACTCCGCTGCTCCTTCCTTCACTGTTCCCACTCCAGTACAACCGGTACCCTTTCCTCAGTTCTCTGCGACCTTCTCCTTTCCATCTTGTTTCTGCCAAGCCCAGTACATCCAGTTTTCTTCTCTCCATCACATCTACAATCTCCTCCACTTTTCCTGTCAGTGTCTGTATGTTTAATGTCCCAACTCGTAGTCCATTAGCATATCCGGGTCGTCGTCGTTTGCATCCGTCCTTTCCGAGGCCTGTTCCTGGTTTGAAAGCAAATATGATATCCACTACTGGCTTGCTAGGCCTATCGTAGCTTCACCAGAGCCCCGTCAGCCGTCACTTTTCAGGGTTCCCATAGAGCCTTCACAGCTACCGTAGCGGTCCCGGGGCACACAAAGTCCCCACTGTACTTCACCCCTACAGACAATCCCCTACTTCATGCCGTTGCCCGTCTCCCACCACGTGGAGGAGGGGTTGGACTTGTGGGAGACAAACTAAATGAATGCACTAATTAACTAATGAGTTGAATAATAAGTCCGTAGACTAACTAATATAACTGTTCGTGTTGTCCCTTCTGGGATCTATTTGTCGTCTTTACTAGACGTAACGTACCTTAAATGTTGAACGGATTAAAGTAAATGATTTTTTGGAAATAAGGTGTCAGGCACTAGAAGTAGTGAGCGTAAACTCACAGTCAACTAACAAAGACAGAGGGGTTCCACAGGTTTTCCCAAGCTTAGGTTAGCACAGACAAGCAATGCAGATACTGCACGGTAATCAGTCACATGTTCTATATCATTGTGATACGTTTAAGGGCTTGTCTATCTCACAGAGGTTGGAATTTGTTAAGTATAAGAATCTGTGTTTCAACTGACTTCTTGCAAATGATCACAAGTCGTAACATTTTCTGAACAAGCTATAGGTACATCAAATACACGGGACTTTGGTGTGAGCATTCCAAACGCGCTTTCCACTGTCTTGCGACCTAAAGTCAATGGAAAATTGCAAATTCGTTTCTCGTCTGTCAAAGCAGCCCTCGGGTAAGGCCGCATAAGGTATGTTTTCAGAGGAAAGGCCTCATCGCCAACAAAGAAAAATGGGAATGGAACTTGATTACCGTCCAATGGTAGGGGTTGTGGTGGCGGTAAATTAAATTCCCCCCTATCCAACCAGCGGAATTATTTTTTGGAAATAAGGTGTCAGGCACTAGAAGTAGTGAGCGTAAACTCACAGTCAACGGAATACACCCCATCACTGTTTCTTCCAAGATATCCCACATCAATGGCTGTAAAACAACCATCTGCATCAGCACATGCCATAAGTTGAACAGAGTTATAACCTTTGTAATTATAATTGGTTGATCCTGTGTTTTAAAATTTCCTAATTCTGACATGCTTGCCATCTATTGAACCGATGCAGTGAGGTCAACTCCAAAGTTGCTGATAGCGCTGCGCGTTGTGCTTCCACATATTCTCATCAGGAATGTGGCATATACAGTGGTTACAAACACTTCCATATTGCATCCGTTGTCTCAGCTACAACCAAACCAATAGTTCATTGACCTCGCATGAAATATTGCGCCAAACATTTGAACGAGCTGCTCGAAGCCAGATATCTGAAAAATTGAAAATCCTGTGAATAAAGTAAAACGGAATGAATGAAATCTTAATAGTTATTCAAGTTCAGTAGTAAAATACATGGCAACTTTTTAATTAATAATTCAACTTCTGTTTCAGTGAAGGAATGCAAAGAGACGTGGAGAAACATGAGAATCGTGTTTACGAGAAATATAAAAAAGCCACCAACTGGTTCCAAGGCCAAACATAAATTATGGCCTCTGCTGCAAAACATGATGTTCCTGAAACCATATGTGTCTGCAAAAGGAAACGATCAACCTGGGAACCTTCCATCTCCACCTTCTCAAGCATTAGAGGCTGAGGACTCGTCAGTAGAGAGTGAAAGTCAGGAAGTAGAGGAATCTCATGAGGAAGATGAAGCAATGAGAAGAGGAAATGAGGCAATAAATCTACCTTCACAGGATCCTGGACCAATGGGACCTCCCTCCAAGAAAAGGAAGAAAATCCAGCCAACTACTGCGGATGATATAGTAATGGATTACATTAGGGAAAAAATACATGCCTCAAGCGATAATCAAATAAAGCAATTTTTATTGAGTTTGCTTCCAGATGTTGAAGATATGACTGCGACCCAATTCAAGACTTTTCGGAGGGAGGTTCTTAGCGTGATTGATCGGATTGTTGCTCCAGCATGGCCAAAACCTAGTGACTCCCAGTTTAGCTACCAACAGCGGCCATATCCCAACCCAATCTCTCCACACTCATCGTCGGGGGAGTCTTCAGCATCAATATCTGCTCCGTATCAGCTTCCAGTGTCTGAAAACGTCAATATTACACAACGAGATGAACTATATATTGAACTGGAACCATTTCTTACAAGGCATACCCTTATAATTGTTTTCCATCTTTTTATAGGCTAATGATTTTCTATTACTTCAATTGTCCATACCTTAGTCGATCAACAACCTTTCTTTTTCTCCTATTAAACATTGTCCTTTCATATAGTTTCATACTACTTGACAAATAAAAAACATTTGGAAGTAATAACACGGTTTTGACTTACCTCAGTGTAATTGTTAGTTTTTCCTCGGCACTCAAAGCTAACCTCCAGTTGGTGTCCTTCTTTGTTATTTGTGGACTAACTAATTCCAACAAGTGATCCCAAAGTGGCTTCGACTTTCTAAAAAATTCCTTAAATTTATCAGGATCACTGCTGAGTTCACGAGCTACAACGTAAGTGCTGTGTTGCCAATCCCTGATCAACGGGTGAAACCAATAGTTCCGTTTCTTTTTCTTATTTCGTAGCCACCACCACATAACAACCGCATCGTCATCAGAATCCATCACAACGTGATTACAAGGTACATAAAAAACCATTATCTGGTTCCAAGGCCAACATTAACAAAAACTAATCGAAATCCAACAAGACAAAATCATGGCCCCCACCCCCCTCCTAATTGATGGGAAACCGTTGCTTCTGTGTGCATGTTCCAAATGTGACGGGTTTCTCCAGTGTGCACCGCGCCTTTAGAGTACCTCTTGTCGTACGGTACGTGTAAGAGGAAACACCACACGTTACTCCATGCTGTAAATGGTAATGTTAAGGAAATGGGTGTTATTCACGAAACCCAATCCCAACTCACTCGCTGAAATGAAGCAGATGTCAGGTCAACGGAGATCAAAGCTTGAAGCTATTGTTCATTTGAAGGCCAAGAGAATGTTCATGCATTGTTGGCAACAGCTATTGTACACGTTTTGTACACTAAACCCCCTACACACTATCAGACCAGACCAGACCAGCAGACGGTCGGAAAAAGTAGCTGATGGGCGGGCAGTTCGATAGTGTGTGGGCCTGTCTGCCGACCAATTCGGTCTGCGCAGACCGTCTGATGGTCTGGCTGGAAAACCTTCAGACCACCAGACTGCCCCTCGCCTGTCTGGTCTGGTCTGATAGTGTATAGCGCTGTCTGGCCGACTGGCGGACTTCGTCGCGATCTGCAGCAGTTTCAGTACGTATTCTACTGTGTACACAAATACTCTGCATGTGCTGGGACAGCACTTCAGTAACCGGGTACTTTCTTCTCTCCTACTTCATAATCTGTTTGATTTTTTGCTAATAATATTAATCTATAATTACTGAACTTATATATAAATCGTGATGACTCGCCAAAAAGCTTCTTATTCAACCACAGAAACAGTGAGAATATTGTAGCTACCCCTTGGGTGAAGACGAAGAAACCTATAATTAGAGGCCAGCACTATATAAATTAATCCAGGTAAGTCTAAATTATTGATGCATATTTCTTCGGAACCTAGTCTCATCTTGTGATATCTTTTATGGTCTTAGGTGAGTAAAAATAATAATTTACACGAACTGTGACAAGCCCGATGATATGATCTTAGCTATTTCTAGGGCATCCATCGCCGCCATGTTTTTTCTACATTAAGGTCTGAGGATTGTAGTTGGTCTTGGTTTCAGTACGTATTCTATTGTTGAACAGAGAGGCACATTACAAGATTTTGTCGCCATGTCTCAATATTCCCAGCATAGAAACAACCCGATTGCCGATGATAATGAAGTAGTAGGCGATCATGAGGCGGATACAATCATGCAAATGTTAGAAGTGTATAGGGAGCATAGATGTTTGTGGGACATTAGAAGTGATAGTTACTCAAATAAAATTGCAAGACTTGAAGGCTTCAACGCTTTGTTTTCGATTTATAAAACTATCAAACCTAATGCAACGTCAGGGGATGTTAAGAAAAGAATTGAGAATATGCGGAATGCCTACAGAAGGGAAAGGAGGAAGGTGAGTTTTAATCAAACATTTCTCTCATGCATGACGTTTTATTCGGAACGTTTTACATGACTATATTACTTAATAACTATGAGAACTTATTTTACAAGTAGTTTCCTACAATAGGTATAAATTACAATGTTATACTAGGTAATATTTACATTTACATTAATTACATTACTATTCCATAAATTTATAAGGTAGGTACCTCGTATCTAACTTTATTGCAATTATAGTAGGTAGATGGTCAATGATAACAGAGTTAAAAATCTAATCTATTGATTTGTGATTTTTAGGTAAAGGCTAGTGAAATTACAGGGACTGGCAGTGACCAAGTTTATACACCACGATTGTGGAACTACGAATACATGACCTTCTTAGACGAAAAGGAACACGCCAAAAGTGGCAGATATTGTAAGTATAATCATTGTACAATTCTCGCCATATAATCTGAGAAGGACACTTGAACCTCATTGTTGTAATAGTTGGTAAGTATGTTTCGAACAGTTTTCCCCCCTTCATATCCGGTTCTGGAGTATGTTTGCCCTAATGAAACCAATGGATTTGTTTCCCTCCATTCTCCAGGAGTAAACTGTATGTTCTCAGTATCCTCTCGGTCAACAACATGAGCAGTAATGTAACATTTATTTTTGCTAGCTAGAAAATTATGTAGTGCACAACACGCCAATACTATAATATTCACTCTGTCAACGTGTACTGAGATCGGTTGCCTGAACAATCGAAATCTGACGGATAAAATTCCGAATGCGTTTTCTACGACCCTGCGTGCTCGGGACAATCTGTAATTAAATATGCGTTCTTCTTTTGAAATTTGTTTCAAAGAGTAAGGTTTCATGAAGAATGATTTCATTCCAAAAGCGCTGTCACCAAGAAATACATACGGGGCACACACATTACTACCTGGGAGTAGTGAAGGAGCAGGTAGGCCAAGTTCTGAGACTATCAATTTCTGATGAAATATTGTGTTTTGGAGAACGGTGGCATCAGAAACACATCCATTGGTACCAAGATGAACGTACATAAACTCGTAATCAGCATTGACTATAGCAAATGGAATAATACTGAAAAACGTTTTGTAGTTATAGTATAGCGATGCACTGTGAGATGGTTTTTGAATGGCAACGTGCTTGCTTGCCATCCACAGCTCCTACTGCATGGTTGAAATTCCATTTCTGTTCAAACTGAGCAGCTACTGCTTTCCACTCTTGCTCATTGGCTGGAAGCTGAAACATGCAACGTAACACATGTTTTCATTGTTTCAGGGGAATGTTGCCACGCAGGCTTGTGAAACAGAGAATGTTGCGCAAAGCTATACACAGGAAGCCATTGCATCAACACATGAAGATTGCGAGGCAACTGTAGAAGAAACACTGGTTTCTCGACCTCATAAGAAACCACGTCTCTCTTTGATTGAAAAGAAGAAACAAAATCTAATCGATTCCGCATTACAACTGGTGTCAAAGAAGGAGGATGATTGGGAGATAGTTGTTAGGGCATGGGGGGTACTGTACAAGGAACTGAGTGATAATCAGCGACCTGTTGCCCAGAAGCTCATTTCGGACATTTTGTACTATGGGAAACGGGAGCTATTGACAGATGATTCATCTATCTCATTAGCTCGCCAGTCACAAACCAACTGTAGCAATTCGGACCCACATGCAGTTTCCCCCCTCATGTATTGGGGTTATCCACCTACCCACGCGTCATCGCACTCATCTTCATTTTCAGGTTTCCAGTCAAACTCCACATTTTCACACACCGGTGATTCATCGAATCAGACCTTATACTCTCAACAGTTGTCATCAAATTTACAACACGCGGGGTTGAATGTGAGCTACGATGAAAATCAGCCTGTGTATTCATGAGAAAATGATAATAGTTTTGAGTAAGTGTTCTACAATAATCTGTTGTACAATGTTCCTGTTGGATAATTCCTATTGTACTCTTTCTATAATAATAGAAAGCAAATAAAGTACTATGCGTGATTTTTTTTAACTCACCTTAATAAACTGCTTCAGACAGTTGTAGATAGCTCTACACGTTTCAGGAATGAGAGTTGACAGCAGCTGGGGAGAAATTGCCGAACTAAACTTCAGGTCTTGATACGACATCCCCGTAGCTAAGTAACGCAGTGTCACAAGTAGTCTTTGTTCAGCACTCACAGATTCCCAAAAACTAGCATTTTTCTTCTCGATGTATGGCTGGACCATACAGAGTAATTCAGTAAAACACTGCTCATCCATTCGTAGAAAAGTGCGGAAATCATCTAATTCTAACTCCCTCATCAAGTTGGCATGAGTGAACCTGTGCCTTTCTTTATACAACTTCTTCTCCCAAATTCTTCTCTTCCTCCGCGTATCCTCATCACTGACCAATGCAACACACAATGAAAGACCTATTTTCTGTTGCTTTTAAAGATGCGGTGCCATCACAATACCGTATTTATTAAATACTCAACAAAATAACAATAACATGGGTAGGCTGGTTGGCGGGGGGATGCCTTTCAAGGAACGGTGGAGAAATGAAATGAAAATCCACAACCTGCTTCCAGTCTCCGACTGGGTCAGGAATGGCATGAATGAAGCCCCCATCTAGCGGCGAGGATATGAAATGTGCCGGCTGCCGAAGCCTGTCGTACTCCTCTGGGGCAATGATTAAATGAATGACATATGAAATGAAATGATAGTGGAGAGTGTTGCTGGAATGAAATTTTAACAGGGAAAACCGGCGTACCCGGAGAAAAGCCTGTCTGCCTCCGTTTTGTCCAGCACAGATCTCACATGGAGTGACCGGGATTTGAACCACGGATCCAGCGGTGAGAGGCTGGCGTGCTGCCGCCTAAGCCACGGAGGCTTGGTGGAGAAATATATATGTCTATTTAAGGGGAGTGAGAGGAGTTCAAGGCCGAATACCTGATATCGAGGGAGAAGATGGAACGTTGCTGGTGGAAGACGGGGAGAAGGCTGAAGCATTTAATAAGGTGTATGGTAAGGTGGTGGGGATTGTTGGGGAGGGAAATGCAGATCAGAAAGTAGAGCAGGGTATTGAGGCCGGGAAGAAATTTAGATATGTAAATAAGGATATCTATAATGCAATACGGGGATTGGGGTCAAGAAAAGCAGCTGGGGTAGATGGGATAAATGGGGAATTATTAAAGATTATGGGATGGAACATTGTACCTTATTTAAGGTTTCTGTTTGATTTTTGTATAAATAATGGGGTAGTGCCTGATGACTGGAAACAAGCTCTGGTAGTTCCGGTATATAAAGGGAGAGGGGAAAGGGGGGATAGTGATAGCTACAGACCTGTCAGCCTAACATGTATTATATGCAAAATTTTTGAAGGAATTATAAATTTTTACATAAGGGAATGCTTAGGGAATAGTAGGTGGTTGGCAAATGAAACAGCATGTTTTCAGAGAGGGATTTTCTTGTGAATCACAACTATCAGGCTTTCAGCAAGATATCAGTGAGGCCTTGGATAATAGAGGTCAAGTTGACTGTGTTGCAATTGATCTTTCAAAGGCTTTCGATAGGGTCAATCATGATATCCTATTAAGGAAAATGGAGGCTGTGGGATTGGACAGAAGAGTAGTACGATGGGTGAGATCTTTTTTTAGAGGGTAGAAGTCAAAGGATAAGGGTTGGAGGGTCAGTGTCAGAACAGTTAAGGGTGGGAAGGGGGGTACCTCAGGGAAGTAAATTGGGACCTTTGCTATTTCTCATGTATGTAAATGACATAGGAGTTGAAATATCATCCCAGATAAGATTATTTGCTGATGATATAGTAGTATACAGGAGGATAAATCATCTGGACGACTGCGGAATTTTGCAGAGGGACCTGACTGTCATACAAAGCTGGGCAGATGAAAGTGATATGTTGATAAATTCAAAGAAATGTCAGGCAGTGCGATTTGTTAATAAAAGGAATCATATTGTTTTCAAATATTCAGTAGGGGAAAATGAAGTTTTATTTGGGGATGAATGTAGGTATTTAGGTGTAACTCTGGGAGGTGGGAATTTTCACTGGGGTAAGCACATAGGAGAAATAGTGAAGAAAGCATACAAGTCACTACATATGGTTATGCGAGTGCATACCTGCCAACCCTTCCGATTTATTCGGAAACTTTCCGATTTTTCACCTCGTCTTCCGATCTTATTAATTACTATTATTTCTTCCGAATTTCGGTCCCCAGTGATATATTGTAAAAGAAAACGGAACTGCAAATAATTTCTATTCACAAGGAGATTCTCTCGTAAGTCATAATTGCTTTTATGATTTGCGTAACCTTGTTTTTTGTGTAAGTTTTTGTAAGTTCATCGCTTGGCAGTGAGCTCTATAGCCGCGATCTCGGAATGGTGAGTCAGCTGATCGGCCTACCGCATACTGATTGGTGGTATTTCACGGACAAATAGACGTCAAGCCTACGCTGATTAGTCGAGGCTGGCCACGTGACTGCAGAATGGGTGAAACCTTGTATGCTATGCGCGGCAATTGTGACTTCCTCCGTTTGACGCCACGTGTTTATACTCTGCTAGCGTCACGTTTAGTGCATTTAATTGAAGGATTAATGTGTGCGTCGGTAGATAATTATTTCAACGAGTTGTGTCGATGATGGTTCCGTGTCGTGTGTTTTAAGTTTTTCTCGTCACGTTATGGCGACAAAACCTCATAAACGTTATCTCCAAGTGTTCAAAGAAAGCTATAAAACTGAATTTCCATTCATTTTACCATCTAGTAGAGGAAACCATTTTGCTCTTTGTTCCGTGTGTCGTTGCGATATAAATATATCTCATGGTGGAAAAACTGACATTGTAACTCACAGCAACACTTCAAAACACAAGGAGAGTGCTAGTTGTTTACAGAAGAACAAAAAATTAGGTACGTTTTTTGTTCACGGGAATGAAGACAATGCTGCCATTCGAGCAGAATGTTTGTTCACGGCGTTCGTCGTAGAACATAACCTCTCGTTATCATGTTCCGATCACGCGGGACAATTGTTTAGACAAATGTTCCCGGATTCGGAAATTGCGAAGAAATATGCCTGTGGCAGGACAAAAACATCCGCCATTGTTCATGAAATGGCACGTGACGCCGATTCAAAAATTATTAATATTTTAAAATGTGGGTCTTTCGCGATCTCCACTGATGGTAGCAATGATAGAGATAGTAAGCTGTATCCTGTCGTCGTGTCATTTTTCAACAAAGAATCGAAGATGATTTAAAATCGTTTTCTATCCATGGAAAATTAGGAAGGTGACTCGACTGGTGCTAACATTGGTAATTTGCTTCTGCGTCTTCTGGAAAGACATGCCATTCCAATGGCAAACTGTATAGCTTTTAGTGCAGACAATGCCCCTGTTATGATAGGGAGGAAAAATGGTGTTGCTGCGAAATTAAAAGAGCAGTGTAAAATCATTATTGTTGTAGAATGCCCATGCCATTTAATTCATCTGGCTGCTGAGAAAGGTGCTGATTCCCTTCCTGTGAAAATTGATGAGATAATGATTGATATTTATTATTATTTAAACAAAAGCTGCAAGAGGAAAGATCATCTGAAGTTATATCAAGCTCTTTACCAAACTGATGTTAGGAAAATACTGAAGCATGTGTGCACGCGTTGGTTGTCCTTGGATAAATGCTTAGAAAGACTTATTTCACAGTGGAAGCCACTGCTGAGTTGTTTTAAGGATGAGGTGAACCAATCCACTGGCACAAAAACATCTCTCCAGTATTTCTAAATTCCCAAAGTAAAGGCACATGAAGATAAGCCTTCAGAAGTGGAATTTGGTGTTAGTGTGAACAACAGAGTACAAGATCAAGCACGTGTTATCATTGGCAAAAGGAAGTTGTAGAGCAGTTCTTCTTCTCCGTCTGTAAGGAAAAAAGTGACGGAACCAAGTCAATCTGTTGGTATTTCAAGACAGGAGAGACTATTTATTTTTCTGTCATCTAAGTTAAATGAGGCATTTTGCTTGTTTCTGGCATTTACCATCCCTACATTTGAAAAATATAACAAAGTTCTTCAATCGCAAGCACCTCACATCCATGTCCTAAGATCCATACTGATTGATTTGCTGACGGAAATTCTCTGTAGGTTTGTTAAGCCAGTGGCCATCAAGAAATATTGCACAATTTTAGAAGTGGTCTATCACACAAGAGAGAATCAGAAAGCTGATGATGATTTGGTAATTGGTTCAACAACATCTAGTTGTGTAGAAAATCTGGCTTCTGAGGAGAAGAAGGTCTTTTATTTGCACGTCAGGAACTACTTCACTGCAGCCTCTGATTATATTATTCATAAATTTAATTTGGACAGTGAGTTTTCTGTTAATGCTCAAGTGGCACAGATAAGGTCTTTGTCTACTGCTTCCTTTAGTGCCGTGAAGTATTATATCTCTAAGTTGCCAAAAAAAAGACAGTGAAGATGAGCACCAAGCAATGGATGCATTACAATGCCAGTTTTGTGCTCTCCAAATGGAGGATTTGCCATCTTCTATTGTGGAAGGAAAAAGAGCAGATTGTTCTTGGTCTGCTATAAGGGATATACGAGGTGGAGATGGGTGTCTGAAATATGGCAGACTAGCTAGAGTAATGCTGTCAATATTAACAATCCCACACAGCAACGTTGAATGTGAGAGATTGTTTAATCAGGTGAAGAAGACAAGGACACAATTCCGATCATCTCTGAATGACGAAAACCTCAACAAACTGTTGGTGGTTAAATCAAGCCTAGGTGGGAATTGCTACGAGCAGCTGTATGACAGGGCATTTTTGAAGAGAGCAATGTCGGCTACAAGGTCTGCATTAAATCAGTAAGCAGTCTCAAGATTACCATCCACATGTATATATATGACCTAATCATAATTAGGTAAGTTGTCCATGGTAGCCTAATTAACTTTAGTTTGACAAAACTTGAATATGTGGTAGCGAATGCGAAGTGTATTCCATCAGAATGATTGTATGCATTTTCTTTAAGCACACAATTGTGTTCTCTTACTTTTAAATATTTGCCATACATACTACTCGATGATTGATGATTGTTTACATTTTTGTGAATTTTATGCTGAATTCATACTTTGCCAATAAAGACATGCAGGTCTTTTGTGTACCCTCTTTTGCCCACGCCACTGTATATTGCGCATGATGAAATCTATCATTTTAAAAAATCTTCCTATTTTTGACCTCCGAAGGTTGGCAGGTATGCGAGTGTTTAAAGGGGCTGGCAGAGAGATTAGGGAAAGGGCATACATGTCCCTAGTCCGTCCTCTGCTGGAATATGCTGGGGGAGTGTGGGATCCATACCAAATGTATTTAATAAAGGAATTGGAAGGAGTACAAATGAAGGCCGCCAGGTATGTAATGGAGGACCACAGATCGACGAGTAGTGTAAGTAGGATGATTCAGAATTTGGGATGGGAAAGTCTGGCTAGTAGACGTTCAAGAGCAAGACTAGGGGTTATTTTCTTAGCTTACAAGGGGAAATTGCTTGGGAAGACATTAATGAGGGATTGGGAAAGGGAGTACTTATATGGGCAGATACAGTCATTCGTGTAAATTAAAATTAAGTCAGTGGAATAGTAACTGGGGCAAATATTCTTTCATTGGGAGGGGGGAATTAGAATGGAACAGATTGCCAGAGGACATTTTCAGCCCTTTGCCTTCTAATGTTGGAAAATTTAAGGAGTTGATGAGAAATCACCAGATCAGGAGCCAGTGACATGACATGGATGAAGAATAGTGTAAATTATCCTTATTCCAATTTTATATTTGTTTCTATTATTATTATTTTCTTATACCAATTATTCCTTGTATCTAAAATGTATTATTTTAGTTGTATGAATAATTTATTTTGCTTAGTGTTTTTGTTGTTGTTGTAATTTGCCACCATGGACAGCGTCCACATCTGAAAATAAATATATGTATGTATGTATGTATGTAACATAACCTAACCTTCTTATTTATTACTGGGCGGACGACTCAATACAACCAAGACCAACTGCAATCCTCAGACCTTAATGTAGAAAAAACATGGCGGCGATAGTTGCCCTCCCAATAGCTAAGATCAATAGCTCAATTAAGACCTCTCATGGAATTGTCTAAAATCTCGGGTAAATCATCACACCGAATTAGTTAATTAAAACACGCAAAGACGTCGTCGTGTGGATATCAGAACATAATTACTGTATTTAGATTACTACACACAAGGGACACAATAATACGTTACCATTGAACCTATTAAACATTCGCTTTTACCGTTTGGAATAGGTGTACGTTGGAAATAGTTGATTTAGTAAAGTAGATAGGCAAGCACCATCTCCCTCTTACAGAATTATCGCGGCACACCATCTTGCAATATAAGTACATATTATTATTATTATTAGCGTATGGCAAGGAAATTATATACATAATATATACAATATATACACAATAACAAAAAAACATTGATTCACGTTAAGCATTAGAGTTATCCATTAAAGCTGAATGTCCAACTTTTGAACCCACTGCAGTGCCTCCGCTGTTGGTGATACAAAGTCTTCCAATCTACCTGAATAAGCCCGTAGTTGACACTCGCTTAAAATGTGGGGAATGGTCTGGCGAGGGGCTCCACAATCACATTCTGCAGAAGGTACAAAGTTCCACTTATAGAGGGAATCCCTGCACCTTCCATGACCTGTCCTGATCCTGTTCAGTCTGGACCAAGTTACACGCGGTAGTTGGAATCCGTTAGCAATTTTTTCACCTCTAAAGATGTTATGTAGGGGCAAGTCAGTGGAGTTATTCCAGCGGCCTTTCCATTCCTCCAAAGCATCGAAGTTGGTGGATGTCTTCAGAGCTGCATCACAAAGAGGTGGATGTCGTGATTTCAATATTTGGAGACTAAGAGCTGGTATGTCGCCTAGAACAGGTAGCAGAGGATTCTTGCAGATCTTGTTGTACTCTTGAACAAGAGCACTGGATCTTAAGTCAGATGGCATTATACAAGACAATAGTGGGAGCCAGTGGACTGGAGTTGGTCTGATGGTGCCAGATATAAGACGCATGCTGGTATTCAATTGTGAGTCAATATACTTCGTATACGGGCTATTAAGCCACACTGGAGCACAATAGTCGGCAGTAGAGAAAACCAGTGCTAAGGCTGAAGAGCGCAGGATGTTCGCAGCAGATCCCCAGGTAGTACCAGTTAGCTTCTGAATAATATTGTTTCGGGTTTTCAGTTTCTTCGACAAGTTCAAAAGATGTTGCTTGAAGGATAAAGTCCGATCCAAGGTAACACCAAGATCTTTCGGAAACCTATTGTGATTAAGTATAAGTACATAATTGGCAAGGTACCCATAACAATTTATTACACACTTCATAATTTAAAATAACTTGCAAGCTGTAAGAATCACAAAACTATGAATAATGACGGATCACAATGAGTTCACTGTTTGGCACAGGGGAAACATCTTTCTTAACCAATAAAACAGAAACTCAGCAATTCTTCTAGGTTTGTGCCGTGTCTTGTGTGGGGTTTCGCCTAGGACACCAAGCTAGGCTCATCGGCGGGCTCTTGGTGTCCCCGCCCGGACCCCCACAGGAGTGACGAACTGCGCGCCACCTCCCTTTATATAAGGTGCAACTGCACCACCCGACTACGAGAACCAAAAGCTCAAGCAGCCTTAACCTCCCTATGAAGGCTTCCAAAAAGATGGTATATTGGCTTTCACGGCCGGTGAATTAAAACTCAGCAATTCTTCTAGGTTTGTGCCGTGTCTTGTGTGGGGTTTCGCCTAGGACACCAAGCTAGGCTCATCGGCGGGCTCTTGGTGTCCCCGCCCGGACCCCCACAGGAGTGACGAACTGCGCGCCACCGCCACCTCCCTTTATATAAGGTGCAACTGCACCACCCGACTACGAGAACCAAAAGCTCAAGCAGCCTTAACCTCCCTATGAAGGCTTCCAAAAAGATGGTATATTGGCTTTCACGGCCGGTGAATTAAAACTCAGCAATTCTTCTAGGTTTGTGCCGTGTCTTGTGTGGGGTTTCGCCTAGGACACCAAGCTAGGCTCATCGGCGGGCTCTTGGTGTCCCCGCCCGGACCCCCACAGGAGTGACGAACTGCGCGCCACCGCCACCTCCCTTTATATAAGGTGCAACTGCACCACCCGACTACGAGAACCAAAAGCTCAAGCAGCCTTAACCTCCCTATGAAGGCTTCCAAAAAGATGGTATATTGGCTTTCACGGCCGGTGAATTAAAACTCAGCAATTCTTCTAGGTTTGTGCCGTGTCTTGTGTGGGGTTTCGCCTAGGACACCAAGCTAGGCTCATCGGCGGGCTCTTGGTGTCCCCGCCCGGACCCCCACAGGAGGGAGGTTAAGGCTGCTTGAGCTTTTGGTTCTCGTAGTCGGGTGGTGCAGTTGCACCTTATATAAAGGGAGGTGGCGGTGGCGCGCAGTTCGTCACTCCTGTGGGGGTCCGGGCGGGGACACCAAGAGCCCGCCGATGAGCCTAGCTTGGTGTCCTAGGCGAAACCCCACACAAGACACGGCACAAACCTAGAAGAATTGCTGAGTTTTAATTCACCGGCCGTGAAAGCCAATATACCATCTTAATAAAACAGAAGTTCACTGTTAGTATATAAGGCAGTGTAGATCATCTGCAGACTAGTAAGGATTTATGGAGGCACATGTTGCTGAGCGTTCAAGATAACGTCAACGGTTTGGTCTAGCCGTAGATGCTCTTTGCGTTTTCCCTTTACGTACCGTACTTACTGTAAGTTTGACACAGCTGAAGTGTACTAAGCTATTATTATATTGTCACTGACTAGCAAATCATTGCGGTGTATATTCTTGAGACACTTCTATTAATGCTTTAGTCTTAGGTACCGGTACTTCAACATCTCCAGTAAATGACACAATGCCATCGGTCGACCGAACAATCATCACACAAACGAACTACTCCATAATAAGCGTATTATCAAATATTTACATACGATTGCAGTACATTAACGCGAACTGGTCTTTACAGACATACTGAAGACACTACAATTTACAGATGAACGATAGTTTATCCCAACTTTCATCAAACGAATTTAATCAAAGCTAATATTGTATCCCAGCATCGAATGTAAACAAACAATATGTCGGGCTGCTGCATACGCCATTTTCAAACTTTCGATACCTGCATTAAGGTCTGAGTATTGTAGTTGGCCTTGATACAACTGAGGTCTGGAGGTCTGGTATGATGGTGTGTATGCAAAGCCGACCCCCGACCTAGCAACTTGCCCGTCCACGTCTGCTGGTCTGGTTTGGTCTGGTCTGATAGTGTGTAGCAGCCTTATTAAGGAGTAATGCATAAGGCACGATGCCTTCTTGATTCTTGTGGTCAATCTAGTTATGTGACGGAACAATTAGTTCAAAGGTTGAATTTAACAAGATCGAGAAACCATGTCCCAATTCAAGGAATAAGTGGAATTAGTCATCAATCGAAATACTGTGTTAAGTTGTCAAAAGTCAAGGATTTCCGAGTTTAATGCTAGTGTTCATTGTCAGGTATTAAGTAAAATAACTAGATCCCTACCCAGAGGCGGCTCTAGAAAATGCGGGGCCCCAGGCGATATATATATATGTATCGCCGCAAATCCCTCCCCAAGCCTCCTACAGTATAATCTGAAATAGGGTTTGTAAAAATTATAACAAAAGGAAAAACAACAAAAACGATACCACGAAAATCCAACTAATTTTATACTCTTTAGCCTACTATATGCCTACAAAATTAATTTTTACAATTTCTGTTTGATTTAAAAAATGAAAAGTCGAAAGGGCTGCAAAGTCAAATAACTCATAATTTAAATACTTAAGACGGTGGAAAAAAGAAATATTTAGCCTACATGAATTTAACTGATTCACAAAAGACTAGACAAACAAACTGACAATAAAGTTTTATAATTTTCTACTCTTTAATTTATTCTAAAAAACCTTCTTTTCTTCTTTTTACAGCCCTGAATAATAAAAATTTATATTATACACAAAGTCTGCTCTACGTTTTCTTTTAAGTTCATCAAAAAGCTACTTTTCTACTTTTTGCTGCACTAAACTGGTCAATTAAATCACTGAAATTAACATTTGAGGCAACATCTCGCTCAATAGATAAAATGGACAAAGAAGAGAGTCTTTCTTGAGATATAGTTGATCGAAGATAATTTTTTATTAGCTTTAGCTTGGAAAATGATCGTTCTGCAGAAGCGACAGATACTGGTGTTGTCAAAAGAACTCGTAAGCCACATATATGTTAGGGTAGACATCCACTAAGTAGTCTTCAATCATATTTTTTAATACATTAGTCATTGTCACGTCTTCTTGGATAGTCATGATAAACATTTTCAGCTCTTGATACAAGCCCTCGCTATCTATATCAGAGCAACTTGTACTTCCTGACTTCAATGTAAGTGTCTCTTGAAGGCGGTTACAACTTTCCAAAAGGTCTTCATCTGGTGTATTCTTTAAAGAATGCAATCTGTAAAGGAACCCAAAACTTGATTCATACTTTTTCAGCACAACAAATCGTTTTTCAGTACTCTCAGCAATTTTGTCAATTACCATTAGGGAAAAGTCAGTTCGAAACAAATCTTCTGCACTTGAGCTTATTTCGTCTTCATTTTCATAAGAAAAGTGGGTTTTCTTTTTTTTTCTAAGGCGTGTCTTCTTGAACTCCTTTGGAATTTCAAGCGCATTCGCTATTTCATTTCCAGTAATAATTGCAGAAACTAGGCCACTGACCCTGTACTCAACCAACCAAGATAAAAACTTTTCAAGATGGTTAACGGCGGACGCAAGGTCCATGTCTGCTCTCTGCCACAACTTGCTAATAAACTGAATTTTTACCAACACATCATACCATACTACTAATAATATTATGAAATCATATGAAAGTATTTCAATTCTCAAAGAGTTGCACTCACTACCTGTTGTAGAATCGTTTGTTGAATCTGACAGCTCGTCCAGACACTCAGCAATTTCTTTCAGTTGGTAACGAACTGCCTTAACACTTTCCACTCGGCATTCCCATCTAGTTTCCTATAGTGGCTTTAGAGTAATGTTAATGTTTGTTTTGTTTTTCAGAATGCTCCATCTATTAGAAGAGGCAGAAAATAACACATAAAGCCTTTGCAGGGTCCCAAAGAAACATTTTGCTTTTATGCATGATAACGCTGCATCACACAACAACAAATTCCAACTATGACATCCGCACGGTATAAAAAACGCTAAGGAGTTCTCTGATAATATTCTTGTTTTTACTCCGCTGTAGTCAACCCGCATATTAGACCCATTATCGTAGCCTTGGCCTCGACAGTCGTTGATATCAAGGCCAAGGGTTTTTAGCTCAGCCATTACACATTTGGCTAAGTTTTCTCCAGTAGTGCTTTCAACGGGTAAAAAACCTAAAAAACTTTCTTCAATATGGCCTGTGCAAACATTCACATATCTTAAAATCAGTGACATCTGTTCAGTACGACCAACATCTGTAGTACAATCAAGAATAATGGAATAATATTTTGCTTCTCTGATGTGGCTCAAAATTGTTGCTTTTACTTGATTTGCCATATGTTCAATCAATACATTTTGAGTATTTTTGCAAGATAGGGAGCGTGAAGCTTGTTCTCTTCAACCTGATCAACATGAACTTTCAAAACGGGGTCAAATTTTGCTAACAATTTAATAAGGCCAAGAAAATTACCACTATGGTTTGTACTCAAGTTCTCTCTGTGACCTCTAAAAGCAAGGTTATGTGCTGCCAAATAATCTATAACAGCCAACACTCTCTCCAAAATGTCTCTCCACCGTTTTTTCTCAACTTCAATATGTTTTACCAACTTATCTTCTACTGTTACTCCTTTTTTAAGTCCTTTTTCTAACTGTACCCACTTCAACATGGAAGCCAAATGGTCTGGAGCAGTGTCATGCAATTTAAGATAAGCTCACAAATTTTTCCAGTTATTCATTCCACTGTCACATAGTGAAGACGTGTTTGATGTTGAAATTAGGTGACAGGCAAAACAATAAACTTTATCTTGTTTTTGGGAGTGGACTAAATAGCGCCTATCCTGTTTTTCTTTATTGGGAAGAATTCTGGTGTAATAAAAATTAGAAAAATGCCTATTATTTTTGTCTAGCGGGTAAGTTGTATTGTCAATCCTTATTGGGCCTTGTAAAACAAAACCACACCTATCCATGTCATTGAGAAGATAATCCCAAACACCAGGATCGTTGCTTATGCAAACTGACGTTAGTGTGGGTTCTTCTACTTCTACAGTATCTGTACCTGCAGCTGTAAGTGCATCAGGCTCTCTAAAAACTACGTTTCCAATGTCGGACATTGGTAGGCCTATAATAGGCTCCATTTCTTCAACCTCCAGCTCCGATGTGTCATTTAGTACAAAGTAAAGTTTAGAGGCAGAGCTAGAGCCAGAAGTATTGGTATAAGATTTAATTCCACTACCATCTTCAACTTTTTCCTCAATACTAACACTTAAGTTACGACTACTACTCACAAATTTATCCAAGGAACCACTAATCTTTGTTTGATAATTTTCCCAGGAAGCCTTCTTTTTTCTTTTCACATTTCCAGACGCATATTTTCGACCTACGTCTCTATCACCTTTACAATTTCCCGACATGTTCACCCAATAACATAACAATATTCCAATATATTTCTGTTATTTCACAATCACAAAGGATTTTTTAGGTTAACTGGTTAAGTTTACACAAATGCACTGCTAAAACAGCGTCACAGCCAGCCACAACTACTGAAGTCTGCAAACAGCACAAAGCACAGTGAGTCATCAACTACGTAGATTGTAGTGGCTGTGGCATTGCCGCGCGGGTGAGTTAGCGTGCTGTGAGAGGGGTGGGAGGGGTAGCGTCTCTCTTTCTCTTGTTTCGCACGCGATCACTCCAGTCAGCTGTACTGGGAACACCAGAAAGGAAGAGAGAGAGGTAGATTTATATATAGCCACAACGGTTACGTTACGGTAGCCCTTCTGAGACGTAAGCAATCAACTGCCGTGCTGCTGCTGCGTTCAAAGCGACATTATGATTCATGCACGCTTAATTTATAATTTAATAATTGATTCATAATGATACTGTATATTTTTATTATTACGAGCACCCCGCGGGGCCCTCAAGTGCGCGGGGCCCTAGGCGCCGCCTGGTTCGCCTGTTCCTAGAGCCGCCTCTGTCCCTACCTGCCAGACACATAGACATATCTAAATGGAACCTCCATAAGGATATCCTGAATTTCACATTCCCGGAAATATCGACATTTTATTAGGATCAGAAGTGTTTTTCAACATTATGAAGCATGATCGCAGGTCCAGACAAGGTGACTGGCCAGTCTTACAAGATACGCAGCTGGGTTACATTCTTTTGTGGCAGATTTAAGTCAACTTCACATGTTCGTGGTCCTTTCATTTTTTTTTCTTTGTAACGAAGCATTAGATCAGCAATTAACAAGGTTCTGGGAATTAGAGGATGTTCCGAGCAACTTGAAGGGAACTAACCATGATGTCTTTGAGAGGCATTTTCAGAAAACCACAGTACGTGACGCGGACGATTTGTTGTCAGCTTCCCATTTAAGAAGGATTCAAGTAATCTTGGAGAGTCTCATCAGAATGCATTGAGTCGTATTCATCTTCTAGAGAGGCGTTTTGCAAGACAGCCTGTTATGGCTGAAGCATACAATAATTTCATGACTGAGTATGAAGAGATAATCACATGAAAGAAGTTAAGGAGACTCAAGTTGTGGATCTGAAAGACGTCTATTACATTCCTCGCCATGCTGTCTTTAAGGAATCAAGCCCGACGACTAAGTTAAGAGTAGTCTTTGATTGTTCAAGTAAAACGTCTAGCGGGTGCTCTCTGAATGATTTACTATTATCTGGCTCCACACTTCAACAAGATTTGAATTCAGTAGTGCTAAGATTCAGAACTTATCCAGTGGTATTCACGGCCGACATTGAAAAAAGATACAGTCAGTCTGAGAGACTAGACTTTATATCATTTCAAATGACGCATGCTACAAATGCTCGAATCCCCAGGACTCTTTCAACAGGCTCCGTTACCCATTAACTTAGACTTCCCACGCGGGGAACGGAGAGATGGAGGTGCACTCTGCTGCATGATGTTACGCACTCGCTGTCTCCGTATCGCATAACGTCAAACCCCAGGAGTAAACTCAGACTCGGTGCATATGCACTGAACAAGATGATGACGTCATACACGCCGTAACCGTAACGCATAACGGTAGACCAAAGTATAACGATGAAGTCGACAAGATCATGATAAAATGTACAGAAATATAACAGTATGCAGGGGCGGTTCGACCTTGTACATCTAGGGGGGGAGGGGTGATAATTTAAAAAATGCCGACTGGCTGTTTAACATTGCCGACTATACGCTTAAAAACTGAGCAACGGGAGGGAAAGGGGGAGGGGGAGGGAGAGGGGGGAGGGGGAGGGAGAGGGGGGAGGGGGAGGGAGAGGGGGGAGGAGGGCGGCGGCGGTGGCAAACGATACACAAGACAAATATACTTAATTAACGGCTTTCATTTAAAATGTATTTTATTAGTTCCAGAATTTTGAATCGCAGGAAAATTTTAGAAATGAACAAAATACGTGTTTAAATATTACAAGATTTAAAAAACTCGAGTTATCTTCCTAAATCAACCATTAGGGGCCGATAACCTAGATGTTAGGCCCCTTAAAACAACAATTATCATCATCATCATCATCATCTTTCTAAATCCCTACTCTACGATGATTTAACAAGGACCATTTCTCCACTATCTCCGTAATTTCAATGTCGTCGACCTTATCTTTCGTTGAAAACATCATCAGGGAGTCTAAGCATTCGTCACCCATCGATGTCCGCAAATGATTGAAAATGAGCTTCAACTTGCTGAAGGATCGTTCGGAAGAAGCAGAAGACACTGGGGATGTTAAAATCAGTCGAACTACTTGATAACCACATGGGATAATCCTCTTTAATTTAACAGCACCTTTTGCGATTTCTTTAAATGATGAGCACTGTTTACTGGCATCAAGCAGCACAAGCTCAGCCAGCACAAGCTCTTCATCTTGAAGGATGATTTTTGAGCGTGATTGGTTTATAGATCGGACGCACTCGATGGTGCAGTTTTTTCTGTCAGCGGGTATCTTGAAAATTATGTGGAATGGCTCTAGCAAAGAAATTAGTTTTGCGAGATGTCTTGCACGTTTGTAGTAAATACATCCACAAGTATTCGGAACTCCTTGCTGTAGAATGTAAGGAGAGAAATTTCTGCTGTCGTTTCAGCGTGCGTATCATACTTCTTTGCAAGTCGCCGGGTCCTGTGGTGCTTTAAGAAGTCTTCCTCCGCATTTACTTGCATACTTTTCGCAAATGACAATGCACTCTTTACTAAAGCGTTCATCTTGCCGTCGTCATCAATATCTTCAAAAGACTTCAAAGCGCTCTGAATCAGCTGCATCGCGTCTACTCCATCCAGCTCCTCCGCTTCTAAAAGCTCGGTTACGTTCTTAATTTTAAACATGATGTTTTTGGTAAAGTACATGCCGGAGATAAAATCAAAGTTTAGAAGCTGTTTGTGCAAGCCTGATCCAAAAGTTCGGGTTTTACTGTCAAATTTAGAATCGAATGAGGTTTTCATTGTTTCCAATGTTGTGACTATCTCTTTATAAGACGTAGAAACAGCTCTCACCGATTCGGCGTGCGCAGTCCACCTTGTTTTTGATAAATTCTTAAGTTGAAGTGAATTTTCAATTTTATCCAGCTCTTCCTGCAAGCTTAATAATGTCGTTTCGTGCTACCCGAAAAAAACCGTACAATGCTTCAAGAGTGTCAAAAACTCTCGGAGAAGAGCGCTAGCATTACAAGCTGTCTCTACAAAAATGTTTAACCTGTGAGCTTGGCATGGAACGTACGGAACAGGGGCGGCTCCTGATTAAAATTCTAGGGTGAGCCAGATTATACTATTGTTGTTACATATTAAATATTGTTTTATATTTGGCATTTATTGTTGCCAATATTGCCATTATCATAATTCCACACAACACAAAATTTGTAACAAGTTCTAATAAATAGCTGATGCATTAAAAAACTGTACCCATATGGCTCTTTATTAATACATACAGGGTCATCGAAAAATAATGCCAACATTTCAAAAAATTATAGCACCGAAACCCTTTATGTTAAACGTATAATTCTTTCACTGAACGCCAGCTGGTTAAAGTAAGTTTTGTTTTGGAGGGGACGTGACCTTGCTATGCGCACACTAGATGCGCAGTAGCCAAGGTCGGCCGGGGACGCGTGCACCAATGACTGCACCGTCCGACAAACTGCACCTGATTACAAAGCTGTAATTCGATGGTTTAATCAGTTTAAGGAAACAGGGACTGTAGAGAAAAAATCTAGGCCAGGCCGACCACCAACATCAGCATTGAACGCACGCTTTCCCAATGGCTGGATTGGTACGTGCAATCATTTCAGGAGTAACTGTCAAGATGGCGGCAGAAATTCGCTCCCGCAGGTGCTCCAAATCCCGATTTTTTTCTTCATATACAATGTTTTTAATGTACCCCCAGAAAAAAATCCAAACGGGTGAGGTCGGGACTTTATTGGCGCGCGCGCCCCCGGCCGACCTTGGCTACTGCGCATCTAGTGTGCGCATAGCAGGGCCAAGTCCCCTCCAAAACAAAACTTACTTTAGCCAGCTGGCGTTCAGTGAAAGAATTACACGTTTAACATAAACATATACGTTTTTGCAATGTTGGCATTATTTCTCGATGACCCTGTATATTCTCTCCTGTGCTTGGATGAAGCAAATTTATCCATCAGCTTGGTTGATGAGGTCATAATTATTCAATTTCTAACTTTGTGTTCAGAGCTATAGAAGAAAATGGATTTGTTTAAAAATTCCACTTTCATTTTCCTGTTTCGGCATACAATCGACATATTAAATAACTACGTACCGTGCCACAAATTTAAACAAAACATTTATACAGTAGAAATTACAGCTTCATCGACAGAACTCACTCACACATTTGTACTGTACTTGGAATATCAGACAACTGAAAATGTATATGTTTGTCTTATGTCAGCAATCTGCGAACAATAGCTGAATACCTGTTTAAGAGCGTGGAGTGGGGTGAACCCTTCTCCCGTAATCCTGTTTGACAGAGACAGAAGCAGGAAGCTTCAAAGCAACGCTAAGGGGCCCAATCTTCTGGCCCTTGAAGAGAGAGAAAATTCCCTTAATAGCACTGAAGAATTCGCGTGCAAGACAGTGCTAGGTCCACTGTTTCCTTACCCTGCCCATGAAACTTGCTACGGAGCGGCCCTCGCTATGACGATACACCGCACGAGACTGTCAGGATCTTAAGCTAAGGATGAGTTATTTATAAGGAATTCTCTTTAGAGATTCTAGAAGGGTAAAACATTTTAAAATGAGTATCTGTAATATAAAGTCATTTTAAAAGACAATAATTAAACAAATTCTTTGCAATGCTGCCTAACGGCCTTGGGTGGGCAGGGCCCATTTGGCCCTTAATGACGCACCGTCCCTGGTACTGTGCCCGTTTAGACCGGAGTCCGCACGACCACATATGCATTTTACCAATAATCAGTCAGCACGAGAGTCAAAATATCCCGGAGCGCCAGATGGGTTAAAGCAAATCGCAAAAACGACATCAAATAAAAAAATGCTTTACTGATTTTTGGCTCAATGCAACAATAAGGATAGAAGGAGATTCAGTTGGGTATAACACATCAAGTAAAATTATCTCAGTTTATTTTGAATTTAAAATTGACTGCAAAGATGCTCAAAGCAGCATCACTCACGTGTGGCGATCCACACTCCTATTTACACAATATACAGAAATTTTCCAAACACATTTGACAATTATCTTTTGGAAACACAAGTCTGATTGTCAGTCCTGTAGACTGTGTTCCAAAATTATTTATGATTAATTCCAGTTCAAATTTAATTGTCTCTACTGGAAATATCGTAGATCACTGTTTGAATTTTTACATAACATTAACACTCGTAGAATAAATGTTCATAGAATTTTTAACTTTCACTTATTTTTCCAGTTTCAAAAAATATATGGTCGAAAAATATTATTATTTCTGAATCAACACAAATTATTTACACATATTAATAACATCTGAAAAGTATTTGACCTTGAGCATAGCATCGAAGAACTGTGCGAAGCACAACAAAAATTAATTGTTCTTCTGACATTAAACATTCGAGAAGTGACTCGATTATGAACTTCAAGTTCCTAACAAAATATATGATTTCTGAATCATCAACTTGATCAATAAATTGTTGAACCATTCAACTATTCAATTTTCCACTTGGAATCATTATTATGAAAAAATATTTATATTCATGGCCATTTTAGCAATTTTCACAATTTGCAATTCTTCGACAGAATGCGGAAAAAAGAATTGTAGTTTCATAATAAATTCATTTAGTTCATGGCACTAGGATTGAAAACATCCTTCAAATTATTCGTGGTTAAAGAATTATTTTTAATTGGCAGTGGCCCATTCTATTATTTGTGTAAGAACACAATATTCCAACAACAACGGCAAATGTCTTCCTCTGAAGAAGAATAAACTACTATCATGACAAATCCGGGTTCTAGCAAAATCAAAGTCTTAATGGAATTCGTAAACAAGGTTGAAATAAGAACTGATGGTTTCAAGAAATAACCTTCGGGTCATTCATACGACGAAATGTGTAGTTCCAATACTCCTACTATAAACCTGAGCCATCAAACCTGCTATTTGATTGATGCTCGAAAAAATCTCCTCATTCCTGCGACTTAAACATGCGCACCTGGGAATGGCATTTCAACTACTCCACACATATAAATTTTCTTCCCAAAATGTATACAATAAATCAAGCCTCTGCTTGTTATCAACACTGGAAGATTAATAAACTTACAAGTTTATTTTATTTTACCATTCAGTTCAACCCGTGAATTTACCATACTTATGAAAATCTTTATTTCACTTTTGAGTGTATTTACTTCATGATCTTATATAAATACAAAAATATCCTATTTGATACAATTATCAATTGCTTCCCGTTTCATGCCTCTCCGTGTTATCTGAAAAATATACTTTGCTCATTGCAAATATCAACTGTTCAACCAGAACTGAAATGTTGGTTGAATGCGGGCTTGCGTTAACCACTCTCCTTCGGAAAATCTCCTGTTCCAAACTAGAAATGATTAAACTACTTCAAAGGCTCTCTCTCAATACATATGATTATTATAAAATATAATATCCAAAAATTATTTAGAAAAATTATCAAAATTATTATTATTATTATTAGTGGATTATTATTATTATTATTTGTTATATCATTTTAAATGTATTTAATTATCATCTCCTTATGTAAGAATCCACATGTTCGAATTTTCGAATATGGAAAAAAAATATCCATTCCTCAACAAAAATAATTATTAACTTTTACAGTTACATCGGCTGATTACCGTGATTTCCCAAAAATATGAAATATTCAAATAAATGCTGAAATGCTCGGTCATCGATCCTAAACTGTTCTGAGTGCTGAAAATACTCAGAATAACTCTAACAAGTCTTGCGTAAATCATTGCAAGATTTAATTACGAAGAAAAATAAATGTGTTGGTCATCTGCCGAAAAATAGTTTGTTCCAATTAGCTAGGCATAATATAATTCAAATGTGGCTTACATTTCTTGATGGTCTTGAAGCGTAGTAAACCTGGTCTGTACCAGATCTATCCATAAACATGCCCTATCGGACAAGCATGTATAATCCTTGTATCGGCCGCCATTATATACCCACAATCCGTCTAATAAGACATAGTGGTAGTATCTCTTGACGTTTGAATTAACTGTTGTTCCATTTTTATATGGGCTTCTATCAAAGCCATAACAGTTTGTTTAAATGGGGTCAGATCTAAGTGATCTATTCTTAGATATGTCAGTTGTAACATAACTCACGGTAATCTTTTCAATACAAGAAGACACTGACAATCTAACCAATCAACGGCTGTTCTGAAGATCGTTCCCTGGGCATGGTTTATCACCATCTACCATGCGCGAAGCAACCTGTAGTTTCCCTTGCGTAGACTAATGAACAACACCGTGATAGACTGGTCTTCAATGTACTGATAGATCGAAGTGGTTATTAAGTTACCAATATGAAAACTGACTGAAATGGATTTAAACATCCAAGTATTAGGTTATTACTGGACTGTGACAAAGTACTAATTCTAGACAAAGTCTAGCATATGTCCTTGTAGAAACATAAATATTTCTTCCAGTGTCTGTAGAAAATAATCAATCACCTTAGTGATCCTCCCTGCCGGAAACTTACTAAGTTCCACTTCGTAGCGCAGTACTTTTGTGACTATCACAACTTTGAAAATAACTTCTGCGTAGATCCGGCAACCATGTGCCTTGGCTCAGCGTAGCAGCAGCTTGCTCGGCAAGTGCTTGTGTTGGAATGAGCTATCGATGCCTCGGCCGGCCGGCTTTTATTCAAAACTGCCAGGGTCACGCGTCATCACGCTGAAATCTAGAAATCATCATATCTCTGGTATCCCTGGTCCGATTTACTTGGTACTAAGTGCATTCTCTTTCATTTGGCCGTGCCAGTAATCTGATCCAAGTCTCAAGTCTCTACTCCATGGTTAACTATTTAATCAATAAATAGCCTCGACCTCTGCTATTACTCGCTACGTCACTTGACATGCAAGTATCGGTATATTCTTTCCAATTGCTTCGAGAAGCAATGTAGCGCGATATTCAAATATCTCAACTTTCAACAGCGGCTGTAGCCTTTCCCTTGATATCTAGGTGTCTGAATCTTGGAATACCCATTCCTAGAGTTGGGCACATCCACCCCACACCTAGCAAAAAATAAAAATTGACAAATTTTTATTTTTCCTATCTACACATTAAATCATCTGGTTCTAGAATAATAAATCTTCAAATTCGATGCATTATAAGTTCCCACGATGTTACCAGTTCGTGTATTAGCGACTTCATAGCTTCCATTATTGTTTACTTCCACAATACGATAGGGTCCAGCGTAAAGGCTTGCAAACTTCGAGTACACTCGATTTTGCACGTCAGAGGGTGTAGGTCTTTTCACTAAAACAAGAGTTCCTACGCGCAAGGGTCTGCGAAAACGCTTTCCTCTCACTCTGCGCTCTCTTTTCTCAGCTTGGCTCCTCAACTTGTCTAAAGCTAGAGTTTCCCTTATCTGACGACTTGGTTCAATCTCAGGTGGAATAGAGATGATTCGATCCCATAATCTTTTTGGTTTAATTCCATGATGAAGCAACATGGGAATCTGTCCAGTACTCTCATGAATCGTAGAGTTGATGGATTCGGATGCTAAAGAGAGAACATCCATCCATTTCCAATGCTCATTTGGACAATAGAGGCGGCAAAATTTTGCTATTTCAGCCATCACGCGTTCTGCTGGATTGCTCTCTGGATGTCTGATAGAACAAAACAATTGTCTAATCCCAAGATTATTCATGACGGTTCGAAATTCTAAAGATGTAAATTGAGGTCCACGATCTGATAAAAGGAATTCCGGTTTGCCTGCTTCCGGAATTACGTTGTCTCTAATTCTCTTCGCACAATATTTTGCGTTTGCCTTCTGAATTGGATGTAACATAGTGTATTTGCTGAATATATCCATGGTCACCAGAATATATCGGTTACCTCTTTTAGACTTTGGGAGAGGACCATATAAATCAGTCGCGAAGATTTCACAAGGCTTAGAAGGAATAATAGGCCTTGGTAATTCTCTCAGTAATCTAGAATTATGTTTACTCCTTTGGCATAAATCGCATTCTCGAATAGTGTTCCTGACAGTTTGTCGCATTCGCTCCCACGAAAATTTCTCTTGAATCAAGTTGACTGTCTTATCTACTCCAGCATGACCTGCGATTCGATGTGCCATCCAGATAATGGGTTTTTGCATTCGCAGAGGTATCACTACTCTCAGCTTCGTGTGGTCGGGATCTGCAAACTTGTAGATTAAACCATCTAACATCATAAAATCTCTTGAAATTCTTTCAGTTTCCACAAAATCATCATCATTTGGTTCCATATCTCCTTGTAGAAAACGAAAAATGTTTCTAAGACGTCGGTCTCTCCTCTGGGATAAATGCAACAATCTTAACCTTCTCAAGGTATCTTCATCCTCCTGCGTCAGGTTAACTTGAAAAACCTTAGATGTAGACTCCACTGCTCGACTCAATAAATCAGCTCCCACGTTCAACTTTCCAGGAGTGTGTTCAATAACTAGGTTGAATTGTTGAATAAAAAGTGACCACCTAGTTATCCTATCACTGGCAAAGTTTGTTCTCAAGATAAACTCCAATGCGTGGTGATCAGTCCTCCCAATGACTGAATGTCCAATTAACATTTTCTTCCACGACTCCAACGCGAATATTACAGCAAGTGCTTCTAACTCTGTGGTGTAATAATTCCTTTCTGATGGACGACGTTTCCTGCTAATGAACGCCAGGTAACGTCTCTTGTGGTCGTCATCTTCTTGAAGAAGAATAGCTCCAATCCCTACGGTGGATGCATCAGATTCTATGATGAAATTCTTGGTAAAGTCAGGATACTCCAATTTCACACTGTTTACCAATAACCTCTTGGCATCTTGAAATGATTGTTCACAATCTTCATCCCATTTCCATTTGTTTCCTTTCCTTAATAATTCCTGCAATGGCGCTACCGTCTTGGTGAAGTTTGGACAATGCCCTGCAAAGAATTGGCATGTCCCGAGAAAACTGTGGACATTCTTCACTCTAGTAGGTCTAGGGAAATTTGCAATTGCCTGTATCTTCGTCTCATTGGGACGGTATCCTTCTCCATCCAGAATGTGACCCAAAATTTTTATTTCCTTTCGAAAGAACTGACATTTTCGAAGGTTTACTTTAAAGTTCGCTTTTCTCAAATCTGCGAATAGCATCTGAAGATGTAACAAATGTTCTTCCTTAGTCTCAGATGCAATTAGGATATCATCTATATAACGAATTGCTATCTCTTTTCCTTCAGGACTCAAATTTTGTTCCAGTGCTCTGATCAAAACAGATCCAGATGTTTTGACTCCAAATGGTAGACGGCGGAATACATATGTCTGCTGGTCAAACATAAATCCTGTAAACTTC
Organism: Meconema thalassinum; assembly: GCA_946902985.2. Lineage (NCBI taxonomy): Eukaryota > Metazoa > Arthropoda > Insecta > Orthoptera > Tettigoniidae > Meconema > Meconema thalassinum. The sequence goes on from OX336395.1 coordinate 195,293,541, forward strand.
TTGGAATCTTCACTAAGCCTAATGTGATGGTAGGACGAAGTGAGATCAATATTAGAGCACCAGACCTTGCCTTGGAATTTCCTTAACAGTTCCCTAATAATTGGTGGTCTGTCATACTCTGGCAGCAATCTTGAATTCAAATTTCGCGCGTCTAAACATAGTCTCAGACTTCCATCTTGTTTAGCACTACTGCTAATGGATTGACATAAGATGTAGTGTACTTTTCAATCACATTGTTGCTTTCCATTTCCTTGATAAGCACTTTTACCCTCTCTCGATGCTTTTCCGCAACCGGATACAATTTAGCATGAAAAGGTGCATCATCATTTACACGAATACGATATTCAAAATCCTTAATTTCACCAGGTTTAATATCAAAAATATCGTGATACTCTTCCAAAATTCTCCCTAGCTCTGGGGACTCCTTCTCAGTGTAGACTTCTCTTCCTTCAGCTTCATGAAAAATCAGAGACCATTGAGCATCTCCCTCGATGTCTTCCTCTTCTTTTCCCTCGAAGTTTATCTCTTCGGTATTCTTGAATCTGATCGTCTCTGTCTTCATGTCTATCACTGCTTGATATTTCTGAATGAAATCCGCTCCCAATATCATGTCAAAAGCCATGTCCTTCATTACTACAAACACATGTCGGAAATCATGTCCTCCAATAGTAATACATAAGTATAATTGTGTTTTACACAGAGATATTTTATTGGGTATTATTCCTTGGATCTAAATTCCTGATACTGGAATCTCCTCTAAATTCTCTTTGAGCTTCCACAGAATATAAAGCTTCTCACTTACAAGACAAAGCATAGCCCCAGTATCAATCAAAGTATCGACATGCATACCGAATACTTCGCATGATATGATTGGCATTCTAATTCTTGTACCCATTTCTTTCCGTTCATCATTCTGTTGAATTAAGTCATCATCCTCTGCTTGCCATTTAATAATTCTGGAAGTGAAAGTGTTTAAAATTCTATCTTCTACTGTGAATTCGAAGTTTGTTTTTTTTCGTTACCATTCCCCCGGGATTGTTGTGTTCCCGATGGACCTGGTTCATTGGGCCTCTGCTCCAAAAACTGCAAGTTATCTTGGTGTCTTGCTTCCAAGTTTTTCCACGTCTCATTGTTGAACTCTTCATTGGACTGACGAGTATCCACATTCCCTCTGTTATTGTAGTTGTTTCTACCATAGTACCTTCTTTCCTGGTACCTTCCTTGGTTATCCCTAGGCCTTCTCCATCGAGTGTTGTATCGATTTCCATCATCCGGTCTCGCATAAGGCTTGTAACTGTATCTGTTACTGTACTGATTCCATCCTCTTCTATTGGGATCTTCCCTCGGCGTTTTCTCTTCTCGCCCCTCTCGAATCTCTCGAGGTGTTTGAGAATAACTATCAGCCATAACAGCGTACACAGTGTTGTTACTCTTTCCTCCCTTCTGATGAAAGAATTGAGCGTTCGTATGATCCAGCTTCTGTAATACTTCGTCAAATTGCTCCATATTATAGATATCAGCAGCGATCAAAGTCCTCTGGACGTCTGCTGGAAACTGACGTATCAATGCGGTAATCAATTCGTTATCTGGCATCGGCGGATCTAAATGTTGCAGTTTAGAAAGCTGCCCAGAAAAGTACGTAGAGTATCGAGTAGGTTGTGACGTCGAGAATCTCTTAGAATATAATTCTGCTCTGACTTGCTGTTGGGTTTCTGGGGACCAAAACTTTTTCAATAACCCACGAGAAAACTCCTCAAAAGTGGTTAGAGTGGATCTAAAAGCTCTAAACCAAAGAAGTGCAGGACCTTCCAAAAACCTCCCTATCACTCGGATCTGTCTTTCTTTAGGGATCTTGGAATCTTTCAGGTAATCCCCTGCTTCTCTCAAAAATTCCACGGGTGTCACAGAATCCCGCCCTGAAAATTTAGAAGGCTTATCCTCTACATTCTTGAATACAGTTATGGGGTTGGATTGAAATACTGTCCTGACCTCATCCTGTCTTTGACTATCAGTTTCTCTAGCTGCTCCTAGATTTATCTGGATCTGTTCTTTTCCCCTTACATTTGGCATTTTCAACAGATGGTCAGACTGTTTCTCGTCCTTGATTTGAGTTTTCATAGCCTCAAGTTCCTTCTGGTTTTCTTCTGCCATTTTCTTAATAGCTTCAGTTTCTTTACAATTCTCCTTGACATCAGTGGATATCTGGTTCATAACAGCCTCATGACTTTTCAATGACCCTGTCATATCTGATATGTCCTTCTGAGTTGCTTGGATATCTTTGGAAATTACTTGAATATGGGATGACAAAGATTCCCTAATCTCCTTGATTCCCTCTTGGTTCTCCAGCTTGAGTGTGTCTTTAATTTCATTGACAACTGTGGTTTTAATTACAGTTTGTAACTCATTAATTACACCTTCTCTTATTTCTCCCATTACAAGTTCTTTGAATTGTTCTGTCAACCGTTGAACAACTAGAATTCCCATCTCATTACTCTCCTTCTTCACTCTGACTTCTAGGTTGATCATGTCTTCACCAACTTTCCTAAGACCATGTTCTATCCTATCAGCTAAGCTTTGGGATCGAAGATCGGCATCGCGAAATTTATCGTCCATTAAACTTGCGTTAGTAGCTAATTAAGTTTCGAGCTCATGTGTTTTTTCGCATAATTTATTTATTTTACTTTCAAGTGTCATTTTCAAAATTTCAGAATTCTCTTTAAATTTAATTTCCATAGAATTAAATTTACTATTTAAATTTTCTTTCAAGTTACCTTTTAACCTGCTTTCTAAAGAATAAGAATTTTCTTTAAGTTTATTTTCTAAAGAATCAGAATTTTCCTTAAGTTTTTCATCTAAACTTTCTTTCAAGTTATCTTTTAACCTGCTTTCTAAAGAATCAGAATTTTCTTTAAGTTTATCATTCAAATTTTCTTTAAGTTTATTTTCTAAAGAATCAGAATTTTCTTTAAGTTTATCGTTTAAACTTTCTTTAAGTTTATTTTCTAAAGAATCAGAATTTTCTTTAAGTTTATCGTTTAAACTTTCTTTAAGTTTATCAGAATTTTCTTTAAGTTTCCTTTCCAAAGCCTCAGTATTTTCTTTCATAATGGCTGCTACACGCAGTCCAGCTTCTTTTGAACTCTCCTCCAAACTCCTCATCATTCTCATCATTTCTTCCATAATTTTCAATTATTATTCAAAACTTAGGGGTATACAATATTGGCAAACACAAGCTTATAACTGGAACAAGAAATATGAATAGCTAATTGGAACACTCTAATAAAATGAGATTTGTCCTAATGTCGACGTGATGGAAAAACAAAATTCTCTACTTTTACGAATTACATTTACCACAATATCACAAGAAAAATATGCAAGTTCTCAAATATCCTCCACCTGGATTATAATAATGTGTATGTCCAGTCATCGAACGTTTACTACTGAATTTACTTGACGCCCTAATGGTTAAGCCATTATCAAAAATAATCAAACCCATTCTAACTATTAACCATGTTAAATTTTTAATTTTCCCCACTAATTGGGTTTCCTACTAATTTATTCATCCAAACCAGACATCTCTCAACTCCCAATATATTTATAGAAAAAAAAATATCACAATTTAAATCGGCATGCGATTGACCATGTCTAAATCGAGACCCACGTTCGAAGCCATTTCTCTCTCTATCTTATTTTATGTGCCCGTTTAGACCGGAGTCGCACGACCACATATGCATTTTACCAATAATCAGTCAGCACGAGAGTCAAAATATCCCGGAGCGCCAGATGGGTTAAAGCAAATCGCAAAAACGACATCAAATAAAAAAAATGCTTTACTGATTTTTGGCTCAATGCAACAATAAGGATAGAAGGAGATTCAGTTGGGTATAACACATCAAGTAAAATTATCTCAGTTTATTTTGAATTTAAAATTGACTGCAAAGATGCTCAAAGCAGCATCACTCACGTGTGGCGATCCACACTCCTATTTACACAATATAAAGAAATTTTCCAAACACATTTGACAATTATCTTTTGGAAACTCAAGTCTGATTGTCAGTCCTGTAGACTGTGTTCCAAAATTATTTATGATTAATTCCAGTTCAAATTTAATTGTCTCTACTGGAAATATCGTAGATCACTGTTTGAATTTTTACATAACATTAACACTCGTAGAATAAATGTTCATAGAATTTTTAACTTTCACTTATTTTTCCAGTTTCAAAAAATATATGGTCGAAAAATATTATTATTTCTGAATCAACACAAATTATTTACACATATTAATAACATCAGAAAAGTATTTGACCTTGAGCATAGCATCGAAGAACTGTGCGAAGCACAACAAAAATTAATTGTTCTTCTGACGTTAAACATTCGTGAAGTGACTCGATTATGAACGTCAAGTTCCTAACAAAATATATGATTTCTGAATCATCAACTTGATCAATAAATTGTTGAACCATTCAACTATTCAATTTTCCACTTGGAATCATTATTATGAAAAAATATTTATATTCATGGCCATTTTAGCAATTTTCACAACTTGCAATTCTTCGACAGAATGCGGAAATAAGAATTGTAGTTTCATAATAAATTCATTTAGTTCATGGCACTAGGATTGAAAACATCCTTCAAATTATTCGTGGTTAAAGAATTATTTTTAATTGGCAATGGCCCATTCTATTATTTGTGTAAGAACACAATATTCCAACAACAACGGCAAAGGTCTTCCTCTGAAGAATAATAAACTACTATCATGACAAATCCGGGTTCTAGCAAAATCAAAGTCTAAATGGAATTCGTAAACAAGGTTGAAATGAGAACTGATGGTTTCAAGAAATAACCTTCGGGTCATTCATACGACGAAATGTGTAGTTCCAATACTCCTACTATAAACCTGAGCCATCGAACCTGCTATTTGATTGATGCTCGAAAAAATCTCCTCATTCCTGCGACTTAAACATGCGCACCTGGGAATGGCATTTCAACTACTCCACACATATAAATTGTCTTCCCAAAATTTATACAATAAATCAAGCCTCTGCTTGTTATCAACACTGGAAGATTAATAAACTTACAAGTTTATTTTATTTTACCATTCAGTTCAACCCGTGAATTTACCATACTTATGAAAATCTTTATTTCACTTTTGAGTGTATTTACTTCATGATCTTATATAAATACAAAAATATCCTATTTGATACAATTATCAATTGCTTCCCGTTTCATGCCTCTCCGTGTTATCTGAAAAATATACTTTGCTCATTGCAAATATCAACTGTTCAACCAGAACTGAAATGTTGGTTGAATGCGGGTTTGCGTTAACCACTCTCCTTCGGAAAATCTCCTGTTCCAAACTAGAAATGATTAAACTACTTCAAAGGCTCTCTCTCAATACATATGATTATTATAAAATATAATATCCAAAAATTATTTAGAAAAATTATCAAAATTATTATTATTATTATTAGTGGATTATTATTATTATTATTATTTGTTATATCATTTTAAATGTATTTAATTATCGTCTCCTTATGTGAGAATCCACATGTTCGAATCTTCGAATATGGAAAAAAAATATCCATTCCTCAACAAAAATAATTATTAACTTTTACAGTTACATCGGCTGATTACCGTGATTTCCCAAAAATATGAAATATTCAAATAAATGCTCGGAATGCTCGGTCATCGATCCTAAACTGTTCTGAGTGCTGAAAATACTCAGAATAACTCTAACAAGTCTTGCGTAAATCATTGCAAGATTTAAATACGAAGAAAAATAAATGTGTTGGTCATCTGCCGAAAAATAGTTTGTTCCAATTAGCTAGGCATAATATAATTCAAATGTGGCTTACATTTCTTGATGGTCTTGAAGCGTAGTAAACCTGGTCTGTACCAGATCTATCCATAAACATGCCCTATCGGACAAGCATGTATAATCCTTGTATCGGCCGCCATTATATACCCACAATCCGTCTAGTAAGACATAGTGGTAGTATCTCTTGACGTTTGAATTAACTGTTGTTCCATTTTTATATGGGCTTCTATCAAAGCCATAACAGTTTGTTTAAATGGGGTCAGATCTAAGTGATCTATTCTTAGATATGTCAGTTGTAACATAACTCACGGTAATCTTTTCAATACAAGAAGACACTGACAATCTAACCAATCAACGGCTGTTCTGAAGATCGTTCCCTGGGCATGGTTTATCACCATCTACCATGCGCGAAGCAACCTGTAGTTTCCCTTGCGTAGACTAATGAACAACACCGTGATAGACTGGTCTTCAATGTACTGATAGATCGAAGTGGTTATTAAGTTACCAATATGAAAACTGACTGAAATGGATTTAAACATCCAAGTATTAGGTTATTACTGGACTGTGACAAAGTACTAATTCTAGACAAAGTCTAGCATATGTCCTTGTAGAAACATAAATATTTCTACCAGTGTCTGTAGAAAATAATCAATCACCTTAGTGATCCTCTCTGCCGGAAACTTACTAAGCTCCACTTCGTAGCGCAGTACTTTTGTGACTATCACAACTTTGAAAATAACTTCTGCGTAGATCCGGCAACCATGTGCCTTGGCTCAGCGTAGCAGCAGCTTGCTCGGCAAGTGCTTGTGTTGGAATGAGCTATCGATGCCTCGGCCGGCCGGCTTTTATTCAAAACTGCCAGGGTCACGCGTCATCACGCTGTAATCTAGAAATCATCATATCTCTGGTATCCCTGGTCCGATTTACTTGATACTAAGTGCATTCTCTTTCATTTGGCCGTGCCAGTAATCTGATCCAAGTCTCAAGTCTCTACTCCATGGTTAAATATTTACTCAATAAATAGCCTCGACCTCTGCTATTACTCGCTACGTCACTTGACATGCAAGTATCGGTATATTCTTTCCAATTGCTTCGAGAAGCAATGTAGCGCGATATTCAAATATCTCAACTTTCAACAGCGGCTGTAGCCTTTCCCTTGATATCTAGGTGTCTGAATCTTGGAATACCCATTCCTAGAGTTGGGCACAGTACGGAATATCTATATTTTGTTATTATTTCTAAGGCACATACTCCATAACCGCGGAATGTGAAAGAAGGTTTAGAGCTGTATGTAAAGGGGGCAAAATATATAAAAATAACTAAACTTTTTAACAGGGAAAAAGTTTACTACGGTGAAAGCTTAGTTATACGACACTTAGTTGCACAACGATCCTGTTTATACGACGTTTTTAGCCTGTCCCTTCAGCAAAATAAGCTCAGTTATGCGACGCCTATCAGAGAAGTGCTGCTTTTGCAAGACGTTTTCTCGGATCTAAACCACATTAAGAGTGAGAATGAATGCCTTATATGATAAAAACAGATCAAAGTAAGCACACATTAAATTATGCGACGCTCTCAACGACGTTTTTGGCCAGTACCTTCCATAGGACGTCGTATAACCGAGCTTTCACCGCAATAAAGCGCGAAAAATGAATGACAAAAGTAAAAATCGACCGGACCGGTATCAGGGTGCTGACTAAGATTTGATAGTTTTAAGGTATACGCGCTCAATAACGCCTTTGAAAGAAAGGAGGAGGTAAAACATGAAAATATATAACACTTGCAACACACTAAAATAACGATACATAAAAGATCGTAAAATAAATGCACAGTATACGAGGATACAAGGCAAAATAGCTCTCATATTAATGTAGTCCAAATGGTACAGTCTGGTTTGAAAACTGTTCATTTTACTCACTGGTTTGAAGTACCGTATGCAAAACATTATGTACGATGTTTACAGATGTCTAATCTACAATTCATTAACAAAATCAGTAAAGAGTAGCCCCGAGTTTGGCCGAATCGTTTTGGAGAGTACCGTATACAGGTGTTCTAAAACTCAGTGACAAGAAAACCGAGTCGGGATGGAGGAGACAATTCTAAGCCACTTAGTCTAAAAACGAAAGTCCAGAAATACTCCCCTACGACGCTGGACTTTGTCAAAGTGGGCAGATGGCTTAATTTGGTATCTGTCGGATAGCTTCATTACTCATCAGATCAGATTAAATCTTAGCGGAATGGATAGAGTACATAAATATGAGTAAACGTCATATGGAGAGATTTTCTGGTAATAATAATAATAATAATAATAATAATAATAATAATAATAATATCGTATGGCCTCGGGTGCCTGGTGCAAGCTTTGTAAATTGACACCCAAAGGGTAGCTTGCCTGTCGAATTTCGTTGCTTCTTGAATCACTATGATAGACAAGGAGGTTAGATATCTAAGCTCCTTGAACACTATAGCGCTTTCTAGTAGAGAAATGAGGAACTTTGTGTTGGCGGAAACTCCAGAGATTAATTTTGCCATTATGAACACGGCCTACTGAATTTAAATGGGTTCTTGGGCATGCCAACATCGTATGACATGCGTGTCGTATTTTTGCCACCTTTCAAAAATCACTTACCACGGCCAGGAGCGAACCTGCAATCTTGGGGTTGGTAGACCGACACGCTATTCACTCACCCACCGTGGCAAGCTAATTTCTGGTAACGTGTAAGGTTTATGCACTAGTCACCATAAATGATGTGTGTGAATTATTGCCTACTATACAGGGTAAAGGCATTTTCTTTAGAGATATTAAGCACCTAAACCTAACGAGCTACAGCAAAAGTCGCCATAACGAAATTTACCAATGATACTCTATCCATTCGCTAAGATTTAATTTGATTTTAATTGTACCTTAGCTACCCGATGGGCATTAAGTTTAACCCTTTGAAGACGTCGAGCGTCGTAGGGGTGCTTCTCCGGATATTCGTTCCTTCGACAAAGTTACTTAGTGTTGTCTTCTCCAACCCACCCCGGTTCTCTTGTCACTGAGTTTTAAAACACTCTAAGTTTTATTTAAATAAAAAGATGGTTTAAAAGAGAACAATCCCCCCCCCCCCAAGGTCGACTTTTATGGATTTATCGGGCATTTTTTCTTGTTAACGCCATTAAACATATACATGACTGAAAATACGCATGTATTTACTGTATTATTATTACTTACGTTTGATGGGTACGCAATGCTCCATGAAAATGTTCCGTGCCGGCGAAAACTCACGTCCCACTGCCACTGTATTTGCACCTAGTTATCAATGTAAAAGTTGCCGGTTCAGGAACGACTGCTTTCACTCATTCTCGGAGACCACTGCACTGACCATAGTGAGCACCCCACCCCTTGAGGAGCCTTGTAACCATAAACCTGTCAATTTTGTCACAATAGCGCGGATATCTGAGGACGCGCCGAGACCAGCGGTAGCGGGTCATAAGTTATGACTCATAACATTCCTCCGACAACATCTCAATGAGTTGGCTTGAGTTTGCCGACTCTTCATCTTGCCGCACTGGGCTATTGCCTGGCTGTACGAAATTATTGCAGCGTCCGTTTGTGCCGACTGTCGGTACAAATGCCGACTGTCAGTATAATAATTAGTCTTAAAAAATCGGACCAAATAGTATATGGCCATGCACCGTTTTGCTTTTTTAAATGCAGTTTTGGGAAATGTTCCGACTTCTTCAGGATTTGCCGACTGCCGACTGAAGTCGTATTTTCCGACTGAGAAAATACATGAGGGGGGGAGGTGAGACCCCCCAACCCCCCCTCTCGAACCACCCCTGACAGTATGTCCAGATCAAAGGCACTTCCAGCACATACTCTGGAGATACAATCCCAAGGAACCCCTTCGTATTTACGATTTGAGAAGGTTGACGTATGGAATGGTACCAAGTTCCTTCCTAGCAACAAGGTGTTTGCTTCAATTGGCTTACGAAGAAGAAACGAGAAATCCCATTGTATCTCGAGTGTTGATGGAAGACATTTACATGGATGATATACTTACTGGAGCTGAGAATGTCTGTGAGGCACTACAATTACAGCAAGAGTTAATTCAAATTCGGTTGAATGCTGGATTTCCATTAAGAAAAATTTCCTCCAGTCATCCTGCCTTGATTGAAGCCGAACCGCCGGCCTGCAGGGAAACTCAATTGCCAGTTTTATTGGATAAGGAATCAGGTGTTAGGACATTGGGAATATTGTGGCGCCCCATATCAGACAAGTTTCTTATTGCAGCTAAGGGCTTTAAGTCGACCGTTAAGGAGAATGTTCCCACGAAATGACAAGTGATGCCAATAATTGATTCAGTGTTTGACCCAATTGGTCTCATTGGTCCTTACGTTATTGGTCTTAAAATGTTTATGCAAGAATTATGGTCGCATAATTTTCAATGGGACGAACCCTTGCCAATATCATTGGGAGATACCTGGCGTGAGTTAAGTTCTCAGCTATCTGATGTCAAAAATATTCAGATTTCGAAGGAAATACAGATGCATGCATTTTGTGATGCGAGTGAGAAGGCGTACGGATACTGTATTTATCTTAGAAGCGTCAGTAAAGAAGGTAACATATAATGTGTGCCAAGTCTCGAGTGGCGCCCTTGAAAAAAACCACTCTTCCGAGACTAGGATTGTGTGCAGCCAAACTTGAACAGAAAACCACACCCATCTTGAAGCTTAACATTTCTCACACCTTTTATTGGTCAGATTCGATGGTCGTTTTAGAATGGTTGTCTTCTCCCACGTCTCGTTGGAAGACGTTTGTTGGAAACAGAGTATCGCAAATCCAACGATTGACTGAGAATAGTTGTTGGGGACATGTATCATCGTCGGATAATCCAGCGGATTTAATTTCACGAGATCTTAAGGTGCAGTCTTCAACAATCGTCTTTATGGTGGCAAGGTGCAGCCTGGTTGAAACAATCACAGTCCTGTTGGCCCAAACAAGTCCAGACAATTCATAAGGATGAGTGCCCAGAAGAAAGAAATTCTTCCTCTAAAACCTTAAGATCGATGGCAGACTCTGACAAATGTATTGAACGGTTTTCAAGTTTTAGTAAACTTATTAGGGTTGTGACCTACTGTCGAAGATTCATCTACAACGTCAGACATTCTGACAGAATGACTGGAACTTTGAGCGGCGATGAGTTGAAGACATCCTTGAAGATCTGTATGAAGATTGCACAACGTTCTGCTTTTAAGAAGGAGATTGATGCTCTGAAGGAGACGGAACTGATATCGAGGAGCAGCCGTCTTCTTAACCTTAATCCATTTCTGGACGAAAAAGAGGTATTAAGAAATGAATGAATGAAAAAGGGGGAAGATTGAATAAATCGTTTCTGCCACATGAAACCAAGCATCAAGCGATCTTACCTCCAGAACATAATCTGACAACCCTCATCGTGGGAGCAGAACATTACCGCTTACTTCATGCCGGACCAGAACTGATTATCTCCAGCTTACTTCAGCAATATTGGATCCCAAGAATTCGGCACGTAATCAGACCTATTCTTCACAAATGCCTGCAGTGTGTCAAACTGAAGGGAGCGGTGAGAACGCCGTTAATGGGACAGCTTCCCGATGTTCGTGTCCAAGCTTCTCGTCCATTTACAAATGTGGGCGTCGACTTTTCCGGGCCTCTTATGATGAAGGTTGGATCTGTTAGAAGTAAATCAGCCCAAAAATGCAATATTGCTCTGTTTGTATGTATGTAGTATGTATGTGCACTAAGGCGATACATACCGAGTTGGTTTCCAGTCTATCATCCAGTGCGTTCATGGCAGCCATGAAACGATTCACAGCCCGTAGAGGCAAATGTTCAAATATGTACTCCGATAATGGAACTAATTTTGTCAAGGTTAATAAGGAATTGCAGAAGTTTCAAGGTCTCTTTTCGTCTCCATCTTTCAGGAAAGATTTGGAAAACTTTGCAGCCAGTGAACAGTTCCGATGGCATTTCATACCGCCTGGCTCCCCACACTTTGGCGGTCTTTGGGAAGCAAATATAAATGTTAAAATTATCATCTCAGACGCATTGGATCAAATTTACTCACCTATGAAGAGTTATGCACCTTGGTGTATCAAATAGAAGCGTGTCTGAATTCAAGGCCTTTAACTGTGTTAAGTAATGACCCTGACGATCCTCTTCCCCTTACACGCAATTTGAGTGATGTTTCAATGTCTCAGTTAAAAATATGGAAGGGATTGCAGCATTTCTTGCAGTATCTGTGGAAGAGATGGTCCAAAAGCTACTTGAGTGGTCTCCAACAGCGGCTGAAGTGGAAAACAGTACAACCTAATGTTCCTGTCGGCACTGTAGCGCTCGTGAAGGATGAGAACATCCCATCTATCCAGTGGAAGATGGCTGTGGTAAGGACTTATCCTGGGAAGGATGGACTGGTGAGGACAGTGGACATAAAACCATCTAGGGGGCATTTAAGCGTCCTCTAAGCAAATTGGTACCTCGAAAGATCATGGAGAGGGGGGGGGGGGGGGGGAGATAGACTAGATTTAGGAAGTGTTGGTTGCTAATGTTGGCAGAAAAAACAATGAACGTATGTTAAACAAGCCATCATGGCGATGGATTTCAAGTTGAGTTATATTTAAGTATTCTAATCCTTAAGATGTTTTGTAGCAATTTCAAGTGAAATAAAGGGAAGTGATAACATCCGGTAGAATCTGCACACCTAATTGAAATTCTTAATGCTACTTTTATACACACTCATTCGTAACTGGGAGATAACCGTAATTCGGGGAATTGCTGGACATATATTTACGATATATGAAGCAACTCGGCTGACGGTTATCTCATGCTCAAGAAGTTAATAACGATCCCCAAATTAGTATTAATGTACCGGTACCCATAGAATTTTCTAAGTCCTTATTAAAACACGTTATTTTTAATAAAAACAAGATTAATTTACATATAACATCTTTCCCGCCAAGAAAAAAAATGTTGTCCCGATATGTGGGATTCAAAATGTATTGGCCCTAGCCTCAGTTTGAAATAAGCTATGTTTCGCGCGGGAAAACTTAGATTGGCAACCCTGGGAGGACGGAATTGTATTACCACAGTCTAAAATACACAGTCGCGAAGCTTGCTCCGTTACGAAATAACATCCTCTTGGTAGGTGAGGCGACACTAGCGCTCGTGGCGGCCAGCAAGCTGACGACTCCCTTGAGCACGTTATTCGCGGAATGTATGATTTCTCTTTTGCACGATTTTTATGAATTTTATAGGTGTATTTTCCAGAGTTGGAATCTGACAGTTCGGCGCCACTGGGCAAAAACAGTTGACGACTAGATCGCACGCAAGGCTTGTTGCCATGGAAACCATACAGCGCTGCCAATTTGAATGACGCTATTTGGCCACGTGCGTGTCGCTTGACCAGTTGTTTGTTTGGTTGCCTCCAGAGTGCACACTGACCTTGCTGCTCGTTTATATTAGTTCAGTCCTCTACAGTCCTCTACAAGTATCCCTACGTACAGTAGTATGACGCATTTAATGAGTCTTACGTAGAATTAATAGCTCATACGAGTTATATATTCTTGTATTTGTTTCAATGATACTCGCGAGCATCTCTACAAAGTATAAAACTAAGTCCCCGATACTTGGATGTAACGGGTAATCTCAAAATCCACTGAATGGATTTTGATGCGGTTTTCGCCATTCAGTAAAGGATTCCTCGAGGAAGGTTTCTGTAGGAAAATATTCATTTATGACCAAAGGAAGCCGAGCAGTAACAATTACAGTGAATCGAGTCGAAGAAAAACCTGCCGTCCGTGCGCCTTTTAAGCTTACGCTGGGTAAACCATTACAAATATCTATATAATATATGTGTAACAATTGGTCAGCATGAAAAGTGCTACAAAAAATCCGCGAGAGCATATCTCTTTCTTTAATAAATCGCCCACTATAAGTGATTTTACGGTTTAATTTCTTCCAACAATCTCCATTCAGTGGAAATTTAAATTACTAGCTTCGGTGTGAGTCTACAAGCTAGCAAGCGAGATTATCACCCCAGCTTCGGCCAGCGTAAACTGTCGAGTCATGTCGAATTAAGACTTCAGAGAAGAGTAGATTATAGGCTACTCGTATGTGTTTGGAGTTTCACTGTCCTCGGCTTTTCTGAATTGCGTCTGGGACGCGCCTTTTAAGCTTACGCCAGGTAAACCCTTTAAGATACCGGGCGAAGCCGGGGCGGGTTGCTAGTATGGGTACTTATCAAATTCTTAACCATATCAAAAGCTAGTTATTCCGTAAAATTGAGTAACATTATCGTTAATTAGTAAAAATACCAGTGTGATTTGTGAAACGAAAAGTATAAAAAGATCTCAAGGTCTTAAATGGCTCAATTGTAGATACTTCGTATTTTTTCTGTGGGGTTGAAACCTTTCATTCCTGAATTTGACAAAATAATACAATGTCAATTTTACAAATAATTTCGGCAATAACAATAATTGTGTGCCATACCTTCACAGCAGCCATGTGGGAGACTTGGTATTTCATAAGAGAATTAACCAACAGTTAACCGGTACCACACCTAAATTTGTGAGCATTATCCTGACGACATAAATTGGCTTGCATCAAAATGATTTGAGAATAAGTTTATATTATTGTACAAAATAGTCTACAATATTATTCATTAAATCAGCTCTCTGACTATTAAAAAGCCATTTTCTACATCTGAAAATTAAAATATTGGCACGTGTTTGAGATGGCATCATTTACGTTTACTTATGTCTTAATTTTCAAAATGCATAGATATTTATATTTGAATTGCAGCCAATGGCCATAGCAGGGCATTTCAAATGAACACCCGTAGGTTCCCCAATTTCAATGTAAAGTAGTTCCAACTTACGCTACCAGATGCCAAGGTCACTGACATCCAGCGGCGAACGTTGGAAATCGATAGAGCTTTTCTAACCCAATAGCCTACAAGTTTTGGCTACACACTACCAATTGTTGTTGTAGGTTCTTTTACATGCCATAAATCTATGACATGGGATTTGAGCTATGGATTTTAGGCTAGTATTATAAAGCTTTTCAAGGGGAGCGTGATGGCGCAGTAGCTTAGCTGCACGTCAATCTCCCGGTCGGCCAGAGTTCCAATCCCTGTGTAATTCATATTACAACAATTATTTGTACACTTAATAAAACGCGTCTCATACAACCCCCTCCCCCTTTATGTGAGAAGTGTTTTCTCTGTCTATTAGGTGGTCAGCCGAGAGGCTGGTTGGATCCTCGAAAAGTACTGGCTTATGTTAGGACAGTAGATACCTACTAAACTTCAAGGCAGCACTATAATGAGGCATACTCAGGGCTGGATTTACGAATAGGCCCCATAGGCCCCGGCCTAGGGGCGCACCATGCTGAGGGGCGCAAAATTATTCCACAAATCTTTTTGTCAGGAAATTTCCATAAAATGTTATTTCGTATAATGTTATGATTTAAATTGAACTTTAAAATTTTGACACTTTTCAAATTTATATTGTGGCCATCATTTTCCAACAAATGTTTTGCAACAGCAGATTTTTTGACTTCAGCTTTAGAACAGAAATGTTTTATGATTTATTAGGAGAAAATTTAAGTCTTGATTATTAATATCAGTTTAATTTGAATAATTCATTAAGCATAGTTGTGCGTTATATGTATATCTGAATATCTGTAAGTGTATACTGAGTCTTAAATGGCTTAAACTTATTTTGATACCTCGTTGTCCTATTTCTTCTTCTTGTTTCGTATAGGCCATCTAAGGACCACGACATTCAACTGTTACATTTGGAGTGGGCTTGGATGTTTGCCCAGTAGTTACGCATCCTCTGGCTGTGTTGTTCCCTCCTCTCCTGGGTCCAGAGGGCACCTGTTTTCTTTCTTGGCGGTTTGTCCTGGAACCTCAATTGCTGAAGCATCTTCCTGAGAGATGTCCGGTCTTTATTTATAGTTTATATATACAAATTTAGAATCAGTTGATTCTCTCATTATTTAAATTTATTTAATTGATTTTACTTCACAATACATTAGAATAAAAACCTTTCTGAGGTCTAAATTCTCCCTCCTTCACGATGGTATGAAGAGGGGGCGGCAGAAACCCACGGGCCTAGGAGCGTATAACATCTAAATCCGGACCTGGGCGTACTAGGCAAGTTGAGGAGTGAGGTAGTTTGTCACTGCTTTCCTCACTGAGTCAGAACAATAGCACTAACCTTATGAGTAGAACCTTTCACAGAACACACAGGCACTAGTTGTGCCGTGAAGGTCAATACTCAGCACCACCCATACATCAGTAGCTTCCATATAATCACAGCCGTGAATGAGACTGAGACATCGGTTTTGTTTATAAACGATTCATGTATTTTTATTTCAGGCAGTAGGAGATAAATTGTCATTCCCCGCCCAATCTACTCGCAATTGGGTACCGTACACTCGTGTCGACCAACTGAAAAGGATCATAAATGTTACTTAGCAACACTGAAATATTGCTTCTAATATTTGATCTGTTTATTGAACTGCACCTCTTCTCTTGTAAAACACATGTTAAATTAATGATATAATGGTTACACAATTCTAACATACAGTAAATCCAGCAACAATAACATACACCAACAAAGCGCAGTTGGCACATGCTTGCTGTCTGCGTGAGAGCTTTATTGTCGCGCGGTAGATAAATACAGTACGAGGCGAGCCAAGCTTCGCGATCTGTAGGTAGACTGTGGTTATATGTTGTCATGAAGACGTGTCTAGCCTCAAATGGGGACCCGGGCCGAAAGGCGACAACAGTTCATCACCAAGTGATGAAACAGACACAAATCACAACCTGCCGGTTTTCCAATGAGGGGGGATTGTAACCTCCAGTAACCCCCCCGGCTACGCCACTGATTCTGATTCGTACACTAGCCGCGTTATAAGTGTCGTGGTCAGCTGTTAAGTGACCCTCATTCAGAAAGGGTGGCGTTACAAAAATAGCTTTGCTTTCTTCCAGGGAAATCTTTAACTTTGAAAGAATAATAAAATTTCCGCCTTTCAATACTTATTGCCAATTACTTACAGGGACATGTTTCGAGGGCTAACACTCCCCCTTCATCAGCCTGTCCAACAAAACTTCAAAGGAAAAAGTATTGAAAGGCGGAAATTTTATTATTCTTTCAAAGTTATAGTTACGTCAATACGGACCTGAATAATCGACATTATGAGGGAAAACTTTATCAGCAATGATTTGGTCACCTGTTTCTATTAATTTCAAAATTCCACAATCATTTGTATTAAAACTATCACTGGCTCTAACTCCATAACACTTGAAAATAAATGTTTCTATACCACATGGAGCTATTGCTATAAGAACTTCTTTTGCAGTATATGCAGACCACTGATCTTTATATAGAGATCAGTGATGCAGACAGAGGTGTAAGGCAAGGCTGCAACTTTTCAATCTTTATATTGAACAAGCAATGAAGGAAATTGGAGAAAAATTTAAAGTGGGAGTGAAGATTCAAGGAGAAATAATTTCAACTCTGAGACTTGCTGGAGACATCGTCATTTTGGCAGTCACGCCTGATTTTTTGAATGGTATGGACTCCGTCTTGAGGAAAGAATTCATGATGAAAATTAATAAATGTAGAACAAAAATATTGGAATGCAACCAAAATAAATCAGAAACCTCTATGGACATCAAATTGGCAGATGAAAAGCTAAAGGAAATAGGAGACTTCTGTTACTTAGGAAGCAAAATAACCAGTGATGGCTGAAGCAAAGAGGGTATAAAAAGTAGGTTGGCTCAGGCAAGGAAAGCATTTCTACAAAAAAGGAATCTGTTGACATCAAATATAGATTTAGGTATTAGGAAGACATTTTTGAAAGCCTTTGCCTGGAGCGTGGCGCTCTATGGAAGTGCAGCAGAAAAAAGGGGATTTGAAGCATTTGAAATGTGGTGTTACAGGAGAATGATGATCATCAGATGGGTAGATAGGGTTACAAACAAAGAGGTATTAAGACGAGTGGGAGAGGAGAGATGTTTCTGGCGACCGCTAATGAAGAGAAGAGATAGGTAGGTGACACATCCTAAGACACCCAGGAATAGCAAGCTTAATTATGGAAGGAAGGGTCGAGGACAAGAACTGTAGGGGTAGACCAAGGTTAAAATATGTTAAACAGATTGCCTCGGATGTAGGGTGTGTAGAGATGAAACGATTAGCTCAGGACAAGGAGGCATGGAGGGGTGCATCAAACCAGTGAAAAGACTGAAAACTCAAACAACAAGACTGTAACTGGGCTGACAGCGGACAGTGGAATGACTATGGTCAAAAGGAAGAAAAATATTTTGTTATGTAATACTATCCATTATTTTTATATTTTCAAAAGTTTATATTTTTTCTGAAAAGTAGACTATTTTCACTAGTGTTTCAAAAACATGTTGTTTTGTTGTTTCTGGGGGATATTTAATTTTTTAATGACTTTTACAATAAAAATATGTTAGCTGATCTGTTCCATGTCAAGCATAAGAAGAACAACACAGAATAACAGCTACTGGATAATAACCTGCACAATATATCTTGCGATTAATGTAACAACTTATTGTTGTTTAAGTCTTCAGTCTTTTGACTGGTTTGATGCAGCTTTCCATACCTCCCTGTCCTGAGCTAATCGTGGCCATCATTTTGCAACAGAGGATTTTTTGACTTCAGCTTTAGAGCAGGAATGTTTTATGATTAATTAGGAGAAAATTTAAGTCTTGAATATTAATATCAGTTTAATTTGAATAATTCATTATGCATAGTTGCAGGTTGTATGGTGTAGTGTATAATGAGTCTTAAATCGTATATTAAGGCTTTAACGGCCCGGATTATTTATGAGTCTTAAATCGTATAAACTTATTTTAATATCTCGATGGCCTATTTATTTATAGTTTATAAACATATACAAATTTTTTAAAATAAAAATTTCCTTCACAAAGACCTTTCTGAGGTCTAAATTCTCCCTCCTTCGTGGCGTATGAAGAGGGGGCGGCAAAAACCCATGGGCCTAGGAGCGCATAAAATCTAAATCTGGCCCTGTCTGTTACATAACTTGCAGATTGGGGATTTTCTGTCGCAAGCTTTGATCTCCGTTTACTATTGTACACGACTAATTTACTTGAAAAGGCAAGGTCGTATGATTTGAAAATTTCCTGATAATTACACTCCTGGAGTTGAAAAACTAACAGTTTCATCAAACGAAACAAGCACAAGATCTCTCTAGACTTGTTTCTAATATAAACCCAAAGTGAGGTGCTATAGCCCTGACGATATAAAACAAGTACAGTGGGACTTGGATAATTCGAACTCCTATAATTCAAAATCTTCTTTAATTTGAATATTTTGCTTGGTCCCTAACATATTGTATGTAAACAATGTTAAAAGATCGTGGATAATTCGAACTCCTTATATTAACATTAGAGCGCAGTATTGTATTGTATTTCATAACTCGTATATTTTCTAAATAATATTGTCGAGGCAGTGTTGAAATGCGGCCAAGTTCCCAGTTGACGGTTGGGAGGAAATTGTGACTGTTCCTATCTCGTATGAAGAATTTGTTAATGTGGTGAGATGTTGCAGTGTGTGGCGAGCTTAGTGTCTCGGACATATGTAATCACCGAGGTAAACAGTAACGCCAACCAAGCCACAGGTGACGCATCTGAAGATGAGGACGGTGATTCTTTGGAGGATCAGGAATGACCGATTGCGAGTGCGGCAGGAGCATCCAATTACTCAGATTTTTTTTGAAAATCAACACAATGTATTGTTACGGCTGTGAGTTTGTTTCGTCGCCTCGCCGCGTGAGTCACAGCCGCCCCCGGGCTATGCTCTGCCTCTGTGTATTACCTGCGCCTTACGCAACAGGGCTACTAGGACAAAAGGGATGGTCCAGAAGATTCGCGACCCAGCTAGTGATGGAAATTTCGAGAAGCCGTGAATCCTGGACGGGTCTAGAAGCATTCATTGAGTCACCAGCCTGCTATATAAGAGCGACCTGGCCAGCGAGGGGGTCAGTGTTTTTGAGCTAGTGCGTGCTTCTACCCAAGCGACAGTAGTGCGGCGACGTAACGTGCGAAGTTACGTAACCCTAGCGAGGCAGCGTGAATCATAAGGAGGGACTGAGTTTTGAGGAGTGTGTACTTACCTAGTGCGACAGAGATATTGTGGTGAATTGCGAAAACACAGGGGGCTGTTTCCCTAGCCAGCGGACAGCGAAGCAGTGTGTAGTGGTGAGTGACTGGCTATCGTAAATAACTGTAGCTTGTATATTCAAGGAAGTGCTGCAGGTATTTCTACCGAGGCCACCGGTCCCGTTAGCGAGGATTAACTGCAAGACCAAGTGAAAGGGAAGTGTCCCAAGCAAGAGGGGACCTAGAGTGAGATGCTAATTGCTTGTAACTGTTTATTGTGTGGAGAACTGTAACTTGCTAAGACCCGCAATAAACCTAACATTTTTTTAAAGGAATAATTGTGTTGTGCTTCTACCCACCGTAATCCAGTTAACGAACTTGCCACTAAGGGTGGCACGTAACAGTATGTGATTCTATTTTTCAGTCACTAAATGACGTACATTCATATATTACTCGTGAGAAAATTAAATCAAGAAAGCAATCTACTATCTCGGACGTTTTTTACAAACAGTAAATGTTATTTACTGTGTCCAGTAGTGTTGTATATACTAATAGTACTGTATCTAAAAATATAGTTTTTTGTTAAATCTTAAAGTTTGAGTAATTTTTGAAACATTTTGTTTAATTCGAAGTTTTTCATTGTCCCTTGAAGTTCGAATTATCCAAGTTTCACTGTACCTACTTTGACAACTTGGCAGACATTGAAGAAATCTCTCCAGAAAATATCATCAGGCAGGATTAGATGACTGGCAAAAAAAGGGATGAAATATTTTGAAAGGATCATGCCGAGCCCAAAATGTAGAAGAACTATTATTTGTGTCTGTACCATTGTGGATCCAAATTGACTTAACACTATTTATCAGCTACAAAGTACCAGAATTGTCATCCTTATCAATACTTTATTTTGACCTGATATTTTACATTAGGCCTGTTCGCCATCTCTTGATGAATACAGTACTTTTGCATTTGTCAGTTGGCACAGGCTAGAGTAAAAGGTGGCTTTTCACCGATGTCTCAGTCTCACTCATGGCTGTGATTATATGGAAGCTACTGAGGTATGGGTGGGGCTTAGTAATGGCATTCGAGGCACAGTCAGTGCCTGTGAATGCTGTGAAAGGTTCAACTCATAGGGTTAGGACTACTGTTCTGACTCAGTGAGGAAAGCAATGGCAAACTACCTCACTCCTCTTCTTGCCTAGAACGCCTCAAAATAGTGCTGCCTTGGGTTTTTGTGGGTATCTACTCACATAACGTAACGGCGGTACTTTTTGAGGATCCAACCAGCCTTCGGGCTGACTACCTAACAGACATTTTACAATATCACAATCTTATGTAGAACACATGCATGTAATATCAAGTAGGCCTGCATCATAAATTGACCTGTTAAATGCTACTTATGATCAAGATAATATTTGTGAATTAAAGAAAAAAGCAGCTGAAGAAGGTGGGAGGGTCCACAGGAACATGTCCTGCTAATGAAAAAAATCAGGTCAAAATATTGGTCAGAATGACAATTTTGGTAATAATATATGCATCATTCACATACTTCCGCATCCAGCGGAGGACAGACGTGGAAAACTGAAGTACTATCTCAGATTCACAGGTTTTTCGTGTTGAACTGTTAGCTACTGTTTAACATTGGTTATTTTTATTTTATTTGACAATCACATTGATTACAAGCTTTATTTTAGAATTTCTCTTGATATTGCCAAAATCATTATACATAACTGTGTTTATTTATTTTAGAAATTAAGCTACAGTTAAGATTAATACACCGTATAATTTGTATATTGAGAATAAATAAATAAGTGAAATTATTGTGAACTAATCCCTTTAATGTGGGTAACATTCCATATTATTTTCAGTTCATTATCTTCATTGGTTTTTGAGATATAAATCCTAAAAAATTGACCATGGTAACCCAGGTTGATGGTACATGTAAATACGCTGACCGATTTCAAGAAGTTGTTCTGTTTTAATTTCAAAGCAGGTATTAATAGTTCTACAGTTTGGATAGTTTTCTTTAGGGTCAACCCATATGAAGAGGTCCAGCGCTGGTTGCTAGATCACCTTATTCTGAACTACTAGTGTTTTATTTCTGTTCATACTGATTTCAGCATGACGGCCATTTTTTGATCATGATGCACAGTATTTTTTTATTCTCTTTGCAAGTGTTGATGGTAACTTCTATAACTCAGGTCAGGAAAGCCTTAGGGCAATGGGACAGAAACTATAATGCTTATCACATTATAGGCTACTGTTATGTTCCTAGTACATCATTATAAACTTATTCCTTCATAATACATTTTAAGGTCAAAATTTTGTAGCACAATGGCTGAAAATGTTATTTTCAAACTGTTTTAATGGGAGGGAAAAAACATTATTTTAAACTTTATTTAAAAAAGGTGGGGTACAGCATATTATTGAGAGAACATACGCTCATAATGGTACATGTTGCCCGTACCATGAGTGGACAAAGCGATACTGTAGCTTTAAAGCCATTTTGCAGTGTTACCTTATTAACAACTAATAATTAATGATTTTGTTGGATTCGGTGGCATAGTTGGTAACATGCTGAGCTTCTATGCCCAAGGTCGCTGGTTCAAACCCGGCTGAAGTCATCGGATTCTTTAAGAGTGTTAAAAATCCCTCAGTATGCCCTCCTTCGGAGGGAAAGTAAGGATATACTAATTAAGGCTAAAGAAGTTATGTACAAAGCATATTATGGCAATACGGAGGAACTCGTAGATTTCATGAAAGAGAAGGAAATTGTCATCCTCGGATTGAGTGAGACAAAGTGGCAAGGTAAAGGAGAAAGAACCCTGACAGATGGATACAGGCTGTTTTACAGTGGAGGAAAAGCAAAGCAAAATGGAGTGGGAATAATTGTGAGGAAAGATATCCTGGAATATGTGGAAGAGGTAAAGAACGTGAGTGACAGGATTATTGTCATGAGAATTCAGTTTGAGACAGGAACAAAAGACCTAATACAAGTATATGCTCCACAAACTGGAAACAAGGAAGAAGAGTTAGAAAGTTTCCTTGAAGAAGTAGACAAGTACATTGAAGACAAGGAGGCCATAATAATAGGCGACATGAATGCCCAAGTAGGTACAGAGAGACTGGGAAGAGAAGAGATCGTGGGACCCTATGGATATGGAAATAAAAATCCAGAAGGGGATATATTAATTGACTTTTGCCAGAGAAACCAACTAATGGTTGGAAATACATGGTTCAGGAAGAAAAACAGCCAAAAGATTACCAGATATGGATGGGGAGAGAGAAGAACTAAAACCCTGATTGACTACTTTTTGGTAGAAAAAGACAAACGCAAAAACCTGATGGATGTTACTGCCATGCCGGACGAGGCTTTTGGTGGAGATCACAGAGCAGTAATAGCAAAGCTGAAAGTTGGAAAAATTAGAAAACTGAAGGAAAGAAAAGAAAGAAACATAAAAACATGGAGGTTGAAGGATAAACAGGTGCAAGAAGAATTTAAGATGGAACTGCAACAACTAGTACCAAAGACTGATGTTGGACATGTGGAAGAAGAATGGAAGCAATTTAAGGATGCATTTGTTAGTTGTGCAGAGAAAACATGTGGAAGAACATCGGGGAAGATGAAAGATAAACAAACAGCATGGTGGAATGAAAGAGTTAAAGAAAAAGTGAAGGAAAAGAAGAAGAGTTGGAAACAGTGGAAAACAAAAAGGACTGAAGAAAGTAGATTGAGATATGTAGAAGCTAGACAAATCTGCAAGAAAGTAGTGGCAGAAGAGAAGAAGAAAAGTTGGGAGTTATTCGCACAGGAAATTAAAGACGATTGTCAGTGTGGAAAGAAATTATTATTTAGTGTAGTTAAGAGTAGAAGGAAGGAACATGTAAACGCTGGATTTGTGAAAAACAAAGAAGGAGTGATATTGAAGGAACCAGAAGAGATTAAGAAACGATGGAAAGAATATTTTCATGGACTGTTAAATGTCAGGAATGTAACGCACACAGAAGTTACTGTAGTGTCAGATGTGGAAGAAGAAGAAATGGAAGCGGACATTACAATGGCAGAGGTGGAATTGGCCATTAAGAAGATGAAGATGGGAAAAGCTGTGGGAGTGGATGAAGTGGCAGTAGAAATGATAAAGGCTGCAGGACCCATTGGAATATATTGGACTTCAAGAGTACTCAAGAGTGTGTGGAGAGCAAAACAAATTCCAGAAGATTGGCAGAAAGGTATTATTATACCAATATTCAAGAAAGGAGACAAGAAGGTGTGTGGAAATTACAGAGGAATTACTATTATCTCGCATGTTGCCAAGATCATGGAGAGAATACTAGAGGAAAGAATCCGAAAAAGGGTTGAAAACCAAATTCAAGAGGAACAATTTGGGTTCAGAAGGGGAAGATCAACAGTGGAACCTATCTTTGTTGTAAGACAAACTATGGAAAAACACTGGGAATATGGAAAAGACATGGTAATGACCTTTATTGACTTAGAAAAGGCATATGATAGTGTCCCTAGAGACAGAGTTTGGGAAAGCTTAAAACAGAAAGGTATTGGAGATGAAATGATACAAATGACAAAAGCAATGTACAGTAATTGTTGCAGTTGTGTGAAGACCCAAGCAGGTAGAACAGGATGGTTTGAAATTGAAACTGGTTTGAAACAAGGGAGTGTGCTTTCACCACTGTTATTCATAATGGTGATGGATGATATACTGAAGGCAACAAAGGAAACCTACACAGGTACAAGAATGAACATAATCGTATTTGCGGATGATGTTCTGATTTGGGGAGAGAATGAGAAAGTGGTCCAGGAACAGCTGGATGTTTTAAAGGAAAATATTGAGAAATGGGGAATGAAAATCAGTGTAGAAAAGAGTAAGACAATGGTGATGACAAGACATAAGGAAGAAGGGAAAGGAATTGTTAAAATTGGAGATGTAAATCTGGAAGTAGTTGAGCACTTCAAATATTTGGGAAGTGAATTGATGGAAAATGCAAGACTGGATATGGAAATTAGCAAGAGAATACAAGGTGGGAGTGCCTTCTACTATCAAGTTCGGAATTTAATTTGGGATAAAGACATACCAATGAAGGCTAAAGAAGTGATGTACAAGACTTATTACTTACCAATATTGACATACGGAGCAGAAACTTGGCCTATGACCCGGAGGGATGAAAGTAGAATGCAGGCAGCCGAAATGAAATTTTTGAGGAGTATGTTACAGAAGACCAGAAGAGATAGAGTGAGAAATGAAGACATTCGAAAGGAAGTGAATGTACAGAAGCTGAACGAAAAGCTGGAACATAACAGATTGAGATGGTATGGACATGTGAAGAGGATGAATGATGAAAGAATGCCAAAACAAGTGATGGAGAGGCAGATGACGGGAAAAAGAGGACGAGGAAGACCTAGAGGTCGGTGGTTGGACCTTGTTAAGTGCAGCGTGATAAACCGGAACATGGAGTGGCGTTCAGTGCTTGAGGAAGAGTGGTGGACAGACCGAGTAAAGTGGAGGGGACTCATGTTTGCTCCGACCCGGCCTAGGCTGGAAAACGGAAAATGATGATGATGATGATGAATGACATACGCAGCAGAAACTTGGACAATGACTAAGAGGGATGAGAGCAGAGTACAGGCAGCTGAGATGAGATTCCTGAGAAGTATGGTCCAGAAAATGAGGAGAGAGAGAGTGAGAAATGAAGATATACAGTACAGAAAGAACTCGAGTACAGAAACTAAATGACAAAAATTTTCATTAACAAAAGTTCTTATCAACATAATTATTAAAAATACTAATAGTCTAAAGGCTAAAAAAAACACTTTAAAATTTAAAAAATCAGATCTGTTACAATTCATTCATCTTCATTTCCCCTTTTCCAGCTGACACTGGGTGGGTGCAAATATGATTCCTCTCCACTTTGTTCTGTCATTCCACCATTCCAGGTTCCATTTTCTAATGATATTCTCCACCGAGACCATCCAACGCATTCTTAGTCTTCCTCATCCTCTCTTCCCAGTCATCCGTCGTTCCAGTGCTCGTCTTGGTAGCCTTACTTCATTCATCCGTTTGACATGTCCAAACCATCTCAATCTGTTTTGCTCCAGTTTGTCATTTAGTTTCTGTACTCCCAGTTCTTTCCGTATATCTACATTTCTCACTCTGTCTCTCCTCGTTTTCTGGACCATACTTCTCAGGAATCTCATCTCAGCTGTCTGTACTCTGCTCTCATCCCTCTTAGTCATTGTCCAAGTTTCTGCTGCATATGTCATTATAGGAACATAATATGCTTTGTACATAACTTCTTTAGCCTTAATTGGTATATATCCTTGTTCCATACTAGTCCCCGAACCTGTGGGTAGAAAGCACTCCCGAGTTGTATTCTTCTGCTAATTTCCAAATCTAGGAAGTTTAATATAGTAATAAATAATAATATAAATAAAATTAGCCTATAGACATCCCGAAAGGGCAAAGGCACAGGGACGTGCTCGGGATTAGGCTCCAAAGGTGAGCAATCCTTGGGAGTTTTTGACTCGTTATTGACGCTTCGTCCTGTCTCTATTCCTACTTTTTTCTTTGCACTTTTATCAGTTTGCAATGAAACAACAAAAATAAGCCAATAATAATTTCCATCCAATCAATATCATATACTATATTCTGTGAAATTTAATTTACATATAGAGATGACATGTTTCGGGTTCTCATGGACCCTTCTTCATCCCTGTACACATACCAAGCCATCAAGGCCATAAAACATAACAGGTCATGCAGCACACATCAAAATTCCAACGTATATCAAAAACAATCAAAATAAACACATTAAAATATTGCACCGTGTGCCATAGCTTGTCTTTAAGAGACAACATGAAGTAAAACATAAAACATGTAGAAAAACCTGATCTGACAATATAAATACATATTAAAAAAGTTTATACAAGGTACTTCATTTCACTTAATTGCATTCAAAACATTATTGTTGATAAAAAAATTCAAAACAAAGGGGAAAGGGGTGACGCTCTACTTTCTGCTTATACAGACTGAAATCACATAGCCTTTAATGAAATGCAATAAAATGGGGCAAAGTTTTTGATGCCGCTCTCATAGACCTCAGACAACCATGACCGGGACGGAAATTACAGTGACTCCTTGTCTTGATGAAGTGGTCTCCAGGTTGCGGATCCATATGACAAAGATAAGATAAGCCCGTAGATCCCTGATGGGCAAGGGCCTCGACTGGAGTGGTAGGGGGTGGCTCAAGTAGTCTCCCAAGAGGAGCCAGTTCTTGAGAGATCTCTTTCCTAAATACATATTGACACACATTAATACAAAATAACACACATCCTCACTGCGGTATTACACTGTTCTGAATTTCCTTCCATAGCTTTCCATCCCTTACATTTCGGGTCCACGTAACACCTGCCTCGAACCTAAATTCGTCTGACCATCTGCGATGGGGGCGTCCTCTGCTTCTCTTGCCAGCTCTTGGATCCCACATAGTCGTGGAGTAGGCCCATCTATCCTGGTCCATTCTGGATATGTGTCCACCCCAGCACCATTTCAGATGCCGAGCTCTTGTTGCTGTGTCCTCCATCCCACTTCTTTCTCTCAGATCCGTGTTACTGATTCTGTCGCTTAGCTTAACGCCTAGGATTCTCCTCTCCATTTTCCGTTGACAGATCTGGAGCAGTCTTGTCTGACATTTACTAAATGACCAAGTTTGGCATCCATAGATTAACACTGGGATGACACAGCTTTGTAGTACCGGTACATCGAATCTTAATTTATGGCTCAATGATTTGTCCATAAAGATGAAGCTTAGGTTTACGGTCGCTTGTTTGTCTCAATCTTATTGCTTGGCCTAAATATACATACTCGCTGCAATATTCCATAGGTGTGGCATTCACTATAATTGGTAACTCTTCGGAATTTGTAATTATTTTGTTTTTTGTGGGGTTCATTTGCAAGATGGAAATAATCAAAAAATGTCCTCAGAAAACAGGATCTATCCAGAAAAAGAGAAAAGAAAAAACCTCAAATTATTGAGAAACAAACCCATTAACAAAAGAAAAGATAAAGCAACACAACCCCCACCAAAAAAATAAATCTGTTTGTTTGTTGCACTCACTGCCATTGTCTTTCTAACCTGTTTAGTGCTTGTTGATTTCTGTTTGGCTCCAGCTGTCTCCATGCTTCTCTGTCTCTTGCCACTCTCGACCATTGGTTTCCCGCTTTAGTAGTCTGCCCATTTGGTTTTTTGGCGTTCCACGTTTCTTCGTCCTTCTCTCGGGTTCCACACTATGGTGCGATGCGTCCATTTCTGGTGATCCATGCGCGATACGCGTCCTCTCCATTTCCATTTTAGGCTTTCTGCTCTTTCTACCACGGCGCCTAGGTTTGTCCTTAGTTCCTAGTTCCTGATTTGGTCTCTTAGAGAAAAGTTTAGGATCTTACGCTCCATTCTCCTTTGACACACCTGTAGCTGCTTTTTCAGTTTTCTTGTCAAGGACCATGTTTGACAACCATAAAGTAGTACTGATATTGCACATTTGAGAAGCTTATTTCCAAATGATACCAAATCCAAAAAAATCAAAATTGAGATTATGATGGAAAACGTACGTTGGTAGGAAGCTCCAACATATGAAAGAAAAAGAAATTGCCAAAATGACCTAAATCCATAACAAACAGGGCATTAAAAATCTCGTTTGATGCCAATAAGTACCAATTCCTGTGGCCTGAATGTGACAATACGTACCGTATCCATACAGCCAATGAGAGGCCAATGAGTACTTTTAGTACTGGATGATATTATCCAGTTCACACGTTATTTACTATATTCATGTTCTTTAGACACAAACTACAATCATAATTCCATAACTTCAGCACTGGTACTTTGCATAATTTTCATTGTTTTGTTCAATTTTATTTAATATTATTTAAATAATCTATGCCTTCACTGTAAATACATTAAATCTAATTATTGCATAACTAAATACAGTCACGATTTGGTTCAACAAAAAATGTATATTGTAAATATTTTCACCTGTATTTCAAACATAGATTTTATAGCCTAAGTGTATTGGATCTGATGATGATCGCTTGACGATCGAAACTGGTCATCCTAGTGTTTTATTAATCTCATGTAATTTATTTCAGGATTAGGGCATAACCCATCTCTTTTGGGTACATTCGTGTTGACCGACTGAAAAGCACTAAACTCTTGTTTACTAAGGCAACACTGAAAATATGGCTTCAAACACCACAATGTTCACGGCTAGTCAGGCAAATCGTGAAGCCAAGAAATTCAAATCACTCAGGCTTAAACTCATGAATTTAGACAAGTCAATTTGGTTCAACAAAAAATGTATATTGTAAATATTTTCACCTGTATTTCAAACATAGATTTTATAGCCTAAGTGTATTGGATCTGATGATGATCGCTTGACGATCAAAACTGGTCATCCTAGTGTTTTATTAATCTCATGTAATTTATTTCAGGATTAGGGCATAACCCATCTCTTTTGGGTACATTCGTGTTGACCGACTGAAAAGCACTAAACTCTTGTTTACTAAGGCAACACTGAAAATATGGCTTCAAACACCACAATGTTCACGGCTAGTCAGGCAAATCGTGAAGCCAAGAAATTCAAATCACTCACGCTTAAACTCATGAATTTAGACAAGTCAATTTGGTTCAACAAAAAATGTATATTGTAAATATTTTCACCTGTATTTCAAACATAGATTTTATAGCCTAAGTGTATTGGATCTGATGATGATCGCTTGACGATCGAAACTGGTCATCCTAGTGTTTTATTAATCTCATGTAATTTATTTCAGGATTAGGGCATAACCCATCTCTTTTGGGTACATTCATGTTGACCGACTGAAAAGCACTAAACTCTTGTTTACTAAGGCAACACTGAAAATATGGCTTCAAACACCACAATGTTCACGGCTAGTCAGGCAAATCGTGAAGCCAAGAAATTCAAATCACTCAGGCTTAAACTCATGAATTTAGACAAGTCAATTTGGTTCAACAAAAAATGTATATTGTAAATATTTTCACCTGTATTTCAAACATAGATTTTATAGCCTAAGTGTATTGGATCTGATGATGATCGCTTGACGATCGAAACTGGTCATCCTAGTGTTTTATTAATCTCATGTAATTTATTTCAGGATTAGGGCATAATCCATCTCTTTTGGGTACATTCGTGTTGACCGACTGAAAAGCACTAAACTCTTGTTGCTATTATATGGTACATGTTTCGGGGCCTCTAGTACTGGTCCCTTCTTCAGCCATAAATTAAGTTGCAAAATCCAGCATAATTAAAGATATCATAATAAAAAATACATAAAATGATGAGTGAATGGATGAAATGAGGCGAAAAAGAACATATTACTCATGAGAAGTAATGTGAGTGCACATCAGTAAAAATTAACACCATTGGTAGTGCTAGGTTCTTGAGAATACACTTATATAGCACTGTTCTAATGTTTGTGCATGTAGAAATCACTTCACTTGGGATTTATAGCCTGTTGTTTACAATGCTGTTGACTGAAACTTGCTGTTCAAGCTGGGGCTTCTGAGCTTATAGTCTTGCATTAGAGGGAAAACATCGAATGTCATGTAATGAAATACATCATCATGATGAGGAGACGTCCAAGTATGGAAAAAACATATTTTACTTAGACCACAATTTAAATACAGTCAGTTTTATCGAAGATTCTGATGACTGTAGTGAAATTTTTGTCTTTCCGTTGAAAGTATTTAGAGTTTCAGTGCCAAAAAGTACCAAATCCATCATTTTCTTTGAATATTTCCTAAACTGCAAAAGCTTAACAGAAATACTTTGTATAACAATGCATTTATTCCATCTGAACATACTAAAAGTGCTCAAATGAATTTTCAGTTGAAATTTTACACTCTGAGCTTTTTTCCTCTCTCCTGTAAAAAATTAAGTTTAGGAAATAAGCTTCTCATTTGTCCAGGATTTCTGCTTTCATACCTACTTTTTGTCTCTTGTCTGTGAGTAAGAACTTGAGCGACCAAAATTTCTTCTACACCAGTCCTATTCAGCGTTTGATTTCACTCTCTGTGTCTTTGTTCAGGGAGATGTTTTGTCTTAGATACACATACTGTTGCACATCCTTTTTTTTTTTTTTTTTTTTTTTTTTTAACTTAAGAATAGATTTATTTTATTTGTTTGGTTGTATGGTTGTTTGCTGGTTTTAAAATAGGGACATAGTCCCTGGTGGAAAAATTACAATAAACATACAGTTTAAAATATGCACCAAAAAGATAATGAGAAACATGAATTTTCTGCAGAAAGAAACAAATAAAAAAAATTTAAAATGAGTTAATACTAATCACACCTCTTCCCTCCAACATACACAAACGCATTGCTACCCACTAATCTAATCATAACTTCTTGTTTAATTGACACTGTCTGACTAGCTTCTTAAAACTCCGAACATTTGGAGGCCTAGGCCTAAAAATGTTCTCTGGCAAACGGTTCCATTCTATTTTCCCTCTCCCCACAAAGGAACCCTTGCCACAGTTATTATTCCACTGACTTAGATTAACTTTGTAATAATGATTGATCAAATCAGCCCTTGTATACCCATACCATTCCCAGCCTCCCAAGAATATCTTCCCATGCATTCTCTTCCTAAGAACATACCCCCAATCTCGTTCTAGAGAATCTAACAGCCAAACTTTCCTAACCCAAATTCCTTAATGCTTCTGTCACAAATTCCAACTATGATACCAAGTTTCCAAGATATGGTAATTTTTTTTTTATTTACATGATATTTATTCAATTAATTCCAAAGAGCCATAGGCTCGTACAGAGGAATTGTACAGTAATATGTGTGTTTACACACCAGGAAGAAAATTCTGAAGGTAACACAAATTGATGAATAAGGGCATAGGCCTATTAGTAAAGTTGATACTATATCTAAGATTGTTTAGACCAAGGTCTCTTAAAATGATAAGCACAGGATTTTTGAGCTTATTTGATGTATTACGATGCATCGAATTTTTCCCACAATACTTTCGTAGTTTTCCTCTTAAATACTGACAAAGTTGGTGCACTTTTTACTTCATCGGGAAGTTTATTATATAACTGTGATGCAGAGAACTTGAAACTATTTCTACCGTATTTAGAAGAGTGAATGATATATAAGGCTACGTCCTTCGCATGCCTAGTTCCATAAGAATGATTGTCCGAGTTCAAGATGTAGGGAGAGCTATAGAGTATTGTGTTGTGTTTAATTTTGTATATTAGCATAGCTGCTCGGAGATCTGCACTTATGCTGAGGGGTAGAATTTTACTTCTGATGTACAGATCTTTTACTGGAGTGCAGTAAGGAAGGTTAAATATGTTTCTAATAGCCCTATTCTGAATAGTCATTAAATCATTCAGTGTGGATTTCCTGCAGTGAGCCCAAATAACATTTAAATATTGGAGCTTGCTATGTACAAGTGAATAGTAGATTTGTTTTACAAGGTTTAGGGGAATAAGATACCGAAGTTTCCTTAGGATCCCTACTATAGGTGAGAGTTTCTTAGCAATTCGTTCAACGTGTTCAATCCAGGTCAGGTGTTTGTCGATGATTAGACCTAAATACTTTGCCTGATTAACCTCTTTTATTTCAATATTATTTATATATATTTTGTCATGTGTGATTTCTTTCATGCTTTGCTTTGAAATTACCATGTAATTGGTCTTCTGTAGGTTCATTGTTAATTTATTGGCCTGGAACCATTGTGAGAAAAGATCACTTGAAAAATTCATCATTACTTTCATTGAAATCATAAATATGAACGGTATAGGCCTAGTACAGTACAGAGTGGCAAGTTAGACCTGGCCTGTCATGGCGGAGTCTCGTCAAGGAGGGGAAGTGGTGGCATCACTAGGCGCGTGCGATTTCCCCTCTAAACAACTCAACTCAAAGAAGGTAGCACGTGGTGAACTGCGAGCACACCTACTTCACACACTCCTGACAGCAAGCTTGTTGCCGTGCTTGTCAAAGAACAGAGCCACTCCGTCTTGCATCGCATACCTTGACATCATCTGTACTCTGCCAAGGTTCTGGGAAGAATGACTACTTGGCAACATCTAACTAGCGCGTGGCGAAATATGTGCTCACTGGTTGACAAAGAATCCTGGCGGGGGGATGACGAAATGCAACTGGACGCACATGCGCATTGGAAGGCTCAGGTCTAACTTGCTCCGTTATACATACTGTTTATAGCATGGAAGTAAGGTTAATTGGTTTCCTGGATGCATTACCATTCTTCATGTCATTGTTTCACTTAACAATAGCGATTCTTTGACATGATGCTGTTTCCTGCGGAAAGATGTGCGCGCCATCGCTATCGTCAACAATGCAATGATTTATTATTTTTTCTTTTGCGACTTGTTGGCCTAGGAAAAGATCAATACAGCCATATCCTCAGTTGTTCTTGTGCAATTCAGAAACGAATATGCGCTTGAGGCCTGAAGATGTCGCCAGGGCAGTGGCTCTGATCGAAAATAGCGATGGCGCGCACATCTTTCCGCGGGAAACAGTTTCATGTCAATGAATCACTGTTGTTAAGTGAAACAATGACATGAAAATTGATAATACATTCAGGAAACCTTACTTCCATATTAAAAAACAGTAACTAATGTACTAGGCCTAGAGTGTTCATATTTATGATTTAAATGAACGTTATGTTTAATTTTTCAAGTGATCGTCTTGTTTTTTTTTTGCCGGTCAGTGTAGTTCGGAGGTGGTCAATGGTGCTGTAACTGGACCTGAATCCTGCTTGTATAGTGACTAAATTTAGAGAATGGGGACATTGCTATGAATGACCTCACTCCCCTCTGTCGCTAAACTTTAACATCCCCATTGCTCCTTTTTCACTGCGATTGGTCACAGCCATCTCGTGATCGCAGCTTTGTTGTGACCGAAGGCTCAGGAATTTCCCATAACCCCTCTGTCACCTCACCCCACTGAAAAGCATTGGATGATGTTAAATAGCCAGACAGGGAAAACATGTGATAACAAAATAATGTGTCCAGCGTTTTGATGCCATGTGCTCCTACCTTTAGAAAACTGCACACCAAATCCTTATAACTGCCTGGTCGCGACACAAGCGCCATTGTGACGGAGTGTTCTTTCTTTGTTCATGTCAGAAGTATCAATATTTTAAAAAGAATTTGAATACAGGATATCTACATTTCTACCATAAATATATATAGGTCTAAAACAAATCACACATTGAGCAACAAATTTGAGAGCTAGATGATTTTTGCCCAGTATTGGGCGACGTCAATAGCGCTGGAGGAGGCTGCAATAAAATCGTTCATAGTGCACTTTGAAGGACATAAGTCACACTGACATAAATGTTGGATTGTCTGCTGCTCTCCACAGTCACAAAATGATGAGTCACTTGATAAAACCCACTTCCGCAGATTTACTTTTGTTCTGCTGACTCCTGTACAGAGTCTGTTAAGGGCTTTCCAGGTTATCCACTTCTCCTGGTGTCCACATGGAAGACTTTCCTTCGGCTCCATCCAGTTGGAAAGGTGGTTAGTTCTTTCTTTCCACATCTTGATCCTAGCATTCTCTGCTTAACTGATGTACGGAGGAAACACCTTCTAGATTTCAGCCTCCGTGTGGCAGGATGGTATCCATAGAGGGGATGTGCTCCTGAAGTAGATGATTGGAGCTTCTCTTTGTTAGCTGCTACCTCCCTACGAATCTCACCAGGAGCAATACCAGCTAAAAGTTGGATCTTCTCAATAGGTGTTGATTTTAAGCATCCTGTAATGATCCTGCAACTTTCGTTGAGAGCGATGTCGATCTACTTCGCATGAGCTGACCTGTTCCAAACCGGGGAGGCATATTCGCCTGCAGAGTAGCATAGAGCTAGAGCTGATGTTCTGATTGTTTGTGGTTGTGTTCCCCAACTGGTTCCTGACAATTTGCGTAAGATGTTGTTTCTAGCAGCTATCTTATGTTTTATGTTTTGGCAATGTTTATTGTAGGTTGATGTGCGATCCAGCATAACTCCCAAGTACTTTGGTGTAAAGCAATGTGCCAGTAAACTCCCTTTCCAGAATACATTGAGCTTCTGAGAGGACTGTACATGCCGTAGATGGATGGTGCGAATTTGAGTCTTAGCTGGAGAGTCTATCAATACAAACTAGTGTGAGATCCAAGTGGGATTTAAGGATTTTAATGGAAGGGCATGTGACCGTGTGCCCTTATGGTCAACAGCCCTTGATTTATTCATGCCGCAAACGATCATGTCAAGTAGGTCTTTGTAGTTAATGTTAAGCTTTGCTCCATCAACCTAAAGGTTAACATTTTGATGGTAAGTACAGACATTATGGCTTCCAGAAGATCCGGCAATGTCACACCACTTGGGTCTGTGCTCTTAATGTTGATCTTCCTTCTCTTTACAGTTTGGGTTTCTTTTTCTGAATTCCACAAAAGTTCATTTGAATTGCAAGGAATGAGCCGCTTCTGCTTCTAAACTTTGATATTGTTTATTTTTTCAGACGAACAGTGTTTCTTGCCTGGACACATATGACTATATTCATCACATTCATAAAATTCATGAACTTAAGTCACGGTTTCTGAATGAGTACCAACACCCTGTTCCTTCCCTAATTCTGGTAGAATACCCTGGTCTTTCACTAATTCCCAGGTAGTTTTACCAAACGCTCAGATACATTGAACTCTGTAGATATTCTCTTTCATGTCCATGACTTATCACCCATACTTTTCAATCTTTACATTGAACAAGCAATGAAGGAAATAGGAGAAAAATTTAAAGTGAGAGTGAAGATTCAAGGAGAAATAATTTCAACTCTGAGATTTGCCGATGACATCGTCATCTTGGCTGTCACGCCTGAGGATTTGAATGAGTTTTTGAATGGTATGGACTCCGTCTTGAGGAAAGAATTCATGATGAAAATTAATAAATATAAAACAAAAATATTGGAATACAGCCGACAAAAATCAGAACCCTCTATGGACATCAAATTGGCAGGTGAAAAGCTGAAGGAAGTAGGAGACTTCTGTTACTTAGGAAGCAAAATAACCAGTGATGGACGAAGCAAAGAGGATATAAAAAGTAGTTTGGCTCAGGCAAAGAAAGCATTTCTACAAAAAAGGAATCTGTTGACATCGAATATAGATTTAGGTATTAGGAAGACATTTTTGAAAGCCTTTGTCTGGAGCATGGCACTCTATGGAAGTGAAACTTGGACTATTTGTGCAGCAGAAAAGAGGAGAATTGAAGCGTTTGAAATTTGGTCTTACAGGAGAATGATGAAGATCAGGTGAGTAGATACGGTTACAAACGAAGAGGTATTAAGACGAGTGGGAGAGGAGAGATGATTCTGGCGACTGCTAATGAAGAGAAGGTTGGTAGGACACATACTAAGACACCCAGGAATAGCAAGCTTAGTTATGGAAGGAAGGGTCGAGGACAAGAACGGTAGGAGTAGACCAAGGCTAAAATATGTTAAACAGATTGCCTTGGATGTAGGGTGTGGTAGCTATGTAGAGATGAAACGATTAGCTCAGGACAGGGAGCTATGGAAAGCTGTATCAAACCAGTCAAAACACTGAAGACTTAAACAACGAAAACTTAGGTCTGACATTTGTTTTTGGCCGGTAGCCAGCAAACCTCTTGCTGCACTGTGCTAACCAATCAACCTCCTTCCTTCGTTCCTTCTGAGCGTACGTGTGTCAATGCAGTCGTTACTGTGCAACTCACAATAAGAAGGCTTGCTGGTTGGCCGTGGACTTCTACGCAACAAGCAAGCACCGGCCAAAATCAAATCAGACCTGTAGCAGACTAGGCTAATTATTATCGCTTTGTATGCAACAGCACATTTCTCTTCCAGTTTCGGGCCGATAACCTAGATGTTAGGCCCCTTAAAACAACAATTATCATCATCATCATCTTCCAGTTTCCTCCCAGGAGCTCACAAATTGTGGGACGTGGGTTGGCAACTACGGGACCCCAGCTGAGTCCGGCATTGCTTCCTCTTACTTGTGCCAGGCTCCTCTTTATCATCTTTCCTGTCGACCTTCCATTGATCAACTCCTTTTCTCTTCTGACCCCGACGGTATTACGGTATCTGAGGCCTAAGGAGTCTTT
Organism: Meconema thalassinum; assembly: GCA_946902985.2. Lineage (NCBI taxonomy): Eukaryota > Metazoa > Arthropoda > Insecta > Orthoptera > Tettigoniidae > Meconema > Meconema thalassinum. The sequence goes on from OX336395.1 coordinate 195,330,708, forward strand.
CACTTTCTTATTATTTAAGGGTCCAGTTTGTTTTACCGACTTGCAGAGGCAACTAAAAAGTTCATTTTCTGGTCCAGCAAGGATACTATTACCCTAATGCTACATTGCCTATTGCTTCTAAATGGTCAATTCATATGATGTACTGTAGTCCAAAAAAAGTGACATGGTTGCTTGACAATTTTTAAAACTGATTTTTGTATGTCATTCATTCTCATATACTGGCAGTTCAGAATGATCATTATTTAAAATTTATGACTTGTAGTTTTCTTGTGGCGCCCATATTTCTTTTGTGTGACGTGCCATATTTTGCCATAGTTTCAAGAGTTTGTAGAAAATAAAATATCTTTGCCCCTGTTGCTCATACCAGCATGGGACAGATTGCATTTTGTTGAACAAATCATTAACTACATGACAGGTTATTACACATTTTAACCTAAGTTAAATTTATGGAGGGAATTTCAGCCTAAACTGTTTTTTATTTTTAAAAGAACCCATTTTCATGGAGGCATTTTTGCAAGAATGGTGTGTCAGCATGTCATACGTTCCTGTACAAAGTGGTAGAAAGAAGTTGAGTTGATGCACCAAATTTCAATTCTCAGACTCTCCTCCATTTTTTATTAAAAATTCATCAAAATTAAAATATTAAAAAAAAGTAAAAAAGAGCTTAAAGCTTTAAAAGCGAAATATTTCTAATGGGCAGTAGTTTAGAAATCTGAAATTTACACACAATGAAGTACTTAATGATAGTTAATGACAGTTAAGTTTCACTTTGAAATCTTGCAGTTTTGAAAGATCTGAATCACAAAACTACAAAAAGTTTTATAATTTGCATTAGTTAAGATATGATTAGGCCTGTTTGCCATCTCTTGATGAATGCAGTACATTTGCATTTGTCTGTTGGCACAGGCTAGAGTAAAATGTGGCTTTTCACCGATGTCTCAGTCTCACTCATGGCTGTGATTATATGGAAGCTACTGAGGTATGGGTGGTGCTTAGTAATGGCATTCAGGGCACAGTCAGTGCCTGTGGATGCTGTGAAAGGTTCTACTCATAGGGTTAGTACCGCTGTTCTGACTCAGTGAGGAAAGCAATGGCAAACTACCTCTCCTCATCTTGCCTAGTACGCCTCAATATAGCGCTGCCTGGGGTTTTTGTGGGTATCTACCCACATAACCTATTGGCGGTACTATTTGAGGATCCAACCAGCCTTCAGGCTGACTACCTAACAGACAGAAGATATGATTAATCATAAGCTTCATGTAATATTAAAGTTATACTAATGTTAATTAAAATTTAAATAATAATTACATACTACAATTTTTTTATCCATCGATATGAGCCTCTATGGACTGCGTGTTAACAACCACTCTCAATTCAGAGTCTGCATCTTGTTCGTCTGCCGGCTTTGGAATCTTGCCAGTATCTCTTAAGCCCATATATCAGCTTATTCGTCCACTCCTCTGTTAAAGGGCCTCTCCGTCTTCTGCCTCCATCATTTATTTATTTATCGTATGGCTTTTAGTGCCGGGAATGTCCGGGGACATGTTCGGCTCGCCTGAGTCTGTAGCTGCTTCAATCAGACACCCTTAGGGTGAGCTACAAGTTCCTTTCAATTTCAAGTAGTTCCAACTTTTGCTACCAGATATCAATGATACCTAGTGATGAACGTTGGAACTTTGATAGAGCGTTCCAACAAAATCTAACCTAACAATTTTGCTTCACACAAGTTTAGTATGTGGAAGGATCTTTTACATGCCATAAATCTATGACATGGGACCGCCGGCTTTACTTCCCCTCCGAAGGAAGGCATACTGAAGAATTTTAATGCTCTTAAAAAATCCCACGACTTTGGCCGGGTTTGAATCTGCTATCTTGGGCACAGCAGTTCAGCATGCTACCAACTACGCCACCGAAGCCACCTTCATAAAACCCTGAAAGCTTTTCACTATCCTTCTGAAACTATTCCTGTCTTTGATTTTATCCTCCGTAATGCCCACCTGTCTCATTTCTCACACTCTTGGAACCATTTCAACTTGGAGATCTTCGGTTTAAGAAAATTCCAGATTTTCTTCTTGAGCCGGTCATTATTCATACGGAAGATGTGCCCATAAAACAGCAATCTTCGCTTTCTAATTGTTGTTCTTATCGATTCCAACTTGCTGTATACTTCTTTATTTGATTTCAGCCGAACCTGTCCGTCAGTCCATCTGTTTATATTGTCTTCAATAGAAAATTGATGGATTGATTGACGGACAATTCTATTTAATACAATATAAACTAGCATAGTCAATACGGACCAAAAAATGGAAGACGTAAACCCCAGAACCCATCTGTTGCCCAAGATCTTCCGTAGTAGTCTGTGTTCTCTTTTAAGTAGCTGATTGACTTGTCCTGTTAGATTCATACACAGGGTCTCCGAAGCATATAAACCTTCTGGTCTGACAACAGTGCTGTAATGCCTTAATTTGGCTCCTATACTCAGCATCTTAGAGCCTCCATGGCTTAGGCGGCAGCACACCGGCCTCTCACCGCTGGGTCCGTGGTTCAAAACCCGGTCACTCCTTGTGAGATGTGTGCTGGGCAAAGTGGAGGCAGACAAGTTTTTCTCCGGGTACTTCGGTTTTCCATGTCACAATTTAATTTCAGCAACAATCTCCACTATCATTTCATTTCATCTGTCATTCATTTAATCATTGCCCCAGGGGAGTGCGAGAGGCTTGGGCAGCCGGTACAGTTCATATCCTCGCCGCTAGATGGGGGCTTCATTCATTCCATTCCCTGACCCGGTTGGACGACTGGAAGCAGGCTGTAGATTTTCATTTTTCACTCAGCATCTTCTTATTGTAGATGTTTATAGTCAGTTGGAACGCTCGCTCTAATTTCAGGATGCGGATATTGGTCGCTTCTTATTCTAGCCCATTCTCTTGGATTACTTCAATAATATTCTTAAATGAACATAAAATATTGGTGATTTTTAGGCTGCAAGTCTGTGCAGGTTTTTATGTGTACGTGTACCAAGTTGAAACTTGTTTGGTCAGGCTTATCCTGTCTTGTATGCATTATGCTATAGTAGTTTATTTTTAATTCTACTAGCTGCTCTGCCACAGGAAGGTTATCTTGAGTTGCAGTGTCCACATATTTTTATAACATGGAAATAGTGTTCTATAGGTATTTTAATAGTTGAAGAATGCAACAAAAGTGTGTATGGAAAAAGAAATGAAGGAAATATGGGAGTACAGTCAAGAAGAGCAACTGTTGTTTGTATCCAGAGTTTCCAGTGATATGAGGTATGTTTGTAATTGTAAGTACCATGAAATGAAGTATCTTGTAAAATATCGTCATATATTCGGGTGATATTGTCATGATCCTTTAAAAATACAAAAAAAGGCAATCTCTAAAGAGCTCAGAGAAATTCTTTTGGATCATTTGTGTAAAAACATTAACTACAATTTTAAACTTGTACTAGTGGAACAGAAGAATGGGAGGAGTATGTGGCTACTGCTTACATTTAGAAAAAGTAGACTCTGCTTGTGCTCTATTGGGGATTTCACAGCAGCTAGAATTAAAAGATTAAGCTCTGAAAAAAGATTATCTGCCTTAAAGCCTAAGATTGGGAAGGTATCAAAGACTATCAGGAATAATCTTGAGATGCCATTTGACAGTGTAATGATACTGAAGAAAATGTTAGTTTTGAAGACGAATTGCAGGAAATGATCAACAAACTGAAAGAGATGATGATAATGAAGATAATAATTGTTTTGAGGATCCTAACATCTGAGTTATTGGCCTCTAATGGTCTGGGTGATCGTGAAAATGAAAGGGAAACTAGAGTTAAAACTAACTACAGACTTACATACTAGAAGAGGAAATGGAAAACAAAAAGAAGAATAAGGTACATAAAAGACAGGAGGAAAGGAAATGCCCTTGACCCTTGAATAATAAGAATGAAGGGACTTGCAAGAAAGGAGAGCCTTGAAAGGCAGATAGGAAAGGGAAAGAGGAAAGAGTCCGTCCCAACAGACAGTGGTAAAAGAGGAAAAACCGGACCCAGCTCTGAATCTCTCGGAGATGCCAACTCCTGAACTCACCAGCCATGAGCCCTTGAGGGTGTAGCATGATCACGGGTGCATCATAAGTGGTAGAGCTACGCACACCCTGTCTCCTTGAGGGCCTTGAACAGAAAAAAAAAAAAAAGATCTGGCCCCTCGAAGAATGAGGGTATCAGGAAAGATGACAAGGGCCAATTATGGCAGGAAAGTGAAAGACTCCTTAGGCCTCGGATACCATAATACCAATTAGTATGATAAAATTGGTCCGGCTAGATCAAACATAAAATGCCAGCGTTTCGCCCCGGTGTGCCGTTGGGCTCGTCAGTTGGTACAGACACACCTCACCAATGCTTGACTTCCTTAGCACATTGGCATCACTCGTGACGTCAATACTACTTGTATTTTGTGTCTTGTGATGGCCTTCTCAGTATGTGCTAGCCATGCGTATTGGTGAGGTGTGTCTGTACCAACTGACGAGCCCAACGGCACACCGGGGCGAAACGCTGGCATTTTATGTTTGATCTAGCCGGACCAATTTTATCATACTAATTGATAATTTATCTGATCAAACAGAAATAACATCATATTCCCATTCGGGAATGTTCAGAGCCTATTACCATAATACCGTCGGGGTCAAAAGAGAACAAGAGTTGATCAAGGAAGGTCCTAAAAATAGTACTACAGAGCGATCCATATAAACCTGAACCATTTCCCACTGAAAGCTCGTTGAAACAGGAAATTTGTTTTAATGATCTCAGTGGCTCTGGGAGAATCAGTACCACTGCCCATTGGCAAGTTTGTTGATTGTTTCTGTGCTTGTGCTCCTCTGTCCAGCATTTGTGGGGCAGATGGATGACGTCGAACTGACAGAAGGTTATTTTCAACAAGATGGAGCAACGTGTCATAGGTCTAACGCGTCCATGCTAATTGTAACCAGTTTCTTTGGTGACCGAATAATCCAAAAAAATTAGAGCCCCCCCCCCCCCCCGATCACCTGATCTAACCTCACCGGACTTTTTTATGGGGGTATCATAAAGGCAGAGTGTACAAAAATAGACCTCGGACAACTGCCAAACTCTGTGAGGTCATTAGACACAAAATAAACAACAATGGTGAAGGTACACTTCACAGAACATCATGGAATATGGTGAAACAAGTACAGTTGTGTATGGATGCTGGTTTAGGGCACTTCCAACATTTACTGTGAGAAATCTCCCAACAAGTTATTGTAACCAGTTTCTTTGGTGACCGAATAATCTCAAAAAGTAAGTGCCCCCCCCTGATCATATTATGATCTATTTTTTTTGTTAAATTAATGCATTTTATTAATCCCTTAACGAGTCGAGGACTCGTATACAAAGGAATCGTATAGTTTTTATATTGCTGGTGACAAATTACAATTCAATGTGTAGTTTACAAAGTTTTCAGTATGAAAATATACATTTTGTAGCTTTCATAAATGTTTGTACACATTCTTCAAATTGACATTTTAAAATCATTCCACATAAACTGTTTTAGCCTCCTTTTAAAGATTGTTAGGCTGGGTGCAATTTTTATATTTGCTGGTAAGCCAATGAACTTTACAAAGGCACTATACTTAATGCTATTAACTTACTGCCATATTGTTTGGAACTGAAATGGAAAAGTGATAAGTCATCTGCATGTCTAGTTTTATAAGCGTGTAAATCAGATTGCTTTGTGAAGTTTAAATTTGTGTGGATACTTTTGTGTAGGATTTGGTACATCAGGACATTTGATTTGATTTCTGCATTTAGGGCTACAGGTTGAATTTTACTCATAATATAAAGGTGTTCGGTTGGAGTTAAAAAAGGGTAGTTATAAATATTTCTTATGACCGGCCGCGGTGGCCGAGAGCGCTAAGGCACTACCTCGTGCCTCGCTGGCATCGGGAGAGCGTGGGTTCGATTCCCACCTCGGCCGTCCTGAAAATGGTTTTTGTGGTTTCCCATTTTCATTACCAGGCAAATGCCGGGACGGTTCCTTTCAATAGGTCCACGGCCGATTTCCTTTCAATATCCCTTCCCTGACCCGTCCTGAAAAGAAAAGTACATGGCCATTGGCTGCATTAATAAAAATAAAAAAATATATAAATATTTCTTATGGCTCTATTCTGAATTACCTCAATTTCTTTTTTTAAGTAATTTGTGTATTTTATCCAAATTGTATTCACACATTGTAAGTGGCTATGGATTAAGGAAATATACACTTACCTGAGTAGATGATTTGGGATGTAGCCTAGTAGCTCAATTTTTGTATCATACCAACGGCAGGTGATATTTTCTTTACTAATGCATCAATGTGCTTTTGCCAGGAGAGGTTCTCATCTATTATTAGGATTAGGTATTTAACGGATGAGACCCTTTTAAACTCGCCCGACTTTTTCTTATAGGGGTAAGCAATATCCGAATTGTGTGTCATCTCCCAAAGTTGCACATGTTTTCCATTATTTGTTCAAATGTTATGACTCAATCAAGTGGTTCAATTTACATGGATCACTCTGTGCAATGAATATTAAAAATTACACAAATGCCAAGGGTTAAGTTACTTCATTATCATTAAAAATATAGTGTCTATTTTATTTACTAATTGTATGCACAGGTACGGTAATGTCTGGCAATATATTTAAAGATAAATTAAAAATCTCTGTATTCACACCAGCTAGAGCAATCGATTGTACGGTAATTCATCAGCAATTCAACTATAACCTAAAACTCCATTTTCTTCATAGGGGGAGTTAGTCTTTCATGTTTAAGTTTAGAATGCAATGTGCGAAAGGATGGTATACATACTTGTGTGCTAAGACTGTTACCATCCAAAACAAAACTGAATTCAAAATTACTTTCCATGTCACATGCTTTATATGTCTGAGTTTCTGCATCAACTTTGATGGTCACTATAGGTTCATTGATTTTAAAAGGTTGAGATGTAATAGGTATTGAAGATACAGATATTACAGTTTCACTTCTGTTCTTGATCCTGTCAAATCTGTTGAAAGAGCTTGATCCTGCACATTTTCTCTTATAACATTCAGGAAAGACACTCGGTACATACGCTGGATTAGCAGGATGATTAGATTTACGTCCTCCTACGAAATGTTCACTGCAAATTCTAGACGCTTTTGAGGGTGTCCATGGGGTACCATCTGTCCTATAAAATAAATTGCATGAATGTGACATACGGTACTAATATTACGGTAACAGTTTCTTTACATTGTTTAATCTGGTACAGTGATGAAGAACATCTAATGCTATTTTATGTTCGACCCTGACTATTAAGTTATATGTCAGAAAACTGTATCATAATGATGGTCATTATAACACTATTTTTCATTATGAAACGGTTTCTCCCACCAATCAGAGCTCAAGAAACAGTTGTTTGACCAATTAGATAACAAGTTCCACGGCCTTCTAATTTACATTTCACTGCCTGGCCTAGTGTCATAGTAGGGTAATCGAGGAGGCCATGGTCAAATACAAGGCATTCTCTGCGTCTCATGCACCATGTTCAGTACATAAATCTGGCGAAATCTCGACAGATATTTATGAATATTTATGTCGAACATAAAATAGTTATAATAATTATCGTCGAACATAAACAGTCGTATGCAACTCGCCTATAATGGTAATTAAGACACTCGTATGAAAATTATAAAACTCGCATACGCTCATTTTATAAACATACTCATGTCTTAATTATTGCCATTATAGGCTCGTTGCATAATGTACTATAATATTTGTACATGTTGAGATGCATGATATGCCTATGATAGCCAATTAGTTTACACAGACCCCGTGACAGGATTCTCGGGCCCCTGGACAACTGAGTAGTCTAAGCCCCGGTACCCCCTCCCCCCCCCCCCCCCCCCCACGTAATTTAGACAAGAATATTTGAATATTTAATAAATGACCCAAGAATAATTTAATCTTCTCAGAATATTCTTTGCTATTACAGCTATTAGAGACAATAAAAAAACTTTTCAGTCAGTTAACACGAATTTCGAATTTGTGTTGACCGACTGAAAAGCTTTCTTTATTAGAATTAGGCAACACTGAAAAATGTCTTCTATAGACGGTATCACTACAACTTACAGACAATTTTTTTTTTTTTTTTTTTTTCCCTGGCACTATCCAGCCCATGACGGGCTAAGGCCGACCAAGCGACCGCTGCCCAGCCATTTGGCCTGCAGATATTGGGGTGACGCGTGATCAGCGCGTCGGGTCCCCTCGGCCGTTAATCTTGGTATTCGTGATCGGGGCACTGTCTCACTGTCAGACAGCTACTCAATTGTCCTCACGAGGCTGAGTGCACCCCGTTCCAACCCTCACGTCAGTTTTAAAATCCCTGACGGAGCCGGGGATCGAACCCGGGGCCTCCGGGTGAGAGGCAGGCGCGCTACCCCAACACCACGGGGCCGGCTACTTACAGACAATAAACACATTCAAAATTATTTTTAGGAGTCGACTAATACCAATTTTGGTGGACATTATCATAGGCTATATTAATCATTCTTTTAAAATACCGTATTTTACAAAATATTTGGCTGTCAGGGTATATTCATTAATTTATTATTAAAATACAATTATATAAATTATTATAATACCATACATTTACATACTGGTGCATTATTAAAATACTATTAAGTTACCGGTACATAAATTATCGGTACCGTAAATAACGAAAACATAGATCACTAGCGGAACCGTGCGAGAAATCTCGCATGTTCATAAACAACACTTCCCCAATAGATGTATTATGAGAGACTTAAGAAGAAAGGTTGTTATGTTTTTATTTCAACCAAATGATTATAAAACACTATTTACATTTCAGAAGCCTACTCATTCCTTTGATTTACTGATTTTGAAATCCATGCAAAATGATAAAGGAAAGACCTCAGAAGGTTAAAATGACATGAAACAGGTGTCACAGCGGCCAAAATGTGAAGTGGCCAGCAATTATGGAGCGTATTTTCCTACAGCAACAGTATCTGAAAATCGCACACTTTGTAATTTTTATTTTATTTTAAAAGTCATTTTTAAAGAAATTATAGATATTTATGAAATTAGAGTGCAATTCATCACTGGTAATGTCTATTCTCTTTCATTTGAATGCTCATTTGTCACGATCGGTCGCTTGTGAGCGCTGCAGGAGGGATCTATACTACTGAAATAATATATACTAGCGGACCCGTGCGAGAAATCTCACATGTTCATAAACCACACTTTCCCCAATAGGTTTATAATACGAGACTTAACGAGAAAGGTTGTACTCATTCCTTTGATTTACTGTTTCTGAAATCCATGCAAAATGTTAAAATGACATGGAACAGGCGTCACAGCGGCCAAACTGTGAAGTGGACAGCAATTATGGAGCGTATTTTCCTACAGCTACAGTATCAGCAAATCGCACACTTCGTACATTTTTTTTATTTTAAAAGTCATTTTTTAAAGAAATTATGGATATTTATGAAATTAGAGTGGAATTCGTCACTGCTAATGTCTATTCTCTTTCATTTGAATGCTCATTTGTCACGATCGGTTGCTTGTGAGCGCCGCAGGAGGGATCTATACTACTGAAATAATATATACGGTAACTTACTAGCGCACCCGTGCCAGAAATCTGGCATGTTCATAAACCACACTTTCCCCAATAGGTGTATGTGTGTTAGGTAGTCAGCCCGAAGGCTGGTTGGATCCTCAAAAAGCACCGCCGTTAGCTTATGTGGGTAGATACCCACAAAAACCCAAGGCAGCGCTATATTGAGGCGTACTAGGCAAGAAGAGGAGTGAGGTAGTTTGCCATTGCTTTCCTCAAATAGGTGTATAATGGAGAGATTTAAGGAGAAAGATTGTTACGTTTTTATTTAAACCAAATAATTATAGAACACTATTTACATTTCAGTTAGAATTCCAAGTTCTACGTTTCCTAACTTAAGAAGGCAATCGCTGAAAATTGGATCATCATAACACTCACCGCTTATTCGATATTTATGAAATTATACGATTTGAGTACGGTACTCATTCCTTTGATTTACTGTTTCTGAAATCCATGCAAAATGATAAAGGAAAGACCTCAGAATGTTAAAATGACATGAAACAGGCGTCACAGCGGCCAAAATGTCAAGTGGACAGCAATTGGAGGGTCCAATAAATAAAATCCCTAAGTCCGTTTTTTGACAAATGGAGATAATGCATGTATCTGGACCAAAATTTCCCGCTCTTTTCAAATCTCCAATCAGTTTCAATGATAAATAACTCTAAGTCTATGTAACTTGCGTATGGACAATTCGTACTTTCTAGTAATTAAATTTAAGAAATCCCTAAGTCCAAAGAAATCACTAAGTCCACTCAATGCAGGAAAATAAATCACTAAGTCCACTCAATGCAGCAAAATAAAACCCCTAAGTCCGCTCAAGGCACCAAAAGAAATCCCTAAGTCCACCAAATCCATGGAAATAAATCCAATATTTCCCTCTTCCCATCCTAGATATTGTTTGAGTTATTAACGCGTTTCTGACTGGTTTATGACGGTTGCGCGCAAAAACAAAATGTTTGTCTGTCTGTCTACAACTTTGCTCGCGCATCACTCGAGAACGGCTGAGTGTATCAACGTAAAATTTGGTACAGATGTCCATCAGAGGCACAAAAGTAATCATTGATGTAACTCTTCTCCATACCTCTCATAAAAGAGGGCCTAACCTCTTAAAATGCATGCTGAAATGGGCATAGAAAACAAAGCTCATTTTCAACGTCTCAATGTGAGAAACAAAACTCGGGAGCCCTTCGGGCCCCGAAAACCACATTTTAAGACTCCAGTCTGATGAAATGGGTGATGTGGATGAATATGACTGACATTTGAAGCCCAAAAATTGACAGGAAAACATTATACAAACCAAAAAATCGCTATGTCCATGAGTGTATTTTGCATTTTATAAACTACATTTCACTACTAATAAGAGCTTTTAGTTATTTTAAATAATAGTTGATATGTATATTTCCATGTAACAGAAAATTGGATTTCAGAAGTGAAAAATATAGATTTTGTGCAAGTTTGAAACTTTGTATTTCATTTCCTGAAAAGTTGAAAAAAAACGGACTTGGGGATTTTATTTATTGGACCCTCCAATTATGGAACGTATTTTCCTACAGAAATAGTATCTGCAAATCGCACACGTCGTACATTTTTAAAGTCATTTTTTAAAGAAATTATAGATAGGCCTATTTATGAAATTAGAGTTCAATTCGTCACTGCTAATGCCTATTCTGCTTCATTTGAATGCTCATTTGTCACGATCGGTCGCTTGTGAGCGCCGCAGGAGGGATCTATAGGCCTACTCCTGAAATAATATATATGACGATGATGATTATATAAATACAATAATTTACGAGTAACACATTTCCACGTAACGCTCTCAAGATTTTAGACCTATAGCATTTTTTGCTACCGGCACCTCGAGTTTTAAGATTTAAGTACAAGGTGCTGCGCAACGCTGGGAGTGCAACACTTGGTTAATTACACCACGCTCGCTCTATTGTCCCCCATCACGCCACAACCCTCAACGACAACAACAACAACGCTAACGCTCTGCTGCACACTGTCACGCAGTCTACCTTTATTTTTATTTTTTTACAAAAGTTTGTACATCTTATTGACATTTACATTTATTTAAACTTTAAATTCAGTTTTTTTGGGCCTGGGCTCCTCAGCATTTGCCCCCTCTGCCCAACCTTGTCGCCGGCCCCGAGAGAATGAGTTTCCTGGTACGGTACGGTACCCGGTAGGCCTATATACCGTACGGTATATGTTTACATGTCATATCTGTAGACCTATCGTTGTAGGCTACTACTTTTACCTACTCTTTATTTACCGTACATAATAATATTCTAAGAGTCTGTATTCGTACCGGTGCCGTAACGTATTTCTTTCATGATTCTGTATTTGTAGCCTACTATGGTCCTATATTATTTGGAAGACATAGGCCTATCTTTAAGGCTTGACTGCAACAGAGGAATATCGTACATGTGCTTGTACGAAAATGTATTATTTGGCCTGCTGCAGCTTGCCTGCACTTCCGCACTAAATTAAAAACGTAAGCGACCTGCACCCAATATGTTGATCAAATTGGTTGGTACCGTACCAAAAAAATGTGTTTCTTGAGACCCAGCGAAGTTAAAGACACACAGACTTACTGCTCGCGATTTACTGCCCATATCCACCGTCGTTTAAGATCCACTTCGTGAGGCCGTGCAGGAAAACTATAGAACTTCACCCCTGGCTGGGTGTTACAATATTTATTACTGCAGCCAACAACACAGCACAACGTTTGGCTAGAACGATTTGACATCTTTTATAAAAATTAATGCTCAGACAATTCGTCGGCCAAGTTACAATCACACATTCTCAATCAGTCAGCTGATCTCCTACAGGGGGGTGTAACTTGTATGGATCCGTCGCTTCCGACATCCGCAATTTTAATGACGAGTTCCATTAGCGTCCTCAAGAGGCGCTGTTCACCGATGTGTAAGCAAGCCATGCTTCCTATTGGCTAGTACCCATATGCTTTGCTATTGGTGGAAACCTAAATGTAACTGTGCGAGAAGCAGCCCGGCTGATCTTAAAAATTTGACAGGCATTTGAAGTGATTTAAAGTACATCTTTGTTCTCTGTTTTGGTTGGAATTATGGAATGTCAAGTGGTTTATTTCAAGTGGTTAGTTCTGGCGTGGTCTTTACTTAACTGGCAGACACAACTGAAGATTCATCCTGAGAAGCGCGACTCATACATACCTATGGTAAGGAACCCTCACGTTATACACAGTATTATCAATAATCAATAATGGCCCTTTATGGGGTCAAAGATATTAATTGCCGTACTTTAGAAAACTACACTTGATTTTAAATACGGTAATAACAATTACAGCAATGTAATAACGTTATGTCCGTATTAGTGAGTGTTACTTTCTCTAATACTTCATTTATTTTCTGAAATAAATAAATCAAAAATGAAATCTCTGAATTTGTCTGAAATTGCTGCTAATAAAAAGGCACTGACAGGTTTAAAATGCAACTTTAGCCTAATGTTTAGTGTTCTTTTTTGACCAATAAGCCCTGCTAAGTTGTAGATAGAGGTACCTCTATTCAAGAAATAGGCCTATATTAGTACTGGTATTACATTTCTTTCATCATGCTCCATGGTAGTATAATCATAGTTTAGCAGTAACAGTGGGTACGGTATCCCGGATTGTGTGGTATTTAAAAAAAATACTCATTTTAATATTTGTTTTCATTTTACAGAATATGAACATTCCAGGCCACAAGTGTAACATTTGTGATGTTCACCAAGGAGATGAGGTGGTGAAAATAGAAAAAATAGCTTTTCACCGCTTTCCCTTGGAAGCAGACAGATGTAGGCAGTGGCTGGAGGTTGTAGGCAGGGAAAGCCTAAAGAAGCTGACGGCCAAACAACTGAGAGGTCGTTATGTTTGTTCGAGGCACTTCTGGCCCGCCAGTTATCCGGGACCCTTGTCAAAGATTTTGTATTCACATGCCGTCCCAGATAGAAGTGAGTAATGTTTTATTATTTGAATTCAATAATTAATATGTGATACCCTGTCTTGAAGGTAAACATGAAGCCCAGCTCTAACATGTAGTGTCTTCCTTATGCACCTTTCTAACCAAGTGCACTAAGTCTAACTGCACACTGAAGCTTGGATAGGCATACCTACACATTGGGGTTTGTGGTTTGAATCCCTGAAGTGTAGACTGTAGAAAAGTATATTCAGTATTGTCTTAATAATCTAGTAAGTGCTTTTAGTAAGAGTAGAGTTTACCTGAACCAAAGTAAAAAAATCCTAAAGTACTGAAATTAGCCAAAATCCTTGGAGAGGCTTATGTTCCAAGCAGATCCAGCCAGGGGCTGGAAACTGTAGAAGATGATGATGATGACCTGTAGTAATGGTAGGGAAAAAACCTGGAGATGATATAGTAATAGATGTTAACTCCTCTGCTGTCTGTAACCCACCCAACCATCCCAAATAGAATCACAACTTATATAGATTAAATTGCAGCTCACTCCGCCATTTTTAGCAACATGTACAGTACTGCCAACTTAACTCATTCGGTACTATATCACATCCGGTATCGTAAAACAAAAGAGCGCTGGCAAGTTAATGCGAAAGTGCGCCAAGTTTCAATTTCAACATGGATTGTGCGAGTTGCCAGACCAATGGTCTTCGCTTCGACCAATAATTGTTAGGTAGCGTTGCCCAATGGGCCGTGTTAACTAATATAAACACCCCTGGTTTTCGTCACGCTCAGTGGGGGTAGTCACGCATCAATAATCTTTATCCAGGCCAATGGTTTTGCCAATTATTTCTTTTTTCACATAATTAAAAAGTTACATGTGTCGTGTAGTGTATTTTGTATCGGATATGTTAGCAACACGATATGACTTCAATATCTAGGCAACAAACATCTGCCGTCGTTCTCCCGTCATTGAGGAAGTTACAAATGAAAACCTTCTTTTAAGCAATATTAGTGATATTTGACAGTATTTTCAATTCCTAATGACTCCCAGAAAGGTATGTGAATGATATATGTACAATCAGGGCTAGATTTGTGACGGTAAGCACCTGTACGCCGTGCCGAAACCACTGATCGGGGGAAAAGTCGAATAACTTATATAACATAATGTTAAGAACTGTGGAACGTTAGTTAGTTGTGTGTGTTTTCAAACCGAATGTATTTAATTTTTTAAATTACGTAAAAAGAAAAGAAATCATGTACAATGTTTGAATGGTAGCCTAGTTGGCCTACATTAAAATTTAATATAGGCCAACGGCTATGGTAAGAAAAATGTTGCTACAGCAGTCTCAATTTTATTTAAAATTGTAATAAAAATTAGATGGCTATTTTGTCCACTGATTAATTTTTAAAGGTGTTCAGAAAAGCGTGAAAACATCGTTTTTAGAATTCTATAATTCAATATTCCATAAAGCACCACCACCACCCGGTAGCCCACAGTACCGGAACTTCTTATTTTACAAATCAAGCACTGTGTACAATTATATACCACATTCTAGCCGGCCCCATGGAATGGGGTGCACTCAGCCTCGTGAGGACAATTGAGTAGCAGTCTGACAGTGAGGCAGCACCTTGATCACGAAAACCAAGATTAATGGCTGAGGGGGCCCGGTGCGCTGATCACGCGTCGCCCCAATATCTGCAGGCCAACTGGCTGGGCAGCGGTCTCTTGGTAGGCCTAGGCCCTTCACGTGCTGTAGTGCCAGGTGATTTTTTAAATCTACTACATTCTAATTTGCATCCGGTTCTGTTAATCTCCACAATTAATGTGCTTTTCAGTTGACCTATACATTGAGGGGTGGGTCCAATCAGATTAGTGTATTGACTAATCGAAGAGCAATTCTTTTATAGATCCCTGGCAGTGGTCATTAGCACTCCAGAGTCTCTAAATCCACAATATTTAAAAGGGATGTAAAACCCATGTTATCATGTTCTCTGAGGGGACTTATAATGTGGCTAAGTCTATTGAGTTGGGAGGCCGGTTGGATCCTCAGAAAAGTATCGCCATAGGTTATGCGGTTCACCAAATGCCTGAAATTTATTTTTGCTTAGGGATTTCTTTCCCACTTTTTGTCATAAGAGAATTTACTGTCCTTGTTGAATTTGGCCTCTACACCAAGCCCCATCTTATGAATGACTGTGTCATTCAACATTGTTTAGGTATGCTAATGCCTACAGGTTTAAGAATGACAACTTTCCTTTCAGGTGTACCAGCACATGCCTCAGGACCTTGCCCCGCCAGATTACTGCAACCTGCTGCAGTAATTCAGAGCACAGCCACTGCTACTCCTGCGGTTGTTATCAGTATCAGCAGTATGCTTACCTCTACTACTGCTTCTACTACTACTATTACTACTTCTACTTACTCTACTACTACTGTTACTTCTCAGATTCCTTCTACTAGTACCTCTACTGCTATATCTCCTATTTCTTCTCATTCTCACATAATTGACAAGGATAATGCTATGCCACACACAGTAGAATTCTCTCAATTACCAGAACAATTCTTGGAAGCAGATGCCTTGCCTGGGCCTTCAGTACCTATCATTGCTAGGACTCAACTTGCACAGCACACGCCACCTAAGAGAAGAGGGGGGCTCTCTTTAATAGAAGCTCGCACCTATAAAGAGATTACCCCTCGGAAGCGTAAACTGTGCAAGAGAATTCTTATTCAGAAAAGAATGCTGCAACAGCTTCGCAAGAAGTGTAGGAGAGTAAGGCAAGGTAAGAAGGAGGATACCGATATTGCTACTGATAATTTGATTACTACCCTTAATGATGTATTCTCCCGAAACCCTACATTTGCAGCATTACTTGGGGATCTGATTAAGATTGTGTCCAAGTTGGGGAAAGGTAGGCGCTGGAGTCCTACAGCGAAGGCAATTGCTCTGGGGTTGTTCAAACATAGCCCTAGTTGCTATCGACTTCTACAGAAGATGATCCATATGCCTTCTCGTCGAACCCTTATCAAACTCCTCAATACCTTTCACCTTCCTACTCGCTGGATTTAACAAGTAGTCGCTTGGAGTGGTACTGTCTAGCAGATAGGCCTTACAGCTAACCTAATGGCACATACAGAGGTCATTCCAGTTTTCTTCAAACATATTTGATGAAAATTAGTGCTACAGAAGTAAATAAACTGAGATGTATGCCTATTCTTCCAAGTAAAGGTCATAATCTGCAATAGAAGCGAGTGAAAACATAGAATAAGATCAATGTGTTTATGGGCCGGCAAAAAGGATCCATTATGCATTGCTTACCAGATAATACAATCTCTTAGGTCATCGAGTTGTAACTGTAAGGCCTATGTGGTAGGGAGGGCCCCTAAATGTGACAGCAAAGGGTGCATTGTAATAGTATCTCCTTATTCAGTTAAGTTTCGGTATTATTTCTTTACTGGCATGTCCTTGTCATCTGTACTGAGGTTTTCAATTGCAGAGTAAGGTTATGATAATTTTGAGAAACCAAGTCATCCTCACAAATTATTATAAAATTGGAGAAGGCACATAAGCACCCTTGTGCCTCGATGAATGAGAGTGAGGAATGTCCTGAAACATGTTACCTGAGTAATATGTGGTGAATTTCATTGAATGAGCCACTACCTCATATTAATCTGTGTGTGGTTTTGAAGTCATTTTTCACTATTGCCTGTATAAACTAGCGGGATGCCTGACTGAAATTTATAAATTGATAGTCCTGTTTTATTCTGCAATTCCATTCCTGTGTCCTTATGTACAGAATTATGTGAGTTGTGATTTCCTTGTATATTTATTTTTTCCTATCTGTATCTATTTATGTACCGGTACGGTATGCTTATTCTATTTAATGAACAGTAATTCCAGAGGATAAGTGCATTGTTCCATGTATTTATTCTAATTTCCTTGTCAAATCACTCTTGGTTCATGATGAACTTTTTTATCTCTGTATATGGACATAACTCCAAAAATCTCCTAATGAGAATTACATCACTCTAGAATTTTAAATTATGGAAGTCCAATTTCCTTTTTTACAGTCCATTCCCAAAGTGGGGCTGCAAAAGTCTGGAGTGGTACTGGATAGCAGATAGGCCTTACGACTAGTCTAACGGAACATACAGAGGTCAATATAGTTTTCTTCAAACATTTAGTGCTACGGAAGGAAATAAATTGAGGCATAAAGCATGTAAATCTCATAATCTGCAATTTGAAGTGACTGAAAACATGGAATAAGAACAATATGTTTGCTGTGAAAAATGTATTCATCATTCGATGCTTCCCAGTGTAGTGGAGAAACTTTCACTTTTTATTTCATTATAAATACATTTCTGTAGCGGACTCCTTAGGTATAATATGTTTCAGCATCAACTAATTTTATTTATTTTATATGTTTTCAAACAATGTACGATAATGTGTATGATTATGTATCATTTCTTTATTTGGTAAGAAACCATAAGAGTTATACTTTTGCAGCTTCCTTCCTCTCTAAATTTGCCTGCCCAAGTGTTGACATAACAAATACTGTATAATTTTATTTATTTATATCTGTATGTAAAATAGAATATAATATATTTTTGTACAGTATATAACTTTGTTTTCATTTTAATGTTATAATATCAATCCTACACACAGCCTAATGGCCTCAGTTCCTTTACCATATTATGTACTTCATTGAATGTGGGATTAATATTTCAATGTGTGCTAGCCTTGGTGTTCTGTTCCAATGTCATTTTATTTATTTGTGTTGTGATCTGGTTAAACTCAGTGTAGCCTACTCTTCAACTATTATTGAAGAATATTTTAATAAGGTGCTTAATTACATACTGAGGTACCAAACTGAACTGTAGTTATTGGTTTGACACTACTACTGTACATGAATTGCACCAGTATTATGTACAAAGTAGCCTACATTGAAAGGGAGAATGGCAATTCAATTGTAGAAAACCCATAATATTTTTGGCACACAGAAAGAACATTGTGAGGTTTGAAGCCATTTTCCAGTGTTGCCTAAGTAAACAAAAGTTTAGTGCTTTTCAGTCGGTCAACAGGAATGTACCCAAATAGAGCTGGGTTATGCCCTAATCCTGAAATAAATTACATGAGATTAATAAATAAAAAATAATTAATCTCATGTAATTTATTTCAGGATTAGGGCATAACCCAGCTCTATTTGGGTACATTCCTGTTGACTGACTGGAAAGCACCCAACTTTTGTTTTATACACAGAAAGAAATAAACAAAGGGAGGGGGGGAAGGGGCGGAAGGAATGGGGGGGGGCTAGCCGAAGATTGCGGTTCAAATTTCCCGCGCGATAAATTTAGTTCCATTAGCGTCCTCAGGAGGCGCTACAGTGCATGCGTGCGCAACGACGTGTGGGCGGTGGGCGTGATCGGAATTGAATTCAAAGCTGGAGTAACCGTTCTTACCCATATTCTTTGATCTCCTATATCACAACTACTTACTTGAATATCCGCTAACAGCAGCACATCAGTATACGCACTTGGAGGGAGACATTGACCGCCGCGCTCCGAGTGGCCAAACTCATAAGCTTCAGTATGTCACCATGGCCGATGTTATAATTAGGGTTTCGAAGTGTTCCGGTTTCTGCTTGAGACTTCACTGACAACTCGCTATTTTGTCAATTTCCAGGTCGAGCTAAATCTCATTTATCCAATGTTAAAAATGATCACATAAAAACTCTTCCTTTCGTTGCTATAAAAATGAACCGATAAACTCTTTCCATTATACTGCGTAGCTGGCTGGCTTCACAAAATGCTTGTATGCTGCGCGGGTAGCCTACTCGTTCCCTTTATTTCGTGCGGACTGGTTCGATTCTCGAGTCGTGACTTTCACTAAGCCTTTTAAATAAGGTTCAGTACCGAGGCCTCAGTGGCGTAGCCAAGGAGGGGGGGGGGGGTAGGAACCCCCCCCCCCCCCCCCCATTGGAAAATCGGCAGATTGTGATTTGTGTCTGTGGTGATGTACTGTTGTCGCCTTTCGGCCCAGGTCCCCATTTGTGGCTACACACGTCTTCATGACAACGTACAGATCGCGAAGCTTGGCTAATATTTTTTTTTTTTTACCGCGAGACAATAATGCCCTCATGCAGCCAGCAAGAATGTGCCGACAGCGTTATGTTGGTGTATGTTATTGTTGCTGGATTTACTGTATGTGAGCATTGTGAAAAGGTTATAGTCTATCTTTAAACATGTGCTTTACAAGAGGAGATGTGCAGTTCAATAAACAGATCTAATATTAGAAGCAATATTTCAGTGTTGCTAAGTAGCCTATATGATCGCTTTTCAGTCGGTCAACACGAGTGTACGGTACACTTTATACACTTAATAAATCACTTCTCACATAAAGAGGTGGGGGTGGGGGGTGTATGAGAAGCGTTTAATTAAATGTTTAAATAATTATTGTAGCCTATTATGAATTACACAGGGAAATTAATTGTTACTCCGCGCCCAATCTAATTGGGTGTATTCACGTTGACCGACTGGGAAGTCAGACTGTTCAAATAGCAAGACGACACCTGAGTTTCCAAAGAATCCTAAAAGGTAAGATTTGATCTATGGATTTTAGGCTAGTACAGTGGAACATGGCTAATTCGAACTTCTATAATTCGAAATCTTCTTTAATTCGAATTTTTCTCTTGGTCCCTGGCATTTAATATACAATCAATGCTAAAATATCGTGATTAATTCGAATTATATTTTGGATAATTCGAAGTTTTTACGTGTAACAAGCTGATCGGAAGCCAAACAGTAGTGTCAGGAACGTATACGAAAATGTCGCAGTTTGTGGTGAGCTGACCGACGCAGAAATCATCGCCGATGTAGCCTACTGAACTCCGAAAAACAAGATGGTGACAACGCATCTGGCGATGACCTCGTGGAGGAAGTTCCCGAAAAAAACTGTTCCGAGTGCAGCCCAAGCAACAAACCATATCACAGAACTTAGGCGTTTCTTTAAAGTAGAAATGACGTACTGTAGATTGCTGGATTACTAATGTCGTTAAATAGGTGAATCGTACATTTTAATTTTATTTCATCATTTGAAACTTTTGAGGTTATTCACGATACAGCCATTATACAGTACCGTTGTCTGTTAATCTGCTTTGTTGAACGTAAATCATTATGTAAAAGTAATACATAGTATATAAGCTCTTTACTTGTTAAAAACCTATGTAATATTATGTTTAATAAAGGTTCTTGGATGAAAACTTAAAATTTGAATATTTTCTCTCCCTTTTCAAAGAAATTTCTTAATTCGAATTTTTGGACAATTCGAATGTTTTTACTGGTCCCTTGAGGTTCGAATTATCCAAGTCCCACTGTATTATAAAACTTTTCAAGGGGGGCGTGATGGTGCAGTAGCCTACCTGCTCGTCAATCACCCGGACGGCCGAAATTCCAATCCCGGTGACAGTGGGGTGGAATTTTCACCTAAAAAATTACGTGGCGTCAGGAAGGGCGTCCGGCCTTAAATCCCCGGCCAAAACCAAAATGAGCCTGATTGGCTCCGGCGACCCTAATTAATTGGGATGCGCAGTAGAAAGTATTATAAAGCTTTTCAATCAAACAACGGAACTACCGGTAGGTCTTTAACTGGTTATAAATCAATATAGCTCAGCAACTTGAAGTGCGACCCTGTGTGAGCGCTAGCTCCGTCAGCCAGTGTGACGGAGACGACAGCGAGCTCATAGTTCGCATTTTTTCCGGGGTTTCAGTTGGAGTTGCTGAGCTCTAGTAATGTTATCGGTTTTAGGTCCCTTTTAACAACTGTGGCTTTTAGAGACACCGGGATGCCGGAATTTTGCCCAGAGGGGGATCTTAAACTTGCCAGTAAATCTACAGACACGGTTCCCTCGCAATTATGTACCCTTAAATGCCAGCTGACTGCGCCAGGATTAGATCTTGCAACTTTGGGCACAGCAGGCGAGAACGTTACCGCTGAGCCCCGCAGCCAGTCGGTTATAAATCAGAAGCATGTCTCGGTAGGATATCTATGCATGGCTTTGGTGGCGTAGTCAGTAGCATGCTGAACTGCTATGCCCAAGTTCGCGGGTTCAAACCCAGTCGAAGTCGTCGGGCCCATGTCATAGATTTATGGCACGTAAAAGAACTTACAACTACAATTGGTAGTGTGTAGCCAACATTTGTAGGCTATTGGGTTAGACACGCTCTATCAAGTTCAAACGTACGCCGTTGGGTTTCAGTGACAGTGGCGTCTGGTAGCTTAAGTTGGAAGTACTTGACATTGAAATTGGGGAACCTACGGGCGTTCATGTGAAATGCCCTGCTATGGCCATTGGCTGCAAATCAAATATAAATATCTATGCATTTTGAAAATTAAGACATACTATAGGATAAGTAAACGTAACAGATGTCATCTCAAACGCGTGCCGACATTTTAATTTTCAGATGTAGAAAATGGCTATTTAATTGTCAAAGAGCTGATTTAATGAATCAAGAGCTTGTACAATAATATAAACTTATTCTCGAATCCTTTGGAAACAAGCCAATTTATGTCGTCAGGATAATGTTCACAAACTGTTTGTCAATTCTCTTATGAAATACCTGGTCTCCCACATGGCTGCTGTGAAGGTACGGTACACAATTGTTATTGCCGATATTTTGTAAAATTGGCATTGTATTATTTTGTCAAATTCAGGAATGAAAGGTTTCAAACCCACAGAAAAAATACGAAGTATCTACAATTGAGCCATTTAAGACCTTAAGATCTTTTTATACTTTTCGTTTCACAAATCACACTGGTATTTTTACTAATTAACTATAATGTTAACGGAATAACTAGCTTTTGATATGGTGAAGAATTTGATATTATTCCCATACTATCAACCCGCCCCAGATTCGTCTGGTATCTTAAAGGGGTCACTCAGCGTAAGTTGAAAAGGCGAAGGCGCACGGACGGTAGGTCTCAGACGCAATTCAGAAAAGCCGAGGTGAACAGCGAAACTCCAAACACTTATAGTCTACTCTTCTCTGAAGTCTTAACTCGACACGACTCGACAGTTAATGCTGGCCGAAGCTGGGGTGATGGGCCCGCTCGCTAGCTCGTAAACTCACTCCGAAGGTAGTAATTTAAATTTCCACTGAATGGAAATTGCTGGAAGAAATTAAAACGCATAATCACTTATAGTTGGCGATGTATTAAAGATAAAGATATGCTGTCGCGGACTTCTGTTTAGAACTGTTAATGCCGACCAATTCTTACACTCATAGTATATGGATATTTTTAATGGTTTACCCAGCGTAAGCTTAAAAGACGCACGGACGGCAGGTTTTCCTTCAACACGATTCAATGAAATCGTTACTACTCGGCTTCCTTTTGTCATAAATGAATGTTTTCCTACAGAAACCTTCCTTGAGAAATTCTTTACTGAATGGTGAAAACCGCATCAAAATCCATTCAGTGGATTTAGAGATTGCCCGTTACATCCAGGAATCGTGGACTTGGTTTTATGTAGAGATGCCAGCGCAGCGACTATCATTAAAACAAGTGCATGCATTTATAATTAGTATGGACTGTGAATTCTACGTAAGACTCATTAAATACGTCATACAATTGTACCTAGGGATACTTATAGAGGACTGAACTAATAAAAACAGAGCATTCTTTTTATGTTTCTATGAATTAAAAGTGTACAGTATATGAACATTGTGGCTTTTTTTTCTGTAGTAGTTGGTGACTTAACGTGACCTATGTTTAAAATGGAAATAATCACTCAGGTGAGTTAAAATTCAAAAACCCCTTGCAAAAGTGAAATCATCTGTTCGCGAATAACGTGCTCAAGGCAGTTGCCAGCTTGCTGGCCGCCGCGAGCGCTAGTGTCGCTTCACCTACAAAGAGGATGCAATTTCGTAGCGCAGCGAGCTTCGCGACTGTGTATTTTAGGCGGTGGTAATACAACTCTGTCCACCCAGGGTTGCCAGTCTAACTTTTCCCTCGTGAAATAACTTATAGTCTAGCTTATTTTAAACTAAGGCTAGCGCCAAATAATTTTGATCCCTCACAGCGGGAGAAAAGTTATATGTAAATTAATCTAGTTTTTATTTAAAATGACGCGCTTTAATAAACACTAAATTTGGGATCATTATTAACATCTTCAGCATGAGATAACCGTCATCCGAGTTGATTCATATTACGTAAATATATGTCCAGCAATTCCCTGAATTACGGTTATCTCCCAGTTACGAATGAGTGAAATTTGCCGCCTGGGTAGTGTAAGCAATTAAACCTTTTTCCGGCTGCATGTAGCATTTGTAAGATAAGAAGGACCTTGGTAGGTGACAAAAATCTTCGAAAATGATGCTTTATGCATTCAGGGCTAATTGCAATATAAAGCACAGGATCTTGTTGGAAAAATTGAATAAACATAAAAAATAGTACCGGTATTGAATTACTCTTAAATCAACATGATACATCGTGAGAGGACATGCCCACTTTTGCTGAGACCTCTGTAAATAATTTCTCTTGTTGTATTGAGAGATGCGCAGTCTTCATGTCGGTAGCACAGATATATTTGAGTTTATTTTGTTCCTGTCAGGGGAACAGGAATGTTCAAGATTTACCTTTGAGGTGAGTCATTTTAGTTAAAAATTAACTTAATTTTTTAAAGAACTGATTTGTATTTGTCTTTTGAGCATATTGTATTATTTGAAAAATTCGGGATCAAAATACATGTAACTTTTCTTGTGTAATAATATATCATTGAGAAATGGAAATACTTGTAGAGTTGTTGTTAATTCATTTGAGGGGCTTGAGACATCTTGGTCATCAGTCCCGTGTAGTTGGGAGTGTGTTGAAGCTGTCTGGCAACCTGTATTGCTTTGATGATTGTAGTTGTGTGTGTAAATGTATTTGGGACAGGGATGGAGTAGACGCTCCGGGACTTGAGCAAGGCATTATCCCGGCAATTTCCTGTAGGGAGTGTGGCAAAATCCGGGGGAAAACACACTCAGGGTAACCGCTGCCAGCACCGGGATTCGAACCTACGATATCCGTACTTATCACAGCTGCCCCCGCGACCATGGTGCACGTTTGACGAACGCGGCTACGCGGCGGGACCAAACGCTTGTGGAATTTGACTTGAGTACCTATAACCCCTCCCATTGGTCGATCCTGGCTACGCTACTGCGAGGCCTCTTCCTTCTTAAATGGTTCCAAGTCCCACGTTGGTTCCATTATATTAGACAACTCAGGTGTAAGTGTTAATACCTTCTGTGATGCCAGTGGGCTAGCTTATGCTGCCACAGTGTTCGTAAGACTGGTGGCCAATGGTTCATTTAAGATATATCTTCTGGCAGCCAAGGCAAGGGTAGCTCCCATTAAGGCAATTACCATACCCCGACTGGAGTTAATTGCCGCACTGATTGGAGCCAGGTTATGTAAATCTGTGCTGGGTGCACATGATTCGAAAGATTTTGACTTGCATTTCTGGACAGACTCTACCACCGTATTGACTTGGACCCAGAAGCAACACAACTCGACGGCATTTGTAAACAACCGGGTAAAAGAAATTCGCAGTCTGATTTAGCCTGAATTGTGGAAGCACGTGCCTGGCCACCAAAACCCTGCGGATCTTGCTTCAAGAGGATGCCAGGTAGATAAACTACTGACAGTGAAATGGTGGGAGGGGCCAGACTGGTTTAAGAGACATGTACAAGAGTGGCCCTTGGGAGAGATATTAGTAGATGAACAGCTGATCACCCAAGAACTAAATGAATCATCACACTCAGTGAGTTGTCTTGTGAAGGAGTAATTGACCTGTTCCTGGTGCAACAGTCCTAAGGATAAGCACAATGGTCTTAGTTGGTACTGTCTATATTTCTCGAGCTATGATAAAATGATTTGAATGATTGGATGGATGAAGAGATTCATTCATAATTCCCAGAAGAAGACAAAGTCATTGAGAAGAACTGGAGAATTACCATATGAAGAAATTTCCTTGGACGAAAAATTAGTTATCAGACTTGTACAAGAGGAGTAGATGGATTATCTGCAGATATAATCAAAGCAGCAGGCATACAAGGTCTTCAGTGGTTTCATCGAACACTGGGAGTAATCTGGAGAGAAAATAAGATATCAGATGAATGGTAAAAAGGACTGATCATACCAATATTCAAGAAAGGGAGTAGAAGAAAGTGTACAAACCATAAACCTGCTACTACATTGCCTCAAGATATTGGAGAAGATCATAGCGAAGAGATTAAGAACAAGGATAGACATCAGTTTTAAGAAGAACAACATGGCTTCAGAGGCAACAGAGGAACAATAGACCTAGTTTTTGCCACTAGACAACTAATGGAAAAGTACTGGGAAAAAGGGAAAGATGTGATAGTAGTGTTCCTAGATATAGAAAAGGCCTATGACAGTGTTCCAAGGAGCAAAGTATGGGAATGTCTGCATAAATTAGGGGCCCCAAGTTCTCTAATATGTAAGATCCAATTGCTAGGCCTATATGAAAACTGTGAAAGTAGTGTACAAATAGGGAATGGTAGATCTGATAGGTTCCAAACAAAGAGAGGTGTACAAAAGGGTAGTGCATTATCTTCCCTACTTTTCATTGCACTCATGGATGTAGTTATTAAGGAAATTAAAGCTACAGAACCTAGAGATTTGAATACATTAGTGTTTGCAGATGATGTTGCTATCTGGGGGAAACGGAACAAGAAGTCCAAAGGAAATAAGATTGCTGGGTCAACAAATTTAAAGTGTATAAATTAACTGTGAGTAAGAAGAAAACAGTAGCAATGGAATTGAGTAGAACACCCAGAGAATGTGACCTAAAACTTGATGGAGAGAGAATTGAATGTGTACCTATAGAAAGCTTCAATTATCTTGGAAGTATTGTATCGAACCAGGGGAGTGCTAAATTGGAAATCCAGAACAGGGTGAAAAAAGGTTCCATGTTTTTCTATCTGGCACGTAACCTAGTGTGGGACAAAGCAGTCCCCGTAAAACCCAAACAAACAAAGTTCAAATCTTACCTCCTACCAATTATGACATATGGGTTGGAGAACTGTGTGTTACTGAAAAGAGACATCAGCAAACTGCATGCATGCAAAATGAAATTTTTACAATCGGCTATGAGTAGTGGAGTAAGGCGGTTTCTAACGCACAGCCTACTTTCCTGGGAACATTGCTGATATTTCTCGAACGCATGGTCCGATTTTGACAAATGACGTGTCAGTGGACTCGGGCTGACGTTCTCTTTCCTATGGACCATGTATTATATTTTTCAAAATTTTTTTAAAATTTTTCGTTTTTGAAAATAGGCTATAGTTTGAAAACCAAACAGGATAGTACGTTGTGCCATGGCTCAAACGAATGGTCTTTATGACCTTTATATTTTGTAATAAAACTTTTTTACTTTTTATGTTTTTTTGAAAACACTCGAATTTTGAAAATCCTATATTTTGGAAACTAGGAACTCTACAAAAAAAATTGTTTGACGTAAATCAATGGTCCCTACCCCGTCTACCCCCAAAATAAATTTCAAGTCTCTAGGATGAAAACCTGTAGTAGTGGGATGATGAGAGAGCTGCACCACTTCTTATTGAGCCACCCTCGTATTTGCCCCGAACTTGATATCTCGCTAACCAAACATGGGATTAGAACATACAGGGTGTCCTAGCACTCGTAGTGATGTCCCCTACTTTCCTATAGCCTCTTTATTTGATTAAAAGACCAAAACTAAAAGGTCATGTGCTTTTAATATCTCGCGAACCAATCATGCTAGAGGCATGTTCGATAGGTCCAAGGACTCGGGGTGACGTCCTCTCTGCTATGGACCACTCGTTATAATTTTTAATAAAATTGGAAACTCGATTTTGGGGTAAACACGTGTTTTTTGTGATTTTGCCAATATCTTACGAAGCAATAACGCTAGAGGCATGTACGACGGGTCCAAGGATTCGGGCAGACGTCCTCTTTGCTATGGACCACTCGTTGTAATTTTAAAAAAGTTTGGAAACGCGATTTTGGGGTAAACACGTGTTTTTTATGATTTTTGCCGATATGTCACGAACCAATAACGCTAGAGACGTGTACGAGGTGTCCTAGGACTCGGGCTAACGCCCCCTTTCAAATGTGGTAGATATTTTTTTCCAAAAAATAATTCACAAAGGGCCTAACGCCGTACATGTTGAAAAAAAATTCTTTACCGTTACCTGTTTATAATGTTTATGAAGCGTGGTGGTTGAGAGAGACGATACGGCTGGGTGTGTGTGTTTCAATGAACCTGTCGCTGACCACGGTGGCCGTGTTCAATAGATCAATTGATATTTCGACGGGTCGATGTATGACAGAGCGAGCGTGCGTTTTTCCTGATATTTTACCTTTAACGTGTAAACGGTGATGAGAACTTGATTCTATGTTGGTCGAAGCGAGTATCGAAAACAAACGAGCAGGAGGTGAAGGTCATTTGAGCTTATTGGAAGGCTCCGATCTGACTTGACAACAGGTGCAATGGAAAAAATGACCAAGACGCTTGAAGGTGAAATAATCTGACCATCGTAGTGGCAGGGAAGTGCGAAAGGCGTGCACACATGTGAAACCACAGGCACGCTAAACCAGTGACATCCTGTCTTGCTTCGTACGTGACAAAATGCAAGTCCATGTGACATTTGATCTACCGCAGGTGTTCACCTTGGACGTTATCTGTCCACGTGCATGATAACTGTTAACAAGTCACATCCTGTTTTGCTTCGTACGTGACAAAATGCAAGTTCATGTGAAATTTGATTCGCCACAGGTGTTCAATTTGGGCGTTAGCTGTCCACGTGACCGATAACAGAATGGTCAAAGCGTGGGAAAAAATGATTATACATGCAACGTAGCATATATAAAGACATGTCGTTATCATTTCCACTCTCACTTGGGTGGACTACCTTTGAACACATTGCGTTGCGTGAAACACTTGGTCTTGTTTAACAGTTTTGGTGTTGGTGGAAAATACTTAACCTTGTTGTGGGGTAGGTATATACATATATATATTTATTCATTTATACATTTATTGATTAATATATATATTTACAAGCAATTATTTATTGATTAGGTAATTAATGATTTTATTTATTTGTTTGCAGATAACCGGCATACCTTACATGTCTGAGGGAGAAGAAACCATTGCACTTTTGAGCCCACTAGAAGGGAAGAACAACAAGTCACTGCAAGTAAAGGTGAGATGATTTTTTTAAACTAACTTGTTTCATTTTTTTTGTTTTATGTTTTATTTTATGAAATGTATGTATTAACTTGAATTTAGGTATTTATAGCGGTTTATTTTATTTATTTTTAGAAACTTGGAAAGATTAGTCTTACCGACGTAGTAGTCGCTGAAAAAAAAACGAAACGCACTAAAGCGAAACCACTGCCAAAGAGTGAACTGTTTAAAACTCAGGTAAGTCCAACTTAAAAATGCTATTCCATTTTACCACTACTGAAAACTCGTAGACAAAAAAATTCATTACCTGTACATGACTGGGACAATGATTGCTTTCTTGATTAATGGCTATGTTGTTGTTGTTGACTGGGAAAAGTACAAGGCCATGTTGGATTTTCTAAAAATAAAAATAATAAATTTAATTTATGGGTGGTTCCCTATGGACTCAACGAATATTCACAGGTTTGAACATGATAATGTGAACAAAATGACATGACATTCATTTTTGTTTATTTATTGGTTAAAGGGAGGGTGGGGGAATGTAAATGACTGTAGCTTTATAAAAAAGAAAATAAGTACATGAGTTACTGTTAGTGCCAACATACAGTTTATTTTTAATGGTGTTTTGATATATTAATGCCAATTAACGTTAACGTTTTATTTACAAGTATTGATTGATTGAGTGATGGGTTATTTTGTTTGCTTTTAGGTGTCGTCATGTGCCATTAACGTAATGAACAGACAGTGAACAAGCATGCATTATGCTTTAAAGTACTCTGTGCTCTTGTGCAATGTTAATAACTTATAATAAGAAAAAGTTTTATTATAACACATGGCGTTAGTACCAAATACAACAAGTGAGCAAGTTGGTTTACCACGTGGGATAAATTTAAAATCAGAACATGATCGATGGTTAACATTTGAATCCTGGCCTGTAGGCTTTTTGTCGACGCATGAACTTGCAAAAGCCGTTTTTTTTTACTTGAACCGAGAAGATGTGGTGCGCTGTGTGTTTTGTCGTATTGAACTTTCACACTGGGAAGAAGGGGATGATCCCTTTAGAGACCATTTGCGATGGTCTCCTCACTGTCCTTACATGCTTGGAAAGCAAGTGGGTAACCTACCCGTGCATTCATTTTACCGAACCACAAGGCCTTTGGCTGCTACTTACGTTGCTGAATCACAAATAAATAATAATAATGATGTATTACCAGTCAACGGTAGTGTCGATATATGTGGTCCATATGCCATAGACAGTGTTGAATTGGCGTGTGCTTTTGAAAAATTGGGAGTTTGCAAGACTAAAGCACTAGCACACCCAGAGTACAGCTCTGTTGAAAAACGTTTCGAATCTTATAAAAATGTTTGGCCATTAATATTAAAACACCTTACCAAACAGCTAAGTGAAGCTGGATTTTTTTATACTGGTGAAGGGGATAAAACAATATGTTTTTATTGCGGATTTGCTTTAAAGGATTGGCAAATGACTGATGACCCTTTAGTGCAACATGCTCGTTGGTTACCAAACTGTAAATACATGGTGTTGCTTAAAGGTCAGGAATTTGTGAACACTATTCGTAAAGAAAAAGTGATTGCAGCACAAGACATAAAAGTGCCTTTAGAGTTAGAGCACGCGGAGCAAATACATAAGACTGAAAGAAAAGACTTGTCTCACGAACAGATACAAAAGTGTGACCAACAATTATGTAAAATTTGTTATCAAGATGAACTAGGTGTTGTATTTTTACCCTGTGGACACATGATAGCCTGTGTCAAATGTGCATTAAAACTTAACACTTGTGCTATATGCAGAAAAGTAGTATCTGCTACAGTTAGGGCATTTCTTGCATAACTAGTATAATTTATTCGCCATGCATAGTGCAAAATCCCTAATTGCACAATATTATTAAAACTGTTTTAGAGTGTAATAGATATGCTTTTGTTTTGTTTATAGACTACTACAATGAATGTTTTGAATGCTGTGGGACAATCATGTGGCTTAGAGACAAAGAAGCTCAGCGAATTGCCAACGCATATTCCATTCCGCATTATCAAGATTCGGAAATTGAAAACAGCATATGGTGATCGTGTACTTTGTGTATGTGAAAACTTTGAGACATTTCTGCCTATACGGTTTAATGATATGTCGGAAAGTGTTTTTGATGAAGTCAATAATGCTGTGCAACCTGTACACTTAATTTATGAAGGTTTTAAAAACAATAGGTGCATGATTCGTTTTAATTAAATAAAAAAAGTCAAATAATATTGGAAGATATAAGTCATGACAATGGACTGAAAGAAAAAATATGTGTATAGAATAATAATGTCTTAGTGTTTAGTATTGTCTTAAAAATATTATCATGAAACCAAAAAATGTATATAAAGTTTGTAAATAAATGAAAATAATGGTACAATGTTGTTTTATTTTCTATAGAAGTCAGAATATTTAACATTGCAGAGTATACATGATTATGACAATAAAAAGCACACTTAATACAAGTCTTTGCCTTTACGATAGTGTGTTATAGTTTTAAAAACAAAGCTTGTTGTAGATCTTTTTTCTTCCACGGTAAACAATAGGCATGAAAACGTTATTGTCCTGTTTTGGATCATTATCACTATCATAATCATAAGCTGCATGATCTATATCACTATTATTATAATCACTATAATTATCCTCAACATTATCCTCAACATTACTAAAACCAGTTAAATATTCCTGGTCCTCTTCCTGTTCCTCTTCCTCTTTCTCTACAGTGTCCTCGTGTAGAGTCTGCGTGGCTTTTGATAATGTTAAGGGTTTTTTGAACATTGAATTATTTTCAATAGTAGTATTGTTTTGTAGCACTTGCTTTTTAACATTTTCATGATTTTCAGTTGACAGCAACAGTGTTTCATGCAGTACACTACATTGATGATCACTGACACTTAAAACCACACTATTTTTGCTTTTTAGCTCACTACGACATTGTTTTGAACGTTGTTTTGTACAACGCCAAATAACAGTTCCATTTTTATTGGTTCGTTTCACAATATATGAATATCCTTTATAGAATGCATGAGGCTTACCATACCTAGTCACAGATACTTCCATATCAACTGTCAAGCTTAGACTAAGCTCTAGTAAAGACAACTTGGTAATAAGAACAATAGATTAATGTGCGAGCATATATGGGTGCAAATGTGGGAGCAAAAAAAAAGTGGGAGCAAAAAGTGGGAGCAAGAATTGGGAGCAAAAAAGTGGGAGCAAAAAGTGGGAGCAAAAATTGGGAGCAAAAAGTGGGAGCAAAAAGTGGGAGCAAAAATTGGGAGCAAAAAGTGGGAGCAAAAGTGGGAGCAAAAGTGAGTGTAAAAGTGAGTGCAAACGTGGGTTCAAAAGTGAGTGCAAAAGTGAATGTAAAAGTGAATGTAAAAGTGGGTGCAAAAGTGGGTGCAAGAGTGGGTGCAAAAGTGGGTGAAAAAGTGGGTGCGAAAGTGGGTGCAAACGTGAGTGCAAAAGTGGGTGCAAAAGTGAATGCAAAAGTGGGTGCAAAAGTGGGAGCAAAAAGTGGGAGCAAAAAGTGGGAGCAAAAAGTGGGAGCAAAAGTGGGAGCAAAAGTGAGTGTAAAAGTGAGTGCAAACGTGGGTTCAAAAGTGAGTGCAAAAGTGAATGTAAAAGTGGGTGCAAAAGTGGGTGCAAGAGTGGGTGCAAAAGTGGGTGAAAAAGTGGGCGAAAAAGTGGGTGCAAAAGTGGGTGCACGAGTGGGTGCAAAAGTGGGTGAAAAAGTGGGTGCGAAAGTGGGTGCAAAAATGAGTGCAAAAGTGGGTGTAAAAGTGAATGCAAAAGTGGGTGCAAAAGTGGGAGCAAAAACTGGGAGCAAAAAGTGGGAGCAAAAAGTGGGATCTGAAGAAAGTAGGAGCAATTATGAGAGTAAATGTGAAAGGAAAAGTGGGAGCAAGTATGGGAGCAAATGTGAAAGCAAAAGGGGGAGAAAAAAATGAGAGAAAAAGTGGGACCAAAAAGTGTAAGCAAAAGTGGGAGCAAATATGAGAGCAAAAAAATGTGGGAGCAAAAAGTGGGAGCAAAACGTGTAAGCAGAAGTGGGAGCAAACAAGTGTGAGCAAATATGGGAGCAGAAAGTGGGAGCAAATGTGAAAGCAAAAGTGGGAGCAAAAAGAGCGAGCAAAAGTGAGTGCACAAAGGGGGAGCAAAATGTGTGAGTAAAAAGTGGGGTCAAATGTGGTGTTTTACTAAAACAATCCCCCCTAACCTAACCTAACCTAACTTTACTCAACCTAATTTCACCTAACCTAACTTCACCCAACCTAACCTTCCAACTCTCAGATCAAAAATTAAATTCTGGCTATAGTCGCGTTGGAATCCAAAACCTCTGGGATAACACCCAAGTATACTAGCCACTACACCGCGAAATGGGCAAATTATCATGCAACACAACACAAAAATAAACAGTTTTCTGTAGTGTAACTCATTGGCTGACAATCATAGTTGAGAATTCAAACCCAAGACCTCAGGACTTTAGTTTTGAACATTATCAGAAATATTATTCCATTTACATTTTGCTGTTGCTTATAGTTATAAGAGTTGGCATTAATATGGGAGCAAAAGTGAAAGCAAAAAGTGGGTGCAAGCATGGCTGGTTGTAGAGACTTTCATATCAACTAATACACATAAATTAAATTTTAGTAAAGTGACTTGGCTAATAATAATAATAATATTAACAGTTTTAAAAAAATTCAAGGGGATTGATATTTTTCAGGGTGTAATTTCCAAAGTACTGTCAAGAATAATAATTACATGAACAGATTCCAAGAACTCTAGAGTGCTTTTAAGGTTAATGATTGGCTAGGAGTGAGATAGAGCTAGCTAACCTAAGTTAACCTCAGCTCAGTAAACCTAAC
The DNA here is from genome assembly GCA_946902985.2 of Meconema thalassinum. Taxonomy (NCBI): domain Eukaryota; kingdom Metazoa; phylum Arthropoda; class Insecta; order Orthoptera; family Tettigoniidae; genus Meconema; species Meconema thalassinum. Next base: position 195,364,423 of record OX336395.1, read on the forward strand.
CTTGTCACATGGCATGTTCTACAAGTATAGACTTGCTTTGAGACTGGCTATGACGTCACAGATGAATGGCGGTGGGAGGCTGGACACGACTTTTTATTACCCAAAAACATTGTCCTTTTTGCCAGCCTCCCACCGCCATTCATCTGTGACGTCATAGCCAGTCTCAAAGCAAGTCTATACTTGTAGAACATGCCATGTGACAAGGTTAGGTTTACTGAGCTGAGGTTAACTTAGGTTAGCTAGCTCTATCTCACTCCTAGCCAATCATTAACCTTAAAAGCACTCTAGAGTTCTTGGAATCTGTTCATGTAATTATTATTCTTGACAGTACTTTGGAAATTACACCCTGAAAAATATCAATCCCCTTGAATTTTTTTAAAACTGTTAATATTATTATTATTATTAGCCAAGTCACTTTACTAAAATTTAATTTATGTGTATTAGTTGATATGAAAGTCTCTACAACCAGCCATGCTTGCACCCACTTTTTGCTTTCACTTTTGCTCCCATATTAATGCCAACTCTTATAACTATAAGCAACAGCAAAATGTAAATGGAATAATATTTCTGATAATGTTCAAAACTAAAGTCCTGAGGTCTTGGGTTTGAATTCTCAACTATGATTGTCAGCCAATGAGTTACACTACAGAAAACTGTTTATTTTTGTGTTGTGTTGCATGATAATTTGCCCATTTCGCGGTGTAGTGGCTAGTATACTTGGGTGTTATCCCAGAGGTTTTGGATTCCAACGCGACTATAGCCAGAATTTAATTTTTGATCTGAGAGTTGGAAGGTTAGGTTGGGTGAAGTTAGGTTAGGTGAAATTAGGTTGAGTAAAGTTAGGTTAGGTTAGGTTAGGGGGGATTGTTTTAGTAAAACACCACATTTGACCCCACTTTTTACTCACACATTTTGCTCCCCCTTTGTGCACTCACTTTTGCTCGCTCTTTTTGCTCCCACTTTTGCTTTCACATTTGCTCCCACTTTCTGCTCCCATATTTGCTCACACTTGTTTGCTCCCACTTCTGCTTACACGTTTTGCTCCCACTTTTTGCTCCCACATTTTTTTGCTCTCATATTTGCTCCCACTTTTGCTTACACTTTTTGGTCCCACTTTTTCTCTCATTTTTTTCTCCCCCTTTTGCTTTCACATTTGCTCCCATACTTGCTCCCACTTTTCCTTTCACATTTACTCTCATAATTGCTCCTACTTTCTTCAGATCCCACTTTTTGCTCCCACTTTTTGCTCCCAGTTTTTGCTCCCACTTTTGCACCCACTTTTGCATTCACTTTTACACCCACTTTTGCACTCATTTTTGCACCCACTTTCGCACCCACTTTTTCACCCACTTTTGCACCCACTCGTGCACCCACTTTTGCACCCACTTTTTCGCCCACTTTTTCACCCACTTTTGCACCCACTCTTGCACCCACTTTTGCACCCACTTTTACATTCACTTTTGCACTCACTTTTGAACCCACGTTTGCACTCACTTTTACACTCACTTTTGCTCCCACTTTTGCTCCCACTTTTTGCTCCCAATTTTTGCTCCCACTTTTTGCTCCCACTTTTTGCTCCCACTTTTTGCTCCCACTTTTGCACCCACTTTTGCATTCACTTTTGCACCCACTTTTGCACTCACGTTTGCACCCACTTTCGCACCCACTTTTTCACCCACTTTTGCACCCACTCTTGCACCCACTTTTGCACCCACTTTTACATTCACTTTTACATTCACTTTTGCACTCACTTTTGAACCCACGTTTGCACTCACTTTTACACTCACTTTTGCTCCCACTTTTGCTCCCACTTTTTGCTCCCACTTTTTGCTCCCACTTTTTGCTCCCAATTTTTGCTCCCACTTTTTGCTCCCACTTTTTTGCTCCCAATTCTTGCTCCCACTTTTTGCTCCCACTTTTTTTTTGCTCCCACATTTGCACCCATATATGCTCGCACATTAATCTATTGTTCTTATTACCAAGTTGTCTTTACTAGAGCTTAGTCTAAGCTTGACAGTTGATATGGAAGTATCTGTGACTAGGTATGGTAAGCCTCATGCATTCTATAAAGGATATTCATATATTGTGAAACGAACCAATAAAAATGGAACTGTTATTTGGCGTTGTACAAAACAACGTTCAAAACAATGTCGTAGTGAGCTAAAAAGCAAAAATAGTGTGGTTTTAAGTGTCAGTGATCATCAATGTAGTGTACTGCATGAAACACTGTTGCTGTCAACTGAAAATCATGAAAATGTTAAAAAGCAAGTGCTACAAAACAATACTACTATTGAAAATAATTCAATGTTCAAAAAACCCTTAACATTATCAAAAGCCACGCAGACTCTACACGAGGACACTGTAGAGAAAGAGGAAGAGGAACAGGAAGAGGACCAGGAATATTTAACTGGTTTTAGTAATGTTGAGGATAATGTTGAGGATAATTATAGTGATTATAATAATAGTGATATAGATCATGCAGCTTATGATTATGATAGTGATAATGATCCAAAACAGGACAATAACGTTTTCATGCCTATTGTTTACCGTGGAAGAAAAAAGATCTACAACAAGCTTTGTTTTTAAAACTATAACACACTATCGTAAAGGCAAAGACTTGTATTAAGTGTGCTTTTTATTGTCATAATCATGTATACTCTGCAATGTTAAATATTCTGACTTCTATAGAAAATAAAACAACATTGTACCATTATTTTCATTTATTTACAAACTTTATATACATTTTTTGGTTTCATGATAATATTTTTAAGACAATACTAAACACTAAGACATTATTATTCTATACACATATTTTTTCTTTCAGTCCATTGTCATGACTTATATCTTCCAATATTATTTGACTTTTTTTATTTAATTAAAACGAATCATGCACCTATTGTTTTTAAAACCTTCATAAATTAAGTGTACAGGTTGCACAGCATTATTGACTTCATCAAAAACACTTTCCGACATATCATTAAACCGTATAGGCAGAAATGTCTCAAAGTTTTCACATACACAAAGTACACGATCACCATATGCTGTTTTCAATTTCCGAATCTTGATAATGCGGAATGGAATATGCGTTGGCAATTCGCTGAGCTTCTTTGTCTCTAAGCCACATGATTGTCCCACAGCATTCAAAACATTCATTGTAGTAGTCTATAAACAAAACAAAAGCATATCTATTACACTCTAAAACAGTTTTAATAATATTGTGCAATTAGGGATTTTGCACTATGCATGGCGAATAAATTATACTAGTTATGCAAGAAATGCCCTAACTGTAGCAGATACTACTTTTCTGCATATAGCACAAGTGTTAAGTTTTAATGCACATTTGACACAGGCTATCATGTGTCCACAGGGTAAAAATACAACACCTAGTTCATCTTGATAACAAATTTTACATAATTGTTGGTCACACTTTTGTATCTGTTCGTGAGACAAGTCTTTTCTTTCAGTCTTATGTATTTGCTCCGCGTGCTCTAACTCTAAAGGCACTTTTATGTCTTGTGCTGCAATCACTTTTTCTTTACGAATAGTGTTCACAAATTCCTGACCTTTAAGCAACACCATGTATTTACAGTTTGGTAACCAACGAGCATGTTGCACTAAAGGGTCATCAGTCATTTGCCAATCCTTTAAAGCAAATCCGCAATAAAAACATATTGTTTTATCCCCTTCACCAGTATAAAAAAATCCAGCTTCACTTAGCTGTTTGGTAAGGTGTTTTAATATTAATGGCCAAACATTTTTATAAGATTCGAAACGTTTTTCAACAGAGCTGTACTCTGGGTGTGCTAGTGCTTTAGTCTTGCAAACTCCCAATTTTTCAAAAGCACACGCCAATTCAACACTGTCTATGGCATATGGACCACATATATCGACACTACCGTTGACTGGTAATACATCATTATTATTATTTATTTGTGATTCAGCAACGTAAGTAGCAGCCAAAGGCCTTGTGGTTCGGTAAAATGAATGCACGGGTAGGTTACCCACTTGCTTTCCAAGCATGTAAGGACAGTGAGGAGACCATCGCAAATGGTCTCTAAAGGGATCATCCCCTTCTTCCCAGTGTGAAAGTTCAATACGACAAAACACACAGCGCACCACATCTTCTCGGTTCAAGTAAAAAAAACGGCTTTTGCAAGTTCATGCGTCGACAAAAAGCCTACAGGCCAGGATTCAAATGTTAACCATCGATCATGTTCTGATTTTAAATTTATCCCACGTGGTAAACCAACTTGCTCACTTGTTGTATTTGGTACTAACGCCATGTGTTATAATAAAACTTTTTCTTATTATAAGTTATTAACATTGCACAAGAGCACAGAGTACTTTAAAGCATAATGCATGCTTGTTCACTGTCTGTTCATTACGTTAATGGCACATGACGACACCTAAAAGCAAACAAAATAACCCATCACTCAATCAATCAATACTTGTAAATAAAACGTTAACGTTAATTGGCATTAATATATCAAAACACCATTAAAAATAAACTGTATGTTGGCACTAACAGTAACTCATGTACTTATTTTCTTTTTTATAAAGCTACAGTCATTTACATTCCCCCACCCTCCCTTTAACCAATAAATAAACAAAAATGAATGTCATGTCATTTTGTTCACATTATCATGTTCAAACCTGTGAATATTCGTTGAGTCCATAGGGAACCACCCATAAATTAAATTTATTATTTTTATTTTTAGAAAATCCAACATGGCCTTGTACTTTTCCCAGTCAACAACAACAACATAGCCATTAATCAAGAAAGCAATCATTGTCCCAGTCATGTACAGGTAATGAATTTTTTTGTCTACGAGTTTTCAGTAGTGGTAAAATGGAATAGCATTTTTAAGTTGGACTTACCTGAGTTTTAAACAGTTCACTCTTTGGCAGTGGTTTCGCTTTAGTGCGTTTCGTTTTTTTTTTCAGCGACTACTACGTCGGTAAGACTAATCTTTCCAAGTTTCTAAAAATAAATAAAATAAACCGCTATAAATACCTAAATTCAAGTTAATACATACATTTCATAAAATAAAACATAAAACAAAAAAAATGAAACAAGTTAGTTTAAAAAAATCATCTCACCTTTACTTGCAGTGACTTGTTGTTCTTCCCTTCTAGTGGGCTCAAAAGTGCAATGGTTTCTTCTCCCTCAGACATGTAAGGTATGCCGGTTATCTGCAAACAAATAAATAAAATCATTAATTACCTAATCAATAAATAATTGCTTGTAAATATATATATTAATCAATAAATGTATAAATGAATAAATATATATATGTATATACCTACCCCACAACAAGGTTAAGTATTTTCCACCAACACCAAAACTGTTAAACAAGACCAAGTGTTTCACGCAACGCAATGTGTTCAAAGGTAGTCCACCCAAGTGAGAGTGGAAATGATAACGACATGTCTTTATATATGCTACGTTGCATGTATAATCATTTTTTCCCACGCTTTGACCATTCTGTTATCGGTCACGTGGACAGCTAACGCCCAAATTGAACACCTGTGGCGAATCAAATTTCACATGAACTTGCATTTTGTCACGTACGAAGCAAAACAGGATGTGACTTGTTAACAGTTATCATGCACGTGGACAGATAACGTCCAAGGTGAACACCTGCGGTAGATCAAATGTCACATGGACTTGCATTTTGTCACGTACGAAGCAAGACAGGATGTCACTGGTTTAGCGTGCCTGTGGTTTCACATGTGTGCACGCCTTTCGCACTTCCCTGCCACTACGATGGTCAGATTATTTCACCTTCAAGCGTCTTGGTCATTTTTTCCATTGCACCTGTTGTCAAGTCAGATCGGAGCCTTCCAATAAGCTCAAATGACCTTCACCTCCTGCTCGTTTGTTTTCGATACTCGCTTCGACCAACATAGAATCAAGTTCTCATCACCGTTTACACGTTAAAGGTAAAATATCAGGAAAAACGCACGCTCGCTCTGTCATACATCGACCCGTCGAAATATCAATTGATCTATTGAACACGGCCACCGTGGTCAGCGACAGGTTCATTGAAACACACACACCCAGCCGTATCGTCTCTCTCAACCACCACGCTTCATAAACATTATAAACAGGTAACGGTAAAGAATTTTTTTTCAACATGTACGGCGTTAGGCCCTTTGTGAATTATTTTTTGGAAAAAAATATCTACCACATTTGAAAGGGGGCGTTAGCCCGAGTCCTAGGACACCTCGTACACGTCTCTAGCGTTATTGGTTCGTGACATATCGGCAAAAATCATAAAAAACACGTGTTTACCCCAAAATCGCGTTTCCAAACTTTTTTAAAATTACAACGAGTGGTCCATAGCAAAGAGGACGTCTGCCCGAATCCTTGGACCCGTCGTACATGCCTCTAGCGTTATTGCTTCGTAAGATATTGGCAAAATCACAAAAAACACGTGTTTACCCCAAAATCGAGTTTCCAATTTTATTAAAAATTATAACGAGTGGTCCATAGCAGAGAGGACGTCACCCCGAGTCCTTGGACCTATCGAACATGCCTCTAGCATGATTGGTTCGCGAGATATTAAAAGCACATGACCTTTTAGTTTTGGTCTTTTAATCAAATAAAGAGGCTATAGGAAAGTAGGGGACATCACTACGAGTGCTAGGACACCCTGTATGTTCTAATCCCATGTTTGGTTAGCGAGATATCAAGTTCGGGGCAAATACGAGGGTGGCTCAATAAGAAGTGGTGCAGCTCTCTCATCATCCCACTACTACAGGTTTTCATCCTAGAGACTTGAAATTTATTTTGGGGGTAGACGGGGTAGGGACCATTGATTTACGTCAAACAATTTTTTTTGTAGAGTTCCTAGTTTCCAAAATATAGGATTTTCAAAATTCGAGTGTTTTCAAAAAAACATAAAAAGTAAAAAAGTTTTATTACAAAATATAAAGGTCATAAAGACCATTCGTTTGAGCCATGGCACAACGTACTATCCTGTTTGGTTTTCAAACTATAGCCTATTTTCAAAAACGAAAAATTTTAAAAAAATTTGAAAAATATAATACATGGTCCATAGGAAAGAGAACGTCAGCCCGAGTCCACTGACACGTCATTTGTCAAAATCGGACCATGCGTTCGAGAGATATTTAACATGGCTGAGGCTTAGTAGTGGTAATAACGGGGTTCTGAAGTGGGGCAGAAGCGCCACCACTCCACTACTGCTATGCTAAATTCACAGATAACGGTAAGAAAAGCGTTTCACGTACCTGCGTCGAAGCTAATATATGTAAGGATCATGAGGATCATGAGATTGTGCCTGATGCGTGTTATGAGTGTACAGAAGGCCTGTGCAATGGAGGTGACATCAAGTCCTTTGCCATCCCAATTGCATTTTCCATTATCATTATCATGATGATGGTTTTCTTCTTCTAGTAGACATTTTACTTTCGGTTGTAAAATATGTTTCATGATAATTGTCAAACTAGTCTATATATCATATTTTTTCAAAACAGAACTCTTTATTCAAATTATTGCCAAGGAACCTTCTACAGAAATTTAATTTAATTTTTCCTGTCAAATAAATTGTAGATAATTTTGAATTAATAAATCAGAAGAGCAATGTTAAAATTACAGTAGGGCCTAATACATATTTCCCCTCCCCTAGGCGGTCATATTGCTTTGTATTTTGTTTTATTGAAATTGAAAACGAAACAAATTTCTACTGGAAAAGTCGCGGTCTGTTTTAGGCCGGTTTTACTGTGTATTGTAAAGCAACATATTGTAACATTTTTTTAAAGTCCTTAACGTTGTGATGTCAACTATAATGGTTCTAATAAACAAACATGATCATAAGAATAAATATACACTGTGGTGTGACCTTACCTGTGATAGTATAATGTAATAAGTTGTTGAGCGCCAGATTCCTATTTAAGATAGAGAATCGAAATTTAATTAATATATCCTCGGCAGTCAGCAGTAGAGTTCGAGACCACTTACCCCTGGTCGTGACGTAACTGAGTTGACTAACCATTCAGTACTTATTTAAGGAGTATGATTGATTTGCCTATAGTATTTACTAACCACTATGAAAGAAATAGGCATTACGTTGAAGAAAATGAATTTATTAAATGCAAAAACAAAATATTAAAAAAACAGAATAGTGATAGTCACACAATTGAATTTAAAATTACTCAATGCGGCAATTAATTTAAAAGAAAATAAACATTAATGAATTGAATCTATCTTGAAGTTACATGTTAATAGAGACGAGAGCTATTTAATTGCTTGCTCACCCAGTCGAAGATTCGTCATATATAAGGTTATGCCAGATCACCTTAATATTCCGTCACGTATGTAAAAATGTTGTATTATTTCGTAAGATACAGCATACTACGATCCATTGTGTTGCCATCTATAGCTTTATTGTAGTATTGAACTATAAGCCATTGTCGGCTTTTATATATATCTTGTCAACATTGTGGTTATTATGTCGAGACATGATGTATGCTAAAGCTATGAATGAGCTTTCAGGTAGCAGTCGGTGGACCTCAGTCGCTGTTCCCTCTCAATAATCTGTCACTAATGACTTGTCGTTCACTAATGACTCTGTAGATGCGGGTTTGGGTTTAAATATCTCTTCCGTCACGTGGTCTCTCGACTTCCCTCTCTTCATAGTACATCTCCCACTCTCAATACATTCACTCACGAGACAGATTCAATTCATTAATGTTTATTTTCTTTTAAATTAATTGCCGCATTGAGTAATTTTAAATTCAATTGTGTGACTATCACTATTCTGTTTTTTTTTTTTTTTTTTAATATTTTGTTTTTGCATTTAATGAATTCATTTTCTTTAACGTAATGCCTATTTCTTTCAGTGGTTAGTAAATACTATAGGCAAATCAATCATACTCCTTAAATAAGTACTGAATGGTTAGTCAACTCAGTTACGTCACGACCAGGGGTAAGTGGTCTCGAACTCTACTGCTGACTGCCGAGGATATATTATTTAAATTTCGATTCTCTATCTTAAATAGGAATCTGGCGCTCAACAACTTATTACATTATACTATCACAGGTAAGGTCACACCACAGTGTATATTTATTCTTATGATCATGTTTGTTTATTAGAACCATTATAGTTGACATCACAACGTTAAGGACTTTAAAAAAATGTTACATTTGGCGCTACAACGTCGGACACGAAAACCATTCGGTATTTAGGAGAGGAGTGTATAATTTCAGTGCAAATTGTCAGTGCTTTTGGGGGACAGTGAAGTGAGTGCATTTTGGAAGGGCAAATTTTTATACGGTGTACTTCGAGATGGCAGATAAGAATACAGAGGTACATCCTGAGACTAGTGGTAGTCTAGAGAAAGAAAAGTCTATAGAGATTCCTGAAGATCCATTAACTGCGCTCATAAGGCAGATGAGTAGAGATTTAAGTGCGAAATTTGATGAGAGTATGAATAAAAATAGTAGGGAGATGAAAGAAGATATAGGTAGGCTAAATCAAAATATGGAAGAGAATAAGAAAGATAATTTAGAAAGTAGGAAGGAATTCAAGGATACATTTGATAGAGAACGTCAGGAAATGAGAGAGAAAGAAGAAAAAGAACATCGGGAGTGGATGGAGAACTTAGATAGAGAACATCTGATATGGATGAGAAAGGAGACTGTAATTGAAAGCAGATTGGAGTCAGAAGAAATTGTAGTTGAAAACAGATCTGAATCAGAGGAAATTTTAGGTGAAAGCAGGTTGGAGGTAGAGGAGATTTTAGGTGAAAGTAGATTAGAGGTGGTAGAGTCTCCCACAAGTCCAACCCCTCCTCCACGTGGTGGGAGACGGGCAACGGCATGAAGTAGGGGATTGCCTGTAGGGGTGAAGTACAGTGGGGACTTCGTGTGCCCTGGGACCGCTGCGGTAGCTGTGAAGGCTCTATGGGAACCCTGAAAAGTGACGGCTGACGGGGCTCTGGTGAAGCTACGATAGGCCTAGCAAGCCAGTAGTGGATATCATATTTGCTTTCAAAACAGGAACAGGCCTCGGAAAGGACGGATGCAAACGACGACGACCCGGATATGCTAATGGACTACGAGTTGGGACATTAAACATACAGACACTGACAGGAAAGGTGGAGGAGATTGTAGATGTGATGGAGAGAAGAAAACTGGATGTACTGGGCTTGGCAGAAACAAGATGGAAAGGAGAAGGTCGCAGAGAACTGAGGAAAGGGTACCGGTTGTACTGGAGTGGGAACAGTGAAGGAAGGAGCAGCGGAGTAGGAGTAGTTGTGAGAGATGGAATGAAGGAAGAGGTAAAGGGAATAAGTGACAGGATCATGAAGATCAGAGTAACTGTAAAGGGAAGAAGCCTGGAGATAGCCCAGGTATATGCCCCTCAAGTTGGATGTACAGCTCAAGAGAAGGAAGACTTTGAGGAGGAGCTACAACAGCAGTTGAATGGTCAGAGCATCATTGTCATGGGAGATTTGAATGCACAAGTAGGAAGTGAAAGGCAAGGATATGAAAATGTATTGGGAGCAGAAGGATGGGGTAGCAGGAATGAAGAAGGGAGAAAGTTGCTGGATTTTTGCAAGAGAAACGGTTTAGTGGTAGGCAACTCCTGGTTCCGGAAGAAAGAAAGCCACAAGGTAACGTGGTACAGCAGTGATTTAACAAAGAAATCTTTGGTAGATTACATGCTGTACGACTGGGAAATGAAGAGAAGTGTCAGAGATATAAAGGTAATACCATCAGAGGCCTTAGATAGCGACCACAGAATACTTGTAATGAACCTGGGAGTTGTTAAGGATAGCAAGAGGACAGAGTACCAGGAAAAGAGAATCAAAGTATGGAAACTCAAGGAAAAGGAAGTCAAGGAAGAATACCAGAAGATAATAAGGGAAAGGATGCCAACAGACAATCCTAAAACAGGGGAAGAGGAATGGAAGCAATTCAAAAACACAATGGTGGAAGCTGCAGTGGCAGTGTGTGGAAGAACAAGCAACAGAAAGCGGTGTAAAGAGACACCATGGTGGAATGAGAGAGTAAAAGAAGCTGTGGGAAGGAAGAACAAGGCTTTCAGAGTGTGGTTCCAGGAAAGAACTGATCTGGCAAGGGACGATTATAAGATAAAGAAGAAAGAAGCAAACAAGATTGTCGCAGAGGAGAGGAAGAAGTGGATGGTAAAGTGGACAGAGATGATGGAGGAAGACAGTAGAGGAAATAAGAAAGTACTTTATGGGATGGTCAAAAGTAAGAGAAGAGGTCTGCGAGAGGATGTGGTAATGATGGACAAAAACGGAAATGAGGTACACAACAAAGAGACACTCAAGACAGTGTGGAAAGAGTACTTTGAGGATTTGCTGAATCCAAATGGTCATAGGGAGGAAGACAATGCATTGGAAGAAGGAGAAGACAACACAGGAATGGAAAAGGACCTGACTTGGAGAGAACTGGAGATGGCTATAGACAAGATGAAAGGAGGAAGGGCACCGGGTGTGGATGAAGTGAGTGTTGAAATGGTGAAGGCAGCAGGGGAGGTTGGGAAACAGTGGCTGTACCGTGTGTTGAGGGTGATATGGAAGGAGAAAAAGACCCCAGAAGATTGGAAGAAAGGATTAATTGTCCCAATATTTAAGAAAGGAAGCAGAAAGGAGTGCAGAAATTACAGGGGAGTCACACTCATATCTCACTGTGCCAAGATATATGAACATATATTAGAAAGTAGAATACGAACCAAAGTGGAGAGAAAATTGAGAGAGGAGCAGTATGGATTCAGACCTGGGAGATCAACAGTGGATCTCATATTTTCAGTGAGACAGCTCCAGGAACACCACTATGAATTTGGAGAGGATCTGTTGATGGCCTTCCTGGACATCGAAAAGGCCTATGATAGTGTGTGTAGGGAGAAGGTTTGGGAAGCAATGGAAAACATGGGAGTGGAAAAAGGGACTGTAGGCAGAGTGAAGGAGATGTATTGTGGAAGTGTGAGTTGTGTGAAAGTTGGAGGGGAAAGAACAGACTGGTTCAGACAAATGAGTGGCCTGAAACAGGGTAGTGCGCTGTCACCCCTTCTCTTTATTGTGGTTATGGACGAGGTAATGACACGGGTAGCAGGAAAGATAGGAGAAGATAAGATGAAAGCAATGGTGTTTGCAGATGATCTCATGGTCTGGGGAAACAAGGAGGAGGAAATTCAGGAGCAACTGAAGGCTTGGGAAGAAACAGTGGGAGAGTACGGATGGAAGTTCAACATCAGTAAATGTGAGATCCTGTTAACAACCAGGAAAAAGGACAGACCAATGAGTGGGATAACACTTGGAGGTGGACAGCTGAAGAAGGTGGAAAGTCTCAAGTACTTGGGAAGTCTAGTGGAGGAAAATGGGAGAAATGACAAAGAGATTACGGAACGTGGCAGACAGGCAGAAGCATTTCTGAGGAGCATTAGGAGCTTAGTGTGGAATAAAGATGTCCCACAAAAAAGCAAGGAAGTGTTATACAGAAGCTACTATATCCCGATACTGACCTATGCTTCAGAAACGTGGACAATGAAGAAAAGAGACATAAGCAGAATACAGGCAGGTGAAATGAAGTTCCTGCGAAGTAGGATCGGAGTAACAAGAAGAGACAGGTTGAGGAATGAAAAGGTCAGGGAAATGGTGAAAGAGGAGCCCTTGCAAGGTAGGATTGAGACGTCAAGACTGAGGTGGTATGGACACTTAAAGAGAATGGATGAGAAGAGGATTCCCAAGAGGATACATGAGATGAAGATGCAGAAGAAACGACCAAGGGGAAGACCAAGAGATAGATGGCTGAAAGGAGTGGAGGAATGCGTCAAGAAGAGAGGCGAGGACTGGACCAGAGTGACAGCGGAGAGGTGGTGGGAAGAAAGGACTAAGTGGCGAGGCTTATGTTCCAAACAGACCCAGCCTGGGGCTGGAAACTGTACAAGATGATGATGAGAGACTTTAGGGGATACTGAAGTAGAATCAGTAAAGACATCCGGTAAGGAGACTGTAATTGAAAGTAGATTGGAGTCAGGGGAAATGTTAGGTGAAAGCAGATTGGAGATAGAGGAGATTTTAGGTGAAAGTAGATTAGAGGTGGTAGAGACTTTAGGGGATACTGAAGTAGAATCAGTAATGACAGCCTGTAAGGAGACTGTAATTGAAAGTAGATTAGAGTCAGAGGAGATAGTAGAAGAAAACATAGTCGAGTTGGAGGAGATTGTAGGTGAAAGTAGAGTAGAGTCAAAGGAGATAGTAGAAGAAAGCATAGTAGAGTTGGAGGAGATTGTAGGTGAAAGCAGATTAGAGTCAGAGGAGATTTTAGATGAAAGCAGGATAGCTGTAGAAGAAATTATAGGTGTTGAATAGCAGTTGGCGGATATAATAGGAGAAAACATAGTAGAGTTGGTAGAGATGCTAGACATAGATGAAAGTAGCTTAGGTAAGGAACAGCAATCAGCGGAGATGATAGATGAAAGCAGGACAGCTATAGAAGAGACTATAGAATGTAGTGAAAAAGAAGTGGAGATGAGAGAAAAGATAGGGATAGAAGTAGGTAAGATAAAGAAAGTACTAGGCACTCAAGAAATTAAGATGCAGAAAATCTTAGGTGAAGAGGATATGTTGACTAGGGAAGAATTTAATGATGGTGTAGCGGAAATTAATGTGAAATTATTAGAGGCAGAGAAGCGTGCGTTAAGTCATAGTCAGAAGAACATAATTAGTAAACAGGTTAAGAGGAGGAGAGAGATAGATAAGAGCAGAAGCAATAGTCCACGGCTAAAGAGAGCATTAAGTGATAGTAATGGAGAAGTGAAGGGAAGACATGTAGGTAGATATTTTAGAAGTAAAATGAAAGAGAAGAGAATTAAATTGTTAGAGGAAAAGGGAATAAGGATGAAAGAGAGAAAGAAAGCATATGATGTGCAGTGGCGTACTGAATTAGCCAGACTTGGGGAAGTGAGAGGGGGAAAGCCAAAGCACAGTGTTACTATGGATAAATATAGTACAGAGGAAGTAGAAGCTAATGCTAGAAGGAAAGAAGAAAAAGGGATTATAGAAAGAGATAGAATTGAAGATAAATGTGGTAAGAACTATAAAATGCCAGAGAAAGTAGTGATGTAAATTCGTATTACCGATAGTTACTGATCCGTATGACCTAAATATTAAGTAATGAAGTTTTATGTGATTTATCAGAGGTAGATAAGAAACCTGCTGTGAGTAATTTTAATTCAGTCGTGAAGTTAGGATGGTAAGGGGCGCGTAGTCCCTACGCTTATTGATTTAGGTTGTCTAAAGTCATTTAATTTGGAAGACAGAGGTTGTCATGCTATTTAGCAATTCAGGTAAGTTGATGTGGGTCCTTAAACTGAAGGTAAGTTGGAAGAAGTAATAATTAAATTTTAAAAGTTAGGAAGATTATTACAAAGGTAAGTAATCGAAAGAAGGTAATAATTATTATGGCAACCATAGTTATGAAATTAATAGTAATAATACTGAGAAGAAGTATAATGATAATAAAGATTTAATTATAAAATGAGAGAAGATAAGATGATACAGTGGTGATAAAATTAATGAGTTGAAGAAGTAAGTATTGATTTAATAATGAAGTTTCATTGTGAGGACAGTGAGGTTATCAGTGGATATATTTTGAGAAATTTAGAAGTGGTTTAGAATAGTTGATGGTAATGCGTTGTATGAATTAACCAACATCGGGTTGAAATGAGGAAATAGTAACATGATTAGGGCATTTGGTACTTGGTGACAGATATGTGTGTGTGTGTATGTGTGCATTTTCACGTAAATGGACGTGAGTTTGAAGAAGTAGGCCAACGAAGGTAATGCCGTTGAGCAATGTGGTTTTAAGTTTTTGGTAAGATGCCAAATAAATTTTTAAGGAGGAAGTTTTGGTAAGATGCCAAATGAAGTTTTAAGAAGTTTTTTGGAGGATGAAGTAGGTCAGCGAGGTATATTCCGTTGAGCAATGAGTTTTTTATGGTGTCTACGGGACTACGTGATGTTAATGTTGGGAGGTTTTTTAAAGTATATATGGTTATACGCATACAAAGGTACGAAGGGATTACAGAGGTAAGATGATTCAAGTTTTAGTTACAGTTGTCACCACAGCGTAAGGCACTTTAAAAAAATGTTACAATATGTACAAATTGAAATTGACACACAAACCATAAATTTTGGAATTGTAATTTCACTTAAGGTAAGAAAAACCTGCCTATCTCGCCCATGTTAAATCTTCAAATTTTGGTACACTTTACTCAAAATCTGTTCGGGTTAACCAATTGAAATTTTCAGGGATTTTTCTTTGGATCCTTATCTACAATAATAAGAAGGATTATTGACAAAAACGAAATACTTTTGGCAATATGAATTTTTTTTAAGGTACGATATTCTAATCCAAAATATTGTCGAAAAATATTTATATTTCATTTTGTATATTATTTATAGGAATATCCCTTCTTATTACTGTTCATTAGGATGATGTTGATACACACACAAAATATTATGTAAGTTACCTATCTTTATTAGCTCTCTTGAAAATGATACCAAAGTAGTGAAAAATGTTAAACTGAGAAAAATGAGGTTGAAGTTTTGCATTACATTTTGTTTTAGTTGTAAGTATGTAGTTTGTTTGTTTATTAGATATAGGTCATTGTTCTATTAGACTGTGGTGTGTGAGTGTGTCTGGTAGCAGTTGCATTGTTTATTAGTTATAGTTCATTGATTCAGTAGACTGTGATGTGTGAGGGGGCATGTGAGTGTGCCTGGTGACAGACTGTTTTAGTGGTAGTATTTGTTGTTGGTGGAACTTAAGTTTTTTTTCTTCGTAAGTAGAATTTTGGTATTTAATTGTTAGTAGAAGGTTAGTATTTTTGTTAGTAGAATTGCTCTTTACTTATTCTGAAAGGGAGTAGCAGCCTTTCAGAATAAATCAATTCTTTACTAGTCTTATAGACGGTGAAGATATTGATAGTATAAGCCAAATAATGGCTACGTTACACTGCGTCCTGCTGCACGGCTGAAAGCAACGGGAAACTACAGCCGTAATACTATTCCCGAGGATATGCACCTCTCTATGCATAATTACATGTGATGATGGCCTCCTCCCTTGTAAAATTTCAATCCGGAGGTAAACTAGTCCCCCGTTCGGATCTCCGGGTGGGGACTACTCGAGAGGGGGTTAACATCACAAAAGTGACAAAGAGGAAATCTGACATTCTACGGATCGGAGCGTGGAATGTTAGAAGTCTGCTAGGAAGTGGAAGGTTAGAAAACTTAGAAAGGGAAATGGATAGGTTAAGGTTGGATTTGGTCGGGATTAGTGAAATGTGCTGGCAGGAAGAACAGGACTTTTGGTCAGGAGACTATAGGGTCATTAGCACTAAATCAAATAATGGCCAAGCAGGGGTTGGTCTCATATTGAGTAGGAAACTTGGACAGCGGGTGGAATATTATGAGCAATATAGTGAACGGATTATTGTAGCAAAAATCAATACTAAACCTACGTGCACCACAGTGGTACAAGTCTATATGCCTACCAGTCAAGCTGATGATGAGGATGTTGAAAAGGTCTACGAAGAAATAGACGAAATTCTGAGGTATATCAAGGGTGATGAAAATGTTATAGTAATGGGAGATTGGAATGCTGTGGTAGGAAAAGGGAGAGAAGGGAAGATAGTAGGAGATTTCGGATTAGGTGAAAGGAATGATGGAGGAAGCAGGCTGATGGAATTCTGCACCGAGCATGAGTTGGTCATAGCTAACACCTTATTCAATAACCACAATAGAAGAATATACACATGGATGAGACCAGGAGATACAGGGCGTTACCAAATCGACTTCATTATGGTCAAGCAGAGGTTTCGAAACCAGATTTTGGATTGTAAAACATATCCTAGTGCGGACATAAACTCTGACCACAATCTGGTTGTAATGAAATGCGGATTAAAGTTGAAGAAATTGAAGAAAAGTCAAAAAGGTGGGCAATAGACAGACTGAATGTTAAGGATGTAAACGAAAGATTCAAGAAGAGTATAAAAGAAGGACTAATGAAAAACCCTAAAGAAAATTCAATTGCAGACGAATGGGCACTTTTGAAGAATGAAATAACAAAATCCACAGAAGAATACTTTGGTAGGAAAGAAAGAATAGGTAGAAAACAGTGGATCACTCAGGATATACTAGAATTGATGGATGAAAGGCGGAAACACAAGAATGTAAGAGATGAAAAGGGGAAAGCAGAATACAGACGTCTGAGAAATGAGGTCAACAAGAAGTGCAAGGAAGCGAAAGAAGAATGGTTGAAAGAGAAATGTGCAGGTATAGAAAATTGTCTGAAATTAGGAAAAGTAGACACAGCTTATCGAAGGATTAAGAATACATTTGGGGAAAAGAAGACTAAGTGCTGTAATATTAAGGACACAAACGGAAAGCCCCTAACAGATAGGGAAGAAAAGGTTGAGAGATGGAAAGCTTACATAGAGAGTTTGTATAAGGGAAAGGAGATTGAGAATCATGTAATGGAAAGGGAGGAGGAAATTGATGAGGATGCGAAAGGAGATTTAATATTGAGATCAGAATTTGATAGAGCTTTGGAAGACTTAAGCAGGAACAAAGCACCAGGCATAGATAATATACCGATTGAGTTGCTACGCTCCATAGGAGATGAAGGTCTGATCAGGTTATTTCACTTGGTGTGTAGGATTTATGAGACAGGTGAGCTACCCCTGATTTCAAGAAGAATGTAATCATCCCTATACCAAAGGAAGTGGGAGCTGACAGATGTGAAGATTACCGTACAATCAGCTTGATTACCCATGCTTCAAAGATCCTGTCTAGAATAATTTACAAGAGGATTGAAAGCCAGATAGAAACGGAGTTGGGTGAAGACCAGTTTGGTTTCAGGAGAAATGTTGGAACAAGGGAAGCTGTACTAAGTCTTAGGCTGATTTTGGAAGGTAGAATAAGGAAAGATAAGAGAACGTTCATGGCATTTGTAGACTTAGAAAAGGCTTTTGATAACGTTGATTGGACTAAATTGGTTGACATTTTGAAATCTATTGGAATAAAGTACAGGGATAGGAGGGTGATCTACAATCTATACAGAAACCAGACAGCAGTCATTCGAGCTGAAGGACATGAGAGAGAAGCTGATATTCAGAAGGGTGTTAGGCAAGGCTGCAACTTATCACCCATACTTTTCCATCTAAAATAACCAGTGATGGACGAAGCAAAGAGGATATAAAAAGTAGGTTGGCTCAGGCAAGGAAAGCATTTCTACAAAAAAGGAATTTGTTGACATCGAATATAGATTTAGGTATTAGGAAGTCATTTTTGAAAGCCTTTGTCTGGAGCGTGGCGCTCTATGGAAGTGAAACTTGGACTATTGGTGCAGCAGAAAAGAGAAGAATTGAAGCATTTGAAATGTGGTGTTACAGGAGAATGATGAAGATCAGATGGGTAGATGGGGTTACAAACGAAGAGGTATTAAGACGAGTGGGAGAGGAGAGATGTT
This sequence comes from Meconema thalassinum, assembly GCA_946902985.2. NCBI lineage: Eukaryota > Metazoa > Arthropoda > Insecta > Orthoptera > Tettigoniidae > Meconema > Meconema thalassinum. The sequence continues at coordinate 195,382,952 of OX336395.1, forward strand.
TCTGGCGACTGCTACTGAAGAGAAGAGATATGTTGGTAGGACACATACTAAGACACCCAGGAATAGCAAGCTTAGTTATGGAAGGAAGGGTCGAGGACAAGAACTGTACGTTAGAATATGTTAAACAGATTGCCTCGGATGTAGGGTGTGGTAGATATGTAGAGATGAAACGATTAGCTCAGGATAGGGAGGCATGGAGGGATGCATCAAAGCAGTCAAAAGACAGAAAACTCTAACAACAGTGTTTTTATTGGAATAATCGACCAATTCCTCCAAGAATAGTCGATTACCGGCACTTGCAGTAAGTGGCCACGTACCGGTATAGAGAAAGCATCATGTGGAAGTCAACGGTGCTCTGATAAGCGCAACGTACAAGCAGTATGCTTACAGTATTAATGCTTACTGAAATCTTCCATCACCAAAAACTATGCAGCATTTTCCATGTACTGTACAGGGTCATCGAAAAATAATGCCAACATTTCAAAAAATTATAGCACCAAAACCTTTTAAGTTAAACGTGTAATTCTTTCACTGAACGCCAGCTGGTTAAAGTAAGTTTTGTTTTGGAGGGGACGTGACCTTGCTATGCGCACACTAGATGCGCAGTAGCCAAGGTCGGCCGGGGGCGCGTGCACCAATGACTGCACCGCCCGACAAACTGCACCTGATTACAAAGCTGTAATTCGATGGTTCAATCAGTTTAAGGAAACAGGGACTGTAGAGAAATAATCTAGGCCAGGCCGACCACCAACATCACCATTGAACGCACGCTTTCCCAATGGCTGGATTGGTACGTGCAATCATTTCAGGAGTAACTGTCAAGATGGCGGCAGAAATTCGCTCCCGCAGGTGCCCCAAATCCCGATTTTTTTCTTCATACACAATGTTTTAATGTACCCCCAGAAAAAAATCCAAAGGGGTGAGGTCGGGACTTCATTGGCGCGCGCGCCCCCGGCCGACCTTGGCAACTGCGCATCTAGTGTGCGCATAGCAAGGTCACGTCTCCTCCAAAGCTCAACTTACTTTAACCAGCTGGCGTTCAGTGAAAGAATTACACGTTTAACATAAAGGGTTTCGGTGCTATCATTTTTTTCAATCGTTGGCATTATTTTTCGATGACCCTGTATAAACGGCTTCGGTAGCATGCTGAACTCCTATTCACAAGATCATGGGTTCAAACGGGGCCGAAGTCGTCGGATTTTTAAGTGCGCTACAATCCTTCAGTACCGTATGCCTTCCTTCGGAGGGGAAGTAAAGCTAGAGGGCCCATGTCATAGATTTACGGCATGTAAAAGAACCTGCCACTACAATAAATTGGTAGTGTGTAGCCAAATTTGTAGGTTATATTTGGTTAGAAACGCTCTATCAAGTTCCAACGTGCACCACATCTGGTAGCCAAAGTTGGAAATACTTGAGATTTAACTTGCCGGGAGCCTAAGGGTGTTAAATTAAAATACCCTGCTATGGCCAGGCTGCAAATTATTGTATACATTGTCCATATATCATGATCCCAGGTCCCAGCAACCCCACACATGGAAGCTATATATTATTAATTATTCAGTATTTAATCATTACCGACAGCAGTAGCTACGCTAGGCCATGGGGCCAAGCACTCTGCGGACTCGGTAGACGTGGGTTCGAGCCCCACCGTCAGCCGTCCTTGAAATGGTTTTCCGTGGTTTCCAATTTTCAACCCCAGGTAAATGCTGGGACGGTACCTTCTGATAGGCCACGCCCGCTTCCTTCCATCTCCTTGCCCAGTTTCATTCACCATCATTCATTTCATCTCTCATTAACTCCTCTCATGAGGTTGACGTCAGGAAGGGCATCCGGCCGTAAAACTATCCGCTACAAAGACTTTCATCGCATCTCATTCCCGATCCCGTTGGAAAAACGGGAATAATAAGGGGTAGACATTCAGTATCTAATCATTCATTTTTCAGTTTATGTACCGTAGTTTTGGGACTAATAATAATAATAATAATATCGTATGGCCTCGGATTCCGGGTTCAAGCTTTGTCATTTGACACCCAGAGGGTAGCTTGCATGTCGAATTTCGTTGTTCCTTGAAGCACTATGAAAGTCAAGGAGGTTAGATATCTAAGCTCCTTGAACACTATAGCGTTTTCTAGTAGAGAAATTAGGAACTTTGTGTTTGGAAAGTTTAATTTAAATCATAAAATTATGTGAAATTGGTTTAAAAAATCATAAGTAGTAAAAGTGTGTTTAGTCTATTTTTGAACTGTACACGGAACGTTTTCTTTTCTGACAATATATTTGCGGATTAATTTTGCGCCCCTCAGCAAGGTGCGCCCCTAGGCCGGGGCCTATTGGTAAATCCAGCCCTGACGATATTTCCCTTTGCGAAGCATCCCCTTATGAGTCCGATAAACTCGACCGAGATTTTATGTATAAATTTGCAAGTGATTGGTGCATTGACGCTAGTTATCGTACCCACAAGAAAGTGATACATATCTAGGTATATAAACCTTAAGCCGGCCCCGTGGTGTTGGTGTAGCGCGCCTGCCTCTCACCCGGAGGCCCCGGGTTCGATTCCCGGCTCCGACAGGGATTTTAGAAACTCAGCTTCGTGAGGACAATTGAGTAGCTGTCTGACAGTGAGGCAGATGCAGCGCCCCGATCACGAAAACCACGATTAACGGCCGATGGGACCCGATCACGCGTCACCCCAATATCTGCAGACCACATGGCTGGGCAGCGGTCGCCTGGTTTATGAAACGAACTCCGACACAGACACAGTTAACAGGCGACTGAATTAATGAACAATGCTCTGGCAACGTGTGGCATTAGTTGTCAAAATCCAGCCAATAGGAGCCCGCGGCGGCCAATTTTTATATAGTTCCCTCCAAATGCTTCAGGTTCTTACTCTCGAAATAGTTTTTTTTTAGTGTGCGTTATCTGTTTTTGTTCAAGTAAGGACTGTACACATTGCATTTTCAAGTAGTTCCTACTTTTGCCGCCAAACGCCACCATCAACGATTACTAGTTCAGAATTTGGTTACTAGATGCCACCGCAGTCGGCTCCTGGCGACGAACGTTGGAACTTAAGAGCGTTGGTCAAATTTTAACCTATAATTAATTTAGCTTCACACAAGTGTAGTGGAAGGTTCTTTAACATGCCATAAATCTATGACATGGGACCGCCGGCTTTACTTCCCCTCCGTAGGAAGGCATACTGAGGGATTCTTAACGCTCTTAAAAATCCAACGACTTCGGCCGGGTTTGAACCCGCGACCTTGGACATAGAAGCTCAGCATGCTACCAACTACGCCACCGAAGCCGCCTTCCGAACATCAGTTGCCGGTCTATTCTCTCTAAATGTTCTAAGAGATATTTGTCAATTGTTCAAAATCACCTAGGCTACTTCTAGATAAAGTTCCCCTACAGGAGCCGGCCTCAACCAATCTGTTTGGACTCAATCTCGAAGAGAGAAATCATGTGAAAATCAATAAATTTGTAAAACGAAAATAATGCAACGCAGCCGAAAGAAATCAGAAACCCCTATTGACGTGTAATTGACAGGTGAAAAGCTAAAGAAGTAGGAGACTTCTGCTAACTAGGAAGCAAAATAATAATTAGTGATGGACGAAGTAAAGAGGATATCAAAAGGTGAGCTCAGGCAAGGAAAGCATTTATACAGGAAAGAAATCTGTTGACATCGAATATAGATTTAGGTATTAAAAATTATTTTTTGAAATCCTTTGTCTGGAGCGTGCCGCTCTATGGAAATGAAACTCGAACTGTTGGCGCAGCAGAAAAAGGAGAATAGAAGCGTTTGACATGTGGTGTTACAGGAGAATGATGATTTTTTTCGGTAGTGTTTATTTATTTATTTTTATATACGAGGGTCGAGTCATAAGTCATGGCAACTATTTCTTTTCTCGCGAACAGGAGACAACACGGAAAATCTACGATATGCATTTGTAAATGTACGTTATGTACTTGCGTAGGATGCTACTAGATGGTCTATGTTAACAACAGTGTGGGTCTGAGCATACCCCCACGTTCAGTGAGAGCGTCACACAATGGAAGTTAACAAACAGGAGCAACGATCTATGTTAAAATCGCAGTTCAGCCGCCTTATTCGCCTGATCTGAGCCCATGTGACTCTGATCTAATCCCCAAAGTCAAGAAGCCACTACGTGGACGACGGTTTGCTAACAAAGAAGACATCGTAACAGCATTTCGGAGGGATACACATGCAGCGAATGGTATTCAGCGCCTGCCCCCCACACACTAGACACTTTGGGTGATTATTTCGAAGGTCCGTAACCAGTGGAGACCTGTCCTTTGTACGTATTCTTGTGTATATGACGTCTATACCATAATAAAACAATGTTTACCAATGACCTATGTTCTGTCACTTACCTACGAGCATCTCCTGACGTCAGAATTTATCTTCAGGCACTATGCATACGTACTTGCCCTATATTTCCAAATGCATATCGTAGTTTTCCGTATTATCTCCTGTTCGCGAGAAAAAATTGTTGCCATGACTTATGATTCGACCCTCGTATTAAATACATTGTAGTCACTTGGACAAATTTGTGTTGACTGGCTGAGGAGCAACAACTAACAGAATGTATGTACGGTATCAAAAAATATTCAAGGAAAAGAAAGAAGATGCCATTGAAGGGAAAATTTGCATTTTCATTTTTTTTAAGTATGTAAAATATGACTTTATCGCCAATTATTTTTGAGAACAGGTTCATTGAATTTCAGAAGATAAAACACAGATCAAAAATAATGGAATGCATCTGGAAGAAATCAGAAACCCCTATTGACATCGAATTGGTAGATGAAAAGACAGAGGAAGTAGGAAAACTCTGCTACTAACGATGGGCGGCTTCAGTGGCGTAGTTGGTAGCATGCTGAGCTTCTATGCCCAAGATCGTGGGTTCAAACCCGGCTGAAGTCATCGGATTTTTAAGAGCGTTAAAAATCCCTCAGTATGCCTTCCTTATGAGGGGAAGTAAAGCCAGCGGTCCCATGTCATAGATTTATGGCATGATAAATAACCTTCCACTAACTAAACTTGTGGAAGCTAAAATTTGTAGGTTAGTTTGATAACGTTATATTAATTTCAACGTTCGCCGCCAGGCGCTGGCTGTGGTGGCATCTAGTAGCCAAGTCCACAGCTAGGTGTCGTGGACGGTAGTAAAAGTAGGAACTACTTGAAACGTTGATCGTCTGAAGTCCTTTTACCTGAATCACACATAACACACACCAATACAGTCATAACAATTAACACCGGTTATCAGACAAATTCTACACACTCCCAAAGTACACGGGGCTACATGACCGCGTTGTCGCAGCCCCTAAACTAAGGAACCAACCAATCTAACTAATGATGGGCGAAGCAGAGGATATAGAAAGTATTTGGCACAGACAAGGAAAGCTTTTCTACAGACAAGAAGTCCTTTGACATCAAATATAGATTTATGTAAGAAAGTCACTTTTGAAAACCTTTGTCTGGAGCGTGATGCTCTATGGACGTGAAACTTGAACTGTTGGCACAGCAGAAAATATGAGAATAGAAGGAATTTACTGTTACAGGAGAATGATGAAGATTAGATGAGTGGATAGAGTAAAAAATAAAAAGGGATTAAGATGAGTGGGAAAATAAATCTGTTTCTGGCTAATGCTAATGAATAGAAGAGATAGGTTGGTAGGGCACATACTAAGGCACCCAGGAATAACAAGCTGTTAAGGAAAGAATGGTCGAGGATACGAACTGTAGGGGTAAACCAAGGGTAGAATTATGTTAAGACAGATTGCCACGGATGAAGTAGCTATGTAGAGATGAAACGATTAGCTCAGGACAGGGAGACATTGAGAGCTGCATTAAACCAGTCTAAAGACTGAAGACACAAACACCAAAATAAAAATCCAATGAGAAAAGGTGCACATATTTTTTTGTAAATCACCATTGCTGAGATACGCAAGGCCTGTTTCCCTCAATAATTTTACAGTTATATCACCCCATTTTGGCATGAAAAGTCGGTCGGCGCCAAGGGTAAAGATTCAGCTCATGGCCGAAGACATAGACTTACAGTATGTTAAAGTCAGCTGACAAGCCATGTGGGTGCCAAAACTATTTTCAGGTTTTGTATGAAGGTTGTCTTAGACGCCTCACATGATACATTTCGACTTCACATCCACTCACTTATTAATAGACGTACAGTAACACACTTGTATAAGGTCTACAATCACATGTTCCAACAAGCTCTCCTTTGACTCTTCGATTGACAAGAGACACGTGACATCGCTGAAGTATTTTTGATGCGAAGTACTGACCACGCTCGCAGAGAAGGGAAATGCTTGGGTGCACCAAGAGAACGTATATACATATTAGAAGCCATTTTCAGTGCTGCCTTCTTTATCTTTTCAGTTGGTCAATACGTTAATATGCCCAATTAAACTGGGCGGGAAATATACAGTAACTTATCTAAGCACACCTGCTTATCGGGGCCCATTGCCTATTGATTTCAAGGAACCTGGTGTCTCCCTCACTGGGGAACGGTAGTGCGCAACACTGGAGAAATTACGGCGTAACGTCCGGGAAAACTGCAACAAGGGGCGCTGCTTCATGATAACGCACGCCCCCATACCGCAAAAGTCGTAACGCAGAAGGTACGCCAGTTATATTCCTCGCATGTAACAGTGGCATTACCCATAGAAACCATACGACTAGAGGAATCTTCCTCTAAATATCAATTCTGAGAAGTCCATATAAAACAAAGTTAGCTAAGTGAGAGTGAGAGTGCTCTTTCTTAACAACGTTCCCCCCAGGAACTGATTTCAACTACAAGCGATTTCACTTCGCAGCCTTCCAAGAAAATATTGTTGTTACTCATAGCCGAGTAAACAAGGTCGAAGCTCTTCCTCTTTCTGTAAGTGGGTCATAAACATCTTATCGTAACATGACTTGTATTTCAAGAAAGGTACTGTATTTTGGACCCCTCTCGGGTGTTCACCACTTCTGCCAAACTATAAAAGGCGGAAGCCATTTACCCTCAATGTTCACTCCTAGTCTGTACGTCAAACTGTAACTTAGTACGTAAGAAGCCAGGTCTTTCTAATTTGAAGAATAAAGCTATTGTTGAAACTTCACTGCTATAATACTTCATTCGACGAGATTGGTAAATTGCAAAGGTGGTATTGGACCTGAGATGTGGTTGGTTGGTTCCTCAGTTTAGGGGCTGCGACAGTCATGTAGCCACGTGTACTTTGGGTGTGTGTAGAATCTGTCTGATAACCGGTGTTAATTGTGATGTCTGTATAAGTGTGTGTTATCTGTTTTTAATTCTAGTAAGAGCTTGCCACGGTGGGTGAGTGGTCAACGTGTCGGTCTACTAACCTCAAGCCTGCAGGTTCACTCCTGGCCGTAGTAAGTGGTTTTGAAAGGCGGCAAAAATTACGACACCATGTCATACGATGTTGGCATGTCAAAGAACACATTTGAATTCAGTAGGCCGTGTTCATAATGGCAAAATTAATCTCGGGAGTTTCCGCCAACACAAAGTTCCTAATTTATCTACTAGAAAGCGCTATAGTGTTCAAGGAGCTTAGATATCTAACCTCCTTGACTTTCATAGTGCTTCAAGGGACAACGAAATTCGACATTCAAGCAACCCTTTGGGTGTTAAATAACAAAGCTTGCACCCGGCACCCGACACCATACGATATTATTATTATTAATTCAAGTAAGGACTGCAGACATTGAATTTCAAGTAGTTCCTACTTTTATCGCCAAACGCCACCGTCAACGACTACTAGGCTAAGTTCAGAACTTAGCTACCAGACGTCACCGCAGTCGGCTCTTGGCAACGAACGTAGGAGCCTAAGAGCGTTGTTTACATTCCTAACCTATATAAATTAGCTTCACACAGGTGTAATTAGTGGAAGGTTCTTTAACATGCCATAAATCTATGACATGGGACCGCCGGCTTTACTTCCCCTCCGAAGGAAGGCATACAGAGGGATTTTTAACGCTCTTAAATCATCCAACGACTTCGGCCGGGTTTGAACCCGCCGAACCTGAGAGACCATTGCCTGCTCAGGTCACAAACTTAACTCGCCAACTCAATTGAGGGACACTCGAGCATCAACTCTATAGGCCGGATCTCTCCCCATGCGATTATCACGCCTTCGGTTCCTTAAAAAAGGCCTTGAAGGGTCGACGATTCTTGTCGGACGAGGATGTGCACAGGCGGTTACGAACTTCTTCACACAGCCGGAAACTGTGTTTTACCACACGGGGGTCTTCAACCAGGTGTGTGGGTGGGAAGAGTTCCTCAATGCTCACAGCGATTTTATCATTTTAAATGATCTAGTCGACTTCGTCGTTACGTTATGGCGACGTCACGAAATGTCCCTAGAATGCACTGAGGTGTGTGACGTCATAGTACCGCTTGGTGGTGGTTGGTTGTTCCTCAGTTTAGAGGCTGCGACAACGCGGTCATGGAGCCCCGTGTACTTTGGGTGTGTGTAGAATCTGTCTGATAATCGGTGTTAATTGTGATGGCTGTATTAGTGTGTATATCTGTTTTTTAATTCAAGTAAGGACTGCAACTTTGAATTTTTCAAATAGTTCCTACTTTTGCCGCCAAACGCCACCGACAACGGCTACTAGGCCTAGTTCAGAACTTAGCTACTAGACGCCACCGCGATCGGCTCTTGGCAACGAACATAGAAACCTAAGAGCGTTGTTTACATTCTTAACCTATACAATTTAGCTTCACACAGGTCTAATTAGTGGAAGGTTCTTTAACATGCCATAAATCTATGACATGGGACCGCCGGCTTTATTTCCCCTCCGAAGGAGGGCATACTGAGGGATTTTTAACCCTTGGTGCATGTGTACTGAGCTCACTGGTGAGCTCTGGCGTTACGAGACGGCAACGACACGGCGAGCGTGACGTCATCCAGCCAGCTCCCTCCTTTCACCGCGCGCTCCAGCGCCCTTATGACGTGTAACTTTCTAGCGTTCTGATTGTTTCTTGATCATCTAACATGTTAAGAGTCTTTGGCTTCGAGCGAAGCGAGAAGCCTCCAGCCTTTCTAACATTTTTCAGCATATGTAGCATTTAAAATTATATAAAGTCCAGTCTTTCAGACTGACTGTCTCTTTTTCCTGATTGGCTTATCGATTCTAGACTGTATGGCCGCCAAACGGAAACTTTTTGAGCACGCCTTATATACCGGTAGACTACTGTATATAGTGAAATCCGTCATACCTTGAAAATCCCAGGCACTTCATGAAAAGTCGGCATATTATGTAAAAAGGGATAGTTAAACAATCTTACGCGTGGTTTCATGAGTACATTTCGCCATCACATAGTGCAGGGTTGCCCAACCTTTTTTAACTAAGGGCCACATTGTAAATATAATAAATAGTTGGGGGACCTTGCGGGCCAATAACACTCCGGGAAGTTTGGGGGGTATGGATTTTTTTAAAATATAGGTGAAATATGGTGAGTTTTTTGGGCTGCCTGAGCTTAGTTTTCCTAGTATTGTTCCCGTTTTCTATATTTAGACTATTTATAGTGGATAAAAAGTAAAACACTAATTATTTTTTTTCATAAATCCCTTTAAAATAGAAGTACGATGATATTCAATACACTCATACAGCATGAATGACAAAGAGTGAATATTTATGTTCATTAAACACAATTATTAATCAAATTATGAAATAAAGTTCATAATAATTTAGTTTAGTACGACGACTGGAAAAGCTTTGTACCGGTACTTAAAATTTATCTCCACTTATACTCTGTAAGCTGCCTGAATAGGATTGACATTTGGCCGGAAGTTACTCGTCAGTCATCACCCCTCTGCCTCTTGACCAATCCATGTTCGCATAGTTGATGCCATAATACTCTGCGTTGCAATATTACAGCCCACGTGCGTCAGTGCCTAGTCAGCTGTATCTCTAGCTTGTACAGTGTGATCGCTTGTTATTCTAACTGTTTGGCAACCTTGTTCCCTGACCACATGGCGAGGCGAGAACTGTCAATCCTATTCTGGCAGCTCACAGAGTGTAGGATCGAACTTAGTTGTACCAATCATTAATAAGGACTTAAGTGTTCATCGGTGAGTCAATGACCTTGGGTAGGGGTGCACGCGCACTGCTTTGTCTAGTTGGCTTTAGCTGTTTCAAAGTTTTGGCGACACGGCGCGGACGCGGAATGGCGGGCCGGACAAAATAGTCTCGAGGGACGCATCCGACCGGCGGGCCGTAGTTTGGGCAGTCCTGACATAGTGTAATTCGTTTTCTGCATTATCTGCCGGGAATTCCAGTCCGTCACTTCATGAAATAGCGATAGCGGTGCTGTGATTTCCAATAATTAATCGGATGAACATGTGAATATCGAAGGGCTGTTATTTCTTCAGAAAGTGAATACTGTAACATTTGCGACAAATAATGTCGAATGGTCCGGACCTCTTAAATATATCCCCCAAATTCCATTCCCAGTATCTTGGACTTGCGCCTAGAAGGAATAATTTATATTACGCTACCGTACTGTGAATTGAAGAAGGTAGGTCCTTCAGATCTCATGCATTTTGATTCTACGACATAAGAGAGAGAAAACCTATAATATAGGCTACATAACATGTCCTGACCTCCTTGTTCCGCCATTTAAAACAACTAACTAACTCAGTAACTTCTTCTTTCTTCTTTATCTGGCACTACAGCCTGGTGTAAGCTTTGGCCTCCCCAACCACAGATTTTCATCGATCTCGATCTTGGACAGCTGTTCTCCAGGGTCGTACGTTCATTGTTTGCAAGTCCACCTCCACTTCATCTTCCCATCGATTCCTTGTCTACCAGGGCGTCGTCTTCTTTCCTTTTTTTTCTTTCCTAACTTGACTAACTCAGTCACAGACGAGATCTTCAACTTCTCAGCAGTCAGACCGCCAAGCGAAGTAGTTGTGGTCTCAGGGTATAATAATGTTATAGCTTCCGGACCACTAACTTGTGTGTCCGATTCCCACTGAAGAGGACCATTTTTGCCAACTTACGATTTCTGTATTTTACTGTTCAGTCAGCACATTTTACAGTAATACTGTTCTATTGTTGTGTTACTGTTGTAAATTCATTGTAAAGGCTAGGGACATCTTGGTCATCAGCCCAGTGTATTTGGGCGCATGTTGTCTGATAACCTGTGTTTGTATGGCGACTGAAGTAGTGTGTGTAGCTGTAAAGACTAAAGAATTTGGAGAGGTGTCCCGGGACTTGAAATAAGGTGCCATCCTGCCATTTCCCTAAAGGGTGTGTGGAAAAACCTGGGGGGGGGGACGACCATCAGGATGGCCAAAGTCAGCGACAGGATTCGAACCAGCATATACTCGTTAAGTAGACCTATGGAATCAATTATGGTTGCCAGGGATAGGCAGTTCTGGTTCGATTCCCGGCTCTGCCAAGAAATTTAATAATGATCTGAAGTTTGGAACGAGGTACACTCAGCTTCGTGAGGCAAAACTGAGAAGAGGTGGGTTCGATCCCCACCTCAGCCATCCTTGAAGTGGTTTCCCCCTTATCCTGCAGGCAAATGCCGGGATGATTCCTAATTTAAGGCCACGGGCGCCTACTTCCCAATCCTAACCTGAATTACCAATACGCACGCTACTACATATACCACAATAATACAGGTCATCACTCAAATTTTACACCCCCCCAAGTACACAGGGCTAAATGACCACGATGTGGAAGCCCCTCAAATGAAACAACATGATCATTCTTCATCTATTGTCTCTCAGCTTTAACGCGACACTTCGTTCAATGTCGTAAGAAGGGACGTACATACATAAAAGCCTCAAGCTGTGATTTAGTGGGGGATTCACCTTTGAGAATCAATTAAGAAGACGGGGGGGAGGAGTATGCAATTTAAGCTACAAAGAAATTATGAAAATATACAGCGAGGTCCTTCTCTATAGAACGGAAACTCGCCGGGGCCGTGTAACGGACGTTACGGTCAAATGACTAGCATCTACCGATTACACAACAGTGTGTCGGGAAGTACCGGATGCTGTCATAGCATTGATTACATTTGGAGTTGAGATAATTAAGACTTTTGGTGAAGTATTGTAGCCCATCTTGTATCCCGTGAACATGGTTAGGTATAGAGCAAAACTTGAATATTGCTAGTGGAAACTTATCTTTTCAAGAAGAAGTCTTCCAGTAAATGTGTTCGTATAAGTTTCAGTGTCATGCGATTTTTACTTGTGGAGGGAGTCTCAAACAAAAGGTATACAGAAACAATCCGCGTAATCTGGAGGCTCTCCAGAACTAAATAACTGCACTGATATGCAGTGGCGGCCGGCGGATAAATGTTCTGGGTGTTGCACTATTTTCATAAGGTGGTACATGGGCACACGCAGGATTATTTCTAGGGTGGGGGTGGGGGTGGAGGGAGGAGAAGGGGGGCATGTATTATTTTTTATTTCATTACCTATATGGCACTAGGTGATATTGAGACGTACCCCCCACCCCCCACCCTCCGCAATTTTCGCTTCATTTCTTACTTGTTTCATGACATTCATTATTTGGCAGCTCTTAAACCGTTGGGTACATGGAATTTATGCCATCAATGGGAGGAATAGGCCTATATTTTTTATTTCAGAGTTTTCGTCCATAGCAGTTCGCTTTTCATTGTGAATCGTCGTCATAATGTTCATTTTTTTACAGGCAAAAAGTAGTTGTATCAAAATGTATCGAAAAATAACAAGTAGTTCCGTGAAGAACTATACAGCCTATTTTCATAATATCCTACTTATGTTAATTGCCTCTATCAACATACAACATTTCAGCTTGAATTCTGCAATAGATTCGTAGATATTGAGAACCATCTAATATTATGGATGGTCGCCATGTTGGATTTTTATATTTGTAGGTCTTAGAGTTATGTGTTGCTACATGAAGAATATTGTGTACGTGTAGTATTCAAACTTCAATCACGTGATTAGGACACAAGACATAAAAACGAAATTTTAAAATTTCGCACAGCTGCCATCTTGTGATTATGAAAACAATTGAAATAAATTATATATCAGTGGATTACCATTTGTATAAGCATTTGCCGTACCAAGTTTCACTGTACTCGGATGGTTAAATGCGAGAAACGTCCATTTAAATATATATAATTCGCGTCACCGCCATGTTGGATTTGTGCCCACCAGGTTATTGAAAGTCCTATAGGTGAACGTATATTCATAGCCTCTATGAACATAAAAACTTCAAATTTGATTGCTGTAAAAGATTCGTAGATATTGAGAACCGTCTAAATATGTCGGATGGTCGCCATTTTGGATTGTTATAATTATAGGCCATGGAGTTATGTACCATTAAAGGAAAATTATTGCGTAGCTTCATTATGCAAACTTTCACTTCGATCGCATGATTACGACACAAGAAATAACTTCCTTCGGCTTTTCCCAATTAATTGGGGTCACCGGAGCCAACCAGGCTCATTTTGGTATTGGCCGGGGATTTAAGGCCGGATGCCCTTCCTGACGCCACGTGATTTTTCAAGTGAAAATTCCACCCTTCTGTCACCGGAATTCGAACCCAAGCCGTCCGGGTGAAAGACAAGCAGCGAAGCCACTGCGCCATCACGCTCTCGATTACGACACAAGAAATAAAACCTTAATTTTAAAATTTCGCACAGCCGCCATCTTGAGTTTATGTAAAGAATTGAACTAAATTAGATGCTAGTCCATTACAATACGTATAATCATACACTGTACCATATTTCACTGCGCTCAGATGGTTAAATCGCGAGAAAAATCTATTAAAACATTTCAAATTCGCTTGGCTGCCTTGCTCGTTTTGTACTTAACAGGTTTTTGAAAGACAGAAAAACGTGCAGTAGTGCCCTTTATCATTCATCATACTTTCAGGGTGATATCAGTAATAGTTTCGGAGATATAGAATGCCAGTGTAATATTTCGCACAGCCGCCATATTGAGGTTATGTAAACAATTGAACTAAATTAAATGCCAGTGCATTACAACGTGAGTAAGCATTTGCTGTACCAAGTTTCATTGCGTTTGGATGGTTAAATCGGGAGAAAAGTCTCAACTTCGCTTGGCCGCCATGTTGGTTAAATAGGTTCCAGGTCTCTGAAAAATCCATATGTGAACTTTTAGTAGTGCTCTTTATCACCGTACAAAATTTCAGAGTGATATCGGTAATAGTTTAGGAGATATTGAATGCTGGTTAAATATTTCGCACAGCCGCCATGTTGGATCGGTGAGACGTAGTAAAATTTGAAGGACTCGGTCGGGGTCGGCTGAAATGGTCCTATGACCTTACTGAGTTTCATGTAAATCGCTCCAGCCGTTTAGAAGTAATTAGGGAGGGGAGGGGGGCGCACACACACACACATCACACAGACACACATACGCACACACACACACACACGGACAAAAGGTGATCTCATAAGTCTACTTTTTTCATAAAATGAAAATAGGCTAACAATCAAGCAGTTCATTAAAATGGTAATGTTAATCCAGTTCGCCGATTTTTTAAATAACTGAAGATATTCTCAAATAATCCCAAATTATTAAGCTAAATAAAACTGTGGGATTACCCCTACATCTCAAATTTCAATTTATGAAATAAACTGGTGAGACAACGAGCAATCGAAATATCCTTGGGATTTCAGGGGGTGGGGGCACGGCCCCTCCTTGTCGCCGCCCCCACCCCTCCTGCGGACGCCCATGAGGTGATAGGGTAAAAGACTGCTTGATTTCGGAGAAAACTGTATTCAAATGCGGGGTAAAACGGATGTACCTCATTCATAACGAATGCCACATTTCAGAGAACATCACATTTTCATCGGATTAAATGGAATATAAGTTAGTCTACATGAAAATCTTCACGAGAACAAAACAACGTAAGTTATATACGAGGGCGAGAAAGAACCGCGAGTGTCACAAGTACGCTCAACATTGCAAGACATAGCATCGGCAGTTGACGGAGCATGTCGGATGTCTCCGTCCGCGCCTGCGCCTCGGCCTCCTAGTTGCAGTCAGCGGGCAACGACCAGCCTTGCTAACTGTTGGGATAGGGCTTACTCGGTCTAACATCTCTGCCATACCTTTCACTATTGAGATCTGGTCGGTGCTCGGGGCTGGCAACGACCAAACGGACGAGCGCTCCTAGACAGTTGGCACGCTTCGCTTTCTCAGTCAGTTCACAGTAACTTACTATAAGATTTCCTGAATGATTAAAGAACAGAATTAAGAATTCCTGTACATATAAAAGGAAACATACAACTTTTATTACTAAAAATATTATTATGGTATTAATTGTTTTTCATGAATTAATCTGGTCGTTGTGCAACACTGCAACCTTATTACCGGCCGCCCCTGCTGATATGTAATATCAGCCAGTATGAATTACAGCGAGTGTACTAAAATTTCCTACGTTGGTGCAACAACTCCTAAAATTCATGTAAGTAACGACGATTATCAAATACCGTATGTTAAAAAATGTAAATGTGTTCAACTAACAGCTGGACCAGGGTGAGATAAGTGTACACTCTTAAAGAGGTCAGAGCTGGGTGTTCCACAACACATCTACCAACCACACAGAACAATAACAAGTTCCAAGACATGCACTAACGACACCAGGAAAGGTCTATATAGCTTTAGTTGCCAGATTTCTTCCAAGATTCATATTAACCCAATAGTGTGTCACACCCGTCAACAGACGATGCATAAAAATGTTCTTTTTATATTTCGATCTCTGGCATGTTCTACCATCTGTTGGACAATATGTACCGGTAGTAGGGCTAGGCCTACTACCACTCTAGTTTAGATTTTTGATTCGGGAAGTAACAGACAATTTTGTAGAAGTCTGTCCTCTACAACAGGGGTTGTAAAATATTTTCTGTCATGCAGAAACATGCAATATCTAGCACCCCCCCCACTTATTCTTCTTTCCTTCCTTAGCACTTCTCATAAGCTACCAAACTTTGCACAAGAAAAAACGGATCACATGATCTACAATATTTGCTTCTGTCTAATTACTGCAACTACCAGTTACAATAGTAATAAGAATAACACACAATTTTCTATTTTTAGAACACATCAAAGTTCAACAACCTTTTCTAAAAGAAATTTGTAATGGCACTACTTGTATCAGTTTACTGTGAATAGGGCTAACCACTTCCACTGAACATGCACTAGAATTCACCTGTTCGCTCACTGTCTTTGAACCAACTGCAAAGGTCTGGCTGAAATAGAGTTGACAATGGCAAAAAAAAAGAAGAATCTATTCTTATAAGGAAGTGACTGTCACATTGTCAAGCGGCTTACCAGTATTGTCATTAGTGTTTGGTAAGGATCGCTGTGGGTGGTGGGTGAAAGGGAGCTGTGTGGGAAATTTTACACTACACCTTTTCTCAGAATTCCTGCTGGCAGGATCTACTGGTCTGTTCTAGTGAAATAAGACAGCAAAAGTATGAGTTTATTAGTGTTGAATGGTTGTGGGAGCTTCTGTCTATGATAGGTTCATGGATATGAGGATAGCAATATTTGTTACAGAGTATGAATATTGTGCTCTGAAAGAAGTTCATTTTCTGTATTGACAGATTCACTATATAACAAAGGAGAAACTGTTCCGCCTAGTCAATACATTTATTTACAACAAGTTATAAACTTGCTATTATATGGTACATGTTTCGGGGCCTCTAGTACTGGTCCCTTCTTCAGCCATAAATTAAGTTGCAAAATCCAGCATAATTAAAGATATCATAATAAAAAATACATAAAATGATGTTTTTTTATTTTTTTATTGTGATATCTTTAATTATGCTGGATTTTGCAACTTAATTTATGGCTGAAGAAGGGACCAGTACTAGAGGCCCCGAAACATGTACCATATAATAGCAAGTTTATAACTTGTTGTAAATAAATGTATTGACTAAGCGGAACAGTTTCTCATTTGTTATATAGAGTATGAATATTTCAATCAGAGCCGCTTCCCTCCCCCCCCCCCACATACACACACACACACTTGGAGGACCTCTGCTCTACAGCTGGAGTTCAACTGCGATGTTAATTTATTTATCGTAGAGTTTTTAGTGCCGAGAGTGTCCGAGGACATGTTGGGCTCGCCAGAAGCTGTAGCTGTTTCAAGCTACTAGTTCCGTTCAATTTCAAGTAGTTCCAACTTTCACTACAAGATGTCACTGATACCTAGTGGTGAACATTGGAACTTTGATAGAGCGTTCGAACGAAATCTAACCTTGAAATTCAGCTTCACACAAGTTTAGTCTGTGGAAGGATCTATAACATGCCATAAATCTATGACATGGGACCGTCGGCTTTACTTCCCCTGCGAAGGAAGGTATACTGAGGGATTTTTAACGCTCTTAAAAAGTCCGACGACTTTGGACCCACATCTTGGACACCGCATGCTACCAACTATGCCACCAAAGCCACATCTGTGATGTAAACAAACGTGATGGAACAACAAGCAATTTCTCCTTGCCATGTTGTGATTCCATATCAAAGAGTATCAATTTTAAAAGGAGAAATGTGCATTAGTTGCCTACTGATTTCAGGAAATGTTTTCGAACCCTTTACCTTGTAAGAATATAATACAAGCGTGGGCACAAAAATTAATTCTCTCAAAATATAAACTAATATCAACACAGGATTTTGAAATAACATTAATTTAATAAAGCATACAGACATTTTAAACCCATCACCTGCTTGATGTACAAGACCTATTATATACTTACCAATAATGACGTATGGAGCAGAAACTTGACCGATGACCAGGAGAGATTTTTTTTTTGCGTATGGCTTTTAGTGCCGGGAGTGTCCGAGGACATGTTCGGCTCGCCAGTTTTGTAGCTGCTTCGAGACGGACACCCAATGGGTTAGCTACAAGTACCGTTGGGGAGGGATGTTGGATGGGAGGGTCGAGGAGTTGGAAGGTAGCGGCTGTGGCCTATAGTTAAGGACCAACCCCGGCATTTGCCTGGAAGGAAGATGGGAAACCACAGAAGACATCTTCAAGGTTGCCGGCGGGGGGATTCGAACCTCCTCGCCTCCCGGATGTGAGCGACTGCCAACAGTCATGCCGCAACGACCTCGGCTAACTCACCACCAGGAGAGATGAAAGTAGAATACAGGCAGAATGGTACAGGAGACTAGGAGAGAGAGAAGAGTGAGAAACGAAAATATTCGTAAGGATGTGAATGTACAGAAGCTGAATGATAAGCTGGAGCAGAACAGATTGAGATGGTATGGACATGTGAAAAGGATGGATAGAAGAATGCCGAAACAAGTGATGGAGAGACGGATGACTGAAAAGAGAGGGTGAAGAAGGAAGATTGTAGCTTTACGTAACCGTGAATCTTGTGATTATGAGCCACTGAACCTCCTTTTTACGTGGAATCCGAACCACAGGACATGGCATTTCACTTCGAAAATCGCACATGTATTGACCGGGAATCGAACCCAGTCCACCTTGTTGAGAGGCCAACAGCTTGACCGCTGCGCCACCACGCCCCCTAAGAGAGGGTGAGGAAGACCCAGAGTACAGTGGATGGATTTGGTGAAGGACAGTGTGAGAGAACGGAACTTGGAGTGGAGTTGAGTGGTTGAGGAAGGATGGTGGACAGACAGAGTAAAGTCTCCACTGTCCTATTTGCTCGGACCCGGCCTAAGCTTGGGAAATGGAAATTATTGATGACCTGATTGATAAGCTAAAAATCATGGAATCTACAATCCCACACAAGTGTCACTTGATGGTGGAAAACTGGAAATCATGAACAACTGAACATGGGTTTAACAACACAAAAATTTGCTCTGAAGATTCTTTTGCTGGGCATGAAAGCTTACATCAGTAGTGATGGGAGCTCAGCAGAGGAATGTAGTCAGCAGGAATGTGGCGCTTCGTTGACTGGCTAAGGGTCAAAAATAATTGTGCCCTACATTGGGCAGATATATTCTGCCGAGTAGTAAGCAGGTTGCCGTGGCAGCAAAGCAAGTCTCTTTGCAGCGAAGCCCCTTCCCCTCATTCTCTGTCTCACCGCACACTCGCAAAACAAGATAACTCCCATCAATACAAGGCACTTGGATAGTTAAGGGAAAATGACGGCATAGTACAAGGTCTAAAATAAATAATTTATTTGAAGAACATTTCACATTAATATCACCACAATGTTGCAATCATAGCAGAGTTTGTCTCTACTGCAGGTATCATGTCATACAATGTGCATTCACAGCATTACAAGATACCAGGAACATTAACTTGAGTACTGTACTCTGCAAAGGATAATTCTAAAAAGTAAGCGGAAAAAAATAAGTATATACAAGGCAACAGAAAGCCAGCCAAGTGCTAGCAAAATCAACAAGTTCAGGGGCATTCATGCATTTCTGAAGTAGCTCAATTTTTCAGTATGTATTCTGTAGTTTGGAATTTACACTACTTCACTGGTAGGTGACTGTAGTGATGTTTGCTCTATGGAGAAGAAAACATCTAGATCATCAGTCAGTTAAGTATTGAATGTTATCATTTTCTACCAGCATGATTTCATAAACATCAGATTAAAATTAATGATAAATTAATCCAAATATGATAAATACAAACACCACAGTGATTGCATAAACTATTTTCAGATAAAGCTGTCTTTGATTTCATTCAAAGTCATGGTTCAAAGTCTCGAGGAGGAACAAATCACAACATGATTATTCCTTTACAGTTCCCAAAGCAAAACAAGTAGCACAACAGCTTCCCAGACAAAATCTACAGTATTACAGAAAAGTTCCATATAAGATGAATGCCACAAATTATGACATGAAAAGCCCTTACCTGTTCAACCTTGCCTTGTATCTTGACTAATACTGACTGTCTTTGGTTCGTAATATTTGCCGACTACATAGTAGCCATTCCTCTCTGCCGTAGAGGCACATCACAGCAATTGACAACAATAACAACGAACAACATCTATCACACAACATCAAAGTAAATATTAAATCATTTCACTCATATCTTCAATGTTAAGTTAATACAATAAATTAAATATTTACAGTTTGTGGTTTTAGCATTTAAAGATCCTAAATTTTATATGTTGAATTTCGTTTTGTAGAATTTAAGAATCATAGATTTTGTAGCAAATGTGTTACAAATGATGATTTTGTGTAGTATTATAATGTGTTAAATCAAGACTAAAATAAAATAGTTTTATTTGACTATTTACATTATTTACAATATTACAGAAAACTAATAAAAATATCCACATTTACACCATAATTGTACACACAAATATGCAATTTAGTAAAAAATAATTGCATTTTAGTCACTGATCATGAAAGAAATTTCTTACTGTACATAGAAACACTCCAATAACTGTCCACCCTAATGAAAGCTAATTTTAGCTAATGAACAAATATTCCAAGAATTTTAACTATTCTTGCCAAGGCAAAACTCATTATTTTAATTGAAATGTGTTTGTTTTATAGAACATATAAAAAATATCACATTTAATTTGCAAGAAATGAATATCTTTGCATTTTATAGCAAATTAAATACTGCTAAAATCAAATTGTTGAGGTCATAGAACATGAAAATATATCACATGTTCTGGACAAATTGTGCATCTATCATAATGGCTATAAACCACAAACTCTAACTATATTAAATTATAATATTATAGAATTTTAAAACTAAAAGGAATGTGCATACAGAATAAAAGCAACCATTTAGCAATGTGGCCCCAGCTGTTTCTATCCTCAACTCGAAATTGAGAATGAAAATGAACCAACGCATACAAATTATTTCATAAGAGATAAATCCTAATATTAATAATGATAATGCTTTTGATAATGCAGTGTTGCAAAGTTGAAATGGCTAGGACACGTCATGCGAATGCAGCCACACAAACTCCAACGGAGTATTTTGAGAGGATCGTTCCAAGAAGACGACTGACTGCATGCCCTAGGAGAAGGTGGTTAGACCAGATTAAAGAGGACCGTGAGAAGAGAGGAGAAACATGGGATGCCCTAGATAGAGAGAAGAAACATACCACGACCGTAATAAATGGAGGCACTTTGTTGTTAAAACATCCTACCCGGCTCGCTGGAAGGAATTCCTGATAATGATGATTGCTTTTATTTGAATATCCCTTTTCACAGCTATTTAAGACACCCAGGTGTTAGAAATGTTTCTGAAGGAAAGATTGAAACAAGGTTGTCACATTTAAACAACCTTAAATGCCTCAGACTGAGTCAGGATCAAACCTGCAAGGTTGGGTTTTAAAGCCAGACTTTAACTGCATTATTCACCCCAATTAAAAATCACATTTATTATGAATAGGGCTGGGCAAGTTCCTTAGTTCCAGTTGCAGAAAATATTATCAGAGGTACCATTATATTTACTTTCCTATACAAGTAACTGCATTACCGATGTGTGTACGAGAATTCTGTTATTTTGGGATATCCTCCCCACATTAGTCTGGATACAGGTGAAGTGACACCATGAAATGTTTATCAATTGACCATGTTATTATTAATGATTACTGTGATGTTTATAAAATGCACATAAAAGATAGAAACATTACAGTATAATTAGCTAACTGGCCTTGGCATCGAAAAAAATAGGGAGTGCCTGGGACCAAATGGCCAGAAAAGGTGGAATAGCACTGAGTGAGAGTTGTGAAATTCTTCAGTCGTGAGTTCGCAATTATCAATAAATGTTACCAAACTGATTACTGTACTTTTAAAGTTAATTATTTTCACTCTTCCATTTTCAAATCTATATTGCAGATTATCTCAGTATGTATAAAGAATGATTGTACCGGTCGCGGTGGCAGAGATCGCTAGCACGCTACCTCCTGCCTCGCTGGCATCGGGAGAGTGTGGGTTCGAATCACATCTCGACCGTCCTGAAAATAGTTCTCGTGGTTTTCCATTTTCACCACGAGGCAAATGCCGGTACTGTTCCTTTCAATAGGACCACGGCCAATTTCCTTCCAATATTCCTTCCCTGACCTGTCCTGAAAGGAAAAGTACATGGCCATTGGCTGCATTAATAAAATTATTATAAAGAATGATTGTGACGTAAAGTACAAAATACTAAAATAAAAGTAACAAGCAGTTACATTACTCATTATTAATTAAACAGAGTTAACATTTAATTTTATCAATAACGTTGTTATGCAGATGCAGAAGGAACGACCAAGGGGAAGACCAAGAGATAGATGGCTGAAAGGAGTGGAGGAAAGTGACAACAGAGAGGTGGTGGGAAGAAAGGACTAAGTGGAGAGGCTTATGTTCCAAACAGACCCAGCCTGGGGCTGGAAACTGTACAGGATGATGTTGATGAATAACGGTGTTACCCCACATTACAGTTACTTGTAACACGTTACTGCCCAACCCTGATATCAAGACATTTACAGGATGTATGTTTGAGTCTTCAGGCTTTAAGACTGGTTTGATGCAGCTCTCCAAGCCTCCCTGTCCTGAGCTAACCGTTTCATCTCTGCATAGCTAACACACCATACATCAGAGACAATCTGTTTATATTCTACCCTTGGTTTATCCCTACAGTTCTTGTTGTCGAACCTTCCTTTCATAACTGAATTTGCTATTCCCGGGTGTCTTAGTATGTGCCCTACCGACAGCAGTGGCTACGCTGACTCGGTAGACGCGTGGGTTCGAGCCCCATTGTCGACCGTCCTTGAAATGGTTTTCCGTGGTTTCCCATTTTCAACACCAGGCAAATGCTGGGACTGTACCTTCTGACACGCCACGGCAGCTTCCTTCCAAATCCTTGCCCAGTTACATTCATCTTCATCCATTCCATCTCTCATCCCGACACGCAAGTCGCCCACGGGCGTCAACTAGAAATACCTGCACTCGGCCTCTCAGAAGGCCACATGATAAAAAATAATAATAATTTAAAAAAAGTATGTACCCTACCAACCTATCTCTTCTCTTCCACTCATCTTAATACCTCTTCACTTGTTAATTGATCTACCCATCATTCTCCTGTAACACCACATTTCAAATACTTCTCTTTTCTGTATGTTAATAAAAATAGTATTCTACAGAAACCATACATCTGTATAAATTGATAACTGATCAACATTTCACACAAAATTAGCATGTATATTTTTGTAAGAGTTTAAAATATGATTATGATAATTCTTGTTTTAGGGGGCCTAACATCAAGGGTACCAGCCCGTAATGAATAAAATAATTTAATATTTAACGCAGTGATATACTGTAATTTAATATTTAACGCTGTGATATATTACAATACCTCAACATTAACTTCTTCCTTCATGGACAACATACATATGATGTGCTCATCTACGGTAGGTCTACAAGTGAAGGAAGTGTCTAGTGTTTCTTAGGTTCGTCCTTGTGCTCGTCTTTAGAATTGAAGAGGTACTGTTGTGCCATGTTGTACGAGAGACCAGCAGTGAGACACGCCACGACGGTGCCCTGCGCTGCCACACGGAGTTGCATCAGGAAGACAGAGGTTGACATCTGGCCACGTGTCTTGTACTTGTAGGCTCCATACAACACCACTCCTGCCAGGCCCAGCAGACCTAAAACAAATCAACAATATTCCTTATTTTATAGAATTTCATGGCCAGAGCTGATGCTAACGACTAGGGCCCAGATGTTGATGCCGTAAATATGTTTAAAAAATGCACTTAAAAGTTTCAAAAATGACTAATAAATTACCTAAAAATTCGAAAAATGCACTATAAAATGGAGAAAATGATCTGATGATAAACTCACCAATATTTCAAAAATTCGAAAAATGCACTATAAAATGGAGAAGAAGATCTTATAATAATAAACTCACCAATATTTCAGAAATGACAATTTTAGTTTAGCACTTAACAAAAGGTGCTATGTTCACTTTAGTCTGAGTTTGACTGCACTGCTCATGTCATCCTGATGTTGTCAAATGTAAATGATCTGCGGTTATCAGCCAACAAGTTTTTATATCTCGAAAAGCTGCTTTCAACATCAACTGATGTGATCGGAGCGTACTTGAAGTGAGGAAGGTCGTTTGCTGCTAAATCCTCCTGAATCCCATCCATGCAGTAGTTTTCACCGGAAAGAATGTCAGATTTTGCATAATGTTTTATACCAGGTGTTTTTGCCCAGCACTTTTTTCAGTTTTGATTAACTCTTGATTATCCGAGCTTGGATTATTTGGGTTACAGATTATCCATCCAAGGTTCTGCATGGGCATGGATTATTTGGTTTAGAGATTATCCAGCCAGGGTTCAGCAAATAATAAACTCTTGAATATACGACTTTACATACTAAGAAAATTACAGCGATATTTCAATTTTTCGAAAAAGGCCTGTCCATTTCCATCACCTTGGTCCGATTTTGCTCATCAACGAACTCCACCGAGATTTTATAAGGTAATACTTTATGTATAAATTTGAAAGTGATTGGTGGAAAATTGCAGTAGTTATCGCGTCCAGAAAAAGTGATTATGTATATATAATTTGGCCAATTATAGACCGCTTAGAATCTAAGACAATGGTACATTATTTTTCCTTTTATTTTCTTTCCAGAACTTTTTCATTCGGCGGCTAATCGTTTGCCGTGGTGTAGTCAAATGTGACTTGTTCGAGAAAGTCGTACATTTTTTTCACCTGTTAGCATTTGGTAAACTTAATTTTAACAATTATTATTCCTGTGAATAACCTATAGAACAAGATTTTGATATTAGCAATGTCGTGTGCGCGATTGTGTTGGCGATATGTAATAAAATTGTTGAATTCCTGAAGTCGTATTCAAATAAAATGTTGGTACATGTTACAACGTGTGGTCGAAAAATACAGGTTTTTCTTGTACATGTGGAATAATATGAACTGTGGGACCTATCGGTGAGTTTGTTTTTTACGTTGTTCATATATTTATTTTGGTTTTTGCATTTAATTGAAAAGTTGTACTGTATTCTTCTAAAGCCATAGATATCTTCTAAAGCCATAGATAATGTCATTTGTCTAAACGATAATATTACGTCAGGCAAGATGGGACGGAGGGAATACGCCTGGGTAAAATATAGAGAAAAATTGGCATTTACAAGAACACTTGCAAAGGCATATAACAGTCTTTATTACCAGACATATATCGGTCGGTTTTTACGTTTCATACAGTATGTGTGTGTGGCGTTATTAGACAGTCTGTAATGGATGGTGATTTCTAATTAAGTATTTTCAGTCAATATTGGAAAACATAAAAATACCGAACTTTTCTTTGGCAGCCCCCACCCCAAAAAAACATTATTGACCACAATGTTTTATACGGAAATTAGAATGCTTTAGTTTTTGGTTGTTTTTGCGTATGTTATCGTATTTGTGTTTGCGCATTTGTAGCCAACATTGAAAAAAAAAATTATACATAACCATATCTTGCTATACACAATTCGTTTTGCAATTTTTTATGATGCTTAGTTCTGTTATTGAGTTGTCACCACCCAAAATAATATATAACCAATGTTTTTCCCGTAAGCTTGCCAGAGAAGCATTACGTAAAGATGTTGATAATATCACAGAAGCAGACAATTTTATAATTACCAATTTCAAATAATTACGATACGTATCGTAATATGTAATTGAGCTATATAGGTCAATTTTAGATTTCGATGCGGAAAATTAAAATTCTCAATTTAAATCGCGACATTTTTCTACGCACCGGAATCTATAACTGAGCTATGTAGGTCAAATGCAGATTTCGATGCATGGTTTTTTAATTATGAAATTACAAGAATTACGATGTTTAATGGAATCTGTAATTGATCTACGTAGGCCAATTATAGATTTCGGTGCGGAAAATTATAAATATCAATTGGAATCGCGAAATTTTTCTACGCATCGGAATCTATAATTGAGCAATGTATGTCAATTGCAGATTTCGATGCAAGATTTTTAATTAAGAAATTACAAGAATTACGATGTGTATTGGAATCTGTAATTGATCTACATAGTCCAATTATAGATTTCGATGCGGAAAATTATAAATATCAATTGAAATCGCGAAATTTTTCTACGCATCAGAATCTTTAATTGAGTTATGTAGGCCTAGGTCAATTATAGATTTCGATGCACACCTCGTTTCGAAGGTTTTTGTGTTCCCCACCCAAAACCCCCTATTACCCAGGCTTTTCCCGTAAGCTTACCAGAGGAGTGACGTCGTTGATGACGTCATGGTAGACGCCATTTTGTTTTTAGGGGAATTTTAATTAAAACTACAGAACAGGAGACCAAGTCGTCGTTATTTTCAACAAGGTATATTACTGAAAATATAGTATTTATGATTGACAAACCTTTCTCGGAGATGTTGGGTGTCGTTTCACTTTCTCAATTACCACTGCTGCACCGGAATAATCCCTTTTAGTTGATTATTTACGAAAATAATGCTTTTAGCATTGTCTTCATTTCACTATGGACGCCATCTTGGACACTACGTCATACGTCATGTGACACCAAAAAAACGAACATCTGAGTACGTTACCAACATGTCCAATACAAAATTCACCATATGACACGTCAAGTTTGAAATTGTTACAAATTTCCACTAAGTTAAGCACTGTCTTGTGGAAAATTACTGCTAGTACCACAAGCAAGGGGGTCTGGGGCGTAAGCCCCAGGTTAGGTTTGTTTTTGTATGTAAAACATTAATAAGATAGAATTTATGTCCGCTACTAGGTTAGGTACTGCCTGGTCGAAAATTACTGCTAGTACCACAAGCAAGGGGGTCTGGGGCGTAAGCCCCAGGTTAGGTCTGTTTTTGTATGTAAAACATTATAAATACATAAATAAACACTGACAATTGGCGCAATTTTTCATTACATTACTTTATCGACGCTCTTTTGTTTACTCGTTCTATACCCGATGTGAACTAGTACCAAATGCGTGGGGTTGGCATTCCTGACTTAGTAAGCAAGATGGCTACAAAAGACTTCATTTCTGCTATATAAGTCGTGTATCTATTTGGGATGGCTGGGTGGGTTTATGGCAGCGGACGAGTCAACATCTATTATTTTAACATCTCCGGATACCATTATAACGGAACAAGTTAGATCTGAACCTTCCGATGCGCATGTGCGTCCAGTTGCATTACGTCATCCCCCCCACCTGGATTCTTTGTCAACCAGTGAGCACATACTTCATCACGCACTGGTTAGATGTTGCCAAGTAGTCATTATTCCCAGGACCTTAGCAGGGTACAGTTGCTGTCAAGGCATGCGAAGCAAGACTGAGCGGTTCTGTTCTTTGACAAGCACGGCAACAAAATTGCTGTCAGGAGTGTGTGAAGTGGGGGCGCTCTCAGTTCATTACCACCAATACCAATGCTATGTCACTGAGAATGCTCCTATTCGATACTTTATGCTTGCATAATATAACCAGGACGAGCAGCGAGCAGCCCCAAACAGCTGTTGCACCAAAGAGGGGAAATCGCATTTGCGCCTAGTGATCCCACCACTTCCCCTCCTAGACGAGACTCCGCCATGACAGGCCAGGTCTAACTTGCCACGCTATACTAAAGGTACTTCGGCAAATTTCATTACCTACATTTTTTTATACCTTTGGTCTCCTGTTCTGTAGTGCTACCGAATTTTATATGCGGCCGCATCGCAATGCAAAATAATCCCGGCAAAATTTCAGCTGATTCAGCCATTTTCAGCGTCATGTACTGTACTGCCAACCCCATGCCTTCGGTACTGTATCGCATCCGGCAGACCAATGGTTTTCGCCTAGACCAATGATTGTTAGCTACCAAGCCATAGGCTCTCTCTCGTGCATTCTCCGGTGTCCGCTTTCAAAGTGCGATATTTTTATTAGTAGCAATCTGAAAATGGTTTCTACTTACTGTGCCACGTTATTGGAACCAACTGCAATCAACTTAACATTATCAAAACAAGGAAATTGTCAACATTAACTTTCAAGTAATAAACTTACCAAAAAACACGTCGCCATGTTGGATTGCAACTTCACTTCACCACAATAACCATTGGCCTGGATCAAGATTGTTGATACGCGACTACCCCCACTGTGCATGACAAAAACCAGGGATGTTTATATTAGCTAACGCAGTCCAGGGGCCGCGCTACCTAACCATTATTGGTCTAGGCAAAAACCA
The DNA here is from genome assembly GCA_946902985.2 of Meconema thalassinum. Lineage (NCBI taxonomy): Eukaryota > Metazoa > Arthropoda > Insecta > Orthoptera > Tettigoniidae > Meconema > Meconema thalassinum. Next base: position 195,411,119 of record OX336395.1, read on the forward strand.
TTGGTCTGGGACCAATAACGTTGGCACTACTAAAAAAATGCAATAACACCCCCTAGCGATAAAATATTAAACTCCTGTATCTTAGTAACATTAGCCGCCATTTCTATAGTAAATTTTGCTTATTTTCATGGTGGCGGACACCGGACACTGCAGAAGTTCCTAAAATTGCAGCTGATTCAGCCATTTTCAGCGTCATGTACTGTATTGCCAACCCCACGCATTCGGTCTGTAACGTATCCGGCAGACCAATGGTTTTCGCCTAGACCAATAATTGTTAGCTAGCAAACCAATGGTTTTGCCTTTTATTTCTTTATTCACGTGTCGTGTGGTGTATTTTGTATCAGACATGTTGGCAACGGGTATGAGGTACCAGTAGTGTAGGACGTCAATGTGTCATGACGGCGGTCGCCAAATAAACAAGAAGGAAAATTATATATTTACGTAATAAAATTAATATTTCCGGTGCAGCAGTGACAATTCAAATTGAACTTCTAATGACTCCCAGAATGGTATGTAAATCATAAATAATACATTTCCAATAATCTGTCTTGTAAAAGTTGTGAAAACTGAAAAGTAGGGACCTCTTCTGAACAATTAATAAATAGTGGTCGTGCGTCTCTTCTGCGAACCATCAACACCTAATTCTAAGCAGAACAATGTAATGGATCCAAGTTGCGAAATTGCACGGGTGTTGGCCATGTAGGGTTCAACAGTCTAGCTATAGACTAACATCCTGTAATCCCCCTCTCCCAGTTTAACCAGTGCAATTAGTTAATAACATGTTTTTTTTGTGTGTGTGTTTTTTTTTACATACCTAGAGGAACAAAGGGTGCTTCTTTTGCCTTTCGGGCAAGTCGACTCTCCTGAGATTCCGCTTCAAACCGCCCAAGATGAGATCCTGTCGACATCGTCGGTTCGTTAATTTGCTGAAAAGGTAATAATAATTATATTGGAACATTATTGTAGGTCAAGGACATTTGGACGACATAACCTATCTACACGCAAAAATTAATAATGATATAAACATCACCTCTTCAGGCATAATTCCACGTCAGACCTGTACAAAAGTGTTATACTGCGTTACAAATGAATCAAAACCATCTCACACAATACTGTCATATCAAGGTTAAAACAAAGATCGGCCGTATTCCACAAGTAACTGAATGACATCTCAAGATAGCCCCTCTCTTTGTACAAATAAACATCAATGTTATAAACTGGTTATTACATTTCCATAAATCATGAACTGATACTAACCTTCTGTACCAAAGAATATACGTATCACACGCTCCGCGATCAGCTGCTAAATGCACAAGGAAAGATTCGTGATTCGCAAAAGTGATGTAACCGCGTTCTGGGTCTGGGTCGGGGGAGCGAGTTACGTCATCCCAGGTACAGGCAATTCCAAAATGTACGTCACTGATTAGCTTACCTTTAGGGCCATTCTTGTGGAAAGAATCTAACACTTGTCACTTATAACAACACAATCAACTGTAACGCCCAAACAACTCATGAGAACTAAAGGGGCTTCCCAACCGACCCCACTTTTATAGATGTGGTATAGCCTACGTGCAACATCAGGCTGACGTCACGTGTAATTCCGAGAATGGAGGGCGGACCCACGTGCAGATTTTAAGAGGAAACTGCCGTATCATAATGAGAAATGTATACAAGGATGATAACTGTTCATCCTGATTCCTAAAACTGTCAAAGAAAGTATGGTGATTGTCACGTATAGGCTATTAGAAGTCATCAAATTAAAATGCACTTAGCAACTGAATATAGCCTATACCGGCTATTAGATTTAGGTCAGCGTCCCCTCCGGCACATGTTGCTTGCGTGATCCTTCACACGTCGGCACATCAGATTGATATGACCTTATACAACTACGTGACCTCTGTTTTAACTATTCACAAAACATATAGCGTACCCCCATTCGCCCTTTGCCCCCGAGGCACGACCGCCCACACGAAAAATACGGTAGTAAAAGGGGATGCAGATTGGTCAAAATAATGGTACGGGTACCGTATTCTTACCAAACGTTATCCTCTTCATAACATTCTCCCAACAAACCGGTGATTGACGCCACTGAACGCGATTGAAAGAAAAAGATACTGTACCGGGTGGGTACATGACGTTTCATATATGCTGCATGCAGCCACTGAAAAGTATCACTCCACCGATAAAGGAATCCACTAGCTTTTGCATAGAACGTACCGGTAACGATTTTAAGTAAATTACAGTAAATAATTATGAAAACAAAATTTCGGAAGACATTTCTACATCGGCGAATTGTTTTGGTCTAACTAAAATCAGCACAAAGGTAGATTTTACGCCGTGAGGTATCTTATTAACAGGCAATCCTTTTAACTTCTGCTTGAGGCACAACAGTGTGTCTTTTGCCTGAGAATTTCAGAGGATAAGGGCACAGGAGATAGGAGGCATTATACAGCATCAGCAGCACTCAAATAAATATTCCTCTATCGATCAAGGAATCGAATGACTTTTGCTCTGTACATAACGAAAATGTTGGTAAATAATGTGTTGATCATAAAAGTTAGCAGTAGCCTAAGTTACATTTCTATAACGGTGGGTTGTTTTGGCGTTAAATTAATAAATAAATGGAGAAACAGAGTAAAAAAAGAGAGAAATAGATAAAATAGACTATATAAAATAAAAACCCAAAATTCTTTGTCACTACACCCTATGAATGGCCCTGGCCTACCAAGCGACCGCTGCTCAGCCATTCGGCCTACAGATTGCGGTGGGGTGACGCTTGATCAGCACGTTAGTAGGTGTCGACGGCCGTTAATCTTGGTTTCCGTGACCGAGGCGCTGCCTCATAGCCAGACAGCTACTCAATTGTCCTCACAAGGCTGAGTCCACCCCGTTCAAACACCTTCCCTAACCTTATTCCCAAAAATAATTAAAATGCTACCGTAATCCTAGGTCCTAATACAGTAGTTAAAGTTACGCACATAGTTACAGTCACCACAAAAAAAAAAAAAGGTCATCAAGACAAATTGATCACACTATTTGATGACCAATATGCCCCAAACCCCTAAAATGAGTAAAATTAACAACTCCATAATTAAATATCCTCGGGATATTACAAGGATTCCCAAGTACTGGCTCGGCTTTTAAGGGAAAATCGTCTCTTATTTATTTATTTTTTCTGGTGGTACTGTCGAAACTCGATATCTCGAATCGTTAGAGATGGTCAAAATAAGTTTGACTTATACAAAATTCGAGTTATGGAGATACGTAGTAAAAATAATAATTACGTGATATACAGGTCGCAAAATACTGTATGAAGGCTTACAACATAAAGTTGTCTAAATGTATGTAATGAAAATGGATGTTGGTAATGATGAAAGCTTCCACTGAATGGACATTGTTGGAAGAAATGAAAACGTAAAATCACTTATAGTGGGCGATGTATTAAAGATAGAGATATGCTGAACAATTCTTACACTTCTTCTTACCTAGCGTGTATCCCGCGATAGTGCAGGGTCCGCTTGTTTGGTTGCTGTTCGCCACTTCTTCCTGTCAAGGGCATCTTCAGGTTTAAGTCCACACATCACCAAGTCTTCCTTGATTCTAAATAATAATAATGTTATTGGTTTTACGTCCCTTTTAACAACTCTGACTTTTAGAGACGCCGGGGTGCCGGAATTTTGCCCCGAAGGGGATCTTTAACGTGCCAGTAAATCTACTGACACGGCTCCCTCACATTTGCGCACCCTCAAATGCCAGCTGACTGCGCCAGGATACGAACCTGCAACCTTGGGATCAGCAAGCGAGAACGTTACCGCTGAGCCACGCAGCCAGCCCTTCCTTGATTCTGTCGAGCCATCTTTTCTTTGGTCGTCCACGGGGTCGATTGGAACGTATTGGAGAGCTGTTCTTGCCACAGAGTTCTCATCACTTCTAGTGACATGCCACCGAAGCCATGCTTCTCTCATTTTATCGGTAATGGCTGCAACTCCCATCTGTTTCCGGATATGCTCATTCCTGACATGATCAAGCCGTGTAACACCCATGGACCAACGTAACATTTTCATCTCCATTCCATGTAGGGCTTGTTCATGCTTGGTTGAAGCTGGCCAGCATTCTGTGCCGTGAAGTGCCACTGGTCGTATCATGGACTTGTAAACTTTCCCTTTCAAAGCGATAGGTACTGCTCGAGTCTAAGCTGCGTGAACCTGAGAGGAATATGCATCGCGGACTATGAGAAATGGAGTTGACTTAGTGATGAGGTTTCTCGGTCCGTGCATAGTACCGAACCAAATACATTGGTCGGTGACTCACTGACTTATTCGTAACACCACACTGGTTTCAGAAAAGACCTTATGTTAGCAGTATTGGAATAGATGAGTATGTCAGGTAACACGGCGGGCTGTCGACATGCTTCTCAATTCACGCCTGCTCCTACCCTGCCTGTGCCCTTCATCCCGCAAGTTTACAGAGCTTGGAACCGAGCAGTACTTTCTTATCGCACAGCACTCCTGTGACTTGGCGCCACTTCATCCACGCAGTGGTAACTCGTGCTCGAGCATCGAGAAGCGTTTCGCCATTTGAAGTGATAAGGGAACCGAGATATTTAAAGTGTGTAGTTTTAGTGAGATGATGCTCTTCAATGCTGATGGTACCGTTGGTCTGTGTACCACATTGCAAGTATTCAGTTTTCCCTATGTTGAGTTTCAAGCCATTTTTGCTCAGACATTCCTCCAGCACTGAGTTGGATTTTCTAGATTTTCGAGAGTTTGATCTGCGAGAAACACATCATCAGCATAGGCTATAAGATTGTTTATGGATGAGGTGTCTGAATGTCAGCTGTCACCGTACCCATGCACAGAATGGACAGAAGCGGCGAGAGTGCTGATCCCTGATGAACTCTAACAGTGATAGGGAAAGCAGGTGAAATTCCAGCTGGACAGCGTACCATACTTGTGACGTTGCAGTAGAGGGACTGAATGCATCCGACGTAAACTTCTGGGATTTTGTGAGCTCGAAGTGATCTCCAGATGAGCTCATGTGGCACCCTGTCGAAAGCCTTCTTAAGATCCAAGAATGTGAGATGTAAAGGTTGGTTCTTTTCTCTATGTTTTTCCACAAGTAGGCGTACAGCATGGATTGCGTCGGGCGTACCAACCCCTTTGACAAAGCCACATTGGTTAGGAGATATATGTATCATGCAGCGCAGACGACTGTCAAAAATACGCTCAAAGACTTTCATTGTGTGGCAGAGCGATCGAATTGGACGATAATTGAAGCATTCGCCAACATCTCCTTTACCCTTCCAAATTGGGATAGTAGTACTAGACTGTCAGGTTGTACTATCTTACACTGATAGTATATAGATATTTTTAACGGTTTGCCCAGCATAAGCTTAAAAGGTGCACGGATGGCATGTTTTCCTTCCACTCGATTCACTATAATCGATACTGCTCGGCTTCCTTTAGTCATAAATGAATGTTTTCCTCGAGAAGTCCTTTACAGAATGGTGAAAACCGCATCAAAGTCAATTCAGTGGTTCTCGAGATTACTCGTTACATCCAAGAATTGGGGACTTTAGTTAGTTATTGTTGGTTTAAGGGGCGGAACTACGAGGTCATCTGCCCCTAATCGGGCATCTGAGTTACATTTAAGTTAACGGTGCACCAGCTTCCACCACAAAGATCTCAACCACATTCAGTGATGCATGAATCTATTTGAACTGTAAAAAAAGACGTGAATGTTCGAGGTAAATAACAAGACAATAACAAGTTTAAGTGCCAGGGATAAATTTTAAACTTTGAAATATCCAAAATTTCGAGTAATAGAAATTCGAATTAAAGAGTAAAAATACATGTAAATTATAGACTCTTTGTTCGGGAAATAATAATTTTGTACTACGAGTTATGGAACATTCAAGTGATAGAGGTTCAAGATATCAAGGTTCGACTGTATAAGGGTTGTATTTTGCTGGAATTCACGGCTTCAATTGTCTTTTGCTGCATTTCAGTCGGCCAACACGATTGTGCCCAATGAATTGGGCGGGGTACAAGTTATAAATAAATGTAAACACACTCCTGAAAACGTTACACGTATTAGTCAGTTATCACACTTAAATGGACAATTTAGGATTACGTGTTTCAACCCTTAAGTGGCCATCATCAGATCCTGATCACTGTGTTAAGGTTAATTTTCACTATTGTAAATTCACTACTGTGGTTCAATAGCACGTCGTTAGATGATTATACAGTAGTATAATGTTTGATTGGCAGTTAGAATCTCCTTATACGTTAGGTCTGTTTTGTGTTGCAAGGTTTTGTGAATTACTTGAGTAACGATGTATATGCGCGTATATACAATTTAGGATATCACACTGTAATAACAATAAGTCAAATAAATTTTAGCGTGCACTAGAAAAAAACTAATTATAATATACACTTAACTTGATATTGGTCTCCTCACAGCGATGCCCACTTATCGACTTCCGCACAATTCATCGGGCACAATCGTGTTGTAACCGAATTTATTCAGTTACAGTAGCTCACCCTCGGGTTTTCTGCCTTGTGCAGTTAGTTTGGGGTATTTTATTCGTATCTTATTATATTGGGTTAACGTGGGGTTGCAGAGGTGATTTTTATTGTGCCTGTGTGTTTTTGTGGACGGATTCATATTTGGATGGTCCGGACAACCTAGGATCACTGTTTATTAATTATCGGTTTTTGGATATTTGATATTATAAAATACGGGGTTTTGCGATTTATTACGTTTTGGGAATAAGGATATATAAGACTGTATTAAGTAGAAGCATTATTTCATTTTGGTTTGGGGTTAATTGCTTTATTTTGACCTAGTAATGTTAAAGGTTAGATTTGTGGCTGTACTATAAAGGTACAAAGAATTGATATTTTCGAGTGCTGGATTTGTGACATACCCGGAAAAGACAGGCAGTAATTCGGCTTGTGTGGGATTACCTAGGCTATTTATGGCATGAACTCCCATGAACTTCGCGTGATGAAACAACTGTGTGACGTCAGTGTGAATTTTGACTGTCTGATGTTTATGTGTTGACGCGGATGTTCCGCTAGGAGCGGGCTACGCACAAGTTAGTTCCGGCAGAAACTTTGGGGTTATTGGATCCTTACGCGAGTGCATATAATGGCGTGTCTGGCGATCAGAGCTTGTCTTATTGTTTTATTGGCAGAACACTGATCTACTAACGCCCAGGGTCGTTTTACGTGACATGGTTTCCGTAACGAACAGTTAGAGATCGTCTTCTTGCTTGTACTACGAAAGTCCGTTTGTCAACTTGCAATTAGTGTCGTTATTACTCGATCATGGTATCGTAATACGAACGAGCGGTGACTAATGTTTAGCTATCCACTGAGCTCTTACGGGCTATTGGAGGCTACGATTTTTCATGGGTCCATCCATACCATGGGCTGTCGGTAATAACTTACCACGCCTAAAGGATAATCCAGTCGTAAACATTTCATCGAAGTCATGCGAGAATGGAGAGGTGAACGTGCCGTAACAGAAGAAAGTAGAATGAACCAGTCGTAACGTGTGTAGATATGTTGTGTACGGACGGTACAGTGTATATACATAGGTGGCTGTTATGTCTGGGTCTGATATGACCGTAGTGTTTTTCTTGCTCTCAGAGCCTAAATTCAGTGGCAAGGTACTGTATAAAGTTTGAGCACGAGTGTATGAAGGGTATTTTTTGTTGTATATTTTGTATATATGTGTTTAGTACAGCCAATAGATTATCTTTTTAAAATCCATGTGTGGTTATATTCCTGTCTTGCATGAACCTGGTACATCAGCAAACGCATGCCAAATGCCCTACGCCTGGGATATGGAGTTTCATAGTCGGGGCAACAGTTATGTACCGTATTTTATCCTATTTAATTCAGGAAGACCCATATGGTCGACCTTGGCGCCCATTCAAAGTCGGGAAGTAACGTTAAAATCACTTGTGGCCTGTATTTAAAGGCAGTAAATTCTGTAGGTTTGTGGTAAATGAGGGTAGTTAAAGTTAAATCAACTCCAGCGAGCAGATGAGAGTGTTTCAGTGGCGAACCCAACGTGAGGCCTTAGACATGCTGATGTGTACCAGGACACAGGAATTAAACTATAGGCATAATTTCACGTATTTCAATTAGGGATGGCTACGTTAGAGCCAGGATGCAATTCTGCTTTGTTGGGGGACAGTGCTGGTGAGCGGCAGAATCAGGCAGGGGCTGATAGGCAATTTGCTGTAGGGATGGGGGAAAACAGTAGAGTCAGGGGAGATTTTCCAGGGAAGGGGGGAAATGAATTAAGTATGATGGACATGTTGAGGAGGCTCGTATATCTTAGCGACAAGACTGTAGGGATGGAGGAGAGGATAACCAGTCACATGAATAGGATGGGGGAGAAAATAACTAGTGAGTTGACGGAGCATTTGTCAGAGAAGCTTAATGAGGTGAAGGAAAGATTGTCAGAAATTATCCCCGACAGCCATGTTAGTAGCCAGATTAGTGAAGTCAGTGTAGAAGTCACTAATCTGGAAACTAAGCTAGGTAATGAGATTGCTGTTCAGGAAGAGAGTGTAGACTCTAAAGTAGATAAGTTGGATGCTCAACAAGTGATGTTGGCAGGGGAGATTTCTAGCCAGACACTGGAGACTAGCCAGAAATTTCCCAGGGTAGATAGTAAGTTGGGAGAGCAGAAAGTGGAAATTGTAGGCATCGTGGAAGAGAACGTTGTGGGTAGAGATGCGAGTGCTGGGAGAGTGGAGAAGGATGAGAGTGCTGTAGTGGGGAGAGTGCTGGTAGAGTGGAGATGCTTGAGAGTGCTGAATTTAGTGAGGAGAGTGGTGAGGTAGTGGAGATAGATGAGCGAGTCGAGACTAGTTTGCTAGGGAATGGTATGAAGAAGGTAGATGAGAATATTAGCCAGGTTGGCGAGATAGCGACTAGTATGGAGGAAGATACTGTAGGTAGAATTCTACGTGGTCAACATTTGGAACTAGGAGGGAGTGACTATTTTTTTAGGAAGTTAGTATGTAATTTCTCTGTTGACATTAGGACTGCAGTGTGCGTGCAGGAGATAGTTGCTGTTACAGGCATAGAGAGGTCACTTGGAAGGTTAGGTACCTTGAGAAGGACAGGTAGGCAACGTCAGAGAAATGGGGGTAATCAAAGAGAAGGAAATTATAATCAGAGGAGAGAGAGGAATTGGGATCCAGGTAGAGGAGATAGGTACATGTGGTATGAAGATCATGGGAGAGGAAGAAACAACAATGAGTGTCAGGGGTACGGGAAAAACAATCAACCGGGGAACAGACCACGTGAGGTAGAGCAGGAAAATAGGGGGCGCGGCATGGAAAGGCAGGTTGAGAGAAGCAATAAGCCAGGAAGTTTAAACTTCGCCAGGACTCACTATATGGAGCAGGGGGAGAGTCCTTGCATAGTATTCCTGCTCATGCTCTAGAAGAAAAACATAATTTAGAGTATAATGTCAATGTAGGATCTGATAGGTTAGGAGACCAGAGCTGTAAATTAGGTTACAGTAAGGCGCTAGTGAAGTTTGGGTGGAGTGAGCAACAGGATTGGGTTAAGTTAGATTATCAGGTTGGTGGTAGAGATTGTGTTAGTGTCGTTGGATGCATTCAGGTGATTAAAGAGGTTTCTGAGGAGAAAGAATTAGGTGTCGGCATGGTATCAAGTTGTATTTTGGTCATGAGAGATGATCGTGTGATGAGTGATGTTGATCACTGTTGTTTCTGGATCATGGGAAATGATCGTGAGTTGAGTGATGATGATCACTGTGTGGAGGCAGTTGTTAAAGATACCATGTTGGAGGAGGGTCAGAAGTCAGAGGTGTTTGACGTTCTGAGGGAACACAGGGTGGTGTTTTCGGAGAAACCTGGATGTACTCACGGCTACGGGCAGAGTTTTGACATCGCAGATAGGTCTAGCTTGAGCGGTCCTAGGTACCCTATAGCTCATTCTTACATGGAGGGTGTTGTTGAGGTGATTGGTCAGATGCTGTATGAGGTTATATTTGAGATTAGTAACAGTCAGTCTGTTAGTCTTCTGGTGGTGGTGACCATGCGGGATGGTACCATTAGGTTATGTTTGGAGGGCGTGGCAGTTAGTAGTTTGCAGGAAGGATTTCTTTTTGTGTGTCTCGCAGGATTTTGGGATTTTCAACAGGGAAAGCTGTACCCTAAGAGATTAAATAAATTGAGAATTATTGTAATTGTAGGTAAGTTACTTTTGAAACAGCAGGGAAGGGAGGGGGTAAAAATTAAGATAGGTGATCTGGTGTTGTTGCGAGCTGAGCATCTGCTGTCGGTAGAGCAGAGTTGCATTCATGAGGTTTTTCATTCCGGTCCATCTGCTATAGACCGCTGGGTAGGTGCATGTGCCTACCGCTTGATTTCCAACGATGACAAGGTCCTAGGTACATATAACGTTGCTTACCTCAAGCTATATGTCACCTAGAGATCTTGCTCACGATGACAAGACAGGAGTACTAGTGTATTTGTGTGAGGGACAAGGATAAATCTATAGCCTTGTAGTTTAGAGATTGATCCTTGTGGGGGCGTTTGTAACCGAATTTATTCAGTTACAGTAGCTCACCCTCGGGTTTTCTGCCTTGTGCAGTTAGTTTGGGGTATTTTATTCGTATCGTATTATATTGGGTTAACGTGGGGTTGCAGAGGTGATTTTTATTGTGCCTGTGTGTTTTTGTGGACGGATTCATATTTGGATGGTCCGGACAACCTAGGATCACTGTTTATTAATTATCGGTTTTTGGATATTTGATATTATAAAATACGGGGTTTTGCGATTTATTACGTTTCGGGAATAAAGATATATAAGACTGTATTAAGTAGAAGCATTATTTCATTTTGGTTTGGGGTTAATTGCTTTATTTTGACCTAGTAATGTTAAAGGTTAGATTTGTGGCAGTACTATAAAGGTACAAAGAATTGATATTTTCGAGTGCTGGATTTGTGACATACCCGGAAAATATATTAAGAGCAAAGTTCCAAATGGTTCCGCCTCGTCAATACTGTTTATTAAAATGTCGTGATACAATTTTTAACTACACCCGGTATATAAAGGGAATGTTTTAAGTGCTGCCCAAATATTTAGGCTGATGAAGACGTCAATAAGTGTCAGACGTCGAAACATGTACCAAGTGTTAAAAGACAGGTGATTGTATCACGACATTTTAATAAACAGTATTGACGAGGCGGAACCATTTGAAACTTTGTTCTTAATATAATTCAGTCAATACGGAAAAAATGTGCGACTCTCAGAGTCAAAAATATACCCGGAAAAGACAGGCAGTAATTCGGCTTGTGTGGGATTACCTAGGCTATTTATGGCATGAACTCCCATGAACTTCGCGTGAAGAAACAACTGTGTGACGTCAGTGTGGATTTTGACTGTCTGATGTTTATGTGTTGACGCGGATGTTCCGCTAGGAGCGGGCTACGCACAAGTTAGTTCCGGCAGAAACTTTGGGGTTATTGGATCCTTACGCGAGTGCATATAATGGCGTGTCTGGCGATCAGAGCTTGTCTTATTGTTTTATTGGCAGAACACTGATCTACTAACGCCCAGGGTCGTTTTACGTGACATGGTTTCCGTAACGAACAGTTAGAGATCGTCTTCTTGCTTGTACTACGAAAGTCCGTTTGTCAACTTGCAATTAGTGTCGTTATTACTCGATCATGGTATCGTAATACGAACGAGCGGTGACTAATGTTTAGCTATCCACTGAGCTCTTACGGGCTATTGGAGGCTACGATTTTTCATGGGTCCATCCATACCATGGGCTGTCGGTAATAACTTACCACGCCTAAAGGATAATCCAGTCGTAAACATTTCATCGAAGTCATGCGAGAATGGAGAGGTGAACGTGCCGTAACAGAAGAAAGTAGAATGAACCAGTCGTAACGTGTGTAGATATGTTGTGTACGGACGGTACAGTGTATATACATAGGTGGCTGTTATGTCTGGGTCTGATATGACCGTAGTGTTTTTCTTGCTCTCAGAGCCTAAATTCAGTGGCAAGGTACTGTATAAAGTTTGAGCACGAGTGTATGAAGGGTATTTTTTGTTGTATATTTTGTATATATGTGTTTAGTACAGCCAATAGATTATCTTTTTAAAATCCATGTGTGGTTATATTCCTGTCTTGCATGAACCTGGTACATCAGCAAACGCATGCCAAATGCCCTACGCCTGGGATATGGAGTTTCATAGTCGGGGCAACAGTTATGTATCGTATTTTATCCTATTTCATTCAGGAAGACCCATATGGTCGACCTTGGCGCCCATTCAAAGTCGGGAAGTAACGTTAAAATCACTTGTGGCCTGTATTTAAAGGCAGTAAATTCTGTAGGTTTGTGGTAAATGAAGGTAGTTAAAGTTAAATCAACTCCAGCGAGCAGATGAGAGTGTTTCAGTGTTGACCGACTGAAAAGCAGCAAAAGACATTTGAAGCCGTGAATTCCATAACAGCACAAGTCCACTCATCAAAGGTTTGAGATAAACACGATTTTTTAGTATCTTTAAACTGACTAAAGCCATTACTTAGATATTTTTGTTCTATGCGTACGTAGGTATTACAAGGTGTGTGTGACTTGCAAAATATTACATCAAAAATATGAACGGGTTCAGAATAAAAAATATATAAAAATGTGTTTTTGTGCTGTTTTGCATTCTTTTTAATATTACTTTTATTAATGTATGTTTAATTGCCTACAAATACATGGATTTGATGAAAACCTATTCATAATGATATCAGTAAATACATGACCCTAAGAAATGTTCAGTCTGAATCCCAGACGTGAGTTTCTGAGACAGCATTATCATTGTCCGAGTTTCCATAATTAAGTAGACGCTCAAAGTATGGCCGATGCTGTGCTTCAATGGATGGTATATACTTCGAAATGGCTCTTGCTTTCGCTGGTTTCAACTTTACTTCACTGTAGTAGGTATTCGTTATAGCTGCCAAATTACCAACACGGTTTTCTTTAAATTGAATGTCTGTTTCACTAATCCACTAGCTGACGTGCTAACAGTCACATCATTGCTGCGTTACTGAATAATCTTGTATGATGTTAGTTTCCACGTTTCTTCATGTTTAGACAGTGGCACATAGTCTTTTACTTTTGCAAAGAAGGTTTAGTAATCCATAATCATGTAGGTGGTACGGACGTGAGCTGTTCTGGAAATCAGCCGCGTGCAGTACAAGCATAATGCGTTTAGAGTCTGCATTTGTTCATGCTCTTGTGATATTTTGATTATCATTACTCGAAATAAATGAGCACAAAATTGATACCCATAACTCATATAGCGTCTAAATGTGGACTTGTGCTGTTTTGGAATTCATGGCTTCAATTTGTATACGCAACACTGAAAGAAGGAATGGCTTCAAATTTCCAAATGTATAAGGATTGTTCAAATGAAACATAAGACTGCAGTAGCGGCTCGTGCTTATATTCTCGGGGTAGGATAGCCTATTTATATAAAGAGAGAGATTTGCTGGTAATACAACTCACAGACCATAACTAACAAATTAATCTGTCTGTTAGGTAGTCATCCCGAAGTCTGGTTGGATCCTCAAAAAGTACCGCCGTTAGGTTATATGGGTAGATACCCACAAAAACCCAAGGCATTGCTATGTTTGCCATCTCTTGATGAATGCAGTACATTTGCATTTGTCTGTTGGCACAGGCTAGAGTAAAATGTGGCTTTTCACCGATGTCTCAGTCTCACTCATGGCTGTGATTATATGGAAGCTACTGAGGTATTACCCATTTAAGATTTGATTGCCGCTGAGCGAGGCTGCGTCAGTGTTTCTTGATTATTGTAGCAGGAGCCCCGCGGGGTGACGTGGAGGACACAGTGATGACAGAGTGCAGTCTGCACATAAGTCAAGCATCATTGCGCTCCCTGTCTTAGAAGCGCAGATAAGCGCCACAGGAGCTCATGTCACCACGGGCAGTTAAACGATCACTGAAGCTACTGGAGCTGGGTAATATCCTACTCATGCAACTGTACCTGTGCTTGCCACGGTGGGTGAGGGGTCAACGTGTCGGTCTACTAACCCCAAGCTTGCAGGTTCGCTCCTGGCCGTGGTAAGTGGTTTTTGAAAGGCGACAAAAATTACGACACCATGTCAATACGAAGTTGGCATGTCAAAGAACCAATTTGAATTCAGTAGGCCGTGTTCATAATGGCAAAATTAATCTCGAGATTTACCGCCAATCCAAAGTTCCTCATGTCTCTACCAGAAGGCGCTATAGTGTTCAAGGAGCTCAGATATCTAATCTCCTTGACTTTCATAGTGCTAAAAGGAACAACGAAATCGACATGCAAGCTACCCTTTGGGTGTCAAATAACAAAGCTTGCACCCGTCACCCGAGGCCATACGACATTATTATTAACTGTACCTGTCAACGAAGCAGAGTGACGTGTGACACAAGTAAACAGAGACTAGTTCCTATCTCGCCGCCGGCAATCAATTCGTGAAAGAGTGATATGGGTAGTGCTTAGTAATGAGCAAATGACATTCAGGGCACAGTCAGGGCACAGTCAGTGCCCAGGGCCGGATTTAACAGTGTGCCGCCTATAGGCTAAAGTCCATTTACCGCCCTCTCTATAGTTCATATTTGCTTAATACATTTGTTTTATACAACAAAAGGATAGAGTCCATTGGCGTTTTCATCTTTTTTAACATAAAGTTCATTTAGTTTAGATATACCTAAAACTACAAATTTAATGGCTGACATAATAAATATTATAATTAAATTAGTTATCTACTTGCTTTTTTACTTACTTCTTTTATGATTCGTTAAAAAATGAAATGGGTTTCGAACTTAATTAATTAATTTGATCACTATATTACACATATTTTTATAGTTTAATGCTAATGACTATCTTTTGCGTAATTGAAGAATTGTGTAGCCTACAATTTGAATTAAGTTGTCCTAAATAGTGAACTGAAATTACACAAAATGAAGTTAATTACTGGTTTATTTGTTAAAAATATGCAAACTTCTCTCAAACAACTCACCCCACGTAATCTTGATGTCCAAATTTACATAGGTTTCCTACGAGATTTCTTAATGGCAAACTCGTTAATAATGTCCTCATATGAAAGTGTTTTTGTTGCATTTGCCTCAATACAAAGTAATGAATGTGAGTTAAACCGTATTTCAGAAATACTAGTTCGCAGATAGTTCTTAATTCTTCTAAGGCAGGAAAAACTGTAAGGACTAAAACATCTTTTTAAGAATTCTTAAATTCGTATGGAAAATATTATTAACGTCTGAAATACTTCATTTTAGCTTTTGAATGAATTGTAAAACTGTCGCCCCTGCAAATTTGCCGTTCTAGGCTGCAGCCTACTTAGCCTATTTAGAAATACGGCCCTGTATCAGTGCCTGTGGATGGAAAGGTTCTACTCATAGGGTTAGTAGGCTACTGCTGTTCTGACTCCTCTTCTTGCCTAGTACGCCTCAATATAGCGCTGCCTAATAAATGAATACGATACGTATTAAAACAAGTCACAAAATATAGGTGGATGAATGTTGACAAAACTCATAAAGCGCGAGAATTATTTGCATCTTTGATGCAAGAATGAGGTAGATCCGTTGAAAACTGACGGTAATAATTACATGTGATTAAATCTTTACTGCCTCTTGCGTTTGGGGCAATAGAGAGGCATCCCCAGGATGTAGCTGCTATTAAAACCCGCTAACTTAAAAGATATGATGGCATTGGTGACATATTATTATATACTAGCAGTAGTGCCCGGCTTCGCCCGGTGGATTTATTTGTTTTACAGAACTGGAGAGCTCAAGGATACGGATCGGGAAAACACCAACGCTTATTGCAGCTGATAACCTCAGTATAGGCCTACTGAACCAACAACATCGCCCTTACAGAGGCATACTGTTGTCATGATGATAACTGTTTTAAGGGACCAAAGATATCTTTTTGCACTAATTACTCCCCGTGACTGCAATTTATAAGCAGCTCGCAATTCTTCACCAGAACATTGGTAGGGGCGACGTGATGCGGCCCGCATTACCAGGCAACAATAGACTTCGGTATTATTGAAGCCCTTCTGGAGCGCTTGTTCTTCCGACTTACTGAACCAAAATCAATCTTTAAGGTTACTTGAGAGGTGCAGCCTAATGCTACATAGCCTAAACTATTCCTCTTGAATCAGGCTATCCTATACAAAAATAATATTTCGAATCCGACAGGTAGTTCCAGAGATTAGCGCGTTTAAACACATAAACACACAAACAAACACACAAACTCTTCAGCTTTATTATATTAGTATAGATGAATCGCAGCCAATGGCCATAGCTGGGTATTTATGATTGAACGCCCGAGGGCTCCCAACAAGTTCAATTTCAAATAGTTCCAATTTTGGCTACCAGATGCTACTGTCACTAACACCTAGCGGCGAACGTTGGAACTTGATAGAGCGTTTCTAAATAGCCAAATATAACCTACAAATTTTGCTGCACACTACCAAGTGCAGTGATAGGTTCTTTTACATGCCATAAATGTATGACATGGACCCGCCGGCTTTACTTCCCCTCCAAAGGAAGGCATACTAAAGGATTTTAACGCTCTTAAAAATCCGACGACTTCGGCCGGATTTGAACTCGCGATCTTGGGCATAACTTATCAGTTCGGTGACATAATAAGGTACTATGAAGGGTATCTCAGGTAAGGCAAGTGGAAACTGTACCACTGATTCACTTGCAGAAAACGAAGACGCTGCTTAAATGGGATATTTCACTTACTATGGTCGACATTGAAGTGACAGAAGCCATTGTTCAGTGTTGCCTGATTCTACTAATAGTCCAGTGCAATTAGACGAAAAAAAGGCCAAACCCGGAAATTTAGAATATCAAGTCCGGATATGAAAAAATAGGTGTAAGTACCTTTAAATAAGATAATCCCAAAAGTACCACGGCCTCCTTGATGGGATACCTGAAATATCCTGGAAAAAACCTGGAGAAACCTGGAATTTTCCTGGAACGCTTATAAATCGCGAACGAGTGGTCAGAATCTGGTTGTTTTTACTTACTTACTTACTTAATTCCTGCCACTCCTTCCGGAGCATAGGGCCTTGGCGAAATTTCTCCACGCAGTACGGTTCCTGGCCATTCTCTTCACTTGACTCCAGTTCTTGTCCTCCTCTGCAATTTCATTTTCGATCGTCCTCTTCCAGGTCTTCTTAGGTCGACCTCGCTTCCTGGCACCTTGAGGATTCCAGTCTAGCGCCGCCCTCTCAACAGCTCCGTCCGGCTTCCTTAGTGTGTGACCAATCCAGCGCCATTTCCTCTCCTTGATCTGGATGCTAATCGGTTGTTGATTGGTGATGGTCCAAAGATCTTCGTTTGAGATTATGTCCGGCCACCTCACATTCATGATGCGACGCAGACATCTGTTAATGAACACCTGTAGCTGGTTGTTGATCGGTTTTGTGACTTTCCATGTTTCACAGCCATAGAGAAGAATCGACTTTACGATGCTATTGAAAAGGCGGAGCTTGGTTTTCCTGGAAATGTTTCTATTTCTCCAGATGGGGTAGAGCTGGACAAAGGCACCATTTGCCTTCCTGATACGGCTTCGAACATCTTCCTCTGCTCCCCCGTCATTTGTGACTATACTCCCAAGGTAGAGGAAGGACTCAACTCGCTCAATTTCCTTTCCGTTGACTGTCAAGCTAGTCGTGACGTCAGAATTTATCCTCATCTCTTTGGTCTTGTTGGTGTTAATCATCAGTCCTGCACGTTCTGCTTCTCTCTGCAACCTCCCCAGCTTATCTTCTATGTCTCGGTACCGTTGTGCCATAAGACAAATGTCGTCCGCGAAATCCAGATCTTCAAGCCTGTCATTTATACCCCATTGAATACCCCTCTTCCGTCCTCCCATTACCTTCTTCATCACACTATCCAGGACCAACAGGAACAAAGTGGGGGAAAGGACACACCCCTGTCTCACTCCGGAACTGACCTTTATCTTTTCTGTTAATTTGCCTTCGTGTAGAACCT
Organism: Meconema thalassinum; assembly: GCA_946902985.2. Lineage (NCBI taxonomy): Eukaryota > Metazoa > Arthropoda > Insecta > Orthoptera > Tettigoniidae > Meconema > Meconema thalassinum. The sequence goes on from OX336395.1 coordinate 195,429,207, forward strand.
GGCACTCATACCCTTCGTACATCTCTTCCATGATTCTGATGATCTTTGTTGGAATTTTATATTCCTCGAGGGTCTTCCACATGATTCTTTGATTTACGGAGTCGAAAGCTTTCTCGAAGTCAACAAATGTGAGGTAAAGGGTATTCCGCCACTCCACACTCTGCTCCAGGATGATTCGGAGGGTGTTGATGAGATCCACACAGCTGCGATGTTGTCGAAATCCAGCCTGTTCCTTCCGAAGCCTTTCTTCTACGCAGTCTTTTATACGATTCAGGATGACTCTCGCCAGTACTTTGCTTGGAATGGACAGCAAGGTGATTCCCCTCCAGTTATTACAGTTTGTGGTGTCCCCTTTCTTCGGTAACTTGACGATCAACCCCTTCTTCCAGTCGGTTGGTATTTTCTCCTCCTTCCAGATCTTCTCCAACAGCGGGTGCAGCAGATTGATCGTGATATCCAGGTCTGCTTTCAATACTTCCGCTGGGATATTATCCAGACCTGGTGCCTTCCCGCACTTTATCTGCTTCAACGCTGTCCGTATTTCGCCCCGAGTTGGGGAGTCGAGGCTGATGTCCGGGTCACTTTCTGCTTCCTCTTCATCTCCTCCTCGCTGCTTACTTTCTGGTCCTCTATCTCTATTAAGAACCTCCGCAAAGTGTTCTCTCCATCTAGTCAGCTGCTGTTCACACGTCGTGAGGATCTCGCCCGTCTTGCTCTTCACAGGCCTAGTTTTATTAAAACCTTTCTTCGAAAGCATCTTTGTGATGCCATAGAGCTCCTTAACGTCCCCCCTTCTTGCCGCTTCTTCTGCTTTCACCGCGTGTTCATCAATCCACCTCCTATGATCCTTTCGCACACTCCTCTTTACCTCCCTGTTTGCTGTTGAATACTCTGCTTGTGTGAGAGCCTTCTGCTGCCTAGTCTTGCAGGTGTTGAGCTTAGCCTTAATCTCCTTTCTATAATTTATCTTGTCCCAGGTCTGATCGGATATCCATTCTTTCCGCAGGTAGTTCTTGTACCCGAGCTGCATCTCACTGGTCTCCACAAAGATATTCTTTACCTCGCTCCACACAGTCTCTACATCCTTCTCTGTCTCGGAGTCCAACACCTGGAATTTATTTCTGAGCTCCAGTTTAAATTGGTCCAATCTCTGCTGGTTCTTAAGCTTGCCCACATCAAACTTGTTGTGCCGAGTGATAAACTTTCGGCGGACTGCCACGATCTTCATGCGGAAGTTGGCAACCATAAGATGATGGTCACTACCGACATCCGCTCCTCTCTTGTTCCTAACATCTTCCAAGCTACTTCTGAACCTCCTGCTCACCGCGATGTGATCAATTTGATTTTCTGTGACTTGATCAGGAGACACCCAGGTGACCTTGTGGCACCGCCTATGAGGAAACACCGTGCCACCCATCACCAAATCCTGACTGGCGCAATATTCCGTAAATTTCTCCCCATTGTTATTCATCTCACCAAGGCCATGTTTACCCGTGATCTGCTCCAACCCCTCATTGTTTGATCCCACCTTCGCGTTGAAGTCTCCCATAACAATGAGAATGTCCTTCTTACTTGTTTGTCTTGTGGCATCTCGCAGCATTTGGTAGAATTCTTCCTTCTTCTCTGGCTCCGATTGTTCTGTAGGCGCATAGCATTGGATGATGATCACATTCCTGATCTTTGTCTTGAACCTAGCAAACATGAGCCTACTAGAAATTGGCTTCCACTCCATAAGGCTCCTCTTTGCGTTTCTGTTGAGCAGCAACCCCACTCCATCCCTGTGTTCTTCCTCATCGCCCCCAGAATAGAGAAATGTAATTCCATCTGTTGTCTGTATTTCACCAAATCCTGGCCACCTCACCTCACTCAATCCTAGGATATTCAGCCCATAGTTCTTCATCTCCCGTGTCACTTGTTTCAGTCTGGTTTTCTCCATCAAGGTCCTCACATTCCAGAAACCGATTTTCGTAATCCTTTTCATGCCAAAAGTCGTCATCAGGTTATCCGTCCGGTTTTGTAATTTCGCTTCAGTTTCAGTAATCAGTTTATTTAAGAGGAGCGAGTGATTAACCCACTGCCTCCGAGTGCCTTGGAGGGACTACCACCTTAGGCCTGAGGCACCAGGCTGATTTTCTGTCAGGGTTTCTTCCCTTAGCCTTTGAAGAACCAACTCCAAACTACAAGGCAGCAGTTGTTTCACCAGAGCCCCGTTAGCCGTAATTTCTTCAGGGTTCCTGTAGGGCCTTCACAGCTACCATAGCAGTCTTGAGGCACACAAAGTCCCCTCTGTACTTCACCCCTACAGGCAATCCCCTACTTCATTTACGTTGCCCATCTCCCACGACGAGGACGAGGGGTTGGATTTGTGGGAGACTGGTTGTTTTTGGTTTATTAATATTTCTTTGTATGCAGAATAATATTTTGAATTCTTTTGCGCTTTTTTAGGTAAAAAATCCGAATTTTGACAAACATATGATCTGCTTCCATGCTAAAATGCAGTCACATACACGCAAAAAATTATTGTCAGCGATGATACAATTAATTATTCACTGTAAAAAAGCCTAAAAATTCCGAAATCACGGTGTTCGTTCCCTGGAATACGGCTTCAATGGGCGAGTTCTCAAAAATACGAGCCAGAGCGCTGCTTCATTGTTGGCTGTGGGCGTGCGTTGGATCGTTCGCGTCGTTTTTATTTGTTTAAAGTGGTTATTTCGCAATGGATAAATGTGTTCGATTTCGCGGGTAACAAAGGTGGTGGTGCTTTGGTAACATGTGGTGTTAGCGGTATACGAACAATTGTGAATTCCAGCTTGATTAGAAAGGACGGCATCCATTTACGGTTCGGCGAGAAAACTTCGGTAGTGTTGCACAGTGAATGTAGGAAGATCTACACAAAACGACCAAAATCTCCCGAAGCCCTGACAGAAGAAGAAGTTTTTCGACCGAAAAGACAATCAGGAGACTTTGTGATCGATTTTAAAACTCATCATCATCATCATCAACTTCTAAAGGCAATGCCTTGTCTCCACAACTATTGCTCTCTGACTTCAGCACCTTGTTTCATTTCATAGTAAGAACCATAATGAAGAGTTAGTGTGATGTCTTGCAGGAAACATTTTCTCGGTCGACCTCGACCTTTCTTCCCTGTGATTTTTCCTTCCAAGAGATTAGTTAGGAAAGCGTTATGTCGCAAGATGTGGCCGGTGAATTTAAAATTCAGTGTCATTTTTGTGAAGAAAAAATAGACAACGCTCATCCTGTTCGCAATCCGTTCAGCAAAGTAGAGTACATTGAGTTTATTGACGCCATCCGTAGAGAAGCTAAGAAGAGGAATGACGATTGGGGACGAAAAGTTGAATTACATTTGAGTGCCTTGACAGATTTGGTAGCCGCTGAAGGAAGATATCACCGGAAGTGCTACGCGTATTTCAAATGGCCCGGCTCTTCTGTCCCAGGCAACGCGCACCACAAAGGCAGAAATGAAGATACCCACAAAGAAATCAGCATTTGATTTTTTGTGCCAAGAGCTAGAAAAAGAATCTGCTGATTTCCAAGTTACACTAGCATCACTCATGGAAGTAATAGAAAAACATGAATCCGGGGAGATGTACACTATAAAACATTTAAAATCTAAATTAAAAGAAAAGTATGGTGACGCCATGACATTTACGTAGCTACCCGGTGAACGCTGTATTGTGTGTTTTACGGGCTTTGCTCATAGAATTCTGAATGACAGTCGGTACACTGCACAAAGTGGTGACCCGGAAAAAGCGAAACTTCGGATTATAACGCTTGTTGCAATGCTGATTCGAAAAGACATTAATCATCGTATGATGACACCGTCTACTACTCGGCCAGGATTTAATTCCAGCAAGCCTTCTAGCATTCATTGAAGATATTATTTGTGACACTGACAATAAAAAATCTGATCCGGCTCGTACGCGGATAGTTAAGTCGATCGGCCACTCAATCGTGTCAGCAGTGCGTCCTCGCTCAATTTTGTCTCCGATTCATGCCGGTTTAAGCGTCGCTCTTCATCGGTGTTGCGGCTAAAAGGAGAAGAAGAAACAGAGGACTTTCCAGAAGGGAAACATTTGCAACTTCAATAGGCTTATTGTAGATTTTAGTTTAAAAAATGCTCAGACCTCTGGTTTTGAATTGCAGAGCTCATCGACGACCCTGAGGAGGTCCCGCCACGGACGCTTCGAAGTCTATGTTAATTATGTATTCCTTATACTTGTTAGTTCCTAGTCTCATCAGTACAGATTTGTTTTGTTCGTTCCTCTAATATTTATAAGACGTACAATATGTACCTATATACATAAGTCATTCTTTTCACATTATATAATTCTTTAAGCGTCTACCTCATTACGGTAGTACACCTTTGTGCCAATGAATATTAACCAAAGCTTTGTATTTCTAAATAACGTTAACTTGATTATATTAGCTATCTACAAACAACTCAGTGAATTTTTTGCTTCATGAATCCTAAAAAATAAATTTAAAAAACATATTTTTTAAATTTAACTTAAAATTCTCGTAAGAATCATACATTGACTGGACTTGAGTGTTGGGATCAAAGGCGGCAGGGTTGAGGGGGAGGAGTGGGAAGAGGGGGGGGGGGGGTATGGATGAGTGGGGAGAGAGTGCCGTTCTTATTTGTGAAGAAAACAGAAAAAAAACATAGGTCTAACACAAGGCTAAGCACCTCTAGGAAAAGAAAAACATAAACAAGATAAATTCGGTAACTCCGGGGTTCGCGATTTATGCCCTTTGCAGCCATAGTCCAGGCAACGAACACCGTGTTTACGGACTTTTTAGGTTGTTTACAGTGAATAATTATTTTTATCATCGCTGATAATTATCTGCGTGTATTTGACTGCATTTTGGCATGGAAGCAGATCATATTTTGTCAAAATTCGGATTTTTTACAAAAAAAAAGCGCAAAAAATCAAAATTTTCAAGTTTTTTTTTACAATGTACCAAATTGTTTTTCCTGGGTGCCTAAAAATATTATTCTGCATACAAATAAATATTAATAAGCAAATAACAACTAGATTATGACCACTCGTTCGCGAATTATAAGCGTTCCAGGAAAAATCCAGGTTTTTCCAGGATATTTCAGGTATCCTATCAAGGAGGCCGTGGGACTTTTAGGATTATCTTATTTAAAGGTACTTACAACTATTTTTTTCATATCCGGACTTGATATTCTAAATTTCCGGGTTAAACTCTAATTGCACTGGGCTATAACTATCTTATTCCAAACCGCCTTGACAAACACTAAAGAATGTGGTTTAATCACTGCTTAAACGTACATGTTTCAGTGTTCAATGACACCTTCTTCAGCGTAGATTGAATTAATATAATCTTAAAACTAAGTTTACAAAGCTAAAAGAGAAAATGGATATTCCCCAAACATATGAATGGTTCGATTACAGTGAATTGGACGTCGCTGCTATATGATGTATCTTCCAGTTATTTCATTTACCATTCATCCAATTGCGATGAAACTTGGGTGAGTTGTTGTGTACACTCCAAGGAAAGTTTCTGGCTTAGTAAATACATTGCACAATAGGTAGCGCACGAGTAGATTCAACAAATGAGTGACGGCGCGTGAATCGTTTCAACGAAGTCCTGTATGGGTTCATATGCCATTCATCCTATTGCGATGAAATTTAGGTGTGTTGTTGTGCACACTGCCGTTAAGGTTTCTGAATTAGAAAATCCATTTGATAGTAGGTAGCATTCGAGTAGTTTCAACAAATGAGTGTTAGCCAGCGAATAGTTTCTGAAGTGTCCCGTCGGCGTTCATATACAATTCATCCAATTGTGATGAAACTTTGGTGAGTTGTTGTGCACACTCCCACCATTGTTTCTGAATAAGTAAATCCATTTCACATTAGATGGCGCACGAGTAGTTTCAACAAATGCTCACATAGTCAGCTGTATGTGGCGTGCTCACGCGTCGGAAAGCCTTCGGATCTATTTATATACGCACCAGATAGAAAAACAAAGAATATTGTTTAACTAAAGGCACTTCAGTAAACAAAATTACAATTCAAACACTTCTTTTTATTCTTTCTTTCTTGGGCTGGCTGCTTGGCTCACCGGTAACGTTCTCGCCTGCTGTGACCAAGGTTGCAGGATCGAATTTTGGCGCAGCAAGTTGGCATTTGAGGGTGCGCAAATGCGATGAGGGCGTGTGAGTAGATTTACTGACACGTTTAAGATCCCCTTCGGGTCAAAATTCCGTCACCCCGGCGTCTCTAAAAGCCGCAGTTGTTAACCCTTTAAGTGCTGAGTTACCCAGTAGGCTATTTACTCCCTCAGTGCTGAGTTTTATCATTCGCATTCTGAAAAGGATTTAGAAGTCATAATGTTTAACTTATCAAGGAGGAGTTATAAGCTTAAATGTTTATAGATTTTTGTCTTCATTAATCTAAATAAAAATTAAAAATCCTACGTTTATGGTAATTTTTATTTTGTAACGAATCAAAATTATATTATTTTTGCCTACGCACAAAATAAAATAATTTACTAAAATCAGTAGGCAAGTACTACAGGTTGCTCCTCACAGGTTAAAAAAAATGAAATTCATTGATCTGAAAACCAACGCGGCATGAATAATTTGCTGCTTGTTCCACCATGCCTGTTTACATCTCTGATGAACTCCAGCTGTAGAGGACATGCATCTACAACATGCTCTTTTAGTTACTTCCAGAAGCAAAAAAAAAATCCAAACTCAAGTAGTACTACATAATGCCTAATGGATGGAAGAACATGCCAGAGATCGACTCGGCACTCAAAATCGAATGGGGAATATGAAAAGAAAAAGTTATTATGTAACGTTTATAGACGGACGAAGCACTCAACGGGTTAAATGGGACGTAAATTCAATAACATTATTATTATCTTCATTTCGTTCTGTCTGTCTTTGATTGGCATTGCAACGCACGCCGGGTATAACTAGTAGCCTATAAATAATATTAATCTTTTGGAATCTTAGGTCCGGTTAAAGAGAATTGTGAGATAGAAGACGGCATAACCAGGATGTATATACACATGTGGAGAAAATTACTGACGCGATACGGAAAAGTCGAATTACATTTTATGGGCACGTGGCCCAAATCACATCAACACGATAAACTTACCACATTTTCACTTTTCCCCAAGAGAAAAAGACAAAGGGAGCCTGGTTCAGTGAGACACAAAAAGTTCTGCACGAGATTGGGATCTGGAAATTGGTAAGGCGTGGACAAAAGATAGAAAAGAACAATGCCGTCTACGAATGAAAGAATACTGGGCTGATGTTAAAGCCAAAAGGAAACAGTTGAAATGACGTGGTCCTTAGTTGGCCGAAACGATAATAATAATAATAATAATAATAATAATAATAATAATAATAATAATAATAAGTGTTAATGTGATGGCTGTAATAGTGTGTGTATTTGTAATTCAGCCATTATACAATTTTAAGAAATATTAATCCATGATAAGCATGGCATGTGTGTTTGCTCTTCCTGCTCTGTGTGAATTTGATATCCTATTTCAACCTGTCTTTATCATATTGTAACAATATAATTTAATAATTGTAAATTTAAAGGTTAAAAAATGAGTGGGAAGTGTAAGGAAATTCATAAAATGTGTACAGTTTTTCTGAATTTTGCAAAATGTGTATATTTGTAACAATTTAATCAGTAATAATAAAAAAATATGAAGAACTGGAAGGAGACGGCCGTGGCCTTAATTTAGGAACCATCCCGGCATTCGCCTGGAGTAGAAGTGGGAAACCACGGAAAACCACTTCCAGGATGGCTGAGGTAGGAATTGAACTCTCCTCACATTTGCCTCATGAGGCCGAGTGTACCCCGTTCCAGCCCATAGACCAGAATCAAATTTCTTGCCAGGGCCGAGCCTCTGCGGTGACAGCCAAGAGTGCTAGCCACTACGCCACGAGGCGGACAACGAGGTGTTTCTGTGATGACTATAGTAATGTGTATATAGCTCAATTGGAAACAGATATGGGGTAGGTGCCCCAGGACTTAAAAAGATAGATTATCTCAGCATTTGCTTGGAAGGAGTGAGGAAAAACTCAGTGAAAATTAAAACTCAGGATGGCCTGGTCATAAGATACTGTGGCGTGTTGCGTAAGGATACAACATCACAAGTTCTTTGAGTTGACTTAATCTGCTCATAGAACACCTCGTGGTGCAGCGGCTAACATTCTTGGATGTTGCCCCGAAGGGCCGATTCGATTCTCGGCTCTTGAAATGGTTTTCCGTGGTTTCCCATTCTCAATTCCAGGCAAATGGTGGGACGGTACCTTCTGATAGGCCACAGCCGCTTCCTTCCATATCCTTGCCCACTTTCATTCACCATCATTCATTTCATCTCTAACCGACAGCAGTGTCTACGCTGGCTAAAGCGCAGCGTTAGGTCATGGGGCCAAGATCTCTGCTGACTCGGTAGACGCGTGGGTTCGAGCCCCACCGTTGGCCGTCCTTGAAATGGTTTTCCGTGGTTTCCCATTTTCAACACCAGGCAAATGCTGGTACGGTACCTTCTGATAGGCCACGGCCGCTTCCTTCTACATCCTTGCCCAGTTTCATTCATCTTCATCCATTCCATCTCTCATACCGACGCGCAGGTCGCCCACGGGCGTCGACTAGAAAGACCTGCACTCGGCCTCCCAGGAGGCTAAACGACAAAAAAAAATCATCCCTCATTAACTCCTCTCATGAGGTTGGCGTCAGGAAGGGCATCCGGCCGTAAAAACCATCCACCACAAAGACTTCCAACGCATCTCATCCCCGACCCTGTTGGAAAACGGGAATAATAAGGGGTATACATACAGTTCTGAAAGAGGGTAACATTGTTGCTGTTACGGTACCTTACAAAGCAATCTCCAACAGGCAGCAAAAATAGGTTAATAAATGCTTCACATCAGAGAAACGGTGAAACCCGACAACTTATCAGTCGCTGTTTTGAATTATATTTTTTAAATATTTAGCTGTGCTGATGAAAGTTTTAAAAATTGCACGTGTACTCGACGCATGAGGTAGTTTCCAAGTAAAAGTTTCATATGGTAGAATCAGAGTTAAAAAATGTATAAAATTAACATTTGAAGGTAAACAAAAGTTTGGTGCTTTTCAGTCGGTCAACACGAATGTACCCAAAAGAGTTTGGTTATACCCTAATCCTGAAAAAAAAAAAATACATGAGATTAATAAATACACTAGGATTTATTTATTATTTATTTATTATGTATTAATCTCATGTAATTCTTTTCAGGATTAGGGTATAACCAAACTCTTTTGGGTACCGTACATTCGTGTTGACCGACCGAAAAGCACCAAACTTTTGTTTAATAAGGCAACACTGAAAAATGGCTTCAAACCCCACAACATTTGAAGGTGTTAAGCTGTACCGTATCGACCCGCTTAAATCGACATTACCGACAACGCCGGGAATAGGTAATTCCGGTATTATTGAGACTCACTCAGAGGAGACACTTGACCTTCACCAGTGACCTTGGTGGGAGACGCACGTCTACACTAACAGTCTCCCACGCCATCATCAAGTGGTGTGTAGGAGGAAGGGGATAATCAATTGTTTGTTAAAGCCATTAACTCAAGGTGATAATTCTAACTGGTACACTCTTTTTACTGAACTCAATGCACTGCCTGGAAACACCGAGGACAAACCAATCACTCTCAAGATGACTGCTGAAAGTCATTATTGTTTGGGATCAAAATCACTCAGGCCGGGCGCACATTGAGACGCAGTAGGCCGCAGAACAGAGAAAGCTGCGAAGTTCATGTGAGCGCACATTGCCTCGCAGTGGGGCGTTGGTTTCCTCGTTGGTTTTCAAGAAGAAACAGCAATGTCTACATTGATCTAAGTTCAGGATCCGATTCTGATGATGAAATGGATGGTATTATGCATTGACGACATCAGACTGCAGATGCTCCTACCAAGTACGAAGGCCTACGAGAGGACGCGCCAGATGCTAATAGAGAAAAACAACTCCATCTGGAACGATTTCTACTCAACCGACGCCATAATGACGGACGACTGGAAAGAGACAAACTACGAACTTCGACATGTGATAACATGTTATGCCATTCATGGGTTCCACCACAAGTTCTGCCGAAACAAATTATTTCACCACAGGCAAACGAAGACTGGTTGATTGGTTCCTTAGTGTAGGGGCTGCGACAACGCGGTCATGTAGCCCCGTGTGCTTTGGGTGTGTGCAGAATTTGTCTGATAACCGGTGTTAATTGTGATGGCTGTATTAGTGTGTGTTATCTGTGATTCAGCTAGAAGGACTGCAGACGATCAATTATTCAAGTAGTTCCTACTTTTGCTACCAAATGCTACCGTCCACGACACCTAGCTGCGGACTTGGCTACTGTATGCCATTGCAGCCAGCACCTGGCGACGAACGTTGGAACTAGTATAGCATTATCAAACTAATCTACAAATATTAGCTTCCACAAGTGTAGTTAGTGGAAGGTTCTTTTGAATGCCATAAATCTAAGACATGGGCCCCCCAGCTCTACTTCCCCTCCGAAGAAAGGCATACTGAGGGTTTTTAGCGCTCTTAAAAAATCCGACGACTTTGGCTGGTTTTGAACCCGCGATCTTGGGCATACAGTAGGAGCTCAGCATACTACGAACTACACCACCGAAGCCGCTGCAAACGAAGACTGTACACGAGAATTGTGCAACGAACATTGTGGAAGATATCATGCCCAAGATTGCAAGAAAAGGAGAGTGTCCAAAACAACGTTAATTATGCTAATGTAAGAATGCTAGCCTCTACACCACGAGTTCGTCGATAATAAACAGGGTCATTATCTACGTGCGTCCCGATATCCACGGCAAGCTAAGCCGGCTGTGATTGATGCAGATCGTTGGCGTGCGTACCTGGTTCAGTCGGTGGTGGCGCGCATTATCACACTTGTACCAAACATGTTCAATAATGTGTACTTACATTGTTCATAGGCGATGCTGAAAATGTCCTCCCTCTCTTGGAACACACACCTGGCATCTTCTGATGAAATAATCTCTGTCAACTCTTTTATTATTTACGGAGCCTGTTTCCTTGAATCGTTTAGCGAGCCTCCTAATTGAACTGACATTAGGCACAGGTCTTCCTGGAAACTTGATTCGAAATTTTCGTCTCGTTTCAGAACAAGATTTTCTGCTTTTCATATACGAATTATGGATATACAGTACACACGTTCGTGCAATGTGAATTGGTGTCTAGGCATGACCAACAACCACAGTACCGGTAATCACAATACTCACTAATCGTGCAACACTAACGTCTAAGATTTTCAGATACACGTCCATATGAATGACAAAGCACGTATGTACTAACGATTTGAGTCAGCGGAGCGCGCCACCACCGGCTGAACCACGTACGCGCGCCCTCGATTTGCGCCAGTCACAGCCGGCTTAGCTTGCCGTATTTATCGGGGCGCACATAGATATCGACCCTGTAGATGAAACGTTATCTCCAAGACGTAAACTATATTATTTTAACAAAAAGCTCTTAATTTACCTGGCCCCGCCGCTATGCATGGAAGCGGTTCTTACCTGTGTCCTGTGATGAATGCCTTGAGACCAGAAATGGAATTATCTATATTTTAAAGTCGGGCAAGCCACCTCCACAGCAATGAAAAACTACCTCTAATACGCCTAGTCACTTGTGCTGCCGTGGATTTTTTAAAAACCCGCATAACCTATGGCAGGGCTTTAAATCATGAGGGCCCACTTGGCTTCAACCAGCCTCCGCGTCTATAACAGGTAATTTTAGATCTCACCTCTGTACTGTGCTAGAGTGCCATGCCGGTTGCTATACCGCCTGGTACTGGCCGGTGGTAGCGATTTCTACACACTCACGCTAGGAACCAATCAATATCTTCCACAATACTATACATAGGGCCTACGCAATAACAACATTTCGACGACAAAGACAGATGCGGATCCCACAGGGGTGTCAGAACGGAGCAAGATAGGCCTATAGTTAAAGCCCTGCGTTGATAAACCCGCGGATATACGCAACATTTTTCGCCATGCGGATATAGTTAGCATGGCTCTGTGGATAGCGGATAAGTTGCGGATAAGGTTTCGAGTAAATTTGTGGATAGCTTTTAGAATACAATCCGAACTTGTTGAGTTTCATTACTAGAGTCCGGCTCACCTTTAAATAAGTTCCTAAACGAAATACGTGTAGCCAACATTAACATCCATCCCCTATACCTACGGTTGAATTTCTTGAAGTTAATTTGTTTTCTTGTCCAGCACATTGTCGCCAACCCTGCTTAAAATCTCGCCATCTCCAAAGACCACTAAAATTTCTTACCACACATTTGCCGACAGTTTTCCTGCGATAACTCCCAGACTGCATTTTACACACTAATACAGCCATCACAATAACACAGGTTATCAGACAAATTCCACACGCCCAAGTACACAGATCACGATGTCGCAAAGCCCCAAAATCAACCAACAACAACTGCTTTCTACCATTCCAAGAAGAAATCTTACAGTTGTCATTACAGTCTTATGCCCCTAAAATCCACGACTAGTTCGAATGGTTTTAGACCTAAGCATTGGAACAACCACCTTCTTGGATCTCAGTAGCGATTTGTCAATAGGTTTTCAACAGCTTGTCTCAATTCTGCCTCCATATATGTAGGCCTATACATACAAGAAATTAGTGCGGTACTTATCAAAAATAAAGAAATAATAAGCTAATATGTACCCTACTATTCTATTTCTCTTCTACTCCTAAATCCTTCCCTGATCACTCATATTAAAACAGAATGGTCTGCATTTTTGGACTAATTAGCCTATAAGAAGAAATGAACATGCTCATCTATAGTTCCCCGTCAAAACTGGAAAAATCCTTGAGTAAGTATTAATGTTCTGTTCTTATGTATTTTATATGATGCTTTTAAAATCAATCTAGAAGAGCTAATTTAAGTTAACTTCACTACCATAATACTGCTTAAGAGTTAGACTGTTGAGGACTGATGACCAAGATGTCCCTAACTTGAGCAAGGACTGCTTCACACTTTATGTAAAATGTATTTTCGTAAAAGGGCCTTTACTTAGTTTGGATCATTTGCGATACGTGTTACATGGATGTGTGTGCTGGCTTTTTGGTGTTAAATGATGTAAGTTGGCAACACCAAATGTGGCGGCCATGTTGGTTTTTAGGAACTTATTTAAGGTGGCCCGAACTATAAGACCTGGATGTTTATGAGATGACATATATTTGTTCCGTTATGTTGTTTTCATGACAAATGTAAGACGATTAAGCTAATCTCATTCAAATTACGTCATTAAGCATAATTAACACTCTGAACTGAAGAGGGTTGCAATTCTGGCTGTGTAACATTCATTTTAAACATAGCACTTGACATACAAAGCCTAAAGGAACGACTTCTTCTCAAATGCGTAAATGTGTTGCTTCAATGCGTTATGCTTTACCGTATCTAATTAAAAAAATAGAGTAATGCCAGTAGATTCGGATAACAAATGTGCGGATGCGGATAACGTTTTCTTTATCCGCGCAAGGTTCTACCTAAGAGCCTCCAGTTCAATGTTTCTTCTTCCATATGGCAGAAATGAAAGTTATGGTCCCCTATGTTCAGCGTGGAGCCTCCGCTATAGTTAGAGCCCTGCGCGGATAAGCATAATGTTATTCGCATCCGCACAACTGATACACGCATCCACCCCGCACGACTGTTATCCGCATCCGTACGACTGTTATCCACATTCACTGACATAACAATTTATTTTTTTAAATTTATTAGATAAAGCATGAAGTATTAAAGCAACACATTTGAGGAGAAATGCCTTCCCCTCTAGGCTGTGTGAATCGCAAGACAATGCTAATAGAGTGTTGTCCCTTTGAGTAATGTCATATAAAACAGCGGGTGGCTAATTATAGCACTTACATAGTCGTCGGATTTACTGTACCCTCGAAGGCAAGCGCAGGTATAAAGGATTCTTTTTCTGGTATAAGTCAACAAATTGACGGTGTTTCCATGACTGGCTTCTCTATTATTCTCATACAATCTAAGCGAAAGCAAACAGAGAAAGACGCAGATCTTAGCAAAAACTCAAATTATATTAAAAAATCCAGTTCAACATTGTATTCTAAAAACTATCAGCAAATTTACTCTAAACATTATCCGCAGCTTATCCGCTATCCGCACAGTCATGGAAACTATATCCACATGGCGAAAACAATTGCGGATATCCGCATCCGTGCAGGGCTTTACCTATAGCAAATAGCTTACAAAGATAATAGCGGAAACTCCTCGCCAAAACAGGAGACAGCGCTCCCCAGCACTGCCTAGCGGTCCGAGTTGGCAACGTAAGACCAGCAGATTTACAACCGTGAGATCCAACCAAACAATTATAAGAAATTATTGATCTGTGGATGATCTAATTATCCAATTGTAATGGTTGGTACGGGGAGTATTTGTGCCATATATGGCTGTAATAATTATAAACAACAAAGTGACCCAAGCTATTTGGTAGAACTTCGTGACGAATAGGTCGCTAAAAATACAACAACAACAACAACTCTGCGGCACTTCAGATTATACCACCTTGCTGCCGTATGCAACGTTTGGAACTGGATAGGTCATAGCCTTTGCTTACACAGACGGTCAGGGTGTTTCCCGCAAGGGAGACCATTCCTTAGGAGTGACGAGTGAGCTATAGAATCTGACATAGCTGCTGTGGACACCAAGGCTACCGGTATCCTATTCGAGTTATAGATCACCGAGTGAAGTCAACTGATATTCCGCCAGCCTAGGTGTCACGGCTAGTAGGCGGGCTAGTTTAGCACCGTGACACTCTAGCTAGGATTAGTATAGGCTTCCCTCACTGTCACCCTCAGTGGCCAACATATTGGGACTGTAACTTCACCGTATCTCGGGACTTAGCCAGAGAAGTAACTAACCCGCTCATTGCTTGTCACTGCGTTACCAGTATAAACTACACCTGTTGTGAGTTGGGTTATCACTACTTCCTTGTTGCGCGTTTGTAATTCACCTCCGCCTTTCTGTTTACTCGAAGGTTGACTCAAAACTGTATTGAGAATGCATTTTCGATCATAGGAGGGAAAGGAGGTAATAATGTAACACCTGATGCCTCTTGTTTCGCAGTGCCTTAAGGACAGTAATGGTCAACAGTTTGCTTTCCCCATCCCAAGGTAGTAACTTCTTGATTGAAAACACGCATGGGGTCAAAATCAAGATGGTTAATTTACTTACGAGTGAATGTGCCACACCGGAGGGAGTATGCAAGAACTGTATTCTGTTGTTGCCTAGCAGATATTTGGCAGTCTTCATAAAGGCATTTGTGAATAAGACAAATGATTCTTCTGAATCGTATGTAAACAGAGGAAGTGTTAAATTACGAAAAGTAACACATCAATAAGTGTAAACGCTTACGGGTATGTATGGACATATTCCAGACTTCAGTAACCCACACCAATACCATATCATGACTTATCCGCAGTATTTTTTTAGAATTCTACATAAATTGTACAGAAGCAAGTATCTTTTGTTTCTTTTAACACTAATCTTTAAATTATTTGCTGCCTAAATATCAAGCCGAGACATATGTTAGCTTCACAATGCAATTTCGGTCGGTGCGCACTCAAAATGCTAGGCGAGTAATGCTGTCAACTCGGACCAAGAGATAGCACTGTGATCGCTGTCTCCAGGCGAGCGCATGCATTTACCGCCGAGTTTCCGCTATTATCTTTATAAGCTATTTGCCTATAGTGTACTACCAGTATAGAAATGAAAATCCACAGCATGCTTCCAGTCGACAGACCGGGTCAGGGAATGGAATGAATGAAGCCCCCATCTAGCGGCGAGGATATGAACTGTGCCGGCTGCCGAAGCATGTCGCACTCCCCTGGGGCAATGAGTAAATGAATGACAGATGAAATGAAATTATAGTGGAGAGTGTTGCTGGAATGAAATTGTGACAAGGAAAACCAGAGTACCCGGAGAAAAACCTGCCTGCCTCCGCTTCGTCCAGCACAAATCTCACATGAAGTGACCGGGATTTGAACCACGGTGAGAGGCCGGCGTGCTGCCGCCTAAGCCACGGAGGCTCGCCAGTGTACCGGTACTATTCTTTATTCATTAAAAACAAAGCGAAATATCGCGAGAGGACTATCAATCTTTATCTACCAATCTCTGAAGTAAATTCTGGATCTGCCACTGGTTGGGACAAAGTATTCTTAGTCCCAAAACGAAGCAATAACTTAAGTTGCCCACACCTCCACTTCATTGAAGTATTAGAAGCCATTATTCAGTGTTGCCTAATTTAATTATAGAAAGGTTTTCAGTCGGTCACCACAAATTGTGCCCAATTACATTAGGCGGAAAAAATAATTTAAACGCCCTAACTACCTCACTCCTCTTCTTGCCTAGAACGCCTCAAAATAGCGCTGGCTTTGGTTTTTGTGGGTATCTACTCACATAACGTAACGGCGGTACTTTTTGAGGATCCAACCAGCCTTCGGGCTGACTACCTAACAGACAACCTGTAAGAAATATTACATTATTTATCACAAAATAGGCGGCTTCGGTGGCGTAGTTGGTAGCATGCTGAGCCTCTATGCCTAAGGTTGAGGGTTCAAACCCGACCGAAGACGTCGGATTTTTTAAGAGCGTTAACAATCCCTCAGTATGCCTTCCTTCGGAGGGGAAGTAAACCCGGCGGTCCCATGTCATAGATGTATGGCATGTAAAAGAACCTAATTACACTTGTGTGAAGCTAAATTGTGGGATAGATTTATCTAACGCTCTTAAGTTCCAACGTTCGTCGCTAGGAGCCGACTGCGGTGACATCTAGTAACCAAGTTCACGACTAGTTGTCGTTGACGATAGCATTTGGTAGCAAAAGTAGGAAATACTTGAAAATTGTATGTCTGCAGTCCTTACCTGAATTACAGATAATACACACTAATACAGCCATCACAATTAACAGCGGTTATCAGACAGGTTCTACACACACCCAAAGTACACGGGGCTACATAACCACGTTGTCGCAGCCCCTATAGTGAGGAACCAACCAACCTACTACAAAATAACACTCTTTTATGTCCAAAAGGATCCCCACCTCTTTTTTTTTGTCTAATGTAAGGAGCACCAAACGTAATTTGATGTAGGCTACCGGTGGCGCTCTCTGAAAACACTGCATTTGGTCCCTACTCAGTTTCTATTTTGGCACAAATTTCCTGAATAAACTGTACAATATCTGATGAAGAGTCATGCTTGATGGCGGCGATGAGCAAGGTCAGACACACACAGTCTGGCTGTCAGCAATCAATAACGAGGCCCATGATAAGAGAAAATATGAAACATGTGTTTCTCGATAAGTGGACGCTTATCTCTTCAATATCACTCTTGTGAGGTAGCATAATATTATTAATCACCACCAGCGAATCATTCCCCATTACTCCTCAACCTGCCATCTGTACAACACAAAGTTCCCTATTCTTGGATGTAACGGGTAATCTCGAGAACCGCTGCATGGATTTTGATGCGGTTTGCACCATTCTGTAAAGGATATCTCGAGGAAAGATTCTGTAGAAAATAATTTATGTATGATTAAAGGAAGCCAAGCAGTAACAATTTCAGTGAAAAAGTCGAAAACAAACTTGGCGCCCGTGCGATTCTAAGGCTTACCGTTAAACATATCAATATACTATGAGCGTAAGAATTGCTCAGCATGAAAAGTTTTACAAAAAAGTCCGCGAGAACATATCTTTATCTTCAATACATCGCCCACTATAAGTGTTTTTAGACTGGATGGAAGGGGCACGTCCCCGCGCGCCCTGATGTGCGTGACGGCAACTCGCGCGCTTGACCTTGCTTTGCCCTTGGTTTGCCCTTGCCGTTCGCGAGTAATTTGAAACAAGATAAGCAAGATAAGTATTATGCAGATAATTTTCTAACATGTCAAGAGTCTTTGGCTTCGAGCGAAGCGAGAAGCCTCCATCCTTTCTAGCATTTTTCAGCATTTGTAGCATTTAAAATGATACAAAGTCTAGTCTTTGAGACTGACTGTCACTTTATTACCGAATGATGCAAAATGATAAATATAATTACACACATCAAAAAAAATTTTGCATCACCTCGGTTCCAAGAGTTCCGGAACCTTTAAATACAAAGGGAATAGAGATCAACACAAACAACATTTCAGCTCGTTTTATTGCTCATGAGACCCACACATTGCATGTTGTACCATCATACAGCTAGACTTTCAGCATTTGTGGTCCAGATTGCAGTACACACCACTACCTCTAATACCCAGTAGCACGTCCTCTTGCATTGATGCATGCCTGTATTCGTCGTGGCATACTATCCACAAGTTCATCAAGACACTGTTGGTCCAAATTGTCCCACTCCTCAACGACAATTCGGCGTAAATCTCTCAGAGTGGTTGGTGGGTCAAGACGTCCATAAACAGCCCTTTTCAACATATCCCAGGCATGTTCGATAGGGTTCATGTCTGGCGAACATGCTGGCCACTGTAGTCGAGCGATGTCGTTATCTTGAAGGAACGCATTCACAAGATGTGCACGATGAGGTCGAGAATTGTCGTCCATGAAGACAAATGCCTCTCCAATATTCTGCCGATATGGTTGCACTATGGGTCGGAGGATGTCATTCAGGTATCGTAAAGCCGTTTCGGAGCCTTCCATGACCACCAGTGGCGTACGTCGGCCCCACATAATGCCACCCCAAAACATCAGGGAACCACCACCTTGCTGCACTCGCTGGACAGTGTGTCTAAGACGTTCAGCCTGACCAGGGTGCCTCCAAACACGTCTCCGACGATTGTCTGGTTGAAGGCATATGCGACACTCATCGGTGAAGAGAACGTGATGCCAATTCCGTGGGGTCCATTCAGCATGTTGTTGGGCCCATCTGTACCGCGCTGCATGGTGTCGGGGTTGCAAAGCTGGACCTCGCCATGGACGTCGGGAGTGAAGTTGCGCATCATGCAGCCTATTGCGCACAGTTTGAGTTGAAACACGACGTCCTGTGGCTGAACGAAACGCATTATTCTACATGGTGGCATTGCTGTCAGGGTTCCTCCGAGCGGCAATCCGTAAGTAGCGGTCATCCACTACAGTAGTAGCCCTTGGGCGGCCTGAGCGAGGCCTGTCATCGACACACAGTGGTCCGGATCCGTAAAAAAGCGGACAAAAATAGATTTTTCAACTTTACATTAGAAAGGCCAAACCAACTCCCAAGTGAAGTACGTTAATCAGTGTACATTAATTTCACTTTTTCTTTGGAAATTGCTTCTGTGTTTCTCAGATATAATACTACAAAAGTAATACAACTCTTCGTTTCTGAATTCCGCGCTCCATTAAGTAAACTTTGAAATATCATTCTAACTTCAAAACGAAACTCGGGGTCTATAATACTGTATCTGTATGTAGTTTGCGATCTGATATATTTGATTATAGCATGATTTTCGATTTCAGATCACTTATAAGGACTGTTATACTTATTTTTATAGTGCTTTATTTTCTTCAATAAAAATAAATTTTGCTTGACCTACAAAAAATGTATACATATGTATACCATGAAACTTATGCAAGTTTTAAAATGAAGACTGGAGAATATATCCTTAAAGGTTTCATCGCCAGAACCCACCAGATGCGTGATTGAGAAGGGAGAGAACATTACTGCGCGCTCTGAGGATAAACACTCGCGCGAGATAAGGGCCTGTTGAGACATTTGTTTATGCTACGCAAGGGATATCTCGAGGCCATGAAACCAAAATAATCTTCAATCACGAGAAGTAATTGATTAATAGTAGTTGTGTGTGTTGTGAAGAGTGAAAAATGAATTTTCGTTGTTAGTCACAGTGATCTTATTAACAAGATTCGAGAGAACAAAAATCAGTCTCCCGCGCGTCAAGGAAAGTTTGTGGTAACATATCTCCTTAACAAATTCCAATTAAATGTTGACGACAGTGTATAATAATATAAGAAGCTTTTCTTTTTGCCGTATGTTGACCGGTGGAGAAAGTGTAACTTCTTAGTTTTTTTTTTTTTTTTAAGAAATATTCAGACTGGTTGAAAACAGAAATTGTGATATCATTTCCGAGCATTCCTGGCTCCGCAAAATCAGTAGTTCGAGGTCGTCCTCCAAAAGAATTTCAAGATCTAACGGAGAGAAGCAAAATAAGGAAAATTAAAGACCTAAGGGAGAGTGCCACTTCATCAGAGCTTGCCTATGCGACCGTTATGAATTTAAGGGCAGAGGGAGACGATTCATCAGCCAAGCTAAAAAGAAGCTACCACGACTACACCAACAAGGGGCAAACGAATGGTGCGAAATTTTCAGAAATGAAAAATCTACATAAGTGGCACTAAAGCTCGTCGACAATTTACAACTTGAGTTTGGAATTTCAGTTCCACACGCCCACTTTCGATTTTTTGAATGTCTCCTGCATATTTCGTACCGCCTGAGTTTTAAAAAGTGGAAAGTGAGCGTGAAAGATGGTAATAGAGACTTATTCGAAAGAAAGAAAAAATTGTGCAAGACTCATTCAGAACGAGATTAGGTCTCCTAGTTGATATTCCGAAGCCTGGATATGGAACAACCAGTGATGGCAACACTGCCAGAAGGTTTTTTGATCAACCTCAAGTAGCATCAGAAATAACAGGGGTAGTTAATAACTCGTTTTGGAATAATTTTAAAAGCAATTTCCTCTGGTCATGAAATTAATAGTTCAGAGTTCAATTCCTACTGCTGCGAAACAGCAAGCTTATATGTACGGCTATATCCGTGGTGTTACATGCCTCTAACACTCCATAAAATACTTATCCATGGATCTTTCATTATAGAAGCAGCTATTTTGCCGATTGGAGAACTTTCAGAAGAGGTCTTAGAGTCTAGAAACCAAGACGTAAGAAAATATAGAGAAGACCATACCAGAAAATCCTCCAGAAGTTCCAATAATTTTGACTTGTTCCATAGACTATTGCTAAGCTCTGATCCAGTAATCTCAAGCACGGGAAGGCTACCGAAGAAGAAATGAAAACAGTTGCCTCAGGAGGTGTGTAATTTATTGTCAATACCCGAGGACGAGACGGAGCAGGAAGGGGAGGAAGAAGAAGTCGACTCATCCGGATCAGAGGATGAATAAGTAAGTAATTTTATGTACTAAGACAAATTTACCTAATAGTAACATCTAATTTAAAGTTTTAAACTAAAGTATTTCATTTCATTTAGCGGAAAATATTTTTGTCCGCTTTTTTTCAATTCCGGACCACTGTGCGACAGTTCCTGTATCTCTGTACCTCCTCCATGTCCGAACAACATCGCTTTGGTTCACTCTGAGACGCCTGGAAACTTCCCTTGTTGAGAGCCCTTCTTGACACAAAGTAACAATGCGGACGCGATCGAACTGCGGTATTGACCTTCTAGGCATGGTAGAACTACAGACAACATGAGCAGCGTACCTTCGTCCTGGTGGAATGACTGGAACTGATCGGCTGTCGTACCCCCTCCGTCTAATAGGCCCTGCTCATGCATGGTTGTTTACATCTTTGAGCAGTTTTAGTGACATCTATGAACAGTCAAAGGGACTGTATCTTGGATACAATATACACAGTCAACGTCTATATGCCGGAGATCTGGGAACCGAGGTGATGCAAAACTTTTTTTGATGTGTGTATATGGTTGCTTGGTCTTGTACAGAATTTTCCACTTTTTCTGATGATGAAAATTTAAGTCATAAATAATTAATACAAGACCTGATTTTCACTGATATGTTATTTTGGACCACCTCGTGGTGTAGCCAGTAGCGGATAGTATTCTCCGCCGTGGACCCGGAATTCCGGGTTCGTTTCCCGGATCTGGCAAGAAATTTTAATTCTGTTGTGAGGGCTGGAACGGGGTAGGCTACACTCAGCCTCATGAGGCAAAACTGAGTAGAAGAGTAGTACCCTTTATCAACGTACAAAATTTCATGGTGATTTCAGTAATAGTTTCGGAGATATAGAATACCGGTAATATACATGTACTTCGCACAGCCGCCATCTTGAGGTTATGTAAACAATTGAACCAACTTAAATGCCAGTGCATTACAATGTGTATAAACATTTGCTGTACAAAGTTTCATTGTGTTTGGATGGTTAAATCGCGAGAAAAGTCTATTTAGAAGTTTCAAATTCGCTTGGCCACCATGTTCGTTTTGTAGTAAACAGGTTTTTGAAAGGCTCATAGTTGAACTTCTAGTAGTGCCCTTTATCACCGTACAAAATTTCAGGGTTATATCAGTAATAGTTTCGGAGATATAGAATGGCGGTGAAATATTTCGCACAGCCACCATGTTAAATTAGCGAGACGTAATAAAATTTGAAGGGCACGGTCGAGGTCGGCAGAAATAGTACTATGACCTCACCGAGTTGCATTGAAATCGCTCCAGCCGTTTATAAGTTATTAGGGACACAAACACACACGGACAAAAGGTGATCTCATAAGCCTATTTTTTTTTTCATAAATGAAAATAGGCTAAAAATAGGCGTATACGGAAAACAAACAAAAAAATATCAATTTTCAAAACCTAGTTCTTTGAGTGAACGTACACTGGGAAATCTAGATCAGCAGTCACACGTCATCGGCTAATGTAAGTTGGAATGTCATCTGCAAACAGGGGCGGACCTAGGGGTGGGCGAGGAGGGCGAACGCCCAGGGCCCCGCGGTCCGAGGGCCCCGCGCCACGGATTTTTTAAATTTTAATTAATTAATTAAGTTAATTATACTTTTCAAACTAACTTATAATTCATATTCCTTTTTTCAGTGCAGCTATGACCTCCCGTGACCGTTTAGCAAGTTTAGATTTCAGTGAAATAATAGAAGACTTCAGCCGGGAAAAAAGTCGCAAAGTAATATTTTAATATTTATATTATACATGATCTTCTTCAAGGGGACTTAAAGCATATTATTAAACAATGTACTGTAGTGTATTCAAAATATTGTAACTATTCTTAATGTTATTATTAACTTCCGGTATTACCAAACTCTTTTCCATTTGATTTGATTTTTTTTTTATTTCCTATCGTGGTGGGCCCAATTTATCATATCGACCAGGGCCCCGCAAGGCTTGGATCCGCCACTGTCTGCAAACCAATGTTTGTTCGTAAGTCAAAATCTGTGACACTCAGTCTTTGAAGAGCCTTGGCTTACCAAGCAACCGCTGCCAAGCCATGTTGGCCTAAGTTTGGGGTAACGCGTAGTCAGCACGTCAGGTCCCCTCGGCCATTAATCTTGGCTTTATTGACCGGGGCGCTGCCTAGGCATTTAGAAGTTTCTCTCTGGAAGCAAAGATACCTAGTGTTTCCTTGGATATGTGTACATGTGTACAAGATTTGAGACAGGCCTACTGTTTATATATAGTTTTCTCTCTCTAAACCATATTATGTCTCCGCATAAACACGAGAAATAAAGACTTGAAACTGCTGAGGTGTGGTTTTTGGGGCGACAATTATCAGGAAATGTTTCATGGACAGGAAGAATAACTGACAGGAAATGAGAATCAACTTGCTGTCGGTCATAGAAAGGAGGAAAACCACATTCGTCGGCCATATCTTAGACAAGGGCCCCAAATTGCGCGCCACATCTGCCCTCAGCAATATTATCAATATTAGCATACAATTCAGATGAACCGACAGCGGTAGCTAACGCACAGCGCTAGGCTATGGGGCCAAGCTCTCTGCTGACTCGGTAGACGTGAGTTCGAGCCCCACCGTCGGCCGTCCTTGAAATGGTTTTCCGTGGTTTCCCATTTTCAACTCCAGGTAAATGCTGGGACGATACCTTCCGACAGGCCACGGACACTTCCTTCCACATCCTTGCCCAGTTTAATTTCATCTCTCATTAACTCCTCTCATAATAATAATATCGTATGGCCTCAGGTGGCGGGTGCAAGCTTTGTTATTTGACACCCAGAGGGCAGCTTACATGTCGAATTTTGTTGTTCCTTGAAGCACTATGAAAGCCAAGGAGGTTAGATATCTAAGCGCCTTGACATTATAGCGCTTTCTAGTAGAGACATGAGGAACGTTGTGTTGGCGGAAAATCCCGAGATTAATTTTGCCATTATGAACATGGGGTTCTTTGACAGCCAACATCGTATGACATGCGTGTCGTAATTTTTGCCGCCTTAAAAAAATTATCACTTACCACGGCCAGGAGCGAACCTGCAAGCTGGGGGGGGTTAGTAATCCGACACGATAACCACTCACCCACCGTGGCAAGCAACTCCTCTCATGAGTGTGGCGTCAGGAAGGGCATCCGGCTGTAAAACCATCCACCACATAGAATGTCTTCGCATCTCGTCCCAGACTCCGTTGGAAACGGGAATAATAAGGGGTTGACATATATACCTGGATAATTTATTACACTCGGCAGATACCGGCAGATAGCTCTGCACTCGCGCATCCCTCTCATCCTGCATACTACTGCAACGTAAAACATTTGCCATGCTAAGCGACACTGACTTAGACTAGTAATGTACAAAGGAACATGTCAATTTAATGTTCTCTGACAGGGAAGTATTCGGGACGATCCCCGCACCACTCCATGCCCCTCTCCTACCGCTGAGCTCTCAAAGTCAAGTGCAGAGCTAGTCGGCGGGATCTGTGGGTTCGCTTTAATCACACACCACGACTGCGATGGGGAGCTGCACCAAATCCGGTCATGAGGTACGAATTCGATCGCTGACGGCGAGTGTTTTCCCCCACTCCACCCAAGAAAATGCTGGGATAGCACTCCCGAGACAGCTACACCATCCCCGACCCTACTAATTACAGCTACACACAGTACTAACCACCACAGAAACACAGGTTATCAGGAAAATTCAACACACACCCATGTACACGGGACTGACGATCAAAGATGTCCTAAGTTCCTAAAACAATTTAACAGCCTTGTCAGTTTCCATTTCGTTCGAAAAATAATTACCTTATTTAGAATGTCCTGTGTGCGCAAAGCGAGCCTTCTTTATCCCACGGTCGGGGTCTTCTCCTAGGTTGGAATCCTACCAGTGGCGGCCGGTATTAAGGTTGCAGTGTTGAACAACGACCAGATTAATTCAAGAAGAACAATTAATACAATTAATAACAATTAATACGTTTCCTTTTATATGTATAAGAATTCATAATTCTTATATAAATAATTCATGCTTTTGGGCTAATGCCGTGTGTATTTTAAATTTAAACCATACGTTTCGGAGAAACCTTGCCTCCTTTTTCTCCGAAACGTATGGTTTAAATAACGGCATTAGCCCAAAAGCATGAATTATTTATATAATAATCCGGGCCGTGAAAGCCTTAATATGCAAATTCATAATTCTGTTCTATAATAATTCAGGAAATCTTATAGTAAGTTAGTCTACTGTGAACTGTCTGAGAAAGCCAAGCGCGCTAACTGTTTAGGAGCGCTCGTCCCATAACGTGCTCGTCCGTTTGGTCGTTGCCAGGCCCAAGCACCGACCAGATCTCAATAGTGAAGGCCGAAGGGTATAGCAGAGATGCTAGAACGAGTAAGTCTTATCCCCACAGTTAACTAGGCTGGTCGTTGCCCGCTGATTGTAACAAGGGAGCCGAGGCGTGGACGGAGACATCCCTGATCAAAGAGGATATAATCCGTGATGCTCCGTCAACTGCCAATGTAATTTGCGCGTTCTTTCTCGCCCTTGTATATAAAACTTACGTTGTTTTGTTCTCGTGAAGGTTTTCATGTAGACTAACTTATAATCCATTTAATCCGATGTAGGCTAGTCAAAAGTGACAATAAATTCGCAAAACATGATGTATCTCTGATTTTTTAGTATGTTGTTTGGACCCAATAGGGCTATGTATATCCAAGTTTGCAACTCGCAAAAAGTTGTGGAAACATTTTTACACACCAACTCGGCGAAATTTTTTGACTTGTTTCAGATTCTGCTCTATATCTCCTGATCCATTCATTCTTCGTCGAAAGCTATTGTAGTCTATACATTTGTTAAGAGCATAAAATGTTTGACAAATTTAGCCCAACCGAGCTCTGTAGGTCAATTGGTTACCAAATTACGACACTTTTAAAATAGGCCAGTTTTTCCATCAATTGAAAATTTTAGATTTAGACCTCTTTTGGGCCGAAACTGCGTCGAAACCATTGATCCTACGAGTAAAACTTGCAGAATATAATTTGTTGGCCATTTAATTTGCTTTAAATTAAGCACTCAGCGGGATCTGTAAGCCTCGCAGTTCTCTCCAAATCTCAAAACAACCCATATAAGGTAAAATCGCATTATTCCAGAAATGTTCCATAACATTTCCTATCCTTTGTTTTTTGGTAATGAAAAAGAAGGCATATAATATTTTAAACAAACGGTGAAATGTATTTTAATATAATAATAATATAATATCTCTATCTCTACTTAGTATGAAACAAAGTCCCCGATTCTTGGATGTTACGAGTAACTAATAAAACTATCAATTCTCCGTCTTTTCAATACAATATTAATAGTCTATTTATACAATTGGGTACATGTTTCGCACAAACGTTAGTGCTTCCTCAGCCCAAATGTTTTGTTAAGGGACTAATTCACCGAATTAGTGTTAACAATTACTTATTTAACTATTTATTTCACTACACAATTATACAACAGACATATTCAAACATAGAACAACGAACAACAACTGCCACAGTCTTTTGTCACAAAGTCCAAACACCACAAGATGGCCCTCCAGCCAGCGGCCGCCATTTAGGGTCCAAAAACGACTTAGTAGACTCTCTTAACCAGTTCCATAACATCCTCCCACCTTTTTTTTTATCATACTATGATTAAAACCACTGTACTTCAAATATTACAGATCAAGGAAAATTTACAAATTGAGGCGGGATGGAATTCGTATCTTCCTCCGACACCTTGTCGAACAAGGAACACCAGGGGAGAGACAGGAACATCAGGGCTCGATACAGGTGCACCAGGGCTCGATACAGGAACACCAGAGCTCGAAACAGGAACACCAGGGTCTTTATCCAAGACCTCTTCTTCACACTGCCACTCAGTAAACGGAGTTGTTTCTAGAGGATAGATGTTCTGCACAGGCCATTTCAGCTCTCCAGTTGTAGTCTTCACCTTGACCACTCTGACGACATTGTCCTTTCCGGGATGTACTGAAACCACCCTTCCTAAAGGCCAGTCCATTCTACGTGCACTGTCACTTCCAAGGATCACTACTTCTCCCACCTTCAATTCTCGATGTGAGTTTGCTTTGCCTTTTCCCGGTTTAAGTTGCCCTAGGTACTCTAGTCTGAATCTTTTTCGAAATTCTGCCCTCAAATGCTGCATGTGCCTGAACCTGTTTCCATGGTTTAGCTGATCAATGTGATCAATATCGGGTACTCCCACCCTCGGAATGTCCTGAAGAAACATTGCAGGTGTCAACGCTACCAAATCATCACTATCTTCAGACAAATAAGTCAAAGGTCGAGAATTGATGACTGCCTCTGCGTCCAACAGAACCGTTAATAGTTCCTCATAGTCTAAGGAGGAACGACCTAGTACTCGTCGCAACAACTCCTTCAGCATTTGAACAATACGCTCCCAAAACCCACCCCACCATGCAGCAGTGGGAGGATTGAATTTCCAAACAATCCTCATGCACGTAGCCTCAACATTTATTTTGGTCCAGTCAACTTCACTGAAAGCAATTTCTGCTCCCACAAAATTTGTCCCATTATCACTGTAAATGGAAGCCTCCGTGGCTCAGGCGGCAGCACGCCGGCCTCTCACCGCTGGGTCCGTGGTTCAAATCCCGGTCACTCCATGTGAGATCTGTGCTGGACAAAACGGGGGCAGACAGGTTTTTCTCCGGGTACTCCGGTTTTCCCTGTCAAAATTTCATTCCAGCAACACTCTCCACTATCATTTCATTTCATCTGTCATTCATTTAATCATTGCCCCAGAGGAGTGCGTCAGGCCTCGGCAGCCGGCACAGTTCATATCCTCGCCGCTAGATAGGGGCTTCATTCATTCCATTCCTGACCCGGTCGGAGACTGGAAGCAGGCTGTGGATTTTCATCACTGTAAATGATGTTTGGTCTCCCTCTTCGAGCGACGAATCGCCTCAATGCTTGCAGAAACCCTGGAGTAGATAGTGTCCTAACGAGTTCAAAATGCACAGCTCTGAAGACCGCACACGTGAATAGCACCACCCAGACCTTTTCACCTCCTCGGAGGTATAACGGGTCAACCAGATCAATTCCTACAATTTCAAAGACAGAAGCGTCTCTAATTCGATCCTCTGGTAAAGGTGCAACTTCGATGGTAATTCCCTTTGCTTGGTGTCTTCTTCACCTGACACAGCTCGAAATCACCTTTCTTATTGTCCTTCTACCATTAACAATCCAAAACCGTTCTCGCAAAGTGGAGAGAAGAACTTGTACTCCAGCATGAGACATTTCAAGATGTTTCTCCATGATCTTCATGTGAACTAGCTGATGTTTAGCTGGTAGCAGAATTGGAGTGAGGAATAATTCATCGTCCGGTCTCCTTATTAACCTTGTTTTTACTCGAAGTAATCCTCTTTCATCTTCAACACGTTCAGATTTTTGAAGGACTGCTCCTTTTCGGCGAGCATCTCTTGCGTAACGATCTTCAACAGTCTCCTTTCAGCTACTTGCAATTCTTCGACTTGGAGTTCCTTTGAAATAAGTTTTTTGCCTCCTTTTGCTGTGTTGTGGATGAATCGTAGAATCCAGGCTGTCATCCTGACAACTTTTGAGTACTTGGAAAAGTATTTCAGATACCACTTTCCTTCTGGTTCCACAGAAACTAGTACAGTTGAAATTCCTTTCCTTTTCTCTTCATTTACCCTTTCTTCATCAGGCAAGCTTTGTCGAGAGGCCATTCCGAACTAGGAGATCTCAACCAATGAGGGCCCTCCCACCATTTCGACGTCATGAGTTTGGAAGCAGAACAACCCCTGGAAGGTAGGTCAGCCGTGTTATTCACTCCACGTACATGATTTCAGCTATCAGGGTCAGACAACTGTTTAATTTCCTTCACCCGATTTGCCACAAAAGTTCCCCAGACTTCCTTCCTCTTGATCCAGCAGAGAGCTGTTGTAGAGTCTGTCCAATAATATGTTGAAAGCTCTGCTATTCCTAAACTTGCCTTTATGGAAAATGCAAGGCGAGCTCCAATTGAACAAGCTAGGAGTTCCAACCGCGAAATAGTCATTTTTTCAGCGGGGCTACACGAGATTTTGCTTGAAGAAGCGTTGTATTTATGTCATTTCCATCTTCTGAACAAAGAAACACAACCGCAGCATATGCTACTCCACTTGCGTCGCAGAACGTATGAAGGCTCCAAGATTCCTGTGTCTTGCAGCGTGCCATTTGTCTGGGAATTTTAATATCAGGCAATACCTCAAGTTCTTGATGCCAAATTTCAAACTTCTTCCTCGTGTCATCCTCCATTTCTTCACCCCAGCTCATTTTCTTCCGCCAAATTTCCTGCAACAGCAACTTCGGTACTAGAGAGACAGGTCATGTGAATCCTATAGGATCAAAGATTCTCTGAGCAGCCGCCAATATATTTCTTCTAGTGATCTTGTCGCCAATCTTCGACGTGTCAATTTTCTCACAAGAAAGAACATCTTCTGTCTTGTTCCATCGAAGTCCTAATACCGAGGTTACCTCAGGAACTGACGAGTCGCTCTCGGGAGAATTTAGACTTGTGTACTCCCAGTA
This sequence comes from Meconema thalassinum, assembly GCA_946902985.2. Classification (NCBI taxonomy): domain Eukaryota; kingdom Metazoa; phylum Arthropoda; class Insecta; order Orthoptera; family Tettigoniidae; genus Meconema; species Meconema thalassinum. The sequence goes on from OX336395.1 coordinate 195,459,041, forward strand.
ACGAAGATCAAAACGTGCTCTGGCCAGCAATGCGGTAGATTCTTCTATAAACGTACTCAATTCTTCCTCATTATCCAAAGAGGTGATACAATTGTCTACATAGAAGAAATTTCTCAGTCTTTTTGCTGCCTCGTGGTAGTCGACGCTCTCTTTCAATTGAAGGTCTAGAACTGCTTCCAGCAGAAATGGGCTACAATTCAGACCAAATACGACTCGGCAATGTCGAAAAACCTTCAATTCACTATCCTTTGAATCCTTCCACCACAAGAAGCGCAAGTAATCACGATCACTTTCCTGAACAGATATCTGAAGGAAAGCCTTCTTAATATCGGAAATCACTCCTATCCTATTTTTTCGGAACATCAATAGAAGCGTGGGGATTTGTTGTAGCAAATTAGGACCCTTTTCGAGACACTCATTTAAAGAAGGAGTATCCTTCGATTTGCTGGATCCATCGAACACGGGTCTCACATTGGTGGTAGAGTTTTCTTGGAAGATTCCCCGGTGTGGTAAATAATAGCACAGGTCTTCTTTTTCTCCTTCTGGAACCTCTTCAATTATGCCCTCATTTATCCATTCCTGAAACACATTTCCATATTCCTCAAACTTTCCTTCTTTGGTCAGTCTATTCGAAACTGAGATCAATCTCGTCTCCGCTATCTCCTTGTTGTTCCGTAAGTACTGTCAGCTCTCTAACCAAGGTAACGCAACTTCATATCGGCTATCCGCATTAACCCTTACAGTCTCTTGGAAGTAATGACGTGCAGCTTCTTCCATCTCTTTTCTCGACTTGTTTTCCGTGGGGTCAGATATGCCTATAGTCTCCAAGTTCCAAAGGTCGGTTATAGAGGCAGATTGAATGAACAGGGTAGTTGAATACAAAGCCAGGGAACTACCCTCTTCGTCTTTCAATTTACCAGTCACGGTCCAGCCAAGCGTTGTCCTCACAGTAACCAATCCTGATTCAAGCTTATGGGTTTCATTCAGCAAAAGACTCCTCGCAGGACTTCCACGTCGGATGGATTTGTTCCCACATCAGACAGCCATATCCTTTTTGCTTTCATTTCCTTCATCCACGGTCCGAACTTCAACCTTGGAATCTTCCCACAGATTACCTTCTGGTCAATCAATTGCAATGTGGTATTAAAGGAACCATCACAGCTGCTTACGTTCACATCATACAGGTGATGATCTTCTTCACGGATCTCAGCGCCCCCAAACAACTTGTGGATCATCATTTCGGTCTTCAAAGGTTTATATCCCATTTCCTCAGCAGTCTTCCGTAAAATGTAGGATCTTTGTGATCCACTGTCTATAAGTGCTCGGACCATCTTCTCTTTTCCCTTATGTGTCAATTTGATGCACAACGTCTGTAGAAACACCTCCTTTGTGGCACTCTGAATGTTCATGGAGATATTGCCTTGCCTTTCCCTGTCATCCTGCATTTTAGATTCAGGTTTCTCCTCGACCTTCTGTGTATTCAGTTTATGACACATGATCACAACATGAGGGCTAGTGCACAGTGGGCAACGAAGATGTGCCTTGCAATTATTCATTCTGTGTCCTACCTTAAGACAAGCAAAACAACAGTTTTCTTTGGCCAGCTTGTTGCGCCTTTCCTAGAAACTCATTTGTAGAGCAAGGTGGCATTCTTTGCTCTCGTGGAATTTGCCACAAAACACACACTTTCTCTTCTTGCCTTCAAACTTGGCCGTGAACAAAGAATTTGCCATTGGGTCGACATTTTTTTCCTCTGACTCTCCCTTGTCTTTTCGTATCGGACAGACCAAAACCTGCCCGAGCAAAGGTTATCCTCTCTTCTCCCTCCACTTCACGTTTGAGGAAATTTAGAAGAGCCTCTAGCCTATCTTTCTGTTCACCAATCAACTCATCATTCGCTGATTGATTTCTGAGCCATGTCCTTAAAACATCTTCAGGTAAGCATGATTCCACGAGAGGGAACAACATGGACCCATACTTATCCCTTGTCACACCTATAGATTCTAGAGCTCTTAATTTGCTCTCTAATGTGTCATACAGTAGGCCTACAGCTATTCGTGATTTGTCATTGTTGTGCGACACATTCTGAATGACTAATCCAATAAGCTCCCTAACGTAGTACTCCGTCAGGAGATCTTCACGACCGAACCGATTCTTCATACACTCTATGACCTTTGGATAGTTTTCAGCGGTGGCTGGGAAACTGTTCAGAAGTTCTCTGGCACGACTGTCAGGTTTGGTGCACTGAATCAGATATTGAAATTTATCTTCTGATTCTATGTCACTATCTTCATGGATTCTCTTAAACATGTTCCAGAATCCTAATCAATCTTTATCGTCCCCTCCAAACTTGGCTAGTTCCAACCTAGGAAGTTTCAAGTTTCTTTTAGCTTCAGATGAAGCTTCAGAAATGTGTTCTCTAACCACACCAACATTCTCATTAGAGCAAATATTCGTCATCTCGTGCAATTTGCGTAGGTCGCATATCGACATGCTGTTCACTTGTTGTGGAGGAAATATACCAATACCCTTCTACCTCTTCACATATATTCTGCATATATACCATCCCGCCTGTCCAACGAGAGAGCACACTTGTAGAGATACCTCTGTCTTGGGTTAGGCCACCCTGGCTCTTCACTGAACGCATCAATACCTGTTCAATTGTCAAGTCAGTCCACAGACCTGACCAAAATTTGTCGGATCTGCGGATGATGAAGCATCCTTTCGTGAACAATTGATATTCGGTTGGGTCCATCTGGTTTCGCAGAGTGCTCATATCTTGTAAATATAAACGAGCACTTTTCGCATATAAGAAGTGTCCAGACGAGTGAAAGAATGGGAGCATTTTGCTGATTATTTGCAGGTGAAGGTTCCAATCTCCCATCCTTTCGGCTTGAAAGAATTGCTCTCGAGAGTAGAGTACCCAACGTTTTGCGGTCGGGCCTTCTTTTTCAATTTTTTCAAGGGCGCTTTTGAATTAGGCAGTTACACTTTGTACATTTTCATTTTTTTTAGCGTATGGCTTTCAGTGCCAGGAGAGTCCGAGGACATGTTCGGCTCGCCAGGTTTTTGTAGCTGCTTCGAGGCGGACACCCATTGGGTGAGCTACACGTACCGTCGCGTGTGGAGTGTTGTCTGGGGAGGAAAGTTTGAATGTAAGGACTGGGAGTTGGAAGGTAGCGGCTGTGGCCTATAGTTAGGGACCAACCCCGGCATTTGCATGGAAGGAAGATGGGAAACCACAGAAGACCATCTTCAATGTTGCCGGCGGGGGGATTCGAACCTCCTCGCCTCCCGGATGTGAGCGACTGCCATCAGTCATGCCGCAACGACCACGGCTAACTCACCCGGTTACATTTTCATTGTCTTCTGCAAACAGTATTTGTGACCTTTCAGTGCCAAGCAAGAGCCTGTCTGTCTCACGGGAGGTCATAGCTGCACTGAAAAAGGAATATGAATTATAAATTAGTTTGAAAAGTATATATTTTTTTAAAATCCATGGCGTGCCCCCCTCCCCTTCCCGGACCCCGGGGCATTGGCCGGTCGCCCTCCTCTAGATTCATAACACGTTTTTGCATGTTTAAAGCTCACTTCATGCAACAAAAAGTGGTTAGGTACATTTCTGGAAAAATGCGATCTTTTTTCTTATATGGGTGTTTTGATATTTTGAGAGAACTACGAGGCATACAGACCCCGCTCTGCGCTTAATTTAAAGCTAATTAAATTGCATACAAATTATATTCTAAAAGTTCTACCCGTAGGATCAACGGTTTCGGTCCAAATAAGGTCTAAAACTAGATTGCTCAATTTTTGGGAAAAAAAAAAACCTGACCTATTTTCAAAGTGCTGTAATTCAGTAACCGATTAAGCTACAGAGGTCTGGTTGGGCATATATTGTCACACATTTAATGCTCTTAACAAATGTATAGAATAGCTTTCGACGAAGAATGCATGGATTAGGAGATATAGAGCAGAATCTGAAACAAGTCCAAAAAATTCGCGGTTTTTGGTGTGTAAAAACTTTTCCACAACTTTTGGGTCCAAACAACATACTAAAAAATCAGATACATGTTTTGCGAATTTAGCCATTTTTTGTGTCACTTTTGACTGGCCTAATGGCAATGTGATGTTCTGTGAAATGCGGCGTTTGTGATGAATGAGGTAGGGTACATCCGTTTTACCGCACAATTGAATACAGTTTTCGCTGATATCAAGCAGTATTTTACCCTCCCCGCCCCCCTTAATGAAAATAGTGCAACACCCAGAACAATTATCCACCAGCCACCACTGAGTTCTACTTTAGTTAGCGTATATATAGCTTGCCACGGTGGGTGTTTGGTTAACGTGTCGGTCTACTTACCCCAAGCTTGCAGGTTCACTCCGGCCGTCGTAAGTGATTTTTGAAAGGCGGCAAAAATTACGACACGCATGTCATACGATGTTGGCATGTTTAAGAACCCATTTGAATTCAGTAGGCCGTGTTCATAATGGCAAAATTAATCTCGGGAGTTTCCGCAAACAAAAAGTCCCTCATTTCTCTACTAGAAAGCGCTATGGTGTTCAAGGAGTTTAGATATCTAACTTCCTTGACTGTCATAGTGCTTCAAGGAACAACGAAATTCGACATGCAGTCTACCCTCTGGATGTCAAATTACAAAGCTTGCACCCGACACCCGATGCCATACGATATTATTATTGTACCGCAAATGTCGTAATGCAGAAGGTACGCGAACCCAAGTGGTAGACAATTGCCCTATTTTCCTGTTCTCTCCCCATGCGATTACCACGCCTTCCATCCCGGCTATGAAGAGTCGACGATTCCTGTCGGACAAGTATGTGCAGCAGTTGGTTACGGACTTCTTAACGCAACAGGACACGGAATTTTGCCGCACGGGGATCTTCAACCTACTGCTCGAGTCCAAGCTGAGTGAACCTGAGAGGAATGTGGATCGCGGACGACGAGAGACGTGAGGGATTCCCGGTCCGTGCGTAGTAACAGAATCAAATACATTGATCGATGACTCACTCACTCATTCGCAATACCACAGTGGTTTAGGCAACGGCCCTATGTTAGCAGTATGGGAACAGACAGGTATTTCAGATGACACGGCGGGCTGTTGACAGGCCCTTCTCTTCCCACGTCACTTCACCCCTCAAAATCACAGAGCTTGGACTCTTAGCAGTAGTGTGTCGGAGAGATGAGTGCCTCGATACTCACGGTGATTTTGCCCGATTGGCATATCGATTCTCGACTGTACGGCGGTCAAACGGAAACATTTTGACCACGCCTTGTAGAATAAATTTTGCCTCTGGGGTCAAGAAGAAGTTTAAATCGACATCATAGTGACCCAGAATTGAACCACGGGTCATAGTTTGAACACCCCTGTTCCTGCTTTACAGGGTAATAGCATGGTATTATTCTTCCGTCTCTAAACAATATTTTGTCAAGCCATATTAAAGCCTCTACACACGACCCAATCTGCTGGGCGCAATCTGCAGGGACCCAGCAGATTGGGTGGTGTGTAGGCTTGTTGGAAACGATCGGGCCGACATAATTCTTGTCGGGAGATTGGTTGGGGGCGACCACACAATCTCCCAACTTATTATTGCGACATTGGGGGAAGTTGGCCCCCATTATCTCTTGAACACTCACACTTTCCCTCATTACTGTGCCTTGTTTCTTTATTAAAGGTGCCACAATGTACAGCAGTTTATTGAAAGTGTCGATATCCATTCGTAGAAAGTTTCTAAAATCGCATGGTTCTAGTTATTTAATAATATTTGTATAACTATTTTTTCTCTCTGTAATAACCACTTTTTAGCCCAATATTTTCTCTTTCGTATCGACTTCAATAGCAACAAAGTCAATGCGATTCCTATTTTTTGAAATTTAGAAAAGGAGGGAGCCATAATCTGCTGGACGCGATCTGCAGAAGGCTGGCTCGCTCTGGTCTGAAAGCACGTGCGATCATGGTGTTGTGTGGAAAGCAGCAGATCGGGCCCAACAGATTGGGTCGTGTGTAGACGTAGAGACCTCTATTTCATCATCTATGTACGCTGTCACAGGATATATGAACTTATTTCCTTGTCTGAAAATGAGTTACAACATTGTCGGTTTTGTTTCCTTATCAGATGGAACATAATAGGCCTACAAATGTAACCTTAAATATACGTTAGCTCACGTAGGAGTTAATAACCGTACCCCGTAAAATTGGAAGGTTATGCCTCCAAGCTTGCGCAGCCAAAAAGATTACGTCAAAATGACGAATCTGCCAATCTCTACAAATAAAGTAAGCTGTCTGAAGATTTTAAAATTTTACTTAAAACTTCGTATTTACAGTATTCAGAGGATAATGTGTACACTAATCAAATATACCCTCACTTTAATTCTTATCCGTTATGGGTTGGCGTCAAAACAACCCGAGTGAATGGCATGGAAATTCGTATCCAAGTAGAAGGCATCCCTAGGTTACAAATTATTAACGTAGTCCTAACGAATGAGAAGGTTAGGAAGAAGACCTTAATAGTTTTTCGCTCTTCTCTTCAAATGATTGGTTTAATTTTAAAAATATAGAGAACATACAGACAATCTCATAGTAAATTTTGAATATTTTAAGCCAAGGAACATTTTGATTGAACGAACCCTAGCCGAGACATTGCGATAAAATACGTCGAGGTTTTCTATTTCTTTTTCGAAAATTCTTGAAAAAATTACGAAATACTGCGTTTATGGTTGTAAAAAAGCCAAACATCGCCAAAGTTTCGTGATCATTTTTAATGCCATGTATGCTTATACAGCGAGAGCTTCCCTGTGCCGTGGGACAGGAAAAGCGCGTTGAGCCAGCGCCACTTGACTAGCATCTACTGTTACTCAACAGCGCGTCGGGAAACCCCAAATTGCATTTATTACATATGGAGCTGGCAAGATACTTGAGATAATTACGACTTGTGGTGAAGTCTCAAATCCCGTTAACATAGAATTTTCCTAGTGGAAACTTATCTTCTCAAGAATAAGAAGTCTTCCAATAAATGTGTTCGTAAATTTCAGCACTGTGTGATTTTTACTTGTGGGGGAAACTCAGACAAAATATAAACAGATATGCCATGCGGCCTCCGTGAGTCTGGGTTCTATAGGGAGAGTCCTCACTGTATATAAAGTTACACCTCAGCCGTCTCCAATGCGAACCAACAGCCCAATACTTTTGAATAATACACAATATTTGCATTATACGGGAAAATTAAGCTTAGAAATTGTAAATAACAAATTATCTTTGGGAATCAGCTTTGTGTGCCGGCCCCGTGGTGTAGGGGTAGCGTGCCTGCCTCTCACCCGGAGGCCCCGGGTTCGATCCCCGGCTCCGTCAGGGATTTTAAAACTGACGTGAGGGTTGGAACGGGGTGCACTCAGCCTCGTGAGGACAATTGAGTAGCTGTCTGACAGTGAGACAGTGCCCCGATCACGAAAACCAAGATTAACGGCCGAGGGGACCCGACGCGCTGATCACGCGTCACCCCAATATCTGCAGGCCGAATGGCTGGGCAGCGGTCGCTTGGTCGGCCTTAGCCCGTCATGGGCTGGATAGTGCCAGGGGTTGACTTTTTTTTGTTTTTGTTGAATCAGCTTTGTTCTGTTACAACCTTCAAAAAGTGGAGTGTAAAACTAAGTTTTATTTAAAACTATCTTTCATTTATTTTCATTCATTAAACATACAAGTTTGTTCTTTCATACTTCTTCTCATATCTAAAACTACAAGATTGTACCATGAAGAAAAAAAAAGAAAGAAAGAAAAAAAAACCCTGTTCACTGAGGTTGAAAGAGAAATCCCAATGCCCACATACATTTATCAAGAAATTCTTAGCCCATCACCTCTTGGTTTTAATGCATCTAGTATATACAGCGAGTTCCTCTCATGAACGGCCGGCCAGCGCACAGAGCTTACCTGCCTCCCGTTGACTCATCACTTCCCGCTCGACATAGCACAGCAATAAGAACAGAACAGCGCTTGGCTCACTTGGCCAGAACTGCGAAGTGCATGCTGTGTAACAGGAAGTGATCAGTCAACGGGAGGCAGATAAGCTCGATGCGCTGGCCGGCCGAGTCATGAGAGGAACTCACTGTATATCACATTGAACTTGGATTTATCACTGAAAACAGCACACTGTAAGCTAATTTGCCTAACCCTACATAACGTGGCCTAAAAGAAAATCACATTGTTCACCAACATTTAAAAACCTCTGGTAATGTACTGCATATTGCTTTAAGTTTATCAAAATTCTGACTATATTATTATTGTATGGCCATCGGCTGCATTAAATATTATTATTAACATTCTTCACCTCTACTCCAGAAAGCAATTTTGTTGGTTCAAAAATATAATCTAATGCTTCAAATATTTTGTGCATCATTTAACACCATTGAGAAATAAATGAGCGGGGGAGACAAGCAGAAGCATTCCGAAGCAGTGTGAGAAGCATGATATGGAGCAAGGATGTCCCTCAAAACAGCAAAAAGGTCATATATCGGACGTACTATGTCCCTATCCTGATGTATGCCTCGGAGACCTGGGTTATAAAAGGAAGGGAGAAGAGTAAAATACAGGCCAGTGAGATGAGGTTCTCGAGAAGCAGTATTGGAGCTACAAAGATGGACAGAATAAGAAACGAGAGGACCAGAGAATTAATGAAGGAGGAACCATTACAGGATGGTATAGAGAAATCTAGACTTAGATGGTATAGACATGTAAAACGAATGGAGGAAAAGAGGATACCCAGGAGGATACACGAGACGAAGTGGAAAGGAAAGAGACCGAGAGACAGGTGGCTGAAGGGGGTGGAAGAAAGCGTGAAGAAGAAAAGAGAAGACTGGACAAGGGTGGAAGCTGAGAGATGGTGGGGAGACAGAAGACGTTGGAGAGGCTTGTGTTCCAAACAGACCCGGCCAGTGGCTGGAAACTGTGCAAGATGATGATGATTCTAGTTTTTCAAGTGTCAATTCAGCACATACTTGAAATGAATTCTGGACAGGTGTTCTATTCTTAGCATCAACATCCACTATTTATTTATACATTTCATCATCAAATTGGCCACACTGTATTAGTTCACAGCTGATTTTTAGAGATTTAATTCGTGACATTAATAAGTGTGCTACAGGTTTCTTGCATGTCACAAATTCTAAAATAGGTTTTGTAATCAAGTTGCAATTGAGAACAATGAAGGGAGCCTAGATTTTCAATAATTGACATTTAACTTAAACGGATAACAAAGATGCTTCTAATTTAAGTTTTGACCCCAAGGTGTTAGTGAATTGTACCGATTGAAAAATTCTACAATTGCTTCAAAATAATCAAACACATAGTCAATGGAATTAAACCAACCTGACCATCTCGTCATAACAGGAATACGCAGTGATATGAACTTAATTATATTTCTTCTTTTTCTTCTCGCGGATGGGTCACTTGGGACTATGCGGAATCAATGTATGTTGAGCCTTCCTCCTTGCCCAGTAGCTCTTCGTATGCATGGATTGTTGTAGTTTCTGTTCCTCTGACCATGCACGTCGTGTTGGTTTTTTCTGGTCTTCCTCAAATCCCCTTGTGTGAACAATATTCCTGATTACATTTCTATTCATCAGATCTGGCGATCCCACCTGTTTGTACCACTTTGGTCTTGTACGTTTTATCTGCAGAAATTTGTGGATTCGGTAAGTAAGTCTCGTATGACTCATTCTTTCCAAATGGCCCAAAAATTGAATTAGTCTCATTCTCATGGTATCGGTAAGTTTAGAAATTTTCCTATATATTTCAGAGTTGGGTTTGGGATAGTGTATGCCATTTTTAGTTCTGGACCCTAAGATCTTCCGCATAATTTTCCTTTCCTTAATCTCTAATAGTTCCTTAAATGTTTTAAGTTGTAAATTGAGCATTTCCGAAGCATAAAGAGCTTCCGGTTTAATCACTGTTAAGTAATGGAGAATTTTACTATTCCATGACAAGCATTGCTTGTTATAAACATTTTTTGTGTATTGAATAGCAACCTCCATTTTCTGGTTTCTTGATGTTAATTATATTTAAAATAAGCAAAAATATTTGCCATAATAGCAAATTGTTTTGATCTGTAGTGACAGAATAACTCAGAAAACACTTAAGTTAACTATACGCCAAATCAATACTAATAATAACACACTTAAATGTCTACAATTTATAGATCATTTGAAGTGTACTTTTTTCGAAACAACAATGGTTTCTTCTTCAGCACAATTGAGAGAGAAAAACTTAAATTAAAAATGGATATCCTTACAATACGTCTTAAAAGAATAATTTTGTAAAACATTTATAAATACTTAAAATTATCTATGAAAAGTTAGGCAATTATAATTATGGTTAATCTTCTGAAAAATATATATGAAAAATATTGTAAAAATTCCTCTTCTGAAAAATGTATTAGTTAATATGGTTCTCTGAACATAAACAGTATCCTTAAAGCTTTACTAGCTTCAAAATTATTCTTTTAAGACGTATTGTAAGGATATCCATTTTTAATTTAAGTTTTTCTCTCTCAATTGTGCTGAAGAAGAAACCATTGTTGTTTCGAAACATGTACACTTCAAATGATCTATAAATTGTAGACATTTTAAGTGTGTTATTATTAGTATTGATTTGGTGTATAATTAACTTAAGTGCTTTCTTAGTTATATTTAAAAGCTTCATTATTGATGATTAATCTAAATGAAATACCAATAGGTATTTAATAAATTTATTACACTTTAGTAAAAAGCCTCCGTGGCTTAGGCGGCAGCACGCCGGCCTCTCACCGCTGGGTCCGTGGTTCAAATCCCGGTCACTCCATGTGAGATCTGTGCTGGACAAAACGGAGGCAGACAGGTTTTTCTCCGGGTACTCCGGTTTTCCCTGTCAAAATTTCATTCCAGCAACACTCTCCACTATCATTTCATTTCATCTGTCATTCATTTAATCATTGCCCCAGAGGAGTGCGTCAGGCCTCGGCAGCCGGCACAGTTCATATCCTCGCCGCAAGTTGGGGGCTTCATTCATTCCATTCCTGACCCGGTCGGAGACTGGAAGCAGGCTGTGGATTTTCATTTTCATTACACTTTAGTCAATAAAATTGAATTAATATATATTAATTAATACCAGTTTCGACCATATTATGGCCTTCTTCAGCAATTGTTTTATAAAAGAAAAGGAACTATTGTAATTACGAGCAAAGTTTTGAAAAAATAATTTTATACTAGGGTATTTTTTTCTATGTTTTTTTTATAAAAGAGTTAAAAACAGATCTGTAAAAAATGTGGGCATTAATTTGATAATATGGTTGGCTGCATGGCTCAGCGGTAACGTTCTCGCTTGCTGGGACCTATGCTGCAGGATCGAATCCTAGCACAGCCAGTTGGCATTTGAGGGTGCAGTGTCAGTAGATTTACTGGCACGTTAAAGATCCCTTTCGGAGCAAAACTCTGGCACCCTTGTGTCTTTAAAAGCCGCAGTTGTTAAAAGGGACGTAAAACCAATAACATTATTATTAATTTTTATAGTATACAAATAATTTTGTGAAAATTACATACCTAAATACTGTAGTTGATGTTTGTATATTTCTATAAAATAGAATTTTAAAAAAATTCTATAAAAATATCTCGAGACGACCAACAGGGAGTGTGCTCTTTGCGGAGTGGAGGATAGGTTGGAATATGTTCTGTATTTATCTTCGTGCTCTTCTGAAATTATATGGAAATGTTAATGGCCCATGACAAAAAATGTTGTCTCGTAATCTATGGTGATGAAGATGGATTTTGGCATATGTGTTGGTCACATACCAACCATACAGTTCAGTAACATATGACAAAATCTAACTTCATAACTATTAACTAAAGTGTAATAAATTTAATAAATACCTAGGTATTGGTATTTCATTTACAACAGGAATAGGAAACAATTATGGTATGAGGTTCGGATATTGTTCCGTAACAAATGTTTTAAATGTAATTTGATTTTCGTTGAGTTTCTAATAACACTTTTTAGGCCTGGCATAACATAATTAAAAGATCTTTTAGATTTTTCTGCCCTATTTCTCCTGAGATTAAATTTGAAACCAACATATGAAACCTATCAAATGATCACCTATTAGCACTTTGAGAGTTTTGACATATTTCAGTCTTGCCTTACACCTTTCTGAATACCGGTACCAACTTCTCTCTCATGTCCTTCGGCTTGAATAACTACTGTCTGGTTTCTGCACAGATTGTAGACATGGTGGCCACTCAAATCGGTCAATGATTTTCCAGGAGTAATTATAATTTTTCCAGATTTAAAAATAAGCGCGAGTGCGGGGGGGGGCTTTATCGGTTGCCTAATTCAAGACCAAAATAAAGCGGTTGTGTTTGGTTTACTTTACAGTTGTTGACAAAAATTAGTGGTGATTGCGTTACTGATACGCAAGCCTACACACAAAATGATTTAATTGTTGTTTTAAAAAAGCCTTTGGGACTCAAATATCCACTTAAAAAAAAAAAAAAGAATACCGCCTGCAATTTTATTGCGGTGAAGTTGTCTATACTCAATACATTTTACAAAAATACTATCGCGCGTCCCCACACTCAGAAACAGGTAGCCTGAGGAAATTTATTTAGTTAACGATAGAGTGCTCACCCAAAACCGCAGCGGGAGTATGATTTAAGATGGAAAGATTATTATAATTAATTAAAAGTGGCTATTTTCCAAGAGTTTTCAAATTTTTCGTCATTTTCCAGGATTTCCAGGAGTAGTGGCCACCATGTGTAGATCACCCTACTATCCCTGTACTTTATTCCAATCCTTTTCAAAATGTCAAACAACTTACTCCAATATTATCAAAAGCCTTTTCTAAATCTACAAATGCCATCAACGTTTTCTAATCTTTCTTTATTCTACCTTACAAGATCAGCCTAAGACTCAGTACAGCTTCCCTTGTTCCTATTTGTCTCCTGAAACCAAATTGGTCTTCACCCAACTCTGTTTCTATATGTCTTTTCATCATCTTGCATGTTATTCTAGTCAGGATCTTTGAAGCATGAATGATGAAGCTGATAGTATGGTAATCTTCACATCTGTCAGCTCCTGCTTTCTTATTGAAATGAAAATCCACAGCCTGCTTCCAGTCTCCGACCGGGTCAGGAATGGAATGAATGAAGCCCCCATCTAGCGGCGAGGATATGAACTGTGCCGGCTGCCGAGGCCTGACGCACTCCTCTGGGGCAATGATTAAATGAATGACAGATGAAATGAAATGATAGTGGAGAGTGTTGCTGGAATGAAATGTTGACAGGGAAAACCGGAGTACCCGGAGAAAAACCTGTCTGCCTCCGTTTTGTCCAGCACAGATCTCACATGGAGTGACCGGGATTTGAACCACGGACCCAGCGGTGAGAGGCCGGCGTGCTGCCGCCTAAGCCACGGAGGCTTTATCCTGGTTTCTTATTAACAAAGTTAATTTTGGTATCATCACACATGAGATCATCTTTATCTGAAAATCTGCCTCCCCTTCTGAATATATTTTTCACGGTTTATAAAAGTTTTTGAAGTCATTTCTTCAGTGTTGCCTAGTTCTATTATAGAAAGCTCTTCAGTCGGTCAACACAAATTGGGGTCAGTTACATTAGGCAGGAAAACTAGTATTAGAACAACCTTACCTGAAATAAATATTAAATGAAATATTTATCAATAAAATAACATACTTTGGAGGTGCTGCAGGCTAACAACAGAATTCTACTTGACTGGGATGCCATAAAGAAAATGGAAAAACTCCCAAGTTAAGCAAAACAACATTAATTTTATTTATTTCTTACTTTAACTCTTTATAGGTCAGTGGTCTGTGTATGAACCAAGGACAATTCATATTGTCAGAGATACAGATGATTGAACTTTCAGGTATATATCAACATTTCTTTTATTTGGAAGTATTAACTTAATATTTCTGATAACCATATATTAAAGGTGCTCGATTAAAAAAAAAAAATCTATAAATTAGAGAGTGAAAAAATACGAGAAAACAAACGAGAATAAAAAATAAATATCCTTCTAAAAATTAATAAATTAGCTCATAAAAATTAATATTATAATAATAATTTTGAGATTATAAAAAACATATACCATATAGATTAAAATTATTAAAATAAATATTAGAATCATAATAATAATAATAAATAATAATAATTACAATTAGGCTAAAATAATTAAAATAACAATGATATAAATACAAATAATATATCTTCAATAAAATTCTGCCCTATAAAGGGTTAAGGTCTTGAAAGAAAGTTGAAGCCTCATCATCCACGTCATATGGGAGATTGGAGATATAAGCCAGAAACGGTGGAGATTTAGGGATCTTGTTATCATCAATCTCTGGTTCCCATGTAGAACGAGGCCCAGTTGGAAGAACCACTTTCTCTTTAAATAACCAGTGATGGACAAAGCAAAGAGGGTATAAAAAAGTAGGTTAGCACGGGCAAGGAAAGCATTTCTACAGAAAAGGAATCGGTTGACATCAAATATAGATTTAGGTATTAGGAAGTAATTTTTGAAAGTCTTTGTCTGGACTTATAAATTGTGTCGCTAAAATCTTGGACTGTATGGAAGTGAAACTTGGACTGTTGGAGCGGCAGAAAAGGGGAGAATTTAGGCATTTGAAAGGTGTTACAGGAGAATGATGAAGATCAGATGGGTAGATAGGGTCACAAATGAAGAGGCATTAAGACGACTGGGAGAGGAGAGATGTTTCTGGTGACTGACAAATGGAGAAGAGATAAGTTGGTAGGGCACTTACTAAGACACCCAGGAATAACAAAGTTAGTTATGGAAGGAAGGGTGGAGGATAAGAACTGCAGGGGTAGATTAAGGTTAGAATATGTTAAACAGATTGCCACGGATGTAGGGTGTGGTAGCTATGTAGAGATGATTTAAACACAAAATGAGATAAATGTTCCGGCATAACTCAACAAATTGCCAGCGTTTCGCCCCGGTGTACCATTGGGCTCTTCAGTTGGAAAAGGTACACCTCACCAAGATGCTGGCTAGCACACACTGGGAAGGCCATTGCAAGACGTATTTGATATATGTGTACCCACGTCACGAGCAAAGCCAGTGCACTAAGGGAGTCAAAGCTCCACTCCAAAGCAATCATAACCTTAGCTTGGCATTGAATATACAATTTTCCTAAAAGAAAAATAACCGTCGAGCCATTAATTATTTAAACACAAAATGTGATAAATGTTCCGGCATAACTCAACAAATTGCCAGCAGTTCAGAATGCTACCAACTACGCCACCGAAGCCGCTTTTCCAGCACTGTTGTCTGAGTCTTCAGTCTTTTGACTGGTTTGATGCAGCACTCCATGCCTCCCTGTCCTGAGGTAATCGAGATTTAGGTATTATTCACGATGATAAACTGACATTCTCTCCCCACATTGACCATATCAAATCTCGCGCAATGCACAGTCTCGGCATTCTATACAGATTCACAGAAATTAAAGACCTCACTGCACTTAAATTATACTTCACCACATATGTTCTCCCTATCCTAGATTTCTCTTCCCCAATTTGGTCTACTTCGGCTATAACCAATATTTCTAAATTGAACAGTGTATTTAATTTCTTCATATCAATAGTCAAAGTTCGCAATCCTTCACTAAGGCAGTTTCCCAAATCTGACATTCTAAATCAGCTCAATGTACTCGACCTGAGAAGCCGCTTACAATTTACTGACCTGTGTTTCCTACATAAAGTTATGAATGGTTACACAAAATGTAACATGCTCTTAAGCTACTTCCCACTCCATGTTCCCTCCCATTCAACACGTCAGAACCATTTACACCATATACCTCGCCCACGACTTGAAGTACAGAAGCGCTCTATCTTCCACCGTCTACCTACCCTTATTAACTCCCTTCCAAACATTGACATATTCTCTCCCTATAGAACATTCAAACATAACATTAGAAGATCCCTTTCATCCTCGATTCCTACCCCCTCACCCTCCTAATCACCAACTACCCCAATCATCCCTGCATCATTCCCGAGATTTGTCCCTTGCTGCCATCACTGCCAATTGTTACTTGTTATTGTTGTTAATATTATTTGAAATTGTTAAAATATTAGTGTAAAATGACCTATCATGGTTGTATCTAATAATTATTAAATAAATAAATAATCGTTCCATCTCTACATAGCTACCACACCCTACATCCGAAGCAATCTGTTTAACATATTCTAACCTTGGTCTCCTCTTCTTGCCTAGAACGCCTCAATATAGTGCTGCCTTGGGTTTTTGTGGGTATCTACTCGCATAACGTAACGGCGGTGCTTTTTGAGGATCCAACCAGCCTTCGGGCTGACTACCTAACAGACAGACAACCTTGGTGTACAACTACAGTTCTTGTCCTCGACCCCAGGGTCGGATTTAAGAGTATGCCGCCTATAGGCTAAAGTCCATTTGCTGAGCCCTCTATAATTCATATTTGCTTAATACATTTGTTTTATACAACAAAAGGATAAAGTTCATTGGCGTTTTCATCTTTTTTAAACATAAAGTTCATTTAGTTTAGATAAAACTACAATTTTAATGGCTTACAGAATAAATGTTACAATGAAATTAGTTATTTACTTGTTTTTTTTGCTTACTTCTTTTAAGATTAGTTGAAAATGAAATTTGTTTCGAACTTAATTTATTCTTGGAGATCAGTGATCACTATTTTACACATAAATCTTTATATTTTAATGCTAATGACTATCTTTTGCGTAATTGAAGAACTGTGTTAAATTTGAATTAAGTTGTTCTACATGGTGAAATGAAATTGCAAAAATGTAGTTAATTACTGGTTTATTTGTTGAAAAAAATATGCAAACTTCTCTAAAACAACTTACCCCACGTAATCTTGATGTACAAATTTACATAGCTTTCTTACGAGATTTCTTAATGGCAAACTCGTTAATAATGTCCTCATATGAAAGTGTTTTTATTGTATTTACTTCAATACAAAGTAATGAAAGTGAGTTTAACCGTATTTCAGAAATACTAGTTCGCAGATAGTTCTTAACTACAGAAATTACTCACTTCAGGTGTCAAATGAGAACGATGGCCATCAACAAATAAAACAACTGGCCTCTGGATGTTGTTCTCGTCAAGGTATGTAACAAAATGGTTTGCTAAATACTCAAAAAACACCTCACTGTTAATCCACCCTGATTCTGACAATCCAACTGACCAATTATTAGTAGTGATGTAAAATACCCAGGTATTTATAAATCGGGGTAAATACCCAATTTGGGTAAATACCCGGGAATTTTAGATTTTTCATTAAAAACGAGAAATGAAGATGTTCGGAAAGAACTGGGAGTACAGAAACTAAATGACAAACTGGAGCAAAACAGATTGAGATGGTTTGGACATGTCAAACGGATGAATGAAGTAAGGCTGCCAAGACGAGCACTGGAACGACGGATGACTGGGAAGAGAGGACGAGGAAGACCAAGAATGCGTTGGATGGACTCGGTGGAGAATAGTATTAGAAGACGGAACCTGGATTGGAACACTGTGTCGGAAGAGGAATGGTGGAACGACAGAGCAAAGTGGAGAGGAACCATATTTGCCCCCACCCAGTGTCAACTGGAAAAAGGGAAATGAAGATGAAGATGATGAAAAATCCTGTGTCCTGGTAAATTGAACCTTAAAAAAAAAGGGTACCTGTATGTAAACTATTCTACATTAACTGTTTAGAAATGTAACAACATTAGATAATTGGGAATTAGATCAGGAGATATAAACTAACAACTCCACTACACTGATAAAGTTAGGTTAAGTACAGTAGGCATCAAACAAAGAATAGAGAATGGGAGGGAAGTATAGTGTCAGTTTGAATTCTGGGTAGGATGAGCTGAGCAGTGTTGCCAACTCACATGCTTGCTGGCATACATCTTCACCTATTATAGAGCCCACATACTACAAAAACTTCCTGACATGCATTTATAACATGAGCAAAGTAAATTTCGATATAATAATTTGTGGGGATGTAAATGTGGATTTCTTAAAACTTGATAGAAATTGTGAATTATTAAACCAGTTACTAATTTCCTATGGACTGAAACCTACAGTAAATACACCAACAAGAATAACAAAATTTAGTAAAACCACTCCTGATCAAATTTTTATAAATACAGATAAATATCACCATTCAATAGAAGTCTATTGTCCGGGTTTTAGTGACCACCATGGACAAATACTGAGTTTTGAAGTATCCGAAGTAATCAATAATAATGATAATGGAGTAAAATCAAAGTGCAGGTCATTCACTGAATCAAATGTTACATATTTCAATGACTTATTAAATAAGGAAACATGGTCAGAAATTTATGAACTAGAAAATATAAATGATAAATTTAATGCATTTAACAGTACCCTAAAACACTATTTTGAAATAGCATTCCCCTTTAAACGAAGAACTGTTCAAAATAACAAAACTAGCAATTGGATAACAACAGGGATTATAAATTCATGTCAAAGAAAGAAATTTCTACACAAATTATATAAACAATACCACACAACACCTGAATTCAATTTATACTACAAAAAATACAATAGCATATTAAATAAGGTAATAAGACTAGCAAAGAAAATGCATAATGATAATTTTATTTCCCAATCATCTAATAAAAACAGGGCTATGTGGTCCGTAATAAAGAAAGAAACTGGAAAATCTGCTAAAATACAAAGGAACATTACACTGACCAGAAATAATAAAGTGATTAATAATCCAGACGAAATAGCAAACACTTTTAATGACTATTTTCTGGAAATTCCGCAAAAATTATTAAATAAATCACAGGTAAATACACTAAATTCTAATAATAAAATAAATATATGCAGTGATTCTTTATTTATAAATCATGTCACAAGTGAAGAGGTAAGAATAGTTATAAAAGAGCTAAAAAATAAATTCTGTGCTGGCATTGATGGCATCCCTGATGCAATTTTAAAGAAATGTGCAGAAAATATAATAAATCCACTTACGCACTTAATAAACAGTTCAATTCTCTCAGGAACTTACCCGGATATTTTGAAGTTATCAAAAGTAATTCCAGTGCACAAAAACGGTTCAAAAGATGAATTAGATAACTATCGTCCTATTACCTTACCAACTGGTATTGCAAAAATTGTGGAAAAAATTATGTATAAGAGACTGATAAGTTTCATAGAAAAAAATAAAATATTATCAAACTCACAACATGGATTTAGAACGGAAAAATCTACACAGACAGCAATTTACGAATGTAGTAATAGTATACTGAAATTAATTGACAATAAGGAACATGTAACTGGCCTATTCTTGGATTTATCGAAAGCATTTGATGTAGTTGACCATAAAATCCTCCTTACCAAACTAAATCAATATGGTGTTAGAGGTCTAGCTAATAAATGGATAGAGTCTTACTTAACAGGGCGTAAACAAATAGTAAGCTTGAGACACAAGGATGATGGAACCAAATTACTTAATGAAACATTGTCCAATGAGGGAATTATTGAATTTGGAGTACCCCAGGGATCGGTTTTGGGCCCACTACTCTTTCTTCTATATATCAATGATATAACACAGAACGTTCATTCACATAAGGAAATTTTGTTTGCGGACGATACAACACTCGTAATAAAAGGTGAAACTAAACAGGTCATACAGCAGTCTGCTGACTCCGTTACAGGAGAGTTAACCAAATGGTCACAAGATAATCGCCTCATAATAAACTATAAAAAGTCAGTATGTCTAAATTTCCACACTATACAGAATAGGAATCCTGCGATGCCCAATATAACATTAAATGGTCATCAAATAGAAAATAAATCAGAAACAAAGTTTTTAGGACTATGGATACAACAAGACTTGAAATGGAATAAACATATACAATATCTGAATACTAAACTGAACTCGATGTGCTTTGCGTTACGTATTTTGAAAACCTGCACTAGCATGCACACATTAAGAAATACTTATTTTGCTTATTTCCATTCATACTTAAGATATGGGATCATATTTTGGGGTATGTCGCCAGATGTACTAAGCACGTTTAGGATACAAAAGAGAGCGATTAGAATTATGGCAAATGTAAACTCTAGAGAATCATGTAGACCTCTGTTTAAAGATTTAAACATTCTCCCACTGCCCTGCATATATATCTTTGAAAGTATTATGTTTTTTAAAAAGAATTTAATGAATAAAGATGTTTTTCTTAAAACAAACAATGATGTTCATAGGCATAACACAAGACAAAATCAAAACATTCATATTTCACACACACACACAAGCATATATCAAAAAGGAACTTTTCACACTGGAGTTAAATTATACAATAAACTACCCCAGTATATAAAACTGGCCCCAAAAATAAAAACCTTTGATAGAATGTTGAAAGCTTATCTGCAGTGCCATTGTTTTTACTCAGTAGTTGAATATTTTAGCGTATAGGAGTGATGGAATCTATAACTATATTTTACTTTTTTAATTTAATTTTAATACCTAGCTGTATGTTGTTGTATTTATAGAATTAAGTTTTCATATTATGATAATAGAGTGAGGTGTAAATAGTTGTGCAATAAGATTGTATCTATTAAGATTTGCTATTATAATAAGTTATAAATAGTTATAATCTTAGTAATATATACCTGTTAGTTCTTTTATTTTATGCATGTAAATTCTGACGTGTCCTATATCAAAAATGTATTGAATGCATGTATTTGATCAAATGGAATTAATAAAAATCTATCTATCTATCTATCTATATTTTTAGAATATGATTTAAAAAATTGATATTTTTTTAATACTTAAAATTGAATGAAAAATAACTTAAAGCACTTTTACTACACATTTGTTTTTCTTTTTCAAATGTACTTTCTATTGAATATATTTTATTACCTTATGAGTTTTGGCATACACATTTGCATATAGCCTACTCTTATTACTACAAAAGTAGCTTTTCCCACCCACATCTTTGTTGCTCATTTCCAGTACCGTAATAAAACACGACCTTCTCAATATCTTGGTATTTATTAAAAATTTAAAACACAAAACAACCAAAATGTTTTATCCAATATTTGACTTGAGTTTAAGAAAAAACACACTTAAAGACAAGGTCACAGTGCCAAAACATATAAACATATAAATACTCAAAAGTACCCGGACATCCATTTTCCTTTTAGTTTTGAAGGATCAATATTGTTCCTGATTACAATTTAAGGCATAAAATACCTGTGTTTCAGTCCAACACTTCATCAACACATCATAAAGTGTTGTACAAAGCTCAAAAAACTGAACATACCCTCATTTTGGGTATTTCAATGACCACTGGGTAAATACACAATTTATATTTACCTTCCCACTGGGTATTTACCCAGCCCACATCACTAATTATCAGGGACAGATTCTGCTACTTCTCTTGGCAGTCTCTTATAGGCAAAAATTAACATGGGTGGGACAGTGCCACCATTGGCAGAAAAGCACCTCATCAGTTATTTGTTCCTTTTCATTGTTTGGAACAGTGCAATAAAGGTCACCTCTTTTTCGCGGGCCCAATACTTTTCCAGACTTGGGACATAGCATAAACCCACTCTCATCTGCGTTGAAAATACGCTCTGGATGATTTAAAACATCCTGTAGCCCCACCTCAGTCAAAGTATTGAGAACGTCTTCAAACCACTATGATATTGTTTCTTTGCTCACTGCTGAACGTGCCAGAGTCAAACTTTCAGCATGTTTTTGAGACACATTTGGGTGTATTCTCATGAATGCTCTGAACCAGAATTCTCCAGGCATGTTGTCCTTAGCAGTGGAGTGGTCGCGCAGATTACTATTGTAATCCAGGGGTACATTTTATGCTGCAACTAAGGATTGGCAACACTTATGACCTTCAGTGATCATCTACCTTCCGGCCGCATACCCGCACTGCTGTCAGTCAAGTGGCAGCGCTCAAAGCAAATGCATCGATTTTTGGTGGAATTTTAAAATGGTTTGGATTACAATAGTAATCCGCGCGTAGCTTCTTGTTTTTGTGATTTTAGTGCTTTTTATTTATATTTTTCATTAAGACTAAGTGGCAATTAATACATTGATGCCCCCCCAGGGGCTCACATCTAGTGGGACGTGGGTTGGCGACCACGGGGCCCAAGCTGAATCCGACATTGCTTCCACTTACGTGTGCCGGGCTCCTCTCCGTCTTCTTTCCTGTTGACCTCACTTGGTCACCTCTTGTTCTCTTCCGACCCCGACGGTATTAGGGTATCCGAGGCCTAGGGAGTCTCTTCCTTTCCCGCCTTAATTGGCCCTTGTCTCATCCTTTCTGATACCCTCCATCTGCGAGGGGTCAGCCTTTGTTTTCTTTTCATGTTATCTCCTGCCTTCTGCTCAAGGCACTCAAGGAGACAGGGTGTATGTAGCCCCACCACTTCTGGTGCACCCTGGATAGTGCTACACCCCCAGGGGCTCACGGCTGGTGAGTTCGGGAGTTGGCGACCCCGATGATTCCTGAGCTGGGTCCTGTTTTCCCCCTTTTATCCATTACCTGTGGGACGGACCCTCTCCTCTTTCACTTTCCTATCTGCCTTTTATGGCTCTCCTTCCTTCCAAGTCCCTCAACCCGCATTCTTCGAGGGTTGTGGGCATTTCTTTTCCTCCTGTCCTTTATTTGCCTCATCTCATTTTTCACTATCACCAAAACCATTAGGAGCCAATAACCTAGATGTTAGGCCCCTCAAAACAACAATTATCATCATTTTCATCATTATCAATACATTGATTGTGTTTGTTACTCTTATCCTAAATATTACTATATGAAAAAACATGATTTGTATCAGTATTTTTTATTTTTTCAAAATATTCAACTACATAGGAAACATATGTAAATATAAGCTTAACTTTGTATTTTTGTAATATATAAAATTATAATCTTGAATAGCATTATTGTTTGTCCCAAATTTGTGTCTCTTATAAATCCTTAGTCCTAATAAATAATAATAAATTAAAAATAAATTAAAAATAGTATTAAAAATATCTATTTTAAAATGGATTACAATAGTAATCCGTGCGACCACTAATGTTACTAAATTTCGCGCGACTACTGCAGTGTTAAATGGATTGGGCTTTTCGTGATGATCCAGAGTTTTCTTTACACAGTCAAGCAACAAATTGCTTGGTAATTGGAAATCCTTTTCTAGCCAGACCAAGAGTCCATTTTTCTAAAATAGTCTCTTCGTCTGAAATACTTCATTTTAGCTTTTGAATGAATTGCCAAACTGCCGCCCCTGAAAATTTGCCACTCTAGGCTCCAGCCTACTTAGCCTATTTAGAAATACGGCCCTGCTCGACCCTTCCTTCCATAACTAAGCTTGCTATTCCTGGGTGTCTTCGTACGTGTCCTACCAACCTATCTCTTATTCATTAGCAGTCGCCAGAAACATCTCTCCTCTCCCACGGGTCTTAATACCTCTTCGTTTGTAACCCTATCTACCCATCTGATCTTAATCTTTCTCCCATAACACCACATTTCAAACGCTTCAATTCTCCTCTTTTTTGCTGCACCAACAGTCCAAGTTTCACTTCCATAGAGCGCCACGCTCCAGACAAAGGCTTCGATAATTAACTTCCTAATACCTAAATCTATATTCGATGTCAACAGATTCCAGCACTGCATTGGGTTTTAAACTGAAAAAGTACAATTTCTGGTTATGCCACTGTTGCAGCAAATGAGCTATACCGGTATGTTTTATATACATATTTATGTATTTTTTTAAGCCTTGATCATAAGCCACGGGAAATGGCATTTTGGTAAGTGAGTGTGTCATTTGTGCAGCTGCCAAGGATAGCGCCCAGCTCCATGCTGTGCACAAATGCGTTTGTGCCAAATGCTCAACTATTTAACACTTTAACTGCTATGTAGTTCCAGATGAATAAACACCACTGTGCTGAGTTATTTTCACAAGTCTTATCCACATTCTACATCAAGGCCCTAAATCAATTTAACATATTCTCCCTTCTCCTTCTAATTCCATATACATGGTGGCCAGGAGTAATTCTCATTTTGCCTACTTCAAGACCAAAGTAAAGCAGTTGTGTTTGGTCTACTTATACAGATGTTGACAAAAATTAGTGGTGATTGCATTATTAATACGCAAGCCTTCACACAAATGATTTAATTGTTGTTAAAAAAAAAGCCTTTGTGACTCAAATATCCGCTTAAAAAAAAAGAGAAAAGATTGTTTTATACAAATACTATTGCGTGTTCTCCCACACAGAAACAGGTAGCCCGAGGAAATTTCTTTCGTTAACGATAGTGTGCTGACCCAAAACCGCAGCGGGAGTATGATTTAAGATAAAACACGGGGCGTAAATTTTTGGTTAAAAATAAACAGGGTTTGCAGAGCGACCGCTAGATGGACCTTGCTACCCCATCCGCGATATCAAGACGTCGAGGACTAAGAGCGGACGGGGAATTTTAGCAGTGGATGGTAAGATTTTTATAATTAACAGTGGCTATTTTCCAGGAGTTTTCAAATTTTTCGTCATTTTCCAGGAGTTTTCCAGACCTATTAAAAATCCAGTTTTCCAGGAGTAGTGGCCACCATGCATATATTACATAGGGTTACATGAAGAAAGTGGAGAGTTTCAAGTATCTGGGAAGCATGACACAAGATAAAGGAACGATAGAGAAATAAATGAGCGGGGGAGACAAGCAGAAGCACTCCGGAGGAGTGTGAGAAGCATGATATGGAGCAAGGATGTCCCTTACAACAGCAAAAAGGTCATATATCGGACGCACTATGTCCCTATCCTGACGTATGCCTCGGAGACCTGGGTTATGAAAGGAAGGGAGAAGAGCAAAATACAGGCCAGTGAGATGAGGTCCTTGAGCTTCAAAGATGGACAGAATAAGAAATGAGAGGACCAGAGAATTAATGAAAGAGGAACCATTACAGGATGGTATAGAGAAATCTAGACTTAGATGGTATGGATATGTAAAACGAATGGAGGAGAAGATGATACCCAGGAGGATACACAAGACGAAGTGGAAAGGAAAGAGACCGAGCACAGGTGGCTGAAGGGGGTGGAAGAAAGCGTGAACAAGAGAGGAGAAGACTGGACAAGGGTGGAGGCTGAGAGATGGTGGGAAGACAGAAGACGTTGGTGAGGGTTGTGTTCCAAACAGACCCGGCCAGTGGCTGGAAACTGTGCATGATGATGATGGTACTCAAATAAGTTTTCTTTAGAGATTGCAACCAGAAAATTATTTCCGGGGGATAGTTGAACAGGATGTAGGTCAAGACTGCCTTATGTAGTAATGACTGTCTAATTGGTCTTTCACTAAAGGTGACAAATCAGCCTTCTAGGGGGAAGCTACTGGCATGGCTTCCTTGCATGTAGCACCTTCAATTCCCGACGGATTGCACCAGGATTCAATCTTGCAACCTTGAGAACAGCAGGCGAGAATATCACTACTACACCATGCAGCCAGTCATGCTTTGGTTTGTAGGACACAAAAAGAATTTATTCAAACATTTCCTACTGTAAGTCCTTTCTACGATCAATCAAAATACTAGCAATTAGCTCAACGAGCCAGCACAAATCAGTTCCAAAACCTGCTCAGCAACTTCGGCACATAATGCTACTAAACTATCTTACCTAAATTCCTACAAACTAAAGTTCAACTTAGAAAATCTACACTTGGAAGCTTGGGGATGCTTTGGTTAGTCTTTCCCCAAAACTGTTGCTTTAATGCTGACAAGTCATAGTGCCATTTAATGAAGGAACGTTATCGCTGCACCCCGCAGCCAGTCGCTATCGCACACCAAACCCTTAACCCTTAAAAGTTGCTTTGTGGTATATATTCTGGGTTACAGTATAATGTGAACCACAGGATCTATATATGTAAGCTACCACTGCGAATATTGGACCTATAAGATAAATGTGGTATAAAAGAGTACCATAACGACAATATGCAGCCTACATTAGTTATAGGGTTACCACGTAGAAAGGAATGTTGGAGGCGGGATTCACCATACGTTGTCGCTGAAGAGCTTCCCCCTCCATACACAACTTCACAAGGTCCAACGACAACAACAAGTAAACCAGTAGCAGCGAGAAAGAGACACTTCCCCTACGTGATGCACATGCGCAGCTAAGAAAGACTAGCAGTGGACAGACAAGAGAGCTGGAAACACTCTCCCCTACTTTGGTGTGCATGCGCATTGGAACGTTCTTATCTATGTGGTAACCCTATAGTTATTGTTGTTTTAAGGGGCAGAACTACAAGGTCATCTGCCCCTAAAATATGTACATTGTACAGTCGGCAATGATAAGAAATCTCCTGAGGCTAATGTATGTGTGAATAAGGTAACATGCTCTTATGGCTAAAGCCTCAAGTAATGCGAATCAGTTCAAGAACACATGGAACTGTTGGCAATAGTAAAGCAGCACTTTTCCTGAGGCAAAGGTCAATTAAATAATTAAGAATGCAGCCAATGGCCAGTTAGATAGGCTACATAATCAATCAAGTTGATTCACAACAGAATTGAGTCAAAAGGTAATGTAGGTAAATTAAACCTGTCATATAAAAGTAACATTAGCTAATATGAAAAATGGGTGTTGTACCATCTGCAACACTAAACTAGTCTTCCAACAAATCGTGTCCTCTTATATCGCTCTTGTAGTTGAGGCCACTGGACGAAAATTGCATCTGCAAAGAATAGCAGGATCTTCCCAGATAACGATAATGTTTTTACACGACACACGCTTTCAATAAAGATGATGGTTGTGTTGGTAATCCAAAACAATCTCATCGCAAAGGCTATAACACAGATAGGTATACAAGTCCCTGGCCCGTTACATAGAATTAACTCGGGCCGATGGTACAGCATAACAGGAATAGCTGCTAATGTAGAGTAAATGGTTGTAAAGACGGAACTGGTGTACGACTGACTGACATTTCGACTACGAGGGATCTTTACAACGTTGTAGCTGGAGTTACGGTCATGTTCCACTTCATGTATCTTTACCTCACTAGACACATCCGAAGAAGCCATAATATACATACGAGGTACGTAACGGTCAGAATTGAGATTACAGGTAAGTCGTAGCATTTCCGTAGTATGCCCTCCAGATCCAATGATAATTGCAGTTTTGACACTATCATAACCTTCACGCTTGAGGTTAGGTTCAGTATGAATTTGCCACAAAAGATACACAAGTCTGACACACATAACGGAAACAAACACGCCAAGCAAGTATTCTAACATTGTACTATTTATAATGCGTGTATTGCACACACCACGTTGTACCTCAGTTTGTAGGAGACGTGTCCTTCCACAAATTTGATTTTTTTAATCCCGCCTTGCAATTCGGACTCATTTGTGTTTCTCATCTCCATCGCTGCCAACCCAAATGTACAGAAATTTGCTTATTTGCTGTAAATGTCTCTGCCATAAATAGGGATTTTTATTTTTCTTTGACTAAAGTTCAGTTTGGAAATCCGTTACGGAATAGAAAAATTATAATATTTCGACGTTGAAAAATGTAAAGGGCACTTTATTCTCGCCACAGAAATTCTCGCTTGGTGGCCTTGCATGATATGTTGGAACGGAGTAGCCAACTTAAGTAGTAATCATAAGAGTAGCTTTCCTACTCTTTGCTCCCTACAAAAATCCTTTGAAGTTTCATGGTCCTTGTTCTACTTGATCTTTGCTTTGCTTCTTACTCTGCGGCTGCGTTGCTCGTTGCTCTGTGCTTTGTTATGGAACCGTGAAGTGTCCATTTGTGAATTATAATACAATTTGGGAGACAGGAGAATTATCATGTGGTCTAGCTGAACGTAGCTACGAACCGATACATTCGACTGATATACTGGGTTCGAATGTGTCATCTGAGAAAGAAAAGATACCTTTCTTGATCTCTAAATCACTGTCATAACATCCTACACATGCCGGCAATATCGTTGTCATTGCATACTGAAATTCTGTGGTGTTGGCAAAACGACGTAGTTCTTGTGTTATTGTGAAGATACCGGAGGGGATAAGAAAATAATAGTAAGTATCACACTGGTTTTACAGTAATTTTCCTTGCGCTTAACGCCATAAGTTGGCGAATTAGTTTGTTATTGATTGAGAGTTAAGCTCTAATTACCGGAAAGTACGTCCCTCTACTGTCAAATTTGTGCCCTTAACCTTTACATCCATATCAATAGGCAAAGGTCATTTAATTCAGCCACCAGATTCATTTCCCCAAGTGATTGGTGGTGTGGGGATTTTCCACCTCTGATAGGCATGGGTCCTATGTCTTTTCTTTAAGTTTCTCATAAGCTTAAGCATAAGAGGACTGAAATGTTGGATAAGTGCCAGGCCTACATAAGTTACATATGGACAATTGAAATAGCCTGTTGATGGGAAGCAAAGTTGGAAACTTTTTGTTGTATAGTGTATTGATGGATAGGCGTTATGATTACTCATAATCATTCAAACCTTGACCTTCACTTTATAAGAAAAACTACTTTTGGTTGGAAGTTTGTAGTGGATAAGTAGTTGGAATTTGCTCTCACACAGTGAAGTAAAATGCCTTGGAAAATGTACCGTACAAGAACCTCGAAAGAATTGAAAAGGTAAAAGCAAGGTACATAAAACACTGTCTGCAAATAGGGAAATATGCACCATCGAGACTTGCCTATGAATTAGCAAGAGAGACCATCTTCATAGAAGACATCAGATATAAGCTCAAACTGCAGGTTCGAAACCTGGCGCAGTCAGCTGGCATTTGAGGGTGCGCAAATGCGAGGGAGCCGTGTCAGTAGATTTACTGGCACGTTAAAGATCCCCTTCGGGGCAAATTCCGGCACCCCAGCGTCTCTAAAAGCCAGTGTAGTTAAAAGGGACGTAAAACCAATAACATTATTATTAATTATAATCTCAAACTGCCATCTACTGATGCTTACCGGGCACTTCTAGCTGCTAGACAAAGGAAATGAATGGACATTGTCCTGGAATTTTATAGTATCAATGCAATGCAAGACAGTAAGAGCTGCCATTAGGAGCATGAAAAATGGAAAGGCTCCAGGACCAGGCGATCTTCCTGCAGAAATCTGGAAAATTAAAGAACTTAATGAAAAAGCGATCACCTGGCTCACAGAATTCTTCAATTCTATCATCCACTGCGGACATATACCCATGTGTTGGTCATCTAGTATCACCGTACCAATTTTTAAGGATAGAGGAGACCCAGCTGAATGTACCAACTATCCTATCCGGCTCCTCTCCCACACCATGGAGATATTCGAGCGTATCCTTGACAACCGGCTGCGAAACTTAATCCAGCTCTCAGAAAATCAATGTGGGTTTGTGAAGGAATGTGGCACGATAGATGCAATCTTTGCTGTATGCCAGCTGATGGAGAAATCACGGACCGACTCCAGCAAAATCCCGCGACGAACTGACCACGGAACTGACGTAGTAATCAGCTGACAACCAATCGCGTTACCGATAGCAATACGTCAGCCGTGAGATCACGGTGACGTCGCTGATCTCCCTGAAATCTCCCCAGACGCCGCTGTATCGCAATGTATAGTTGAACCACAGCTACCCTACAACAGTTTGCATTCATCAGGGTTCAGCTCTGTCTCCACTGCTCTTTGTAATTGTAATGGACACCATTATGCGCAAACTTCAGAAATGCGTGCCATGGACAATGTTATATGATGTGATGCTTGCGGCACACACCAGGAAGGATCTTGAAACCCAAGTCCAAACATGGAATGATCGTCTGGAAAGATTTGGTCTTCGTTTAAATATCCACAAGACTGAATACCTTGAAACGATTTCATCTCCTGGACCTATACAAATATATGGAGCACCTCTCGCCAAGGTGGATACATTTCGATATTTGGGTTCTCGATTACAGAGTGACGGCTGAATAAATGAAGAGCAAGAATCAACGCAACGTGGATGCGATTCAGAGATGTAACTGGTGTTCTTTCTAAGAAGATGCCCATCCACCTAAAATCACAGATATACCGCTCAATGGTGAGGCTAGTTGCATTGTGAAAGTTCTGAGCACTCGCTACATGTCATGGAAATGCGGATGCTGAGAAGATTGTTAGCCATTTCTCTGCTCGACCACATCAACAACCCAATGATCCGACAACTAGCTGGTGTTGCTCCAATCCATAAGAAAATGCAGGAATGGAGACTTCGTTGGTATGCCCATGGCGTACGAGTACCGCATGGTTCAGTCATCAGCTCAGCCTATCATCTCGCTGTTGAAGGCCAGAGACACCTTCGGAGACCTAAACTAAGATGGCTAGACACTATAAACTCAGATCTAAGATCAAGAAGCCTAAATCCGCAGGAAGCGCTTCATCCAAAAAAATGGCATGTATTGATCCGAAAAGCGGACCCCGTTCCAACGGGAACACGCTAAGAAGGAGAAGAATGCAATGCAAGACGGATCATAGACAGACTTCTAACAAAGACATACAACCACTAGACTAGCAACCCATGGCTTCCACCACAAGTTATGTAACAACAAGAAATTCCATTTGCCAAGCAAGAATTGCATTTGTTCACTTTGTAGAAAGTACTGCGAAAAATACCATATTGTGTTGTGTTCAAAAAGGACCAATAGCATCACGCAAATTGGCAAAGAATAATGAAACATTTCATGTAATCTATTGTATATGCCCTTTCGGGTGCTATTCCTATTAATAAT
This sequence comes from Meconema thalassinum, assembly GCA_946902985.2. NCBI lineage: Eukaryota > Metazoa > Arthropoda > Insecta > Orthoptera > Tettigoniidae > Meconema > Meconema thalassinum. The sequence goes on from OX336395.1 coordinate 195,489,809, forward strand.
AAAATGCCTTGGAATATCAGTATTTGTAATCCCTTCAACTTGTTTCTTTTGTTTTAGATACACCATAAAAGACTGAACATGACTTCATCATTCAGCAAGAATGCAGGGGAGGAGCAGTCTTATGCACAGTTAGATTTGAGTGGCAAACTAATAATTAAGGTTAGTATCGCCGACCTTAGGCCCCAGTTTTGTTTTCTGGTTCTGTCTGGGAAATTAGAACTGACGTAAGGGCTGAAACTGGTGAGCAGTATAGATTGCGATACCTTACACTACAAAACTCCCCTAGACACATTCTTGACGTTATGGAATATACTAAAGGCTTAACCTGCAATATGTAGACTATAGGCTAAGTGTTAAACTCTGTGTATTATTAAGACTTTACAAACCTTATGCCCCAGACCCCTTTTCGGTGGCGATGCAGTTGACCCAATCCTTTGTATAAAAAGTTTTTAAAAACTGAAATTACTTGAATTAGTAGAATTAGTAGAATATCTGGAGAAGATTTAATATTAGATGTTCGCTGCTCTGCTGTCATAGACCCACCTTCCCGCCCTAATAGTAACGCGACTTATACAGTTGAAATCGAAGCTCTTACCTCCATCTTTCTCACTGTCAGTAATGCCAACCCCCACGCATTCGGTACTATATCGCATCCGGCAGACCAATGGTGGTTGGGTAGCGCGCGTGCCGCGCTAGCTAACAGATAACACCCCTGGTTTTTGTCACGCACAGTGGGGGTGGTCACACATCAATAATCTTTATCCAGGCCAATGGTTTTGCCTTTTATTTCATTATTCATGTTGGCAACGTGTCACGTGGGTATGACGTGTCGATGTAAAATGGTGGACGATGTTCGAATGAACACAACCAAAAATGCTTACTTTACGTAAAAAGCTATTATATTTCCGGTGTAGGCAGTGGGAATTCAAACAAATGAACTCGCTAGGACTCCCAGAAAGGTATTCTAATCATAAATTATATATTTCCAATAAGCTATGTTGTTAAAAGTGATGAAAAGGGAGGATTGAGTCAACTGCACTTTTAATCCCCTTTCTTGTAGTGCTAGCAGTCATTTTATTAGTTCTGAATGAGAAGTCACTCGTACCTTTTCCTCTTGTATTTCGATAATATATGATTTTCGTACCATGCTTCATCTTCTAGGGGACATTACCTGACACTCTAGATAATTTGGAGTAATTAATATGTCAGTGCTGCCAACATGATTCTATGCTTGCTGATAGGTTCAATTTTAAAATACATGTAACTTCTATACTAACAAATGGATTTCATCCAAAATTGGCACAACAAGATATAATATTTCAGATTATTTCTAACCAGCACACTCATGACATTGTTACCAACATGCTATTACGCGTGCTGATTGATCCAATGTTTAACTGCATGTAACGTCCATTGGACTTCAACCAAATTTTGTATCCTGTACCTTAAGAGATGGAACTAAGAATATATTCAGTCACCAGGGCTGCCAAATGTAGTGCTCTATTAGGCTACTTTATACCAGGAATATTTCGAACTAATTGGACATTTTGATATTACCAACTTAATTTCGTCATTATTCTAGATAGGTTCATATACTGTGGAATAATCATTGGAATGAAAAGTAGGCTCTTTAGTTCGTCACTGAACTTCTTGTTTCAAATAGTCAACAAAAAAAAAAAAAAAAAAAGTGCCGTCAAGTTAATATGAAAGTGCGCCAAGTTCCAGTCTTAAGTTAGGACATGGATTGTGCGAGATAACCATCTCCAATTTCAATCAAGAATATTAAAACGCATCAATCATTTTCATCCAAACCCATGGTTTTTGCCTAGCCCAATATTTTAATCCAGACCAATGGTTTTAGCATAGACCAATAATACATTATCAAATTTCAAAAGAAATTCAAAAAATTGATCCGGTTAGCTCAATTTGTTTGCCACTGTTTCGCCCTGGTGCACCATTTACTACTCTGGAAAACAGGGAATACATAGTGAATTGTTTAACCCTGGAAAACTCAGGGAATAATCAGGGTATTTAATTGTCACTCAGGGAATTTTAGTTTTACAAGGACCAACCTCGAATAATTGGAAATTAAGCATTTAAATGTTGATGGGGGGAAAAGTATATTCTAGTGATGATTGTTGTAGACGTATGTTTACAGTGACGTTGGATCAGTAAGCTCTCATTTCTTGCAAGATAGAGCACACAAACTGCATGTGCAGACTATGTATTTGTATATAAACGTGTAACTGTACGATTTTTGAGAGCATCACTATTGACGAGCTACTTTCATTACTCGCTAGTACGATAGTTTTTCTGGATGGAAAATTTAGAAATTGCCAGAAAAATATCTTTTTTTTTCTCTCTCGTTTCAACTTTGTCACGCTACCCTTTATTGTTCAAGCACTTTTTCAAATGCTCTTCATGTACAAACTCTGTTTTATATATTTATTGTGGCCGCTACTGTTACTCAGGGAATTTTCTTATTTATCCTGGAAAAATCGGGGAATTGTCAGGGAAATCTGTTAGTTGGTTTTGGTAGACACCCTGTTGAGCTCGTCAGTTGGTATGTTACACCTCACCAAGACACTTGGCTAGTACACACTGTGATCGCCACTGCAAAGCTCATACGATGCCACGAGCAGCGCCAATGTACTTTGAGAGACAAGCTCCCTCTTCCAAAAATTAGCCTTGCCTAGTTAGTTATTGTTGTTTTAAGGGGCAGAACTACGAGGTCATCTGCCCCTTAGCCTTACCTAGGCTATCCTCTAATGGAATTACTGTTTCCCGAAGGATACAGGAAATTTATTTCTTCGAATGGGTGTGATAACTAGGGCTCGGATTTTTAGGTAATAAATAAATATTTTTTTATGTAAATCCATATTTTAAGCATTTTTTCTATAAATGCATAAATTCCTGCTTTTCACTTATTAGCACATAAAAAGACATACATAATATTTACTTTTTTTTTAAACCAGTATGCTAGTTATTTCTGTTTATGGCACTTTTGTTGTGTGCTACTTCAACGGGGAAGATCCTGTGAGATATCTAATCTTCATGCAGAGCGTATGTCAGCTTGCAACTGTGTTATTCTTAACTTGTCGCCCCGTCTCACTCACTGTGGAAGCCGGCGATTTCCTTGTCCATAACCATATTGCACCACATGCTAGACCTTCGCCTCCCCCAGCTACCTGGAACCAGTGTCACTCTCACGCAGTTCATTTCTGGCACTATGAAGTGTAAGGCAGTTCTGCGATGCCTAAAGTAAAAACAACTACAAGTTATCGACTGTTACAGAATTTAAAGATAATTTACTTCTGATGAGGGCGTTCTGTTCTGCCAACCATGTGATAAAGCAATCAAGGCTGAACAGAGATCTCAAGTTACACAACACCTCAAGGGCAAGAAACATATTGCCGCAGCTTCACGCCTTCAGAGGAAGTGTTTCGCGATAATCGTCGGTCATTTGTGATGGACAACCTGAAGATGTATCTCGTGTATTGTAATGCTTCAGCAGTCAGTGAGACATAGCATAAATTGCATTCGTGAGTACTTCATATTGATTATATTCACATTAATAAACTAAATTATAATTACATATTTTTACTTTTTTGTCACATAACTTATTTCAGGTATTTTTAATACATAATAAATATTTTCACGATTTTAAGCACCCAAAAATCCGAGCCCTAGTGATAACACATGATCAAATTTCAAAGAAATTCGAAAAATTGATCCGGTTGGCTCAATTCATTTGCCAGTGTTTCACCTGCGAGCCCAATAGTACACCAGGGCGAAACACTGGCAAATGAATTGAACTAACCTAGCGTTAGCCGATATAAACACCCCTGGCTTTTGTTATGCACAGTGGGGGTAGTCACGCATCAATAATCTTTATCCAGGCCATTGATTTTGCAATTATTTTTCACATAATTACAACGTAACATGTGTCGTGTGGTGTGTTTTGTATCGGACATGTTGGCAACAGTGACGGGTCATGATATGATGTGAATGTGTGCACTTCAAACATGGCTGCCGTCGTTGAATGAGCAAGAAATATAAACATTTCTTTACATAATATAACAAATATTTCCGGTGCAGCAGTGAAATTGACAGTATTTTCAATTCCTAATGACTCTCAGAAAGGTATGTGAATCATATATTATCAATAATCTGCCAGGTACAAGAATAAGGCAAGAATTAATAACCAGGGGTGTATGGGTCTAGAGAAAACCAGCGTTTTCTTGTTGCAATATGTGGGCTACAGTACTATATGCTTATAAATAAATAAATAACCCCTGGCACTATAGCCCGTGAAGGGCCTAGGCCTACCAAGCGACCACTGCCCAGCCATTTGGCCTGCAGATATTGGGGTGACGTGTCACCTCGGCCTTTAATCTTGGTTTTCTTGATCGGGGCGCTGCCTCACTGGCAGACAGCTACTCAATTGTCCTCACGAGGCTGAGTGTACCCGTTCCAGCCCTCACATCAGTTTCTAAAATCCCTGACAGAGTCAGGAATCGAACCCGGGGCCTCCATGTGAGAGGCAGGTGCCCTACCCCAACACCACGGGGCCGGCGTACTATATGCTTACGGTTGCAATATTCTATTTGTCCCATTTATTTTTTAAATTTATCGTATGGTTTTTAGTGTCGGGAGTGTCCGAGGACATGTTCGGCTCGCCTGTGTCTGTAGCTGCTTCCAGCGGACAACCTTAGGGTGAGCTACAAGTTCCATTCAATTTCAAGTAGTTCCAACTTCTGCTACCAGATATCAATGATACCTAGTGGTGAACGTTGGAACTTTGATAGAGAGTTCTAACGAAATCCAACCTGGAAATTTAACTTCACACAAGTTTAGTCTGTGGAAGGATCTTTTACATGCCATGAATGTTGATTTTAGGTTTCGCTTTGAAACAAGGAATGCACTTATGAATTACAGAAGAAACTTCATGAATTCCATTTATAATCCAGTACTTTTCCCTTAAAAGGCAAAGCAGAGTGCGTGTACCAACATGCAGATTACGATAATGAAAGTCACGTATAATTAAAGAAGTAACGTGATGTTTGGAAGGCAAAATAACGGGATGCTTTTTGTCCTCAGAGAGTAAAGATTGCGAGAGCCTTCCACCTACCCTGAGTAACCCATAGTCATCAAGGAACGGGGCTAAAGCACGAAGACGACTGGATTTGGGAAGATCTCTTTTAGAAGAAAGCAAAGACAACTCAGAAGAAAAGGCTTCTTGCTGTGTCAGTTGTAAAATCTTAATGGTAGCGAGATTCAATTCATGATTGGTAAGGTGTGGTTTAGGGAGAAGAGGTTGGTCAACCACAAGATATTTCCATCTAAGGAGATAGGCGACAATCCGTAGTAATTTATGAAAAGAAGAATAGCGGGACAACAAAGGATGAGATGCGTTGGAAACAAGACACGAAGCAATGGGTAGAGGTACTTTAGCGTCAGGCAAGTTGGAGTTTGTAGCTGGGGGTTTAGAAGGCCATGAGGAAGATTCGTCGATTAGCCACGAGGGCCCATGCCAGTACAATTGGGAAGCTGCCAATTGAGAGGGTAAACAACCACGAGAGATGATATCAGCTGGATTATCCGCACTGGGAACATGCCTCCATTGACATCCAGAAGAAAGAGTTTGAATTTTGGAAACCCTGTTTGCGACAAAAGTTTGCCAGTGAGAGGGGTTTTTGGCTATCCAAGAAAGGGCGATCATAGAATCGCTCCAGAGATAGATTTGCGAGAATTCGACCTTTAATACTTCCCGTAATTTCTTGACAAGTTCTGCAGCCATTAGTGCAGCGCACAGTTCGAGCCTAGGCAAAGTGATAGTTTTAAGAGGAGCGACCTTCGATTTGGCACAAACAAGGTTAGAAACTGGAGATCCATAGAGTGAATCGTGATAAACTAAATATGCACAGCAACCATAAGCTTTTTCGGAACTGTCCGCGAACACGTGAAGGAAAAAAGATGCATTAGAATGAGAGCTGATTAAATTCCTGGGAATTTCAATAAGGGAAAGATCCAACAAATTGCTGCGAAACGAGAGCCAACGATTAAGAAAAGAAAGAGGGACAGCGTCATCCCATTCACATTTAAGCGACCACAGCTCTTGCATGAAGAGTTTGGCTATAACGATAACTGGGGCAAGGAATTGAAGCGGATCAAAAATTTTTGCAATTTCAGAGAGGATTTGTCTTTTTGTATTAGGAAGCTCTTCTGCGAGCGAAACTTTATAGATAAGAGTGTCAGTGCTAGTGCACCAGTGAACTCCTAGAGTTTTTATGGATTCGGAGTTACCACAAATTTCGACAGAAGAAGGATCTACGTCTTCGGTGGGAAACTGAGTGAGAAACTCAGGGGAGTTGGAGTTCCACTTATGAAGTGGGAAACCTCCATTCTTTAGTAATGCTTGAAGTTCTAAAGACACAAAAGAAGCTTCCTCCAAAGAGGGGAAGGATTGCAAATAATCGTCGACATAGAATGACGTAGTTAGTGCTTCAGAGGCTTTGGGGTTAAATAAATGACCATCTTGAGAGGCTAGCAAGTGTAGGGATCGGATAGCAAGGAAAGCAGAGGGTTTTAAGCCATAAGTAACCGTTTTCAAGCGAAATACCTTAATGGGCTTACTGGTTTCATCACGCCACAAGATTCTTTGAAGATCTCGTTGTTCTGGTCGAATTAACACTTGACGGTACATCTGTTTTATGTCGGCTATGACAGCTATGGGAAATAATCGAAAATTTAAGAGTATTGACGTCCGAAACGGGGGAGGAGCTTACGGTCAGCTGTTTGCAATATGGCGGCGATATAGTGACGTGAAGTAATTGGGTGTACGTTTGTTATGGCTTCTAATTATTTATGATGGCAAAATACTACATATTTTCTTTCATTGATAGACATATTTTTTATAATCCATTTAAATGCAGCTAATTACTACCAGTTAAAAATATTACCCGCATGTAGATAGTTAATTTACTGTCTGCTGTTACATAGGCCTATATGAAGCCTGTACTTGGAAGCCTAGCGTTATCGATGTTTTAATTAATTTCACAATATATATATATCTCACATAACACAAAGAACGACTCCCTGATAATAAATTGAATCAAGCAACCCTGAATTTGCATGAATGTTTTGGGTTCAAAGAAGCGTTACTTGGGATGCTCAAATCATACTTCAATATTGCAAATATTGACCTACATACTTGCTGTTCAAAGGCAAGAATATTAATTTATTACTCTCTTGCCACAGGCAAGTTAAAATGGAGGCATCCTTTTTATCAATATATTTAATTAAATGTTTAAAATACAGATATTTAACAAAGCTGGAGTCTCCATTTGAACTTGTCATAAGCAAACGGAACAGATCAAAAACTACACTAAAAGCCAAACCAAATTCACTCCTCAGCTCGACATAAACCATAATACAAATTAAAACCTATACAAAACATACTCTCCTTACTGTTGTACAACTTTCAAACCAACTATTCGCACTCAAAACTGAAAAACCCTGAAATGGGAACTAATTAAACTTAGAATAGCCTAGGCCGATCCGGTCTCCTGCTACATTACCGCATATGTATACTTAACATCACTTTAACTTCAAAATTACGACTATTTAAGTGACCTATCTGCCTGAGTAGTATAGGTGTTACCGGGCTGCCTGGGATGATGGGTCACCAAACCGGTACTTAAAACTAAGATTTTACATTTTAATTAACTAAATTCAACAGTAGGGAGATCATAGCCAAAAACACAATAGGCTACAAGTTTATCAGTATTTTTGATGTAGCTAAATCCATGTGAATACAAATTAGAGACAATAACTATCAATAATCAACAGTACCGGTGGAAAGAAGTCGTCTTCACAAAAATGCACACTGCACACTGTCATGTAACATGTTTTCCAATTGACAGCGCCGAAGCCCATCTTTCCCTCTGAACTTTTTGTACAGGAAAGTAGTGAAGATATTTCGTACCCGTTTTATACGATTTGCAACCGTATACAGAGCAGTACCTCCTCGAATTTGACAAATTTCTTTCTGTTTCCATCACCACGTCAATGCTTCACCATCTAAATAAACCACACCAGTCACAATGTTACAGCTTCAACATTCTACCGCGTGGCTGCGCCATCCAACTTTTCTGACGTCAATAGCAGATAAATCTGATTGAATAGCAGGACCAGAATAAAGAGTGTCGTTAAGGCTGTTGCCATTAATGTCGGGTGATGAACCATTGAAAACAACTCGGATTTTATCTTTTACAAAAGGGTTTTTCCACACAGGATGATGATTTAAATAAACCGTTTCGATTGGGGGGTGCAATTCATCATCGGATTTGTTAACAACCTCCATATGATCTAAGCTTTCATACTCATCCATGAACTCAGTGTACTGCTTTTTGACGAGGGGTTCCTTTTTGAATTTGCTCTCGATAGCAAAGAGAGCTTTTCGAGCTTTAGGCTGAGAGTTAATAAGTTTGGGGGGATTGTGTAATCTTGGCATTTGAACGACGAACCGTCCATCAGAAGAACGAGTGGTGGTGTTCAAAAAAAGTTGCTCACAGAATTCATTTTCTGAAGAAGTTACATTAGGAGAATCAACATTTTCAAGCCTCCAAAACTGTTCCAGGTCAGTATTGGAGAAGTAACATTGCGATGCAGGTTGAGGAGAATAATGGGGAAGTTGCCCTGTGACAATCCATCCAAAATTAGTGTCTCTAGCGACCACGTTTGAGGATAGCTTGCGAACCTGTTTCCGAAGGCAGTTCCAAAAGACATTGGCACTAAAGAGTATGTCAATGGGATTTTGTGTGTTAAACGAAGGATCGGCTAACCTTAAATGCGAGGGAATGTTTAACCCCGAAATATCAACCGAGTGACTAGGAGTGTCTTCTCCAATGCTATTGAGAATTAGACAATTAAGTTTAAAAAAGTTGTTTCTATGACAAATATCTCTTATGGTTAGTTTTGAAAATTGTAAAGCTTGCGATTTTGAGCTGTTGATGCCTGACACATTGATAGAAGTGGGGTTTACGGGTAGGCCTAGTTTTCTAATCAGGGAATTAGATACAAAATCATGAGTTGCCGCTGAGTCTAGAAGACCGCGTGCACGGACCCAGTTGCCAAAGTTATCCTGAACGTCAATTTGAACAGTAGACAACAATACTTGAGCACTGCGAATGGACTTAGCATTTTGAATGTATGATGAAGCATTAGAACTGTTAACACTATCATTTTTCGGCGAAGTAGATGCTGTCGATGACCTTGCCTGATCATGACGATGTAGCAGAGTATGATGAGCCTTTTCACAATGGTAGCAAAGTCTTGTGGACTTACAGTTAGAAGCAGAATGCGTGGGCGCTAGGCAGTTGAAACAATGTTTGTTTTGAGCGACTAATTTTCGTCTGTCATCGACTGACATTTCTTTAAAGGATTTGCAGAGGTATAGGGCATGGGGATCTTTACAAAGTATGCACTTTACCGGTTCGTTTAAACTTTTGCGAGGTTCACCTTGCGTGTTTAAAACAATAGAGCTAGCAACACGACGTTCACTAGACCTAGTTGGGTAACCAGTAGTGTTTGATTTGAATTTGGATGAGCTGGACCCTGGTTTTTGGGTATTAGACGCTGAGCGTTCGCTTTTGGGTTTGATGGACATTAATTCGAATTTGGAACTAGGAGATGAAGGTTCGCTCTGATTAGCTAGCGTGGTTAAAAGTTGGCATCTAGCGTTTATGAAAGTGACTAAATGCTCGTAAGGGTAGTCGTCTTCCTTAGAAAGTTCAATTTCCCAAGCTTTGAGGGTAGCAGCATCAACTTTAGAAACTACTAAATGTATTAGGAAAGTATCCCAATGTTCAGTAGGCTGCTCTAATTGGGACAAAGCTTTAACGTGGAGTTGGGTAGTGTCAATTAAAGTACGCAAACTAGTGACGTCATTGTGCTGTGACGCAGGTAGGTTAAATAGAGCCTTAATATGGCGTTGAATACGTAAACGTGAATTTCCATATCTTTCTTTTAATAAGTTAAAGGCAATGGGGTAATTTTCGGCACGCAGAGGAAGTGCTTCAACTAACTGCAAAGCTTGACCTCGAAGGATAGATCTCAAGTAATGAAACTTGTAAATGACTTGAATGTCTTCATTGTCATGAACAAGGGAGCAAAATAATTCATAGAAAGAATCCCAAGTGGATTCATCTCCAGAAAAATGGGGTAAATCAATTTTCGGTAAAGTAGGTTTGGGCTTGTGAGTGCTCTCACGGAAAGAAGTTTGGGGTTCGTGAAGGGAACCAAGAACAGAAGCGTCCTTTTTCTGCTCCTCTTCGAGTTGGCGTATTATTTTGAAAGCAGAACCTATGCCTTCGTAATATAAGTTCTCTACTTCGACACGATCTTCTGTTTGATTGAGCATGCAAGTTTCAATTTCAGTTTGAATGTTACAGTAGTTTTCATAAGAACGTTCAAAATCCTTTACACGATGTTTCAACAAATCTAATTGCGCGTCTGAGGGATCTAATTCTTTTATGTACCTTCTGAATCGGGTAATTTGCCCTTTATAGGATGCTCGTTTAGAAGTAAGTTTTTCATCCTTATCCTTATCAGTGGGAGCCATATTAAAGAAGATAAATGAAAATGTAACTCACGAAACTGTGGAACCTTGGAAATGCTGTCAAGCTGGCAGCAGCGAATGAGTAGAAAGAACGGGACACACCATAGGAGACAGGAGCGGCCTCTTTCCCGTTCACAGGCTTTGCACGATGTGGTTATAGCTGAAATATTCAACACAGATATTAGAAATATGCAAAATATTGTCAAATGACACTTTTTTTAAAAAGAAAAAAGAAAAAATGGGCTCTCCCGGGTTTCTGGGACCAAATTTTGGGTAGATTATGGGATGAGGAATAACCCACCCACCAAGGGAAGATGATTAAGAGAAGGAAGTAGATTTGGGATTTGGAAAAGAAGGATAGAAAAATAGGAGGAGAGTCCCACAAAATTAATAAGTTGAGATTTAAATACACTTAGAAGCAGTTGCCAATGGAAATTAACTCTCGGATACCTAAAGTAGGTACGAGCTTGGTCGAGGCTAACGGGAACCGCAGCTAGGACTTGGGCGGTTTGCAAGAGAGAAGCTTTAGTACATTTCCTCCCGAGCATGTATAAAAGTACTATGGGGAAGGGTGATGGTCTGGCAAGACTTAGAGGAACAAATTTACTGTATGTTTTCTCAAAGAAATTAGGTTTTACAAAGTGATTCGAAGAATGCCAATGATTTAACTCAAGCTTGGTATTTTCAATTTCCAAAATTATGGAGTTCCTGTAAGGGCGACCAAGTGTCTCTAAGAAGGAATATGATAAAAGATTATGCCTTATTGGGTAATCTTGGTAAATGAACCAATGGTTGCATTGGACAATGGCTAAGCTTTTACTCAGCGAGGAGCCGGCTAAAAGTTTAGACAAAAAGAAACACTTATTTTTTAGAAAACTGACCATAAGTTTTCGGAGAGGGTCTCCACAAGCAGGTAGTTGGCTTAGCGAACTTTACTTGCCTTACTGGCCAATTAGAATTAGCTATTAACGCTAAGAAGAACTTTAGTAAGGTGAAAATTAAGAGTTCTTGCTCAAATGCAACAAATGGTGAAAGCCCTATTAAAGATTTTAATGTCATTGAGTGAGGAGAGTCAAGGAAGACAGGATTTTGCCTAAACTTTATATTCGCAAATGAAAAAGCGAAGGGAAAAGATTTGTTTATTTTACAATTAGAAAAAGTTTGATGAAATTAACAGTTATGCAATATAATTTTAATAAACATAGTTCATTTGAACTTTTTAACAAATAGGGTCGCAGACCTCTCAACATTAAACGGTTGCTCCAGGCAATTGACAATTTACAAGGTTTCAAACCTTACATGTTTCTAAAATCTTTATAAGAGTTAAACCAATAAACAATGAAATAATTAAAGCTTGAACGTGAATTGGAGTACAAAAAGTGTACCTTAAGAAATTCTTGAGAGAATGTTCTAGAGAAAATGACAATTTTGAAAAGGACAATAATAACAACGTGAAAATAAGATAGAAGTTCCTACAACTTCTTATATTTATACAGAGTTAATATATGAGAATTATACAAAGAGGGCAGGTCACTTACTGTGAAACCTGAAGAAAGTGAAAAGGAAGTTTCTAGACTTCCTATGTTTAATTAGGAATCACGAGAAAAATGGGGCAGTTTCCATTTCGTGAAACCTGAACATGACTCGCTCAAGAGTTTAGAGAATTGTTTTCCCTGATTTTGAAGGGAGGAACAATGTAAGTTTGAAACGTGTGCTAGACACGTATCACAAAGATTATACAGAGATACTTAATGATAAACCAACAAAAATGGAAGGGCACTTCTTGGAATGACACCTTATTGGAACAGACCTAGATTAAAAGTTTATTGCAGATTGTTAGTGAAAGGTTTAGGAAAGAGAAATGGGAATTAAGGAAAATGTTTATGGCCTTATTTGAATATAAGCGGACGATCGCGACGCGGTAGAAAAGTTGAGCAAGCACTGGTTTTTACTATAGTTCATTGAAACATATGAAAAGTTCACTGTTGAGACACAAAGTTTGTGGAAAAGAAAGTTATTGCAATGATGAAAATAACTGGTTTCACTAGATAAGTGAGAGTCTATTTCTTGAGAAAGTTGTAAAGTACAATTAAATGCGCTATAGAAAATTCCCGCGGTGGACGAAACTTCACTATGTAGTAATTTAGTTTTAAACAGAATTCTCCCAAGTACGTGAGAAATACATGACGGCAGGACTCGTAGATTGAGTACCGAATCTGGAAAGTTCCAGAACAATCTTAGTAGTAAAATGGGGCTAATGTAAATCCAGCGGAGGAACTAACTTGTTGAATTATAGACAGCGGGTAATTAGATAATATCCCACGTAGAGAGAGGATTTCTCATTAGAATAGCTTAATAAAAGCTCTTTATGGTAAAGTCGGCTTGTACAAGCGAAAGCTCAACATGACAAATCCCACGAAGAATGATTTTTGCCCCAAGTAAATACTTTCTCACTGTCTATAAAATTATCATTTAAAACACGAGGAAGTTAAAACCATGAAGATGAGGTTAAAACTTGAAGAAGGTACTTATCTTTGTTGCATGTCGAAGTGAAGTTCCTCACTGATGCTTAAAGTTCCAACATGGCGTGGAATTTAAAAAATGCCTCGTTAGGTCAGGAGGCTGGCTCTGGTTGAGCCTTAACTGATTACTACAACTGCCGACTAAGAAGTGAGAGCAGCTCAACGAAGCACGGAAGGTCCTAGGAAGGGGAGAGAGTGGGGGTAGGAAACAAAAGGTATACATATCAGCATAACCAACTTATTAAAAATAAATTTTCTTCTTGATGGATGGTCTTCTAAGAGTTGATAGTAGGCGATATTAGCGCAGCATGGTGAGTGAAACAGTAGACGTAGTCCTCTTGCTCAAGGAGAAAATAGCTGACGATGGTAACGAGATCTGGTAGCCAAATGGATAAGTAAGTCCTCTTGCACGATGAGGAATTGAGTAGCTTCAGAGGTTCGCTACTAGATGACGCTAGGTGGATCACAGAAGTTATATATCTGAAACATACTAATGAAGACATAAGAGATATGCCCAACAAGGAGAAAACAGATGATCGCTGTTGGTGTTTGGCAAAGAGGAAGGAAGAAATGAACATGCAAAGAGCAATAGACATTATATCTCTCGTACCGTGTATTCAAAGAATACACCACCAGCCACTAATCTAGGCGCTTACATATTCTCACCCTGTCAACTGGAGTAGAGCACTGAGACCAGACTCTATATTCGCTTGCGTTGCGCGGGAGAGACACTTATGTGGCTCACTGTCCACTGAAAGGCCACTGTGTATGCAAATTGTATCAGCCGAAAAGGAACAGTCTATTTATACCACCCGTTGTTGGTTCAAGTATATATTGCGATACGTACATGTCCAGGGGAAAGGTTTGGTGTAGTTGATGATGTTTGGATGTTGATGTTCGTTTGTTTAATTCTTTGGCTTGAATTGCCGCCATTTTGTCAGCTGTGTATGGGGTGTGTCGTTAGATGCCGATGTATTGACATGTGTTCAAGTGTGACATAAGGTGGCAAGTTACGAATGTTCATACATTTCTTTTACTCTTCTAAAGCCATCGTGAGACAAAGCCATTGGTCGCTACTAAGTTAGACGACTGTCTGGATGAACCCATTGCCGGTACTAGGTTAGATGACTCTGCTGCATGAAAATTACTGCTTGTACTACAAGCAAGAAGGTCTGTGTAAGTATGTATGTATGTATGTAAAGCCTTATTAAAACATGGAATTTAGCATTTATGCATCTTTTTAAACCTTTAGTGTTCCGGTAGGCCTATTCCATGACTTTATTAATGCCACCATTTTGAGTCTAGGGGAATTTTGTGGTGAAATGTATCGCGATCTATAGCCTAATACTCCCCTGTTGTTTATATTAAATCTTGTGATTTTATTGTTTTGTTTATAAGAAATTATGTTTTGAAAACCCGAGTCTTAGAAAAGTATTTTGTGATAAGTTATTTCTCATTGTAAGTTTTTTCACTAATTTTCGAAATCAAAACTAAGTTAGTGACTTGTATGGGCGGATTCCAGCGCCTAAAGTTTTAGTAATTAAGCACTGGGCTATTATGTATTGACTGACTGAAAAGTTACCATATTATGAAGGTGGACGAATGGTTGAAGGTCAGACGCAGTTTGGATGGCTTATTTACAAATGTCGCCATTTCATTGGCTGGTATTTAACGTAGTTTGGCTACAAGTTAAGTGTATACACAGTAATAACTTTCATGTGACTGGTATCTTAATTTTCAGGCCCAGTTAGGAGATGATGTTCGCAGAATCCCCATTCACAACGAAGCCATCACTTACGATGAGTTGGTGCTTATGATGCAACGAGTGTTCCGCTCCAAACTCAGCAGCTCAGATGATATTACTATCAAGTATAAAGATGAAGGTAAAGACTTTTATTGTATTCTTTGATTTCAAGAATTGGATTTTCGCGAGCATGTTCAAGACAAATAGTACAGTGAGTTCCTCTCATGACTCGTCCGGCCAACGCACCGAGCTTATCTCCTGTTGACTCGGCACTCCCCGCTCGTCATGAATTGCAATAAGAACAGAACAGCACTTGGCTCACTTTATCCGTGCATGACATGAGATAACAATTAAAATGAAGAAAGGAAGAATTAATAAACTAAGGTCGTACCTTATGACAGGAGATGTTCTAATCTTTCTGAGATTTCATTTACTTTTTCCTCATTAAGTACACGTTTTTAACACTTCACTTCTTATCGAGTAAAGAACCAGTTCCTCTCAATTTGTTTACGAGATTCCGCACGGTATCTCTATGTGGAGAGCATACACCTGGAAAATGTGTTATGAAACGTCTAACGACTTCCCTGCAAGACTGTTTTCACATAATTATCATACATAAATACCCTTTCCTCTACCGTGTAGAGGAATTTATGAGAATTATACCCCAAGTAACACTTCACAACTCGAGAACAGTTGGAGCGACAGATCGACACTAACTTAATACACGTTATAAGCACGGACCAGCGAGGCAGATAAGCTTGATGCGCTGGCCGGACGAGTTATGAGAGGAACTCACTGTAAAAACCTTGTTTTCGCTGGAAGCTGGAGAATCAAAAACCTGCAACCTCTAACTTTGTTTGCTGTACATAGCCAGAGGTTGCACGTTTGCATCCCACAGACGTCGGGCATTTTAACTCTCTAGCTTCTTTCTAAATAGTGTGTGCTATTTCTACAGGTTTTTGACTGCAATTTGGGTGATCCGCTGTGTTCGGTTGCCTATCTAGGACAAAAGTGCAACTTCTGACTTTAAACCCACATTTTCTAGGGCCTTCCCCAAAGGGGGTTGGACAGTAGTGATCCTAAATAGGCCTGCCCAATCATGAATGCAGGATCGAATTTATGAGTAGTCATGGGGTCTCTGAAAAAATAAATTAATGTTGACTAGAACCCTAATAGCATCGAACTGAAACAATGGCAAAAGACTGTTTTAAGTATTGTACTGTACGCTAAATGTATGTGCTTTATATGATAGTTCAAGCCAATATATTATAAAAATTAATACCTTTTTTCTTTTGCTATCGTATTACCCTCCAGAGTTGGCTTTTCCCACAGACTAAGCGAGGGATCCCACCTCTAGAGCCGGGCAAAAAGCTCTTGAGTTCCGATAGGTCTCGTAGGACGAGAATGAAGAACGGAAATGCTGGTTCCGGAACTGGTATTAGATTACCGATAATGTGGGCTCGATAACTATAATTCACGACATTATCGCTCGGTCTCGCTTGCGCAATATGGCGCTGCCTGAAGGCACTGAGGCTTGTTGTGTAATGATTCAATGGAAATTGTTCATTCCGCTGATAGGAGTCTGCGAATTGGAAGAATCCACTCAACTTCAATGATATCATATTAACAGACTACCTAAGGTATATTCAGCATATAGTCAGTATTATTTGGTCATTAAATTTCAGCAAAAGAAAATTCTATTTGACGTGTTCATATTAAGATTTTTTCGTGTAATGCCACATTCATGTACTATGTAACTTTCTCGTAATCGAACCTGGAAATTCATGCACTCGCTATATTACTTAAGCCCCTGTGATGCAACTGTGTAATGTCATATCATATTTGTAGTAAGATGCAGTAAAGCGGTCGACATAAACAATTAAACGTAACCGGAAAAAAATTAAAATTACTACCCCTACCAAGTATCGAGCCCCAGTCCTTTCATTCTTGAGTCCAAAGCGTAACCAATTCAGCCACTGAGACTCTTATTCCCACGGGAAATGTCACAATCATACACAGTGAGAACTTGTGTTGGATACTTGACTCTCTTCATCTCAAATGCTCCCTACCAGTTTGAATAATATTCTCTAGTCGTCGGGCATACGAAAAAATAATGTTCACCTACAAGAATAAGATTGATTTTAACTTCCTTCATAATGGCTTTGCCATATGCTTAAGCCACCGCCATTTCAATTGCGTACCTACGCACGTGCCTACGCGTTGCATCATGGGTGATAGTGAGAGCAACGATATTACCTTGTGATCGAACGAGACTGTGGATTATCGGATAAATTGACATTCACGCCGTAATGAGTTGTTCTCAGTGCAACTCCCGTCGCATTATTCTCACTGAAACTGTCATATCTTTGGCATTTATGGACAAATCGGTGAGGATTTTGCACTGACACGATTAGCCTAATACACCTCATGCCACAAACTGGTATTGCTTTCAAGCACAAAATCAGAGTTTTTAGTAGATGAAATTAATTGAAACATTTTAAGCGAAATATTTAGCAAGTGTATTTTAAACATCGTAGCTAATTTTTGCACTATAGTTGCCTCGAATAACAACCACTTACAAGGTGGAGAAGAAGGTTGAAAATATTATTTAAAGCAAATTCCTAGTCAGTAGGGCTAATAATTCATGAGCCATACACGTGAGACTTTCTTTCAGCTCTTCTCCGCTACGTCAATTATTTGAGTTTTATTTTACTTTAGGAGCTACAACATCGTGATCATTTTTGATCTTGAGTGCCAAATTTGTCTAATAACCTGAGTTATTATGGTGTCTGTAGTAGCGTGTGTATATTTGTAACTGAGGGTAGGAGTGGTAAGGAGGTGGTAGTGGCCTTGAATTACGAACCATGCCACATAAGGCGGGTAGATATTTGATGTTGAATACGGTACATGAATATCCCGTCAAGTAGGCTTCAAATGTTGATATTAATTTTAAATTAATGCCTGCGCGTTTGATGCAAATCGCCATCCTATTAAATATTAAAAAGTCCTGCAGATAATTGAACCAAAACCGACATTAAAGAGAGAGCTTCATTAATCTAAATGATAAGACGATATAGGCCTACTGCGTGAACATGATCACTTCCAACATGCATTTATAATTTTCATAATAGTGGTTTACATTCCGGAGTTATTACAGAAGGCTTTGACTTTACACGTGCAGCGGCTTGGGTGAGTCTGCTTTTACCTTTAAATGAATAATGTCGATAACACCGAGAAAAAAGGAGTTCCGGTATTATCGAGACTGATGATTCTCATTCAGCGCAGAGACCTGGCCTTGAGTGTGCTTGGTGGGGGACGATACTAGCCATGCGGCAACGTACGATCCCGATCGGAAATAGAGCAAATTTGCCCGGCTCTACCCACCTCTACCACCACTGAGGGCAGTGTCCTGGAGCTTGAGACTCTGAGTCGGGGATACAACTGGGGTGTGTGACCAGCACTACGCCCAGGCGGCCTCATCTGCAAAGCGAACAGGGGCCTGATGAAAGGATGGGAAATGTGGGAGGGTTAGGCAAGGAAGTGGGAAGGAGGTGGCCATGGTCTTATGGTAGGTAACATCCCGGCATTTGCCCGAAGTGGGGAAACCATGGAAAACTACGTCGAGAATGGCTGAGGTGGGAATCGAACCCTCTCTACTCATTTGGACCACCCAAGGCTGAGTCCTCTTACCACTTTTCAAATTTCGTGGCAGAGCCGGGAATCGAACCGCGGACCTCCGGGGTGGCAGCTAATCACGCTGACCACTACGCAACAGAGGTGACAATTAATACCTTAAGTCAATAAAATATACTTTTAATTATAAATTATAAAGTACGGGTTTCGGCCATATTGTGAAAATATATACAGTAATACAAGTCGAGTTGGAAGGCTTACTTCTTTTTTTTTTTTCATAACAAAGATTGTTTCCAAAAATATTTCTAAAATTACTCATCATCATCATCATCTTGTACAGTTTCCAGCCCCAGGCTGGGTCTGTTTGGAACATAAGCCTCGCCACTTTGTTCTTTCTTCCCACCATCTCTCCGCTGTCACTCTGGTCCAGTCCTCGCCTCTCTTCTTGACACATTCCTCCACTCCTTTCAGCCATCGATCTCTTGGTCTTCCCCTTGGTCGTTTCTTCTGCATCTGCATCTCATGTATCCTCTTGGGAATCTTCTTCTCATCCATTCTCTTTAAGTGTCCATACCACCTCAGTCTTGATGTCTCAATCCTACCCTGCAAGGGCTCCTCTTTCACCATTTCCCTGACCTTTTCATTCCTCACCCTGTCTCTTCTTGTTACTCCGATCCTACTTCGCAGGAACTTCATTTCACCTGCCTGTGTTCTGCTTATGTCTCTTTTCTTCATTGTCCACGTTTCTGAAGCATAGGTGAGTATCGGGATATAGTAGCTTCTGTATAACACTTCCTTGCTTTTTTGTGGGACATCTTTATTCCACACTAAGCTCCTAATGCTTCTCAGAAATGCTTCTGCCTGTCTGCCACGTTCCGTAATCTCTTTGTCATTTCTCCCATTTTCCTCCACTATACTTCCCAAGTACTTGAGACTTTCCACCTTCTTCAGCTGTCCACCTCCAAGTGTTATCCCACTCATTGGTCTGTCCTTTTTCCTGGTCGTTAACAGGATCTCACATTTACTGATGTTGAACTTCCATCCGTACTCTCCCACTGTTTCTTCCCAAGCCTTCAGTTGCTCCTGGATTTCCTCCTCCTTGTTTCCCCAGACCATGAGATCATCTGCAAACACCATTGCCTTCATCTTATCTTCTCCTATCTTTCCTGCTATCCGTGTCATTACCTCGTCCATAACCACAATAAAGAGAAGGGGTGACAGCGCACTACCCTGTTTCAGGCCACTCATTTGTCTGAACCAGTCTGTTCTTTCCCCTCCAACTTTCACACAACTCACACTTCCACAATACATCTCCTTCACTCTGCCTACAGTCTCTTTTTCCACTCCCATGTTTTCCATTGCTTTCCAAACCTTCTCCCTACACACACTATCATAGGCCTTTTCGATGTCCAGGAAGGCCATCAACAGATCCTCTCCAAATTCGTAGTGGTGTTCCTGGAGCTGTCTCACTGAAAATATGAGATCCACTGTTGATCTCCCAGGTCTGAATCCATACTGTTCCTCTCTCAATTTTCTCTCCACTTTGGCTCGTATTCTACTTTCTAATATCTTTTCATATATCTTGGCACAGTGAGGTATGAGTGTGACTCCCCTGTAATTTCTACACTCCTTTCTGCTTCCTTTCTTAAATATTGGGACAATTAATCCTTTCTTCCAATCTTCTGGGGTCTTTTTCTCCTTTCATATCACCCTCATCACACGGTACAGCCACTGTTTCCCAACCTCCCCTGCTGCCTTCACCATTTCAACACTCACTTCATCCACACCTGGTGCCCTTCCTCCTTTCATCTTGTCAATAGCCATTTCCAGTTCTCTCCAAGTCAGGTCCTTTTCCATTCCTGTGTTGTCTTCTCCATCTTCCAATACATTGTCTTCCTCCCTATGACCATTTGGATTCAGCAAATCCTCAAAGTACTCTTTCCACACTGTCTTGAGTGTCTCTTTGTTGTGTACCTCAGTTCCGTTTTTGTCCATCATTACCACATCCTCTCGCAGACCTCTTCTCTTACTTTTGACCATCCCATAAAGTACTTTCTTATTTCCTCTGCTGTCTTCCTCCATCATCTCTGTCCACTTTACCATCCACTTCTTCCTCTCCTCTGCGACAATCTTGTTTGCTTCTTTCTTCTTTATCTTATAATCTTCCCTTGCCAGATCAGTTCTTTCCTGGAACCACACTCTGAAAGCCTTGTTCTTCCTTCCCACAGCTTCTTTTACTCTCTCATTCCACCATGGTGTCTCTTTACACCGCTTTCTGTTGCTTGTTCTTCCACATACTGCCACTGCAGCTTCCACCATTGTGTTTTTGAATTGCTTCCATTCCTCTTCCCCTGTTTTAGGATTGTCTGTTGGCATCTTTTCCCTTATTATCTTCTGGAATTCTTCCTTGACTTCATTTTCCTTGAGTTTCCATACTTTGATTCTCCTTTCCTGGTACTCTGTTCTCTTGCTATCCTTAACAACTCTCAGGTTCATTACAAGTATTCTGTGGTCGCTATCTAAGGCCTCTGATGGTATTACCTTTATATCTCTGACACTTCTCTTCATTTCCCAGTCGTACAGCATGTAATCTACCAAAGATTTCTTTGTTAAATCACTGCTGTACCACGTTACCTTGTGGCTTTCTTTCTTCCGGAACCAGGAGTTGCCTACCACTAAACCGTTTCTCTTGCAAAAATCCAGCAACTTTCTCCCTTCTTCATTCCTGCTACCCCATCCTTCTGCTCCCAATACATTTTCATATCCTTGCCTTTCACTTCCTACATGTGCATTCAAATCTCCCATGACAATGATGCTCTGACCATTCATCTGCTGTTGTAGCTCCTCCTCAAAGTCTTCCTTCTCTTGAGCTGTACATCCAACTTGAGGGGCATATACCTGGGCTATCTCCAGGCTTCTTCCCTTTACAGTTACTCTGATCTTCATGATCCTGTCACTTATTCCCTTTACCTCTTCCTTCATTCCATCTCTCACAACTACTCCTACTCCGCTGCTCCTTCCTTCACTGTTCCCACTCCAGTACAACCGGTACCCTTTCCTCAGTTCTCTGCGACCTTCTCCTTTCCATCTTGTTTCTGCCAAGCCCAGTACATCCAGTTTTCTTCTCTCCATCACATCTACAATCTCCTCCACTTTTCCTGTCAGTGTCTGTATGTTTAATGTCCCAACTCGTAGTCCATTAGCATATCCGGGTCGTCGTCGTTTGCATCCGTCCTTTCCGAGGCCTGTTCCTGGTTTGAAAGCAAATATAATATCCACTACTGGCTTGCTAGGCCTATCGTAGCTTCACCAGAGCCCCGTCAGCCGTCACTTTTCAGGGTTCCCATAGAGCCTTCACAGCTACCGTAGCGGTCCCGGGGCACACAAAGTCCCCACTGTACTTCACCCCTACAGGCAATCCCCTACTTCATGCCGTTGCCCGTCTCCCACCACGTGGAGGAGGGGTTGGACTTACTAATTATCTAAAAAAGCTAGAAATACATTAAAAGACTAGAAGATCAGATGAATAAATCCACAGCCTGCTTCCAGTCTCCGACCGGGTCAGGAATGGAATGAATGAAGCCCCCATCTAGCGGCGAGGATATGAACTGTGCCGGCTGCCGAGGCCTGACGCACTCCTCCGGAGCAATGATTAAATGAAATGATAGTGGAGAGTGTTGCTTGAATGAAATTTTGACAGGGAAAACCGGAGTACCCGGAGAAAAACCTGTCTCCCTCCGTTTTGTCCAGCACAGATCTCTCATGGAGTGACTGGGATTTGAACCAAGGACCCAGCGTTGAGAGGCCGGCGTGCTGCCGCCTAAGCCACGGAGGCTACTAGAAGATCAGATCTGTTACAAATTTAGATTAATGGTGAAAGATATAGCTCTTGAAAAACCCAGCTTAAAGTGTTAAGTCTAAAGAAGAAGAAGGAGAGGAAGAAGAATAAGGTAGAAATGAGAATCAAATTATAGGAAGTCAGAAAGAAGAGGGGAACATATAAAACGTTAAAACACTTACGTTGATGTTAGTATATTCATGCATAGACATTTTGAGGTTGGGATTGATATGATCATGTGTTTACGTGAGAATAGATATCTTTATGATGATGTTGCCTACGTGTAAAGAGAAATGACAGACAATATAATTTGTATGTGGTAATTTTGTTCGTGAATTTTAATTCATTAAAGCTGGAAAATACATACTGTGAAAAAATACAATCCAGGAAAATTGAGTATTTATAAGGTAATGTTTGAGCAAACAATGTGGTTGAAACCAGTACTATAATGGAAAGTACAACTTATTATTGACTTAAGTTATTAATTTTTCTGCAGCGGCTTCGGTGGCGTAGTCGGTAGCATGCTGAACTGCTGTGCCCAAGATAGCGGATTCAAACCCGGCCGAAGTCGTCGGATTTTTTAAGAGCGTTAAAAATCCTTCAGTATGCCTTCCATCGGAGGGGAAGTAAAGCCGGCGGTCCCATGTCATAGATTTATGGCTTGTAAAAGATCCTTTCACAGACTAAACTTGTGTAAAGCAAAATTTGTTAGGTTAGATTTCATCAGAACGCTCTATCAAAGTTCCAAAGTTCACCACTAGGTATCATTGATATCTGGTGGCGAAAGTTGGAACTACTTGAAATTGAACGGAACTTGTAGCTCACCCTTTAGGGTTTCCGCTGGAAGCAGCTACAGATTCAGGCGAGCCGAACATGTCCTCGGACACTCCCGGCACTAAAAGCCATACGATAAATAAATAATTTTTCTAATATATTCATCATCATCATCTAGCACAGTTTCCAGGCACTGGCCGGGTCTGTTTGGAACACAAGACTCTCCAACGTCTTCTGTCTTCCCAGCCTCCACCCTTGCCCAGTCTTCTCCTCTCTTCTTCACGCTTTCTTCCACCCCCTTCAGCCACCTGTCTCTCGATCTCTTTCCCACCCACTTTGTCTCGTGTATCCTCCTGGGTATCCTTCATTCGTTTTACATGTCCATACCATCTAAGTCTAGATTTCTCTATACCATCCTGTAATGGTTCCTCCTTCATTAATTCTCTGGTCCTCTCATTTCTTTTTCTGTCCATCTTTGTAGCTCCAATACTGCTTCTCAAGAACCTCATCTCACTGGCCTGTATTTTGCTCTTCTCCCTTCCTTTCATAACCCAGGTCTCCGAGGCATAAGTCAGGATAGGGACATAGTACGTCCGATATGACCTTTTTGCTGTTCTGAGTGACATCCTTGCTCCATGCTTTTTCACACTCCTCCGGAATTCTTCTTCCGGTCTCCCCCCGCTCATTTATTTCTCTATCGTTTCTTCCATTATCTTGTATCAGGCTTTCCAGATACTTGAAACTCTCCACTTTCTTCAGCTGTTCCCCACCAATTGTTATTCCTGTTGTGGTTCTTTCCTTCTTCCTTGTTTTGATCACCATCTCACTCTTATTTATGCTAAATTTCATCTCATATCCTTGTATTATTCCTTCCCACATGTCCAACTGCTCCTGTACCTCCTCCTCCTTGTTTCCCCAAATCATCAAATCATCCTCGAACACCATTGCTTTTTTTCTTTCCTTCCCCAATTACTTGTGCCACTCGGGGTCATTATGTCATCCATCACCACAATGAAAAGTAACGGTGACAGTGCACTTCCTTGTTTCAGGCCATTTCTTTGTTCCAACCAGTCTGATCTCTCTCCTCCCACTTTCACACAGCTCACACTTCTCTTATACATCTCCTTTATCCTCCATATAGTCAATTTTTCTACTCCTCTGTCCTCCAGGGACTTCCATACTTTTGTATAATTCCGTATTTCCTCGCATTATCGTCGCCCTTGTTTAGCCTAAAATCCATGGAAAAAAGCAGGGTGCGATGATTATGCGAAGAATATTTAAGTTCAAAGAATACGGTATACTGTATCATTATTTGCTGCACGGGCCATTCGCTTAGCGTGAGTCTGGCGTGAGTCATAGCCTGCAGTCAGAGACAGGCTTCTTTCTTCTAACAAGGTCACGGAAGGTTAAAGCTCGCGGAATGTGTTGACGAAGCTGGCCGTTCGCGTCGCAGTTCATAGCCCGCAGGCTTTAAGACTAGATTTCTTTGTCCTGACAAGATCACGCCAGATTAGGCATGTAAGCTAGCGGAATGTGCGTTGACCGTTTGACGTCACAGATCATAGCCCGCAGGCATAATGACGAGATTACTTTCTCCTGACAAGATCTGGCCAGATTAGGCCTTTAAGCTCGCGGAATGTGTTAAGTGACGTAAATGGCCGCTTGCGTCACGGTTCATAGCCCGCAGGCATAAAGACGAGATTACTTTCTCCTGACAAGATCACGCCAGATTAGGCCTATAAACTCGCGGAATGTGCGTGACCGCTCGCGGCACAATTCATAGCCCGCAGGCATAAAGACGAGATTATTTTCTCTTCACAAGATCACGTCAGGTTAGTCCTATAAGCTCGCGGAATGTGCGCTGGCCGCTCGCGTCACAGTTCATAGCCCGCAGGCATAAAGACGAGATTACTTTCTGCTGACAAGATTAGGCATGTA
Source organism: Meconema thalassinum (assembly GCA_946902985.2). NCBI lineage: Eukaryota > Metazoa > Arthropoda > Insecta > Orthoptera > Tettigoniidae > Meconema > Meconema thalassinum. Next base: position 195,514,879 of record OX336395.1, read on the forward strand.
GGCTCGCGGAATGTGCGCTGGCCGCTCACGTCACAGTTCATAGCCCGCAACCATAAAGACGAGATTACTTTTTGCTGACAAGATCACGCCAGATTAGGCCTATAAGCTCGCGGAATGTGCGCTGGCCGTTCGCCGTCACAGTTCATAGCCCGCAGGCATAAAGACGAGATTACTTTCTCCTGACTAGATCACGTCAGATTAGGCCTATAAGCTCGCGGAATGTGCTAAGTGATGAGGCTGGCAGCTCGCGTCACAGTTCATAGCCCGCAGGCATAAAGACGAGATTATTTTCTGCTGACAAGATCACGCCAGATTAGGCCTATAAGCTCGCGGAATGTGCGCTGGCTGCTCGCGTCACAGTTCATAGCCCGCAAGCATAAGGACGAGATTACTTTCTGCTGACAAAATCACGCCAGATTAGGCCTATAAGCTAGCGGAATGTGCGCTGGCCGCTCGCGTCACAGTTCATAGCCCGCAAGCGTAAAGACGAGATATTAGCCTACTTTCGATTTTTGCAAAAAATGAAAGTAGACTTATGAGATCAACATAGGGCGAAAAAAGTGTGTCTGTCTGTGTGTGTGTGTGTGTGAGTCTGTGTGTGTGTGTGTGTGTCTGTGTGTATGTGAGTGTGTGTACTCTGAATGTCTGTCCCCCCCTATCAATTCGAACACGGTGAATGCGAATTGAACGAAATTTGGTACAAAGGTAGCACTAGCAAAGGACACCTCAGTGTCATGTTTTATATCGCCGCCATCTTTACTAAAACTGAATGGCGGCCACTCAAACATTCAAAACGTAAAATCAAATAACGACTAACCAAATCATCCGATCTCTACCAAATTTGGTAACAACATACCTTCGTATAGGATGCGTCTTGTGACTAAACTACAAGGTCGTCCGCCATACCATTTCAGGATGGCGGCCGTGCGAATTATGCAAACTTTATAATCCATATCATGGGACCCACCAGTTCCGATTATCGAGCCGAGAATCGTTTTAACTGTTCTAAAGGAAGAGGCACGTTCGAAATTAAAAGTTTATTTTGTAATACTATAGTGCAGACGTGATTTTAAAAAGCTGAGTCGATTCAGTAATGAGACAAGATGGCAGCGGATATCTTGTGCCTGACTTATATTTCACTAATTTGAGTATTGCATGCAATATAGCGTACTGATACAAAATAAATAAACGTTGTATGAAATGCTTTATATATAAATAATATACTCTAGTGATGAAATCGTTTAGTATAAATCATTATTTGCTAACAAGTTCTATGTAAGTCATTTTATATAGAACGATATTCGTTGACACAATTAGCTCAGTGGTAGAGCGTTAGCCTGTCGCTCAAATGCCTATGGTTCAAACCCGATCAGAGCTAGGTTTTTTGCTTGAAATGTTATATGTTTATTGTTTTGTAATGACTCAGATGTTTTAAAATTAAGCGTTATATTGTGCATATTATGGTGTAAAATATATATTTAATTAAAACATAATTCGCCAGCAGATTTACTCGAGACATCTAGCTGCCAAAAAGGTAACTGCACGCAGACCTACTTATTAACTTCCAGATTTTATTGAAAAGTTTCTTCTTCTGGCCGCTAGAATGCACTCGCTCTGTTAAGATTATATTGTTCGATATTTCACCACTAGATGTCACGACTAGTCTACGTGGGGCTCCATTGATTACTATCTCATTGGCATTCTATGCGCATCGAATTTGAAGAATGACAAGATGATACTACGATACATTTTAACTTTTTATTTTAAAGGGTTTGTAACAGCCTATTGTGCGTTATTTGAAAATGTTAATTGAAGTAAAGAACAAAACGATTTCACATAGTATCTGAACTCTACCGTTGGTGCTAGTTCAGGATATTAATTAATACTTTTATTTCAGCCAAATAGCAATCGAAAATATCCACATAGTTGGTATACACACGTCTCTGTAGGGTCATGGAAAGATTTGTTAATTCAATTAGGGTTGTGAAAGTCATACGCAGCCAGACGTGTAAAGACATGCCTCAACTCAAAGTTGGATGTTGCCCGCGTCAGGCCGATTATGTAATAATAATAATAATAATGTTATTGGTTTTACGTCCCTTTTAACTACTGTTGCTTTTAGAGACGCCGGGGTGCCAGAATTTTGTCCCGAAGGGGATCTTTAACGTGCCAGTAAATCTACTAACATGGCTCCCTCGCATTTGTGCACCCTCAAATGCCAGCTGACTGCGCCAGGATACGAACCTGAAACATACGGTCCAGCAAGTGAGAACGTTACCGCTGAGCCACACCGCCAGTCCGGTCGATTATGTCTCCAGATCCATAACATTCTTTAGATACTTCTTATCTTTCTTTCTTCAATGATGGTAGCAGTTTTTATCTAGGTTGTGGCGTTTGGTAGAGGTAAATCGTTTCTAAGGTCTTCAACAAAGAATAGTTCTATTATACTCTTTGATAATAACGAGTTATAACTATACTCATACATTTAGGAGAAAGTAGGCTATATGTTCTTTACTGAACATCTTGTTTTTCTTTTGACAGAGTCGCGCCAGGTTATAAAGTTGTGGCAGCATGTGCAACTGACTGGCGCACAAGTACGAATATGCTACGCGACGATTATGTGATGAAATTTTATAAACATATTTTAGTGTTTGAAAAGTGGGGTGTGACGATTACGCGGTGACGAGGATTATGAGAGGAAATACGGTATTTTAAATATATTAAACTTTGTCAATAAGGAATTGGTCTTTTCATAGTTCAAGCTATTGAAGAAATTTACCTGGAACCTTACCATTTGCCCACCTTCACTAAGTGGGTAATAATACAGTACTGTAAACTCGCTCGGATGATCCGGTTTACTGATAACCCGAGCACTCCTCTTCATATAGTTCCGTGTACGGCAGGGCTTCCAGCGACTCACTTTTCTCACTCATCATCATCATCATCATCATCTTGTACAGTTTCCAGCCCCAGGCTGGGTCTGTTTGGAACATAAGCCTCGCCACTTAGTTCTCTCTTCCCACCACCTCTCCGCTGTCACTCTGGTCCAGTCCTCGCCCCTCTTCTTGACACATTCCTCCACTCCTTTCAGCCATCTATCTCTTGGTCTTCCCCTTGGTCGTTTCTTCTGCATCTGCGTCTCATGTATCCTCTTGGGAATCTTCTTCTCATCCATTCTCTTTAAGTGTCCATACCACCTCAGTCTTGATGTCTCAATCCTACCTTGCAAGGGCTCCTCTTTCACCATTTCCCTGACCTTTTCATTCCTCACCCTGTCTCTTCTTGTTACTCCGATCCTACTTCGCAGGAACTTCATTTCACCTGCCTGTATTCTGCTTATGTCTCTTTTCTTCATTGTCCACGTTTCTGAAGCATAGGTCAGTATCGGGATATAGTAGCTTCTGTATAACACTTCCTTGCTTTTTTGTGGGACATCTTTATTCCACACTAAGCTCCTAATGCTTCTCAGAAATGCTGCCTGTCTGCCACGTTCCGTAATCTCTTTGTCATTTCTCCCATTTTCCTCCACTATACTTCCCAAGTACTTGAGACTTTCCACCTTCTTCAGCTGTCCACCTCCAAGTGTTATCCCACTCATTGGTCTGTCCTTTTTCCTGGTCCTTAACAGGATCTCACATTTACTGATGTTGAACTTCCATCCGTACTCTCCCACTGTTTCTTCCCAAGCCTTCACTTTTCTCACTATTATTCACTATTTTCAAAGCAGCTTCACTTTTCTCACTATTTGATAAAATTACTCACTATTCTCACTTTTTTTTTTTTACAAAACTGGTCACACTCTGCGTTAAAAATGGTCTCATGCACAATCAGATAGCTAGAAACGACCCAAAGTATACCCTTGAATGGGTAGTTCATTTTTCTGCCACCGGTGCCTGAGCGTGCTGCCGGCAGCGAGCCAGGCGGCCAGAAAGCATGAAAAGCTTCCATAGTGCAATACCACAGCCAGGCAGCAATCGCCGAAAATTTTAACGAAAGTTCAAATTTATATTTTTTTTTTATGATTTAAATTTGAGTGTTGCATTGATTTTCCTATCCATTATTTCCAAGTGTCCTCTAACTACATGAAAATTCACAAACAGTACTAAGAGATATTAACATAGTGTACCCATGTGAGTAATTTCCATGGAAAACATGCTTCTGCCTCCAGCCAGCATCAGTCCTCAGGCGTGTACCGTCCACCCACTGAGCAGTTGCATATTTTTGATCTGAGACTAAAAGGTATCAACTCTACAATAATAAAGCACAACTGTGTTCTAAAGACCTTAATTAAGTTCTAAATCATGGCTTCAAACAAACAAAAACACAATCCCAACAATATAACACAAAACAATGCAAAATGATTCCTATAATCCACTAACATTCGCACTTTATCCTTGCAAATCCAAATGATTATTCATTCATTTACCATGAGATTAACATCAAATTCATTCTCACATGCTCTGATGCACAGGTAAACTACACATAAACTGTACTTATAATCTTATGTCACCTATTGTGACCTCTTTAATTTCACAATCTTAATTGTTTACTCTCAAAACATCTTAATTTACATTATGCGTACAATTGTGTTTTGTATCTCTCTTCCCACCAAAAAGCTTTACCATGCATTAACCAATTTATGGGTTGCTCATCAAATTTACTTGCAACTCCACAATTACTTGTAATCATACCCCTTTCCGCAGTTCCCTTTCTGCAGTTCCACTTTTCTACAGTACCATTTTCTACAGTTCCACTGTATGCTGTCATGAGTTCAATTTCAAAGATACCGTTACCGCTGTGTCGGATGGTATATTATGCTACCCTTGCGTGGGCATAGCCTATGGCATCTAGTGTCGACCTTTAGAACAAGTGACAATGTCAGTATAAAAATGCAACTTTCAACAACTCAAAAGTTTTCTAAATATTAAGTCATCAGGATGATCCTTAATTATCAATGTGTTTCAAACCACACAAATTCATTATACAATACAACAACGATTCTTTTTATTACAAACAGGGTTTCAAAGTCTGTCCATTCTAAATGTCAACCTCCAAGGGTCGTTTAAAAATCTCTCCCTCGGCCCTTCCTGTATATAATGGGCTGAGTCGGGCGGTAACAAAACATTCGTTCCGTCCTTTCCTAGCTTCCCTCTCGCTTTATCTCAAAGCAGTAACAAGTGACTTTAAATACAATAGTGCAGTCTCACGGACCTACACATCCCATATGATTTAACTTAAACTGTATGCAAGATAGGTTATGGACTTGGTTAAACATTTATTCCTAACCTTAGGATATTAATAACTGGCCTCAACAGGTCCATTTCATTATATGAAGGAACGAGATTCATCATTCACCGGTTGAACTGGCTAGCCGGCATCTTATTAAATGCTATGGTCAGGCACATCCTGCCGGGGACACCAAGAGCCCGCCGATGAGCCAAGCTTGGTGTCCTAGGCGAAACCCCACACAAGACACGGCACAAACCTAGAAGAATTGCTGAGTTTCACTTCCCAGGAGCTGAATTATTTCAATAGCTAGTTCTCGGTCGACATCAGGTGTCATGTTGAGGTTTCCATTGTTATCCTCCCATACACCACTGGATTCGAACCCGGAACATTTCATGGCAATCCACAGAGCTAGGGTCAATCACTAATTACGCTCTGGCTATAATAAATATCTCTGTATGCCCTAGGCTATACGAGATTTCACACGTCGAATAGATTACCTGGCTTTCCTGACCATGGTTCTATGATCTCGTCCTTTAATTAGTAAGATAAATCTATCAATTACTCTTACAAGCTTATTCACAAGCTGCAAATTCAATTCTCTATTAAACTCTTCCATTTCCTAGATTCTTGCATATTTATTTCAATTATCATAATATACTCTGATATTAAATTGCTTTGCTTAGCCCTTCATGTATAATATTACTACTTGGATAGATAAATATTCCAATTAGCATATATATTTTTCTTACAACCATTTTTCCCTGATGTGTGTTCATTTCTTCTTCTTCTTCTTATTATTGACATGAATTACCATAACCGACACAACGTAACCATTTTAATAACCGAACATCCGTGTTCGTTACGTTAAGTTTCTATATAACTGAATTGCCATTTTACATTAGTGGTAACGATTTATCCACTCAATGATGTACAAAATCATCTCAACTTGACTAAAATCAACACAACAATAATATCTTGAGGTTCTACCTCCTAAAATTGACTCTTACTGGCATATTTTATAAATTGTGAAATCACTCAACATACAGTGGACCATAATTGCTACAAAATCATGGTTTTTGGGTACTTACATTAGTTAATCTGGTGGCTCCAACCACGCATTTCTTCCAGTAATGCCCGCCATTATTTGCAAATTAGCAAGGCATTCTTACACTTCTCACACACATTATACATAACTTTTGCCTTCCAAACCACACGGCACTTTGCTTTCCCATGTTGAAGCTGTTGCTTCCTTATTCACACAACACGTTATAGTACTTGTTACACTATTAATTTTACATATATTTAACAGATCATCACTAAAATCACACGAATGCTATGTACATTTCTTAATGGTTGACTTTTCCTGGCAAAATATCAAAAATGCAGGCCCTGAAGATCTATTCTTCACTGCTATCCACATCTCGATCCTCTGCCTAAGGATTCCTATCGGTCCCCCAAACTGTCTATCAATTTCTATCCTTAGATAAATTTCCTGATATCGCATAAATATGCTTGCATATCGTCCTGAACATTAATTACATTAGTATTCCTATGAAATTTCACCAATTGCATAACAAAGTTTATATCTGCGCAGTCCAACATCCTATTATAATTGTACTTGTACAAATTACCACTTTCAATTGTAATACCTCATATTCACATGGTACATTTCCTACGTGCTCAATAACAATCGCTTGTAATGCCGACTATACAAGTATGGCACGACTGTCCTTAATAATTGCTATTAATAAATGCCTTACTGCATGGCTCTTCATGTTGAAGTCCGAGCGTCCCTTCCTGAACTCGGTAACGTGCATTTCGCATTAGACTGCGGTTCAACTGACTACATTAATCGTTATTAATTCATGGCTTAATGCATGATTATTATGTTGCTGCACTTAGAATGTTGAAGTCCGCGCGTCCCTTTCCTGGACTCCTGCGACATGCGCTTCGCACTCAAGTATGGTTCAACTGACTGCCTCTGTCCTTCGTCCAACCCTTATATCCGTTTGGAGAGAAAAAGTAGACCGAAAATTTCCCTGCAGCGTCATCTTCTCTCTCAGTATGATTCTGGTCTTGAAATAACGTTTATATGGTTCCTTTTTCCTCGCTGATCACAGATCTGTATGCGTGCTCGAGGATCGATCGGCCAATTAATTAATATTAATTGCTTTTGCCAGCGCTTGCCCACGCGGCGTCCTCTAAAAATCCCCGAAGACATGGTCAGATCTCACCGCTAACCTCCGCTTTACTGTGTCCCTGCGCGTTCCATTAAATCTGCCTCGATTTCAATGTTTAATGGCTTGATAATTAGCCTCCCGGCCATACATTCACATAGGTGCAATCCTCATGTCTCTGAGTTACTCCAATCACGAGTAATCATTAAATTACGCTGGTATCTTCTCCTTCCCCTAGCCTCTCTATTCTCAAACGGGGAATAACTTGTCCTTATATTACCCTCTTGACCTGCTCCAGACGGCATAAGTAGGTCACATTGAGTGGCACGGCTCCAAGAAACCACGCCTATATTCCAGAGTCATTTGACAACTGTCAAGCGCTCCAACTTTCTGTGCTCAGTCCAGAATTGTATGCCTCATACAGCCCAATAATGCAGTATTTTGCTATTATCTCCTGCATTATATTAACAAATAATGCCAGAATTAGTTTATATCACAACAGTGATTTAATATGTATTTTCACTAGGGGTTTTTATAACTTAAACTCCCTCAAAATATCTCGTGTTCGTTCCTTGCTGGAATCTCAATTCTGAGCTCATCTAACACAGAGATCCACGTTCGACACCAGTCAGCCTAACCCCGTTGGGTTCAATAGGTGCAATTTAGTTGATATTTTTTGGGGGCTAATTTGTTTTTCAGATTCACATGCTTAAAAATTTTGTCTATTTCAATACAGTTTTGTCACATTTTTGGGGGGCTATGGTTGGTTTTGGGGAGTTTAGCCACCCAAGTCCCCCCTAATTGCACCTACAGATATCTTCTTCTTCTTATGGTTCCTATCCGTTCCGGATGTTGGCTACCATCTTGACTGTGTTGTTCCTATCACTTGCAGCTCGGAATAATTCAGTAGATGTTTTTGATGTCCAGGCTGTGAGATTTTTTAACCAGGATATTCTTCTTCGTCCAACACTTCTCTTCCCTGGTATTTTTCCTTGAAGAATAGACTGTAGGAGATGGTACTTGATGGTATTCCTCATGATGTGTCCTAGGTATTGGATTTTCCTGATTTTCACGGTGGTTAATACTTCCTTAGTTTTTTTTTCATTTTTTGGAGAACCTCAACATTTGTGACATGGTCTGTCCATGGTATCCGCAATATCCTTCTGTACAGCCACATTTCAAAGGTGTCTAACCGTTTACATAAAGACTCTGTCAGAGTCCATGTCTCAGCACCGTAAAAAAGAGTAGAGAACACATAACAACGCAAAAGCCTGATTTTCGTAGTCATTGTCAGCCCATGATGTTTGAACAAATTCCGCATCTTATTGAAAGTTGTCCGGGCTTTCCCAATTCGAGACTTCACCTCATCAGAAGGGTCCCATTGGTCATTTATGGTAGTGCCAAGGTATATATACTTATGCACTTGTGCAATGGGTTTCTGGTCTATATTTAGTTTGCATGCAGAGACTTTGTTTTTACTAATGACCATCAATTTTGTCTTCTGAGGGTTTATATCTAAACCATATTCATGGCTTTTTTGGATAACTTTATCAATGATATGTTGCAGGCTTTCTTGACTATCCGCAAAAATCACAGTGTCATCGGCATATCGAATGTTATTTATCCAGTTACCATTTAAGAGCACTCCCTTCTCAACATCCTCTAGAGCTTCTTTAAAGATATATTCCGAATAGATGTTAAATAACAATGGAGACAATATACAGCTTTGTCTTACACCTCTTAGAATATCTATATCTTCCGTGTTCTCGTTACCCAACCTCACATAAGCAGATTGATTCCAGTACAAGTTCACAATTATTCGTAAATCTTTATCATCTAAGCCAATCTTTTGTAAAACTTCTATCATCTTATGATGTCTTACTCTATCGAAAGCCTTTTGATAGTCAATAAAGCAGGCATATATATCGCAGTTCACATCACGGCACCTTTGAAACAATACTTGAATGCTAAAGAGGGCTTCACGTGTGCCAAATGCGTTTCTAAAACCAAATTGTGTAGAAGAAACTTGTTCTTCACATATTTTGTATATTCTGCGATGAATGATCTTCAGAGATACTTTCAAGATGTGATTCATGAGACTGATTGTTCGGTACTCACTACAAAACTTAGCTCCGGGTTTTTTAGGTAGTGTGATGAATTCCGATTTAAGCCATTCCTGAGGAATGTTCCCAGAATTGTAAATGTCGTTGAATATTTTAGTCAACCATTTCACATTATCTTCATTCAAAAGCTTTAAAAATTCAGCATTCACATTGTCAGGGCCAGTGGCTTTACCATCCTTCATGGCTTTTATCGCGGTTTGTACTTCATCGACCAGAATTTGGGGTCCTGTTTCACCATTTATTCGAGGTGGCTCCTGTCGAGTATCATAAAACAAGTGTTCTATATATCTTTGCCACGTATCTTTAAACTCTTCTTTTCTAACAATTAGTTTTCCTTCAATATTGACCAATCTATTTCCTTGTCTAGTTCTATAATTCCCTGTCACTTCTTTAACTTTTCGATGAACATTGAAGCTGACATGTTTTAATTGTAACATCTCTATTTCATTACATTTTTCTTGCATGTCCCTTTCCTTAGCTAATCTTATTTCTTTCCTGATTTCCCTGTTGATGTTCTTATATTCATCAGGATTACCCTTTGCTTTCCTTCTCTTATCCATCATTTTAAGAATCTCTTCAGTCATCCATGGTTTCTTTTTAGTGATATCTGTTACTAAGTGATCTTTCTTCATAGATTCAACGGCATTAGTTAATGTTTTAATTTTCTCATCGGTACATAAGGCATCAGATAGGGATCCAAGTTTATCATTGAGCTGCTCTTCTACATTTTGTCTTACTGAAGGTTCAATTAATTTACGCATATTATACTTTATGGCTCTTCTCTTTTGAATCTTTTTCATTTTGATTTTAAAAACTCCAACTAGAGGGATAAGATCGGAATGAATGTCCGCACCGGGATTTGTTTTCATTGAGACACAGCTGTTCCTATATCTTTGATTTATCAAAATATAGTCAATTTGGTTCCTTATACTTCTTTCACCTGAATCTCTAGGAGACTTCCAAGTATACAAACATCGTGGTGGTAATGTGAAGAATGTGTTGGTTACTACAAATCCCCATTCTCCTGCAAATGCGCAAAGTTGATCTCCTCTCTCATTCCTTTCACCAAGCCCATATTGACCTACAATACTGCCTTCAGATCCATGCCCTACTTTTGCATTGAAATCTCCCATAATTATTGTTAGATCGTTCTTTGGTAACTGGTGCAAAACACCTGTGATTTGGGAGTAAAACTCTGCAACTTCATCACTATGGTCTGTCGTAGGAGCGTACACCTGGATGATGTTAAGATGCGCAGGCTCAGTATTTATTTGAAGCAACAATGCTCTCTCTTAGATAGGTATAAAATTGGTGACACACTTTGCGACCAATTTAGATACTATAATTCCTACTCCATGTTGATATAATCCATTGGATGTCCCTGAATAGTAAACTACATGTCCATTGATGTCACAAGAACCTGATCCTGGCCAACGCATTTCACTTACGCCCATAATTTCTATCTTCCTTCTGTCCATTTCTTGAATCGCATTATGGGTTTTCCCAGCTTGCGCCATAGTTTGCACATTCCACGTGCTAATCTTTATACCATCTTTCACTGACAACTTTCCCGAAGCCGGAGTTCCGATTGGGGGACTTGAAACTCCGGAACATTTGGTTTTGAACACAGCCATGATGTGTTACTAGAGAAATCCATATGGATCTTGAATGCAGTAGTTTCTAATTGCTTTCTGCATTCTCATGCCGTTGACCAACTAGTAGCTCATCCGCCTTCAGGGGCAATTTCTCACCCCTAGGACAAGAGAGTGCCCAAACTTCCATCCACTCTTCCACCCTCCGAAGAGGTTGTTAGAATAGGTTGGAAGTGGATCTCCTTATACCGGGAGATATTCGGTCCCTGTATTCGTTAGCCGCTTGAGTATGTAACTATACACCAAACGTTGCCCCCTCTCTACAGCGGGAAGGTGAATAACAGGTATTTCCTGTCATTGAGTTTAGGACCATGATGGCATTTCCTAACATGATCATAATAATGCCAAATAAGCATATTGCCTTATTTACAAATAGCTGACATAGATAGGGCAGAAGATGTAATTGATCAACGTATACTCTTTGTAGTTATAGAGTTCCTATCTGTTTCATGATTTCTATGGCAATGGTGTTACAACCGACAAAATGGATGACAGTTAGGGCACAGAACTTATGACAGATATGATAAACCGCCCTTCTAATTGGTGTTATCTGTGGACTGATTGTTTCAAAACCAAGATGGCCATCACTTAGGGCACAAAAATGTTTGCAAATATAACCCTGATAACATCAAATAAAGATATCAGTTACCCTAGACAATACGAACACAAGGCCAGCATATAAAAACAAGTCACAAATATCACTTAGAAATCACGACCGAGGTACAGATGTTCCAAACAGACGGATATATCACGCAGCACACCTACACATGGTCTTGTTCAAGGAACTCCCAACAGATATCAACAAATGTTAAAATTATGAACCATATATACGGCCATAAATGCGAATAATGCTATGAATTTACTCACTATTTACTCACTTTTTCATACAAAAACTCACTTCTTTTTCATCTTTTTCAAGAAAAAAAACACTCACTATTTCACTATTTTCGGACGAGTGAGTGGATGGAAGCCCTGGTGTACGGTCCCCTGAATGTTGGCTACCACCATGGCAGAGGTGTTACTTCTTTTGCTGGCCTGAACAATTCTCCGGCAGTATATCTCTCGGCAATGATTCACCCAGCTATGCATGCATTTTGCCAATGCGCTGCTATGTTGCTAGACCAATAAAAATTACCCTGTATATATTTTTTATTTATCGTATGGCTTTTAGTGCCGGGAGTGTCCGAGGACATGTTCGGCTCGCCTGAGTCTGTAGCTGCTTCCAGCGGACACCCTAAAGGGCGAGCTACAAGTTCCGTTCAATTTCAAGTAGTTCCAACTTTCGCCACCAGATATCAATGATACCTAGTGGTGAACGTTGGAACTTTGATAGAGCGTTCTGACGAAATCTAACCTAACAAATTTTGCTTTACACAAGTTTAGTATGTGAAAGGATCTTTTACATGCCATAAATCTATGACATGGGACCGCCGGCTTTACTTCCCCTCCGAAGGAAGGCATACTGAAGGATTTTAACGCTCTTAAAAAATCCGACGACTTCGGCCGGGTTTGAACCCGCTATCTTGGGCACAGCAGTTCAGCATGCTACCGACTACGCCACCGAAGCCCTGTATATAAATAATGTAAAATGGAGAATGTTGCCTAATGCAGTTGTCTACCGGGAAAGTGATTCAATAATAGACACAGTGAGAAAATGAAGAATTACCTATTTCTGTCATTTATTGAGATTACATGACAATAGACTTTTAAAATGACTATTTAACTACTTTTGGAAAAGTAAAACTACAAATTATTGATTCAAAGAAGTTCAAAGTGATTTGGACGAGTTGATTATTACAATGAAACAAATTGAAAATAGAGAAGAAAAAAGGATTCTGAAGAACAAACATAATATAAGACTTACACAGTATATCATATCTGATGAGGATAGGGCAGCTAGAATGAAGAGTTAGCGGCTTCGGTGGCGTAGTTGGTAGCATGCTGAGCCTCTATGCCCAAGATCGTGGGTTCAAACACGATGGAAGTCGTCTGATTTTTTAATAGCGTTAAAATCCCTCGGTATGCCTTCCTTCGGAGGGGAAGTAAAGCCGGCGGTCCCATGTTATAGATTTATGGCATGAAAAAGAACCTTCCACTAACTACACTTGTGGAAGCTAAAATTTGTACAGGGTGACCGCATTCTGGAAATCTCAGGGAACACAGGGAAAACGCAGGGAATTTAAATTGCATAGAATAAACAGGGAAAATACAGGGAAAACATTTGGCACGATGAAGAAAAGTGTCTTGACCTAGGATTGGGCTTAATGATAACGCATCGTTGGCGGTATTAATTAAGATTAAAGATTGTATGTATGTCTACCCCTTATTATTCCTATTTTCCAATGGGGTCGGGGATGAGATGCGATGGAAGATTAAAGATTAAGTACCGTAATTTTGCCGTTTTGACATTTCTTCTTTTCAGATATTCGTCTTTTCGGGGTATCCAAGGTTAGAAAAATTAACTTCGCGAGAAAAAAAATGACTCGGGTGTTTATACCTTATCCCATATAAGTTGAGAGTAATTACAACACGTTACAGCCGCGAGCACATTACCTTCGATTGAAATATTACAGACACCGTGTTAGTTGTAAACTGGCTTTAACTTCACGTCAGTAAGAGGTAAGAACTCTGGCGTTTTGTCATTTGACTCTCAACTTATATGGAATAAGGTATAGTTGTGGTGTAACGTGATTCACTTAGCAGATGGCGCTATAGCTGAATTGAGTTTACTTAAATCCCAGGCATCCATCCTGCACTGTCGACTTGTGTCTGTAAATGATTTGCAGACTGTCAAAGCGTCTTTTTATACGTTGTCGTAAGAGACTATTAATATGTTTATGTATTTTACGTTCTACTGTATAATAAATGGAAAGAAGTAATTACCGTACATAAATTTTGTTTTATTTTTTGAAAATAAACATAATTAGTAGTATCCTTAAGAGTATATGTGTTAATAAAATGTTAAATTTAACACAGGGAAAAATTATTACAACACAGGGAAAATAATTTGAGGTAACCAGCGGTCACCCTGTTGTAGGTTAGTTTGATAACGGTATATTAGTTCCAACGTAGCTTGCCATGGTGGGTGAGTGGTCAACGTGTCGGTCTACTAACCCCAAGCTTGCAGGTTCGCTCCTGGCTGTGGTAAGTGATTTTTGAAAGGCGGCAAAAATTACGACACCATGTCATACGATGTTGGCATGTCAAAGAATCCATTTGAATTCAGTAGGCCGTGTTCATAATGGCAAAATTAATCTTGGGAGTTTCCGCCAACACAATGTTCTCATTTCTCTACTAGAAAGGGCTATAGTGTTCAAGGAGCTTATATATCTAAACTCCTTGACTTTCTTAGTGCTTCAAGGAAAAACTAAATTCGACCTGCAAGCTACCCTTTGGGTGTCAAATAACAAAGCTTGCCCCCGGCACCCGAGGCCATACGATTTTATTATTAGTTCCAACGTTTCTGCCAGGTGCTGACTGCGATGGCATTTAGTAGTCACGTCCGCAGCTAGGTGTTGTGGACGGTAACATTTGGTAGCAAAAGTAGGAACTACTTGAGAAAATTAATCGTCTGCAGTCAGTCCTACCTGAATCACAGACAGCACACACTAATACGGCCACCACAATTAATACCGGTTATCAGACAGATTCTACTCATACCCAAAGTATACACGGCTACATGACAGCGTTGTTGCAGCCGTAAACTAAGGAACCAACCAGAATGAAGAGGTTTTGGGAGAGGAGGTAGATGATGGCAGCTAAATTCCCTACGTGACTTAAATATATTTGGTTTAAGTGCTCCATGTGGGCATGAACTAAGTAAATAAATGTAAAATTCAAACAATATTTGCTAGTTAAATCCTGCACCACGACCCGGAGGGCAGCTGCAGCTAGTCCAGAGATCGTAGGTTTGAATTCCGGCGGTGATAGCAGCTACCCTGTGTGTGTTTTTTCTACACTCCCTCCAGGGAAATGCAGGGATTGTATCTTAATTCACCTACCTCAACCCTGTCCCTAATACAGTTTCTCACATTATCACATACACACCCAACTACACAGGGCTGATGACCAAGCTGTTCCTAGTCCCTGAAATGAATAAATACAAACAAATAAATGGCGCGAACTAACAGGAGTTTTATGTGATCCGAAAATACCCGTAAGAACCAAGGATAAAGTTTATAAAACTGCCGTAAGACCAATCCTACTCCATGGCAGTGAAACATGGGCTACTACAAAGGCACATGAGCAAAAGCTACATACCACTGAAATGTGTATGTTACGTTGGGCAGGTGGAGTTACTCTCAAAGATAAAATCCGTAATGAACATGTGCGGGGCAGTTTCAAAATAGGGCCTATAACGGAGAAACTTTTAGAAACCAGGCTAAGGTGGTATGGACATGTTATGCGAAGACCGGAGAATCACGTAGGGAAGAAGTGCCTTTCCATGGCTACGCAAAAGAGAGGGAGCGGCAGACCTCAAACAACATGGATGACTAATGTCGAGAGGGACAGGAGAGTTTTTGGCCTATCTGCTGATGATGCTTTCCAGAGAAATGACTGGCGCCTCAGGATTAAGAAAGCTGACCCCGCGTAACGGGAAAAGGCGAGGAGGAAGAAGAAACAATATATTTTGTGATTACGGTATACACTTCTGGTAGAAAATCTTTGTTGTTTTGTCTTACATTGTAAGCAGAAGCAACAGTGCGGGCTTGTGATGCATGGTTGGAGTCGATCGGCCATGTGATAACTGAGTGCTTGGTTCAGGGTGTCGACTACTCTGGAAAACAGGGAATACTCAGGGAATTTTTAAATCCTGGAAAACTCGGGGAATTATCAGGGTATTTTAATGACACTCGGGGAATTTTAGTCTTACAAGGCCCAACCTTGAATAATTGGAAATTAGGAATTTAAATTTTGATGGGGGAAAAGTAGATTAATAAGAAGCGAGGCAAACATGGCGGACGTATGTATTGTGTGCTCTGAGAAATTTAAAGCGAATCAAAGGAAATTAAAGTGTAAGAAGTGTTGTAAATGGTGCCATATGATTGAAGAATGTTTAAAAAAGCAGAAACATGAGATCGAGCATCTGGAGACTCTTCCAAGGAAGGATCGGACATGGGTATGTGTATCGTGTGTATCGGCGTCAGTTGATCACAACCCACACACGTCTGTGGAATCATCAATTGACAGTTCTATTACGTCCAAATTTGATATAATTCTTCGTAAACGGTATACACCGAATTGAAAACCTCTGTCAAATTCGTCAGTGATAAATTTGATGAGTTTTCTATCGAAGTGGGCAGGATGCAAACGGAAATTAAAGCCGTTACTGCAGAGTTTCAGAGTGTTAAGGGATCTAGTGTAAAGCTCCGCGATGATGTATCAAGCCTCAAAACTGATGTAGAGGAATTGAAACAGTACTCGAGAGCGAACAATCTGAAGATTACAGGTGTTCCTTTCACGCAAGATGAAAACCTTGTGAATATTATGGTGAAGATAGGCAATATTCTGGATGTGCCTATTCAGGAACAGAACATTGACACCATTCATAGGGTGTCATCCTACAATAAAAACTCTCCAAAGTCCATCGTTGTGCGTTTTGTTCAGAGAACCAGGAAGGATGCTCTTCTAGTAGCTGCTAGACGTCTCAAGAAATTGAACACTTCTCTGCTAGGATTTCGTGGCCCTCAGGTTAATATCTACCTGAATGAACATTTGACCCCGTACAACGAGACCCTGTTTAAGAAAGCTCGTGAAGCAAGAAATATGGGACTAGAAAGGGTATTTGTCCGGCAAGGCAGAATTCTGGCAAAAATTTCAGCCAATTCCTCAGAGGTGTTTACTATTAAGACGGAGCAGGACATTGACAAACTACTTGCGATCGTTGGATCACGATCATAGAATGATAATGTACAATCTATATAGCAGACTTATCAGTAAATTATGAGTGAATTACAATGGAGATCATATTTCGAGTGTGGTAAATTCATTTCCTCACTAAGTTCTATCCCATCTTTGAGGATAATGTACCTTAATGCTAGAAGCTTACGAAATGGGAAATTGGAGATGATTGCTGATCGACTGGATACTATTCAGAATGTAGATTTTGTTGTCATTTCTGAGACGTGGCTGTCTGCAGATAATGGTGAATGTATCTTCTATAATATTTCAGGTTATGAGGCTTTTCATTCATTTAGAAATTCTACCTCAAAAGATGGAGGTGGTGGAATTGCCATCTACGCAAAAAGTAACTGTTGGCAATGCAAACTGATATATAATATACAGAAAGATCATAATATCCTAGCATTAGAGATTTCTAGGTCAGGGCTGAGCTACATCATTGTGGCTGTTTATAATCCTCTTGTGTCTAACTGGTATCACACAAGTGCAGACTTAGAAATGAATCTTGATAACATAAAACACAGGAATTTAATTGTTGCTGGTGACTTTAATATAAATACTCTCCGTCATGATGACTTGACTCATCATCATCATCATCATTTTCCCTTATCCAGCTCCTGCCGGGTCGGGGTATTTATGGCACTTCTCCACTTTCCTCTTTCCTTCCACAATTCTTCTTCCACGATCTTGTCCCAGTCCAGATTTCTTTTTCTCACGCTGTTCTTCACTGAATCGATCCACCTTGTTCTAGGTCTTCCCCTTGCTCTCTTACCCTTGCACTTGGCCTCCAGCATCTGTCTTGGTATTCTATTTTCCTCCATCCTCTTTACATGTCCAAACCACCTTAGTTTATTCTTCTCAATTCTCTCATTTAGTTTTCCCATCCCAACTTCCTTCCTAACATCTTCATTCCTCAATCTGTCTTTCCTTGTCTTACCTATCATACTTCTTAGGAATTTCATTTCACTGGCTTGGATTCTACTCTCTTGCCTGCTCGTCAGGGTCCAAGTCTCAGCTGCATAAGTTAATATGGGTACATAGTACATTTTATACATTACCTCCTTGCTTTTCCTTGGTACTTCCTTATCCCAAACAAGTTTTCTTACACTTGGATAGAATGCATTGCTCTGCTGTACCCTCCTGCCAATCTCCATGTCCAACCTACCAGTTTGCATCAATTCACTTCCTAGGTATTTGAACGTGTCCACAATTTCCAAACTCTGACTTCCAATTTTCACAGTGCCCTTTCCTTGTCTTTCCCCTCTTGTCATCACCATGGTCTTGCTTTTCTCTATACTGATTTTCAGGCCATACTTCTGAATATTTTCGTTCAGTGCATCTAGTTGTTTTTGCACTTCTTCGGTGTTCCTTCCCCAGACCACAATATCGTCTGCAAATAATAGTAACTTCATTTCTTTATGTCCATATGCTTCCTTTGTTTCCTTTACAATTTCATCCATTACCATTATGAATAAAAGAGGTGACAGCACACTCCCCTGCCTTAGTCCAGTTTTGTTCCTAAACCAATCTGTCTTTCCAACTGGGGTCAGTACCCTGCTAACACAGTTGTTGTACATTGCTTGCACCATTTCCAACATTTCTCTTCCCAGTCTCTTCTTAACCATGGTTTCCCATACCTTCTCTCTGGGGACACTATCATATGCCTTTTCTAGATCTATGAAAGTCATGATCAAATCCTCTCCATATTCCCAGTTCTTTTCCATCACCTGCCTCAAGCTAAAGATTGGGTCCACTGTGGATCTTCCACTCCTGAAGCCATACTGTTCCTCTTGCAACTCTCCTTCCACCTTTCTTCTCATTCTTCTTTCTAATATCCTTCCCAGTATTTTTACTGTCTGTGATATGAGGGTGATCCCTCTATAGTTATCACACGCTTTCTTGTCCCCTTGACTTGACTAATAATTATAAATGTTTCATGCATAGCTATGGTCTTATCTCCTGCAACACTGTATACCCCACCAGAATAAGTCATAATAGCTCACTGATTGATCATTTCCATTGCTGCATAAAATTAAGTAATTGGAGAGTAGATAATATTATTGATGATATCAGTGATCATAATACATTGCTTTTCTCTTTAGACTCCTCAAAAACAGCAACCAGTAATCCAAATGTACCAAAAACTTACAAATACTCACATATTGATTATACACTTGCCCTAAACTATTATGAAAGCCATACTTTTGATTTAGTAGAGGATGATGTTAATTCATGATACACAGCCTTAACTTCATTTATCCAAGATGGTCTAGTCTGTGCAAGTACAGTTAAAACTGCTCAGTGTAGGAATAATAACTATCCCCTGAATCCCTGGTGCACACCAGAACTTGTTGCATTGTGTAAGCAAAAATCACATAGTTACAACAAATTAAAAAAGTTCCCCGATAATTCAATAATAAAAGAAGAGTACAGAGTTTACTGTAATAGAATAACAGCATTGAGAAGATCATTAAAAAAGACATATTATGATAATAAATTTCAAAGTAACATACACAATTCAAAACGTACTTGGCAAATTATCAATGAAGTTTTAAATAAACCCTCAAATACAACATCTGATATCAAAAGTATAAATGTAAACAATAGGTGCATAGAAGACAAAATTGAGATCTGCAATGTTCTGAATGAATACTTTGTGTCAGTTCCTGCCACATTATCTTCTAACATTATTCCATTACCGGAGCGAACAGCAACAATCATTGAAGGTTCTAATTCATTCTTCATAGAACCTTGCTCCCCACAAGAAGTATCTGATATCATTAACAATCTTAAGATAACCAACACCTCCTATGATGGCATAACTAGCAAACTACTTAAGACTTGCAACCGTGCCCTCTCAGGACCCATCTCAAAATTTGTCAACTGCTCACTAGTCAATGGTATCGTCCCAGATCCCCTTAAAATTGCTCGTGTTGTACCCATATATAAACAGAATCACAGGTCAGATCCTGGTAATTATAGGCCCATTTCAGTACCATCTGAATTATCAAAAATCTTAGAAATAATTATGAAAACAAGGCTTTTGAGGTATCTAGAGAAATGCCATTATTTTTCTGAATTTCAGAATGGATTTCGCGAGAAGGCTGGGGTTAATTCTGCTATTGTTGATATCATAATCGAATTGCAAAACAATATAGATAAAGGGAATAAATCTGCTGGATTCTTTATTGACATAAAAAAGGCCTTTGATACTGTTAGTCATCCACTGCTTGCATATAAACTGGAGAAGGCGGGTGTGAGAGGTGTGGCATTGATGTGGTTTAAACATTACTTGGCAAACAGGCAACAATTTGTAAAAATAGGAACTAATAGAAGTAACTTACAAAGGGTATCGTACGGTGTGCCCCAGGGATCTATTCTAGGGCCGATTCTATTCCTCATATATATAAATGACATAACCTTATGCCCTTTTAAGGGTAGATTATCTCTCTTAGCTGATGATACTTCGTTGTTTTACTTCTCTAAATCTGACAAGGAGATTATATCTGATATCCAGCATGACTGTTATGTCTTGGAGGAATGGCTAAGAATGAATCTGTTAACACCTAATTACTCAAAAACTGTCTGCATGATGTTCCATAAATGTGAATATGATTTAAATTCAACAACAAATATCTCTTTTGGTACTACCAGACTTAAGTGGGTGAAGGAGGTTAAATACCTTGGCTTGACAATAGACAATATTCTTTCTTGGGCATCACATATAACGAATCTAAAAAATAAAATCTCAGCTTTAGTTGGAATCTTTGCTAAAATCAAGTGTTATGTAACAACACAGACACTACGTGTAATATAATTCGCAATGATTCAGTCTCGGCTCTCATACCTATGTTTCATCTGGGGAAGAGCCTCACAAACTAATTTGAATAATCTTGAGGTTCTACAAAACAGGGCTCTAAGATCAATGTATGGATTCCATCGTTTATACCCTCGCTGTAGAATGTACACTGAAACTAATATATTGCCGTTGAGACTGCTTGTATCTTTCAACTCTACTTTAATTATTTATAAAATATTGCATAGTCTCATGACCACAAACACTACATTCTCTTTCGTTAATGAAATTCACATGCACTGCACAAGACAAAAAAATAAGTTACATGTAGTCAGCAATAGAACGACTAAATTTGGAGTCAATGCACTGCAGCACTCGCTCATCTCAGTGTACAACCTGGTACCACCTGATCTAGCAAGAATCTCTCAAATTGGGCCATTTCGTGTCAAGTTGAAAAAGTACTATTTGCTGACGCTGAATGTATAATAATTTACTCCAAGTGTATATTAACTTACTCTTGTGATAACACATTCTTCCAAATAATCTTTATCTTTTATGTTTATCAACACTAATTGACTCATAACTTCAAAGCATGCTCATTAGTTTATAGTCTAATTTCTCCAATTATATTATACCGCTTTTTCCTTGGTCATGTATTGTGTCAAAAGCGTCGCTTTGAATACACTTCTCTTCTTCTTCATTTCCCGGTTCCAGTGATCTGGGTCAGGGTGTGAATCAAGGACCTCCATCCGAGGCCTCGGCTCACACATTATCATATTTAGGCTATTTGTACGATGGGTTCGCCACACCCAAAGGTTTTGAATACACTTCAATTGCTTATTTGTATACTGTACTCTCAATGTATTATAATTTAGCATATGTATAGTTAGTCCGTCATCTATGTAATGAACTATGTACTGTTCCCCACGACAGAGCTCTGCTCTCGGGAATCTTTTTCTAGACAAATAAATAAATATTCTGGTGATAATATAATAATAATATTGTATAGCCTCGGGTGCCGGGTGCAAGCTTTGCTATTTGACACCCAGAGGGTAGCTTGCATGTCGAATTTCGTTGTTCCTTGAAGCACTATGAAAGTCAAGGAGGTTAGATATCTAAGCTCCTTGAACACTATAGCACTTTCTAGTAGAGAAATGAGGAACTTTGTGTTGGCGGAAACTCCCAAGATTAATTTTGCCATTATGAGCACGGCCTACCAAATTCAAATGGGTTCTTTGACATGCCAACATGTATTACATGCGTGTCGTGAATTTTTGCTGGCTTTCAAAAATCACTTACCACCAACGAGCTAGAGAAAGGTATATAGAGTGGAAATGGCGCCGCCATATTTGAAGAAGGTTGAACTGGAAGCCGCCATGATATATCCTGTCAAGAGGGTGGGAGGCAGGGAGGGAGAGGCGTGACTAACGAGGCGTAAGATTAGGCATACGTAAGGCCTGACAATTTAATTTGTACATTGAACGAAAACTAACACAATCATCTTACAAGACAATAAGCTACGTTGCTTATGCACAGTACATTGCATGATTCCATTCTCCTTTAAAAAGAAAACGTTTTGTGTACAACTGACGCACCTGTTGACCTCTCACGTTGAGCTGTATTTCTGCAGAAGTGTGAAGCCTGCATTTATAATACTGTTTCACAATTCGCTCGATGAGTGAAGCATAGTGAGGCTTTTCCCCAGGTTCAGTAGCTGTAAATAGATGGTCAGATTTCTGAAACAGATAACCCGGCAGAATAGCATAGACATCAGCTGTCTGCAACTTCAGCATGAGATTCTTCGTGTTCTTTCGCAACATACAGTCATTCTTCCTGATAACACTCTCAGCTGGTTTACATAATTTCACTACCGGTACATCATTTGATGGATTCAAAGGGCATTCTTTCTCGTCTTTTTCTTTAATCACTCCTTCTTTCTGAACATCTTGACCTGATAAAAGCACTTCTAGGCATTCAATACAAGTCATTTTTTTAGACACTTGGCGAACGACACTTCCTGCTATGTAATGAACAACATTTCCTACATACAAGCTCGGTGAATTATAATGTGCACAGTAACCATGATCTGTCTTTCAGCATATTATCGTCCTTCCCATTGACACCATGAATATTTGCTGTTGCAGTTGTCACAAGTAGGTCACACTCAATAGGCTTACAGTTGGAATTCATGGTTGGGCGTACCTTCGCAATTAAACACGTCCTATTAGCTGAATTAAATTGTACTGCTTTTGGATTATTTCTATTCCCACTTCCGGAGCGAATAGAAGAGAAAAATAGCTCTAAGTGATCCTGACTCAATCTGCGTGTTAATAAGTATCTCAATACAGAACTTTGTCCCCACACGTATGTTTCTGCTAGTTGTATCACACTTAAGAGATCAATAATCAAACCGTATATTGGCATCTGTCTGCTGGAATCGCAAATAAGCTTTCCATCTGAAATTTCTGAGAAGAAAGAAAGAAAGAAAGAAAGAAAGAAAGAAAGAGAGAAAAAAAAGATTAGTAAAGCCTGTTACGTTTCCCATAATTAGTTCAAAACAACGAACTAGAGAAAGTATACCTCGTTGGCTTACGAAGATTGATATTTGAACAATATATTTTATTTTATAGCTTGCCACGGTGTGTGAGTGGTTATCGTGTCGGATTATTAACCCCCCCCCCCCCCCAAGCTTGCAGGTTCCCTCCTGGCCGTGGTAAGTGATTTTTTTTGAAAGGCGGCAAAAATCACGATACGCATGTCATACGATGTTGGCATGTTAAAGAACCCCGTGTTCATATTGGCAAAATTAATCTCGGGATTTTCCGGCTACACAAAGTTCCTCATTTCTCTACTAGAAAGCGCTATAATGTCAAGGAGCTTAGTTATCTAACCTCCTTGACTTTCATAGAGCTTCAAGGAACAACAAAATTCGACATGCAAGCTACCCTCTGGGTGTCAAATAACAAAGCTTGCACCCGGCACCCGAGGCCATACGATATTATTATTACCGTAGTTATTATTATGGCTCACAACTATCTTTGCTTAAATTTTAAGACAGCCTAATATATTTACCTACTGATATCAAGGTCTTCTGCAACAATGCTACCGTATCTGAATGCGAGTGTTCTGTAGTTTCCTGGAAACTACGCTTCTTCGGCGAAGATCTACAGGCCTGCTTCTTCTGCAGATGTGCAGGAAAATTGAAAATTGTAGATACTGCATTAGCTAGTAGACGTCGCCTTTCATTTGCTACATACATATATTTATCTTCAAAGTGTAGAGAACAAATTAAGCTGTATCTCGTGGGGTACCATTTATTGCTTTTCATGTTGACGACCCATTGTTTTGTTAGTTCCTGGTTCTGCAAAGGGAATCTGAAATGTAAATATTACACAAACTTAAACTGCTGCATCACGTTTTCGTAAAGGGTCTACCTCATTAATTTAAGAATTTGGATGACATTTCTTACCTGAAATACAACACTCCGGTTGTCTTATTACTTCTATTCGTACAATTGAATGACGAACACACTGATGGCATGGTCAATGTATTTTTAAATAAATTTCATTCAACACATGTTCCCGCTCAACGCGAACAATCAATCACAACAAACTCTTGTCAGACGACGTTCTGAAGCCGCCTTAACTCAGGTTGCCTCCGCCCAGAGCGCTGCTACGCGGCTCCTTGCCTCTCTATATACCTTTCTCTAGCTCGTTGCTTACCACGGCCAGGAGCGAAATTGCAAGCTTGGGGCTAGTAGACCGACACTATAGCCACTCACCCACTGTGGCAAGCTATTCTGGTGATGATTGATGTATGTTCGTACTGACGTTAAATCAGTAAGCTCTCATTTCTTGCAAGATACAGCACACAAATTACATGTGTACACTGTGTATATATATATATATATATATATATATATATATATATTTTTAGGTCCCATGTATCGACTTCCGGAAAATTTCGACATATCTTCGCGTTTCACATCCCCCAGACCCCAAAACCACAGTCAGTTCTAAAGTTTATATATAATTTATGTATGTATATATATTTATGTATAGATATCAGTTTCTTGTGGACACTATAACTGCCGTAATTTTGCACCAATCACTTTGAATTTTTTACATAATATGTATCCCCTTAAAATCTCGGTCGAATTCGTTAATGGGCAAAGGGGGTGAAAATAAAAGGCTTTTATCAAAAAATTGAAATTTCGCTATAACTCTCTTAATATCTGAAATATTGAATCCATTTAAAGTTCATACTATGTGTCGGATAAGGCCCTAAAATGTATGTTCGAAAAGTTTTTTGATAGCACCAACCATTGACCAAAGGGGTGGGAAAAAGTGGGTTTTTCGGGAAACATTAATCATATCTCTGTTAATAGGCACAATATCAAAACCGTACAAAATGGACAATATTCCTCCAATAATTACCTAAAACTTTTGTCGGAATGAATTTTTGATATGACCCACCGTTACGCCACGGGGTGAGCAAAATGATTTAAATTATAAGAAACTGCCAAGTGCCAAGAGAGGTTGCCATGACAACTTTACTTTTAATTGATAAGGGATGAGCCATCAGCAGTTGCTATGACAACGCCACTGCACGAGATCACATTCAGTTTTCCATCTGTCTGTGGGAAGCGACTTCGGTATCGGAACTGGTAGCTTGCTGAACTTCTATGCCCAAGGTCGCGGTTTCAAACCCTCCTGAAGTCGTCGGATTTACTAAGAGCGCTAAAAAACCCTGAGTATGCTTTCCTTCGGAGGGGAAGTTCCAACGTTCGTTGCGAGTTGATGGTTCCGGTGGCATCTAGTAGCCAAGTTCACAGCTAGGTGTCGTTGACGGTAGTATTTTTAATTATGTAGCCTATTTTAGGTAGATTTTATCAGAAAGCTAACTATTGCAATGGGTGCCATGTTTTGACTTCTGGAAAATTTCGACATATCTTCGCGATTCACATCGCCCAGACCCCCAAACCACCGTCAGTTCAAAAGTTTATATATATGTGTGTGTATGCATATATATCAGTTTCTTGTGGACACGATAACTGCCGTAATTTTGCACCAATCACTTTGAATGTTTTACATAATATGTATCCCCTTAAAATCTCGGGTGAGTTCGTTAATGGGCAAAATCGGTTGATGGGGGTGAAAATGGGGGGGGGGGGGGGCTTTTTTTTTTTCTCGAAAAAGTGAAATATCGCTATAACTCTCTTAATACGTGAAATATCGAATCCATTCAAAGTTCAAGTGCCATCAGAGTTTACCATGACAGCGCTTTTAAATTGATGAGGGATGAGCTATCAGAGGTTGACAAGACAACGCCATTGCACGAGATCACATTCATATTTCCATCTGACTCTGTGGGAAGCGGCTAACTGGTAGCATGCTAAACTTACTCTATATACCGAAGGTCGCTGGTTCAAAGCCGGCCAAAGTCGTCTGATTTTCTAAGAGCGCTAAAAATCCCTCAGCATGCTTTCCTTTGGAGGGGAAGTTCCAACGTTCGTTGCAAGTTGCTGGTTGTGGTGGCATCTAGTAGCCAAGTTCACAGCTAGGTGTCGTTGACGTTAGTATATGGTACAAAATTGGGAACTACTACTTAAAATTGACCGTCTGCAGACCTTACCTGAATTACAGACTAATACAGTCATCACAATTAACACCGTTTATCAGATTCTACACACACCCAATGTGCACGGGGTTACATGACCACGTTGTCGCAGCCCCTAAACTGAGGAACCAACAAAAATCTCTGCGGGAGATAAAATTTTGCGTGAAGAAGTAACAAACTGTAAGATAGTTACACATCAGTTCCGAACCTTGCATGAGGACAGTGTGATCACAAGTATAAAAATGAACCCCAAATGACAAGAAGGTTACCATCCCCATAAGACAATAAAATGATAAAAATATGCATACAAAAACGAAAAAAAAAGTTAATTAACTTCCAAATGTAAAATACTTTCTTGCAATCAATGAGGTCTGATCCTCCTACGAAAACCTGCATATTTTGCCTATTATAGCCTATCCCCTAGTTTGCCCGGTGAAATCTACCTCCGCTTTCCTGCGTGCCGAGAGGAATTTATTTTTAATATAAATGTGTAACAAACATAGGGAATTTTCATTCTTTGCAACATTAAACAGAAATTCGTTAATTAAAATTGGAAAACTTAAGCATTTAACCGATATATTGGACCAACACAAGATCTTAATAACAGCACTTCAAGAACTTAGAAACACAGATCAAGACCCCATGGAATCTGGAGGATACCGTCTCTACAAGGGACCTCCAGGACCACGAGTTATGAAAAATGTCCCCCAATTTGGTATGGGATTTTTAGTACATACCAGTATTATTGATTCAGTGGAAGACTTTTCGTCGAACTCATCAAGGTTAGCAACTTTAACAATTAGGACAGGAAACAAAATATACTCTTTGATAAACGTTCATGCCCCAACTAATGACAAGAATGTCAAAAAATTTAGAGATGAAACGGACAATTTTTGGGAAGAACTTGCCTTACTAATATCAAACATTCCAGACACTCATGTTAAAATCTTGCTTGGGGATTTTAATGCAAAAATTGGTCAAGAAAGAAAATGTCGTCCAATAGTAGGTAAGTGGCCAGCTCACAAATTCACTAACAAAGATGAATTGCCCTTTGTGAAGAACATGGCCTACGTCTCAAAACTACTAGATTTAAGCGAAGACCACACAAACTTATGACCTGGAAATGCCCTAATTGCACTAGGGGAATTCCAGATAGACCATGTTGCAATGGATAAAAAGTTCTACAAAGAAATATATAAAGTGAAGGGACTACGTGGGGACGATGTTGACTGATCATTATGTATCCAAGATAAAGATCAAGTTAACTCCACGACGTAAACAAAAATCGTCAAACTCGACCATGCAAAGGCAATATGGCCCTAGTTATTTAATAAATAATGTGTCCTATAAGGAAAAGTCTAAAACTCTCTTAAGTGACAAGCTAGAAACGATGGTCGACACACTGAAAACCGTTGCTGTCGAAATTGCCCCTATTAGGAAAAGGAAAAAGCATGCATGGTGGAATGCGGAATGTGACGCTGCAATTCGGAAAAGACATACAGCATGGCTCAATGATCAGCAAAAGAGGACCACACAATCGCGAGAAGAATTAACCATTGCTCGAAGGGAAACTGCCAAAGAAATTAAAAGAATTAAAAGAGAAAATTAAAAAAAGTCCGTACAAATTATTGATGATTCCTTTAAACAACACAAAACAAGGGACTATTACAGGACATTTCGTCAATATCATTCTAAATACAGCCCTACACTATTAATGAAAGATAAATCAGGTAAACTAGCCCACAATAATACTGATAATGCTAAAATTCTAGCAGATTATTTTAGAGAACTACTAAATGCTGATGAACCTAAGAAATGTTTTGATTTTGAGCTTAATCCAAAAAATAAAACAAATTTACAGAACATTATTCCTCCTGACTTGACTGAAGTATGTGCAGCAATTAATTGGCTCAAAAATTATAGAGCAGCAGGAGAGAATTCATTGGTAGCAGAACTATGGAAATATGCAAATGAACAAACCATCTCCAACCTCCATAAACGCCTCATCGATGTATGGAATTCGGAACAAATACCAGAGGAATGGAGAAAAAGGGTGATAGATCAGATCCGAACAACTACCGTGGGATTTCTTTGCTTGATGTAACATACAAGATTCTATCTAGAATTATCTTGACAAGAATTCAACAACAACTCGATCAAGAACTAGGAGAATATCAAGGAGGGTTCCGATCAGGTCGCAGCTGTCCGGATCAGATCATCAGTCTGAAATGGATAATGAAATATCATAGAATGAGAGAAAAGGATTTGGTCATTACTTTTGTGGATTTTAAGAAAGCTTATGACAGTATCCATCGAGGGTCATTACTTAACATCCTTAGGGAATTTGGGTTACATCAAAAGCTTATCAACCTCATCGGCGTTACTTTGAAAGATACTAAATCAAAGGTTAAATTTCGAGGAGCCTTGTCTGAACCATTTGATATCCGGACTGGACTTCTACAGAGAGATGGTCTATCACCGTTATTATTTAATTGTGTTCTTGAAAAGATCATGCGTGAGTGGAACAAAACTTGTCCTCCAAATGTAAAGATTGGTACTAATATAAAATTGAATTGCTTGGCTTTTGCGGATGACCTTGCACTGCTTGCAACCAGTATAGATGAGGCTAAACACCAAATTGAAGAACTTGGGTCTATTGCAGCAAAAGTAGGACTTCAAATTTCATTGAAAGACTGAAATAATGGCATCCTTTGATGTGGAAACACAAGCTATTACATTGATTAACAATAAAGAAATTAAAGTTGTATATAAATTTAAATATTTAGGGGAGATTATAACATGAGAACATTATATGAGAAAGCGTCAATCGAAAATAGAACAACAAAGTTAAGGCAAGCGCAACATATTACTTGGTCTAGTTACCAAAAAAAATCACTCTCCATAAATGCCAAATTACGACATTACGAATCAGTTATTAAACCTGAAGCAATATATGCTTGTGAAACACTTTTCAAGTTAATCACTCGATCAGTTACTGACACATTACAGAAGACTGATAGAAGAATTCTCAGAACTATAATTAATAAAAAACATCAGGTGGATGGTCAATGGCATCTATTAACAAATGAAGTGGTTTATAAAGAAACTGAGTCGATAGTCGATACTATGCGAAAAAGGCGAATTGCTTTTTTTGTCATCTCTCACGCCTGCCGGATGCCAGACAATTAAAAGTATTATTTAATTATTTTTTCAAAAGTAAAACAAAGAACTCTTGGTTTATGGAAATTCAAAATGATCTGGATGAACTTGGCTTGACAATGTCCCAAATTGCTAACAAAGATGAGAAGAATATCTTGAGAAATAAGAACATCAGACTTCCCTTAAAAACCTTTACCCACAAAACTTACACCATAAGCGATGCAGAGAGAGCGGCAAGGTCGACTAGCATGAAAATGTTTTGGGAAAAGAAGAAAAATAAGAAGCTGAATCTTTAATTTTGTTTTTGAGACATGTATATACTTGTTTTGGTTAAGTGCTCCAATGAGGGCGTAACATATGTAAATAAATAAATAAATGTGTAACTATGATTTTTGAGAGCATTACTATTGACGAACTACTTTGAATACTCACAAGTACAATAGGTTTTCTGGATGAAAAATTTAGAAATTGGTAAAATATAAAAACTTTTTCTTGTGTGTTTTAATTTTTCAATTTTTTTTTAATTTTTTTTCAACTTTGCCATGCTACCCTTTATTGTTCAAGCACTTTTTGAAATGCTCTTTAAGTACAAACTATGTTTTATATATTTATTATGGCTGCTACTATTATCAAGGAATTTTCTGATTTATCCTGGAAAAATCAGGGAATTGTCAGGAAAATATGTTAGTTGGTTTTGGTAGACATCCTGTTGGTTGATGCTCAGTGACAGTGTGTACAGCATAAATGACAAAATCTTTTACTGCGGTAGAAAAGAATGAAATGGTCAAGGAAGAAGAAGTAAATTAAAAATGATTGCAAAAAAACATGTTTTTTTATTTATTTGCTTCATTCCACTTTTTTTTGCGTAAATACTGAACATTTGATTGCCAAGTTCAGTCCGTTAGAATCATGGCTCTCCTGGGAGCCGCTACGGAAGTGACCAAAACGGATTGTACATAGATTCTTGGCTGTTACCGTGCTTCCCGACTCTGCCAAGAAATTTAATTCTGGTCTGAAGCCTGGAACGGGGTACACTCAGCCTCGTGAGGCAAAACTGGGAATCCAATAGGCGGGTTCGATTCCTACCTCAGCCATCCTAGAAGTTGTTTTCCATGGTTTCCCCACTTCTGCTCCAGGCAAATGCCGGGATGGTTCCTAACTTAAGGCAACGGCCACTTCCTACTTAAATCCTACCTTAATTACAAATAGACACACTGGTATTACCCTTCCGGCAGTCGAGATGGGAACTATTCTCTGTTTACTTGCGTCATACTTCACTCTGCTCCGTTGGCAGGTACAGTTGCGCGAGTAGGATATGACCCAGCTCCAGTAGCTTCAGTCATCGTTTAACCGTCTGTGGTGTTGTGAGCTCCTGTGACGCTTATCTGTGCTTCTAAGACAACTA
Source organism: Meconema thalassinum (assembly GCA_946902985.2). Classification (NCBI taxonomy): domain Eukaryota; kingdom Metazoa; phylum Arthropoda; class Insecta; order Orthoptera; family Tettigoniidae; genus Meconema; species Meconema thalassinum. Next base: position 195,545,940 of record OX336395.1, read on the forward strand.
GTGCGCGCAATGATGCTTGACTTATGTGCAGACTGCACTCTGTCATCACTGTGTCCTCCACTTCACCCAGCGGGGCTCCTGCAACAATAATCAACAAACGCTGGTGCAGCCACGCTCAGCGGCAATCAAATCTTATATGGGTAATACAGACATCACAGGACATAGGTGTCTCAATTATAATTTTATCATTTCAAATGACCTTGTCGACTTCATCGTTATGCTTTGGTCTACCGTTATGCATTAACAAATTCACAAAGAATTTTGATACAATGGTCCGGCTAGCTCAAAACAGTTGCCAGCGTTTCGCCCCAGTGTACTCTTCAGTTGATTATGGTACACCTCACCAAGACGCATGGCTAGTACATACTGTGAAGGCCGCTGCAAGGCACAAATGTTGCCACGAGCAGCGCCAATGTACTACGGAAGTCAAAACTTCCTTTCAAAAATAATGTTAGCTTACCTTGCTAATCCATATTGGAAATATCTGTTCCCGAAGGAAACAGGACAATTTTACATCCTGTTTCCTTCGGGAATTGTATCAAAATTCTTTGTGAATTTGTTAATGTACATAGCTCAATCGGACAATTTTACATCCTGTTTCCTTCGGGAACAGATATATCAAAATTCTTTGTGAATTTGTTAATGTACATAGCTCAATCGGACAATTTTACATCCTGTTTCCTTCGGGAACAGATATTTCCACTACCGTTATGCGTTACTGTTACGGCACATATGACGTCATCATGTTGTTCAGTGCATATGCACAGAGTCTGAGTTTACTCCTGGGGTCTGGCGTTATGCGATACGGAGACGGCGAGTGCGTGACGTCATGCAGCATAGTGCACCTCCTGCTCTCCGTTCCCCGCGGAGGAAGCCTAAGTTAAAGGGTAATGGAGTCTGTTGAGTCTGAGTTTACTCCTGGGATCTGGCGTTACGCGATACGGAGACGGCGAGTGCGTGCCGTCATGCAGCAGAGTGCACCTCCCACTCTCCGTTCCCCACGCGGGAAGCCTAAGTTAATGGGTAAAGGAGTTTGTTGAAAGAGTCCTGGGTCTTCGAGCAAAGCGAGAAGCCCTCCTGAGCCTTTCTAACATGTGTAGCATTTGTAGCATGCGTCATTTGAAATGATATAAAGTCTAGTCTCTCAGACTGTCTGTATCTTTTTAATGCTGAAAAGGACCTGAAAATGGCTAAAACAAATACATTATATTATAGTACAGCCATCATTACTTCCGACTTGACGTTTCAGTACTAGGCTAGAGTTTCGTTCGCTAAATCATGACATCGCGAACGAAACTCAATTTGTCGTGATGTAATTATCTGAATGACTGCCTGTGATTGGCTAGTTAAAGTAATTTTCCTTTTGACTGCTAGATAAATCTAGGGTAACACTGAAACGTCAAGTCGGAAGTAATGATGGCTTTACTATAATGTGAATTAAAATAAAACCTAGTTTGTATTGGTAAGGTGGAATATTTTTCAAAAGGTAAATGCTATTTGTCATTGGATAAAATATATCAGTGCACTTGATTCAAGGAGAAGTTTGCTCTGTATGCTGTTGGTCTCTTCCATTCAAGAAGAGTAATTTATGTGCAAGAAATGCAAAGATCTTTTGCAATTAATGGAAGCAGTCATTATTGGAATAGTAAACTAATTTCTTTGTGTTACAGTACAAGATGAAACTCACTCTGAAGACTTTATTTTGTAAAGAAAGCTATCTAGTGACAGACTTTGAAACTGACAAAATTATGACATGATCCAGACATGGATATTCCCGAACCGTTTTTAAATGCCTTGGTTACATAAACTAAACCTTCACCAACCTTCCCAGTTATGATTTGAGATTCGAGAACCAACATCAAGAAGAGAGATTGTTGTCATTATTACAGCATCAATGGACCTCCATGTCATAATTTTTCCCCCAACTCCTGTTTTCAAAATTCAGTTGATCCTTGTTCCTTTAGTATGCCATCCTGGCCCGTATCTTTTGTAACCTGTTGAAATTGGTTTGAAATAATTCCGCTAGATATTCTGCGCCGAGAGAAGTTTTGTAACATCAATGGACCAGACCTTGCATCCTGGTCTGCTTCCATGGTTCCATGGTTCTCAGCTAACTAATTTATGATCTGCTTTAGTGTAATGTCCCATTACTGGTTGAAATGTTATCCCTGTGATAGTCTCTTCTAGAAAATCCTTAATCCTTCTTCTTTGTGTGTACATTATGTGCATTGAATTCTATCATTATATTGCGTGTGATGAAAACTCACCCTAGGGTTTCCGTAGCTAACTGTTGAAATAACCATGGTGGCCACTACTCCTGGAAATCCTGGAAAACTCCTGGTTTTTTATTAGGTCTGGAAAACTCCTGGGAAATAATGAAAAATTTGAAAAATCCTGGAAAATAGCCACTGTTAATTAATTATAAAAATCTTTCCATCTTAAATCATACTCCCGCTACGGTTTTGGGTGAGCACTCTATCGTTAATGAAAGAAATTTATTCAGGCTACCTGTTTCTGTGTGTGAGAACACGCGATAGTATTTTTGTAAAACATATTGAGTATAGACAACTTCACCGCAATAAAATTGCAGACGGCATCCTTTTTTCTTAAGTGGAAATTTGAGTCAAAAAGGCTTTTTTAAAACAACAATTAAATTATTTGTGTGTGGGGTTGCATTTCAATAACACAATCACCACTAATTTTTGTCAACATCTGTATAAGTGAACCAAACACAACTGCTTTATTTTGGTCTTGAAGTAGGCAACCGATAAAGCCCTCCCCCGCACTCGCACTTATTTTTAAATCTGCAAAAATGAGAATTACTCCTGGAAAATCGTTGACCGATTTGAGTGGCCACCATGAATAACCTACTGCTGGGATTATGACCTAGAGGTTTCCCACCCTGGTATAACAAAATTTAAGGAGATTTTTTTTTTTTTACAGGTTTAAGATCTTAATTTGTACATTTGTTCAAATAGGGTTTTAATTTCTAACCTTGTTTCATTTGTCTTGATTCGAACTTACAAGGGGAGGATACGGAGCATGGGTCACCGATTCGAACCATCTTTAGTAAACTTGTAGGGCATGGCCAAGCGTATACCAGGTGCAAGTAGTAAGGTGTGCTTCTCAGCCGATTCCGAGAAATTAATTATAAATTATTCGTAATAGCTGTACGGCGTTCATGTGCGCTGTACGTTAACATGAAGCCAAGGAGCACGTGGTGCAGCGGTAAGAGCCCTGCTTCCTAAGCGTGGGATCACTGGATCGAATCCCACTGGTGAGCCTTTTTCTTTTTTATAAACATAGGCAATTCGTACAACTGTAGGTGTCGTGAATAATGTTCATTTGGCAGTCAATTTTAATAACGTGTTTTGTGAGCGGAAAAAGGGATTCTGAAATCATCGTATGGGAGTGAACGTTTGTGACATTACATAATGTACAGTCGGGGCATTGCAAATACATTGGTATTATACATGGTCAGGTGTATTCTATTATATGCATACGTTTATACACTGAAGGCCCAGTCTGTTCCGTTCATTGTACGTCAGTGAACCATAGACCACCCCGTACCCCGCAAGTAATGTCTCATGCTATGGGTATTGGTTGGAAAGTGTTCGGACCTGGCGAGGTCACCTGCACACAAACTAACGATAACGGTGGGCAGTTGTACTAACCGCAAATACTGTGAATAAAGGTATTCTTTCATCAATCTCCTGTACGATTTATTCAGTCTCCCTTTTCCCGCTCACATAACACGTTATTACAATTGACTGCAAAATGAACATTATTCACGACACCTATAATTGTACGAATTGCCTATGTTAAAGAGGAAAAAAAAAGCTCACTGGCGGTATTCGATCCAGTTATCCCGCGCTTACGAAGCAGGGCTCTTACCACTGCACCACGCGCTTGTTGGCTTCTAGCTAGCGTACAACGGACATAGACGGCGCACTGCAATTGCTATTAATTTATTTCTCGGAAACGGCTGAGATGCGCACACTACTACTTGCACCTGGTATAAGTCGGGTCATGCCCTACACGTGTACTAAAGATGGTTCAAATCGGTGACCCATGCATCGTATCCTCCCCTTGTTAGTTTTATTTTCCATGTTGTCATTTTTATTTTGTGTCCCTTTCCTAGTGTTTAGAGGATTGTTCTCATTTTTCATTATGGGATCATTATTCTTATGATTGAAGGTAGTTGATTCGTTTGATGAGAAGTGTGCATCGAGATCATGTATCAGAATTGTGCTCCTACCTCCATTTTAGACTGTGAGTAGTATGGGATATGATAAGACCAACAGCATACAGAGCGAACTTCTCCTTGAATCTGGTGCACCGATATATTTTATTCAATGACAAATGGCATTTATCTTTTGAAAAATATTCCACCTCGCCAATACAAATGAGGTTTTATTTTAATTCACATTGTTATAATGTATATGTTTCAGCCATTTTCTGGTCCTTTTCAGCATTAAAATTTTTAATTGCGACACCTGTCGATATAGAAAGTTATTTTAGTGTTGTCACATCGAAATATATTTCATCAAATATTTTAACAGAACAGAAAATGAACTTTCTAGTGTTGTCAGGTGCTGCAATTAAAATCTTTAAAGCTGATGAAGGTCAGAAAATTGCTGAAACATGTACATTGTATTAACATGAATTTAAATAGTATCTAATTTTCAAATTATAAATACTGTTTGTCATAAAATAATTATAAGTCGATACAAATCGACTAACTGATTAGAGTTGCATCAATATTTTATTCAAAGAATAAGGAATTTGCACTCTATGTTCAATCTCATATGATTCATACTATAATTGACTTTTTGTATGTTTAGATGGTGACCTGATCACCATCTTTGACAGCTCAGACCTGGCATTTGCAGTCCAGTACAGCCGCATCCTCAAGCTCCAGATCTTGGTCGGGGGAGAGGAGGCTCGGAAGAGCATCGCGCCAGCCCAGATCAGGACGATCCGTCGTGAGCTGCAGAAAATCCGGGACCAGGTCAACCATTTGTTGGATTCTCTGGAGCCTCACGCCACTGAAGTGTCCAGTTCTACTGCAGAGACACGCCGTTAGTATCACCTAAAATACTTAAGATGCATGTTTTATGTATCAGTTTATTTTTAGGGTGATCCAGGCAATGCGTGACGGACATGCTATCCTAAGGTGCACAAACCACAGGATACATTATTTTTATTGTATGGCTGTGTTCAGGCTTTCAGGATGCAGCCGTGTCGTGTGTAGGTGATTGCATACCTGCCAACTCTCCCGAGTTAGGCGGAATACTCCAGATTTTACACCATTTCTCCCGCCCTCCCGCTTAACGTATTAAATCTCCCGATTTTTCAAAAATCTTGCGCGTAATTTCGGTCTAAAAGTGTGAGATGCCAAAACTTCAGTCATCCATCGAACAGGTCGAGTTTACCTGTGTTGAGTGTGTTTGGATACCGCAGTTTCGCTTCGTATCAATAATATTTATAGATGCCGTTATTCTCCATAACTACGCGTCCCACTTAGATGGATTTGAATATCTCTTCATTTGAAATAGTCGATGGTTAATTCAGCGTGTTTTGCTACTAGTTTTCATAATAGCCTGTGGATGAGAGGTAGTTGTAGGCTGCGGAATATTGCATCTGTTTAACACGTGATATTATTAGTGCATAACTTAGATGTTGGCATTAATATGCCGGAAGGCTATTGTGATTTTCTGATCCGAGTGTTTTTGTTGGTCCCTCGGTAATAGGCTATGGCGGAGAAATATGATTATACATCGATCGTTTTCAAAACCTCCCGATTTTTCGGTTTGCGAGGTTGGCAGGTATGTGATTGATTTCCAACGTTTTGGCTGTCATTGAAGCACCCTTTGTCATGAGTATGTGTTCGTGTACGTACAGGGAGTGACAGAATCGCCAGGCTTCTAAGAAAACACAATGTGACCAATAAACAAGCTGACTCAAAGTGGTACGTAAATCAGCAGAGACAAAGCAGCCAAACCAGGATGCAGGAGTTAACAAGTGCCTTGTTCCTGTGGACAGGTATACATAGGGCAAACAAAATGACGTGTTTCCATTAGGATATCAGAGCACATTCGGGACACAAATTAAGTAAAAGACAGATCTGAAATAGCTGAACTTACTCATGTCACTCGTAGAATTTGCTGTGTGGCGTGGTGGCTCAGCGGTCAGGCTATTCGCCTCTCACCAAAGTGGACCGGGTTCGATTCCCAGCCAATGCACGTGAGATTTTCGAAGTGAAATGCCATGTCCTGTGGTTCGGATTCCACGTAAAACGGAGGTCTCATGGCTCATGATCACACGATAAACGGTCACGTAAAACTACAATCTTCCTTTTTCATAGAATTTGCTAAGGCTGAAACTCTTGCTTAAGTTCCTAGCTATCAAAGCAGGGTAATTAGAGAGGCAATAGAGATTGTGGCTTAGCGGTAACGTTCTCGCTTGCTGTCCGAAGGTTTCAAGATCGAATCCTGAGGCAGCCAGTTGGCATTTTCAGGGTGCGCTAATGCGTGGGAGCTGTTTCAGTAGATTTACTGACACGTTAAAGATCTCCATTGGGGCGAAATTCCGGCACTCCGGCGTCTCTAAAAGCTGCAGTTGTTAAAAGGGACGTAAAACCAACAGTATTTTTATAATAGAGATCGTGAAGGATCCCAATAATTTCAGTCACGAAGTCAGATTCAGGCTTAACAACACTTTGAATGTCCTCTTAGCGCATGACCGCCTGGCGCTCCGACCAATCAGGGAGCAGCATGACGTCAATGTCGAATGATAACCATCAGTCATTCTAAGTACAGACACAAACGCGTACCCATGATGAAGGCTGCTGCAATGACGGGCAGAACGTCAGGAAACAATCACTGACACATGATGCGGCTAGACATCGGCTGTGAAAGTCTACGTTCTAGGAAAAATAATCTACATCATCATCTTGCACAGTTTTCAACCACTGGCGAGGTCTGTTATCCGTCCTGTCCTTGGCTCATTCCATTCTTAAAAGCAGGGTGTGTCATTCACTACTGGCTTGCTGGGCCCATCGTAACTTCACCAGAGTCCCGTTGGCCGTCACTTTTCAGAGTTCTTGTGGGGCCTTCACAGCTACCATAGTAGTCCCAGGGCGCATACAGTCCCCACTGTAACTCGCATATACAGGCAGTCCCCTACTTCATCCCATTGCCCATCTCCCACGATGTGGACAAGGGGTTGGACTTACGGGAGACTCTAAATATGTAATAATAACCCTTGGCACTACAGCCCATGAGGGCCTGGGCCATCAAGCGACCTCTGCCCAGCCATATGGCCTGCAGATATTGGGGTGACGCGTGGTTAGCGCATCGGGTTCCCGCGGCCGTTAATCTTGGTTTTCGAGACCGGGGCGCTGCCTCATTGTCTGACCAGCTACTCAATTGTCCTCACTAGGCTGAGTGCACCCCGTTCCAGCCCCCACGTCATTGTCTAAAATCCCTGACGGAGCCGGGAATCGAACCCAGGGCCTCGGGTGAGAGGCAGGCGCCCTACCCCAACACCACGGGTACAGACGTGGTCGAAATATTGGAACAGTTGTGATATTAGCTTAAAGACACTCCCAGTGTGTTTATATTCCTAAAGTAGCCTGAGAATATTTTCTTCATACGTTAATGCAGTCTTTAATGTGCTTGGTACAGTTCATTTAGGGGGCATTTACATCATAGAAGTTGGCAACAATTCATTAGGAAATTAGGAGTTCCTGCCAAGTAACAACTCTACATTATTGATGTTATTTTATTATAAATACCGTATTTCCTCACGTATTCGTTACATATATTTAGCCTAAAATACTTGAAAGAATAATAGAGTGCGACGATTATGCGAAGAATATTGAAGTTCAAAGAAGAAAAACCAGAGATTTTTTTCTTTAATATATTATTTGCTTGATTTGTAATCCTGTGTTATTTCACTTTCATCAAGAACACCCTATAATTCTTGTATTTTCTCATAGTGAACACCACGTGCATAACATCGCGCGCAGGTCTCTATTGCAATGTTTGTTTCCACAGAAGTGGAAAACACATCGACACAGGCCAGTGTGTGGTGGTGTTAGGCACATTGACAGAATACAAGAATTATATGGTAAGCTTTAAGTTAAAAGTGCTAATAATGTACAGTATGCTGAAACACAAGGGTTGTCGGATTATGCAAATATTGGTGCATAAAAACATTACGTGTTTTTATTTGAACTTGGGCATAATTATCGCACCTTGCTCTCTTTCTACGAATATTTTTCCAAAAGTTTGTGACGGCTGTTGGGAAACATGATAAGAATACAGTGAAACCTCTCTATAACGGACACCCTTGGAACCGTAAATACTGTCCGCTAAAGAGGGGTGTTCACTATAGAGAGGGTTAGAGAAAATGAATGCAATTTGGCACATGTACTCGTGCAGTATTTGTACTTACATGAATATGTAGGGTAATGTGCGGTAAAAACAGTCCAGTTTCGTCCCTATTTAAAATGTTTTCTGGTGATTAGCCGTCAGTGATGAAAGACAATTTTTCTTCCTAGTATGAAACATTATCTATATCAACAGTGGAGGATTCTCCGCAAATTTCTCTAAATTTGATATTGTGGTGCTTTCTGAAATTCTCGAGCCAGCCGTTTAAGGCTTTGAATCTGCGATACCTAATTCTGCCACGAAATCCAATGCTTCGGCTTGTATCATTGGTCCGGACACAGGGACGTTCTGACTTCTTATTTTGCTGAACCATCCTATCACTGCCTTATCAATAACAGCACCATTACCATTTTGAAACTAATTTTCAGCTCATTACCATTAAGACGCCATACCTTAATTATCTCTTCTTTTTTTTTTCACAATTTCTGCTGCCTGTGTCTTTCCAATCTTTAATACTTCAGATAGTTTCCGTACACCACATTTCTCACGTTTGTGGTAATCTACGATGTCTAATATCTCGTTTAAAGTTAAACTTTTACGAGGAGCCATTTCAGATGCACTCACTTGTTACTGTAACGCACAGGTCCTACAATAGATTTAAGAAGTTTCACGGTAAAACTGACCAGATAGTGAAAGTATGAATTCCCTTATCCCGAACATTTCGAGTTCAAGAGAACAATGAAAGCGATACCGTTAGGCCTAGGTTTATTTTTGGAGCAGTGCAGAAGATAGGGGATGGGAAGGTGAGCGCTAACTGACCCACAGAGATGTGATTTCTTTTCAAAACAAGTGTCTATTAAGAGAGGTTGGTTGATTTTTTTAAAATGTGGCCGGGGTGTCCATGTCCGTAATAGTGAGTGTCCACATAAGAGAGATTAATTACTAGTATACTTAATAGGGGTTTAGTCACGGACCTAGAAAGTAGTCCGTTATGAAGGGGTGTCGCCTTTGAGGAGTGTCCGTTAAGAGGGGTTTCACTGTATAAGAAAATAAACAATTACATTTAAAAGACCTACAGTATCCAAAGTTAAGAACCAAAAAATCATCTGAAGGAACCCTACTTGTATTGATTGACCTAATATTACACAGAAAATCTGAACACAAAATTACATAATCAGTTATGAGAAGAGAAGAACGAATTTCACTCAGAATAACGCTTTGTCTGCATCTTTGGTTGTCTTTGGACCCAGGCAAAGAGTGCCGCGATCCACTTGCTCTTTAGGGGCAGATGACCTCGTAGTTCCGCCTCTTAAAACAACAATAACTAACACTTGCTTTTTCCATCCAATAATATAGTGTTGGCCGGTAATAAGGTTGCAGTATTGCACAATGACCAGATTTTTTCAACATTAAAAATTAATACCGTAATAATATTTTTAGCAATGAAAGCTGTAAGTTTCCCCTTTTACATGCATAGGAATTCATAATTTTGTTCTTTGATAATTCAGTATTACCTTGTAGTACAGTTAACTGTCTGAGAAAGCGAAGCGTGCCAGGCCCGAGCACCGACCAGATCTCAATAGTGGAGGGTATGGCAGAGATGCTAGACCGAGTAAGTCGTATCCTAACAGTTAACTCGGCTGGTCGTTGCACGTTGATTGCAACAAGGGAGGAGAGGGGCGGGCAACACAAACATGATGCTCCATCTACTGCTGATACCATTGTCTGACAATGTAATTTGCGCATGAGTGCGACACTTGGAGTTCTTTCTCGCCCTTGTGCATAACTTACGTTGCTTTGTTCTCAAGAAGTTCTTCATATAACTTATAATCCATTTAATCTCAATGTGAATGTGATGTTCTCTGAACTGCGGCATTCGTGATGAATGAGCTACATCCTTTTTCAGAGCAATTATGTACTGTTTTCTCTAATATCAAGCAGTCTTTTACCCTACACTTCACCCCTCTTAATGAAAACAGAGTAACCTAGTACTATTCTATTGCGCTCAATAAAACATGGATTTAAACAGCAGTCGGTAAAAATAAAAATAGATTTCCGAAGGGAAAGTGAATACAATGCCGAAAGGCTAAGGGAGGGAACACTTGAAAAACACTCCTGCGTTTAAGAAAGGGGGAGGCCAACATTAATCCCATTATTAATGGCAACGCCGCATTATCAACCGGTCACATTACGTGACTACATTTCACCAATGAATTATTCTTTCATGTCAAAACATTTTTCAAATCATAGCCGAAACTAGAACATCTTTAACAACCAAGTGATATTTCATAACATATTTTCAAATACCTTTTCGAGAATCATTTTACAAACAGCATGGAGGCTGTGCTTCAGCGGCCATTAAAAAAAACAAAGTTATGCCATCTATGACAAGCGAAAGACAAAGGGCCGTTTGTCATTTTTAAACTATCTGGTTCCCATAACCAAAATCCTGACAGTTACATTATAAAACTTTAAATTATTATGATCTTGTTACATAAGGATCGAAATCAGAATTATCAGTATTATCGGGAATGTTCAAATCTTCAGTGCCCTTAACCTACGCATGCGCTGCACCCTATATTATAAAAGGCTTGTTCCCTAACAAAGATTGAAGTAAATAAATAAATAAATCATCATGGGCCCACTTTAAATAAATGAGAAAGAAATTACACACATAAATAAATTAAATATCTTGAACAAGATATGCTCGTAACAAGCCAAAGAAACTAAAGTTTGTAGCATCAATGTGCAGCACGAGGGTCAAACGCCACTTGCCCTCAACAAGCTAAGCTAAGAAATATCAATCATTGTCCAAAATGTTGCAATCCTATGCGGGTCAGCAACGAGTTCCCACATTTAATGTATCAACAGTTTTACCTTATTTATGGCCTAAAGTAGAATATGGCCCGAGGCTGCCACTCACGTCCTTTTACTGAATTCACATCATGCAGTTTTAATTATTTCGGCAGTGGCTCCGAGACAGGCCACGCCACACGTCTTGCCTCTACAGAATCACATCGAGAAGTCTTTCTTCCAAGCTTGGCTTGGCTTCATAACAATCTAGCAGCCAGCTTGCGCATGCTCAGATCTCATTTTTGAACCAGTAGACAACTGAAGATCGGCCGGCACAACTTACATCACCAACCTCATGAATTAATTTATCCTTAAGACCTTTATGGCCGAATCAAGTTTCAGAACTAAAGTTAGCTTGGCAACACAATCAGCACAGATGTGTCAACTACTGATTGGCTATCCAGTCTAGTGTTAATTTAATTTAGAAAGCACCAAATTCAGAAACATCAACAATGCACAAAACAGTCAACAATGGCTACATTCTCCCAAATGTAGACCAGCAATTTGTTTATATAATTAGTAATCAAATTTATTTTATAGAAATGTTTTTTCCTGCCTCTTGATCCAGAAATGATTATTTATCACATTAATGACCAGGGGCGCCGACAGAAGAGGGGGGGGGGGGTCACATGGGGGCGGCGGCGAAGTATTGTGAGTCGAAACCAATCGGCTCAGCCTCCCTCTGCGATTCCACCACTAGGGGGTCAGATGATGATCCCCGACGATAGATGCTAGAAGGATGGAACCAGCTAACCAATACAGCCTCTCCGGACCGTTACAGCTGGACATTTCACGTAGTCGTAGTAGATGCCTCCACTCTGACCAGCAGAATGGCTAACACCTCCACCTGATGTTGGGTCGTGCATGGTGACAGTAACCTGTGCACTGGCTACTGCCACGAGTGGTGAGTGATCACGTCACTCACGTGACCAACCGAAACAGATTCCAGATGGCAATAAGGATCATATGATTGCCATCTCATCGATGATCTTCCATGTAGATTTAACCACCATGTCGTTGTTTTACAGCAAGTGACATGCCTTTACTTTTTACTAGTTGCAGTTTTTGAACAGGTAAAACTGTGAGAACTCAAACCGACTGACGAAGTTTCAGATTAAAATTATTAGTTTTACAATGTGATGGGCCATTACTAAAAACGAACATCACAAGTCGATGTTCTGGTAAAATTCTAACTTGTTCCCAGCCAAAATATCCTGTTTTAACATTCTAAGGAATGAATTAAGTGGACGCAGTGTCACTTAACAACATGCCATCCCTCAGCAATCATGGCAACCGGCTCTCAATTAATAGAAAGGTACCAAGGCACCACAGTACCTCCCGAGTACTTTCAAACAGCACAGTCACTTACATCTTAATATGTACAATTTACATCAAGCACAAATATACACACAGCTCTCAAGCATGGCTTCAAACTTTATCAAGGTAGAACCGCTCGAACAATCTCAGCAACAATACAGCATTCAAATATTCACGTGAACTAAACTTCCCCAGGACTACACACACACGTGCTTAAACTTCAGGTAACGCAGGAATCCATCTCACATCTGCGACCAATCACCATCAAGTAGCAGTACTCCAGACATAAGCTCTCTATCACAACGACAACACGCAGGATCTCACTCAACGACACCAATCAATTGACTCACAATCATACCAAGTAAACTTCAATCAACACATTCGCAACCATCTCCACGATGGGCACCACAATCAACTAACCTCAGGTCACTTCAGCAACCTTTCTAATCATGGATTACTAACTAGTAACCAACCTCTCTTACCATAGGTCACTCTTGCCAAGGTTCACTTAACACAACCTTTCAACTTACCATGGGTCACTTAATGCAACCAACTTTCACTGGGTCACTGAGTAGCAACCAACTTTTCACTGGGTCACTTAACGCACCTTACAACTTACCATGGGTCACTTAGTAGCAACCAACTTTTCACTGGGTCACTTTACGCAACCTTACAACTTACCAAGGGTCACTAAGTAGTAACTATCCTCTTAGGGTTACTTATTCAACCAACACTCACCAGGGGTCACAAGGTGCAACCATTCGTCCGTAGGTACCCATGACATCGTCTGTATAACAGACAAAATAAAATTTCCCTATCTAAACAATCCTGAAAAAAACTTTCGCCTGCACTGCGTTCACAATTCAGCCTCCAGCCTACTTCGAAAACTGGCTTCGACACCTGCCACGTGCTTCAGCGACAAGAAAACGTCCACCTGCATATACCTTCCCTTCATGAAAAGGCTTCCTGCATATACCTCTTCGTATAATTATGTTCATAGGCACCACTCGACTAATTCAATCTCACCATCAGGGCATGTTACATCCTGGAATCACGACCTAACCTCTCGACCACTCCATCTCACACCAACGAGTACTACACCTGAGTACCGACCAAAATAACACAACCTCCACACCACAAATACCAGCACGGTACCAACAAAATAAAACGCTAAAACACTAACAACCGAAGAAAAATCTCTAATACTCCGAGTACCACAAGTCCAACCCCTCCTCCACGTGGTGGGAGACGGGCAACAGCATGAAGTAGGGGATTGCCTGTAGGGGCGAAGTACAGTGGGGACTTTGTGTGCCCCGGGACCGCTACGGTAGCTGTGAAGGCTCTATGGGAACCCTGAAAAGTGACGGCTGACGTGGCTCTGGTGAAGCTACGATAGGCCTAGCAAGCCAGTAGTGGATATCATATTTGCTTTCAAACCAGGAACAGGCCTCGGAAAGGACGGATGCAAACGACGACGACCCGGATATGCTAATGGACTACGAGTTGGGACATTAAACATACAGACACTGACAGGAAAAGTGGAGGAGATTGTAGATGTGATGGAGAGAAGAAAACTGGATGTACTGGGCTTGGCAGAAACAAGATGGAAAGGAGAAGGTCGCAGAGAACTGAGGAAAGGGTACCGGTTGTACTGGAGTGGGAACAGTGAAGGAAGGAGCAGCGGAGTAGGAGTAGTTGTGAGAGATGGAATGAAGGAAGAGGTAAAGGGAATAAGTGACAGGATCATGAAGATCAGAGTAACTGTAAAGGGAGCCTGGAGATAGCCCAGGTATATGCCCCTCAAGTTGGATGTACAGCTCAAGAGAAGGAAGACTTTGAGGAGGAGCTACAACAGCAGTTGAATGGGCAGAGCATCATTGTCATGGGAGATTTGAATGCACATGTAGGAAGTGAAAGGCAAGGATATGAAAATGTATTGGGAGCAGAAGGATGGGGTAGCAGGAATGAAGAAGGGAGAAAGTTGCTGGATTTTTGCAAGAGAAACGGTTTAGTGGTAGGCAACTCCTGGTTCCGGAAGAAAGAAATCCACAAGGTAACGTGGTACAGCAGTGATTTAACAAAGAAATCTTTGGTAGATTACATGCTGTACGACTGGGAAATGAAGAGAAGTGTCAGAGATATAAAGGTAATACCATCAGAGGCCTTAGATAGCGACCACAGAATACTTGTAATGAACCTGGGAGTTGTTAAGGATAGCAAGAGGACAGAGTACCAGGAAAGGAGAATCAAAGTATGGCAACTCAAGGAAAAGGAAGTCGAGGAAGAATTCCAGAAGATAGTAAGGGAAAGGATGCCAACAGACAATCCTAAAACAGGGGAAGAGGAATGGAAGCAATTCAAAAACACAATGGTGGAAGCTGCAGTGGCAGTATGTGGAAGAACAAGCAACAGAAAGCGGCGTAAAGAGACACCATGGTGGAATGAGGGAGTAAAAGAAGCTGTGGGAAGGAAGAACAAGGCTTTCAGAGTGTGGTTCCAGGAAAGAACTGATCTGACAAGGGAAGATTATAAGATAAAGAAGAAAGAAGATTGTCGCAGAGGAGAGGAAGAAGTGGATGGTAAAGTGGACAGAGATGATGGAGGAAGACAGCAGAGGAAATAAGAAAGTACTTTATGGGATGGTCAAAAGTAAGAGAAGAGGTCTGCGAGAGGATGTGGTAATGATGGACAAAAACGGAAATGAGGTACACAACAATGAGGCACTCGAGACAGTGTGGAAAGAGTACTTTGAGGATTTGCTGAATCCAAATGGTCATAGGGAGGAAGACAATGTATTAGAAGATGGAGAAGACAACACCGGAATGGAAAAAGACCTGACTTGGAGAGAACTGGAAATGGCTATAGACAAGATGAAAGGAGGAAGGGCACCAGGTGTGGATGAAGTGAGTGTTGAAATGGTGAAGGCAGCAGGGGAGGTTGGGAAACAGTGGCTGTACCGTGTGATGAGGGTGATATGGAAGGAGAAAAAGACCCCAGAAGATTGGAAGAAAGGATTAATTGTCCCAATATTTAAGAAGGGAAGCAGAAAGGAGTGCAGAAATTACAGGGGAATCACACTCATACCACACTGTGCCAAGATATTTGAAAAGATATTAGAAAGTAGAATACGAGCCAAAGTGGAGAGAAAATTGAGAGAGGAGCAGTATGGATTCAGACCTGGGAGATCAACAGTGGATCTCATATTTTCAGTGAGACAGCTCCAGGAACACCACTACGAATTTGGAGAGGATCTGCTGATGGCCTTCCTGGACATCGAAAAGGCCTATGATAGTGTGTGTAGGGAGAAGGTTTGGAAAGCAATGGAAAACATGGGAGTGGAAAAAGAGACTGTAGGCAGAGTGAAGGAGATGTATTGTGGAAGTGTGAGTTGTGTGAAAGTTGTAGGGGAAAGAACAGACTGGTTCAGACAAATGAGTGGCCTGAAACAGGGTAGTGCGCTGTCACCCTTTCTCTTTATTGTGGTTATGGACGAGGTAATGACACGGATAGCAGGAAAGATAGGAGAAGATAAGATGAAAGCAATGGTGTTTGCAGATGATCTCATGGTCTGGGGAAACAAGGAGGAGGAAATTCAGGAGCAACTGAAGGCTTGGGAAGAAACAGTGGGAGAGTACGGATGGAAGTTCAACATCAGTAAATGTGAGATCCTGTTAACGACCAGGAAAAAGGACAGACCAATGAGTGGGATAACACTTGGAGGTGGACAGCAGAAGAAGGTGGAAAGACTCAAGTACTTGGGAAGTATAGTGGAGGAAAATGGGAGAAATGACAAAGAGATTACGGAACGTGGCAGACAGGCAGAAGCATATCTGAGAAGCATTAGGAGCTTAGTGTGGAATAAAGATGTCCCACAAAAAAGCAAGGAAGTGTTATACAGAAGCTACTATATCCCGATACTGACCTATGCTTCAGAAACGTGGACAATGAAGAAAAGAGACATAAGCAGAATACAGGCAGGTGAAATGAAGTTCCTGCGAAGTAGGATCGGAGTAACAAGAAGAGACAGGGTGAGGAATGAAAAGGTCAGGGAAATGGTGAAAGAGGAGCCCCTGCAAGGTAGGATTGAGACATCAAGACTGAGGTGGTATGGACACTTAAAGAGAATGGATGAGAAGAAGATTCCCAAGAGGATACATGAGATGCAGAAGAAACGACCAAGGGGAAGACCAAGAGATAGATGGCTGAAAGGAGTGGAGGAATGTGTCAAGAAGAGAGGCGAGGACTGGACCAGAGTGACAGCGGAGAGGTGGTGGGAAGAAAGAACTAAGTGGCGAGGCTTATGTTCCAAACAGACCCAGCCTGGGGCTGGAAACTGTACAAGATGATGATGATGATGACTCCGAGTACCAACACCCAAGAAATAAATAATACACTAACCCTAAACAAACCTCAACGAGTACCAACAACGCAGTACATAGAACACAAATCCACAAATCACCAACAACAAGTACTCACACCGAGCACCAAGTACCAACAAAGGCACTTAACACACCTGAAATAAAAATATACCCTCAAAACTAAAATACGATGTGCGATCATCACCAGCCCGAACGACATCAAGAGTCAGAAGAGCATAGCAATGTCGACATCACCAACCCTCGCTGTAAGCACCAGAATCATAACACACAGAGACTAGATACTCCTGCTAGGTTGGTATCACTCCACGATCTCCGCACCACCTCCGAACTGCTCCATTGGCATCCTAAGCTCACTCACACAACAACACGTACACAGACACCAACCATACATGCAGTCCTGGCATGTTACTCGTTTGGTTTCTTAACTCCAAACCAGACCTGAAATAAATTTCAATTTCTCTATCCACCGACTGAAGATCAAAACTTCACACGACCAAAACATGATCACCTTGATCAGCTCTTCTTGGAACTGCTTTCTGCTTCCTTAATTTCGACCACACGTCGCACGAAACAGCTGCATTCACAACTACCACACACCCAACACAACGGGGTTTCACGACTCAACAGCTGACATAACACACAACCTCGACCTAGCAATATTAGAACTCGCTGTTTCACCACCTGAAAGCTTCAGCTTGACACTGCTGTTATATGTACTCACAGTACATTACTCGTTCACCTGCACGTTCACTGAAATCTTCACTATAAACAAGACACAGACATTACAACCATCAACTCGATGACAACAAGTATCTGCGCACAGATGTTTCCCACAGAATTACAGCAAAAATATTTCATTAACTGCTTAGATGACTTTAGAATTCATTGGCAACACAGCCAGAACAAATAGCAATTCAAATATGGCAACCATGCCAGAAAGATTTTCAGCAAAGAAACTCAACACGTGAATGATAGATCACTTTTCACACAACTTGACAGGAACACAGAACGATTAGCCATTAGCACTTTCCTTAACAGCTGTGCATAGATAACTTTCTACTATTAATCAAATATCTACTGTACTGGTTTGATCCTACCTTGGAAGCAGCTTGTAGTACGGAACATCACAGAGTGTGACAATAGAGAGAATCCAGCAGCCAATTTTACCATGCTTACAGAGAGACCATGTTCCTGAGTGCCAGTATTAAAACTGGACTTGACTCGTCGTCAGTGCGTACACGCACTGAGGAATGCCAGCAACGCTTTGTCCATTCACAGCCATGAAAAGAAAATCACATATTAGCAAGAATACTACAGTAGGCATCCTACCTAACCTTAGTGAACCCATTAATCACTTCTCCCATGCTGCTCGAATCCACGTAAGTTAAACTACCTCGTTACTATGGCAACAAAACAATACCAGTCAACGGGCTCCAGAAAATCGAACCACTGCGATGCTACCATAAATCTGCTTCAACCATACGTGCAAGGCAAGGTCCTAGTACTGAAGGCAAGTAACCTAGTACTATTCTATTGCGCTCAATAAAACATGGATTCAGACAGCAGTAGGTAAAAATAAAAATATATTTACGAAGGGAAAGTGAATACAATGCCGAAAGGCTAAGGGAGGGAACACTTGAAAAACACTCCTGCGTTTAAGAAAGGGGGAGGCCAACATTAAGCCCATTATTAATGGCAATGCCGCATCATCAACCGGTCACATTTCGTGACTACATTTCACCAATGAATTATTCTTTCATGTCAAAACATTTTTCAAATCATAGCCGAAACTAGAACATCTTTAACAACCAAGTGATATTTCATAACATATTTTCAAATACCATTTCGAGAATCATTTCACAAACAGCATGGATGCTGTGCTTCAGCGGCCATTAAAAAAAAACAAAGTTATGCCATCTATGACAAGCGAAAGACAAAGGGCCGTTTGTCATTTTTAAACTATCTGGTTCCCATAACCAAAATCCTGACAGTTACATTATAAAACTTTAAATTATTATGATCTTGTTACATAAGGATCGAAATCAGAATTATCAATATTATCGGGAATGTTCAAATCTTCAGTGCCCTTAACCTACGCATGCGCTGCACCCTATATTTAAAAGGCTTGTTCCCTAACAAAGATTCAAGTAAATAAATAAATAAATAAATCATCATGGGCCCACTTTAAAAAAATGAGAAAGAAATTACACACATAAATAAATTAAATATCTTGAACAAGATATGCTCGTAACAAGCCAAATAAACTAAAGTTTGTAGCATCAATGTGCAGCGCGAGGGTGAAACGCCACTTGCCCTCAACAAGCTAAGCTAAGAAATATCAATCATTGTCCAAAATGTTGCAATCCTATGCCGGTCAGCAACGAGTTCCCACATTTTAATGTATCAACAGTTTTACCTTATTTATGGCCTAAAGTAGAATATGGCCCGAGGCTGCCACTCCCGTCCTTTTACTGAATTCACATCATGCAGTTTTAATTATTTCGGCAGTGGCTCCGAGACAGGCCACGCCACACGTCTTGCCTCTACAGAATCACATCGAGAAGTCTTTCTTCCAAGCTTGGCTTGGCTTCATAACAATCTGGCAGCCAGCTTGCGCATGCTCAGATCTCATTTTTGAACCAGTAGACAACTGAAGATCGGCCGGCACAACTTACATTACCAACATCATGAATTAATTTATCCTTAAGACCTTTATGGCCGAATCAAGTTTCAGAACTAAAGTTAGCTTGGCAACACAATCAGCACAGATGTGTCAACTACTGATTGGCTATCCAGTCTAGTGTTAATTTAATTTAGAAAGTGCCAAATTCAGAAACATCAACAATGCACAAAACAGTCAACAATGGCTACATTCTCCCAAATGTAGACCAGCAATTTGTTTATATAATTAGTAATCAAATTTATTTTATAGAAATGTTTTTTCCTGCCTCTTGATCCAGAAATGATTATTTATCACCTTAATGACCAGGGGGCGCCGACAGAAGAAGGGGGGGGTCACATGGGGGCGGCGATGGGGCTAAGTATTGTGAGTCGAAACCAATCGGCTCAGTTTTCTCTAATATCAAGCAGTCTTTTACCCTACACTTCACCCCTCTTAATGATAACAGATCAATTATCTGCCACTGCAATAACGAGAATCTGTTTCAAAGGTTGCAAACAAATCGTATTGTTTCCATAAAGTACAATTTTGTGTCTAAATTTGATGATTTAATGAGGAATGTAATAGAAACTCTGAATTACCTTGAAAAATCTCAGATTAATTTTTTGTTTTGTTCTCTCTTCCTGGGTGCTTGTGGATGAGAGGTGTTGTCCAGTTGGGGAATCTTCGAAAGCAGGCGACATTAGTTGCATCACAGATTTGGAGTATAAAAACTATATCAATTGAATCCAGGGCCATTTAGAATATATTTGTTCCTAATATTGCCTTTGATGAGTATTTCACAGTGATTTTATGAAAAGACTTCCCTCCCCTCAGCCTCCTTCCCTGGTCCCAGAGACTCCGAGATTGCACACCAATTTATTCTTAATTCTAGAATTTGATGGTCTTTGAATGACATTTATTGCTGGCCATTGCTAAGGGAAATGGGCACCACAGTGATCGTATTTGCAGATAAAAGTTACTTCTATCAATCATCAAACAGAAAATAAGAGGCTAGAATAATACAAAATGGACAAACACATTGAAAGGCAAGTGTAAGTGGTGGGAGAGATAAGTGTATAATAGTGTAAAAAGGACTAGAGAAATCTCCACACACTGGTGTCTTTAATGGTGGGCATCACACCAGCAATCCAATCAATAGTTCCTCTATGCTGTAGCCTCCAATGAGCTTGTTTGGACCTCGCAGTTTCATCGGGAGGTCGGGCACCAAACGGTTTTTCTGTAACTTGGAACAGTGTGAAGTTAGGGGGTGTCAATCTTCAACGAGAGTTTCTGTGGGTGCTATAGGATGGAAAAGAAGACTGGGAAAGTAAAAATAAAAGGATGACAGGGCAAATAAAATAAGAAAACATAGGCCAAACGTGGAAGGAGATAACAACCATGTTAACATTATATAAATCTATACGGGCAGCCGAAATGAAATTTCTGAGGAGTATAGTAGAGAGAGAGAGTGAGAAATGAAAACATTCGAAAGGAAGTGAATGTACAGAAGCTGAATGATAAGCTGGAGCAGAACAGATTGAGATGGTATGGACATGTGAAAAGGATGAATGATGAAAGAATGCCGAAACAAGTGATCGAGAAATGGATGACTGGAAAGAGAGGATGAGGAAGACCTAGAGTATGATGGATGGATTTGGTTAAGGGTAGTGTGAGAGAACTGTACCTAGAGTTGATTTCAGTAGTTGGACAGACAGAGTAGAGTGGAGGGATTTCATATTTTCTCTGACCTGGCCCAAGCTGGAAAACTGAAATTGATGAGGAAAAAAGAACATGATGCGGACATACAATTAATCATTGGACAGAGAATGATGTATGGAAACACAATCGCAATGGCACTCGGGTGTGGACTGAGGGAGAGATAAAAGGGATAAAAAAAGATAGGACAGGGATAATTTTCCACCATTTTTAAACAAAGACATTTAAACCATAAAACCAGCTCTTCATTGCTGTCTTTTTTAACTCCCAGTCTTGTCGGGCAGCAACTAGCTCTTCTATCACTCTAAAGTGGAGAAGGCATTCAATTTGTCATTGGTATGACAAATGAGGATTTAAACTTCCTTTATACAAGGATAGAAATTTTTGGTGTGGCATACAGCTTCATTGCTCATTTTTGTTGTCTTACAAAAGTGAAATCATACATTTGATCCACCTCGAAACTCTGTAATATTCTTTGGCAAGTCTTGTTCGTAAATGCTTGTAGCTTTTACTTTAGTCATAATCGGAATTGAAGTAGATTTGAAACTAGGATTGAGGACTAGAGTGCAATATAATCAGAGTTGGGCAAAATACTCACAAAATATATATTCAATACAAAATACAATAATTTAATCCTTGTAGACCACAATTATTACCTTGTGGCACATGCGTATGTAACGAGTTCCATATATGGGTGAGTCTCTACGAGCTGCAGCAGGATTAAGGGGGCAGGAACGTTCACTTCGCTCGTTGCTACGGAAATGTTCACATCGGCTCCTTCTGTAACGATATTGCACATTTGTGCATTTCCCAGGAACACAGCAGCAGTGATCTTGCCCCTCTACGCCCACAGGTTCGCAGATGTTTGCGCCATTAGGTATTAATTGAAGTATAAATTCAAAATCCATAATTGTATTTTAAAATAAAACTGAAAATATGAAATACTTCCAGCGAAATTCAACTGAGTGGTTCAAAAGAATATCTTACTGGAAGTATTCGGTATTTCTAATTTTATTTTAAAATTAGTTATTGTTGTTTTAAGAGGAGAATCAGCGATGTTTTCTGCCCCTGTGATTATTTTGAACAAATTGGAATATAATTATGAACCATCATTATTATAACGGTAAGCCTCCGCGGCTTAGGCCGCAGCACGCCGGCCTCTCACCGCTGGATCCGTGGTTCAAATCCCGGTCACTCCATGTGAGATCTGTGCTGGACAAAACGGAGGCAGACAGGTTTTTCTCCGGGTACTCCGGTTTTCCCTGTCAATTTCATTCCAGCAACACTCTTCACTATCATTTCATTTCATCTGTCATTCATTTAACCATTGCCCCAGAGGAGTGCGTCAGGCCTCGGCAGCCGACACAGTCTATATCCTCGCCGCTAGATGGGGGCTTCATTCATTCCATTCCTGACCCGGTCGGAGACTGGAAGCAGGCCGTGGATTTTCATTTTTTCATTATTATAACGATATATTCAAGTAATAGATTTCAACATGCAGCATGCATATAACGAGCACGTGTGATACGATTGTGGAGGTCCCTCTAAATCTGCACTTGAATGTGTGCAGGTTGAAATATAACTTTCTAAGTCAAAAGCAAGACATAATTTGACTGCGGTATTAAAAAGATTTTTTGTGTGTGTGTGCATTTGTCTAAGGTAATATGTATGGAGGAGTAAAAGATGTTCACACTATATTGTGTGTTTTATTTACATTGTTACTTATATATTAAGCTTATTATTGATTTGCTCTTTGCATTCCTTCCATGCCCAAGTGCAGTACTTATTTTATGCTTTTCCAAGGCAAGGAATAGGAAGACTATCAATAGATTACCACCAATGGTGGAGATACCTTAATTATAAATATGGTATGCTTGCATGATTCATATTTGTCCTTTTGGTAGACATCAAAACAAATTTTAAAAATCTGCAATTATGAAAGAATATTAACAGATAGCTTTATTGTAACTTAATTCTTTTTTGGACCACCTACCTTTGTTTTTACTATACTGTGATGTATATTGTTCTTTGCATTCCTTCCATGCACGTGCGCCATACTTTTTTGTATGCTTTTCCCAGGCAATGCCACTGAATAGGGGAAAACTGGAATCTGTTAATTAAAGAGGCCACACAACATTGGTGGGTTTCTCAGTTTTTGCCAAATTTAAATGGGTTTAGTACAGGGTCATCATATTAAATCCCCCTGTACGTGCTGCTAGGTCGGTAAAAGTGGCCTTGAGAGGCGCAGCCGTATCTCCCCCAATGAACACGCGCGCGAAGACCGGCAATGTTGTAATAAGCTATCAGTACCTCTGGTGTCATAAGATTGTGAGGTGCTAGTTGAGCCAGCGAGCGGGTGTCAGTACGATAGCTTTCCGAGCCTTGATTGGTATCGGCGGGGAGACTTATATTGATGACGCGGTAGTATGTAGAATAGCAAGTTGCAGATTAACGAGATTGTAAATTATGGGTGCTTCTCTACAATACAGTTGAAAAATCAATGTAAGCAAATTTGTCATTTTTAGTGTAAACGATAGATGGAAAATTAGCCCAAAACTCATCAGTTGATGCATCTGCATGTTTGATAGACAACACTGGCGAAGACTCGTTCTACACCACTCTAACCTGGAAGGGTTTCATGATGATGCTAAATTGACTCGATGAAAATTTGTCTTCTGCTAAATAGACGTATATTTTTGATAAAGTAATTAATGACTGTTCCTAAATATAACGCCATATTTCTTTGTAAAATTAAAATGAATGTTTAAAAATATTTATTTTTCAATAAATAATGTCCTATTTTGGATTGACTGCGATTGGAGGTTTTTGCCGGAAGGCATCTCTTTTTCTAGCTTGAGACCTAAATACTAACTTTTAATCATTGAATGTAGGTATGTTTATGTACAATGTCAAATTGTATACACCATATTTGCTCGCATATAACTTGCACTTTTTTGACCGGAAATGAGTGTGAAAATTTTCGGTGCGAGATATATGAGGGGATTTGAGAGGGAAAATACCTTATTCCCGAAAAAACATAAAATTTACATTATTGAAACACGACGACTGGAATTGTCAACTGCCGTCACTGTTGCCAATCTCCGAGCTACTCTCACGTGCATCATCATCGTAACTTCCATCCAATGCATTTGCGATGCTAGTCTTCAAGAAACTCTTAATAACATCTGCCAACACCTTAACCTATACCCCTTTATCCAATCATGCAAGATTTCAACTGACGGCCTTCATTATTTTCTCTTCTGTCGTCAGCTTACCGTGGCTAACAAAACCAGATCTCAACGTGTTCTAACCTAACAATTACTTATTTAGTGTGTGGAGCACCAACAAAACAGCTGACTATCACACCCCGTATTGTTGCACTGCGTCGCCACATTTGAAAACACCTTACGTGGTTGGTTATTGGTTTCTAGCTCGTCTTTCTGTTGACGCCAGTAGCGAATATAAAATTCATTCACAATGAATTCTCGACCGCCAGCTCTATTACCATCATCGTCTGCGCATTTGATCACTTGGATTTAATCCAGCCGTATAACTTCCACGTTTTTACATAACTAAAAGGTCGATTTCCACAAGGAAACGATCACACTTAACTGAGGGGAAAAAAAGGAACGTGAAGACAATACTTGCAGACAATGCAACAGACAGACAACAAACACCACAAAAGAAAGGAATGCACCGCCGCCAAAACGAACAATAACGTCGCGGGCAAGACTTGCTTTAAAATTACTACGATCATTTTTATGACGGCGGCGTCAGAAATGAATGCAAGATACAGTATATGCGAGGAATAATTTTTCCTGCAATTTCCAATTTAAAAATGGGGTGTGAGATAAACGCGGTGGCGATATATATGCGAACAAATACGGTATGCTTGCATTTGATAAAAACACAACAAGCAATGTTATGTGATATTGGATACAATCCTTGTTTTCTAATGTTTTGCTATCTAAATGCTAAATGTATATTGTTAGAAAAGAAAAGATAGTACAGAATGTTAATTGTACAATTCAAAATGCTATAAACCACAAACTCTATGCATCATTTATATTGCCTCATGCCATCCCTTCAAATTGAAGTTATCATGTCTAATGCACAAGGGATAATCCCACAGAAAAATGAGAAATAGACGGATAAAGAATCAAGCGCGAGTTTTGGGTTCCTTTAGTCTACTAGTAGTTCAGCCAAAATGTGGAAGAAACAGGCCCAACTGGGAGATTGAAAATACCTGAAACTGGAGAATTTCGGTCCCATGCCATGTACAGTACTACATTATGACACAGAGCACTATGAAAGAAGAATAGTCTTCTTCTTTTTCCATAACCAAACTTCTAGTAGGCCTTCCAGTTAGACTGAACTGAGGGTACATTATGGGAACTTCACCCGTATATTTTCCACCATGGTCTTAAAGTCAGCCAGGGCAGCTTCGGTGGCGTAGTTGGTAGCATGCTGAGTTTCTATGCCCAGTGTCGCGGGTTCGAACCCGACCGAAGTCGTCGGATTTTTTAAGAGCGTTAAAGATCCCTCAGTATGCCTTCCTTCGGAGGGGAAGTCAAGCCGGCAGTCCCATGTCATAGATTTATGGCATGATAATGACCCTTCTACTAATTTCACTTGTGTGAAGCTAAATTGTAGGTTATATTTGACTAACGCTCTTAGGTTCCTACGTTTGTCGCCAGGAGCCGACTGCGGTGACATCTAGTACAAAGTTCAGAACTAGTTGGTCGTTGACGGTGGCGTTTGGTAGCAAAAGTTGGAACTACTTGAAAATCGAATGTTTGCAGTCCTTACTTGAATTAAAAACAGATATCACACACTAATACAGCCATCACAATTAACACCGGTTATCAGACAGATTCTATTGGTACACACACCCAAAGTACACGGGGCTACATGATGGCGTTGTCACAGCCCCTAAACTGAGGAACCAACCAACCAAAGTCAGCCAGATACACTGCAGAAAAATTATATGAATGCAAAGACCATTTTCCCTAAATATCTGCCTTATCTAAACTGATTTGAGGACAAAGTGCTTTGCAGAAGTCTTGTGTGTATGGAATAAATGCATTGACTTAATTCATGGTGTGATGACTTTGGAAAAGGCCTTGGCTACAGTCTGTATTTATTGGGGGCCTGTCACGCCCAAGGCTTTTTCTAAAGTTGGCAGCCTGAAGAACAGGATGTTTTCTAAAGAACTTTCTCGGGACAATGTTCGGAACATTTTTTTCTCGTAATGTTTGGTACAGACCAGTCAAGATCTGAGGATGCTTCTCCTAAATCAACCAGGAAACGTAGGTGGACGTCTCCCCCCTGGCGCAAGGATACCGACCGAGGTTAGACGAAGTCTCATCTATTTTGTATCTTGATAGCTCAACCTCTCGCTTACTGGCCTGATGAGGAATTGCTACTTATGTTACTATTGAGTCATATTGTATCTTGATAGCTCAACCTCTCACTTCCTGGCCTGATGAGGAATTGCTACTTATGTTACTATTGAGTCATATTGTATCTTGATAGCTCAACCTCTCACTTCCTGGCCTGATGAGGAATTGCTACTTATGTTACTATTGAGTCATATTGTATCTTGATAGCTCAACCTCTCACTTCCTGGCCTGATGAGGAATTGCTACTTATGTTACTATTGAGTCATATTGTATCTTGATAGCTCAACCTCTCACTTCCTGGCCTGATGAGGAATTGCTACTTATGTTACTATTGAGTCATATTGTATCTTGATAGCTCAACCTCTCACTTCCTGGCCTGATGAGGAATTGCTACTTATGTTACTATTGAGTCATATTGTATCTTGATAGCTCAACCTCTCACTTCCTGGCCTGATGAGGAATTGCTACTTATGTTACTATTGAGTCATATTGTATCTTGATAGCTCAACCTCTCGCTTACTGGCCTGATGAGGAATTGCTACTTATGTTACTATTGAGTCATATTGTATCTTGATAGCTCAACCTCTCACTTCCTGGCCTGATGAGGAATTGCTACTTATGTTACTATTGAGTCATATTGTATCTTGATAGCTCAACCTCTCGCTTACTGGCCTGATGAGGAATTGCTACTTATGTTACTATTGAGTCATATTGTATCTTGATAGCTCAACCTCTCACTTCCTGGCCTGATGAGGAATTGCTACTTATGTTACTATTGAGTCATATTGTATCTTGATAGCTCAACCTCTCACTTCCTGGCCTGATGAGGAATTGCTACTTATGTTACTATTGAGTCATATTGTATCTTGATAGCTCAACCTCTCACTTCCTGGCCTGATGAGGAATTGCTACTTATGTTACTATTGAGTCATATTGTATCTTGATAGCTCAACCTCTCACTTCCTGGCCTGATGAGGAATTGCTACTTATGTTACTATTGAGTCATATTGTATCTTGATAGCTCAACCTCTCACTTCCTGGCCTGATGAGGAATTGCTACTTATGTTACTATTGAGTCATATTGTATCTTGATAGCTCAACCTCTCACTTCCTGGCCTGATGAGGAATTGCTACTTATGTTACTATTGAGTCATATTGTATCTTGATAGCTCAACCTCTCACTTCCTGGCCTGATGAGGAATTGCTACTTATGTTACTATTGAGTCATATTGTATCTTGATAGCTCAACCTCTCACTTCCTGGCCTGATGAGGAATTGCTACTTATGTTACTATTGAGTCATATTGTATCTTGATAGCTCAACCTCTCACTTCCTGGCCTGATGAGGAATTGCTACTTATGTTACTATTGAGTCATATTGTATCTTGATAGCTCAACCTCTCACTTCCTGGCCTGATGAGGAATTGCTACTTATGTTACTATTGAGTCATATTGTATCTTGATAGCTCAACCTCTCACTTCCTGGCCTGATGAGGAATTGCTACTTATGTTACTATTGAGTCATATTGTATCTTGATAGCTCAACCTCTCACTTCCTGGCCTGATGAGGAATTGCTACTTATGTTACTATTGAGTCATATTGTATCTTGATAGCTCAACCTCTCACTTCCTGGCCTGATGAGGAATTGCTACTTATGTTACTATTGAGTCATATTGTATCTTGATAGCTCAACCTCTCACTTCCTGGCCTGATGAGGAATTGCTACTTATGTTACTATTGAGTCATATTGTATCTTGATAGCTCAACCTCTCACTTCCTGGCCTGATGAGGAATTGCTACTTATGTTACTATTGAGTCATATTGTATCTTGATAGCTCAACCTCTCACTTCCTGGCCTGATGAGGAATTGCTACTTATGTTACTATTGAGTCATATTGTATCTTGATAGCTCAACCTCTCACTTCCTGGCCTGATGAGGAATTGCTACTTATGTTACTATTGAGTCATATTGTATCTTGATAGCTCAACCTCTCACTTCCTGGCCTGATGAGGAATTGCTACTTATGTTACTATTGAGTCATATTGTATCTTGATAGCTCAACCTCTCACTTCCTGGCCTGATGAGGAATTGCTACTTATGTTACTATTGAGTCATATTGTATCTTGATAGCTCAACCTCTCACTTCCTGGCCTGATGAGGAATTGCTACTTATGTTACTATTGAGTCATATTGTATCTTGATAGCTCAACCTCTCACTTCCTGGCCTGATGAGGAATTGCTACTTATGTTACTATTGAGTCATATTGTATCTTGATAGCTCAACCTCTCACTTCCTGGCCTGATGAGGAATTGCTACTTATGTTACTATTGAGTCATATTGTATCTTGATAGCTCAACCTCTCGCTTACTGGCCTGATGAGGAATTGCTACTTATGTTACTATTGAGTCATATTGTATCTTGATAGCTCAACCTCTCACTTCCTGGCCTGATGAGGAATTGCTACTTATGTTACTATTGAGTCATATTGTATCTTGATAGCTCAACCTCTCACTTCCTGGCCTGATGAGGAATTGCTACTTATGTTACTATTGAGTCATATTGTATCTTGATAGCTCAACCTCTCACTTCCTGGCCTGATGAGGAATTGCTACTTATGTTACTATTGAGTCATATTGTATCTTGATAGCTCAACCTCTCACTTCCTGGCCTGATGAGGAATTGCTACTTATGTTACTATTGAGTCATATTGTATCTTGATAGCTCAACCTCTCACTTCCTGGCCTGATGAGGAATTGCTACTTATGTTACTATTGAGTCATATTGTATCTTGATAGCTCAACCTCTCACTTCCTGGCCTGATGAGGAATTGCTACTTATGTTACTATTGAGTCATATTGTATCTTGATAGCTCAACCTCTCACTTCCTGGCCTGATGAGGAATTGCTACTTATGTTACTATTGAGTCATATTGTATCTTGATAGCTCAACCTCTCACTTCCTGGCCTGATGAGGAATTGCTACTTATGTTACTATTGAGTCATATTGTATCTTGATAGCTCAACCTCTCACTTCCTGGCCTGATGAGGAATTGCTACTTATGTTACTATTGAGTCATATTGTATCTTGATAGCTCAACCTCTCACTTCCTGGCCTGATGAGGAATTGCTACTTATGTTACTATTGAGTCATATTGTATCTTGATAGCTCAACCTCTCACTTCCTGGCCTGATGAGGAATTGCTACTTATGTTACTATTGAGTCATATTGTATCTTGATAGCTCAACCTCTCACTTCCTGGCCTGATGAGGAATTGCTACTTATGTTACTATTGAGTCATATTGTATCTTGATAGCTCAACCTCTCACTTCCTGGCCTGATGAGGAATTGCTACTTATGTTACTATTGAGTCATATTGTATCTTGATAGCTCAACCTCTCACTTCCTGGCCTGATGAGGAATTGCTACTTATGTTACTATTGAGTCATATTGTATCTTGATAGCTCAACCTCTCACTTCCTGGCCTGATGAGGAATTGCTACTTATGTTACTATTGAGTCATATTGTATCTTGATAGCTCAACCTCTCACTTCCTGGCCTGATGAGGAATTGCTACTTATGTTACTATTGAGTCATATTGTATCTTGATAGCTCAACCTCTCACTTCCTGGCCTGATGAGGAATTGCTACTTATGTTACTATTGAGTCATATTGTATCTTGATAGCTCAACCTCTCGCTTACTGGCCTGATGAGGAATTGCTACTTATGTTACTATTGAGTCATATTGTATCTTGATAGCTCAACCTCTCACTTCCTGGCCTGATGAGGAATTGCTACTTATGTTACTATTGAGTCATATTGTTTTAATCCATTAAATCATACAGTATTTTTAAAATGTGAAATAATATAATTGTATAAACATTAAATATATGCACATTATGTAGCTTTGGGGCTTTCTTGTCGAGTGGTAGGGGCTGATAACCTAGATGTTAGGCCCCTTAAAACAACAATTATCATCATCATATTTTGTCGAGTGGTAATTTTAAGTAGCGACATTTCGAGACAACTGCTTGTCCCTTTGTCAAGGTTAGTAATGCATGCCTGCCAACCTACCTGATTTAGGCCGGAGACTCACGATTTTCCATAGATTTTCCCGCCTCACAATTACTATAGTTATCCTGCCGATTTTTGTATTGCTGAACTTCTAACAGTTTCCAGTATTTTTTGGAAGTTTTTTTAGTTGGCAGCTATACTCTGTGAGCTGCCTGAATAGGATTGACATTTCGCCGGAAATTCCACGTCAGTCATCACCCCTTAGCGCCTTGACCAATCCATGTTCGCATAGTTGATGTCATAATACTCTGCGTACAGCCCACGTGCTTCAGTGCCTGGTCAGCCGAATCTCTGGCTTGTACAGTTTGGCAATCTCGTTTTCAGACCACATGGCGAGACGAGAACTGTCAATCCTATTCTGGCAGCTCACAGAGTATAATGAATGTTATTTGGGTACCTGAATTCGTAAATGGGTTTTATTTCAGTGGAAGCGAATGTTTATTGACTTTGCTGCAACATTCTAGGGTTTTTGCTCGGAGTTCGAATCTTCACTATGACCAAAAAATGCAATTCTCTGTTTTTGAAACAGGGAACAACTTCTGTGATTGATTGAATCCAGCAAAGGTCAATTATTTTGCATTTTGTACTGTTTTTTTCGATGTAATGTTTTTTATATCACATGGTGGAAAAAGTGATATTTCGTAACACGTGGGAGCAAAGAAGCGCCAAGAAAATGTGAAGAGTAACAAAAAAAAAAAGAGATTTTGGTGTTAAAAGTGTAAGCGATGCAATTGAGGTCATTCATTTTGAAGCATAGTTTGCCAATTAATGGAGCTAATATGCACTACTAGCAGTAGTGCCCGGCATCGCCCGGTGGATTTATTTGTTTTACAGAACTGGAGAGCTCAAGGATACGAATCGGAATAAATGAAAGTGAATTTGAAGGCACCAACGCTTATTGCAGCTGATAACCTCAGTATACTGCACCAACACCATCGCCCTTATACAGAGGCATGCTATTGTCATGATGATAACAGTTTTAAGGGGCCAAAGAAATCTTTTTTGCACTAATTACTCCCCGTGACTGCAATTTACAAGCATCTTGCAATTCTGCACCAGAACATTGGGAGGGGCGACGTGATGCGGCCCGCATTACATGGCAACAATAGACTTCGGTATCATTGAAGCCGTTCTGGAGCGCTTGTTCTTCCGACTTACTGAACAAAAATCAATCTTTAAGGCTACCTGAGAGGCGTAGCCTAATGCTACATAGCCTAAACTATTCCTCTTGAATCAGGCTATCATATACAAAAAGAATTTTTCGAATCCGACAGGTAGTTCCAGAGATTAGCCCGTTTAAACACACAAACACACTACTGTCGACCAAAGTATTATGTGCACTCGAGTTTGAAGGTTGTTTGTGAAGTAACCAATAGACCTATATAAAATACAATAACATCATCATTTTCGTCGTTCTATTGCACGTTAACTCATGTAGGTTTGGAATTTTTAATTTACATTTTAATATTTTTTGTCGCAGCTGGAGCACAAAAAGTGCACGTTTTTAAGGGTGTTTCAACCATGCGTCACATTTAAGAATTATTATCTCAAAAACCCGTCATCAGATCGAATCCAAATTTTAACACAATATACATTGGAATGTTGTATAACTGGTTTATTAATTTCAAAATTTTGCGTGTCCAAGAAAAAAAAGTTATCATTTTTGTAAGGTAACTTTTTCTCGGCTCGGGGTGGCTGGAAAATGTAGTTCTTGGTTGCGATGTAATCCTTATACATCAAAAAGTTATGCTGTATGACTGTGAAATACGTAAATTAACTCACTTATTTTATATCGGTTTGTATTTGTAGGCGGAAATAACACATCGTTCACCAGCTACCCGCTTCCAGAAAAGCTGTACAGCATTGCCGAAATGGAGCCCATCACGCATCATGGCGTGCCTCGCTCGGAAGTGATGGGCTCCATCACAGCAACGCTGTACAGCTCTCACGGAGCGGGTAGCTGGTGAACGATGTGTTATTTCCGCCTACAAATACAAACCGATATAAAATAAGTGAGTTAATTTACGTATTTCACAGTCATACAGCATAACTTTTTGATGTATAAGGATTACATCGCAACCAAGAACTACATTTTCCAACCACCCCGAGCCGAGAAAAAGTTACCTTACAAAAATGATAACAACTTTTTTTCTTGGACACGCAAAATTTTGAAATTATTAAACCAGTTATACAACATTCCAATGTATATTGTGTTAAAATTTGGATCCGATCTGATGACGGGTTTTTGAGATAATAATTCTTAAATGTGACGCATGGTTGAAACACGCTTAAAAACGTGCACTTTTTGTGTTCCAACTGCGACAAAAAATATTAAAATATAAATTAAAAATTCCAAACCTACATGAGCTAACGTAAAATAGAACGACGAAAATGATGATGTTATTGGATTTTATGTAGGTCTATTGGTTACTTCACAAACAACCTTCAAACTCGAGTACACATAATACTTTGGTCGACAGTAACTCTTCAGCTTTATTATGTTAGTATAGATTTCCATCTCTCAAATTATCCTGATTTTCAGACCAAAATCTCCAAATTTTTTGTTTTGTGAGGTTGGCTGTTAGTGGTAATGAAAGAAGGAATGAGTAAACAATGGCATGTAGGTAATAGGTATAAGATACGAAGCCATGTTGAAACAAATAGTTACTCCATGACCTCCCGAGACCAAGAGGGAGTTGGTAATGACACTATAGGGGCAGCCATGATCTACTTAAGGGATAACCATCACTTCTATTTAAGTTCTTTGGTTGTTTACTCATTTCTATCACCTCCCGAATGATTCGAGTTGTGAAATGTTTCTTCATACAAATGACAGAAGTTTCATCAAAAGGAATTCGATGGTCATTCTGTATGGCATCTTCAGCCGAAGCAGACTTCTCTGGTTGGCAAGGATGCAAATGCCTACGATGTTCCTTGATCCTTGTTGTGATTCTCCTACTTGTCTGACCAATATATACATAACCACAGGGACATGGAATCTTTCATACTCCAGCACAATTAAGACCAACTGAATCCTTGACTAATTGGAAGGATTTGCCTACAGTGACATTAGGCTTGAATATGGTTTTGATACTGTGTCTTCTGAGAATATTGCTAATCCTGTCCGTGACAGTTTGCACGTATGGCAGATACGCCAACTTTGCAGGTGGAGGATTTTGCGATAATCTGTCTTAAGGTTTAGGATGTAGCACTTCATTAATCTGTCTCCTCGAGTAGCCATTCTCCAGGAAAGTAAGCTATGTTGGCCAATTAAATCCATAATGTATCATTGGGGCTATTAGGTAGAGTTATAATTTGAAATAACCAATGTGTTTCAGGACAACAGCTTGCCCCTTTGTCAAGATTAGAAAGAAAGAAAGAAAGAAAGAATGACTCAATAATGGCATAAACCAACCCATGCGAACCGTTAATCTTCATGGGTCCTCTCACCACTATCCTGTGCTGCTCTTAGCAGTCTTGTTAACAGAGCAAGGATGGTGCATATGAAAAGGTTAAGTTAGACTGTGAACTTGTGTTCCTAATCAAGACTTTCCAGAAGAATGGATACTCGATGAGACAGATTAATCAGGGGCTACAACCCAAGGCCGCACTAGATAGACAGGCCACAAGGCTCTGTTTTCCTCAATCATATAAATTTTGAAAATTCAGAGTCTTTGGCTGTCAAAATCTAATTTGCATTTAATACTGAAATTACTCTTAACGTGGTCGAAGTCCTTGATCCTATCATCTTCTTCGTCAGCTTTATTTTTTTTTCTTTTCTTTCTTTCTCTCTTTTTCCCGTATTTAAATTTCATTTTGTCTTTGACGAGGACTCTACCTCGGTGTTAGAAGATTTTTAGACATATAGGCTGGCACGTTTTCAAACTTAGTAGGAATAGCATTGTTTGAGAATTTCAAATGGTGAAGTTTTACAGTAATAATAATAATAATAATATCGTATGGCCTCGGTGCCGGGTGCAAGCTTTGTTAATTGACACCCAGAGGGCAGCTTGCATGTCGAATTCCATCGTTCCTTTGAACGCTATGAAAGTCAAGGAGGTTAGATATCTAAGCTCCTTGACACTACAGCGCTTTCTAGTAGAGAATGGAGATTAATTTTGCCATTGAACACGGCCTACTGAATTCAAATGGGTTCTTTCACATGCCAACAACATATGACATCCATGTCGTGATTTTTGTCGCCTTTCAAAAATCACTTACCACGGCCAGGGGCGAACCTGCAAGCTTGGGGTTAGTAGTCCGACACGTTAACCACTCACCCACCGTGGCAACCTACGGTAGTTTTACAGTTAAAATGGACCCATCGGGTCTTTTAACAGAATCCTCCCTAAATTATGAACCTTTTGTCGTACTGTATTATGTACACAACATAGCTTGCTGAAGGGACAAATTCTGTTCGATGGATGGCTAAGATCCACTTTTGTTCCCGAAACAAGTCAATAGGGAATTAAAGTACTGAAATATTAGGCTGTTTTGAAGTGTAGTTGCTTCTACAACCAGGTACACAACACGATGTGGGCATAATTCACTATGTTCACACATGTTTCAATCATTAAATACCATTTATAACTTCTCTGCTGCAAGGTTCAGCTCAGCCTAGAAGTCACTGGGGAGAAGTGAAACGGCCGGCCACTTGTGTGACGTAGCGACGACCAAAGTGGAGGGGGAGCCTTATGGCCTGTCGATCTAGTTGGCCTTGTGCAACCTAAGCTGATAGATCACAGAATCCTTTTCCTGCGAAATTGTCCTATCTGCCATATATACAATTTGTCACGGCTAGGATTAGCAATATTCTGATAAGGCACAGTATTCAAGCCTAATGGCACTATAGGCAAATCTTTGTGGTCGGTCAAAGATTCAGTTGGTCTTGACTGTGCTGAAATATAAGATCCCCCCAACTTAAATGAAGTATGTTTTGATCCTAATGTTTTATTTGACACCTTGTCAGATTTTATCATAACAGCAAACAAAGGTTATAATAAACCGCCCTAAGCTCTCTTTACGCAGCTGGCTTCCCTCCCTCATCTCCCTTTCTTCCCTCCCTTATTTCCCCACCTCTGCCACTCCGCAGCAGCGCTCCTTCACCTCCCCTCCCCCGTCCAACACTCTGCTTTGTTTTTCGTGCTCAGCTGTTCACTTTCACTCGTTTAAGCTGGCCAGATACTCTACGTTTTCCTGCGTCGAAGTCACGTTCCCTCTGCTATGACGTAAGTTCGTTATTTTTTCTGTTAAACAGCTCTTTTCCGTTCTACGTTTTTCGTTTGTCCCAATTTCATTTGCCGTTTATTTAATTGCTTTATTTTTCTTAATACTAGATTTATCTCCCATTTAGGTTTCTCCTAAAGCCCATATGTCTACTAGAAGAAATTTTGGATTTCCTAAACACAAGATGCTCAACTTTCCTTTCGTCTCCATTTCAAGAGGCTTTCATCAAGCTTGGCCGATTTGACTTTCATGCATGGCGATGTATTGTTCTTTCTACCAACGATCCTTTGTATGAAGTCAACGAAGTCTTTATATGACTATCAGTTTTTAACATACTTTTAACTCTTTCTAAGGATCGAATTCCCTAGATTTTCGGACACGGAATCCTGCTATTATATTTTATCAAAACTCTAAGATTATTACAAGAGTCATATAAATTGCATTTTAAGTTTGCATTTTAACATATACTATTTTTAATGTGTTTTTCCATTTGTTTGTAATATTCGTAAGGTTTTCTTAGGATAAGTTTTACTCAATGTATTTGTAGATATTAAATATATTAGCGACAGAATCATTAGATTAGAGGTACCATCAAACGAAAAAATCCCAACCCTAGTGCAGGTTTATGCCCCACAAACGGGGTGCAAGGATAAAGAGAAACAGTAGTTCTTGGAACAGCTTGAGAACCAATTGGATAAGGAGAACATTATGATAATAGGTGACTTAAATGCTCAGGTGGGATGCAAAAGGGAGGGTGTAGAAAGAGTGATTGGCCCATTTGGTTATGGAAACAGAAATCTAGAAGGGGACGACCTGCTTGATATGTGCAGTCGAAATAGTCTTCAAATTCAAAATACCTGGTTTGAGAAGAGAGAAAGCCATAATGTAACTAGATACAGCTGGGATGGAAGACAAAGATCAATGATAGACCTTGTAATAACAGCGGGTGAAGCAGGAAAACAAGTTGTGGATGTCAAAGTCGTTCCCAGTGAAAGTCTCGACAGTGACCATAGGCTTGTTCTAGTTAGTATAACTGGTGTTAAACTAATTAATTATAAGATGGAAAAGAAACAAAAGATAAAGTTCTGGGAGCTGGAGAAATCTGATAAACGTGAGGAATTTCAGAGAAGAATTTTTGGAAAAGTTCCAAAAATTGATACTAAAAGTGCAGAGGAAGAGTGGCAAAATTTTCGAAATGTCTTAGTTGAAGAAGCTAGAGAATTATGTGGCGAAACAAGTAGTAAAGTTCGACATAAAGAGACTGCCTGGTGGAATAAGGAAGTCAAGGCAATAATTCAATTAAGGAACAAAGTAAAGAGAAAATTAGAAGTGGAGAGACAAAAGAATGACAGAAATGAGGATAAAATCAGATCACTTGCTCAAGAATATCGAGAGCACAAATTAAGAGTTAAACGCATAATTAATGAAGAGAAGGATAAGATTTGGGATGAATTTGCAAAGAAACTGGAGGAAGATACACAAGGTAATAAGAAATTATTATATAAAACTGTGAAAAACAATAAAAGACATCAGGAATCAGTTACAGCTTTGGAAGGAAATAATGGAGAAGTGATAAGAAGCATAAATGAAATCAGGAAATTAATGGGACAGTATTTTGATCAACTGTTAAATGATGCATCTAATAATGACAGTGGGGACACGAACATCAATTTAGGGGCCAATGATGAAAACCACCAAGAACCACCCCCAACCTGGTCTGAAGTGGAAAAAGCTTTAAAAGCCATGATAAAGGGAAATCCACTGGAGTTGATGAAGTAAGTTCAGACATGATAAAAGTAGCAGGAATTAATGGGATACATTGGTTGTACAGAGCATTACATGCTATATGGAAGGACAATAAGATCCCTGATGACTGGTCTAAAGGTGTAATAGTGCCATTGTTTAAAAAAGGAAACCGGAAAAAGCGTGAGAACTATCGTGGAATTACTTTGTTATCCCATGGTCTAAAGATCTTGGAAAAAATAATTGCGAAAAGACTACGCAGACACTTAGAAAAGGCCTTTGAAGAAGAACAACATGGCTTTAGACCAGGAAGGAGTACTATTGAGTTGATCTTTGCTGCAAGAATGCTTATTGAGAATCATCTTGAAAAAGGGAAAGAATTAGTAATGGTATTTCTATATATAGAAAAAGCTTATGATAGCATTGCAAGATCAAAAATTTGGGAATGTTTAGAAAAAGCACAATGTCCCAAAAGGCTTGATAAACAAGATCAATATGCTGTATGAGAACACAAGGGCATGTGTAAGAATAGGTAATGGGGAAAGCAGATGGTTCACAACAAAACAAGGAGTCCAACAAGGAAGTTCACTGTCTCCATTACTATTCATCATAGTGATGGACATAATCCTGAAGAGGATAAAAGAAGAAAAGGGTAATGAAACAAATGCCCTTGTCTTTGCAGATGACGTCATGATTTGGGGAGAAAGTGCCAGAGAGGTACAAGAAAAACAGGATTCATGGGACAAGCTGTTCAAGGAGTAGGGGTTGAAAATAAGCCAAAGTAAGACAGTAGTGATGACAACAGGACTGTCTAATGCAACCATTTACCTGAATAATCAGCCTCTACAAATTGTTGATCAATTTAAATATCTTGGTAGCACAGTGTGTAAGGATAACAACAGCAACAGTGAAGTAACAAATAGAACTAGTATTGCAGCCTCCTTCTATGCACAAGTTAGAACACTATTGTGGGATAATAAAGTGCCCAGGAAGTGTAAACATATACTGTTTAAGACATACTACATCCCAATTCTAACTTACGGAGTAGAAACATGCAGCCTGTCCAGAAGAGAAGAAAGTAGGATTCAGGCATCCGAAATGAAGTTTATAAGAACAATGCTTCAAAGGACAAGGAGAGACAAAGTAAGGAACGAAACAAACAGGACAGAGGCTGGCATAGATATCAGTGCTACAAAATATTTGCAGAAGCAACGATTAGGATGGTATGGGCATCTTCAAAGAATGGGAGATGAGAGGACACCAAAAGCTTATTTCAACAAGATTATCCCAGGAAAAAGACCAGTAGGAAGACCAAAGAAGAAATGGTTGGACCAAATCAAGGATGATCTTGAAGACAAAGGGCTAGACTGGAGAAGGACCCATGAAGACCAACTATTCATGGACAGGAAAAGGTGGTGAGGGCTCGTTAACAGCACCCGGGCGACTGGAGCTGGAATTTGATGATGAATGTATTTGTACCACAACTGTCCTCATGTTTTTTGTACGTCTCATTTTCATCAAGTTTTCTCATTTTAGTTTTAACCTTTTCAATGTTATTCCAAGATTGTACTGACAATATGTTTATGTGTATGGCTGATGAAGGGGCCATGGAAGGCTTCGAAACATGTACCATCCAAATGGGTATAATATAGCCCCTTGACTAAAAAGTTTTGTATTGATCAGGCAGAATTCCTGTCCCTTTATATTTGATTATACGGTATTGGCCAGATTTATTTATCGTATGGATTTTATTGCCGGGAGTGTCCGAGGACATCTTCGGCTCGCCTGAGTCTGTAGCTGCTTCCAGCGGACACCTTTAGGGTGAGCTACAAGTGTCGTTCAATTTCAAGTAGTTCCCACTTTCGCTACCGGATATCAGTGATACCTAGTGGTGAACGTTGGAACTTTGATGGAGCGTTCCGATGAAATGTAACCTAACAATTTAGCTTCACACAAGTTTAGTCTGTGGAAGGATCTTTTACATGCTATAAATCTATGACATGGGACCGCGGGCTTTACTTCCCCTCCGAAGGAAGGCATACTGAAGGACATCTGGGAGAACCTCAACAAGGGTCAATGAACATCGTAGGCATTTAGGTCTTTGCCAATCAGTGAAGTCTGCTGTGACTGAACAAGCCATACAGAATGTCCATCAAATCCTTTTAGATGAAACATCTGTCATCTGCATGGAGAAACATTTCGCACGTATAATCATTCGAGAGGCGATAGAAATTAGTAAACATCCAAAGAACTTCAATAGAAATGATCATCCCTTAAGCAGATCATAGCTGCCTTCTGTAGGTAAGTTACCATCTTCCTGGGCTCGGGAGGTCCAGGAGTAGCGATTTATGTTTCAAAATGGGTTCCTAACTGAAATGGAAAAATTTGAAAAATATATTGTTCAGCCTATACAATACATACATACATACCTTTTTTTTATTTTTATTATTCCCATTTAAATCCTTTTTAACTGTGGAGGCTATTTTATGTCATTGTTAACTCATTCCTTTTTTCCAACCTTGACAAAGGGTCAAATTGTTGTCCCAAAAGATGTTGGTTATTTCAAATTACAACTCTACCTAATAGCCCCAAAGCTACATTAACCTCTTAACTGGGTATTTTTGAACGCTTGGTGTAGTCTGCCCTGTGTATTATTTCCAGTCAATTGTTACGACAGTATAGGCGGAAAGGTTAGCGGGAATATTAGCAATAATAATGTTGTGTTATAGTATAATAAGGAAATGTCAATGTATTAAGTATAATTCAAGAGACATTTTGACCATTTTTACAGTAACTACAAGGTCATTTACCTGATTAGAACTTACGAGTTTTGTCCGTATGACCTAAACTGTTCATTTCCGCACATTGAGAGGTGCAAATAAAACGTATCAAATGCTATCGAGATCAAACATGTAGGTTTGTTTCATTGATTTTCTTGTATTGCTCCCCGCACAAAGCAAAAACAAACACATGACCAAAACAGAAAGTAGAATTCAAAAGCAAAAGCGAAAAACAAAAAACAAACAAAAGAAAAAACAGAAAACTAACATAAAATCAAAAACAAAAGAAGCAAAATTCAAAAACAAAAGCAAATATAGGAAACAAACATACAAAAAAAAACCACAAAGCAAAAGAAAAAGTACACGAAACAAAAACAAAAGCAAATACAGAAAACAAAAATTTATGAAAAAAGAAAAAAAGCAGAAAACAAACACAAAATCAAATACAAAAACAACCAAGATACAGGAGGCGGGAAATGTCGTAACTGCTGCCAACCTGCTACCAAAACATCAATTTTCTCGAAGACATTCGCCATGCCGTTAAAACTCGACACGCCCAGGAGGCGTTAGCGGTAAAAGATGGAGTACGTATATATATTCGTCATGCCCATTAAATCATAACATTTAACATACGAATATATACGTCATACCCAGTTAAGAGGTTAAGTATTAAATATAGTATTTATAGATATGATTTACTACATAATTTGATAAAGGTTAAAAAATTAATTTAATGAATAAAATCAGTGTTTTTGCCAGGAAACTAGAAAAATTTTATATTAAAATCTTGGAAATGTTATCTTGGTTTTATTGAAGAAATTAGATTGTTATAGAGTGATGAATTGTCTGAAGAGATATACAGTATATGAACTTGTCTCCTTGCTTGATATAATAATTATCAGCTGGATTAATCTGGAAAATATCACTGCAGAACACCCTTTTCTGTATATGCAAGGTAGTGGGAGGATTGAAAGACCTCTGACAGAGGTTTATATAACTTCATTCTGGTGACTCCTTTCTAAATTCTAATAATTCTTTCTTACATTATAAATATTTAATAAACTTTGTACGAATTTACCCAGAATTGAAATTTCCTTAATTCTGCAGAATGTGACAATAGATATGCTTCAAATGGTTTTTCCAAATGGTAGTACATTTAAGAATACAAATCAGCTTTTCGTCGAGTCGATGAACATGACTATTGTTTGCGAGTGTTCCTTACGCCGGTATTACACTATCAAAGAAATTTTATGAATTATTTTATAAAACTGAACTTTTCTAAAAGTTATACAAAGTGCTTCTTAGACTGAGGTTTCATGTTTCCATCTCAGCAACCGACTCGCAAACTTCAAGCCATCAGTTTTATTCCTTGGTGATAAACTTAAGTACAACCCTTTCCCGAAATATCTAGGAGTCACCCTGGACAGAACTCTGAGCTACAAAGAACATCTCACCAAGCTGTCACAAAATCGCTACAAGGAATAACATTCTACACAAGCTTTGTGGTAGTTCCTGAAATACATGATGCAGAGTTACCGACAATGATGTGAATAAAACCGAGATTTCTTGGGGCCCGTCACCCATGTGTTAACAGTTGTACACAATACTGGTGTGATAGAAAAATTTAAGTTGATTTCTTTACTTCAAAGCTACTGAAATACATAAGTATCATCATATTTTTTAGCATTCGAGATTGATGCAAAATTTGTCCTTAACTCATCGCATAATGTAGGCTACCTTAATGTTCCATGACATCCACGAGTGGATTTTAGCACCATTCAATTAGCCATAAAATGGGAAATTGGCTCAGAATGCAAATTTATTCTTTTTCAGCAAAATAAAGGTGATTTACTTGAGTTCTGAAACTTTCCATTCGGGCAATGTGCACAATATGCTCCCAACTACTGGGACATGCAAGCAAATAACCTGAAAAAAATTACGTGTGATTAAAATATATATTTGTTATGGACTACAAAAGAGTGAAAAAGAACTCGGGGATAACATGTTTTGCCCATCAAGTGCGCATCATCAGATCCAATTATACAAGAAAAACTAGCTCTACAAAACACTATCAAATCCACTTTGACACCCACTAACGATCTCTACTCTCCAAAATGAAAATGCATGGCAAAAACTTTGGAGCGCACCTACCCACAGCCATACTTCTAACCACCCTTTCCCACCCTCCGGCCCATTTTAGATCACGACTTATAGATAGTAAAATTCCTGCCGTATTCACCATTATACGCAGGTTTTGCCTAGACCAATACATTAAATACATGGGTTGGTTTTTTAGTTTCGGCACCTTAGTTATAAGTGGATTAATAACTCACCTAGATGGTTCCTCAGACCCTCGATGTAGACCCCACCGTTGCATACAACGTGTTCCCAGCGATGCGGAAGTCGTTGGATCCCTTTGGCACTGCCCAATCTATTGATGGTACGAAGAGAGCGCTCAGCAGCTTGCTTAATGTCTTCAATGGTACAGAAACGCTCCCCGCGCATTGTCATCTTCACCTTCGGGATGAGATCATAGTCGCAGGGACTGATGTCGGGAGAATATGGGGGGTGATAGAGGACCTCCCAGTCCCAGCGATCCAACAATGCCGACACAATGCCTGCTGTGTGTGCCCTAGCATTGTCATGCAGAACGATGGGCGGTGTAACCATGTGGTGGCGCCGTTTCCTTCTCAGAGCTCCTCGGAGATGGTCTTGGAGTAACGAACAATAGTAAGCCGCATTAACGGTTTGCCCTCGGGGAACAGTATGGTGAATGATCACACTATCCCAATCATAGGCAAGAATCAACATTACCTTCACATTGGTGGGGGTTGGTCAAACTGTTTGTTTCCGTGGTGCCGCCACTCGTTCGATTGGCGTTTTTACTGTGGCTCATAAGATCTGGCCCACATCTCGTCAATGGTTATGATACGCCTTAAGAAGGCCTCTCCTTCGAGCTCATAACTCTCCAAGTGCATACGACAAGCGTCATATCGCAGCCATTTTGCATGTCGGTTAAGTCATTCGGAACCCATTTGGATGCAATCTTTCTCATTTTCAGTAAGTCCTTCAGGATGTGGAGGACAGTTGAATGCGCCAGTCCGGTATCTTGCTCTAATTGACGAATCGTTAGGTTCCAATCCACCTCTACTAACGCGGACACCATCTGTACATTGTCATCACTTACTGGAGGGTGACCAGATCGAGGCATGTGCTCCACACGTTCGCGCCCATCTCGAAAGGTTGCAACCCATCTTGCTACCGTTCTGAACGGTAACGCAGCTGCACCGCACGCTTCCTGCAATCCTCGGTGACACTGTTTAGCACTGCGACCCCTAGCACACTGAATTTTTATCCACGTTCTCTGCTCCTGCTTGGAAAACATTGCGACTGTCTTTCGCGAGCGCTGGTTTCACACTACTCATCTAACAGGCGCGACTGCGCATGAGCGGTGGTGAGGACGGGCGAGGTCATGTGCTCTGAGAGAGGGGATGCAGGGCAGCAACCGTCCGTAAAATTGGCAGCGCCCAACATTGTTGCAACTTGGCACTGAAGCATTGGTGCCAAAACTAAATAACCAACCCATGTAATTACTAGGTAGCAAGTTAGCCATATATGCTCCCCGGGGCTTTGTCACGCACAATGGGAGTACTCTTGCATCAATAATCTTGATCCAGACCAATTGTTTTGCTAATTAATGCTTGATCAAAAAATTACAATATTACCTATGTCTTTAGCATGACCTATGTGGTGTATTTTGTTTGCCATACTTCACGGGCAGTGTCAGTGATGCAAGTCGTACATTTATTTAAATGATAAAATAGTAATATTTCTTAGGAATGCCACAAAATCTTCACTTGATTTCCCTTGAATACATGTTTTCTTTATATTCTGTGCTAAGAGAGTTCCTTTATGTATCTTAATGTTCCATGACATTCACTGGCCTATTCCATCTTTTTGGAAGCCTTAATAGGGAGGTTAAGGCTGCTTGAGCTTTTTTTTTTAGCTCTCGCAGTAACGAGGTGCACATGCGCTTCATAAAAAGGGAGGTAGCGCGAAGTTCGCTACTCCTGTGGGGGGTCCGGGCACTGACACCAAGAGCCCATTAATGAGCCAACCTTGGTGTCCTAGGCAAAACCCCACACAAGACACGCCACAAACCTTGAAAAATTGCTGAAGTTTAGTTCCTTTATCGTCGGCGTGTTTGCTTGGATGTACCCGTTGTTAATAATATGGCAAGCAACATTATATTACCGTATTCTTCTTCTTCTTCTTCTTCG
Organism: Meconema thalassinum; assembly: GCA_946902985.2. Taxonomy (NCBI): domain Eukaryota; kingdom Metazoa; phylum Arthropoda; class Insecta; order Orthoptera; family Tettigoniidae; genus Meconema; species Meconema thalassinum. Next base: position 195,590,768 of record OX336395.1, read on the forward strand.
TCGCGAATGGGTCTCTTAGGACCACGCGGAATCAACAATGGTTAGCCTTTCTTGCAGCCCAGTACTCCTTCATACGCAACGAATGGGTTTGCTTCCGTTGTGCAGACCAGATATGGTGGTATGGCCGTCTTTCTTGCTCCTCGAAACCCTGTATGAGTGCAAGTGTTCTGATGACATTTTGGTCTAGGAGATTTGGCGATCCTAATTCTTGCAAGTCTTTTCCAGTCTGTTTGTACCAATTTGGTCTAGTTGTTTTGTTTTTCAAGTATGTGTGAATTTTGTGAGTTAGTCTATTTGGGTCCATTCTTTCCAGGTGCCCCAAGAATTGGATTCGTCGCATACGCATTTTGTCTGTGATTTTGGAGATGGTTTTATATATTTCAGCATTTGGCTTTGGAAGATGAACACCATCTTATATTCTCGGCCCTAAGATTTTCCTCATTATTTTACGTTCCTTCACTTCCAACTGATCTCGAAGTGTTCTATGTTGAAGAGTGAGAGTTTCTGAAGCGTAGAGAGCTTCGGGCCCGATCACTGTTGTATAATGTTGAATTTTGCATTTCCAGGAAATACTCTTTTTGTTGTAAGTATTTTTCGTTAACTGAAAAGCAGTTTCCATTTTTTGAATTCTTGTTGTAATGGACCTCTTTTCATTACAATTGTCGGTAATCCATTCACCCAATTATTTAAATTCCTTCACACGAGATATATGGTCAGTACCAATTTCAATTTCAGATTGGGCATTCTTTATATCTGTCATAAATTTTGTTTTATCAAATGAGATTTGCAATCCAATTTTCTTTGCTTGTTCTTGTAGAAGTTCAAGTTGGTATTGCGCATCAGAGATGTTTTGGGCAATTAATGCCATGTCATCAGCAAATGCCAAACAGTCTAATTCTATGCCTTTAAGTTTTGGTCCTATCCTATGCATCTGTGCACCTGCTTTTCGCCATTCTCGTACAACCTTCTCCAGTGCACAATTGAAAAGCAACGGGGACAATCCATCTCCTTGTCGGACTCCTGTGTCAATGGGGAATTCTCTGCTCAGTTCTCCCATAAATTTAACCTTAGATTTGGTTTCCATGAGTGTTTCCTTAATAATATTTGTTGTCTTTTGATCTAATCCAAATTCTTTGAGTATTTCGAAAAGGGATTCACGGTCGATGCTATCATACGCCTTTTGGAAGTCAACAAATGTAATGACATAGTGTTTGTTCGATGTATTGCGGAAATATTTCACCGAGTTTTTTTAATTGATAATTTGTTCCACACACGACCTGCTTTCCTGAAGCCACCCTGGTATTCGCCGATTACTGGATCCAATTGAATTTCTGCACGATTCAGGAGAGATTTAGACAAAACTTTGTATTACCGTATTGAATTATATTATCTTTTTTTTTTAAACCTATGAATAGGTAAAATAAAAATAATCCACCTGTAAGTCAATAATATTGAAACCGATGTTAATATAAAACTAAACTCAGCAATTTTTCTAGGTTTATTGCCGTCTCTTGCTTAGGAACACCAAGATAGGTCCATCAGCGGACTCTTGGTGTCCGTGCCCGGACCCCCACAGGAGTGGCGTACTTTGCTTCTTATGAAGCGCACCTGCGCTTCTTTACTGCGAGAGCTAATGCTCAAGCAGCCTTTCATCTCCATATAAAGGCTTTCAGAAAGATGGTAAGTTATATTGGCTTTCACGGCCAAGAAATTAAACTTAGTAATTTTTCTAGGTTTATCTTGGTGTTCTTTTCTTATAAAACACCAATAATTAACATTATTTTAAACAGAATTTTCAATATTTTGGAAGATTTATTTCTAATGCTTAATTTTGTTCATAGAATGCACTGTATGTTTAAATTAGTTTAATAATTTTAATTATAATTGACGAAGGTTACAAGCTAACCAAATCTAGTATTATATTATCATTAGTTTTAATATTATTGACTTAAAGGTGGATGAGTTTTTATTTAAATTTATATGTCAATTCTGACAAATGACATGGGTTATGATGCATATCACATCAATACACTTGATATTATCTTACTTCTAAATGCAAGATATCCTTAACCAACCTCTACAAATGTGTAATTTTATATTTTCAAATTTTTTAATAACTCGACCCATCATATTGTTCAACATAATTGTTCCCAAGTATAGGAGGCTAACTACCTCACTCCTCTTCTTGCCTAGTACGCCTCAGTATAGCGCTGCCTTGGGTTTTTGTGGGTATCTACTCACATGACCTAACGGCGGTACTTTTTGAGGATCCAACCAGCCTTCGGGCTGACTACCTAACAGACAGATAGGAGGCTGATGACCTCTATGTTCCAAGCCCTTAAATTAAATTAACAAGTAATGTCCTTCTGTTTACTGTGTGCTTGTGAGACGGGAACATGTGTTGTTGCAGCTAGCACCGCAGAGCAGAACCATGCAGCGTCACACCTGAGCTCTCGGGAATTCGACCCCTTGCAGGACCAGGCCCAGCGGCAGGCGGCGACCGAACGGGACACTGTTCCCAAGGAGGAGCAGCCAGCTGATGGTGAGTGTACCTTGGGTTGGAGCCGTTACTTATTATGGTAACGAGGAAGTAACAACATTACTAATTAAATTCATTATAATCATTAGGGTTCGGAAGTTTAGGACCTAAAGAAGTACAAAATATGCAATCAAATATGACCTAAAAACTATGTTTCTTCACCGAACTCTTTCACATACTTTCTGAACTTTACGGCTTCACTACACTTTACTTTCGGCATAATGGGTTTCACTGCAGTACTACAAGTGTGACCAATCTGTTGAAATCCATTGGTAGTGAAAGAGCAAGGGAGCTTTCACTCGGCCCTGTAAGGAAGAACTGGGCGAGATATAACATGGCATTTCCTTGTTTGCTAGCTAATTGCTTCTGAGCTAAATATATCTACTGGAGTGACATCCTATTGAAAGGCGGAAGCACACTATCGTCATGTTCCGTGACCTCATGCGTACAGTGTCGCAATCTAACTTGTCCAAAAAGATGTGCTAAAAGACGTCCGTAGAGAAGCGCCTTCTTGGAATCGGGTCTTCTAAACCTGCCTGTTCCGGGAAAGAAAAGAAAAATATATCGTACTACACCATTCGGAAATCCTGTGTTTGAAACCCGACGCAGATAACACGTACCTTGTTAACGATGCCTCAATTTAAATAAAAATGCTGAAATTATAACCAAATATGACCATATATCACTAAAATATGACCAAATATGACCAAAACAATAAAAATGGCCAAAATATGCATTTATAGGCAACATCACATTGCTTTAAACGTGGTCAGGGACCCATCATACAAACTTATTTTTCATTTTTCGGGTAAAATGAGCTCGGGAAAAAAATATGACTTTTCTTTAACATCCGAACCTTAATCATCATCATCAATTTCAGTTTTCCAACCTACGTCGGGTTGGAGCAAATATGACACCCCTCCACTTCACTCTGTCTGTCCACCATCCTTCCTCAACCACTGTACTCCAATCCAGGTTCCGTTCTCTCACACTGTCCTTCACCAAATCCATCCACCGTACTCTAGGCCTTTCTTGTCCTCTCTTTCCAGTCATCCGTCTCTCCACTTGTTTTGGCATTCTTTCATCCTTTTCACATGTCCGTACCATCTCAATCTGTTTCCTGCTTATCATTCAGCTCCTCGACATTCACTTACTTTCTCACTATCTCTCCTCGGCTTCTGTACCATACTCCTTATTAATTTCATTTCGGCTGCCTGTATTCTACTTTCATCTCTTCTCGTCAACGGACAAGTTTCTACTCCATACGTCATTATTGGTAAGTAATAGGTCTTGTACATCACTTCTTTAGCCTTCAGTGGAATGTCTTTATCCCAAATTAAACTCTGAGCCTGATGATAGAAAACACTCCCACATTGTATTCCCTTGTTGATCTCCATATCCAATACAGTCTTTTCTATTAATTCACTTCCTAAATATTTGAAGTCCACTACTATTTCCAGATCAACATCTCCAATTTTAACAATCCCTTTTCCTTCTTTCTTTTCTCTTGTCTTTATCATTGTCTTACTTTTCTCCAGACTGATTTTCATTTCCCATTACTCAATATTTCCCTTCAGTACATCCAGCTGTTCTTGGACCCCATTCTCATTCTCTCCCCAAATCAGAACATCATCAGTAAATAAGATTATGTTCATTGTATCTGTGTATGCTTCCTTTGTTGCCTTTCGTATATCATCCATCACCAGTATAAATAGCAATGGTGAGAGTACACTCCCTTGTTTTAATCCATGTTCAATTTCAAACCATCCTGTTTTACCTATTTGAGTCTTGACACAGCTGCAACAATTACTGCACATCACTTTTATCATTTGTATTATTTATTCTCCAATACCTTTTGCTTTTAGGCTTTCCCAAACTCTGTCTTTAGGGACACTATCATATGCCTTTTCTAAGTCAAGGAATGCCTGTTTCATATTCCCAGTGTTTTTCCATAGTTTGTCTTACACCAAAAATAGGTTCCACTGTTGATCTTCCCCTTCTGAATCCAAACTGTTCCTCTTGAATTTGGTTTTCAATCATTTTTGGATTCCTATGGAATAAATAATTTCAATCAATCCAGTAGTTTTGACACCAACCACAGAACAAACAGACAAAAATGAAACTGACGGTGTATTTGGTTTTATCAAAGATCTTTGACAAATATATTTGATAGTGCAATACCGGCCTAAGTAACTCCTCTTTATATGGGGTCATTATGTGTGTGCGCACCAGTAAACCCGGCAAGCTAAGCTGGCTGTGACTAGTGCAGATCGCGGCCGCATGCACCTGGTCCAGTCGGCGGTCGGTGCGCACTTTCACACTTTTACCAAACATGTTCAATAATGTGTACTTACAGAGCTCATAGGCGATGCTGAAAATGTCATCCCTCTCTTGTAACACACACCTGACATCTTTTGATGAAAGAATGTCTTGTCAACTCTTTTATTATTTACGGAGTTTCCTTGAATCGCTTGGCGAGTCTCGTAATTGTACTGGCATTAGGCAGAGGTCTTCCTGAAAACTTGATTCAAAATTTTGTCTGGTTTCAGAACAAGATTTTCTGCTTTTCATATACGAATTATGGATATACACTCGTTCGCGCAATGTGAATTGGTGTCTAGGCTTGACCAACAATCACAGTTATCACAATACTCACTAAGCGTGCAACACTAACGTCAAAGCTTTGCAAATACATGCCCATATGAAAGACAAAACACTTGTGAACTTGCGATATGAGTCAGTGGAGCGCGCCACCACCGGCTGGACCGGGTGTGCGCGGCCGCAATCTGCGCCAGTTACAGCCGGCTTAGCTTGCCGTGTTTACTCGTGCGCACACACATAATGACCCTGTATCTACCCATCCATAGGCTTGTGTGCATTTGTTTATCTCCGTGGGAGTGATTGATGTTAATGTGCCAGCTCCCTTGTCTGACTCAGGTCGGGTGAACACTCCGGACAGTATTGGTAGCTCTGGTTCTCGGCGAGTGTCGTCCGGTCTGGAGCAGCCCCAGTCCCAGGCTGCTCAAGCTGGGCAACCTCAGCAGGTGTACCAACAAACTACCACGCAGGCCCAGCAGAGCTTCCAGCCAGGGGAACAACCATCGCAGCAACCAACTCAACAACCGACAGCAGCCGCACAGCCACCACCTCAGCAGCAAGCCCCACCGCAGCAACAACAGCAACAACCGCAGCCGCAACCTCCATACCAGGCAACAGGTCAGTCTTGTTCGATTGTATTCGCCTGTCAAGATGTGACTGCCGCTGAACTTAGCTGTGCCAGCGTTTGTTGATAATAGCAGCTGGAGCCTTGGGCGATGAGCAGGGGGACACAGCGATGACAGAGTGCAGTCTGCAACATAAGTCAAGCAGCATTACGCACACTGCTTGTGTTAAACAGTAGTTATATTGTAAATGCAGTAATCTCTACATAGTATAAAGCAATGTAGCAGGTAATCTTGAGAACCACTGGATGGATTTTTATGCTGTTTTCATCATTCTGAAAAAGATTTCTCGAGGAAGGTTTCTGTAGAAAAATATTCATTTATGACCAAAGGAAGCCGAGCAGTAACGATTTCAGTGAATTGAGTCGAACAAAATCCTGCCGTCCGTGCGCCTTTTTAGCTTACGCTGGGTAAACCGTCAAAAATAATTATTTGTATATTGAAACCTATTTATCTATCTACTCGAAGGTCGTGGGGCGATGTATTCACTACATAAACTACACAAAAGGAAAGTAACAGGAACAGTTATGAATGCATTACGTTCTAGCTCATGAACTGTCGCCTCAGTAAGTTAGTTAGTTATTGTTGTTTTAAGGGGCGGAACTACGAGGTCATCTGCCCCTAAATCGCCTCAGTAATTGAATGGAGATTGTAGGAAGAATTGAAAACTTAAAATCACTTATAGTGGGCGATATATTGAAGAGAGAGATATTCTCTCGCAGACTTTTGTAGAACTTTTCCTGCTGAACAAATCTTACATTTATAGTATGTCGATATTTTTAACGGTTTGCCCAGCGTAAGCTTAAAAAGCGCATGAACGCCAGGTTTTTTTTCCCTACCTTTTCACTGAATTCGTTACTGCTTGGCTTCCTTTGATCATAAATAAATTATTTTCGACAGAAATCTTCCTCGAGGTATCCTTTACAGAATGGTGAAAACCATATCAAAATCCATCCAGTGGTTCTCGAGATTACCCGTGACATCCAATAATCGGGGACTTGGTTTTATACTAAGTATAGCTTTATTGATAACTTGCGTGTTGGTAGTGGGATTCGGAATTACCGTATATATCCGAATGTAAGACGAGGTTTTTTCCCACTTTTTGTGTTATAAATGTTCGGGGTCGTCTTATATTTAAAAAAAAAAAAAAAAATAATATTATTATTTGCAAAGTAGTATGTGGTGTTGGCATCTTGTAACTCGCAACAAATCAATGCGTTAATGAAGATTAAAATATGGTTTGTTATGTTTAATTACCATGCATATACGAATAGCGTACATTTTGAGGTTAGGATTTACGCATACACATCATTTTAAGCGGATAAATTATATGTTCGAAAGCATACGGAAATATGTTTTAAAACAATCTTTACAAGAACAACCAGTCAGTTTTACGAGCAGTAATTGAGTGATCAACGTATCTTAATTTAATAACGTCTCCCATTCTTGAACAAAGAAATTATAGAGTATGTCTTGGAAAAGCGGGCAGAAGGATTTCCGATAACACGAGACGTTATAAAAATGAAAGCACAACCTAAGGGCATATATTGTGCAAGTTATGAGTTAGCGAGTATTTTTTTGAATAAATCTGTAAGAGGCAGTTGATAACTAGGCCTCGTCTTATATTCGGGGTCGTCTTACATTCGGGTATATACGGTAAAAGAGATACTTGTAGCTCTGACGTGAATGAGAAATCATTCTCAATAAAGTTGGTCAGTTTCCGACGATAATTCTTCGCTACTTACCGGCAAAACTAATGTATTTACACATCCAGTTCATGCTCGGTTGACATGGAACCTCGGTTATTCAAGAGACTACTGTACTTACGGATAGCCTTTATTTATACCATTAGTATAGACAGTATACTGATTGTAAGACTAGGTTTATCTCCCCAGCATTTTAGATTTGAATAATGGGGATGTCTTATATTCAATAATAATGTTATTGGTTTTACGTCCCTTTTAACTACACTGGCTTTTAGAGACGCCGGGGTGCCGGAATTTTGCCCCGAAGGGGATCTTTAACGTGCCAGTAAATCTACTGACACGGCTCCCTTGTCTTATATTCAGGGATGACTTGAAATAAACAATGTTGAGACTTATTGACTTAACATTAAATTACAGTAAAAACTCGGATTAACTGTCATCGTTGGGACCGTGGTCGTGACGGTTGAGCGGATAGACGGATAACAGAAACACTGTATTATTCCTCCAATCCATGACCTCGATCAATTATATTATAGACAGATATCACTCTCTCAGTAATGTCATATATTTCAGAGCGAAAAGAACTTAAACACGATTGTAATAGTAAATTAAACTATTTATTACATTTATTTTCCCATAAGTCCAACCCCTCGTCCACGTTGTGGGCGACGGGCAACGACACAAAGTAGGGGATTGCCTGTAGGGGCGAAGTACAGTGGGGACTTCGTGTGCCCCGGGACAGTTACGGTAGCTGTGAAGGTCCTACAGGAACCCTGAAAAGTGACGGCTAACGGAGCTCTGGTGAAGCTACGATAGGCCCAGCAAGCCAGTAGTGGATGAAACCAAATGCTTTCAAAAATGGAACGAGCCTTGGACATGATGGATTTAAGAGACGACGACTGGCTGTACACACGGACTAAGATTTGGAACTTTAAACCTAAGAACGCTGACGGGGAAGGTGGAGAAGATAGTGGATATGATGGAAAGAAGGAAGTTGGATTTATTGGGATTGGCAGAAACAAAGTGGAAAGGGGAAGGAAGGAGAGAACTGAGAAAAGGCTATAGACTGTACTGGAGTGGGAAGGAAGAGGGAAAGAGGAATGGAGTGGGAGTAGTAGTACGAGATGGTTTAAAAGAAGAAGTGAGGAGAATAAGAGATAGGATGATGAAAGTGAAAGTAGCACTGAGGGGAGAGACCGTAGAAATAGTGCAAGTGTATGCTCCACAAGTAGGCTGCACCTCTGAAGAGAAGGAGGAGTTTGAAGAGGAATTGCAGAAGCAGCTGGTAGGAAGAAATATGATTGTTATGGGGGATCTGAATGCCCATGTAGGAAGAGAAAGACAAGGTTATGAGAGTGTTCTAGGACCAGAGGGTTGGGGCGGAAGAAATGAGGAAGGAAAGAGACTGTTGGACTTCTGCCAGAGGAACAGCCTGCTAGTTGGGAACTCCTGGTTTAAGAAAAGGGAGAGCCACACAAACACATGGTACAGTGATGACTTGACCAGGAAGTCGGTGGTCGACTATATACTGTATGAGAAAGAACTAAATAAGAACATCACGGACATCAAGGTTATACCATCGGAGAACCTGGATAGCGACCATCGATTGCTGGTAATGAACCTGAGAGGGAGTAAGGAGAAGAAAGGGACTGAGAACCAGGAAAGACGTATAAGGATATGGAAACTGAAAGAAGGGGATAGAAGGGTCGAGTACCTCAAAATGGTAAAGGAAGGAATTCCAACAGATGAAGAAAGAGGGGTGGAAGAGGAATGGGCTAGATTTAAGAAGACACTAGTAGGTGCAGCAGAAGCAGTATGTGGGAGGACAAGTAGTAAGAAGAGGTGGAAGGAAACACCATGGTGGAATGAGAAGACAAAAGATACAGTAAGGGAAAAGAATAGAGCCTTTAGGAGGTGGTATCAAAATAGGACGGTAGAGACAAGGGAAGAGTACCTGGAAAGAAAGAAGGAGGAGAAGAGAGTAGTGGCTGAGGAGAGAAGAAAGTGGATGGAAGAGTGGACAAAGATGATGATGAAGAAGGATAGTGAAGGTACAGAAAAGGTCCTGTATGGGATGGTAAAAAATAAGAGGCGGAAGGATCCTACGGATTATGTTAGAATGGTGAACAAAAGGGGACAAGAGATAGAAAATAGGGAAGAACTGAAGAAAATGTGGAAAGAATATTTTGAAGAACTTCTGAACCCAAATGGAAAAGATGGTGAGAAGGAAGAAATCGGGAAAAAGGAAGATGAACTGCAAACAGAAAGGGACTTAACATGGAAAGAAGGGGAAGATGCAGTGAACAAGATGAAAGGAGGGAAGGCACTGGGTGTGGATGAGTTGAGTGTGGAGATGGTGAGAGCAGCAGGAGAGGTGGGGATACAGTGGTTGTACAGAGTGATGAAGACAGCATGGAAGGAAAGGAAGACCCCAGAGGACTGGAAAAATGGAATAATTGTCCCGATCTTCAAGTAAGGTAGTAGAACAGATTGCAGAAACTATCGGGGAATAACACTGATGAGTCATTGTGCAAAGATCTTCGAAAAAGTTTTGGAAAAGAGAATTAGGAAAAGGATAGAAGGACGGATGAGGGAAGAACAACATGGCTTCAGAGCAGGAAGGTCCACAGTGGATTTGATTTTTGCTGTAAGGCAGGTACAAGAACAGCACTATGAGTATGGAACAGATCTACTGATGGCCTTCCTGGACATTGAGAAAGCATATGACAGTGTATGCAGAAACAAAGTATGGAAGTCCCTGGAGGATAGAGTAGAGAAATGGACTATAAAGAGGATAAAGGAGATGTACAAGGGAAACGTGAGCTGTGTGAAAGTGGGAGGAGAGGGATCAGACTGGTTGGAACAGAGAAACGGCCTGAAACAAGGAAGTGCACTGTCACCATTACTTTTCATTGTGGTAATGGATGACATAATGACCCGAGTGGCACAAGTAATTGGGGAAGGAAAGATGAAAGCAATGGTGTTTGCAGATGATTTGATGATTTGGGGAAACAAGGAGGAGGAGGTACAGGAACAGTTGGACGTGTGGGAAGGAATAATACAAGGATATGGGATGAAATTTAGCATAAATAAGAGTGAGATGGTGATCACAACAAGGAAGAAGGAAAGAACCATAACGGGAATAACAATTGGTGGGGAACAGCTGAAGAAAGTGGAGAGGTTCAAGTATCTGGGAAGCCTGATACAAGAGAATGGAAGAAACGATAGAGAAATAAATGAGCGGGGGAGGCAGGCAGAAGCATTTCGGAGGAGTGTGAGAAGCATGTTATGGAGCAAGGATGTCCCTCAGAACAGCAAAAAGATCATATATCGGACGTACTATGTCCCTATCCTGACGTATGCCTCGGAGACCTGGGTTATGAAAGGAAGGGAGAAGAGCAAAATATAGGCCAGTGAGATGAGGTTCTTGAGAAGCAGTATTGGAGCTACAAAGATGGACAGAATAAGAAATGAGAGGACCAGAGAATTAATGAAGGAGGAACCATTACAGGATGGTATAGAGAAATCTAGACTTAGATGGTATGGACATGTAAAACAAATGGAGGAGAAGAGGATACCCAGGAGAGTACACGAGACGAAGTGGGAAGGAAAGAGACCGAGAGGAAGACCGTGAGACAGGTGGCTGAAGGGGGTGGAAGAAAGCGTGAGGAAGAGAGGAGAAGAATGGACAAGGGTGGAGGCTGAGAGATGGTGGGAAGACAGAAGACGTTGGAGAGGCTTGTGTTCCAAACAGACCCGGCCAGTGGCTGGAAACTCTGCATGATGATGATGATTACATGATAAAAACATCCGTACAGTAGCTACAATTGTGGCAAAACAATGTACAGTACAGTAATATAAACTTATACGTGAAATAGTTCATGTAGCTTGAAAATAGTCAGTCATTTTCTTCTGCCTCTTTGATGCTCGAGTTTTCACCGTGGCAATATTTTGCATTTTTCGGAGCAGTAGTGTCTGTGTTGCATTGGCCTCTTCTTGACTTTCAAACCATTCTATACACTTGGACAACATCGTTTCAGCCTCTGAGTGGTTAATAGTTTGTTTTTCGTCATGATTTGAACACTTGTCTTCATCAGCCCCTTCTTCTTCCTCTTCAGTGGCACTTACCCTGGCAACAATTTTGTCATCACTCAAAATTTGAAACCCCCCCATCCACTTTGTCACAATCTAACCATTCTGATACTTCATATGTACCATATTATGGCAGGCAGGTACACTCACTTCCCACTAAAATAAAGTAAACAAAGCGAACACGTCACTGCACCTTAAAGCACTTTGTTATTGCAGTATTATTGTGCTATTACTAGGGATTGGAAAAATTCGCGATCGCGAATTTCGCGAATTATTAAATGAAGTAATACACAGATGGTAATGTGTTTTAATAACCCTAAAAATGGCGAAAAATTTGTTTTTGAAGTCGCGAAATTTCGCGAATTTCGCATGAAGACGCGAATTTCGCGAATTATGCATGAATTTCGCTTGACCCGAATTTTAGCTTTTTTTTTTTTTTTACATTGCACTTCCGATAATTCGCGGCAATTAATGCACGAATTTCCGCGAAATATTGAAAACTGCGAATTATCTACAGTAATGTTTTTAAGCCTAGCAAAGAGAAAACTATTATTTAAAAATATTGAAATGTTTTTTATGAACACGCAAAAAAATATATAATACATTATAACATAGTATTGTAAGACACACTGTGGATTTTACCAATATTAAAAACTAAGAAAAATGACTGTCATCATTTTTTGTTTCTTAGATGGTTTATTTTTTCTAATTTTAGATTGTACAATTCTGAAACAATATATGAGAATGAAAATTCATCTTGATTTTCTATGTAAGAGATGAGTGTGACTAGACACACTAGCTTGACTGTGGGAACTTTCGGAATTTCCGTTGCATCACTCCTGCATTCTATATGTACTGGATCTCAGTTTACCTCACCGACAGCCAAATTCCATACAATATCCTCATGTCTGAAACCATGATTGTCTTGATCGAAGTCTAACTACTGGATGTCACTTACTTCTGCATCTTGACATTCATCCAGGTTTTGCCCTAATGTCATCGTAGTGAGACCACCTTGCCCGTTTAAAATATCGTCGTCACAGAAGCCGACAAACGCTTGTTTTTGTGCGAGTGTAGTAGCGGTAATCTTCTCCCATGACTTGACTGCATGGAGAGCATCCAACAAACACGGAAAGATTGGAAACTTAACGGTAGATAGCGGGCCTCACTTTCTGCATACAGCGATCTCTAACAATCTGGGAAATCATCCTAGTAAGTTACAGTACTTAGTTATTGAGGTGTTAAGGACCGGAACAGCAAGGTTATCTGCCCCTTCATCCTAGTACCTACTCGATGCGTGGCGTCATGTAGTCCGCCTATCAGACATGAATATCTACTGTAGATGGCAAGTATCCAGATCAAAATGTGCCACTGTTTCCTGAACCAGTATAAACCAGGTGGTCTTCTTGGTGTCATTCTGTAGTGTGCCTGCCAGAGTAATTGAAATATATTTTGCAATTTATGAGTGAAGTAGTAGGGACTGATAACTCTGGTGTTGATTTTCTCAACAATGTTTCACATGACGAAATACCTGAGATTCAAAGAATTTGGCACAGACATCACTGAACTCATCCCCTTATTAGACGGCCACATCCAACTGTTCACCTTCTTGATGGACATCTACAGAGAATTCAGCAAGCCCTTAAACATGCTGTTTCTGGAAAGTACGGTACCAACATTAAGGAGCAGTTGGAGGGTTGTGGAAATGTGTTAAAAAGAGGGAAAATACATTCAGTTTTAGTAAATGCTGGGTCCCATGCTCTTGGAAAATGAATCAGCTTGAGATCTGTTGACCCTGGGAACAGGATTTACAAATGTGTGCGTTTGATCCAGCAGAAATAGTGCCAATGAACATCAATGAGGACCCTGCAAAGAAAATTAAGAAGTTGCCGTTCTGTGGAACACTGGAAGAAAGTGAGGTGTTAAGAGATACAAAGAACTGCAAACTTTAATCAAGAAGCAGATGCATGACAGGACCAAGACAGACATTGTTGGAGTTTTGCAAAGAATGACATTTGTATTTCCTAAGTTCGCAGAATCTGTGTTGAAAACCATTTGGATCCCCTGTTCAAACGCTGTGAACTTTTGTTTTTCAGTTTACACTAGCACGTTAAGTGATATGCGTCACCGTTTGTCACAAGAGAATTTTGATCTCTTTACTGAAGTATACTTTGAAGGATGACTGAAATGTGTTATGTTATGCATGTTATCCATGATATTTATAAAATCCCACCTAAAATTTATGATTTTGAAAGTACCGAAAAGGGCACTTGAAACCACCGAATTTGCCACTTTAAAATACCACTTTCTTCACTCTGAAATCACCGAAAAATTCCAATCCCTAGCTATTACAGCAATGACGGTTAACAGAAACTGACGGTTTAAAGAGTGACGGTTAAACAAAGTTTTACTGTATTATTAATTTTATTATCGTGTTGGAAGTCATTTTTCAGTGTTGCCTTAGTAAACTAAATTTTTAATGGTTTTCTGTCGGTCTAGATATTACCCAATTGTAATGGGTGTTATTCCCTAAACTTTCTCCTTTACCTTTACCCTTTCTCTAGCTCATGTTATTCAAAATTTAACACACAGTAAAGTTTTCTACAATTAAGTGGCTTGGTGCCCATGGTTCATGATCGCGAGATTAACCCTTTCAATGCTAAACCCATAAATATACGTTGTGCGATGATAAGCCGCCCGTGCTAAACCCGTAAATATGCATTTTCATGCTGTGCTCACTTTGCTAAGCCCGTTAAAATACGTGCAGCATCCGATCAGTACAACTGGCACGCCATAAGTTCAAGGATGTTCTAAAGTAGCAATAGTTCACTTTTTCTGCACATTTTGGCCTATGTAAGGATTTTGTTTCCTAGCAATGATGAAATATAGACCTTTTGTGCTTCCAACCATTTTTAATTTATTACCTTTAAATTTATGTTAAATTTCAATTTTTGGTCTTAAAAAGTCAGTAAAGCTATTTTTCAATAATCGCATACCGTATATACCTGAATATTACCCGGCCCCGAATAATCCCTGCACCCTCATTTTTGTATGGATTTTTTATTTATTTTTAAACAAATGTATACTATTAATCATCATCATTTCCCCTTATCCAGCTCCTGCCGGGTCGGGGTATTTATGGCACTTCTCCATTTTCCTCTTTCCTTCCACCATTCTTCTTCCACGATCTTGTCCCAGTCCAGATTTCTTTTTCTTACGCTGTTCTTCACTGAATCGATCCACCTTGTTCTAGGTCTTCCGCTTGCTTTCTTACCCTTGGACTTTGCCTCCAGCATCTGTCTTGGTATTCTATTTTCCTCCATCCTCTTTACATGTCCAAACCACCTTAGTTTATTCTTCTCAATTCTCTCATTTAGTTTTCCCATCCCAACTTCCTTCCTAACATCTTCATTTCTCACTCTGTCTTTCCTATCATACTGTACTATATACAGTAAAACTCGGTTAAGAAGTTCCCGCATTAAAAGTTTTTCCGCTTAAGACGTCCTATACTTTCGGTCCTGTGATCGGTCCCATAAGATACATGTTGTATATTTTTTCCGTATATATTGTTCCTGCATAAGAGGTTTTCCCAGTTAAATAGTTCAGATTTTTTATCCCCTTAAAGTATAAGACGTTCACTGAAGACAGCTGACTGTTAGAATCAAAACTCTCCATTCTCCTCGGAAGATACTTCCGGTGTTTCGAGTGAAAGAATGCAGTAGTTCTGAGTGTTCGCGTGTTTCTCGTGTATCCTCTGACCGGGCGAGATATGTTAAGGCTACATGACGTCACGCCATGACGAGACCAGTTTAACTTCTCATTGGACATTGTTAACCTTGAAACATGTGTGAGGGGGAGATGGAACACACATGCTTTAATTGTTTTTCTGTGTGATCAAACTTGTAAGTCAAGCATTGCCAAGCGTAGCATATCATTATTGAAATTACAAGAATTGCAACAGTGAACTAAAGTTTTCAAATCATTGTGAAAATGAATGGATCTCAGATGAAAGGCATCAAAAGAAAGGCACTTTCGATTAAAGATAAAGTGGACATTATAAGGAAAGTGGAGTTGTCTACTCTTTTGCGTGTTGCTCTGGTGAAGGAGTTCGGAATGCCGCTGTATACTTTGAACGGCATCATAGCAAAGACAAGAAGGGATCTTGGCTTCTGCCGGGAATACTTCGGCAAACTGCAAGAAAATGAAAACCGGTAAATACGACGGCGTAGAACAAGCTCTGCTGGTATGGTTTAAACAGCAGCGAAGTTTAAACATCCAGTGCATGCGCAGAGTTCAATGTTAAGCAGCAGCTACCTGAAATACGAAAGATTTGTTTCTAATACCGACTTTTATAACGTACTTTGCAGTATGAGATTTCATGTTAGCTATTTCAAACACCTGTTTTACGTTTACTGATGCCATGCTATCACGCAACTCACGAAAGTGACGCTTGGGCTAGGCTTGCGCGACCGGTCAAGCCACTAGACGGAAATAAAAAAGTACTGTACACCCGAACAAGCACCATATAGCGGATATTGTGGTGTTTGAAGCCATATTTTCAGTGTTGCCTTAGTAAACAAGAGTTTAGTGCTTTTCAGTCGGTTAACACAAATGTACCCAAAAGAGATGGGTTATGCCCTAATCCTGAAATAAATTACATGAGATTAATAAATACACTAGGATATCCTGGGTACATTCGTGTTGACCGACTGAAAAGCACTAAACTCTTATATAGCGGATACTCGCACGTAGCGGGCAATTTAAATCTTTAAAATTTGGATGGATCCTAATTTTTCACGTCCGTTTTTGTATAAATATGTGCGGGTGGTATTCAGGTATTCTTGAAGAAGAAAAAAAAACAGCACAGAGGGAGTAGGTCTACCTAAAAAAACTAGCATTGAAAGGGTTAATGGTCACATAAAACTACTAACTTCCTTTCTTCTACCGAGTCCCTCAATTAGCAACCATCTTCATCATCATCTTGCACAGTTTCCAGCCACTGGCCGGGTCTGTTTGGAACACAAGCCTCTCCAACGTCTTCTGTCTTCCCACCATCTCTCAGCCTCCACCCTTGCCCAGTCTTCTCCTCTCTTCTTCACGCTTTCTTCCACCCCTTTCAGCCTCCTGTCTCTCGGTCTTCCTCTCGGTCTCTTTCGTTCCCACTTAGTCCCGTGTACTCTCCTGGGTATCCTCTTCTCCTCCATTCGTTTTACATGTCCATACCATCTAAGTCTAGATTTCTCTATACCATCCTGTAATGGTTCCTCCTTCATTAATTCTCTGGTCCTCTCATTTCTTATTCTGTCCATCTTTGTAGCTCCAATACTGCTTCTCAAGAACCTCATCTCACTGGCCTGTATTTTGCTCTTCTCCCTTCCTTTCATAACCCAGGTCTCCGAGGCATACGTCAGGATAGGGACATAGTACGTCCGATATATGATCTTTTTGCTGTTCTGAGGGACATCCTTGCTCCATAACATGCTTCTCACACTCCTCCGAAATGCTTCTGCCTGCCTCCCCCGCTCATTTATTTCTCTATCGTTTCTTCCATTCTCTTGTATCAGGCTTCCCAGATACTTGAACCTCTCCACTTTCTTCAGCTGTTCCCCACCAATTGTTATTCCCGTTGTGGTTCTTTCCTTCTTCCTTGTTGTGATCACCATCTCACTCTTATTTATGCTAAATTTCATCCCATATCCTTGTATTATTCCTTCCCACACGTCCAACTGTTCCTGTACCACCTCCTCCTTGTTTCCCCAAATCATCAAATCATCTGCAAACACCATTGCTTTCATCTTTCCTTCCCCAATTACTTGTGTCACTCGGGACATTATGTCATCCATCACCACAATGAAAAGTAACGGTGACCGTGCACTTCCTTGTTTCAGGCCGTTTCTCTGTTCCAACCAGTCTGATCTCTCTCCTCCCACTTTCACACAGCTCACGTTTCCCTTGTACATCTCCTTTATCCTCTTTATAGTCCATTTCTCTACTCCTCTATCCTCCAGGGACTTCCATACTTTGTTTCTGCATACACTGTCATATGCTTGCTCAATGTCCAGGAAGGCCAGCAGTAGATCTGTTCCATACTCATAGTGCTGTTCTTGTACCTGCCTTACAGCAAAAATCAAATCCACTGTGGACCTTCCTGCTCTGAAGCCATGTTGTTCTTCCCTCATCCGTCCTTCTATCCTTTTCCTAATTCTCTTTTCCAAAACTTTTTCGAAGATCTTTGCACAATGACTCATCAGTGTTATTCCCCGATAGTTTCTGCAATCTGTTCTACTACCTTTCTTGAAGATCGGGACAATTATTCCTTTTTTCCAGTCCTCTGGGGTCTTCCTTTCCTTCCATGCTGTCTTCATCACTCTGTACAACCACTGTATCCCCACCTCTCCTGCTGCTCTCACCATCTCCACACTCAACTCATCCACACCCGGTGCCTTCCCTCCTTTCATCTTGTTCACTGCATCTTCCCCTTCTTTCCATGTTAAGTCCCTTTCTGTTTGCAGTTCATCTTCCTCTTTCCCGATTTCTTCCTTCTCACCATCCTTTCCATTTGGGTTCAGAAGTTCTTCAAAATATTCTTTCCACATTTTCTTCAGTTCTTCCCTATTTTCTATCTCTTGTCCCCTTTTGTTCACCATTCTAACATAATCCGTAGGATCCTTCCACCTCTTATTTTTTACCATCCCATACAGGACCTTTTTTGTACCTTCACTATCCTCCTTCATCATCTTTGTCCACTCTTCCATCCACTTTCTTCTCTCCTCAGCCACTACTCTCTTCGCCTCCTTCTTTCTTTCCTGGTACTCTTCCCTTGTATCATCCGTTCTATTTTGATACCACCTCCTAAAGGCTCTATCCTTTTCCCTTACTATATCATTTGTCTTCTCATTCCACCATGGTGTTTCCTTCCACCTCTTCTTACTACTTGTCCTCCCACATACTACTTCTGCTGCACCTACTAGTGTCTTCTTAAATCTAGCCCATTCCTCTTCCACCCCTCTTTCTTCATCTGTTGGAATTCCTTCCTTTACCATTTTGAGGTACTCGACCCTTCTATCCCCTTCTTTCAGTTTCCATATCCTTATACATCTTTCCTGGTTCTCAGTCCCTTTCTTCTCCTTACTCCCTCTCAGGTTCATTACCAGCAATCGATGGTCGCTATCCAGGTTCTCCGATGGTATAACCTTGATGTCCGTGATGTTCTTATTTAGTTCTTTCTCATACAGTATATAGTCGACCACCGACTTCCTGGTCAAGTCATCACTGTACCATGTGATTGTGTGGCTCTCTCTTTTCTTAAACCAGGAGTTCCCAACTAGCAGGCTGTTCCTCTGGCAGAAGTCCAACAGTCTCTTTCCTTCCTCATTTCTTCCGCCCCAACCCTCTGGTCCTAGAACACTCTCATAACCTTGTCTTTCTCTTCCTACATGGGCATTCAGATCCCCCATAACAATCATATTTCTTCCTACCAGCTGCTTCTCAATTCCTCTTCAAACTACTCCTTCTCTTCAGAGGTGCAGCCTACTTGTGGAGCATACACTTGCACTATTTCTACGGTCTCTCCCCTCAGTGCTACTTTCACTTTCGTCATCGTATCACTTATTCTCCTCACTTCTTCTTTTAAAACATCTTGTACTACTACTCCCACTCCATTCCTCTTTCCCTCTTCGTTCCCACTCCAGTACAGTCTAGAGCCTTTTCTCAGTTCTCTCCTTCCTTCCCCTTTCCACTTTGTTTCTGCCAATCCCAATAAATCCAACTTCCTTCTTTCCATCATATCCACTATCTCTTCCACCTTCCCCGTCAGCGTTCTTAGGTTTAAAGTTCCAAATCTTAGTCCGTGTGTACAGCCGTGTCGTCGTCTATTATATCCATCATGTCCGAGGCTCGTTCCATTTTTGAAAGCATTTGATTTCATCCACTACTGGCTTGCTGGGCCTATCGTAGCTTCACCAGAGCCCCGTTAGCCGTCACTTTTCAGGGTTCCTGTAGGACCTTCACAGCTACCATAACGGTCCCGGGGCACACGAAGTCCCCACTGTACCTCGCCCCTACAGGCAATCCCCTACTTTGTGCCGTTGCCCGACTCCCACGACGTCGACGAGGGGTTGGGCTCATGGGAGCAACCATACCGTATATTAATGCAAAAGTGTGTTGACCATCTACAGTTGGAAGTATAGTGGTGTTGATTATTCTCAGGTTACGCTCGCTACCCTGTGCCTGCCTTTGGAGCTGTGATGGGCCAGCAGGCGCAGATGATGGTCCAGGCTACAGGACAGCAGACCGTGCCACAGAATGCTTTCCGCGCTTCCTACCAGCCATACCCTGGTGTTCAACAAGCGTAAGTATCAACATGTGCCATTTTTATGGGAAAATTTGGGAACAAGAAATTCAATTTTAGTAGTCTATAATTTTTTTTGTTTGCTATTGCCATTATTACTAGTCTTGTTTTACTCTTTCTCTTTCTTCAATTTCGGCCATTTGTGGGCCCTGTGAAATGACGTAATGATTTTGTCTCTTTTTCTTCTTCTTCTTCTTCTTTTTTTTCCCTCTGTGTTCTTTCATGTGTCCAAACAGTTGAGAGCTCTTTGTTTTATTCCTGAAAACCCCAAAATTATCTTATCTTATATAAACAATTCATGCTTTTGGGCTAATGCCGTGTGTATTTTTAATTTAAACCATACGTTTCGGAGGCAAGGTTTCTCCGAAACGTATGGTTTAAATTAAAAATACACACGGCATTAGCCCAAAAGCATGAATTGTTTATATAATAATCCGGGCCGTGAAAGCCTTAATATGCAAATTATCTTATCTTGTTTCAAAATATTAGCCTGTCTAGACTTTTGAAATGTTCATTTCACTTCAATGAACCAACTAATTTGCGGTTTGCAATATTCCGGGTTCATTCATATCAAGGGACCATAAGAAGATATTTTCCTTTTTCTGAGACAGAGTGTTGGATAATTTTTCAGTTTGGGTATACATTTCATTATTGCTTTCTCGTATCCAAATATTCCTAACTTTTTTTCCTTAGTACAGTGAAACCCCTCAAATCCGAACTCAGGAAATTCGAAATCCTGAGTAATCTAAACTAGTTTTTTTTCGATAATTTTAAGTTTGAAAAAACACACACACAAAAGTGAAACCTTTTTATTTAGTCATAAAAGAATTATATATTCTCCGTTATAACCTTATTTTATGTCATTAGTTGAAATAATAAAAAAGAAGTACAGTTAGCATAGTGCCTACATACAGAGTGCGCACAAATGATTAGAGCGGTTTTGTCAATCATTTCTATCTTTTTGGCTCGTAGAGTCACCCAGTGCTTGATTTGTAAAAAGAGAGGTTCCGGTACTGTGGGCTACCGGGTGGTGGTGGTGGTGGTGGTGGTGGTGGGAGGGGGAATATTGAAATATAGAGTTCTAAAAATGATATTTTTACACCTTTATGAACACCTTTAAAAATGAATCAGTGGACAATATAGCAATCTAATTTTGATTCAACTTTTCCCCCGATCAGAGGTTTCGGTACAGTGTACCGGTGCGTACCGTCACAAATCTAGCCCTGGAGTCACCCATTTGTCCGGATTGACTTACTATAATAATCAAACGATTTCCTAGTTCTGCCTAGTCAATATTTTATATTCAAAACCTTGTGATCTAATCACATGTCACAATCTACATAGGTACATGTTTCGATGCCTATATGCATTGGCATCATTGAAATAGATTCAATCCAAAGAACAGCTCCCTTAACTAATCTTAATGAAATAATTTTTGAAAACAATAACGTACTTTATGAAACATTAAGTAATTATAGAACGAAATATAAACCACCCTAGAAATTGTCCATAATAGTTTAATTGTTTTCCAATGTACTACACCCACCCCCTTACATCTGTTCTTACCGCACAGTAGGCCATAGTTAGCTCACCCCACTCCTTTAGTTTATCCCTTTCTTCCCCTACCTCGTAGGATCTCGCTGGCCACTTCCGCGGCAGTATGCCAACTCAGTGTAGCACAGTTTCTATCCAGCACAGCACGGCTATGTTTGACTCTTGCCACAAATTATGTAAGTTTTACAAATATTTAAGGATACTTTTGCAAATTTCTTTGTATTATTTCTTATTTTCTTACGCCTAGCGTTTTTTATATCCAGTTGGGAATGGAAACCTTTGACCAATTTCGGAGACAATATTATGAACCGAACTTTAAAAACCTCAAGAGAGACAATCAAACCATCAAGAGTTTTGCAATGTGTACCTACCATAATTTAAAAAAAAAACACTTTTTAAGAAAACTTTTAAAGTTTTTTGAAGTGTTTCAGTGTATAAATGATTTGAGTGTGTTTTTATGTCATCATTTTATTACTGTAATTACAAAGTGTTAAGTGCTGCCAATACACTGTAAGGTTGATGATGATGATGATGCCAATGCATATAGGCATCGAAACATGTACCTATGTAGATTGTGACATGTGATTACATCACAAGATTTTGAATATAATGTACAGTGGAATCTCGTTAGCACGTTCTCGGTTACGACGTTTTCCCGTTTAACGCGATGATTTTCTCAAGTCCCAGTCACATTGCTGCTAAATACATGTTGATATATCCCCTTAATACGTTTTCTATTCCCGCTTATGACGATCAAATTTTCGTCGCGTAGCGTGAGTTGTACCGCCCGTACGCACAGAACGCAAGACAGAGACTTGTTTCTTTAAACAAGGTCACGTTGCGTATTTTGCAGCACATCGTATTTTCGTCAGCCCTGAAAGCATTCTTTGTCCAACCCTAGTGGAATGGGAGCCCGGCCGCTTTGAGATAACATTCCTGGCCAACAAGCGGGCGAGGGTTGCGACATAACGGGTCACAGAACAATGTAACGAGTATAGCGGTAGTATTAAAGCACGCGCCGACAATGTTGCACATCTGTTCTGTCCGGCCTCAGTGTCTACGGCAGTTAGTTCCTGCGTTAGTGCGTTTACATGGCGAACTCAAATCGATTTGAATACGATCCTGTTTTCGGTACGATGCCCATTTACATGAGCAGTTTCAGTTCGCGATTTCAATACGCTGTTTAGTTTATGGTGGCCAACCTGCAGTTTTGTTGGCTAACTCGTATTAAACAGTAAAACATAAAGGACCTGTAATTATCGTCCGATTTTTTTCTTTTACGGGTGGTTTGTAAACATGTAAAAAGGATGCGCGGAAGATTTTGATGTTGTTTGTTTTTAGCAAGTTTATGTTCAGTTTAATAATGATAAAATGTTATTGTTTTTACGTCCCTTTTAACTACTGAAGCTTAAAGCTTTTAGAGACGCCGGGCTGCCGGAATGTTGCCCCGAATGCGATCTGTAACGTGGCACAATTTACATACGGATACACCAGACATTAAAGGTAAAACAGACAAAAATACATTAATGCTAAAAACACGTGCAACAAACTACGCTTATCAACCACGACAGGAACACAAACAGTAACGAAGAATATGGGCAGAAAGTAAAATTAGCGATTAGAGAGTTCGGCGACAGACGAGAGTAGGCCTAAATTAGTTTAAAAATGTAACTCAAGAGCGCGCAGAATCGCTTTCAATACGATATGCGTTTACAATCACGTTCCTGAACACCAGTTTGGATACGGTCCGATTCCACAATTTTACTGTATCGACCTTGAAACTCAATACGATCTGATTCACGCATTACACTACCGAAGAAGTTGTGAAACCTAGTGATAATTTTGTTGCGTCGTATTGAAATAATGGATAGGCCTAAGAAAGTCATTAAATCGTTAACTAGTGATGAGTAAATAAAAATTCTTGAAGAAGTAGACAGAAATCCTTACCCTAAGTGCGAGGATTTTTTTTTCTGTACACGCGCGAGCATTTCTAACCAAAAAAAAAACTTCGGTTATATCCAATCGTTCACGCCAAAGAATACGGCACTTCTTTTCCACAGAATATCAAGAAAAACATGTATTTAAGCTGAAATCAATGATAGAAAGTTAAATACTTCAACTCGTACTACAGTACCGGTACTTCAATTTAGAGTATGGTACCGGAATAGTACATTTTTCTCTTGTTTTCATTGCTCTCGTTTCTCTGTGCTGTGTAAACTGGTTCAGTAATACAATAATTCTGTAGGTTGTTTAAAATTGTTTATTCGATAGTACGTACTTCCGATTAACACGTTTTTTTAACTTTTCTCTCACTGAAACAAGTTAATGAGGTTTAATGTTCATTTTTCATTAGTACGTTTTCCCGCTTTTTACGTCCAAATTTTTCGGTCCCTTGAAAAACGTACTAACGAGGTTCCACTGTATTGACTAGGCGGAACTAGGAAATCGTTTGATTACAATCATTTCTATACTACAATAAAAATCCACTTTACAGTACAATGTTTAACAATCACTATTGTTTTACAATTGATACATGTTTCGGCTTATTTGAGCCTTCTTCAGTCAAATGTCACAATAAATTCTCACAGTTCAATCTAAAAATAATAAGTGTGACATTCTCAATAAAAAATATTTAAGATTCTCACAGTCATCAAATACATTGAGCCTAAAAACAAAGAAATAAAATACTTAAAGAATATTTAAAATCTGGGTAAAATCCCTTTGTTATAATTATCTATGAAGTAAAACAGCCGCCGAGTGCATCTGTAACAACGAAAAGCCCACAGATGCAACGCGATGAATTGATGAAACAAAAGTTTGGTGCTTTTCAGTCGGTCAACACGAATTTACCCAAAAAGAGCTGGGTTATGTCCTAATCCTGAAATAAATTACATGAGATTAATAAATACATAAATTCAAACCTCACAATGAATTGATGAAATTCAACTTGGCGACTGTTTTACTGTGAGAAATTGAAAAGAGAAAAAAAAATTGAGATTGTCACACTTACTATTTTTGGATTGAACTGGGAAAATGTCTTGTGCCATTTGACTGAAGAAGGCTCAAATGAGCCAAAACATGTATCAATTGTAAAAGAAATAGTGATTGATAAACATTGTATTGGACCTGGACCTGTTGGTATGCAATGGCTGTATCGACTGCTAAAGTGTGTGTGGAAATGGAAATGTGTACCAGAAGACTGGAAGAAAGGGCTAATAATACCAGTGTTTAAGAAGGGGGACAAGAAGGTGTGTGATAACTATAGAGGGATCACCCTCATATCACAGATAGTAAAAATACTGGAAAGGATATTAGAAAGAAGAATGAGAAGAAAGGTGGAAGGAGAGTTGCAAGAGGAACAGTATGGCTTCAGGAGTGGAAGATCCACAGTGGACCCAATCTTTAGCTTGAGGCAGGTGATGGAAAAGAACTGGGAATATGGAGAGGATTTGATCATGACTTTCATAGATCTAGAAAAGGCATATGATAGTGTCCCCAGAGAGAAGGTATGGGGAACCATGGTTAAGAAGAGACTGGGAAGAGAAATGTTGGAAATGGTGCAAGCAATGTACAACAACTGTGTTAGCAGGGTACTGACCCCAGTTGGAAAGACAGATTGGTTTACGAACAAGACTGGACTAAGACAGGGGAGTGTGCTGTCACCTCTCTTGTTCATAATGGTGATGGATGAAATAGTAAAGGAAACAAAGGAAGCATATGAACATAAAGAAATGAAGTTACTGTTATTTGCAGATGATATTGTGGTCTGGGGAAGGAACACCGAAGAAGTGCAAAAACAACTAGATGCACTGAACGAAAATATTCAGAAGTATGGCCTGAAAATCAGTATAGAGAAAAGCAAGACCATGGTGATGACAAGAGGGGAAAGACAAGGAAAGGGCACTGTGAAAATTGGAAGTCAGAGTTTGGAAATTGTGGACACGTTCAAATACCTAGGAAGTGAATTGATGCAAACTGGTAGGTTGGACATGGAGATTGGCAGGAGGGTACAGCAGAGCAATGCATTCTATCAAAGTGTAAGAAAACTTGTTTGGGATAAGGAAGTACCAAGGAAAAGCAAGGAGGTAATGTATAAAGTGTACTATGTACCCATATTAACTTATGCAGCTGAGACTTGGACCCTGACAAGCAGGCAAGAGAGTAGAATCCAAGCCAGTGAAATGAAATTCCTAAGAAGTATGATAGGAAAGACAAGGAAAGACAGAGTGAGGAATGAAGATGTTAGGAAGGAAGTTGGGATGGGAAAACTAAATGGGAGAATTGAGAAGAATAAACTAAGGTGGTTTGGACATGTAAAGAGGATGGAGGAAAATAGAATACCAAGACAGATGCTGGAGGCGAAGTGCAAGGGTAAGAGACCAAGAGGAAGACCTAGAACAAGGTGGATGGATTCAGTGAAGAACGGCGTAAGAAAAAGAAATCTGGACTGGGACAAGATCGTGGAAGAAGAATGGTGGAAGGAAAGAGGAAAGTGGAGAAGTGCCATAAATACCCCGACCCGGCAGGAGCTGGATAAGGGGAAATGATGATGATGATGATGATGATGATGATGAAACATTGTATTGTAAAGTGGATTTTTATTGTAGTATATCATAATCAATACGGGAAAGGATAGAAATATGACTCAAGTCATAGATTTACACAATCATTTCTAGCCATATTATTAGAGCTATGGTGATGGTGTTTGATGTTGTAAGGCAAGTCTCCCTCAAAGCTTTGTTTTGTTTGAATAGCCTCCATACATTGTGCTTCCCTTAAAGCCCGCGAGAGCGCAGCAGTTGCAAAATCCGTCAGACATGATGCGTCCTCTACTCCAACAGTTGCAACGATGGCGACTAACAGTGAAAAAGCGTATGCTATTCTGGAATTTCATTCCAGCCAATCTGTGACAAGCGTGCGATGAAACTTAAGAACAATGTATCGGAAAGATCCACCCAGTGTCGTAAACACAATCTAATCGCAACATAAATAATACTAAACAGAAGAATGCTGGCAAGATATGAAACTATAACTTTCATTGGCGGATAGCGCTTCTACTCGGCCAATAGTGTGGCATCTTCTATTGGATATCGGGTGAAGCCTATTGGCTACACAATTCTATATCCTGCCCAATCGCGTACGTGGTACGCAAAATGGCGTTCATATCGTCTGAATAACAAACTAATATACCGCAATAAGAAAAATATTTTTGTCATAAAAAAGAATGAATTTCAGTTGTAATTATATTTTTTTTTAAGAATTCGTCAATTTCCAAGAATGTTGTATTTTGACTCTCAATAATTGGGGGGGGGGGGGGGGGGGGGTTACTATAAGCGATTTCCAGGAATTTTTTATTTTGGCTCTCGAAAATCAAGGGGGTGTTACTATAGGCGAGTAAATACGGTAATTATCACGCTAAGTAAAATGATCTATCCATTGCTTGCAAGAATTGTAACACAATATGATGCTTGGAGATATCATCGAGAAGACTGAACTGTGTTTCTCTGTGATGTAACAGTAGGCCTACTTGTGCACTGCTACCAGAATGCTGCAATCTTGGAAACATACGAACATATTGCTGTGGGAGGTATAGCACAGATTACCTTTATCTTCGAAGTCTAGACAATACTTACCCTCCCTTTCCCAACAGTCACACCAGAGAGTCACTGACCTGACAGTTGTGAAGGGTAGATGCATGGACAGAGTATTGTTAAGAGCGATTATTGCCTGATGGCACAAACCCGCGCAATGCCAAGAGAGTGTTTGTTGTATGCTCTTCATGCAGCCAACAAGTCATGGTAGAAAATTACCGCTACTACGCTTGCATAAAAGGAAGTGTTTGTCAGCTTGTGTGACGACGATATTTCGAACGGGCAAGGTGGTCTCACTAGGATGACATCATCATCATTTTCCACTATCCAGCTCCTGCCGGGTCGGGGTATTTATGGCACTTCTCCACTTTCCTCTTTCCTTCCACCATTCTTCTTCCACGATCTTGTCCCAGTCCAGATTTCTTTTTCTTATGCTGTTCTTCACTGAATCAATCCACCGTGTTCTAGGTCTTCCTCTTGCTCTCTTACCCTTGCACTTTGCCTCCAGCATCTGTCTTGGTATTCTATTTTCCTCCATCCTCTTTACATGTCCAAACTACCTTAGTTTATTCTTCTCAATTCTCTCATTTAGTTTTCCCATCCCAACTTCCTTCCTATCATCTTCATTCCTCACTCTGTCTTTCCTTGTCTTTCCTATCATACTTCTGAGGAATTTCATTTCACTGGCTTGGATTCTACTCTCTTGCCTCCTTGTCAGGGTCCAAGTCTCAGCTGCATAAGTTAATATGGGAACATAGTACACTTTATACATTACCTCCTTGCTTTTCCTTGGTACTTCCTTATCCCAAACAAGTTTTCTTACACTTTGATAGAATGCATTGCTCTGCTGTACCCTCCTGCCAATCTGCATGTCCAACCTACCAGTTTGCATCAATTCACTTCCTAGGTATTTGAACGTGTCCACAATTTCCAAACTCTGACTTCCAATTTTCACAGTGCCCTTTCCTTGTCTTTCCCCTCTTGTCATCACCATGGTCTTGCTTTTCTCTATACTGATTTTCAGGCCGTACTTCTGAATATTTTCGTTCAGTACATCAAGTTGTTTTTGCACTTCTTCGGTGTTCCTTCCCCAGACCACAATATCATCTGCAAATAGGATGACATTACTGCAAAACCTGAATGAATGCCAAGATGCAGAAGTTAGATGTCGATAAAGACGATTATGGTCTCAGACATAAAAGTGAGGAGAATATTGTATGGAATTTGACTCTTGGTGAGGAAAACGGAGATCTAGTTGATATTGAGTGCGGAAGTGATGTAACGGAAACCCCGTAAGTTTCCCACTCGAGCTAGTGTCGCTATAGTCGCACTTATCTCATATATAGAAAATGGAAAGGATTTTCGTTTTCATGTATTGTTTTCTTCGGAAATATGCAATCAAAAATTTTGATAATTATCGTTAATTATTGGGAGTGGACTAAAGTAAAAAGTTAGGTCAATAATGGAAGTAGAAATAAAGGGGGATTTAACTACACTGCCGGAAATAGAAATTAGGTCACCTGAAAAGACAATGTCAATTTTGATCCGATGATGGCAGATGCCACCTGGGGGATAGTAGATGTACTGATAAGGGTTTCAATGTCGTCCGTCAACAGATAGCGTAGTGGCATAGCTACCAGAGCACTATCTGTGTCTACCTTTTAATAAGGAAAGCTCACAGTCATACGGCTCATTGTGGTGCAAACGTGTGAAGCAAGCAGGTACAATGCCATGGAGACGCGCTCTTGCTTCCTACAGTCAACTGAACGAGTTTGAAAGGGGTCAAATTGTGGCCTTCCAAGTGGCGGAATGATCCTTTCGGAGAATTACCACACAAGTTGGACGTGCTGTGTCCGTTGTATAACGAAGCTGGTATCAGTGGTCACGTGAACATTCTCACACCCACAGACGAGGTTCTGGACGTCCATGCAGCACAGACGTCCGCCAGGATCGTCATATTGTAAGGGCAGCAGTGGCAGATCGTACAGCTACCACAGCACAGATACGAGGGTTTGTGAGCTCAGAAGTGTCAACACGAACTGTTGCGAACCGGTTACTAGCAGTGGGACTATGGGCACGCACACCTCTAGCCCATCTTCCACTCACGCCACAGCATCGACGTGCATGGCTCGACTGGTGCCGTCAG
The DNA here is from genome assembly GCA_946902985.2 of Meconema thalassinum. Lineage (NCBI taxonomy): Eukaryota > Metazoa > Arthropoda > Insecta > Orthoptera > Tettigoniidae > Meconema > Meconema thalassinum. The sequence continues at coordinate 195,619,967 of OX336395.1, forward strand.
AGGATCACTTGGAAGATGGAATGGCGCGCCGTGATCTTCAGCGTTGAAAGCAGATTCTGCCTGCACGCAAGTGATGGTCGTTGGCGCGTTCGACGTAGACCTGGTGAGCGCTGTCTCGTAGAGTGCATTCGTCCAAGGCACACCAGCCCCACCCCAGGCCTTATGGTCTGCGGTGCGATAATCTACAACTCTCGTTCTCCTTTGGTGTTTGTGGAGGGAACACTAACCCGTGCTCGGTACGTGCAGGATATTGGTTAGACCCGTTCTTGCAACAGGAAGGGGATGTGTTGTTCCAACAGGATAATGCTTGCCCACACACTGCCTGTGTAACTCAACGTGCACTGCCAGACGTGTAGCAACTTTCCTGGCCAGCACGATCGCCGGACTTGTCACCAATCGAGCACGTGTGGGACGTGATGGGCTAACAAGTGACTCGTCCACCCACAACTCTTACAGAACTGTGTGAACAGGTCGAGCAGGCGTGGAATAACGTTTCCCAAGATCTGTTTGATCGACTGGATGCAAAAGTCATTGCCTGCATTGCCACCCGTGAAGGCTACACCTCGTACTAATATGGGCGTTTCAGCATGGGTTAATAACCTGGTATCTCTGAACTGCTTGACCTATTGATCAGTATATTAAATCATTTTATGTATTCCATATGCACTGTTGCCACAATAAATCTTGAGTGAAATGGGAACCTCTAAAAGGGTGACCTAATTTTTTTTTCCGGCAGTGAATTCTGAGCCCAAGGATGAACTCCACTGCTCAACTAAGCAGCAGATTGGTGGCCCGAGTTAATTAAAGTGCAAACCAGCATGGCAGAAAAAGATGCTTAACATGTAGTCACAAATGGTAGTTTGGTACTGTTGTGCACTGTGAATGGACGCATGAGACTAGTGTTTCAGGTATTCGAGACTTACAGACACGATGGAGACGAAGTTTCGTCCCACCAAATGGTTGGGTGGTGGTGTTCAATGTGTAGTGAAGGATGGCAGTGGAAGGCAGAGGGTGGAAGAGGAAGATTAATCTGCGCGCCCCTCCACGTCCACGACTGCAACAGACGCTGACAGGGTACAGGAAATGGTGTTAACCAGCAGGCCCATGACTGTGTTTGTCGCATCCACATTGGGTATGGTTCTTACGTTGACCATTATTACCTAAAAAATAAATTCTATCATTAAAATGATTCACTGGTCTGTCCTGTAAATACATTTATTTTTGTTTCTACTAGTACATGCGATGGACCTCTTCTGACCCTTCTTCAGCTAGGTATTAAATAATTTCATTAGAAATGCTATATCAAACAAGAACATCATATGTTGGTACAAAATCCAGGGTCATTTGACGCTAACAATAAAACCTTAAATTGTACAAAGGAAAAACATGCAATAGAAATTATTGATAAGTATAAACTATAAATTCATTTTTATTATACCATATGAAATGTTCCTTTAAAACTTGGTCTATTTGTGGAAACCAATTGTCTGGGTCTTCCTTTTATTGATTAAATAGAAACTAATGTTAATATTTTGTTGTTAAAATGCTGGTTTAATGTGCCACTCTGAAAATCCACAGCCTGCTTCCAGTGACAGTCTCATTTTCCAAAACATAATGTGGAGTTAACATATTCCATTCTATTATGCATTAGTAAAATGGTTGAAAATATTCTTTGTCAAGTCCATTTGAAACCTTATTAGTAGGTTTAATAATGTAGGCTATATGATACTTTACGTATAACGACAGGCTGTTAAATTATTATGCACAAGATCGATATAGAAGTAGCTTGTTTCATGTTAAATACCGTATTTACTCGCCTATAACACCCCCTTTTTCCCCGAATTTTTGCCTTCAAAAATAGGGATGGCGTGGTATAAGGCACACAAAGGAGCACCTAGCACCCTTAAATCAACACACAAAAGAGTTCTTTTAACCTAGACTTTATTTACAATAAATTGATAAAAATCATTCAATTAACATTAACAAACACAAATTCGAAAGTTAAATTTAGGGGAGAAATATCAACAGCTTTCAAAGTAAAAACCGGTCTCAGACAAGGTGATGGATTATCCCCTCTGCTTTTCAATGTGGCTCTTGATGATATCATGAAGGTTTGGCAAAAGAAAAACCCTCCTAAGATCAAAATTGGAACAAAACCATCAATAAAAATAAACTGCTTAGTATTTGCAGATGACTTGGCTCTTTTAGCACTAGACAAGGAAGAGGTTTGTACTCAGATCACTAGTCTCCAAGAAATTGCTCAAGGGATGGGATTACCATACTTGCCAAGTTTTCCAGTTTTCCCGGAAGGTTTCCTGATTTTGGGGGTGTTTTCCGGTTGTCCGGATTAACATAGTTTTTTCCGGATTTTCAACTCCCTAGCTTTTTTCCGTTCTCTGCTTCCAAATCGCATTTCAGTTTTGATTTTCGATAATAGCTCCTATTTCGAAAAAATTCGACTGAAAATCGACTGATAAGACTCAGGGTGTCTACCGGTAACGAAAGGTAACGAAAAGTAGCTAATTCTTATGTCTGGATAGTTGGAGGTAACGAAAATTCGCCTAGGTCTGTTAGAATCATTTAAACCCGCGCCGCTAGGCTCGCAGATGCGATGAAGCGAGTTTCACGCAGCGGCGCCGATTGCGTGAGCTATATTTCCCCGTGCACGACCTCAAGGAAATGCATACTGAGGATACCTTCAGTGGTACTGTACCCAACATCGGTTCAACGTTTATTTTCGGCATCAAGAAGAGTTTAGTTTTGTGTGAAATATTTTTCTGTATTAATCGGAAACCTGACTTTTTGCGAGACGTTTATTCGCGATAACATCCGAAACTCAACAGAAACCACTCATTTCTGTTATTGGCCTCTAAATTTGTGTATCTCAAATTGAAGTCTAGAAATAACGCGAAATAATTTATTGTCACAATCTTGCGAAATGATACCGTTTCTAAAAATTATCGAAAAATGCTTCGAAATACATAGACTATATTTTAAAAATCTAGTGAATTTGCGACATCAAGTGTGGTTAATTCGAAACTCCGTTATAGGCCTATGTCTATTTTTCCTTCGAACTATGGTTCCATTGGATATATAATCTAACCGGTTATCTCAAAAACTTGTACAATTTGAATTCGAAAGAAAATGTGCCCTCTTGTCGGATTATTCGTGCAATCCTCTCTGAATAATTCGTAATAACCGATACCTACTTCGAACGTTCATCCTGTCAGCACGACTTGCCTGCGGGAATCTCGTCAAACGGACCACGATCGACGCCAGTTGCGTAAAATTATAACACCCGTGCCCGGTCGCGAACTTGTGTCCTCGAGGACTGCGGGAATCACGGCGCCGATCATACAACATGTCCATAACTGCTCGTGATATTTAACCATGCCCAACCTCGAGCCCGCCTCCACCATTCTGTTAAGACTGATAGGCAGACAATCGTTGAACGGCCGGATGCGGTGCCGATTGCATAATATCGCTTTCTCATTGTGCAACCGCGAGGACAACGTGAATCTCGTAAAACGACTGAGAGCGGCGGCAATTGCGATACTTCGCGATATTTCTCCGCATTCGATGACGAGTGCAACTGGATCCTTGTCAAATGGACAGCAAGCGGTGCCGATTGCGTAATAATAACTTGCCATATTTTTCCGTGCCCGACCTCAAGGACAATAGAAATCTCGTCGAACGACTAAAAGTGACACCGATTATGTAATCACGATTTTTCTCCGTGTTCTATCAATAAAACTACAAATCGCGTCAAACGGTTGAGACCAGCGCCGATCGTGTAACGTCTCGATATTTCTCCGTACCTGACTGCGAGGACATAATTCGGTGACGATCACGCTACGTCGCATATATTTCTTCGTGGTCTACCTCGGGGACAAAGGAAATCTCCCCAAACGGCCAAAATCAGAGCAACTTCTTGGTAATCATAACTTCTTGTACACAAGACGGCATATTTGCTGAATCAACTCATTTGATATTAAATATCCATTAATTATTTTTATTTAAATTTTTATGTCACCATAAGTGAATCTTATTCACTGCTTTAAACACAGTTCATTGTTGTTTTCCTTCACGCGCGATGAGCTTCTATGGTTGCCGACCGCAAACGTATCTTGAATTAAAAGGTAACTAAAATTAAATAAAAGGTGGCTAAAAAGTAACTAATTTTTACTTCATCCTTACAGTAGACACCCTGTAAAGTTTATCGGTAATCCCATCTTGCAGATTATCGCTGCGCTTTTTCATTAATTCCGTGTGACATTACGCTGAAAGTCGATAGAATTGTAGTTCTGGTATTCGTTCAATTGTGTGACAAATTTTTGTGCGATTCAGTGTTTTCGTGATGAATTCAAATAAGAAACAATATCATCAGTCTTCAGAATTTTTGGAAACTGGCACAATGAATTAGTCTCACATCACCAAGAGTTTGTAATCTCTTTCCCTGTAGTCTTTTCTCGCTATTTTCAAGACCTTGCGACGCATGTACACGTTAAATTTTTGCTCTTTGGGATCTTTGGGATTTCTATTTTTGAAAGTTGGCAGGTATGGATTACAGATATCCTTCGAAAAAACTGAGATCATGCCTATGAAACCCTTAGATATAAATGAAGTCTAAATAAATAATCATAAAATTAACCTAGTTCCTCAATTTAAGTATCTTGGAGAAATTATAACACATAACTTAAACGAAAAAGTAACTTGGTTAAATAGAACAAATAAAATGAAAAAGGCACAATCTCTAACCTGGTCAACATATTAAAAAAAAAAAATGCCTATCAATAGCTACTAAGATCCAACATTATAAAACTGTAACTCTCCCAGAAGCCACTGTTCCAAATTAAAAATGAACAAAGAACTGATCAGCTCCTCAAAACGGAAAGAAGAATCATTAGAACGTGCATAAATAGAAAGTATCAGGTTGAGGGAGTCTGGAGGATTCACTCAAATGAAACTATCTATCGTGAGATTGATCCAATCACCAGCACAATGAAGAAGAATGTCATTTTTTTTTTTTTTTTTTTTTCACATCTTACGACTTCCAGAAAAAAGAATTGTGCGCCAACTAGTGATGAGAAATCTAGGAAAGAAAACTGGAGGAAAATGGATCCAAGAAATCCAACAAGATCTCAAAGCAGTTGGACTCAAGATAACAGATGCCGAGGAGAAAAATAAAATTAACACCATTCTTAAAACTCACAAATTTTCTGCAGAAATGACACATAGAAAGCCTATGGAGATTTCAGACGAGTTGAGAAAATCTCGATCTGAAAGAATGGAAAAGTTCTGGAAAGAGCGCAAGAACCAAGCAGACCTTCAAAGATGAAGTGATTGTGGAACGACTCAAGTGGTCCAATGTGACCAATCAAGATTAATAATAATAATAAAAGTGATAATAGCCCGTTTAAATAGCCACTCTTGCATCATCACAGCTGACTGGCCACAGGACTAAGACGGCACTGCAGCCGCACAGCCGTGCACAGCATTGCGTGCATCGAGTTCAAGGTTACGCAGTGTTGCAATATGTTACGCGTCAACTAGGCCTACCTTAAATATGGAAGATTTGTTTCTAGTACCGACCACATTTTTGTACTTTCCTTTTTCACACCGTGGAAAGACTTAGAAGTTTTCTTGGTTCCCAATAATTTGTCCTTCTGGTTGCGCCAATAACGATCAAACACGGCTGCACTTCGTATTTACGACTCGCCGCTTTCACTCCAATTTCTGCAGCAAATTCTAGCACTTTCAACTTGAAGTATGCCGTAAAACTTGTTCTCTTGCTCATTTTCAGTCCTGCTTGTGTACTGCAAGCTTCTTAATTATACACTACAAACGGCAGTGCGGGACGCGAGACACGGAACTCGTGAGCTGGGGAGTAGGGGGAGTGAGTAACCCTTGTCGAGGTCAATGATGCACAGGTGGTGCAGGCAAAAGTGCAGGTTTTACCATTAACTGGAATCTTGTAGGCCTATTTGCTACATTTTTCTGATTATTTCTCCTTCGCAATTCCTTTTTTTTTTTACAATTATTTTATCCCCACAATAATAGTAGAAAATTGAGGGGTGAGGGGGTTATAGGCGAGAAAATACGGTAGTTGATTTTTTATACAAATATATGTTGTGGTAGCTTCCTTCAAATATGGTTGTTACTTTGAAGAAAATGAGGCAGCTTTTGTTTCTGGCGGAGATGTTAGCTTTCTGTCAAATCGGATCCATATGAGGTGTCGTAAAGTAGTGCAGTAAAACCTTGTTAATTTGAAGAGGACTTCGAATTTACTGAACCAACCCCCTCCCGCAGAAAAGCACCCAAAAGCCTGAACCTTGCAACCCTTGGAAACATGCCCTTTCGCAACTCTTGATTGATAATCTATGCAATGACATCCAAATCATATTCAAATGCTGTGGTATACAAGGAGAAATCGTTGGACGATGTGAAACTTAACCCATAACACATGCATCGTGGAAATAACCTAGGCCTATCACATTAAAAAATATTTTTAAAAAAACTAGGAGAAATTGGTGGAGAACTCAAAAATACGCATTATATTATTCATATAATGAAAAATACTTTTCGAAATGTATTTGTAATAATCATGATCGATTATGGAAGAAATTAGTGGTCGACACAATATAAACAGTATAATCATAATCTTGCTGCTCTTCCTGTTTTAAAAGAGAATAAATAAAAATACCTACCGGCCCCGTGCTGTTAGGGTAGCGCCCCTGCCTCTCACCTGGAGGCCCCGGGTTCGATTCCCGGCTACGTCAGGGATTTTGGAAACTGACGTGAGGGCTGGACGAGGTACACTCAGGCTCGTGAGGACAATTGAGTAGCTGTCTGACAGTGAGGCAGCGCCCCGATCACGAAAACCAAGATTAACGGCTGACGGGACCCGATGCTCTGATCACGCGTCACCCCAATATCTGCAGGCCAAATGGCTGGGCAGCGGTCGCTTGGTAGGCTTGGGTTATTTTTTATTTTTATTTTATAAATAAAAATGCTTAGAGCATTGCTTTCATTAGCACAACCAAATGAAACTAAAAAATAATTTCCCCATAAATATTGTTTTATCGGCCATAATCGTGGATGCAAGAATTTTTGTATCGAACCCAACTGATTGATTGTTCTGAGGACAATAAAATCGTTCGATAATCCACAAATATTGATTCACAAAGTCTATATTTTTATCGCATTTGAGTACTGGAATCTCAAAACCCACACGGCTATGAATTTTGTAAGAAGAATCGTGTTGATTTTCAAGAAAATTTTGGAATATTTCAAATTAAAAGTTCGAATTTCATACGCAGAGTCGGCATCGTTCTTCGAATTACAATTTACAGTGGAATCTCGTTAGCACGTTCTCGGTTACGACGTTTTCCCGTTTAGCGCGATGATTTTCTCAAGTCCCAGTCCCAATTCTACAAAATACATGTTGATATATCCCCTTAATACGTTCTCTATTCCCGCTTACGACGATCAAATTTCCGTTGTACTATTTGTAAGCGAAGCTGATATTATTCTTATTTCATTATAAAATTCGGCTTCTGGAAAACACGACGCGATATTGCCTCATATTCTCTGATAGTTATTGACAGTGTAGATGATTTCATTGTGTTTGACGGCGTAGAAGCGGCTATAGCTATGACGCAACACAGGTGGCGTGTCTCTCTCCCGCTGCCCTTTCTCAAGTCCCTATCCTACTAAATTCATGTTGATATATCCCCTTAATACGTTCTCTATTCCCGCTTACAACGATCAAATTTCCGTTGACTATTTGTTAGTGAACCGTATTTTATTCTTATTTCATTATAAAATTCGGCTTCTGGAAAAACACGACGCGATATTGCCTCATATTCTCTGCTAGTTATTGACAGTGTAGATGATTTCATTGTGTTTGACGGCGTAGAAGCGGCTATAGCTATGACGCAACACAGGTGACGTGTCTCTCTCCCGCTGCCCTTTCTCAAGTCCCTATCCTACTAAATTCATGTTGATATATCCCCTTAATACGTTCTCTATTCCCGCTTACAACGATCAAATTTCCGTTGAACTATTTGTTAGTGAACCGTATTTTATTCTTATTTCATTAAAAAATTCGGCTTGTGGGAAACACGACGCGATATTGCCGCATATTCTCTGATAGTTATTGACAGTGTAGATGATTTTATTGTGTTTGACGGCGTAGAAGTGGCTATAGCTATGCCGCAACACAGGTGACGTGTCTCTCTCCCGCTGCCCTCCACCCCTTTCCCTTTGTTTATTTCTCACGTAGGCGCATTATTGTCTTCGTATTCCGCACTATTGTCTTCTAGTTCTTTGTGTTCACGTCCAGCTATGATCTATTTTATTGCGTGTTTCATAATGGATAAGAAGAAAGTACGGCAGATAACTAATGATGAGAAGATGAAATACATTTGAGACGTGGAATGCAATCCTCACATGAAGCGTGTGGATATAGCGCGAAAGTGGAACATTCCTCCGTCTACACTGAACACGATTCTCGACAAAAGGAAGGAAATCGAACGTGCATTTGAAGAAGGAATGAGCGGCAAAAGGAAACGTGTGCGAGAGGGACAGTATCCTCAACTAGAAAGCGCTTTATTGAAGTGGCTCAAGCAAGCCCGTGCTTCAAACATATGCGTGCGCGGTCGCCGGCAACAGAGCCGTCACTGGCTGAGCGCGAGTCCGAGAGCGAGAGCGAGAATGTCCTTGCTAAGCAAAAATAAAACCCTGTATTATACTGTAGTGTAGAGGTACAGTAATTCATTTTTATGTTATTTATTGCGTGTAAGTTGCTGATAACCTATGTTTATGTCGTGACTGTAGTAGTGCATACAATCACTTACTAAGGTCGGCGATTTGACGTCCATATATACGCCGCGTTCTTTCTTATACGTTGTAAATGCAGTATGGCGTTTTTCGGTAGTACGTTTTCCCGCATATGACGTCCTAATTTTTCAGTCCCTTGAAAAACATACTAACGAGATTCCACTGTATCTATATTTCGAATTAAGTAGATTAATTAACACGAAAAGGCGTTCCTTGAGTTTCAAGGACTGAACATATTTCTTCGAATTAGACAATTCAATTTCAAATAAACTGGTTTCGAATGGTCGAGGTTTTACTGTGTATAGGTGGAGTAAACAGGTTGTGTAGAACCATTGCTGAGCAAGGGAGAACTAGCGAAATGTTGCTGACCATTTTTAACTTTTGGATCCGAATTGACTTGCAAATTAAATTCAATGAAATGATTCACTGGTCCGCCCCGTCAATATATTTGTTTTTTTTCTACTAGTACATGTGTCGGGGCCTTAACTGGCTCTTCTCCAGCTACATATTAAGTGATTTCATTGGAAACGCTATGTCAAACAAGATCATCATATGTTGGTACAAAAACAAGGGTCATTTGACACTAACAGTAAAATCTCAAATTATACAAAGAAAAAACATGAAATATAAATTATCGATAGGTATAAGGTAGAGAGGGAGGAGACCGGTAGGAAGGCCAACAAATCCATGTTGGCCACTACTCCTGGAAATCCTGGAAAACTCCTGGATTTTTATTAGGTCTGGAAAACTCCTGGAAAATCACAAAAATTTGAAAACTCCTGGAAAATAGCCACTGTTAATTAATTATAAAATTCTTTCCATCTTAAATCATACTCCCGCTGCGGTTTTGGGTGAGCACTCGATCGTTAACGAAAGAGATTTCCTCAGGCTACCTGTTTCTGTGTGGAAGAACACACGATAGTATTTTTGTAAAACATATTGAGTATAGACAACGTCACCGCAATAAAATTGCAGGCGGCATTCTTTTCTCTTTTTCTTTTTAAAGCGGATATTTGAGTCACAAAGGCTTTTTTAAAACAATTAAATAATTTGTGCCCAGGCTTGCGTATCAATAATGCAATCACCACTAATTTTTGTCAACATCCGTATAAGTAAACCAAACACAACAGCTTTATTTAGGTCTTGAAGTAGGCAACCGATAATGCCCCCACACCGGGACTCGCGCTTATTAAGTCTGGAAAAATGAGAATTACTCCTGGAAAATTCCTGGAAAACTCCTGGAAAATCGTTGACCGATTTGAGTGGCCACCATGCAAATCGATGGATAGACACAGTGAAGTCTGAGGTCAACAAATGGAATGTGAAATGGGAAGATGTAGAAGAACAGCAACTCTACTCAGACTGAAAGAAATGGCGAGCGCTTGTACACCACACCCGGAAAACTGGAGCAGGAAAATGATGATAAGTATAAGCTAGACATTCATTTTTAAAATACCATATGAAATGTTTCTGTAAAACTTGGTCTATTTGTGGAAACCAATGGTATGGGTCTTCCTTCTAATAAAACTTAGGTTTTTATTTTATTTTTTATTTTTGGTGATGTGCTGTTATATTGTGTTAGTCTAATTTTCCAAAACATTGTGCGGTATTGTGGTGTTAACATAGTCCATTCTATTATGCATTAGTAAAATGGTTGAGAATATCTTTGTAAAGTCCATTTGAAACCTTATTGGTAGGTTATGATCCTTTACGTATGACGACGGGCTGTTAAATTATTATGCACAAGATCGATGTAGAAGTAGCTAGTTTCAAGTTAAATAGTTGATTTTTTATACAAATATATGTTGTGGTAGCTTCCTTCAAATATAGTTGTTACGTTGAACAAATTGAGGCCATTTTTGTTTCTGGTTGAGTTGTTAGCTTTCTGTCAAGTTAGATCCATATAAGGTGAAAGTGTGAGTCTCATGAAGTAGTATATAAATTTGACAGGAAGCTAACACCTCCGCCAGAAACAAAGACTGCCTCAATTTGTTCAAAGTAACAACCATATTTGAAGGAAGCTATCACAACATATATCTATCTGTGTACAATATAAAAAATCAACTATTTTGCTTCAAACCTACTTCTACTTTGATCTTAGGCATAATAATTTAACAGCCTGTCATTATACGTAAAGGATCATATACATGATTAAACCTACCAATAAGGCTTCAAATGAACTTTACAAAGAATATTCTCAATCATTTTACTAATGCACAATAGAATGAACTATGTTAACACCACATAACCGCACAATGTTTTGAAAAATTAAGACTGTCATAGTATAACAGCACATCAACAAAAAGAATTTAATAAATAGGGAAGTTTTATTAGTGTTTCTATATAATCAATAAAAGAAAGACCCATACCTTTGGTTTCCAACAAACAGACCCAGTTTTACAGAAACATTTTATATGTTCCTTTTAACCTTCAAAGGTTTAATATATTATATGGTCAGAGATCTGGCGTTACCAGTGCACCTAGTACCCAGTAAACTCAAAAGATGGCAGGAAACTACACTTTTAAGTCTGGCTGAACGAGGAATCCTTGAATAGAGCGGTGTTATCTCCCTTATAACTTCTTACAAGCTGTAAGAGATTATCGTGTTAGTCCAGCATGCGTCGCGAGTTTTGAGATTGTCTTTTTGCAATTTATGTAGTTATTTTCTACTTGTAGTACAAAAAGGTTCAATGAGCAAGAGATTGCTTCAATTTTGGACTTCACTGATGTAGATGAAAGTGATTTTTCATTTGAAGAGTCCGAAGATGGAAATGTAAGTAGTGAGTCTTCCCAGTGCAAGAGCAACTCAAGTGCCCTGGAGAATGAAACAGCTGTCCAATGGACTGATGTGAGTAACTTAGGCCCAAAGCCTTCACGTACCATTCCGATATATAATATCAATCAAGGAACAAGTTTACCTTCATATTTTGACATGTCGACTGAGCCTATAGAGCGTGTTTCACTATTTTTTGTTACCAACATTTTTGACATGCTTCACCAGGAAAAACAACAGGCAACACCTCCAGCTAGAAGATGTAGAATCTAAAACTAGTAATCTCCAACAAGGGCTTTGATTGGCGTAATCATTAACATTGGGTCTCCACTGCGTTCCTGACATCCAAGACTATTTTTCTCAGGCAAAACTCCTTTTTTCTGTGATGTTTTACCCAGTGATGAATTTTTGCTCCTCCTCTAGAATCTGCATTTTGTCCACGCAGAGGGAAATAAACCACTTAGAAGGAAGAACTTATCCAGAATATTATAAAAAGAATCCAGAAGAAATATTTTTTTTTAATATACCTGGCCTTGCAGTTGCAGTGGATGAGAGTAGAATCTCTTTTAAGAGTAGAGTGGCTTTTAAAGTGTATAACCTAAATAAAGCAAAAAAGTTTGGATTGATAGATTTTGCACTCTCAGATAACACACTGTTTAACTTTGAGTATTATATGGGGAGGACTCAAAATGAAGATCTCACTCTACTGAAGACCACACAGGTGGTTAAGAATTTGTGTTATTCTTCTCTGAAAGAAAAAAATAAATAAATTCAAAATGACCCACTGTTAGGTTTCCAAATCTACACTGACATATTGCATGTTTTATTTCATGCAGTATACTACACTTCACCTCAATTGGGAGGAGAGATATATGACATGAGAATGGTAACAATTGGTACAGGAAAGTTATGCCAGAAAATATGAAGCCAGCGAAAGCTTTAAAAGAATGAAGAAAAGTGGTATAGTGAGTTATAGAAAGCATAAAAAATTAGCTCTAGCTTGGTAGGACAAGAGGGTAGTATGTATGCTCAGCACATGTCACAAAGGAGACAAAAATGTGGTCACGGATGTCCCTTCTAAATTACCTCTTCGACCTTCCAGGCCAAATCTAGTCATGGATTACACCAAACAGGGGTAGACAGAACCAACCACTACTTAGCCTCTTATCCGTTCTCAAGGAGATCGCGCAAATGGCACTGCAAACTTCTTTTGGCTCATGGAGATATCCAAAGTTAATTAATATTTGCTATACCCTATGGTACAGCTCCAATGAAACAAGGCATTTGGAAAGTGTCTAGTTGAATCCCTCCTGGCAGAACGAATGGCCAGTAAGGTCCAGCTAGGGACAAGACCCATCAAGTGAGAGATTGAACGGGATGCAGCATTTTATGGATAGGAGGGACCAGAAAACTGGTCCATTTCCTTGCGGCGTTTGTAGGGCAAAAAGAAGAATTTCCCGCATCATACACTGTGAAATTTCTGTAAATTGGTATCAGTGACCTTATAGAAATATAGTAATAGTGAGAAGTGTAGGAATTTGTTGTAGGACTACAATAATTGCTAATGCTACTGCGATAAATTTTGATAATATCCTACGCACCTCTGCGACTAAGTACATCCAATATTCAAGGTAAGTCATTCATATTACGTACATTTGCATGTTTATAGCTAGTGTTCTATAATTTTGGATGAGTATTAATTTGCCATAATTTTGGTCCGTATTCAAAATAAAATACTTCCGCCCGCGTAGGGTTAAACAAAATGTATGTAGGCTATAGTTTATCCTTATAAATAATTCATCATCATCATCAGTCGTTTTACTCATTGCTGAGCGTCGTGACCTCATTTCTTCACTTCATTAGTAACTACATCCTTGACGAGACGTTTTCATCCTAAGCGATCTTCAGCCCCTCGGGAAGATATCGTGAAGAGGTAGTCCGGTGATCTTCTTTGTTTGGTCTAACCATCTACTTGTTGTTCTAACTCTTGGTCTGGTACCTTCAATCTTGCCTTGTAGAATGGTCTTTTCTAAATTGTCTCCTTCTCTCCTCAAAGTCTGTCCCTGGAATTGGAGGTAACTTTCACTAGCACGGGAAGATAAACGTTTTGTGATGGAGGCATTAGTTCTTCTTTCTGTCCATGGTATACAATGCATCCTCCGCCAACACCACATCGCAAAGGCATCTATTCTGCTCTTGTCATTAAGCCTTCACAGTCCAGGTCTCACAATCGTATAAGAAAACACCAGTGATTTCACCAATCGCATTTTTACTGTTTTGGATAATGCCTGGTTCTGCCAGATCTTTGTAAGTTTAACCATTATATTTATATTGCATGTTTTTCTTTGTATAATTTACCCTTGTTTTTGTACCAACATATGTTCTTGTTTGACATAGCGTTTCTAATGAAAACCTTGATTGCTTTATACATGTACTAGTAGAAACAAAAATAAATGTATTGACAGGGCAAGCTAGTGAATCATTTTATTGATGGAATTTATTCCACACTGGGTGTCGGACGTGCTCAAGTCCACCATATTCATGAAGTGTTGGGATATCGGAAGGTGTCGGCAAAATGGATCACGAGACAACTCACCTCTGAACACAAGACTGCAAGAATGGCCCTTGTGGTGCTATGACCGCGAGGGCAATTACTTCCTGTTCAGGATCATCTCAGTGGTGACCCCGGAGACCTAGGCCACCTCAATGGCACAGAAACATCACAGCTCACGCATCTGGAATTATGCTGACATTATTTTGTGACACACGGGATGTCGTTTTCCTTGATTTATCACTGCAGGGACCATCAATGTGGCTCACTATTGCCAACTGAAGTCTGCTCTTTGACATCAAGGCACTTAAGTTCTTGGACAACAATGCAAGGCTCCACACTGCAAGGGAAACTCATTTGTCATCTGGGATGAGAGATATTGAAACATACAGCCTACAGCCCCAAATCTTCTCCCATCGTGTGTCGAAGTTGGCACTGTTGGGACGTCGCTCTGAAGTTGGTATTTCAACTTTTCAGTCGTTCAACACAATTACTGGCAATTGCGAAAATTAGCCTGAAAAAAAAATTGCATATAATTAAAAGATATTTGTTATGGATTACAGAAGAAGGATGACAAGTTTTGCTCAACAAGTGAGCATCATCAGATTTTAAAGTTCAAATACACAAGTACAAGACACTACTACATCCCACAATGTCAACCATGAAACGGAATAACTGACCTGAAACACCAATTCTCATAAGATTGACAGAATCTTTAAAAAATACGACTAATACAGTTGTTAGAAAAACTTCAGTGTTAAGACCACTTGAAAAGCAAATTTTATTAATATGAACAAGGCTGTTAGGTTGGAAATTCACAAAACCTTCCCTACTCCAAGGTGGCTTCGGTGGCGTAGTTGGTAGCATGCTGAGCTTCTATGCCCAGGATCGCGGGTTAATCCGGCCGAAGCCGTCAGATTTTTTTAAAATCTCTCAGTATGCCTTTCTTCGTAGGGGAAGTACCCATGTGATAGATTTATGGCATGTGAAAGAACCTTCCACTAACTACAATTATGTGAAGCTAAATTTGTAGGTTAGATTTGATTAACGCTCTATTATTAAGTTCCAATGTTTGCCGCCAGGTGCCGGTTGCGATGGCATCTAGTAGCAAAGTTCGCAGCTAGGTGTTGTTGACAATAGCATTTTGTATCAAAAGTTGGAACTACTTGAAATCGATCGTCTGCAGTCCTTACCTGAATTACGCTCTATCAAAGTTCCAACGTTCACCACTAGGTATCATTGATATCTGGTGGCGAAAGTTGGAACTACTTGAAATTGAACGGAACTTGTAGCTCACTCTATAGGGTGTCCGCTGGAAGCAGCTACAGAGTCAGGCGAGCCGAACATGTCCTCGGACACTCCCGGCACTAAAAGCCATACGATAAATAAATAACCTGAATTACAGATAGCACACAATAATACAGCCATTACAATCAACACCGGTTATCAGACAGATTCTACACACCCAAAGTACACCATCCCTGCTCCAAACCAATCCTCGAAAGCTTGGCTAATACTTCTGAGGGACTCCCGAATATCCTATACTGCTCGTGTTAATTTTAAACCTTTTTTTTCTCTCCCGGAAACTATTTGCAGGAACGAATTGACTTTATTAAGGGACGCTCCTTGAAGCTCTCTCCCTACTTTAGCACAGGTTTTTAGAAAATACTTGTAATTTAGATACATCTATACCCGTACTGGTAGAAGCTTCAATGCTGACGAGTGTTGTGTGATATGGACCTAACTTATATGTTACCATTGTTTTTATATGTAATAGTTTTGTTCACTTGTTGCAGGTATTCTGCAGGACCGCAAGGTGCACCGGCAGGCTATCGTCCTCCAACTCCCTCTCAGCAACCTCAAGGCCCTCAGACCTACCCACAAGATTTCAGTGTCGCTCAAGGTGCCTATCAGTTTGGCATTCCTCAGCAGCCGGGCGGCAACCCATATAGCGGCAAAGCGTCGGGGTTCAATCGACCCCCAACTCAGTCGGGTTACCAGTAGCTTGCCTTGTGTAACATACCAAACTGGAAGTGCATCAGTTTAACTTGAAATGGATAAGAACAACCGAAAGGTGAATGACCTTAACTTATCTGAGATATTTGAAGAAAGAAAAAAAAAATGGAAGTTCCTCTGTAAGATTCCCTTGGCTTATAGAAGTATTTTTGTGTATAATGTCATGTGGTTTTTGTTCTTTTTGAGGGATAAATTAACATCCACACAAGCCAGACTGCATAGAATACAGTTACAGTATATAAAGGTTGCTTTTTGGTTAAGGCTGGTTTACAGTAGACCCAGGAATGGAACGAGAAGGAAGTTTGGACTAGCTTTCGTACACATTGTTCATGGGTTCATAGAGTAATGGATGGCAGTTTATGAGGATAGCTTCTAGATCATATCCCATCGATGAAAGAAAAGAAAGAAAATGTCTATGACAGAAAAAATGTGGGGACATCCTTATCCTCTTGCATAGAACATGTAGTCACACAGGTTGGATCTGATGGAAGTTGGAGAGCATGTTAGTGGTAGATTCTCTTTGTAACGTATTTCCTTGCATTGTTGTTTGAGTCTTCAGTCTTTTGAATGGTTTGATGCAGCTTTCCATGCCTCCCTGTCCTGAGCTAATCATTTCATCTCTACATACCATATTTGCTCGCATATAACTCGCACTTTTCTGACCGAAAATAAGTGTGAAAATCTTCGGTACGAGATATATGCAGGGATTTGTGAGGGAAATACCTTATTCCAGAAGAAAAAAAAACGTAAACTTTGCATTATTGATACAAAACGACTGGGATTGTCAACTGCCGTCGCTGCTGCCAATCTCCGAGCTACTCTCGCGTGCATCATCATCCCATACTGCATCATCCTAACTTCCGTCCAATGGATTTGCGATGCCAGTCGTCAAGAAGCTCTTAATAACATCTGTCAACACCTTAACCTATACCCCTATATCCAATCATGTGTAACGTTAATTAGTGCCCCATCTGTTGGTAGCGACAAATGTAGCAGTTTGGCTGCCCCTAACTGTTGGGTGATAAATGTAACTGTTTACCTTTGCCTAAGCTATGTTGTTTTAATGGGCGCCAAGACCTCAATGCAATGCTGAAATCTAAATTTGTATTTAACAACGTCTAGCTCTGGTAGAACACCTTCAAGAATCTATTCACTCAGATCGTGGTATGATTTGATCATTAACCCAACAAACAATTGTATCAGGAGAAGGAATTGGTCTATATCTAATGCTACCTACTGAAAGCAAAGATTGCATTGTAAAAGAAATGAATTTATTATATAAAACAAGTATAGCAAAATTAATAATAATAATAAGTATAACATTTAAATTGGAGCGTTGCGATTTTAATATTACCGCTAGAAAATTACGTGAAAACGGAGTCGGATAAATTACTGATTTTACTCTTATTCCCAAGCTATGAATTTACTGAATTACTGAATATGAAACAAAGACAAATGAGAGATTGCGTATTTCTGCGTCATTCGCGCTTACCACTGGAAATGGCCGAAGCCTTTCCCTCGTACTGGATGATGCTGTGAGCTTCCCACCGTCTCATGGACGTCGTCATCTTTGTCGATATTTGATGATATCCTGGTAGATTAGATAATTCTATGGTCCGTACATCGGACCCAAACACTCGTACAACCACACTGGTTAAGTTTTACAAAAGTTAGTCCTCCACTCCACGGAACATCGGAGCGACTCCCGCGTGCAACCGTACTCGTTAAGTTCTATACAGATAGTCCACGTTCCACGGAACTTCGGAGCGACTCCCGCGTCCAACCATACTCGGCAAGTTCTACACTGATTGTTCTCGTTCCACGGCGCGTCGAACGATATATGCACCCGTCGCATCCCCACTCTTCAGCCGACTTCCAGCTTGCGTGGTCTCCACTGATTGGCTGCTCCCCACCCGCTACACTCCCCTCCTCTGGCTCATTACACTCGGCGGGAGGGTTCCGTTCCCACTATCCGCCTTTTCTTGACGCTGCAACCCCGTTTGCGTAATACTTCTCGACAAGAATCAGCCCGTATCTGAATTTCCAGTGAGTCATGTCTCTCATAATATACTAACTGACGAAACTCCGTAAAATTCCGTAATCACATAATTTTCTATGATATTGTCGTTCGTAATACTTTGCTTGATAGCGTTTTCTAAGACATAGAAAACCTATCTGTATGCTTATAATTTTTATAAAATGCTCCGAAAATATCTTAATGATAATTATAATAAATTAATAATAATAATAATAAATTAACATGAAAAATTCTCTTGGCTGAACAATTTGCCGCGTAAATAAATATAGAATGGCTTCCTACTGACTTATGCCAGTGGCATGAAAACCCCTCGAAAAACACGTTACACATGCAAGAGTTCAACTGACGGCCTTCTTTATTTTGTCTTCTGTCGTCAGCTTATCGTTGCTAACAATACCAGAACTCGACGTGTTCTAAACTAACAATTACTTATTTAGCGTGTGGAGCGCCAACAAAACAGCTGACTTGTACTATAATGCCTCCGTTCTTTCAATACAAATTATTATTAATCTATTTTAAAATTGGTACATGTTTCGAGCAGTCAACTCTGCTCTTCCTCAGCCAATATACAATTAGATAAAAACATGGATAAAAACACTTGCAAACATACATAGTCCATTAGCCTAAATATGACATTGACTTAATTATTACTAAAATTGACATTATTGATAATACACGCTAAAAATACGATATGTCCTTAAAATATGTTGAAAACTTGAACCATTGGTCCATTTGTTCAATCTGATGATCTGCTAGTGTCCTAGAGCCATCTTGTTTGTTAATTTAAAAAATCTGTTGCATATTTATCTCTTGATGCATGTCTTGACTGTTGTACCCTAAAACACCACTTGTTGATTTAAAATATTGTGTAATTATGCAGAATATTCTATTTGTTGCTACTTTTCATAAGACGGAAACTGAAATAGTTGGAGTGTAGAATTCTTCCTCAATAAAACTGCTTAATAGCTGGCGACATTTCATGCGATGAGAATCCTTCTGGAATGTTGTTCTCCATGTAATTCAGCAATTCATTAGCTTCAGATAATCGCTCAATGGCTGCCTTGATTAACTCGTTCGTTTTCTTCAACTGTGCAACGTAATCCTTCATTGTTTCTATAGCCTGCTTAGCATGTTGCAAACAACTTCAAGTCTCCATTGACCCGATCACCCCACTCAGCTTCTGTGGGTAGTGCAGGATCCAAGATGAGCTCCACTCCCCGCGTGTATTATCAATAATGTCAATTTTAGTAATAATTAAGTCTGTGAATTTCATAATTAGACTAATGGACTATGTGTGTTTGCAAGTGTTTTTATTCATGTTTTTATATAATTGTATATTGGCTGAGGAAGCGCAGAGTTGACTGCTCGAAACTTGTACCAATTTTAAAATAGATTAATAATAGCAATTTGTATTGAAAGGACGGAGGCATTATGGTGGAAGTTAGTAGAATATTCAATACGGACCTAATATGGAGAATAACACTCTAAACGCAACAGCTGACGATCACACCCCGTATTGCTGTTTTACTGAGTCGCCATATTTGAAAAATCTTACATGTTTGGTTATTGGTTTCTAGCGCATCTTTCTGTTGACGCCAGTAGCGAATATCAAATTCATTCACGATGAATTCTCGACTGGCAGCTCTATTACCATCGTCGTCTGTGTATTTGATCACTTTGAGCATAACGAGTAGAATAAGAAGTGATATCACTGGCCTAGTACGCCTGGTACGCCGCAGCGCAGCGCTGGCTCCGATCTGTGATGTATGTTAGCATTGGCGCTTACGAGACTTAATACCTTGCGACCTGTTTTACATGTTAAAACACCGCAAGATATCCTCATAGGCGCTAATAAGTTCGACATCTACACTTACTTTACTGTGCCCAATTATAATTTAATAAGTCGTATCCTGTAATAGTCCAGTTTCGACAATAAGCGAAGACAGAGAGCGAGTTCAAAATGCAATTAGTTTTGCCAGCTATCGGTACCGTAAATTTAAAAAAAAAAAAGAACGGAAAAATGAACCTCGCTATCAGAAAGGATGTCTTCACATTGTTACATATTTTACATTCCCTTAACAGACTTGCAACACAACCAAAAATAAAAATAAAAAAAAAATAAACAGTACGAACGCAACTCGCGTAGGGCATTAACATTCAAAAGGAATATTACCTGAAATAAACAGGAACAATAAGAGAGAATATAATTCGCAGCGGAAAGTGGAACACATAATTCAAATTTTTAATAATAATAATAATAATAATAACACAATAATAACAAAACTGAGGAGTCATATTCTTTCTTTTAATTCTTACCTTCAGTTCGATACCTTAGAAAATTTCCTGGTAGATTTTGACATTTTCCCTGATCTCAGTTCCTTCCGGAGTTCCTTCATCTTGAAGTAGAAACGACACTTCATGTAGTGAAAGATCAGTTTTGGTACAGTCTCATTGCATGTTGCTCATTACACCCCAAGCCTGAAGGTTGAATTGTAATGTTCTCCAAGCAATCATAAAACAAGTCACCCCAGAAACCAAAGGGAGATGAGAGGTGGGCACTTATTGTCTCTTCTGCCTGAAGCAAGACATTAAATAATGCCTCTGAAAGGTGGCATAAATAGTTTTGTCCCACTTGAGAGCCATAGTCCCGTAAGTTTGTAAAGTGGGCAAAATAATCAGATGTTACTGCTGATATCTTGATAACATCAACACAGGGAACACACTTCAGAATTCTGGGGGCCTGATGTACAATATAACCAGCTAAATTGTAAACCAAACATCTTTTAACACTATCAAGGGCACTGACGGATGGATTTTCTCCCTGCACTGAAAGACTTTCACATCCACTTTCAAAAACAAACTGCTGTTTACTTGCATTAAATAACAATAAAATTAACACACGAAGATAACCTCAACACACGACAAGAAATTAAATTCCCTTTCAGTAAACGCTTCCTACAATAGCATTTCAGGTATTAATACTATGAGATAATTGTGTAAGCACTTGTATATCAATAAACGTTTGTACAGAACACCACCAAAACACTCCGACCGATTAAATACTTAATATATCGCACATAAACACATAAACATACGTGGAAATCAACAATCACAAATCGACTGAAGCGCTGCGTAGCGGCGAGTGCCAACCCGATCCGTATTCATTACGTGCTATTGAGCGAGAAGAGATCACACTTCTTATTCTACTCGTTATGCTTTGAGTTTAAATCCAGCCGTATAACTTCCAAGTTTTTAAATAACTAAAAGATCGATTTTCACAAGAAAACAATCACACTTAACTGAGAAACAAAAATGTAACATGAAGACAATACTGGTAGGCCTACTTGTCCACAATGCAACAGACGGACAACAAACACTGTGAAATAAGAAAAAGCACCACCGCAAAAACCAACAATAACATCGCGGGCAAGACGTGTTTTAAAATTACTACGATGATCTTTATGACAGCGTCAGAAATTAATGAGAGATATATGCGAGGAATACTTTTTCCTGCAATTTCCAATTTTAAAATGCGGTGCAAGATATACGTGGTGGCGAGATATATGCGGGCAAATACAGTTTAGTTCTTTTTCATATCCAGGCATCCACTCAAAATTTTAATTCAATTCTAAATTTATAAAGAAATTTCTACCTCTCTAAGGGTACTTTTATTATCAACCAATTTTCCTGTCCATACATTTTAATAAATATTTAAAAATAATGAAACAAACTAACTGGTGCTGAGCGCGAGTGTTGTATGCTGGCCGCTCACATAACCTGCAGGCACAGAGACGAGGTTCCTTTCTTCTGACAAGGTCGTGATACTCTTACCAAAGGCAAAGGAAGTCTCAGTTGTATTCGGTGTGATGGATACAGTCTCACTTCCTGAAGGTCGTAAGCCAAACACTGGGGTCACAGAAGCTGAACTGATAGTGCCACCCAATAGCGAACCAAAAATGGAGGCCGTTGGTGGCTTGTTCTCCAATGCACTCTGACTGAACACAGATGTAGTCTCTGTGCCAGTAACGTTGCTTGGCCGTGACCAAAATATAGCGGCCATCGTCGACTTGTCTGTCGTGCCTTGACGTAAATCGGATGTAGTTTCCCCACCAGCAGCACTGCTTGACAGTGACCCTAAACCGGAAATTGTCGATGGTTTGTTTTCTATTGTACTTGGAACAAACATAGAAGTAGTCTTTGAGAATGGTGTCGAAGACTGACCGACTGGAGGTTTATCACCTCCAAAGACAGGAGTAGCAATAACAGGATGATTCCGAGGTTGCCTGAAGGACTGCACCATAAACTTGATGGAGCTGTAGTTGCAGCAGGAGTTGTCACTGACTCGCTGACTGCAGCCCATAATTTTGGTTTTCAAATATATTTGTAAAACTATCTTCAATTGGCATTACATTTGAATGCATCAAATAAATTTAACATAGTATGTTAACAAAGCATTAAGCAACTAGTTTCAGCACAAACTTTGGGAAAAATCATTCTCAGTAATGTTTTTGGGTATGCTAAGTAGTTCAGCTCGGCCGGGTACAGCCATGTTCAACTATCAGCAATTGGCTCACTAATGTGGAAGACATCTGCTTGGAAACCTTCTATTTCTAGCACTCCCCATGGTGATAACAATCTAATGACTTCAGAAAATAGCCAACAGATGTCAGGAATTTTGTTTGAACAACCCTAGAAAATATTTAAAATGCAACTGATTTGTTCAAGTCAATCAGTTAATTGACTTGCGTCAGAAGCTAAGCAACTTGAAACGATACTTGTTGTAAAGCAATGGAATAATTGCAACAAGAAGAAGAAGAAGAAGAAAAAAACAAACACCTAAGTTTAGGATAATGATCATAATAAGAATAAATCAAAAGAAGAGGATTTTCCAAAGAATACACTTCCGTAGCAACTAACGAGGTCAATATTCCTCCTCTGTCAGCTGCAGCACATGGACTTGTTCGCATACGAAACTCATTGCATTGCACAGAACAGACATGGTATTTACGAGAGAAAGCCTGCCTAAATTACTGAATGTATGTGATCATTGACAAAAACCTAACTGCATTATACCAGAAAATATTTCACTGTCATAAGAATGAATTAATTAGCTGGTCAATAAGACTTAAAAATTTGACCGCAGTCAGGATTTGAACCCAAACCTCGTGCTGCCCGGCCAGGCTAATTACCGTACATATGTGAATACTACCCGTTTTTTTTTTAAATTGGAATTGAATACTTGGGATGCGGGTATTATTCAAGTCAAGATGGTACCGTTGGTGTCGTTCGTTTGCCACACGCGGTATACAGTGGAAAGACACATGCACGCACGCTCAGTACTGACTCTCGCGTTTGCTGAAACTGCGCCCTAGTAATGGCCAGTGGAACGTCATATTCTGGACACACCTTCATCTTAATACTGTGTTAGCATTCACGCCACCAATCCATCCCATAACTCTTCACTCAAAAAGTGCTCAGCAGAGAGTATTCTACGAGGTCATCATTCTTGAAATGGATGGTGTAGGAAATGTTAAAAACAGGATGGGTTGCTCTCCTCACCAAGGCCAAAATGAACTAATTGGGGTCGTAACATCGAAGAGCTATCAAAAGGATTGATGGTTTTGCCTACCTATGAAGACTGCAATGTGTCCAGCTGTGAAGATTGCTCTGTTTTTGTAAATTGTCTAAATGTTTTCATTTTTTCTCTCCCTCTGCCCACATAGTTGTCTGTCATTGTGGTTGTCTTTTTTCAGTATTTCTACCTTCTTTTCCTGTCCAGTGATTTATAAATAATTTGTTTTTTTGTTCCATCAATATATTTTATTTCTTAATTTCACTTTTAGGAAGGTGACAATACACTGTATTTCCTCGCATAAAACTTATACTAAGATCGAAAAGTGTAATTACACAATAAAATGTATTGATAGGTGGAACAATAAACACATTATTATGTATATTTGTAAGCTCAATGTGGACCAAGAGAAATATGATGAACATCATTGCAATGTTTATGTCCAGTGATTCATAATAAAACAGTTGTTGCGACCTGAACCTGTGTGATTTATGACTAGTGAGGGTGAAACATACACAGTTCTAGTCCTTCTCATATACTGCCATTTAAGGGACTTTGAGAAATCTCCATTCAAGTTCAACCTCTTTACTTTGTTAGTACTGGGAACTCAGTGACAATCTCTGCAGCTCATCGTTCAAGGAATTACAGTGTATGTCTGACTGAAAATAGTGTGTAAAAGGTTAACAGTTTGTATAAGTTCAATCAGAATCAGCTTATTGTGCTTGTTCAAGTGATTTCTCTTATGATGTGACCAAAAATATAAAGTAACTTTTCTGATGTAATTGATTTTATTCATTAATTTTGCTGTGAAATTTTATAAAGTTTATTAAGACAGGAAAAGCCTCCGTGGCTTAGGCGGCAGCACGCCGGCCTCTCACCGCTGGGTCCGTGGTTCAAATCCCGGTCACTCCATGTGAGATCTGTGCTGGACAAAACGGAGGCAGACAGGTTTTTCTCCGCGTACTCCGGTTTTCCCTGTCAAAATTTCATTCCAGCAACACTCTCCACTATCATTTCATTTCATCTGTCATTCATTTAATCATTGCCCCAGAGGAGTGCGTCAGGCCTCGGCAGCCGGCACAGTTCATATCCTCGCCGCTATATGGGGGCTTCATTCATTCCATTCCTGACCCGGTCGGAGACTGGAAGCAGGCTGTGGATTTTCATTAAGACAGGAAATAATTGGTTTTTTTTTCTTTTCGTAATAGGCTGTGGTGCCCTACAGTATTGTACTTATGGGGATATTTTTGCCTGTATGACCCTTCTTTTGAATATCTGGTCACCCTAATGCAAACGGCATAAAACGATGATATAATAAGAGAAGGAAACATGGAGTTATGGCAGCAGCAATAAGGATAGATAAGGAAAAGTACAAACTTCACAGCCGGGCACATTGGCATATGGACCTTGACACCTTCAAACCACTCAATATATTCTTCACTGCTAGTGACACAGCACCGGCAATCAAAATTAGGGAGGAAGAAAGCACGGAAGCATAAAAATAATAAATAAAAAAAGAAGAGTTCAGTAATGCTCCACAACCGCACTTGGGCATCAGAAACCCAGGGATCATAGATTGAAATCGTGTGCTGACATTGGCCATCTTGAGTATGGTTTTTCCACACTTGTTCAAACAAATGCCGGGATGGTAACTTATTCTTGGTTCTAGGGCACTTCTCCCATAATGATTACAGTTATACTATTGCAGTCGCAGGTTAGGGGCCGTCCATATATTATATAATCACTTTTTAACCCCCCTCCCCATGTAAAAAGGAAGGAAGCTTGTAGTTTAACATGACCGTTAATCTCGCGATCATGAGCCACAGGACCTCCATTTTACGTGGAATCCGAACCACAGGACATGGCATTTCACTTAGAAAATCTCACAAGCATTGACCGGGAATTGAACCTGGGTGAGAGGCAAACAGCTTGACCTCTGCGCCACCATGTCCTCCCCTCCCCATGTAATCTGGCATAATCATCACATTGACACCCCTTTCTGTATTACGTAATCACAAAGCAATACCTAATATTTCTGATTTCGTCACAATTTATCGTATAAATAAATGATGCAAGAGACAGTAAAAATAATATATAACGCTGCAGATTCCTGAGATACTTCGGGGGCAAAAAAATCACAAGAAATGTACGAACAATTGATGGAAGTCTTACTTTATTTTTCATCACCTCTTTATGATTTGAATAGAAGTATTCTTTGGCTTCGCTTGTGCCTTCTGTCAGCGCTGCTCGAAAGCTGCATAGAGCATACAATGAGTTGATTTTTGTTATTTGTTAAGTAATTATGCAATCATTTTGTTTACCTCCCCCGTCCCCACACGTCATCAACGTAATAAGCTTCGAATTCCCTGTTTTTGAGATTACGTAATATGTGGGGGCCCCTTATCGGACAAATTGAGCACGCAACCAAATATATGAGGCTAATGTAAAAATGTCCCAGGTCACTAAAATGAATTAGCTATGACAACAGAAACATGAAAAGAGGCCAAACACAGTATGGAAATATGCTCATCAGATACTAGTAACAAAGACATGTTATTCAATTTATGACATGAGTGCTTGGCTGTGCAGTAGGCTATATCCTTGTCTCTCCTCAATAAATATGCTTTATCAGTAATTAATTATTGTTTGATAACTTTCAGTCTGCCAACATGAATTTATATCCCACTATTAAAACCCACAATGCTAATATTACAAATCAGCTGATATTGCTTTTCAGTCTGTCAGCATAATGTAATCCCAATTACTGGGACATGCCAAAAAAAATTGACCTGAAAGAAATTATATGCGATTGAAAGTATATGAATATTTGTTACTGACTACAGAAGAGGGAGAAACATAAACAAATATAATTATACATTCAAATTATGGAGATTGGGGCTGGTACTTTTAATTTATTAATTTCAGTTATCGATTAATTGCTACAAATAACGATTAATCGGTTGTTTGATTAATTGTTTTGTCAATTAAACAAACATTTATTTAATTAAAACATATTGTATCATATATTTTTAAATAATGTGCCCCTTTTTCTTTTTTTAACTATGCCATAACAAAGTGAAACAAAAATGTTCCTGTCCTAAATTGTAAACATTGAATAAGAATTCATAAGATTGTCATATTACATTTCATTACATTTGCATGTACCATTTGATACTAAAGGACACCGTACAGGATTGATTGGCTCCTGTAACAACCACAAGACTTCTGGGAACAGGGAATCCTGCGGCTAGTGAAGCAATGGGACACCTGTGCACAGGTCTTCTGAATAACTAATAAATTGTACCCACAGTATCGTTTTGTACCTTTTCATTTGAACACCCCTCGTATTAACTATCAGCAGAAATATGTAAATACAATATTTGAATAAGGTATTGTACATCATTATATTTTTTCTCAGTATGTCCATTATATGCATGTCCTTTGTTTAAATATTTTAGCATAGACCTACCTACGTTAACTGGAAACCTATCTTTTACAGAAACATATGCAAGTCCCGTTCGATTCTGTTGAAGGCAGATTTTACTGTACATTTAAAAATTGTATGTGATTATTTTCGGAGATTCGTGAATCTATTGTAATGCGAATGAATTTATTGTTAAAGATTGCTTGAGAATGATTGCTAAAGAAATGATTAAAATGTTAATATTCATGTCATTTGAACATTTTATTGTCCTGTGTCTTGTTTTCAGCTTCCGATGGATTAGGTATTTGTTACTCTGCCAAGGAAGTCTGATTTTTGAAGAGCAGGGAAAATCCCTGGCATTCTGAGTTGTATGATGAAAGATCTCTTAGTGGATAACTTGTATTTGTTTCAAGGCTGTCACCAGCTCAGCCAATAAATTTAATTCTGGTTGAAAGGCAGGAACAGGGCACACTCAGCCTTGTGAGGTAAAATTAAAAAGAGACAAGTTCGATTCCTACCTCAGCCATTCTGGAAGTGGTTTTCCGTCGTTTCCCCATTTCTACTCCAGGCAGATACTGGGATGGTACCCACCTTATGGCCATGGCCACTTCCTACTCAAATCTACCTCAATTACAAATTCACACTCTAGTACAGACATAACAGTGACACAAGTTATCAGACAAATTCTACACACTCCCAAGTACACGGGACTACATGACCCCAATGTCGCAGAGCCCTTAAAATAAAAAAATTACTACTACTTTGTTTCAAGAGAAACTCGGAGACTAATTGAACTGAATCAATGTCAGTTCAAATTTCTAAGATCTCAATCAATTTACCAGGAAATTGTTTTGGAGGATCGCCGAATGACTGTGGAACACATCGCCTCCAAAGTTGGCATTTCCGTGGGATCTGTGCACATAATCCTCAGGGCTTCCAGCGACTCACTTTTCTCACTATTATTCACTATTTTCAAAGCAGCCTCACTTTTCTCACTATTTGATAAAATTATTCACTATTCTCACTTTTTTTTTACAAAACTGGTCACATTCTGCCTTAAAAATGGTCTCGTGCACAGTCAGATTGCTAGAAACTACCCAAAATATACCCATGAATGGGTAGTTCATATTTCTGTCAGTGGTGCAAAGCTTCCATGGTGCGATACCTCAGCCGGAGCCGTGCAGCGATCTCCGAAAATTTTAACAAAGGGTTTTTTGACAAAAGTTCACATTTATATTTTTGTTTTACGATTTAAATTTCTTGAGTGTTGCATTGATTTTCCTATCCATTATTTCCAAGTGTCCTCTCTAACTACATAAAAAATCACAAACAGTACTCAGAGATATTAACATAGGCGCAATTTGGTTGACATTTTTGGGGGGCTAATTTGTTTTTCAGATACACATTCTTAAAAATTTTGTCTATTTCAATACAGTCTTGTCACATTTGGGCGGCTTCGGTGGCGTAGTTGGTAGCATGCTGAGCTTCTACACCCAAGAGCGTTAAAAATCCCTGAGTATGCCTTCCTTCGGAGGGGAAGTAAAGCCGGCAGTCCCATGTCATAGATTTATGGCATATTAAAGAACCTTCTAATTACTCCTGTGTGAAGCTAAATTGGATAGGTTAAGAATGTAAACAACACTCTTAGGTTTCTACGTTCATTGCCAAGAGCCGACTGCGGTGGCGTCTAGTAGCTAAGTTCTGAACTAGGCCTAGTAGTCGTTGACGGTGGCGTTTGGCGGCAAAAGTAGGAACTATTTGAAAAATAAAAAGTTGCAGTCTGTACTTGAATTAAAAAACGGATACACACACTAATACAGTCATCACAATTAACACCGGTTATCAGACTGATTCTACACACACCCAAAGTACACAGGGCTACATGACCGCGTTGTCGCAGCCCCTAAACTGAGGAACCAACCAACCTTGTCACATTTTTGGGGAGCTTAGCCACCTAAGCCCCCCCCCCTAATTGCACCGACAGATACCAACGAAAGTTAAAATTATGAACCAGATATACGCCATAAATACGAATAATACTATTTACTCACTTTTTCATGCAAAAACTTGCCTGTTTTTCACTTTTTTGAAAGAAAAACACTCACTATTTCACTATTTTTGGACGAGTGAGTGGATGGAAGCCCTGATAATCCTGCACAAGGACCTGAAAATGTGAAAAGTTTCCCCCAGGTGGGTGCCGCTAATGCTGACGGATGATCCCAAGGCTTTTTTTCGTGACGAAAACATATTTGAAGTAGTCGGGTAGCGCGAGGAAAATATTCCGCCAATTCATTTCTGTTCGCTTCCTACGAGAATATATTATTTGTTGTTGATTCATTTCAGGTGCTTGATACATCTTGGTCATCAGCTCATTGTACTTCATCTTGGGTGCGTGTGTGTTGGATTTGTCTAATAACCTGTGCTTCTCTAACGCAGTGGCGATTCCTCCATGTAGGACATGAGGATCATCCTACAGTCAGCTCTCATCTGTAACTGTTTTAAAACATTGAGTTGATTGTTTTGTAAAATATTCTTTGGGGTCACTGTCAATACTTGTAACTAGTTCTACATTTCACCTCTAGATGGGTGAAGTGTGACCTTCAACGCCCAGAGTAGAAAGCCACTGAGGAAGGAAGCTTTGCATCCTCAAAGCACGTGTTTATAACTTTAGAAATGTATGGGAGCCCTTGAGGGGAAAGGGGTAGGTTTGGTCTGTTTAATGGCGCTCTGAAGACGTCGACTGAGATCCTCAAGACTCGCTATTTGTTGACTCCAAAATTACGGGCTTATTGGTTACAATTTCGCGCGGTCAGAATGGATAGTCTGTTTACAGCGTGTGCACATCTTTGGAGTGGTATTCGATTGTTAGGGGCCGTATTTTTTGGTAATAGCGATATGCGCGACCTTTTTTAATATCTCCTTTCTTGCCTATATATGACCTTCTAGGTATTTAAAGTACCGTATTATAGCAAATTGAACTCGCGAAATATCACGAAATCTTATTTATTGTGTGAATTGTACAAATTATCACGAAATATACTCCACTTTGTACGAAAAATCTATATATATAAAGCACAAAGTTTGTCTGTCTGTTATGTATACAAATCTACACCGTTTCACCGATCTGAACCAAAATTTGTATACTTACCCTTTGGAACCCTGCGAGTAACACTGTCCACTTAAAATTTCGGACAGACCACCCCATTACCTGCATTTAGGCCCTTTGGTCCAAATCTACACCGTTTCACCGATCAGAACCAAAATTCGTATTCTTACCCTTTTGTGCCCTGCGAGTAACACTGTCTGCTTGAAATTGTGGACAGACCACTCCATTTCCTGCATTTAGGCCCTTTGGCACAAATCCACACCGTTTTACCGATCTGAACCAAAATTTGTATACTTACCCTTTGAAACCCTGCGAGTAGCACTGTCTGCTTGAAATTGCGGACAGACCACTCCATTCCATGCATTTAGGCCCTTTGGCCCAAATCTACACAGTTTCACCGATCTCAACCTAAATTTGCATATTTACCCTTTGGAACACTGGGACTAACACTGTCTGCTTGAAATTGCGGAGAGGCTACTCCATCCCCTGCATTTAGGCCCTTTGGCACAAATCTACACCGTTTCACCGATCTGAACCGCGGAGGATTGCCCTCGCTGGCACTCGACTACGGCAGCTGCAGTCAAACAATTTGAGCGTGAACATCATAGGCAAACCAGAGGCGTAATCTGGCACCCGGGCATCTCTAAAAGCCTCGGTAGTTACGAGGGACATAAAACCATTAACATATAAACACTACCAAGACGGATTATAGGCTACAAACGTATAATAAAAATAATCACAACTATAAATATCTGTATATCATTTTTAACTTCAAGCCTAATGATCAGGATCTGATGATGACCGCGTGACGGTCGAAACACATAATCCTAAATTCCTCCCTTATTTATCAGTGAAAAATATTAATACTTTTATTTTTGTTTCAGGACCAGTGTTGTATATAAATTGTAACTCCGCCCAATCATATTGGGCAAAAAGGTGTGCTGACCGACTGAAGAGTATAAATTGACAGTTTGCTATTGTGTGTTGAAGAAACAATTAAAACTACGGCTCGCCGTTCAGCTGAGAGCAGGACAGATAAGGGCATTCAGTGCTCAGGTGCACTTGCGCGCCTAGTTAAAAGTAAACTACTGTACGTCCATACGCGACGGTGCATTAATTCCTTTAATTTCCCAGTAGAGCAGCATAGAAGGATGGGGGTCTCGAAGTATAGGATTGTTGGAAACAACATGAACTGGAGAGGATTGGTCATACTGATGAATAATTTTGAAGAAAAAAAAAATGTCGATATCTCGCGCCTGTGTGATTTCCTTTCAGCCTGGAGGTCCGTGTTCAAATCCAACCCCATCGTTTGGCGCTCTCAAGCCGGTCTTGTGCCACGTGCAACATCGCATCATTTGAGTTCGCACGCTAAGCGCATTCTACGCTTGGCAACGCCGCCCACCTGTCATCTGGAAGTCCTACAGCAAGCACATGGTAATTACTAACACTGAGTAAACACACAGACTTGACGTGAAATGTTTCCGAAAATACAGCAGAACATAATGTCTACTAAATCCAAACATAAATATCACAAACCAAGAATAAATATTATGTCATTTGCTGTCAATTCTCGATAAGGCAATAATAAAATGCTTTATGGTATCTCAATACCCCAGTGTCTGAAATTTCCTTGTCTCGCTGCTTTATTCACGCGCTCAGAAATAAATATCTTACAGTAAACTCCGGTATTCTAATAAACTTAGAGACTGCCTTCGATGTTAAATCGTTTACCGTTTGTCCACAAATGCACTCGTCATGGTCACAATATGCATAATGGTCTCCAAGCTTAGTGTTGACAGTCTAACAAGAATGTTCCAATGGTCAGTAACATAACTGTTTAATTTCATTTAATTTGCCTCACAACAAGGCACACAACACTTCGTAGACATCTTGATATATTAGCGAAGAATTTGTTTAAAATCATCACCAGGCATTGGCTATGCATAAGTTACAACGTAATACGGGAAATACTCACTTCTGCTACTTTCAGCAGGTCTGATTTACCACGAGGAATTTCACTGGTGTTAAAGGAGTAAATCACTAATTTTAAATGCTGTCTTATTAAAATAAACTGCATTTATCAACAAAAGTTAGCACGTGAGCTTAGCGTGTTTACACACCTTACGGCCTTCTCACAGTGTTGTCAATTCTACCAACATCAGGGGCATGGTGGCTCAGCGGTCTAGCTGTATGCCTCTCACCAAGGCGGTCCGGGTTCGATTCCCGGTCAATGCATGTGAGATTTTTGAAGTGAAATGCCATGTCCTGTGGTTCGGATTCCACGTAAAAAGGTGGTCCCGTGGCTCATAATCACAAGATTCACGGTCACGTAAAACTACAATCTTCCTTTTTTCTACCAACATCATGGCTTGTGAATTACAGTCGGCGATGGTTTGACCAATCCTCAATGTTTCCGACCACCTTGGATATCGTACAAACAGCGCTTGTGTAATTTTGACGTGACGACGTCAAATAAATTGTTGGAATACAGGGTCGTTCGTGAAAAAGTGTTACAGTGAAAGATGATGATATTGTTTTATCTCTCTTCTACTGCAACGTTCTCTCTCTCTCCTGTAGCTGCGCTCGAGTGTCGCTACTGTCGTTTTTGGATGTCACGGGTGAACCACTGGATGGATTTTGAAGCGGTTTTCACCATTCTGTAAAGGATATCTCGAGGAAGATTTCTGTAGAAAAAAATTAATTTATGATCAAAGGAAGCCGAGCAGTAACATTTCAGTGAAAAGGTCGAAAAAGCACATGGCGTCCGTGCGCTTTTTAAGCTTACGCTGGGCATACCGTTAAAACTATCTATACACTATGAGTGTAAGAATTGTTCAGCATGAAAAGTTCTATAAAAAGTCCACAAGAGCATATCTCTTATCTCCAATACATCGCCCAGTATAAGTGTGTTTACATTTTCATCCAACAATCTCCACCCAAATACTGAGGCGACAGTTTACGAGCTAGCTAGGAGCGAGTCTATCACCCCAGTTACAGCCTAGCTAGCGGGCGAACATATTACCCCAGATACAGCCAGCAGCAAACTGTCGAGTCGTGTTGATTTAAAACTTCAGAGGAGAGTGGTTGTGTTTCGAGTTTCCCTGGAAGTGCAACTCGGCTTTTCTTCATTTCGCCTGTGAACTTTCCATTCCGCCAAATACATAATTAAAAATATACGAGGCTGAAATTTCGCCAGGGCGATAGTTTAAAACAAATCAGTCCGAGAATACGTTGTCACGCTCAAATATCGTCGCGCATCGTAGTTACATACGCCCCCCTTTTTTTGTATTACAACGAACGAGCTTAGTAGTGAGTATTAACAGGGAATGACACAGTTTCGTAAATCAGTTAATTAGGCTTGTTCCAACACATGCAAGAATCGTTCGAGAATTGCCGACGCGGGCGCTGTAGCACAGAGACTGTTCCAACAAACAAAATCACGAACTACCGTAGACTATAAAGTTCCGTACTCGTTCTCAAATAGCGTTTGCGTATTAAACAAAGTTGGTGTCAGTTCGGAACGCGTTCAGAACGTCGTGTTGGAACAAACCTATAATAATATAACAACGCTTGCTTGTAATCAGCTCATGTTGCAGTTACGCCTGATGCAAGAAGTTCTCGGGAACTACAATCAAATTTATCGTATGTCTTTTAGTGCCGGGAGAATCAGAGGACATGTTTGGCTCGCCAGAGGCTGTAGCTGCTTCAAGCGGACACCCAAAGGGTGAGCTACAAGTTCCGTTCAATTTCAAGTAGTTCCAACTTTCGCTACCAGATGTCACTGATACCTAGTGGTGAACGTTGGAACTTTGATAGAGCGTTCCAACAAATTCTAACCTAAAAATTTAGCTTCACACAAGTTTAGTCTGTGGAAGGATCTTTTACATGCCATTAATCTATAACATGGGACCGCCGGCTTTACTTCCCCTCCAAAGGAAGGCATACTGAAGGATTTTTTAACGCCCTTAAAAAATCCGACGACTTTGGCCGGGTTTGAACCCGCTATATTGGGCACAGCAGTTCAGTTTGCTACCAACTACTCCACCGAAGCAGCTACTACAATTAAAACTAACATATGACAAAATCTGACTTCTTTACAATTTCGATAAGATTACCACAGATTTTGTCCAAGACTTTTCCATTCGGTTCACTTCAAAATGTCCATTGGAGCAAGAACATAAATACATATTCAAACCTATGCTCTACTCCACAAGGAGCCTATATTCAACACATAGAAAACACACCTCACACCCAAGAAATATTTACACTAATTTATACGAATATGCAATACCAGCAATTTAGTTTTTTGCAAAATTATTTTTATTAACACCAAATTAAAGCCCTCATTGGTTACAGATCTGTTTTTAACCATTTTGTTTATAAAAAATGCTCATTAAAAAAAAACAAGTAAAATATTAATGACAAAGCTTTGCTCGTAATTGCATTACTTTCTTTTTAACAACATCGCTGGTACATTTTATTAATTAATGTATATTTATTATGATTATTATTGACAATAATAACCCTTGGCACTACAGCCCGTGAAGGGCCAGGGCTACCAAGCGACCGCTGCCCAGCCATTTGGCCTGTAGATATTGGGCCGGTCGCCTCCGTAGCGTAGCGGTCAGCACGATTAGCTGCCGCCCCGGAGGTCCTGGGTTCGATTCCCGGCTCTGCCACGAAATTTGAAAAGTGGTATGAGGACTGGAACGGGGTCTACTCAGCCTCGGGTGGTCCAAATGAGTAGAGGGGGTTCGATTCCCACCTCAGCCATCCTCGAAGTGGTTTTCCGTGGTTTCCCACTTCGTCTTCGGGCAAATGCCGGGATGGTACTGTCCCCGATAATCCGGATAATAGGCTGTCAGAAATCCGCCCCCTCAATCGGATTGCCAATAATCGATTGCACCGTCACAGCTACATCAATGAAAATGGCACTGACAGATACTACCGAGATTAGAGCACAGTAGTTAACATGAAATTATTGTGGAACACACCAAAATATACGGGGGTTCATACATACCTTTTACTTACCTATTCAATTTAATCTCGGGTCTGGGTTTTCAACTGGATCACTTAATAGTATGCCCTCACAATAACCTCCACCACGATATTTAAAATGAACCAAGTCGGAGACCAAACATTTAAACTGCACAATAATTTATTTCACATATAGAAAAAAAATATTTTAACAAAATTTAACAACAAAATAGTTATGGCTGTCTGAAGCCATTGTCAATGCAACCATGTCCTCCTGTAGGACTGTAGACTTCACATACAAAAATTCAGCTTTCTCTAGCTCAAAAGAACGTAATAATAACAACAATGCACATTGGAATGCATAAGGGAGCTGGGACGAAACATATAGCATTTGTTTCCTTGTTCATGAACTTCATAATTTAGTTCATTGACACACATTTATTAATAACCGCAAGGCCGCTAAGTAGTTGACCTTGACCTCCACCATTCAGTTATCTGGCCACCTGCAATACACCCTATGCAGTGTTGCATGCTTGCTTCGTCAAATGGACGCAGCTGCCTAACCAGTGTCACCATATGCTGGCCAACGCAGAGTCTAGCTCTCATTCAAAACAATTTAAATGCTCACATCTCAACTCAAATATTATCACGCAAAATTTATACAAGTTCCGTTCACATTGCAATGGATTACTCTGTTAATCTCAAATCTTATTTAAATGTTTATTCCAATTATCGAACTAGCGTTGTTTAAATGTTAATAGCAAAACGCATAATGTTATATCATAGTGTTCAATAATTATTTATAACATTTAGATTGTTCATAACTTAGCCAAACGACAATTGAAAAATTTTTACACGCCTCTATTAATCTCGTTTGTTTCAAATTATTATTATAGATATTTACATAGTTATTTATATTTTATTTATATTTGAAATACATTAACCACACGTTTATCCGGTTGATATTTTCTTAAATCGTGGTAATATAATCGACCGATGAAGGTTACTTATATTTAAATTTTAGATTCAGGTTTAATAAGATTAATAATTATTATTTGTGACGGTAACCTCCATTCAAAATCTATAATTCAATCAATTTATCACTCTTGTTAATTTTAACAGTAACTTCACATGAATAATTTTCAATGGACCTGAACAATACAACTCAGCGGAAACATACCTCGCACAAACGCACAAAATTGGCCCATAATTCATCATATATCTCATTATATATGGCATCAAAATCTTCCACAATACACACAAAAAACCTCCACTTATAAATTCATCATCATCATCAATATTACTGTGGGAACCTCCTTCACTTATTAAAGGACATTATTCATCAGCGACTTTTACACGTCCACTGAACTAACGATTATACATCCATAGTTCCTCTTTAAAAATTCTTATATTCATCAATTGTATCGAAAACTGTTATTATATTTAACCTTCGTGGGTTTCATTCATGAAGCGATATGAAGTAAAAAATTTCCAGTCACAAATAAATTTAATAGCAAATACGATTAGACACGCCTCCCTGGTCTATCAAAATGAATTAATCTCGTCATAATTATCGCAGTATAAAAATACTATATTCAAGCAAAATTCATTTAACTGCAGAAATAGTCGAATAGAATGCAAATAGACTAGAAATTGCAAACATTATTGTTTCAATCTAGAATTGAGAAAATCTCCTATCAAATGTTCATTACTATAGTGTACTGAATAAATCGTATTCAAAGTTCATATTTCATAAAATTGTCTATAATGCAATGGTATTTCAGAATTGACTAAAAATGTCTGTGTTTCAATCATGTTCATAAAAACTACTAGTATTTCCAAGATCGTCGATAAAGTAGTAGATTTTAACGCTCTAAAATCTTTTAATCATTCTTCTTTCTTGAGGATGACAGAAAATTGGTCAAAGTAATTTACTGGAAAGAATTACTTTAATAAAACGACACGCTGTCTGAATTCAAACTTGCCATAGAAAATCGTTAACTTTACAGTCAAATCGTGACTACAAGAAAAATTCAAATTCTCGAAAGAATATTTAACTTCAGTATAAACTGATCCAAAATGTTTAAATATGCAAATGACATAATAATGTCTCAATAAATCGAAGAAAATGGCATAAAGCTGCAAAGTGTACAGAGTACAGAAACATCTAGCAAAAGAATATGGGGCAATAAAATATATGACAGAAAATATGGGAAAGATAGTTGCTCAGATCTCACTAAAATGGCTCAAATAAATCAAGAAACGTTCACGGCTACCTTATCTGTTGGATTGAAGTTCTAGAAGAAAATTTCAAAGAAGACTGCTGCTGGTTCCATTTCACCACAGGATAGATGTGCACCGACCTCGAACCTGGAACCTGCGCCCTCGGAGAATAGAACAGCTTCCTCCTCCGGAAATCGCACTGCTCCGTGTAGACGATAGACATCCTTCTGGCAAAACTCTTCTTTGTGTGCTGGGAAAAACCCTTGCCACTCTTGAAAGTTCCCTGAAGTTCTTGTAGAAATCAGCCATGAAGTTCAATGCAAATATTTCCGCAGAAATGTTCATAATTGTGGAGTATGAATTTATTTCCACTACCATATGATGTAATTCAGCGATGGATTACGATGCATGAGTGTAGCTGAATGTTCACTACATGCTCGTCTTTGTAGAATGACGATTATCGAAGCTCCATGTTGCTACTTCACACTACTGATGTATGTCCCAATTGCATTAAAGTTTTAGTCTTCCATCTCCACTTCCATTATAATGTTAGTCGAAAGTACTGCCAGATTGTATAGTTCCATTGTAGAATGTAGCGTTGTATCACCAAATGTAATCTTCAGTATCACGGTTGCAATACACGTGTCTGCCGTAGCGTAGAATGTGGTAGTAAAAATGCTTCTCAGGATTCGAGAAAAACACTTTTCTCTGCAGTATTTAAATGCGAATATCTTCTGAAGTATTATAATGAAAAAGTTCAACTTTCGCACACGCCTCAATATTGTAATGCACTATTGAATTAGTATAAATGCAGTAGCTAATTCTTGATAGATAAACTTGTAGAATCGTTTATGTGTGCGCTCCCACTTCGCCTAGTTTTAGTAACAGTAAAATTGCACTGCTGGATACCCAATACTGTTCGATGCGGTGGGCTCTGCCACGCTTGCTTATGACGATATGCTTGTTCTATCAGAACACGAAGTCAGACTATGAAGTCAGAATAAAACCACGAAGTGAGAAGCTCCTCTCTGCTGTGCAAGGCCTTTTATCAACTTTGAAGGGGCGTATCCATCCCTACCATAGCTTCTTCTTCGATCATTACTCGAAGTTCCAACTTTGGCTATTCTTGACGGATTTTCAGATTTCAAAAACATATAATTCATTTCTTCAAAATTCCAAATCAATGCCATAACTGAAAATAGTTTTCCACAATTCTGCATGCCAAAAGTTATTAAATATGGTAGTTTCAGTAATCTCCGTCTCCCTTCAAGCTATCATTCATTGGTTCGAGCCTCTCCTCCAATAGCGTAACTTCTTCCTCAGCACGTTTACTTGCTTCCCTGCGACTGCGTCGTAAATCTAAGATCCTTCTCGAACAAAATCGTGACGTCAGCAAGAATCTAAGCTCAGCCAGCCTACTTGCTCGAGCGTTGCGTCATCCACGCCTACGTCATGAATATACACGTCACAACTATGACGGCCATAACTTTATTCACATATGCCAATACAGCCACCGTGGTCTCAGTATAATTCAATTTACGGGGGCAGTACCTACTGTAAGGCCACGGCCGCCTCCTTCCCTCTTCCTAGCCTCTCCATCCCAATCTTCCATCCCTTCCCAACCCTCATGAGGCCCCTGTTCGCTTTGCAGGTGAGGCCGCCTGGGCGAAGTGCTGATCACACCTCCCCAGTTGTATCCACCCGGAGCAGATGTTCCAAGCTCCAGGACACTGCCCATAGAGGCGGTAGAGGTGAGTTCCCTCGCTGAGTCCGTGGGAACCACCAACCTAGAGGGTAAATTGACTAAATAAAAAAAAAGATATTGGGCCGTTAATCCTGTTTTTTGTGATCGGGGCGCTACCTCACTGTCAGACACCTACTCAATTATCTTCACGAGGCTGCACCCCGTTCCAGTCTTCACGTCAGTTTCTCAAATCCCTGACGGAGCCGGGAATCGAACCCGGGGCCTCCGGGTGAGAGGCAGGCGCGCTACCCCAACTCCACAGGGCCGGCTTATTATTGACTAAGGTGTAATAAATTTATCAAAAACCAATTAGTATTCAGTTAGATTAAATCGTCAATAAGGAAAGCTATGATTAAGATATATCACTACGTACTTAATCCAATTCCCTCTCCCCCCATTTTGTACATAAATGCGTGTTATTTTGTGATAAATATCTCATGTAATATTTCTTTCAGGTTAGGGTGATAAATACTCGACTTGTTTTCCCGCCTAATTTAATTGGGCTCAATTTGTGTTGACCGACTGAAAAGCTTTCTATAATAGTACTAGGCAACACTGGAAAATGGCTTCTAACACTTCAATATCAATAATAACTGCTACCGGGTGAGTTAGCCGTGGTCGTTACGGCATGACTGCTGGCAGTCGGTCACATCCGGGAGGCGAAGAGGTTCGAATCCCCCGCCGGCAACCTTGAAGATGGTCTTCTGTGGTTTCCCATCTTCCTTCCAGGCAAATGCCGGGGTTGGTCCCTAACTATAGGCCACAGCCGCTACCTTCCATTCCCACTTTCCTCCCCAACGGTACTTGTAGCTCACCCAT
This sequence comes from Meconema thalassinum, assembly GCA_946902985.2. Classification (NCBI taxonomy): domain Eukaryota; kingdom Metazoa; phylum Arthropoda; class Insecta; order Orthoptera; family Tettigoniidae; genus Meconema; species Meconema thalassinum. Next base: position 195,660,051 of record OX336395.1, read on the forward strand.
TGGGTGTCTGTCTCGAAGCAGCTACAAAACTGGCGAGCCGAACATGTCCTCGGACACTCCCGGCACTAAAAGCCATACGCTAAAAAAATAACTGCTAATGATTGAGCCCGTTTAAAGTATGGTTAATGTAAAGTGGGTGTTACAGTCGACTCGCGATAATTTGACACTCGTTAATTTGAAGTTTTTCCCTGTCCCTTGAAAAGTACTCGATAAATTGAAAACAAATCAATGTGATTTGGTCCCCTTGGTAATTTGAAGTTGTAGAAATGACACCTTGTTCGCCGACATTCTATTGAATTCTCTAATTCTATAATCTAATTATATATAATCCAAAATTGACTTATCACCGCAGAGCTCAAACCACTAGACCTAGAAAGCTGAAATTTTGCATGTTTGTTGATCCGAGTATGTAGAGGCTCACTAAGAAACGGGTTTTGAAAATTCAATTTGTAAGTGACTTTTTTCAGCCGTTTGGCATTGACCATCCAAAATTGACTCATCGACGCAGGGCTAAAACCACTAGACCTAGAAAGCTGAAATTTTGCATGTTGGTTGATCCGAGTATGTAGAGGCCCACTAAGAAACGGTTTTTGAAAATTCAATTTGTAAGTGACTTTTTTCGGCCCTTTGGCACTGAGTAAGGACAGTCGGTACAAAGGTCGGATTTAGCTCATTTTAAGCCGCCAAATACGAGAAACAATACTCGGAGGTCCTGTAGGAACCCCGAAACACACTTTAAGTTCCTAAAATGAACGGTTTCGGAGATATTCCCAAATAACTGTGTTCCCTCTGAGAAACAGATCAACGTTACTATGGCAACCGCTGAAATTTCCCAGACCGGGGATAGATTTCTGGCAATATCTCGAAAACCGTTCGTTTTAGGGCCTTAAAACGCGGGGTTCGGTTCCCACTTCTAACCACGAACATTGCTACTCGCATTTATACGCATAAAATGAGATAATAGTGGTGGCTTTTGGGGTCGGAAACGATCGTGATTTTGAGTCTAATTTTATACTCTTTGAGCTGGTTATTGTTAGCGAGCTTTCAGATCTTTACTCTAATTTACAATATTAAGATTCTTTCTATTTTGCACGGTATGCTTTCATTTTCTTTATAAATTTGTTTTTTGTTAACTGAATATTTTTGTTTGCCAATTTTGATCTGCTCTTTTTCGTTTTTTACCATGATCAGCAATCCTTATTCACAGTCGCATGTGTCGTATTCTACCAGCTGTCATGTTAATTTTTTTTTCTTAATTACTCTTACTGAGGAATAATGTTGGTATTTTGTCTTTCATGGCCATTGAATCCCCGCACAAGGCACGGCTTAAACCTAGAAAAGTTGCTGAGTTGGACTAATGTACTAATGGTGCAGCAGAAAAGAGGAGAATTTAAGCTTTTGAAATGTGGTGATACAGGAGAATGATGATCAGATGGGTAGATAGGGTAACAAAGGAGGTGGTATTAAGACGAGTGGGAGAGGAGAGATGTTTCTGGCGACTGCTAATGAAGAGAAGAGATAGGAGGGTAGGACACATATGAAGACACCCAGGAATAGCAAGCTTAGTTATGGATGGGAGGGTCGCGGACTAGAACTGTAGGGGTAAACCAGGGTTAAACAGATTGCTTCGGATGTAGGGTGTGGTAGCTATGTAGAGATGAAACGATTAGCTCAGGAGAGGGAGACATGGAGGGCTGCATCAAACCAGTTAAAAAAAACTGAAGACTCAAACAACAACAACAATCAGGAATTTTAATTACTTAGAGAGGCATGTGAGTCAAAAGGGTGGTTGGAGATGTCAATCCCTGGGATGTAACACTGGAAGAGAGTGCATAATGTATATCAGCGGCCAAGGTGAGAGATATTTAACTATAGGTCTATTAATAGCGATATGTTGACGTTCAAATCATCAATAAGTATGGCCAAATTACATCCAGAATAGCTTAAGTAAGAATACTTTTAATTCCCCAGCATTCGACCGGGTTCCCCATCAGCTTATATGGTATTTTCTTCGATCTCATGGCGTACCAGAAGCTTATGTGCGTTGGGTCCAACTCCTCTACAATAATACAACTAGCTCTGTACGCAGTGCTGCTGGCCTCGCCAAACAGTTCGATATTCGAGTTGGGGTTCACCAGGGATCTGCACTATCTCCACTCTTGTTTATCCTATGCATGGATACAGTGACTGCCGATTTGCAGAGGCAACCACCATGGACATTACTATACGCCGATGATGTCATGCTTGCAAGCGAGACCCGTAATGATCTAGAGCAATTGGTCAACCTCTGGAATGCGAGGCTCTGTGAATTTGAACTACGGCTCAACCTCACTAAGACTGAGTACCTTGAATGTGGTTCCCGGACAGATGGGACCATCATAGTAGATGGCACCCCACTACCAAAGGCTTCACATCTCCGATACCTTGGCTCCGTTGTGAGACGTGATAATGACACAGTCTCGGATGCCCGTGCAAGAGTGAATGCTGCACGGATGAAGTGGCGCCAGGTCACAGGCGTTCTCTGTGACCGCAAGATCCCTTTGCGCCTCAAAACTAAGATCTATGTAACAGTCGTCCGCCCTGTTGCTTTGTATGGAGCTGAATGCTGGCCTAATACAAAGAAACATGAACAAGCTTTGCACTCAATGGAGATGCGGATACTAAGATGGTCCTTGGGAATTACACGGCTGGATCATATTAAGAACGAAGACGTCCGCAATACTCTTGGAATTGCCCCTATTCCAGCCAAAATGAGGGAGACTCGGTTGCGTTGGTACGGGCATGTAGCCCGAGCAAATACAGAGTCCGTTGTAAGCAAGTCACTTGCTCTCGAGCCTGATGGACAAAGACCTCCAGGACGACCAAAAAGGCGTTGGATGGATACCCTACACGACGATATGCGCATCGTAGGTCTTCGTCCTACAGATGCAGCAAACCGCAACAAATGGAGAGCGAGGTGCAGAGTGGCGGACCCCAAAAAATAATTGGGAACAACGCCAGGAAGAAGAAGAAAGAAGAAGATTCCGATAGATTTGCCATTCCAGTGTGCAAGAGTGCAGTTCCCTCTTCAAACAATATTCGCAATTTCTTTAACGAAGCGCAATGACACACACTTAACAGTAGCACGTGTACATTTAGACAAAAACCATTTTTTTTCCCATGGGCAACTGTATGTGGCGTGCTCGCGAGCATCCGGACACCAAAATCGTTATGTCTCAGCAGAAGATGGCAAAACCAAAAACGTAATTTTAAAATGTGTTAACATAATGTAACATCGGACCCTGCAGACATTCACAACTCTATACAATTCCCACTTTGCTGCTCATATCAATATACTGTAGGTATCAGAATATTCAGAATTAGAATGGACCGACCTATAGCCGCGATTGCTGTAATAGAATAGACCAATTATCAGCAATAATGCATCGTCCCCATTGTCTTGATAGCGGGCGAAGCCGCGGGTAGGCTACCTGCTAGTCTACTATATAAAGCTCAAATACCACTCACTCACTCATTCATCAAGAAATCTCAGAAACCACCGAACGGATTGGAATGAAATTTGGTATGCAGCTTCCTCAACGGCCGCAAACGCCCACTAAGACAGGATTTTTAGCCTATTTTCAATTTTGAAAAATAGGCTTATGAGATCACCTTTTGTCCGTGTGTGTGTGTGTGTGTGTGTGTCCCTAATAACTTTTGAACGGCTGGAGCGATTTCAATGAAACTCGGTAAGATCATAGCACCGTTCTGGCCGACCCCGACCGTGCCCTTCAAATTTTATTGTGTCTCACCAATCCAACATGGCGGCTGTGCGAAATATTTCACCAGCGTTCAGTAACTCCGAAACTACTACCGATATCACCCTGAAATTGTGTACGGTGATAAAGGGTACTACTAGAAGTTCACCTATGAGACTTTCAAAAATCTGGTAACTACAAAAGCAACATGGCGGCCAAGCGAACTTGAGACTTTTAAATAGACTTTTCTCGCGATCTAACCATCCAAACGTAATAAAACTTGGTACAGCAAATGTTTATACACATTGTAATGCACTGGCATCTAATTTAGTTCAATTGTTTACATAACCTCAAAATGGTGGTTGTGGGAAATATTTCACCGGTATTCTATATCTCCTAAACTATTACAGATATCACCCTGAAATTTAGTACGGTGATAAAGGGCACTGCTATAAGTTTATCTATGTAACTTTCATAAACCTGTAAAGTACAAAACGAACATGGCGGCCAAGCGAATTTGAAACATTTTAATAGACTTTTCTCGTGATTTAACTCTCTGAGCGCAATGAAATGTGGTACAGCAAATGATTATACATATTGTAATGCACTGGCATCTAATTCAGTTCAATTGTTTACATAACCTCAAGATGGCGGCTGTGCGAAATTTTAAAATTAAGTTTTTATTTCTTGTGTCGTAATCATGCGTTCGAAGTGAAAGTTTAAATAATGAACCTACGCAATAATTTTCCGGTAATGGTACATAACTCTATGGCCTATAGGCCTACATATAACAATCCAAAATGGCGAGCATCCGAAATATTTAGACGGTTCTTAATATCTACGAATCTTTTACAGCAATCAAACTGAAGATTTTTATGATCATAGAGGCTATGAACATAAGTTCACCTATAGGACTTTCAGTAACCTGGCGAGCAGAAATCCAACATGGCGGCGACGCGAACTATACATATTTAAATGAACGTTTCTCGCGATTTAACCATCCGAGTGCAGTGAAATATTGCACGTTAAATACTTATACAAATGTTAATCCACTGGCATCTAATTTATTTCAATTGTCTTCATAACCACAAGATGGCAGCCGTGCGAAATTTTAAAATCTCGTTTTTACTTCTTGTGTTCTAATCATGCGATTGAACTTTGAATACCACACGTACACAATAATCTTCATGTAATAGTACATAAATAAAAATCCAACCTGCGAACCATCTGAAATATTTAGACGGTTCTCAATATCTACGAATCTATCACAACATTCAAACTGATATATTGTATGTTGATAGAGGCAATAAACACGAGTAGGGCATATGAAAATAGGCTATTTAGTTCTTCAAGGAACTACTTGTTAGATATTAAGGTTCTAAAGGGGTGTTAAGGGGGTAGACCTGCATTTCATTGAATAGCAATATCTCCCGATTGGTTTCATTGGGGGATCTGATACTCGGCATATAAACTCATCATTAAAAATAAGAAGACACGTGTCTGAGGGTTTTTCGATGTGGTGTATATTATGAGGTGAAAGGGGTGAAAAGTGGGGGTTGAAGGATTCCTAACGGAGCGTGTATCTCTTAAACGACATAAGCGAGGAGTTTGAAACTCAGCGGAAAAAAATCAGCATAAAAAAATAAGTAAATAGATGTTAAACCTTTTTTTTTTCATAAATCCAATTTAAGAGGCCAATGGGGAGGGGTGAAATTCTGGGGGGGGGGGGGAACAGGTAATATGTAAAATTATACATGGCCTATGTTGTAGACAATAACACATTACATCTTTTTTGTCTCTTGGTATTTCATCATACGACGAATACTTAGGGAGTTATTAATGATTTTGTACTTTTTGGCCGGAAATTTCCAAGTCCCAGAAATGACATAAAAATTGATTCGAATGAAATTTCAAAAAAAATGCTTTTTTAATACATTTATTATATTTTTCACGTCTTTTAGAGTCCGAAACCAACATGATATTTTGATGTTTTTTTCGTCCCATGCATTTTTGATTTCAGGTGATAGATTTATTTTCCACTAGGACCCATGCTTATCTTCTATCTACTATACAGTATAAAGCTCAAATACCACTCACTCACTCACTCACTGACTCGTTCATTCATCACGAAATCTCAGAAACCACCGAACGGATTGGAATGAAATTTGGTATGCAGCTTCCTCAAGGGCCGCAAACGCCCACTAATACAGGATTTTTGGATATTCAGGTTCTAAAGGGGTGTTAAGGGGGTAGACCTGCATTTCATTGAATAGCAATATCTCCCGATTGGTTTCATTGGGGGATCTGATACTCTGCATATAAACTCATCATTAAAAATAAGAAGACACGTGTCTGAGGGTTTTTCGATGTGGTGTATATTATGAGGAGCAAGGGGTGATAAGTGGAGGTTGAAGGATTCCTAACGGAGCGTGTATCTCTTAAACGACATAGGCGAGGAGTTTGGAACTCAGCGGAAAAAAAATCAGCATAAGAAGTAAGTAAATAGATGTTTGACCGTTTTTTCATAAATCCAATTTAAGGGGCCCATGGGGAGAGGTGAAATTCTGGGGGGAAAAACAACAGGAAAGAAAGTGTCCTAACTGATTGACTGACTGACTGACTCACTCATCAAACTCAGGGGAAAAAACTGCTTAAAAATAAGTAAATAGCTGTTCGACATTTTTTTTTTCATAAATCAAATTTAAGGGGTTCATGGGGAGGGGTGAAATTCTGAAAAAAGAAACATTCAATAGCAATATCTCCCGATTGGTTTCATTGGGGGATGTGATACTCGGCATATAAACTCATCATTAAAAATAAGAAGACATGTGTCTGAGGGTTTTTCGATATGGTGTATATTATGAGGTGAAAGGGGTGTAAAGTGGGGGTTGAAGGATTCCTAACGGAGCGTGTATCTCTTAAACGACATAAGCGAGGAGTTTAAAATTCAGCAGGAAAAAATCAGCATAAAAATAAGTAAATAGATGTTTCACCGTTTTTTCATAAATCCAATTTAAGGGGCCCATGGGGAGGGGTGAAATTCGGGGGGGGGGGGGGAAACAGGTAATATGTAAAATTATACATGGCCTATGTTGTAGACAATAACACATTACATCTTTTTTGTCTCTTGGTATTTCATCATGCGACGAATACTTAGGGAGTTATTAATGATTTTGTACTTTTTGGCCGGAATTTTCTAAGTCCCAGGAATGACATAAAAATTGATTCGAATGAAATTTCAAAAATAGCTTTTTAATACTTTTATTATATTTTTCACGTCTTTTAGGGTCCGAAACCAACATGATATTTTGATGTTTTTTTCGTCCCATGCATTTTTGGTTTCAGGTGATAGAATTATTTTCCACTAGGACCCATGCTTATCTATCTACATATATAACTAATGTTATAACGGGATTCCAAATGTAATTGCGGGCGAAGCCGCGGGTAACAGCTAGTTCTCTATAATTTGAAGTCTGTGATTACAGTATTGTTGTCATGCACAGATCTGTCGTTTGTTTACATCAATAATGAGATGTATGAGTGAGTTCGCAGTCTCGAGTCTTCTTTAGTAGGGGGTCAAGGCCGGTTCTGCTTCACCCATTTTATTTGTACCCGACTGTACATGTTAAATAATTAATATCTGGTGAACCCATGGTCGGATGTTGACAAATGAGGTGTCGTTGGACTCGAGCTGACGTCCTCTTTCCTATGGACCACTCGTTATATTTTTCAAAAAAAAAAAGTTTTTGAAAATAGGCGATAGTTTAAAAACCAAACATGATAGAACGTTGTGCCATCGTTGAAACGAATGGTCTTTATGTCCTTTATATTTTATAATAAAACTTTTTTATTTTTGATGTTTTTTTGAAAAAAGTTCAATTTTGAAATTCCTTGATTTTGGAAACTTTAATTTTTACAAATAAGTTTGTTTGACATAAATGAAAGGCCCCTACCTCTTCTACCCCCAAAATAAATTTCAAGTGTCTAGGATATAAAAGGAAAAAGAGTAGTGTCAATTGGCGAGTACTACTTAACCCCCTACTTTCATATAAACTTTGCCGATATCTCCCGAACGCGTGGTCGGATTTTAACGAACGAGGTATTGTTGTCGTTGGGATGACGTTCTCTTGGCTAAGAATGTGTGTTGGTATTTAAAAAAATGAAAATGTTTGTTTTTTGGATTGGCGCTATTTTGGAAACGGTGAATTGGAAAAAAGTTTGTTTGACGTTAATGAAAGGTGGGTATGCCCTTTAGGTGGACAACAAGTTTCAAGGGTGTAGGAGGAAGAAAAAAATGATAGCCTACTTTCTCGCGAACATTGGTGATCACTGGCGAACGGATGGTCGGATTTTAACAAATGAGGTGTCGTTGGACTCGAGCTGACGTCCTCTTTCCTATAGACCACTCGTTTTTTGAAAATGTTTGTTTTTAAAAGTAGGCTATAGTTTGAAAACCAAACATGATAGAACGTTGTTCAATAGTTCAAACAAATGGCCTCTTAAGACCTTTATTTTTTTATAATAGTACTATTTTTATCAACACCCTCCGAATCATCCTGGAGCAGAGTGTGGAGTGGCGGAATACCCTTTACCTCACATTTGTTGACTTCGAGAAAGCCTTCGACTCCGTAAATCAAAGAATTATGTGGAAGACCCTCGAGGAATATAAAATTCCAACAAAGATCATCAGAATCATGGAAGAGATGTACGAAGGGTATGAGTGCCAGGTTCTTCACGAAGGAAAATTAACAGAAAAGATAAAGGTCAGTTCCGGAGTGAGACAGGGGTGTGTCCTTTCCCCCACTCTGTTCCTGTTGGTCCTGGATAGTGTGATGAAGAAGGTAATGGGAGGACGGAAGAGGGGTATTCAATGGGGTATAAATGACAGGCTTGAAGATCTGGATTTCGCAGACGACATTTGTCTTATGGCACAACGGTACCGAGACATAGAAGATAAGCTGGGGAGGTTGCAGAGAGAAGCAGAACGTGCAGGACTGATGATCAACACCAACAAGACCAAAGAGATGAGGATAAATTCTGACATCACGACTAGTTTGACAGTCAACGGAAAGGACATCGAGCGAGTTGAGTCCTTCCTCTACCTTGGAAGTATAGTCACAAATGATGGGGGAGCAGAGGAAGATGTTCGAAGCCGTATCAGGAAGGCAAATGGTGCCTTTGTCCAGCTCTACCCCATCTGGAGAAATAGAAACATTTCCAGGAAGACCAAGCTCAGCCTTTTCAATAGCAACGTAAAGTCGATTCTTCTCTACGGCTGTGAAACATGGAAAGTCACAAAACCGATCAACAACCAGCTACAGGTGTTCATTAACAGATGTCTGCGTCGCATCATGAATGTGAGGTGGCCGGACATAATCTCAAATGAAGATCTTTGGACCATCACCAATCAACAACCGATTAGCATCCAGATCAAGGAGAGGAAATGGCGCTGGATTGGTCACACACTAAGGAATCCGGACGGAGCTATTGAGAGGGCGGCGCTAGACTGGAATCCTCAAGGCGCCAGGAAGCGAGGTCGAACTAAGAAGACCTGGAAGAGGACGATCGAAAATGAAATTGCAGAGGTGGACAAGAACTGGAGTCAAGTGAAGAGAATGGCCAGGAACCGTACTGCGTGGAGAAATTTCGCCAAGGCCCTATGCTCCGGAAGGAGCGGCAGGAATTAAGTAAGTAAGTAAGTAAGTTCTATGACAAGAACTATGCATTTTTTATTTCTTTATTTTTTAAATAAAAGAGTGTTTGTAGACAGAGAGCCGGTAGCGCTTGACGTATGTCACAACGAGTCTATGACTGAGCATGGTGAATACTGGAAATGGCTATTTTGACGGGGACGATGTATGGCAAAACGAGGGGTTGCTTTTTGATATTTTTTCCTATGACGAATGAATGAAGGCGAATATTTTGAAATGTGACAACCATGCTAAGATTTTTTACCCCTGAAGGGGATCTTTAACGTTTTAGTTAACGGTGATGAGCGAGATCGCTCTCTGACACAACAGACGGTTGAAGGATATGACCAAGTGATTCTTAGACGGTGACCGTGCCCGGAAGAAATGAATTGCTATTTTGGTGGGATGGCGGGGCAGCTTATGACGGTTGGTTTTGTGATATTTCCTATGACGGATAGAGGCGAATATTTGAAAATGTGTTAAGTGTGCTAGGAATTTTTTACCCCTGAATGGGATCTTTAACATGCTAGTAAACGGTAATAACCGAGACTGCTGTCTGGCACAGTAAATGGTTTTAGAATATGTAAACCTATAACATTTGCTCGACCAAGTCATGTGCATGTACGCAAAGAGCCAAAACGGTAAGGTCATTGGCCTGAAATGTTATAAACTAAATATTGAACTGGGTAAAGTCATGTGTTTTAGGGTGAAAGTATGTGGTTAACATGATCATGCATTGAGGATGGCCGCTTGCTAGTAATTATTATTACAGTAAAATGTTTAATAATAATAAGACACACACGTTTTGAATGATACAGAACTGTGTTGCTTGCTTGCACTCAATCCACGACCTGGCCAGGCCTTGTCAAAGCGACTGCTGATAACACAAGAATGTCTACGTGGGCAGGAAATAAAGGGTCATGTTACTTGGCTGGTAGAGGTTAGCAGGTCTGTCGTTTAAACAGACCTGGTAGAGGCTAGGAGGTCTGGCGTTTAAACAGAGAGACCGCCATTTTGGTTCCTAGACAGCCGTACTACCTATGTATAAGAGGCAGCCATTTTGGTTCCTTATTAAAAACATGAAACTAGTATAAGGTACACGAATCTTATTCAGATTGAGGAATGTGAAGAGGCGTGGGAACACGTGTGAGAGAGACAACATTTCAAGGTCAAAACGCTGAGAAAATGCAACTCTCTCTGTTGCTAGGCTAACTGATAACGATTGCGTTAGTGATGCACTTGCCATTTTAGCACACGGACGTATACAGTAGAGCTCTGAACTGAACTTTGGAAGAACAATCCTTTTATTTTTTTGGTAAGTACCTATGAATGATTATTTTAATAATGTCATGCTAATGAACCTTAAATTTGTAGTTATTGATTAGGTAATTAATGATTTTTATTTATTTATTTGTTTGCAGATAACCGGTATACCTTACATGTCAGAGATACAAAAAACCATTGCGCATTTGGGCCCACTAGAAGGAAACAGTAACAAGCCAGTGCAAGTGATGGTGAGATTATTTTTTTAAACTAACTTGTTTCATCTTTTTTGTATGATATTATTTTATTTTATGAAATGCATGTATTAACTTGAATTTAGTTATTTATAGCGGTTTATTTTATTTATTTTTAGAAACTTGGAAAGAAAAGCCTTACCACTATAACAGTTGCTGAAAACCCAAGACGCAGTAGAGTGAAATCATTGTTTCCAGGCAGTGAACTATTGAAACTCAGGTAAGTCTAACTTAAAAATGCTACTCCATTTTACCACTAATGAAAAACCATAGACAAAAGTATTCATTACCTGTACATGACTGGTACAATGATTGCTTTCTTTAATAATGGCCATGTATTGACAAACGGTACAAGACTATATTGGTTGTTGACTGGGAAAAGTACAAGGCCATATTGGATTTTCTAAAAACAAAACAAACAAAAAACGGACTCAACAAATATCCACAGGTTTGAACACGATAATCTGAACAAATTGACATGACATTCATTTTTGTTTATATATTGGTTAAAGGGGGATGTAAATGACTAAAGCTTTATAAAAAGAAAATAAGTGCATGGGTTACTGTTAGTGCCAACATACAGTTTATTTTAATGGTGTTTTGATATATTAATGTCAATTAACGTTAAAGTTTAATTACAAGTATTGATTGATTGATTGATTGATTGATTGAGAGATGGGTTATTTTGTTTGTTTTTAGGTTTGGTCATGCGCCATTAACATAGTGAACAGACAGTGAACAAGCATACATTATGCATTAAAGTACTCAGTGCTCTTGTGCAACGTTAATAACTTGCAATAAAAAAGTGTTATTATAACACATGGCGTTAGTACCAAATACAACAAGTGAGCAAGTTGGTTTACCACGTAGGTTAAATTTAAAATCAGAACATGATCGTTGGTTAACATTTGAATCCTGGCCTGTAGGCTTTTTGTCGACACATAAACTTGCAAAAGCGGTTTTTTTAACTTGAAAGGAGAAGATGTGGTGCGCTGTGTGTTTTGTCGTATTGAACTTTCACACTGGGAAGAAGGGGATGATCCCTTTAGAGACCATTTACGATGGTCTCCTTGTTGTCCTTACATGCTTGGAAAACAAGTGGGTAACCTACCTGTGTATCCATTTTACCGAACCACAAGGCCATTGGCCGCTACGTATGTTGTTGAATCACAAATAATAATAATGATGTATTACCAGCCAACAACGGTAGTGTCGATATATGTGGTCCATATGCCATAGACAGTGTTGAATTGGCGCGTGCTTTTGAAAAATTGGGAGTTTGCAAGACCAAAGCACTAGCACACCCAGAGTACAGCTCTGTTGAAAAACGTTTAGAATCTTATAAAAATGTTTGGCCATTAATATTAAAACACCTTACCAAACAGCTAAGTGAAGCTGGTTTTTTTTATACTGGTGAAGGGGATAAAACAATATGTTTTTATTGTGGATTTGCTTTTAAGGATTGGCAAATGACTGATGACCCTTTTGTGCAACACGCTCGTGCATACTCAAAAGACGACGCACAAAAGACGTTTGTGTCGTCTTAAATCCTTACACTTATCACAACGTATAAAATAGGATTTAAGACGACACTCAAAACACGTTTCATATTCATTCATAAGTCCGTTATTATTAGGAACCATTTTCTGCCAACAGGTGCTTACTGCATATGGCAAGGCTTCACACTCCTGGGTTAGTCAGCCTTTCTTGCTAAGGATCCTCTATATACCCTAGACAAGGCTATACATGTTAGTTCTGAACACTTAGTGTTAATTGTATATTAAAATTATATGCACAGCTTATACAAGCACGTTTTGCATGCAGTCAAACTTTAAAAGATAGTTACATACAACACGCAAAGTGTATTTCCGCTACCTAGCGGTGAATATGAGTACTCACTGGTGATATCCGAGGTGAGCTGATTTGCTCACACATTTGCTCCCATATTTTCCCGCCCCATATTGACTCCCATATTGGCTCCCACATTTGTCCCCATATTTGCTACCACTTTTGCCCCCCATATTGACTCCCACATTCGCTCCCACTTTTGCTCCCATATTGGCTCTCATATTGGCTCCCATATTGGCTCCCACATTTGCTCCCAACTTTTTTGCTCCCCATATTAATGCCAACTCTTATAACTATAAGCAGCAGCAAAATGTAAATGGAATAATATTTCTGATAATGTTTAAAACAAAAGTCCTGAGGTCTTGGGTTTGAATTCTCAACTATGGTTGTCAGCCAATGAGTTACACTACAGAAAACTTTTATTTTTGTGTTGTGTTGCATGATAATTTCCCCATCTCGCGGTGTAGTGGCTACTATACTTGGATGTTATCCCAGAGGTTTTGGGTTCCAACTCGACTATGCCCAGAATTTAATTCTTGATCTGAGAGTTGGAAGGTTAGGTTAGGTGAAGTTAGGTTAGGTGAAGTTAGGTCAAGTTAGGTTAGGTGAAGTTGGGTTAGGTTAGGTAAAGTTAGGTTAGGTTAGATAAAGTTAGGTTAGAAAAAGTTAGGTTAGGTTAGGTTAGGTGAGATTGTTTTAGTAAAACACCACATTTGCCCCCACTCTTTACTCACACATTTTGCTCCCACTTTGTGTACCCACTTTTGCTCGCACTTTTTTGCTCACACTTTTTGCTCCCACTTTTGCTTTCACATTTGCTCCCACTTTCTGATCTCATATTTGCTCACACTTGTTTGCTCCCACTTTTGTTTACACTTTCTTGCTCCCACTTCTGCTCCCACTTTTTTTTTGCTCTCATATTTTCTCCCACTTTTGCTTACACTTTTTGCTCCCACTTTTTTCTCCGACTTTTTGCTCCCACTTTTGCTTTCACATTTGCTCCCATACTTGCTCCTACTTTTTTTGCTCTCATATTTGCTCCTACTTTTGCTTTCACATTTGCTCCCACTTTTTGCTCCCATACTTGCTCCTACTTTTTTGCTCTCATATTTTCTCCCACTTTTGCTTACACTTTTTGCGCCCACATTTGCATCCATACATGCTCGCACATTAAACTATTGTTCTTATTACCAAGTTGTCTTTACTAGAGCTTAGTCTATGCTTGACAGTTGATATGGAAGTATCAGTGACTAGGTATGGTAAGCCTCATGCATTCTATAAAGGATATTCATATATTGTGAAACGAACCAATAAAAATGGAACTGTTATTTGGCGTTGTTCTAAACAACGTTCAAAACAATGTTGCAGTGAGCTAAAAAGTAAAAATAGTGAGGTTTTAAGTGTCAGTGATCATCAATGTAGTGTACTACATGAAACATTGTTGCTGTCAACAAAAAATCATAAAAATGCTAAAAAGCAAGTGCTACAAAACAATACTAGTATTGAAAATAATTCAATGTTCAAAAAACCCTTAACATTATCAAAAGCAACGCAGAATCTACATGAGGACACTGCAGAGGAAGAGGAAGAGGAACAGGAACCGGAATATTTAACTGGTTTTAGTAATGTTGAGGCTAATTATAGTGATTATAATAATAGTGATATAGATCATGCTGCTTATGATTATGATAGTGATAATGATCCGAAACAAGACAATAACGTTTTCATGCCTATTGTTCACCGTGGAAGAAAAAAAGATCTACAACAAGCTTTGTTTTTAAAACTATAACACACTATCGTAAAGGCAAAGACTTGTATTAAGTGTGCATTTTATTGTCATAATCATGTATACTCTGCAATGTTAAATATTCCAACTTTGTATAAAATAAAACAACATTGTAACATCATTTTGCATTTATTTACAAACTTTATATATTTTTTTTGTTTCATGATAATATTTTTAAGACAATACTAAAAACTAAAACATTATTATTCTATACACATTTTTTTCTTTCAGTCCATTGTCATCACTTATATTTTCCATTATTATTCACATTTGTTTTTTATTTAATTAAAACGAACCATGCACCTATTGTTTTTAAAACCTCCATAAATTAAGTGTACAGGTTGTACAGCATTATTCACTTCATCAAAAACACTCTCCGACATATCATTAAACCTTGTAGGCAGATATGTCTCAAATTTTTCGCATACACAAAGCACACGATCACCATATGCTGTTTTCAATTTCCGAATCTTGATAATGCGGAATGGAATATGCGTTGGCAATTCGCTGAGCTTCTTTGTCTCTAAGCCACATGATTGTCCCACAGCATTCAAAATAGTCATTGAAGTATTCTATAAACAAAACAAAAGCATATCTATTACACACTACAACAGCTTGTAATAAAATTGTGCAATTAGGGATTTTGCACTATGCATTGCTAATAAATTATACTAGTTATGCAAGAAATGCCCTAACTGTTGCAGAAACTACTTTTCTGCATTTAGCACAAGTGTTAAGTTGCCCCAGAGGAGTGCGTCAGGCCTCGGCAGCCGGCAGAGTTCATATCCTCGCCGCTAGATGGGGTCTTCATTCATTCCATACCTGACCCGGTCGGAGACTGGAAGCAGGCTGTGGATTTTCATTGTTAAGTTCTAATGCACACTTGACACAGGCTATCATGTGTCCACAAGGCAAAAATACAACACCTAGTTCATCTTGATAACAAATTTAACATAATTGTTGGTCACACTTTTGTATCTGTTCGTAAGACAAGTCTTTTCCTTCAGCCTCGTGTATTTGCTCCGCGTGTTCTAACTCTAAAGGCCCTTTTATGTCTTGTGCTACAATCACGTTTTCTTTACGAATAGTGTTCACAAATTCCTGACCTTTAAGCAACACCATGTATTTACAGTTAGGTAACCAACGAGCGTGTTGCACAAAAGTGTCATCGGTCATTTGCCAATCCTTTAAAGCAAATCCACAATAAAAACATATTGTTTTATCCCCTTCACCAGCATTTAAAAAAATCCAGCTTCACTTAGCTGTTTGGTAAGGTGTTTTATTATTAATGACCAAACATTTTTATAAGATTCTAAACGTTTTTCAACAGAGCTGTACTCTGGATGTGCTGGTGCTTTAGTCTTGCAAACTCCCAATTTTTCAAAAGCACACGCCAATTCAACACTGTCTATGGCATATGGACCACATATATCGACACTACCGATGTTGGCTGGTAATACATCATTATTATTATTTATTTGTGATTCATCAACATACGTAGCGGCCAATGGCCTTGTGGTTCGGTAAAATGGATACACAGGTAGGTTACCCACTTGTTTTCCAAGCATGTAAGGACAACAAGGAGACCATCGTAAATGGTCTCTAAAGGGATCATCCCCTTCTTCCCAGTGTGAAAGTTCAATACGACAAAACACACAGCGCACCACATCTTCTCCTTTCAAGTTAAAAAAACCGCTTTTGCAAGTTTATGTGTCGACAAAAAGCCTACAGGCCAGGATTCAAATGTTAACCAACGATCATGTTCTGATTTTAAATTTAACCTACGTGGTAAACCAACTTGCTCACTTGTTGTATTTGGTACTAACGCCATGTGTTATAATAACACTTTTTTATTGCAAGTTATTAACGTTGCACAAGAGCACTGAGTACTTTAATGCATAATGTATGCTTGTTCACTGTCTGTTCACTATGTTAATGGCGCATGACCAAACCTAAAAACAAACAAAATAACCCATCTCTCAATCAATCAATCAATCAATCAATCAATCAATACTTGTAATTAAACTTTAACGTTAATTGACATTAATATATCAAAACACCATTAAAATAAACTGTATGTTGGCACTAACAGTAACCCATGCACTTATTTTCTTTTTATAAAGCTTTAGTCATTTACATCCCCCTTTAACCAATATATAAACAAAAATGAATGTCATGTCAATTTGTTCAGATTATCGTGTTCAAACCTGTGGATATTTGTTGAGTCCGTTTTTTGTTTGTTTTGTTTTTAGAAAATCCAATATGGCCTTGTACTTTTCCCAGTCAACAACCAATATAGTCTTGTACCGTTTGTCAATACATGGCCATTATTAAAGAAAGCAATCATTGTACCAGTCATGTACAGGTAATGAATACTTTTGTCTATGGTTTTTCATTAGTGGTAAAATGGAGTAGCATTTTTAAGTTAGACTTACCTGAGTTTCAATAGTTCACTGCCTGGAAACAATGATTTCACTCTACTGCGTCTTGGGTTTTCAGCAACTGCTATAGTGGTAAGGCTTTTCTTTCCAAGTTTCTAAAAATAAATAAAATAAACCGCTATAAATAACTAAATTCAAGTTAATACATGCATTTCATAAAATAAAATAATATCATACAAAAAAGATGAAACAAGTTAGTTTAAAAAAAATAATCTCACCATCACTTGCACTGGCTTGTTACTGTTTCCTTCTAGTGGGCACAAATGCGCAATGGTTTCTTGTATCTCTGACATATAAGGTATACCGGTTATCTGCAAACAAATAAATAAATAAAAATCATTAATTACCTAATCAATAACTACAAATTTAAGGTTCATTAGCATGACATTATTAAAATAATCATTCATAGGTACTTACCAAAAAAATAAAAGGATTGTTCTTCCAAAGTTCAGTTCAGAGCTCTACTGTATACGTCCGTGTGCTAAAATGGCAAGTGCATCACTAACGCAATCGTTATCAGTTAGCCTAGCAACAGAGAGAGTTGCATTTTCTCAGCGTTTTGACCTTGAAATGTTGTCTCTCTCACACGTGTTCCCACGCCTCTTCACATTCCTCAATCTGAATAAGATTCGTGTACCTTATACTAGTTTCATGTTTTTAATAAGGAACCAAAATGGCTGCCTCTTATACATAGGTAGTACGGCTGTCTAGGAACCAAAATGGCGGTCTCTCTGTTTAAACGCCAGACCTCCTAGCCTCTACCAGGTCTGTTTAAACGACAGACCTGCTAGCCTCTACCAGCCAAGTAACATGACCCTTTATTTCCTGCCGACGTAGACATTCTTGTGTTATCAGCAGTCGCTTTGACAAGGCCTGGCCAGGTCGTGGATTGAGTGCAAGCAAGCAACACAGTTCTGTATCATTCAAAACGTGTGTGTCTTATTATTATTAAACATTTTACTGTAATAATAATTACTAGCAAGCGGCCATCCTTAATACATGATCATGTTAACCACATACTTTCACCCTAAAACACATGACTTTACCCAGTTCAATATTTAGTTTATAACATTTCAGGCCAATGACCTTACCGTTTTGGCTCTTTGCGTACATGCACATGACTTGGTCGAGCAAATGTTATAGGTTTACATATTCTAAAACCATTTACTGTGCCAGACAGCAGTCTCGCTTATTACCGTTTACTAGCATGTTAAAGATCCCATTCAGGGGTAAAAAAATTCCTAGCACACTTAACACATTTTCAAATATTCGCCTCTATCCGTCATAGGAAATATCACAAAACCAACCGTCATAAGCTGCCCCGCCATCCCACCAAAATAGCAATTCATTTCTTCCGGGCACGGTCACCGTCTAAGAATCACTTGGTCATATCCTACAACCGTCTGTTGTGTCAGAGAGCGATCTCGCTCATCACCGTTAACTAAAACGTTAAAGATCCCATTCAGGGGTAAAAAATCTTAGCATGGTTGTCACATTTCAAAATATTCGCCTTCATTCATTCGTCATAGGAAAAAATATCAAAAAGCAACCCCTCGTTTTGCCATACATCGTCCCCGTCGAAATAGCCATTTCCAGTATTCACCATGCTCAGTCATAGCCTCGTTGTAACATACGTCAAGCGCTACCGGCTCTCTGTCTACAAACACTCTTTTATTTAAAAAAATAAAGAAATAAAAAATGCATAGTTCTTGTCATAGAAACTTGACATTTATTTTCATGGTAGAGGGAGTAGGGATATTTCATTTATGTCAAACAAACTTATTTGTCAACGTGTTAGTTTCCAAAATAGTAAAAATTCAAAATTTAAGGGTTTTCAAAAAGTCTCAAAAATAAAAATAGTATTATTATAAAAATAAAGGTCTTAAGAGGCCATTTGTTTGAACTATTGAACAACGTTCTATCATGTTTGGTTTTCAAACTATCGCCTACTTTTAAAAACAAACATTTTCAAAAAAACGAGTGGTCTATAGGAAAGAGGACGTCAGCTCGAGTGCAACGACACCTCATTTGTTAAAATCCGACCATCCGTTCGCCAATGATCACCAATGTTCGCGAGAAAGTAGGCTATCATTTTTTCTTCCTCCTACACCCTTGAAACTTGCTGTCCGCCTAAAGGGCATACCCACCTTTCATTAGCGTCAAACAAACTTTTTTCCAATTCACCGTTTCCAAAATAGCGCCAATCCAAAAACAAACATTTTCATAATTTAAAAATAAAATACCAACACACATTCTTAGCCAGGAGAACGTCATCCCAACGCCAACAATACCTCGTTCGTTAAAATCCGACCACGCGTTCGGGAGATATCGGCAAAGATTATATGAAAGTAGGGGGTTAAGTAGAACTCTCCAATTGACACTACTCTTTTTCCATTTTTATCCTAGACACTTGAAATTTATTTTGGGGGTAGAAGAGGTAGGGACCTCTCATTTATGTCAAACAAACTTATTTGTAAACATTAAAGTTTCCAAAATAAAGGAATTTCAAAATTGAACTTTTTTCAAAAAACATCAAAAATAAAAAGTTTTATTATAAAATATAAAGGACATAAAGACCATTCGTTTCAATGATGGCACAACGTTCTATCATGTTTGGTTTTTTAACTATCGCCTATTTTCAAAAACTTTTTTTTTTTTTTTTTTTTTGAAAAATATAACGAGTGGTCCATAGGAAAGAGGACGTCAGCTCGTGTCCAACGACACCTCATTTGTCAACATCCGACCATGGGTTCACCAGATATGAATTATTTAACATGTACAGTCGGGTACAAATAAAATGGGTGAAGCAGAACCGGCCTTGCCCCCCTACTTTCTTTCAAGCGTTGTGTTACAGTAGGCAATGCTTGATTTGTGTAATCAAAATTAGTTCAAGAACAAAATTAGAACAAGTATCTTTCCATAAGTTAAAAAAAAAGCGTGTTGTTCAAACTGTGGAGGATGGACAATTAAAAAGAGATGTCGCCAAACTGTTCGGCATTTTACCATCGACATTAATTGTCGATGATTTTGAAAGACAAAGATCGCGTCTCCCGAAGTGCCGTAAATGCGTGTAGGAAAAGGTCAATCGGCTGTCTCCTCCCTGGAAGTATGTGCGTCTACCAACGATTTGCAGGTTAACGTTGAGAAGACGAAATATATGATCTTCAGGAAAGGCGGACGAGCGTCCAAGGACGACAGTATAATTTTGAAACAAACTCCCCTTCAAATTGTAAATAGCTTCACCTATTTCGGCTTGACTCTGCAAACTACCATGCAATCCTTCAGGATTCACATAAAACAGCGGGTGGCATAGCCACTAAAGCTATTTCCGATATTAGAAACATTACTCGACTTTCACTGAAATCCGCCTTAGCCCTATTTGATGCCAAGGTTGTTCCGGTCCTCACATATGGGTTGGACATAGTCTGGGATAAATTATGCACGGGCGATCTCAGATAACTTAAAAAAGTCAAAGCGCGATACTTAAAGGCCGCCCTAGGAGTATCAAAATACACGCGCTCCCGACTTGTTTATGAATTTGCCAGAGAAACTTTTCTTATTGAAGACTTAAGATTTCTATTACAATTGCCTTCTACAAGACAAGAACAGGAATTCCTAAGGATGAGACAAAGAAAGCGAGCGGAAATCGACCTGGAATTCTATGGGACTGATGCCATGTCTCTGAGAAATTGGACTGAACCTAACTATGAAATGAAGAGTGCTCTGAATAGACTTGCTGTACACGGCTTCCATCATAAGCTGTGCGTGCGACGCGACGTGGCTTTCATGAATCTTCTGAACAGTGTGTATGCATATCATGTGCTAAACAGTGTGGTCGACACCATTTTAGTGAATGCTCTAAGACAACACTTTCCTTATTAGATTACCGTACTCGAAAATGTAATTCACATTTGTGCGCAGTTCCTTTATTATTAAAAAGGTCATGTCAGGGTGAATTTCCCCGTCTTGAGGAGTGCTTGCTTAAGTGGATTCGTCAGTGTAGAGGACAAATGTTGGGAAATAAAAATCAGTAAGTAAGTAAGTAAGTACAGTAATAAAATCACGAAAATCAAACTCTTGTTTAATTGAATTTCTCTCTCCCTTCCTCTCGGATTTTGAACTCTCGGTAAATTGACCTTTTCCCCTTGTCCCTTGAGTTTCAAACTATCGAGAGTCGACTATATATCCTCCTGAAAGAAACACTTCAAGGCCTCTCGTAGCAAATCACTCTCTGGTTGGCACCGACACAAGATGGATAACTTTGAGCAGATGTGTCCCTTTCACTTTATAAGCCAGGAGGTCAACTGTTCCATCTGGAGGAGTTAGTAATGAAGACTGATTGTTGTAGCCATTACCATAATGTAGTAAGTTACAGTATTACGTATGTTGACATCAGGGTTACACATTATTTAATCTACTGGACGTTTCCAGCAGGTGTTAGCAATAATTGATGATAGAAATAGGCTGATTTTGGAAGGTAGAATAAGGAAAGATAAGAGAAAGTTCATGGCATTTGTAGACTTAGAAAAGGCTTTTGATAACGTTGATTGGACTAAATTGTTTGACATTTTGTAAATGATTGGAATAAAGTACAGGGATAGGAGGGTGATCTACAATCTGTACAGAAACCAGACAGCAGTCATTCGAGCTGATGGACATGAGAGAGAAGCTGGTATTCAGAAAGGTGTGAGGCAAGGCTGCAACTTATCACCCATACTTTTCAATCTTTACATTGGACAAGCAATGAAGGAAATTAGAGAGAAATTTAAAGTGGGAGTGAAGATTCAAGGAGAAATAATTTCAACTCTGAGATTTGCTGATGACATCGTCATCTTGGCTGACACGCCTGAGGATTTGAATGAGTTTTTGAATGGTATGGACTCTGTCTTGAGGAAAGAATTCAAGATGAAAATTAATAAATGTAAAACAAAAATATTGGAATGCAGCCGCAATAAATCAGAAACCTCAATGGACATCAAATTGGTAGGGGAGAAACTAAAGGAAGTAGGTGTCTTCTGTTACTTAGGAAGCGAAATAACCAGTGATGGACGAAGCAAAGAGGATATAAAAAGTAAGTTGGCTCAGGCAAGGAACGCATTTCTACAGAAAAAGAATCTGTTGACATTGAATATAGATTTAGGTAATAGGAAGACATTTTTGAAAACCTTTGTCTGAAGCGTCGCACTCTATGGAAGTGAAACTTGGACTATTGGTGCAGCAGAAAAGAGGAGAATTGAAGCGTTTGAAATGTGGTGTTACAGGAGAATGATGAAGATCAGATGGGTAGATAGGGTTACAAACGAAGAGGTATTAAGACGAGTGGGAGAGGAGAGATGTTTCTGGCGACTGCTAATGAAGAGAAGAGATAGGTTGGTAGGACACATACTAAGGCACCCAGGAATAGCAAGCTTAGTTATGGAAGGAATGGTGGAGGATAAGAACTGTACGGGTAGACCAAGGTTGGAATATGTTAAACAGATTGCCTCGGATGTAGGGTGTGGTAGAGATGAAACGATTAGCTCAGGACAGGGAGGCATGGAGTGCTGCATCAAACCAGTCAAAAGACTGAAGACTCAAACAACAGAAATAACAATAAATGGCCTTAGGTGCCTGGTATATGTTGGATATACTCCCTCCAATCTCAATAAATAAAGTAAGCTTCCTGTCTGAACATTTAGAAATTTTGGCTAATACTTTGTAAAAAGCATTACCATGTTAGGAAAATGTATTATATTTACCGTATTGATTGGCGGCTTCGGTGGCGTAGTTGGTAGCATGCTGAGCTTCTATGCCCAAGATCGTGGGTTCAAACCCGGCCGAAGTCGTCGGATTTTTTAAGAGCGTAAAAAATACCTCAATATGCCAACCCTCGGAGGAGAAGTAAAGTCGGCGGTCCCATGTGTTAGATTTATGGCATGTTAAAGAACCTTCCACTAATTACACCAGTGGGAAGCAAAATTATAGGTTAAAAATTTGAACAACGCTCTTAGGTTGCAACGTTCGTCGCCAGGAGCCGACTGCGGTGGCGTCTAGAAACCAAGTTCTGAACTAGTAATCGTTGACGGTGTCGTTTGGCGGTAAAAGTAGGAACTACTTGAAATTCAATGTCTGCACACTAATACAGTCATCACAAGTAACACCGGTTATCGGACAGATTCTACACACACCCAAAGAACGCAGGGCTACATGGCCGCATTGTGGCAGCCCCTAAACTGAGGAACCAACCAACCAACCGTATCGATTAAAAGATAACTCTAAAAAAATACTGTTGTTGTTTGAGTCTTCAGTCTTTCCATCGGTTTGATGAAGCTGTCCATGCTTCCTTGTCCTGAGCTAATCGTTTCATCTCTACATAGCTACATCACCCTACACCCGAGGCAATCTGTTTAACGTATTCTAACCTTGATCTACCCCTACAGTTCTTATCCTCTACCCTTCCTCCTATAACTAAGTTTGCTATTCATGGGTGTATTAGTTTGTGTCCTACCAACCTATCTCTTCTCTGCATTAGCAGTCGCCAGAAACATCTCTCCTCTCCCACCCGTCTTAATACCTCTTCATTCGTAACCATATCTACCCATCCCCTGTAATACCAGATTTCAAACCTTCTTTTCTGCTGCTCCAACAGTCCAAGTTTCACTTCCATAGAGCGCCACGCTCCAGACAAAGGCTTTCAAAAATGACTTCCTAATACCTAAATCCAGTGCTTTTTTTAAAACAAAATGTAAGGGGTACTCTCAGCGAGGTGCCTCCGTGGCAAGTCCCGCGTCCGGAAATTCTGTTAGATCTGCACCGAGGTCCTAAGGTGAACACGGATGCCTCCGTTTACCGGAGGCAGTTCCACAGCATAGTTCACCAATTTCCGGACGCTGGCATTCTCTACACGGATGGTTCGAAGGTGGACGAGAAAGTGGGTTGTGCTTACGTTATTGATGGTGCAAATACCAAGATCTCTTTGCCTGAGGCCTGTAGTGTGTTTACTGCGGAGCTCGTTGCCATCTATGAAGCTCTACAGGATGCACGAATCCACTTTCTCGTGTGTATCGACTCTTTGAGTTTATTGCAGTCAATTGCTACATGTTTCCTACAACACCCCCTAGTGCAGTGAATCCACGACCTACTAGCCGAGCTGTGCCACGCTGACACTCGAATCACCTTTCTGTGGTTTCCAAGCCACATGGGAATTGCGGGAAATGAGTTAGCTGATCAAGCTGCAAAAGAGGCGATATCACTACCACCTCGACCAATGGAGGTACCCGCTAGAGATATTCGCTCTTAGTTACGCCTACAAGTTCTGGCTTTTTGGGAGAGTCAGTGGCTAGCTGACCCACTGCCCAGTAAACTGAGAGCGATCAAGGGAACTACTCGCGTGTGGCGGAGCTCTTTCCTGTCACGGAGAGAGTCTGTCATATTGTGTAGGCTAAGGATAGGTCATACAAGATCCACCCACTCGTATCTGATGAGAAGGGAAGACCCCCCACTTTGTACCTGTGGAGCCGTATTCACCGTGGCCCACATTTTCACCGAGTGTGTGGATCTTGCTGACTTACGTCGAAACCTTGGTTTGCAGATGACACTCAAACTTATATTAGTCGATGACGCGGTGGCTGCTGATCGCGTTATCCGCTTTATAAGTGAGAGTGGGTTAGGGCCAGCAATCTAAATTCTCCAGTGAACATTGACTCAACGACTTGTTCGTTTTTGAATGATAATGTTTTGTTTTTCCGTAATTTTTGTTTATTTTTATAATTTTTATTTTTTATTTAATCTTTTGTTTTTGTTTTATTAATTTTTGGTCTTTTTAAATTTAGGTGTCCACCTTAAAATTTTCAACTCAATTCCAAATTTGTATTTTTAATCTGTGTTAAGAGGGGCAGATGACCTCGTAGTTCCGCCCCTTAAAACAACAATAACTAACTAACTCATCCCCCAGGGGCTCACATCTTGTGGGCGAGGTTTGGCGACCACGGGGCCCCAGCTGAGTCCAGCATTGCTTCCACTTACTTGTGCCGGGCTCCTCTCTGTCTTCTTTCCTGTCGACCTCACTTGGTCAACTCTTGTTCTCTTCTGACCCCGACGGTATTAGGGTATCCGAGGCCTAGGGAGTCTCTTCCTTTCCCGCCTTAATTGGCCCTTGTCTCATCTTTTCTGATACCCTCCTTTTGCGAGGGGTCAGCCTTCTTTTTCTCTTCCTTTTACCTCCTGCCTTGTGCTCTAGGCCCTTAAGGAGGCAGGGTGTATGTAGCCCCAACACTTCTGGTGCACCCTAGATAATGCTACACCCTCAGGGGCTCACGGCTGGTGAGTTCGGGAGTTGGCGACCCCGAGGGATTCCTGAGCTGGGTCCGTTTTCCCCCTTTTGTCCCTTACCTTTGGGGCGGACCCTCTCCTCTTTCACTTTCCTATATGCCTTTCATGGCTCTCCTTCCTTCCAAGTCCCTCAATCCGCCTTCTCCGAGGGTTGAGGGCATTTCTTTTCCTTCTGTCCTTTTATTTGCCTTATTCTCCTTTAGTTTTCCATTTCTTCTTCTAATATGTAGGTTAGTCGTTAGTTTTAGTTTTAAGTTCGCTTTTCATTTTCATCTTCACGATCACCCAAACCATCAGGGGCCGATAACCTAGATGTTAGGCCCCTTAAAACAACAATTATCATCATCATCATCATCTAACTAACTAACTCAGTTGTAGTCGACAAAATTGGAATTTTGGGCAATTTGCAGAGTCCGGTTATTGCTTTATGGGGTGACATGTTAAATGAAATGTTGAATTGGGTTAATTTATTAACTCATTAACTTGGAGCTATTTCGATGGCTGGGTGGATGTAAAATAGTTCGTTATTTTCTTCATCCCTCAAAACAACCACTCACACAAACTAACAACCTACCCCACCTCCAAACACTAGCCTGCGTGCTTATGAGAACAGAACTTCCTTTTCACGATTGTTAATAGAATATGTTACTTGTTTTTGCTTAAACAAGTACATTTCTTCGAATAAAGCAGCAATTACACAAAGCTTTTGTCGAGCAGAAAATAATATGGCCTATTGTTTCGATTATGCTGCTGAGTGCCGAGTTGCCGACCAAAACAATCTGATTCAATAGATCGATTTAAATCGCGTTGACGCCAGCCGATCGATGAACTTTCAAGTCGGAAGTTATTTTTGCCGGACCAGATACAAATGTACCAATATTTTTTCTAAAGCAGTTTTCAAATGTTTAAGGGGTACGCGTTCCCCCTGAAAAAATGCCCTGCCTAAATCTATATTCGATGTCGTTGTTTGTTTGAGTCTTCAGTCTTTTGACTGGTTTGATGCAGCTTTCCATACCTCCCTCCCTAACCTGAGCTAATCGTTTCATCTCTACATAGCTACCACACCCTACATCCGAGGCAATCTGTTTAACATACTCTAACCTTGGTCTACCCCTACAGTTTTTGTCCTCGACCCTTCCTTCCTTAACTAAGCTTGCTATTCCTGGGTGTCTTAGTATGTGTCCTACCAACATATCTCTTCTCTTCATTAGCAGTCGCCACAAACATCTCTCCTCTCTCACTAGTCTTAATACCTCTTCGTTTGTAACCCTATCTACCCATCTGATCTTCATCATTCTCCTGTAACACCACATTTCAAACGCTTCAATTCTCCTCTTTTCTGCTGCACCAATAGTCCAAGTTTCACTTCCATAGAGTGCGACGCTCCAGACAAAGGTTTTCAAAAATGTCTTCCTAATACCTAAATCTATATTCGATGTCAACAGATTCCTTTTCTGTAGAAATGCTTTCCCTGCCTGAGCCAACCTACTTTTTATATCCTCTTTGCTTCGTCCATCACTGGTTATTTTGCTTCCTAAGTAACAGAAGTCTCCTACTTCCTTTAGTTTTTCCCCTGCCAATTTGATGTCCATAAAGGTTTCTGATTTATTGCGGCTGCATTCCAATATTTCTGTTTTACATTTATTAATTTTCATCATGAATTCTTTCCTCAAGACGGAGTCCATACCATTCAATAACTCATTCTTTCCTCAAAAATACTACGCAAATCAATACAAATTATGAAACATCCATTCAATTGTTGTACATGTTTTGGTCTATGGAGAGATCATCTTCAGCAAGACTTAGATCATCAGTAAATTTTAAGTAAAATATACTGTAGGCCTAATTAATTTGAATCTAAAATTGTCATTTGGTATGTAACAAAATGATTGCTATAGCCATACCTTATAATTTAAATGTAATAAATACATGGATATATTTACAAAATACACTTGATTTAATATAAGAATGATAATATCTCTGTGTTTAAATTAAATAACGTTCAAAAATATAAAACGTATAATGTTGTAGGCTAGTATAAGAGCTCGCCAGAGAATCCTTCTTTGTAGAAGACCTACGTATGAGGCTTCCATTCACCGTCAGCTCTAATAAACTGCTCCTTGAAAGAGAAAAGAAGAGAAGGGAGAATTGGCTGGACTTTTAAACAACAGAAGCCATGATAAATACTGTAAATCCTGAGCCGACACAAATCAAGAACTCCTACACCTGGTGACCTCAATAGCTGTGCATGGATACCTACACAAAGTATGCAAGACCAAGTGCTTTCACGACCCCGGGAATAACTGTGTTTCTGAATTGTGCGGTCAACCCTGTGACCGTTACCATGTGGTCACCTGTAAAAATAAAAACCGAGTAAAATCCCTGGTAGACTTTTGTGCATATTAAACAATGTATACAAATGCGTAGTACAAAGATACTAACACAACTTACAGTACGGTATGTAACTTATAAACAACTTGTGCGCATTTCATTTTAATAATAATGTTGTAGTCTTCAAGAATATCCAAGTACGTTGCCAAAATCAAGTGTGTTTTGTAAAGATATCCTCCCCTCCAGAAAGAAATCGTGCGTACGACACTGCTGGTGCTAATATATAATACTCTTCTGCTTAGTTTATGAATGCCTCAAAACTATTCACTTAACCCGTTGAGTGCTTTGCCCGTCTGTGAACGTCGCACAAGAACTTTTTCTTCATATTCCCCATTTGCTTTCGAGTGCCGAGTCAATCCCTAATATGTTCTGCCATCTATTGGGTATTATATAGGGCTAGTACTACTTGCGATTGGATTTTTGCTTCCGGAAGTAACTAAAGACGATTTTGTAGACGTTTGTCCACTACATCTGAGGTTCATGTGAGATGTAAACAGGCATGGTGGAATAACAAGCAAATTATTCACGCAGCGTTGGGATTTTGGATCAAAGAAAATCATTTTTTGTAATAGTAAGGAGCAACAAGTATTACTTGCCTGCTGATTTTAGGAAATAATTTTATTTTGGGTCCATTGCCTGGTGTGGAGATGATGCCAGCACAAAAATTTGAATTTTGATTCGTCTCAAAATAAATAAATAAACGTAAGGTTTGAATTTACATTTAGATTAATAAAGACCCAAAACATATAGATATTTTAAGGCTATCATCCCCCACCCCCCCCTCCCCCTTCCTCCTCATTCCCTCCCCTTTATAAGTTAAAAATTATGACGTCTACATTGCTTTTAGTTTCGAAAGAAAAACTCGGGACTTATAAGGTTAATATAGACTTGAAATGCATAACTGACGAAACGCAATGCTCGTACCACAAAGGTCCATCGATATACAGGCTGTACCACTATCTCCAGGAAAACAGATTGCGTTACACTGTTGACAACTCATAGATCATAATTATACTGTGTCTACCGCCGGCAAGGATTCGTCAGGCGTGCATTAGCAAAAACTCGAGTTGTTCTAAGACATGCCACGCCAACGCGAGCACTTAGTGCTTGCGCGCCCCGGTGCCACACCGAGCGGCACCAGTGCTTTTCCCCTCCTTCCCCTCTTTCTCCACAGTCAGACTTGGATGATGAGCAATGGATCGCTAACCTCGCTTTCAGGATTTAAATATCTCGTTGCATGGCAAAAATAAATGAATCAGTGCTATGTGTCACCGTATTGAAAGTTTCAAATTGCAGCTTGTCCTTTTTAAAATTCAGCTTCAAGATGGAAATTGGGACAATTTTCCCTCTCTAAAATCCTTGAATCCCGAGGATTCATGCCCTTGCCCTGAAATGTGTTGCTATGTTCAGAACAACGTTCGCTTGTGAACAGATGTTTACAATTATGAATATTGACAAAACAAAAACAAAGTCATGTTTGTCTGATGCTTCCTTGAAAACTATACTTCGGATTGCAACTGCCAAAACGATTGTTCCAAATATCGGAAAATTAGTGGCTTCAAAGCGATGCCAAAGATAAACAAAAATGTTGAAAATTAGTGAAAAATCAGGAGTGCAATAACACTATTCTTTCAGTCTGTACACAAAATTGGCTTTATTATTATTATTATTCGTTTTCTTACCGGTACCGCCTCAAGGGCTCTCATCTATTGGGACGTGGGTTGGGGACCACGGGACCCCAGCAGAGTCCGGCATTGCTTCCACTTACTTGTGCCGGGCTCCTCTTCGTCGTCTTTCCTGTCGACCTCTCTTGGTCAACTCTTGTTCTCTTCCACTCCGACGGTATTAGGGTATCCGAGGCCTAGGGAGTCTTTCACTTTCCCGCCTTAATTGGCCCTTGTCTCATCTTTCCTGATACCCTCCTTCATCGATGAGTCAGCCTACTTTTTCCTTTCATGTTATCTCCTTCCTTCTGCACAAGGCCCTCAAGGAGACAGGGTGTATGTAGTCCCACCACTGGATATTGTTACACCCTCAAGGGCTCACGGCTGGTGAGTTTGGGAGTTGGCAATCCCGAAGGATTCCTGAGCTGGGTCCGTTTTGTCCCGTTTTTCCTCTGGCCTTGGGGCAGGCTCTCTGCTCTTTCCCTTTCCTATCTGCCATTCATGGCTCTCCATTCCAAGTCCCTCAATCCTCATTCTTCGAGGGTTGAGGGCATTTCTTTTCTTCCTGTCCTTTATTTGCCTTATCCTTTATTTGTTTTCCATTTCTTCTTCTGCCTAGGTAATATGTAAGTTTGTAGTTAGTATTATTTATAGTTTTCATTCTCATCTCATCTTTCACAATCATCCAAACCATTAGGGGCCGATAACCTAGATGTTTGGCCCCTTAAAACAACAATTATCATCATCATCATCATCATCTTACCGGTACTCCGCCTGACGCGCACTGATTTGCACAGCCCCATTCACCAAATAACAACACGACTCTCGTCTCACTAAGCTGCCACTACACGTTCCTCTGCTTTTGTCGGTGCCGGCTGGTGCTCGCGAAGCAGCTGAGTTGGCGTGGCCTGTTGTAGGAGGTTGTGACTACAGTACTGAAAACCACGTAACCCGTAGCACAGCTCGGTGGTGTGGGTTGCAGTTCAAGTGAAACGTAAGCGAATCTAAGCAAAGTGTGGCAGTGTTATTGTTTTAAGGGGGAAAAACATCGAGGTCATCTTATTCTGGTACAACACAATACTTCAATGGTTCCCAACTAGTTTGAAACATGAGTGTCAACAGTGAACACAATCCTGATTCAACCTAACTGCAAGACATTATGCTATAAATCACCATATTTGTAGTTATGGGGGACAAATGGTAAGGTTGCATTGCTAGTAATTATTTAAGGTGACGCGGAGTATATCTATCTTCCATGACAACGTCATGTCACCTCAGTTGAGCATCTAGTGTAGTTAAAGTTGATTCCAAAAGTATAAACCATGATTAACTACTACGATAGCTTGCCACGGTGGGTGAGTGGATATCGTGTCTGTCTACTAACCCCAAGATTGCAGGTTCGCTCCTGGCCGTGGTAAGTGATATTTTTTGAAAGGCGGAAAAAATACGATACGCATGTCATACGATGTTGGCATGTCAAAGAACCCATTTGAATTCAGTAGGCCGAGTTCATAATGGCAAAATTAATCTCGGGAGTTTCCGTCAACACAAAGTTCCTCATTTCTCTACTAGAAAGCGCTATAGTGTTCAAGGAGCTTAGATATCTAATACCTAACCTCCTTGACTTTCATAGTCAAGGAACAACGAAATTCGACATGCAAGCTACCCTCTGGGTGTCAAATAACAAAGCTTGCACCCGGCACCCGAGGCTATTCGATATTATTATTATTATAACTACTACGATTTGGGAGATTTAAATTACCTAAATGAATTCCAATTTGCGTCTATTTTAGTGGGACACCTTTTTGGTTTGGCCCAATATATGCCTGTAGTGGTCAATCTTTCAATAAGTATTAACTAGCGGACCCGTGCGAGAAATCTCGCTTGTTCATAAACCACACTTTCCCCAATAGGTTTATAATGAGAGACTTAGGAGAAAGGTTGTTATGTTTTTATTTCAATTAAATGATTATAGAATTCCAGGTTCTACGTTCCTAACTTAAGATGGCAATCACTGAAAATTGGATCATCATAACACTCACCAGTTGTTCGATATTTATAAAATCATACGATTTGAGTAGACTACTCATTCCTTTGATTTACTGTTTCTGAAATCCATGCAAAATGATAAAGGAAAGACCTCAGAATGTTAAAATGACATGAAGCAGGCGTCACAGCGGCCAAAATTAGAAGTGGACAGCAATTATAGAGCTTACTTTCCTACGGCAACAGTATTTGCAAATCGCACACTTGGTACATTTTTAAAGTGATTTTTTAAAGAAATTGTAGATATTTATGAAATTAGAGTGCAATTCGTCACTGGTAATGTCTATTCTCTTTCATTTGAATGCTCATTTTTCACGATTGGTCGCTTGTGAGCGCCGCAGGAAGGATCCATACTACTGAAATAATATACAGGGTGTTTTAGGAGGAATAGTAAATATTTTAGGAGGTGGTAGTATAGATGAATCGCAATTTAAAAAATCCATAGAACATGTGTCCTATTTTTATTGCGTACAGAGATACAGCTGGTAGTATTTAACACAAACAAATGTAAAGCCAAGGCAAATGAGGAAGCTCAAAGTTGATTTTCAAAAATTCCACCACTAACTTCAATGCATTTTGCACTTCTCCTGCTAACACCCCGTGTAACTCTTCGGAGGGCGTCTTGGTGTTCTTTGATGGGGGCTGCACAATGCATAATCCGAACGACCAACTTGGCTCCTGTGTTTACTTTTTCCTTGTAGACTTCGCCTTTCAACCATCCCCACAGGCAAAAATCCAAAGGGGTAAGGTCCGGGGACCTTGGTCGCCAAGAAACGTGCCCATAGCAACCGGTGTGCCAACACACGAAACGGCAACTGGCCTGGTTACATACCAACATCTGTATCTTAGTATGCAATACAAATGGGACCCATGTTTTATGGATTTTTATTGCAATTCACCTATACTACCACCTCCTAAAATATTTGCTATTCCTCCTGAAACACCCTGTTTATGATTATTTATTGACAAATGTTGTGTGTGAAAGAAATAAACACAATGTTTAAACAAATTTAATAATGATTGCTTTCCAAAAGGTACCCGATTAGGTTGCAATTACTCGTGACTGCACAATGGTCGTTATGTAAAGTTAATGCTTTACAAAAAAAATGTGAAATGTCTGATTTTCTTTTCAGAGTGACAACTAAGTGGGAAATACAGTCACCACGGGGTGGGGAGCAGTAAGTCAGATTTCCAGGAATGACTCACATATTAGACAATGGCGGGATTTACGTGGAGACAGCGACAGAGTGAGGACCTCTATACAATAAGGGCGAAAGGCAGTGGTGGCTAGTACAGAAAATCAGTTGTGTGCCGTAACCTATTCCCCATTCAAAAATAAAAATATTTAGAAACATATAGAAATAAAAAAAAGTCCAGCAACTCGCAACGAACGTTGGAACTTCCCCTCCAAAAGGAAAGCATGCTGGGGGATTTTTAGCGCTCTTAGAAAATCCGACCACTTTGGCCGGCTTTGAACCCGCGACCTTGGGCATAGAAGTTCAGCTTGCTACCAGTTACGTCACCGAAGCCGCTTCACACTTAGTCAGATGGAAATCTGAATCTGATCTCGTGCAAGTGCGTTGTCATGGCAACGTCTGATGGCTCATCGCTCATCAATTTAGTATTGTTGCCATGGCAACCACTGATAGCTCTTGGCATTTTCTTATAATTCCGAAATCATTTTTCCCATCCCTTGGCGTTATGGTGGGTCATATCAAAAATTCTTTCAGACAAAAGTTTTAGGTAATTATTAGGGGAATATTGTCCATTTTGTACGGTTTTGATATTGTGCCTATTAAGAGAGATATGATTAATGTTTCCCGAAAAACCCACTTTTTCCCACCCCTTTGGTCAATGGTTGGTGCTATAAAAACTCTTCAAACATAAATTTTTGGGCTTTATCCGACACATATTATGAACTTTGAACGGATTCGATATTTCACATATTAAGAGAGTTATAGCAATATTTCACTTTTCCGAAAAAAAGACCCCCATTTTCACCCCCTTCGACCGATTTAGCCCAGTAACGAACTCGACCGAGATTTTATAGGTATACATATTCGGTAAAAAATTCAAAGTGATTGGTGCAAAATTACGGCAGTTATCGTGTCCACAAGAAACTGATATACACACATCAAAAAAGTTTTGCATCACCTCGGTTCCAAGAGTTCCGGAACCGTTAAATACAAAGGGAATAGAGATCAACACAAACAACATTTCAGCTCGTTTTATTGCTCATGAGACCCACACATTGCATGTTGTACCATCATACAGCTAGACTTTCAGCATTTGTGGTCCAGATTGCAGTACACACCACTACCTCTAATACCCAGTAGCACGTCCTCTTGCATTGATGCATGCCTGTATTCGCCGTGGCATACTATCCACAAGTTCATCAAGACACTGTTGGTCCAAATTGTCCCACTCCTCAACGACAATTCGGCGTAAATCTCTCAGAGTGGTTGGTGGGTCAAGACGTCCATAAACAGCCCTTTTCAACATATCCCAGACTTGTTCGATAGGGTTCATGTCTGGCGAACATGCTGGCCACTGTAGTCGAGCGATGTCGTTATCTTGAAGGAACGCATTCACAAGATGTGCACGATGAGGTCGAGAATTGTCGTCCATGAAGACAAATGCCTCTCCAATATTCTGCCGATATGGTTGTGTAACGTGTTTTTCGAGGGGTTTTATGCAACTGGTATAAGTCAGTAGGAAGCCATTCTATATTTATTTACGCGGCAAATTGTTCAGCCAAGAGAATTTTTCATGTTAATTTATTATTATTATTATTAATTTATTATAATTATTATTTAGGTATTTTCGGAGCATTTTATAAAAATTATTAGCATTCAGATAGGTTTTCTATGTCTTAGAAAACGCTATCCAGCAAATTATTACGAACGACGATATCATAGAAAATTATCTGATTACGGAATTTTACGGAGTTTTCGTCAGTTAGGGTATATCGAGAGACGTGACTCACTGGGATTTCAAGTACACGCTTAATCTTGTCGAGAAGCATGACGCAATCTTGGGTCGCAAGGTCTAGAAAAGACGAATTGTTGGAACGGAACCCTCCCGCCGAGTGTAATGACCCGGAGGAGGAGAAGATCGCGTGGTGGGTCAGCCAATCAGGGGAGACGACGTAAGCTAGTTGGGACTGAAGAGTGGGGAGCCGGCGTGTGGTTATATCGTTCGACGCGCCGTGAAACAAGGGCTATCTGTGAAATACTTGAGGAGTATGGATGCGCGTGCGTGTCGCTCCGATGTTCAGTGGAGTTAGTGTCTATCTGTGAAATACTTGAGGAGTATGGATGCGCGTGCGTGTCGCTCCGATGTTCAGTGGAGTTAGTGACTATCTGTGAAATACTTGAGGAGTATGGATGCGCGTGCGTGTCGCTCCGATGTTCAGTGG
This sequence comes from Meconema thalassinum, assembly GCA_946902985.2. Taxonomy (NCBI): domain Eukaryota; kingdom Metazoa; phylum Arthropoda; class Insecta; order Orthoptera; family Tettigoniidae; genus Meconema; species Meconema thalassinum. The sequence goes on from OX336395.1 coordinate 195,694,899, forward strand.
AGTTAGCGACGAACTTTTGTAAAACTTGGTTGTACGAGTGTTTGGGTCCGAGGTACGGACCATAGAATTATCTAATCTACCAGAATATCATCAAATTCCGACGGAGATGACGACGTCCAGGAGACTGTGGGAAGCTCACAACATCATCAAGAACGAGGGAAATGCTTTGGCAATTTCCAGTGGTAAGCGCCAATGACGCAGAAATACGCAATCTCTCATTTTCTTTGTTTTACATTTCATATTTCAGTAACTTCATAGCTTGAAAATAAGAGTAAAATCAATTTATCAGACTCCGTTTTCACGTAATTTGCTATCGGTAATATTCAAATCACAACGCTCCAATTTAAATTTTATACTTATTATTATTAATTTTGCTATTCTTGTTTTATATAATAAATTCATTTCTTTTACAATGCAATCTTTGCTTTCAGTAGGTAGCATTAGATATAGACCAATTCCTTCTCCTGATACAATTGTTTGTTGGGTTAATGATCAAATCATACCACGATCTGAGTGAATAGAGTCTTGAAGGTGTTCTGCCAGAGCTAGACGTTGTTAAATACAAATTTAGATTTCAACATTGCGTTGAGGTCTTGGCGCCCATTAAAACAACATAGCTTAGGCAAAGGTAAACAGTTACATTTCTCACCCAACAGTTAGGAGCTAGCAAGACGTTTCACTTGTCGCCGACAACTTGGGGATGAAAACCTAATAACATTTGTGGAAGGAGAAGGGTATATATTTCTGTGCCTGTATTTTGGGGGTTATTTGTCTGTATCAGTGTATATCATTATGGGGGATGAGAAAGAAAGACAGATGAGGTTACGTAGTGGTCATCAACGGGAGAGTGATGATACGAGCAGTATGTCGAGTGATGGTAGTACCGGGGTAGCGGAGGTAAATCCCGATACTGAAACAGGGAGTGTAGGCGGCCAACCAGAATTAAAAACTTTACTTCTCGAGTTTATGTATCAGAACAAAGTTAGTAGTGATGCCTTAAATGCAAAGTTAGAACAGAATAACGCTAAATTAGAACAAAACAGTAGGGAAAATAAAGAAAGTACAGAAGCTTTAAATGCAAAGTTAGAACAGAATAACGCTAAACTAGAACAAAACAGTAGGGAAAATAAAGAAAGTACAGAAGCTTTAAATGCAAAGTTAGAACAGAATAACGCTAAATTAGAACAAAACAGTAAGGAAAATAGAGAGAGTACTGAAACTTTAAATGCTAAATTAGAACAAAACAGTAGGGAAATGAGTGACAAATTCGAACTGATTAGAGGTGAGATCAGGGGGGTGATGGAAGAAAAGGCTAAAGAGATTATTGCAGATGTAGACAGAAAATTAGGAAAAGTACAGGAGGAGTTGGAAATTAGAATCAGTACACAGGCTGAAAATTTAAAAGAACTAGTGCAACTGGAAACACAGCAGGTCAAAAAGCAATTGGGGGGAGAAATTGACAAAATTCAGGTAGCTACTAAAGAGGTTAAGGAACAGCTGGGGGGTAGAATTGAGAAAGTCCACTCACAAATAGTTGCAGAAGTAAATGATTTAAGAGAGAGTAATAAAGAGAGCATTAGCAAGATTGAGGAGAAACAAGCAAAGCTATATGATAAAGTAGAAGAATCAGAAGGAAACATTAAATTAACAGTAAACAGTATTGAGAGGAAGGCTGAGGAGAAAATCGCAGAATTAGAATTAAAATTAAAAGCTAGGATCAGGCAAGAAAATAGTCAGAATAGACCAGTTTTTGTGAATAGCACACACAGGGAGGTAGAACTGGGTAAGTTCAGCAATCGACAGGGGTGCCCAATGGAGTTCATGAACACTATAGAAAATAAATTCGGGGAGAGGTTGGAAAATGGTAGTATTGAGTGGTGCCAGGTAGTTGAAATTTTAGAACAAGTGTTTGTGGGGGAAACGAGGAATTGGTTTGCTGTCTACAGAGACAAGTTTACTGATATGAATGATTTTAAAATGAAATTCTGTGAAAAGTTCTGGAATGAGGTTATTCAGTCGCAGCATCGTGAGGGAGTAGTGTGTGGTAAATATAACCCTAAAGGAAGCTCCACCATGACCGAATACTTTTTAGGGGAGGTATTAGTGTGTAAATATCTGGATGGCTTGAAGGAGGAAAGTGATGTGGTAAGGTTGCTACTTAGGCACTTTCCCTATAGGATCAAGGAGGCTGCTTGTATCCAGAATGTAAAGACTATATCACAAGTAGAAAATTTGTTAAGCACATTTGATGCACTAGGGAGAGGGGGTTATGAGGACAATTTCAATAGGAACCAGGGTAATAATAATAATAGACCTAATGAAGCCAGGCATCAGGAAGTTCAAGGGAACGGTGGCGAAGGGGCCAATGCTCAAAATAGAAATAATAATAATCAGCTAAATCAGAACAGAGGAAATGGCTATGGTAATCAGTATCAAGGGAGGAACAATGATTACAGGGGAAATCAAGGGAGAAACAATGATTTCAGGGGAAATCAAGGGAGAAATTATAATGACAATAATTACAACCAGAATAGGGGTCAAGGAAGAGGACAGCCTAGTGGTAGTAATATACAGCCAAACAATGACAACACAACTCAGAACAACCAGACCAGTGCAGTAGTAACTAGTACTACGGCCAGCTGTAGCGGTTCTTTAAACGCGAACCAGGCTGCGAAGTAAGGTCAGAATCTCAGTCTGTAGCATGCCCTGTCCATACAATTATACAGGAACCCTATGACCTAAATGTAAGAAATGAATTATTACATGAACTAAATGATGAAGGTATTATTCAGGAAGTGGTTAGTAAGAGCCCCATAGTTAAATTTAACGTGTCCGAGGCGTACACAGATGTTTTAATTGATAGTGGTTGTATGAAGAGTTGCATAAGTAGTGCATTTTATGATAAAATGAAAGGAACTGGAGTAAATTTTGAGGAGATGCCAATTAAAAGCACTTTTGTTATCACAGCTGTTGGGAAGAGGTCTAAAGTAATTTCTAAGCAAGTTTTAGTAGACATTAAAATTAATAGTCATGTAGAGAAGCAGATTTGTCTTGTAATTCCAAATTTAGTATTCAGTGTTATCTTGGGTTCAGAGTGGCTAAGTAGAGTGTCTGGTAACTTATGTTATGATGTAGGGAGTTTGAAATTTAAATGGGGAGATTCTGAAGTAGAAGTAGCGTTCAATGACCATATTCAGAGAAGTAGTATTGTAGGTGTGATTTGTACTTTAAATGAGATATCGCCAGCCGTAGAGCGGGGTTCTCCATGTTTTGTGGGCAGTGTGATTACGAACGGAAGTCTAGAGGACTCGTTACGTGAGGCTGCATTTCAGGGTAATATAGAGGTGGAACAATGTGTTCGGCTCTATGATGTGTTATTGTGTAATAGGAGAGTTTTTGAGGATCGCATTGGTATGGCCAATTGCTATACACATTCATTGAACGTTATTGATAGGTCAGTATTCACAGGACATAGATATCCTGTACCTTTCGCTTATCAGAGTGCAGTTGAGGCACAAATTAATCAGATGCTTGAAGATGGGATTATTGAGCACTCTAACAGTCCATATGTTAATTCTTTGATCACGGTACCCAAGACCGACGGCACTGTTCGTATTTGTTTAGACGCTCGTTTGGTTAACAGTAGAATTAGTTCAGATCAGCTGAAATCTATGTCAATAGAGGAATTAATGCAAACATTTGAGGGGAAGAAGTATTTCACTTGTGTAGATTTGAGTTCCAGTTTTTGGCAAGTGCCACTTATGTACGAAGATAGACCATTTACAGCTTTTAGTCATAAATATAACCTTTATCAATTTTGTAGAACACCTTATGGGTTAAAGAGTAGTTCAGCAGCTTTAATTAGGGCTTTAAACATCGCATTAGGGGATGACACAGGAGAGTTTGTAACCATTTACATAGATGATATGGTAATTAGTTCACGCAGTTTTGAGGAGCATCTACGTCATTTAAATATAGTTTTTCAGAAGTTAGATCAGGCAGGGTTCACTTTGAAGCTGTCTAAGTCGTCATTCTGTCAGTCAGAAGTGACATTTTTAGGTCATAGAGTGTCGAGTAGAGGTGTGACACCATAGGAAGGTAGGTTTAGCATGTGTGGACAGTAGCAACAGGGCATCGTTACAGACACTGAGAAAGATGCTAGGTAGAGCAACGTGATGATGTTCATTAAAGGGAGCCACTTGCAAGGTTGGAAGCAGGTGACGCAGAAACATTTATAGTTTCCAAACGTATTGGCAAAACAGCATAGGTGCTGGAGAATAGTGAGGGAAACAGATTATACGGGACGTATAATATACATAGTCTACGAAAATATGTGTCATAAAGTGAGTGTGTTTAGCTGGCGAGCCATACAGGGGGGTAGTATGTAAGTAAATGAGAGTTTTTAAGGTACAGGGAAATATGACGGGATTGTCGGATGCTGTTGAGCACTAAATTGTCTCGATGCACCAAGGCCATTTTTGGCAGCGCTGATGGGTTCCCATTTATCTCCAAGAGATGGGGGAGCGCTTGAATAGGGCTTGTTAGCTTAAGGCGTCCACGAGATAAAAGATGGGCCATCAGAATGCGAGACAGTCCTTCATGAAACTCATACATATCTGCACACGTGATTTCTGTTTACGTCCTCGCCATGTAAGATTTGTAAGTGTGTAATTTAAGATAATCTGTACAATGGTATTATTTGTGTGAGGAGAAATGGTCTGTGTTGAGAACTAGTATTAAGTAGAATATGGTTAACGGGAACTTAACAAGACAGGGCGATTACGGCACAGAAATATTTGGTGTTATATGTAATGCACATTTACTGTTTTTTTTTTCAGAAGTCAATATTAATTTAATCTACTTCAAAGAGAGATTAAGTATTATGGTCACGAGGCGCTGCCACAATAGTGTGATCGTGTGCTCAGTGATAAGTGGAATTAAATGTCACCATAAGGAGGGGACCTCCAGTGAAATTAGGAAGTTCTAGGGTGATATAAATATATCAGAACACCTTCAATGCGTGTGATATGACATCATAAATACATAGTGCTCACACATTAATTATGTCTATTTCTCCAACATAGAGAAATTTGAGAGGCGGAAATATCCGTGGAACACTATTCCATATGTAAAACATTGGACTGGTTGCAAAGTGCAATCCATTGTGACAACAAACTTTGACGCAAAGTGCGTGAAGAAAAAATATGAGTGTATATATCTGTAATTTAGGGTGATTTCATTTATGTAATATGTATTTTGGATGGGGTTTATTAACGTGTCTGGGATAATCGGATAATGGACCGTCGTCACGGTAAATCATCCGATGATCCGAGGCGAATATGTAACGTGTTTTTCGAGGGGTTTTATGCAACTGGTATAAGTCAGTAGGAAGCCATTCTATATTTATTTACGCGGCAAATTGTTCAGCCAAGAGAATTTTTCATGTTAATTTATTATTATTATTATTAATTTATTATAATTATTATTTAGGTATTTTCGGAGCATTTTATAAAAATTATTAGCATTCAGATAGGTTTTCTATGTCTTAGAAAACGCTATCCAGCAAATTATTACGAACGACGATATCATAGAAAATTATCTGATTACGGAATTTTACGGAGTTTTCGTCAGTTAGGGTATATCGAGAGACGTGACTCACTGGGATTTCAAGTACACGCTTAATCTTGTCGAGAAGCATGACGCAATCTTGGGTCGCAAGGTCTAGAAAAGACGAATTGTTGGAACGGAACCCTCCCGCCGAGTGTAATGACCCGGAGGAGGAGAAGATCGCGTGGTGGGTCAGCCAATCAGGGGAGACGACGTAAGCTAGTTGGGACTGAAGAGTGGGGAGCCGGCGTGTGGTTATATCGTTCGACGCGCCGTGAAACAAGGGCTATCTGTGAAATACTTGAGGAGTATGGATGCGCGTGCGTGTCGCTCCGATGTTCAGTGGAGTTAGTGTCTATCTGTGAAATACTTGAGGAGTATGGATGCGCGTGCGTGTCGCTCCGATGTTCAGTGGAGTTAGTGACTATCTGTGAAATACTTGAGGAGTATGGATGCGCGTGCGTGTCGCTCCGATGTTCAGTGGAGTTAGCGACGAACTTTTGTAAAACTTGGTTGTACGAGTGTTTGGGTCCGAGGTACGGACCATAGAATTATCTAATCTACCAGAATATCATCAAATTCCGACGGAGATGACGACGTCCAGGAGACTGTGGGAAGCTCACAACATCATCAAGAACGAGGGAAATGCTTTGGCAATTTCCAGTGGTAAGCGCCAATGACGCAGAAATACGCAATCTCTCATTTTCTTTATTTTACATTTCATATTTCAGTAACTTCATAGCTTGGAAATAAGAGTAAAATCAATTTATCAGACTCCGTTTTCACGTAATTTTCTATCGGTAATATTCAAATCACAACGCTCCAATTTAAATTTTATACTTATTATTATTAATTTTGCTATTCTTGTTTTATATAATAAATTCATTTCTTTTACAATGCAATCTTTGCTTTCAGTAGGTAGCATTAGATATAGACCAATTCCTTCTCCTGATACAATTGTTTGTTGGGTTAATGATCAAATCATACCACGATCTGAGTGAATAGAGTCTTGAAGGTGTTCTGCCAGAGCTAGACGTTGTTAAATACAAATTTAGATTTCAACATTGCGTTGAGGTCTTGGCGCCCATTAAAACAACATAGCTTAGGCAAAGGTAAACAGTTACATTTCTCACCCAACAGTTAGGAGCTAGCAAAACGTTTCAGTTGCACTATGGGTCGGAGGATGTCATTCAGGTATCGTAAAGCCGTTTCGGAGCCTTCCATGACCACCAGTGGCGTACGTCGGCCCCACATAATGCCACCCCAAAACATCAGGGAACCACCACCTTGCTGCACTCGCTGGACAGTGTGTCTAAGACGTTCAGCCTGACCAGGGTGCCTCCAAACACGTCTCCGACGATTGTCTGGTTGAAGGCATATGCGACACTCATCGGTGAAGAGAACGTGATGCCAATTCCGTGGGGTCCATTCAGCATGTTGTTGGGCCCATCTGTACCGCGCTGCATGGTGTCGGGGTTGCAAAGCTGGACCTCGCCATGGACGTCGGGAGTGAAGTTGCGCATCATGCAGCCTATTGCGCACAGTTTGAGTTGAAACACGACGTCCTGTGGCTGAACGAAACGCATTATTCAACATGGTGGCATTGCTGTCAGGGTTCCTCCGAGCGGCAATCCGTAAGTAGCGGTCATCCACTACAGTAGTAGCCCTTGGGCGGCCTGAGCGAGGCCTGTCATCGACAGTTCCTGTATCTCTGTACCTCCTCCATGTCCGAACAACATCGCTTTGGTTCACTCTGAGACGCCTGGAAACTTCCCTTGTTGAGAGCCCTTCTTGACACAAAGTAACAATGCGGACGCGATCGAACTGCGGTATTGACCTTCTAGGCATGGTAGAACTACAGACAACATGAGCAGCGTACCTTCGTCCTGGTGGAATGACTGGAACTGATCGGCTGTCGTACCCCCTCCGTCTAATAGGCCCTGCTCATGCATGGTTGTTTACATCTTTGAGCAGTTTTAGTGACATCTATGAACAGTCAAAGGGACTGTATCTTGGATACAATATACACAGTCAACGTCTATATGCCGGAGATCTGGGAACCGAGGTGATGCAAAACTTTTTTTGATGTGTGTATATATACATAAATTATATATAAACTTTTGAACTGACGGTGGTTTTGGGGTCTGGGCGATGTGAAACGCGAAGATATGTCGAAATTTTCTGGAAGTCGAAACATGGTACCCATTGCAATAGTTAGCTTTCTAATGAAATCTACCTAAAACTCAAGAGAGTCTCCACTGAGTTTTCCATACTGAAACTCAACACGTATACACATTCCTCATACAAATTCAATTAAACACACAATAACACCTGCAATGACAAAACACTCGTATTCTCGAACTCAGAAACACTTGGTGTGAGCGCGCAAAAACAGAAATTCTCAGTGTTACCAAAATAATAAAAATGTAACCAGCAACGACGTAATGCAAAATTAGATGTTATTTTGCTATACGGTAGTTAAATTTACAAACTAGACATTTTATACTGTTGCGTATACTTTCTCGACCAATTGCATACATAATATAGCTTTGGGGCTATCATGTAGAGTGACACTTTAAAAACCGACGCACAGTGGGGCAAGAGTGCCCCAATTGTGGCATTAATTCAAAAACTGAAATTGGTCGTATGATAATATTTTTGGTGTAACAAAACACTAGAAGACTTGCTCGACCATGTTGAAACACGTTGTGACCTTGACCATACTGCGTCTCGCGTGGGGAGTCCACAGTTGTTGAGATATTGCAGAGCAGATAAGTGTTGTTTTCGGAATTGTTTCATTGTTTCGACATGGAACCTTCGTGTTCAGGTATGTAATTATATTTTTAGTAATATTTGTGTCAGAAAAATCGTTCTTTAAACGTCTGTTTATATTTACCATCTTGAGATATAAGAAGGTGACTAGTTATGTTCCGAGGCAGTCCGAGCATGCAATGTTGATTTTTCTAGTGGTTGTGGCCAGGGGCGGCTCCTGATTAAAATTTCAGGGTGCACCGGATGATACTATTGTTGTTTCATATTAAATATTGTTTTATATTTGGCATTTATTGTTGCCAATATTGCCATTATCGTAATTCCACACAACACAACATTTGAGACAAGTTTTAATAAATAGTTGATGCATTCAAAACTGTACTCACATGGCTCTTTATTTATAAATATATCCTATCCAGTGCTTGGATGAAGCAAATCTATCTATCAGCTTGGTTGATGAGGTCATAATTATTTAATTTCTAACTTTGTGTTCGGAGCTATAGAAAAAAATGGATTTGTTAATAAAAAATCCACTTTCATTTTCCTATGTCGCATACAATCGACATATTAAAATAACTACGTACCGTGCCACAAAAGTTAAAAGCACATTTATACAGTAGAAATTAACTTCATCCACAAATCTCACTAACACATTTGTACTGTACTTGGAACATCAGACAACTGAAAATGTATAAATATATTTTTGTCTAATGTCAGCTGCGAACAATAGTTGAATACCTTTTTAAGGGTGTGGGGTGGGGTGGACCCTTCTCCCTAATCCTGTTTGACAAAGACAGAAGCAGGAAGTGAAATGTAGAGATCTTATATTTCGCTTCAAAGCAACGCTATGGGCTCATTCTTCTGGCCCTTGAAGAGAGAGAAAATTCCCTTCATAGCACTGAAGAATTCCCGTGCAATACAGTGCTATGCCCACTGTTTCCTCACCCAGCCCATGAAGCCATATACTTTACATGGGACTTTCTGTGGAGTAGCCCTCGCTATGACGATACACCGTACGAGACTGACAGGAACTTAAACTAGGGATGAGTTATGTATACTGAATTCTCTTCAGAGATTCTACAAGGGTAAAACACTTATATTAAGTTGAGTATCTGCAATATAAAGTAATTTTAAAAGACATTAATTAAACAAATTATTTACAATGCTACCTAACGGCCTTGGGTGGGCAGGGCATTCGGCCCTTAATGACGCACCGTCCCTGATTGTGGCCTCTATATTGTAGATCAGTTTAGTTTTGCTGCTACTTTTTTTCTTAATGACAATAAAATCAAGAAAAGGGAAATTCGGAGGGTGTCAAATAAAATCTTGTGTAGGTTTATTTCAGGTACCAGCTCAAATAAAATGTACATCACAAGGAGAAAACTTCTGGAAATCATGAAATATTTAGAGTTTTTGCCTATAGCACGGCAAGATATTTCGTTCAGAAATACCCTTGGTTGAACATGTCTCCTACACTGCATAAATATTTGTTACATGGGACTGAAATAGTATCGTCCGCATTGCTTCCTATAGGACAGTTAACTGAGGAAGCACAGGAAGCACGTAATAAGGACTTCAAAAATTGCCGGGAAAATTATTCCAGAAAATGTAGTCGACAGAAAACAAATGGCGATATTTTAAATTACTTTTTGGTGAGTTCTGATCCACTTATCACCAGCAAAAGGAAACTAAAAAAAAAAAAAAAAAGACCTTCAAGGCCTTCCGAAAGAAGCATTAGATTTATTAAAATCTCCATTCATATTTACAATTAGTCCCAGGAGTCGGGATGATGATGATAATGATGATGATGATGATGATGATGATGGTGAAGGGAGTGATGGTACTAATAGAGACAATTGTACTTTCACTAGTTCCGAAGATTTAAGTTGCTTTCTGCATTTCCATAATCATTATTTTGCTACAGTTATAATTTGTACAATGTTTTACAACTATTATATAAATAAATAAAAAGTCAAATGAACTGTATTTTCATTTTCCGTAAGACACAAACATGTCCTTGATCATGATTATATAATTTATAAATCCTATTAAGTAAAATTAGAATTAATGCCGCATTTGAGGCAACTACTTGTCCATTTATCAAAGTTTGTCATTAAATAAATAAAGAAATAAATAAGAAAGAATGAACGTAGAGACAAGTAGTTGTGTCGAAACGTCGGTTTTTAAAGTGTCACTCGACCTAATAGCCCCAAAGCTATATTATGTAGACATCTTATAATCGAAGAAAATCACAATACCATTTCCTCGTTTTGACAACATGACGTGATACAGAAAATCTGAACACAGATATGGATACTGGGCACTTAACTTAACAAGAATCAGTACTATTTTCCTTTGTAGCAAAAAAAAAAAAAAAAAAGGATTGAAATGCATATCAGTGTTATCACACAAAGTGGCTCGATAAGCTGTAAGTTAGAATATAACACACAACTACGTAAAGCCGACAACAGGTGGGTGGAACGAAGGTGGCTCCACAATCAATACCGGAATGTCATATAAATAGCTTTGTTAACGAGTCCAATTAATATTCCGATCGATACTGAAACGACCCTTACCACATCAATATTTCAGTGGAGTCTTCAATCGAAGAGTTGGGGCACATAGTTGTTGTTTTTGATTCATTTAGAGGTTTTGCGACATCGTGGTCGTGTAGTCAAATGGAATCCGTCCGAAATTCCTTGATGGCTGTAACTGTGTATCTTAACTTCAAATTATTATTTTTGGTTGGTTGGTTGGTTGGTTGGTTGGTTTAGGGGCTGCGACAACGTGGTCATGTAGCCCCGTGTCTTTGGGTGGGTGTAGAATCTGTCTGACAACCGGTGTTAATTGTCATGGCTGTATTAGTGTGTGTTATCTGTTTTTAATATAAGTAAAGACTGCAAACATTCTATTTTCAAGTAGTTCCAAATTTGCTTCCAAACCCCACCGTCAACGACCGCTAGTTTTGAACTGTGTTACTAGATGCAACCGCAGTTGGCCCCTGGCGACGAACGTTGGAACCTAAGAGCGTTAGTCAAAGACAACCTATAATTTAGCTTCACACAGGTATAATTAGTGGAAGGGTCTTTATCATGCCATAAATCTTTGACATGGTACCGCCGGCTTTACTTCCCCTCCGAAGGAAGGCATACTGAGGGATTGTTAATGCTCTTAAAAAATCCGACGACATCGGCCGGATTTGAACCCGCGATCTTGGGCATAGAAGCTCAGCATGCTACCAACTACGCCACTTATTTATCAGTGCCTTGCACTATATTTACAGTACACTGAAGGGAGTCTCTGAAAAGAGCAAAGCCCCACTTCGCATTCGGGATGCGTCAGAGCCCCCAATTATCCTCACGCCGCGCCGGTACCGTCACCTTGAAGAGGGCAATCAGGTATTGCCGGGCGTTTGGAGGCTTGCGAGCTCAAACGATTCTTGGGGAGCCAGCGGGAGCCTCGGCTCCTGGTATGGACACCCAAGCTGGACAGGCCTAAGGTGATGAGCCAGACTAAGAGTGGTACCCTGGTCCTCCAGGTCTGGCAAGAAATTTAACTCTGGTCTGAGGGCTGGAACAGGGTACACTCAACTTCATAACGTTAAACTGAGATGAGGTGGGTTCGATTCCCATCTCATCCATCCTTGAAGTGGTTTACGGTGGTTTCCCACTTCTACTCCAGGTAAATGCCGGGATGGTTTCTAACTTAAGGCCACGACCGCCTCCTTCTCAATCCTCTTCTGAATTATAAATACACACACTAATACAGCCATCATCCTCTCATAAAAGTAATATTAATTATGCGGTTAGTCTATTTCGCTGGGCTCATTCGCATCACATGTCCATAAGATTTAATCCTTCTTTTCCGGATGGTGTCGGTTATCTTCCCATTATTACTATTATTATTATCCAACATCATTGCCGGCCCTAGGTCTTTTTGTAGTGTAAGCAAAGATCATTTTGGCGCCCCCCCCCCCCCCCCCCCACCTTATAATCATCAAAGTACCTTTACTACAGTATTTTTACTAAACGTGTTATATGGCAATGACAATTACTGTTGATTTTTTGCACACTGTTGAAATCTTTTAAAAATAAAATGAGATTTTCCTGACTTTCACTTTAGAAAACTCATTCAGCAGCAAATCTGTTTCCATTTCATTTAACAAATCATTTTCAATGGCCAAAGTAGCTAGTTCACTCAAGTGCTCTTGGCTTAAAGTTGATCGCAAGTATGTTTTTATAAGTTTTAACTTCGAAAAACTATTTTCTCCGCTGGCCACTGATACCGGGAGCGTTAGCAGAATCTTCAATGCAACAAAAACATTTGGAAAATGTCCACATAACTACGATTGGTAATAAAAGACAAGGCTCCAGCTGGTGAAAAAATTTGCAGTTCTTCGAACAGATAATCTCCGTTCACATCACAGTCTCCTCCATCACTCAAAACAGTTCGAAGGTGCTTACAGGCTTTCATCAACTCTTGTTCGTTCAAATTCTTCTCGAAGCTAGCAATGTCATAACGAAATTTGAAACTTTCACAATGGTGTTCCATTAGTTCAAATCTCTCCCTTAATGAGGCTATTGCTGTGTCAAGTACGACAAAGAAGAAGTTAACTTTAAATGCATTTTTTCCAGAACGTACAGCTTCATCCTCACTCTCATAAGAGAATTGTTGTTTTTTTACTTTTCTTGGCCGAAGTAGGGGTTCTTTTTCAAAGTTAGCATCAACCTCGATTTTTCTGCAAGTTCTTTTGCATCTGTAATAACGCTGTTTAGTCCTTGATCTGATCTCATCTTTTCCAGAAATGATTTTACACTTTAAATGAGATCCATTGAACTTTGTAGGTCATTTGTGACTTTTTGCAACAGTTTACTAACCATATTGGTTTTATGCAGGATCTTATGCCATGTCCCTAAGCAGCATAGAAACTTGAAGTTTTGCAGTTTTTTTAGTCCTACGGCAGTGTTCCTACCAAATGCAGCAAGTTTCTGATCTTGAGAAGCTTCATATGAGGCATCATACACTTCTTCAATATGGTACCTCAAAGGCAACAATGCCTCAATTCTACTTTCCCATCTAGTATTGCAGAGTGGTTATACTGTCAGACTTGAAACATGTTTCAGCAAAATATTCCATCTTTGAGTAGAACTGGAAAAAAATATATAGGCCTATATATTTCTTGTATAGTGCTGAAACAGTCCACAGCAATGTTGCATGACAGAGCTGCACCATTAATGACCAAGTTCAAGGAGTGGTTCCCACACGGTACATAAAAAGCTCTGGGATTTAAATCAAGGATTCTCTTCTGGACTCCAACATGTTTTCCCTTCATTGCGGAACCATTGTCGTACCCCTGGTCTCTCATAGCTTTTAAAGGAATGCCTCGTGCTTCTAACTGTTTGAGCAATACCTCTGTGTGGCCTTCACCTGAAGAATCTGTAATGGGAACAAACTCCAAAAAATGTTCCTTAATTTAAATATCCTCATTTGCTAAAATTTTTACAAATCTTACAACAAGAGTCATTTGCTCGGTGTGGCTAATGTCTGGAGTGCAGTCTAATATAATATAATAGAATAGTACGCTGCTTGCTGTATCTGTTGTAAAATGTTAGCTTGAATCTTAGCCGACAAGAAACTAACAAGCTCATTTTGGATACTCTTGCTCAAGTAGTGTACGTGTGTTTCTTTTGAACGTATTCTTCTCACATGTTCAGCCATAAAACCATCAAATTTAGCTATGTGTTCTACCAGCTTTAAGAAATTTCCATTATTACGTTCAAATAGGGTGTCCTTTTTCCCTCTAAAGGCCAATCCTTGAGTTCCCAAAAATTGTACAATACATGGTAGGCGTTTTAGAACTTCAGTTTGAGCACGAATAAGTCTTTCATTTTCCTCGTCAATAGTTTTTTTTAAACGTAAACGTAAAGAGAGTTCGCGCCAACATTTGCAGTTTTGAATATGAATAGGGGATTTCTCATGACTGGTCAAAGTTTTGCTCAAGTTTTGCCAGTCAGAATACCCTTGGCCACCAGCAAGAAGAGAATTATCATTTCCAAAAAGTTTGCAAGCAAAACAAAAAACTGCGCTTTTCAATATGGAATATATTAACCAAATCCTGCGGACTTGCTCTCCGTTGCAAAGCTTCCTTGTGTAATGCTTTGAGGGGGCGTGGTGGCTCAGCGGTCTAGCTGTATGCCTCTCACCAAGGCGGCCCGGGTTCGATTCCCGGTCAATGCATGTGAGATTTTCGAAGTGAAATGCCATGTCCTGTGGTTCGGATTCCACGTAAAAAGGAGGTCCCGTGGCTCATGATCTCAAGATTAACGGTCACGTTAAACTACAAGCTTCCTTCCTTCCTTTGTAATGCTTTGAGGAAAATTGCCTACCTTTAAGGTCCACAGGAAATTCTTGGTCTGTGACCTGCTGTGGTCCTCGCTCAACAAGAATTTTTCGTACATCATCGTTTATTTTAGATGGCCATTCTCCTCAGTCATTTGGAAAAACTGATGATGTTTCTGCGCTCAGTTTCTGCAAATAAACCACCGACCTTAAAACCTTTATCTTTAGCTATACATAGTTTAAAAGCCGTAATACATAGAGACCTTAAAATTTACATTCATAATTATGGGTACTTGATGAGTACATTAAACCAAAATTTTATTAATATTAATAAATATTTCCATTTTCAAAAAATATTTTTATTTCTAAAAAATGATAAGAAAAAATTGAACATTTTCAAACTGTTAAAAATAAGTAGTATGTACAAACTTTTATAACAATTTTCGTTTATCAGGAAGATATGGATGTAAGTTAATAAGTATATAAAATGTTGGAATAGTAGGTTCAGTGGTTTTATTTGATATGTACTTAAACTTTGAAGAAATCTTCATTAAAAAGCATTGAATCGGAAAAGATACGTCTCCCCTTAATACAAAAAAATATAAGGTGCCCTTTTCGTTCTCTGCCTTCTTTCCTCCCTCAACCTAACAGAGGCTAAACTAACTATGGACTACTAGGCCTAGTTATATTTTAACAAAACCTGTACCCCGTTAACTAAGATTTGATTTACACCATTGTAAATTGTAATTCTTAAAGAAATACCTAATAAATAACCCATTGTATTGTATCAACATATAATTACAGTTTCAGTTGCAATGGCTTGTTGACTTGTAGACGCCAGGTCTGTAAGTTCTGATAAATCTTCGTCAACACCTTCGGTCCCGGTTATGTCATAGCCAATTGGGAGTGCCAATGATGTTCCTGTAGTCAGTGTCAGATCCTCATCTTGCAATAAAAATAGCTGTTGGCCAAGTATACTTAAGCACCAATATATCTTCTAAAGCTACCCTCAATTCCTAAATTTATTTTCTAAATATACAACTTAAGTATAAATTAATACTACTTAAGGATTAGTGCTATAATACCTGAAATAAATTACGACAGTATTCAGTAATGTAATGCTATTAAATCAATAATATTATTATAATTTACGTTATAAGGATAAATTGTTTATACAAATGCTCGTCAATTTAGATTAACTTAATTGAGGCATTTATAGTCATTAGCAAAATAATATAACTTAAAATTATTTACAGTTACACATACTTTTTTGAGGGATTCTTCACTCATTGATGGTCCGGGCAGCTCTGATATTGGTAACTTGTCATCATCCTCATCGTTAGGAACGGATTCAGGTCTGGCCTTTATTAAGGTCCCAGAGCTCACTAGATGTCTTTAGCAAGCAACTCGCATACAGCACTATAGTGCGACCAGTCATGGAGTATGGCTGTCCAGCATGGGGGTTCGCAGCCCCCACTTCGATCAAGAAACTTCAGGTTATTCAGAACAGGGTCTTACGTACGATATCAGGCGCCCCTTGGTACGTACGTAACACCCAACTACACCAGGGCTATCACCTCGAGACCATCAGTCAGAGGATTAGGAAGCAGGCAGTCAACCTTTACAAATCAAGTACAAGAAGCACCAACCCTCTTATAAACAGGTTGAGCGATTACCAAGCCACGGGGTGTCGTCATAAGCGCCCCCGAATTATCATTGAGTAAACTCTATAACTCAACTTTCAGCTACTATAGCTAACCAGATTTCTTTCCTTTCATTCTCTTATTTCATAAAAACTGTCTGTCCTATTTTTTAACTTCCATATTAAGTATTTTTCAGTGCCCTAATGCACTTAGCCATATTCCGGCTAATTAAGAATCAAAATGGTATCCACCCAACACCCCTAACCAAAGCTGTCAGGTCACTCGTATTAGGGATATAGCTCTAAAGGCCTTCCGGCCGAAAGGGTATAATTTCACGCACGCAAAAAATCTTTTCAGCGCTTTATATTGCTTCTCATCTTCTTTAGAATGCTGCAACGTTCTTTTACGGTGAAATGCACCTGATGGCTTTTTATTACTGGACATTTCGTGTGTCTAAAAAATCATCTCCTCATGTAAGAAGGGGCAATAACACAGTGCAGCTTAGGTCAACACATCAACACACTACAACCATGGAAGAAGAATACGATGAGAAGGCTGTCAGCTAGCTGGCAATACTGACAATGAGCCACTGAGCGGATGAAGACAAGAGACGTATGAGTCACGCGGACGAGTCGAAGTCATTATTAGAGGAAGGGGTGTTCTCCCTTTCGTGAATGGCGAGCGGTCATAGGGCTCCCGGCACTCCGTAATAGTTCTAAGTTTGTTTCATAAGTAGCATCACCCGTAAAACGACGACTCTTTAAAATGGTTATGCTGAATTTTTCAAATATTATTTAATTTTGTTTGTTAGTGAAATAATAAAGTAAAACAGAAAAGACGAAACATAAACATAATGGTTATGGTATCTGGTTACGTTGTTTATAATGTAAACATTACAGTTTGTTAATGTTGTAAAAATTAGAATTCGTAATGTTAACAACATTACAAACTAGCTCCGGGCGCCCCTAACTTGATAATTCGGCGCGCCGCGCCGCGGCGCCCCCGGCTCACGGCGCCACCCGCGGCCGCGTGGTTCGCTTATATCTCGCGCCGCCCCTGTCCAACATGAACAGCAAACAACTAGCTATATGTCGCATCAAAACCTATTACCTAAGTTAACATTAACTTATAACATAAACTATTATTATAATTACTATAGTGTAACTATTTGTGTTGTAACTATTTAACTTACATTATTTTTTCTCATTATCACCTAATATGTTAAATCAAATTGTTGTTGTTTGAGTCTTCAGTCTTTTGACTGATTTGATGCAGTGCTCCATGCCTCCCTGTCCTTAGCTAATCGTTTCATCTCTACATAGCTACCACACCCTATCCGAGGCAATCTGTTTACCATATTCTAACCTTGTTTTACCCCTACTGTTCTTGTCCTCGACCCTTCCTTCCATAACTAAGCTTGCTATTCTTGGGTGTCTTTGTAGGTGTCCTACCAACCTATCTCTTCTCTTCATTAGCATTCGCCAGAAACATCTCTCCTCTCCCACTCGTCTTGATACCTCTTCGTTTGTAACCCTATCTACCCATCTGATCTTCATCATTCTCCTGTAACACCACATTTTAAACGCTTCAATTCTCCTCTTTTCTGCTACACCAATAGTCCAAATTTCACTTCCATAGAGCGCCACGCTCTAGACAAAGGCTTTAAAAATGACTTCCTAATACCTAAATCTATATTCGATGTCAACAGATTCCTTTTCTGTAGAAATGCTTTCCTTGCCTAAACCACCCTACATTTTATATACCCTTTGCTTCGTCCATCACTGGTTATTTTGCTTCCTAAGTAACAGAAGTCTCCTACTTCCTTTAGTTTTTCACCCGCCAATTTGATGTCCATAAATATAAATATTATATAAATATAAAATGAATGTTAAAACAAAGAAACAATAATAAGTATAATTTAAAACATATATTTTGCATGCACTCTTCTATTGAAATACCTAGGTACAATCTGTATATACAAGGGTTGCTTTTTTAGTTTTGGCAACGATGCTGCTGCTTTTATGTTGCAACGGTGTTGGACTCTGCCATTGTTACCAAAAGTTGCTAACCTGTATCCCCTCCCTTAGAGCACATGACCTCGTCCGTATGCAGTGGCGCCAGTTAGATGAGTAGTTGTGGGCAAGCGCTCGCGCAAGACGGTCACAATGTTTTCTAAGCAGGGGCAGAGAACGTGGATAAAACTTCAGTGTGCTAGGAGTCGCACGGCTCGAGAGTGCCACCAAGGACTGCACGAGGCGTTATAAGGTAACTCAGCTGCACCGCACGCCTCGTGCAGTCCTTGGTGGCACTCTCGAGCCGTGCGACTCCTAGCACACTGAGGTTTTATCCACGTTCTCTGCCCCTGCTTCGAAAACATTGTGACCGTCTTGCGCGAGCGCTTGCCCACAACTACTCATCTAACTGGCGCCACGGCATACGGACGAGGTCATGTGCTCTTTACAGAACGGTAGCAAGATGGGTTGCAGCCTTTTGAGATGGGCGCGAACGTGTGGAGGACATGCCTCGATCTGGTCACCCACCAGTAAGTGATGAAAATGTACAGATGGTGTCCGCGTTAGTGGAGGCGGATCGGAATGTAACGCTTCGTGAATTAGCGCAAGATGTATGTTGTAAATAATAATTAATATGTCTCACAGATAATCTGTACTGGATTTGCCGTCAGATTCGTGAGACATATCACATTAATGTAATATCAATAGTATTTAATAAATAAATAAAATATTATTATTATTATTATTATTTATTCATATGTTCACCATGTCATTGGGTACAATTCACAATTTCATTGGCATTGTTGCAAAACATAGTGGAGTTCTCTATCTTGGTAGGTTGAGGAAGGAACGAACTATGGAGCAGATCTCTAATCTGATTGTTTTTTGCATACTGGTATGCAGATTATGGTGTAGCCCCAGTTTATCGAGGTTGACCTTCAGCGACTTCGGTATGATCCCTGTGGAAGAGATTATGATAAGCAATACAGTAACAAATTCCTGCCAGATCTCTTCAGCCAGAGGCATGTATTTGATCGCTTTCTCAGTATAAATGTGTAATTTTATGCGTGTTAGGGACTGCGATGTCTATGAAGCTACAAGATTATTATTACTAGTATCATTACTATTATTATAGCTTGCCACGGTGGGTGTGTGGTTATAGTGTCGGACTACCAACCCCAAGATTACAGGTTCGCTCCTGGCCATGGTGTAAGTGATTTTTGAAAGGCGACAAAAATCACGATACTCATGTCATACGTTGTTGGCATGTTAAAGAACCCATTTGAATTCAGTAGGCCGAGTTCATAATGGCAAAATTAATCTCGGGATTTTCCGCCAACACAAAGTTCCTCATGTCTCTACTAGAAAGCGGTATAGCGCCAAGGAGCTTAGATAGGCTATCTAACCTCCTTGACATTCATAGCGCTCCAAGGAGCATTAAATTCGACACGCAAGCTGCCCTCTGGGTGTCATTTAACAAATCTTGCACCCGGCACCCGAGGCCACACGATATTTATTATTATTATTATTATTATTATTATTATTATTATATTACTAGTATTATTATTAGCCGCGGTGGCCGAGAGGGCTAACGTGCTACCTCGTGCCTCGCTGGCATTGAGAGAGCGTGGGTTCGAATCCCACCTCAGCCGTCCTGAAAATGGTTTTCGTGGTTTCCCATCTTCACCACCAGGCAAATGCCGGGACGGTTCCTTACAATAGGTCCACGACCGATTTCCTTCCAATATCCCTTCCCTGACCCGTCCTGAAAAGAAAAGTACATGGCCATTGGCTGCATTAATAAAATTATTATTATTATTATTATTATTTTGAAAATGGACAGTTCCCCCTCCATCATGAACGCTTCAAATGGGCTGGCATAGTGTCCTAGTTTGTGGAACCTTTTAGTTCCAGCTCATAGAGAATGAGTATGGACCGTTCCGGTTTGCCTTTGTTATAATGACTATTTCGACTAATGGCAACATAAATGTCAATTAAATGACGTCATCTATTATTTTATCTATAAAAATTGCACACAAGGTTAAATCAATTTATCAATGGAAAGTACTCAGTAGCGTAGCCAAAATCGACCAATGGGAGGGCTTATACAGTAGTAACCTAACTGGGGAATAACCGTATTTCGAGAAATTGCAGGACATAGTGATATGAAGCAACTCTGCTATGTCACACTCAAGAAGTTAACAACATTATCCATATTAGTGTTAATGTACCCGTAGAATTTTCTAGTTTATATATATAATTCGCTGGAGCCATCAAGGACCACGTTAAGTAGCTTGCCACGGTGGCTGAGTGGATAGCGTGTCGGTCTACTAACCCCAAGAATGCAGGTTCGCTCCTGGCCGTGGTAAGTGATTTTTGAAAGGCGGCAAAAATACGACACGCATGTCATACGATGTTGGCATGTCAAAGAACCCATTTGAATTCAGTAGACCGTGTTCATAATGGCAAAATTAATCTCGGGAATTTCCGCCAACACAAAGTTCCTCATTTCTCTACTAGAAAGCGCTATAGTGTTCAAGGAGCTTAGATATCTAACCTCCTTGACTTTCATTGTGATTCAAGGAACAACGAAATTCTAATAATAATATAATAATAATGTTATTGGTTTTACGTTGCGTCGAATTCTGGGTATACGATGCCCAGATATAATCCCAAACGAAGAGCTGTGGCAAAGGGCTAACCAACAACCTATAGAAGTCCAAATTAAACGGAGGAAATGGGGCTGGATTGGGCATACTCTGCGGAAACAGAATGATGCAGTAGAAAGGAGAGCTCTGGACTGGAATCCTCAAGGGGCTCGGAGATGGGGAAGACCAAGGAACACCTGGAAACGCACCATTGAAGAGGAGGCCAGAAAAGCGGGAAAGACTTGGAGGGAAGTGAAGAACTTGACAGCAGAGTCAGATGGAAATCATTCTTGGATGCCCTATGCTCCGCACGGAGCGAAAGGAAATAAGTCAAGTAAGTATTGGTTTTACGTCCCTTTTAACTACACTGGCTTTTAGAGACGCCAGGGTGCCGGAATTTTGACCTGGAGGGGATCTTTAACGTGCCAGTAAATCTACGGACACGGCTCCCTCGCATTTGCGCACCCTCAAATGCCAGCTGACTGCGCCAGGATACGAACCTGCAACCTTGGGCCCAGCAAACCAACGAAATTCGGCATGCAAGCTACACTCTGGGTGTCAAATTACAAAGCTTGCACCTGGCACCCGAGGCCATACGATATTATTATTATTATTATTATTATTATTATTATTATTATTATTATTATTATTATTATACCACGTTAAGTCTTGTTGCACTGAACTTGGCTTTCTTCAGAGCTCAGATTTGCCTCATTCTTTGTGAGTGGACCTGCTTACGCTCCTCTGTCTCGGTTTAGCCCGTTCGTCAATATTCTCTTGCGGAAGGGAAAGCTGTTAAGGGCGTCTTCAGCTGAGATATGTAGCATTTGCAGGTCTTCTTTGGTATTTCTAAACCAGGGAATTGTGGTTTTGGGGTTTGAATAAAAAAAGTGAAAGATCTCTTTAGTTAACTTTCTCCCGTCCATTCTTTTCAGGTGACCGTAAAATCGTGCCCGCCTTTTTCGGATTGTGTCGGTAATTTTCTCTATTTTGCTGTAGACTTCCTCATTGGATCTCTTTTTATGGATTCCTTTTTTGTACTTTGATCCCAAAATTCCTCTCACAGATGACCTCGTAGTTCCGCCCCTTAAAACAACAATAACTAATTAACTAACTGCCTCTCACAATTTTGCGCTCTTTTTTCTCCAGGTCGTCAAGGAGTGCTTTGTTGGCATTTAGAGATAGGGTTTCGGCTGCATATAGTTTATTATTATTATTATTATTATTATTTTACATAGCTTGCCACGGTGGGTGAGTGGTAGACGTGTCGGTCTACTAACCCCAAGATTGCAGGTTCGCTCCTGGCCGTGGTAGTGATTTTTGAAAGGCGGCAAAAATACGACACGCATGTCATATGATGTTGGCATGTCAAAGAACCCATTTGAATTCAGTAGGCCGTGTTCATAATGGCAAAATTAATCTCGGGAGTTTCCGCCAACACAAAGTTCCTCATTTCTCTACTAGAAAGCGCTATAGTGTTCAAGGAGTTTAGATATCTAACCTCCTTGACTTTCATAGTGATTCAAGGAACAACGAAATTCGACATGCAAGCTACCCTCTGGGTGTCAAATTACAAAGCTTGCACCCGGCATCCGAGGCCATACGATATTATTATTATTATTATTATTTTACATAGTTTTTCCCATCTGTGGAGCTCGATAGAACTTATTTTAAGAAATGATGTTTTTTTTCTTCTCACAAAATCTCTTCATCTGGACACTAAACATGTTCCTCCGTTCTTCAGTCCATGATTTGTTGGTCCTTGTAAACATTTTCTCAGGGCATTTTGGTTATTGACTGGAATCGTTCTTGTATAATTTCCTTTGTAATGCCAATTTATTTAAGGTTTTTTTCTATTTCACTAAGCCAGGACTGGCCAACCTACGGCCCGCGAGACTATTTTGTCTGACCCGCGCCGTGTCTCCGAAACTTGGAAACAAGTTCCAGTCGTCGCACTAAACACTAAATTATCATAAACTTTATTTCATAATTTGATTAATAATTGTGTCAAATGGACATAAATACTCACTTTTTGTCATTCGTGCTGTATGAGTGTATTGAATATCATCGTACTTCTATTTTAAAGGGACTTATTAATAAAAATATTTAAATTTATTTTTAGTGTTTTATTTTTTTATCCACTACAGATAAATATAGAAAATGGCAACAATACTAAGAAAACTAGGCTCCGACAGTCACAAAACTCACCATATCGCACCTATATTTTTAGAAAAATTCCATACTCCTCAAACCCCCCGGTGTGGCCTGCAAGGGCCTCCGACTGTTTACAATGTAGCCCTTTGTTAAAGAATGTTGGGTACACCTGCACTAAGCCATTTGTTCTTGACTCCCATTGAGAGATCAATGTTGAGAATCCTTTTGGTGAGCCTGCCATTGTTCATTGTGAGAATGTGGCCGGAGAACTCCACTCGCCTTTTCCTGAAGATGTCAATGATCGTTTCAACATGCTGATAAAGCTCCTGAGACTTCCGTTTCATCCAGATTCTTCCTGAGCAGACTGGACCAAGGATTTTCCTCAATACGTCTTTAATAGCGATGAATGAGATCAAACTGCTCAGAAGAATATCCATACATACTGCAATGGAAAAATTCTCCAGCAGGATAATTCCTACCTGTGTCTTATGTAATGGAATTGATTTGGGACTATCTCAACAAAAACAACCTCAAGAAAATTGAGCAAGTTAAATCGGCTTTCTCAAGACAATTCTCTGCGTATCTAAATACACCCCTTCAAGACTGGCATATGTGCTTGCTGGTGAACTCTTCTTCTTAGAACAGGTACGAATGATGATGCTCTTACCAGCTACTGGCGCCTTTAGTGAATTTTTGAACGAGCTACAAGCTAAGCGTGAGCCTATTTGGGAGAACTCTTTTGCAACAGAGGCTATGACAAACTCTGAGTGGAAAGGCCCCGACAATGAGCTCCGCCACACCTGGACATAATTTGTAGTACATGGTTTCCACCAACTTTAGAGTGTGTGAGACAAAAGCTTACCATGTTCCAGACGAAGAGTTGTGTGGGACGCTCTGTGACAGATATCACGCACTGAGATGTAGGCGAGGGTTGTCGCTGAAGGAATTGCGTGGCGACCAGGATTTGTAATCTTGAGAGGATTGATTTACTGTGTATCGCTATGGCCATTGGCTGCATTAAATATTTATTAGCCTATTTTCATTTATGAAAAAATAGGCTTATGAGATCACCTTTTGTCCGTGTGTGCGTATGTGATGGATTTTTGTGTGTCCACCCCTAATAACTTCTAAACTGCTGGAGCGATTTCAATAAAACTCGGTAAG
This sequence comes from Meconema thalassinum, assembly GCA_946902985.2. Lineage (NCBI taxonomy): Eukaryota > Metazoa > Arthropoda > Insecta > Orthoptera > Tettigoniidae > Meconema > Meconema thalassinum. The sequence continues at coordinate 195,719,238 of OX336395.1, forward strand.
TTCATAGCACTATTCTTGGCGACCCCGACCGTACTCTTCAAATTTAGTTACGGCTCACCAATCCAACATGGCGGCTGTGCGAAATATTTCACCAGCATTCAATATCTCCGAAACTATTACCGTTATCACTCTGTAATTTTGTTCGGTGATAAAGGGAACTACTAGAAGTTCACCTATGTGACTTTTGAAAACCTGGTAACTACAAAACCAACATGGCGGCCAAGCGAAGTTGCGAGTTTCAAATAGGCGTTTCTCGCGATTTAACCAACCAAACGCAATGAAACTTGGTACAGAATATGTTTATACTCATCGTAATGCACCGACATCTAACTTCGTTTAATTGTTTACATAACCTCAATATGGCGGCTGTGCGAAATATTTCACCGGCATTCTATATCTCTGAAACTATTACCGGTATCACCATGAAATTTTGTACGGAGATAAAGGGCACTACTGGAAGTTCATCTATGAGACTTTCAAAAACCGGTTAACTACAAAACGAACATGGCGGCGAAACGAATTTGAAACGTTCTAATAGATTTTTCTCACGATTCAACCATCTGAGCGCAGTGAAATATGGTACTGTACCCGATACCTAGTTGAGGCTATCGGCTACGTCAGCTGACATTGAGCCGTAGTTGAGATTTTTGGGAAAAGTTGTAAAGATAGCGCTCAGGTCGAGTCGAGAAGAATGTTAGGAAATGACGTAGAAGGCCAAGGATAAAGATGGCACTACCAGTCAAGCAGATGGAATTATGGGAGGAATATTGAAATATTATTAAGATCTATATGGAACATAATATTATATCATCTCAGAAGAGAAGAAATAACAAGCAATATATATGGTGATAACTTGAAGAAAGGCAGATAATCCATTAAGTTATTGTATAACTTAATAGCCGAGATGATGGTGGTCGAGATTATACTTGTGACGCATGACCGCAGAAGGTAGGGGAACATCACGTGACAGCGCGGAGTAGGAGCTGGTCAACGCAGTCTAGAGACAGCAGTATCAGTTCAGTTCAGCCAGCAGGGCTGAGTAGAACACATGTTGCGCAGAGAGAACGGCAGTTGAGCGGTGTACAGCACTTGTTGCGTGGAGTGAAAGCGACAGTATTACTTCAACAAGCGGAGCTGATAGCAGCATGAGTTGGGAGAACGGAAAGTAGGTCAGTGAGTCAAGGCAAGCAAAGCACGGTAGGCGGTACGAGGACCGGTTGCGAGGCAAGCTGTACAGGCCGTGTAAGCGAGAGAAGAGCCGGTGTTTGAACAGTATTATTTCCGACATCGTAGTTACAACTATGCGAGGCAGCAATGCTTTTTCAAATTTTAAGGAATAAACAGCATTATAACGAGATTGAGAACTTTATTTCGAGCTGCATTTTGTAACGCACAACAGCACAGCGAAGCGGAATGGCGAGGCCAGCTTTAAGCGTCGATCATTCTAGAACAGTGCAGTAGAGCAGAGCGTGCTGGTTCTGACGTTTATACACAGGCAACGTGAAAGAAGCTGAACTTCATTTCGACATTCAGTTACAACTTTATGAGGTTGAACTTGTATTCAGTAGTCGAATTGTGCAGGCAGATAGTTATCATATACTGCTATTGTGAACTTCAAATGAACTTATATATTCCAATGACATTACGACTTATCAAACTATGCATTTCATAACGGAATATTTAAAGCGACCATGGGGTCAAGCCAACATTAACGCTTTTAGGCAAACGAACTGTTACAAGTATATGCACTTATGAACATTGGCACGTGCATTAATACAATTCTTTTTCATGAACCATTATGAAATGTCAAGTACGAACACAGCTACAGGGTGTTTCAGAAACTTATACACTTTTATATAAAATTTATTTTCTGCAAGTGAGATTCAACCGCTGTGGAGATTGACTTTTATCACAAGCAAACCGAACATTATATGGGACAGTGGCGTAACATAGAAGAAGAATATGGGGTACGCTACGTTTATGAACTTTTACGGAAGAATTTGGACAGTATCCGTTATGGATAACATGCAGTTCATCATGTCGGAGTAAGCGAAGACAGAGACGTGATGGCACCACAGAGCGATGGATTCGGTTCCTGAAGAAGAGGAGGTCCAACAGCTGATTCACTTGGGATATGAAGGCAATCGTTATTGCGTGGGTGATACGAGATTCCCGTCGATCTTTCGAGAAATTTATTGCACACACGAGGAAATCGACGATCTTTGAAATATATTAACAGCTGATATGAGAAGGTACTGTAAGAGTTATGACTTTCTGATACGATTTTTTAATGAACACTGGGCATACTTGTATATTTTTCTAGTAGGAGTTCTACGATTATTTAGACATGGCTTGGACATTATTTGCTCCAAATTTTGCTAGAATATGGCGTTACCATATGATATGGCAGGCACCATTATACGAAATTCTCACCATTGGTTGGCTTTATTAAGCAGATGTTTGTCTTTTAGACATTTTCCAGTAAGGATAGTTTTTTTTTGGATAGTTATTTTTTTGTGTCAAGTATTTCGAACTCGTGATCTGCAAATGGATTATTTAAATTACTTCGTCAGTTCATTGCATACTAGCGAGTGTGTATTATTCATCAGTAGGGATTTTTTCCATTGGATTGTTTGGAGATATTAAGATTTTATTCACTCAAGTGAATGAATATCGCTTTTATGTGACAACTAGAGACTTGTTGATTCCAATCTGGTACATTCACTCATTAGACGACGAGATGGGGCCTTTCGCTTTAGGCGATTGCGTGGTGGTACACATCTTTACCCATCGCTCAGGGCATTATCATGATAGTCTACGAGGTAAGGCCTTTCGTATTTATACGATTGCGTGGTGGTACACACCTAACTTGCCATTGAGGAACTCATTTTTATCATCCGAGTGTACTTGAGATTGTAAGAGGATCGAACAAGAAACTACTAGTCACATATCAGTCGAATTTTGTTAAATAAATTAAAAATAAATGTCAGCAGGGTTACATTTTGTAATTCTTGTTTGCCAATCCAATATTTTGTTGCTATACTCATTTGAGAGTACTTTCATTTAACAGCTGATACAGTTGATGCTTTTGATAATTTTTATGATTGAGTTCAATACCTTTGAGAAGGATTTAAAGTAATTGAATCTTGTAAGATGAATCATTAATGGTCAGATTTATTTTGAGGCAGATCGGAATTACATATTTTGATGTGAGAGATTATAGCACATTGGTGTTTTTCTGTGAAGTGAATTATGAGAATTTTAAGAGAATTTATGCTATTTGAAAGCAGATCTTGAATTTGATTTCGATTACTGAGGTAATGTTTTTCCTAATTGTTTAAGAAGTTGTCTAGATGTGATCAGATTAATTACAGTCATTGGAGATTGTGTGCGTTGATAATTTGAAGCCAGTTATATATTTTTTGTAGATCATGCAACGTGGTTAAGTGAAGTTTGTGATAGGCATTTTGTGGAAGTTGCCAAGTGGAAGTTGCAATATTGCTAATGTATTTTGAGGCAGACATGAGGTTGTCGAACCCAGTCTAGCATAATTTTGAGATTCATGCTGTGCGCTGAATATTTATGGAGTTACGTGGAATAATTATGGTATTCAAATATGGTATTTGATAAAGTGAGAGTAGATAATGAAGTTTTGGATAGTGAGATCCAACGTGATTTTGTGAAGGCAATAATATTTTTTGGCATGATAATTAAATACGAGACATAACTTGGAAGTGATAAAGCTGTAAGACAACGTTCTATAACCCATATTAAACAATTTGTTAGGAAATTAAACAAATAAATAATGTTGATAATACAAGATTTTCTGTTAATAATAATTAATGAAATAATAATCTGAAGTTGAAGCATATTAATGATCTGACCTAATGAAATAAAAATCAGAATGACTAGATGAAATAATAAAAATCTAAATAACCAGATGAATAAAATTTAAATAAATTGATAAATTAAATTTTGGAATAAATCAATGAATTAAATAAATGGATGAATTAAAGATTGAATAAATAAGCTGATTTAAATAAATTAATAGATGATTAAATAGATGATGAATAACTGAATTAGAAGGTGATAATTAATTAAAGAAGCTGATGATTAATAAATTTAAATGGATTTAAATAAATTTAATTGAGAGATATGATTTGAATGATTTGAAGAATTGCAACTTGAGTTGATGAATTAAACAATTTATATTGATGATTTAAGATGATTTAATCTGAATGAGATGATGAAATGAGAGTGTGTGAATAATTAGAGAGCATAAAGAATTGATGATTATAATATTCATTTAAATGATTTGATGATAATGAATTAATTATTCTGACATGAATATATTGAATTTTGAGATGAAAACTAATGTGAGAAATATTTAATTTTGATGATGATGATGATTATAACCAATGAGTAGTGGATTTTCTGTGATTCACAAACAAGCAATTATTAATGACAGTGTAAATAGTGTAAATTAATTATTCGATGTTTAGGAGCATTTACTAACATATTCAGCATTTGAATAATGCCATGCAAGCCATAAATTATGTGATATTTATATATGTGATTAGAATATATGTGTTTAGACAGATTAATTATAATTTTTACATCCACATTCATGATGTTAATTTAAAGAGAAGTTAGGTCTCAGGTATCACGAATGTCAGTGACGCAAAGACATAGTGCTAGGGTGATCCTGAGAACCCAAGTGAACTTTAGAAATTTTTCCTATTTTATGTGGATTAAATACACTTTGAGTAGAATAGAGATGGTTCGATTTTCTGGACAATGACAATTTAACGTTGGCATTCGACCATGCTCTTAGGTAGGATGAGTGTTTAATATGTCTGTCTGACTATCAAAGTTGAATAAATTTGTTTTTATCTTAGTTGTGATCTGATGATGATGTGATTTTCCTATTTCTTTCCTTGTCTTAATTAAGGCTTAACCAGGAAGGATGTGGTATGCTAGGGATTCAGTTGGTGGCGCCCATTTATATTTGTATTTTTTTAATTAACTTTAAGCCCGTAACGACCCTGGAGATACTTTATCTCGTGTTAGCCTCTGCTTTTGTGATATTTCAACTGAATTTCCGACACATTCCTTATTTGACTTGATGTTCATTTAACTCCGCTCTGTCCTGGAAATCCAGGAATGCGATGTAATAGCAGATGGGTCATCGCATCCCCAGGACGAACGGGTACAGAGAGAGAGGGAGAATTGGCTTTACCCATCCGTGGGGCTTCGATTTTGTTTATTTTATGGAATCACATCAGATTTGGATTACGAAGAGATTGATCTCAATTTCATTTAATGGTGTTATAAAATGTATTAAACTTAGTCAGACAATATACTTGTATGCCCATTCCAGTGATCATGTTAATCATATTAGTGTTATATCATGTTTAGTTACAAGGCATTTTTCTTATACCCAAGTGAAATCAGGAATTGATACATTGTGATGTGTTGTTATCTAACGTCTCTGAATAAAACGTTTATTGAAAGATATAATTATGTTACCGGAAGATTTAGCTAAGGTGTTAGGAGAGTTACAGAATGGCATGTCTAGTATTGCAGTAACTATTTCTAAAATGGAAACAGAAGTCAAAGAAAGGATAGGTGATTCAGAAGCTAGGTTAGAAGCTAGATGTAAAGAAAATGTACAATTATTACAGACTAGTAATGAAGATAATTTAAAGTCATTAGAGACTAGGTTACAGTCAAATAGTAAAGATGAATTTAAGTTATTACAGACTAGTAATGAAGAAAATTTGAGATCATTACAGGCTAGCAATGAAAATAATTTGAAGTCATTAGAGACCAGATTACAGACCAGTACTGAAAGCAATTTGAAAGCTAGTGAAGCTAACTTGAAGGATAGTTTTAAATTATTAGAAACTAGATTACAATCTCGTAGTGAAGAGAATAACACAGAGTTGAAAAAAATTTTAACTAGTTTAGAGAATAGATTAACGTTAAAGAATGATGAAATAATCAAGGCTTTACAATTAGATATAAAAGCAGTAGAAATGAAAGGAGAGAAAAATGTGCAAATGTTAAGAAAAAATATTATTGATTTAGAAAATAGAGAAGAAGAAAATATTCTTAGTTTGAGAACAGATGTTATGTCTATACAGAAAGATATTAAATCAGATGTATCGAAATTAAGATTCGACATTGATGGGTTAGTGGCAGATGTAGGCAAAATACAAGAGTGGTCTACCGAAGTATCTTTCGAATCTAAAATCAAAGGTCTAGAAATTAATCTAGGTAATGAAATCAAAAGTTTAAAGTCAGTAATTGGGACCGTTAAAGAGGAAGTCTTAGGAGAGGTTAATTCTAACTTGAAATCCTTAGAAAACCAATTGCAGATAGACATTAGGAAAATTGATGATGACATAGAGCAGAAGGTTAATGAAAACTTAGCTTTATTTAAAAATAGAGTCGGTGCAATAGTGGAAGAACGGTATAGTGAGGTCGATGCCGAAGCAAAAGAAAAACGTGCAGGGTTAGATAAGAAATTAATCGCAGGTATGGCGAATTTAGAAGCGAGATTTACTGAGAATAAGGAAGCGCTGAAGATAGATTCAGCTCAGTTTAGGACAGATGTTGATCAGTTAAAGGAACCAGTCGCGTCAGTAAAGACTACATGCGAAGATAAGATAGACAAATTGAAGAACGATTTAGAAGAAAGTAACAGAACGCAGAATGTTACGTCGTTAGATAATTTGGAAACTAAGGTCAAAACGGTAGAAAAACGAACAGAAGATATGATGACTAAAATAGAGTCTATAATAGATAGTTTCACAAGTCAAGGTGTTACAACGGGGGAAGTATCGATAAATCAGACACCGATAGATCGCAGTATGAACAATCAAGAGGTTAGCGTGGGAGAAGACAGTCAAACGCAACGGAATGTTACATTCGAAAGGACTAGTTCAACCCCTCAAGATGATCCGAATTCGAATAGAAGTACGTTTGGTACGAGTGAACGATACTCAGGTCCGGTGACCATAATCAGAAATCTGGATGATAAGCCAAGGAAGTTTTCAGGGAACACAGGAGTCACACCAGTCGAATTTATGAGAGATATTCGCGATTACATGGCGGAACATAGAGTAGCCAAGGAGAGAGAAATAAGGATAGTCGAACGCGCCTTAGACGGGCCAGCGTTAACTTGGTTTCGCGCATTCAGGAGTAATTTTGCGAACATGGAACAATTTGCCATAGCATTCTTAAGGAGATTTTGGAGTGCAGAGGATCAGCTGAACGTAAGAGCAGAAATGTATTCGAAACGTTACTCTACGTCACATCCGACGCATTATGCAAATTACTTTACTTCGCAATTGGCTAAATTACAGTTTTTGATTCCTCCATTGCCAGAAGAAGAGCTTTTGCAGGCTATAGCAAGACAGTTGCCAATTGAGCTACAACAATCACTCATAGCATCGGGAGCGAACACACTTGAGCACTATGACGATATCTTACGCCGATTAGATTATACAAGCGCTCAGATTACACCCAGAACTGCAAGGAACGATAATCGAAACATGCAAGAGGTGAATGCGGTAGTTGTCGATAACGCAGCGCAGACGGATAGAAGAGATTCCTGGGGAAACAGAAGGAACGAAGGGAATAGAGGAAATATTCACAACGTTCGTGGGAATGATCGATATCGAGGACCATATGAGAGGCCATACGATCAAGATACAAGAAACAGTAGATACAGGAACTATGATCAGAATTCCAGATACCAAAATAGGAACAGATACAACAATAGATATCGAGGTAGACACAACTGGAACCAAAGTCAGCAGTCTAATCAGAACAATAGGCAGGATAGTAGAAGAAATGATCCAAATGAAAGACAGAATAATCGAGAATATGGGAGATCAAGGCAAGAGAGTAGACAGCCTAGTGCACCACCCGAAGAGATAATTAGAGATGTCAATCGAGCAAGCATGAGTGGTGAAAGAAAAAAAACGACAAATTAACGCAGAATCAGGATACTAATCATTGGGAATCAATCATCATTGTTGAGAGATAGCAAGTCAAAGACGAGGATCTAATTTAAGAAGATATAGTACATCGAGGGAATGGATACTAATGAAGTTGTGGGGACTTTTAACGCAGCTAGCATTAGAAAGTATCATTATGCTGAATAAGAGGATTGAAGAGCTATCGTGTACATATGTTGTGTATAGAATGCCTGAGAGTATATTTTTTTTCTCAAGCCTGATAAAAAGGAGATGTACGGGAGAGATGTACCCGATACCTAGTTGAGGCTATCGGCTACGCCAGCTGACATTGAGCCGTAGTTGAGATTTTTGGGAAAAGTTGTAAGGATAGCGCTCAGGTCGAGTCGAGAAGAATGTTGGGAAATGACGTAGAAGGCCAAGGATGAAGATGGCACTACCAGTCAAGCAGATGGAATTATGGGAGGAATATTGAAATATTATTAAGATCTATATGGAACATAATATTATATCATCTCAGAAGAGAAGAAATAATAAGCAATATATATGGTGATAACTTGAAGAAAGGCAGATAATCCATTAAGTTATTGTATAACTTAATAGCCGAGATGATGGTGGTTGAGATTATACTTGTGACGCATGGCCGCAGAAGGTAGGGGAACATCACGTGACAGCGCGGAGTAGGAGCTGGTCAACGCAGTCTAGAGATAGCAGTATCAGTTCAGTTCAGCCAGCAGGGCTGAGTAGAACACATGTTGCGCAGAGAGAACGGCAGTTGAGCGGTGTACAGCACTTGTTGCGTGGAGTGAAAGCGACAGTATTACTTCAACAAGCGGAGCTGATAGCAGCATGAGTTGGGAGAACGGAAAGTAGGTCAGTGAGTCAAGGCAAGCAAAGCACGGTAGGCGGTACGAGGACCGGTTGCGAGGCAAGCTGTACAGGCCGTGTAAGCGAGAGAAGAGCCGGTGTTTGAACAGTATTATTTCCGACATCGTAGTTACAACTATGCGAGGCAGCAATGCTTTTTCAAATTTTAAGGAATAAACAGCTTTATAACGAGATTGAGAACTTTATTTCGAGCTGCATTTTGTAACGCAGAACAGCACAGCGAAGCGGAATGGCGAGGCCAGCTTTAAGCGTCGATCATTCTAGAACAGTGCAGTAGAGCAGAGCGTGCTGGTTCTGACTTTTATACACAGGCAACGTGAAAGAAGCTGAACTTCATTTCGACATTCAGTTACAACTTTATGAGGTTGAACTTGTATTCAGTAGTCGAATTGTGCAGGCAGATAGTTATCATATACTGCTATTGTGAACTTCAAATGAACTTATATATTCCAATGACATTACGACTTATCAAACTATGCATTTCATAACGGAATATTTAAAGCGACCATGGGGTCAAGCCAACATTAACGCTTTTAGGCAAACGAACTGTTACAAGTATATGCACTTATGAACATTGGCACGTGCATTAATACAATTCTTTTTCATGAACCATTATGAAATTTCAAGTACGAACACAGCTACAGGGTGTTTCAGAAACTTATACACTTTTATATAAAATTTATTTTCTGCAAGTGAGATTCAACCGCTGTGGAGATTGACTTTTATCACAAGCAAACCGAACATTATATGGGACAGTGGCGTAACATAGAAGAAGAATATGGGGTACGCTACGTTTATGAACTTTTACGGAAGAATTTGGACAGTATCCGTTATGGATAACATGCAGTTCATCATGTCGGAGTAAGCGAAGACAGAGACGTGATGGCACCACAGAGCGATGGATTCGGTTCCTGAAGAAGAGGAGGTCCAACAGCTGATTCACTTGGGATATGAAGGCAATCGTTATTGCGTGGGTGATACGAGATTCCCGTCGATCTTTCGAGAAATTTATTGCACACACGAGGAAATCGACGATCTTTGAAATATATTAACAGCTGATATGAGAAGGTACTGTAAGAGTTATGACTTTCTGATATGATTTTTTCATGAACACTGGGCATACTTGTATATTTTTCTAGTAGGAGTTCTACGATTATTTAGACATGGCTTGGACATTATTTGCTCCAAATTTTGCTAGAATATGGCGTTACCATATGATATGGCAGACACCATTATACGAAATTCTCACCATTGGTTGGCTTTATTAAGCAGATGTTTGTCTTTTAGACATTTTCCAGTAAGGATAGTTTTTCTTGGATAGTTATTTTTTTGTGGCGAGTATTTCGAACTCGTGATCTGCAATTGGATTATTTAAATTACTTCGTCAGTTCATTGCATACTAGCGAGTGTGTATTATTCATCAGTAGGGATTTTTTCCATTGGATTGTTTGGAGATATTAAGATTTTATTCACTCAAGTGAATGAATATCGCTTTTATGTGACAACTAGAGACTTGTTGATTCCAATCTGGTACATTCACTCATTAGACGACGAGATGGGGCCTTTCGCTTTAGGCGATTGCGTGGTGGTACACATCTTTACCCATCGCTCAGGGCATTATCATGATAGTCTACGAGGTAAGGCCTTTCGTATTTATACGATTGCGTGGTGGTACACACCTAACTTGCCATTGAGGAACTCTTTTTATCATCCGAGTGTACTTGAGATTGTAAGAGGATCGAACAAGAAACTACTAGTCACATATCAGTCGAATTTTGTTAAATAAATTAAAAATAAATGTCAGCAGGGTTACATTTTGTAATTCTTGTTTGCCAATCCAATGTTTTGTTTCTATACTCATTTGAGAGTACTTTCATTTAACAGCTGATACAGTTGATGCTTTTGATAATTTTTATGATTGAGTTTAATACCTTTGAGAAGGATTTAAAGTAATTGAATCTTGTAAGATGAATCATTAATGGTCAGATTTATTTTGAGGCAGATCAGTATTACATATTTTGATGTGAGAGATTATAGCACATTGGTGTTTTTCTGTGAAGTGAATTATGAGAATTTTAAGAGAATTTATGCTATTTGAAAGCAGATCTTGAATTTGATTTCGATTACTGAGGTAATGTTTTTCCTAATTGTTTAAGAAGTTGTCTAGATGTGATCAGATTAATTACAGTCATTGGAGATTGTGTGCGTTGATAATTTGAAGCCAGTTATATATTTTTTGTAGATCATGCAACGTGGTTAAGTGAAGTTTGTGATAGGCATTTTGTGGAAGTTGCCAAGTGGAAGTTGCAATATTGCTAATGTATTTTGAGGCAGACATGAGGTTGTCGAACCCAGTCTAGCATAATTTTGAGATTCATGCTGTGCGCTGAATATTTATGGAGTTACGTGGAATAATTATGGTATTTAAATATGGTATTTGATAAAGTAAGAGTAGATAATGAAGTTTTGGATAGTGAGATCCAACGTGATTTTGTGAAGGCAATAATATTTTTTGGCATGATAATTAAATACGAGATATAACTTGGAAGTGATAAAACTGTAAGACAACGTTCTATAACCCGTATTAAACAATTTGTTAGGAAATTAAACAAATAAATAATGTTGATAATACAAGATTTTCTGATAATAATAATTAATGAAATAATAATCTGAAGTTTAAGCATATTAATGATCTGACCTAATGAAATAAAAATCAGAATGACTAGATGAAATAATAAAAATCTAAATAACCAGATGAATAAAATTTAAATAAATTGATAAATTAAATTTTGGAATAAATCAATGAATTAAATAAATGGATGAATTAAAGATTGAATAAATAAGCTGATTTAAATAAATTAATAGATGATTAAATAGATGATGAATAACTGAATTAGAAGGTGATAATTAATTAAAGAAGCTGATGATTAATAAATTTAAATGGATTTAAATAAATTTAATTGAGAGATATGATTTGAATGATTTGAAGAATTGCAACTTGAGTTGATGAATTAAACAATTTATATTGATGATTTAAGATGATTTAATCTGAATGAGATGATGAAATGAGAGTGTGTGAATAATTAGAGAGCATAAAGAATTGATGATTATAATATTCATTTAAATGATTTGATGATAATGAATTAATTATTCTGACATGAATATATTGAATTTTGAGATGAAAACTAATGTGAGAAATATTTAATTTTGATGATGATGATGATTATAACCAATGAGTAGTGGATTTTCTGTGATTCACAAACAAGCAATTATTAATGACAGTGTAAATAGTGTAAATTAATTATTCGATGTTTAGGAGCATTTACTAACATATTCAGCATTTGAATAATGCCATGCAAGCCATAAATTATGTGATATTTAAATATGTGATTAGAATATATGTGTTTAGACAGATTAATTATAATTTTTACATCCACATTCATGATGTTAATTTAAAGAGAAGTTAGGTCTCAGGTATCACGAATGTCAGTGACGCAAAGACATAGTGCTACGGTGATCCTGAGAACCCAAGTGAACTTTAGAAATTTTTCCTATTTTATGTGGATTAAATACACTTTGAGTAGAATAGAGATGGTTCGATTTTCTGGACAATGACAATTTAACGTTGGCATTCGACCATGCTCTTAGGTAGGATGAGTGTTTAATATGTCTGTCTGACTATCAAAGTTGAATAAATTTGTTTTTATCTTAGTTGTGATCTAATGATGATGTGATTTTCCTATTTCTTTCCTTGTCTTAATTAAGGCTTAACCAGGAAGGATGTGGTTTGCTAGGGATTCAGTTGGTGGCGCCCATTTATATTTGTATTTTTTTTAATTAAATTTAAGCCCGTAACGACCCTGGAGATACTTTATCTCGTGTTACCCTCTGCTTTTGTGATATTTCAACTGAATTTCCGACACATTCCTTATTTGACTTGATGTTCATTTAACTCCGCTCTGTCCTGGAAATCCAGGAATGCGATGTAATAGCAGATGGGTCATCGCATCCCCAGGACGAACGGGTACAGTACAGTATATGATTATTAGAGACGGGAAAACGCCTATTTGCCTATTTCATTCCTGTGTTTAGAAACGTAGGCTTTCGAGATATAAATCCGTTTTAGGTTCTTTTAGGCTAGATTTCGTTGGTTTTATTGTGCCTATAAATGCCTATTTCAAGGGTTTGTGCCTTTTGTAGTATAATTGCCTATTTGATGCCTCTTGACTGTATTTTAATGTGCATTATATTGCAGCTGGTGTGCTCGACAGAATTATATTCTCATTTCTCAATATGTGTTTACCCCATGAACAAGAATGGGAATTCTCGAAAGTCACCAGAAATAGCGCCTGGAATCTCGATATTAAGCCTCCAAACGTAACAACCCTTCGTTTTGTATTTCGCTTTTCTTTATATTGAAAATTTACCCGTTAGTATGTGTGTAAATTAATATCATAAACTAAAAAAGGAAGATTGTAGTTTTACGTGACCGTGAATCTGGTGATTATGAGCCACGGGACCTCCTTTTTACGTGGAATCCGAACCACAGGACATGGCATTTCACTTCGAAAATCTCACATGCATTGACCGGGAATCGAACCCGGACCGCCTTGGTGAGAGGCATACAGCTAGACCGCTGAGCCACCACGCCCCCTTAATATCATAAACTGATTGCTGATTGAATAACAAAAGAACTAACTTAGTGCCATGTTTTCGCATTTTTTTCAATCTCGATATTAAGCCTCCAAAGTTAAAAACCCTTCGTTTCAGGTATCGTCCCCTTCAAAAGCCGCGTTAGGTTGGCGCTGCAACCTAATAGTGAATTAATATACATAATTAACGTGTTTTTGAGATATTTCGTAAACGCATGACCGTAGATGGCCATGTGAGGTGTTAAGTGACACGGAGTGAGGCTCCCTTTTTTTATGAACAACTCATTATATTTTTACATTATTTTCCAAAACAACACAGGATTAGATAAAGGTTATGTCAAATGTTTTATTATTATTATTATTATTATTCAATGATATTGTAGCCCATTATATCCTGTACGGGTCGCAGTGTTGAATGGGCAGGCAGTTAAAAGCAGTCAGGAGGGATGCGATCCAGCTGGCAGTTAAAATGCCGCGGCGATCACAGTGGGTTGGTGCTGTAACCTATCTTGTGATGAATGGACAGGCAGTTTAATAAAGCAGCTTGGATGGATGCGATCTAATTGGCAGTGGGTGTAGCATGGCCTCTTGCCGAGATAGATGGAAACTTGGTGGTCCCGTCTTGAGCTACTGTTGCCATGCAGCTAGGAGGGATGCGATCCAGCTGGCAGTGAAAATGCCGCGGCGATCACAGTGCGTTGGTGCTGTAACCTATCATGTGTTGAATGGACAGGCAGTTTAAAGCAGCCAGGAGGGATGCGATCCAGCTGGGAGTGAAAATGCAGCCGCGATCAGTGCGTTGGTGCTGTAACCTATCTTGTGTTGAATGGACAGACAGTTTTAAGCAGCTTGGAGGCATGCGATCTAGCTGGCAGTGGGTGTAGCATGGCCTCTTACCAAGATACATGGAAACTTGGTGGTCCCGTCTCGAGCTACTGTTGCTATGGAGATGGCCGGCCTTGCTATTACTTCATCAGTTTATTTTCTGCTTATAGTAGCCTTTGCTTGAGTGCAAAAAAGCCGAAATCAGAAGAATGAGAAAGACTATCGAAAATGCATGTAGCCAGCCGTTCTTTCTGGGTCCTAAACTATGTGTATGCAAAATTTGGTTGAGATTGGTGGAACGGTGTAGATTTGTGTACGGAACAAATCCACCCACCCACTCACCCACATACATACATACATACATACATACATACATACATACATACATGCATACATACAGACTTTCACTTTTATATACAAGATAAGTATGTTATTAAATTATATGTTGGTTATTGTTAATTCTTTTTATAGTAATTAAATATGTTATTAAGTTACAAAAAAAAATCATGCCTATTTTGTTGCCTATTTTACACGTTAGTGCCTATTTACATGCCTATTTTGGCTATTTTAAGAGCCTATATGCCTGCCTATTTTAACTGTATTTAGTGACTATAATTCTCGTCTCTAATGATTATACACATTGCAATGCACTGGTATCTAATTAAGTTCAATTATTTACGTAACGTCAAGATGGCGTCTGTGCGAATTTCGAAAATTAAGTTTTTATTTCTTGTGTTCTAATCATGCGATCGAAATCAACATTTGCATAATGAACGTACACAATAATCATCATCTAATAGTACATAACTCTATGGCCTACATACATTAAAATCCAACATGGTGACCATCAGAAATATTTAGACAGTTCTCAATATCTATTAATCTACTGCAGCAATCAAACTGAAATTTTGTAAGTGCAGTGAAACTTGATACGGTATATGCTTATACAAATTTCAATCGACTGGCATCTTATTCATAAGCATAAGTTCACCTATGGGACGTTCAATAACCTGGCGAGTACACATCCAACATGGCGTCGACGCGAAATTTAAATATTCAAATGGACTTTTCTTGCGTTTTAACCATCCAAGCGCAGTGAAACTTGATACGGTGTATGCTTATACAAATTTCAATCGACTGGCATCTTATTCATTTAAATTATTTTCATAACCACAAGATGGTGGCTGAGCGAAATTTTAAAATCCCGCTTTTATTTCTTGTGTCCTAATCATGCGATTGAAGTTTGAATAAAACACCTACACAATAATCTTCATGTATTAGTACATAAATCAAAGGCCTATAATATAAAAATCCAACATGGTGACCATCCAAAATATTTAGACGGTTCTCAATATTTACGAATCTATTACAGCAATCAAACTGACAATTTGTATGTTGATAGAGGCAATCAATATTAGTAGGATATATGAAAATAGGCTTTAGTTCTTCACGGAACTACTTGTTTAATATGATATCTGCCTCCAATGATCAAGGTTTCCGAGGCGTATAGTGCTTCAGGTTTGATTACTGTGATAATAATAATATCGTATGGCCTCGAGTGCAGGGTGTAAATTTGTTATTAGACACCCAGAGGGTAGCGTGCATGTCAAATTTCGTTGTTCCTTGAAAAACTATGAAAGTCAAGGAGGTTTGGTATCTAAGCTCCTCGAACACTATAGCGCTTTCTAGTATAGAAATGAGGAACTTTGTGTTGGCGGAAACTCCCGAGATTAATTTTGCCATTATGAACACGGCCTACTGAATTCAAATGGGTTCTTTGACATGCCAACATCATATGACATGGTGTCGCAATTTTTACCGCCTTTCAAAAAATCATTTACCACGGCCAGGAGCGAACCTGCAAGCTTGGGGGTTAGTAGACCGACACGTTGACTACTCACCCACCGTGGCAATTACTGTGATGTAATGGCTTGAATTTGTGTTGTTCGATATTGATCTTCTTTTGTTGTAACTGTTCCAGGTGATTCTATAGGTCTTCTGTAATTTTGACATTTTTGATGTGTAACATCTTTCCGCTCGGTTGCTGGATAGTTTTGTGGGAGTGATTTTGAAAATTGGGGGCGGAAGTGGATCGGAACGATCGAGCTGGCAGTGGTGGATCGAACGGAAGTATGCACTGTCCACTCGATCGATAGAACGGAAGTGTATTAGCTGGCAGTGGTGGAAAACGGAAGTATGCACTGCCCACTCGATCGATCGAACGGAAGTGTGCCCTAGCTGGCAGTGGTGGATCGAACGGAAGTATAAGACGCACTGCCAACTCGATCGATCGATCCAGCTGGCACTGGTAAGATAAACAATCAGCGCGCGGTGTCGGAAATTGATACCATGACGTACTCTCGGCCATGTGGAATGTATATGACATACTGAACGGGAAACGCTCATGCGAACTCTGGTGTCAAGTGATTGAAACAAATGACATGGTACATGTTCGAAGTCTTCGTATCAGTATTTAAATGGTAAAATGCCTTAATATCAAACATTGTAAGTAGTCGGCATTGCCGGTATTATGTTTCTGCACAATGGCTATTCAAATATTAACCCACATAACGGTAATGCAGTCATCAATGTAATATAATCGTTGTGGTTATACGAGAATTGAGTAAGCCTTCATGAATTACTCAATACATTCTCTTTACTCACAAGAGGGCCTATTCATAAGGCATTTTAAACTCAAGTTCACGCTGGAACATTATCGAAACAAGCAAAATATAAATAAAACTTAATTCCGTAATGCAGTATTATTGGAACGTGGAAATAAGTCACCATCTTGTGCACATAATTTGCGTAGTCGAAATAGCCGTGGGGTTAGTGCGTATGAATGTGAGTCTAGAGATCTTGGGTTCGAATCCTGGGCGGGGTAGATATTTTTGCTACCAGATTATCATTTTAAACGATATTTATCATATCAATATGACTCATTTTAACAGAATCCTTATGAAATTACGTGTTGGTCTGTGAATCAAGAGGACCTGTTTATAAGGAATTTAAGGTTATGAGCGGTGTCGCGTCTATTAATCTAGTTGATCCGTATCGTAGGGTCGCCTGATTAACTGCCGCCCCGGAGGTCCTGGGTTCGATTCCCGGCTCTGCCACGAAATTTGAAAAGTGGTATGAGGACTGGAACGGGGTCTACTCAGCCTCGGGTGTTCCAAATGAGTAGAGGAGGTTCGATTCCCACCTCAGCCATCCTCGAAGTGGTTTTCCGTGGTTTCCCACTTCGCCTTCGGGCAAATGCCGGGATGGTTCCTTCTTCAAGGCCACGGCCGCCTCCTTCCCTCTTCCTTGCCTATCCATCCTGGCCATCCATTCCCTTCCCTCATGAGGCCCCTGTTCACTTTGCAGGTGAGGCCGCCTGGGCGTGGTGCCAATCACACCTCACCAGTAGTATCCACTCCGATTAGATAGAGGCGGTAGTGGTGAGTTCCCTCGCTGAGTCCGTGGGTTCCACCAACCTGGAGGGTAAACGACTAAGAAAAGAAGAAAAAAGAAGATCCATATCGTATTCTTCATTTAGGCTAGTGCTGGTGGAAGCTACAAATCATCTAATAAAATGAGTTCCGTATTATAAACTACACTATCTGTAAAACACTCCCTTTTACAATAGATTAATATTCGTGCCAATAATACTATAAAATACCGGTGTATCAACAATTTCACGGGAGGTTTCTTCTATGTCAGATGTTACACATCATATGCGACTACTGTAAGGCTCGTAATTTTTTGTTTCTTTGTCTGCCTCATGAGTAAATCCCGACAGCTGAATTACTCGTACTTCTCCTAAGTAATTAAAAACTCTTATGTTATAATATTCGCCAAATCATTACTTTAAAAAACACTTAATTGTCTGTATTTACAGACTATATGTACATATTTTCATAGAAGAAAAGGAAGAAGACTTTTAATAGTTATTTTGAAGAAGAGGTTTACCAAATTAAGAATATTATTACTATTCAGTGACACCTATAATTACCTATATTAAAATTTTCATAGACATTTTCAAAAGATTAAGTTAAAATACGATTTTTCAAAAAATATTTTCAAAGGGTTATATTTAATTTTTTTCTTAATTAATTCTTAATTCTTATTGTAAGGATATCAATTTCTCAGTTAAGTCTACTGTACCCATGTGATGACTTTCCATGGAAAATATGCTTCCACCTCCAGCTAGCAGCAGTCCTCGGGCATGTTAGGTCCAACCCACTGAGCGGTTACATATTTAGGATTTGAAACTAATAGGTATCAACTCTACAAAAATAACACACAACTCTATTCTAATGGATTTAATTTGAGCTAATATCATGGCTTATAACACAGCATACAACATTACATTTACATTTATAAACACAAAGCAATAAAATTGGAGCGTTGAGATGATGCAAACAAAGAATCCCTTAAATTACTCTCATCTCCACCCCCATGCTGGCATTCTAGTTCACTGACTAGCCCTATATCAGTCCATGTGGTTCAACAACCATGCCGTGTCTCTACACTTCACAAACAAAAATAATACTCCTTCCCTTAATTAAAATTCACACTTTACCACATCACAAATCAACATAACTGTTACTTTAAGTTTACACTGCACTTATCATTGCAATCACTTTCACGTGCGCTAATGCACTGATTAAACAAATCCAAACAATGTTAATCTTACAATTTTCTACATTAACTTGTGCATACAATTATCATCTATACAATATGTGTATCTTAATGTCCTGTTCTTTTCCCCACCAAAACATCTGAGTTCTACCATGCTTTAACCAAATCTTTAATTTGTATATCCACTATATGCCGTAATGGGTATCTTCCAAATCATGCATTTGTTATCGTTGTGTTGGGTTGGGAAACAATGCTACCCGTCGAGTAGGTATAGCGTAAAATGTGAAGTTTCTCCCTTCAAAACTAGGTGTCGCTGTCAGTACAAAAATATAACTTTTACCGATTTGTAACTTGGCCAAATATTAAGATATCAGGATGATTCTTAGATAGCAATGTGTCATATCACACACGTAATTCATATTCATTCATATTATATTCAATTTACAACATTTCAGGGTACCAAAAATTATCATACTTAAATCCTACTACAGTAAGACAATGATTGAGGTTCGCCCCAACCTTCAGCTCTGTATACAATGGACCTTCACTGCGGGGTGGTAACAAATATGGCTGCTACCTCCCCTTGTGTCACTTTCTCTCTGTCTCTCTCTCCCTCCGAGCAACCGTCTGCTGCCCACAGACATAAATAAAACATTGCGAGGTCACACTGGCCCTCGTGAACGGGTGACCTATTTCTTACGGAATGCGTTTTGGAATATGGAACTGTTTAAATATGTATAGCCTACCTATCATTGGGATTTAATGGCTGGCCTTACACTGGCACATTTAATTCAAGCCAAAGAAACGAGATTCATCATACATGGAGTCCTAGCGGATTAGTCGGTGGCTAAATGTCTACGGTAAGGGTCTACTTTCCCTCCGTGTCGCATTCACTTGAGCAGAGATGAATTAATTCACACAATTTGCTGGCTAAAGTCAATATCAAGCGTCATGGTTAGGTGTCTATATGTTTTCCGCCATACGTCAGTGAATCGTAAATTTTCATTGAGCGGTCCCTTGATTTTAATAAAACTACTTAACATTGCAGTTGTTTTTACGTTAAAACATGTTTACATACACTTTCCCTGATGTTTATTTATTATTATTATTATTATTATTATTTTTACTGACACCTTTCATTATCCCGACACAACGTAACGATAGTTATATCATCAATAAAATGAACTCCCGTGTTCATGACTACATTTTTGACCCTTTAATCAATTGCCATTTCTACATTATTTGTAACGGAGTTACAGTTAACTTGATGAAAAACGAACATCTTTAACTTGAACAAATTATTCCAACACAAATTTAAGGCATGAAAGTCATACCTTCAAAGATTCCAACTTTCATTGGCATATATTACATCTTTACATATTTCGGCATACAGTGGATTACATTTCACAATAAAATCATGGTTTCATGTACTCACGTTTTTCCATGGCGGCTTCGCCCACTTACACTCCATTATGCCTGCCATAATTGCACTTAGCTCGGCATATTCACGCTTTTCACAAACATGTTGCGTGGATCTTTCACTAAGAAATGCACTTCACTTTGATTTATAATATTGAAGCTACTGCTTCGTTCTTACATATTATACATTTCTCTTTATCACTAAACTTTTACAGCATACACTTTAAAATATACAAAAACACTTAAAACACACGATATTTACATGCACTGGCCTCACTCGGCGATCCTTCCTGCAGTATCTCAGAATTACAGGTTCCGTAGAGTTTTCCTCCCCGAATAATCCTGTTTCCTGTTTGAAAGTCTCGTAACATCTGCACGAAGATCATCTAGTGTATCTCTGTTCCTGGTCAATCCCTCACGATTCCCAAGGTTCCAGTCTAGTTATAGCTCCTATATTCCATTTCAATGGAAACATGCCTATCCCAGCATTTCCTTTGTTCCCAATGTCTATCAACTTCTGTCCAATTGCACATTGTCGATAATAGCATAACTGTACTCTAATATCAGTTTAAACATTATACAATGTGACATTCGCATAAAATGCTTCACCCTTTCGAACAAATGTATTCACCTGCGCGCTTCTAAACAACGTAAATTCAGCTAACTGACATTTTCTACGCTGCACTTATCTACTGTACATTTCACTTGTACACATACAACTTCTATTGCTCTCATACTGCGCGTACTACTTCCCTGAGCGGTGCGCTCCTAACAGTGTCCTGCATAGTCACACGTATGCTTGTGTGTAAAAATACATTATCCTTGCATTATAAAGTTCTACTGACCTAATGCGATTACTTTTACTTGACATTGTACGTTGTACTTGAGAATAATACTCACTGAATACTTATAAAGTCAAAGTCTTTGTGCGCGGGGTCTTGACCTATTGTGATTACTTTTACTTGGTCCGCGGCGTCATTTCAGGGATCAGAGTGGCGTGGTCTCTGCCCTAGTTCCGTGTACAACTGTCTTAATTCACTTAAACGTATCTCGCGTATAGCGTCCTTTCAGGGAAAGGAGTGGCGTGCACCCTGCCCTGCGAGTTGGTTCAACTGTCCTCGACTGACACCTCTGGCGACCTTATATGGGTTTCCTAACGAAAAGTAGATCCGTAAATTCGTCGGAGCTTCATCTCTCTTCCCAACGCCTTTCTTGGCTTGAAATAGCGTTTTTCTGGTCCGTCTTGCAGCGCTGGTTTCATAACTGCTTGCGTGCTTGAGGTTTGATCAGCCAATTAATTAAAATTAATTAACTCCTTCAGCGCGTCCTGACGCTGAGTCGGCGGTTATTCTCCTTCTTACTTCCATTATCCATCCGCTGACCTCTGTAAGACGTGTTCCTCCGCACCTTCCTTATTCCAGCTTCGTTTTCGACGTTTTATGGCTTGACAATTAGCCTCCTTGAATTTGATTCACATTGGTGTCACCCTCATATGTGTATCATGTTCCAATCGCGAGTAATCTTCAAATTACTGTTCCCGCGCCCCCTTCCAACGAGTTCTTCCTTTGTGCTTTGGGGAGTTTTCGGGTCCACATCTGGTTCACTCACCCTCTCCAGACAGTAGAAAAAGTTCCAAGTTACTGACGTGACGCCACGAAAACACGCCTACTTTCCAAAGTCATTAGTTGGCTGTCATGAGTTCCAAATCCTTGTGCCAGGCTCAGAAACTCCTGTACTTTTCACCCAAATAACGCTATATTCTTCCATATTATCTGTGGTATTTTGACTTATAACAGCAGAATTTGCTTCATATCACCTTAGTGATGTCATGTGTCCTGTCTCTAGGGGTTTTTCTTGACTCAACTCCCTCCGAGACCCTGGGTTCGTTTCTCTTTGGCAGTTCCACTCTGCTCTCTATTTTTCAGTGTCCCAGGTTCGACACCAGTCAGCCTAATGCCCTCGGGCACACTACTTAGGATAAGTTATATTTATGTGCTGAAGAAGAAACCAATGAGTTTTGAAACATATACACATAGTCTGTAAAATATAGACAATTAAGTGTTTTCTTAAGTATTGATTTGGCGAATATTATAACATAAAGGTTTTTAATTATTCCACCAATTCGGATTCACACAATTTGTTATTGTGGCAAATATTTTCTCCCAAGTACTTAGACAAAAGTTTTAGGTAATTATTAGGGGAATATTGTCCATTTTGTACGGTTTTGATATTGTGCCTATTAAGAGAGATATGATTAATGTTTCCCGAAAAAAAAAACTTTTCCCACACCCTTTGGTCAATGGTTGGTGCTATAAAAAAAACTCTTCAAACATAAATTTTTGGGCTTTATCCGACACATAGTATGAACTTTGAACGGATTCGATATTTCACATATTAAGAGAGTTATAGCAATATTTCACTTTTTCGAGAAAAAAAAAGGCCCCCATTTTCACCCCCTTCGACCGACTTAGCCCAGTAACGAACTCGACCGAGATTTTATAGGTATACATATTCGGTAAAAAATTCAAAGTGATTGGTGCAAAATTACGGCAGTTATCGTGTCCACAAGAAACTGATATACATATATATATATACATAAATTATACACACATCATAAAAAGTTTTGCATCACCTCGGTTCCCAGATCTTCGGCATATAGACGTTGACTGTGTATATTGTATCAAAGATACAGTCCCTTTGACTGTTCATAGATGTCACTAAAACTGCTCAAAGATGTAAACAACCATGCATGAGCAGGGCCTATTAGACGGAGGGGGTACGACAGCCGATCAGTTCCAGTCATTCCACCAGGACGAAGGTACGCTGCTCATGTTGTCTGTAGTTCTACCATGCCTAGAAGGTCAATACCGCAGTTCGATCGCGTCCGCATTGTTACTTTGTGTCAAGAAGGGCTCTCAACAAGGGAAGTTTCCAGGCGTCTCAGAGTGAACCAAAGCGATGTTGTTCGGACATGGAGGAGGTACAGAGATACAGGAACTGTCGATGACAGACCTCGCTCAGGCCGCCCAAGGGCTACTACTGTAGTGGATGACCGCTACTTACGGATTGCCGCTCGGAGGAACCCTGACAGCAATGCCACCATGTTGAATAATGCGTTTCGTTCAGCCACAGGACGTCGTGTTTCAACTCAAACTGTGCGCAATAGGCTGCATGATGCGCAACTTCACTCCCGACGTCCATGGCGAGGTCCAGCTTTGCAACCCCGACACCATGCAGCGCGGTACAGATGGGCCCAACAACATGCTGAATGGACCCCACAGAATTGGCATCACGTTCTCTTCACCGATGAGTGTCGCATATGCCTTCAACCAGACAATCGTCGGAGACGTGTTTGGAGGCACCCTGGTCAGGCTGAACGTCTTAGACACACTGTCCAGCGAGTGCAGCAAGGTGGTGGTTCCCTGATGTTTTGGGGTGGCATTATGTGGGGCCGACGTACGCCACTGGTGGTCATGGAAGGCTCCGAAACGACTTTACGATACCTGAATGACATCCTCCGACCCATAGTGCACCCATATCGGCAGAATATTGGAGAGGCATTTGTCTTCATGGACGACAATTCTCGACCTCATCGTGCACATCTTGTGAATGCGTTCCTTCAAGATAACGACATCGCTCGACTACAGTGGCCAGCATGTTCGCCAGACATGAACCCTATCGAACATGCCTGGGATATGTTGAAAAGGGCTGTTTATGGACGTCTTGACCCACCAACCACTCTGAGAGATTTACGCCGAATTGTCGTTGAGGAGTGGGACAATTTGGACCAACAGTGTCTTGATGAACTTGTGGATAGTATGCCACGACGAATACAGGCATGCATCAATGCAAGAGGACGTGCTACTGGGTATTAGAGGTAGTGGTGTGTACTGCAATCTGGACCACAAATGCTGAAAGTCTAGCTGTATGATGGTACAACATGCAATGTGTGGGTCTCATGAGCAATAAAACGAGCTGAAATGTTGTTTGTGTTGATCTCTATTCCCTTTGTATTTAAAGGTTCCGGAACTCTTGGAACCGAGGTGATGCAAAACTTTTTTTGATGTGTGTATATACACTTTTGAACTGACGGTGGTTTTGGGGTCTGGGGGATGTGAAACGCGAAGATATGTCGAAATTTTCCGGAAGTCGAAACATGGTACCCATTGCAATAGTTAGCTTTCTAATGAAATCAACCTAATAGCTTTCTAATGAAATCTATCTAAAAGCTAGATTGACAACCCTTTGAGGACGGAGTTTTGCGTTGTTATGACGATGTGTGTTGCCTCAATAGGGAGCCGGACCGAAAGCCGACAACAGTACATCGCCAATGTGTTGATGCAGACATATATCACAACCATACCGATTTCCCACAAAGCATGAGTTTTAGAATCAATATTTAATTTTAGGAGTGTTTATTTAGCTTAATAATTATTATCAGTTCCTTTCTTTTTGTAGAAAAGAGACAGTAACACCCTCAGGCTACATGCTGAAAGTACTTCATTGTAAACCCACGACATAGCCATGCCTGTTACGGCATGGATCACTACCGCAAAAGCTTGCCACGGTGGGTGGGTGGTTAAGGTGTCGGTCTACAGGTAACACTACTGCAGTCAACATAGGAACACAGGTTAACACATAAATTCAACACACTCACAGGGCTGATAACCAAGATATCCCAAGCCCCTAAAATGTATGAACAATAATTCATTTTAGGGACCTCGTATATTTTGGTCATTACTTGGGTCTTAGCTGTCACCGCGGGGGCCCGGGTTTCATTCCCTTCTCTGCCGAGAAATGTAATTCTGGTCTGAGGGCTGGAAACGGGGTACACTCAGCCTCGTGAGGCACCTCAGCCATCTTGGAAGTGGTTACCCCATGTTTACTCCAGATAAATGCGGGGATGGTACTCAACTTGAGGCAAGGGCCGTTTCCTAACTCAATCACACTAGTACAGTCATCACAGTGACACAGGTTATCAGACAAATTCTGCTTACACCGAAGTACATGTGGCTACATGAGCATGATGTCGAAAAAACCCTAAAAAAATCAACAACACATACAACAGTTAAAGGGGGTGTTAAATTCATGATATTACGCTGAATAAAATGGAAATTGCAACACCATGAAGGCATTGGTCGTTTGTGTTGATTTTCAAGATATGGAACGATGCCATGTAAGTATGTAAACGATCAAAGTTTCAGACCCATTGGATTGTTGCTACAGGTCTTCCCACGTGATTGGTCGCGGAGGAATCAACTCCAGTATACGGACTCTGGTGTAGCGTAGTTGACTTGCAGTCTGTGCAGTGAAGTGTTCCCCGTCAAACATGCCTCGACGACAGAGAAGAGCACGTTATCAACAACTGCCACCATTTGAGAGGGCTCGGATAATTGGGCTGTGAGAGGCTGGATTATCGCTGCACGTGTTGGCCGACAGGCATCTACGGTACAACGTGTATGGCAGCAGTGGTCAAATAAAGGTACCTGGCACAGGCCCAGCGAGACAGACAACTGTGAGAGAGGATCGCCGCATCATTCAGATGGCCCGGATGGAACCCCATGCAACAGCAGCGCAAATTCGAGCAGCTGTGGCACCCCACGTTACACAACAAACAGTTGGTAATCGCCTGCGTGCAGCTGACTTACGATCCCGTGTCCCTGATCCCACAACAGCGACGTGTAAGGCTGGCCTGGTGTCGAGAACGATCGACGTGGGTCGACGAATGGTATAGGGTCGTCTTTAGTGATGGATCGCGCTTCTCTCTTGCCCGCAGTGATCGCCGGAATCGTGTGCGCCGACGTACCGAGGAGAGGGGTCGCCCAGACCTTATTGTCGAGAGGCACACAGTGCCAACACCAAGCATAATGGTCTGCGGAGCTCTTGGCTTTAATGTGAAATCACAATTAGTGCTAGTTGAGGGCACTATGACTGCTCTACAGTACGTTGATAGGGTACTCAATCCAGTGGTTGTTCCTATGATGGCGAACATTGCTAATGGGATGTTTCAGCAGGACAATGCCCGGGTTCACACTGCACGCATCTCCAGAGAAGCTCTCCACGACATCACAACCTTAGAATGGCCCGCCAGATCCCCGGACCTCAGTCCTATTGAGCATGTGTGGGACATGATGGGTCGACAACTGGCCAACCGTCCTCAGCCACCCACAACTCTGGAACAACTAACCCGTGCAGTGCAGCAAGCATGGGCCACAATTCCTCAGGAAGGGATCCAGGGCCTTATTGACTCCATGCCTCACCGAATTCATCAATGTATTGCAGCTCGTGGTGGGCACATCCTATATTGATTGTTGTCCGAACTTGCGGTCAGAGGGACCTGAAAGTGTAATCATCGAATCTCAACCGAACACTCGTCCTGCATGTTCAATTGCAGCAATGTAGCACCACTCCTTCTGGGTGTTGCAATTTCCATTTTTTTCAGTGTATCATTTCATTCTTTCATTCTTTCTCTCTTTTTCTCTCTTCTTTATCTTTCTTTTTCTGCCTTTCTTTCTTTCCTTCTTTCTTCATATTTCTTTTTCTTTCTTTCTTTTTATGTCTTTCTTTCATTTTTTCTCTCATTCATTTCCTGTCTTTCTTTTCTTCTTTCTTTCTTTCTTTCTTTCTTTCCTTCTTTATCTGTCTTTCTTTTTCTCTCCTTCTTTATCTTTCTTTCCTTTTCTGTCTTTATTTAGTTTTCTTTCTTTCTTTCTTTCTTTCTTTCTTTCTTTCTTTTCCCCCTCTTCTTTGTCATTCTTTTCTGCCATTCTTTCTTTCCTTCCTTATCTGTCTTTCTTTCTTTCTTTCTTTTTATCTCCTTCTTTATCTTTCTTTCTTTCCTTCTTCCTTTCTTTTCTTTCTTTCTTTCTTTCTTCCTTTCATTTGGGACAGATGAACTCGTAGTTCCGCCCCTTCAAACCTCATTAACTAACTCTTTCATATAAGCGATATGGTTTAATATTTCGAAAAGCCTTTTCTGTATCATTAGAAGTGCGCTAAGTGATGCGAAGGAATGAACCAGTATTTCTGCATCGCTGCCCGTGGACTACGAGTATCAGTTCAGTAATCAGACGCTTCCACTGATACGTTTGAGGGATTTTCAAGCACCTATGATACGACTAATCCTACAATGATCCAGTGTATAATCTGGTATTTAGAGCCAAGCTTACTCTAGCGCCTGTGTGATAATTCTCCACAGCGAGTTCAGGCACGGAGATACGAGAACAGTGCCCCATTGCCCGGCACGGGAACATCTCCATTTTTTGTTGACCTTGATAGTTTATTCATTGTGTCAATAGATAGGTGCTTTAGAAAAATGTAATGTTATTGGTTTTAGATCCGCTTTAATAACTGCGAACCCCCAGGGGCTCACATCTAGTGAGAGGTGGGTTGGCGACCACGGGGCCCCAGCTGAGTTGGCATTGCTTCCACTTACTTGTGCCGGGCTCCTCTCCGCCTTCTTTCCTGTCGACCTCACTTGGTCACATCTTGTTCTCTTCTGACCCCGACGGTATTAGGGTATCCGAGGCCTAGGGAGTCTTTTCCTTTCCCGCCTTAATTGGCCCTTGTCTCCTCTTTTCTGATACCCTCCTTCTGCGACGGGTCAGCCTTCTTTTTCTTTTCATGTTATCTCCTGCCTTCTGCTCAAGGCCCTCAAAGAGGCAGGGTGTATGTAGCCCCACCTCTTCTGGTGCACCCTATAGAATGGTACACCCTCAGGGGCTCACGGCTAGTGAGTACGGGAGTTCGCGACCTCGAAGGATTCCTGAGCTGGTTCCATTTTCCCCCTTTTGATCATTACTTGTGGGGCGTACCCTCTCCTCTTTCACTTTCCTATCTGCCTTTCACGGCTCTCCTTCCTTCCAAGTCCCTCAATCCGCATTCTTCGAGGGTTGAGGGCATTTCTTTTCCTCCTGTCCTTTATTTGCCTTATTCTCCATTTGTTTTCCATGTCTTCTTCTAGTATATAAGTTAGTAGTTAGTTTTAGTAATAGTTTACATTTCATTATCATCTTCACGATCACCCAAACCATTAGGGGCCGATAACCTAGATGTTAGGCCCCTTAAAACAACAATTATCATCATCATCATAATAGCTGCGGCTTTTACAGTAGAGACGCTGGAGTGCCAGAATTTTGCCCCGAAGGGGATCTTTAACGTGCCAGTAAATCTACTGACACAGCTCATTCACATTTGCGCACCCTCAAATGCCAACTGACTGTGCAAGGATTCGATCCTGGAACCGTGGGAACAGCAGGCGAGAACGTTACCGCTCAGCCACGCAACCAATCAGATTTGGAAGAAACAGAGAGTGTATTGAAGTGAATTCTTTCCAGTCATTTTGAATTTGAGTCTTTACTTCATAAATTACTTCCAACTATTAATACTAACATTTTTAGCCAATTTTCACTTATAAAAAATAGGCTTATGAGATCACCTTTTGTCCGTGTGTGTCGCTAATAAATTCTAAACGGCTGGAGCGATTTCAATGAGACTCGATAAGGTCATAGTACTATTTCGTCCGACTCCGACCGTGCCCTTTAAATGTTATTACGTCTCACCAATCCAACATGGCGGCTGTGCGAAATACTACACCGGCATTCTGTATCTCCGAAACAATCAGTCTGAAATTTTGTGGGGTGATAAAGGGAACTACTGAAAGGTTACCTATGTAACTTTCAAAAACCTGTTAAGTAAAAAAGTGACAGTCAGTCTGAAAGACTAGACTTTGTATCATTTTAAATGCTACAAATGCTAAAAAAAAAATGCTAGAAAGGCATGTTAGAAAATGATCTGCATAATACTTACCTTTCTTATCTTGTTTCAAATTACTCCCGAAGGGCAAGTGCAAACCAAGGGCAGAGCAATGTCCAGCGCGGGGAATGTCGCACGCTCACCAGTGCGCGCGGGGACGTGCCCCTTCCATCCAGTCTAAAAACACTTATAGTGGGCGATGTGTTGAAGATAGAGATATGCTCTCGCGGACCTTTTTGTAGAACTTTTCATGCTGACCAATTATTATGCTCATAGTATATTGATATTTTTAACGGTTTGCCCAGTGTAAGCTTAAGAAGCGCACGGACGCCAAGTTTGTTTTCGACTTCTTCACTGAAATCGTTACTGCTTGGCTTCCTTTGATCATACATAAATTATTTTCTACAGAATCTTTCCTCGAGATATCCTTTACAGAATGGTGAAAACCGCATCAAAATCCATCCAGTAGTTCTCGAGATTACCCTTGACATCCAAGAATCGGGGATTTTTGTCTTATACTAACGAAGTAGAGATTGTCGGAGTACACATGCACCGAGCGGTACTATGACGTCACACACCTCAGTGCATCTGTCCGTCCGTCACCGTAACGTAACGCCAGACCCCAGCGTAACGTTGAAGTCGATAAGATCATTTAAAATGATAAAAATGAACATGGCGGCCAAGTGACTTTTCTCGCGATTTAACCATCCGATCGCAGTGAAACATGGTACAGCAAATGTTTATACACTTGTTAATGCTCTGACATCTAATTTAGTTCAATTGTTTACATAACCTCAAGATGGCGGCTGTGCGAAATGTTAAAATTAAGTTTTATTTCCAGTGTCCTAATCATGTGATAGAAGCCAACATTTGGGTAACAAACCTACGGAATAATCGTTATCTAATAGTAGATAACTCTATGGCAGGGGTTCCCAACCTGGGAGGCGCGCCCCCTAGAGGGGCGTGGGGCTTTATCAAGGGGGACGTGAAGTGATTTCCGATTTAAGTTTTTTTTAACTCGAATATTACAATTTTGTAAAACAAACATTTTTTAAAATCTCTCCAAGTGATTGTCGCACCAAGTCAATCGTTCAAAAGCACTGGTAGGCCTAATTGCCAACTTTAGGCACAAACCTCAGCGGAGCCGCGAGGTTGGAGGCGAAATAAGGAATTTACTTTGTCGTAAGGAGCAAAATCATGCCAGTTTTATCGTCTCGTTGGCATATCTTTGTGATTTCTTTGAAGATTTGAACATTTTGAACTTAAAGCTCCAAGGCAAAAACTCCAATATTATGCATTCTTGGAAAAAAAAACAGTTATGGAAACGCCGGCTTCAGTTGAACAACTTCTCATCCTTTTACCGCCTTAATGAAATTTTGGCGGTAACTGAACGTGATCGTAATGAGCTTAGGTGCAAATTCAGTCACATTTGGATTCCCTGGCACAAGAATTCAACTTCTACTTTCCTGATATCTCGTCGGAAGAATGGCCCTGGATGTTAACAAGAAATTCGTTTGCCATTGACATTGAAGCAGTGCCAGCACAGATTCAAGAAGAAGCTATAGATTTGAAGTGTGAATCAAAGCTAAAAGAAGATTCTAAAATATTAGGACTGGGTGACCTTTGGGTAAACTGTCTTGCAGTGTATCCTGTAACAGCCAATTTTTCATTGCGTGTCATTGTCCCATTTTCAAAGACATATTTATGCGAGTCTGGATTTTCAACGCTGAATGCCATAGAAACAAAGCAGCGCTGTCGGCTTGATGTTGCGAATGATCTCCGCTGTGCTCTGTCAAATATCAAGCCAAACATACCGAATCTTACCAAGAGAAAACAGTGTCAACCCTCTCACTGACATTTGTTGAGTGTTATTAGGTTAGGTCTATATCCTCCGCGTCAATCAAAGAGGTTATAGAAGCGATGAGTTGGTGGAGGAGGAGGGGGGGGGGGGGGTCGCGATGAACTCTCGTATCTGAAAAGGGGGGCGTCAGCTAACAAAGGTTGGGAACCACTGCTCTATGGTATACATATATAAAAATCCAACATGGCGACCATCCGAAATATTTAGACGGTTCTCAGTATCTACTAATCTATGATAGCAATCAAACTGATATTTTGTATGTTGATAAAGGCTATGAACATAAGTTCATATATGGGACTTTCAATAACATGGTGAGCACAAATGTACATTGCCGGTGACGCGAAATTTAAATGTTTAAATGAACGTTTCTCGCGATTTAACCATTCGAGTGCAGTGAAACTGGTACGGTAAATGCTTATATAAATTGTAATCCACTGACATCTAATTTATTTCAATTGCTTTCATAACCACAAGATGGCGGCTATGCGAAATGTTAAATCTTATTTTTATTTCTAGTGTCCTAATCATGCAATTGAAGTTTGAATAATACACCTACGCAATAATCTTCATGTAATAGTACAAATACTCTATGGCCTCCATATATAAAATCCAACATGGCGACAATCCGAAATATTTAGACGGTTTTGAATATCTACGAATCTATTACCGTACATAATTGCTTGCCACGGTGGGTGAGTGGTCAACGTGTCGGTCTACTAACCCCCAAGCTTGCAGGTTCGCTCCTGGCCGTGGTTAATCTCGGGATTTTCCGCCAACGCAAAGTTCCTCATTTATCTACTAGAAAGCGCTATAGTGTTCAAGGAGCTTAGATATCCTCCTTGACTTTCATAGTACTTCAAGGAACAACGAAATTCGACATGCAAGCTACCCTTTGGGTGTCAAACAATAAAGCTTGCACCCGGCATCCGAGGCCATACGATATTATTATTATTATTATTATTACAGAATTCAAACTGATATATTTTATTTTATTAATGCAGCCAATGGCCATGTACTTTTCTTTTCATGACGCGTCAGGGAAGGGATATTGGAAGAAAATCGACTGTGGACCTATTGATAGGAACCGTCCCAGCATTTGCCTGGTGGTGAAAATGGGAAACCACGAAAACCATTTTCAGGACGGCCGAGGTGGGATTTGAACCCACGCTCTCCTGATGCCAGTGAGGCACGACGTAGCGCGTTAGTGCTCTCTGTCACCGCAGCCGGTTCAAACTGCAATTTTGTATGTTGATGGAGCCAATTATAGTACATTATGTAACGAGCCTATAATGGCAATAATTAAGACACGAGTATGTTTATAAAACGAGCGTATGCGAGTTTTATAATTTCCATACGAGTGTCTTAATTACCATTATAGGCGAGTTGCATACGACTGTTAATGTTCCTCGATAATTATTATAACTATTTTATGTTCGAACATAAATATTCATAAATATCTGTCGAGATTTCGCCAGTTTTATGTACTGAACAGAGCGCATGGGACGCAGAGAATACCTTGTATTTGACCATGGCCTCCTCCATTACCCCACTATGACACTAGGCCACGCAGTGAAATTTAAATTAGAAGGCTTTGGAACTCAGCACAGGTGCGATGCTATCCTTACCTAATTGGTCAAACAACTGTTTCTTGAGCTCTGATTGGTGGGAGAAACTGTCCCATAATGGAAACATGTACTATAATGAGCCCCATTATAGTACAGTTTTCTGACATATAATATTTACATTTCGACATGGTCGAACATAATCATAAGTATGATATATGAAAATAGGCTATATAGTTCTTCATACTTCTTCATGGAACTACTTGTTAGTACATAATTTCATGTCGCCTCCGTAGCGAAGTGGTCAGCATGTTTAGCTGCCGCCCCGGAGGTCCTGGGTTCGATTCCCACCTCAGCCATCCTCTAAGTGGTTTTCCATGGTTTCCCACTTCGTCTTCGGGCAAATGCCGGGATGGTACCTACTGTAAGGCCACGGCCGCCTCCTTCCCTCTTCCTCGCCTATCCATCCCAATCTTCCATCCCTTCCCATCCCTAATGAGGCCCCTGGGTAGATTATAGGCTAGGGAATAACCCACCCACCAAGGGAAGATGATTAAGAGAAGGAAGTAGATTTGGGATTGGAAAAGAAGGATAGAAGAATAGGAGGAGAGTCCCACAAAATTAATAAGTTCAGTGTTAAACACACTTAAAGGTGGTTGCCACCGCAAATATGTGCTCGGATACCTAAAATAGGAACGAGCTTGGTCGAGGCTGACGGGAGCCGCAGCTAAAGCTTGGGCAGTTTGCCAGAGAGAACCTGTAGTGTATTTCCTCCCAAGCACGAATGAAAGTACTATAGGGAAGGGTGATGATCTGGCCAGACAGATAGTAAAAGCTTTATTAAGCATTAACGAGGGCATAAACCTAGGAGGAGCTAGGAAAGCCAGGATCCTGCCTAACTGTAGTGTCAGAGAAATGATGAATCCAAAAATAAATATCTAATTTATTTAACAATGCAGGAAGTTTGAGGAAATTAACAATTATGTAATATAATTTTAATTAACATAGTTAATTTGAACTTTTTAATAAATAGGGTCGCAGACCTCTCTACATTAAACGGTTGCTCCAGGCAATTGACAATTTAAAAGGTTTCAAACCTTACATGTTTCTAAAATCTTTATAAGATTTGGACAAATGAACAATAAAGATTTTAAAGCTTGAACGTGAATTGAAGTACAAAAAGTGCACCTTAAGAAATTCTGGAGAGCATGTTCTAGAGAAAGTGACAACTTTGAAAATAACAATAATAACAACGTGAAAAATAAAATAGAAGTTCCTACAACTTCTTATATTTATACAGAGTTAATATGAGAATTATGCAAAGAGGGCATGTCACTTACTGTGAACCTGAAGAGTTAATCAGAAGGAAGGTTCTAGACCTCTGATACTTTGAATAAGACTCGCCAGTCAAATGAGGCAGTTTTCATTTAGCGAGACCAAAAAATAACTCACTCAAGAGTTGAGAGAATTGTTTTCCCTGCTTTTGAAGGGAGGAACAATTTAAGTTTGAAACGTGTGCTGGACACGTATCATAAAGATTATACAGAAATACTTAATGATAAACCAACAAAAATGGAAGGGCACTTCTTAGAATGACACCTTATAGAGAAGTTTCAATTTTATAAATAATGGTTGTTAGTAGAAGGTTAAGGAAAGATCATTGGGATATAGGATCAATGTTCATGGCCGTATTTAATATAACCGGACGATCGCGACGCGGTAGAAAAGTGGAGCAAGCACTGATTAACACTATAGTCTGTAAAGATGGATGCAAAGTTCACTATAGAAACACTAAAGTTCATGAAAAAGAACGTTATTGCAATTATGGAGATAACTGATTGCACTATGTAGGTGAGAGTCTATTTCTGGAAACAGTTGTAATCCACAATCAAATGCGCCGTAGAATTTTCCAGCGGAGGACGAAAATTCACTATTGTAGTAATTTAGTTTTAAACAGAATTCTCCCAAGTACGTGAGAAATACATGATGGCAGGACTCGCAGATAGAGAACAAGTTCTAGAAGGTTCCAGAACGACCTTAGCAGAAAATGGGGTTTGAGAAAATCCAACGGAGGAAATAGTTTTAAAATTATAGGCAGCGGGTATTAGATAATATCCCACGTAGCGAGAGGATTTCTCGTTTAAATAGCTTAAGGAAAGCTCCTTTTAGTAAGGTTTGGCTTACAAGAAAAAGCTCAACATGGCAAATCCCACGAAGAGTGATTATTGCCTCAAGTAAACAATTTCACACTGCCCACAATTAAAAGCACTTGAAAGTTAAAACCATGAAGATGAGGTTAAAACTTTGAAGAAGGTACTTATCTTTGTTGCATGGCGAAGGTGAAGTTCCTCACTGATGCTTTAATGCGCCAACATGGCGTAGAACGTAGAGAGTGTCTCTTGGTTTGAGGAGACCGGCTCTAGGTGAGCCCTGACTGATCAAGTCAACTGCCGACTGAGAAGTGAGTGCAGCTCAGCGGAGCAAGGAGAGACCACGGAAGGGGGAGAGAGTGGGGGTAGGAAAACAAAAGGTATACATATCAGCATAACCAACTTTACAACAAAAAATTGATCTTCTCTTGCTGAGCTGGTCTTCAAGGAGTTGACAACAGTATCTGGTAGCCAAATGGATGTGGAATTCCTCTTGCGCGAGGAAGAGTTGAAGAGCTTCAGAGATTTGTTGTCATAGGACGCTAGGTGGATCACAGAATATATATCTGAAACATACTCACACAAAATATAAGAAATTTGCACATAGAGGAGAAAACAAATGATCACTGTTGGTGTTTGACAAAAAGGAAGGAAAGGACGTGCAAAAGCATTCAAATTTGTAATCTCAGGTACCGTGCATTCCAAGAATGCACCAGCCCCTGTTCGCTTTGCAGGTGAGGCTGCCTGGGCGAAGTGCTGATCACACCTCCCCAGTTGTATCCTTCCCGACCAGATGTTCCAGGCTCCAGGACACTGCCCATAGCGGTGGTAGTGGTGAGTTCCCTCGCTGAGTTCGTGGGAACCACCAACCTAGATGGTAAATTGACTAAATAAAAAAATAAAAAAACATAATTTCATGCTTATTTTAATTGTTTTAGTGAATGAGCTCTAGTTATGAGTCACATAGTGTAGCTCAACACTCTACAGAGCTTGACGTTATCTTACACAAACTATTTGCTAGCAACGTTAACGCGCATGTAAACAGGACTAATCTAGGGAAATTTACCGAGAGAAACATTCCTTCTCTACAGTTGGTTCACTGACTACACCATCGACTTTAATACCCCTGCTTTCTTCACTTGGAGATGGAAGTGTAACAAGGCAGGTATGTCTATATAAGTATCAGTTTTCTAAGTGATCACTTGGGCGTTGCTGCAGGCGCTCGTGGTATGAAATCAAGACACAGAAGTGGCGATGGCGAAGTTCTCTCAGGGTCTACCTCCCAGACTCGTGTATTTTGTTGTTCCTTCATTTGACTTCGTAGACTTTGTTTGTTTGTTTGTTTGTTTGTGGCGTTGTGCAAGCTTTGTTATTTGACACCCAGAGGGCAGCTTGCATTTTGTTGTTCCTGGAAGCACTATGAAAGTCAAGGAATTACTTGTTCGTTTTTGAATGTTGAAGTTTTTGTTTTACCGTAATTTTTGTTTATATTATAATTATTAGTTTAATTTAATTTTTTGTTTTATTATATTTTGGTCTTTTCCAATGTAGGTGCCCACCACAAATTTTTAAATTCTATTCCAAATGTGTATACTTTAATCTGTGTTAAGAGGGGCAGATGACCTCGTAGTTTCGCCCTTTAAAACAATAACTAAACTAAAGTCAAGGAGGATTAGATATCTAAGCTCCTTGTCAATGTAGCGCTTTCTAGTAGAGACATGAGGAACTTTGCGTTAGCGGAAAATCCCGAGATTAATTTTGGCATTATAAACACGGCCTACTGAATTCAAATGGGTTCTTTAACATGCCAACATCGTATGACATGCGTGTCGTCATTTTTGCCGCCTTTCAAAAATCACTTACCACGGCCAGGAGCGAACCTGCAAGCTTGGGAGTTAGTAATCCGACATGATAACCACTCACCCACCGTGGCAAGCAATATATTCAGGTGAGGATTGTGGAGGCGGCCGTGGCCTTAAGTTAGGAACCATCCTGGCATTTGCCTGGAGTAGAAGTGCAAAACCGTGGAAACTATCAGTTGTTTCGGTCAACACATATTTGCCCAATATGACTCAGTAGGCGTATAATATATATGCTTGATGATTGAGTCTTCAGTCTTTTGACTGGTTTGATGCAGATCTCCATACCACGCTGACCTGAGCTAATCGTTTCATCTCTACATAACTATCACATCCTACATCCGAGGCAATCTGTTTAACATATTCTAATTTTGGTCTACCCGTACACTTCTTGCCCTCGACCCTTCCTTCCATAACTAAGTTTGATTTTTAAGAGCGTAAAAATCGCTCATTAAGTTATGTCTTCCTACGGAGGGGAAGTAAAACCGGTGGTCTCATGTAATAGATTATGACATGTAAAAGAACCTTCCACAAACTACACTTGTTCGCTATCGTTTTACCCTCCAGAGTTGGTTTTTCCCACGGACTAAGCGAGGAAGCCCACCTCTACCGCTACTGAGGGCAGTGTCCTGGAGCTTGAGACTCTGGGATACAACTTGGGTGTGTGACCAGCACTACGCCCAGGTGGCCTCACCTGCAAAGCGAACAGGGGGCCTGATGGAGGGATGGGAAGAGTGGGACGGTTAGGCAAGATAGTGGGAAGGAGGCGGCCGTGGCCTTACAGTAGGAACCATCCCGGCATTTGCCCGAAGACGAAGTGGGAAACCACGGAAAACCACTTCGAGGATAGCTGAGGTGGAAATCGAACCCCCTCTACTCATTTGGGCCACCCGAGGCTGAGTAGACCCCGTTCCAGTCCTCATACCACTTTTCAAATTTCGTGGCAGAGCCGGGAATCGAATCCAGGACCTCCGGGTCGGCAGCTAACCATGCTGACCACTACGCTATGGAGGCGACAACTACACTTGTGTGCAGCTAAATTTCTAGGTTAGATTTCGTTGCAGCGCTCTATCAAAGTTTCAACGTTCACCCACTAGGTGTCAGTGACATTTGGTAGCGAAAGTTGGAACTACTTGAAATTGAACGGAACTTGTAGCTCACCCTATGGGTGTCCGCTTGAAGCAGCTACAGCCTCTGGCGAGCCGGACACTAAAGGCCATACGCTAAATAAATAAATAAATAATGGTTGAGTGAGCTCCCC
The DNA here is from genome assembly GCA_946902985.2 of Meconema thalassinum. Taxonomy (NCBI): domain Eukaryota; kingdom Metazoa; phylum Arthropoda; class Insecta; order Orthoptera; family Tettigoniidae; genus Meconema; species Meconema thalassinum. The sequence goes on from OX336395.1 coordinate 195,757,077, forward strand.
AAGGACAAAGTGGTGGCTGGACAGGATGTTGCTGAATGTAAAACAAGTGACATATACAAGAGCTTGTTAACCAGTGACTCACAGAGCGTCCAATCTCAAACTTCCTCTTTCTTCACATGCTCTTTTCATTAGTCCCGCAATCCGTTAACATTCACGCCTTTATAACCACCTAGTGGTGTAGTGGTTGGTTGGTTCTTAAGTTTAGGGGCTGCGACAACACGGCCATGTAGCCCCATGTACTTAGGGTGTGAGTAGCATCTGTCTGATAACCGGTGTTAATTGTGATGACTGTATTAGTGTGTGTATCTGTTTTAATTCAAGTAAGGACTGCAGACGATCAATTTTCAAGTAGTTCCTAATTTTTGGCGCCAAACGCCACCGTCAACAACTACTAGTTCAGAACTTAGCTACCAGACGTCACCGCAGTCGGCTCTTGGCAACGAACGTAGGAACCTAAGAGCGTTGTTTACATTCTTAACCTATACAATTTAGCTTCACACAGGTGTAATTAGTGGAAGGTTCTTTAACATGCCATAAATCTATGACATGGGACCGCCGGCTTTACTTCCCCTCCGAAGGAAGGCATACTGAGGGATTTTTAACGCTCTTAAAAAATCCGACGGCTTCGGCCGGGTTTGAACCCGCGATCTTGAGCATAGAAGCTCAGCAGTGGTGTAGTGGTTTGCATTCATGGCTGTCTTCACGATTCCCAGCTCTGTCAAGAAATTTTAATTCTGGTCTGAAGGCTGGAACGGGTACACTCAAACTTGTGAGGTAAAACTGCGAAGGGGAGGGTTTGATTCCTTCCTCAGCCATCCTGAAAGTGTTTTTCCCCACTTCTACTCCAGGCAAATGCTGTGCTGGTTCCTAACTTCAGACCAACTTCACCAATTTACTGTCGCGTGTTTAATACCGGCAGAAGTCGTCGGATTTTTAAGAGCGTTAAAAATCTCTCAGTATGCCTTCCTTCGGAGGGGAAGTAAAGCCGGCAGTACCGTGTCATAGATTTATGGCATGTAAAAGAACATTCCACTAACTAAACTTATGTGAAGCAAATTTTTTAGGTTAGGTTTGAATTAATGCTCTTAAGTTCCAACGTTCGTCACCAGACGCTGGTTGCGATGGCATTTAGTAGTAGCCAAGTTCACAGCTGGGTGTCGTGGACGGTAGCAAAAGTGGGAACTACTTGAAATTATCGTCTGTAGTCCTTAGCTGAATCAAAAGCAGATAACACATACTAACACAGCCATCACAATTAACACCGGTTATCAGACAGATTCTACACACACCCAAAGTACACGGGGCTACATGACTGCGTTGTCGCAGCCCCTAAACTAAGGAACCAACCAACCAATTTACTAATGCTCACCCTAGAACAGCCATAAGCAACAACAAAAGTCACGGGAAAATGCTAATATTATTTCAATAATTACATAAGTCAACACGAATTTTGAGTCTGGGTCCTGTATTTCTGATTTTGATTTGTCATGCCTAACTAATAAAAGAAAAATAGTTTTACCTAATAAAGTTTGCTTTTGTAGCAACCACAACGAAAGTTCAAATATGAAGGAAATTCTCTATTTTTATAAGTTCAAACGAAAACAATCGTTAATTTACAAAACATAGTTAACATTAATCTACAAATTAAAACCACAATACAAACAAGCCTTAAAAATTAATATTTTTGTTGCTTCTTCTGTGTGGGTACGAACTTTCTCGTAATCACCCATCATGTGCTTGATAACGTTGCTCAAAGTCCATCACGTCTTGGTAAAAACATTTCCCTTGCTCTTCTGAATATGCCCCCAAGTTCTCTTTAAATTGGTCCAAGTGAGCTGTAACATGTAACATTCTGCAACCCATGAGTTTAAGTTCTCAAACACAGTGGAAATAAGCTCTTTCTACTTCTCAGCTTTCTTATTTCCAAGGAAGCCATGGATCACTGCTTTAAGGCTGTACCATGCTTGCTTTTTGTGGGTGTTGAGTATTATTATGAAAATTCTTCCCTGGCCATTAGTTTCTTTATTTGAGGACCGACGAAAATACCAGCTTTCATTTTAGCTTCAGACAATTTAGGAAAAACACTCATAGTCAGTCTGAAAGACTAGAATTTATATCATTTTAAATGCTACAAATGCTGCGTGAACTGAAAGTCCGTTAGCAACAAAAAAAATCAAGTGCAAACCAAGGTCAAAGGAGGTAGCTGGCTAGATGACGTCACGCTCACCGGAGCGCGCGGGGAAAGAGGGAAGCTCAAGCAGTACTATGACGGCACACACCTCAGTGCATTCTCGGTACATTTTGTCTCGTCACCGTAACGTAACGCCAGACCCCAGCAAAGCCGACATAATCATTAAAAATGATAAAATTCTTTAAATATTGAAAAGCTTCAGAATCTTGACGAAGAGCCTTTACAAACTGCATGAGACCTAAATTTATATGAAACGTTATTTATCATTGCATAAAGCACAAAAGGAAACTTTATTAATTATGAATGGTTTTTTTTTGTTACCGTCCGACGTAGACAGTCATATATAATAATAATAATAATAATAATAATAATAATAATAATAATAATAATAATAATAATAAAATTAGCCTATAGACATCCCGTAAGGGCAAAGGCCTCCTGTTTGCACAGAGACGTGCTCGTAATTACGGTAGGCTCCGAAGATGAGCATCCTTGGAAGCTTTTGTCTTGTTGCACTCACTGTCATTGTCTTTCTGTAATGTTTGGTGCATGTTGATTCCTGTTTGGCTCCAGCTGTCTCCATGCTTCCCTGTCTCTTGCCACTCTCAAGCATTATTTTCCCGCTTTAGCTCTAAAATAGTCTGCCCATCTGTTTTTTTTTGGCGTCCCACGTTTCTTCGACCTTCTCTCGGGTCCCACATTGTAATATGCATTAAATAATAGACTTAACACAAAATGTTTTGTTTGTTGACTTGTGTAATTTGTGTTGACTGACTGGAAAGCTTTCTTTAAGAATCCAATAAGCAGATTCGGTCATTTTAAAGTGTGAAATGTCACGTGCTCAAGTTGCTAATGGTCAGTGACAAAGTACTGTATTGCAGCCTATTACGAGGTCGTTCCGATTTTAACGACCAATCAGGGGTGTAACCACTCAACATTGCTTCTAATGAAAACAAGCTGGTACAGATTAATTGTTACTCTTTTGTATTTATAATGTTTCATTTATCCCCCTACAGGCGGCTTCGATGGCGTAGTTGGTAGAATGCTGAGCTTCTATGCCCAAGACCGTTCAATCTCAGCCGAAGTCGTCGGATTTTTTTAAGAGTGTTAAAAATCCCTTAGTATGTCTTCCTTCGGAGGGAAAATAAAGCCGACGGGCCCATGTCATAGATGTATGGCATGTAAAAGAAACTTCCACTAACTTAACTTGTCTGAAGCAAAATTTGTAGGTTAGGTTTGATTAATGCTCTTAAGTACCAACGTTCGTCATCAGGCGCTGGTTGCGATGGCATCTAGTAGTAGCCAAGTTCACAGCTAGGTCTCGTTGACGGTAGCACTTGGTAGCGAGAGTAAGAACTAATTTAAATTATCGTCTGCAGTCCTTACTTGAATTAAAAACAGATAACACACACACTAATACAGTCATCACAATTAACACCGGTTATCAGACAGATTCTACTCACACCCAAAGTACACGGGGCTACATGACCGCGTTGTCGCAGCCCGTAAACTAAGGAACAAACCATCCAATCATCGCCCTACAATTTTGGATCGTGCTGATCTACAAAGAAACCTTGGTCTGCAAAATACACTCAGTCTTATTCGATGTTTGGTCAATAATGTTTGTCTTTTCCTACATATCCCTTTCATATAAGTAGTGGGTCTGGGGTTCCTCCCAATGAAAATTTTGTAAAATTTGGTGCAAAATGATGAGTTTTAAGGCTATTAGAATAACTTTTTCAACCGATTTGTTGTGACGTTTTATGTTTGGTTAATGTCAAACACAACTGGGACCATTTTATGTTACGTTTTATTAACACAATCATCTTGCTCACTTGATAGGATTCAGATGGAAAGAATTAACATTACTGGTATATTGGCTTTCACGGTCAGTGAATTAAACCTCAGCAATTTTTCTAGGTTAGTGCGGTGTCTTGTGTAGGGTTTCGCCTAGGACACCAAGCTGGCTCATCAGCGGGCTCTTGGCGTCCCAGCCGACCTTCATAGGGAGGTTTTGACTGCTTGAGCTTTTAGTTCTCGCAGTAAAGAGGCGCAGGTGCGCTTCATAAAAAGGGAGGTAGCGCGCAGTTCGCTGCTCCTGTGGGGTCCGGGCGGGGACACCAAGAGCCCGCTGATGAGCCAGCTTGGTGTCCTAGGCGAAACTCCACACAAGGCACGGCACAAACTTGCTGAGTTCTAATAAATATTACTGTTTTGATTTACAACTTACATTATAATATAAAGTCAAGGTTTCTTGAAGCATTACCAAATCGGTTTATAACTGTGTCAGTGTTTAGTATGTCTCTGTGAATAGATAACAATGCTGCACCGTTGAGTCTGTTTTGAGAAATTGAATTTCTTAAACGCAAACTCCGGTAACTACAGAGACAGGCAAAATTTCCAAAAGATTGATAAGGGTATGAACATTAGGGAAAATAACGTTTATCACACGCTTCAGGGGCACTTGTTGGCTGTTCTTAAGAGCGAAAGCACTGGAGAGTAATAAGAGGTTATGTTGTTACTCATAAAATCAGAGCAAACTGATTGTCACAAAGTTGGCATAGCTCTATCGTCGCCTCGTTTTGCAACGTTGTCATATGAGTCGTCAAGTTACAAAATCCCTTTAAACCACTTGTGAATAAGAATCATTTTCATGAGAAACGTTTCTCTGGACTTCGCCTCACGTATCTTTTGTGTTTGTAGTTTTCTAGTTTTTGCTTTGTGTTTTTGGTTTTGTGTTTCCTTAGTGCTCTTGCTTTTGGATTTAATTTTTTGCTTTTATTTCTTGGTTTTGTGTTTTCTGCTTTAGCTTTTTTGATTGTTTTTTTCTTTATGTTTCTTGTTTTTTCTTTTCTGCTTTTGCTTTTGTTTTGAATTTTGATTTTTGCTTCGTCTTTTTTGGTTTGGTTTTGTGTTCGTTTTCTGCTTTTGCTGTTTTTGAATTTTGCTTTTTACTTCGTGTTTCTTTTTTTTTTGTTTTCTGCTTTTGCTTTTGTGTTTGAATTTTGCTTTTTGCTTCGTCGTTTTTGTTCTGGTTGTATGTTGTTTTCTGATTTTGCTTCATTTGAATTTTTACTTTTTGCTTCGTGTTTTTTGGTTTTGGTTTTGTGTTTGTTTTCTGGAAAATCAAAATAAATCAAAATAAAACAAAATAAACAAAACAAAATAAAATAAAAAGAAAAACAAAATAAACAAAAGAAAAAAGAAAACAAAACAATTTAAAACAGAATAAAACGATATAAAGTAAAATAAAAAATAAATAAAACAAATTAAAACAAAATAACATAAAGTAAAATAAAATAGTTTATGTTCGACCCTCACTATTATGTGTCAGATAACTGTATCATAATGATGGTCATTATAACACTGTTTTCCATTATGATACAGTTTCTCCAGCCAATCAGAGCTCGTTCATTGACCAATTAGGTAACGATAACTTCGCGCATGCGCTCAAAATCCAACATGTCGGACATAAACACAACATCGAACTATAATAAATTACCGACATGGAATACCCACCGTCCATATGTTCGCGTAAATAAACTGGCGAATATGAGACAAGAAATAGCACTGTACCTTAAAATCACCAACACTAATTTCTACACAGCGCATTGTCTTCAACTGACACCGGTGACAATATTACCGAGGGACGGCAGATGTAAACATATGGTTTGCATATGGCATTGCAAACACACAGAGCGCATGCGTCAGTCGTTCAAAGCTCTTGAAAGGCAGAGATATAACACCCAACGCTCGCTCTGCGATCACAAAATTCCAGTAGCTGACTCTCAACAGATATTTATGAATATTTATGTTAAAACATAGAATAAAGTTATAATTATCGTCGAACATAAACAGTCGTATGCAACTCGCCTATAATGGTAATTAAGACACTCGTATGGAAATTATAAAACTCGCATACGCTCGTTTTATAAAAAAATACTCATGTCTTAATTATAGCCATTATAGGCTCGTTGCATAATGTACTATTATGTTCGACCCTGACTATTATGTATCTGAAAACTGTATCATAATGAGACTCATTATAACATTATTTTTCATTATGATACAGTTTCTCCCACCAATCAGAGCTCAAGAAACAGTCATTTGACCAATTAGATAATTAGATGCGCTGAGTACCACGGCCTTCTAATGTAAATCACACTGCCTTGCCTAGTGTAATAGTAGAGTAATCGAGGTGGCCATGGTAAATACAAGGCATTCCCTGCATCTCATGCGCTCTGTTCAGTACATAAAACTGGCGAAATCTCGACAGATATTTATGAATATTTATCTTCGAACATAAAATAGTTATAATAATTATAGTCGAACATAAACAGTCGTATGCAACTCGCCTATAATGGTAATTAAGACACTCGTATGGAAATTATAAAACTCGCATACGCTCGTTTTATAAAAAATACTCGTGTCTTAATTATAGCCATTATAGGCTCGTTGCATAATGTACTAATAAATAAATAATTTCGGATGTTTAGGAAAATCATATTTTTTTATTTGCCTCTAGTTTCATGCCCGATTGGTTTCTGATGCAAATCAAGTGATTATCGTCACAATCAGTACAGGTTGTTTGAGATCTACACAACTTGAAAGAGTTTACTGTCTAGCAGGTATTTCACCTCCGGATATCCGTCGTGAGTCTGCAGCCAGACTAGAAAAATCTAAAGCATTAAACCAGAGGACCCATAATTTGCATGGATATCTTCCGGCAACTTCGAGGCTCAAATCAAGAAAAAGTTTTCTTCGTTCTACAGCAAGCCTAATTGAACCACATTCAAAATTCAGAATAAATTCATGGCGTTCCAGATCGATCTGAACTATAGGATGGATGGTACCATCTGAAAGCTTGCCTCCAGATCATTAAGATAATTGTTCGAAATGGAAGGCACTAAATAGGTTACGGTCCGGTGTTGGCAGATCCAGAAATAACATGAAAAAGTGGGGTTTTGCATGCGACTCCACACTATGCGAATGTGGTGAAGAGCAAACCATGGATCAACTCCTCAGCTGCAAGTTATTCCCGACGATATGCTCTCCTCAGAATCTCTTAGACGCCACCAAAGAAGCATGTGAATTGCCAAGATACTGGTCACCTTACATATAAATTTCATTTTTGGAGGTTTAGCCAAAAGAAACGTTGTACTTATAGTACCAATTATTGGTGTATATTTGTAAATATCGCATTGTTATATGTTTTCTGATACGATTAAATAAATAAATCGTCACAATACAGTGGTTTTTATTTGTCATATAAATGCATATCGCATTGTTATATGTTTTCTGATACGATTAAATAAATAAATCGTCACAATACAGTGGTTTTTATTTGTCATATAAATGCATATCGCATTGTTATATGTTTTCTGATACGATTAAATAAATAAATCGTCACAATACAGTGGTTTTTATTTGTCATATGAATGCATATATCAAACATTCTTTACCATTAGGTCATATGTTGAGCATTTTTGGTAAGAACGTCATATTTCGGTACTTTGAAGGCAGTTCTAAGTGTGCAATCATCCTCAACTTACCGAAAGGGAACTAGTGATTACAGAAATAAACTGTAAATAACCACTCAAACATGTATATTCAGAAAATTAATATGAAAATAGGAATACAAAATGTATTTAACAATTTAATCTCGAAGGGATCGTCGGTTGGTTGGTTGGTTCTTAAGTTTAGGGGCTGCGACAACGCGGTCATGTAGCCCCGTGTACTTTGGGTGTGTGTAGAATCTGTCTGATAACCGGTGTTAATTGTGATGACTGTATTAGTGTGTGTTATCTGTTTGTTAATTTAAGTACTGCAACTAAGAATTTTTCAAATAGTTCCTACTTTTGCCGCCAAGCGCCACCGTCAACGACTACTAGGCCAAGTTCAGGACTGAGCTACTAGATGCCGCCGCAGTCGGCTCTTGGCAACGAACATAGAAACCTAAGAGCGTTGTTTACATTCTTAACCTATCCAATTTAGCTTCACACAGGTGCAATTAGTGGAAGGATCTTTAACATGCCATAAATATATGACATGGGACCGCCGGCTTTACTTCCCCTCCGAAGGAAGGCATACTGAGGGATTTTTAACGCTCTTAAAAAATCCGACGGCTTCGGCCGGGTTTGAACCCGCTATCTTGGGCATAGAAGCTCAGCATGCTACCGACTACACCACCGAAGCCGCGAAGGGATCGTCGCTTGGATTTATAATTAAAAAACATGTCCATATTTAAATGTCTTATTCATGTCATATTTCGTATTTTTGAGTCATATTTCGTCATTTTTAAGTTCAAAGGCTTGCATATTCTGACTATTTTTAGGTCTTAAGCATCCGAGCTATAATGATAAGTATAATGGTTTTTAATATTTTAATAAAACAAATATTATATGTGACAACATTTCTTATATACGCCCCTGATACTCACCGTCACTCAGATTTATTGGGAGGAGGAGAGGGCCCATTGAGACGGCGCCTTTGATAAGAGCCGAGTAGAGGGAAGCTTCGTGTCCTTTTCATGAACAGCCTATTTTTGGTGCACGTTAATGTGCACGATACACGGAATATTGTCTGTAACTCCGCTTACATAGCCCTCACTGTGTATTGACGAATTCCTTCCACACCGGGTGAATTTCTTGGAAGAACCAATCGATTTCTTCTCATATGGATTCTGTTACAGGATCAACCAACGGGTGAGTTAGCCGTGGTCGTTACGGTGAGGCTGTAGGCAGTCGCTCACATCCGGAAGGCGAGGAGGTTCCAATCCCCCCGCCGGCAACCTTGAAGATGGTTTTCTGTGGTTTCCCATCTACCTTCCAGGCAAATGTCGGGGTTGGTCCCTAACTATAGGCCACAGCCGCTACCTTCAAAATCCTTTCCTCCCCAGACAACACTCCACACGCGACGGTACTTGTAGTTGACCCAATGGGTGTCCGTATAGAAGCGGATACAAAACTCTGGCGAGCCGAACATGTCCTCGGACACTCCCGGCACCAAAAAAAAACACCATACGCTTAAAAAACAAGAACAAAACAGGGTTAACCTATAAACTGACAAGAAATCTTCAAAATATTTGTTGTTGTTGATTCTTTTAGGGTCATGTGCCGTCGTTGTACTTGGGTGTAGGTAGAATTTGTCTGATAACCTGTGTCACTGTGATGTCTGTACTATTTTGTGTATTTGTAATTTAGGTAGGATTTTGGTAGGAAGCGGCCGTGGCTTTAAGTTAGGTACTATCCCGGCATTTACCTGGAGTAGAAGTGGGAAACCACGGCAAACCACTTCCAGGATTGATTTCTTCTTCGGTCGTTTGGGCCACCTATGGACCACGGTGCCTGTGCTTTAGCTGTTGTCTGTCATTTCTGGTGGATTGTTTGGCGGCTGCATTTGTGCTGAAATCTTGAGCCTTTCTATTGGACTAGTAATCTTTCATTTTCTTGCTGAACTCTACCTCACGTTCCTCTGACCATTTCCTGGACGCGTTGTGGTGAACTTCTGTAATGGATGTGAGGAAAGGCCTGGGTTCAACTGTCAGACGGTAGCGACTCCTGTCATTTATTGTGTCTTGCTGAATATTGAGTTCAGCAAGATCCTTCTCAATTCGTTTGATCCACAAGGACCCAGTGGCTTTACCCTCTTGGCTATCTTCTGTGGTGGTCCATTCTGTACAGATGGCCGTAGAAAGCCAGGCGTCTCCTTCTGATAGCATGGGTGAGGTTTCCCTGGTGTTTGTAGAGTTCGCAATTTGGTTTGTGCCATCCTCTTCCATCGGCTAACATCCTTGGTCCCACTATTTTCCAGGATTTATTTATTTATTTACATATTTATTTATTTATTTCCTTCGTATCGGCCATGTATGGATCGCGTCATTCCACCCGTCTCCTTCTTCGGTGGTTTTTCTTCCTTTACTGTGACCTACTCTTTCCCGTTTTCAGCATTGTTTTTTCTTGGAAAGTTGGAATGATGGCCATTTAAATAAATTGAGAACCTGGTGCACCACACTCTTCGAAGGGAAGCTAGAAGGAATACGGAGTCGGGGAAGACCAAGAACTCAATTTATAGACAGCATTAAAGGCAAGCACACTTATTGCCATTTGAAACTACTGGTCTGAGAAATAAGACGTTTTGGAAGACATGCATGTTACCCACCAACCTAGCGGTTGAGAAGAAGAAGAAGAAGAAGAAGAAGAAGAAGAAGAAGAAGAAACCTTATTGTATGCAGTAGTGTTTCTAATCCGAAAAACCCCGAGGTCCGGCTGATATTATTATTATTATTATTTTATTGGTCTACATAATATGCAAACGGTTACAATACATATTTCCATTTGAGACTGTTTTACCTTTCAGCGTCCAGTCTAGTCCGCAAGCCTGTTTGCGAACAAGTCACCTCCATGATCCCCTATTAGCAGTTAGCACTGCGGCCTCCTCTGCTTCTACACCTCTCACTTTGAAATCGTTAAACACTGAATCTAACCATCGCATCTGCAGCAAAACTCATTAACATCTTTGATAATCTCTCATGACCCCACCATCTGAGTCGGCTCATACGAACAGTTTGTTCCTTTCTAACTTAATCTTTATCTCTTCATTACAAGTACTTTCCTGCCATTGCTTCCATCTATTTGTCCCAGAAATCATTCATGCTATCCTCATATCAGTTACCTCTAGCTTATGTATCAGATATCCTGAATCTACCCAGCTCTCACTTCCATACAGCAAGGTCTGTCTAAATACTGAGCGATGTAGGGCGAGTTTCGTCACTACACTAACTTATTTCTTTCAGAATACTGTAGATCACAACTGAGAACTCACTACATTGGCTTTTAATCACCTCGACTCTGTTCCTTTCCCCATACTACCACCCTGAGAGAATATATAGTCCAAGTACTTAAGATGTTCCATCTGATCCGATTTATAATATTATTAGATTAATATTATCTCCCAATAAAATTGGGATCCTGTTACCGTGTCGATCGACTAAAGAAGTATTAGCTAGGGAACATTGACACAGAATGCCTTACAGACCAACAATTACCAGGAGCTAGGCAACCCTTGCTACAGATGAGTATTTTGGGATGCATTCAGCGCAAGATATATTTTTAGTGTCGAAAAGTATTAAAAGGGAAAAGTTGTATTTTGGTCAGGTAGATCTGTTTCAAGTTTTATTTGTCTAGGGGGGGGGGGGGCATGATGGTGTAGTCGACTACCTGCTTGCCTACCCACCAAGTCAGTAGTTAGGCTGTACCATTTCTGGGGCAAGTCGCATGAGCGCTATAACACTTACGGCTATCTGTCAGTGCTTTAACACTCGTGGCTACACCTACCCCCTCTTCTATCCCCACCCCTACCCCCACAATTCCACTAAATATCCCTAAAATTCCCAAAATTTACCCCAATTCCCTAAAATTCCCCAAATTTACCCCCTAAGTGCCTAAAATTCCTCAAGTCTCCAGTTTCTTTCAAAATTACCCAGATTGGAGAGGGAATCTGGGGAATTTGGAGGGAAATTGGGGGATTCTTGGGGTGAATTTTAGGGAATTTGGGGGAAATCTGGGGAATTTCCCTCATGGTAAAAATCCTGTCCTTGCGTGTTCAGCCACGTTGTCACCACGTATTTCGTCTGAAGTGAATCGACGACCTTCTTGGCGCTCCTTCAAGTGAGGAAACTGGAGAAAATGGTTTGGAGCGACGTCCGGGTTATAGGGAGGGTGGTTGATGATGTCCCAGTGAAACAGCTACAACAGCGTGGTGGTCTTCTGGGCTGTATGAGGTCGCGAGGTGTCGTGTAGGAAGATGATGCCCTCGGTGACAAGTCCTGTCCGTGGTTACATGTTTTGTCCACAGAAATCGAATAAATGAGCGGATCTCTTCGCGAGTCCAGTTTCCCAAACGAGTCACCATTAGTTGTTTACCTACAACTAGCGCTGTAGTTGGCGGGTGACTGAAACTCTGCACAGTTACCAACCATATGCATTCGAATTACCCCACAATACTAATTTCTCTATACTAGATGAAACTCCAGGAATATTGGCCTTGTAGCCTTAGTTTCTGATCGCCCCTCGTACAAATACACACACTAGTACAACAATCACAATAACACAGATAAAATTCCACACTCACCCAAGTACACGGGGGAAAATGATCACGATGTCCAAACCCCTCAAATGAAACAAACAACAGCAACAAGAAAGTAGGTCTATGCTGAGCAACTATTGTGTTTGTGCCCGCAGCTCGGCGCCAATGTCAAGTTGGAATAACCGGTTCGGTGAACTGGCTGAATGAAGGTCTTCTCTTCTTTACCTAAAGGCTCCTTCCCGGATATGGATGTTCTGGTACATCCGTCAGGCCGGCAGGGATATCAGCTCTTGTTGCTACTTCGTTGAGGGGAAATACGTAAGTAGGCTACTATTTTACTAAGAAATACTATAATCGGAAATGCTAAGTGCTTATCATTACATTTGGTTCAACGAAACTTGGCACGGCCGACGAGAAAGACTGGCCGTGGTGTGTAAACCTAATCCTTTTGTGACGTAGGCAATGTAGTGCTTGATAGTACTTGTTCGTTTAAGTCGAGAGCAATTCATGAGCAGCAGAAATGCGATATTTTATATTAATCTTCTTGAACTGGGCCCAGTTTAGATGTTCCGTGTGTTTTCTATCACGGTAAATTATACAGTATAGGTTTACAAAACTACGCCAGCTATAGATAGCCTATTTACACGTTGAAGTAACTCGTAACAAAAATCCGCGCAAACAGGGATTCGGGGGTTTGTTGTGTCTTTAATAGCTGCAAAGAGTTCAGTAAGTTGAGTTGTAGAGCCTGTGACTTTCGTTGTGAGTTAAATTATGTGCACATGAGTATAATTAGTTCAAAGAATCTTGCAGTGAAAGTATTACTTAGTTACTGTTGTTTGAAGGGGCGGAACAGAAATTAATACGTTTATAGAAGAGATCTGAGGAATACACTAGCCACCGACTAACGACTCATATCAATACCTTCTATGAAGACAAATGGTAAATGAATACCAGCATTTATACAGGTTCAATGGTGCAGACAAGATAACTACCACACCGGCTGTAAAACGAAGACAATAGAATATTATGTTCGTGAATATCTTTCTATCACAAAAAAGTTTGATACATTTATGTATATCGTTCAACTATAAGAGTGATATGTGCATACATTGTCCGGCACTATTCATGGCTTTTCATAACCTTCCTGGACGATTTGTACCCGTCAGGTAATTCCACATAATTAACAAGCAACCACTAGCGAAAGATAACATACTCCTGAAAAGTATTACCTTGTGATCGACTACAACGATTAAAGATAAGTGATCTACTGGTTCTACTTAGAGTAATGAATAAATAACTACATTGTGGCTAAGTATTGGATTTCATACGATTGATCAGTGAAAGACTTGAGTTGTAATTACCATGTATGTTTTGCCAGAAGCCATGGTTGTGTTGGGTCAATGCTTTTTACAGCGTGTTTTCTGATATGCTATGGTTTAAGTATTCTGTGATATCACCAAATAGCTTATAAAGATTATAGCGGAAACTCGGCCGTAAAAGCATGCGCTCGCCTGGAGACAGCGATCACAGTGACATCTCTTGGTGCGAGTTGACAGCATTACTCTCTCATTTTTGAGTGCGCATCGACCGAAATTGCATTGTGAAGTTAACATATGTCTCGGCTCCGCAGTGATCTAGTGGTTGGCAGACAAAAATATTGTTGCAAAAACTTATATGCCTTCGCTGAGCAAAAATGCAGAGCTAAAGAGAAACTTTTGTCTTGTTCTGTATACCTACGTCCCTGAGACTTCCTGTTTTCAAGTATTGTACGAAGATTGATGAAATTTCCTGCAACATCATTACACACATTATTCCCTCTTCACACACACTGTAATTCCTTCTGTTTTAGTTTAACTTTTAGTTGACGAATTTCAGTTTTCAATTAAATTTTCAATCTCTTGTACTTGCTCACTGCTTTCTGAGACAATCTGAACCTTTTCTTCACCTTAACACAATCTTCACACTGTTTTTCTTCTCTACATTCAGGGATTTCCATAGGATCATAATTATCTGCTGTTTCTTTTGGTAACAATTCCTCTTCTCTCTTTTCTTTGGACTGCTTCTTCATATGGTTTGTTTTGACATAGGCAGTAGAACAGAAGGCACTGCACCAGGCCAAATACTGAAAATTACTAGGAAATATTAGGACATTGGTTTTAATCTATCCTTTTTGACGTACTGGTATTTAAAAAACGAGTTGAACACGCTTAATTACATAAAAAAACAGTTACCTTCTTATATATTTCCTAATAAAGTCAGTAAAATTAAAATTTGTGTTTCTGAAGTTGTTACTTAGCTTTAATAGTGCAATATGTACACTTTAGAGGCAGATGACCTCACTGTTCCGCCCCTTATAACAACAATAAATAACTACGTACACTTTCTAACGGAAATATTGAAGCATGTTGCTAAATGTTAGGCTTACTGTACCGTAGAGTCACCTCGTTTTATAATTATGTTGTCGTTTCAATATTAACATTAGGCCTACTATCAACAACCTACAAAGATCTTACCCTTGACTTAACAAGTTTTTGTTCCTGAAATCTTTCTCCACAAAGTGGTCTGAGCATACAACATGAGTTCTGTTTAAATGTTCTGGACCATTCCTTTTCAATACGTCATCTAAGTGAGCTCTTCGGCTTCGAATAACCCACTGCGTGCATCTATAAATAAATAAAGAACAGGCTAAAATATGCTATAATTATTATATTGTAAAAGCATTCTGTATTAAAAGAAAACCGAACTATCAGAGTAATTGTAGGCTACTTGTTTACAATAAATTCATACTTACATTTCCTTATTTCTTGGGAACATGAAGAAAGATTTTGGGTCACTTCGTTGTTTATAATTATTACAGCCATATATGGCTCAAATACTCCCCGTACCAACCATTACAATTGGATAATTAGAACCACAGGTCAATAATTTCTTATAATTGTTTGGTTGGATCTCACGGTTGTAAAACAGCTGGTCTTACGTTGCCAACTCGGACCGCTAGGCGGTGCTGGGGAGCGCTGTCTCCTGCTTTGGCGAGGAGTTTCCGCTATTATCTTTATAAGCTATTTGATATCACCACCGGAAGTGGTGCAACAGCACTACGAGCACTACATTGCTGACGTCACGAAAGCGCACCAGGGCCAGTATTTCTCGTTGGCCGTGGAAATTTGGAGTATGACGTCATGAGGTCAAAGCATAAATAACACAAGTCGACACAATTTTGAGTCTAGGTTCTGTATGTCTCATTATGATTTGTCATGTCTAACTAATGAAAGAAAAATAGTTTTACCTAAGAAAGTTTGCTTTTGTAGCTACCACAACGAAAGTTCAAATTTGAAGCAAATTCTCTATTTTTATAAGTTCAAACGAAATCAAACGTTTATTTATATATTTACATCACGTTTATTTACAAAACATAGTTAACATTAATCTACAAATCAAAAGACAATATAAACAAGCTTTAAAATAAAATGTTTGGTACTTCTTCTGTGTGGGTACGAACTTTCTCGTATTAGCCTCCCCAAATGTAATCAAATCATCCATCATGTTCTCATTATATTGTCCTTGATACCGTTGCTCAAATCCATCACGTCTTGGTGAAAACGTTCCGCTTTCTCTTCTGAATACGCCCCCAAGTTATCTTTATATTGGTCCAAGTGGCCATGTATCATGTGTACTTTATGGGACATTCTACAGGGTCCGGCAGTATAACTTCTTTTTTTTTTTTTAAATACGCGCCATTCAGTCGGTTGATGTCGTAGCGGAGCGGTAGTGGTCTCGTTCGTGAGGTGATGCTATAAAGATTTGTCTCGACACAGTTCAATCGCAATCATGCGTTGGGACAGGGAGGAGGCCTACTTTTCGAGCAGATGTTCTGTGATCGCAACCCAGCGCGCCTTTCAGAGGCGCTTTAATTTAGCCCCGTTTGCCCCTGTTGTGGGCCGGAAATCAATTGTTACGTGGGTCACTACGTTCAGAAGAACTGAGGTCCCTCGGCCTCATCTTTTTGGGGGCGATTTGGAGTGGCCGGCCCACTTTCCTGATTTGTCCCCTTGTGATATTTTCTATGGTGTTTTTTTTTAAATCCCCTGTTTATGTGAACTGTCCAAAGACGCTACAAGATTTCAAGACCAACATCCAGGAAGAAATTGCCAACATAACGCCTGATATGCTGGCAAGAGTCATGACAAATGCCAGAAAGAGGTTTACTCAGTGTATGGAGAATGGGGGACGTCACCTACCTGATTTGATCTTCAAAACTAAGTAAAACAAAACTTCGTGTATGCGCCTACATTATTAAAAAAAAGTTTTCTGAATCATACAATGGGTTCTATTACGTTTAAAAAAAAGGAAGTTATGCTGCCGGACCCTGTACAACCCATGAGTTTAAAGTTCTCAACACAGTGGAAATAAGTTCTTTATAATTCTCAGCTTTCTTATTTCCAAGGAAGCCATGGATCACTGCTTTAAGGCTGGACCATGCTTGTTTTTCGTGGGTGTTGAATAATTGTGAAAATTCTTCACTGGCAAATAGTTTCTTTATCTGAGGACCGACGAAAATACCAGCTTTAATTCTAGCTTCAGAAAATTTAGGAAAGAAAGTAGGCCTTTAAATATTGAAAAGCTTCAGAATTAACAGCACAGTGCTTCCCTACCAGAGTCACCCAAAATATCTTCGAGTGTCGAACTTCTGCGCTCAGTTTGGTATTCATCAGCTGAATATTGTGTGCCGGTATGGATGAACAACCCCCACGTAAAGAAGGTAGACACTTAGCTCAAGATAGTCATGAGAACCATCTCGTTGTAAAGAACTGCTACATTCTACTGGCTCCCAACACTCAGCCACATAGCCCCTCCAGTTTTAAGAAGACAAGATGCACTGACGAAGAAATATTCTAAAATAATGAACAACCCTGCACTTCCAATCCATGACGACATTCACACTTTGGCAATAACCCGGCTCCGGTCCAGGAATCCACCCCCAGTGACTGGCTCAACAGCTTGCTGATAGTAATTTCAACATTGCAGCAAAATGGCGTGAAACATGGGCTAGAAATGCCTCACCCGAAGTACGTGACCTCATTGATCCTGTAAAGAAAATCATGGGCTTTAAACAACCACGACATATATGGAAGACCATTAACCACATCGGTACAGGACCTGTAGTTTGTGCTTACAACCTGCACAAATGGGGGAAGCGGCCAGACCGCTGCTGTGATTGTGGTACATCAATTCAGATCATCAGGCACATTGTGGAAGACTGCAAAATAAGAGCATACCTAGGTGACCCTATCGACTTTTTCAGTGCTACACAATCGAGCCTGGATGGATAAATAGACTGGACATAAGGTTATAGGTCGATATCTGTGCTTGTATGTACTTTTTATAGTTTTTGTTGTTATTATTATTGTGTTTCATGTATAATGCCACATGCTAAATAATTAGTTTATTTTAATTAAGAATACATCAAATAATAATTATATATGGACAATACTAGATTTTACCCCGGTGCAAAGTTACACTTACATTCGGGGTAACCTTGAACCACTGTACAAAATTCCACATTAAATACATTATTTTAATCAAGTTAGCAGTTAGGATAACATTGAACCAGCAGAAAAATTAAGCTACAGTACATGGTGGATAATTCAAGTTCAAGTAATATTTTATAAAGTTGTAGTAGATGTAAAGAATACATGAAATCACAATATGGGCAGTATTTTAATGTGAGTGACCTCATTGATCCCGCAAAGAAAACCAAGGGCTTGGAACAACCGCGACATATATGGAAAACTATTAACCACATCCATCCAGGACATGGAGTTTGTGCATACAAACAAATGGGAGAAGCGGCCAAACCCCTGATGTGATTGTGGTACATCGAAACAGACCATCAGGCACATTGTCGAAGATTGCAAACTAAGAGCGTACCTACGACTTTTTCAGTGCAACGCCATCGAGCCTCGACTGGATAAATAGACTGGACATAAGGTCGTAATAAGGTTGATATCTGTGCTTGTATGAACTTTTTATTATTATTATTATTATTATTATTACTATTATTATTCTTTGTTCGATTTTGACCTACTTTGTGCACCCTTCAATAAAGCATGGTTCTCTCAAGATTCATCTACGGGGTCGTGTTCGGTCCAGACTGCGTTACACAGCAAAGTTCGCTTAAAACAACATGCTCTAATGAATAGAAAGGTTCATGACAGAGGCTATACTAGAAATAAAATGAATAACAAGTAGAATAAAAGAAATTTAATGACTGAAAAGGTATTGCATAATAATAATAATAATAATAATAATAATAATAATAAATAAAAACAAATCCTCCCTGACTTTCACCCCCTTAATAAATAATAATAATAACACTGAGCGGTAGGAACTCGCTCGTCACAACAAGACAATGTGAATGAAGCTTCACATATATGATAAAATCATAACATAAGCATTTGAGCGGTAAGAACTCACTCGTCACAACATATGGATACAAGTCCATTTTTTTTCTGGTCAAGAAGTTATATAACGTGTGGTGTACTTCTCGTAAATAAGAAATTGCGTACTGATGCGAGTCCGTTTACAACTGAAACAGACATGTTGCTTACGGAGTTGCATCTTTTAAATCCCACTACGGCTATGGGACCCACCCTTAATTAATACACTAAAACAACTACTGACACATGCAAGATCTAATAATATAAACAGAATGAAGAATCTCCCTGAGATCCTAACTGGTGCAGGAGCACATAATGAACACAAAAGAGCATGCCAGAACTAGGCCAAAGAAAACCGCTCTCATCATAACTTGGGAACATAGCTTCGCGCACCCTAACTTGACACGGGTCAAGGACGCGTAAAAATAAACACACCAAAATTGAACCAACAACAACAAAATACAAGCCTAACGGCTGTAAAACTATGTTTACATTTATATGAAACGCCAGACAAACACGAATTTCGGTGGTTACCTTACAATTATGGACAGCTCCCATTTAATCAATCAGTACTCATTATAACCGATCAGGTTTTTGTGAATTTAAACAACATCTTAAATTGCAGTACAGGAAGCAAGCCTGTTCTAATGACAAGACACGTTATCTGATTGAGCGCTCCCCTACTTGTATGAGTCACGCTGCCCTTCAAATACCTCTCTCAGTCTGGCAAGCTAGGTGCAGGTTTCCCACTGGAAACGTCAACAGATCTCGCCCATCCCCTTGGATGACGAGACACAAATATATACCACAAGTCCAGCCTCGCGAGGACATGAACTGGGTTGACGTGGAGCAAGTCAGAATAATCGCCATGATATATTCTCGCTAGCACATCATAAAAAATCACATTACGCACCCATAGCTTGGACTGACTCTCAAACACACACACTGGGTCGGCTCAAAACAGATCAACGATACTGCGTCCATTGACACATTAACAAAAAATACACAACAAAAACTCGGGTGCAAAGTGCCATCCCGTCCAAATCTGCTGGAAAGCAACTATCAAAATAATCCTGATCCGTCATAAAATTCTACTCACAAATAATCTTTTACCCTCCAAATTCTATTTTTAATCTCAAAATGAATTCAGTTCCATTTTTGTTGTAAGGCAGACCTCCAAATAATAATGCTTGACCGCGATTTACGCAAGCGAAAGCGAGCATCGGCTGCGCGTCCCCGCGTAAAGTTAAACCAAATACAATCACAAAATATATAAATTACGCAACGCTCGGCTAGTCCCATATTTAATGTGTCAGTAAAACAAAAACTAATAATCTACATTACCAAGCAAGCAAACAAATATTTACAAAAAGTATCCCATAACACCGTAGCTGATTTAATAAATAAAATAAATTTATTTGGTACTCAATCCTTTAAACAGCGCCAGGAATACGTCTGCAGCCATGTCCTTTGAGATGTTTATCTGGTCATTGACATCTTCAGGCAAATGTCCTGCTGGTTCCCAGATCCATTCTCGTTCTTAGACGTCATCACGTGCTAAATTACATAAAGTTTTGTCAGATACACACACGATATAATTCCTACTATATTCACCTATCAAGTACTATATTCCTTGACAGTCTATTTGGTGAATTACTTCGATGAACTGGTCCTACTGATAGTGCTGGGACTATAAATAAATCACTGAAGTTACACTTATAATTTGACGACGCTGTTCCATGTTCACTAACATGAAATATGCAGAGTATGAACCTTACGTCCACAGACCTACAAAAATGAGTGGTCTGTATTACGTCCTCAGACGCACAGAAATAAGTAATGAGTAATGATCCTCGAAGCATCTTGGATCCTTATAAATGAAACTGACTAGGGTAGGTGTGGAAGGGGATATATTAAAAATATTCCATTATAACTATCAAACTAGCATGCGATCGGTATCATTGAGTTCGTAGCAGTGTGGAGGTTACGCTTATGCTGTAGCCGGCTCGAATCGATCGTGGAATTAATCTGTAGATAACTCCCGCGTTAATTTACCAGTGCGCGTTCCCAAGCCGAGTTCCCGCTAAGACAAGGCGTCTTGATATTATTGGCCCAGACTGTTGTATGTCTTTGCGCGCTTTTACATATCTTCCAGCAGTAGGGAGTGGTTAACATGATGATAGACCAATTGCTTCGTAGCATTCGATTTCCTTCTTGGCGCCAATCTTCCTAGCAACAGGCCATATTGTGCGTGCCCACGCCAACATTCGCGCTAAAAGTTGCACCTGTCCTGTGTCCCAAGAATATAAACGCATCCTCCTAAAATACCACAGGAGCTTAAACCATTGTGTCCTCTCGGCCACTGATTTCTCAATATTTTCCCAACACCGTCTGGCTCTCATATCTGTTGTCTGTATAAATGTATCAAAAGATGATGAATAATTATTAGAATCTTTTATATAGCCTGTGGATGAAGGGTTCATTTGGACCACGGGAAAACAATTGACTTGCTGATTAGTCCTTTTTTCTGCTCCCAGAAATTCTTCATCCTTTCACTGTAGATTCTCTTCCTTTCTTCCGACCAGATGTTCTTGGCTCTTCTCCTTTGCTTTTCCTGGAACCCCTTGAATGCATCAATCGTAACTCGAAACACCTCTCTATTCCAGATCTCATTTGGATCGACCCCAACTTCTTCCATATCCTTTCTTATTTCATCTACCCATTTTGTAGTCGGTTTTATCTTGGTGATGAAATTAAAGAATTTCTTCGTTAGTCGACTATCGCTCATTATTATTATTATTATTATCATTATTATTATTATTATTATTATTATTATTATTGTGTTTCATGTGTAATGCTATATGCTAAATAAATAGCTTTCGAATCTTGACGAAGAGCCTTTGCAAACTGCTTCATGAGGCCTAATTTTATATGCAACGTTATTTATCAGTGCATCAAGTACACAAGCAAACTTTCTTAATATTATGAACGGCATTTTTGGTTAATGTTCGTTAGAGACAGTTAGACTCAACACATGTTTTGTTTGTTAACCTATTTTCATATATGAAAACCAGTAGTTCTGTGAAGAACTAGCCTATTTTCACATATCCTACTTGTGTTAGCTGCCTCTATCAACATACAAAATTG
This sequence comes from Meconema thalassinum, assembly GCA_946902985.2. NCBI lineage: Eukaryota > Metazoa > Arthropoda > Insecta > Orthoptera > Tettigoniidae > Meconema > Meconema thalassinum. Next base: position 195,778,938 of record OX336395.1, read on the forward strand.
GAGTTTGATTGCTATTATAGGTTCGTAGATATTGAGAACCGTCTAAATATTTCGTAGGTCGCCCTGTAGGATTTTTCTACATGTAGGCCTACTATTACATGAAGATTATTCTGTAGGTGTAGAAATCAAATTTCAATCGCATGATTAAGACACAAGAAATAAAAAAGAGATTTTAAAAATTCGCACAGCCGCCATATTGTGGTTATGAAAACAATTGATATAAATTAGATGGCAGTGGATTACAATTTATATAAGCATATGCCATACCAAGTTTCACTGCGCTCGGATAGTTAAATCGCGAGAAACGTCCATTTAAATATTTAAATACCCCGTCGCCGCCATGTTGGATTTGTATTCACCAAGTTACTGAAAGTCCCATAGGTGAACTTTTGTTTATAGCCTCTATAAACTTACAAAATTTCAGTTTAATTGCTTTCATAGATTAGTAGATATTGAAAACCGTCTAAATATTTCGGATGGTCGCCATGTTGGGTTTTAATATATGTAGGCCATAGTTTATGTACCAATAGATGACAATTATTGCGTAGGTTCATTATTGAAACTTTGACTTCGATCGCATGATTAGGACACAGGAAATAAAAACTTAATTTTACAATTTCGTACAGCTGCAAACTTGAGGTTATATAAACAGTTGACCTAAATTAGATGGCAGAGCATTACCAAATGTATAAACATTTGCTGTACCAAGTTTCACTGCGTTCAGATGGTTAAATCGCGAGAAAAATCTATTTATTTTTTTCAACTTCGCTTGGCCGCCATGATCGTTTTGTAGTTAACAAGTTTCTGAAAGTTACATAGGTGAATGAAATACAGCAAACCATCGGGGTACTCCAAGGAGACCCCCATAAGCCCCAAATTTTTCAACATAGCCACAGCAAATATATCGGAGATCACCACAAGAGAAGCAGTAAAACTTTACGTGTACGGTACCCACACGATTTTTATTATTTTTATAAATTTTTCATAGAAGAGAATACAAGCAAAATATTATTTCAAAACTTTGCTCGTAATTACAATACAGTAGAACTTCAATTATCCGAACTCTGACTGTCCTAATCGCTGATTATCCGAATCGCTTTCAGAAAAAAACATCAAGATAATCAATGAAGACAGCAACAAACAAAGATTTAGAAGATGCCGTTTTCAAGTGGTATTTTTTAAATAATTAACAGAGAATTGCGCACGAATGTGAAAAGAAATACAGTGAAACATCTATTAAGAGACCAGTAACGGTTCCATGAAAAACTTGCTTTTTTAGAGGAGTGGCCTCTTAATAGGGGTAGGCATTAAAAATAATTTTATACTGCATTATTAATAAAGTACAGTTGGATCACATACTTGATTACAATTTATCTGCATTGGTCCATATTTATTTATTTACACTGTTTACGCCCACATTGGTGCACCAAAAATCAAACCTTATAACACTAAGTCTTCAAATACTAAGTTCAGTTCTTAATTCTTGATATTTTTTTCTTTTCCCAATACTTCTTCATTCTGGAAGATCTTGCAGCTCGTTCTTCTGCTGATATAACATATTGCTTACGATGTGAAATTTTGAATGTTAGTCGAGTGTTCACATTTAGTACAAATTAATTACAATTAGTTATTTTCTGAGCTCTTGTCATTGAAAAAAGTCACGAATTGGTCTCTGTTTCAGATTAGCACATCTTTTTTTTTTAACAATTTCACTTTCTAGAATAGCTCTGAGTGAGTTCGAAAGTCCATTATTTTGTTCTGGGTTCGAACAATCTTCTAGGAGAGCCGTTTTTTGTATTTTTATACGTTACATAACACTTTTTCTAATGACATTGTATGCCGATGCAGTTCTGTGCCAACAGAACCATTGTTTACATCATCACCATCTCCAATGAGAAGGCACACGATAGGTGGTCTTTTGAAAGAGGTCAGACTGAGAAAATGCCTGGTCTTTGGTCGGGGAGAGCGGTGGTCCTTAAATAAAGGTAATGTGGTTTTAAATCGGTTCCAAGAAAAATCGGTCTTTAAGAGGGGTGGACTTTTAGAGAGGTTTCACTGTAATGCCCTTAATGTTCACTCCCAGCGAAATTGAGTTAGCGATTTCTTCCTTTGTTAGCATGTGAGTACATGGTATCTGTCTCAGAAACACTCGCAGAGATGACAATATGCACGTAGAATTTGGATCATGGTAGTCTTTTGTTCGGCAGAGCCTGAAGTGAAAACCGTGTACTGCCAAGCGCGTGGTCACATGTCTGAGATCGTAGGATGCTCTCTTCCATACATGTGACATTATCGCATGTGTGATATAAAAGTTGTTCCAGATCTGGCTATTTTTCCTTTCCAGTTCAGATAGTAGTGTGACACAATGTGCTGTTACTGGCATTAGTAGCTGGAGGCGCAGGTCCTCTATGTAGAAAGTCTCTCTGGTTAGCTCAAACCTAGACATGATGGGGAGAATTTGGAGACACAGAGTATCCTTTCAGGTATGTTCCATTTCTAATTATTTAAGGTTGGTTTTGTTTAAATTTTCCCAGATTATTTCCAAACCGTATGTAATTATGGGGTTAATTTTTGCCTTGAAGAGATTCATCACTGTGTCAAGTGAGAGCTTTCTTACTTTCTGTATGTCCTTATGGCTTGTGTTGCTCTGTTTCTGATGTGGCCGTCGAAAACGGTTCCATGTGTCTGCAGGATTATTCCTAGATAGTTGAAGTCGTTCACTTTCGGCAGTGGAATTTCATTCATTTTTAAAGTATCATCTGCGGCTGTTCTACCATCTTTACGAAAAATGAGAGGCACTGTCTTGTGAATATTTATTTCGAGATCCCTTTCTCTTGCCCATACTACTGACTTGTTGAGTGTTTATTGAAGATGCTCTCTAGAAGTGGAGGATATTACAAGATCGTCAGCGTACACGTAAAGTTTGACTGCTTGTGTTGTGGTGACCTCCGATATATTTGCAGTGGCTATGTTGAATAATATGGGGCTTAGGGGGTCTCCTTGGAGTACCCCGATGGTTTGTTGAATTTCATTCGAGAAGCAGATACCATCGTCTATTATTATACTGTTATCGTGCAGGGTGTATTTTGTTATCTTGGTGATGTAGTGTTCCTCGCCAATCATTTCTTCCAGCTTACGTATGATAAGTCTCCGGTGTAGTAGATCAAACGCTTTGGTATAATCCACGAAAACTGTGTACAGTTTCCCTCTATTGTGACGCATAGCTTCTGTTATATCGTCTTTTAGACATTTGACTGCTTGTAATGTAGATCTTCCAGATCTGAATCCAAATTGGAACTCTGGAATCATTGAGTCTATTAGTTGTGTTAGCCTCTGTGCCGGTAGTTTTGTCAGTACCTTCAGTAAGGTATTTTCCAAAGCAATGCCTCTATATGAGTTGGGGTTGCCTGCGTCGCCTTTCCATTTATATAACATCTTAATTTTAGGAACTCTCCATTTTGTGACCCTGTCTCAGACATTCGTTTACTAAAAGGATCCAGGCGTCAACCATCGTTGGAGCTGCTGCTTTGTGATGTTAATTGCAAATTTGATCTGGACCTGGTGCTTTTAAATCCTTTGATTTTCTTATAACCTCTCTAATTTCTTGTTCTTGATTGGTTGGAAATTTTCTGATGTCAAGTGATCGATTGGCGGTCTTGTTTCTTTCCCACATATTGTGTTGCGGAGATGGTCTGTCCATACTTTCATTGGAATGCTCTTAGGGAACTTGGGGTTTCTTGGTTTCAGTGCTTTGAAGGGGTCTCTCTCTGCCTCTTCTGTCATGTTCTTTTCTTTTTTGGTTTCGTAGGCTTTCAGTTTTTGCAGCAATGTTCTATGGGAAACTTAATTTCGGGACCGCTTCTTTCTGAAAAAGCTAAGATGTTAGCTCAGAAGCTTGATTGTCATCCTTTAAAGCAAGTAACGGCTAGCTAAGGCATTTTAAGTTCTGGCATGGTGTCCGTGAATTTCATTTAAGTGCATTTAAGAATGCATTCAGTACCGAAAATAAGATCTTCTTTAAAATGCATATATATGTATACTTACTTACTTTCTCTCCTGGCTCCACAAACCGCACTCGGTTCTTGGCCTCGTCAAGTAGTCTCCTCCACCTCGTTCTGTCCTTGACATCTACCTCTCGCGCTCCTAGTAGCTGTATGTCCTTGGCTACCTGGTCTATCCATCTCATTCTTGGTCTGCCTATAGGTCTTCGTCCGTCTGGCTTTATCTCACACACTTCTCGCAGTGTAGATCGCTCTTCTCTTCTGTGGACAGCCCATCACAGCCTTCTTGTCTTAGCTTCCGCAACAACATCGGGTTCTTTAGTTCCTTTTTATTTCTCCTTCGCCACTCACCTGCTTCACAAATTTGTCCGGAAATCTTTCTGAGGATTTTGTTTTCAAAACCCTTCATCTTTCTCTCTGTGCATTTGCTTAATCTCCATGTTTCTGCACCATATAGTAATACTGGCTTAATTATAGTTTTATGAATTCGTATTTTGGTCCTTCTTGATAACAATTTCGATGTGAGTAGTTTGTTAGCTGAATATGATGCTCTGGATGCAGCTTTAATCCTCGCTTCTATCTCTTCTTCTTCTTCGTTTATATTGTTTATTAGTGTCCCCAGGTATTTGAACTCGTCTGCTTCTACAAACACATGGTTATCAATGTATACGGAATCTATCCTGAATTCCTCGCTCACTGTGGACCAGCTACAATTAAATGGCTTACTAACTTCTTTTCAGATATCCTTAACACTGGAAATCTCCCTGTTATTATTCAAGAAAACAAAAACATTAGCGATCCTCAAACCGAACAAAGATCCGACAAAATGCAAAAATGAGGAAAAAGTAGACTTATGAGATCGGGCAAATGTGTGTGTGTGTGTCTGTCTGTCTGTCCTTCTGTCTGTCTGTCTGTCTGTGTGTCCCACCCTATCAACTCCTAAACGGCTGCAGCAATCGAAACAAAATTTGGTAGGAGTAAAGATCTATACCTGAATATCTCACGGCCAAATTTGAAAATGATGTCAGTGCTACCAACTGCTGAAAAATCGCAATTGAAATTTGAGCTCCATGTTGGATATTATGGAAGGTATGAATGGGATCTTTTCCAAAATTGGCACACGTATAGATAATGATATTGCAGTTTATTTTCCAGGAGGTCATTCATGGCAGTGTTACCAAAATGATTCTAAGCCTGCTGGTAGGTCCAAATTTTAAATTCATATAACTTCTACACTATCAATTGGATTTCAACCAAATTTCGTATGTGTTATGTGTACATAAACAGATATGACTGGGCGTATTCTTGAGAGCCACCAGGACTGCCAACTGCTAATGAATGCTCTCGTTTGTTTTTTTTTTACCAAATACCTTTATATCAGAAAGTATGCAAACCGACAGCTTGAAACTATGCACACGCATAGTACCTGACATTCTATATTAATTTGGAGTAATTTATATACGTCAGTGCTACCAACATGATTCTAGGCCTGCTGAGAAGTCCAACTTAAATACATATAACTTCTATACTATCATTTGGATTTCAACCAAATTTCGTGTGTGCTATGTGTACCATGACAGATATGGCTATGCCGATTCTTAAGAGTAACCAGGGCTGCCAACTGTTAATAAATACTGTCTCTATTTTTGTTACCTTAATATCAATATATCAGAAAGTATGCAAGCAAATATCTCTAAACTTTGCACACGTATATTACCTGGCATTCTAGATAAATTTGGAGTAACTAATATAGGCCTACGCCAGTGCTGCCAACATGATTCTAAGCCTGCTGATAGGTCCAATTTTAAAATGATTATAACTTCTATACTAACTAATGGATTTCATTCAAAATTGAGGCAAGAATAGATCATATTATTTCAGATTATTTCTGACAAATAAATGTATGTCATTGTTGCCAAAATGATTTTACGCGCGCTGTTAGATCCAATGTTTAACTGCATGTAACGTCCATGCTATCTATTGGACTTCAACCAAATTTTGTATTCTGTACCTTAAGAGATGGAACTAAGAATATATTCAGTCACCAGGGCTGCCAACAGTAGTTCTTTATTAGGCTACATTATGCCAGGTATACCAACTTAATTTCGTCATTATTCTAGATTGATCCATATAGATTAATCATTGGCATGAATCTTAAATTTTAAGAAAAGTAGGCTTTTTAGATCGTCACGGAACTTCTTGTTCTACATGTAGGCCTACTATTACATGAAGATTATTCTGTAGGTGTAGTATTCAAATTTCAATCGCATGATTAAGACACAAGAAATAAAAAAGAGATTTTAAAAATTCGCACAGCCGCCATATTGTGGTTATGAAAACAATTGATATAAATTAGATGGCAGTGGAATACAATTTATACAAGCATATGCCATACCAAGTTTCACTGCGCTCAGAGAGTTAAATCATGAGAAACGTCCATTTAAATATTTAAATACCGCGTCGCCGCCATGTTGGATTTGTATTCACCAAGTTACTGAAAGTCCCATATGTGAACTTATGTTTATAGCCTCTATAAACTTACAAAATTTCAGTTTAATTGCTTTCATAGATTAGTAGATATTGAAAACCGTCTAAATATTTCGGATGGTCGCCATGTTGGGTTTTAATATATGTAGGCCATAGTTTATGTACCATTAGATGACGATTATTGCGTAGTTTCATTATTGAAACTTTGACTTCGATCGCATGATTAGGACACAGGAAATAAAAAAATAATTTTAAAATTTCGCACAGCCGCAATCTTAAGGTTATGTAAACAGTTGACCTAAATTAGATGGCAGAGCATTACAAAATGTATAAACATTTGCTGTACCAAGTTTCACTGCGTTCAGATGGTTAAATCGCGAGAAAAGTCTATTTATTTTTTTCCACTTCGCTTGGCCGCCATGTTCGTTTTGTAGTTAACAAGTTTCTGAAAGTTACATAGGTGAATGAAATTCAGCAAACCATCGGGATATTCCAAGGAGAGCCCCATAAGCCCCAAATTTTTCAACATAGCCACAGCAAATATATCGGAGATCACCACAAGAGAAGCAGTAAAACTTTACGTGTACGGTACCCACACGATTTTTATTATTTTTATAAATTTTTCATAGAAGAGAATACAAGCAAAATATTATTTCAAAACTTTGCTCGTAATTACAATACAGTAGAACTTCAATTATCCGAACTCCGACTGTCCTAATCGCTGATTATCCGAATCGCTTTCAGTAAAAAACATCAAGCTAATCAATGAAGACAGCAACAAACAAAGATTTAGAAGATGCCGTTTTCAAGTGGTATTTTTTAAATAATTAACAGAGAATTGCGCACGAATGTGAAAAGAAATACAGTGAAACATCTATTAAGAGACCAGTAACGGTTCCATGAAAAACTTGCTTTTTTAGAGGAGTGGCCTCTTAATAGGGGTAGGCATTAAAAATAATTTTATACTGCATTATTAATAAAGTACAGTTGGATCACTTACTTGATTACAATTTATCTGCATTGGTTCACATTTATTTATTTACACTGTTTACCCCCACATTGGTGCACCAAAAATCAAACCTTATAACACTAAGTCTTCAAATACTAAGTTCAGTTCTTAATTCTTGATATTTTATTTTATTTTCCCAATACTTCTTCATTCTGGAAGATCTTGCAGCTCGTTCTTCTGCTGATATAACATATTGCTTACGATGTGAAATTTTGAATGTTAGTCGAGTGTTCACATTTAGTACAAATTAATTACAATTAGTTATTTTCTGAGCTCTTGTCATTGAAAAAAGTCACGAATTGGTCTCTGTTTCAGATTAGCACATCTTTTTTTTTTAACAATTTCACTTTCTAGAATAGCTCTGAGTGAGTTCGAAAGTCCATTATTTTGTTCTGGGTTCGAACAATCTTCTAGGAGAGCCGTTTTTTGTATTTTTATACGTTACATAACACTTTTTCTAATGACATTGTATGCCGATGCAGTTCTGTGCCAACAGAACCATTGTTTACATCATCACCATCTCCAATGAGAAGGCACACGATAGGTGGTCTTTTGAAAGAGGTCAGACTGAGAAAATGCCTGGTCTTTGGTCGGGGAGAGCGGTGGTCCTTAAATAAAGGTAATGAGGTTTTAAATCGGTTCCATGAAAAATCGGTCTTTAAGAGGGGTGGACTTTTAGAGAGGTTTCACTGTAATGCCCTTAATGTTCACTCCCAGCGAAATTGAGTTAGCGATTTCTTCCTTTGTTAGCATGTGAGTACATGGTATCTGTCTCAGAAACACTCGCAGAGATACAATATGCACGTAGAATTTGGATCATGGTAGTCTTTAGTTCGGCAGAGCCTGAAGTGAAAACCGTGTACTGCCAAGCGCGTGGTCACATGTCTGAGATCGTAGGATGCTCTCTTCCATACATGTGACATTATCGCATGTGTGATATAAAAGTTGTTCCAGATCTGGCTATTTTTCCTTTCCAGTTCAGATAGTAGTGTGACATAATGTGCTGTTACTGGCATTAGTAGCTGGAGGCGCAGGTCCTCTATGTAGAAAGTCTCTCTGGTTAGCTCAAACCTAGACATGATGGGGAGAATTTGGAGACACAGAGTATCCTTTTCAGGTATGTTCCATTTCTAATTATTTAAGGTTGGTTTTGTTTAAATTTTCCCAGATGATTTCCAAACCGTATGTAATTATGGGGTTTATTTTTGCCTTGAAGAGATTCATCACTGTGTCAAGTGAGAGCTTTCTTACTTTCTGTATGTCCTTATGGCTTGTGTTGCTCTGTTTCTGGTGTGGCCGTTGAAAACGGTTCCATGTGTCTGCAGGATTATTCCTAGATAGTTGAAGTCGTTCACTTTCGGCAGTGGAATTTCATTCATTTTTAAAGTATCATCTGCGGCTGTTCTACCATCTTTACGAAAAATGAGAGGCACTGTCTTGTGAATATTTATTTCGAGATCCCTTTCTCTTGCCCATACTACTGACTTGTTGAGTGTTTATTGAAGATCCTCTCTGGAAGTGGAGGATATTACAAGATCGTCAGCGTACACGTAAAGTTTGACTGCTTGTGTTGTGGTGACCTCCGATATATTTGCAGTGGCTATGTTGAATAATATGGGGCTTAGGGGGTCTCCTTGGAGTACCCCGATGGTTTGTTGAATTTCATTCGAGAAGCAGATACCATCGTCTATTATTATACTGTTATCGTGCAGGATGTATTTTGTTATCTTGGTGATGTAGTGTTCCTCGCCAATCATTTCTTCCAGCTTACGTATGATAAGTCTCCGTTGTAGTAGATCAAACGCTTTGGTATAATCCACGAAAACTGTGTACAGTTTCCCTCTATTTTGACGCAAAGCTTCTGTTATATCGTCTTTTAGACATTTGACTGCTTGTAATGTAGATCTTCCAGATCTGAATCCAAATTGGAACTCTGGAATCATTGAGTCTATTAGTTGTGTTAGCCTCTGTACCGGTAGTTTTGTCAGTACCTTCAGTAAGGTATTTTCCAAAGCAATGCCTCTATATGAGTTGGGGTTGCCTGCGTCGCCTTTCCCTTTATATAACATCTTAATTTTAGGAACTCTCCATTTTGTGACCCTGTCTCAGACATTCGTTTACTAAAAGGATCCAGGCGTGAACCATCGTTGGAGCTGCTGCTTTGTGATGTTAATTGCAAATCTGATCTGGACCTGGTGCTTTTAAATCCTTTGATTTTCTTATAACCTCTCTAATTTCTTGTTCTTGATTGGTTGGAAATTTTCTGATGTCAAGTGATCGATTGGCTGTCTTGTTTCTTTCCCACATATTGTGTTGCGGAGATGGTCTGTCCATACTTTCATTGGAATGCTCTTAGGGAACTTGGGGTTTCTTGGTTTCAGTGCTTTGAAGGGGTCTCTCTCTGCCTCTTCTGTCATGTTCTTTTCTTTTTTGGTTTCGTAGGCTTTCAGTTTTTGCAGCAACGTTCTATGGGAAACCTAATTTCGGGACCGCTTCTTTCTGAAAAAGCTAAGATGTTAGCTCAGAAGCTTGATTGTCATCCTTTAAAGCAAGTAACGGCTAGCTAAGGCAATTTAAGTTCAGGCATGGTGTCCGCGAATTTCATTTAAGTGCATTTAAAAATGCATTCAGTACCGAAAATAAGATCTTCTTTAAAATGCATATATATGTATACTTACTTACTTTCTCTCCTGGCTCCACAAACCGCACTCGGTTCTTGGCCTCGTCAAGTAGTCTCCTCCACCTCGTTCTGTCCTTGACATCTACCTCTTGCGCTCCTAGTAGCTGTATGTCCTTGGCTACCTGGTCTATCCATCTCATTTTGGTCTGCCTATAGGTCTTCGTCCGTCTGGCTTTATCTCACACACTTCTCGCAGTCTAGATCGCTCTTCTCTTCTGTGGCCAGCCCATCACAGCCTTCTTGTCTAAGCTTCCGCAACAACATCGGGTTCTTTAGTTCCTTTTTCTTTCTCCTTCGCCACTCACCTGCTTCACAAATTTGTCCGGAAATCTTTCTGAGGATTTTATTTTCAAAACCCTTCATCTTTCTCTCTGTGCATTTGCTTAATCTCCATGTTTCTGCACCATATAGTAATACTGGCTTAATTATAGTTTTATGAATTCGTATTTTGGTCCTTCTTGATAACAATTTCGATGTGAGTAGTTTGTTAGCTGAATATGATGCTCTGGATGCAGCTTTAATCCTCGCTTCTATCTCTTCTTCTTCTTCGTTTATATTGTTTATTAGTGTCCCCAGGTATTTGAACTCGTCTGCTTCTACAAAAACATGGTTATCAATGTATACGGAATCTATCCTGAATTCCTCGCTCACTGTAGACCAGCTACAATTAAATGGCTTACTAACTTCTTTTTAGATATCCTTAATACTGGAAATCTCCCTGTTATTATTCAAGAAAACAAAAACATTAGCTATCCTCAAACCGAACAAAGATCCGACAAAAGTCGAAAGTTATCGCCCCATAGCTCTACTAAGTGTCACTTACAAACTACTTGAGCGACTCATCTACAAGAGAATTTTTGATACTATTAACAACCACATCCCCATAAAACAAGCTGGATTCAGGCCTGGCAGAAGCTGTAATGATCAGTGTTTGCATTAACAACTCATATTGAAAATGGGTACGAGAAGAAATCTGTAAGCCTAGCTGCTTTCTTGGATCTATCTGCCGCTTATGATACAGTATGGCGAGAAGGCCTCCTTCTGAAATTTGTGAGCATCATTCCTTGTCTCAAACTCACAAACCTAATTAACAACATGCTGTGCAATAGACTTCTCCAGGTTTACTCTGGCAATGATAGAAGCAACTTCTTCAAATTAAATGATGAATTACCCCAAGGATCTGTCCTGGCTCCTCTCCTTTTCAGCTTGTACATACACACATCAAAAAAAGTTTTGCATCACCTCGGTTCCCAGATCTCCGGCATATAGACGTTGACTGTGTATATTGTATCAAAGATACAGTCCCTTTGACTGTTCATAGATGTCACTAAAACTGCTCAAAGATGTAAACAACCATGCATGAGCAGGGCCTATTAGACGGAGGGGGTACGACAGCCGATCAGTTCCAGTCATTCCACCAGGACGAAGGTACGCTGCTCATGTTGTCTGTAGTTCTACCATGCCTAGAAGGTCAATACCGCAGTTCGATCGCGTCCGCATTGTTACTTTGTGTCAAGAAGAGCTCTCAACAAGGGAAGTTTCCAGGCGTCTCAGAGTGAACCAAAGCGATGTTGTTCGGACATGGAGGAGGTACAGAGATACAGGAACTGTCGATGACAGGCCTCGCTCAGGCCGCCCAAGGGCTACTACTGTAGTGGATGACCGCTACTTACGGATTGCCGCTCGGAGGAACCCTGACAGCAATGCCACCATGTTGAATAATGCGTTTCGTTCAGCCACAGGACGTCGTGTTTCAACTCAAACTGTGCGCAATAGGCTGCATGATGCGCAACTTCACTCCCGACGTCCATGGCGAGGTCCAGCTTTGCAACCCCGACACCATGCAGCGCGGTACAGATGGGCCCAACAACATGCTGAATGGACCCCACAGAATTGGCATCACGTTCTCTTCACCGATGAGTGTCGCATATGCCTTCAACCAGACAATCGTCGGAGACGTGTTTGGAGGCACCCTGGTCAGGCTGAACGTCTTAGACACACTGTCCAGCGAGTGCAGCAAGGTGGTGGTTCCCTGATGTTTTGGGGTGGCATTATGTGGGGCCGACGTACGCCACTGGTGGTCATGGAAGGCTCCGAAACGGCTTTACGATACCTGAATGACATCCTCCGACCCATAGTGCACCCATATCGGCAGAATATTGGAGAGGCATTTGTCTTCATGGACGACAATTCTCGACCTCATCTTGCACATCTTGTGAATGCGTTCCTTCAAGATAACGACATCGCTCGACTACAGTGGCCAGCATGTTCGCCAGACATGAACCCTATCGAACATGCCTGGGATATGTTGAAAAGGGCTGTTTATGGACGTCTTGACCCACCAACCACTCTGAGAGATTTACGCCGAATTGTCGTTGAGGAGTGGGACAATTTGGACCAACAGTGTCTTGATGAACTTGTGGATAGTATGCCACGACGAATACAGGCATGCATCAATGCAAGAGGACGTGCTACTGGGTATTAGAGGTAGTGGTGTGTACTGCAATCTGGACCACAAATGCTGAAAGTCTAGCTGTATGATGGTACAACATGCAATGTGTGGGTCTCATGAGCAATAAAACGAGCTGAAATGTTGTTTGTGTTGATCTCTATTCCCTTTGTATTTAAAGGTTCCGGAACTCTTGGAACCGAGGTGATGCAAAACTTTTTTTGATGTGTGTATACGACCTGCAAGAAACTTCTTCAAAGAAATTCATATATGCTGATGGCATCTGTTTGGTAACCCAGAACTCCAACTTCACCGATGCTGAAAATACACTAACTGCCGACTTGGAAGTCTTGGACACATATTTCAAGAAATGGTGTCTCCGCCTAAATTATCAGAAAACGGTTGTATCCGCATTTCACTTACGCAATAGGTTCTCTAATTACAAACCAGAAGTTAAATTCAGAAGACAAACTTTGCAGTTCTGCAGCATGCCTAAGTACCTTGGGATAACACTTGATAGGTCCTTGACCTTCAAACAACATCTCACGAACGTGGCCGCAAAGATGAAGACCCGTAATAGGATCATCCAGAAGCTTGTTGGTACCTCCTGGGGTTCCAGCGCTCAAACTTTACGATCAACTGCTCTGGCACTGTCATACTCCGTTGCTGAATACTGCTGCCCATCTTGGCTAAACAGTGTCCACTCCAAGAAGATAGATGTGCAACTTAACCAGTCAATGAGACTGGTTACGGGCTGCATACGTAGCACACCCACTACATGGTTACCTGTTCTAAGTAACATCCAACCTCCAGCTCTTCGAAGATCAGAGGCTCTCCTGAAGACCTGGAAAACCATTCAGAAGAACCCCCAGCTACCCATACATACTGATGTAGCAAAAGCAGGTAATCAACGGTTGAAGTCAAGAAAACCACCTTGGCGCTCTGCAGTACTTCTTGAAGACTCTTCATTTAACATCTCAGAAGCATGGAAAACTATGTGGGAAGAATCATCAGTATTCAATGCACATCTGATTGAAAACCCTTCCAACCGGATAGAAGGTTTCAAACTCCCCAGACGCCAATGGAGAATCATTAACCGGATCCGTACAGGACAAGGCAAATGTGGATTCCTGCTTCACAAATGGGGTTGGGTTACTTTTGCTAACTGCGATTGTGGAGCTACCCTGCAAACCATCGGACATATTGTTGGTGAATGTCCGCAACGAGCGTTCCAAGGATCAGTAGGTGACATTCATCATGCATCTTCTGAGGCACTTCAGTGGATTGATGGCCTGGATTTAGAAGTTTAAACTAAGAACTTGTGTTTATGACTATGTATATAACTGTATATATAACTTTATATGTAATGTATGAACTTTTATTTTAACTCTGTATCATCATACGATAAATAATAATAGATAATAATTTATGTAAATCCAAATATCCGAATTTTTTATTATCCGATTGGAGTTTGGTCCCAATTAATTCGGATAATTGGAGTTCTACTGTTCTTTCTTTTCTTAATAAGAACAATTGCTGAAGAAGGCCATAAAATGGCCGAAACTGGTATATTAATGTATGTTAATACAATTTTATTGACTAAGGTGTAATTATTTTACTAAATACCTATTGGTATTTCATTTATATTTAAAGATTTCCTTTATTGAAACAAAAACTGTACATCCTAACTGAAAACACAATAAAGGAAAAAGGATCACCCGAATGGGCATTAATTTTTACTATAATCACTTAATGATTTTAATCTTTTGCGGCACGTCGTAATATGATACCTGGTACACCTTTCGTTGCATAAAATACAAACACAATAATTATCATTTGGACAATGGAAGAATCTGTTGGAGCATATCTTATGAAGGAATCCGTGAATGGCGAGTCTCGTTATTGTGTGTCTTTAGTCTTGATTCTCGTCAGACCACGTTCTGTCCATCATGGCATCTGTGATATAAAAGTCTGGATCTAACTCTCGTCTCTTTGATCTTCTAGACTCAAAAAAAATCAGTAGAGGATCTTGTTGCCGACAAAGGTACTTTCACTCTGAGGTCTTCGATTAAGAAGATTTCCTTTGCTAACTCGTAGACTAATCTGGTGGGAGCCATCTTTCCAACTCTTATTACATATTTTAAAAATCTCGACTTGACATTCTCTATTATTTCAAGATCGCTGAATGTAAGATGCTCCCATATTATTTCAAGACCATACGTAACAACTGGCGAGATAGTCGTATGGAAAAGGATCAAAGCTGTAACTAGCGATAACGCTGGTAGATTCTTAATCTTGTAAATGGCTCTAATAGCTGTTGCTGACCTCTCTTGTATATGATGACTGAAGGATGTGGCTAAAGTCTGCAGGGCTACGCCCAGGTATTTGAACGTGTTCACTACGTATAATGGTTAGTTGTACAATGAGAGCGTGTCTTTAGGCTACGATCACATTGGAGGCACGCTTGTGCAAGTAATTTGGTGGCGCGCGCGTGCGCAATCGTGCACATATAAACAAAATCTCTATGAGAGCGACTGAAACAATTGGTGACGTGTCCATCGTCGCTCACACTGCCCGCCACAAGAAAGTGCACGCTTGCGCAAGCTTGATCCGACTCCACTTCGAAACAAATATATTTGTTTTGTAGTTGCAAGCGTGCGTGATCTCAGTTGATTTCTGACCATCGAGGCAGTGACAGTCTAGTGTTGTGGAACTCGTGATTTGTGTATTTGCGAGTATATGATAGATACAGAAACGCTTATCGATGCCGTGAGAAGAAGACCGATTTGTCCAGTATATAGTAGAAAGTGTCTGGTATCATTCTGAAGTATTCAAAAAACTTGGCTGTCTAAGCAAATCGTTGAATATTCGTGCATTCTCTCCATCTTCCTCTCAGTCCAAAAAATACTCGTTCACCCACTCTTCCCTGATTTCCTACTCAACCAAAATTAAAAAAATTAAAGACCATTTTCCAAAACAATGTCCTACTCGTCTGACATCTTCATTTCGACTGACCTGTTTATAATAATTAACTTGCACCTGCTTGCATTTAGTGTGAGCACATTGCTGTTCACGCCAGCTTGTGCACGCGCGCGCCACCAAATTACTTGTACAAGCGCGCCTCCAATGTGATTGAAGCCTTAAGCGCAGGGTTACCTCATTTTCGATATGTCATTTGAACCGTTTTTGAAGGTGATTTTCATTGACCCATTTTTCTAGTTCAAACAATACACTGTGTAATTCTAATTTGTTTGAAGACCCTATTTCAGTTATATTAAACTGACTCTTAAATATGATTAAGTTTATAAGACTGCGTCACATTTATCATGTTTAATTCTTGTGTAGAGCATGAATGGATTATGCTATAGTCAACCAAGTATCGAGCAGCCATCTCACTGGGTAAGTGACAAATTCTGTATTGTGCTTGTATGAAGTTCAATTTACGACACGGCTACAGAGTAATCACTAATCAGTGTAAATTAAAGTGATTCGTCATCTTTTATCTTCAATTCTAACAGTTAACGGCCTCAACAGAGGCTGAGGAATGGAGAGTTATCGTATTTCAACAATCTGAAAATGCCAATGATTAAAGTCGCACTTCAACCTACTCTCTCTTGGATGGAAAAAGTGCCTGCGATATTTCTCGTATCACATGCAATAGGCTATCATTCTGTGACGAACTTGGTGATGCACTGAGCTAAACAAAAGGCATGACACAACAGCTGTTCCCATATCTCAACGGCTGATTTCCTGCTGCTAATCTGTTTTGAAGCCGCTGGCTGCGAGCGAAGCGAGCAGACCAGCGGCGCTAGGGGACCAGGTACCGTTGCGTCTATGCGCTACTCTGCCTGGTGTATATGATTTTAAGGGCGTAAATTTTTGAGATTTAATTGTATTTGATAAGTTATTTGATATTTAAGTAAGTTTTTACCGCCGCAAGCGATGTGTCGGCCGCGTAGCGGCCGGCAATCGCTTCGGCGGCTGCGTGTATAAAATTGGGAATGGTTTAAAAAGTTGTTTAAAAATAAAGATAAGGTGAAATATGTATAAGATTTGTTAATTTTTAATTTTCGGGGAATGAACAGTTGTCATAGCAGTCCAGCGCTGTTTAGTTACTAGCCTGATGTTCTGGCTCTAT
The DNA here is from genome assembly GCA_946902985.2 of Meconema thalassinum. Taxonomy (NCBI): domain Eukaryota; kingdom Metazoa; phylum Arthropoda; class Insecta; order Orthoptera; family Tettigoniidae; genus Meconema; species Meconema thalassinum. The sequence goes on from OX336395.1 coordinate 195,795,702, forward strand.
ATAATGTGCACCATGGCCGGCGTTGCAACAGCTTCAGCTTAGTAATAATAATATAATCAAATGATTTGAAGAGTTACGTTTTAGCTTAAGGAAGGGTTGGCGTTTGATAGTATGAAATTGTTGAAAAGACCTGTAGTAGGTTAATTTGTTTAAAAAATAAAATAATAATAATAATATAATAAGCCTCGCTATTCGAAATAATGATGAATTAATGATTTGTGAGTTTACTGGGCTGTGAATGGTTGTATTCAAATATGCCGGCTGAGCGGGCGTCTATACTGGGATGTGATTGGTGAATTTGTTTTGGTCCGTTTTGAGTGTTCCTGATGGTAAAATTTTTAATTTTTTGTTCGAAAAGTGTATTTTGGAGGTGTGTCTATAATGTAGAGTAGGTTTGGTTTGGATATATTGATATTTGGTTGAAAAAGTTAGTCGGACGTTGTAATCCAGGCCTGTGATTGGCTATCCGAGTTCCGCAGTCTCTGAGCTGATTTTAAGTGAATATGTAAATTTTGTGTTTCTGGAACGTATTAAAAGTTAAAAATTCAAGCTAAATCGAAGTTAATAATTTATTTGAGTTTCGGAAAAAAAATGAATTAGGGTGTGTATGAATTAAAAATGACCCGTCGGCCCGCAGCGCGCCACCCCGTTGGACAGGCTTTCGCCTAATACCCAGGCAGGCCCGCCACGAGCCGACAGGTCCTGTGTTCGACTGCGGAAACTGTCAGACAGCCTTTGAGTGTACTTGTAAAAAATGTTGGTTTGGGATATCTGTGCATTGTGAGAGACCCGCTGGCCATAGCGCTCCATCCCAGGTGGCTAGAGCTCGCCCAGTCCCCAGGCAGGCGCGCCACGCGACAGCGAGTCTTGGGTTCGAGTTCAGTGCAATGTAGTGTATAGCTCAGGCAGTCCTGTGTTTGACCTGTCTATGTTAATGAAATGGCTGATAGGTGGGAGAGTATTTGGAGTAGCTGTGAGAGTGTAGTGGCAGGTTGAGCTGTAGGGGGGACTGTTTTTAGTGAGAGTAACGATGGTATATTGGGACTGGTTCGATGCCTGGTTAGTGCTCTCTGTCTTCGCTTGATGGCGTCTTTAATGTATCGACAGCCTCCATAGCTCGCCGCGTGATTGCCCCCACAGTTTACACACGTGGGGCTGTCCTTATGCACCTTGCAATCTGTGTGACGATGATTATCGCCACACCTATTACAGCGGGTAGCATGCCTGCAATTCGCGGCGTCGTGGTTCAAGCGCTGACATTTGTAGCACTGGAATATGAGTGAGGAATGTTGTGTGATCGGTGGGCGGCGTCGCGGCGCCCTAGTTGATGTGTTAGGGTTCTTGCGGGACTTGAGTTTGCGCGACGCTTGTTCTGGTGAAGCGGGCTGGTGTTCTGTAAAAGAGGGCTGGTTTTGGGCTGAATTTGCGGATGTGATAGGGCTATCTGGGCCAGTGGCGTGAGAGATGGAGTGGCTAGGGGGAGGGGCGGTATCAGTATGAGGAGTGAGTTTAGGTTTTTCAGTAGTGATTTTGACTGGAATGACGGAGATCGTTTGTACTGGAGTTATGGATAGAGAGTGAGTTGTTTGGGTTTGCTTGGATGAAGGATATTTAGGCATAGGAGGTGGAATTGGAATGGTTTGGGTAGATTGCACCTCACTGGTCTCCTGGATTTCAGCTTGAGTGTGCTTATTTTGTGAAACGGTAGGATAGGGGCACACCCGAAAATGCTGGGGAATGGCTGGGTGTCGCTGAAGCGCTTGACTCAGGGTATGGAGGTATCGCTCATTAATTGGGATGATTGTGACGTAGTGTTGGTGTGTTTCCTCTATGCAGGCAATAATCCTAAAATGGGGCGCAAGTGCTTGGCAGATGGCCTGTCTGAGAGTTTCTGGATGGCGGTTTTGAGGCGGGTGAGTGATGAGCATCGAGCTCGACTGGGGAGGGGCCATTCTAGGATTGACAGCATACAGTTGCGCTGACGTATCTATCTCGTGCATCCAGTTTTTACGAGTAGATGACCTAGTGGTTGTAGGTGTGTCCCTGAAGGTATCCCAGGCGGGATCCGCTGGATCGTACTCTTCAGGGTTGTGTTTGCGGGTAGAGTTCATGTTAGAAAGTGGTGAGTCGTAAAGTGTGTGTAATAATGAGTGTGGATGATTGGTCAAATGCTTATCAGACCTTAGGGAACGTAGATTTCGGCTTCGCCCAAGAGAGAAAAGTATCAGTCGTCAAAGGTTTCCAGTTTTTAAAGCAGAGGGGCTACGACAATTGACGAGCTGGTTAAATTAATAATTAATTAATGAGTATTAATTAATTATGTGGCTGCAGGGGGGAAGAAGGGAATGAGTTTTCTTGGCGTCAACTCAGGAAGATGGGATTTGCTTGACTTGGAATGGTCTGAGGGTGGGTTTGAGATTTGAATGTAGGCAACAATGGGTAACGGTTTGGAGAGGGTATTGTCGCTTGAATGCAGGGCGGGAAGGGAATTTGTTAATAGCTGGGTAGGGAAATAGGTATCGATGAGGTATCGATGAGTCAGTCTTGGCGGTAGCTGGATCATCAATTTCATCAGTTCTAGGATCGTGGTTGGAGCTTGGTGCAGGAGCTGCTTCTCGCTCGGCTACTAGCTTGCGAATGCCGCTGACTTCCTCGGCTGTCAAATTCTGATCTAACTCGTGAAATAAGAGTATCATTTTGAAGACCAAGTAGCGTTCAATGGTTTCCCCCAGTCAGAGGTCTAATCTACAGCGTCTTTCACTCAACGTGTGGTCGGCGCAGCGCTGCAAGTAGAAGGTCGAGCCGAAGATCAGACGAGCACATTGCAACACGGAGCTGAGACAGTAGCGACGCAGGATTTGACAAGTAAAGTTTACTTCGTTATTTCTTTTATAGCCTATTTCAAGTTACAAGTGTTATAAGTTTATAACGTGTGTTATTGTTGAATTGTGATTGTGTTTCAAAATTTTATAACGTGTTATTGCTAAGTGTTAAAGGCTATTGCTTCAATTTTTATTTATGGGGAAAATTGAAAAATAATGGTTATGCAACAAACCCTCACACTGTAGATGAACTCAAACTAACAAATATCACGAGAGAAGTTGAGGCTATCTCAGTAGTTGAATTAACGTGTGACTGAAAATTTCCTTAGAAAATGCCAGAAATGTGTAGATGCAGATGGAGGACATTTTCAACATCTTCTGTGACAAGTTGAGTATTGATTTTACTTCGATTTATTGTGTGCATGTTATATACCGGTACATGCGAATCGTACGGGCGCTCTTCCGACCCCAAGCTCAGTGAGTTGCCATGTGCTCGTCCAACCCTCCACGCGCCGCGCGCCGCGCGGCCGGGGCACTTGGAGTAAAATACCTTGTAGTAGCGACCAATGGTTTTTCGCAGACAGTGGTCTAACCAAGTAGCGACCAATGGTTTTTCGCAGACAGTGGTCTAACCTAGTAGGGACAATGTTTTTTAGCAGACAGTGGTCAAACCTAGAAGTGACGAATGGTTTCTCCCAGACAGTGGTCTAACGCAGTAGGGACAATGGTTTCTCCAAGGCAGTGGTCTAACCAAGTAGCGACCAACGGTATTTTGCAGACAGTGGTCTAACCTATTAGGGACAAAGTTTTTTAGCAGACAGTGGTCTAACCTAGTAGGGACTAATGGTTTCTCCCAGACAGCGGTCTAACCTAGTAGCGACCAATGGTTTCTCCCAGACAGTGGTCTAACCAAGTCGCGACCAATGGTTTCTCCCAGACAGCGGTCTAACCAAGTCGCGACCAATGGTTTCTCCCAGACAGCGGTCTAACCAAGTCGCGACCAATGGTTTCTCCCAGACAGTGGTCTAACCGAGTAGGGACAATGGTTTCTCCCAGACAGTGGTCTAACCAAGTCGCGACCAATGGTTTCTCCCAGACAGCGGTCTAACTAAGTCGCAACCAATGGTTTCTCCCAGACAGTGGTCTATCCGAGTAGGGACAATTGTTTCTCCCAGACAGTGGTCTAACCAAGTCGCGACCAATGGTTTCTCCCAGACAGTGGTCTAACCTAGTAGGGACAATTGTTTCTCCCAGACAGTGGTCTAACCAAGTCGCGACCAATTGTTTCTCCCAGACAGTGGTCTAACCAAGTCGCGACCAATTGTTTCTCCCAGACAGTGGTCTAACCAAGTCGCGACCAATGGTTTCTCCCAGACAGCGGTCTAACCAAGTCGCGACCAATGGTTTCTCCCAGACAGTGGTCTAACCAAGTCGCGACCAATGGTTTCTCCCAGACAGTGATCTAACCGAGTAGGGACAATGGTTTCTCTCAGACAGTGGTCTAACCTAGCAGCAACTAATGGTTTCTCCCAGACAGTGGTCTAACCAAGTCGCGACCAATGGTTTATCCCAGACAGCGGTCTAACCAAGTCGCAACCAATGGTTTCTCCCAGACAGTGGTCTAACCAAGTCGCGACCAATGGTTTCTCCCAGACAGTGGTCTAACCAAGTAGGGACAATTGTTTCTCCCAGACAGCGGTCTAACCTGGTAGCGACCAATGGTTTCTCCCAGACAGTGGTCTAACCAAGTCGCGACCAATGGTTTCTCCCAGACAGTGGTCTAACCGAGTAGGGACAATGGTTTCTCCCAGACAGTGGTCTAACCGGGTAGGGACAATGGTTTCTCCCAGACAGTGGTCTAACCTAGCAGCGACTAATAGTTTCTCCCAGACAGTGGTCTAACCAAGTCGCGACCAATGGTTTATCCCAGACAGCGGTCTAACCAAGTCGCAACCAATGGTTTCTCCCAGACAGTGGTCTAACCTAGTAGGGACAATGGTTTCTCCCAGACAGTGGTCTAACCTAGTAGCGACTAATGGTTTCTCCCAGACAGTGGTCTAACCAAGTCGCGACCAATGGTTTATCCCAGACAGCGGCCTAACCAAGTCGCAACCAATGGTTTCTCTCAGACAGTGGTCTAACCTAGTAGGGACAATGGTTTCTCCCAGACAGAGGTCTAACCTAGTAGCGACTAATGGTTTCTCCCAGACAGTGGTCTAACACAGTAGCGACCAATGGTTCCTCCCAGACAGTGGTCTAACCTAGTAAGGACAATGGTTTCTCCCAGAGTGGTCTAACCTAGCAGCGACCAAGGGTTTCTCCCAGACAGTGGTCTAACCAAGTAACGACCAATGGTTTCTCCCAGACAGCGGTCTAACCTAGTAGCGACCAATTGTTTCTCGCAGACAGTGGTTTATCCTAGTAGCGACCAATGGTTTCTGAGGTGGGAATCGAACCCTTCTCTTCTCAGTTTGCCTCGAGAGGCTGAGTGTACTCCGTCCCAGCTCTCAGACCAGAATTAATTTTCTTGGCAAAGCTGGGCTAACTTTGATCCACCCCATGCAGTTCTTGTCCTCAACCCTTTCTTCCACCACTAAATTTGCTATTCCTGAGTGTCTTAATATGTATCCTACCAACCTATCTGTTCTCTTCACTAGCAGTCTCTACAATCATCTCTCCTCTCCCACTCGTCTTAATACCTCTTTGTTTGTTACTCTATCTACCCATCGTATCTTCATCATTCTACTTGTAACACCACATCTCAAATGCTTTTGTTTCCTCTTTTCTACTACGCTAACAGTCCAAGTTTCACTTCCATAGAGCGCCACTCTCCAGACAAAGGCTTTCAAAAATTACTTTCTAATACCTACTGTATATATATATTCGTTGTCAACAGATTCCTTTTCTGTAGAAATGCTTTCCTTGCCTGAGCCATTCTGTATTGAGCAAATCAGACTGCAAATGCAGCTTCCATCTAGCGCTGCCTATCATAAACTTCTTGCGGAACTTCATTTAAAAAAAGGAAGAAACGTGGTTTGAGCTCTATGAGACAGAAGCCATGTTATCATCTGACTGGAAGAGAGCAGACTACGATTTACGACACACTGACGCTTTTCGCAGTCCATGGATTTCACTTCAGGATATGCAGAAAAAAAAAAAACTTTCACACTCCATATGCAGGTACATGTATAATTATGTGAATTATCTAGTGAGCCCTGTGACCGATATCATATGTCATACTGTAAAAGAAGATTGACTTCCCTGACAGTTCCTGGATTGTGAAAATGAAAACCCACAGTCTACTTCCAGACGTCCGACCGGGTCAGGGAATGGAATGAATGAAGCCCCCATCTAGCGGCGAGGATATGAACTGTGCACTCCCCTGGGGCAATGATTAAATCAGTGGTTCTGAACCCGTAGAAGTCTGCGGACCACTCTGCCTAAAATTGAATCATTACCCCATCAGTTGTAACCCTTCCTCAATAACACCTATTTTTACGTAGGACTAATACTTTCGGAGTTATGGGGCCAAGAAAGTACCTACATTTCAAAAAAATCTTGATTTATTCACATTCTCATTGTTATACGCCTTGCTTATGAGTATTTCAGATATAATATTAAGGCCACCCGTCACTAGCGATTGTTAAAAATTAACTGGTGGTTAATTTCGTTTACTGAGAAAAGCTAAACATTATCGTCATGGCAATAACAACCGTATTTTTAACAAAGGATGGTAACAGGCAGCATATTATGTTTGTTTGGGAAACAAGTAAAGAAGTACAAGAGTGAAGAGCATTCATTGTCCGTGTAATTCCACTCTCGCCTCATTATAATGGCTGAGAGGTATTTGATTTGTGATGAGACTGTTGAATATAATAATAATGTTATTGGTTTTACGTCCCTTTTAACTACCGTGGCATTTAGAGACGCCGGGGTTGTTGGTGAAAGGGGAATGCAAGGGCTACTGAGGGCCAGCATTGCAAGACACGATGGGAAGAAGGACCGATTCAAAAACGAAACCGACGGAGTTGTTCACACTTCCTGCCGAAAAAATTATACCAGACCAAACACCATTGCTGTTTCTTCAAGAAACGAGCCATCGACCTCACAAGCAAGATCTCGGCGTTCCAGTGCACCTGAATTTGATGTCAAGGCCAAGTGTTTCCTTTGCTGTGAACTGATTGATGATGAGTTTCATCAGAAACAGAAGAAAACACCTGTGGACCAAAGTCAGCAAGTCTACAATGTACGCAGCCTAGAGATGAAGCAAAACATTTTGGATGCTGCCACTCAAAGGGAGGACGAATGGGGACAACCAGTATCAAGACGGATCAGTATTGTCGGTGATTTGATTGCAGCTGATGCTATTTACGATGACAACTTCTGCAAAAAGTTATCTTCAAGGAAACGTTCAACCGGTGAGGAAAAAGGGCGTCCTGTCGATGATTATGTGGCAAGTGCAATGGAAGAGAAATACAATTTTCTCAATGACAAAGATGACTGTCAGTATTCCCTGGATGAGATGATGGACGCAAGAACTGGGGAAAAGCCATCGATGAGAACAGTCAAAGATAAGCTGAACGAGACATATGGTGATCGTTTAATAATCACCCACCTACAAGATTGTGCTTTACTTTCGGGAAGTGGGTCACAACATTTTGAACGCATCGTGGTAGGATTCCACTTCGAGGAGTAAAACTGCAGAAGAAGAACGCTTGAGAGTTGTTCGAACTGCAGCTGCTATAATAAAAAGAGACATACAGAGTCAAGCTTACGACACTAGTGATGGTTTCCTTGATGAGGCAGATCAGATGGTCCCTTCAACTCTCTCTGTTTTCTTGGAAGCACTTTAAAAATTCAAGACCCAGGATCCAGTGAAAGCGAAGAAAAGAGAAGTGTCTCTTTCCCATGCCATCATAAGCGCTCTACGCCCTCGTTCTTTTGTTTCCCCTATCATGCATGGTATTGCCTTCTTTATACATCGGAAATTTGGTGCTATGAGCTTGGTAAACTTGCTAGCAAATCTTGGGTCCAGTGCCTCATATAATGATGCTAAAATGTTGGAGGTATCTGCCATTCACAATCCTCAACAACTCATACCACCAGGTGTCTTCGGCCAGTATGTGTTTGACAATGCTGAGTATAACGTTGCCACATTAGACGGATTTAAAACATTCCACAGCATGGGCGGTATAAAGTGCCTCACCCCAGCACGAATGCTTCCTCCTGCTCTGCCGATAGAGAGGATGAGATTATCCCCCTCTGCTCAAGACGTTGGCACATTAGGGATCATTTCGCTGGAGATGTATGGACAAATTGGTGAAAATGGGCTGAAGGTTGGGCGAGGGGCGTCGATAGAAATCTTCGACCTGTTATGACAATGGAGAATGGAACCTGCTGCCCCTGCCTCCGTCCTCAACACAAATTCCTGCAAATGTGCGACAGGTTGTGGGACGCGTTGTGGGTGTCGCAAGGCAGGAATCCACTGCACAACAGTGTATGGAAACTACGAGGGAGCCTGCACCATGGGCGCTCATACGGGGGGCAGGGGGGGGCCATGGCCCCCCCCCCCTGGATCCTTGAAAAATAAAACGATATGAAAATCAGACTGAGAACAAACAATTTTTTTGCAAAAGTGCTTACAGTACTCTAATTAATTTGTACTAAATATAAATACTTCAGATATTTAACATTCTGACAGCCCAAACATTAAATACTGTATAGTGGCAGTGGGCGCATTAAGCCTGTCTGGCACACCTCAGAAATCTGAATTTTAAAAATTACAATATTTGCTGAAGAATAGTTTTGCTTCAATTAGTGAAACACTCATTCGTTCTCTATATAGTCTATTACTTAATGGTGCTCGATCAGGCGCAATCTGCCTCGCATATCACTTTTGCAACAACAGCAAATGTGTAGAAGGGTCATTGACAAACTGGCCGATATGGATTTGAATGTCATGTGGGAAGACGTAACTTCTGTATGGTAGTTGACGAATATGAGATAAGATCAGTAGCTCCCACCGGAAGGTTAAAATCATCCTACATATTATGTCAGTTATGCAATAGTTCTGGTGTGCTTTCGCTTTAAATTAGACACTTGAGTAATATTACAAAGGAATATTGTAATTTATATGCGCGTAGCCTACATTCCATTCGTGTGTATTGTGTTCACTATGAACGGCCGCCTAGACTGTGTCTGTGTGCCGACAGTATTATTTCTTAATTTTGTGTTCTTCGTCTACGAATGTATTTATATTTCATTTAAAGGTAAGTAATGCAATCTTATCTTATTATATATAATCCAAAAAGGAGGTACTCACTTGTTAATCATCGTATCATTGTAACCACAAGGGCTATGAAACTGAAATTTTACATGTTGATTACTCTCAGTTTGTGGGTGATGACTAAGAATTGTTCTTAGAATATTCAAGCTTTAAGTGGGTCTGTTCGGCCATTTGGTACTCATGCATGGGTTAATATCGTGGGCGCCCTTAGGGGGCCTGGATTTCCGAAAATGTTGAAATAAGATTGTTTATTGTCACTCCAGTTTATTTCATATATGGAAGTTACAAATAGTCAACTGACAACTGTTACAATAACAAAATTCTGTAATGTTGCTGACGTAATATGTATTTACAATTGTCAAATAAAAATATGGTTCTAATGATGCCATGCACTCTGTCACCAATGGATGATGATGATGATAATTGATGTTTAAAGGGGCCTAATATCTAGGTAAGCTCCAAATTTCAATACGGTTATGCCTAGTGTTAAATACCGTATGTTTCCCTATCACTATCTTGAGTGGCTACTACTTTTGCCACCTCACTTCGGCAGTGTCGATATGAAAAGCACGTTCTTGAGATTTTTTAGACATTGCAACATAGATAGCGTTTCTTAACTCCTAAAATAAGCGTTTCTATGCTGACTAGTAAAACACTGGTCCTGTAAGGTCGTGCTTACAATATTGGATAATTTACTATATTCAGACCCGTATTGACGGGGGGACAAACTTGCAACTGCTAAGGCGGCAGGTTTTAGGGCCGGAAAAAATTCTGGAAAACTGTACAAAACTTCTTGGTCATTAAACGTCAAGTTGATTAAGCCCTCCACAAGAGAATATACTTTGGCATTGTTGATTATTTAAGGACATAAATGAAAGGATCGCCTTAGTCACCTTGGTGTTCTTGCTGTTGATCTGACTTGAATGTGAAATTGTACCAATGAGGAAATTCCAAACTTGTTACCGGTATTTAAATAATTGTTTTTGCACATTGGTTGTGTATGATATCTGTTAAAATGTAATCTACATTCTTTGTATTCTTTTTTTAAATTTGTAATTTTAGCAAACGCATATTTATAGTGTGTGCCACTCATAGTTAAATACACACTCAGGCGAAGAAACAGCCTCATATGTTATGGAAACTTTTGTAACTGCTCGGCTTCACTGGTTGCGTGAGGGTTAAACACCTGTACGGTATGAGTAACAGCAATAAACATTCACTCTTAACTACACTGGTTACCTCATAAATAAAAGCACTAGAGATTTGGTAACATGTACAATATATTCTGATACCTGACATGAAATACACTTCGCACGATCCTCGTCATACAGACTATCTAAAACTCCCTATCATATTTACACAGGCACACTTATGACATATTGATGACCCTCGGAAATAATGATGACTGGTACTTACAGGCGTTGACTTCAGCTGTGACGACTTAACTCTACTGATTCGAGGGTTAGTTGCTCCCAGAGAATCACTCCTACTTACTCGCAGCACAATTACTATATATTTCACACGCAAGCCTCTCAACTATGAATATTATGTACATTATTACTTTGATGGTCAGCATCCAACGATTTATCTAGTTTCGTGGATCTGATTATACAAAGATGCTTAAAATCCGTGTGTTGGATTATCGCATCTAGTTCGCTCCTGAGTTTACTAATACATAACATATTTTACTAGTATTTGTCGTATAACAATTTACCGCAATGGTCTCAGAATTTCGGTAAACAGACGTTAGTTTACAATACTTCATGCGATTTGAGACAAATAACCTAGACTAATTGTTTGAAACTAGGCTCATAATTCCCTTGAGAATGTATAGCCAGCAACTCAGTTTTTTTTTGTGTAGCCTCCTGAGAGGCCGAGTGCAGGTCTTTCTAGTCGACGCCCGTGGGCGACCTGCGCGTCGGGATGAGAGATGAAATGGATGAAGATGAATGAAACTGGGCAAGGATGTGGAAGGAAGCGGCCGTGGCCTGTCAGAAGGTACTGTCCCAGCATTTGCCTGGTGTTGAAAATGGGAAACCACGGAAAACCATTTCAAGGACGGCCGACGGTGGGGCTCGAACCCACGCGTCTACCGAGTCAGCAGAGAGCTTGGCCCCATGACCTAACACTGTGCTTTAGCCAGCGTAGCCACTACTGTCGGTAATTACACATTGAAAGAAGTGGTTTGTTTACGTTCGTATCACCATTCCTGTATCACAATTCCTCTTGTTTCAGTCGAGAATGCGAATAATGGTAGTAAGAAGTAAGTGATATAGTGGTTTTTATCCATTTTATTTAGTGGTTATTAATAATCAGGCGAAATATTTTTTATTGACAAAACTAATTTTTACTAAAACCATAGGCTCGAGTTTAACAGTTCGTAAACTACAAGTGTTTCATGATTCTAGTAAGAGCAATGCGAAGTATTTCCGATTGGTTGTTTAGAAGAGGAAAGACGTGACGATCTGCTGGAATGGCCAGTACAAACTAGATACCGTAGCCTACCGTATTTGGAAACAGTGCTATTTCAATAATTGTCTGATTCAGATGTTGGGATATTTCCACAGTTTAACTTAGTGATTTGGGATCATGTGAAAATATATCCAGTTATTTAGAAAGTTGGCGAACTGGATTAACGATACCATTTTAATGAATTACGGTACTTGATTTTTATTTTTGTCGATACCACTAGTTTTATCCTGTTTTTAAGAACTGAACATTACGACGTTGAATCACGAAGAAAAGCGAACGTTAACGGACAAAAACTTAAAGAAAACATTCCTCCCAAACTTGCCACAAAGTAGCCAATGGTTTCAGAGCAGTCAAATAATGAATATCACGAAGACGAAGTAAGTAGGAAATTAAACTTTGTGTGTGTGTGTGTGTGTGGGGGGGGGAGGGGGGAGGGGGGGACAGGAAAGACAATAAAACGAAAATATTTACTTGCCCCCCCCCCCTGGAAAAAATTCTATGGGCGCCCATGGCCTGCACCAATGACCTTCCAGTTGTAGATGACGCAAGCATGGACGAAGATGAGAGTGACGACCCCGACAAGATGACTGCTTGATTGATAAACGACCCTGACACTTTATTGTTTCATTATAATAAATAAATCCCGATTTTTTGAAATGTTTGTACTTTCTCTGCCCCTTAACTCCGAAAGTATTATTCCTACATAAAAACAGCATAGGACCAGTTTTGTAGTAAATTTTATTAGCTTTAAGTTTTATTCGAACAATTTGACGCTACGAGTGATAGTTACTGAGATACAAGCGAAAAACTAAAATAGGGCCCCCATAAAGGGCCCCCTCCCTCGAGCTCGCCCCCCACCCATAAGGACTTTTTATTTTCTTGAAATTCGGATACCAAGGAACAACTGTACACATTTTCAAAACTCCGGGATTTTTTTCCTTCGATTTGTCTGATTTTACCGGGCTATTTTAAAGCTAGTTCAATTCAAACCCTGATAGGCATTGCCACGAATACATTCGGACGATTCTCGTTCAACGCACATCGTTTCCGAAATCCCCACTTATTGGCCACGTGCTGGTGGACCCTTTTCTCCCACGGACCACTCCCGAGGCGTTCGCGGACCACCGGTTAAGAACCACTGGATTAAATGAATGTCAGATGAAATGAGATGATAGTGGAGAGTATTTCTGGAATGAAATTATGACGGGGAAAACCGGAGTATCAGGAGAAAAACCTGTCTGCCTCCGCTTTGTTCAGCACAAATCTCACATGGAGTGACCAGGATTTGAACCACGGATCCAGCTGTTAGAGGCCGGCATGCTGCCGCCTAAGCCACGGAGGCTCGCAGTTCCTGCATTGCATTTAGTACATTTTTATTGGCCATTAGCTGCATTAAAATTATTATTATTTCCTCTTTGCTTCGTCCATCACTGGTTATTTTGGTTGGTTGGTTGGTTGGTTGGTTCTTAAGTTTAGGGGCTGCGACAACGCGGTCATGTAGCCCCGTGTACTTTGGGTGTGTGTAGAATCTGTCTGATAACCGGTGTTAATTGTGATGACTGTATTAGTATGTGTTATCTGTATTTTTAATTTAAGTACAGACTGCAACTTAGAATTTTTCAAATAGTTCCTACTTTCGCCGCCAAGCGCCACCGTCAACGACTACTAGGCCAAGTTCAGAACTTAGCTACTAGACGCCACCGCAGTCGGCTCTTGGCAACGAACGTAGAAACCTAAGAGCGTTGTTTACATTGTTAACCTATCCAATTTAGCTTCACGCAGGTGTAATTAGTGGAAGGTTCTTTAACATGCCTTAAATCTATGACATGGGACCGCCGGCTTTACTTCCCCTCCGAAGGAAAGCATACTGAGGGATTTTTAACGCTCTTAAAAAATCCTACGGCTTCGGCCGGGTTTGAACCCGCTATCTTTGGCATAGAAGCTCAGCATGCTACCGACTACGCCACCGAAGCCGCTACTGGTTATTTTGCTAGCTACTACCCAACGAGACGGCCGAACAAAAATCAATCAGTCAATCAATCCATCAAGGCATGTCCTAGTACGGACTGAACTTTCCTACACTACCTGGTAGAGCGAGGGAACCGGACATGTGCTGTTAAATGGCAGACAGGATGATGCATTCAAAACCAGCATCAATAATCAAATAATAGAGCTAAACATGACGAAACTGAGAGGCAGGCCAATTGGCCACACTCCTCCGCAAAGCACACAATAAGTGAAACAATTGTCATTGCTCCATATGGAAATTGAAAGATTGGCCATGCTAAGGTTTATTTATTTTGAATGCCCTCCCGTGACGTCACCTTGTATAACAATGGGACAGACAGTTCATTGACAAAGCAGCAAGCAGTTAGTCTGAGGCGAGTACCGCAGTAAGTCTTGTCATATTAAACACTCATCAAGGTAGATCCCGTGCTGTATATCAATCATTGAACGTGTTATCATCGACAAGGTCGCAAGGTAGGGCGGCGTTCGATACGCCGCGTCGCGCCACATTGCACCTGAACTGAGCCTAGCCGTGTGGTTTAGTCAGTACCACGCGAAGGAGCGCTGTAACGGGACTCGTTGGCGCTGACTGGAGTACTACTGCAGGCTGTCAAGGTAAAAACACCGCGCCTACTGGCATGTAAACACACTTATAAACAGGGTATGAAGAAACAACATCATCCATGATTCAGGCCTAATAGACGTATTAACTTTCTTATTAATTAAGTTAATACTATAATGTTTATTGTAACTTTATTATTATTATCATAGCCGGCTTCGATGGCGTAGTTGGTAGCATGCTGAACTGCTGTGCCCAAGATAGCGGGTTCAAACCCGGCCGGAGTCGTCGGATTTTTTAAAAGCGTTAAAACTCCTTCAGTATGCCTTCCTTCGGAGGGGAAGTAAAGCCGGCGGTCCCATGTCATAGATTTATAAACTTGTGTAAAGCTAAATTGTTAGGTTAGATTTCGTCAGAACGCTCTATCAAAGTTCCAACGTTCACCACTAGGTATCATTGATATCTGGTAGCGAAAGTTGGAACTACTTGAAATTGAACGGAACTTGTAGCTCACCCTTTAGGGTGTCCGCTGGAAGCAGCTACAGACCACAGACTCAGGCGAGCCGACATGTCCTCGGACACTCCCGGCACTAAAAGCCATACGATAAATAAATTATTATTATTATCATCATTTGTAGCTTTTCAGTCGGTCGACACGATTGTGCCAAATGTATGGGCGGGGTACAATATTTAAATATGTAAAAACACTCCTGGAAAAATATGCATGTACTAGTTAATTATAAAATGCGTAAACATTAACCATTATGGCAATGGTAATAATTAATATCCGTGTTGACTGTTGGTATTATCTTATTCAAAACCGCCTTGTCAAACACTAAAGAATGTAGTTTCATTACTGCTTAAACGTACATGTTTCGGTGCTCAATGGCACCTTCGTCAGCGTAGATTGAATTAAAATAATCTTAAAACTAAGTTTACAAGGATAAAGGAGAAAATGGATACCCTTACAAAACACTATTAGAAATTTAAATAAAAAGAAAGCTCACAAAAAGAATTAAAAAACATATGAATGGTTCGATTACAGTGATTCGGACGTCGCTGTTATATGATGTATCTTCCAGTTAGGCTATATCACGATCAACTTCAGTGTGGTTTAATATTATGACTACAAATCAACCTTAATGGATACGGCAGTCTGAATCACATTCATGTGGTCTAACCTTGAAATAAACCAGAAGACTCTTATTAAGATTATGTACCGGTACTGCATTACCAAATTGGCAGTAACTTCAACAGAACGATCCAACTAGTAAGAGTCTTCTGGTATATTTCAAGGTTAGAACACATCAATGGGATACAGACTGCCGTATCAATTCAGGTAGTCATAATATTAAACCACACTGAAGTTGATCGTGATATAGCCTAACTGGAAGATACATCATATAACAGCGACGTCCGAATCACTGTAATCGACCCATTCATATGTTTTTTTAATTCTTTTTTTGAGCTTCGTTTTTATTTAAATTTCTAGTAGTGTTTTGTAAGGGTATCCATTTTCTCCTTTATCTTTGTAAAATTAGTTTTAAGATTGTTTTAATTCAATCTACACTGACGTAGGTGCCATTGAACACCGAAACATGTACGTTTAAGCAGTGATTAAACCACATTCTTTACTGTTTGACAAGGTGGTTTGGAATTAATTAATTATCACAAATTAAATGGGGCAATTTAGAATTACACGTTTCGACCCTCAAGTGGCCATCATCAGTTCTCGATCACAGTGTTAATGTTTAAATTTTCACTAATGTAAATTCACTACTGTAGTAAGTAGTTAGGTGATTCCAATACGATTCGCAATTATAATCTCGTTACACGTTAGGTTTTGTGTTGAATGTTTTGTGAATTACGTGAGTAAAGGTGTAATAGGCTTTTCAGTCGGTTAACACAAATGTATTTAATAGAATTAAGCAACACTGAAAAAATGGCATCTATCACTACAACACTGTAATAAATAATAAATCAACTAAAAACTTTTAGCATGCACTAGAAAAAAAAATATAACTTAATGTTTACTTAACTTGGTAAAGTACTCCTCACTGTGATGTTGACTTATCGCCCTTCACACAGCTATTATTTTTTCTAGTGCATGCTAAAATTTGTTAATTGATTTATTATTCATTACAGTGTGTTATTCTAAATTGTATAAAAGTACAAATGCTCGACAATTAACCCCTCTGGCTAACTGAACATTTTTCTCATTCAGTAAGTGTTATGTTAAAGCTAAACATTTTACACAAGTGATATAGAGAAATACTTTAGTTAATTAGTGAGTCTAAACGTCTACATATTAGTGAGTCTAAACGTCTACATATTCCAATAATTTGTTTACATTCAAAATTAAAAACTTACAAATGTCATATATTTATTATTTGCCACTCGGGGGGATTGATATTCTTATTTACTTAGGGCCATTCTACACGAGCGGGTAAAACGCCGCGTTTCGCCCGCCTCCTACCGCGCCATCGGACAGAACCTACAGTAATGAATTGGTCTGTCCACGAGCGTTTTGCGGGTCGCGGGAGGAGGCTTTCGAGACGCGTCAGGTGCGTCCAAGGACTTGTGTCTCGGGACAGTCGGATGAGGAGCCAGAAAGATGCGCGCGCACCCGGCAGGGAGGAGCATTTGAATAGCGCAAGGTTTAAGAAATAAAATATGGAGGACGGTTGTCGTTTCGGGGTAACATTTACAGTCGATTTGCATTATTAACGCAAAGCGGTCGTGAAACTTGCTTTAAGTACATTTGAAAATATGCATTCCAATCAATATTCAAGATCTAACTGTAATAATTGAATATTTAACCATACGCACTATTAAGGACCATAACAATATGCGGTAAAGTCTGTAGGAAAAGTGTGCGAGTGGTATCGCGCTCGCTTGTTATTTTGAAGATCCCGGGTTCAAGGCTACCCAAGGGCGGAAATTTTTACTTCTTTTTAATTATTTTATTATTTCCTCCTCACGTCTTACAACAATATTGCAACTTAGTTTTGTCTACATGATCTACGAGGACGATAGTAAACATGTTTTCTCTCATTTAAAATTCTTTTGTAAATCAATTCTTTTTTTTTTTACTTTACAATCTCAATAATATTTTTGTAGCATGTGAAGATATCTATCTCCCATAATTCTGTGCATCCATATTAGTTAAAATAGTTATCGTTTATTTTTAAATAATGTTTAACTTTAATTTTTGGAAATAAAAATTAATTTTGTGAAACTATTTTTTATTTCAGGAACTATTTCATATTTTTCCAAACCCATGCACAGAATTATTAGTCTGTGCAATGCGTACATAGTGTAAAAAGATTGTAAAGTTTCAGTAACTGTTAGTGGTAAATAGTTCCTATCATTTTTTTTAAGGAAAAGACTATCTTTTAGTAATTTCTGCCCATACTGATCAATATGTAACGTGTTTTTCGAGGGGTTTTATGCAACTGGCATAAGTCAGTAGGAAGCCATTCTATATTTATTTACGCGGCAAATTGTTCAGCCAAGAGAATTTTTCATGGTAATTTATTATTATTATTAATTTATTATAATTATTATTAAGGTATTTTCGGAGCATTTTATAAAAATTATTAGCATTCAGATAGGTTTTCTATGTCTTAGAAAACGCTATCAAGCAAATTATTACGAACGACAATATTATAGAAAATTATGTGATTACGGAATTTTACGGAGTTTTGTCAGTTAGGGTATTTGAGAGACATGACTCACTGGGAATTCGAATACAAGCTGATTCCTGTCGAGAAGTATTACGCAAGGCTGGGTCGCAAGGTCTAGAAAAGGCGAATTGTTGGGACGGAAAAGGACTTCTCCCTCTCGCGCGCCGAGTGTAATGAGGCAGAGGAGGGGAACTAGCGGCGTGCTCAGCCAATCAGTGTGGACGACGTAAGCTAGATGTCGGTACCATGGTGGGGGAGCCAACGTGTGGATATATCGTTCGACGCGCCGTGGAACGAGGACTATCTGTGAAATACTTGCGGAGTATGGTTATACGCGGGGGACGCTCCAATGTTCCGTGGAACGAACAATCTGTGTAGAACTTGCAGAGTACGGTCGCAAGTGCGTGTCGCTCCGATGTTCAGTGGAGTTAGCGACGAACTTTTGTAAAACTTGGTTGTACGAGTGTTTGGGTCCGAGGTACGGACCATAGAATTATCTAATCTACCAGAATATCATCAAATTCCGACGGAGATGACGACGTCCAGGAGACTGTGGGAAGCTCACAACATCATCAAGAACGAGGGAAATGCCTTGGCAATTTCCAATGGTAAGCGCAAATGACGCAGAAATACGCAATCTCTCATTTTTCTTTGTTTTATATTTCATATTTCAGTAACTTCATAGCTTGGAAATAAGAGTAAAATCAATTTATCAGACTCCGTTTTCACGTAATTTTCCATCGGTAATATTCAAATCACAACGCTCCAATTTAAATTTTGTACTTATTATTATTATTAATTTTGCTATACTTGTTTTATATAATAAATTCATTTCTTTTACAATGCAATCTTTGCTTTCAGTAGGTAGCATTAGATATAGACCAATTCCTTCTCCTGATACAATTGTTTGTTGGGTTAATGATCAAATCATACCACGATCTGAGTGAATAGTGTCTTGAAGGTGTTCTGCCAGAGCTAGACGTTGTTAAATACAAATTTAGATTTCAACATTGCATTGAGGTCTTGGCGCCCATTAAAACAACATAGCTTAGGCAAAGGGAAACCATTACATTTGTCACCCAACAGTTAGGGGCTAGCAAAACGTTTCATTTGGCGCCCAACGTGGGGAAAAGTAAATACCGTTTCACTTGTCATCCCAGCCTAAGCCAGACTATTACATTTGGCGCCCAACGTGGGGATGAAAACCTAATAACATTTGTGGAAGGAGAAGGGTATATATTTCTGTGCCTGTAATTTGGGGGTTATTTGTCTTTATCAGTGTATATCATTATGGGGGATGAGAAAGATAGACAGATGAGGTTACGTAGTGGTCATCAACTGGAGAGTGATGATACGAGCAGTATGTCGAGTGATGGTAGTACCGGGGTAGCGGAGGTAAATCCCGATACTGAAACAGGGAGTGTAGGCGGCCAACCAGAATTAAAAACTTTACTTCTCGAGTTCATGTATCAGAACAAAGTTAGTAGTGACGCTTTAAATGCTAAACTGGAACAAAACAACGCTAAATTAGAACAAAACAGTAGGGAAAATAAAGAAAGTACAGATGCCTTAAATGCAAAATTAGAACAAAACAGTAGGGAAAATAAAGAAAGTACAGAAGCTTTAAATGCAAAATTAGAACAGAATAATGCAAAATTAGAACAAAACAGTAGGGAAAATAAAGAAAGTACAGAAGCTTTAAATAATAAATTAGAACAGAATAATGCAAAATTAGATAAGAACAACAAGGAAATTAGTGTGAAAATGGAGCAGATTAGAGGAGAAATCAGAGGAGTAATGGAAGAGAAGGTTAAAGAGATCATTGCAGATGTAGACAAGAAATTAGGAAAAGTACAGGAGGAGTTAGAAATTAGAATCAGTACACAGGCTGAAAATTTAAAAGAACTAGTGCAACTGGAAACACAGCAGGTCAAAAAGCAATTGGGGGGTGAAATTGACAAAATTCAGGTAGCAACTAAAGAGGTTAAGGAACAGCTGGGGGGTAGAATTGAGAAAGACCACTCACAAATAGTTGCAGAAGTAAATGATTTAAGAGAGAGTAATAGAGAGAGCATTAGCAAGATTGAGGAGAAACAAGCAAAGCTATATGATAAAGTAGAAGAATCAGAAGGAAACATTAAATTAACGGTAAACAGTATTGAGAGGAAGGCTGAGGAGAAAATCGCAGAATTAGAGTTAAAATTAAAAGCTAGGATCAGGCAAGAAAATAGTCAGAATAGGCCAGTCTTTGTGAATAGCACACTCAGGGAGGTAGAACTGGGTAAGTTCAGCAATCGACAGGGGTGCCCAATGGAGTTCATGAACACTATAGAAAATAAATTCGGGGAAAGGTTGGAAAATGGTAGTATTGAGTGGTACCAGGTAGTTGAAATTTTAGAACAAGTGTTTGTGGGGGAAACGAGGAATTGGTTTGCTGTCTACAGAGACAAGTTTACTGATATCAATGATTTTAAAATGAAATTCTGTGAAAAGTTCTGGAATGAGGTTATTCAGTCGCAGCATCGTGAGGGAGTAGTGTGTGGTAAATATAACCCTAAAGGAAGCTCCACCATGACCGAATACTTTTTAGGGCAGGTATTAGTGTGTAAATATCTGGATGGCTTGAAGGAGGAAAGTGATGTGGTAAGGTTGCTACTTAGGCACTTTCCCTATAGGATCAAGGAGGCTGCTTGTATCCAGAATGTAAAGACAATATCACAAGTAGAAAATTTGTTAAGCACATTTGATGCACTAGGGAGAGGGGGTTATGAGGACAATTTCAATCGGAACCAGGGTAATAATAATAATAGACCTAACGAAGCCAGGCATCAGGAAGTTCAAGGGAACGGTGGCGAAGGGGCCAACGCTCAAAATAGAAATAATAGTAGTCAGCTAAATCAGAACAGAGGAAATGGCTATGGTAATCAGTATCAAGGGAGGAATAATGATTTCAGGGGAAATCAAGGGAGGAACAATGATTACAGGGGAAATCAAGGGAGAAACAATGATTTCAGGGGAAATCAAGGGAGAAATTATAATGACAATAATTACAACCAGAATAGGGGTCAAGGAAGAGGACAGCCTAGTGGTAGTAATATACAGCCAAACAATGACAACACAGCCCAGAACAACCAGACCAGTTTAGTAGTTAGTAGTACTACGGCCAGCTGTAGCGGTTCTTTAAACGCGAACCAGGCTGCGAAGTAAGGTCAGAATCTCAGTCTGTAGCATGCCCTGTCCATACAATTATACAGGAACCCTATGACCTAAATGTAAGAAATGAATTATTACATGAACTAAATGATGAAGGTATTATTCAGGAAGTGGTTAGTAAGAGCCCCATAGTTAAATTTAACGTGTCCGAGGCGTACACAGATGTTTTAATTGATAGTGGTTGTATGAAGAGTTGCATAAGTAGTGCATTTTATGATAAAATGAAAGGAACTGGAGTAAATTTTGAGGAGATGCCAATTAAAAGCACTTTTGTTATCACAGCTGTTGGGAAGAGGTCTAAAGTAATTTCTAAGCAAGTTTTAGTAGACATTAAAATTAATAATCATGTAGAGAAGCAGATTTGTCTTGTAATTCCAAATTTAGTATTCAGTGTTATCTTGGGTTCAGAGTGGCTAAGTAGAGTGTCTGGTAACTTATGTTATGATGTAGGGAGTTTGAAATTTAAATGGGGAGATTCTGAAGTAGAAGTAGCGTTCAATGACCATATTCAGAGAAGTAGTATTGTAGGTGTGATTTGTACTTTAAATGAGATATCGCCAGCCGTAGAGCGGGGTTCTCCATGTTTTGTGGGCAGTGTGATTACGAACGGAAGTCTAGAGGACTCGTTACGTGAGGCTGCATTTCAGGGAAATATAGAGGTGGAACAATGTGTTCGGCTCTATGATGTGTTATTGTGTAATAGGAGAGTTTTTGAGGATCGCATTGGTATGGCCAATTGCTATACACATTCATTGAACGTTATTGATAGGTCAGTATTCACAAGACATAGATATCCTGTACCTTTCGCTTATCAGAGTGCAGTTGAGGCACAAATTAATCAGATGCTTGAAGATGGGATTATTGAGCACTCTAACAGTCCATATGTTAATTCTTTGATAACGGTACCCAAGACCGACGGCACTGTTCGTATTTGTTTAGACGCTCGTTTGGTTAACAGTAGAATTAGTTCAGATCAGCTGAAATCTATGTCAATAGAGGAATTAATGCAAACATTTGAGGGGAAGAAGTATTTCACTTGTGTAGATTTGAGTTCCAGTTTTTGGCAAGTGCCACTTATGTACGAAGATAGACCATTTACAGCTTTTAGTCATAAATATAACCTTTATCAATTTTGTAGAACACCTTATGGGTTAAAGAGTAGTTCAGCAGCTTTAATTAGGGCTTTAAACATCGCATTAGGGGATGACACAGGAGAGTTTGTAACCATTTACATAGATGATATGGTAATTAGTTCACGCAGTTTTGAGGAGCATCTACGTCATTTAGATATAGTTTTTCAGAAGTTAGATCAGGCAGGGTTCACTTTGAAGCTGTCTAAGTCGTCATTCTGTCAGTCAGAAGTGACATTTTTAGGTCATAGAGTGTCGAGTAGAGGTGTAACACCAGAAGAAAGTAGGGTTAATAAGATACTTAACGCAGAGGTGCCACAGAATGTTAAACAGTTAAAAACTTACCTGGGAATTTGCAACTTTTTCAGGAGGTTCGTTCTTAAATACTCAGGGTTGGTAGAACCATTCAGGGAATTGCTTAAAAGTGGGACTCGGTGGAGATGGGAGTCCAAGCATGATCAGGCTTTTAGAGCGCTGAAGGAAGGTTTTGAGAAAGCTGTAGTGCTGAAATATCCGTTAAAAGATAAGGAATATGTGGTTATGACAGATGCTTCACATATAGGCATTGCTGGAGTATTATGTCAGAAAGATGATGAGGGTAATCTGTGCATTGTATCTTTAGCCTCGCGAGGACTGACTGTAGCAGAGAAAAGATACACGATTACTGAGTTAGAGCTTTTAGGTATTGTTTTCAGTTTAGGGAAATTTAGAATGTATTTAGTAGGGGGGAAATTTGAGATCCACACAGATCACCATGCATTACTGTATATGAGAACTTGTAAACTCAGTTCTAACAGAGTTAGTAGGTGGATTCTTGCTCTGCAGGAATACGAATTCACAGTAAAATATATTAAAGGTAAAGATAACATTCTTGCAGACATGCTATCGAGTAACACTAATTTATGTAGGGATTATCCTGTGGTTAAAGCAGAGGACGGTATTTTAATATGTGCATGTGTGGACAGTAGCAACAGGGCATCGTTACAGACACTGAGAAATATGCTAGTGGAGCAACGTGATGACGTTAAGTTAAAGGGAGCCACTTGCAAAGTTGGAAGCAGGTGACACTGAAACATTTATAGTTTCCAAACGTATTGGCAAAACAGCATATGTGCTGGAGAATAGTGAGGGAAACAGATTATACGGGACGTATAATATACATAGTCTCCGAAAATATGTGTCATAAAGTGAGTGTGTTTAGCTGGCGAGCCAGCCTATCAAATGAGTAAGTGTGGTAATTGGTGCGTGGGAGGAGATGGTCTTCCAGGCAGGCGTATCAGAAGTCACACAGGGGGGTAGTATGTAAGTAAATGAGAGTTTTTAAGGTACAGGGAAATATGACGGGATTGTCGGATGCTGTTGAGCACTAAATTGTCTCGATGCACCAAGGCCATTTTTGGCAGCGCTGATGGGTTCCCATTTATCTCCAAGAGATGGGGGAGCGCTTGAATAGGGCTTGTTAGCTTAAGGCGTCCACGAGATAAAAGATGGGCCATCAGAATGCGAGACAGTCCTTCATGAAACTCATACATATCAGCACACGTGATTTCTGTTTACGGCCTCGCTATGTAAGATTTGTAAGTGTGTAATTTAAGATAATATGTACAATGGTATTATTTGTGTGAGGAGAAATGGTCTGTGTTGAGAACTAGTATTAAGTAGAATATGGTTAACGGGAACTTAACAAGACAGGGCGATTACGGCACAGAAATATTTGGTGTTATATGTAATGCACATTTACTGTTTTTTTCAGAAGTCAATATTAATTTAATCTACTTCAAAGAGAGATTAAGTATTATGGTCACGAGGCGCTGCCACAATAGTGTGATCGTGTGCTCAGTGATAAGTGGAATTAAATGTCACCATAAGGAGGGGACCTCCAGTGAAATTAGGAAGTTCTATGGTGATATAAATATATCAGAACACCTTCAATGCGTGTGATATGACATCATAAATACATAGTGCTCACACATTAATTATGTCTATTTCTCCAACATAGAGAAATTTGAGAGGCGGAAATATCCGTGGAACACTATTCCATATGTAAAACATTGGACTGGTTGCAAAGTGCAATCCATAGTGACAACAAACTTTGACGCAAAGTGCGTGAAGAAAAAATATGAGTGTATATATCTGTAATTTAGGGTGATTTCATTTATGTAATATGTATTTTGGATGGGGTTTATTAACGTGTCTGGGATAATCGGATAATGGACCGTCGTCACGGTAAATCATCCGATGATCCGAGGCGAATATGTAACGTGTTTTTCGAGGGGTTTTATGCAACTGGCATAAGTCAGTAGGAAGCCATTCTATATTTATTCACGCGGCAAATTGTTCAGCCAAGAGAATTTTTCATGGTAATTTATTATTATTATTAATTTATTATAATTATTATTAAGGTATTTTCGGAGCATTTTATAAAAATTATTAGCATTCAGATAGGTTTTCTATGTCTTAGAAAACGCTATCAAGCAAATTATTACGAACGACAATATTATAGAAAATTATGTGATTACGGAATTTTACGGAGTTTTGTCAGTTAGGGTATTTGAGAGACATGACTCACTGGGAATTCGAATACAAGCTGATTCCTGTCGAGAAGTATTACGCAAGGCTGGGTCGCAAGGTCTAGAAAAGGCGAATTGTTGGGACGGAAAAGGACTTCTCCCTCTCGCGCGCCAAGTGTAATGAGGCAGAGGAGGGGCACTAGCGGCGTGCTCAGCCAATCAGTGTGGACGACGTAAGCTAGATGTCGGTACCATGGTGGGGGAGCCAACGTGTGGATATATCGTTCGACGCGCCGTGGAACGAGGACTATCTGTGAAATACTTGCGGAGTATGGTTATACGCGGGGGACGCTCCGATGTTCCGTGGAACGAACAATCTGTGTAGAACTTGCAGAGTACGGTCGCAAGTGCGTGTCGCTCCGATGTTCAGTGGAGTTAGCGACGAACTTTTGTAAAACTTGGTTGTACGAGTGTTTGGGTCCGAGGTACGGACCATAGAATTATCTAATCTACCAGAATATCATCAAATTCCGACGGAGATGACGACGTCCAGGAGACTGTGGGAAGCTCACAACATCATCAAGAACGAGGGAAATGCCTTGGCAATTTCCAATGGTAAGCGCAAATGACGCAGAAATACGCAATCTCTCATTTTTCTTTGTTTTATATTTCATATTTCAGTAACTTCATAGCTTGGAAATAAGAGTAAAATCAATTTATCAGACTCCGTTTTCACGTAATTTTCCATCGGTAATATTCAAATCACAACGCTCCAATTTAAATTTTGTACTTATTATTATTATTAATTTTGCTATACTTGTTTTATATAATAAATTCATTTCTTTTACAATGCAATCTTTGCTTTCAGTAGGTAGCATTAGATATAGACCAATTCCTTCTCCTGATACAATTGTTTGTTGGGTTAATGATCAAATCATACCACGATCTGAGTGAATAGTGTCTTGAAGGTGTTCTGCCAGAGCAAGACGTTGTTAAATACAAATTTAGATTTCAACATTGCATTGAGGTCTTGGCGCCCATTAAAACAACATAGCTTAGGCAAAGGGAAACCATTACATTTGTCACCCAACAGTTAGGGGCTAGCAAAACGTTTCAAACTGAAAGGAATAATTTTTCACTTTTTGCTTTATGAAAGATGTTGGTCGTATGGAAATGAAATTTGGTGCAGTTTGGATCACTGGGAGCAAAATTTTTTTCTTGGGGTAGCCTATAGTGTCCCCTTAAAGAACCTTCCACTAATTACACCTGTGTGAAGCTAAATTGTATAGGTTAGGAATGTAAACAACGCTCTTAGGTGTCTACGTTCGTTGCCAAGAGCCGACTTTGGTGTCGTCTAGTAGCTAAGTTCTGAACTAGGCCTAGTAGTCGTTGACGGTGGCGTTTGGCGGTAAAAGTAGGAACTATTTGAAAAATTCAAAGTTGCAGTCCTTACTTGAGTTAAAAAACAGATACACACATTAATACAGCCATCACAATTATCACCGGTTATCAGACAGATTCTACACACACTCAAAGTACACGGGGCTAAATAACCGCGTTGTCACAGCCCCTAAACTTAGGAACCAACCAACCAAATACAGAACGTGTCATAGGCTAATATTATTATTCTGGGATAAATTTTGAACTATTTAAATAGTATCCGTCCATGGTCTTAAACAGTATTTAGGGAAAATAGAATTTTAAATGAGAGAAAACATGTTTACTATCGTCCTCGTAGATCATGTAGACAAAACTAAGTTGCAATATTGTTGTACGACGTGAGGAGGAAATAATAAAATAATTAAAAAGAAGTAAAAATTTCCGCCCTTGGGTAGCCTTGAACCCGGGATCTTCAAAACAACAAGCGAGCGCGATACCACTCGCACACTTTTCCGACAGACTTTATCGCATATTGTTATGGTCCTTAATAGTGCGTATGGTTAAATATTCAATTATTACAGTTAGATCTTGAATATTGATTGGAATGCATATTTTCAAATGTACTTAAAGCAAGTTTCACGACCGCTTTGCGTTAATAATGCAAATCGACTGTAAATGTTACCCCGAAACGACAACCGTCCTCCATATTTTATTTCTTAAAACTTGCGCTATTCAAATGCTCCTCCCTGCCGGGTGCGCGCGCATCTTTCTGGCTCCTCATCCGACTGTCCCGAGACACAAGTCGTCCAAGGATCATGCCTCTGGAGGCATCCTGCCCACCAGCGGGAAACCCGCGAACTAAACTACACGTGGCGTTTTGCAAGCAGATTACATGCGTCAGTAGCCTCCCGTTGTTTACTGTGAATTTACGTTTGTTGCGCTGCGCTATGTTTGCTACGGAGAAGTTTATTATTGAGGTCGAGAATCGACCCCCACAAACGATTCGCTAATGTGGGATGAATCCACCAGCGCCTCTTTTTCCCCTTATATTCATTATTAAACATATAATTTCACAATAAGATTCCTGCAACGCAACCGACTTCAACTGGATCAATGTCCATCGCAGCACTCAATAGATGCGGGTAGACTACTTGTCTCAGTAGAAAGAATATTGAATACTAGGCGCTTTTGTTCACACCACGCCACATTTTGACCGCCACGTGTAGATTGCACAATTTTGGCGCGGTCTGCTCATACGCCGCGTTTTGACGGTCACAGGGCCCTTAGAAGAACAGAGATATATTGCAATGAATGGACGTCACATTGAGCAACTTAAAGTATGCTCTGCATGACCCATAATTATTAGACATTTTTAGTCTATTTTCATTTTATAAAAAAATAAGCTTATGAAATGACCTTTTATCCGTGTGTCTGCATCTGTGTGTGTGTGCGTGATTCGTGTGTATGCCCCCCCCCCTAATAAGTTCTAAACGGCTGGAGCGATTTCAATGAAACTCGGTAAGATCATAGCACCATTCTGGCCAATCCCGACCGTGCCCTTCAAATTTTGTCTCTCACCAATCCAACATGGCGGCTGTGCGAAATATTTCACCAGCATTCAGTATCTCCGAAACTATTACCGATATCACCCTAAATTTTGGATAACCATCTTCAATAACTGCTTGCATTTGGGTTGTTTCCCTAAAATATGGAAAGACGCTAATGTTATAGCAATTCCTAAAGGAGACAGAAGAAAACTGCAGTCAGTTTATGGATACCGAGGGATCAGCTTACTTTCAATTCCTGGTAAATGTCTGGAAAAACTATCTATGGAAAGGTTAAACTACTTTCTTCAAGCCACTGACCAGTTACCTTCGCAACAATACGGATTCACAGCAGGAAGATCCTCAACGGACGCGCTAAAAACAGTGTCCGATTTTGTTCACCAGTGTAAAGGACTTGGACTGAAAAGCTGTCTTCTTTCTCTCGATTTTGTTGGTGCTTTCGACAATGCATGGCATCCTAGTATTTTTGCTCGCTTACGTGATTTTAACTGCCCTTCAAACATTTTTAATATCATTAAGGACTTCTTACAAGATCGCACAGCCCACTTCACCCTAGGAAATACTTCTACCTCAAGGTCATCACCAAAGGATGTCCCCAAAGTCCGGTCGCTGGTCCTACTTTATGGAACGTCAACATTAGCGGTTTAATTGTACTGCTATCAAATGTGCCCGATTTGGATATAGTTGTGTATGCAGATGATGTAATGCTCATGCTCAGGGGTCCTTCTCATTCTAGTATCCTCTTGACGCTTATGAAAGCCCGCGACATTGTGAGTGTTTGGTGCAAGAAACACAAACTTGAAATATCTAAGGAAAAGTCAGCACTAATGCCAATGTACATTAGAAAGAAAGAAGTATATACCAATCATCATTCAGTTACAATTAGGGATCTCAACGTTGTGTCAAAAATGAAGTATTTGGGAGTAATGCTGGACAACAAATGGACTGGTACCCACATATGCAACACCTGGACATTTAAGTGATGAAAATCAGGAACAACTTAGTCAGATGTTCTAAAGCATCTTGGGGCATGTCTTTTCATAATTTGATGACGATATTCAATCATGCTATTTTACCCGTCATAATGTATGACGCAGAAGTATGGAGCATCTCCTTATCAAAAAGAGCCAAAGTGAAACTGCAACAAATACAGAGATATTTTCTGATTTTTTTTTGCGACAAAGGCATACAGAACAGTCTCTAACAATGCTTTGCAGGCTAGAGCCTCCGATATGCCCATAGACGCAGCCATACTTTTACATAATGACATCAAAGCCATTTCCAGATGTCGGCCTACAAACGCTGTAGTTCCCTCGCTAAAAGAAACAGAAATCCTGAAAAGATCAAGTTTATACCATCCGAGAGAGAATCATATAAACTTGATTATTTCAGGAGCTGTAGAAAAAGCAGACGTCCTCATCTTCACAGACGGATCGAAAACACATAACCATGTCGGAGCAGGAATGGTAGTCGAGAAAAACTCAAAAGAAATCTGTATTGGTATAAAAAGGTTAGATATTAATTGCTCAGTTTTCCAAGCGGAATTAATGGGCATCATCATGGCAGTTGAATGGATTGAACTACAGGATAATTGTACTTTAAATTATGCTATTCTTGTGGACTCAAGAGCTGCAATCTTTGCTATAGCCAACAGAAAAAATTCCCATCCTCTCGCCACTGAAATAAGAGACAAAATTATTGCCCTCAACAAGTTGACTTTTCAATGGATTAAAGGACACACAGGACTCTGGGGTAATGAGAGAGCTGACTATCTCGCCAGGATTGCTGCCAGCCATAGAACTGCAATAGATTACAGATCACCACCCCTAAACCAGGCAAAAAAGTACTAACTGAGCATTATACAAATATATTGAACTCCATATATACCAATTCAGAAGACTCCTTACATACAAAATTATTCCTTCCTAATATACCACACAGACTTTAATCATCTCTCTGGCCCAACTTCATAACCACCCAGTTTATCACAAATCATGATCGCTTCAAATCCTATCTTCATAAAATGAAAAGTATTGATTCACCAATTTGCAGCTGCCAGGAAAAATCTCAACAGACGGCTCGTCCGTCACCTGTTGACTGAATGCACCACGTACTCGGGAGAACGACCAACTGTACTACGATCATTACCACTGCACACCATTATGAAACACCACTGGAATACTGTCGAAATAACAGAATTTATAAAAGAAATCTTCCACTCACTTCAATGATATTACTCATGTTAATTTTGAATTTAAAACTGTAAATATCCCGTGATATACCTGTAGGTGAAACACGGGTTGTAACTATATTAAATAAATTTAAAAAAAGCGCACTACTAAAAGTTCACGTATGGGACTTTCAAAAACCTGGTAACTACAAAACCAACATGGCGGCCAAGCGAAGTTGAGACTTTTAAATAGGTTTTTCTCGCGATTTAACCATCCAAACGTAATGAAAGTTAGTACAGCTAATTTTTATACACATTGTAATGCACTGGCGTCTAATTTAGTTCACTTGTTTACATAACCTTAAATTAGCGGCTGTGCGAAATATTTCACTGGCATTCTATATCTCTGAAACTATTACAGATATCACCCTGAAATTGTGTACGATGCTAAAGGACACTGCTACAAGTTTATCTATGTAACTTTCAAAAACCTGTAAAATATAAAACGAACATGGCAGCCAAGCGAATTTGAAACATTTCAATAGACTTTTCTCGTGATTTAAGCATCTGAGCGCAGTGAAATGTGGTACAGTAAATGAGTATACATATTGTAATGCACTGCCATCTAATTTAGTTCAATTATTTACATAACCTCAAGATGGCGGCTGTGCGAAATTTTAAAATTAAGTTTTTATTTCTTGTGTCGTAATCATGCGATCGAAGTGAAAGTTTGAATAATGAAGCTATGCAATAATTTTCCTTTAATAGTACATAACTCTATGGCCTTACATATAACAATCCAAAATGGCGAGCATCCGAAATAATTTGACGGTTCTCAATATCTACGAATCCTTTACAGCAATCAAACTTATTATTTTTATGTTCATAGAGGCTATGAACATAAGTTCACCTAGGGCTTTCAGTAACCTGGTGAGCACAAATCCAACATATCGGTGACGCGAAGTATAAATATTTAAATAGACGTTTCTCGCGATTTAACCATCCGAGTGCAGTGAAACTGTGCACGTTAAATGCTTATACAAATGTTAATCCACTGGCATCTAATTCATTTCAATTGTTTTCATAACCACAAGATGGCAGCTGTGCGAAATTTTAAAATCTCGTTTTTACTTCTTGTGTCCTAATCATGCGAATGAAGTTTGAATACCACACGTACACAATAATCTTCATGTAATAGTACATAAATAAAAATCCAACTGGCGACCATCTGAAATATATAGACGGTTCTCAATATCTACGAATCTATCACAACAATCTAACTGAAATTTTGTATGTTGATAGAGGCAATTAACATGATTAGGATATATGAAAATAGGCTGTATAGTTCTTCACGGAACTACTTGTAGTAACACTGCATGAGACGCAAACCTACTAAACTACTGAAATCAGCCAAAATATCTTCTATAATGATGCAAATTAAATTTGGAAATGAAGTAGTTTTCTTCCCCGCTGTCTATAACTAAAGCCCGGCGCGGATGCGGATATCCGCAAAAGTTTTCGCCATGCGGGTATAGTTTGCATGGCTGTGCGGATAGCGGATAATCTGCGGATAATGTTTGGAGAAAATTTGCGGATACCTTTTAGAATACAATCCGAACTTGTTTAATATCATTATTAGGACACAGATGAAAATCCACAGCCTTCTTCCAGTCTCCGACTGGGTCAGGAATGGAATGGATGAATCCTCCATCTAGCGGCGAGGATATGAACTATGCCGGCTGCCGAGGCCTGACGCACTCCTCTGGGGCAATGATTAAATGAATGACAGATGAAATGAAATGATAGTGGAGAGTGTTGCTGGAATGAATTTTTGACAGCGAAAACCGGAGTACCCGGAGAAAACCCTGCCTGCCTCCGTTTTGTCCAGCACAGATCTCACATGGAGTGACCGGGATTTGAACCATGGACCCAGCGGTGAGAGTCCGGCGTG
Source organism: Meconema thalassinum (assembly GCA_946902985.2). NCBI lineage: Eukaryota > Metazoa > Arthropoda > Insecta > Orthoptera > Tettigoniidae > Meconema > Meconema thalassinum. The sequence continues at coordinate 195,827,453 of OX336395.1, forward strand.
CTGCCACCTAAGCCACGGAGGCTCCATTCATTCCATTCCTGACCCGGTCGGAGACTGGAAGAAGGCTGTGGATTTTCAATCATTCATTAGGACCCAGATGTTTATCACAAATCATATTTTTCCGTTATGTTTCTTTCATGACAAAATGTAAGATGATGATTTAAGCTAATCTCATTCAAATTACGTCATTAAGCATAATTAACCTTCCGCACAGAAATGGGTTGCAATTCTGGCGGTTTTTAACATAGCACATTTTAAACATAGCACATGACATACATAGCCTACGGGAACGACCTATTCCTCAAACGTCTAAGTATGTCGCTTTAGTAATTTATGCTTTATCTAATTAACATTATTTATTTTCGTATGGCTTTTAGTGCCGGGAGTGTCCGAGGACATGTTCGGCTCGCCTGAGTCTGTAGCTGCTTCCAGCGTACACCCTTAGGGTGAGCTACAAGTTCCGTTCAATTTCAAGTAGTTCCAACTTTCGCTGCCAGATATCAATGATACCTAGTAGTGAACGCCAGAACTTTGATAGAGCGTTCCGACGAAATCTAACCTAACAATTTAGCTTCACACATGTTTAGTCTATGGAATGATCTTTAACATGCCATAAATCTTTGACATGGGACCGCCGGCTTTACTTCCCCTCCGAAGGAAGGCATACTGAAGGATTTTAACGCTCTTAAGAAAACCGACGACTTCGGCCAGGTTTGAACCCGCTATCTTGGGCACCGCAGTTCAGCATGCTACCAACTACACCACCGAAGCCGCATCTAATTAAAATATTATTGTAAAGGTGCCTGTAGACAGGAGAGCTTTTGCCCTACCTAGAGCGTAGAGTAGCTCTAGCTAGGGCACTCTAAGCTCCCCTCCAGTGTGCACTGGTGGTACAGAACCCTAGCGGAGACCGCTCTAAGCTCTAGCTATGGCCGGCTGACTCTACGGTGTAAACAGTATTTGGGTGTCCTACCTAGACCAGTCTAGCTCTATTCGTTCGGTTGAATATTGGAAAGTGCTCTACGTAGAGTCAGTGGTGGATTGTTTGGGTTATTTGTTTGTTGTTAATTATAGTGTTTGAATATGGCTGAATTTGTGTGGAGTCGCGAAAAAACAATAACATTATTGAACATCCAGAAACTTGGAATTGTACTCTGAAAGAATAGTCATTTTTTGCTCATTCTTAAAAAGTTCTTGTACGCTTCAGAATCTTCTGAACATAACTCTTGCAATAATTTATCGTGCATTCCCTCGTATTTTCTTTTTGATATCCAATTCCTCTCCCACAACCTTTTTTTTTTTCTCTCTTCATAGTTTTCTCTGTTGCTAAACGCTATCTTGAAGATATATTAACTTCACATCACAGCGCAAAAGAAAACTAGACTCACACTGCTCTCCGAATTTTTAGCGCTGCTCTACCTAGTGCATTTACGTTTGATTAGTGTACACAGGTTCAGAGAGTGCCCTAGGGAGATTTGTCTATCTCCGCTCTACGAATGCTCTACCTAGAGAAGATTTCTCTACAGTGTACACGCACTCAGTTCAGCTAGAGTGGTATAGTTAGACTTGCTCTGTGAAAATCACTCTCCAGTGTACAGGCACCTTAATGCAAGTAGATTCGGATAACAAACGTGTGAATGCGGAAGAAAGTCGTGCGGGTGTGGGACGGGTGAGGAAAACAGTCATGCGAATGCGGGGCGGATGCGGATAACCTTTTGTTTATCCGCCCAGGGCTCTCTCTATCTAGCCTATAACCCACCTACCTTCCCTTTTTTGATCTCGACCTGTATATAGTAAAATTCCAGCTGTGTCAGCCATTATGCGCGTGAACTATGGACAAATACATTATTGCCAACCACCACACATACGGTACTAATTGTTTAGGCGGTATCGTAAAACAAGGAAGTGCCATAGACCAATAATTACTAGGTACCGGCCCATGCACCCTTGATTTTTGTCACGCACAATGGGAAGTCACGCATATGCCCGACCTTATGTGGCGGTGTGTTTTGCAATTTACATGTTGGCAACCCACCTTTACTGTTATGCGGGCTAGATGCGGCACAGTTCTGGCAGGGGCTATCGTCTTGTTTATTTCTTTAAACTCACTTTTTAAACAAAATGTCGATATTTATGAAATCAGAAGACATTTCGTCACTGCTGCGTGTAATTCACTCTTGTATATTGTTGTTGTTTGAGTCTTCAGTCTTTTGACTGGTTTGATGCAGCCCTCCATGCCTCCCTGTCCTGAGCTAATCGTTTCATCTCTACATAGCTACCACACCCTACATCCGAGGCAATCTGTTTAACATATTCTAACCTTGGTCTACCTCAACAGTTCTTATCCTCGACCCTTCCTTCCATAACTAAGCTTTCTATTCCTGGGTGTCTTTGTACGTGTCCTACCAACCTATCTCTTCTCTTCATTAGCAGTCGCCAAAAAAATATTTCCTCTCCCACTCGTCTTAATACCTCTTCGTTTGTAACTCTATCTACCCATCTGATCTTCATCATTCTCCTGTAACACCACATTTCAAACGCTTCAATTCTCCTCTTTTCTGCTGCACCAATAATCCAAGTTTCACTTCCATAGAGCGCCATGCTCCAGACAAAGGCCTTCAAAAAAGACTTCCTAATACCTAAATCTATATTCGACGTTAACAGATTCCTTTTTTGTAGAAATGCTTTCCTTCCCTGAGCTAACCTTGTATTTGTTACGATCGGTTACTTGTAGGTACTCCATATTTATAGAACACCCGCCCAGCTTTGCTGTTATGCGGACTTGACGCGACAAAGTTCGTTTGTTTCTTTGAACACACTTTATAAACAAATATATATTTCCGTTGACTTTTCAAGAAATGCAAGATTTTTTAATGATTAGATTTTTGAAAATTGGAGAAAAAATGTTATTTTTAGAATATTGAAAATTGGGGTGAAATACTTATCTTTGGAATGTTGAAAAGTAGTTATTAATAGACTTGGGATTTAAAAAAATATTAAGAAAAACATTTGACAATAATAGTTAGGATAGAATTTTGAAATTGGATAAAATAGTTAGGAATAGATTTTGAAATTGGATAAAATAGTTAGGATAGAGTTTTGAAATTGGATAAAATTAGTTATGATCGAATTTCGAAAATTGGATAAAATAGTTAGGAATACATTTATGAAAATTGGATGAAATGAGTTATTTTTTGAATGTTGAAAATTGACTAAAAATAGTTATTTTGAAAATTTATAAATTGATTAAAATTTTGAAAAATGGAAGACAGGTTTCATTTTGAATTTGAAAATTAAGAATGATTTGAAAAGGGATCTAACCGCCATTTTCCCGAAAATGATGTTACATTGGAATAAGGATCTTTAACAGTTACTATATGAACGTACCTGCAATGTGGTGTAGTCATGTGGAAGAATTCGGAACTTGTTGCGGTGCTAGGGGAAGGGGAACTTCCGTCTCGAACGGAATAAGGGTCTAACTCCAGTACAAGATGACGGAGCATAGTTTTTTGCTTGTGACAACGAGTGCATTAAAGCACGAAAATGCAACTAGAAAACGCAAACGTAATGTGAATGAGTGGAAGAACGTCAACAGAGGATGTTTTTCTTTCTGACATGCTTGTCACTTCACTTTTGAAGGTTTACAAGGTTGTAAATAATTTCTTTTGAACGTAGTTCGTGGGCTGTTTCATTGCCTCAGTCATCATAATACAGGGTCATTATAAATGTGCGCGCGAGTAGACACGGCAAGCTAAACCGGCTGTGACTGGCGCAGACCGCGGGCGGGCGTACCCGATTCAGCCGGTGGTGGCGCGCTCCGCCGACTCATATCGTTAGTTTACACGTGTTTTGTCATTCATATGGACGTGTATCTGCAAAGCTTAAACTTTAGTCTTGCACGTTTAGTGATTTTTGTGATTACTGTGATTGTTGGTCATGCCTAGACACCAATTCACATTGCGCAAACGTGTGTATATCCATAATTCGTATATAAAAAGCAGAAAATCTTGCTCTGAAACGTGACGAAAATTTCGAATCAAGTTTCCAGGAAGACTTGTGCCTAATACCAGTACAATCAGGAGGCTCGCTAAACGATTCAAGGAAACAGACTCCGCAAATAATAAGAGTTGACAGGCATTCTTTCATCAGAAGATGTCAGGTGTGTGTTACAAGAGGGGGAGGACATTTTCAGCATCGCCTATGAGCACAGTAAGTAGGCTACACATTATTGAACATGTTTGGTAAAAGTGTGAAAGTGCGCGCTAACCACCGGCTGATGATGGATGAAAGGGCCACCGGACTCGTCCGGTCGAGGTTCCTATGAGATGGCCGGCCGGGTTAGAGAGCACCTCCTGAAACCCGAGCCACGAAAGGTCTTGTCAGAAGGGGGGGGGGGGGGGGGGCCTTCCTCGGCGCGGATATATCGATGAAGCTTCTAGACTCTCTGCCCCGCCGCTTGTCGGCGGGCTTTGTTGGCGGCTTTCGAGCAACGCTCTTCCTCGAGCAGCTCCCTGGTTGATCCTGCCAGTAGTCATATGCTTGTCTCAAAGATTAAGCCATGCATGTCTCAGTGCAAGCCAAATTAAGGTGAAACCGCGAATGGCTCATTAAATCAGTTATGGTTCCTTAGATCGTACCACGTTACTTGGATAACTGTGGTAATTTTAGAGCTAATACATGCAAACAGAGTCCCGACCAGAAGTGGAAGGGACGCTTTTATTAGATCAAAACCAATCGGTCGGCTCGTCCGGTCCGTTTGCCTTGGTGACTCTGAATAACTTTGGGCTGATCGCACGGTCCTGGAACCGGCGACGCAGCTTTCAAATGTCTGCCTTAAGGTACGTGCAACCGAAATCTGCGCCAGCCACAGCCGGCTTAGCTTGCCGTGTTTACCGGGGGCGCACAAAGATAATGACTCTGTAGTTATCACTCTGCACATAATGGCACAAATTATACCTACATTTCGATTTAACTATGTTTTCTGCAATTAACTCATAATACAGGTTATGGTGGTTAGAGCACCCTTTTCGGCGCATCGCTTCAATTTTGAAATTTGGATAAAATAGTTACGAATAGAATTATGAAAATTGGATTAAAATAATTATGATGACATTTTTTGAAAATTAAGAACTAAATTTCTAATAACATAGATGTCTGTGTATTCTTGGAAATTTATATAATATTGTTGTACAATAATATTGTAACTTGACTCTTCAAGCTGTATGTGCCTGAGTCTATTAATATAGAAAGGTACTCTATATTTCCAGCGGCTTCAGTCGCGTAGTTGGTAGCATGCTAAGCTTCTATGCCCAACATCGCGGGTTCAAACCCGGCTGAAGTCGTCGGATTTTTTCCTAAGAGCGTTAAAAATCCCTCAGTATGCCTTCCTTCGGAGGGGATGTAAAGCTGGCGGTCCCATGTCATAGATTTATGGCATGAAAAGGAACCTTCTTCTAACTACACTTGTGGAAGCTAAAATTTGTTGGTTAGTTTGATAAAAGTATATTAGTTCCAACGTTCGCCACCAGGTGCTGACTGCGACGGCGTTTAGTAGCCACGTCCGCAGCTAGGTGTCGTGGATGGTAGCATTTGGTAGCAAAAGTAGGAACTACTCGAAAAAATTAATCGTCTGGAGTTCTTACCTGAATCACAGATAACACACAGTAATACAGTCATCACAATTAACACCGGTTATCAGACAAATTCTACACACACCCAAAGTACTCGGGGCTACATGACCGCGTTGTCGCAGCCCCTAAACTAAGGAACCAACCATGACAATGAACCCGTCCAATGTGAATGGCCTCAGAGTGCCTGAATCAGAACTAGTAGTCATTTCTACAATTTAAAGCAAAACTAATCATTACAAATGCGTTATACCTTGTGGCGCAGTATCGAACATTCTTATTTGTCACCGCGGAGCTCTGGGTTCGATTCCCGGCTCTGCCAAGAAATATAATTCTGGTCCTTGGGCTGTAGTGAGCCTCGTGGCGCAGAACTGAGAAGAGGTGGTTGGTATCCCACCTCAACTATGTTAGAAGAGTGCTGTGGTTTCCCACTTTCAGACCAGCTGCATGGCGCAGCGGTAACGTCCTCGCCTGCTGTGCTCAAAGTTGCAGGACCGAATCCTTGTGCAGTCAGTTGGCATTTGAGAGTGCGTAAATGTGAGGGAGCCGTGTCAGTAGATTTACTGGCACGAAAGGCAAAATTCCGGCACCCCGGCGTCTCTAAAAGTCGCAGTAGTTAAAAGGGACGTAAATATAATAACTATTATTATTATTATTATTATTATTATTTTGAAATCAATATCCATTAACGCCAAGATACGACATTGCTGCACAGTAATACGACCGGAGGCTTAATATGGTGCCGAGAAGCTAGAAATAAGAGGAAGGCAGATCTTGAGAAAAAGAATAGGTCCGATCAAAGAAAACGGTGAGTTCAGAAGACGACACAATCATGAACTCTACTCTCATGTAGAAAAGATTACGGACACTATTTATAAGAGAAGGATAGATTTCTATGGCCACATTGCTCGTATGAGTTCTACAAGATTGATCAATAGGATCTTCAGTTCACTTCTTAACAAGAAAACCAAGGCGGCGTGGTTCACCGAGGTAGAAAAAGACCTAAAGGAATTGGAATAACCCAGGACGATATCCAGAAACGTGTTCCACTAAAGTCGAAACTCCCAAGAACATCATGGATTCCAAGAGAAGCCAAAACTAAAAACTGGTAAGACATGGATTGAAGCGAGGAAGCAACTGCATAGGAAACGAATGCGGGAATACTGGGCCAACGTTAAGGCCCAGGCGCAAAGACATGGAAAAGGGCAGTTGAAATAGCATGGTCCGTAGATGGCCGAAACGACAGCAAGAAGATTAATATTTTATATCGTTACGCCCGTGGAAGGAGCGCTATTGGCTCTATACAGCTGATCATGCTTATTTTCCTCTAAAAATCTCTTCATATTCTCTCTATGTCTCTTTCTGCGCTCCTCCGTCCAGGTTATTATTATTATTATTATTATTATCATCAGGGACCGGATCTTTAGGTAGAATAGGATTTTAAATAGCTTTTTATGTATTCAGTGTACCAAAAGTTGACATAAACATAAAAGCTTAAAATTAATGAATTTTTAGTAGAAAATCTAATTGCAACGAGAGTGTAAACATAATGATACATCTTTTATCAAATTATCACCGAGAACTTCACACTTTTAGGCGCTATTTGCTCTCCTTAAATATGTTAAATATTCAAATTCAATAAAACCAAGGATGCCAGGTGATTTTTACACTCCAGCCCGTATAATTAACTTTGTTTATTTAGCATATAGGAAACTTGGAAATCCCCTCTTTTCTGACAGTAATAATAGGCTATGATAAGATATTTAGCCACACCTTTCTTGATCTCAGAAAATAACCAAATATCTCTTTAAAAATATGGACTAAACATTCAAATATACTACAATAAATGGAACAAAACTACAATTATATATTTTTAGGTACTACAGAATTCATTTGAGTGTGATTCAGTAAAGTATTAAAATATTTTTGTATTTAGAAGCATGGAAAAAATAAGTAAAACTCTAAGAAACCGGTCCCTGATTATTATTATTATTATTATTTATTTTCCCACTTTTACACCATACAAATGAAAATTCTAAAAATTACTATTTTCTGTCCAATCTTAAAATTCTATTCATTGCAAAAACCATGATATATCATAACCAAATTTTACGATTCACTTAAAATTTGTCAGAATTCTTTAGGTGTATACAGGCTGTCCCCTAATGCAGTCATCACAATAACATGAGTTATCAGACAAAATCCCACGGCACTGAATGAACACGATGGCCATGCCTCTCAAATGAAAAAACAACAGCAACCTAACTTAATGCCACAGCCACCCATCTCCCTCAGAAATCGTATTCTCGAATACTAATAAACACCTTACTCGTACAAATGACACAGGTAAGGTTATCAGTAGGGTTGGTAATTTTAATCGATTAATTTCAGTTATCGAAGCAGAAAATCAATTGATCATTTGGTCGAATAATTGACTGTTTTGTCGATTAATCGATGTACTTCGTTCATTTCACTACGATCTCACAGAAGCAAAACAGATATTTCATTAATTAAAATATATTATATCATATTTTTAAATAATGTACCTTCCTTGTGAAAGCTAGATTCAAGCAAAGTGAAACAAAAATGTTCCTTTCCTAATTGTAAACAAGGGGCGTGGTGGCGCAGCGGTCAAGCTGTCTGCCTCTCACCAAGGCGGACCGGGTTCGATTCCCGGTCAATGCATGTGAGATTTTCGAAGTGAAATGCCATGTCCTGTGGTTCGGATTCCACGTAAAAAGGAGGTCCCGTGGCTCATGATCGCGCGATTAATGGCCACTTTACTATACACGCTTCCTTCCTTCCTTCCTTTAATTGTAAGCATTGAACAAGAATTCAAAATATTTCCTGAAAATTCTTCGTTATCTTTTCTTCGAAACCCTTCCCAACTTGATTGATGTTTGTCCTTCCCCTGGTACTGATTTTATTTGGTTATTGTTAACATAAACAAGTTAGTTATTTGAGTTTAAAGGGGCGTAACAGCGAGGTCATCTGACCCTACCATAAACAAGGAAGGACACTTTGTATATTTAGTCAAAAAGTAACTTTTATAGATTTCTATACATCATTTCGAAAATAAGCGTATCGTAACTCAACTTAAGCTATGAATCTCATTTATTTTTATTTTCTAATACACACACTAGTACAGACACAGAGTGACACAGGTTATCAGACAAAATCTATACACAACGGGGATACATGACCACGATAACGCCAAATTCCTAAAAGAATCGACAACCACAAACTTATTTTCTTTCCTCGTGTCTACTAATCAATTAATCTATCTTCGGTGGCATAGTTGGTAGCATGCTGAACTGCTGTGCCCAAGACTGTTGGTTCAAACCCGGCCGAAGTCATTGGAATTTTAAGAGCGTTGAAAATCCTTCAGTATGCCTTCCTTCGGAGGGGAAGTAAAGTCGGCAGTCCTATGTCATAGATTTATGGCATGTAAACAGACTAAACGTGTGTGAAGCTAAATTTCTAGGTTAGATTTCGTTGTAACGCTCTATCAAAGTTCCAACGTTCACCACTAGGTATCAGTGACATCTGGTAGTGAAATTTGGAACTACTTGAAATTGAACGGAACTTGTAGCTCACCCTATGGGTGACCGTTTGAAGCAGCTACAGCGTCTGGCAAGTCGAACATGTCCTCGGGCACTCCCGGCACTAAAAGCCATACTACAAATAAATAATTAAAAATTAATCGATTCTTCGGTTAGTTGATTAATATATTATTCGATTAATTGAATGAACTGTCAGTCAATTTATCGATTAATATTGTTTTGATTAATTTCAAATTATACGATTAAACGATTAACCGAACGTAGCTTACTAGCGGCTCTAGTTATCGGTCAGATTTCACAGACACGCACTTAAGTACACGCCCCCCCCCCCCAGGGGCTCACATCTAGTGGGACGTGGGTTGGCAACCACGGGGCCCCAGCTGAGTCTGGCATTGCTTCCACTTACTTGTATCGGGCTCCTCTCTGTCTTCTTTCATGTCGACCTCACTTGGTCAACTCTTGTTCTCTTCCGACCCCGACGGTATTAGGGTATCCGAGGCCTAGGGAGTCTCTTCCTTTCCCGCCTTAATTGGCCCTTGTCTCATCTTTTCTGATACTCTCCTTCTGTGAGGGGTCAGCCTTCTTTTTCTTTTCATGTTATCTCCTGCCTTCTGCTCAAGGCCTTCAAGGAGGCAGGATGTATGTAGCCCCACCACTTCTGGTGCACCCTGGATATTGCTACGCCCTCAAGGCCTCACGGCTGGTGAGTTTGGGAGTTGGCGACCCCAAGGGATTCCTGAGCTGGGTCCGGTTTTTTCCCCTTTTTTCCATGACCTCTGGGGCGAGCCCTCTCCTCTTTCACTTTCCTATCTGCCTTTCATGGCGCTCCTTCCTTCCAAGTCCCTCAATCCGCATTCTTCGAGGGTTGAGGGCATTTCTTTTCCTCCTGTCCTTTATTTGCCTTATTCTCCTTTTGTTTTCCATTTCTTCTTCTGGTACTGTATATACGTTAGTAGTTAGTTTCAGTTTACGTTCCATTATCATCTTCACGATCACCCACACCATTAGGGGCCGATAACCTAAGTATTAGGCCCCTTAAAACAACAATTATCATCACCTTAAGTACACGATGTTGTAAAGCCACGAACGAAGGTCAAATATAAGTACGAGGTCAGAATGTGTGCGTGTGACATAAGGCTGATGTAAACTTATTTTGGCCGTATATTACTCAAGTGTAGTGCCATGGCCTCGCTGTATACACGCTTGAGATGACCTTCATCAAGTACTGCATTCTTCACGGCCCATCTACCAGGAGTTTTTGAATACGAAATGTTTTTCTTTCTCCTCTTACCATGCCAGAAATACTCAGAACTCCTTGTGGTGTAAAGGCTAGCATTCCTGACTGATACCCCTGAAATTCACGGGGTTTTACACACTAAGAAATCTGTAGTAATATACACTCACCGGCAAAGAAAGCGAAACACTATGAATTTCAGACTAATCTCAATGTTGGACCGTTCCAAACCTTGTATTAATCGAATGACATTACAATGTGGCAATTTATTATAAGTTAATTACCCTATAATTAGCACAATAATTCTTAAACATTATTGATCATGACAATCAGAACAGTGCACAAATACGAATTTGGAAGTGTCGAAACCTGGAATCCATCGTACTGTCCTCCGACCTGTTGCACTGCATGATTATGAATGTTGTAGACAAACAGTAATGTTCACAAAAATACGCACACGAGAATTTACAGCAATAAACCTTAAGACACCTGTTTGTGGTTATTATTGTCCAAAGGCGGGAATCTGAAACATTGGTGTTTTGTGATTGTCACGACCAACAATGTTTATCAATTGTTGCGCTGAAACTTCTCAAATGAGCTTATTAAATCACGGCACATTGTCACATCGCTGCAAAGTCACAGCATTCAATTTATACGAGGTTTGAAACGGTCAAATATTGAGTTTTGTCTGATATTCGTAGTGTTCCGCTTGTTATGCCGGTGAGTGTATTTACAACTCAGAAATTTTTCTAGGTTTATGCCGTATCTTGTGTGGGGTTTCGCCTAGGAACACCAAGCTGGCTCGTCAGCGGGCTCTAGGAGTCCGCGCCCGGATCCCCACAGGAGGTGGTTCGTGGTTGGTTCCACAGTTTAGGAGCTGCGACAACGCGGTCACGTAGGCCCCTGTACTTTGGGTGTCAGTAAAATCTGTCTGATAACCGGTGTTAATTGTGATGACTGTATTAGTGTGTGTTATCTGTTTCTTAATTCATGTAAGGACTGCAGACTTTGAATTTTTCAAGTAGTTCCTACTTTTGCCGCCAAACGCCATCGCCAACGACTGCTAGTTCAGAACTTGGCTACTAGACCGCACCTCAGTCGGCTCCTGGCATTGTTTACAATTTTAACCTAATTTAGCTTCACACAGGTGTAATTAGTGGAAGGTTCTTCAACATGCCGTAAATCTATGACATGGGACCGCCGGCTTTACTTCCCCTCCAAAGGAAGGCATACTGAGGGATTTTAACGCTCTTAAAAATCCGACGACTTTGGCCGGGTTTGAAACCGCGATCTTTGGCATAGATGCTCAGCATGCTACCAACTACGTCACCGAAGCCACTCCTCCACAGGAGTAGCGAACAGTGCACTAACTCCTTTCTTATGAAGCGCGATGAGCCAGTCAGCTTGGTGTTCCTAGGCGAAACCCCACACAAGACACCCTGTCGTCTCTAAAAGCCGCAGTAGTTAAAAGGGACGTAAAACCCATAACATTATTATCTAATGAAATCTACCTAAAACTGAGATTATGCAATTGTTTGGTAGGGAATTGTCATAACTTTGTTTTAGTATTTGTTTTGACTTATATCCTTCTGCCCTGACGAGGGAATTATCTTAGCATACGCTTACTACCTCCGTTAACCGGAAACCTACTGTATGTTTAACGGGAAATAATGCGTGTCCCGATCATTTCCGTTGCAGGCAGGTATCGCTGTATAAAGATGCATGGAGAAATTCCACTACCTGCATAATGGAGTACCGAGCAATTACGATCTCGTTTTGTTTTTCTTGCGCATTAGTTTGCAAGGTCTATGACCAGCCACAGCCGCCTGAACTCTGTGGAAATAAATCAAGTTTTTATATTTTTGTGTTAGTTACTTAAGATTATTCCGTATTGATTGTTTCAAAGAGGATTGGATTTGATTGAAGAACAACTCCCCGTTTTATCAGGTAGCTTCTCTGAACGTGGACAAATCACGCCAAGGTCACCAATTTAGTAGATGTATTCAGAACATCCGGTTATTCATAAATCTACTAAACTGCGATCTCCGGACTTTCTATAGCTGCCTGACTTAACGAGCGCGGCAAATAAAATGAAACAAATACGGTAGTTCCGTGAAGAACTAAATAGCCTATTTTCATATATCCAACTTATGTTTATTGCCTCTATCAACATACAAAATTTCAGTTTGATTGCTGTGATAGATTCGTAGATATTGAGAACTGTCTAAATATTTCGGATGGTCGCCATGTTGGATTTTTATATATGTAGGTCATAGAGTTATGTATATATGTATATAGTCTGGCCGGGTATTTCCTGCTATGGTAGTAGAGTAGACAACACAGCCAGCGACTCTACGCCGAATGTTGGACGACGGAAAATAACCCGACTCCCTAGACGGTCAACGGCTTCGGACGGAGGAGCTGTCTTAGGAGGAAATGCCACTGAAATCCATTAGGTATCGTCTGTACTCCAGGTCAGGGGCGGCTACCAAAGGCGTCTGTTCTCCAAGTACGGGGCGGCTTGATAAAATCCGACGTCAGGTGATGCGACACACCGGTTGGACCATTTCTCGTCGCATCAAACTAATTATGGTTGTTACACATACTTATATGAATCCAAAGGTTAGGGCGTACCCCACAGGCGACGCGCGTCATCCTCTCCCGAGCGACGTGAGAAATGGCTAAGGGTTACCCGCTCATGGACGGAGTGGGCTAACGAAGCGAGTCCCCGAACTACGATTAGCCACTCTCAACATTGGAACGCTCACTGGAAGAAGCCGTGAACTTGCAGATTATCTCAAGAACCGTCGCATTGAAATCGCGTGTGTACAAGCGACTAGGTGGAAGAGCTCAAAAACAAGAGACATTGGCGAAGGCTGCAAGGTTATTTATCATGGCACAAATTCTGCCAGAAATAGGGTCGCAGTGGCCAAAAGCCAGAAGCTACGTGACTCTGTGGTTGAAGTGAATCGAATATCAGAGTGCATTATATCAGTTAAGGTTGACACGAGCACAACAACTTTGCGAGTAATTTCCTGCTATGCCCCACAAACTGGATGCCCTGAAACTGAAAAAGAGGACTTTTGGGAGAAACTGAGTGTTCACGTTCAGGAGATAGCTCCAGAAGAATATATTTTTCTTGGTGGAGACCTCAATGGTCATGAGGGAAAAAAAACTAGAGATGGATATGCACAGTGTCATGGTGGTCAAGGATTTGGAGTGAGGAATGAAGATGGGTGCAAGATTTTGGACTTTGCTGAAGCTCATGACTTAGTCCTTGTCAACACTTTCTTCCGGAAGAGACCTACACATCCTATCACTTACACCAGCGGGCCGATAACCAGATGTTAGGCCCCTTAAAACAACAATTATCATCATCAAACTTACACCAGTGGTGAATACTCCACACAGATTGACTACTGGCTGATACGAAGGCACGATCTTAAACTGACAAGAGATACTAAGGTAATCGCATCTGAAAATATTGCACCACACCAATAAATTACTAGTTCTAGACATGCGAATTGGGAAAATCAGAAAAGTCCAACCACACAAAAATGGTCCACAGAGGATAAAGTGGTGGAAGCTTGATGAGAAGAAGGATGAATTTGCATCAAGGCACAATACACTTACTATAAACACGGACCAACCAGCAGAGGCCATTTGGAGAGAATTCACAAACCAGGTACACACAATAGCAACTGAAACCCTCGGAATAACGAAGGAGGGAACACGTTTTATTGATAAACAGACCTGCTGCAAAACACACTGTTGCCAGAGTTAAAAAAAGCCACCATTTTCAGGAACTGTATAACCAACTTCATACGTCAGAAGGTGCTAGCAAGATCTGACGCCTTGCAAGATCCCGCCATCGAGCAACGGAAGATATTGGACATGTACTCCAGATTAAAGATGCGAGCCACCAGCCTCTTAGAAAAGGTTGAGAGATGGAAAGCTTACATAGAGTGCTTGTATAAGGGAAAGGAGATTGAGAATCATGTAATGGAAAGGGAGGAGGAAATTGATGAGGATGCAAAAGGAGATTTAATATTGAGATCAGAATTTGACAGAGCATTAGAGGACTTAGGCAGGAACAAAGCACCAGGCATAGATGATATACCGATTGAGTTGCTACGCTGCATAGGAGATGAAGGTCTGATCAGGTTATTTCACTTGGTGTGTAGGATTTATGAGACAGGTGAGGTACCCCCTGATTTCAAGAAGAATGTTATCATCCCTATACCAAAGAAAGTGGGAGCTGACAGATGTGACGATTACCGTACAATCAGCTTGATTACTCATGCTTCAAAAATCCTGTCTAGAATAATTTACAAGAGGATTGAAAGCCAGATAGAAACGGAGTTGGGAGAAGACCAGTTTGGTTTCAGGAGAAATGTAGGAACAAGGGAAGCTGTACTAAGTCTTAGGCTGATTTTGGAAGGTAGAATAAGGAAAGATAAGAGAACGCTCATGTCATTTGTAGACTTAGAAAAGGCTTTTGATAACGTTGATTGGACTAAATTGTTTGACATTTTGAAATCTATTGGAATAAAGTACAGGGATAGGAGGGTGATATACAATCTATACAGAAACCAGACAGCAGTCATTCGAGCTGAAGGATATGAGAGAGAAGCTGGTATTATGAAAGGTGTAAGTCAAGGCTGCAACTTATCACCCATACTTTTCAATCTTTACATTGAACAAGCAAAGAAGGAAATTGGAGAAAAATTTGAAGTGGGAGTGAAGATTCAAGGAGAAATAATTTCAACTCTGAGATTTGCTGATGACATCGTCATCTTGGCCGACAAGCCTGAGGATTTGAATGAGTTTTTGAATGGTATGGATTCCATCTTACAGAAGGACTTCATGATGAAAATTAATAAATGTAAAACAAAAATACTGGAATGCAGCCGAAATAAATCAGAAACCTCTATGGAGATCAAATTGGCAGGTGAAAAGCTGAAGGAAGTAGGAGACTTCTGTTACTTAGGAAGCAGAATAACCAGTGATGGACGAAGCAAAGAGGATATAAAAAGTAGGTTGGTTCAGGCAAGGAAAGCCTTTCTACAAAAAAGGAATATGTTGACATCGAATATAGATTTAGGTATTAGGAAGTCATTTTTGAAAGCCTTTGTCTGGAGGGTGGCGCTCTATGGAAGTGAAACTTGGACTATTGGTGCAGCAGAAAAGAGGAGAATTAAGGCATTTGAAATGTGGTGTTACAGGAGAATGATGAAGATCAGATGGGTAGATAGGGTTAGAAACGAAGAGGTATTAAGGCGAGTGGAAGAGGAGAGATGTTTCTGGCGACTGCTAATGAAGAGAAGAGATAGGTTGGTAGGACACATACTAAGACACCCAGGAATAGCAAGCTTAGTTATGGAAGGAAGGGTCGAGGACAAGAACTGTAGGGGTAGACCAAGGTTAGAATATGTTAAACAGATTGCCTCGGATGTAGGGTGTGGTAGCTATGTAGAGATGAAACGATTAGCTCAGGACAGGGATGCATGGAGAGCTGCATCAAACCAGTCAAAAGACTGAAGACTCAAACAAACAACTACATCGATGGCATGACTACTACAAGGAAATTTGTAATGAAGAATTTCCACACGCACCTGAATTGACAAGCGATCCAATTGCTGGACCTGTACCTCAAATTACCGAAGAAGAGGTATTTAAGGCTGTAAGTAAAATGAAAAATGGCAAAGCGACAGGACCAGATGACATACCATCTGAAATCTGGAAGTTGCTTGGATATCCTGGTGCTAAAATTCTTACGGCACTTTTCAATCGTATCCTTGAGGATGGCTGCATACCTACAACCTGGGGGTCTAGTACTACCATCCCAATTTGGAAGGGTAAAGGAGATGTTGGCGACTGCTTCAATTATCGTCCAATTCGATTGCTCTGCCACACAGTGAAAGTCTTTGAGCGTATTCTTGACAGTCGTCTGCGCTGCATGATCCAGATATCTCCTAACCAATGTGGCTTTGTCAAAGGGGTTGGTACGCCCGACGCAATCCATGCTGTACGCCTACTTGTGGAAAAACATAGAGAAAAGAACCAATCTTTACATCTCGCATTCTTGGATCTCGAGAAGGCTTTCAACAGGGTTCCAGATGAGCTTGTCTGGAGATCACTTCGAGCTCACAAATTCCCAGAAGTCCGATGTATTCAGTCCCTCTACTGCAACGTCACAAGTATGGTACGCTGTCCAGCTGGAATTTCACCTGCTTGCCCTATCACTGTTGGAGTTCATCAGGGATCAGCACTCTCGCCGCTTCTGTTCATTCTGTGCACGGATACGGTGACAGCTGACATTCGGAAACCTCATCCATGGATGATCTTATATGCTGATGATGTGTTTCTCGCAGATCAAACTCTCAAAAATCTATAAAATCGAACTCTGTGCTGGAAGGAATGTCTGAGCAAAAATGGCTTGAAACTCAACATAGGGAAAACTGAATACTTGCAATGTGGTACACAGACCAACGGTACCGTTAGCATTGAAGAGCATCATCTCACTAAAACTACCCACTTTAAATACCTCGGTTCCCTTATCACTTCAGATGGCGAAACGCTTCTCGATGCTCGAGCACGAGTTAACACTGCATGTTTGAAGTGGTGCCAAGTCACAGGAGTGCTGTGCGATAAGAAAGTACTGCTCGGTTCCAAGCTCTGTGAACTTGCGGGATGAAGGACACAGGCAGGGTAGGAGCAGGCGTGAATTGAGAAGCATGTCGACAGCCCGCCGTGTTACCTGACATACTCGTCTATTCCAATACTGCTAACATAAGGTCTTTTCTGAAACCAGTGTGGTGTTACGAATAAGTCAGTGAGTCACCGACCAATGTATTTGGTTCGGTACTATGCACGGACCGAGAAACCTCATCTCTCGTCAACTCCATTTCTCATAGTCCGCGATGCACATTCCTCTCAGGTTCACGCAGCTTAGACTCGAGCAGTACCTATCGCTTTGAAAGGGAAAGTTTACAAGTCCATGATATGACCAGTGGCACTTGACGGCACAGAATGTCGGCCAGCTTCAACCAATCATGAACAAGCCCTACATGGAATGAAGATGAAAATATTACGTTGGTCCATGGGTGTTACACGGCTTGATTATGTCAGGAATGAACATATCCGGAAACAGATGGGAGTTGCAGCCATTACCGATAAAGTGAGAGAAACACGGCTTCGGTGGTATGGGTGAGTGGATAGCGTGACGGTCTACTAACCCCAAGATTGCAGGCTCGCTCCTGACCGTAGTAAGTGATTTTTGAAAGGCGACAAAAATACGATACGCATGTCATACGATGTTGGCATGTCAAAGAACCCATTTGAATTCAGTAGGCCGTGTTCATAATGGCAAAATTAATCTCGGGAGTTTCCGCCAACACAAAGTTCCTCATTTCTCTACTAGAAAGCCCTAGTGTGTTCAAGGAGCTTAGATATCTAACCTCCTTGACTTTCATAGTGATTCATGGAACAACTAAATTCGACATGCAAGCTACCCTCTGGGTGTCAAATTACAAAGCTTGCACCCGGCACCGAGGCCATACGATATTATTATTACTAGAAGTGATGAGAACTCTATGGCAAGAACAGATCTCCAATACGATCCAGGATGAAATCGACCCCGTGGACGTCCAAAGAAAAGATGTCTGGACAGAGTCAAGGAAGACTTGGTGATGTGTGGACTTAAACCTGAAGATGCTCTTGACAGGAAGAAGTGGCGAACAGCAACCAAACAAGCGGACCCTGCACCATCGCGGGATACACCCTAGGAAAGAAGAAGAAGAAGAAGAAGATAGAGTTATGTACTATTACATGAAGATTATTGCGTAAGAGTATTATTCAAACTTCAATCGTATGATTAGGACACAAGAAATGAAAACGAGATTTTAACATTTCGCACAGCCACCATATTGAGGTTATGTAAACAATTGAACTAAATTAGATGTCAGTGCATTACAATGTGTATAAACATTTGCTGTACCATGTTTCACTGCGCTCGGATGATTAAATCGCGAGAAACGTATATTTAATTGTTTCAAATTCGCTTGGCCACCACATTCATTTTGTACTTAACAGGTTTTTGAAAGTCACACAGGTGAACTCCTAGTAGTGCCCTTTATCACTATACAAAATTTCAGGGTGATAACAGTAACAATTTCGAAGATATAGAATGCCGGTGAAATATTTCGCGCAGCCTCCATGTTGGATTGGTGAGACGTAATAAAATTTGAAGGACACGGTCGGGATCGAACAAATTAGGACTATGACCTTACCGAGTTTCATTGAAATCGCTTCAGCCGTTTAGATTTTATTAGGGACACCCACACACGGAGATCTCATACGCCGTTTTTTTTTTTTTTTTTTCATAAATGAAAATCATCATTCATTGTATTTACAGGCCATTAAGACCCAGGAAAGACAATAACTAATATATAAAATAACACAGGCATTACAACAGGAGGGACTGAGACTTTTCACAAGTATCGGTCGCAGATGATCTTCCACCTTTCTCTGTCCCTTGCATCCTCCACAGCTGCTGTTGTTGCCGCCTTTACCAGTGACATTTTTGCTCGATCCTTCCATCTTGTTCCAGGTCGGCCACTCGGGCGTCTGCCAGTTGGTGTCGAGCTGAAAACACGATTAGATATGGAATCCTCAGCTCGAATGACATGTCCCAACCATTGCAACCTCCTCCTCTCCAGAATCCGGTTGTAGCTCGTCTTCCCAAAACGTTGTAACCGAATTTATTCAGTTACAGTAGCTCACCCTCGGGTTTTGCTTCGTGCATTTAGTTTGGGGTATCTTATTCGTATCTTATTATATTGGGTTAACATGGGGTTGCAGAGGTGATTTTTATTGTGCCTGTGTGTTTTTGTGTGGACGGATTCATTTTTGGATGGTCCGGACAGCCTAGGATCACTGTTTATTAATTATCGGTTTTTGGATATTTGATATTATAAAATACGGGGTTTTGCGATTTATTACGTTTTGGGAATAAGGATATAAGACTGTAGTAAGTAGAAGCATTATTTCATTTTGGTTTGGGGTTAATAGCGTTATTTTAACCTAGTAATGTTAAATGTTAGATTTGTGGCTGTACTATAAAGGTACAAAGAATTGAGATTTTCAAGTGCAGGATTCGTGACATACCCGGAAAAGACAGGCGGTAATTCGGCTTGTGTGGGATTACCTAGGCTATTTCTGGCATGAACTCCTATGAACTTCGCGTGTGTGACGTCAGTGTGGATTTTGACTGTCTGATGTTTATGTGTTGACGCGGATGTTCCGCTAGGAGCGGACTACGCACAATTTGAGTTCCGGCAAAAACTTTGGGGTTATGGTATCCTTGCGCGAGTGCATATAATGGCGTGTCTGGCGCTCAGAAGGGTTCTTATTGTTTTATCGGCAGAACACTGATCTACTAACGTACCACGCCTAAAGGATAAATCTGTCTGAAGGATTTCATCGAAGCATGCGAGAATGGAGAGGGGAACAAGCAATTCGACAAGTAACAGAAGAAAGTAGAATGAACCAGTCGTAAGGTGTGTAGATGTTTTGTGTGCGGACGGTTCAGTGTAAATATGATAGGAGGCTGAATGCCTGGGGTCAAACTGACCAGAAGTGTTGTTGCTCTAAGAGCGTAGAAGCAGTGAACAAAAGGTACTGTACAAAGTTTTATTGCAAGTGTATTTTGTGTTGTATATTTGTGTACATATGTGTTAGAACAGCCAATAGATTATTTCGTTAAATTCATGTGTGTTTATATTCCTGTCTTGTATGAACCTGGTACATCAGCAAACGCATGCCAAATGCCCTACGCCTGGGGGAAAGGGTTTTCATAGTCGGGGCAACAGTTATGTATTTATCTTATTTTATTCAGGAAGACCCATATGGTCGACCTTGGCGCCCATTAAAAGTCGGGAAGTAACGTTAAAATCACTTGTGGCCTGTATTTAAAGGCAGTAAATTATGTAGGTTTGTAATAAATGAGGGTAGTTAAAGTTAAATCAACTCCAGCGAGGAGGTGAGAGTGTTTCAGTGGCGAACCCAACGTGGGGCCTTAGACATGCTGATGTGTACCAGGACACAGGAATTAAACTGTAGGCATATTTGCATAATTTCACGTATTTCAATTAGGGATGGCTACGTTAGAGCCAGGATGCAATTCTGCTTTGTTGGTGGACGGTGCTGGTGAGCGGCAGAATCAGGCAGGGGCTGATAGGCAATTTGCTGTAGGGATGGGGGAAAACAGTAGAGTCAGGGGAGATTTGCCAGGGAAGGGGGGAAATGAATTAAGTATGATGGACATGTTGGAGAAGCTCCTGTGTCGTAGTAACAGTTCCGTGGAGAGGATAACCAGTCAAATGTCCTCCCAGATGAAGGAAATATCAGCAAAGATAGATGAGGTCAAAGAGCAGGTGACTATCCTAGACAGCAGTGTTACTCGCCAGTTTAGTGAAGTCAGAGTAGAAATCACTAATCTGGAAATTAAGCTAGGTGGTCAGATTGCTGTTCAGGAAGAGAGCGTAGACTCGGAAGTAGATGAGTTGGATGCTCAACAAGTGATGTTGGCAGGGGAGATTTCTAGCCAGACACTGGAGACTAGCCAGAAATTTCCCAGGGTAGATAGGAAGTTGGGAGAGCAGTGGAAATTGTAGGCATCGTGGAAGAGAACGTTGTGGTTAGTGATGCCAGTGCTGGGAGAGTGGAGAAGGATGAGAGCGCTGAAGTTAGTGGGGAGAGTGCTGGGAGAGTGGAGATGCTTGAGAGTGCTGAATTTAGTGAGGAGAGTGGTGAGGTAGTGGAGATAGCTGAGCAAGTCGAGACTAGTGTGCTAGGGAATGGTATGAAGAAGGTAGATGAGAATATTAGCCAGGTTAGCGAGATAGCGACTAGTATGGAGGAAGATACTGTAGGTAGAATTCTACGTGGTCAACATTTGGAACTAGGAGGGAGTGACGATTTTGTTAGAAAGTTAGTATGTAATTTCTCTGATGACATTAGGACTGCAGTGTGTGTGCAGGAGATAGTCGCTATTACAGGCATAGAGAGGTCACTTGGAAGGTTAGGTACCTTGAGAAAGACAGGTAGGCAACGTCAGAGAAATGGGGGTAATCGTAGGGAAGGAAATTATAATCAGAGGAGAGAGAAGAACTGGGATCCAGGTAGGGGAGATAGGTACATGTGGTATAAGGATCATGGGAGAGGAAGAAATAACAATGTGTGTCAGGGGTACGGGAAAAACAATCAACCGGGGAACAGACCACGTGAGGTAGAGCAGGCGAATAGGGGGCGCGGCATGGAAAGGCAGGTTGAGAGAAACAATAGGCCAGGAAGTTTAAACTTCGCCAGGACTCACTATATGGAGCAGGGGGAGAGTCCTTGCATAGTATTCCTGCTCACGCTCTGGAAGAAAAACATAATGTAGAGTATAATGTCAATGTAGGATCTGATAGGTTAGGAGACCAGAGCTGTAGATTAGATTACAGTAAGGCGCAAGTGAAGTTTGGGTGGAGTGAGCAACAGGATTGGGTTAGGTTAGATTATCAGGTTGGTGGTAGAGATTTTGTTAGTGTTGTTGGATGCATTCAGGTTACTAAAGAGGTTTCTGTGGAGAAAGAATTAGGTGTCGGCATGGTATCAAGTTGTATTTTGGTCATGAGAGATGATCATGTGTTGAGTGATGCGGATCACTGTTGTTTCTGGTTCATGGGAGATGATCGTGTGTTGAGTGATTATGATCACTGTGTGGAGGTCGTTGTTAAAGATACCATGTTGGACAAGGGTCAGAAGTCAGAGGTGATTGACGTTCTGAGGGAACACAGGGTGGTGTTCTCGGAGAAACCTGGATGTACTCACGGCTACGGGCAGAGTTT
Organism: Meconema thalassinum; assembly: GCA_946902985.2. NCBI lineage: Eukaryota > Metazoa > Arthropoda > Insecta > Orthoptera > Tettigoniidae > Meconema > Meconema thalassinum. The sequence continues at coordinate 195,849,771 of OX336395.1, forward strand.
TGACATCGCAGATAGGTCTGGCTTGAGCGGTCCTAGGTACCCTATAGCTCACTCTTACATGGAAGGTGTTGTTGAGGTGATTGGTCAGATGCTGTATGAGGTTATGTTTATGATTAGTAACAGTCAGTCTGTTAGTCTTCTTGTTGTGGTGACCATGTGGGATGGTACCAGTAGGTTATGTTTGGAGGTCGTGGCAGTTAGTAGTTTGCAGGAAGGATTTATTTTTGTGTGTCTCGCAGGATTTTGGGATTTTCAACAAGGGAAGCTGTACCCTAAGAGATTAAATGAATTGAGAATTATTGTAGTAGTAGGTAAGATACTTTTGAAACAGCATGCAAGGGAGGGGGTAAAAATTAAGATAGGTGATCTGGTGTTGTTGGGAGCTGAGCATCTGCTGTCGGTAGAGCGGAGTTGCATTCTTGAGGTTTTTCATTCCGGTCCATTTGCGAGAGACCGCAGTCTAGGTGCATGTGCCTACAGGTTGATTTCCAACGATGACAAGGTCCTAGGTACATATAACGTTGCTTACCTCAAGCTATATGTCACCTAGAGATCTTGCTCACGATGACAAGACAGGAGTACTAGTGTATTTGTGTGAGGGACAAGGATAAATCTATAGCCTTGTAGTTTAGAGATTGATCCTTGTGGGGGCGTCTGTAACCGAATTTATTCAGTTACAGTAGCTCACCCTCGGGTTTTGCTTCGTGCATTTAGTTTGGGGTATCTTATTCGTATCTTATTATATTGGGTTAACATGGGGTTGCAGAGGTGATTTTTATTGTGCCTGTGTGTTTTTGTGTGGACGGATTCATTTTTGGATGGTCCGGACAGCCTAGGATCACTGTTTATTAATTATCGGTTTTTGGATATTTGATATTATAAAATACGGGGTTTTGCGATTTATTACGTTTTGGGAATAAGGATATAAGACTGTAGTAAGTAGAAGCATTATTTCATTTTGGTTTGGGGTTAATAGCGTTATTTTAACCTAGTAATGTTAAATGTTAGATTTGTGGCTGTACTATAAAGGTACAAAGAATTGAGATTTTCAAGTGCAGGATTCGTGACATACCCGGAAAAGACAGGCGGTAATTCGGCTTGTGTGGGATTACCTAGGCTATTTCTGGCATGAACTCCTATGAACTTCGCGTGTGTGACGTCAGTGTGGATTTTGACTGTCTGATGTTTATGTGTTGACGCGGATGTTCCGCTAGGAGCGGACTACGCACAATTTGAGTTCCGGCAAAAACTTTGGGGTTATGGTATCCTTGCGCGAGTGCATATAATGGCGTGTCTGGCGCTCAGAAGGGTTCTTATTGTTTTATCGGCAGAACACTGATCTACTAACGTACCACGCCTAAAGGATAAATCTGTCTGAAGGATTTCATCGAAGCATGCGAGAATGGAGAGGGGAACAAGCAATTCGACAAGTAACAGAAGAAAGTAGAATGAACCAGTCGTAAGGTGTGTAGATGTTTTGTGTGCGGACGGTTCAGTGTAAATATGATAGGAGGCTGAATGCCTGGGGTCAAACTGACCAGAAGTGTTGTTGCTCTAAGAGCGTAGAAGCAGTGAACAAAAGGTACTGTACAAAGTTTTATTGCAAGTGTATTTTGTGTTGTATATTTGTGTACATATGTGTTAGAACAGCCAATAGATTATTTCGTTAAATTCATGTGTGTTTATATTCCTGTCTTGTATGAACCTGGTACATCAGCAAACGCATGCCAAATGCCCTACGCCTGGGGGAAAGGGTTTTCATAGTCGGGGCAACAGTTATGTATTTATCTTATTTTATTCAGGAAGACCCATATGGTCGACCTTGGCGCCCATTAAAAGTCGGGAAGTAACGTTAAAATCACTTGTGGCCTGTATTTAAAGGCAGTAAATTATGTAGGTTTGTAATAAATGAGGGTAGTTAAAGTTAAATCAACTCCAGCGAGGAGGTGAGAGTGTTTCAACGTTGATAAAGGTCTTGGTGAGATCTTCTTTCCCACCTTTCTGTTTCTACATTATATAGTGGACCATATTTTTTGCGCAAGACCTTCCTTTCAAAAACGCAGAGACTTTCCTCAAGTGTTTGAGGCGTGGCCCAGGTCTCACAGCCATATAGGACCACAGGTCTCACCAAGGTCATGTAGATATGTACCTTATTTTCATGTGAAATCATACGTGATTTGAAAAGATTGTTTAAGCTATAGAAAACACGATTCGCAGTAGTTATTGTTGGAGAGCGCTTGCCACAAGGTTCGGACACTCCAAGCTGGTTGCCGAGAGCGCTGGCATAGCCTGATCACCATGGATTGCAAGGCAGTGTGTAGTCGTGGGTGTACACTCTGTGGAAAACAAACTCTACCATCTCCAATGATTGTGGTGGGCTTAGAGTAAATGTAATATTGTTAGAATGTAGGCTATGACAAATAAATAAAAGCACTCAAGTCTTACAGTTAATCGATCGTTGATATTTATAATAAGCTGCTAATTCATCAGTTATCCTTTGCAATATCATTCGTGTTCGAAAAGACCGATCCTAAATATTTGAAATCCTCTGCCATCTCAAAATTGTGCCCATCAATATTGATGCTATTAAGATTGTTCGGCAGACGAGACACCCTGAGATATTTTGTTTTTGAGTCGTTGACTACCAGACCCACCTTCCCTGCTTCTGTGAGAAATCTAGTTGTGTCCTCTATCACCTGATCCAGGGTTTCTCCCATAATCACGATATCATCCGCAAATGCAAGAATCGTGTCAAAGCCAATCAACTCAATTTCCCTGCGACGTCCGAATGCACGCCTCACACTCTCCAGGGCGATGTCCCAGGGGGGTGACCTTGTCGTAGTCCATTCCGTATATTGCAGGGTGTTGATAACTGAGTGGCAAATCGAACTTGACAGCTAGAATCCATATAACAGGCTTGTATTAACCTGATATACAGTACTTCTGTGGAATAGATATCTCTTGCATTATTTTCCACAGTGCAGCTTGGTTAATGCTATCATGTGCTTGGCGAAAATCAATAAATACAATATGCAATTCACCATCAAATTCGTAATATTTTTTTTCATCATTTCCCCTTTTCCAGTTGACACTGGGTGGGGGCAAATATGGTTCCTCTCCATTTTGTTCTGTCGTTCCACCATTCCTCCTCCGACACAGTGTTCCAATCCAGGTTCCGTTTTCTATTACTATTCTCCACCGAGTCCATCCAACGCATTCTTGGACTTCCTCGTCCTCTCTTCCCTGTCATCCGTCGTTCCACTGCTCGTCTTGGTAGCCTTACTTCATTCATCCGTTTGACATGTCCAAACCATCTCAATCTGTTTTGCTCCAGTTTGCCATTTAGTTTCTGCCTTAATGTGAAAATTTGATCCGTGGTGGAGCGTCCAGGCATGAATCCACACTGATAAGGACCCACAATTTCTCTAAGAAAGGGTTTCAGCCGACTCAATAACAGGGATGTTAAGATTTTATACACTATCTCCAGTAGTGAGATACCACGGTAATTAGTTACTTGTGTAGGATCACTTTTCTTAAAGATTGGGCAAATGATAGCTATTCTCCACTCCGCTGGGATCTCCTCAATCAGCCAGATGTTCTTGATTAGGTCTTCTAAGATCTGCACTACTCTTGGACTGCTATGCGTAAGGCGGCTTCGGTGGCGTAGTTGGTAGCATGCTGAGCTTCTATGCCCAAGATCGCGGGTTCAAATCCGACCGAAGTCGTCGGATTTTTAAGAGCGTTAAAAATCCCTCAGTATGCCTTCCTTCGGAGTGGAAGTAAATCCGGCGGTCCCATGTCATAGATTTATGGCATGTTAAAGAACCTTCCACTAATTACACCTGTGTGAAGCAAAATTGTATAGGTTAAGAATGTAAACAACGCTCTTAGGTTCCTACGTTCTTTGCCAAGAGCTGACTGCGGTGGCGTCTGGTAGCTAAGTTCTGTACTAGTAGTCGTTGACGGTGGCGTTTGGCAACAAAAGTAGGAACTATTTGAAAAATTCAAAATCCTGCAGTCCTTACTTGAATTAAAAAACAGATAACAGACACTAATACAGTCATCACAATTAACACCGGTTATCAGACAGATTCTACACACACCCAAAGTACACGGGGCTACATGACCGCTTTGTCGCAGCCCCTAAACTGAGGAACCAACCAACCAACCGCCATGCGTAAGTACGGTAATTCAGCTGTTATACCACTACCTCCAGGAGCTCTGTTTTGTTTGAGGGATTCCAGGGCCACCCGAATTTCTGGGGACGAAGGTTCAGTTACCTCAACATGTCTAGATGGGGCCATAATTTCTGCTTCATAAATGAAAATAGGCTAAAAATCCCTCTCGGCACTCCGGAAGGCAGAGGTAGATTTCACCGGGCAAAGAAAATTATTTCGTATTGACTAAATTTGCCAATTGTTATACACGTTCAAAGGTTCCACATGTTTAGCGGGTTGCATTTTACAAAGGAGGATTATTTATTAAAAAATATTAATGAATTTATTGCAATATCCAGTATATTTTCCCCTGCACTACGAACTAGGTGACTTTGAGGGTCTATTTGACATCTGTTCTTTTAGGGGATGCTCAGGTTTTCTAAGTATCCAATCGTGTGCCTCTTAAGAAGAGAAAGAAAAATCTTTATAGTCAACTTGTACAGTCTTCGATTTATCGACTTCAACAGTAGTATCTTCTAAATTTAAATGAGTTTACTTACTGAAATATGTCAAGCTATGTACCGACATCATGCTTATTACATTTTCATGAACTTTCAGCCTTACAGGTATACAAAAAAAATCTTCTCGGCAACTGGTGATCGAATTTTAATTGGAATCTGGTGAGAAATCCTACTACTGTATCACATAAAATCTTTTTCTGGTACTTTCCCACTCATAAATTGTGTGCTTGGTATCTAAAATTGCATGTCCTGCAACGAGAGCCCGTCTACAATTTCTAACAACATTGAATCCATCTATGAAGTGTTTCACCCTTGCGTCCGCCATTTTGTCGCGACCTACCTGCCATTTACGAGAGTTCGAATAGCTGCCGGAAAGTCTCATTGGGTAAATACTATGCCATGTATTATGAATAACTGATTTCGATAGTATTTTATTCTAAAGACTTATCATATTTGATCCCTAGAACGTGTAAAATGTGGTTAATAACTGTTAAAATTTTGTCGCATAACTAAAGAAAAAAGGAAGTATCTGTCTCCTAAATTCGTTGGTTCCTCGTCACGTTTCATCTGCTAATAACGCCTGAGAATTCCGCATTCCCGCCGTACAGGTACGACAGGGAAGCTGCCGAGAAATATAGTGTGGGATGAAAGTTTCTAAAAGGTCATTCACACAAATGAAAGTGCAGTAAATATAATTATGTAGGATAAAACGTGAACACAATTTATTTCACATAGATAAGAAATATAATTATGTCAACAAGTTTTTCAAGTTCACCTCTTCAAAATATAGCTAGGCAACCTCTACGACACCTAAGTACGATGGGTTGCATCCAAGCTACTATGTCTTCAACCACTAGTTAATAATAATAATAATAATAATAATAATAATAATAACACTGTCGTTAAAACAGAAGCTCTATATGCATCAGAAACTAATATAATCGGTGGCAAATCTCGAATAAAAATGATCGAAAAACAAAAAAGGAAAATCCTCAGGAACATCATAGGACCAAAGTGTGAAAATGGAATTTGGATGAATAAGAAATCACATGAAATGTATCAAGCTACAGAAAAAAAATCACAGAAGCCGTAAGGAAACGCTGGTTCCAGTTTAACGGACACCTAGGCTATAGAGAATGGATAATTACAGGCTCACAAAGAAACTTTTCAACCTAGCCTTATCAAAGAAAAATCAAAACAACTGGCTATAAGAATTCAGTGAACACATAAATGAAATTGGCTGTCGTGAAAAAACCATTCAAGGCGGAAGAAAATTCAGAACTTTAATTCACAAACACAAATTTTCCGAAAAGCCCACCAGACAAAATTCAGGATGGATAGAATCAGCGTAAAAGGGATCACAGCGAGAGGATGAAGAGATAATTGGGAAGGGAAGAAGAAAAAGTGCTAATAAGTACAAACGCGCTCCTTAGTTGGGCTCAATGAATTTAAAAAATGTCAATAATAATAATGTAATTGGTTTTACGTCCCTTTTAACCACTGTAGCTTTTAGAGACAGCGGGGTGCCGGAGTTTTGCCCTGAAAGGGATATTTAACGTGCCAGTAAATCTACTGACCCGCCTCCCTCAAACCCTCAAATGCCAACTGACTGATCCTGCACCACAGCAGGCAAGAACATTACCGCTGCACCACGCAGCCAGTCTCTGGTTTTTCAGAACCGACCAATGCGAGGGGCAAGATAATTATACTGTATCTGGACTACCACGAACTTCTCAGTCTGCGGAGCACGCGGTCTGTGCAACTTCGCAGAGACACCTCCCAGGCTCGCACCGATTCGTCCCGCCATCGCCACAACAATGTGCGAGCCGATAGCAACAATAAAAGGCGCGTTTTGGCGCTCCGTTTAGTATAATTTTGTTAATACAAAAGCTAACCATACCGCTTGGCGAACTTTGATCTTAACTCGGGGACGGTCTGGTTTTAGCCAGACTCATGAAATTACTAACCAAGGTATGACTGCGATTACTGAAGTTTTAGCCACAGCAGAAAGCGCCAATTCAAACATAATTTGAAACTACTGTTGAAAGTACGAGATATAAAAATATATTATTTGAATTTGAACCACTCAACAATCAACAAATGAAATCATATCAAATTCCTGGTGTTTTTTTTACAATTTTATATTTTATGATTTCGAAATCTAACTGTCGTTGTGACGTATACAGTATAAGGGGGATTTGTGCTTGGAGTTTCTAAACACACCCGCTCAAGTCTGCTATACTTTTGAGGATTTCCTTTGTAAAAAGTTATGATTTTTTAATTTATTTTTACGTTAATTGGGAGCTTCACCAACTTTGCTTTTCATGTGATGAATTGTGCGTGATTATAGATTTTAGTGCTATTTGGAACGATACGCAGAGTAATTTAGTACGAATTTGATATTATATTACATTTTGTTTTGTACAAACAATGTTTGAGCGGCAAAAGAGTACCTGAGTGATTCGATTTTATGGCGAATTTAGCTCGAAGGTTGGCAACACTGTTATGATTGCACAAAGCTCAACATGTAAAGCGTGAATCACCAATAAAATATTTCAAAAGTACGGTTGTAAAAGTGGAGAGAAGTTGGGTAAGCGGTGCAAACAAATTATCTTAAATGTAGGCTATATAGCAGGTGAGGGATGGCAACCATGCCGGGAACACAAGACGGGACAGAGAGAGAACAGGAGCGTAGGGATATTTTTCTCAGGACTTGACCAGACGTTTGGTATAGACGAACTTGCTAGAGAGCCCTTCTTATTAGAGGATTTGAGATACAAGTTCTTGCTGCCATCTGCAGACACCTGGATTAGGTCAATAGAATACCACACCTTAAGAAGAGATGATTTATGTGGATGGAGTTTTACTCAACATATGCCATGACAAATAGAGCCTGTACAGAAGCGAACCCAGACTTACGACATTTTGTCAATTCACTAGCGGTGCATGGCTACCACCACTTCATGTGCAAGACGAAATGCTTCCACGAACCCAACCCGATGTGCATCTGTGAATTCTGTGAACGCTACCATTTGATTAACTGCAAAAACCGAGGAAAATCCATCGTTGACTTCTGCACTAACTGATCAATGCACATGTTATTGTATCGTTTGTAATTTGCACAATTAGTGCGCATTAGTAATTAGTAATTTGTGCATAAGTGTAATTCATAAACATCGTAATTAACTGAGCCTAAGTGAGGAGGATCTGAAGATGAACGCTTGACGTACGAAACATGTCATCCATTTTAAGTACGGTACCCAAATGTTTGTACATAAAAGCGTGTTATTTTGAGTTAAATACCGTATCTTATGTAGTGTTTTCATGTTAGGGCATATAAATACTTGTTTTCCCACCTAATGTAATCGGGCACAAAATTTGTGTTGACCGACTGAAAAGCTTTCTTTATCACACAAGTAGAGACATCACAATAACACAGGTCATCACACAAATTATACACACACACCCAAATATAAGGGGCTATACGACCACGATGTTGCAGCAACAACAAAATTTACAAATAACTTATGGACTAGAATAAGTAAACGACTATAAGGAAAATGGGAAATAAAAGACAGGGAAAAGAAATGCCCTCAACCCTCGAAGAATGAGGACTGAGGGACTTGAAAAGAAGGAGAGCCATGAAAGGCAGTAAATATAATTATGTAGGATAAAACGTGAACAAAATTTATTTCACATAGATAATAAATATATTTCGACAAGTTTTTAAATTTCACCCCTTCAAAATATAGCTAGGCAACCTCTACGACACCTAAGTACGATTGAAAAATGGATTAAAATAGACAAGATCTGAATTTTGAACATTTAGAACATTGCTTCCAACAGAAAGGTGTGTGTATTTCCTTGCAAATGTATATAATTATTGTACAATATCTATGCCGGGCACAGTCATACTTTTAAAATCGTTATTGTTTTGGCCCCTTAAACTGTATGTTCCCCTTTAAGAGGAATAAGCGATTTGACTTGTCTCCGGAGAAGAGCGTGTCGCTATATAGCCTACACTGCTGCCTGGCGTTGAAAGATAAATGCTGGCAATCTTCGTCAAATTCGGGCACTATGTCGCATCTACTGACCACCAAATATAAGGGTCACCATTGCGGTCGATTCGAAATGTCTTCAAATAATAGTCAATGTCGCTTACAATCTCATCATGGCAAATACAATAGTCAAGTCAAACAATTAATATGCCATTCACTCATGAACGACGATGCCTGAGTTCACCCGATGGCCTGTGTTTACTTCCGCGGGCTCGCACCCGATCTATCTATACCGTACGTTCAGACACGCTCCGTGGCAATGTTCTGCCGAATATCCAGCTGATAAGATGGTCGAATATCTGGCTGTCCGGCTTATAGGATGGCCAAATATCTGGTTAATAGGAGGGCCGAATATCCGGTATTTTACTGATAGGATGGTCGAATATCCGGTATTCGACTGATACGATGACCAAATATCCGGTATCCGGCTTATAGGATTGCCGAATATCTGACTTTCTGGCTTATAGGATGACCGAATATCCGGCTAATGCCGGGACCGTCACTGCCGTTGGTGGATGCACTTCACATACAGTATATGGGACGGTCCGGGCAGGGAATACCGAGAACCCGCTGATAAGCCAGACTTGATGCACCTAGGCGAACCCTTCAAAAGACACTGTAAAATCCTACTCGACCTTTGATATTTGCAACTTTTCAGTGGGTCAACACAATATAATCCCAATTACTCGGACATGCGTAAAATAACCTGAAAACTTATTCTTCTTCTTCTTCCTCTTCCTTATCAAGTGTTAGGCCAGGCGGCCTGTTACGGTCTCGTTCCATCTCTTTGTAGGTCGACCTACATCTCTTCTGCCCCTAGGTTGGTATTTGAGGATTCATCTGGTGATCCGGCCGGTCTTCATACGTAGTAGCCTACATGGTCCTTCCAAGCTGATCTCTAGTTCTGTACTGACCAATAGAATGCTTCATATATCACTCCACGTAGACTCCGAAGTCCCGCCCTGGCGTCTAGCTCGTGTCTCATGCAGGTGTCAGTGTCCAGTGTTGCAGATCTGCACGTAGTTCTGTCCAGTGTTGCTGCTTGCTCTCAGTAGCTAAGGTGGAAAGTTGACAACGCTTTGCCTCGCTCTAGGAAAGCCTTCGCTCCAGGCAGCCAAGGAATGTTAACATATCCACCCAGCTAGATTTCAAAGGCGAGCCTCACGTTAACGAGGAAAGTGCAATAACTATATATGTTATGGACTACAGAAGAGGCAAAAACTTAAAGAGATGACATGTTTCTCTCTTCAAGCGAGCATCATCTGATCCAAAGATTAAAGACAAAATAGCTTTACAAAACACCATCAAACCTACAATGACACCCACAAACTGTCTCTGCCCACCAAAAACAAACGTCCGTAAAAAATGATAGTATGGCAACTATTACTGTTCATCATATATATTATTTCAGTAGTATAGATCCCTCCTACGGCGCTCACAAGCGACCGATCGTGACAAACGAGCATTCAAATGAAAGAGAATAGAGATTAGCAGTGACGAATTGCACTCTAAATTCATAAATATCTACAATTTATTTTAAAAAAACTTTTTAAATATGTACTGTGTGCGATTTGCAGATACTGTTGCTGTAGGAAAATACGCTCCATAATTGGTCTCCACTTCACATTTTGGCCGCTGTGACTCATGTTTCATGTCATTTTAACATTTTGAGGTCTTTCCTTTATCATTTTGCATGGATTTCAGAAACAGTAAATCAAAGGAATGAGTACTCAAATCGTATAATTTGATAAATATCGAATAAGCGGTGAGTGTTATGATGATCCAATTTTCAGTGATTGCCTTCTTAGTTAGGGAATGTAGAACTTGGAATTCTAACTGAAATGTAAATAGTGTTCTATAACCATTTGGTTGAAATAAAAACATAACAACCTTTCTCCTTAAGTCTCTCATTATAAACCTATTGGGGAAAATGTGGTTTATGATCACGCGAGATTTCTCGCACGGGTCCGCTAGTAGAATTGTAAACTAATATGCAGAAATAACCTACAAGAGCTCTGCTGAGATGATGGTAAAAAGATAGAACTGCAACATACAGAAACGGTGTTTTTCTACTAATAATGGTGAAAGATCTGATATAGAGACTTATCTGAATTGTGGAATGGCTACAAGTTGCTATGACAACCACTGTTCTGAGGAAAAGAAAATCTGTTTGTGGAATCTTCTTGTAATTTTAGGAGCTTTTATAAAAGCAGTTTGATATTCAAAACTTTGCAGATTATGTAAGAAAGCCAATTTGCCAACTTACTGTTATTTTTTTTTAAATTTGACTAATTTGATCAGGCACTATAACATGTATAACATGCTGCAGTATTTACTCACATTACGGTACTGTTGCAGGAAATGAGAAGACCTGTATGAAAATGAGGGGTCAATAACGATGGCTTACGAAGATATCTTGAGGCAGCTGGGGGAGTTTGGTCCCTACCAGAAGAGGATCTACCTTCTGCTATGTTTACCTGCGATATCGTGTGCTCTGCACAAGATTTCTGGGGTATTCCTCCAGGCCAATACAGATCACAGGTGAGTGTTATGGAAAAAACAATCAATCATTGGACAGGAAAAAGGGAACAAAAACTTAGATGCAGGACAGGCAGGTGTGAGCAGATTTATTTTAATGATGATAATTCTAATGTTATTGGTTTTGCGTCCCTTTTAACTTCTGCGGTTCTTAGAGACGCCGCGCTGGGGTGCCGGAATTTTGCCCCCAAGGGGATATTTGCGCACCCTGAAATGCCAGCTCACTGAGCCAGGATTTGATCCTGCAATCTTGGGGTCAGCAGGCGAGAATATTACTGCTGCGCACGCAGCCAGTCAGATTTATTTTATTAGACTAATGGAATGGAATTAAATTATCATTTTTAAATTAACTGTAAATTTTAAACTTTTAATTTTACATTTTTTAACTTTTATTTTACGATAATTTTTAATTTATTTTTAATTTTAAGGTAAATTTCAAAATTTTAACTTTAAATTTTAAATTTCTAACTTTGCTCAGCAACCATTCGTGATAGAGGGCCCGCTTATTACTACCACCAAGTGTGAAATTCGTCCGTAATTCGGTTTTTAAACACGAAAGGGGTTCCACTCATTGACAATCGTCGGCAATTGACGGAGGTGCATGGTCGCTCAGCACTTCCGAAAATAGTGTCAGGAGTTTACAGGTGGTCGTACGGACATTCATTATCCAGAGTGGAGCGGAAGATCGTCGGTTCAAAAAAGGTTCAAGGGATATCGCTTGAAAATCGGAGGATCACTATCCATGACCTCGCTTTTCGGGTTCTTGATGTTTCCCCTACCACAATTCAGAAGATCTTGATGGACAAGTTGGGGTATCGGAAGGTGTGCGAGCGGTGGACCCTGCGAATGCTCACGGAAGAATAAGAATGTTATTGGTTTTACGCCCCTCTTAACTAGTGCGGCTTTTAGAGACGCTGGGGTGCCGGAATTTTGCCCGAAGGGGATCTTGAACGTGCCAGTAAATCTACTGACACGGCTCCCTGGCATTTGCGCACCCTCAAATGCCAGCTGACTGCGCCAGGATTCGATCCTGCAACCTTGGGCACAGTAAGCGAGAGCGTTACCGCTGAGCCATGCAGCCAGCCAAAATGAATGCTCACGGACATTCACACGTCGAACACTTGGTTGGACAGCGTTTCCACACCAACGAGACGACGTTAAAGACGAGGTGAATCGCTATCTCAACGGGTTGGCGGACTTCTTTGATACGGGCATACGAAAGCTGGAGCAGCGTCCCCAAAAATGCTTGGGTCGAAATGGCATTACGAAGAAATATAGAACGATGTTTAAGATTTCGAAAATGTATTGGGATTTGAAATTAGACGTTGCTGTCTCTACGTAGAAAATTAGGGAACCTTTTCTTATGATCAGCCTTCGTATAACTGTGCGAAATGTGAAAGAACTTAAAATACCTCCTTGAAGATTGACGATTTCTCGATATTATCTTAAAATCATAGAGTGGGGTTTTAATATCTAAGGAGATTATAGACTAAATTTAAAATTATTTCTATTAATTATATTTTTCTTGTGACCAGACACACGCCACACGCAATCAATCCAAACAATAGATCTTTGTTGTTGCTTATTTTAGGGGTTACGATATTCTTGCCATATAGCCCCGTGTATTTTGGATGTGTGTGTAATTTGTATGATAACCTGTGTTATTGTGCTGGCTGTACTAGTATGTGTAGTCTATTTGTAATTCAGGTGAGGATTGGGAAGGAGGCGGCCGTGGCCTTAAGTTAGGAACCATCCCAGCATATGCCTGGAGTAGAAGTGGGGGGGGGGGGGGAGGGGGGCACTTCCAGGATGCTGAGGTGGTAATCGAACCCTCCTGTACTCAGTTTTGATTCACGAGGTTGAGTGTACCCCGTTCCAGCCCTAACATGAGAATTAAAATTTCTTGGCAGAGCCGGGAATCGAACCCGGGTCTCCGAGGTGACAGCCGAGAACTTCAATGTTTTTGCCCCCAACGAGCTCGTTTGACCTCCTGGTCTCATCAGTAGGTAAATATAAAATTACTTTGGTAAAATATTTAATTTAAAGCGTTGTTGTTGTTGTTGTTGTTGTTGTTGTTGTTGTTGTTACTGATTCATTTAAGGGCTTTGTGACATCCTGAACCTGAAACCCTGTGTACTTGTGTGTCTGCCAGATAACCTGTGTCACTGTGATGACTGTACTGGTGTATGTATTTGTAAGAGGGCCTAGGATTTAGGTAGGGACGCGGCTATGTCGTTAATTTAGGTACCATACTTGAATAAAGAAGACGCGATGGGGGCACTAGAGATAGGAAGCTTGTTGTTTAAGAAGACTGGATACTTCGAATATCTAGGAAGCATCGTAAATTGGAATAACAACATGGAGGAAGAGATAATGAACCATATAAAATCTGCAGAGAGGTGCATGTTTGCAATGAATAAACTATTCAGCAGTAAACTGTTATCAAGGACATCAAAACTCCGGGTTTATAAGACAATTGTACGACCAGTATTAATATACGGGGCAGAGACGTGGACACTGAGCAAGAAGATGAAGAGGAGAATATTGACCTTTGAAAATAAAGTGTTAAGAAAAATCTCCGGGTTGGTATTAGAGCAGGGAAACTTCGGAAGAAGAAAAAACACAGAAATTCACGCACTGGATAATGAACCGGATGTGATAGCAGTAATACGGAGCAGAAGAATAGAATGGCTGGGACATGTACTGAGAAGGGAAGAAGGGATGGTAAAAAGAGTGCTAGAAGGAAAACCACAAGGAAAAAGACCCCTCGGTAGACCAAAGTTCAGATGGCAGGATGAAGTCAGGAAAGACCTGGAGGCCCTGGGAGCCAACGAGAATATGGCCGGAGACAGAAAGTAGTGGAAGAGGCTAAAGAGTGAGGCAATCACCCAACTTCGGTTCGTGTGGCCAACTAAGTAGTAGTAGTAGTAGTACTTGAAACCACGGAAAATAATTTCCAAGATGGCAGAGATGGCAATCGAACGCACCTATTCTCAGTTCCGCCTCACGAGGTTGTGTGTACCTCGTTCCAGTCCGCAGACCATAATTAAATTTCTTGGCAGAGTCGGGAATCGAACCTGGACCTCCGCAGCCTTGTCCACACTAATAAATTTGCAATTGTGCATTGAATTTAGAATTCACCGTCAATATTCTTGCTGCAAGTTCAAAATTTTTAGCTTGTACTGTTATGGTTGTTGTTGCTGTTGTTGCATTTGAGGGGCTTGGACATCGTGGTCATTTAGCACCGTGTACTTGGGTGTTTGCATGTATATAGGCTAATTTGTCTGATAACCTGTGTTATTGTAGTTTCTGTAGTAGAGTGTGTAATTTGCAATTCAGGGAATGATTGAGAAGCAGGCGGCCGTGACCTTAAGTTATGAACCATTCCAGCATTTGCCTGATTTAGAAATCCACCTCTTCTCAGTTTTGCCTCGCGAGGTTGAGTGTTCCCCGTTCGAGACATCCATCAGAATTACATCCCTTGGTATGCGGCTTCGGTGGCGTAGTTGGTAGCATGCTGATCTTCTTTGCCCAAGGTCGCAGGTTCAAACCCGGCCGAAGTCGTCGGATTTTTTAAGAGCGTTAAAAATCCCTCAGTAGGTCTATGCCTTTCTTCGGGGGGGGGGGGGGATAAAGCCGGCGGTCCCATGTCATAGATATATGGCATGTTAAAGAACCTTCCACTAACTACACTTGTGTGAAGCGAAAATGTGTAGGTTAGAATTGATAACGCTCTATTAGTACCAACGTTTGCCGTCAGATGCTGACAGCGATGCCATCTAGTAGCCAAGTCCGCAAGCTTGGTGTCGTGGACGGTAGCACTTGGTAGTGAAAATAGGAACTACTTGAAAATTACCGGGTGAGTTAGCCGTGGTCGTTACGGCGTGGCTGCAGGTAGTCGCTCACATCCGGGAGGCGAGGAGGTTCGAATCCCCCCGCCGGCAACCTTGAAGATGGTCTTCTGTGGTTTCCCATCTTCCTTCCAGGCAAATGCCGGGGTTGGTCCCTAACTATAGGCCACAACCGCTACCTTCCAACTCCTCGTCCTTACACTCAAACTTTCCTCCCCAGACAAAACTCCACATGTGACGGTACTTGTAGCTCACCCTATTGGTGGTCCGCATAGAAGCAACTACAAACTGATGAGCCGAACATGTTCTCGGACACTCCCGGCACTAAAAGCCATACGCTAAAAAAAAACTTGAAAATTGAATGTCTGCAGCCCTTACCTGAATTCCAGATAACACACATTAATACAGCAATCACAATTAACACCGGTTATCAGACAGATTCTACACACACCCAAAGTACACGGGGCTACATAACCGAGTTGTCGCTGCCCCTAAACTGAAGAACCAACCCAACCAACCATCTCTTGATAGAGCTGATAATAATCGAACCTGGGCCTCAGGGGTGACAGCTGCTAACCACTGCGCCACTAGACGGACTGAAATGTTATATGTTAACAACTATGAGACATACAGAAGCTACTGTACATCTAAAGACAAAAGTAATTATAGGAGAGGAAAACGTTACGCAGGCCATCATTCTTGAAATGTTGCCTTTGTTTCATCTGAGGGGCAGGGACATCGTGCTTATTTAACCCCGTGTAGTTGTGTGTGTGTGTAGCATAAATAAATACTACATATGTACAAGGTCATTATCTTTGTGCGCTCCGATAAACACGGCAAGCTAAGCCTGCTTTGACAGGCGCTGATCGCGGGCGCGCGTACATGGTTCAGCCAGTGGTAGGCGCGCACTTTACACTTTTACCAAACATGTTCAATAATGTGTACTTACAGTGCTCGAAGCTGATGATAAAAATGTCCTCCCTCTCTTGTGACACACATGAGACATCTTCTGGAAAAAAAATGGACAACAATCTCATCTAATTTTTGTTCTGTAAGAACACAATGTTGTCTGTCAACTTTTTTATTATTCGAATTATGGATATACACACGTTCGCGCAATGTGAATTGGTGTCTAATCACAGTAGAATCACAATAGACTACTCACTAAACGTGCAACACGTCTAAGCTTTGCAGTTACACGTCCATATGAATGACAAAACACGTGTGGACTAACGATATGAGTCAGAGGAGCGGGGTATTGCGAGGTCCACTCGCTCCGCAACTGGCCAACCGGCTGAGTGGATCGTGGCAAACTATTGGGTCATTTGGCTGGCCAGGTGCGGACCTCCACAATAGCCCACTCCACTGACTCACATCGTTGAGTGAGTTGTCTGAAACAAGACGAAAATTTCGAATCATGTTTCCAGGAAGAGCTATGCCTAATGTCAGTACAATTGGGAGGCTCGCTAAACGATTCAAGAAAACTGGCTCCATAAATTTTAAAAAAGTTAACAGACAACAAAAATTAGATGAGATTATTGTCCATTCTTTCATCAGAAGATGTCAGGTGTGTGTTAAAAGAGAGGGAAGACATTTTCAGCATCGACTATGAGTACTGTAAGTACACATTATTGAACATGTTTGGTAAACGTGCGTGTCCACCACCGGCTGAACCATGTACGCACGCACGCGATCTGCGCCAGTCAAAGCCGGCTTAGCTTGCCGTGTTTATCGGGGCGCTCAGAGATAATGACCCGGTACATAATAATTAATTAAATCTTATCTTTATATATATATAATTCTTCGACACGTGTGTATGTGACTGAACTCCTCCTAAATGGCTGGGCCGATTTCGATGAAATTTTGTATGTATGTTACGGTGGGTCCATGTATGGTTTAGATTCTCAATTTGACCAGGTAGGTGGAATTTTAGAATTTTAGAACCACAATTTACACACAATTTTAGAACCACAATATACTGTCAAACAGTCGTCATGGAAACCGCTAGCCTTAGTGAAAAGTGATGCTTTTGGACTGTTTGTCTTTGCACGTAGAGTCACCTGGTCGCAACCTGTGCAACTACCGCCATAACATACACTCCGCCCGTGGCGGAAAGTTGTGTTTTATACCAAAGGTGGCAGTGATGTCGATTTCTACTCTTTGTCTCTGCACGTTAGAGCGTTTCTAAGTCCCGTATGCGTTCATATACCATTCATCCGTTTGCGATGAAACTTGGGTGAGATGTTGAGTGCACTCCAGGGAAGGTGTTTGGCTTTAGTAAATCCATTTTACAATAGATAGCACACGACTAGATTCAACAAATGAGCGACGACGCGCGAAGCGTTTCAACAAGGTCCCGTATGCGTTCAAATACCATTCGTCCGATAGCGATGAAACTTGAGTGAGATGTGTGTACACTCCATGGGAGGCTTCTGGATTAGGAAATCCATTTTACAATAGGTAGCGCCCGAGTAGATTCAACAAACGAGCGACGACGCGTGAACGTTTAAACAAAGTCCCGTATGCGTTCATATACTATTCATCCGGTTGCAATGAAACTTGGGTGAGATGTTGTGTACACTTACGTGAGAGTTTCTAACTTAGTAAATCCATTTCACAGGAGGTTGCGCACGAGTAGATTCAACAAATGAGCGACGACGCGCGAAGCGTTCAAATACCATTCGTCCGATTACGATGAAACTTGGGTGAGATGCTTTGTACACCCCACGGAAGGTTTCTGGCTTAATAAATCCATTTTACATTCGGTAGCGCACGAGTAGATTCAACAAATAAGTGAATGTACGCGAATCATTTCAACAAAGTACCGTATGCGTCCATATACTATTTATCCGATTGCGATGAAACTTTGGTGAATTGTTGTGTTCACTTCCGTAAGGGTTTCTGGCTAAGTAAATTCATTTTACAATAGGTAGCGCACGAGTAGATTCAACAAATGTGCAATGGCGCGCGAATTGTTTCAACAAAGTCCTGTATGCGTTCATATACCTTTTATCCGATTGCGATGAAACTTTGGTGAATCGTTGTGTACACTCCAGGAAAGGTTTCTGGCTTAGTAATTCCAGTTCTTAATATGTAGCGCACGAGTAGATTCAACAAATGAGTAACGGCGTGCGAATCGTTTCCACAATGTCCCGTATGCGGTCATATACTATTCATCCGATTGCGATGAAACCGTGGTGAATCGTTGAGTACACTCCAGAGAAGGTTTCTGGCTTAGTAAATCTATTTTACAATAGGTAGCGCATGAGTGACGGCACGCGAATCGTTTAAAGAAAATCCCGTATGCGTACATATGTCATTCATCCAATTCCGATGAAACTTTGATGAGTTGCTGTGTACACGCCAGGGAAGGTGTTTAACTTGGTAAATCCATTTTACAATATTGGTAGCGCACGAGTAGATGTAACAAATGAGTGACGACGCGCGAAGCGTTCCAACAAAATCCCGTATGCGTTCATATACTATTCATCGATTGCCATGAAACGTTGATGAGTTGTTGTGTACACTTACGTGAAGCTTTCTAACTCAGTAAATCAATTTCACAGTTTGTAGAGCACGAGTAGATTCAAAAAATGAGTAACAGCACACGAATCATTGAAACAAAATCCCGTATGCGTTATATGCCATTTATCCGATTGCGATGAAACTTTGGAGAGTTGTTGAGCACGCTCCCACGAATGTTTCTAGATTAGTTAATTCGATGCACGATAGATTGGAGGCAGTTAACAGAAATTGAAAAAAATATTGTGTATCCAAAAGCACTTCAAGATAAAAAGTTACAACACTTTCTTTGATTGGCAGGACAACGTCTGCCGGGTCAGCTAGTACATATATGTATATATAAGGATGCTCGTTTGTTCGTCTTGTATGCGTTCATAAACCATTCATCCGATTGCGATCAAATTTTGGTGAGTTGTGCACACTTCCGAAATCATTATAGGCATATAGTTAATCCAATGTACAATAGACAGCGCGCGAGTAGTTTAACAAATGGTGTTGGCGATGCGTTCATATACAATTCATCCGATTGCGGTCAAATTTGGTGAGGTGTTGTGCACAGTCCCGGAAAAGTTATAGGCGTAGTAAATCCAATTTACAATAGATGGCGCGCGAGTAGCTTCAATAAAATGGCGTGCGTTTGTTTCAAGAAAGTCCCACATGCGTTCATATACCATTCATCCCATTGTGATGAATCTTGGATGAGATGTTCTGTACACTTCAGGTAAGGTTTCTGGCTGAGTAAATCCACTTAACAATAGGTAGCGCACGAGTAGATCCAACAAATGAGCGACGATGGGCGAAGCGTTTCAACAAAGTCCTGTATGCGTTCACATACCATTCGTCCGATAGCGATGAAACTTGAGTGAGAGGTTGTGTACACAATAGGCAAGGTTTCTGGCTTAGTAAATCCATGTTATAATAGGTAGCGAACGAGTAGATTCAACAAATGAGCGACGACGCGCGAAGCTTTTCAACAAAGTCCCTTATGCGTTCATATACTATTCGTCTGATAGCGATGAAACTAGGGTGAGATGTTGTGTACACTTCAGGGAATGTTTCTGGCTTAGTAACTTCACTTAACAATAGGTAGCGCACGAGTAGATTCAACAAATGAGCGACGATGGGCGAAGCGCTTCTACATACCATTCGTCCGATAGCGATGAAACTTGGGTGAGAGGTTGTGTACACAACAGGCAAGGTTTCTAGCTTAGTAAATTCATGTTATAATAGGTAGCGCACGAGTAGATTCAACAAATGAGCGACGACGTGCGAAGCTTTTCAACGAAGTCCCGTATGCGTTCATATACTATTCGTCTGATAGCGACTAAACTTGGGTGAGTTGTTGTGTACACTCCGGGGAAAGTTTCAGGCTTAGTAAATCCATTTGACAATAAGTAGCGCACAAGTAGATTCAACAAATGAGCGAAGACGCGCGAAGCGTTTCAACAAAGTACCGTATGCGTTCATATAGTACCATTCGACCGATAGCGATGAAACTTGGGCATGATGTTGAGTACACTTCAGGTTTCTGGCTTAGTAAATCCACTTTACAATAGGTATTGCACAAGTAGATTCAACAAATGAGCGACGGCGCGCGAATCGTTTAAACAAAGTCCCGTATGCGTTCATATACCATTCATCCGATTGCTATGAATCTTTGGTGAATTGTTGTGCTCACTCCAGGAAAGGTTTCTGACTTAGTAAATCCTTTTTACAATAGGTAGCCCACGAGTAGATTCAACAAATGAGTAACGGCGCGCGTATCGTTTAAAAAAAAGCTCCGTATGCGTTCATTTACCATTCATGCGATTGCAATGAAATTTGGTGAAGTGTTGTTTCCACTCCCGCGAAGATTTCTGATTAAGTAAATCCATTTTACAATATGGTAGCACACGAGGAGATTCAACTAATTAGCGACAGCGCGTGAATCGTTTCAACCAAGTCCCGTATGCGTTCATATACAATTCATCCGATTGTGATAAAACTTTGGTGAGTTGATTACAGTCCTGCGAAGGTGTATGAATTTGTAAATCCGTTTTTCAATGGGTGGCGCACAAGTAGATTCAACAAATGAGTGACGGCGCGCGAATCATTTATACAAAATCCCGTATGCGTTCATATGCCATTCATCCGAGTGCGATGAAACTTTGATGAGTTGTTGTGTACACGCCAGGGAAGGTTTCGAATTAGTAAATCCATTTTACAATAGGTAGCGTACGAGTATATTCAAAAAATGGTTGACGGTGCTCGAATCGTTTCAACAAAGTCCCGTATGCGTTCATTTCATTGCGATGAAACTTTGGTGAGTTCTTGAGCACGCTCCCGTGATTTTTTTGAGATAGTAAATCAATTTTATAATAGTTTAGAGGTGGTTAATGGAAAAAGAACAAGAAGTTCCGTGAAGAACTATACAGCCTACTTTTCATGCCAATGATTATTCTACAGTATATGAACCTATCTAGAATAATGACAAAATTAAGTTGGTAATATCGAAATATCAAATTAGTTCAAAATATACCTGTTATAATTTAGCCTAATAGAGCACTACAGTTGGCAGCCCTGGTGACTGAATATATTCCTAGTTCCATCTCTTAAGGTACAGAATACAAAATTAGGTTGAAGTCCAATGGACGTTACATGCAGTTAGACACTGGATCTATCAGCACGCGTAAAAGCATGTTGCCAACAATACCATGCATGTGCTGGTCAGAAATAATCTGAAATATTATGATATCTTGTTGTGCCAATTTTGGATGAAATCCATTTGTTAGTATAGGAGTTACATGTATTTTAAAATTGGACATATCAGCAGGCATAGAATCATGTTGGCAGCACTGCCTTGTATTAATTACTCCAAATTAATCTACAATGTCAGGTGCTATACGTGTGCAAAGTATAGAGCTGTTGGCTTGCATATTTTCTGATATATTGATATTAGGGTAAACAAAAATATAGACAGCATTTATTAACAGTTGGCAGCCCTGATTGCTCTTAACAATACTTACAGATATTCTGTTATGGTACACATAGCACATACGAAATTTGGTTGTAATCCAACTGATAGTATAGAAGTTACATGTATTTAAAAATTGGTACTATCAGCAGGCTTATAATCATGTTGGTAGAACTGACGTATATAAGTTACTCAAAGTTAATATAAAATGTCAGAATATACGTGTGCATAGTTTAAAGCTGTTGGCTTGCATACTTTCTGATATATTGGTATTTGGATAAAAAAATAGAGAGAGCAATTATTGACAGTTGGCAGCCCTGGTGGCTCTTAAGAATACGCTCAATCATATATGTTTATGTACAGATATTACATACAAAATTTGGTTGAAATACAATTGATAGTGTAGAAGTTATATGCATATAAACATTGGACCTATCAGAAGGCTTAAAATTATTTTGGCAACACTGTCATTGTTGGCCTCCTGAAAATTAAACTGAAATAGTATTATCTGCATGTGTACCAATTTTGGAATAGCTCCCATGCATACCTTGCGAGATATCCAACATGGAGCTCAAATTTCTAGTGCGTTTTTTCAGCAGTTGGTAGCACTGACATCATTTTCAAATATGGACGTGAGATATTCCGGTGCACATCTTTACTCATACTAAATTTGGTTTTGATTGCTGCAGCCGTTTAGGAGTTGATAGGGGGGGGGACACACACAGCCAGACAGCCAGACAGACAGACACACACACACACACACACACACATTTTCCCGGATCGATCTCATAAGTCTACTCTTTCCTCATTTTTGCAAAATGTGAAAAGTAGGCTAAAATCATATTGGGAATCCAAAAACACTTCAACAAACAAAGTTACAACACCAACACTTTCTTTGATTGGCATTGCAACGCATACCGGATGAAAATCCACAGCCTGTTTCCAGTCTCCGACCGGGTCAGGAATGGAATGAATGAAGCCCCCATCTAGCGGCGAGGATATGAATTGTGCCGGCTGCCGAGGCCTGACGCACTCCTCTGGGGCAATGATTAAATGAATGACAGATGAAATGAAATGATAGTGGAGAGTGTTGCTGGAATGAAATTTTGACAGGGAAAACCGGAGTACCCGGAGAAAAACCTGTCTGCCTCCGTTTTGTCCAGCACAGATCTCACATGGAGTGACCGGGATTTGAACCACGGACCCAGCGGTGAGAGGCCAGCGTGCTGCCGCCTAAGCCACGGAGGCTTGCAACGCATACCGGATAAAGCTAGTAAATAAATAAAACAGCCTTACAAATCCCATACGGGCTATGGCCTCCGGCATTCCAGGGACAGTGCTCACAAGGGAAGGTTACGGTTGTTGTGGAGAAAAGAACAAAACTATTTGTGTTTTATTACTGACGAGAACGAAAGTCTCTTTGTCAAGTTTTAGCTGCTTTGGTATTGACAGGAGAGGGATGAATAGGTCATACGAAGAGGGATTTAAAATGTCTTCCTAGAACAAGTGCTGAGACCAGATATTCAAGACAATATAACTAAAGCCCTTATTTTGGTTGACTCCTGGACAGCCAATAGAGATGACGAACTATACAACTCTACAGTTACTGAAGGCATTGAATTCATCAAGAAGCTGATTCCAGGGAAGTGCACAGGCATTGTGCAACCTGCCGACGTTTTCCTTTTTCGTCCATACAAAAAATTTGTGAAATACAATTATGGTATCTTCTGACAATGACATTAACATATGGCATAGAGACCACTTCTTACGCCTTCAATCGTTAGTGTATTTCCAGTTCTCGGCAGCAAGATTAATCAAATGTGCATTTGCGGCTACACCAAATACTTTCCTAGTGTATTTCAAACACCCTTGGAGTACTGCTTCGAAGAAGGATTAAGGCTAAATGTCCCGGTTTTTAGTTTGTAAATCTGACACCACGTAGCAGCACCAAAATGAGACAATTTCTTTTTTCATTTTTCTCTTGAACGAAAGCTCGTATTTGCGATCTGAAAACCACTATGTATACTAGACTGCAATTGAATTGATATTAATTCGATGCATTCTCCAAAATGTGAAAAACAAAAAAGTTACTAACAGTTTTTTATATCTCTGCTTAAAATATGAAAAAAATCCTGGTAATAGAAAAATGGAGATTTATTTCCTGTTTCCAATGCATTTTTCAGAATTAAAATCGGGTGAATGGAATCGACAGCATTAGTTTGGGAATTGTTTTGAAAAGGGTGCAAGATCTCTTGCACAAGGAAAATGATGAACACGCTGACAGGGCGGAGGGAGAAGGGAACAATTTGACGACAGGAAGGAGTTGTCTTCCTCTTGTCACAAATATTATAGTTCGACGAGTTACGTGTACAAGTGCCTAGGCGTGGAACATTATCTGAGCAATAAAATTATACTGTAGTAGTGTCACAATATGTAACGTTGACACAATATGTTCGTACAGACACCTTTCTTACTTCCTCTAACATTCTTGTTGATAATAATGCATTGTAGGGGCTTGGGACATATTGGTTATCAGTACCTTTGGCTGGCTGCGTGGCTCAGCGGTAACGTTCTCGCTTGCTGTTCCCAAGGTTGCAGGATCGAAGCTGTGTCATTAGATTTACTGGCACGTTAAAGATCCCCTTCGGGGCAAAATTCCGGCATCTCGACGTCGCTAAAAGCCACAGTAGTTAATAGGGACGTAAAGACAATAACGTTATTATTATTATTATTATTATTATTATTATTATTATCATCATCATCGTCATAAGTCCCGTGTAGTTGATTATGTGTGTAACTGTATTAGAGTCAGGGATGGCGCAGGTGCCCTGAAACTTTACGTCCGGTACTATCTCGGCATTTACCAGGAGGGATTGTGGAAAAGACGGTGAAAACACACTCAGGATAGTTGCTGATAGCACTGGATTCCCTTCTAGGTTACTCCTTTAGAGTTATTTGAGGATAAACTCCCGAACAAAAAACATATTGTTCCGACATTTGTAATACTTTGTAGGGCATAATTCTTACCGCACAGAGCAGCGACTGGTTTCACTCGATGCGAAATTGAATACTGTATAGAAAGATATGACTGGTTTGTAGTTAGCACGTTCTTGATATTTTAGAAAAAAGATGGACAAGATATGTTCGTGTTCAGGTTTATTGGGAATATCTATTCTAAAAACCAGCTTGCCACGGTGGGTGAGTGGATAGCGTGTCGGTCTACTAACCCCAATAATGCAGGTTCGCTCCTGGCCGTGGTAAGTGATTTTTGAAAAGCGGCAAAAATACCACACGCATGTCATACGATGTTGGCATATTAAAGAACCCATTTGAATTCAGTAGGCCGTGTTCATAATGGCAAAATTAATCTCGGGAGTTTCCGTCAACACAAAGTTCCTCATTTCTCTACTAGAAAGCGCTATAGTGTTCAAGGAGCTTAGATATCTAACCTCCTTGACATTCATAGTGATTCAAGGAACAACGAAATTCGACATGCAAGCTACCCTCTGGGTGTCAAATTCGAAAGCTTCCTCCCGGCACCCGAGGTCATACGATATTACTGTATTATTATTATTATTATTATTATAAAAAACATCCGATGCAGACTTCCAACTCTAGGTATCGTCTTCTAGACATAACAAACAAGACCACAAACTCTCTCAACAGTACCTCATCGAAATCCAACTGCATTGATCGGTTTCCATAATCACGTGAGACAGTACGTTTCATTTCATTAGACTGTTATCGGGACATTCTTTTCCCTTCTCGCGACGCAAATAAACTTTTTCGGAAAGCTGCTTTACTTCTCTTTCTGCTGAGTACAGTGTCCTTCACTA
This sequence comes from Meconema thalassinum, assembly GCA_946902985.2. Taxonomy (NCBI): domain Eukaryota; kingdom Metazoa; phylum Arthropoda; class Insecta; order Orthoptera; family Tettigoniidae; genus Meconema; species Meconema thalassinum. The sequence goes on from OX336395.1 coordinate 195,875,207, forward strand.
TTGGGGCATTTTTTTTTTCTAAACTGATTTCATTGCTTTATAGTGCCAGAATGGCCCAAACTGAAAGACCAGCCCGGCAGCTTTGGTTCTATGAGTGAAGGAACCTCGTTTCCCTCGATTGATCTCCTTACCTCCCGTGAATTTTGCAACAAGGGACATATAATTTTCGGCAGCATTGCTGGTGGTGTTTGATACTAGCCGGGAACTTTTTGCAATTAGGCTGCAAGCAATAACGCATAAGTTTGGTTGCAGTTAGCTGTTTGTCTTCACCTTGCCCGCTGGTAGTTCAAAAGTACTGTTTGCAGTCTTTATGGATCCCAATCCAATCCAGTATTTCCGGGTACCAATTTTACATTTTCACATTCGCTACGCCTTTATTTTTCCACACAACGCATTGTTTTCATTTGAAATTGAACTTGCTTTTCTGAAAAAAGTTGTCACTGAATAGTTCGTGATTTTGTACTCCTACACTTATGTATTAGAAGTAAAAAACAAACTACACTCGTGGCGCGACAGCACATGAAGGGCCTAGGCCTAACAAGCAACCGCTGTGCTGTTCAGCCATGTAGTCTGCAGATTTCGGGGTGACGTTTAGTTATCCAACTTGTAGGCTACAGGTAAAATATAAGTGAAATCATAACTGCTCAGTGCATTACAGATTCTCTAATGCAAGTGTAAAGAATTATATAATTTCAAATATAAACTAGGAAAAAAACTTACGGGTGTGAAGAGGTGTTTTTGTTTTGTTTTTTTGTTTTGTTTTAGGCCTGGCTTCCTTTTCTTGATACTTAGTCGCAATCTCCCCTGGGATTTAGTGGAATGCCCTTGAATCGGTTTATGTGGTAGCTCCATTTTTCAACAAAAACAAAAAAATAACTCCACTTAATGACCGTAATGCTCTCCAGCAGTCGTAGCCTACCTATATGTACATGTATCTATTCTACCTCCGTAGCGTAGCGGTCAGCATGGTTCGCTGCCACCTCCGGAGGTCCTGGGTTCGATTCCCGGCTCTGCCACGAAATTTGAAAACTGGTATGAGGGCTGAAACGGGGTCTATTCAGCCTCGGGTAGTCCAAATGAGTAGAGGGAGTTCGATTTCCACCTCAGCCGTCCTCGAAGTGGTTTTTCCGTGGTTTCCCACTTCGTCTTCGGACAAATGCCGGGATGGTATCTACTGTAAGGCCACGGCCGCCTCCTTCCCTCTTCCTTGCCTATTCATCCCAATCTTCCCTTCCGATCCCTCATGAGGCCCCTGTTCGCTTAGCAGGTGAGGCCGCCTGGGCGAGGTGCTGATCACATCTCGTCAGTTGTATCCAATCCGTCCAAGTGTTCCCAGCTCTAGGACACTGTCTGGAAAGACGGTAGTGGTGAGTTCCCTCGCTGAGTCCGTGGGAACCACCAACCTGGAGGGTAAAATTTACTTTTAAAAAATCTATTCTACCAGAAATACTGTCCAAAAAATAAAGTGCCGAAAATAAAACACCTAACGGGCATTAAAAAATAATACTGTTGCAGGTAAAATAAATTAAACAAAAAGTAATTAATGAGATCGATGAACTGAAAACAAGAAGTCGTAACTAGGAACTGGTAAAATATCAAATGATCACTCAGAAATATCCAGACCTTGACAATAATTCAGAACTAACCAGCACAGCCAATTGCAACATTGGACTACTAGATGCTCGGGAATTCCATACCGTCCGGCAAGGTTGTCGCTCTCTCAAATCACTCTAGCTCCACTCCCCTCCACCCAACCCACCGCCAACCCGCTCCCCATGACCTTGTTCTACTGCCGCGCCTTGTTGCAAATACAGTAACACTTTTATTCATAAACTTCCCAAAGTGATCCCGACGGTTCTATTCAACCGATTTAGGTTTTCGATTCGACTTTAGAATCAGTGAGTAAAACTCAACTTTCGTATTACCCGTTTTCTTTCGAATTTTAATCAGATATTTGAAAAACAAACAGCAACTTTTCTGTTTTTGAAATTAAAAAGTATGCAATGAATTAATATCAATTCTGCTACTAGACAGAGTACATAGCAGTTTTCAGATCGCAGATCGGAGCTCCCCTTCAATACAAAAATAAATAAATAAATAAATAAATAAATAAATTCAACTTCGCTTGTGCTGCCATCTGTTGAAATATATTCTTACCAAAGTGTCGGGACATTTAACCTTAACGGAAGTGTGTGTCCATGGTCCATGAGCACTGTGACCAACCTGCTTTCATCAAATATGCCCACTGCGAGAACTGTCTGCTGTTATTGCTGACTTGTATGTTTTTTTTTGCCTCCGATAGTGTCTTCAAGTACGTTACCTCTGTTATACAGTGTCTCATGTAATATTATTGACTATTTGTCTCAAACAACCCTTTTGTTTAATAAATCATTCATACGTACAGAATTCACATCGCAACTTTGACGACTGATATCTTCTGTTCTAATAGTCTATAGCAGCTAAAATGTGTATGTTGTGTGTATATTTACTTGCTCTATTAATACGCTATGTATGAATATAATTTGCGCGACAACATATCGTGACCTTCCTTGTCAGTTTTTACTCATCAGGTGAGCAAGTCCTGAAGAGCAAAATCAACCATTATTTCCCGTTGCCCTAGCGTTGGAGCACTTGTTAGCCTACTTCTCAGAGGGATTTCCGGTAGGAGACTTGCCACTTCTGTATCAGGTAATCGCTTCTTCCCCCTTTGGATATTTATCTACAGTGTATAATGCCTGTTCGCTATTAAGACATCTATGCAAAGTTGTTCCGTAGCGACTGTCTGAATGCCGAATGAGTTGTCACCTCTATTGCACCTGTTGATGTGTGTGTAGGGTGATGTTATATAAAATGCCTTAGGCTACTGGTTCGGTGACGTATATGGTTAATCCCCACGGTATGAATAATGTACTTGAATCGATTCTGTCTAAATGATCACACTATCTAGATGCATCGCTGATAGCGATTTAATGGCCACTGCACGCGAGTTTTCCTAGGTTTTTCCACTCTTGTCTCACCTTTGCTGTTCTCTACCATTGATTTCCTCTCCATCTTGCGAGCAAGTCCACCCATCGGGTACTTTGTCTTCCCGCGTTTCGTCTTCCTATTCTCGGGTCCCACATCGTCATTTCATAAGTCCATTTGTTTTAATCTAGTCTTGCTACATGTCCTCCCTATTTCTATTTGAGCTGGTCTGCTGATGTCATACTGTAGCTAAAGCCCTGCGCGGATGCAGATACCGCGGATAAACACGCGGTTATCCGAAAAAAAAATCGCCGTGTGGATATAGTTTGTATGGCTGTGCGGATAGCGGAAAAACTGCGGATAATGTTTGGAGTAAATTTGCGGATAGTTTTTTGGATTACAATCCGAACTTGTTGAATATCATTACTAGGACCCGGATGTTAAGACACATATTTTTCCGTGATTTTTTTTTTCATGACAAATATAAGGTGATAGTTTAAACTTATATCATTCAAATTATGTCATTAAGCATAATTAACACACCGAACAGGAAAGGGTTGCAATTCTGGCTGTAATAACATTCATTTTAAACATATCACTTGACATACATAGCCTAAGCGAAGGACTATCTCCTCAAATGTCTAAATGTGTTGCTTTATGATTTATCTGTCTGTTAGGTAGTCAGACTGGAGGCAGGTTGGATCCTCAAAAAGCACCACCATAGGCTATGTGGTAGAAATCCACAAAACCGAAGTATCACTATAATGAGGCGTACTAGGCAATTAAAAATATTATTGCAATGCCAGTAGATTCGGATAACAAATGTTTGGATGCAGATAAAAGTCGTGCGGATGCGGATAACAGCAGTGCGGATGTGGATAAAAGTCGTGCGGAAGCGGATATAAGTAATGCGGATGCGGATAAAAGTCGTGCGGATGCGGGGCGGATAACAGTAAAAGTCGTACGGATCTTTCTTTCCATTTAACGCTGACATCTCTGGATCATACATATTTAAAGTGGTGTGAAATATCGCTATTCTTAATATGTGAGAAATAGAATCCATTCAAAGTTCATACGGTACTATTCTACGGATAAGAGTCAAAAATGTATCTCTGTATTTTTTTTTCATAGCACCAACCCTTGACCAAAGAGGTGAGAAAAATAGATAAAAATCCATACCTCCCTTAATAGGCACAGTGTCAAAACAGTTTAAAATGGCCAATAGTCCTCTAAACATTAACTAAAACTTGTGTATGGAAGATTTTTTTATATGACCACTCGTACACCAAGGAATGTTTTCGCTGGGGAAAACATGGGAACGTTTATAGATATACTATACAGCAATTGGCAAATTTAGTGAATTCGAATTTCTTTGGCCGGTGAAATCTGCCTTAGGGCGTGACGTGCCGAGAGGGATTTTTAAATTCAAGTAAGGATTGGGAAGGAAGCACCCGTGGCCCAAAGTTAGGACCTATTCCGGCATTTGACACGGAAAACCACTTACAGGATGACTGAGGTGTGAATTAAACCCAATTCTTCTCAGTTTTGCCTCATGAGTACCCCATTCTAACCCTCAGACCAGATTTAAATTTCTTGGCAGAGCCGGGAATCAAATCCGGAGCTGCAGGGTGACAGCCAAAAATGCTAGCCGCTTGCTTATTTACTTACGTTAATGTTTCATGAAAATTGGATAAATAATAAAACAACCCTTTTCTACAGTCTTCTTCTTCTTCTTCTTCTTCTTCTTCTTCTTCTTCCTCTTTCGAATAACCCATTTGGAGGGTACGATGAATCAACGTTGGCTATTGTCCATTGTATTCAATTTCCTATGTTTCCAAATTTCCTTCATCCTTCTAGAGTGTCGATCTTTCTCCTCTTGAGTCCACTTTCTGCGAGTTGTTTGTTTCTTCCTTTCTTGAAATTCTACCTTTTGAATAGCTTCTCTGAAGAGTGATCTGTTAGCTATTGTGTGTGTCTGAATTCTGGCGTTTGTCAAATCTTTGTCAATTTCAATGAACCATGTGGGTTTGGATTTGTAACTATTCAGTAAATTGAAGATCTGTTTAGTTAGTCTACTATTTTCCATTCTATAAATGTGCCCGAAAAACTGTGATCTTCTCTTTCTCATTACATCAGTTAATTTTTCACATTTCAAATAGGCTATGTTAACTCTCTATTTGGTCGTAACCTATATTCTGCGCTATTTCGTTTAGCTCCCAGTATCTTGCACCGAATTCGTATTTCAGTCTTGTCTAAATCACCAAATCTTGTTAATTTAGGTGTTTTTGACGCTTACAGCGTTTCAGGTCTGACCACTGTTTGATAGTGCCTTAATTTAGTGTTCCCGGATAAGTTATTTTTTATTATACCGTATAAATATTTTGTCATATGAAAACACCTTTGTAATTTATGCATACCCGTTTCTATTACTGTCTTTTCCTGTGAGTCGTTCATTATCCACTCTCCTAGGTGTTTAAAGGAATTTGTTTAGGCTACATACTGAACTGTCATGGATTGTGATACTTTTCGGGGCATCGGTGAGTTTGTAATGAACTTAGTTTTTTCAAATGATACAGGGTCATTACATGTGTGCGCGCCAGGAAACACGGCAACCTAAGCCGGCTGTAACGAGCGCAGATCGAGGCCACGCGCACCCGGTCCAGCCGGCGGTTGGCGTATTCCGCTGACTCATACCGTTAGTTCACACGTGTTTTGTCATTCATATAGTCGTGTATTTGCAAATCTTAGACGTTAGTGTTGCATGTTTAGTGTGTATTGTGATTACTGTGATTGTTGGTCATGCCTAGACACCAATTCACATTGGGCGAACGTGTGTATATCCATAATTCGTAAATGAAAAGCAGAAAATCTTGTTCTGAAACAAGACGAAAATTTCGAATCAAGTTTCCAGGAAGACGTGTGCCTAATGCCAGTACAATTAGGAGGCTCACTAAACGATTCAAAGAAACAGGCTCCGTAAATAGTAAAAGAGTTGCCAGACAGTCTTTCATTAAATGATGTCAGGTGTGTGTTACAAGAGAGGGAGGACATTTTCAGCATCGCTCTTTGAGCACTGTAAGTACACATTATTGAACATGTTTGGTAAAAGTGTGATAGTGCGCGCCGGCTGAACGGGGTGCGCGCGGCCGCGATCTGCGCTAGTCACAGCCGGCTTAGCTTGCCCTGTTTACTCGCGCGCACACACATAATGACCTTGTATTTGTAGTTCGACTTTGGCTGCCTGTTTTTGCAACTCTCTAATTTGTTCTTGGGCAGTAACTAGTGAGTCAGTAAGTAATGCAATGTCATCCGCAAAAGCTATTGTATTATTTATTCGGCAATAGGTATTACTGATTATAGAGCTTTTAGGCCTACCTATTAGTAAACGTGAAGTGTGTGCTTTTGTGCACAACATCATGCTATACACCGGTACTGATTATGTAATGCTTAATTGCCCCATTTGGAATGGTATCAGAACTAATAAAGATAAATCAGCAGTTAAATGAACAGAGTTCTACAAAAAGAAATCAATTTTCGTTAGGAGTTCGCTTATTGGTCTTCAAACTGCCAAGTGCTCCATTCATCTTTAGTCTACCCCATATAGACAAATTATTACAACAGCTCACACTAAAAACAATTTTTTTAATGGTTTGCATTATTTGAATTTTTCTCTTTTTTGTTTTAATAACAGTAAATAACAAGAAAGTTAAAATAGTGAAGCAATGTAAATACTTAGGAGAAATTATAACTTACAACTTGGATGAGAAACCTGCAAGGCAAGAAAGAACTAATAAAATGATATAAGCCTAAAAATTAACATGGTCTACATATAAAAGAAAATGTCTATCAATCACAACAAAATTAAAACATTACAAGCCAGAGGTTCAACCCGAGGTGACATATGGAAGCGAAACTCTTTTTAAAGTTACTCAGAAAAACAGAATCGACAACATTTTAAAAGTAGAAAGAAGAATAGCTAGAACATGCATAAATAAAAAATATCAGAAAGATGGACAATGGCGGATAGTATCAAATGAAGTGGTATACAGAGAACTGGAGCCCATCAATGATACTATTCGGAAGAAACGGATTTCTTTTTTTGGTCACATTATGAGGACACCGGAAACCATATTATCTAGAAAAATTGTAGAGAACCTTTGGAATATGAAACAACAAGTAGGATGGATTAAGGAAATTAGAGAAGATATGAAAGAATTAGAAATAACCTTGGATGACTTGCAAAACAAAACAAAAAAATTAAAAGAACTGAAAGATATAAAAATAAGATTTCAAGCAAAAATAGACAAACGTAATACAGTAAAAAGGGTATTTACAGATGAGGAACGCCTGAGAAGATCGGAGCGAATGAAAAGCTACTGGGCAACTCGGAAAGAAAACTTACTGAAGAAGAGGGCCAAGAAATGATTAACTGAAGTGGTCCAATGAGGCCGTAAAAGCACAAGAAGAAGAATAAGAAGAAGAAAATGGGCGTTATGGCCCAAGAGTGGTACAGGGAAACTACAGACTAAGATCAAACAAAGAGATATACGAAAGGGTGGAAGACCTGGAAACAACAATCAGGAAAAGACAACTGAGTTTCAATGAACACATGGTCAGGATGGATCCAGCAAGGATGAATAAACAAATTTTTGACAAAATATACAATCTGAAGAGCCAGAGGGGCTACAGCAAGCAGATGAAGGAAGAACTCAGGAGGCGAGGAATCACAGATGAAGACAGAAAATGATTCAGGGAAAGACTTTCTATCATAAAGCTTCTTTTGGAAGAAAAGAGAGAGCACATAGGGTGGGGGGAGGATGGACAGAAGAGAGAAAGGCACAACACTCTGTAAAGAATTAAAGAAATGTGGAGGAAGAGGAAGGAAGAAAACACGATGAGAAGGAAATGAAGTGATATTTGCGTGGTCCTTAGTTTATGTTGGTTCACAAGGGAGGGGGAGGGGAGGCAACATTGAAAAAAAAATCACAATATCAATAAAAATAATAAGAAATTGAATTGAATGTTATTTTAATTTATTCTATAAGTAAGTAATTGAAGTATTAGAAGCCATTTTCAGTGTTGCCTAATTCTATTAAAGAAAGCTTTCCAGTAAATACAAATTGTGTCCCCTCTCCCATTTTTGTACACAAAGTGTGTTTTTTTTTGTGATAAATATCATCCCCCCTAGGGACTCACATGTAGTGGGACGTGGGTTGGCGACCATGGGACCCCAGCTGAGTCCGGCATTGCTTCCACTTACTTGTGCCGAGCTCCTCTCCATCTTCTTTCCTGTCAACCTCTCTTGCTCTCTTCCGACCCCGACGGTATTAGGGTATCTACTTCGTTTAACTCCATATTGGAATTTGTTAGGTCCGTATTGACAAAATACTAGTAAACCAAATTGACGGAGATTCCTTCTATCCGAGGCCTGGGGAGCCTCTCCCTTTCCCACTTTAATTGGCCCTTCTCTCATCTTTCCTGATCCCTCATTCTTCTTTTTCTTTTCATTATAGTTCCTTTTCTCTTTAAGATTCCCGCCCTGTGTTTATTAATTCGCTCTCCGTGTCTCTAAATTACATTTTGTGAGTATTTTGGATATCAACCACATTTTGTATGTATTTTCTCCATTGCAATTTGTAAGTATTCTCAATCTAAACTCCATTTTGTTAGTATTTTCAATCTAAATTGCATTTTGTAAGTATTTTGGATAGCGGGCCAACATATTGTGAGTATTTTTAATCTAAATTTTGTAAGTATTTTCAATTTCAATTGCATTTTGTGAGTATTTAGAATCTACACTGGCATTATTTAGGTATTTTGAACCTAACCTATATTTTGTGCATATTTTTCAATCTATTCCTTCTAAATTACCTCTTGTAAGTATTTTCAGTATAACTTAATTTTTATCATTTCAAATGATCTTGTCGACTTCATCGTTATGCTTGGGTCTACCGTTATGCGTTACGGTGAGTATGACGTCATCTTGTTATTCAGTGCATATGGACAGAGTCTGAGTTTACTCCTGGGGTCTGGCGTTATGCGATACGGAGACGGCAAGTGCGTGACGTCATGCAACAGAGTGCACCTCCTGCTCTCCGTTCCCCGCGCGGGAAGCCTACGTTAAAGGGTAATGGAGTCTGTTGAGTCTGTTATGCGATACGGAGACGGCGAGTGCTTGACGTCATGCAGCAGAGTGCACCTCCCGCTCTCCGTTCCCCGCGCGGGAAGCCTACGTTAAAGGGTAATGGAGTCTGTTGAGTCTGAGTTTACTCCTGGGGTCTGGCGTTATGCGATACGGAGACGGCGAGTGCGTGACGTCATGCAGCAAAGTGCACCTCCTGCTCTCCGTTCCCCGTGTGGGAAGCCTAACTTAATGGGTAATGGAGTCTGTTGAGAAGCCCTCCTGAGCCTTTCGTAACATGTGTAGCATTTGTAGCATGCGTCATTTGAAATGATATAAAGTCTAGACTCTCAGACTGACTGTATCTTTTATGGTTTCCATTTCATTGTCATTAGGGGCCGATAACCTAAATGTTAGGCCCCTTAAGACAACAATCATCATCATGATAAATATGTAATACCAGTAAAGTATTTTTTCAGCTTAGGATGTATTAATACAAGTTTCCCGCCTAATGTAATTGGGCACAATTTGTTTTGACCGACTGGAAAGCTTTCTTTAACTAAGTATCGGCAGACGATCCATTGCCATATTATTTACATAGTTTACACCCTCATTGGAGCACTTAAATCAATCCATATACACTACAGTCTTTACAATATTAGTTGTAATGGCTTCTCAACTTCCTCTTCTCCTTCCAGAGCTTCTTTAATCTCTCCGACCTGGCCGCCCTCTCTTCATTTGTAATGGTGTACTGTTTTCGTTTGACTGTTTTTAATTTCAAACTTGTATCCCTACTTCTCAGAATCCTCTTCTCTTTTCTCTCTGCAATTTGTTTCATTGTAATATTTAGCTCGTCTAAATCATTCTGGACCTCAACGAACCAGTTGTTCTTGGCTTTACTTTTCCAAAAGAAATTGAATAATTGTTTCAGTAGTCTGGTGTCTGGTAGTCTTACTATGTGGCTGAAAAAGGCAATTCTCCTTTTTCGCATTGTATCCAAAATTGATTCATTTTCCCGATAGACTATTTCATTAGGCAGCAGTCTCCATTGTCCATTTACTAGATGTTTTTTATTGATGATTGTCCTGATGATCCTTCTGTCTATTTTTTGGATTTTATCTGTTGTTGCTTTGGTATTCATCTGAAACAGGGTTTCACTTGCATAAGTTGCCATATATTGTATTACATTCATAATTTGTTGTTGTTGTTTGAGTCTTGTCTTTTGACTGGTTTGATGCAGCTCTCCATGTTTCCCTGTCCTGAGCTAATCATTAATTCATCTCAACATTGTTGTTGCCAAACCTTTCATCTGAGGCTCCCCCAGGGGCTCGCAACTAATGGGACGTGGGTTGGCGACTACGGGACCCCAGGTGAGTTCGGCATGACTCCACTTACTTGCGCCGGGCTCCTCTCTGTTATCTTTCCTGTTGACCTCTCTTGGTCAACTCTTGTTCTTTTCCGATCCGGCGGTATTAGGGTGTCCGAGGCCTAGGGAGTCTTTTACTTTCCCGCCTTAATTGACCAATGTCTCATCTTTCCTGATCCCTCATTCTTCGAGGGGTCAGACCTCTTGTTTTCATTTCATTGTATTTCCTGCCTTCTGCTCAAGGCCCCAAAGAAGGCAGGGTGTGTGTAGCCCCACCGCTTATGGTGCACCGTGGATTGTACTACACCCTCACATCTGGTGAGTTCGGGAGTTGTCAACCCCGAGGGCTTCCTAAGCTGGGTACGGTTTTTCTCCTCTCCTTTTTTCCAAGTCCATAATTCTCATTCTTCCTTTCCTGTCTTTTGTTTTCTTTATTCTTTTCCATTTCCTCTTCTAGTCAGTAGATAGTTTTAGTTATAGTTTCATATTTTCACGATCATCCAAACCATTAGGGGCTGATAGCCCAGATGTTAGACCTCTTAAAACTACAATTATCATCATCATCATTACATCTGAGGCAATCTGTTTTACATATTCTAACCTTAGTCTATCCCTACAGTTCTTGTCCTTGACCCTTCCTTCCATAACTTACTTTGCTATTCCTGGGTGTCTTAGTAAGTGTTCAGCCAACCTATTTCTTCTCTTCATTAGCAGTCGCCATAAACATCTCTCCTCTCTCATTCGTCTTAATACCTGTTCATTTGTTACTCTATCTATCCATCTAATCCTCACTATCCTTTAACACCACATTTCAAGTACTTTTATTCTCCTCTCTTCTGCTGCACCAACAGTTCAAGTTTCACTTCCATAGAGCGCCACGTCCCAGACAAAGGCTTTCAAAAATTACTTCCTAAATACCTAAATCTATATTTGATAACAACAACACGGCTCCCTCGCATTTAAGCACCCTCAAATGTCAACTGACTGTTACAGGATTTCATCCTAAATAACCTCTGCATCTTGCAGCCAGTCTCCCAATAAATAAAGTAAGCTTTCTGTCTGAAAGGCGGCTTCGGTGGCGTAGTTGGTAGCATGCTGAGCTTCTATGCCCAAGATCGCAGTTCAAAACCGGCCGAAGTCATCGGATTTTTTAAGAGCGTTAAAAATCCCTCAGTATGCCCTCCTTTGGAGGGGAAGTAAAGCCAGCGGTCCCGTGTCATAGATTTATGGCATGATAAAGAATCTTCCACTAATTACACCTGTGTGAAGCTAAATTATTTGACTAACGCTCTTAGGTTCCAACGTTCGTCGCCAGGAGCCGACTGCGGTGGCATCTAATAACAAAGTTCAGAACTAGTTGGTAGTTGACGGTGGCATTTGGTAGCAACTACTTGAAAATCGAATGCTTGCAGTCCTTACTTGATTTAAAAACAGATAACACGCACTAATACAGCCATCACAATTACAGTAACACCGATTATCAGACAGATTCTTCTTACACCCAAAGTACACGGGGCTACATGACCGCGTTGTCCCAGCCCCTAAACAAAGGAACCAACCAACTTTCTGTCTGAACATTTTGAATTCTCTGTTAAAATTTGTATTTATCCCGGATTTAGTTGTATAATGACCAAATATATCCTCAGTACAGTAGAACCCCGCTAATCCGAGCCCCGGTAGTCCGAGCCTCCGTTTAATCCGAGGTGGATGACAATGAGACGCATAGCTTACCCATGGTCTTTGGTGGAAATGCGCGCATGCGTTGTTTACAATTCTGCCCGCTATCTCCCTCCCGCCAACTAGCCAGTGTCTGCTCGGACTGTACTTTTAAGTAAATATGTACATATTTGCATTTCTTTTGTAGAATATTGTTTTGTATTTCTGAAACAAAGCCCAACTGCAACACATAATTCGATAGCTGATGAAATAATGCCGTTTACTGTAAGAATATTTAAACACAAGGTCCTTGTGCATCTAATTTTAAATTAAAGGTCTTAACATTTCGTAACTTTGTGTAATCCGAGATTTCCCAAATTCGAGCTCCTCTTGGTCCCAATTACCTCGGATTACCGAGGTTCTACTGTATTATAATATTGCATGTTAAGGTTTTAGATAACATTTCTTATTGTAAATATTCCTACTTATACCATAATATGCTCTTTCCATCGTCTGTAATGTCATCACGCCAGGAGATGGCAGTTCAACACGCTGTGACGGGGTAAGGGGTGGGGGGTTTGCAGTACGCATGCGCGGCCTGCCTATTACAAACCTAAATATATCAGCTGGCTGTCACTTGCTGCTACTTCCTGCATGATAATTTGTTATCGGACTTCACGTGTGTATTGTTACCTTCCTTCCTACTGTCGATATTCTTACAAGCCTTTGTGTTTACTTTTAACAGTGTGGCAGTATCAGGTACAGTAATGGAAAAAGTGACCAACTTAATGTTTTGAAATGCTCGATACGCAGTGAGCGGGAAGACAACTGCAGTTCAAACCCGACTGCCATCTCCTGGCAAGATATCAGTATCCTTTCAACTACACCGGATTATTCTAAACTATTTTCCCCAATTATTTGAATTTCTTTACCTTCATCATTTGACCAGTTTCTGTATTATAATTTCTGGAGTAGTTTGATATTTATCATCATCATCATCAACTAGAGCAGTTCCCAACCGCAGGTTGGGTCTGCTTGGAGCACAAGCCTCTCCATCTTTTTCTGTCCATCCACCACTTCTCTTCTGTCACTGTTGTCCAATTAACTCCTTTTCTCTCGACACTTTTCTTCACTCCTTTATCCACCTATCCCTTTTTCTTCCTCCAGGTCTCTTTTTCTTCCACTCCATTTCCAATATTTTCCATGGTATTCTCTCTTCTCCCATTCTTTTCACGTGCCCATACCACTGTAGCCTTGATTTTTCAATCCTATCCTGTACGGGTTCTTCCTTTAATATTTCTCTGACTATCATTTCTGACTCTGTCCATTCTGGTTACACCTATACAACTCCTCTGAAACTTCATTTCCGCTGCTTGTATCTCTCTCCCTCATCACCCAAGTTTCTGATCCATATTTTAGGATCGCCACAAAGTAAGTCTTGTACATGATGCCTTTACATTTCTGTGGCACATCCTTGCTCCATATCAGGCCTCTAAAACTCTTGAAGAATCCATAAGCACACCTTCCTCTTTCATCTAATTTCAAGGCATTTTCCCCATTTTATATTTATCATATATTTTATTCTTTCTACAGAAATTCTTAAACCTGTTCTGTTGGCTCTCTCTTCAAAGAGAATGGCTTGTATTGCTATATTGGACAGGTTTTCAGAAAGTATGGCAAAATCATCTGCAAATGGTAGACAGTTTATTACAACATCTCTATTCTCTCTCTAAATTTTTATTGGTAATTTTTGTTCCAAATCCTCACGATTTTCTTCAGGATGCAGATGAAAAGAAATGGAATTAAACCATTACCTTGCCTTGTATTCCTTTTAAACCATTAAGGTTTAAATATTACTTTTGATATGGTGTTTGTGAGGGTTTCATAGATTAGGTTTGCCAATTTAGATTTAACTCTAAATTATTGGATCACATTGTTATGATTTTTATTATTGGCAACATTCTCTGAAATATTGCCAATCCAGAGATTATATTTTATGTGGAAATGTGTGTGTGTAGGTGCCAGCTACCCTATGAGGGGGAGAATGCCACGTACGAGCTGCCCAAGTGGGAGCTCAACATGACACTGCCGTGGGATGTCAAGAAGAAGCGCTGGTCCTCATGTCGGAGGCTGGATACTAACTTCACTCGTCAGTACATGGAAGGAGGCTCTCCGGCCAGCAGTAGTGTGGAGTGTGAATCCTGGGTGTACGACCGCTCCAAGTTCTCGAGCAGTGCCGTCACTGAGGTAATGATAAATCGAGAACCACACTGACAAGAAGACATCACCAGATCAATGTATCTTTTTTATTGAAACACACAGGAGAAGGAAGTACACTAAAAATAAGGGGATCCTGATCTTTGCTTTCTTAACCACTGGAGTGAATGGCATGAAATTTCGTATTTAAGTAGATAGCACCACTAAAATAAAACGAGGAAACATATTTTTATCCGTTTGTTATGGGCTGGTATCAATACTACTGGAGCGAATGGCATGAAAAATCCTATTTAAGTAGATAGCACCACTAAAATAATCCGAGGAAACAAATTTATATCTGTTTGTTATGGGCTGGCGTCAAGATTACAGGAGCTAATGGCATGACAATTCGTGTAGAAGTAGTAAAATAAAACGAGGATACAAATTGTTCATGTAATACAAAGTGATGAGGGGGTTAACAGATAACCTCCAGTCCCAGCAGTAAGCCAATTGCACAATCTGTATCCTTCACTTGGCATTGCAATGACATGTGAAATTTTGAACTGTTAGTTGTAACTCTTCAGTCGGTCAATATGAATTTGTCCAATGACTTGGCGGGGATAACTATGTTATGATATGAGTATATGAATAATAAGTAAATAACACTCCTCGAAAAAATACATGTATTATAAGGTGCGTTCAAAAAGTAACGAGCCGGAGGCTGTAATGCGCAAACCGGTGACGACATCGGCTAATTGTGGCGTGTGTAACGAGGTGTGGTTCCGACCAGAGCGTGGAAGGTCACAGCCCGTCGCTAGAGGGCACGCGTGCACGTCACGTGACGATACAAAGAAAGCAGCAGCATGCATCAATCGTCCAACGCTGCCAGTCGCATTGCAAACAGTGACATGGAGGCGTAAAACGAAGAGCAAAGAGGTGTTGTTCGGTTTCTGACAGCGAAAGGAGTAGGGGGAACGGACATTCATCGCCGAATGTCACAAGTGTACGGCGAACACTGCATGTCCCTTGCAAGGGTCAAGGCGTGGCACAAGTGCTTTAGGGAAGGAGGGGTGTCGTTAGCCGATGATGCCTGGTCTGGGGCACCCCCCTGCATTACCGATGACAACGTCCATCTGGTTGATGCATTCATTACCCAGGACCGCCGAGTGACAGTGAATGCCATAGCCGCCGTGGTCGGATTGAGCGTCGGAAGTGTGCACACCATCATGAAGGAACGACTGCACTTGCGGAAAGTGTGGGCGCAATGGGTGCCCCACAGTCTTCAACCACACCAGGAAGCATGTCGAATGGCCTACTGTCTTGGTCTTGGTTGGATGATTGATGCATGCTGCTGCTCGCTTGTATCGTCACCTGACCGTCACGTGACGAGCACGCGTGCCCTCTAGCGACAGGCTGTGACCTTTCATGCTCTGGTCGGAACCACACGCCACGATTAGCCGATGTCTTCACCGGTTTGCACATTCCAGCCTCCGGCTCTTCACTTTTTGAACGCACCTTATAGTTATGAGCACTTTTATAATGGGGCAATTTTTATGATTGGACGTTTCGACCTTCAAGCGGTCATCATCAGATCTTGATCATTGTGCTGAGGTTTAAATTTATATACAAATATTATCTCACTACAAATAAATGTAGTGTGTTTATTTGGGGTTTACATTATGATTTGCAGTTTGAATCTCATTACCAAGGGCGGCTGGTGATATTGTTGCAGCGTTGCACAACTCCCATTAATTTTACAACTAATTCGTCGTTTTTTTTTCCTTTAATGTTTTAGTTTTATAGATCTAATGCACTCAAAAATGTGTTTAAATCATCGATATTTTGTTATTATTTATCGTAATGCTTCACACTGTACCTATAAAAGCTGCCGCCTTCAAATCAAACTCCAGGGGGTTAGCTCTCTTGTTGCGACTCCCAAGTAGACAGCGCGGCCGGCAGGGACGAGGCCAAGCTTGAACATGCTTGCTGGCCAGCATGGGGAGTAGTAGGTAATCTGTGGTTGCAGACGAGCTGCCAGCCCCCTGGCAACACTCAGTTCCAAATGTCACCGTTAGACTACACCACTCTTTGGAAATGACAACACCCTCGATTTCTCTTACCCCGCGAAGGGTAGTTTTGTTGGTTAGTTACTGTTGTTTTAAGGGGCGGAACTACGAGGTCATCTGCCCATGAAGGGTAGTTTCTTTCCTACACCACTAGGGAATGCTACACCACCCACAACAATACAAATATCGGAATTTCATAGGGAGACATTAGTTGGTTCACACCCAATTATTTTTAGATGTGATCTCATCATAACTTCATTTAATATTTTTGTCAATTGTTCTGTGAAGCGAGCCTAAGAACGCCACCATTGCTATAAGTACAGTAGATAATCGGCTGAACTATTTTGCGACGTATTGTTGGTGTACTGTAGCGGTTTATGTTTGCTTTTACCACTCTTGTTCTTGCGGGATTTGGGTTGCGATTAGTTCTGTATTTAGTTGAATGAGTATTTTGGTTCCAGGCAGATACATAACCGTGCATTATTATTAGTATTATTATTGTTTGGTTGATTCACTACTATGCATTCACTACGAAATTTCAGGCTAGCAAAATTCAGTGTTTTGTTAGTTTGCCTTTCGCGCCACTTTCCGATATAGCACCCAGATGTATCATCTGTGCATCTTGTAAGTTAGTATTTTATTTAAACGGAATGTTTAGTTTGAAACATTAATTGTATTGTGGAGTGTAAGTGAAAATTAATAGAGCAAGTAATTTACTAGTTAGACAGCTTTCCCAGCTCCCTGATGACGATAAACTCACAGTAAAAACACTCGGTAGACCATTACCAGATAAGTATTGTCCAAAATATAAGTATAGGCTACGAGGGCGTTTAAAGGATATATTTAAGGCAATAATAATTGGTTATGTGAATGCGATATTAAAAACGCTTTATTCTGTTTTCCATGTTTGTTGGTGGAGAATCCGCGTGGACCAAAATAGGAGTTACGGAAATTAATCCCTAAAATAAAGAAACATGAATCTTCAGCTCTGTGGCTTTGGTGCCGTAGTTGGTAGCATGCTGAGCCTCTATGTCCAAGATCGCGGGTTCAAACCCGGCCGAAGTCGTCGGATTTTTAAGAGCGTTAAAAATCCCTCAGTATGCATTCCTTCGGAGGGGAAGTAAAGCCGGCGGTCCCATGTCATAGATTTATGGCATGTTAAAGAATCTTCCACTAATTACACCTGTGTGAAGCTAAATTATACGTTAAAAATTTGAACAACGCTCTTAGGTTCCAACGTTCGTCGCCAGGAGCCGACTGCGATGGCGTGTAGTAACCAAGTTCTGAACTAGTAGTCGTTTACGGTGGCCTTTGGCGCCAAAAGTAGGAACTGCTTGAAATTCAATGTCTGCAGTCCGCACTTGAATTAAAAACAGATGACACTCACTTATACAGCCATCACAATTAACACCGGTTATCAGACAGATTCTCCACACACCCAAAGTACAGGATATGACCGCGTTGTCGCAGCTCCTAAACTGAGGAACCAACCGATCTTCAGCTGTTTGAAAATGACACTTTTGGAACTGTTAACGAAGCTGCACAATTGGACAGTGTCTATAGAAGGTAAATTGCGGAATATAACGAAGAAGTTAGGCACAATAGGTATGTGTTAAATATTGTAATAAACTGTATTCGTTTCTGTGGCTCTTTCGAACTGGCCTTGCGTGATCATGATGAAAGTGTAACATCAACAAATCCAGGTGTTTTGAGACAACTAATTAATTTTAGCGTTGAGTTGGATGCTGTGTTAAAGGTCATTTTGGTAAGGGCAACTGTTTTCAAAGGAATGTCCAAAACAATTCAAAATTAAATTTTACAGATTATGTTGGTGGTTTGCCAAGAAGAAGTATCAAAGCAAATAAGGGAATCGGAAATTTTAGCCATTATAGCAGATGAAACTAGTGATATTTCAAACATATTTCAGATGGCTGTTGTGTACCGATAAGTTACGTAGTAAGAGGCAAACAAAACATGATGCACACACATTAGCAGCGTGTTTACTGGATTAATTAAAGAAGCAGAAATTGAATGAAACTCCGCAAAAATGAATTGCGCAGACGTATGACAGAGCGCACTTCATGGCTGGTTCCTCTGATGGGGTTCAAGCTATAGTAAAAAAAAAAACCTATCCTTATGCAGAATATGTGCCCGTCTTTGTTAGTAATATCATTTTTTGTAACGTACAAACTTTTCGGTTGCCATGTTTTTATGCTGAGAATGTTTATTATCCTTAGACAACCTGCTGTGTTTTAAATTCTTCCAATTAACTCAGGCATAGGGCGTAAATACATACATATGATTTTTTATGAATTCCTATTGGAAGAAGCCCAAAAGAGCCATTAAAATTTGTCTATTTGTCGAACGTACAGTTATTTTGGAAAACCCATGTATTTCAGTTTTTATAGAAATGTAGTTTATCTAACGTTAATTGATTTTTGTTACATGTGTAAACTTCTCATATAAAATTGCGACATCAGAAATGTTGGTGCAACACCCAGCTTTACATACCACCGGCCGCCACTGCTCATTACATAAGGTTAGATTGTTTAGAAGGGTTTGTGAATGACGTAAGAGTATTGTGAATGTTTATACAGTTAGAGGATTTTTATACCGTTGTAAAGAGTGTTTTTATTGTCAAGTAGGTATGCATGCATTAACGATAGCTTTTCACTTATGTATTTTTGTGTTTGTGGAACATATTACACAGCTGAGGAAGACATGCCGGTTACGTTGAAACATGTACTGATCTAAGGACTTTTTAATTAAAATATATTGATTCAGAAGATAATATATTTGTTTCTACTTTCTTTGTAGACTAACAAGGTTGTAAGTCAATACGGACCCATAATGATGATGCAAGTACAAATAATACTACACTTTAATACTTGTTTGTGTACAGTGGCACTTGGTGTGTGACCGTGAATGGCTGAGACCAACAGCCGATGCTTTTGTCATGATGGGCGTCCTGCTTGGAGCTACCTTCTTCGGTGCACTGTCTGACAGGTAGGTGTCTTCACCACAGATTGAGATGCTTTCCGAGTTTCACAGCTTACCAATGAACGTTGGAGTATGATGCCAAAGTCTGAATTAATACTTAGCAGTAGACAAACTATATGTTATGTTGTAGTAGTTGTAGTTTAATCATCACAACAGAGTCCCTGTAGTTCATTTCTGCATATTAGTTTATAATTCTACTGTAGTTTTAGGGCTTACTGCTTAAGTGTATCACAGCAATAGTTAATAGTTTGGGGGAGGAAAACTGTTATGGTTGATGAGATTGTCATTTCTAAGTTCTCCAACATTTAAAAAAAGTTATTTTTTCGGTGCTTAATGCCTTTAATATTTATCAGCAATAATTACCACACTTACTAAGTTTTCTGATGAGTTTTCTTGTATTCTGATTTTAGAGGGCAGAGACTGTGACATCCACAGACAGTATGTTTGGTAGTGTTTGTAGAGCTATAAGGTGCATTCAAAAAGTAACAGGCTGGAGGCTGGAATGCGCAAACCGGTGACAACATCGACTAATCGTGGCGTGTGTAACGAGGTGTGGTTCCGACCAGAGCGTGGAAGGTCATAGACCTTCGCTAGAGGGCATGCGTGCACGTCATGTGACGATACAAAGCGAGCAGCAGCATTCATCAATCGTCCAACCAAGACCAAGACAGTAGGCCATTCGACTTGCTTCCTGGTGTGGTTGAAGACTGTGCGGCACCCAATGGGCACACACTTTCCGCAAGTGCAGTCGTTCCTTCATGATGGTGTGCACACTTCCGACGCTCAATCCGACCATGGCGGCTATGGCGTTCACTGTCACTCGGCGGTCCTGGGTAATGAGTGCATCAACCAGCTGGACATTGTCATCGGTAATGTAGGGGGGTGCCCCGGACCGGGCATCATCGGCTAACGACACCCGTCCTTCCCTGAAGCGCTTGTGCCACGCCTTGACCCTTGCAAGGGACATGCAGTGTTCGCCGTACACTTGTGATATTCGTCGATAAATGTCCGTTCCCCCTACTCCTTTCACTGTCAGAAACCGAACAACACCTCTTTGATCTTCGGTTGACACCTCCATGTCACTGTTTGCAATGCGACTGGCAGCGTTGGACGATTGATGGATGCTGCTGCTTGCTTTGTTTCGTCACGTGACATGCACGTGTGCCCTCTAGCAACAGGCTGTGACCATCCCTGCTCTGGTCGGAACCACACCTCGTTACACACGCCACGATTAGCCGATGTCGTCACCAGTTTTCGCATTACAGCCTCCGGCTTGTTACTTTTTGAATGCACCTTATATTTGCCTTGTAAATTTGGATCTGACGATGCTCGCTTGACGAGCGAAACATGTCATCCCTTAGTTTTCTCCTTTTTCAATAGTCTGTAACAATCTATCTATTAATCACACATGTAATTGATTTCAGGTTACTTTTTCACATATTCCAGTAATTGGAATTATTTTGTGTTGACCAACTGAAATTTACAAAATTGATTTTTAATAAAGCAACGCTTAAAAATGGCTTCAAAGCTATCTTTAAAAAATATATATACCACCAGCTTAACACAATTATATGTACTACAAAAATAACTTCAAAAGTGGTAAGCATTAGCGAGTGTGCGTTAGGCTAATTTAGTCGTTAGTAGACTGGCATTATCACCTGATGGCACATGGGTACAGAAACAGGTTCTTATGACAGATAGTCCAAGTGATTCAGTGTGATGAGAGAGGAGGAATGTTCTCTTCTCTTGTTGCTATGGGAATGTTTACATTGGCTTCTACTCTAACTGTACCATAATAGTATTGTACGTCAGTGCATCTCCCAGGAGCATAGCAGCAATAACCCCCTCCACTACCTTCCTTCTCCTCGTTTCCCCTCTTGGCTCGCGGGTCCGTGCAGGTTTGCGCCATCAGGTATTAATTAATCTATAATGAGGTAATTTATACTATGTAAGAAATGTTCTTATATTATATGTTTTTATGAACTTTTAATATAAATAAATAATTTTTAAATCTAATTTTTTGTAAAATGTCCTTATATTGTTGCTAGTGAATATGTTTCTGAATCAATGGCTGATGAAGGGTGCAATTTGTTATAAGCCCCGAAACATGTACCAATCTTTTTATTTAATTATATAATAATTTAAATGTATTGACTAGGTGAAACATTTCTTACATAGCATAAAATACCCATTAATACTGTTTGCCAATATGGATCCAGAATGGATCAAAACATTCCTATTAATCTATACTCTCGAGGCCCACAATGTGGGATAGTGTCACATGAATAGGAGAAGAGAAGTTCACAGTTGACTGAATTCTCAGCAGCAGAGTTATAGAGTGACGACAGTACATATATTATTACAGTCGCACAGAAACACAGCTTATCAGAGACACACCCACGTACACATCACCCCTAAAATGAATTGACAATCATCATGTTTTTGTAATGATAAATACATCTAATATAATTATATAACCTACTTTATTGGCTGACAGCCTGAAATATGCATCTCCTTTCTTAAATAATTTCAATAATAAGCATTATCATTTGAGTCTTCAGTCTTTTGACTGGTTTGATGCAGCTCCCCATGCCTCCCTGTCATGAGCTAATTGTTTCATCTCTACCACACCTAACATCCGATGCAATCTGTTTAACATATTCTAACCTTGGTCTACCCCTACAGTTCTTGTCCTCGACTTTTCCTTCTATAACTAAGTTTGCTATTCCTGTGTGTCCTACCAACTTATCTCTTCTCTTCATTAGGAGTCTCCAGAAACATCTCTCCTCTCCCACTCGTTTTAATACCTCTTCGTTTGTAACCCTCTCTACCCATCTGATCTTCATCATTCTCCTGTAACACCACATTTCAAACGCTTCAATTCTCCTCATTTCTGCTGCACTAACAGTCCAAATTTCACTTCCATAGAGCAGCATGCTCCAGAAAAAGGCTTTCAAAAATTACTTTCTAATACCTTCAAAAACTTTCTTTTCTGTAGAAATGCTTTCCTTGCCTGAGCCAAACTACTTTTTATAACCTCTTTGCTTTATTCATCACTGGTTATTATGTATCCTAAGTAGCAGAAGTTTCCTACTTCCTTTAGCTTTTCACCTGCCATAAGGGTTTCTGATTTCTTTTGACAGCATTCAATTATCTTTGTTTTACATTTATTGATTTTTAACTAAGGCAGAACAACTCTGTTTTCTTAATATAATTTTCATTATCAAATAAAAGACAATTATGTTTATCACCAAATCTCATGCTTGTTTCAGGTATGGCCGTAGACCAATTTTCTTTGCCTCCCTAGTGCTACAAGTGGTAGCAGGTACATTAGTCGCTCTCTCCCCAGAATACGTCTCGTTCTTGATCTTCCGCCTGGTGGTCGGCCTGTCATCGTCGGGTGTCTTCCTCGTTGCCTATGTTCTGGGTGAGTCACACTTTCCACTTACTGTCTCTCGTCAATGGTTTGTCCATAAGCATGACGTCTGTCTTCTCTGTCCAGCCCTGGAGATGGTGGGCCCCAGCAAGCGACTCTTCGCGGGAGTCGTATGCCAGATGTTCTTCACTCTGGGCTATATCTTAACAGCTGCCTTTGCCTACTTCATCAAGGACTGGAGGATTTTGCAAGTGGCTCTCACCCTCCCAGGAACTGTCTTCCTTGTCTATTGGTGGTATGTATTATTGATTACGTCAGTCGATTTCGTTAGTTTCGAGGCCGGTTTTCTTTAACATGGATATGTTTTAGGGCTGGAATTCTCTCTGTGATTAGCGTATTTGACGTGGATGAAGGGATCTCTGTGAATGGTGTCGAACTCAACAATTTGCGTTACGTAGATGACACTATTGTGTTTGCGGATACATTGGAAGGGCTGCAGAAGCTGATGAACAAAATTTCTGATACAAGCAAACGATATGGCCTGGATATAATTTTATTAATGCAGCCAATGGCCATGTATTTTTCTTTTCAGGACGGGTCAGGGAAGAGATTATGAAAGGAAATCAGCCATGGACCTATTGAAAGGAACCGTCCCGGCATTTGCCTGGTAGTGAAAATGGGAAACCACGAAAACCATTTTCAGGACGGCCGAGGTGAGATTCGAACCCACGCTCTCCCGATGCCAGCGAGACCTGAGATAGCACGTAAGCGCTCTTGGCCACCGCGGCCGGTATATGGCCTGGATATCAACATAAATAAAACAAAATTTATGATAATTAGCAAGACGTATATAAGAGGGGTGAATTTGTACATTAATGGTAATAGCATAGTGCAAGTTTCCCACTATACATATCTGGGTACCATCATTACCGAATCATGGGACAGGTCTCAAGAGGTAACATGTCGCATTGGAAAGGCGAGGAGTATTTTCAACTCAATAAGCTCAATTTTCAAAAGCCACGATCTTACCATGAACATCAAACTATGGCTCCTCAGGTGCTATGTATTCTCAGTTCTCTTGTATGGTATAGGCTACCACTGTTAGACTTGAAGCCTTTGAACTATGGCTTTACAGAAGAATACTCAGAATATCATGGATTCATAAAGTTTCAAATCAGGAAGTTCTACGCAGAGTTGAAAAAAGACCAGAACTGATCAACATCATTAAGTGTCGTAAACTACGGTACCTTGGTCACATTATGAGTAATCAAAAAAGGTATGAGCTGCTTCAACTTACACTACAAGGAAAGAGATCGCCTGGTCGAAGGAGAATTTCCTGGCTCAACAACCTTAGAACCTGGTTCAACAAAAGCTCTGAAGAATTGTTCCGAATTGCCACAGATAAAGCCAGAATAGCCATGCTGATCGCCAGTGTCCGAAACGGACAGGCATGCTAAAAAGAAGAAGAAGATTAGCGTGGACAAGACACCGACACGGATATCCGATGGTTACCATGGCAACAAGTGTTTGTCATCTAGACCTACCGGTATGCATTCTAGTTCAGTAGAGACATCTATATGTTGCTATAAGAAAATCTTACTTACTATTATTGAAAGTTAGTTCATGGCTTTCCTGGATCTGGAGAAAGCATTCAACCCTGTTCTTTATATGCTTATCTGGTATCTCTTCGATCTCATGCTGTATTCCCTCCCACACGGACTCACGACTGATGGAACGTGGGTTGGCTATCACGGGACCCTAGCTGAGTCCGGCATTGCTCCCACATTGCCTTTGGGGTGGACCCTCTCCTCTCTGCCTTTCTTGGCTCTCCTTCCTTCCAAGTCCCTAAATTCTCATTCTTCAAGGGTTGAGGGCATTTCCTTTCCTCCTGTCTTTTATTTACATTCTTCTCCTGTTTGTTTCCCATTTCCTTTTCTAGTTTGTAAGTCAGTAGTTAGTTTTGGTTGTAGGTTTCATTCGATCATCTTTCATTTTCACTATTACCCTAGATGTTAGGCCCCTAAAAATAACAATTATCATCATCATGGTGTACCAGAAGCTTTAGCTTGCCACGGTGGGTGAGTGGATATAGTGTGTCGGTCTACTAACCCCAAGATTGCAGGTTCGCTCCTGGCCGTGGTAAGTGATATTTGAAAGGCGGCGAAAATACGACACGCATGTCATACGATGTTGGCATGTCAAAGAACCCATTTGAATTCAGTAGGCCGTGTTCATAATGGCAAAATTAATCTCGGGAGTTTCCGCCAACACAAAGTTCCTCATTTCTCTACTAGAAAGCGCTATAGTGTTCAAGGAGCTTAGATATCTAACCTCCTTGACTTTCATAGTGATTCAAGGAACAACGAAATTCGACATGCAAACTACCCTCTGGGTGTCAAATTACAAAGCTTGCACCCAGCACCCGAGGCCATTCGATATTATTATTATTATTATTATTATGATTATTATTATTATTACCAGAAGCTTTTGTCCACTGGATCCTCCTCCTCCACAGTAATACAACTAGTTTTGTATACAATGCTGCTGTCATCACCAAACATTTGGTATTCGAATGGGCGTTCACCAGCGATCTGCACTTTCTCCTCTCTTGTTTATCCTATGTATGAACACAGTGACTGAAGATTTGCAGAGGCAACCACCATGGACATTACTGTACGTCAATGGTATCATGCTGGCAAGCGAGAACCATAACGATCTGGAACATTTGGTCGACCTTAGGAATGCAAGATCCTGTGAATTTGGACTACGGCTCAACCTTACTGAATATCTTGAGTGTGGTTCCCAGACAGATGGCATAATAATAGTAGATGGTACCCACTACCAAAGGCTTCACATCTCCAAAACCTGATCTCCTAAGTGACACCTGAGGGTGACACACTATCGGACGCTCATGCAAGAGTGAATGAAGCGTAGATGAAGAGGCACCAGGTCACAGGCATTTTCGGTGACCATGAGATCCTTTTACATCTGATGTCAAAGTCTATCAAACAATCATCCACCCAGTGTCTTTGTATGGGACCGAATTTTGGCCTAATACAAAGAAACATGAACAGGCTCACAGACAATGGAGATGCGGATGCAAAGATTGTCCTTGAGTATTACACAGCGGGATCATATTAGCAATGAACACCTTTGGAATTTCCCCTATCCAAGCCAAAATGAGGAAGGTGCAGTTATGTTCATATGGACATGGGGCCCAAGTAGATGCAGAGTCTACAGTGAATAAGACACTACTACTAAAACCAGTTGGATATGAACCTCAAGGATGACCAATAAAGAGATGGATGCATATCCTACAATAGGATATGTGCATAGTAGTTCTTCGTCCTTCAGATGCAGCACATCACAATAAATGGAGGCGAGATGCAAAGTGACGGACCCCAAATCATAATTGGAACAATGCCAGGTAGATGAAGAGTATGTTGAAATGAATGTTCATGAAGTTACTAACAAATCGTTCAAAAATTAGACTTTTTCTTCTAGCGTTTTTGATTTTCCATTAACTTCAGTGACTGTAGGTTGGTAGCATAAGGTGTTTTTTCCTCGCTTGTAAAAGTAAGTTGAAAGACAGAGCATGAGTTTATCTTGTGTCTGAGCGTTGTTTAACGTGTTTTCCTCACTCAATAGTCATATCTGATGTTGTTTTTTTTAATTAATGTATAGCTTATACTTATAATTAATGTCTACTGCATGTTTCTCCTTTGTATAATTTAAGGTTTTATTGTTAGTGTCAAATGACCCTTTGTTTTTGAGCTAACATAAAATGTTCTTGTTTGACATAGCTTATCTAATGAATTCATTTAATACCTAAGCTTGCCACGGTGGGTGAGTGGTAAACGTGTCGGTCTACTAAAGCCAAGCTTGCAGGTTCGTTCCTGGCCATAGTAAGTGATTTTTGAAAGGCGGCAAAAATTACGACACCATGTCATACGATGTTGGCATGTCAAAGAACCCATTTGAATTCAGTAGGCCGTGTTCATAATGGCTAAATTAGTCTCGGGAGTTTCCGCCAACACGAAGTTCCTCATTTCTCTACTGGAAAGCGCTATAGTGTTCAAGGAGCTTAGATATCTAACCTCCTTGACTTTCATAGTGATTCAAGGAACAACGAAATTCGACATGCAAGCTACCCTCTGGGTGTCAAATAACAAAGCTTGCACCCGGCACCCGATGCCATACGATATTATTATTATTATTTAATACCTAAGTGAAATAATAATAATATCGTATGGCCTAGGGTGCCGGGTGCAAGCTTTGTTATTTGACACCCAGAGGGTAGCTTGCATGTTGAATTTCGTTGTTCCTTGACTAAGTGAAAAAGGGCCAGTAAAGGCCTAAAACATGTACTAGTAAAAACAAAAATACATGTATTGACAGGGCGGATCAGAGAATCATTTTATTGATTTAATTTAATTTGTAAGTCAATTCGGATCCGAAAGTTTAAAATGGGCAACATAAAAACCACACATCAATCCTGAATGTTACATTTCTTTGGGGTAACAAAACTGTCGCTTACAGTGACATCGGACAAGAGTGTAAACTCTCAAAGATTGCCACACATGTGGAAAAAGCAGCACATCAATGCATTTCTCATCAGGAGGAAAAATTGAAAATTTTTAAATCCTAACTTTCTATCACTTTATAAACTGTAATTGTTATATACTTTGTCCTAGCAGCAACCTTTACTGATCACCAGAATTCTGGTTCCCAGGTTCATTCCCGAGTCAGCTCGATGGCTGCTGACCAAGGGTCGTGTCGAGGAAGCTAAACAGGTGGTGATGAAGGCAGCCAAAGAAAACAAGGTGACTATACCTAAAGAAATGCTGGAAAGTCTGCTTCCTCCTGAAAAGCAGCCAGAAGAGAATGCGTCAGTGCTCGACCTGTTTCGCCATCCCAATATGAGAAAGAGATCCCTCAACATTTTCTTTAACTGGTATGTATCTTCAGCAGAAAGTGATCTGGTCATTATTTAATTAATTAATATTAAGGTTCATTCGGAAGCGCATTACAGTTACCATATGCTGATATGTTCAGTTACTGTCTTGACTAGAGCCTGTTAGAGATCTGATTCTCCTAGGGCAGTCTATTAGATGATAGCACTCACTAGTTTTGTCACATACGGTGCAAACACAGTCTTCGGTTGATTGATGAAATCTAAAAGGAAGGAAATTTGTAGTTATACGTGACCGTTAATTTCGCGATCATGAGCCACGGGGACCTCCTTTTTACGTGGAATCTGAACCACAGGACATGGCATTTCACTTCAAAAATCTCACATGCATTGGCCGGGAAATGAACCCGGTCCACCGTGTGAGAGGCCAACAGCTTGACCGCTGTGCCACCATGCCCCTTTGATGAAATCTCTTGAAGTGGCTTATCTTATGGTGAAAGTATGTGTGGCTCTCTTTGGTTCTGGTTCTTTCTACCCTTGCACTAGTGTCGTAGAAGTTGGTCAGTATCTTATTTCCATTCGTTTCTGTATTCTAGAAGATTTATATATGACTTACCCGAATAAATCCTATCAAAGAAACTGAAACAAGAAACTGATACAAAAGGCCCTACATTTGCTATACTCTTGGGGAAAGATACAATCCACAGCATGCAACAGAACCAGATGGCGAGCCTTTGTTTCGGCCATATGCTCCTCAACAGGAGTTTAAGGAATTATGTCAAGTAATATAAGGTTATCAGCCCAAGCACCCTATCCTGGTGGGGGGCTGCCCCTTGCTCGCGGCAGTTTTCTGTAGGGCTTGTCTCCCTTAGCCTTTGTAGATCCCTCTACTGACTGCAAGGCAGTAGCTGTCGGCTGGTGGTACTTCTGCCTTTTCCGCCGTTGGGATGTTATATCCATCACCCTCATCCGTCTTCCAAGCCATTCTCCACTCAGTCTCTTCAGCAGAGCCCGGTTAGCCATCTCTTTTCAGTGTTCCTGTAGGGCCTTCACAGCTACCGTAACGGTCCTGGGACACACAAGGTTCCCACTGTACTTCGCCCCTACCGGCAATCCCCTACTTTGTGCCGTTGCCCATCTCCCACGACGTGGACGAGGGGTTGGTCTTATGGGAGTTAGTTATTGTTGTTTTAAGGGGCGTAACTACGAGGTCATCTGCCTCTAGGTCTTGTGGGAGACTTCTATATATGGGCCTAGTCAATATCATCATAATCTTGCACAGTTTCCAGCCACTGGCCGGGTCTGTTTGGAACACAAGCCTCTCCAACGTCTTCTGTCTTCCCACCATCTCTCAGCCTCCACCCTTGTCCAGTCTTCTCCTCTCTTCCTCGCGCTTTCTTCCACCCCCTTCAGCCACCTGTCTCTCGGTCTTCCTCTCGGTCTCTTCCTTCCCACTTCGTCTCGTGTATCCTCCTGGGTATCCTCTTCTCCTCCATTTGATTTACATGTCCATACCATCTAAGTCTAGATTTCTCTATACCATCCTGTAATGGTTCCTCCTTCATTAATTCTCTGGTCCTCTCATTTCTTATTCTGTCCATCTTTGTAGCTCCAATACTGCTTCTCAAGAACCTCATTTCACTGGCCTGTATTTTGCTCTTCTCCCTTCCTTTCATAACCCAGGTCTCCGAGAGATACGTCAGGATAGGGACATAGTATGTCCGATATATTATTTTTTTGCTGTTCCGAGGGACATCCTTGCTCCATAACATGCTTCTCACACTCCTCCGGAATGCTTCTGCCTGTCTTCCCTGCTCATTTATTTCTCTATTGTTTCTTCCATTATCTTGTATCAGGCTTCCCAGATACTTGAAAGGTGCTGGTAAGGAAATTAGAGAGAGGGCTGTAGTAAGACCTCAGATGGAATACACTGCAGGTGCGTGGGATCCATATCAATTATACTTGATAGCATAGAATCATCCATAATAGGTCACCAATTTAGATGGGTTGGTCATGTCCATCAGATGGATCATGTGAGATGCTATATGGTGAGTTATGCTATGGCACCAGACCTCATGGTGGTCCTAAGAGGTGCTACAAGGACCAATTTAAGCAGACCCTGAAATTGACAGGTCTTCATTCACAAACCTGGGACATGCTGGCTGAAGACTGCTCAACTTGGCGCCGTATCATCTCGGATACTGTAAAAACGTTTGAAAGGGATCGATGCACACATGAAGAGGCCAAGCTAGGAAACTTCATGCAGCCCAACCACATCCTCCTCCAGAAAACTATGTGACTTGTGTGGACGCTTGTTCCATGCCAGGATTGGACTCTTTAGTCACCGTAAACAGATCCACAAACTGGAATGAAGGAAGAAGATTTATACTCGAATTCGAGTTAAAGCCGATGATGATGATGACTTGATAAATGAGTTGGAAGGGGTGTAAAGGAAGGCCACAAGTCCTGCCGTACTATGTGTACTTACCCAGGTAAACCACTTTTCCTTTCTATTTTCCCCCTCCAAATTTTTGACGAGAAATACAAAATTGAAAATATACAACACCATCATTAGGCCAGTTCTAACTTATGGTGCAAAATCATGGAGTTTGACAAAACAGGAAGAACACCAGTTGCAGGTTTTCGAAAATAAAGTGTATAGGAGAATGTTTGGACCATTTTTTGACTCTGCATCTCAAAGCTGGAAACAAAGATCAAATAAAGACATACACTCACTATCGCAGCAAGCAACAATACTCGACAGCATTAATTCAGAAGTCTTCAATGGGCTGGTCTTTTACTAAGGATGGGAGATGATAGGATGGTCTTAAAAATCTTTAAAGAAGAACCAAGAGGAAAAAGGCCAGTAGGAAGACCACCAAGTTCCAGGAAAAATGAAATCTCCAAACTTTGTAGACGTCTGAATGATGACAACTGGCAAGAACTCGCCAGAACAGAGTTCAGTGGACAATTTGTGAGATAGGCACGGGATCTTCGTGTCCCAAAGAAGCCTTCTGAGTGAGTGAGTGTGAGCTTGATAATGTACCCTACTTTTTTCTTTTGCCTGTATATTACTATGAGCCCTTATAGTGCCAAGGCCTAATATATTGGCTGAGGGAGCTTTTGCTAAAACATGCCAAGGGCCGCATATATTTTTAATAAAAATTTTCTTTCTATTTCCAGCCACGCAATGCTATCACTTTTTTAACCCAGACAACGTGGGAATCATTCGCTTTCTCTCTGGATATATCGATGTGGTTAAGTTCCGTGAATAACTAGATTCATAATAAGTGTTCTTTGAACATGTTGGAGGCAGCTTACTTCCCGCACGTGTGACATTTGAAGCCGTGTTTGTTTGTAGAAATCGATGGTACATGAATAGGGTGTCCAGATTTCAAGAATAGAAAAACGGAACACACGTCCCAAAACATGTTCTTTTTATTATTAAGGTTGTTAAATATTGTAATAAATAATATGCACATGTATTAAATAAACATTACATAATCAAATTCACAAAATTAAAATTAGATATTGCTGACATATCATATAGGCCTATGACACCAGCAACTTACAAATACTTTTCATTTGAATTACCCTTTGCATGGATTTTTTATATGTAAGTACCTTCTGATAAAATTCACTACAATTTTCGTCATTGTAATATGTGAACAATATTCTTGTGTTATCAAACTAATGGAGCTTGAGTTTCTATCATCTCTCCATTTGATATTCATGACAGAAAAAACTCTCTCCATAAGAGAATTAGAGGGGAAAATGCTTAGTATTAACTTCACAAGGACTACGATATTCCTTAATTTTGTTGCCGCTAATAAATCTATAACATGTACCCATCTATCTGACACAGACATAGAAATCATTTTCTCTTTCAAACTTGCCCCTGTACCACCAGAAATCAAGCTAGATATTACAATCAATTCTGAAGCAGGACATTTGAAAATTGGTAAATTGATTTGTACAACACAGTGAAGAATTTGGCTTTAAAAACAAAAATGATGGTGTTCTCTAAAAAGGCAATAAGAGCAAATAATAATATAGTTGAACAAGTGTCCTCCTTCAAATACTTGGGCACCATATTGAACAAACTATGTGACTCCAAACAAGAAATAAAATCTAGAATTGAACAGGCCAGGAAACAATTCTTTACCTTGCGGAAATTCTTTGTACGATCAGATCTCAGTCTACAGTTGCGAATCCGCATGATCCGTTGTTACATATTTTTTGTTCTTCTATATGGTTGCGAATGCTGGACCATGGATCCTTCTATTGAAAAACAAATCGATGCCTTTGAAATGTATCTATATCGTCGTCTCCTGCGCATACCTCAGACATTGAAAATTTCAAATGTCAAGGTCCTACATCGGATAAAAAAGCAAAAAGAACTGCTACATGTTATAAAGCAAAGAAAGACACAATACCTAGGTCACATCATGCGAAACGAGAGGTACCAATTGTTACAGTTAATTATTGAAGGAAAGATACAAGGAAAAAGATCCGTTGGGAGACACAGAAATTCATGGTCGAAAGACATTGGAAGGTGGCACCGGTGTACATCGGAGGAAGCATTTCATACTGCAATGTCAAGGTCAGAGCTGGCTACGTGGATCGCCAATCTTCGTTTGGAGACGGCGTCTTAAGAAGAAGAAGTCAATAATTGATGAAAATAGAATACATTACCAGTTTCGGCCACATTGTGGGTCTCTTTGGTGATTTTTTTCTAAGATAAATCAAAACTATTTGAATTACGAGCAAAGATATTGAATCGATATTTAACTCAACAGTTAGGTCATGGTGCCAAGCTCTCTGCTGACTCGGTAGATGCGTGGGTTAGAGCCCTACTGTCGGCCGTCGTTGAAATGGTTTTCAATGGTTTCCCCATTTTCAACAACAGGCAAATGCTGGTACGATACCTTCTGACAGGTCACGGCAGCTTCCACATCCTTGTCCACATCCTTGCCCAGTTTCATTCATTCCATCTCTCATCCCGGAGCCCAAGTCGCCCATGGGTATCGTCTAGAAAGGCCCGCACTCTGCCTCTCAGAAGGCCACAGGACAAAAATAAACTTGGGATTTCCTTTTCTTTGATAAAAATGTTTCATAAAACATATCTGTAACAATGTATGTATTTTTCAGAAAATTAATTTAGAGTATCATCAATTTAAAGCCCTCATTGTTACAAATCTGTTTTTTGAATACTTTTTATGAAAACTTTTTATCAAAGAAAGGGGATAACAGATTAACAAATTCACCATCAAGCAGTCTTCTTGAACGGCACCGAGAAATATTTCAGTTATAGACAGGATTCCGGTTAATACAGGTGAACATAAAAATATTTAAGAGTGTAAATACATTACTGTGGTTTGGTACATGCTGAATGTCTTGTTAATAATCCAGCTACAGGGCTTACACCAATTACACGCTAAACACGAGCACAAACAGCAAATTACACATATTATCGACTACATTATTGTCATCACCGGCATCATCCTCTGGTTTCTTTTCTTGGCGGTAATGCTCAATTTTACCACCAGGTAAGACACCTCCTGTGGGATGAGCAAATGCCCTTGAAAACAAAGATGACATTGTACAAGTCCTATTATACACCCATTGTTACATACAGTCTCGAAACCACAACACTAACCAATAGAGATAACTCTAAACTCCAGGCTGCCGAAATGAAATTCCTACGTACCATGATTCAGGAAACCAGGAAAGACAAGATCAGGAATGAGAAGATTAGAGAAGAAGTAGGAATAGATGATTCTCTCCTCAATAAGATCCAGATCTCAAGACTTAAGTGGTTTGGTCACATGAAGAGGATGCCTCCAAACAGAACTGCACGGAAGGAATTTGAGAGAAAAGTAGAAGGAAGACAACCCGTGGGAAGGCCACGAAAGAAGTGGATAGATACAGTCAAGAACGATGTACTGCAGAGAGGTCATGATTGGGACAAGTTGGTGGAGGAGGAGTGGTACAAGGAGAGGGTGAAATGGAGAGGGCTCATATACCACACCCGGGCAACTGGAGTTGTTTCAGGATGATGATGATGAATGCTCGATAAATACCGCGATGTTTTCCAACGCTAGCTTCAATAATTTTAATATTTTAACATTTAAATCTAAAACAATGAGCTTTAACCCTTCCATTACTTACGTACTTAACAACAGCACAACTTTCTACAATTGGTCACTGAATCGCATTAAATAAAAATTTTACAGTACTCTATTGCGTGAGATGCAGTTCAGGTTTGTTCATTCCTCCTCATTACCCCTGTACGTTAATCCTCACATTCCCTTCACAAGTGAAGGTCACACAAGACTTGAGAAATATTGCCAAGGGCTGTCCAAACCAAGGAAAGTGAACATAACAAGTAGTCAA
Source organism: Meconema thalassinum (assembly GCA_946902985.2). NCBI lineage: Eukaryota > Metazoa > Arthropoda > Insecta > Orthoptera > Tettigoniidae > Meconema > Meconema thalassinum. Next base: position 195,909,260 of record OX336395.1, read on the forward strand.
TTGAATTCTTAAAACATTCCTGTTCCATAAATGAATTACTGTTATATCACATAATTTTCCATTAAATAAATTGTTATTTGTTTCCGTGTTAGACAGGTTTCGCTACATACAGGTAAATTAACTGGAATAATAGGTCATTTTATCCGTTGTGGACAGGATTACGTTTATTAAAGGTTCCGTTAAAGACAGGGTTTACTGTACTATGATGTGTGATTCAATGGCGTTCTTGGCCTGGTGAGAGAGAGCTAGTTAAAATCTCCAGTTTATAAAAGTTGAATGTGAAGTCACTGCTACCAATTGAACTCTGGTGTGTTTTGAGTGTTTCAGGTTTGCCAACAACATCACCTACTATGGTCTGTCTTGGAACACTTCTAACCTGGGCGGGAATCAGTATTTTAACTTCTTCATCTCTGGAGCGGTGGAGATCCCAGCCTACATCTTCTTGCTGTTGACGCTCAACAGATGGGGCCGCAAATATATCCTCGTGGGCTGCATGATGCTGGCAGGTGTGGCCCTAGTCTTGACTCCCTTCATTCCGACAGGTACTCCAGCCTAATTATTTGGTTTGTTTATAATTCAGTATGTTAAAAGTCTTAATTTTTTAAATTAGAGATATCTCTATCTTTGCAAGCAAAAATCACTGATAGAACCTAACCCTAGATAATATCCATGTCAATAAACCAGATTACAGAAGATCAAAAGGCGAATTGGAAGAACTTGTATCAATAAAAGTTATAAAAAAGATGGGCAATGGCGAATAATACCTAACAATATTGTCTATAACAACCTAGAACCCATTATTGATACCATGCAAAAGAAAAGACTAGGATTCTTTGGACACATCATGAGAATGCCAGATTCACATCTTCTAAAACAACTAGTACAGTACAATCTTGCTTTAAAAAAAAAACTAAAAAAAAAAAACTGGATGCCGATGGTTAAAAGAAATCAGAGAGGACCTAAAAAAAATTGGCCTAACAAAGGAAGGAAGGAAGCTTGTAGTTTAACGTGACCGTTAATCTTGAGATCATGAGCCACGGGACCTCCTTTTTACGTGGAATCCGAACCACAGGACGTGGCATTTCACTTCGAAAAATTGGCCTAACAATAGAAGATGCTACATACAAGAAAAGTTTAACTACAACACTTAAAAATATGACTTTTCATTTTCCACTCATAAAAAAGAAAATTCCAACAAGAATATTTTCTGCCCAAGAAAGGGCAAGAAGATCAATACAAATGAAGAAGTAGCCTACTGGGAGGATCGCAAGGCTTGTACAGTTCCTACAAGTCAACGAACTAATGGTTGTTTAAAGTGATCCTTTGTGGTCTCAAAAGAAGAAGAAGAAGAAGAAGAAAAGAACTGGGACATGGAACAGCAAGTCATCTGCCCCTGGAGTACCATTTTATAGCAGCACTATTGTGAGATAAGTCATTAACCCATTAGTGTGCATGATCCAAAATATTGAATTTGTTTGTTTAGTCAGTCCTAGAGTATGTGGAGGAGGTGAAGAAGATAAGTGACAGGATGATCAAAGGAAGGATACAGTCCCAGACAGGGACAAAAGATCTGGTTCAAGTATATGCTCCACAAACGGGGAATAAAGAAGAGAACTTAGAAGAATTCCTAGAAGAGGTGAAAAATATATAGAGGTTAAGGAAATAATAGTAATGGGAGATTTGAATGCACAAGTAGGAAGAGACAGACAAGGAAGAGAGGAGATTTTGGGACCATATAGTTATGGCAGTAAGAATCCAGAAGGGAATTTCTTAATGGACTTCTGTCAGCGGAACCAATTAATTATAGGGAATACGTGGTTCAGAAAGAAAAATAGTCAGAAGATAACGAGGTATGGATGGGGAGATAGAAGAACGAAAACTCTGACAGACTATGCTTTAGTCGAAAAAGGACATCGGAAAGAGATAATGGATGTCACAGCCATGCCAGAGCAGGCCTTTGGAGAAGACCATAGGGCAGTGGTAGCAAAATTAAAAGTAAGAAAAGTTATGAGATTACCAGAAAAAAGGGAAAGAAAGATTAAGGTCTGGAGACTAAAGGAAAAGGAGGTTGCAGGAGAGTTTAAAAAAGAATTGCAAGAACAGATACCAAGGATGGATATTACCCATGAGGAACAAGAATGGGAGAAGTTTAAGAGTGCATTTGTAAACAGTGCAGAGAAACATGTGGTAGAACATCAGGAAAGGTACGGGAAAAGGCGACAAAATGGTGGAATGATAGAGTGAAAGAAAAGTTAAGGGAGAAGAAGAAAACTTGGAAGGAATGGAGAACAAAAAAGACTGAAGAAAGTAGAGCAAAATATATAAAAGCAAACAGAGATTGCAAGAAAGTAATTGCAGAGGAATAGAAGAAAGGCCGGGAAGAATTCATTCAGGAAATAAGGGAGGATTTAAATTGTGGAAAGAAATTGCTGTTTGGAATTATAAAAAGTAGAAGAAATGAAAAGGTGAACACTGGGTTCATGAAAAACAAAGGTGAAATATTGACAAAGCCAGAAGAGATAACAGACAGATGGAAAGAATATTTCAGCGAGCTGTTGAATGTGAGACGCCGGACATGCGGAGAAGTTATTCAAACAGCCAAAACGGTGGAGGAAAAAATAGAAGAAGAACCAGACATTACTATGGCAGAAGTGGAATGGGCAGTTAGGAAGATGAAGATGGGGAAAGCTGTGGGAATCAACGAAGTGGCAATAGAATGATCAAGGCGGCAGGACCAGTGGGACTGCAGTGGACATATGGACTTCTCAGGAGTGTGTGGAGAGAGAAGAAAGTTCCTGAAGACTGGGAAAAGGGGATAATATTACCAATATTCAAGAAAGGAGACAGGAAGGTGTGTGGTAACTACCGAGGAATCACCATCATCTGACATGTTGGCAAAGTAATGGAAAGAATCCTAGAAAAAAGAATTAGAGTAAAGGTAGAAAACCAAATAGAGGGATGAGAGCAGAGTACAGGTAGCTGAGATGAGATTCCTAAGAAGTATGGTCCAGAAAACGAGGAGAGACAGAGTGAGAAATGAAGATATATGGAAAGAACTGGGAGTACAGAAACTAAATGACAAACTGGAGCAAAACAGATTGAGATGGTTTGGACATGTCAAACAGATGAATGAAGTAAGGCTACCAAGACGAGCACTGGAACGACGGATGACAGGGAAGAGAGGACGAGGAAGACCAAGAATGCGTTGGATGGTCTCGGTGAAGAATAGCATTAGTAAACGGAACCTGGATTGGAACACCGTGTCGGAAGAGGAATGGTGGAACGACAGAACGAAGGAGAGGAACCATATTTGCCCCCACCCAGTGTCAGCTGGAAAAGGAAGGAAGGAAGGAAGCTTGTAGTTTAACGTGACCGTTAATCTCGAGATCATGAGCCACGGGACCTCCTTTTTACGTGGAATCCGAACCACAGGACATGGCATTTCACATCGAAAATCTCACATGCATTGACCGGGAATCGAACCCGGACCGCCTTGGTGAGAGGCATTCAGCTGGAAAAGGGGAAATGAAGATGATGATGATGAGTCAGTTATCTCTCTAGGGGCAGATGGCATCGCTATTCCACTTCTTAAAACAATATTCATCGGTCTGTCTATCCATTTGAGGCGATGATAGCAGTGAAATTATTGCTTATGGCCTTCTCTCACATTTAACCAAGTGATATGGTACAATTTAATTAAATGAAATGTAATATTTTTCAGTCGGTAAACATGATTGTACCCAATTGTAATGGAAGGTTCCCTAATCAAGAAAAAAAAATTACTCGAGGTTTATTAATCTCATTTTTTCAGGTTTAGGGAATCACCCATTACAATTGGGTACAATAGTGTTGACCAACTTAAAAACATTAAATTTCAATTACTAAAGCAACACTGAAAAATGGCTTCCAACACAATATTAATGAAATGAAATAAATACAAGCTCAAGATTAAACTAAATTGTACATTATGCAATAGAAGACTCATTTAAACAATGGCAATACTGAGATGAATTAAATATTTGTTTAACGGTCCATAGGTTTTGTCTTGGTTGTTGTTGGTTGAGCAGCAATGATTCTGTGACTTTCCTATAACAAGGGGAGGAAATTTATGCAAATGATCAAAATTCGAAGCTAGTATATCAGTTGTATGATCCTCACTTTGTGTGGTCGTCAGTGTTCGGTTCTCTGTCAATACTCTCTTGTGTGGTTCATGTAAAGGCAGTGGCGGATCCAGGCCTTGCGGGGCCCTGGGCGATATGATAAGGAGGGGCTCACAACAATAGGAAATAAAAAATATCAAATCAAATGGAAAATAGTTTGGTAATAATAATAAAAAAATAAAGAATAGTTACAATATTTTGAATACACTACAGTACATTTTTAATAATATGAAAGAAACCTTTAAGTCCCCTTGAAGAAGATTATGTAAACTATGAAATATTAAAATATTACTTTGTGACTCTTTTCCCGGATGAAGTCTTCTATTATTTCACTGAAATCTAAACTTGCTAAACGGTCACGGGAGGTCATAGCTGCACTGAAAAAAGGAACATGAATCATAAATTAATTTGAAAAGTATAATTAATTAATTAATTAAATTTAAAAAATCCATGTCGCGGGGCCCCCGGGACCATGGGGCCCTGGGCGGTCGCCCTCCTCGCCCTCCCCTAGAACCGCCCCTGTGTAAAGGATAATAAAATTCATCACCACAAGTCATATTACTCATTGCTGGGCATCGTGACACCATGAACTAAGCGCATCCCAGATGGTTACCAGCTTTTCTTAAAGCCTGCTGAATGATGTAAACCAGTGATCTTCCTAATTTGGTGTGTTCACCTGCTTGGTCTTATGCCCTCTCCATGGTTCATTTTTCTAAGTTTTCTCCATCTCTTCTCACAATACGTTCAAAGAACTGAAGGACTTTTTGGTTGACAATATAATAAAAACCTCTAGAAATGCTAAATTCTTTATTAATTGACATATTAGTTCTCTTTTCAGTCCATTATTCACAGCATTCTGCACCACCACCATAGCTTGAATGCATCTCTGGCCTTGAGGGTCCATGTTTCAGAACCGTATGAGAAGACTGTAAACTCGATTGTTTCAACAAGGCGGATTTTTGTACTGTTTCTTATCGCTCTATTTTGCCAGATCTTGGTGAGTTTCATCATAGCTACTCATCCTAAAGTGACCCGTCTTCTCATCTCATCTTAACAACTTCCCATATCGCGGATGGTTGACCCAAGATAGACAAAGTAAAAATAATGATAAGCAAATGTAAATGCACACAACTGAATCATCATCATCATCATCATCTTGCACAGTTTCCAGCCACTGGCCGGGTCTGAATCACATTTCCAAAATAATATGTACGTAGGAAGGAGAATTACGTACAAGTCAGTTACGCATAACTTGGAGAGATAATTCGCGGTAATTAATGCTCGAACTTCCGCGAATTATCCGCAGTTATGTTTTTTTAAGCCTAGTAAAGACAAAAGTATTGAAATGTATTTTATAAACACGCAAAAATATAATTGATCGCGTTATCCGTTTTATAAGTGAGAGTGGGTTAGGGCCAGCAATCTAAATTTTCCAGTATAAATTGACTCAACGACTTGTTCGTTTTTGAATAATAATGTTTTGTTTTTCCGTAATTTTTGTTTATTTTTATAATTTTTAATTTTTATTTAATTTTTTGTTTTTGTTTTATTAATTTTTGGTCTTTTTAAATTTAGGCATCCACCTCAAAATTTTAAATTCAATTCCAAATTTGTATTCTTTAATCTGTGTTAAGAGGGGCAGATGACTTCGTAGTTCCGCCCCTTAAAACAACAATAACTAACTAACTAACTAACTAACTAACTAATTAAAAATATAATTATAACCCTTTGCTACATTGCATTGTAAGACACACTACACTAAACTCTGTATTTCGAAAGAAAGAACCTGAAGGATTTGGCGGGAATAATAATAATAATGCATTTTATTAATCCCTTAATGAGTCAAGGACTCATATACAAAGGAATTGTACAGTTTTATCTTGTTGGCGACAAATTACAATTCAATGTTCAGTTTACAAAGTTTTCATTATGAAAATATATACAACATTTTGAAGCTTTCATAAGTTTTTGTACACAATGTGGTCTTCTTTTGCCTTCTCAGATTTTGGAATTTCTTCAAATTGACATTTTATAATCATTCCACATAAACTGTTTTAACCTCCTTTTAAAGATTGGTAGGCTAGGTGCAATTTTTATATTTTCTGGTAGTCTATTGAACTTTACAAAGGCACTATGCTTAATGCTCTACTGCCATATTGTTTGGAATGGACATGGAAAAGTGATATGTCATCAGCATGTCTAGTTTTGTAGGCGTGTAAATCAGATTGTTTAGTAAAGTTTAAATTTGTGTGGATACTTTTGTGCAGGATTTGGTACATCAGGACATTTGATTTGATTTCTGCATTTAGGGCTACTGGTTTAATTTTACTCGTAATATAATGGTTGGTGTTAAAAAAGGGTAGTTATAAATATTTCTTATGGCTCTATTCTGAATTACCCCAATTTCCTTTTTAGGTAATTTGAGCATTTTATCCAAATTGTATTCAAATATTGTAAGTGGCTATGGATTAAGGAAAAATACACTTTCCTGAGTAGATATTTTGGGACATAGTAGCTCAATTTTTTTATCATCCCAGTGGCAGATGATTTTTTTTTTACTAATGCATTAATATGCTTTTGCCAGGAGAGGTTTTCAAATACTGTATTATTAGGCCTAGGTATTTAACAGATGAGACCCTTTTAACTGCCTTTCCATTCAGCATTATATTCTGAGTGATGTCTAACTTTGTTTTACGCTTAGATATTATTGAATAATTTGTTTTATCTTCATTTATTGTTAATTTATTTGACTGGGTCCAGCCAAGTATTGTATTCATGTCCTCCTGCATGTGTGTAATCAGCGTGTTGGTGATGTACGCATTGTAAAAGATGCTTAAGTCATCTGCAAACAACGTTATATTACCATGAAAACGGAGTGTTGCTATGTTATTAATATAATTATATTAAGAGGAGAGAAGGACCCAATATTGATCCTTGGGGCACACCTCGGGTAATATTTACTTCCTCACTTCTGTAGCCATTTATTTCAATACACTGCTTACGATTAGATAGGTAATTTTTAAACCATGTCCAAGCTACTCCTCGGATACCTGCTTTATCAAGTTTCCCTAAAAGAATTTCATGGTCAACAGTATCAAACGCCTTTCTTAGGTCTATGAAATGGTCACTCGCTGTCATCTTATTGTCTGACATCCTGCAAGTTAGAGATAATATCAATTGTATCTATTTCTGTGCTTGAGTTTTCTCGGAATCCATACTGCCCTTTGTAGAAGTAACCTAATAATTTTTTTAATGAAATTAACCATTCTGTTTTTTACTACTGTTTCGAGTACCTTGGATATGGGTGGGGGGATGTAAATGGGTCTGTAATTGTCTGGACTGCTTTTGTCACCTCCTTTATAGACTGGTATGACTCGTGCTATTTTTAGATCATCAGGCACCAGACCAGTCTCGAACGATAAATTTATTAAAGTAGTTAGTGGGCTACTTAGCATGTCAATGCAGTTCTTTAACAATTTTACTGACATACCATCTTTGTCTTGGCTACTTTTCATTTTAAGGCTTAATATAATATTGCGAATTTCCATCTCATTAGACGGGGTCATGAATATGGAATCTGTATTGCCATTAATTTCATTAACTTTCTTCCCTGAGAGGATGTTTTTGGCTAACTTGTGTGCTATGTTTATAAAGTGAGTGTTTAGAGCATTGCAGATATTTTCTTTTCCTGTGAAAGATTTACCGTCAATTATTATCTCACTGGGACCATCTTTGTTTTCAGTTGTGCAGTTGTAGATCATTTCATTGATTACTTTCCAAGTATCTTTTATGCTATTCGCGTTCAATGTTAATTTATGTTCATAGTATGAGGATTTCAGTTCCCGTTTTAAAGCTGTCACTTTGTTCCTACATACCTAGGTATTATGTGCTCTTCCTTTAAGGTTGTTGTTTTAATGCTAGTTTAGCATGTAACATGTATAATGGAAGAAACGATAGAGAAATAAATGAGCGGGGGAGACAGGCAGAAGCATTCTGGAGGAGTGTGAGAAGCATGTTATGGAGCAAGGATGTCCCTCAGAACAGCAAAAAGATCATATATCGGACGAACTATGTCCCTATCCTGACGTATGCCTCGGAGACCTGGGTTATGAAAGGAAGGGAGAAGAGCAAAATACAGGCCAGTGAGATGAGGTTCTTGAAAAGCAGTATTGGAGCTACAAAGAGGGACAGAATAAGAAATGAGAGGACCAGAGAATTAATGAAGGAGGAACCATTACAGGATGGTATAGAGAAATCTAGACTTAGATGGTATGAACATGTAAAACAAATGGAGGAGAAGAGGATACCCAGGAGGATACACGAGACGAAGTGGGAAGGAAAGAGACCGAGAGACAGGTGGCTGAAGGGGGTGGAAGAAAGAGTGAAGAAGAGAGGAGAAGACTGGACAAGGGTGGAGGCTGAGAGATGGTGGGAAGACAGAAGACGTTGGAGAGGCTTGTGTTCCAAACAGACCCGGCCAGTGGCTGGAAACTGTGCAAGATGATGATGATGTTGTAGGTCCCTTTGTTTTAGTAGCTGAATTAATTGTGTTGTTATCCATGGGTTTTTGTGGTTCTGGTGTATTTCCTTCAAAGGTGTGTCCAGTGTTTTCTTTGTTGGGTGTCTGTGTCGAGATTTTGTGTTTCATGGTGATGTAAGTTTATTTTACATCGTCTAAGCAGTCTATTTGATTGAGATCATTAGAGAATTTGTTTTTGTTCACATACCGGTAATTTTTATTTACGTTTTTTGAACTAGACCTTTGCTTTAAATGTCATGTTCGAGATTGGGCTTTTGTCTGGATAGTAATTTGACCAGAAAAATCTCAGTTACAAGAATATTATGATCACTAATATCACTATTTATATTGCTTATTCTATAGGCATATTTACAGTTATTAGTGGCTACCTGATCAAGGAGTGTACTTGATTCACTTATTCTTGTTGGATGCCAAGTATTGCCTTGTGTGAAACCATAGCTTAATCGTAGATTGAGGTATGATTTGGTTACATTATTTTTGTTTAGTAAGTTAATATTTGTATCACCATTGCATAAGCAAAGATTGGCATTGTTTTTCAGGAGAATGTGCACTAGAGATTGAATGAAATTTGTTGCGTTATTTATGTTAGGATTATATACCGTACTGCAGGTTATTGAAACGAACAGTATCACTCCTTTTAAGCTCTAACTAGATCAAGCTATGGTTACTGTCAACTAGGTTAAGAAGTTTTATATTCCATTTTTTGTGGACATAAACTCTCACACCTCTACCATCCTGATTGTCTCTGTGTACAAATGCAACAGAATAGTTGTTTTGGTTGAAATACGTAGCTTCATTGCTTTGACATCCAGATTTCCACAATATGTATTAGTATCTCGATATCTTCTAGTTTATTTTTTATGCATATTTAGTGTCTGCTATGTAGTCGTGGATACAGTCATATTTACGCTCATCAATTGATGTGTGTAAGTCAACATCAACTAGTAGGTCCATGTCTTGATTCATTATTATTTCTGTGAATGGGATGGCCGAGCCTTGTTGATGGAAGAGTCTTTTACTAGCCTTTCAATGTCTTGTGGTGAGCAGATCCTGACAGCCTTGTCACTATCTGATTTACAGACGAATATTTTGCAGTCCCGGGTCCAGACGTATTTAAAACCTAATTTACGGAGGTCTCTTGCCTGATTGTGGAGTACTTCATTAGCTGGCGTCAAATGCTCGTCAATTGTAGTGGTAGGTTCTTTTACATGCCATAAATCTATGACATGGGCCTGCCGGCTTTACTTCCCCTGTAGGATTTTAACACTTAAAAATCAGACTACTTCGGCTGGGTTTGAACCCGCGATATTGGGCATAGCAATTCAGCATGCTACAGACTACACCAGAGAAGCGATATTATATAATATACTGTAGTATATACTAGGCTCTCTACACTAACTCTAAAAGCTGCAAATAGAACATATACCATTCTAAATGCCCATGCCCCAACTAATGATAAAAATAATAAGAAAGAACACAAATATGATGTGGAGGGATTATGGGAGCTTTTAGATCAGACAGCAACAAACATAAATAAAAGTCACACCAAAATTTTAATTGGAGACTTTAATGCCCATTTAGGAAAGGAAAAAAGATACAGAGACATAATAGGAAAATGGCCAGCACAGAGAAGAACAAACAGGAATGGCATAAGACTGGTGGAATTTTGCAGGAACCATGATATGATCTCCAAATCAACTTACTTCAAGAGAAGACCAAATAAACTCAAAACTTGGAAACATCCAGATTGGAAAAAAGGTGAATGGCAACTAGATCATGTTTGTATGGATAAGAACTATCACAGGGAGATCTACAATGTGAAAGTTCTGAGAGGAACAGATACTGGTTCGGATCATCTACTATATAAAGCTCAAATACCACTGACTCACTCATTCATTCATCACGAAATCTCAGAAACCACCGAACGGATTGGAATGAAATTTGGTATCCAGCTTCCTCACAGGCCGCAAACACCCACTAAGAAAGGATTTTTGGATATTCAGGTTCTAAAGGGGTGTTAAGGGGGTAGACCTGCATTTCATTGAATAGCAATATCTCCTGATAGGTTTCATTGGGGGATGTGATACTCGGCATATAAACTCATCATTAAAAATAAGAAGACACGTGTCTGAGGGTTTTTCGATGTGGTGTATGTTATGAGGTGAAAGGGGTGAAAAGTGGGGGTTGAAGGATTCCTAACGGAGCGTGTATCTCTTAAACTCAGCCGAAAAAAATCAGCATAAAAAATAACTAAACAGGTGTTTGACCGTTTTTTTTCCTAAATCCAATTTAAGGGGCCCATGGGGAGTGGTGAAAATATGGGGGAGGGGGGGAAACGTAATATGTCTGAGTGTAAAATTATACATGGCCTATGTTGTAGACAATAACACATTAAATCTTTTTTGTCTCTTGCTATTTCATCATACAACGAATACTTAGGGAGTTATTAATGATTTTGTACTTTTTGCCTGGAATTTTCTAAGTCCCAGGAATGACATAAAAATTGATTCGAATGAAATTTCAAAAAATAGTTTTTGTTAATACTTTTATTATATTTTTCACGTCTTTTAGGGTCCGAAACCAACATGATATTTTGATGTTTTTTTTCGTCCCATGCATTTTTGGTTTCAGGTGATAGAATTTTTTTCCACTAGGACCCATGCTTATCTATCTATTTAACTAATGTTATAACGGGATTCCAAATGTTATTGCGGGCGAAGCCGCGGATAACAGCTAGTTACATGATAAAGATTAAAATTAAATTTACCCCGTTGACAAAGAAAAAAACTCACCTAAAAAGAAAAGAACATACGACCCTCATAAACTATTAAATAACAAGGGATACAAAGAACGAACTAGATATATTAAAATAACAGATGATGTAGAGGAAATAGTTTCCGAATTGAAACAAATAGCAGAACAAGTAGCCCCAATAAATCCAAGGAAGAAACACCAATGGTGGAACGATGAGTGTGATAAAACAGTGGAAGATAGGCATCAAGCCTGGTTACGGTATCAGAGTCAAAAAACAGATGAATCACACTTGGATCTCATAAAACAAAGGAAGATAACTCAAAAAATAATACGAAGGGTTAAACGGCTATACCAAAAGGATATACTTCTGATGATCGAAACAAATAGCGCGAAAACAAACTCAAGAGATTACTACAAAATTTTTAGCAAACAACTACAAAGATATGAACCTCCAACATTAATGTTAAAAGACAAAAATGGCGAGTTAGCTCATAGTAATAAAAGAAATACAGAAATTTTAGCAGAAACATTTAACAAGTTGCTAAATTGTGAAGATCCACCAGAACTGCTTCAAATAAATACAGACACCACTATTAAAACACCATCAGAAAACATAAATCCACCCACAATCCAAGAAGTCTACAAAGCTCTGAGAGAGCTCAAAAACTACAAAGCGAGTGGAGAAGATCAAACATTTGCAGAATTGTGGAAATATGCAGCAGAACCAGTAAAGATTTCATTACACCAATGCATAGTAACATTTGGATCAAAGAAGAACTGCCAGACCATTGAACTACTGCTATAATACATCCATTACACAAGAAAGGAGAAAATTCAAATCCTGACAACTATCGAGGAATTTCCCTTTTGGATATCACATATAAAATCATGTCACGAATTCTATATAATCGTTGTAAAGATCAATTAGAACTGGAAATAGGAGAATATCAAGGTGGATTTCGACCATGGCAAAGCTGCCCTGAACAGATAATCGCCTTAAAATTAGTAATGGACTACTATAAACATAGACAAAAACAGCAAGTCATAACCTTCGTAGACTTCAAAAAAGCTTATGATTGTATACATAGATCTTCATTGCTGAAAATACTAAGGAATTTTGGACTTCATCCCAAATTAATAAAAATTATAAAACTAACTCTAACAAATGTCATAAAATAATTAGTAAAAAGGGTTTACTAAATACAGTTCTAAACTCCAAATTGATGGGAGAAGAAACAAACACCGACATCCATTGGTCACAACCGGAAACAGACGGTTATATTCAAAAAGTACATTTGACTTGTACGGTATACAAAAACAAAAGAAGAACACTATGAGAAATACAAAAACAAAAGAAACACACTATGAGAATTTGTGAATGCAAACTCACACTTCCCCCCCATTCACAAATTGCAAAAAAAAACTTAAAACAAAAACAACAACAAAAAATACATAACTAGCCTTACACTAACAACAAACATTTGCATATCATTCCTTGTATGGTAACAAAGGGCAACATACAGGTCATGATCTGGGCTAAAATACAGACATGGATCACATTTGCTTTGATTTAAGCCAAGCTTGACAAGTTGTGCAGTGATACAATTGTGCCAATCTTTACCAGCTCGACACAAACCGTAAATACTCTTGTTGAGTTTTAGCACATAGTCTGGGTATTCTACACTGCGAAAACCTTCTGGTTGACTTACAAATACAGTTTCCTTAATTTTGCTATTAAGGTATGCCGATACAATGTCCAAATGACAATTATCCCATTCACGCTCTACTCCTATGGCTATAAGGGTCCTAATAGTTTTCCTTTTTACCACAGGACTGTAGGATTCAAGGAAATCTGTACCCTTTATCTGACTGAAACCTTGAGCTACTAAACGTGCTCTATACCTAAGTACTTCACCTTCTTGGTTTCGTTTAGTTTTATACACCCATTTGGTTCCTATGACAGTCTTTCCACCTGAATCTTCTGCAAGTGTCCACACATTATGTTTTTCCAAGAGGGCAATCTCTTGGTTCATTGCTTCAAACCATTTACCTTTGTCATCTCGTGAGGTGGCTTCTTGAAAAGACACCGGATCGTTATATTCTGACCTCAACATGACAATGCGACATTTGACCTTGACTTCATTACAACACACACACTTACTGGGACGTTTTCTCTCTCTACTCGACCTGCGTAATACTGTGTGTTCAGGCTGTAATGGAGAGTCTATTACGACATCAGAATCTGACAAAGAGGCATCACTATCACTTGTTACAGAATTTTCATTTCCTGATTCGGCTACTTCGTGTTCAAACACGTCACCTCCACAATCTTTCTGCTCGACAAACACTTCTCCAACTGTTCTAGGTTCACAATCTATCTGAGTTACAGGTTTTTCCTGGGCTTTTACAGAAAACGGAAATACATCTTCAACAAATTCTACATTCCTGGATTTAATGACACATTTCTTTTCGATGTCCCATACACGGTAGCCCCTCGAGTCATCGGGGTACCCTAGCATTGCACCAACATTTGCCCTTGGCACTAACTTTTCCACATTACGTTTATGGATCCAAACTTTACAACCAAATGATTTTAACATAAGCAATTCCTGGTCTGACAACTTTCTACTCGTCCACAGTTCAAATGGGATGTTCTTTACAGTTGATGACACACACCTATTCTTTATATAGCAGGCTGTGCTGATGGCTTCCCCCCAAAATTGAACTGGCATGCCTGACTGAATGAGCATGCACCTACTAGTGGTGAGAAGTTGCTGGTTGAGGCGTTCAGCAACGCCATTCTGTTGGGGAGAGTAAGCCATTGTTAACCTACGAACAATACCTTCCTTTTCAAGATAGTTACAAAACTCTGTACTTAAATACTCTCCACCGTTGTCTGAATGGAAAGATTTCAACTTGGTCCCTTGTGCTGTCTCCATTAGGGCCTTAACCTTGAGAAACTCATTAAATGCATCACTCTTATGCTTAAGGAACCTTACATATGAGAATCTGGTACAATCATCAGTAAATGTAATAAAATATTTGCTACCTCCAATCGATGGGTGCTCTAGCTGGCATACATCAGAGAACACAACATCTAATGGCTTCTGAGATACATGATCTCTTTCATTAAATTTAAGTCTTTTCATTTTACCTTGTTTACAAGTATCACAATCAAGATTCTTTTCTTTGGGTATAAAATCACGATCTGGAATGTTCAGAGCATGTCCAAAACGCTGATGCCATATTCCGCTAGTTACAGCTTTGTTCTTAGCATACACAACCTCCACCTCGTCATTACAAGCAAATTCTTTCCCTTGTTCTACCATAAAATAATCACAATTTACCTCATACATATTTCCAACAGCCTCACCCGTAAGGAATATACCCTCATGATCTGACAATACAACTTTGCTATCTTTAATGGTTACGACTGCACCTTTCCTGTCAAATTGACCTACAGATATTAAATTGTCTTGAAGACCTGGGACATACAACACTCTTTTCAGTTTCAGAAAAGAACCTCCACACTTGTCAGATAGCTTCATAAGCACACTTCCCATACCACATACACTAACTACGGATCCATCAGCTGTGTCTACACTACCAGAAACCTTTGGGGTGTAGTCATACAGAATTTCCTTATAAGGTGTCAGGTGCTCAGTGGCTCCTGAATCTACATACCACCTGCATACACAATCAGATGCATCATCCTTGCTTTCAGTTGTCACATAAGCCTTTACCTTAACACTACTAGCATTAACCTGAACACATTCATTTGCCGCCTCATCGTCCTTGACCGTGGCAATAACCTCACGATTCTTAACCTTAACATTTTCCTTGCGTCCATTACTACAATTCCGGGAAGTATGACCTATCTTGGCACAATTAAAACACAAAACTGAACCTTTCTTTCTTGCTTCATGAACTAAATCACAGAACTTCGCAATATGCCCATGTTCTTGGCACTTGTAGCACATGAATCCACCACTACCTGTTGGCTTGTTGACACTTTTGCTGCTGTTGACGACCCCCTTGGAATTTAAGCGCATGGCTGCCACCATTGCCTTCACGCTTTCACCCTCAGATTCTTCCTTCTTCAGCCTCGCATAAGTCTCCTGTTCTCGCTCCATCTTTAGTTTGTCCAACTTGTTCTTTCTCTCCTCCAACAATAGTTTGGCTCTCACTACCTTTACACTTAAGTTTTCTTCATTGCTTTCCAATGAACGTATCAAATTTTCGTACTCCCGCTTTTCCAGTCCTCTGAGAATAAAAGCAGCTTTGGCCTTATCCGTAAATTTTATACCTACATCGTCCAACCGTGCACACCAAGTAAGCACTTTATCAACAAATGTACGCATGCTAATGTCACTAGTTTTCTTAAAAAGACACAATTCTTCTAACATCGTCACAATTTGAAGGACTCCGGTATCGCAACATGAAGTCAGAAGATTCTGCCATGCTTCCTTAGCTGTCTCCGCTTCTTTGATATCACCTAGGAAAGGGTCGGTGACCAAACCTATGAGCAAGTTTTTCGCGTCTTGATCTTTGCCCAGTTGGGCCTCGGAATACTCTTCAACGGGTGTATCTTCTATCTCTCCTGTATCGGTCTTTCGTGGGAAACCTTGAACCGCGTCCCACAGACGCCTTGTTTGAAGCAATGCCTTTGTTCGGGTGCTCCACGCTTCCCAATTGTCGTCCTGTAACCTCACTATTGCAACTACTCGCTCGCTGCTTCCCGTAGCTGAATCCATGTTAGTATCTTATGTATACTTAAAATAAAACGTACAAATAGTCCTCACAATAGAAAATCGTCCACAAAAATTCACCAAAAACTATCTTGGATGCACACTTAACTGTCCACATGTGCGCCGCACATATCAACACCCTTTAACGACCGACATTCTCCCATAACAAAGTCCACACATTAACAGCAAGAAGCGTTTAACTGGGCTCATAACCTGTCATAAAATAATTAGTAAAAAGGGTTTACTAAATACAGTTCTAAACTCCAAATTGATGGGAGAAGAAACAAACACCGACATCCATTGGTCACAACCGGAAACAGACGGTTATATTCAAAAAGTACATTTGACTTGCACGGTATACAAAAACAAAAGAAGAACACTATGAGAAATACAAAAACAAAAGAAACACACTATGAGAATTTGTGAATGCAAACTCACAACAAACACCAAATCTCAAGTAAAATTCAGAGGAGAAATATCTGAACCGTTTACGATTAAAACAGGATTAAGACAAGGAGATGGTTTATCGCCTCTACTTTTCAATTGTGCTTTGGAATATGTAATGAGGGAATGGTACAGGGAAAATCCTAGGAGCATAAGAATTGGAACCAAGAAAGATCAAATAGACTTAAATTGTTTGGGATTCGCAGATGACTTAGCATTACTGGCTAATAATATTCAAGAGGCCAGAAATCAAATAATAAGCTTACAAAATATAGCACAAAAAATTGGACTTCAGATATCATTTGAAAAGACAGAGATAATGGTAGCAAATCCACTTGTAATCAATCACATAACAGTAAATAACAAGAAAGTTAAAATAGTGAAGCAATTTAAATACTTAGGAGAAATTATAACTTACAACTTGGATGAGAAACTGCATGGCAAGAGAGAACTAATAAAATGATAAAAGCCCAAAAATTAATGGTCTACATATAAAAGAAAATGTCTATCAACCAGAGGTGACATATGGAAGTGAAACTCTTTTTAAAGTTACTCAGAAAAACAGAATCGACAAAATTTTAAAAGTAGAAAGAAGAATAGCTAGAACATGCATAAATAAAAAATATCAGAAAGATGGACAGTGGCGGATAGTACCAAATGAAGTGGTATACGGAGAACTGGAGCCCATCACTGATACTATTCGGAAGAAACGGATTTCTTTTTTTGGTCACATCATGAGGACACCAGAAACCAGGTTATCTAGAAAAATTGTAGTGAAACTTTGGAATATGAAACAACAAGTAGGATGGATTAAGGAAATTAGAGAAGATATGAAAGAATTAGAAATAACCTTGGATGACTTGCAAAACAAAACAACAAAATTAAAAAAACTGAGAGATATAAAAATAAGATTTCAGGCTAAAATAGACAATTGTAATACAGTAGAAAGGGTATTTTCAGATGAGGAACGCCTGAGAAGATCAGAGCGAATGAAGAGCTACTGGGCGACTCGGAAAGGAAACTTACTGAAGAAGAGGACCAAGAAATGTTTGACTGAAGTGGTCCAATGAGGCCGTAAAAGCAGAAGAAGAAGAAAACTGTAGTAAAATGGCGTATTCATAGGGACTTAAATAAAACACCACATGAACCAGAATTACTTAGAACTGGGCTATGTTTAAACCAGTTTCAACCAAATTCATAATTTCACAATGTTTTTTATTTTTTTATTTTATTTTTTTAAGGAAAGTCAAGCAATTTCATGGCACACCCTTTGAAAATCCCTAATATATACTGTATTATATTCCAGATATGAACTGGCTGGCCATAACATTTGTCATGATTGGAAAGCTGGCCATCACTGCTTCTTATGGTACGGTGTACGTATTCACCGCCGAGCAGTTCCCGACTGTAATCCGCAACGTCGGCATCGGGGTTAGCTCCACATGTGCTCGTGTGGGTGGGATCATAGCGCCTTACATGAATCTCCTGGTGAGTCCTCTAACTTATTACGAATCCTTACTCCAAAAGATTCCCCTAGACACAAAATGGCGGCATCCATTACATCATGGATGACACTAAAGGTAGGTTTAAACGATGCATACATTTTAATTCTAGGTGTAAATAAGACTTATGCTACAGACGCCCTTGCCTGGAGTACAAGCAGTAATTTTTGGCTAGACAGTGGTCTAACCTAGTAGCGACCATTAGTTTCACCCAGACCATTGCCTAACCTAGAAGCGACAGATCGTTTTGTCTCGCCATAGCTTTAGAAGAGTGCAGTGCAATCTTTCAATTAAATTGAACAACTAAAAGTAATTTATGAACACTCATGACTCAATGACCAAACCTCACGCTTGAAAACATCCGCATTTGACAACTCACTGTTTGAAACCTCATACAGCAGAGTTGCATAGCACTGATTCTAGGTACCACATCACACAAACATCAGTATCAATACGTCACTTGCGACATCATCAACTACACTAAATAATTTTCATAAAACACATGTAATCAATGTTTATACTGTACTTGAACCAGGTTCTACAGTTCACTTTCCTTGAAAAGGTTGTGTGCAAGAATCAGCCATGCATGTGGTGAGGGAAAGAATTAGTTATTGTTGCTTTAATGGGCAGAACAGCGAGGTCATATAAACCTGAGGAAAAGTGTCTAGACCCCCACTCCTCTCTGCTGATCAACCTGTGAAGGCTTGGGTGAGCACAAGCCCTCCTGGAATGAGTCTTTGTCCACTCTTGATTATGTTCGAATATGATATCATTAAAGTTTGTGAACAAAAGTTTGGTGCTTTTCAGTCGGTCAACACGAATGTACCAGAAAAGAGCTGGGTGGTGAAATTCTAAAATGGTGATAAAAATCCAGAGTTTGTCTGTTTGGGGTGATTATATGGTTATACAAAATCAACTATGCTTATTCTGTAATAATACAGGCTGATACTTATCCGGTTTGTCTTCCTTACTGGGACTTCGAGCAGTTTCGTGTTCATCTGGCACCAGTTTTGGTCGACTAACCCGGGTGTTAACTGGACGAAACTGGTTTTTCCCTTTCTCCCCCCTTTTGTTCCTATGTGGTTTCTGAGGTCAGTGCAATGTTTATTTGTGTGACGTTGTCAATATAAAGTTTGTGATTTATAACTTTTGCCACAGATGGAAAATTTGTCCAAAAGTAATCACGTCATATATTTCAATTTCTTTCAGCTATTAAGTTTAGAAGGAGAAGGAAAAAGGGGGGGGATTGAGACTCCTTTATTACTCATTCTTCGAGGAGTCTCAACTTTTCCCCGCCCCCCTTTTCTTCTCCTTCTTTACTACTCTTTCTGGCATTCTACTTATATGGTGCATTTTTCTACCAAGGTCTATACAGTAGCTTCTGGCTGCTATCTGGTGACGAACAGAGGAATTTCTCTATTATTTTTTTGTAAGCTCATTGACACACATTCTTTGGCCACATTGTTTAAATTCTGATGAAAAAGGAGGCAAGGTCCCTCTCGAAAGGTCTAGGAATTTTTATTTTTATTTTCACACGGCAATATCCCCAAAATATGAATAATTTTAATAATAATAATAATAATAATAATAATAATAATAATAATGCCCAAGAAAGGTAATAAGCAAGATGTCAATAACTATAGAGGTATATCCCTTTTGCCAGTGGCCTACAAGATATTCTCAACAATACTACTAAACAGGGTAGAAGCAACACTTGACAGTCATTTAGGTGAATATCAAAGTGGATTTAGAAAAGGCAGATCTTGCTCAGAACAGATATTCAACCTAAAGTCCATAATTCGACACAGACAATTATCTTCTAAATCCATAATAGTGACATTTTTAGATTTTAAAAAGGCTTTTGATTCTGTCGACAGGGAAACTCGAGGTAAAGTAATCAGAGAATTTGGAGTTAAATCTGAACTAGCAAACGTAATCCGTGAAACCCTCACAGACACTATTTCAAAGGTAAAATTTCGGGGAGAAATTTCAAAACCATTGAAAATAAATACAGGTGTAAGGCAAGGCGGTGGTTTATCTCCACTCTTATTCAATTGTATCCTGGAAAAAATAGTACGAATTTGGAATAAGAAATTGAAGGAGCAGAATATATCACCTATAACACTAGGGAGAAAAAATAGTAGTGTTAAAGTAAATTGTCTGGCATTTGCTGATGATTTTGCCATACTTTCTGAAAACTTAGCTCATGCAACAGTACAAATCCATCTGTTAGAAGAGATAGCCAATAAAACAGGTTTAAAAATTTCTGTAGAAAAAACAAAATGTATGACAAATACTAAAAATGCTCCAGAAACCCTAATAACAAAAATTGGTCAAATTAAGAGGGTAGGTAAGTTCAAATATTTGGGAGAAATAATTCAGAAGAATGGCTTAGAAAAATCTGCTGTAGATGAAAGAGTGCACAAGATTCAAAGAGCATATGGTATAACCAGGAATATCTATAACAAAAATGTTTATCTAAGAAATTGAAAATACAGCACTATAGAACTGTAATTAAACCAGAATGCTTATATGCCAGTGAATGTCTAATACTAAATTATAAATTGGATAAATTACAAGTATCAGAAAGAGAAATTATACGCAAAATTCTCGATCCATTAAGAACTACAGAGTTTTAGAAATTAAGAAGTAACGAAGAAATATATCGGAACATTGAAAAGATAACGGAGACAATAAAGAAGAGGCGATTTTCATTTTTCGGACATTTATATAGAATAAATGATAGCAGGTTAACCAAACAGATTTTTAAATATCTTTGGAAAAAGAAATCGACAACAGCCTGGTTTCAAGAAGTAAAGAAGGATTTAGAAAAAAACAATGTAAGAGAAGAAGATGCACTAGAGAGAGAAATTTAAAAAAAAATGTAAATGGAAGGACTCCAAGGAAGGCAATATAAGAAAACAGGCTCAAAATGGTTGGAAGAGAGAAAAAAGACACACAGCGAAAAGATAAAGAAAGATGAAGGAAGAAGAAAAAACAACAAAGGACTAAACTTTGAAATTGGTTCGTGGTCCTCAGAAGACCCTAACGGAGAAAGAAAGAAGAAATAATGTTATTGGTTTTACGTCCCTTTTAACTACTGAGGCTTTTAGAGACGCCAGGGATGACGAAATTTTGCCCCAAAGGGGATCTTTAATGTGCCAGTAAATCTACCGACATGGCTCCCTCAAATGCCAACTAGCTGTGCCAGGATATCTCTCTATATATAAAAATGAAAGTTTGTCTGTTTTTTCTGAATTTCCACGGAAATTTGCGATATTTGCGCGTTTCAGACTGTTTTATGATGGATGCGTGCAAAACTAAAATTTTAGTCTGTCTGTCTCTCTGTCTGTGTGTATGTATGTATGTCTGTTTGTCTGTGGACAATTCCTTGTGTCCTTATAACTCGAGAACGGCTGAGTGGATCAACGTAAAATTTGATACAGATATCCTTCAGAGGCACGACACTAATCATTGATGTAATTCTTCTCTGTACTTTTCATAAAAGGGGCCCTACCCCCTTAAAATACATGCTGAAATAGACGTAGATGGGTGAAACAAAGCTCATTTTCAGCCCCTCAATGTGAGAAACGAAACTCGGGGGCCCCGAAAACCACATTTTAAGGCCCCAAAATCAACAGTTTTTGAGATATTCCCAGAAAACTAATTTCACTTAATAAATTAATGAAAGAATGCATGCCGGTAACCATGGCAACTGAATCTCAGAGGTCCATCTATTTCTGTAAGACTCAATACAATTCCATTTATTACATTACTGTGAAGGTTTGCAAACAGTTATAAGGTTATAACGGATCCAAATTAAGCTGAAATATTCATCAATACATACAATGCGCTTACGGGGTCAAGGGGTATTCTAGAATTTTTTCACGCAATTTACATGTGCGGGTGTGGTACGGAAGGTCTATTATATCCCTTCTCTATTATATAAAAATGAATGTTTGTCTTTTTTTTCTGCATTTCCACGGAAATTTGACATATTTGCCCGTTTCAGACTGTTTTGTGACGGATGCACGCAAAATAATTATTTTTGTCTGTCTGTCTGTTTGTCTGTGGACAATTTTTTGTGTCCTTATAACTCGAGAACGGCTGGGTGGATTAACGTAAAATTTGATACAGATATCCATCAGAGGCACGACACTAATCATTGATGTATCTCTTCTCCGTACCTCTCATAACAGGGGGCCTACCCCCTTAAAATACGTGCTGAAATATGCGTAGAAGGGTGAGACAAAGCTCATTTTCAGCCCCTGCCATGTGAGAAACGAAACTCGGGGGCCCCGAAAACCACATTTTAAGGCCCTAAAACCAACAGTTTTTGAGATATTCCCAAAAAACTAATTTCACTTAATAAATTAATGAAGGAATGTATGCCGGTAACAATGGCAACAGAATCTCAGAGGTCCATCTATTTCTGTAAGATGCAATACAATTCCATTTATTACATTACTGTGAAGGTTTGCAAACGGCAATAAGGTTATAACAGATCCAAATTAAGCTGAAATATTCATCAATACATATAATGCGCTTAAGGGGTCAAGGGGTACTCTAGAATTTTTTAACGCGATTTACACGTGCGGGTATGGTACGGAAGGTCTATTATATCCCTATCCCTATATTGTTATATTATTATTATTACTATTCTTTTAATTTTTATCATTATTATGGCGTACAACGACGAGACAAAGCTCATTTTCAAACCCTTGGTGCCAGAAACAAACCTCGGGACCCCTCAAGAGCCGTAAAGGGTCCCCAAAAACTATATTTTAAGGCTCTAGACCCAACAGTTTCTTAGATATTCCCAGAAAACTAATTTCGTTTAATAAACTAAAGAAGGAATGCAAGCCACTAACCATGACAACAGTATCTCAAGAGGTGGCATCCAACTTTCCATCTATTTCTGGAATAAGTAATGCCACTCCATTTATTACATTTCTGTGAAAGGTTGCAAATGGCTATAAGGTTATCACGGAATCAACTAAAACTGTAAAATTCATCAATGCGCCTAAGGGGTTCAAGGAGAACCCTAGATTTTTTTCACACGACTTACTCCTGCGATATGTCGTACAGAAGGTCCATTATATCTCCAAACAGCGATATTATTTTCAAAAATTCCTGATTTGAAATAGTAAACTGTTTTTTGCTGATTTTAAGAATTTGGGCCATTGGAGGCTAAAAAAAAACTGAATTTTCATGCACCACAAACCTTTATAATTTATAAAAGGGGTCTTCCTATATTTGGGCACTTGACACAACGGTTAGGGTCAGTTCGTATGTGACGTGTATTGCGATTCGTCTACGAGGTTTTCAATTTTATTTTCACGCCAGGAAGAACACGTTAGGTAAATTTAGTTTGAGAGCACATTTTAACTAATCAAATTTATTTGCCAACAAACAGGTTCCAAGCCCCTATACATTGCAACAGTAGTTCAATTGATAACATCTGGTTATTAATACCGAAGACCTTTCGAAGAATGGGTACTTCTGCTAGTTATTATACCGTATATAGATTAGTTAATTTTACTTAGTTTTTCGATTTTATTTTTTAATAACTTTAGTCGATCCAAATAAATGCTTTTCATTTGGTCAACACGATTGTACATAATTGTAATGGGAGTTCCCCTAAACCTGAAAAAAAAAAAAAAAACATGAGATTAATAAATAAGTTTACTTGGATGACCAGTTTTGATCATCAAGCGATCATCATCAGATCCTTTACACTTAGGACACTAAATCTATTCCTATACACAGTTCAGTGTAGCCAGTGGAAGTGGTAGCAGTTGCACAAGACCATATCCCACATCACTCAAACAATAAGCTAAGTTAATATTCAATTCCAACCAGACCATTCACTAACAATCACAGTCATCACACTAAACAAGCAAACTTGTAGGTCAATAACCAGCAACAATATCCTAACAAAAAATCACATATAACTAACAAATCTTGACAAATGTATAATATTTGGTGTAACTAAATAAGTGTATATATTGTAAACACCATCTTCCACATAGTATAGACATTGATTTAACAACCTACGGTACCGTACATGTAAAGGATCTGATGATGATCTGAGCACGTTCGAAACTGGTCATCCAAGTGAATTAATTTTTTAAATTTCATGTAAATTTTTTTCAATTGAGTACAATTGTGCTGAGCCATTTTTCAGTGCTGCCTAGTTCTATTAAAGAAATTTTTCCAGTCGATCAACACAAATTTAAGCATTAATTTAGATTACTAAAGCAACCCTGGAAATGGCTTCCAAGAAGAAGATGATGATGATGATGATGATGATAATAAGTTTAGGTTTCTTATGAAAAAAAAAATATCAAATCAAAATCACTTTATTTGCAATGAGGTGTCAACCTCGGTGGCAAATGAGGTACATAATTTACAAACACTACACAATATTAAAAGAATAAAGTAACAAACACCCAAAAGAATACAGTAACAAACACTACACAATATTAAAAGAATACAGTAACTTAATGTACTATTCACACATTGATTGAACTCCCCTCTCACAACTGCTGTAGGAATTACATAGCACGTATAATGTTTCTAGGAATACAGCACTAAGTTATACCACTTCTTTCTTTTCCCTGGTTTTGTCTATTCTGCTCTTGAATAACTGGACTGATTTTGGAAAGGGATCAAACACCGCCTGTTCCATTCCTTCACACCCTTCCCAATGAAAGAAAATTTACCCCAATCGCTTCTGCTAAAGTGCCGTCCAATTTTGAATTTGTGGTCTGCCCTGCCAATATAATTACTTTCCAATTGAAGCCTCTCACGGATTTCACCCCATGCTTCCTCTCCTGTATATGCTCTATATAACCCTACAAGTCTGTTTTTCTCCCTTCTCTTACTTAATGTTTCCCACCCAAGCTTCTCTAACATATCTGATACACTGCTTCTTCTCCTAAAATCCCCTATCACAAATCTTGCTGCTTTCCTTTGAACACTCTCAATTTCTTTTATTAGGTATTCCTGGTGCGGATCCCATACACTGCTTGCATATTCCAATATTGGACGAACCAAACTTAGGTAACTTTTCTCTCTTATTTCTTTGTTGCATCCTCGAAGTAGTCGCATAATGACATGCAACGATCTGTATGCTTTTCCAACAATGTCTCCAACATGACCCTTCCAGTGCAATTTACTATCAAATCTCACACCTAAGTATTTGCACTTGTCATCTTTTGGTACGATTACCCCATCCAATGTATATTGAAATTCAGTTTTTAATCTCTTGTTTGTGAATATTGTGACAGTTGATTTACCTCCGTTAACCAAAATTAAACACAACACAATACTCTATAGCTCTCCCTACATCTTGAACTCGGACAATCATTCTTATGGAACTAGGCATGCGAAGGACGTAGCCTTATATATCATTCACTCTTCTAAATACGGTAGAAATAGTTTCAAGTTCTCTGCATCACAGTCATATAATAAACTTCCCGATGAAGTAAAAAGTGCACCAACTTTGTCAGTATTTAAGAGGAAAACTACGAAAGTATTGTGGGAAAAATTCGATGCATCGTAATACATCAAATAAGCTTAAAAATCCTGTGCTTATCATTTTAAGAGACCTTGGTCTAAACAATCTTAGATATAGTATCAACTTTACTAATAGGCCTATGCCCTTATTCATCAATTTGTGTTACCTTCAGAATTTTCTTCCTGGTGTGTAAACACACATATTACTGTACAATTCCTCTGTACGAGCCTATGGCTCTTTGGAATTAATTGAATAAATATCATTCATAACAAAAAAAAACCTTCATGTGGTTCTCTTCAACCCAATGTTGGATACTGTCGAGGTCCCTTTGTAATATTTTACAATCCTCTATATTATTTATTTCCCTATAGACGATAATGTCATCTGCATACAATCTTATTTTTGATGCTATATTGTTCCCTAAATCATTTGCATATATTAGGAAAAGCAATGGACCAATTTTACTACCCTGTGGAATTCCCTTCTTAACTTTCTCTTCCTGTGATACGTAATTCCCTACTCTGACTCTCTCATCATCTTCCTAGCATTAATCCCGCTTTATTGCAGGGTCTGCTTTTCTGCACTTTTTCTTCCATACTGCTCGATCCTGAGCGTCTCTAGTTGTGGCATTCACTAGTTGCATGTCCTCCCGCATAGTATCCAGCCAGTGCTTTATCGGTCGCCCTCGTGGTCGTCGGCCTTCTGGACTGATGTCAAGTGCAGTTCTCGTGACTGAAGAGTGATTGCAACGCAGTACATGGCCATACCAACGCAGACGGCTCTCCCGCATTTTTTCATGGATTGGAGCCACACCAAATGTAGCTCGAACATTGTCATTCCTGATGCGGTCCAGTCTAGTAAGTCCCTGTGTCCAGCGAATCATCTTCATCTCCATGACATGTAGTTGTTGTTCATGTCTCTTCGTTACTGGCCAGCATTCAGTACCGTACAGTGCTACTGGTCGAACGATGGTTCTGTAAATTTTCGACTTCAGATATAGTGGCACATTCCGGTCAAAAAGGACTCCAGTAACTTGGCGCCATTTCAGCCATGCAGCGTTGACTCTGTTTCGGACATCTGGGAGTGTTCGGCCATCTGAACAGATTAGCGTACCCAAGTATTTGAATGCAGATGATTTTCGGAGTTCAGTGCCATCAATGTGAATAGATCCTTCACTTGGTACTCCACACTCCATATACTCTGTCTTCCCAATATTAAGTCGTAGACCATGGGTGTCTAGTGCAGTTTTCCAACATTGAACATGTTGTTCCAATTCTTGGCGAGACTTGCAGGCTACAATGATATCGTCAGCATAGAGCAAGGTCCAAGGATGTGGTTGCAGTAGTTCGGCTGCGATGGTGTCAAGACAGATGATGAACAGGAGCGGGGACAAAGCTGACCCCTGATGAACACCAACTCAGATGGGAAAAGTTGCGGAGTTTCCTGAAGCACATCGGACATAGCTGGTGACATTCCGATAAAGAAGCTGAACCCATTGAACATATGCTTCTGGTACCCCATGCTGTCGTAGTGCATACCATATTAGATCACGAGGTACCCTGTCGAAGGCCTTTTCAAGATCCAAGAAGGCTATATGGAGTGGTTTCCGCTTTTCTAGGTGCCTTTCCATCAAAAGACGAGCAGCGTGAATAGCATCGATTGTCCCTGTACCTTTCATAAAACCACACTGGTTTGAGGCAATCTTGATTATGTCACGAAGGCGTGTATCCACGATACGCTCAAATATCTTCATAGTGTGGCAAAGCAGACGAATCGGTCGATAATTTGAGCAGTTGTGCACATCTCCTTTACCTTTCCATATTGGTATTGTTACACTGCTGAGCCAAGTAAGAGGAGCTTCGTTTTCATTGATAATTTTGTTGAAGAGATCTGCTAGAAACTGAGCTGCTTGTGATCCAAGCATCTTCCACACCTCCGATGGGAGATCATCCGGTCCAGTTGCCTTTCCATTTTTCATTTTCTTCATAGCGGTCTCCACTTCGGCAACCGTGATGGCTGGTACTGGACCAAGTACAGGATCCGCAGCTGGTAGTGGCGGATGCGGAAATTCTTCGTTGCTAATATTTTCTAAGTGCTGTTTCCATCGGTTAAGGATCTCATTAGGTTTCCGTAGAGGTTGTTGATTTTCATTCTTAATGATCATAACATGTCCAACATCTTGAGTGGAACGATGGCGATTCTTCGCTAGTCTGTAGATATTATTTGCTCCTTCTGGTGTGTTGAGCTCTTCGTACATGCTCTTGTAATGGCCTGCTTTAGCCTTTGCCACTTCCTGTTTTGCCACCGACTTCAATCTTCTATATTGCTGACGATCAAGATCCAGTCCCGATTGGAGCCAGGTCTTATACGCTAACTTCTTCATCCTGATGGCGTCTTGGACATGAGAATTCCACCACCATATCTCTTTATTGATAAAACTGCGTCCAGGTTTTGATTTACCCATGATGTCGGTAGTACAAGTCGTAATATGTGTGGAGGCCTTTGCCCAGATTTCATCAACGTGTTGACCTTGTTCTGGCATAGATAAAGAACCTATAGATGTTTTCAGCTGGATGTGATGTTGTTTAAATTTCCACCATTTAATTCGTTCCGATGTAGATTTAAGACTTTTCTTGCCGAGATCAAGGCGAATCCTAAAATTGAGGAGAAGCAGATGATGTTGGGGTGCAATAATGTCTGATGGTATGACTTTTACATCAGTGACAAACTTCAGATCACTCCTTCGTACCAGCCAATAATCAATCTGCGTATTTCTTCCACCACTACTGTAGGTAATGAGGTGCGATGGTCGCTTTTTGTAAAAGGTGTTAGTCACAGCTAAGTCTAAGGCCTCAGCAAATTCCAGGATTCTGTTTCCATCCTCATTTCGCTCTCCAAAGCCTTGTCCACCATGTACTCTCTCGAAACCATTTCTATTCCCTCCAACGTGGCCATTTAAGTCACCACCAATGAACAGGAGTTCTTCTTCAACAAACTGTAAGTAAGTTTCGAGGTTGTTCCAAAATTCATCCTTCTCATCATCCGTGCACCCAGTTTGTGGAGCATAACATGAAACCACACTTAAGGTTTTCGTACCAGTGTCGATCTTAATAGACATCAATCGGTCAGAAAGACGGTTTACTTCAGAGACATGATCTCTGAACTTTGTACTCACAGCTATAGCTACACCATTCCTGCCTGATATCTTTCCGTGGTAGAATAACTTGTATCCTTCACCAATATCCTTGGATTTTGAGCCAGACCATTTGGTTTCCTGGATGCAGGCAATATCTACTTGTCGGTTCTTCAAGGTATCTGCAAGTTTTCGGCTTCGACTCGTAAGAGTACCAATGTTAATGGTTGCCATTCTGATTTGTTGGACTCGCTTCTTTAGCCCACCCCGTCCTTGAGTGGGGAGCCCTTGCACATTTCTCACACCATTCGGGCGATGATGATGCGCGTCGCCTACAGCGGGGAACGCCCTAGCAGTTTCATCCATAATATTTATTCTAGCCAGTGCATTGAGATACAACAGAATTTGTTTTACCGACCGGCTTGTTGTTAAGCCTGCCATCGAACCCTCCTCCTTTCTCATCCCGGACTTGAGACCGGGCAATGGCGGAGTTCTACTCTGACTCTCTGAACCCTTGAATTTAGAAATGTTCCTATCCAACGTACAACCCTCGAGTCCAATCCCATTCTCTCCACTTTCTTTAATAATACTCCATGTTCCACTCTGTCAAAAGCTTTGGAAAGGTCTATAGCTATGCAGTCCAACTGTTCCCCTAGATCCAACCGATCTGATATGTCCTGCTGAAATCCCACCAGTTGTGCCTCACAAGAAAATTTCTTTCTAAATCCATACTGGCTCCTCAGGAACCAATTTTTATCTTCACATACCCCTCTAATATATTTTACTATTAAACTCTCCAAGATTTTACAAACTACACTGGTCAGACTTACTGGTCTGTAGTTCTCAGGTTTACTTCTATCTCCCTTTCCTTTATAAATTGGTATTATTATAGATTCCTTCCATTCCTTTGGTATTCTACTATTGTTCATGACATAGTCGAAAAGAAACTTTAAATAAGGCACTATGTACCACCCCATTGCCTTTATTAATTCCCCAGTAATTTGATCACACCCTGCTGCTTTTCCTTGCTGAAGCAGTTTGATTTCTCTAAAAATATCCTCATTTGTAAAGGTGAAGCTTCTTGTGTCCTTATGTGTTTCACCCTCTCCAGTCTCATTTACGGTTTCCAACTCCTGACAATCTTCCACTGAATTTATGAATTCCCTACTAAATAGGTTTGCTTTCTCATTATCTGCAAATAAATGCTCACCCCCTTCTCCCTCCATTGTGGGAATGTGGATTCCGTTTCCCTTTTGGTTTTTAATATATGAATACAGCTATATGGAAAGACGTTCAGAAAATGAATACCCTTTAATCACAAAACTGGTAAAATCTCACAAGTCTGCCAGTTTAAATACCTTGGTGAAACCATACATACAGTCCTCGGGACTAAACCAAATCATCAATGAAAAAAGAATCGCCAAGCTACAGAAGGCCAACAAGCTAACATGGGCTCACTACAACAAGAAGTGCATTTCGACAGATGCAAAATTAAGGCACTATAAAACAGTGATTCTTCCAGAAGCAACCTACGCAGTCGTAACAATGGTGATCAACAGTCATTCCAAAAGGACAGAAAAGCAGAAAAGAAAAATTGTCAGGAAGATTTACGGGGCGGTCAGTGACGATGACATTTGGATGAAGAGACCTCAGAACAAACTCTAAGAAAAGAAAAAAAGAAAGTTTGATGCTTTTCAGTCGGTCAACATGATTGTACCCAAATGAAATGGGTTATTCCCTAATCCTGAAAGAAATTACATGAGATTAATAAAGAGAAGACTTACACAATAACAGAAAAAATCAGAAAACGCCGAGCAGTTTTACACCCACATCTACAGGTTGGTAAACTCCAGAACGGCAAAGAAACTTCTCAACATCATAACAAAGAGTAAATGTGGCACGGAATGGCCAAAAGGGGTCCATAGGGACCTACAACAGATCAACATACAAAATTTCGAGGACCGCACCGAGTGTCAGAATAAAATCAAAAATTAAAACTCAGCAATTTTACTAGGTTTATGCCGTGTCTTGTGTGGGGTTTCGCCTAGGAACACCAAGTGGGCTCTTGGTGTCAGCGCCTGGACTCCCACAGGAGTAGCGAACTGTTCACTACCTACCTTATTATGAAGCACAAGTGCACCTCTAAACTACGAGAGCTAAAAGCTCAAGCAGCCTTTCATCTCCCTTAAAGGCTTCCAAAAAGATGGTATATTGACTTTCATGGCGAAACCCCACACAAGACACGGCATAAACCTAGAAAAATTGCTGAGTTTTAATTCACGGGCCGTGAAAGCCAATATACAAAAATCAAAAATGTTAAGTTGAGCAAAAAACATCACGACAACCTGCAAAAAAAAAAAAAAAAGGACAGCTGAGCGGAAGAAGGAGCATTGTAAGAGGATGAAGAGATTTTGGGAAGAAAAGAGGGAAAACGCCTGAGTATGAAATCATGAATTCAAGTTCGATTGATCTCCTAAAGGGAAACAATCGATATAATAGTAATAAATTAAGGTTAAATGTTCTCCACAGCGACTAAGTGCAGCTGCGAGAGGTAGTGTCATCAGTTTAGGTGGCAGAACAGTGTCCTTGATAGGGTGAAGGCCACATGTGTGGGCTGTGTATAGTTAGATTATTGGAAGAGTGCACCAGTATGTTATGAATGGTTGTGGTGGTGAGTACAAAGTTAACTGTTTGTTTCGATACAAGCGACAGCCGTGCTGCCAACGTGACTGCTGACGCTATCTCTCGCAGAAGCATGTAGGCACTGAGGAGAACATTCCCTGGCACCCTGTAGATTAAGACTTAGTTCGTTTCATTGTTTTATCCAACATTTGCTGCACAAGGCCCCAATGTAGGGTTGAAAGATGTACAATTTGTTAAATCATCATCATCTTGCACAGTTTCCAGCCACTGGCCGGGTCTGTTTGGAACACAAGCCTCTCCAACGTCTTCTGTCTTCCCACCATCTCTCAGCCTCCACCCTTGTCCAGTCTTCTCCTCTCTTCTTCACGCTTTCTTCCACCCCCTTCAGCCACCTGTCTCTCGGTCTTCCTCTCGGTCTCTTTCCTTCCCACTTCGTCTCGTGTATCCTCCTGGGTATCCTCTTCTCCTCTATTCGTTTTACATGTCCATACCATCTAAGTCTAGATTTCTCTATACCATCCTGTAATGGTTCCTCCTTCATTAATTCTCTGGTCCTCTCATTTCTTATTCTGTCCCTCTTTGTAGCTCCAATACTGCTTCTCAAGAGCCTCATCTCACTGGCCTGTATTTTGCTCTTCTCCCTTCCTTTCATAACCCAGGTCTCCGAGGCATACGTCAGGATAGGGACATAGTACGTCCGATATATGGTCTTTTTGCTGTTCTGAGGGACATCCTTGATCCATAACGTGCTTCTCACACTCCTCCGGAATGCTTCTGCCTGTCTCCCCCGCTCATTTATTTCTCTATCGTTTCTTCCATTATCTTGTATCAGGCTTCCCAGATACTTGAAACTCTCCACTTTCTTCAGCTGTTCCCCACCAATTGTTATTCCTGTTGTGCTTCTTTCCTTCTTCCTTGTTGTGATCACCATCTCACTCTTATTTATGCTAATTTTACCCAAGGTTGTATTATTCCTTCCCACACGTCCAACTGTTCCTGTACCTCCTCCTCCTTGTTTCCCCAAATCATCAAATCATCTGCAAACACCATTGCTTTCATCTTTCCTTCCCCAATTACTTGTGCCACTTGGGTCATTATGTCATTCATCACCACAATGAAAAGTAACGGTGACAGTGCACTTCCTTGTTTCAGGCCGTTTCTCTGTTCCAACCAGTCCGATCTCTCTCCTCCCACTTTCACACAGCTCACGCACACAGCTCACGCTTCCCTTGTACATCTCCTACGATAGGCCCAGC
The DNA here is from genome assembly GCA_946902985.2 of Meconema thalassinum. NCBI lineage: Eukaryota > Metazoa > Arthropoda > Insecta > Orthoptera > Tettigoniidae > Meconema > Meconema thalassinum. The sequence goes on from OX336395.1 coordinate 195,941,962, forward strand.
AAGCCAGTAGTGGATGAAACCAAACCAAAAAACAATTTGTTAAATAATAGTTAATATTGTAAGTCAATAGGCTACGGATACTAATATGGTTAATGATTTCGCATAATGTACCTTCATGTTCCACAACACTTACGAGAGTATTTTAGCTATATATTTTTTGCGCGACAAAATGCAAAGTTATATACAGGGCGCCAGGAAATGTTCTCCGCAGCGCTTACTTGCTGCTGCAAGAACTAGCAACAGAAGTTACGTTGGCAGCATGGCTGCCGCTTGTATCAAAACAAAGGGGTAAACGTTGTACTCACCACAGCCATTCATAACAGATGCTGGAAGTTTCTGAACACAGACTTCAACATGTCTCCACATATTGTCGAAACTTTGTTGAGCTAATTGTGTTGATTTACTTGGACTACGCAGCATTATATCGGAGATTTCATCAATATTTTCGTCTGTTAAAAGCTTAGGCCAGCCAATCCCAGTACATCGTGAACTGAGCCGGTCACACGAAATTTACTTATCAAATCCTGAACGGTATCCCGGTTTGGACACTTTGAATTAGGAAATCGCACCTGAACTTTTAGTTTTACATTTTCTGTAAACCGATTGTCTTTGCGAAAGACTTATTCCACAAAAAAAAGCTCTCTCTTCAGTAGTAAACATTACCGCCTATATACTGATGCACTCTTCCAATAATCTATCTGAACGCTCGCTTACTGCAATACACACTGACGATTTCGACACCCCACAACTCACACGTGTGGCATTCACTGTACCTCTGTCCTGTTAAGGACACCGTGCTGCCAACTAAACTGCTGATGCTACCCCTGGCAGCAGCACGTAGTCGCTGCGGAGAACATTCCCTGGCGCCCTGTATTTTCTGCAACTTCAGCCATCTTAGAAATGTTTTTCCAGGCAAAGCTAGGATGGTACCTAAATTAAGGCCACGGCCGCCTCCTTCCCAAATCCTGGCCTTAGTTACAAATACACACATTGGTTCACCCATCACAACCACACAGGTTATCAAACAAGATTCCAACACACCCATGTACACAGGACTACCTGACAACAAAGCCCCTGTAATCATTCAGCAGCCAGGGACACCAAAGTACCAAAGAGCACATTTCACTGTTTGCAGCTTCGGTGGTGTAGTTGGTAGCATGTTGAACTATGATGCCCAAGATCGCAAGTTCAAACCCAGCCGAAGTCGTCACATTTTTTTAAGAGCGTTAAAATCCTTCAGTATGCCTTCCTTTGGAGGGGAAGTAAAGCCAGCGGGCCCATAAAAAAGAACCTACCACTATAATGGTTCTGTGTAGCCAAATTTGTAAGTTATATTTCGTTAGAGACGCTCTATCAAGTTCCAACGTTCATCGCTAGGTGTCAGTGCATCTGGTAGTCAAAGTTGGAACTACTTGGAATTGAACTTGCTCAATCATCTTCATTCATTTCATCTCATCCACACGCGATGGTACTTTTAGCTCGCCCCATGGGTGTCTGCATAGAAGCAGCTACAAACTCTGGCAAGCTGAACATTTCCTCGGACACTCCCAACACTAAAAGCCATACTCTAAATAAATAATAACTGTTCCAGGCTGGAGTATGGACCCCTCTTCCCCAGCTGATCTTTGGTCTCATCACTCTGCTGGCAGGTCTTCTCGCTTTGCTGCTGCCAGAGACGCTCAACAAAACTCTACCTGACACCATCGCTGATGGTGAGAAATTTGGGAGGTAAATCAACTTTGTTATTGTTTTAGACTTCAGTCTATTGACTGGTTTGATGCAGCTCTCCATGCCTTATATTTATAAAATTGGGGATAGGATCGGGAAGGAGGCGGCCGTGGCCTTAAATTAGGAACCATCCCATCATTTACCTGGATTAGACGCAAGGGGAGGGGGTAAACCATTGAAAACCATTTCCAGGATGGATGAGGTGGGAATCAACCTTCCTCCCATCAGTTTTGCCTCGCGAGGCTGAGTGTAACCCCCTCACAATAGAATTAAAATTTCTTGGCAATGCCGGAAATCGAACCTGGACCTCCGGGGCGACAGCCTAGAATGCTAGCCGCTAATTCACGAGGTGATCATCTTTATCATCATCATTTTTATGAATATGAACATAATCCTATTTGCTGATGTTCTGGTTTGGGGAGAGAATGGTAATGTGGTCTAAGAACAGCTGAAAGAAAATATTGAGAAATGGCAAATGAAAATCAGTGTAGTGAAAAGTAAGATAATGGTAATGATAATAGGAGAGAAAGGAGGAAAAGGTATTAAAATTGGAGACGTAAATCTGGAGGTAGTAGAGCACTTCAAATATTTAGGAAGTGAATTGATGGAAAATACAATTTATGAGCCTGCAGCTTTTTATAGTGAAGAAGAGAGGTTGTTGCTGACCAGGTTGAACTGCGGTTGCATGTCCGATAATATGGTTTCGCCTTGGTGACCGGTGATATCCATGTAGGCCTGAGGGGCGTAAACATCTTATGGGATAGAATGGTAGAAGCAACATTTTCACATAGTGGAATTTGCAGGTGCTGTGACAATATATCATTCAATATCTTAAGAACGTTATCTTCATTCTTTACTGGTTGTTAAATGTACCTTTGTTATGATCCACAGTAAACCTAACACTGCAGATATTCACCTGACAACAGAGCCAGAGAAGGTTTGACCGCAGCTGACATATTCACCACAAGAACTGGAATAGTGCTTCTGCAGCATCTTACGGTCAAATTCAGGTTTAAGTTAAGTGCCTTCGCAATCTCAAAGAGTTGGAGACTCAAAAGACTGTGCTAAATATTTTATTACTTACATATTCTTTGTCAGGAATTGATGCCAAAAGAGATATGATATACGAAGGGCATACTATATTGTTTTACACTTAATATTTTTAACGTCCGGGTATGGTTCACTTGTCACTTTTGAAGGTGGTGACATGTAACTAGTGTCTTGTTCCACCATTAGGTAGCAGCACATGCACAGGGGCCAACGAATGCATTCGTCATAGGTTTGTGGCTGGTGATGAGACATGGCTCCATTACCATGAGGCACACACGAAACAATCGATGCAATGGAAGCATAAGGGCAGTCCACCGCCAAAGAAATGTTGAAAAGTGCCATTAGTTGGCAAACGAATGACAACAGTGTTCTGGGACACAAAGGGCATCATCCTCATTGACTTACTAGAATTGGTTGGGGGCCACGATTAACAGTGCAGCATATGTGGCAACCCTTAAGTGCTTACGTCGTGCTATTCAAAGTAAGCGGCCAGGAAAATGGGCTAAAGGTGTGCTTCTGCAACATGCCAATGCCCGTCCCCACACTAGCCGAGAGACCACCGCTGCCATTGATCAAATGGGATTCATGATGCTGCCACACCCACCATACACTCCCGACTTGGTACCGAGTCATTATCACCTGCGTGGTCGCCGTTTTACGCCGGCCCCGTGGTGTTGGGGTAGCACGTCTGTCTCTCACCCGGAGGCCCCGGGTTCGATCCCCGGCTCCGTCACGGATTTTAAAACTGACGTGAGGGTTGGAACCGGGTGCACTCAGCTCGTGAGGACAATTGAGTAGCTGTCTGACAGTGAGACAGTGCCCCGGTCACGAAAACCAAGATTAACGGCCGAGGGGACCAAACGCGCTGACCACGTGTCACCCCAAAATCTGCAGGCCAATTGGCTGGGCAGCGGTCGCTTGGTAGACCTAGGCCCTTCAAGGGCTGTAGTGCCACGGGGTTAGTTAGGTTAGTTAGGTCGCTGTTTTGCAGAACTGGACACAGCTGTCAAGGCATGGGTATGCAGCACTCTGAAAGAATGGTTTCAGGAAGGTCTGGAGAGACTGACACATTGATGGCAAAAGTGCATAAAGTTAAAGTTTCAAGAAGGTGGACATAACAACTGATGTGTAACGTACTTCATTTGGGTAGAAAAAAATAAAGTGTAAAACAATATCGTACGCCCCTCATAGAATTTACCCATGTGTTGGCCCCGCCCATGAAACAATTGTATACAATCTCAATCAAAACTCATTACATATTACCATCATTCTGTATTACTGGATAGGCTGACCCTACACTCCAATATGTTAAGAAGACTAAATATTGCTGCATCTTAAGGTATTTTGGTTCAAGACTGACTATAGACACAGTATTACTAGCAGCTGATGAGCTGACCTCACTGTTTCACCCTGTAACATAACAATCATCATAATGATCAAACAATCAATAGACTGAAATGGAAGGATAGAAATATGGAGAAAGCACAAACGCATGTGTGGGTGGAGGGAGAGATAAAAAGAAGAATTGTGCTCGTTACTTTTTCAAGACTTGTTATCAAATATGATACTTCTTAATTTGGCAACACTGAAAATGGTTTTCACTTTCCAAAGTAGCGGCTTCAGTGGTATAGTTGGTAGCATGCTGAACTGCTGTGCCCAAGATAGCGGGTTCAAGGCTGGCCGAAGTCGTCAGATTTTTTAAGAGCATTAAAAATCCTTCAGTATGCCTTTGTTCAGAGGGGAAGTAAAGCTGGTGGTCCCTTGTCATAAATTTATGGCATGTAAAAGATCCTTCCACAGCCTGGAGGCTGGTTGGAACCTCAAAAAGCACCGCCATATTGTGTGAAGCTAAATTACTAGGTTAGATTTCGTTGGAACGCTCTATCAAAGTTCCAATGTTCACCACTAGGTATCATTGACATCTGATGGCAAAAGTTGGAACTACTTGAAATTGAACGGAACTTGTAGCTCACCCTATGGGTGCCCACTTTAAGCAGCTACAGCCTCTGGCAAGCCGAACATGTCTGCGGACACTCCCGGCACCAAAAGCCATACAATAAATAAACTTTTCAAAGTCGGTATTATTTGTCTAGATAACACGAGACAATAAATACTCATATAAGTAACCTTGGTAAAATAGCTGATAATTTTTTTATGCTTACAATCTCATGTGGTTAAAACATATGGTTTAGACTTTAAATCTACAAAATTACTGGTGAAGTTAAGAAACAAAATAATTGGGAAAATTATCATATGTGTCATTATCAATGAGAACCCACATTATCAAAGAGCAATAGAGAAAACCCATTAAAAAGCAGAGGAAGGATTCTAAAGTTGTTTTCTAATACGATGCCTTTGTAAGAGTTTGGGTCTGAGATATTTCCTTATACTGTGAGGGCCCTCCCTATAGAACGGAGCTTTCCAAAGGCTGTGTCGTGGACAGGTCGCAATGACTCACCACCAGATTTATAGCATGTATCGATTACAACAGTGGGTCGGGAAGCCCAGGATGCTGCCATAGTATTTATTGCATACGCAGCTGGCAAGATACCTTAGTTGAGACAATTAAGACTTGTGGTGAAGTACTGTAGCCTATCTCGTATCCTGTGAACATGGTTAGGTATAGAACAAAACATCGAATTTTCCTAGTGGAAACTTATCTTCTCAAGAAGAGTTTGCAGTAAATTTGTTTGTAAGTTTCAGCGCCATGCAATTTCAATGTCCAATGTCAGCCTTCCCCAAAGACCCTTCTGAGTTCCTGTTGGCGACTAATCGAGTTGTTGACCATCTACGGACATTGAAAGTTTCATTATGTCCTATTTCAGTATATATTGTAAATATTGTAATCTTGTATCTTTTTATACTTGTTCATTGTTCCATTAAGTGATGATAGCCAAACGCTAAATAATAATAATAATAATAATAGCGTCATGTGATTTTTACTTGTGGGGGAACCTCAAACAAAAGGTATACAGAAACAATCCACATACTCTGGAGGCTCTCCGGAACGAAATAGCTGTGAGGTTGAATTACAGCGAGTGTACCAAAACTTACTATGTTGGTTGAATGTGTGTTTAGAAATTAAGGACAGCATTTCCAGCAACTGCTAAAATTCATGAAAGTAATTATGATTATTCATCATCATCATCATCATCATCATCATCATTTCCCCTTTTCCAGCTAACACCGGGTGGGGGCAAATATGGTTCCTCTCCACTTTGTTCTGTCGTTCCACCATTCCTCTTCCGACACGGTGTTCCAATCCAGGTTCCGTTTTCTAATGCTGTACTTTCCCGAGTCCATCCAACGCATTCTTGGTCTTCCTCGTCCTCTCTTCCCTGTCATCCGTCGTTCCAGTGCTCATCTTGGTAGCCTTACTTCATTCATCCGTTTGACATGTCCAAACCAGCTCAATCTGTTTTGCTCCAGTTTGTCATTTAGTTTCTGTACTCCCAGTTCTTTCCGTATATATTCATTTCTCACTCTGTCTCTGCTCGTTTTCTGAACCATACTTCTCTCAGGAATCTCATCTCAGCTGCCAGTACTCTGCTCTCATCCCTCTTAGTCATTGTCCAAGTTTCTGCTGCATATGTCATTATAGGAACATAATATGCTTTGTACATAACTTCTTTAGCCTTAATTGGTATATCCTTGTCCCATACTAGTCCCCGTACCTGTTGGTAGAAAACACTCCCATGTTGTATTCTTCTGCTAATTTCCAAATTTAGTCTTCCATCTACAGTCAGTTCACTTCCCAAGTATTTGAAGTGTTTCACCACTTCCAATTCCTTATCTCCGACTTTGATTAGTCCTTTTCCTTCTTTCTTGCCTCTACTCATCACCACTGTTTTACTCTTCTCCACATTTATCTTCAATGCCCATTGCTCAATCTCTTCATTTATTACGTCTAACTGTTCTTGTACCTCCATCTCATCTTCGCCCCAGATCACAACATCGTCTGCAAACAACATTGTGTGTTTAGAAATTGAGGACAGCATTTCCAGCAACTACTCTGAAATTCATGAAAGTAATTATGATTATTAAATATGTTAAAAAGTGTAAATGTGTTAAACAAGTTGGGTGCTACACTGCTGCTAGCGCCAATGCCTTGCTAGGCACGCTGAAATACCTAGTACCCTGGCCACCACACGGCCTCTGCAAGTCTCTGTTCTATAGGGAGGGCCCCCACTGTAACTTAAGAGTAAACTGCAGGCCACAATCCACTGAGAAGACAAGGAAACTAAAGGAGGAAAGAGAAATGTAGCGATAGTTCTTCTCCATGGAAGCAATGACAGACAAAGGTTGCACGGGACCCAATCAGAAATTCCGTCCGGTTGGCAGTACATGGGTACCATCACAAAATCTGTGTTAAGACGCATTTTCATCAACCAGATAGCGGCTTCGGTGGCGTAGTCGGTAGCATGCTGAACTGCTATGCCCAAGATAGCGGGTTCAAACCCGGCCGAAGTCGTCGGATTTTTTAAGAGCGTTAAAAATCCTTCAGTATGCCTTCCTTCGGAGGGGAAGTAAAGCCGGCGGTCCCATGTCATAGATTTATGGCATGTAAAAGATCCTTTCACAGACTAAACTTGTGTAAAGCAAAATTTGTTAGGTTAGATTTCATCAGAACGCTCTATCAAAGTTCCAACGTTCGCCACTAGGTATCATTGATATCTGGTGGCGAAAGTTGGAACTACTTGAAATTGAACGGAACTTGTAGCTCACCCTTTAGGGTATCCGCTGGAAGCAGCTACAGACTCAGGCGAGCCGAACATGTCCTCGGACACTCCCGGCACTAAAAGCCATACGATAAATAAATAAATAATAAATCAACCAGATGAAACTTGGATATGCAGTTTGTGTGTCTAAGATATCTCACTGAAATTCTGTGACAATAAAAGATATCCCTCACAGAATACAGTGAAATGTACACCTTTAACATTTACTAGTGTTTCATGTATCATTTTGTTTTTCGACTGCAATAAATCCATTAAAAGCAGAGGAGCCTTTTAATTTATTTTTTAAATGTTCATTTATATGAATGCGGCTTCTGTTATCATGTGCGTTCATACAAATGAACAGTTTCAAATCTTTAGTTTTAAGTGTACATGATTTCTTTCACCACATGTAAACATAATAACTATCAACAGTTGAGAGTTCAGGTGTAAACCATGGTAAGTGATATTTAACCAAAATATTATGTATAGTACGGTATGGTAAGTGATGTTCCGAACAATCTATTGTATATTCATAGACAAGACTATTTATTTAACCACCTAGTCAACACTTATTATTTGTACATTAAAAACTTAAAATTGCATTGTGGACATGCCGCTTAATACACTAGGGTATTGAAAATAGAAGTTTTTAAGAACCGTATTGACCAGATTACAATTTGGACAAGGATATGAAGATTTATATAACTTATCTCATGCTTTCTAATGATTGACTTCATTAACTAAATTTTTTACTAAATTTACAATGGCACATTAAGAATATTTATTAGGTTTGCTTCAAGTTTTATGATAAATTATAATCAAGGATGAGTTTGATTATAATTTATTATTCCTTGTCATTTTACTAGAATATAAATAGGCTTAATCTTTGGTTCATATTAATGTTTTCAAATGATGAATGTAATTGGTACTATATTTTTTTAATACACTCATTCACTTACTCACTCAGAAGGCTTCTATGGGACACGAAGATCCCACACCGATCTCACAAAATGCCTCCACTGAACTCTGTTTTGGGCGAGTTCTTGCCAGTTGTCTATATTCAGATGTCTACAAAGTTTGGAGATATCATTTTTCCAGGAACTTCGTGGTCTTCCTACTGGCCTTTTCCCCTCTTGGTTCTTCTTAAAAGATTTGTAAGACCATCCTAACATTTCCCATCCTTAGTAAATGACCAGCCCATTGAAGTCTTCTGGAGTTAATGATGTTGAGTATTGGTGCTTGCTGTGATGGTGAGTGTATGTCTTTATTTGATCTTTGTTTCCAGCTTTGAGATACGGGGTCAAATAATGGTCCAAACATTTTTATATACACTTTATTTTCAAAACCTGCAACTGGTGTTCTTCCTGTTTTGTTAAACTCAATGATTCTGCAGCATAAGTTAGAACTGGTTAGTTAGTTATTGTTGTTTTAAGGGGCGGAACTACGAGGTCATCAGCCCTAGATTCTGTATTCTATCTTTAATTTCCACTTCTCTATGATTCTGTTCATCAATATACAATAGTTAATTTTATTTAGTCACATGAAGAATCTATATTATGATGATAATGAATTGTCCAAACTACTAGATATTTCTCTTTATGTAATGAGTTGGGTTGGTTATTTCATAAGAAGTATTTGTATGGTATTGCTCAAGCTAGGTAATTAAGTATTATGTTTTAATATGTTAACCTATTAAATAGCTTTCCATGGTGCATTCAAGTTCTTAAGTCTCCTATTTTGTTTCATACAAACTAACTTACATAAAATGTCAACCATTTCTCAATATAATTTCCTCAAAGTGGGGGGCACCGAGTGTGTTAAAAGGGGGCACTGGCTCTGATTGAAATATTTATATTTCATATTCTGTAACAAATATTGCTATCCTCATATCCATGAACCTATCATAGCCAGGAAGCTCCCACGACCATTTAAGACGTTTGCTGTCTTATTTCACAAGAATTGAGCAGTAGATTCTGCCAGCAGGAATTTTAAGAAAAGGTGTAGAGTAACATTTCCCGCACAGCACCCTTCACCCCCAAACAACCATTAATAACAATAAGCCGCTTGACAATGTAACCGCCACTTTCTTAAAAGATAATAAATAATGTTATTGGTTTTACGTCCCTTTTAACTACTGGGCTTTTAGAGACGCCAGGGTGCCGGAATTTTGCCCCTAAGGGGATCTTTAACGTGCCAGTAAATCTACTGACACGACTCCCTCGCATTTGCGCACCCTCAAATGCCAGCTGACTGCGCCAGGATATGAACCTGCAACCTAGGGCCCAGAAAGCGAGAACGTTACCGCTGAGCCATGCGGCCAGTTCTTCCTTAAAAGAATAGATTCTTCTATTTCTGCCATTGTTGACTCGAATTCAGCCAATTCTCAATTTTTCCTCATCAATGAACTGCTCTCTTTTGAAACCTAGCTGGGCAGCCATGTTTACATTAGATGTCTGCGTGGAGTCAAGGCTTTCCCAGCTCAAGGCACAGAGTTTTCAACTCTCCACCGTAGCCACCGAGAGCAAGCAACGAGACTGGACAGAACTGCATGCAACTGTGCAACACCGGAGAACAGACAAGCGACTATGGACTCCACATCTAGTGATACAGGGCGCATGCTATTGATCGAAAGTGAACAGTTATAAATAGGATTATTGTTGGTGCATAGTACTGCATGACGTTTGAGTCGCCGGTCGTTAAAGAGAAATTATAGAGAACTACAGTGTGCGCACAAAGTCCGTATACCCTTACTCATTTTTTTTTGCATTTTTATAATCGTTTCGGTCTTCTATGGACCACGTTATTTTAACTGCCTATTCCCTCGTTCTTTCAAATTAGCCCAGTATTTACGCATTCTTCTTCGGTGAGCTTCTTTTCGTTCTTCGGTCCGGTTCTTGCCGGTTTTCAATATAGGTTTTGGCTGAAATCTCTGTATTTCCCCAAGTTTCTTCTTCAAAGAGTCACGTTCCAAGATGTCCTCATGTGATATCCCCAGTACTTGTAGGTCTTTTTTCATCTCTGTAAACCAGATCCCTTTGGTTTTCTTTCCCACAAAGTAGGCACAGATTCGATACGACTATCTTCCGGATGGGCGGCTTCGGTGGCGTAGTCGGTAGCATGCTGAGCTTCTATGCCCAAGATAGCGGGTTCAAACCCGGCCGAGGCCGTCGGATTTTTTAAGCGCGTTAAAAATCCCTCAGTATGCCTTCCTTTGGAGGGGAAGTAAAGCCGGCAGTCCCATGTCATAGATTTATGGCATGTTAAAGAACCTTCCACTAATTGCACCTGTGTGAAGCTAAATTGGATAGGTTAAGAATGTAAACAAATCTCTTAGGTTTCTACGTTCGTTGCCAAGAGCCGACTGCGGTGGCGTCTAGTAGCTAAGTTCTGAACTTGGCCTAGTAGTCGTTGACGGTGGCGCTTGGCGGCAAAAGTAGGAACTATTTGAAAAATTCTAAGTTGCAGTACTTAAATTAAAAAAACAGATAACACACACTAATACAGTCATCACAATTAACACCGGTTATCAGACAGATTCTACATACATCCAAAGTATATGGGGCTACATGACCGCGTTGTCGCAGCCCCTAAACTTAAGAACCAACCAATCTTCCGGAGTTCATTCGTGTTAAAAGGCCATAATAGGAGAGTCTTATTTTGCGAATGGTGTCCGTCATTATCATTATTATTTACATTTTATGGCCTTCATAGAACCACTTTAGTCAATTTTATACAAAGGGTTCTTCAGTTTCCTGTTAACCCAGTACTTCTTCATTCTCTCAGATCTTAACTTCCTTTCTTCGTTTGAAATCACCCTTGTCTGTTAATTTTGGTGTCTAATCTAATTTGTGTGTCTTTGAATTTCTTGATTTTTTCTGTTTTGTTTCATAAATCTTCAATTGTAATTTGTAGTTCCTTCATATCTTCTTTGATTTCTGCAATCCATCTATTATTACTCTTACTGCTCCATAATGTTTCTATTATTTTCCTACTGATCCTGTTTTCTGGTGTCTTGATGAGATGTCCAAAGAATGAGATGTGCATTTTCCTAATTATGCTCTTTACCGGTTCCATTTCTTTGTAAACTGTTTCATTGGAAGCTAGTCTCCAGTGTCCATTTTTTTGGTTTTGGGTATTGTTTATTTATACATGTTCTTATTATTCTTCTTTCTATCTTGAGTATTCTGTCTATTTCTACAGTGTTAGTTATTATTATTGATTTAAGCCCACTACGGAGCGCTTATGACTAGTTCTTCTTCGATGCTATTTTCCGTTCCCAATATCTCTTGAGCCCTGCTGATAATTTCTCCTTTCTCTCCTGCGAAAGGGGCTTCCGACATTTAGGGACTCTAGGTGATGGGGTTCAAGATTCTACCATAGCAAAAAATTTAGAATGATCTTCTACATCAAGGTCAGCAATTCCAGCCGAATCCAAGTACTTGAGTACTTCAGTGTTAGTTATTTTATTATTATTATTTATTTCTATTTCTCCTGGAAGTAAAAATCACAGGGAAGAATGGCCAAGGATGACCGAGAAAATATTTCCTTCAAGTCATCACACTAACTTTTCATTATGGTTCCTACTATGAAATGAAACTAGATGCATAGTGCTGCATTAACATTAACATTAACCACACATTGCTATTTGCTCCCAATCTTGAGCAGAAAAATAGTAGGCCTTAGAACTTGAATACGCCTTGTATTTAGAACTGTAGCAAAGTGACACTGCAAAGTAGGGCTACAAAATATTTCCTGTTGGGCACTGTGCATGCAGTGCAAAATTGCTTCCATTCCAGCATTTCCTCATTAGTGCTGAAGTGCACAGCATATCTAGCTGGATATAGATTAAGTAGATTAGTTTAGATTTATAAAATTTAAACAAATAAAATGTATTTCAAAACAGAAATATACTTTTTAAATATTTGTGAATGGTTTTATTTTCAATGGTAGCCTATATGCTTCCATTATCCCCTTTATGAGTATGGTGTAATCACAGCATGATAATGGACAAGTCCTGCCAGAATTCACAAGTATAACTCTACCAAGGTTACAACCAGGCACGGATCTAGAGTTTGCTTTGGGGGGGGTCAGAGAATTGAAATTGTTAAGAAAAATGGTATCACTAAAAACGCAATCACAAAATAAACAAACGTACAAAACCAGACCAATTTTTTTGCAAGCTACATGGATAGAAATTTTATGTGTTTAGCGCACCAAAAATATTCGTACAAATTGCAACGGCATGTTTTGAGACTTTTACATCGAGCTTCGAGAAAAGTATCAAGGTACGTTACAGTTTCGGCAAGTCGAGTTGGTACCAACAAAGGAAGAAAGTCACAGCTTAAATTGGCAACCAAGCTTGCAGTTTGGACGTCGGCAAATTTTTTTGGTGCGAAAAAAAGCCCCAAATTCCTATCCGTGCATTGCTGCACATTCATCGTGACATCACTATAAACATCGATTCGGTAATCACAAGGTTTGCTAAACAAAATAGACGCGTTGATTTTGTTATATAAATAGTCGTTTTCGTATAACAGGTATGAAGTTGTAAATATGTACAGTTGTAACAGAACATAATAATTGCAATAAAGATATTTTCAATATTGAATAAAATGAAAAAAAAAATGTTTTTCAGTTAAAATTCGTTAAGTTTTATTTGTCTGGTTATTGTGTTTTCGTGTTTTGAGTTTGCAAAAAAATTGGTATCCGTTTGGGGGGGGGGGGGGAGGGGGTGTCGTGTCATGATCCCCGTGACCCCCCCTTGAATCCGCGCCTGATTACTGATTACAACAGGTAATATTTAGATCAATTCATGCCCTCAGAGATTTCAAAAGACTTAAACCTTACCATGTAACTTGCTCTCCATTCAAATGGCTGTTTATTACTCGTTTCATAGGGGAGAGTTCTCATCAAAAACAGTTAAGTTACTCCATCAATACAAGTTAAAATGAAACATGATTCCATGATCAATTATTAACCTTTAACAACATAATTTTTTGATTAGCTATCTCACAGCAACGAGATAAAAGTAGAATACAGGCAGCTGAAATTAAATTCCTGAGGAATATGGTACAGAAGACTAGGAGAGAGAGAGTGAAAAATGAAGACATTCAAAAGGAAGTGAATGTACAGAAGCTGAATGATAAGCTGAGGCAGAACAGATTGAGATGGTACGGACATGTGAAAAGGATGAATGATGAAAGAATGCCGAAACAAGTGATGGAGAGACGGATGACTGGAAAGAGAGGACGAGGAAGACCTAGAGTATGGTGGATGGATTTGGTGAAGGACTGTGTGAGAGGACGGAACCTGGAGTGGAGTTCAGTGGTTCAGGAAGGATGTTGGACAGACAGACAGAGTAAGGTGGAGGGGTGACACATTTGCTCCGACCCGATCCAAGCTGGAAAACGGAAATTGATTGACCATTGAATTCTAGACACTTTACACTTCCAAAGCTTACAGTAGCAGTACTGCAACATGTGTTGGCAATTTTATTCCATACTTTCTGCTTTCCTCATCAGCATCAGGATATCCTTCCAGCGAGTCGGGTAGGAACATTGTGAACGATATGCCTCCATTTAGTCCTGTCCTGGTATAGCTTTCCCCTCTCATGTTACTCCTCTCCTCAGGAGATATTCCTTAACCTGGTCTGTCCATCTCTTCCTAGGATGTCCAATCGGTCTTCTTCCTGGCACCTCCTCTCCAAATACTGGCTTGGAGTTCGGGTTGGATGCATCTGCTTCACATGACCCAAGCACTTTAATCTCGCCACACTCATCCTTTTTCCCAAGGTCAAGTTCACTTGCATGTGTCTCCTTACATATTCATTCCTGACCCTGCCTTTTTTTTTTTTTTTTTTTTTAGTAAGGCTTTTTGTTGCTTTCCTATAATGTTCTAATGTATGATAGGAAATGGTATTGCTTGTTGATGCCTTGGGCTACTCCGACTGCCAGAGAAATTCAACATCTGAGGATTTTCACATCTTCTGTACACTATACTTTTAGATCTTTGAAACATAGGAGAGATTGATTTTTCTTTTTGCTTTCTAGTCAAGGAGATGGAATGTGAATCGTATGCCAATATGAAGAGAACTGCTGAAGACTGTCAGAAATGCCTGCAACGACAAGGCTGATGATGATGAGTTTGATATAAATTAATGAAAATCCACAGCCTGCTTCCAGTCTCCGACCGGGTCAGGGAATGGAATGAATGAAGCCCCTATCTAGCGGCGAGGATGTAAACTGTGCCGGCTGCCGAAGCCTGACGCACTCCTCTGGGGCAATGATTAAATGAATGACAGATGAAATGAAATGATAGTGGAGAGTGTTGCTGGAATGAAATTTTGACAGGGAAAACCGGAGTACCCGGAGAAAAACCTGTCTGCCTCCGTTTTGTCCAGCACAGATCTCACATGGAGTGACCGGGATTTGAACCACGGACCCAGCGGTGAGAGGCCGGCGTGCTGCCGCCTAAGCCACGGAGGCTCATATAAATTAATATATAATATAAATTAATTTGATGTATCAGTAATAATCCTATGTCAATTTTTGATGTTGATTTTGTTAATTTGAAAGGCATAAAATGTTTGATATAAATAATAAAATCAGTTTACTAATGCTCTCATTAAGGTATGTACAGGGTCATTATGTGTGTGCGCGCCAGTAAACACAGCAAGCTAAGCCGGCTGTGACTAGCGCAGATCACAGCCGCACGCGCCCGGTTCAGCCAGCGGTCGGTGCCTACTATCAAACTTTTACCAAACATGTTCAATAATGTGTACTTACAGTGCTCATAGGCGATGCTGAAAATGTCCTCCCTGTCTTGTAACACACACCTGACATCTTTTGATGAAAGAATGTCTGTCAACTCTTTTATTATTTACGGAGCCTGTTTCCTTGAATCGTTTAGCGAGCCTCCTAATTGTACTGGCATTAGGCACGACAGGTCTTCCTGGAAACTTCATTCGAAATTTTCGTCTCGTTTCAAAAGATTTTCTGCTTTTCATATACGAATTATGGATATACACCCATTCGCGCAATGTGAATTGGTGTCTTCGAATGACCAACAATCACAGTAATCACAATACTCACTAAACGTGCAACACTAATGTCTAAGCTTTGCAAATACACGCCCATATGAATGACAAAACACGTGTGAACTAACGATATGAGTCAGCGGAGCGCGCCAACTGCCGGTTGAACAGGGTGCGCGCGCCCGCGATCTGCGCTAGTCACAGCCGGCTTAGCTTGCCGTGTTTACTGGCGCGCAGACACATAATGACTATGTATATACTTACATTTAGGAAGAAAATCCACATTTTTGAACCGATTCTTCTGAAACTTTTACCACATCACACATGAAACCAAACCATCAATTTTTTTGTATCAGAAACCTTGTTCTCTGTTTTCAGTTCTCTGAATTATTGAAAAACAGAATAAGAAATGACAATTTTTAAAATGCCCTAAAATTGCTAAATAACACTCTAAATTTCTTTTACCGAGTTCTTCTATTTAACGCATATGATGTTCTGAACTAAAATCGTACAGTTATCTGCAACAGACAGTGTAGGAGTTTCTTTTTTAATTTTTCAAAAACGAAATGCCATTTTCTCATTGCTTAAAATAAACAAGGTGGCTCAAGTTTTCAAAATATCCAAAATAACCTAGTTCACAGCATTCATTAACTTTAATTTGATGTATCAATAATATTCCTATGTCAAATTTTGATGTTGATTTTGTTAATTTGAAAGGCATAAGATGTTTGAGATTTTAATTCTGAGAATAATGTAAATGAAGTTACATGTTTGTGATATGACCAAATAAACTAACTTAGACATATTAAAGATTGTAATTCTTTGGGAGTGATGAAACTGGATAACTCCGCCTGCGGCAACCATGGGGTGGATTGAGTAGCTCCATGGGTGTCGTTGCCGGTCCCAAGCCCGAAGAAAGGAGGAGGGTTAGGGAGACCAGTCTCAACTCTCCCTGTAAAGAATTTGTGAGAGACATAGCAGACCATCTAGCTATAATGGCATGTGCTTAGGCCATAAGGTGGCAGCCCCACTAAAGCACTCGGGGACTGTGGACTAACAACCTGCATCTCTTAAAATTTATTGTTAAAGAAACTTCAAGAAGCAAAAGCCGGACGGACAACAAGTTGACAACCTTTGGAATGAAATGGACCACGAGGATCGGATTTTGGAATGTTCGGACACTTTACGAGAGTGGAAAGTTACATCAAGCTGTAGCAGAATTTATCAATTATAAACTAGACATAATGGGAATGAGCGAGGTACGCTGGAATGAATTTGGAGAAAATAGACTACCAGAGGGGATGACCTTTCTGTATTCAGGAAAACCCAATGCCGAGGACGACCATGTGAATGGTGTAGGCCTAATTCTAAATAAAACGGCAAAGAAGAGTCTGCTAGAATGGAGACCTATATCAGACAGAATCATAACAGCGCGGTTCAAAGGGCAGGTACGAAATGTAACTATCATCCAATGTTACGCCCCAACTGAACAAGCAGACATGGATACCAAAAACTACTTCTATACAGAGCTGCAGGCAACATTGAATGGGGTGAAACGAGATATTGTCATTGTGATGGGAGACCTAAATGCGAAAGTGGGCTCCGAAAACCTTGGGATAGAAAATATAATGGGGAGACATGGAGTTGGAGAGGAGAATGAAAACGGAGGACTATTTAAGAAGTTCTGTGCGAGCAATGAGTTGACCATCGGAGGAACGGTGTTCCCACATAGAAAATGTCTTAAAATATCTTGGGTATCACCTGATCACAGGACGCAGAATCAGATTGACCACTTTGCCATAAGTGGGAAATGGAAAAGATCATTGTTAGATGTCAGAAACAAAAGGGGAGCCGACATAGGTAGTGATCACCATTTGATGTTAGCCAAGGTGCGCATTAAAATCTTAGCTGCAAAGAAGAAATTTGATGTTCCAAAAAAGCGGTTTGATGTTCAAAAGCTGAAGGACCCCAACGTCAAACAAGAATTTAGATTAGAACTGCGTAACAGATACGAAATACTAAATACAAGAGAAGATGGAGTAGAAGAAGAATGGCAGAAAATTAAAGGAGCAATCCTAGAAACTGCAGAGAAAGTAGTGGGATTCAGAGATAACAAAAGGAAGGATTGGATGAGCCAGGACACCTGGGAAAAGGTGGGAGAGAGGAAGAAACTGAAAGCAAAGATGAATACCACAAAAACTAGGAGACAAAAGATGGACCTTCATGCAGAGTACACGAGAGTAGACCGGGAGGTGAAAAGGAGTGCAAGATCAGACCGAAGGAAGTGGGCAAGTGATCTCTCATCAAGGGCGGAGAGGTCTGCCAGAGAAGGAAACATGAAGGAACTTTACCAGACCACAAGACTGCTAGGAAAGAGGAAGGGACCTATAGATCGTCCTGTGAGAAGTAAAACTGGAGCGTTGCTGACTACTGAAGATGAGCATTTGGAAAGATGGCGTGAACATTTTGCAGAAGTGCTGAATAGAGAGGTACGAATAGAGGAAGAAGAGCAATAGGACGGAGAAGAACAGGGAGGTGTAGATGAAAATGCAGAGGAAGATGGAAATCGAAATGAATGTGACGTTCTTGGTAGAATCAAGAGTGGAGCACCTAGTAGAGAAGAGATCAGAGCTGCTCTAAAGCAAACGAAAAGTGGCAAAGCGCCGGGAACAGATAACATCCCGCCAGAGCTCTTGAAAGAAGATCTAGCAACAACAGTAGATTTACTGTACCCTCTGTTTGAAAAAATCTGGAACCGGGAAGAAATACCAGAAGAATGGAAGACCGGCACTTTAGTTATACTTCCGAAGAAGGGCGACTTGACAAATTGCAATAATTGGAGGGGAATAATGCTGTTATCTATTCCTAGCAATGTGTTGTCACGAATCATCTTCAACAGAATGAAGGACTACCTTGAAATCCACCTAAGAAGAGAACAAGCAGGGTTTCGCAGAAACCGATCGTGTGTCGATCAGATTAATACACTCCGCATTATCCTTGAACAGAGCATGGAATTTATGGCCAGTCTATATCTAGTGTTTATAGACTTTGAAAAGGCTTTCGATTCAGTAAACAGAAGAAGCATGTGGAAAATAATTGCAAATTATGGTATTCCGGGAAAGGTTATCAGAGTTATGCAAGAAATGTATAACGGATACTCGTGCAAAGTAATGCACCAAGGGAAATTGACACCATCCATTGAAGTAAGAACAGGTGTAAAACAGAGGTGTGTTCTCTCTCCATCAATCTTCTTAATTGTGATAGATGATGTGATGAGGAAAACAAATGAAGGTAAAAGAAGAGGAGTAAGTTGGAATTTAACAGATCAACTAGAAGATATAGATTTTGCTGATGATGTGTGTCTCCTCTCACAAAGCTTTCGGCACATGAATGCCAAACTGAAAGATCTACAGGAACAGGCAAGAAGGCTAGGGTTAACTGTAAATTCAGGGAAGACCAAATCGCTACGATTAAACGTAAAAAGCGATAGGAAGTTTCAAATAAACGGAAGAAACGTAGAGGATGTTAAAGAATTTACATATCTTGGTAGCATCATTTCTAAAACTGGAGGAGCAGAAGAGGATGTGAGCAGCAAGATCAAGAAAGCAAATGCAGCCTTTATCCAGTTGCATCCTATCTGGAAAAGCAATGAGATTTCCACACGTACTAAACTCCGAATATTCAATAGCAATGTAAAATCACTATTGCTATACGGATGTGAGACTAGGAAAGTAACAAAATCTATCATAAAGAAAATCCAGACCTTTATAAACAGATGCTTACGAAGAATCTTGAGGGTGTTTTGGCCACATGTAATATCCAATGAAGAACTATGGAATCGTACAAACGAGAAGCCCGTGGACTTATAGTTGAAGGCAAGAAAGTGGAAGTGGGTTGGACATACACTGCGCAAAAACCAGATGGCAATAGAGAGGCAAGCCCTGAGTTGGAATCCTCAGGGACATCGCAGAAGAGGAAGACCGAGGGAAACTTGGAGGAGGACAGTGGAGAGGGAAGCTGCAGAAGCGGGGAGAACGTGGGGAGAAGTGAAGGCAATGGCACGCAACCGAGTCCGATGGCGATGCTTCGTTGAAGCCCTATGTTCCAGCGATGCGAACAACAGGACTTAAGTCAAGATGAAACTGGATCCTACACTTGCACTTAGCTAATACAGGGTGCGGCAGAAACAATGACTCATTTTAAATAGTGCTCGATTGTTGGACACAGCTGCGTAGAGTGTTGATGGTCGTATCAGTGAGACATGCAGTTTAAAGTAGTTCCAGTCAGTATGCTGGTCACACGAACATCTTGCATTTGTAATTGAAGCATTCTTCAAAAGTGGTGATAGTGTCACACATTCGACAACATTTTGACTTCGGTCGAAGAGATAAAGTTGTTGTTGTTTCCTATGGCTAGACCGGATTCCAATCCATCAGCTTTCTTGGGTTCCAATAGAGTTGTGTGAGGCTTCCTGAAGTTCTAGCAGTCACATCAAGTTTGTTGCAATGTAGCAGGTGCCCCTTATCTATTTTACTTCCTGGTTCGCGACAAAGTGTGCATTCTTCAGATCTCAGGATGTTGATTCGTTTCAGATGAGCTGCAAGGCAGTCATGGCCAGTGTTAAGTCTGAAGACGGCTACAGCTTCTCTTCTTGGTGTTAATTTATATTGATCCCATTTAGCATCATTGTCCTTCCATGATTTGGTTTCTGCTGTTTTCTTTGCCATTTCTTCATACCTGTTTTTGATAGTATTCTTCAAGGTCCTTTTTGCTGACATAAAATCAGTCTGACTGACAGGTTGTTGTAGTGTGGTACCTTTTTTTGCTAATCTGTCTGCCTCTTCATTACCTGCTATTCCAACATGAGAAGGGATCCACTGAAATTAGATCTGTCTGTGGAGTCTTTGAAGGGTTTTTATCATACAAAAAAATTCTTTCAGTTCTTTATTTTGAGGCTTATAATTTGACGAGACGGCTTGGATGGCTGCTTTTGAATCTGTAATGATAACACATTTTTGATAATCAATGTTTCTGCCTAATAACTGATGGAGTGCATGTGAAATTGCTCTTATCTCAGCATCAAAATTTGTTTTGTATTGGCCTACTGGGAAGTAGAGTGAGAAGAGAGATGAATGTATTCCTGCTCCATATCTATTTTCTTTGTCTTGTGAGCTATCTGTAAATATTTTTAGCCATTGATTAGATGGATATCTTTCTTCTATTGTACAGAGGGCCAGTTGTTTTAGATCTTGCAGACCTCTTCTAGCAATGTAAGATCTGTAGTCACTTGTATATATTCAATGGGGTTGACTGGCATACAAAGTGGTTCAAGTTTTTTTTGCAGATTGCTCTTATTGATAAAGTTTCATCCTGTAAACAATTACGAGATGGGGCCGGCAGTTTAGAACAACAGCATCTGTAGGAAACAAGACTCCCCTGGCAGACAACGTATGGTTTGCACCCCATACAACACTGCAAGAGTAACAGTTTTGTGCAGAAGATTGCATCGCGAACAATGGTGTGGACACCTGAAGGACATAATGTATAAAATGTGACATGTGTCAACAATTATAAGAAGTGTTCTTTCGAACAGTGTACATTAATTATGGGTAGTTGGGTAGTTGTATTTCTTCTTGCTAAAATAAAATGTGTAAAATGGGTCATTGTTTCTGCCACACCCGTATGTCATTTTCATGATTTCCATACCTATTTGACATTCCGGGATATTTAGATGCAAGTAAGATGCTGTGGAGCCACGACCCCTGAACATGTGCACACGAGCGCCCTTAAAATAGTTTATAACTACTGACAGGTGGAATATCGACATATCTGTTAATTTGAAGCAGACAAATAAGGCTTTAATTTACAATGAAAAAAAAAAAAGGGTCAAAAATACCATTTTAAATGTATATGCTTATCTTAAAAGCAAATGTCACATGCATTGCTGCAGTATGCAGTATCTTTTACTTTAGTAAGTATGTCTACCACTTATTATTCCCGTTTTCCAACGGGGTCGGGGATGAGATGCGATGGAAGTATTTGTGGTGATACTTTTTACGGCCGGATGCCCTTCCTGACGTCAACCTCATGAGAGGAGTTAATGAGAGATGAAATTAATGATGGTGAATGAAACTGGGCAGGGATGTGGAAGGAAGCGGTCGTGGCCTGTCAGATGGTACTGTCCCAGCATTTGCCTGGAGTTGAAAATGGGAAACCACGGAAAACCATTTCAAGGACGGCCGACAATGGGGCTTGAACCCACGTGTCTACCGAGTCAGCAGAGGGCTTGGACCCATGACCTATGCTGCGCTTTAGCCAGCGTAGCCACTACTGTCGGTATCTTTTACTTTAGTAAGTAAGAACCGGTAACATACCTGACATAGTTGTTCTCCCAGACTACATGGCCAATTAATCTAATGCCAAGAATGTAAGGAATTCCTCTGGCTTCATCTGAAGTAATGGACTGTAACAAAAATCAAGGAAGTAGCCAAATTCGGAACAGATTGGGAGCAGGGGTTGCTCTAAATGGGAGTGGCAAGTTAGATCTATCCCAAATCTTCTTATAACCAAGAAAATGAGTAATAATCCATATGAATAACAAATTTCCAGCACATCATATCCAATTAGCTTTAACAATCCCTTATTAGCTGCTGAGAGCTTGTGTGTCCATGTGTATGAGCCAGGGCCGGGGCTTAATGGCTAGCCACCTGTCGAGCGAGGCAATGGTGCTAGCAGCAGCGTAGCGGCCAACTAGTTCAACACATTTACACTCTTTAACATATATTAATAATAATCGTTACTAGGGACCCTGATTTATGGTAATATAAGAGACTCCAGAGCGGTTATTTATTTATTTATTTATTTTACGTGTCCAGAAAAAATTACAAATTAAAGGGAACAATACTAAAAAACTTACAGACTATAATAACAATAATGAAATCAAATTAAATGGAATGCAAAGACCAGAATTTGGCAGTCTTGATGGCCCTGTCATTTGCTCTCCAAAGATCGTCGGTGGTGCAAGTCTCAGGTAGGTTTCTGCACACCAGAAGATGATGTGGGTCCTGCAGTTCCCCACATTCACAAAGACGGTATTCAGTGTAGCCCCATGTCTTGAGAATAGCTCTGTATCGAGATACTCCGGTTGGTTGGTTCCTCAGTTTAGGGGCTGCGACAACGCGGTCATGTAGCCCCATGTACTTTGGGTGTGTGTAGAATCTGTCTGATAAACTGTGTTAATTATGATGGCTGTATTAGTGTGTGTATCTGGTGTTTTTTTTTTTTTTTTTAGTACAAACTGCAACTTCGAATTTTTCAAATAGTTCCTACTTTTGCCGCCAAGTGCCACCGTCAACGACTACTAGGCCAAGTTCAGAACTTAGCTACTAGACGCCACTGCAGTTGGCTCTTGGCAACGAACGTAGAAACCTAAGAGCGTTGTTGACATTCTTAACCTATCCAATTTAGCTTCACACAGGTGTAATTAGTGGAAGGTTCTTTAACATGCCATAAATCTATGACATGGGACCGCCGGCTTTACTTCCCCTGCGAAGGAAGGCATACTGAGGGATTTTTAACGCTCTTAAAAAATCTATTTGGTTCAGTCATGGTTCCGTATTTGTACCAATTTTGCAAATCGGTACATGTTCATCTTATCTTCGAGACGCAGCAAGAGCTCCAGGTCTGACCAGATTATCATGAGGGCATACACCAGGCCCCTTCTGAGAATTCCTTCGCCAATCCGGCGCCTGACTGTTTGTGAAATGGGTTCGCCGAGCCCTTTCTGCCAGGATTTGTGCCTTTGTGTGTCCTGTCACTCATAGGCTTATCATTGATAGACACTTGTAAAGGGAGATAAATCGAGCTTTGTGTCTGCAAACATTGGAAAAGCAACATTTCTTGTCAGCTACATTCGCCAAGCCCTTATTCTAAGAACACCCTTGCAAGAACATGGTGTAACGCCTCAGCTCCTGGAAGGTTTATAGGCAGTAACCTGTGTGGGGAGATATTCTATAGTACCCACTCAAGACCTTGAACTCTGGCTTTGTTTTGGCCAGTTGTGCAACTAGTCGCAGTTGGTACTACTGGAGGGTTGTGGTGGGGGATACGCTGGAATATACAAGGGTGCGATCTGTGACTGCAGAGACAGTACGAGGAGAAGGTTGGTGACGGAAGGACTTAAAGGCGATCGCCTCCGGGGGAACTGAGGCCAGCTCCTCCGGAGGGCTGAAATACACCAGGTGGTATGAACTTTTGGTTAGAAGGGGCAACCGTTCGGTGGAACATTAAACTGTGTCATTTTGCTATGTCGTTAAGACCATGTGACGGTGGACCATACTGACATTTTATTCTAGTATATTAGCATGTAATATTTTGGAAGGGTTTGTATGATTTGGGGGTACCTTTATATGTAATTACTGCAGTATGGGTTATTATTGCCCTATTTTCGGTTAGCTGGATGGGAACCTCGTGGATTTAACTTTGGTCAGATAGGCTTCAGAAGACAGTCAGTGCTGGACTCTGAAGTTTCTCAGACGCTTTCGTTCACTAAGGAACGCGTTTGTTGCTTTATGCAATTTGTTTGTGAAACGGCACCAGGCCTAAATTTCATGTTGTTATTTTCCTTGTATCCTTGCGGGTGAAACTACCCTCGATTCTGTAATTATATTAATCGTATGATGGGGAAAAGTAATTTTGCCAACTGGGCAATGTCTGACCTTATTTTATTCACAGTATTATCCGTAATTTGCATTACCTTTAAACATAAGCCTAAGTTAAGCGGTTTAGGGTTTTAGTTGTAATTTAATCATGATTTAATTGTATCTTTGATTTTCATTATATTTTGTTTTTGAGATGTTTTTTATTGACGGCAGTCAGTAGGAAGATTGTTTCTCTTCCCTTCACCATGTGTGGCAAGATTAGAATTATCGCCCTTTCTGGGTACGCCCAGCTTTCCATTCAACAAGCTGGTCTTGACACATGCTTCGTCCCGCCTTATCTTTTCTCCTAATTCAAATCGGGGATGTTCTTGAATACCACGAAAATTTGGAACATTCACTCCTAGGTTTTATTTGCTGTGAACTCAGCTGACCTAGTGAGTAATTAAATTAGCCCTTTCATGTGTTTTTCATTATTAATTCTGGGTGTGGTAATGTCATGTGATCATTTATCTCGATACGCTGATATTATTATTATTATCACGTCTTGGGTAATCAGAAGAGAAAGGGGGGGATGAGAGCCTGTTACAGTATTGATTGTTAGTTAAATATATTAAAAGGAAGAGATCAGGCGGAGTCTTTCTTCCTTTTAATATACTTTAAAAATTTGACGGTTTCGGCCGGGTTTGAACCCACTATCTTGGGCATAGAAGCTCAGCATGCTACCAACTACGCCACCAAAGCCGCTCGAGATACTCCGGTTCTCAGTCTGATGATTGCCTTCCAGATGCCATACACCCCTCAGCTGGTTCTTCCTTGACATTGTTCCAATGAGCTTTGGGTAGTGAATCCCGTCATAACTGTAATCGGCGAGTTCCAGGTGATGATGGGATCACTACAGTTGACTGTAGGAAGCTCTTTCTTGACCTAAGTCTTGTGGGGTGATGTATATGTCCAAATAATGGGTGTCTAGGATCAGTTTCCTGCTTCTTCTTCTCTACTTCTGCAGCTGTTCTTCTGCGATTATTTGGTGGTGCTGTACCCATGATTTGGTACATTTTGTTAACAGGAGTTGGTCGCAGGCAACCTGTCACGATACGTCCATTCTCATTCAAGGCTACATCAACTTGTCTTGTATGTGCAGAATTTCGCAACACTGCATACTCTGCTGCAGAAAAACCTAGTGCTGTGGCAGATATACGGAGCACATTTGAGCGGTGAAATAAAATATCCATAGCGGTGAAATTTGAAAAAAGTGAGATTGGAGTGTGCTTAATAACTATAAGTACGGTGCACGGATTTGGTTAAATAATGAACAATATACAAACATTTGGAGGAATAACAAACAATTTTCTGTGTTTAATACCTAATCTAATATTTACTTCAACAAATACTCTCCATGACTATCACAGTCATTTTCCCACTAACTCGTGAAACTTATGTTGTCCCAAAAGTATAAGCAGAGCATTATTTCCAAGATTTCAAGAGGCAGGTTTGTTCGACTATCTAAGTAGATAGAAAAGCCTCTTTCGCTGTCTTATCTTATCTTATGAAATATTTAAGATTTTTTATTTTCTATCAAACAACAGACAGTGAAACTATTTCAATTAATTTTTAAAACATATATTTAAAACAAAACAAGAAATCTTATTATCAGCATTTCGTTGGTATTTCGCATTTTAGGATGAAAGGAACACATTTAGCAAAAAGAAATATTTTGTGATATTTTGCGTCTCCAATATGAAAAGAAATAGCATATTTGGGTTAAATATATAGTTGTGATAACATTTGTACGTTTGCTGAAAAATTTTGTGGATATTGTTGACACCAAAAATGTGGGACTCTAATCATTACTCACATGAATTTCAGAGTAGTTGCTGGAAATGCTGTCCTTCAATTTCTAAACACACATTGCACCAACGTAGAAAGTTTGGTTACACTCGCTGTAAGTCATCCTTACTGATATTTCGTATCTGTGCAGTTATTTTGTTTACCTGTATACCTTTTGTTTGAGGTTCCCTCACAAGTAAACATTTCACGGCGCTGAAACTTACGAACAAATTTACTGCAAGACGTCTTCTTGGGATGGTAAGCTTCCACTAGGAAAATTCGATGTTTTGTTCTATAGCTAACCATGTTCACGGGATTTGAGATAGGCTACAGTACTTCACCACAAGTCTTAATTATCTCAACTAAGGTATCTTGACAGCTGCGTATGTAATAAATGCTATGTTGGTATCGAGGGCTTCCCGCCCTCTGTTGTAACCGGTACATGCTATAAATCTGGTGGTGACTCATTGTGACCTGTCCGCCGCACGGCCTTTGTGAGGTTCCGTTCTAAAAGGAAAAACCCTCACTGTATAAAGGTTCTCTTGAATCTTAGTTAGAGGCCACTCTGCATCCGAGATTTCAGGTTTCCATGCAGTGAGTAGGGAAGGGAATATTTGTTGGGAGAGCATCAGCAGCATGTAGAGGAAGAGTGTTTACACATGATGTGAAATTAATGCTTGAAACAGGAGTATGACTTAAACGACACATTTAGAGAATGTGTAAAATTACTTCATCTGTTAGCATTGGTCCAGGGCAGAACAGAGTCTACTCTAGATCAGGGGTTATCAAACTTTCTGATACTTCTCATAGACTACTTTGCATACAAAAAATGGATCGGAAGATCTACAGTATTTGCTCTTGTAACAATAATAATAATAATAATAATAATAATAATAACAACAGACAATTTACTATTCGTTGTGAAATATAACAAATTACAAAGTTTTCCGCCTAATCAACACAATTTAATAATATATCAACGTTTCATGGGTACATGTTTCGGAATTCCTTATAATTCATTCATCAGCCCTTCACACTTATGTTAGGAAACATCGTTGAACAGACAAACTTGACCCCGTCCATTTCAAAACACATCTTTACACTGACATTAAAACACTTAAAAACTATTAAAAACTATAACATGACAAATTATGAACAACTAAAACATTCCTACTGCTTACAGCAAATAAATATGTTATTGCTGTAAAGACAAACATTTATCTGCTTGGTATGTGATGTTTACAAGTCACAGTTATGAAAAACTTAGATGTCGAAAAATCTATTAGCATTTTGTTGTTATATTGTTCGTGTCCTTGAGCATTGCAAATCTTGAGCTTATGATGGATAAAATGATGACGAAGTGGGCTCTTTGATTCCCCGAATTTTGAACATTGTTTGAAGTGCTGATGGAAGATGTCTGTAAATGTACCGCTGGCACAATAAAACTATGGAAGCTCACTCGAACAATATAACAACAAAATGCTCATAGATTTTTCGACATTTAAGTTTTTCATAACTGTGACTTGTAAACATCACATACTAAGCAGATAAATGTTTGTCTTTACAGCAATAACATATTAATTTGCTGTAAGCAGTAGGAATGTTTTAGTTGTTCATAATTTGTCATGTTATAGTTTTTAATAGTTTTTAAGTGTTTTAATGTCAGTGTAAAGATGTGTTTTGAAATGGACGAGGTCAAGTTTGTCTGTTCAATGATGTTTCCTAACATAAGTGTGAAGGGCTGATGAAGGAATTATAAGGAATTCCGAAACATGTACCCATGAGACGTTGATATATTATTAAATTGTGTTGATTAGGCGGAAAACTTTGTAATTTGTTATATTTCACATCTAAACCGTCAACACGGAACCTGAAATGGATTCTTCTTCGAATAAATTTACTATTCTTCGAGCACATCAAAGTTCAACACTCTTTTGTAAAAGAACATTAAGCATTTGTATTACTCCAAGGTATTGAAAGTTAACTATTTCCCCTTGCTTATATAAAAAAAAACCTGCTGCATGTGCAGTTATTGGGATTGAACAAATTTTGTTTATTTCATGTGGCGTTACTTGTATCAGTTTATTGTAAATCGCGCTAACCACTTTCACTGAACATGCACTAGAATTCACCTGTTCACTCACTGTCTTTGAACTGATGGCAGAGGCCTGGCTGAATTCAAGTCGACAGTAGCAGAAATAGAAGAATCTATTCTTGTAAGGATGTGGAGTTCACATTGTCAAGAGGCTTATCATCATTAGTGGTTGTTAAGTGTTTGGTGGCAAGACTATGAAGTTGCAGTTAGCATACTTTGGCCATGTTATGCGATCAGATGCATTAGAAAGAACAATCGTGCTAGGAATGAACAGCGGTACCAGAAGACCAGGTCGCCAGAGGACACGTTGGTTAGACAGTGTGGCACAGGACAATTTGAAGAGTGATGATTCATAGAATCGCCGATGGTCGGATTCGACTGAACGGATAACATCATCATCATCATCAAGTGTTTGGTTAGGAGATAAAGCTGTGGGTGAAAGGGTTCTATGTGGGAAATGTTATTCTACACCTTTTCTCAGAATTCTTGCTGGCAGGATCTACTGGTCAGTTCTTGTGAAATAAGACATCAAAAGTACGAGTTTATTAGTCTCGAATGGTCGTGGAAGCTTCCTGTCTATGATAGAGGATAGAAATATTTGTTACAGAATATGAAATATAAATATTTCAATCAGACCCCCCCCCCCCCCCCTCCTATTACTCTCTGTGCAATCCCCCCCCCCCACTTTGAAGACTTCTGCTCTAGATCAATGGACAGGGAAAGAGGATAGAAACACTTAAGAAGGACAAACACAATGACAGAACTTCAGTTGGAGGGAGAGATAAAAAAGGAAAAGGACAATCTCTACAACCTCAAACACACTATGCCTTCTTCATAGGTGGACATTACATCATCAATCTAGTCAATAGGTCATGTATGCTATAGTCTTCAAAAAGCTTGTATTGACCTCTTGGTCTCAGCAGTTTTTCTGTTGCTCAAATTAGTATGTAACAAGGAGGCATTCATCAGTGGGATGATGCAAGATGAAGTAAAAACGAGACAAAGGAAAAGAATCAATCAATCAGTATATTTCCCAGCAAGTGGAGCAATTAGCCTGGGTGGCAGGATAGACCACTACCTACAGATACGTATACAGTAGGGTGTCCATTTGTCCCTCTTTTCCTGGGACAGTCCCATTTTTTGACAAAATGTCCCGCTGTCCCAAAGGTTTTATCGGGGACGCTCAAATGTCCCACTTTTTTGTAATTCCACTTGGCCAATGTATCTTACGCTACAGTGTTTTGTTTCGTTGTTTACTGTGCAAGTATATATGCAAAAAAGTGCCACTTGTACAATTTGCTACAAGCCTGGACAACTTGAACATACCGTAGTTATTAAGAACATGGTTTATTTGGTCAGTTCCTGGGTCAAATGTTGCTGTGGATCATATTTACTCTCTTGTGAACTCTTTGCGGTCAGATGAAACAAACGGAATGAAAATTGCAACATTGAAGGCCTTGCTCATTGTCATGACACACTTTAATGTGGTATCATGTACTGATTTTTATGAAAAAAATATCAGAAGAAAAGATAATTCTTGATAAAATATGAGTACATGAAAGTGAAAAGTACGGGGTTAATGTGACATCTACATCTGTGGAATGAATAATCTGTATCAGTCTGCAGATTAAATTTAAGAAGTCATTTTTGATTGTTTGTTTGCACGATACGAAGATAAATTTTAAATGTTCACTAAATGTTGTCAACATATTTTTTTGTCCCCTTCTTTTCTTAATTATTCCAGGTTTTTCCTTTTTTTCTTTTTTTAAAGTCCCATTTTTATATAAACATTATGTGGACACCCCATTATACAGTATTCATACAACTAAAAAAAAAAGATAACAGGATGAATAAAATAGGAACACGGGACAAACATGAAATGAGGAAAATTGTTGTTAATACATTTCAGGGGCTTGGAACATCTTGATTATCAGTCCTGTTCAATTTGTCTGATAACCAAGCGGCTTCGGTGGTGTAGTCGGTAGCATGCTGAACTGCTGTGCCCAAGATAGCGAGTTCAAACCTGGCCGAAGTCGTCGGATTTTTTAAGAGCGTTAAAAATCCTTCAGTATGCCTTCCTTCGGAGGGGAAGTAAAGCCGGCGGTCCCATGTCATAGATTTATGGCATGTAAAAGATCCTTTCACAGACTAAACTTGTGTAAAGCAAAATTTGTTAGGTTAGATTTCGTTAGAACGCTCTATCAAAGTTCCAACGTTCACCACTAGGTATCATTGATATCTGGTGGCGAAAGTTGGAACTACTTGAAATTGAACGGAACTCGTAGCTCACCCTTTAGGGTGTCCGCTGGAAGCAGCTACAGATTCAGGTGAGCCGAACATGTCCTCGGACACTCCCGGCACTAAAAGCCATACGATAAATAGATAAATAAAATGTCTGATAACCTGTGTTTCTGTGGTGACTGTAGTATTGTAATTAACTGTAATTATTATGGTCATGGATGAGATGCGATTAAAGTCTTTGTGGCGGATGTTTTTTACGGCCGGATGCCCTTTCTGATGCCAACATCATGAGAGGAATTGAAGAGAGATGAAATGATTGAAGTTGAATGAACCTAGGCCAGGATGTGAAAGGAAGCGGCCATGGCCTATCAGAATGTATCGTCCCAGCATTTGCCTGGAGTTGAAAATGGGAAACCATGGTAAACCATTTCAAGGACAGCCGAAGGTGGGGCTCGAACCCACGTCTATTGAGTCCGCAGAGAGCTTGGCCCCATGGCCTAGCGCTGCGCATTAGCGAGCGTAGCTACTGCTGTCGGTTCCATAATAGGATGTAATGTACTGTAAATCATGGGTTGGATTACATTCTGGGTTTTATATTCCCCCTTGTGGCTTTATTGTGATGTGTTGTTTAGCATGGCTTTGCAAACTTGTCAGGACGTTTGGGCTTTGCCTCACTCGCAGGGTTTGAGTGTCATATGTTTTGGGGTTTGGAGTCCTAGGAATTCGACTGTCACCAAGAAACTTCATGAACAAGGTGAGAATGTTTAAGGTGAGTATTGAGCTATTGATTGTGCCTTTGGGAGTAAGGGTAGTAACCTTTTACCTGACACCTAGTAGTTTATTTTATTTTGACCATATAGTGGTTGGGTAGGTATCTGTTTATTTATTTGTTTTTTGTATGGGATAATTGGTTAACAGTGTCAACAGTGGAACCCATTTTCATTCGGAGACAGAACATTGAAAAGACGGGATATGGGGAGGATATGGTAATGACTTTTATTGATCTAGAAAAGGCCTATGATAGCATCCCTAGAACAAAAGTTTGGGATAGCTTAACTAATAGGGCCCTAGGAATCAACCTGGGGAGGTCTATAAATATGTAGACCTGGACAAAGGGAGTGTGATGTGATGATACTAACCAACAAAATCAGTAATACAAGGATTCAGCAGAAGAGAATCCTCATAACCTCTCCACTCCAACTCCAAACACTGACCTGCACGTGGTGTCCCCTGCTAAGCTGAGCAACCCAGTGGAAGGTTGGGTAATCAATCCCAGCGGGAAACTGGGTCAGTGAACAGACTAGTGTTGGGGGGGACTGAGAATTATTTTCTCAGTTCTTTCACCTTTCTGAATAACATTCAGGATTGTAATTCGAGGATTTATCCTCCCCTCAAGGTGAAACCTTAGATAGTCGACCATGAAAAGTCATTTGAAGAATAATTCCGCCGTCTGTAATGATAGATTACAGAAAAGACAGCATTCGGATACGGTGGGCTGTCATGCGGAAGATAATGACGAATCGGAGCGTCTGAAAACTCATCAAAAAGCAAACAAACAAATACTACGGAAAATCAAACCTAAACAAGTCTCATTCTTTTCTACACATAATGTTAACTCTCTGGTTCAAACTGGAAAATTGAAGATCATCACGGATATCATGAGAAGTCATAAAATTCTAATTATGGCCCTTCAGGAAATTAGAAATAGTGATCAAGGCCATCTGGAATCACAAGGATATAGACTATATAAAGGAATTCCAGGAAAACGAGTTATGAAAAATTGTCCACAATTTGGTAACGGATTCTTAATAGATCTCAGAATCATTGACTCGATAACAGAATTTAAATCTCAATCCTCCAGACTTACGACCCTAACTTTGAAATCGGCAAATAAAACATATACAATTATTAATGCACATGCTCCTACTAATCAAAAAAACAACACCATTAAGGACAGAGAAGAAGTACAAAAATTCTGGGATCTTTTGGATCAAACTTTAATAAACATCCCTTCATCAAACATCAAAATTCTCCTTGGTGATTTCAATGCGCAACTTGGACAAGAAAGAAGATATAGAGATATAATTGGAAAATGGACAGCACATAAACGAACCAATAAAAATGGTCAAAGATTAGTCGAAATTTGTAGAAACCACAAATTAATCTCTAAATCAACATGTTTTAAAAGACAGCCCCATAAATTGAAAACTTGGAAACATCCTGACTTCAGAAGGGGTGAATGGCAGTTGGATCATGTCTGCATGGATAAATTTCACCATCGCGAAATTCACAATGTCAAGGTTCTAAGGGGAGTTGACTCAGGATCAGACCACTATGTGGTAAAGATAAAAATAAAATTAACTCCAATGGCCAAGAAAAAAACTAATAATAACAATAGGAGGAAATTTGATCCATCTACCTTAATAAAAAATATAGAGTACTGTGAAAGAACAGGAGAAGAGTCTCTCAACACTAAAACATTGGACGAATTAATCACTAAATTAAAATCAATAGCAGAGGAGTTAGCACCAATAAATCCAAGGAAAAAACATGAATGGTGGAATGTAGATTGTGATCAAGCAATAGAGAAAAGACACCAAGCATGGATAAAACATCAAGCTCTAAAGTCAGAAGAATCAAATTTAGAACTAACTATACAAAGAAAATTAACCCATAAAATCATCAGACAAACGAAACGTAATCATCTTAAAAATACACTGGAAAAGATAGAAGACGATTTCAAGAAAAAGCAATCTCGAGATTATTACAAAACATTTGGTAAATATCTAAAAAAATTTGAAGCTCCAACATTAATGTTGAAAAATCAAACAGGAAAGTTAGCACATTCTAACCAAGAAAATACAGAGATCCTTGCAGAAGCATTCGAGAAACTGTTAAATTGTGATGATCCACTGGAAACCCTGCAAGTAAACACTGATACACCTATTTTAACTTCACCTGATTTAATAAATCCTCCAAACATTAATGAAGTAGAACTCGCAATTAAAGAACAAAAAAATTACAAAACTTGTGGCGAAGACTTAGTCTTTGCTGAAATCTGGAAAAATGCTGGTAAACCTGCGATTATAAATCTTCATCAACATCTAGTTAAAATGTGGATTACTGAAGAAATTCCTGCACACTGGACCACAGGAATAATCCATCCATTATTTAAGAAAGGAGACAAAACGAACCCAGATAACTACAGAGGAATTACCCTTCTGGACTGCACATATAAAATTTTCTCTCGTATAATTTACAACAGGATCAAAAACATTCTGGAACCACAACTTGGAGAATATCAAGGAGGATTTCGCCCTTACAGAAGTTGTCCAGACCAAATCCTTAGCCTGAAATTAATAATGGAATATTACAAAAACAGAAATAAGCAACTCTTTATCACTTTTATAGATTTCAAGAAAGCCTATGATAGTATTCATAGACTGACACTGCTAAAAATCCTCAGATCATACGGTCTCCATCCTAAATTGATAAAAATCATTCAATTAACATTATCAAACACAAATTCGAAAGTTAAATTTAGGGGAGAAATATCAACAGCTTTCACAGTAAAAACTGGTCTCAGACAAGGTGATGGATTATCCCCTCTGCTTTTCAATGTGGCTCTTGATTATATCATGAAGGTTTGGCAAAAGGAAAACCCTCCTAAGATCAAAATTGGAACAAAACCATCAATAAAAATAAACTGCTTAGGATTTGCAGATGACTTGGCTCTTTTAGCACTAGACAAGGAAGAGGTTTGTACTCAGATCACTAGTCTCCAAGAAATTGCTCAAGGGATAGGATTACAGATATCCTTTGAAAAAACTGAGATCATGCCTATGAAACCCTTAGATATAAATGAAGTCTATATAAATGATCATAAAATTAACCTAGTTCCTCAATTTAAGTATCTTGGAGAAATTATAACACATAACTTAAACGAAAAAGTAACTTGGATAAATAGAACAAATAAAATGAAAAAGGCACAATCTCTAACCTGGTCAACATATAATAAAAAATGCCTATCAATAGCTACTAAGATCCAACATTATAAAACTGTAACTCTCCCTGAAGCCACTTATGCTTGTGAAACACTGTTCCAAATTAAAAATGAACAAAGAACTGATCAGCTCCTCAAAACGGAAAGAAGAATCATTAGAACGTGCATAAATAAAAAGTATCAGGTTGAGGGAGTCTGGAGGATTCTCCCAAATGAAACTGTCTATCGTGAGATTGATCCAATCACCAGCACAATGAAGAAGAAAAGAATTTCATATTTTTTTCACATCTTACGGCTTCCAGAAAACAGAATTGTACGCCAACTGGTGATGAGAAATCTAGGAAAGAAAACTGGAGGTAAATGGATCCAAGAAATCCAACAAGATCTCAAAGCAGTTGGACTCAAGATAACAGATGCCGAGGAGAAAAATAAAATTAACACCATACTTAAAACTCACAAATTTTCTGCAGAAATGACACACAGAAAGCCTATGGAGATTTCAGATGAGTTGAGAAAATCCCGATCTGAAAGAATGAAAAAGTACTGGAAAGAGCGCAAGAACCAAGCAGTACTACCTTCAAAGAAGAAGTGATTGTGGAACGACTCAAGTGGTCCAATGTGACCAATCAAGATTAATAATAATAATAATAATAGGGGGATAGGCAAGGAACTGAGAGACATGATAAATGGAATGTGCATGGATTGCTACAGTAGTGTGAAGACTAGAGTCGGGACATTCGAATGGTTTAAAATTGACACTGGACTAAAGCAAGGAAGTGTGTTGTCACCCTTAATGTTCTTAATGGTGATGGATGACATCATGAAGGCAGCAATGAAAGACTATAGCAGGGCAAAGATGAAGGTAATATTGTTTGCAGACGATGTTGTGATCTGAGGCGAGGATGAGATGGAGGTACAAGAACAGTTACGACTTAATAAATGAAAAGATTGAGCAATGGGCATTGAAGATAAATGTGGAGAAGACTAAAACACTGGTGATGAGTAGAGGTAAGAAAGAAGGAAAAGGAGTAATCAAAGTCGGAGATAAGGAATTGGAAGTGGTGAAACACTTCAAATACTTGGAAAGTGAACTGACTGAAGATAGAGGACTAGATTTGGAAATTAGCAGAAGAATACAACTCGGGAGTGCTTTCTACCAACAGGTACGGGGACTAGTATGGAACAAGGATAAACCAATTAAGGCTAAAGAAGTTATGTACAAAGCATATTATGTTCCTATAATGACATATGCAGCAGAAACTTGGACAATGACTAAGAGGAATAAGAGCAGAGTACAAGCAGCTGAGATGAGATTCCTGAGAAGTATGGTCCAGAAAACTAGGAGAGACAGAGTGAGAAATGAAGATATACAGAAAGAACTGTGAGTACAGAAACTAAATGACAAACTGGAGCAAAACAGATTGAGATGGTTTGGACATGTCAAACGGATGAATGAATTAAGGCTACCAAGACGAGCACTGGAACGACGGATGACAGGGAAGAGAGGATGAGGAAGACCAAGAATGCGTTGGATGGACTCGGTGAAGTATAGCATTAGAAAACGGAACCTGGATTGGAACACCATATGGTGGAACGACAGAACAAAGTGAGAGGAACCATTTTCCCCCACCCAGTGTCAGTTGGAAAAGGGGAAATGAAGATGATGAATTGGTTATGGTATTAAGGGGAGGGCGCTTGTTGGGTTTTGATGCAACTTAGTTGCGTGCAGTGTCCATGGGGACGTTTGGCATTTGTTTGTTTTATATTATAACAATATCCACTTTAGAATAAAAAGAATTGTTTGGTTTTCAAACTTGTAGTTCTGCATCACTTATCGTAGTCTTCACCTTGTGGAGGTGTATTTGTTGCATTATTGGGCACTTTTTGTTTTGCTGGCCGTGCAAATAAATGTAGCTGTTAATTAGGTTAGGGGTTCAGAATTAAACTGGAGTTGTTTTGGTATGTGTTTGTCTTCTTGATACTCAACTTGTCAAGTGAACTTCTCTTTGGATTGTGTCCAGACATCATGATACTGTAATTATTGGAGCCAAGATGAAACTTGTTATATTTGGTTACCTGATCATTCTGAATAGATATTTAGAAGAAGTTTATTTAGAAATAAAACCCTAGGGAATTCTTCCAGCATGACCTTGGTATCCTGGGCCAGTCCCGATACTTTCCTCTTCCTGCCCCAAACCACAGTAGCAGAGAAACCTTCGGGGGTTATGAAAGGAAAGGGGGTAGTTACAGTAGGTGTCCCAGAAAAGGTACTGGCCCAGCATTTGCCTGGAGGGAGTGTGCAAAAACCCAGGGAAATCACACTCAGGATAGCTGCTGTCAGCACTAGGATTCAAACCTTCGATTCCCAGACTTGCTGCAGTTCCCCATCAGGGTTGTGGTGAATGATTTAACTAGCATGACTATGCCACAGGATGCATAAGGAGAAAATAACCACCTTTTCTATAAGAAAACACAAAAAGGTGGATTACTATGGGGTTCTACCTTAAAAAAATATTCAATAATGAACCTTTGTTGACATTCTCAAGAAACATATCTTGAGAGAAAGGGAGGAAAAAAATATTTTAGTACGGTAACCTATAGCCACAATATTTTATCTTTAATTTTAAAGCTGTGATAGTTGGTAACAGGATATTCACAGAAGTAAATAGACAATGTAAAATAGTTCAACATTTCCTTTCTTTCTTTCTTTTTATTTCAGTGGAAAAGTCACAGGTTGGTATCACTGAACTGCACATTGGATTGAAAGTATTGGCAACTCCAGCTATCTGATATGACATCTAGCGGTAAAAATGAGAAACTTGCCAAGTAGGGTACATTTGTCACTTGGTGACTGTTTGTATATAGTTTCTTGTATTGGTAAGCAGATCGTGGTAAATTCTTCGTGTCTTTATTCATAAGTAATGAGTTTTACTCGTTGACAGAGTGCAAAATGAGTAAAAGCAAAGTATATTTCTCAGTTTACGGCTGTAAGTCGATATATAAGAGGGCTGCGGATATAAGTTTGCATCACTTTCCAAAAGATGCAAATAGCAATAGCTGAAAGGTGACGATACCAAATAAATATGGGCAACAGGAGTGGGTTGGAACACTCACTGACGACAGGGCGGGTTTGTTCACTGTTACTCCGAGCCAAGCACAGTCTCGCCAAGCCTACACCAGCCGGGGACAGTCGAGCTTCATCAGTCAGGCATCCTTCCCCGCTCCCTAGTTCATTTCCAATAACCCTACCAACCGCAATCACCTCGCTTTGCGATATCCGAGCCATCCCACTACGAGTCATATACGCCTAATTTGACTTCGCAGAGAAAATATGTACTCTGCGAGATCCTGCTACGGTACCAGTCCGATATTGAACACCAAACCCACCTGCTAACCATCCAAATCAAGCAATTCCTGTATCCCCCGAGTTTTAATACAAGTTAAACTCATCCCTTCGCCCTACCAAGCAGCAAATAATTTCTAGAGTCTATGGTACAGTGAGCAAACTCAATATAGCTTTTAAACGTAACAGCGCCATGACTCAAACTGCTCAAAAACAAATACCAGCAGACAACCGCTGCTTGATAATATACAATTGACACATATAATCCAGTGGAACACACAAATTAGATCACGTGTATCGCACAGTTATACACATATACAATTAAAAATAACACTGCCATTATTTTAGGGACCACATTTACCGATTATAACCGAAAAATAAAAAGTGTTCCATATCAAACGCGTGTTATTGAGTATTTTTACCCTACTTATCCAGACCGACCGCAGCGCCCCAAGTGTTAGTTTGAGTTGCCAATTCATTCGTTAGAAAGATTTCCTTACTGTTCTAATATGATTTTAGAAAGCTTAGTCTAAGTGTTGTCCTTCCATTTAAATGACGTGGATGTTTGGAACTCATCACATTTTCCTTCCTTTCTACCATGTTTACAAAAGCAGCTTTAAAAGAAGAGGAAGATGAAGTAGGGTACTGCCATTGGAAATGAGGAAAATTACTGTTGAATATTTCGAACAGTTCAACATTGTGGGTGTATTTAAGGGTCTAGAGATGCCAGCAGCATCGTCCTGCCTACGTCCCAGCGAGTAATAGTATTATATGACTACTATAGCTTTATTTTATTAAATAGGACGAGGTGTATTATAAATGAGGACAGAATAAAACTTTACCTTTTCTTATTGCCTTTGTCTGCGGGAGCTTCAAGTTCGAAAATGGCGGGCACTACTACGTCATCACGACGAGACACGAGTCGAAGCGGTGCAGTGTGGGAAGTCACGTGACTAGCATTGTGCAGCTGTCTGCAGTCCAGTCGTCGGATTCCCTTTGTCTGGTGTACTTGCTCGTGTGTGTGAATGTGATGGCTGTTGTCGTAGTGATGTGCTACTAGTGACTTGTGATGTTGTGATGTGTTCTTCCTCTCGACTTTCATGGCTGTGGTTGGTCCTAGCAGGCACTCCAGAGTGTCCATGTCTGTGTCGATGTCTCTCATGCAGGGCGGGGGGGCAGGAGGGGGAGGTCATCAACAAGCCATCCTTGCGGCGGCGGCGGCACAACCCTACTATCAGACCACCACCAGCACGCATTCGCAGGACGTACAACTTGACCGCCCCATCGGTTACGGCGCTTTCGGAGTAGTATGGTAAGTGAGGTTAAGGGAGTCCTCTTTGTTCACCATAGCTGACAGGTGAAACTGTCTCATTGTTTCGGCCGGAAACAGGGTTGCCACCACTCCTCAAACAAAGACAGCTCCGTTTTACCCCATTGCACCCTTCTCTTAATAGCATTTAAGGGTGCCTAATAGCCTTTGTTTACTTTAGGAGAAAGATCATGTTTTGGTGGATAAGTCCATTGTTCCAAACAGGTTGGCCACATTTGCCTAAACGACTATGTACTTTATTCAGTTCAACCTTATTTGCCTCTCAGAATGCATGAAAACTATGCCCAACTCTTATAATTACTTAGTAAAGAGGATCCTGTTTTTGTTGCTCATTTCCATTGTTTCAAACAGGTTTGCCACTTTCGCAAACGCGAAACTGTTCTGTCATTAAACTATGCTCCCACGCCTATACTTTATTTATGTTTTTGCCCTGAGTTCATTGTGTCAGACTGACTGGTCACCACCTGGAACGTGGTGGTGCAGTG
Organism: Meconema thalassinum; assembly: GCA_946902985.2. NCBI lineage: Eukaryota > Metazoa > Arthropoda > Insecta > Orthoptera > Tettigoniidae > Meconema > Meconema thalassinum. The sequence continues at coordinate 195,981,474 of OX336395.1, forward strand.
GTCAAAGTGCTAGTTTCTCACCAAGGCTGGGTTTGATTCCCGGTTAATGCATAGGAGATTTTCGAACTGAAAAGTCACGTCATGTTGTTCGGATTCCACGTAAATAAAATGAAAAGGAGGTCACCTGGCTCATGATCGCGAGATTGACGGTCACATAAAACTACAAGCCTTTTTCCTTCTTAGACTGGCCACCTGTCTATGAATAAAAGAACTGCTTTCTTCTGTGTACTACGACATATCTAATATCCTGTAGAGTCTTTAGGCACCCTGATTCCGGTTATGGTACAGTACCGTAATTTGCCTCTTTCTATCACATCTTTGTTTAAAATAAGTTTGTCAGTTGATGGGATGCTGACATAGTCTCTTAGAATGTTAATAACTTACTGTATTCATAAGAATGATCTGTGACTTTGAGTCTTCAGTCTTAAGACTGGTTTGATGGCTCTATTTTATTGATAACTTCCTTGTATCGTACTTGGTGGTTACTAGTGTTGAGACAAAGGTCGGCACCAATTAGCGAAATGCTTTGTTAACGTTCAATGGCATATATTAGTGCACTAAACCCCTTTATGTACATGATTTCTTTTAATGAAGCCTTTGTCTTGTAACGAGGCCTAATGTTTGCCAAGCAACTGATTGGTGTTATGCCGGTGCATTGTTCAGTGCCTTCAGCTTATATTCTCTAAATTCTATTCATAAGAATTTTTTAAATCATGTCTTAGCATATGTCAGACTATTGAATAAATGAAAAGCAATCGACTAAGCCTAATGTGCATGTAACTGTCTCTATGCCTTAAGATGACTGGTATAGTCGTAATAGCCTAAGTGATTCCTTTGTCCTACAAATTTAGCAAGTGTACCAAAGGACTACATTTGTTGATAGTAGTGAAGGCTGTGTTATGCTCTATTTAATTGTAATTGTAACTACCAACGTATTTCTCGCTTAACGTGTTTCAAATGTCACCTTTCCTTTGTTGAATTAGCCTATTAAGTTAATGTCCTTTCATATGAGAGGTGATGAATTTTTGGCAAGTTTAATGTTCAGGCATCATGAAATGAATGTTGTTTTTTCTTTCATTACTGTACTAAAGGTATTGTGTCATGGATTGGAAGTGTTGGAGCATCAATAATTAGATTCTTTCAATTCTCATGATCAGTTCTATCATTGAGGATCATCATTTCCTTGTCAATAGAACAGCCTGGAGGTGATATGCCAACTTCTTTCTTTCCTTCTTTCTTCGTAGTTCATTAATTGGTGCAACTAATGCTTTACACCCAATGTGATACCAACTTAAGTATTTCCTTCACTAACTTGGATGAGATTTGTACAATACTACAATCTTAGAGTTGTTGTGGTTGTTTGGGGGAATGACTTTGGGGGGGGGGGGGGCTTTTGCTTTTACTAATGCATTTATCATACTAAGTTTTTTTTATTAAACATTAATTCTTGAAGGTGTATGTCTAACGTATATATTTATATTTGAAATGTGCAACTGAGTTTAGAAAGCTGACAAACCTAGACAATGAGCAGCATTTTACTGTGCAATTAGCATACATCGGAGTCTTTGTCAAGAAAGACCTAATTTGTCGACTCCCAATGATGGTTTTCAACATATGAAGATAAATATCCAGATGTTAAGAATCGTGTATTAAGTCATCCAGTATGATAAAATATAAATGTCAATGCAAACAAGACTACAATGTCCTCTCTGAATGGAATAAGAGCAATATCCTTGCAAAATCGACAGAATACTCAAGTTATAGAAGATAGGCTGAGATCAGATCCTATGCTAACCTGTCACTCATTAATCATGTTAGTGATATTCCCTTCGTTCAGTCAATGGCTCATTTTTTGTCTACGGAAACCTTCATACGCACTGATGTGTGTCTCAAATACTTATAGAGAAATATTTAATTTATAACTTTTCTGAATGGTGGGAGAATTTCATAAAAGTACTAAAATCTGAACTGAGAAGGGGTGGGTTTGTTTCCCATCGTCGACATCCTGGAAGTGGTTTGTCACTTTTACTCCAGTCAAATGGTTTTTAACTTAGGGCCATGACTGTGTTGTTCCCAATCCTCACCTGAATTACCAATACACGTGCTGCTCAGACATCACAATAACAGACAAATTCTATTCATACCCAAGAACATGGGGCTAAATGACCACACTGTGCAAGCCTCAAATGAAACAAGCTTTTTGAGCAACCCCATAGTGTAGCCGTGCATACTAACTGACTCACCACGGCTTGTGATGGGGAAATGCTGCTAGTCCGTAGATCGGAGGTTTCTGCTTGAAAGCTATGTTCTACATGGAGGCTATGCAGACTTGATTTTTACAATCACTCTCTTTGTGAAAGTTGACAAGAAGTATGGTTCTTCCTCAATGAGGTCACCTTCAGATAAAATTTTACATCAGCTGGCTTCAGCAATCCTTATCACTTTTGCCTGCTGCCAATGTAAGTTAAATGGAGAGTTAATAACCATAGGTAGGCTATATGAAATTATTTGAGAATTGTTCCCATAGGGCTACAAGGAATAACGTAGCATTAAGTTATAATCAACACGATCATTCATTGAACTATAAAATCACAATAAAATTCTAGCGTGGTACTCAGGTTTCCTCATTGTTTTTCAAGTTTTCACATCTCTTTCCTTGCTAGTATTCAAACATAAGTTAAAGCTATTTTAAAATATTTGGATAAAGCGACACTAAGTTAACCAAAGATACATCTTCCACTCCTGAGGAAGGGCATTGCATACCTGGCGTACACTAGGCCTACATCAGCCGTAGGTATTGAGAAGCAGCTCGCCATGCTAGAATGTGAATACCGTATGTTATTTGTAGCACGGTAGCCCAATGACTGTCCTGTGCATATCCGCTCTGCACATATTTCCGAAATAATACAGAGCCAGGTCACGAACCAAAGAAATCTGTTACCACCTTGTGATGTAGCAGCTAGTGTTCTTGGCTGTTACTCCGGAGGTACGATTTCGATTCTTGGCTCCGCCAAGAAATTTAATTCTGATTGGAGGGCAGGAACAGAGTAAACTTAATCTCGTTAGGCAAAAGTGAGAAGAGACAGGTACGATTCCCAACCTCAGCCATCCTGAAGAGGGTTTTCCGTGGTTTCTACTGCGGGCTCCCAACTTAGAGCCACAGCTGCTTCCTTCCCAATCCTCACCTGAATAAAAAATACACACCGTACAACAGACACCACAATAACACAGATTAAAATTCAAATTATGTGTATATATAGGCCTATACGCATCCAAGGACACAGGGCTAAATGATCACGATGTTAGAGCCCCTCAAATGAAACAACAACAACGATTCCTACGTCAGTCATCCTAGAAGTGGTTTAACGTGGTTTCCCACTTCCACTCCAAGGAAATGCCAGGATGGTTCCTAAATTGTGGCCACGGCCACCTTCTACCCAATCCTAGCCCCAATTACAAATCACGCACTATTACAACCATCACAGACAAAGGTTATCAGACAAGATTCATACACACCCAAGTGCACGTTGCTATATGACCACATTTTGGCGAAGTCCCTAAATCAGTGGTTCTGAACCCGTAGAAGTCTGCGGACCACTCAGCCTGAAATTGAACCATGTACGGACCAACCACTCCACCCCACCCTAAAAAAAAAAAAACTTTATCAGTTGTAACCCATCCTCAATAACACTTATTTTACAGATATTTCACTTCAAACCCTGATAGTCACTGCCGCGAATACATTCGGACGATTCTCGTTCAACGTAGGCTACCTAGTTTTTGGAATCCCCATTTATTGGCCACTTTTTTATACGTGCTGGTGGACCCTTTTCTCCCGAGACACTCGCGGACCACCGGTTAAGAACTTCAGAACCACTGCCCTAAATGAACCAACAACAGTAATGGCTCTGATGAGTCAAGATCACCTCTAGCGTGCCCAAAATTAGATTTAAGTTGTCTTCCACGAGATTGATGACCTACTTGTCTTGAAACAGTAGACGTATTAAGGATATATATTATGAGGGAACCGGTGAGCCTCCGTGGCTTAGGCGGCAGCACGCCGGCCTCTCACCGCTGAGTCCGTGGTTCAAATCCCGGTCACTCCATGTGAGATCTGTGCTGGACAGAACGGAGGCAGACAGGTTTTTCTCCGGGTACTCCGGTTTTCCCTGTCAAAATTTCATTCCAGCAACACTCTCCACTATCATTTCATCTGTCATTCATTTAATCATTGCCCCAGAGGAGTGCGTCAGGCCTCGGCAGCCGGCACAGTTCATATCCTCGCCGCTAGATAGGGGCTTCATTCATTCCATTCCTGACCCGGTCGGAGACTGGAAGCAGGCTGTGGATTTTCATTTTTCATTATGAGGGAACCGGAATTTGGAATATACAAATCAAGGTGTGGACAATGGACTTGTCAAATTAGAAATTAAGCTCTTCATGATTATGTCGTTTGCCTTCGTACGAGCTGGTATCAAAAAGTTCTGAGACTTGTACTACAGAAGGAAAACAGTGCAGCATGGGAGAGGCTAGAATTGACCTTGACAAATAAGTTGCCCGAATTGCGTTCTATCGACATCGCGGAATGTGTAGTCCACTCACTTATTTTTTGACCAAACAAGTGTATGGGCGCAGTTGCGATTGGTATTATATTGCATGCACGCAGGATTTGTAAAGGCCGGACGTTTGTTTTAGACGAGTGAAAAATCCTAATGGAAGCCTGGAGGCGAGTTACTGCAGTACCTGTGTTATCAGCTGCCCCAAGCGGTCCGATGATTGACAAATTTTGTCTCACACTCCTACTGAAGTACAATCATTGGCAAATATAATGACGCTCTGTTCGTAAATACGTAACCTGTACAGTAATTCCGCGTCACACAATACTTCGACGTTGACTGTACTGTCGGCAAGTCGTTGTCGCCACGTGCTCAAGTCTGGAATTCCATTACATCAGATCGGTGGTGACAAATGTGAAGCGATAGGGTGAGAGAGTGACTGTGTACAGGCTCACCCGCAGGCTTCAAGGTCAAGGGCAATCGTCTAAAACAAACGTCCGGCCTGTATTTGCCACATGTTGATCAAAGTCATCAGAACCTTTGTTTGCTATGTCATAAACTTCACATTTCGTTTCATCGTCAGTCCCGTCTTTAGTGAGCTTGTCATCGTTTATCAGCCCTATGTATTTGGGTGTGTGATACCGGCCTATCGATCGCGAGGGAATACGAACTCGTTGTATTAGACTTCAAGTTCCTAAAGTTACCAAGTGCCATCAACGCCGTCTACTTGAGTGTGTGGTCAATGCAAATAAAATCGAAAATTTTAATTTGGCAGTACTGAATTTTATTAAAAATTGAAAATGACACTCGGAGACGCTGTGAAGAAACGAAGTGATTCAGCTAGCCATTCTCATAGCCATGTCAATACAAGGGTACAGATTGGCGATTACTTACTGCCGGGATTTGAGACTTCCTCTAAACCCCTCACCCTTTTGTATTGTTGTTAGAGTCTTCAGTCTTCTGACTGGTTTGATGCAGCTCTCCTTGTCTTGAGCTAATGAATTCATCTCTACATAGCCTGGGTAGCCCACCTTACATCCGAGGCAATCTGTTAAGCATATTCTAACCTTGGTCTACCCCTACAGTTCTTGTCCTCGGCCCTTCCTTCCGTAACTATTTCTGGGTGTCTTAGTGAGTGACCTACCAACCTATCTCCTCTCTTCATTAGCAGTCGCCAGAAATATCTCTCCTCTCCCACTCGTCTTAATACCTCTTACGTCTTGTTACTCTATCTACCCATCTGAACTTCATCATTCTTCTGTAACATCACATTTTACTATCTACCCATCTGAACTTCATCATTCTTCTGTAACACCACATTTTAAACGCTTCTATTCTGTTTTCTGCTGTGCAACAGTCCAAGTTTCACTCCTATAGAGCTTCACGCTCCAGACAAAGGCTTTCAAATATGACTTTCTAATACTTAAATCTATATTATTAATATTAACGGATTTATTTTCTGTAGAAATGCTTTCCAACCTACTGTTTATGTCCTCTTTGCTTTGTCCATCACTAGTTATTTTGCTTCCTAAGTAGCAGAAGTTCCCTTCATCCTTTAGCTTTTCACCTGCCAATTTGACGTCATTAGGGGTTTCTGATTTCTATCGGCTGCATTCAATTAGGTCCCCCCCCATTGTTTTATCATATGATCTTGTCGACTTCGTCCTTACGCTGAGGTCTGGCGTTACGTTACGATGACGGGATGAAATGTACCTAGAATGCACTGAGGTGTGACGTCATAGTACGATGTAGCAGCCGAGTACCAAGAAGGCAGTGCGAGAACAGAGTTTCAAGAAGGCAGTGCGAGAACAATCGAGTAGGCAGTGACGAAACAAAATAGAATCTTGAAACTCCGTTCTCGCACTGCCTTCCTGGTACTCGGCTGCTAGCATTTAAAATGATATAAAGTCCAGTCTTTCAGACTGACTATCCGTGTCTTTTTTTTTATCATGAATTATTTCATCAAGACGCCGGAGTCCATGTCATTTAAAATCTCTTGCATATCCTCTGGTGAAGTTGATAACAATGTCATCAGCAAATCTCAGTGGATTTTGTATTACATATATAAGTAGCAACCCGCCCCGGCTTCGCCCGGTATCTGTAACGATTTACCCAGACGCAATTCAGAAAAGCCGAGGCGAACAGCGCAACTCCAAACGCATATACGGCACTCTTCTCTGAAGTCTTAACTCGACACGACTCGACAGTTTGATGCTGGCCGAAGCTGGGGTGATAGGATCGCGCGTTAACTCGCTCCGAAGTTAGTAATTTGAATTTCTACTGAATGGAGATTGTTGGAAGAAATGAAAACGTAAAACCACCTATAGTGGGCGAAGTATAAAAGATAGAGATATGCTGTCACGGATTTTCTTGTAGAACTTTTCATGCTGAACAATTCTTACACTCATAGTATACCAGTAGGCCTATAGATATTTTTAACGGTTTACCCAGGGTATGCTTAAAAGGCGCACGGACGGCAGGTTTTTTATTTTTCGACTCGATTCGCTGAAATCGTCCGCGACAGCATATCTCTATACACTCATAAGTTAGTAGATATTTTTAACGGTTTACCCAGCGTAAAAAATATCTGATTTTACTCCTATCTGAATTCGGAATATTTGTCTTTGTCCTGTGAAATCTACCTCCGCCTTCCGGTGTGCCAAGAGGTTTTTTTAATTTTTAAATAAAGAATTATAGGCTATTTACTCGGGCATAGGATGATCACGAAGTTCCAAACGCCTCGAATACTGCGCTATTGAAGTCGTTTCTAAAAAGTCCGAACCCCACGCTGGTTTGTGTGAATTGTTTGTACACATCTTGCTGTCTGTAATTCGCTTGGATTTTTTTTTCTTCCCCCTAAGGCACTTCGTATTTACGAATCAACAGTCTCACACACTTGCTACTGCCAAGTCGCAGTACAAGCAAGCACGTGTTGGTAACGCGTGTGCTCTGCTTATGCAACAAAGGCCTAGCTCTTAATACATTTCGCGTCGCATATCTTACACAAGTACCGGTACTAGTGCAATATCTACTGAATGTTGTTAACCTTTTATAACTTAAATTACTTGCTAAAAGAAACGATTTCAGTATTTTTTCTTATTCCTTACGATGCTTGATCACATACACTGCCAGCTGGATCACATCCCTCCTGGCTGCTTTCCCTGCTGGCAGTGATCACATATTGCCCCTGAACTTGCAATACCATTGTATCTGACAATGCTCTTCTTTTCCGTAATTTTCCTTGTGATTGCTCACGCCTCCCAGCCGTGAATGTCAATAGTAAAGGCAGTTGGTTGGTTGGTTGGTTGTTGGTTCCTCAGTTTAGGGGTTGTGACAACGCAGTCATGTAGCCCCGTGCACTGTGGGTGTGTTTTGAATATGTCTGATAACCGGTGTTAATTTTGATGGCTGTATTAGTGTGTGTATCTGTAATTCAGGTAAGGACGGCAGACGATCAATTATCAGTAGGTCCTACTTTTGCTACCGTAAACGACACCTAGCCGCAAAGTTTGCTTCTAGATGCCACCGCAACCGGCACCTTGCGCCGAACGTTGGAACTTATACAGCGTTAATCAAATTTAGCTTCACAATTGTAATTAGTGGAAGGTTCTTTTATATGCCATAAATCTATGAGATGGGCCCGCCTGCTTCATTTCTCCTCCGAAGATAGACATGCTGAGAGATTTTTAACGCTCTTAAAAAGCCGATGACTTCGACTGGGTTTGAACCCGCGATCTTGGGTATAGAAGCTCAGCATATTACCAACTAGAGGAAGTTGAGCTTTATATTCATTGCACTGCAGAAATTATTTCGTGTAGTTATGCACTTCTACAGTACTCAGGAAAATAATAATATTTCTGGTTTTACGTCCCTTTTAACTACTGCGGCTTTTAGAGACGCCGCACCGGGTTGTCGTAATTTTGCCCCGAATAGAATCCTTAACGTGCCAGTAAATCTACTGACACGGGTCCCTCGCATTTGCGCACCCTCAAATGCCAACTGACTGCGCCAGGATTCTATCCTGCAACCTTGGGCACAGCAGGCGACGGCGTTACCGCTGAACCACGCAGCGAGTCAATACTCACGAAAATGAACCTAACGTGACGGCACATCCACAAATAACCGGGGAAAATAATGGAAAAGAAGGCCTTTGTCAGATACGCGGTATTGCAAGTTTAGCGACGATATCTAACTTTCAGTTTGTGTTTGAATCGGTTTCAATACAGTACTCGAGACATCTGTGGAAACATTATATTTTTGTCAACCTGCAGTTATGTTAGGGCAAATTGTATTTAACAGTAAACACGACATTGCATCTAATTCCAAAGAAAATAAAAATATACCTGGTCATCTCAATTTGTTGGCCAGCGTTTTGCCCCAGTAGTGTGTCATTGGGCCCTTCAGTTGATAATGGTGCGCCTCTCCAAGACACTGGCTGGTACATACAGATTTTTTTTTTAAGTTTCTTGAGTTATTTCACTCCATTTGCTGTAAAACTACGAGGCTACCGGTACTGAGAAGGCCACTTGTCCATATGAACCACGATCAGCACCATTGTATTATGTGAGCTAATGCAAAAAATTGCCTTCCTGGCAATCAGGAAGATCAAGGAATTATGAACTCCGATTGAAATTTGATTCAGTTATTTTCGTTCTTTCTTTCCTTTATATAGCCTAAATAAAGCACTTTAATGAGGACTATGAAAATGGCAGGAATGCCCGAAAACGCGTAAAATTGTAAACATTTAGATGGTGAAAGCCTCGTAAAACAGAATATAGGCACTAACTTAATGCTGAAACATTTCTATCCCTATAAAACTGGTATAAGTCAGTTATTTAAAAATATTTTTACCTGTATACAGCCTTTTTTTTTTTTTTTTTTTTAGTACGATATATATATTTAATACTGTCATGACAGTACAAACGAAACAAGCAAACAACAACGTCCAATGTTATAGCCCTAGCATATATGTTCCTGGTTTTCAGGCCAGACAATTTTTTGCAGTGTCGACCTTGAAACTCAATTTGAAGCCCCGTTTACATGACTCTTCAATACGCTAGGTCAATACGATTCGAGTTCGACTTGTAAACGTTCTAAATGAATAAGCAATCCGTCTTCCTGCGTAACCGCCGAGTGGGCTTCGGTGGTCATGAGGCCCTGTCCACCCTGATGCCCTTCCCCTGAATTATTTCGGATTTTGATATTCTTGTCGTGTTTTAGATAATAAGTGGAGTGGTATTGCCTCTTACCGGTACTGAAGCAAGTTGGACCCTTTGAACTACTGTTGCCATTTTTACAGGCTTGCCATACCTTCTTCAGAGCACAGATAGCTTTCTGAAACTGGGAATTACTCAGAAAGTGTTGGTTTTAGGACCTTACAATGTGGTTTTTGGGGCCCCTAGGGTCTTCCTGAGTTGTTTTTCTCACTGATGTTTGTCTTGTCCTTCTGTGAGAATTTTTTGATATTTCGCTATTTTAGCATGTATTTTGAGCCCCCCCCCCTAGGCCTCTTTCATTGATAGGTACGGTGAAATGTTGTATAAACGAATGTTGTCTTGCCTCTAATGTATATCCATACCGAATTTTACGTTTATCTATCGAACAGTTTTCGAATTTTACGCGTACAAAGAGACATGCACAAATTGTATTTTTTGCCTGCATCCGTCATAAAACAGTCTAAAACGAACAATCGCTACTGGGTTCTTGTCGGCCACGAACCAACTTGGTTAATGCTTCAGTTTCGGGCACGTCACAACTAGGTTATGTCACCGTTACTGAAGAAGGACGAGTTCCGACATCTCCAAGATTGAGGACATCGCAGAAAGAAAGAGAAGGGCCAACATAGACGGGATAACCTAATGACATTAACCAGGGGCTCACAACTTGTGGGAGAAGTTTGATAACCGCTGTATCTGGCACTTATGGTTTTTGGGTTGTAGGCCTACCAGGTTCCTTACGTTCGTCATTCCTTTCGACCTTCCTTCGTGATCTCTTGTTCTCTTTGACGGTATTAGAGAGGTTGAAACTCTTTCATTTTACCTTCTTGAATATAATATCACCATGCAGCGTAGCCATGCCCGATAAATCCCACACCGCGACTGAAAGTTCAGAAATCGAATGTTCAAATCCCGGTGCTGAGAGCGGCTATCCTGAGTGTAGTTTTTCCACGCCCCAAGGCAAATGCCGGGATAGTACCTTCCTTCAAGGTCCCGGAGCACCTACCTCATCATTGTCCTCAATATAGTTACACTCACTATTACAGTAATCACTTAAATACAGGTTATCAGACTAGACACCCAACTACACGGGACTGGTGACCAAGATGTCCCAAGCCCCTCAGATGAATTAACTACAACAATATAAGATTCTGCCTGGTCAGGCAGACTTATCTTTTACAACATAAAAGACACACCCCACCTTCATTTTTAACTTTTTTCACCATTTTACATAATATTTCCTTGAAATAGCCTATAGTAAAATATAATCTGAAAAATATGTAGAGCACAATGTTATATTGTGCGTCTGACATTTTATTATTATTATTATTATAACAATAATAATAGTTTCTCAAAACATTTTTTTTTTTCAAGTTTTCAGGATTGTTTGTAATAATTGAAGAGAAAATATATATTGGGAACATAATCAACATTCACTGAAATGTATGCACTATCTCGCGATAGTATAAAACTAAGTCCCCGATTCTTGGATGTAACAGGTACTCTCGAGAACCACTGGATGGATTTTGAAGCGGTTTTCACCATTCTGTAAAGGATTTCTCGAGGAAGGTTTCTGTAGAAAAACATTAATTTATGACCAAAGGAAGCCGAGCAGTAACGATTTCAGTGATTCGAGTCAAAGAAAAACCTACCGTCCGTGCGCCTTTTAAGCTTAGGCTAGGTAAACCGTTAACAATATCTATATAGGCTGCTGTGAGTATAAGAATTGTTCAGCATGATAAGTTCCACAAAGAAGTCCGTGACAGCATATCTCTATATTTAATACATCGCCCACTATACCGTAAGTGTGTTTAAGTTTTCATTTCTTTCAACAATCTCCATTCAGTTGATATTTAAATTAGCTTCAGAGCTAGTTTACGAGCTAACGAGCGAGCCCATCACCCCAGCTTCGGCCAGCTTCAAACTGTCGAATCGTGTCGAGTTAAAGACTTCAGAGAAGAGTACTGTGTATGTGTTTGGAGTTTCGCTGTTCACCTCGGCTTTTCTGAATTGCGTCTGGGACCTGCCATCCGTGCGCCTTTTAACCTTACGCTGGGTAAAATGTTAAAGATACCGGGCGAAGATTTTACTTAGCTAGAAGTTCTAAGTTCTAGTCCACACAGTCTTAACATATCGCGTATCTCGTCGCTTCGCAAATTATTGTCAGACAGCTAATAATTTAATGTATTCTTTATACAGTCTAACGCCATAAAAGCTATAGCCGCTACTTGTAAAACTCTAACGTAAATTACACATTGGGGGTGTGGTGCACCCCAATCAATGTTTTGATTGTTGCTCGGAGACACAGGGTAGCATTGTGAGGGAAACGATAATGGTCACTGATCGGCAGCACTACCAACTGAATTTACATGGAAGGGAAAAATTCACGATGCCTACCCACATTGTTGCAGGAGCAAAACAAAATGCCGTGGAGTTTATCACACCCCAGTGTGTCTATGAAACAGCACATGCAATACGTGTGTAGATGCAGTGTCAAGGAACTTTAACAGTATTTAAATGTGTTGTGTAGCATTCTGAAAGAAACAATATTGTCTCTTCTTTTATTTTTTTAAATGTATCACCTTTTCCCTGTCACCCTAGAATTGTATGTTCCGAGAGTCAGATGCCATCGATTTTCTGCCTCATATAAAACAGCAGTCGCCACCATCACTAACTAGGATCAAGAGATTAATAAGACAGTTGGCCGAAGGAGGTCAGACAGGAAAGATAAGAGATTACTTTTCTTTCTTCGGCTTTTCCCAATTAATTGGGGTCGCCGGACAAGTATAATACGGAAGTAATTCTTGTCCCAACTCGATGCGTTGTGATTGTGTGGCTGCCTATCACGTCCCACGAGTGAGGAGGTATTGTGCAGTGTGCAATCAGTCTTATTGCTGGCAAGTATATGTGATTGATGATATACACATTGTTACAGGTGCTCATGTGTCTTCACCCACGATGCGCTGATTCACACGCACTCACTTCTCCGCGCTGTTCTGCTTAGCTTGCATTGATGCAGGTGTTGCTTCCACGCACGGACAGATTATTGCGTAACTCTGTAATAACAAGCAGTGCTGCAAAACATAAGACAAGGCTTTAGATCTGGCGGCTTTCATGTTTATTTCAGCGGGAACATATTATGGCGTTAGTTTTGTTGGTATTCAGTTGTTTCATTATCATTTGAACTTTGACATCGCGGACATTTAGCCCCGTGTGCTTGGGTGGATCACATTGTGATCCATAATTCTTTTGTGATTTAAGGAACTTCTGTGATATTCCTTCAATTATTGCACAACAGGATCTTGATAAACACTGAAAACACTGTCCACATCTGAATGCATTTCTACGCTGTCTTCTTCAATTTTGCCCTCATCCTCGGCATTATCTTCCTCACTATCTGGCCCATTGAGCCAACGATTTATATCTTCATATCTAAATCTTAACTTGGTATAAACGTCTCACATATCCCTGAAAACTACAAATGAAAACCGAAACACACAGCAGGAACATAAATGACAACATCCAACCGTAAATTACGACAAAATAGTTCCTTGTCAAGGACTATTCACTTAAAAATTTCTATTAGACAAGAAGATACATACAATAGCTTACATATTCCAACCTATGCTCCACTCCGCAAAAGAGCCTTTATTCATCACCCCGTTGACCATCCCAGGATAGTTTTTAAAGACATATTAAAGTCTATTTTATAGTAATATTCAAGCACATACTGTTAAGATATGTCATTTTCACGAAAATGTTTTATATTATCATCAATTTAAAACCCGCATTTGTTACAGATCTTTTTTTAAACTACTTTGATATATTTTTAGCCTATTTATAAAAAAATAGGCTTCTGAGATCACCTTTTGTCCGTGCGATTTCAATGAAACTCGGTAAGGGCATACTGTAGTACTACTTTGTCTGACACTAACGGTGCCCTTCGCAGTTTAATAAGTCGCACCAATCCAACATGGCGGTTGTGCGAAATATTTCACCGGCATTCTATATCTCTGAAAGCATTACTGATGTCACCCCGAAATTTTGTACAGTGATAAAGGGCACTTCTAGAAGTACACCTATGTGACTTTCAAAACTTTGTTATGTACAAAACTATCATGGCGGTTAAGCGAAGTTGAAACATTTAAAGACATTTATCGATTTAACCACCAGAGCGCAGAGAAACATGGTACAGCAAATGTTTATGCAATAGTATTTATTTATTTATTTATTTATTTTATATCAAGCCGGCTGTAATATTTGTGTTCATTTCCATTTGTGTTTGATTTGATTGGATATGGAGATGAATGGTTGGTTGGTTGGTTCCTCAGTTTAAGGGCTGCGACAACGCGGTCGTGCAGCCCCATGTACTTTGGGTGTGTGTAGAATTTGTCTCATGACCGGTGTTAATTGTGATGGCTGTATTACTGTGTGTTATCTGTAATTCAGGCAAGGGTTGCAGATGATCGATTTTCAAGTAAAGTCTTTATTTTTGCTTGGCAAGGACATTCTCGCTCACGCGCTCCGCCAGTGACAGCTCAGTTTCCGGCTGCCGCGCGCGCGTACAGACGGCAGAATACGGTGCTGAAAATCAGTATCGTGCATTTTTACTCACCATGCCTACAATAGATGCTGAAAATGATCCCCATCCGCTGCCAAACATTGCCGGCATCTCCTTATGAAGTTTCCGGTTAATCTGGTTAATTTAGCTTCAGTAAGGAAATAACGACATTTACGTTTGCTGAACCTGTACATTTGAATCTCTTAGCCAGTTGTCTTATTGTCCGATTTATAGGAATGGGTCCTCCTGGAAATCTCACTCGAAACTTTTGTCTTGTTCTAGCGCACGATATCCTGCACTTTTTGAACGTATTATGCAGATATACACGTTCACGTAACGAATATTTTACACAAGGCATTACAGCACTACACACAATCACAATAAAACACTACACATACGATATACAGTACCGGTACACAGTAGCTTTATAAAACACTGAAAGACTGAAACACCCAATTAGCTCAGAGCTCGGTCTCTACAAAAGAGCGAGTAAATACGGCTGGTGACCACGCACCAACCTGGCCCGGGACCGACGGCCAAGGTCAAGCGAAGGTTTGCACAATAGCCTACGTGCCGCTCATAATGTGCGCCTACTTTTGCTACCAAATGCGACCGTCTACGACACCTAGCCGCGAACTTGGCTACCAGATGCCATCGCAACCAGCACCTAGCGGCGAGAGTTGGAACTAATATAGCGTTATCAAATCTTACCTACAAAATTTAGCTTCACATCTATGACATGGACCCGCCGGCTTTACTTCCCCTTCGAAGGAAGGCATACTGAGGGGAATTTTTAACGCTCTTAAACAATCCGACGACTTCGGCCGGGTTTGCCCCCGCGATCTTGGGCATAGAAGCTCAGCATGCTACCAACTACGCCATTGAATGAATGATTGATTTCTTTTTTTGATTGAATGTATGAGCGACTGAATAATGTAATCTTTTGTTGATTTCTAGATCCTCGAATGTCACTTTTCTATTATGTTTTTTTCTCTCCAGTTCCTGAACTTTTTCTTCCTATCTTTACATTTATGTTTCTTGTCTTTTTTTCAGTTTACTGTTGGATAATTTTTAATTTTCTGTAAATAATTATTTTACTGTTTCTTTTACATTTGGGATTGTATGAATACATGAAGGTAGTGGTAGTTTTCCTACAGGATGTTTGAGTGCGTGTCTGTCTGTATGGTTATGGTTGTTGATAGATAATAGTGCCTTTTTTGTGTTCGTGTTTGTTGTTCTTGTTTTGTTTATGCTTGTAAATGTTATTGTTAATTATTATATTGTCACACGCGGAGTCTGTCTGACAATAGGGAATACATACACTGACTTTTAGCAAATGTCAGGGTAGTTTGAGTTACCTAATAGCATGTGGGACCTCTGGCAGCTCAACATATCGCAGAGCATTCAAAGTATCTTCCAGAACAACTAGGGGGACCATTCCATAACAGAGACACCACTTCCCTGAACCACACCTTCGAGGCAGGCGGGATCCATCGATTCATGTGGTCTGCGCCACACAAGGTGCCTTCCATCGGCATGGTGCAATTGAAATCGTGATTCGTCCGACCATATCAAGTTACGCCATTGTTCCAGTGTCCATCCCTGGTGATTGGCGACAAATGCGACCCGTTGTGTCCGATGAAATTGGGTTAACATTGGCACCTGTGTGCGGCGCCGGCTCCCATACCCCATGGAACCCATGTTCCTACGGATTGTCCACTGGGATACGTGTCTAGCACGGCCTATGTTGAATTGAGCCGTGATCTGTTGCCCTGTTGCCTTTCTGTCACTATTGACAAACCGTTTCGGATGTCGCCGGCCACGGTCATCGATGGTGGCTGGACGGCCAGTGACACCCACATTCAACCATTCACGATACACCCTGGCCATGGTTGACCGTGTGAAGCCGAATTCCAGCACCACTGCCGAATTCGCACTTCCCATCCTTCGCTTCACGACGATGTTACATGTTACACCTGTCACGTGCACAGCCACTTCTCACATGGTCTCGAATATACAACTCCTGCTGGCACAGGAGGCGTGAGGTGCACAGACAACACACCTACGCATCAATACTCCACTATCCCGTGACATTTGCTCAGTCAGTCTACAATATTGACCACAGAAGTGGTTTTTGGATGGTAAAATTAACCTTGAAGCTCCATGGTGTTGGCTCGAAAATAAACCAGTGAATTATAGTAAACTCGATCGTGCAACAAGGCTGTAACAATAATTCTTATTTTCATAGGCTGCACTTCTCGGCGTCAAAATACTGTAAAATAGTCCAACTTGGCGTGCAACATGGCGGTCACCATTTTCATAACGTAATAATAACGCCTCATGTTTAAACTCTCAGGGGTGAACGATTAGGCCTCTGTATTTTGCAGACTTCCTGGTAACATATAATGTTCGAAACTCACAGTGTACGAATAAATTAATGGTTAGTCAATATAATTATTTATGTAAGTCAATGTACTGATTTGGGTCACATTATGACCTTCATTAGCAAATGTAATTAATAGAAAATGAAGTTGCAAGTCTGTGTGATACTTAAATTTATAAATAAGGTTAAAAGTGTTAATTATCTAAATTATTTGAAAAAACAACTAAAAACTAGTAAAACCATATCTGTTACAATTTTGATTAATATAGAAAAATATTTCTTCAAAACAGCTGGACGTAGGAAATGCCAATGTTCGGGTTCGATTCCTGGCTCTGTGAAGAAAATCAATTCTGGTCTGAGGGCTGGAACGGGGGTACACACTTAGCCTCGTGAGGCGACACTGAGGAGGGGTGGGTTCGATTCCCTTCTCAGCCACCCTGGAAGTGTTTTTCCGTGGGTTCGCATTTCTACTCACGGCTGCCTCCTTCCCAGTCCTCGTCTGAATTAAAAATACACACACTAATACAGCCATCACAGTAACACGGGTTATCAATCAAATTCCACTCACACTCAAGTACTCGTGGTTACATGACCACGATATCGCTAAGATCCTAAATCAGTCAATCATCAACAACAAAGGATTAACTGTATTAGGGACAGGGATGAGGTACTGTAAATGGTTCGCGACTTGAAGTAAGGTACTATCCCGACATTTGCCTGAAGGAGTGTGGAAAACGGCTGCTGCTCACGTTCGTGGTTCACGATTTAACGAACACAGTTTCGCTGAGGCATTTTAATATTTGATTCATAACGCTCTTGCGATGGTTTAGTTAGTTTCTTCGTTGTTAGTCTATCTGTATCCGGAGGGGCAGATGACCTTGTAGTTCCGCCCCTTAAAACAACAATAACTAACTCTCCTATCTGCGCCTGCTGGCAGCGGACTGGAAGCAGCTGCCATTAAAAACCTGATGAGCTGATTTGGTATTTAACAGTCGCTTGATTTATGAACGTGTCGACGCCGGACACAAGCAGCTAATTCCTATTCAAATATGATCAAACTTGACGAAATTGTGAAGGGAGGCACACACACGCACATAAGAAGACATAAATCTAACACGACATGCTAGCACAGAGCGTGAGGCGAGGAGCGAGAAGTGGAAGCCCAGTAAGCTGTGCCAAGTCGCCATCTATCAGTGGGGTGACCCTTGACCGCAGCGCAATGCAAATCCTCAACTTGTTAGCTGCGGCATGGTTTGCGCACTTCCTTCTCTTCCACGCCTGAAAACTATAGTAGGAGTCATCTTAGGTTTCCACAGGTGACCGCGTGGATAAACAAAACGTTATCCGCATCCGGCCCGCAACCGCATGACTTTTATCCGCATCCGTACGACTTTAATCCGCACGTTTGTTATCCGATCCGAATGTACTGGCATTATAATGAAAATCCGCAGCCTGCTTCCAGTCGACCGACCGGGTCTGGGAATGGAATGAATGAAGCCCCCCCCCATCTAGCGGCGAGGATATGAACTGTGCCGGCTGCCGAAGCCTGTCCGTACTCCCCTGAGGCATTGATGAAATGAATGGCAAATGAAATGAAAGTGGAGAGTGTTGCTGGAATGAAATTTGAGACAGGGAAAACCGGAGTACCCGGAGAAAACCCTGTCTGCCTCCGCTTTATCCAGCACAAATCTCACATTGAGTGACCGGGGTTTGAACCACGGACCCAGCGGTGAGAGGCCGGTGTGCTGCCACCTAAGCCACGGAGGCTCGCACTGGCATTACAGTAATAGTTTTAATTAGATAAATCATGAAGTATTAATGCAACATATTTAGACATTACAGGAGAAAGTCGTTCCCTTAAATTAGGCTATGTATGTGATGTGCTATGCTTAAAATGAATGTTACACAGCCAGAATTGCAACCCTTTCCTGTTCGGAGTGATAATTATGCTCAATGACATAATTTGAATGATATTAGCTTAAATCATCATCTTACATTTGTCATGAAAAAATAAAAACATAACGGAAAATTGTGTCATAACATCCGGGTCCTAGTAATAATATTTAACAAATTCGGATTGTAATCCAAAAACTATCCGCAAATTTACTCCAAACATTAACCGCAGTTTATCCGCACAGATGTGAAAACAATATCCGCATGGCGAATTTTTTTTTCGGATGTCCGCATTCGCGTGCGGCTTTACCTATAGTCAATGGATGATTTGGGTATTTTACTTTTCCCAACTTTCGTGGCCATTTTTCTTTATCGATACTTCGGTAAGTCGAAACTCTTCCGTTGTTTTTTAGTACCGTATAAGTTAAGTGGGGCAGATGATCTCAATGCTCCGCCAGCTTAAAACAACGATCACCGCAACCTATTTTCCTTATCTGATAACATTGTTGTATTAGGCACCTATGTTTCGTGCGTAGTAGTTGGCCTATCTGTTTCTCAAATAAGTATGTTGTTACTCAAGGTCATGGCTTTGCTTCCTCCTTGTTTGTACCTTACCCATGTAAGAGCTTGCGCTAACCGCCAATGCTGTTAATTACGGGGTGTAGAAGAATGGCCTTGTTCAACATTTCGAAATAAAGCCAACGCTCTAGCACACGTAGTTTGTAAAGAAACCAAAGGCGTAACTACGGGAGGTGATTAGGGGGTAAATTCTTCCCCCTAGAGCCAAATAATATTTTAAAAACGTAATTTAATTATGACATTTTAAAAAAGGCCAATTTTCGACTTGTTGACAGACAATTACATTATGTACGATCATAAGAGAACATTTATCTTTACTTGAGTAAAATATTTAGTGTTAGGCACATTAAGAGGTGCAAATAAAACGTGTCAAATGCTATCAAGATCAAGCATGAAAATGTATAGGTTTGCTTTCATTGATTGTCTTAATTTGCCCCCCGCACAATTCAAAAACAAACGCATAATCAAAACAGAAAGCAAAATGCAAAAGCAGGATATAAATGAAAAGCAACATTCAAAAAATAAAAAAAGCAAAAGCAGAAAACAAACAGGAAAATGCAAAAGCAGAAAACAAACACAATGTTAAATTCAAAAACCAAAAAAGCTGGAATCACACAGCAAAATTTAAAAGCAAAACCAGAAAACAAATACTAAAACAAAAAGCAAAATTCAAGAACAAAAGTAAAAGCAGAAAACATAAGCAAAAGCAGAAAACAAACACAAAGCATAATTCAGAAACAAACAAAAAACAGGACAGAAACACAAAGCAAAGGCAAATATCAAAAACAAAAGCAGAAAATAAACACAAAATCAAAATTCATAAAGCAAACTTAAAAACACAAAGCTAAGTACAAAAGCAGAAAACAATCACAAAATTAAAACCAAAAAAAATTCAACCTCCAAAGGAGAAAGTGGACACAAAGCAAAAAGAAAAAAAGTTGAAAACCACAAGCACAAAGCCATAAACGCAATTAGTTCAGATTTGACTCCGCTCATCCCACCCAGAAGCAAATCCTAGTTACGCCACTGAAATAAACCAACTACATATTATGGTAAAGTTTATCATGACTAGGGCTGAGATTTTGTGAACATTGATAGAAATTTCAATGTTGATAATTCATTTGCCGCAAGTAATGTGTAAAACAAAAATATTGGAACGCAGTCGAAGGAAATCAGAAAGCCATATGGACGTCAAATTGGCAGGTGAAAAGTTGAAGGAAGTAGGACAGTAGGAGACTTCTGAATGTCACTTAGGAAGCAAAATAACCAGTGATGGGCGAAGCAAAGAGGATATGAAAAGTAGGTTGGCTCAGGCAAGGAAAGCATTTCTACAGAAAAGGAATCCGTCGACATCGAATATAGATTTAGGTATTAGGAAGTCATTTTTGAAAGCTCTATGGTAGTGAAACTTGGACTGTTGGCGCAGCAGAAAAGAAGAGAATTGAAGCGTTTGAAATGTGGTGATGCATGAGAATGATGAAGATCAGATGGGTAGATCGGGTTAAAATGAAGAGGTATTAAAGACTAGTGGGAGAGGAGAGATGTTTCTGACGACTGCTAATCATGAGAAGACATATGTTGGTAGGACACATACTAAGACACCCAGGAATAGCAAAGTTAAGTTATGGAAGGAAGGGTCGAGGACAAGATCTGTAGGGGTAAACCAAGGTTAGAATATGTTTAAACAGATGTAGGGTGTGCTAGTTACGTAAAGATGAAACGATTAGCTGCATCAAACCATTCAAAAGACTGAAAACTCAAACACACTCTCACTTCAGCCAATTGTAGCCTATGTGTTTCACGCCAATGAGCGAATAGCTTAATGTGACAAATTTCGCTTAGAAAGTTAGGTTTTCACGATTAAAAGTGAACACTTTTTGTTATTTTGCGAGTGCAAATAGACAAAATTTCGAACGACAGGGGTAGTGGTCCATGTACTACATCCCTGATACATAGCTCATCGCACTTCTTCACTGTGAGTGCTGAGAGGTCATGCAGCTTTCTCCTCGCTGTAGATGTTTTCTAACAAGATAACATGCGATGCGCTTCA
The DNA here is from genome assembly GCA_946902985.2 of Meconema thalassinum. Classification (NCBI taxonomy): domain Eukaryota; kingdom Metazoa; phylum Arthropoda; class Insecta; order Orthoptera; family Tettigoniidae; genus Meconema; species Meconema thalassinum. The sequence goes on from OX336395.1 coordinate 196,002,712, forward strand.
TATGAGGGTCGTAGTGCATGGTCCACTACCCCAGCGGCGGTCCGGGCATGGTCACCAAGAGCCTAACGTACTACACCTAGGCCAAACCCCGCAAATGATACGGCAAAAGCCTAGGTGAATTGCTGGAATTCGTTGGCAGTGTAGGCAACATGTTATCTTGCTTTAACAACATTATAACCAAATTTTGCGGAAACTATCTCGGTAATTAAACTCCAGCAATATTTCTAGGCGTTTGGCTCGTGGCTCAGCGGTGACTTTCTCGCCTGCTGTCCCCAAGGATGCAGAATCGAATACTGGTGCAGTCAGACGGCATTGGAGGGTGCGCAAATGCGGGGAAGCCGTCAGTAATTTACTGGCACCTTAAAGATGCCCTTCAGAGCACAATTCCGGCACCCCGGCGTCTCTAAAAGTCGCAGTAGTTAAATGGGACGTAAAACCAATAACATTATTATTATACGGGAATCAAAGTCGGACCTCCGGAGCGACAACCAAGAATGCTAGCCGCTACACCACCGCTAAATTGGGCAATGGGATGGCGTCTTGTTGTTTGTTGCTGTTCTCTTTTCTTATTGCCAACGCCATATCCCTGGGCTTTGGTTGTGTATGACACAATACAGGATACTCAGAACTTACCTGGATAACTTCCATTTCGTGGAGAAAAGAATTCTCGTTCCATTACAAGGAGAAAGAGAAATCAGCTTGGCTTGTTATAACATAATCTCTGTATCGCCGCCGCGTGACTCAATTCTAGTTTTGCGAGGAGCCAATTAGGATGGTATAAATGCCATCATGCAACACTTTGTTCCAGTTGGTAAATACTGGTATTTTTGCATTCCAAGACCAATATTCCCTGGCGATAACCTTTTTGTCTCTTTGCCATTCTTTAGTAAAATGATCATGCATTGGATCGGTAAGGGATAACCGCGTTACTACTGTCGGGGAAATAAGTATAGATACTCGAGTTTAGAGGTCAATAAAACCTTTACCCTTAGTCTTACATAAGAACAACCTACACCAAAATTTTCCTTGTTTTATTTGTCGTTTAACGATATAGAGTAAATATTTGCATTGTAACTCGTTAAAATTTTATAGCAGATTGAACAAAAAAAGTAACCGGTTTTTCTTACCAAGTTCACGGAGCGGTCACTTAGAAGGATCATTACGTTAAAAGTATTAATCGGATCGTAATGAAACTGTAATACGTCTTAAAGGAACTTATTGTTAATGCGTATATGAAGTTTTAATCTGATCGGACGTTTCTTTAAGTAGTTGTTGTGAATTTTGTAAAACATCTTTTTCTCGGGCCTGGGTGGTCATAGCAGTATGAAATATGGCTTGTTATGAGGCTCATAGCAATGCAAGGCTTAACGTAAAACTACATTTTATCTACTTTTGATAATTGCTTTTATATCGATTGATATTTAATCGGGTGGTTATGTGAGGAGAATGTATCGTAGCAAGCGACGGGAACGATGCGCTCGGTCGAGGAAACTCTTGCGACGTTGCCCAATACGCGCGCGTTCCAAGCCGTAAGGTCTGTGAATTTCTGTTGTTGTATTGGAATTTGTGTTAGGCCGGTATTACACTGCTAAAGAAATGTGTCAAATAAATGTTATCAAATATTTTATAAAACTGAACTTTTATCAAAGTTATACAAAGCAATTATCACACCATTACACTACATCAAATATTTTATCATAATTCAGCAAAATGGAAGAAGGACAGTTCCGTGTTCACTTAACTATATTATGGTAGTTGAAATTCTGTGGTGGCAATACCGGTATATAAAAGAAACGGAAAGATAAAGCGAATGTCTTTGGGTTAAGCCATGGGTCGCTCACGTGACAAGGAAGATATTTTTTATACGAGTAAAATCTTGGTGAAGGAGCTACAGTACGAGGACTTGAAAAATGACATTAATTAAAATAAATTAAAAACCATACGTGAAATTGACGAATTATAATACAAAAATTATTATATATATTCGCCTCCGTGGTGTAGTGGTCAGAGTGCTTAGCTGCCACCCAGGAGGTCCGTGGTTCGATTCCCGGCTCTGCCACGAAATTTCAAAATTGGTATGAGGATTGGAACGGTGTCAACTCAGCCTCGGGTGCTCCAAATGAGTAGAGGGGGGGTTCGATTCCCACCTCAGCCATCCTTGAAGTGGTTTTCGTGGTTTCCCACTTCGTCTCCAGGCAAATGCCGGGATGATACCTAACGTAAGGCCACGGCCGCCTCATTCCCTCTTCCTTGCCTATCCCTCCCAATCTTCCCATCCCTCATAAGATCCCTGTTCGCTTTGCAGGTGAGGCAACCTGGGCGAAGTGCTGGTTACACACCCCAGTTGTATACCCGATCCCGAAGTTTCAAAATGGAGGCGGTAAATGTGGGATCCATCGCTTAGTCCGAGGGAATAGCCAACCCTGGAGGGTAATACGATTAAGAAAGAAAAAAAAAACACTATCATTCACGTCTATTTAACTTAACTATTTAATTCTTCTTTATATCCTGAAATATGCGTCCCTTATGTACAGCGCTAATAGCCTCTGCTAATTTTACCTACAAGTTAGAGAAACGTGTCTTATATTTCATTTTCGCAAGAAGTTAAACATTTCCCAACACCTTTTTTAATGAGGGCTTTGGACCTCCATTGGCAGGTTTAAAAATGGTGTGTCAGCTGAAAAGCTATTATTATAAGATTAATTGTTTGAAGTAATTTACACTTTGAGATTATAAGATTATAAAACTGCTCCCTTATTAACTGTCTGAAAAATCACTGCCCGATGAATCAGATGAACTGTCATTTAAGTTTATAACAAGTGGCTCAACAACGGGGACGTCTTCTGTTAGCCAATCCTTTTCCCAGTAATGTTTCTCTATTTTTTTGGTGTGTTCGATGCATTTTTTCCATAGCTCCGGTGTTACAGACCTCAAGACTTCTTTACAGAGATCTCGCATCACCTCCATTGATCTTCCTCTCTCCGCCTGGTTACTCATATTCACTTTAGCTATTTTATTTTTCACGTGGGACCAAACCAGCTCTATGGGGTTGAGCTCACAATGAGCAACTGGCAACCAGACGAGTTCGACGTCAGGACGAACATTCTTGATTATCTGTTCCAGCTTCATTTTAGGTGCCCTGAAGTGAGGTTTGGCGTGAACAATTAGCTCTGCTTTCGTCATACTTTCATACTTTTGGATTCTGGGAGGAAGAGGAATATCATTCATTGCAGCGGCACATCCCTTCACCGTGGCTCAGGGGCGCCGAATCCATGGTCGAGGTCTAGCGACCGCTAGACCTGACGAGGGGGTGGGTCTCCCGGTACCCTTCGGGGGTGGGTTCCGTTGGGGGGTTACGGATAGAGGAGGAAAGGGAAGAAGGAAAAGAGGAAAGGAAAGAAGGGGGAGAGAGAAGAGAAGAGGAGAACTGTGCGAAATAAGCTGTAAAAACGAAATTATTGGGGTAGGGGTCCGGTTTAACAAGGGGGAGGGGGGTCCCACAGAACGAGAGGGGTGGGTGACTGCTAGACCTGAAAAAAAAAAGATTCGGCGCCACTGCCGTGGCTATCGACCTTCCAATACACTTGGATACTATTTGCTAAACCCTCTTATCATTATTACTTTCTCTCTCGCATCTAAAAAAAAAACATATTGCACTTATAATCATGGCAAATTCTTCCTCCGTTAACTGCGGATTAGCTGGCATCTTGATCAATGTGCAAACAATACAGACAGTGATAGTTGCTGCTTGTTGCTAATGACTCAACGATGAACAAAGGTCAGAGTTTGGTGTGCGTAGGAACGAGCGCGCAGCAACTGGCAACATTGCCAGGCTCCTGCGGTACTATCGCTGCCCTCAATGGTCCGATTAAATATCAATCCATATAAAATCGATAATCACAAGTAGATAAAATGTAGTTTTATGTTAAGCCTTGCATTGCTATGAGCCTCATAACAAGCCATATTTCATACTGCTATGACCACCCAGGCCCGAGAAAAAGTTGTTTTACAAAATTCACAACAACTATTTTAAGAAACGTCACACCAGATTAAAACTTCATATACGCGTAAACAATAAGTTCCTTTAAGACGTATTAAAGTTTCGTTACGATCAGATCAATACTTTTAACGTAATGATCTTTCTAATTGAGCGCTCCGTAAACTTGGTAAGAAAAACCGGTACTTTTTTTGTTCAATCTGTTTTTAAATTTTAACGAGATACAATGCAAATATTTACTCTATATCGTTAAACGACAAATAAAACAAGGAAAATTTTGGTGTAGGTTGTTCTTATGTAAGACTAAGGGTAAAGGTTTTATTGGCCTCTAAACTCGAGTATCTATACTTATTTCCCCGACAGTAGTAACTTTTACTTTTTAGGTTACTAATTCTATTCAGTAACTGTTGCTTTTTACGTTTTCTAATTCTATTCTGTAACTTACTTTTTACGGTTACTAATTTTATTCAATGACTTTCAATAATGAGTTACTAATACCTAAATCTATATTCGATGTCAACAGATTCCTTTTCAGTAGACATGTTTTCCTTCCTTGTGGCAACCTACATTTTATATCCTCTTTGCTTCGTCCATCACTGGTTAGTTTGCTTCCTAAGTAACAAAAGTCTTTTACTTCCTTCAGCTTTTCACCTGCCAATTTGACGTCAATAGGGGTTTTTGGATTTCCGTCAGCTGCATTCCAATTTTTTTGTTTTATATTTATTAATTTTCGCCTTGAATTCTTTCCTCTTGTAAGACAGAATCCATATCATTTAATAGTACATTATGCAACGAGCCTATAATGGCTCGTATGGAAATTACTAAAATTATACGTATACCCTCGTTTTATAAACATACTCGTGTCTTAATGTTCGAACATAAATATTCATAAATATCTGTCGAGATTTCGCCAGTTTTATGTAATGAACAGAGCACATGTGACGCAGAGAATGCCTTGTATTGGTCCATGGCCTCCTCGATTACACCACTATGACACTGGGCAACGCAGTGACATTTAAATTAGAAGGCCTTGGAACTTAGCGCAGGTGCGATGCTATCACTATCTAATTGGTCAAACAACTGTTTCTTGAGCTGTGATTGGTGGGAGAAACTGTTTCATAATGAAAAATAGTGTTATAATGACCATCATTATGATACCGTTTTCTGACATATAATAGTCAGGGTCGAACATAAAAACTTATTCACAACCTCTGGTGTATCGGCTAAGATGACGATGTCATCAACAAATCTCAGAGTTGAAATTATTTCTCTTTGAATCTTTACTCCTACTTTGAATTTTTCTCCAATTTCCTCCATTGCTTGTTCAATGTATAGATTGAAAAGTAGGGGTGAAAGTTGCAGCCTTGCCTTACACCTTTCTGAATACCAGCTTCTCTCTCATGTCCTTCGGCTCGACTCGAATGACTGCTGTCTGGTTTCTGTAGAGATTATAGAGCACCCTCCTATCCATCTACTTTATTCCAATCGTTTTCAAAATGTGTATTATTTATTTATTTATTTATTTATTTAATTTTTCATGTATTGTTTATTTTATTAGTTATTTATTTACTATCTATTAATTAATTATTTATTTATTCATTCATTCATTCATTCAATTTCGCTGATCGGCCAACTAGGGACCACGATAAGCCTCATTATACATTTTGGCATTGTTGATTATTCGCTTGATCCACGTTGTCTTCATGAGCTCACTGTATTTAGCACGACGTTCTTATGACCATTTCGCACCAGTTGTCCTTTTTTCGTCCCGGAAAGTCTCAAACGTCTTGATGGCTGCTCTATAAAGATTTCGGTCTTGTGCATCTTCTGCTCGTATCCCCATTTCTTTAAGATCTTTGTGCACGTTAACGTACCATGGCATTGTCGGTTTTGGTTTTGAGTCAAAGATACTGAAGATACGTTTCGTCCATCGGGAGTCGTCCGTCGTATATGACCGTAGTAGTTTTCGCATTGAGTCTGTGATCTTCTCTATCCTCGAGTAAATTTCTTGCCTGGATTTTCTGATGTAGATGCCATTGTTGTAATTCGGGCCAAGTATGATGTGTAGGATCTTTCTTTTCTCTCTAAATTCGCGAGCAAACATTTCTCGGATAGGATGAGGCATTCAGATGCATATAGCCAGTGATATAGCGGTACTGGTTTGATGAGTGTTGCAATGACGATTTTTTTGAATGCATTATCTATTAATTAGTTATTTATTTATGCCCGCGAATATTCTAGTTGTAAAGAGTACACTTAGCAAAATTTCAATCATGAATGCTATGACTGATTTATCCTTGGTATGAATAATTAGACTTTATCAATTCAGCTACTGGTGCAGTGGTTAGGGGTTTGTCATTCCTGCATAGGTATATCAGAGCGAAGTTAGTTTTCTGGGAATATCACAGACACTGTTAATTTAAGGGCCTTTAAATGTGGTTTTCGGATACCCTTTATAGTCGGGTGAAAAAGACCTTTCGTACCACACTCACACTTGAAAATTGCGTGGAAAAATTCTAGAGTGCCCCTTGACCCCCTTAAGCGCATTATACTGTACGTATTAATGACTTTTACAGCTTAATTTGGTTCAGTGATAACCGTATAGCCGTTTGGAAACTTTCACAGTAATGTAATAATTAGAATTGCATTGCGTCTTACAGAAATAGATGGACCTGTGAGATTCTGTTACCATGGTTACCGTGTTGCATTCTTTTTTCATTGTAAATATACATGTTTTAAGGTATTTATTTAATTGTGAGGCATTTAAAGAGTAATCGCTTACGCATTTGGTTATGCTGAACCTGTAGGTACCCCATATGTGTAGGTTGGTGTTAATGGGACCTTATTTTCGGTACAAAACTGGAATGGGACCTTAGCAGAATAATATAGGGAGGGATAATTCATTATTGATTTAATTATTCCCTTATATTTATTATTTATTTACACGCAATTACAGTTTTACTCACTATTACAGTCACCTCAGAAACTAAGGATAAGTGACTAATCCACTACTCACCTAACAACATGGCGCTGTTGACCTAGATGTTATGTGCCTAAAATGAATCATCTGCAGCCGTCTACCTAATCCTAATACTAAAAGAAACACCCCTGTATAAAGGGCTGATGACCATTACCTCACAAGCACCAAGAAAACACGTGGCCGAATTGTAATGTCCGGTGTCCTGTCTCACGCCGCCGCGCCGCCGTGGCCCTGGGACTGAAGGTCTCCGGCCTGCATCGTGTGTACGGTTTGTTCAGTCCAAACCCGACACCGGATGTACTAGAAAATGAAGATTGTAGTTTTACGTGACCGTGAATCTTGTGATTATGAGCCACGGGACCTCCTTTTTACGTGGAATCCGAACCACGGGACATGGCATTTCACATCGAAAATCTCACATGCATTGACCGGGAATCGAACCCGGACCGCCTTGGTGAGAGGCATACAGCTAGACCGCTGAGCCACCACGCCCGGTGGATGTACTAGAGCTTCTATCAGTTATTATTAGAGAGTGAATTTTTTAGACTCCAGAGGAATCAAGTTTTACGATAGGCGTAGTATTGGACTGATGACTCACGGAGTCGAGTGCAAAGTTCTCACTCGTCTCCCGTAAAACAGTACAATTGGGCTGGAGAAGTAATCTACTTTTTAGTTTCTTTCTTTGTGTAGAATATTTCTGCTGATGTGTATCATATGTGTGTGCAATTACTAGCTTTGAGTACCCGTTCGAGTAAACATATTTGATGAGAAGGGAAAATATCTAAAATATCTACTGATAAGTTAAAATGATGGTGATCTATCAAATTGTTGATGATAAGTTTAATTTTTTTACTGAAAAGTTAAAAATGATGGTGAGAAATAACAATATTTGATGACAAGTAAAAATATTTACTGAAAAATAAAAATATTTGAAGTGAAAATATGTACTGAAAAGATGGTATATTGGTTTTCATGGCCAGTCAGCAATTTTTCTAGGTTTGTGCCATATCTTGTGTAGACTTTCACCTAGGACACCAAGCTGGCCCATCAGCGGGTTCTTGGTGTCATAGATACTGAAACGTTTTGCTAGCTCCTAACTGTTGGGTGAGAAATGTAACTGTTTACCTTTGCCTAAGCTATGTTGTTTTAATGGGCGCCAAGACCTCAACGCAATGTTGAAATCTAAATTTGTATTTAACAACGTCTAGCTCTGGCAGAACACCTTCAAGACTCTATTCACTCAGATCGTGGTATGATTTGATCATTAACCCAACAAACAATTGTATCAGGAGAAGGAATTGGTCTATATCTAATGCTACCTACTGAAAGCAAAGATTGCATTGTAAAAGAAATGAATTTATTATATAAAACAAGAATAGCACAATTAATAATAATAAGTATAAAATTTAAATTGGAGCGTTGTGATTTGAATATTACCGATAGAAAATTACGTGAAAACGGAGTCTGATAAATTGATTTTACTCTTATTTCCAAGCTATGAAGTTACTGAAATATGAAATGTAAAACAAAGAAAATGAGAGATTGCGTATTTCTGCGTCATTGGCGCTTACCACTGGAAATTGCCAAAGCATTTCCCTCGTTCTTGATGATGTTGTGAGCTTCCCACAGTCTCCTGGACGTCGTCATCTCCGTCGGAATTTGATGATATTCTGGTAGATTAGATAATTCTATGGTCCGTACCTCGGACCCAAACACTCGTACAACCAAGTTTTACAAAAGTTCGTCGCTAACTCCACTGAACATCGGAGCGACACGCACTTGCGACCGTACACCTCAAGTATTTCACAGATAGTCACTAACTCCACTGAACATCGGAGCGACACGCACGCGCATCCATACTCCTCAAGTATTTCACAGATAGTCACTAACTCCACTGAACATCGGAGCGACTCCCCCGCGTATAACCACACTCGGCATGAACTACACAGATTGTTCTCGTTTCACGGCGCGTCGAACGATATAACCACACGCCGGCTCCCCACTCTTCAGTCCCAACTAGCTTACGTCGTCTCCCCTGATTGGCTGACCCACCACGCGATCTTCTCCTCCTCCGGGTCATTACACTCGGCGGGAGGGTTCCGTTCCAACAATTCGTCTTTTCTAGACCTTACGACCCAAGATTGCGTCATGCTTCTCGACAAGATTAAGCGTGTACTTGAAATCCCAGTGAGTCACGTCTCTCGATATACCCTAACTGACGAAAACTCCGTAAAATTCCGTAATCAGATAATTTTCTATGATATCGTCGTTCGTAATAATTTGCATGATAGCGGAATTTTAAGACATAGAAAACCTATCTGAATGCTAATAATTTTTATAAAATGCTCCGAAAATACCTTAATAATAATTATAATAAATTAATAATAATAATAAATTACCATGAAAAATTCTCTTGGCTGAACACTTTGCCGCGTAAATAAATATAGAATGGCTTCCTACTGACTTATGCCAGTTGCAAAAAAAACCTCGAAAAACACGTTACAATACCAAGAGCTTGGAGCCCTAGGTGAAACCCAACACAAGACACGCACAAACCTAGAAAAATTGCAGAGTTTTATATACTGAAAAGTTAAAAGTGATGGTAAAAATAATACAAATATTTGACGAATTGTTTAAAATACTTACTGAAAAGTAAAAAAATAAATGAAAAAAATGAAGAGATTAAAATATTTTTTTGAAGGGGAAGTAATTCAGCCATCAGGATTGAATCGTGGGATCTAGTAGTGTCTTGTAGATCTGATTTGGTTGGTAGATTTTAACTTTTAAGATCTGATGATGCTTGCTTGACGGTCGAAGCTTCTTATAGTTTTCTCTCTTTGTTTTCCGTAACAAATATTTTTAAATCTCTAAGCATCTTCCTCCGTTCTTCAGTTCATGATTTCTTGGTCCCGGTAGTAATTTTCTCAGATAAATTATAGTTGTTGTAATGTAATGCCAATTTATTGAAGCTCAATTTCATTAAGTCAACATTCAACCTTGGATTCGCTTCCAAGCATCATCTATCTTGTTTCTATCTTTGCGGGTTTCAGATAGAACGTGCTCCCTTGTACAGATCTAAGAACTCCATAATCACTATATTAGACTACTCCATAATTATCCGTAATCAAGCACACTTCAGACCAGGCTCGCCAAGCCATAGGCCGTGGAAACCAGGCTTAAGAATGTGCCCGTAGAACTTCAATCGCCTTTTCCTGAAGGCGACAGTGATCTTTTAAGCATGCTGATAAAAACTTTTGAGACTTCCGTTTCATCCAGATACCTGTTGAGCAAACTAGACCATGGATTTTCCTCAATGTTTTTCTTTCTTGTTTCTCTACGTCTTTCAGGGGCGGATCTAGGGGAGGGCGAAGAGGGCGACTGCCCAGGGCCCCGCGCCATGGATTTTATAAATTTAATTAATTAATTATACTTTTCCAACTAATTTATAATTCATATTCCTTTTTTTCAGTGCAGCTATGACCTCCCGTGAACGTTTAGCAAGTTTCTATTTCAGTGAAATAATAGAAGACTTTAGCCGGGGAAAAAAGTCACAAAGTAATATTTTAATATTACATAGTTTACATAATCTTCTTCAAGAGGACTTAGAGGTTTATTTCATATTATTTAAAAAAAAGTACTATATTGTATTCAAAATATTGTAACTATTCTTTATTTTATTATTACCAAACTATTTTCCATTTCATTTGATTTTTTTTATTTCCTATTGTTGTGGGCCGCACCTTATCATATCGCCCAGGGCCCCGCAAGGCCTGGATCCGCCACTGACGTCTTTAATAAGAGATTTGCCTCAATGATCAATGTTTCCGAAGCATATAGTGCTTCAGGTTTGATTAATCTACTCTGGTGTAATGACTTAATTTTCAGTTCTTCGGTATTGATTTTTTGTTATATCTGTTCCAGGTGATTCTATAGGCCTTCTTAAGCCGGCAGTCACATGTCATAGATTTATGGCATGTAAAAGATCCTTCCACTAACTAAACTTGTGTGAAGCTAAATTTCTAGGTTAGCATTCGTTGTAAAGCTCTATCAAAGTTCCAGTGATATCTGGTAGCGAAAGTTAAAACTACTTGAAATTGAACGGAACTTGTAGCGCACCCTATGGGTGTCCGCTTGAAGCAGCTACAGCCTCTGGCGAGCCGGACATGTCATCGGACACTCCCGGCACTACAAGCCATACGCTAAATAAATATAGGCCTTCTGTAATTTTGAAGTTCTCTCTCTCACGATTCAATCCTGATGGCTGAATTACCTCTCCTAAGAACTTGAATTATTATTATTATTATAGAATAGAATCCAGGACCTAGGGATTCCAGGATCTCAATATATACCCCGTGACTGTATACCTCCTTGCTTCAGAAAAAACATTGGCAAATGATTCTTATAAGTGGGGTGTGAGGAAAAGATAATATTTTTCCTGAATCTTTATCGGAGGGAGTCTGTATCGATAATCTTATTGTTATGACTACTCCAGATATAATCTGGGAAAACTAATAAGGTATTAAGTGATAAGCAGAGCAACGCTCTTGTTGCTGTTGCGATAAGAGGGCCTTAGCTTCGTCTGGATTTGAAACCTCTTGACTTGAGTTTGACGTCATTCTACTTCCTGGTAAGACGAGGCTTCCGGAATAGATATTAAGAACTATTTCATAGAGCACGCCCTCCATTCCTTGGGGCATCTTAGTCATCACCCCCGCATACTTGAGTGTATGTTTAATTTGTTTGAGAACCTGCGTCTCGATGTTGACTCAGGGTCTCTACTACTATGGAAAACGGGGAATTCTCAGGGAATAGTTAAAGCCGGAAAAAATCAGGGAATTATCGGGGTATCTTAATGACACTCAGGTTTTTTTTTTTAGGTTTTACCTTGAATAACTGGAAATTACTCATTCAAGTACATATATTCTGGTGATGATTGTTCTTACTGACATTAAATCACTAAACTCTCATTTCTTGCAAGATTGAGCACACAAATTACAGTACATGTTTAGACTGTGTATTAGTATATAAATGTGTAACTGTATGAGAGCATTACTATTGACGACCTACTTTCAATACTCACAAGTACAATAGATTTCTGGATGAACAATTTAGAAATTGGCAAAATATAGCAAAATCAATTTTTCTGTTTTTTCTTTTCCAACTTTGTCATGCAACCCTTTATTGTTCAGGCACTTTATGAAATGCTATTGAAGTACAAAATCTGTTTTATGTATATACTAGCAACCTGCCCCGGCTTCGCCCGGGAACAGTTATGGATGCATTACGTGTTAAACGCTTTTTTTAAGCTAGCTCGTAAACTCTCGCCTCAGTAATTGAATGGAGATTGTTGGAAGAAATGAAAACGTAAAACACTTATAGTGGGCGATGTTTTGAAGATAGACATATTATGCTCTCGAGGATTTTTTTGTAGAACTTTTCATGCTGAACAATTTATATTTCTCACGGTTTGCCCAGCGTATAGCGCACGGACGCCAGTTTTTTCCCCCGACATTTTCACTGAAATCGTTACTGCTTGGCTTCCTTTGATCATGAATAAATTATGTTCTACAGAAACCTTCCTCGAGATATAATTTACAGAATGGTGAAAACCGCATCAAAATCCATCCAGAGGTTCTCGAGATTACCCGTGACTCCAGAATTTGGGGACTTTGTCTTATACCAAGTAGAGATTATGGCCGCTACTGTTACTCAGGGAGTTTTCTGATTTGTCCTGGAGAGATCAGGGAATTGTCAGGGAAATCTGTTAGTTTGTTTTGATAGACACCTTGTGACTGAAGTAGTGTACTGTGATTTCTAGGGTCGGGAATGGGGAAGGAGCCTCGGTGCTTGAAGTAAGGTACTATCCAGCGTTTGCCTGGAGGGAGTTTGGAAAACCCTGGAGAAACACACTCACGATAGCTGCTGTCAACGCCGGGATTCAACTTCATATCTTCGGACTTGCTGCAGCGCTCCATCGCGGTCGTGGTGCACGATTTAACGCGCACAGTTACGCTCTGAGTTTTTAAAGTGGTAGTCTTGTTGTATTAGGAGACTAGCAGTAGTGACCGGCTTCGCCCGGTGGATTTATTTGTTTTATGTATAATGAATACTACTACGGAACTGGAGCGCTCAAGGACAAGGATCCGAAAGCACCAACGCGTATTGCAGCTGATAACCTCAGTATACTGCATTAACACCATCGCCCTTATACAGAGACATACTATTGTCATGATGGTAACTGTTTTAAGGGGCCTAAGAATTCTTTTTGCACTAATTACTCACCGTGACCGCAATTTATAAGCAGCTCGCTATTCTGCAGCAGAACACTGGTAGGGGCGACGTGATGCAGCCAGCATTTCCGTAGGTGTTATTGAAGCTGTTCGGGAGCGTTTGTTCTTCGGACTTACTGAACAAAAGTCAATTTTATGGTTATCTGAGAGGTATAGCCTAATGCTACATAGCCTCCTACACTATTCCTCCTGAATCTGGTTATCATATACAAAAATATTTTTTTCGAATCTGGCTGGTAGTTCCAGAGATTACCGCGTTTAAACACACACAAACAAACTCTTCAGCTTTATTATGTTAGTATAGATTTCGTCGCAGCATTTGCCTGGAGTTGAAAACGGAGTCCTATGTTTCAATGACGGTCAACAGTGGACATCGAAACAGTCTACCTCCTTGTGTAGCGGCTAGCGTTCTTGACTATTGCCCCAGAAGTCCGCGATCGATTCCCGGCTCTGCCAAGAAATTTAATTCTGGTCTGAGGGCTAGAACGGGATACACTCAGACTCAGGGGGCAGAAATCAGAGGAGGTGGGTTCGATTCCTCCCTCAGACATCCTAGAAGTGGTTTTGAAGATCTTCAGCATTCCATGGCCGTCTCGGCTCATGACCACAATGCTTCAAGCCTCTAAATGAATTAATAACGGTAGTTCTTGTGTAATCATTAGGGCTCGGATTTTTAGGTGCTAAAAATCGGGAAAATATTTATTTTTTATGTATTAAAACTACCTAAATTGTGTGAAAAAAAGTAAAAATATTTAATTATAATTTAGTTTATTAATGTGAACTTAAAGCCCTGCGCTGATGTGGATATCCGCAACATTTTTCGCCACGCGGATAATGTTTGGAGTAAAATTTCGGATAGTTTTTAGAATACAATCCGGACTTGTTTAATATCATTATTAGGACCCGAATGTTTATGACATATCATATTTTTCCGTAATGTTCTTTTCTTGGCAAAATAATGTATGATGGTGATTTAAGCTAATCTCATTCAAATTATGCCATTAAGCATAATCAACACTCCGAACAGGAAAGGGTTGCAATTCTGGCTGTATAACATTCATTTTAAACATAGCACATGACATACAAAGCCCAGGGGAACGACTTTTTCCTCAAATGTCTAAATATGTTACTTTAGTAATTTATGCGTTATCTAATTTTAAAATATTATTGCAATGCCAGTATATTCGGATAACAAACGTGCGAATGCGGATAACGTTTTGTTTATCCGCGCAGGGCTCTACATATAAACAATATGCAGTACTCACGAATGCAATTTATTCTATGTATCACTCACTGCTGAAGCATTACAATACACAACGAGATAGATCTTCAGGTTGTCCATTACAAATGACCGACGATTATCGTGCAATACCTATTCTGAAGGCGCGAAATTGCGGCAATATGTTTCTTGCCCTTAGGATGTTGTGTAGCTTGAGATCGTTGTTTAGCCTTGATTGCTTTCCCACATGGTTGGCAGAACAGAACGCTCCCATCAAAAGTAAAATTATCTGTAAATTCTGCGACAGACGATAACCTGTAGTTTTATTTTTTTACTTTACACGTCATAGAACTGCCTTACACTTCACAGTGCCAGAAATGAACTGCATGTGAGTGACACTGGTTCCAGGTAGCTGGGGGAGGGAGAGGTCTAGCACTTGGTGCATTAGGGCTATGGGCTAGAAATCGTCGGCTTCCACAGTGAGTGACACGGGGCGACAAGTTAAGACTAACACAGTTGCAAGCTGACATACGCTCTGCATGAAGATTACATAGCTCACCGGATCTTCCCCGATGAAGCAACACAGAAGAAAAATGCAATAAACTTATTTTAAAAAAGGTAAATATTATGTATTTTTATGTGCTAATAAGTGAAAAGTAGGATAGAAAATAATGCTTAAAATGTGTATTTACATTTTAAAAAAATATTTATGTACCTTAAAATCTGAGCCCTATAAATAGTAATCATTGAGCAATTTGAAGTACTGTAAGTGTACTCTGTAATCACTTGCTTCGAGTCGCTCACACCCGGGAGGCGAGGAGGTTCGAATCCCCCCGCCGGAAACCTTGAAGATGGTATTCTGTGGTTTCCGATCTTCCTTCCAGGCAAATGCCGGTGTTCGTTCCTAACTATAGGCCACAGCCGCTACTTTCCAATTCCTCGTCCTTACATTCACACATTCCTCCCCAGACAACACTCCACACGCGACGGTACTTCTAGCTCTCCCCATGGGTGACCGCATAGAAGCAGCTACAAACTCTGGCGAGCCGAACATATCCTCGGACACTCCCAGCACTAAAAGCCATACGCAAAAAATAAAATGCTTCGAGTATGTGTTTTTACTTCAGTTATAAGTCCCGCTCCTATCAGCTGGTCACACTACACCAGCTGATTGGCAAACTGTCAAGTTGGAAGTTATACTTTATCAGAGTAATTTATAGGTTCTAATTTGACCGAGATGGAGCGAGCCTTGCACAAGTAGGTCGTCTGAGTCATGGAATTTTTGGTCATGCTAATTCACTTCTTGACCTCTAGATCTCGGCTACTTGAGCTGGTTATGGTATAGCCAAGGTATGGACAACATCTCCCAAATAGTTCCACTGTCCTTGAAGGTAAACATCAATGGCATTTTTTATTTTATTTTCAACTGTTATTAGATTGGTTCTCTGGAGATTGGTTGTAATGCACTCTACGGCAATCCTAAACCGACAGGTGACTATTAATAACGAGACACGTGACTATGCATTCATATCTTTACACTCATCAGAACAAGTTAATTACAGTTGAACTTCGATAACTCGCAGTAATTATTATTTCCTGTACAAACTTTCTATAATTTACATGTATTTTTTTCTCTCTTTGAGTCGAATTTCTATAACTCTTATTTTTTGATATATCGAAGCTTACATTTCGTCCCTGGCTCTTAACCGTGTTCTTTAATCTCTTACGTATTTTTGCAGAGCATCTTGTCTAATTCGAATTTTTCCACAGATTACTGTAGTTGAGTCAACCGTATGCAACTTCTCTATTTATCTACTTACACACGGGTGTATTATTTTCATGGCCATTTGAATACATACATGCAAATTTAAAAAAACACAAGGGATGTTCACTACCATGTTCCACCTCCATAGCCACAATTTGGTCTATTTTCCAAAAGAGGCTTGAAGGTATAAATAACTAAAATCAAACTGACCATTTGAATTAGATGTTAATGACACATTGAAGAACATTTTACAGAAGCAGATTTTTTCATTAGTTCTTGAACTTCAATTTTTATAATGTTGACTGTATATTTCTCTGAAAGTTTATAAGGTGCTCCTTCATAAAAATAACATGTCTGACTCTCAATTTATAAGGATGTTTATAAGTAAAAATGTGGTGTGTGTCTGACATCTCTGAAATTGTATATTTCATACGGAGTTAGTTTACTGATTATAATTCTGTAATCACATTTTACTCGCACACAATTTTACAGGCAACGGTTTATTGCACACAAAAAATCAAAACACTGCCAATAGTATAAATGCAGTTTTCCCCACTTTAAATAGCATAAACTCTTATCCCAGGATTGAATAACATAAAATAGTATTTGTAATATCAACACATAATGTAGCTGACGAAAGTTATGGTCTGCGATAAAAAAAAAAGCAGAGTCAAGTATGAAAATAGTGGTGGGCAACAAAACACTACAAAATGTTCAAGAATTTAAATATATCGGAAGCAAAATTACCAAAGATGGAAGAAGCAAGAAAGAAATCAAATGTAGAATTTTACAAGCCAAATTAGCATTTCACAAAAATAAACGTTTATTCACTACAAATTTAATTAATCTTAAAACCAGAAAAACATTATTAAAAGCTTATGTTTTGAGCATTGCCCTTTATGGTTGCGAAACGTGGACAATTTGAAAAGAAGAAAAAAGGAGGTTAAATTCTTTTAAACCATGGTGTTACAGAAGAACGCTAAAAATTAGCTGGACGAATGCTGAAGTATTTAAAAAGGTGGAGGAAAATTATAACTTATGGAAAAGCATAAAGAGGAGGAGGACTAGACTGATAGGACATATTTTGAGACACGATAGCTTGCTGAAAACGGCATTGGAGGGAATGGTTGAAGGCAAAAGATGTCGAGGAAGACCACGCCTACAATATGTACAGCAAATCATGTCTGATGTAGGATGCAGAAACTATGAAGAAATGAAGAGGAAAGCTATAAATAGAGCCGACTGGAGAACTGCCGCAGACCAATCCATGGGTTGAATACTTAAGAAGAAGAATGTAGCTGACTAGTGGTCAGCTGTCATTGACATTCAGATGAGTATAATGCTTCGGTATATGACATTTTCATGGAATCATTCTTCCGTACTCATGATCTTTATTGGGTAGTGCTCTAATTATGGCGTTTTACATCGCGAGGGAACAACCTGTCTAAAAACCTGTCACACTGAGCATAGGGCCTGATCTTGTTACCACCTCCGCGGTGTAGGATAACATCTCCCAAGGCCACGTTACGCATCGATTAATCAACAGTCTAGTAATACTGTAGGGACTATCTATAGCTTCAGGTGCGTGTTCCATTTCTGTGGTTGGTTGCTGATTTTCCGGCTTGAAAATTGCTGTTGTGATGAATGGCACTTTTGTGGAAGGGTTTTGGGAGAACCAAATACAAATAGCCTACAAAAAAAAAAAAAAAAATCCGATGCGATGCAAAATTTGGTGTCACAACTTTGTGTGATGAATGGATCAATTCTAGGGCTGAGTGATAGTCTACGGTTAGTGAAGTGATGGCCTTTTAAACCTGAAGAATGCAAGTTTGATCCCGGATTAGCCCCAACTCATTTAAGGGTACTTAAATGTGAGTGTACCGTCGTGTCCTGCAAATACCTTGATCTGAACACCAGACCAACGCTTAGGTTAATAAAGAAACTCAATGTCAAGGGCTGGCTCATGAAGATTAGCCAAGCTTTTTTTTTTCGATACTCCTTCGGCCACATCTTAAGAAATACTGGAGCCTTGGAGAAGCTGGTGAAGGTAAGGGAAAGTGCAAGAGAAACGACCCAAGGACGAGCGCCAACAAGATGGGTTGACCTGTTGAATCTACTGGCAGCAGAGAAGTCTCACCACGATGCCTTGGAGCTGGTTCGGGACTGAAGAGAATGGCGGAAACTCTCCAGATACTCTAATCAACACACCCTGTCGAGAGTACAAGGACTGAGGAAGGAAATGAAACAGCCTTGTGCCAGTAGATTACACGTATTGGGAGAAATTCCGACCACGTGGTGCCTCTGAAAACCATGTGGTTTAAAAGGGACGTTATTATTATTATTATTATTTTACATTCGAGTTGAGCTACTATGGACTACTATTAACAATCAATATCATTTTCAGTGTGAAGCTCTTGTTTGTCTGCCAGCTTTCATGTCCTGCCAGTATCTCTTGAGCCCCATCACCTTCATCCGATCTTGAATCCCCGGTAGTTTTTGATCATTTGTCTAAATTAATTCCTCTTCATAATTTTGTGCTCCGGAATAGCGATTTATGTAAGATCTTTATTACATCCTTGGAACCATTCCATGTTTTTCCCCCTTGGTTTCACGAAATCTCAAATTTTCTTTGTCAGTCGATTATCAAACATTTCGAAAATGTGCCCATAGAATAAAAACCGGCGGCTTCGGTGGGGTAGTTGGTAGCATGCTGAGTCTCTATGCCCAAGTTCGTGGGTTCAAACCCGGCCGAAGTTGTCGGATTTTTTAAGAGCGTTAAAAATCCCTCAGTATGCCTTCCTTCGGAGGGGAAGTAAAGCCGGTGGGCACATGTCATAGATTTATGGCATGAAATAGAGCCTTCCACTAATTACTCTTGTGGAAGCAAAAATTTGTAGTTTAGTTTAATAACGCTCTATTAGTTCCAACGTTCGCAACGGGGTGCTGACTGCGGTGGCATTTAGTAGCCGCGTCCGCAGCTAGGTGTCGTGGATGGTAGCATTTGGTGGCAAAAGTGGGAACTACTTGAAAAAATTAATCGTCTGCAGTCCTTCTACTTGAATAACAGATAACACACACTAATACAGCCATCACAATTAACACCGGTTATCAGACAAATTCTACACACACCCAAAGTACACGGGGCTACGTGAACGCATTGTTGCAGCCCCTAAACTAAGGAACCAACCAGAATAACAACCTTTTCATTTTCATTGTTGACGTGACTGTTTCTATCTTTCTGTATAGCCTAATCATTTGATTTCAAACTTATATGTTCTTCAACCCATGTCTTCTCTAATTTTTTTCTCAATATCGTGCGTTCTCTATTGACTAACTGGTCGACTAGTCCCCGTCTGTTCTTAGTCTCCGAAGCATATAATCTTTCAGGTTTGTTAATCTATTACTTTTATAATTATTAATTTTATTATTTTTCACAGTTATTCCCAAACTACGGAGCGCGATTGAACGTATTTAACAGATGAAATTGAATTTGGCTTATTCTCTTCCCTAAATTTCTTCATTCTTTCACTATGTTGTTTTTTCTCTTTCTTTTCTTTTGTTAATGCAGTAAAAAATGCAGTGATGACTCTCATCCGGGGGATTGCAGCAAAATTATGTTTATTCACAAACGTCCCATGAAATTTCGTCTGTTAGGCTACTTTGATTTTAATTTCTATTACCCAGTTATAACTTACTTGACTTTTAATGAGGAGGCATGATTAAATATCATTATAGCCTAGTAATTCTTTCATTGTCCATTCTTTGAATATGTAGCCTACATACAATGTCCATCGTCCTTTTCTCATGCTGTCTGATATTTTCCTGTGATGTTATGTAACTCGTAGACTATGCGCACTGGGCCAATTTTTTTTTCTAAATTCTTCGATTATTATTATTATTATTATTATTATTATTCATAATATACAAGTAGCTTTAGCTTTGATGGTATTAGGTCAAGGCGAAATGCGAAAGAAACTATGCGTTTCGCAACAACAGCTTGTCCCGCTATCAATTGTTTTTGAAATGTATTAATGACTTTAGGCCAACGTTATCAACGTTAGAATGAAAGTGAGGGACCGATTCAACAATGGTATACCTAATCGCCTCCATATATAAATTGATATTAGATAGGATACCATGTCGAGGGATACATTGTTTCTGCATCACATCCCAAATCAAGGAAGAAGACGATAATTTAACTACTGTACATTGATGAACAAACAAGCGTAACACTTCGCTTTTTTTCTTCTTTTGTCTCTCCGAGAAATATAATGTACTACGACGGTTGTCAGAATACAAAATAACTTCATAATTTTTCAGGGTATTACAGTATTTATTTCACCTTCATGTAGGCAACAAGTTTACAAAAATGAAGACAATGGAACCCCTCCAATAGAGGAAATCATGATTTGCTCAAAGGATAACCCATACCTCTGTTTAATAAAGTTCTTAGGGTGTTATTCCTATATATTTCTACTTTTAACAATATCGAAAATTCTCACTACTTTTTCAGCAAATAATGTCAAGAGGTGTTTCACATTTTATTTTGAATATAATTCAAATTTTTAAATAAATATTGGACTGTTACAATATTAGCATTCCTCCTCCTCCTCCCCGAAGGAAGCCGAACAAGTATCTCTATCTCTACATAGTCCCCGATTCTTGCATGTTCCGGGTAATCGCGAGAACCACTGGATGGATTTTAATGTGGTGTTCACCATCCTGTAAAGGATTTCTTGATGAAGGTTTCTGTAGAAAATTATTTATGACTAAAGGAAGCCGAGCAGTAACGATTTCAGTGATTCGAGTGGAATGAAAACCTACCGTCCATGCGCCTTTTAAGCTTACGCTGGCTAAACCGTTAAAAATATCTATATACAGTACTATGAGTGTAAGAATTGTTCAGCATGAAAAGTTCTACAAAAAAAGTCCGCGACGGAATATCTCTATCTTGAATACATCGCCCACTCTAAGTGTTTTCACGTTTTCATTTCTTCCACCAGTCTCCATTAAATTATTAGCTAGCGAGTGAGCCTATCACCCCAGTTTCAGCCTTCGTTCCACAGAATACTTAGTCAAGTTTAGATTAGACGGGGAGATTTGTGTTTCATGCATCTCGCCATCCTTAAATTACGTCTGACAATAATTCGAAGGATATGCTATCTCCATGATAATATAATTAATAGTCCAGTCAGTGATTTTAACCCACCATACTGAGACGGAAAACGGTTATAGGTCGTAGTTAATAGAAATCGAAAAAAAAAACTCATTTTAACTTACGCTGGGTAAACCGGGCGAAGCCGCCGCGGGTTGCTAGTTTAAGTATATTTTAAAATTCTCATTTGTTAACACTACGTGTCATTTTCTGTTTCTTGTCCATACGTAGTACCTACCTAGATACTGTACATAAATTTCCTGAGTGTGTAGAGACTTTTGCGCCACCCTGTATATCTGTAACAGGAACTTCGTTATTATTTTTGGTGAGTAACGGTAATTGTAACGTGTAAGAAGTAACTTACCCAACCGTGCGTCTGTTAGAAGTTACAATGTTATTTATTATGTACTCTCTTTCCCAAGAAGGTAAATTTTTGATCAGCTCCATCAGGCTGATCTCGTGTAAATATAAACTTATCCTTGCCATTAAATATTTCACGGTCTTCATTTGCGTAACGTGTAATGCGGAGCAGTGCTTCAGGCAGGCTATCTCCTTCAGACATTAATAACTTAAAGCCTCATTCCGCAGCTTTCTTTCTGAATTGCAAATAACTCCAACTGGTCTTCTTATGAGTAGAATATCGAGTCGGAGCGGCCCGGAGAATTGCTCTGATACGTTTCACGACACTGGAGCAGATCTCTGATTCCTTTTCTCAGCTTTATTGAAATCCAATAATCTCATGCTGAACTAGCATTAAGCGGGTTTTATACAGTTTTATACACACATATCCAAAATATTTGTAACTAATATCCAGCAATTCTTCTATAGGATGTTGCCATGTATCTATTTTGGAAACTTGTTCAGCAGGGATAGCCACAACGGGGCTCGCGAGCCGCATGCGGCCCCTTGAAACCCAGCTGAGAGTAAAAATGATACAGATTTTAAAAACTATCTAAGTAGTCTAAGTATATAACTTACTGTAATTTAAATTATTCAGCTAATGGTCATTTTTTTTAGGACGGATCAGGCAGGCGCGGATTCAAGGGGGGGGGGTCACGGGGGTCATGTGCCCCCCCCCCCCCCCAACGGAGACCAATTATTTTTGCAAACTCGAAAAACGAAAACACAATAACTATACAAATAAAACTTAACAAATTTGAACTGAAAAAATGTTTTTTTTTTTTGGGGGGGGGGCTTTTTCGCACCAAAATATTTTGCCAACGTCCAAACTGCAAGCTTGGTTGGCAATTTAAGCTGTGACTTTCTCCCTTTGTCGGTATCAACTCGACTTGCCGAAACGGTAACGTACCATGATACTTTTCTCGAAGCTCGATGTAAAAGTCGCAAAACACGCCGTTGCAATTTGTACGAATATTTTTGGTGCGCTAAACGCATCAAATTTCTATCCATGTAGCTTGCAAAAAAAATGGCCTGGGTTTGTACGTTTGGTTATTTTGTGATTGCGTTGTTAGTCATACCATTTCCTTAACAATTTCGATTATGCGACACCCCCCCCAGCCAAACTCTAGATCCGCGCCTGGGATCAGGGGAGGGATTTTGGAAGGAAATCGACCGTAGACCTCTTGAAAGGAACCGTCCCGGCATTTGTCTGGTGGTGAACATGGTATAAAACAATGTCCCCGATTCTTGGATGTAACGGGTAATCTCGAGAATATGGATGGATTTTGATCCGGTTTTCACCATTCTGTAAAGGATTTCTCGAGGAAGGTTTCTGTAGAAGATAATTTATTTATGACCAAAGGAAGCCGAGCAGTAACGATTTCAGTGAATCGAGTTGAAGAAAAACCTGCCGTCCGCGCGCCTTTTAAGCTTACGCTGGGTAAACCGTTAAAAATATTTATATACTATGAGTGTAAGAATCGTTTAGCATGCAAAGTTCTACAAAATAGTCCGCGACAGCATATCCCTATCTTTAATACTTCGCCCACTATAGGTATTTTTACGTTTTCATTTCTTTCAACAATCTCCATTCAGTGGAAATTTAAATTACTAGCTTCGGAGCGAGTTTACGAGCTAGCAAGCGAGCCTATCGCCCCAGCTTCGGCCTGTATCAAACTGTCGAGTCGTGTCGATGTACAGAGAAGAGTAGATGTGTTTGGAGTTTCGCTGTTCACCTCGGCTTTTCTGAATTGCGTTTGGGACCTGCGATTGGTAGTTTGAAATAAAACCGTAGTGAAATATATTTGCAAGAGTTTGTAATATTTATTGGTTAGCTTAAAGTTAACTTCCTTTTGGGTGGATGGTGTTGGGAGTTCTTTCACGCTGAACACAATCAGGACATTGGTTTCATAAAATTTTCTGAGCACGGTCGATTTATAATGCAAGCCTAGAGCCAAGGCTATATCCTCTTTCTACTAACCGCTGAGTACCGGTACATTGTGTAACTGTAAATGCTGTATGCTCTTTCTGACCGGGTTATGACCGTTCTAGTGCGACTAATAAACGTCAAAAATGATAATGTTTAAAAAATATATTGTCTGGGCCCGCGACTAGTTGGATTCCCAGTCTGATTGTCGGATTTTCCTTTTGGAATTACGTACTGCTCGAGTCCAAGCTCTGTGAACGTCCTGAGAGGAATGTGAACCGCGAACGATGATTGATTTTATTTTCACGGCTACAGCTTAAAAGCTCCTTTACAGTAGCGCCCTACATAAAATAGGTTTAGGGCTTATAAAAATAAAACATTTCATTTACATTCACAATATAAATAATAATAGTCTAACAATTATAGTAACAAAGAGACAGTAAAAATAAAATAATAATGATGGAAAACATAATATACAAAAGAGTGCATACAGACTGGGGGCTGCGTGGCGCAGTCGGTAGAGGCACAGAGCTTCTAACTGAAAGAGAGTGGGTTCGATCCCCACCCAGGTAGTGGATTTTAGAAACAAAACTACCACTTTCTGCAACGCAAATAGCCCTGGGGTTCACTCAGCCTACACCAGAAATGAGTACCTGGGTAATTCCTGGAAGCAAAGGCGGCCGGGCATGACGCTGACAACTCCTTCCCATCTAGTGCCGATGTCACAAAGAGTGGAAGCCTCTACCTTCCACTACTCCTAGGGCCTCCAATGACTGTACGGAGTTGGCATTTTTTTTTTCATACAAACTATCAGCCCGAAAAACAAACACCATATACAAGAAAAGCTATTAAAGTAGGTATTGGCCTGATGTTATAATTGAACTAATAATAGTATTTTAACATACTACAGTAATTAGATGCGAGAGGTATACTGCTCCAAGAAGCAGGATGAAAAACGTCTTTTGAGAGCTGCAGTGCTTGCAATGTTGACGAACTTATATACATGTAAAATTCGAAGAGGAGTGAGGAGGTGCAAACAAGAGATTTATTGAACTTCATGGTTCGGTGTATAGGAATCTGGAGTGTTAATTTTGTGTATCTATTTTCTC
The DNA here is from genome assembly GCA_946902985.2 of Meconema thalassinum. Taxonomy (NCBI): domain Eukaryota; kingdom Metazoa; phylum Arthropoda; class Insecta; order Orthoptera; family Tettigoniidae; genus Meconema; species Meconema thalassinum. The sequence continues at coordinate 196,027,553 of OX336395.1, forward strand.
GATTATGAACAGAATGCATTGTGTAAAGACATTGTAGAGATATGAGAGATGTGGGGGGTTTCCCGGTCAGTGCGTAGTAAAAAAAATCCACAGCCTGCTCCAGTCTCCGACCGGGTCAGGAATGGAATGAATGAAGCCCCCAACTAGCGGCGAGGATATGAACTGTGCCGGCTGCCGAGGCCTGACGCACTCCTCTGGGCAATGATTAAATGAATGACAAATGAAATGATAGTGGAGAGTGTTGCTGGAATGAAATTTTGACAGGGAAAACCGGAGTACCCGGAGAAAAACCTGTCTGCCTCCGTTTTGTCCAGCACAGATCTCACATGGAGTGACCGGGATTTGAACCACGCACCCAGCGGTGAGAGGCCGGCGTGCTGCCGCCTAAGTCACGGAGGCTTGTCAGTGCGTAGTAACAGAACTAAATATATTGGTCGGTCACTTACTCGTAACACCACAGTAGTTGAGGCAACGGTCCTATGTTAGCAGTGTTGGAATAGACAGGAATTCCATATAACACGGCGGGCTGTTGACAGGCTTTTCTCTTCCTGCCTCACGCCGTAAATTCATGGAGCTTGGAGTTGTGAGGCTAGGATTTGTAAGGAGCAGTCGTGAATCCAAGATTGGAACCATCTCGGCAATTCCCTGCAATAGAAGTGAAGACCTCACAGAAATCCATTAGACTAATAGGACAGCTTAAGTAGGAATCGAACCCCATAGCTTTTCAGTTTTGCCTCACGAGGATGAGTGTACCCCGTTCCGACCCACAGACCATCATTACATTTATTTAGCCAACAACTACAATATATTCATTTAGACATCTAAAGCTAAAAGAAAAATAGACATTTACCGCAGCCCATGTAAATCCATAGTATAGTCGAGTCTTGGTAATTCGATGTGGACGGGGTCCGAGACTGCCTAGAACGATAGAAAAACTCGTATTTTAGAAATAACTCAGCAATTTTTCTAGGTTTGTGCCTTGTCTTGTGTGGGGTTTCGCCTAGGACACCAAGCTGGCTCATCAACGGGCTCTTGGTGTCCCCGCCCGGAGCCCGTTTCCCGATGCTACCACTCTCCGCAACTCGCCTACAATATGTATGTCGGGTTGTATGTCTGGGTGGTACCGAGCTCCGCTAATGAGTTCTCTCCAAGGTGGCCAATTAGGAAAATCCTAACAGGGGAAGTTGTCTGAGGCTTGTCTCATTGCCCCCAACTCCAAACTGGACATGAAGGTAAATATATTTTGGGATGTGTCAACCGGCCCTGATCTTCAGGGTGTTCGCCATTATCTACTCTTGTTATCTTAAAGACATATTCAATACTACTCATTAGCAACTTTTGGTATTATTCCAGATTCCTGGGTTTCTTTAGAGGTTCAGTGCCATTTCGTCCAGCAACAAATTTCCTTGAAAATCTAGGCATTTCGTCCAGCTCGGTTTTACAAATTATTACACAATTTAATGAGTGCCATCTCGTCCAGAGGAAATGTTGACAAGGGTTGAGGCAGTGCAGGTAGTCTGAGTCAATGACCCATGTGCTTACGTGCACAACCACAGGTTGTGGGATGTATTTTTAACCTGACGTACATTTTGTGCGTATTATTCAATCTATTCCTTTTGTGGGTATTTTCGTTCTAAATTCCGTTTTGTACGTATTACCGCTCTCCATTTTGTGAGTAGTTTCAATCTGAGTTCCTTTTTTGTAAGTATTTTCCTTCTCACTTAATTTTCGTTCTGGTTTACACTTCATTGTCATTTTCGCTATTACCCAGACCGTTAGGGGCCGATAACCTAGACGTTAGGCCCCTTAAAACAACAATTATCATTATCATCATAATTATCACCTGATTTGTTTCTATTCTCAATATGTTGTTTACATTATAAGCATTTCATTGCAAAATATAGTTGACTGGTGGCAAACGGGCGCAGCGAGTGACGTCCATTATTACAAACATTAAAAAAAACTTATTTCTAACAAGAAACGCAATGAAATGAAACAGTTATTGTAGACCTGTCAAACTGGCAATCATAGGTGTTTGGACGAAATAGCACTAGTGGGCCGGTAGTGTGTCAACCCACCTGCCTCTGGTCGTGGAATTTGGACGAAATGGCACCTGGACGAAATGGCACCTGGACGAAATGGCATGACACCTTCTTCAGACTTGGACTTGATAAAGATAAGGCTCCGTTATTTTCTTTGTGTTTTACAGTTACTATTCAGATCTGCACATTTTAATTTTTATGTTGTGGCTTCGTAAACATGCAAGTTATAGCCTGCACCATGAGCTTTAAAACGATATTGTGGGAACCAAAATGCTTATATGTATTCTGTTGCAAAATAAGGTTCATTCGGATATGAATTCCTTGTTGGTACTTCTCCACTTTTGGCCCCGTTGTGACAATTCAAACTCACAACAGTCATAGTTACCTATAACTATCAATCCTGCACTTTTATGACTGTAGATGGGTAACAGGTTAGCTGCACTGATTATACGAGGGTAATTCCAAAAGTAAGGTCCGATTCGCCGTAAACATTTGAAAGCGGCGCCAAGGGCAAAACACGCATGCGCGCCGACTCCTGGCATGCCTTGCGCGGCAAAAGCCGCCAAGAGCGTTGTTACTGTTGCTGTGTGCTGTTGATAGTGTCAGTTCACAATGTTTAAGACAATTAATCAGCCCGCCGGTTGTGAAGTAAGGGCAGTGATACGGTTTCTGTCTGCAAGAAACATTTCTGCGGCAGAAATTCATCGGCAGATTACTGAAGTGTACGGTCCTAACATAATGAGTGACAGTAAAGTGCGCAAGTGGGTGCGAGCCTGAAGGACGGGAAAATGTGCACGATGAACCCCGCTCTGGCAGACCATCAGTGATTTCAGACGAGTTGGTTCATGCGGTTGACGACAAAATTCGTGAAGATCGACGATTCACTATTTCAGGGACAACGATCAATAAAGCCGCCTACTGCGCTACCCTGACTAAACTTCGACCTGCAATCCAGAATAAGCGACGTGGTCTTTTGTCGTCTGGAGTGTTGTTGTTGCATGACAATGCCAGACCCCATACTGCGAATGACACGCAAACTCTAATCAAGAAATTTGGATGGGAACAGATGGACCACCCACCGTACAGTCTGGATTTGGCGCGAAGTGATTTCCACCTGTTCCGCTACCTAAATGAGTTTCTTGGCGACAAGCGCTTCGACACAGATGAAGTGAAAGAAGCTGTTAAGGACTGGTTAGCTTCGCAGGCGGCCGAGTTCTACGACTTGTGGAACGATGTGACAAATGTGTAAATAAGTATGCAAAGTATGTAGAAAAATAGAGAAAGACGTAAGGAATGTCAATAAAACAATTGTTTTGGAAACAATTTTGATTTTGGATGGTTTTTTTTAACTGGACCTTAGTTTTGGAATATCCCTCGTATACGGAAACTCCATGGGTCCAGGTGTACTGTACGTAGCTGTCAGTCAACTCATGGCTTAACCAACATTTCAGGAGAGGTTGCCTCCCCCACTCTCTTCCCAAACCCATTAGCGTGAGCTTACAGGACTGTTTGGATTTGACCTGTTTAGCGCAGTTCGACCATCCCGCGCGAAACTGCCTGACTGCGTTCAAGATCATTGTCCAGCGCGTCAACAAGCACGTCAACCATGTTCAGCTATTGCGCACTGATACTGACGATTTGTTATTTTTGTTCATTCGATTTTATCAACTCGAATTTATGAGAATATTGAACTATCGAGGCTCAGAATATCGAAACTCGACTGTATAGTATTGAGAGGCTCCATTACAACTGAAGATAGGATGACGTAAGACTAGCATTTTTATGATTCTTAATGCTCAGTTAAATTCACAAAGTGGCTCACAAAGTTTTTATAATCTCATAAACTCGAATAACTTAAATCTACTTAAGAATGGTTTATAGTTGGCTTAGGCATCAAATAGCCCTATAAGGGGATTCATAAAAAGATCGTCGTTTTAGCGCTACGCTAATTGTTGAATTTAATGCGGAATATCAATAAACACTATTGCTCAGTTATTCACCTGGATGGTCCACGTCAAATATATTCTGATTCCTGCAAAGTATTAATATTCTGTGTTTAATGTACAGTATTACTAGCTGTTTTAACATATTTACCCGTGTGTTATGTTAAGTGGAAAAGCTGCATTTATATTGAAAATGAAAATCCACAGCCTGCTTCCAGTCTCCGACCGGGTCAGGAATGGAATGAATGAAGCCCCCATCTAGCGGCGAGGATATGAACTGTGCCGGCTGCCGAGGCCTGACGCCCTCCTCTGGGGCAATGATTAAATGAAGCATTGATATTATTAACAGTGTTTTGATCTTTTTTTTTTTTTTTCAATAAACAGATACCTGTACAATGGTATGCGAGTAAAATAATGTGATTATAATCAGTAAACTCGGTATAAAATGTATCATTTTTATAGATGTATGTCACATAACAAGGTCAATCAATCACACACCACATTTTTACCTATAATATCCTTATAAATTGACTGTCAGATATGTTCTTTTTATGAAGATGCACCTTTAACCTTCCTCCAGCGGCTTCGGTGGCGTAGTCGGTAGCATGCTGAGTTTCTATGCCCAAGATAGCGGATTCAAACCCGGCCGAAGCCGTCGGATTTTTTAAGAGCGTTAAAAATCCCTCAGTTTGCCTTCCTTCGGAGGGGAAGTAAAGCCGGCGGTCGCATGCCGTAGATTTATGGCATGTTAAAGAACCTTCCACGAATTGCACCTGTGTGAAGCTAAATTGGATAGGTTAAGAGTGTGAACAACGCTCCTAGGTTTCTACGTTCGTTGCCAAGAGCCGACTGCGGTGGCGTCTAGTAGCTAAGTTCTGAACTTGGCCTAGTAGTCGTTGACGGTGGCACTTGGTGGCAAAAGTAGGAACTATTTGAAAAATTCTAAGTTGCAGTCTGTACTTAAATTTAAAAAACAGATAACACCCACTAATACAGTCATCACAATTAACACCGCTTATCAGACAGATTCTACACACACCCAAAGTACACGGGGCTACTTGACCGCGTGTCGCAGCCCCTAAACTTAAGAACCAACCAACCAACCAAACCTTCCTCCCCAAACAATATTTTAGAAAACAGTAATTATCCGAAATAAACTTGCAGAGAAATATACAAAGAACCACGTTCAGGCGAATATAGATTTAATATTTATGTTACGTCAGCCACAGAAACTTTGGAACCAAGTGTCTTATTTAGTTTTTTTTAAAGCCATGTTTTATATGTCATTATAATTGACCAGTGTTTCTGTATCCCATCTTGTTATTAGTAGTCTAGGTTCAATTTACACCCACCACAACGTTTATACGAGGGCGAATCGAAAAGTCTTAGCCCCTATTTCCTTGTGTACTGTTCTCAGATGCGTGTTATTGTGGCCATTGAAGACTAGCAATCACTATTATCAATCGTTAAGGCCTACAACCCCTCCGCCCACCACCACCATCCCCTCAAAAAGTCACGTATTTAGAGTCACTGTTGTTGTTTGAGTCTTCAGTCTTTTGACTGGCTTGATGGAGTCTTCATGCTCCCCTGTCCTGAGCCAATCGTTTCACCTCTAGATAGCGACCACAACCTACATCAGAGGCAATCTGTTTAACATGTTCTAACCTTTGTCTACCCTTACAGTTCTTGTCGTCGACCCTTCCTTCCATAACTAAGCTTGCTATTCCTGGTTGTCTTAGTATGTGTCCTACCAGTCGATCTCTTCTCTTCATTAGCAGTCGCCAGAAACATCTCTCCTATCCCACTCGTCTTAATACCTCTTCATCATTCTCCTGTAACACCACATTTCAAGCGCTTTAAGTCTCCTCATTTCTGCTGCACCAACAGTCCAAGCGCCACGTTCCAGACAAAGGCTTTCTAAAAGGATTTCCTAGTACCTAAATCTATATTCGATGTCATTAGATTCTTGTGTAAGCATGCATATCATTGATTACAGTTTCTTAAAATTGTATAATGGCTTAGCCGAATAACACGTTGTATGCATAGGCCTATGCCTTTATATACCGTACTAAAAATAATGAATAAGAAAGAAAATTGTATTTGCTTGTGTATAAACTTGTAGGCTCAACTAATTATATTTGCAATTATAATTTATTTAATTAACCGTTTTACGATACGCGGTTATTAAGAAAACGTTTAATAGGGAGCTCTAGTTTATATACTGTATATGTACATTTTATTGGTGATTTGTGTTGTAAATGTCAATCAAATTATTGAATGGTTCAAATACGAAAAATATGGTTTGAACGCCTGCCTCACCTTACATCGAGACTCGGTTTCCGACCGCGCGCGAGTGAAAATGAGAGTCGTTTTCCTCCTCCCTCAAGCCGCAGGCTCCAAGCAACCCCCAGCTCTTCCTTTGTTCGTGGGGAGCTTGATGTTGGAGGGTGGGAGGCTGGCTGGCTAGGCTACAGCGTGCTCGCTTTCATGCAGTGGTAGACCTTGTGTGCTTGCCTGGCAGTCATACTACTAGCGTGTCCCATTTACCTTCATCGTCCAAGGTAACTTTTATTTAGCGCTAGCTCACTCACTCGGCTAAGGTCGACAGCTACTCAAACAATAGCATCTGAATCCTCGTCGATTTTTTTTTCTATAATAATGCCAATGGTTTTACGCCCCTTTTAAATACTGCGGCTTTTATAAACGCCGGAGTGCCACAATTTTACCCCGAAAGGGATTTACTGACATTGCCCCTTCGCATTTAACCCTTTATGGGATAGTGGTGTCTTTATTAACCACCTGTCATAAGGAGAGTTTATGCTTTCAAAGATGCTGCTGATAGTAGAATCTTTCAGCCATGTTTTGGAGAATTTTCATGCCAAAGTGCTAATGAAAATGAAAATCCACAGCCTGCTTCCAGTCTCCGACCGGGTCAGGAATGGAATGAATGAAGCCCCCATCTAGCGGCGAGGATCTGAACTGTGCCGGCTGCCGAGGCCTGACGCACTCCTCTGGGGCAATGATTAAATGAATGACAAATGAAATGATAGTGGAGAGTGTTGCTGGAATGAAATTTTGACAGGGAAAACCGGAGTACCCGGAGAAAAACCTGTCTGCCTCCGTTTTGTCCAGCACAGATCTCACATGGAGTGACCAAAGTGCTAGTATTTTCTGAAAATCAACACGACCTAGTAATTAAAAACTCCCTTATTACTTGATGTAATGTGTTGGATAAGATTTTAAACAATTTAAAACTAAACACATTAACAAGTAAAGTGTAAAAATGAAATATAAATCTAGAAATAAAAAATATGCAAATAAAATTACAATAATAAAAGAAATATAAAAAGTTAAATAATAATAAACATAACTATAAAAGAAATTATGAGAATTATTGTAAAAAAAAATGAAAATAGTTAATTAAATAATTCAATAAAATATCAAAATTAAAACTATAAGAATATAAATTGAAAAATAAATACATAAACTTTAAAATTAGAGAAACCAAAAATAGCGTTATTAATAATGATAATAATTAAAATAAATTAAAAGGTAAGAAACACATTAAAGTAAAAAATGCAATAGTTTTATCCTATAAAGTGTGAAGCATCCTCAAATGCCGACTGACTGCACCAGGATTCGATCCTGTAATCTTGGGCACAGCAGACGAGAACGTTAGTGATGTGCCATGCATGCAGCCAGTTTTCTATTTTCTATCCTCTCATAAAGTTGTGGCGGCCAACGTGGCCTCAGATGGCCTGAAAGGAATCGGCTTTCGATTGATCCTTAGCCTCTTAAAAGTTTTTCGCGCCTGTACGCTCCATGTAGCCTACACAACACGACCTAGTAATTAAAAACTCCCTCATTTGGCTTATTTTGCATGCTTAAAAAAATCTGGAATTACTGTATCTCGTGGCGTACTGGCTTCGATTTCCTGTTCTGAAAAAAAAAAAAAAAAAAAGGATAGGACTGATATGAGCGCAGAAATAGGGATACAGTCAGAGGTGTGTTCGATTTCTTTCTCAGCCATCGTAGAAGTGGTTTTCCGTGGTTTCCCCACTTCTTATCCAGGCAAATGCCGGGATGATTCCTAACTTAAAGCCACAGCCGCTTCCTTCCCAATCCTCACTTGAATTACAAATACACCCACTACTATAATCACCACAATAACGTACGTTATCAGACAGATCTACACACCCAAGTACCTATGACAACGTTGTCAAAGCCCCTAAAATAAAACAACGTAGCCTAATCGTTTCCATTATAATTTTTATATTCATTATAATCCGTATCATGAGGGGCAGATGACCTAGTTGTCTTTTCCCTTAAAATAATAATCACCACTTCCATTGAAAACGGTAAAACGTTTGACTGTCAATGGAGCACGTCGAACCATTAAGTTTAGTTTGCATTTAATCTTCTTGTCCTTCTTATCTTCCACTTTTAGTCAGTTTTGTGTTCTTATTGTGGTCATATCCATTTTCATTGTTTAATATGCCTTATTTGCTTAATATGCCTTATTTGCGTGGTTGTCTTTTACCATCCTATGTTTACTCCTTTTATCCAAATAAGGCATAGTTGTTGGGGCTCACTGTGTTTTATACAAAACATTTTCATTTGCATGTCTGGCTGTGAGCTGTTTTTATCTACATTGCATAACATTTCATTTCATTAGGGGCCGATAACCTAGATGTTAGTCCCCTTTAAACAAGAATTATCACATCTTCTTCTTCCTCTTATTATCTTCTCAAAACTTCCTCATTCTTTCGCTGTGTGTCTGCCTTCTTTCTTGTGGCCATGCATCTTTGAGTTTGAAATTCCTTGCCGTCGGGAACTTCGGTGGAAACTTGCATGAGTTAATTTTCTGTCTATATGCAGCCCGTTATGTTAGTTTCTTTATATTTCAGTTTAGGGGCTTGGATATATTGGTAATTTAGCCCCTTGTACTTGGGTGTGTGTATAATTTGTCTGATAACCTGGGTTATTGTGGTGTCTGTATTAGTGTATGTATTTGTAATTGAGGCGAGGATTGGGATGGAGGTCGCCGTGGCCTTAAGTTAGGTACGATCCCAGCATTTACCTTGAGTAGAAATGGGGAAACCACGGAAAACCACTTCCAGGACGGCTGAGGTGGGAATCGAACCCACCTCTTCTCAGTTTTGTCTCACAAGGCTCCGTTCCAGCCGTCAGACCAGATTGTTGTTGGTTTTTTTTTCCTGGCAGAACCGGGAATCGAACCCGGACCTCCAGGACGACAGCCAAGAATGCTAGCCACTACATCATCGAGGTGGTCTTAACGGTTAAGTATTTTTAAAACATATACCAGCATATATCGACACACTACTTTAAATGGATGCAGGATATAATGGCGAATTTCGCAGTATTTGCAGGTTGAGCCATATTTTGTGCAATGTAAATGGTATTTGAAATGCGGAATTATTAATGTTGACAATATAAATGGAAAGCTGGCGAGAACTAACACTCGGCACTTTCGCTCTGTCTCTCGTATTGAGATCTAAGGTCACACTACGAGACGCATTGCTAGGAGATAAGGAGGTTAAGGTAGACGCTGACGTTCTGGCAAGCAATGTTTTCGTGACAATATTCTAAGATGATGATTTACGCTAATCTCATTCAAATTATGTCATTAAGCACAATTAACACTCCGAACTGAAAAGGCTTTCAATTCTGGCTGTTTAACATTCATTTTAAACATAGAACGTAACATACAGTACATAGACAAGGAAACGACTTTCACCTCAAAACTAAATGTGTCGCTTTAATGTTTTATTATTTATTTATTTAATCGAATAGCACTATTACAGAGCACGTAAAATCTATACATCAAATCTTGCCACATGTCTTTCTTCTCTCTGCCCACATTCGCTTCATCCTCTCTGATCTCTGCTTTCGGAGCTGTTCAATGTTCCGTGGCTGCTTTCGTTGTCTTTTCTTGTTTCTCCCTGAAGATCACTTTTTGAATCTTGTCCCGAAATAAATTCGTATTATATGTATCTGTAATGACAATGTTGGCTTCCTTAAGATCCTTCAATGTCTGTGTAAACCACGCTGGTTGAACTTTTAAGTTTTAAAATTTTATTAAAAATTTGTTTTGTTAGCCTGTCATAATAATAATAATAATAATAATAATATCGTATGGCCTCGGGTGCCTGGTGCAAGCTTTGTTAATTGACACCCAGAGGGTAGCTTGTATGTCGAATTTCGTCGTTCCTTTGAACGCTTTGAAAGTCAAGGAGGTTAGATATCTAAACTCCTTGACACTACAGTGCTTTCAAGTAGAGAATGGAGGAACTTTGTGTTGGCGGAAAATCCCGAGATTAATTTTGCCATTGAACACGGCCTACTGAATTCAAATGGGTTCTTTAACATGCCAACAACGTATGACATGAGTGTCGTGATTTTTGTCGCCTTCAAAAATCACTTACCATGGCCAGGGGCGAACCTGCAATCTTGGGGTTGGTAGTCCGATACTATAACCACTCACCCACCGTGGCCAGGAGCCTGTCATTATTCATTCTATTTAAATGCCAAAAAAATGAAATTCGTCGTTTGCGCATGGTGTGACTTATGTTCTCCTCATGGGTGTTTATTTCCTTGTTAGGTCGTAGTCTGTTATAGTCTCTTTCTGTTTTCCTTGGTCCAAGGATGCATCGAACCAATCTTCTTTCCATGAGCATGATTTTGTTTATGTTACCTTTCCGCATTAACTTGAATGTTTCAGCTCCAAAAAGTTCTTCTGGTCTCACCACAGTATTGTTATGTTTAATTTTAGTGTCCCATGATAATGCCTTCTTCTTGTTTACATTTCTGGTGATCTGAAATGCTACGTTCACTCTCTTTACTCGGACCTCTAGCTATTTTTTCATTGATATTTTATCTAATTGAAAATATTATTGTAATGCCAGGGGATTTGGATAACATACGTGCGAATAAAAGTCGTGCGGATGCGTTTAACGTTTTGCTTATCCGCGCATGATTACTGAAAGGATGGGACGAAGGTTATGAAAGAGAATCGCTCGTCATGTTATCATAAGTAGTATTCCCTCATAAACCTGTCACTGTGGATGGCTGGTGTCAGGTAAAAGGCCCTTTAAAATTACTCATGAGGTCAAGTATATCCAACAAATACCCAGTCGCAAGCCTTTCATCCTTATAATCCTGCCTCGTATGTTCCGCCCAAGTAGAGTAATTTATTATGAAGGTCCCGTGTCGGCTTCCTTTCTCTCTGACATCCTGACCGTTCCCTCGTTGTTGAATGGGACTGTGGCCACTTGGAGAATAGTGGCTCTAGTTTAAAACCTTCATAATTATTTGCTCCTCTGTTGTGCGATAAACACTTGTAAGGGGCTAAGGATCAAACGCAAGCCGAAATCTTTGTCGCCGGTGAGTACACGTCGGATGTCCTGACGGTGTGTTTTTTTTTTCTTTCAATAAGACGACTGAGTGTGTCGGTAGGGTGGTCGAGCGTCCCTCTTAATCCGCAGACTATAAGCTAAGCTATATTGTTCTTTGATACGCGCAGTTTCGTGAAGTCTTATCGCGTTGTTGTTTTTTTTTTTGCCATATAACACTGTACTGTCGGCGAATATCGGTTGTGTTCTGATTGCAAACAAGTAATGTTGTAGGGCCGTACATACAAAAATACACTATGCCCACTACTCCTTTGCTTCTGGTGGTACAAGCAGAAATTTATTATCTTCAATGATGTAACCCAACAGCGACGAATTGTTTCACCCAGACACTGGTATAACCCAGTAGTGACCAATGGTTTTGCATAGACACCGGTATAACCCAGTAGCACTGTCTTATGCATCCATTATTCAGCATTGTCCCATGTCTAAAGGCAAACTATTACATTCTAGTACATAGGGTAGGCATCATCCAGCTTGTTCGCTATCTGGACAGTTCCTCGTGTGTCAAAACCAGATCATCCATCCTCTCCAGGTACCCACGTGTTCACAATGAATTCTGTTCGCAATCAGAGCGACACCAGAATATCGACCCCACTTACGTCATCCTTTCTCTCTGACGACCGGCTGTAAACTCAGAGAAGACTCTCCCGCGAGGCGGCTTCGGTGGGGTAGCTGGTAGCATGCTGAACCTCTATGCCCTAGATCGTGGGTTCAAACCCGACCTTAGGGGCCGATAACGTAGATGTAGGCCCGTTAAAACAATTATCAACATCAGTGGATTTTTTAAGAGCGTTAAAAATCCCTCAGTATGCCTTCCTGCGGAGGGGAAGTATAGCCGGCGGACACATGTCATAGATTTATCGCATGTAAAAGAACCTTCCACTAACTACAATTGTGTGAAGCTAAATTTGTAGGTTAGATTTGATTAACGCTCTAAAAGTTCCAACGTTCGGCGCCAGGTGCTGGTTGCGGTTGCATCCAGTAGCGCAGTTCGCAGCTAGGTGTCGTTGACGGTAGCATTTGGTAGGAACTACTTGAAATTGATCGTCTGCAGTCCATGCCCAAATTACAGATAACGCACACTAATACAGCCATCACAATTAACACCGGTTGTCAGACAGATTCTACACACACCTAAAGTACACAGGGCTACATGACCGCGTTATCGCAGCCCCTAAACTAAGGAAACCAACCAACCAAAACCGAAATAAAATTTGACGTAAGTGGTATTTACCTAGGTATTATCAGTTTCTAGAATCCTCGCCGATGCGAAGCGCTACCGATATCAACGTTGAAAATTAACGCTACCGTTCTAGGGTTAACGGTGATATAAGACTACAAGCTTTCTTCCTTTCCTTTTTAACTTCTTGTAACCAAGCCCTGCACAGTACCTCGCTTGTTTTTCTAAATATCATATTTATTAACTGCATGCTCCATTACAATAGAAGTAATAGTACATGCATTGGTGATCTTATATGTAAGTATGATATAACTTTTCTTTACATTATGCAACCTATATCTAAATGGTTGATTGTAGTGTGTCTAGCCTAGATATAATATGTTTATTTTTTCTTTCTTGACGTAATTATGTCCTACATCAGGTTTAAAAATTGAGGGTGAGCGCACATTGGATCCGTATTCGTACGAAATTACGTCGTACGAACACCCACGAATACGTACGAACAATCCCAACGCCAGCTATATTACGAATGCTCGCAGACTGCACACGAGTTAGTCGTATGAAATACGCACGTTTAGGTACGACATACGATTCCCAACTTGCTGGGATTTTACCGTACGAACTGCGAGCAAAATGGATGTAGAAAAGTTCATAACGTTGGTATATGAACGAAAATGCTGAAAGTTACCGCTAATCGTTCTTCAGGTGATATAGTCCGGCGAAAGTTGCTGAATTTAGTCTGATCAGTCTTGACAAGGATATATTCAAATGTATCTCTGGTCACACGAAAATAATTATAAAATCGCTTCTTGTCACTCTTCAGATCTTCCCAGCTGTGATGGAATTCACCTAGTTCTTCCCTTTCCAAATAAATTTCATTAATCCACTCAGTTCTACAACGCCGTCCTCTACGTCTCACAAGAGCATTCTCTAATAGAAATAAGTTATTCATGTTGCCTGTGGAAGTTAATAAAGATTAATGAGCGATCGGAACGGACGAGTTCGCAACTAATGTGCGCGTTCAATACGTACGACTACGGTCGTACGTAATCGCACGGCACAGATACGGATCCAATGTGCGCTCAGCCTGATGCTCTGCACAAATTGGTTAAAGAATTTTACATATTTACTAACAAGTTCATTGATACTTGCAGGCCAGTGACCTCCTGATTTGATTACATTTGTCTTCATTTTTTCCCTTTCGTGTTATAGTAATTCACACTCATGTAGGATGTGGTCCACACTTTGCGATTCTACACACCGGCACGACGTATGCTCTTGGATTTTAAACCTATACAGATAGGTCCCTATTTTTTCATGTCCTGTCATCATAACCGTCATATTATGACTTAGGAGATTTTTTGAGGCAAGTCTCGCTTGAACACTTGGATTTTTTTTTGTCATAGATCCGTTGGAAGTTTCTCTCCAGTCTTCTTCCCACAATTGTAAACTTCTCTCACGCATTACCCGTTTCACTACACTATCAGGAATTTTATAGAAAGCCACTTCTAGCTCTGTCCTGCCTGCTCCTTGTTTTGCCAGATGATCGGCTATTTCGTTGCCTTCCGTGCCGACATGAGCCTTAATCCATGAGAAGTGTATTTACCAGTGTTGAAGCTGCAGGTACCTCGCGTTACGTTTGTACGTCTTACTCTCAGAAGGACACTACTAGTAGGAATAAGCTGGTGAGGAACCAGCACACTAATCGTGTGAACTATTAATATGCCGTAAACTGTTGTAGAGTGCTCACTGGATAAATCGATTTGATACGATGTTTCGTGCCAGCATGACGTCAAGCTGCCTGGTCACACGTAGGCTACAATCATGTTGTGTTAAGGGTTACTGGCATCTTGGTCATTAACCTTGTGTACTGTTCTCTGATGCGTGTTATTGTGGCCATTGAAGACAAGCAATCAGTATTATCATTCGTTAAGATTACTAGTAGGTCTACAACCCCTCAAAAAGTCACGTATTTAGAGTCACTGTTGTTGTTTGAGTCTTCAGTCTTTTGACTGGTTTGATGCTGTCTCAATGCCTCTTTGTCATGAGCTAATCGTTCATCTCTACATAGCTACCACACCCTACATCCGAGGCAATCTAACCTTTGTCTCCCCTACAGTTCTTGTCCTCGACCCTTCCTTCCATAACTAAGTTTGCTATTCCTGTGTGTCTTAGTATGTGTCCTACAACCGATCTCTTCTCTTCATTAGCAGACGCCAGAAACGTGGAACACTCAACCTCGTGAAGCAAAACTGAGAAGAGGTGGGATCAATCCCTGAGAGATAAATAATGTATATATGAAATATGTCTGAGGGCTGGAACGTGGAACACTCAACCTCGTGAGGCAAAACTGAGAAGAGGTGGGTTTGATTCCCTCCTCAGCCATCCTGTTAGTGGTTTTCCGTGGTTTCCCACTCTAGGCACATGCCGGGTTGGTTCCTAACTTAAGGCCATGGCCGTCTCCTTCCAAATCCTCATCTGAATTACAAATACACACTATTATGGGCACCACAATAACACAGGTTATCAGAAAAATCTACACACGCCCAAGTGCATGGGTCTAATATTGACCACGATTCCCATGTACCTCAAATTTAACAACTTAAAAAACATGCGTTCTGGAATATTCCGCAGTGGAGTGTGAATCCAGACAGTTGACCTTTTGCTACTATACTGCATTACAAGGTCGGAGTAGTTTACGATTCTGACGTCCGACTGGTTGAAGATGGCGCTGTGATAAGTGGGTCTCGTGTCGGTGCGTTGTTAATTGAAAGGACGGCATTATATCGCAGCATGCACGGAGCGGTTCGTCAACCAACTTCCTGTCATGTCTGCACAGCAATTGACATTCAGTCTAATAACAGGCTACAATACAGTGTGGTTCTGTTATCACTAGACCTGGGATTTTAGGGTCTAAAAAAATTAGTTTTAGGCGCCTAAAATAGGCTTTTAAAACAAGTAAATAGGCTTTTAAAAGAGAAATTAGGCACTTAAAATATGTTTTCAAAATGTGTGGATAGGCAGGAAATAGACTTGAAAATATTACAATATACACTTAAACTGTAACGTGATACTTTATTTCTTTAACAAACGTGGTATCCCTATTCTTAACCGAAATAACTGCAAAATTAAGACAGAATAAAAAAGACATTTATGAAAAACAATATAAAAAGTAATGTGTCAAAAAATGTTTTGGATTATATGATATATCATTATCAGTACTAATCTAAAACCTTAATACTAAAATCACTGTACACAATTACAGCACTGTAGGCATCCAATAACTGTGGAAACGCGAATGGAGTATGTGTTTATTTATTTGTGAGGAACATTCCTACAGTACTTTCATTCGTAGTTTGCTTTACAGTACATAACAATAATCTTCTCCAAATTTTCCGCAGTCAGGCTGTGTCTTTTGTCTGTTAAAATCATTTTGAAAGCAGAAAAAGAGCGCTCCACACTCACAGATGTTAGAGGGGCATAGGAAAATTTACCTACATTTTTCAATTCAATTTCACTTGGTAAGTCTACCTTTTCCCCATCCATTACCTGATGTACCCTTTTCAGCATTGAATAACCTGGGTTCTTCAGCAGTACACTAGACCACTTGTCTCTTATTTTATCTCCTACCTTGCCCCTAGCACTTTGTATGTTATTCTCAGCTTCTTCAATTACAGAAAATTGCTGTTTGAGACTGTTTCCTTTTTCCTCCATTTTTGTAATGGTGACTGGAAGAAATGAAAAATTTGCCTGAATATACGCAATGTCTCTCTGAACACTGGAACAATCATTTAACAGTTCTTTGACAGACGACACACATGCAGAGTTGTCCGTTAAAGGCACATTGTCTATCACAGTCATGATTTCCTCAAGATGTTCTGCATAATACAGGGCAGCTTCCATCCAGGAACCCCAACGGGGTGTGGTGGAAGGGGAATAGAGGGGAGTTTCTCTCGAAAGATGGCTATTCTTGATGGAGCCTTACAGAACACTTTCGTCATTGTTGAAATGAGAGTATTTACTGCAGGAAACTCGGCCCTAACTGTTTCTGCGAGTCTATGCAAGGCATGGGCCATGCAAGTAACATGAATTAAAGAAGGATAGAAAGTTTTGAGGAGAGGTGCAGTGGCAATCATGTAGGAAGCAGCATCGGAGACAAGGAGAAGGACTTTAGAATCATCAACACCCCCAGGATACAACAATTGCAACCCCTTGTTGATGAAGTATGCAATGCTTCGACTATTGACTTTCTCAAGCTGTTTAGAGCAAAGAAGGTGAGCGGTAGATGCCTGATTGGGTTCCAGTTTTCCTACTATAAGGTTAGCAATGTACTTGCCCACAGAGTCGGTGGTTTCGTCCACACACAACCATATGCAAGACTCCCCAATATCCTCCCTGATTGACAAAATGACCTCATTGTAACAAATATCTAAGTAGTTTTTCTTTAATGTAGATGCTGATGGGATGTGCTGCTTGGTGTATTTCTGTAAAAAAAATCTCTGAAAACCGTATTATGCACAGCATTCCAGGGGATATTTGCTGCAACTAGGGCTCTACACATATCAGCATAGAAACCATTATGAGTTGTAGGAGATATAGTTTGTGTGAGCAGAGTCTGTCTAATGTTACTTTTCATGGCTGCTTTCGCTTTGTGACTGGCACTATCTGCATGCTGCTGAAGGTGGCATTTTTTCTCATGTGAAATCTAAAACACAATAAAGTGATGTCAATTAGAGACTAAGATGAGGAATATAAAAGGAGAGCTATTGAATAAAATTTGTAATTTTGAACTATTTAAATTAAGCCATTATTACTCTAAAGTTAATTAAGAACAAGAACACTACAGTCCCCGAAGGGCCTCGGCTTTCAATAACGGTTGCTGCCCAGCTCATGGCCTGCAGATATTGGGTGGCGTGTGGTCAGCACGATACATCCCTCAGCCGTATTGCCTTG
Source organism: Meconema thalassinum (assembly GCA_946902985.2). Taxonomy (NCBI): domain Eukaryota; kingdom Metazoa; phylum Arthropoda; class Insecta; order Orthoptera; family Tettigoniidae; genus Meconema; species Meconema thalassinum. The sequence continues at coordinate 196,045,104 of OX336395.1, forward strand.
CCTCCGTGACCCCTGCCCACCGTAGTTTCTCAATTGTCCTCACGATGCTGGGTCAACACCCTTCCAGACCTCATAGATTTCTAAATTACTGCCGGTACTGGAAATCGAACCCAGGTCGCCTGGACTACTGTCGGCGCAGAAAGTATCTGCAGTCGAGTTTAAACGCTAATAAAATTTGAACCAGTCCACCAATCTAAAATGCAATCACTCCATCGTAAAGCTTGTTTTATTCTGCATTCTTTGCTGGTACATGCATATTTTTATTATGTTTCCTGTGAAAGTTATGTTAGGTGGAATGCAAAAAGTACCTATTTTCTTGCCCGTTTTTTGTAAACAACAACTTTGTAGTACCGTTACATGAAAACGTACTGTTCGACGTTCATGAAATTTAGGTGGATTAAGGAATGCACTATTATAAATATATTTATGAAGTTTAATTACTCTACACACGTTGGAAAAAAGTTATTGTTTTTGTAAAAGACTGTCCGTTTGATACTGGGTGGTCTTCCGAAATCGAGACTGAGTTCATCAAAGGTCTGAAGGTTTTTGTTTCAAATCGTTGTATACCGAAAACTTACAATGATTTCTGTATTTTATACCGATTTTTATTTGAAATCGAGCGACAGGCTCTCCGTTTTCATGTAATTAAACTACAAAGTTGTTGTTTACAAAAAACGGACAAGAAAATAGGTATTTTTTTGCATTCCGCCTAATATATCTTTCACCAGAAACACAATAGAAATATGCATGTAACAGGAGATAACGCAGAATAAAACACGCTTTACGATGGTGTATTTATATTTTAGATTGGTGGACTGGTTCAAATTGTATTAGCGTTTAAACTCGACTGCACATACTTTCTGCGCCGACAGTAGGTCTCTACAATTAATTAGAGAAGCCAATATCAAAACCTTAATTTTAGATTAATATGAAATTTAAGATATAGGCACATACCTGTTTATTGCAGTACTGGCAGAAAATAATCTTGCCATCAAAAGTCATCCCTGGAAATTGTACAAGCCATTGTTGTATAAGCGCACTCTTAGATGATTTCGTTTTAGGCATGATGAACTATATTCACTTAAACAGATGTTCTTTCACTGGCGACTTGACACAGTATGTCGCTTCTTATTACCTGCTCCTTGTTCTTCCTAGATAATCCTCCCCCTCACCCCGTCACTCGACCCAGTACGTCCTTGACTACCTGCTCGTTGTTCTTCTGAGCTAATCCTCCACATCCACCCTTCACTCAGCATTCCTTTGGTGACAGTTGTCTGGGAAGAGCACATTTCTGTGAAAAAACCACCCTCTGCTGTTCTGCTCGTTCCAGGGATGTCCATTGTGTGATTGTAAAAATTACAGAAGTTGCATTTTATTTTAAATTTAGAAAATAGGCATTTTTAGGCACTAAAATAGTAAAATAGGCTCTAAAGGTCCAAATAGGCATTTTAGGGCACGATAAAACTCTATTAATGTAAGGGATTTATCATGAAACGTCAAGATATTTTAAAAAAATCATGTTATTTCGTAAGGAACGAAATAGGCATTTGCCTTAAAATCCCAGGTCTAGTTATCACAAGCTAGCTTCATTGGTAGTTAATTATCAGGTCTCTTGATAGTTCAATCGCTCGAGCGTTGGTGGCCGAAGCCAAAAAGTGGGGATTTGATTTCCGCATGCGTTATGATATTTTAACTTTTACCTTACATTTTACTCCTTTTGCCATCTGATGTTGAATGTAGTAATTACGTATTTTGTGGCTTTTCACCGAGATCACAGTCTATTTTTTGCACTAGCAGCTAGACGGCTTCGGTGGCGTAGTTGGTAACATGCTGAGCTTCTACGCCCAAGATCGCGGGTTCAAACCCCGCCGAAGTAGTCTGATTTTTTAAGAGCGTTACAAATCCCTCAATATGCCTTCCTTCGGAGGGGAAGTAAAGCCGGTGGGCCCATGTCATAGATTTATGGCATAAAAAGAACCTTCCACTAACTACACTTGTGGAAGCTAAAATCTGTAGGTTAGTTTGATAACGCTATATTAGTTCCAACGTTCGTCGCCAGGAGCTGGTTGCGACGGCATCTAGTAGCCAAGTTTGAAGTTAGGTATCGTGGACGGTAGCATTTGGTAGCAAAAGTAGGAACTACTGAAATTGATCGTCTGCAGTCCTTCTATCTGATTCACAAATAACACACACTAATACAGCCAACACAATTAACACCCGCTATCAGACAAATTGTACACACACCCAAAGTATACGGGGCTACAAGACCGCGTTGTCGCAGTCCCTAAATTGAGGAACCAACCAACCAACGCACTAGCAGCCATTATGTTATTCGTGGGTAATTTTATCTTTTGAACGTACTTCATTTTCTGGAGCCATTCTGCTGATCCTTAAGACTACGTGTCTTATCGGTTGAGACGTGGCAATTTTGAAGAGATGCGCCCTTCTACTCCGACAGCTACAAATAGACGTTCTTGATCGATTTAATAAAGGTGAACGTTACCGCGCGATAGATTCCACTTTAAGGACCCATTCATTCAATACACCATACATCTTAAGAGGCGCCTCCAATCACATCTGCGAGTTTATCTGTCTAAACGTAAAATGTGGTGTTTCATTATGGGCCTGGAAACATCTCGTGGTGTATGTAGTGGATAGCATTCGAGGCTGTCATCCCCTGGGGTCCGTATTCGATTCTTGATTGTTATACTCGATAGCTTTGAAGCCATTTTCCAGTGTTGCCTGGCTGGCTGAGTGACTCAGCGGTAACATTCTCGCTTGATGAGCCCAAGGTTGCAGGTTTGTATCCTGGCGCAGTCAGCTGGCATTTGAGGGTGCGCAAATGCGAGGGAGCTGTGTCAGTAGATTTACTGGCACGTTAAAGATCCCCTTTGGGGCCAAATTCCGGCACCCCGGCATCTCTAAAAGCCAGAGTAGTTAAGAGGGACGTAAAACCAATAACATTATTATTATTAATTATTAATTATTATCAGTGTTGCCTTAGTAATCGATTTTTTTTCAGTGGGTCAACACGGTTGAACCCAGTTGTAATGGGTGTTTCCCTAATCCTGAAGAAGAAAATTACAAGATTTTAATAAATACACTTGGATGACCAGTTTTGATGGTCAAGCGATCATCATTAGATCCTTTACACTTAGGCTACTAAATATTAGTCTGCAAGTATGGGAGATGGTATTTACAATATATATACATATACTTAATTTAGTTGCCTTAGTTATTCAACTATTAAATGTAATTGGTATTATGCCCGAAGGCAGGTCCGAGCCCCCGAAGAGGCTATCCTCAGCGGTAGGGTGGCCAGGGTCTTTCCGCTCCTCCTTATGTTGACCAACAGCGCGCAGTGCCTATTTTTATAGAACCTGCATCCCATCCAAGTTCCGACCACGCCCAATGCTGTTTAACTGCGGAGTTTTCATGGGATCCGGTGTTTCAACCTGGCCAGAGCGTTGGCCATTAAACTAGTGCAACTAAAGATAGCTTAGAAGCCATTTTTCAGTGTTACCTTATTAACAATTATATTGTAGCTTGCAGTCGGTCAACGATTCCAATTACTGGAATATACGAAAAAATGAACTTGGTTTCTTCTTCAATAGTCCGTAACAGTAAATATAAATCTTTATCACATGTAATTTATTTCAGTTTTTTTACATATTCCAGTAATTTATTTTGCGTAGACCGACTGTAAGCTACAATATTAATTGCTAGCGCAACTAGTCAAGATTTATTAATTATATGTGACTTTTTTTTGGGTTAATGTATTGTTAGTGGTTATTGACCTTCCAAGTCAATCTGAAGTGTGGCCAACCATTGAAATACATTTATATACGTCAACAAATAGAAATACGATAAAATTCATCACCAGTCCTCTGCCTTAACATATATCATGGCAAATGAACTACAAAACGTTCAGTATTAACGTAGCTCCAATTCGATATCACATACGAGTGGATTGTATTATTTGTTGTGGAAATACAATGTTTTGAAAATTTTGAAATTATCTGCCACTTCAAACTTTAAAAAAATCTATCTATATATACGGTATAAAGCTCAATGTTGGTTTGTCTGTCTTTTTGTTACTTATACAAATCTACACAGTTTCACCGATCTGAACCAAAATTTGTATACTTACCCTTTGGAACCCTGCGGGTAACACAGGGTAACACTGTCCACTTGAAATTTCGGACAGACCACTTCATTCCCCGCATTTAGGCCTTTTAGCACAAATCCACACCGTTAATTGCACCGAATTGTTTTTGAAATTATTTTTTTCTGTTAGTTTAAGTATCGTGTGCCAGTTCTGTAGTAGTATTCATTATCATCCATAAAACAAATACACCAGGCTAAGCCGGGCACTACTGCTAGTAAAAAATAAAATTACCTTTGTTAATGTATAGAACCATATAAATTTCAAAAAGATTAAGTAAGGACTGTTAAAGTTTATTTACAACGTGAACACATTTCTTAAGACTTCAGTCCGGTGGAATATTAATATAGTTTTTCGTTGTTCCTTTATTGCTTGGATATTGTGATGGATTGTCTTGAATAACCGAGTGTGCTTTGATATCCGTGATATATGGTGTGGAAGGAAAGGATGTTCGCCTTTAAACGTACTCAAAATAGCGCGGCGTTTATCTACTAAGGTCTTCGACCGTCTCCCGCGTTATATAGGATGCACCATACGCAGAGAAATTGACCTCGAACAATATTTATTGACCAGAGAACGAAATCAGGAACATGCAAGTCTTCAGATGTAATTAGGGATTAGGTGAGATTCTCAAGCGTTATTGGTTTACAATGTCTATGCTTCGTTTGCTTACTATGTTTAACACATTCTCTAGAAGCAGAGTAGGCCTCAATGCTAACTGCTAATAGGGGATCATGGAGGTGACTTGGGTTCGTAAACGGAGGCTTTCAGACTAGACTGGATGCTGGAAGGCTAAACAGTCTCAATTGATAATGTATGTTTATTATTTCGTATGGCACCGGGTGAATTAGCCGTGGTCGTTACGGAAGGACTGCTGGCAGTCGCTCACATCCGGGAGGCGAGGAGGTTCGAATCCCCCCGGCGGCAACCTTGAAGATGGTCGTCTGTGGTTTCCCATCTTCCTTCCAAGCAAATGCCGGGGTTGGTCCCTAACTATTGGCCACAGCCGCTATCTTCCAACTCTGTCCTTACATTCACACTTTCCTCCCCAGACAACACTCTACACGTGACGGTACTTGTAGCTCACCCATTGGGTGTCCGCCTAGAAGCAGCTACAAACTGGCGAGCCGAATATGTCCTCGGACACTCCCGGCACTACAAGCCATACGCTTAAAAATAAAAAAATAAAAAAAAAATCGTACGGCCTCGGTGCCGGGTGCAAGCTTTGCTATTTGACACCCAAAGGGTAGCTTGCATGACGAATTTCCTTGTTCCTTGAAGCACTATGAAAGTCAAGGAGGTTAGATATCCAAGCTCCTTGAACACTATAGCGCTTTCTAGTAGAGAAATGAGGAACTTTGTGTTGGCGGAAACTCCCGAGATTAATTTTGCCATTATGAACACGGCCTACTGAATTCAAATGGGTCCTTTGACATGCCAACATCGTATGACATGGTGTCGTAATTTTTGCCGCCTTTCAAAAATCACCTACCACGGTCAGGCGCGAACCTGCAAGCTTGGGGTTAGTAGACCGATACGTTCACCACTCACCCACCGTGGCAAGCTATAATGTATGTAGGCCTAATGCATTCTCTATAAACAGAATGTTAGATATTAAATTGAAATCAATAAGTTGATACATAAAGCCTCCGTGGCTTAGGCGACAGCACGCCGGCCTCTCACCGCTGAGTCCGTGGTTCAAATCTCGGTCACTCCATGTGAGATCTGTGCTGGACAAATCGGAGGCAGACAGGTTTTTCTCCGGGTACTCCGGTTTTCCCTGTCAAAATTTCATTCCAGCAACACTCTCCACTTTCATTTCGTTTCATCTGTCATTCATTTAATCATTGCCCCAGAGGAGTGCGTCAGGCCTCGGCAGCCGGCACAGTTCATATCCTCGCCGCTAGATGGGGGCTTCATTCATTCCATTCCTGACCCGGTCGGAGACTGGAAGCAGGCTGTGGATTTTCATTTCAAGTTGATACATATTTTTTTGCTTAATGCTTACTTACTTACTTCTTACGCGAACTTATGTTACCTCGTAGGTTAAATACCCCATAGAATTAACAGTTTAAATTATACGCCAATCAATACTTACAGAAATATATCTATTATATATTGTACATGTTTCGGCCTGACATTGGGGTCTTCTTCAGCTCAATGACAATTAAATCAATTAAGAATAAAAATAAAATACTATAGATGTACTTAAGTCTAATGTTTTTTTTTGTGAAATGTTTATGATATAAATTGTAATTAAAAATGAAATAAAATAATAAAATGGATATGCTTACAATTAATATTACATTGTAACGATCAATTTTTTATTTTATTTCATTTTTAAATTACAATTTATATCATAAACACTTCACATCAAACTAACATTAGACTTAAGTACATCTATAGTATTTTATTTTATTCTTAAGTTAATTGATTTCATTTTAATTGAGCTGAAGAAGACCTCAATATCAGGTCGAAAAATGTACAATATATAATAGATATATTTGTGTATATACTGATTGGCGTATACTTTCAGCTTTAAATTCATCTATCAATACGGATATCTACAAACATTTGTGATATCAATGGCAAATGTATTTTGCATTCTACCCCATAGAAAGTTGTGAAGCCCGGTGGTCGCTGTTTGTCACTTGTGTAGCGTGCTCGCTTGTGGTTTATGGCTTCATTGACCCTCGCCATCACTTTCACGGCTCCCGAGCGCAATTGCACATGGAGTTCCAAAAATAAATCACTCGTTCCTTGCGTTCGTCCGTCCGTCCAGTCAGCCATCTCTCGCGAGGAGGCGTGTAGGGCATTAGCCTCGGCTCTCAGTGGCTCTGCTTGGGACGTCATGATCATCATCAGGCTTGTTGAACTTGCAATTTGAGACGGACTAAATTTAATGTACGGTAATAATAATAATAATATCGTATGGCCTCGGGTGCAAGCTTTGTTATTTGACACACAGAGGGCAGCTTGCATGTCGAATTTCGTCGTTCTTTGGAACGCTATAAAAGTCAAGGACGATAGATATCTATAGCGCTTTCTAGTAGAGAATGGAGGAACTTTGTTTTGGCGGAAAATCCAGAGATTAATTTTTCCATTATGAACTTGGCCTACTGAATTCAAATGGGTTCTTTCACATGCCAACAACGTATGATATGCATGCGTGATTTTGCACCTTTCAAAAATCACTTACCACGACCAGGAGCGAACCTGCAAACTTGGGGTTGGTAGACCGACACGTTAACCACTCACCCACCGTGGCAAGCTTTAATGTACAGTGTGACTATACCTCGTATTCTGAGGCATGAGGTTGCCTAACAGTAATAGTGACCGACTCGTGAGATCATTGGTTCGATTCGTGGACATCCAGCTCGTTCTTTTGAAGGGGCGGGAAACATCCACGGCACTCAATGTCGTACTAAGTCTTTCGTATCACATTTGGAGACCACAAGACGAAATTAATAAAATCGTGTGATGACTGGATGTTTGGCACTCAATACTTTTGGTTTCTCTGCTAGTCAATAGTGCAAGCGAAACTTTGATATTGGAGAGAAGATCGCCTAGATGTCGATAGGGTAGAAACGCATGAAAATAGAATGCCAGATTGGAGCAGGTGGACCATTTTAAGAAAGTTACTTGGGCTGCGTATTCTGTCAGGATGGTACTATGTTACTTATTTTTCGTTTGGCTTCCTGAGAGGTCTTTCTAGTTGACGCCAGTGGGTGACCTGCGCATCGTAATGAGGATGAAGTGATACACCCAGTCCCTGGGCCGAGGCAATTAACCCCAGGAGATTAAAATACTATGGGGGAATAAATAGGACCGAGAAACAGAAAAACCAATGTAGTGGATTCTCAGTTGTGAATTACAGTATTCTGCGACGAAACTCTCCCTCCATCGCTCAGTATTTAGACCGACCTTGCTGTATGGAAGTGAGAGCTGGGTAGGTTCAGGATATCTCATACATAAACTAATGGTAACTGATATGAGGGAGCATTGGCAGGAAGGTACTCGTAACGAGGAGATAGAGGCTAAGTTAGAAATGAACACGCTACATGAAGTTTTTCGTTTGAGCCGACTCAATTGGTGGGGTCATGTGTAGAGAATGGGGGAGGGGAGATTATCTAAGAGGGTAATGAGTTCTGCTGTAGAGGGTAGGAGAAGCAGAAGGAGACCTAGGCAGTGATTAGATTCAGTGTTGAACGTTTTCAAAGTGAGATACAGTCTGTAGAAGCAGTGCTAACTGCCAATTGGGGCTCATGGAACGACTTGTTAAAAGGTCGATCCACAATGCGCAGTCAGCAGTGGGTAGTTGGCAGTCCATAGCTGCAGTCGGAAGTCGGTAGTTCACAACCTAGCCACCCACAATGCGCAGTCGTTAAAATAACTTGATTTTCATTTATGCCTTGACAAAGTTGTCAATTTTCTTGTCGATAACCTAAAATTAGGAAATTTGCAAAGATGGACGACTTGGAGCGTTACGGCTTATTTTTATTGCTAGTAACTGGTACAGCATTGTTAAAATTCAGATAACTTTAATTATTATTGATGTTACATGCCAGTGACTAGGTCCGTTATTAATTAAATATTATGATCTACCTTTCCAAGCCATTGCATCTGCAATCAGCCTCCACGTCTGATCTTTGAAGAGGTTATTTTTGTACTTGGGCTCACTCATATCATAGAGCCAACGGCGTTCCATGACGGATCTATGAAAATATCTTCTACATTATTAATAAAGTCTGCACATTCCGTCACCATCTGTTTATATTTGGTTCAGTTTATTATAAAACAACGAAGAATACCCCGAATAAAACTACTACAGCTGATGACCAAAGTAATATTGACGACCGGGAAAACGATCAAGTGACATCATCTTGTGATCTGTTCTGATTGGCTCTTATATATGCAGTCGGCAGTCATAGATGAAACTCTTGACTGCCAATTGACAGCTGGCGACTGCAACTGCTTGTTGTGAATGGTGCCTATAGTATACACGGAGACGGCTGCGTCTGCCGACTGTCAACTACCAACTACCGACTGCGCATTGTGGGTAGGCCTTTAGCGAACAGAGGCTTGTAGAATGCTGAAAGGCAAAGCAGTCTCAAATGAAAATATTCGTCTGTCCAGTCTAGATTTGAACCGCTCCCGTCTGTACCGAAGTTTTCGAGTTTCGGCTTTTATGTGTCGTGTTGATGATGATGATGGAGGATATTTTGCTACTGCTCGTGTTCTGAGGTATTTCCACCTGTCAGTGCACTCTGGAAGGAAGCCTCTGCTCCACTTTACAAGTGTGACGTGAACAATAACAGAGAGTCTATTGTTTACCGCGAGAAGAGAAAGTTGTGTGTTCATGGTAACGGTGCCTTGTACCTCTATGTTTGTATGTGATAAGTAGGGACCGGACATTTATGCTCTAAAAACGATTAAAATCATGCACTAAAATGTAGAAAATATGCATTAAAAATTGGAAATGTGCACTTAATAATAAGCCAATCTCTTCTTTCCCTCCTTGGGCCATAATATGTGATGTCGTTTTTGCATGTTGTTAAAGTTGAAATTTCTTTTCACATTTCTCTTCCTTCGAGCATATTTGACAATAGACGATAACGCCATCAGTTGAATAATCACTATTACCTGACACCCACTGATTTAATAAATACTTTAAGGCACCATGCTTGCGTAAGATACTGTTATCTCGTTATCTGTTCCTCAGAAAGTGCTTACAAGGGATATTACGCAGATGGTGAAAGGAATGTCCTACCCCATCTATTTTTTTGAAATACCAGGCGTAAAATACTGTTACTGTTGTTCAGAAAGTTGCTTACAAAGGAATGTCCAACACTCAGGCGAAACCAATTTTGTTCAAAATGTTTTAAAATATATTTAATTTCAAATGTATATGCTGAAATATGCTGTTATGTTCAGAATATGCAATAAATCCAATAAACCCACAAAATATGCATTTGCATTTGCTCATATGCATTTTCAAGAAATCTGGTCCCTAGTGATAGGCTGGATTTCATATATTTGGCTCAAATGGGTCACATTGCAACATTACTGAGATATGTATTATTTTAATCATCATCATTTTCCGTTTTCCAGCTTGGGTCGGAGCAAATATAACTAATAATAATAATAATAATATCGTATGGCCTCGGGTGCTGGGTGCAAGCTTTGTTATTTGACACCCAGAGGGTAGCTTGCATGTCGAATTTCGTTGTTCCTTGACTATGAAAATCAAGGAGGTTAGATGTTAGATATCTAAGCTCCTTGAACATTATAGCGTTTTTTAGTAGAGAAATGAGGAACTTTGTGTTGGCGGAAACTCCCGAGATTAATTTTGCCATTATGAACTCGGCCTACTGAATTGCAAATGGGTTCTTTGACATGCCAACATCGTATGACATGCGTATCGTATTTTTGCCGCCTTTCAAAAATCACTTACCACGGTCAGGAGCGAACCTGCAATCTTGGGGTTAGTAGACCGACACGCTATCCACTCACCCACCGTGGCAAGCTAGCAAATATAACTGACACCCCTCTACTTAACATTGTCCACCATCCTTCCTCAACCACTGAACGCCACTCCCGATTTCGTTCTCTCATATGCCTCTCACCAAGGCGGACCGGGTTCGATTCCCGGTCAATGCATGTGAGATTTTCGATGTGAAATACCATGTCCTGTGGTTCGGATTCCACGTAAAACGGAGGTCCCGTGGCTTATGATCGCGAGATTAACGGTCACGTTAAACTACAAGCTTCCTTTTTCGTTGTCTCATACTATCTTTCACTATAAACATCCACCGTACGCTAGGTCTTTCTCGTTTTCACATGTCCATACCATCTCAATCTGTTCTGCTCCAGCTTATCATTCACTTCCTTTCGATTCTCCTTCTGTAACATGAATTAACGAAAATCCACAGCCTGCTTCCAGTCGACCGTCCGGGTCAGGGAATGGAATGAATGAAGCCCCCATCGAGCGGCGAGGATATGAACTGTGCACTCCTCTGGGGCAATGATTAAATGAATGACAAATGAAATGATAGTGGAGAGTGTTGCTGGAATGAAATTGTGACAGCGGAAACCGGAGTACCCGGAGAAAAACCTGTTTGGCTCCGCTTTGTCCAGCACAAATCTCACATGGAGTGTCCGTGATTTGAACCACGGACCCTGTGGCTAGAGTTCTTGGCTGTCGCTCCGGAGTTCCGGTTTCGATTCGCGGCTCTGCCAAGAAATTTAATTCTGGCCTGAGGGCTGGAACGGGGTACACTCAGGCAGCCTCGCGAGGCAAAACTGAGAAGAGGTGGTTCGTTTCCTACCTCAGTCTTTCCGGAAGTGGTTTTCCGTGGTTTCCCCACTTCTACTCGAGTCGAATGCCGGGATGGTTCCTAACTTAAGCCCACGGCCGCTTCCTTCCCAATACTCACCTGAATTACACACACCTTTACAGTCATCACAATAACACAGGTTATAAGACATTTCCACCTTCACCCAAGTATACAGGTCTACAATGTCCAAACCCCTCAAATAAAACAACTATTTGTCTGTTTTGTTTTGTTTTGTTTTGTTTGGGGGGGGGGGGGGGGCTTGGACATCATGGTCAATTCAGCCCCGTGTACTTTGTGTATGTATGTAGAATTTGTCTGATAGGGCCTAACTGTGTAATTGTCGTGTCGGTAGTAGTGATATGTATATTTGTTATTGAGGCAGAGGCTTGGAAAGGGGCTGCTGTAGCCTTCAATTAGAAACTAAATAGGCAAATACCGGGATGGTTCCTGACGTAAGGCCACGACCTCTTCCTAACCAAATCCTATCTCGATTACAAATTACACAGACTAGTACAGACATCACAGTGACGCTGGTTATCACACAACTTCACACACACCCTACTACACGGGGGCTGCATGACCACGATGTCGCAAAGCCCCTAAAGAATTAGCAACAACAACAGGATGTTATTTAGAGTTATGTGGAGATGATACGAATAGCTCAGGACAGGGAGATCATGGAGCGCTGCATCAATCTCGTTTAAAGACTACAAACACATCAAGAAATGAAGGTGCTGCATTTTCTTTTTCTTGCCCGTTGGTGTAATTAGGAATTTACGAAGCAACAGCTGACATCATTGCGAGGATAGTGGTCGAACGGTGTTCAAACACGAGACAAAAACAGGAAACTAGGAATCATCCCGTTAATTGCTGCTCTTTGCATTGCTTTTTGTTTGTACTTGTGCCTCTTTTTGGTGGCGTAGATTCTAGAACAGATAATACTGATTCACGTTGTTGAACCCACCTGTCTCTCGTGTTGGCGCGGTCAGCTTCTTAACGCCCGTGGCGAATGAGACAGCTGGTTACATAGGCCGCGTCTCCTTCAATAAGTTACTGTTTAAACCGTACCACGTGTCCCCCATCACTACAGACATGGTGATTTATAGTATAATATCTTACTGTTGGTTGTATTCACTGCTGCATTCCTTGGTCTCGGGGTAGGTATTGAAACTCAGTATCTGGGTTCTGCCAAGAAATTTAATTCTGGTCTGAGGGTTGAATGAGAGTAGACTGTACTCAAGCCTCATGAGGCAGAACTGAGAAGAAAAGGTGGGTTAGATTCCCACCTGTCATCCTGGTTGTGGTTTTCCGTGGTTTCCCCACTTCTAATCCAGGCAAATGCCAGGATGGTACCTGACTTACGGCCACGGCCGCTTTCTACCCAAATCTTACCTCAATCATAAATACACGCACTGGTACCGACATCTCAGTTATCAAACAAATTCTACACACACCAAAATATACTGGACTACATGACCACGATGCCTTAAAGCCCCTAGAAGAATCAACAACAATCTAGAAAAGCCCCTAAATGAGTCAATATCAATGTCGAAAAAAAAATCTAAATTAATCAGCAACAATGTCGAAAAGCCCCTAAAATAATCAGCAATGTCGAAGAGCCCATAAATGAATCAACAATGTCGAAAAGCTCCTAAATAAATCAGCAACAATGTAGAAAGCCCCTAAAGGAGCCAACAACAATGTCGAAAGGCCCCTAAAAGAATCAGCAGCTATGCCGTAAAACCCCCAACAGAATCAACAATACCGTAAAGCCCCTAACAGAATCGACAACAGTGTCGAAAAAGTCCCTAACAGAATCGACAACAGTGTCGAAAGTCCCTAACAGAATCGACAACAGTGTCGCAAAGCCCCTAACAGAATCAACAACATACCCAGGGGCTCACATCTAGTGGGACGTGGGTTTGCGACCACGGGGCCCCAGCTGAGTCCGGCATTGCTTCCACTTACTTGTGCCGGGCTCCTCTCCGTCTTCTTTCCAGTCCGACCCCGACGGTATTAGGGTATCCGAGGCCTAGGGAGTCTCTTCCTCCTCCTCCCCCCCCCCCCTTAATTGGCCCTTGTGTCATCTTTTCTGATACCCTCCTTCTGCGAGGGATCAGCCTTCTTTTTCTTTTCATGATATCTCCTGCCTTGTGCTCAAGGCCCTTAAGGAGGCAGGTTGTGTGTAGCCCCACCACTTCTGGTGCACCCTGGATATTGCTACACCCTCAGGGGCTCACGGCTGGTGAGTTCGGGAGTTGGCGACCCCTAGGGATTCCTGAGCTGGGTCCCGTTTTCCCCCTTTTATCCGTTACCTCTGGGGCGGACCCTCTCCTCTTTCCACTTTCCTATCTGCCCTTCATGGCTCTCCTTCCTTCCAAGTCCCTCAATCCGCCTTCTTCGAGGGTTGAGGGCATTTCTTATCCTCCTGTCCTTTCTTTGCCTTATTCTCCTTTTGTTTTCCATTTCTTCTTCTAGAATAGAAGTTAGTTGTTAGTTTTACTTATAGTTTACATTTCATTTTCATCTTCACGATCACCCAAACCATTAGGGGCCGATAACCTAGATGTTAGGCTCCTTAAAACAACAATTATCATCATCATCATCATCATCATCAGAATCAACAACAATGTTGAAAAGCTCTTAACAGAATCAACAACCATGTCGTCAAGTCCGTAACAGAATCAACAGCGATACCGGAAAGACCCTAACAGAATAAACAGCAATGTCGTAAAGCCCCTAACAGATCAACAACAATGTCGAAAAGCCCCTAACAGATCATCAACAATGTCGAAAAGCCCCTAACATAATCAACAACAATGCCGTAAAGCCCCTAGCAGAATCAACAACAATGCCGTAAAGCCCCTAACAGAATCAACAACAATGTCGAACAGCCCTTAACAAAACCAAGAGCATCAACAAGTTTACCATACCTGCCACAAGGGCTTCAGGAGCGACCTGAGAATTTACCGTGACCTCACTAATCTGGAGTTCTCCAGTTCGGATGTGAGCTATTCCAGTGGGTGAACAGACAAGACCCTGTTTGTGTGTTCGCATGAGACGAACGGCGTGTGTGCCATATTCTCGAAAATAACGGCAGCGGGAACGGGATACTGGAGTGTGTCCCAGAAACTACTTTCACCCACTGTGGAATGAGCTCATCTTTAAAGAGTTTACTGAGAATAACTTGGGTTAAATAACACTTCATTATGTGTATGTTCTCTTAGAATCTGCTTAAGCACATCTCTGTGAATTGCCACGCAATAACAAACGTTGCCTCATTTTTAATGGCTAAATACGTGGAAATCTTAACTCATTCCATCTAGAGAGCTTCAAGGCGATGGATGATCGGTTTCCTAGATTTACACAATTACTTTAGTCATATTCTGCAGCTAGTATTTCTACCCGGCGTTGCTCGGGTAATGTCAGTGCAGCCTCTTCACACTATTGAGGACTTTAATTCATTCATTAGCGGCTTCGGTGGCGTAGTTGGTAGCATACTGAACTGCTGTGCCCAAGATCGCGGGTTCAAACCCGGCTGAAGTCGTCGGAATTTTTTAAGAGCGTTTAAGTCCTTCAGTATGCCTTCCTTCGGAGGGGAAGTAAAGCCGGCGCGCGATACCATGTCATAGATTTATGGCATGCAAAAGATACTTCCACTAACTAAACTTGTGTGAAGCTAAATCTCTAGGTTATATTTCGTTGTAACGCTCTATCCAAGTACCAACGTTCATCACTAGGTGCCAGTGATATCTGGTAGCGAAAGTTGGAACTATTTGAAACTGAACGGAACTTGTAGCTTACCCTATTGGGTGTACGCTTGAAGCAGCTACAGCCTGTGTCGAGCCGAACAATTCCTCGGACACTCCCGGCACTAAAAGCCATACGATAAATAAATAACATAAATAAAGCTTTCCAGTCGGCCAACACAACAGAAAAGCGTGTTTTTTTTTTAAATAAATATGTAGCCTAATATTTCTTTCAGCTTATGGTCTACACGATGAAACCATGTTGAACTTTGTGAATTCGTAACAGTGTTGCCAACCTTTGAGCCTGATTCGCCATAAAATCGAATTACTCGGGTGCTCTTTTGCCGCTCAAACTAGGTTTATACAAAACAAAATGTAATATAATATCAAATTTGTACTGATTTACTCTGCCTATCGTTCCAAATACCACTAAAACTAGATTCACACACACACACACACACACACAATTAATCACATGTAAAGCAAAGTTGGTAAAGCTCCCAATTAACGAGAAAATAGCTTTTTTTTTTACAAATGAAATTCTGATAAGTATTCTAGCCAGCTTATGGAAACATAGCAACATGTGCTGGAAAATCTTGTGCGCCAAAAACAAGCAGAAAAAGTGAGAAGTAATTCCTGGCGCGTTAACCACTTCACAGATCACAACATCAAACAGTGCTCAGGTCTTGAGGTGACTGGTGGTATACCAAGACATAACATAACGTATAAAGCAACGCCTATTGACGAACAGTGATACATTTTCAATTCATGTAGACAGCATATTCTATCTACTGTGTGTTATTGTATTTGATTGTCACAAGAATATGACATTTATAATTGACATACTGTTATGTTATTGCAGCGGTTACAAAAGTAATTATCTATGTTGGCAGCCTTGTTACTGTTTTTAATACAAAATTACGTGAATTTGACATTTGTTTTTTTCCAAGATAGTATATTTTTTAACATTCAGGTCAAGTTTCTGAGAAATATGCAGGCCTACCGCATTACTTAAATACCGTATTATGTGAAACCTTAAATTAGTTTTAACTTAAACAGGTTAATATAATTTTAATAATCTTAAATACAACCACACCAAAAAATTAGTAAGTTAATAATATTTTGCTTTTATCACTTCCGTTGATAAAGTGCAGTGACCTGAACATCCGGTTTACTCAGTCCAAAATAACACTTCCTCTTCAGGTAAGCTTGAAACCTCAACATTCCAACTATGAAACACTGAATTGAAGGACAAAAAACCTTCGCGCTTTTTTCGTTCAGGATCAAAAGCCTATAAAATCGGCACGTGACACTAAAGATGGTTAAAGTAAGACGACGCCGACTGTAGGTGTTTTTCTTCGCCAGCGATACGCCTACGTAGTTGCCAATAATCTGGTCGGATTGTCATGCTCGCGAAGGGGGAAGATAAGCGGCTCTGTAACCCGAGCTGGAGGGGTAAAACACGGACGGAGGTTTCCTACGGCTGCAAGCAAGTAGGTGAAGGAAGAGTCATCATGTGCTCATAACGGCATCGTGTGCCGGCAGGTAGCCTAGCCTACTTGCCAGCGTGAGAGATCCCCTCATCACTAAACAGGATGTGAGTCTAAATTCCTCCTTCCGCTAGGTTGGTTACAGTTGCTGCACGCGCGTAGGGTAGGGCTCGAACCCCGGTCATTAGCCCTTTGTCTAGCTATACAGTACTGCCCTCCTGCTGTGCCATAAAAAATTGATCTGGTTTGACACATGTCTCTCAATGGATCTCAGCGTCCCGTGCTGTATTTTGAGCTTCAGTGACAAGTTTCTCGATAACATGCATTTCGCCAATGTTTTAAAAATAACTTGAGTTACACTTACCGTTACGAACCAAAAATAGTAACGAAGTTACAATTACAATAGTCGTAATAACGCATCGCTACTTTTTGTAAACAGTGTAGATGGATGTTTTAGCCTACGTTGCACATTTTGCAAAAATGAAAGATCAATGTGGCAAATGTGTGTCTGTCTGTGTGTGTTCCCCCTATCAACTCCTAAACGGATGCAGCTATAACCCATCACAATTGGGTACATCGTGTTGACCGACTGAAAAACATCAAATTTCGGTTACTAAGGCAACACTGAAAAATGGCTTCAAACACCACAAACTGTAGATAACTTAATAAGAAAAGGAGGCTCTTTAGTTTGTCCCAAAACTACTTGTTATATTGTACAATATTGACAGTAAAATGTGTGTTTGCTAACGACACAGAATAGTTCACAAGGTAATTTAATTTATAAAAAGAATACTGTAATTTACTTGATTAGAAAGGAATCGTGGTTTCTAGTATAAGGTGCGTTCAAAAAGTAACGAGCCGGAGGCTGGAATGCGCAAACCGGTGACTACATCGGCTAATCGTGGCGTGTGTAACGAGGTGTGGTTCTGACCAGAGCGTGGAAGGTCACAGCCCGTCGCTAGAGGCACGCGTGCACGTCACGTGACGATACAAAGTGAGCAGTAGCATGCATCAATCGTCCAACGCTGCCAATCGCATTACAAACAGTGACATGGAGGCGTCAACCGAAGAGCAAAGAGGTATTGTTCGGTTTCTGACAGCGGAAGGAGTAGGGGGAACGGACATTCATCGCCGAATGTCACAAGTGTACGGCGAACACTGAATGTCCCTTGCAAGGGTCAAGGCGTGGCACAAGCGCTTCAGGGAAGGACGGGTGTCGTTAGCCGATGATGGCCGGTCTGGGGCACCCCCCTGCATTACCGATGACAACGTCCAGCTGGTTGATGCACTCATTACCCAGGACCGCCGAGTGACAGTGAACGCCATAGCCGCCGTGGTCGCTCCACGACAATGCACTACCTCATACGGCCAACACAGTCGCGGCACTCCTTCAAAAATTCAAATGGGAGGTTCTCGGCAACCTTCCATACAGTCCAGACCTCTCTCCCTGTGATTTCGCCATGTTTGGTCCCCTGAAAAGGGCTCTGCGGGGGCAACGATTCACCTCGGACGCCGACGTCCAGCTGTACGTGCGGAACTGGTTCACATCGCAGCCCAGGGAATTTTATAAGACAGCCATTCACTGCCTCGTGTCACAGTGGTACAAGTGCCTCAACAGCCAGAGCCAATACTTCTAACACACAGGTACTGGTTTCTGTAATTATGCCTCCGGCTCGTTACTTTTTGAACGCACCTTATAATACAGAAAAACAATGAATTAATAATGGCTAACAGATTTCCACAAAGATGTGGCTACTCCCGCCGGTTACCCACCTTATTTTCGATGAGTTTCGATGGCCGCTAGGTGTCAGTGGCATCTGGTAGCCAAAGTTGGAACTACTTGAAATTTGAACTTGCTGGGAGCGTACGGGCGCTCAATTCAACACCTTGCCATGGTCATTGACTGCAATTCATATACTGTATAATAATTTTGTTCAATCCCGAAACTTGTCTAATTCGAAAAAAAGCTCGGGATCCGTGCGATTTCGTTTTACTGTATATTTATCTAAAAGCAGGTTATTTTTCGGATGTCCCGGCAATTGGAAGTACAGTACATTGTGTTGACCTGGAAAATTTGCAATATCAATTATCAAAAAGGCAACACTCTAAAATGGCTTCAATGCTCTTTATATATTAGAAGTTTGCTAATAAGTTAACTTTGCCGTGTTGGAAAAAGTTCTGAAACGCGGCTTCTTTGGAGTTACAGCACAGAAAGAGGATGTTAAACTCAGGGCCGGATTTAAGAGTATGCCGCCTATAGGCTCAAGTCCATATGCCGCCCTCTCTATAGATCATATTTGCTGAATACATTTGTTTTATACAACAAAATGATAAGAGTTCATTGGCGTTTTCAACTTTTTTAAACATTAAGTTTATTTAGTTTAGATAAAACTACAATTTTAATGGTTTACATAATAAATGATATAATTAAATTAGTTACCTACTTGTTTTTTTACTTACTTCTTTTAAGATTCGTTAACAAATGAAATGGGTTTAAATTGTTCGTGGAGATCAGTGATCACTATTTTACACATATTTGTATATTTTAATACTAATGACTATCTTTTGCGTAATTGAAGAACTGAGTTCAATTTGAATGAAGTTGTCCTACACGGTGAAATGAAATTACACAACATGTAGGTAATTACTTGTTTATTTGTTGAAAAATATACAAACTCACCCCACGTAATCTTGATGTTCAAATTTACATAGCTTTCTTACGAGATTTCTTAATGGCAAACTCGATAATAATGTCCTCATATGAAAGTGTTTTTCTTTTGTATTTGTGAATTTGTATTAGGCCTATGTTACAGTTTTAGAACCTAGGCTATGTAGAAGGACTAAAACATATTTTTAGGTAACATGTATTCTTAAATTCGTACGGAAAATATAATTAACGTCTCAAATACTTCATTTTAACTTTTGAATAAATTGACAAACTGCCGCCCCTGAAAATTTGCCGCTCGAGGGTGCAGTCTACTTAGCCTATTTAGAAGTACGGCCCTGAAAACTGTATATTAATGTGTATATAGCAGGCAGGCATATAGAGAGCAGCCACCAGGAAGTGAACCCGGGCCTGAGTGTGGCTGCCCTCCCTCCATCGATCCGCGACGCGACGCCCTGGGCTTGCCTGACGTCATCACCACAAGACGCCTTGCCACGCCGCACATGGCAGATGTAGGGTTGGTTGGTGGCTCTTTGTTCTGAGCCTGTCTGTCCTGCCTGTCCTTGATCTCAACTAGCGTGTTCACTTCTCACCAAGGCCAGCCGGGTTCGACCCTCCCTCCCGCCAGCCACCGGGAGGGGGGAATTAATAGTCTTCACATGGGGGAGGGGTCAACCTTTTTCTTTTAAAGGAGTATACGTTCAAAAAATTACAGTAGAATCCGGTTAATTGGGACAGCACATTCTTTCCGGTTCTAGCCTGAAGGAACAGAATTAAATCTATACTTGTGTGAATGTCGGAAAATATGGTTTCAGTTATTATGGGTTGTAGTTGATTCATTTAGGGGCTTTGCGACATCGTGGTAATGTAGCCCCGTGTACTTGGGTGTGTGGAATCTGATATTTATTTTTATGTATTAAAATACCTCAAATATGTGACATAAAAGTAAGAATATTTAATTATAATTTAGTTTATTAATGGCAATATAAACAATATGCAGTACTCACGAATGCAATTTATGCTATTTCTCACTGACTGCTGAAGCATTGCAATAAACAACGAGATACATCTTCAAGGTGTCCATCACAAAAGACCGACGATTATCGCGAAACACTTCTTCTGAAGGCGCGAAACTGCGGCAATACGTTTCTTGCCCTTGAGGTGTTGTGCAACTTTGAGATCGCTGTTCAGCCTTGATTGCTTTCCCACATGGTTGGCAGAACAGAACGCCCCAATTAGAAGTAAAATTATCTTTTAATTCTGCAACAGACGATAACTGCATGTGAGTGACACTGGTTCCAGGTAGCTGGGGGAGGGATGTCTAGCTCGTGGTGCAATATGGCTATGGACAAGGAAATCCCCGGCTTCCACAGTGAGTGGCACGGGGCGACAAGTTAAGAATAACACAGTTGCAAGCTGACATACACACTGCATGAAGATTAGATAGCTCACAGGTGCTTCCCCGTTGAAGTAACACAGAACAAAAATGTAATAAACTGAAAGATCTAGCATACTGATTTAAAAAAATATAAATATTATGTATTTTTATGTGCTAATACGTGAAAAGCAGGAATTTATGTATTTATAGAAAAAATGCTTAAAATATGTATTTACATAAAGTATTTATTTACCAGCTTGCCACGGTGGGTGAGTGGATAGCGTGTCGTCTACTATCCCCAAGATTGCAGGTTCACCCCTGGCCGTGGTAAGTGATTCTGAAAGGCGGCAAAAATACGATACGCATGTAATACGATGTTGGCATGTCCAAGAACCCATTTGAATTCAGTAGGCCGAGTTCATAATGGCAAAATTAATCTCGGGAGTTTCCGCCAACACAAAGTTCCTCATTTCTCTACTAGAAAGCGCCATAGTGTTCAAGAAGCTTAGGTATCTATTATCTAACCTCCTTGACTTCCATAGTGCTTCAAGGAACAACGAAATTCGACATGCAAGCTACCCTCTGGGTGTCAAATTATAAAGCTTGCACCGGGCACCCGAGGCCATACGATATTATTATTATACCTAAAAATCCGAGCCCTGGTCATTATGATGGCTGTAGTAGTGTGTGTCTTTTAAATTGTGACTAGGATTTAGTAGGCGGTGGCCAAGGCTAGCGTTGCTAGAGCCCTGCGCGGATAAACAAAACGTTATCCGCATCCGCCCCGCACGACTTTTATCCACATCCGCAGGCCTACGTTTGTTATCCGAATCCGCTGACATTACAATAATATTTTAAATGTATTAGATGAAGTATTAAACCAACACATTTAGACATTTCAGAAGAAAGTCGTTCCCCTAGGCTGTGTGTGTCATGTCCTATGTTTAAAATAAATGTTATACAGCCAGAATTGCAACACTTTTCAGTTCAGAGTGTTAATCATGCTTAATGACATAATTTGAATGAGATTAGCTTAAATCTTCACCATCATACATTTGTCATGGAAATAGCATAACGGAAACAAGTACAGTGAAACCTCTGTAAAAGACCACCCCTCTTAAAGACCGTTTTTTCTTGGAACCGATTTAAAACCTAATAAGGTCAATGTATTTGTTACCTCTATTTAAGGACCACCCCTCTCCCCGACCAAAGACCAGGCATTTTCTCAGTCTGACCTCTTTCAAAAGACCACTTCTCGTCTGATGATGTAAACAATGGTTCTGTTGGCACAAAACTGCATCAGCATGTAATGTCATTAGAAAAAGTGTTATGTAACGTATAAAAATACAAAAAACGGCTCTCCTAGAAGATTGTTCGAACCCAGAACTAATTAATGGACTTTCGAACTCACTCAGAGATATTCTAGAAAGTGAAATTGTTAAAAAAAAGATGTGCTAATCTGAAACAAAGATCGATTCGTGACTTTTTTTTTAAATGACAGAGCTCAGAAAATAACTAATTGTAATTAATTTGTACTAAATGTGAACCAATGCAGATAAATTGTAATCAAGTGAGTGTTCCAACTGTACTTTATTAGTATTGCAGTATAAAATTAAAATTATTTTGAATGCCTACCCCTATTAAGAAACTACTACTCTGAAAGACTAGTTTTCCATGGAACAGTCACTGGTCTCTTAATAGAGGTTTTACTGTAGTTCCGTGTCGAACTAACGAGCCTACTTTTCTTACATTTTTAAGACTCATGCCAATGAATAATCAATATATAGTAGAAATGAAATGGTGCATTAGATCTATCAGCGTGCGTAAAATCATGTTGGCAACAGTGTCATGAATGTGTTGGTTAGAATTAATCTGAAATATTATGATCTATTATTGTCCTAATGTTGGATAAAACCTATTTGTTAATATAGAAGTTACAGATATTTAAAAATTGGACCTATCAGCCGGCTTAGAATCATGATGGCAGCACTGTCATATATGGGCTCCTGAAAATTAATCTGGTTTGTCATTATCTCTGTGTGTGCCAATTTTAGAACAGCTCGTATGTATAACTTCTGAGATATCCAACATAGACCTCAAATTTCAATTGTCATTTTTCAACAATTGGTAGCACTGATGTCATTTTTAAATATGTCCGTGAGATATTCAGGTATATATATCTTAACTCGTACCAAATTTTGTTTTGTTGGCTGCAGCCGGTTAGTAGTTGATAACGGACGCACACACACAGACAGAAGGACAGACGGACACACATTTGCTCGGATTCATCTCATAAGTCTACTTTTTCCTAATTTTTACAAAATGTGAAAAGTAGGCTAAAAATATGACATGTCATAAACATCATAAGCAATAAATTATTTAATAATATATAAGTAAATATCAAAGTTAGACATCACTCAGAATATAATGCTGAATGGAAAGGCAGTTAAAAGGGTCTCATCTGTTAAATACCTAGGCCTAATAATAGATGAAAACCTCTCCTGGCAAAAGCACATTCATGCATTGGTAACAACAAAAACTGCCGCTGGTATGATACAAAAATTGAGCTACTACATCCTAAATATCTACTCAGGAAAGTGCATATTTCCTTAATCCATAGCCACTTACAATGTTTGAATACAATTTGGATAAAATGCACAAATTACTTAAAATAATAAATTGAGGTAATTCAGAATAGAGCCATAAGAAATATTTATAACTACTACCGTTTTTTAATACCAACCAAACACCTTTATATTACGAGAAAAATTCAACCTGTAGCCCTAAATGCAGAAATCAAATCAAATGTTCTGATGTACCATATCCTACAGAAACGTATCCACCCAAATTTAAACTTCACTAAACAATCTGATTTACATGCAGATGACACATCACTTTCCCATATCAATTCTAAATAATATGGCAGTAATAGCATTAAGTAAGTTCAATGGCCTACCAGGAAATATAAAAATTGCGCCTTGCCTACCAATATTTAAAAGGAGGCTAAAACAGTTTATGTGGAATGATTATAAAATGTCAGTTTGAAGAAATTCCAAAATCTCAGAAGACAAAAGACGACCACATTGTGTACACAAATTTATGAAAGCTACGAAGTGTTGTATATATATTTCATACTGAAAACTGTGTAAACTAAACTGTAGACTACCTTAGGCCTACTGTACGTTATAGAATTCCAACCGCTGTCCACCGTAATGTAATTAGTAAACGAAAAAATATTTCAAGAATTTTTACTGTTATTACGAAGGTAACTTATTTAAGATTTGTTAGTTTTGTAAAAACAATCAACAATATCTCATTTTGATGTCGTATTTCCCGTGGAAGCTTATCTTTTTTAGAAACCTGTATAGGGAGTATAAGAGCTGTGGGAACTCTTTTGTTCCCGCAGCAAAGTAGTACAGTGTTGTGCATTAACCTTTCATAGGATAGGTGGTTAATATACATACCATTATCATAAGGACATTTTATGTTATATAATATAATATAATATCGTATGGCTTCTGTGCCGGGTGCAAGCTTTGTTATTTGACACCCAAAGGGTAGCTTGCATGTCGAATTTCCTTGTTCCTTGAAGCACTATGAAAGTCAATGAGGTTAGATATCTAAGCTCCTTGAACACTATAGCGCTTTCTAGTAGAGAAATGAGGAACTTTGTGTTGACGGAAACTCCCGAGATTAATTTTGCCATTATGAACACGGCCTACTGAATTCAAATGGGTTCTTTGACATGCCAACATCGTATGACATGGTGTCGTAATTTTTGCCGCCTTTCAAAAATCACTTACTACCACGGCCAGGTGCAAACCTGCAAGCTTGGGGTTGGTAGTCCGACACGTTAACCACTCACCCACCGTGGCAAGCTATTTTATGTTATCAAAGATGCTGATGGTTGGATATTTGAGCTTTATTTCGAAGAATTTCCGTTACAAGTGCTAGTATCACTTCACATCAAATATTATATACGCGTCTCTTTGACGAAATGTACTGGATAAAATTCTTAAAATTTAAGAATAAAAACACTAAAAGTTTAAGTGTAAAATTAATATAAATATAGAAATTGATATTAAAAAATATATAAAATTAAAATAATAAACAAAACTATAAAAATAATGAAAATAAATGATAAAAAATCAACTATTAATTAATTATTTAAAACAATATCAAAATTATATCGTTAAAAACATAAATAATACATTTTGAAAATGTAACATTAAAATTGAAACCCAAAAGTCAAATTAATAATAATAATAATAGTAATTAATATAAATTAACAGAATTATAATGTAAATACGAAAAAAAAAGTTTTGCCCTATGGAACGTAGTGCTCTATCCCAGCGGTGGTCCGGGCAGGGAGTACAGAGTGCTCGTTGAAGAGCATGACTTGTGCAACTTGATGAAACCCCGCAACATACACGGCTAAAACCTAGATGATTTGCATTTTATCTCAATAATAAGTCTCCAAAAAATGGAATTTCGTTTTTTAAACAACGTCTAAAATTTGCTCTCCCCCTTCAGTTATAGTTTGAAACGAGGCCTATGGTGGTGTGCACGAGATGGTGACGTTGGTCGTTGCCTGTTCCGTTTAGCAATTAGAGCGTTGAGCTGGTGCTAGCGAGGGAGGTTGGACGTGACGCGCTAGTGCTGACGAGCCCTTTGTGACTCATGGATCAGAACTGAACTGAACTGTACTGTACAGTGCGCTGTGCTGTGCATCGCGGCTGGCACAAAGTATTGATCGGACACAGCGCATCTCACCTCCATGCGTCATGGGTAGGCTGTCTGCTGGTACGCTGGTACTTACTCTGTATGCGTAGCGAGCTCTGCGTATCCGGTGGCAAGTAGTAGAGCTTGCCATAAGTTTGTAGAACTTATCAATTACCCACCCATTTTTTATGAATAGCAATTCTTAGTTTCTATTGTTGATTCATTTACGAGCTTTGCGACATCGTGGTCATTTAGCCCCGTGTACTTAGGTGTGTGTGGAATTGTAATTCATATGAGGATTAGGAAGGAGGCGGCTGTGGCCTTAATTTTGGAATCATCCCGACATTCGCCTGGAGTAGAAGTGGGAAAGCACGGAAAACCACTTCCAGGATGGCTGAGGTGGGAATCGAACCCGCCTCTTCTCAATTTTGCCTCACGATGCTGAGTGTACCCCGTTCCAACCCACATACCAGAATTAAATTTCTTGGCAGAGCCGGGAATCGAACCCGGAGCATCACGGTGACAGTCAGGAATGCTAGTCACTATGTCATTAGATTATATTTTAAACAGTGCCATATCTAGAAAGGAAGTAGCCGATCCGATTAGAGCACCTGGCTATGTCGGTTGGTTCTTAAGTTTAGGGGCTGCGACAACGCGGTCATGTTGCCCCGTGTACTTTGGGTGTGAGTTTGTGAGTAGAATCTGTCTAACAACCGGTGTTAATTGTGATGACTGTATTAGTGTGTGTATCTGTTTTAATTCAAGCAAGGACTGCAGACGATCAATTTTCAAGTAGTTCCTACTTTTGCCGCCAAATGCCACCGTCAACGACTACTAGTTCATAACTTAGCTACCAGACGTCACCGCAGTCGGCTCTTGGCAACGAACATAGGAACCTAAGAGCGTTGTTTACATTCTTAACCTATACAATTTAGCTTCACACATGTGTAATTAGTGGAAGGTTCTTTAACATGCCATAAATCTATGACATGGGACCGCCGGCTTTACTTCCCCTCCGAAGGAAGGCATACTGAGGGATGTCACTGTTTAAAATATCATCTAATGGCGTAGCGGCTAGCATTCCTGGCTGTCACCGTGGTGGTCCGGGTTCAATTCCCGACTCTGCCAAGAAATTGAATTCTGATCTGAGGGTTGGAATGGGGTTCATTCAGCCTCGTGGACGAGAATTGAGGTGTAGGAAATTGGCAGTCATTGTGAAAAATGTCCAAAAGATGACGGTAGCTCAGGTATATTCTTTTCAACTCGGCAAAGATTATGCTTGGATCTACATTATTTTGTAATAATTTTATTAGAAAAGAATATGTAGTCGCCTAAAAGAGCAGCCTAGCTTATCAGTAACTCGAGCCACATATCAGACTGGCTTTTATCTCGGCGAGTACACGCCTGCTGCATCCACGCAAAATGAAATTATTTTAAATGTACACTATTTGGGTGGTGCCCACATTTTAACGCTCTTGTTTACGGAGGAAAATGCATAGAGGCGGGCGGATGTCTACATTTTCTTCGGCAGTAACTTGACCTACATAATTTTATGATTTCCTTTATAAAAGAATCAATATGGATATCGGTATGGGAAACTTCCTTTGTTTAATGCGTGGCAGGCTTTCTTTCTTTCTTGCTTGTTTTTCTTCTGTCGATTTTGGTCTACTGTGTACCGCGGTAAACAATCGGCAGACTAGCCAATCGCCTTTTCTCCTCCCAGAATTTCTTCATACGGTCTCTAAGTAGGGTGGCCATAAATGTTTTGGCCTAGACCGAGACATCGTAGTACGCGGGGGGGGGAGTGCCCCTAGTAAAGTCCGAAATCCTATAGCCTTACTCCATGGAAGTGGGTTTGTGAAATCAAAAGTAAGATTATTTTTCTTCATATTTATCACTCACAGGGTTAAAAACTTGTAAATCATAATAACTTCGTGTTCCTTAATACCTACTTGAACTAACAAACAATGGCTTGGCTGAACAACAGAAATCTTATATATTTATTGCTCTCACGTATCAAAAAAAAAACTATTATTAATTATAACAGATTTTTTTCCTTGATACCAACTTACCCTAACATCTAACAAACAATTGTGTAGGCTTTGAATAGATTTTTTTCCTTTACAAAATTACATTTAATTTTAATGAAATAAATAAACTGTATGAGTGATTGTCTCGCCGAATGAATGAATGAATGTAATGGGTGATTGAGGTGATGAAAGTGCGTGCGTGAGAGAGTGAGTGAACTATGTTAATATTCTAAATATCTAATTAATGCAAGCATCTTTGTAAAACCTGTAAATATTGCAAAACCAAATTAGATGTCAATTGTGCCAGTGAAACATGTAACATGTATGTGGGGCTTGCCCTTTTTCACTAGGCCTTCATACTTCTATTAGATTTGTGGTAAATACATAATAATAATACTGGGATCCAAACGAAATAATATCGCAGAATATAGGTTACGTGACCAAATAGAGAGTTATATTTGAAATGTAAAAAAAAACTGATGTAATGAGAAAGAGAAGATTACAGTTTTTCGGGCACATTTATAGAATGGAAAATAGTAAGACTAACTAAACAGATCTTCAACTTACTGAATAGTTACAAATCCAAACCCACATGGTTCATTGAAATTGACAAAGATTTGACAATCGCCAGAATTCAGACAGACACAATAGCAAACAGATCACTCTTCAGAGAAGCTATTCAAAAGACAGAATTTAAAGAACGAAAGAAAGAAAGAAAGAAAGAAAGAAAGAAAGAAAGAAAGTGGACTTTCCGTGGGAGTAAAGGGTCCACCAGCACGTATAAAAAAGTGGCCAATAAATGGGGATTTCGGAAACGGTGTGCGTTGAACGAGAATCGTCCGAATGTATTCGCGGCGATGACTATCAAGCTTTGAATTGAAATATCTTTAAAATAAGTGTTATTGAGGAAGGGTTACAACTGATGAGGTGTATTGGGGGTGGGGGGAGGAAGGGTGGTCCGTACGTGATTCAATTTCACCCTGAGTGGTCCGCAGACTTCTATGGGTTCAGAACCACTGCTGTAGAAGGATGAAGGAAATTTGGAAACAAAGGAAATTGAATACAATGGACAATAGCCAAAGTTGATTCATCGTACCCTCCAAATGGGTAATTCGAAAGAAGAAGAAGAAGTGAGTTTTCAGTTGCGCGGAAAGAAACTCGTGTATGAATATTGCACATGCCTGAGATTCGCCACCTATCTGTACGACTGCGCAATCTGAGCTCACCGGCCAAAAACCGCGGCGTGAACTGTACAAACACCCCGTGATTCCTTGATCGATTTCTGGTATTGATTTTTAAATAAAACGATCATCTACGAATAAGTCATGTTTTGTCAATGTAGGATTTTGACGTGGAGTGTCTCATATGTGGCACTTCAGTAGTGAGTGTACCGTGTAATGAATGGTAACCTAAAGAAATATGTAGGCAAAGAGGCGAGGTAGATCTAATGTTATTAAGTGGACTGCTAGGATAGATTGCAACATAATAATTATATAGATATGCACTGCTAGTGGAGAAATTGGTTCTCTGATAATGACACACCGTGTCAATTCAATTTATACCTAGTTACGACAATGTTGCAATCTTGAATATAAAGCTAAGTCAGTGTTCTCAATATTAACTTTAGGATAATCCATTGAAACATTATATATGGTGTCCGAAAGTCTCCATACATTGTGAAATATAACTTTACAGACAGATAGTTCTCAAGGTGTAGGGTATCTGGTGTAGTGAATTACACGAGGGCTGGCTGTGTGGCTCGGCGGTAGAGTTCTCGCCTTCTGTTCCCAAGGTTGTAGGATCGAATCCCGGCCCAGTCAGTTGGCATTTGAGGGTGCTCAAATGCGAGGGAACCGTGTCAGTTGATTTACTGACACGTTAAGGATACCCTTCGGGGAAAAAATCTGGCACCCCGGCGTCTCTAAAAACCATAGTAGTTAATAGAGACGTAAAACCAATAACATTATTATTATTATTATTATTATTATTATTATTATTATTATTATTATACTCAGCCTCGTGAGGACAACTGATCGGTTGTTTGATCAGAGAGGCAGCATCCCAGTCTCAAGAAAGCCAAGGTTAACGACCTAGGGGACACGTCCTTCTCTTTCCTCGTCAGGAGAAAATGGCTGAGCAGCGTCTGCTTCTTAGGCAAAGAACCTTCATGGATTATTATTATTATTATTATTAAAAATCAAACTCCGTGGCACTACAGCCAATGAATGGCCCTGACCTACCTAGCGACCGCTGTCCGGCCTTTCGACCTACAGATTGCGGGGCGACGCGTGATCACCGTGTCGGGTTCCCTAGGTGATGTTAATTTGAGCCGATTTTTTTTACCATCATCGAATAGAGCGACCTTCCAAGTCATGTTAATTTGAGCAGATTTTTTACCACCATCGAATAGTGACCTACTAGTTAAATAGTTATTAAGACGCTCTATTACTTTTCGGGGCCTATATAAATTGCATAGTTACGATAACGACTCGTGCAACGCTACATTGTCTTGGCAGATTTTTAGCAACTGTTTACGATAAACGAGAGGTAATATATACCGTTGGAAATGTAATTCCCTGATGAACAAAAAAAGTATAGGACATGTTTTCAGCTACATGTAACGGATTTCAAATTATTTAGCAAAATGCGTTGAAAAAATCAAAATAAATTATAACATTTCAAATATTGTTTTTAAAATATTGTGAACCTAAACAATGAAATCAAATATACCGTTGGAAAGTGCGTTTTCTCCTGATTCATAATCACTAACTATTATGTTAATATCAAAAAGGAAAACAGAGCTATAACGGGGAATGTAGAAGCGTGTCTCAAACTTTTGGCGGTCATATTGATTACGTCACCAACACCGCTAGAGGGCCAGAAAAATTTGTGTCCCGGACTTTTCAGACTCGTCTACCCATGTACTATCTGAATCCAAAAGGGCGCATTGGTTGCCAGATGTGAAACTTTTTTCTGCTTAGTCACCCCACTATCCAAGGGAATCCTCTGCCAATTACAATCCGATCGAAGGGGGGAGGGGGGTAGACGCTAACTGAGTTCCCTCTTTAGGCGTGGTGTCTTCATTACAAGTACCTTCCTGCCATTTTTATGTATCCGATATCCTGAATCTATCCAGCTCTCACTTCCATACAGCAAGGTTGGTCTAGATAGTGATCGAGTTTCGTCGCTACATTAATGCCTTTCTTGCAGAATTCTGTTGATCGCAAATGAGAGCTTTAATAATCTTTCAGTGATTCCGTTTGTTGTCCAATCTGTAGATATGTCCATAGAATTTCAAACGTCTCCTGCGTGTTGTATTTACTTTTAGATTGTAGAGGTCTACAGTTCTCCTCTTCATTCACGTATAATAATAATAATAATAATAATAATAATATCGTATGGTCTCGGGTGCCGGGTGCAAGCTTTGTTATTTGACACCCAGAAGGTAACTTGCGTGTCGAATTTAATGCTCCTTGGAGCGCTATGAATGTCAAGGAGATTAGATATCTAAGCTCCTTGACGCTATACCGTTTTCTAGTAGAGAAATTAGGAACATCATATGACATGCGTGTCGTCATTTTTGCTGCCTTTCAAAAAAAAACACTTACCACGGCCAGGAGCGAACCTGCAAGCTTGGGGGTTAGTAATCTGACACGATAACCACTCACCCACCTTGGCAAGCTTCATTCACGTAAATACAATACACAGAAGTGCACGGGACTGACGCCCCAAGCTTTACAATTGAAGCAATAACAACAACATAGACTAATAAATGCTCTGGATGCACGTTTTCATAATGAATACCATAATTGCTTGGACTTCCGCTAACTCAGCACAAATTAGCGAAGTTTTGTTGTATTTCATTATTTGCTTGTATTACAGCTAAGCGGATAGGAAGGTCGCGACGGGAGAGAATATTGCGCTAGCAGAGGGTGAGGCAGGGGAGCGCTGATGAACGCCTCATTGATGGCGGCTGTGGGGGAGTTTACCCCTTAGGATAGAGAATAATTTAACTGCTGTTGTGCTTCCTGGCCCGGCCGGCTGCCAATGTGGAATCGCAACACCAGCCTGATCCAGACGCTCAATGAATAACATTTTCATGGTTGATACATTTTAGATTTTCACGTCTTGTTATCGATTGTCAAGGTTTTTTTTTTTGTATTTCTTTGGCGTGTGCATTTCAGTTGATAATCGTTGTTGCCGTTTCATTATTATTAGGCCTATTACCATCATTAATGCCCGGTCATATCCTGCCAACTCTCCCGATTTAGGAGGGAGACTCCCGATTTTACGCCATTTCACCCGCCCTCCCGCTGAACGTAGTAAATCTCCCGATTTTTTCAAATCACGTGCGTTATTTCGGACTAAAAGTGCGAGAAGACAAACTCCAGTCATTCATCGAACAGATTGATTTTACGAGAAGTGTGTTTCGATACCGCAGTTTCGCTTGGTATCAATATAATTTATAGATAATTAATTCTCCATAACTACGCGTCCCGATCAGTTGTATTTGAATATGTCTTTGTTTGAAATAGTCGATGGTTAATTCAGCACGTGTTCCTAGAAGTTTTCATAATAGCCTGTGGGTGAGAGGTAGTTGTAGGCTGCGGAATATTGTAGACTATCTGTTTAACACCTGAAATTATCTGTGAAGCCTATATAACTTGGATGTTGTTGGCATAATATGATGGTAGGCTATTGTGATTTTTCAATCTGAGTGATTTTGTCGGTTCCTCGGTAATAAGGCGAAGAAATACGATTAGGTTCAAAATCTCCCGATATTTCAGTTTGAGAGGTTGGCAGGTGTGTTACGGCCAATTACGGCCAACGTTTGACAGCTTTTACATTACGGTATTCGATGTCTTCACTCTCGGCCAATATCTCTTCATCCTCTCTCCCACTTCCTTCTTCTTTTCCTCCGTGTAAGATCTTCCTTTCCTCTCCTGTCTCCTGGAAACCTGCAAACTCCTTAACTACCATCGCTCTCTGTCCATTATGTCTTCTTCTTTCATCCCCATCCAATCCAAGTCCAATCTCACTTCCCGAAACCATTTCGGCTCCGTCTTCCTCTTCCTGAAGAATTCAAAAATCCTCTTCGTCAATCTGACATTGTCCATCCTCACCAAGTGTCCATAAAACTGGATTCTCCTTTTTCTCATTAGGGCTACGGCTAATTCTGTCTTCAGGTATAGTTCTTTGTTAGGTTTGAGTCTCCTCTCTCCATCCTTGATATTTGGGCCTAGGATTTTTCGGAGCATTTTCCTTCCCCTCTTTCGGATGTATTCGAGACCACCCTTCCCAATCATATCTAGTGTTTCTGCTGCATACTGAATAGTTGTGTGTTCAAATATTTTTTATTGAACTTAATATTTTCTATTTATTTACATAATTTTGCCCATAATTTTGCCTACATAAGTACATATTCTGTCGTATTTATTCATAAGTAGTCTACATATTTCCTATATTTGGTGGTATGATGTACTCCTTGGATGACTGCTGCCCACATTTTCGACCCTTGGCAATTCCAGTAATTTGCTTCTCTATTTCGTGAATGCACTCTTGTCTCTGTATTTCAAGACAGGAATTCCCCGGGGGGCTGGAGTCAACAGTCTCATTAAAGCCTCCAATAGTCCTTACCTTGACAGGAAATTTTACTTGCAATTACAGTGGTCTGCGAAACTTGTATGTACAGAGGTTTTGAAGTGATGTTTACTTCCGCTCTTTAGAATGAAATTCGAAAACAGCACATACATGATTTCGTATCGCGCATCTGCAGTAAGTATTGTATTAGGTATTCGGTGGGAACATTTTGTTCTGTAGTTAGGATTATGGATTATTCAAGCAGCTAGACGTATGAAATATGATACAAATTTAAGAACATATTTTCCACTTTTAAGCACATAACTTACATTCATATTTCTGAAAAGTTCAGCACATAATTATCCGGTCCTTGATCATAATCATCATCATCATCATCATTATCAAATATATAATACGCTAAGGTGTATGTTTCACAAAGCTCAAGCTCCTAAACCAGAGGGAGTTAGAAGGTGTGGTTTATACCAAAATCTTCCATTTCTTGAAAAGTCAACGGAAATATGTTTTTTTTTTCTTTCTTATAAAGTGCTTTTAAGCAAATAAACAAGACTATAGCCCCTGCCAGACCTGTGTCGCGTGCAGGCGTATAACAGCAGAGCCAGGCGGGTAGTCTGTACACATGGGGCGCACACAACCCATTATGCGCGAGTTCTCTCACGGGTCCTGAAGAGCCTGAAAGGCTGCGGCGGATCTAGGGCGACCACCCAGGGCCCCGCGGTCTGGGAAGCCCCGCGCCATGGATTTTTAAATTTAATTAATTAATTAATTAATTAATTAATTATACTTTTCAAACTAATTTATAATTCATATTCTTTTTTCAGTGCAGCTATGACCTCCCGTGACCGTTTAGCAAGTTTAGATTTCAGTGAAATATTAGAAGACTTCAGCTGGGAAAAAAGTCGCAAAGTAATATTTTAATATTTCATAGTTTACATAAAATATTGCAACTATTCTTTATTTTATTATTATTATTATTATTATTATTATTATTATTACCAAACTATTTTCAATTTTGTATATATATTTTTTATTTCCTATTGTTCTGGGCCCCACCTTATCAAGGGCCCCGCAAGTCCTGGATCCGCCACTGCAGGAAGGAAATAACAGGCAGTTTGTCGTGTTTTACTAAGTTTTCGGGCATGCGTATTTTGTCGCTTAGAGATTTTAAGGAAAGGCATGCTGGAAAGTTGGCAGGTATGCTATGCTGTAACTACGCAGGTGAATTGTTGCTCCAGGTTTTTTTTTTTTTTTTTTTTTTTTTGAGACTCAAGGAAGTGGATTAAGTCTAATCCACATGCGATATTCCCATGGCTCAATACTGGATCTATTGTTTTCAACAGTTCCTCCGTGACACCGTTAACTTTCTGCTACTGTTTGTATCCAACTTGGTGACTTGAAAACTATGTCACGAGTCTTTACAATAGACCTCGCGCCGTAGCGCTCACCTCGACCGTGACGGATAGCTGCGACAAGTCCAGAGATTAGAAGTTCGAATCCCGGCGCTGTCAGTGGCGTTGTTTCTTCACATTCCCTCCAGGCTAATGTCAGAATAGTATATTGTCCAATGCACACTGTGTTCGTCTCTACATACAGTAGTATAAAACCAAGTCCCCCGATTCTTGGATGTAACGGGTAATCTCGAGAACCACTGGATGGATTTTGATGTGGGTTTCACCATTCTGTAAAGGATACCTCGAGGAAGGTTTCTGTAGAAAAAACATTCATTTATGACCAAATAAAGCCAAGCAGTAACGATTTCAGTGAATCGAGTCAAAGAAAAACCTGCCGTCCGTGATCCTTTTAAGCTGGGTAAACCGTTAAAAATATCTACAGTGTGAGTGGAAGAATTGTTCAGCATGAAAAGTTCTAAAAAAAAAAAAAAAGAAGTCCGCGACAGCATATCTCCATCGTTAATACATCGCACACTATAAGTGTTTTTACGTTTTCATTTCTTCCAACAATCTCCATTCAGTGGAAATTTAAATTACTAGCTTCGGGGCGAGTTAATGAGCTTGCGAGCGAGTCTTATCACCCCAACTTCGGCCAGCATAAAACTGTCGAGTCGTGAAGAGGATATATATTTGGTGTTTCACTGTTCACCTCGGCTGGGACCTGCCCTCCGTGCGCCTTTTAAGCTTACGCTTACTATGTTTCATTTGAACACTACTATTGTAATGGTACCGATGACTTACTTTGAAAATAAATGTTTACTAGTAACATGGTGGCCACTACTCCTGGAAAACCTGGAAATCCTGGAAAACTCCTGGCTTTTTATTATGTCTGGAAAACTCCTGGAAAATGACAAAAAAAATGAAAACGCCAGAAAAATAGCCACTGTTAATTATAAAAATCTTTCCATCCACTGCTAAAATTCCCAGTCCGCTCTTAGTCCTCGATGCCATGATATCGCGGATGAGGTAGCAAGGGCCATCTAGGGGTCGCTTTGCAAACACTGTTTATTTTTAACCAGAAATTTATGCGCCGTGTTTTATCTTAAATCATACTCCCGCTGCGGTTTTGGGTGAGCACTCTATCGTTAACGAAAGAAATTTCCTCAGGCTACCTGTTACTGTGTGGGAGAGCACGCGATATCATTTTTGTAAAACATATTGAGTATAGACAACTTGACCGCAATAAAATTACAGGCGGCATTCTTTTCTCTTTTTTTAAAGCGGATATTTGAGTACCAAAAGCTTTTTTTAAAACAACAATTAAATCATTGTGTGTAGGCGTGCGTATCAACGCAATCACCACTAATTTTTGTCAACCTCTGTATAAAAGTTAACCAAACACAACTGCTTTACTTTGGTCTTGAAGTAGGCAACCGATAAAGCCCCCCTCCCCGCCGCCGCCTCCCCGTCCGGGATTCGCGCTTATTTTTAAGTCTGGAAAAATGAGAATTACTCCTGGAAAATTCCTGGAAAACTCCTGGATAATCGTTGACCGATTTGAGTGGCCACCATGTAGTAACTTAATTGATTCTAATTTTCTTCCAGTGATCGTAATTTAATCCAGTTCTTATTTTCTAGTGCCTTTTCCAATATCCGAGTAGATTACTCAATACACTTTACGATGCCCTGCGACGCAGAGGTCGGGAACTCTTGTCGTGTCTCATAAAAAGTAAAAACATTAGGGCTGCATGACATTTCATGCAAGGTTGTATTGATTAATGTATAGGCTAAAGAACTGCCTTCGAGGTCATGGGCCTCATTTAGAAGCCCCTCCTCCACTCTGTTACTCTCATAGAAAATGAGCAAAGGAAAGTTTTAGGTGTAACTGCGTTTCATCGTAGACCATGGTGGGCACTGTCCGTTAACTCTGGAGATAGAATGGTTCGAATATTATTCTCGCTATGGTTGGTTGGTTCCTCAGTTTAGGGGCTGCGACTACGCGGTCATATAGCCCCGTTTAATTTGGGTGTGTATAGAATCTGTCTGATAACCGGTGTTAATTGTGATGGGTGTGTTAGTGTGTGTGTCTTTTTTAATTCAAGTAAGGACTGAAACTTTGAATTTTTCAAATAGTTCCTAATTTTGCCGCCACCGTCAACGACTAGTAGGCCTAGTTCAGAACTTAGCTACTAGACGCCACCGCAGTTGGCTCCTGGCAACGAACCTAGAAACCAAAGAGCGTTGTGTACATTCTTAACCTATACAATTTAGCTTCACACAGGTGTAATTAGTGGAAGATTCGTTAACATGCCATAAATCTAAGACATTGGACCACCGGCTTTACTTCCCCTCCGAAGGAAGGCATATAGAGGGATTTTTAACGCTCTTAAAAAATCCGACGACTTCGGCCGGGTTTGAACCCGCTATCTTGGGCATAGAAGCTCAGCATGCAGCCAACTACGCCACCGAAGCCGCCTATTCTTGCTATGGTTGTGCGTTGTTTCCCATTTTATTTTTTGATGTTTTAGACTAGGGTAGGTGCCCTGGATTTGAAATGAAGTACCATCACGGAGTGAAGATTCAAGGAGAAATAATTTCAACTCTCAGATTCGCTCATGACATCGTCATCTTGGCCGACACGCCTGAGGATTTGAATGAGTTTTTGAATGGTATGGACTCCGTCTTAAGGAAAGTATTCATGATGAAAATTAATAAATGTAAAACAAGAATATTGGAATGCAGCCGAAATAAATCAGAATCCTCTATGGTAACCACCGGATATCCGTGTTGGTTTTTGTCCACGCTAATCACAGATATAGGCGGCTTCGGTGGCGTAGTCGGTAGCATGCTGAGCTTCTATGCCCAAGATAGTGGGTCCAAACCCGGCCGAAGCCGTCGGATTTTTAAGAGCGTTAAAAATCCCTCAGTATGCCTTCCTTCGGTGGGGAAGTTAAGCCGGCGGTCCCATGTCATAGATTTATGGCATGTTACAAGAACCTTCCACTAATCACACCTGTGTGAAGCTAAATTGGATAGGTTAAGAATGTAAACAACGCTCTTATGTTTCTACGTTCGTTGCCAAGAGCCGACTGCGGTGGCGTCTAGTAGCTAAGTTCTGAGCTTGGCCTAGTAGTCATTCATGGTGGCGCTTGGTGGCCAAAGTAGGAACTATTTGAAAAATTCTAAGTTGCAGTCTGTACTTAAATTAAAAACAGATAACACACACTAATACAGTCATCACAATTAACACCGGTTATCAGACAGATTCTACACACACCCAAAGTACACGGGGCTACATAACCGCGTTGTCGCAGCCCCTAAACTTAAGAACCAACCAACCAATCACAGATAGAACCACAGCCTTAAAATATATCCATGTTAATAGCACTTGAGTATGAATCTCCATTTTCGTTGGTTTAAGTACATCCAAAATAAAAATGTTCAGTGACGTTGGCGCTCGGAAGACTTAAGTCACTTAAGAAACCTGAAGACTTCCATTTTGAACTTGCCACCCGTATGATGTTACTAGCCCCTTAAAGTGAAACAAACCTTCACAGTGGAATAGATCGACCCACATCTCGTCTGTCTTGCTAAATGGTAGTTGGCAAACCCACTTTCCCTAGGCTTAAAGAAAGATGAGAGCAGATTGGTGGAGTGCTTAATCCACTTAATCAGCGAAGCGTTCCATGATAATGCGATTTTAAAACAGTTATTCCGCTTAGAAATGAAATTTAGTGGTTTATTACTTTAACCTGTTACGTTTCCCAAGTGGAGGAGTGCCGCGAAATTTTGCGAAAGGATAACGATGAAAGAGTTTTTATTTTGTGAAAATTGTTGTTGTTGTTGTTGTTGCTAGCCGACAGGCGTATGTAGCTTAGGGCGAGCCGAAGTGGCTTTAGATTTGACCAGTTCGCCGTGCCGTTTCGAGTCTGGCCATATGCATGGGTGTTTACATTGTCTGTTAGTCTTCGAATGAACAAGTGATCATTTCATCACGACGTGACGTGTCATATCAGAACAGAATTGTGACGGATAAAAATGTACCTGAGTCAATATGACTTAATAAAACTGTGCCTGGCTGCGTGGTTGATAAGATCCTAAGCAAAATTGTTTTCAAATAATAAATAATAATATGTTGTTGCTGCTGCTGTTTCGTAATCTATGGTAGTCTTCTTATGGAAAATGTATTGAAATCGGATTTCGTCATATGTTATGAGTTAGTTTTCTATTGAATACTTTCAATATTTTTATAAACATTTTCACAGAAAACCCAAACAAGCCTTCGTGGCTTAGGCGGCAGCACGCCGGCCTCTCATCGCTGGGTCCGTGGTTCAATGCCCGGTCACTCCATGTGAGATTTGTGTTGGACAAAGCGGAGGCAGACAGGTTTTTCTCCGGGTACTCAAGTTTTCCCCGTCACAACTTTCATTCCAGCAACACTCTCCATTTTCGTTTCATTTTATCGGACATTCATTTAGTCATTGCCCCAGGGGAGTGCGAAAGGCTTCGGCAACCGTCAAAGTTCATATCCTCGCCGCTAGATGGGGCCTTCATTCATTCCATTCCCTGACCCGGTCGGTTGACTGGAAGCAGGCTGTGGATTTTCATATTTTATAGAAAACCCAAGTAAAATACGAAGGTCGTTCAATATATAATGCAACACATTTTTTTCTCTGCCAATTTCTGTTTTTAAAAATTGAAATTTTGTTTGAGACATCTTTGAATATTCCCGATTCGTCTCGTAGAGTTTCATTTCTTTCCGGTAGGTGGCAGCACCATATCTAGCCTTGATAATGGCGTCTGTAACAGAGGTGCGTACCAAACCAAGAGCAAACACGATCGAAGCAAGCAGGCAGGCAGGCAGGCAGGCAAGCAGGCAAGCAGCAATGCTGTAAGGGCTGCCTATCTTTTGGTAGAAAACCAGGGCATCACAGATATTCTCCAGAGTGTTTTGAAAATTATATTCAAACTAGCGGACCCGTGCGAGAACTCTCACATACTGGGTTGTGTGCGCCCCATGTGTACAGACTACCTGCCAGGCTCTAGTGCTATGCGGCTGTACGTGACACAGTCTGCCAGGGGCTATAGACTTGTTTATTTCTTTAAAAGCACTTTATAAACAAATACAGTACATATATTTCCGTTGACTTTTCAAGAAACGCAAGATTTTTCCTGTACTATTGAGACAATTTGAAAGATTTTGGCACAAACCACACCTTCTAACTCCCTCTGGTTTAGGAGCTTATTCAGCATATATATTTTCACATACAGTACATATCTCTTCAATTCAACGCTGTTTAATAAGGCTATAATAAACCTATTTAGAATATTTAACCAAATTATTTGTAAGGATATCCATTATAATAAACTATTTATTACCTTAAGTATTGGTTATTTCTTACCATTTCACAATAACTTCGTCACACCTATTTCCAAAGTTCTCTCTACCTGGCAAATACACATCAACCATCATTTATAACCTAACTTATTCAGCATATATATATTTTCACATACAGTACATATCTCTTCAATTCAACGCTGTTTAATAAGACTTTTTATGCTTATTAACAAAAAAATTATAACAGAACTGGTTTTTGAAATTTTACTATGTGAGCTTTTGGAACAAAAATATTTACAGTATATAAGGTGCGTTCAAAAAGGAACGAGCCGGAGGCATACTTACAGAAGCCAGTACCTGTATATTAGAAGTATTGGCCCTGGCTGTTAAGGCACTTGTCCCACTGTGACACGAGGCGGTGAATGTCTGTCTCATAAAATTCCCTGGGCTGCGATGTGAACCAGTACCGCACGTACAGTTGGTCGTCGGCGTCCGAGGTGAATCGTTGGCCCCGCAGAGCCCTTTTCAGGGGACCAAACATGGCGTAATCGCAGGGAGGGAGGTCTGGACTGTATGGAGGGTGGCCGAGAACCTCTCATTTGAATTTCTGCAGGAGTGCCGCGATTGTGTTGGCCGTATGAGGTCGTGCATTGTCGTGGAGTGACCACGGCGGCTATGGCGTTCACTGTCACTCAGCGGTCCTGGGTAATGAGTGCATCAACCATCTGGACGATGTCATCGGTAATGCAGGGGGGTGCCCCAGACCGGGCATCATCGGCTAACGACACCCGTCCTTCCCTGAAGAGCTTGTGCCACGCCTTGACCCTTGCAAGGGACATGCAGTGTTCGCCGTACACTTGTGACATTCGGCGATGAATGACCGTTCCCCTTACTCCTTCCGCTGTCGGAAACCGAACAACACCTCTTTGCTCTTCGGTTGACGTCTCCATGTCACTGTTTGCAATGTGACTGGCAGCGTTGGACGATTGATGCATGCTGCTGCTCGCTTTGTATCGTCACGTGACGTGCACGCGTGCCCTCTAGCGACAGGCTGTGATCTTCCACGCTCTGGTCGGAACCATACCTCGTTACACACGCCACGATTAGCCGATGTAGTCACTGGTTTGCGCATTCCAGCCTCCGGCTTGTTACTTTTTGAACGCACCTTATAATATCCTTTATTATGACAAAAATGTTACTACTGTCGACCAAAGTATTATGTGCACTCGAGTTTGAAGGTTGTTTGTGAAGTAACCAATAGACCTACATAAAATCTAATAACATCATCATTTTCGTAGTTCTATTTTACGTTAGGTCATGTAGGTTTGGAATTTTTAATTTATATTTTAATATTTTTTATCGCAGTTGGAACACAAAAAAGTGCACGTTTTTAAGCGTGTTTCAACCATGCGTCACATTTAAGAATTATCTCAAAAACCCGTCATCAGATCGAATCCAAATTTTAACACAATATACATTGGAATGTTGTATAACTGGTTTATTCATTTCAAAATTGTGTGTGTCCAAGAAACAAAGTTGTTATCATTTGTGTAAGGTAACTTTTCTCGGCTCGGGGTGGTTGGAAAATGTAGTTCTTGGTTGCATTGTAATCCTTATACATCGAAAAGTTATGCTGTATGACTGAAATACGTAAATTAATTCACTGATTTTATATCGGTTTGTATTCCTACGGGGAAATAACACATGTTTCACCAGCTTGCCGCTACGAAAAAGTTGTACAGCGTTGCCGAAATGGTGCCCACACGCATCATGGCGCGTCTCGCTCGGAAGTGATGGGCTCCATCTCAGCAACGCTGTACAGCAATTCCCGGAGCGGCTAGCAGGAGAACCATGTTTTATATCCTCGTACAAATACAAACCGATATAAAATAAGTGAATTAATTTACGTATTTCACAGTCATACAGCATTACTTTTTGATGTATAACGATTACAAAGCGACCAAGAACTACATTTTCCATCCACCCCGAGCCGAGAAAAAGTTACCTTACAACAATGATAACAACTTTATTTCTTGGACACACAAAATTGTGAAATTAATAAACCAGTTATACAACATTCCAATGTACATTGTGTTAAAATTTGGATTCGATCAGATGACGGGGTTTTGAGATAATAATTCTTAAATTTGACGCATGGTTGAAACACGGTTAAAAGCGTGCACTTTTTGTGTTCCAACTGCGATAAAAAATATAAAATATAAATTA
This sequence comes from Meconema thalassinum, assembly GCA_946902985.2. Classification (NCBI taxonomy): domain Eukaryota; kingdom Metazoa; phylum Arthropoda; class Insecta; order Orthoptera; family Tettigoniidae; genus Meconema; species Meconema thalassinum. The sequence continues at coordinate 196,087,193 of OX336395.1, forward strand.
AAAAATCCAAACCTACATGACCTAACGTAAAATAGAACGACGAAAATGTTGATGGTATTGGTTTTTATGTAGATCTATTGGTTACTTCACAAACAACCTTCAAACTAGAGTACACATAATACTTTGGTCGACATTAAGTTGTATGTTACTGCACAGTTACTCATCCTAAACCACGCTGAAGAAGATCACAGTGTGACCAAAACCGCTACAGTTCAGTGTACTAAATATTGACTTACGGTAATCAATAGTTTATTATAATTAATACGTCAATAAGGAATCCGGCTATTATGTCAATTTTTATGTCATTTTCATATTCATTTTATTTTATTTCAAATAGATTCTATTATTTTACATTTTACACGAATACTTATCCATTAGATTTTATATTTTCATCGTTTTTTCAGTTCCTTCATTTCATCCTGTACATATTTTACTTAATTTCATTTCCCAACAGCTAATGGGTTTTACCAGTGTGTGAGAGGTTTAGTATGGAACCAGGAAATCCCAGAGAAATGCAAGAAAGTTCTATTCTCAATGTATTACACACCAATTTTGACATATGCAGCAGGTACTTGGACCACAACAAAACGCGATGAAAGCCGAATCTAAGCAGCCGAGATGAAGTTCCTTAGAGGAATAATTGGGAAGACACGGAGGGATAAAATCAGAAATGTGGACATTAGGGAGAGAACTGGGTTCCCAAAACTGCAAGACAAGATAGAAACCAGTAAGCTGAAGTGGTACGGACATATGATGAGAATGGAAGAATATAGAGTACCAAAAAGAATATTTATGGAGAAAATACCAGGAAGAAGACCACGAGGAAGGCCCAGAAAGAAGTGGATAAATACGGTGAAGGAAAGCATAGAGAAAAGAGGAATAAATGAAAAAAAAGTATTGAAAGAAGGAAATGAATGGTGGAGGGGTAGACAACTGGAGGTCCTTGATTCGCAACCCGACCCAGGGAACTGGAAACGGGAAATGATGAAGAAGAAGAGGAAGAAGAAGTTTCCTAAGGTTTAATTGTAATTTGCTGAAGAAGGTCCCATTGTTGGCTCGAAACATGTACTAAGTTAATTTGAATATAATTTGTTTTGATTGGCGGAGCATTTAAATTATCTGTATGTTCTATGCGAAATATTTTGTGTAGTCCGCGTTCTTTTATAACTTACTAGCAATAGTGCCCGGCTTCGCCCGGTGGATTTATTTGGCAAAGATCTTTGATAAAAGATCTTTTATAAAAGATATGACAGTGTAATTGAAAAATCTTTTATAAAAGGTGGTTTTATAAACTTTATTTTATAAAATGTATGAGCACCATGCTATCTTTGATAAAAGATTCAAACCAAAATGGCGGATCATAACAGCTGGAATATTACCACGTGCAGCAAATATGCTCCTATCAGAGCGTGAAATGCATGAAATGTTGCATGAAATGTTACATAATATGTTACATAATGAATGGTGTACAATGTAAAACATATATAACGGATAGAGAGTGTAGGTAAAAAATAGCCGAGACTATAAACGCTGCCCATAAATGGCGCACATTTCAGGACATAAAGAGGAATTAAATAGTTAAATAGGCTGAAATAAGCCGTGAATAGTAGTGTATTTTATGGTATAATATTTGTATGATAATTCGTTAATTTCACTTATGGTATTACAAACTAGTGTAAATAAGCACTTTATATTTATCAGTACGTAATACATGTAACGAACCTCCATCATTATGTGCCTAGTTGTCCGAACGAGTAGAGCGCTCGACTCCTGACCGGAAGGTCCAGGGATCGAATCTCACCTAATGCATACTTTTTTACTTCGTATGTTTCAGTTTTATTTGCTCGGGCAGTGGTTGTTTCGAACGTCACCATCATTAATTTCATCGTAATTATTAATAATTAAATAATAATTTAATTTTTTAAGTCTTCGTACTGCAGCTCGTTCACCAAAATTTTACTAGTATCTTTCCCGTCACATGGCGACCCATGATTTAACCCGTAGACGTTTAGTTTATCTTTCCGTTTCTTTTATATACCGCTATTGCCACTGCAGAATTTCAACTACCGTAAAACAGTCAAGTGAACAAGGAACTGTCCTTCATCCATTTTGCTGAACTATGATAAAATATTTGATGTAGTCTAATGGTGTGATTATTACTTTGTATTACTTTTATAAAAGTTCACTTTTATAAAATGTCTTAGACAAACTTCTTTGATAGTGTAATACCGGCCTCAGTATACTGCACCAACACCATCGCCCTTATCCAGAGGCATACTATTGTCATGATAACTGTTTTAAGGGGCCTAAGAAATCTTTTTAAGTACTAATTACTCCCCGTGACTGCAAGCTGTTCGGGAGTGCTTGTTCTTCCGACTTACTGAACAAAACTCAATATTTAAGGTTACCCGAGAGGTGTAGCCTAATGCTACATAGCCTACACTATTCCTCCTGAATCTGGCTATCATATACAAAAAGATTTTTTTCGAATCCGACTGGTAGTTCCAGAGATTAGCGCGTTTAATAAACAAACAAACAATCAAACTCTTCAGCTTTATTATACTAGTATAGTGTTCGCAGTCCAGAACCGGCAACACTGTCTTTATCCCTCGTGAGAATAATGGCAGAGCTGGACTTTAAGAGCAACACCCACCTTGTTGTCGAGGGTGGGAGGGAGAGTAGGTCAAACCCCTCAGTGGTTTGGATAGCGGCGCGGCGAGGGGCTAGAACACATCAACCTTGTCCAATGCGCCCCGGGCAAATGTGGGATTTCAAAAGAAGGCACAGTCACGATTAACGATCTGCCCACAACGAGGACGAACTGTACACTACTGGGGAGGAAGTAATCTATACAAAGTTGGCAAACCCTGAGATGTGGCAGATGGAGCCACGATAAAAATGTAGGCCTATCTTATAAACTGTATGTTGCAAAGAAATAAAACTTAGCGGTATTATCAAACACATGTAGCTCGTTATTATGCACAAAACATACAGAGTCTTTATATTTGCTTGGCAAGGACATTCTCGCTCACGCGCTCCGCCATTGCCGGTTCAGTTGCCGGCGACCGCACCCGCATATGTACGGTGCTTAAAATCAGTATCATGCATTTTTACTCACCATGTTTACAGTAGATGCTGAAAATGTTCCCCATCCATTGCCAAACATAATCGGCATCTCCTTATGAAGTTTCCGGTTACTTCAGTTAGTTTAGCTTCACGAAATAACGACCTTTACGTCTATTTTTTATTGTTTACTGAGCCTGTAGGTTTGAATCTTTTAGCCATTTGTTTTATTGTCCGATTTATAGGAATGGGTCTCCCTAGAAATTTCACTCGATTCTTCCGTTTTGTTCCAGTGCACGATTTCCTGTACGAATTGTGGAGATATACACGTTCACGTAACGGATATTTCACATAAAGCATTACGGCACTAGACGCTATCACAATAAAACACTATACGATATACAGTACTCAGTAGCTTTAAAAATCACCCAATTAGTTCGGAGCCCACACGTCTACCACAGCAAGAGTGTGGGAATACGGCCGGAGACCGCGCGCGCCAACCTGTAACAGCCGGCTATTGGCCGGGAACTAGCGGCCAAGGTCGAGCGGATTCGCCTTGCCAAGCAAAAATAAGGACCCTGTATTTTATGTTCGAGCATGGCAAAATGTCAGAAAACTGTATTATAATAAGGCTCATTATAGTAAAAGTTGTCATTATGATACTGTTTCTCCCACCAATCAGAGCTCAAGGAACAGTTGTGTGACCAATTAGGTAAGGATAGCATCGCAACTGCCCTGAGTTCCACGGCCTCCCATTTTAAATTTCACTGCGTGGCGAGTGTCATAGTGGGGTATTCGAGGAGGCCATGGTCAAATACAAGGTATTCGTTGCGTCCCATGCGCTCTGTTCAGTACATTGTGGTGTTTGTACACCACACCCAAAACAATTGAACTAAGAGTACTATATTGATGTGCAATTGCAACGATAGTGCATGTATATATTTATTGTGTTTAAGGGTAATATAAAATCATATGTTCATTCTCATCCATTCTTGTAATTAGACGTCGACCCGTGATTTCAAACCGTAAATTTACAACCCCTCCCCCAATAAATATATTTCTTGAGCTCACTTGCGGAACTGACAATTGATACCGCTCGAACCGCCATAAACCGCTTATGAAGAGGCAGGAAGAATGGAAAGGGAGCCGTAACCAGGAGAGACCCTCGGTAACCAGCAGGCTAATTCTAAAAGATGTCAGAACAATGTACTCCACAGCTTTTTAGAATAAATTGTTTTACGACGAGAAAACTGCAGCCTTTTGTTTTTTAAGGAAGATACCGCTACACGACACCAATAGAGAAGTGTGTCACTGGGGAGAGACCTTCACCCCAATATAGCCACTTGGTGCGTGATAAAGGACTTACTTCGGCCAATAAGGAAGGAACGTCACTTTCTGTAGACAATACTTTGATATTGCAATTGGCAGATCCCCTTCTGCTGGTGGGAGATATAATTGCCATATATAAGCCGGGACAGTGCTGTATGGACAAGAAGAATATTATTATGTTTTCACTTGAAAGCACTTCAAATTCCAAACTTGGACCTCACTTGTTGAGATTCAATTACAACATTTCATAAAGTTAAACTAGTAAACTCAGTGGAAATCTAGCTAGGATATTTCCAGCATTGCGCTGAATATCGAAGACGAGTGAAACCATTCCATTCACTCAGCTAGGCGACAGCATCTGTGCAATTAGTGAGCAGATAGCTTTATCAGGGAGGATTGGTACCTGGAACCATGGAAGACCACGCGAGATGTCTACTTCAGGAACGAGATACCTCCGCCAACATCGCCCATGAAGATCTACAACCCGGTGAGCTCATGCATATTTGTCAATTGCAAGTCGGACGTAAATACTTTTAACTTCAATAATTTAAAGAAATAACTTCCCCTTTTTATTTCATCTGTTTGAAAGGTCGCAAGACGTCATTCATCTCATCCTGTGTTTGTTAATAAATTATTTTTAACTTCTGTGACTTTCAGTCAATATTTACCCAATGCTAGACTTCCGAGAGGTCAAGATAATAGAATAAGGTGTTTTGCAGCTAGCCTCTGTTGCCCCTCTCCCGAAAGTAAAGAATCTCAATTTAATAAATATAAATTTATCTCACAACCGTCTGTTGGAGATTGGCGCCCTATTAACCGAGCTATTTACTGCATTCATTTTCTATCACGAGCTATGAAATGTTACAACATTAAACTGGCGAAATCTCGACAGATATTTATGAATATTTATGTTCCAACATAAAATAGTTATAATTATCGTCGAACATAAACAGTCGTATGCAACTCGCCTATAATGGCAATTAAGACACTCGTGTCTTATGCCATTATAAGCTCATTGCATAATGTACTATTATACCACCAAGCTATCAGCTGCTCTTTTTTTTTTTTTTTTTTTTTTTGTACAGTTGGACAGCGTTTGCATGAAAAGTTTGTTGGTTGGTTCTTCCGTCTAGGAGTTGCGACAACGTGGTCATGTAACCCCGTATACTTAGGGTGTGTGTAGAATCTGTCTGATAACCGGTGTTAATTGTGATGGCTGTATTAGTTTGTGTAATCTGTGATTCAGGCAAGGACTGCAGACGATCAATTTCAAGTAGTTCCTACTTTTGCTACCAATTGCTACCGTCAATGACACCTCGCTGTGAACTTGGCTACTAGATGCCACCGCAACCGGCACCTGGTAGCGAACGTTGCAACTTAATAGAGCGTTAATCTAATCTAACCTACAATATTCAATTCCAGTTAGTGGAAGATTCTTTTACATTCGAAGGAAGGTATACTGAGGGATTTTTTAACGCTCTTAAAAATCTGACGACTTCGGCCGGGTTTGAATCCGTGATTTTGGGCATAGAAGCTCAGCATGCTATTACATGAAATGTACCCCACCATTTAAAATATTTACATGAATGTTCTTTTGAGCTCTTGCTAACATTCACGGCTACAACATACACCAAAATAATTGATAATTGATATATTGATTGATATATATAATAAAGCTGAAGAGTTTGTGTGTTTATGTGTTTAAACGCGCTAATATCTGGAACTACCAGTGGGATTCGAAAAATTATTTTTGTATATGATTGCCTGATTCAAGAGGAATAGTTCTAAAAGATGCCAGAACAATGTATTCCACAGCTTACGAGATTTTTGTTCAGTAAGTCGGAAGAACTAGCGCCCCAGAACGGCTTCAATAATACCGAAGTCTATTGTTGCCATGTAATGCGGGCCGCATCACGTCGCCCCTACCAATGTTCTGGTGCAGAATTGCGAGCTGCTTATAAATTGCCGTCACGGGGAGTAATTAGTGCAAAGAGATTTCTTAGGCCCCTTAAAACAGTAAGTTATCATCATGACAATAGTATGCCTCTGTATAAGGGCGATGGTGTTGGTGCAGTATACTGAGGTTATCGGCTGCAATAAGCGTTGGTGCTTTCAAATTTACTTTCATTTATTCCGATCCTAATCCTTCAGCGCTCCTGTACCGTAAAACAAACAAATCCACCGGGCGAAGCCGGACACTACTGCTATAATTGATATAGGCTACAGATTCAGGATTTTTGTTCATATTCTTACTTTAAATGTAAGTTATCTTTTTTTAACTTTTGTTGGGTAAAAAATATTATCTTAAATGGGAAGTATGATTGGTACACAAAATATTTTGGTGTATGTTTTTCATATTAGTACAATAGGCCTACACAATCATGCAAAATTACATTGAAATATCTTTAGTTATCAGGTATTAAGCAGTGGTAAAAAAGAGACCACATGAAATATTCATTCCCAATAGAGAAGGAAATTGGAGAAAAACTTAAAGAGGGAGTGAAGATTCAAGGAGAAATAATTTCAACTCTGAGATTTGCCGACGACATAGTCATCTAGGCCGACACGCCTGAGGATGAATGAGTTTTTGAATGGTATGGACTCCGTCTTGAGGAAAGAATTCATGATGAAAATGTAAAACAAAAATATTGGAATGCAGTCGAAATAAATAAGAAACCTCTATGGACATCAAATTGGCAGGTGAAAAACTAAAGGAAGTAGGAGATTTCTGTTACTTAGGAAGCAAAACAACCAGAGATGGACGAAGCAAAGAGGATATAAAAAGTAGGTTAGCACAGGCAAGGAAAGCATTTCTACAGAAAAGGAATCTGTTGACTTCGAATATAGATTTAGGTATTAGGAAGTCATCTTTGAAAGCCTCTGTCTGGAACGTGGCGATCTATGGAAGTGAAACTTGGGACTATTGGTGCAGCAGAAACGAAGAGAATTGAAGCTTTTGAAATGTGGCGTTACAGGAGAATGATCAGATGGTTAGATAGGGTTACCAATGAAGAGGTATTAAGTCGAGTGGGAGAGGAGAGATGTTTCTGGCAACTGCTAATGAAGAGAAGAGATAGGCTGGTAGGACACTTTATAGAAGGAAGGGTCGAGGATGAGAACAGTATGGGTAGACGAAGGTTAGAATATGTTAAGCAGATTGCCTCGGATGTAGGGTGTGGTAGCTGTGTAGAGATGAAACTATTAGCTCAGGACAGGGAAGTATGGAGGGCTGCATCAAATCAGTCGAAAGACTGAAGACTCAAACAACAACAAAAATAAAGAATAAAAGGGGAAGTTTGAGAGCCGCTGCTTTAAGGGGGGCAAATCGCAGTGAACGACGTGTGGTCACAGCGACTAGGTTTGTGTTATATCCGAGACAGAAAAGCCTTGTACTGTAGATTACCGCGTTATTGTCTCCTTTCATCGCCACCAGAAGGCTAACTGGTATAACGTCACTACAGTGGTTAACGTGATAACACAGGTGTGTGCGCACTGCGTAATCACAAGCACGTGCCAGTACCAGTGGCGTAACGAGAGGGAGGAGCAATCGGAGCTGTAGCCCTGGGGCCCGGATTTCCTGAGGGGGCTCGAGGTGGTAAAAGAAATTAATTTAACATTATTATTTAATTTAATTTTCCGTTAAATGTAAATACAGCCAGTGCATCTTATATTATACTAGCAGTAGAGCCCGGCTTCGCCCGGTGGATTTATTTGTTTTATGGATGATAATGAATACTACTACAGACCTGGAGCGCTCAAGGATAAGGATCGGAAAGCACCAACGCTTATTGCAGCTGATAACGTCAGTATACTGCACCAACACCATCGCCCCTCTACGGAGGCATACTATTGTCATGATGATAACTGTTTTAAGGGGCCTAAGAAATCTTTTTGCACTAATTACTCCCCGTGACTTGCAATTTATAAACAGCTCGCAATTCTGCACCAGAACACTGGTAGGGGCGACATGATGCAGCCCGCATTGCCAGGCAACAATAGACTTACTCTCGACCAAAGTATTATGTGCACTCGAGTTTGAAGTTTGAAGGTTGTTTGTGAAGTAACCAATAGACCTACATAAAATCCAATAACATCATCATTTTCGTCGTTCTATTTTACGTTAGTTCATGTAGGTTTGGAATTTTTAATTTATATTTTAATATTTTTTATCGCAGTTGGAACACAAAAATTGCACGTTTTTAAGCGTGTTTCAACCATGCGTCACATTTAAGAATTATTATCTCAAAAACCCGTCATCAGATCGAATCCAAATTTTAACACAATATACATTGGAGTGTTTAATAACTGGTTTATTAATTTCAAAATTTTGTGTGTCCAAGGAACAAAGTTGTTATCATTTTTGTAAGGTAACTTTTTCTCGGCTCGGGGTGGTTGGAAAACGTAGTTCTTGGTCGCGTTGGAATCCTTATACATCGAAACGTTATGCTGTATGACTGTGAAATACGTAAATTAATTCACTTATTTTATATCAGTTTATATTTGTAGGGGGAAATAAGACATGGTTCACCAGCTAGCCGCTCCGGTAAAAGCTGTACAACGTTGCCGAAATGGAGCCCATCACGCATCTTGGCGCGCCTCGCTCGGAAGTGATGGGCTCCATCTCAGCAACGCTGTACAGCTTTTCCCGGAGCGGCTAGCTGGTGAACCTGTGTTATTTCCCCCTACAAATACAAACCGATATAAAATAAGTGAATTAATTTACATATTTCACAGTCATACAGCATAACTTTTTGATGTATAAGGATTCCAACGCGATCAAGAACTACATTTTCCAACCACCCCGAGCCGAGAAAAAGTTACCTTACAAAAATGATAACAACTTTGTTTCTTGGACACACAAAATTTTGAAATTAATAAACCAGTTATACAACATTCCAATGTATATTGTGTTAAAATTTGGATTCGATCTGATGACAAATTTTTGAGATAATAAATCTCAAATGTGACGCATGGTTGAAACACGCTTAAAAACGTGCACTTTTTGTGTTCCAACTGCGATAAAAAATATTGAAATATAAATTAAACATTCCAAACCTACATGAACTAACCTAAAATAGAACGACGAAAATGATGATGTTATTGGATTTTATGTAGGTCTATTGGTTACTTCACAAACGACCGTCAAAGTCGAGTACACATAATACTTTGGTCGACAGTAGGTAGCATTGAAGCTGTTCGGGAGCGCTTGTTCTTCCGACTTATTGAAAGAAAAAAAAAACCTTTAAGGTTACCTGAGAAGTGTAGCCTAATGCACATTCCTCTTGAATCTGGCTATCATATACAAAAATAATTTTTCGAATCCGACTGGTAGTTCCAGAGATTAGCGCGTTTAAACACACCAACAAACAAACACTCTCTTCAGCTTTATTATATTAGTATAGATAATACGCTAAGGTGTATGTTTCACAAAACTCAAGCTCCTAAACCAGAGGGAGTTAGAAGGTGCGGTTTGTTCCAAACTCTTCCAAATCGTCTCAATAGCACAGGAAAAATCTTGATTTTTTGATAAGTCAACGGAAATATATTATGTATTTGCTTATAAACTGTTTTTAAACAAATGAACAAGACGATAGCCCCTGGCAGAACTGTGTTGCCTACAGCCCGCATAGCACTAGTGCCGGGCGGGTAGTCTGTGATCTGAACACAAATAACATAATATAGGTTATAAAATTGCATTACATACTACGGAAAAACTTCATATATGACAGTTACGTAAAAGAAGATAAATACATAACCATACACTATTTGCCAAGTTAAGAGGAGCTATTGAAGCCGTAATTCCACTACAAGGGACCCGTTGTGTTGTTTTCAAATCGTTCGATGAATTTAGAATTGCCACATATCCACTATGGGCAATCTCTTAAATTCTTATAAGAATAATACTGAATTCTCCATCCTATACGACACGGGTTATTTCATGTCAACGTAACAACATGTTGGCACCTATTACAAATTTAAACTCCGTATTTGAAGAAGATTTAGCTTACTCGTTCAATGAGCGTTGAGCTGAATTATTTATTGATTTTTAAATTATCTATTTTGTGTATATTTTAATCTATTATTATAAAGCTTAATATTTATTTACACTTACCATCAATATTTCTTATTTTCCAACTGCGTTTTTGAAAATTATTCTAAAGACCACTATTGAATTTTATTTTATTTATAAGGTTCGTTCAAAAAGTAACGAGCCGGAGTCTGTAATGCGCAAACCGGTGACGACATCGGCTAATCGTGGAGTGTGTAACGAGGTGTGGTTCCGACCAGAGCGTGGAAGGTCACCGCCCGTCGCTAGAGGGCACGCGTGCACGTCACTTGACGATACAAAGCGAGCAGCAGCATGCATCAATCGTCCAACGCTGCCAGTCGCATTGCAAACAGTGACATTGGTGTCAACCGAAGAGCAAAGAGGTGTTGTTCGGTTTCTGACAGCGGAAGGTGTAGAGGGAACGGACATTCATCGAATGTCACAAGTGTACGGCGAACACTGCATGTCCCTTGCAAGGGTCAAGGCGTGGTACAAGCGCTTAGGGAAGGACGGGTGTCGTTAGCCGATGATGCCTTTCTGACCCCTCCCCCGCATTTCCGATGACAACGTCCAGCTGGTTGATGCACACATTACCCAGGACCGCCGAGTGACAGTGAATTCCATAGCCGCCGTGGTCGGATTGAGCGTCGGAAGTGTGCACACCATCATGAAGGAACGACTGCACTTGCGGAAAGTGTGTGCCCAATGGGTACCCCACAGTCTTCAACCTCACCAGGAAGTATGTCGAATGGCCTACTGTCTTGGCCTTGGTCGGACGATTGATGCATGCTGCTGCTCGCTTTGTATCGTCACGTGACGTGCACGCGTGCCCTCTAGCGACGGGCTGTGACCTTCCACGCTTTGGTCGGAACCACACCTCGTTACACACGCCACGATTAGCCGATGTAGTCACCGGTTTGCGCATTACAGCCTCCGGCTCGTTACTTTTTGAACGCACCTTATAATACTGCATTATAAGTATATCCATTTTAGTACTACATTTCATTTTATTACAGTTATTCTTTAACAACTTCACTTCTTATTTAGGTTTAAGTATATATACATTTCATTATTTTTATTTTTATTCTTAATTGATTTTCATTTATTCTAAGCTTGAGATGACCTCATTGTAAGGTTGAAACATTTCCAATATATATTTATGTAGTATTGATTCGGCGTATAATTATAAACTTTTAATATTTTTTTAACGTATCTCCATCGATTATGCTTTATTCTATTCAAATTGAACAAATTTATTTAATATATTTTTTACATATTTCTGGCATTGGTACATAATTATTTATATGTAAAATAAATTTTTAGTGATTTATAATACAAAGTTGAATATATTTTATTTTTAGGAGTAATAATACATACACAATAATTTTCGTTTTCAGTGACAGAACATATCGCTAGGTTAGAGAATGCAAGTGTTCCATCTCCAAATTTGAGTTTTTTTTTGTGCTTAGTTGAGTAGGCATGTGTTCTGTTACTTTCATTTTCTTGATAGCTACTGCTACCTATGAGAAATTCGTCGAGATAAAATCGCATTGTTGGTCATTTGCCAGCAATTCAAACTTTCAAAATCATTTATCCCAGAACTATCTAAAGTGGCTATGGAACAGTTACATTTTAACAGCACAGGACAAGTTTTCAGTTATGTACACATAAATTGTTTTTGAGCAAAGAAAGATTTCTAGAGTATGTGACTGTAAGAATAGCAAGCAACCCTTTGATTCAGGTGCCAGTGCTTATAAAAATAGACCTGGACTTTGAGATGCGCAAGTTTTCAAGAAATCCAAGTTTTGATAAATTCTGTAATGTAAAACTAGCATCAGATACATCTCCTGCTGATACAGTGAGTTTTAAACATGCGCCGGTCACCTCACGTGCGGTAGAGCGAAACTTCAGCCAATTCAAATAATTTTTGCCAGACAACAGGAGAGCCTTCAAGTTTGAAAATTTAAACAACATTTTTTTGCATACTGTAGCAGAAATATTGAATGAATGAATAACAAATAAATATTGGTTGGTTAGTTCCTCAGTTTAGGGGCTGCGACAACGCGGTCAGGTAGCCCCGTGTACTTTGGGTGTGTGTAGAATCTGTTTGATAACCGGTGTTAATTGTGATGACAGTATTAGTGTGTTATCTGTAATTCAGGTAAAGACTGCAGACAATCAATTTCAAGTAGTTCCTACTTTTGCTACCAAATGCTACCGTCAACGAAACCTAGCTTTGAACTTGGCTACAATATGCCACCGCAACCGGCACCTCGCGGTGAGCGTTGCAACTTAATAGAGCGTTAATCAAATCTAACCTACACATTTAGATTCACACAATTTTAATTAGTGGAAGATTCTTTTACATGCCGGCTTTACTTTCCCTCCGAAGGAAGGCATACTGAAGGATTGTTAACGCTCTTAAAAAATCCGACGAATTTGGCCGGGTTTGAACCCGCGATCTTGGGCATAGAAGCTCAGTATGCTACCAACTACGCCATCGAAGCCACCCAAATAAAAATTAATTGAACTGAACAATAACTTTTGCATAATTTAATTTATGAATCCAGTTTTTAATGTATTTTCATAGGCTCTTTACACCCTGGGAATCGAACTCGGACCACCGGGGTGATCGCTTGGGGAGTGTATTTCTTTTCACGTTTTAAAAGTTATCAGCGTCGTTTGTCAACATCCTGCATAAGTTCATTCTATCCTCGAGCCATCCTTTTAAAGAAATCCAAAGTTCTTGTCGTATTCCATATATTCGAATTTCTTTTCTTTCCATAGCTGAAAAACCTTGCAGCTTACCTCGCTATTCTTTCCTTTCATTCTGCTGGAAGGCTAACTAGTGTGCATACAGGGGCGCTGAGGAATTTGTCGGTCAGGAAGGAGCACTCGCATACCTCAACAGGGGGTACGGCAGGGGAGGAACAAAGGTCTGGTCTCAGGTAGTCCGACGACCCTGTCTACCTACCTACCTGCTGCTGCAGCTGCTTGCTCCGCAAATCTTCTTTATCTCCTAGCTCGTCAGGTGGTCTCCTACACTCGGTTATTATTATACAGTGGAACGTGGCTAATTCGAACTTCTATAATTCGAAATCTTCTTTAATTCGAATTTTTCTCTTGGTCCCTAGCATTTTATATACAATCAATGCAAAAAATTCGTGGTTAACTCGAATTATATTTTGGATAATTCGAAGTTTTTAGTGTAAAAAGCCGATCGGAAGCCAAACAGTTGGGTCAGTTCCCGAAAAAACTGTTCTGAGTGTAGCCCAAGCAACAAACCACATCACAGAATTTAGGCGTATTTTTGAAAGTAGAAATGACGTAAGTGGTTCTGTTTTCCGTTCCTTAAATTTGTTAGATTCTTTTGTGATGGCTGAGAGACTTAATTATGGGAAACTGATAAAAATCTCAAACTATTTTGAAAAACCGTAGATTTCTCAAGACTTAACTAGATTGCTGGATTACTACTGTCGTTAAATAGGTGAATAACTTAGTACATTTTGGTTTTATTTTTCATTTGAAACTTTTGAGGTTATTCACGATACAGTCTTCATAAAGTACCGCTGTCTGTTAATCTGCTTTGTTGAACGTAAATCATTATGTAAACGTAATACAATATATTTTCTCTACCCTTTTCAAAGAACTTTCTTAATTCGAATTTTTGGATAATTCGAATTTTTTACTGGTCCCTTGAGGTTCGAATTACCCAAGTTTCACTGTACTGGTTTTATCACTCGGTGATTTAAAAGTGATGGCCAGTATTTTACTAGTGAAGTAAGGAAATAATTAAATTAATCCAAAAGTCGCGATGAATATCAGACCTTGAGTTGCCAACCTGGAACAGACGATCTCCAAGTTCTGGTTGTGAAAATATCTATCAACACACCACCAGGGTTACCAACCATACCAATGTTTTATTTGGGCTATACGGAATTTTACTGTCCGTAATTCTCACGACAATGTTTTAATAGTAATACAATGGAAGGTTATTATTATCCAATTAAGGGAAAGCTCTTTGGTTATACAACACAACAAAGAAGGGAATGCTCTTTGGTTTTATAACAAAGAAGGGAAAACTCTGGTTTTAGTCCTGGGTACGTTTTATTCGTGATAATAAAAAAGGAGAGAAAGCTTTACGACAAAAGAAGGAATGAAAGCTCTTTGGTTTACGACAAAACAAGGAATGAAAGCTTTTTGGTTTACGACAAAACAAAGAAGGAAAGCTTTTTGGTTTTACGACAAAACAAGGAATGAAAGCTCTTTGGTTTTAAGGCAAAATAAGGAATGAAAGCTGTTTGGTTTACGACAAAACAAAGAAGGAAAGCTCTTGGGTTTTACGACAAAACAAAGAAGGAAAGCTCTTTGGTTTTACAGCAAAACAAAGAAGGGAAAGCTCTTTGGTTTTATAACAAAACAAAGAAGGCATGCTCTTCGGTTTTGCGAAAAAACAAAGAAGGGGTAGCTCTTTGGTTTTATAACAAAACAAAGAAGGAAAGCTCTTTGGTTTTATAACAAATCAAAGAAGGAAAACTCTTTGGATTTATAACAAAACAAAGAAGGAAAGCTCTTTGGTTTTACAAGAAAACAAAGAAGGAATGCTGTGGTTTTAGTCCTGGGCTGGTTTTAGTTGTGCCAATAAAACGAGGGAAAGCTCTTTGGTTTTACGATAAAATAAAGACGGGTAAGGTCTTTGGATTTAGTCTTGGCAATAAAACAAGGAAACAAAGCTCTTTGGTTTTAGTCTCGACAGGCCACCTTGTGGTGTAGTGGCTAGCATTCCGGAGGTCTGGGTTCAATTCCTGGCTCTGCCAAGAAATGTAATTCTGGCCTGAGGACTGGAAGAGTGTACACTCAGCCTCGTGAGGCTGGGGGTTTGATTCCCACTCCTCATCTGAATTGCAAATGCACACACTAATACAGCCATCACAATTACACATACTATCAGACACCCAAGTATACGGGGCTAAATGACCACCGCGTTCGAGTCCATCAAATGAAGCAAACAACATAATTTAGCTGTGACAATTAACCTTCCAGTGCTGGCGCCAAGTCTCTCAGACCCGAAGGCCATTCATTCCTAGTCTGTGTTCAGAGGAGTGGGGGCAAGAACTTGTTCTGCGGTCTAGCTTCCTGTTTCATCATCTAGTATGCCTGAGGACACGTGCGTGTATGTTCGTTTACTGTAAGCTGAGATTTTAGCAGCGCGGGTCTGTCAGACTTGGCGCCAGTGTTGGTGTAACAGCGGGCGCGATTGGGGCTCGTGTTCTCTTGCGCTGTTTTCATTCGTAGTGGGTGAATTAACGTTCTAAGTTGCCAATTTCTTTGAACAAGATAGTTTTCTGTGTGTCTTTGATATGTTTCTGTGATAATGTGACTATTAACTGCTTGGACCGTCCGTAATTGTGTTAATTCGTTCGTAATTCAAATTTAAATTTCAAACTATGGCTTACGAACAAGAACAAAAGCGATTACAGGCTTTACTGGAGGACATTATAAACACTGATAACGAAGAGGTACAATTTGACGATTCTACGGACGAAGAAGAAGATCAGGATGTAGTTGAAGAATGGAATGAAACTACGGATACAGAACAGGAAGGAGACGTGAGTGATGACGAAGACATTATAGTTCCTATCAAAAGATCTAGAATTCCTTGCTTCAAAGGAAAAGATGGTACCATCTGGAGACAGCATTGCCCAAGAACCGCCGTACGGACGCGAAACTCAAATATTGTCGTTCATTTACCGGGAGTGAAACCATTCGCTAAAGAAGCAAAAACCCCTCTTGAGTGTTGGTCTCTTATTTTCAACGATGAATTATTGAATATTATTGTTGAAAACACTAATCTATATATAACGAAATGTTCAGTAAACTTCACGAGAGAGAGATCAGCCAGGCCAACAGATGTCATAGAAATCAAAGCACTTATTGGACTCCTTTACCTTGCTGGGTGTCTTAAAAGTAGCCGTTTGAACACAGATGAACTGTGGGATACACATGGATGTGGAGTAGAGAAGTTCTGGTTGACGATGTCTAAAGATCGCTTCTTATTTTTGTTGCGTCATCTACGTTTCGACAACACTGACACCAGAGAAGAACGAAGGCTAACAGATAAATTTGCTCCAGTCCGACAGCTGTTTCAAGTGTTTTTAGTGAACTGCAAAAGATGTTACACTATAAGTGAATTTGCTACAATTGATGAAAAGCTAGAGGCTTTTAGGGGCAGATGTTCGTTCAAACAATTTATGCCCAATAAACCCAATAAGTATGGACTTAAAATATTTGCTCTAGTTGACGCTAAAACATGGTATGTTTTAATTATGGAGCCTTACTTGGGAAAGCAACCGGAAGGCCCTTTTAGTGCACCTAATGATCCACAAAGTGTTGTTATACGGCTAATTGAACCTATTTCAGGAACTGGCAGAAATATAACCTGTGACAACTGGTTTACGTCTTTCCCACTAATCAAGAAACTTCTGTGTGATCACAGATTAACGTATCTTGGAACAGTCCGAAAGAACAAGAGAGAACTATCGGTTGAGTTCGTGAATACCAAGCAGCGACCAGTAACATCCAGCGTTTTCGGCTTCCAGGAAGACATTACTATTGTGTCGTATGTTCCAAAAAAGGGGAGAAACGTAATTCTAGCATCTAGCATGCATCATGACGATGCCATTGACCCTTCTAGTGAAGAAAGAAACAAACCTGAAATGATCACTTGTTATAACTCGACGAAGGGTGGCGTTGACACGGTTGACAAACTTGGTGCTGCTTATGATGTGAGTAGAAATACTAGGAGGTGGCCTATGGTAATTTTTTATGCACTCTTAAATGTAGCAGGTATAAACTCTCAAATTATATCTGTATTCAACAACAGATCGCAGAACAATGTTCGCAGGAAATACCTGAAAACCCTGGCGTTGTCACTAACTGAACCGCAATTACAACGTAGATCTACTCTAACAAATCTTCCACCTGAAGTACGAAGACGGAGGCAAGAAGTGGCGGGAACATCACTGCAAGCAGTGACTGCCGAGGAGTATCCTGAAGGAGTAAGGAAAAGGTGCCATTTTTGCAAGAAGGACAGTAAGACTAAGTACTACTGTGAAATATGCAAAAAATTTATATGTCTACGTCATGCACATTTTTCATGCTCTGACTGTACTCATTAACTTGTGACTGTGAACTATGTACCTTTGAGGCATTTTTAACAGAACCAACGCAGTCTTAAAGTACTTTGTTGCTTATGTTAGTCTTTATAGTGATTTTTATCCCTCCGTGTCGTGTTTTGTATCTTCTGCTTTTTATTCACAAAATATATAGTAAAAGTGTGAAAATGGTGAGTTTTTCTGATTGAATATCTTAAGTGTACCCTAAAAAGAATAACAGCAGTAATAAAACATCTACTTTAATATCCTTATAAGCAGAAATAATTAATCTGATATTGGGTCTGTCAGACTTGGCGCCAGCACTAACGTATGGCAAGTGGGCGCCAGCACTGGAAGGTTAAATAAGAAAGTATCCATTCTTTACAGGCTCGAATATATTGATCATCACCTAAAATAAAATCGAATTCAAATTAAAGCTCCGCCGACAATGGCATTACTCATTGTTAGTAGCCTACTGTAACACGACCACACCGCACACAAGTAATGGGCCGTAAAGAAAACCAAAGATAAATTACTTGCAATAACAAGAACAGGTAGTCTTCACGCGTTCACTCAAGGTCAACCATTTCCTGTCGAGACAGACAGTGCACATCATAAATTACTGACTGGGATGGATACCACCCCCACGCGTGCGTTTGTGTACGTAAAATAAATCACACCAAAGTGAATTGCCAGGAACATGGACATTTCTGTAGTTGTAACAATGAAGCAGGGAAGGATATCTCTTTGGTATTAGCGCAACAAATCAAGAAAGGAAAGCTCTCTGGTTTTGGCCGTGGCAGTAGTACGAAGTAGTAAATGCTCTTACGTTATTACCGCGACATTTATAGTCAGTATTTATTTATTTATTTATTTATTTACTTTACGTGTCCAGAAAAATTACAAAATAAAGGGAACAATACAAACAAACTTACTGACTAGAATAACAAATGAAATCAAATCAAATGCAATGCAAATACCAGAATTTGGCAGTCTTGATGGCCCTGTCATTTGCTCTACGAAGATCGATGATGATGATGATGATGATGATAATTATTGTTTTGAGGGGCCTAACATCTAGGTTATCGGCCCCTAATGGTTTGGGTGATCGTGAAGATGATAATGAAATGTAAACTATAAGTAAAACTAACTTATATACTAGAAGAAGAAATGGGGGGGGGGGAGAAAAAAAGGAGAGAATAAGGCAAATAAAGGACAGGGGGTAAGGAAATGGCCTCAACCCTCGAATAATGCGGATTGAGGGACTTGGAAGGAAGGAGAGCTATGAGTGGCAGGTAGGAAAGTGAAAGAGGAGAGGGTCTGCCCCAGAGGTAATGGAAAATAAGGGGAAAACTGGACCCAGCTCAGGAATCCCTCGGGGTCGCCAACTCCCGAACCCACCAGCCGTGAACCCCTGAGGGTGTAGCAATATCCAGGGGGCACCAGAAGAGGTGGGGCTACATACACCCTGCCTTCTTGAGGGCCTTGAACAGAAGGCAGGAGATAACATGAAAAAAAAAGGAGGAGGCTGACCCCTCGCAGAAGGAGGGTATCAGAAAGGAAGAGACTCCCTAGGCCTCGGATACCCTAATACCGTCGGGGTCGGAAGAGAACAAGAGTTGGCCAAGTGAGGTCTACGGGAAAGAAGACGGAGAGGGGTCCGCCACAAGTAAGTGGAAGCAATGCCGGACTCAGCTGGGGCCCCATGGTCGCCAACCCGCGTCCCACTAGATGTGAGCCCCTGGGGGGTCTCCAAAGAACGTCGGTGGTGTATGTCTCGGGTAGGTTTCTGCATACCAGAATATGTTGTTGGTCCTGCAGTTCCCCACATTCACAAAGTCCGTCTTCAGTGTAGCCCCATGTCTTGAGAGTAGCTCTGCATCGAGATGATGATGATGATGATAATTGTTGTTTTAAGGGGCCTAACATCTAGGTTATCGGCCCCTTGCATCGAGATGCTCCGGTTCTCAGTCTGTTGATTGCCTTGCAGATGTCATACGGCTGAAAACACCCCGCCGTTCGTTCTTCCTTGCCATTGGTCCAATGGGCTTCGGGTAGTGAATCAGTCAGTAAAAATCGGGGAATTTTGAGTTGCACGTACATATTTAGTCCCCGTGGGGGTTAGAAAGGAGGGTTTGCAGACATTCTTTCGCTGAACTTCTGGTGAATGTTTTAACCAGCACTATAACACAAATAAATGGAAACGGGGTGGGTACGCCCAGTCTCGTGAGGAAAAACTGAGAAAAGGCGGGTTCGATTCCTATCTCAGCCATCCTGGAAGTGGTTTTCCGTGATTTCTCCACTTCTACTCCAGGCAAATGCCGGGATTGTACCTAACTTAGGGCACGGCCGCTACCTACCCAAATCGTACCTCAATTACAATTTTCAAATACCCACACTAGTACAGACAGGGCCGCCGAGAGGATTTAAGGGCCCCTATGCAATGTTTTTCTCCCCCCCCCGCCCCCGAATACGTAAAATTATTATTACTATCCACTACTAGGTCTACCTATTCTGGAAAAACAATGCCATTGTGAGAAAAGCATCTGATGCTCAAGTCATAATTTTAAAAACAGGTTATCATACAAAATTCCACACATACCCAAGTAGACGGGGCTTAATGACCACGATGTCCAAGTCCCTCAAATGAAACATCAATACTGTATAGCGTAGTTTGTGACTGGCACTCATTTCATAAACTGGCAACTTACTATACAACTAGCTTGCCACGGTGGGTGAGTGGATAGCGTGTCTGTCTACTAACCCCAAGATTGCAGGTTCGCTCCTGACCGTCGTAAGTGATTTTTGAAAGGCGGCAAAAATACGACACGCATGTCATACGATATTGCCATGTTAAAGAACTCATTTGAATTCAGTAGGCCGTGTTCATAATGGAAAAATTAATCTCGGGAGTTTCCGCCAACACAAAGTTCCTCATTTCTCTACTAGAAAGCGCTATAGTGTTCAAGGAGCTTAGATATCTAAACTCCTTGACTTTCATAGTGATTCAAGGAACAACAAAATTCGACATGCAAGCCACCCTCTGGGTGTCAAATTACAACGCTTGCACCCGGCATCCGAGGCCATACGATATTATTATTTATACTATACAACTTACGCCTAGAACGATCGTTTTGCCATCCCTCGTCAGTAACTAAAACTGTCAGGGTTGTGACCAAGTAATCTGCAAGGAAAGGAATATATTGATTGATTTGTATCACTACATATTATCCAGCCTCCACGAACACAATATCCATTCTGTAGTTTTGAAAATCAAACTGTTCTCAGGGAGGCTCTTGTTCCTACGGGCCATCATTGCTTACGGGCCCTCCCCCCTTCTCGGCGACCCTGAGTACAGACGTCACAGTGACACAGGCTATCAGGCAAATTCTACACACACTCAAGTACACGGAGAGATAAAACAAAAGTTTGGTGCTTTTCAGTCGGTCAACACGAATGTACCAAAAAGAGGTGGGTTGTGCCCTAATCCTGAAATAAATTACATGAGATTAATAAATACACTAGGATGACCAGTTTCGATCGTCAAACGATCATCATCAGATCCACTACACTAAGGCTATAACATCTATGTTTGAGAATACAGGTGAAAAATATTTACAATATGTACAATTATTTAGTTGCAGTATTGGTAATGCAACTGTCAGTGTATGCTAAATGTAGTATATCTAATGTTAGGTGAAATGCTAGAATGGTGATAAAAATCCGGAGTTTGTCTGTTTGGGGTGATAATATGGTTACACGAAATCAACTATGGTTATACTGTAATAATACAGGCTGATACTTATCCGGTTAGTCTTCCTTACTGGAATTTCGAGCCGTTTCGTGTTTCCAGTAAGGAAGACTAACCGGATAAGTATCAGCCTGTATTATTACAATATAACCATAGTTGATTTTGTATAACCATATAATCGCCCCAAACAGACAAACTCCGGATTTATTTATCACCATTCTAGCATTTCACCTAACATTAGATATACTACATTTAGCATACACTGACATTGCATTACCAATACTGCAACTAAATAATTGTACATATTGTAAATATTTTTCAGCTGTATTCTCAAACATAGATAAGTGTAATGGATCTGATGATGATCGCTTGACTATCGAAACTGGTCATCCTAGTGTATTTATTAATCTCATGTAATTTATTTCAGGATTAGGGCACAACCCACCTCTTTTTGGTACATTCGTGTTGACCGACTGAAAAGCACCAAACTTTTGTTTACTTAGGCAACACTGAACAAGTAGTTCCGTGAAGAACTATACAGCCTATTTTCATATATCCTACTTATGTTAATTGCCACTATCAACATACACAATTTCAGTTTGATTGCTGTAATAGATTCGTAGATATTGAGAACCGACTAAATATTTCGGATGGTCGCCATGTTGGATTTTATATATGTAGGTCCTAGAGTTATGTACTGTTACATGCAGATTATTGTGAACGTGTAGTATTCAAACTTCAATCGCATAGTTAGGACACAAGAAAAAAAAACAAGGAGAGTTTAAAATTTTTCACAGCTGCCATCTTGAGGTTATGGAAACAATTGAAATAAATTAGATGCCAGTGGATTAACATTCGTATAAGGATTTACTGTACCAAGTTTCACTGCACGCGGATGGTTAAATTGCGAGAAACGTCCATGTGAATATTTATAATTCGCGTCACCGCCATGTTGGATTTGTGATCACCAGGTTATTTAAAGTCCTATAGGTGAACTTAAGTTCATAGCTCCTATGAACATTAAAAAATGCAGTTTGATTGCTAAAATACACACATCAAAAAAAGTTTTGCATCACCTCGGTTCCCAGATCTCCGGCATATAGACGTTGACTGTGTATATTGTATCCAAGATACAGTCCCTTTGACTGTTCATAGATGTCACTAAAACTGCTCAAAGATGTAAACAACCATGCATGAGCAGGGCCTATTAGACGGAGGGGGTACGACAGCCGATCAGTTCCAGTCATTCCACCAGGACGAAGGTACGCTGCTCATGTTGTCTGTAGTTCTACCATGCCTAGAAGGTCAATACCGCAGTTCGATCGCGTCCGCATTGTTACTTTGTGTCAAGAAGGGCTCTCAACAAGGGAAGTTTCCAGGCGTCTCAGAGTGAACCAAAGCGATGTTGTTCGGACATGGAGGAGGTACAGAGATACAGGAACTGTCGATGACAGGCCTCGCTCAGGCCGCCCAAGGGCTACTACTGTAGTGGATGACCGCTACTTACGGATTGCCGCTCGGAGGAACCCTGACAGCAATGCCACCATGTTGAATAATGCGTTTCGTTCAGCCACAGGACGTCGTGTTTCAACTCAAACTGTGCGCAATAGGCTGCATGATGCGCAACTTCACTCCCGACGTCCATGGCGAGGTCCAGCTTTGCAACCCCGACACCATGCAGCGCGGTACAGATGGGCCCAACAACATGCTGAATGGACCCCACGGAATTGGCATCACGTTCTCTTCACCGATGAGTGTCGCATATGCCTTCAACCAGACAATCGTTGGAGACTTGTTTGGAGGCACCCTGGTCAGGCTGAACGTCTTAGACACACTGTCCAGCGAGTGCAGCAAGGTGGTGGTTCCCTGATGTTTTGGGGTGGCATTATGTGGGGCCGACGTACGCCACTGGTGGTCATGGAAGGCTCCGAAACGGCTTTACGATACCTGAATTACATCCTCCGACCCATAGTGCAACCATATCGGCAGAATATTGGAGAGGCATTTGTCTTCATGGACGACAATTCTCGACCTCATCGTGCACATCTTGTGAATGCGTTCCTTCAAGATAACGACATCGCTCGACTACAGTGGCCAGCATGTTCGCCAGACATGAACCCTATCGAACATGCCTGGGATATGTTGAAAAGGGCTGTTTATGGACGTCTTGACCCACCAACCACTCTGAGAGATTTACGCCGAATTGTCGTTGAGGAGTGGGACAATTTGGACCAACAGTGTCTTGATGAACTTGTGGATAGTATGCCACGGCGAATACAGGCATGCATCAATGCAAGAGGACGTGCTACTGGGTATTAGAGGTAGTGGTGTGTACTGCAATCTGGACCACAAATGCTGAAAGTCTAGCTGTATGATGGTACAACATGCAATGTGTGGGTCTCATGAGCAATAAAACGAGCTGAAATGTTGTTTGTGTTGATCTCTATTCCCTTTGTATTTAACGGTTCCGGAACTCTTGGAACCGAGGTGATGCAAAACTTTTTTTGATGTGTGTAGATTCGTAGATATTCAGTATCGTCTAAATATTTCGGATGGTCGCCATGTTGGATTGTTAAATGTATAGGCCATAGAGTCATGTACCATTAAAGGAAAATTATTGCGTAGGTTCATTATTCAAACTTTCACTTCGATCGCATGACTACATCACAATAAATAAAATCTTAATTTTAAAATTCGCACTGCCGCCATCTTGAGGTTATGTAAACAATTGAACTAAATTAGATACCAGTGGATTACAATGTGTATAAATATTTCCTGTGCCAGGTTTCAGTGCGCTTGGAACATTAAATCGCGAGAAAGGTCTATTTAAAATTTTCAACTTCGCTTGGCCGCCATGTTCGTTTTGTAGTTAACCGGTTTTTGAAAGTCTTATAGATGGACTTCCAGTAGTGCCCTTTATCTCCGTACAAAATTTCAGGGGTTTATCGCTAATAGTTTCAGAGATATAGAATGCCGGTGAAATATTTCGCACATCCGCCATCTTGTGATTATGTAAACAATTGAACGAAGTTAGATGTCGGTGCATTACAATGTATATAAACATATACTGTACCAAGTTTCATTGCGTTTGGTTGGTCAAATCGCGAGAAACGTCTATTTAAAAGTCGAAATTCGCTTGGCCGCCATGTTGGTTTTGTTGTTACCAGGTTTTCAAAAGTCACATAAGTGAACTTATAGTAGTTCCCTCTATTACCATAGAAAATGTCAGGGTAATATCAGTAATAGTTTCGGAGATATTGAATGCTGGTGAAATATTCCGCACAGCCGCCATGTTGGATTGGTGAGTCGTAACAAAATTTGAAGGGCACGGTCGAGGTCGCCGGGAATAGTGCTATGAATTTTCAGAGTTTCATTGAAATCGCTCCAGCCGTTTAGATTTTATTAGGGGGACACACACACACGAATCACACACACACGGACAAAAGGTGATCTCATGAGCCTATTTTTTCAAAATTGAAAATAGGCTAAAAATGGCTTAAAATCTCACAATGTACACGGAGATACATGACCAAGATCTCACAAAGCCCCGTTATCTTTACACACTTCTTAACTGTTGAGATCCTCATGTGGGGTGGGGGGGTTGGAGATATTGATTTCGTTATCTTCTAGGCCAATGGGGAAATTTAGTGACATTACCCGTACTTTCGCTGACTCACTAGGAGGCGTACCGTATTACTCATTTAATATTCCTAGAATACCGTAGATGGAACAATTGATGGGTTGATGACGCATCTGGTAAAGACCTTCGTGGCTTGTTTCGGTGCCAGCAGAGTTAATATTTCAGTGCACATTATATATGAATTACTAACCACGATGGCTCAGAGCATTTAAGCGCTATGCAGAGGCCATTGTGACGCACCATCTATCCACATCTCTTAAAACGCTTTGATCAACGTCGTTGTAAGAATGTGATGGACTATTGACATTTCGTAAATTAACATGGCTATTAAGCTGGATCTTAAGCTCCTTAAAGGGGTCAGTATAGCTTAACACCTTGAAAACCCCCATTTTTCAAATTATTTTCAAACATTTAACCCTACTTTTCTAGTTCATTGTGGTGAAAGAATTGTATAAATATCTGCAATAATTTGGAGTTACGCCTTTAAAAGCTAGACTTTGCACAAGCTATTTAAAGGAGTCAGATAACTTTGTCGTTCATTTTCTCAAAACTGTATTTTTCAAATCTCTTTCCTTTGTAACCCCTCAAGTATAAAGTGTATTACAATGCATTTTTAGCCTATTTTCATTTATGAAAATAATAGGCTTAAGTGATCACTGATCACCTTTTGCCTGTCTGTGCGTATGTGTGTGTCCCCCTAAAAAATCTGAACAGCTGGAGCGATTTCAATGAAACTCGGTTAGGCCATAGAACTAGTTCGTCCGACCCCGACCGTGCCCTTCAAATTTTATTACGTCTCACCAGTCCAACATGGCGGCTGTGCGAAATATTTCACCGGCATTCTATATCTTCGAATTTTTAACTGATATCACCGTGAAATTTTATACGGTGATAAAGAGCACTACTACATGTTCACCTATGTGATTTTCAATAACCTGTTTACTACAAAACGAACATGGCGGCCAAGCGAAGTTGAAACATTTAAAAAGACTTTTCTCGCGATTTGACCATCCGAGCGCAGTGAAACTTGGTACAGCAAATGTTTGTAATGCACTGACATCTAATTTAGTTCAATTGCTTACATAACATCAAGATGGGGGCTGTGCGAAATTTTAAAATTAAATTTTTATTTCTTGTGTCCTAATCGCGCGATCGAAATAAATTTTTGAATAATGAACCTACGCAATAATCGTAATCTAATAGTACGTAACTCTACGGCCTACATATATAAAAATCCAACATGGCGACCATCCGAAATATTTAGATGGTTCTCAATATCTAGGAATCTATACAAGCAATCAAACTGACATTTTGTATGTTGATAAAGGCAATTAACATTAGTAGGATATAGGCCTGTGAAAAGAGGCTATTTAGTTCTTCACGGAACTCCTTGTTTCTCGCGTGTTCGTAGAGTGTCTACAAATCTGACCAAAATCGTGAGCCTTAGTTAGATGGTTGTTTGTAAAAGAAACCTATTTCCACGAAATAATGTGCCAATTTAAGTTATGTTAATGTATCACATGATTAAAAATACTCAACTAAATTTAATAACAGAGTTCTAAAAGAGGGCAGCATTGTAGCTGTTTCCTTACAAAGTAATCTCCAACGACAGAGCAGCAATATGTTAATAAATGTTTGACTTATCAGAGAAACGATGAAACTCGACAACTTAACAGTCGTCAGTTTTAATTGAAGGGTTCATTCCAATAACATTAACAATTTGTGTGATAACCTGTGTTATTGTGATGGCTGTACCTGTATGTATGTGTGTGTGTGTGTGTGTGTATTTGTGAATTGGGAGATAGGATTGGGATTGAGGCAGGCCTGAGGAACCATCCCAGCATTTGCTTGGAGTAGAAGTGGAAGGAAGCTTGTAGTTTAACGTGACCGTTAATCGTGAGATCATGAGCCACGGGACCTCCTTTTTACGTGGAATCCGAACCACAGGACATGGCATTTCACTTCGAAAATCTCACATGCATTGACCGGGAATCGAAACCAGACCGCCTTGGTGAGGAGTAGAAGTGGGGAAGCCAGGTTGGCTGAGATAATCGAATGCTCTTCTTCTTAGTTTTGCCTCACAAGGCTGAGTATACCCTGTTCTAGCCTTCAGACCAGAATTACAATTTCTTGGTAGAGCTGGTAATCGAACCCGGACCTACCAGACAGCCAAGAATGCTGGCCGCTACACTTATCACCGGGTCACGATACTTCTGGAATGCTGACGTTTAGTTCAGTAACGGAAATTCAAATCCGATTACCTATGCAGGGGCACCATGGGCAGGAAATCAGCTTCACCCCCGGAGGAAAGTCTTCCATGTGGACACCAGGGGAAGTGGACAACTTGGAAAGCCCTTAACAGACTCCGTACAGGAGTCGGCAGAACTGAAGTAAATCTGCGGAAGTGGGGTTTCTCAAGCGACTCATCATTTTGTGACTCCAGCTAAAACTCACATTCGCGCCTTTCATCTACCGCATGTACAGGCCTCTCAGAAGCTCAATGTATTCTGGAAAGGGAGTTTACTGGCACATTGCTTTACACCAAAGTACTTGGGAGTTATGCTGGATCACACATTAACATACAATAAACATTGCCAAAACTTAAAACATAAGATAGCTGCTAGATACAACATCTTATGCAAATTGTGTTGAGGAACACAACCACAAACATTCAGAAAATCAGCTCTAGCTCCATGCTACTCTGCAGGCGAATATGCCTCCCCGGTTTGGTACTGGTCAGCTCATGCAAAGCAGATCGACATCGCTCTCAACGAAAGTTGCAGGATCGTTACAGGATGCTTAAAACCAACACCTATTGAGAAGATCCAACTTCTAGCTGGTATTGCTCCTGGTGAGGTTCGTAGGGAGGTAGCAGCTAACAAAGAGAGACTCCAATTATCTACTTCAGAAGCACATCCCCTCTATGGATACCATCCTGCCACACGGAGGCTGAAATCTAGATAGAAAGTGTTTCCTCCGCACATCAGTTAGCTTCAAGGAAAAGCAGAGAATGCTAGGATCAAGATGTGGAAAGAAAGAACGAACCACCTTTCCAACTGGATGGAGCCGAAGGAAAGTCTTCCATGTGGACAACCTGGATCGGCAGAACAAGGGTAAATCTGCGGAAGTGGGGTTTCTCAAGCGACTCGTCATTTTGTGACCGTGGAGAGCAGCAGACAATTCAACATTTATGTCAGTGTGACTTATGTCCTTCAAAGTGCACTATGAATGATTTGATTGAAGCTTCCTCCAGCGCTATTGACGTCGCCCAATACTGGGCAAAAATCATCTAGCTCTCAAATTTGTTGCTCAATATGTGATTTGTTTTAGACTTGTATATATGTATGGTAGAAATGTAGATATCCTGTATTTACATTCTCTTTTAAATATTG
Organism: Meconema thalassinum; assembly: GCA_946902985.2. NCBI lineage: Eukaryota > Metazoa > Arthropoda > Insecta > Orthoptera > Tettigoniidae > Meconema > Meconema thalassinum. Next base: position 196,115,571 of record OX336395.1, read on the forward strand.
TGTACTTCTAACACGAAGAAAGAAAGAAAGAAAGAAAGAAAGAAAGAAAGAAAGAAAGACAGACCTGTCACCGAGAATGCTGTCGCGAGTAGAGGAAGTCCTTGTTACTCTAGCAATCTGGTGTGCCAGAATTCTTGTGACGTCATAGCTTGTCGTGCTTATTAATTGAATAATATGCTCAAGAGCATGGACACGGCCGTGACATGAGGCCACAGCCTTCTTAAAATAACAAGGAAAGCAAGAGAAAATAGCTACATCTCGTGTGTGGCCGTCGCTGGACTCTTTTCCTTAGTTTAGGGGCTGCGACAACGCGGTCATGTAGCCCTGTGTACCTTGGGTGTGTGTGTGCAATCTGTCTGATAACGGTGTTAATTGTGATGACTGTATCAGTGTGTTTTATCTGTTTTTAATTCAAGTAAGGACTGCCGACATTGAATTTTTCAAGTAGTTCCTACTTTTTCCGCCAAACGCCACCGTCCACGACACCTAGCTGTGTACTTGGCTACTACTAGATGCCATCGCGACCAGCGCCCGGTTAAGAACATTGGAAGAGCATTAATCAAACCTAACCTACAAATTTTGGCTTCACACAAGTGTAGTTAGTGGAAGGTTCTTTTTCATGCCATAAATCTATGACTGGCACCGCCGGCTTTACTTCCCCTCCGAAGGAAGGCACACTGAGGAATTTTAACGCTCTTAAAAAATTGGACGACTTTGGCCGGGTTTGAACCCGCAATATTGGGAATAGAAGCTCAGCATGCTACCAACTACGCCACCGAAGCTGCCTCGCTGGACTGTATTTCTTAGGTTTTAATAGACAGTGAATAAAATCCTGAGTAGAGGTGGCCTTAAATAATTTTATCTATTAATGATTCACTTTTCTTGTTGCTTATTTTGGGGCTCCGACAACGTGGTCATATAGCCCCGTGTATTTGTGTGTGCGAAATTTGTGTGAAATCCTGGGGTATTGTGATGACCACTAGTGTACGTATTTGTAAGTGGGGGGGAGGAGGATTAATATGATTGGGAAGGAGGCGGCCGTGGCCTTAAGTTTCGAATCATCCCAGCATTTGCCTGGAGTAGAATTGTGGGAAACCACGGAAAACCACTTCCAGGATGGTGGAGGTGGGAATCTAACCCTTGTCCTCTTAGTTTTACCTCACGTGGTGTTACATTTGCGTGTTAAAGAACACTATTCTTATATTCAATATAGGTTTTTTAATGCTTACAGTTATGTATTAACGCTTCCTCGCTGCGTGGCTCAGCAGTAACTCTCTCGCTTGCTGTTCCCAAGGTTGCAGGATCGAATCCTGGCGCAGTCAGCTGGCATTTGAGGGTGCGCAAATGCGAGGGAGACGTGTCTGCAGATTTACTGGTACGTTTAAGATCACGTTCAGGGCAAAATTCCGGCACCCCGGCGTCTCTAAAATCCGCAGTAGTTAAAAGGGATGTAAAACAAATAACATGTGTTATCGTTCTTTGTTTCAGACAAACCCCATCTTTTAAGAGGTTTACTGTGTGGCGTAGTGACTAGCATTGTTGGCTGTCACCGCTGAGGTCCGGTTCGATTCTTGGCTCTGCTAAGAAATTGAATTACCGGTATGGTTTGAGGGTTGGAACGTGGTACTCAGCCTCGTGAGGGATAACGGTGGAAAGGTGGCCTCCATTTATAGCTCAGTCATCCCAGAAGTGGTTTTCCCACTTCTCCTCCAGGCGAATGCCGGGATTGTACCTAAATTAAGGCCATGACTGCGTCTTACCCAAACCCAAGCCACATTGCCACAGTTTATCAAATTACACACACACAAGTAGGCTACACGGAGCTTAATGATCATAATGATAAATCAACAACAACAATAGTTCCCTTCATATTAAGTCAGGAAGCCAATGTACTGTGTCTGTGTGAACAGGTGACACCACTCATTCAAAAGAAGAGCCACGTGCTTGAAAGAATGCAGTAGGGTTCAGTATCGTCCGCGCATGCGCGAGTCGTTCCTCGTGCATGTCAAGAGCACACAGCTGTCAATACTCCAATACCTTGATATTGTACATTGGTTGCTCAGGACCATCATGCCGTCAATATCTCATTTCATATCGCAGACCAGGTCTTCTTTCCATTTACTGGAAATGTTGTCAATATTATTTGGCTTGCTACCGACCTGGGTAGCTCAACACTTACACGGTGCGGCGGCGGCGTCCCGCGGTGTAGTCGTGCTCGTTAAATCATGCACCACGTCCGCGAGGACAGCTGTGGAGGCAAGTCCGGAGATTGCAGGTTTAAATCGCGGCGCTGACAGCGACTATCGTGAGTGTGGGTTTTCCAAGGCAAATGTGGATAGTGTCTTACTTAAAGTCCCTGTCCCTTAGACAGTTACAAACTCTAGTACAATTATTACATAAATACCGATTGTAGACACGTTCAACGCACACCAAACTACACGGGGCTAATGACAAAATTATTTGTCCCAAGCCCCTAAATACAGGCTGTTCCAAAACCACGAGTTTGAGTATATGCGTACGCGCGAGTACTCAACAGTGATGCTCGGAGTATGGTTGGAGAGGGACTGGAACACAAATCCATGCGCTTCCTGACAGTCGTGATATATCCACCGCGCAGTGACGGCAGCCCTCCACAGCAGAGCTGTATTGCATATTGCAGGTTTACTCACGCAAGGCGGCGAGTACTCCTCTGCACACTGGCGAGCAGCTCGGCTGGAACAGCCTGCTCTAAAATGTAAATGTAACGTCCATGTCCAGATTTCCCCTTGAATTCATAGGCCAACTAGAACAATTTTTGTATGAATGTGTGAGTGAATGGAATGACTAGTCTATAGCAAAACGTAGTTAAAAGTTCATGAATTGTTATTACTGTATGTACTTTTTTAGCTTAGTTAATAACACACAGTTGATATTTCTAGCTCTTTCAACACAAATTTGCCCAATGACTGGGTACAATGTATAAAATATGTAAATAACACTCGAGTGGAACATGAATTAGTTAATTATCACTATTAGCTTGCCACGGTGGGTGAGTGGTTATCGTATTGGATTACTAACCCCAAGCTTGCAGGTTCGCCGTGGTAAGTGATTTTTGAAAGGCGGCAAAAATTACGACACGCACGTCATACGATGTTGGTATGTCTAAGAACCCATTTGAATTCAGTAGGCCGTTTTCATAATGGTAAAATTAATCTCGGGATTTTCCGCCAACACAAAGTTCAAACTTTGTAAGAATAATAGATTTTCCGCCTTCAATACTGTTTATTTCTATTACTTACAGGGACTAGTTTCGGGGGGTAAATACTCCCCCTTCCTCAGCCTGTCCAACAAAACTTCACAATGGAAAAACTTTCCATGTACAAGCTCATACAAAACATGTGTTTCTATGTTTTGTATGAGCTTGTACATGGAAAGTTTTTCCATTGTGAAGTTTTGTTGGACAGGCTGAGGAAGGGGGAGTATTTACCCCCCGAAACTAGTCCCTGTAAGTAATAGAAATAAACAGTATTGAAGGCGGAAAATCTATTATTCTTTCAAAGTTATAGTTACGTCAATACGGACCTGAATAATCGACATTATGAACCCAAAGTTCCTCATTTCTCTACTAGAAAGCGCTAGTGTCAAGGAGCTTAGATATCTAACCTCTTTGACTTCCATAGTACTTCAAGGAACAACAAAAAATTGACATGCAACTGCCCTCTGGGTGTCAAATAACAAAGCTTGCACCCGGCACCCGAGGCCATACGATATTATTATTATTATTATTATTATTAGTAGTAGTAGTAGTAGTAGTAGTAGTAGCACTATTATAATGGGGCAGTAATACATAATACTAATACGTGTAATTTTTTCCAGGAGGGTTATTTACGGGGCAGATGACCTCGTAGTTACGCCCCTTAAAACAACAATAACTAATGTATGTCTACCCTATATTATTCCCGTTTTCCAACGGGGTCGGGGATGAGATGCGATGGAAGTCTTTGTGGCGATGATTTTTACGACTGGATGCCCTTCCTGACGCCAACCTCATGAGAGGAGTTAATGAGATATGAAATGAATGATGGTGAATGAAACTGGGCAAGGATGTGGAAGGAAGCGGCCGTGGCCTGTCAGAAGGTACCGTCTCAGCATTTGCCTGGTGTTGAAAATGCGGAAACCACGGAAAACCATTTCAATGATGGCCGACGGTGGGGCTCGAACCCACGCGTCTACTGAGTCAGCAGAGAGCTTGGCCCCATGACCTAATGCTGCGCTTTAGCCAGCGTAGCCACTACTGTCGGTTAAAAGAACAATAACTAATAACTAGGGTTATTTACATAGTAGCCTATGTACATTGTACTCCGCGCAATCAATGGGCAAATTAGTGTTGACCGACTGAAGAGCTACAAATGATAGTTTGTATAGGCAACACTGAAAGAATGGCTTCAAAACTTTACATATCACACAGTTGCCGCTTTAATTCTGGTATTTAAGTTTGGTAAACAATCTCTACTTAGTATAAAACAAAGTGCCCGATTCTTGGATGTAACGGGTAATCTCGAGTACCACTGAATGGATTTTGATGCGGTTTTCTCAGTTCTTTGAAGGATTTCTCAAAGAAAGTTTCGGTGGAAAAGCATTCATTTATGACCAAGGGACGCCGAGCAGTAACAATATCAGTGAATCGAGTCGAAGAAAAACCTGCCGTCCGTACGCCTTTTAAGCTTCCGATGGGTAAACCGTTCAAATATATATAAATGAGCGTAAGAATTGTTCAGCATAAAAAGTTCTACAATAAAGTCCGCGACAGCATCTGTCTTTAATAAATCGCCAACTAAAGTGTTCGTTTTGTTTTAATTTCTTCCAACAATCTCCATGCAGTGGAGATTTAAATTACCAGCTTGGGAGGAAGTTTACAAGATAGCGAGCGAGCATCAAACTGTTGAGTCGTGTCGAGTTAAGATTTTAGGGAAGAGTATATGTGTTGGGAGTTTTGCTGTTCACCTCAGTTCTTATGAATTGGGTCTGGGACCTGCCGTCCTTTCCCCTTTTAAGCTTACGCTGGGTAAACCGTTTAAGATACCGGACAAGTAGTTGATATTAAATAAGCAAATAAATAAATGAGTTAACTAGAGCTCAGGGAACGGAAAATACTTAGAAGGATTTTAGGACCAATAAGGGAAGAGGGTGGTACTTACAGGATCAGGTACAACAATGAGCTCTATGATCATCAAGAAGATATCGTCACATCCATGAGGAAGAGACGATTAGCTTTCTACGGACATCTGACACGCATGGGTCCAGATAAACTTACCAGCCAGATCTTCACCACGACAGGAAGAGGGAAAGCGTCCAAAAACAAATGGATCACCACAGTGAAGTCAGACCTAGAGCAACTTGGAATTTCATCAAAAAACATACAGGATCGATCACAATTCCGACAGATGATTCAACATGGTGTCTTTCCAGTGTCTCTCACCAGCAGGGTAAGTACAGGGACTACCAGACCGAAGTGGACACAGGAAAGAAAGCAGACACACAGCCAGAAGATGAAAGCTGCCTGGGCTAAGAAGAAACATAAATTCCTTACAAGAAGTCAAAACGAGCCCCGTGGTCCTCAGTAGGCCCAAACGAAAAGAAGAAATGAGTTAATAACAACATATATCCGCGGCTCTCCACCCAAGTAAATGGTTTATTTTAATCTCACTCGGCTTGGTTGGTAGCCATTGTTTATCTTCGAAATAAATAAATAAATGGAAATTTAACAAATAATTTGTATGCTTCAGTGCCGGAAACCATATTTGAGTGTTGACTTAGTAAATGAAATGTAAATGCTATTCAGTCGGTCAACATGATTGTACCCAAATGTTATTTCCCTACACTTGTAAAAAATACATGAGATTAATGAATACGCTTGGATGATTAGTTTCAATCGTCACGCGATCCTCATCAGATCCTTCATTCTCAGGCAGTGAATTGTGACGGAATCTGTTATAGAACGAATATCACATGCCCTTAATAACGAGCTAAGCATTAAGCCATATTTAAGTTTCAGTAGAGGAGAATGATGAAGATCAGATGGGTTGATGTATTAAGACAAGTGGGAGAGGAGAGATGTTTCTGGCGACTGCTATTGAAGAGAAGAGCTGTTGGTATGACAAGCGTAGTCTAAGCTGTAGTGTTCTTCCGCGAGTTGAGAACAAAGTTATTACGACCTTGAAGGGCTGGTCTCTTTATTTTAGAAATCGCATAAGCATAGCCTAAACTTTGATGTTAATCACCGAGTTAAGAACAACGGAATTACGACTTTGAAGGGCCGGGGGGCTTTAGCTTTATTTTAGAAATTCCCATAAGCGTAGCCTAAACTTCGATGTTATTCCGTGAGTAGAGAACAACGGAATTACGGCCTTGTAGGGCTGATCTCTTTATTTTAGAAATTCCCATAAGCGTAGCCTAAACTTCGAAGTTATTCCGCGAGTAGAGAACAACGGAATTACGGCCTTGAAGGGCTGGTCTCTTTATTTTAGAAATTCCCATAAGCGTAGCCTAAACTTCGATGTTATTCCGCGAGTAGAGAACAACGGAATTACGGCCTTGATGGGCTGGTCTCTTTATTTTAGAAATTTGCATAAGCGTAGCCTAAACTTCGATGTTATTCCGCGAGTAGAGAACAACGGAATTACGGCCTTGAAGGGCTTTAGCTTTATTTTAGAAATCGCATAAGCATAGCCTAAACTTTGATGTTATTCCGCGAGTAGAGAACAACGGAATTACGGCCTTGAAGGGCTGGTCTCTTTATTTTAGAAATCTCATAAGCATAGCCTAAACTTTGATGTTATTCCGCGAGTAGAGAACAACGGAATTACGGCCTTGAAGGGCTTTAGCTTTATTTTAGAAATCGCATAAGCATAGCCTAAACTTTGATGTTATTCACCGAATTGAGAACAACGGAATTACGGCCTTGAAGGGCTGGTCTCTTTATTTTAGAAATTCGGATAAGCGTAGCCTAAACTTTGATGTTATTCACCGAGTTGAGAACAACGGAATTACGACTTTGAAGGGCCGGGGGGCTTTAGCTTTATTTTAGAAATTCGGATAAACGTAGCTTAAAGTGTTATTCCGCGGGTTGAGAACAGCGTTATTATGACCTTGAATATTTTCGCTGTGATAGCATAAGTACATTTCACGATACAGTGATATCTCTGCTGCCCAAATGTCTTCAATGAAGCAGTGTTGTGTTTGGACAGGAGTTAGTCTCAAGGGTGATAAAGCAGGGCGAGCAAGTGCTACTCCTACTGTTCTCCTAAGCTATATTTACATTTTTTCGGGGTTCCGTCTTGGCTCGCACAGCCACCACAGCAGTCGTTTAAAATACTTGAGGAGAGCAGGGACACAAAGCCTTGCCGTGCCAGCCAGGTGGGCATATCCGGGTCCTCCAGGCATATGAAAATATGTCTAAATGGCTGACTTATTTAATTATATGACTGTTGAAAATGTTGATATTGCAATTTTTCAGTCGGTCAATCATCATCATCATCATCATCATCATCATCATCATCATCAGGATATCCTTCCAGTGAGCCGGGTAGGAATATTGTAAACCAGGGGTTCCCAACCTTTTAGCAACTGCGTACCACTTGAAATTTTTAGAAAATTTGGCGTAACAACAGTCCTTATATTTTTACGAAACATATGTTTACTGTCACAAAAGTGCTCAATAGCGTGTTTTATTGTAATTAAATTACTGAGAAAACTTCATATTATTATTATTATTGCACTGGTATTTCGTTTTTTAACCCTTTTATCAAGACAACAATAAATATATAGCCTATAGTTTTTAATCAATTTTATGTTCGACCCTGACTATTATATGTCAGAAAACTGTAGACTACTATAATGAGGCTCATTATAACACTATTTTTCATTATGAAACAGTTTCTCCCACCAATCAGAGCTCAAGAAACAGTTGTTTGACCAATTAGATAATTAGATGCGCTGAGTTCCACGGCCTTCTAATTAAAATTTCACTGCCTGGCCTATTGTCATATTAGGGTAATCGAGGAGGCCATGGTCAAATACAAGGCATTCCTTGCGTCTCATGCGCTCTGTTCAGTACACCAAACTGGCGATATCTCGACAGATATTTATGAATATTTATGTTCGAACATAAAATAGTTATAATAATTATCGTCGAACATAAACAGTCGTATGCAACTCGCCTATAATGGTAATATTAAGACACTCATATGGAAATTATAAAACTCGCATTCGCTCGTTTTATAAACATACTCGTGTCTTAATTATTGCCATTGTAGGCTCGTTGCATAATGTACTATTTTCCTTGCTAATTTTATTTAAAATATATAGAGATATATGTATATTATTTAAAAAAAAATATTAAAGGAAAAAATAAAACGATTATTGCTAGGCCTAATTACAGTTTTTTATTACTCCTAGGTCTGAAAACATAATTGTATATACTTAGTATAAACTAAGCAAAAAAGCCCGACAGACGGGCAGCAGAGTAAAGTTTGCGTGGTCACGCACACAGAGGCCCTTACTAGCCTATCGATCACCCACGCGTACCACCGGTTGGGTGATGACTGTAATAAGTTAGAGTTAACTGTGTTAAGCCCCGGGACTTGAAGTAAGGTACTATCCCGGCGTTTTCATGAAGGGGACGTGGAATAATATGATGATGATAATTGTCGTTTCAAGGGGCCTAACATCTAGGTTCTCGGCCCCTAATGGTTTGGGTGATAGTGAAAATGAGAAATAAAAACGATAAAATGAAACCTACAACTAAAACTAACTATGGACGTACAAATTAGAAGAGGCAATGGGAAACAAAAAGGAGTAAATGTAAATCAAAGACAGGAGGAAAGGCAATGCCCTCAACCTTCGAAGAATGAGAATTGAGGGACTTGCAAAATGCATGTTCTTATTGGATAGTTCTTGACAACGCGCAGAGCCTCCGACGTCATTTTGTAACACCTGGTTACCCTGATGTTGCATTCCACCAAGTTCACCTGAGAGCAGCTGGTGACCAGACTGGCGGGGCAGGGTGTGGTAGCGACCAGCTGCTGAACCGATGGCAGGTGGTGCACACCACACACCTGCGGCTGCAGACAAAGAGTACAAGATCCTTCTTCTCTTCACCTGTTGACCGGTCCACCCCTGCTGCAGCCTACTTTTCTCGCTTTGTGACGTCACTCCGGGATGGAGCTCCTATATACCTGCCATACATACTCCCACACTTTGTAAGGTTGTTTTGTCCCTTGCAAATATGTTTGGAAGAGGGGAACCCAGTTCTGATGGCCGAATGTTGTTGGTAATTCGTTTGAGGACTGGGGACATTAGGGTCACCAGCCCCGTGTACTTGGGTGGTATTGAATTATCTGATAACTAGAGCCGGATGTTGATGACATGTCATCTTTTTACTGAGCTGTCTGAAACAATGCTGAAGTACATAGAAACTCCGGACGGGCCACCCCGTCTTCAAATATGTCATTTTTATTTTGCATCTTTTTGCATTTTTTTGCTATTTTTCAATTTTAAGAGCATTTTTTTAAAGTTGGTGGATTTTTTGGTCTTATTTTAGAGAGGTCTTTTTTTTTTTTTTTTTTAGTCATGCCACATCTTTATATGAGGGAGTTACGTCTCTCATAATTAAGAAGAAGTTAGTAGCTGATAATTTGAAATATAGATTCCATTTCCTTAATCAACCGGCTGGAAACTAGTCTTAGCAACAATCGTGGCGAAATTGCTGCGGGTATTGCATCAAAACTGAAAATATTGCCGGACAAAAACACCGGCTATAAAACATTATGCAAAATCTCAGACATTCTTTCTGATGAAAACTACTGCACGGATGGGATTGAGTAGGATTTAGCAGCAAACTACCTTCCTCACTTCAAGTACACTCCGATCACATCTCTTCGAGATATAAAAACTCGTTGGCTGATAATCGCAGATCATTTACATTTGACAACATCGGAATGACATGCGTAGTGCAGTCAAACTCAGACTAAAGTGAACATAAACCTTTTGTTAAGTGCTAGAAATCTATTTTGATTGACTTTTCAGTTTGAGAAAGATGCCATTTTTGAAATATTGGTGAGTTTATTATTATAAGATCATTTTCTCCATTTTATACTGCATTTTCAAATTTTTATTACAGTCATTTTTGAAAATTTAAAGTGCATTTTTAAACTTTCTTTTACGGCATCAACACCCGGGCCCTACTGATAACCTATGTTTCTGTGATTTTGAGGGCTCAGGGCTCGCGGAGGAGCAACTCGTTATTAACATAATATCGTATGGCCTTGGGTGCCGGGTGCAAGCTTTGTTAATTGACACCCAGAGGGCAGCTTGCATGTCGAATTTCGTCGTTCCTTTGAAGGCTATGAAAGTCAAGGTGGTTAGATATCTAAGCTCCTTGACACTACAGCTCTTTCTAGTAGAGAACGGAGGAACTTTGTGTTGGCGGAAAATCCCGAGATTAATTTTGCCATTGAACACGGCCTACTGAATTCAAATGGGTTCTTTAACATGCCAACAACGTATGTCATCCATGTCGTGATTTTTGTCGCCTTTCAAAAATCACTTACCACGGCCAGGGGCGAACCTGCAAACTTGGAGTTGGTAGTCCGACACGATAACCACTCAACCCACCGTGGCACGCTATTAACATCATATTCCGTGCCTTCCCATGACTTTTGGCCAATAAGTGTAGGTACTCTTCTCGGACATCTTATCGATGTTCTTTCGCAAGGCTGGTTGGTACTCTTATTTCCTTGAGCGTTCTTCCTGGTTGTCATCCTTGGCACACACAGCGTCTCCCGTTATCTTATCTTGTAGTTGTAGATATAGTAAATTACCCCTTATAAACCTACTTTCAGTTCTTTTAAGCACATTTTACTTTTTTTTATATATTTTTTACGGTCTCATTTCTTGTAGCCAGCTGTTCGGCGCCTACACTGTATTTTATTTCACAACCTTGTCTGGACTCGTGGCGGAATAGTTAGCATGCAAAGTTTTGCCCCGGAGAGTCCCGTGTTTGATTCTCGGCCAGGCCCTGAGGATTTTAAATCTCCAATGTAAATTTTTCCCTGGCTCGGGGTATTCATATTTCGTCCTCATCACGAATCCTAGGTAGTCCACGGCTGTCATGACTTGCACCAAGCCTCCTTCGAGGCCACACATTATTATTATTATTTTATTTTATTTGTTTGTTTATTTAATTAATGTTACAAGTTGTAATCCTGGAGATAATTAGAATTATTGCTGGTTCCGTGGTAGCACCTTTACGTCGACGAGGCCGTGGGTTCGATTCCCGTTTACACCAGAAATTTAGGCACTGGCGTGAGGGTAGGAGTAAGGTTCTCTCAGTTTCGTGAGTATTATGCAGTTTTGTAGGCTGCTTGATATGTGAAGTTGCGTCTCGTGGTAATAAAACCAGGCAGAAGTCTACGACAGATGGTGTCGTCGCGCTGGCCATGAGAGTCCCCCGTAATCTCCAACCTGTGAGTTTAGACGACCGTCTTCCAATCGTGTTATTATTCATATAGCCTATTATTTCAGTAGGATAGATCCCTCCTGCGGCGACCGATCGTGACAAATGAATATTCAAATGAAAGAGAATAGACATTAGCAGTGCCGAATTGCACTATAATTTTATATCTATAATTTATTTACAAAATTACTTTTAAAAATGTACGAAGTGTGCGATTTGCAGATAAGCTTTGGAAAATACGCTCCATAATTGCTGTCCACTTCACATTTTGACCACTGTGACTCCTGTTTCATATCATTTTAACATTCTGAGGTCATTCCTTTATCATTTTGCATGGATTTCAGAATCAGTAAATCAAAGGAATAAGTACTCTAATCAGCGGCTTCGGTGGCGTAGTTGGTAGCATGCTGAGCTTCTATGCCCAAGATCGCGGGTTCAAACCCGGCCGAAGTCGTCGGATTTTTAAGAGCGTTAAAAATCCCTCAGTATGCCTTCCTTCGGAGGGAAGTAAAGCCGGCGGTCCCGTGCCATAGATTTATGGCATGTTACAGAACCTTCCAGTAATTACACCTGTGTGATGAAGCTAAATTATAGACAGACAAACGCTCTTAGGTTCCTACGTTCGCCAGGAACAGACTGCGGTGGCGTCTGGTAACCAATTTCTGAACTAGTAGTCGTTGACGGTGGCGTTTGGCGGCAAAAGTAGGAACTACTTGAAAAAAAAATCAATGTCTGCAGTCCTTACTTGAATTGAAAACAGAAACAGACACTAATACAGCCACCACTGCTTCTATGTCCAAGGTCGCGGGTTCAAACCCGGCCGAATTTGTCGGATTTTTTAAGAGCGTTAAATCCCTCAGTATGCCTTCCTTCGGAGGAGAAATAAAGCCGGCGGGCCCATGTCATAGATTTATGGCATGAAAAAGAACCTTCCACTAATTACACTTGTGTGAAGCTAAATTATAGGTTATATTTGACTAACGCTATTAGTTTCCAACGTTCGTCGCCAGGATCCGAATGCGGTGGCATCTAGTAACAAAGTTCAGAACTAGTTGGTCGTTGACGGCGTTTGGTAGCAAAAGTTGGAACTACTTGAAAATTGAATGTTTGCAGTCCTTACTTGAATTAAAAACAGATAACACTCACTAATACAGCCATCACAATTAACACCGGTTATCAGATAGATTCTACACACACCCAAAGTACACGGGGCTACATGACCGCGTTCTAAACTGAGGAACCAACCAACCAAACTCGTGTCAGTTGATGGAAAGATCCCCGCCAAGGACAAAATTCCAACAACCTGGCGTCTGTAAAGCCACAGCTGTTATAGCCAAGGACGTCAAACCTATAACTTTATTATTAGTACTGTATGTTTGATTTCGCGTTTATGACCTTGCGCACAATATAGCAAGCATGTGTGTGCTCTCTCTGGATTGCTGTAGCCAGGTGTTCAGAGCTTGGGGTGGGTCAGTTGGCATTTCATAGTCTTGGGAGCAGTTCCGGTTGCCGATGTGAAGGTGGACCTAATGTACTTTCTTCTGAACTATAGTAGTAGTAGTGTGTCAGGAATGCTTTTCAGTCGGATCGACATGATTGTGGCCAACTCTATTAGACAGGGAGTATATTTAAACATACTAATGATGATGGTTTTACGCCCCTTTTAACTACTGTGGCTTTTAGAGACGCCGCGCCGGGGTGTCGGAATTTTGCCCTGAAGGGGATATTTAATGTGCCTTTATCACTTGATTTAATCGACATGTTTCGATCGTCACGCGATCATCGGATCCTGTTCGCGGATATGATTACACGTTTATACAAATATGTTTATAATTATTAAATTACAAAAAGTTCTTTAACTTCTGTAACGTGTGGTTCTTATTTATTACAGATACTGATACCGCTGAGGCCCGGGTTCGATACCCGGCTCTACCAAAAACAATAATTCTGGTCTGAGGGCTGGAACGGGGTACACTCAGCCTCGTGAGGCAAAAAACTGAAAAGAGGAGGGTTCAATTCTCACCTCAGCCAGCCTGGGAGTGGTTTTCCGTGGTTTCCCCCCTTCTATCCCAGGCGAATGCCGGAACGATTCCTAACTTAAGGCCACTTCCGCCTCCTTCCCAATCCTCATCCGAATTACAAATGTACACACGAATAGCCATCACAATAACACAGGTTATCAGACAAATTACACACACCGAAGTAGGTACACGGGGCTACCACGATGTCTCAATTCCCCTAAATGAATCAACAACAACCACCTTAATTTAATTCTTACTTCGTAATGATACAAATGATTCTTCTCGAGGATTTGAGTGCCGTTGGGATCATTCAATTCATTACTCTAACTTCCATCTACATGGCTTGCACTACTTGTACATTACACAAACCTTCATTTCTCATTATTATTATTATTATTATTATTACTATTATCATTATTATCATCATCATCATAATTTATGATATTATTTTCTAATACATTTAAATAATTATTCCACGAGTCGAGTCATGCAGCTATCTCGGGATTGCCATAAATAAAAGGTTACACTGGGGAGAGCACGTTGAGAACGTTGCTAATAAGGCGCAAAAGTTGTTATACTTCGTTATGAGAAGCAAGAAGGGTAGTAGTACTCAAGCCAAAGAATTGGCTTACAAATGTATTGCGAGACCAATTTTGGAATACGCCACGAGAGTGTGGGAGTCCTACCAATCAGCTCCAACGAACAAATTGGAGATGGTGCAAAGGAAAGCTGCAAGATTCGTACTTGGCAAATTCTCCCAAGCTGACAGTGTCTCTGACATGTTAAAAGTCATTGGGTTGGGAATCCCTACACAGCAGAAGACATAAAAAGAAGACTCCAGGAGATGTACAAAGCATACACGGGAGCCGGCCTGGAATGAATTGCGAAGCATGAGCCAGATTATATGGGGAAGAGAGGTCACGCATACAAAATTAGGCCCAAAATTTAAATACAAATTTAGCAAAGTATGCTTTTATAAACAGGGGTATTCAAACATGGAATGAGTTACCTGACGAAGTCTTAGAACCTTTTCCTAACACAGAGCTTTCCAAACGGTTTCTCATGGTGACACCCTGTTAGCACACCCATTTCATTATTTTAATTATAAACAGACTATATTTACAAAGGAGATTCATTTTAAAAAGTTAAATTTGTCATAGTATATATAAGATTTTACAAGTATAATATGCTATATTGAACATTCTTTGTCATAGTTACAAAACGTGCAACTTGATGTTCCAATTCAATGACTGCTATGGGCTTGGCGATCATAACAAATCTGCTTTATATCGGGTCGGATGCAGGACAAAAAAAAAAAAAAAAACGATCCTTACAATAGTCGCATATGACGTGTAACATCTGACATAAAAGAAACCTCACGTGAAATTGTTGATACACCGGTATTTTATAGTATTATTTGCACAAATATTAATCTATTGTAAAAGGGAGTGTTTTACAGATATTGTAGTTTATAATACGGAACTCATTTTATTAGATGATTTGTAGCTTCCACCAGCACTAGCCTGAATAAAGAATACAATATGGATCAACTAGATTAATAGACGCGACATCGCTCATAACCTTAAATTCCTTATAAACAGGTCCTCTTGTTTCACAGACCAACACGTAATTTCATATGGATTCTGTTAAAATGAGTCATATTGATAAGATACATATCGTTTAAAATGATAATCTGGTAGCAAAAATATCTACCCCGCCCAGGATTCGAACCCAAGATCTCTAGATTCACAGTCATACGCAATAACCCCACGGCGATTTCGATTACGCAAATATTGTGCACAAGATGGTGACTTATTTCCACGTTCCAATAATACTGCATTACGGAATTATGTTTCATTTATATTTTGCTTGTTTCGATAATGTTCCTGAGTGACATTGAGTTTAAAATGCCTTATGCCAATGCAATGCCGACTACTTACAATGTTTGATATTAAGGCATTTTACAACTAAAAATACTGATACGAAGACTTCGAACATGTAGCATGTCATTTGTTTAAATCACTTGACACCAGAGTTCGCATGAGCGTTTTCCGTTCAGTATGTCATATACGTTCCACATGGCCGAGAGTGCGTCATGGTATCAATTTTCGACACCGCGCGCTGATTGTTTCTCTTACCAGTGCCAGCTGGATCGATCGAGTTGGCAGTGCGTCTTATACTTCCGTTCGATCCACCACTGCCAGCTAGGGCACACTTCCATTCGATCGATCGAGCGGGCAGTGCATACTTCCGTTGTCCACCACTGCCAGCTAGTACACTTCCGTGTGATCGATCGAGCGGGCAGTGCATACTTCCGTTTGATCCACCACTGCCAGCTCGATCGTTCCGATCCACTTCCGTCCCCAATTTTCAAAATCACTCCCACAAAACTATCCAGCAACCGAGCGGAAAGATGTTACACATTAAAAAAAAAACGCATTGCATTTCCTCATCCAACATTCTCAAACTTTCACGTTTAACTGTTTTTGTATTATCCGTAACGGAAAACGCACTTTCACACGAATATGTAGTAAAAATACTGCAACAAAACTATGAAGGCTCTTTTTCTAAGGTGAGTAAAATCTTGTTGATTAGAAACACAGAAGCTGCCAAATTCTGACTCGGTACTTCAGTTCTAAAGTCTAGTTGTTTTCCGCCAGTTCCTCCTCTTCTATAATTTGAAGTTCACAAGAGCTGGGAGATGCAAAAGGATTTCTTATCCAGTCATATTGGTTTACATTTAGCCTTGGAAAATATCTCAGGACACCCTTGATGTTAGTACAGACACCCCGGGGTGTCGTGACACCCTGTTTGGAAAGCACTGTCCTAACATTATAAAAGTTTTCAAGAAGAAAATACATGTTGTATTCAGGGAACACAGAGACATTATGGAGAGAAATTGAGATGGTTGGTTCCTTAGTTTAGGGGCTGCGACAACGTTATCATGTAACCCCGTGTACTTAGGGTGTGTGTAGAATTTGTCTGATAACCTGTGTTAATTGTAATGGCTGTATTAGTGTGTGTTATCTGTGATTCAGATAGAAGTAGTTCCCACTTTTGCTACCAAATGCTACCGTCCACGACGGACGTGGCTACTAAATGGCATTGCAGTCAGCACCTGGAGGCGAACTTTGGAACTAATATAGCGTTATCAAATTAACCTACAAATTTTAGCTTCCACAAGTGTAGTTACTGGACGTAGTGGTTTTTATTTTTTCATGCCATAAATTTATGACATGGTACCGCCGGCTTTACTTCCCCTCCGAAGAAATGCATACTGAGGGAATTTTAACGTTCTTAAAAAATCCGACGACTTAGGCCGGATTTGAACCAGTGATCTTGGGCATAGAAGCTCAGCATGCCGCTGAGAAATTGAGATATACAGTATGTAAATATCTTGTTTTCACCAGGTTTTTGCCTAACTGTAACAGTACCTATTTATAAATAAATAAATAAATAAATAAATAAATCTCCACAAGTTGGGATCAGTCTAAACAAATAGTCTGGAATAGAGATGTGTTTTGAGCTTCGATTGATAAATTCAAGGGGTTCCAAAAAAAGCAAAGTAGAAGAGCCAAGAACATCTGGTCGGAAGAAAGGAAGAGGAACCCCAGTGAAAAAGATGAAGAAGTTCAGGCAAAAGAGAAAAAAATGACTAACCAACAAGTCAATTGTTTCCAGTGGTCCAAAGTATGCCAAAACCAAAGAAAGAAAGAAAGAAAGAAAGAAAGAAAGAAAGAAAGAAATCGCTATCATCCTTTCAGTCCAGCGCACACCACATTTATTTGACACGCAAAAATTCCACAACCGAAGATAGACAAACGATTTTGAACTAAGATATAAGCCAGAACATGTCCCTACTGAGAAGAGTAGGTGAGACGAAAACTTTTCTGAATACAATTCTTCAGAGGATCGGACACACATTTAGACATGAGGGACTCATACACGACGTCAGACTGAAGGAAGAAGCTGAAGACCGGGAACATTGGCATCAGAAATTCTCTGTACGAAGACATGGACCTGCCACTAAGCAGAATACTGTATAATAAATAATATAGTATTCAGTATAAAATGATTTTATTTCTTTGTAATTTCTTTGTATTTCTTTCTAATTCTGTAACGTCAGTAAAACTAGCAGGTGGTCGCAGTGGCGTCTTTGTCCGTGTATTTGGGTGACAGGTGGATTCATATCCGACTGTAAGTCGTCCTTGATGTTTTTTATTCTTGGTTCCCCATTGCACCACAAATACTTAATTGTAGCTTCCCGTTACCTTAGGTAAAAGCTTAAGGCATTCATAAATTACTCTCTCCTTTCACACAAATTTACATAAACGAAAATAATTAAAAACCACCAATTAGTTCTGTTTCTTTCATTTTTTTTCTTCTTTTCTTATATTTAACTTACGCGAAGGTTGAGTTAGCAGGTAGTCAGTCATCTTGAACAAAACAATATTCGGAATAGAAAACATTAGGGCTTACAAAATCGCACAATGCAGCTTCAAGAATAGCTATTTCTACAAGGTCTTTTTTCTGTGAGAAGTAAGGCTTTGAAATGACGGGAATGTATTGTGAAGGGGCTGGTCGCGGAATAAAGAACACAATCATGTTCTTAAAAAGGAAAGTGGGTCAGCATTCCCGGGGATATAACATTGTATGTTGGCTGGTTGGATCCTCAAAAACTACCACCACAGGCCAGATCGGTATACAGTACATACCCACAACATCCTAAGGTAGCACTATAATGAGGCTTCCTAGGCTTGCTGAGGAGTGAGGTAGTTTGTCACTGCTTTCATCGCCGAGTCACTCAGAACAATAGCACTAACCTTATGAGAAGAACTTTTCACAGTACCTACAGACACTAGTTGTGCCCTGAAGGCCATTACAGTAGAGTCTCGCAAACTCGGCACTCGGTAACCCGGCACTCCGGATTTCTTGTTCACCCTGACTGGAGAAAAAAATCATGATTTTTGTTTGTTTTTGTGTTTCCGCACAGAGCGTTATTATGTTTTCTTTCGTCTTCTCCATCAATGGAATTATCGACAGTTAAATACGACGCGAAACACGTTGACCTACAGTACATAGTAAGAAGAGTAACGACGACCTGATAAATACAGGGACAGTAAATGCACAAACTGTTGGCAGTAAGAAGTAAACAAACGATTCTCGCGCAGAGCGTTGTATTTATTTCATTGCGCATTCTCCGCAATTCTGTTTCTTCGTCGTGACGAGGCTTCAAAAAAAGAAAACAGGTTTCAAAGCGGAAAGCAAAAGAACATTACTAAATTTTTGTAAAAAAGTGAATGGTAATTTTCATTAAGTGAAAAAAAAAAAACTATTGCCAACGGGAATTGTTTTGTACACATACTGTACATATTATAAAAATAATTTGTAGGCCTTGTTTTTCTAAGTTTTCTTTTATAATATTTACAGTATTGTTTTCCTTTTTTTTTTTTTTTTTTTTTTTCAGTACAGCAGTACTGAACTATATATTCAAGTTCTGTAATTGTAGTGGCTTAATCGTTTTAAAACTTGTGTTTCTGTTAAAAACAAATACATGTACTGCATTGCATTACTTTTACACCAAAACAAACGCTTATTTCTTCTTTTTAACACATTTCCCGATAACCGGGCATTTTCGCGAACTCGGCCACCCTTCGGTCCACATTAGGCCGAGTTTGCGAGACTCTACTGTACTCACAAGGGAAGTATCAGGTAAGACAGGTCGGAACCTATCTTGAAACTTTGTGGACGCAATCGTTGTACTATAAGAGGACAACATGCGGAAAATCAGCCGCTAGATTGAACTGCAAGGCTCCGAAAATATGTGACGAATCTCTCATTTAAATCAATGGGAAGTAGCGAGTACCGTACATGTTGGAACGGACAGCCCTGACGGCCCAAACACTCAAGACCGGTGGGAAGGAGCCGTACCCTCAAGTCAGCATATACGTTCCTTCACGCTACTACTCCGAGTGCCACAGGGATGTCAGCTCAACCAGCCATCAAGCCTGCGTACCAGGATGTCAGGTACGATTTCGGAGCCTTGCGGTTCAATCTGGCGGATGATTTTCCACTCGTTGTCCTCTTCTAGTACAACGATTGCATCCACAAAGTTTCAAGATAGATATCGACCTGTCTTAACTGATAATTCTCTTGTCAGCACCACTCATATCTCAAAGCTTCCATATAATACGCTGAGCTTCTATGCCCAAGATCGCGGGTTCAAACCCGGCCGAAGTCGTCGGATTTTTTAAGAGCGTTAAAAATCCCTCAGTATGCCTTCCTTCGGAGGGGAAGTAAAGCCGACGGGCCCATGCCATAGATTTATGGCATGTTAAAGAACCTTCCACTAATTACACTTGTGTGAAGCTAAATTATATATAGGTTAAACATTCGACAAACGCTCTTAGGTTCCGACGTTCGTCGCCAGGAGCCGACTGTGGTGGCATCTGGTAACCAAGTTCTGAACTAGTGGTCGTTGATGGTGGCGTTTGGTGGCAAAAGTAGGAACTACTTGAAAAATGCAATGTCTGCAGTCCTCACTAGTATTGAAAACAGATAACACACACTAATAGAGTATTCACAATTAACACCGGTTATCTGACAGATTCTACACACACTCAAAGTACACGGGGCTACATGACCGCGTTGTCGCAGCCCCTAAACTGAGGAACCAACCAACCAACCTTCCATATAATCACAGCCATGAGTAGGACCGGGACATCGGCGGAAAGCCACATTTTACTTGGCTATAGAAAAATGCACTGCATTCACCAAGAGGTCAACAGGCAACAATTTACTGCGTACAAAGTTCTGTGTTGTTGGACGGTGATCTACAAAGACCTACTTTCTAAATGGCTATAAGTGGCACGTCTGTATTGTTATTGCTGATTCATATGGGGAGTTTGTGACTTTGTAGTAATGCAGCCCCGTGTACTTTGGTGTGTGTGTGTGTGTGTGTGTGTGTGTGTGTGTGTGTGTGTGTGTGTGTGTGTGTGACGGCTGTACTAATGTGTTTGTTTGTAATTGGGATAGGGAGTTTGATAGTAGGCCTACGTGGCCGTAAGTTAGGAACCGTCTCGTCATTTGCCTGGTGTAGAAACCACTTCTAGGATGACTGATGTGCGAATCGGAACGACCTCTTCTCACGGACGAGTGTCAGGACACGGACAAGTGTCAGGAATGGCAGATCGAGTGAACCTTTCTAACAAGGTTATATTACCGGTGAGCACGTGTTAACACCACTCGCAATTTGCATGAGGATTAGTCTGTAAACCAGTTTAACGTCTTTGACACACAATTAGTTAGGCATTTTTGCATTGAAGTTGTGGGGGCACGTACAGGGTCTTACATATAAAGTAAGAACGGAAAGCGGCAGTTTTGTTATTCGCTGCTGCGCTGCCCTTGGCCGAGCTTGTGGCGCGCCATGGCCCCCTGCTGTACTATTGAAAGCGCGCGCATAGTATATACGAGGGCTGTTTTTTTTTTAAATCAAGTTCCGATGGACTGTATAAACATAACAACTTGACATACCAAACTGATTTTACTACTAATTGTTTGCTTGTTTTATTCGTATGTCACAACATAATCGCCAAAACGATTGAAACATTTGTCGTATCGTTACACCAGCTTCCCAATGCCCTCGGCAAAATATTCTGCTGCCACTGAGGTGGGTACGTCTAGAGAGTCTCCTGAAGTTTTTCCTTTTTGACGAGGCGTTCTTCTCGCCCAACCATACCTTCAATTCTCGAAAAAGGTGAAAATCATTCAGTGCTGGTTTGGATTAAACGGCAGATGGTCCAAAACTTCGCACTTGAATTCTTTGTAACAGTCTATCGTAACGTTGGTACATTGTGGTCGTGAATGATTTTCACCTTTTTCGAGAATTGAAGATATGATTGAGCGGCAACTCTCCAAAAAGGAAAAACTTCAGGAGGCTGTCGAGGCATACCCACCTCAGTGGCGGCAGAATATTTTGCCGAGCGCATTGAAAGGCTAGTGTAACGATACGACAAATGTTTCAATCGTTTTGACGATTATGTTGTGACATAAGAATAAAACAAGCAAACATTTAGTAGTAAAATCAGTTTGGTATGTCATCTGTTATTTTTATACAGCCCATCGGAACTGAAAATAAAACCAGCCCTCTTATGTAGACCTACTATGCGCGCGCTTTCAACAATACAGGAGCGGGCCATGGCACGCCACAAGCTCGGGCAAGGCCACCTCAGCAGCGAATAACAAAACTGCCGCTTGCCGTTCTTACTTTATATGAAAGACCCTGTATAAATCCAGTACAAGGTGAGATGCGGGTAGTATCTGCGCGCGCCCGCTTAGGGGCAAGGTGCGCGGTAGACAGTCACACTTACTTGTGTATAACGAAAGGTTTGGCTTGACCCCCTGCTCAAATATGTGTTTGGTTGGTTCCTCAGTTTAGGGGCTGCGACAACGCGGACATGTAGCCCCGTGTACTTTGGGTGTGTGTAGAATTTGTCTGATAACCGGTGTTAATTGTGATGGCTGTGTTAGTTTGTGTTATCTATGATTGAGGTAGAAGGACTGCAGACTTTTTTTTTTTAAGTTCCTACTTTTGCTGCCACCAAATTCTACCGTCCACGACACCTAGCTGTGGACATGGTTACTAGACGTCATCGCAGCCAGCACGTCGCGACGAACGTTGCAACTAATAGAGCGTTAATCAAATTAACCTACAAATTTTAGCTTCCACAAGTGTACCGGTAGTTAGTGGAAGGTTCTTTAACATGCCATAAATCTATGACATGGGACCGCCGGCTTTACTTCCCCTCCGAAGGAAGGCATACTGAGGGATTTGTAACGCTCTTAAAAATCCGACGACTTCGGTCGGATTTGAACCCGAGATCTTGGGCATAGAAGCTCAGCATGCTACCAACTACGCCACCGAAGCCGCTAGATCAATATATATATATATATATATATATATATATATATATATATATATATATGTAAAAACCGGAACCAGCTCAGGAGTCCCTCATGGTCGCCAAGCTCCGAACACACTAGCCGTGAGACCTTGATTGTGTGACGCCATACAGGGTGCACCAAACATGGTGGGACCACACACACATTCACACACTCTGCCACCTTTAGAGCCTTTCGCTGAATGCAGATATAATATGAAAGAAACAAGGAGTTCCGGCCCTCTCCCGAAAATGGAAGCAAATGAGACACCCTAGGCATCGGCTACTCGAATATCGTCGGGTTTGTGGAGAGAGAACTAGAGTTGACCAAGGGAGGTAGAGGATACGTGGCCATATTGTAGCGGAGTTATCAAATGAAGCGACAAATACTACTCTTCTTGTTTGCTTCTTGAATGGGGATTTTTTTTTGTGTACTTCTTAGATTAGAACTTCTGCTTTGTATGGATGATATCGTATCAACTTATCTCTCTTTCTCTCTCCCCCCTCTCTCTCCCCTTGTCTGGATTATGAATTGAATTTCTCATATGTTGACATCTCTGTATCTGACATATTTGCTTTATGGTCGTCACCCTTACGTGACTTCCACTATAACGTGGATTTCCTTGCCCTGTTGTAAACTTGGGGTTCTTCAGTTGGCTCCCCTAACCTGTTGATTGTATTGAACATACCGTTCTTGCTAGTGATGTAATCTCGGTTTCATTCAGTGATAAGTAGAGACGAGAATTTTAGGCACTAAAAACCGTTAAAATAGGCAGGCATATAGGCTCTTAAAATAGTCAAAATAGGCATGTAAATAGGCACTAACGTGTAAAATAGGCAACAAAATAGGCTTGAAAAAATTCTTATAATTTAATAACATATTTAATTACTATAAGAAGAATTGGAGGGGTTGAAGGCTTCAAAGTCAAATTGTTCCTTGTTTCTTCTGATGGAAATTTCCCAAACGCTATTTCAGGTGACTTGCCAGAATTCCCATTCTTGTTCGTGGGGTAAACATACACACATCAAAAAAAGTTTTGCATCACCTCGGTTCCCAGATCTCCGGCATATAGACGTTGACTGTGTATATTGTATCAAAGATACAGTCCCTTTGACTGTTCATAGATGTCACTAAAACTGCTCAAAGATGTAAACAACCATGCATGAGCAGGGCCTATTAGACGGAGGGGGTACGACAGCCGATCAGTTCCAGTCATTCCACCAGGACGAAGGTACGCTGCTCATGTTGTCTGTAGTTCTACCATGCCTAGAAGGTCAATACCGCAGTTCGATCGCGTCCGCATTGTTACTTTGTGTCAAGAAGGGCTCTCAACAAGGGAAAGGGAAGTTTCCAGGCGTCTCAGAGTGAACCAAAGCGATGTTGTTCGGACATGGAGGAGGTACAGAGATACAGGAACTGTCGATGACAGGCCTCGCTCAGGCCGCCCAAGGGCTACTACTGTAGTGGATGACCGCTACTTACGGATTGCCGCTCGGAGGAACCCTGACAGCAATGCCACCATGTTGAATAATGCGTTTCGTTCAGCCACAGGACGTCGTGTTTCAACTCAAACTGTGCGCAATAGGCTGCATGATGCGCAACTTCACTCCCGACGTCCATGGCGAGGTCCAGCTTTGCAACCCCGACACCATGCAGCGCGGTACAGATGGGCCCAACAACATGCTGAATGGACCCCACAGAATTGGCATCACGTTCTCTTCACCGATGAGTGTCGCATATGCCTTCAACCAGACAATCGTCGGAGACGTGTTTGGAGGCACCCTGGTCAGGCTGAACGTCTTAGACACACTGTCCAGCGAGTGCAGCAAGGTGGTGGTTCCCTGATGTTTTGGGGTGGCATTATGTGGGGCCGACGTACGCCACTGGTGGTCATGGAAGGCTCCGAAACGGCTTTACGATACCTGAATGACATCCTCCGACCCATAGTGCACCCATATCGGCAGAATATTGGAGAGGCATTTGTCTTCATGGACGACAATTCTCGACCTCATCGTGCACATCTTGTGAATGCGTTCCTTCAAGATAACGACATCGCTCGACTACAGTGGCCAGCATGTTTGCCAGACATGAACCCTATCGAACATGCCTGGGATATGTTGAAAAGGGCTGTTTATGGACGTCTTGACCCACCAACCACTCTGAGAGATTTACGCCGAATTGTCGTTGAGGAGTGGGACAATTTGGACCAACAGTGTTTTGATGAACTTGTGGATAGTATGCCACGGCGAATACAGGCATGCATCAATGCAAGAGGACGTGCTACTGGGTATTAGAGGTAGTGGTGTGTACTGCAATCTGGACCACAAATGCTGAAAGTCTAGCTGTATGATGGTACAACATGCAATGTGTGGGTCTCATGAGCAATAAAACGAGCTGAAATGTTGTTTGTGTTGATCTCTATTCCCTTTGTATTTAAAGGTTCCGGAACTCTTGGAACCGAGGCGATGCAAAACTTTTTTTGATGTGTGTATATTGGGAGTTGAGAATATAATTCTGTCGAGCACACCAGCTGCAATATAATGCACATTATGTTCGACGATGTCGAAATGTAAACATTATGTGTCAGAAAACTGTATCATAATGAGGCTCATTATAACACTATTTTTCATTATGAAACAGTTTCTCCCACCAATCAGAGCTCAAGAAACAGTTGTGTGACCAATTAGGTAAGGATACCTTCGCGCATGCGCTCAAAATCCAACATGTCTATATAAATTACCGAAAGTGCACCGTCCATATGTTCGCGTAAATAAACTGGCAAATATGAGACAAAAAATAGCACTATACCTTAATATCCCCAAATCCAATTTCTACACAGCACATTGCTTTCAAACGACTTCGGTGACAGTTTTACTGAATACTGGTGCACACTCTGCACATATGGCATTGAAGCACACAGATCGCATGCGTCGGTCGGTCAGAGAGCTTCGAAAACAGAGATATCCTACCCAGCGCTGCACTCCGATCACAAAATTCGAGTGACTGAATCTCAACACATATTTATGAATGAAAATGAAAATCCACAGCCTGTTTCCAGCCTCCGACCGGGTCAGGAATGGAATGAATGAAGCCCCGATCTAGCGGCGAGGATATGAACTGTGCCGGCTGCCGAGGCCTGACGCACTCCTCTGGGGCAATGATTAAATGAATGACAGATGAAATGAAATGATAGTGGAGAGTGTTGCTGGAATGAAATTTTGACAGGGAAAACCGGAGTACCCGGAGAAAAACCTGTCTGCCTCCGTTTTGTCCAGCACAGATCTCACATGGAGTGACCGGGATTTGAACCACGGACCCAGCGGTGAGAGGCCGGCATGCTGCCGCCTAAGCCACGGAGGCTAATATTTATGAATATTTATGTTAAAACATATAATAAAGTTATGATTATCGTCGAACAAAAAACAGTCGTATGCAACTCGCTTATAGCCTAATGGTAATTAAGACAATCGTATGGAAATTATAAAACTCGCTTATGCTCGTTTTATAAACATACTCGTGTCTTAATTATTGCCATTATAGGCTCGTTGCATAATGTAATATTAAAATACAGTCAAAAGGCATCAAATAGGCAATTATACTCCAAATAGGCACAAACCCTTGAAATAGGCATTTATAGGCACAATAAAACCAACGAAATCTAGCCTAAAAGAATCTAAAACGGATTTATATCTCGAAAGCCTACGTTTCTAAATACAGGAATAAAATAGGCAAATAGGCAAATTCCCGTCTCTAGTGATAAGTAAGGCCCGGAATTTCATGTAAAATCATATATTTGCATATTTAGGCCTACCGTATGCATGCTTTGGTTATTGTGGCACAATGAATCATATTTTTCTCCTTTGTCTGTTTAAGTGCACATCTCTGCTTGAGAAGGGCGTATATTCTACGAAGGCTGTTTTTTTTCAACCCCCGATGGGCTATATGAAAATAACAGATTGACATACCAAACTGATTTTATTACTAAATGTTTGCTTGTTTTATTCCTATGTCTCAATATAATCGTCAAAACGATTGAAACATTTGTCGTATCGATACACCAGCTTTCCAATGCCCTCTGCAAAGGTTTCTGCCACCACTGAGGTGGGTACATCAGCATAGTCTCCTGAAGTTTTTTTTTTCCTTTTTGACTAGGAGTTGCCGCCCAACCATACCTGCAATTCTCGAAAAAGGTTGAAATCATTTAGTGCTGGCATGGACTAAACGGCGGATGGTCGAAAACTTCCCACTTGAATTCTTTGAGAAAGTCTATCGTAACGTTGGCACAGTGCGGTCGTAAATGATTTTCACCTTTTTTGAGAATTGAAGGTATGGTTGGGCGGCAACGTCTCTTCAAAAAGGAAAAACTTCAGGAGACTGTCCAGACGTACCAACCTCAGTGGCGGCAGAAATCTTTGCAGGGGGCATTGGAAACCTGGTGTAACGATACGACAAATGTTTCAATCATTTTGACGATTATGTTGAAACATAAGAATAAAACAAACAAACAAACAAACAAACATTTAGTAATAAAATCAGTTTGGTATGTCCATCTGTTATTTTCATATAGCCCATCGGAGATGAAAAAAGACAGCCCTCGTAGTTTCTTATTGTTTTTAACACCTCTTGTTACGTCATGTTCTTCAAGTCGTATATTTCGATTCGGACTCCGAGAGTCTTTCGCAGAATAATACTGAAATTATGTTAATACCTAGGAAATTACAGTCCTTTTTGCATGTTAATATCAATTATTTTTATTCAGCATTCACTATGTAAATTATTATTATTATTATTTAATCGAATAGCCCTATTGCAGAGCACGTAAAATCAATACTTCAAATCTTGCCACATGTCTTTTTTTTTCTCTCTCTGCCTAAATTCGCTCCATCCTCTCTGATCTCGGCTTTCGGAGCTGTTCAATATTCCGGGGCTGCTTTCGTTGTCTTTCTTGTTCCTCCCTGAAGATTTTTTGAATTTTGTCCCGAAATAAATTCCTATTATATGTATCTGTAATGTCAATGTCGGCTTCCTTAAGATCCTTTAATGTCTGTGTAAACCACGCTGGTTGAACTTTGTTTTAAAATTTTATTATTATTATTATTATTATTATTATTATTGTTAGCCTGCCATAAATCTAGGACATGTGCCCGCCGACTTTACTTCCCCTCCGAAGGAAGGCATACTGAGGGGGTTTAATGCTCTTAAAAAATCCGACGATTTTGGCCGGGTTTGAACCCGTGATCTTGGGCATAGCAGTTCAGCATGCTACAGACTACGCTACCGAATCCGCTTAAGAATAGTAAATTGTGTGTTATTTATTACACAAGAACCACGTTTATCCGGCTCTCATTAATTCGGACCTCCTGTTTATCCGGATCGAGAATAATAAATATGTATGTTTACTGTACATTATTTTTCTACGGGGTCGACTCTTCTTGAATGTTTTTTTTTTTTTTTTTGCCAAGGTTAGTTAAGGACAAGAATTGGAAGTAATTCGGCCACGATCTATGAAATGTACCGTCTCGGCATTCGCCTGGAAGTGAGAACTGATGTTAGTAAAACGTCTTCGTGATCGTGCTGCGTGCAAATGCTATACAAATGTAAAACAGAAAAATCTAACACATTATTTTAATGAATTAAACAGAGTCGTAAATGTAAGAACAGTGTTTTAATTTTTTTTTTTGCAGAATTGAAAAAAGGTATTACAACTTATGTTAATAGATTATATAACACTAGCGGACCCGTGTGAGAAATCTCGCATGTTCATAAACCACACTTTCCCCAATAGGTTTATAATGAGAGACTTAGGAGAAAGGTGATGGTTTTTATTTCAACCAAATGATTATAGAACACTATGAACATTTCAGGATAAAGGAAAGACCTCAGAATGTGAATATGACATGAAACAGGCGTCACAGTGGCCCGTGGACAGCAATTATGGAGCGTATTTACCTACATCAACGGTGTTTGCAAACCGCACACTTCGTACATTTTAAGTCATTTTTTAAAGAAATTATCGATATTTATGAAATTATAGTGCAACAAGTCACTGCTAATGTCTATTCTCTTTCATTTGAATGCTCATTTTCACGATCGGTCGCTTGTGAGCGCCGCAGGAGGAATGCATACTACTGAAATAATATATATGATGATTGTATTTGTTTTTTAGGTTTTTCTTCGGATTATCCGGATTTTCGATAATCCGAATACGTTTAGGTCTCACTTAATCCGGATAAACGAGGGTCTTGTGTATTATTATTATTATTATTATTATTATTATTATTATTATTAATATTATTATTATAACTGGTAGTTGCAGTAATTGAACTGAAGCAAATACTGTAGATCTTGGTGATCCTTTTTTTTTCGTGGGAAGTTGCCTATGAGAAGTGCTAAGATAGGAAAGACGAATAAGGGGAAGGCGGGAGTGGGGCTAGATATTTCATATTTCAAAAGGGAGGCGCGACAGAGAAAGTTTGAGAACCACTGGACTAGACTGGACGCTGAAAGGCAAAAGAGTTTCAAGTGAAAATGTATGTAATGTTCCCAAACCATTAGGGGCTGATAACCTAGATATAAGACCCCTTATAACAACGTTTGTCATCGTCGTCATCCTTTCCAAGGTATTAAACCACCTAGTGCAAAACTACTGTCATGATCTTGTTCTAATAAGAGTTTCTTGTTTCCAGGGCGGTGACGGACCCCCGAGACGGGCGGCGCGTCGCTCTCAAGAAGCTGCCGAATGTCTTCCAGTCACTCGTGTCGTCAAAGCGGGTCTTCCGGGAGCTGAAGATGCTGTGCTTCTTCAAGCACGAGAACGTAAGTGTCCTGTTTTTCCTTACTTTCCGTGATGATTCGAGATAGCAAAGAGGAGAAAAGGTAAAAAACGCTGACGAGCAAAAAGGAAAGCGGAACACTTTTTTTTTTTGTAATGTTGAAAACATTTTCTTAGCGGTCATCTTATCAAAAATGTAAAATTAAGCAATTTCCTCAATTGTGGCAATAGTTGACGGGCTGAAGAGCTCGGAAAGGTTTCAAATTGTGAGTCTTGAAGAGCTCTATCAAACTAAAAACCAAATTTTGAAAATCACATCCGTCCTAAGTGCAGTTCCGGAAAACCAGCCTAAAATCGCTTGTTACTTGACAGTTTTTCCTTTTTATTCAAATTTCGAAAATCACTTCCGGCCTAACTTCAGTTCCGGAAAACCAGCCTAAAATCGCTTGTTATTACTTGACTCTTTTTTCTCTTTCAATCAAATTTCGAAAATCACTTCCGGCCTAAGTGTAGTTCCGGAAAACCAGCCTAAAATCGCTTGTTACTTGACTATTTTTCTTTTTCATTCAAATTTCGAAAATCACGGAAAACCAGCCTAAAACCGCTTGTTACTTGACTCTTTTCCTTTTTTATTCAAATTTCGAAAATCACTTCCGGCCTAAGTGCAGTTCCGGAAAACCAGCCTAAAACCGCTTGTTACTTGACTCTTTTTCTTTTTAATTCAAATTTCGAAAATCACTTCCGGCCTAAGTGCAGTTCCGGAAAACCAGCCTAAAACCGCTTGTTACTTGACTCTTTTTCTTTTTCATTCAAATTTCGAAAATCACTTCCGGCCTAAGTGCAGTTCCGGAAAACCAGCCTAAAATCGCTTGTTATTACTTGACTCTTTTTCTTTTTCAGTCAAATTTCGAAAATCACTTCCGGCCTAAGTGTAGTTCCGTAAAACCAGCCGAAAATCGCTTGTTACTTGACTCTTTTTCTTTTTTATTCAAATCCTAGCCAGATTAACTTATTTTCATAACTCTTTCTTTAATGTGTTCCTTGGTTCAATACCCTCATGCGTTTCTTTTTTTATATTCTTTGAAAACTCCGGCTTAAGTAAAACTCTGCATTGACTCACACTAGCACTTGTAGTGGTAGAAGAGGCAAACTGCTAATCTAATCGACCGGATGTGGTTGAGTTTCCAGTGAACAATCATCAGTCTACCGCAAGTCGGCAACTCGTAATAAACGGTGTGGCCTTTACGTTTGCAAAAGTGGGGAAAACTACTAAAATTAATTACAAATGTGCCGACAATAAGATTCTATGAGAACCGGGTTCGATTCGTTGATCGGACGAAAATGTAATCACTGTGGATTTTACATTTTTTTCTTTCCTTTTTTTTCTTTTTCTCGAGAAATGCAAATATAATGGACTACGATGGTGGTCAGAATGCGAAATAACATCATCGTTATTCAAGGTACTGTATTATTTATTACACCTTTATGAAGGCAACAGGCTTAATGTTTACAAAAAATGAAGACAATGGAACCCCTCCAATAATGGAAGTCGTTCATTGTCATTATTGCGTCAATATCTACTGTCGACCAAAGTATTATGTGCACTCGAGTTTGAAGGTTGTTTGTGAAGTAACCAATAGAGGAATAGGCCTACATAAAATCCAATAACATCATCATTTTCGTCGTTCTATTTTACGTTCATGTAGGTTTGGAATTTTTAATTTATATTTTAATATTTTTTATCGCAGTTGGAACACAAAAGGGCACGTTTTAAACGTGTTTCAACCATGCGTCACATTTAAGAATTATCTCAAAAACCCGTCATCAGATCGAATCCAAATTTGAACACAATATACATTGGAATGTTGTATAACTGGTTTATTAATTTCAAAATTTTGTGTGTCCAAGAAAGAAAGTTATCATTTTTGTAAGGTAACTTTTTCTCGGCTCGGGGTGGTTGGAAAATATAGTTCTTGGTCGCGTTGTAATTCTTATACATCGAAAAGTTATGCTGTATGACTGTGAAATACTTAAATTAATTCACTTATTTTATATCAGTTTGTATTTGTAGGGGTAAATAAGACATGGTTCACCAGCAAGCCGCTCCGGAAAAGCTGTACAGCGTTGCCGAAATGGAGCCCATCACGCATCATGGCGCACCTCGCTCGGAAGTGATGGGCTCCATCTCAGCAACGCTGTACAGTATTTCCCGGAGCGGCTAGCTGGTGAACCATGTGTTATTTCCCCGTACAAATAGCCTACAAACCGATATAAAATAAGTTAATTAATTTACGTATTTCACAGTCATACAGCATAACTTTTTGATGTTTAAGGATTACAACGCGACCAAGATCTACATTTTCCAACCACCGCGAGCCGAGAAAAAGTTACCTCACAAAAATTATAACAACTTTGTTTCTTGGACACAAACAATTTTTAAATTAATAAACCAGTTATTCAACATTCCATTGTATATTGTGTTAAAATTTGGATTCGATCTGATGACGGGCTTTTGAGATAATAATTCTTAAATGTGACGCATGGTTGAAACACGCTTAAAAACTTACACTTTTTGTGTTCCAACTGCGATGAAAATATTAAAATATAAATTA
Organism: Meconema thalassinum; assembly: GCA_946902985.2. Taxonomy (NCBI): domain Eukaryota; kingdom Metazoa; phylum Arthropoda; class Insecta; order Orthoptera; family Tettigoniidae; genus Meconema; species Meconema thalassinum. The sequence continues at coordinate 196,147,410 of OX336395.1, forward strand.
AAAAATTCCAAACCTACATGAACTAACGTAAAATAGAACGACAAAATTGATGATACTGGATTTTATGTAGGTCTATTGGTTACTTCACAAACAACCTTCAAACTCGAGTGCACATAATTCTTTGGTCGACAGTAGGTGTTGACTACCTTGCAGATTCCGCCTGAAACAGTGACGCAAACTGCGAAACTGGGAAGTTCGATCCTGGGCGTCGGATGTTTTCATGTCAGGAGCATTATTTCCTACTCCGGAGTAGCCTATATTGTCCTTGACATTTCGTTACATGCACAGGCTTCCAAGCCAATTGTAGCGGCAGATGGTTCATGTCAGACAGTTCAGTGATCAAGCTTTCAACACTCAGCTTGACAAGATGATGACTGGTGTTGAGGGAGGCTGAAAGAGCCGCCTGCTGATGTCTCGTATGCTGGGCGTTTCCTTGTGCCATCCGCTCTTAAAATCAATGCATTGCCAAAATTCTCGTCCACCGCGGAAGTCAGCTCTGCCAAGAAATTTAATACTGGTCTGAGGGCTGGAATGGGACACTCACAACCTCGTGAGGCATAACTAAAAAGAGATGTGTTTGATTCCCACCTCAGCCATCCTAGAAGTGGATTTCCGTGGTTTCAAATGCTGGGATGGTACATAAATTAAGGCCACAGCCGCCTCCTCGTCACAATCCTAGTCCCAAGCACAAACTACTACAGCCATGACATGGCAGAGGCTGTCAGATAGATTGCACACACACCAAAGTACAGGGGGCTACACGATCACGATGTCACAAAGCTCCTAAAAATGAATCAACAAAATACAAAATTCTCAAACTATCAGTTTATAGTTTTCAGTCTGTCAACGCATTTAGCATTCAGAACACAAATAACTCACTCGGTAAGCACATTCATAATAGCAACCTCACAAAGAGAAACCCACATGTGAAGTCATGTATTGGTTTATTCTCATGCCAAGAAAATGGATGCAAGGCCAACTATGTTGGACAGAGCGGAAGAAGATTTGAAACGCGTTATAAAGAACATAGAAATGCAAACACAATAAACACTCGACCATATCCGGAAAAAGGAAGCGTGTTGACTGACTGAAAAGTATAAATTGTTCAGGCGACACTCAAAAAATGACTTCAAAACTTCATATAAAACATTCAATGCATTGACAAGCGAAGGGAGTTTGCAGTTTTACGTGATCATTAATTTTGCGATCATAAGTCACGGGGCTTCGTTTTTCGTGGGGTCCAAACCTCCGGAAGTGAAATTTAACCTCGAAAACCTCACATACATTTACCTGGGATAGCGGGCGTGTTGGCGCAGCGATCAAGCTGTTTGCCTCTCACCAAGGCGGACCGGGTTTGATAGTCAATGAAGACTCATGGTTGCGAGATTAGCTGTCACGTAAAATTACAAGCAGTCTTCTTTCCTTGTGTGCTTCCAGGACTCGTCATTTGAGAAGAGGATAGTCTTTAGTATCCAACAACAGTACGTAACGAACATCGTATTCTACAAAACTCCTCATAGGTTACATTCAGTTTGGCATTGTGATTAATCAATAGATATCTCATCCACTCATTTAAATCGGTGTCTGGCACATGTGTGCCATCAGCTGATGCAGCATGTCGTCGTAACTTAGCGTTCATTGCAAACAACTTCGACCTACATCAGCTGTGCACAACACGCGGTCCTCGGGTCGCATGAGACCCGCCATTACAGTACATTCGATGTGCCCGATACGTTTTTATTAAACGCGTGATCATTCCCTACCCCCACCTCGCCCCTTCGACATTGAATTGGGACAATTTCTTGTAGTTCGTCATCAGTTAGAAAGGGGTTTAGTTTGATGACGTGCTACTCTACCTCTTGGTTACCTCAAGATCTACGTGGTCAGTCTGATGCTCTGGTCTGTGAAGAAGTTAACTCGCCAGGAAATAGTTCCCACTTTTTCTGTTAGTTTTTGGTGCACAAGATTTCCCAGCACATGTTGCTATGTTTCCATAAGCTGTCTAGATCACTTCTCAGAATATCCTTTGTAGCCGAAATAAATCAGAAAACTCTATGGAGATCAAATTGGCAGGTGAAAAGCTGAAGCAAGTAGGATACTTCTGTTACTTAGGAAGCAGAATAACCAGTGATGGACGAAGCAAAGAGGATATAAAAAGTAGGTTGGCACAGGCAAGGAAAGCATTTCTACAGAAAGGGAACCTGTTGACATCGAATATAGATTTAGGTGTTAGGAAGTCATTTTTGAAAGCCTTTGTCTGGAGCGTGGCGCTCTATGGAAGTGAAACTTGGACTATTGGTGCAGCAGAAAAGAGGAGAATTGAAGCATTTGAAATGTGGTGTTACAGGAGAATGATGAAGATCAGATGGGTAGATAGGGTTACAAACAAAGAGGTATTAAGACGAGTGGGAGAGGAGATATGTTTCTGGCGAGTGCTAATGAAGAGAAGAGATAGGTTAGTAGGACACATACTAAGACACCCAGGAATAGCAAGCTTAGTTATGGAAGGAAGGGTCGAGGACAAGAACTGTAGGGGTAGACCAAAGTTAGAATATGTTAAACAGATTGCCTCGGATGTAGGGTGTGGTAGCTATGTAGAGATGAAACGATTAGCTCAGGACAGGGAGCCATGGAGGGCTGCATCAAACCAGTCAAAAGACTGAAGACTCAAACAACAACAACTATGAATAAATGTTTCATTTTCACGTTAATTGGGGAGCCGTACCAACTTTGCATTTTATGTGAAGAATTAATTGTGTGCGTGAATATAGATTTAGTGGCATTTGGAACGATGGGCAGAATAATTCAGTACAAATTTGATATTATATTACATTTTGTTGCGGCAAAAGAGCACCCGAGGAATTCGATTTTATGAGGAATCAGGCTCAAAGGTTGGCAACACTGTTACGATTGCACAAAGTACAACATGGTTTCTTTAAATAGGCAACGTGTTATGAAAACTGTAAAGCTTGTATCGCCAATAATACTTCGTTGGTAATAAATGTGGAAAAAAGTTTAGTAAAAGATGCAAAAAAAATCTTTTAAATGTGTATACGCTAGTACAGGTAGGTTGAGGGTTGACAATTTAGACCAGGCTGTTCCAGCCGAGCAACTCGCTCGTGAGCAGCGGAGTACTCGCCGCCTTACATGAGTAAACCTGCAACATGCAATACAGCTCTGCTGTGGGGGGCTGCCGTCACTTCGCGGTGGATACATCAAGACTGGCTGGAAGTGCATGGACTTAACCGTGCTCCGAGCATCACTGCTGAGTACTCGCGTGTACTCATACTCAAACTCGTGGATTTGGAACAGCCTGATCTAGACTCTAGAGTTTCCATTACTGGCTGTACTTACGTGAACAGATGAACAGTCTTCGTGAACATGTTATGAATATTGCAACTTGATTTGGCAGCAACTACGTGGGTGAACAGTCTTTTTCGGTAATGAAGTAGTTGAAGTCCAAAGGGCGATCCCAAATTACTAACAAACATTTGGAAGCAAGCATGCGCATTGCAGTGTCGAACATTAAACCTGACACTGAGAAGTTAACAAAACGAAAACAATGCTTAGTTTCTCTTTAAATAAATCCAAATGAGTAGTTTGAATCTACCGTAAATTTTGTAAGCATTTTCAATTTCAATTGCATTTTGTGAGTATTTTGGATCTGAAATGGGCGTTTTTCAATCCGAATTGCATCGTGTATTTTCAATTTAAATTGCATATTGTAAGTATTTTTAACCTCAATTGCATTTTATACGTATTTCCAATCTCATTTGCATTTTGTACTGTTGAATTTCAATTGCATTTTGCAAGTATTTCGACTCTACATTGCATTTTGTACGTATTTTGAACCTAACCTACATTTTGTGCCTCTTTTTCAATCTATTCCTTTTGTGAGTATTTTTGTTCTAAATTCCCTTTTGTAAGTATTACCGCTCTCCATTTTGTGAGTAGTTTCAATTTGAGTTCCGTTTTGTAAGTATTTTCAGTCTCACTTAATTTTCGTTCTGGTTTCCATTTCATTGTCATTTTCGCTATCATCCTGACCATTAGGGGCCTATAACCTAGATGTTATGCCCCTTAAAACAACAATTATCATCATCATCTCTTTAAATATTAGGAGACGGGTTCACCATAGTTCGTCAACATGTTAGCGAACCATTAATTGCCGTTAACGGACGATTATCGAAATGTCGTGGTTCATCAAACTATAACAATCCATTAGCATCCTTAACGTGCCATTACAACTAATTGCTGTGTCTACATACAATTAACGGCTGACGATCGATTTAGGATGCATTCCAATCCAAAATGGAGCGTGCATTAAACTTTATTCTCAACGATGACGATATTCTTTAAAACAGACTAGATATTCGTAGATCTCGAATTTATGCGACGACACAGAATTTATTATGAGATTGCATATTCAACCTCTAATGCACTGTTTAACGATTGTAATTGATCATATTTTTTTCAACTTAGCGTTATATGCAGTTTGGAATATCAATGCCCATATATTGCATACGTCCTACAATTTATGTATTACACTTGACTATTTAGCCTCCGTGGCTTAGGCGGCAGCACGCCGGCCTCTCACCGCTGGGTCCGTGGTTCAAATCCCGGTCACTCCATGTGAGATCTGTGCTGGACAAAACGGAGGCAGACAGGTTTTTCTCCGGGTACGCCGGTTTTCCCTGTCATAATTTCATTCCAGCAACACTCTCCACTATCATTTCATTTCATCTGTCATTCATTTAATCATTGCCCCAGAGGAGTGCGTCAGGCCTCGGCAGCCGGCACAGTTCATATCCTCGCCGCTAGCTGGGGGCTTCATTCATTCCATTCCTGACCCGGTCGGAGACTGGAAGCATTCTGTGGATTTTCATTTTTCTCACTTGACTATTTAATTCATGGTATAATATACTTGAGCCATTGTGAACATCTACGGAGATAACCAAAAAACAAGAGTTCGTATGTCTTATTCGAGGTTAGTTGGTTTTAACCATTCTTAAAAATGTGTTATTTTGTACAACCTTCGGTTGTTACATTTTTATAAATGATAGATGTTCTTCCAGCAATATTTCAAGGTTTAATAACCTTTATCTTTTAAGGTATTTCTACGCATTATATCATTCTTTGTGCCTGGCTGGAAGCTACAACCCGTGACATTCAACAACGTCCTATATATGTTTTTTATAAACAATAGATGTTTTCCAACACTACTATTCAAGATTGAATAACCTTTATCTTTTGAAGTATTTATAGGCCTACGCATTATATCATTCTTTGTCCCTGGCTGGAAGCATTAACCCGTGACATACAACATCCTATATACGTTTCCTTTATACAATATGTTTAATTCAAGGTTAATTGATTTATAATATTATGTTTTTTATTATTCCTCTTTGTGTCCATTCAATTATTTTATATTATTGAATTTCTGTAAGAATATCCTTTTTTTTTTTCTTGATATAGTTTTCTAAGATTTTCTCACGCTGAAGAATTTATCAATGTTATAACGAAACATGTTCGTTTATTTTAATTAGTGAACTACCTTCTAGTGTTTGACAATGCGGATCTTATAATTGAATCAGTCATTTAAGAAAGGGAGAGCCTCCGTGGCTTAGGCGGCAGCACGCCGGCCTCTCACCGCTGGGTTCGTAGTTCAAATCCCGGCCATTCCATGTGAGATCTGTGCTAGACAAAACGGAGGCAGACAGGTTTTTCTCCGGGTACTCCGGTTTTCCCTGTCAAAAATTTCATTCCAGCAACACTCTCCACTATCATTTCATCTGTCATTCATTTAATCATTGCCCCAGAGGAGTGCGACATGCTTCGGCAGCCGGCACGGTTGATATTCTCGCCACTAGATGGGGGCTTCATTCATTCCATTCCTGACCCGGCCGGAGACTGGAAGCAGGATGTGGATTTTCATTTCATTCATTTAAGAAAGGGCACATGTCCAAATTGCCTTTAATACAGAGTGACATGCTTCTTATCCTGATGCATCTTGTCACTAAAGGAAGGGCACTTATCTAACCATTAACATGTTGATATTTAAGGTTCGTTTGAGAAGCATGTTTCTCTGTAAAAAGAAAGAAAAAAAGACAATTTGGACATGTGCCCTTTCTTAAATGACCGATTCAATTATAGATTAATTGAGATTTCAGTTGTCAAAAACTTCTGTGTTGAATGTCCTATAGATGATAGAACCTAACCTGGAATTCCTATCTGACAAGTAATTTACCATTTCTTATTTATATATTAACTAACAACGTGTGATGCATTGCGGTATCCGTATAACACATGACGTAGTGCCTAAACCACACAGCATCAGTCCTCTTATTTTCAACGATTTATACGTTTCTTTCAACCAAATAAAAATTCAGTCCCCGGCTCTTCTTCCTCTTTTCCTCATCAAACATGTTGGTTTTTAACCAAGGCGTATAAAACTATTAAGCCTTTTGTAGTTCACGGCCTGTTGGATTAAACCAATGAATATACAAATACCGCCACAATCATCATATTTTAATGAGTTTTGTACAACCCTAATGCCAATCGGCGAGTGTGCTGCTGAAACGCCAACGAATTTAATTGCGATGTTAAAATTAACGAGACATTACTGACGGCCTGTTAATGCTGCGTTGGTGATCCCGGCCCTTAACTCTAGACAGCGTAAAGTTTATACACCCGTGTCTTACGCTTATCATTTATATTGACTTCTTGTTGTTATTACAATTATTCAAAAACGCCATCTTGTATGCTTACTTACTTAATTCCTTTGGCTCCTAGAGGAGCATAGGACATCCGAGAAAGACCTCCATCCAGTTCTGTCAGCGGCTAGGCTCTTAACTTCCTTCCATGTCTTTCCAGCAGCCAGGACTTAATTCTCAGCAGTGTGCCTCCAGGTATTTTTCGGGCGACCCAGTTTCGTGCACCTTGCGGGTTCCAATCCAAGACTGACCTCTCAATACCTCCTCGTTTCTTGCGGAGAGTATGTCCAATCCATCGCCATTTCCTTTCTTTTATTTGTTCTGCAATAGGTCGTTGGTTAGTCATTTCCCATAGTTCTGTGTTTGGGACGCCACCATACACCAATAAATCGACTAAGACATCTGTTTATAGACACTTGCGAGTTTTTGTGTGACTTGCTTGCTGACTTTCCACGATTCACATCCATATAGTGTGCCCTTTTAGCAAGAAATATGCCAATCACAGTATACCAGCGTAGCTCAATTCGGGATTTTCGGGGCAGCGGTAAGTTCCCCCACTCTGTGACTCACATATTTTGGATTAATTAGAGGATACACTTGCAAAAAATAACAACAAAATCAACTCCTATTTTAACACATTTAATTAATCAAAATTATGGTGCTACAAACAATTAAACAATTAAATTACTGACACATAATCATCTACTTGTTCCAAATGAACAAGGAATAACATAAAAATAAAACAAATATTGTATTAAAACAAATGGTTTCCATTAAAACCAACAATTCCTAATTATTTTTACTTCCATAAAGCATCAACTGTAAGTTTCATATAACTCCGAGCTCTTTTGGCTCAATGCTTTCTATAATAATGGTGTCATCCTTTGTACACCTCAAATACTACTTTTTTATATTTTCTTAATCATCAAAACAAATGTATAATTACATTTAAAATTACATGTTAATTATCTAACTCAATATTTGGGCATTTCACCGGTTTCAGTTGTTATCATCTCTCTCTAGTTTCACAAATACATTAAGGTAATCAGGAAATTACTTGTGTACTCCAGAGTATGAAGATACTTGACACAGTCAAAAACTATGGTCACTCCCGGAACCTAGTTGCCTTCAATTAACTCATGGAATCCTACTTCCATACAACATTACAATAGGGATTGTTATTTATTTCATTTGTCTTATAAGACCATTATCACATAAAAACTACGATCTGAACAGGCAAGCGGAAATATCAATCCACAAGGACCTCGGTTCAACGCCCGGGTCGTTAACAACTTTAAACACTCCTGGTGCATTCATTACTCCTTACAAGACGGCCTCCAGACACCCTCCTACACCAAGGGTCGGACCGTGAAACTTGAGAGTTATTTATGACTATGCGGGAACCCTCCCGTCTAGCCTAAGCTAGAGCTCTCTTTAATGCTTTTACAAACAGCTTTTCGTTCATTCTCAATTCTTTGGGGAGACCTGGCATTCTATTCCTCGTTTAAAATCAACAATATTATTGGGCTCATAAACCACATTCATAATCTTGGCATTTATTAATTATGAAAGGTTCTCATTGATTGGGAAAGAGTAATTACACATTCTACGACGAATAATAAAGGGTCTTTCACTATAAGAGGATTCTGAGTTCGAATCTCTTCACATGCCTCGGGAACCATTCCCTTATAGAGGACTATACAAAATGCGATTTAGGGTCAGCCGATAGCTTAGACCTACGCTCAATACCATACATTTGCTCCCTTTCAATACAAAATACACTATGGCCTCGTGATACTACGTCACAACTAGAGGACTTACATCAATTCTCAATTCGCTACAATCAACTACCTCTCATAAGTAATTTACCAAGTATATTAACTTTTACGCGCTCCTAGCGTGACATTTTATTTTAATTGCGCTCTTTTTGCGCTATACTTTATTTTAAGCCTAGCGTCATCCAAAGAACTGATAATATCATATAAACAATTGATACACATCTCAATTTTTATATTATTCTTTTCCTTTGACAATAACTTTCTCTCTTTTTAAGAACATGCATTTGAATATCATGTCTATACTTTTTATTAAGGCTCTAACGCTCTTATGTTCACATCAATTAATTTGATCTTTATTTAATATTTCCTTACTTGGTTATTATTATAATTATTTCATACCTTCATTCTTTACAAAAGGCTCAAAAACTATTTCTTTCATATAACTCAAATTTTATTTAAACATCTTTCATGATAATTATTAATCTTTCGCTTGCTCTTATGACATTCGTCAAATACACTGACATTTTATTCATATATTTCCTCTACTGGATTTATTCTTTTACATAATTATTTATAGTTTCTCAAATTTTTATTATTGTTCAGACCGCGTTCTTGTTTATTCAGTATTTATTTATTTAAACACATCCCTTTTACTCAAAAACTCCGGTGGATTTGTACACAATCATTCCCTGACACCAAAATATAATGAAATTCATTACTCACATGTTTTTTTAAGGTCGTCTCAGGACCTTTATCCTTGTGCGGTGTTTCATTTTGGCCCACTTTTGAACTTATTCCATATTGTAGAAATTCATCTCATGTACAAACACTTCTTGACACATATTCAATACACTTAACATTGACAACATTTTTAATACACAGGTGTATCCATTTAGAACACACAATAAACACTAAAAAATATTATTTTAACACACAATCTTGATAAATTTACACTTCACAACTTTTGATCACTAGGCCGTATTTTCCTAGCCTATCACACGTGACCTCTTAATCTCCCGTTTCCAAGGGTGAAATTTATTCAATGTCGGCTTCCTATCCTGCAGAATACGAAAGTCTCGAATCATCTACTTTTCCCTGGAATCCTAATTCTTCGAATCCTATTCTGGATGACCGGCTATTTCTCTAGTTTGAACGGCTTCTCCTTTAGATCTAGTTTATCGATCCTAATGAAAGTCTGTCCGGATCGAGGTCCCCTCGATAACCTATCGATGATCGATGGATTTATTTTATAGCAGCTAGTACTTCTCGAGTCTAGTGCTTTAGAATAGTTCGTCTGCTTTCTGGAGATAATGTCTATAGTCTCCGTTATTCTTTATTTCTTCGGTTCTCGCACTCCTACCTTTTTGAAATACGTTGCGAACCTTACTCTGTTTTTCCCTGTTTGGGTTCTTTAAATTAGATAACTGTTTAACTTTCTATTACGGTACTTTCGTACGTTATGATTTTTTCGGTCGTTTATTTAAAGACCTATCGCCTTAAGTCCAACGTTCGCAGCCTGCTCTGACTATATTTTACGAACTTTTCACTGTAAACTTGTGTACTGTCGGACCTAAATCCTGTAACTAGGATTTTCCTAATTTTTCAACACGGCGATACTTTAATATTTCTTCCTTACAACTCCTTATGGAGGCAAGCAAGTTGTTAATACTGCGACGCCTATGGCTATCGGATATTAATTCTGCGGTGTAATACAGCGTTTCTCCCCTCAAGGAGTACTGGTAAACTGTCTTCGATGTGAATCAGAGTAACGCCCCACACGGCTGTCTGAATACTGAAGCGTAGCAACGCCCCCCTTGGGCTGTTTGGAACTGCTTGTACTGATGCTCCAGCGTCACGTCCCCTGGACTGTTTGAAACTGCATGTTTGGCTTGGTGATGCCAGGAGCTTTATACTCTTTCGCTACAAAAAGACAAGACTCTAGCCCTTTCCGTGCCCAACTTTTAAAATAATGGTTGCACCATTATAAAAATTATACCTTCAAAAAGCTCGTCTTCTCAATGTTAAATAATCTCATTGCGCATAAGAATCGATCGTGCAATTCGGAGATATTAATTAATTTCTCGTCCTCAACTGTGTGGGTGTTGCTGTTCATTTGCATTCTCCCCTCTCCACAGGCCTTGGTAAATCCCCTATGACGTCTACTTGCGTTTGCAGTTTTCTCCTGTGCAATTATTAAAGAGTTTTTCTTTACACAAAAATCTCTAATTCGAAATGATTCACCGTACTGTACTTGTTTACTTATTTTTATACTCGTAAACGGGTTAAAATTATTCTTCTTCTGGCGCATAGGCGGTGTTGTCGTTTTCCAGCAAGCTAAGCTCGTTTTCCGAGTCAGGCTTCCTTGTCTAACAGTTGAAATTTTCCACTCGGTTATTAATACTCATGACTAGCTCCTTCTGAATGTCAAGAGGGGTGATCTCATCTCTCGAACACCTGGCTCTCGCCGCTTGCACAACGTTAGGCTAGAATCCTGGCTTGATCTTTCTCTAAGTTACATTAGAAACTGTACGTTTCTTTCATTTCTTCCCCAAATACATGGATTCGACCTCCATGGACCCTATGGCACATGGGTTCATCTCTCCCCTCCTTAGGTAAATAAATTTTCGAAAAATTTTGAGGAAATTTATTTCAATTAATCTTATCTTTCTTTATTCGTCGAAGCCCTCATAACGTTGTCCGTACCTTCTGTTTCTTTTTATTTCTTTAAAGTCGTATCCGGTAATTGTGTAGGTCGGGTATGCTCTGTCCCTACCCTTTCTTTCTTTTCCTTTATTTGCCTGGGCTTTAAGTCTCCAGAACCTCATTCTTCCTTACGGGTTTGGTCTATCCCTACCCGTTTCCTTAATTCATCATTCTCCTTTCTTAAATTGAAATTTTCTTCTTCAATAAACTCAATTATTTCTTTGATTTCCCAATACAATTTCTCCAATTCGCATTCGCACTCGAATGCTTGAGCTCTATTTTCTTTTTCTATCTCCTTTTCATTCCTATCAAAAGTGGATTCATCTCTAAATGTTTCCATAACCAGGGCTTGTTCATTTGCTTCATCGAAATCTTCGGGAGGGTAATATAATTTCAAATTTGCTGAATTCATGGTCACTTCGTGATCCGTTTCACAGTGCCGAATTCTATATGCGTTATTCCTCAAATCTCTGATTATTTGATACGGTCCGTGGTACATTTTCTGGAACTTCTTGTACACACGGTTCCCTGGATCCGAAATGGCTGGTCTTTTTACTAACACCATTTCTCCTGCTAATAATGGTCGATGATACCTCTTATGCCTATTTCTTCTTTGCCTCCTGTCGGCTTGAGCTTTTAGATGCTCAAAGGCTCTTCTAATACGTACATCTCTTCCAGGCTGAGCGTCTGCTGGCCTAGGAATTACCAGACTCCAAGGTCTCTCTGGTTGCTCATTCCGATGTAACGTTATGGGTATCTCTCCCGTGGATTCATGGATTGTATTATTTATACAAAATTCGATAATATCCAAGATATCTATCCACTTCCAATTTTCTTCGGCACAGTATATTCTACAGTACTTGGCCGTCTCCCTCAACACTCTTTCTACAGGATTTGCCTCAGGATGGCGAATACTTGACAAAATCTGACGTATTCCAAGTCTTTCTAATTCTCGTCTGAACTCTACACTGGTGAAACAACTGCCGTGATCCGACAACAAATTCTCAGGTTTTCCCAGAATCGGTATCACTTTTTCTTTTAGTCGTTTTAACACCTGTTTGGTACTAGTCTTCTGTATGGGAGCAAGGACAACCATTTTAGTGAAGACATCCATAGCCACCATTATGTGTCGATTTCCTCTTCTTGCCTTTGGCAAAGGTCCGAAGTTATCAATAGAAATGATTTGGCCGGGCCTCTCGGGCAACAATGGTATAGGCTTTTGCCTCATCAGAAATGCATTTGGTTTGATCCTTTGACATAGATCACATGTCTTTAACGTGTCCCTTACAGTTTCTCTCAGTCTCGGCCATACAAATGCTTCTTTCAGCATCGAGACTGTTTTGTCGACTCCCATATGTCCGAACGATCTATGGGCTAACCATACTATTTTCCTCTGCAAAATTGCAGGTACAACAATCCTTAATTTGGTATGGTCAGAGTCCACAAACTTATATAATAATCCATTATAAAACGTGTAGTCTTGAGCTATCTTATTAGCTTCCGTGTACGCTGGTGTTCCCCTTATCAAACTTCCCTCAAGGAAAGATATGAGCATGTTCATCCATGGATCCTCACGTTGCCTTTGACTAATGCTCCTTAACTCATTTAGAGTACGCTGATCCCTGTCTTCCAAATCTATAGCCATTACTTCCTCTTCTTTGGACTCTGGCTGTCTACTTAAGTAGTCTGGAACTATATTTTCCTTTCCTGGTCAGTATTCTATCTTTACATCAAACTGTTGAATGTATAAAGCCCACCGCATCAACCTTTGACTGGATAAGTCAGTCTGCATCAAAAAGGTTAAGGCTTTAAGATCCGTTCTTAAGATGACCTGAAACCCATATACGATCTTCCGCCAATATTGCAACGCGTGCAGTATCGCTAACAGCTCGATTTCGCTGATCGTATAATTTTTCTCGTGTGGTTTCAGTCTCCGACTTGTGAAAGCTAGATAATTTTTCTTATAAGGGTTTTCCGGGTTTTCCTGATATAGCATTGCCCCTATTCCAATCTGGGATGCATCTGTTTGAATGATAAATCTCTGATTAAAATCAGGATATCCTAGCTTCACGTAATTTAAGAGCATTTCCTTGGCCTCCACGAATGCTTTTTCTGTTTCCTCCGTCCATTTCCACTTGCACCCCTTCTTCAGAAGGTCCTGTAGTGGTGCAACAGTTTTTGTGTATGATGGACAATGTCCTGAGAAGAACCCAATCAATCCCAAAAACTGGCGAACGTTCTTCACCTTCAAAGGCCTTGGAAAATCCCTTATCGATTCCAATTTGCATGGATTTGGTCTAACACCATCCTTGTCAATCACATGCCCTAAAAATGTTACTTGTCTTTGACAAAAATTTGACTTCTTTAAATTTATTTTAAAATTAGCCTTCCTTAAATCTTCCAAGAGTTTCTTCAGCTTTTCTAAATGTTCCTCAATATTCTCCGAGGTAAGCAAAATATCATCCACGTATCGGATAGTGCAATCTTTCACTTCCTATGACAGGTTTCGATCAAGCGCTCTTATTAATGCAGATCCTGCGGTCTTCAATCCTAACGGACATCTCCTAAAACAATATGTTTGTTGGTCGAACTGAAACCCAGTCAACAAGCTGGTTTTCTCTTCCAGTTCGAGATGATGATACGAAGAAGTCATGTCAATATTTGTAAAAATCTTCTTGCCCTTGAACTTCCTCAGTATTTCTTTTATGGGTGGTGCCGAATCATTTTCTGGTATGATTTTTGCATTTAAATTTCTGGCATCTAGACACACCCTTACTGAGCCATCCGGTTTACTCACAATCACTAATGAACTAACATATGGTGTCGCCATCTTTTCTATAACACCTGCATTCATCATCTCCTGCAGTGTTTTCTTAGTTTGTGGGTAATGTTTTTCCGCAACCGGGTATGGTTTTTGTCTGAACGGTGCCCAATCATTGACTTGGAACGCATATTTAAAATTTTCAATCTTCCCTGGCTTGGAATCAAATACGTCCCTAAAATTCAATAATAATTTCTTTAACTGTTCCTTATTTTCGAGGTTAACTTTAGCTTCCTCTACTTTTCCTGACAGGTTGGTCTCGAACTCAGTTTCCAAATCATCTTTGAGTTCTATGTTGAGGACTTCAAATATCCTTTCTATATCCTTATAACCTTCCTCAATCACTTCTTCCATTTGCCATACCTGTTCTCCTATTTTCGCATCCTGTTCCTGTAGGTTAATGTTTTGTTCATCCACATCCTCTCTTTGGATTCTAATGCAGTTTTGCGCTAGGTCTATAATGACCTTGTTCTCACGGATAAAATCAATACCTAATATGACATTATACGGTAATTGATTTACCAGCAAAAAGCACTGCGAAATTTCAGCGTTACCCATGATCAGATCGATGTATACCTGAAATTTACATGTTAAAGATTTTTCAGGGATAATCCCCTTAATCTTTACACTTGATTTGGGAATCTTTAATACTCGGCCCCTTATTTCCAGTTCATTTAGAAGGGTTTGTGTAATTAAACTTATTGTGGATCCGGTATCAATTAATGCTCTGACCAGTAATCCTTCTATCCTTAGCATAATTATAGGTAGTTCTCTTTTAACAGGTGGGATTCCTTCCACATCCTCGTTAATTAGCTCATCTGGTCTTGCTATCCAATTCACAATTTCTACCTCCTCCCAGCTCCTGGTATGTTTCCACTTTTGACAATTTAAATTTGTAGTTTTTTTTAATCCTGAGGGCTTCCTTTCCCCTCATTCTTTAATTGAGCTTGTAGTTCCAAGCTTTGAGCTCCGTCTAGTCGGTCGGGTGATTTCCGGTTCTTGATTGCCTCACTCCAACGGACTTTTTGCCTATCAGGTTCATCTGATCGTTCGTTCATATAACGAAGACTTTCCTGATATCTTTCTTCTATTTCGGCCCGATATTCATCATCCCTATCCTCTGGCCTTACATTCCTTCTGGGATAATTCTCCCATTTCTTTCTGTTTTCTTGCCTTTGATGGTTATTGTTATAGGGTATTCCTAGGATTTCTTCCTCGATATCCTCCTCTGTAATATGGCTGTATCCCTCTAGGCTCCTGGTGCCCATACTCTCGACCCAGTCCCTGAGTATCCGTGCTGGTGGACTGATTCCTGGTCGCTGGTTTTTCTCTGGTTTCCTGACTGCTGGCCATATGTACTTGCTCAGTCTGTCTTTGATGCCGAGGAGTTACGTGCGAAGTCGTCATATCTAATTGACGTAATACACTCTCCACTTCCACAGCACTTCTGGCTTTGGATGAGATTAACAGCCTCTGAATCTCATACG
The DNA here is from genome assembly GCA_946902985.2 of Meconema thalassinum. Classification (NCBI taxonomy): domain Eukaryota; kingdom Metazoa; phylum Arthropoda; class Insecta; order Orthoptera; family Tettigoniidae; genus Meconema; species Meconema thalassinum. The sequence continues at coordinate 196,162,912 of OX336395.1, forward strand.
GAAGTTGTCTTGCAATGGCGGCACACAGGTCGTTCTCTGCCGGAGCAATGTCAAGTTCGCGGAATTTACACAACTGAGCGGTGAAAAATTCCGAGTATTTAGTTGGTGCATTTGTGCTGTACTTCCTAGAGTACAGATCTAGCCTTAAATTCTCTTGGACGTCTGCTGCCCAATATCGTTTTAAAAATGCTTCCCTAAAGCCTTCCACCGTATCAAAGGTGTACCTGAAGCTTCTGAACCAGGTGAGACAATCACCTGCCAACAGCTTTTCAATAGCTCTCAGTCTCCGATCCTGAGGAACTTTCATTTCGTTTAAATACTCTGCAACTTCCTTTAGCCAGTATTTTGGAGTAATAGACATGTTATTACCCGTAAACTTTACTGGTCTGTCCTCATTCGATTTAATAATGTTTATTATCTGGCCATTTGTCTGATTCATGTACGGGGTTGACATCGCCATCGGATATCCTGGGTTCTTATAAGGGCTCTCCCCTCCTAAGTCCCTCTCCGTATCTGTGCCTTGTTCACGGGAATCTACCCATCCTGTCTTTGGAAACTCCTCCTGATTCTCAAATTCTAACTTCCTTTCCCTTCGGGCACTTTCTTCATTAGCCATGAGTTGGATTTCCATTTGACTATTCTTATGTTCAGTCCTCTCCAATCGGGATCTTAATTCATTCTGAATTCTTTCTTGATTCCTTTTACTATCTTCCTCTGCCTTTTTGAGTTGGAATTTCTCGTCCCTGTAACTATCCCTGAACTCATTTAGTTGGTCTTCTACCTCTTTCTTAATGACCATGGCCTGTTGATTGATAATTTCTGGCTTAACGTCACCTATGGTATCTAGGTCTTTTCGTATTTCCTTTATCTTCTTCTCCACCTCTCCCTTAATTCCTTCCAGCTTTTCCTCAGTTTTCTCTTGACTCTTATACAATTTCCTCAAGTGGTCTTGAACCTGATTTACTTCGGTATTGGTTTTTCCTACATGAACCTCTAAAGTTTCCACGTTTTCCTTAACCTCATTTATACCCTTACTTATTTCATCTATCTTCTGGGTATTTTCCTTATTTTCTTTATTTCGTTGTTCTCTTTCTTTCTGGATATGCTTCTCGTATCTACCGAATCTTTTATCTATTTCCCCCTCGTACTTCTTCAGGTTCTCATCTACCTGCCCGGTAAAATGATCAATCTGCTCTTTCATGCCCTGTATATCTCTGTGATTCTGACTTTCCATATCATCCACTTGGGCCTGAATTTTATCAACCTTTCCCTCGAGGTTTCCTACTTTATCCTCAACCCTTTCAAATCGGGTTCCTAGCTCATTCACACTTTGTTTTATTTCATCCCGGGATGTTTTACAGATATCGCTGTTAGATTTTATCTGATCTTCTAACCTTTTCTGCACACCTTGGATCTGGTTTACAAGTTCATTTTTACACTCGTCTACATTCTTTTTGCACGTTCCTTCCATGTTACTTAATTTAGTTTCCAAATTTTCAAAATTTTCTTGACACCTAGTTTGGGACTCTCCCATACTTTTGTTCAAAGCCTGTATTTGGGCTTGCAATCCTGAATGAAATTCTTCATTTTCCTTTTTAATCTCACTTGCGATTTCCCCTTTTAACTCAGTTAACTTGTCCCCAAACTTAGTGTCAAAACCTTGGAACTTGTCATTTATTTTATCTATCTCAGCCTTCACTTCATTGTTCATTTCTACACAGTTAACTTCGATAGTTTCTAATTTAGTTCCCATGCTATCACTTTTAATTTTTAGTGACTCTAAACTTTCAGTTATGGATCCTAACCCTTCTTTATTTTCAGTCTGTTGGCTATCCAACTTATTGTTTATGGCCTCCAAGAGCCGTTGCACTTCTTCACTCAATGCCATCTTATGAGAATACAGTGGGCCACTCATGCCACCACACTAGTACATGCTTGAGAGATGATACTCTGAACCATTGTGTCCCAATTTCTTTAAAAATTTACTTTGGTACGGGTGTTTACTACAACGTACCCTTTTGATACTTTTATTCAATTCCATAAACCTTTATGGAAGTATTTAAAATTCAAAATTTCGAAAAACCATTTTTTTTTTTCAAAAATGAAAATTTTGATTTTTCGAGAAAACTCGGGTTTTCCCTGGGAAAACTCAGCCCTGCGTACTGGGCGCCAAATGAGAGATAGGGGGGTTGTTAATGATATAATTCAGGGCTGCTCGGTATGAGTTTCCAGGGACCCATGCGGTCAGTTAATATTTTACGTTGTAGCTATTCCTATCATTACTTTAATTTACATGTTATGACCGTCTTAAGTGTTCCTCTAGTTATTAATCCAGCACATTACTTCTATGCCCCCCATGTGCCCTTTTAGCAAGAAATATGCCAATCACAGTATACCAGCGTAGCTCAATTCGGGATTTTCGGGGCAGCGGTAAGTTCCCCCACTCTGTGACTCACATATTTTGGATTAATTAGAGGATACACTTGCAAAAAATAACAACAAAATCAACTCCTATTTTAACACATTTAATTAATCAAAATTATGGCGCTACAAACAATTAAACAATTAAATTACTGACCCATAATCGTCTACTTGTTCCAAATGAACAAGGAATAACATAAAAATAAAACAAATATTGTATTAAAACAAATGGTTTCCATTAAAACCAACAATTCCTAATTATTTTTACTTCCATAAAGCATCAACTGTAAGTTTCATATAACTCCGAGCTCTTTTGGCTCAATGCTTTCTATAATAATGGTGTCATCCTTTGTACACCTCAAATACTACTTTTTTATATTTTCTTAATCATCAAAACAAATGTATAATTACATTTAAAATTACATGTTAATTATCTAACTCAATATTTGGGCATTTCACCGGTTTCAGTTGTTATCATCTCTCTCTAGTTTCACAAATACATTAAGGTAATCAGGAAATTACTTGTGTACTCCAGAGTATGAAGATACTTGACACAGTCAAAAACTATGGTCACTCCCGGAACCTAGTTGCCTTCAATTAACTCATGGAATCCTACTTCCATACAACATTACAATAGGGATTGTTATTTATTTCATTTGTCTTATAAGACCATTATCACATAAAAACTACGATCTGAACAGGCAAGCGGAAATATCAATCTACAAGGACCTCGGTTCAACGCCCGGATCGTTAACAACTTTAAACACTCCTGGTGCATTCATTACTCCTTACAAGACGGCCTCCAGACACCCTCCTACACCAAGGGTCGGACCGTGAAACTTGAGAGTTATTTATGACTATGCGGGAACCCTCCCGTCTAGCCTAAGCTAGAGCTCTCTTTAATGCTTTTACAAACAGCTTTTCGTTCATTCTCAATTCTTTGGGGAGACCTGGCATTCTATTCCTCGTTTAAAATCAACAATATTATTGGGCTCATAAACCACATTCATAATCTTGGCATTTATTAATTATGAAAGGTTCTCATTGATTGGGAAAGAGTAATTACACATTCTACGACGAATAATAAAGGGTCTTTCACTATAAGAGGATTCTGAGTTCGAATCTCTTCACATGCCTCGGGAACCATTCCCTTATAGAGGACTATACAAAATGCGATTTAGGGTCAGCCGATAGCTTAGACCTACGCTCAATACCATACATTTGCTCCCTTTCAATACAAAATACACTATGGCCTCGTGATACTACGTCACAACTAGAGGACTTACATCAATTCTCAATTCGCTACAATCAACTACCTCTCATAAGTAATTTACCAAGTATATTAACTTTTACGCGCTCCTAGCGTGACATTTTATTTTAATTGCGCTCTTTTTGCGCTATACTTTATTTTAAGCCTAGCGTCATCCAAAGAACTGATAATATCATATAAACAATTGATACACATCTCAATTTTTATATTATTCTTTTCCTTTGACAATAACTTTCTCTCTTTTTAAGAACATGCATTTGAATATCATGTCTATACTTTTTATTAAGGCTCTAACGCTCTTATGTTCACATCAATTAATTTGATCTTTATTTAATATTTCCTTACTTGGTTATTATTATTATTATTTCATACCTTCATTCTTTACAAAAGGCTCAAAAACTATTTCTTTCATATAACTCAAATTTTATTTAAACATCTTTCATGATAATTATTAATCTTTCGCTTGCTCTTATGACATTCGTCAAATACACTGACATTTTATTCATATATTTCCTCTACTGGATTTATTCTTTTACATAATTATTTATAGTTTCTCAAATTTTTATTATTGTTCAGACCGCGTTCTTGTTTATTCAGTATTTATTTATTTAAACACATCCCTTTTACTCAAAAACTCCGGTGGATTTGTACACAATCATTCCCTGACACCAAAATATAATGAAATTCATTACTCACATGTTTTTTTAAGGTCGTCTCAGGACCTTTATCCTTGTGCGGTGTTTCATTTTGGCCCACTTTTGAACTTATTCCATATTGTAGAAATTCATCTCATGTACAAACACTTCTTGACACATATTCAATACACTTAACATTGACAACATTTTTAATACACAGGTGTATCCATTTAGAACACACAATAAACACTAAAAAATATTATTTTAACACACAATCTTGATAAATTTACACTTCACAACTTTTGATCACTAGGCCGTATTTTCCTAGCCTATCACACGTGACCTCTTAATCTCCCGTTTCCAAGGGTGAAATTTATTCAATGTCGGCTTCCTATCCTGCAGAATACGAAAGTCTCGAATCATCTACTTTTCCCTGGAATCCTAATTCTTCGAATCCTATTCTGGATGACCGGCTATTTCTCTAGTTTGAACGGCTTCTCCTTTAAATCTAGTTTATCGTTCCTAATGAAAGTCTGTCCGGATCGAGGTCCCCTCGATAACCTATCGATGATCGATGGATTTATTTTATAGCAGCTAGTACTTCTCGAGTCTAGTGCTTTAGAATAGTTCGTCTGCTTTCTGGAGATAATGTCTATAGTCTCCGTTATTCTTTATTTCTTCGGTTCTCGCACTCCTACCTTTTTGAAATACGTTGCGAACCTTACTCTGTTTTTCCCTGTTTGGGTTCTTTAAATTAGATAACTGTTTAACTTTCTATTACGGTACTTTCGTACGTTATGATTTTTTCGGTCGTTTATTTAAAGACCTATCGCCTTAAGTCCAACGTTCGCAGCCTGCTCTGACTATATTTTACGAACTTTTCACTGTAAACTTGTGTACTGTCGGACCTAAATCCTGTAACTAGGATTTTCCTAATTTTTCAACACGGCGATACTTTAATATTTCTTCCTTACAACTCCTTATGGAGGCAAGCAAGTTGTTAATACTGCGACGCCTATGGCTATCGGATATTAATTCTGCGGTGTAATACAGCGTTTCTCCCCTCAAGGAGTACTGGTAAACTGTCTTCGATGTGAATCAGAGTAACGCCCCACACGGCTGTCTGAATACTGAAGCGTAGCAACGCCCCCCTTGGGCTGTTTGGAACTGCTTGTACTGATGCTCCAGCGTCACGTCCCCTGGACTGTTTGAAACTGCATGTTTGGCTTGGTGATGCCAGGAGCTTTATACTCTTTCGCTACAAAAAGACAAGACTCTAGCCCTTTCCGTGCCCAACTTTTAAAATAATGGTTGCACCATTATAAAAATTATACCTTCAAAAAGCTCGTCTTCTCAATGTTAAATAATCTCATTGCGCATAAGAATCGATCGTGCAATTCGGAGATATTAATTAATTTCTCGTCCTCAACTGTGTGGGTGTTGCTGTTCATTTGCATTCTCCCCTCTCCACAGGCCTTGGTAAATCCCCTATGACGTCTACTTGCGTTTGCAGTTTTCTCCTGTGCAATTATTAAAGAGTTTTTCTTTACACAAAAATCTCTAATTCGAAATGATTCACCGTACTGTACTTGTTTACTTATTTTTATACTCGTAAACGGGTTAAAATTAATTATTCTTCTTCTGGCGCATAGGCGGTGTTGTCGTTTTCCAGCAAGCTAAGCTCGATTTCCGAGTCAGGCTTCCTTGTCTAACAGTTGAAATTTTCCACTCGGTTATTAATACTCATGACTAGCTCCTTCTGAATGTCAAGAGGGGTGATCTCATCTCTCGAACACCTGGCTCTCGCCGCTTGCACAACGTTAGGCTAGAATCCTGGCTTGATCTTTCTCTAAGTTACATTAGAAACTGTATGTTTCTTTCATTTCTTCCCCAAATACATGGATTCGACCTCCATGGACCCTATGGCACATGGGTTCAATAGGAGAACTGACTTTACGTTGGTGTTTAATATCCGTATCTTTGTCTTCTTGGAAATATTTTTGTTCTTCCATACAGGATACAGCTGAACAAAAGCACCATTTGCTTTTCTAATTCTGCTCTTGACGTCCTCTTCTGCACCACCATTCTTCGTCACTATGCTTCCCAGGTAAACGAAGGAATCCACAATCTCCACTTCGCTACCATCTATGACAAGTCGGTCCTCGAGTTTTACATTAACTCTCATTTCCTTCGTCTTCTCATCTTGTATGACATTTTGTTAATTATTCTTATTTGTCACCATTTCATCAATAATTATAAGAAGGCCAGCTGCAGGCTGAAAGGAAAGATGTACAAATCTGCGGTGAGGCCTGCGATCTCTATAGTGCAGAAATTTGGCCGATAACGAACGCCCAAGGGAGAAGAATGGAAGTGGTAGAAATGAGATGCTACTGTAGATGAGTGTAGTGACAAGAAATGATAGAATAACGAATGAATACATCAGAGGAGCAGTGGAAGTGGGATCCATAGGAAAGAAGGTTCAAAAGAGTAGCCCCCCAGGGGCTCACATTTTGTGGGACGTGGGTTGGCGACCACGGGATCCCAGCTGAGTCCGGCATTGCTTCCACTTACTTGTGCCGGGCTCCTCTCAGTCTTCTTTCCTGTCGACCTCACTTGGTCAACTCTTGTTCTCTTCTGACCCTGATGGTATTAGGGTATCCGAGGCCTAGGGAGTCTCTTCCTTTCCCGCCTTAATTGGCCCTTGTCTCATCTTTTCTGATACTCTCCTTCTGCGAGGGGTCGGCCTTCTTTTTCTTTTCATGTTCTCTCCTGCCTTTTGCTCAAGGCCCTCAAGGAGGCAGGGTGTATATAGCCCCACCACTTCTGGTGCACCCTGGATATTGCTACACCCTCAGGGGCTCACGGCTGGAGGGTTTGGGAGTTGGCGACCCCCGAGGGATTCCTGAGCTGGGTCTGGTTTTCCCCCTTTTATCCCTTACCTGTGGGGTGGACCCTCTCCTCTTTCACTTTCATATCTGCCTTTCATGGCTCTCCTTCCTTCCAAGTCCCTCAATCCGCATTCTTCGAGGGTTGAGGGCATTTCTTTTCCTCCTGTCCTTTATTTGCCTTATTCTCCTTTTTGTTTCCATTTCTTCTTCTAGTATAGAAGTTAGTAGTTAGTTTTAGTTATAGTTTACATTTCATTATCATCTTCTCCATCACCCAAACCATTAGGGGCCGATAACTTGGATATTAGGCCCCTTTAAACAACAATTATCATCATCATCATCATCATCAAGAGAGTAGGCTCCGATGGTGCTGAGAAGAGAGGAGGACTACGTGGGGAAAAGAGTTGGAAATCTGGAAATTGAGGGGTCACGGAGGAGAGGAAGACCAAAAATGAGGTGGAAAGACAAGGTTGCAGGGGGCGGGAGGTGGAGAAAGCGTGGGATAGACATTTATGGAAGAGAAGAATCCAATAAAGTAACGCTGACCCTACGTGACGCGGGAGAAGGCTAGAAGAAGATCATTAATTATAGTAATTCAATTATATTGTCGAATTATTAATTATAATATGGTTGGTTGGTTCCTCAGTTTAGGAGTTGCGACAACGCGGTCATGTAGCCCCGTGTACTTTATGTGTGTGTAAAATCTGTCTGATAACCGGTGTTAATTGTGATGGCTGTGTTAGTGTGTGTTATCTGTAATTCAGGTAAGGGCTGCAGATGATCAATTTCAAGTAGTTTCTACTTTTGCTACCAAATGCTAACGTCAACGACACCGAGCTGTGACTTGGCTACTATATGTCACTGCACCCAGCACCTAGCGACGAACGTTGGAACTTAATAGAGCGTTAATCAAATCTAACCTACAAATTTAGCTTCACACAATATTGTAGTTAGTGGAAGGTTCTTTTACATGCCATAAATCTATGGCATGGGACAGCCGGCTTTACTTCCCTTCCGAAGGAAGGCATACTGTGGGATTTTTAACGCTCTTAAAATATCTGACCGACTTCGACCGGGTTTGAACCCGCGATATTGGGTATAGAAGCTCAGCATGCTACCAACTACGCCACGGAAGCCGTCTAATTATAATATGCAGGCCTATATGCAACTGTTGCAGGATGGGATGCTGCGTCCTTTATCAAAACTTACATTAAAATACTGGCCCTAGGAGTGCAGAAGGTTGTGCCCCCCTGACAATATCAAGCGCTGACAGTTGTCCTAGAAAATGGCGGCTCATAAAGTGTTACATGAAAATCTCCACCAAAATGCGGTGCGTTTTACCTGACTCATGTACATGGGGCTGAAATGACCACGATGTCCAATGTCCAAGCCCCTAAATAAAACACATCCCGTGGAATCTCCGTGTAGTAGGCCAGTCAAAAGTGACAATAAATTCGCAAAACATAATATATCTCTGATTTTTTAGTATGTTGTTTGGACCCATTAGGGCTGTGTATACCAAAGTTTGCAACTCTCAAAAAAGTGTGGAAAAATGTTTACGCATCATAAACCGCGAAATTTTTGGACTTGTTTCAGATTCTGCTCTATATCTCCTAATCCATGCATTCTTCACCGAAAGCTATTCTATACATTTGTTAAGAGTATAACATGTTTGACAATTTAAGCCCAACCGGAGCTCTGTAGGTCAATTGGTTACCGAATTATGACACTTTGAAAATAGGCCAGTTTTTTTAATGAAAATTTTAGATTTAGAACTTTTTTTGGACCGAAACTGCGTCGGAACCATTGATTCTACGAGTAGAACTTGCAGAATATAATTTATAGGCCATTTAATTTGCTTTTAATTAAGCGCAGAGCGGGGTCTGTAAGCCTCGTAGTTCTCTCCAAATCTCAAAACAACCCATATAAGGTAAAATCGCATTTTTCCATAAATGTTCCATAACATTTCCTATCCTTGGTTTTTGGTTTGGTAATGAAAAAGAAGGCATAACTTAATCATTTAAACAAACGGTGAAATGTATTTTATTATAATAATATAATATAATATAATAATATATAATAATAAAATAAACATAAGAAATCTTAAGTACAGTAACTTAATCAATCAATCAATCAATCAGTCAATCAAATTAGACACATAATCAAACTCGTCGCCTTGTTTTTGATGGCCCTGGGCCGTCACTTTCGTTGCTCTCTACAATAGGTAGGTCTTCCACTATTGTTGGCTCGTCGTCTTCGTCCCCTGTACGTAGGTACTCCAGTATTGGTGGAACATCTAGGTTGTCTTGAGGGTGGTCGTCGTCGTCGTCGTCGTCCTCTTCAATGATGCTGAGGGCAGCGTTCTGGTACGTTTCCCCAGAGCTGGTAGCACACATTACAGAACATCTGAGCCCTGCTTTCAGGCAAGTGCAGCCACCTCTGCACCCCTTCTTGCATTTGCAAGAGAGGAGTTTTAGGAGCTCTGCGGGGGCAGGAGCTTGCCAACTGGTAATGGTGATTAGTCCAGCCGAGGTCAATTCCCAACCCCAGTCGGTGGCCTCTTTCTCCACCCCCAACCACTTTTGCACCTGGTGGTATATGCGGTAGAGGTGATACGACGCAGCCTCTGTGGTTGGGGGCAAACGGGTCATATTCGCTTTGGCGTTGGCTGCTGTCTTCACAAAAGTACGGAAGCGTACATCGTTGAGGGTGTCTGTCGTTTGGTCTCCATATAGGGCAACTAGGCTGCTGCGACTTGTTGGTGTGTGGCATCTGTCTGGAGGAAAACTCTTACTTGGTCCACTAGGGCTTGATTTTGTCTGAAGTGGCCCCACATTTTCATCTTCCCCTGCCAGAAGAGGGCAGAGGTGGTGTCGCACCCAGTAAATGCGTGGATGAAAAGTTCAAATTCAGGTGGTAGCTCCACTTCCCCTTGGTTGAATGAGCTGGTGGAGAATTGGACGCAACCCGCCTCACGTCTGCCACTCTCCTGGAAGTATACGTTCGTTTTAGTGGATCCTAGACCGCAGAGGAGCACAAGCAAATCCACATCCTCTCCAAAGATTATGACGTGGTCATTGAAGGTACTTCTTTGCAGAGCAGTCACGACGATATCGCGCTCTGCGTCTTCTTTTGATATTCTTGTCTCAATCTCCTCGAGAGCAAAAGCAGAACAGAGATGCTCAATGATTCGAACCTTGTTTTTGTCATTCGAGAGCATCTTCTCTTGGGAGACTGTGATGATGGTCGATGCGTCAAACCCAATTTCCGCCGATGCTGCAGAATACCGTCGTGATCGCTCTGCAAATTTGGTGCTCTTTTGGGCGCCATCCTCAGGATACCCGTCGAAGACTACTCACACATTTCTCCCAAAGTGGTTAAATATGTAGTTAAGTAGCTTGCTGTGATAAGCCCGTACCGAATCATTTCGATGCCACACGACTTTATGGAGGAGGTATCCTCCATCGACGACAGCAAATGGTTTTGCCTGCACACTGACGTTCTGTGTGGCTTGAGTGAAGGCAGTGAAAAAGGTTATTTGTGCCTTTACGAACCCTTCTTCGGAAAATAGGGCCATTGGAAATGGAGCGAGCTCATATATGAAGTGGGCCTTCAATTGTAGGTCCGACTGTTTCATGATACACATGCGCTGGAAGATGGTGAGTGGCTCGACATCGACTCTATTCTTGTGGATCTTGTTAGAGGTGGTAGGCGTTGCCAAAGAGAGGACTTATTCTTTCCTATAGAAACTAATATTCCCAAATGATTTTCCAATAATTCGGTTCACCCCTTTCAGTCCTTCTCGGGCAGTGTGGCAATTTATGTGGGGACCACCTACACCGGTTATCAGACAGATTCTACACACACCCAAAGTACATGACCGCGTTGTCGCAGCCCCTAAACTTAAGAACCAACCGACTTGACGGAAACTGCAGCAAGTTCGGAGATCGGAGGTTCGAATCTCGGCGTTGACAGCGGCTACCCAGAGTGTGGTTTCCCACACTCCCTCCAGTCAAATATCGGGATAGTACCTTTTTTAAAATTCTCGAGGCACTTAATCCATCCACGACCCTAATACAGTAATTAGAATGACACAAACTACTACCGACACCACAGAAACACAGGTTATTAGTAGGGCTAGAATGTTAATGTAAATACATATTCTTTCTCTTTGCTTATAAACTAAAAATGATAAATGTCCATGAATTAGAGCCTTGGCTATCATTTATTGTTACATATTTGATCATAATGACATTTATTTTACACATTTTTTTTTTATTGTTTATGTAAAATTACATATTCTGTCTCTTTATTTTACATATTTCATCATAATGACATTTTTCAACTTACGTTTACTTTTTCAATGTAAAATTATTTATTCTGTCTCTTACTGTAAAAGAAAGTATTGTTTTCGCAAGTGAAATATACGGCAATTCAAAACAGTCTGCATGAATATTTGTTCACTAGTAACTCAGTTACATGAATTGGATTTTCCAAGCTATTCATAAGCTGCTGAGAAAGGGCCAGGGAAGAATTCCAAGAAAGATATTGGGGATAAAGGGATGGGAATTCACGCCACACCCTGCCGGAGACTCAGCGATTTATTTCAGTTGTCCAGTGAGTGCCCGACACACTACTTTCCAACCTGTTGTTCAGAAAGGCTGCTCTATTCTCTCTCTCCCCCCCCAACAAAAAGTGCCCCTCACAATACTCATTCTTGAGTTCATACGCATTTTCTCATAAATAATAATGGATTTAAATTTGCTATAATATGGACATGCTTCATTATTTAATGACTGTAACACACGTTGTTTTGTAAAAAATATAATGAATATAGCAATATCATGTGTAATATAATTATCATTTATATAATAATTACATAAATATGTACACATTTTGCATAAAAATGCTAGCCCTAGTTATCAGACAAAATTGAACACACACCCAAGTACACGGATCCGATGATCAGTATGTTTAAGCCTCTAATTCGAATGAACAACGTGTAATGAAAATAGGAGTGATGTGACCTTGGCGTGCGTCGCTGCACCATATGGTAGGCATGTCGGGGCCGTCCTCTCTGACTCCCTCTGATCGATAATGATGGACAGAGGTGCCCTGTTGCCTTCATATAATCACGCACCCTAATCGTGTTACGAGTACAAGGATAAGTTGGGGCGTAGTCTGAATCCATGTAAGAGAGGTTCTTATGCAGTACCTACTAGGGAGTTTTAAAGTTTTGTAAGTTGTGAATATAATTTTTAAACTAATTAAATGAAATTCAATTTTGATGCTTGTTTTCACCAAAGTCATTTATCACGTAATGCATCATTGCGGGTTATTTAACTTTGCACGAGTATTTCATCAAACAGAAATGCTCGTTAACTTCCCACTAACAAGGAATTACGTTAAATGGCCAAATCTGACCACTCAACCCTCTAGTCTAAAGCAATTAAAGTGGAGGGAAACAGCCGAACTCTACCTCGTGCACCCCCAGGGGCTCACTTCTAGTGGGCGTGGGTTGGCGACCACGGGGCCCCAGCTGAGTCCGGCATTGCTTCCACTTACTTGTGCCGGGCTCCTCTCCGTCTTCTTTCCTGTCGACCTCACTTGGTCTACTCTTGTTCTCTTCCGACCCCGCCGGTATTAGGGTATCCGAGGCCTAGGGAGTCTCTTCCTTTCCCGCCTTAATTGGCCCTTGTCTCATCTTTCCTGACACCCTCCTTCTGTGAGGGGTCAGCCTTCTTTTTATTTTCCTTTTACCTCCTGCCTTGTGCTCAAGGCCCTTAAGGAGGCAGGGTGTATGTAGCCCCACCACTTCTGGTGCACCCTAGATAATGCTACACCCTCAGGGGCTCACGGCTGGTGAGTTCGGGAGTTGGCGACCCCGAGGGATTCCTGAGCTGGGTCCGGTTTCCCCTTTTGTCCCTTCCGTTTGGGGCGGACCCTCTCCTCTCTCCCCTCCCCTCTCCTTTCCAATCCTCTCCTCTTTTCCTTATATTTTCTTTTCTCTTTCAGATTCCCGCACTGTTTTTGTTACTTGGTTCCCCGTGTATCTAAATTCCCTTTTAGCGATTTTTTTTGTGGGTATTTTTAATCTACGTTGCATTTTGTAAGTCTTTTCGATCTAGATTGCATTTTGTGAGTGTTTTTCAATCTCAATTGCGTTTTGTAAGGATTGACAATCTAAATGCTTTTTAGTAAGTCTTTCAATATCCGGGCCGGGGCATTTGTGAGTTTTTTGAATTTCAATTGCATTTTGTATTTTCAACCTACCCCGCTTTGTGCAAGTATTTAAGTCTCAATTGCAATTTTGTGGGTATTTTGAATCTCCATTACATTTTGTGCGTATTTTCAATCTCATTTGCATTTTGTAAGTATTTTGATTTCACTTGCATTTTGTAGGTATTTCGACTGTACGTTGCATTTTGTACGTATTTTGGACTTAACCTACATTTTGTGCGTATTTTTCAATCTATTCCTTTTGTGAGTATTTTCGTTCGAAATTCCCTTATGTACGTATTACCGCTCTCCATTTGGTGAGTAGTTTCAATCTGAATTCCTTTTTGTAAGTATTTTCCCTGCTACATAAGGCATAGTTGTTGGGGCTCACTGTCTATTTTATCTAAACCTTTTTCGTTTCATCCATAGCAGTGAGCTGTTTTTTTATCTTCATCCTTTCATTTCACGCCATTTCATTTCATCAGGGGCCGATAACCTCGATGTTAGGCCCCTTAAAACAACAATTATTATCATCATCATCTACCTCGTGCATCCCTCTATGGTGGTTTGTTTTCAAGTTTCACACGAACTTTCATCCATATGAATATAAATATGTTTATGACAATGAAATTATAAAAGATCATACATGTTTAATACCAAGAAAGAATAATACGGAAATTAGTAAATCCGTTTTACAATAGGTGGCGCACGAGTAGTTTCAGCAAATGAGTGACGGCGCGCGATTCGTTTCAACAAAGTCCCGTTTGCCTTCATATACCATTTATCCGATTGCGATGGAACTTTGGTGAGTGGTTGTATACACTCCTGCGAACGTTTCTGACTTAGTAAATCCATTTTACAATAGGTAGCGCACGAGTAGATTCAACAAAAGAGTGACGGCGCGCGAATTGTTTTAACAAAATCCCGTATGCGTTCATGTATCATTCATACGATTTCGATGAAACTTTGATGAGTGGTTGTGTACACTCCCGTGAACGATTCTGACTTAGTAAATCCATTTCACAGTGGGTCGCGCACGAGTAGATTCAACAAATGAGTGACGGCGCGCGAATGGCTTCAACAAAGTCCCGTATGCGTTCATATACCATTCATCTGATTGCGATGAAACTTAGGTGAATTGTTGTGAACGCTCCCACGAATGTTACTGAATTAGCATTGTGTGGTTTGAAGCCATTTTTCAGTGTTGCCTTAGTAAACGAGAGTTTAGTGCTTTTTAGTCGGTCAACACGAATGTACCCAAAAGAGCTAGGTTATGCCCTAATACTGAAATAAATTACATTATCCTAGTGCATTTATTAATCTCATGTAATTTATTTCAGGATTAGGGCATAACCCAGCTCTTTTGGGTACATTCGTGTTGACCGACTGAAAAGCACTGAACTCTTGTTTCTGAATTAGTAAGTCCATTTTACAATATTTTAGAGATAGTCCACGGAAAAAGAATATTGTGTAACTTCAACGAACATAATTACAACGCCAACACTTTCTTTGATTGGCATTGCAACGTATACCGGCTATAGCTTGTTCATATAGTCCATTGCATAGTAATATATCGTATTGTCCACGGAAATGTATCATTAAAATGATGCCCATATAGGTTATGTAAATTAAGCATTACTATAACGCAAGCACATCGTATTATTTTCTTCTCCACATTCCAAAGAGGTGGATATAGCTCTGAATGAGACTTCCAGGATTGTGTCTGGATGTCTTACACCAACACCACTTCAGCAGATCTACCCTCTTATAGGAATTTCTCCACCTCATGTCCGAAGAATGGCAGCTGCAGCATCTGAAAAGAAACGGCAAGAAACCGATTCAAGGCATCCACTTTTCTGTCAAAAACCAGTCCGACAGAGACTTAAGTCCAGAAACAGCTTTTTGAGGGGAGTAACAGCCCTCGAAGGCTCACAAGAAGCTGCCCGTGTGAAGATATGTAAGACAAAAATCAAAGACCCAATTATTTCAGAAAAAAATGGCACCTGGTCACAATTTGCCATATGGAACTTGGAAATCATTGACCAGGCTGAGGACGGGGGTTTCACGCTGCAAGAACAATCTCAAAAAATGGAACATGCTCGTCAACAATGATGAGTTCTGTGAATGCAGCATGTTACAAGATCCAGAACACCTGCAGGTCTGCCCCTTGATGGAGGAGGACATATGTTCAGAAGACGATGTTATGGCTGCAAATACTAATGCTGTAACTGTTGCTACTTACTGGCAAAATGTAATTTGATTCGGACACGGGGATAAAATCGTATTATTTGCTATTGAAGAGAGAGGTCGAACAGCTAGAACCTTTAAGGGGGCGTGGTCAATGCTTCAAATGCTTAAATGCTAAAAGAGAGCTTACAGGGCGCTCGCCTCCTTATTACTCCTTGGCAGCAACTGACTAATATGCATAAACATTACCGTCACCATTATAAAGATGGTATTAATTATTATCCGTGTTTTTTTTTTTGTCGTGTGGTCTCCTGTGAGGCCGATTGCAGGTCTTTCTATTCGACGCCCGTGGGCGACCTGCGCGTCGGGATGAGAGACGAAATGGATGAAGGTGAATGAAACTGGGCAAGGATCTGGAAGGAAGATTATCCGTGTTGACTGATATTAATCTCCAATTATAAAAGCCGCCTTGTCAAACACTAGAAAGGGTTGTGTCCTGATTGCGGTCATTCCAGACTGCGTTCACCTCATTAGCAGTACAGATTGCGGTCACTTTCATTTTAGGGAAGAACTATAAACATTCCAGCGTCCAGATTGATATCACTTTTCTTGGTAGACCGGTCCTTGCTTTTTGGTTCTTCCCTACTGACTCATACCTTCCGTAAGTTTTGTGGATAACAAGGGGAAACTGATATTTCACTACCTAACCAAAGAATACAGTTCAGTGTTCAGCTGAGCACACCCCATAAAACTTCGCTTAAAATATCAAGTCCCCTCCCAATCTGACGGCACCTCATAAAGCAATGATTATAACATTTTCAGTCTTAGGAATAGAAACTTTTCAGGATCTGAATCAACGACCTTCTCTTTCAACAAAATTGTTGTAACGGGAAATAACGGTATAATTTTTAATTTCTTCCCGTCCTCTCCCATTTGAGGCTCGAGATATCTATTTTTAAAATAGGTATTGTATGTCGTGTAAAACATTCGTTTCACTACCTCGAAAAATTCGTCTCGTAAAAGTAATTTGTTCTGCATTTGATTCTAAATCCCCTTTGTAATACATTTTTGTTACCCCCTCCCCTTCTACACACAAAATCAAACATTTGAAGTTTTAGGTTTATTAACATTACAGATTTGAAATCTGTGACTTTTGATCAGTCCAAATCAAAAGTTCACTGTCAAAACTACTCAAATTATCAGATGGTATTTTTGAAGGAAGCTTTCCCCCTACCTTACCCTCTTTGATATGGTCAAGGTAGGGTACCCCTGCAAGTGGGTATGGTCCGGACCGGTCTCCCAAGAAAAGCGATCGCAATCTGGACGCTGGAATGTTTATAGGTCTTCCCTAAAATGAGAGTGACCGCAATCTGGGCTACTAACGAGGTGAACGCAATCAGGAAGACGCCCTAGAAAGAAGTTTAATGATTAAATAACACGTACATGTTTCGTTACATCAATGATAACTTGGCCAGCGTGAAAAATCTTAGAAACGACGGTATCTTAAACAAAAAAAAACAAAAATTTATAATTATTTATTAATTCCTTTTGTGCCCTTTTATTTATTTAATTAATGACTTGCTGTAAGGATATCATTTTTTTAAGGTTTTTGTTAAGATACCGTAGTTTCAAAGATTTTTCGCGCTGATGAAGTTATCATTGATATAACGAAACATATTTAATTATTAAACTTCTTTCTAGTGTTTGACAAGGTGGCTTTTATAATGTATTTGAGATTAGCAACTGACTAATTATTAGGTCAAGAATAGACTGGTTGCGCATGCGTACAACCAGAGCCCCCGCTCCCCGTCGCAGTCTGTGGAATGGACTTCACCTGGCACGCAGACAATATGCGCGTTGATGAAAGTAAACAATTATTTAAATTGTTTGGTCAGTGGCTCACCATTGTTTTACTTTTATGAAACAAGTAAAGAGTGTAATGAAATGGGGGGGGGGGGGGGTGATCTAACGAGGTTTAGGCGATCAGCGGAGACGTCTAGGGGTCACAGGGGGCATACTCACCATACTTACCTTAATGGCCTTAGTGCGCCAAGCGACTGCTAGCGTAGCAATGCCGGACAGCATGCTGCAGCGGTGGATACCGGATCTTAGTCTAAGTTACAGTCTACGAGGAAGGGTTCTATAATTACATAAAATAAGAAGAGAAATCCCTTGACTGTAGACTACGGAGTTTATTGGTACTAATGGGGTAGAGGGGAGCAGAACTAAGATAGAGGGGGAGAAAAGGATGCAGACACAATTCACCTTACCACGTATCGTCGTTCATTCGGCGTTGAAGTTGGGACCCTGCCCGGCCGGTCCCTGCCCGGCCGGTCCGTTGTTAACGTAGCACTATAGCAGTTGGAATTCGAGAGAGTAATAAGGAAGACAGTAAGGAATTAAATGTAGTATTTGCCTCTCACTCGCACTCCTATGTCCTGCAATTAGCTTCGTCCTTTTCTACCCCGGCGATGTTGCCATTTCCCAATAATTGAAAGTGACAAATCTAAGAAAATGTTTTCGTAGTCTAATGAGAATGTTCCGCTCTTTTATGATAATGTAAGAATAAAAGCCATAAATAATTAATACATGGCTCAATTTTCACAAATTTTGTGACTCAAAACAGAGACAGATATGATAAATGCATCATTGCCGTGATGGCTAAACCAGCAAGAGAATATGTTCTTCGTTTGCCACCATACCACAGTGAACTTGATCCCAACGAAATAATATGGGCACAAGTGAAGAACTATATAAAATTGAACATCGTCTCATTCAAGAAACAAGAAATGAAGAAATTAATTTCGGCTGCATACTACCACTTGACCACACAAAATTGGATACATTGGGTGGACCACAAATCATGCATATATTCGTGAAAAATGTCATACTTATAATTTATTATAACCTATGATATTCGAAAAAAAAGTAATGTTTTAATATTATCATATTCATAAATAATTGAAAATTATTATAATCTGGACATTAAAATGTGCTCTGAGCTTCGGTGTATCATATCTAAATATTGTATCGTCGTTCGCTGCAAGGCATGAGGTACAGTTATGTACAACAGACAAATATTTTGGAAATTTCCCGAGATTTGCGTAAAAGCACGCCTGTATACGAGTTATGTTACATCATGTGCCCGGCCTTGCAAAAAATTGTATATGCAGTAGATCTGGCATCAGCGCGCTCCATTTAATGCCTACTGTCTTTTAAGGTAGAGACGCACTAGACTACGTTCGCGCAATGAGAATTGGTGTCTAGGTACGACCAACAATCACAATACTTACTAAACGTGCAACACTAACGTCTAAGCTTTGCAGATACACGTCCATATCTTTTTTTTTTGTGTAGCCTCCTGAGAGGCCGAGTGCAGGTCTTTCTAGTCGACGCCCGTGGGCGACCTGCGCGTCGGGATGAGAGATGGAATGGATGAAGATGAATGAAACCGGGCAAGGATGTGGAAGGAAGCGGCCGTGGCCTGTCAGAAGGTACTGTCCCAGCATTTGTCTGGTGTTGAAAATGGGAAACCACGGAAAACCATTGCAAGGACAGCCGACGGTGGGGCTCGAACCCACACGTCTACCGAGTCAGCAGAGAGCTTGGCCCCTTGACCTAACGCTGCGCTTTAGTCCGCGTAGCCACTACTGTTGGTCACGTCCATATGAATGACAAAACACTTGTGAACTAACGATATGAGTCAGCGGAGCGCGCCAACCACCGACTTAAGACTGTCTTAAGCTGGGTTTTCCTAGCTCCGCATTTTGTGCGGAGCGCACTACGCAATGCGCAGTCCGCAGTGTGGAGCCTACTCAACAACACGGAATCAGACGGCATCGTTTTCCTACACCCCTCCGCGATGCGCAGTGCGCTCTGCACAACTGGACGACTCCTTTGAGAGCAGTCAAGTGCGGACCGCGCTACGCAACAGACGAGTATTTGGGCAGTTTTCTCTTGTGTACTGTAGATTTCCATCTTTGCCACAAAATTCAAAAAGAACTAATTGGGTGTGTACAGTAGTTCTAAGTTAAGTTCAGTAACTTTGTCCAAAGAAACTACATTTTTGTATCCATTTTATAGCTTTTTAAATGTTACTATCGATTTTTATTAAATAAAGAAATATGTTCTAGAATGATTCGCTATATTAACTATTTTTCATAGAGAGATACATTAATTTAATTTAATTTGACAAATTTAGTTAATTGATTAGATGTAGGCCTAATAATTTAGCGTGTTTAAATTTTCCAATAAATAAATTCCACAAACTTACCTCAATGTAAACGCCAGCTTCTCAGTCTTCTAATCCTGTTGCAGGACTCGCTTGCAAGATCATTTTCTACCAAACTAAGCAAGTATTCAAACTGACACATAGTAACTCTGAAGTAAGATTTGAACTTCACTTCGTCGTCGAGCAAATGTCTGTTGACTAAAAGTTAAACACTCCTTCTTGCTCTCTAGATGTATACATGGAACTGACAGATTTTGGCACTTTATAAAGACGACCAACAATGAAGTAAATGTCATCTTCGATTTCTTCTTCCTCTTCTAATAACATCAATAACATTGTCATTTAGACTTTCACGGCCCGTGTTATTATTCATAATGTTGAATTTTGGGCTTATGCCGTGTTTTATTATATTGCAATTCGACGCGTTTCGAAAGAAACCATGTCTTTCATCGTCAGGAATAATCTGGAATACGACAATGTTGCTAAGAGAAAGCAACGAAGAACATATAGAAGGTGCCCAAAGATGGACGCCATTATAGCCCCATGTTAGGGACAACGGAAAGCAGCAGTGAATTACTTTCTCAGGGTTCTGATAATAGGTAGCCAGGATTCACTGAGATTGTAGCCGGTGTCGCACTCGCATTAAGGAACATAATAGATGTATCAGGCTCATTCAACCTGATAAATCAGCTGTTGCCGATCATGCTTTAACACCTGGCCATGATGTCATGTTCCAAGGGGTGGATGTTCTTGCCCGTATAAAGCAATATCGTCCCAGAATCATCAGGGAGGCGGTTGAAATACGTAAACACCCAGATAATTTCAACCGCGACACCGGCTACAATCTCAGTGAATCCTGGCTACCTATTATCAGAACCCTGAGAAAGTAATTCACTGCTGCTTTCCGTTGTCCCTAACATGGGGCTATAATGGCGTCCATCTTTGGGCACCTTCTATATGTTCTTCGTTGCTTTCTCTTAGCAACATTGTCGTATTCCAGATTATTCCTGACGATGAAAGACATGGTTTCTTTCGAAACGCGTCGAATTGCAATATAATAAAACACGGCATAAGCCCAAAATTCAACATTATGAATAACATCAATAACGTTATTTTCTTGTTCAGAGGACGAGAGCTCATATTCCCTCACTTCTCCAACAAACGAAAACTTGAAATAGACGCAGCGCATTGCTGAGCTAGGAAAACACTACCGCGCAGCGCATTGGGATGTGCGGAGAGAGGTGCGCAGTGGGCTCTGCACAAAATGCGGAGCTAGGAAAACCCAGCTTTAGGCCTATCTTATATCCGCGATCTGCGCCAGTCAAAGCCGGCATAGCTTGCCGTGTTTATCGGGGAGCGCATAGATAAGACCCTGTACTTCTTTCGTTTCACCCTCTAGATTTGTCTTGGAACCTTATATTTTCGTCTTTAGTAATTATTTTAGCTTTTGAATTGAGTAGTGAATTTTCTGTAATTTTTAATTCTACTAGGTCTTTTTCAGTTTCTTTAAACCGTGTGGGTTTTGTTTTGCGACTACGGAGGAAATCAAAGATAGTTCATTCTGAGAAGATGACGGTAAAAATGTATCATCCTTTTTCGAATAGTATCTGAGAGTTTTTCAATTTTCTTGTGGAGAGTCACATTCTTGATGTGTCTTATCTTATTTTATTATCCTGAAATTTTGGTCCAATGATTTTTGTTAACATTTTCCTTTCCTTTAATTCGATTTTCTCCATCTCGCCTTTGAAATTCATGTTTAGGCTATTGGTGCATTATACCTTTTTTTTTTCTTGTTTTGATGTGTACTATCATCTTCTAAAATATTGGCACGGTGTATATCATATTACAGGTTTGCTGTTAAAATTGTTTTGTTGTTCGGAACAATAATTACGATTATTATAATAATAATGTGGATAACTTTCTTTAATACTGGAATCTGTACGTTATCACCACATGCCGTGTATATTTCGTTGGTAGCCCAAATGTCTTATGTATAGAATCATGTGCCCTTTATTTCAGCTTTTAATATTTTTGTTTCCTTTGCAGGTATTGTCTGCGTTAGATATTCTTCAGCCACCTCATCTGGACTTCTTTCAGGAGATGTATCCTTTATTCAAATTGCTGCTATTATATATGTGGATATAAGATGGGCCTAGGATAGCCTAAAGTGGTTGTATTGACAGGTGGTTCCACCTGTTAGGGAGTACCTGTATTGTTTATTTTATTGATGATGTTTCTAATAATTATCGCTACCTAGTATAAAACCAAGTCCCGGATTCTTGGATGTAACGGGTAACTACTGGATGGATTTTGAAGCGATTTTCACCATTCTGTAAAGGATTTCCCGAGGAAGGTTTCTGTTGAAAAACGTCCATTTATGACCATAGGAAGCCGAGCAGTAATGATTTCTGTGAATCGAGTCAAAGAAAAATCTGCCATCAGTGAGCCTTTTAAGCTTACGCTGGGTAAACCACTAAAGAAACTATGAGTGTAAGAATTGTTCAGCATGAAAATTTCTACAACAAAGTTCGTGACAGCATATCTCTATCTTTAATACAACGCCCACAATAAGTGCTTTTACGTTCTCATTTCTTCCAACAATCTCCATTCAGTGGAAATTTAAATAACTAGATTTGGAGCGAGTTTACGAGCTAGCGTGTGAACCTATCACCCCAGCTTCGGCCAGCATCAAATTGTCGAGTCGTGTCGAGTTAGGCTTCAGTATAGTGTGCTTGGAATTTCACTGTTCACCTGGGCTTTTCTGAATTGTGTCTGGGATCTGCCGTTCCTGGGTAAACCGTTAGCCGGGGTGGGTTGTTAGTGTATTAAATAACTTGCTGAAGTACCCGTGCTTCGCTATGGGTCATAAATAAATTAAAATGAGAAGGTGACAGTTAAAACAGGGGATAGACGTGGTGCTGCGCGGAGGGAGAGTAAGGATGGAACATTTTGTCCAGCTACACCGCTCGGCGTTGACCGTGTTTTAAAGCACAAATTTAGGTTTTACTCGCTAACCGTTGGAGATACATCTTTCGGATAGAAAATTAAATTTTAAACCTCGTATATGCCATCAAAAGTGCTATTTCTTAGCGTTCTCTTTTTATTTGAAATGGAAATATGGAAGTTTCAAACCAAAGGGTGTAGTGACGTCACTTAAATGGTCGCCATCTTTAAATAGTACAAAGTATCGAAATCAAAAGTTGCCTATATGTTAACCAGGTAAATCAGCTACTTTCATGTAAAATTTGATGTAAATCGGACGAGTGGTTCTTGTGTGATTGAGTAATACACAGACACACGCCATCTCATTTTTATATACACTGAAGAAAATGGAAATTGCAACACCCAGAAGGAGTGGTCTGGGCGGCCCCTCTCCACGGTACGTCGGCGCACACGATTCCGGCGATCACTGCAGACAAGACAGAAGCGCGATTCATCACTAAAGACGACCCTATGCCATTCGTTGACCCACATCGATCGTTCTCGACACCAGACCAGCCTTACACGTCGCTGTTGTGGGGTCAATGGAACACCTTCTGCAGGGACACGGGATCGTAAGCCAGTTGCACGCAGGCGATTACCAACTGTTTGTTGTGTAACGTGGGGTGCCACAGTTGCTCGAATTTGCGCTGCTGTTGCATGGGGTTTCATCCGGGCCATCCGAATGATGCGGCGATCCTCTCTCACAGTTGTCTGTTGCGCTGGGCCTGTGCCAGATCTACGAGTGAGGGTACCTTCATTTGACCACTGCTGCCATACACGTCGTACCGTAGATGCCTGTCGGCCAACACGTGCAGCGACAACCCTTACAATTAGCGATAATCCAGCGTCACACAGCCCAATTATCCGAGCCCTCTCAAACGGCGACCGTTGTTGATAGCGTGCTCTTCTCTGTCGTCGAGGCATGTTTGACGGGGAACACTTCACTGCACAGACTGCAAGTCAACTTCGCTACACCCGAGTCCGTATACCGGAGTTGATTCCTCCGCGACCAATCATGTAGGGAGACCTGTAGCAACAATCCAATGGGTCTGAAACTTTGATCGTTTACATACCTACATGGCATCGTTCCATATCTTGAAAATCAACACAAACGACCAATGCCTTCATGGTGTTGCAATTTCCATTTTCTTTAGTGTATCAGTATGAATAACACGCTTTTATGTACAACAATGGGGGTACTTAATTGGATGACATGTTTCGATCTTCAAGCGATCATCAGATTCTGCTGACTTAGGCTTATTTAATGTACGATGCTTATGAATTACACTTATGCACAAATATATACACAATACAGTATTTAGATTACGTCATAAGTTCGTAAAAACGCATCTAACTTATTTACAGATAGTGTTGCTCACTTCTATGGTTGTTGCGTTATTTTATTAGTGTAGTTTAACAGGACTCTTACAGGTCAGGGAAGTCAGGGAAAAGTCAGGGGGGGAAAATCCTGTCAAGGAAATTTTCTGCAAGGTCAGGGAACTTTTTAAATTTAAATTTATTTCTTACCTTAGCAATAATTTTGATAGAATCCATGACATGTACGTTATTTACCCATAGTATTATTTGACTATTAGGTCATAGTTGTTATGTCATTAGTTATAATAACAATTTCAATAACTTTTTTAATGTAAGAACTGAGTGTACTGACAAAGAAAGAAGTTAAAAATAAAGTTCCTTGAATCCATTTTTTTATTTATTTCTTTTTTGTTGTTATTTGTCCATGTTATTTTTTTAGCATAACCGATTAATTTATTTAAAAAGTCAGATGAAGCCAGTATTTTTCCATGCCTTCTGAAGTGCTCACGGCATCTGAAACTGGGCTAATTCTTAAAATTCTTTCTTTAAGCCTTTTCTTTACAATCTCTGAAAAGTTTTTTTTTTGTATGAAATAGCTTACAAATCTCGTGTAATATAGTAGCTAAAAACAAACAAACTAAGAGAGGTTAGCATGGACGTGTATTAAAAATAATAATAAAAATAATCAGCGTATGTCGTGAGATTTGGAAGATATAAATCAGTAACAATAGTTTGATCTATTCGACGGCTTTTATTTTTAAAATATGTTCATACGGTGATCAGAATAAAGTATTGGTGGTCAGGGAAAATGGAATCTTAAGTCAGGGAAAATGCAAATCTTGGTCTTGTAACAACCCTGTTTAAGTATGTTACCCTGTGTTGTATTATTATTGTGACTAACTTCAGGAATGATGTTGGTATATTGGCTTTCACGGTCAAGGTATTAATAATAAGCATTTTTTCTTGGGTTATGCAGTGTCTTGTGCGGGGTTTCGCCTAGGAACACCAAGATAGGCTCATCAGCGGGCTCTTGGTGTCCGTACCATTAACGTGGGCTTGTTTGCGTTGACGTTCCCGAAATGTTCATAATTTTGATGTTGTTTCTAACAGTTCTAACGCTTATCAAGCTGGGAACCGTAAAATGCTCCACAGTCAAACGAGCGCGACACCGTCACACCTATGGAGACAACGATTTCAAGTATGTTGCTGTCTGAGGAGAGAATTTGAACTATGTTGATGGACCAATACTTGTTTATTTTTGCAGCGGCAGACATCGTATATACACAGCTGAACATTCAGTGTGATCTGTGCTTGACAGCTTGCTTGCCTCAGGCGCTGAGGGGGTCTTCAACCTTCATATAAGCGAGGTCCAGAGAGATTCGCGATTATGCATTCTCTGTTGATGAGGACAACTTTCCCCCCAAGGGGGTGATCCAACACTCATCATATCCAGACCAGGATTTAGGCCTAGGCTAAGATGGCATTTCTTTTACTCTGAAAATATATTCGAGTGTTATGTTTTGTTTCGTTTTCTTAGTAATTTTACCCTCCAGGGTTGCTTTTCCCTCGGACTCAGCGAGATAGATGGCAACGTAAATCGCAGAGAATTCTTTACTTTACGGGAATTGTAAAAGTTAAGTATGATTTGAC
Source organism: Meconema thalassinum (assembly GCA_946902985.2). NCBI lineage: Eukaryota > Metazoa > Arthropoda > Insecta > Orthoptera > Tettigoniidae > Meconema > Meconema thalassinum. The sequence goes on from OX336395.1 coordinate 196,188,712, forward strand.
AATGTATTGCCAATAGCAAGAAAGAAGAATACGGAAATAAAAAAAAATGTCGGAGGCGGGATTCGAACTCCTTCCATTCCACGATGCATAAAATCAGAGTCCGCAACACTACCACATGAGCTACCAAATCACTGGTAAACTAACGCAGTATTAAGGTAAACAGCAGTGTCCTGGAGCTTGAAACATCGTGTCTGGGGATAACACTGGGGAGGTGGGACGAGCACCTCGCTCAGGCGGCCTCGCCGGCAAAGTGAACAGGGGCCTTATGAGGGTAGGGAAGGGAAAATTAGGAGGGATGGGCAAAGAAGAGGAAATTTTCGAATTTTGTGGCAGAGCCGGGAATATAACCTTTGCCCTCCGGGGTGGCAGCTCAGCATGCTCACCACTACACCACGCAGGCGACTCATTATTATTATTATTATTATTATTTTTACATCGTTATGCCCATCTATGGAGCGCTGATCTTACTTTCTTATTCTCCCAAAATCTCTTAATCTTCTCGCTATGGCTCTTTCTGTGCGCTGCTCCGTCCAATTTCTGTTGGATGCAATGTTTGGTTGGTCTGAAAATTGATGATTTTCAATTAGGTCTCTGAATGTAGATCTGTCCAGTACCATATCACTTGAGATGTCTATTTCCTGAAGGTCTTTTTCAACTTCAAGCAGCCAGTTGTTCTCAGACAGAGAAATATTTAAAACTAGCGGACCTGTGCGAGGAATCTCACATGCTCATTAACCACCCGCCCAGCTTTACTTTTATGCAGGCTTCTATAAATATGTTTATTTGTTTAAACGCACTTTTAAAACATATTGTCGGTATTATTGAAATCTGTATGCAATTCGTCATCGTTGCGGGTAATTCCGTTTGAATATTCTTTTCAGTGCACAATGGGTTATGTGCGCCCCATGTGTACAGACTACCCGCCCGGCTCTAGTGTTATGCGGGCTGGACGCGACACACTTGTGCCAGGGGGTATCGTCTTGTTCATTTGTTTAAACGCTCTTCTTTTTAAACAAATAAATATATTTCCGTGGACTTTTCAAGAAATGCAAGATTTTTCCTGTACTATTGAGACGATTTGGAAGATTTTGGCACAAGACGCACCTTCTAACTCCTTCTGGTTCAGGAGCTTGAGTTTTTTGTCTGAGGAACTTGGCGTATTATATAATAGATTCTTTTAGTTAGACTGTGATCACTCATTCTGAGAATGTGCCCATAAAATTTCAAACGGCTTTACCTGATTGTGTCTGAGATTTTCTCCGAATGCTGATAAAGCTCCTGTGATTTGCTTTTCATCTAAATTCCATCAATTATTATCATTAGTTTGATTTGAGTTTATTGCTCTTACGTTAGAGCTGTTTTCAACCGGAGTGAAGGTCGTTTTATAGTAGATCCTCCATAACTTCAGCCGTTATATCAACAGTTGAGAAATGTACTGCATCGGGCGTTGACCGTTCGTGGTGTAATCGATTCATCCACCTGTCCGAAAGGCATAGGATCCGGGTTTGAGTCCTAACGGCAGACTCATTTTCAACGGGCTGGCTGCGTTCTAGCGGTAACGTTCTAGCCTGCTGTGCCTCAGGTTGCAGGATCGAATCCTGGCGCAGTCAGTTGGTATTTGAGAGTGCGCAAATGCGAGGGAGCCGTGTCAGTAGATTTAATGGCACGTTAAAGATCCCCTTAGGGGCAAATTTTCAGCGTTAAAAGGGACGTAAAACTAATAACATTATAATCATTTTTAACGTTTACTCCCGATAGTCCGCTGTAATCTAGGCTGTACTATAAAATACTAGGGATTTATCTGGATGCCAATTCTTTTACTTTCTTACAACAGGTGGTTTCCGCAAAATGGAAAGAAGGCTATAATCTAAAATGATCCACAGTTTATTTTCTTATGTGGATACTTCCTGTAGTTTTCAGCAAAATGGAACGAATATAATGCATTTGTTACTGTAATATACTTCATATGATTGTGTGGTAAACTCGGGTGACATTACGTAGAATATAGAGTAAACATACTGTTTATGATCCTAAGCGGATTATAAGAGATATACACACTAATTGACTATCGACTGTGACCTAATCGATATCGTTTCAGCTTATAAAAGGTAGATTGTTCTATGAGAGTTATTGTACTGCCTCGCTCAATTGCCAGCACGTGAGAAGTACAATCGAACTTGGCCACCTACTTGTTGTAGAGGTATAATTACGATCCAGATATCCTGGGGTTGATCCCCAGGTCTGTTGAGAAGGAAATATAATTCTCGTCTGAGGGCTGCAACGTGGTTCACTCTGTCTCCTGGGGGTAAAACTGAGCTGTCCTAGAATTAAGGTCACAGCCGCCCATTGCCCAAATCCTAACCCCAGTTACAAATACAGTACGGGTTATCAGACAGATGCATGGAGTTCAATGGTGACAATGTCGCAAAAAAAAAAAAAAACACATATTTTTGGAGCGTTAATCTGGAGATTTTCTTTCTTTCTTTCTTTCTTTGCCTATTGTTTTCAATTCCTTTTTCCTCTTCTGTTTATATTTCGTTTTTCTTTTGTTTCTTTCTTCCTTTTTGTTTTCCTTTTTTCTTTAAATTTTCGCTTTCCTTTCCTTATCTTGTCTTTTCTTTCCTTTTTCCTTGTCATTTTTGTTTTCTCCTTTTTCCAATTTCGCATTCTTTTCATTTCCTTTCTTTTTCTTGTCTTTTCTTTTATGTTTTCCTATTTCTTTCCTTTTTAGCCTATTTTCAATTTTGAAAAAATAAGCTTATGAGATCACCTTTTATCTCTCTGTCTCTCTGTGTCTGTCTCTCTCTCTCTCTCTCTCTCTAATAATTTCTAAACGGCTGGAGCGATTTCAAAACCAACATGGCGGCCACGCGAATTTGCGACTTTTAAATAGACGTTTCTCGCGATTTAACCAACCAAACGCAATAAATCTTGGTACAGTATATGTTTATACACATTGTAATGCACCGACATCTAACTTGGTTCAATTGTTTACATAACCACAAGATGGCGGATGTGCGAAATATTTCACCGGCATTCTATATCTCTGAAACTATTAGCGGTATCACCCTGACATTTTGTACGGAGTTAAAGGGTAGTACTGGAAGTTCATCTATAAGACTTTCAAAAACCGGTTAACTACAAAACGAACAAGGCGGCCAAGCGAATTTGAAAATTTTAAATAGACCTTTCTCACGATTTAATGTTCCATACGCAATGAAATCTGGTACAGGAAATGTTTATGCACATTGTAATGCACTGGTATCTAATTTAGTTCAATTGTTTACACAACCTCAAGATGGCGGCTGTGCGAATTTTAAAATTAAGTTTTTATTTCTTGTGTTGTAATCATGCGGTCGAAGTGAAAGTTTAAATAATTAACCTACGCAATAATTTTCCATTAATGGTGCATGACTCTATGGCCTATACATTTAACAATCCAACATGGCGACCATCCGAAATATTAAGACGGCTCTGAATATCTACGAATCTATTATAGCAATCAAACTGAATTTCTTTATGTTCATAGGGGTATGAACTTACGTTCACCTATAGGACTTTAAATAACCTGGTGATCACAAATCCAACATGGCGGAGACGCGAAGTATAAATATTCACCTGGACGTTTCTCGCTATTTAACCATCCGAGTGCAGTGAAACTTGGTACAGTAAATCCTCATACGAATGTTAATCCACTGACATCTAATTTTTTTCAATTGTTTCCATAACCACAAGATGGCAACTGTGAGAAATTTTAAAATCTCGTTGTTACTTCTTGTGACCTAATCATGCGATTAAAGTTTGAATGCTACACGTACATAATAATCGTCATGTAACAGTACATAACTCTAGGACCTACATATATAATATCCAACATGGCGACCATCCGAAATATTTAGTCGGTTCTCAATATCTACGAATCTATTACAGCAATCAGACTGAAATTTTGTATGTTGATAGTGGTAGTTAACATACGTAGGATATATGAAAATAGGCTGTATAGTTCTTCACGGAACTACTTGTTATATCCTACTCATGTTAATTACCTCTATTAACATACAAAATTTCAGTTTGATTGCTGAAACAGATTCGTAGATATTGAGAGCTGCCTAAATATTTCGGATGGTCGCCATGTTGGAATTTTACAAATAGTGGCGATTAACGTAAGTAGGATTTATGAAAATAGGCTGTATAGTTCTTCAACGAACTACTTGTTATTTTTACTTTCGCTTTTTCTTTTTCCTCTTCTGTTTCCTTTTCTTTCCTTACCTTTCCCTTTTCTTATAGTCTTCCTTTTCATTCTTGTTTTTCCTTATACTTTTCTTTTTCGTCTTCTTTATTTTATTTTATTGTCTTGTTTTATTTATTTATTTATTTATTTATTTATTTATTTTATGTCTTCAGTAGTTGCGAAGTTTTACCTTTTTCTTTTAATTTTCTTTAATGTTTTACTTTTCCTTTTTCCTTTTTTTTCAGTTTCGTTTACTTTCATTTTTTGTTTTTCCTTTCCCTTTTCTTTTTCCCCCTTACTTTTTCGGGGCTATATGACCGCGTTTTCGCAGCCCCTAAATGGTCTGAAATAAGGAACCAACCAACCAACCTTCCTTTTTCTCCTGTTTCTTTTATTTTCTGTCAAAATTAGGCGTTGAAGAGGGAAGTATTACAGAACGTAGTTAGCTGACAGGAAGGCAGAAAGTACTGTTATCGCTATCTGTATTTGCTGGGTGTGTGTATGTTCTAATCTTGTGTGTGTATGTGTCCACATCTGCAGAGCCTTGTACCTTAAATGTGTCGTGTGCTCTCTGGCAGGTTTATGGGGGCTCCTCTGGGACAAAGTAGAGATCTTCTTTCGTATCTGAAATCTTGTTGAAAGGTTCTAGAAAACTATTGAACGGATTGTGAAAAAATATGTTTAATTTATTTTAAAAATACGATGATGTTATTCGTGAACTGGGAGTGGACGGTAGTTGTGCTCAAATCAGCTATCAAGATAGGATTAAATCACGAAAGTGGCTCATTAATACCAGGTTTGGGGAGTAATATAGATCACGATACATTACATTACAAACTTCCCCTAGACACAAAATGGCGGCATCCATGACGTTAAGGACGATACTAAAGGTTCTAACAATGCATACTGTACGTGTTAAATTAAGTGTGTTAATAAGGCTTTACATACAAACACAAACCTAACCTGGAGCTTGCGCCCCAGACCCCCTTGCTTGTAGTACAAGCAGTAATTTTCGTCCAGACAGTCGTCTAACGTAGTATCGACCAATGGTTTCGCCTAGATCGTCGTCTGACGAAGTAGCGGCCAATGGTTTCGCCTAGACCGTCGTCTAACGTAGTATCGACCAATGGTTTCGCCCAGACAGTCGTCTAACCTAGTAGCGGCAAATGGTTTCGCCCAGACAGTCGTCTAACCTAGTAGCGGCAAATGGTTTCGCCCAGACAGTCGTCTAACCTAGTAGTGGTCAATGGTTTCGCCCAGACAGTCGCCTAACCTAGTAGCGGCGAATGGTTTCGCCCAGACAGTCGTCTAACCTAGTAGCGGCGAATGGTTTCGCCCAGACAGTCGTCTAACGTAGTAGCGACCAATGGTTTCGCCTAGACCGTCGTCTAGCGTAGTAGCGGTCAATGGTTTCGTCCAGGCAGTCGTCTAACCTAGTAGCGGTCAATGGTTTCGTCCAGGCAGTCGTCTAACCTAGTAGCGGTCAATGGTTTCGTCCAGGCAGTCGTCTAACCTAGTAGTGGTCAATGGTTTCGCCCAGACAGTCGTCTAACCTAGTAGCGGCCAATGGTTTCGCCTAGACCGTCGTCTAACGTAGTATCGACCAATGGTTTCGCCCAGACAGTCGTCTAACGTAGTAGCGACTAATGGTTTCGCCCAGACAGTCGTCTAACCTAGTAGCGGCAAATGGTTTCGCCCAGACAGTCGTCTAACCTAGTAGCGGTCAATGGTTTCGTCCAGGCAGTCTTCTAACCTAGTAGTGGTCAGTGGTTTCGTCCAGACCGTCATCTAACCTAGTAGCGACCAATTGTTTCGTCCAGACAGTCGTCTAACCTAGTAGCGGTCAATGGTTTCGCCCAGACCGTCGTCTAACCTAGTAGCAACCAATGGTTTCGCCCAGACAGTCGTCTAACGTAGTAGCGGTCAATGGTTTCGCCCAGACAGTCGTATAATCTAGTAGCAACCATTGGTTTCGCCCAGACCGTCGTCTAACGTAGTATCGACCAATGGTTTCGCCTAGACCGTCGTCTGACGAAGTAGCGGCCAATGGTTTCGCCTAGACCGTCGTCTGACGACGTAGCGGCCAATGGTTTCGTCCAGACAGTCGTCTAACCTAGTAGCGGCCAATGATTTCACCCAGACAGTCGTCTAACCTAGTAGCGGCCAATGGTTTCGCCCAGACAGTCGTCTAACGTAGTAGCGTAGTAGCGACCAATGGTTTCGTCCAGACAGTCGTCGAACGTAGCAGCGGTCAATGGTTTCTCCCAGGCTGTTATCTAACCAAGTAGTAACCAATGGTTTCGCCCAGACAGTCGTATAATCTAGTAGCAACCATTGGTTTCGCCCAGACCGTCGTCTAACGTAGTATCGACCAATGGTTTCGCCTAGACCGTCGTCTGACGAAGTAGCGGCCAATGGTTTCGCCTAGACCGTCGTCTGACGAAGTAGCGGCCAATGGTTTCGCCTAGACCGTCGTCTGACGACGTAGCGGCCAATGGTTTCGTCCAGACAGTCGTCTAACCTAGTAGCGGCCAATGATTTCACCCAGACAGTCGTCTAACCTAGTAGCGGCCAATGGTTTCGCCCAGACAGTCGTCTAACGTAGTAGCGTAGTAGCAACCAATGGTTTCCCCCAGACTAGTCTAATGTAGTAGCAACCAATGATTTCGTCCAGAGAGTCGTCTAAACTAGTAGCGGCCAATGGTTTCGCCCAGATAGTTGTCTAACCTAGTGGCGGCCGATAGTTTCGCCAAGACAGTTGTCTAACCTAGTGGCGGCCAATAGTTTCGCCCAGACAGTTGTCTAACCTAGTGGCGGCCAATAGTTTCGCCCAGACAGTTGTCTAACCTAGTAGCGGCCAATGAGACCTAGACCAGGGGTTCCTAACCTGGGGAGCGTGGGGGCGGTGAAGTGATTTACATTTTTTAAACTCGAATATTACAATTTTGTATAGTAACCATTTGTTATCATCTCCAAATGATTGTCGCGCCAAGTCAGTCGTTCAAAAGCACTGGTAAATGTCAACTGTCGGCACAGACCTGTGCGGAGCCTCCAGGTTGGAGGTGAAATAAGGAATTTGCTGTGTTGTAAGGAGCAAAATAAAGCCGGAGAGCAGATGCTCGAACAACACCACTCAACGCTCGTTTCATTGCACACGTTGTGGACCTACTTGCGTGAAAGTAAACTATGACCATACGTGACATGTTTCAACTCATCAACGATGTAGTAATGGCTTTCATTTTCCGGTATGATTGTTACATACAAGGTTTTATAATTATTCCTTTATGTAGTGTTATTAGGTTACGTCTATATCCTCTACGTAAGTTTATCGAAGAGATCATAGAAGCAACGAAGGGAGGGGATGACCACCCGTATCTGAAAAGGAGAGCGTCAGCTTGCAAAGGTTGGTAACCGCTGGCCTAGACAGTTGTCTAGCGGACAATGGTTTCTTCCAGATAGTCGTCTAACCAAGTAGCGACCAATGGCTTTCTCTCACCATGGCTTTAGAAGAGTGTAGTGCAAATTAAATTAAACATCTTAAGTAATTTATGTTCTTTCCTAACTCGCCCGCACACCTCGCACTTGAACACACACGTGACTGCATCGGCATGTAACTACGCATTGTTTGAAACCTCACACAGCTGACAAATATGGCGACAATTCAGGCCCAAACAAACAAACAAACGAACAACGTCTGGACGTCATCCGTGAAGTCATCGACTGCGCGAAAACTTTTCCCTAGACACGTACGTATCGCATTATATGCTTAACCCCTTTTTTTTATGGGGTAACGATGTTAATTGCATTGGGTAGCGGTAAAGCCGAGTAACGGAACAGCTTGTTGCTTTTACTTTTGTCGTAAGTGGAATAGGCCTATTTCGAACTTTGTATTTTCATCACAATCATTCCTTACTCACACACTACTACAGCCATCACAATAACGCTTGCCACGGTGGGTGAGTGGTTATCGTGTCGGACTACCAACCCCCAGGCCTTCAGGTTCGCTCCTGGCCATGGTAAGTGATTTTTGAAAGGCGACAAAAATCACGATACTCATGTCATACGTTGTTATGTTAAAGCACCCATTTGAATTCAGTAGGCCGTGTTCATAATGGCAAAATTAATCTTGGGATTTTCCGCCAAAACAAAAAGTTCCTCCTTTCTCTACTAGAAAGCGCTATAGTGTCAAGGAGCTTAGATATCTAACCTCCTTGACTTTCATAGTGCTCCAAGGAACTACCAAAATTCGACATGCAAGGTGCCCTCTGGGTGTCAAATAACAAAGCTGTCACCCGGCATCCGAGGCCATACGATATTATTATTATTATGTCACAATAACAAAGGTTATCATCAGGGCCAGGATTTATTTGTATTTACATATTTCTGTATTACACGTACAGGCATATTTGTTAAACTTACCTCCATCGATTATGTTGTCCTCCATTCAAATTAAAGGAATTTATTTTACATATTTCTGACATTGGTAGTCTACATATTAATATGTAAAATAAATATTTTTCCATATTTAGTAATTTTTAAATAAAAGTAAAAATATATAGAAATATCGTGTTCAGTGCAAGCCTCCGTGGCTTAGGCGGCAGCACGCCGGCCTCTCACCGCTGGGTCCGTGGTTCAAATCCCGGTCACTCCTGTGAGATCTGTGCTGGACAGAACGGCGGCAGACAGGTTTTTCTCCGGGTACTCCGGTTTTCCCTGTCAAAATTTCATTCCAGCAACACTCTCCACTATCATTTCATTTCATCTGTCATTCATTTAATCATTGCCCCAGAGGAGTGCGTCAGGCCTCGGCAGCCGGCATAGTTCATACCCTCGCCGCTAGATGGGGGCTTCATTCATTCCATTCCTGACCCGGTCGGAGACTGGAAGCAGGCTGTGGATTTTCATTTTCATCGTTTTCAGTGACAGTAAATATGGCAACACAGGACAAGTTTACAATTATGTACTTAAAATTGTTTTTGAGCAAAGAGAGATTTCTAAAGTAGGCTATGTGTCTATAACGGTGGCGTAGTCGGTAGCATGCTGAACTGTTAGGCCCAAGATCGCGGATTCAAGCCCGGCCGAAGTCGTCGGATTTTTAAGAGCGTTAAAATCCTTCAGTATGCCTTCCTTCGGAGGGGAAGTAAAGCCGGCGGGCCCATGTCATAGATTTATGGCATGGAAAAGAACCAACCACTACAATTGGTAGTGTGTAGCTAAACTTGTAGGTTATTTGGTGAGAAACGCTCTATCAAGTTCCAACGTTCGCCGCTGGTTGACAGTGGTGTCTGGTAGCCAAAGTTGGAACTACTTGAAATTGTGTACTTGTTGGGAGCCCATGAGCGTTCAATTGAAATATCCTGCTATGGCAATTCGGCTGCAATTAATCCATATAAAAGTAACAAAATGTAGCGTTTAGTGGTTAAATTAATTTTGTCAATATTTTGCAAAATAAATCCATATGAAAAATGAAAATCCACAGCCTGTTTCCAGTCTCCGACCGGGTCAGGAATGGAATGAATGAAGCCCCCATCTAGCGGCGAGGATGTGAACTGTGCCGGCTGCCGAGGCCTGACGCACTCCTCTGGGGCAATGATTAAATGAATGCAGATGAAATGAAATGATTGTGGAGAGTGTTGCTGGAATGAAATGTTGACAGGGAAAACCGGAGTACCCGGAGAAAAACCTGTCTGCCTCCGTTTTGTCCAGCACAGATCTCACATGGAGTGACCGGGATTTGAACCACGGACCCAGCGGTGAGAGGCCGGCGTGCTGCCGCCTAAGCCACGGTGGCTTGAAAATAAATCCATATACTGTACATAATTTGACACTTTTTTAGTTCTATTTTATTTATTTATATCGTATGGCTTTCAGTTCCGGGAGTGTCCGAGGACATATTCGGCTCCCCAGAGGCTGAGCTACAAGTTCCGTTCAATTTCAAGTAGTTCCAACTTTCGCTACCAGATGTCAATGATAAATAGTGGTGAACGTTGGAACTTTGATAGAGTGTTCCAACGAAATCTAACCTAGAAATTTAGCTCCACATAAGTTTAGTCAGTGGAAGGATCTTTTACATGCCATAAATCTATGTCATGGGACCGCCGGCTTTACTTCCCCTCCGAAGGAATGGATACTGAAGGATTTTAACGCTCTTATAAAATACGATGACTTTTTCCGGGTTTGAACCCGCTATCTTGGGCACAGCAGTTCAGCATGCTACCAACTACGCCACCGAAGCCGCTTTTTAGTTCTACTATTCATTTTTTTTAAATATTTATTTTGACACTTTTGGTACCTACATATAAATCCTTGCACCCCTCCACACACACAAGTACACGGGGCTACATGACCACGATGTCGCATAGCTCCTAAATGAATCAATTTAACGTGTTTCACTCAAGTAAAAAAAAAAAGTTGTGTAGGTCGTTAAAAGGACGGGGTGACGAATGATGAAAGCCCCCTCCCGAACCCGTGACTGATATTGAGCTAATGTACAGTTCCTGTATCGTTTTTATCTCTCTTTGAACTGATTAGAGTAGTAAATATACAGTTAATAACCGTATAATACGCAAATGGGTTGTATAATGGCCTATTAAATCTCCTATTACTAGTTGGTTTTAAAATGCAACTGTAATCACCCGTGTGATTTCCTGTTTGCATACCTCTCAGGCGTCCAGGGAGCAGTGACATTGTAAGAACGGAAGGACGTCGTCAGTAGAAGACCTTGAAACTTTGTAAATGCCGTAGGTTGAACTGAGACGCAAAAAGACTCGCAAGGGATTGAACTCGATACCTCGACAGTCAAAATGAAAGGATAAGAATTCCAGATTTAGTTATTTTAAGTTATTTAACCTTTTAAGTGCTGAATTACCCAGTTAGCTACATTTCGACATATCTTCGCGTTTCACATCCCCTAGACCAGGGCCATCCAGTCATTGCGCTCCGGGAGCGCGACCGCGCTCGGGGAGCACTGGGCAGTCAGACTAGCGCTCCTTCCCCTACCACCACTACACTGTGGCAGCGAGGAGACGGACGATGTTCGGACCACGCTGACCAGTCGGGCGGCCGACGGCTCTTGTGGGATAGTTGACATATTAATAGGGTTGTTTTGCCAAAACAAATATACCGCATATACAAATCGAATGGTACTCTGATGTATGGAATGTGCAGGAAACGAACACAAGTGTTAGGTAAAGAATATTGTGATTTATTCCAAACTGAAATGTGAACAAAATTAGAGAGGAAAATTTAACAACAAACTGTGTTCTTTTTAACACATTACATCTCTGTTGCACACTAAACATTTAGCATGCCCTTTATAAGCAGTACAGAAAAATTAAATTTCCCATTCTTCTTTAAAGGCTCTTGCTTCACCACTCCTTTTCTTGGTATAATGTTCAGTCGTGACCACTGAGAAACTGATTTACTTACACGCTGTCAACAAAGTGCATTGGACTAGACTAGCGACTAATGGATCGGCTGCACACTTCAGCGTGCTCAGCCAGCCAAGCTCCTCCAACCACTTCTGAAACTACCTTCCACCAAAGCGCTCGGAGCACTGGCTTAGAGCGTGGTCGGAGCGCTGAATGGATGGCCCTGCCATCGTCAGTTCAGACAGACGTACAGAGTACACACACGCTCAGACACACACTCACAGACACACACACAACTTTTGGGCCTGTGTAACACATTAAATTCGGAACAAAGGGAATTCTATTTTTATCACAATACAATAATCGTGGTGACCAAAGCCAAACTGCAGGAGCGTAGCCACCGGATGTTCAATTTCTAACATCAGGAGGACAATCATTCCAAATTCTAGTTCCCGACACGAGGAAAGAGTTACTGAAGGTAGCTACTGGACTGATGACTTCAAATGCAGTGTGACTCGGAAGACTGCTTAATGCAGACATTCATGAAGTGCTCCTACTGTGATAAGCAACTCTGTTTCTGGCACTTTATACTCTGTGGACATGTTGACTGAGAACCAGATGGATGGAGTTATTAAAGACCTTCGAAGAATTGTACTTTGCAATTAATAAATTATTAATTTTAAAAGAATTGTGAGTCTGGTTATATTAATCTTCCTTTCATAAACTTTGACCTGGAATAAATCGTAGATGAATGTATCCGTTGAGGCAAATGTTAACATGCTGGTAATCGATCAAATTCTATTGTCAACCTCGCCTTTTATTGACATCTCGGCTCTCGGGGACAGAGGGTCTGCTGAACGACTGTGTTCCTTTCTTGAAATTCTCACGCTCGTAGTTTCTCGTTTTGTGAATGTAACTTCTGTTCCAAGCATCCACGGTTTCTGTTCCCTGCTCTGTCGAGAGTGTAAATTGTGTTTTGAAGGTTGTTACGGAGTTCACCGAGCTCCGTGAGAACAACAGAAAACGCGGGGTTCGATTCCCACTCGTGGCTATCGTACAAATGGATTACCAGTTCTCGACTCCAAAAATAATCCGAGACTGTAGCAAATTTGAAGCCGCGGTCACCCGATTCCAGATGCTAATTCCACACACCCTATTGCATACACATCGCCCCAGCCTTTCTTCCTTCCCCTTCATATTATTATTATTATTTATATACTAGCTACCCGCCCGGCTTCGCCCGGGGACAGTTATGAATGCATTACGTGATAAGCGCTTTTTTTTTCGATGTCAATGAACTACGACCTATATCCATTTTACGTCTCGGCATGATGGGTTAAAATCACTGACATGACTATTAATTATATTATCATAGAGATGCATGTGCAACGAGTTCTTGTCAGGCGTAATTTAAGAATGGCGTGATGCATGAAACACAAATCCCCCTTCCGTCCAATCTTAACGTAACTGTGTATTTTGCGGAACGAAAAGTTCACAGACGAAATGAAGAAAAGCAGAGTTTCACTTCCAGGAAAACTCCAAACGCAACCACTCTTCTCTTAAGTCTTAACTCAACACGACTCGACAGTTTGCTGCTGGCTGTATCTGGAGTAATAGGCTCGCTCGCTAGCTAGGCTGTAAATGGGGTGATAGGCTCGCCCCTAGCTAGCTCATAAACTGCCGCCTCAGTAATTGAATGGAGATTGTTGGAAGAATTGAAAACGTAAAAACCCTTATAGTGGGCGATGAATTGAAGACAGAGATATGCTCCCTCGGACTTTTTTTTGTAGAACTTTTCATGCTGACCAATTCTTACACTCATAGTATATAGATATTTTTAACGGTTTGCCCAGCGTAAGCTTAAAAAGCGCACGGACGCCAGGGTTTTCTTTCGATTGTTTTACTGAAATCGTTACTGCTTGGCTTCCTTTGATCATAAATAAATAATTTTCTACAGAAACCTTCCTCGAGATATCCTTTACAGGATGGTGAAAACCGCATCAAAATCCATCCAGTGGTTCTCGAGATTACCCGTGACATGCAAGAATCGGGGACTTGGTTTTTATACTACTGTCGACCAAAATATTATGTGTACTCGAGTCTGAAGGTTGTTTGTGAAGTAACCAAAAGACCTACCTAAAATCCAATGACATCATTTTCTTCGTTCTATTTTGCGTTAGTTCATGTAGGTTTGGAATTTGTAATTAGTATTTTAATATTTTTTATCGCAGTTGGAACACAAAAAGTGCCCGTTTTTAAGCGTGTTTCAACCATGCGTCACATTTAAGAATTATTATCTCACAAACCCGTCATTAGATCGAATCCAAATTTTAACACAATATACATTGGAATGTTGTATAACTGGTGTATTAATTTCAAAATGTTGTGTGTCCAAGAAACAAAGTTGTTATCATTTTTGTAAGGTAACTTTTTCTCGGCTCGGGGTGGTTTGAAAATGTAGTTCTTGGTCGCGTTATAATCCTTATACATCAAAATGGTATGCTGTATGATTGTGAAATACGTAAATTAATTCACATATTTTATATCGGTTTGTATTTGTACGGGGAATTAAGACATGGTTCACCAGTTAGCCGCTCCGGTGAAAGCTGTACAGCGCTGCCAAGATGGGCTCCTTCGCGCGTCATGGCGCGCCTCGCTCGGAAGTGATGGGCTCCATATCAGCATTTCCCGGAGCGGGCAACTGGTGTACCATGTCTTAGTTCCCCGTACAAATACAAACCGATATAAAATAAGTGAATTAATTTACGTATTTCACAGTCATACAACGTAACTTTTTGATGTATAAGGATTACAACGCAACCAAGAACTACATTTTCCAAGGACCCCGATCCGAGAAAAAGTTACCTTACAAAAATGATAACAACTTTCGTTCTTGAACATACAAAATTTTGAAATTAATAAACCAGTTATACAACATTCTAATGTATATTGTGTTAAAATTTGAATTCGATCTGATGACGGGTTTGTGAGATAATAATTCTTATATGTGACGCATGGTTGAAACACGCTTAAAAACGGGCACTTTTTGTGTTTCAACTGCGATAAAAAATATTAAAATATAAATTAAAAATTCCAAACCTACATGAACTAACGTAAAATAGAGCGACGAAAATGATGTTATTGGATTTTATGTAGGTCTATTGGTTACTTCACAAACAACCTTCAAACTCGAGTGCACATTATATTTTGGTCGACTGTAAGTAGAGATTTTTCGCTTCCGCTTACATATTCTCAGCATATTTGCTGGTAAGAAAACATTTTTCAATCCCAGATATACATCATAAGGAGCAAATTCTCGGTGACTGCATTTCGTAGTAGATTTACACTTTTCCCTCACTCCTTCTGGCCTGATTGTCCAAGAACAGCCTTAATATAAGACACGTCGAAAGTATGACTCTTCTGCATCAGCTTAAAAAGTCTTGGGTCTAAATTCAAATCTGTGAGAGATTCCTTTAAGTTGTTCGGAATCATGCCAGTGCTTGAGATGATAATAGGAACTGTTCTGACTCGTGTCATGTGCCATTGTCTCCTTATCAGTTCTGAAAGCTGCTTTTCAACATGTTTTGTTAGCATGTTGCCACTGTTTGGGATTGCCACATCTATGAAGGTAGTGTAGCCTACTTCATGCATTTGTCGACAAGAACTAGATCAGGTCTGTTGTGCACGGCTGACTGGTCTGCCAATACAGTACGATCCCAGTACAACGTAAAATTGTAATTTTCCAGTACACTTTCTGCGGCATATTTATAGTACGGCACTTTCTCTTGGCTCGGCAGTTGAAGGTGTCTATCCAGTTCTTGATTTAGTTGATTTACTATCTCGGCAACAAAATAATGTCTCTTCCTATATTATTTATTTAAGCGAAAATTCCCCTACAGGACAGCGATTAAAATTGATAACATGATGCCATTTGAAGGTGTCTCTCCTCCGCTCCTCCCGATTTTTTAGCCTATTTTCAATTTAAAAAAATAGGCTTAGATCACCTTTTCTCTCTCTCTCTCTCTCTCTCTCTCTCTGTCCCTAATAACTTCTATATGGCTGGAACGATTTCAATGAAACTCGGTAAGTTCATAGCACTACTCCGGGCGACCTCAACCGTGCCCTTCAAATTTTGTTACGTCTCACCAATCCAACATGGCGGCTGTGCGAAATATTTCACCAGCATTCAATATCTCCGAAACTATTCCCGATATCACCCTGGAATTTTTTACGGTGATAAAGGGAACTACTAGAAGTTCACCTATGTGACTATTGAAAAACTGGTAACTACAAAACCTACATGGCGGCCAAGCGAATTTGCTACTTTTAAATAGACGTTTCTCGCGATTTAACCAACCAAACGCAATAAAACTTGGTACAGTATATGTTACATAACCACAAGATGGCGGATGTGCGAAATATTTCACCGGCATTCTATATCTCTGAAACTATTAGCGGTATCACCCTGAAATTTTGTACGGAGATAAAGGCCACTACTGGAAGTTCATCTATATGACTTTTTAAAAAACCGGTTAACCACAAAACGAACATGGCGGCCAAGCGAATTAAACATTTTAATATACCTTTCTCGCGATTTAATGTTCCAAACGCAATGAAACCTGGTACAGGAAATATGTATACACATTGTAATGCACTGGTATCCAATTTAGTTCAATTGTTTACATAACCTAAAAATCGCGGCTGTGCGAATTTTAACATTAAGTTTTTATTTCTTGTGTCGTAATCATGCGATAGAAGTGAAAGTTTGAATAATGAACCTACGCAATAACTTTCCTTTAATGGTACATGACTCTATGGCCTATACATTTAACAATCCTACATGGCGACCATCCGAAATATTTAGACGGCTCTGAATATCTACGAATCTATTATAGCAATCAAACTGAATTTTTTATGTTCATAGGGGCTATGAACATAAGTTCACCTATATGACTTTAAATAACCTGGTGATCACAAATCCAACATGGCGGCGACGCGAACTATAAATATTCACATGGACGTTTCTCGCAATTTAACCATCCTAGTGCAGTGAAACTTGGTACAGTAAATCCTTATACGAATGTTAATCCACTGGCATCTAATTTATTTCAATTGTTTCCATAACCACAAGATGGCAGCTGTGCGAAATTTTAAAATCTCCTTGTTACTTCTTGTGTCCTATCATGCGATTGAAATTTGAATGCTACACGTACACAATAATCTTCATGTAACAGTACATAACTCTAGGACCTACATATATAAAATCTAACATGGCGACCATCCGAAATATTTAGTCGGTTCTCAATATCTACGAATCTATTACAGCAATCAAACTGAAATTTTGTATGTTCATAGTGGCAGTTAACATAAGTAGGATATATGAAAATAGGCTGTATAGTTCTTCATGGAACTACTTGTTTTCATTCTCGCGGAATGCTTCCTCTTCCTCTCATCCGTCCACTTTATCCCAGGTTGTCGTAATGATCTTGGTTCAAACTTAACATTCGCGATTTTCGTCTGACACTCAATTCAGTCTTCGAAATATTCTATGCTGATTACTTTGTAAGTCTCTCTGTACCTCTTAAAGCCATTCTGTCCCGCATTTACTCTGAGTTATGATATCAAGTAGTTTCTTTGGCAATCTGGAGGTGGCCATCCTGTGGATGTGAGTGTATTTGTCTCCGCGTTTTCTAATTTTGTCTGTTATCGTATTGGTCTTTCACACTTAACTACACGGGTCTGATGGCCAAGATGTCCCAAGCCCCTTAAGTGAATTAACAACAACAATTCATTAATTCAACCATCCATTAATCTAAGTGTAGGCTTATAATTCTGCTCTTCATTATATTTACAGTCTGTTGTTTCATTTAGGGGCTTTGCGACATCGAGGTCATGAGCCCTGTGTACTGTTGTTGTGTTGTTTGAGTCTTCAGTCTTTTGATTGGTTTGATGCAGCTCTCCATGCCTCTCTGTCCTGAGCTAATCGTTTCATCTCTACATAGCTACCACACCCTACATCCGAGGTAATCTGTTTAACATATTCTAACCTTGGTCTACCCTTTCAGTTCTTGTCCTCGACCCTTCCTTCCATAACTAAGCTTGCTATTCCTGGGTGTCTTAGTAAGTGTCCTACCAGTCTATCTCTTCTCTTCATTAGCAGTCGCCAGAAACATCTCTCCTGTCCCACTCGTCTTAATACCTCTTCGTTTGTAACCCTATCTACCCATCTGATCTTCATCATTCTCCTGTAACACTACATTTCAAACGCTTCAATTCTCCTATTTTCTGCTGCACCAATAATCAAAGTTTCACTTCCATAGAGCGCCACGCTCCAGACAAAGGCCTTCAAAAATGACTTCTTAATACCTAAATCTATATTCGATGTCAACAGATTCCTTTTCTGTAGAAATGCTTTCCTTGCCTGAGCTAACCTACTTTTGATATCGTCTTTGCTTCGTCCATCACTGGATATTTTGTTTCCCTGTGTACTAGTGTGTGTGAATATTTGTGTGTCAAATTCTGCGTAGTCTACGACCAAATAGTGAGCTGATGACCGCAATGTCTAAGACCGTAAGTAAAGCAACAAATAAATAATCCTCTCACAAAGGAATACATCTGGCTATTAAAAAAGAATGCACACTTATATTTTTTAACTTTTTCAAATGCTTTCCCCTTTAAGAGGGGGAGGGGTGCGGCAGTTCGTTAGGGGGCGTACGAGCACCCCTCATGTCTACGTACTTTTTGGAGGGGAGATTGTTCCTTGTTACAGTTCAAATGCTAAGCAGTCGGTTGGGGACGCTGACACTAGGACTGCATAGGAGAGGCTGGGGCCAGCCGGGGTTTGATCCCTGCAGACTGCACGTGGCGACTCACGTGACATCACAATAGTGGGGAGGATTAGTATGACGTCATCGTTGCTCTTTGTCTCCAACAAAAATAGCCGTGTCGTTTCCTGGAAGCGTCGCCTCCTTTCTACGGAAGGTGGTTGGTTGGTCCTACGGTGCTACCAGTACAGGCCCACGTGCACATACAAGTGGCTTTAGAGGCCCAGCGCGGAAAAAACAAAACGTTATCCGCATCCGCACGTTTGTTATCCAAATCCGCTGTCATTACAATAATCATCATCATGTTTTTCAGTCAAGCGACTGGTCTGCCCCTACAATGAGTCTTTTTCACGTCGTTCGGTCTTGTGATGTCCTTTTGGCCACTTCATAACGTCGTAGGCCAGAGCTATTTAGGAAGAATCTCATGAAAGTGTTCCGTGACCTCCCGCGAGGGCATTTTTCAGGTATTTTGCCTTCTAGTATGTCGATCATCAGCCCACCATGTCGTACGTAACCTGTGGCCAAGCTAGGTGGATCTCCTTATATTGATCTGGCGGATCATTTGCCGTTTTTACTTTATTCGATCCAGCACCGTTATGTTAGTCATTTTCTCTACCCAGCTGATCTTTTCCATTCGGCGCCAACACCACATCTCAAACGCTTCTAGTCGTTTGATGTCACCTCTATTCATTGTCCAGGTCTCACTGCAGTACATTGCAACTGGCCATATGTAGGTCTTAACCAGTTGTTTTCTAAGGCTGAGGGACATCGAGCGTTGACAAATTAGAGAATGCTTTTCACGGAATGCCTGCTTAGCCATGGCTATACGGCTCCTGATTTCAACTTCACATCGTAGGTCTTCTGTGAAGATCTGACCAAGGTATTTAAATCGACTGACCTGTTGTACTGGTTCTTTATTTATGGTTATATTTAGTTGGTGTTGATGCTTACTTATCACTAGAATCTTGGTCTTCTTAAAATTGGTTTTCATTCCGTATTCTGTAGCTGTCATTACAATCATATTTTTAATTTATTAGGTATGGTAACGCATAAAGTATTAAAGCGACTCATTTAGACATTTGAGGAGAAATTCGTTCCCTTAGGCTTTGTGTGAATCTCAAAACAATGTTGACTGAGTTTTGTCCCTCTGAGTGACGGCATGTAAAACAGTGGGTGGCTAATTATAACACTTACTCGTCGGATATACCCACGCAGGCAAGCGCAGGTATGAAGGAAAGATGAGAGAAGGGTCAATTAAGGTGGGAACGTGAAAGACTCCCTAGGCCTCATATACCCTAATACCGTCGGGGTCGGAAGAGAACAAGAGTTGGCGCAGGGAGGCCGAAAGAAAAGGTGACAGTGAGGAGCCCGGCATAAGTAATGTAAGTGAAAGCAATGCCGGTCTCAGCTGTGGTCCCGTGGTCGCCAACCCACGTCCCTTTAGTCGCGAGCCCCTGGGGGTATATATATATATATATAAGGTACTAACAGAAGTACCCGTTCTTCGAACGGTCTTCGGTATTTATAGCCACACTTTATCAATTGAGCTACTGTTGCAATGGTTAGGGGCTTGTCAATTGTAATTCCTTCATCAGTTTACCACAGCGAATTTAGTTTTCTGGGAATATCGCAGACACAGTTAAATTTAGGGCCTTAAAATGTGGTTTTTGGAGACTCCCGAGCTTTGTCTCTCACATTCAAGGGCTCAAAATAAGCTTTGGACGTCCATCTAGGATCATTTTTATATTTCGCCTATTTTACCCTGTATTTTGAAAGGTTTTACTCCATGGCCACACTTTTATGAGAAGTACAGTGAAGAGTTACAACAGTGATTATATAGTGGCGTGCCTCTAAAGCAGCACCGTCCAAGGTCTCGTGATGAAGGCGAGGAACTTCATTATGGGGAAAGTTTTCGTAGAATTCGGTCAAGTTTCTTGCAGCAAAGAACTTGTCCATCAACCGCGCATTGTACTGTAAATCAATTCATTCCAATTGTAAGTTTGTGCGCTATTCACTGAGATAGAAAATGGCCGTCAAAACAATGAAACACAGGAAACAAAGCTAAAAGTTCTTGAAATCAGTTTACAAATTGCTCTTTCACGTCTTTGAGAACACATACGCAATTTTCAAACTTGGCGCTTTCACAACGAGTAGCATTGCGAGAAACGTCTCTCCCATAATGCGCGCGCACCGTTGTCAACCGACCAGGCACCTCGCCTATACTCTGCACTGTACCTCAGGTGTGGCAGCTGTGCGACTTTGCACAGTATGAAGTACTTTGGACGCTGCTACTCTCAAGGATATGCGTACGAAATTTTGCGTCGATCCCCCAGCCGTTCTCGGGTTAAAAGCGTTCAAACTTGTACACAGACAGACAAAAATTTTGTTTTTGCGTGCAACAGTCATAAAGCATCTGAAGCGCGTTAATAGTGCAAGTTTCCGTGGAAATTCAGAAAAAGAAGATAAAAACAGACAAACTTTCATTTATATACAGGCTGTAACAAAAATGTTCGGCACATTTAATACTGGACACATTCCTCACACGTAGACGAAGAAATTATGTAAGCATGGGAATCACACATGAACGTTAGAATCGTGGGGAACTTGCGCCCTTGATTACGTCTGGTCACGTTGTCAATATCGTAGGTGCACCGCCAGTGGTTTGTTTTACATGACTTAGCAAATGTGCCTTTAGCTGTGCGACAAAACATGTAATTCATGCACGATGGAGCACCTCCTCATGTTAGTGTTAATGCCCGTCACCTTCTAAATAACAGACTTGGTGACAAATGGATAGGTAGAGGTGGACCAATTGCCTGGCCTCCACGCTCTCCGGACCTAAAATCACTGAACTTTATTTGTGAGGGCATTTGAAAGCTCTTATGTATCGAGCCCCAGTATAAAATGTTCAGAGTCTCCGTGCCCCTATTATGGAAGGCTACGAAACCATACGCAGTACTCCAGGTATACATCAGCGTATCCGAGATTCACTACGGCGGTGGGTTGATGCATGTATCAATGCGCACGGAGGGCATATTGAACATTTCCTGTGAGAAAGAGTTGCATGTGCTATGCTGGTATGTTCTGTTCTTATGGGTTTCCCATGCTTAATGAGTTGGAAATAATGAGGTATAACATGGAAACAAAGCGTTTCCGGACCCATGTCCATATAACATAATTTCTTCGTCTACGTGTGAGGAATGTGTCCTGGATGTTGTGCCGTACATTTTTGTTACAAGAGAGATATGTGAAATATCACGGTGATTTTACTGCTGTTGGTGCCGAGATTCGAACCACCACCGCACTGATCGCCAGACTTGATGGTTGCTTGTACCGGTGTGCGATTTTTAACTCGCATGTCTGCGGTTCGCGGATTGCAGCAAGGAACAAACATGTCGGACGTTTAAATCTATAGAGCATCCAGCGTTTAGAAAAGACTGTGGAGCCTTATGGCGACAGTGTTGCTAGCTCTAGGCAGAGGTAGCGCTGACGTCATACGTTATGTTCACCCGCTTCGAGTACTGTTCTTTCATAAGTTAGCGAGACAACACAACCCCAGCAGCTACCTGAAGTAGAACGCGCACAGGAAGGAGCAGTTTTGCAGGTGTAAACGGATTGGACCAGTATTAAGGATACCGTACGCGAAGAGAACCAATAACGACATTTATTTCGTTGTGATATGACGCATTACTGATTGACAGATATCGAGAGCACAACCCTTCTTTCCTTCTTGGATGTACTGTATGCTGACGATGTTAACAATTTTTACGTCAGCAATACTGCTGATCATCACTTTTTTGTTATTAGTTAGGCTATAATTTAGTTTCTTTCAATTCTATTCTTGTTGGTTTGTTTAGATTAATATTTTTAATATTGTAGTGAGTTAGGCATGTGGTTAGGGGCGCGCAGCTGTGAGCTTGCATTCGGGAGATAGTGGGTTCGAACCCAACTGTCGGCAGCCCTGATTCAATCGAACAGAAAATAAAACAGACACACAACAGTAACACCAATGACGGATAGTGCTTCAGAACTTATGTTGCCGGCGGAACTGAGCACGTGCTCCACTCCGGGCGAGCATGCAGCACTGGACGAGGCTCTTCTTTCCAGCGTGCTAACCTCGAAAATCTTTAAATTACTAAGACGTAATATAAACGATACTTGTATGCAATAACAAAGGTAAACAATTGGCAGATAATTGTAGGAAGCTATTATGACGAAAAATATATATGTTCAGAGTTCCTTCATGATAAAAGGTGAGGTAACAAAACCAGTGTAGGGGGGTTTCCATTAAAAGTAAAAGCCCATAAGACCAACAGTCTTTTCTAAACGCTGGAAGCTCTATAGGAGTAAGTTTAGTTCCCAAGACTCGGGGAATGCATGTCCACGTGCACCGTAGAGGAGAACAGAGCAGCCCAACGCAGCCAAGGCTGGCCTATGGCCTTGGACAGCGGCCACTGACTCGCAACAAAGAAGTGACCGCTCTGCTCGGCGCCAAATTGTTCAACTTGAAGGTCATCAGCTGCGGAACAAAGGGAAAGGAGCATTGTACCCCATGTCACGCAAACTTATCTTTATCTGGAATCTATTTACCGGTCAAACCGGTGCCGTACATACAATAGCGTGGACTGTTTTATCATTGTTTTTACTTAATCGTCAACCATTATCTCCTCTTTTTTCTTTCCTGTTAATTATTATCGCTTTTACTTGTACGGAAATTTAACGGCTCTTTAGATGTAGTTATCTACAAATTTACTGTTCCCTTTGTGAGCAATTCAGCTATTAGGTCATGTGTAAAGCCATGCGTGGATGCGGATATCCGCAACATTTTTCGCCTTGTGGATTTAGTTTGCATGACTGTGTGGATAGCGGATAATGTTTAGAGTAAATTGGCGGATAGTTTTTAGAATGCAATTTTGAATTGGATTTTTTTTAAATAATTTTAGTTTTTGCAAAGATCTGCGTCTTTTACGTGTCTTGATATTTCCCTATTTGCTTTCGCTTGGATTGTATGGGAATAATAGAGAAGTGAGATAAGCCAGTCGTGAAAATACCCTCAATTAGTGTTGACTTTTGCCCCCCTACCCTACACCCCCGAAAAAAGAACTTTACTGTATACCTGCGCTTGCCTGCGTGGGGATATCCGACGACTAAGTGCTATAATTAGCCGCCCACTGTTTTACATGCCGTCACTCAGAGGGACAAAACTCGGTTAGCATAGTCTTGCGATTCACACACAGCCTAGGGGAACGAATTTCTCCTCAAATGTCCAAATGTGTTGCTTTAATACTTTTTGCGTCATCATCAACTTCTCACGGCAATGCCTTGTCTCCGCAACCATTGCTCTCTGTCTTCAGCTTTTCGTTTCATTTCATAGTAGGAACCATAATGAAGAGTTAGTGTGATGTCTTGAAGGAAATATTTTCGCAGTCGTCGTAGGCCTTTCTTCCCAGCAATCCTTCCTTCTAGGAAAGCAAGATGTGGCCTGTGAATTTAGCCTTTATTTTATGGATCGTTGGTCTCAGTTCTCTCTTCCCTTGAATTTCTTGCAGGATGCTGATGTTAGTCCTCTTTTCAATCCATTTAACCCGTAATATTCTTCGCCAGACCCACATCTCAAACGCTTCGAGTCGCTTCCAATCCTGACCTCTGATCGTCCAAGATTCACACTCTTTTGCGTTATTAAATAAATTAAAAAAGTGACAGTCAGTCTGAAAGACTAGACTTTGTATCATTTTAAATGCTACAAATGCTGAAAAATGCTAGAAAGGCTGGAGGCTTCTCGCTTCGCTCGAAGCCAAAGACTCTTGACATGTTAGAAAATTATCTGCATAATACTTATCTTGCTTTATAATACTTCACCTTGTTTCAAATTACTCGCGAACGGCAAGGGCAAAGCAAGGACAAGCGCGCGGGATGCCGTCACGCTCACCAGAGCGCGCGGCGGCAAATTATTTTCTACCGAATCTTTCCTCGAGATATCCTTTACAGAATGGTGAGACCCGCATCAACATCCATCCAGTGGTTCTCGAGATTGCCCGTGACATCCAAGAATCGGGGATTTTTGTCTTATACTAACGAAGTAGAGATTGTCGGGAAACACATGCACCAAGCTGTACTATGACGTCACACACCTCAGTGCATCTGGGTACATTTCGTCCCGTCACCGTAACGTAACGCCAGACTCCAGCGTAACGACGAAGTCGAAAAGATCATTTAAAATGATAAAATGTTGTTGTAATGTCAGCGGATTTAGATAACAAACGTGCGGATATGGATACAGGTCGTGCGGATGCGGGCCGAATGCGGATAACGTTTAGTTTATACGCGCAGGGCTCCATTCATGTGTCGTACAAAGAGTACGAGCCATTGTATACTCGTTAAACCCCTCAAATGGGACGCGCCAGAACGGGCTAATTATTTCTGACCCTATGGCGTAGCGCAGTGTTTAATTTCTAAGTTAGTTAGTTATTGTTGTTTTTAAGGGGAGGAACTACGAGGTCATCTTCCCCCCTTAATTTCTAAGATTTTAGGTGCCTGAACGTATACCCACACAATTTGACCCCACCGAAACAACGGTTATCAGATAAATTGAACACACATGGCGCTGGTGACCAAGCTGACCTAAGCCCCTTTCAACCACTTTTCTTTTAAAGGCCTCGTTTGAGAGTTTACAAGACTTCGAAAATAGCATCGCATGGATTACGTCTTCGTTCCCTTCAGAAGCTAACAAAGAAGTCATTAGATCCTCAAGGTGTTATTTAACGAGATACTATGATGGGATTATCGGAAAGTAGGCGGGTCTCATTTTCTTCATCAACTTCTGCTGGCTGGGGTCCTGTGCGTCTCGGATCTGACTGTGGTGTCGGATCGATACGCGAATTCGCGACAAAATGCGACGCATGTAGGTTTTCACTGTCTAGTTTATAGATAAGTCTTTCGTATTAAAATGCCAATTACTGGGCTTAAGTTTACAGGTACCGTATGTTTCTCCCTCTATGCGCATGCTTTGCCAACGTGATCGGAAAATCCACCGTGTCATAGGCTATGGCGTGAAATCGAAGTGCCTGCTTATGGGATTTCCAAGCGCTCAATATTCTAGCTAGTAGTGCACATACTTCAGTACAGGCGCCTTAATAATAATAGTAAAAAGATTGTATGGACACTTCACGAGGATGAGCGAGAGTCGACTAACGAAGAAAATCTTCAACTACATCACCGAGGTAAAAGTGACTACAAAATGGATGGATGAAACGAGAAAGGACATGCAGGAAGTTGTTAGTTAGTTAGTTAGTTAATTAGTTATTGTTGTTTTAAGGGGCGGAAATACGAGGTCATCTGCCCCTATAGGAGGAAGTTGGGGTCAGTCTAAAAGTGATCAGGAATAGAGAGGTGTTTCGAGCTACGATCGATAAATTCAAGGGGTTGCAGGAAAAGCAAAGTAGGAAAGCCAAGAATATCTGATTGGAAGAGAGGAAGAGGAACTGCAGCGAAAAGATTAAGAAATTCTTGGAAAAGAAAAAAAAAAGGACTTACCTGCAAGTCAATTGTTTCCCGTGGTCCAAAGTAGGCCAAAATCGATGAAAGAAAGAATAATAATAATAAGAAGAAGAATGGTTCCTAAATTAAGGCCACAGCCGATGATGAAAATCAATAAATGTAAAACAAATCTAACGGAATGCAACCGAACGAAATCAGAAACCTCTATGGACGTCAAATTGGCAGGTGAAAAGCTAAAGGAAGAAGGAGACTTCTGCTACTTAGGAAGCAAAATAATTAGTGATGGACGAAGCAAAGACGATATAAAAAGTAGGTTGGCTCAGGCAAGGAAAGCATTCTTCAGAAGGAATCTGTTGACATCGAATATAGAATTGGGTATTAGGAAGTCATTTTTGAAAGCTTTTGTCTGGAGCGTGGCGCTCTATGGAAGTGAAACTTGGACTGTTGGTGCAGCAGGAAGGAGGAAAATTGAAGCGTTTGAAATGTGGTGTTACAGAAGAATGCTGAAGATCTGATGGGTAGATAGGGTTACAAACAAAGATGTATTAAGACGAGTGGGAGGGGAGAGATGTTTCTGGTGACTGTTAATGAAGAGAAGAGATAGGTTGGTAGGACACATACTAAGTCACCCAGGAATAGGAGAGTTAGTTATGGAAGGAATGGTCGAGGAAAATAACTGTAGGAGTAGACCAAGGATGTAAGGTGTGGTACAGATGAAACGTTTAGCTCAGGACAGGGAGGTATGGAGGTCTGCATCAAACAGGTCAAAAGACCGAATACTCCCAACAACACAGCGAGTATACGGGGCTAATGATCACTTTTCCCTGATCGCTAGATGGCGTGAAATTAGCTAAATCGGCATAGCTAACTGTATTGGAAAATTGGATGAAATGTCCCTAAAATTAATCTTGACTCACTTTCAGGTGTTTTCTTTCTTTTTGTCTATTGGGGTTACTTGCATTTAATTGTTGTTGTTTTATTTTATGTGCTAGGATAAAGTGACCATAATAGCCCCGTGTATTTGGGTGTGTGTAGAATTTGTCAGATAACCTGTGTTATTGTAACTCAGATGAGGATTGGGATGACCTTAATTTAGGAACCAACCCGGCATTTGCCTGGTGTAGAAGTGGGGAAACCACAGAAAACCACTTTAACGATGGCTGAGGTGGGAATCGAACCCACCTCTTCTCAGTTTTGCCTCACGAGGCTGAGTGTACACCGTTCCAGCTCTCAGACCAGAATTACCTTTCTTGGCAGAGCCGGGAATCAAAGCCGAACCTCCGCTGCATCAGAAAGTGGACTTGCATTTACTAATAACATTATTCTGTTAACAGCACCCGGGCGACTGGAGCTGGAATTTGATGATGATGATGATGATGATGATTATTACTCTGTTATTACATTATTTTCTTCTTCAAAAATAATGCTTTGTTTTTCCTCTTAGAACTGTTAAAGTAACTGAATGTAGCAGTTCTTATTGGGAATGTAAACACAATTAAACTATATAATTATACAAACTATTTATAGTTTTCTCTCTGAAGCTACAGAGTGAGTGTTGAGAATCTAAATAAGATTTTGGCCGGTCTCCCAAATTATTTACATTCCACCCCTCCCTTTGAAAGAAGCCTAGTCCTGTGCCTGGTATTAACAGCGGACTGTTATTGTTCATACTTCTCACCGTGGCAGTGTCTCATCAATAACCGACCTCCGCAGCTGAGTGTCCTATAAGACCGTGAAAATTAAACCGGCCATCGTTGAGCGTGGTTCCAGAACTCTAATGGACACCAATACGGATACCACAGTAATACGGGTTATTGGACAGATTCAGACCGTAAAAAGCTCACACTGATTCATTTAAGGATTGCTTGCCACGGTGGGTGAGTGGTTATGATGTCGGACTACAACCCCAAGCTTGCAGGTTCGCTCTTGGCCGTGGTAAGTGATTTTTGAAAGGCGACAAAAATCTCGGTACGCATGTCATACGTTGTTGGCATGTTAAAGCACCCATTTGAATTCAGTAGGCCGTGACCTTGACTTTCTTAGCGCTCCAAGGAACGACCAAAATTCGACATACAAGCTGATGTCTGCACCCGGCACCCCAGGCATACGATATTATTATTATTATTATTATTATTTAAGGATTTGGCGACATCGTGGTCTTGTTGTCCCTTGTGCTTGGGCGTGACATTAATTTGTCTGATAACCTGTGTTTCTGTGGGGTCTGTAGTAGTGTGTGTAACTGTAATTATTAGGGTCGGGAATAGGGTTGCCAGACGTTCCGTTTTACCCGGAACAATTCCGTTTTTTTCTTGTTTTGTTCCTCGTTCCGTTTTAATCTTTAACGGAACGCCAAATATTTCGTGTTTTTTTGGGGGTGTTAATTTGATAATATAATCAATTTCGCATCAATCTTCAAATGTCCCGCTACAGAATTGATAGTAATATCTAGCTTGTTTTCTGGTGATACAGGCGCAAGTTTGAAGGAGAAAATGATTTCTATGTCTGTGTCAGATAGATGGGTACATGTTATAGATTTATTAGGGGCAACAGAATTAATACTCAGCATTTTCCCCGCCAATGCTGTTTCTATCATCTCTCAATTTGATATTCATGACAGAAAAAACTCTCTCCGTAAATGCATCCTTGCAAAGGGTCGTTCAAATGAAAAGCATTTGTAAGTTGCTGGTGTCATAGGCCAATATGATATGTCAGCAATATCTAGTTTTAATTTTGTGTATTTGATTATGTACAGTAATACTTATTTAATACTTATGTAGCTTGCCACGGTGGGTGAGTGGATAGCGTGTCGGTCTACTAACCCCAAGATTGCAGGTTCGCTCCTGGCCGTGGTAAGGGATTTTTGAAAGACGGCAAAAATACGACACGCATGTCATACGATGTTGGCATGTCAAAGAACCCATTTGAATTCAGTAGGCCGTGTTCATAATGGCAAAATTAATCTCGGGAGTTTCCGTCAACACAAAGTTCCTAATTTCTCTATTGGAAAGCGCTATAGTGTTCAAGGAGCTTAGATATCTAACCTCCTTGACTTTCATAGTGATTCAAGGAACAACGAAATTCGACATGCAAGCTACCCTCTGGGTGTCAAATTACAAAGCTTGCACCCGGCATCCGAGGCCATACGATATTATTATTATTATTATTATTATTAATACTTATGTGTATTATTTATTACAATATTCAACAATCTTGATTTAAAAATGCAATGTTTTGGGACGTGTGATCCGTTTTTTTTTATTCTTGAAATTGGCAACCCTAGTCGGGAAAGGGGTTGGTGCCTCGGGACTTGGAAAAAGGTATTATCCCAGCATTTACACGGAGCGAGTGAGGAAAAAACGAGTAAAGCTTGCCTCAGGATAGCCGTTGTCAGCGTTGGGATTCGAACATCCGATATCTGAACTTGATGCAGTTCCCCATTGCGGTTATGGTGACCGATTTAACGCGCAAGGCTACGCCATGGCCTTACTGAAATAGCGTGTGTATTTGTAATACACACATCAAATAAGGTTTTGTACATTGCCATGAAGCACGGTGGGGATGAAAGGGAGGACGGACTTATTTATTAAGCAGTGACCACGCCTGCTCTACACAATGACTTCGGGAGAATCATTCTGTGAATACCATTCTCCTGAAGAAAGGCATTGGCAATGTGCGGGCAAGTGGTATCGTCCACGAAAGTGAAATTTGGGCCGAAATTGTCAGCATAGCCTTTCACTACAGGTGCCAGGATAATATCACTGTAACGTACGAGTATCTCTGTCATACGCCCTGGGATGTACACGAGGGGTTCGGCGACCATACATGATGCTACCACCTCCTCCCTGTTGGTATCGCGCAAGAACGACTAATGGGTTTGAGCAGCGCTAGATTTGTGACGGTACGCACCGGTACTCCGTCCCGAAACCTCTGATCGGGGGGAAATTCGATAGAGGCTTTTCTCAAATGAACCTTATCATAACTGATTCTAGAGAGTCTTTGTTAACACAAACTGTGTCCTCACTACTTTTCCTAAAGCTGAATGGCCCACCACTCACTCGTTTTAATCCTTCAAAGTACGTACAATCTTGGCTGCTTCGGGGACGGCACTCCGCTCTGGATAATAACAGCAAGATGAGTGAGAGAGAGGAGGCAGATACAATGAAAACTTTTCTAAACTTTGGACAATTTTATAAACTGTGAGGTAAAACATGTTTAAGTACAGTACCTTTTATAATAAATAATTATTCCAGGAATCTGTAAAGACAAAATTATAAAACAAGAAATCAAAGATTGTTGGTGAACATGAGTGTATTTTCAAACGAAATGTATTTATTTTTTTAAATTACAGAAAAAATTAAATTGAAGTAATGTACTTTGTTTCAATGGTAGCCGAGTTGGCCTACATTAAAATTTAATATATGCCAACGGCTATGGTAAGAAAAATGTTGCTTCAGCAGTTTCAATTTAATTTAAAATTGCAATCAAATTTAGATAGCTATTTTGTCCACTGATTATTTTTTTAAGGTGTTCAGAAAAGCGTAAAAATATCGTTTTTTGAACTCTATATTTCAATATTCCATAAAGCCCCCCTCCCCTCCTCCCACGACCACCCGGTAGCCCACAGTACCGGAACCTCTTTTTTTTTTTTACAAATAAAGCCCTGGGTTTGAGAACACTACGACTCTTGGCCAGCAGTATGCAAAACTTTTTTTGATGTGTGTATATGGTGCCCCAACAGTGCCGTGCATGCAAGGAATTAAAACCATAACTGGTACGGTTACCATGCGTAAGAAAAGACTGGGATTCTGTGGACGACACGTAATAGGAATGCAGGATGCAAAACTTTTGGGGCAGATGACCTCGCTGTTCCTCCCCTTAAACCCACAACAATCAATCGAAACTTCTGAAGCAGCTGGTGTAGTAAAATCTTGACTAAAAAGTATCGCGACAGGAGGCAAATGGATCACAGAAATAAGAGAGGTTCTGTAGTATAAGGTGCCTTCAAAAAGTAACGAGCCGGAGTCTGGAATGCGCAAACCGGTGACGACATCGGCTAATCGTGGCGTGTGTAACGAGGTGTGGTTCCGGCCAGAGCGTGGAAGGTCACAGCCCGTCGCTAGAGGGCACGCAGCACGTCACGTGATGATACAAAGCGAGCAGCAGCATGCATCAATCGTCCAACCAAGACCAAGACAGTAGGCCATTCGACATGCTTCCTGGTGTGGTTGAAGACTGTGGGGCACCCATTGGGAACACACTTTCCGCAAGTGCAGTCGTTCCTTCATGATGGTGTGCAAACTTCCGTCGCTCAATCCGACCACAGCGGCTATGGCGTTCACTGTCACTCGACGGTCCTGGGTAATGAGTGCATCAACCAGCTGGACGTTGTCATCGGTAATGCAGGGAGGTGCCCCAGACCGGGCATCATCGGCTAACGACACCCGTCCTTCCCTGATACGCTTGTGCCACGCCTTGACCCTTGCAAGGGACATGCTGTGTTCGTCGTACACTTGTGACATTCGGCGATGAATGTCCGTTCCCCCTACTCCTTTCGATGTCAGAAACCGAACAACACCTCTTTGCTCTTCGGTTGACGCCTCCATGTCACTGTTTGCAATGCGACTGGCAGCGATGGACGATTGATGCATGCTGATGCTCGCTTTGTATCGTCACGTGACGTGCTGCGTGCCGTCTAGCGACGGGCTGTGACCTTCCACGCTCTGGTCGGAACCACACCTCGTTACACACGCCACGATTAGCCGATATCGTCACCGGTTTGCGCATTACAGCCTCCGGCTCGTTACTTTTTGAACGCACCTTGTATACTGGCATTTCACCAGAAACACCTGTGCCTTTAGTGGGTTTTACATTTTGAGGGCCGCGACCATTGTGGGGTTTGGTAGTGTTTTGTAAAGCTATTTTGTCTTGTGTGTTAAGATCTAATGATGCTCGTTTGACGAGCGAAACATGTCATCCAATTAACCTTCCCCCCCATATGTTACAGAAGTGTGTTAGTTCGTGTATACATAATTCGTGTAACATTTCTTTCAGGTAGTAGGACTATAAGATAGTTGTTACTTCCCACCCATTCTAATTAGACACATTTGTGTTGACCGACTGAAAAGCAAGCCAACGCTCAAAAATGGCTCCTAACATTACAACATCCAAAATTTACTGATCGCAAAGCAGGCAATTAGTAAAATACACTATATCAATAAAAAAGAGACGAAGAGATGTTCCTAACAATAGTTTCTCAGATATTTTAACTCTTTGTTTTAACATCTGGATGGTATGCCTTCCTTCGGAGGGGAAGTAAAGCCTGCGGGCTCATGTCATAGATATATGACATGTAAAAGAACCTTCCACTAATTACACTTGTGTGAAGCTAAAATTTGTAGGTTAAATTTGCTAACGCTCTATTACTTCCAACGTTCGTCGCCAGGTGCTGGTTGCGATGGCATCTAGTACCCATGTTCGCAGCTAGGTGTCGTGGACGGTAGC
This sequence comes from Meconema thalassinum, assembly GCA_946902985.2. Lineage (NCBI taxonomy): Eukaryota > Metazoa > Arthropoda > Insecta > Orthoptera > Tettigoniidae > Meconema > Meconema thalassinum. The sequence continues at coordinate 196,221,135 of OX336395.1, forward strand.
ATTTGGTAGCGAAAGTAGGAACTACTTGAAAATTGATCGTCTGCAGTCCTTACCTGAATCACAGATAACACACACTAATACAGTCATCACAATTAACACCGGTTATCAGACAGATTCTACACACACCCAAAGTACACAGGGCTACATGACCGCGATGTCGCAGCCCCTAAACTAAGGAACCAACGAACCTAACATCTGGATGGCTTGTAGTTCATGAAGCAACACGAAAACCCGCATTTGGAATGCAAGTGGTCCTCGATTTAATTGTAGTAATGTTACAGGAGAGGGTTGCCTCTTGGTTCATTTCTTGAGCGAGTAGAATAGTCTTAAGTTGCTGCCTATTTTTTTTATTTAATTTTTTATCTTTTGGAACTATGGCATTGACAGTTTCCTTATTGGAAGATTATTTTTCTTTGTTTATGCTTTGTCGATAGTTCTGCGTAGCCTGCTAATTTGTCCTTCATGGCTTTGTTTCCGCTATATTTTAGCCTAAGTCTTTTATTGTCAGGAAATTGAACACAAGTGTGGAAGTAGTGATGGCCATGATGAAGGTTTTTTCCTTGACAAGTGTGTTCAGCTACGTGATCACGGAGCTGCTGCAGAGCGACCTCCACAAGATCATCGTGTCTCCACAACATCTGTCGGCCGACCACATCAAAGTCTTCCTCTACCAGATTCTACGAGGTGAGTGCACTGTGACGTCACTACCTTTGTCTGGCATGGCCCTCGCATGGCGTCACAGGAAGCAGCTGTGCGGTGCCGTGCGGGGGGGGGCACAATGGACCCTCACCACATTACCATAACATTATTATTATTATTATTATTATTATTCGTTACGGCCAACTATGGATCACGTTTGACAGCTTTTACATTATTTGTTGTCTTCACTCTCTGCCAATATCTCTTCATCCTCTCTCCCACTTCCTTCTTCTTTTCCTCCGTGTAAGATCTTCCTTTCCTCCCCTGTCTCCTGGAAACCTGCAAACTCCTTAACTACCATCGCTCTCTGTCCATTATGTCTTCTTCTTTCACCCCCATCCGATCCAAGTCCAATCTCACTTCCCGAAACCATTTCGGCTCCTTCTTCCTCTTCCTGAAGAATTCAAAAATCCTCTTCGTCAATCTGGCATTGTTCATCCTCACCAAGTGTCCATAAAACTGTATTCTCCCTTTTCTCATTAGGGCTACGACTCATTCTGTCTTCAAGTATAGTTCTTTGAGTCTCCTTTCTCCATCCTTGATATTTGGGCCTAAGATTTTTCGGAGCATTTTCCTTTCCCTCTTTCGGACGTCTTCGAGGCCACCCTTCCCAATCATATCTAGTGTTTCTGCTGCATACAGACATTCAGGTTTGACAACACTATCTAAGTGTCGGAATTTAGCCCCAAAGAATAGAGCCTTTTTGTTGTATGTATCCTTCGTTAGTTGATAGCCATTTCCATTCTTCTCGCCCGCTCTTTGAAGGTATCCTTTTCCGACCCATTGTACTGCAATTAACACCGGTTATATTATTATTTATATTATTATTATTATTATTATTATTATTATTATTAGAGGGTTCTCTGGCGTGGGTGCAGATACGTCAATGTTCCCGTAAAGTATTTTTAATGACCACCCCGTGGTGTAGTGACTAGCATTATTGGCTGCAGAGTGATCAGTCTAAGGCCCGGAAGTTCATGCACTATTAAATGAATAAATATGCATGCAAAAATGCACTAATTATTGGTCAAATATGCACCACGTTTCAAAAAATATGCACTATGAAATAACTACGGCAATTACGATCACTCCGTATTCTTTAGCGTTTCTATTTTGAATATAAAGAAAATATGAACAGACGGGCATTTAACTGCGCCTTTTTTTTTAAATATCTCAACTAAGAAACAGTTCTAAGTAGAATAAAATGTTATGTTATGATACTTCAAGCGGTGTTATTATATTATGTTAATTTTTAAGTATAACTGATATACAAATTTAATAGCCATTGATTTTTTTAGAATGAACGTAATTTTACAATATTTACATAGCGAATGGTGAATAAAAATAAATGATATTAACTTGCAAAAGGACTGAAACGTATAAGGTATTAAAATAATTTTAATATTATTCTGTGATAGACTCGCGAAGTCCTAACATGAAGTAACAAAAGGCATTTCAAACCAACATGAGATTAGAATTCACGCCTTCTCGAGCAGAGATATACACTTAAACAGGCAAAGTGGAGAAATAGATGCATTGTGCCGAAATAACCAAAATATGCATAAATAAGCAAAAATGTGATTTTGCTTGAACTTCCGGGCCTTAGTACACATCTCGTTTTTATCGGGGCAGTCCCGTTTTATATTTATATCCCACCCTTCCCGTCGGTTAAAAGCCAAAGAAGCATTTCTCCGTTTTTATAGGATTATTATTATTATAATAATAATTATTATTAATATTAATTTTGTTCTGGTCTGAGGACTGGAACGGGGTTCATTCATCCTGGTGAAAACCCACCTCCTCTGCCATCCTCCCCCCAGGGGCTCACATCTTGTGGGACGTGGGTTGGCGACCACGGGACCCCAGCTGAGTCCGGCATTGCTTCCACTTGTGCCGGGCTCCTCTCTGTCTTCTTTCCTGTCGACCTCCCTTGGTCAACTCTTGTTCTTTTCCGACTCCGACGGTATTAGGGTATCCGAGGCCTAGGGAGTCTTTCACTTTCCCGCCTTATTTGGCCCTTGTCTCATCTTTCCTGATCCCTCCTTCTTCGAGGGGTCAGACCTCTTGTTTTCTTTTCATTATATTTCCTTTTCTCTTTAAGATTCCCGCACTGTTTTTGTTACTTGGTTCCCCGTGTATCTAAATTCCCTTTAGCGATTTTTTTGTAGGTATTTTTAATCTTCGTTGCATTTTGTAAGTTTTTTCGATCTAAATTACCTCTCGCGATTGTTTTCAACCTCAATTGCATTTTGTAAAGATTGACAATTTAAATTGCTTTTTAGTAAGTCTTTCAATGTAGAAGCAGGGCATTTTAGTGAGTATTTTGAATTTCAATTGTATTTTGTAAGTATTTTCAACCAAAACCGCATTTCGCAAGAATTTTAAATCTAAATTGCATTTTGTTTGGTGGGCATTTTGCAAATATTTTGATTCTCAATTGCATTTTGTGGGTATTTTGAATCTAAATTACATCTTGTCAAGTATTTTCAATCTAAATTGCATTTTGTAAGTCTTGTCAATCCACATGAGTCGTTTGAATCTGCCGTACATTTTGTAAGCATTTTCAATTTCCATTGCATTTTGTAAGTATTTTGAATTTCAATTGCACTTTGTGAATAATTTGGATTGGAACTGGGATATTTCAATTTGAATTGCATTGTGTATTTTCAATTTCAATTGCATTTTGTAAGTATTTTGAACCTCCAATTGCATTTTGTACGTATTTTCGATCTCATTTGCATTTTGTAAGTATTTTGAATTTCAATTGCATTTTGTAAGTATTTCGACTCTACATTGCATTTTGTACGTATTTTGAACCTAGCCTACATTTTGTGGGTATTTTTCAATCAATTCTTTTTGTGAATCTTTTCGTTCTAAATTCCCTTTTGTAAGAACATTTTGTGAATTGTTTCAATCTGAGTTCCTTTTTGTAAGTATTTTCCGTCTCACTTAATTTTCGTTCTGGTTTCCATTTCATTAACATTTTCGCTATCACCCAGATCATTAGGGGTCGATAACCTAGATGTTAGGCCCCTTAAAATAACAATTATCATCATCATCATCATCATCCTCTGCCATACTGGAATTGGTTTTCCGTGTTTTCCCCTTTTCTACTCCAGGCAAATTCCGGGATGCTTCCTAACTTAAGGCCACGGCCGCCTCCTTGCCATTTCTCATCTGAATTACAAATGGATACACTAATACAGGCATTACAATGGCACAGATTATCAGGCAATTTCCACACACACCCAAGTACACGGGGCTAAATGGCCGCGATGCCCAAGTCCATCAAATGAAACAACCACCACCACCTTCTACCTGACAGCAGCCAAACGCAGTGAAGCCTTTATGAGAGGTATTACTTTTGGTGGTAACTACCAATTTATTTGTCCAGCGGTTCTCTTTATGGGCGGAGGGGGTCAGATTTATTGACTCAAGGCTCTTTCCTCTAGGAGGCAATTATACTTCTCAATTCGTTAGCCGACGTAGTTGACCAGTATAAACTATGTAAGTAATGAAATCTGTTTCAACAGGAACTTTACTTTATTTTTAAGTAATTTTATTAAATGTGGGGACATACATTGATTTAATAGTAAATATTACTTGGAAAGATGTAAACATTGATCCTACTGAATATGGGATCGTGTTGAAATTGAGTTCGGCATGAAATTGTAGTAATTGTTCCCTCACGCTTTCGGCTAGACTATCATTATTATTTAGCGTATGACATCATAAAAATGCAAAGAAACACAATCACAAATTAAATATACACTATGTACAGTAGGTTACAGTCTTAACTTCAAGCTCTCAATATAGTCTATGCAAGGCGGATTCAGATTTTGGAAGTCTTTTGAATTGCCCTGATATGCACTCATGGGGCACTGTTCCACAATGTGATGGACTGTTTGTTTTGGGGCACCACAGCTACATTCCGGTCGGCTAGACTATGTTGATTTGATAATCTTTTAAAATGTTAGTGTTATTCTTGCTTTAACTTTGGCCTTGTTAATACAATTACGAACAATTCACCTGCTGTTTTAGAGCCATTTGATTGTATAACTAGCAGCAACACTGAATTATGTTCACGCAAAAACGTTTTTAAGGTGTCCCGTTTTCAACTCGTAACATTATGGTCTCCCTTGCTTGTCTGTCAATTCTGAGACCTCGTTGTCCGCACAATTTTCGGCCCTGCTAAAAAAAACTCTTGAGGGTTGCAACTGGGTCTACTCAGCCTTGTGAGGCGTAACTGAGAAGATGTGGTTTTGATTCCCACCTGCCATACGTAGAAGTGTTTACCTTTGGCTACTTCCTTCCCAATCCTAGTCTCGATTGTAACTACTGGCCCTACAATAATATAGGTTATTAAGAAAAGTCTTCAATTCGACGGGGCTGTTGGCCACAATATCCAAGCCGCAACAACAATTCCGGATCATCTCACTTCAAGAAACATTTGAGTTGCATCAAGAAAGTAAGTTTCCCTATTTAAAAAAAGAAAAAAGAGAACATAGTTATATGGAAAACTTTATTGGCAACAGGTACAGGAATGTGTCAGCTATTTGTTGACATAGACACCAAACGAATTCAGACACTTGTCATAGCGTGGTTTCAAGTTTTGTAGTCCTGTGTCATAAAAGTCAGCGCTCCGTCAGTGTAAAAATGCTGACCGGAGAACAGGAATTTTTTGAGGTGCAAGAAAAGGTGGAAACCGCTGGGAGCAATTTGAGGACAGCAATTGTTCTGCAGTGGCGGATCCAGGCCTTCGATTAGATAAGGTGGGGCCCACAACAATAGGAAATAAAAAAAATACCAAATCAAATGGAAAGTAGTTTTGTAATAATAATAAAATAAGAATAGTTACAATATTTTGAATACACTGCAGTACATTTTTTAATAATGTGAAAGAAACCTTTAAGTCCCCTTGAAGAAGATTATGTAAACTATGAAATCTTAAAATATTACTTTGCGATTTTCTTTTCCGGCTGAAGTCTTCTATTATTTCACCGATATCTAAACTTGCTAAACGGTCAAGGGAGGTCATAGCTGCGCTGAAAAAAAAAGAAAAAGAATTATAGATTATTTTTAAAACTATAATTAATTAAATTTTTAAAAATCCATGGCGCGGGGCCCTGGGCGGTCGCCCTCCTTGCCCTCTCCTAGATCCGCCCCTGCTGTTCTGCAGAAGTTTGGCTGGGAGCTGTTTGATCATCCACCGTAGAGTCCTCAAATTGCTCCCAGCGATTTACACCTTTCCTTGCACCCCAATAAATTTCTGTTCTCCGGTCAGCATTTTCACACTGACAAAGAGCTGAAGATGGATAGCACACGCTGGTTCCATTCGCAGGCGGCAGACTTCTATGACACAGGACTACTAAAGTTGATACCACGCTATGAAGAGTACTTAAATTAGTTTGGTGCATATGTCGAAAAATAGCTGACACATTGCTGTAACTGTTGCCAATAAAGTTTTGCATATAACTATGTTCTCTTTTTTTAAATACGAAAACTTACTTTCTGGCTGCGCCTCGTACATTTAACATTAAAACAAGATGTTCAGTAAAGAACATATAGCCTACTTTATCCTAAATGCATGGGTATTGTTATAACTCTTTGTCCTTTTCAAGGAGTATAATTGAATGTTGGTTGTAGTAGCTTGTTGAAATACAACGTGCTATAGGGATATTAAACATGAATATGAGGTGCCCTTTGCTAGTGCTACCTCTGTAAAAAAAAACATTCAATTCGGTTTCACCGTGTTTGAATTGATCTGGGGAATGGATTTGCACACATACATGGCCGCTATTTGCAAACTATTGGGCTGATGACCTTGTATTCAGTCATAAGATGCTTTCCACAAAAAGGCATGTTGTTGCAAAATCCGGTAGAGATCAAATTATTAGGATGGTCGAAATTTGATTTAATCTTTTAACATTTGGGTGGCCGTTCTTCCGTTTCCGTCAAGATGGCGGCGATATAAAACATGACACTGAGGTGCCTTTTGCTAGTGCTACCTCTGTACCAAATTTCGTTCAATTCGGTTTCACCGTGTTTGAATTGATAGGGGGAATCGATTTGCACACATACTTGGCCACCATCTGCAAACTATTGGGCTGATGATCTAGCAGTTTGGTCAGAATATGATTCCCACATAAAGATTTGTTGTTGCAAAATTTGGTAGAGACTAGATTATTAGGTTGGTCGTAATTACATTTTAGCCTGTAACATTTGGGTGGCCGCGATTAAGTTTCCGTCAAGATGGCGGTGATATAAAACATGACACTGAGGTGGCCTTTTCTAGTGCTACCTCTGTACCAAATTTCGTTCCATTCGGTTTCACCGTGTTCGAATTAATAGGGGGAATCGATTTTCACACAAAGATGGCCGCCATCCGCAAAATATTAGGCTAATGACCTATTAGTTAGGTCAAAGGATGCTCCCTCCATAATGGTATGTTGATGCAAAATTTGGTAGAGATCGGATGATTAGGTTAATCGTAATTTGATTTAAGCTTTGAATATTTGTGTGGCCGCCATTACGTTTCCGTCAAGATGGCGGCGATATAAAACATGACACTGAGGTGCCCTTTACTAGTGCTACCTCTGTACCAAATTTCATTCCATTCGGTTTCACCGTGTTCGAATTAATAGGGGTAATCGATTTTGACACAAAGACGGCCGCCATCCGCAAACTATTAGGCTAATGACCTATTAGATTTGTCAAAGGATGCTTCCTCCATAAAGGTATGTTGTTGCAAAATTTGGTAGAGATCGGATGATTAGGTTAGTCGTAATTTGATTTAAGCTTTGAACATTTGGGTGGCCGCCATTACGTTTCCGTCAAGATGGCGGCGATATAAAACATGACACTGGGGTGCCCTTTGCTAGTGCTACCTCTGTACCAAATTTCATTCCATTCGGTTTCACCGTGTTCGAATTAATAGGGGTAATCTATTTTGACACAAAGATGGCCGCCATCCGTAAACTATTAGGCTAATGACCTATTAGATTTGTCAAAGGATGCTCCCTCCATAAAGGTATGTTGTTGCAAAATTTGGTAGAGATCGGATGATTAGGTTAGTCGTAATTTGATTTAAGCTGTGAACATTTGTGTGGCCGCCATTACGTTTCCGTCAAGATGGCGGCGATATAAAGCATGACACTGGGGTGCCCTTTGCTAGTACTACCTCTGTACCAAATTTCGTTCCATTCGGTTTCACCGTGTTCGAATTAATAGGGGCAATCGATTTTCACACAAAGATGGCCACCATCCGCAAACTATTAGGCTGATGACCTATTAGTTTGGTCAAAGGATGCTGCCCCCATAAAGGTATGTTGTTGCAAAATTTGGTAGAGATCGGATGATTAGGTTAGTCGTAATTTGATTTAAGCTTTGAACATTTGTGTGGCCGCCATTACGTTTCCGTCAAGATGGTGGCGATATAAAACATGACACTGAGGTGTCCTTTGCTAGTGCTACCTTTGTACCAAATTTCGTTCAATTTGCGCTCACCGTGTTCGAATTGATAGGGGGGGACAGACATTCAGAGTACACACACACAGACACACACACAGACAGACACACTTTTTTCGCCCTGTAGTGATCTCATAAGTCTACTTTCATTTTTTGCAAAAATCGAATGTAGGCTAAAAATGAAGTGGAGTGTTGATTCAAGGGAGTTAACTCCAAATTATTGGCCTCAGGATTATAACAATGATTTATAATTACGTGCTGTATTTCAATAAGAGGTGCGAACATTTTCACTTAAAATAAGTATTGTAAACCAAAAAAATAAATTAAAAACAGTATAGGCTGGCTGAGAAAATGCTTCATTTTTAAAACAACGGAGAGATCAAAATGGGACTTCAGGAGGCTTTTCTTTTTTGATGTAACATCTCAACCTGAATCCTTTGAAGGGATCTTCACATGGTTTAGATTCATACAAACGCGAGTCTGTAGAAAATACTATCTACTACCCGTAGTAAATGTTATGTTCAGGAGTAAATTTAAAAAAAAAAAGATGTGATTGGAAGGAATTCGGGATTGTCGAACATTTTGTGTTTTTGAAAAGGTGAACACGTAATGAATAAGAATCTTTGAATATATTCAAACATTTGAAGACAATGGCATAAAATTCTCATGACCGATGTCTTTCATTTTCCCTGGCTTCACAGCAGCGTATAATAACTCTCTGGTACCAACCGGCATGGGTTCGGTTCAGTGCGTGAGGACGGTTGCCGCTTTCCGTTGATTCGGGAAACAGGTGGACGCCGCTGGCAGTCCTTGAAGTGGTTTCCTGCGGATATCTCATTTCAAATGTGAGGAGGGGAGGGTCGGGATTTAAATCCCGGTGAAAGCTTGGTGAAATTATCACCAGAGAAATTTCCACGTGACGTCACGAAAGAAAAAAAAAAGCCACGTTGACTCCCCCATGACGTCACGTTTGCAAGAAACTTCAGAATGAGTTTGACTCCGGTCCGAAAAAAGAATAGAAGCAAACTGTCATTTCAAATGCTGGAATGGGAAGTTTTTCAAGGCTACCACCTTCTGAAATACAAACAACTACACCAATAGAAACAACACAATAACGAAGATTTCACATCATCATTATCTGATATTAGTTTGCTGTGATTTATTTGTAATAGTATATTCATTAACCCTAGCACCGTATTCCTATTTTCACTGTCCCGCAGCATAGCCGTACTCGTTAAATCATGCACCACGGTTGCGCGGGCAGCTGCAGCAAATCCGGAGATCGTAGGTTCGAATCCCGGTGCTGACAGTGGCAATCCTGAGAGTGGTTTTCCCCCGGGTTTTTCCACATTCTCTCCATGCAAACCGGGATAGTACCTTATTTTCAAGTCTACTCCATTCCTGTCCCTGTTACAGCTACACACACTACTACAGTCTTCACTTAAATACAGCCTATCAGACAAGATGAACACACACCCAACTACATGGGGATGATGACTAGGGCAGGGATTTTTATGTAAATACGTATTCTTTCCCTTGGCTTATATAACTGAAAATTATAAATGTCCATGAATTGGAACCTTAGCTATCCTATCATAATTACATTAATGTTCGACGATGTGTAAATGTAAATATTATATGTCAGAAAACTGTATCATAATGAAGGTCATTATAACACCATTTTTCATTATGAAACAGTTTCTCCCACCAATCACAGCTCAAGAAACAGTTGTGTGACCAATTAGGTAAGGATAGCATCGTACCTGCGCTGACTTCCACGGCTTCCTATTTTAAATTTCACTGCGTGGTGCGTGTCATAGTGGGGTATTTGAGGATACCATGGTCAAATACAAGGTATTCTCTGTGTCCCATGCGCTCTGTTCAGTACATAAAACTGGCGAAATCTCGACAGATATTTATGGATATTTATTTTCGAACATAAAATAGTTATAACTATCGTCGAACATAAACAGTCGTATGCAACTCGCCTATAATGGTAATTAAGACACTCGTATGGAAATTATAAAACGAGTGGTGTCTTAATTATTGCCATTATAGGCTCGTTGCATAATGTACTATTTATTGTTACATAATGACATTTTGATTACATATTTGATCATAATGACATTTATTTACATACTTTTACTTTTTCTATGAATAATTACATATTCTGCTGTCTCTTACTGTAAAAAATGAAAAGTATTTTCTCAAGTGAAATATACGGTAATTATCTGTATGACTATTTGTTCACTAGAAACTCGGGTACATGAAACGGATTTTCTAAGCAATGTATAAGCTGCTGAGAGAGGGCCAAGAAAGAATTCTAAGAAAGGTATTAGTGGAGATAAGGGGATGTGGGAATTCACGTCACACCCTGCCAGAGATTCAGCGGCTGGACTATTTCCCCAGTTGCTCAGTGAGTGCCTGAGACTCTACTTTTCAACCTGTCTTCAGAAAGGCTGCTATATTTCCTCCCACCCCGCAAACAAAAAGTGCCCCTCACAATACTTATTCTCGAGTTCGTACGCATTTTCTCATAGATAATCTTCTTCTTAGCATTTATCCCGCTGTATTGCAGGGTCTACTGCTCATAGATGATAATGGTATTTATTTAAATTTGCTACGGTATAATACTAAAACGAGTTCACAAATAAGGTTGAAATCATCTAACTTCTAGTCGAAATTGATTGCGATATATCGCTTCTTATTTAAAGAAGATTGAATTTCAATACTTTCTGAATGCAAATTAATTAATTAATTAATTAATTAATTATTTTACCACACTCTATTTTGCAAAAATATAATGAATAAAATGAGGAACAAGAGTTTAGTGCTTTTCAGTCGGTCAACACGACTGTACCCAAAAGAGCTGGGTTATGCCCTAATCCTGAAATAAATTACATGAGATTAATAAATACACTAGGATGACCAGTTTCGATCGTCAAGCGATCATCATCAGATCCATTACACTTAGGCTATACAATCTATGTTTGAAATACTGGTGAAAATATTTACAATATGTACAATGTAGTGTATTTATTAATCTCGTGTAATTTATTTTAGGATTAGGGCATAACCCATCTCTTTTGGGTACAATCGTGTTGACCGACTGACAAGCACTAAACTCTTGTTTACTAAGGCAACACTGAAAATATGGCTTCAAACACCACAATAAAATGAGGAATATTCAAGAAATATCATGTGTAATATATCATTTATATAAAAATTAAATTAATATTACTTATTTTAAATTTTTTAAATGTAATATTACATAAATATATACATATATTGCATGTTGATATTACATAAAAATCAGTTATCATTAATAACAGGCTCAGACCTGAAGGAGTTGCTGAAACCTGTGAAAGGCAGTGTTGCCGTGACATCTCATTCATTAGTTAGGAGCTGACAATAGAGAAAGTGTGCGGGGTATTACTGTGTTTATTAACATGCTTATGATAATGGAATTCTCTCCGTTTCACTCAATTACCACAAATTAAATTTTCACTAGTAAATTGCTCCTGTGCTGCTTGTGAAATTACTTCAAGAACTGGTCTTCAGTGTCGAGATCAACTCAGGATAGAGATCCCATTTTATATAAAACTAAAATAATCCAGGACACTTTCCTAATCTTTTCCATTACTATTTTAAAACCTTTATTTTTTTTAATGCTTACAACTGTATTCTTATGTAATATACAGTATATAAAATGCTAAGACATGATGTCCACAGGCAGGTTAAGTCAGGAAAAGTCAGGAATTTTGTTTTTGGTCAGGAAAAGTCAGGAAAAAGTGTGAAACAATGGCACGAGTCAGGAAAAAATGGCGAAAAGTATTAGAAAGTCAGCAATTTTATATTAACCATACAGTATTTTGTGTTTTGCAGCCATAATTTGATGTTACTAGTTCAACTAATCTCTGACACTCTTTTGGTGTTGGCGTAGGGATGTGGCGACCCCATCATTATAGTTTAGCTTATTAAGTACTTTGATTTGTGTATTATTGCAAATAATTTACTTTATTTTGTATTTTAAATGATTAAAGAGGCGAGCATTGGGGAGCTATGGGGATGGTGGGGGCTGCAAATAAGAGATATAATTATATTTGCTCAATAAATCATTTTTCCGATGTTACGATGGCTTCACGAGTCAGGAATTTTGGTGAAATATGGTCAGGAAAAGTCAGGAAAATTGACATTGAAAATTCTGTGGACACCATGTAAGGTGTGTGTTTTACAAAACAGCGGGAGTTAGAAGGTGTAGTATGTACCAAAATCTTCCAAATCATCTACAATCTATACAGAAACCAGACAGCAGTTATTCGAGCCGAAGGACATGAAAGAGAAGCTGGTTTTCAGAAAGGTGTAAGGCAAGGCTGCAACTTATTACCCATTTTTCAATCTATACATTGAACAAGCAATGAAGGAAATAGAAGAAAAATTCAAAGTAGGAGTAAAGATTCAAGGAGAAATAATTTAAATTCTGAGATTTGCTGATGACATCATCATCTTAGCCGATACATCAGAGGATTAGAATGAGTTTTTAAATGGTATGGATTCTGTCTTGAGGGAAGAATTCATGATGAAAATTAATAAATGTAAAACAAAAATATTGGAACGCAGCCAAAAGAAATCAGAAACCCCTATGGACGTCAAATTGGGAGGTGAAAAGCTAAAGGATGTAGGTGACGATAGTTATTTATTGTTGTTTAAAGGGGCGGAACTACGGGTAGGAGACGTCTGTACTTAGGAAGCAAAATGACCAGTGATGGACGAATCAAAGAGGATATTAATTGTAGGTTGGCTCAGGCAAGGAAAGCATTTCTATAGAAAAGAAATCTGTTGACATGAAATATAGGTTAGGTATTAGAAAGTCATTTTTGAAGCCTTTGTCTGGAGCATAGTGCTTTATGGAAGTGAAACTTGGGCTGTTGGTGTAGCAGAAAAAAGGAGAATGAAAGCGTTTGCAATGTGGTGTTACAGGGGAATGATGAAGATCAGATGGATAGATATAGTAACAAATGAAGAGGTATTAAGACGAGTTGGAGAGGGGAGGTGTTTCTGGCGATTGCTAATGAAGAGAAGAGATAGGTTGGTAGGACACATACTAAGACACCCAGGAATAGCAAACTTAGTCATAGAAGGAAGAGTCGAGGACAAGAACTGTATGGGTTGATCAAGGTTAGAATATGTTTGACAGATTGTCTCAGATGTAAGATTAGAAGAATAGAATTTAGAATAATCAATATTACATCCAGCAATACAAGAAAATAAATACATACATAGCTTTTTAAGTATTAGGACATACCCGTACATTGTTTAAGCAATCACGTGTGCTATATAGACATTGTCCTTGTCACTACAACGCTGTATAATTTACTTGTTTTCTTGATCACTGGAGTCCCGTTATATTAAATATGTACAATCTTCATCATATCGTAACTTGAGTCTATTTCTGATTATTATCCAAGTAAACGTATTAGTCTAAAAATGTACATTCTTAGGTCTATGTGATGAATATCAAATTCAGCCGAGTAAGGGAAGAATACAAGTGGGCTATACCACATAGCTATGTAGAGATAAAACGATTATTTCCAAGTAGCAGGAGTCTCCTACTTCCTTTAGCTTTTCACCAGCCAGTTTGACGTCCATAGGGGTTTCTGATTCCTATCGGCTGCATTCCATTTATTTTTTTACATTTATTGTTTTTCATTATGAATTCTTTCTTCAAGACAGAGTCCATACCATTTAAAAACTCGTTCCAATCCTCTCGTGTGTCGGCTAAGATGACGATGTCATGAGCAAATCTCTGAGTTGAAATTACTTCTCCTTGAATCTTTACTCCTACTTTGAATTTTTCCCTAATTACCTTCATTTGATCGATGTATAGTTTGAAAATTATAGGTGGTAGAGTTGCAGCCTTGCCTTACTACTTTCTAAATACCAGCTTCTCTCTCATGCCTTTCGGCTCGAATAACAACTGTCTGTTTTTTGTAGCCTATGGATTGTAGATTGTCCTCCTATCTGAGTACTTTATTCCAATCGTTTTCAAAATGTCAAACAACTTACTCCAATCAACATTATCTAACCCTTTTCTAAGTTAACAAATGCCATAAACGTTTTCTTATCTTTCCTTATTCTACCTTTCAAGATTAGCCTGAGACTTAGTAGTACATCTTCCCTTGTTCATACATTTCTCATACGTTTGAATCCTATCCAAAAAATGAAATTCACAATTTTCGTCAGTGTTAATCTTGAATGTGTTGTGTTCCAGGTCTGAAGTACCTCCACTCGGCTCGTATTCTTCACAGAGACATAAAGCCCGGCAATCTCTTAGTAAATAGCAACTGTGTTTTAAAGGTAAGATTGCACTTGTTTTAGAATTCTTATAGTTCGGTTGAATTGGTACCCTTCACTGAGGATACCACACCATTTCATCGGTCAGCTTGCAATATGAGATCTTTATCCATGAACAGGCTTTATCAAGAATATTAACTGCCATGCATATTAGGTGGTAACAATCAGGGGCTACATGGTGTGATTTTGCAATGCCACTTTACTGTCGTTACATATAGTCGAACTTCTATATCTGGAATTTTCGATATCTCGAAGTAACTAAAAAAAATATTAAGGAACTCCGTTAATCAATAGTTTATAATTACAAAATTTTACCAATCAGGGTACATGTTTCGAGCTATAAATAGCCCTTCCTCAGCCCTATCATGTCAAAACAATCATGCAATGTCAACAACATATCAACATCATTTCATCATATACAACACTAAAACTAAACAAACAAACAAACAAAAAAAACAACAAAAAATAAATAAACAAATAGGGGCAGATGACCTCATAGTTCCACCCGTTAAAACAACAATAATTAACTAAACAAACACATGCTAAAAAAAACACTTTAAAATAACATTATAGAACTTCTTATGAATTCAGTAATGTTATATTTGATGACTTGAATGTTCTTATAAATAAACTTCACAAAAATATTGTTCCATATAACAGTGAGCTTGAATTTGTAATTGAGCTTAGAAAGTTGAGCTGAATAGGACTAGTTGATATTCGATGACGGAGGACCTATGCTCAGTTAAACTGAAAGTACTTCCTTTCTAAGCTCAATTACAAATTCATGCTCAATGTTATATGGAACAATATTTTTGTGATGTTTATTTTTAAGAACATTCCAAGACATCAAATATGACGTTACTGAATTCATAAGATGTTTTATAATGTTATTTTAAATTGTCTTTTAACATGTGTTTGTTTAGTTTTAGTGTTGTATAATTATGATGAAATGATGTTGATATTTACCCTGATTGGTAACATTTTGTAATTATATAATATTGATTAACGGAATTCCTTAATATTTGTCTTAGTTATTTTACTGTCAATACGGACCTAACAGATTCCAACATGGAGTCTAATAACTTTGAAATCTCGAAGTAATTTTAATTTCCTGGCGAAGTTCTACACAATGTATATGTGATGCTTTTTCTATACCGTAATCCAAAGTTCTATTACTCGATTATTTCAATAACTCGAATGACATTTTGTTCCACCGACATAAAATATGTGTTTTTAACTCGAAGTTGGAGTGAAAATGTAATTGAATTACGTTCTATAGTTGTGACATCGGAATTAAAATATCAATTCTGTTGTGTAGGGCACCTGGACAGTGTATATCTGGCAGTAGCTTATTATGATCGTAATTCCAGCTAATACGTAGTAACTGTTATGAAAAATAAACGCAAGATATTTACGTTTGACTGTATTTACTGCACTCGTGCATTGCAGGATGGTAGAAAAGTCTATTTCCCCTACAGTTTCTTTCATTTAGTTACATTTAATCTTATAAAAATGAATCAATGTTTAGTTGGTCAACTTACAGTACAAGTACGAATGGAGTTTGGGGAAAGCAACTTCTCGACCACTCTGTAGTACTCTGGCATGTTTTATTGTCTGTATGGCTGATTATGCAGTCGAGCAATGAAGACACCAATTCAAAATTGCATTACATAACATCCATTGTCCCTTTTCATTTATTTGTGTGTAGCTGATTAAGAATCCAATCACTCCGTGCTGTTACTTGAATGAATCCCTATATTATAGGCTCTTAATTGAAAATCACAGAGGTGAAAAGTTTCTGTTTGTTGGGATCAACCATTAGTAGTAGTGGCTCATGCAGTCAAGAGATTCGCCGAAGACTTGCCCTAGGAAGAGCAGCCTTTAATGGCCTGGATAAGATCTGCAAGTGTTCAGATGTATCATTGCCTACTTGGTTAAGGCAATAGTCTTTCCCATAGCTACATTTATGGTTGTGAAAGCTGGACCATAAGGAAACGAGATAGGAAGTACCGGTATATTGATGCTTTTGAGCTCTGGTGTTGGAGAAGGGCAGCCAAGAAGACAAATGTATGGGTAATTAAAAAAATCAAACCAGATCTGTCTCTTGAAGCATTGATAACAAGATTACAGCTGTCATATTTTGGACTCATTATGAGACGTTTTGATTCGTTGGAAAAGACTATTATGCTTGGAAAGGTGGAAGGGTCTCGGAGACGAGGGCGGCTAGCATTGAGATGGATCGACTCCATCAAATCCAATATGAATGTCAGTGAAGGATCTAAAGTATATGGCTGAATACCGAATCTCATGGAGACGGTCTATCCATGCAGTCGCTAGGAGTCTATGCCGACTTGATGGCTCCTGATCATCATCATCATCATCATCATCATCATCATAAACAATTGAAAACCAATGCTTTCTCATACTTCAAGTAAGCCATACATGCAATAGAATCTGGCGTACTTCTCTACCATGTTTGGTATTTAAGCATTTTATGAACGATTACAGCGAGAATAGACCGGCAATTGTGACTTTAAATTTAGTAGATGTGGGTCTGTCAGTTTCAAGTTCACAACCATCCAACACGGCTCCAATGACCACTTTGAAAATGCATCTATGGAGTGTTTTTTGAGAATTATATTTAAATATTTAGAACCTTTATTTAACCAAACATCCAAGTTTTTGTATAATGAAACGGGACCCTTGCAACAAAATTTTGACGTACGTATCAAATACTATACGGTCATGTATCTACTTTAATAAAACATGTAAATTCTTCTTGTAATATATATTGTATGTATATAACCTATTTCTTGCCAAATGTGTACAGATCAATGAAGTTCTAAATACATTGTGCTATCAATGGCAAATGTATTTGCATTCTAATTATTTCCTATCAAAATATTTGAAGGGGAATGTTGTACACACGCACGAAGAGGCCAAGCGATAAGCACGATAACTCGGTGCAGCACAACCATGTCTTCCTCCAGCAAATCTGTGTGGACACTCTTGTTCCACGCTAGAATTGGACTGATAAGTCTCCGCAAGCATATTCAGTAAGGAGTGAACTAACCTGGAAGAAGATTTATACTCCAAAATTAGTTGAAGCCGACGACAAGTACATATTTTAGGAACTGTAATTTCATACAAAACATACTGTATATTCATCATTTTTTTAAACTAACGACCAAAATTGCACCGTTACATCAAGGAATTTAAATACTGTATTAATTTATGACTAAAATTGTAACAAAATATAGGGTCAGGAGGGGTAAATATGAGACATACAGAGAGTGGGGTAAATAAAAGACAAGCTTGTAATGAGGAAGTTTGACAAGAAAAATAATTAATATTATTTACATCACTCTTTAATAAGTATAGAAGCATCCCTTACAAACAAAGAACGTAATAAGAGATGTAATGAATTTGCAAAAAATTAAAACTTGTTTACATAGAAATTTTATTACAAAAACTTTTGTTCCCTTCAAACTTTTCTAGTTATTTAATATTTATATGCTTGACCACCCTGTTTTCATGCTGAATGGCAGGTATATTGCTTATTGGTCAGTGTACTACACAGTTGACACACACGTGTTGTTTCAAGATTTGAAATTCGATTTTATAAAGGAACTACTTATAGGGGACAAAAAAGAGACAATTTAGGTAAGAGCCTGTGTAGATATTCTGAAACTTCTGAAGAAGAGGAATGGCAAGAAAATGGTGATAGTTTAGATGACATTGACCTCATAGAAGATGAAGACCTATTAGAAGATGAAATTAAGTGTACTGACAATTGTGAGGTAGGGGTACCTTAGGCAAATGAAGTGAAGGTTGGAGATTATGAGTTAGTCGAATTTAAAGGTGGTAAAAGAAAAACAGTTCTTTAGAAGTATGTATGGGTTGCACAGAAAATATACCCTGTAAGTGATGAATATGATATCATGTGTATGAATATGATATCTGGAAATAAGACTCTTTTAAGTTGAATGAAGCATTTGTGACACTAATTCATAAAAGTGATATTATTGGCATACTTCCAGTGCCATGTATATCTTGTATTGGGCAGCGTATGGAATATTGTTTTGCACAGCCAATTGATATAGCTCTCTTAGATATGGAGAGTGAATGCTGTCTTTTATTTGCCCCATGCTGTCTTCTTTTTACCCCATTTGGAGGGTAAAAAGAAGACTGTTATATTTTTTTATTAAATAAATATGTAAACTGGTGGGAAATAATCTTCTAATTTGAATTCAGCATGGAATTTACCGTTATTTTAATCATTTACCATAACTTTTTTTTTTTCTGTTAAAAAATGAAAGTTTTGATTTTGTCTCATATTTACCCCTCCTGACCCTAAGCAAAGAGTTGAGTTCTATTGTGTCTTAATCACCAATGTAATTTTGAAGGAGGATGATTTCAACCTGAAAAGTTCCTTAGAATATAATTATGATTCATGCCACAAAATCTCAACAAGGAATGTTTGACTATTTTCACATTTTTACAGCGGGGTAAACATTTCTCATTAAGAACATGATCTCATATGTATGTATCTCATGTATTCTGCTGTTGAATATTTTTCATTTAATACTGACCTGTGTGTTAAGGAGAGAGGTGTAAACTCTGTGTGTCTACAGATCTGTGACTTCGGGCTGGCCCGCGTGGAGGAACCAGACCAGTCAAAGCATATGACGCAGGAGGTGGTGACGCAGTACTACCGCGCTCCAGAGATCCTGATGGGAGCTCGCCATTACTCGGCCGCTGTGGACGTGTGGAGCGTGGGCTGCATCTTTGGGGAACTGCTGGGCCGACGGATTCTTTTTCAAGCCCAGAGCCCTGTTCAGCAGGTGGGTGTCAATGTTGTGCTTTATTGCATTTAGATCATCAATGGAAAATACATACTATACTGTTGTACATCTTATGGATCTATGCTGACTTTGTAAATAAATTATTATAAAAGATATTCCATCTGTGAAGTATAGCTGTGATACTGTACGGATCCCCTCCAGCGAGTAAAGGGAGTGGTTCTTGTTTGATTTTTCATCCCCTAACAAGTGCTTCTCGTCCGGCAAGAGGGCTATTTTATGAGGGTAGTGGTCATTGAATGGAAGTTGTATTAACGTTTCCAGTCCCCAAGACAAATACTTGCTGCAATGTTGCCAATATGGGTACATTTATTTATTTATTTGTTCATTCATTCATTCGTTCATTCATTTGTTCGTTCTTTGATTTTGGCCTACTTTGAACCATGGGAAACAATTGACTTGCTGTTTCCCCCCCCTAGAACTTCATCTTTTCGTTGTGGTTCCTCCTCCCATCTTCTGAATAGATGCTCTTGATTTTTCTACTTTGCTTTTCCTGGTACCCCTTGAATTTATCAATTGTAGCTCTCTATTCCAGATCTCTTTTAGACTGACCCCAACTTCCTTCACGTCCTTTCTTGTATCATCCACCCATTTAGCAGTCGCTTTTATCTCGGTGATGTAGTTGAAGATTTTCTTGGTTAGTCGACTCTCGCTCTTTCTCGTGAGGTGTCCATAAAACTTTATTCTTCTCTTCCATATGGTATCTGTGATTTCCTCTGCCTGTCTGTATAAATCTTTGTTTCTCCTCTTCCGCCATGTACCATCGTTTTGTTTTTTCGGGTCACATGATCTTCCTCAAGATTGTTCTTTCTCTCTCTCTCTCTTTCTTTCTCTCTCTCTCTTTCTTTCTTTCTCTCTCTTTCTTTCTTTCTTTCTTTCTTTCTTTCTTTCTTTCTCCTTCATTTCCCCTTTCTTGTAGAGTATCAGACATTCTGAACTATAGAGTTCTCTGGCTTGATAACTATGGTATAGTGTCTTATTTTTGCTCTGTAAGATATTGCTATTTATTTATGTATTTTTTTGTTTTTGTTTTTGTTTTGTGTTTGGACAATGCTTGGGCCCAATGATTCATGGCCCTAGGGAGAATTAAATTAGTCTAATTTTTCACTAACTTGTTAGCACGTCAGAAAACCTCTATATAAGCCCAGTAAAATTGAATGCCACTTCTAATCTTTCGGCAAGAAGCAAAATATACTTTAGAAATCCTTGTGCTGTGGTCCATAATCAGTCTTTTATATTATATTTTGTCTTGAAAATAAATGCTAATGTTTTAAAATAGTCAATGCAAAATGTGACAACTATGCCAATAGCAGTGTCTACATACAGCCCCTTTAAACCACGAGGAAACACTGAAGACATGTGTTGTCCAAGGAAAAGGAGCTGACACCAAACCCTCGTAACTAGTTGGGCAGGTCTGAGTGGCAAGGTTTTGGAGATGAACGGCTCTCAAGCGGGTATTGGTTGGGCGACTGAACTATAACAAAATATTTATATAAATCTCCATATATGTTTTGGATTGTGGTAGTTGGTGGCTTATTGTTCTGGGTGTTGCACTTCTTTTGCTTTGGGGAGGTAGGGAATATGGTAACATACTGCTTGATGTCAAAGATGATGGGATCCTCGTTTGTGGTAAAACAACTCATTCGTCTCGAATGCCGCAATCCAGTCACTTCAGACAACATAACTTTCTTCTCGGAATTAAATGCAAAACTTCACAAAAACAAAATAGCATGCTCAAGGGCGATAGAAGTGTCACACTACTAGCCCACAAGTTATATTGCGAGAGAATGATGTCGGCAGTATAGTACGGAACTCACTTGAATGCTAGGCAGAGGAATGTAGCCGCCAAGCCTTGTTGTTTGGCTGCGGACCAGCGATATCTGTCTTCCCAAAAACATTGCGCCATAACCTACTCTTCCTACCGAGTGTGCAACGGGCCGATATATAAATAATAAGTGTTTCATTATATTTAATGTTGATTTCTTCTATGTTTCTCATAATTAGTATTCTTAACTATGTTTCTTAAGTATATAACTGTTTTAAACAAGGCTGAAGAAGGGGGCACGACTGGCCCCCGAAACATGTACCTGGAATTATGTAATTGTTTTGCAAGAATATAAAATTTATTGATTGGGCGGAACCTAAGATAGTTTGTCATTTTTGTCAGGTTCTGTAGTGTGTTGGTTTGCAGAACAAGTCGCCTTTATTGCAGTTTTTCTCAATATTTAAGAAATGTTACATAGACCTTTGATCATGTATTGGCTTGAATTCGTGATTTATTTGAGTGGTTGCTGTATCACATTACTGATCGTATGACTGTCTTGTAGCACTGTTCCTGTTACAACAAATTCTTAAGACAAATTGTAAAACAAAAATGATGTGGATTAAGCATATATACAGTAAATTAACTAGCAACCTTCCCCAGCTTCGCCCGGTATCTGTAACGGTTTAACCAGCGTAAGCTTAAAAGGCACACGGACAGCAGGTCCCACACACAATTCAGAAAAGCCGAGGTGAACAGCGAAACACGACACGACAGTTTGATGCCGAAGCTGGGGTGATGGGCTCGTAAACTCGCTCCGAAGCTAGTAATTTAAATTTCCACTGAATGGGGATTTTTGGAAGAAATGAAAACATAAAAACACTTATAGTGGGCGATGTATTAAAGATAGAGATATGCTGTCCCAGACTTTTCATGCTGAACAATTCTTACACTCATAGTATGCTGTAGATATTATTTAACGGTCTATCCAGCTTAAGCTTAAAAGGCGCGCGGACGGTGAGTTTTTCTTTGACTAGATTCACTGTAATCGTTGCTGCTCAGCTTCCTTTGGTCATAAATGACTTGTTTTACTTCAGAAATCTTCCTTGAGAAATCCTTTACAGAATGGTGAAAACTGCATCAAAATCCATCCAGTGGTTCTCGAGATTACCCGTTACATCCAAGAATCAGGAACTTTGTTTTATACTGTGTAAAGATACAATAACAGGACATTTATTGAGATTCACTCGTTGACATTCTTATTGTGTGTTACAGTTGGAGCTGATCACGGAACTGCTGGGGACGCCTTCATTGGAAGACATGAGATACGCCTGTGATGGGGCACGAACCCACATGCTGCGGCGGGCACCGAAGCCGCCTTCACTCACAGCCCTCTACACACTCTCATCGCAGGCCACACACGAAGCAGTGCATCTACTCTGCCAGATGCTTGTCTTCGATCCTGTAAGTTTCTATCCTTCACCACTCAGAATTTCAGAACCATCAAAACACTTCTCTTTTTCGTCACAAACTAATAGGTTTCAAGTACAAATACTGTTAACCGCTCGGCATGGAATGCTGTACACAGCCCACCAAGTCCTTAAAGGTTATTTATCCGGGCAATCAAAACATTCTCTTGGTATATCTCAGTTTTATTCAGAACCACAAAGTCCATACATTATCGAGCCAAAACATGCACACACAATGTCGCAATGATTCGTAACACAAAAAAACTAAGCCTACCAACAATTGTTTAGAGATACATACATCAGGGAATTGCAACAAAGACCACCTCGGATCAAACATTTGACCTCATAAGAATCCACTCAATAATAATGACATTTCCGTCTTCATTAGTATCGCATAAGGAACCCTAAAGTTTCAAGCTACCACAAACACGATCGGTGCATAATACAACCAAATACCAGAGACCAAAGGAAAAAGTGCATCTATACGTCATTTTCATTTTTAATATTTTAGCAAAATAGAAGTTCATCAACATACAACTGGCAAGACTTTCATCAAGTTTTTTAAAGTTTTATCATGATAAGCATTGGCACAAGGAGGAGCCAACAAGAACTAAATGACTACTGTCAACCAGCAGAGTTGACATGCCTAAATAGTTATAAAATGGGACAACTTCCTCCAGGTGCATGAACTATGAGGCATCTTGATTTTATATCTAATGACTACTCAGTGTATTACAATGTATTTAAACGTGTGATTTTTGTTACTTATAAGTGTTTTAATATGTATTTCTGGCTGAAGAAGGACACATAAGTGTCCGAAACATGTACCAGTGTTAACATCTTGAATACAAATAGTATTGAAAAGACGGAACAGTTTATAAATTATTAAGTGGCCTACCAACAATGCCGCAGATAGTGCACCACCATCACACCACCATTGTCAAAAGGAGGTATATTTAATAATTTTTATGATGTCTTCCTTAATTAAAAACAAAATAACTAACAGTCCTCTACGCCTTCTGCCACAGAGTGACTTGTTTTGCTAGTAGGGAGCAGGATCTGCTTTGTGCTTCTACCTAGCGGATATTTCACATTATTCTCTTTTGAATTAACCAGGACTATCCTCGCACAGCGTTATTGACAAGTGTAAATTAGCCATTTTCCAAAATTTCATAAAATTTAAACGATACAATAAAAAAAAAAGTTTTGTCTCTAGACAGGTAATGGTCAGCCAGCTGCATCGCGTTAGTAAATGCTCGTTAATTTTACGACATACAGTAGTCTATGCTCATTACCGTATTTGCATGCATATAACTTGCCATCGCGTATATCTCACAACAATTTCTGACTCATCATAAAGATGATCATAGTAATTTTAAGATTACACTGGACATCACACGTCTTGCCCGTGATGTTTCTGTTTATTTTGGCAGCGGTGCTTTCCTTTCTTTCACAGTATTTGTTGTCCGTCTGCTGCATTGTCGACAAGTACCGGTATTCTGTCTTCACGTTCCGTTGTTTCTAAACTGAGAAGTGTGGTTGTTTTCTTGTGGAGGTGGATCTTGTAGTTATATAAAGCAGAAGTTATACGGCAGGGGTTTTAACTCCAAAGGGATAAAATACGTAGAGGACGATAGTGATAGAACTGCCGGTTGAGAAATAATTGTGACTGAATTTAATATTCGCTGCTGGCATCAACAGACAAATGCACTAGAAACCACTAACCAAACACTTAAATATTTTCAAATGTGGCAACCATACGCGGTGTGATCGTCAGTTGTTTTGTTGGCGCTCCACACGCTAAATAAGTAATTGTTAGATTAGATTGGAGCTGATATTGTTAGATATGATAAGCTGACGATAGAAGGCAAAATAAAGAACTCTTGTGTGATTGGGTTATA
This sequence comes from Meconema thalassinum, assembly GCA_946902985.2. Lineage (NCBI taxonomy): Eukaryota > Metazoa > Arthropoda > Insecta > Orthoptera > Tettigoniidae > Meconema > Meconema thalassinum. The sequence continues at coordinate 196,245,649 of OX336395.1, forward strand.
CAGGCATGGTTTATGGTGTGGACGGACATTGTTGTGGAAGAACTTCTTGACGATGGGCATCGCAAATGCGTTGGACGGAAGTCAGGATGATGCACGCGAGAGTAGCTCGGAGATTGACAGCAGTGACAATGCCAGTTTTCTCGTTTCAATAACACAAACTTTATGCTTTATCGGGAATACGGTCTTTTGCACACAAATCCCCACGTATGAAAATTTTCACCCTTATTTTCGGTCTAAAAAGTGTGAAATATATGTGAGCAAATACGGTATTATCACTATTATCATCCAAGCATCTGTGCACTTTCTACATCACAGGTACTTGAGTAGGATTTTAAATTTATATTGGTGGCAGCCCTGACCTGCAAACAAAGCTTATCAAGGTACTTTGTACCCGTGGAGCCGAATTCACCGTGGCCCACATTTTGACTGTGTGTGTGTGTGTGTGGATCTTGCTGATTTACGAAGAAACCTAGGTTTGCAGAGCTGATGACGTGGTGGCTGCTGATATCGTTATCCGCTTTATAAGTGAGAGCGTGTTATGGCCAGCAATGTAAATTTTCAAGTGTATATTAACTCAAATATCTTGTTCTTTTTTGAAATTCTGAATTTTTGTTTACTGTAATTTTTGTTTATTTTGTTTTATTAATTTTAGGCATATTTATTTTAAATAATATTTAGGCATCCACCTCTACATTTTATATTTTATATTATTATATTATTTTATCTTTGTTAAGAGGGGCAGATGACCTCGCTGTTCTGCCCCTTAAAGCACAATAACTAACTATGTCTGAAGAAAAAATTGGCCAATGACCCTGCTGTTCCATCCCTTAGAAACGACCAAAATCATCATCTGAAGCTAGTATGCTCAGTCCTCTAAAAGGTGCTTGTATCTACCAACTCTGAATGAAAATATAGGTTAACACAAGCTATTGTTTCTATTTCTTATTGTTGTTGGTTTGTTTTGTTGTAGGACAAGAGGATCACAGTGGTCGATGCCCTGGCACACCCTTACCTGGACGAGGGTCGACTACGATATCACTCCTGTATGTGCAAGTGTTGTTATACAACGTCGGGTGGACTGCGACAGTACACGTCAGACTTTGAGCCCGTAGCACCCCATGGCTTTGATGACCTTTGGGAGAAGAAGTTGACGTCAGTGCAGCAAGTTAAAGGTAATGATGTAGAGAGTGTTCGGTGAGTTGTGCCAGTAGCAAATATCCCTGTATCTATTCATGAAAGCAACACGGACTGTTGAAAGTTCTTGTCCTCGGTGTTGTCTTCTCAAGTACCCTGCACATCTTTCTTTGAAAGAGCTTAACTGTCTACAAACAATCTCCATATAAAATGAAAGTTTGTCTGCCTTTCCAGAATTTCCGCGGGATTTTGGGTTATTTACTCATTTTAGGCGGTTATATGGCAAAACTTGCCCTAAAATATTTTGTCTGTTTGTTTGCATGTGTCTAACTCGAGAACGGTTGGGTGGATCAACGTAAATTTTGGTATGGGTATCCATTACACGCCAGGCACCATTCATTTATATAACTAGCCACCATACCTCTCATAAAAATGTGGGCTATGGGGGCAAACGTTCTCAAAATAAATGTTAAAATAGACGAAATATCAAAGTTGTCGTAGAAAGACTAGACAAAGCTCGTTTTGTGTCTCATGATAATGTGAGAAACAAAACTCGGATGGTCTCATAAGGATCCCAAGAACCCTGTTTTAAGATCCTAGAATCAACTGTTTGCGAAATATTTGTATCATAGCATCGCAGCTATGAGAGATGAGGCTGAATCTAATTGATAAACAGTTACAGTGGGACTTTGATAATTTGAACTTCCTTAATCTGTCGATAATTTGAAGATTTGAAGATTGAAATTTGTATCAAATCAATGGAAGAAAAATCTTGCACAATCCGAAGTTTATCTTCCTTAATTTGTTGTTTTTGTAAACAGGTACTAAATTATAAGTCAAAAGTTCCCGTGCTATTCACTGTGGGAATAGTGAGAGTGATATTTCACCCCTTTTATCCTTATTGTACAGAGGTCGTCGATCTATTCTTGTCCCTGCCGTTGTCTATAATCTTCCCCTAAACTGAGGAGGAGGAACTGTCTATAATCTGTATTACGAATAATGAACGCTGACGTCTGTCAAAGCTGGCATGTGGGGAAATGCAGCGTTGCCACTGGGACTCATAACTAGGGCTCGGATTTTTAGGTAAATAAATATTCTTTTATGTAAATACATATTTTAAGCATTTTGTCTATACATAAATTCCTGCTTTTCACTTATGAGCACATAAAAAGGCATAATATTTACATTCTTTTAAATCAGTGTGCTAGTTCTTTCAGTTTATTGCAGTTTTGTTCTTTGTTACTTCAACGGGGAAGAACCTGTGAGAAATCTACTCTTCATGCAGAGCGTTTGTGAGCTTGCAGCTGTGTTTTTCTTATCTTGTCGCCCCATACCACTCGCTGTAGAAGCCGGGGATGCCTAAAGTAATAGCAACTACAAGTTATCGTCAGCAGCGGTCTGTTGCAGAATTTAATGATAATTTTACTTCTGATCTTCCAACCATGAGGGAAAGCAATCAAGGCTGAACAGCGATCTCAAGTTACAATACACATCAAGGGCAAGAAACATATTGCCGCAATTTCGCGCCTTCAGAATAAGTGTTCCGCGATAATCGTCGGTCATTTGTGATGGACAACCTGAAGATGTACCTCGTTGTGTATTGTAATGCTTCAGCAGTCAGTGAGGCATAGCATAAATTACATTCGTGAGTACTGCATATTGTTTATATTGTCATTAATAAACTAAATTATAATTAAATATTTTTACTTTTTTGTCACATATTTCAGAAATATTTAATACATAAAAAATAAATATTTTCCCGAATTTTAGCACCTAAAAATCCGAGCCCTACTCATAACATTCCAAGAGGCTTGCAGGAAAACACAAATGCTGGGGAAGTTAGCCCCCCTGCCTGGTGGTATGTGGGGTGTCAACCGTACAGGGGATGACAGTGACGAATCAAGGCACAGTAGGACACTGCCTCAAGCCATGTGCTCAAGCAAATTAGTCGAAATAAAAAATATATTAAAAAAAAGAAAACGCAAAAAAATCAAAATTAGTCGAAATCCATAAAACCCAGAAAAACAATCCATTTAAAAAAAAGCTCAAAAAGTTAAAAAGAAAAACTTAAAATCTAAAAGAAACACAAAATTATTCAAAATAAAAAGAACAATCAAAATTAGCCAGTAAAGCTCTAAAAGTTAAAAAAAAAAACAGTCAAAATCCAAAACCAGTCAAAATTAGTGAAAATTAGCTCAAAAATAAAAAAAAAGTAAAAAACAAAACAAAAATTAACAAAAATCGAACAAAATTATTCAAAGACAGTCTCCATTGTGCCAGCCTAGAGAATGAAATGAAATTTTCACATAAGTGGTATTTATTATCAGTTTCTAGATTTCCAGGAGTGTTTGTTTGTTTGTTTGTTTGTTTGTTTATTTATTTATGTACTTATTGGGCAATTTTGTGTTGACCAACTGAAAAGTTACAACTAAGGGCCGTTTTCAGCAATATCAATTATCTCTTAATTCATCAATATAGGTTATTTAACTTAGCACGAGCATTTCACCAAACAGAAACGCTCGTTAACTTACCACTAACAAGGAATTACGTTAAATGGTCAAATCTGGCCACTCAACTCTCTAAAGCATCTTTAAAGTGGCGGGAAACAGCTGAACTGTGCCTTCCGTATTCCACAATGGCGGTTTGTCTCAGAGTTTCACACGTACTTTCATCCACATGAATATAAAATATGTTTATGACAATGAAATTATAAAAGATCACACACACTCCATCATCATCATCTTGTACAGTTTCCAGCCCCAGGCTGGGTCTGTTTGGAACATAAGCCTCGCCACTTAGTCCTTTCTTCCCACCACCTCTCCGCTGTCACTCTGGTCCAGTCCTCGCCTCTCTTCTTGACACATTCCTCCACTCCTTTCAGCCATCTATCTCTTGGTCTTCCCCTTGGTCGTTTCTTCTGCATCTGCATCTCATGTATCCTCTTGGGGATCTTCTTCTCATCCATTCTCTTTAAGTGTCCATACCACCTCAGTCTTGATGTCTCAATCCTACCTTGCAAGGGCTCCTCTTTCACCATTTCCCTGACCTTTTCATTCCTCACACACACTACTAAGTTTTAATACCAAGAAAGACGAATACGGAAATTTAAAAAAAAAAATCCGAAGGGGGTTTCGAACTGCTCCCATCGCTGCATAATAAATTGGAAGTCGGTACCTCTACCGCTTACGCTACGAAGACAACATGGTAGCTCGTCCCACAACTGCCAGTTCTCCTAAATACTTTGTTGATATCATTTTAAGCTTTTGCCTCGAATAAGGTCTTCCGTATTTCACTTCCTTTGTAATTATGTTCCACAAAGTCTCAAGGAAGCATCGCAAACAATGATCAGTGCTAGACACTTCATGTTCGGTCCGCCATGCTCTCCAAGATAAAACCGAGTCTACGCATGCGCGAAAGCCGTAAATCTTATTTAAGTAATTGCGAACCCGAATGGCTTCGTGAAATGCATTGAAGATAATCACACAGTAAATCTCTTATTTAAGTTAAATGGGAATTAACTAAATAATCATTAGTGAAGAGTTGGTGAAAACGGCCCTAACAGTTTGTACAGACAACAGTGGAAAAATGGCTTCAGAACATAAATCATGTTTGTATCGATGGGTCACAGATGGTATGGTTACATTGAAGTGATTTAAGATGATGCAGACTGTATGTGGCAAATTTCTCACCCACTTATATAAGCAAAAAGCGTATTTTATCTATTTTAATCAGCAGAGGGAATATTGGATGTGTCCATGTTAGTCAGACCATACTGTGTTCTGTATAAGAATTGTTAAGAACAGTGTAATTGTCCTTGTATGTTGTGGCTAACAATTGCTATGTTTTGTGTGTTCGCAGAGGAAATGCACAAGTTTATTGCGGAGCAACTGAATACCAGTAGAGTGCCGTTGTGCATTAACCCTCAATCGGCAGCTTTCAAGAGCTTTGCCAGGTAAGGCTGCAGCGGCACTCGAGCCTTTCAAGCCAGCCTCTCTACAAGATCTTCTCTCTCATTGACGAGGGTACAGTCCTCTACTTTAGCCTATAGTGTTTCTTATATTCGAGCCTGGCGGAAAAGAACGAGACTCGCCGTGTGTGAATAGAACGGAGGAATTATTTCTGATGGTCCACTTCAAAGAATGCCACATGCATATAAAAGAGGGGGTAGGCTGTGTCAGGCTATGGCCTCAAGTTGTGAATTAGTCTTACAGGTCCAATTAGGAGTCTTGGATTTTGATTTGGTGCTTCAATTTTGCCCTTCTGCCTTCGGTTCTCTTGCGTTTTTCACTAACCCTATGGCTAGAGCCCTGCACAGATAAACAAAACATTATCCGCCCCGCATCCGCACGTTTGGTATCTGAATCCCCTGAGGTTACAATAATATTTTTAATATATTAGATAAAAATAATAATATTGTATGGCCTCGGGTGCCGGGTGCAAGCTTTGTTAATTGACGCCCAGTGGGCAACTTGCATGTCGAATTTTTTGCTCCTTGAAGCACTATGAAAGTCAAGGAGGTTAGATATCTAAGCTCCTTGAACACTATAGCGCTTTCTAGTAGAGAAATGAGGAACTTTGTGTTGGCAGAAAATCCCGAGATTAATTTTGCCATTATGGACACGGCCTACTGAATGAAAATGGGTTCATTAACATGCCAACATCGTATGACATGCGTATCGTGACTTTTGTCGCCTTTCAAAAATCACTACCACGGCCAGGAGCGAACCTGCAAGCTTGGGGTTGGTAGTCCAACACGTTAACCACTCGCCCACCGTGGCAAAACTTTCTAAATATTTTTGTTCTTTCTGTCTGACTGTCCATGTTTCCGAACCATGAGACACCACACAAAACATTTTGCAAACCTCTTCCTAAGTTTGATCGGTATGCTTTTGGCTTTTAATAAACATTTCACTCTCCTGAAAGCTTTCTTTCCCATGGAGATTCTGCATCTCACTTCTTCTGTACAACTTCTGCTGGAGGTTATCAAGCTTCCTAAATACTGGAATGATTGAACCTGTTCTAATACCATTCCATCTATTGTTATATTGCATGGGTCTTATTTTCCTATTCTCATTACTTTGGTTTCGCTAAGGTTTATTTTCATTCCAAACTCTTTACCCACACTTAAAATATTCTCCAACATTACCTGGAGCTGTTCCTCTGTTTCTGCTAGAACAGACATGTCATCAGCATATTTGATCGTTTCTATACTCTCTCCTTCCACTACCAGTCCTTTGGTAAATGTTATACAGTCAGAATTGCAACCCTTTTCTGTTCGGAGTGTTAATTATGCTTAATGACATAATACATTTATCATGGAAAAAACATAACGGAAAAGATATGATATGTCATAAACATCTGGATCCTAGTAACGATATTCAAAAAGTATTCTAAAAACTATCCGCAAATTTACTCCCAAAACATTATCCGCATGGTTATGCTAATTATATTCGCATGGCGAAAAAAAATTGCGGATATCCGCATCTGCGCAGGGCTTTGCTTACGTCATGTTTCTCCACTTCAACTGCTTACGAGTCCATTTGCAACTTGCCAACTGTGGGCGAGCCAAATGGATGCCCGGTGCCGGACACCAAGCAGCAAGGCTCACAACTCACTCGCCCAGCGAGACAGTGTGGGAGGAAATAAGACAAGCCCACTGTCAAGCTCCAAACTTATGCTTATACCTTACTGTATACAACAGGATGGGGAGAGGCACAATCCTATCTGTTCAATATTCTTTTGTGCTTGTATGTTAGCTATGTATATTACAACATTTTATTTGAGAAGCACAGATTTTTACACAAATGCACTTATTTTAAGTTATTTTAATCTGATTTATATTTCACAAAACACGAAACACATGTCTGCACACTGCGGTCTTCAGAGCCGACTTAGTACCAATGTTGCTGATAGGCTATCACTCGCCTACAAGTTTGATCTCTTCTTTGGGACTGCAAGACTTCAATGTCTGTGGGTCCTCTGATGACTGTGTAGACCAATTCTGGAGCCACAAACTCTTCCACAATAGGGTGTTATGTGAAAACATGTCACGTGAAACTTTTGTTCTTCATCTGTTACACGACATTGTGTAAGTTGACAATTTGTTTGCTAATAATAATATAACCCCTGGCACTACAGCCCATGAAGAGCCTAGGTTTACCAAGCGACCGCTGCCCAGCCATTTGGCCTGCAGATATTGGGGTGATGCGTGGTCAGCGCATTGGGTTCCCTCGGCCGTTAATCTTGGTTTTTGTGACCGGGGCGCTGCCTCACTGTCAGACAGCTACTCAATTATCCTCACGAGGCTGAGTGCATCCCGTTCCAGCCGTCATGCCAGTTTCTAAAATCCCGACGGAGCCGGGAATCGAACTTGGGGCTGCCGGGTGAGAGGCAGGCACGCTACCCCAACACCACGGGGCCGGCATGTTTACTACTGAGGGCCTATATTCTCAATTGTTTCTCTCACTTACCAGCCAATTTCTTCAATAACTGAAGAATCTAATATCCCCCAAACTTCTTTAAATTGAAAATGTAAAGACATCCAATCAAATAAAAAAGTCATAATTAAAGAAGATCTATTTAAATTAAAAATCTCAAATCTTTCACATTAATCAAAATTTCCTTATAATAAATAATAACCCAAAAATTAAATTTTCTTTATTTTCTTGAAGGACATTTATTGCATCTCTTCTCTGACCCCATTGGAGGGTCTATTGATGAGGGCAAAACCAGGTAGTAATAAGTAAGTTGGGGGAGACTACTTAGAGCATGCATTGTTTCTGCTATGGGATCTTTCAGGTGAGTCTCGTTCTTTTCCGACGGACCGACACAAATGCAAGTAGTAAGTTGGTCCGTGCATGAAGTTGGTTGGTAACAATGTGCTTTTCTCTCTTCTTGTTCTAGCTCGACGGTTGCACACCCTTCAGAACTCCCCCCATCGCCCCACCAGTGGGAGTGACGCTACCCCCCACTCTAGTGTTGTACAATTGGGTTTGGTTTGCGGTCTCTCTCAAACTAATAAGACTAACTGCTGCAGTGTGAGGTTACCAACAGCTAGAGATGGGATGACCAATACACATTGATGCTCATGATCGATAGTGTTTTATCTGATTGATGCCACTGAACTATGAAAGATGCAGTGTCTCTTTTTTATATAAATGTAAATAAGCTGTGTGTCTACAAGAAATACTAGATTGAGGCATTGAGCGCCATAGTGACCTAACCTACAATTTGTCTATTTATGGAAGAATATAACCGCTAAGAAGTTGTGGGTTAGGTCACTAATGCGCTCAACGATACTAATAATCACACACTGAAAATGTGAAGATACAGTATATCCGTGAAGTAAACTTTTTATGCAATTTTAGGCTGTTTTGAAATTTTACAGTACATCGCTACATACGGGTATTGGCTAAGGGCAAGTGTCCTTGGCATTTTACAGTACATCGCTACATCAATTGGCTAAGGGCAAGTGTCCTTGGCATTTTACAGTACATTACTACATCAATTGGCTAAGGGCAAGTGTCCTTGGCATTTTACAGTACATTACTACATCAATTGGCTAAGGGCAAGTGTCCTTTGCATTTATTATGGGTGGTGGTGTTATTTTTCATTTTTCTCCCTTACCAGATAATGCTTTCATTGCTAAGATTGCTAGTAAAAGGCTAACTGAAGCAAGAGAATTTTGCTATTTGGGAACCAAAATAGCCATGAAGAAAAGAGGATATAAACAGTAGGTTAGCACAAGCAGCAAAGTAGATGATGATAATGATGATAATTGTTGTTTTAAGGGGCCTAACATCTGGGCTATCGGCCCAGCAGCAAAACAGCAGCAAAAGCAGGACATTTGGCGTGTGTAAATGATACGTTACTGTAGTTGTCGGTTACGCTGAAGGCTAGGCTGTTGTCATGCTGTGAGTGCTCTGGTGGTGAAGAATACATGAAATAATAGACTGTTATCGTAGTTACTTGTAGATCCTTGTGTACGTGTTGTGCATAGTGGGCTGAGCGAAATGCCATCTACTCAATCAAAACTTTGTGGCAGAATTCTTCACAGCAAAACTCCTGTGGTTTTAATAAAAAGGAATGATATTCAATCCTGGCCCTTTTCTTATTTACGTGCAATAGATAATCATAGGGTGGAGGGCAGGCCTATAATTTATGAAGCTGTCTACAGCAGCCTACATCTCGTATCACTTGAAAATGAAAATCCACAGCCTGCTTCCAGTCTCCGACCGGGTCAGGAATGGTAAGAATGAAGCCCCCATCTAGCGGCGAGGATATGGACTGTGCTGGCTGCCGAGGCCTGATGCACTCCTCTGGGGCAATGATTAAAGGAATGACAAATGAAATGATAGTGGAGAGTGTTGCTGGAATGAAATTTTGACAGGGAAAACCGGTGTACCCGGAGAAAAACCTGTCTGCCTCCGAATTGTCCAGCACAGATCTCACATGGAGTGACCGGGATTTGAAACCACGGACCCAGCTGCCGCCTAAGCCACGGAGGCTTCACATCTCGTATCACTTGCAATATCATTATTCTGTGACGAAGCACTTGGTGATGCATCGAGCTACATGAGATGCATGACACGTCAGCTGTTCGCTTATCTCAGTGGCTGATTGCTCCGCCTGTCAAACTCCACCAAACTTGTGAAATAAGAGGTTTATTTTTAAGGGTTTTATTATGCAGGTCCACTTAATTACCGTACACTCGTATCGTTTGCTGGAAATGGTGACTGTTTCATTTTTAGTAGTGGTCGAAATGATCGACTGAAGATAAAAATTCCAACCAGCCGGTGGGATTCCAGACTCATCAGACATAGATTTATTTATTCAAGTAATTTTTGAAAGCTGTGTCTGGAGTGTGGTGCTCTATGGAAGTGAAACTTGGGACTGTTAGTCCAGCAGAAAAGTAGATAATTGAAGCAATTGAAATGTGGTGTTGCAGGAGAATGATGAGGATTAAATGGGTTGATAAAGTAACAAATGAAGAGGTTATTATAAAGCTAAAATATTATTAATATTATGATCTGTCTTGTCAATATTAAAGTTAAGCTTTTTTTTAATTTATAAATTTTTGATTATTTTTTAGGGCTCTATAGGTAGGGTAAACTTGCCTAATATCGCAGTAAATTTGTTTCGACAAGCAAAGACAAAAGTTTTTGGTACTGAAATTCCTCGTCAGATAGCACCATCAAACAGTGATGTTATAATAGCAGAGATGCTACCATCTGTTGTAAGGTCGTTGAACTGTTTGAAATTACTGTTCCCATCTTCGTACCAAGAACGCACTATGTTGTTGCAAAATAAGAAAAGTCTCCCTTTTTATGTTTCGGAGTTATATAAAACCCCTTTCTCACCCTGACAAGGTATCTTTTAAAAAAACAAGAACAACTTTCATTCTTATGAATCATTGACAGGCTGATGAAGGGGTGAACCTTTAGGATCAAAAAAAAAAAAGTTGAATGAAATTGAAAAAGAAAATCATAATATTAATGAAATAGGAAAAGTGTTAACATGTCAATATGCTCTCAAAATAAATCATGATTAATTAAACAAAGAGGTATTAAGACGAGTGGGAGATGAGAGATGTTTCTGGTGACTGCTGATGAATAGACATCCAGGAATAGCAAACTTAGTTATTGAAGGAAGAATTGAAGGCCAAGGTTAGAATATGCTAAACAGATTGCCTCGGACTTAGGATGTGATAGCTATGAACATCACATAAGGTATTTATCGCAAAATAACACGCTTTTATGTACAAATACCCCCAATTTTTGTACATAAAAGCATGTCATTTTTTTTATGAATTTCTTATGTAATGTTTTATCTTCTCCCACCATACTTTAATCTTCATCTTCTTAAGGTCCTCTTCCATGTCCTTGATCCACCCTTTTCTGGGTCTTCCTCTTTTCCTTGTTCCATATATTCTTCCGTGCATTCTCCCCTTCCCCATCAGCTATCTGCCATTTTTCCTGCTTGCATCATGGTTCTCACATTCCATGTTGCTAAATTTAATATCGAAGTCCACTTATTATTCCGTAATTCACTGCCGTGTTTGTTTTCAGGTTCCCTTGTTCGAGGCATGAATTGTGTTGGTTTCCAGGGTAGGGTTGTTAGCCCTATGCCCAACCCCTAACCTGGAGGACCAGGGAACCTTCTGTGAGGGTTACCATACCTTAGCTGAAATAGTCTCGTTTTAAGGCGCCAGACAATCGCCCTCATCCGTCCCCATAGGGGTAGGATTTGATGGTTTCATAAGTCGGCTAGCCTACCAACTAGGGCATTTCTCAGTACTTAATAGGGGCACCTACTCAGTATTAGTGCTTCCACTGAGAGTCATTAACAATCCATTTACTCTGGATTGCTCCCCCGATGGCTGGTCAATGTTTTTCATGTGAGGGCATATATATATTTGCTTTCCCGCCTAATATAATTGGGCACAAAATTTGTGTTGACCGACTGGGAAGCTTTCTTTATTAGCCATGTAGAAATGAAACAATAGACTTCGAACAGAGCTGCATGAACCAATCTAGGGACTGAAGACTCAAACAACAAGATCAAAGGGAACTTGTGTTGCGAACAGGGCGAGCAGCCATGAAAATCGTTTAAAAAAATTCGTGTAGAAACCGGTAATATGACCGAGACAAACAGTTGAACCACTTGTCGCCAGGGGGGGGTCTCTTGTTAAACTAACATGCTGGAATATGTACTTCTAAATAGTGCTTAGTTTCCTTATCTTAGCTAATTTTCAGCAAATTTTTATCGCTTCATCATTATCAGCACTCTCGGAAAATTTCTACAGGGATTTTAAAAGGTGGGGATAAAAATTCCGATGAATCTAGTTTGCGTGTTAGCATTGAAGGATTAGTATTATAATAGAATCTGATGCCGGATAAACCAAGTCTATGAATATGTAAATCCTAATTTCCTGTAAACAAAATTCAATATTTTAACTTCATAATAACCTCTTCATTTGTTACTTTTATCTACCTATTTAATCCTCATAATTCTCTTGTAACATCACATTTCAATTGCTTCAATTATCTTCTTTTCTGCTGGACTAACAGTCCCAAGTTTCACTTCCATAGAGCGCCACACTCCTGACACAAATAAATAAATTTATAGGAAAATCCAAATCAAGAGGGGAAACTCAGGTAGTATGCAAGGTGAGCTGCCATGAAAACCTAAAAGATTTTCTACAAGAACCAATGAAATTTGACCGAGATGAAGAAGTTGAAATCTTTGTCGCTAGGGGGAGTTATTGCATTCTATCTGTAGTGCCAACATGACTGTGTCTGGTGGGAGATTGGACATGCAGCATGCATCATGGAACCACTTCTAGTGCTGGAAGTGCGGTGTTAGAACTTCACATGCGTTGCTTGTAGTACAAACAGTCCTGACAGTTGTCTAACCCAGTAGCCCTGAATGGTTTCGCCAAGACAATGGCTTTAAAGGGAAAATTAAGTGCAAAATGGCTTCAGGAGAGTGTGGTGAAGTGAAGTTGGCATCTTTTCCAAGATGGCAACTAATGTTTTTGTCAGTTTAGTACTGCAGAATTGAAATATTCCTGAATGTATTTTATCATGATAGTTGTGGAAAAGTAAGTTACAGTGGAGAATGTGGCGCTGAAATTAAGAGGCGAATTTTGCTTGGACGAAGCGCAATGAAGACTTTGTCCCCAATCTGGAAGATCAGAGATATTCCCACTGTTCATGTATGGATGTGAGAGCTGGACGCTAAGACAGGCAGACAAGAGGACGATCGATGCTTTTGAGCTCTGGTGTTGGCATAGACTTATAAATACCAAGGACTGCAAAAGTTACTAAGGCCGTATTAGATCGCATCAAACCCCGTATATCATTGGTCGGCAAAACTATGAAGTTGCAGCTAGCATTCTTAGTTCATAAGGCTTTTCACATCATTTATATTACTCGGCGTTTAAATATGTTCCATCTCTCTTTATGGTGCACCATACAAGATTTAATTTTAAGGGAATTTTTAGTGTTACGCCAAACAATTATCTTGTATCGTTTTCATTCATATTGGCTGATGAAGGGCCAAAACTAATAATTAGGCCTCGAAACATGTCCCACTAATGACCACACAGTGATCATATTTAATAAAAGTATTGATCAGGCAGAACCTTTAACCTGTAGTTGGAAGCATGCTGAACTGCTGTGCCCAAGATAGCGGGTTCAAACCCGGCCGAATTCGTCGGATTTTTTAAGAGCGTTAAAAATCCTTCGGTATGCCTTTCTTCGGAGAGGAAGAAAAGCCAACGGTCCCATGTCATAACCTTATGGCATGTAAAAGATCCTTTCTCAGACTATACTTGTGTAAAGCAAAATTGTTAGGTTAGACTTCGTCGGAACGCTCTATCAAAGTTCCAACGTTCACCACTAGGTATCATTGATATCTGGTAGCGAAAGTTGGAACTACTTGAAATTGAACAAAATTTGTAGCTCACCCTAATAAGGGTGTCCGCTGGAAGCAGCTACAGACTCAGGCGAGCCGAACATGTTCTCGGACACTCCCGGCAGTAAAAGCCATACGATAAATAAATAATAGATAAATAACTAACTAATTAGTTTATCAATACGGAACCAGAATGAACTTTTTAAGTACTTTGACCACGTTATGCGCTCACTTGCATTGGAAAAAGCAATCATGCTAGGAATGATCAGCGGTACCAGAAGACCGAGTCGCCAGAGGACTAGTTGGTTAGACACCGTTAAAACAGGCTCTAACCTCACCCTGGAATAACTAAAGAATGCAGTGTGGCACAGGACAACTTGGAGAGTGATGATTGATAGAATCGCTGATGGTCGGATTCGACTGAACTGATGACATCATCAAATAAAAACAACTTTCCGAGTATTGCAAGTAAAATTACAAAATTTCAAAAGCTCGCCCCGTTCACTACACGAGAGCCAGGGTAATGGAAAGTGGCTATTGTTTTACCCCCTCAATAGAATTAATGTTTTTGATGTTAATATCCAGAATAAGTGCATCTTTAGCAAATTTAATTGAGGATGGGGCGGAAGGGGCCTTAAAACAACTAAGTTTCTCTGGGTATGAGTTGGGACAGGAAGGTACTTTATATGGGTTTATTTTCAGTTGATTCTGGAACAAAATTTACACTGAGTTTTGTTTGGTATTTGCAGAGTGTGATTATTAGAGCCCAGAGGTTAGGCAAAATGCCTTTTCTATTTGGCTGGATATAATAAAGAATCAGGTAAGAGATAAGTATGTCTCCGTGCATTTGGGGACAGTAGAGCCAGTTTTTTTTTTGTTTTTTTTTTCCTATTTTGGCTTCCGTTGCCTATTTTAATTTATAAAGCCCTTTGTTTCAATCGTTATGCATTTTTCTGCGATTTACAAATTTTAAAGAGCACATAATACAACTCGGGAGTGCTTTCTACCAACAGGTACGGGGACTATTATGGAACAAGGATATACCAATTAAGGCTAAATAAGTTATGTACAAAGCATATTATGTTCCTATAATGACATATGCAGCAGAAACTTGGACAATGACTAAGAGGGATGAGAGCAGAGTAAAAGCAGCTGAGATGAGATTCCTGAGAAGTATGGTCCAGAAAACGAGGAGGGACAGAGTGAGAAATGAAGATATACGGAAAGAACTAGGAGTACCTACAGAAACTAAATGACAAACTGGAGCAAAACAGATTGAGATGGTTTGGACATGTCAAACGGATGAATGAATTAAGGCTACCAAGACGAGCACTGGAACGACGGATGACAGGGAAGAGAGGACGAGGAAGACCAAGAATGCGTTGGATGGACTCGGTGGAGAATAGTATTAGAAAACGGAACCTGGATTGGAACACTGTGTCATAAGAGGAATGGTGGAACGACAGAACAAAGTGGAGAGGAACCATATTTGCCCCCACCCAGTGTCAACTGGAAAAGAGGAAATGAAGATGAATGAATGAATAATGAATTTCCACTGTTTGAAGGGAAACTGAAAGGGAAGACTAGAAGAGGATGACCAGGAGCAGGGTTCCTCGATGGCATTAAAGGGCGACGTCCATATCAACTAATCAAGCAGTTTGCTCAAGATAGAAGGTCATAGGATGAAGACAGTCATGCTACCCACCAACCATCTGGTTGAGGAGAAAGAGATAGAAGAGGCATTTTAACAGTAACAGACCTTGAGAACAGAAAGAAATAGTTTACTCTTTTCCATTAAGTATGTGAACAATTCTCGCCAGCTGGATGAAACAATTACTATCTATGCACAAATAAGGTGACATGTAGCACGCTCCAAACGAAGAACTATCTAGACCGATGTAGAAGAGGCACAAGGAATTGCCACTTTGGTAACCGAACTATAATTTTATTTTATTTTAAAGGTTGGATTTTAACTGCCTTGTCACCTAGCGTGTCCGATCCAGAACAGCTGGGAGCGATGTTGAAGTGGCATTCCTAAAGATATGAAGATCGCCACTTTGATGTCGAGGGTTACATTTCAGTGTTCATTTTCAAGTATCATGTCATCTAGATGTGAGTCTTGTACGATCAGAGGTCAGGATTGGAAGAGACTTGATGCGTTTAAGATGTAGCTCTGATGGAGAATGTTACGGGTTAAATGGATTGAAAAGAGGTCTAACATCAGCATTCTGCAAGAAATTCAAGGGCAGAGAGAACTGAGACCAACGATCCATAAAAGGAAAGCTAAATTCACAGGCCACATCTTGCGATATTTCGCTTTCCTAACTAATCTCCTGGAAGGAAAAATCACAGGGAAGAAAGGCCAAGGAGGACTGTGAAAATATTTCCTTCAAGACCTCGCACTACCTCTTCATTATGGTTCCTACTATGAAATGAAACGAGGTGCTGAAAACAGAGAACAATGGTTGCGGAGACGAGGCATTGCCTTTGGAAGTTGATGATGATACGCCTATCCAGAATTGTTGGGAGCGATGTCGAAGTGGCATTCCTAAAGGCATGAGGATCGCCACTTTGGTGTCAAGGATTTCCTTTCCATTGTCTGTTTTCAAGTATCATACAACATGGTCCATATGTCTTGAGTGTGAAAGATCCCTTAGTTCCTTTAGCGACTTCAAGAACACTCAATTAGCCTGTAACAGAACTCTAAATGAACTACAATGAAACTTGTATTTAACAACCAGCGATGGTGCCACGAAAAAAGAAAAAAATAATTGGTCTTTGAGCAGGATGGTCTCTAGAATGGGATAGGCGCTAAATTCTAAGTACTATAGTACAGTAATTCTAATGAAAATGAAAATCCACAGCCTGCTTCCAGTCTCCGACCGGGTCAGGAATGGAATGAATGAAGCCCCGATCTAGCGGCAAGGATATGAACTGTGCCGGCTGCCGAGGCCTGACGCACTCCTCTGGGGCAATGATTAAATGAATGACAGATGAAATGAGATGATAGTGGAGAGTGTTGCTGGAATGAAATTTTGACAGGGAAAACCGTATTACCCGGAGAAAAACCTGTCTGCCTCCGTTTTGTCCAGCACAGTTCTCATATGGAGTGACCGGGATTTTGAACCACGGACCCAACGGTGCGAAGCCGGCGTGCTGCCGCCTATGCCACGGAGGCGTACAGTAATTCTAATAATATATTTAAACGCAGGACTGAATTGGCTCACACCACAAACAGAAACAGACTTTAGTGGCATGAAGCCATCTCTTTGTGCTTTTATATGACTCGGAGTAGCAATCCATATTTGGAATCGGCATAGCTGTTTAAAGATAAATCATTACCCGCTTAGGTTTCCTACCTAATTGAACTTGGGAATCTTTCCAGGTCAATACAGTATATTCATATAAGATATCCTGATCTTATCGTACACTACACTACACTAGAATGGTACTGTACTGTTAATAGAGAGAATGTGAATATAGACTTACAAGTCGCCAATTCACTTAGTTTTAGATACAGACAGTAGTGTATACTGTAAATACCAACAAGTTAATTTTGAAAAGAGATCAGACCAAGAAAATGGCTGGTCATTGGTCAGAGAGGGAGGTTAGTGGTCCTTTAATAGAGATGCAAGGATGTTGTCTTTATGGGTTTAAAATTGGCTCTCGGAAAAATTGGTTGCTAACAGGTGGTTTTTAGGAGAGGTTTTACTGTTGAAATTTCAGACAATTGATTAGCATTTTATGCTGACATTATTTAATTTTTATTTATTGTTAACTGTGAAAAAAAATAGTCATCTTTGATGTGAGTTTAGTGATTAGCATTGTTAGATGTCACCCCAGAGGCCCAGGTTTGGTTCCCAGCTGTATCAAGAAATTTAATTCTTGAAGGTAGTGGCATGCAAGTCACCCAAGTGATGGCAATTTTAAAGACTTGCACCAGCCTAGTGTGGCCTTTCGAGTTTACTTCACTGGAATTTTATACTCGAATAGTTTCAAATGATGGAATTGCATGTTACGGTACTGAAATGATACAGCAATTTGTACTTCCACTAAAAGACTGTTTTAATAGAAATTCCAACCAGATTTGCTTTTTGACATCATCAGAGGAAATGAGTATCTTTGTTTTTGATTATACACATCTCCAGTGATAATGTCGGGAAGGCGAAAATGGTCAGAATCCAAGTGGAATTACAAGTTGTTATATAGTTTCACTGTTGTCTTTGCTTTCAAGGAAGATTTTTGTGTGATTATTTATTTGTCATTTTGGTGTGAAATATGAGAGAGACTTGATAACTGCATTTATAACATGGCACTCAATCATCGCTTCAAATATCGGGTGTAGTAATTAATTATAGAAGTATCAAGCATCGAACAGACACTAGTGTTGTCCCATCTCTATCGTCAAGCACTAACATTCTCATTGTACATAGCATTGTATGTGGTGTTTCTCACAACGAAGACAAGACGTGCAAGAGAATCAGGGATACAAAGAGGAATTCCAAACAAACAAAAACTGTGATCCACGACCCATAAGCCTCTGAGCACTTCCCTTTCTTACGTTGCTTTTTTTTGGATTGACATGCATGGCAAGGCTCCTTCACACCAACCACAGGGTCATCTGTGATATGGCTACGTTATGTGTGTCAATGTTAGTACATTTTGGTTCATATTTTATTTGAGCTTTTAGGTGTAACGTAAACTCTCATGGCCATTTAATCTATAATATTGATTCGTGGCTATTAGCCAAGTGTCATTGTGTAATACATCAGTGCTTCGAGTCCAACTGCTTTGTTGCATTTCAAAGTTAAAAGTGCTTGTACACAATATTAAATTGTTGTCAAATTAATGGTACACGGTACTTGTCAAGACTTTCCAATAGTTGATAAGTTCCCTCATCAAATTGCTTTCAATACTTCAAAATCTTTTGAGGGCCTTGGAAGAAGATAAAGAACATGTTTCTCCAAAACTGTCAGGACTTGGCAGAAACTGACCAATGTAGCTTCTTAACCTAGGTAAGGTTTCCCCACCCACGTGTTGATGATTACCATTCAACAGTTACTCCAGCTGGGTTGGGCCGGTTATGACACATTTCCACCTTCCTCTATTCAGCCACCATTGCTTCTTCATAAAAATTTGATTACCCTTAATAATCTTTGGTTTTTATGCAAACCATTTTTCCTTCCTTTTTCATTTTGATCCATATTAACTTACAAACTAAATCGGAATCAAAGTATGATATAATATTGGTCCACCTTTTCTATACAATTTATTCAACGATTTTAACAACTAATACATATTTCGAGACTCGCTGACTCTTCTTCAGCTAGATATAGGAGTTCAATGGTAAAATACTATGTCAAATCTGAGAAATAGTAGTTATTGCTAAACAAGAAACAAGAGTCATTCAAAACCTAAAGGTCTTTATTGATATAGCTTTTACCATTGAACTGAAGAAAGGGCAGTGAGACTCGAAACTTGTACAAGGCGGACCAATATTATTTCGTCATACTTCGATTCAGATTTAATTTTTAAGTTAATACGGATCAAAAACAAGGAAATATGGTTTGCATACGAACCATATTTTTTATATATGCAAGCATGAAGAAATTATTCTCAGCCTGCTTTAGGAGTATTGACGATTTTGGAGTGTCTTTAAGCATACATCACAATTATTTTAATAATCTGACCGTATCTGTATACAATTTGAGATCTTTCTCAGCCCAGAATACTGGGTATCTTGTTTATTCCATGTGAATTATGCTTGACATGGGTTGAATGCCGAAACAAGTGATGGAGAGACGGATGACTGGAAAGATAGGACAAGGAAGACCTAGAGTACGGTGGATGGATTTGGTGAAGGACAGTGTGAGAGAACGGAACCTGGAGTGGAGCTCGGTGGTTGAGGAAGGATGGTGGACAGACGGAGTAAAGAGGAGGGGTGTCATATTTGCTCCAGCCTGGCCCAAGCTGGAAAACTGAAATTGATGATGATGATGATAGCTTACTGTCTAAAGTCATTTATTTAATTGACCCTATGCCTATGGCCTTATTTAATTGACCCTATTCCTATGGCCTATCTTGACATTGATAAGAAGCCAAAATGTTGGACTTAAATCATGGATGTATTATATCATTTGACTCTATCTGAAAGCCCCTAATCAGTATTAGGGAGTTTTTATATGCTTATCTTAATGGTCCGCCATAAACTGATGTCCCTGTGGATGGTGATCGTGAAGTGTCGGATCCAGGTGTTTTGATTAATGTGTAACCCTCTTTCCTCTGGGACTATATATATATAAATAAGAGAAAGATGTGTGTGACACTTTTCTTAGGGACCAATAAGATGCGTGGTTTTATTTTAGGCCTTGCCGTGCAGTGCTGGACTTCCACCGATCTCATCTTAGTCAAAAGTGTGTTGTGTTAATGTGAATGTTTCCTATCCTTAGACTAGTTGTGTCTGTACATAGTATTACTATTATTATTATTACTACTACTAAAACATGTGATGATTAAGGCTTTCACGGCTTGGAATACTAGATGTGATGTTCTTTTCATGCTTTTGCCATATCTGAATGTAAAAAGAAATCGTTGAAATACTTCAGGATGTTATATTAGTAACTTTGCCCACTTTGCCAATAGTTACATGTATAGGTTCATGAAGAGTTAAAAAATGATTGAAAGTTCCTCTTTCTATCACTAGATGGCTCATAGGAGCCGCTGTGATAACATTGGCAGACAATCGGCCATATTTTAGAATGATGGCAGAAAGTGATGTATTGCATTGAGATCTCCATTTAATGGGTGGAATGTTCTATGCTGTCCATGTTGATGAGCCAGCAGAAAGAGAGTGGATATTTCGAAACTTAACCAAGTATAAAAGAAGGCGATGAATAAAGGGAAATTTGGTTTACATCTGAAAATATTAATGTATATTCAACAAGCCAGTCTTGATATAGTTCAATATATGGTTGAGATGCCACAAGATTATCAATAATGTGAATAAAACTGAGATTTTTTTAATCGCTCGCAAGTGAATTATGAGATTTCTTGGGTCTCGTCAGCAACCACTCGCAAGTGTACTACGAGATTTCTTGAGTCTCGTCAGCAACCGCTCATGAGTGTACTACGAGATTTCTTGGGTCTCGTCAGCAACAGCTCGCGAGTGTACTAAGAGATTTCATGTGTACAAGTTAAAGGGAGAGGGGAAATAAAAAACTTCTCAAAGATTGAGGATGTCTTGTTCAAGGAGAAGGTGGGCAGATAGCATCTAAAAGCAAGGAAATAAATGACACGCAACTCTCTCACCCAAAATAAGAATATCAGAAAATGAAACAGTGGCAGACTAAGATAGCTCAATTACCATATATATTTCTTAAAAATTTCTAAAAAGAAAGAACAAATGTGAGTGGTGCATCTACAGCTATAGAACAAATGAAGTGAGTTACTTGGCAGGCATCCCGATTTGAAATTTAAAGTTCGTGATTTTTTAAACTGTTTTGAAATACTCCAAAAAAATGGCTTATTGTCTGCTTAGCAACTAGTGACACATCTAGTGAAGGAAAGCGGAGCTCTCTTCCATTTTTAAATCTCAACTGACTTGTACATTCAACTATTAACACAGCAGGCAAGGATCCTAGCAAAATATCTTGAAGTATTTAATCGTGTTTTCCTCAATTTAAAGTGGCAAAAGTCGAAAAGAATATGATGTTCATTATTACATGTGATTGACTATTCTATGCAAAATAAAAAACAAACTAAACTAGCCAACCACTGAAGGGTTAGTAAAGGAAAATATTTGAAGTGTTTTTTCAAATCATTATTATTATTATTATTATTATAGGGTTTTAGAAAATATTGCATATTATTAATAATAATTATTATTATTTCTGTCATAACAGACTAACTTCTTTGAATAGAACGATAAGATAAAAAGAAAGAAAAAAATGAGAAAAAAAAAGAGTACCACAGACACCAAAGGTTGTTAGTCTTCACTTCTGAGGCCTTAACAAGACACCCTACCCCGTGGAGTAGTGTTTTGTGTTCTTGAAGTCACTGCCATTAGGACCCTGTCTCTGGGTCACGCGAACTGAACTGCATTGCATTCCTGGACTACTGTAATTGTGTTGTGATGCATGACCATATTGTGATTTTTGTGTAGTTGTAGCGTGTACTGTCGTCTAACCCCCTCCTTCCTCCTCCCTTCCTTTTGGCTTATTTTAAATAGTATTTATCAACTTTTAAGAGGGAAAGAAAGAACAAAAATACTTTGTTGTAAATAGTCCTTAGAAGGAGAGATTTTTAAGAAAAGTGTGCATGGAATTTTTTGTTCATTTCTTTTTTAAGTCGTGCAAAATAGTAGCAGAGTAAAGATAAAAAATGTAAATGGTGAGTGTGTTGGTTGAATCTGAGTGTAGTGCTGTAGACTTGGCAGTAATGTTTGATTGTCAACTTATCCAGAACATTGGTGCTTATTTCCAAAGTGATAAAAGCCTACATACAATATCTGGTGATAAATTGCCTAGTTCAGTAGTTTAGTGCACACATGTGTTCAGCAATGTTGTCAACTTTTAAAATTGCTAGGTGGTAGTCTTAAAAGTTACTATGTAGTCAAGAGAAAAATGATATTGCTAAAGGTACTAAATACCTATTCAAACAATTCTAAAGATATGTAAATATTACTAGGTCTAGTGACTTGTTGCTGAAGTTGCTAACATTGGTATTAAGTAGAGATTATTTTAGTAAAATGTGTTCAATACATATGAGAAGCTAATCCCTTATTGTGTCATAAATGAAATCCAGAAGCTAGTGATGTTGTATTTACTATACACAAATTCATGTTTACCAATTTGTGTGCTCTAAGCCATTGATTTTGTCGTCTTTCATCAGTGATGAATCTAGGTTTAATTGTGAGCTGACTTAGTTTTATAATGGATGTGTGTATAAAAGTCATGGCCCTTCAGACAAAATGAGGATATAATACAGTGTTTGAAATAAATGATTGTCAGGGATTTTGTGACTTTCTTTTTGAGGCAATGCAAAGCATACAATTATTGTTGTCGCAGTCAATGAATTGACAACGTTTAGTTCAGCTACTGCCAGATGGCAGTTATAGCATTGTTTACAAAATGTGGTCAATGGTAAGGAGGAGAATTTTGCAGTTGAATGATGACAGGGATGATTTCATACTGAGACAGGGTGGTGTACTACCTCATTTCCATAGGGAAGTCAGAGCATTGTTAAACCAATAATTACCACAGCGAAGGATCCAACGCGGGATGGATGGTGATCAGATGCTCTTACATTGGCCACCACATTCACCAGACATATCACCGTGTGATTTCTTTCTGTGAGCATATGTTAAGTATCAAGTCCATGTCCCTCCTCTACCGGCGAATATTCTGGATCTTTCCGAGCAGATGCTTTTATGGCTCTGAGCGGATTTTTTTTTAAAATTCAAAATATGTAGATTATACGCTATGGCACGTGCGTTCATCTGAAGCAATAGCTGCCTGTAGATATTTGTGAAGTCAAAGAGGTCTCTAAATGTGACATAACTATCTGCATGATGGTGCCATCTCCTCGATTTAACATAAACTATTTTGACGGAAAATAGCGCCAGATTTAAATGTAGGAATTTTCTGGATATAGACGTTTTCCTCTCACGGCTGAAAAGTACTTCTTCTTCTTCTTACTCATCTTTTCCTGTTATGTAGGGTCGGCTTTCTTAATCCTGAGGCGACATTTGTTTTGTTGTAGATAGACCCAATACCCTCATGTCCCTTCGGACATTCATCATCCATGTTGTTTGAGGTCTGCCGCTCCCTCTCTTTTGTGTAGCCATGGAAAGGCACTTCCTCACTACATGATTTTCTGGTCTTCGCATAACATGTACGCTCCGGATATATCCGTATTCGGGGAGAGTTGAGCATCTACACTGACATATCGAGGCATGGAAAGAGATAACTATCAAGTAGATGTGGATAAAGTGACAAAAAGCACACTATTGAACATACAAGTGTATGAAGAAGGCAAAAGAATATTATTAGTTACATTAGACAATAGACTGGTCTTCGCATAACATGTACGCTCCGCATATATCCGTATTCGGGAAGAGTTGAGCATCTACACTGACGTATCGAGGCATGGAAAGAGATAGACTATCAAGTAGATGTGGATAAAGAGACAAAGGGCACACTATTGAACATAAAAGTGTATGAAGAAAACTAAAGAATATTAATTACAGTAGACTCTTAAATAGGATTTGTAGATTAATTGCACTATGTGCTATGATTTTTAATTTTCTTAAATCCCTGACGGTCATTTTGAATAACCTTCTACTTACACACTATTCACATAGCTGTGTGTATTCAGTTGTTTAACACTTTAATAGAAGCCCCATACATTGAGTGAACAGTGTTAATATAGCATATACACTCAAGCATATAATACATGAAAAAGCACTGAAAGTTTTAAAATAATGCCACTTATATAACACAGCTGTATGGAGAAACGATTTTGTAGTTGTTTGCCATCTCCCTTCAATTAGAAAACTTGGTCACATTTGTTGTCATGGTTGATGACGAAGCAGGTGAGTGGAATTATACAATTGTCGATTGTCTGCTGGAACAAATCTAATATCCAGTGCAGTGGACTCGCCATTTCTCCGAGCTTGGTCTACATCACAGAGGAGCAGGAGAGAAATGGAATTTATTGTAAAGGAAGTTTTGTTTCTGAAAAATATTTAAAAAACCAAATGTGTGGGTAAAGTGACAAAGTGAACTTAAAAATGTATGAAGGAAACAAAAGAACTTTATTAGTTAGAGTAGACACTAAAATAGAATTCGTAGATTAATTGCACTATGTGCTATGATTATTTTAAAAATCCCTGACAATCATTTGGAATAACCTTGTGCCTACTTGAATGGCTCCAAAGAAGAGGTGAAATATATAAGACAGTATTTTTATATCATGATTCAGTTTTTCATGGCTCTGCATGGACTTGAAATGAATTTAAGTTCACAGTATTTTCTTTAAGCATTAGTATTGACACAGCTGTTTCTCTTGATTGTGTTTAACCAGTGCTGGTCAAAATATGGGAAAGATGATGGCACAGTGGCACACCTGGATGGCCAGGGTGACATGGGATAGAATGATGTGGCATCACTCCAGCCTTAATTCCCCAGTTAAAACCAGAATGAGCCAGGTTTGATCTGGTAACCCAAAATAATTGGAATAAGTCAAAGAAAGTCAGCAACTGATATTAAGCTAATGTTCTTACCTTCAGAAGTTGTCTGTTCCTCGTGACTCCATGCTCGGTGATATCTCATGTCCACAGCACAGAGTACATAATGAAGCCTGTGATTCATACGTGTGACTACGAGGGTGAACCAACACACTCACCACACCTCAATGTGTAACTTAGATTTCTTCCTATTGAAAGGAAGATTTGCTCACATCCTCTCTTTTAAGTACACTCCATTTTTTGCTCATGTGTGTAAATACTGTAAGATACTTGGTGTGAGGGTTTTTGTATTTCTCGTCAGCAGATATTTATTGTGTGGATGACACTTTTTTAATAATAATATTAATAAATAATAACCATCAATCTGCTCCGTTGTGAGGCCAGTTGTAGTCCAGTTTGTAGGGAGCGAGGATGTGTGTGAGGATGTAAATAGTGGATGAAACGGAAAGGACTTGCTCTCTCATTCAAATCCAACATACTGTATGAGTTCAAGAGGCATATAGCAATCACTGAATGGACAATAGTTCCAGAATAGGATTTTCAGTGTCTAACATAAGAAGATTATTTATACTAAAAATGGATTTTTCACTACCACTTTGATGACCAAGAGGCCTTGTAGTCGTTAGGTCATGTTCTCTACATTGAGTACAACTGAAGTATTTACTCATATATTCCCTCCTTCCTCTTTTTATTTTAAAATAATATCAATTCAGTTTTCAATCAAACTGAAATTATCCAGTATTCTCAATTTATTTTTGCCAGTGTTTCGTCCCAGTCTATCATTGGGCTCATCAATTAGTATGGTACACCTCACCAAAGTACATGCTGGGAAAGGCTCCTGTGATGCCCCTTTATTAAAAAAGAAATTGCCTCCCTGGCAGATCTAAGTGGATGGTCTAAGTTATACTAGGGCAAAACCCTAGCAAAATAGATAAGAGACACCTGGAAAGTTTCAGTTTATTTGTAAATGGACTTGATTTAGAGCACAAAATTTCTTTTAGGTTTCTTCAGAAACATAGACGATCCACTTCAAAATAGCAGTTACAGCTATTATAGTTACCAGCCATAAATATAAGGAATCAGTATGTGATAATTAGGGCCACGATTTTTATGTAAATACATATTCTTTCCCTTTGCTTATACATAACTAAAAATGATAAATGCCTATGCCTTAGCTATCATATAATTACATTTTTTTGTTACATATTTCACATATTAGATCATAATGACGTAGGGCCTGGGCGGCCGATTGGAGTGAAAACTTAGGAGTCACAATGAAACGGATTTTCCAAGCAATTCATAAGCTCCTCCCACCCCGCAAACAAAAAGTGCCCAATACTTATTTTTGAGTTTGTACATATTTTCTCATACATAATAATCAAATTTGTTATAAGATGGACATGATTAATTAATTATTGTACCACTCTTAACTTTGCAAAGATATAATTAATAAAATGAGGAATCTTCAATTAATATTCTGTGTAATATATCACTTATATATATTGAAATTAAATTAATATTACATGTTTTAATTTTTTTAATTAATTACTTAATATTATAATTATATTATATTATTGCATAAATATGTACATATATTGCATAAAAATTTCAAAGTATAATGCCATGTCCTGTGGTTCGGATTCCACGTAAAAAGGAGATCCTGTGGCTCATGATCGTGAGATTAATGGTCATGTAAAGCTACAAACTTTTTTTATATTGCATAAAAACCCTAGCCCTAGTGATAATGAAACCTACTGTTGGAATGAAATGAAATCAACCTGAACGTTGCGCCTGGATTTAAAGAAATCCTAGCATTAAGGTCCTGTCCAGTGAACACGAGTTGTTAAAACAATAATTGACGATGATGGATATCAACATATCAATAGCCTAGTCTTTAGATGATGGAGGAATGAAAGAGAGTAAATTCTGATAAATTTGATCAACCACTCGCTATTATGCATTAACAAGTGAGAGGTATACTTACAGTGATGTGTTGGCTGGCAGTACAGCCATATGTGGAACATACGCCGCACGGCACATCTCACAGGTTGATGAACTGAAAATTCGATTTATTTTCCTCAGTCTTCTAAAGTAAACATACATGGTATCAAAACTAGGCCATTGATACGTTATGAGGAGTACCCAAAATTACGAGAGCAAGTGTTTTCCATAAATTCACTGACAGTGTAGATGTTTTTAAAGAAATTGTATCTTCGAAGTTCTACATTCTTGTCGTGATAGACGAGACATTTACTCCAGTGTTATGCCGTGTCGCGCCGATACCTACCTCAGTGGAATGTGATGTTGTGACACTGTGGTCACTCCAACATAAGGCAGTGATGGCCGACTTGCAGCCAGTGGGTCAGATCTTCCTGTGCCTCTTTAAATAAATCAGATATGCCTTAAAAATAATTTCAAAAATTACTTTTCTGTAATTGCTTCCATGAAATTACTTATATCTGCAAGTGTATTATCTCATAATTAAATAATCGACTCTGGTTATTGACTGCACATAGTAGAATGCCTTAAGAATCCATTAACTACATAATGGGCCAGTTTTTCTGCACCTTAGTTAGTTATTGAGATTTTAAGGGGTGGAACACTGAGGTTATCTGCCCCATTTCTACACCTTAAAGCAGTAATCACCATCATAGTGGCTTAATATATGCAAGAGCAATGAACAATCAAAATAATCATTTTATGCTGTTCTCATTTTGATTAAGATTTGCAAGATTTTTAAAATGTTTGAATAAGAATGGATATCTTTGTGATGTTACTGTGAAAATATAGTCGAGGAAAATTGAGTATTCAAAGATAGAGATTAGGCAAGGAATACATTTTCTGATTATATTAAACTTCGTCAACAAGGAATTGGGCAGACATGGTTATATTTGTATCTTTTCATAATTATATTATTTACAATCAGTAAAATGTTTCACTAATCAGCCAAAATTCTGGTGAACATGATATATTTTAAGGGGCAGATAATCTCCACCCACATATATGTATTTTAGATATAATGCACTAGTGCAGTTGCCCAAGAAAGAAAAGATAAAATGATGTGATTAATAATGATGTGGCTCGCTGGCCACAAGAGATCGGCCACCTCTGCCATGAGGCATAACACTGCAGGAAATGTTTTAGTCAGTTGAGTGTAGTGCCTTGCTTCCATTGGTGTTGCTGGCTGTGTCCATTTGCTATGCATTACATTGTTACTGCACTTGTACAGCTGTAGATACAGTACGTTATCGTCACTCGGCTGTTAGCTGATCGGTAGGCAGATACATAAACAAACGTTAGAGCAGCTCTTGTGTGTCGGAGGTGACGACGGGGCCATAGTATCCATGTAACATCGTGTCTGAACAGCAGGTACTAAGAGGTAGAGGGGATTTCTTTGTTGTTGCTCTTGCTCCTTTATCATACAGGCTTGAAACTTCACTGTCATCAGTCCCATAATATAGAGCCATTTCACTGGCGATAAGAAGAAAAAAATAATTAAATGAGTTGAACACAGAAATACATTTTAAAACATGTAAGACTATCTTGTATCACTTATACTTCTGATTTTTAAAAAATCAATTTAACCATAAAATTGGGAATACCGGCATACTTATAATATCAATCAGTGGCGGATCGAGGCCCTGCGGGGCCCTGGGCGATTTGATAAGGTGGGGCCCACAACAATAGAAAATTTAAAAAATATCAAATCAAATGGAAAATACTGTAGTTTCGTAAAAATAATAAAATAAAGAATAGTTACAATATTTTGAATACACTACAGTACCTTTTTTTTTATAATATGAAAGAAACCTTTAAGTCCCCTTGAAGTAGATTAGGTAAACTATAAAATATTGAAATATTACTTTGCGACTTTTTTCCCGGCTGAAGTCTTCTATCATTTCACTGAAATCTAAACTTGCTAACCGGTCACGGGAAGTCATAGCTGCTATGAAAAAAGAATATGAATTATAAATTAGTTTAAAAAGTATAATTAATTAATCAATTAAATTTAAAACTATCCATGGCGCGGGGCCCTGGGCGGTCGCCCTCCCCTAGATCTGCTCCTGATATCAATGGAAGATATTCAAGAATTTTAGGACAGTGTGCTTTTGCTCTGCTGTCAGCAGCTTCGGCATGAATTTCGTGTTGAAGTCTCACAGGACATGTTGGACTCCACAAACAGTGACCTCGACTTCATGAACACCATAATCACTGGAGACGAGTCCTGGGTGTACGGGTACGACCCGGAAAACAAATCCCAGTACTTGCAATGAAAATCCCACGAGAGCACTACACGCTATCTCACTCAAATGCTGCTTGCCAGCAACAGACGTTATTGATAGGCGGAAAAAAATTAACACATGTGCACGAAGGTTCAAGATAGGCTCATGCGAGCGCGCTTGATTCAAATCCATCAGGTTTTCGCAGAAATTTAAAAAAAGGTCGGTTACTTTTCTAACAAACCTCGTATGTCTCCTGAATGCTAAGAATTCAGTGAGCTTGATCATCTAATATTGAAACTATAATCTTATAACCTCAGTTGCCTGCTTAAAGCCATTTTGGTGATCTACTTTCCAATGTCAACATTTGGCTCGACTGCCACCTAGCAGAGAAATCGGACTCTTATTGAGCAACTTGTGGCTGAAATTAAATTTCATTATTTATTTTGTCTTGAAATTTTCGTTGCTTTTCAGTCAGTCAACACGATGCTGCTCAATTGCAATGGGTGTTAATCCCTACATCTGAAAAACATTACATGAGATTAATACATTCTCTTGAGTTACTAGTTTCAATCCAAGTGAATTTAATCTCTTGTCATTTCAGGTTTGGAGAGGTAATTATCAGATAATTATTAAAAATCACACATTAATGTCAGCCAAACGAAAACCGTGATGAGCAGGGAAAGCAAACCTATCAAGCTGAAATTGGGACAACATGGCATCGAAATAGTTCAACCTTTTAAATACCTTGACTTCGTTTTGTCGACAGATAACAGCTTAACGCAAGAAACCAACAGTAGGGTTCAAGCAGCTGTGAACTTTTACAACTCTATTTCACTGCCTCTATGGGACAAAAAAAATTCCTCAGGTAGCTAAAATATCACTGTACAAATCATAGTTACTTCCCATATTGACCTATGGTCTAGAAGCTGCTACAATGACTCCCCGGGACAACAGCCGAATACAAGCAACTGAGATGAAATTTCTAAGATCAAGTGTTCAAAAGACCAGACGAGACAAAATTAGAAATGAGACAGTCCGCCTAAAGCTAGGGCTGAAAAGAAGTGTGCTTGACATTCTTGAGGAGTCGAGATTGAAATGGTTCGGTCATCTGGTGAGGATGCCCTCTGTTTCATTCATCTTCATCCACTCCATCTCTCATCCCGACGCGCAGGTCGCCCATGGGAGTCGAATAGAAAGACCTGCACTCGACCTCTGAGGAGGCCACACAAAAAATAAGTAGAACACCCAAAGCCTATTTCGAAATGGAGATAATTGGCAAGAGACCAAGAGGTAGACCTCGAGATAGGTGGATGAAGCAAGTCCACAGAGCCTTGGCTATGAGGAGTTTAGAATGGAGGACAGTGGTGGAAGAATGGTGGCAGGACAGACAGCTATGAAAGGGGCTGGAGAATCGATGATGATGATGATGATGACACATTAATATGAATCAAAATGTTATCGATTCACATTGTAGTTTTCTACACTTGTTGATTGTCATGAAAACGTACATTATTTATAGTATTGTCAAAAAAATTACATTTCAATTGGGGACAATTGTATTGACCTGCTGAAAAGCATTTAAAATTTAGTTTACTAAGTAAGGTGACACTGAAAAATGGCTTCCAACACAATAATTATTTCGTATTGCAATCCCCAAATGTGCTACAAGAGGTCTTTTACAAACCTACATGTAACGACTTTGTTCTTGCCAGGAATCTAAACTGTACTTAATTTTGGGCTCACAAGTGGGAGAGCACTACTAATGGGGCTGATGACCGTGATCTTAACATTTAATAATCACTCTTCAGTCAGACTGCAGGCCAAAGTGTTGACTGATCTTTCCCTCCGCTTTGCATTTTATAACTACACCAAGTGTTAAGTGCTGGATACTTGACACATTGTACTGTATCATTTATTCACCTCTCTGCCTAGCATGTGATGTACAACCTTTGATGATGTTGCTCATACACAATGTTATTTGGATTTATCTGTTGGAGAGATTGTTTGTGACAGCTCTTCAACACCTTTGTGTGCAGTGTTATTATATTGATGTGTTGCAAGAGAGAGGCATTTTTAAATGAGAGGCCAATAATTGTACATTTATAAGTGTGTCAGATTAAGTCCCCAATTCAGTTGAAACTCTGAGTCAAATAGCATTTATTACTAGACAGGCTTTGTTCCTTCAGTAAGCTGTTTCCCTAAAGGATCCAATGGGTACCATGTAGCAATTTCTGGAAAATTTTAATATACCTTTGCATTTTACATGCCCCAGATCACAAAAATTTATGTATATCACTTTCATGTGAACATGAATACTATTGACATTTTGATCCAATCACTTTCAAATTTACGTATATATAAAATATAACTATTTAATATTATAAATGAACACGTCAATAAGGTATCGGGCTATCATGGTCATGTTTATGTCATACTATTTAAAATCTCGACCGAATTCGTTAATGAGCAAAATCTGACCAAGAGAGTGAAAATGGAGGACCTTTTTCGAAAAAGTGAACAATTGCTATAACTTTTTTAGTACCTATGTGAAAAAGTCGAATCTACTCAAAGTTCATATCTTCGGATAAGGGCCAAAAACTTATCTCGGTAAAAATTTTTGATGACCCCAACCATTGACCAAAGGGGTGGGAAAAATGGGGTTTTGAGAGAGAGAAAAATCATACCTCCCTTAATAGGCACAATATCAAAGCCGTCTAAAAATTACTTAAACTTTTGTCTGAAAGAAGTTTTGATATGACCCACCCTTACACCAAGGGTTGAGGAAAATGTTCTTGGAATTATAAAATGTTGCTAAACATGTCAAACTTTTGTAGGTATACAATGATTGAACAAATATAGTGAATTCGAAACGTTTTTCTTTGCCCAGTGAAATCTACCTCCGCCTTTCGGCGTGCGAAGAGATTTTTTTTTTATATTCCAGTCGAGTAGAATGACATTGGATCAAATTTCAAAGAATATTGAAAACATTAATCTGGTCATCTCAATCTGTTTGCCCCAGTGTACCATTGGCCTCGTTGGTTCGTATGACACCACAAGGAATGTTCAAAATTTTTGGTTGCGAGGTAAGAGTTTTTGTCTTTGGTATTTGCCTGTAACACATTCAGTTAGCAGTGACTTCATCACGGTAAGAGCATGGTGTGTCCAGCAGTATAATGATTTGTATGCTCCATACAAATGGTCACCTCTGTTTCCCTTGACCCCTGCTAAACCGTCCAGAGCTACTCTGCGTCTGTCTGCTGATCAGTTGCTGCCGAGTGAACATGTATTAGTCTCCATTGAGATACCAGTTGCCAACAGAACACCATTCAGTTATTATATATGTGTGTGGACAAACAAAAATAAAGATGATCAAAAGGTATCAGTGTCTTTATTTTTTCCTGTAATCCTTACCTAATCCTTGTATGTGCATGTGAAAAGTTGCCAGTTATTGAGTATCGAGTCTACATTACTTCTGGGCTGATTACACCTGAAGGAAAAGAAGTAAAGATGACTTTATATATACATTTTATTGCAATTGAAAAGCCATTACAGTAGTTACAAAATTGTAAAATAAACATAATACTATCATAGGGATCCCACTTAATTCCATACAGGACCACCAACAATTCCGGCAAGCCATCCGACAGGGAGTTTTTCCTGTATCACTGACAGCTAGGAAGAACACTGGTGTCAGCAGACCACCATGGATGGAGGAAAGAAAGCTGGCTCATAGTCAGATGATGAAAGAGTACTGGAAGAAGAGAAAAGACAAAGCGACGAGGAGATACGAGCCCCGTGGTCCTCAGTAGGCCCAAACGATGATGATGATGATGATGAAGAAGAAGAAACGTAATACTATATACCATAACATGATTATTCTCTTAGTCATTGAGTGTTTTTTTGGTACCACATAAAGTGATATTCACATTTTTGGTCACACAATACACACATACCGGTACATTGATCATTTGCATGGTGGAATTTTTTGGTTGTGCATAACTTATGGTGAAAACCATGTATGGCAAGCGTAATAGTGGCATGCCTCTGCGTTTGGTTTGTTTTTGTCCAATTTCTTATCATAGCATCAGTTCGAAAAAATTCTTCAATGATTTCTTCTTGCTTTTTTTTTTTTTTTTTTGTCTGGCTATCACTGTATTTTATGCGTCTGTAGATGGTAGGTGTAGCTGAAACCTACAGGAAGAAACTTTCTCTGGAAATGGCGTATATCATCCTATTTCGGGCATACTTCATTGCTCCTAGAGCTCTTTACAAAAATATAGTTTTGACATCTCTATATATATCTATCTATATATATAAAGCTCAATGTTTGTCTGTCTGTCTGTCTGTTATGTATACAAATCCACACCGTTTCACCGATCTGAACCAAAATTTGTATACATACCCTTCGGAACCCTGCGGGTAACCCTGTCCACTTGAAATTTCCGACAGACCACCCCATTCCCTGCATTTAGGCCCTTTGGCCCAAATCTACACCGTTTCACCGATCTCAACCAAAATTTGTATACATACCCTTTGGAACCCTGCGAGTAACACTGTCCACTTAAAATTTCGGACAGACCACCCCATTTCCTGCATTTAGGCCTTTTGGCAAACATCTACACCGTTTCACCGATCCGAACCGAAATTTGTATACTTACCCTTTGCAACCCTGCGGGTAACCCTGTCCACTTGAAATTTCGGACAGACCACCCCATTCTCTGCATTTAGGCCCTTTGGCCCAAATCCACACCGTTTCACCGATCAGAACCAAAATTTGTATACTTACCCTTTGGTACCCTGCGAGTAACACTGTCTGCTTGAAATTGCGGACAGACCACTCCATTCCCTGCATTTAGGCCCTTTGGCCCAAATCTACACCGTTTCACAGATCTCAACCAAAATTTGTTATTTACCGTCTGGAACCCTGCGAGTAACACTGTCTGCTTGAAATTTCGGACAGACCACTCCATTCCCTGCATTTAGGCCCTTTGACACAAATCTACACCGTTTCACCGATCAGAACCAAAATTTGTATACTTACCCTTTGGTACCCTGCGAGTAACACTGTTTGCTTGAAATTGCGGACAGACCACTCCATTCCTTGCATTTAGGCCCCTTGGCTCAAATCTACACCGTTTCACCAATCTGAACCAAAATGTGTATACTTACCGTTTGTAACCCTGTGAATATCACTGTCCACCTAAAATTTCGGACAGACCACCCCATTTCCTGCATTTAGGCCCTTTGCCAAAAATCTAAATCGTTTCACCGATCCGGACCAAAATTTGTATACTTACCCTTTCGAACCCTGCGGGTAACCCTGTCCACTTGAAATTGCGGACAGATCACCCCTTTCCCTGCATTTTGGCACTTCGGCACAAATCTACACCGTTTCACCGATCAGAACCAAAATTTGTATACTTACCCTTTGGTACCCTGCGAGTAACACTGTCTGCTTGAAATTGCGGACAGACCACTCTATTCTCGGAAAGAGGACAGGGTCCGTCCCAAAGGCAATGGAAAAAAGGGGTAAAACCGGACCCGCTCAGGAAACCCTCAGGGTTGCCAGCTCCCGAACTCACAAGCCATGAGCCCTTGAGGATGTAGCACTATCCAGGGTGCACCAGAAGTGGTAGGGCTACACACACCCTGCCTCCTTGAGGGCCTTGAGCAGAAGACATGATATATTGAGAAAAGAAAAAGAAGGCTGACACCCAGGGCCGTGGAGAGCGGCGACGGGCCCTGGGGCTGGAATCTCCCGGGCCCCCCTCTATAACCAAATCCTGTAAAATTACTGATTTTGCGCAATTTCTTTTTAGCACAAAATATTTGTCACGAAATCAATTACAAGAACATAAAAAAACAGCAAGCAATAATAATAATTGTAGCATGCTGAACTGCTATGCCCAAGATCGCGGGTTAAAACCCGGCCGAAGTCGTCGGATTTTGAAGAGCGTTAAAATCCTTCAGTATGTCTTTATTCGGAGGGGAGGTAAAGCCGGCAGTCCATGTCATAGATTTATGGCATGTAAAAGGTAGGCATGTAGGTTATTTGGTTAGAAACACACTATCAAGTTCCAACGTTCCCCGCTGGGTGTCAATGACAGTGGCGTCTGGTAGCCAAAGTTGGAACTACTTGAAATTGAACTTGTTGGGGAGCATACGGGCGTTTAGTTGAAATGTCCTGATATGACTACTGTATTGGCTCCAATTCAAATATAATAATAATATTTAAGCCAAGATTATGGGGGAGTGGACACACCGGGGATCTGGGGGTATGGAATATCACCAAGATGAGAGTAGGGTAGGGGCTGCGTGGCGCAGTCGGTAGAGGCGCTGAGCCTCTAACAAAAAGAGAGTGGGTTCGATCCCCACTCAGGTAGTGGATTTTAGAAGCAAAACTACCACTTTCGGAAACGCAAATAGCCCTGGGGTTCACTCAGCCTACACCGGAAATGAGTACCAGGGTACTTCCTGGGAGCAAAGGCGGCCGGGCGTGGAGCTGACAACTCCATCCCATCTAGTGCCGATGTCACAAAAAGTGGAAGCCTCCACCTTCCACTACTCCCAGGGCCTCCATGGCCTGTACGGAGTTGGCTTTGCTTTGCTTTTGAGAGTAGGGTCCGAGAGTCCACCTCCGGAAAGGTTTGCGACAATTATGTCCAAATTATTGAGTTATAGGCCATTTGGGTGATTATTTTTGGAGTAAAAAAAAGTTTGGTGACTATTGACATTTAGTAGCTATAAAAAAGACTCTCCTATATTGAAGTAAAAGCTCTCGCATCTTCAAGTAATACCCCGTGGTGTAGCGCACCAATGACCGTGATGGGGGGTCTACAGCAAGTCTGCAGATCGGAGGTTCGAATCCTGGTGCTGACAGCGGCCATCCTGCGTGTGGTTTTTCACACTCCCTCGAGACAAATGCCGGGATAGTACCTAATTTCAAGTCCGGGGACACCTACCCTACTCCTAACCCTAATAATTACAGTAATACTCACGACGGCTAACGCATTCCCAGTCGACAACTAAGAATACGGCATGCGATTGATCATGTCACAGAGGCCATAGCATAGCACAGTGTATATCCTGCTTTTCGTCCAGCAGTGGGTGATTTTAAGAGGGTCTAAGTTTTTATTCTCCAAGACAAAGAGTTACAACAACGTTGCCAATAAACCTCTCTTATTATACAACAACCACTAGCCTCCCCTTCAGTCCACACAATACGCACGTTTCTTGGTTTTCTATTTTGTTCGCTGTTTGAGAATCTTATAATTTACTTCATTAATAGGCTATTTGTGAAAACTACTGCTTCACAGTCAACTTCATTCAATAATGTGGAGGCCTTCAGAAACAAACCGGAAAATTAATGCGTCAGCAAATACTAAATAATATCTACAGTACTAGTAGATGCAAACGATACCCGACCGAGCGCCAATGGTTCATTGCCCGCCAGTGATACTAGACCTACAAGCTACCAAGTACACGAGTTAAATGTTGTAAGCCCCTAAATGAATTAACAACTGTAACGACAAATAGGCCTAATATTAACTGTTGAGAAAGACTACGAATGACACCGCAGTCGGGAAGCCGAATCTTGCATTCCTGCCGAAACTTCGTCAGGACGCATTCCTGCCGGAGCTTCGTCAGGACCCGGAGTCATTTCTAAGTCGTAGATAAAGAGAGCAACTAGTTTTATGTTTTACAGTACTGAGACGTTAAAGCGTATCACGAAAAGGTTTCATTCGCAAGGGGAAAATATATCTTCGCGTCCAGAAAAATAAGTGCTTTGCAGATCGATAGGCTACAGTTCTGTGGAGTAAATTGTGTAGAAATATCCAATAATAATAGCCACTGCACCATCTCAAAACAAAATTATTAATATTCGACAATACTTCATCTTAATTTTCTTCTGAATTAAGCAGAGTTCAAATATTTGATCTTAGGGAAATCTGCGCGGTTGCCTACACGCAATATATTAATTTCTCCATCGCTATGCTCACCACTGACGTTACTTATTGTTGTTTTAAGGGGCGGAACAGCTGGGTCATATCTCCCTACCACTGACGTTCCATGAGAGGAATTGGAAAACAAAGTTGAGTGGTTCAGTACCCTAGCTAAATTGTCTTTTTTCTCCTGGTTAATTAAACTCCCAGTACAGAGAAATACTGGAATGTTACCTTAGTTTCAGTCTTTGGATACATTTCCCAACTCCCGTACCAATACGGTAGTAATATACATTTTCAATAAATCCCTTCAGAAAAGATTTGCGCACGAACCCAAATAGGCTACCTAGGATTGTTGATAGTATTGAATGAACCAGTAACAATAATTATTATAATCTCGTTATCATTCGATATACTGCACCTAAACATACAGATTATTCAAATTGTTTTCTCAATTCATTATACGAGAAGATGAACAATTTCGCATGCATTTATTCTATCTACGTTGACAACAGAATCATCCCACCCTTTCGCAAGATATTTAGCCATCAATAATATTTTTTCACATTGTGCGAAAGTGAATTACTAGGGGCAGATAACCTTGCTGCTCCGTCCTTTAAATCAACAATAACTATCAAGTGAATTACTGTATGGACGCTACTTTAAAATTTATTTCACTTACCTGCCTGCACGGCATACGATACGTCTAGCTAGGCGATATATTCATATCAGACACTATCACCTCTAAATATCTAAGCTGGAAGTGACGCACCGAACTTTAAATTCCTATACTAGCTGACCAAACACACCAGGGCAGCCCAGACCCTCGTGGTCTTGGCGAAATAAGTGAAGGGATGATAAAGTTATTTGAAGGATTGGTGCATAAGCCGATAAGCTAAATTTAGAATAATGGAATGCTCTCTCTGACTTCAGCTATATTCTGAGAACAATACATAGAAGCCCCATCGCCTAAGTTGACCACTTTGAGACAGTTTTTCTTCCCACAAGCGCCTTGTAAAGAAAAATATTGTCCACTTGACGGAATAAGTTTTCAATCCTTGTAACATTGTTCACGGAGAGTTCATTGCATTCACTAAATGATTGTCAGTAGCAAATTCAAGTCACATAAAGGCAATAATAAATCAATGCCCGATCGGGCCCGTCCTCCTAGGATGCCGGGCCCCCCTGGGAGGGTCGGGCCCCGGGGCACCAGCCCTGCCTGACCCCCCCCCCCCCCCTCTCGTCGGGCCTGCTGACACCTCGAAGAATGAGGCTATCAGGAATGATTAGACAAGGGCCAATTAAGGCGGGAAAGTGAAAGAGTCGCTAGGCCTCGGATACCCTGATACCATCGGGGTCGGAAGAGAACAAGAGTTTGACCAAGGGAGGCTGACTGGAAAGAGAACTGAAAGGAGCCCGGCACCAGTAAGTAG
Organism: Meconema thalassinum; assembly: GCA_946902985.2. Taxonomy (NCBI): domain Eukaryota; kingdom Metazoa; phylum Arthropoda; class Insecta; order Orthoptera; family Tettigoniidae; genus Meconema; species Meconema thalassinum. The sequence continues at coordinate 196,284,044 of OX336395.1, forward strand.
AAGCAATGCCGGACTCAGCTGGGGTCCCGTGGTCGCACACCCACGTCCCACAAGTTGTGAGACCCTGGTGGGTGGAGGGGGCAGGTGTGAGAATAGCTTGCTGATTCATCGTGAGGTGGCATGAGAGAAATGTCCAGACCCCGCCGTGTTACCTGGTATTGCTATGCTGATGTTCATACAGGGTCTTCGCTCAAACCACTGTAGTGTTACGAAAGAATGAGTGATTCACCGGTCAATGTGAATAGGACCGGGAACCCCCCCCCCCCCCTTGAACGTCTGTCATCATATATCGTCATCATCTGCGATATTCTCAGGTTCGTGCAGCTTGGACCCGAGCAGTACTCGATAAGCTGTTTCACTACACGCATCGAGTATAGGCCTAAGCCAGAAAATAACGTTCAGACTTTGGAAGACATCGAAGGTAGAAATCTGAATTACCTATATCAGATTTAAAATTACACCAAGTTCGTTTAGTAGTCATTTTTCATTACCTTATTATTATCATCATAAGGGCAAATGACCTAGATGTTACGCCCATTATACCACTAATCACCACACACAATAAGTCTTTATCGCCTGTGAATTTTGAAATATTTCTTTCTATCACGGTAGTTTGTAAGTTTGTCGTGTCAATTCAACAGTAGTATTCATTACCATCCTCATCAAAAGGGCAAATGACCTAGATGTTAGGTCCATTATACTACTAAGTAACACCACAGTCTTCATCGCCTGTGATTTTTAAAATGTGTATTTCCATTAGTTTGTAAGTTTGATATACCCGTTCAGTAGTAATCGTCTTCATTATCATCCTCATCAAAGGGGCAAATGACCTAGATGTTACGTCCATTATACTACTAAGCAACACCAGAGTCTACCTAGTCTGTGATTTTAAAAATACGTATTTCCATTAGTTTGTAAGTTTGATATGCCCGTTCAGAAGTAGTAGTAGTCTCATTCCTTTCAAGTACGGTATCAATTTTTCCCATTCGTTGATAAGTTACATGTGCCAGTAGTCGCTTCTATGTTCATCATCACTATGTAGAAGATGTTTTGCGTCAGAAGAAAAGACAACTGGATGCTCAGGTACGTTAACGACATATCGACTGCGAAATCTGGAAGCTTCTCTTTGAGGAATTGCTTCAGACATTTATCGTATAGTTTAAACCTTAACATGACGAAACTTTTAACCAGATAGCGATCTAAGTGGGAGCTCTTTGGCAAAAAATAATCAAGTCTTTCCCGAAATGTGAGTCCTAAAAAATAACTTTTTCTATTATTTTCTAAGTTTCATATGTCAGTTATGTAGTAATTTTCAATATCATCCTAATCAGTAGGGCAAATTACCTAGATGTTACGCCCTCAACGTCATTGGGGGCAAATGACCTAGAATTTAAGTCCATTATATTTCTAATCACCACCACATAAAGTCTTCTACGACTGAGATGTCACGAATTCTGGGACCGCTAACGACATAACTCGACTCGGACTGAAGACAAATATCACGAGAATGATCATTATTTTACAGAGCCTTCCCATAGTGACTTAAGTATAAACATTGTCACTGGGTTTGATAATGTAAGAAATGAATACATAAATAAATATAATTTATGACGTTGGGTGTTAAGGAGACTGGAATATTATCATCATTCCACCGGGCGAAGCCGGGTACTACTGCTAGTATATCTATAAGAATGAAAGTTTGTCTGTTTTTTCTGAATTTCTACGGAAACTTGCGTTATTTACGCGTTTCAGACTGTTTTATGACGGATGCACGCGAAAATAATTTTTTTGTCTGTCAGTATGTATGTATGTATGTATGTATGTATGTCTGTTGGTCTGTGGACAAAGTGGTTGTTCCCTTATAACTCGAGAACGGCTGGGTGGATCAACGTAAAATTTGGTACAGATATCGTTCAGAGACACGACACTAATCATTGATGTAACTCTTCTCTGTACCTCTCATAAAAGGGGGCCTACCCCCTTAAAATACTTGCTGAAATAGGCGTAGACGGGCGAGACAAAGCTCATTTTTAGCCCCTCAATGTGAGAAACGAAGGGCCCTAATGGGACCCCAAAAACCACATTTTAAGGCCCTAAAACTAACAGTTTTTGAGATATTTCCAGAAAACTAATTTCATTTAATACAATAACGAAAGAATGCAAGCCGGTTACCATGGCAACGGAATCTCACAGGTCCATCTATTGCTGTAAGACGCAATACAATTCCATTTATTACATTACTGAGATAGTTTGCAAACGGCTATAAGGTTATAACGGAACCAAATTAAGCTGTAAAATTCAGCAATGTCATATAATGCGCTTAAGGGGATCAAGGGGTACTCTCGATTTTGTTCACGCGATTTACACGTGCGGGTGTGGTACGGAAGATCTATTATATCCCTATCCCTATATTTTCATATTATTATTATAGTTATTATTATTATACTACGGCCTACAACGACGAGACAAAGCTTATTTTCAGCCCCTGGTGTCAGAAACAAAACTCAGTGCCCCTAAATAGCAGTAAAGGGTCCCCGAAAAGTACATTTTAAGGCTCTAAAACCAACAGTTTCTGAGATATTCCCAGAAAACTAATTTCATTTAATAAACTAATGAAGGAATGCAAGCCAGTAACCATGACAACAATATCTGAAAAGGTGACGTCCAACTTTCCAACTATTTCTGCAAGAAGTAAAGCCACTCCATTTATTAAATTTCTGTGAATGTTTGCAAATGGCTATAAGGTTATTACGGAATCAACTAAAACTGTAGAATTTATCACTGCGCTTAAGGGGGTCAAGGGGTACCCTAGATTTTTTTCACACCACTTAAATGTGCGTTATGTCGTACAGAAGGTCTATTATATTGTTACGGCTGTGAGTTTGTGTCATCGCTCGCCGCATGAGTCACAACTGCCCCAGGGCTGGGCTGTGCCTTGCCTCGTGCATTGCGTGCGCCTTATGCAACAGGGCTACTAGGACAAAGGGATGGTCCAGAATATTCGTGACTGAGCCAGCGATGGAAACCTCGAGAAGCCGTGAACCCTGGATGGATCTAGAAGCATTTATTGAGTCACCGGCCTGCTATATAAGTGCGACCTGTCAAGCAGTGGTTGTTGTGTTTTACGAGCGAGTGCGAGCGCTTATCCTGAGCGACAGAAGTGTGGAGACTTGCGAAACCCCTAGTGAAGCCGATTCTCTCGACAGCGAAGGGAGTGAGGAGCTTACAGGGGACTGCCTGTGTTTTGAGCGATTTTGCTTACTCAGTGCGAGAGAGGTCATTGTGGCGAGTTGCAAAACAGTGAGTGACAGACCTAGTGCAGCTATTTTCAGCCAGCGTACGGGACCGGACTCATTAGCGAGAGGATTAACTGTGGTCTGTTGACAAGTGAAAGGGGAAGTATTCTCGACGTGAGGAAACTGGAGTAAGGTAATAATTGCTTGTATTTGCTGTTGAGTAGTGTATCTTTCTGGCCACAATAAAGTTAATTATTTCTTTAAGCAGTAATTGGTGTTGTGCTTTCTACCCACCGTAATCCAGTTAACAAAAGTGCCACTAGGGGGGTGGCACGTAACAACTGGTGTCAGAAGTGGGATTACGAACTCAAGCACAACACCTGGCAGTCCTGGTTTCAAAACCCGAGCAGGTCATTTTCTCTAATTTTCCTGTGAGTGCATGCCCTTTACAAGACAAACAACTAAAATGGAGGCGCAATTGGCAGCATTGCTAGAAAAGTTAAATGGCATGGAAACCAAAATGGAGGACGGCCAGAAGAATTTAACCAAGGACCTAACTGCCAAATTAGAAGACGGCCAGAAGAAGCTGGAAGACGGTCAAAATAAGTTAGCGAAGGATCTGAAGAAGATGGAAGACAGCCAGAAAAGTTTAGCCGAGGACCTAACTTCCAAATTAGAAGACGGTCAGAATAAGCTAGCAGAGGACCTGAAGGACGGCCAGAATAAGTTAGCAGAGGACCTAACCACCAAATTTCTGGATGGCTAGAAAAATATGGAAGAGTGTCTGCTGACGAAATTAGAGGAGAGCCAAAGGAAATTAGAACAGGGCCTACGTGAGGAAGTCGCAGCAGTGGAAAAGAAGTTCGACGCCTTACAAGTGGAAGTTGCCGAGCTGCGCCAACGCCCGCTGATGGGGGTGGAGGAGAAATTCAACGTCTTACAAAAGGAAGTTGCCGAGCTGCGCCAACGCCCACTGACGGGGGTGGAGGAGAAATTCAACGCCTTGCAAGTGGAAGTTGCCAAGCTGTGCCAACGACCGCTGATGGGGGTGGAGGAGAAATTCAACGCCTTACAAGTGGAAGTTGCCGAGCTGTGTCAACGCCCGCTGATGGGGGTGGAGGAGAAATTCAACGCCTTACAAAAGGAAGTTGCAGAGCTGCGCCAACGCCCGCCCACCGTTACACAGGGAATATCAGGAACGGGACATAGCAGAGTGACGCCCCCAACCTTCGACGGAAAGGTCCCGTGGAGCACCTACTTACGTCAGTTCGAGGCGGCCTGTTCCGTAAATAACTGGAACAACACAGAAAAGGCTACAGCTCTCATTGTAGCGCTGAGAGGTGACGCCCTTAACGTCCTTCAGGCCATCCCGACTGGATCCCAGGACTACGCTTCACTGATCGCCCATATGGAGTCCCGATATGGAGATAGCCATCTTCAGCAGGCCTACCAGATGCAGCTCCGGAACCGGGTACAGAAGAACGCGGAAACCCTGCAGGAGTTCGAGATGGACATCGCACGTCTCGTAAGGCTCGCCTACCCAACAGCGCCGGCCGACTTTCTGGAGCAGATAGCGACGCAGACTTTCACCGACGGGCTACGGGACTCGGACACTCAACAGGCGCTGCGACTCGCGCGCAATAAGACCCTGACAGATGCGCTGAGCCACGCACTTGAGTTCGAGACGGCAAAACAGGCATCCAGAATGCACGCGCGGGTGCGTCAAGTGGACGTCGACGAACCAGTAAAAACCAACGAGACCAAGCCCCTGGCCGACGAATTGATGGAGGCGCTAAGCCGTTTCTTCAAGAATCGTAGTACCACCAACAAAAACGTAGCCGAAGGACATCCGGAGAGGCGGCCCGGAAGAGGACTACCGACCTGCTGGACCTGCCGTAAGAGAGGCCACCTGAGCAAGGACTGCGGTGATCGCCACCGCCAAGGGTTTCCGTCGGGACAGTCAGTCGTAGGGAAACCGCGCGGCCCAGGAAAGCAAGCATCAGCCAGCCTAGGGGGGCAAAGGTTGGCTTGTGACAGTCATCAAGCCCCGGCAGTCCAAGTTCGTGTGACGCAGTTACGGAGGGATAATAGCAGCCTGATGGTCGACGGAGTCGTCAACGGAGAGAGCTGGCCCATGCTAATCGACACGGGAGCATCGAGGACCATCGTCAGTCCCACCGCGATCCCGAAGTGGAGAGTTCAACCCACACAAATGAACCTCCAGCTAATAACCGCGACCGGAGAGACCGCACCGGTACATGGCGATGCATCACTGGAGTTCGTCATTGGTCGACGGGCGATAAAGCATCCAGTGCTTGTGGCCGACGTATCAAATGAAGTGATCATCGGACTGGACTTCCTGGACCAGAACAACATCATCTTGGATCTGAGTACCAACACTCTGCACTTCGGAGGTGAGGAACTTGCTTTGCAACCTGCGCACGAGTCCATCACCGCACGACGAGTAAGGCTGAGAGAAGACGTCATCGTTCCCGCCAGGACGCAGGTCAGCGTTGCCGTAATTGTCGACGGAAATGCTGAGGGAGTGGCGGCTGTCATCGAGCCAAAATATGAGGACATCCAGACAAAATGATTGCTAGTTGCCAAGACTCTCATCAACACGACGTCACGGCCGTACGTCCGCCTGTCCAACCTGAACGACTACGATATTACGGTTCACCGGGACACCAACCTAGGAGTCTGCGAGCCCGTTACCTGGATTGCCCGCATCACCGACACGACGGACGGACACCTGCAGATGGACAACCGAAGAAGACGCGCCCTGCCAGAAGAACTACAGAAGCTGTACCAAGGATCCCAGGACCATTTAGACGAGGAACAATCACGCCAACTTCGGGACCTGCTACACGAATTCCTGGATGTCTTCTCCGTGGGGAGCAAAGACTTCGGCAGGACAAGCTTGGTCCAGCACAGAATCGACGTTGGGGACAGCGCACCGATTAGGACGCCTTTCCGACGTGTCCCACTCGCCAAGCAAGCCGAGGTCGACCGGATGGTAGAAGAGATGAAGGAGCAAGGGTTGATAGAGCCATCACATAGTCCTTGGAGTTCTCCGGTCGTGCTAGTGAAGAAGGACGGTTCCACCAGGTTCTGCGTGGATTACAGGCGGGTGAATGACGTCACGAAGAAGGACAGCTACCCTCTACCCCGGATCGACGACACCCTGGACACCATATCAGGGTCGAGATGGTTCTCCACCTTGGATTTGAAGAGTGGCTATTGGCAGGTGGAGGTCCACCCTAAGGACCGCGAGAAAACTGCGTTCTCTGTGGGCAGCGGGCTCTGGCAGTTCACCGTCATGCCATTCGGTCTGTGCAACGCCCCTGCGACCTTCGAAAGGCTAATGGAGTCCATTCTGAGGGGACTACACTGGAAGACCTGCCTGGTCTACCTAGACGACGTCATCGTTCTGGGGAGAAGCTTCGAGGAGCACTACAGCAACCTGAAGGAGATCTTGATGAAGCTACGGGCTGCCCAGCTGAAGTTGAGCCCCAAGAAGTGTCAGCTCTTCCAGAAGCAGGTCCAGTACCTTGGGCATATTGTCTCCGAGGAAGGGGTGCGCACCGACCCAGAAAAGACCGCAGCTATGAGGGAGTGGCCAGTTCCGAAGGACAAGTCCCAACTACGAAGCTTCCTGGGACTCTGCACTTATTACCGTCGCTTCGTGAGAGGATTCGCCGACATCGCCAAACCTTTACATCGACTGACTGAGAAGGACCAATTCTTCACGTGGACAGCAGAATGCCATAGTGCCTTCGAACAACTCAAGCAGGCTCTGTGCACCGCGCCTATTCTGGCCTACCCCAGACCTGGAACAAGGTTCATCGTCGATACCGATGCCAGCGACTTTGGCATAAGGGGATCCTGTCGCAAGTAGTGGACGGCGAGGAGAGAGTAGTGGCCTACTTCAGCAAGGCCTTGTCAAAGCCAGAAAGGAACTACCGCGTCACCAGGAAGGAGCTGCTCGCCATCGTGAAGACCATTCAACACTTCCACAAGTACCTGTACGGGCAAGAATTTCTCATCAGGACCGACCATGCATCCCTGCGGTGGCTCCTGAACTTCAAGCAGACCGAGGGTCAACTCGCGCGGTGGTTAGAGAGGCTTCAACAGTACAACTTTGAGATTCAGCACAGGAAAGGCCAACTGCATTCTAATGCCGACGCCCTGTCACGAAGACCGTGCCCCGAAGACTGCACCTTCTGTACAAGGAGGGAGGAGAACACCGGGATACAGTGCCGACGGACAACTGTGGAACTTCAAGGGAACTGGAGCCGCGAATCTTTCACGCGGGCACAAGCAGAAGATGATGACCTGGGACTAATAGCCGAATGGAAGAGGGCCTGTGTCCCCAGACCCGGGTGGAACATTGTGAGTGACTGCAGCCCAAAGTTTAAGTCCTACTGGGCGCCGTGGGACTCGCTGGTTGTGAGGGATGGCCTCATATGCCGTACCTGGGAGAGCACCGACGAGAAGACATCTCGGGAACAATCGTCGTTCCAAAGGCTATGACGGAGGAAGTCCTGAAGGAAGTTCATGGAGGATCATCTGGTGGACACCTAGGGATAAAGAAGACCCTGGAGAAGCTGAGAGAGTGGTTCTACTGGATCGGATGCCGAACAGACGTGGAGAACCACTGCGCGAGGTGCCACGATTGCGCAGCCAGCAAGGGTCCAGGACGAAGACGACGGGGTCCACTGAAGACCTACAACGTGGGCGGCCCCATGGAGAGAGTGGCCATCGATGTTGCTGGGCCATTCCCGTTAAGCGAGGCAGGGAACCGCTACATATTAATCGTCAGCGACTACTTTACCAAATGGCCGGAGGCGTATGCGCTCCCTAACCAAGAAGCCGCGACGATTGCAGAGACCCTGGTGAAGGAATTCGTCAGCCGGTACGGAGTACCCCTGGAGCTGCACTCCGACCAAGGGAGGAACTTCGAGTCGCAGGTGTTCCAGAACCTATGCCAGCTGCTGGGAATCCGGAAGACAAGGACAACGCCGCTACACCCTCAGTCCGACGGGATGGTAGAGCGATTCAATCGCACCATCGAGAACCATCTCCGAATAGTCGTCAGCGAGCACCAGAGGGATTGGGACAAACATCTTCCACTATTTCTCCTGGCCTACCGCGCCGCCGTGCATGAAGCCACCGGGTGCACACCAGCCCGGGCCATGTTTGGGAGGGAGCTCCGTCTACCTGTTGATCTTGCCTTCGGCCGACCTGGGAATGATCCGATCCCGGTAAGCCAGCATTGTCAAGAACTGGTCGACCAACTGGAGGACGTGCACGCGTTCGCGAGGAGGAAACTGCGGATCGAGACCGACCGAATGAAGACCCGATATGACCAGCAGACGGATGTCGGCGGATTCCACGAGGACGACCTGGTCTGGCTCTTCAACCCATTACGGAAGAAAGGCCTGTCACCCAAACTGCAGAAGTCCTGGGAGGGCCCGTACCGAGTCGTGAAACGGATCAACGATGTCGTCTACAGGATCCAGCGGAGCCCGAGGGCGAAGATGAAGATCGTGCATCGAGATCGCCTGGCAGCCTACGGAGGGACACAGACGGACCAATGATTGATCGGGACGATCAGCCTTTTAGGAAGGGGGTGGTGTTACGGCTGTGAGTTTGTGTCATCGCTCGCCGCATGAGTCACAACTGCCCCAGGGCTGGGCTGTGCCTTGCCTCGTGTATTGCGTGCGCCTTATGCAACAGGGCTACTAGGACAAAGGGATGGTCCAGAATATTCGTGACTGAGCCAGCGATGGAAACCTCGAGAAGCCGTGAACCCTGGATGGATCTAGAAGCATTTATTGAGTCACCGGCCTGCTATATAAGTGCGACCTGTCAAGCAGTGGTTGTTGTGTTTTACGAGCGAGTGCGAGCGCTTATCCTGAGCGACAGAAGTGTGGAGACTTGCGAAACCCCTAGTGAAGCCGATTCTCTTGACAGCGAAGGGAGTGAGGAGCTTGCAGGGGACTGCCTGTGTTTTGAGCGAGTGTGCTTACTCAGTGCGAGAGAGGTCATTGTGGCGAGTTGCAAAACAGTGAGTGACAGACCTAGTGCAGCTATTTTCAGCCAGCGTACGGGACCGGACTCATTAGCGAGAGGATTAACTGTGGTCTGTTGACAAGTGAAAGGGGACGTATTCTCGACGTGAGGAAACTGGAGTAAGGTAATAATTGCTTGTATTTGCTGTTGAGTAGTGTATCTTTCTGGCCACAGTAAAGTTAATTATTTCTTTAAGCAGTAATTGGTGTTGTGCTTTCTACCGACCGTAATCCAGTTAACAAAAGTGCCACTAGGGGGGTGGCACGTAACAATATCTATAAACAGAAACATTATTTTCAAAAATTCCTGAATTGAAATACGGTAGGCCTAGTTTTTATCTTTTTTTCTTTTAGGAATTTGGGTCATTGGAGTCTAAAAAACCTGAATTTTCATGCACCACAAGCCTTTATAAATTATTAAAGGGGTCTTCCTCTGGATGGGGACTTGACACAACAGTGAAGGTCAGTTTTATTTGACGTGTATTGCGTTTCGTCTACGAGGTTTTCATTTTTTTTTTCACGTCCGGAAGTACACGTTCGGTAAATTTAATTTCAGAGCATATTTTAACTAATCATTTTTCTTTGTCGAGAAACAGGTTCCAAGTCTCTAACCATTGCAACAGTAGCTCAATTGATTACGTCTGGTTATTAATACCGAAGACCGTTCGAAGAATGGGTACTTCTGCTAGTTGTAATATAAGCTTATGAGATCATCTTTAATAATGAATGTGTCGCCACCATAACGACGTTGCAAGCGCCAATTTTTCTCTTTCCCGGAAAATGCCACTAGTATAAGGATTCAGTATTGCATTGTCCGACCCCGACCGTGCCTTTCAAATTTTAATAAGTACAACATGGTGCTCGCGCGGAATATTTTACCGGCATTTAGTATCTCCGAAACTATTACTGCTATTAACCTACTGTCAGAAACTTGGCCTGTTGAATCTTTGTACAAAGCTAAATATACAGTATTGGCATTTAATTTAATTATTTTGACTAACTCGAGAAGAGTAGGGGCAGATGACATCACTGTTCCACCCTTTAAAATAACAGTCGGTGAACTTGGCGGCCACATAAACCTTAAACATTTTAATACGGTATTTCTCGCGATATAATCATCCAAACGTAATGCAACTTGGCACGGTAAATCTTTATACTGGCGTGTATTTTAATTAATTTTAATGAGCAATTCAAAATGGCAAAATTTTATTTCAAAATCACGTTTTTATTTATTGTGTCCTAATCAAGAGATCAAAATTAGTTTTTATAATGAACCACCAATATACTGCAGTGGCGAAGCTACATTCATGCAACTGGGTATTCTAATGTTCATACCTTATAGTTTTTCGTGATAAACTCCAGTCCTCGTGTTTTTCGCTCAGCAAAGATATCGATGACGCGCTCTTTGAAGATGTCATCCCTGGAAAGACAGTTCACCAAACTCTTCTCAATAGCTAAGAGTACTCAGTTCTCAGTCTAGAATCTGACATGGAGTTCCTTATACATGTCTTAAATCTCTCTATGCACTCATACTTCGTTCACTCGAAGCAGTAGAGACAGGCACACAGTTTATTGATATATTTTTTCTAGGCCATTGTTCTTCATAGGACAACGAACAAAATGGTCTTGATTTTAGATACGTTACTAAGTCACTACACTGTTTTAAAATTCACAAACTAACATGCACGCGCTGAGATACCGCCTGCCTTACGAATGCACAGCTTGGAGCCTACTGTCGACCAAAATATTATGTGTACTCGAGTTTGAATGTTGTTTTTGAAGTAACCAATAGACCTACATAAAATCCAATAACATCATCATTTTCGTCGTTCTATTTTACGTTAGTTCATGTAGGTTTGGAATTTTTAATTTATATTTTAATATTTTTTATCGCAGTTGGAACACAAAATGTGCCCGTTTTTAAGCGTGTTTCAACCATGCGTCACATTTAAGAATTATCTCACAAACCTGTCATCAGATCGAATGCTAATTTTAACACAATATACATTGGAATGTTGTATAACTGGTTTATTAATTTCAAAATTTTGTGTGTTCAAGAACGAAAGTTATCATTTTTGTAAGGTAACTTTGTCTCGGCTCGGGGTGGTTGGAAAATGTAGTTATTGGTTGCGTTAGTTAGTTGACAGTTACCCACACACAAGTGAGAATTATGTTAGAGTCTTGGAACATTTAAAGAATCGTTTTGGTAAAGATGAGTTGGTTATAAATTGTATGTATAAAGATTTGTTGCAATTGGTTCGCTCAGCTTTATCTGTGACTGACCTGTATGATAATATAAGTGCCAAGTTGAGATCCCTCGAAACATTAGGCATGAATTCTGATAGGGCAGCAATCTTAGTTCCACTCATTGAAGAATGTCTCCCCATTGACGTTTTGAAAATATGGGAAAGAAGAGCAGCAGAAGAGGACGATGATGGTGGTAATAACATTGATAAACTTTTGTGATTTCTGGGTAAAGAAGCCGAGAGTGAACAAAGACTGCGGAATCATGCTAAAGTGAATGAGGTTGATAAATTCACTGCGCCCAGAACAGAGCCAACAGCAGCAGCTCTCGTTTCTTTCACTCCTACTGTCAGGCAGAATCGGGTAAGTTATCAGCAAACAGGACGACCACACAAAGTAACCCTAACCTGTTTGTTTTGTAATGAGAACCATCCCTCTTACAAGTGTTCTAAAGAAATGTCGGCTGAGGACCGTCGTAAAACTGTAAAAGAAAAACGAGCTTGTTTTGCATGCTTACAGGGAGGTCACTCGAGACAGCAGCGTAGGAAAAGAATAGATTGTGGCAAATGTAAAGGGAGGCACTATGATATCAAGTGTGTTGGTGAACCCAGCAGAACAGCATCGTTATTTGCAGGGCCTAGTGGAACTGTCATTTTAAAAACATTAGTAGCACAATTGCGTGGTGTCACTGTTCGAATATTACTTGATACTGCTTCACACCGCAGTTATATTTCAGAAGCTATCTGTAAAAAATTGGGTTTGATCGAATGTGGTCGTGAAAATATTTGTCATACGGTATGCTGTTTGGTGGGAGTGTGTCATCTGAAATATCACATCCACTTGAACCAACTAGCTTACAGGGTGATAACAGTTTTGTTCTTAAGGCACTTAGGGAGAAGACGATTTGTGGTTTGATACCAAGGCTAGTAAACTACAGAGGTTAACTCAATATGGAGCTCTTAGGCGAGGGGATCGCGGAGGGAAGGGAAAGGACGTGACGTCACACGTTTCCTCGTAGCGCGCGAGGCGCGAGATATGCAAGGAAAGTCAACTTTCTCACACATTATATTGTATGGATTGCAGTGGTTTAAACACGTGTTTTAAGCCCTTTTGTTTATAATCATGCCAGGCCAAAGATGTGCTGTGGCAGTTTGTCACAGTTATTATAAAGTTGGAAATGACGTGTCGTTTTTCACGATGCCTAAAGACGCATGCCTTCGCAATCAGTGGATTGCTGCATGTAAGCGAAAAGATCATTGCAACCCTCAAACAAGTAGGATATGTTCCCTCCACTTTAAGAGTGAAGACTTCGAATTAGACTACAGGGCCGAATTGCTTAATATAAAGCCAAGATTTCCAAGGAATCTAAAATCAAATGGTAAGTGAGCCTAGCTGACCTACTCTTAAGTTTTGATGACCTGCTAGGATGATTTTAAAGCTGTTAATATTTTTGACATATTTCGTACATGGTATTAGGGGCATATATACATTTTTTTCGAGGGGGGGGGGGTGACTATCGTGGAAAATTGTGAGTACTTAATGAATTTTCTATTATAGCCTATGGAGTATGAATGGAAAATATCTAAATGGGCTACTTTTCAATTTATTAAGCACAAAGGTAAACTCTCATTTTCTTTTCCAAATTGATAATTATTTCTCAAAAGAAGACTACTGTGAAATACATTGTTTGTTGTACCCAAGTTGGCTTTTTTCGGGGGGATCTGGAGCCCCCTCAGCCCCCAACCCCTTATATACGCACATGCATGGTATTTTGATTTTGGACAAGATGGAACATTTCGTGAGTAATTCTCTTTGCATTGGTAAAAATCTTTGCAAATATTCCAGAAAGCAGTCTTCATTTCAATAAAATCCCATCGACTTCTGTACCAAGATATGGCCCGTAGGCATAATACAAAGTACATTCTCACATAGGCTAAATCAAGATGTACTGGAAAACCTCTTTTCACAATTGCGAACCCGTGGTGGCTTACACGATCATCATTCTCCCCTTGACTGCATTTACAGACTGAGGATGATTATTTTAGGAAAAAATCCAGGAGTTGTTCAAAAGCAAACAAACACTGCTGATCCATATTCAGATGAATATGTAGTTGCTAAAGCACTAAACAAAGCTGGCATAGTGTCGGAATCAAGTAACGTGCTTCCACAACCAACCTTAGGGAGCAATGTGCAACCAGAGTCCTTCATTGCCAATATCATGGAACAAAGTGAGGAAGATGGCAAGGCTTATGTTGCAGGTTATGTAGCCCACAAGTTCCAAGATAAATTTCCACAACTTGGGAACTTAACCTACGGAATGCAAACTCAACGATTATGCATTCCCAACCTGGATTAAACACTTGTCATACGGTGGTATGACCGATCCCTCAGAAACTTGGCTAAACCAGTTCCGGCACATTTCAGCAAAATTCGTCACATTTCACGGATAATACGGATTTCAACGAGGCAAGAAGTTCTAAGAACGACCGATTTTGTGTCGAGAGAATTTCCTGACGTACCGTCTGGTGGGGGTGAGGCAGCTGTGATAACAATTTTCTTCATCAGATTGATACATTCCAATTCTATCTTGCATAAGAAGTGGTTATTGGAAGTCACTAACACCCACGATACTACTACCGAGTCTAGGCGAATTTCCAAGAAATTCAAGAAGATCACAACATAAGTAAGTAGGCTATATTCAGTTATTTTATAACCCATTTACCAATAATTTCATGAGAATAAACTGTTCTTTGCGTACTCAACAGCAGATGTTGACAGTTTCGTTACGTTCCCCACATGGCGCGTTTGGTATCTTGTGACGTCATCCGCCTTGTGAGCGCTGATTGGTGAGTGAAAATTGAGGCAACCTCTGTAGTTTATAAGCCTTGGTTTGATACCACCTGTGAATGATCCGCATTTGTTACGGAAGGTGGCTGCACATGGTATTACATTGACAGATGATGGAGTTAACCGACCTATTGATGTGTTGTTAGGAGCGGATGTTATGGGCGAACTTGTTACAGGTGTGAAATGTATTGACTCTAATAAGCTGTTAGCATTTGAGACGAAGCTTGGATGGTGTCTCCTGGGTACTGCAGAGAGGCCAGAATTAAGCAGTATGACAAACTTTGTGACCTCTTTGCTCAATTTGCACCATCCTTTATGGGACTTAGAAGTTATTGGAATTGAGAAACAGACAGAAACAAAAAGGTCGGACGTAGATGATAGATGTTGGCGAAATTTTGAAGACACAATTCGTTTCGAAGGTGAAAACTGTCGGTATGTAGTAGCATTGCGCTGGATTGATGAGCACCCCCCTCTTCCCACTAATCGTGAAATAGCTGAAAGTCGTCTGAAATCAACAGTAAGCCGTTTAGATAACAATGGACTCTATGATGCGTATGATACTGTTTTTAAACAATGGGAAACAGATGGGGATTATTGAAATAACATCTGATGAAAACATAGGGCACTTTCTACCTCACAGACCAGTTATAAATTATGGGAAAACAACTAAAATCCGCCCAGTCTTTGATGCATCGGCGAAAAGTATTGGAAACGTCTCTCTAAATGATTGTTTAGCAACGGGACCCAACTTGATTGCTAGTATTGTACCTATCCTATTACGTTTCAGGTTACAGGAGGTCGGTGTTGTGAGAGACATAAAACAGGCTTTCTTAATGATTGGACTGAACCCTGAGGATCGAGAAATGTTAAAATTCTTGTGGTGGCGTGATGGGCATATTATAACGCTGCGTCACTGTCGTGTAGTTTTTGGAGTTGTGTGTAGCCCATTTTTGCTGAATGCCACAATCACTCATCATTTGAATATTCTAAGTGGTGACTTAGTTGAAAGACTAAAAACTTCCTTTTACATGGATGTTTGCCTTTGTTCATTTCAGTCCCTGAATGATGCCAAGGAATTTGTATCCGAAGCTACAGATGTCATGTCTCAAGCCAGTTTCCAACTCCGTGGGTGGGTTTTGTCAGGAGATGATATGACACAAAATGTCTTAGGTGTCAAATGGCATACTTTAGATGATCTGTTGGGATGCAACTTTAGCTTCGATCCAAAAGAGAAAATCAATGAATTAACTAAGAAGAAATTGCTGTCGATAATAAGTAGGGTGTTTGATCCATTGAGTTTGTTATCAGCACCTTTACTCCATTTGAAAATTGCATTGCAAATGGCATTTAAGCTCAAACTACACTGGGACACACCCCTTCCAAAAGAAATTCAAATGAAGTGCTCGCAGTGGCTTACTGAAGTTGATTTGATTGACAGCATTGTGGTGCCTAGATGTTTAAGAGGTGTCTCTGACACAGCTTGTTTACATGTATTCAGTGATGCCAGTCTCCTTGGACTGGGCACTTGTGCCTTTATGAGGTAAGAAAACAAAGATGGCTTTAATGTTCGATTTGTTTTAGCTAAGTCCAGAGTTGCACCAATGGAAGACATGTCAATCCCTCGTAAAGAGCTTGTAGCGGCAACACTTGCAGCAAGGCTTGGTTCTGTTATTAGTAAATCGACTAATATTTCTAACATTGTGTACTGGTCTGATTCTATGATTGTTCTTTACTGGATCAAGAAAGGTGAATGGAAGACCTTTGTTGGAAACCGGGTAAAAGAAATCCACCAGTTGACGTCACCCGAGCAGTGGCGATTTGTTCCTGGTGATAGTAATCCTGCTGATATACTCAGCCGAGGATGCTTGTTGTCAGAATTTGTTGCATCAAAATGGTGGGAGGGTCCTCAGTGGCTCCTAGAGAATGAGAACAAGTGGTTAACTGTGAAAATAGCCCCTACGGAAGAGGAATCTAAGAAAACGGTTGTTAATTTGTACAACACAGGCGATGTAAGAGAAAACATGTTCACACACTTTGCTTCTTTCTCAAAAAATGTGCGTGTTGTTGGTTGGATCTACCGATTTCTTGAGAAAGCTAGCGGGAAAAGTTCAAACTGCGGAAAGGAGTTGACTGACAAAGAAGTACGACATGCTGAATTAAAATCAGTACGGTGGATTCAGAGTAGTTACCCTCTAGATGTAAATAATTTCAACATTAAAACTGATGATGATGGCTTGATTCAAGTTCGTACTAAAATATTATCTGATGAGTTCACACCCATGTTCAAAGAACCCATTTTACTACCTCAGTGTGAACTAGTGGAGTCCATGGTGGTAGAATGCCATGAGAAAATGCAACATGCTGGAGCAAGTACTGTGTTAGGAGCCCTGAGAGAAGAATACTGGTTAGTCAGAGGTAGACGATTAGCCCGACGTGTTGTTAGTAAATGTGTTCGTTGTCTTAGGCACAAAGCCCAACCAGTGAGAACGCCACCTGTCGGGTTACCTAATAACCGTGTAAATCTTGGAAAGGTGTTCCAAGTATGCGGAGTCGATTTGGCTGGACCTCTTTTCATAAAAGATGGTACTAGGGTTTGGATTGCCTTGTTCACCTGTGCTGTATACCGTGCAGTCCATCTTGAAGTGGTAGAGTCGCTCTCTACAGAATCGTTTTTACATGCTCTTCGGAGAATGATCGCCAGACGAGGCAGAATCACAACCATGTACAGTGATAACGGTACTAACTTTGTAGGAGTTTGGAATCTCATTAAGCAGACTACAGTTGAACGTGAATTGAAAATTCAGTGGCTATTTAATGTTCCCACAGGTGCTTGGTGGGGTGGATTTTTTGAGCGGCTTATTGGGGTGATGAAAAGACTGTTGAAAATACCCCTTGGTTGTGCGCTATTGAATCTTTGTGAACTAATGACCTTGATTTCCGAGATTGAGACTGTTATGAATGCGCGTCCCATTACCTACATGTCTGAAGATGTTAATGAGTTGAGACCAATAACGCCTGCTATGTTTTTGCAGGAGCAGTTTGAGACAAAGGTGCCTGATCTTGACGAAGTGGATGAAAAGGGTCTTTCTGCTAGGGTGAAATATGTAGCTGAGGTTAGGATAAACCTAAAAGAACGCTTTCGTAAGGAATACCTAAGGTCTCTGATGTTAAACACTGCTAAGTCTTCTAAGAATGTCAGGGTGGGAGATGTTGTATGGGTTGTGTCTGACCAAAAGAAAAGAATCGATTGGGAATTGGCTCGAGTGCTTGAGATCTTCCCTGGTAAAGATGGAGTAACTAGAGTGGCAAAGGTAAAAACAGTTAAAAGTGAGTTGTTGCGACCAGTCCAACGTTTGTGTTTGATGGAGATTGGATCTCCTTATGAAAATAGTGATAGTTCTTTGTGTGGTCCCAATGCTGTTGACTTGGTGCCTGATTGTGACTCTAGTAACCCCCCTCAAGTAGTTGAGAGTGAAGCTGTTGCTCTGACAAGAAGGGGCAGGGTTGTTAAAAGGCCAACCAAACTGAATTTGTAAATATTTGTTAATTCCATGTTTATTCCTATGTTTTGTATTATCTTTGTGCTTTTAGTTGAAACCTACCGTTTCAAGGTGGGAGAATGTTGTGAATGTGTTTCTGTAATTTTGTGAATGTATCTCTGTAATTAAATTTAATTTGTGTAAGTTGGCACCCTTGGGGCACTGATGAGCAAGTTGGAACAGGTTTTGAGTAACTGAATGTAATGGCTGGATAGTGATGCTCTTTGGGTACAAATAAAGTGATTGTTCTTGAATTGTAGACATGAGTTGAAGAATTGATTTGTAACAACCTTGATTTACGAAACTCCTGTCGAATCCGAGGAAGACTTACTGGCGCGGGTTATGGCTAGGGTTGCCAGACGTTCCGTTTTACCCGGAACAATTCCGTTTTCATCATTAACGGAACGCCAGATATTCCGTTTTTTTTGTGTGTTAATTTGATAATATATTCAATTTCACACCAATTTTCAAATGTCCCGCTTCAGAATCTATTGTAATAACTAGCTTGATTTCTGGTGGTACAGGCGCGAATTAGAAAGAGAAAGTGATTTCTATGTCTGTGTCAGATAGATGGGTACATGTTATAGATTTATTAGGGCCAACAAAATTAAGGAATATCTTAGATCTTTTGAAGTTAATACTCAGCATTTTCCCCTCCAATGCTTTTACGGAGAGAGTTTTTTCTGTCATGAATATCAAATGGAGAGGTGATAGAAACAGAAGCTCCATTAGTTTGATAAAACAAGAATTGTTCACATATTACAATAGATTATGACGAAAATTGTCCGGCTCCGTGGCTAAATGGTTAGCGCGCTAGACTTTGGCCCGAAGTGCCTCGGATTCGATTCCCGGCCGAGCCATCAGGGATTTTAACTTCTGGGATTAATTTTCGTGGCTTGGGGACTGGGTGTATGTGACGTCTTCATCATCACTTCATCCTCATTACGACGCGCAGGTCGCCCACGGGCGTCAACTAGAAAGACCTGCACTCGGCCTCTCCGGAGGCCACACGATCATCATCATCATGATGAAAATTGTAGTGAATTTTATGAGAAGGTACGGTACTTACAAATAAAAATCCTTCAAATCGTTCAAATGAAAAGTATTTGTAAGTTGCTGGTGTCAAAGGCCTATACCTATACGATGTGTCAGCAATATCTAATTTTAATTTATTTAATATGTCTGTGTATTATTTAATACAACATTTAACATCCTTGATTTTAAAAAACATGTTTTGGGATGTGTGTTCCGTTTTTCCATTCTTGAAATCTGTCAACCCTAGTCATGGCTGCGGTGAATGCTGGAGGACCTGGGTTGGTGATCGTGTGTACCAGAACATGGTACGGAAGTACCGTGTCTGTGTTGACATCGGTGGTCGTCACATCGAGCCCCATCTGTAATTGGACCCAGATGACAAGTAGCAGAAGTCGGACAGAACGCCGAAAATGCGGGAGCTGTGATCGTGTGCTGTGGTGTTTTTTTTTTTTTTTTTTTTGCGGGTAGCGGGAAGACGGTACGTTTCCAGACACAAGTTCCTATGCTCAGTAGCGTACGCAGGATTTCCTTCTGAAGGGGGTTCATAAATATAGTAGGTACATTATTAAAGGGGCAGATGACCTTGCCGTTCCTCGACTTAAAATGACAGTCATCATCATACATTATTAAAATGACATTTCGATTAATATAAACAATACGGTAATTAAGTAAACATTGTACCTATTTTATGCATCATTATTTTTTCAGCACAATAAAAAAGGGGGAAAAAAAGCTACGAGCCTTACAGTAGTCGCATATGTTGTGTAACTTCTGACATGTTATCCTACTATGAAATTGAGATGAAATGTATGTGAAGTCATCTGACATGTTATCCTACTCGTATACCACACAGCTTGGACATTATTAAAATGTTATTATTTACGCTCCGTTTTCATACTGGTACTATGATGAATGTATAGATTGAATTGGAGATACGCTACTGTCACACTTGTTTGAACAAACATCACATATTATATTGTAAATTAAGAGGGGGAATGAAACCATAGTCTCTAGCCTATCCATAGACTACCGTACTAGAAATAATGTTCAATACAATCAAATTTCCCAACTCCTGCTTGGTGCAAACTATTGTAATTAAAATTAGATAAATCGTTATTTCATATAGATTCTGTTAAAATGACGCATAATGTAATGATATATATCGTTTAAATCGATAATCCGGTAGCAAAAATAGACCTCATGATTCGCAGACCAAGATGTTATCCACGCAGCCATTAACACCACAGACATTTGGAGTACAAGACAGGTACACATTTTCACGTGCCGGTAATAATATGGAAGTAATTTTTTTAATGCTCCATTAATATTTTGCTTTTTTTCTATAATGTTCCTGCGTGGAATTGAGTTTTACATTAGTTATGAATACGCCTACTTGACAGTAAAGGGAATTCCTACAATGGTCTATGAAAGTCTAGCCCAGTTCCCGTATAAAATCATCGATATATATTACATTGATCACTGCATTACCGCAATGTGGGTTAATATCTGAATAGCCATTGTGCAGAAACATAATACCGGCTTTGCTGACTAGTTACAATGTTTCAATAATAATAATATCGTATGGCCTCGGGTGCCTGGTGCAAGCTTTGTTAATTGACACCCAGAGCGTAGCTTGCATGTCGAATTTCGTCGTTCCTTTGAACGCTATGAAAGTCAAGGAGGTTAGATATCTAAACTCCTTGACACTACAGCGCTTTCAAGTAGAGAATGGAGGAACTTTGTGTTGGCGGAAAATCCCGAGATTAATTTTGCCATTGAACACGGTCTACTGAATTCAAATGGGTTCCAAGGTAACTAGAATACTATCAGGTAGGCCGATATCGCAGTTCCCGCTTCAGTCACCAGGTGGCTCCCTTTCCGCTGACGTCATCTCGCGGACAAGCCAGTGTCGCCTGAAGTAGGAAACATGCTTTGTAATGTAGTTGTATGATCCATTTCGATACGAAATAATGAGCTTTTAAAATGGATAGCCACAGTAACTGTGCCGTTTCTTGAGTACAAAATGATGGCCGCAGAAATTCTGAAGTGATTTACCACTCTTCTTCTAACGATAAGGAAGTTCGAAAGCTGTGGATTTTAAGATGCAGGCGAAAGGATAGCGTCAATGTTAGAACTGCTTGACGTTGTTCTGCACATTTTCTTACCATAGGACTGCGAACTGGAGCTCAAAAATAAATTATTGGGTTTGCCTCTGAAGAAGAAATCACGCTTTGGTGTAGTTCCTTCGAAGAATATACCTAACTGGCACCAGGCCCGACGAGAGGGAGGGGCAAGCGGGGCTGTAGCCCCAGGGCTTAGTTTAGCTGAGGGAGCCGAGGCGGTAAAAGGACTTAGGATGGACAACTTTATTTAATTTAAGGTCAAAACTATTATGACATTTTCTGATGACACACTTTGATATAAACACAGGCAGTGAACAGTATACAATACATTACAATAAGTATTAATTAATATACCGGTAATTAATTTTATAAATAACCATTCTGTTTTTCGTTTTCCGGGGAAATGGTTAAGTTGCCAGAGTCATCCATTTTATAACGTGTTAGAGTTCAAGAGTCCTTAACGTTTCTAATTCAATCTCAGAAAAAAAATGATTCTTTACTTCATACTGTGAATTTCTGAAAGAAGTGTGGGTTATCCTTGTAGAGCCTGAACACGTTCCGATACACAGAAAACTGATTTTTTAAAGCACAGTGATCAAAATCTTAAAGTAAAAGAACAACCAATGATATAAAATAAAGGCGAGTGGCTGAATAACTAAAACCAAAATAGATTAATAATCATTTGGGCAAGCTAAATTCCACGGATGATAATGATGATTGAAGTTTAATGGGGCAGAATAGCGAAGAGCTTTTTCTTTGGGTTATCTTAGGGCTCGTGATCGCTCTCTACGGCCCTGGCTGGCATTGGGACATTGTGCTACTGAGCAACAGGTATGTTAAAAATACTACTGTTTTTTAATATTGAGAAATATATCTGCTACGAATAGACCGACAGCGGTAGCTACGCTCGTTAATGCGCAGCACAAGACATGGGGCCAAGCTCTCTGCGGACTCAGTATACGTGCGTTCGAGCCCCACCGTCAGCCGTCCTGATATGTTTTTGGTGGTTTCCCCATGTTCAACTTCAGGAAGCTTGCCACGGTGGGTGAGTCGTTATCGTGTCGGATTACTAACCCCCAAGATTGCAGGTTCGCTCCTGGCCGTGGTAAGTGATTTTTGGAAGGCGGTAAACATTACGACTCGCATGTCATACGATGCTGGCAAGTCAAAGAACCCATTTGAATTCAGTAGGCCGTGTTCATAATGGCAAAATTAATCTCGGGAGTTTCCACCAGCACAAAGTTCCTCATTTCTCTACTAGAAAGCGCTATAGTGTCAAGGAGCTTAGATATCTAACCTCCTTGACTTTCATAGTGCTTCAAGGAACAACTAAATTCGACATCAAGAGTTTAGTGCTTTTCAGTCGGTCAACATGAATGTACCCAAAAGAGATGGGTTATGCCCTAATCCTGAAATAAATTACATGAGATTAATAAAACACTAGGATGACCAGTTTCGATCGTCAAGCGATCATCATCAGATCCATTACACTTAGGCTACAAAAATCTATGTTTGAAATACAGGTGAAAATATTTACAATATGTACAATTATTTAGTTGCAGTATTGGTACTGCAACTGTCAGCGTATGCTAAATGCAGTATATATGTTAGGTGAAATGCTAAATGGTGATAGCTATCCGGAGATTGTACTTTAGAGAGATTATATGGTTGTAAACTATGGTTAAACTATAAAATTTTTGGCTAACTACTTATCTGATTGTCTTCCGTATTACAGCTACTCGCAGTTTTCGTGCTCACTGGAACTCGCTATGCGGTCGACTGCGGTGGTTACCTTAACGACTGGGTTTTCCCTGCCTCCTCCCCCCTGTCCCTACGTGCTGTGGGGAGTGATAGCGATGTGTTTATGTGAGGTGTTGCCAACCTAGATAAGATGTATGTTATTGAATGAGGTGGGTCCACAACTATTAAAGACCGTGGATTGGCCCTCGCCACGCGTGGAGCATAACCCATTCGAACTAAGCGTTGACGGTCTTATGAGGACGTCCCGGCACCTTTAATACTGCCGCGAATATGGGCCTTGGTTTATTGCAGAAGCAAAGTACATCGTACACCTGATCCAGATAACATTTACCTATTAAAAAACCCCTAATTTCCCCCCTTTTTTTATCTAGCTTGGCTGTGTCGCTAAATTGTGTTTTGTTTACGACAGGGTGTGTTTTTTAGTAGCGTGAAGAGGGGTGAGCTCTCCATGAACGTGTGTTCATTTAGATTGTTGGGATTGTTTCGTTTGGCTAGGTGTATCTCGATTGCTTCCTTTATGTCAAGAGCTCTGCCTTTCGATTCGTGATGGATTATTTTAAGGTCCGACTCTATGTTGGTAAAGCTGTGCCCTGCGTCACACATATGTTCGCACACGGCTGAATGTGTTCCGTATCTTATCGCATTCCTATGTTCATTATAACGTGTGTCTACTCGCCTTCCACTCTGCCCGATGTAATTAGCTTGACAATCGGTGTCTTGGCACGTTATAGAATATACCCCTGACCTTGAATACGGGTCACGTTTATTTAGATTACTATTTAGGAGGTGCCTAGCGGTTGTGTTTTTCGTCGTGAAAGCTATCTTTATGCCTTGTTTTTTGAATAGGTTAGTGATTTTATATGTATTCGCATTCACATAGTTGAAACGCGCAAATTTTTTCTCATTACTGTCCGGTTTGGGAATCGTTTTATCTTTATTTTTATGTTTGGCTATAATTTGATTTATTTTGCTTGGCGAGAAGTTGTTTTCCTTTGCTATTTGCATAATAGTTCTTATTTCCTTATTATAGTTGTCTTTTGACATGGGTATGTTTAAAGCTCTGTGCACCATTGAATTGAAACCCGCTAGTTTGTGCGTACTGGGGTGATTAGACTGATTGTCGATTGCATGCGAGGTTTGTGTTGCTTTCCGGAATATGGAATATGAAAGGTCGTTGTCTTTACGTTCAATAGTTATATCGAGATAATTTATTTTTCGGTCTATTTCGGATTCCTTAGTGAATTTGATAGAGTGGTGAAGGCTATTAATGGATTGGAGAATTGTTTCTTCGCTTGTTAGTTCAGTATCGTAGATGCAAATTACATCATCTACGTATCTTTTCCATATTACTATTCCCTTTGTTGAAGTCTTTTCTAAGAACGCATTTTCTAGTGCATTGATGAAGATGTCAGCGATTAACCCACTTAGTGGCGATCCCATTGCTAGGCCTTCTCTCTGTGTGTATATTTTATTGTCGAATTGAAACACGTTTTGGGTGAGAACGACCCTCAGTAATCTCACAATCTCTTCAATTTCTTTTACCGAATTGTTGGATTTTAAGTTGTTTTCGATAGTGTTGATTGCTTCAATAATCGGAATATTGGTGTACATGTTAGTTACGTCGAAGGATACTAGCCTGAAGCTAGGTTTCATTTGTAGGGTGTTCAATGCTGTTACTAGTTCTGTTGTGTTCTTTACAGAGTTGTTTTTGTCGTTGGAAAGACGGCATTTTAAGATTTTTAGTAACTCTTTGCTGATTTTGTAATTAGGGGCATTCCTACAATTGACTATTGGTCTCATTGGGCATTCCTTTTTGTGTATTTTTGGTTGTCCCCTCAATGACGGTATTTTCGGGTTCATGTTTATTAGTTTCGATTTTTCGGCTTTGGTCAGTATGTATTCTGTTTCTTTTAGCGCATTTTTTATTTGTATTTGGAATTTGTTGGTGGGGTCTTTTGTTAATTCCTTGATTTCGTTGTTGTTTAGGAATTCGACTGTTTTTTCAATGTATTCTGTTTTGTTCAAAATTACTGTAGTGTTTCCCTTATCTGCTTTTGTGATGATTAAGTCATGTTCTTTTATTTTTTGTTTCAACGACTTTATTTCTTTGAGCTGTTTGTTGTTTTGAATGTTATTGCTATCGCCCTCTCGTTTGAGGATTTTTTTGGCTTCGTTGGTGGCGAGATTTTTGGTTAATTCCCTGTCTTCTGCTGGGAGCTTGTGACTGGCTATCTCAATATCTGTGATTAACTGTTTTATATTGTGGTTCGTGTGTGCGTCTGTGCAGTTGTATTTCAAACCTTTGTCTAACATATTCATTTCACCTTGAGAAAAGGTTACGTTCGTTCTGTTGTTTACTCTGCTGTGGAAATTGAATTCATTGTTATTCGTGTGTTGTTCGTTAGATTGATGGTTCTGTGTTTCTCCTAGTTTTCTTAATTTATTTTCTAGCGTTTCATGCTTCCTCGTTGCTCTGATTTTGATGTTGTCATGTAGGTGCTCGGTGAAGCTGTCCCATTGGGCCGCGTGCCAGAAATTACTTAGTTGCAATTGAATGTCGTATAATTGTTGGTTAATTTTTTGCTTTCTTATGTATGCAAATCTTAATTCGTTTTTTATCCAAAGCGCTTTGGCTAGTTTGGTTGAAATGATCGTGGCTGGTGTGTTCGGTACGGTTTTAATTGGTACGTATTTAGGGGTGAGGTTTAGTTCTATACATTTTTTGTTGAACCAAATTGACTTGTCTAAATTCATGAGTTTAAGCCTGAGTGATTTGAATTTCTTGGCTTCACGATTTGCCTGACTAGCCGTGAACATTGTGGTGTTTGAAGCCATATTTTCAGTGTTGCCTTAGTAAACAAGAGTTTAGTGCTTTTCAGTCGGTCAACACGAATGTACCCAAAAGAGATGGGTTATGCCCTAATCCTGAAATAAATTACATGGGATTAATAAAACACTAGGATGACCAGTTTCGATCGTCAAGCGATCATCATCAGATCCATTACACTTAGGCTACAAAAATCTATGTTTGAAGTACAGGTGAAAATATTTACAATATGTACAATTATTTAGTTGCAGTATTGGTACTGCAACTGTCAGCGTATGCTAAATGCAGTATATATGTTAGGTGAAATGCTAAATGGTGATAGCTATCCGGAGATTGTACTTTAGAGAGATTATATGGTTGGAAACTATGGTTAAACTATAAAATTTTTGGCTAACTACTTATCTGATTGTCTTCCGTATTACAGCTACTCGCAGTTTTCGTGCTCACTGGAACTATCTATGCGGTCGACTGCGGTGGTTATCTTAACGACTGGGTTTTCCCTGCCTCCTCCCCCCTGTCCCTACGTGCTGTGGGGAGTGATAGCGATGTGTTTATGTGAGGTGTTGCCAACCTAGATAAGATGTATGTTATTGAATGAGGTGGGTCCACAACTATTAAAGACCGTGGATTGGCCCTCGCCACGCGTGGAGCATAACCCATTCGAACTAAGCGTTGACAGTCTTATGAGGACGTCCCGGCACCTTTAATACTGCCGCGAATATGGGCCTTGGTTTATTGCAGAAGCAAAGTACATCGTACACCTGATCCAGATAACATTTACCTATTAAAAAACCCCTAATTTCCCCCCTTTTTTTATCTAGCTTGGCTGTGTCGCTAAATTGTGTTTTGTTTACGACAGGGTGTGTTTTTTAGTAGCGTGAAGAGGGGTGAGCTCTCCATGAACGTGTGTTCATTTAGATTGTTGGGATTGTTTCGTTTGGCTAGGTGTATCTCGATTGCTTCCTTTATGTCAAGAGCTCTGCCTTTCGATTCGTGATGGATTATTTTAAGGTCCGACTCTATGTTGGTAAAGCTGTGCCCTGCGTCACACATATGTTCGCACACGGCTGAATGTGTTCCGTATCTTATCGCATTCCTATGTTCATTATAACGTGTGTCTACTCGCCTTCCACTCTGCCCGATGTAATTAGCTTGACAATCGGTGTCTTGGCACGTTATAGAATATACCCCTGACCTTGAATACGGGTCACGTTTATTTAGATTACTATTTAGGAGGTGCCTAGCGGTTGTGTTTTTCGTCGTGAAAGCTATCTTTATGCCTTGTTTTTTGAATAGGTTAGTGATTTTATATGTATTCGCATTCACATAGTTGAAACGCGCAAATTTTTTCTCATTACTGTCCGGTTTGGGAATCGTTTTATCTTTATTTTTATGTTTGGCTATAATTTGATTTATTTTGCTTGGCGAGAAGTTGTTTTCCTTTGCTATTTGCATAATAGTTCTTATTTCCTTATTATAGTTGTCTTTTGACATGGGTATGTTTAAAGCTCTGTGCACCATTGAATTGAAACCCGCTAGTTTGTGCGTACTGGGGTGATTAGACTGATTGTCGATTGCATGCGAGGTTTGTGTTGCTTTCCGGAATATGGAATATGAAAGGTCGTTGTCTTTACGTTCAATAGTTATATCGAGATAATTTATTTTTCGGTCTATTTCGGATTCCTTAGTGAATTTGATAGAGTGGTGAAGGCTATTAATGGATTGGAGAATTGTTTCTTCGCTTGTTAGTTCAGTATCGTAGATGCAAATTACATCATCTACGTATCTTTTCCATATTACTATTCCCTTTGTTGAAGTCTTTTCTAAGAACGCATTTTCTAGTGCATTGATGAAGATGTCAGCGATTAACCCACTTAGTGGCGATCCCATTGCTAGGCCTTCTCTCTGTGTGTATATTTTATTGTCGAATTGAAACACGTTTTGGGTGAGAACGACCCTCAGTAATCTCACAATCTCTTCAATTTCTTTTACCGAATTGTTGGATTTTAAGTTGTTTTCGATAGTGTTGATTGCTTCAATAATCGGAATATTGGTGTACATGTTAGTTACGTCGAAGGATACTAGCCTGAAGCTAGGTTTCATTTGTAGGGTGTTCAATGCTGTTACTAGTTCTGTTGTGTTCTTTACAGAGTTGTTTTTGTCGTTGGAAAGACGGCATTTTAAGATTTTTAGTAACTCTTTGCTGATTTTGTAATTAGGGGCATTCCTACAATTGACTATTGGTCTCATTGGGCATTCCTTTTTGTGTATTTTTGGTTGTCCCCTCAATGACGGTATTTTCGGGTTCATGTTTATTAGTTTTGATTTTTCGGCTTTGGTCAGTATGTATTCTGTTTCTTTTAGCGCATTTTTTATTTGTTTTTGGAATTTGTTGGTGGGGTCTTTTGTTAATTCCTTGATTTCGTTGTTGTTTAGGAATTCGACTGTTTTTTCAATGTATTCTGTTTTGTTCAAAATTACTGTAGTGTTTCCCTTATCTGCTTTTGTGATGATTAAGTCATGTTCTTTTATTTTTTGTTTCAACGACTTTATTTCTTCGACATGCAAGCTACCCTTTGGGTGTCAAATAACAAAGCTTGCACCCGGCACCCGAGGCCATACGATATTATTATTATTATTATTATTATTATTATTATTTACTTCAGAAAAATGCTAAGACGGTACCTTCTGACATGCCACGGCCGCTTCCTTCAACATCCTTGCCGAGTTTCATTCACCGTAATTAATTTCATCTCTCATTAGCTCCTCTCATGAGGTTGGAGTCAGGAAGGGCATCTGTCCGTAAAAACAATCCGCCGCAACGACTTTCACCGCATCTCATCACCGTTATAAAACGGGAATAATAATACGAGGTCCAACAGTCGTCATACCCAGCTAAGCTAGTCATGTCACCAGTCTCCCGAAGGCAATGTTTTGTTACCCTTACAACGCAAGTCCGTCAACGACGCGTTAGGAAAAGCTAATGATCAAATAATGATGACAAAATACCTACTTTTAAACCCGCGCATACAGCCTGAAAATTCGCCTTGCTGAGTAGTGGTTATCACACTTGGCCGTCACCGCGGAGGCCCGGGTACGATTCCCGGCTCTGCCAAGATATACAATTCTGCTCTGAGGGCTGGAACAGGGTACACTCAGCCTCGTGAGGCATAACTGAAAAGAGGCGAGTTCGATTCCCATCTCAGTCATCCTGGAAGTGGATTTCCGTGGTTTCCCACTTCTACTTCAGGCGAATACCGGGATGGCCCCTAAATTAAGGCCACGGCCACCTCCTTCCCAATCCTCATCTGAATTAGAAATACACACACTAATACAGCCATCACAATAACACACGCTATCAGACAAATTCCACACACATACCCAAACACACGGGGCTACACGACCACGATGTCTCAAAGGCCCTAAATAAATCAACAACAACATACAGCCTAAAGTGAGTACGTTAGTGCAGCACCTCCCAAGTTATCAAGACTGCGCCGCTCTTTCCGTTCAGTGTATGGTGTCTCCTTGCCAACGCCTCAACCCTGATTATCGGGAACATGTGGATTTGCATTCCATCGTTTGCCGGACTTGAAGTGGTTTTCCATTTCAACTCCAGGTAAATGCCAATAATGGTACCTACCTCTCAGATCATGACCGCTTTCTTCTGAATTCCTACCACAACCCATTCTTTGAAACCGTAGACCATAACATTATATAATGTCCTTACACGCACAGTATATAAATAAATCGAGATGGGCGTCTCATGCTTCGTTGATGAAATAAAAATAATAATTATGATAATAATAGTAATAATACAAGTATAGTGGGCCATTTAATTACAGGTCAATCATAAACGGGAGGTGCGCAACCAGAAGAGAACAATGCTTAAGAGAGCAATGTCAACTATTGAAACGTTGCCACCCAAGAAAATACCAAAACTGGATGAAAGTATCTCCAGATGAGTCGACTTCTGCGGAAGTAGTACCTCCAGACATGGAAATTGAGACACACAATTGACCACAGAAATCCTAACCCCAATTACATATAAACACATCAGTACAGCCATCATAATGATACGGGTTATCAGACAGATTTAACACATACATCCAAGTACATGGGGCTACTGGACCACGATGTTTGAAATGTTGTTTGTTGTTGATTCATTTATGGACTATGTTAACCCACCATAACTGTGATGGATTGGTTTAAAAATAGACATTTCCAATATTTTTAGACATATTTTCTGACCCCACAGCATAGCCATGTTCGTTAAGTCGTGCACCACAACTGCACGGAGATCAAATTTTCGAATTCTGACACCGTGTGAGGTTTTCCTGAGAGTTCTCCACACTCCCTCCAGGAAAATGTCGGTATGGTGCATATTTCAAGTCTTGAGGCACCAACGTCAATCCTAAATGCTGAAAATTACCATTACACATACTACTGTATTACAAAAACACAGGTTATCAGGAAAATTCAACACGTCCAAGTACATGAGACTCATGACCAATATGTCCCAATCCTCTAAAATGAATAGTTAAGAACAGAAATGTTGGATTCTAAGATGTTAATTAACTCATATTCATTTATGTGTTAAGTTACCGTTAACATTTCCAACATCATTCAGAAATATTCTAACATTAGTAGATCGAAAGGTGTGTGCAATTACGTAGCTATTAACTCGTATATATTAAGAAAACGTGCCTCAAGCAAAATATATGCAGGTGCTGCAGTTCTGTGGGACTCGCCTATGTCCGCGAGGTGACGTCACATACTGCTAGACCAATGGCTACCATTACTCCCGCAAAGCCCGTAACGGTACCCCCTGAATGGGTTCTTTAACATGCCAACAACGTATGACATGAGTGTCGTGATTTTTGTCGCCTTCAAAAATCACTTACCATGGCCAGGGGCGAACCTGCAATCTTGGGGTTGGTAGTCCGACACTATAACCACTCACCCACCGTGGCAAGCTAATGTTTCAATAAAAGCATATCATCATTAATTTAAATACTGATACGAAGACATGTGGTTTGTGTTTCAAAGAGTTGACACCAGAGTTCGCATGAGCGTTTACCGTTCAGTATGAAAGTGTTGAGGAAACTTACTCAGCGAGTGGCCCATCACTTTTATCTAGAGATTGAAACACAGACTCCTATTAATAAATCATAATTATTTTCAGCAAAAAATATTTAATGAATATTTTTACACCAAAGAACGACAACTTGATGATGGTTCATTGTAGAAATATCTGTAATGGCGCCTCCAAACCTTAAAATAATCCGCATGTTATGTAGCCTACATTCCACATGGTAATACTGCCATCTAGATCGTATCCCTCCTGGCTGCTTTACACACTTCCGTCCGATCCACTTCCGTCCCATTTTTCAAAATCACTCCCACAAAAATATCCAGCAACCGAGTGGAAAGATGTTACACATAAAAAAAAACATTTTTTGATTAAATAATATGGAAAACAGTACCGTAACTAAATATTAAAACTGAACTGATGCAGTGGTATCAACATCTCTATACGTGACAGCTTATGATATTGATATTATGAGAGCGAAAAATAATGTTTAGCTTCCTTGTTCTTACTGCCATTAGGTTACTATTGACTCTTAAATTCTGCCTATCTTGATGGGAATGAATTGCAGAAACTCCTCTTGTGCCGAATCGTCATTAACGAAACGGACACACAATTAAATTAACCCGAAGCGACGTGAAAAAAAAAATACCGATCGCAATCTTCAACAGCAGAACTGATCCATGGTTGCTACTTGGGTTGCTCTAACACTGAAGGAGTCTTCTCGCCGCGAGTAGCGTGCAGGACATTTACCAAGTGACGAACGTAATCACTTTTAAAATATATACAGGAGTAAAGATAAAAGTAAAGAGCACTTCTGAGATAAATCTTTTTAAGACTGGTCGAAATCAATAAAATAATTCGAGTGATAATTTACCTCTATATCTTTATTCCAACCGTTCTTCTGCCAAAAACCAGGAATAATGTATTTGAAATAAGTTCCATTCGTCTGGATTTCTTCAGGAACACTTGTGTGACAGAATCAGTAAAATTACCGTTAGCGAGTTTCCTGAGTGAACAAAGCAGCTGTTTTTCAATTGTCATCATTGTTATTGATTTACAAAAGATGGTCGGTGAAAGCTGTCATCCGTTTCAACGGTGAGGTGAGGAGTGGAGGCGAGAGGGGTAACGCCGTAACGGTCTCCATAGCAACAGCGAGCAATGTTCCAATGTATGCCGACACAGCAGTGAGCTCATAGTTCGACTCAGTGTGTCTTCACTAGTCACGGTCATTAGACCCCCAGGCAGGGGGGCTAACTTTCCCTGTATTTGTGTCTTCCTGCAGCCTCTTGTAATGTTATGAGTCATGTTCTGCCTCAGTGGCAATGCAGCATTTCCCCATGTGCTAGCTTTGACAGCTGTCAGTGACCATTATTGGTAATTCAGAGATAGGGAAGTAAGTCTCTCATGACGCATAGTGGACATGCAGTGTGACTTCACTCGTTTGAGTGTTCAGAAGGTACGTTCAACAGAGGCAGTAGTAGATGGTATCGTAAGTATTAAACACGCTAAATTCTACAGTTCAGGCATAGCATTAACTTTCTGCATTCGGTTCATAATTCTCATGATTTCGGCCACTGATTTCTCGAGAGATTCTTGATCATTTGTCGAATAGAGCACTATCAGTTCGTTCGAAACTTGACCGTAGTTTTCTATGAAATTTAAAAACAATTTGTTTGAAAACGAAATGCTAAATTCTCTAAATTTTCCTCTATCCAGGAGGGAAAAGAAGATAAAACGCTCCATATAATAGAATCTGTCAATTATCTCACAAATTACATAATCCAGAATTTCACAGGAAAGTCTCCTAAAGCTCTCTTCGGGTGATCCATTGCCTTCAATTCTCTTCTGAATTGCTACAATTTTTTTCTATAAAGTTCCTTCGCAATAGCATCTATCATTACAGCTCCAATGGCTTCTAATAAATCGTTCTGAATGGTAGATGACGTACCTCGAAATACTGTATAGTAGAATTAAGTAAATGTTCATGTAGCAAAAGGTCACACGTGCTCAGCAAATCTAAGGTTTCTATGTAGTTACCTCTGTTCAGTGACTGATCTGGCTCGTCATGTCCTCGTAGCGCCTGTTCTTGCTTGCCTAAATGACAAACGACATCTATTAGCCTAGATAAAACCTGCCTATTCTTTTTTTTTTTACCATTTAATTGTGCTTTGAGACCTCCTTTGCTTTCTGAGCATTCAACTGAACATCTATTCGCGAGGTACCGAATTTTTCACGTCGCCTCCGTAGCGTAGCGGTCAGCATGCTTAGCTGCCGCCCCGGGGGTCCTGGGTTCGATTCCCGGCTCTGCCACGAAATTTGAAAAGTGGTATGAGGACTGGAACGGGGTCTACTCAGCCTTGGGTGGTTCAATTGATTAGAGAGGGTTCGATTCCCACCTCAGCCATCCTCGAAGTGGTTTTCGGTGGTTTCCCACTTCGGGCAAATGCCGGGATGTTACCTCCTGTAAGGCCACGGCCGCTCCTTCCCTCTTCCTTGCCTCCCCATCCCAATCTTCCCCTCCCTTCCCATACCTCATGAGGTCCCTGTTCGCTTTGCAGGCCGCCTGGGCGAAGTGCTGATCACACCTCCCCAGTTGTATCCACCCCAACCAGATGTTCCAAGCTCCAGGACACTGCTCGTAGCGGCGGTAGTGGTGAGTTCCCTCGCTGAGTCCGTGGGAACCACCAACCTAGAGGGTAAATCGACAAAATAAAAAATAAAAATAAAACCGAAGTTACACAATGCAAAAACACACACGATATAACTCCTCGCGTTTTAATGTTTCTTTAAGCTACTTGTAAGAGCAGCAATGTTGTCAAATCCATCCTTTGACCACATCGTTCCTTCACGACTGAAAAAGAGACAAGGTCAGCAGAATAGTTTAAGTTTTCTGCAGCCAGTTAACCACGGATGGCGTGAATACTGTAGTTTGAGGAACAAAAATTTCGAGTATACTCTCGCTTACGGTTTACACAGGTTGAAACTAAATTTGGAAGTTCAGGTGTCGGTCTTCCTTTCTCCTTAATTTCTACTTAATGAGGGGATCCAATTAAATTAAATCCCTTTGTTAGCACGTTCTCAATTACGCACCCACAGTCAACCTCCGCTGCTTCACTCACACTACACATTTTTATATTAATTCACTGTTGACTAAATCACTTCAAGACTGACTTAAAACACACATACAATGTGTATGTCTACCCCTTATCATTCCCGTTTTACAACGGGGTCGGGGATGAGATAGTCTGCGATGGAAGTCTTTGTGGCGATGGTTTTTACGGCCGGATGCCCTTCCTGACGCCAACCTCATGAGAGGAGTTAATGAGAGATGAAATGAATGATGGTGAATGAAACTGGGCAAGGATGGGGAAGGAAGCGGCCGTGGCCTGTCAGAAGGTACCGTCCCAGCATTTGCCTGGTGTTGAAAATGGGGAAACCACGGAAAACCATTTCAAGGACGGCCGACGGTGGGGCTCGAACCCACGCGTCTACCGAGTCAGCAGAGAGCTTGGCCCCATGACCTAATGCTGCGCTTTAGCCAGCATAGCCACTACTGTCGGTAAAACAAACATACAATACAGTACAATAACACTGTTTCGCAAATAACTGAAGTGGCTGAGCACTGGCATGCCTCACCTGGTCAACAAATTTTCCTTGAAACAGCCAATCAGCATTAGGCATAGTTGAACCGCAGGGTTCTAGCGCGATACTTCGTGCTGACATTTGCGGGGCTTATGTTACCCTTATGTTACCTCTTATTTCACAAGTTAGGCTGGAGTTTGACAGGCGGAGCAATCAGCCGTTGAGATAAGCGAACAGCTGACGTGTCATGCCTCTCATGTAGCTCGATGCATCACCAAGTGCTTCGTCACAGGCGCGGATCTAGAGTTTGGCTTTGGAGGGGGTCAGAGAATAGAAATTGTTAAGAATTATGGTATCACTAAAAACGCAAAAAAATAAATCACAAAATAACCAAACGTACAAAACCAGACCATTTTTTGCAAGCTACATGGATAGAAATTTGATGCGTTTAGCGCACCAAAAATATTCGTATAAATTGCAACGGTGTGTTTTGCGACTTTTACATCGAGCTTCGAGAAAAGTATCAAGGTACGTAACAGTTTCGGCAAGTCAAGTTGGTACCGACAAAGGGAGAAAGTCAGAAAGCTTGCAGTTTGGACGTCGGCAAAATTTTTTGGTGCGAAAAAAGCCCCGAATTCCTATCCGTGTAGCCTATATATATGACAAACAAAAAAAAAAATGTTTTTTTTTATAAACCAACATATAGGCTACTCGGCACAACAATTAGCGGGCCAGAAGCATTTGTATTCTCCCATTTCAACAGTTCTTGCCGAGTACGAATTGTGGGTCGCAAAATCGGAGCGTATTGTTGAAAACGGCGGCAAGATCCCCGATTCGATTGTTGTCATTTGTGATGAGTGTGACGAGGATATTTATCCATCCATCAATAAACTGTTACGTATCCTCATCACACTTCCAGTGAGTGTAGCCACTGCAGAAAGACGTTTTTCAACTCTCCGTCGCCTCAAAACTTGGCTAAGAGCAACCATGGCAGAAGACAGGCTCACCGGACGTGCATTGCTGCACATTCATCGTGACATCACTATAAACATCGATTCGGTAATCACAAGATTTACTAAACAAAAAAGACAAATTCATTTGTTATATAAATAATCGTTTTTATATAACAGGTATGAAGTTGTAAATATGTACAGTTGTAACAGAACATAATAATTGCAATAAAGATATTTTCAGTATTAAAAAAAAAAAAAAAAAAAAAAGGAAAAAAGTTTAATCCGTTTTATTTGTCTGGTTATATTGTTTTGTTTTTTTGAGTTTGCAAAAAAAAATTGGTCTCCGTTTGGAGGGGGGGGGGGGTCATGACCCCCGTGACCCTCCCCTTGAGTCCGCGCCTGCTTCGTCACAGAATGATGATATAGCAAGTGATACGAGATGTGAAGCATCCGTGGCTTAGGCTGCAGCACGCCGGCCTCTCACCGCTGGGTCCGTGGTTCAATTCCTGGTCACTCCATGAAAGATCTGTGCTGGACAAAACGGTGGCAGACAGGTTTTTCTCCGGGTACTCCGGTTTTTCCCTGTCAAAATTTCATTCCAGCAACACTCTCCACTATCATTTCATCTGTCATTCATTTAATCATTGCCCCAGAGGAGTGCGTCAGGCCTCGGCAGCCGGCACAGTTCATATCCTCGCCACTAGATGGGGGCTTCATTCATTCCATTCCTGACCCGGTCGGAGACTGGAAGCAGGCTGTGGATTTTTTCATGTTACCCTTCCCCCTTCCCCTCGAGCCACTGACGAGCCGCTGAGCGCCACCCGAAGACCCTTGCTGTATACTCATGTACTGTCACTCATAACTAAAACTGTACACCACAAATACAAATAAGTATGGTATGCTGCTATGACCGCTGACTTTCGTGACAACACTCTGCAGAGAATATATGACAAGCCCGATTTTCATGACAGCACTATTGATTGGTTGGTTCCTTAGTTTAGGGGCTGCGACAACGCGGTCATGTAGCCCCGTGTACTTTGGGTGTGTGTGTATAATCTATCTGATAACCGGTGTTAATTGTGATGACTGTATTAGTGTGCGATATCTGTTTTAATTCAAGTAAGGACTGCATACAGTAATTTCAATTAGTTCCTACTTTTGCTACCAGATGCTACTGTCCACGACACGTAGCTTGCGGAATGCCTACCGGATGGCATCACAGTCAGTACCTGGCGGGGAACGTTGGAACTAATAGACCGTTATCAATTCTATCCTACAAATTTAGGCTTCACACAAGTGTAGAGGACGGTGACTACACTATTAACAACAAGTCTAAAAGGTGACGAGGAAATATTTTTACATTTTTAAAATCCGCCGGTATATGCGATCTATGGGAGAATTCGCCACTGAGTGGAAACGATATAGCTATCTGATGGTTCAGATGTTTTAATATTCTGTGTGTATAAAGATTTTATTTAGTGAGAAAGTCTACTTTTATTAGTCCTGTCTTGAGCTTCTTTCTAAATTGAAGAAGATAATTTGCCTTTCTTCTGTGTGAATTTTAAATGGTTAAGGGTTAATTTATGAAGAATACATTGGTGAAAAGACATGCAGTTAATATTTCAAAACCTTGCCTTGTTATACCGGTATGCCAACCACTGCAGATTACAAGAGCTCTGGATGCAGATTAATATCGTACAGGTTAATATCGTACTGTACCGTACTAGAGAAGAGACAAAATTATAAATGCACTATCAAGTGACCCTCAGGACATTGGATCTGCCTCCGTCACCGGTCCGGAGACAG
The DNA here is from genome assembly GCA_946902985.2 of Meconema thalassinum. Classification (NCBI taxonomy): domain Eukaryota; kingdom Metazoa; phylum Arthropoda; class Insecta; order Orthoptera; family Tettigoniidae; genus Meconema; species Meconema thalassinum. Next base: position 196,321,163 of record OX336395.1, read on the forward strand.
GGGCGTATATACAAGTTTTTTTCGGCGGAGGGGGTGGGGGGTGACTTTCCTGGAAAATTGTGAGTATTCTCAGGGGATTGCCACCGCAAAATACCCAGAAATATCAACCAATATCTTAGAGCATATAACTTTGTGTAATTATTTTAGATAAGATTCAAAGTTTATATAGCCTAAAATTATTAGACTACTGGCAATACCGGTACAAAAAAATGTAAAATCAACACAACACACAAATAAAATGTTATACTTGATGAATTTTCTATTATGATCTATGGAGTATGAATGGCAAATATCTACCCTCGGGTCTAAGCTGCGTGAACCTGAGAGGACTGTGCATCGCGGACTATGAGTAGTGGTGTTGACGAGTGATGAGGGTTCTCGGTCCGTGCATAGTACAGAACCAAATACATTGGTCGGTGACTCACTCACTCATTCCTAACACCACAGTGGTTTGAGCAACGGCCCAATGTTAGCAGTATTGGAATAGAAAGGAATACCATATATCATAGTGGGCTGTTGACAGATCCTTCTCTTCTCGCTCGACCCTTCCCTGCTCTTTCCCCTCACCCCGCAAGTTCATTGAGCTTGGACCCGAGCAGTAGTATTTTAGTAAATATTTGTCAATTTACTAAGCAGAAAAGTAAACATTTTTTTTTTTTACAAGTTGATAATTTATTTCTCAAAAGTACTGTACTGTGGAATTCACAGTTTTGCCTCACAAGGCTGAGTGTACCCCGTTCCAGCCCTCAGACTTGAATTAAAATTTCTTGGCATAGCCGGGAATCGAATTCGGACCACCGGGGTGGAGGTCAATCTTAATTATTGTTTATAACTTAGCCAATAAGTTAAGATTAGGGTACAACCCAATTTACAATTATTTTATGCTCTTACCAAAGCAACACTTTCTTAATTTTTATTGTTTTTTGGGGGGGAGGGGGGCTGGAGCCCCCTCAGCAACCCCTCCCCCTTATATACGCCCCTGTCCGGAGAAAAAATCCTGGAAGAAATACTGCTTCGCAGATTCTCAATTTTTCTTCATGATTAAATTAAAAAAAAAAGTCTTTGCGAGTTAAACAAATTAATTTCCAAAATATTTGGGGTGAGGAGAGTCCAGGGGAAAGTGCCCCCTTCACCCCTTCCCAGAGGGGTGTTTCGAAGAAACGCGCTGATCATGAGAGCATGAGATTATCAAAATTACAGTAAAGCAAGAACAAGGTGGGTGTGAGGATCGTAGTTTGGGACAAACATGAAGATCATAAGCCTCTGGTAAGGGTAGAGAAGGAAGGGATTAAGGTAACCACTGGGTGGGAATCCCCGTTATAATAGACCTCCCCTACACAATACGCATTATAAATCAGCCCCCGAGTAGCAATCGTAGGCCTTGGACTTGACGCGTCGCAATATGATCATTATTAAAAGCCAGATAATTTGAAAGTAAGATGTCAGATAAAGTGAAACATGATGAAAAGAAACTAGATTTGTTTAGTAGACGAAACATTAAAATTTTTAAGAAAATTTATAATCTTAATAAGGTACCGGTAGGTCTTACACATATTCATTGCACGACTGTACCTGTTCTTCAGATACTGGGATACGGTATCTCTGAGTGCAAATGAACTCAATCAGCAGGGATATTGTTATTTCACTGGCTATGATAATCGTTGGTGGATATCAATTAAAGTATTTTTACAAAATGTTCATATATTTTCGCGGGCGAAGATGGTTTCTACATTGTCGCCAATACACTTGCAGAAAAATAACTAACCCACAATGGGGAAACTGTCTTACAAACAATTGGAGGTCTAATTTTAGTGATTAGACGCTTTATTTTAGAAATAATTTCTGAGCTGTATGTACCTAACAGAAAATTCAAAATTTAAGCCTAGTAAACGTCTGAAAGGCTATATTTCCCTACAGATTAAGTTCCATTGGTCATGTTGGTGCGCCAAGTGCGTTTTGGTCAACCTCATTGTGCTACCAACTGACACCGTCGAAAATTTGCCCTCAAGGAAAACATGAATGTGAAGGAACCTGGCCTGGAATTTTGCATTGCAGCCAATATTGCGTAATATTTATGTTGTTTTACACAGGATAGTGCGTTTCGATGTGTTAATCTGGTACCAGGATAAAGGAAAACTTCTTGTTGATAAATTTTATTGAGCTGATGCTGGAATTGCAAATTTATATAGTGATTGCGATGTTTTGTGAGATGTTTTCATTTCGTGATGACGTGCCGAATTGGCGAATTACAGTACGATAATCATCGCTACAGGTAAATATCTTGCATATTTTCATGGATCGTGGGGGATGAGGTAATGTATTTTGCACGATCTTACAATAATACATTTTTAGTATGAGAACGACCTGTTCTTTCAATGCTGATTATGTTTTCTGTCCGTTGGTTTTAGTGTTACTTGGCATTAATGAAGAAATATTTTTTTTGATGTTATTATTTATTCTTAATATGTTAACTGATTGCACCTTGGATGTGGAATTTGATGGAACTTTTCGTGAAAGAAATGTCGCAACTGTGAGGCCGAGGACATGATAATGAACCTGTTGACATGAATTTTGGGTTTGCATTATTTGGAGGTTATGGGCGTGTTATGGAATTACACTTACCGGTAATTGGCAAGCCAAGTCTTACATCACAGAGGCTGACTAAAAGAAACCTTTTAAGATCTTTCTTATTTCTTCCACTCTATAAGGAGGAGGAATGCCATACCAAGCCTAGGCCTATACTCTGATTTACAAAAGATGGTCGGTGAAAGCTGTCAACCACTTGAAGGGTGAGGTGAGGAGTGGAGACGAGAGGGGTAACGGTCTCCTTAGCAACAGCGAGCAATGTTGCAATGTATGCCTACACAGCAGTGAGCTCATGGTTTGGTGTCTTAACTCGCCACGGTCATTAGACCGACACAGGCAGGGGGGGCTAACTTCCCCAGTATTTGTGTCTTCCTGCAGCCTCTTGGAATGTTATGAGTCATGATATGCTTCAGTGGCAACGCAACATTTCCCCATGTGCTGGCTTTGACAGCTGTCAGCGACCATTATTGGTAATTCAGAGTATACCTGGGCTGCATCCCGAATGAGACCTATTTGTATAAATTAGTGAGATGCCCTGTTGAGGAAATGATCAAAGGGAATAGAGGATAGAGCAATAAGGCAGAAATGCAAGGTTTTTGGCCCAGAAAAATCAAACTTGTGCAGTGTCCGTTGCCTGCCGCCATGAAAATCCGCAAAATTTACTACGGTATAGAAATGGCTAATGTTACTAAGATACCGGAGTTGAATATTTTATCGCTAGAGGGTGTTATTGCATTTTTTTTAGTAGTGCCAACATTACTGGTTCCAGACCAATGGTTTTCAACTAGACCAATAATGGTTAGGTAGCGCGGTCCTGCGGGCCCTGTTAGCTAATATAAACACTCCTGGTTTTTGTCACGCACAGTGGGGGTAGTCACGTATCAATAATATTTATCCAGGCCAATAGTTTTGCCTAGTAGTACAATCGGTAATTTTCACCAATAATTTCGTCCATACAGTCGCCAAACCTCGCAACAGGGGATTGCAGTGAAGTGAAGTGAAGTTGCAATCCAACATGACGACATTTTTTTTTTGGCAAGTTTATTACTTGAAAGTTAATGTTGACAATTTCCTTATTTTTAAAGTGTGAATGTGGTGTTTGTTAATAGCAGTTGGTTTCAATAATGTGGCACAGTAAGTAGCCTACAAACAATTTTCAGAGCGCTTCTAACAAAAATAATGCACTTTGAAACGGGCAACGGACACTGCACCAGAGCCCAGAAAATTGTGAAAATTTCTATAGACTGGTTGGTTGGTTCCTCAGTTTAGGGGCTGCGACAACTTGGTCATGTAGCCCCGTGTACTTTGGGTGTGTGTAGAATCTGTCTGATAACCGGTGTTAATTGTGATGGCTGTATTAGTGTGTGTATCTGTTTTTTAATTTAAATACAGACTGCAACTTAGAATTTTTCAAGTAGTTCCTACTTTTGCCGCCAAACGCCGCGGTCAACGACTACTAGGCCTAGTTCAGAACTTAGCTACTAGACGCCACCGCAGTCGGCTCTTGGCAACGAACGTAGAAACCTAAGAGCGTTGTTTACATTCTTAACCTATCCAATTTAGCTTCTCACAGGTGTAATTAGTGGAAGGTTCTTTAACATGACAAATCTATGACATGGGACCGCTGGCTTTACTTCCCCACCGAAGGAAGGCATACTGTTTATTTTTAACGCTCTTAAAAAATTCAACAGCTTCGGCCGGGTTTGCTTCTTTAGACTCATTGAAAATAAGAAGGCCCACTGAGCCTAGGCTATACCGGTATAGGAATAAGCGTGGGCCCTGTATTTCAGTTAATATAAAGTAGAATAAGAGTTATGATCTATCGTAGGGACATGACATGATTGATGGCTGACATTGTTCTGCTACGAAGATAAGTTTGAATCTTAAAGGACTAGGCTACTTGTGATCTGTAAGCTATACTGTGAGATTGTCATGTCATGTGGAGAGTTTTGCAGGTTCCTTTTTTAAAAGTACAGGCACAAAGTTCCGGTCATCTTTAGGTTATGCACTGAGAAGGGGATAGGTTCCGCCTGATCAATACAACGTAATTCACATTTAAAGGGTTGTATTAACACCCTTGTGGTACATGTTTCGGGTCCTTATTATGGCCCCTTCATCAGCCTCAAAACAACAATAGATATCAGTATCATATAGGATTCAATAAAGGTAAAATCTAACATGAAATGTATGATTGACATGAATGAAAATGAAACATATTAAACAATTATGGGTAATGTGGTGAAACATATGAAAAAACATATCATAGATGGGGACATAAAACTATTAAGTACAAGACAAAGATTAAAAACGCATTAAAATAGCAAGTTGCAATTACAAGCACTTCTAGTGCATGTCGAATAATGTCTTGCAAAGTTCGTATTGGAGTCCTATATTATAACACAGTGCTTGATCCAATTCTGCTTCCGTGTCATCGAGTCCATTATTATTAAATGGTTGAAACTTGTAGAGAAAGCCTTATGGTATCTGTAATCTCCTATTAGACTAGTAGTCAAATCATAATACATGCATACATACTACTAGTCTAATAGGAGATTACAGATACCATAAGGCTTTCTCTACAAGTTTCAACCATTTAATAATAATGGACTCCAATACGAACTTTGCAAGACATTATTCGACATGCACTAGAAGTGCTTGTATTTGCAACTTGCTATTTTAATGCGTTTTTAATCTTTGTCTTGTACGTAATAGTTTTATGTCCCCATCTATGATATGTTTTTTCATATGTTTCATCACATTACCCATAATTGTTTAATATGTTTCATTTTCATTCATGTCAATCATACATTTCATGTTAGAATTTACCTTTATTGAATCCTATATGATACTGATATCTATTGTTGGTTTGAGGCTGATGAAGGGGCCATAATAAGGACCCGAAACATGTACCACAAGGGTGTTAATACAACCCTTTAAATGTGAATTACGTTGTATTGATCAGGCGGAACCTATCCCCCTCTTAGTGCATAATTGTTCAATCAATACGGAACCATGACAAATACGAATATCATCTTTAGGTTCCAAAAATTGTTTTTTCGCGACCACAATATTACAAATGGTGCGAGCATTTAGGCCTAGATAGAAGTTAGTATTAAAATGTCTGATCTCGGTGGGACTCGCCACATAGTGGATGAACTATGGATGCTGCCGAGAAGTTTTTCCAGTCCCGTGGTGTAGGAGAAGCACACCTGTCTCTCGCCTGGAGGCCCCAGGTTCAATTCCCAGCTCTGGAACTCGGTGCACTCAGCCTCGTGTGGACAATTGAGTAGCTGTCTGATCAGAGAGGCAGCTCCTTGTCATGAAAGCCAAGATTAACGGCCGAGGGGATCTGTGGCGCTGATCACGCGTCACCCTGCCGTCTGTAGGCCAAATGGCTGAGCAGAGGTCGCTTGGTAGGCCAAGGAAGATAAGTGTTCCACATCAGTATTTAGGTAACTGCACCAAGGTATTTGCATGTCTTAACGACATAACTGGTACTTAGAAATTTGAGAGTTCATTCTGGTTCTGTATTGATAATCTAATCAAAATATATAAGTACGGTATGAAAAATTCCGCCTGATCAATACCTTTTATTTCAAAACACTATATAAATACACACACAAGTATATGGGACTACATGACCATGATGTCGCAAAGCCCCGAAATAATCAACAACATAGATGTGGAAGTGAATCGTGGATGTGGCGTGGACTGTTTGTATTGCAATTGGAATCCGCACATACCCGGATTGCATCAGAGTTGGGTTTGAGTCCCAATGACGGTATGTGTTCAATGGGACATGTTTCAAGGTCTTTTCAAGTTTGGCCCTTTCTTCAGTCAATACTAAAGAATAACATTAATAGCTAGGACAGGCATTACTAAATGCCTAAATTAGCAATGCTTGCGCTAGGTTCTTTAGTATTGGCTGAAAAACGGGCCAAACTTGAAAAGACCTTGAAACATGTCCCATTGATCACATAGTGTTTTGAAATAAAAGGTATTGATCAGGCGGAATTTTTCATACATATACTTTGATAGCTGAAGCCTCCGTGGCTTAGGTGGCCTCTCACCGCTGGGTCCGTGGTTCAAATCCCGGTCACTCCATGTGAGATCTGTGCTGGACAAAACAGAGGCAGACAGGTTTTTCTCCGGGTACTCCGGTTTTCCCTGTCACAATTTCATTCCAGCAACACTCTCCACTATCATTTCATTTCATCTGTCATTCATTTAATCATTGCCCCACAGGAGTGCCTCAGGCCTCGGCAGCCTGCACAGTTCATATCCTCGCCGCTAGATGGGGGCTTCATTCATTCCATTCCTGACCCGGTCGGAGACTGGAAGCAGGCTGTGGATTTTCATTTTCATTTTTTTCATTTTGATAGCTAGTACTAACAACTTAAACACATAAAGGAGCAAGCTTGTAGTTTTACACGACTGTTAATCTCACGGTCATGAACCATGGGACTTCTTGTTTTGAGGATTCCAGACCACAGGGTGTGATAATTAACTTTCGGAAATCTCACATGCATTGACTGGGAATTGAACCCGGTTCGAATTGGTGAGAGGCAAGCACCTTGACCACTGCGCCATCATGCCAATGCAAATGCAGTTGGAGTGCTATAAACTAACGGAGCACAAGCAGAAATTTGTTTATTAACTTAATAATGAATGAGACGTCATCGTGGCTTTAACATACCTTGTTTCATCTTCTGGGGACATTACCAATTCAAATTAGTAACCCTGCACCAGAAATGTGTGCTAAATTACGTAAATACAGTATATGTCGCACCCCCGGTGCAAGACTGCCACAAGTCAAAAAACATGAATTTTGATGTATGTGGTACTTATAAATGCCTATAATCAAGTCCGTGTCTTGTAAAACTGCCACAACCAAGATCCTATAATTAGCAATTCTACGGCACTGAATAGAAAACTGCCATAACTCAAAATTATTATTATTTTTGATTAAAACAAATAAGTTAACTATAATCTATTAAAGAACTTTGTATGCTATTGTATAGTACTAGACAATGTTAGAAGTTAGTAATACGGTACTTTCACCTTAATTATGCAAATATTTATATTTTTCCTATTAGCTCAAAATTTTTAAATACTTCTCCTGAAAAAGTGTCCTTTTTGACTTGTGGCAGCCTGCACCGGGTGTGCGATGTGTTTTATTTATTGCTCTTTTAACAACGGTGAGCATTTTGTTGATCGTAGAATCAGAAAACTTGTCCACCTCACCATGAACCAGTGGTGCGGTTTTGTCCAAAACTGTGGTACACTAGATGCTATCCATGCTGCTTGATTGCTCATCGAGAAACATTGTGAAAAATCAAGACGCCTCAATATTGCTTTCCTCGACCTTGAAAGGCATTTGATCGTGTTCCACATGACCCGATTTGGCTTACCCTCGAAGATCATGGTATCCCTGAAGTGTTGATAGATTGGGATCAAATTGCTATATGACGACCCAGAGAGCCAAGTACAATCAGTGGCTGGATTATCTAGCGATTTCCCAGTTTCTGTTGGCATCCATCAGGTATCTGTACATTCACCTCTCCTCTTCATTACAGTCATGGATACTGTTACAAGGGATCTACATAATTCTGTACCTTGGACAATGCTATATGCTGACAATGTGCTTCTGGCTTCTGAGGATAAGACTGATCTGCAATTACAAGTTCAGGCATGGACCAACCGCCTCGCAGAATATGCATTACGGCTCAACATTAAGACAACCGAATACTTGACAATGGATCTAAATGATCCGAATACGATTCAAATTAATAGTGTTGACCTTCCAAAGACATTGTCGTTTAAATATCTTGGCTTGTCTATTACTGCAGATGGAACCCTCATACCTGAAATATCACATCGCATGAGCAGCGCATGGCTGAAGTGGCGTTCTTTGTCCGGTGTCTTATGTGATAAGAAGATTCCAGACCGGCTCAAGTCTAAAGTTTATCGTTCTGCGGTCCGTCCTGTTGCTCTGTATGGGGCAGAGTGCTGGCCTTCAACTAAGGAGTTGGAACAGCAACTTGGTGTGATGGAGACAAAGATGTTTAGATGGGCATCTGGCTTGACACTCCAGGATCATGTCGTAATAATGACATTCGCAGAGTTAACCAAAAAAGCAGACCCTGCTAATTTGGGGGACAAATGCTAAAGAAAAAGAAGAAACTCTTTTAACAACGGCAGCAATGTTCGACAGCGCATGAGGTTTTGTTCAACTGTCAACAAGGAACACACACCGAGCTGCACACATTGTTGCCTACATGTGGGATACAAAATACACAACACTAATTAAAGATTATATGTGCGTGACAAAAACCAGGGGTGTGTATATATGGCTAACGCGGCCCACTACCTAACAATTATTGGTCTAGGCAAAAGCCATTGGTCCGGATTTAACAAATTTTACAGGTGCACCATAAGCGCAGGGTTGGCAATACTATATTTGATGGTAATTCACGCACATAATGGCAGACACAGCTGGAATTTTACGGTATAAATCATGATCTAAAAAGGGGTTGGCGGGTGGGTTATGGACAGCGGAGGAGTAAACATCTATTACTACATCATTTCCAGATTTATTTATCATCATTAGATAGATATTTTGGCTAATTTTAGTAATTTAAAAAATGTTATATTATGTCTCATTTATTGTTACCCGGAATTCTAATTTGTGGTGGTTACGGTAGGACTATGTTATGCCCTAGGCTAGTGACAGAATTCGTGCCGTGTGGCGATGAGATGTAAGGTCGGTGATAATCTTCATCATTCTCCTATAACACCTCATTTCAAATGCTTTTATTCTTTTCTGCTGTGCCAATAGTTCAAGTTTCACTTCCACGTTCCAAACAAAGACTTTTCAAAAATTACTTCCTAATATCTAAATCTACATTTTGATGAAAACAGATTTCTATTCTGTGGAAATGCTTTCCTTACCTGAGCCAACCTATTTTTTATATCTTCCTACCTTCTTCTTCTTCATTTCCCGTTTCCAGTTCCCTAGGTCGGGTTGCGAATCAAGGACCTCCCCAGTTGTCTATCCCTCCACCATTCATTTCCTTCTTTCAATACTTCTATTTCTTGTACTCTTTTCTCTATGCTTTCCTTCACCGTATCTATCCACGTCTTTCTGGGCCTTCCTCGTGGTCTTCTTCCTGGTATTTTCTCCATAAATATTCATTTTGTTCCTCTATATTCTTCCATTCTTATCATATGTCCGTACCACTTCAGCTTACGGTCTCTATCTTGTCTTGTAGTTTTGGGAACCCAGTTCCCTCCCTAATTTCCACATTTCTAATTTCATCCCTCCGGGTCTTCCCAATTATTCCTCGAAGGAACTTCATCTCGGCTGCTTGGATTCGGCTTGCATCACGTTTTGTTGTGGTCCAAGTACCTGCTGCATATGTCAAAATTGGTATGTAATACATTGAGAATAGAACTTTCTTGCATTTCTCTGGAAGGAAATTATCTTCCTACCATAACTATGAAATGAGATTTAAATGTAAAGGTTATCATACAGAATACTGGCCAAGAGTTGTGGTACAAGATGTCGCAACCTTTTCGCTCGGTGAATGGGGAAACTGCAATGTTGTTTCTTTGTTAATTTTTTTGGGGGTGTTTATGTCAACAAGGTTGTACGTACAAAAACAATGCCCCAGATTCCCCTTGCCTGTACTACAAACAGTAATTTTTGTCCAGGCAGTGGTCAGCGACCAATGAGCTCATCTTTACAATGACTTTAGCGAACTAAGAACTCCCTCAACATTCTCTCTTCCCTATAGAGGTACCAAAAGACGAAATGTTGTCTTTCATGGCCAAATAATTAAACATCTGCAAATATCCCCAAATGGGAAGCTCCAAGATGAAGAAAAGGAGGAGGAGGAAGTCGACCATCAACAACCTGGTTAGGGAAGCGTAGTTTTGACCTAAAATGAAAGAAGAAAGGCTTCAGGGGAATGCGGTGAAGTGAAGTTGGCAACATTGCCTAATACGAGCCTTATTCAATATGCCGACTAATAATTTTGTCAGTTTATTACTGCAAAATTAAAATGTTTATAGAGCTTAGCAACTTGAAGTGTGACCCTGCGTGAGCGCTAGCTCTGTCAGCCAGAGTGACAGAGAGTACAGCGGGCTTGTAGTTCGCATTTTTTCCAGGGTTTCAGTTGGAGTTGCTGCGCTCTAATTTCGTTATTCAAGTGCCAATTTTGTTGGCTAGTGAACTGCATTTTGTCTTGATACTGGCAGAGCGAGTATAAACAACTTTTGGAGTGATGCAATCAAAATTACTAATTATTGGAGCGTGGCTACTTAAGAGGTTGAGTGCCAAATTTCTTAGAATGCTGAGAAACAAACCACTAGGCAATTCTGTGGACCTTTCATTTATCACACAGTTTGATGTGTTGTACTAGTGAACAGCTGTCTGTCTGAAGGTCAATTACCAGCTGAGTTTATTTAAGAGGCAGGGACTTGCTTAGTGGAACAACTGCAGAGCACTATGATTGCCTCAAGATGTGACCAACTTAGTGGAACAACTGCAGACCACTATGATTGCCTCAAGATGTGACCAAGTTCCCTAAAGTTTCAATTCGTGACTTGGTATCATAGCAATGTTTCATTCTAAATTGTGCTCTGAAAGAAGTTCATTTTCCGTATTGACAGATTCACTATATAACAAAAGAGAAACTGTTCCGCATAGTCAATACCTTTATTAAAAACAAGTTATAAACTTGTTATTATATGGTACATTAGAACAGTGCTAAATAAGTGTTTATTCACAAGAACCTAGCACTACCAATGGTGTTACATTTTACTGATGCGCACTTATGTTACTTCTCATGGTTAATATGTTCTTTTTCACCTCATTTCATCCATTCACTCATCATTTTCTGTATTTTTTAAATGATATCTTTAATTATGCTGGATTTTACAACTTAATTTATGGCTGAAAAGGAATCAGTACTAGAGGCCCCGAAACATGTACCTTATAATAACAAGTTTATAACTTGTTTTTAATAAATGTATTGACTAGGCGGAACAGTTTCTCTTTTGTTATATAGTGTTTCATTCTGTCGTGAAACATGTTTTTTTGGGGTAGATCAACTTAACAACATAATAACCTTCGGAATGCAGAAGAAGGCTGTTAGAATGATGAGAGGAGTGTATCAAGCTGAATCATGTAAGCCTGTTTTTAAATATTTCTCAAGTATAGCTTTGACATGCATTTATAGACAGCGAGAGCCTTCCCTATAGAATGTAGCTTTTCCGAGGCCTGTGGCGGGCGGAGAGTGATTAAGTCACAGCTAGTTGACTAGCATATACCATGACACATCCGCGGTTTATAGCTTGATTACATTCCCTTCACTTGTAGTGAAGTACTTTAGCCTGCCTTGTATCCCGTGAATATGGTAAGGTATTGAACAAAACATCAAATTTTCCTAGTGAAAACTTATCTTCTGAAGAAGAAATCTACTTGTAAATGTGTTCTAACGTTGCAGCGCCGTGAGATTTTTACTTGAGGGGGAACCTCAAACAAAAGGTGTACAGAAACAATCCATGTACTCGGGAAGCTCTCGAGAACAATATAACTGCACCGATACAAAATATCAGTGAGGATGAATTACAGAGATTGTACCAAAACTTCCTACGTTGGTGCAATGTGTGTTTAGAAATTAAGGACAGCATTTACAGCAACTAACTTACTCTGAAATTCATGTAAGTAATGATGATTATTAAATGCGATAAAAAGTGGTAATGTGTTACACTAGTTGGGCGCTACGCTGCTGCTAGCCATAGTGCCCCGGACGTCACGCGGCCATTGCGAAGCCCCATTCTATAGAAAAGGCTCTCACTGTATTAGAGATGTTTTTATTTGGGGACAGAAATATGGAAAGAAATAGCAACATGAAAATGAAAATCCACAGCCTGCTTCCAGTCGACTGACCGGGCCAGGGAATGGAATGAATGAAGCCCCCATCTAGCGGCGAGGATGTGAACTGTGCCGGCTGCCGAAGTCTGTCGCACTCCCCTGGGGCAATGATTAAATGAATGACAGATGAAATGAAATGATAGAGGAGAGTGTTGCTGGAATGAAATTGTGACAGGGAAAACCGGAGTACCCGGAGAAACACGTGTCTGCCTCCGCTTTGTCCAGTACAAATCTCACATGGAGTGACCGGGATTTGAACCACGGACCCAGCGGGGAGAGGCTGGCGTGCTGCTGCCTAAGCCACGGAGGCTCGGAAAGAAATAGCAACATATTGCAGCAAAATATTGATATCCATTAACCTAACCCTAGGCAAAAGTATTCTTTACATATCTGTAGGATTAGGACAACTACTACTCAGAAAGGAACTTTCCACATGGGGATAAAGTAACCGGTACATAATAATCTTCCCTCAACCATAACAACTATAGGCAGTTTAAATGAAGTCAAATTTGAAGGTGTTTTTGTTGGGACATTGCTTCTATTCTATTGAGTGCGCCTGGTGGTGTAGTGGCTAGCATCCTTGGCTGTCACCGCCGAGGCCCGAGTTTGGTTCCCAGCTCTGCCAAGATATTTAATTCTTGTCTGATGGCTGGAACGGGGCACACCCAGCCTGGTTAGGCAAAACTGAGAAGAGGTGGGTTCCATTCCTAGCTCAGCCATCCTGGAAGTGGTTTTCCATGGTTTTCCCCAATTCTACTCCAGGCTAATGCCGGGGTGGTACCTAACTTAAGGCCATGGCCACTTTCTGCCCAAATCCTACCTCAAATACACACACTAGTACAGACATCACAGTGACACAGGTTATGAGACAAATTATACACACACACAAGTACACGGGGCTATATGACATCGATGTCGCAAAGTCCCTGAAAGAATCAACAACAAGTATTGAAGAGTATCTCTCTCACAGTGATTCTGACTAAAGCTGTAAATAGCCTATGCACTCTTGTATGATGTTATGCTGTTTTCTATCCATACTAGGTATTATGGTTGGTTCCTCAGTTTAGGGGCTGCGACAACACGATCATGTAGCCCCGTATACTTTGGGTGTCTGTTTAATCTGTCCTATAACCGTTGTTAATTGTGATGGCTGTATTAGTGTGTATCTGTTTTTAATCTAAGTAAGGGCTGCAGACATTCAATTTTCAAGTAGTTCCTACTTTTGCTACCAAACGCCACAGTCAATGACAACTAGTTCTGAACTTGGTTACTAGATGCCACCACAGTCGGCTCCTGGTAACTAACGTTGGAACCTAAGAGTGTTAGTCAAATCTAACCTATAATTTAGCTTCACACAAGTGAAATTAGTGAAAGGTTCTTGTACATGCCATAAATCTATGGCATAGGACCGCCGGCTTTCCTTCCCCTCCAAAGGAAGGCATTCTGAGGGATTTTAATGCTCTTAAAAAAGTAAAACCAATTATGAACACAGTGCAGAATTACAGATCAGCTTGGAAGGATCATGTACAACGTATGAAGACCGGCCGGATCACCAGACGAGTCCTCAAATACCAACCTAGAGGCAGAAGAGACGTAGGTCGACCTACAAAGAGATGGAACGAAACCGTAACAGACCACCTGGCCTAACACTTGATAGGGAGAAGAAGAAGTTATTGTTTTACGTCACTTTTAACAACTGCGGATTTTAGAGTTGCCAGGGTGCTGGGATTTTGCCCTGAAGGGGATCTTTAACATGCCAGTAAATCTACCGACACGGCTCCCTAGCATTTGTGCACTCTCAAATGCCAACTGACTGTACAAGGATTCGATCCAGCAACCTTGGGCACAGTAGGCGAGAAAGTTATCGCTGAGCCATGCAGCCAGTCCCATAAAAAATAAACTGGTACGAACAACACGTTACTCCCCAGCTCTGATTTAGAGGTACGGCAGTCAATTATTGGACAAATAATCAGCTCCAATGTTTCAATTGGCTATTAATTAATCCACTTAACAGAGGCAGTAACATGCTATGACAATACATCGTAAAGGTATTACACAATCACTTCTCTGCTGGAAAAAGGGGCGTGGTCATCATTGGCATTTAGTCCCGTGTACTTGGGCCAGTGTGGATTTTTTTCTGATAACCTGTGTTAGTGTGTGTATTTGTAATTCAGATGGGGATTGGGAAGGAGGTGGCCATGGCCTAAGTTAGGATGTTTGAGGTGGGAATCAAACCCACCTTTTCTCAGTTTTGCCTCATGAGCCTGAGTGTATGCCATTCCAGCCCTGAGACCTGAATTAAATTTCTTGACAGACTGGCTGTGTGGCTCAGCGGTAATGTTCTCGCCTACTATGGCCAAGATTGCAGGATCGAATCCTGGCGCGGCCATTTGGCATTTGAGGGTGGGCAAATGTATGGGAGCCGTGTCAGTAGACTTACTGGCACGTTAAAGATCCTCTTCGGGGCAAAATTCAGGAACCCCAGCATCTCTAAAAGCACATAAAGTAATAAAAAATGTCCTGCATAACTCAACAAATTGCTAGCATTTCGCCCCAGTGTGCCAATTGGGCTCTTCATTTGGTAAAGGCACACCTACCAAGATGCGTAGCAGGCACACACTGAGAAGGCCATGCAAGACGCTTTGCTACATATGTAGCCACGTCATGAGCATGCCAGTGTACCACGGGAGTCAAAAACTCCACTCCAAAACAATAAACCTTGCTTTGGCATTGACTATAATCAAATGTTCTCGAAAGAGAATCAAAATTAATATTGTCCGTTGAGCCATTATAATTAACACATAAAGTGATAAAAGCCCCAGTGTGCCAATTGGCACACTTTACCAACTGAAGAGCCCATTTGGTACACTGGGGCGAAACGCTAGCAATTTGTTGAGTTATGCAGGACATTTTTTTATCACAGTAGTTAAAAGGGACGTAAAACCAATAACATTATTATTATTAAATTTCTTGACAGAGCTGGGAATCAAACACGGACCTCTGGGGTGACAGCCAAGAATGCTAGCCACTACATCATGAGGTGGTTTTCTGGGTATTCACCAACCGATTTGATCTTGTTTTTTTGTGTGAATGTCTATTAAATAACAAACGGAAGAGTAATGTACAGGGAATTTCAAAGTGGTGGTAGAGTCGTGTCACCTTAAATATGTTGTTCATCTTGTGGCTTTGTGACTAGCCTTCTTGGCTGTCACCTCCTGAGGTCCGGGTTTGATTCCTGTCTCTGCCAAGAAGTTCGATTCTGTTCTGAAGGCTGTGACGATGTTCACGAATCTTCGTGAGACAGAACTGAGAAGAGGAGGTGGGTTCGATTCCTACCGTGTCTATTCCAGGCAAATGCCTGGACGGTACTTAAATTATGGCCATAGCCGCCTTCTACGAACATATTTCTACAGCGTTCAAAATAGTATTTGGAACTTTTATTTTAATTCAAATTATTTGTAAGGATATCCATTTTTATTATTTGACAAAGTATAATAATTATCAATAAATGATAAAAATGGTCCGGTTAGCTCAAACAATGCCATTTCGCCCCAGTGTGCCGTTGGGCTCGTCAGTTGGTACAGACACACCTACCAATACGCGTGGCTAGCACATACTGAGAAGGCCATGCAAGACACAAAATACAAGTAGTATTGACGTCACGAGCATGCCAATGTGCTTCGGGAGTCAAACCCCCTTTCGTAAAAACAAAAGCCTTACCTTGGCAATCCAAATAAGGTTTTGAATATTCCCGAAGAGAATATGATGTAGTTTCCATTTGAGCGGATGAATTATCAATAAATGATAAAAATGGTCCGGTTAGCTCATTTATCATTTATTGATAATTCATCCGCTCAAATGGAAACTACATCATATTCTCTTCGGGAATATTCAAAACCTCTTAAAGTATAATAAGTTCTGAATATTAAAAACCGTAAGTCAATATTAATTTGTACTTTTTATTGTACCGGTTTCGGGCATATTGTGGTCTTCCTCGGCGCAAATAATAATATGAATAATATGAATAGAAATGCAAGGCTAACATTTTTTTTCTACCATAAACAAAGGTTGTTCTCAAAACTATTTCAAAAAATTATTCTCATTTTCTTATCCACCGACAGTAGTGGCTATGCTGGCTAAAGCGCAGCATTAGGTCATGGGGCCAAGGTCTCTGCTGACTCGGTAGACGCGTGGGTTCGAGCCCCACCGTCGGCCGTCCTTGAAATGGTTTTCCGTGGTTTCCCCATTTTCAACACCAGGCAAATGCTGGGACGGTACCTTCTGACAGGCCACGGCCGCTTCCTTCCCCATCCTTGCCTAGTTTCATTCACCATCATTCATTTCATGTTTTCCGTGGTTTCCCATTTTCAACACCAGGCAAATGCTGGGACGGTACCTTCTGACAGGCCACGGCCGCTTCCTTCCCAATCCTTGCCTAGTTTCATTCACCATCATTCATTTCATCTCTCATTAACTCCTCTCATGAGGTTGGCGTCAGTAAGGGCATTCGGCCGTAAAAACCATCACCACAAAGACTTCCATCGCATCTCATCCCCAACCCCGTTGGAAAAAAACGGGAATAATAAGGGGTATACATTCTCATTTTCTTATCCATACTGGCAACTTCAATCGTAACCTAAATTGTTTTATGTCTAACTATTTTGATGGAAAACGGCACCATATTTAAATTTTCGAATTTTCCGGATATATCCGTTTCCAGCTCGCGGCTGAAAAGTATGCGCCGGATATATCCGTATTCCGCTCAGGAAGGGTTAAACATATACACATTTTATTATAGTTCACTTGTTGTCGATTATGTCATGCACCGATTTCCTCGACAACACACCTCCCTTTTCTCCTGGGTTTAACATTAACTATTTTGATGGAAAACGGCGCCATATTTAAATTTTCGAATTTTCCGGATATATCCGTTTCCAGCTCGCGGCTGAAAAGTATGCGCCGGATATATCCGTATTCCGCTCAGGAAGGGTTAAACATATACACATTTTATTATAGTTCACTAGTTGTCGATTATGTCATGCACCAATTTCCTCGACAACACACCTCCCTTATTTTATTTCTTTTGAGGAATCTAGCAACCCTGATTGCATCATCCACTCGCCAGACACGACACAGGGAATTACAGTCGATCCAACTGAGGCTCTCCCAGTAACTATTAAGACTGTAGATTTAATTCAGGTATTGTTTTACAGCTTGCTCATTGTGATAATGCTTTTGCTTTCAGAATACGGATGAATCTACTATAAATTGAGTGTCGTTGCCTTGGACGTCAAGATGGGGTCCATAGCTCTTGAAGAGTACGAGCTGATGAAGGACTCCAAATACAGAGTGTGAGTATTGTTATATATTCTAACTGTAGGATCAGATGCTAAATTACTCTTTATTCAGATGTTAAGCCAAGACTGGCAGTTGCTAACGCCTGTGCACAGTTAGGTACTGTACTTGCCATTTGTCGTCGTCGGCTGATACTCGTTTCAGAGTATTCGTTTCTCTCCTGCAATTCTTCAATGTCCATTATATGGCATGTAGATGTCTTTGGTGGCTTATCAAGCCAATCGGTGCTTGAAACAAGTAATTAAAATCCACAACCCGACCTGGTGCACCTAGGCGGAACTCTGCCCAAGACATGGCAAAAAACCTAGAAGAAATGCTGGATTCTGATTACGAGGGCAGATCGAAAAGTCTTTGCCCCTATTTTTTTTTAGGAAAAAAAAAAAAAAAGACATACCGTGACAGACTCGTGCAAGCGCGCCTGGCGGCAGACTCGTGTGAGCTCCTGGTGGCAGCCATTTTTGTTCTCTGGCTGTAATTGTCAGATGAGCTGGTGGATGCAATCGAGAAGGCGCCGTGTACAGGATCTTTCGTATAAAGTAAGAACGGCAAGCGGCAATTTTGTTATCCGCTGCTCCGGTGGCCTTGGCCGAGCTTGTGCCGCGCCACCGCAGCCCCCTGCTGTAGTATTGAAGCTTGAGCATAGTACATACTTGATCTTGCAATACGCGTGCAGGTGTTCAGTCACCAGTCGGAACCTCAGATGCTAACATGGTGTGACAGTTATCATTGCAACATCGTATTTTTATTTTATTTTTCAAGTAAAACTTCTTTTAACAAATTTTATCAAATCCTCACATATTGGAGGAACTGAAAGGAAAAGTTACGCATACAATCAGAAACATTACAGTGGCAGAACTCACTCGTGTCGGCCAGAATGTGGTTACCAGATACAATGCCTGTATAACCCAGAGAGGACGACACTTCCAGCATCTTTTATAAGGTAAGATTTCATACAGGATTGTACACATGCTTCAAGCAGGGGGCCACGGTGAGCCACAAGCTCGGGCAAGGCCACTGCTGCAGCGGATGACAAAACTACCGCTTGCCGTTCTTACTTTATATGAAAGACCCTGTATGTAGGGATAGATGAAGATTGAGATTCTGTGAACGAGAAGGTGTGGAGAATGGATGTGTTGTTTTAGAAAGACTAGAGCTCGACGACGATTCTAGAATTACATTAATGTTTATTAGTGTAAGGTGAGATAAATAAAGCAGTAGTGTATTTGTATATGCTTGACCGGTTATTTCAAGAACCGTGAACATTACAACACCTAGGTAATTACAAATACACGTACTGTTCTACACACCTTACAATATTTTTCCACATAGTTTCTATATTTGTTCAGACATTTGTCCCATCGCAGCATTAAATTTGAGATGCCCCCGGACTGTTGTCTTGGTGTCATCGTTGCACGTGAATCGCTGTCTTCTTCAGCAAGCCAAAAACTTGGAAATCACTAGGGGCGAGGTCCAGACTGAATGGTGGGTGGTCCAGACTCTCCCAGTGAAATGACCGGAGCTTGGTTGGTTCTTAAGTTTAGGGGCTGCGACAACGCAGTCATGTAGCCCCGTGTACTTTGGGTGTGTGTAGAATCTGTCTGATAACCGGTGTTAATTGTGATGACTGTATTAGTGTGTGTTATCAACATCATCATCATCTTGTACAGTTTCCAGCCCCAGGCTGGGTCTGTTTGGAACATAAGCCTCGCCACTTAGTCCTTTCTTCCCACCACCTCTCCGCTGTCACTCTGGTCCAGTCCTCGCCTCTCTTCTTGAAACATTCCTCCACTCCTTTCAGCCATCTATCTCTTGGTCTTCCCCTTGGTCATTTCTTCTGCATCTGCATCTCATGTATCCTCTTGGGAATCTTCTTCTCATCCATTCTCTTTATGTGTCCATACCACCTCATTCTTGATGTCTCAATCCTACTTTGCAAGGGCTCCTCTTTCACCATTTCCCTGACCTTTTCATTCCTCACCCTGTCTCTTCTTGTTACTCCGATCCTACTTCGCAGGAACTTCATTTCACCTGCCTGTATTCTGCTTATGTCTCTTTTCTTCATTGTCCACGTTTCTGAAGCATAGGTCAGTATCGGGATATAGTAGCTTCTGTATAACACTTCCTTGCTTTTTTGTGGGACATCTTTATTCCACACTAAGCTCCTAATGCTTCTCAGAAATGCTTCTGCCTGTCTGCCACGTTCTGTAATCTCTTTGTCATTTCTCCCATTTTCGTCCACTATACTTCCCAAGTACTTGAGACTTTCCACCTTCTTCAGCTGTCCACCTCCAAGTGTTATCCCACTCATTGGTCTGTCCTTTTTCCTGGTCGTTAACAGGATCTCACATTTACTGATGTTGAACTTCCATCCGTACTCTCCCTCTGTTTCTTCCCAAGCCTTCAGTTGCTCCTGAATTTCCTCCTCCCTGTTTCCCCAGACCATGAGATCATCTGCAAACACCATTGCTTTCATCTTATCTTCTCCTATCTTTCCTGCTACCCGTGTCATTACCTCGTCCATAACCACAATAAAGAGAAGGGGTGACAGCGCACTACCCTGTTTCAGGTCACTCATTTGTCTGAACCAGTCTGTTCTTTCCCCTCCAACTTTCACACAACTCACACTTCCACAATACATCTCCTTCACTCTGCCTACAGTCCCTTTTTCCACACCCATGTTTTCCATTGCTTTCCAAACCTTCTCCCTACACACACTATCATAGGCCTTTTCGATGTCCAGGAAGGCCATCAACAGATCCTCTCCAAATTCGTAGTGGAGTTCCTGGAGCTGTCTCACTGAAAATATGAGATCCACTGTTGATCTCCCAGGTCTGAAACCATACTGCTCCCCTCAATTTTCTCTCCACTTTGGCTCGTATTCTACTTTCTAATATCTTTTCATATATCTTGGCACAGTGAGGTATGATTGTGACTCCCCGGTAATTTCTGCACTCCTTTCTGCTTCCTTTCTTAAATTAGTGTGTGTTATCTGTTTTTTAATTTAAGTACTGCAACTTAGAATTTTTCAAATACTTCCTACTTTTGCCGCCAAGCGCCACCGTTAACGACTAATAGGCCAAGTTCAGAACTTAGCTTCTAGACGCCACCGCAGTCGGCTCTTGGCAACGAACGTAGAAACCTAAGAGCGTTGTTTACATTCTTAACGTATCCAATTTAGCTTCACACAGGTGCAATTAGTGGAAGGTTCTTTAACATGACCGGAGCTTGTTAGTGGTTCTGGTTGCCACATGTGGTCTCGCATTGTCATGGTCCTCTGAAGAAGTTACTGGCAGGACAGCGATGTATGTGTAATGAAGACGCCAAGACAGCAGTTAGACGATGGTTCCACAGTCAGCCAGCTGAATTCTACCAAAGGCGCATCTGAAATTTAGTGCTGCGATTGGAAAAATGTGGAGACTTATGTGTAAAAATAGTGTAAGGTACATAGAACAGTACATATATTTGTAATTACCTGTATGTAATATATATTTTTTTTGCTAAAAAAATAGGGGCAAAGACTTTTCTATCCGCCCTCGTATTTGGGCGTGTAAGCCAATCTTCAGAATCTCCCACAGTTCCCAGCCATAGGCCTAGTCTGTTTGGAACATAAGCCTCTTCATTGTCTTCTGTCTTCCCACCATTTCTCAGTCTCCACCTTGGTCCAGTCTTCTCCTTTCTTTTGCAAGCAGTCCTCCACAGCTTTTACCCACCTGTCTCTTGATCTTTCTCCCTTTAATTTCATCTTGGCGTCTCCAACTCACAAACTCATAAGTCGTGGGACGTGGGTTGGCGACCACGGGACCCCAGCTTAGTCCGGCATTGCTTCCACTTACTTGTGCCGGGCTCCTCTTTCATGTCGACCTCCCTTGGTCAACTATTGTTCTTTTCCGACCCCAACGGTATTAGGGTATCCGAGGCCTAGGGAGTCTTTCAATTTCCCGTCTTAATTGGCCCTTGTCTCATCTTTCCTGATACCCTCATTCTTCGAAGGGTCAGTCTTCTTTTTCTTTTCTTGTTATCTCCTGCCTTCTGCACAAGGCCCTTAAGGGGGCAGGGTGTATGTAGCCCCACCATTTCTGGTGCACCCTGGATAGTGCTACACCCTCAAGGGCTCACGGCTGGTGCGTTTGGGAGTTGGCGACCCCAAGGGATTCCTGAGCTGGGTCCGTTTTGTCCCATTTTTCTTCTGACCTTGGGGCGGGCCTTCTCCTCTTTCCCTTTCTTATCTGCCTTTCATGACTCTCCTTCCTTCCAAGTCCCTCAATCCTAATTCTTCGAGGGTTGAGGGCAGTTCTTTTCTTCCTGTCCTTTAATTGCCTTAGCCTTTATTTGTTTATCATTTCTTCTTCTAGTATGTAAGTTTGCAGTTAGTATTAGTTATAGTTTTCATTCTCATCTCATCTTTCACTATCACCCGAACCATTAGGGGCCGATGACCTAGATGTTAGGTCCTTTAAAACAATCATCATCATCATCATCATCATCTATCCAGGGTTCACCATAAGTCGTGAGGCTACATACACCCTGCCTCCTTTAGGGCCTTGAGCAGAAGACAGGGGATACCAGGAAAATAAAATAAGAGGAATACTTTGTAAACTTGCTAAATGTTAAAGGAGAATTATCTGGCAACGTGGCAGATTTTGAGATTATGCAGAAGGAGAATGAGGACGGAGCAGAATCACGGTTGAGGAAGTAGAGAGGGTGGTAAATAAACTACAATGTTACAAAGCAGCAGTGGTAGATGAAATTCGGCCAGAAATGGTAAAGTGTAGTGGGAAAACAGGGCTGAAATGGTTGCATAGAATAATCAAATAGGCATTGGTTTTAGGAAAGGTACCCTCTGACTGGTTTGCTCAGTTTAGGGGCTGCGACAACGCAGTCATGTAGCCCTGTGTACTTTGGGTGTGTGTAGAATCTGTCTGATAACCGGTGTTAATTGTGATGGCTATATTAGTGTGTTATCTGTTTTTAATTTAAATAAGGACAGTAGACATTGAATTTTAATGTAGTTCCTTTTTTTTCCCCGCCACCGTCAACGACTACTAGTCCAGAACTTGGTTACTAGATGCCACCGCAGTCAGCTCCTGGAGACGAACGATGGAACCTAAGAGCGTTGGTCAAATTTAACCTATAATTTAGCTTCACAGATGTGTAATTAGTGGAAGGTTCTTTAACCCCCTTAGCGTGTACGGCGCAACGGTGCGCCCACTAGCCTGCTACGTTCACAGCGTGTACGGCGCAATGGTGCGCCGTCGAATTTGGATCGCCCGCTACGTGGACTTCGTAATAGTTATTTATTTGGTTGTAAGATGGCAGGAAGAGGCAACTTTTGGCTACACTTCGAGCTACTTATTAATGCCAGGAGGTGTCGCATATCCTCACAGCCATTTATTTTTCAGATCTCTGCACACGTGTTCCCACTTTTGCGGACCGTGAGTTTGCTTGTAAACATGACAGGTCCTGGCACAGTTATTGATGACAAAGAAATAGCTAATTTGCTCGATAAAGGTGCCAACGAAAGTGATTCAGATTGTGACAGCGATATGAAGGATGAGTTCGCTATAACTTCCAGTGCAGATAGTGACGCTGACGATGTAATTCGTGATAGACCGCCAAGAAATACGAACACATTGGGCGACTGTGATGTTGTCCCAGTATTGACGTGCCGTTGACCAGGGATAATCAGGTTATTGAAAGTTTATAATATTATGTTATATGTTGTTGTTATTGAGTGTGTTTTTTGAAAACTTTTGCCAGTGCGTTTGGAAATTATAGCGAAATGCATATGATACTTACCATTGGGAGTAGGCTAGAAATAATGCACGTTGTGGGTGCAGCGCAGAGTTTCACAATATCACGCTTGAGGGATTAACATGCCATAATCTATGACAAGGACCCGCCGGCTTTACTTTCCCTCCGAAGAATGCATACTGAGAGATTTTTAACCCTCTTAAAAAATCCGATGACTTCGGCCAGGTTTGAACCCGCCATCTTGGGCATAGAAGCTCAACTTGCTACCAACTATGATTATAATCAGGCTGCAGTGAGAGTTAATAGTAGGATGAGTTCTTGGTTGAAGGTTTTTACAGGAGTGAGGGAAGGTTGTAACGTCTCACCACTACTGTTTATATTATATGGACTATTTTCTGAAGGGCATAAACTGGCTGGGTGGGACTCATTTAGGTGGAAACCAGGTAAGCAATCAGGCCTATGCTGATGACCTAGTTGTAATGACGGACTCCGTCAAAAGCTTACAAGCCAACGTGTTAGAACTTAACCCTTTATAGGGCAAAACTATTTTTTATTTTTATGTGTTTTTACATTTTAATTTTAATAATTGTTAATAATGTTATTTTTTGTTTCTCTAAATTTTAATGTTTAAGTTATACATTTATTTTTAATTTTCATTTTATGTTCTTATAGATTTAATTGCACATGCACTCCATCAGTTATTAGGCAGAAACATTGATTGTTAAAAATGCGTTATCATTACAGATTCAAAAGCAGCCATCCAAGCCATCTCGTCAAATTATAAGCCCCAAAATAAAGAACTGAAAGAAATTTTTTGTATGAGGTATGAGGTAAGCAATCAGGCCTATGCTGATGACCTGGTTGTAATGACGGACTCCGTCAAAAGCTTACAAGCCAACGTGTTAGAACTTAACCCTTTATAGGGCAAAACTATTTTTATTTCAGTGGATCCCTTCTCATGTTGGAATAGTAGGAAATGAAGAGGCAGACAGATTAGCAAAAAAAGGTACCACACTACAACAACCTGTCAGTCAGACTGATTTTATGTCGGCAAAAAGTATCTTGAAGAATACTATCAAAAACAGGTATGAAGAAATGGCAAAGAAAACAGCAGAAACCAAATTATGGAAAGACATTGATGTTAAATGCGATCAGTATAAATTAACACCAAGAAGAGAAGCTGTAGCCTTCTTCAGACTTAACACTGGCCACGACTGCCTTGCAGCTCATCTGAAACGAATCAAGATCCTTAGATCTGAAGAATGCACAGTTTGTCACGAACCTGGAAGTAAAATGGATAAGGGGCACCTGCTACATTGCAACAAACTTGATGTGACTGCTAGAACTTCTGGAAACCTCACACAACTCTATTGGAACGCAAGAAAGCTGATGGATTGGAATCCGGGCTAGCCATAGGAAACAACAACAGATTTAATTTTGTTATCTTTATTGAATTAAATAATTAACAAATTTTGAATTGGTTTTTACAATCATATTTTTTTTATAGTTATATTCATTATTTTAAATTTATATTTCTTTTATAATTGTATTTTTTTGATTTTTATTTATATCTTTATATGTTATTTTTACGCTTTAATTGTTAATGTTTTTAGTTTTAAATTAAAAAAAAATTATCCAACACATTACGTCAAGTGGATATGTAGGTATATTTGATTTTTAGAAATTCTAGCACTTCGGCATGAAAATTCTCCTAAAGTTGGCTTAAAGATTCAACTATCATTATCTTTGAAAGCATAAGCTGTCCTTATGACAGGTAGTTAATATAGAGACCACTATCCCATAAAGGGTTAAGCAGAAGTGTAGGGAGTATGGTATGAAGATCAGCATTTCAAAGACGAATGTTATGTCGGCAGGGAAGAAACTCAAGAAAATAAAATGCCAGGTAGGAGGAACTAAATTGGAGCAGGTGGAACATTTTAAGTACTTAGGCTGTGTATTCTTTCAGGATGGTAGTTTGGGGGAAGAAAAAAGGGATTGGTGTGTATAAAAGCCAATGAAGTGAGTTCTCAGTTGCGATCCACAGTATTCTGCAAAATAGAAGTTAGTGTTAATGTTATTAGACTCCATATTGGAATCTGTTAGGTCCGTATTGACAGTAAAATTACTATGACAAATATTAAGGAACTCTGTCAATCAATAATATGTAATTATAAAATTTTACAAATAAGGGTACATGTTTCGAGCTACAAAAAGCCCTTCTTCAGCCCTATCACGTCAACATATTCATGTAAGATCACCAACATATCAACTTTCTATGCTGTATTACAAATTCAAGCTCACTGCAATGAGGAACACATTTTTTTTGTGAGGCGTATTTTTAAGAACATTTCGAGTCATCAAACATAACGCTACTGAACTCGTGGAAGTTTTACGGTGTTATTTTAAAATGTTTTTTAACAAGTGTTTGTTTAATTTTAATGTCATCTATGATGAAATGATTGTTGATATGTTGGGTGATCTTGCATGAATATGTTGACGTGATAGGGCTGAAGAAGGGCTTTTTGTTATTCGAAACATGTACCCTAATTTGTAAAATTTTATAATTACATAGTATTGATTGACGGAGTTCCTTAATATTTGTCATAGTAATTAGAAGTTATTGTAGCGACAAAACTCTCCCTACTTTGCTGAGTATGTAGATCAATCTTGCTGTATGGAAGTGAGAGCTTGGTAGATTCAGGATATTGGATACATAAGCTAGAGGTAACTGATATGAGGGTAGCATGAATGATTATGAGACAAATAGATGGGAGCAATGGTGGGAAGGTACTCTTAATGAACAGATAAAGACTAAGTTAGAAATGAACAAGGTACATGGAGCTGGTCGTATGAGCCGACTCAGATGGTGGGGTCATGTGAAGAGTATGCGGGAGGAGAGATCACCTAAGAGGTTATTGAGTTTGGCTGTAGAGGGTGAGAGAAGCAGAGGTAGACCTAGGAGCTGATGGTTAGATTCAGTGTTGAAGAATTTCAAAGTGAGGGTTGTAGAAGCAGAGGAGACCGCAGTGCTAACTGCTTATAGGGAATCATTGAGGTGAATTGCTCGCGAATAGAGGCTTGCAGACTAGACTGGACGCTGAAAGGCAAAACAGTCTCAAATGAAATTGTTAGTTTGTTGGCATTCAGGGTGTTTATATATACAGGCTGGCTGCATGGCTCAGCGGTAACGTTCTCGCTTGCTGGGCCCAAGGTTGCTGGTTCATATCCTGGCGCAGTCAGTTGGCATTTGAGGGTGCACAAATGCGAGGGAGCCGTGTCAGTAGATTTACTGGCACGGTAAAGATCCCCTTCGGGGCAAAATTCCGGCACCCCGGCGTCTCTGAACGCTAGAGTAGTTAAAAGGGACGTAAAACATTATTATTATTATTTATATATACAATATACATACATGCCAACTTTCCCGATTTAGGCGGGAGACTCCCGATTTTCCATATTTTTTCCCGTCTCACGAATACTAAAGTTATCCTCCCTATTTTTGTAAATTATTGGCGAACTTCAAATATTTTCCAGTATTTTTGGAAGTGTTTATATTGGGCAGGCAATGCATGTTATTTGGGTACCGGAATTCGTAAATGGGTTTTGTTTCAGTGTGAGCGGTTGTTTATCGACTTTGTTGCGACATTTTCGTCATTCTAGTGTTTTTGCTTGGTGTTTGATTCTTCACTCTTCACTCTGGCCAAAGAATACAATTTTTTTTAAAAACAGTTTTCGGAACAATTTCTGTGCATGATTTAATCCAGCAAAGGTCAATTAATTTCCATTCTGTACTGTTTTTCAATGCAATGGTTTCTATATCACATGGTGGAAAAAGTGATATTTTGAAACACGTAGGAACAAAGAAACACCAACAAAATGTAAAATGTAGGAAACATGATAAAAAGAAATGTAAAAAAAATGTTTTAAAAGTAATAGGATAATATATGCCGAATGCTAATTAATCAGTCATTTTGAAGCATAGTTTGCCAATTAATTGAACTAATATGCACTATTTGCACCTCCTGAATTTTCCTGATTTTCATATTAAAATCTCCTGATGTTTGGTTTTGTAAGGTTGGCAGGTATGAATATAGTGAAGTATTGGTGTAGGAATAAAGTGTTTACATAGTGTTTGTTGTGTTTCAGCTATGTCTCGGCTGTTGACAAGGCTCTCAAGAGCTTTGAATACACCAGCGAATGGGCGGACCTCATCTCTGCACTGGGAAAACTAAACAAGGTATGTTAAGTTTTAATACCTGTGCTGTTATGTGACACTTGAAGGTGAATCAACAACATGTTTACTGGCAGTGTTACCAAATAAAATGTTTGGAAAATCACAAAGCACTCTGCAAAAACCGTTGGACTCTAATATTATCAAAAATAGAAACAGTACTGCTCCTTGTTAGCTTGCCTACTTGAATATTTAATAATAGTAGTAATATGAGGCCAGGAGGGGAAAAATAGAATGACAGGATGATTTACCTGGGTATGTAGTTACGAATTAACACAGTAATAGCGGCTTTGGTGGCGTAGTTGGTAGCATGCTGAACTGCTGCGCCAAAGATAGCGGGTTCAAACCCAGCCGAAGTCGTCAGATTTTTTAAGAGCATTAAAATCCTTCAGTATGCCTTCCTTCGGAGGGAAAATAAAGCCGGTGGTCCCATGTCGTAGATTTATAGCATGTAGAAGATCCTTCCACAGACTAAACTTGTGTGAAGCTAAATTTCTAGGTTAGATTTCATTGGAACGCCCTATCAAAGTTCCAACGTTCACCACTAGGTATCATTGACATCTGGTAGCGAATGTTGGAACTACCTGAAATTGAACGGGAATTGTAGCTCACCGCATGGGTGTCCGCTAGAAGCAGCTACAGCCTCGGACACTCCCGGCACTAAAAGCCATATTATAAATAATAATAATAAACGCAGTAATTTTCGAACTTTGTGGTTCCAAGGCTCCCTTGTATAAAAGTTTTCCACAATTGACCTATAGCAAAGAAACATGTTCCCTTACTGCAAGAGACATGTCAAGAATACAGGCATCGGTGATGGAGTTCCTTAGGTCCACTATCCAAAGGACCGAATTGGACAAGATAAGAAACGGGAAGGCAAGGAGCAAGGCTGGGAGTACGACATCAGTTCTACACAGGTTCGGAACATCTCGACTTCAGTGGTTTGGACATGCAGAAAGGATGGAACCGTCAAGAATAGCCCGAGTAAACTTGGAAAAGAAGGTGGAAGGCGACCTGTGGGATGACCTAGAACCCGTTGGATGGACATCACACTTTATGGGAAGAACATTTGAAGACTTCATGGAGAACAAAGTGTTCATGAATAGAATGTAATGGATTGGAGGAGGCTTATCAACAGTACCTAGGAAACTGAAACTGTTGATGATATTTTACACCCACGACACAATGTTTAGATGTAAATAAGCCTAAGTTTCGAACACTTTTTCTTAACATGAAGTAAAATTCTTGCGCACTGTCTCCAAGGTTCCGGGATCTAATCCTAGCACAGTGTGTTGGCTTTTCAGAGTGCTTAACTGCAAGGGAGTTATGTCAGTAAATTTACTGGCATGTTTTAAGATCTGCTTCTGAGGAGCGTGATGGCGCAGTGGCTTAGCTACTCGTCTTTCAGCCAGACGGCCGGGGTTCGAATCCTGGTGACAGCAGGGTGGAATTTACACCCGACAAATCACTTAGCGTCAGGAAGGGCATCCGGCCTTAAATCCCTGGCCAAAACCAAAATGAGCCTGGTTGGCTCCGACGACCCCAATTAATTGGGAAAAGCCTAAGAAAGTTTTAAGATCGGCTTCAGGGCAAAAGCCTGACATTTCTAAATGCCAGAGTAGGTAAGAGGGATGTAAATACTTTATCAACCCTATTTTATGGTACAGTGGAACTTGGTTAATTCCAGGGTTGGCATGTTTAAAACAACATGTTTTAAACAGCGTGTTTAAAACTGTTTAAAACAATGCACATTGTTTACCATTAGTTTTAAACTCAATGCTTCAAACAACCGTCTAAAATATGTTTCTTTAGAAGAATTTTTTTTTGGTTTTCATATTTTTAATTAATTATTTTGCAATACAGTAGAGTACAGTGGTCTTCTCTGCCTTCTACTGAAGGTTTTACACAATAATATAAAGTTAATAGAGTGATTTTGTAATGGTTTTGATATCCTTGTTAAAAATTTTTGCAAGCGAACATCCATCAGAAAATATAGGGATGTATTTAAAATATTATAAATCCAAATGTCACTGCCACTTTGTCTTTATTCAACAGGTTTCTTGTTGAGTTCACGAAAAACACAAACAGTTTGGCAGCCTTCTCAGTCCCTAACCTATTCCCGACTTTGCTATGCACCAACCCAAAAGTGGAGAAAAGACGTTCTATCCCAGCTGATGAAGCAACTGCACTATGCAGCTGATGTGCTGGGCCTGAAGTTGTGTGATGAATGTTATTCTGCAGTGCCACCCACCATGTCAGGGGTTTAATTTCTTTTAGTATTGCAGGACCAAACAAACAGGTATTCCTTGTAGGGTGAACATTTTGCCTTGTACTTAATTAGGTCAGGCATTGTATCTGGGTGGTAAGCTTCAACATATTCCATAGCAGAATGATATTGTTCTTCACTCAGTCTCTGTCCTTGATAGCGTGGATCCATGAGATTGGCAAGGAGATGGATATCAGTTACAGCAGTGTTAAATCGTTTCATGAATTTCTTTAAGTCATTGGGATTGTTTTCATTTTTGAAAAAAAAAAATGAGCAGGTCAAGACAAACCTCTACTGCTTCCCCAATGGTACAGTCATCACGCTGCATCTTATCTAATGAGACTGATGCAGTCTTACGTTTTTTGAGATAGTCTTGAACATTTTGTTTCATATTGATATCATTTACCTTTGCACTTATAATTGGTTCAATGGCACTTCGATTTTTAGTGCAGACTTTGACAATAACATGCCAGTTACCCAAATAGGACTCTATAGAGTCAGCTAAAGAATTCCAGCGTACATCCGTAGGAAGAGCAAGAGCTGTTCCGCCAGCCTGTTTGTACTTGGCTGCTGCAAAGTGAGTGTTCCAGAAGTACCGGTATTTAATAATTTGTTCAACATGTTCTGTAATGCTAACCACCTCCAAGTCATGTGCTAACAGATTAAGCAGGTGAGCTGAACAACCATAAGTTATCATTTCTTTGATATATTTTTTTTTGCCAATTCATCCCTCATTTTCCCCATATTGGCAGCATTGTCAGTGACAAAACTTCGAACATGGCAGCCAAAAATCCCAGCTGGTAACTAAATTTCCCTGCTGGCTGAGTTTCAGTTGTAAACATTGGTTTATTACTTACCATACAACTCTGGTCAAGATAATCTCTAAAGTACTTATATTTAAGTATTAAAAGTACAGCATTTTATTACACTGTTTAAAACATGTTCAGAATTTTAAAAAACTGTTTTAATGTTAAAAAAAAAAAACTGCTATTTTGCCAACCCTGGACTTAATTCAAACCTCAAGGGACCAGTAAAAATATAAATCGAATCATCAAAAAATTTGAATTAAGAAAGTTCTTTGAAAAGGGTAGAAAAGATACATTGTATTACGTTTACATAATGATTTACGTTCAACAAAGCAGATTAACAGACAACGGTACTGTATAATGACTGTATCGTGAATAACCTCAAAAGTTTCAAAGTATATCGTCAACATTGAAGATGTCCTTTGGGTTTCTGTCCTGGATCATTTCTTCTAACTCCATTTTCCATCGATTAGCTTCTTGCTGGTTAACAGCCCTGCATTCACCCCAAACAAATTTGCAGATACTGTTGATGTATGAAAATACGCTCCATAATTTCTGTCCACTTATCATTTTGGTCGCTGTGACGCCCGTTTCATGTCATTTTAACATTCTGAGGTCTTTCCTTTATCATTTTGCATGGATTTCAGAAACAGGGGAGTACTCAAATCGTATAATTTCATAATTATTGAATAACCGGTGAGTGTTACAGCACACTCGGCACACAAATGACATTATCAGTGACAAATTGCATTCTAATTTCTTAAATATCAATTTTTGTAAGAAGTGTTCGATTTGCAAAACCTATTGGAGAAAGTGTGGTTTATGAACATGCGAGATTTCTCGCACGGGTCCACTAGTAACTTGAAATTTTGATAAGTCGAATTTATTTTGACGTCCCCTAACAATTCTGGAAATCGAGATTCGACTGTATGTATTGATAGGATCATCATCGTCAGTTTATCTGCCTGATGGCAGGTTTCCTCATGGTCGGTCTCTCCACCTTATCCGGTCTTCAGCAGCACGTTTCATCAGCTCATAAGAATGAAAGACAAAACACTTCTGCCGCTGCACAACTCATGTCTAATCCCTACCAATAGCTTACATGCAGCCATGTGATTATTTGAAGTCTGTACAGGTTCTTTACCGTTTAGTCGCATTAGAAGATGTAAGATAAAATGTAATTTGGTGTTTTATCTGTAGGTGCTGCTGAATCATATGAAGTTCCCAGTCATTCCTCGCCGTATCAAAATCAGCAAGCGCCTGGCACAATGTATGCATCCCGCTTTACCATCCGGTGTGCATCTCAAGGCTTTGGAGACCTACGATATCATCTTCAAATGCATGGGCACCAACCGTTTAAGCCACGAACTCTTCATCTACAGTGCTGGTAAGTGAGCCACAGATCATTATTATTCTCCCCTGCAAAATTCACTAATTTTACTTTCACAGTTACAGTGCAAACGCTTCTAAGAGCGAAACATTGAGTAAGGGCCGAAATTGAGTTGATAATAATGGATTGTTAAAATTGGAGATGTAGATTGGAAGTAGTAGAGCACTTCAAATATTTAGGAAGTGAATTGATGGAAAATGCAAGATTGAATATGGAGATGAACAAGAGAGTACAATGTGGGAGTGTTTTCTATCATCGGGTTCGGAGTTTAATTTGGGATAAAGACATACTACTGGAGGATAAAGAAGTGATGTACAAGACCTATTATAATAATAATAACCCCTGGCACTACAGCCCATGAAGTGCCTAGGCCTACCAAGCGACCGCTGCCCAGCCATTTGGCCTGCAGATATTGGGGTGATGCGTGATCAGCGCATCGGGTCCCCTCGGCCGTTAATCTTGGTTTTCGTGATTGGAGCGCTGCCTCACTGTCAGACAGCTACTCAATTGTCCTCACGAGGCTGAGTGCACCCCGTTCCAGCCCTCACGTCAGTTTCTAAAATCCCTGACTGAACCGGGAATCGAACCCGAGGCCTCCAGGTGAGAGGCAGGCTACCCCAACACCACGGGGCCGGCTGTACAAGACCTATTACTTAACAATAATGACGTATGGAGCAGAAACTTGGCCGATGAAGAGGAGAGATGAAAGTAGAATACAGGCAGCCGAAATGAAATTCCTGAGGAGTATGGTACAGAAGACTAGGAGAGACAGAGAGAGAAATGAAGTGAATGTACAGAAGCTGAATGATAAGCTGGAGCAGAACAGATTGAGATGGTATGGACATGTGAAAAGGATGAATGATGAAAGAATGCCGAAACAAGTGATGGAGAGACGGATGACTGTAGAGTACGGTGGATGGATTTGGTGAAGGGCAGTGTGAAAGAACGGAACCTGGAGTGGAGTTCAGTGGTTGAGGAAGGATGGTGGACAGACAGAGTAAAGTGCAGGGGTGTCATATTTGCTCCAATGTGGCCCGAGCAGGAAAACTGAAATTGATGATGAAGAATAGCACTTGGTTGAAAAAGTGAAGTCCATTCTTGAAAAGCCTTGAAAAGAAAACTTGAAGTCAAACACTTAATGTTCAAATAATCATATTTTAGAAAATGTTCAAAATGGAAACGCTTCAGTCGTAGAAATTAATTATTTGTATATTATAAGAACTTTCATCATCTTCTATCTTCCATCTAAATGGCTTGTACTTTTTGTACAATACACAACCTAATAGCTGAAAGCTTCTATTTGTCAACAAAAATCTACCGTATGTTCTATTTGTTCTTGAGAATATTGTTCTATCAGAATGTCATCTTGGTTTTTGTCGAGCAGGTTTGTTCCCTCTGCTGGGCCACTCTGCCATGAATGTCCGTCCATCCTTGCTCACCGTATACGAGACGCACTTCGTTCCCCTGGGAGAGCGACTGCGACCTGGACTCAGTGGCTTTCTCAGTGGTGTCCTGCCGGGGCTGGAGGAGGGCTCCGACCACTATGAACGGTATGTTTGCATGTTCACAAGATTAATCACTGGCAATATTTTCCCCCTTCGTCAATACAGTGTTTTACTTTTTAGCCTTCTTTAGCAGTAAATGTTTCGGATTTAAATTAGGCCCTTCTTACAGCTGCTCACCAAACACACAAAAAGACTTAGAATGTACATACATGCCATGATGACGATGATGATGATGATGATGATGATATGCCATAATCAAAAATATTCGTACCAACCCTGATTAGTCCTTGCATTGGCTGTCCGTAAAGTGGTTTTCTGTTGTTTCCCATTGTCAACATCAGGCAAATGCTGGAGCAGAACCTTCGATTAGTCTATAGCTAGAGCCCCGCACGGATAAAGAAAACAGTATCCGCATCCGCAAGTTTGTTATCCGAATCCGCTGACATTACAATACTATTTTAAATTTATTAGATAAAGCATAAAGTATTAAAGCTACACATTTAGACCTTTGAGGAGAAATTCGTTCCCCTAGGTAGGCTATGTGTAAATCGCAAGACAATGTTGACTGAGTTTTGTCCCTCTGAGTAACGGCATGTAAGACAGCGGGTGGCTAATTATAGCACTCACTTAGTCGTCGGATTTACCCACGCAGGCAAGTGTAGGTATAAAGGACTTTCTTTTATCATAAGTCAACACTAATTGAGGGTATTTCCATGACTGGCGTCTCTCACTTCTATATTATTCTCATATAATCCAAGTGAAAGCAAATAGGGAAATAGCAAGAAACGGGAAAGACGCTGATCCTAGCAAAGACTAAAATTATTAAAAAATCCAGTTCAACATTGTATTCTAAAAACTATCCGCATATTTACTCTAAACCTTATCCGCAGCTTATCCGATATCCGCACGGTCATTCAAACTATATCCGCTTGGCGAAAAATATTGCGGATATTAACATCCGCGCAGGACTTTATCTATGGCCACTTTCTTCCAACTCCTTGCCCTATTTAATTCATCTCCTCCGGGGCTAACAACTAGTGGGATGTGGGGTGGAGACCATAGGACCCCAGCTAAATGTGGCATTGCTTCCACATACTTATGCCGGGCTCCTCTGTTTCCTGTTGACCTCCCTTGGTCAACTCTTATTATCTTGCGACTCAAACGTTATCAGGGTATAGGATTGAGTTTTAAATGGTCCGCCTTGTCAATACAATTTGTCTCTCCTTCAACCTTGTGCACAATACTATAACATAGCATCTTAAAATATCAAGTAGATAAAACCTTAAAATGGCCATACATAAAATTATTTTTCATGTGTGAAATCTAACATTTATACATATTGTATGGACTTTGTGCAGTGTTTGATGTACTGTATTTGGTCATTATGCACCTCATCTGGGATGAATAAAAATTTTAGGCCTAAAATTTAATACTGTATGTATCGAGATTAAAAATTTACTAGAAAATCAAGAATATTGAATTTATTTTATTTACTGAATTTCTTTCTTTATATATTTTGTATTTTGAGCCTAATTGTGTATTTTAATGCAAACTAAATACAGCTAAAATCCACTCGAGAGGCTGCAGAACACAAAGATACATAACGTGATGAGTTTTCGACAAATTTTGCATCTATCGCAAATGCTATCAACCACAAACAGTAGCAATTGTGATTTATGTTCTTTTCACTGTCATGCAAAGAGTGAGGGTTCTATTTCAAATATGTTTGTCTTGTTAAGAGACGTCTTGTGACGGATGATGACACTGTAGTAAGAGCTAGAGATTGGTGCTTTGTGCTGCAGTACAACGTCATTGCTGGAGAAGGTGTGTGACGGAGTGGGACCGAGTCACTTTTATGGCTGCTTGTGGGACTGCTTGGCCTCTAACAGCGGGATCCGCCTGCCTGCCATCTCCTATGTGTTGTCACACTTCAACAAGAAATTGTGCATGGAGGACCAGCTCTACATTATGGGCACCAACATCGACGTCATGGTGAGTGAGGCAACGTCTGCATCTTGTTTCAGGGAAATGGAATTTACAATAACCCAGAGGTCTGTGGATCATAACCACGCTCTGCTACCAGAGTAATGTCCCCAATAACCACCTCGTGCGGCACTTGTTCCCCTTCCCCTTAATACTACTGCTACCGAAGGGGCAAAATGATGTTCAAAGAGCCCATCTTCTTGTCACTTTAGTAGTAGTAGTAGTAGTAGTATTAAGGGGCAAAAAGCAAAATAGTTTACCTTTTTAGGAAAACTTAAGAAAATTGCCGTATTGATTAATAGATAGTTAAAATTGTCCCGAACTCCCCCGAAAGGAAGACAGGACAGCCCCCCTTAGTGCCCCAAGGCCTAGATTTTTTTAAGCTACCTGGAAGACCAAGGGAAAGAGGGGGCTTGATCAGAATGATCATAGAGCGGAGGGCTGGGAGGTTAACCTAGAGGGTGGTTTCAGGAACTGTCCCAAAGGAAGTAGTCGTGAATTAAAAAACCAAAGAAAATCAAATATATTCTTAAAGGGGGAATACATCATGAGGCGAGGCACACATTAAATAACTCTTGTCCTGAAGGAAAATAGTGGAGGTTCCTAACTGAGGTATGGTCAATCCAGGGCAACACGAGGTCTGAGGGTGAAATTAACCAAGACAGAATTAAATGGGTCAGGAGAGCGGAGAAAAAATATTAAATCAATTGCCCATATGAGGGGCTAGCAAGCGGCTGAACGTGGCGTCTGAAACCACAGAATTTATTTAGATATCACAAGCAAGTGATACAATCAAAGGGGTGAATTTAATTTCAAATAACCTAGGAAGGTTTGTTTACTGAGCCAAAAGGCTCGTAATGAAGCATTGCAAGCAAAAGCAATGAGGGGAGAAAAATAGGCCTAGCAAGGCCCGCGTGAAGCAACATGCCAACAATGGGCCGACCATAACGGTCGGCAATATAAAGGGTATGCCGCCTTGAAATTAACTAAACTCCCCCCCAAAATTACATGAGTAATTGTATTTCGGAATAGTCCTTTTGAAGTTTAACCAAATTTAATTTTAACGCAAACAGTTAGGTTGGCGTCCCATTTACATCTTACGGATTGTGGCAACTATGTGTTAAGCAAATACGTAGCATTTTGCTAACATGCGAAACAGTTCAGAGTTTCGGAAATAAGATGGAGAAAGTTCCTTTCGTTATATGCTGAATATTAAGCTTGTAAGATGAGAATTGTAGTATCTAATAGATCAGGTTTGTTGTACCACATTTGAAAGTTCCAAGTCTATAGGTGCTTAGTTTCTGCCCGCACTGAAACGAAATATGAATATGAAGAAAAATCTCCAACGGGAGTGAAATATATCAAAATAAACAGCTCATGTAGCATTAAAAGAATCAGTTCACAGTACCTGGTTATTGGCCCATTTGCCAAACAATTTCCAGTGGTCGGCTACCGATTGCCGACCACGCACACCTTTACGTTACATCGTCCCAAGCTGAACTGGATAGCGTTAGACGCCTATACTGGCCTACACCGGGTCGCGAAGGAATCCGAACACGCCCGAACGGCAACAAGTGACGATCGCGACACCAACTGTCACATACAAATACGTGATGCATTATGATGCTTGTTAATGCAGTAATAAATGACTTAGGGGTGGTAGTCCGATAATTCCATCACAGTTCCATGCAGAAATTATTCGTTCCAAACATCACAACATCGTCGAAGGATCTGGAAACTTCTTTTGTGCCAGAACGGAGATAAGCAGAGGGGGAGGAGAAGCGGGAAATTCAAAAGTTCAGAAATTTTCAAGATTATTTGAGCTCTCTCCCCGGGGGAGAGGGGGTGGGGGCAAAATGAGTGGTAGTCAATAAACTGCCACAAAAATGATCTGCCAATCATTACAAATTCTATTCAAATTAGCACATGTTTCGGTCCAAAATGGGACCTTTTTCAGCAAATTAGAATCAAACGTTAAGAAACTAATCAATTAAAACTAAGTGTTAAGGAACGAAATTAACTGATATATACACAGGTTGAAATGAAGAAACAGGAAAACAATGAATAAGAACAATGAAAATATAAACTAAAAAATTAACAACAATGAATATTTAAAATCTAATGGATAAATATTCGTGTAAGATGTAAAATAATAGAATCAATTTGAAATGAAATAAAATGGTTGTCTTTACAAATAATTTGATTAAATAAAAAAAATAAAAAAGTCAACCCCTGGCACTATACAGCCCATGATGGGCTAAGGCCGACCAAGCGACCGCTGCCCAGCCATTTGGCCTGCAGATATTGGGGTGACGCGTGATCAGCGTGTCGGGTTCCCTCGGCCGTTAATCTTGGTATTCGTGATCGGGGCGCTGTCTCACTGTCAGACAACTACTCAATTGTCCTCACGAGGCTGAGTGCACCCCGTTCCAACCCTACGTCAGTTTTAAAATCCCTGACGGAGCCGGGGATCGAACCAGGGGCCTCCGGGTGAGAGGCAGGCGCGCTACCCCAACACCACGGGGCCGGCAATTTGATTAAATAGAGGTTCTAAATATTTAAATATAGTTTTCAAAAACACTCTGAAGATGTACTTTTAAACTTGTGGTGATTGTTGGGACTGTACTCTAAACTGCGTGCAACATTGCATGTAATAGTGTTGTAATAAAGTTGACAAATTAACATTAGTATTCCACTGCAGAAACAACAGAACAAACGAATGAAAATGGTAATAATATTGTAATTGTTATGGTAATCTTTCAGTTGGTCAACACAAGCACAATGCCAATTATTGGGAATTTTTGTCAGGTTGATTTTTCGCATGACCCTGTTGTGTTGAGCGACTGAAAAGCTGCAATATCATTTGTCCCCTAGTGCTACATCATACATGGTTACCAGTTGGTAAGAGCATTGGAAGGTCCCAGGTTTGAGTCCTGGTTCAGGGTGTCTACCGGTAACGAAAGTAACTAAAAAGTAACGAATTTTACAAATGGGTAACGAAAGTAACGAAAAAGTAACGAATTTTACAAACGGGTAATGAAAATTTTCTGAAGGCGGGTTGAATCGTTCAAACTCGCGTCGCTAGGCTCAGAGATTGCGAGTTTCACGCAAGCGGCGCCGTGCCTATTGCATTGTACTAAGCTATATTTCCCCGTGCCTGACCTCAAGGAAATACATACTGAGGATACCTTGAGTGGTATACATCGGTTCAATGTATATTTTTGGCATTAAGAAGACTTAAGTTTCGTGTGAAATATTTTTGTGTTACTGTATTAGGAAACCTGACTTCTCGCGAGACGTTTATTCGCGAATACTTCAGATCCTAAAAGAAATCTCTCATTTCTGTTATTTGGAAACTATGTCAAATTGAAGTCCAGAAATAACGCGAAACAATTTAATGTCGCAATCTTGCGAAACGTTACCGTTTCGAAAAAAAATTGCGAAAAATCTTCGAAATACATATAACTTATTTAAAAAATATGTCTAGTAAATTTGCGACATCCAGTATGGTTAATTCGAAATTCCGTTATAAGTCGATTTTTCCTTCGAACTTTCGTTCCATCTGATATTTAATCTAACCGATTATTTCGATAACTTGTAGATAATTTGTGGTTCTCAGTTGAAATAAAACTTGCCCTCTTGTCGTATTATTCGTGCAATACTCTCGGAATAAATCGTAATATTCGATACCGTACCTACTTCGAACGTTCATCCTCCAAAATCGCATCCTCAAGACGGCCGGCTGACCGCACGACTTGCCTGCGGGAGTCTCGTCAAACGGACCGAGATCGATATCAGTTGCGTAATATCATAAAACCCATCCCATATCGTGAACTTGTGACCACGACGACTGCGAGAATCCTGTCAAAGGTGATTCGGCACCCGTCACGAAACCTACTTGCCATTTTTCCCATGACCGTATACTTAAAAGCGTGCAGGGAGCGAGAAGTGCATCAACCCACTTAAAAATGACAGCCTACGTAGCATCGAAATACTAAATCATCCTCGTGATCCACCCTGAACTGATGAACTCCCAACCATAGCATAGGGACAAAGGGAATCACGGCGCCAACTGAACAACATGTTCATAACTACTCGTGAGTTTTAACCATGCCCATGCCTCCGCCTTTCTGTCAGGACAGATAGACAATCGTTGAACGGCCGGGTGCGGCGACGATTGCATAATATCTCGAGGACAACGTAAAACGGCCGAGAGCGGTAGCGATTGCGATACATAGCGATATTTTTCCGCATTCAATGACGAGGACAACTGTATTCTTGTCAAACGGACAGCAAGTGGCGCCGATTGCGTAATAATGCTATATTTTCTTGTGCCCGACCTCAAGGACAATGGAAATCTCGTCGAATGACTAAAAGTGACATTGATTATCTAAATCGCGATTTTTCTCCGTGTTCTGTTGTGAAAACTACGGGAAGCTCATCAAACAACTGAGACCAGCGCCGATCGTGTAACATCTCGATATTTCTCCGTATTTGAGTGCGAAGACAGAATTCGGTGACGATCGCGTAACATCGCATACCGGTAACTTACATTTCTTCGCGACCTACCGCGGGGATGAAGGAAATCTCGCATGGTCAAGAGCAGAGCAACCTCTTGGTACCGTAATTATAACAACATATTGTGCACAAGACGACATATTAGCTGTAACAACTCATTGGATATTAAATATCTAGTATATATTTATTATTTTTAAATTTTTTATAACATCATGTGAATTTCATTTAAAGCGGCTTCGGTGGCGTAGTTGGTAGTATGCTGAGCTGCTGTGCCCAAGATAGCGGGTTCAAACCCGGCCGAAGTCGTTGGATTTTTTAAAAGCATTAAAATCCTTCAGTATGCCTTCCTTCGGAGGGGAAGTAAAGCCGGCGTTCCCAGATCAAAGATTTATGGCATGTAAATGATTCTTCCACAGACTAAACTTGTGTGAAGCTGAATTGTTAGGTTAGATTTCGTCGGAACGCTCTATCAAAGTTCCAACGTTCACCACTAGGTATCATTGATATCTGGTAGCAACTTGAAATTGAACGGAACTTGTAACTCACCCTAAGGGTGACCGCTGGAAGCAGCTACAGACTCAGGCGAGCTGAACATGTCCTCGGACATTCCCAGCACTAAAAGCCATACGATTAAAAAAAGCCTCTTTAAAAACAGTTCATTGTTTTTTTCTTCACCGTGTGATGAGCGCCTATGCTTGCAGACCGCAGACGTATCTTGAATTCAAAGGTAACTAAAATTAACTAAAAGGTAACTAAAAGGTAACTAAAAGGTACCTAAAAAGTAACTAATTTTTACTTCATCCTTACAGTAGACACCCTGTGGTTGCTTCAGACTGGCTGCGTGGCTCAGTTGGCAATTTAGGATGTGTAAATGTGAAGGAGCCGTGTCAATAAATTTACTGGCACGTTAAAGAACCCCATTCAGGCAAAATTCTGGCACCCTGGCATCTCTAAACTCTGCAGTAGTTAAAATCAGTGCTTTTTTCAGGGGGAATGTGGGGGTACGCATACCCCTTAAACATTTTAAAACTGTATAAGAAAAAATATTGGTAGATTTGTTTCTAGTCCGGCAAATATAACTTCCGACTTGAAAGTTCATCTATCAGCTGGCGTGAACGCTGGAGGAGATTTCGAGTAATCCTCAATTTACATCGATCTATCAAATCAGTTTTTTTTTTGGTCGACAACTCGGCACTTCGTGCTTATAAGCACGCAGGCTATTGTTTGGAGGCGGGGTAGGTTGTTATTTTGTGCGTGTGGTTAGTTTTGAAGGATGAAGAAAATAACAAACTTTTTAACATCCACCCAGGCACCGAAATTCATGGTTCCTGGAAGTAAGACATCTGGTGACCGAGCAGGGGAAGCGTGAAGATGTCAGTGATCGCCTCTTTTACCAGTGTGGAACTTACTGTAAGCAGG
The DNA here is from genome assembly GCA_946902985.2 of Meconema thalassinum. Classification (NCBI taxonomy): domain Eukaryota; kingdom Metazoa; phylum Arthropoda; class Insecta; order Orthoptera; family Tettigoniidae; genus Meconema; species Meconema thalassinum. Next base: position 196,362,910 of record OX336395.1, read on the forward strand.
ACAGCAAAATGAGACACTACCACAGTGCTTGTATTTATTTCACTTAATTTTAAAATGAAAAATGATTAGAAATACTGAGTGCAGTTACCACCTTGACATGTTGACCACAAATAAATTTACCCAATGCAACGTTTCAGTTAACATATCAGCCCGAAAAGTAATAACCGGACCCTGAAAATTGCCGAAAACTGCCAGATCATGATTTTTGTCGACTACAACTGAAAGTACGCCTTTTTTTTTTTTTTTTTTAAGGAAAAAATAAATAAATAAAGCACTGGTTAAAAGGACGTAAAACCAATAACATTAACATTATGGTTGCTACAGAAATGTAATTCTCTATTTAGCATCTTGATGGCTTGTACTTCTTTCACAGAGCACAACTTAATAGCTGAAACACCGCAAATTATATTTCAATGACCATGAAAAATAGAAATGTCAAGAAGAGGTAATGTTTGTTGACAGGTGACAGCTCTGTGCACGGCCGTCCAGGACAACAGCGTGTTGGTACAGAGGAGTGCTCTGGACTTATTGCTGGTGGGCTTCCCCATGCACAACAGTCAGCTGGTGCGCTCGGACATGGTCCGTCTGGTGACTGCTGCTCTGGTCACCATCCTGCGTCGCGACATGTCTCTCAACAGGTGAGGCTTTACATGATAACATTTCGATCACTAAGTTATTTCAGGTAGCTTGCTGAGAAGTTTTAATAACCAGGCTTCTGGAGCTAAAATAGCCTGCCTGTCAACATTTTCAAGCATGAAGTTTATTATACAATATATTTAGAATAAAGGGGCAGATGACCTTGCTGTTCCTCCCCTTAAAGCAACAATAACTGTCTAGAATAAAGTTCATTATCATCATCAGGAGTTCCTTCCAGTGAGCCGGGTAGGATGTTTTAGAACGAAGTGCCTTCATTTATTACGGTCTTGGTATGTTTCTTATGTCTCTAGGGCATCCCATGTTCTCAAGGTCTTCTTTAATCTGGACTAACCAACTTTTCCTAGGGCATCCAATCGGTCTTCTTCCCTAAACGATCTTGTCAAAAAAGTGACAGTCAGTCTGAAAGACTAGACTTTGTATCATTTTAAATGCTACAAATGCTGAAAGTGCAAAACAAGCGCATGGGATGCCGTCACGCTCACCAGAGCGCGCGGGGATGTGCCCCTTCCATCCAGTCTAAAAACACTTATAGTGGGCGATGGATTGAAGATAGAGATATGCTCTTGCGGACTTTTTTGTAAAACTTTTCATGCTGACCAATTCTTACGCTCATAGTATATTGATATTTTTAACGGTTTGCCCAGCGTAAGCTTAAGAAGCGCACGGACGCCAAGTTTGTTTTCGACTTTTTCACTGAAATCGTTACTGCTTGGCTTCCTTTGATCATACATAAATTATTTTCTACAGAATCCTTCCTCGAGATATCCTTTACAGAATGGTGAAAACCGCATCAAAATCCATCCAGTGGTTCTCGAGATTACCCGTGACATCCAAGAATCGGGGATTTTTGTCTTATACTAACGAAGTAGAGATTGTTGGGGTACTATGATGTCACACACCTCAGTGCATCTGGGTACATTTCGTCCCGTCACCGTAACGTAACGCCAGACCCCAGCGTAACGACGAAGTCGACAAGATCATTTAAAATGATAATACTTGCTTGGAGTTTGTGATGGCTGCATTCTCTTTATGTGTCCTAACCATTTCAACCTTGCAACACTTAATCTTTCTTCCATTTGTAGGTCTCTTCATTTTTGCTCATTCCTAATTCTGCCTTTCTTCACAACAGATCTAAGGAACTTCATTTCACAAGCTTGCAGTTGACTTTCTTCACTTCTATGAATGACACAACTCTGCAGACTATATGTCATGATTGGTAGGAGGTAACATGATCTGTTTAGCCCTCACAGGAACTCGCTTGTCCCATATTATGTTCCATACTTGATAAAAGAAATTGGAACCTTTTTGGACCCTGTTCGAAAGATACAGAGTCATGAAATGAATTACGGCTATCATGGCTTTGTTCTTCAAGTGGGTTACAAGTGATTTGTGTATTTTTTGTGTATGGTCTTCATGGTCCGTCATTATTGGGAAAAGCAGACCGATCAAACATTATTATGATAATGTTCAAAATTGAACAGAATTCTTTTCATAATATGTTAATAAAGGTATGTAAATAATGAATGATCCATTTTTAGTGTCCTGTATATTGCAGTAGATCTTCAGTGCTCCCTCTAGTTTGTGCACTGATATTGGCATTTGTGAAACTTGGTCATTTCTTGTTTCAGACGGCTGTTTGCTTGGCTTCTCGGCTCGGAAGTCAACCTATCCGTGGAACATCCTCTTATCAAGAGATCCAACTCCATAGGCAGTAGTGGTGGCTCGTACTTCGATATGTACTCGAGGGAGATGCTGATTCAGGTGGGTCATTTCTGTCTCTTCTGCTAGGTAGATTTAACAAAGAAACGGTCAACACGTGCATATCTGTGGTGTTACATATTCACATGCAACGTCTACTGTCCAAAAAAGGAACTTCAATGAGACACTGGAAATTTAGGGAAAATAAACCCAAACAAATCGAAAACACTTCCATACCATTATTTTCATGATGCTAATCACTATTCTAGGGTGGATGTTGTCATAAATGTACCCCAAAAGATTAAGGCGATACACCTTTAAAAGGATTTACAAGACAATGCTCGTTGAGTGGCGGGAAGGCCGACTTTCCAGAGCCGTGTCTTGTGGTCGCTTGCCGAATAACGTAGCTCAAACTTGTTTTAAAACATATATTGAAAATAAACATAACAATGAATACATATTATTTGACAGTTGTACATAAATACAAGAAACACACACTCCTGAGAAAATGGTGGGGGAACTCATGAATTGTTTGAAATTGGCAAGGCCAAGAACACGCGGAAACTCCACAAAATTAGGTTGAGAAAATAAATTAAGTAAACTAGAAATAAATCAAATGACCATCAGAGTCACAAGGTTACATGAGATCGTACCGAGTTACCAAACGTGGCATCTAACCACGAGAACCCACTTCGCATATTTGCAAGGTCAAAATCCAAAAGAAATATCACCAAATATCAAGTGAAAATTAATTTCACATAACACCGAAAATACGCGCACTCATTAGGCAAGGATTCAGTTAGCATAAGGCGCAAACAATAAAATTAGAATGAATTGAAAAATAAAATTGCCAAATTTCTCAAGATGGCATCAGCCTGACGCTGTCAAGCATGCTAAGAGCATGCATCACAAAACATCGAAAATATTACCGAAATCTGCATTTCGTAAGCAAATCATACCGTATATACTCGAATACCACCTGCACATTTATAAACAAAATCGGACGTGAAAAATTGGGGTGCGGGTCTTATTTGAGTCATCCTGATTTTAAAGATTCAAATTGCCCGCCACGCGCGATATCGGGTGTTGCGAGTATCCGCTAGATGGTGCTAGCCTTCTTCCGGCTATCACTTTGTTTTACCGTAAGCAGGCGGCGTCATACAGTCTCACTTACGTGTCGCGCACGTTTTCCGAGTGTAAACATGAGTTCTACGAAGCGTTTGCAGTCGTTTAGTGTGAGTGAGAAGCTGAAAGTTGTGAGGGAAGCTGAAATTATTGTAAATCGTGCCGCCGGTAGGAAATTTGATATTGACGAGTCATGTATTCGAGATTGGAGAAAGAAAAAAAGTGTTGCTAACAAGTAGTGGTGCTCGTAGAGCATTTGGCGGACTGAGTGTACAGTTTCCGGAAATTGAAAAACAACTTTATAAATACGTAACAGAAAGGCGGGAATTGGGAAATGGGGTGTCGACCGAAATGTGTCAATTAAAGGCATTACAGATCGCAAAGGAACTTTCTACGGTAGGGTTTAAAGCAAGCCGAGGATGGATTCAAAATTTTTATAAAAGAAATGGGTTGAGCATACGAAGGCGTACCTCAATTTCGCAGTGTCTTCCTGGTGCCTATGAAGAAAAGTTACTTTCCTTTCAGCGTCACATAATTAAGTTGCAGAAGGAAAATTCATATTTGCTTTCCCAAATTGGTAATGCAGATCAGACACCAGTCTACTTTGAAATGCCACTGGACAGTACTGTGAATGTTAAGGGATCTGAAAGTGTGGTAATGAGAAACAACGGTGCACGGTAATGTTGTGTATACTCGCTGATGGAACCAAACTTCCGCCGTACGTTGTTCTCAAGCGAAAGACTCTTCCAAAAAATATACCCGCTGGTGTTATCGTTAGAACTCAGGACTCTGGTTGGATGGACAGTTCACTGGTGGAAGACTGGTTAAAGTGTGTCTGGCAACGTCGCCCTGGTGCATTATTACGATGAAAGAGCTTGCTTGTTCTGGACAGTTACCGCGGCCATACAACAGACGCTGTGAAGAAATTCGTCAAGGATGGGAAAACCGACCTAGCAATCATCCTGGGTGGGATGACGTCTATGCTACAGCCACTGGATGTCTGCGTGAACCGACCGTTCAAAGCCGCCTTGAAACAGCTGTATACGGAGTGGATGGCGGCCGATAAGCACACACTGACCCCAACTGGTCGCATTCAGCGCCCGGAAGTTCAGCTGCTCTGTTCGTGGATTTTGTCGGCATGGAATCGTATCTCGGGAGATCTCATACGGAAGAGCTTCAAGAAATGTAGTATTTCCAATGCTATGGATGGCAGTCATGACGAAATTTTGTGGGAAAGTGATGGTGAAAAAAGTTCCGAAGTTGGTACTTCTGATGATGATGAATGAAGTGTTTGTGTCTTTTATTTGTATTTTTAATTGTTTCTGTGAGTCATTTTAGGACGACTTCAGAACTGTTGGAAACTATTTTGTAGAAATGCTATTCTGTTTATTTAGTAAAGATTGTAAATAGTTTTGAGTATTTTTTTATTTATTTTAAATGTTGTTCTTCAAAATCCTCAGGGTGCGGGTCTTATTCAGGGGCGGGTCGTATTCGAGTAAATACGGTATGTTCCACAACAAGGTAACACTTTAAGGAACGCGTAGCACTAAAATAATGATATTCAGGTCTCACCAGACCACAATTTGCCAAACATTAATCAGAGCAATTATCTAGTACGTCTGAACGTACGGCCATCTTGCCAACAACCTATTCAAAATAATAATGGAAAACAAAACTAGTGACGAAACAAAGGACAGTCACCAGTAATTTAAACACATAACTCCCACCAAAAAGAAATAGGTTCTTCATACGGATTTAGGAAAACAATGTTACATATTAAACCTTAAGCTAAAACCCTAATTTACGTTGACACCACTAAATGAATTGGTAGCAAGCATTAAAAAGGAAGAAAAATAATTAAACAAATCGGGACCTTTAAAATCTGTGCAAATTTCAGGCCCTTAAGAAATAAAAGTATTAGATCAAGAAATAACACCAAGAAAATTATCAAGGCTTGCTTGCAATACCAGAAAGCTAAAGTCTTTCGTTTCCCTAAGTGGGCCAAATGAATCACCACGACACAATGACTCAAGATAATCTAAGTATTTGAAGTATAATTCATAAAAAATAAGTTCAAAATAAATAATGTTAAATTTCAAAATTAATCAGTCAATTTCAAGTTCCTCTTATACCTTCCGAGCTCGGCCAGGGCCGGAGCCCAGGCCACCACGTCCACTTTCTGAGCCCAGGCCACCACGTCCACTTTCTTTTCAAGTCACGTTGAGAGTGATAGAGCGGCATTTTTCCTACAAGCAGTTAGCCCGCCAGAGCGGCCTAGCGCATGCGCGCAACTCACGTCGTGCTGCCAAAGGTAGGTAGTGGCAGATTTCGAACTAAATTAACAAGTGAAGACATAGAATGTTTCTGCAGGTTGGCCAACACAATTTCCCACATAAGTCACATTTTAAATGTCCGAAAACACTCCAGTTCGTATTTTATGTTGGTAATTAAAGAGCGGGAAAGTTCCTTGTGCTGATTGGTCACACGGCCACTTCTCAGGTTTAAATTTGAATAGAGCGGCAAATTCAGGACATGAATGTTCATAAAAATTGCCTCAGGAGACAATAATGTCACAAGGAAGTTCTATTGTCAGCAACAGACATTATTGAGAAAATGCAGTTTATAGGAAGATTTCACTTTTGGACCATTTGGGAATGTTTTACTTCTTCTTGGGGTTCATAATCACTTTAGTGACCACTGGGTCAGAAGCTGGGTTTTGGGTTTAAGCGACCCCAGGGTTTAGAACTGGGTCCAGAGTTTATTTTCCACAAGTAGGGTTGGCGAGAGTTCGGGCAGGGGTAAAGTGTGCAGATGCAATCGGCACAATAAACATCATCATAATCATCAATTTCCATTTGCCAGCCTGCGCCGGGTCGGAGCAAATATGACACCCCTCCACTTTACTCTGTCTATCTACCGTCCGTCCTCAACCACTGAACTCCACTCCAGGTTCCGTTCTCTCACACTGTCCTTCACCAAATCCATCCACCGTACTCTAGGTCTTCCTCGCCCTATTTTTCCAGTCATCCGTCTCTCCATCACTTGTTTCGGCATTCTTTCATCATTCATCCTTTTCACATATCCATACCATCTCAATCTGTTCTGCTCCAGCCTCTGTACATTTACTTCCTTTCGAATGTCTTTATTTCTCACTCTATCTCTCCTAGTCTTCTGTATCGTACTCCTCAGAAATTTAATTTCGGCTGCCTGCATTCTACTTTCATCTCTCCTCGTCATCGGCCAAGTTTCTGCTCCATATGTAATTATTGGTTAGTAATAGGACTTATACATCACTTCTTTAACCTTCAGTGGTTTGTCTTTATCCCAAATTAAACTCCGAACCTGATGATAGAAAACATTCCCACATTGTATTCTCTTGTTCATCTCCATATCCAATCTAGTATTTTCCATCAATTCACTTCCTAAATACAGTACCTCAGAACCAGACTAACGTAAGTCACATTATGCCAACTTTTCAGGAGAGCATAAAAACTGTAGAAAATGGACTCTATGTCTGACTGCATAGCTAACACTTGAATTAGGCAGCAAAAAACCATTGACATTATTAAAGTTGTATATACTTAACCCCTTTATTGGTATTTCCTTTAGAATTAACGCAATATTCAGTCAGGACTGGACTTACGTTTTTTTTTGGCTGTACTTATGAAATCGTTTTAGGACTTAAGACTGGACTTGCGTTATGTTGGCTGTACTTATAAAATCGTTCTAGTACTTAAGACTGGACATGCGTTATATTGGCTGTACTTATAAAACCAGGTTTAGGACTTAGCACTATGACAAGGTGTGTTAATGGGACTTGCGTTTTAATGTATTCTTAACGCTTCAGGACCACAATAACGTAAGTGGATTTAAGTTTGTCTGGCTCAATCATAGGTTGGAACTTACGTTCTTACAACCCTTAGTAAATACAAAACGCGATGTTTCACCGGACTTAAGTTGTAATGGCTTAATGTAGAATCAATTTCTACTTACAATGATGTAATAACCTGAAAATCGTAATTTTTTGACTTACGTTCGTCTGGTTCTGAGGTACAGAATATTTGAAGTGCTCTACTACTTCCAGATCTGCATCTCCAATTTTAACAATCCCTTTTCTTTCTTTCTTCTTGTCATTAGCATTGTCTACACTTTTCTTTACCCTGATTTTCATTTCCCATTTCTCAATATTTTCCTTCAGAACATCCAGCTGTTCTTGGACTACATTCTCATTCTCTCCCCAAATCAGAACATCAGCAGCAAATAGGATTATGTTCATTAAATTATTGAATCATAAGTAATTCACCCACAGAGTGAAGAAGAAGATCAGTTTGAAGTTCATCAGGGCGTTGTTACCAATGTGCCTGAATCAAACTTGTATAACAGCAAAAATAAAATGCATAATCGGATACCTAGATCAACAAGAGAATACAATTTGGGAGTGTTTTCTATCATCAAGTTCGCAGTTTAATTTGGGATAAAGACACACAGTACCACTGAAGGCTAAAGAAGTGATGTACTCGACTTATTACTTGCCAATAATGACGTGTGGAGCAGAAACTTGGCCGATGACCAGGAGAGATGAAAGTAGAATACAGGCAGCCAAAATGATGTTCCTGAGGAGTATGGGAGAGAAGACTAGGGGAGAGAGAGTGAAGGAAGGAAGATTGTAGTTTTACGTGACCGTGAATCTTGTGATTATGAGCCACGGGACCTCCTTTTTACGTGGAATCCGAACCACAGGACATGGCATTTCACTTCGAAAATCTCACATGCATAGACCGGGAATCGAACCCGGACCGCCTTGGTGAGAGGCATACAGCTAGACCACTGAGCCACCACGCCCCCGAGAGAGAGAGAGTGAGAAATGAAGAATCTGAATTACAAGGTGGAGAAGAACAGATTGAGACGGAATAGACATGTGAAAAGGATAAACAATGAAGTGATGAAGAGATGGATGACTGGAAAGAGAGGACGAGGAAGACCTAGAGTACGGTAGATGGATTTGGTGAAGGACAGTGTGAGAGAACGGAACCTGGAGTGGAGTTCAGTGGTTGAGAAAGGATGGTGGACAGGCAAGAGTAAAGTGGGGGGGGTGTCATATTTGCTCCGACCTGGCCCAAGCTGGAAAACGGAAATTGATGATGAATTTAATTAAATTTATTCTCTGTGTAATGACAAGGGTGTGTTTATCATTAGAGATATCTTGAAATGCTGGTCAAATGATGCCACTTTCTTTTTGCATATCTTACAGGCTATCAAGATAACCCTGAACCCTGGTGTGGGACAATCGTCCAACGATGTGCGGCCCTACAGACTGTTGGTATCTCTCCTGGACAAGCCGGACATTGGTCCCGTGATCCTGGATGACATACTCTTTGAGGTGTTCAGGTGAGTGAACTGTTGCCCCCACAGTCTGTTGCCTATGCTTGCCTTCATGTATCTTGGTGGGTTCAGGTGAAAGAGGCAGAGGACGAGTTCCTTGGGTTCGTCTAAGACTTGAATTGGGCTGTGATCTCAGAGTCCTGCTCTACACAAAACTGTGATTGTTCTGAATGTAGGCCTACTTTCCTTATACACAGAAATACTACCTGAATATTCATTTCGGCCGCTTCTTTGCGTAGTGGCTCTAGTATTGTGTGTCTACAATGCAATGTAGCAAAGGATTATAATTATATTTTTGAGTGTTCATTAAATACATTTCAACATTTTAATCAATAGTTTTGTTACTAGTCTTAAAAAAACATAACTGCGGATAATTCGCGGAAGTTCGTGCATTAATTACCACAAATTATCGGGAGTGCACTGTAATCCAATTACTGGGACATGCGAAAAAATACCTGAAAAATTACACATGATTTACTAACAGAATAATATATATATTTATTATGGACTACAGAAGATAGAGAAAACTAAGGGTTGACATGTTTCACTCGTCAAGCGAGCATCATCAGATCCAAATATACAAGACAAAATACCTCTACAAAATGCTAATAAAACCCAAAAACGGTCTCTGCCCTCCAAAAACAAAAAGCAACTGTTTGTTAGTGCGATCGTCATTTCTCAGTTTTTGGAACATTGCATGTATTAAAATATAGGGACTACAACAATCAGTGAAAATGAACGACTATTGGGCAAAGAGGAAAGCTCTCAAAATGTTCATTCCGCAGGGTCCTAAGTGATCCATTCGCGAAGAAGATAGTTCTTTTGTTCGGATGCTTAATGCTTCAGTTATTATCAGTAATAGTTGCCACACTTTTTAAGTTTTAGGCATGTTTTTGTATTTGGAGAGCAGTGACCGTTTGTGGGTGTCATTGTGGGCTTGGTAGTGTTTTGTAGTTATTTTGTCTTGTATATTTGGATCTGATGATGTTTGCATGACGAGTGAAACATGTCATTCCTTAGTTTTCTCTATCTTCTGTAGTCCGTAACAAATACACTGCTGGGCTATAAAAAGAAAAAGAAAATATAACACTTAGGAAATCGTAAGTTGTCGAAAAGGGTTTCATAATTTAGTTCATTATAATGGTTTTCTTTTAAGTCTCGATATGAAGGATCATGTTTGGTACATTTGGGAACAAGAATATGAAAATGTACAGTTTATAAAGGCATTTCTTCGCCTAGGGTTGAAATTTGAATTTTATGGCGGTATCTGCATTAACTTTACAGCATTGCACTTCCGCTATGATTGTGATGTGAGAATGGCAACTTGTTGTGGCATTGTTGGGCTTATTCTGTACTTCCTACAGCATCAAGAAGTTTGATTGCAGTAAAGATGAGTGAAGACTGAATGTGTTGTGATGTTTCAGTGGCAGTGATTTTGGTTTAAGGACAAAATATTGAAAATAAAGTAGCGACGTCCGTTCATGAAAACTTGCCAATAATCAGGGAACTTCATTCATACTCATCTGAAAGTAAATTTTTAAGTGAAAAATGATTTTTCCCTTAATATGAAGTTGCTGTTCATCTTCCTTGCTTTTAAGTTTCAAAATAATGCAATAAAAATAATTCTTTGAAAATATCCAAGTGTTGCACTTTTTTTTTGGCTAGCTGTGTGCGGTCTATCACTCTTTTTGTGCAGAGGATGAATGAGAGCACTTGTCCACTCTATGGGGATACCGTATTTCCTCGCATAATCGTCGCAGATTTTTGGCCTAATATTTGTTGAAAAAAAAGCGGGTGCGACGATTGTGCGAGGGGAAAAAAACAACCAAAAACCGACAAGTAATCTTTAAAAAAATTATTATTTGAATAACTATTTACTACACGTATAAAATTAAAATAAACTAATAAAAATAGGTCGTCTATAGGTTATCTTCATCCATGGCGGCCATCTTGCCGATCTGAAAAAGTGCCGTGATTACGTTACCGATTTTTGTTGAAAATTTTATATTGCTACTGTTATGGTGGTTTGTTCAAATTTAGAGAACTTACCAGATCTAATCATCTGCATCGGAAGAATTTTCACTCTCCTCGCTGCTCCCCAAGAGCGTTTGGTCGTCGTCTTGCTCCTCGTCACTCTGCCATAATTTGTCGTCCTCAGTGCCATCTAAAGCGTTCGAAATTCCGGTCTTCTTGAAGCTCTTCACAACTGTTTCAAGTGGAATAAGATCCCAGCTCCTAACAACCCACGTGCAAATGCATTCTAAGGTCGGCCACTTAAATTTTCCTGTGGGCGTCACTTCGTGTTTGTCACTGATCATCCATTCATTGTAAAACCGGCGCAGATTGTCCTTAAAAGGTTTATTTAAACAAACGTCCAATGGCTGAAGGATGGAAGTCAATCCGCCAGGAATAACCACCTGCTGAGTATTGGTGTCCTCACCTCATTCACAAGGTGAGCCCTAAATCTGTCCATTACTAGCATCGCTCGTTGTTTTAGCAGCACACCTGGTCGTTTGTTCCACACAGTCTTCACCCAGTCCACCATAAGTTCCTGGTCCTTCCAAACTTTATGTTGCACGTGCATGTGAATGCCACATGGAAAATTCACACCCTTCGGCGTCGTCTTTCTTTTAAAAATTACGTAAGGCGGCAACTTTCTCCCGTCTGCGGTAACTGCGAGCATAACCGTGCAGTGAAGTTTCTCGTTGCCTGTTGTTTTAAGTGGTATGCTCGCAGCACCCTTCTCTGCAATTGTCCTACTGCGAGGCATATTAAAAAAACCTGGCGTCTGGTCAGCATTTCCAATTTGCGACAGAAGAAATGGAGTTTCCTGGCGCTGACGGATCACAAACCGTTGGAACTTGATCACTTTGTCCGTGTAGTCTGACGGCAATTTCTGACAAACAGTCGTCCCCCTTCGCACAGATAGGCCTTCTCATCGCATAAACCTCGTTACCCAGCCATGACTAGCTTTGAACGGGGTTTCGTGACGACGCGCTGCTTCACGCCCCTTCATTTGAAGCATATCGTAGGTAACACTGCAACTATTGTTGCACACTTCTCTAACATACTCCAGCACTTCCTTATCAATTTCAGGAAATTTTCCAGATTTCGGTCCTCGAAATGCACGTCTGTGCGGGTTAGTGTTTTTCAACTTATTTTTAAGTTTCGGCCAGTCCCGAACTATTTTTTCGTTAACTGTGAATTCATGTTCTGCAGCTCGGTTCCCGTGTGTTTCAGCATACGTTATCACTTTTAATTTAAAGTTCGCCGTATAATTATTATATTTGCCCATTGCGAACATCTAAAAAAACAACTGAAAAACTGAAAAAAGCACACACTGGTTCTCGTTACAAGAGTCCGCAAAAGTGTTTGACAAGGTACAGCTGTATTTCGAAATAAAGAATTCAAGACTGTGGTGGGACCGATATCAAATGACCACCGGCGAGCTCCGGTTACACGAGACATTATTGTCAATTATTCAGTCGAGTATTAGCCCTTGTTTCCCGTCTTAGTGTTATAATATTACCGCCTGACATCCAATACCACTCGACAATGCAAAAACACGTCAGCAATATCGCCACAGTGTAAATATTCTTTTACCAAACTTATGTTAAGCGATTATAAGCAGTCAAGATTATGACCCGTTATTTCTGTAATATTATTTTCAACAGGGTCGGGGATGGGATGTTCTTTGTTTGAAATACACCAGAGTGTAGACACGTGCGTATGCCAGCTGGCCGGCTCGCCGGCTACCTGCCGCATGGCGTGAGTCATAGGCCTACGCACCGAAGGAAAGAGAGACTTCTTTCTTCAAACAAGGTCACAGCTGGTTAGCAATAGAGCTCGCGTACAATAGAAATACGGCAGGGTGTGTAGCGGACTGGTGCGCAAATACAAATGTGCTATGCGCTGAGTACTTCATGAAATGTAAAGAACCAAATTTTCATTCGAAAGGTAGGGTGCAACGAATATGCGAGGAAATTTTATAAACCAAATTTTCACTTGAAAAGTAGGGGTGCGACGATTACGCGCAGGCGACCATTATGCGAGGAAATACGGTACCGATGTATCCTGCTCCGGGAGTTACGATCCTACATTTCTGACTCTGAAGCGGGAGGCAGAGACTCACCCCTTGTCCTTTGCCACTGCTGCTTCGGAGTCCTATAATGTACCATTCTCTGAATGGGAACTGCGCAGTGCGCTTGCACTGTGCAGGGATACGGCTCCTGGACCGGATAACATACATAATCAAATGTTAAAACATCTGTGCGAATCCAGTATAAAAAAACTGTTGATCCTCTTCAATCGTATATGGATTGAAGGGGAGTTTCCATCTCAATGGCGAGAGGGGATCGTGATACCGATTCCTAAGGCTGGAAAGGATCCCAAGTTTGTAAGCAGCTATAGGACCATTTGTTTGACAAATGGTCTATGTAAGCTGCTCGAAAAAATGGTGAACCGTCGACTGGTGTGGTTCTTGGAGGATAAAGGTCTCCTGTCTGAGTACCAATGTGGATTTCGCTCTCATAGGTCCACCACTGACCATCTGGTGCGACTTGAGAGCGCCATACAGGAGGCTTTTTTCCGAAAGCAGCACCTAGTCACGGTTTTCTTTGACCTCGAGAAAGCCTACGACACCACATGGCGCTACGGGATCCTTTCCACCCTTCACAAGTGGGGACTCCGTGGTAACTTACCGACTTTCATTGCGAATTTCATGTCCGTCCGACTCTTCCGTGTAAGGGTCGGTAGGACATTATCGCAATACTATACCCAAGAAAATGGAGTTCCTCAGGGTTCAGTGCTGAGTGTCACCTTGTTCGCGATTGCCATTAATGGCATTGTTGCCGCCGCTGGGTCCGCGGTAGTTCCATCGCTGTATGTAGACGATTTAGCTCTGCATTACAGCTCTGGAAGTATGGCAGTCGTGGAACGGCAATTGCAGTTAGCTATCAACCGGGTCGACAGGTGGGCTCACGACCGGGGTTTTCGTTTTTCAGCAGCGAAAACCTCCGTCGTCCATTTTTGTCGGCTACGGAGGCTACATTTACACCCTGAACTACATCTCAGGGATGCTGCGTTGCCGTTGGTTGACACTTATCGCTTCCTGGGGCTCCATTTTGACAGCAAGTTAACGTGGCAGCACCATATACGGCAATTGAAAATGACATGTCTCAGGAAACTGAACATGCTCAGGTTTCTTAGTGGCACTACGTGGGGGGCTGACCGTGCGGTGCTGCTACGGTTCTACCAAGCCCTCGTCCTGTCCCGGCTAGACTATTGTTCTGCGGCATACGGTTCAGCAAGGCCGGCAACCTTGAAAATGCTGGACAGTATCCACCATAGTGGCGTTAGGCTGGCTACCGGTGCCTTCCGGACCAGCCCGATACCCAGCCTACTCGCCGAATCGGGTGTTCCACCATTAAATTATGGACGCCAACATATGCTTTTAGCATATGCTGCCAATGTGCGTCAAATGCCGCAACACCCGACCTATCAAGCTCTCTTCGGTACCCAAAACCACCAGGGGTACGCCAACCGGCCTCGTGCCACTCGGCCGGCTGGTATTAGACTTGATAGCTCGTGCACTGAAATAGGAGTGGCTGTAGGTCCCTGTATGATCCGGACATCTAGCGAGGTGCCTCCGTGGCAAGTCCCGCGTCCGGAAATTCGGTTAGATCTTCACCAAGGTCCTAAGGTGAACACGGATGCGTCCGTTTACCGGAGGCAGTTCCACAGCATAGTTCACCAATTTCCGGACGCTGGCATTCTATACACGGATGGTTCGAAGGTGGACGAGAGGGTGGGTTGTGCTTACGTTATTGATGGTGCAAATACCAAGATCTCTTTGCCTGAGGCCTGTAGTGTGTTTACTGCAGAGCTCGTTGCCATCTATGAAGCTCTGCAGTTTGCACTACAGGATGCACGAATCCACTTTCTCGTGTGTACCGACTCTTTGAGTTCGTTGCAGTCAATTACTACATGTTTCCCGCAACACCCCCTAGTGCAGCGAATCCACGACCTACTAGCTGGGCTGTGCCACGCTGACACTCGAATCACCTTTCTGTGGCTTCCAAGCCACATGGGAATTGCGGGAAATGAGTTAGCAGATGAAAATGAAAAAGAGGCGGTATCACTACCACCTCGACCAATGGAGGTACCCGCTAGAGATATTCGCTCTCAGTTACGCCTACAAGTTCTGGCTTTTTGGGAGAGTCAGTGGCTAGCTGACCCACTGCCCAGTAAACTGAGAGCGATCAAGGGAACTACTCGCGTGTGGCGGAGCTCCTTCCGGTCCCGGAGAGAGTCCGTCATTTTGTGTAGGCTAAGGATAGGTCATACAAGATCCACCCACTCGTACCTAATGAGAAGGGAAGACCCCCCACTTTGTACCTGTGGAGCCGTATTCACCGTGGCCCACATTTTCACCCAGTGTGTGGATCTTGCTGACTTACGAAGAAACCTTGGTTTGCAGACGACACTCAAACTTATATTAGCCGATGACGCGGTGGCTGCTGATCGCGTTATCCGCTTTATAAGTGAGAGTGGGTTAGGGCCAGCAATCTAAATTTTCCAGTGAACATTGACTCAACGACTTGTTCGTTTTTGAATGATAATGTTTTGTTTTTTCCGTAATTTTTGTTTATTTTTATAATTTTTATTTTTTATTTAATTGTTTGTTTTTGTTTTATTAATTTTTGGTCTTTTTTAAATTTAGATGTCCACCTCAAAATGTTAAATTCAACTCAAAATTTGTATTCTTTAATCTGTGTTAAGAGGGGCAGATGACCTCGTAGTTCCGCCCCTTAAAACAACAATAACTAACTAACTAACTAAATACGGTAACTTTCCATTTCTTGCCTTATGATTTTGATTGTGATTTCTCCTCCACTTTTTAGCATCTTGGCTGTTATCGAGACTACCGCTGCGGCTTTGTTGTTCTTTAGATCTGTGATTATTTCACTTCGTTTTCACCTGGAGGGGATCGAGTTGTCATTCCGTTGCTTTGGGTCAATTCTGGGCCATTTAGTTTTAGATTTCTCGTTGTTCAACAATTTATCAAAATATGTGGCTAATAGCTCACAATATTTTCATTCTTATTCAAAGCCAATGTGCCATCTTCCCTTCGAAATCCCATGCTGGATGGTTGATAACCAATTAGGTGTTTTTTAAATGTCCTGTAAAAGGTTCTAGTGTTATTCTTCTGAAATTCCATGTCAATATTCTTGATTTCTTCTGAAATTTGATTCCTTTTGGCTTGTCGAAGGGTCTTAGGTGTTTGTTTGCGTACTTGTTTGTATGGCTCAAATTTGTCTTCTGTTTTGACTGCATACCAGGCCTTATATGCTACCACTCTGCTATCGACTGCTGCGTCACAGTCTGTGGTCCACCATCGGTGTTGGCAAGTTCGGCGTAAGGGTGCAACATCTTTGGCTATAATTCCCATCTTTTCACTGATATCTTGACAAGTCTCCACTATTCTCTCTCGCAAAAGCCTTTGAAAGTAATATATATTAATCACAACTATTATTTTTGAGGTTATTATTTTGCACGTCGCAGTAATTGGGAATTATGTTGTGTTGACCGACTGAAACTTAGCGATGTCAATTCTGGAATAATGTTCATCAGTGAACCAGTGTAAATATAGCATGAACACAAGATTTACTTTCCAGACTTTCCTCCTCACCTACTTTCATCAGACCCTTTAGTTAATCTTAACACCTGAAATGAATGATGGTTTAGAAAATTTTAAAAGTTATCGGTATAATACAAATGGTTTTAAAGATTTTCTCTACATAGATGAGCCATGTGCATAAATTCTGAGGTACGTTCGTATGCAGGGTGTGAATCTTTATTCATGACTAAGGTTCGGATGTTAAGGAAAACTCATATTTTTTTCCTGGGCTCATTTTAACCGAAATCTGAAAAATAAGTTTCAATGACGGGTCCCTGACCACGTTTAAAGCAATTTTATGTTGCCTATAAATGCATATTTCGGCCATTTTTATTGTTTTGGTCATATTTGGTCATATTTTAGTTTTCAGTTTCTTTGTTTAAATTGAGGCATCGTTAACAAGGTACGTGTTATCTGTGTTGAGTTTCAAACAGAGGATTTCCGAATCGTGTAGTAGATATATTTTTCTTTCTTTCTTTTCCCGGAACAGGCAGATAGCAGGTTTAGAAGACCTGATTCCAAGAAGGCGCTCCTCTGCGGACGTCTTTTAGCACATCTTTCTGGGCAAGTTAGATTGCGACACTGTATGCATGAGGTCACGGACCATGACGATAGTGTGCTTCCGCCTTTTAATAGGATGTCACTCCAGTAGATATATTTAGCTCAGAAGCAATTAGCAAACAAGGAAATGCCATGTTATATCTCGCCCAGTTCTTCCTTGCAGGGAAGCTGTCAGTTTGTATGATTAAATGTGTCTGGTGTATTATCGCTGATCACGTTTTGGCACTTAAGACGTTTACTATATGTTAGTGATACTCTACCTATCCCAAAAATTCATGTCATATTTCATAGCTTTTTAGGTCATATTTTATAGTTTTTAGGTCATATTTAGCTAGTTTTTAGGGCATATTTGCTTGCATATTTTGTACTTCTTTAGGGATTAAACTTCCGAACCCTATTCATGACTGTTAATGTATTTGACAGAGCTCTGTACCTGTCGTGCGAGGGTGTAAGCGAGACGACACCCAAGTCCAGCAGCAGCGTGGGTTCGACCAGCCTTAAGGGAAGTCACGAGCTGCTGAAGTCGGCCAACCTCTTGTTTAGCACCTTGGAACCTTGCTACATCTGGCTGTACACGGGCACACTCTTTAGCAATGCCTGTAAACTGAAGGCTCCAGAGGATAGCCAGCATGTTGTCAAACCTGTCGGCAGTGGTGTGCCGCACTTGATGGAGGTAGGTTATAAATAGGGCCACAGCATTTTGGTGTAAATAAATTGTCAGTTTCGGGAAACTTATTGCATTAAATATTTTGCAAGAAGAAAAGCATGCTTTTCAACATTTATTTAGTTGATTACAGCTCAGGAGGCTAAAAAAAAAAAAAAGAAGAGCTGCAAAAGAAGGATGATGGTGACCATAATTTTTGTCATGCATTATGTTGAGCAGATGATGGTTTGTATAGTTGAATAGTGAATAAAATCTCTTGGTTAAGGTAGCACTGATTGAATAGTTGAACAAAATAGTTCAGTTTCTTAACATGATCCTACCACACAAACTACTGAATCAATATCGTTATGAAAATTTATCAACAGTTACCAATGAAAGATAAACTAGTCAAGTTACTGAAGTGGCATTATCATTCACTGTTACCAACCTTACAATTAATGAATCCTTAAAAACAAAGTATTGAGCAAAAGGTACATTTATGAACTAAATATTCAATTTGAAGGTTTGAAACTACAGTAAATACACTTGGAAAATTTCATGGCTTGCAATACAACTTAGAATTATGGTTCTAGTTCATCAAACTTATTGTTTCTTAATTTTTTCTTTCATAAGTTTAAAAAGTTTTGAAGCAATGCATTTTTTCTCAAGTTTCATAAATACTGATGGGCATCCAGTCATAAAATCCATTCCCCCACATAGAAATTCACATCACCTCATCGCCAACTCTCAAGAAATGGGGATAGTGAGGTGTAGAAATACAAATGGTGGCATGAATGTTCCAGGTTTGTGCCCTCACAGAGTTCCTGGTGGACACAGTGTCTCTGGAGGCCTACATGGACACCCCTAGCGAATATCTTCCCGGCCTCTTCCTACACATAGTGACTCAGCTCACCAATAGCTGCGACTCGTTATCTCCCACCGAAGTTGCCCGCAGCCTACAACTGTGTGCCAAAATCTTATCCAGGGTGCAACCTTCCGTGGTAGCAAGTCAGTCTGTGGAGCCTCCTGTCATGGAGAACAAGTCCAAGTCTAATATCACCTTAGAAGTGACCAGCGATGGCGGGGCTCAGTACGAACAGCAGAGGAGCAAGTCCACGAGTGACCTGTCGGACACCAGCAAGAAGAGCAAGTCCAGCAAGTCATCCAAGGGGAAGAAGAGTGCCAAGTTCCGTCTGAAGCAGTCGAGCAACCTGAAGAACTATAGCATTCAGGCGGAGAATGGACCCATCCTCTTGTCTGTTTCACCGTGTGATACTTCAGGTAACAGGCTTAATTTCATCTGCTTTCTCTGTTTCTTTGATCTTAGCCAGCTGTGGATCATGTGTGACAACTTAAGGATTTTCCCAGTAGCACCTCATTCTTAAATCTCATGGTAGGCTGAGTACACAAGTTGACACGAATTTTGAGTCTGGGTTCTGTATTTCTGAGTTTGATTTGTCATGCCTAACTAATGCCGGCCCCATGGTGTTGGGGTAGTGCGCCTGCCTCTTACCCGGAGGCCCCGGGTTCGATCCCCGGCTCCGTCAGGGATTTTAAAACTGACGTGAGGGTTGGAACGGGTTGCACTCAGCCTCGTGAGGACAACTGAGTAACTGTCTGACAGTGAGAGTGCCCCGATCACGAATACCAAGATTAACGGCCGAGGGGACCCGACGCGCTGATCACGCGTCACCCCAATATCTGCAGGCCAAATGGCTGGGCAGCGGTCGCTTGGTCGGCCTTATCCTGTCAGGGGCAGTATAGTGCCCAGGGTTGACTTTTTTTGTTGTTGTTGTTTTTTGATGCCTATTTAATGAAAGAAAAAATAGTTTTGCCTACAGTAATAAAGTTTGCTTTTAAGCCTCCGTGGCTTATGCGGCAGCACACCAGCCTCTCATTGCTGGGTCCGTGGTTTAAATCCCGGTCACTGCATGTGAGATTTTTGTTGGACAAAGCGGAGGCAGACAGGTTTTCCTCCGGGTTGTCCGGTTTTCCCTATCACAATTTCATTCCAGCAACTTTTTCCACTATCATTTCATTTCATCTGTCATTCATTAAGTCATTGGCCCAGGGGAGTGCAGCAGATTTCGGCAGCCGGCACAGTTCATATCCTCACCGCTAGATGGGGGGCTTCATTCATTCCATTCCCTGACCCGGTCGGTCGACTGGAAGCAGGCTGTGTATTTTCAATAAAGTTTGCTTCTGTAGCTACCACAACGGAAGTTCAAATTTGAAGGAAATTCTCTATTTTTATAAGTTCAAACGAAAACAAACGTTAATTTATATATTTACATCACGTTTATTTACAAAACAGAGTTAACATTAATGTACAAATCAAAACAACAATACAAACAAGCTTTAAAAATGCAGTCCCTGGCAATATGAAAAATCATTTATACGTTGCATGTTCTCTTCGGGTCACATCATCCTTCACCTGGTCTCTCCATCTTGTTTATGGTCTTCCAGCTTCTGTCAGCGGCTTCGGTGGCGTAGTTGGTAGCATGCTGAGCTTCTATGCCCAAGGTCGCGGGTTCAAACCCGGCTGAAGTCATCGGATTTTTTTAAGAGCGTTAAAAATTCCTCAGTATTCCTTCCTTCGGAGGGGAAGTAAAGCCGGCGGGCCTATATCATAGATTCATGGCTTGTAAAAGAACCTTCCACTATCTACCCTTGTGTGAAGCTAAATTTGTAGGTTAGATTTGATTAATACTCTATTAAGTTCCAACGTTCCTTGCCAGGTGCCGGTTGCTGTGGCATCTAGTAGCCAAGTTCGCAGCTAGTTGTCCTGGACGGTAGCATTTGATAGCAAAAGTAGTAACTACTTGAAATTGATCGCTGCAGTCCATACCTGAATTACAGATAACACACGCTAATACAGTCATCACAATTAACACTGGTTATCAGACAGATTCTACACACACACATACACACTGCATTGTCGCAGCCCTTAAACTGAGGAACCAACCACATCATCCTTCACCTGGTCTCTCCATCTTGTTCATGGTCTTCCTCCAGCTTCTGTCCTTTCCAGAGCTCTTCTTGGTAATCTCTCCTTTCCCATCCTTTTTGCGAGGCCAAACCATTTCAGCCTAATTTTCTCCATACTTCCTTTTAAGGTCTTGACCTAAAGCGTGTGTCGTATTGTCTCATTTCTTATCCTGTCCCTTCTCGTTTTACCCAGGATCCCTCGTAGAAAATGCATCTCTGTAGCTTGTAATCTACTTAAAACTTTCTTTGTCCATGTCCAACATTCTGATCCGTAGGTCAAAACTTTAATGTAGTAATATTTTTTTTAAATATCCAAATTGAGTCTGTGGACTACGTGTTAACAACTAATCTCATTTCAGTAACGAGTAGGTCTTGTTCGTTTGCCAGCTTTGATATCCTGCTAATGTTTTTTTTAGCCCATCAATCAGCGCTTTCTTTCCCTCTTCGGATAAAGGTCCTCTCTGTTTCCCGGGTTCTGAATCCACTATAAAACACTGATAGTTTTTCACAGTCCTTCTGAAACCCTGTCATTTACTTATAGTAATACTAGCTGAAGTACCCGTGCTTCGCTACGGGTCATAAATAAATTAAAATGTGAAGGTGGCAGTTAAAACAGGGGATAGGCGAGGTGCTGCACGGACGGATGTAACATTTTGTCCAACTACACCGCTCGACGTTGACCGTGTTTTATAGCACAAATTTAGATTTTACTCGCTAACCGTTGGAGATACACGATATGTGTAAAGGACCTTTCGGGAAAGAAAATTAAATTTTAAATCTCGTATATGACATCATAAGTTTGCTATTTCTTAGCGTTTGAAAGTTTGAAACCAAATGGTGTAGTGATGTCACTAAAATGGTCGCCATCTTTAAATAGTGCAAAGTATCGAAATCAAAAGTAACCTATATGTTAACCAGGTAAATCAGCTACTTCCATGTAAAATTTCATGTAACTCGGACCAGTGGTACTTGCGTGATTGAGTAATACACAGACACACACCATCTCATTTTTTAGATTATTAATTGTCATTCGTTTGTTCTCAGATAAGAGTATTGGCGATGACTGCTGGGACACCAGTTCGGAACACCTGGACAGCAGCATCAGTACGGTGGACATGAGCGCCCATTCTCTATCGGACAGTATCGCCGTGGAGTCCATTGGTATCCCCACGGTGCCCACCAAGCAGCAGTCCGTGTTGGAGGAGTGCCTAAGACAGTACGAGGTGTTCTATGTCAAGTTCCTGGGAGGCCAGAAACTCATCAAAGAGGGGGACATCCAAGACCTTTTCAAGAGGCTGAGGATCGTGTACCCCCACGAGTCGGACGAGGAGCGTACCGCCAAGCTGAAGGTGTTGCTGTATGAGTGTCTGAGGAGGGACGAGGAGAAGCGCGTGGCCAGGGTGGGGGAAGAAGAGGTGGTGAAATGTAAACGGACGGAGAGGAGGACAGAGTGTCGTAGTACGCTAGAGCACAAGTTGCTGTCGGTTGAGTGTGTCAGTGGTGACTGGGAAGAGTCTATGAAAGTGGCTTCAAGTTTGCTGGTGGAACTCTCAACATTCCCTACCTACTGCTTGCCTGAGGGCAGGCAGATGTCCTTGGAGGAAGATGTGGGTAAGATTGTCCTCATCAATACTAGATTTTAACACACGGTTAACGGGCCCAATGAAATCTCTGTTTTATTCTCATAATTTTCGGTAAACCTGCGGCATCTCTTGACCCTGTATTGAACTATTCTACATTCTTCTTCTTCCTCCTCCTCGCCTTTTCCCGTTACGCGGGGTCGGCTTTCTTAATCCTGAGGCGCCAGTCTTTTCTTTGGAAAGCATCATCAGCAGATAGGCCCAATACTCTCATGTCCCTTTGGACATTCGTCATCCATGTTGTTTGGGGTCTGCCGCTCACTCTCTTTTGCGTAGTCATGGAAAGGCACTTCTTCACTACATGATTCTCCGGTCTTTGCATAACATGTCCATACCACCTTAGCCTGGTTTCTAAAAGTTTCTCTGTTATAGGCACTACTTTGAAACTGCCCCGCACATGTTCATTACGGATTTTATCTTTGAGAGTAACTCCACCTGCCCAACGTAACATACGCATTTCTGTGGTATGTAGCTTTTGCTCATGTGCCTTTGTAGTAGCCCATGTTTCACTACCATAGAGTAGGATTGGTCTTACGGCAGTTTTATAAACTTTCCCCTTCGTTCTTATGGGTATTTTCGGATCACATTAAACTCCTGTTAGTTCGCGCCATTTGTTTCACCCAGACGTGGCCCTATGGATTATATCGGCGGTTATCGTGCCATCTTCAGCAATGACAGAACCTAGATTTTGAATTTTGTTACCCTTATTGAACTATTCTACATTGAGTAGAATATTTGAGGCGCCTAGAATCAAAACCTTCCAAGTCCATCGAACATGAAAAATGAGATGAAGTTGCCTCTATATGAACTTGCACGCGGGAAACTCAATGGTGACATTATTTTCCCTCAAACGATGCTATTTCTCTATGAAAATGGCTGGCAAAACTTAGGGTTAATTTCAAAATCCACTAGATTCAATTAACTCCCGCCATTGTTAGTTTCAAAATCCAGTAAGTCGTTTTCAGCCATTGAGCACATAGACTTGCATTACCCAGGATTCCTTCATACTGCCATTAGCTGTGTTGTGTTTTGTAATGTATTGTTAAGTGTTTGTTAAATTTTAAATATATGCAAATTGAACAACTAGAAATTATAGCAAAAAAATGGGATTACAAATTTCGTTTGAAGAAACAGAAATGATGCCAACTTTTAAAGTTGATCTACCAGTCGTTCAGCTGAACAATAATAAAGAGATTAAAATTGTTCAGAAATTCAAATATCCCTGGGAAATAATAACATGGAACACAAATGAAAAAGAAGCAATAGAATACAGAACAACTAAATTTAAACAAGCCAACCTATAAAAAGAAATCTCTTTCGATAAACGCTAAGCTGAAACACTATAATTCCATACTTAAACCAGAGGCAACTTATGCTATTGAAACTTTATTCAAATTGAATGTAAAATCTACAACAGACAAATTACAGAAAACTGACAGAAGAATTATTAGAACAATTCTTAACAAAAAACACCAAGTTAATGGACAGTGGAGATTGTTGCTACAATGCTTAAAAGAAGAATATTTCCTTTTTCTGTCACATATCAAGACTGCCAGAAACCAGGATATTGAAACAACTATTTGATTACTTTTTGAAAAATAAAATCAATAATAATTGGTTCAAAGAAGTTCAGGATGATTTGGAAGAATTGGGTATAACTCGGCAACAAATCAAAGACAGAGAAGAGAAGAGGATTTTGAAGAACAAAAGCATAAGTCTCAAACTAATAACAGTTGAACGGAAACAATATACTATATCGGACACACAAAGGGCTTCCAGGTCGGAGAGGATGAGAAAGTTCTGGGAGGAGAAAAAGAAGGAATTTACTCAAATGTATTGATTTAAGTGCTCCAATGTGGGCATAAAATATGTAAATAATAATATGCATAATCATAATTCAGGCCTGGTTTTCATTTCATACATAATTTGGTTGGTTCACGTTCACATGGTTTCCTCTGTCCCTTGTTTTTATTCTTAGAACTGCTTTCAAAAACGTCCATATGTACATTTCACTTTCAAAACTAGTTAACTCCTAAATAATCTTAAGAATTGTGTTACTTTCCATTAAGGGACATTCCTGCAATTTGTTGGAATGCATCGTTTGATGAGGAAGTAATTAATAAACAAAATGCTCAAATTCCAAGGATGTTTTTTCATAATTATGTTAACAGTTTTCCTCATTTTCCCATAAATTTTGTTTTGTGGACTTGGCAGGTTTTGATTCTAGGTGCCTCATTTGTAAATGTATATGTGCCACTTTCCCTTTATTGACGACCTTCTTTTACAATATTCCTTGATTTAGTTTCAAAACATTGTCTTTCTTTCTGCTGGTTCAGCCAATGGAAGGGCTTGAATAATAAGCAATGGCGGCGCCAGGGGTGTGCGAAGTGTGCGGCTGTACAGGGCCCAGCAGGGAGGCAGGGTAAGATGAAGGCCAGAGAGCCGCGATATGTTACCTAAGCTGCAAAGATCTTGAAGTTGCACTTTCCGTAGAAGACCAACGTGACATAGAAGGAATGGATCTGTTTGAAGAATTAAAAATATTCTCACATGTAATGATTGAAGTAGAAGGAAAAAAAAAAGAAGAATGTGGAATTGTAACGGCTTTGAAGTACAATTAGGAGCAGCACTCATGTTCTGTTTTCATGAAGCAACAAATGTTTCGCAACAGCATGTTTCAAGTGTCAGACAGGAAACGCTTCATTAATAATTTTTTGTCTTATCTTAACAATAAGTAGTTTGTGTCTAATGACACAAGGTAAATACTGGACAAAATATTTGATTTTTACAAGCCCACACTTTAAGCAGTGAGGTCCACTACCTAACACAGGAATTGCCATAGAATGGTTATACGTATTTTAAGACATTGAAGATACTTCAACAAATAAGAGTTTGTCCGTAAGCAACATTTTAATGTATCTAATGACACAAGTCTAACAAAGGAAAAAGTGACAGAATATGCGTGGAGCATTGCATGCTATATTTAAGAGTTTTGTTGATGTTTTAATTTGTGTGTTTCTTAACTTGTAATTTTTAATGTGTTCTAATATTTTAACTGATAAATTAAACCTTCATCCATTCCATCTCTCATCCCGACGTGCAGGTCGCCCACGGGCGTCGACTAGAAAGACCTGCACTCGGCCTCTCAGGAGGCTACACGAAAGAAAAAAAAAAGAAAACGGATAAATTGTGTTTTGTGTTGTTTGATGAGGATTTCGATGTTGTTGTTTGATGTTTTGTGCCAAATGTGGGCTGAAGAAGGAAACAAAATAGGTTTCCGAAACATGTACCCGTAGAATTTTTCTGTAAGTAAAGTATTGATTTGGCGGGAAATTTAAAGTTATACTTCTTGTATTTAAAGTTATACTTCTTGTTTGAAGTACAATCTGAGTGAAATTTATCCAAATACAAGTATTCTTCTTCTTCTTCTTCTGCTTCTGCTTCGGATGCCTATCCATTACTGGATGTTAGTGACCACATGATGCATCTTTTGCTTATGAACTGCGATGTGGAATAATTTATCGATGCTGGGTGATCCTGTCCACTGTTTAACGTTATCCACCCAGGAAATCCTTCTTCGGCCCCTTCTTCTTTGACCTTCGATCTTTCCTTCCATTATAAACTTGAGAAGTCGATATTTAGTGTTCCGCAAGATATGTCCCCCCAGGTATGCAGTTTTTCGTCTTTTGAAGGCGCACTTAGAATAGTTGCTACTATTCCCGTCACAGTTGCGGCTGCCGAGAGAAGTTTCTCAAAATAAAAATTAATTAAAACCTACCAAGACAGACCTCTAGCAATTGCAATACTCGCAATCTAGTTTGGAATATAAAGATTTAATAAAAGACTTCAGCCAGAAAAATAGCAGAAGAGTTCATTTTTAGCATTGTTTGTTACCTACTGTAAGGTTTTGAAATAGTAATACTGTACGGTATTTTAAAATTAAATTCATTCATTTTATTTCACTTACTTTAGGTAGATTTCATTAGAAAGCTAACTACTGCAATGGGTACCATGTTTCGACTTCCAGAAAATTTCGACATATCTTCGCGTTTGACATCCCGCAGACCCCAAAACTACCATCAGTTCAAAAGTTGGTATATCATTTATGTAAGTATATATCTATCTAAGGGAACGTACCCATACTACGTGACTTATTTTTTAAAGATTTTTCAACCCCTCCCTCCCCTCGGTGACCACTCGTAGTATATGCCAAGACCCCCCCTTAAAGTTTTTACGTAGTATTGACAAGTATAATTTTTAATCATTTCGCAGGAAGAAAGTGAAACAAATGAAAATAATTTTACTCATCATCATCATCATCATCTTGCACAGTTTCCAGCCACTGGCCAGGTCTGTTTAGAACACAAGCCTCTCCAATGTCTTCTGTCTTCCCACCATCTCTCAGCCTCCACCCTTGTCCAGTCTTCTCCTCTCTTCTTCACGCTTTCTTCCACCCCCTTCAGCCACCTGTCTCTCGGTCTCTTTCCTTCCCACTTCGTCTCGTGTATCCTCCTGGGTATCCTCTTCTACGAGATTTTCATTATACAATATTAAAATGGTTTATTGGTTTCAGTTTCAATAACACAAGTCATTGTCATTATGTAAAAAAAAACTTTTTAATTCTACAGAATATGTACATTTCCACATTTTAATGCACATTACACAGTCTAATATGTATTAAAACATTTGCAATCATAGTGACTATCTGAAGACAATATACAAGTCTACCGTACTACACAAATGTTACCAAATATGTACATAGTACCAACATTGTCAGTCACTGAGTCACTACTAGTCACATAAATATAAATACAAGAAACAATTGTATTGAATACTCATTGGGATTCTATTTGGTGACTATCCTAAGCAAAATACATGCCTATTACAAAATAAGATCCAGGGCGATCCTTCGTTTACCCCCTTAGAGAAACGTCCCGGAACTTTTTCAACGTCAACATTATATCACGGTGAAGAAATAAGACACAAGCCATTCAGCCTTTCCTCTGCCATTCGCGTTCGTAGCCATGTTTGACAAGTTGCAGGCTGCTGAAAGATCTCTCTGCACTTGCAACACTGTCGATGTAGCGATTATATTAACAGTGTTGCCATTACATACTATATGATAACAAACATTGACCACATTCATGAATGCAGGCAATATAGGAAAGATTTTACTTGCAGTGCAGTTTGCAGAAACAATAATTTTTATCGGCAATATCAATGTAGCAGACAACTGGAATTTCGGGGGGGGGGGGGGCACTTGCCCCTGGTGCCCCCCTCTGGATCCGCCACTGTCCCTTGTACATCTCCTTTATCCTCTTTATAGTCCATTTCTCTACTCCTCTATCCTCCAGGGACTTCCATACTTTGTTTCTGCACACACTGACTGTCATATGCTTTCTCAATGTCCAGGAAGGCCATCAGTAGATCTGTTCCATACTCATAGTGCTGTTCTTGTAACTGCCTTACAGCAAAAATCAAATCCACTGTGGACCTTCCTGCTCTGAAGCCATGCTGTTCTTCCCTCATCCCTCCTTCTATCCTTGTCCTAATTCTTTTTTCCAAAACTTTCTCGAAGATCTTTGCACAATGACTCATCAGTGTTATTCCCCGATAGTTTCTGCAATCTGTTCTACTACCTTTCTTGAAGATCGGGGCAATTATTCCTTTTTTCCAGTCCTCTGGGGTCTTCCTTTCCTTCCATGCTGTCCTCATCACTCGGTACAACCACTGTATCCCCACCTCTCCTGCTGCTCTCACCATCTCCACACTCAACTCATCCACACCCGGTGCCTTCCCTCCTTTCATCTTGTTCACTGCATCTTCCACTTCTTTCCAAGTTAAGTCCTTTTCTGTTTGCAGTTCATCTTCCTCTTCCCCGATTTCTTCCTCCTCACCATCTTTTCCATTTGGGTTCACAAGTTCTTCAAAATATTCTTTCCACATTTTCTTCAATTTTACTCATATTAATACGGCGTTTATTGCATAAGACTGCATGCATGCTTATAATTAATTCAATTATTAACAATGTTAGACACTCTAGCTTTCCTGATTTTTTTTTGTGTGCTCTTCTTTTAAAGGCACCCAAAATTCATTTTTTGTTGTTGTATTGGTTGCATTGACAAGGAATCCTTATAACATTTTATAAAGGCATTGTACAGCCGATCGTACAACGACATTATTGTACAGCATGAACTCTCGTCGACTTGCTTGACAACTTCACTGAACTACAAACTGCCTGACAAACAGTGTATGTTTTCGATCAGCTGACGTCTCGACATGTGCGTCAGCTCAACACCACCTAGATAACCTTTGTAGGTGGTGTTCGTCAGCTCCATCAACTGTGAGTTTAAGAAGCGCTAAACACTGAGCGCCGTATTCAAAGATAGGTCGAAAAAGCGTGAAATTTCTCTCGGCGAAATCGACTTGGTAACAAAAATGTAAGCCTTCCCCCATGCTCCTGTGACTGAGCGTAGTATTTTGAAGACCTCCCTCCCCCCTTAAACGGGGCACGTAGTAACGTAGTATGGGTACGTTCCCTAATGTGAAGTACTGTGTTGTTAATACAGAGATTTTTGCTCTGCTAGATGTGGCTGATTTCCCCGAGTGGCTGCGGGTGCTGTTGGTGTGTGCCTGTTGGCTGTGTAATTCCCCTCGCTTGCAGCTGACAGCCATCTCAACCCTGCTGGACCTCATCTCCTTGCTCAGAGTACAGAGCACTGGGAGCAGCGAGCCCGGCGTGGTGTCTGTCGTGATGGTACCGCTGTTGCGACCATGGCACGTCCACTACATAGAGAACCATACCAATGTGGTACAGGTATGTCTCTTCTCAGCATGTGTTACTGTGTCATTGGTTTTACTGATTTTTTCCCCCTGTAAAGTAATATTATCAAGATACAGACAGAATAAAAATCAGGAGGAAGAGTGTTTTACTGTGGTAAGTAGACGATGGATATACATCTTGTACAACAGGATGTCAGGTCATCTCCGTGGTGTAGTGGTCAGCATGCCACCTCGGAGGTCCGAGGTTTGATTCCTGGCTCTGCCACAAAATTTGAAAAGTGTTGTGAGGACTGGAACGGGGTCTACTCAGCCTCGGATGATCCAAATGAGTAAAGAGGGTTCGATTCCTACCTCAGCCATCCTCGAAGTGGTTTTCTGTGATTTTCCGTGGTTTCCTACCTTTGGGCAAGTGCCGGGATGGTACCTAAAGCAACGCCACCGCCGCATCCTTCCCTCTTCCTTGTTTATCCCTCCCACTCTTCCCATCCCCTCATCAGGCCCCTGTTCGCTTTGCAGGATGAGGCCGCATGGGCGAAGTGTTAGTTACACTCCCTAGTTGTATCCCCTGACTCAGAGTCTCAAGCTCCAGGACACTGCCCGGTAGAGGTGGATCTCTTACTTAGTTCGTGGGAAAAGCCTACCCTGGAGAGTAAAATGATAACAGGGGGGGAAACAAAAAAAACAACAGGATGTCGCAAAATGACAAATATTTTGACTGAATAATCGTCTGTGGTCGAGGGAAGACTCGAGTAACATTTTTCATCTCTATTTTTGTCTGAATTCACATAGTGTGAGGTGTGGGCATCAGTTGCGAAACAAATTTCAACACATCAGTTTCCAAAAAGGCCTGGACTCAACACAACACCATCTGAATCAGCAAGGATGTTTTACAGCATTCAACATCTACAAACATTTTAATTTGTAACATACAGAGTCTCATAAGTGAAATGAAAAAATGAAAATCCACAGCCTGCTTCCAGTCTCCGACCGGGTCAGGAATGGAATGAATGAAGCCCCCATCTAGCGGCGAGGATATGAACTGTGCCGGCTGCCGAGGCCTGACGCACTCCTCTGGGGCAATGATTAAATGAATGACGAAATGAAATGATAGTGGAGAGTGTTGCTGGAATGAAATTTTGACAGGGAAAACCGGAGTACCCGGAGAAAAACCTGTCTGCCTCCGTTTTGTCCAGCACAGATCTCACATGGAGTGACCGGGATTTGAACCACGGACCCAGCGGTGAGAGGCCGGCGTGCTGCCGCCTAAGCCACGGAGGCTCGCATAAGTGAAATATAACCCACAATATAAAACTCACCGATTTGAACGATGTTACAGATTTAATTTCAAATTTATTTTACACACATAATATTTTGTGATAGACTTTAAAATATCAATGGTTTAAAAAAAAATAATGATTGAATTTTAACTTTGTAATATTCTTTTTAAAACTTGTGTGTGTTTTTTTTGTGCGGCCTCGTTGGCGTAGTTGGTAGCATGCTGAGCTTCCGTGCCCCAAAATCGCGGGTTCAAACCCGACCGAAGTGGTCGGATTTTTTTAAAGAGCGTTAAAAATTCCTCAATATGCCTTCCTTCGGAGGGGAATTAAAGCCGGCAGGCCCATGTCATAGATTTATGGCATGCAAAAGAACCTTCCACTAACTACAATTGTGTGAAGCTAAATTTGTAGGTTAGATTTGATTAATGTTCTATTAAGTTCCAAAGATCGCCGCCAGGTGCTGGTTGTAGTGACATTTAGTAGCCAAGTTCACAGCTAGGTGTTGTTGATGGTAGCATTTGGCAGCAAAAGTTGGAGTTACATGAAATTGATCTTTTGCAGTCCTTACCTGCATTACAGATAACACACACTAATACAGCCATTACAATTAACACCGGTTATCAGACAGATTCTACACACACCCAAAGTACACGGGGATACTTGCCCGTGTTGCCGCAGCCCCTAAACTGAGCAACTAACCGACTAACATGTGTTTTTATGAGAAATATTACGTTTTTCAATGATCTTTTAACAATGTATAGGAGGTCTTGACGAATATGTGATGCGACATAAGAATGATGATTAGAAATTGATTTTAAATCGATAAATCTTGCAATCAAAATAAATAATATTAAAAAAAAACAATGCTGAAGAATATCAGATGTTTAAAAAAGTAATACAATTGACGAGGTGGAATAATTGAAAAGGTAAAAATCATATTTTGTCATAAATATTGTAAGTCAATGTGGATCCGCAAGAATAGTTAGATTTGTATCAGTGTGCTGTAATGCAGTTACCGTATTTGCTCACGTATAACTCGCACTTTTCTGACCGAAAATAAGTGTGAAAATCTTCGGTGCGAGATATATGCGGAGATTTGTGAGGTAAATACCTTATTCCCGAAAAAAAAACTAAAATTTGCATTATTGAAAAAGACGACTGGAATTGTCATCTGCCGTCACTGCTGCCAATCTCCGAGCTACTCTCACTCTTGCGAGCATCATCCTAACTTCCGTCCAATGCATTTGCGATGCCAGTCTCCAAGAAGCTCTTAACACCATAATTCATACCCCTACATCCAATCATGCAAGAGATCAACTGATGGCCTTCTTTATTTTGTCTTCTGTCGTCGGCGTATAGTGACTAGCAATACCAGATCTCGACGTGTTCTAACCTAACAATTTCTTATTTAGCGTGCGGAGCGCCAAATCACGCAAGAGTTCAACAGACAGCCTTCTTTATTTTGTCTTCTGTCGTCGGCGTATAGTGACTAGCAATACCAGATCTCGACGTGTTCTAACCTAACAATTTCTTATTTAGCGTGCGGAGCGCCAAATCACGCAAGAGTTCAACAGACAGCCTTCTTTACTTTGTCTTCTGTCGTCGGCGTATAGTGACTAGCAATACCAGATCTCGACGTGTTCTAACCTAACAATTTCTTATTTAGCGTGCGGAGCGCCAAATCACGCAAGAGTTCAACAGACAGCCTTCTTTACTTTGTCTTCTGTCGTCGGCTTATCGTGGCTAACAATACCAGATCTCGACGTGTTCTAACCTAACAATTATTATTAGCGTGTGGAGCGACAACAAAACAGCTGACGATCACAGCCCGTATTTCTGTTTTACTGCGTCACCACATTTGAAAACACTGTATGTGTTTGGTTATTGGTTTCCAGCGTGTCTTTCTGTTGATGCCAGTAGCGAATATCAACTTCATTCACAATGAATTCTCGACCGGCAGCTCTATTACCATCGTCGTCAGCTTATTTGATCACTTTGAGTGTAAATCCAGCCGTATAACTTCCGCGTTTTTACAAAACTAAAAGATAGATTTCCACAAGAAAACAATCACACTTAATTGAGAAACAAAAATGGAACGTGAAGACAATGCTGCTAGGCCTACTTGTCGACAATGCAACAGACGGACAACAAACACCGTGAAAGAAAGGAAAGCACCGCCGTAAAAACGAACAATAACATCGCGGCCAAGACTTGTTTTAAAATAACTACGATGATCTTTATGACGGCGTCAGAAATTAATGCAGATATATGCGAGGAATACTTTTTCCTGCAAGTTCCAATTTAAAAATGGGGTGCGAGATATACCCGGGGGTGAGATATATGCGAGCAAATACGGTACTTTTCACATAAACTCACTGTAAATGTAACTTCATTACTAATTTTGGCAAGTAGCGGTAGCTGTAACTTTCCCAA
This sequence comes from Meconema thalassinum, assembly GCA_946902985.2. NCBI lineage: Eukaryota > Metazoa > Arthropoda > Insecta > Orthoptera > Tettigoniidae > Meconema > Meconema thalassinum. The sequence goes on from OX336395.1 coordinate 196,395,775, forward strand.
CCCTGGTTTGCTTTAATGTGTAGGTTCTGGCTCGTGCTCTGTGGCACCACTTGGGCAGGCTGGGAGCCGACCAGCAGGTGGTGTGTGTGGAGCTGCTTCATCAGCTGCACAACGTGCTGCCGGCCAACGACGCTGTGGAGAACGTGATCGGGGAGTCCCTCATGGCCGAGGACACCGACAGGCAGATGGAAGCCTTCGAGAGGTTCGCACTCTTGTGGCATATTGGCCGGGAGGTGGAGACCAAGTCCAGCATCTGTAGGAACCAGAGAACCTTCGATAAGTAAGTCTTGTTGCTTTTGTGCAAAGGAAAAATAAAATACAGGGTCATCCAAAAAGATTGCAGCTATTTCAAAAAAGTATAGCTCAGGAACTATTTGAGATATTTGCACCGGGTAGGAGGTGCGGAAATCAAATCACGCTCTCGCTACCAACTGCACCGGGTAGGAGCTGCGGACATCCAATCACGCACTCGCTACCCCGTGGAACGATCAGAACGACCGTGGAGTGGAGGACTGAACAAATGTTCAGAGGGTGGGGTTTTACTGCTCGCTGTCCCCCCATAACTAATAATAATAGTCATGATTAAAAACAAGGTTAACAAAATATATATATTTAAGAAATGGTGGTATACAGCAAGGGTTGGGGCAGACAAGAAATGTACTTGGGGACTAAGAAAGAAACGTGGGAGGTTCCCCTTAATTTGGCCTAGCCACGGGCGTGGCAAACCCGAAAGAAAATGAATTTAGTATTTAATAAAATTATTGGCTCAGGAGAGCGGGCACAAGGCAACCTGCCAACCGAGGCAGTCAGGGGAGGACAGCGTGGCATGAGGAACCACGGAAGTTAAATTAGCACACGAGCATGTGTTTGCAACCAAAGGGTAAGGTTGACGTTATATCGGCCCGGGAGGGCTTACAGGATAGCAGGAGCTATCAAAGAAACTTGCACAGCAAACAAGTAAAACCAAATGAGCAGAGGGCTCGCGGCCTGAGTAGCCGAGTACCACGAGGCACTGAATAAATGGCGTGGCCAACATGACGACAAGACAAGGGACATGCCGCCAGAGATAAATGAAAATTCCCCGTCCAAAATGCACAACATAGTTTACATTATATCAAATATAAGTAATGGTTCCAGTTCTTAAAAGCACATTTAATCTATTTGAAAGTTAGGTTGGCGTCTGAGTAACGACCGTTGTCGTTTCATGTTCACACGTGTTCGGATTATCATGGCCATGGATAGGCCTGAAATACAGTTTTTGACTCTGAAACATTAGGCGAAGATATTTGTCAGAATACATAATTAAACAACATGAAATAGATGAATTTTCAAGTACTGTGTGGCCAACACAAAATACAGTTCTAAAGTTCGGCAGACGCATAAGTTTCACCCGCACTGAAACAGCAAGTATAAAAAACAACTCCGTCGGGAGTAAGAAATAAAAATAACTCAATCAAAATGTAGAATGTTTTCAGAGAGTTTTACAGTACCTTAGATTAGGCCTCATGGCCTATACCAGCACAAGGCTGGCGGATCCGAGCGGCCAGCTCACAGCGTTTTTCCACTACATCGTGGCGAGTTCACTAACAGAGTGTATATCGCTCGAAAGGCCACAAGCAGAGTCCTAGCTCAAAGGTTACCAGCGGAGTCCCTAGCTCGAAGGCTACCAGCAGAGAGGACGAGAGTCAGTAGGGCGCACAGTCACCACAGTTCTCCGTGCATGCGCGCGCTTGTCAACCAATAGGCGCGCAGCATAGTGGCGCGGCCGGTAATATGAAATTTTAGTCTAGAACCTTCTCGGAGGATCTCGTTCTACCACGTGGCTTCCAATGACGTCATGTCCTTTTCCAAAGCCGGAAATACGAAGAGAGGCAGAAGGGGTAGCGGCGGGAGTTTGACACAGTTTGAATTTCAGAGTTCGAGGCCCAGCTCCCGGGGTAGGCAACCCGGCGGGAGGGGGAGGGGTGGGGACAAAATTTTGTGGCAGTCATCTGACTGGCACAATATTAACCCTAGAACTGCGGACCGTCTTCCAGGAAGACGGTGTGTTGTTTAATCAAGTGCGGCCGTCTCTCTGAAATACGGTCTCGGTATTCAAATATAGTACTACCGTTAGCCATCAGATGGCACTAATTTCAAGTAATGCTGGTTCCCGATGCTTATTTCTCTCGTTGTGTTACTCTTTGGCAAACAAATGACAATAAGCAGGCTATTATTTGGCTGCAGAAGTGGAAGTACTTTCATGTTGACATTGATGTTGCATTGAGCAAAATGGCAGCCAACAAGCCTATGTAGATGATTCAGAAATTGAGCGCTTTTTTTTAGTAAATAACAGGAATTATTTAAAACTGGTTTCTGAAATAGTAACAAAAAACTGTGAACTTTTCATTTATGATGTGTCTGACAAACATTTAACTTGACAATATGGTTTTCTAGAGCAGAAAAGTCAATTTTATTTTTTATATTTGGTAAAATACTTTTTATGATTAATTCAAACTGATGAGGCTGAATGATTCGCCTCTGTAAAAATAATATAGAACAGTCCTTCAGCTTTCTATTGATGTATGATAAGTTATAGGCCTATTCATGAACACAGTTTGCTTACAGAAAAGGCAGAAGGTGAATTTCTCATATAGGCTATGTGCATAATGGAGAAATGTTATGAATGAAAATCCACAGCCTGCTTCCAGTCTCCGACCGGGTCAGGAATGGAATGAATGAAGCCCCTATCTAGCGGCGAGGATATGAACTGTGCCGGCTGCCGAGGCCTGATGCACTCCTCTGGGGCAATGATTAAATGAATGACAGATGAAATGAAATGATAGTGGAGAGTGTTGCTGGAATGAAACGTTGACAGGGAAAACCGGAGTACCCGGAGAAAAACCTGTCTGCCTCCGTTTTGTCCAGCACAGATCTCACATGGAGTGACCGGGATTTGAACCACGGACCCAGCGGTGAGAGGCCGGCGTGCTGCCGCCTAAGCCACGGAGGCTTAGAAATGTTATATTATAAAATTATATTTTATAGTAAATAACAGGAATTATTTAAAACTGGTTCTTGAAATAGTAACTAAACACTGTGAAATTTTCATTTATGATGTGTATGACAAACATTTAACTTGGCAATATGGTTTTCTAGAGCAGAAAAGTCAATTTTTATTTTTATTTTAATGAAATACTTTTTATGATTAATTCAAACTGACGAGTCTGAATGATTCACCTCTATTAAAATAATATAGAACAGTCTTTCAACTTTCTATTGATGTATGATAAGTTATAGGCTTATTCATGAACACAGTTTGCTTACAGAAAAGGCAGAAGGTGAACTCATATATGTGCATAATGGAGAAATGTCATATTGTAAAAATAACTTTCTTTTCTAGTAAATAACAGGAATTATTTAAAACTGGTTCTTGAAATAGTAACAAAAAACTGTGAACTTTTCATTTATGATGTGTGTGACAAACATTTAACTTGGCAATATAGTTTTCTAGGGCAGAAAAATCAATTTTTTATATATATATTTTTTTATAAAATACTTTTTATGATTAATTCAAACTGATGAGTCTGAATGATTCACCTCTATAAGAATAATATAGAACAGTCTTTCAGCTTTCTATTGATGTATGATAAGTTATATTCATGAACACAGTTTGCTTACAGATACCAAATTCCTTTAGTGTGTATTTTATGGGAATGTACTGCAGCATTTGACGGATAAACCTGCAGCAGTTCTAGGGTTAAAACAAGTATTTTTTTTTTAAGTTCACCAACTCAAATAGTTTTCTATACCTTATAATAATGTTTCTATGTGCGCTCCCTTGGTTCACCAACTCAAATAGTTTTTTATACCTTATAATAATGTTTCTATGTGCGCTCCCTTGGTGGCTCTGCAAACATCCAGTCGATGGATCATCTCAGGCGTGATTGTAGCAACAGCAGCGGTGATGCGTTGTCTTAAATGTTGCAGATCTCTGACCGGTTCACTGAATATAATGGTTTTTACGTATCCCCCCCCCCCCAAAAAAAACCCCTCTAGGGGTGTCAAGTCGGGGCTTCTAGGAGGCCATTGAATAGGACCGGTCCTACCAATCCAACGATCAGGGAATCTTGCGTTCAGAGCGTTTCGAATGTTAGCATGAGGGGGGATCCCTACCATAAACACGTCTGAAAGTGCGCTGAAGAGTTATAACAGATTTGAACTCCGCTAACCACAACACACACTGTGCTTTCTGCTGAACTGTTGCCATTGCAATCACACTCACTACTGAAACAGTGGCCTGGCAGCTTTCTGTCGCGCACTCATTCTGCGCATCGGCTGAAGGTCATGGGCAGAGTAGGCCTACAGTCACATCTAAAACTAAAACTCGATGAGTTCCCGATTAGTTTTCAGGTTGAATTATTAATTTATCTCACTTACAACGGGAGATATTTTTTGAAATTGCTGCAACCTTTTTCGATGACCCTGTACATATTGTCATTTTCTGCCTTAGACCATAATACCCTGTTTAGACGGCAAGCTGGATTTTCTCTGATCTGATAATGACCAACCCGGATCAATTTCCTTTGTTACCAGTACATGTTTTGACATCCCATCATGAAACAACAGGGTAATTGAGTAAAACAGCATGACATCGCCTAAGTTCTGCCAACTTTTGGATTCCAAGTGTTATAGCAGAAATTTGTAGTAGTTTGTTTCTCCAGGTTTGAAGTATTTCTTATTCTTTTTACAGAATTCAACCTGCTAATGCATATTCTTAATTTAATACAAATCCTGAGGGAATGTGTAGGCAAGACCTACATGGTGTGGAAAAAAATAATTAAAATATTTATACACAGGTAAGCCTCCGAGGCTTAGGCGGCAGCACGCCAGCCTCTCACCGCTGGGTCCGTGGTTCAAATCCCGGTCACTCCATGTGAGATCTGTGCTGGACAAAACTAAGGCAGACAGGTTTTTCTCCAGGTAATCCGGTTTTCCCTGTCAAAATTTCATTCCAGCAACACTCTCCACCGAGTGCGTCAGGCCTCGGCAGCCGGCACAGTTCATATCCTCGCCGCTGAATGGGGGCTTCATTCATTCCATTCCTGACCCGGTCGGGGACTGGAAGCATGCTGTGGATTTTCATTCATACACAGGTCTAGGATATTTGAATGTGTCCCGACCATAACGTTGCAAGTGACATTTTTCTTTCCCTGGAAATGCCATTAGATGTTTTTTATCCACTTTTCCCGTCATTGGTGGATTAATAAATGTACTCATACCACTAGGTATTTGATTACATAGAAAGCATTTACGGAAGGTTTGTATGAACTGTGTACAAACACAAAAATACAGGGGATAATTACTAGCTCTGGATACTTGCACTAATGTTGAAACAGGAATTTTTAGGCAATATAAAACTGCTTCATTTCAGCCTAAATGTTCATGAAACTTGAAGATACGAACGCTCAAACGTGTATCTGATGTTTACTTACAATAATGAGAAATACAAACGTGAGGAAATTCAGATAGTCTGTTAATGGTGGGAGCTTGTAGAGAAATGAAGATCATTATGATCTTGAGATACAGTAATACAGGGTGTTTCAAAAAGAATATACGTATTTAGGATGCATATATCTATTAAACTTTAAGACATACGAATATGAAACTTTACACGCGTATTTACGAACCTCTCAAGTTTAGATTACAGATGTTCAATATGTCCTCCATCAGCGACACGAACAATATCACACCGATACTCAAATTCCTCCCATACTCGAGCAAGCATGTCCTTCGTCACTGATGTTATGGCAGTATGGATCCGGTTCTTCAACTCTTCCAGTTTCTGGGGAAGTGGTGGTACATAAACGTTGTCTTTAACGAAACCCCACAGGAAGAAGTCACAGGGTGTCAAATCCGGTGACCGTGGAGCCCAGCTGAGACATGCTAAGTCGTCAGCTCCTTGACGACCAATCCAACGGTTCAGTAGAGTATCATTCAGATATTCACGCACTTGGCGACCCCAGTGAGGGGGTGTCCAGTCTTGTTGAAAAATGAAGTGGTCTTCGTGCAGCCTCGGAAACAACCAGTTTTGTAACATAGCGAGATACTGCTGACCGTTAACCGTGTTTCCATCAAAGAAGTACGGGCCGTAAACAGATGTACTGGATATCGCACAAAACACATTCTCTTTGGGCAAATCTCGTACATGCTCAATGACTGCATGTGGGTTCTGTAGGCCACAAATTCGAACATTGTGTTTGTTTACCTGACCACTAACATGGAAAGTCGCTTCATCACTGAACACGATGCGTTTTGCGAAAGTGTTATCATTGTCAATAGCATCATGAATCTCGTTACAAAATGCCACACGTTTGCGTTTGTCATCAGGACGCAGAGCTTGTAACAGCTGTAACTTGTACGGCTTCATAACTAACCGTCGTCTCAAAACACGCAAAATTGTTGTTGTAGGCAGTTGTAACTCCCGACTGGCACGACGAGTTGATTTTGAAGGACTACGTTGGAAAGCAGTTTGAATTCGTGCAACATTTTCTTCAGAAACACGAGGGCGGCCAGGACTCTCCCTTTACCAACACATCCTGTATCTCCAAACTGTCGATACCATCTGCGAATATTCCACCCATTCGGGGGATCAATTTGGTACCCCAACCTGAAACGTCTTTGCACTGTAATCACGGAATTGCACTTCGCAAACTTGAGAACACAAAATGATTTCTGCTGCGGAGTAGCCATTTTAAACATATGACGGTTACTAAGAAAAACAGAAACAACTGACATCTAGCGGCTATTAATATAAACTAGACTAGGTATTCGTTTCGCCAATAGCCGAGCCGAGGCGCAGCGATCGATAGTTTGGATAAAATAATACTTTGTAATACGTATATTCTTTTTGAAACACCCTGTACTTCAGTAAGGAAAGTTGTCACCTTTCCTGTTGAAGTTTCCATGGGAGATAAAACACGTGCAGTTTAAAATTCATTTAATTTTGTATTGTATTTTCTACTGTGAAGTTTCTTGTATTGTAGCGGCTTCGGTGGCGTACTTGGTAGCATGCTGAACTGCTGTGCCCAAGATCGTGGGTTCAAACCCGACCGAAGTCGTCAGATTTTTTAAGAGCGTTAAAATCCTTCAGTATGCTTTCCTTCGGAAGGGAAGTAACACTGGCGGTCCTATGTCATAGATTTATGGCATGTAAAAGATCCTTCCACTAAGTAAACTTGTGTGAAGCTACATTTCTAGGTTTGATTTACCGGGAATGTTCTCCGCAGGGGCTACGTGCATCTGTGAGTGGTTGCGTCGATGAGTTTAGTTGGCAGCACAGTGTCCTTGAATAGGGTGAAGGCCACGTGTGGGCTGTGGGCTGGCAAATTCTTCGGTGTGTATTGCAATAAGCCAGCATGTGTGTCATCAGCTCTTCTAGCATCAGTTATGAATGGCTGTGGTGTGTATAAAGTTTACTGTTTGTTTGCTATGATACAAGCGACAGCCGTGCTGCCAACGTAACTGGTGACGTAATCTCTCGCAGCAGCTTGTAAGCACTGCGGAGAACATTCCCGGGTGCAATGTAGTTGTAATGCCCTATCAAAGTTCCAACGTTCACCACTAGGTGTCAGTGATATCTGGTAGCGAAAGTTGGAACTACTTGAAATTGAATGGAACTTGTAGCTCACCCTATGGGTGTCCGCTTGAAGCAGCTACAGCCCCTGGCGAGCTGAACATGTTCTCGGACACTCCCAGCCCTAAAAGCCATACGATAAATAAGTAAAAAATCTTGTATTGTGCACATCTGTTGCAGGTCTCTGCTGAAGATGTTGGACAACCTGCTCCTGGACAGCTGTCCCTTGAAACTGCAAGCTCAGTCTTGGCTGCTACATTCCTTGCTGCGGGGCGACATTGCTCGCGTGCTGGACCCTCTGCTCTTCATGCTGCTGGAGCCCAACACTGCCCGCATGAGTGTCCTCCACGTCAGCATCGAGCACTCCAACACCGTACTCACCTGCAGCCCTGATGACACGGGCTCCTCTGATGCTCTGGACGAGAACTCGGCCAAGATCTACGCCATCAGCTCCGTGGACGGGAACGTTATATACCATGTGTCGGACTCGACTGACAACAGTCGTAGCAGTAAGTGTAGGACACCTAAGGGTGGGCGGAGAAAGATCCAGAACAACCCTGTGAGGGCTAAACGGATATTTGCTGTGACCACTCTCGTTGGGGGAGGGGATAGTAGCAGACATTACATCACCGAGAAGAACTCGTACGTGAGAGAAATAGAGTTTCCCTCATCCATTGCCCCCAATCAAAATATTTCAGTGTTTGTAAATCCCTTCTCGGCTGCTACTAACAGTACGAGTAACTCGAATGATTCAGCCACAGAAGATGATTCTTCTTCCATTAGTAAACCCTCCGCAACTCCGGAATTCTTGCGGAATGCAACGCGTTTGCATCCCACAGTGGTAGAGGGATCTCTGTCTAGGAAGAGTAAAAGTGCGGAATACATCAAGAGGGATTCGTTCAGATTGAAGAAAGGAGGGTTTGAAGAAGGCGACGACTCTTCGGACAGTAATACCGTGGAGGAGGCCGGCAGTGTGATACGCCGCTGGTCTACGGGTGAAGAGATGCTGGGTGATCTGGAGTCTGCTCCTACGGAATCTCCCAGTAAGGTAGTGGTCGAGGAGATACTTCAAGATGTCCTTGATGTTGTTGTCAGACAATGCTCTGAAAGCCCAGAGGTAGGATTATAGAATGTTCCAAAAGTACAGATGTAAGCCAAATTATTAGGATAAACATTGATTTTCCCAAAATACTATGTTTTGCCACCGTGATGACATATTTCTGGGAGCGTGATGGTGCAATTGCTTCACTGGTCGTCTTTCAGCCTAACAGCTGGGGTTCGAATCCCAGTGATAGGGGTGGAATTATCACGTGGCGTTTGGAAGAGCACCTCCAACACCCAAATGAACCAGGTTGGTTCTGGTGACCCCGAACAAATTGGGACAAGCCGCAGAAAGTTTTACCGTGATGACATTTTTTAAAAGTTAGATTAATTGAACGTTTCCATCCAGTCAATACTTGGTTTATTTAGTGTTTGTTTACACTTGTTCAGTACATGTTTCGGGGCATTGGGAAACTAGAGAAAAAGTTTTTGCCCCTTCATCAGCTTTTGTCCTTTCGTATAGCCAGTCATTTAACATTGAAATTAATAAATGATGGATCATCATCATCATCATGAACCGGCTCCAGTTTCCCGGGTCCGGTGAATGAGCGCTCTCCATTTAGTTCTTTCCAAGAATGTCTCCCCCTCCACGACCTGCTGCAAATCCAGACCTCTCCCTGCAAGATCATTTCTAACCTGGTCGATCCATCTCTTCATTGGTCGACCTCTTGGTCCCTTGCCTTTCAGTTCCCTCTCAAACCACACTGTTCTTCGTGTGTCCATTCTTTTGAGATGACCGTACCATTTCAGCCTGGCTTCAACACAGATCTCATTAAGAGATTGTTCTACATGAACAAGATGGCGTATCTCATCATTTTTTATTTTGTCCCTCCTTGTCTTCTGAATCATAGTTCTTAAAAATTTCATCTCCACCGCCTGTAGTTTGCTGGTATTTCTCTTGGATTGGGTACAAGTTTCTAAGCTATATGTAGTAACAGGTACAAAGAAGCTCTTGTAGAGTATTAGTTTTGATCTTAACCCTTTTGCTTTCAAGCTCTCAGCTGATGGATGTGTCAAAACTGACAGCCATATTTACCACACTATGCACACACTTCTTTTAAAATTACATGGAAGGTACACCAATGAAGATATCAACATGAAAGTTGATAAATTTATAGAGTATATATCAGTTTGTTCTATTAGACTGTGGTGTGTGAGTGTGTCTGGTAACAGTTGCATTGTTTATTAGTTATAGTTCATTGTTTCAGTAGACTGTGATGTGTGATTGCATGTGAGTGTGTCTGGTGACAGACTGTTTTAGTGGTAGTATTTGTTGTTGGTGGAACTTTAGTATTTTTTCGTTAATAGAATTTTGGTATTTAATTGTTAGTACAGTAGAAGGTTAGTATTTTTGTTAGTAGAATTGCTCTTTACTTATTCTGAAAGGGAGTAGCAGCCTTTCAGAATAAATCAATTCTTTACTAGTCTTATAGACGGTTAAGATATTGATAATATAAGCCAAATAATGGCTACACTGCGTCCTGCTGCACGGCTGAAAGCAAGGGGAAACTACAGCCGTTTGCTATTCCCGAGGATATGCACCTCTCTATGCATAAATACATGTGATGATGGCCTCCTCCCTTGTAAAATTTCAATCCGGAGGTAAACTAGTCCCCCGTACGGATCTCCGGGTGGGGACTACTCGAGAGGGGGTTAACATCACAGAAGTGACAAAGAGGAACTCTGACATTCTACGGATCGGAGCGTGGAATGTTAGAAGTCTGCTAGGAAATGGAAGGTTAGAAAACTTAGAAAGGGAAATGGATAGGTTGATGTTGGATTTGGTTGGGATTAGTGAAATGCGCTGGCAGGAAGAACAGGACTTTTGGTCAGGAGACTATAGGGTCATTAGCACTAAATCAAACAATGGCCAAGCAGGGGTTGGCCTCATATTGAGTAGGAAACTTGGACAGCGGGTGGAATATTATGAGCAATATAGTGAACGGATTATTGTAGCAAAAATAAATACTAAACCTACCTGCACCACAGTGGTACAAGTCTATATGCCTACCAGTCAAGCTGATGATGAGGATGTTGAAAAGGTCTACGAAGAAATAGACGAAATTCTGAGGTATATCAAGGGTGATGAAAATGTTATAGTAATGGGAGATTGGAATGCTGTGGTAGGAAAAGGGAGAGAAGGGAAGATAGTAGGAGATTTCGGATTAGGTGAAAGGAATGATCGAGGAAGCAGGCTGGTAGAATTCTGCACTGAGCATGAGTTGGTCATAGCTAACACCTTATTCAATAACCACAATAGAAGAATATACACATGGATGAGACCAGGAGATACAGGGCGTTACCAAATCGACTTCATTATGGTCAAGCAGAGGTTTCGAAACCAGATTTTGGATTGTAAAACATATCCTGGTGCTGACATAAACTCTGACCACAATCTGGTTGTAATGAAATGCAGATTAAAGTTGAAGAAACTGAAGAAAAGTCAAAAGCCAAAAAGGTGGGCAATAGACAGACTGAAAGAGAAGGATGTAAACGAAAGATTCAAGAAGAGTATAAAGGAAGGACTAATGAAAAACCCTAAACAAACTTCAATTGCAGACGAATGGGCACTTTTGAGGAATGAAATAACAAAATCCGCAGAAGAAAACATTGGTAGGAAAGAGAGAATAGGTAGAAAACCGTGGATCACTCAGGATATACTCGAATTGATGGATGAAAGGCGGAAGCACAAGAATGTAAGAGATGAAAAGGGGAAAGCAGAATACAGACGTCTGAGAAATGAGGTTAACAAGAAGTGCAAGGAAGTGAAAGAAGAATGGTTTAAAGAGAAATGTGCTGGTATAGAAAATTGTCTGAAATTAACAAAAGTAGACACAGCTTATCGAAGGATTAAGAATACTTTTGGGGAAAAGAAGACTAAGTGCTGTAATATTAAGGACACAAATGGAAAGCCTCTAACAGATAGGGAAGAAAAGGTTGAGAGATGGAAAGCTTACATAGAGAGTTTGTATAAGGGAAAGGAGATTGAGAATCATGTAATGGAAAGGGAGGAGGAAATTGATGAGGATGCGAAAGGAGATTTAATATTGAGATCAGAATTTGATAGAGCTTTGGAAGACTTAAGCAGGAACAAAGCACCAGTCATAGATGATATACCGATTGAGTTGCTACGCTGCATAGGAGAGGAAGGTCTGATCAGGTTATTTCACTTGGTGTGTAGGATTTATGAGACAGGTGAGGTACCCCCTGATTTCAAGAAGAATGTAATCATCCCTATACCAAAGAAAGTGGGAGCTGACAGATGTGAAGATTACTGTACAATCAGCTTGATTACTCATGCTTCAAAGATCCTGTCTAGAATAATTTACAAGAGGATTGAGAGCCAGATAGAAACGGAGTTGGGTGAAGACCAGTTTGGTTTCAGGAGAAATGTAGGAACAAGGGAAGCTGTATTAAGTCTTAGGCTGATTTTGGAAGGTAGAATAAGGAAAGATAAGAGAACGTTCATGGCTTTTGTAGACTTAGAAAAGGCTTTTGATAACGTTGATTGGACTAAATTGTTTGACATTTTGAAATCGATTGGAATAAAGTACAGGGATAGGAGGGTGATATACAATCTATACAGAAACCAGACAGCAGTCATTAGAGTTGAAGGACATGAGAGAGAAGCTGGTATTCAGAAAGGTGTAAGGCAAGGCTGCAACTTATCACCCATACTTTTCAATCTTTACATTGAACAAGCAATGAAGGAAATTAGAGAAAAATTTAAAGTGGGAGTGAAGATTCAAGGAGAAATAATTTCAACTCTGAGATTTGCTGATGACATCGTCATCTTGGCCAACAAGCATGAGGATTTGAATGAGTTTTTGAATGGTATGGACTCCGTCTTACGGAAAGAATTCATGATGAAAATTAATAAATGTAAAACAAAAATACTGGAATGCAGCCGAAATAAATCAGAAACCTCTATGGAGATCAAATTGGCAGGTGAAAAGCTGAAGGAAGTAGGAGATTTCTGTTACTTAGGAAGCAGAATAACCAGTGATGGACGAATCAAAGAGGATATAAAAAGTAGGTTGGCTCAGGCAAGAAAAGCATTTCTACAAAAAAGGAATCTGCTGACATCGAATATAGATTTAGGTATTAGGATGTCATTTTTGAAAGCCTTTGTCTGGAGCGTGGCGCTCTATGGAAGTGAAACTTGGACTATTGGTGCAGCAGAAAAGAGGAGAATTGAAGCATTTGAAATGTGGTGTTACAGGAGAATGATGAAGATCAGATGGGTAGATAGGGTTACAAACAAAGAGGTATTAAGACGAGTGGGAGAGGAGAGATGTTTCTGGCGACTGCTAATGAAGAGAAGAGATAGGTTGGTAGGACACATACTAAGACACCCAGGAATAGCAAGCTTAGTTATGGAAGGAAGGGTCGAGGACAAGAACTGTAGGGGTAGACCAAGGTTAGAATATGTTAAACAGATTGCCTCGGATGTAGGGTGTGGTAGCTATGTAGAGATGAAACGATTAGCTCAGGACAGGGAGGCATGGAGAGCTGCATCAAACCAGTCAAAAGACTGAAGACTCAAACAACAACATCACTTATTATTACTGTAGGTAAGTCGTGTCTCCAAACCAAAAGGGTTTAATGTTAATAAATAATAAATATGAAATCAAAATTACAAGTTTCAGATTTTGAACTTTTGGAAGTAATTCTAGAAAATGATATATACAACCCAAGTTTGTTATTCATGTCAGTAGGAAGGCTATAATATTGTTTACTAGCATAGTAAATATATGTGCATTAGATCCAAGGATAAATTAAAATGTTTAGAATGATGCAACACTGAAAAATGTCAGCCATATTTGCATAAAACACAGATTTCTTGAAAAGAATATGTATCACTCACCAATGAAGATATTAGTGGATCATCATTATCCTCTACACTTTCCGATTCGGACAGAGAATCATCATCATCACTTGAAATATTATCAAGATATTCAGTGATATCATCATCAGCTAAATGAAGTCTTTCCGCCATGTCACACACGGCAAATAACTAGGCCTAATCTATCTGAACTATATCTAACACTTCGCTATGCACCTAATTACCTAAGAAAACTATTTAAATAATGAACTAACACGTTGACTAAATATATTGCATACGATATAACTTAATTTTACTATATAATCACGTACGAAACCACAGAGAAATGAACGCAAGTTTGCCGCCGAACACGATGTAAACAAGACACGGAACTCCAGTGAGCACATGCTTCAGACTCTTAAGAATATCGATCAATACGGATAGCCGGAAGTTCCCGCGGAGTATAACGTGAGATACAACTATACTCTTCTTATTCCGTGCAAAAATGCTGCTATCTGGCGCTTAAATAATGAACTAATAATAAAAAAGACGGGTAACGACGGATCGTTACCGTGTCAGTTTTCGCAGGACCCGTGGGTACCGATAGATCCTTACCTTGAAAGCCAAAGGTTTAAAGGAACTTGCTTATCCCAAAGAAGCCCTTTCATGAGATGATAAAATTTTGCTCCATGTTGAACTCAACTTGTGATTTCTGCAGATGGTTGGTTATCTATGGACACTACACTGCCAGGGTAACAGAACTGAAACATTATTGGTTATTTCAAAATAGAACACTTAAAAAACACTTAAAATAATTAAAACACTAGAAAAGCATGCCAACAAACAAATAAGGCAGAATATAGTCTAAAAATTTTAAAACACATTAAAAATCCGTTAGAAGGAAATTTCCCTTAAGTCCGTTGCACTTGGTCATGTTTTGAGGGAAAATAAACGTTGACTTGTCGACTTATCGGCATATCTGGTTGCCTGTCGTTTTGATTATGATTACTCAGCAATCAAAATTTCTTGAATGTAGGCCTACTGTAGGTTTTGCCGTGTTTATGTTGAAGACTTGATGTAGGTCTGGAAAGGTTTTAAGAAGTTTTTACTCAAATTATATTTTCGGAAGGTGCGTTGTCTTTGCTGAATTGTCTCAGATCAATCATGAAATTATTTTGTTTTACGAAGAGGACAAATGAATCCTTTTAATGTGGGATCCACTTGTCCTCTGCGTAAAGCAAAATAATTTCATGATCGACCCGAGACAATTCAGCAAATACAACGCACCTTTCAAAGATATAATTTTAATTAAGATAAGGTTATTACTTCTTAAAACCTTTTTTTCGTACAGTAGTGTAGAGAGGTTATGTTTATATTGTGGGGGCCACTCATTTCTTCTTGTATTTGACCATGATTATTACAGATATGAAACATGGCAATGGGGTGCCCTTTGCTAGTGCTACCTCTGTACCAAATTTCATTCAATTCGGTTTAACCGTGTTCGAATTGATAGGGGGGGGACAGACATTCAGAGTACACACACTCACAGATGCACAGACACACAATTTTTTGCCCTGTGTTGATCTCATAAGTCTACTTTCATTTTTTGCAAAAATCGAAAGTAGGCTAAAAATACAAAGAAAAGAATTCAATTTTAACTTCATTTACCATATTTGTAGTGACATTTTTATATTCTGCATTACTACTACATAATATAATAATATCGTATGGCCTCGGGTGCTTGGTGCAAGCTTTGTTTATTGACACCCAGAGGGTAGCTTGCATGTCGAATTTTGTCGTTCCTTTGAACGCTATGAAAGTCAAGGATGTTAGATATCTAAACTCCTTGACACTACAGCGCTTTCAAGTAGAGAATGGAGGAACTTTGTGTTGGCGGAAAATCCCGAGATTAATTTTGCCATTGAACATGGCCTACTGAATTCAAATGGGTTCTTTAACATGCCAATAACGTATGACATGAGTGTCGTGATTTTTGTCGCCTTACAAAAATCACTTACCATGGCCAGGGGCGAACCTGCAATCTTGGGGTTGGTAGTCCGACACTATAACCACTCGCCCACCGTGGCAAGCACTACTACATTATAGATCAAGAATGTAGCCTAAGTAATATTTGCATCAATGTCCACAGTCTGATATCATCAGCATCATTATTAAATTTGTTAGTCAGAAATAAGGCAAGAATAATGTTGTGGCTTGAGGGTTGTTTCGAGGAGAGTTCTGAGCAACTGCTGGGGGAAAAATAAAAAATTCATTTAACTTCAATGTAATTGCATTCAATTACATTGAGAACAAGCAAAATTACCAATTCAATTTAACCCTCTCATTGTCACGCGCTGATCAGATCGGTTCTCGCTGCTCGCGCCAAAAGTGCCGAAGCCGATTCAATCGGCGCGCTGGTTATCTTATATAGATTTCTGTAGGCATATGTCTGTGATTATTTCATACTGTTGGAAAGGCGAGTTTTCAAGCTTGCCTGTGCGATGTTTACTTTTATCCTTCGAAGTCCGTTACGCGATAGGTTTGAGTTTGTATTCACGCCCTCCCTTTGTGCTCCCCCAATCACGCGCGATTCCGCTAAAATTGCGGTGCAGTTGTTTTCTTCTTTTTGAAGTTTTCTGCCTACAGATGTATCTAAGAACTTTCTACAGCTGGAAACGTAGTGTTTCTTCGAATATTACTCTTAGGTGTCCTTAATTTAGGTTCAAAACTGATTTTTTACAAAACAAAATTGAAAAATTGAACAATTACCAGAATAACCTCAATTAAAAAGGTTTAGATGGCGTATTTATTTTTATGAACATAATGTATGAAAGAATGAGGTATTGGTTATAATGCAAAGCAAAAATAATGATACTATCGTTTGAAATGTGGTATTTATGATTTTTTTTTTCGAATAGTCTGCATGACCATTGAAAATAGCTTGGCATTCTTGGCAAGTATTTCAGGAAATGGCTTGGCACTAAGAGGGTTAACACTAAAAGATGAATTCAGATTACGTCACCAATTAATTTAAAAATAACATTTACAGATGGTATGTATAAATACAGTTTATTAGAATCTATTGATTGATATGCAGTTTCAAATTAACTTACACATTGAATGTTCATCACAGACAACCTATTCTCAATTGAATTTAACACTTCATGAATCCAGAACTATTAAGACGAATAAAGTAACAAATCCACAACTTCAAATCGAATATAAGACTTTGCTAGTAACAATTCCCATAGACTTTAAACAGGACCACTACACAATAAGAGGCGGAAGGATCCTACAGATTATGTTAGAATGGTGAACAAAAGGGGACAAGAGATAGAAAATAGGGAAGAACTGAAGAAAATGTGGAAAGAATATTTTGAAGAACTTCTGAACCCAAATGGAAAAGATGGTGAGGAGGAAGAAATCGGGGAAGAGGAAGATGAACTGCAAACAGAAAAGGACTTAACATAGAAAGAAGTGGAAGATGCAGTGAACAAGATGAAAGGAGAGAAGGCACCGGGTGTGGATGAGTTGAGTGTGGAGATGGTGAGAGCAGCAGGAGAGGTGGGGATACAGTGGCTGTACCGAGTGATGAGGATAGCATGGAAGGAAAGGAAGACCCCAGAGGACTGGAAAAAAGGAATCATTGTCCCGATCTTCAAGAAAGGTAGTAGAACAGATTGCAGAAACTATCGGGGAATAACACTGATGAGTCATTGTGCAAAGATCTTCGAGAAAGTTTTGGAAAAGAGAATTAGGACAAGGATAGAAGGAGGGATGAGGGAAGAACAACATGGCTTCAGAGCAGGAAGGTCCACAGTGGATTTGATTTTTGCTGTAAGGCAGTTACAAGAACAGCATTATGAGTATGGAACAGATCTACTGATGGCCTTCCTGGACATTGAGAAAGCATATGACAGTGTATGCAGAAACAAAGTATGGAAGTCCCTGGAGGATAGAGGAGTAGAGAAATGGACTATAAAGAGGATAAAGGAGATGTACAAGGGAAGCATGAGCTGTGTGAAAGTGGGAGGAGAGAGATCAGACTGGTTGGAACAGAGAAACGGCCTGAAACAAGGAAGTGCACTGTCACCGTTACTTTTCATTGTGGTGATGGATGACATAATGACCCGAGTGGCACAAGCAATTGGGGACGGAAAGATGAAAGCAATGGTGTTTGCAGATGATTTGATGATTTGGGGAAACAAGGAGGAGGTGGTACAGGAACAGTTGGACGTGTGGGAAGGAATAATACAAGGATATGGGATGAAATTTAGCATAAATAAGAGTGAGATGGTGATCACAACAAGGAAGAAGGAAAGAACCACAACGGGAACAACAATTGGTGGGGAACAGCTGAAGAAAGTGGATAGTTTCAAGTATCTGGGAAGCCTGATACAAGATAATGGAAGAAACGATAGAGAAATAAATGAGCGGGGGAGGCAGGCAGAAGCATTTCGGAGGAGTGTGAGAAGCATGTTATGGAGCAAGGATGTCCCTCAGAACAGCAAAAAGATCATATATCAGACGTACTATGTCCCTATCCTGACGTATGCCTCGGAGACCTGGGTTATGAAAGGAAGGGAGAAGAGCAAAATACAGGCCAGTGAGATGAGGTTCTTGAGAAGCAGTATTGGAGCTACAAAGATGGACAGAATAAGAAATGAGAGGACCAGAGAATTAATGAAGGAGGAACCATTACAGGATGGTATAGAGAAATCTAGACTTAGATGGTATGGACATGTAAAACGAATGGAGGAGAAGAGGATACCCAGGAGAGTACAAGAGACGAAGTGGGAAGGAAAGAGACCGAGGGGAAGACCGAGAGACAGGTGGCCGAAGGGGGTGGAAGAAAGCGTGAAGAAGAGAGGAGAAGACTGGACAAGGGTGGAGGCTGAGAGATGGTGGGAAGACAGAAGACGTTGGAGAGGCTTGTGTTCCAAACAGACCCGGCCAGTGGCTGGAAACTGCAAGATGATGATGATGATGATGACTACACAATACAGTTCGATAGAGATTACTTGGAAATCAAGAAACAAAATTTATATTGAACAACACTTCTATATATTTGCTTTTTGGAATCGAGTACCTGAAAAATATTTCCTAATTAAAATTGTAAGGACGTCCATTTCAAAGTTATGTTATATTGTCATTCTGTTCATCAAACACCTAAGCTAAGTAACCAAGCTGATGAAGGGCCGAAAACATGTTTCATCAATAAAGAAGAAAACATTTAAATATTAACAGGTGTCAAAGCAAATTTAATTAGTTATATATACAGGGTGTAACAAAAAGGTACGGCACAAAATGCAGGACGCATTCCTCACACGTAGACGAAGAAATTATGTTATATGAACATGGGTCCGGAAACGCTTCGTTTCCATGTTATACCTCATTGTTTCCAACACTCATGAAAAACACACAAGAACAGAACATACCTGCATACCACATGCAGCTCTTTGTCACAGGAGATGTCCAATGTGCTCTCCGTGCGCATAGATGCATGCATTAACCCGCCATCATAGTGAATCTTGGATGCGCTGATGTATCCCTGCAGTATTGCGTATGGTTTCGCAGTCTTCCATAATACGGGCACGAAGACTCTGAACATCTGGTACAGGGGTTCGATACACAAGAGCTTTCAAATGTCCCCACAAATAAAAGTCCAGTGGGTTTAGGTCTGGAGAGTGTGGAGGCCAGGCAATTGGTCCACCTCTACCTATCCATCTGTCACTGAATCTGTTATTTAGAAGCCGACATACATTAACACTAAAATGGGGTGGTGCTCCATCGTGCATGAAGTACATGTTTTGTCACACAGCTAGAGGTACATCTGCTAACAGACAATGGGGTGTAACATGGAAACGAAGCGTTTCAGGACCCATGTCCATATAACATAATTTCTTCGTCTACGTGTGCCGTACCTTTTTGTTATGCCCTGTATGTATGTCAGGATGAATTAAAAATAACATTTAGAATCAATTTTTATCAAATTCTACAGAAATTCAGCCTTCCAGATATGTCAAATTCAGAAGTAACTATTCACCTAAAAGTAGTTCTGCATGGTAAAGGGTATGATATCTGACCCTTGTAAGTAGAACCATTAATTAAGCATTGCAAGTCAATGTTCTCTTAGTAATTGGAAATGCTTGTTGTGTTTGTTTTCTCAGGTGTCGAGAGAGAACAGTTTTCAGAAAAGGACCCGCCCCTCGTCGACTGGGGTGGGTGTCCATCAGCTGCACTCTCACATGCTGCTGTATTGTGGGGTGTACGACTCGAACCGCACCCTGTATGCTCTGCGGACACTGCGTAACGTCCTGCTGACCAACGCACGCATGTTCCTCTGTTCTGCCGCCACCACAGGCCTGGTGAACATCGCCCGCAGTTCGACTCTATTGACGCTGCTCACCAGACATCGTAAGTCTGTAAGTACTACCATGAGGGTATTCTAAATATTATTATTATTATTATTATTATTATTAATCTTGATTGGTCACATGGGACCACCTGAGTCGTTCCACAATCACTTCTTCTTTGAAGGTAGTACTGCTTGGTTCTTGCGCTCTTTCCAGTACTTTTTCATTCTTTCAGATCGGGATTTTCTCAACTCATCTGAAATCTCCATAGGCTTTCTATGTGTCATTTCTGCAGAACATTTGTGAGTTTTAAGAATGGTGTTAATTTTATTTTTCTCCTCGGCATCTGTTGTTATCTTGTGTCCAACTGCTTTGAGATCTTGTTGGATTTCTTGGATCCATTTTCCTCCAGTTTTCTTTCCTAGATTTCTCATCACTAGTTGGCATACAATTCTGTTTTCTGGAAGCCGTAAGATGGGGAAAAAAAAATGAAATTCTTTTCTTCTTCATTGTGCTGGTGGTTGGATCAATCTCACGATAGACAGTTTCATTTGGGAGAATCCTCCAGACTCCCTCAACCTGATACTTTTTATTTATGCACGTTCTAATGATTCTTCTTTCCGTTCTGAGGATCTGATCAGTTCTAAATACAATACAATACATGGATAGGTAAAGAAAGATAGAAAACTGGAAGAAGGACAAACACAATGACAGTTTTGATGGCAAAATTAAATAAATAGCCTTGGCACTAAACAATTGAAGCCAATGCATGAACAAATGTCTATGTGACATTTCTTACATATTGCGAAAAACGGCAATGAAGGCTACCGTTGTTCGCGGGACAGGGCTACGCGGTAAGACGTAACATAGACTTTTGTTCCGTAAACCAACACACTTCAGTGTGCGTGCTCACTCGCACATAATGGAGAATAGAATAGCATTATTTTAAGTTAAATGTTATCGTTTGAACCTACTTATAATGTTTTCGTCTGTGAAAAAATGTTCATTTAAATGGAAAACTTGAATGAACTAATTTCTTTGCCATGTTCAAGGTATTCTTATTAAGTTTTGGTATTTATACAAAATAACAAAACTACCACTTTCAGAATCGCAAAATAGCCCTGGGGTTCACTCAGCCTACAACAGAAATGAGGACCAGGGTAATTCTTGGGAGCAAAGACGGCTGGGCGTGGAACTGACAACTCCATCCCATCTAGTGCCGATTTCACGAACAGTGGAAGCCTCTACCTTCCACTACTCCCACGGCCTCCATGGCCTGTACGGAGTTTTCTTTGCTTATGCTTTGCTTATTTCAACACAATATTTTGCACAAACAAGCTTAGTAATACTAAATACTTGACTAAATTGTGTTCATTATATGCATTCACTTTTTAACATTGTTGCCGCGGAAAGTGATATAACATAGACTTTTGTTCTGTGATTTTTAAAGTGCATTTCGCTTCACAATTTCCAGAATACTGAAGCCATCTGTTGAGATATGCTTGAACTACTTGCAAATCGTAGATCGTAGATGTTTGTTGCATGATTATCTCAAATTACACAAAATGTAACATAGTTATTTGTTCGCACATACGCTTCAATTCTTTTCAGATCACTGGTTTTCATGATAGATGTCTTCCTTGCGGATTTCAAATCTATCGTTCAAACTTTCACATCAAACTAACAAGCTACAACTCTTAATTGTTAGAACTTGTGGTTTTTAGCATTTAAAAATTAAAAATGTTGTTCTTTCAATTCCGAATTTAGTGTTCTAGAGCATTATTAAGTTTTAAATTTCGCATTTTGTAGCAAATTTGTTGCTAATGAGGATTTTGCACAATATTATTTGTAGCAATCGGGACTAAAATAAATTTGCTCATCATATTTTTTCTACTTATTATTAAATATTTGAGCTTCTGCAAATAGCTTCATGCAAACTTCTAAAGAATCCTTATGTATGGGTGATGTCTCCCTCACCTATAAGATCCAAGTTACTACCTGCATGTGTATGACTATAGGCATTCTGTTCAGTTATCTATTATTCCCTCTATAAGATAACCCCATAATATTTATACTTTTTGAAATTTAAAGTTTTCCCCTGGCTGATTAGAAGACAAGCTAATGAAATTTTCAAATCTACGTTTTTGTTGCCTCCTTACTTTTTTAAACTGAGAGATTGGGACAGTTTTAATCCATGTTGAATGTCTCATAGGATTTTAGACAATCTCAGTAGAGGTATTAGCATATATTAACATGTGTGCTTAATGTAAAGCATACAGCCCTATTTATACAGGAACTCATTTTCATTTTTATGCAGAAATGGTTTGTATTTACTCACAAAGTCTTTCTTTCACTCTGTGTAGCTCTTTGTCCTTAGCAGAACTTGGAAAATGTTATTTGTGCAGTAACAAACCATATTTTAAAAATATTTGCATTTCCTGGTTTCAGTCTAGTAGTATGACTGGTAGTAACTTAAATGTTTTATGAACTTGTTCTGAATATGCACACATAGTGCTCACTCTTATTAGAATTGAGAAGAGAGTTAGAAAAATAGGAATGTGTTAATTAGGTGTGAGTGGTTTTCCTAAATTTAACCTTAACTTGTATATGCTTGTTTTGTGTGTGTATGATTGCACTTTTAAATTCAGGCTGTGGTAATAAATTTCATTATGGTCCATCTATTTAGTCCTCTAGTAATGTGTTCATTTTGACGCCTTTGGGTGTGGCGAACCCATCGTTCAAATAGCCTAAATATGATAGTGTGTGAGTCAAGACCTCGGATGGAGGTTCTTGATTCACGCCCCGACCCAGATCACTGGAACCGGGAAATGAAGAAGAAGAAGAAGTATTAAAAGACTAATAAAAATATCCAAATTTACACCATTATTGTAAATGCAGATAGTCACTGGCAGTGAAAGATATCCCTTACGTTGAAAAATTCCAAACAGTCCTAAAAAATCAATCAAGTTTTACTGTTCTTGCAACGATAGCCATTTTTCAATGTTGCCCAACTGAAAGCTATAATATTAATTATTCTTGCAAAGGTGCCAGTGTTTTAATTTAAATTTGTTTATTTGGTAGTTCTTACGAAGTATGATATGAAAAACAACAAGAGTGAAGTGAGAATTGACAAAATCAGGGCAGTTAGAAAGTAGAAAAGTTTAATGACTGAATCGAGAGGAGCAGGTTCAAATGGTTTGGACATGTCAAATTAATGAAAGATAGAAGAATACCAAAACACGTGTTGGAGGATACGTGGGAAGGAAAGAGAGCAAGAGGATGACCCTGAGCACGAAAGATCGACTTGATTAAGGCTAGCATACTGTAAGTGGACGGAATATAGACTGGAACAGACTTCTGGAAGAGGAAGATGAGTGGAGGGACAGAAGAAGGTGGAGTAGTACCATACACGGCCCCAACCCGGCTTTAAACTGGATAAGGGGGAAGGATGATGGTGATGGTAGTGATTTGGTAGAAAATAATTTGAGCCAATTTAAAATATTATCGCGAGTAATATACCGCTAAAATCCTCTCATAGGGATCATAGAATATTAAGATACATGATGCAATTAGTTTTGGACAAATTTTACATCTATCGCAAATGCTATGTACCACAAACTTGACCAAAAGTAAAAGAATCTTCTCAACTAACAAGGGAAGATAAAGTCCTCCAATGGGTTCTTTCATGTGTACTGGTAATGAAACAGCTGATTTCTTAGCAAAGAGGGGCGTGGTGGCTCAGCGGTCTAGCTGTACGCCTCTCACCAAGGCGGTCCGGGTTCGATTCCCGGTCAATGCATGTGAGATTTTCGAAGTGAAATGCCATGTCGTATGGTTCGGATTCCACGTAAAAAGGAGGTCCCGTGGCTCACGATCTCAAGATTTACGGTCACGTTAAACTACAAGCTTCCTTTTTCTTAGCAAAGAAAAGTAGTACACTTAAAGAAAAAGAAAGAAAAAAATAAATAAAAACAACAGAAATCCACCAGCCTTGAGACAGCCAAAAGACTTATAAAAACCAAACCACAGGAGAAGTTCTTCCAAGATACCTCTACCTTATCTAACAAGAAGCAGTGGCAAAACATTAACATCGCTTGGGAAATTAACAAATATAAACCAAAGGGAATATGCTGTATTCAACACAAGTCATGGCATTTGCATCATTTCAAAATCTTCAGTTTCAATTACTGTACATATCAAACAGCAGAATACAATAATGAATGAAGATCACTCCCTATTGTGCCCAAAATTAGATTGCAAGTCCCAAGAGATAAGTGGCACACCAAGACTGTATATCAAAGATCTGTCACTGAGCAATATTGACAGGCTGGTGTGGGCCAAGTGAGAGGTAAATGAGAAAACTAGAAGTAACTCGTCAAAAGCAAAATGTCAATGCCTACCTCTGAAGACTGCTGTGGAGATGGTCCTTGTTCTCTTCGTTCTAGGATTTCCCTTTTATCTCTGCCCTCACCTAGCTTTCATTGAGTTTGTTCTTTGTCCGTGTTTCTAGTCTTCTTTTAGTATCCAATACTACCTTCAGCTCCTCGAGGAATAATTAGCCCTATTATGAAAATTTAAATTTTAAGGTTGAATATTATTGACTTTCTTTTGCTTTTTCTTCATCACTGACTGATTTTGTAGAATATAAAGTATTTATTTGTTTATTTGTAATTGATTTATTGTTCATTATTTATTTATTATTATTTGTGTTTATTTTTAATTTATTTAATATTTATTTTATAATTTATTTATTCATTTTTGTATTTATTTTTCCACTTGTTTATTATTAATTAATTAATTAATTAATTAATTTATTGTTCATTATTAGTTATTTATTGTTCATCACTTATTATTTTATATTTATTTAAATTTTTTAGCCAACATAGGACTACATTAGTCAGGTTTATGGAGGTTTTTCTTCTTTTTGTCAGCCCAATATTTCTTCATCCTTTCTGAATGTAATTTTCTTTCTGCTTCAGGAATGACTCTTCCTATTCTCTGCTTGTTGATTTTTGTCTGTAGTCTAGTGTGTTTGTCTTTCAGAATCTTGAGTGTGTCTGTCTTGTATTTTAAATCTTCTATTGTAATATGTAACTCTCTCATGTCTTCTTTAAGTTCTGTGATCCATCTAATATTGTTCTTACTCTTACTCGTCTGTTATTTTTCTACTGATTCTATTTTCTGGTGACCATATTAGATGCCCTAAGAATGATATTCGTTTCTTTTTCATTGTGCTTGTCACTGGTTCTATTTCTTTATAAACTGTTTCGTTGGAAGCTAGTCTCCAGACTCCATTTACTTGATAACTTTTATTTAAATAGTTTCTCACTATTCTCCTTTCTAACTTGAGTACTCTATCTATTGCAACTGTGTTTGTTGTCTTGAATAATGTTTCACATTCATATGTAATTTGTGGCTGGGTGACTGTTTTGTAGTGCTTCAATTTTGTTGCTATCGAGAGACATTTTTTATTATATGTATTCTTGGTAACATGCTGTGCTCTAACCAGTTTATCTATTCTATTTTGCCAGGCTGGTTTCTCGTTCAGGTTGTATGTGATTACTTCACCTAAGTATTTAAATTTTTCTACAATTTTTATTTCTTGGTCTCCCAGCTTAATTTTGTTTGCAAGCGGAGGTTGAGTTAGCATAACTTCTGTTTTTTCAAATGAAATTTTCAAACCAATATTTTGAGCTATTTCCTGTATAGATTTTATTTGCAGTTTTGTTTCCTGAATATCATTGGCCAGAAGAGCTAGATCATCAGCAAATCCTAGACAGTTCAGATGTATGTTGTCTTTCTGGGTTCCAATTTTTATATTTTTCGAGTTGTTCTTGTACCATTCCCTCATAACGTACTTCAGCGCACAATTAAAAAGAAGAGGTGATAATCCGTCACCCTGTCTCAAACCAGTTGTTACCAAAAATGGTTCAGAAAGTTCTCCTGTGAACTTAATTTTAGAAATTGTATTCGTTAGAGTAAGTTCTATCAATTTGATCAGCTTTGGGTGAAGTCCGAAATGTCTTCAAAATTTTTAATAATGATGGTCTGTGGATGGAGTCATAAGCTTTCTTGAAATCTATAAATGTTATTGAAAGAGGCTTGTTTCGCTTTCTGTAATATGCCATGATTAGCTTCAAAGTTATTATTTGTTCAGCGCAGCTTCTCCATGGTCTGAAGCCTCCCTGGTATTCACCTAACTCTTGATCTAGTTGATCTTTAATCCGATTATATAGTATCTTAGAAAAAATCTTATAAGTGATATCCAGAATGGAAATACCTCTATAGTTGTCTGGATTACTTCTGTCACCTTTCTTATGAATTGGGTTAATTATAGCTGTGGTCCATTGTTCTTGGAATTTTCCTGGTATCCAAATCTTTTGTAATACCATACGGAGGGACGTCTGAGTCGAACTGCCGGCATATTTCCACATCCCTGCAAAAACCTGGTCTTCACCACACGCTTTGTAATTCTTCATTTCCTTAAGCGCTGTTTCAACTTCTTTCGCTGTAGGTGGGTTTATGTTTTCTGGTTTAGTTTTTATTGGGGTATGTGTATCAATGAATAAAATCTTTTCAGGTTCATCATTGTTCAAGAGCTTGTTAAATGCTTCCGCCATGATTTCTGCATTTTCCTTATTGTTATGCACTATTTTTCCATCTTTATTTTTCAACAATAATGTGGGGGAGCTGTATTTTTGCAATTGTTTATCAAAGGCTTTGTAATAATCTCTAGAATTGGTTTTGTAATTATTTTCCTCAATAGAGTTTATTAAATCTTTTTGATATTTTCTCTTTATTCTTCTAATAGTTTGGGTGAATTCTTTTCTGACATTCTTGAGGTTAGTGGTGTTCTCTTCTGTTCTGTGGGCTTGAAATTTCAACCAAGCTTGATGTCTTTCTTCATGCATTCTATCACAATCAAAGTTCTACCAGGCATGTCTTTTCTTTGGATTTAATGGAGCAGCTAGATCTTCTGCGTTCTGTTTAAGTATTGGTATTAGTTCATCTAAATCGTCTGTTAGTCTTGTAGTTCCTGTTCTTTGCCAGACTGGTCATTCTGGATTAACTGATGGGGGTCGTATGTCCTTTTCCCTCCAACTGTATTTTGTCTTTTTCTTCTTAACGGAGTAAATTTGATCTTGATTTTAATTAAGTAATGATCTGAGCCAGTGTCGGTTCCTCTTAGAACTTTGACATTGTGGATTTCCTTGTGATAGAATTTGTCCATACATACAGGGTCTAGCTGAAATTCTCCTTTTGTCCAATCAGGATGTTTCCAAGTTTTGAGTTGGTGTGGTTTTCTTTTAAAATAAGTAGATTTGGAGATTAGTCCATGGGTTTTCAGGGTGTCGAGCGATACGGGAAATACGGGAATTTTAGTGACCCGGGAAAAATACGGGAATTATACGGGAAATTCGCACTTCATACGGGGAATCTTTAAAAGTTTCATAATGCCTGACTTCTTAGCCCCCGAACGCTCGGTAGAGTCCTCCCGTTCAGTCTTCTATTTCGCCTGCAGACCGCGCTGCCACTCGCAATTTGCGCCACCGATAGAGCGCTAAGCGGGATGAGAACCCAGCCAACGTTGAATGCATGCTTTGCCTGGCCGACCGCCGGCCGTACCCTCTCCGCACAGGGCTATGCGCGCCGCGCTCGTTGCTGACAATGACATACAGGAATCAGTCCGTGTTGTTAATCACAGAGGAGACCTGGGTTTCTCGACAACAGCAGCCCTTAGAGAAGCTAACGACTCAAGATCTCAGAAAATTAAAGGCGTGGATGTGCTGCAATTTCGCACATTCGTATCCTATGGCTGAAAAAATCAGAGTGAGTTCACTTCTTGCTCACAAGATGAGCCGTGCTCTTTCCTGCCTAGACCCTATAGGGGTCGCTGAGACTCCTAATTTGGAAGAAGTTAGGATCGTCATTGCCCTGGAAATTCGTTGTAATCAGAAGAATTTGATTTCTGGCGCAAATGCTGACCGCATCAAGAGCAGCTACTCCGCACGTCTGAGACTGCTCTCCGTCACTTTGCGTTTGAAGCAGTTCGACGGAAATGAGCCACGGCTCGACGTGCTGTGGTCTGAATTAGTGGCTTCAGCACCTTCCTCAGTTCCTGCCAAAAACGATGTCACAACCTTCGTTAAAATGATACTGATTTTTTTATCACAACAATGCAGCTCTAGACAGAGGTTTCTCCCTGAACAAGAAGTGCATGATCGTCAATCACGAAGAAGCAAGTCTGATACACCGGCCGTGAAAGCCAATAAACCATCTTTTTGGAAGCCTTCATAGGGAGGTTAAGGCTGCTTGAACTTTTAGTTCTCGCAGTAAAGTAGTGCAGTTGCACTCTATACAAAGGGAGGTAGCGCGCAGTTCGTTACTCCTGTGGGGGTCCGGGCGGGGACACCAAGAGCCCGCCGATGAGCCAGCTTGGTGTCCTAGGCGAAACCCTACACAAGACACGGCACAAACCTAGAAGAATTGCTGAGTTTTAATACACCGGCCGTGAAAGCCAATATACCATCTTTCTGATTGGAATGCTTACTAATCAGGACGCTGTGATGGCAGCTGGTGGAGTAGAAAAGATAACCGTGAGCAAGAATCCATACTGTACGATACTCCTACGCCGTGTTCAAGGAAGCAAAACAGGTGCGAAGCGACGGCTAAGGTGGCAGTCGAAAGAAAACCCACGAAAGATCTCCAGGAATTGGAATAAAAGAAAAAGAAGAAAATATTGAACGACGCCCGTTCTGAAGCAGAGAAAATTGAAGAGAAGATGAGTTCCCTAGTGAAGGTTTAAATTAATAAATCCTTGAATATTGTTTATTTTATCTTATTTTGTGTGACTGAAGTTCCTAACAACAATCTAGTATTAAGAAAGTGACTTATTTTATTTTATTTTGTGTATGACTAGCCTACAGTTCCTATTCAGAAATTATTACTGTCATAAGAACTTAATTTTGTGCTGTGTATAACTGAAGTTCCTAGTAACAATCTTGTATTTGTCAAAGTGTCTTATTTAATTTCGTTTTGCATTATTCTATTTTCTATTATCTACTTTGATAAAATAAATCTAAATTAAAAAGTATTCGCGGCGTGTCGCGTGTGGTATTTTACTGTTTTTAGCCTTTCCATGGTCTTCTTTTGCAGGGGAGATGCACATACCAAATTGGTTTAAAGTCCGTGCAAACACTCAATGCAAATGCGTCACACATGCATAAATTTCAAAAACTACAAACAATGTCTCACAGCTCTCGACATTTTACTAACACCCGTCACCCACATGTGGCAACAAAATTCACCACATAGGTGACAGAATTCTTCTCGTATGGGCAGGCATTTTTTCAGTCGCTTGTTAACCACTGTCTGTGTCGGATTTCCTTTTATTGTCATTGTTTCGTTACTTTTACTTCGCCGAAGTTCGATCCGAGGACTGGACACATCCCGTACAGCATGTACAGAAAAAAAATACTGAAGGCGGTCTGGATATCGCGGTGGATGGAATTAGTATTAACCTTGGCAAGTCATCAAGCTCTGACGAAGACAGTGAAGGTGGTGATGATGATAGGGACAGTGAAGGGATGGAGGGTGTCAAAGACACCCTTGCCAAATGACTGAGGATAATTTATTTATTGGTGTCAGTTCGCTTGCGTCAATCGTTAATAAAGCACAGGCTATTGTTTCCGGTCATAGTGTTCAAAATACCGTCTTTCATTCAATAGCCTACAACTCGACAATATAAAACCACGGCAATAATATCGCCACAGAGCTGCTTGTTTTAGTGCTCAGTGCTAAATATGTCTTTACCTTAACTTTACTTTTGTGTTACCACGAAAGCTAATATTAACCGTAGAGAGTCGCGATTCAGTGAGTGTGCATGGTGTTATCTGTCGACTACTGTAGTAAGCTGTGAACGACCGCC
The DNA here is from genome assembly GCA_946902985.2 of Meconema thalassinum. Lineage (NCBI taxonomy): Eukaryota > Metazoa > Arthropoda > Insecta > Orthoptera > Tettigoniidae > Meconema > Meconema thalassinum. The sequence continues at coordinate 196,425,600 of OX336395.1, forward strand.
ACTAGGAGTCTTGTTTCATGTTAAGGGATAATCATTGCATGGTGAGTGTTTTTATATTCATTAGCTGTAGAGTGTTTGCCCTCTTTGTCGTATTTATTGAATTGAATTCCAATAATAAAGGTATCATAGCTTCGGTGTGTAATTTATTTATTCATCTAAAAGTATCGTATTTCTCTGAATGTCCTTGGGGTTGACTCAGGATAGTTTTTTTAAAAATATATTACGTATAATTGTACAGAAATAATGTCTGAAGTGAAGCGCTGTGTATTATTCGAATCAGTTGATTTACAACAACACTAAAAACTTGGCAACACAGCTCAGCTGTTCCAAGCTCCCGATATATCCTTCGCGTTGTTTCCTTCGAAATACAGGGTGTAGGTGAGAAGCAGGCTCAGAATTCTTGCCGTGTGGCGGTTGGACGTAGGGTCTTGTTATGTGGCGACCGTGGGTTGCGGAGAGGAAAAGCGGGGCAAAGTGACAGGAAGGCTGTCAGTACCGAATGCGCGGGGTTAGCAATACTGTATTTGTCTCATAATTGACGCATGTAATAGCGGACACACCTCCAATTTTACTATGAAAGTCGTGATCTAAAAAGGGATAGTGTGTGGGTAACATCTATTACTACATGACCCCCAACATAATTATTCATTATTACAAAGGGTATTTTAACTATTTTCAGTAGTGTAGAAAATTGTATCGCCTTGTTCAGGGCTTCTATAGTGCTTACATTTTCTTTCGATCTTTCATTTGCCATAGGACGCGCCACCGGCGTATGGTTATGCATTACCATCTTTTGGTTTAGTAGTCAGGTAATGGAAGCAATGGGAACTGTTTACTACAATTTTCCTTGCATGTAACTAAGCAAATTATTGTTGTTGAGAGAACGTAAAATGCACCTATAAGGCATCCAACGTTTAGAATGAAGCATTGGTTTTATGGCGCGTTACGACAGGGTTGCCACTCCATGAGAGGAGGCAGTACAAAGCGCTTCGCGTACACTTTCCGCACATTCAGCGATTGTGCAGTGACGAAGACCTGAATTAAGTACTGTATAATAATAATAATCGTAGGCTAACATAACACATACATCGAAATTAAATTAACTATAACGTCATTATAAAGTCATTATATTTAACACTCCTGCTATTCTTGCGAAGTGTATTACTTAGCCTCTTTTCGCGTGGCGACGGTACATATTTTAAAAACTTTAGTCTTTGATATTCCTGTGGCCAGAGCAGTTTCATTGACTAAATTATTTATACTTTCGTTAGGGTTTCTTAAAATAACGGAACACATTAATTACGACCTGTTTTTCCCTCCTTCTGAGCACTTGACCGCGCTTTCTTTTCACAAAACTATCCATTGTTGTACGTGAAATAGGCCTACGTAAAATTAATACAACACGTTAAATCTAACAGAACTGCTGCACACACACTCAAGATAGAGACTGCTGAACGAATGAAATACAAGCTCGAAGGGCACAGTAATAAAGCTGTGAGTAGCAAGCTTCACCCCGCTGTCCTTCGAAACTTCATTCATATAATCCGCGGTCAATGATCAGCCCGGCCTGTGTAAACAATTATACCTACATTCTGGGTAAGCAGGTAGAAAACTTCTTCCAACATTCCTCTACAACTCTCAAACTGACATGACATGGTTATCTTTAAAAATAGAAAAGTTGGCAGCATATGAACTTTTTCAATGCTGCTATGTGGTTATGAGAGAATATTCAGAAGTTTTACCTACATGAAAATTGTAAAATTGGCAGTATAAAATATTTCAATAATCCATCAAGACGGCACATTTAGCTACACGTGTGTGAAAAATAGGCATCACAAAGTCCAATGCAACATGATATAAGATCGATTTTACTAAAAAGGGGACACAGTTTATCGATTAAAAAAAAATGATATCTAATTTTTCTAGCATTTCTATCAAGTTTACGTAGTTCTAATATAGGACAAAAAAGATCGGCAAAACATGGTTCTACCAGAATATGCTGTTTTTTCGACAAAGAAACTTTTTTGACTGATATGGCAACAGTGGATTGCTAGAAAATGACAGTGTCATACATGTCTCACGTGCGACAGAAAGAGAGAAGAATATCCCTATCTAACCAGTGCTTCATTTTAAACGTTGGATGCCTTATAGAATGATATGTATGATCTTCAGCTGTGTGCAGTGAGAAAGCTCTGCATGTGTTCAATCCTTATGTATTAATGATGCGAAATGTCAGCTAACGTTATGCCACATACAACACTCGTAGTCTCTAAATGTTGCACATTTCCCCGTAAATTACAGCAGTTTATGTTTGAATTGCTTATAAGATCGTGACAAAGAAAGTGTTTCTCCAATTCGATGATTGTATTTAACTACATGTCGTATAATCTTGGCGAAGTGTATTTTTTTTTTTCACGGAGCAACTTAACACCGTATTAGGCACGCAGCTTTTTGTATTTAGTTTTCTAGCATCTTGTTTTAAATTATTGACTAACATATTTCTAAATGCAGACAATCCATACCTCCATTCGGATTCGGGTTCCATAATTCATGCTAAATGAGGTTCGTTCGTTTGTGAAATTGAGGTCATAAACCCCCTTCCCTTTCAGTGATTACCGTATGGTACTTGACGTTGACTTTGGTGAAGATGTAAATTAGCATTTTAAAAAATTGTCGCCAGTTGTTTGGTTTATTACCTTACGGTAATATTTTCCATAGGTACTGAAAACTAGGCACGGTTGGATTTTAAGATGTGCTATCAAATCGCTTTCTTGCAATACCTGGAATATGTATAGAATTATAAAATGATTATTGGTTAAATACGTGTTAATAGACAGGCTACTATTTTTATTTTTATTTATCGTATGGCATTTTGTGCCGGGAGTGTCCGAGGACACGTTCGGCTCGCCTGAGTCTGTAACTGCTTCCAGCGGACACCCTAAAGGGCGAGCTACAAGTTCCGTTCAATTTCAAGTAGTTCCAACTTTCGCCACCAGATATCAATGATACCTAGTGGTGAGCGTTGGAACTTTGATAGAGCGTTCTGACGAAATCTAACCTAACAATTTTTGCTTTACACAAGTTAAGTCTGTGAAAGGATCTTTTATATGCCATAAATCTATGACATGGGACCGCCGGCTTTACTTCCCCTCCGAAGGAAGGCATACTGAAGGATTTTTAACGCTCTTAAAAAAACCGACGACTTCGGCCGGGTTTGAACCCGCTATCATGGGAAAAGCAGTTCAGCATGCTACCGACTACGCCACCGAAGCCGCTACAGGCTACTATAATTATAATGATTAAATAAATATTAAAGAAGAAACGATGCGTTGTTAGTAAATATTAGGCCTACCGGTACGGCGAATAGCTTATAACTCGTAGCTTCCGTCAGAATTTAGCATTTAAACGGGTCACGTTAATGCATAATATACTAATATAACAACCGGATAGCAAATTGTAATAATATTCTCACATATAAAATATTTAATTTGCACCAACTTAATTATTGTAGTCTAAGATATGTTAGAACTGCCGTTTGAAATGTGCAAATCGCACACTTAGTAGGCAAGCTGTTTGTTATGGTCGTCTCTGATGCGAAGTGTTACTAATTACTCTTTTAGGAGACACTTGTCTTTGGAATATTCATGAAAGGCCAACACTCTAGTTCTTATTTCATAAGTTGAACGCATAAAAACAAAACCACAATCCGAAATAATAAAGAAGAAAATCACGAACAAACGATTCACTGCCAATAAAAATCAAATGGAGATTCGCGGACCGGAAGTTCGCTATGCATAAGCTTCGGTGCCGTTTTGTTATTGTTAGTGTTACGGTGCCATTTTAACTCGTGGAAGCTCTATACGGTTACGGTACCATACGATTCAGTCACTTCCTGTAAACATTTATTATGTGACACTCCTATTCTCTACTCTCTCAACCCTCCTCAGTAAAACAGTCATTTATATCAGCTCTCCTCAGGTAAACGGTATTTCATTTGTGTTCGTAGCATCTCATCCCATCTGCGAGAGAGTTCACTCGCGCGCGCTTTGCTCACGCAACGGATTAGGCCTAAATCTTGCCATCACCCGTAGGCTGCGGAAGTATCTCCAAAAATGTAGTTACACTTACGCCAGAAAATCTTGATTCGCGCTTTAAGATTCATTTTTCAGCCATTCGGTATGCAAACTCGAGTCTTAGAGAGTTCTAAAATATATGGGAATTTGGTGGATTTTCGTACGGGAAATACAGGAATTATACGGGAATTTGAAAAAAGGTCATCGCTCGACACCCTGGTTTTATATATATATTTTTATATAGTTTTATATTTCTTTTTAATTTATTTATGTATTATTATTTGTGTTTATTTTTCATTTATTTATTGTTATTATTTATTCTTTATTCATTTTTGTATTTAATTGCTCACTTCTTCTTCTCCTTCTTGTTTCGAATAGGCCATCTAAGGACCACGACGTTCAACTGTTACATTTGGAGTGGGCTTTGATGTTTGTCCAGTAGTTACGCATCCTGCTGTGTTGTTCCCTCCTCTCCTGGGTCCAGAGGGCACCTGTTTTCTTTCTTGGCGGTTTGTCCTGGAACCTCAATTGCTGAAGCATCTTCCTGAGAGATGTCCGGTCTTTTAAGTCTCTTTCCGTCCCTCCAAGTTCTTGCAGATCTTTGCTCACTTCCCACAACCATGGTGACTTGGTCTTCCGCTTTTTCCAGTAACCGAGGAGCTGGTTGGTCAACTTGGTAGGATGCATCCTGTAGACGTGTCCATAAAATGCTAGACGTCGTTTCCTAACAACATCCGAGATTCTTTCACAGTACGTGTAGAGCTCTTGATTAGGTCCCCTTCTGTATTCATTACTTTCCTTAACAGGCCCCAATATCTTCCTCATTATCTTTCTCTCCTGTACTTCGAGTTTGTCCGTGAGTCCTTTCCGGTTGAATACTAGACATTCTGAATCATATACGGGTTCAGGACGTATAACTGTCTGGTAGTGTCTCATTTTAGTCTTTTGGGAGAGACACTTCTTATTATATGTGTTCTAGGTTAGCTGATAAGCCATTTCTAACTTGTTAACTCGAGTTGATAATGCCCTTACTTCCGAGAGATTCGGTTCAACATATTTATAATTAATTTATTTTTATATTTATTTTTAAATTTATTTATTATTTTTTACTTTTTTATCTTTTACTCTTTTATTTTTTTATTTTTTTAATTAGATATTTTTTATCATTTTTTTTTAAATTAAAAAAAATTGTTTCTTTTATCTAAAATTTTTATTTATTTACATTCTGCTCTACTATGATTTGGTCATGGCTTCCATTGGGCGGTGTCTCTAGAGTATGGTTTGGCATAGCACAGCAGCATGTTCAATAGGATGTCTTGGATAATGCTAATGTTGTGTATGCGCAGGTGTTTGGTCGTAACTTCCACGGGGAAGTGAGTCTAACAGGCAGCAGCGAGTATGGGTCGGCGTATCGGAGCAGCATGTACTTGGAGGTGCTCATCACTGTGTGCCTTTATTTTGCTCGCAGCTACTATCCGAACCTGGGCCAGATGAGACTCACCTTGGAGGAAATTGCAGGCAACAGACAGGTAACTTATTTTTATGTTTCTTTTTTGTACCTCCGTTAAGGTGTACAAGCGGAACCAGAATTAATAGCAGAATGGCTTTATTGACAAAAGTTAAGAGAACACTTATAAGCTACTTTTCAACACAATTGGACCACCTTGGTTGTAGGTTTTGCAGGCCCTCGATGCAATCACTATAGTGCGGGACAAACCATTGCAAGCCTGAAGGTCAACCGACTCTCCGCTCCGCTCACTGCCCCGCACCCGAGGGTGTTGCCATGCTCTTGCACCATATCTTCAGTCGCGTGCTGGATGTGAGAACGTACAGGACAACAGCGCACCGACTACGCGTGACTTTCAGGCTTGCAATGGTTTGTCCCGCACTATAGCATAGTGTAAGTCGTGTTCCCATCAATGTGGAAGCCTAATCTGTTGATGGTGCAAATAGAGCAGTCAGTTGCTTCACCAATGTCATGGACAAGTGTTCAGAAGTGAATCCCACAAAGTGATTCCTTCATCTCAGCGATTAGATCAAAGTCACAGGGAGTTAAATCAGGAGAGTACGGTGGCACGTAGAGCACTTCCCAGGCCCAACAGTTGAATAATTCAGACACAGTTCCTGCCGTACGCTACCTAACATTGTCATGCAGGATGATGGGTGGGTTACACATCAAGTGTTGCAGTTTTCTTCACAGAGTTCCTTGTAGATTGTCTCACAAAAAAAAAAAAAAAACAGTATTACTCTGCGTCTAAGCTCTGCCTTTGGGAAACGGTACACTTTAAGATCACACCATCCCAATCATAGACAAGAATCAGCATAGACTTCTACAGCTCCCTATCGTGGTTGTAGTGAGCGAGAACATTCACAGCTACACCATGAGGTAAAGTTGGAGATTTGTAATTGTTCCAGTCAGTTCATAACCAAACATTTGCTAGCTGTTTGTAGCAGTTTCATGTTTAACTTGGGGTTGAATTAGGATTTTTTTTTTTAAATATGCAAAAACATTACAATGCTCCTTGTATCTTATGTAGAAGTTTCTACCAGTTTGCTCTATTGATATTGCAACTATGTACTGGGATGTGCAAAATAATAACTTGGAAAAAATATTTACATGTGATTAAAAATATATATATTTGTTATGGACAACAGAAGAGGGAGAAAACTATTAGGATAAGTTAATTTAATATTATATTAATTACACCTGTATTTATACTTTTTCACAATCTGGCAATTCATATTTCAATTTGGTTGATGCTTATGCTAATAGTCCATAGCAAATGTATATATTTAATCAGAGTCCTGAAGCGATTACTTACTGAGAAAGTCACAGGAAGGCGCTAAAGGGGAAGGCTGAGGATGAGGTGGATGGATACAGTGAGGGAGATCATTGAGAAAAGAGGAGTGAAAGTGGGAGATACACTGGAAGAAGGATGAGAGTGGTGGAGAGATGCAAAAGTATGGGGGTCCTTGATTCACACCCCGACTCAGATTACTGGAATTGGAAAATGAAGAAGAGGAAGATATATATTTAATCACTTGTAAGGTGGCTTCCATGGCGTAGTCAGTAGCATGCTGAACTGCTATGCCCAAGATCGCGGGTTCAAACCTGGCCGAAGTCGTCGGATTTTTAAGTGTGTTAAAATCCGTCAGAATGCCTTCCTTCGGAGGGGAAGTAAAGCTGGTGGGCCCATGCCATAGATTTATGGCAGGTAAAAGAACTTACCACTGCAATTGGTAGAGTGTAGCCAAATTTGTAGGTTATATTTGTTTAGAAACGCTCTCAAGTTCCAACGTTTGCCGCTGGGTATTGACAGTGGCGTCTGGTAGCCAAAGTTGGAACTTCAGTACTTGAAATTGAACTTTTATTCATCTTCATTCATTTCATCTCTCATTAACTCCTCTTGTGAGGTTGGTGTCAGGAAGGGAATCCGGCCGTAGAAACCATCAGCCACGTGGAATATTATCGCATCTCATCCCCGACCCCTTTGGGAACGGGATTAATAAGAGGTAGGCATAGATAGAATTTAATCACTTCTAATCTTTTTTAGGGTATTTTTTTTTTTTTGCATGTCCCGGTAATTGGAATTATATTGCATTGACCGACTGAAAAGTTGCAATATCGATTGTCAATAAGGCAACACTGAGAAACGGTTTCAAAGCTATTTATAGTGTGTAATTCAAATTGCATATTGTACAGAGCATTTTATACATCCCTGATTTTCTGATCCAAGAACTGCTTTGTTAAACTTCACATTCTAATTGTCACCTGTACTCAAACTTGGTTACCGTGTATACTTGAATACCACCCGCATCCTTATTTTGAAGAAAAAAAATAAAAAAAAATAAAAAAAATGTTTACTCAAAATTATTTACGATCTATACTGAATAAACAGAATAGCATTTCTCCAAAATGGTTTCCAACAGTTTTGAAGTCTTCCTAAAATAGCACACAACAAACGATTAAAAATAAAAGTACACAAACACTTCTTTCGTCATCTTCATCAGAAGTACCAACTTCGGAATTTTTATCACCATCACATTCCCACAAAATGTCGTCATCGCTGCCATCCATTGCATTAGAAATACTACATTTCTTGAAGCTCTTAAGTATGAGATCTCCAGAGATACGATTCCATGCCGTCAAAATCCACAAACAGAGCAGCTGAACTTCCGGGCGCTGAATGCAACCAGTTGGAGTCTGTGTGTGATTATCGGCCGCCATCCACTCGGTATACGGCTGTTTCAAGGCTGCTTTGAACATTTCTTTCCCAATCGCGAATACATGACTCGTCAATATCATATTTCCTACCACGATTTCCAATAATTTCAGCTTCCCTCACGACTTTCAGTTTCTCACTCACAGTAAACGATCGCAAACGCTTCATAGAATTCATGTTTACACTCGGAGAACATGCGCGAGACTGTATGACGCCGCATGCTTACGGTAAAACAAAGTGATAGCTGGAAGAAGGCTAGCAACACCCTATATAGCGGTGGCGGGCAATTTAAATCTTTGAAATTTGGATGGCTCAAATAAGACCCGCACCCCAATTTTTCACGTCCGAATTTGTTTAAAAATGTGCGGGTGGTATTCGAGTATACAGGGTGTCTTTTATGTACCTTTGGAGAATGATAGGTCGTGTAGGGGATGGGTATAGAAGTAATTTGAGATAGGGGACTTGGGGTCGGAGCGTCCTCCTTAACCCCTAAAATAAGGGTTGCAAATCAACGTGATTTAACGTAATAACGGACTTAGACAATTTAATGCTATGAAGTGCACAAAGATCGGTTTAATTTACCGAAGGTATCAAGCTTAAATACCTTACAACTAAAATAACATAAAGAAAAAATTGCCCAAGCCCGGAATCGAACCCGGGACTACCGGTCTTTCGCATCGCAACGCTATCTATTACGCCAGCGTCACATGGTGAAATGAATCTTGCCAAGAGTTAAAGGATTGAGAAAGGTAATAGAGGCTTGGGACAGTTGCGTAACTTACAAGGTGGAGGGCCTGAATCAACCCTTATTTTAGGGGTTAAGGAGGCCGCTCCGACCCCAAGTTCCCTATCTCAAATTACTTCTATACCCGTCCCCTACACGACCTATCATTCTCCTAAGGTACATGAAAGACACCCTGTATACGGTATCTCATTGGTTGACCTCAAGTTGGTCCTTGTCCTTTGTTGATTGCTGTTCACCCTGTCCTTGTGTTTGTTCTTTTATTGGCGGCCTTTCTCTGTTCCCACCTGCGAGAGATCCTACTAACAAAAGGATGAATGTTCACTCTGTTCCAGGTCCAGCTGGCCAGTACGGAGATGCTGATGCTCATCTGTTCGGAACTGATCTTCATCGTACGTGACAGCGGCAAGGGCTTTGCGTGCTACATAGCCGACCTGCTGTCTCGCTGCAAGGTACAGAAGGTGGTCCTGCACTGTGTGCTGTCTAGTGTCTACAACATGAGCACAGCCAACATCGAACAAACGGTATGAGCGTATGAGTTATTATTAGCATTTGAATTGTAAGTTAAGTTTTGATTTGAAGGAAACTACTAAAGTGCACAGTTGGAAAAGGAACCTGTCAAAGAGAATTGAAGGAATTTAGCAGATTTACTTAATTAAGTACACTACGGACGGCGGTAGCTACGGTCGCTAACACGCAGTGCTAGGCCATGGGGCCAAACTCTCTGCAGACTTGGTAGACGTGGGTTCAATCCCCACTGTCTGCCGTCCTTGAATTGGTTTTCTGTGGTTTCCCCCATTTTCAAATCCAGGCAAATGCTGGGACGGTTCCTTCTTACAAACCACGGCCACTTGCTCAGTTTCATTCATCTTCATCTCTCATTAACTCCTCTCATGGGCTTCGGTGGCGTAGTTGGTAGCATGCTGAACTGCTGTGCCCAAGATCGCGGGTTCAAACCCGGCCGAAGTCGTCGGATTTTTTAAGAGCGTTAAAATCCTTCAGTGTGCCTTCCTTCAGAGGGGAAGTAAAGCCAGCGGTCCCATGTCACAGATTTTTGGCATATAAAAGATCCTTCCACTAACTAAACTTGTGTGAAGCTTAATTTCTAGGTTAGATTTCGTTGTAACGCTCTATCAAAGTTCTAACATTCGCCACTAGGTGTCAGTGACATCTGGTAGCGAAAGTTGGAACTGCTTGAAATTGAATGGAACTTGTAGCTCACCCCATGGGTGTCCGCTTGAAGCAGCTACAGCCTCTGGCGAGCCGATGATGTCCTCGGACACTCCCGGCACTAAAAGCCATACGCTAAATAAATAAATAATGGGGTTGGTGTCAGGAAAAGCATCCGGTCGTAAAACTATCCGCCAACTATCCGCCACATAGAATTTCAAAGCACCTCATCCCCGAACTCATTGGAAATGGGGATAATAAGGGGTTGACATAAAAAAATTAAGTACACTACAGGACTGCACATACACACACATGCAAATACTGTATCACATATTACACAATGCCATAAAAGTGTGGCGCTTCATTAATCTTCACAGTGCTATTGACGAAACGGTTTGTCGCTATGTGCACACCTATTTCACATTCCACCTGTTTGAGGCGGTTATTTGAAAGTAGACTTACCTGCTCTTTGATGATAGTCCATGGAACCTTTTACTTTGTATTTTTAATCCATATGGTGATGTCAATTCATTTGTTCAAAGAGATGGCAAAGTTTGACTTATGTTTGACTTCTGTGCTCTGTAAAGGCTGACAACAGACCTTGTAGTAGTTTGAGTAGTGGCAATTCTTAACGTTTACCATACCCAGGAGGGAGCTTAAGGAATGTTTCCCCTTGAAAGTCTCATTTGTCACCCCTAGTGAAAGGCTATTTGGCCACATAAGGCAGTCTTTACCTACATCCAGATCGATATCCCCCCCCCCCCCATTTTTTTCTTTCTGGGTATGCCCTTGAAGGAAACTTGAGTACGTGTGTGTAAAATGTAACCCAATGTCATCATGATCATAATCATCTTGCGCAGTTTCCAGCCACTGGCCGGGTTGTTTGGAACATAAGCCTCTCCATCGTCTTCTGTTCTCCCACCATCTCTCTGTCACCACCTTGGTCCAGTCTTCTCCTTTCTTTCGCACGCAGCCACCCTTCAGCCACTTATCTCTTGGCCTTCCTTTTGTTCTTTTACCCTCTATTTTCATCTCGTGTATCTTCCTGGGTATCCTCCTCCCATCCATTCGCTTAACATGCCCATACCATTTAAGCCTTGATTCTTCTATCCTATCCTGTAATGCTCCCCCATTGACTAATTCACTGATTTTCTCATTTCTTAACCCAATGTAATATGTAATATTTAATTCTGGTCTGAGGGTTGGAATGGGGCACACACAGCCTCGTGAGATAAACCTGAGAAAAGGTGGGTTCGATTCCCACCTTAGCCCATCCTGGAAGTGGTTTCCCACTTTTACTCCAGCCAAATGCTGGGGGGGTTCCTAACATAAGGAAAAGGCTGTCTCCTTCCCAATCCTCACCTGAATTACAATTGCACATACACCTAAGTACATGAGGGTAAATAATAGCAACAACATGATTTAGAACTGTTGAAATCAACAAGTTGTGGTCGTAATAAATCATTTGACAAATTTTAGGACAAATTTTGCATCTGTTGTTTACCGTATTTACTCGAATACGACCCGCCCCCGAATAAGACCCGCACCCTGATTTTGAAGAACAAAATTAAAAAAAAAAATTGCTCAAAATTATATACAATCTTAACTAAATAAACAGAATAGCATTTATCCAAAATAGTTTCCAACAGTATTGAAGTCGTCCTAAAATAACACACATCAAACGATTAAAAATACAAATAAAAGTACACAAACACTTCATTCATCGTCATCAGAAGTACCAACTTCGGAACTTTTATCACCATCCCACTAAATGTCGTCATCACTGACATCCATAGCATTCGAAATACTACATTTCTTGAAGCTCTTCCGTATGAGATCTCCCGAGATACGACTCCATGCCGTCAAAATGCACGAACATAGCAGCTGAACTTCCGGGCGCTGAATACGACCAGTTGGAGTCAGTGTGTGCTTATCGGCCGCCATCTGCTCCGTATACAGCTGTTTCAAGGCTGCTTTGAACGGGCGGTTCACGCAGACATCCAGTGGTTGTAGTATAGACGTCATCCCGCTCAATCACGAATACATGACTCGTCAATATCATATTTCCTACCGGGCACGATTTCCAATAACTTCAGCTTCTCACTCACATTAAACGACCGCAAACGCTTCGTACAACTCATGTTTACACTTGGAAAACGTGCGCGACACGTGCGCGAGACTGTATGACGCCGCCTGCTTACGGTAAAACAAAGTGATAGCCGGAAGAAGGCTAGCACCATCTAGCGGATACTCGCAACACCCGATATCGCGCGTGGCGGGCAATTTAATTTTTTAAAAATCAGGATGACTCAAATAAGACCCGCACCCCAATTTTTCACGTTTGATTTTGTTTAAAAATGTGCGGGTGGTATTCGAGTACAGTGGAATCTCGTTAGTACGTTTTTCAAGGGACTGAAAAATTTGGACGTCATATGCGGGAAAACGTACTACCGAAAAACGCCATACTGCATTTACAACGTATAAGAAAGAACGCGGCGTATATATGGACGTTCAATCGCCGACCTTAGTAAGTGATTGTATGCACTACTACAGTCACGACATAAACATAGGTTATCAGTAACTTAACACGCAATAAATAACTTAAAAATTAATTACTGTACCTCTACACTACAGTATAATACAGGGTTTTATTTTTGCTTAGCAAGGACATTTTCGCTCTCGCGCTCCGCCAGTGACGGCTCTGTTGGCGGCGACCGCGCACGCATATGTAGGCCTACGGCTGAATACGGTGCTTAAAATCAGTAGCCTACCAAGCAGTTTTACTGGCCATGATTTACAGTAGATGCAGAAAATGTTCCCCATCCACTTCCAAACACATATAATACAGGGTCTTTCTTTATATTTGATCAGCAAGGACATTCTCGCACTCGCGCTCCGCCAATGACGGCTCTATCGCCGGCGACCGCGCACGCATCTGTTTGAAGCACGTGCTTGCTTGAACCACTTCAATAAAGCGCTTTCTAATTCAGGAAACTGTCCCTCTCGCACACGTTTCCTTTTGCCACTCACCCCTTCTTCAAATGCACGTTCAATTTCCTTCCTTTTGCCGAGAATCGTGTTCAGTGTAGACGGAGGAATGTTCCACTTTCGTGCTATATCCACACGCTTCATGTGAGGATTGCACTCCACGTCTCGAATGTATTTAATCTTCTCGTCATTAGTTATCTGCCGTACTTTCTTCTTATCCATTATGAAACACGCAATAAAATAGGTCATAACTGGACGTGAACACTAAGAACTAGAAGACAATTAGTGCGGAACACGAAGACAATAATGTGCCTACGTGAGAAATAAACAAAGGGAAGGGGGTGAAGGGCAGCGGGAGAGAGACACGTCACCTGCGTTGCGTCATAGCTATAGCCACTTCTACGCCGTCAAACACAATAAAATCATTTACACTGTCAATAACTATCAGAGAATATGAGGCAATATCGCGTCGTGTTTTCCAGAAGCCGAATTTTATAATGAAATAAGAATAAAATCCGGTTCGCGTACAAATAGTACAACGGAAATTTGATCGCCGTAAGCGGGAATAGAGAACGTATTAAGGGGATATATCAACATGTATTTTGTAGAATTGGGACTGGGACTTGAGAAAATCATCGCGCTAAGCGGGAAAACGTCGTAACCGAGAACGTGCTAACGAGATTCCACTGTATATACGGTATGCTAACCACAAACTCTTGTTATAACAGCTGAACAGGATTGAGGACCCACAGTCAAATTTCCTGTAAAATCACATGAAAGTTAGTTGTGAGATAGTATTACTATCTGGTGTCTGTTTAGTTGGTTCCCAGTGGACAGCAGAGGACGTTCACGGAGGAGATAGTCCGTTTCAACGACCCCATCATTGAGCAGGGCCATATTCCCGAGAGGTGTCGCCATCGAGGTTCCGAACACTCGGAAGGCTTCCAAGTGCAGTTATTGCGGTAGGTGTCTCACTGTGTGGTTGATAATTAATTGGCATAGTACTAAAGGGTTTGTGATCCGAGTGACAGTCAAGATTCAGCTCATGATTTTTAGCCTATTTTCATTTATGATAAAAAAAATAGGCTTATGAGATCACCTTTTGTCCGTGTGTGTGTGTCCCCGTAATAAAATCTAAACGGCTGGAGCGATTTCAATGAAACTCAATAAGCACATAGGCTAGTACTATTTTGTCCAACCCCAACTGTGCCCCTCAAATTTTATTACGTCTAACGAATCCAACATGGCGGCTGTGTGAAATATTTCACCAGCATTCTTTATTTTCGAAACTATTACTGATAATATAACCCTGAAATTTTGTATGGTGATAAAGGGCACTACTAGAAGTTGACCTATGTGACTTTCAACTCTCTCAGTATGCCTTCCTTCGGAGGGGAAGTAAAGCCGGCAGTCCCATGTCATAGATTTATGGCATGTTAAAGAACCTTCCAATAATTACACCTGTGTGAATCTAAATTGGATAGGTTAAGAATGTAAACAACGCTCTTAGGTTTCTACGTTAGTTGCCAAGAGCCGACTGCGGTGGCGTCTAGTAGCTAAGTTCTGAACTTGGCCTAGTAGTCGTTGACGGTGGCGCTTGGCGGCAAAAGTAGGAACTATTTGAAAAATTCTAAATTGAAGTCTGTACTTAAATTTAAAAAAACAGATAAAACCCACTAATACAGTCATCACAATTAGCACCGGTTATCAGACAGATTCTACACACACCCAAAGTACACGGGGCTACATGACCGCGTTGTCGCAGCCCCTAAACTTAAGAACCAACCACCAACCTGTCTTTCAAAAACCTGTTAAGTACAAAACGAACATGGTGGTGAAGCGAAGTTGAAACATTTTAGAGTTTTCTCGCGATTTAACCGTCCAAGCACATCGAAACATGGTACTGCAAATGGTAATACACATTGTAATGTAATTTAAAGCCATCATTACTTCCGACATGACGTTTCAGAGTTATCTAGAGGTCAGAAGGAAAATCACTTTAATTACTGTAGACAATAACAGGCAGCCATTCAAATCGATACATCGCGACAAATTGAGTAACGATGGCTTTACTATAATTTAGTTCAATTGTTTACATAACCTCAAGAATGACGGCTGTGCAAATTTTTAAAATTAAGTTTTTATTTCTTGTGTCCTATTCATGCGATTGAAGTCAACGTTTGAATAATGAACATTCGCAATAATCATCATCTAATAGTAGATAACTCTATGGGGTATATATATAAAATTCAACATGGCAACCATCCAAAATATGGTATTTAGACGGTTCTCAATATCTATTAATCTATGACGCCATCATCATCGTCATCATCATCATCATCATCCTCATCCTCATCATGAACCGGCTCCAGTTTCCCGGTTGTGGTGTATCTATGACACCAATCAAACTGAAATTTTGGAACGACGGATGACAGGAAAGAGAGGACGAGGAAGACCAAGAATGGGTTGGATGGACTCGGGGAAGAATAGCATTAGTAAACGGAATCTGGATTGGAACACCGTGTCGGAAGAGGAATGGAGGAACGACAGAACAAAGTGGAGAGAAACCAAATTTGTCCCCACCCAGTGTCAGCTGGAAAAGGGGAAATGAAGATGATGATGATGATGATGAATGTGCTGAAGATGGGCTACAATGTAATGCCCGAAACATGTCCAAGTAATTAAATTGGATAGTTAAGATTGTATTGTCTGCACTGACAGACCTACGAATTGTTTTAATTGAATTTGTAAGTCAATATGGAACCAATTTCTGAAAATAAACCTTATGGTTTGTTTTAAAGCTTGTGTGGAGCACAGTCGTAATCGTCCACTTAATGAAGCTGCCATTAGGCAGCGAAACTAGTAGTATCTCTACATAGTATAAAACAAAGTCCCAGATTCTTGGATGTAACGGGTAATCTTGAGAACCACTGGATAGATTTTGATGCGGTTTACACCAATCTGTAAAAGATTTCTCGAGGAAGGTTTCAGTAGAAGAACATTCTTCTATGACCTAAGAAAGCAAAGCAGTAACGATTTTAGTGAATCGAGTTGAAGAAAAACATGCCATCTGTTCGTCTTTTAAGCTTACGCTGGGTAATTCATTAAAAAGTGTAAGAATTGTTCAGCATGGTCTCTTTCTTCAATACATCACCCACTATAAGTGTTCTTACGTTTTCATTTCTTCCATCAACCTCCAGTGGAAATTTAAATTACTAGCCTCTGAGCAAGTTTACAAGCTGGCAAGCGAGCCTATCACCCCAACTTGGCTCAGAATCAAACTGTCTAGTCGTGTCGAGTTAAGACTTCAGAGAACAGTATATTTGTTTGGAGTTTCGCCGTTCACCTCGGCTTTTCTGAATTGCGTCTGGAACCTGCCGTCCATGCGCCTTTTAAGCTTACGTTGGGTAATCTGTTAAAGATACTGGGCGAAGCTGGAGTGGGTTTCTAGTGTAATATATAATATAACGTGGTGTTTAAAAGTACAACATCAACCTAAGAGGGTGATGTCGCAGGAACAAAGACCATCAGCCAACATATGGAGAGGTTCTGGGAAGAAATGAGAAAGAAAACTATTGCAACATAGTCTTAGATTCTATGCGGTCTATAAATGGTCAAATTCTTTGGTTGGTTCCTTAGTTAAGGGTCTGCGACAACGCGGTCATGTAGCCCCGTGTACTTAGGGTGTGTGTAGAATCTGTCTGATAACCGGTGTTAATTGTGATGACTGTATTAGTGTGTGTTATCTGTTTTTAATTCAAGTAAGGACTGCAGACGATAATTTCAAGTAGTTCCTACTTTTGCTACCAAATGCTACCATCCATGACACCTAGCTGTGAACTTGGCTACTTATAGATGCCATCGCAACCAGTACCTGGTGACGAACGATGGAACTTAAGAACATTAATCAAACCTAACCTACAAATTTTGCTTCACACATGTTTAGTTAGTGGAAGATTCTTTTACATGCCATAAATCTATGACATGGGCCCACCGGCTTTACTTCCCCTCTGAAGGAAGGCATACTGAGGGATTTTTAACGCTCTTAAAAAAAATCCGACATTTTCGGCCAGGTTAGAACCCCCGACCGTGGCCATAGCAGCTCAGCATGCTACCAACTATGCCACCAAAGCCTCCACCAAATTCTTTAACAAAAAAATAAATAAAATGTGGTGTACCAAATACTTATGTGTCATCATCGGCTTTAACTCGAATCCGAGTATAAATCTTCTTCCTTCAGTCCCTTTGTGGATGTGTTTACGGTGACTAAAGAGTCCAATCCTGGCATGGAACAAGCGACCACACAAGTCACATAGTATTGCTGGAGGAGGACGTGGTTGGGCTGCTCGAAGTTTCCTAGCTTGACGCTTGGCCTCTTCATGTGTGCGTCGATCCCTTTCAAACGTCTTTACAGTATCCGAGATGGTACGACGCCAAGTTGAGCGGTCTTCAGCCAGCATGTCCCAGGTTTGTGAATCAAGACCTGTCAATTTCAGGGTCTGCTTAAATTGGTCCTTGTAGCGCCTCTTAGGACCACCATGAGGTCTGGTGCCATAGCATAACTCACCATATAGCATTTGACGAGGTAATCTCACGTCATCCATCCGATGGACATGACCAATCCATCTAAATTGGTGACCTATTATGGATGATTCTATGCTATTGATTTGAGCCTTTTCCAGAACAGCAATATTGGTAATGCGGTCTTCCCATTTAATCCTCAGGATTGATCGAAGTTTTTGTAGGTGGAAACGCTCAAGCTTCCTAAGATCACGTCGGTAAAGGGTCAACGTTTCACAACCATACAACAATGTAGAAATGACTACAGCTTTGTACACCATAAGCTTTGTACTCATGGATAGATCTTTAATCATGAAGACCCGGAGCGCTAATCGTCCATATGCTGCATGGGCTGCGCCAATTCTCTTATCCACATCCTGCTCACAGGTACAGCTCACAGAAATGGTACTGCCCAGGTACGAGAAGTGGTCAATCTGTTCTAATGGCAAATTTGAAATGGAGATATTGAACTGAGGAAGAGGTGTGCCTGGTGAAGGTTGTGCCAAGACTTTAGTCTTATTGACATTTATGGTAAGACCAAAGCGATCACATGCACTTTTGTAACAGTTAACTGACTCTTGCAGCTCTTCTGGTGTGAGAGTTGGTGACGCAGCATCATCTGCATACAACATGTTAGTAACCTTAGTAACCTGAGTTTTCCTCAAGGAGCGGAGACGAGTTAGGTTGAAAAGCCCTCCATCAAAACGATCCTTGACCTCCACACCTGGGATGTTTGTGGGTGAATCATAAAGCATGGCAGCCAAGTACAGCGCAAAAAGCGTTGGAGCCAGTACACATCCTTGTTTCAGTCCATGTGTACAACACACCTGTCAATGTGTTTGCTTTAACTCATGTTTCTATTCTCCTTTTTCTGTCTTTATGAATGAGTATTGATAATTTTTCAATGTAATAGCTTCATGTTTATGAGATTAATGACCATTCAATGTTTAGACTGCTCCTGGCCCTCACCATGTTGGAGCACCAGGTGAACCTCCAGAAGGGAGACGACCCCAAGGACTCGCTTACCATACCGGCCAACCAGCAGAAGTACGTGGCGGGCGTCGCCATTCCCCACCAGCCCATGTTCCTTGCCTCGGCACTCACAGCTCTCAAGCTGGTGAGTGTTCATTTTGCTTTACTTTCTATTTGAAGTTTAAGTGCTACGCCAGATACCTAGCGGTCAGAAGTGAAATCACTCCAATCGGCCATTCAATATATGACAATTTAATGGGACAAGGGAGTCCCCTTGTCCCATTAAATTGTCATTGTACACGTCAATACGGACCTTGCGAAATGGATAATCCTCCAATTAATCATTCAATATATCACGACAAATTGAGTTTCATTCCCGATATTGCTGGAATTCTGATCTTCCATAAAGATTGCCAGTTGGTATAAGTAGTTAATTGTTGCATGGTGTTTATTGTTGCAATCATCATCATCGTCCTTCCCCGTTATCCAGTTTATGGCCAGGTTACGTTATTGTAAATGATATTACAGCTGTTACGCTACATACGAGGGCTGTTTTTTAAATAAGGGCCGTTTTTTTTTGTGGTACTCCTCCTCCTCCTGTTTTCAGTCCATATTCCATCTACATTATACAAGTCAACCCTTGAACTGGCAATGTAAAATTCTGTACCTGCAGCCAATTAGTGTGATATTTTCCTACCAAGTGGATTCTAATTTTCAACCTACTGTGAACAATGTTCCATTGCACTGTTGCTAATCTTTGATAAGCTAATAAACTACTGATTATGATGGTAATGTTAAGTGTTTTGTGAAGCTTGATAAAAAGGAGAAATTGAGAATTAAAAATGGTGGAATTATTATTTCCTGACCAATATAAAAATTTTAATCATATATGTACATAATATGTGTTAAAGTTTCAAGTCTATGCAATAATATTTGTTTGATTGATGACAAAAAATATATCTTCCATGAGCCATTTTAGGCCTATAACCCAAGTGCGTCAACAAACTTACGTTATTGTAAATGATATTACAGCTGTTATGCTACATATGAGGGCTGTTTTTTAAGTAAGGGCCGTTTTTTTAATTACTGAACATTTCATTTTTCATTTTCATTTATTTTTCGGTTTTACATTCCTTCCTCTATTTTCCTACATAGTTGCCTTGTTTATTTAGGCACTTGTCATACCTTGAAATCCCTCTGCATACAAGTTTGCCGCCTGCTCTGAAACCAAGAATTCACACTTGAAGAAAATCCATTGATAGAGTGGTTATTGTACCCACAAGTTACCTTCAGAAACACTAACAGATAAGCAGTAAAAAATCCTACAAGCAATTTAAAAATAAATAATAACAAAGAGTAACTAGGGTATGTGTGTGGAACGGCTGGACAAATTACCATACCCAGGTTGCATTTAAATTGAGAGAAGAGCACTAAATCCAAACTTGAAGAAAACACAAAACACATTTCATAACATTAAATATAATTAAAGAAAAGAACAACTTTACATGCATGTTGAATAAATGATGTAACATAAATAGTAATAAATAAAACAATTAAATTAATTATCAAGAAGCAAGGAACCAATAAAATTAAGAAGGAGATGGAATTTAATTACCTAATTTCAATGAAGAAGTTCAATTATGCGAGAACCAATTATACTCTACATCAGTAGAATTAGATTCCGAAAATAATACATTATTATCGTATAGGTTCGAAGAATGACAAGCTCAAACTACCAAGAAGATATCTCTTGCAAATTAATAAGATAAATCTTGAAATCTTTTAGTTACTCTGGAGCAAAGGTAAGGTACGTGCGTACTGCATGAAAATTCAATATGACTGACATAAAGTCGACATGAAAAATTAAATACATTGTTTCCGAGAAAAACAGAACGGATAACAATCCCGAAGAGTATCCAGGCAACGGACCGGGGAATAATAAAATACATACCAAGTGGTGATATATTAAACAGAGTCTTTAAGAGACCACACTAACGAGACGAGGAAGGAAGAAATTTAAAATATTACCAAAATAATTTAAGGTTAATAAAATCCTCGCTCAAAAACAAAATGAGATCTGAACATTACACAGGTCGGCACGTCAGATATAAAACGGGGAAAACACTATCCCCAAAATATATATTACATCAAATAATAATTAAGTCAGTGGCACTATTTCTTTCATACCTACTCAGGTCTACAAACCTAGTGACCTTCTACGACAAGGCAAGCAAAAAGTGCCAAGATAATAATTCAGCAGCTCAAGCCTTCTTAGAGATGTACTTCTGTAGCCAGATTTCACAATTTACGTATTCCTTTATATTTCCATATTTAAAGAGATGACGCAGTTTTCCAAGTAGAGGACGATAAGTTGAAATCAAGTAGTAAAGTATTACATCGTCGGGGAAAGGTATTTATCCTCGGTTTTTCACCAGCGAATTCGTTCCTACATCTCTTCTTTCTTGCAATGGTTCCACAACTGGCGTTTGTTTATTCACAACAACCAGAGCAATGGCGGCCGTTCGGGCACGAACGGAGCCGATCGTAAGACCTCGTGCTTTCCAAAACTTAAGTACAAACATTTGCCACTCGAGCGAGCCATCGACTGGACAGAAACACGCTGAAGCTTGCCGGCTCACTAGTTTGGACTGTCGCTAATAGATACCGTGAAGATCAAGTTTGCAACTGCAGCCGCCCGCGGAAACGACTGGAATGCACGTTAATATTTATTAACAGGTCAGTTATCATGAGTCTTCGGTCTTCGTGAATTTTCGTGTCAATTGCAGTCGCCAAGTCATCTGTGATCACAGACCTGAGCGTTCATCGTCATGAACATTTCCACGGCCACTTTTGAACTTGCGTACCCATTTCCGCACTTTACCTTCCGTCATTGCATTATCACCATCATCATCATCATCTTGTACAGTTTCCAGCCCCAGGCTGGGTCTGTTTGGAACATAAGCCTCGCCACTTAGTCCTTTCTTCCCACCACCTCTCCGCTGTCACTCTGGTCCAGTCTTCGCCTATCTTCTTTACACATTCCTCCACGCCTTTCAGCCATCTATCTCTTGGTCTTCCCCTTGGTCGTTTCATCTGCATCTGCATCTCATGTATCCTCTTGGGAATCTCCTTCTCATCCATTCTCTTTAATTGTCCATACCACCTCAGTCTTGATGTCTCAATCCTACCTTGCAAGGGCTCCTCTTTCACCATTTCCTTGACCTTTTCATTCCTCGCCCTGTCTCTTCTTGTTACTCCGATCCTACTTCGCAGGAACTTCATTTCACCTGCCTGTATTCTGCTTATGTCTCTTTTCTTCATTGTCCACGTTTCTGAAGCATAGGTCAGTATCGGGATATAGTAGCTTCTGTATAACACTTCCTTGCTTTTTTGTGGGACATCTTTATTCCACACTAAGCTCCTAATGCTTCTCAGAAATGCTTTTGCCTGTCTGCCACGTTCCGTAATCTCTTTGTCATTTCTCCCATTTTCCTCCACTATACTTCCCAAGTACTTGAGACTTTCCACCTTCTTCAGCTGTCCACCTCCAAGTGTTATCCCACTCATTGGTCTGTCCGTTTTCCTGGTCGTTAAGAGGATCTCACATTTACTGATGTTGAACTTCCATCCGTACTCTCCCACTGTTTCTTCCCAAGCCTTCAGTTGCTCCTGAATTTCCTCCTTGTTTCCCCAGACCATGAGATCATCTGCAAGGGTGACAGCGCACTACCCTGTTTCAGGCCACTCATTTGTCTGAACCAGTCTGTCCTTTCCCCTCCAACTTTCACACAACTCACACTTCCACAATACATCTCCTTCACTCTGCCTACAGTCCCTTTTTCCACTCCCATGTTTTCCATTGCTTTCCAAACCTTCTCCCTACACACACTATCATATGCCTTTTCGATGTCCAGAAAGGCCATCAACAGATCCTCTCCAAATTCGTAGTGGTGTTCCTGGAGCTGTCCCACTGAAAATATGAGATCCACTATTGATCTCCCAGGTCTGAATCCATACTGCTCCTCTCTCCATTTTCTCTCCACTTTGGCTCGTATTCTACTTTCTAATATCTTTTCATATATCTTGGCACAGTGAGGTATGAGTGTGACTCCCCTGTAATTTCTGCACTCCTTTCTGCTTCCTTTCTTAAATATTGGGACAATTAATCCTTTCTTCCAATCTTCTGGGGTCTTTTTCTCCTTCCATATCACCCTCATCACACGGTACAGCCACTGTTTCCCAACCTCCCCTGCTGCCTTCACCATTTCAACACTCACTTCATCCACACCCGGTGCCCTTCCTCCTTTCATCTTGTCTGTAGCCATCTCCAGTTCTCTCCAAGTCAGGTCCTTTTCCATTCCTGTGTTGTCTTCTCCATCTTCCAATACATTGTCTTCCTCCCTATGACCATTTGGATTCAGCAAATCTTCAAAGTACTCTTTCCACACGGTCTTGAGGGCCTCTTTGTTGTGTACCTCATTTCCGTTTTTGTCCATCATTACAACATCCTCTCGCACACCTCTTCTCTTACCTTTGACCATCCCATAAAGTACTTTCTTATTTCCTCTGCTGTCTTCCTCCATCATCTCTGTCCACTTGACCATCCACTTCTTCCTCTCCTCTGCGACAATCTTGTTTGCTTCTTTCTTCTTTATCTTATAATCTTTCCTTGCCAGATCAGTTCTTTCCTGGAACCATACTCTGAAAGCCTTGTTCTTCCTTCCCACAGCTTCTTTTACTTTCTCATTCCACCATGGTGTCTCTTTACACCGCTTTCTGTTGCTTGTTCTTCCACATACTGCCACTGCAGCATCCACCATTGTGTTTTTGAAATGCTTCCATTCCTCTTCCCCTGTTTTAGGATTGTCTGTTGGCATCCTTTCCCTTATTATCTTCTGGAATTCTTCCTTGGCTTCCTTTTCCTTGAGTTTCCATACTTTGATTCTCCTTTCCTGGTACTCTGTCCTCTTGCTATCCTTAACAACTCCCAGGTTCATTACAAGTATTCTGTGGTCGCTATCTAAGGCCTCTGATGGTATTACCTTTATATCTCTGCCACTTCTCTTCATTTCCCAGTCGTACAGCATGTAATCTACCAAAGATTTCTTTGTTAAATCACTGCTGTACCACGTTACCTTGTGGGTTTCTTTCTTCCGGAACCAGGAGTTGCCTACCACTAAACCGTTTCTCTTGCAAAAATCCAGCAACTTTCTCCCTTCTTCATTCCTGAAGTCCCATCCTTCTCCTCCCATTACATTTTCATATCCTTGCCTTTCACTTCCTACATGTGCATTCAAATCTCCCATGACAATGATGCTCTGACCATTCAACTGCTGTTGTAGCTCCTCCTCAAAGTCTTCCTTCTCTTGAGCTGTACATCCAACTTGAGGGGCATATACCTGGGCTATCTCCAGGCTTCTTCCCTTTACAGTTACTCTGATCTTCATGATCCTGTCACTTATTCCCTTTACCTCTTCCTTCATTCCTTCTCTCACAACTACTCCTACTCCGCT
The DNA here is from genome assembly GCA_946902985.2 of Meconema thalassinum. Classification (NCBI taxonomy): domain Eukaryota; kingdom Metazoa; phylum Arthropoda; class Insecta; order Orthoptera; family Tettigoniidae; genus Meconema; species Meconema thalassinum. Next base: position 196,449,841 of record OX336395.1, read on the forward strand.
GCTCCTTCCTTCACTCTTCCCACTCCAGTACAGCCGGTACCCTTTCCTCAGTTCTCTGCGACCTTCTCCTTTCCATCTTGTTTCTGCCAAGCCCAGTACATCCAGTTTTCTTCTCTTCATCACATCTACAATCTCCTCCACCTTACACCTCACAAAGCTGACGATGAATGTCTGCAGCCGACATGTCTCTTGCACTCAAAAAAGTATCAGAGATCGTACCTCACACGCAGCGGGCAAATCAATAATCTTGAACATTGTAAAGATGCACAGTTCAGTGTACAGGTTAGCTACACAGATACAACTGACGCCTGCTTGTTCGCAAGGGATCCCAGGAGGTAGCGCGCACGCTTCAGCCCTCGTACATGCCAACTGAAACGAAAATATTTTAGAAGGAAATTATAACAACAAAGGTGCACTTTTAACTCCCTAATACATATAATTACAGCCTCAAAATAAGAGAGGTAGCGATAACATTTACAGCGCCATCACATGATATGTTTTGGTTCGCAAGGCAGCGAGTCCCTTATTTGTTTCCAAGGAAACGTATACAAGGAGATCGTTTCTATGGACGAAAACGAGTACGAATCATCTGTAAACTTCTAGGAATTCACAACTAGGCATGTCACGCCATCTCTCAGCTGAACAGAGCTACTAAATGAAGAAATAAAAAAGCGTCGAAGAATCGACTCTGCCGCTACAGAAATGGGAAATCCATCGATCCATCGACGCTTGTCGGTTCTAGGGTGAATCGAGTGACTCATCGTGCTAGGGTCTTCCTCCTGCTCTCTTTCCTTCCCATGTGTCCTCCAACATGTGTTTCGGTGTGAATTCTTCCACCTTCCATTCGTTTACATTTTAACCTGTTCCTCTCGATTCTGTCATTGAAGTTTTCTACTCCAATGACCAGGGGGTTTAGGAGGTAAGGCAATTGCACAATTTGTACCCATCGGTTTGCATCACAATGCCAGGTTTGAGAAGAGCTCAGTGACTCACTGGTTTCTGCTAATCCGACAATATCGCATGCTGAAAATGTAGAATATAATAAAGCTGAAGAGATTGTGTGTTTAAACGCGCTAATCTCTGGAACTACCAGTCGGATTCGAAAAAATCTTTTTGTATATGATAGCCAGACTCAAGAGGAATTGTTTAGGCTACACCTCTCAGGTAACAATAAAGATTGATTTTTGTTCAGTAAGCCAGAAGAACAAGCGCTCCCGGACAGCTTCAATAATACCCAAGTCTATTGTTGCCTGGTAATGCGGGCTGCATCACGTCGCCCCTACCAGTGTTGTGGTGCAGAAGTGCGAGCTGCTTATAAATTGCAGTCACGGGGAGTAATTAGTGCAAAAAGATTTCTTAGGCCCCTTAAAACAGTTATCATCATGACAATAGTATGCCTCTGTATAAGGGCGATGGTGTTGGTGCAGTATACTGAGGTTATCAGCTGCAATAATCGTTGTTGCTTTTCTGATCCTTATCCTTGAGCGCTCCAGTTCTGTAGTAGTATTCACTATCATCCATAAAACAAATCCACTGGGCGAAGCCGGGCACTAATGCTAGTTTAGTTATAATTGATCACACAAATTAAATTAGAAGGCTGTTTTTACATTTATATGGAGAAACTTGTATCTTTTGAACTTTTATTGTATAAGTACTGGAGAAGGACTAAAGTCAAGTCCAAAACATGTACACCATTCAAGTTTAATTGCATAAAGGAAATGTTAGTTGTAACTCTCCAGTCGGTCTACACGAATTTGCCTAATGGTTGGGTGGGGGTACAATTTGCTGTATATAATGTTAATAAGTAAAAAACTTTCCTGAAAAAGAAAAAAAAACGTATTAATTATCACTATTAATAATGGGATAGGTGTAATAAGTAGGGACACTCAAATTTCGCGACTCGCGAAATTCGCGAATTTTTCAAAAGTGTTAAATATGATGGGAGAATGGCATATAGGACATGTGTTACGAATTTAAATGTAATTTGGAACACTATCTATTCGCGAAATTATGACATTTCGGCTCCATATACGAATTTTTAGGTTTACTCGCGAAATTTATCGCAACTAGAGAAATACCGTATTTCCTCGCGTAATTGTCGCACCCCAATTTTCAAACACTAAAATAGGTTTATAAAATGTCATCGCATAATCGTCGCATAGCGTATTCGTATTTGTGCGCCAGTCAGTTGCACATGCTGCCGCGACTTTATAACCTGGCGCAACTTTGTCAGAAGAAAAATATGTCGTCTTTATGCTTGCGGGCTATGAACTGTGATGCGAGCGGCAAGCCTCGTCACTTAGCACATTCCGCGAGCGTGTAATCTGGCGTGATCTTGTCAGGAGAAAGTAATCTCGTCTATTTGCCTGCGGGCTATGAACTGTGACGCGAGCGGCCAGCGCTCATTCCGCGAGCTTATAGGTCTAATCTGGCATGATCTTGTCAGGAGAAAGTAATCTCGTCTTTATGCTTGCGGGCTATGAACCGCGACGCGAACGGAAAGCGCACATTCCGAGAGCTTATAGGCCTAATCTGGCGTAATCTTGTCAGGAGAAAGTAATCTGGTCTTTATGACTGCTGGCTATGAACTGTGACGCGATCGGCCAGCGCACATTCCGCGAGCTTATAGGCCTAATCTGGCGTGATCTTGTCAGCAGAAAGGAATCTCGTCTTTATGCTTGCGGGCTATGAACCACGACACGAACGGACAGCGCACATTCCGCGAGCTTATAGGCCTAATCTGGCGTGATCTTGTCAGGAGAAAGTAATCTCGTCTTTATGCTTGCGGGCTATGAACCACGACACGAACGGACAGCGCACATTCCGCGAGCTTATAGGCCTAATCTGGCGTGATCTTGTCAGGAGAAAGTAATCTCGTCTTTATGCTTGCGGGCTATGAACCGCGACGCGAACGGAAAGCGCACATTCCGAGAGCTTTTAGGCCTAATCTGGCGTGATCTTGTCAGCAGAAAGTAATCTCGTCTTTATGCTTGCGGGCTATGAACCGCGACGCGAACGGAAAGCGCACATTCCGAGAGCTTATAGGCCTAATCTGGCGTGATCTTGTCAGCAGAAAGTAATCTTGTCTTTATGCCTGCTGGCTATGAACTGTGACGCGAACAGCCAGCGCACATTCCGCGAGCTTATAGGCCTAATCTGGCGTGATCTTGTCAGCAGAAAGGAATCTCGTCTTTATGCTTGCGTGCTATGAACCGCGACGCGAACGGACTGCGCACATTTCGCGAGCCTATAGGCCTAATCTGGCCTGATCTTGTTAGGAGAAAGTATTCTCGTATTTATGCCTGCGGGCTATGAACCGCGACGCGAACGGAAAGCGCACATTCCGAGAGCTTATAGGCCTAATCTGGCGTGATCTTGTCAGCAGAAAGTAATCTTGTCTTTATGCCTGATGGCTATGAACTGTGACGCGAACAGCCAGCGCACATTCCGCGAGCTTATAGGCCTAATCTGGCGTGATCTTGTCAGCAGAAAGGAATCTCGTCTTTATGCTTGCGTGCTATGAACCGCGACGCGAACGGACTGCGCACATTCCGCGAGCCTATAGGCCCAATCTGGCCTGATCTTGTTAGGAGAAAGTATTCTCGTATTTATGCCTGCGGGCTATGAACCGCGATGCGAACGGACAGCGCACATTCCACGAGCTTATAGGCCTAATCTGGCGTGATCTTGTCAGCAGAAAGTAATCTCGTCTTTATGCCTGCGGGCTATGAACTGTGACATGAGCGGCCAGCGCACATTCCGCGAGTTTATAGGCCTAATCTGGCCTGATCTTGTTAGGAGAAAGTATTCTCGTATTTATGCCTGCGGGCTATGAACCGCGATGCGAACGGACAGCGCCTATTCCACGAGCTTATAGGCCTAATCTGGCGTGATCTTGTCAGCAGAAAGTAATCTAGTCTTTATGCCTGCGGGCTATGAACTGTGACGCGAGCGGCCAGTTTCGTCACTTAGCATATTCCGCGAGCCTATAGGCCTAATCTGGCCTGATCTTGTTAGGAGAAAGTATTCTCGTATTTATGCCTGCGGGCTATGAACCGCGATGCGAACGGACAGCGCCTATTCCACGAGCTTATAGGCCTAATCTGGCGTGATCTTGTCAGCAGAAAGTAATCTCGTCTTTATGCCTGCGGGCTATGAACTGTGACATGAGCGGCCTGCGCACATTCCGCGAGTTTATAGGCCTAATCTGGCGTGATCTTGTCAGCAGAATGTAATCTCGTCTTTATGCCTGTGGGCTATGACACGCGACGTGAACGGACAGCGCACATTCCGCGAGCTTATAGGCCTTATCTGGCGTGATCTTGTTGCTCGGACTGGAGACAAATTCCAAACCAATTGCTGCAGAAGTGTATCCCAAACTTCAGAATTTGAAGAAGCATTTACAAGTGGTTGCTGCAGGAATGTTCAGCAACAAAGTCTAGGAAGAGCTGGATGCCCTGGAAGGTAATCTTAGGAGCAGAGCGATGGAGGAAATAAAGAAGATGTCAGGCCATATGCATACGAAGTTGGACAACCTGATGTTGGGGGACCCAGCCCGTACATTTTTGGAGCCAGTGTCTGAACTCTTCTACGGGCAGAATGTCTTATCGCAGTCTACAGCAAGAGACAAACTGAAGGCCCTATTCAGCAAATTACCGTCACTGAAGGGTATTCCCGTCGATGAAGGAGTGCTCGCATATAGGGATCTTCAGGATATTCTGAAGAAGAATGCAGAAATAGCGGTGGAAGATGCCCTTCAGGCAATGCGTGAGGATCATCAACCCTTTGTTGATGGTGCATTAAGGGCACTGTGGGTTCCAGTGTCAAATGTAAATTGTGAAAGATTCTTTTCAAACTTTTCTTGTGTGTTGACGGATTTCAGAACTAATCTAACAGTGACAAATTTGGAATTGCTGTCATCCTACATTATGAATGTAAAGCATGAAAGGAAGCAGGGAGGTAAAGTTTGTAAATATCTTTTTTGTCTTAAATGTTTGCGATTTCTGTCTTTTGTACCGATAATTTTCAAGTTACAATATAAATATTTGAAAGTACTGACTGCCTTTCTATTTCCCTAAGATCCATATTATCTAAGAATTTGTCTTTTCTACCCTAGAATTTTTGTTTCCTACTCAAGAATTTTAATTATCTACCCAAGAATTTTCCCTCGTTACTCAATAATTTTTTCTCTTTTTACTCAAGAATTCAGCACCATTTCATTCAAGAAATTAGAGTGTCCCTAGAAGACTACAAATATATTACTTCTATATAAATTTAAACCTAAACCCCAGTGATCACAACGGGATGATGATGGCTGGATGGTCAAAACGAGTCTTCATTATCATCATCATCGCTTCTTCGCTTCAGAAAGCCGGGGGCGGTTATATATGAGACGTCTCCAATTTGTCCTGTCCATCCTAAACTGTTCCTGCATTTGATGCCAGTTGTTATCTCTGAGCCGATTGGTTTCGACTCACAATACTTCGCCGCCGCCGCCGCCCCCATGTGCCCCGCCCCCGGTCGCCGCCCCCATGTGACCCCCCCCATTCTTCTGCCGACGCTCCTGGCATTAATTGTGAATCATTTCTGGATACAAGAAGAAGACATAAACAATTTAAATAACCATTGTCTTTTAATGGAAAATATATTAACTAATTACTCCGGTCTGCATTGATTGAATATAGCCATTGTTGACTGTCTAGTGAATAATATGTATGCTGGGACTGTACTGGATTTGGCGGTATTTGTTCAAATAATCTAAAGTCTGATAGCCAATCATTGACGGACACATCGATGAAAATTCTATTGCCAAATTAAATTTGGTTAAAAAGGGACGTTTTGATCATTTAAGAGGTGAAGGAAAATTAATTATAAAAGTTGGCATTAAAACTAGTGCCAGGCGTTCTTCATTTGTCATCGGTTTTAAAATGAACTTCTGCACATGCGCAAAAAGGCGTCCCAGTGTCGAAATGAAGCCAAGCTAAAAGAGAACATAATGTGAGCTTGTGGTGAAAGGACGCGGTTTGTGGTAGCCTCGGACCACTACCTAAATCTTGGTCCGAGAACAAGGTAAAAACTGTTAGATGATATTAATTGGAACTCTAGAACCGTCAGACAAAACATTTATGACAATTTCATGAAAAGGGGAATTATGTTTGTCAATTTTAAAGAGGCCAAGTGTCGTTTGGCCGGTTGCATTGAAATAACTTTCGATTCCAAAAGGACGCTATTCTCCTTTTACCAAGGCGTTTTCTTGATTTGCTAATTTGTTCAATTTATATTTTAATGGGTCTATTATAATGTGGCCTAAGATTATTTTATATTCATAACACGCCTCCTATTATTTAAGCAGCGAAAAAGAGTTTGTTTTACTTCATCTTTCGAGATGTGTTTAGTTTCATTTTTAATCGTTACATGCTGCTAATGTGAAATTAAATGATTTTAAGAATGTAATTGTCAGGATTTTGGCGTGGGGAACTTGATAGTTTTAATAATGACAAACGGCCCCTTGCTTTTCGTTTGTCTGTGATGGCATCTTTTGGTCTATTATGGACGCATAAGCACAGCATTCATGCTGGTTGCAAAACATTTTCGGAAGGCTATTTGAAAGAATGTAATGAGTAACCAATTGAAATGAATCGAAAAGAGACTGTAGTAGTTTCGGATAAGAATTAGAAAAGGTTTAATATGTGGTGATTTCTAAATCACGTAAATGTAACTTGTTTTAATTATACAGCGTTGCCATATAATTTGGGGTATAGCTTGGCCTCCATTTTGATATATAGTAGGAGTGCAGATTGGTGTTCCCTCCCATAGCCATTCGGCCTTGTATTCTTTTCCCTTGAGAATATATATTTATTTTACCTATTGCTGTTCGAGTCCATGTTTCATTGTGCGCATAGAATAGTACTAGGTTAATTGTCTTCAGGCCACTTTGGCCTCGGGGTACTAAACCCTCCCTCCACTCAAATTTATCGGTACAGATTTATGGTAGCAGTGTAGCGTGGTTTCGATTTTCTGAAGCCCGTTGCCTGGTATTGTTTTGTTGCCATAGTAACGAGGTGGATTAACTTACGTGGATTCGAGCAGCATGGGAGAAGTGATTAATGGGTTAACTAAGGTTAGGTAGGATGCCTACTGTGGTACTCTGGCTAATATTATGATTTTCTTTTCATGGCTGTGAATGGACAAAGCGTTGCTGGCATTCCTCAGTGCGTGAACGCACTGACGACGAGTCAAGTCCAGGTTTAATACTGGCACTCAAGAACATGGTCTCTCTGTAAGCATGGTAAAGTTGGCTGCTGGATTCTCTCTGTTATCACACTCTGTGATGTTCCGTACTACAAGCTACTTCCAAGGTAGGATCAAACCAGTACAGTAGTTATTTGATTCATGGTAGAAAGTTATCTATGCACAGCTGTTAAGTAAAGTGCTAATGGCTAATCGTTCTGTGTTCCTGTCAAGTTGTGTGAAAAGTGATATCATTCACGTGTTGAGTTCTTGCTGAAAATCATTATGGCATGGTTGCCAAAATTTTGAATTGCTATTTGTTCTGGCTGTGTTGCCAATGTGATTAAGTCATCTAAGCATTAATGAAATTTAGTGAACTGAATAGTCAATTATTTTGCTGTATTCTGTGAGAAACATCTGTGCGCAGATAATTGTTGTCATCGAGTTGAATGTGTAATGTCTTGTGACATATTAAGTGAAGTTTTCTGTGAACATGCAGGTGGACGAGTAATGTACTGTGAGTACATACAACAGCAGTGTCGAGCTGAAGCTTTTCAGGTGGTGAAACAGCGAGTTTTAAAATTGCTAGGCCGAGGTCAGGTGTTAAGTCAGCTGTGGAGTCGTGAAGCCCCGTTGTGTTGGGTGTGTAGTTGTTGTGATTGTAGCTGTTCGTGCGACGTGCGGTCGAAAATTAGGAAGCAGAAAGCAGTTATAAGAAGAGCTGATCTAGGTGATCGTATTTTGGTCGTGTGAGGTTTTGATCTTCAGTCGGTAGATAGAAATTTTGAAATTTATTTCAGGTTTGGTTGGAGTTAGGAATCGAACGAGTGACGTGCCAGGACTGCACGTATGGTTGGTGTTGGTGTGCGTGTGGTTGAGCGAGTGAGGTTAGGGCATTTCAGGATGCCAAATTGGGATGTGTGGAGTTGATGCGGAGATCGTCGAGTGATACCAACCTAGCGGGAGTAGCCAGTCTCTGTCTATTTATGATTCTGGTACTTTCAGTGATGGTTGGTGATGTCGACATTGCTATGCTCCTCTGACTCTTGATGTCGTGCGGGCTGGTGATGATCGCACATCGTAGTTTAGTATTTTGAGGGTACATTTTGTTGTTTTATTTCAGGTGTGTTTAGTGCCTGGTTGGTACTTGGTGCTCGAGTGAGTACTTGTTAGGGAGTGTTTTGTTGTTTGTGATTTGTGGATTTGTGATCCATGTACTGCGTTGTTGGTACTAGTTGAGATTTAATTAGGGTTAGTGTTTTTATTTTTTTTCTTGTGCGTTGGTACTCGGTTGAGTATTCGAGATTTCTTCGGTTAGTGTCTAGGTTTTGTTTTGTTGGTACCGTGTTGGTATTGGTTGGATTGAGTTGTGTATTTTGTCAGTACTCTGAGTAGTATTTGTGCTTCGAGAGGTTGTTGGGTCGGTGATACCAGGATGTTCAATTCCCTGATGATGTGTGATGGATTGTCGAGTGGTGCCTAATGTCCTTAAGTGAAAGTGCAGGTGGCCTTTTCTTTGTGAAGAGGCGTATGCAGGTGGTCTTTGTGAAGAGGCGTATGCAGGTGGTCTTTGTGAAGAGGCGTATGCAGGTGGTCTTTGTGAAGAGGCGTATGCAGGTGGTCTTTGTGAAGAGGCGTATGCAGGAGGTTTTGGTGAAGAGGCGTATGCAGGCGATGTTTCCTTTCATTGGCGCACGTGGCAGGTGTTCCAGACTAGTTCCGGAGATGGCTGGCAACTGTTTCTGTTATGGAATTAGGTGGATTGGAAATTGTTCTTGTCTGATATTTCAGACGACTTAGGTACCTACGGACGGTTGGTTTTAATGAGTGATCTGATGGTGAGTTTGAGATTGAGTTAGTCGAGTGGTGCCTTGACTTATTAATTAGAAGAGGTATATGCAGGGAGCCTTTTCATGAAGGGAAGGTATATGCAGGTGGATATTTCTTGTCGCTGAAACACGTGGCAGGTGTGGAGGCCAGTTTGGGAGCAAACTGTAAGCTGGATTGTGTATGCGATACAGGTGAAGGTTTTCTTTCTGAATTGATTAGGTGAGGAATTTAATTTGTCTGGTTCTACAGACGTAGTCAGTTGGCACCTACGGACGGTAAGGCAATGGTTACTCTTAATTGACCCAAGGTAAGAGTTGGTTACTCTTAAGTGACCCAAGGTAAGAGTTGGTTACTCTTAAGTGACCCAAGGTAAGTTGGTTACTCTTAATTGACCCAAGGTGAGGTTGGTTGCATTTAGTGACCTAAAGTTGATTATGAATTGGTAGTGCTACCTATCGTTGAGATGGTCGCACTGGGTTGGTAGCTGGTTGTTAGAAGTCGACTGGTGAATTTGGTGAGGTTATGTCTTGACAAGAGTGAATGTTGTGAGGTTAGGTGTGAGCTTGATCCTTTGAGTTGTCTAGTGTTGTCATTGTGACAGTGAGGTTAGAAGATTGCTGAGGGCAACGTGCGAGTGAACTTGGGTGATTCTGGTAGTAAGCTGACTATGTGTTTGGTTCAATAGTGAGGTTGTGTCAGGAGTAACTGCTGCTTCATAGTGATTGGTCGCAGATGTGAGATGGATTCCTGCGTTATCTGAAGTTGAGCACGTGTGTGTAGTCCTGTTGAAGTTTGGTTCACGTGAAATTGTGATTGCTGTATTGTTGCTGAGATTGTTCGAGCGGTTCTGCGCCTGCTGTTCTACCTTAATAAAGTGTGAAGCCATGCTTGAGAGCTGTGTGTATATTTGTACTTGATGTAATTGTACATCAGAAGTAACTTACATGACTGTGCTGTTTGAGAGTACTCGGGAGGTACTGTGGTACCTTGGTACCTTATATAAATTGAGAGCCGATTGCCATGATTGTTGAGGGATGGCATGTTGTTAAGTGACGCTGCGTCCACTTAATTCATTCCTTAGAATGTGAAAACAGGATTTATTTTGGCTGGGAACAAGCTAGAAATTTTAACAGAACATCGAATTGTGATGTTCATATTAGTAATTACTCGTCACATTGTAAACTAACATTTAAATTGAAACATCGTCTGTCGGTTTAAGCTCTAACAGTCTTACCTGGTCTAACACTGCGATTATTCCAAAAAGCCAAGGAATGTCACTTGCTATAACAACGACATGGTAACTGAATCTACATGGAATATCATCGGTGAGATGGCGATCATGTGATCCTTATTGCCATCTGGTATCTGTTCCGGTTGGTCACGTGAGTGATGTGATCACTCACCACTCGTGGCAGTGGCCAGTGCACAGGTTACTGTCACCATGCACGACATAACATCTAGTGGAGGTGTTAGCCATTCTGCTGGTCAGAGTGGAAGCATTTACTACAACTTCGTGAGATGTCCAGCTGTAACGGTCCGGAGAGGCTGTATTGGAGAGCTGGTTCCATCCTGCTTGCAGCTACCATCGGGGATCATCATCTGACCCCCTACAGGTGGAATCGCAGGGGGAGACTGAGCCGATTGGTTTCGACTCACAATACTTCGCCGCCGCCGCCGCCCCCATGTGCCCCGCCCCCGGTCGCCGCCCCCATGTGACCCCCCCCATTCTTCTGCCGACGCTCCTGGCATTAATTGTGAATCATTTCTGGATACAAGAAGAAGACATAAACAATTTAAATAACCATTGTCTTTTAATGGAAAATATAGTAACTAATTACTCCGGTCTGCATTGATTGAATATAGCCATTGTTGACTGTCTAGTGAATAATATGTATGCTGGGACTGTACTGGATTTGGCGGTATTTGTTCAAATAATCTAAAGTCTGATAGCCAATCATTGACGGACACATCGATGAAAATTCTATTGCCAAATTAAATTTGGTTAAAAAGGGACGTTTTGATCATTTAAGAGGTGAAGGAAAATTAATTATAAAAGTTGGCATTAAAACTAGTGCCAGGCGTTCTTCATTTGTCATCGGTTTTAAAATGAACTTCTGCACATGCGCAAAATGGCGTCCCAGTGTCGAAATGAAGCCAAGCTAAAAGAGAACATAATGTGAGCTTGTGGTGAAAGGACGCGGTTTGTGGTAGCCTCGGACCACTACCTAAATCTTGGTCCGAGAACAAGGTAAAAACTGTTAGATGATATTAATTGGAACTCTAGAACCGTCAGACAAAACATTTATGACAATTTCATGAAAAGGGGAATTATGTTTGTCAATTTTAAAGAGGCCAAGTGTCGTTTGGCCGGTTGCATTGAAATAACTTTCGATTCCAAAAGGACGCTATTCTCCTTTTACCAAGGCGTTTTCTTGATTTGCTAATTTGTTCAATTTATATTTTAATGGGTCTATTATAATGTGGCCTAAGATTATTTTATATTCATAACACGCCTCCTATTATTTAAGCAGCGAAAAAGAGTTTGTTTTACTTCATCTTTCGAGATGTGTTTAGTTTCATTTTTAATCGTTACATGCTGCTAATGTGAAATTAAATGATTTTAAGAATGTAATTGTCAGGATTTTGGCGTGGGGAACTTGATAGTTTTAATAATGACAAACGGCCCCTTGCTTTTCGTTTGTCTGTGATGGCATCTTTTGGTCTATTATGGACGCATAAGCACAGCATTCATGCTGGTTGCAAAACATTTTCGGAAGGCTATTTGAAAGAATGTAATGAGTAACCAATTGAAATGAATCGAAAAGAGACTGTAGTAGTTTCGGATAAGAATTAGAAAAGGTTTAATATGTGGTGATTTCTAAATCACGTAAATGTAACTTGTTTTAATTATACAGCGTTGCCATATAATTTGGGGTATAGCTTGGCCTCCATTTTGATATATAGTAGGAGTGCAGATTGGTGTTCCCTCCCATAGCCATTCGGCCTTGTATTCTTTTCCCTTGAGAATATATATTTATTTTACCTATTGCTGTTCGAGTCCATGTTTCATTGTGCGCATAGAATAGTACTAGGTTAATTGTCTTCAGGCCACTTTGGCCTCGGGGTACTAAACCCTCCCTCCACTCAAATTTATCGGTACAATCTCTAGCTTCAAGGTCCTTGTAAATTTGCTTCTCCCACACATCGTGAGGTCTTCCTCTTGGTCTCTTCCCAGGGACACTCTGCCAAAGTACACTCGAGGTATTCTGTGGGGAGCCATCCTCTTCATGTGACCATACCATCTCAAACTCTAAAGTTCGAGTGTCTCCAGCAGGCTCCTTTCCAATCCCAGTTATTGCCTGGAGACGACTGGTCCAGAAAGGGTTGCTGCTTCAGGTTCATACGTTAGAATAGGTGTAAGGTATATCTTGAACAAACTAATCTTGGAAGCTTGTGGAAATGTTTCGTCCCAAAGTAGCTGATAGAAATTGGAAGCTTTCTGTATTCTGTCCTTTATCTCTTGATGTATGGTATTGTCCGAGGAAAGAATACTACCTGAATACTGGAATTTGTCTATAACATTTATCTCCTCGTCTCCAAGTCTTAGATGGACCGTTGAGGGGTTTAGTTAGTTAGTTAGTTATTGTTGTTTTAAGGGGTGGAATTACGAGGTTATCTGCCCCTATTTGTGGGGCTTAAAATCTTAAATTACCCCATTATTAATACTCATCATTAGTTGATTGTTCCAGCGAACCAGGTACAATTAGTTAATATTGAAAACTTATTTTAGACAATGATCTTCGCTCCCGATGTCTTCCTTCACACTGCATTTTGGTGTGCTGGGTATGGTAGTTATAAAGAATCTATGTATCCTGTTTAGAAAGGGTTTATTGTTTATCACAGATTCCCAATAATTATTATTATAATTATTATTATTAATAGTGATCTTAATTAATACATGTAATTTTTCAAGAGTGTTTTTTCCTTATAAAGTAATATTATATACATTGTACCCCCACCCAGTAATTGGGCGAATTCGTGTTGATCAACTGAAGGGTTATTACTAACAATTTGTATTGGCAACACTGGAAAATATGGTTTCAAAACTTTCCATTTAAAGAAAATGTATTGACAAGGTGGACAATTAATTAACTTGTTAAGTGAATTTGTAAGTCAATGCAGAAACTGGATTGAAGCCGAAATAGTTTCTTTCTTGGCAATGCATAAACTGTGTAAATGGACAATGAAACCTAGTAAATCTGTATAGGAGAAAACAATCGATGGATAGGATAAGAGGATAGAAAGAAACACACTAAAAAGGACAAACACAGTGACAGGCAGATGCAGACAAAGGGAGAGATAAGAGTGGAAAAAAAAACAAATAAAGCAACAACAACACCTCCACAGCTGGACATACGACAAACGGTGATCAGAAACTAAGGTTACAAGGCTGATATTCTTGGAGCTTTGTCTGTTATAGGGAAATTATGTGTGGGGTGATTCGAATACATGCGGTTGGAACTGTGCAGAGTTTCAGCTACCCGCCACCAACAGCGCTAGTTGTAGGCAAATCGTTTGGTTTCGCGAAGAGATCCGCTCAGTTAATCTATTTCTGTGGGTGAAACATGTAACCGGGCCAGGACTCCTCACCGAGGGCGTCAACTTCCTCCACGACAATGCGCAACCTCATACAGCACAGAAGACCACCATTCTGTAGAAACGGTTTTGCTGGGACATAATTGAAATTAAAATTGATATTAAAATTAATTTTATTTTCCTCCTAATCAATACAACTTCATCATTAACCACCCCTACTACGGCCCGAAACTCGCTCCAAGGGACTTTCATCTGTTTCCTCAATTCAAGGAGCACTTAGACGATGAAGATTCACTTCAGACGAGAAGGAGAAACACTTAGCGACAACGTGGCTGAACAAAGGCAGGATTTTTACCATGAAGGAATATTCAAACTCATCCCATGAAGCGATATGGAGACTGGTTGGTTCCTCGGTTTAGGGGCTGCGACAACGCGGTCATATAGCCCTGTGTACTTGGTGCGTGTAGAATCTGTCTGATAACCGGTGTTAATTGTGATGGCTGTATTAGTGTGTGTTACCTGTTTTTAATTCAAGTAAGGACTGTAGACATTGAATTTTCAAGTAGTTCCTCCTTTTGCCGCCAAATGCCACCGTCAATGTACTAGTTCAGAACTTGGTTACTAGATGCCACCGCAGTTGGCTCCTGGCGACGAACGTTGGTCCTATGATTTAGCTTCACACAAGTATAATTAGTGGAAGGTTCTTTAACATGCCATAAATCTATGACATGGGTTTGCCGGCTTTACTTCCCCTCCAAGGGAAGGCATACTGAGGGATTTTTAACGCTCTTGAAAAATCCGACGACTTCGGCCGGGTTTCAACCCGCGATCTTGGGCTTAGAAACTCAGCATGCTACCAACTACGCCACCGAATCCGCTGATATGGAGACTATGTCGAAAAAAGTAACCTAATGTGTTGTTTCCTATGGCTAGCCCGGATTCCAATCCATTGGCTGTATTGGTTGTATGAAAGAAAATGTAAACTTTTCACTGCAGGCTTTGTATCCCTAGTTTCTGATCACCCCTCGTACCATCTTCAAAAGAGGCATTCACACCATCAATCTATTCAGTAGTTCTTTAATGCTTAAATTCAATGTTCTAAACACTGATAAGAAATTGGCAGTGAAATCTTATTTATTGATTAAGTGTGGCCTGATTCCTTTAAGCATTACACGTTGTGAAATTTGTTGACACACATATGATTTACAGGACCACATGCGTCACCTCCATCAGCACTGGACGACTCTGGTGACGTCGTCCCTACCATTCATGGGCCAGTCCCTGACACTGATAGTGATGAGTGTCGTCAACCAACTGTGTTGTAACGTTCAGAAGCTGGCCACATACTATGGAGCCCGAGGTTCTAATGGGTGAGTTCACAGATCCTATTCAATCACTAGGATAGAGGGATAAGAACTTACACCACCATCTTCAAAGATGGATATTTCTGACTATAGTCCACTCAGTGGCTCTTCCTTGTTGTGGATAGAGATAGTGAAAATTTCTGAGTAGCACTAGCAAATATTCTTGGCTTAAATACAAAACTTTTGAATGAGTTAAATGTAATAATCTTTTTCATACACACTTTGTACACTTTCATAAAAAATAAATTATTTATTTATTTACTCGAATCAGAGGAAGATAACTAATATTGTACATACAAAAGCAAAGGAAGAACATGGAATTATACATATAGTCTATATTTATAATCAAACTGTCTTTGCCCAGAAACGAGCAACTGCTATAGCATTTTCTTGTGCCTTAAACTCCACCTCACTGCAAGAATCAGGGCAGCATAAGCACTGATACAGATGCTTTGTTGTCTGTACCTCCCCACATTCACAAAGTGTTGATTCTTGTAGGTATCCCCATTTCATTAGGTTAAAGAAATAATAAGGGACACACTCCACTTTTGTATTCAAATTAAGAAAAATGGTTTCTCATACTTCGACATTATACTACATTGTCAAAATGCTTGAATTAGGAATTATCGTTATTACAGTGAGATCTTGATAGAACATTAAAACATGGATTCGGAAGAAACATTAATGCTGAGAAATGTATTGTTATATCATCATCATCATCAAGTTTCCACTCCAGTTTCCTGGGTGTGGTTTGCGAGCACTCTCCATTTTAGTCAATTCATGTACCACTGCTCCTTCAAGACTTAATCCCAGTTGATTTCCTTGGATGTGATATCTTCCTTCACTTGGTCCAGCCATCTCCTCCTAGGTCTTCCAACAGGTCTCTTTCCAGTAATATCAGTATGTAACCATTGTTTTGCAATTCTTCCTTCTGTCATACGTTTGACAACACCAAACCATCGCAAACGTGCCCTAGTTATGGTCTCCTTCAGGGACTGATTAATTCCAGCTTGTTCTCTTATCCTTTCATTTCTTACTTGTCTTTCCTAGTTTTTTGAAGCATGCTTCTTAGAAACTTCATTTGTGAAGCCTGAAGTCTGCTGTCATCTTTTTTGGTAGTTGTGCATGTTTCCAACACATAAGTCAATATAGGGACAAAGTATGTTCGAAACAGAGTTTGTTTTGATCTTCGTGGCACTTGCTTATTCCAGAGTAGATCGAACTTGCTGATAGAATTGACTTGATTTCTGAATATGGTTATTTAATTCAAGCTGTATTCTGTTGTCACTTGATATTAAGCATCCCAGGTACTGATACTGGTTTACTGTTTCCAATTGTACACCCTCCAGCATTATATTATCTTTACTTCTCTGTCTGTTAACAGACAGAATGTAAAAAAAAAAAAAAAAAAACCCTTATAGTGTGTGTTGAAGCATAACCTTTTAAGTGCTCAGTTCCCATTTGACGGTATGGTACCTCAGTGCCAAGTTTCTTCGTTCGTATGTAAAAAGAAATGTAGAAGCCACAATTTTTAACCTATCAGGAGGGTTAATATCTTAAAATGTTTATAAATGTTTGTTTACACATCTAAATGCAAATGGAAAATCCTACGTTTATGTTCTATATTATTGTGAGAGATATGAAAATTTAACTTTTTGTGCTTGCGTGTACATCATCTTTATACAAAGTAAAGGGTCCGAAAGAAAAATATTTCACTTTCAAAACCACTCACTGATGCATTAAAATCGTGTTCATCATCACTTTCCGCTGCGGTTAATAACTAAAGGATTCTTCGATCCAAAATAACATCGCGACGAGAGCAACTAGCTCGTTGTTCTGCCATGTTTGTTTATATCATGGATGAATGACAGCTGTAGAGGACAGATGTCTACAAAAAGGTTAGTCACTTCCCGGAGCTATAAGTCGTGCTCAATTAGTTCCACATAATGCCCAACAGATGGCGCCTTTTAAGCTTACGCTGGGTAAACCGTTAAAGATATCTATATAGTATGAGTGTAAGAGTTGTTCAGCATAAAAAGTTCTACAAAATAGTCCGCAACAGCATATCTCTATCTTCAATACATCACCCACTATAAGTATTTTTACGTTTCCAACAATCTCCATTCAATTACTACCTTCGGAGACAGTTTACGAGCTAGCTAGTGAGCGAGCCTATCACTCCAGTTTCAACCTTTGTTCTGCAGAATACACAGTCAAGCTTAGATTGGACGGAAAGGGGGATTTGTGTTTCATGCTCCTCGCCATTACGTCTGACAAGAATTCGTTGCACATGCTATCTCCATGAATATATAATTAATAGTCCAGTCAGTCATTTTAACCCATCATGCCGAGACGGAAAACTGATATAGTTCGTAGTTCATTGAAATCGGAAAGAAAAAAACCTTCTTTTAAGCTTAAGCTGGGTAAACCATTAAAAGATACCGGGCGAAGCCGGGGTGGGTTGCTAGTTTATAATAGGAAAGACAGTATTTCCTTTGAAAAAGGTCTGAAAATATAAAATTAATTAGTAAGTATCTTCAAGAAGTATCTTTATTAATTTAAAACAAGGTTTTAAGCATAATAATGTATCATAGTTATACTTAGTTGTTTCACCAGGACAAATATTTAATTATTGAATATATGTAAGATATTGTTTTCAATGATGTTGACTGCATCGCCAGCCAAAACTAGTACGAAGTTTATTTAAATAATATATTATTTTAGTACGGTATTGATTTGGTGTCTAATTATTGATTAATACACATTAAACTATCAATATGGATTCAGTAGCAATCATCATCATCATCATCATCATCATCATCCCTCCCCTTATCCAGCTCCTGCTGGGTCGGGGTATTTATGGCACTTTTCCACTTTCCTCTTTCCTTCCACCATTCTTCTTCCACGATCTTGTCCCAGTCCAGATTTCTTTTTCTTATGCTGTTCTTCACTGAATCAATCCACCTTGTTCTAGGTCTTCCCCTTGCACTTTGCCTCCAGCATCTGTCTTGGTATTCTATTTTCCTCCATCCTCTTTACATGTCCAAACCACCTTAGTTTATTCTTCTCAATTCTCTCATTTAGTTTTCCCATCCCAACTTCCTTCCTAACATCTTCATTCCTCACTCTGTATTTCCTTGTCTTTCCTATCATACTTCTTTGGGTTGGCGACCACGGGGCCCCAGCTGAGTCCGGCATTGCTTCCACTTACTTGTGCCGGGCTCCTCTCTTTCTTCTTTCCTGTCGACCTCCCTTGGTCAACTCTTGTTCTCTTCCGACCCCGACGGTATTAGGGTATCCGAGGCCTAGGGAGTCTCTTCCTTTCCCGCCTTAATTGGCCCTTGTCTCATCTTTCCTGACACCCTCCTTCTGTGAGGGGTCAGCCTTCTTTTTCTTTTCCTTTTACCTCCTGCCTTCTGCTCAAGGCCCTCAAGGAGGCAGGGTGTATGTAGCCCCACCACTTCTGGTGCACCCTAGATAATGCTACACCCTCAGGGGCTCACGGCTGGTGAGTTCGGGAGTTGGCGACCCCGAGGGATTCCTGAGCTGGGTCCGTTTTCCCCTTTTGTCCCTTACCTTTGGGGCGGACCCTCTCCTCTTTCACTTTCCTATATGCCTTTCATGGCCCTCCTTCCTTCCAAGTCCCTCAATCCGCCTTCTCCGAGGGTTGAGGGCATTTCTTTTCCTTCTGTCCTTTTATTTGCCTTATTCCCTTTTAGTTTTCCATTTCTTCTTCTAGTATGTAGGTTAGTAGTTAGTTTTAAGTTCGCTTTTCATTTTCATCTTCACGATCACCCAAACCATCAGGGGCCGATAACCTAGATGTTAGGCCCCTTAAAACAACAATTATCATCATCATCATCTATCATACTTCTTAGGAATTTCATTTCACTGGCTTGAATTCTACTCTCTTGCCTGCTTGTCAGGGTCCAAGTCTCAGCTGCATAGTTCAATATGGGTACATAGTACACTTTATACATCACCTCTTTGCTTTTCCTTGGTACTTCCGTATCCCAAACAAGTTTTCTTACACTTTAATGCATTGCTCTGCTGAACCCTCCTGCCAATCTCCATGTCCAACCTACCAGTTTGCATCAATTCACTTCCTAGGTATTTGAACGTGTCCACAATTTCCAAACTCTGACTTCCAATTTTCACAGTGCCCTTTCCTTGTCTTTCCCCTCTTGTCATCACCATGGTCTTGCTTTTCTCTATACTGATTTTCATGCCGTACTTCTGAATATTTTCGTTCAGTGCATCTAGTTGTTCTTGCACTTCTTCGGTGTTCCTTCCCCAGACCACAATATCATCTGCAAATAACAGTAACTTCATTTCTTTATTTCCATAAGCTTCATTTGTTTCCTTTACAATTTCATCCATTACAATTATGAACAAGAGAGGTGACAGCACACTCCCCTGTCTTAGTCCAGTCTTGTTCCTAAACCAATGTCTTTCCAGCTGGGGTCAGTACCATGCTAACACAGTTGTTGTACATTGCTTGCACCATTTCCAACATTTACTGCTTGTTAAATCGTGCACCATGACTGTGCAGGCAGCTGCAGCAAGTCCGGAGATTGTAGGTTCGAATCCCAGATCAATCAGTGGCTATCCTGAGTGCGGTTTTTCCCCAGGATTTTCCACACTCCCTCTAGGCAAATGCCGGAATAGTACCTTATTTCAAATCCCGGGGCACCTACCTCATCTCTGTCCTTAATATAGCTACACACACTACTACAGTAATCACTTAAATACAGGTTATCAGACAACACACATTCAACTACATGGGACTGATGACCAAGATGCCCTAAGTTCCTAAAATCATTAACAACAAACAACGAAAGTTAACAAACCACATACTACACTTGTTACTGTATCTTCTTCTTCTTCTTTTGAGACCACATAGGATCACTTTAACCAACCATTAGTTCGTCGACTTGTAGGAACCGTACGAGCCTTGTGGTCTTCCCAGTACTTCTTCATTCGTATTGATCTTCTTGCCCTTTCTTGGGCAGAAAATATTCTTGTTGGAATATTCATTTTTATGAGTGGAAAATGAAAGGTCATATTTTTAGGTCCTGTAGTTTAACTTTTCTTATTTGTAGCATCTTCTGTTGTTAGGCCAATTTCTTTTAAGTCCTCTCTGATTTCTTTTAACCATCGGCTTCCAATTGTTGTGTTTTTTGAAGCAAGAGTGTACTGTACTAGTTGTTTTAGAAGACGTGAATCGGGCATTCTCATGATGTGCCCAAAGAATCCTAGTCTTTTCTTTCGCATGGTATCAGTAATGGGTTAGACAATATTGTTAGGTAGGCTATTATTCACCATTGCCCATCTCTTTTATAACTTTTATTGATACAAGTTCTTCCAATTCACCTTTCGATCTTCTGTAATCTGTCGGTTTTAGAATGTTCATTTAGATGGAATAATGTTTCTGTATCTATTATATTCCCCCCCCCCCCCAGGGGCTCATGTCTAGTGGGACGTGGGTTGGCGACTACGGGGCGCCAGCTGAGTTCGGCATTACTTCCACTTACTTGTGCCGGGCTCCTTTCTGTCATCTTTCCTATTGACCTCCCTTGGTCAACTCTTGTTCTTTTCCGACCCTGACGGTATTAGGGGATCCGAGGCCTAGGGAGTCTTTCACTTTCATGCTTAATTGGCCCTTGTCTCATCTTTCCTGATACCCTCATTCTTCGAGGGGTCAGCCTTCTTTTTCTTTTCATGTTATCTCCTGCCTTCTGCTCAAGGAGGCAGGGTGTGTGTAGCCCCACCACTTCTGGTGCACCCTAGATAGTGCTACACTCTCAAGGGCTCACGGCTCATGAGTTCAAGAGTTAGCGACCCCAGGGGATTCCTGAGCTGAATCCGGTGTCCCCCCTTTTTCGATTGCCTCTGGGGCGGACCCTCTTCTCTTTCACTTTCCTATCTGCCTTTCGTGGCTCTTCTTCCTTCCAAGTCCCCCGGACCCTCTTCTCTTTCACTTTCCTATCTGCCTTTCGTGGCTCTCCTTCCTTCCAAGTCCCTCAATCCTCATTCTTCGAGGATTGAGGACATTTCTTTTCCTCCTGTCCTTTATTTGCCTTGTTCTCCTATTGTTTTCCATTTCTTATTCTAGTATATAAGAAGTAGTTAGTTTTAGTTATAGTTTACATTTCATTATCATCTTCACGATCACCCATACCATTAGGGGCCGATAACCTAGATGTTAGGCCCCTTAAAACAACAATTATCATCTTCATCATCATCATCACCATCTTCTTCTTTCTTCGTTTTGCCCACTTAGGGAGCGCGCTTGAACTTGTTGACTCGGGTTGATGGAGCTTTCCTCTTCTTCTCCTCCCAAAATCTCCTCATGAACTCACTATGCCCCTTTTTACGAACCTACTACGCTGTCGTAGCAGGCGGAGAGGTGATACTCCGACGTGGCGCGTCCCAGGTGGCGGATAGGGGGGTCCTCACCGGCTTGCCGGCGGACTTGAGCGAAATAAAATAGCTCTCGCGGACCAAACACACTTAAGCCAGAGAACACCTAGAGGCACCTCTCGATCTCAACAATCGAGTAGTAATTTCATGATCTTATCTTAAGATCACCACTAGTTGTATATTCAACTTGTAACTAAGGCATGATGGAACACACACATCATCACCATCTATTATATTGTATTCCAGCAGACAGGAGTGCTGTATGCCCCCGGACTATGCGGTCACTCAGCTGGAAGCGCTCACTGTTCTGTGTCACTACTGCTTGCTGGACAGCACCCAGCAACAGTCTCATGCCTTCACCCAGCAGCTGCTTGGAGGAATGAGCTCCATACACATGGGGATACCGGGAGCCAACCCGGGACAGATCTTCAACAATCTGGTGCACGTCTTCATGCCCACACCTCTACAGCAGGTGAGCTCTCCTATCGTATTTATAAACAGACATTTCAATATTCAATTAATTCGACTAATTCAAATATTCACCAATTAAAATAAATAATTGCAGTATTCGAACAACGCAATGTTTAATGTTGGGAATAGACATGCGAAGGTGTAACACCTGTGAAACCAACGTCAGAGCTTGGATATGTAACCATATACATAATAGAATTCAAGTGCATGTTCTATTATTTATTTTATTTATTATATTGTGTTGTGTTGTCAAGCTGGTATTCAGAAAGGTGTAAGCCAAGGCTGCAACTTATCACCCATACTTTTCAATCGTTTCATTGAACAAGCAATGAAGAAAATTGGAGAAAAATTTAAAGTGGTAGTGAAGATTTAAGGAGAAATAATTTCAACTCTAGAGATTTGCTGATGACATCGTCATCTTAGCCTCTTGGGTACGGTAGACTTTTAGAATCTTCACTACTCGAACCACAGTACTACTTGGTCAGTTGTCAGCCATTATAGCACACAGCAAACATAAGTCTTTGTACAAATTAACACAATGCGGACGGGACCCGAGTTGACTCGTGTTTCGCTAGCCGAACGTTGGTGGCGGGACCCGAGTGAACTCGTGTTCACAGAATACGTATATTCTATGACATCTAACGGAACGTTCTGGAACTAATTATTGGTCAAGGTTGTTTGAACTTCCATGCTGGATGGTTTGGGTATTCTTTGCTGCCATTTCCCGCTATTTTGCGGTTCATTTGTTTCGTTTCCCAACCTCTTGTTTACATGGTATAATGAGCCATGTGGTGGGTAACATGGCGCTTCCCAGACTGGCCGTGAGTTTAGATGCAGACGAGATTTTTAACGAATTGTGTACTGATAAGTATTCAGATTGCCCCAGTGACGTTGAAGATCGCGAGTTCGATTTTGAAAGCTCTTCAGACGAAAGTGTCTCGGGTGACAATGATGATATACGCCCTCCAAAACAACGTGAGTAGCGGTGGTTGAGCGCGAGGCTGAAAGTGATATAGCGAGTGTAAATGGAAGTGATATTTCTATTTCTACGAATGAATGGGTTGAAAATAGTAGTGCACCGACTTTAGAAGATTTCCCTGGAGTTCCTGGCATAAAGGAAAGACCCGATAATCCTCAAAAACATTGACGAAGTAGTAGGCCTAATTTTCGGAGATGATTTTTTTTAACTTGTTGCCGAGCAGACGAACTTGTATCACCAGCTTCATCATACAAATTGTCCCCTAAAAGCTTGAAGTGGACTGATGTAACCAGTAGTGAAATGCACAAATTTTTTGCTTTGTTTATATTGATGGCACAGGTACGAAAGTCATGTTGGAAAGACTACTGGTCAACTGATCCTCTAATTGAAACTCCCATATACTCCAAAACAATGAGCAGAAATAGATTCGAGCAGATCCTCACATTCCTTCATTTCAGTGACAACAGTTAGGCCACAATCAGTACGAGGTTAGAAAAGCTAGGCCCATTTGTTAATGTGCATGCGCTGTAGCACTAAGTTACTCAGAAAATGACCGGCCACAGGGGTTGAGCAGTGTGATGTTCAGCCGGTCAGCAATGTGTTAATAGCGTAATTCGCATCACCATGAGATTAAAAATGCAAAATAAAAGGTTTTATGAACTATCACAAAAGAGCAGGTAAGTCTACCTTCAAACGACATTGCCTCAAACATCTGGAATGTGAAACTAAAACGGCGCGTGCGTAGCGATGAACCGTCTCGTCAATAGCACTCTGTTAAATGTGTAAACCTGTTGAAGACATTGACTCTTCAATTTCAGATTTATTTTATATTATCCTTGACCAAAAACCATGAGATTTTTATAGACGTTACCAGATGTATTACACAAGTCGAGACGAATTTTGAGTCTGGCTTCTGTATGTCTGATTTTGATTTCTCATGCCTAACTAATGAAAGAAAAAATAGTTTTACCTAATAAAGTTTGCTATTTAGCTACCACAATGAAAGTTCAAATTTGAAGGAAATTCTCTATTTTTATAAGTTCAAACAAAAACGGACAGTAATTTATATATTTACATCACGTTTGTTTACAAAACATAGTTAATATTAATCTTCATATAAAAAAATACAATCAAGCTTTAAAAATGAATATTTTTGGTACTTCTTCTGTGTGGGTGCGAACTTTTTCGTATTAGCCCATCATGTTCTCATTATATTGTCCTTGACGTTGCTCAAAGTCCATCACGTCTTAGTGAAAACGTTCTCCTTGCTCTTCTGAATATGCCCCCAAGTTATCTTGAATTGGTCCAAGTGAGCGTGTGACATGTGTAAAGTTCTCAAGCACAGTGGAAATAAGCTCTTTGTAATGCTCAGCTTTCATATTTTCAAGGAAGCCATGGATCACTGCTTTAAGGCTGTACCATGCTTGTTTTCCGTGGGTGTTGAGTAATTGTGGATATAATTCACTGACCATTAGTTTCTTTATTTGAGGACCAACGAAAATACCAGCTTTAAGTTTAGCTTCTGACAATTTAGGGAACAGTATTTAACCCGTTGATTGATACGCCCGTCTATAGACAGTGCACAAAAACTTCAATGTTTTCACCGTCCCCGTTCGCTCTCCAGTGCCGAGTCGATCTCTGGCATATTCTGCCATCTTCATCATCATCATCATCTTGCACAGTTTCCAGCCACTGGCCGGGTCTGTTTGGAACACAAGTCTCTCCAACGTCTTCTGCCTTCCCATCATCTCACAGCCTCCACCCTTGTCCAGTCTTCTCCTCTCTTCTTCACGCTTTCTTCCACCCCCTTCAGCCACCTGTCTCTCGGTCTCTTTCCTTCCCACTTCGTCTCGTGTATCCTCCTGGGTATCCTCTTCTCCTCCATTCGTTTCACATGTCCATACCATCTAAGTCTAGATTTCTCTATACAATCCTGTAATGGTTCCTCCTCCATTAATTCTCTGGTCCTCTCATTTCCTATTCTGTCCATCTTTGTAGCTCCAATACTGCTTCTCAAGAACCTCGTCCCACTGGCCTGTATTTTGCTCTTCTCCCTTCCTTTCATAACCCAGGTCTCCGAGGCATACGTCAGGATAGGGACATAGTACGTCCGATATATGATCTTTTTGCTGTTCTGAGGGACATTCTTGCTCCATAACATGCTTCTCACACTCCTCCGGAATGCTTCTGCCTGCCTCCCCCGCTCATTTATTTCTCTATAGTTTCTTCCATTATCTTGTATCAGACTTCCCAGATACTTGAAACTCTCCACATTCTTCAGCTGTTCCCCACCAATTGTTATTCCCGTTGTGGTTCTTTCCTTTGGACATTATTAATACTACTATCTTATTCCAAACCGCCTTGTCAAACACTAAATAATGTGGTTTAATCACTGCTTAAACATACATGTTTCGGTGTCCAATGACACCTTCGTCAGCGTAGATTGAATTAAAATAATCTTAAAACTAAGTTTACAAAGATAAAAGAGAAAATGGATAACCTTACAAAACACTATTAGAAATTTAAATAAAAAGAAAGCTCACAAAAAGAATTAGAAAACATGTGAATGGGTCGATTACAGTGATTCAGACGTCGCTGCTATATGATGTATCTTGCAGTTATATCACGATCAACTTCAGTGTGGTTTAATATTACAAATCAACCTTAATGGATACGGCAGTCTGTATCACATTGATGTGGTCTAACCTTGAAATAAGCTTGCCACGGTGGGTGAGTGGTCAACGTGTCGGTCTACTAACCCCAAGCTTGCAGGTTCGCTCCTGTCCGTGGTAAGTGATTTTTGAAAGGCGGCAAAAATTGCGACACCATGTCATACGATGTGTCGGTCTACTAACTCCAAGCTTGCAGGTTCGCACCTGTCCGTGTTAAGTGATTTTTGAAAGGCGGCAAAAAATGCGACACCATGTCACTATATAACAAAGGAGACACCATGTCATACGATGTTGGCATGTTAATGAACCCATTTGAAATCAGTGGCCGTGTTCATAATGGCAAAATTAATCTTGGGAGTTTCCGCCAACACAAAGTTCCTCATTTCTCTACTAGAAAGCGCTATAGTGTTCAAGGAGCTTAGATATCTAACCTCCTTGACTTTCATAGTGCTTGAAGGAACAACGAAATTCGACATGCAAGCTACCCTTGGGGTGTCAAAAAACAAAGCTTGCACCCGGCACTCGAGGCAATATGATATTATCGTTATATTATTATACCTTGAAATAAACCAGAAGACTCCTACTAGTTGGATCATTCTGTTGAAGTTAACTGTCCAATTTGGTAATGCAATCCAATCTGACCTTGTATTTTATATGTGCAAGACGTATGAAACAATTTGGATATTGCCAAGCCAAAATATAATGTATGGATACGTTGAGAAATAAAATAACCAACATTCATTAAACAGTGGGCAACAAATTGGAATATACAACTGTAAATTGTTTATGCATTTTATTATTATTACTAACTTTACTTTGGATTTTTGCTACCAGAAATAACTAACAGAGCATTTTGTAGACGTCTGTCCTCTACAGCTGGAGTTCATCTGTGATTTGAATAAGCATGGTGGAACAATGAAAAATCTTCTCGTTGCATTGTGATTTCAGATCAAAGAATATGAATTTTTGCATAAGTAGACTATTATTTGACTACAGATTTTAGGAAATAACTTTCCTTTGGGTTCTTCACCTGGTATGGAGATAAAGCAAGCATTTTAATTTTGATTTGTCTCAAAGTAAATATAAAAACAGGATTTTGATTTTTCCTTAGTTAGAAAAAATCATACACTAGACATTTTAAGCTTATTACTTCCCTGATAAGTTAAAATTTACGGGTTTTACATTATTTTTAAATGCGAATGCAAAAACGCAGCACTTGAAAGGTTAAATATCCCCTCTCTGACGTGTTCAAAGCCGTTACCCCTTAAACAGTCTGCCTAAACTTCAAATATTTATTTACATTGCATCAAGTACAAAAGCAAACCTATTTTTACATATGAATTGAGCATCTATGGACGACGTGTTAACAACCAATCTCATTTCTGTGACGAGTAGATCTTGTTCGTTTGCAAGCTTTGACATCCTGCCAGTATTTTTTGAGCCCATCAATCATCGCTTTCTTTCTCTTTTCGGTTAAAGGCCCTCTCTGTTTCCTGGGTTCTGAATCCACTATAAAACCCTGATAGTTTTTCACAGTCTTTCTGAAACTGTCCCTGTCATTTATTTTTATCATTTGGGATGCCTCTCTCTCTCAGAACTTTCTCACTATCTCGGAACCACTTTATTCTAGATGTCTTGGATTTTAGAAAATTCCAGATTTTCTTTGTGAGCTGGTCATTGTCCATACGGAAGATGTGCCCATAAAATATTACTCTCCTCTTTTTGATTGCTGTTGTTATAAAGCAAACTTTATTAATTATGGAGGCTGTTGATCAAGAGTTAACATGGCAAGATGGGGCTATGGAAAGCAAGATATTAAGTGTGATTGTGGAAAAGACCAGACTGTTAGGTACATGCTCCAGTGTCGACTGCGCAGCTTCGGACAATGCACTGAAAGTAGCCAAATTTTGGTCTACTTTTGTTTAATATTTGTAAGTGTTTGGGGCTGTGTATATATTTATTGTACATATTTCTGTTTTGTATGTTCCTGACACGAGAATAATAATAATAATAATAATAATAATAATAAAAATTAATTATGAATGGCATTTTTGGTTACTGTTCTATGTAGACAGAATATAGGCTATGCATTAAATAATAGACTCAACACTTGTGTTAACCATGAATTTTATTCTAACAGGAGCTGAGTGGTGCCAAGGAGAAGGCTGGTCAGGTGGATCAACACGTAACTGCTCGTTTCACTGTGCTCAGCAATATGCCTCGCATCATCGCCAGTGTGGCTGCTCTCTGGCAGGCCGTCATGTCCGGGCAGTCCTGGTGAGTTGCAATAGATGCGTTATTCAGGGCAATTGAGCCGTTAAAAGGTAGAGTGGACTCTGAATTCATTAACCTTTTAACTGCTTTGTTTCTCCAGATGGATAAACACCCCTGTGCTGAGTTATTTTCACATATCTAACAAGCGAAGTATCAGGTAACACAGGTCGAAACCTATCTTGAAACTTTGTGGACACAATCGTTGTTCTTCTTCTTCTGCGCGAATGGGTCTCTTAGGATCATGCGGAATCAACACTTATTGGCCTTGATGTTTGCCCAAAAATCTCTTCGTTGCTGCGACCAGACGTGTCTGCTAGGTCTTCTCTCTTCTCCCTCAAAACCCCGTGTATGAGTAATTTTCCTAATTTCCTCTTGATCCTTGAGATTGGGAAAACCTAATTCAGCTAAGTCATTTTCCGCCTGTTTGTACCAATTGGACCTTGTTGCCTTTTTCTGCAAAAAGTATAGGTTTTATGTGTTAACCTAGTTGGGTCCATTCTGTCCAAATGTCCCATAAATTGGATCCTTCTCATACGGATTGTGTCCGTCATTTTCGTAATTTTCAAATTGACATCAGCATTAGGTTTTGGAAGGTGAATTCCATCTTTAATTCTTGGTCCCAAAATTTTTCGCATGATTTTGCGTTCCTTAATCTCCAATTGATTTCTCAGTGTTTTATGCTGTAGATTAAGGGCTGGTTTTACTAGTTCTGCTTAACGAACTAAGGGTGGTTTAAAGTATCCTCAAGGATGTGGCCTGTTGCGCCAGACCATAAGCAATGGCTTAAAGTAAGCTTAGATTGAGCGGCTGTGTTTGGTGGATTAAGACATAAGGATGGTTTAAGCCGTTCACTCATACGCCAAAATGGCGGCCTGCCCCATTGTATCTGATCCATATCTCAGTA
This sequence comes from Meconema thalassinum, assembly GCA_946902985.2. Taxonomy (NCBI): domain Eukaryota; kingdom Metazoa; phylum Arthropoda; class Insecta; order Orthoptera; family Tettigoniidae; genus Meconema; species Meconema thalassinum. Next base: position 196,478,584 of record OX336395.1, read on the forward strand.
GGTTGGAGGTGTTGTTAATTAATGTAGTGAATGAAATAATAAAAAAAAATATTATTAAATGGTTTATAATTGTACCCACAAGCTACCTTAAGAAACACTAACAGATAAGCAAAAAATAACCCTACAAGAAATTTAAAAATAAATAATAACAAAGAGTAACTAGGGTATGTGTGTGGAACGGCTGGACAAATTACCATACCCGAGTAGTAATTAAGTTGAGAGAAGAGTACTAAATCTAAGATTGAAGAAAACACGAAGCATGTTTCATAATATAAAATATAATTAAATGAGAGGACAATTTTACATGCATGTTTAAAAGATGGGCATAACATAAAATATAAACATAAAGAAAACAAATTAATTAAAATTAAGAAGCAAGGAACCCACAAGTGGGAAGGAGAAGTAAGTATTTACCCTTTTAATAACCGAAGAACAAATTATATTCCAGATCAGTAGAATTAGATCTCAATAAAATGCATAAATATCCACGAAAATCTTCGAAGTAAAGACAACGTCAAAGCATTTAGAGAATATTTCCTTCAAATAAATTGAAAGAGTCTTTAAATCAATTAATTATTCACGACCAACCTCAAATACGTGCATACAGCAAGCAATTCCAAAATGACTGATCACAACTCGACTGGAAAAATTACCCACATTGTTTCCAAGAGAAACATAAAAAAATTAACAATCCCGACGTTGTTTCCAGGCAACGGACGAAATAATAAAATACATATCATAAGAAGTGATATATTAAACAGAGTCTATAAGAGACCATACTAAATGAGACGAGGAAAAGAAAATTAATTATTACGAAAATATTTTAAGGTTAGGGAAATTCCTCGCTCAACACAAAATGAGATCTGAACGTTACACAGCACAGCACAGCACGTCAGAAATAAAAGATTAAACACAGCCCCTAAAATACATATAAATATATGTCTTACATCAGATTAAAAAATTAAGTTATTGGAACCTTCATTTCATGCTAGGCCCCCCCAGGGGCTCACATCTAGTGGGACGTGGGTTGGCGACCACGGGACCCCCGCTGAGTCCGGCATTGCTTCCACTTACTTGTGCCGGGCTCCTCTCTGTCTTCTTTCCTGTCGACCTCACTTGGTCAACTCTTGTTCTCTTCCGACCCCGACGGTATTAGGGTATCCGAGGCCTAGGGAGTCTCTTCCTTTCCCGCCTTAATTGGCCCTTGCCTCATGTTTTCTGCTACCCTCCTTCTGGGAGGGGTCAGCCTTCTTGTTCTTTTCCTTTTTCCTCCTGCCTTGTGCTCAAGGCCTTTAAGGAGGCAGGGTGTATGTAGCCCCACCACTTCTGGTGCACCCTAGATAATGCTACACCCTCAGGAGCTCACGGCTGGTGAGTTCGGGAGTTGGCGACCCCGAGGGATTCCTGAGCTGGGTCCGTTCTCCCCTTTTGTCCCTTCCCTTTGGGGCGGACCCTCTCCTCTCCTCTGCAATCCTCTCCTCTTTTCCTTATATTTCCTTTCCTCTTTCAGATTCCTGCACTGTTTTTGTTACTTGGTTCCCCGTGTATCTAAATTCCCTTTTAGCGATTTTTTTTGTAGGTATTTTTAATCTACGTTGCATTTTGTAAGTCTTTTCGATCTAGATTGCATTTTGTGAGTGCTTTTCAATCTCAATTGCATTTTGTAAGGATTGGCAATCTAAATTGCTTTTTAGTAAGTCTTTCAATATCCGGGCCGGGGCTTTTGTGAGTTTTTTGAATTTCAATTGCATTTTGTATTTTCAACCTACCCCGCTTTGTTCAAGTAGTTAAGTCTCAATTGCAATTTTGTGGGTATTTTGAATCTCCATTACATTTTGGGCGTATTTTCAATCTAATTTGCATTTTGTAAGTATTTTGATTTCACTTGCATTTTGTAGGTATTTCGACTGTACGTTGCATTTTGTACGTATTTTGGACTTAACCTACATTTTGTGCGTATTTTTCAATCAATTACTTTTGTGTGTATTTTCGTTCGAAATTCCCTTATGTACGTATTACCGCTCTCCATTTGGTGAGTAGTTTCAATCTTAGTTCCTTTTTGTAAGTATTTTCCCTGCTACATAAGGCATAGTTGTTGGGGCTCAGTGTCTATTTTATCTAAACCATTTTCGTTTCATCCATAGCAGTGGGCTGTTTTTTATCTTCATCCTTTCATTTCACGCCATTTCATTTCCTCAGGGGCCGATAACCTCGATGTTAGGCCCCTTAAAACAACAATTATCATCATCATCATCATCATGCTAGGCTCACTCGGTTCTCCAAGCCAAGAGACTTACCAATAGCAAAATATATGCCAACTGCACCAAGATAATTATTCAACAGCTCTAGACAGCAACATAAAAATATGGAGAATAATATCAACACAGTATACTCGTACCGACGACCAATTCACCTTTTCAGGTCACAAGTAGTTCCAATAACTTTTAACCAAACTTAATAGATGTACTCCTGTTGTAGCCAAACTCCATACATTACGTATTCATTCATGTCTACATATTTAACCCGATGATATAGATTTCCCTTCGGCGGACGGTAAATGTACAGCACGCAGTGATGAAATAATATCGGGGAAAGGAGATTTACCTGGCCTAACAGCCAGATAATCCCCGTTTTACACCAGAGATTTAGATCTCACATCTCTTCCACTTGTAAGAATTGCTTCAACTTCTTTTGTTTTTGTCAACATCCGAGACAATAAGAGTTCGTTCGGGCACCAACGGACCCGATCGGCAAACTTCGTACACTTCAAAAATTAAGTTCCAACTTTTGCCACTAGGTCGCGCCATCTACTGGACAAAGACTCGCCTAGGTACAAACATGTCGAGGTACAAACATTTGCCACTAGATCGAGCCATCGACAGTACAGAACCTCGCGGAAGTTAGGCGAGATACAAGTTTAGTCAGACAATTATCGGTACAGTGAAGGTCAGGATAGCATCAACAACCGCCCGCGGAGCGGTTTGGATGCGAGTTAATTTTATTAACGGGTCATCTCTCCCCCGCACAATGCTGGACAATAGGTAACGATTGTTCACAGTTTTATGAAGGGGGGGGGGGGGGGGGGGGGGGGGGTAGGAAAAACACCGAAGAAACATGAGCTGAAAACATACATCAGTTCTCACATGACAACACCTTGTACACCAAACTGATCGTTCCATGATTTGATACATTCAAGTTTTTCATGCATTAGAAAACCTCCAACATGCGTAAAATTCCAACTCTTACTTGGCAGTAGTACAGTCCCTTTTTTTTATACACTAAAATACCGAAATAACATCTTCGTAGGGTGATGTAGACTCGGTCACACAGAAATAACGTCTTCATAGGTAGATGGAGACTCGGTCATCTTAGTGAGAGAGGTCATGGCTTAACATCACTATGTCCGGGCCCTGGACATTCGCAACAGTCACAACACTCTTCAATCCGGATGACGATATCGCCGACATGTGATCTGAAATCAAACCGTACTCTGACAGCAATGGTCCATTTCTATCTTCAACCCAATTACTGATTTACATCAGCACGACAAGTCCATGGTTAAATAAGATTTAAGAAATTTGGCTAACAGAAAATACATCACTAATTTTAACTAAAGTTTCCCCCATCAAAAGTTTTGAGATTCCTTGCTTTTACAAATTTAAAATACAACTTATAATCATTAATTAGAGACATCACAACCTCTCTTAACATGAGATAAATGCACTCTAAATATTTTCTTTTTCTGAGGGTCCTTTACAAGTAATGTCACCGGAGTGATAAAACTTATAATTTCACAAGGGCCACGGAATCTTGTGACCAGCTTCCCAGATTCTCTAGAACCAACTTCCTTAACAGAAAAATTCTTGACAAAAATCATGTCCCCAATCTGAAGTGACGTAGGTTTACGTCCTTTATTATACCTCTGCTGTAGTTTCTCGTGTGCCACCTTCATATATTTTTTGGCTTTTTTCCAAACAGAACGTACGTTCTCATTCATGACTTTATCAGGCAACAATTGATTAATAGTCCACAAATTAGATACAGGGAAATTTGGGATGAAGGAGAACATTAAATTGAAAGGGGTGGTACGATGAGATTCATGCACCGCAGTGTTGAACGAATAAGTCAACCAAGGAATGCAACTGTCCCATAATCTATGGTCCTTGTGATGGTAAGCAATTAACGCAGCTTGAAGATTTCGGTTCACCCTCTCAGCATACGATCCTTTAGGATAATAGATAGAAGATGTCACATGGGAAATGGATAACTCAAAACAAAAATTGTGGAAAACATGTGATGTAAAGCATTTCGCGTTATCTGATACCAGAAATTGGCAGGGTCCAAAAACAGCAAAAATTTGGTTAAGACATTTAATTACCGTTTCAGTGGTAGCTGAACGAGTTGGGAACAACCAGTTAAAACGACTGAAGCCATCCGTACAAACCAGTACAAAACGGTTACCCTGCTTCGACAGCGGCATCGGGCCGACAAAATCCACGAACAATCTTTCCATGGGTTTATTGGAAAGTTGAGACGATAACATTCCAACCTTAGTGTTAGGAGATGGTTTAGCCAATTTACATGTCGTACAATTATTTACCAGTCTTCTGATGTCACCATCCATACCCTTCCAGATAAAGTTTTGCCTCACTTTTAATCTGGTCTTATATACTCCTAAATGTCCACCGATAGGAGACTCATGAATGTATTTAAAGATCTCGCCTACTAAAACAGTGGGAAGAACAATCTTAGGTGTTCTATCAGAACGGGCCAAACAACACAAGATTCTATTCCTTAAGGAATATGGTTCTACAACTTCACCAACCTCTAATTTTCTTATAATCTCACTTAGAACTGGATCTTCCTTTTGATATTCAGATACATCCCGAAACAACATGGGACAGTTAGACAGAATTACGTTTGACATGTTATGTTCCAAAATTGCGTTACACTTCACATTTTCCTCAACCTCAACATTAGTGTCACTATACATCCGACTTAAACAATCAGCGATGACGTTTTCACTCCTCGGATGTGACGTACAGAGAACTTAAAGGAAGAAATTCGAGTGGCCCAACGAGCTATTCTACCAGTTTTCCTAGGTCTGCCAAGAACCCAACTCAAGGCTTGGTTATCGGTTTCTAACTCGAAGGGTACATGTTCGATATACAACTTGAACTTTTCAAGAGCATCCATGACGGCCAAACCTTCGAGTTCATAAACAGAGTAATTTCTTTCTGCATCATTCAGAGTGCGGGAAGTGTATGCAATAGGTAATCTACCTTTTCCATGGTCTTGTAGTAATACTGCACCAACAGCACTATTGGAGGCATCGGTTTGCACAATAAAGGTTTTGGAGAAATCAGGGATGGACAAAATAGGTGCATTTATCAAAGCTAATTTCAAATCTTCAAATGCTGCTTCTTGCGAAGAACCCCAAACAAAATCAACTCCCTTCTTCCTCAACATGTTTATAGGAGCAGCACGCTGAGCGAAATTGTTAATGAACTTACGGAAATAGTTCATCATACCGATGAACCTTGATACACCTTTAACATTCTTGGGGGGCTTAAAGTCACGAATCGCTTGGGTTCTCGAATGATCCACAGAAATTCCAGACAATGTTACGATATGTCCCAAAAATGAAATCTTAGGTTTAACAAAGGAAACTTTAGATGGTTTTACGGTAAGACCAGCTTTCTTTAGACGAGACATAACCTCACTAATATGTTCCAGATGATCATCAAAGTTCTCACTGAATATGACTACGTCATCAAGATAATGATACACAAACTTGAACTTGATTCCATCAAATACCATATCTAGCAATCGGCTTAGGATGGCTGCACCCGTGGAGATCCCAAATGGTAAACGGTTAAAATGAAAGAGATTCCAGTCAGTGGAGAAGGCTGTTAGATGTTTAGAATCCTCAGTTAATGGAATCTGAAAGTACGCGCGATTCAGATCTAAAATCGTATACCAGTTAGCACCCCTAAACCATGCAAAGCAAGATCTCAGATCAGGAAGCGGGAGACTGCCGAATAACCTTTTTATTAAGAGCTCAATAATCAACTACTGGGCGAAATTTACCGTCAGATTTGGGCACCAAGAATATAGGTGACGAATACGAGGAAGTAGACTTACTAATGATCCCTTCATCTAACATCTTGTCGATTATCTCTTTCAAGATTTTCATCTTAGGAGGGACTAGTCTATACGGTGGCGAACTGACTGGAATATTATCAGAAACATCAATCTTGTATTCCAATAGATTGGTCACCCCTAACTTATTTGTCAAAACCTCAGGGAAGGATGAACACAGTTCACGAAGTTTATCAGCTTGTTCAGGTTTTAGATTTACAAAATTAAGCTCCTCAATGGTGTCAGAACTAGATATAACTTCGGAGGAATTCACTCCGGAAAAACTAAGACGAGGCTTGAAGTTTAATTTTAAATTAGGCTTGAAACGAAACCAACATGACCTGATTCTAAGGTCTAGTAACAACCCAACATGAGACAAAAAATCAGCACCCATAATAGCATCGCAAGATAAATTATTTGCAACCCAAAAATCATATCTCCAAGTGAAATCTAAAATGCGTATCTTTACGTTTACCAATCCTAAAACTTCAAGACTGGAACTGTTCGCTGACACAAAATTATTCGGTTCTTTAATAAGTTTTCCAAATTTGCATACTGACCTCATATTTTCAAACCAGTTTTTACTTAAAAATGATTTCACACTACTCGAATCGATCAGAGCAGTAACAGGTTCGTTATTTACCAAAATATCAATAAATGGGGAACAATGTTTAGAAAATTCAGAAATGTGACTACATAACCCCACTTTAGGTTTAAGACTTCTGGCATCATCAAAATAATTATTTACCTTCATAGAATTTATTTTAGAACTATTTGATGCATGACAATCCGAAGAAATCTCCTTACGAATTAGTCATTGGTTATGTTTAGGTCTTCTCGTACACCATTTAGCAATATGTTGAAATGATCCACAAGTATCACATCTTCTCCTGTTATTCGATGTGCGATTACTTGAATCGAAGGAATTTCTATTTTGGAAACGAGGGCCTTGCGAGCTATCATAACGGATAGGATTTCCATAATCCTGAGATTGATTAAAATTAAAATTAGGTGGAGGAACATTGGCAACTCTCAAGGAATCGGAGTGCTTGATAATACCCGAGTTCAACACAAATCTGTTTAAATCAGAGAAATTTATGGGAATACTGCATGTTGTCAAGTATTACCTGCTTTCTGGATTAATCCCTTCCACTATAGAAGTCACAATTTGTTGTTCACTTAATTGCACAGAAAAAACTCTAGCATAAGACTTGATATCAGTTACATAATCATTTAAAGACTCTTCGAATCTCTGAACTCTATAGAAACAAGAAGTTCCGTGAAGAACTATACAGCCTACTTTTCATGCCAATGATTATTCTACAGAATATGAACCTATCTAGAATAATGACGAAATTAAGTTGCTAATATCGAAATTTCCAATTAGTTCGAAATACTGTATACCTGGCATAATGTATCCTAATAGAGCACTACAGTTGGCAGCCCTGATGACTGAATATATTCTTAGTTCCGTCTCTTACGGTACTAAATACAAAATTTGGTTGAAGTCCTCTGGATAGCATGGACGTTACATGCAGTTAAACATTGGATCTAACAGCGCGCGTAAAATCATGTTGGCAACAATGTCATGCATGTATTGGTCAGAAATAATCTGAAATAATATGATCTATTGTTGTGCCAATTTTGAATGAAATCCATTAGTTAGTATAGAAGTTACATGCATTTTAAAATTGGACCTATCAGCAGGCTTAGAATCATGTTGGCAGCACTGACGTATATTAGTTACTCCAAATTCGTCTAGAATGCCAGGTACTATACGTGTGCAAAGTTTAGAGCTATTGGCTTGCATACTTTCTGATATATTGATATTAGGGTAACAAAAATAGGGACAGCACATATTAACAGTTGGCAGCCCTGGTTGCTCCTTAGAATACGCATAGTCATATCTGTTATGGTACACATAGCACATACGAAATTTGGTTGAAATCCAAATGATAGTATGGAAGTTACATGTATTTAAAGTTGGACCTGTCAGCAGGCTTAGAATCATGTTGGTAGCACTGCCGTATATAAGTTACTCCAAATTAATATAGAATGTCAGGTACTATACGTGTGCATAGTTTAAAGCTGTCGGCTTGCATACTTTCTGATATATTGGTATTTGGATAAAATAAATTAGGAGCATTTATTAACAGTTGGCAGCCCTGGTAGGTCTTAAGAATACGCTCAGTCATATCTGGTTATGTACACATACAACATACGAAATTTGGTTGAATTCCACTTGATAGTGTAGAAGTTATATGCATTTAAAAATTGGACCTATCAGGAGGCTTATAATCATTTTGGCAACACTGCCATGTTTGGCCTCCTGGAAATTAAACTGAAATATTATGATCTGTACGTGTGCCAATTTTGAAATAGCTCCCATTCATACTTTCCAAGATATCCAACATGGAGCTCAAATTTCAATTGCGATTTTTTAGCAGTTGGTAGCACTGACATCATTTTCAAATATGGCCGTGAGATATTCCGGTATAGGTCTTTACTCCTACCAAATTTTGTTTCGATTGCTGCAGCCGTTTAGGAGTTGATAGGGGGACACACACACACAGCCAGACAGAAGGACGGACAGACAGACAGACAGACAGACACACATTTGCCCGATCTCATAAGTCTACTTTTTCCTCATTTTTGCAAAATGTGAAAAGTAGGCTAAAAATTATGCATCAGCATACTCAAAGCACGACTAGGAATAAATGAACTTAATATTTCACGATGGAATCGATCAATGGAATAACAACCTTCCATGGCTACAATTAACTTTTCTCTTAATAAACCAGAGGTATAAGGAAAGATCAGGTTGAAAATTTGACTATCAGAACACCCAAATCTTACAGCATTGTCAGTAAGTTCAATAAATTGCTTTAAAAATTTAATTAACAGGTTAGCATCGTTACCGTTGCACATCTCTAGATTTTGGACGCAAGCATTTAAGGGATGAGGTACACTACCAAACTTAATTCCCATTTTAAACTCCACACGAGGATTATTATTTACATTAGATGACACATCATGTTCTAAATTCATAGGATTAATAGGATTTTCAGAACATAGGGGCGATAACCTTTCAACATTTGACCTAGCATTTGATAAATTACCCCTAATCTGGTTGCTCGCAGCACCAGAAATGGACACATTAGCAAAGGAAACATTTATATCATCAAGATTTTCAAGGTTATGACGTGATGAGTTCGATCCTGTTCTGACATTGCTACACTCAGACCTAACCTCAGATATTCTGCACGCACTTGGATAGTTTTCCTGATTATACATAGCTGCAGGCTCACTATGATTCGACAAAGATCCACCAAAACTTCCTAAATTGCTTTCAACACTGATATTATGCACAAATTCGTTCAATCCACTAATAGAAGGGACCCCTTCATTTGCACACACAACAGGGTTAACACTCGCACTCTCACTATTATTTGGGAATAACGCAAAAAAACAATCAACAAGCTTAGCATGAAGAGAAATTAATTTTAAATGGAATTCTGGATCTTTATCCTGCCAAACTTCTATTAAATCACGAAGGCAATGATACCAATGTAAACAGCGGACCTTAAATCTGGTAAGTTGAGAATTTGACGGAGCACAGTCAGAGTTTAATGAATGAAAAACCACAATTAAACTTTCAACAGATGGTACAATAAGGGACTTACCTAACGTCCAGTCAAATTTCCTCCAGTTTGGTACACGTACAGGATTATCCGTAACTGCATTCAGTAATATCAGATCCCTTTCCTTATTTCCAGAAGAAGTAGAACCTTTAATCAGGAGTTCATAAATAATTTCTTCTTTGGTCAAACTTTAAGCTGCCCTAAGATTCCGTTGCTCCATTTATAGTCGACATGAAACATAAAATCACATAGGATTAATACAAGATGTTTCAGAATATGTAACCCTTTTATGCCTATGCTTTCTCCAAGTTAAACCCAGTACACATTCTCTCAACAAAATACAAAGTGGAAACAAAACCACGCGACTAGGTACCAAAGTATGTACCCACAAGCTACCTTAAGAAACACTAACAGATAAGCAAAAAATAACCCTACAAGAAATTTAAGAATAAATAATAACAAAGAGTAACTAGGGTATGTGTGTGGAACGGCTGGACAAATTACCATACCCGAGTAGTAATTAAGTTGAGAGAAGAGTACTAAATCTAAGATTGAAGAAAACACGAAGCATGTTTCATAATATAAAATATAATTAAATGAGAGGACAATTTTACATGCATGTTTAAAAGATGGGCATAACATAAAATATAAACATAAAGAAAACAAATTAATTAAAATTAAGAAGCAAGGAACCCACAAGTGGGAAGGAGAAGTAAGTATTTACCCTTTTAATAACCGAAGAACAAATTATATTCCAGATCAGTAGAATTAGATCTCAATAAAATGCATAAATATCCACGAAAATCTTCGAATTAAAGAAAACGTCAAAGCATTTAGAGAATATTTCCTTCAAATAAATTGAAAGAGTCTTTAAATCAATTAATTATTCACGACCAACCTCAAATACGTGCATACAGCAAGCAATTCCAAAATGACTGATCACAACTCGACTGGAAAAATTACCCACATTGTTTCCAAGAGAAACATAAAAAAATTAACAATCCCGACGTTGTTTCCAGGCAACGGACGAAATAATAAAATACATATCATAAGAAGTGATATATTAAACAGAGTCTATAAGAGATAGGGGTCGACGGTGCACCGATTTTTCTGTTTCGGTACGGTACAAAGGAAATTACCGACCTCGGTTCGAGACGATAAAAAAACTCGGTAAAAAGTTTGGTTCGGTACAAGAGACATAAATACCGTAATTTAAGGAAACCTTTTTTTTTAGACATCCAAAGTATTGTCCTTTATCATCAATGTTTTACTTCAATAGTTAGTTAAATACAGTAAAACTTCTTGTATACGGTTCATATTTATACGTTTTCTATACGATTTTTTCCTGGTCCCGGCAAAATGCCTATACTTTCCATTTTAATTTATCTCCGATATACGTTTTACATTTATTCGTTTTTCACGCTTATACGATAATATTTTAAGTCCCTTGCAATATAAAGCGTCATTTATACGTTGCGTGTTCTGAGGAAGTACGTATGTTCGAATGCAAACTTTTGTTACCGCCTGTACTTCCGTTCGTAAGGATGCACCGCGCGCTATATTATGTTACGATGGCCTTGAGCGACACCGGTGGTCACAGCGACACTCTCTTGTCAGAGTGTCGTAACAAGGAAGAACAGCTTGCGCAATAAGCAAGCGCTATTATTGTGTTAGCCTTTCAAAATAACAGAAAGCAGCCATAAAACACTGTTAGACAGCATCTGAAGCTTATGTTAAGATGAGCGGAAGTGTTTTACGATCGCCGATATATATAAAAAAAAAAAAAACGCTTTTATAATTTTCATTCGTGTCTTTTTTAGGACTTCTCGTCAAACCATTAAAAATACGCGATTGATTCTGTGTTCTAATAATCTTGCGTCTTCAGACAAATGAAAATCCATTAATTTAGGCCTACACTACGGCATTTTATTAATGACGATGAAGAGCCGCAGAATAATACAGTGGTTTTTAATGATGCTGTCAATGCTCTATGGACTACCAAACATTTTGTGATGCACCATAACGTTTCTGAGGAAATAATGGCCGAATTATATCGGTTTGAAAATACTGTTCACGCCGTGGCCTCGGCCAACAAAAAACAAGTCAAGATAACAGACTACTTCGTAAAGTGACTCAATTTTCTTTGTTTTGTTATATCTGGGTGCATTTCTCTTGTAGTTGTTTTGTTACATATTGCCGATTATAGTTAAACAATCACAAAGCCTCCGTGGCTTAGGCGGCAGCACGCCGGCCTCTCACCGCTGGGTCCGTGGTTCAAATCCCGGTCACTCCATGTGAGATCTGTGCTGGACAAAACGGAGGCAGACAGGTTTTTCTCCGGGTACTCCGGTTTTCCCTGTCAAAAATTTCATTCCAGCAACACTCTCCACTATTATTTCATTTCATCTGTCATTCATTTAATCATTGCCCCAGAGGAGTGCGTCAGGCCTCGGCAGCCGGCACAGTCCATATCCTCGCCGCTAGATGGGGGCTTCATTCATTCCATTCCTGACCCGGTCGGAGACTGGAAACAGGCTGTGGATTTTCATTTTCATTCATTTCAGTTAAACAATCGTATTATTATTTCTTGTTTTTCACTTCTTAACGGAAACCCTCGCTCGCTCGCCCGCCGCCCGTGTTGCTAGCCTGTCTCCCGCCAGGCACTTTGCCGTAATGCGTAGCTCGCGCGGCACAGTAATTGAGTAGACTATAGCCTATAGTTCACAGCTGGTGCTGAAAATGTTCGCCATTCATTGCTACACATCGCTGGCACCTCCTCATGAAGTTGTCATTTACGTTCTGAAGTTCCTCAGCACCGATTGACTCTATTTCAGCTGTAATATACCTTAGTCCAAAGAATATGGACTGTTAAAGCCGTGGCGTCAAGAAGCGCATACGGCAAAGTGCTTGGCGAGAACCTGCTCGCGGCGCGAGCGATGGTCCCTGTCGCTTTTAAAACAAAGTCCCTGTATAACCCATATTGTCACATACATTTTTGCAGTTTTTATTTACCGACTTTCATTTACGCGTTTTTCACATTTATGCATGTTTTTTTTTCCTTTGGTCCCCTGGATATCGTATAAGTGAAGTTCTACTACTAGAGCACAATAACTCTTCTGATTAATAGAATTAAATTATGGACTTAAGTGTTCCAGTGTGAGCCTAATGTCTATTTAATGTATGCATCAATTGGCTTACTCCACATTAAAAGGGCAAGTTTGAAAGTTAATGGAACATTGTATGAGATTATTAGCTGTACATTTTTTCTGTATTTTAAATAAAAATTGTGCTATTTGGCAAGTATTTGGTTTATAATCATTAGAACTCATGTGTTACTTTTTTCTTAATGGTTTACAAATTACTCTAATTTAGCATGTTAAAATCAGCCGAGCTGTACCGAACCGATTTTGTACCGAGAACCGAAGTACAATTTTTTTACCGAACCGAACCGTACCGAACCCAAATTTTCAGTACCGAAGACCCCTAATAAGAGACCATACTAAATGAGACGAGGAAAAGAAAATTAATTATTACGAAAATATTTTAAGGTTAGGGAAATTCCTCGCTCAACACAAAATGAGATCTGAACGTTACACAGCACGGCACGTCAGAAATAAAAGATTAAACACAGCCCCTAAAATACATATAAATATATGAGTCGTCTAGTATCAAAACCGGCCAAGTCACAAAATTTACGAAAATGAGCTATGGTTATCAATTTGAAGTAGAAGTATAGCACTATCAGGTGAAACAAGAATATGCTTCAAAATCGTCCATGTCTTCATGTTACAGAGCACTGAATTCTTGGTCGTGCAACAAAATGGGCCAAGTCATGCAGGCAGTGCTTTCATAACCGGCCATGTCAAAGAACGAGTAGCAATCTTCATTTCGCAGCATTATTGTTTGGAATCTTGCGTTGTTAGATTATGCAAGAATGTGATAATATCAGTAGCCAACATTGTTCCTTATATTGTATACCCTTCGAAGTCATAATAATTTGTATTTTGTTCGTTTGCAACACTGACTTCCATATTCGCGGGCTTGTTACCGCATTGGCGCGAAAGCAATCGTATATCCTGTGTGCTCGTATTTTGTCATTATTGTGTAGTGTAACATGTATATTGTTCCTATTTTAATAAGTGACTCATTTTATTTTACTGTGTTCAAGATCTAAGTGAACTACTAACTTTTAATGATATAATACCTATTTTGTATTCTCCTCAGCTTTCTGATGTTCATCTTCATATATTACTATCCAATTTAAGCAGAATGCTTTCGTTTTTATTGCAATAAATACAGGTAATTACAATGTCAATTTATTTTAATTTAATTGCCTTTTTTCACTGGAATTTGGAATTTAAAAAGAATAGTTTTACAAAAAATGACTAAAATTATACCAAATTGCAACAAAAACGGCCAAGTCAAAATTATTATTATCAAAAAAGATGGGTTCATTATGAATCAGATTTCTCAAAATAGCAGAACTTAAATATTAAACCATTACAGATATAACTATGCAATAAAATCTTTTGTGACCATCATTGCTTTGTCTCTAGAGGTTTTTCATCCATACTGAAAAATATGCCTTCAGTGACTTGGCCGGTTTTGATACTAGACTACTCATATGTCTTAAATCAGATTAAAAAATTAAGTTATTGGAGCCTTCATTTCATGCGAGGCTCACTCGGTTCTCCAAGCCAAGAGACTTACCAATAGCAAAATATATGCCAACTGCACCAAGATAATTATTCAACAGCTCTAGACTGCAACATAAAAATATGAAGAATAATACCAACACAGTATACTCATACCGACGACCAATTCACCTTTTCAGGTCACAAGTAGTTCCAATAACTTTTAACCAAACTTAATAGATGTACTCCTGTTGTAGCCAAACTCCATACATTACGTATTCATTCATGTCTACATATTTAACCCGATGATATAGATTTCCGTCTCCCATAAGTCCAACCCCTCGTCCACGTCGTGGGAGACGGGCAACGGCACAAAGTAGGGGATTGCCTGTAGGGGCGAAGTACAGTGGGGACTTCGTGTGCCCCGGGACCGTTACGGTAGCTGTGAAGGTCCTACAGGAACCCTGAAAAGTGACGGCTAACGGGGCTCTGGTGAAGCTACGATAGGCCCAGCAAGCCAGTAGTGGATTAAACCAAATGCTTTCAAAAATGGAACGAGCCTCGGACAGGATGGATTTAATAGACGACGACACGGCTGTACACACGGACTAAGATTTGGAACTTTAAACCTAAGAACGCTGACGGGGAAGGTGGAGGAGATAGTGGATATGATGGAAAGAAGGAAGTTGGATTTATTGGGATTGGCAGAAACAAAGTGGAAAGGGGAAGGAAGGAGAGTACTGAGAAAAGGCTATAGACTGTACTGGAGTGGGAACGAAGAGGGAAAGAGGAATGGAGTGGGAGTAGTAGTACGAGATGGTTTGAAAGAAGAAGTGAGGAGAATAAGTGATAGGATGATGAAAGTGAAAGTAGCACTGAGGGGAGAGACCGTAGAAATAGTGCAAGTATATGCTCCACAAGTAGGCTGCGCTTCTGAAGAGAAGGAGGAGTTTGAAGAGGAATTGCAGAAGCAGCTGGTAGGAAGAAATATGATTGTTATGGGGGACCTCAATGCCCATGTAGGAAGAGAAAGACAAGGTTATGAGAGTGTTCTAGGACCAGAGGGTTGGGGTGGAAGAAATGAGGAAGGAAAGAGACTGTTGGACTTCTGCCAGAGGAACAGCCTGCTAGTTGGGAACTCCTGGTTTAAGAAAAGAGAGAGCCACACAATCACATGGTACAGTGATGACTTGACCAGGAAGTCGGTGGTCGACTATATACTGTATGAGAAAGAACTAAATAAGAACATCACGGACATCAAGGTTATACCATCGGAGAACCTGGATAGCGACCATCGATTACTGGTAATGAACCTGAGAGGGAGTAAGGAGAAGAAAGGGACTGAGAACCAGGAAAGACGTATAAGGATATGGAAACTGAAAGAAGGGGATAGAAGGGTCGAGTACCTCAAAATGGTAAAGGAAGGAATTCCAACAGATGAAGAAAGAGGGGTGGAAGAGGAATGGGCTAGATTTAAGAAGACACTAGTGGGTGCAGCAGAAGCAGTATGTGGGAGGACAAGTAGTAAGAAGAGGTGGAAGGAAACACCATGGTGGAATGAGAAGACAAAAGATATAGTAAGGGAAAAGAATAGAGCCTTTAGGAGGTGGTATCAAAATAGGACGGTAGAGACAAGGGAAGAGTACCAGGAAAGAAAGAAGGAGGCGAAGAGAGTGGTGGCTGAGGAGAGAAGGAAGTGGATGCAAGAGTGGACAAAGATGATGGAGGAGGATAGTGAAGGTACAAAAAAGGTCCTGTATGGGATGGTGAAAGATAAGAGGCGGAAGGATCCTACGGATTATGTTAGAATGGTGAACAAAAGGGGACAAGAGATAGAAAATAGGGAAGAACTGAAGAAAATGTGGAAAGAATATTTTGAAGAACTTCTGAACCCAAATGGAAAAGATGGTGAGGAGGAAGAAATCGGGGAAGAGGAAGATGAACTGCAAACAGAAAAGGACTTAACATGGAAAGAAGTGGAAGATGCAGTGAACAAGATGAAAGGAGGGAAGGCACCGGGTGTGGATGAGTTGAGTGTGGAGATGGTGAGAGCAGCAGGAGAGGTGGGGATACAGTGGCTGTACCGAGTGATGAGGACAGCATGGAAGGAAAGGAAGACCCCAGAGGACTGGAAAAAAGGAATCATTGTCCCGATCTTCAAGAAAGGTAGTAGAACAGATTGCAGAAACTATCGGGGAATAACACTGATGAGTCATTGTGCAAAGATCTTCGAGAAAGTTTTGGAAAAGAGAATTAGGACAAGGATAGAAGGAGGGATGAGGGAAGAACAACATGGCTTCAGAGCAGGAAGGTCCACAGTGGATTTGATTTTTGCTGTAAGGCAGTTACAAGAACAGCACTATGAATATGGAACAGATCTACTGATGGCCTTCCTGGACATTGAGAAAGCATATGACAGTGTATGCAGAAACAAAGTATGGAAGTCCCTGGAGGATAGAGGAGTAGAGAAATGGACTATAAAGAGGATAAAGGAGATGTACAAGGGAAGCGTGAGCTGTGTGAAAGTGGGAGGAGAGAGATCTGACTGGTTGGAACAAAGAAACGGCCTGAAACAAGGAAGTGCACTGTCACCGTTACTTTTCATTGTGGTGATGGATGACATAATGACCCGAGTGGCACAAGTAATTGGGGACGGAAAGATGAAAGCAATGGTGTTTGCAGATGATTTGATGATTTGGGGAAACAAGGAGGAGGAGGTACAGGAACAGTTGGACGTGTGGGAAGGAGTAATACAAGGATATGGGATGAAATTTAGCATAAATAAGAGTGAGATGGTGATCACAACAAGGAAGAAGGAAAGAACCACAACGGGAATAACAATTGGTGGGGAACAGCTGAAGAAAGTGGAGAGTTTTAAGTATCTGGGAAGCCTGATACAAGATAATGGAAGAAACGATAGAGAAATAAATGAGCGGGGGGGGCAGGCAGAAGCATTTCGGAGGAGTGTGAGAAGCATGTTATGGAGCAAGGATGTCCCTCAGAACAGCAAAAAGATCATATATCGGACGTACTATGTCCCTATCCTGACGTATGCCTCGGAGACCTGGGTTATGAAAGGAAGGGAGAGGAGCAAAATACAGGCCAGTGAGATGAGGTTCTTGAGAAGCAGTATTGGAGCTACAAAGATGGACAGAATAAGAAATGAGAGGACCAGAGAATTAATGAAGGAGGAACCATTACAGGATGGTATAGAGAAATCTAGACTTAGATGGTATGGACATGTAAAACGAATGGAGGAGAAGAGGATACCCAGGAGAGTACATGAGACGAAGTGGGAAGGAAAGAGACCGAGGGGAAGACCGAGAGACAGGTGGCTGAAGGGGGTGGAAGAAAGCGTGAAGAAGAGAGGAGAAGACTGGACAAGGGTGGAGGCTGAGAGATGGTGGGAAGACAGAAGACGTTGGAGAGGCTTGTGTTCCAAACAGACCCGGCCAGTGGCTGGAAACTGTGCAAGATGATGATGATGATGATGATATAGATTTCCCTTCGGCGGACGGTAAATGTACATCACGCAGTGATGAAATAATATCGGGGAAAGGAGATTTACCTGGCCTAACGGCCAGATAATCCCCGTTTTACACCAGAGATTTAGATCTCACATCTCTTCCACTTGTAAGAATTGCTTCAACTTCTTTTGTTTTTGTCAACAACCTAGACAATAAGAGTTAGTTCGGGCACCAACGGACCCGATCGGCAAGCTTCGTACACTTCAAAAATTAAGTTCCAACTTTTGCCACTAGGTCGCGCCATCTACTGGACAGAGACTCGCCTAGGTACAAACATGTCGAGGTACAAACATTTGCCACTAGATTGAGCCATCGACAGTACAGAACCTCGCGGAAGTTAGGCGAGATACAAGTTTAGTCAGACAATTATCGGTACAGTGAAGGTCAGGATAGCATTAACAACCGCCCGCAGAGCGGTTTGGATGCGAGTTAATTTTATTAACGGGTCAATAATGACGGCACAATACACTGAAGAGATATTTTCTTCCGTGTGATCATTTGGTAAACACTAGTATCTATACCTGTTGATAAAGGCTTAAAGTATATCGTCATCTTTGGTTGAGTGGATAACGTTACTGACTCCTGCCCGGAGTGCCGGGGTTTGATTCCCAGCGGGGTGGAATATTTTTGCTTGACTTTTATTGTATTTATTGTTTTATACTTATTCAGTCATTATAATATAAAGCATACATAGTGTGCATTTTGCGATGAAAATTAAATATATACCTATAACATCACATTCTCTCAACGCGCTGCCACAGGGATTTCCTTCGCGCTCCTAAAACCGTGGAAGCTTGTACTACAGACATCATAGCTTTTGACAACGTAAAATGAAATACTCTTCTTTATATTGGCAGTACCGCAATGTAGGCTACATTTTTGGTTGTTAAACTAAATATTGGCCCAGGGACGGATGTAGAAATCCTTAGCCAATGACGAACTAGCCTATTGTGGATGCTTGCAATAAAACATGCTTTGTCATTCGTAATGCTATAATGTATGCGTATTTATAAAACAAGAGATATAATGAAAACCAACTAAGAAAACATAATCCTCGCAAGATGCGACCATCTCAATGTGGGGTGTAGTCAGTAACATGTTCAGGAAGTACCGTAATGATAAGGAAAAATACACAGCATTATATTTCAACATTGGTTTTCCCAGTGTCTACTACAGCTGATGCTCACGTCTCGCAAACACAGTAGGCAATTCTTTCTACAACTAGTCATCATCTTGCACAGTTTCCAGCCACTGGCCGGGTCTGTTTGGAACACAAGCCTCTCCAACGTCTTCTGTCTTCCCACCATCTCTCAGCCTCCACCCTTGTCCAGTCTTCTCCTCTCTTCTTCACGCTTTCTTCCACCCCCTTCAGCCACCTGTCTCTCGGTCTTCCTCTCGGTCTCTTTCCTTCCCACTTCGTCTCGTGTATCCTCCTGGGTATCCTCTTCTCCTCCATTCGTTTTACATGTCCATACCATCTAAGTCTAGACTTCTCTATACCATCCTGTAATGGTTCCTCCTTCATTAATTCTCTGGTCCTCTCATTTCTTATTCTGTCCATCTTTGTAGCTCCAATACTGCTTCTCAAGAACCTCATCTCACTGGCCTGTATTTTGCTCTTCTCCCTTCCTTTCATAACCCAGGTCTCCGAGGCATACGTCAGGATAGGGACATAGTACGTCCGATATATGATCTTTTTGCTGTTCTGAGGGACATCCTTGCTCCATAACATGCTTCTCACACTCCTCCGAAATGCTTCTGCCTGCCTCCCCCGCTCATTTATTTCTCTATCGTTTCTTCCATTCTCTTGTATCAGGCTTCCTAGATACTTGAAACTCTCCACTTTCTTCAGCTGTTCCCCACCAATTGTTATTCCCGTTGTGGTTCTTTCCTTCTTCCTTGTTGTGATCACCATCTCACTCTTATTTATGCTAAATTTCATTCCATATCCTTGTATTATTCCTTCCCACACGTCCAACTGTTCCTGTACCTCCTCCTCCTTGTTTCCCCAAATCATCAAATCATCTGCAAACACCATTGCTTTCATCTTTCCTTCCCCAATTACTTGTGCCACTCGGGTCATTATGTCATCCATCACCACAATGAAAAGTAACGGTGACAAGGCACTTCCTTGTTTCAGGCCGTTTCTCTGTTCCAACCAGTCCGATCTCTCTCCTCCCACTTTCACACAGCTCACGCTTCCCTTGTACATCTCCTTTATCCTCTTTATAGTCCATTTCTCTACTCCTCTATCCTCCAGGGACTTCCACACTTTGTTTCTGCATACACTGTCATATGCTTTCTCAATATCCAGGAAGGCCATCAGTAGATCTGTTCCATACTCATAGTGCTGTTCTTGTAACTGCCTTACAGCAAAAATCAAATCCACTGTGGACCTTCCTGCTCTGAAGCCATGTTGTTCTTCCCTCATCCCTCCTTCTATCCTTGTCCTAATTCTCTTTTCCAAAACTTTCTCGAAGATCTTTGCACAATGACTCATCAGTGTTATTCCCCGATAGTTTCTGCAATCTGTTCTACTACCTTTCTTGAAGATCGGGACAATTATTCCTTTTTTCCAGTCCTCTGGGGTCTTCCTTTCCTTCCATGCTGTCCTCATCACTCGGTACAACCACTGTATCCCCACCTCTCCTGCTGCTCTCACCATCTCCACACTCAACTCATCCACACCCGGTGCCTTCCCTCCTTTCATCTTGTTCACTGCATCTTCCACTTCTTTCCATGTTAAGTCCTTTTCTGTTTGCAGTTCATCTTCCTCTTCCCCGATTTCTTCCTCCTCACCATCTTTTCCATTCTACAACTAGTAATATATTTTATGGTCGCCAACCCAAAAGTAGAACAGCTGTAGTCGTGGAAAATTATTGCAACGGCTAGAAACACATGATAACCGTGACCATCATGACAAACAAAATCAATCTCGGAAGATCAATACTGCCGAAATTATTTCATATTATATGTATGATGCGAATACAATAATAGCGTTCAACTAGCTCCCTACATACTTAGGTTGTCATTCTTTCCTTATATTGCACATGATCGTTATGCAAGTAATTCTGCACGGCTGGGATTATGTTGGCATAATGGTAAGGCTACGTGTTCTTTGCTAAAGGGAGCATTACTCACCAAGCGAAGATCTTTGACTCTCGCTGCCATGTTCGCTCAGTCATGGCTTAGCTAAGCGAAGTACGAGACGGGCTGGTGCAACACCCAGTCTTAAGTGGTCTTTATAAGGATCACCTAACCGTAAGCCACTCCTTCGCAAAGGAGGGTTTAAGCAGCCTCGTGGTGAAACTGGCCCTAAGTGTCTCGCCTGCATAAAGGCTGCAGGTAAGTCTACTGTTTTATAATGTTGAATTTTACAATTCCAAGAAAGGCATTTTTTGTTATAAACTTGTTTTGTCAAATGGAAAGCAGTTTCCATTTTCTGTAGTCTTGCTTCTATAGATTTTCTTTCGTTGCCAGTTTCATTGATCCATTCACCTAAATACCATAAGAGGACAACGTGCGGAAAATCAGCCGCCAGATTGAACTGCAAGGCTCCGAAATCATGTGGCGAATCTCTCATATAAATCAATGGGAGGTAGCGAGTACCGTACATGTTGGAATGGACAGCCTTGACCGCCCAAGCACTCAAGGCCGTTGGGAAGGAGCCGCACGCTCCAGTCAGCTTCGCTACTACTCCGAGGGATGTCCAGCTCCTCCAGGCGTCATGCCTGCGTACCAGGATGTCGGGTACGATTTCGGAGCCTTTCAGTTTAATCTGGCGGCTGATTTTCCGCACGTTGTCCTCTTATTATAGTACAGGGTCATTATACCTGTATATGTGCGTGCGAGTAAACACGGTAAGCCAAGCCGGCTGTGGCTGGTTCAGATCGCGGCTGCGCGTACCCGGTCAGCCAATGGTTGGCGCGCTCCACTGACTGATATGGTTAGTTCACACGTGTTTTGTCATTCATGTGGACGTGCATCTGCAAAGCTTAGACGTTAGTGTTGCACGTTGAGTGAGTATTGTGATTGTTGCTCATGCCTAGACACCAATTCACATTGCGCGACCGTGTGTATATCCATAATTTGTATATGAAAAGCAGAAAATCTTGTTCTGAAACGAGACGAAAATTTCGAATCAAGTTTCCAGGAAGACCTGTGTCTAATGCCAGTACAATTAGGAGGCTCGTTAAACGATTCAAGGAAACAGGCTCCGTAAATAATAAAAGAGTTGACAGACATTCTTTCATCAGAAGATGTCAGGAGTGTGTTACATGAGAGGGAGGACATTTTCAGCATCGTCTATGAGCACTGTAAGTACACATTATTGAACATGTTTGGTAAAAGTGTGAAAGTGCGCGCCAACCACCAATCAGGTATGCGCGCCCGCAATCTGCGCCAGTCACAGCTGGCTTAGCTTGCCGTGTTTATCGGGGCGCACATAGATAATGACCCTGTACAACGATTGCGTCCACAAAGTTTCAAGATAGGTTTCGACCTGTCCTACCAGATACTTCCCTTGTTAGCCCCCCCCATTCTACATCGAGGCCCTAAATCAATTTAACATATTCTCCCCTCTCCTATTAGTTCCATATATTACATTGGGTTACATTTTACACACGTGTACTCAAATAAGTTTCCTACAGGGGCGCACCCTTACTATAATTTCCTGGGGGATAGTTTAACTGTATGTAGGTAAAGACTGCCTTATATAGTGACTGGCTAGACGGCCTTTCACTAGGGTTGATAAATCAGACTTTTAGGGAGGATAATTTCTCTATGCCCCCTCCTGGGTGCGGTAAATGTTTAAAATCGCCACTACTCGAACTACTACTAAGCCATTATAGTGCACACAAATCAAACATAAGTGAAACTTTGCCATTTCTTTGAACAAATGAATTATGTAATTCACATCACCATAGAGATTAAAAATGCTTCTACGGGCTATCACCAAAGAGCAGGTCAGTGTACTTTCAAATAACATCGTCTCAAACAGCTGGAATGTAGAAATAATAAAGGTGCGCGCGTAGGGACGAACCGTTTTGTCAATTGCACTCTGAAGGTTAATGGTTGTTTGGTTGCTGTTGATTCATTTAGGGTGTTTATGACAATGTGATCATGTAGCCCAAAGTTATCGGGTGTGTATGTGGAATCTGTCTGTGTCATTGTGATGGCTGTAGTAGTGTGTGTATTTGTGATGCGGGCTAGGATTTGGGTAAATGGCAGCCTTGGTCTTAATTTAGGTACCATTTTGGCATTTGCCTGGTGTACTAGTGGGGAAACCTAGGAAAACCACTTCTAAGATGGCGGCTTTGGTGGCGTAGTTGGTAGCATGCTGAGCTTCTATGCCCAAGGTCGCGGGTTCAAACCCGGCTGAAGTCGTCTGAGTTTTTAAGAGTGTTAAAAATCCGGGAAGTAAAGCCAGCAGGCTCAAGTCCTAGATTTATGGCATGAAAAAGAACCTTCCACTAACTACACTTGTGTGAAGCCAAAATTTGTAGGTTAGAATTAATAACGCTCTATTAGTTCCAACGTACGCCGTCAGATGCTGACTGCGATGCCATCTGGTAGGCAAGTCCGCAAGCTAGGTGTCGTGGACGGTAGCATTTGGGAGCAAAAGTAGGAACTACTTGAAAATTCAATGTCTGCAGTCCTTACTTGAATTAAAAACAGATAACTCACACTAATACAGTCATCAGAATTAACACCGGTTATCAGACATATTCTATACACACCCAAAGTACACGGGGCTACATGACCGCGTTGTCGCAGCCCCTAAACTAAGGAACCAACCACTTCTAAGATAGCTAAGGTAGGAATCCAACCCACTACTTTACAGTTGTGCCTTATGAAGCTGAGTGCACCCTGTTCCAGCCCTCAGACCAGAATTAAATCTCTTAACTGAGCCAGGAATCAAACCTGAACCTCGGCGGTGACAGCCAAGAATGCTTATCACTATGCTACAAGGTTGACAAAGGTTATCTGAGGAACCTTTTAACTGATGATCCGCCTAGTCAGAAAAAGATATTAACTAGGCGGACTATCAGCTAAAATTTTCCTCAGATAACAAATAGTCAATACGGAGCAAAAATGAATCGTTACATTCCTAAATGACAAAGGTTATTTCCCTATGGCTTGTGAGGAATTGCAAACTTCACAGAATAGCTGTATGTGTTAAGTCGCCCATCACTACTGCATGGAGGGGTTGGAAATTCGGAGATTAAAGGTTTGAATTTTGGTGCTGGCAGTTGCCATTATGATTGAGTTTTTCCCCCTAGATTTTTCGCACTCCCTCCAGGAACATGCTGTGAGGGGAAACAAACCCCAATTCTAGACCTTAATCACTACCATATTTGCTGGCATGTAATTCACACTTTTTTGACAGAAATGAGTGTGAAAATTTTCGGTGTGTGATATATGCGGGAATTTGTGTGCGGAAGACTGTATCCCAATGAGTAAACATAAAATTTGCATTATTGAAACAAGACAACTGGCATTGTTAACTGCCATCACTGCTGCCAATCTCCAAGCTACTCTCGCGTATATCATCATTCAATACTGCATCATCCCAACTTCAATCGAATGCATTTGCAATGTCTGTCTTCAAGAAGTTCTTCACAACAATGTCTGTCAACACCTAAACCCATGTCCGTATAACGAAATCACAAATGAGTTCAACTGACGGCCTTCTTTATTTGGTCTTTGGTCGTCAGCTTATCATAACTAACAAGGTGTTCTAACCTAACAATTACTTAAGCGTGTGGAGCAGCAAGAAAACAGCTGACGATCACACCCCGTGTGGTTTCTTGCACGTCTTTCTGTTGATGCCAGTTGCGAATATTAATTTCAGTCACAATGAATTCTTGACCGGCAGCTCTATTACCATCGTCTTCTACGTATTTTGTCACTCTGAGTTTAAACCCACCCTTATAACTTCCGCATTTTTACATAACTAAAAGATCGACTTCCACAAAAAAAACAATCTCACGTACTGTAACTGAGAAACAACGGAACGTGAAGACAGAACACTGGTACTTGTCGACAATGCAACAGATAGACAAATACCGAGGAAATCACCGCCGCCAAAACGAGCAATAACATCATGGGCAAGACGTGTGATATCAGTGGGTGGGGGTTCTATCTCAAAATTACTACGATCATCTTTCTGACGGTATCAGAAATTAATGTGAGATATACACGATGGCGAGTGCGCTGCGAGCAAATACGGTGGTTACACCGTTACAATCACCACAGAATCATAGATTATCATACAAATTCAGCACTCACCCAAGAACATTGGGGTGATGACCAAGATATCCCATGCCCCTAAGTTGTATTAACAATAACAGCATTGGTAAGTCCTCTCTACTCGGTCCAAGTGGAGCAGTGCGTGTTTACGTGATGTAGTCTCTTGCTGTCCAGGGAGCAGCTGAGCTCTGTGCCGGGAAGTCCCCGCATGGTGAAACATCAGCTGCTGGAGTTCCTCAGTCCCATATCCCTGCACCATGGTATCAACTTCCTAGCGGCCATAGCAGTGGCGTGGCAGGAGAGGAAGGTCGTCTCCAACTCGCAGAGGAAGGTATGTTCACTGCTCATTCTTACAAGGGAGGGATGCCAAATCAGGCATTGAATTTTGATAAATGTAACACATTGTATTACATGACAGCTATTTACTCATATGTTGTCCTTCCTTCCTAAGTTTGAAACTACAGGGTCATTATCTCTGTGTGCCTCGATAAACACGGCAAGCTAAGCCGGCTGTGACTGGCGCAGATCGCGGGCGCGCATACCCGGTTTAGCGGGTGGTTGGCGCGCACTTTCACACTTTACCTAACATGTTCAATAATGTGTACTTACAGTGCTCATAGGCGATGCTGAATATGTCCTCCCTCTTTTTTAACACACACCTAACATCTTCTGATGAAAGATTGTCAACTCTTATTATTTACGGAGCCTGTTTCCTTGAATCATTTAGCGAGCCCCCTAATTGTACTCTCGCAGGCACAGGTCTTCCTAGAAACTTGATTCGAAATTTTCCTCTCATTTCAGAACAAGATTTTCTGCTTTTCACATACGAATTATGTATATACACACGTTCCCGCAATGTGAATTTGTGTCTAGCCATGACCAACAATCACATTAATCACAATACTCACTAAAAGTGCAACACTAGCGTCTAAGCTTTGCAGATACACGACCATATGAATGACAAAACACGTGTGAACTAACGATATGAATCAGCAGAGTGCGCCAGTCACAGCCGGCTTAGCTTGCCATGTTTATCGGGGCGCACATAGAAAAAGACCCTGTACCATGAAGGATCCTTCCTGATTTACGCAAAAGAAAATATTTCTTCAGCTTTCTTCATGTCCTTTCTCTGATTTGCCCATGCCCCGCCTCGATGGTTTCAATCGGTCATTGTGATCCTATCTTTTGTTAGATTAAAAAAAAAATTTTGAGAGAATTTTGAAATTCCGTATCTGGAGCAACTCGGCGTACGCTTTACTTATAATGCTGTAGTTGGGATTGTTTGGATGTGTTTCAAGGTGGTGCCAGCTGCTAGCAGTGACCAGCAAGTGTTGGTGTACTTGGTGGATTCGATCCGCGTGATGCCCATCGACACTCTGGTGCAGACAGTTCATCAAGTGGTGAAGCAGCCTCCACCAATTCATGGGGCTCGACAAGTGAGTGTTATAGATAGCTTTGAAGCCATTTTCCAGCGTTGCCTTATTGACAATTGGAGACTCCACGGGAAGAACGGGGCTAGTCACATTATGGAAATTTTTCAGGAGAGCCAATTTAAACTTTCTACACTAAAAGGAAATATATATATATATATATATATTAAAAAAAAAACAATTGAGGGTAAGCAATACAGTTGTTTTGTCAAATAATACAAATAACAACTAAAGTTAAATTATGAAAAAGGGAGGGGATATGGGACATTCTTTCCGTTTCCACTAAAAATAAAAACCTCTGTATCTCGGTGACATTCCGCATTATCATCATTTATTGCATGTGACAGGCCATTAAGACCCATAGCAGAAAAACAAGGGTATACAATTCTTGATTACAATATAAATAGCAAGCATAACATAATATATAACATTGTACTTCATCACAGGAAGAATGATTTCAGCTTCTCAAATGATGGTTGCATATATTAGACCAACAATTTCTATCCCTGGCATCTTCCATAATTGCATCTGGATCTACCTGGTTCAGTGCCAACATAACTCGATCTTTCCATCTCGTTCTTGGTCGACCTCTTGGACGTTTTCCCGTTGGCTGAAAATTGAACACACGGTTCGGGAGAGTATCTTCTGCTCTGATAATGTGTCCTAACCATTGTAATCGTCTTCTCTCTATCTCTCTACTGATGTCTGCCTTTTTATAACGTCGATATAACTCCTCTTTACTCCGTCTTTCCCAACTGTCAGTTTCTGGGCAGTATTTTGGGCCATAGTTTTCCGCAGCATTTTTCTTTCAAATGCACATATACGTTCTTCAAAAGTTCATGGAGTCGCCCACGTTTTACAACCATACATTAAAACAGGTCCGCTTTATATGAAATTAATTTCAACTGATCTGTAGTGATGATGGCTGCCACCACAATGCGACATAAACTCATTTCCGAAAAAAATGGACTTGCGCCGTTCTTTCCGTGGGGTCTTCAATTGATATTACCGCTTTTCAGTCGGTCAGCACAATATAATCCCAATAACCTGGAGAGAGAGAAAAAAAAAACTTGTGTACTGTATATATCGGACCTAAACTGGACCTGGAGTACGTCGGATCACCGAAAATATCGGATAATTCACAATCATCATCATCATCTTCCTTCCAAGTATTGGGCCAAATGTCCCGTTACGGTCTTGCACTTTCCCTCCATCTCTTCATCGGACGTCCTATCGATCTATTTCCCCGGGGCTGGTAGCGAAGGATCTCCTTTGGAAATCTTCCAGGTTCCATCCTTTGGACATGATGCTTCCAGTTCTCTTGGTAGTCACAAATGTATGCAGTTATTGGTTTCACTTTTAGTTCCTTCAGCACATCCTCGTTTCTCTTATGATCCCATTTAGTATAGCCTGCTGTTCGGCGCATAAAGGTCATTTCGCGTGCTGTGAGTCTGGAGATGTCCTGACATCTTATTGTCCATGCCTCGCTGCCATAGCATAGGGTTGGTCTGGCTAATGTGTTATACAAACGCAAGCGTGTATGCCTTTGGACAAGAGATGGCTTCATGACGTGATTGATGATTCCTGTTGTTCTGGTATAATTAGTTATTTTTGCAGTTATGTCTCGTTCTTCTTGAAATGATAAATGATATCCTAAATACTTGAATTCGTTAACTCTTTCTAAAATTTTACCATCCAGACAAATTTTACTGGGGATAGGGTCCTTACCCTTAAAGGCCATTACTTTAGTCTTTTCAGTAGAAATGCACATGCTGAATTTTGATGCCACTTTCTGGAGGTTGAAAACTGACCACTGCAGATCATCTTCAGAAGCTGCTACCAATGCAACATCATCAGCAAATAGTATAGCGTCTAAATTTCTTAGATGCCTGCTGATAGGTATTGAACCATGTCTTTCACACCTCCATTCCTTTATTATAGCATTCATGTAGATTATGAATAGCAATGGAGTGAGTCCACAGCCTTGTCTTACCCCTCTGCTGATTGGCTTCCACTCGGATTTATGATTACTTAACCTTACTGAAATAAGAGTACCACTATACATGTTGGAAATGTTATCAATTAACTGTTGCGGGACACCATCTCTGGCCAATATGTCAATAAGTCTGTTTCTGTCAACAAAATCAAAGGCTTTCTTAAAATCAACAAATGATATGTGTGTTTCCAAATTGAACTCCCTGCGTTTTTCGATCAAAATTTTTAAGGTGAAGTAGGCATCTGCACATGTGCGACCTTTTCTAAACCCATGTTGTTCATTCCCTATTAACTCAGAGTAATGTTTCAGTAATTTTTCTTTAACAATGTTTGCAAAAATTTTGTATCCGGAGTTAAGTATACTTATTCCTCTATAATTTTCCAAAACTTTCATATTTCCCTTCTTATGAAGAGGAACTACTATTGCCTTTTGCCAATCTTCTGGCGGCCTGTTACCCATCCAGATTAAATTCAATAATCTGAGAAATCTTTTCTTGAAGGCATCGCCTGAATATTTTAACATTTCTGCATTTATCGAATCTTCTCCAGGTGTTTTCCCATTTCGAAGTTTCCTCAAGACCCGTTCTAATTCTTCGAGTGTAATATTTTCCGATGACTTGTTGTTAGATGCTTGTAAAACAAGTTGTTCAATATTTGGACTCGACCAAAGGCTCTGAAAATACTCAAGCCATTCTTTGTGGGATATTGCATTAATTTTTACATCTTCTTTTACTTCCCTATTTAGTTTTTTCAAAATTTTATAGGTTTGTGGTTGTGGTCTTGTTATGTCAGTCTCCAGGTACGAGACAAAGTTTTCCCAACTTTCCCTGTGTTTCTTCCGAACTTCTCTTTTTGCTATTGCTCTCTTATGATGGTATTCAATTTTATCTTCTAATTTACCAGTTGACAGAAACTTTTTATATGAGTTTCTTTTTTCGGAGATTACTTTTTTAATTTCTTCGTCCCAAATTCTTAAACCCTTTTTCTTTTTCCATCTTCTTTTTTCTCCCAAACTTTCAAATGCTGACTGTTTTAGAGCTGAACTCAAATTGGACCACTCGTCTTCCACATCGTCAGAAAGTGGAATCATCTGAATGTGATTATCAAGCCTGTTTTGGTATAGTGTTATACAGTGTTGGTATTGCTACTAGTGGAGTGTTACAGTGTGGTGCAATAGCACCTAGTGTAGTGTTATACAGTGTTGGTATTGCTACTAGTGGAGTGTTACAGTGTGGTGCAATAGCACCTAGTGTAGTGTTATACAGTGTTGGTATTGCTACTAGTGGAGTGTTAATGTGTGGTGCAATAGCACCTAGTGTAGTGTTATACAGTGTTGGTATTGCTACTAGTGGAGTGTTACAGTGTGGTGCAATAGCACCTAGTGTAGTGTTATACAGTGTTGGTATTGCTACTAGTGGAGTGTTACTGTGTGGTGCAATAGCACCTAGTGTAGTGTTATACAGTGTTGGTATTGCTACCAGGTGAGTGTTACAGTGTGGTGCAATAGCACCTAGTGTAGTGTTATACAGTGTTGGTATTGCTACTAGTGGAGTGTTACAGTGTGGTGCAATAGCACCTAGTGTAGTGTTATACAGTGTTGGTATTGCTACTAGTGGAGGGTTATACAGTGTAGGTATTGCTACTAGTGGAGGGTTATACAGTGTTGGTATTGCTACTAGTGG
Organism: Meconema thalassinum; assembly: GCA_946902985.2. NCBI lineage: Eukaryota > Metazoa > Arthropoda > Insecta > Orthoptera > Tettigoniidae > Meconema > Meconema thalassinum. The sequence continues at coordinate 196,508,885 of OX336395.1, forward strand.
AGTGTTACAGTGTGGTGCAATAGCACCTAGTGTAGTGTTATACAGTGTTGGTATTGCTACTAGTGGAGTGTTACAGTGTGGTGCAATAGCACCTAGTGTAGTGTTATACAGTGTTGGTATTGCTACTAGTGGAGTGTTACAGTGTGGTGCAATAGCACCTAGTGTAGTGTTATACAGTGTTGGTATTGCTACTAGTGGAGTGTTACAGTGTGGTGCAATAGCACCTAGTGTAGTGTTATACAGTGTTGGTATTGCTACTAGTGGAGGGTTATACAGTGTTGGTATTGCTACTAGTGGAGGGTTATACAGTGTTGGTATTACTACTAGTGGAGTGTTATACAGTGTTGGTATTGCTACTAGTGGAGTGTTACAGTGTGGTGCAATAGCACCTAGTGTAGTGTTATACAGTGTTGGTATTGCTACTAGTGGAGGGTTATACAGTGTTGGTATTGCTACTAGTGGAGTGTTACAGTGTGGTGCAATAGCACCTAGTGGAGGGTTATACAGTGTAGGTATTGCTACTAGTGGAGGGTTATACAGTGTTGGTATTGCTACTAGTGGAGTGTTACAGTGTGGTGCAATAGCACCTAGTGTAGTGTTATACAGTGTTGGTATTGCTACTAGTGGAGGGTTATACAGTGTTGGTATTGCTACTAGTGGAGGGTTATACAGTGTTGGTATTACTACTAGTGGAGTGTTACAGTGTGGTGCAATAGCACCTAGTGTAGTGTTATACAGTGTTGGTATTGCTACTAGTGGAGTGTTACAGTGTGGTGCAATAGCACCTAGTGTAGTGTTATACAGTGTTGGTATTGCTACCAGGTGAGTGTTACAGTGTGGTGCAATAGCACCTAGTGTAGTGTTATACAGTGTTGGTATTGCTACTAGTGGAGTGTTACAGTGTGGTGCAATAGCACCTAGTGTAGTGTTATACAGTGTTGGTATTGCTACTAGTGGAGTGTTACAGTGTGGTGCAATAGCACCTAGTGTGGTGTTATACAGTGTTGGTATTACTACTAGTGGAGTGTTACAGTGTGGTGCAATAGCACCTAGTGTAGTGTTATACAGTGTTGGTATTGCTACTAGTGGAGTGTTACAGTGTGGTGCAATAGCACCTAGTGTGGTGTTATACAGTGTTGGTATTGCTACTAGTGGAGTGTTACAGTGTGGTGCAATAGCACCTAGTGTAGTGTTATACAGTGTTGGTATTGCTACTAGTGGAGTGTTACTGTGTGGTGCAATAGCACCTAGTGTAGTGTTATACAGTGTTGGTATTGCTACTAGTGGAGTGTTACAGTGTGGTGCAATAGCACCTAGTGTAGTGTTATACAGTGTTGGTATTGCTACTAGTGGAGTGTTACAGTGTGGTGCAATAGCACCTAGTGTAGTGTTATACAGTGTTGGTATTGCTACTAGTGGAGTGTTACTGTGTGGTGCAATAGCACCTAGTGTAGTGTTATACAGTGTTGGTATTGCTACTAGTGGAGTGTTACAGTGTGGTGCAATAGCACCTAGTGTGGTGTTATACAGTGTTGGTATTGCTACTAGTGGAGTGTTACAGTGTGGTGCAATAGCACCTAGTGTAGTGTTATACAGTGTTGGTATTGCTACTAGTGGAGTGTTACAGTGTGGTGCAATAGCACCTAGTGTAGTGTTATACAGTGTTGGTATTGCTACTAGTGGAGTGTTACAGTGTGGTGCAATAGCACCTAGTGTGGTGTTATACAGTGTTGGTATTGCTACTAGTGGAGTGTTACTGTGTGGTGCAATAGCACCTAGTGTGGTGTTATACAGTGTTGGTATTGCTACTAGTGGAGTGTTACAGTGTGGTGCAATAGCACCTAGTGTAGTGTTATACAGTGTTGGTATTGCTACTAGTGGAGTGTTACAGTGTGGTGCAATAGCACTAGTGTAGTGTTATACAGTGTTGGTATTACTACTAGTGGAGGGTTATACAGTGTTGGTATTGCTACTAGTGGAGGGTTATACAGTGTTGGTATTGCTACTAGTGGAGTGTTACAGTGTGGTGCAATAGCACCTAGTGTAGTGTTATACAGTGTTGGTATTGCTACTAGTGGAGTGTTACAGTGTGGTGCAATAGCACCTAGTGTAGTGTTATACAGTGTTGGTATTGCTACTAGTGGAGGGTTATACAGTGTTGGTATTGCTACTAGTGGAGGGTTATACAGTGTTGGTATTGCTACTAGTGGAGTGTTACAGTGTGGTGCAATAGCACCTAGTGTAGTGTTATACAGTGTTGGTATTGCTACTAGTGGAGTGTTACAGTGTGGTGCAATAGCACCTAGTGTAGTGTTATACAGTGTTGGTATTGCTACTAGTGGAGGGTTATACAGTGTTGGTATTGCTACTAGTGGAGGGTTATACAGTGTTGGTATTACTACTAGTGGAGTGTTACTGTGTGGTGCAATAGCACCTAGTGTAGTGTTATACAGTGTTGGTATTGCTACTAGTGGAGTGTTACAGTGTGGTGCAATAGCACCTAGTGTAGTGTTATACAGTGTTGGTATTGCTACTAGTGGAGTGTTACAGTGTGGTGCAATAGCACATAGTGTAGTGTTATACAGTGTTGGTATTGCTACTAGTGGAGTGTTACTGTGTGGTGCAATAGCACCTAGTGTAGTGTTATACAGTGTTGGTATTGCTACTAGTGGAGTGTTACTGTGTGGTGCAATAGCACCTAGTGTAGTGTTATACAGTGTTGGTATTGCTACTAGTGGAGTGTTACAGTGTGGTGCAATAGCACCTAGTGTAGTGTTATACAGTGTTGGTATTGCTACCAGGTGAGTGTTACAGTGTGGTGCAATAGCACCTAGTGTAGTGTTATACAGTGTTGGTATTGCTACTAGTGGAGTGTTACAGTGTGGTGCAATAGCACCTAGTGTGGTGTTATACAGTTAGAGGAGTAACACCTCTTTAAAAAAACCTTGGTCCAGCTGGCCCGGCTGGTAGTACCTTGTTAGGGTCCCTTGCCAGGGTTACGGTGAAGTCCTCAACGGTACCTGCAGTGAAGGAGGTGAACTCTGGCACAGTGTGGTTGGCGGAAGGGGCAGCCTATTGCTCAGGTTTAATAGGGCAAACTATTGTCCATAGTTATGATGGGCAGGTTTTGGCCCAACGGCAAAATGAGCGGATGAGGAGCCAATCACTCTCATGGCTCCCAACGGTCATAGAGGCGGAAGAGGCCACGCCAGACGGACTGGCTGTAAAGGCGCACCTCAGTAGTACTTGAGTATGTGGCAGTTCGTTGCAGTCTCTGTGTTCGGTCCTGCATGTCTCATTCTTTGTGAGCCGCAGGATAAGGCTCAGAGATCATAGTGTGTGGGTCTCGTCCTGGCAAGCTGAGATCCACCCTAAACAAATTCACGCCAGTGGCACTTCTTCCGAACGTCACTTTTCAAAGTCCAACGGCGATGGGATATGGACGGTGGGGGCAGGTTATGGGTGTAACTGGAAGCCCCTAGTTCGGACCTGCACGTTGGCAGCAGATGTGTGATGGTCGTCTTCCGGAGACTCTGTGACTACTCAGGAATTCGGTCCTGCATCTGTGTTTGGGCAGGCCTATTTAGGATCACCGCTGCCCACCCCACATGGGGAAGGCCCTAGAAAAGGTGGGCTAAACATCGGAAGTCACAATCTTGGTCCGGCTGGGCAACCGCACTCAGCAGGTCACCCCTCATGCGGTCGAAACTCAAAAACAGTAAAGAATCACAATTTGATTATTGGATCATGGAACATCAGAACCTTGCTTGATTTTGACAATAACATTAGACCTGAGAGAAGGTCAGCTCTCGTAACCCATGAGTTATCAAGACTCAACGTTGACATTGCTGCTCTCAGTGAAACTAGGCTGTCTGCTGAAGGCAAGATTACTGAATCTGGAACAGGATATACCATCTTCTGGAAAGGAAAGGATGAGGGTGAATGTCGTATTCATGGTGTGGGCTTCGCTGTGAAGACCAAACTGGTAAATTATCACCAACTTACGCCCATTGCAATCAGCGAAAGGCTCATGACTCTCCGCATACCACTCTCAGGAGGTTCCTTTATGACACTCATCTCTGCCTATGCTCGTACCTTAGATTCTGATGATGAAGTAAAGGCTCAGTTCTATAATCAGCTAAGTGAAATCATCTCCAAGGTACCATCTGCAGATAAACTCTTGCTCCTCGGTGACTTCAATGCCCGAGTTGGGAAAGATCACAGGCTATGGAATAATGTGATGGGCAAACAGGGACTTGGAAAATGTAATCCCAATGGACTGTTGCTTCTTGGTCTTTGTGCAGAACACGAACTTTTCATTACCAACACGCAGTTCCGGCTACCTGACCGCTTCAAAACCACGTGGATGCATCCTCGTTCCAAGCATTGGCACATTCTTGATTATATCATTACCCGGCAATGTGATAAGAAGGACACTCTTATTACCAGAACAGCAAGGAATATAGACGATTGTTGGACAGATCATAAACTTCTTATATGTAAGCTCAGGATATCCATCAGACCTAAACCACCTAGGAACATCAAAAATTTGCCAAGAAAAAAGTTTAATACATCCAAACTTCAGGATGAATCCATGTACAAACATTTTGGAAACAGGATCGTCACCCAGTTATCAGAAAACCCAGTAACAAATGATATTCAGCAAGAATGGGCCACATTACAGAAGATTATCACACAGTCAGCTGAGGAAACCATTGGTTTTATAGTGCGGAAAAGACAAGACTGGTTTGATGACAACAATGAGGAAATTCTGTCTCTCATCAATGCCAAAAGGAATGCCTATCTTGCCCATCTTCAAGACCCAACTTCCAACACAAAGAGAGATAAACTACTGGAACTCAAGGGTAAATGCCAGACGCAGATAAGGCAGATTAAAAATACTTGGTGGCAACAGAAGGCTCAGGAACTGCAGAGACTATCGGATGCTCGAGACTTGAGGAACTTCTATGCCGTACTCAAGGAAATATATGGACCATCTCACTCGTCATCAGGTACACTGAAAAGCGCTGATAATTCTACTACCTTTACTGATAGTCAAGAAATCTTGGAACGCTGGAAGGAGTACTTCTCCAATCTCCTAAATCGTCCATCAGAAGCTGCTGAAGACTTCCTCTGTGATGTGCCGCAACAACCTGAACAACTGTGGTTGGCAGTACCTCCTACTTATCATGAATTCAGTGCAGCTCTCACCCAATTGAAACCCAGAAAAGCACCTGGCCCAGATAACATCCCTCTGGAACTAATTCAAGCCGGAGGTCATTCCCTCAAAACAAGAATTTTCATCCTTATCCTCAGAATTTGGGAATCAAGAAAGGTACCTGGAGACCTAAAGAATGCCACTATCGTCACTATCTTTAAAAAGGGTGATCGCAGTGTTTGTGGCAACTACCGTGGTATATCACTGCTATCAATTGTGGGGAAGATTCTTGCAAGAATTCTACTTAACCGCCTCAAGGTTATCTCTGAGAGGATCCTCCCAGAGTCACAATGCGGATTTAGAACTTCCAGAAGCACAATTGACTTGATTTTCTGTGTGAGACAGCTACAAGAAAAATGTAGAGAACAACAGAATCCACTCTTCTTAGTCTTTTATGACTTGGAAAAGGCATTTGATTCGGTTCCAAGACCAGCCATGTGGGCAGTGCTGAAGCGGTTTGGTTGCCCTCAGCGTTTTGTAGATCTAATCAAAGCTCTCCATGATGGCATGACAGGTCAGGTTTGCCATCAGAATAAGATGTCCGATGAATTTCCCATTACCCATGGACTGAAACAAGGATGTGTACTGGCTCCAACGCTTTTTGCGCTGTACTTGGCAGCAATGCTTTATGATTCACCCACAAACATCCCAGGTGTGGAGATCAAGTATCGTTTTGATGGAGGGCTTTTCAACCTAACTCGTCTCCGCTCCTTGAGGAAAACTCAGGTTACTAAGGTTACTAACATGTTGTATGCAGATGATGCTGCGTCACCAACTCTCACACCAGAAGAGCTGCAAGAGTCAGTTAACTGTTACAAAAGTGCATGTGATCGCTTTGGTCTTACCATAAATGTCAATAAGACTAAAGTCTTGGCACAACCTTCACCAGGCACACCTCTTCCTCAGTTCAATATCTCCATTTCAAATTTGCCATTAGAACAGGTTGACCACTTCTCGTACCTGGGCAGTACCATTTCTGTGAGCTGTACCTGTGAGCAGGATGTGGATAAGAGAATTGGCGCAGCCCATGCAGCATATGGACGATTAGCGCACCGGGTCTTCATGAATAAAGATCTATCCATGAGTACAAAGCTTATGGTGTACAAAGCAGTAGTCCTTTCTACATTGTTGTATGGCTGTGAAACGTGGACCCTTTACCGACGTGATCTTAGGAAGCTTGAGCGTTTCCACCTACAAAAACTTCGATCAATCCTGAGGATTAAATGGGAAGACCGCATTACCAATATTGCTGTTCTGGAAAAGGCTCAAATCAACAGCATAGAATCATCCATAATAGGTCACCAATTTAGATGGATTGGTCATGTCCATCGGATGGATGATGTGAGATTACCTCGTCAAATGCTATATGGCGAGTTATGCTATGGCACCAGACCTCATGGTGGTCCTAAGAGGCGCTACAAGGACCAATTTAAGCAGACCCTGAAATTGACAGGTCTTGATTCACAAACCTGGGACATGCTGGCTGAAAACCGCTCAACTTGGCGCCGTACCATCTCGGATACTGTAAAGACGTTTGAAAGGGATCGACGCATACATGAAGAGGCCAAGCGTCAAGCTAGGAAACTTCGAGCAGCCCAACCACGTCCTCCTCCAGCAATACCATGCGACTTGTGTGGTCGCTTGTTCCATGCCAGGATTGGACTCTTTAGTCACCGTAAACACATCCACAAACTGGACTGAAGGAAGAAGATTTATACTCGGATTCGAGTTAAAGCCGATGATGATGATGGTATAGCCAATAACTTTGATAATGACCTAAAGCAGGGTGCCGACTACTCTGGAAAACAGGGTATACTCTGGAAATTTTTAAATCCTGGAATACTCAAGGATTTATCACGGTATTTTAATGACACTCAGGGAATTTTAGTTTACAAGGTCCAACCTTGAATAGTCGGAAATTAAGCATTTAAATTTTGATGGGGGCAAAGTATATTCTGGTGATGATTGTTGTAGATGTATGTTCGTACTGATGTTAAATCAGTAAGCTCTCATTTCTTGCACGATAGAGCACTCAAATTACATGTGTATTTGTATATAAATGTGTAACTATGATTTTTGAGGGCATTACTATGGATGAGCTACTTTCAATACTCGCAAGTACAATAGTTTTCCTGGATGGGTAAAATATAGAAAAATATACTGTATATTTCTGTTTTTCTTTTCTTTCTTTCTTTCTTTCTTTCTTTCTTTCTTTCTTTCTTTCTTCTTTCTTTGTCATTCTACCTTTTATTGTTCAATCACTTTTTGAAATGCTCTTTAAGTACAAACTCTGTTTCATATATTTATTATGGCCACTACTGTTACTTATAGTAAAGCCATCATTTCTTCCGACTTGACGTTTCAGTACTAGGCTAGAGTTTCGTTCGCTAAATCGCGACATCGCGAACGAAACTCGATTTGCCGTGATATATCGATTTGAATAACTGCCTGCGATTGGCTAGTTAAAGTGATTTTCCTTCTGACCGCTAGATAACTCTAGGGTAACACTGAAACGTCAAGTCGGAAGTATTGATGGCTTTACTATAGGGAATTGTCTGATTTATCCTCGAAAAATCAGGAAATTGTCAGGGATATCATCTGTTGGTTGGTTTTGGTAGACGTCTGAAATAGGTAGACTGTACTGTATTACTAGCAGCTTCGGTGGAGTAGTTGGTAGCATGCTGAACTGCTGTACCCAAGATTGCAGGTTCAAACGCGCGATCTTGTGTACAGCAGTTCAGTATGCCTTCCTTCGGAGGGGAAGTAAAGCCGGCGGTCCCATGTCATAGATTTATGGCATATAAATGATCCTTCCACTAACTAAACTTGTGTGGCTAAATTTCTAGGTTCCAACGTTCACCACTAGGTGTTGGTGACATCTGGTGGTGAAAGTTGGAACTACTTGAAATTGAACGGAACTTGAGGCTCACCCCATGGGTGTCCACTTGAAGCAGCTACAGCCTCTAGCGAGCCGAACATGTCCTCGGACACTCCCGGCACTGAAAGCTATATGCTAAATAAATAACTGTATTACTAAAACAATGACATGCTTTGTGGTACTCTGTACTGAATTATCAATTCATTGTACATGGAGTATTGAACAAAAATGTTCCAAATGCCTTAAGAAAATAAACTTGTCAACAATATCTCCTTGCCTGCTGATGCGTTCTCTTCATGCGAAATCTCGCCATCGATGAAAAATCAACACCTCCGTTGCGATTGCCTCCGGCTGTTGCTCCACGTACGTTAATGCCATAACCAATGTACTCGTACTTAATCCTTCACTGTGAGACATCGTTTTATCCTTTTGTTCTGCAATACCTCGTTCTTCTTCTTCACCATCCTGATGTTTGTCAGTGCTTGTCCCACGGCTGCAACCTCCACACTGGGTGTCCAAGATTTTAGTGTACACCAAACGTTCAATTAAGTCCACCCATGTCAGATAACACGGAATGTGGGATAAGCGAAGGTCGTGTTAGGATAGCCAGGGATAAACTGAACAACTTGGTTTAATGGTAAAAAATGTTTAATACGAGTAATATATGACCTTTTACACAGGCCCGAACTGACCGTTACAACTTCTTCTTCCTCTCTGGGCCATTACCTCTCTCTCAACATTAGTAACTAACAGTGTTGGTGTAATTATAACACCATTGGATCGACCAATTAAAAGTCTCCATTTTCAGAAAGAATTCTGAGCGAGTTCAGAATTAGTAAAGGTTGAGATTTAAAGTATATGGGATGGAACATGATAAGAACAAAGACAAAAAATAAAGAGAGAGCAAGTAGCTTTAACATAAATATATATTCAATATAATAAACAAGTTAACAATTTTCTTATAAGATTGCGTCTAGCAATAAACATTGAAACCAGGTTAGTGCCTTAAACATAACTAAATTAAAGTTACAGATCTTCTGATTGAAAATAAAAATTAATTTGTAAAGATTTGTGAAGGCTGACAGGGAGAAAAATCCTGTCGTATCTTTGAAAAAGAATGTTTTGGAGAGTTGCCAAAATGCAACAGAATAACTTGCAAATAAATGTGATAGCAGAAACAGAATGCGTGAACTGCATGCACTATTTACTGAGAAGTTGAGATGGCAGAAACAGGTGGGCAAGTAGCCCATAACCTGAACGTGAACCATAAAATAAGTAGTGCACAAGAACAGTGCAATGGCAGATGCAGGTCTGCTTTAGAATAAACATGACACAGTATGAAATACATAATACATCTTAGTACTTAACTTTGTAAGATAGTGCTAGCGACAATCCACATTTGCGTAGCACAAGGAAGACATAGGTTATGTCTAGTTTGAGATTGCGTGCACAAAAGTACTTAACTTGAAAGGGTGTGGTTAACATCCCACATGTGTGCGTAGATCACTTGAGAAATAGTTAATTTCCAGTTGTGGTTTCTTTCACAAAAGTATTTGACGGAGCTGTAGAACACTCGCAGAATAGTAAGGTTGACCTTAGCTATTAGAAAAATGAAGTGACAATATTCACTTATGTCGGAATAGATTTCCTTAGTCCATGAAGATGTATACTTGTGTTCGTTTTGCAGGAACACGTTAAAGTTCGATCCAAGTTGGATTATTTGAAACATGTCTTTGACGACATGGCGAAGGTTAAAGTTAACACTTCATGATGCAGAATTACGATGCGAAGTTTTTACAATTCTGAAGTTTATCGTCCGGTGCTCAAGACGGGTGGATAGCGTAATGCTAACTCGGAAATCACATCGGGGATGGGTCGGCCAGCAGCTTAAATAGTAGACAGAACAAGAGTCCAGAATGATCGATGTCCGGCCATTGGCGTGTCCCAAACAGGATGCCAGGAAGAAGCGTGCTGATTGGCAGAGAGAGGCCACGTCATGGAGACGGCCAATGAGCGCGTAGCATACTGAGGTCAGCTGGACAGGCCATGATACCACGAGGTATGAGAAAGGTGACCTAATTAACACTTGGAAAAATGTCTTAAAGGCGAGATAGATATTGTAACACAACAGGTGAGTATGAAAATAATTTTAAATATAATTGAATTAAACAAGAAAGTCACTAACACATGGTGACGAAAAATGAGGTTATGAAATCAAATACTAGTCTGACTTTTGCCATAACAAAAACCTACAAAAATTAACAAGTTAATCATTCGCAAATGCGAACAAGTGTTACCAACTCCTTCATATTTCCAGTCGGTTGAGCAGGACTCGACTGTATATATATTTGTTATGGACTACAGAAGAGGGAGAAAACTATAGCAACGATGTGAATGTGCGTATGTAAGCGCACGAAACTTTAATTTTAAAAAATTATAACAAAAAAATATTTTAAAAATCTCAGTTGGTCTAATTCTGTCCTTTAAATCCAAGGTCCATTGAACCAAGGTCTACTAAATCAAAAGTTTACTGTATTTTGGTTCGTGCAACGAAATTTGAATTGAAGAATGGTCTCAGGGGAGCCTGTGCTCGTATGACGAGAGCACCAAATTTCATTTAAAGAGCACCAAGTTGAGAATGCCAGTATGATGACCGAGACAGCATCGGCTTGACACCCCACATGATCTAAAAATTGCCCAACTTCGTCCTGACATGGCACACATCGTGTAATATGGCGTCCGAGAACCAAAAAAGCAGACCCTGCTAATTTGTGGGACAAATGCTAAAGAATCCCATCGCTTTTACTCTTCATGTTAAGACCAGTTGCACACTACTGTATTATGCTGAGAGGTATCTAGTACAGTAGACTCTTGGCTATCCGGCCTAATGTGGCGAAAGGCCAAGCCGGCTAGGCCGGGGTTCTATATTCTCTCTTCCGATCCAAGCCATACTGTATCATTAAAAGCACCCTTTTTAGCCTATTTTCAATTTTGAAAAAAAAAAAAAAAAAAAAATAGGCTCATGAGATCATCTTTTGTCTGTGTGTGTGTCCCCCTAATAACTTCTAAACGGCTGGAGCGATTTCAATGAAACTCTGTAAGTTCATAGCACTATTCCGGACGACCCCGACCGTGCCCTTCAAATTTTGTTATGTCTCACCAATCCAAAGAGCAAGAGCAAGACGGGCGAAATCCTCACGACGTGTGAACAGCAGCTGACAAGATGGAGAGAACACTTTGCGGAGGTTCTTAATAGAGATAGAGGACCAGAAAGGAAGCAGCAAGGAGAAGATGAAGAGGAAGCAGAAAGTGACCCAAGCATCAGCCTCGACTCCCCAACTCGGGGCGAAATACGGACAGCGTTGAAGCAGATGAAATGCGGGAAGGCACCAGGTCTGGATAATATTCCAGCGGAAGTACTGAAAGCAGACCTGGATATTACGATCGATCTGCTGCACCCGCTGTTGGAGAAGATCTGGAAGGAGGAGAAAATACCAACCGACTGGAACAAGGGGTTGATAGTCAAGTTGCCGAAGAAAGGGGACACCACAAACTGTAACAACTGGAGGGGTATCACTTTGCTGTCCATTCCAAGCAAAGTGCTGGCGAGAGTCATCCTGAATCGTATAAAAGACTGCGTAGAAAAAAGGCTTCGGAAGGAACAGGCTGGATTTCGACAACATCGCAGCTGTGTGGATCTCATCAACACCCTCCGAATCATCCTGGAGCAGAGTGTGGAGTGGCGGAATACCCTTTACCTCACATTTGTTTACTTCGAGAAAGCCTTCGACTCCGTAAATCAAAGAATCATGTGGAAGACCCTTGAGGAATATAAAATTCCAATAAAGATCATCAGAATCATGGAAGAGACGTACGAAGGGTATGAGTGCCAGGTTCTTCACGAAGGCAAATTAACAGAAAAGATAAAGGTCAGTTCCGGAGTGAGACAGGGGTGTGTCCTTTCCCCCACTCTGTTCCTGTTGGTCCTGGATAGTGTGATGAAGAAGGTAATGGGAGGACGGAAGAGGGGTATTCAATGGGGTATAAATGACAGGCTTGAAGATCTGGATTTCGCAGACTACATTTGTCTTATGGCACAACGGTACCGAGACATAGAAGATAAGCTGGGGAGGTTGCAGAGAGAAGCAGAACGTGCAGGACTGATGATCAACACCAATAAGACCAAAGAGATGAGGATAAATTCTGACATCACGACTAGTTTGACAGTCAACGGAAAGGACATTGAGCGAGTTGAGTCCTTCCTCTACCTTGGAAGTATAGTCACAAATGATGGGGGAGCAGAGGAAGATGTTCGAAGCCGTATCAGGAAGGCAAATGGTGCCTTTGTCCAGCTCTACCCCATCTGGAGAAATAGAAACATTTCCAGGAAGACCAAGCTCCGCCTTTTCAATAGCAACGTAAAGTCGAATCTTCTCTACGGCTGTGAAACATGGAAAGTCACAAAACCTATCAACAACCAGCTACAGGTGTTCATTAACAGATGTCTGCGTCGCATCATGAATGTGAGGTGGCCGGACATAATCTCAAATGAAGATATTTGGACCATCACCAATCAACAACCGATTAGCATCCAGATCAAGGAGAGGAAATGGCGCTGGACTGGTCACACACTAAGGAAGCCGGACGGAGCTATTGAGAGGGCGGCGCAAGACTGGAATCCTCAAGGCGCCAGGAAGCGAGGTCGACCTAAGAAGACCTGGAAGAGGACGATCGAAAATGAAATTGCAGAGGTGGACAAGAACTGGAGTCAAGTGAAGAGAATGGCCAGGAACCGTACTGCGTGGAGAAATTTTGCCAAGGCCCTATGCTCCGGAAGGAGCGGCAGGAATTAAGTAAGTAAGTAATCCAATATGGCGGCTGTGTGAAATATATAACCAGCATTCAATATCTCGGAAACTATTCCCGATATCACCCTGTAATTTTGTACGGTGATAAAGGGAACTACTAGAAGTTCACCTTTGTGACTTTTGAAAAACTGGTAACTACAAAACCAACATGGCGGCCATGCAAATTTGCGACTTAAATAAACGTTTCTCGCTATTTAACCAACCAAATGCACTAAAACTTGGTACAGTATATGTTTATACACATTGTAATGCACGGACTTCTAACTTCGTTCAATTGTTTACATAAACACAAGATTGCGGATGTGCGAAATATTTCACCGGCATTCTATATCTCTGAAACTATTAGCGGTATCACCCTGAAATTTTGTACGGAGATAAAGGGTACTACTGGAAGTTCATCTATAAGACTTTCAAAAACCGGTTAACTACAAAACGAACATGGCGGCCAAGAGAATTTGAAATTTTTAAATAGACCTTTCTCGTGATTTAATGTTCCAAACGCAGGAAATGTTTATACACATTGTAATGCACTGGTATCTAATTTAGTTCAATTGTTTACATAACCTCAAGATGGCGGCCATGCGAATTTTAAAATTAAGTTTTTATTTCTTGTGTCGTAATCATGTGATCGAAGTGAAAGTTTGAATAATTAACCTACGAAAAAAAATTCCTTTAATGGTACATGACTCTTTGGCCTATACATTTAACAATCCAACATGGCGACCATATGAAATATTTAGACTGCTCTGAATATCTACGAATCTATTATAGCAATCAAACTGAATTTTTTTTTATGTTCATAGGGGCTATGAACTTAAGTTCACCTATAGGACTTTAAATAACCTGGTGATCACAAATCCAACATGGCGGCGATGCGAAGTATGAATATTCACATGGACGTTTCTTGCAATTTAACCATCCGAGTGCAGTGAAACTTGGTACAGTAAATCCTTATACGAATGTTAATCCACTAGCATCTAATTTATTTCAATTGTTTCCATAACCACAAGATGGCAGCTGTGCGAAATTTTAAAATCTCCTTGTTACTTCTTGTGTCCTAAACATGCGATTGAAGTTTGAATGCTACACGTACACAATAATCTTCATGTAACAGTACATAACTCTAGGACCTACATATATAAAATCCAACATGGCGACCATCCGAAATATTTAGTCGGTTCTCAATATTGTACAGTCCCCCAGGGGTCTGCACCCCCTAGAGGCCATCCCCCCATCATCTATTTAAATCACCCCTAACTGGCAGATCTCGTAAGTCCAGAACAACATCTTTAACACCGCAAGGGCAAGCTAGCCAGCCTGGAAAGCTTGCCAAATACTTGCATCACACCACAAACAGCTACACATAATTAACTGGGGCATCTATGCCATCGGAATGACGACGAAGCAGCACCAAAGCCTATAAGAGGTAGGCTTTAAGGAGGACAAGCTCTCTCTCAATTACCAGTCTTACAGTGCATCAGCCGCAGGCCCTGCTCGTTATCATCAGGTGAGTCAGCAGTGTTCAGAGTTCCTATATTTTGTGACCTACTCCACAAACTTGTACACTTAAATTGTGACATTCATTACATCCCCTAAAAGGGACTCATAATTTCATATTACTGACCAATAAATACTTGGTCAGTACACTACACTTGTATTACTGTTTACACGCCTCTTTACGCCCTAACTCCTTTCCTGACTCCCGTCACGATTAGACATGACGCACAGTAGCCAAACAGTTGCTAGCTCCGGTATCATTGTGTTTCCCGTAGAGGCCCGACTGCCAGAAGCAGCGTGCCGCCATATAGCTGACGCGTGCTCGTCGGTTATATAACCATCCAGCCAGCTGGAAGAGTAGCACGTTGACCTGTACACTAAGTTCCATCCCCTGAAATACACTTACGTCTTTTATAGGAGCACCCCCCTAGCATTCTAACACTAAACAACACTCTACACTGGTCAGCTTACCCGACTACGGGAAGCTACCCCCTTTTAGGCACCTCCTTATAAATTAACACAATAACACTTCCGTTTTAGATCCAACTACCCCCCCACTAAGGGATCTAAAACAGATAGTGGAGGCCGGGTACCACGCACAGTAAAATAGGGCTCATACAACGAGTTCTCGTGGTCAAAACGGCCCGTACCGCATATAGCCAAGCGAGACTGAAAATTTTTTTTTCTTCTCAGACAGAAAGCAGTTTTTTTTTGCTTCGCACTATCTACACAGGGGAAATTCTTAGCAAACCAACCCCCCAGCCCCAGAAAGAATCAGAGAGACACAGGATACACTGACAAACACGCACAGTTTTTTTTCTTAGAAGACGCATACACTTCATTCAGAATGGCACCTCATGCAGAAACAACAGAGATTGTAAGCCATAGAGGCAGTAGGGGTATGCCAATATTATTAGCATTATTGCTCAGATGCCAGAGGCACATACAAAGCCGGCAAACACAGATACGGGCACTCCAAACAAAAATCGGGGCAATACAGGGCAAACAGCCATACACTCCGTCAGAGGGTAGGACAGCGCAATTAAGATGCGCACATAAGCACTTGAGGCACATACACAAACACCTCAATAGGATCCATATCCAAAGACTCAGAATACACGATCGATTGATCACCACACATGGTCCTGTAATAGACAATGCAACCCTCGAGAGGATGAGGGTGCACTACACGATTTTACACACTCAGTACAGGGAGTTAATTCGCGAACAAGCGTTTCTCCAACTGGCGGCCACAGAACTATACAAAACACAACCATATTGATACAACAGTTTGCCAGCAGGCCATGAGCCTCAACAGGCAGTACGCCCAAATTTGGGGCGAACATAAGGAACTCCGGGCTCACTAGGCCATTTTCGAGTACATGGCAGGGCCACCAGCCCAGCCGAGAGAGGACATAAGCGTAGATACGCTAACTCGGCAATTTGCGAGGATGTCCCTCTCGCCACGTACTGCCACACATGGGAAGGAGTTCACCGTGGCCACAGTCCAGAAGACGGCCAGGTTAGACTCCAATACACTGCGGGGACAAAGTTACACCATTACACATCCCTTAGCGCCGGTTCGGAAGGCAATTTTGCCAAACCGGGCAGCAGAACCTAGGCCAACCCCCTCGGAACGGACGAACGAGAGGGAGTTGAAGCCAGGACTCTCAGAAACACATTATATGACAGGGAGAAAACGGGAGGTAACCACGTCATGGACTGAGGACGTAGAGCCCGCCCTACAGCACATTAAACCCACATACACCTACACAAGGGGGCAAACACAATGGCAGGAGTCTGCCGTGGCCACAGGCCAGGAAGCGGTCAGACTACATGCCACTACATCGCTAGGGCATACACAGGCCATCAAACGGCCTTTGCCGCTAGTCCAAAGGGCAATTTTGCCAGGACGAAAGCGGGCACCGGCATTCGTACCCCAGGTGCGAATGCATAAGAGGGTGTTGCATTCAGGCCCTCAGGATGCACAATACACGCCCGCACATTTTGACCAGGCACTAACACACGGTACACGGGGTATAGGAAAGGTGTTATTACCTACCCCACAAAACCACTCAGTCAAAAATACACACACCCCCGTAAACTCGACTAGGGTAGCGCAGAGCGCAATTAGGCCCTCAAGTACAGGCACACTCAGACCAACAGACAGGCGTTACGGTGGAAGTAGGCCCAGGCTTACTTTGCTACAAACTCCTCCGAAAAATGGCAAAGAAGCGCCCCAATGGGTGTCGGGGGCCTATGCCCTCGTAACAGGGCGGAAGTCTTCACCTTTCCGAGCAAGGACGCTCGGACGGGAATAACGACTTCCACCAGGGACACAAAAATAAGCTAATATCACTTGAACCTATATTAGGGATACACGTAAGCTCGTTTACACGTGAGAAATACGGCAATAGACACACAGAGACTCACAAACATAAACGGCACATTTTTTTTTTCATGTATATGCAATGCAACATGGCTAAACCAACAGTATAGAATTCAATATTCTTCTTGGTTGTTTTTTTTTGGGCCCCTAGCATTTTTTTTTCTCAGGCCATCCATGGTTATTGAGCATGGTTGGTCCATATTATAACTTGGATAGCGTAAAGTTTCTAATATCCAAAGCCAAGCGGAAGCCAATCAGGCGAGCCACGCGGCTTAAGGCCGGAAAGAGCTATTCTGAACACAGTTTAAGCATCAAATCACAGCATAGAGCTTAGACGGGTCTTTCTAGGTAGAAATGACTAAGTGTTCTATGTTCCGGTCCCACAGTTTGACAGATTCTCTTGTGACGGGCGAGAGCCCTAATCGTGGCAAGAATTAAGAACATTTCAAAACATTTGGTGAGGTGTGCTTTAACCAACTGAAGAGCCCAATAGCACACCTGGGCGAAACACTGTCATCTTGTTGAGTTATGCCGCAACATTTAGCACTATTTGTGTTTAAATATATTATGGCTCAACGGACAATGCATATTTTCTTATGAAAATTGTATATTCAATGCCAAGGTAAGGTTATTGCTTTGGAGTGGAGTTTCGACTCCCACAGTGCACTGGCTTTGCTCGTGACGTGGATACACACGTATCAAATACGTCTTGCAATGGCCTTCCCAGTGTGTACTAGACAGTGTCGGTAGATTCCCCTGAGACGTAACTAGATTACTGCCGTACCAACGTCACCAAATAGGTGGATAGTACGCTCAGGTCCTCCTCCTCATTTTTAAACATTTTTCATATTGCTTACGACACAATTTTTACAGACTACCGCCACCTGCCAACCCACTTTAATAAGCATAAAGCAGTGGGCAGGCGACATACAATATATCTTCTATACCCTTTCCAAAGTGCTCTCTTAATTCGGAGCGGGGCATAACTCATTTTTTTTTGCCTCACGCACTAATCCCGAGAAAGGAACGTGGCCAGGTTGAACTGTATGTATTTAATCCATAGGCATACATGACACAGTACACTGCCTATAACATGACTTTTTCTCACCTCCATAACAACACGCAAGCTAAAACGCAACCACACCATAGGGTGAAAATCCCAGACTTAGGGAAACCCTACATATTTTTGGAAGGCACACAGTCAATTTACATTGCCACATGACAGTAATACACTACCAAACTGTCCCGGAGACACAGCCTAGAATGGCACCAGAAACAATTACTCTGGTTAAAGACGGTCTCAAAACCCGCAACCTTCTGAATACCAGGAATGTAAGGTCGGGTAGCTATCCAGTTGCAGGATAGGAAAGTGAGGAAGCTAAAACAGATTGGGACAGTTCCACTAACAGATGTTCATAAATGAAAAACAACAAAATCACCTCCGGCACCTAGTCACCAAACACGCGACTAGCGGCCCGGAGACACTCGTGTATAACGACATTTTGTACTGTCCCCGTAAACCCGGATAGTAGGCTGTCAGATATCCGCCCCCTCAATCGGATTGCCAATAATCAACCGCACCGGCTCAGCTACACCAATGAAAATGGCACTGACAGAAACTACCGAGGTTTGAGCACAGAAGTTACCAAGAAAATTATTGTGGAACACACCAAAATAGACGGGGGTTCATACTTACCTTTACTTACCTCTTAAAAATTATCTCGGGGATTGGGTTGACAACAGGATCTCTAAAGTATGCTCCCACAATAACCTCCACCATGACATTTAAAAATGAACCAGAACGGAGACGAGAACTTTGAACTGTACAAAAGCTTTTATTTCAAATAAAGGGTATGATTTTAACAACTCAACAAAATAAATGTGGCTATCAGTAGCCCATGTCAATCTGACTATGTCCACCTTAAGGACTTGCAAAGTTATCATACAACATGTTAGCTCCCACGAGCTCAAAATAACGTAATATTCAAAACACATTTGGACTGGAAAAGGAAGTCAGGACGAGACACATATACAGAGCATTTGGTTTCTTTTAATAAACATGACACTTGTATTTATAGGCACAAGGCCAGAATGTAGACGACCTCGCCCGCTGATAACCAGTTGTCTGGCCAGCTGCCGTCTACCCTTCAACCTGACGCACACCTGTCAAATGGGGCTCACTTGTCATGCCACACTGCGTAAGAATCCAGCTCCCTCTCAAAAGCTTTAAATGTCCGCAAGACAACTCATATATATTGACGCAAATCTTTCAAATGCTTTACTCACATACCACTGGATTATTCTGACAATCCCTAAACTTGTTAAATTATCATCCAAATGTTTAATAAGCATAGTTTAGAGTATAAAACACACTCTTAAATGTTTATAACAAAAACTCATAAATTATTGATAACAATTAGAAATTGTTTATAATATTGTCGAAGATAATTACAAAAATTTTAAACACGCCTCTAACATTACTTTCGTTCCACATTATTGTCAAAGGTATTTACATCATTATTTACAATATTAACATTTAAATTATTCAAATTATTAATTTAAGAAATACATTTAACCACATGTTCATCCGGTTGGTAATTTCATAATCGTGTCAATATAATCGATCAATGAAGGTTAGTTATACATGTAATGTCACAATCTGGTTTAATAAAGGTTGTAATAATTATTATAATTATTTGTGACGGTAATCTTCATTCAAAATCTTATCTCAAATTCTTTCAATACTCTTGTTAATTATAACAGTAAATTCACTTGATTAATTTTCAAAGGACTAAGATAATACACTCCATCGGAAAATAATTCGCTTACAAAATAATGCACAAACTGCATTAAAATAGGCCCAAAATTCATCATATATTAATATATATGGCATCAAAATCTTCCACAGAACTTACAAAAACCTCCACTAACAAATTCTTTAACATCATTAATTACTGTGGGAACCTCCTTCATTTATTCTAGGGCATTATACACACATCAAAAAAAGTTTTGCATCACCTCGGTTCCAAGAGTTCCGGAACCTTTAAATACAAAGGGAATAGAGATCAACACAAACAACATTTCAGCTCGTTTTATTGCTCATGAGACCCACACATTGCATGTTGTACCATCATACAGCTAGACTTTCAGCATTTGTGGTCCAGATTGCAGTACACACCACTACCTCTAATACCCAGTAGCACGTCCTCTTGCATTGATGCATGCCTGTATTCGTCGTGGCATACTATCCACAAGTTCATCAAGACACTGTTGGTCCAAATTGTCCCACTCCTCAACGACAATTCGGCGTAAATCTCTCAGAGTGGTTGGTGGGTCAAGACGTCCATAAACAGCCCTTTTCAACATATCCCAGGCATGTTCGATAGGGTTCATGTCTGGCGAACATGCTGGCCACTGTAGTCGAGCGATGTCGTTATCTTGAAGGAACGCATTCACAAGATGTGCACGATGAGGTCGAGAATTGTCGTCCATGAAGACAAATGCCTCTCCAATATTCTGCCGATATGGTTGCACTATGGGTCGGAGGATGTCATTCAGGTATCGTAAAGCCGTTTCGGAGCCTTCCATGACCATCAGTGGCGTACGTCGGCCCCACATAATGCCACCCCAAAACATCAGGGAACCACCACCTTGCTGCACTCGCTGGACAGTGTGTCTAAGACGTTCAGCCTGACCAGGGTGCCTCCAAACACGTCTCCGACGATTGTCTGGTTGAAGGCATATGCGACACTCATCGGTGAAGAGAACGTGATGCCAATTCCGTGGGGTCCATTCAGCATGTTGTTGGGCCCATCTGTACCGCGCTGCATGGTGTCGGGGTTGCAAAGCTGGACCTCGCCATGGACGTCGGGAGTGAAGTTGCGCATCATGCAGCCTATTGCGCACAGTTTGAGTTGAAACACGACGTCCTGTGGCTGAACGAAACGCATTATTCAACATGGTGGCATTGCTGTCAGGGTTCCTCCGAGCGGCAATCCGTAAGTAGCGGTCATCCACTACAGTAGTAGCCCTTGGGCGGCCTGAGCGAGGCCTGTCATCGACAGTTCCTGTATCTCTGTACCTCCTCCATGTCCGAACAACATCGCTTTGGTTCACTCTGAGACGCCTGGAAACTTCCCTTGTTGAGAGCCCTTCTTGACACAAAGTAACAATGCGGACGCGATCGAACTGCGGTATTGACCTTCTAGGCATGGTAGAACTACAGACAACATGAGCAGCGTACCTTCGTCCTGGTGGAATGACTGGAACTGATCGGCTGTCGTACCCCCTCCGTCTAATAGGCCCTGCTCATGCATGGTTGTTTACATCTTTGAGCAGTTTTAGTGACATCTATGAACAGTCAAAGGGACTGTATCTTGGATACAATATACACAGTCAACGTCTATATGCCGGAGATCTGGGAACCGAGGTGATGCAAAACTTTTTTTGATGTGTGTACATCAGCGACTTTCAACACGTCCGCTGCACTAGCGATTATACATTCATAGTTCCACTTCAGTTAGTTAGTTAGTTAGTTATTGTTGTTTTAAGGGGCGGAACTACGAGGTCATCTGCCCCTAGTTCCACTTCAAAAATTCTTATAATCATTAATTGTTTCAAAACTGTTGTCATTTAACCTTCGTGGATTTCATTCATGAATCGAAATGAAGTAAAAATTTGCCAATCACAAACAAATTTAATAGTGAATACGCTGGTCTATCAAAATTTAAGATTAACATCTTCAAAGAATTGTAGTATAAAAATACTATCATCAAACAAAGTGCGACTAAACTGCAAAATAGTCGAATAGAATCCAATTAGACTGGGGAATGCAAACATCATTATATAAATCTCTAATTGAGAAAAAAAACTCCTAACAAAAGTTCACGACTTTAATGCATTCAATAATTCATAATTAAAGTTCATCTTTCACAAAATGGTCTATGATGCAATGGTCGTTCATAATTGACGATAAATGTCTGTGTTGCAATCAATTCAAATAACGACTAGTATTTCCAAGATCGTCGACAACGTAATGGATTTTAACGCTCTAAAATCATTTAAATGTTCTTCCTTCTTGATGATGACAGAAAATTGGTCAAAGTAATTAAACTGGGGTAGAATTACTTTAATAAAGTGACACTCTGTCTGAATTTAAATCTGCCATAAAAATCATTAACTTACAGTCAAATCGTGACTACAAAAATAAGCAAATTACTGAAAAATCTAAATATCAGTCTCAACTGATCCAAAATCGTTTAACTATGCCCATGACATAACAATGTCTTAATAAATCGTCGAAAAAGGCATAACTCATCAAGGTGTACTGAGAATAGGAATCTCAAACAAGAATATAGGGCAAAATACATGAGGACAAAAAATATGGGAAAATGGTTGCTCAAATATCGTTAAGAAACTCAAATACAATAAACGTTCACGACTACCTTATCTGCTGGTTGAAGTTCCAGAGGAAAATTCCCCAAAGAAGACTGCTGATGGATCCATTTCACCAACTTGAAGATGAGCTCCATCCTTGAAACAAGAAACAGCACCCTCGGAGAATCGAACTGCTTCCTCCTCCGGAAATTGCACTGCTCCGTGAAGACGAAATACATCCTTCCGGCAAAATTCTTCTTTTTGAGTCGGGATAACCCTGACCTCTCTTGAAAAATCCCTGAAGTTCCAGTAGAAAATCGCCATGAAGTTTTTGTAGTAATTTCCGAAGAAATATTCATATTCAGTGAGTATGAAATCGTTTCCATTGCTGTTTGATAGTATTCAGCCTTGAACCACGAAACATGGGTGTAGATGGTTATTGACCACATGTTCGCTTGTGTGGAATGGCAATTAGCGAAGTTCCATGCTGCTATCTTACTCCGTTGAAATATGTCCCAATTGCATTAAAGTCCTTTAGCCTTCCATCTTCTCTTCGGTTATGGTAATAGAAGAACAAACTGCCATATTAAACTGCTCCATAATACTGTAGCGTTGTGTCACAAAAGCAATCTGAAGTCTCCCTATTTCACTAGCCGTGTCAGCCGTGGCGTAGAATCTGGCGATACAAAGTGCTTCTCAGGTGGCGAGAAAATCACTTTTGTCAGTCGTCTAAAATTGCCAATATCTTCCAAAATAACTCCTCGAAATTGTTCAACTTTTCTACACTCCTTAATGTAGCACTGCACAATAGAATTAGCTTATAGGCGACCGCTAACTGTTCATAGCTAATCTTGTAGACGCGTTATAATGTGCGTTTTAACTTCACCTAGTTTTACTCACTGTAAACCTGCACTGCTTGTATGCTCGACTCTCGTTTAATGCAGTGGCTTCACCACGCGTTATAAAGACTACTCTTTCTACTAATCTCACTCGACGTCTCACCGAAATGACTATATAAGAACTGAGACTGAAGATCTGACGATTTGAGCTATCAGACGATTGAGCTTTGACGATTAGAGCTTCGATGATCTGAGAATGAGAATCCTCTCTTCTGCGCAAGGCCTTTTATAAACTTCATGAGGGGCGTATCCATCCCTTCCATAGCGTGTTACTGCGTCATCGCTAGAAGTTCCAACTTCGTCAATACATGACAGATTTTCAAAATTCAAAAACTGAAAATAAATTTCACCAAAATTCCAGAACAATGCCTCTACTGCAAATGGATTTCCACAATTCTGCATTCCAAAAGTAATAAAAATACCATAGCATACCTGCCAACTTTTACGGTTTATCCGTAAAATTTACGGAAATTGCAGCATTTTACGGTTTTACGGATGAAGGGTGTCATTTTACGATTTCGCGGACAAGAATTTGAAAAGATAATTTACATTCGATAATACCGCCCACTTCCGTACAATCGATTGTTTACGTGGGTCGAAGGCAAGTCCACGATAGTCGATAACTCGTTCTTTGATATGATTCGTACTTTTAACCGTGTGATGTTTGTGTCTTCATTGTAATTGAATTTGAAGCCGGGATAACCGTTCTTCCATGTGAATCTTTGGTGTCGACAGGCTCTGCTTCGCATATTCTTTGTTCCGTTCCGTTCGCTCGTTGCGATTTAAACCATATTCTTTGACCACGTTAGTTGTTCATTGTTCGCGAAGTTGGCGTTCCTTGAATGTTTTTGTCTTTTAAGGTTATGGCATATTGTAATGAAGCGTTCGAGTTTTTGTGCTATAACTTCGTGCTTCGCAGTTTCCTGTATTCCTTGGACTAATTACATTCGTTCCACGTGTGTGTGTGTTTTTTTATTTCTACCATGTGCATATTCTTTCTTCACGTTGACAGTGACGTAATTAGGGCCGAGTGTCTGTTTACTTCCTTTTTGGTGGAACACAATGTGCCCTTAAGTGCGGCTGATCATGCTGGTGCTTTATTTAAGATGTTTCCCACATCAGAAGTTGCAAAGAAATATAGTTGTGGTCGCACGAAAACGACATGCTTTGTAAATAAAATGGCAAAAAATGCATCATCTGAAGTTGTTAAGTGCCTTCAGAACGGACCGGATACAGATAAATCCCTTTTCTTTCCATCAGTGAGAAACTACTTTTGTACTGCCTGTGACTACATCATCAACAAGTTTCCACTCAAGGATGACGTGTTAAAGAAAGCTCAAGTTGCTAGGTTAGACAAAATTGAAGATGCACAGTTTTCTTCCATTCGTTTTTTCTTGGAAAAGTTTCCTATCATGTTATGCAAGGAAGAGAATGAAACTACAGATGAGGTGGTGAATGAGCTTCAGAGGCAGTTCACAGCTCTTCAGGTAGATGACACTTCGGCTGCACATCAAGATGCTGCAAGTGATTCCAGTTGGGCACAAATATCAAGAATTCGTGGAGCCGATAGACTTCTTAAGTATAACCGAATTTCTAGAGTAATGCTCTGTGTTCTCACCATACCCCATAGCAATGCAGAATGTCAACGTGTTTTTAGCCTTGTGAAGAAAAATAGAACACAGTTCAGGTCATCCATGTCCAATGAATCTCTGGAGTCTATTTCTATTTTGAAGACCAGGAGTTCTGGTCGCTGTTATGACAAAATATTTTCTCATGACTTTTTGCAGGAAGCTAAAAAGACCACAACCATGACTTTAAAGTCGAACTAGCATGTGATTTGCAGTGTGTATTATATTATTTCTTGCCTGTGTTACGTTAAACAAGTTTTATTGTTTAAAGCCTTTTTCAATTATCGTATATCAGCTTAATCTATCAAGGAAGTCCTGTTATGTGTGCTCCAAACCAATATTCACCACGCCTGCTGCTGATTAACATGGATTTCTTCTGGATTGTTATGTTCATCTACAAATTATGTAAGTAGATATGACTTCATTGAAGTATCCTGTTTAAAGCATGAATTATTGTATTTTGTAGCCCAGAAGTATTATTATTTTCGTCAAGCCGGGGGTATATCGAAAATCGTTCGATTTTTTGCCGCGCGTGAGTTTTACTGATAGCCCTTTTCAAAAGTTGGCAGGTATGCCATAGTTTCAGCAATCTCCGTCTTCCTTCAGACTATCGTTCATTGGTTCGAGCCTCCCCTCCAATAGCATAATTTCTTCCTCAGCAGAATTCCACGTTTCCTGCGACTGCGTCGTAAATCTCTGATCTTTCTCGAATAAATGCTGACGTCACTGAGAATCTCAGCTCAAGTAGCCTGCTGGCATAACGTCTGCGTCATCCGTGCTTACGTCATGACTACCCACGTCATAACTATGACAGCCATAACTTTCTTTATAATTTTCCAAAATAGCCACCGTGGTCTTTAGATAATTCAATTTACGGGGGCAGTACCATGGATAGGGATATATTTGACCCACGTTACAGTTAGCACAAAACTTGGGAACACAAATGTAGACAATGAAAGGTTCTTTTACAGTGCGGAAAGCCTCACTCGCAATGACAGGGACAGCACTCAAGTTCACACATACGCGTGCCGGAAAAATGAGCATTGTCAGAACAACTAACAAGCGAGTGCGCACGCCATTGTAATTCAACACTACCGCTATCAGCAATAAGGCACTCGTGGCTGAGCGACCTTGGCTGGCACAAACACACTAAGAGCTCTCCAGGCGAACCTGGGAAATACACGTTCATTTACGCCAAATCCAGAACCCCATAACTCCCCAAATTACACTACGGGGAGAATTCAAAAACACACAAACTCTTCCCAGGAATGCGTATTCTTATCTGCGCATTTTGAATACACGGTACATGTGCCAGGGCATACACGGCATGGATATCGTCATACCAGGTATTTACAGCATGCCGGGTCCGAACTCATAATCACACACCACACTCGTACCAAAAACTAACTAACCAATGGTATTTTTGGTACGAGAGACACAAGCAAAAACCACACTGAGGACACCTCAATCCAAGAAACACAACGCAGACACAGAACACAGAGAATCACATAAGATCACGGGTCCAAATCCCAGTAAAAATTGGACACCGTGGAAAACAACTATCCGGGCTCCCAATCACACCGAAATTGGCCCATACAAGTACATAACCAGGTAATACCACATTTCCGACGGCCAAATACCGTGCATAAAATTCAATTACACCTGACATAGAAAATAGATTTCCCAGACACAGGTATGAAAATTTCGTAAGGCAAAAGTCTTATGGAATAGTGGCCACACAACAGTGCTAGCTAAATAGGACGAATTGCTACATTGGTCCGCCCGGAATACCGAACAATGACAACACTCACATACTGGCGAAAAATCACGTACGCAAACAAATGAAAGCACAACATGACGAAAATACTGACTTGCAGGTTTCACCGCATTGCCACACGGCTGCCGACAGACACTATTGTTATATCGGCAGTGACCGTGAAATCACAAGCGCAAAGCAATCATAATGCCACACATTTTTTAGCACTGCAAAAACAATTGTGACATTTAGCAACGTATAGACATCTTTAGCACCGGACTTATCATAGGGCCATAGGGACATATCTCAAAGATGTTGACAAGTTGCCCACGCCATCTGACACTCAGACACGCGATACACATTAGGACTTAGCCTATAACAGACCAACCGTCCGCGTGGTGTAGCGGAACATAGTCACACACACACGCGCTCACTAATCAGGAGCGAACACAGACAGGGGCTCTGAGGAAACAAGACCCCCCCCTAATAACTTCCTTTCTCGATATCAGTTCTCAAAAATCATCACAGGCGATTAGGACATGGCCAGTCGCACTACGACCACTGGCCACATTCACACTACAAAAGGGGAGACCAAATTAGGCCGTGACGTCACAGCGTCACGACGCTTTACTATCCCAAGAAGCGGATAGAAAGCAGACATGGACCAAGGGAGAATGACTGGAGCATAGGTGGATAATCCCAGCGGGATTACCGACATACCACCCACAGGCTACCATTTTTTAATACCTAATTCCCCGTCCTTAACCTTCCCACGTCCAACATGACCAACACAAACACATGAACACGATGAAAACAGCTACACTACATTACAAAGTATACATCGGGGTTGATAGACTTCATGCGTTTAAAAAGAGGGCTTCCTACACCCTGGATCTCGATGCTAACACCTGAGTATTAGGGGTGGGTCGGCAAACAACAATTAAGCATAATGCGCATCTCCAAATGAGAGATGAGGCCACAATCATATATTAACCATTTTTTAAAATTAAATACTCCTGCATGACAGGGACATAATATTATTTTACACTCACCCTATACCTATCCTTACATGAGTGCGGATGCCTCATATCCAGATACATGCATGGAGTATCCCATCCATTTACCAAGGGTTATTACTATCAAACCTGCATGGAATTTTTGTATTTTTGCAATCCCGGGAATTACCTGCCCCCGTCCACTCATTGTAAGAGCAATCCTAGCAGCATTACCGGCTCAAGGCCACCATTTCTTGGAGCCCAAAGATGCGCAACCTCTTCCTACCATGCTTTCAGCCTACTCTACGAATAACTACCCCCAGATCCTAATAACAGGGTACCTAACACCATAGACCCTACTAACACCTCCATAAAGGTTAACAGAGCATTATCGCTGGAAAGCCGACGTAGCAACAGTAGACCTAAAGTAGTCTATGCACTTAGAAGTTCTACAACCCCACAACACTTGAAAAATTTTACATTTTATACAAAATAAATTATTTACAAAGGTTACGCCTATATTCCCTATATGAAAAGGACTCTGATAACACTCTGATTGGTGATAGCGGCACAAGCCGAAGACCAAAGGCACCACACTGGAGCAGAGCGGGGGAAGGGGATGTTGACCCTTACCCCAGTTGGCTCAACAGCTTAGTTACTCTGGTAACTTAACAACTAGACTAAACAGACGAACCACGTAAGGTTGAGGCACTCACGGCCTGGCGCGGGCAAGCTTCGGAATCCTAGGTGTGCCTAGACTGCCCCTGGGAGGAAGAGATGCTACACCCACTATGTGCCACGGTCGTCGAAGCCAAGACCTGCAGGGGAGACTTTCTAGGGACGGTGGGAGAAATAGCTAGCTCCACGCCGGACCCAGGAGTTGACCCTAGGGACGACCAAACTAGGACTAGACTCTTAGTTAACTATAAGTAAGTAGGACTTCCATGGCGGGAAGTCAGACTCCTATTCGTCAGGAGTGAAGCAGGATCCTAGGATTCAGCAGGACCAATCCTAGATTCGACAAGTCCTTACCCCGCGAGGCGAAGGTGAAGAATACGACATTAATAAATAATGAAGAATGAAATATGAATATATATATGGAATGTACGCGCTCATTCGGTCTTGCGCCCACGTAAATGGATGACAACGGGTCGCCAGAGATCTTAATTGAGTAGCATAGCGGGCACTTAAAGGGGTTCAGTGGGCCAACCCAACAATGCCGACATTGGCAAAGAGGAACCGGACGCTCAATTCCCGGAGGATTATTATTGCGGCCAACATTGGCGAAGAGGAACCGGACGCTCAATTCCCGGATGACATTATGCCATTGGACGATGTCCAATGCCCACATAAATGGCGACGCAGCGGGCAGCCTAGGGCATTAAATGAGTAGCATAGCGAGCAACTCATAGGGGTTAAAGTGGGCGACCCAACTACGACAACGTATGAAAAACAACGGTAATGAGCAGGAAGATACAGCAGGCGAAACGGTTTGCTTTGTGGCACCGTAAGCCGCCTGTGACTAGATTAGTACTAGTTAGTAAGACCTAGAATAGACGTCGACAACTAGAATTAAGGGGGCGGAATCCGGCGATTCTAGAGACAACCGGTGTTTCTAGGATTCGTACGGGTGGTGCCCTGAGGAAGTAAATTGCCTCAGGCGATCGCCCTGGTCAAAATTTAGCAAGTAAGAAAGTTGCACTTTGACACGCAACTTAGGATTAAGCAAATTTACTAACCGCTGGTGCTAAATAGCAGCACAGCACATTTCGGCAATAGAGTAAGGCCACCCATTCGGCTTAGTAATAGCAGCCATTTTTTTTTCCTACCATAAGTAAGGTAAATAGTATTAAGATAACGCCGCTCGGCGCCTGATGACCGACAAACCCGTCATCAGGGTAAGTCCGATAATACATCATAATACATGATAATACTTTATAATACATGATAATACATTATAATACATGATAATACATTATGAAATGAAAATCCACAGCCTGCTTCCAGTCTCCGACCGGGTCAGGAATGGAATGAATGAAGCCCCCATCTAGCGGCGAGGATATGAACTGTGCCGGCTGCCGAGGCCTGACGCACTCCTCTGGGGCAATGATTAAATGAATGACAGATGAAATGAAATGATAGTGGAGAGTGTTGCTGGAATGAAATTTTGACAGGGAAAACCGGAGTACCCGGAGAAAAACCTGTCTGCCTCCGTTTTGTCCAGCACAGATCTCACATGGAGTGACCGGGATTTGAACCACGGACCCAGCGGTGAGAGGCCAGCGTGCTGCCGCCTAAGCCACGGAGGCTTATTAAGGTGATACGTTAAGTAAACTAACTAGAACACCTTGAGCATAAGAAACGACATTACGGCACCGTATAGGGTAAGCCCGGGCATACAGCAAATAACACTAATCCTGCCATTTTTTTTTTCAGGCAAAAAGAGCTTCAGACTGTGGACACACTGCCACAGGAAGCAACATAGAAAATATACGATATTTACATGTTTTCTTAACCTCTCCATTTTTTTCAGGCATCATCACCAGGAATATGGCACTGGTGACTATAATTTCGCTGCCATATAGCAGCAGCATGCTATTAGTGCCATCATATTATCATATTCTACCTTTGTGCACTAATTTATATTTGATACTTGTAATCATCTTCACTCACATGCTCACCACATTTTTTACAGCTACACTCTAAAAATCTGCACAGCACGGCTGATACCTGTGGGGTATCAGGCTCGCTGGCAGATCAACGTAAACAAGACAAACATAAGGCGTCAAAAATGCGGCGCAAATTACGGCAATGAGGGCGCAACCGACTTGTAGCGGCGACTCTCATTGTCAAGTGTGAAAGCATTCACCCACAGGGAATGCTTCACAGAATAGGAATACATTTCAAGCAGTACGACCACTAAACCGTACCAGGAAGTGGCCGTACAGGATTAGCCGTGAGACGGCGCATACGTACGAAGGAGTAGCGTGCACGCGAGGTAACATATAAACTAGAATCATAGGAAATTAGCGCGCTTAAGCTAGATATAAGATAATTGTAATTCATAATTGTAAAAGGGTAACTTAACATACATTAATGCGCCCACGGGCAATCATTCTACTATAAACATATAAATAACACCTCGCACCCCCACATTGTCTACGGAGGTGATAAATGATATTCCTCAACGTTAATACATTAATACGTGCACATCTGAATATAACACAGTAAACGGTATATTTTTTTGTAAGATCCCATGCACACAATGTTTTTGATTTGTTTTCTTTCATTTTTCTTTCTTCTAACTTCCCAACTTGTAAAGGTGTTCCGTTTCATCCCAACTCAATAAATGCATTTTGAATATTTCCCTTAACTTATACCCTGGAACACCTATTTTGTCTATTTCTTCTATCTTTCTCATTGCAGGGAGCACTTTTTCCCTAAGATAGGGCGGACGGCGCAATCATCCGTCCAGCCCTGGGTTTTTTTCCTCCCTGCACAACAATGTACCGCATAATTAGCAGAACCATGTATTTTTTTTTTTGAACTTTCAATATGTTAATGTCAATTTTTCTCATGCACTAATTTTACAATGTCAATGTCAATGTCAATTTTTCTCATGCACTATTTTACAATGTCAGTGTCAATGTCAAATATATATATGTATATCCCATAACCCACCCCTCTGAACACGAGCTGATCTCACACCTACACATCAACACGACATCACCACATCTATACGACGAGGAGGACACCAACAGGAGATACAAGGAAGATCCAAGAACTACTACATCAACATCCCCACCTCACGTTCCGTTCCCGTTCGCGGGGACGCGAACTAAATGGAGGAAGAGGTTTGTACAGTCCCCCAGGGGTCTGCACCCCCTAGAGGCCATCCCCCCATCATCTATTTAAATCACCCCTAACTGGCAGATCTCGTAAGTCCAGAACAACATCTTTAACACCGCAAGGGCAAGCTAGCCAGCCTGGAAAGCTTGCCAAATACTTGCATCACACCACAAACAGCTACACATAATTAACTGGGGCATCTACGCCATCGGAATGCCGACGAAGCAGCACCAAAGCCTATAAGAGGTAGGCTTTAAGGAGGACAAGCTCTCTCTCAATTACCAGTCTTACAGTGCATCAGCCGCAGGCCCTGCTCGTTATCATCAGGTGAGTCAGCAGTGTTCAGAGTTCCTATATTTTGTGACCTACTCCACAAACTTGTACACTTAAATTGTGTACATCCCCTAAAAGAGACTCATAATTTCATATTACTGACCAATAAATACTTGGTCAGTACACTACACTTGTATTACTGTTTACACGCCTCTTTACGCCCTAACTCCTTTCCTGACTCCCGTCACGATTAGACGTGACGCACAGTAGCCAAACAGTTGCTAGTTCCGGTATCATTGTGTTTCCCGTAGAGGCCCGACTGCCAGAAGCAGCGTGCCGCCATATAGCTGACGCGTGCTCGTCGGTTATATAACCATCCAGCCAGCTGGAAGAGTAGCACGTTGACCTGTACACTAAGTTCCATCCCCTGAAATACACTTACGTCTTTTATAGGAGCACCCCCTAGCATTCTAACACTAAACAACACTCTCCACTGGTCAGCTTACCCGACTACGGGAAGCTACCACTCTTTTAGGCACCTCCTTATAAATTAACACAATAACACTTCCGTTTTAGATCCAACTACCCCCCCACTAAGGGATCTAAAACAATATCTACGAATCTATTACAGGAATCAAACTGAAATTTTGTATGTTGATAGTGGCAGTTAACATAAGTAGGATATATGAAAATAGGCTGTATAGTTCTTCTCGGAACTACTTGTTTATTTCTAACTATAGTCACTACAACTTTTTTGTTTATCACCCATTCCGCAATCTTTCATTAAAGTACTGTACAACGGAGCGCACAAAAACACAATTTACGAATGTACGCACTTGGAACTTCCGATAAACAACTGATGGAACAAAGAACACAGAGTTGCCAACGGAGCTCTCTACGTGTGTTGATTGTTGTTTGCGAGTGTTGAAAGAGGGCTTCTGTGTCCCGTTTCTTAAAGAGTTTTTCCAATAACATATTCAATACATACGTATTAACAATACTGTACTGTACCTTATAATTGTGTCTGTACATGTGTCAGAAGTACAAGATATGCATAAAATATTTTGAAATACGACAGAGGGTTCTAGCAGGAGCCCGCTTGTTAAAGCTTTGGGAAAGTATTGGTACAGTATTAAGTAGGCCGGATAGTCACGAGCCGGATAGCCGAGAGTCTACTGTACATACTTCTTGTAGTTAGAGCCACATCTAAGTAAATAAGCAAATCCTGTCTGTTTGTGTTGCAGGACTTGACACTGGAGGTGAGTGTTCTGGAATTCTTCTACAGCTACATGCAGACCAGCTCAGGTCCGCAGTTGGCCGAGAGCTGGGCATCGCTCCTCGGCTTGTTGCGTGATGGTCTCACGCTCACTCCTCCGGCTCAGTTCCTCATGCTTGCCATTCTCAACGAGTTTGTGCAGAAGTGTCCGGCCTTCGTAGAGAAGAAAGACCAACGTGACTTGCAGGACATTACTGCCAAGGTAAATCTCTAGAAATAAAGTACGAATTTTTACTGAATATATTGAATTTCCTAAATTCTTCTTTAGGAGCAGAATTAAGCAGAGTCGGTGTGAACCTACAGTATGTTAACTGCTCTGTTATGTTTGGCAGCTTGTGGAATCCTGTGCTCAGATAGCTGGAGCATGCCTAGAGCAGACGACATGGCTCAGGCGGAACCTGGCCGTGCGTGAGGAAGACCCTACCTCTTCTACTGTGCCTCACGACAAGGAGAGCCCCGGTAAGTAATTAGTTATTTGGGAATGTTAACATTCATAATGGATCCGTATTGACACAATAATTACTCATAGTTTAAAAAGATTATTGAACTAAGTGTCCATCTAGTCAATACATTTTATGAGTGGTTATACAGGGCGCCCGAGAATGTTCTCCGCAGTGGTTACGTGCAGCTGTGAGTGGTTGCGTCATCGGTTTAGTTGGTATCACGGTGTCTTTGACATGGTGAATCCCACACGTGTGGGCTGTAGCCTGTCGAAATCGTCAGTGTGTATTGCAATTAGCGAGCGTATGTGTCATCAGCATTTCCAGCATCTGTTATGAATGGCTGTGGTTAGTACAAAGTATACCGTTTGCTTGTAATTAGGGAACACTGCGATGACAGAATGCATTCTGCATATAAGTCAAGCAGCATTGCGCGTCATAGGAGCTCATGTCACCACGGACAGTTAAACGATGACAGAGGCTACTTGAGCTGAGTCATATCCTACTCGCGCAACTGTACCTGTCAACGAAGCAGGCTGACATGGGACACATGTGAACAAAGAATAGTTCTCATTTCGAGCGCCGGCAATCATTTCGTGAAAGGCTAATATGATGCAAGCGGCAGCCGTACTGCCAACGTAACTTCTGTAGCTAGCTCTCGCAGACGCTTGTAGGCGCTGCGGAGAACGTTCCCGGACTCACTGTATTACCACATATTAATTATTAGGTACGTGTTTCCAGGTCTCTCACTTTAAATGGGCCCTTCATCAGCCTTGTAACAATCTCATTGACCAGTAATAATGTGCGTCATTGATTAAAACACTGTGAAATGTGATGGAGATGGTAACACTAAAAAGCAATGCCTATGTGAGCATTGAAAATGTGAGTATGAATTATGAAACATTCTCGTGAATGACACCCTTAAAATAACTTAAAATATTAAAAACATTGAACATTGTTGATACATCAATTATGGAAACACTGTTTTATCTTAATGAACTAGGATAACACCTATAATTAATTTTGAGTCCGATGTGAATAATTCTTGTTAAAACAATGTTTCTTGCATGATAGTGATTAAAAGTATGACTTTGCTGAAACTTGAATTTTCGGTCCTGTTAAATGATTAATGATCAACTTACATCATTCAACAAGTGACAAACATGTACCTGATGATTAATGTGTAGTAATACAACCACTCATTAAAAGTATTGACTAGACGGATTTTTTTTATTTTTTTACTATAACTGTCTTAGTAATCAGTTCTTTCTGTAAGTTTAAGAAATGACTGAAGGAACAGAAATGAAACGCATGTATGGTTACCATATTGAACTGGTAAAGGTTGTTCCGTATTGACTGTTGGTAATTATTTTATTTAATCACCGCCCCATGGCACTACAGCCCATGAAGGGCCTAGGCCTACCAAGTGACCGCTGCACAGCCATTTGGGGTGACGCGTGGTCAGCACACCCGGTCCCCTTGGCCGTTAATCTTGGTTCTCGTGACCGGGTCACTGCCTCACTGTCAGACAGCTACTCAATTGTCTTCACGAGGCTGTAGTTTGAGTAGTGGCGATACCCAGGTGCGGCGTAAGGGATATATCCCCCATATACATCTGATTTGTCACCCATAGTGAAAGGCCAATTAACCAGTCACTACAAAAGGCTGTCTGTACCTACATCTAGTTCAACTAGCCCCTCGGAAAATATTTTGTGGGTGCGCCCTCAAAGAAAACTTATTAGAGTGCATGTGTGTAAACTGCAACCTAATGTAATACAGTAGAGCGTCAATAATCTGGGTTAATTGTGACCAGTCCCTGTCCGGATTTTTGAAAATAACCAAAAAAGGGTCGTTTGAGTTCATAGCAAAAAGAAAACTTGCTAAAATCTATACTAATTCCATTTAGTGGTTAAATAATTGGAGCAGATAAATAAAACCATTCATTAATATGAACTTATAATGTATTTTAATGAAAGAATATACATACATATGTAATGTACAATAAGTATATATTTACAGAATACTGTACAGTTTATACATTGTCAGAGCTCTGCTATTGTTTTTTGAACTGCAGTAGTAGTTCACTTTTTTTTGCGGCGAAGTCTTTGATTCGTAGCGGTAAGACGACCCCGCCCAGCCTGTCGGATCAATGCTTTTGTTTGACAAACATGTATGTATGCACTTAATTATTTTTTTTCCACCGGAATTGAATCTGGATTATCGACACTCTACTATATATGGAACCAATAGGAGAAGGGGGAAATGTTAAATTGATTTAGGGCCTTGATGTACAATGGGGAAAGCAGATGGTTCACGATAAAACAAGGAGTCCAATAAGGAAGTTCACTGTTACCATTACTATTCATCACAGTGGTGGACATAATCCTGAAGAGAATAAAAGAAGAAAAGGGTAATGAAACAAATGCCCTTGTCTTTGCAGATGACGTCATGATTTGGGGAGAAAGTGCCAGAGAGGTATAAGAAACGCTGGATGCATGGAACAAGCTGTTCAAGGATTATGGGTTGAAAATAAGTCAAAGTAAGACAGTAGTGATGCCAACAGGACTGTCTAATGCAACCATTTACTTGAATAATCAGCCTCTATAAATTGTTGATCAATTTAAATATCTTGGTAGCACACTGAGTAAGGATAACAACAGCAACAGTGAAGTAACAAATAGGACTAGTAATGCAGCCACCTTCTATGCACAAGTTAGAACACTACTGTGGGATAATAAGGTGCCCAGGAAATGTAAACATGTACCGTTTAAGACATACTACATCCCAATTCTAACTTACGGAGTAGAAACATGCACCCTGTCCAGAAGAGAAGAAAGTAGGATTCAGGCATCCGAAATGAATTTTATATGAACAATGCTTCAAAGGATAAGGAGAGACAAAGTAAGGAACGAAACAAACAGGACAGAGGCTGGCATAGATATCAGTGCTACAAAATATTTACAGAAGCAACAATTAGGATGGTATGGGCATCTTCAAAGAATGGGAGATGAGAGGACACCAAAAGCTTATTTCAACAAGATTATCCCAGGTTAAAGACCACTAGGAAGACCAAAGAAGAAATGGTTGGACCAAATCAAGGATGATCTTGAAGACAAAGGGCTAGACTGGAGAAGGACTCATGAAGACCAACTATTCATGGACAGGAAAAGGTGGCGAGGGCTCGTTAACAGCACCCGGGCGACTGGAGCTGGAATTTGATGATGATGATTATGTAGAATGTGTGAAAATAACTCAGCACATGGGAAATACATAGCAGTTAAGAGGTTAAATACTGTAATAATAATAATAATAATATCGTATGGCTTCGGCTGCCGGGTGCAAGCTTTGTTATTTGACACCCAGAGGGTAGCTTGCATGTCGAATTTCGTTGTTCTTTGACTATGAATGTCAAGGAGGTTAGATGTTCGATATCTAATCTCCTTGAACACTATAGCGCTTTCTAGTAGAGAAATAAGGAACTTTGTGTTGGCGGAAACTCCCGAGATTAATTTTGCCATTATGAACTCGGCCTACTGAATTCAAATGGGTTCTTTGACATGCCAACATCGTATGACATGCGTATCGTATTTTTGCCGCCTTTCAAAAATCACTTACCACGGCCAGGGGCGAACCTGCAATCTTGGGGTTAGTAGACAGACACCATGACGAATAGAAGGACCTAGTGTGAGGACTCCGCCATTATAGCACGGTAGTTTGTGGTCCCGCCGCTACAAGCACTGCAAGCGATAATGTCCAACAACGTGTACCAGGGTTGTAGGCACTACAAGCATGCCATCAAGAAACAGCAGTTGTAAAACAAGCAACAACAGCAACAACTCCATAAACCCATCCCCTCACTTCTCTCCCTCTCACCAACACTTCCGCCAAGCAATCCTAGCACTCTACATCAAATCCTACAGCTTTTAATCACGCCAGCAGCACAATAAACTTAATAAATCCAGGCTACAGAACAGACCAAAAGACCACATTTTAAGCGAAACCAAATTCATTTCTCAGATCGACATAAGCCATAATACAACTTAAAACCTATACAAAACATACTCTCCCTACTGTTTTACAACTATTAAGCGAACTATTCGCACTCAAAAACTAAAAACCCTGAAACGGGAGCTAATTTAAAAACGCAATAGCCTAGCCCGATTACGTCTCCGGCAGTGCTACCGCATACGCATTCATAACTTCACAATAACTTCCAAATTACGGCCAAGTGCAGGCGCGGATCTAGAGTTTGGCTTTGGGGGGGGGGGGGGGGGGGGTGGTCAGAGAATCGAAATTGTTAAGAAAAATGGTATCACTAAAAACACAATCACAAAATATCCAAACGTACAAAACCAGACCAATTTTTTTTGCAAGCTACATGGATAGACATTTGATGCGTTTAGCGCACCAAAAATATTCGCACAAATTGCAACGGCGTGTTTTGCGACTTTTACATCGAGCTTCGAGAAAAGTATCAAGGTACGTTACAGTTTCGGCAAGTCGAGTTGGTACCGACAAAGGGAGAAAGTCGCAGCTTAAATTGCCAACCAAGTTTGCAGTTTGGACGTCGGCAACATTTTTTGGTGCGAAAAAAGCCCCAAATTCCTATCCGTGCATTGCTGCACATTCATAGTGACATCACTATAAACATCGATTCGGTAATCGCAAGGTTTGCTAAACAAAATAGACGAGTTGATTTTGTTAAATAAATAATCGTTTTTATATAACAGGTATTAAGTTGCAAATATGTAGAGTTGTAACAGAACATAAAAATTGCAATAAAGATATTTTCAGTATTGAATAAAATGAAAAAAACTGTTTGTCAGTTAAAATTCGTTAAGTTTTATTTGTCTGGTTATTGTGTTTTCGTTTTTTGAATTTGCAAAAAAATTTGGTCTCCGTTTGGAGGGGGGGGGGGGTCATGACCCCCATGACCCCCCCCCCCCCCCCCTGAATCCGCACCTGGCCAAGTGACCTATCTGCCTGAGTAGTTACAGGTGTTACCGACTTGCCTGGGACGATAGGTTACCAAACCGGCATTTAAACTCAATTATTAAGCTTTAATTAACCAAATTCAGAGGAAACAGATGGTGCAAAATGATGAGTTTTAAAGCTATCTGGATCCAGTTTTTCAACCAATTTATTGTGATGTGGTTAATGTCAAACGCAACTAATACCATTTTATCCATAATGTAGAATTTTGGGCTTATGCCGTGTTTTATTTATTCAAACTCGACGAGTTTCGAAAGAAACCATGTCTTTCTTCATCAGGAATAAACGGAAATACGACTAAATTATTGCTAAGAGAAAGCAACAAAGAAACTAAAAAAGGTGCCCTAAGATGAACAATGAAGTGTATCTAACACGTCCTTCGAGAAGTGTATGTGGCATTCTTTTCCAGGCCGAGAAGTAATTACCGGAAAATTAAACTCAAAATCGATCTGGAGCGAAATATTTATGATTGTATCGATTCCAAAGAAACAATTTCAGTTGATCCTTCAGGAGCTGGCTGCTGTCTTCAGCGTGTCATGGATATTGTTTTAGATCCCTTATTTGGGGGTGGATCTAAAAGGGAGAGTTGCTGTACTAATTTATGAGTTTGTGCCTAAAGGAGGGTAGCTCCCCTTGACAGGGCAAGCTGACCAGTGTAGTGTGTTGTGGTGTGCTAGGAACTAGGGGGCGTTCCTATAAAGACTGTAAATGTGGTTTAAGGGATGTAGCCTTAGCACGCGGGTCGATGTACTAGTCGCCCAGCCGGCTACTTATTATATAATCACCTTGCTAGTGTCAGCGGTTCGGCACGCGCTTCCTTTGAGCACGCGAGCCGCTGTGAGGAATACAAGGACGTCTGAGTTGGCGTTATTACTACGGTGTGTCACGTCTGACCGTGACGGGAGTAAGGAAGGACGTGGGGACGTGAAGAAGAGTGTAGATCAGTAATGCAAGTGTAAGAGACTGACCAAGTGTTTATTGGTCAGCAATGAGTAACTGTTAGTCCCTTTTAAGGGATCTTGTGATGTTATAATGTGAGTACAAACTGTGGGTGTTAGGTTACAAAAATAGGATTCTGAACACTGACTGACTGACTCACCTCGGTTGACACTGTCGTTAGCCTCCGGCTGTCTCGTCGAAGCACTGGTGATGGAGAGATTCTCGTGACCCACTTAAGGCACCTTTTATACCTTTAGCCTCTGTTCTGTCAGCGCGTTGTGGCATAGTTGAACCAGTTTGTAGTATGTCGCTGTGTGTCATAATTACGCAAGGGTTGAGCTGCTTTATGGAGTAGCCAGCTGCCCTTATAGTATTGATGGATATTGGGTAGGCTTTTAAAGGGTTGCCTTTTATGAGATTTAGACAGATGATGGGGGGGATGATCTCTAAGGGGTGCATACCCCTTGGGTATTGTACAATATTATCCCCAGACTTGTTTATTTTGGGTGCCGATTCTTCTTCAGAACGAAGGAAATCCGCCGAGATTTGCAATCTCGAACACCCGCCAAATCTTCACGCAAGCTTTCGAAAGTCCAGTACCGTAGCCGACAAAATGAATTGTTAAGTAGAGTGTTACTTTAAATAGTTTATGTGTGCTTGTTTTAATATGCTGGGGATTATGTTTTTTAT
The DNA here is from genome assembly GCA_946902985.2 of Meconema thalassinum. NCBI lineage: Eukaryota > Metazoa > Arthropoda > Insecta > Orthoptera > Tettigoniidae > Meconema > Meconema thalassinum. The sequence goes on from OX336395.1 coordinate 196,548,848, forward strand.
CTAGGTCTGTATACTCCAGGAATCTGTGCGTTCCGTAACATGTAATGAAGACCGTAGTTCTTATTTCTGTGAATTATATTTTCCAGTGTGCCTTGCCGTGCTATTTTAATTGGAACCGCTAATTACTTTTTAAAAAGTATCAGTTACAAAGTAATTCGTTTCCCTTAGCACCATCTCTAAGACCAGCTGACCCCGGCAGTGTGGAACGTACCCACTCGAGCGCTGCCCGGCGGGGCGCGCTTGAACTTCAGGAGTCTTCTCACTTTCTCCTTCTATTCGTCATGCCGACACGCTATTCACTCACCCACCGTGCTAATTAAAATTCATTATGCTACAAAATAGTACGGTATTCTTCAAATTTGAAGTGCTTCAAACTCAATTTTAATATGCTGTTAACTCTTATCTTGCCATGCTAGAATGGAAGAGAGTCTAATTGATGTCTGGTGTTGACAGGAACGTCCAGTCCCTCAGCGGCCCAGTACAGTGTTCATGCACAGAGTGTGCTGGCAGAACTGTTGGCACCACTGCTAGATGTGAGCTACGGCAGTCAGGAGAAAGAGAAAGTGGTTGCTCTCCTCACTGCTCTCATGTACAACATCACCCCCTACCTCAAAAACCACACGTAAGTATTTGGCTTCTATATTACTGGAAATATTATTCATTTCAGGTTCCGTATTGACAGTAATTATGAAGAATAAGAATTTTCAATTTTTCCGCCTATTCAATACTTTAATTCTTCATAATTACTGTCAATACAGAACCTGAAATTAATAATATTTCTAATAATCGCAAGGCCGGCCAAGCCAACAGGTTAAAGTTCGGATATAAAGATCTTAAAATAAAATTAGCCAACATCATAAAGGACATCGATTTTCTCAAAAAATGTAAAAGACACAGAGTAGTGCCACAACACCTGAAGGGTTATTAAAGGAAAGGACGTAAAAACCCGTACGAAATTCACACACAATTTCTAGTTAATGACAAGATTCTCAAACGCAAAATAAAATTTTTACACATGAAGAAGACCAACGTGAGCAATACTTTGTACCGTGTTCACTTAGAAGCAGCTAATTCCATGAATAAAAAAGAATGGGACAAATATCAAATTACCGTATGTCAAATGACACACTCTTGCGTCATCAGAAAAGTCAACACTTTAAATAATAAATTACAAAGACTATTGAATGCCAAAGAGAGTTCCATGAATTCGAACAAACCCACAGAAAGTATTGATCACGTGTTTCAGAGCCCCGTGAAAAATTTGACCAATGTCATGTTCGACCAAAACGAATTGGATTTACTCCAGAAAGGCCCCAAACATAATTGGGAACAAAACCATAATAATAACGATCTAATTAACCTTGTAGCAGAAACTGAAGCAGCCATTCAAAAACTCCCAACCGAAGAACAGAACGCGGCCAGATTCGAAACCAATAAGAAAATCAAGAAAATAATCAACACAAATAAAAATAAATCGAAAAGCAATCGTAAAAGTATTTTGAAATCTAAAACCCTCATCACTAAAATTAACAATAACAACATAATAGTAACAAAAGCTGACAAAGGAAATACCACGGTATTGATTAGCAAAAAAGACTATGTTAACAAAACCAACAATTTTCTAAATGCCAATAGATTCACTGAAATCAAAAAGGACCCAACCAATTCCATTCAGAAGCAACTAAAACAGTTATTAAAAAATACCATTTTTATCATAGAAGAAAATCAGGCTGACAAACTCATTAATATGAATCCCGGCCTCCCCACATTAAGATCGCTACCCAAAATACACAAACCAGACACCCCGATTAGACCAATCGTTAATTTTAGAAACAGTCCTACATATCATCATCATCATCATCATCATCATCATCATCATCATCATCATCATCATCATCTTGTACAGTTTCCAGCCCCAGGCTGGGTCTGTTTGGAACATAAGCCTCGCCACTTAGTTCTTTCCTCCCACCACCTCTCCGCTGTCACTCTGGTCCAGTCCTCGCCTCTCTTCTTGACACATTCCTCCACTCCTTTCAGCCATCTATCTCTTGGTCTTCCCCTTGGTCGTTTCTTCTGTATCTGCATCTCATGTATCGTCTTGAGAATCTTCTACTCATCCATTCTCTTTAAGTGTCCATACCACCTCAGTCTTGATGTCTCAATCCTACCTTGCAAGGGCTCCTCTTTCACCATTTCCCTGACCTTTTCATTCCTCACCCTGTCTCTTCTTGTTACTCCGATCCTACTTCGCAGGAACTTCATTTCACCTGCCTGTATTCTGCTTATGTCTCTTTTCTTCATTGTCCACGTTTCTGAAGCATAGGTCAGTATCGGGATATAGTAGCTTCTGTATAACACTTCCTTGCTTTTTTGTGGGACATCTTTATTCCACACTAAGCTCCTAATGCTTCTCAGAAATGCTTCTGCCTGTCTGCCACGTTCCGTAATCTCTTTGTCATTTCTCCCATTTTCCTCCACTATACTTCCCAAGTACTTGAGACTTTCCACCTTCTTCAGCTGTCCACCTCCAAGTGATATCCCACTCATTGGTCTGTCCTTTTTCCTGGTCGTTAACAGGATCTCACATTTACTGATGTTGAACTTCCATCCGTACTCTCCCACTGTTTCTTCCCAAGCCTTCAGTTGCTCCTGAATTTCCTCCTCCTTGTTTCCCCAGACCATGAGATCATCTGCAAACACCATTGCTTTCATCTTATCTTCTCCTATCTTTCCTGCTATCCGTGTCATTACCTCGTCCATAACCACAATAAAGAGAAGGGGTGACAGTGCACTACCCTGTTTCAGGCCACTCATTTGTCTGAACCAGTCTGTTCTTTCCCCTCCCACTTTCACACAACTCACACTTCCACAATACATCTCCTTCACTCTGCCTACAGTCTCTTTGTCCACTCCCATGTTTTCCATTGCTTTCCAAACCTTCTCCCTACACACACTATCATAGGCCTTTTCGATGTCCAGGAAGGCCATCAGCAGATATAAACTGGCTAAATTCGCACAGCAATATCTGAACAAATTTTACAGATTTAAAGCCAATTCATCATTTAAGAACACCATGCATTTTTGTGAAAAAACGGTAGATTTAAAACTCAACGACGACAACACTATGCACTCCGTTGACGTCAAAGATATGTACACCAACATCCCAGTTGAGAAAACAATAGAAATTGTCCATAATAAGTTGATTAACGACAGCGATCTCTCCAAAGTAGAAATAGAAGAGTTCATAGCAATTTTAAAATTCGTCACTAGTAACAACGTGTTAACCTTTAATGGGAAGATCTATAAGCAATTTGAAGGTCTCGCTATGGGATCCCCTCTTTCAGGCATTTTGGCCAACATATACTTGGACCATCTGGAGCAGGAATAAATTATTAATAAAATCAAAGGCATTGAGTTCTGGGCAGGTATGTGGACGATGTTTTCCTAATCATAAACAACCAAGTACAAGAAATAGATCAGGTACTGGACATTTTAAATAGCATCGATAATAACATTAAATTCACCTTAGAATCAGAAAAAGATAACAAAATTAATTATTTAGATTTAACAGTTACTAAAAAAGATAACCGGTTACAGTGTAATATTTATAGGAAGCCTTCACAGACAAACTTGATCATTCGTCAAGATTCTAACCACCCGGGCAACCACAAAAATGCGACTTTTATAAGCCTCATTAACAGAGCCTTAAGACTACCATTGTCCGACAATGATTTGGAAAAAGAAATCAAAATAATACCTCAAATAGCCAAGGTCAATGGATATAGTCGCAATTATGTCAATAATTTGTTTTATAAATTGAAAAACAAACCTGTTACTAAATTATCAAAAGATAGTTCTACCAAGAAAAGTTTCGCCACTTTAACTTATATAGACCGCAGTATTTATACAGTAACTAGCGTCTTAAAGAATTACAATATAGACATAGCCTATGAAAACCAATAATTCAAATTTTAAAAAATTCTTACATTCTAGTAAAATCAACGTCACGAATAAACACACGAAATCCGGTGTTTATGAGCTCAATTGCAACCAGTGCAAGGCTACGTACGTCGGCCAAACCGGAAGAAGCTTCCGTATTCGTTATAATGAACATATTTCTGCCATTAAACACAGAAAATTTTCAGCAATGGCGTCACACATGGAGGAATCCGGTCATAAATTTACGACCATAGACAAGGACATGAACATCTTACATTACGTCAATAAGGGCAGTCTGATGAACGTCTTAGAAGCAATTCATATAAATACATCCCAGAGATCAAATTATTCTAATAATTTAAACGACATCATTTTTGAGACAAACATACTATTCGATACGATAGCAGATCATCTTCTAAACGTCAAAACACATAAACCGCCATAGACCGTAAAGCCAATCGGTTTCCTTCCATGAGCCTTATCCCTTTCCCTTCCCCCACCCACTCATCCAAACTGCTTTGCCCCGCTCTCTGCTGCCCCCTCTCCGCGCCGAGCAGGCTGTTTACTTCGTAACACCCACCAGGCACACGCGCCCACTAGCAAGCTGCTCTCGCAAAGCGGAGCTTGACCTCAACATGATCTCGCAGGGCTGTTTTCGTTTGACATCGGTAAGTTTTACTATTTCTAAAACTCAAACGACCAATACTTCTTAATTTCAACTAAGCTGTTTTATAAGTAATAAGCATTGTTTTAATTTGCACCGTTTGTCTTCTTCAGGGTCAAGAGTAACAAACAAGATGCCAAATTCTTTTGTTGTTTTTCTCCGTAAGTTTTTCAATCCATTTTTGAGCTGTTTTCCGTAGTTGTTCCTTATAATCAGTTAACCTCAGTACTAAATATGGCCAATCATTTCAGATACCGTGTGACAGATGAGTTTTCAATTTATTAAAGCCAGATTGCCAAATGCCACATTTATAACAAAGAATTTGATCAAAAGGTTCAGCACGCCGTCAAACCTCGCCTTCAGCCACATCAATAGAAGTGTTTTAGGAATAATACAAGACTTGCCGCAAAGGTGTCCTACAGTATACCAATTATAGACATCGACCGTCAACAAATGTGTCTGGCGTTATAGAGTCAAATGAAGTTTTACATAGAACAGAACAAGTGCAAAATGTGTACCTGAAATTTGTGAACCATGCATGCTATTTTTAGATTTTTAGATATTGTTTTCAGTGTTTTTAACCATTTATTGTATATGTGTATTTCTATGTCATCGTAAAGATTTTTGATGTTCTTTGTGTTTAGATGTTTTATAAATATAAGTTTGTGGGCTGAAGAAGGGTCCAAAAGCGGGACTCGAAACATGTACCCCTGAAATGTGACAAAAAATTAAAGTATTGAATAGGCGAAAAATTGAAAATTCTTATTCTTCATATTCTATATTACTGCACGAAAGCTATAGATTTCTTCTTCTATGTGCCCTGACCAGCCTCCTAGATGTTAACGATCAATATTGACAGTGTTCTCTTATCTTTAGCAGCATGGTAAAGTTGTTTCGTGGTTCTTAAAATAGTCCAGTCTTGAACGTCCTTGAGGCATGATGCATCTTCTGCCTGCTCCTCATTGTCCTTCAATTTTTCCTTTTAAAATGAGGTGTAATATGGAATGTTTCTCAGCACGTAAAAGATGTACCAGATGTGCAGTTTTTCTGCATTTGTTGGTTGCATGCTCTATCCATGAGACTTGGGAGCATTCTTCTTTTAAACCCATACCTGTCAACCCTCCTGATCTTATACCATTTCTCCCACTTAACGTATTAAATCTCCAGACTTTTCAAAAATCCCGCTCGTAATTTTGGACTTAAGTGCGAGATGATGACAAGCTCCAGTTGTCCATCGATTTTACGTGTTAGAAGTGTGTTTCGATACCGCAGTTTTGCTTGGTATCGATAATTTATAAATAATTTTCCAAAATGTACTATGTCCCGCATCCCGCTTAGTTGGCTTTGAATATATCTGTTTGAAATCTTCGATGGTGAATTCAGCGTGTGTTCCTAGAAGTTTTGCATAATAACCTGTGGGTGAGAGGTAGTTGTACGCTGTGGAATATTGTATCTGTTTCACCCGTGAAATTATATATTATAAGGAGGAAGATACATGGAGAAGTATTGTTCACGTCATTTATTATTGAACATAACTTCCCTATCGTTTGTTCCCATCACGCTGGTCCTTTATTTAGAAATATGTTAGCAGACTCGAAAATTGCCAGGAGGTATGGCTGTGCCAGAATGAAAACTTCGACCATCCTTACAGAACTGTGCAATGAAGAAAAAGGTTATTGCTTGCTTGTGGCGGCGATTTTCACCTAACTGATAACTTAACGACCCCCCCCCCTGTCAAATTCTCCTGGTTGGCAGGTATGGAAACCACATTTCCTTGACTTCCAGCTTTTTGATGGTGTTTGCTTCAACTCCATATAGTTAAAGTCGACCAGCAGGGGCGGATCTAGGGGAGGGCGAAGAGGGCGACCGCCCAGGGCCCCTTGGTCTGGGGGCCCCGCACCATGGATTTAAAAAAATTAATTAATTCATTAATTAATTAATTATACTTTTCAAACTTATTTATAATACATATTATTTTTAAAGTGCAGCTATGACCTCCCGTGACTGTTTAACAAGTTTAGGTTTGAGTCAAATAATAGAATACTTCAGCCGGGAAGAAAGTCGCAAAATAATATTTTAATATTTCATAGTTTACATAATCTTCTTCAAGAGGACTTAAAGGTTTCTTTCATATTATTAAAAAAAATGTATTGTAGTGTATTCAAAATATTGTAACTATTCTTTATTTTATTATTATTACAAGACTATTTTCCATTTGATTTTTTTTCCTATTGTTGTGTGCCCCACCTTATCATATTGCCCAGGGCCCCGCAAGGCTTGGATCCGCCACTGTCGACCAAATATAACTTTCAACCTTACTTTTAAGTTTAACGCTTAGCACTCACACGGGGGAGAGCCCTGACAACAAAAAATATCTCGGATTCTTTGTCGGGTGACACCTGCTAAACGATTTGTTCCGGCTATAACTTCGTTGTCGCGGTACACCCAACAAAATACCAACAATTCTATGCTCCTCCCATCTTCTGGCGACAATGTGAACTACCGTTACACTATATTCTCTTTGGGAACAAGCCTTATAGAGAGGTATTTGAAGGCCATGTAAGTTTGAAATCGGCTGTTGCACAGTTACGTCTGAAGATTATGGGAAACAAAGAGCAATGAAAGTTATATTGACTGTGCAGTTTGCAATGACCGTAAAGTGAAGGGAGCTGAGGTTTTGCACCATCATGTATTAATTGCAGTATACATAGTTTTCAGCCTATTGCTTCTACAGCCTGCTTTGTATATGTACATTGATTCTGTGCAATTTCTCATATAAGCCGTGTATTTTGTTAAAATAGAGCAAAACATGATTGAATTCTCTGTCTTATCTAAGAACTTGTCAATTAAACCTCATCCTTATAGTGATCAGTATCACCACCGGCACTTCAATTTAAAACTACGCACTAGAATGTATAAGTTTCAGTATCGATTAATTATGACTCCTTCCATAAAGCTGGTACCCTATCTTTCTGTAATGAGTCACAGAAGTTAATTTTATGGAAATTCATATGCACAGCTTGTATAATTTACGAAAAGTAAGCTAAAGAATTCAGTGCCAGTACATAAATATTATTGTGGTGGTTTTATACGAAACTTCACTTCGTTTGAACAAGATACGCAAAACAAAATATGTTTTTAAAATTTTGAACTGCCGCCATCTTGAATTTTTGAAAACATTTGAATAAATTAGATGCCTATATAGTGTACTGAACTCGTAAATTAGAGTTTGATGTGCCATGTTTTACGGTGCTTGGATAATTATAATTATAAGGATTTATTAAATTAAAAAGGAGGTATATTCTATTTACGGGGTATGAAGCCATTAGCTTTAATTTAGGTTAAGGTTATTTTGGTAGTGTGGGAAAAATAAAACTTTTTGTATAGTGTCATAGAAGACATCCACTTTCTTTTGTATCCATGGAAGAATTTGATGACAGACCTGAACATAATTGAATGTTGTAGGAGACGCAATGTGGCTAGTTTCCATGCCTGCTCACAGCTATTGGCTAGCTTGAGCAGTTACCAGTACACACGCAAGGCTTGGCGGAAGGACGTGTTCGATCTGCTGCTGGATCCAGCTCTCTTCCAGATGGAGGCCAACTGTCTGTCGTTCTGGCGCACCATTGTGGACAACCTGATGACCCACGATAACACGACGTTCCGAGACCTGATGAGCCGCGTGTCACTGGCCCAGAGCGGCTCGCTCAGCATCTTCTCGAGTCGTGAACAGGAGTACGAGCAGCGTGCTCAGCTGCTCAAGAGACTCGCCTTCGTCATCCTGTGCAGCGAGACCGACCAGTACCACAAGTACATGCCTGAGATACAAGGTCAGTTATGAGAGTCCTCATACTCTGTATTTCAAAAGAAAGAACGTGAAGGAAATGGTGGGACCTTGGAACAGCTGACCTGTGTTGCCAAGTTTTTATTGTTGATGTAGATCAGCTGATTCGAATAATACAGGGGCGTGGTGACTCAGCGGTCTAGCTGTATGCCTCTCACCAAGGCAGTCCGGGTTCGATTCCCGGTCAATGCATGTGAGTTTTTCGAAGTGAAATGCCATGTCCTGTGGTTCGGATTCCACGTAAAAAGGAGGTCCCGTGGCTCATAATCACAAGATTCACGGTCACGTAAAACCACAATCTTCCTTCCTTCTCTTTTCGAATAATACACAGGGCTACACTTCGGACAATATTTCGGTACTATTATGCGCAATATAATGCAAAATGTGGATCCTGAGTCAACGCCGAGGATATTCAAATAGAGAAATACGGTATAAAATGAATAAATAACACACCGAAGCTGTGCTACCTTTATCACCGTTATACAATAAATACGAGAAAGAGGCCAAACACTCGACAGCATACAAATATAATACAAAATACAAACACAAAGTAATCTGATGATGAATACCGTATTTGCTCGCGTATATCTCGCACTTTTTTTCCTGAAATTTCAACTAAAAAAATGGGGTGCGAGATATACGCGAGCCGAAAATACGAGTGAAATTTGTCGGCGCGAGATATACGCGGGGAATTTCCGTATTCCTCTTGTATTGTTTGGGCTTTGAAGATAAGGAAATCTGTGCTATACCACTCGCACCAACATGCTCGTATGTTTCGAAGATTGCGCAAGTAGGCCTACTGTTACATCGCAGAGAAACGCAGTTCAGTCTTCTCGAATCTCAATGATTTCGTCTTTACGTATTGCGTTGCTTCAGAGCTCGGCCGTATGCAAGCATGTAAAGCGGCGCCGCGTGGGTGTTAGCACGCTTCAGCCGCGCTCGCCTAAGTTCGAGCTCGCTCGGGCATATAGCGAGGAATCGATATGGAAGATATCGATCGTATCGATCGCTACGCGTCTGCGCTCAAAATTCTGCCTTGAATCATCCTTAACGAGCTCATGACGTCTTTTTCATAGGTTCTTAATGTCGCATAACCATAACACACGAACTGATGCAAACTTGCGTAAACTGACGCTATACTGTAGTGCCGCTACGGACGTACAAACTCGGACAGACCTCGCGCAAGCATGCGATGCGGCGCCGGCGTGACTGTTAGCACGCTTTAGGCCTACATTGTGTCTTCAGCCGCGGTCGGGTAAGATCGAGCACGCTCGTACATGTAGTGAGGAATCGATATGGAAGATGATCGATCGTATCCAATATAAATGCTGGAGTTCCTTTTCTGCCTTGAATCATCCTTAACGAGCTTATACCGTCTTTTTCAATGACGACTTGTGGCGCGCTAAATCGAACATGTTTATACCTCAAGGTTATTACGGTCATTTATATGACGGCGTCAAAAATGAATGCGAGATATATGCGAGTACTTTTTTTCCCCTCAAATTTCAACTAAAAAAATGGGGTGCGAGATATACGCGGGGGCGAGATATACGAGCAAATACGGTATATCAACACTTACCATGCAATGATTATATCCTTCAAGATGAAACAGGAGTTTGGGTGAAGGACGTTCACAGTTTACAGCTGTTAACACAGAACGCAGAAACAACATCATGATAACACCAAGCACACTCAACTCACTGTATCGCGACTCTGTAGGGTTAATAATAGCTTCCACATACGTAATGTTAAGGTGAATAAGTACTGTATTTAGCACCAAGCACTCAAACAAGCTGCTGTGTGGCGATATTATTGCCGTGTTTTTACATTGTCGATTTCTAGGCTATTGAATAACAAGCGTTAATTTGAACACTACGGTACTACAGTATTTGCTACTTATTGACGTACTATAAAAGAAATAACGAAGTAAAAATGGAAACAAAAATATTCAAACTCTATGCTAAAAGTAAACTAAACGATGACAATGAAACAAACTCCAACACAGTTAACAGGCGACTGAATGATTGAACAATGCGCTGGCAACGTGTGACATTAGTTATCAAAATCCAGCCAATAGGAACCCGCGGCAGCCTTTTTTATATCGTTCCCCCAAATGCTTCAGGTTCTTGCTCTTGAAATACAGGGTATAGTGACATGAAAGTGTGACCAAAGATCACTGTCGCCTAATAAAAGATCTGGCATGTCACATTTAGTGATGATTAGTAAGTTACCCCCCATGGACTCATATCTAGTGGGATGTTGGTTGGCGACCATCGGACCTCATTTGAGACTAGCATTGCTCCCACTTACTTGTGTCGACCTCCCTTGGTTACCTCTCATTCTCTTCTGACCACGACAGTAATGGAGCTTCCAAGGCCTAGGGATAGTTGTTATTGTTGTTTAAAGGGGCAGAACTATGAGGTAATCTGCTCCTAAAAGGCTTTGGGAGTCTTTCATTTTCCTGCCTTAATTGGCCCTTGTCTCATCTTTCCTGACGCCTTCATTCTTCAAGGGGTCAGACCTCTTCTTTTTCTTTTCCTGGTATCTCCTGCCTTTTGCTCAAGGCCCTAAAGGAGGCAGAGTGTTTGTAGCCCCACCCTGGATAGTGCTACACCCTCACAGGCTCATGAGTTCGGGAGCAGGCGATCCCGAGGGGCTCCTGAGCTGGGTTCAGTTTTCCCCCTTTTCCATTGCCTTTGGGTCGAACCCTCTCCTCTTTCCCTTTCCTATCTGCCTTTCATGGCTTTCCTTTCTTCCATGTCCCATAATTCTCATTCTTCAGGTGTTGAGGGCATTTCATTTCCTTTCCTTTTGAAAATGAAAATCCACAGCCTGCTTCCAGTCTCCGACCGGGTCAGGAATGGAATGAATGAAGCCCCCATCTAGCGGCGAGGATATGAAATGTGCCGGCTGCCGAGGCCTGACGCACTCCTCTGGGGCAATGATTAAATGAATGACAGATGAAATGAAATGATAGTGGAGAGTGTTGCTGGAATGAAATTTTTGACAGGGAAAACCGGAGTACCCGGAGAAAAACCTGTCTGCCTCCGTTTTGTCCAGCACAGATCTCACATGGAGTGACCGGGATTTGAACCACGGACCCAGTGGTGAGAGGCCGGCGTGCTGCCGCCTAAGCCACGGAGGCTTCTCCTTTCCTTTTTTTACCTTAATCTTCATTTTGTTTTCCACTTCCTCTTCTACAGTGAGGGTCATAAACATAAACATTTTTAACACTCTGGAGGTTCTCAAGAACTAAATAACTGCTCCGATACAAAATATAGTTGCCTCACTTTCCTGGTTAACGTGCAACTCGTCTTTGATACCTCGCTGGGCGGATATGTTAACTTTCCATGGCAGCAGGGTGCCCAGTCATTCACAGCTTAAGGCACAGTGTTGTCGACTGTCCATCACCATAGCAGCAACTTACTTGTCTCCGCGGCAAGCAGTAGCGAGACTGGACAGAACAGCGTACAACAGTGCAACACTGGATATTGTAAAGTGAGCTGGTAGACGGGACTGGCGTCTACACCTAGTCTGCATTCCACATGGACAGATGGAGGAAGCATCCTGTTGGTAGAGCCCTCTGCGGATGAAGAAAATGTTATCCGCATCCGCACGTTTGTTATCCGAATCTACTGGCATTACAATGAAAATCCACAGCCTGCTTCCAGTGTCCGACCGGGTCAGGAATGGAATGAATGAAGCCCCCATCTAGCGGCGAGGATAGGAACTGTGCCGGCTGCCGAGGCCTGACGCACTCCTCTGGGGCAATGATGAAATGAATGACAGATGAAATGAAATGATAGTGGAGAGTGTTGCCGGAATGAAATTTTGACAGGGAAAACCGGAGTACCCGGAGAAAAACCTGTCTGCCTGAGTTTTGTCCAGCACAGATCTCACATGGAGTGACCGGGATTTGAACCACGGACCCAGCGGTGAGAGGCCGGCATGCTGCCGCCTAAGCCACGGAGGCTTACTGGCATTACAATAATATTTTTAATCTGATAAGATATTAAAGCAACACATTTAGACATTTGAAGAGAAAATCGTTCCCTTAAGTTTTGTAGTCCATGTCATCTTCGATGTTTAAAATAAATGTTATAGAGCTAGAATTGCAACCCTTTTCAGTTAATGTTAGTGTTAATTGTGATTAATGATGTTACGGCTGTGAGTTCGTTTCATCGCTCGCCGCATGAGTCAAAACTGCCCCAGGGCTGGACTGCTCTCCCTCAGTGTATTGCATGCGCGTTACGCAACGGACTGCGAAGTGAAAGGGATGGTCCAGAATCTTCGTGACACCACCAGCGAAGGAAATATCGAGAAGCCGTGTGTCCTGGACGATTCTAGAATTTATTGAGTCACCAGCCTGCTATATAAGCGGTTTCAACAGTGAGGGGACCGAGTTTTCTGTGGGTGTGTGTTTTTGAGCGAGTGCGACAAAGTGTGGTGACGAAGTGCTGTGCGAGTTACGAAATCCTGTGACATTGTTTCTCCAGCTTGTGGACTGCGAAATAGCCTGCAGCAAGTGATCGTAAGTAATTGTGGTCGGTGAACATAAGAGAGAGGGGCAGGTAGTTTCTGTCAAGGCCACCGTACTCATTAGGACGGATTAACTTCTGTGGTCTGTTGACAAGTGGAAGGGCCAAGAGCACTCAAGGAAGAGACTTGTGGAAACTGGAATAAGGCTCTTAATTGCTTGTATTTGCTGACTAGTGTAATTTTCTGGCCACAATAAAGTTAATTATTTCTTTAAGCAGTAACTGGTGTTGTGCTTTGTACCCCCCACCGTAATCCAGTTAACAAAAGTGCCACTAGGGGGTGGCACGTAACAACTGGTGTCAGAAGCCGGATTACGAACTCAAGCACAACACCTGACGGTCCTGGTTTCAAAACCCGAGCAGGTCATTTTTTTTTTTTAAATTTTCCTGTGAGTGCATGCCCTTTACAAGGCAAACAACTAAATTGGAGGCGCAATTGGCAGCATTGCTAGAAAAGTTAAATGGCATAGAAGACGGCCAGAAGAATTTAACCAAGGAGCTAACTGCTAAATTAGAAGATGGCCAGAAGAATTTAACCAAGAAGATAGAGGACGGCCAGAAGAAGATGGAAGACGGGCAGAATAAGTTAGCCCAGGACTTGAAGAAATTAGAACTGGGTCTGCGTGAGGAAGTCACGGCAGTGGAAAAGAAGTTCGACGCCTTAAAAGAAGAAGTTGCTGAGCTACGCCGACGCCCGCTGGCGGGGGTGGAAGAGCGATTTAACGCTCTACAAAAGGAATTTGCTGAGCTGCGCCGACACCCGCCGACAGGGATGGAAGATAGATTCAAAGCCCTACAAGAGGAAGTCGCCGAGCTGCGCCGACGCCCGCCGACCGGGGTGGATGAGAGAGTCAAAGCCCTACAAGAGGAAGTTGCCGAACTGCGCCAACGCCCACTCACGGGGGTGGAAGAGAAAGTCAACGCTCTTCAAGAGGAAGTTGCCGAGCTGCGCCGACGCCCGCCCACAGGTACACCGGGGACACCAGGAACGGGACAGAGCAGAGTGACGCCCCCAACCTTCGACGGAAAAGTCCCGTGGAGCACCTATTTACGTCAGTTCGAGGCAGCCTGTTCCATAAACAACTGGAACAGCACGGAAAAGGCTACAGCTCTCATTGTAGCGCTGAGAGGGGACGCCCTTAACGTCCTTCAGGCCATCCCGACTGGATCCCAGGACTACGCTTCACTGATCGCCCATATGGAGTCCCGATATGGGGATAGCCATCTTCAGCAGGCCTACCAGATGCAGCTCCGGACCCGGGTACAAAAGAACGCGGAAACCCTGCAGGAGTTCGAGATGGACATCGCACGCCTCGTAAGGCTAGCCTACCCAACAGCGCCGGCCGACTTTCTGGAGCAGATTGCGACGCAAACCTTCACCGACGGACTACGGGACTCAGACACTCAACAGGCGCTGCGACTCGCGCGCAATAATACCCTGACAGATGCGCTGAGCCACGCACTTGAGTTTGAGACGGCGAAACAGGCATCTAGAATGCACGCGCGGGTGCGTCAAGTGAACGTCGACGAACCAGCAAAAACCAACGAGACCAAGCCCCTGGCCGACGAATTGATGGAGGCGCTAAGCCGTTTCTTCGATAGTCGCGGCACTACCAGCAACGACACAGCCGGAAGACAACCAGAGAGGCGGCCCGGAAGAGGACTACCGACCTGCTGGACCTGCGGTAAGAAAGGCCACCTGAGCAAGGACTGCGGTGATCGCCGCCGCCGAGGGTATCCGACGGGAAGTCAGTCGTCTGAAAACCGCGCGGCCCAGGGAAACGAGTATTAGCCAGCCTTGGGGGGCAAAGGTTGGCTTGTGACAGTCGTCAAGCCCCGGCAGTCCAAGTCCGTGTGACGAAGTTACGGAGGGACAATAGCAGCCTGATGGTCGACGGAGTTATCAACGGAGTGAGCTGGCCCATGCTAATCGACACGGGAGCATCGAGGACCATCGTCAGCCCCACCGTGATCCCGAAGTGGAGAGTGCAACCCACACAAAGGAACCTCCAGCTATTAACCGCGACCTGAGAGACCGCACCGGTACATGGCGAAGCATCACTGGAGTTCGTCATTGGTCGACGGGCGATAAAGCATCCAGTACTTGTGGCTGACGTATCAAATGAAGTGATCATCGGACTGGACTTCCTGGACCAGAACAACATCATCTTGGATCTGAGTACCAACACTCTGCACTTCGGAAGTGAGGAACTTGCTTTGCAACCAGCACACGAGGCCGTCGCCGCACGACGAGTAAGGCTGAGAGAGGACGTCATCGTTCCCGCCAGGACGGAAGTCAGCGCCGCCGTAATTGTCGACGGAACTGCTGAGGGAGTGGCGGCTGTCATCGAGCCAAAATATGAGGACATCCAGACAAAAGGCTTGCTAGTTGCCAAGACCCTCATCAACACGACGTCTCGGCCGTACGTCCGCCTGTCCAACCTGAACGACTACGACATTACGGTTCACCGGGACACCAACCTAGGAGTCTGCGAGCC
Organism: Meconema thalassinum; assembly: GCA_946902985.2. Lineage (NCBI taxonomy): Eukaryota > Metazoa > Arthropoda > Insecta > Orthoptera > Tettigoniidae > Meconema > Meconema thalassinum. The sequence continues at coordinate 196,564,331 of OX336395.1, forward strand.
CGTTACCTGGATTGCCCGCATCACCGACACGACGGACGGAAACCGAAGAAGACGCACACTGCCAGAAGAACTACAGAAGCTGTACCAAGGATCCCAGGACCATTTAGACGAGGAACAATCACGCCAACTTCAGGACCTGCTACGCGAATTCCAGGATGTCTTCTCCGTGGGGAGCAAAGACTTCGGCAGGACAAGCTTGGTCCAGCACAGAATCGACGTTGGGGACAGCGCACCGATTAGGGCCCCATTCCGACATGTCCCGCTCGCCAAGCAAGCCGAAGTCGACCGGTTGGTAGAAGAGATGAAGGAGCAAGGGGTGATCGAGCCATCACATAGTCCTTGGAGTTCTCCGGTCGTGCTTGTGAAGAAGAAGGACGGTTCCACCAGGTTCTGCGTGGACTACAGGCGGGTGAACGACGTCACGAAGAAGGACAGCTACCCTCTACCCCGGATCGACGACACGCTGGACACCATATCAGGGTCAAGATGGTTCTCCACCTTGGATTTGAAGAGTGGCTACTGGCAGGTGGAGGTCCACCCTAGGGACCGCGAGAAAACGGCGTTCTCTGTAGGCAGCGGGCTCTGGCAGTTCACCGTCATGCCATTCGGTCTGTGCAACGCCCCCGCGACCTTCGAAAGGCTAATGGAGTCCATTCTGAGGGGACTACACTGGAAGACCTGCCTGGTCTACCTAGACGACGTCATCGTTCGGGGGAGGAGCTTCGAGGAGCACTACAGCAACCTGAAGGAGATCTTGTTGAAGCTACGGGCTGCCCAGCTGAAGTTGAGCCCCAAGAAGTGTCAGCTCTTCCAGAAGCGGGTCCAATACCTTGGGCATATCGTCTCCGAGGAAGGGGTGCGCACCGACCCAGAGAAGACCGCAGCTGTGAGGGAGTGGCCAGTCCCGAAGGACAAGTCCCAACTACGAAGCTTCCTGGGACTCTGCACTTATTACCGTCGCTTCGTGAGAGGATTCGCAGACATCGCCAAACCTTTACATCGACTGACTGAGAAGGACCAACTCTTCACGTGGACAGCAGAATGCCACAGTGCCTTCGAACAACTCAAGCAAGCTCTGTGCACCGCGCCTATTCTGGCCTACCCCAGACCGGGAACAAGGTTCATCGTCGATACCGATGCCAGTGACTTTGGCATAGGGGGAATCCTGTCGCAAGTAGTGGACGGCGAGGAGAGAGTAGTGGCCTACTTCAGCAAGGCCTTGTCAAAGCCAGAAAGGAACTACTGCGTCACCAGGAAGGAGCTGCTCGCCATCGTGAAGACCATTGAACACTTCCACAAGTACCTGTACGGGCAAGAATTTCTCATCAGGACCGACCATGCAACCCTGCGGTGGCTCCTGAACTTCAAGCAGCCCGAGGGTCAACTCGCGCGGTGGTTAGAGAGGCTTCAACAGTACAACTTTGAGATTCAGCACAGGAAAGGCCAACTGCATTCTAACGCCGACGCCCTGTCACGAAGACCGTGCCCCGAAGACTGCACCTTCTGTGCCCGAAGGGAGGAGAACACCGGGATACAGTGCCGAAGGACTACCGTGGAACTACAAGGGAGCTGGAGCCGCGAATCTTTCACGCGGGCGCAAGCAGAAGATGATGACCTGGGACTGATAGCCGAATGGAAGAGGGCCTGTGTCCCCAGACCCGGGTGGAACATTGTGAGTGACTGCAGCCCAAAGTTTAAGTCCTACTGGGCGCAGTGGGACTCGCTGATTGTAAGGGATGGCCTCATCTGCCGTTCCTGGGAGAGCACCGACGGGAAGACATCTCGGGAACAAGTCGTCGTTCCAAAGGCTATGACGGAGGAAGTCCTGAAGGAAGTTCATGGAGGATCATCTGGTGGACACCTAGGGATAAAGAAGACCCTGGAGAAGCTGAGAGAGCGGTTCTACTGGATCGGATGCCGAACAGACGTGGAGAACCACTGCGCGAGGTGCCACGATTGCGCAGCCAGCAAGGGCCCAGGACGAAGACGACGGGGTCCACTGAAGACCTACAACGTGGGCGGCCCCATGGAGAGAGTGGCCATCGATGTTGCTGGGCCATTCCCGTTAAGCGAGGCAGGGAACCGATACATATTAGTCGTCAGCGACTACTTTACCAAATGGCCGGAGGCGTATGCGCTCCCTAACCAAGAAGCCGCGACGATTGCAGAGACCCTGGTGAAGGAATTCGTCAGCCGGTACGGAGTACCCCTGGAGCTGCACTCCGACCAAGGGAGGAACTTCGAGTCGCAGGTGTTCCAGAACCTATGCCAGCTGCTGGGAATCCGGAAGACAAGGACAACGCCACTACACCCTCAGTCCGACGGGATGGTAGAGCAATTCAATCGCACCATCGAGAACCATCTTCGAATAGTCGTCAGCGAGCACCAGAGGGATTGGGACAAACATCTTCCACTATTTCTCCTGGCCTACCGCGCCGCCGTGCATGAAGCCACCGGGTGCACACCAGCCCGGGCCATGTTTGGGAGGGAGCTCCGTCTACCTGTTGATCTTGCCTTTGGCCGACCTGGGAATGATCCGATCCCGGTAAGCCAGTATTGTCAAGAACTGGTCGACCAACTGGAGGACGTGCACGCGTTCGCGAGGAGGAAACTGCGGATCGAGACCGACAGAATGAAGACCCGATACGACCAGCAGACGGATGCCGGCGGATTCCACGAGGACGACCTGGTCTGGCTCTTCAACCCATTACGGAAGAAAGGCCTGTCACCCAAACTGCAGAAGTCCTGGGAGGGCCCGTACCGAGTCGTGAAACGGATCAACGATGTCGTCTACAGGATCCAGCGGAGCCCGAGGGCGAAGATGAAGATCGTGCATCGAGATCGCCTGGCAGCCTACGGAGGGACACAGACGGACCAATGATTGATCGGGACGATCAGCCTTTTAGGAAGGGGGTGGTGTTACGGCTGTGAGTTCGTTTCATCGCTCGCCGCATGAGTCAAAACTGCCCCAGGGCTGGACTGCTCTCCCTCAGTGTATTGCATGCGCGTTACGCAACGGACTGCGAAGTGAAAGGGATGGTCCAGAATCTTCGTGACACCACCAGCGAAGGAAATATCGAGAAGCCGTGTGTCCTGGACGATTCTAGAATTTATTGAGTCACCAGCCTGCTATATAAGCGGCTTCAACAGTGAGGGGACCGAGTTTTCTGTGGGTGTGTGTTTTTGAGCGAGTGCGACAAAGTGTGGTGACGAAGTGCTGTGCGAGTTACGAAATCCTGTGACATTGTTTCTCCAGCTTGTGGACTGCGAAATAGCCTGCAGCAAGTGATCGTAAGTAATTGTGGTCGGTGAACATAAGAGAGAGGGGCAGGTAGTTTCTGTCAAGGCCACCGTACTCATTGGGACGGATTAACTTCTGTGGTCTGTTGACAAGTGGAAGGGCCAAGAGCACTCAAGGAAGAGACTTGTGGAAACTGGAATAAGGCTCTTAATTGCTTGTATTTGCTGACTAGTGTAATTTTCTGGCCACAATAAAGTTAATTATTTCTTTAAGCAGTAACTGGTGTTGTGCTTTGTACCCCCCACCGTAATCCAGTTAACAAAAGTGCCACTAGGGGGTGGCACGTAACAATGACATAATTTGAATGAGATTAGCGTAAATCATCTTACATTTGTCATGAGAAAGCATAACGGAACAATATGATATGTCATAAACATCCTGGTCCTAGTGTAGATATTCAACAAGTTGGGATTGTATTCCAAAACCTCTCCGCAAATTTACTCCTAACATTATCCGCAGCTTATCCGCTATCCGCACAGCCATGCATACTGTATCCTCATGGTGAAAAAATTTGCGGATATCCGCGGGTTTATCCGCTTCCGCGCAGGGCTTTACCTATTGGTCAGCAATAAACAATGGCTATTGTTGGGGCATTGGGGCGTTTGAGTCGTCGCTCCTTAACCAGGAAAGTGAGGCAACTATATCAGTGAGGATGAATTACAGCGAGTGTACCAAAACTTCCTACGACGGTGCAATGTGTGTTTAGATAATGAAGGACAGCATTTCCAGCAACTACTCTGAAATTCATGTACGTAATGATGATTATTAAATACGTTAAAAGGTGTAAATGTATTGATCTAGTTGGGCACTAAGCTGCTGCTAGCCACAGTGCCCACCATGAGTCTCCGTTCGATAGGAAGGACCCTCACTGTTTTATGTAAGTTTAAGCTATAGTTTCCCTTTTTTATTCATTTTCACCATCACCCAAACTATTAGGGGCCAATAATCCAGTTGTTAGGCCCCTTAAAACAATGAATATCATCATCATCACCAATTATTATATTAGGCGGAAAAACATGAAATTCCACCTGACAAAAAATCTACGTGCGATAAATTATTTGCTCAGATTACGGGAAAGGGGTTAATACGATATGCCTTAATTTGTGCTAAAGCTAGAGTAATGCTTAAAGCATTGACTCAGCTGTTCAATTTATTTGAATTATAAAGTTCTGAATGACAAAGTCGAGAAATAAATTAAAAAAGAACTTGTTGTGTGCAGAACGACTGGCAGACAGTCTGCGTCTGCCCCAAGTGGTGCCCTCCGTGCAGGCCCAGGTGTTCCTGTGCTTCCGCGTTCTGTTGCTGCGCATGTCCCCGCAGCACGTGACGTCGCTGTGGCCCATCATCATCAGCGAGATGGTGCAGGTGTTCCTCCACGTCGAGCAGGAGCTCAGCACCGACACCGAGGAGTTCAGGTACTCCCTCATTACAGTAACTGGGTAATAAGCTGAAGTCTAGACCAGGTCTCCTCAAAGAGCACTCCTGGCCTCAAAGAGAACGTGCTTGCTGTCCAGATGAATAAACATCCATTTTCACACATCGAGGCCCTAAATCAATTTAACATGTTCCTCCTTCTGCTATGGGTTCCATCTATAACATTGGGTTACATTTTACACATATGGACTCAAATAAGGTTCCTTCACAGGCGTACCCACAAAATAATTTCCGCAGGGTCATTATCTATGTGCGCCATGATGAACACGGCAAGCTAAGCCGGCTGCGACTGGCGCAGATCGCGGGCGCGCGTACACGGTTCAGCCAGTAGTTGGCACGTCCCGCTGACTCATATCCTTAGTTCACACGTGTTTTGTCATTCATATGGACGTATATCTGCAAAGCTTAGACGTTAGTGTTGCACGTTTGGTGAATATTGTGATTACTGTGATTTTTGGTCACGCCTAGACACCAATTCACATTGAGTGAACATGTGTATATCCATAATTCGTATATGAAAAGCAGAAAATCTTCTTCTGAAACGAGACGAAAATTTCGAATTAAGTTTCCAGGAAGACCTGTCCCTAATGCCAGTACAATTAGGAGGCTCGCTAAACGATTCAAGGAAACAGGCTCCGTAAATAATAAAAGAGTTGACAGATGTCAGGTGTGTGTTACAAGAGAGGGAGGATATTTTCAGCATCGCCTATGAGCACTGTAAGTACACATTATTGAACATGTTTGGGGTAAAAGTGTGAAAGTGCGTGCCAACCACCGGTTGAGCCGGGTACGTGGGCCCGCGATCTGCGCCAGTCACAGCCGGCTTAGCTTGCCGTGTTCACTCGCGCACACACAGATAATGACCCAGTAGTTGAAATAAATGTACGTAAAGTTTGCCTTATATAGTAACTGGTTAAACGGCCTTTCACTAGGGGTGACAAATCATACTTTTAGGGAGGGATATATCCCCTATGTCCCCTTCTAGGTGTGGTAAATGTTTAGAATCGCCAATACTCGGAATTGGTTACAAATGTATTGACAGACTGAAAAACATCAAATTTTGATACTAGCTTGTTGTTGATTTTTAGGGACTTTGCGACACTGCGGTCATGTAGCCCCATGTACTTGGGTGTGTGTGTGTGTGTAGAATTTGTCTGATAACCTGTGTCATTGTGATGTCTATACTAGTGTGAGTAATTGTGGTAGGATTTGGATAGGAAGCAGTCGTGGCCTTGCGTTAGGTACTATCCCAGCATTTGCCTCAAGTTATAAATACACTCACTAGTTCAACCATCACAATAAAACAGGTTATCACACACCCAAATACATGGGGCTATACGACTACAGCAACAGCTATCCAAGCTGGTTCAACAAAACCAAGTGGCTCCATATGTGTTGTCTATTTCTCCGGAAACCTTTGGAACAGCCAGCGCTTGTTCACCAAGACTTTAAAATGTGCCATGGTCAGAGCGTGGCTGTGTTGGTATAAATAGCTAAATGCACCTGGACAGCAGGAGACTTGGGTTCGTATCCCAACTGTGGCCACATTTTCAAGTCTTACTCAGTAACATTCCTTAATGTTTTCCATGAATGTTTGCGCCTGCAATCACTTGAATGTGGACATTCAACCCCTAAAGTACAAATGTTCCCCTGTGTATGTTATACCTCAGGAGTCCATCACTATCCACTATCTCGGCACACAGCAGGCGCAGAATCGCGCACCAGGTGCATAACTACTGGGGAGACCTGGTCTTGGCTATTTTCATTACACAGCACATTCTCCACTGAAGAATTCAGTAATATCTTTATTCAATGTTTTACATTATTTTCCATCAACAAAACGGATGTTCCATTATGGCATGATGAAGAGTTTGTGGTTTATAGTACAGTATTTAAAATATGAACATTTTGCTTTTTAAATTTCAAATTTAACATTTTGTAGTGAATTTGTTGCAATTTACGATTTTGTGCAATGTTATATATAGCAATTAGGAATAAAATAATATAAATTGCTAGTCATATTATTTACAAAATGGCTGGCTGTGTGGCTCAGCGGTAACGCTCTCACCTGCTGTGTCCGAGGTTGTAGGATCAAATCCTGGGGCAGTCAGCTGGCATTTGAGGGTGCACAAATGCGAGGGAGCCAAGTCAGTAGATTTACTGGCACGTTAAAGATTCCCTTCAGGGCAAAATGCCGGCACCCCGGCGTCTCTAAAAGCTACAGTAGTTAAAAGGGACGTAAAATAACATTATTATTTACAAAACATTATAGAGAACTAAGACTAATATAATGTAAATATACAAAGAATGCAGAATCACACCGTGGTCGTACAGTACATGCAAACATTCGGTTTAGAAGAAATGACGCATTTCAGTCGTTGACCTTGACAGAAAGCACTTTCGTTAAAAAATTCCAAACGCAATCCACCAACAAGAAATCTAATTCTAGTTAACGAAGAAACATTTTGAGAATTTTTATTGTTCTTGCGAAGGTATGCACCATTATTTTTTTGAATTTGTTTATATTGTAGTGTAATATACTCAGGGCGCCAGAAAACTTACTGTTTCCAATAAACATACAGATCAACGAAATTTCTTCTTTCTCTCAGAGTCATGAGACAATTATATGTGCTGATCATAACAACTAAATATTGACTGAAACTATAAGAGGTAAAGGATATGATTAACTTTTATTTTCCAATGAAACTTCCCTTTCTTAGATTCATAAAATCCAAACATGGCCGACTCTCAGATCAACAACCGTAATCGTGGTTACCCATCTAAAAGACCTCCAAACAGAAAAAGAAAACACTGACACATAATGGAAAGAATATGACACACCCCATACATTGGAATATGTCTTTATTACAGTAGAAACTGAAGAATATTTCATTTATGTTGCAGACAAAAGAACAACTTTACATTTTATCACTAGCTAAATACAGTTTATTTATTTAGCGTATGGCACATTGAAACATTAAATTATCACATACATGAAAGATGGTATAAATTCCAGCCATTAAAGAACAACTATCTATAAGGTGCGTTCAAAAAGTACGAGCCGGAGGCATAATTACAGAAACCAGTACCTGTATGTTAGAAGTATTGGCCCTGGCTGTTGAGGCACTTGTCCCACTGTGACACGAGGCGCTGAATGACTGTCTCATAAAATTCCCTGGGCTGCAATGTGAACCAGTTCCGCACGTACAGCTGGACGTCGGCGTCCGAGGTGAATCGTTGGCCCCGCAGAGCCCTTTTCAGGGGACCAAACATGGCGTAATCACAGGGAGAGAGGTCTGGACTGTATGGAGGGTGGCCGAGAACCTCCCACTTGAATTTCTGCAGGAGTGCCGCGACTGTGTTGGCCGTATGAGGCCGTGCATTGTCGTGGAGCGACCACGGCGACTATGTCGTTCACTGTCACTCGGCGGTCCTGGTAATGAGTGCATCAACCAGCTGAACGTTGTCATTGGTAATGCGGGGGGGGGGGGGGGGGGGGGGCCCAGACTGGGCATCATCGGCTTACGACACACGTCCTTCCCTGAAGCGCTTGTGCCACGCCTTGACCCTTGCAAGGGACATGCAGTGTTTGCCATACACTTGTGACATTCGGCGATGAATGTCCGATCCCCCTACTCCTTTCGCTGTCAGAAACCAAACAACGCCTCTTTGCTCTTCGGTTGACGCCTCCATGTCACTGTTTGCAATGCGACTGGCAACGATGGATGCATGCTGCTGCTCGCTTTGTATCGTCATGTGACGTGCACGCGTGCCCTCTAGCGACGGGCTGTGACCTTCCACGCTCTGGTTGGAACCACACCTCGTTACACAAGCCATGATTAGCCGATCTAGTCATCGGTTTGCGCATTACAGCCTCCGGCTCATTACTTTTTGAATGCACCTTATACATAAACCTATCAGTGTCCGATCCTAAATAATTCCTAGATATTTAGGGCACACGTTATGATTGAGTCTGTTTCCCTCAAAGTACACATTGAGACTTACGTTGAAAATTTATTTGAGAGGTGGAAACAGGACACTTCTGTTTTATTTGGGTTCGGCTGTAGTCTCCATTGGCGAAAGTACTTGCCTAACTTATCCAAATCTGAAGTTAGAACTTGTTCAATTACTTCAAACGTACTGTTCTGAGTAGCGATAGCCCAATCGTCCGCATATTCATTCGTTTTAGATTTTGTTTCTGGCATGTCAGAGAGATACAGGTTGAAAAGCAGAGGAGCAAGGACAGAACCTTGCGACAGACCATTGTTCAGTGTTTTCGGGAGAGCTGACATATTTACTCATAGAGCTCACAGAACGTGAAGATACATGACAAGATGAGTTTTGGACAAATTTTGCCTTTATTGCAAATTCTAAAAACCACAATCTCTAGGCATGATTTGGTACAATTGACAGAACTAACATAAGATTTGTGCTGTTTGGAACATTCGTTTCATAAAGTTTTGCAGTCGGAGCTATTGTTTTTAGCTGTAGTGTCTCGAGATGTTTAGCTGTGTTCGGAGTTGCTGACGTCTCGCCATTGTTACAGTAGCCATAGTCATGGTAGAATAGCTGGAAGCCGACTTGTCCCTCGTATTTATTCAGTAGTGTTGGACTCGCCATAGGCAGCGAGTGGTTCCCTATGTGGACCGATAAGGACAAATTGCCTGCCAGACATTCTGCCATAACTAAGCCTAAATATTTTAAATTTGATTGTGCTATTATGCTCATTCGGAGAAAGAAATAATCTGGAACCTTCGGAAAGCAGGTGGATGGCCTTGGTGGGCTAATTTTTGAATAAAGGGAACATTTATTAAAGAAAGTTTCCCAGTCGGTCGACACAAATTGAGCCCAACAAGTATTTACATGCCCTAACCTGAAAGAATTAAGATATTATTACAAAATAACACGCTTTTATGTACCCCCAGTCAGTGGCTAGCTGACCCAATACCCGGTAAACTGAGAGTGATCGAGGGAACTACTCGCGTGTGGCGGAGCTCTTTCCGGTCTCGGAGGGAGTCCGTCATTTTGTGTAGGCTAGGGATAGGTCTTACAAGATCCACCCACTCGTACCTAATGATAAGGGAAGACCCCCCCCGCTTTGTACCTGTGGAGCCGTTTTCACCGTAGCCCACATTTTAACCGAGTGTGTGGATCTTGCTGACTTACGAAGAAACCTTGGTTTGCAGATGACTTATATTAGCCAATGACGCGGTGGCTGCTGATTGCGTCATCCACTTTATAAGTCAGAGTGGGTTAGGGCCAGCAATCTAAATTTTCCAGTGTACATTGACTCAACAACTTGTTCGTTTTTGAATGCTGAATTTTTGCTTTTCCGTAATTTTTGTTTATATTATAATTATTAGTTTTATTTAATTAAAAAATAATAATTGTTGGTCTTTTCAAATTTAGGTGTCCACATCTAAATTTTAAATTCCATTCCAAACTTGTATACTTGAATCTGTGTTAAGAGGGGCAGATGACCTCGTAAATCTGCCCCTTAAAACAACAATAACTAACGCTGTTATTTTTGTTTATATTATAATTACTAGCAGTAGTGCCCGGCTTCGCCCGGTGGATTTATTTGTTTTATGGATGATAATGAATACTACTACAGAACTGGAGCGCTCAAGGATAAGGATCGGAAAGCACCAACACTTATTGCAGCTGATAACCTCAGTATACAGTACCAACACCATCGCCCTTATACAGAGGCATACTATTGTCATGGCAAATATTTCCGCCACGCGGATATAGTTTGCATGGCTGTGCGGATAGCGGATATGCTGCGGATAATGTTTCGAGTAAATTTGCGGATAGTTTTTAGAATGCAAACTTACGATAGTATTACATACTTGAAATGCCTATCTACAGTTTCATGCTTAAAAGAGGAATACTCCTATAGCGTGTTGCGTACGAAATATTCAGGCATGTGTTGCACTTATACACGAGAAGATTATTTTACTCATATTATTTCAACTATAAGTACATTTTATTAAGTACCGTATGTTGGTAGTCTATTAGATGGTCTTGACATATCATCATCATCATCAATTCTCACTGCCATTATTACTATACGTACGAGATTTATAATGCTGTCAATAAGCTTGTTAGTTCATCGTGGTGACATCACTAACATTCCTCAAGTCAGCTACTTCGCCCTCTAAGCTATCCTGGAAGATCTGGTTCCAGCTTTATCTGTAGATTTATTTCCAACTTGGCACTGAAGCACGTTGGATGTGATATTGGAACGGAGAGAGTTATGAGTATGACATCAACTATAGGAACATGCATGGGTCAAGAAGCTGATGGATGATGACTGACTTGAATTTCCGGCCAAGTGTCAATCCCTTTCTCCAAGCGTAAAGAGAAGTTCACTTAGTGAATGTTACCGCGACCTTGAGTATGAACATTATTTCACCAATATGGATAAACTATCTATTAAAATAAAACAAGGTGAATATTCAATAGTGCGTGAAACAAAGCTCAAGTCAACGGTATGGCAGACATTTGGTTACGTTTTCAATGGAAACGAAAAGGTGAACGATATATTAGGATGTTCTACATGTAAAAAAGTGTATTCATACTCAGGACACACATCAGGCACATCAAACTTACTGAGGCACAAGTACGAAAGTAGCCAAAGAAGTATAGCCATTTTTTTTTTGTCTAAAGCAGAGGTCAAGGAACCAGAAGTGTCATCCAACTTGAAGTCCCTTGCGATGAAGCAAGTGGTCAGGAACGACTTTCCCCTCAAATGTCTAAATGTGATGGTTTAACACTTTATGCTTTATCTAATAAATTAAACATAATATTGAAATATTGGCGGAATTGGATAAAAGTCATGCGGATGCGGATAAGAGTCGTGCGGATGCGGGGCGGTTGCGGATAACAGTGGGGCGGATGCGGATAACGTTTTGTTTATCCGCACAGTGCTCTATTTATAAGCAGCTCGCAATTCTGCACCAGAACACTGGTAGGGGCGACGTGATGCAGCCCGCATTACCAGGCAACAATAGACTTAGGTATTATTGGAGCTATCCGGGAGCGCTTGTTCTTCCGACTTACTGAACAAAAATCAATCTTTCTGGTTACCTGATAGGCGTTGCATAATGCTACATAGCTTAAACTATTTCTCTCGAATCTGGCTATCATATACAAAAAGAATTTTTCGAATCCGACTGGTAGTTCCAGTGATTAGCGCGTTTCATCATACACACAAACAAACTCTTCAGCTTTATTATATTAGTATAGATTAATTTTATTTTATTTTTTATTTTATTAATTTTCGGTCTTTTCAAATTTAGGTGTCCACCTCTAAATTTTAAATTCCATTCCACATTTGCATACCGTAATCTGTGTTAAGGGGGGCAGATGACCTCGTAGTGCCGCGCCTTAAAACGCCAATTACCAACTAACTTTTGTACATATTTTGTAATAATATCTTATTTCTTTCAAGTTAGGGCATGTAAACACTTGTTTTCCCGCCTGATGTAATTGGGCGAAATTTGTGTAGAGCAATTGGAAAGCTTTATGTACTAGCCAAGCGTCTTGGTGAGGTGTACCATATTTAAACACAAAATGTTATAAATGTTCCGGCATACCTCTTCAAATTGCAGCGTTTCGCCCCGGTGTACCATTGGGCTCTTCAGTTGGTAAAAGTACACCTCACCAAGAGGTCCGGAGGAGTGTGAGTGTGAGAAGCATGTTATGGAGCAAGGATGTCCCTCAGAACAGCAAAAAGATCATATATCAGACTTCCTATGTCCCTATCCTGACGTATGCCTCGGAGACCTGGGTTATGAAAGGAAGGGAGAAGAGCAAAATACAGGCCAGTGAGATGAGGTTCTTGAGAAGCAGTATTGGAGCTACAAAGAGGGACAGAATAAGAAATGAGAGGACCAGAGAATTAATGAAGGAGGAACCATTACAGGATGGTATAGAGAAATCTAGACTTAGATGGTATGGACATGTAAAACGAATGGAGGAGAAGAGGATACCCAGGAGGATACACGAGACTAAGTGGGAAGGAAAGAGACCGAGAGGAAGACCGAGAGGCAGGTAGCTGAAGGGGGTGTAAGAAAGCGTGAAGAAGAGAGGAGAAGATTGGACAAGGGTGGAGGCTGAGAGATGGTGGGAAGACAGAAGACGTTGGAGAGGCTTGTGTTCCAAACAAACCCAGCCAGTGGCTGGAAACTGTGCAAGATGATGATGACCATGATGCTGGCTAGCACGCACTGAGAAGGTGTGCCAAGGTAAGGTTTTGATTGCTTTGGAGTGGAGCTTTGACTCCCGTGGTGCACTGGCGTTGCTCGTGATGTGGATACACATGTATCAAATACGTCTTGCAATGGCCTTCCCAGTGTGTGCTAGCCAGCGTCTTGGTGAGGTGTACTTTTACCAACTGAAGAGCCCAATGGTACACCGGGGCGAAACGCTGGCAATTTGTTGAGTTATGCCGGAACACTTATCACATTTTGTGTTTAAATATATAATGGCTCAACGGACAATACATATTTTTATTTTGGGAAAATTATATAGAGGTGTACCATACCAATTCATGAATCCAATGGTACACTGGTACTTGCGATAACCAGACCAAGTTTTCGAAATATCTTTAAATTTGATGATGTGTTATTACGCTCATTCGAAGAAAAAATATATCCTGGATCCTTCCGGAAACAGTTATTCCAATAACTTAGTGCAATGATGGCAAAAAAGCAACTCCGGACATGGCAAAACTATCTGAGACACTACAGCTAGCAAGATATTTACAACATATCAGTTTTTTTTTTAATCTAAAAGTTATCATCATCATCATTGCCACAATATCCTGTGTGTTTTACATTTTCCCAACGGTATATTGAACAAAGCTATGTTGATATTCACTCTGCAGTGGTGAATGTGCTACTTAGGTTACAGGTGGCTTTTTGTGGATTTTGGCTTATGTAAGATATGCTACTGTGACATGTGAGAGAGTTAAGAAGGAAAAATCATGCCAAGTGGCTAAAGTTGTTCAAACGCTAATGTCACTGGATGTTTAAAACTTGGCCCTGCTTCTTATTACTGGCTGATCCTGAGTTGAGAAGTGTATCTACTAGCTCTAGAGTTGTGGCCCAGCACAGTCTTGTTAGTACAGAACAAAAATACAAAAACATATTTGGGAAAGTACTGTGTATATTTCACCCTTACATGAGAGCTGCTTCAACAATCCCCCCCCCAAAAAAATAGTTGTTGAATAAAAATGTATAATTTCTACAATTTGGGCACAATACTCATCTCTCATTCATTTAATCATTGCCCCAGAGGAGTGCGTCAGGCCTCGGCAGCCGGCACAGTCCATATCCTCGCCGCTAGATCGGGGCTTCATTCACTCCATTCCTGACCCGGTCGGAGACTGGAAGCAGGCTGTGGATTTTCATTCATTTCACTTAGAAGGACAAGATGATTATACAAGTCTTCGTCGTCGTCATCATCATCATCATCATCATCATCATCATCGTCGCTTCGCTCCTGAAAGCCGGGTGCGGTTATATATGAGCCGTCTCCAATTTTTCCTATCCATCCATAACTGGTGTTCCTGTATTTGATGCCAGTTATTATCTTTAGCTTCAAGGTCCTTGTAAATTTGCTTCTCCCACACATCGCGAAGTCTTCTTTTTGGTCTCTTCCCAGGGAAACTCTGGCCAAAGTACACTCGAGGTATCCTGTGGGGAGCCATCCTCTTCATGTGACCTTACCATCCCAATCTCTATTAATCTTGGGATTTTCCGCCAACACAAAGTTCCTCCTTTCTCTACTAGAAAGCGCTATAGTGTCAAGGAGCTTGGATATCAAACCTCCTTGACTTTCATAGTGTTCCAAGGAACGACACAATTTGACATGCAATCTGCCCTCTGGGCGTCAAATAACAAAGCTTGCACCTGGCACCCGAGGCCATACGATATTATTATTATTATTATCCCAATCTCTCGAGTTCGAGTATCTCCAACATGCTGCTTTCCAATCTCAGTTGTTGTTGGATATCCTCATTCCTTATTTCATCCATTTTCGTCTTTTGAAGGCAAGAACAAGTCATCATTATCAGTAGGGGGCATGGTGGTGCAGCGGTCAAGCTGTATGCCTCTCACCAAGGTAGACTGGGCTCGATTCCTGATCAATACATGTGAGATTTTCAAAGTGAAATGCCATGCTCTGTGGTTCGGATTCCATGTAAAAAGGGGGTCCCGTGGCTCATGATCGTGAAATTAAAGGTCGCGTAAAACTACAAGCTTCCTTCATCATCATCATCATCTACAGTTTTCTGCCCCTGGCTGGGTCTGCTTGGAACATATGCCTCTCCATCATTTTCTATCCTCCCACTCCTCTCCTCTTTTCTGCACTCCTTCCTTCACACCCACAATTCACCTATCTCTTGGCCTTCCTCTTGGTCTCTTGCCCTCCATTTCCATCTCATGCATCCTCCTTGGTATCCTGCCCTCCTGCATTCTCCTAACATGTCCATACCAACTCATTCTCGACTTCTCTATGATCTTTTCCACAATCTCTCTCTCTCTCTCATTTCTTACTCCATCCCTTCTTGTTATTCCTAATCTGCTTCTCTGAAATTTCATTTCCCAAGCCTGGATCCTGTTCCCACGTTTCTGATGCGTAGGTGAGTATTGGGACATAATACGTTCGATACAATACCCGTTTGCTCTTCTGGGGTACGTCCCTGTTCCATACCAGACCTCTCACGCTCTCCATGGGCTTGCCTTCCTCTCTCACTGATCTCCTTGTCATTTCTACCACTTACTTCTATTCATCATCATCATCTTGCACAGTTTCCAGCCACTGGCCGGGTCTGTTTGGAACACAAGCCTCTCCAACGTCTTCTGTCTTCCCACCATCTCTCAGCCTCCACCCTTGTCCAGTCTTCTCCTCTCTTCTTCACGCTTTCTTCCACCCCCTTCAGCCACCTGTCTCTCGGTCTTCCCCTCGGTCTCTTTCCTTCCCACTTCGTCTCATGTACTCTCCTGGGTATCCTCTTCTCCTCCATTCACTTTTCATGTCCATACCATCTAAGTCTAGATTTCTCTATACCATCCTGTAATGGTTCCTCCTTCATTAATTCTCTGGTCCTCTCATTTCTTATTCTGTCCATCTTTGTAGCTCCAATACTGCTTCTCAAGAACCTCATCTCACTGGCCTGTATTTTGCTCCTCTCCCTTTCTTTCATAACCCAGGTCTCCGAGGCATACGTCAGGATAGGGACATAGTACGTCCGATATATGATCTTTTTGCTGTTCTGAGGGACATCCTTGCTCCATAACATGCTTCTCACACTCCTCCGAAATGCTTCTGCCTGCCTCCCCCGCTCATTTATTTCTCTATCGTTTCTTCCATTATCTTGTATCAGGCTTCCCAGATACTTAAAACTCTCCACTTTCTTCAGCTGTTCCCCACCAATTGTTATTCCCGTTGTGGTTCTTTCCTTCTTCCTTGTTGTGATCACCATCTCACTCTTATTTATGCTAAATTTCATCCCATATCCTTGTATTACTCCTTCCCACACGTCCAACTGTTCCTGTACCTCCTCCTCCTTGTTTCCCCAAATCATCAAATCATCTGCAAACACCATTGCTTTCATCTTTCCGTCCCCAATTACTTGTGCCACTCGGGTCATTATGTCATCCATCACCGCAATGAAAAGTAACGGTGACAGTGCACTTCCTTGTTTCAGGCCGTTTCTTTGTTCCAACCAGTCAGATCTCTCTCCTCCCACTTTCACACAGCTCACGCTTCCCTTGTACATCTCCTTTATCCTCTTTATAGTCCATTTCTCTACTCCTCTATCCTCCAGGGACTTCCATACTTTGTTTCTGCATACACTGTCATATGCTTTCTCAATGTCCAGGAAGGCCATCAGTAGATCTGTTCCATATTCATAGTGCTGTTCTTGTAACTGCCTTACAGCAAAAATCAAATCCACTGTGGACCTTCCTGCTCTGAAGCCATGTTGTTCTTCCCTCATCCCTCCTTCTATCCTTGTCCTAATTCTCTTTTCCAAAACTTTCTCGAAGATCTTTGCACAATGACTCATCAGTGTTATTCCCCGATAGTTTCTGCAATCTGTTCTACTACCTTTCTTGAAGATCGGGACAATGATTCCTTTTTTCCAGTCCTCTGGGGTCTTCCTTTCCTTCCATGCTGTCCTCATCACTCGGTACAGCCACTGTATCCCCACCTCTCCTGCTGCTCTCACCATCTCCACACTCAACTCATCCACACCCGGTGCCTTCCCTCCTTTCATCTTGTTCACTGCATCTTCCACTTCTTTCCATGTTAAGTCCTTTTCTGTTTGCAGTTCATCTTCCTCTTCCCCGATTTCTTCCTCCTCACCAACTTTTCCATTTGGGTTCATAAGTTCTTCAAAATATTCTTTCCACATTTTCTTCAGTTCTTCCCTATTTTCTATCTCTTGTCCCCTTTTGTTCACCATTCTAACATAATCCGTAGGATCCTTCCGCCTCTTATCTTTCACCATCCCATACAGGACCTTTTTTGTACCTTCACTATCCTCCTCCATCATCTTTGTCCACTCTTCCATCCACTTCCTTCTCTCCTCAGCCACCACTCTCTTCGCCTCCTTCTTTCTTTCCTGGTACTCTTCCCTTGTCTCTACCGTCCTATTTTGATACCACCTCCTAAAGGCTCTATTCTTCTCATTCCACCATGGTGTTTCCTTCCACCTCTTCTTACTACTTGTCCTCCCACATACTGCTTCTGCTGCCCCCACTAGTGTCTTCTTAAATCTAGCCCATTCCTCTTCCACCCCTCTTTCTTCATCTTACTTCTATTACACTCCCTAAATACTTGAAACTATCCCCCTTCTTTAGTACTTCTCCTCCTATCATTATATCTGTTGTTACCCTACCCCTATTTCTCGTTGTCACCATCATTTCACACTTCTTTGCATTAAATTTCAAACCATACTGTTTTACTGTCTCAACCCCCATTCAACCTCTCTTGTACCTCTGCTTCTACATTGCCCCATATCGTCAGATCGTCTGTAAATATCATTGCTCTCATATGTTCTTCTCTTATTTGTGCTGCCACTTCTAACATTACCTCATCCATCACAGAGATGAAAAGCAGTGGAGATAGTGCACTCCCTTGTTTCAAACCACTCTTCTGCTTTAACCAGTCTGACCTCTCTCCCCCAACTTTCACACAGCTCACACTTCCTTGGTGTAATTCTCCTTTATTCTAGCCACAGTTTGATTTTTAACTCCCTATTTCTGTAGAGTTCCCCACACGTTTACTCTATCGTATGCCTTCTCTATGTCCAGAAACACCATTACCAAATCCTTTCCATATTCATAGTGTTTTTTTTTTTTGAGCTGTCTTACATAAATCAGGTCCACTCTTGATCTTCCTGGCCTAAATCCATACTGTTTCTCCCTCAACCCTTCTTATACTACGCTCCGCACTCTCCTTTCCAGGATATTTTCAAATATCTTTGCAGCATGGCACATCACAGTGATTCCCCTATAGTTCTGGATTATTTTTCTGATGCCTTTCTTAAAAATTGGCACTATTATCCCTTTCTTCCAGTCTTCAGGTGTTCTCCTTTCCTTCCATATAAATCTCATGACCTTATAAAGCCACTGCACTCCTACGACGCCAGCTGTTTTCACCATCTCGGCACTTACTTCATCCACTCCAGGTGCTTTTCCTCCTTTCATGGCCCTTATTGCTTCCTCCACTTCCTTCCATGTCAGGTCCTTTTCATCTTCTTCTACATTACATAATACCTCATTATTCTTCTCCATATTCCCATTTGGATTCAGTAACTCCTCAAAATACTCCTTCCACATCTCATTCACTTCTTGTATGTCCTCAATTTCTTTTCCTTCTTTATTTATCATCCTGGCATTATCTGATGTGCCTCTCTTCTTTGCCTTGACCATTGTATACAGAACTTTCCTACTCCCCTCGCTGTCTCTTTCCATCATTTTGGTCCACTCTTCCATCCATTTCCTCTTTTCCTCTGCTACCACTCTCTTTGCCTCTCTCTTCTTTTCCATATACCCCCAGGGGCTCACATCTAGTGGGACGTGGGTTGGCAACCATGGGATCCCAGCTGAGTCCGGCATTGCTTCCACTTACTTGTGCCGGGTTCCTCTCTGTCTTCTTTCCTGACGACCTCCCTTGGTCAACTCTTGTTCTTTTCTGACCCCGACGGTATTAGGGTATCCAAGGCCTAGAGAGTCTCTTCCTTTCCCGCCTTGATTGGCCCTTGTCTCATCTTTCCTCATTCCCTCCTTCTGGGAGGGGTCAGCCTTCTTTTTCTTTTCCTGTTATCTCCTGCCTTCTGCTCAAGGCCCTCAAGGAGGTAGGGTGTATGTAGCCACACCACTTCTGGTGCTCCCTAGAAAGTGCTACACCCTCAGGGTCTCACGGCTGGTGAGTTCGGGAGTTGGCGACCCCGAGGGATTCCTGAGCTGGGTCCGGTTTACCCCCTTTGACCCTTACCTGTGGGACGGACCCTCTCCTCTTTCACTTTCCTGTTGTTTTTATTTTCATTATATTTCCTTTTCCCTTTAAGATTCCCGCACTGTTATTTTTGCATCTCCACTCCATTTTGTGGGTGTTTTCAATCTCCGTTGCATTTTGTAAGTGTTTTCGATCTACGTTGCATTTTGTGAGTGTTTTTCAACCTCGATTGCATTTTGTAAGGATTGACAATCTAAATTGCTTTTTAGTAAGTCTTTCAATATAGAGGGCGGGCCTTACGTGAGTATTCTGAATTTCAATTGCATTTTGTATTTTCAACCTAAACTTCTTTTTTGCAAGTAGTTAATTCTCAATTGCATTTTTGTGGGTATTTTGAATCTAAATTACATTTTGTAAGTATTTTCAATCTAAATTGCATTTTATAAGTATTGTCCATCCAAATGAGATGTTTGAATCTACCATAATTTTGTAAGCAATTTCAATTGCATTTTGTATTTTCAACCTAAACCGCTTTTTGTAAGTAGTTAATTCTCAATTGCATTTTGTGGGTATTTTGAATCTAAATTACATTTTGTATGTATTATCAATCTCATTTGCATTTTGTAAGTATTTTGATTTCACTTACATTTTGTAAGTATTTCGACTATACGTTGCATTTTGTACGTATTTTGAACTTAACCTACATTTTGTGCGTATTTTTCCCTCTATTCCTTTTGTGAGTATTTTCGTTCGAAATTCCCTTTTGTAAGTATTACCGCTCTCCATTTTGTGAGTAGTTTCAATTTGAGTTCCTTTTTGTAAGTATTTTCCTGCTCACTTAATTTTCGTTCTGGTTTCCACTTCATTGACATTTTCGCTTTCACACAGGCCATTAGGGGCCGGTAACCTGTATGTTAGGCCCCTTAAAACAACAATTATCATCATCATCATCATCTTTTCCATGTATTCCTTTTTTACTTCCTCTGTCCTTTCTTAGAACCATATCCAGAAAGCTTTGTTCTTCATTGAAACCTTCTCCTTCACCTGCTCGTTCCACCAGGGTGTTTCCTTCCACCTTTTCTTATCACTAGTTCTTACACACACTCTTTCTGCTGCTTCCACTATCATTGTTTTTAACCTTTTCCATTCCTCCTCAACAGACTTCGTTTCGTCTGTTAGTATGCTGCTCTTCACTATTTCTTGGAATTTACTTCTGTACTTCTCTTCTTTCAGCTTCCATACTCGTATCCTTTTTTCCTGTCTCTCTATCCCCTTTCTCTATTTAACTCCTCTAATAGTCTCTACTAAAACCCGATGATCACTGTCCAAGGCTTCAGATGGTATTACCTTGACATCTGAGATGGTTTTCTTTGTTTCCTGATCACAAATCACATAGTTCACCACTGACTTTCTAGTTAGATCATGACTGTACCATGTTATCTTGTGGGTTACCTTCTTCTTAAACCATGTATTTCCAACTGCTAGTCCATTCCTTTTACAAAAATCCAACAGTATTCTACCTTCCCCGTTCCGACTGCCCCATCCCTCTGCTCCCATCACTTCCTGATAGACTTGTCTTTCCTTTCCAACATGTGCATTCAGGTCTCCATTGTCTCTGCATTTCATCTTCAATGAGAAATGAAATGAGAACAAGTAATTAAATTTGATGATATGTACACTGGAATACTTCCATACAGAAATTGATAGATTGATGTTAATTAGTGAAGTTTATGGTGTCCATCAGGTTTAAGTCAAGGAACAGTCCTGTAGCCCTTGAGTCAAGTGGGCATTGTAACAAGTGAAAAATTCAGGGGTAATTTCCTAAATTTAAAGAGTATTGTTTTGTTCTGCTCTGACATGACTGTGCAGGGCAGTATTATATTTTTTATGGACTTCCAGTTGATACAGTTTACCAATACACTTTCTTCGTTTCTCTTTTGGTTATGAATAAAATTATGACACTGAGTGTATTATGGATAATTTTCACTTTAACTTATTTAACTTAAACTGCTGATACCTCTTCACTCAGCCAATGAGGATCAGAACCTTCACGTCTGTTGCAGTGTGTGTGTGCGTGTGTGTGTGTGTGTGTGTGTGTGTGTGTGTGTGGCTTCTGGTTTGCCCTAACTGTCTCCAGCTACTTATACATGGCTTATGTTGTTTTTATCAGCTTGGGCTCCCCACAGAATGCTATGTCTTATTGTCATAAGGGGATGGGGTGTGATCTATCTGAGGGGAGTTAATAATCCCGAAAACTGAGGGTGGAGAGTCTACCTTATTAATAAAAAGAGTATCACTTGAAATATTGCTATGTTTATTTACAGCGATATACAGGGTGTATCTTAATTATACCGACAAAAAAATCAGGGACGCTCTGCGTGTTATGTAAAAAACGATGCCGCAACCGGATTGGCGGAGAAAATTTTTCCCTCCGAGAAAATGAGGTTTCTTTGTTACTTCCGGGCGCGCGATTCAAATCTACGAACTCACCGTATTTGCTGAACTAGAGAGCAAGCCGCTGGCCACCGCTGTGCTTCAAGCAAGGGAAGGGAGTGTGATAGAAGGTGACAGAGATATGCTGGCGGGCATGCGGCAAGCAGAGGCGATCGAGGAAACTTGCGCATGCCCGCCAGCATATCTCTGTCACCTTCTATCACACTCCCTTCCCTTGCTTGAAGCACAGCGGTGGCCAGCGACTTGCTCTCTAGCTCAGCAAATACGGTGAGTTCGTAGATTTGAATCGCGTGCCCGGAAGTAACAAAGAAACCTCATTTTCTCGGAGGGAAAAATTTTCTCCGCCAATCTGATTGCGGCATCGTCTTTTACATAACACGCAGAGCGTCCCTGATTTTTTTATCGGTATAATTAAGATACACCCTGTATATTGGAATTATGGCAGAAAGACCCAAACTTCAAGATTTAGATACATTTTGCGTATGTGGCCTGTGTCACCTTAAATGAGTTACAAGGGTTGAACCCTTTCCTCTGATTCATAGTAATTTTATTGCTGTTAATCTGAATCAGGGTTGTATTTCAAAGTCTCTATGTTTGCAGGCACTTATAATGAACTTGAAATTTATCAGCATGAGCTGATCGTCATCTTCTAGTGTAGCAATGCTTTGATCGAAGCCTTAGTTGATTTCCTTTTGCAATAGAGTCCGTATTGACTCACAAATTTTTTAATGAAAAGAAAAATCCAATTTGTTAGGGTTTAGTCTGCCAAATCGATACAATTTATCCCATTAAAATACTCGGACATGTTTTGAGAAGTCGTGTCCGATTATTTCAGCTCATCAATCAAAACATCCTTTTCATTTCTAAGTTTTTTCTATATATGGACATTTAACATTGACTGTTAGATTGTAATATTAACTGCTAGATTTTAATACTGACTGTTAGATTGTAATATTGACTGTTAGATTTTAACATTGACTGTTAGATTGTAATATTAACTGCTAGATTTTAATATTGACTGTTAGATTTTAATATTGACTGTTAGATTTTAACATTGACTGTTAGATTGTAATATTAACTGCTAGATTTTAATACTGACTGTTAGATTGTAATATTGACTGTTAGATTTTAACATTGACTGTTAGATTGTAATATTAACTGCTAGATTTTAATATTGACTGTTAGATTTTAACATTGACTGTTAGATTGTAATATTAACTGCTAGATTTTAATATTGACTGTTAGATTGTAATATTAACTGTTAGATTTTAAGATTGACTGTTAGATTTTAACATTGACTGTTAGATTTTAACATTGACTGCTAGATTTTAATATTGACTGTTAGATTTTAATATTGACTGTTAGATTTTAACATTGACTGTTAGATTGTAATATTAACTGCTAGATTTTAATACTGACTGTTAGATTGTAATATTGACTGTTAGATTTTAACATTGACTGTTAGATTGTAATATTAACTGCTAGATTTTAATATTGACTGTTAGATTTTAACATTGACTGTTAGATTGTAATATTAACTGCTAGATTTTAATATTGACTGTTAGATTGTAATATTAACTGTTAGATTTTAAGATTGACTGTTAGATTTTAACATTGACTGTTAGATTGTAATATTAACTGCTAGATTTTAATATTGACTGTTAGATTTTAACATTGACTGTTGTATATCTGCCCCTTATTATTCCCGTTTTTCCAACGGGGTCGGGGATGAGATGCGATGGAAGTCTTTGTGGCGATTGTTTTTACGGCCGGATGCCCTTCCTGACGCTAACCTCATGAGGAGAGGAGTTAATGAGAGATGAAATGAATGATGGTGAATGAAATTGGGCAGGGATGTGGAAGGAAGCGGTCGTGGCCTGTCAGAAGGTACCGTCCCAGCATTTGCCTGGAGTTGAAAATGGAAAACCACGGAAAACCATTTCAAGGACGGCCGACGGTGGGGCTCGAACCCACGCGTCTACCGAGTCAGCAGAGTAATGCTGCGCTTTAGCCAGCGTAGCCACTACTGTCGGTTATCATTGACTGTTAGATTGTAATATTAGCTGCTAGATTTTAACATTGACTGTTAGATTTTAATATTGACTGTTAGATTTTAATATTGACTGTTAGATTTTAACATTGACTGTTAGATTTTAACATTGACTGTCAGATTTTAATATTGACTGTTAGATTTTAACATTGACTGTTAGATTTTAATATTGACTGTCAGATTTTAATATTGACTGTTAGATTTTAACATTGACTGTTAGATTTTAATATTGACTGTCAGATTTTAATATTGACTGTTAGATTTTAACATTGACTGTTAGATTTTAATATTGACTGTCAGATTTTAATATTGACTGTTAGATTTTAATATTGACTGTCAGATTTTAATATTGACTGTTAGATTTTAACATTGACTGTTAGATTTTAATATTGACTGTCAGATTTTAATATTGACTGTTAGATTTTAACATTGACTGTCAGATTTTAATATTGACTGTTAGATTTTAACATTGACTGTTAGATTTTAACATTGACTGTTAGATTGTAATATTAACTGCTAGATTTTAATATTGACTGTTAGATTTTAACATTGACTGTTAGATTGTAATATTAACTGCTACATTTTAACATTGATTGTTAGATTTTAACATTGACTGTTAGATTGTAATATTAACTGCTACATTTTAATATTGACTGTTAGATTTTAACATTGACTGTTAGATTTTAACATTGACTGTTAGATTTTAACATTGACTGTCAGATTTTAATATTGACTGTTAGATTTTAACATTGACTGTTAGATTTTAATATTGACTGTCAGATTTTAATATTGACTGTTAGATTTTAACATTGACTGTCAGATTTTAATATTGACTGTTAGATTTTAACATTGACTGTTGGATTTTAATATTGACTGTTAGATTTTAACATTGACTGTTAGATTGTAATATTAACTGCTAGATTTTAATATTGACTGTTAGATTTTAACATTGACTGTTAGATTGTAATATTAACTGCTACATTTTAATATTGACTGTTAGATTTTAACATTGACTGTCAGATTTTAATATTGACTGTTAGATTGCAATATTGACTGTTAGATTGTAATATTAACTGCTAGATTTTAATATTGACTGTTAGATTTTAACATTGACTGTTAGATTGTAATATTAACTGCTAGATTTTAATATTGACTGTTAGATTTTAACATTGACTGTTAGATTGTAATATTAACTGCTACATTTTAACATTGATTGTTAGATTTTAACATTGACTGTTAGATTGTAATATTAACTGCTACATTTTAATATTGACTGTTAGATTTTAACATTGACTGTCAGATTTTAACATTGACTGTTAGATTTTAACATTGACTGTTAGATTTTAATATTGACTGTCAGATTTTAATATTGACTGTTAGATTTTAACATTGACTGTCATATTTTAATATTTACTGTTAGATTTTAACATTGACTGTTAGATTTTAATATTGACTGTTAGATTTTAACATTGACTGTTAGATTGTAATATTAACTGCTAGATTTTAATATTGACTGTTAGATTTTAACATTGACTGTTAGATTGTAATATTAACTGCTACATTTTAATATTGACTGTTAGATTTTAACATTGACTGTCAGATTTTAATATTGACTGTTAGATTTTAACATTGACTGTTAGATTTTAATATTGACTGTCAGATTTTAATATTGACTGTTAGATTTTAACATTGACTGTCAGATTTTAATATTGACTGTTAGATTTTAACATTGACTGTTAGATTTTAATATTGACTGTTAGATTTTAACATTGACTGTTAGATTGTAATATTAACTGCTAGATTTTAATATTGACTGTTAGATTTTAACATTGACTGTTAGATTGTAATATTAACTGCTACATTTTAACATTGATTGTTAGATTTTAACATTGACTGTTAGATTGTAATATTAACTGCTACATTTTAATATTGACTGTTAGATTTTAACATTGACTGTTAGATTTTAACATTGACTGTCAGATTTTAATATTGACTGTTAGATTTTAACATTGACTGTTAGATTTTAATATTGACTGTCAGATTTTAATATTGACTGTTAGATTTTAATATTGACTGTTAGATTTTAACATTGACTGTCAGATTTTAATATTGACTGTTAGATTTTAACATTGACTGTTAGATTTTAATATTGACTGTTAGATTTTAATATTGACTGTTAGATTTTAATATTGACTGTCAGATTTTAATATTGACTGTTAGATTTTAACATTGACTGTTAGATTTTAATATTGACTGTTAGATTGCAATATTGACTGTTAGATTGTAATATTAACTGCTAGATTTTAATATTGACTGTTAGATTTTAACATTGACTGTTAGATTGTAATATTAACTGCTAGATTTTAATATTGACTGTTAGATTTTAACATTGACTGTTAGATTGTAATATTAACTGCTAGATTTTAATATTGACTGTTAGATTTTAACATTGACTGTTAGATTGTAATATTAACTGCTACATTTTAATATTGACTGTTAGATTTTAACATTGACTGTTAGATTGTAATATTAACTGCTACATTTTAATATTGACTGTCAGATTTTAATATTGACTGTTAGATTTTAATATTGACTGTTAGATTGTAATATTAACTGCTAGATTTTAATATTGACTGTTAGATTTTAACATTGACTGTTAGATTGTAATATTAACTGCTAGATTTTAATATGGACTGTTAGATTTTAACATTGACTGTTAGATTGTAATATTAACTGCTAGATTTTAATATTGACTGTTAGATTTTAACATTGACTGTTAGATTGTAATATTATCTGCTACATTTTAATATTGACTGTTAGATTTTAACATTGACTGTTAGATTGTAATATTAACTGCTAGATTTTAATATTGACTGTTAGATTTTAACATTGACTGTTAGATTGTAATATTAACTGCTAGATTTTAATATTGACTGTCATATTTTAATATTGACTGTTAGATTTTAACATTGACTGTTAGATTTTAACATTGACTGTTAGATTTAATATTGACTGTTAGATTGTAATATTGACTGTTAGATTGTAATATTAACTGCTAGATTTTAATATTGACTGTTAGATTTTAACATTGACTGTTAGATTGTAATATTAACTGCTACATTTTAATATTGACTGTTAGATTTTAACATTGACTGTTAGATTGTAATATTAACTGCTACATTTTAATATTGACTGTTAGATTTTAACATTGACTGTTAGATTGTAATATTAACTGCTACATTTTAATATTGACTGTTAGATTTTAACATTGACTGTTAGATTGTAATATTAACTGCTACATTTTAATATTGACTGTTAGATTTTAACATTGACTGTTAGATTGTAATATTAACTGCTAGATTTTAATATTGACTGTTAGATTTTAACACTGTTAGATTGTAATATTAACTGCTACATTTTAATATTGACTGTTAGATTTTAATATTTACTGCTAGATTAAAATATTGTCTGTTAGATTTTAATATTGTCTGCTAGATTTTAATATTGACTGTTAGATTTTAACATTGACTGTTAGATTGTAATATTAACTGCTAGATTTTAATATTGTCTGTTAGATTTTAACATTGACTGTTAGATTGTAATATTAACTGCTAGATTTTAATATTGACTGTTAGATTTTAACATTGACTGTTAGATTGTAATATTAACTGCTAGATTTTAATATTGACTGTTAGTAATGAAAGTGATATGGAGGGAGAAGAAAATACCAGAGGACTGGAAAAGAGGGATAATAATACCCATATTTAAAAAGGGAAGTAGGAAGGAATGCAAGAACTACAGGGGAATTACACTCATGTGCCACTGCGCCAAAATATTTGAGAAGGTACTGGAGAGAAGAATTCGGACAGAAGTTGAAGATGGGCTGAGGGAAGAACAGTATGGATTCAGGCCAGGAAGGTCAACAGTTGACCTCATCTTTGCAGTAAGACAGCTACAAGAACACCATTATGAATATGGGAAAGATCTGGTGATGACCTTCTTGGATATTGAGAAAGCATATGATAGTATTAATAGAAACAAGGTATGGGAAGCAATGAGAGCAAAAGCAGTGAACAAGGAGACAGTGGCAAGAGTGAAAGCAATGTACGAGGGAAGCAAAAGCTGTGTAAAGGTGGGAAGAGAGAGAACGGAATGGTTTCAACTGGAGAGTGGTCTGAAACAGGGAAGTGCCCTCTCACCCCTGTTATTTATAGTGGTGATGGATGAAATCATACGAAAAGTGGTAAATAGCATTGGGGAAAGGAAAATGAAGGCAATGTTGTTTGCTGATGACCTTCTGGTTTGGGGAGAGGATGAGGAAGAAGTACAAGAGCAATTAGATGAGTGGGAGAAGGTAGTGTTATCATATGGGATGAAGTTCTCAGCACAAAAGAGTGAAGTGGTCATCACAACGAGGAAGAAGAACAGACTGGATATGGGCATAACACTTGGAGGACAGCAGTTGCAGAAAGTAGAATGCTTCAAGTACTTGGGAAGCATAATTGAAGAAAAGGGAGGCAATAGGATGGAAATAAATGAGAGGGGAAGGTGCGCAGATGGATTTTTCAAGAGTGTTAGGGGGATGATATGGAATAAAGATGTACCACAAAAATGTAAAGGAATCATCTACAAGACCTACTTTGTGCCAATTTTGACATATGGTTCAGAAACATGGGTGATGAAGGAAAGGGACAAGAATAAAATACGAGCAGTGGAGATGAAGTTCCAGAGGAGTAGGGTAGGAGTGACAAGAATGGACAGAGTAAGGAATGAGAGAGTCAGGGAGATGGTAAGAGAGGAACCATTGCAAAATAGAATAGAGCGATCTAGGCTACAATGGTATGGACATGTGAGGAGGATGGAAGAGGAGAGGATACCGAAGAAGATGTTTGGAATGGAAATGACGGGAAGGAGGCCAAGGGGAAGACCAAGGGACAGATGGACAAAAGGAGTTAAGAAGAGTGTGGAGGAAAGAGGAGTGTGCTGGGACACAGTAAATGACGAGAGATGGTGGATGGACAGGAAACGATGGAGAGGCTTATGTTCCAGGCAGACCCGACCAGCGGTTGGAAACTGCTCAAGATGATGATGATGATGATGATGATGTTAGATTTTAACATTGACTGTTAGATTGTAATATTAACTGCTAGATTTTAATATTGACTGTTAGATTTTAACACTGTTAGATTGTAATATTAACTGCTACATTTTAATATTGACTGTTAGATTTTAATATTTACTGCTAGATTTAAATATTGTCTGTTAGATTTTAATATTGTCTGCTAGATTTTAATATTGTCTGTTAGATTTTAATATTGTCTGCTAGATTTTAATATTGTCTGTTAGATTTTAATATTGTCTGCTAGATTTTAGTGTTTGCTGCTAGATTTTAATATTGTCTGTTAGATTTTAATATTTACTGCTAGATTTTAATATTGTCTGTTAGATTTTAATATTTACTGCTAGATTTAAATATTGTCTGTTAGATTTTAATATTTACTGCTAGATTTTAATATTGACTGTTAGATTTTAATATTTACTGCTAGATTTAAATATTTACTGCTAGATTTAAATATTGTCTGTTAGATTTTAATATTGTCTGTTAGATTTTAATATTTACTGCTAGATTTTAATATTGTCTGCTAGATTTTAATATTTACTGCTAGATTTAAATATTGTCCTTTAGATTTTAATATTTACTGCTAGATTTTAATATTGTCTGTTAGATTTTAATATTTACTGCTAGATTTAAATATTGTCTGTTAGATTTTAATATTGTCTGTTAGATTTTAATATTGTCTGCTACATTTTAATATTGACTGTTAGATTTTAATATTTACTGCTAGATTTAAATATTGTCTGTTAGATTTTAATATTGTCTGTTAGATTTTAATATTTACTGCTAGATTTTAATATTGTCTGCTAGATTTTAATATTGTCTGTTAGATTTTAATATTGTCTGCTAGATTTTAATATTGACTGTTAGATTTTAATATTGTTAGATTTTAATATTTACTGCCAGATTTTAATATTGATTGTTAGATTTTAAATATCCATGTACAGTACAACCATAGAAATGTAAAGGAAGTTTTAATGTGTTGAATGATGTGCTGAAGATGAGTCGCACAACAGACTTGGGACATGTCCAAGTATTTTAAGGAAATAAATTGTATTAATTGGGCGGACTAAACCTTAACAAATTGGTTTTGTCATTAATAAATCTTGTAGTGTGCCCAAGCCCCTCAAATGAAGGCCTATGTATTGTGTAGAATACCTACGTAAATTTACATTCAGTAGATTTCTTGGCATATACAACAGGTACCCATCGTCGTGTGTTGGGATGGATGTGCATGTATGTTGTGTTGTTGTTGTTTGTCGATTGTGCTTGTTATTAATGCTGGTGTTGTTTTTTCTCTGTCCTGCCTCTCGGGTGAATGTCGGTGTTGGGAAGTACAGAAGGAACAACAGGTAAATTGTTACTACAGATGTATCGCATGTGCTCTCTCTCCCTTCTGCTTGCAATAGAGTAGTGCTTTGAGCTAGCAGGATCTTCGGTGGCTGGTCTGCAGTGTATAACTATCCTGAGGAAAAATGAAGAGGTGTTAGATTTTATACCGCAATTATTACCTGATGTCACATGCATAAGGAACGTGTTCCATATGCAGGCGAGTCCATGTGCTGCAACATGGATAAGAGGGGAGCAACGTTCACTTCGCTCGTTGCTACGGAAATGTTCACATCGGCTCCTACTGTAACTTCACAAATTCACAAAGAAAATTGAAAATGGTCCGGCTAGCTCAAAAACAGTTGCCAGCGTTTCGGCCCAGTGTACCAAAGGGCTCTTCTGTTGGTTAATGGCACACCTCACCAAGACGCAAGCGCAAATGTCGCCACGAGCAACGCCAATGTACTACGGAAGTCAAAACTTCCTAACCAAATTGGTGTTAGCTTTGCTGTAACTGTATTGGACGTTAGTGTCTCCCACGAGCACAGCAGCTGTGACCCCCCCTGCACTTCTCCTCCTTTCCCCATCTCCGCATGTTAGCACCATCAGGTATTAATTGCTGTCTTCAGCTTTTTTAATAAAGTTAATAATTAATTAATTTTGACAGTGCCTGTTATAAATCTTATACAACCTTATGATATGCTATAAATATTACAGGAAAGATGCACAACTGCCATAAATCCACTTTTGATGACCTTTATACACACTTCCAAGGGAACATGCTTGTATGTGCCAACGACGTTTCTGTTGTGTTTTTTCTTCCTTCTTCTTCTTCTTCTTCTTTGTAAAATGAACAGAATTGCCAGTGTATTTTACGATTTTACGGGAGAACTATAATATTTTGCAGTTTTATGTCCTCGAGTTCTTTTAGAGAGTTGCACCAGGGCGAGCTTCCCCAGCTGCCAATAGATTGTGCGTGACCGGCAATTAACAATGTACATACCTGCCAACTCTCCCGATTTAGGCGGGAGACTCCCGATTTCAGACCATTTCTCCCGCCCTCCCGCTTATCGTATTAGATCTCCCGATTTTTCAAAAATCCCACGCGTAATTTTGGATTGAATGTGCGAGATGACACTCCAGTCGTCTATCGAACGGATCGACTTTACGTGTTTTGAAGTTATATCTCGATACCGCAGTTTCACTCTGTATCGATATAATCGACAACTGCGTACTAACTCCCGCGCACTTCCGCGTCGCGTCCCGCTGTGGCTTTGAATACGTCTTTGTTTGAAAATCATCATCATCATTCATCATCATCTTGTACAGTTTCCAGCCCCAGGCTGGGTCTGTTTGGAACATATGCCTCGCCACTTATTTCTTTCTTCCCACCATCTCTCCGCTGTCACTCTGGTCCAGTCCTCGCCTCTCTTCTTGACACATTCCTCCACTCCTTTCAGCCATCGATCTCTTGGTCTTCCCCTTGGCCGTTTCTTCTGCATCTGCATCTCATGTATCCTCTTGGGAATCTTCTTCTCATCCATTCTCTTTAAGTGTCCATACCACCTCAGTCTTGATGTCTCAATCCTACCTTGCAAGGGCTCCTCTTTCACCATTTCCCTGACCTTTTCATTCCTCACCCTGTCTCTTCTTGTTACTCCGATCCTACTTCGCAGGAACTTCATTTCACCTGCCTGTATTCTGCTTATGTCTCTTTTCTTCATTGTCCACGTTTCTGAAGCATAGGTCAGTATCGGGATATAGTAGCTTCTGTACAACACTTCCTTGCTTTTTTGTGGGACATCATTATTCCACACTAAGCTCCTAATGCTTCTCAGAAATGCTTCTGCCTGGCTGCCACGTTCCGTAATCTCTTTGTCATTTCTCCCATTTTCCTCCACTATACTTCCCAAGTACTTGAGACTTTCCACCTTCTTCAGCTGTCCACCTCCAAGTGTTATCCCACTCATTGGTCTGTCCTTTTTCCTGGTCGTTAACAGGATCTCACATTTACTGATGTTGAACTTCCATCCGTACTCTCCCACTGTTTCTTCCCAAGCCTTCAGTTGCTCCTGGATTTCCTCCTCCTTGTTTCCCCAGACCATGAGATCATCTGCAAACACCATTGCCTTCAACTTATCTTCTCCTATCTTTCCTGCTATCCGTGTCATTATCTCGTCCATAACCACAATAAAGAGAAGGGGTGACAGCGCACTACCCTGTTTCAGGCCACTCATTTGTCTGAACCAGTCTGTTCTTTCCCCTCCAACTTTCACACAACTCACACTTCCACAATACATCTCCTTCACTCTGCCTACAGTCTCTTTTTCCACTCCCATGTTTTCCATTGCTTTCCAAACCTTCTCCCTACACACACTATCATAGGCCTTTTCGATGTCCAGGAAGGCCATCAACAGATCCTCTCCAAATTCGTAGTGGTGTTCCTGGAGCTGTCTCACTGAAAATATGAGATCCACTGTTGATCTCCCAGGTCTGAATCCATACTGTTCCTCTCTCAATTTTCTCTCCACTTTGGCGCGAATTCTACTTTCTAATATCTTTTCATATATCTTGGCACAGTGAGGTATGAGTGTGACTCCCCTGTAATTTCTACACTCCTTTCTGCTTCCTTTCTTAAATATTGGGACAATTAATCCTTTCTTCCAATCTTCTGGGGTCTTTTTCTCCTTCCATATCACCCTCATCACACGGTACAGCCACTGTTTCCCAACCTCCCCTGCTGCCTTCACCATTTCAACACTCACTTCATCCACACCTGGTGCCCTTCCTCCTTTCATCTTGTCTATAGCCATTTCCAGTTCTCTCCAAGTCAGGTCCTTTCCCATTCCTGTGTTGTCTTCTCCATCTTCCAATACATTGTCTTCCTCCCTATGACCATTTGGATTAAGCAAATCCTCAAAGTACTCTTTCCACGCTGTCTTGAGTTTCCCTTTGTTGTGTACCTCAGTTCCGTTTTTGTCCATCATTACCACATCCTCTCGCAGACCTTTTCTCTTACTTTTGACCATCCCATAAAGCACTTTCTTATTTCCTCTGCTGTCTTCCTCCATCATCTCCGTCCACTTTACCATCCACTTCTTCCTCTCCTCTGCGACAATCTTGTTTGCTTCTTTCTTCTTTATCTTAAAATCTTCCCTTGCCAGATCAGTTCTTTCCTGGAACCACACTCTGAAAGCCTTGTTCTTCCTTCCCACAGCTTCTTTTACTCTCTCATTCCACCATGGTGTCTCTTTACACCGCTTTCTGTTGCTTGTTCTTCCACATACTGCCACTGCAGCTTCCACCATTGTGTTTTTGAATTGCTTCCATTCCTCTTCCCCTGTTTTAGGATTGTCTGTTGGCATCTTTTCCCTTATTATCTTCTGGAATTCTTCCTTGACTTCATTTTCCTTGAGTTTCCATACTTTGATTCTCCTTTCCTGGTACTCTGTCCTCTTGCTATCCTTAACAACTCCCAGGTTCATTACAAGTATTCTGTGGTCGCTATCTAAGGACTCTGATGGTATTACCTTTATATCTCTGACACTTCTCTTCATTTCCCAGTCGTACAGCATGTAATCTACCAAAGATTTCTTTGTTAAATCACTGCTGTACCACGTTACCTTGTGGCTTTCTTTCTTCCGGAACCAGGAGTTGCCTACCACTAAACCGTTTCTCTTGCAAAACGTCGATGGTTAATTCTTCTGTGGTTAATTCAGCGCTTGTTCCTAAATGTTTTGCATAATGGCCTGTGGGTGAGAGGTAGTTGTATGCTGTGGAATATTGTATCTGTTTCACACGTGAAATTATATGATTTGTGAATAACTTGGTTACCTAGATGTTGTTGGCGTTAATATGCCTGTACGCTATTGTGATTTTTCGATCTGAGTGATTTCGTCGGTTCCTCGGTAATATGGCGAAGAAATATGATGTGACATTTAAAAAAGTGTACAAAGATAACTTTCCGCATATAACTGAGTCAAGAAGAGGCGCAACATTTGCATTTTGTAGTGTCTGTAGGTGTGATTTCAGTATCTCGCATGGTGGAAAGGGGGACATTTCAAAACATGTGCTCTCAAAGAAACATAAAGACAATGTACAATGTGTTGGGAAAAACAAGAAACTTGATTATTTCAAGTGTAAGGAGGAAGACACTTGACAGTATAACACGTGCAGAAGTATTGTTCACATCGTTTATTATTGAACATAACCTCCCTGTCAATTGTTCCGATCACGCTGGTCCTTTATTTCGGAAGATGTTCCCAGACTCAGAAATTGCCGGGAGATATGGCTCAGCCAGAACTAAAACGTCGGCCATCCTTGCAGAAATGTGCAATGAAGAAAAAGAGAAGGTTATTGCTTGCCTGAAAAATGGTGTGTTTTCAATTGCAACAGTCGGTAGTAACCAAAGTGATTCTAAGTTGTACCCAATCGTGGTTACTTTTTGCAACCCATTTCAACAATTTCAGAGTTGTCTTTTAGGAGTTCCTGTTTTAGAAGGAAGTGCAACAGGCATTCATATTGCCAATCTTTTACTCACTAACTTGAAAGAATACAACATCCCCTTAAGAAACTGCATTGCACTTGGTACTGATGGTAGTGATGGTAGGGTTAAAGATGGGTGTGGCAGGGCTGTTGAGAAAGGAAATGGAAAATATTTTTATTGTTGGTTGCCTCTGTCATTTAATAAATTTAGCTGCTGAAAAGGTATCTGCATGTCTGCCTGTGAGGGTAGATGAACATTTAATAGATATTTTCTATTATTTTGAAAGAAGTTCGAAAAGAAAGGAAAAGTTCAAACAGTTTCAGGAATTGCACAATACAGAGATGAGGAAAATTCTCAAACATGTTTCTACACGTTGGCTATCAATGGGAAAATGTTTGTCCAGGCTTTTTCAGCAGTGGCAACCTCTCACTAGTTTCTTTAGGAGTGAAATCACATGTAAGGAGGTCAAATTGGGAAATTTGGAATCCTACAAAATTCCAAAAGTATCTCGGAATGTAAGTAGTACCTGTTCTAATACGTCATTTTCATCTCCAAACAGCAACAAGAATTTACCTCACTCTGGAAAACGGAAATCGGAGATCATAGCCCTTGACAGTACCAGCCAGGTTATATCACGAGAGGAGAGATTGTTCATGTTCCTATCTTCAGAACTTAATAAGGCATTGTGCTTGTTTCTCTCCAGTTTTCTGCCACTGTTTGACAAACCAAATATATTGCTTCAGTCAAGTGTGCCGCACATCCATGTATTGAGGTCCGTTCTTCTTGAAATGTTGCAGAATGTGATGACTCGATTTGTGAAACCAAAAGTAATTAGATCTGCATGTTCACTCTTAGTTGTCGATTACCACACAACCTCTAATCAGAAGGATGACTGTGATTTGGTAGTGGGACATTCAACTAGTCTCATTGTTGACAATCTCAAGCAAGAGGATAAGTGTTCCTTCTTCAGTTCTGTGAGGAAGTCTTTTGTTACTTCATGTGACTATATGATCAACAAATTCCCTTTCAACAGTGATCTTTTATTGAATGCGGAAGTGGTGAATATGAAAAATATTAGTGAAGCATCATTTTCTAAAATTAAGTTTTTTGTAGATAAATTTCCTAGCATGTTAACAGACACTCAAGACAATTTTAATGAGGAAATGGATGCTTTACATTCCCAATTCTGTAACTTCCAACTTGAGGATGTGACATCTATTGAGGAAGAAGAGAGAATTGATGTGAAGTGGGCACTGGTAGGCCAAATGAAATGTAGTGGTGGGGCACTCAAGTATGACAAATTGTCTAAAGTTATGCTCTCCATTCTGACCATTCCGCATAGTAATGCAGAGTGTGAGAGGATGTTCAGTCTTGTCAGAAAAACAAGAACGCAGTTCAGGTCATCTCTCTCTGACAAGACTTTGGACAAACTTATAACTCGGAAGTCGATTCAGAAAGGGAAGTGTTTTGAGCAAGAATATAGCAAGACCTTTTTGAAGAGGGCAAAATCAGCCACAGTCACCTGCAACAACGACCAATAATATGATCTTCGATACGTCGCTGGTTGTGTATGCCTGAGTGTGGTTGAAAGAAAGGTATGCTTGTTTGATAGACTAGTTAGAATTTAAAATTACTCGTCTTAAGTAGGTACATTTGTAAACTGGGATGCCATATCATGTTAGTCATGTACAGTTTAATAGTGTACAGTAACTTATATATTTGCTGTAATGTCTTAGCCTGTGTATGTATTATGTTACATCCCCCCCCCATCGCCGCCGCATCGAATCTCCCGATTTTTCATTTTGAGAGGTTGGCAGGTATGAATGTATTGCTATGCTTTGTAGTTTGTATTTTTCTGAGCAGTCTTCAATCATGAATACAGCACTTCTGACCACCTCATAGTGTAGCGGCTACCATTCTTGGTCTGTCACCCCGGAGGTTCAGGTTAGATTGCCGGCTATGCCAAGAAACTTAATTCTTATATGAGGGCTGGAGCGTGATACACGAGACAAAACTGAGAAGAGGCTGGTTTGTTTCCTCAGCCATCCTAGAAGTGGCTAGTTCTTAACTTAGGTCACGGCAGTCTCAATTACAAATATACACACTAATACAGGCACCACAATAATGCAGGTTATCACACAAATTCTACACACTCCCAAGTACACAGGGCTGAAATGAGCATGATGTTCAAGCTGCTAAATGAAATAATAAAAACAATACTGCTTCTGAAACTTGGTTGTTGGGATATCATTTTTTTTTGGTGTATGAAAGATTGAAAGCCATTATTGTTGGTTTGTTCTTCATTAGTTGAGGAGCTGAGGTTATGAAGAATTGAATTTGATTTATTGTTTCTCTTACACAGGAGTAACAATTAATTTAATCACCTAGTACCTGAAATAAATACATGAATTATTTATACACTTAATGAAACACCACACAAATGAAGAGGTTAATTGAATGACTAGTTTCGTTTGTCAAGGGAAGTTAAGAGGTATGCAAACTTATGAATTTATAAAATTTTAATCTTAACTAATTTTGATCCAATTTTTGAATTTTTTACTTGCTTTGAGCTGTCCTTTACCATTTACCTCATAACTACCATGTTAGTAGGAATTTTTACACTTTTTAAATGCTTGTTTAAACTCCAACTACAAATTAAACCTCAGTCATTGACATATCTGTTAATTATGTGTTATTATTATTTGATTTTGGGCCACATAATAATTTAAAAAAGAAACACTTGGGAGATGCAAAGTAAAGGGCGAAGGACATGTCAGGGCAAAAGCACATTTTTTAAAATTGGATAAATTAATGTTATTAGAATTTTGAAAAATTAGAAGGTTGTTTCTGGTAGCGACCTGCCTGCGTTTCCTTGGAGATGTGTTTAATTGTTGTACAAGATTAATGATACTGTCAATTTATACTTTTCAGTTGTTCAACACTCTTTTTACCCATATGATGAAGTTTATAACACTGGTCCTGAAAATAATTCCATGTATTAATATTATTCACTGATAAATAAGAGGGGAATTTAGGACAATATCAATAATAATAGAATATATAATTTTTTTCAGGACCTGTGTTTTATATCGTCGCCAACCTTGCAATAACTCATATCTGACAATGCTCTTATCTCTACATAGTATAAAGCAAAGTCCCTGATTCTTGGATGTAACAGGTAATCTCGAGAACCACTGGATGGATTTTGATGCAGTTTTCACCATCCTGTATAGATTTCTCGAAGGTTTCTGTAGAAAAGCATTCATTTAAGACGAAAGGTAGCCAAACAGTAACGATTTCAGTGAATCGACTTGAAGAAAAACCTGCTGTCTGTGCGCCTTTTAAGCTTACGCTGGGTAAACCATTAAAAGTATCTATATACTATGATTGTAAGAATTGTTCAGCATGAAAAGTTCTACAAAAAAGTCTGGGACAGCATATCTCTATCTTTAATACATTGTCCACTATAAGTGTTTTTATGTTTTCATTTCTTCCAACAATCTCCATTCAATGGAAATTTAAATTACTAGCTTCGGGATGAGTTTACGAGTCTATCACCCCAGCTTCGGCCATCATCAAACTGTCGAGTCTTGTCGAGTTAAGACTTCAGAGAAGAGTATATGTGTTAAGAGTTTTGTTGTTCACCTTGGCTTTTCTGAATTGCGCCTGGGACCTGCCATCTGTGCGCCTTTTAAGCCTATGCTTTGAAGATTACCAGGCAAAACTGGGGCGGGTTGCTCGTTTTCTAATACTTTTTCTTAATGATTGGTTGTGCCTCTCAACCATTTGTGGAGGTGCCATCCAACATAACAATTCATGCTAGGTTCCATTTTTCTGTGTGTAAACCTAAAGGAATATGAACCTTAAATATACTGTACAAGTAGACTCTTCTACAGTACAATGAATTTAAAGTTGATTTTTATTTTTCCGCTGGAAAATGAACCTAATGTGAACTGTTCTGTTGGACGGCACATCTACACATGGCTAGGAGGCGTGACGAATCATAGGGATATGCGGTATTGCACGTTCAGCGACGATATATACTGCAGTGTAACTCCAACCAACCATATTGGCCAAAAGTGTGTTGACCAACTTAGAAGTATAAATTGACAGTTTGTACAGTTAAAACTAAAAATTGACTTCTAAACTTCACATAGATTCTTGACAGGTGCAGTAATAAAATTAATATATATATATGCATACTTCTGATGATCGAAACAAATAGCGCGAAAACAAACTCAAGAGATTACTACAAAATTTTTAGCAAACAACTACAAAGATATGAACCTCCAACATTAATGTTAAAAGACAAAAATGGCGAGTTAGCTCATAGTAATAAAAGAAATACAGAAATTTTAGCAGAAACATTCAACAAGTTGCTAAATTGCGAAGATCCACCAGAACTGCTTCAAATAAATACAAACACCACTATTAAAACACCATCAGAAAACATAAATCCACCCACAATCCAAGAAGTCTACAAAGCGCTGAGAGAGCTCAAAAACTACAAAGCGAGTGGAGAAGATCAAACATTTGCAGAATTGTGGAAATATGCAGCAGAACCAGCAAAGATTTCATTACACCAATGCATAGTGAACATTTTGATCAAAGAAGAACTGCCAGACCATTGGACTACTGCTATAATACATCCATTACACAAGAAAGGAGAAAAATCAAATCCTGACAACTATCGAGGAATTTCCCTTTTGGATATCACATATAAAATCATGTCACGAATTCTATATAATCGTTGTAAAGATCAATTAGAACTGGAAATAGGGGAATATCAAGGTGGATTTCGGCCATGGCGAAGCTGCCCTGAACAGATAATCACCTTAAAATTAGTAATGGACTACTACAAACGTAGACAAAAACAGCAAGTCATAACCTTCGTAGACTTCAAAAAAGCTTATGATTGTATACATAGATCTTCATTGCTGAAAATACTTAGGAATTTCGGACTTCATCCCAAATTAATAAAAATTATAAAACTAACTCTAACAAACACCAAATCTAAAGTAAAATTCAGAGGAGAAATATCTGAACCGTTTACGATTAAAACAGGATTAAGGCATGGAGATGGTTTATCGCCTCTACTTTTCAATTGTGCTTTGGAATATGTAATGAGGGAATGGTACAGGTAAAATCCTAGGAACATAAGAATTGGAACCAAGAAAGATCAAATAGACTTAAATTGCTTGGGATTCGCAGATGACTTAGCGTTACTGGCTAATAATATTCAAGAAGCCAAAAATCAAATAATAAGCCTACAAAATATAGCACAAAAAATTGGACTTCAGATATCATTTGAAAAGACAGAGATAATGGTAGCAAATCCACTTGTAATCAATCACATAACAGTAAATAACAAGAAAGTTAAAATAGTGAAGCAATTTAAATACTTAGGAGAAATTATAACTTACAACTTGGATGAGAAACCTGCATGGCAAGAAAGAACTAATAAAATGATAAAAGCCCAAAAATTAACATGGTCTACATATAAAAGAAAATGTCTATCAATCGCAACAAAATTAAAGCATTACAAGACGGTGGTTCAACCAGAGGTGACCTATGGAAGTGAAACTCTTTTTAAAGTTACTCAGAAAAACAGAATCGACAAAATTTTAAAAGTAGAAAGAAGAATAGCTAGAACATGCATAAATAAAAAATATCAGGAAGATGGACAGTGGCGGATAGTACCAAATGAAGTGGTATACAGAGAACTGGAGCCCATCACTGATACTATTCGGAAGAAACGGCTTTCTTTCTTTGGTCACATCATGAGGACACCAGAAACCAGGTTATCTAGAAAAATTGTAGTGAAACTTTGGAATATGAAACAACAAGTAGGATGGATTAAGGAAATTAGAGAAGATATGAAAGAATTGGAAATAACCTTGGATGACTTGCAAAACAAAATTAAAAAAACTGAGAGATATAAAAATAAGATTTCAGGCTAAAATAGACAAACGTAATACAGTAAAAAGGGTATTTACAGATGAGGAACGCCTGAGAAGATCAGAGCGAATGAAGAGCTACTGGGCGACTCGGAAAGGAAACTTACTGAAGAAGAGGACCAAGAAATGATTGACTGAAGTGGTCCAATGAGGCCGTAAAAGCAGAAGAAGAAGAAGAATATATGCATGTTTTTATTTTAACTTCCCTCTTAAAACACATGATTTCTACCCCTCATTAGTCCTGTTTCTATGAGAACGGGATGAGATGAGGTAAGTTTTTTATGTGGCATATGATTTTTATCCCTGGATGATGCCAACCTAGAGTTAATCATAGATGGAATGAATGAAGATAAATGAAACTTTGCAAGTAGTTGGTAGAAAGTGTCCCAGAATTTTGCCTTCAGCTCAAAATGGGGAACCTAGGAAAACTCATTTCGAGGGATTCAAACATACTCGTTTTTCATAGCTGGAGATAGCCTGGCCCCATGCCCTTAGCCAGTATTTTAAAACAAGTTAGATACACAGCTCTAAGTAGGATAATACTATACTTAGCTTTATAAGTCATTGAATAGGAAATAAAGGATAGAAGCAAGGCAAAATGACAAATAGAAAGAGGTAAGGAAGTGCTACAAGCCGTTTTTCATTGCTGTCTATTAGTAGAATCACTTTTCAGTTGGTCAACACGAGTGTATCCAATTAGATTGGGAAGGGAGTAACAAATTGTAGTGATAGAAGCCATTTTTCAGCGTTGCCTAATTCTATTAAAGAAAGCTTTTCAACACCAAAATAGGGAGTAACAATTAATTTCATCACATAATGCCTGAAATATCTCCAAATATCTAAGAAGCGAACTAATGCAGAATGCAAGAATGGATGCAGAGCTTAGCAAAAGGGTACAACAGAGTGTGAGAGACCTAGTTTGGAAGAAGGACATCCCAATTAAATGTAAAGAAGTGTTGTACAAGATGTACTATACTCGATGCAGCGGAGACGTGGACAGTGACGAGAAGAGAGGAGAGTTAACTTTAGGTCAGTGAAATGAAGTTCTTTATTGGAAGTGACTGTTCCCGAAGGAAACAGGGTATTAAAATCCGATTGAGCTTTGTACATTAACCAATTTCTCAAATGAACTCCGGTAAAATGGTCCGACCAGCTCAAAACAGTTGCCAGCGTTTCGCCCCAATGCACCACCGGGCCAGTTGGCACGGTAAACCTCATCAAGACGCGTGTCCAGCACACACTGAGAAGGTCGCTGCAGGGCACAAATGTCGCCATGAACAGCACCAATGCACTGCGAGAGTCAAACTCCCTTTCAAAATAGTGTCAGCTTACCTTGCTGATCCATATTGGAAGTGACTGTTCTCGAAGGAAACAGGATGTTAAAGTCCGGACCATTTTATCGAATTTAATTTGTGAATTTGTTAATGTACATAGCTCAATCAGATTTCAGTGTGTGCTGGCCACGCGTCTTGGTGAGGTGTGCCGTACCAACTGGCAGGCCCGGTGGTGCACTGGGGCGAAACGCTGGCAACTGTTCTAAGCTGGCCGGACCATTTTATCAAATTTTATTTGTGAATTTGTGAAATGAAGTTCTTATGAAGTATGATAAGAAAAACAAGAAGAGAAAAGTGAGAAATAACGAAGTCATGACGATCATTGGAGGAGAAAAGTTGAATGACGGAATCGAGAGGAGCAGATGAAAATTGTTTGGACATGTCAAACAGATGGAAGAATACCGAAACTCATGTTGGAGGATACGTGGGAAGGAAGAGGAAGACCCTGAGCACAATGGATCACTTGATTAAGTATAGCATAAGTAGACAGAATATGGACTGGAACAGACTTCTGGAAGAAGAAGAGTGGAGGGACCGGAGAAGGTGGGATGAGTGCCTGAAATAAATGCATGAATTATTTATACACTTAATAAAACACTTCTCACACAAATGGGGGTGTGCGAGTTTTACGGTAATTCGATTACTAGTTTAGGTTGTCAAGCGAACATCATCGTCGTCGGCTGTAACTCGATTCCGAGTACACATACTTCTTCCTGCTTAGAGCTTTTCAGACCAGCTTGTGGATATGTTTCTGATGACTAAACAGGCCAATCCTGACATAAAACTTGCACCCACATAAATTGCACTCAATGGTCGGGGGAGGGCGGGGTTGCAATCGACGAAGCTTTCTTACTTGTCGCTTGGCCTTTCCATGTCTGCAACGTTCTTCTTCAAATAAGTTGACAGCAGTCGATGTAATGTTCCGCCACAGTAAACGGTCCGCAGCGGATGTTTCCCATGAGTGGATATGTATACCAGTCGTCGTCATGATGTGTTTTAGCTGGTCTTTGAAACGCCTCAGAGGGTCCCTATGAGATCTAGTGCCGGAGCAAAATTCACCATAAAGGAATTGACGTGGAAGCCTGGTATCACTGAACATGGCCTAACCATCTTAGTTGATCAGCGATGATAGTTGCCTCAATGCTATTGAGATGCGCTTTCTTGAGCACTGCAGTGTTGGTCACGTAGTACTCCCACTTGATATTCAAGATGTATCTCATCTTTTGTTGGTGGAAGCGCTCAAGTTTCTTGAGATCACGGCGATAGCGTGTCTCAAGTTTCACAGCCATACAGTAGCGTTGAGATGACGACAGCTTTGTACACCATGAGTTTGGTATGCATCTTTAGGTCTTTATTCATGAAGACTCTGTGCATTAAACGGCCAAATGCTGCATGGGCAGCCCCAATTCTTTTGTCAAAATCCTATTCGCAGGTGCACCGTTTAGACAAGATGCTACCAAGATATGAAAAATGATCAACCTGCTCCAGTGTTGAGTCTAAGATGGAGATAGAACTCAGGAAGACGTAATCCTGGGGCAGGTTGTGCAAGTACCTTAGTTTTCTTTGCATTGATGGTAAGACCAAACTGATCACACGCAGGGCTAAAGCGATTGACCGATTGTTGAAGCTCTGCAGGTGTCGGAGCAGGAGATGCGGTGTCATCGGCATACTGCAGTTCTGTCACCCGGGTAACTTGGGAATGTCTCTGTGAACGAAGTCTTGCCAGATTGAAAAGACCTCCATCGAAGCGAAACTTAATCTCTATGCTTGGGTTGTTGGAAGATGATTCATACATCATAGCAGCCATGTACAATGCAAAGAGTTTTGGAGCAAACACACAGCCTTGTTTCAAACCGTGAGTGATTAGAAACGGATCAGATACAGAGTTACCGTGAAGAATCTTCCCAGACATTCCATCATGAAGAGCTTGAACTAATTCCACATAGCGATCTGGACATTCAAAG
Source organism: Meconema thalassinum (assembly GCA_946902985.2). NCBI lineage: Eukaryota > Metazoa > Arthropoda > Insecta > Orthoptera > Tettigoniidae > Meconema > Meconema thalassinum. The sequence goes on from OX336395.1 coordinate 196,608,231, forward strand.
TGTGCTAATACTTTCCATATAGCAGATCTTGGTACTGAATCAAAGGCTTTTTCCAGGTCATAGAAAACTAAATACAGAGGCTCCTGTTGTTCTCTGCACTTTTCCTGGAGTTGTCTGGCACAGAATATCATGTCTGTTGTGCCCCTGGAGGTTCAGAAACCACATTGAGACTCAGGCAAAATCCTCTCCGAGATACTTTGGAGCCGGCTTAGTAGAATTCTTGCGAGAACTTGACCTGCAATGCATAATAGCGATATACCATGGTAGTTCCCACTCACACTACGATCACCTTTCTTGAGGATAGTGATGATGGTAGCATTCTTCAAGTCGCCAGGTACTTCTGGAGTTTCCCAAATTAAGAGGATAAGTGTAAAAAGTTGACTCCTCAAAGCAATACCTCCACTTTGTAACAACTCCAGAGGAATGTTATCAGAACCAGGAGCCTTTCTAGGCTTTAGTTGGTTGAGCGCTTTGGCGAAATCTCAGAATGTCGGTGGAACCGCATCCATGGTTTTGGGGGCTGCTGAGGGACTTTGCGAAGATAATCTTCGGCAACATTGGAGGCACGATTTAGAAATGTAGAGAAATGTTCCTTCCAATGCTCCAAAATTTGTCCTCGATCAGTTAAAACGGCAGAATTGTCAGCAGTTTTCAATGTACCCGATGATGATCGGATTGGGCCGTATACCTCCTTTATGCCTGCGTAGATCAGTGTTATACCAGGTGTTTTATGCAGCCCAACTTGCGTTGCTATCAGGAAGATCGATAATTCTCTGCTTGCATTCCGCATGGTACTAATGCACTGCAAGCATATCGTGCAAATGATACTGAACACTATTATTTTCCCCTTGATGTGACTACAGACTAATATGAGGGAAACATAAGAGTGTGCAGTATTGTTTGCAGGATATGCTTGCAGTGCATTAGTACCATACAGTATGCAGGCAGAGAAATATCGACTTTCCTGACAACAAGCATTAGTTGGGCTGCATAAAACAATATTATTAGGGGCAGCTCGTTCACCTGGTATCGGCTAAGTTAGCAGGACCTGAAGATGTTCCCTTGACAAACGAAACTAGTCATCCAATTAACCCCCTCATTTGTGTGAAAAGTGTTTCATTAAGTGTGTAAATAATTCATGTATTTACTTCAGGTATTAGGTGTTTAAAACTAATTGATACTCCCCACATAATCTAATTGGATATAGGCCTACTCTCATTGACCAACTGAAAAATGATTCATTTTATAGAAACACAAAGAGGCCATGGAAGAAACAAAAAGGAAAGATAAGGATAGACATGTAAGGGTCTGTTTTTCAATCTCTGGATAAAAGTGATGGGCATCCACTCCTCGAGTAACTTTGCTCAACACTTTTATCCCTTTGGCAATCCCTTCAATGCAAAGTTACTCGGCGAGCTACTACTCGACAGAAGTATCAATGAACGCCTACAGTATGGGTTATGTGATTGGTCAAAATTGAATTCTGAACGGCAAATGCTCATGCGAACTCTGGTGTCAACTGATTGAAAAACAAACCATATGGTATCAGTCTTCGTATCAGAATTTAAATGATGATATGCTTTAATATGCAACATTGTAACTAGTCGGCAATGCCGGTATTATGTTTCTGCACAATGGCTATTCAGATATTAACCCACACTGCGGTACTGCAGTTATCAACATAATATATATCGATGTGTTTATATGGGAACTGGGCTAGCTTTTCATGGACCACTGTATGCATTCCCTTTACTGCCAAGTAGGCATATTCATAACTAATTTAAAACTCAATTCCACGCAGGAACATTATCGAAAAAAAAAGCAAAATATTATGGAGCATAAAATATTACTTCCATATTATTACAGGTACGTGAAAATAAGAAACCGTCTTGTACTCAATATTTCTGTGGTTGTAATAGCCGCGATGATAGCGTATTGGTCTGAGGATCAAGAGGGTTCGAACGCCGGTCCCGTCAATTATTTTTGCTACCAGATTATCAATCTAAACAATATTTATCTATCATTATGAGTCATTTTAACAGAATCTACATGAAATTACGATTTATCTAATTTTTATTACATTATGTTGCAGCAAGCAGGATTTGAGAAATTTGATTGTATTGAACATCATTTCTAGTAGTCTTCAGATAGGCTAGAGACTATGGTTTCATCCCTCCTCTTAATTTATAAATGTGATGTTTGTTGAAACAATGTGACAGTAGCATATCTCTAATTAAATCTATACATTCATCATAGTACTGGTATGAAAATGGAGCATAAATTAACATTCGTCACAATTTTAAGAATGGCCAAGCTGTGTAGTATACAAGATCTTTGAAATGTTTAATTTTCTATTGGCGTATAATGGATACAAATATCGTCACCTGTGTGTGTACCGAAGCTGATAATTCTAGCACAGCCATCACAGCACTTTTCGATAAACGAAAACAAGCCATGAAATAAAGATTCATACAATTAGAATAAAAATTCATGATACAAATCATGAAGTGTTTACAGCTGGTAGGAGAAAGACAACCAGCAACTACGGAGTATCACTACTCCGAAGGTTTAATGCTTATCCAGCACAAATAGCACCGAGTAAATATGACCAACTTACCCACCACATTAATTCCCTTGGCAGCGCTGCCTAGCGATTGAAAAACACAATATGGCGTTTAATGCTGGGAGTATGCTACTCCAAACTTTGCCCAGCAATTGCAAAACAGGCCCTAAGAGATTATCTCTACAAACAGATACACTACCATCAGTCCATTCAACAGCACTTCAGAGCAAGGGCTTGTTTTGGCCTTATACTCACATCAGGAGGTTGGGCTGAAACTTCTTCACAGCAATCATCTGTCTTGATAGGGATGATCTTAGAGTCTTGGGAGGAGGAGAAACTAGACGGGGAAGAAGACAAAATAATTTGAAAAAAATGTTGTTTTTCATTGTTTTCCGTGCTTCTATCCTTGTTTTCCTGTCTAATCATTGTTTGTACAAATTAGATATGGTTTCCATTGCTAAAAGCAGTTTTAAAAGTTATATACAGTATTTATTTAAAAATTTAGAAATGTTTTATTTAATATCTTTGAACATTTTAGCTAATGAATAGGTAAATAGATGATAATCAATAATGTAGTGAAAGCCCACCAGTTTCGGTTAACTTGTAACCTTCTTCAGTTAATAACAATATTAAACTAAGAGCATCAATTAACATTCTATGCAAAAAGAGATGAAGACTAGAAATAAAATATTCACTGTAAAGAGAAAATCTCGGTAATCGTAGACTAATCTTCAAATATTAAAAATTCTGTTAAAAATATTGTTAATTATAATCGAACATACTGTCTAATTAGAATAAATTGTTAAAATATGGAAAAATATATCATGTAAATTTTCTTTAAAAATCACATCTGTTACAATTGAATAATTATTATTGAAATTTTAAAAACCATATAAAAATATATCCTCGTCGTCGGCCAATACTCTTATCCGGGTGTATGTTTCTTTCCTGCATTACTAATTTGTATTCACTCGATGGTGATGTCGCTGGTGACTCAACAGACCAATTCTGGCATATTGCTTATAAAAAAATGTTTTGAGGTTCTAAAAAAGAGAAATCTGCTTCTACAGAGTAGGAAACGGTATTGAAAGATGTTCCTATGTATTCAAAATGTTATTATCGTCAAATAAATTGGTCGTTAATTTCGATAATTTGTAACTTCAAGGTCAAATTGATGTGGCTGTGGATGTAGAATCTTATTGAAATGTCCCACTCAATAAAATGGTTGTTATGATATTGATGATTTGTACCTCCTTTTAAAAATCAAAATGATGCGGCTATGGTTGTATAAATGTTTTTGAAACGTCTTGTGTGTTTTCAAAGATTTTTCTGCTTGTATTTTACGTATATTTTTCTGAATGTTCATGAAAACTAATATATTAATCTTGCCTCTAAAAGTGTCTGGATTTGATGGAAAAAACATTACATTGTATGCACTGTGATCCAGCCACAACATTCTAATTGATAATGATGAATGATTGTTGTTATATCATATTATTGTTGTGCTTGCTGCTTGTTGTGACTTCTGCCACTTGCCTTCTTGCTACTGTAGTGTGTTGTTATGTATCTGTGTAATGGTTACACTTGCTCACTGATGTCACCAATATTAACAAAGAAATTTGATTCCCTAAAACTGCAGATTATTGATTTGTGCATCTTGATATTCCCTTTTCTTAGAGCCGAGATAAATCTCGGAAAACCATTTCATAAACAGACAACAACCATCATTATTATAGACATGCCTACATTTTAGGGGCAGATAACCTCGCTGTTCCACCCCGTAAAACTACTAACTATGCCACCCCTTATTATTCTTGTTTCGATGGCTTCGGGAATGAAGCGTGATGAATTTCTATGTAATTTTATGGCCAGATGCCCTTCATGGTGCCAGCCTCATTACAGGAGTTAATGAGAGATGAATTTACGAAACCGGGTGACGAACTGGAAGGGAGCAGTTGCAGCCTATCCCAGCATTTGCCTGGTGTTGCCAATGAGGAAACGACTGTCAACCTTTTCAAGAATGACAGACAGTAGGGCAAAAATGGAGGTCCTGTAACTCGTGATTGCAAGTTTAATGGTCATGTAAAACTACAAGCTTTCTTTTCCCTTTTTAACCAAAGAAAATAATCTGGTGTTTTTTTTTTTTTTTTTTTTTTTTCAAAGAGACTTAAGAGATTTTATACTCTGATTGAGCTGATCAATATGGATTCAAATTTGAATGAAACTGAAATCTCCAACTATCTCAATCAATTTGCCCCATTTTATCATTGGGCTGATCAGTTGGTGTGGTACACCTTACTGGAAAGGCCACAGCAAGGTCTTATGAACAAAGAGCAGTGCTATAAGTGAGCTCTTTTCTTTTTAATTCCATCTTTGGCTGATTTGAGTGGATGTGTAACTTGCTTAGGCGCCAGGAAACACACACCACTTTCAAAATAAAAACTCAGAGCTACGAGTATTCCTCTTTCTGATTTGATTTATTGAACAACCTCCGTCAATCAATACATTGATTATGCGTTATGACACGCTAGTTGTGGGACATGTTTCAAACCCTGGAGCGGTCCTTCATCAGCCACATTTTGACACCATTAAAACATTACACATAAAACACTGAGCAAGGTACAAAGAACATCATGCACATACAGTCACTCATAAAAACACAATAAAATCCTGAACAGATTGAACATATTAAACATTAAAAACTTTTTAAAAAGGTAATGTATAGTCCATTATCTTCCTGTCTTCAGTTGATCAGACTATTGTCATATAATCCTGTCATTTCAACAGTCCTTTCCTTGGCGCGGTTAAGTTGGGAAGTTGTTCATTTGGCCAAAGTGGTGCCATTGCTTGTATAAGGACAAAAAATCACGCAAACATTCCCAATGAGCGGCTCGAAAATGAAAACTAAATGTTCCAGATGGCAAAGATCCTCTGTTGACAAAAGAAATAAATAAAATAGTCAATGCAAAATTGATCAACAAAAAGACTCGCCGCGAAAAACGAAAAAGAAAGCTTACCTTACACGTGCCTGCAAATGGCCTGCTGGCTGGAGCCAGGTGTTACAACTCCTCTTTCTCCATGTCGGAGACCTAAATTTGAGCCGATAACCAATGTTAAATAGATGAGACGCTGTGCAATAGTAAGTCGAGTCTCTAACAACTAAACACTGCAGCGCAACAGACAGGCGCAGACCGGGCACACACCGGTTCACACCTCAACACCAAGATAATACTGGTGCCTTGTCACCAGAAACTTTGAGAACAACAACACCATCTCTGTCAGACACCAAATACAGTAAAGTTCTTCAACCTTGGACAACAGTCAGATTAAGTACTTTTTCAATTCCTTCGTCATATTGCATGATATTTATTTGTTCCGATGATTTCCAATCACTTTCCAAACAGATGTTAACAAGAAACACTCTATGACTGTCAGCATTAAGGTTCTGTATCAGTTAATTTCCAATCCGATGCTATTTGGCTTTCACGGCCAAGAAGTTAAAACTCTGCAATTTTTCTAGGTTTATGCCGTGTCTTGTGCGGGGTTTCACCTAGGAACACCAAGATAGGCTCGTCAGCAGGCTCTTGGTGTCCCCCCACAGGAGTAGCAAACTGTGCGCTACATCCCTTCTTATGAAGCGCATGTGCGCTTCTTTACTGCGAGAGCTAAATGCTCAAGCAGCCTTCCACCTCCCTATAAAGGCTTCCAAAAAGATTGTATATTGGCTTTCATGGCTACGACTGGGCAGAACGCCAAGAGCCTGCTGATGAGAGAAAAGAATATTCCTGTAGCTTAAGTGAATTTAATAAAACCTTATTTAAAGAACATTGAATCCATATTACTTTTTGCTGATGGTGGCAACACTGTTACAGACTGACCTTTTTGTGCCTTCAGAAGGGTGAATGAATCTTTCCATAATTAGTTCATATCATCGACGAAGATGTGTAACAGTGAACCATTGCTACAGTTCTCTTGCAATAACTAAATAATGCCTGTTTTTGCTTGTGCTTGCGCTTGACATTAGGTGAGGGTTCAGTAGCAAAAAATAAAAATGGTGTGGATTACATTCCCATTAAATAAACTTCATTCCATCCAAGAAGTGAAACTAACAAAGTGCGAATAAACTAAATGCTTTGAATAATAGAAAGGTAGCAGATTTTTCACAATGCCTATAAGATATGGCCAAATACTGTAAAAGCTACTCAAATTTATTCCAAGAAGTGGTTGTTGTTAAGTACTTTTATGTTCGTTGCGTACAGGGTCATTATTTAAGTGCGCCCCAACAAACACGGCAAGTTAAGCCGGTTTTGACTGGTGGAGATGGAGGGCGCGCATACACAGTTCAGCCGGTGGTTGGCACGCTCCGCTGACTCATATCGCTAGTTCACACGTGTTTTGTCATTCATATGGATGTGTATTTGCAAAGCTTAGACGTTAGTGTTGCATGTTTGGTGAGTATTGTGATTACTGTGATTGTTGGTCATGCCTAGACACCAATTCACATTGCACGAACGTGTGTATTTCCATAATTCGTACTTAAAAAGCAGAAAATCTTGTTCTGAAACAAGACGAAAATTTCGAATCAAGTTTCCAGGAAGACCTGTGCCTAATACCAGTACAATTAGGAGGCTCGCTAAACGATTCAAGGAAACAGGCTCCGTAAATAAGAAAAGAGTTAACAGACAACAAAAATTAGATGAGATTGTTGTCCATTCTTTCATCAGAAGATTTCAGGTGTGTGTTACAAGACAGGGAGGACATTTTCAGCATCGGCTATGAGCACTGTAAGTACACATTATTGAACATGTTTGGTAAAAGTGTAGAAGTGAGCGCCAACCACCGACTGAACCGTGTAAGCGCGCCCGCGATCTGCGCCAGTCTAAGCCGGCTTAACTTGCCGTGTTTATCGGGGCGCACATAGATAATGACCCTGTATTACATGAAAATGTGAGCACAGTCAGGATTCGAACCTGAATCTCCTGCTGTCTAGACAGGAGGGTTTAGCCATTTTTGATTGGCCGATCAATATCAAATTTCAGTTCCTTTGAAATTTGATTTGATAAAGTAAAGAAAATTCCTGTAGCTTGAGAAAATTTAAAAAGCACCTAATTCATAATTGGAGGTTGTGCATTCCTTCGTCTATCTTGGTTCGACTATCTGCGATACAGGAAGTTATGAAGATGAGATAAGAAAATGGATTACATTGGGACGAGTGGCTATGAAAAAGCTCGCCAAGTTCTGGCAACACTGAATGATGACAAAACAGTACAAAAATCCGCCTTGTTGAAACAGTCGAGCTTTCTGTCTTCTCATATTGTTGCGAAACATGGTCCCTCAAGGACAGAGACGAGCAGCTTATTGACGTATTTGAGCTTTGGAGCTAGCGCAGAATGCTGCACGTAAAATGGACTGGAAAAAGAACTAATATGTCCATTATTAAAGAAGTTGACATCTCTAGGGGTCTTTCTTCTATTGTCAACCAGAACATCCTTCAGTTCTTTGGACATATTGTGAGAAGAGATGGAGAAAACTTAGAAAAATTAATCATGGAGAGGGCATGAGACCAAGGGAGAGAGCAGCAAGCAGGTGGATGGACCAAGTTAAAAAGATTGCTGGTTTACATATTCTGCAGGCAAAGCTGGTAACTGTCTGGGATAGGGTCGCTAGGTTCCTGGGGTCACAACACTGAGCAATGAGTTAAACAACTTGTGGTGATGACATTTATAATATTTCCTCACCAGTGTTGGCAACACTGATACCAACTGCTGAGTTAATTTTTACCAAATGCAAACATGCTCGGACTGTGGCAAATTTTCCCATCTTACTTGAAGGAATGCTGTTGCTGTGGGTTCCTGACTTACTGCTCAAATTCAAACATCGGCACACAGATGGGTCTGTGTACGTCTTCTACAATGTGTGTGTGTGTGTGGTTTTTTCTTTTTTAAGTTCGGTCATTGTTTGTGTTCGAATCATTAACTTTCAGCTTTTTCGATGCCGGGGTGGATGTTAAATTGTTCGTTATTTTCTTCATCCTCCAAAACTAACCATACACTCAAAATAACAACCTACCCCGCCTCCAAACACTAGCCTACGTGCTTATAAAAACGGAGTGCCAAGTTGTCGACCAAAAGAAACTGATTCTATAGATCGATTTAAATTGAGGATTACTCGAAATCTCCTCCAGCTGTTGTGAACAGCGCGTTGAAGACAGCTGATCGATGAACTTTCAAGTCGGAAGTTATATTTGCCGGACTATGTACAAATGTACCAATATTTTTTCTTAAACAGTTCTTAAATGTTTAAGGGTACGCGTTCCCCCTGAAAAAAAAAAAAAAAAAAAAGCACTGTTCATCTTTATAGGCAATTGATATATTTCCACATTATTCCGGAAGCCATCGCAACAGTACTTTTCCATCTAAACTTTAATATTTGCCGCAGAGCGTGGCTGCATTGCCCAGACAGCACAAGTTTGAATGGAAACGTTTGTAGATGTACAACAATTGGCAAATTGAGTGAATTCGAAACATGTTTCTTTGCCCGGTTAATTCTACCTCCGCATTACGGCGTGCTGAGAGTTTTTTTTTTTTTTAAGCTGCTACAAGAATTTTGTTTTATTGGTTTGATGAAGGGGAAAATTACATCCTGAAACATGTAACATTAACGGATTTTTAACTACAAAGTCATTATATATGTGCGAGCGGGTAAACACGGCAGGCTAAGCCGGATGTGACTGGCGCAGATCGCGGGCGAAGTGTACCCGGTTCAGCCGGTGGTTGGCGTGCACTTTCACACTTTTACCAAACATGTTCAATAATGTGTATTTACAGTGCTCATAGGCGATGCTGAAAATGTCCTCCCTCTTTTGTAACGCACACGTGACATCTTCTGATGAAAGAATGTCTGTCAACTCTTTTATTATTTACGGAGCCTGTTTCCTTGAATCGTTTAGCGAGCCTCCTAATTGTATTGGCATTAGGCACAGGTCTTCATGGAAACTTGATTCGAAATTTTCATCTCGTTTCAGAACAAGATTTTCTGCCTTTCATATACGAATTTTGGATATACAGACGTTCGCTCAATGTGAATTGGTGTCGAGGCATGACCAACAATCACAGTTATCACAATAAACACTAACGTCTAAGCTTTGCAGATACACGTCCATATGAATGACAAAACACGTGTGAACTAACGATATGAGTCAGCGGAGCGCGCCACCACCGGCTGAACTGCGTATGCGCGCCCGCGATCTGCGCTAGTCACAGCCGGCCTAACTTGCCGTGTTTATTGGGGCGCACATAGATAATGACTCTGTATGTGTATTGTCAGGGCTGGCTACCCAATTTTTATAAAGTTTCATATTTTTAGATATTATATTTTACACTATTACCAACGTCAATACAGAAGCGATAAAGCATGGCAACATCCATGAGGAACGAGACAAATGAAGATCAATGTAATTGGGAAATGATTGGGAAGGAAGCGGCCATGGCCAATTACGCCCACATTGGTGCACTAAAATCAAACCTTATACAACAAAGTCTTCAGATAACAAATACGAGGGCTGTTTTTTAAGTAAGGGCCGTGTTTTTTATTAAAGCCCGTAGTTAGTGCGCACGCCGGCATACTTTGCGAACAAGCAGGCGTCAGTTGCAGCTGTGTAGCTAACCTGTACGCTGAACTGTGCATCTTTACAATGTTCAAGATTCTTGATTCGCCCGCCGCGTGTGAGGTACGATCTGTGATACATTTTTTGAGTGCAAGAAACATGTCGGCTGCAGACATTCATCGTCAGCTTTGTGAGGTGTATGGTGATAATGCAATGTCGGAAGGTAAAGTGCGAAAAAGGGTAAACGAGTTCAAAAGTGGCCGTGAAAATGTTCATGACGATGAACGCTCAGGTCTGTGATCACAGATGACTCGGTGACTGCAATTGATTAGAGCAATATTCTCCATTTTAGGTCCGTATTGAATATGTTCACTAATAAAACTATTAATAATGTCCGTCTTTTCAATACAATGTTAGTGACTGCAATTGACACGAAAATTCACGAGGACCGAAAATTCATGATAACCACTCTATCAATGGATTTTCCTCAAGTGTGAATTCCTGCGTAGGGATTTCAGAACTTAGTTTTAAGGTATGACAAGTGCCTAAATAAACAAGGCAGCTAGGTAAAAAAATAGAGGAAGGTATGTAAAACCTAAAAATAAATGTGGTTTCAAAATAAAATGTTCGGTTAATTTAAAAAAAAGAACGTCCCTTACTTAAAAACAGCCCTCGTACATTCAACTTTTAACTTCTTTCTTTCCCAAAACTTCTTCATCCTGGATGATCGTGCGGCCCATTCTTCTGCAGATGTAATATATTGTTTACGCTGTGAAATTTTGAGTTTTAGTCTTGTGTATTTGTTATTCAGAATTAGTTTCTCTTCTCTATGTTTAATTTATTATATTTGAACTGAAGCCAATGGCCATAATGGGGTATTTTTAATTGAACGCCCGTAAGCTCCCCATCAACTTCAATTTCAAACTTTGGCTACCAGAAATGCCACTGTCACTGACACCTAGTTTTGAATGTTGAAACTTGATAGAGACTTTCTAACTAAATAACCTACAAATTTAGCTACACACTACCAATTGTAGTGGTAGGTTCGTTTGCATGTCATAAATCTGTGACATGGGCCCACCGGTTTTACTTCCCCTCCGATGGAAGGCATACTGAAGGATTTTAACGCTCTTAAAATCCAGCGACTTCGGCCAGATTTGAACCTGCGATCTTGGGCACAGCAGTTCAGCATGCTACCGACTACACCACCACTATTTGAGGGATGGTTCGAACTTGGTCAGACGGTCAGTCTTTTTCATAAAAAGTCATTCATACCACATGAGAAAAGTTGGACACCCCAGATGTAAAGGGATGTTTGAAGCAAGCTTTCAATATCACATTTCACTGATTTAAATATTGATCAGGTTGGCTACCTGCATTGAGGTGCAAGATCATGGAGTCTGGCTGACCGTGATCAACCATGTCCTTTTTCCACCCACAGCAAAATACTCAAACATGGTATACATCCAAGTTTTCTTGTTTCTATATATTCTTAAACTGATCAATGATTGGCATAAACCAGTGGTTCTTAACCGGTGGTCCGTGAGTGCCTCGGGAGTGGTCCGCGGGGGATAAGGGTCCACCAGCACGTATAAAAAAGTGGCCAATAAATGGGGATTTCGAAAACGATGTGCGTTGAACAAGAATCGTCCGAATGTATTCACGGTGATGACTATCAGGTTTTGAATTGAAATATCTTTGAGGAAGGGTTACAACTGATAAGGTGTATAGAGGGAGGGGGAGAGGGGGAGGAGGGGTGGTCCGTACATGATTCAATTTCACGCTGAGTGGTCCGCAGACTTTTACGGGTTCAGAATCACTGTGATAAACAAACAAGAATAATATTGAAATTTCTTAAAATGTTAAAAACTTATAATGATAGGTTTTGTTTATGGTTTCATTTTATTCACCAGTTTTCAAAGTCAGTTTGCCTGAATTGACACAAGACTTTGAGCACAGTAATTGCTAACTGTAAATCAGGTTGCCATCAGTTTGCTGTGAATCGTTTATGGAGTCCCAGTAAAGCTCCGTGCTGACATTAGTGACGTGTGACTGTTGCACAAGCTTGCCGCTGGCTGTAGATTGCTTCTTGCGTTTCGTCTGTGCTTGTTGCTTGCAGCTCTCACATTCGTCTGCTGTCGGCTCTAGACTACTCTTGGGTTGTCAACAGCAATAATGGGTTGCACGCTCACGGACATCCTCACTGGCTGCAGTTGGAGTTGGCAGCCGCCAAGCTGCTCGATATGGCCCTGGTCCTTCCCGCCCCACGCCTGCCGCAGTTCCAGATGTGAGTATAACCAATGCCAAGAGGTGCTCCTAACTACTGAAATAGATGTTATTTTAGCATCATCATTAGTAACCATCTCCAGAAAGCCTCCGTGGCTTAGGCGGCAGCACGCCGGCCTCTCACCGCTGGGTCCGTGGTTCAAATCCCGGTCACTCCATGTGAGATCTGTGCTGGACAAAACGGAGGCCGACAGGTTTTTCTCCGGGTACTCCGGTTTTCCCTGTCAAAATTTCATTCCAGCAACACTCTCCACTATCATTTCGTTTCATCTGTCATTCATTTAATCATTGCCCCAGAGGAGTGCGTCAGACCTCGGCAGCCGGCACAGTTCATATCCTCGCCACTAGATGGGGGCTTCATTCATTCCATTCCTGACCCGGTCGGAGACTGGAAGCAGGCTGTGGATTTTCATTTTTTCAGTAACCATCTCCAGCTAGCCGGGTGCGGTATATAAGCGCTCGTCATCGCTGTCTATCCTGGTAGATTTCTTCATCCTGGATCCATTTCCAGTTCAATCCTTGGCCTTCCAGATCTTGTTGAACCTTAGTGAGCCACTGCTTGCCACGGTGGGTGAGTGGTTATCGTGTCGGACCACCAACCCCAAGCTTCCAGGTTCGCTCCTGGCCATGGTAAGTGATTTTTGAAAGGCTACAAAATCACGACATGCATGTCATACGTTGTTGGCATGTTAGAGAACCCATTTTAAGTCAGTAGGCCGTGTTCATAATGGCAAAATTAATTTCGGGAATTTCTGCCAACTCAAGAGTTCCTCTGTTCTCTACTAGAAAGAGCTCTTGTGTCAAGGAGCTTAGATATCCAACCTCCTTGACTTTCATAGTGCTCCAAGGAACTTGAAAAAAAAAAAATCGACATGCAAGCTGCCCTCTGGGCAACAAATAACAAAGCTTGTACCTGGCACCCGAGGCCATACAATATTATTATTATTATTATTAGTGGTCCACTTCTTCCTTGGCTTACCTCTTGGTCTCTTACCTCTGATTTCCTTATCCAACCACCTGCGGGGTGTTCTCTGATTGTCCATCCTCTTCAGGTGTCCAAACCATCGTAGCCTGGCATTGGTTACAGATTTACAAAGTGATTGGTTGATGTCTACTTGACGTCATATCTATTCATTTCTCATCCTGTCTCTCTTAGTTTTCTAAACCATTTTCATTTTAGATATTAGATTTTTCAGTATTATCAACATCAATACAGAAGCGATAAAACATGGCAACAACCATGATAAACGAGACAAAAGATCAATAGAACTGGGAAAGAATTGGGATCTTATTAAAACTGTCTTACATCTGCTACGTAATACTCAATATGCTCTAAATCTTTACTGGAACATGTTTTCGGTCCTTCAATGGGACCTTCTTCAGCTTATGTGCTTAGCCTAATAACTTCATTTGTATTATTTACGAGAATGTGACTTTAATAACCATATAAACAAACACTATTATGAAATGGACATTCTTACAATATGCATTAATTTTGAAAAAAGTTATTCGTATTAAAAAAGAAAAAGTCTAAAACTATAATTCAATATATACAAACATTTTGTCTTGATTTCTAGAATTCTCAAGTGGAATGAGTCTTGTGGAGGTCTGTGGAAGAAAACTTAAGGTTAATGATGTATTAATATCTTTGCTGCCCGCCTATTTTGTACCTTATTGAATTTGAAGTCTCCTCATCATCATCATCATTTTCCGTTTTCCAGCCTAGGCCGGGTCGGAGCAAACATGAGTCCCCTCCATTTTACTCGGTCTGTCCACCACTCTTCCTCAAGCACTGAACGCCACTCCATGTTCCGGTTTATCACGCTGCACTTAACAAGGTCCAACCACCGACCTCTAGGTCTTCCTCGTCCTCTTTTTCCCGTCATCTGCCTCTCCATCACTTGTTTTGGCATTCTTTCATCATTCATCCTCTTCACATGTCCATACCATCTCAATCTGTTATGTTCCAGCTTTTCGTTCAGCTTCTGTACATTCACTTCCTTTCGAATGTCTTCATTTCTCACTCTATCTCTTCTGGTCTTCTGTAACATACTCCTCAAAAATTTCATTTCGGCTGCCTGTATGTTTTTGTAACTTGTTACCGCTGAAAAACTCCTTCCCCCATTGGATGTCTATGATGTGTAATACATGTGTAAGTTGATTTGGAAATGAATTGGGAAGGAAGTAGCCGTGGCCAATTAGGAAGTATTGTTATTTTAGCATGTGACATAAATTTGTGTGCATGCTGAGAAATTCATTTTGGGTCTGAACTTCTTATAAAGGTGGGGGGAAATCATATTTAACCTTTTAAGAGCTGAGTTACCAATTCACTGTTTGTCATCAGTCATAACTAGGGCTCCGATTTTTAGGTGCTAAAAATCTGGAAAATATTTATTTTTTATGTATTAAAAATACCTGAAATATGTGACAAAAAAGTAAAAATATTTAATTATAATTAAGTTCATTAATGTGAATTTAAACAATATGCAGTACTCACGAATGTAATTTATTCTGCTGAAGCATTACTATACACAACGAGATACATCCATCACAAATGACTGACGATTATCGCGAAACCCTTATTCTGAAAGGCTTGAAACTGCGGTAATATGTTTCTTGCCCTTGAGGTGTTGTGTAACTTGAGATCGCTGTTCAGCCGTGATTGCTTTCCCACATGGTTGGCAGAACAGGACTCCCCCATCAGAAGTAAAATTATCTTTTAATTCTGCAACAGACGATAACTTGTAGTTGTTTTTACTTTAGGCATCGTAGAACTGCCTTACACTTCGCAGAGCCAGAAATGAACTGCATGTGAGTGACACTGGATCCAGGTAGCTAGGTGAGGAGGGGAGGTTTAGCATGTGCTGCAATATGGCTATGGACAAGGAAATACCCGGCTTCCACAGTGAGTGGCACGGGGCGACAAGTTAAGAATAACACAATTGCAAGCTGATGTACACTCTGCATGAATATTAGATAGCTCACAGGTTCTTCCCCGTTGAAGTAACACAGAACAAAAATTCAATAAACCGAAAGATTTTACTGATTTTAAGAAATGTAAATATTATGTCTTTTTATGTGCTAATAAGTAAAAAGCAGGAATTTATGTATTTATAGAAAAAATGCTTAAAATATGTATTTACATTAACAAATATTTATTTACCTAAAAATCCGAGCCCTGTCATCACATTGCTGAGGTTTTTCAGTCACACGTAAAAGAATTTGTAGACGCCATAATTTTTAACTTATCAGAGGGGCGGGTAATAGGCTTAAGGTAACGCTAGTTGAATAGTTGAACCAAACAGTTCCGTTTCTTAACATGATCCCACCACACAAACTACTGGATCAATCATTATGAAAACGTATCAACATTTACCTTTATACAATAAAATAGTTAAGTTACTGAGAAGGTATAAGGTGCGTTCAAAAAGTAGCAAGCCGGAGGCTGTAATGCGCAACCGGTGACGACATCGGCTAATCGTGGCATGTGTAACGAGGTGTAGTCCCGACCAGAGCGTGGAAGGTCACAGCCCGTCGCTAGAGGGCACGCGTGCACGTCACGTGACGATACAAAGCGAGCAGCAGCATGCATCAATCGTTCAACGCTGCCAGTCGCATTGCAATCAGTGACATGGAGGCGTCAAACGAAGAGCAAAGATTTGTTGTTCGGTTTCTGATAGCGAATGGAGTAGGGCAAACGGACATTCATCGCCGAATGTCACAAGTGTACGGTGAACACTGCATGTTCCTTGCACGGGTCAAGGCGTAGCACAAGCGCTTCAGGGAAGGACGGGTGTCGGTAGCCGATGATGTCCGGTCTGGGGCACCCCCCAGCATTACCGATGACAACGTCCAGCTGGTTGATGCACTAATTACCCAGGACCGCCGAGTGACATTGAACGCCATAGTCGCCGTGGTCGGATTGAGCGTTGGAAGTGTGCACACCATCATGAAGGAACGACTGCACTTGCGGAAAGTGTGTGCCTAATGGGTGCCCCACAGTCTTCAACCACACCAGGAAGCATGTCGAATGGCTTACTGTCTTGGTCTTGGTTGGACGATTGATTCATGCGGCTGCTCGCTTTGTATCGTCACATGATGTGCACGCGTGCCCTCTAGCGACGGGCTGTGACCTTCCACGCTCTGGTCGGAACCACACCTCGTTACACATGCCACGATTAGCCGATGTCGTCACCGGTTTGCGCATTACAGCCTCCGGCTCGTTACTTTTTGAACGCACCTTATAATATCATTCACTGTTACCAACTTGGAGTTCAACAAAACAAAAAGAATACCAGTTGCAGGTTTTCAAAAATAAAGTGTACTAGCGGACCCGTGCGAGAAATCTCGCATGTTCATAAACCACACTTTCCTCAATAGGTTTATAATGAGAGACTTAAGGAGAAAGGTTGTTATGTTTTTATTTCAACCAAATGATTATAGAACACTATTTACCTTTCAGTTAGAATTCCAAGTTCTACGTTCCCTAACTAAGAAGGCAATCACTGAAAATTGGATCATCATAACAATCACTGGTTATTTGATATTTATGAAATTATACTATTTGAGTACTCATTGCTTTGATTTACTGTTTCTGAATTCCATGCAAAATGATAAAAGGAAATACCTCAGAATGTTAAAATGACATGAAACAGGCGTCACAGCGGCCAAAATGTGAAGTGGACAGCAATTATGGAGCGTATTTTCCTACAGCAACAGTATCTGCAAATCGCACACTTCATACATTTTTTTAAAAGAAATTATAGATATTTATGAAATTAGACTGATTTAGCAAATTCACTAAGAAATTTGATACAATGGTCCGGCTAGCTCAAAACAGTTGCCAGCGTTTCGCCCCAGTGTACCAATGGGCTCTTCAGTTGGTTATGGTACACCTCACCAAGACGCATGGCTAGTACATACTGTGAAGGCCGCCACAAGGCACAAATGTTGCCACGAGCAGCGCCAATGTACTACGGAAGTCAAAACTTCCTTTCAAAAATAATGTTAGCTTACCTTGCTAATCCATATTGGAAATATCTGACTGATATTAGACTGATTTGTCACTGCTAATGTCTATTCTCTTTCATTTGAATGCTCATTTGTCACAATCGGTCACTTTTGAGTGGCGCTGGAGGGATCTATACTACTGTAATAATATATATGATAGGAAGATTTTTGGACCATTTTTTGAATCCGCATATCAAAGCTGGAAAAAAGGATCAAATAAAGACATACAGTCACTATCACAGCAAGCACGAATACTCAACATCATTAACTCCAGAAGACTTCAATGGGCTGGTCATTTACTAAGGATTGGAGATGATAGGATGGTATTACAAATCTTGAAAGAAGAACCAAGAGGAAAAAGGCCATTTCGGTTTTCATTTGACTGCCCCTTATACTCGTATATCTGACCCAAAATTTAAAAGATAAAGTTTCTATGCTTTATTTTTGCCATCAGGTACCGGTGGGCATTTGTTGGTGGTGCAGAGGACACTGGGCTCAACAACAACCATGTGGAGGAAGAGATGCCTCGACCTCCAGACTTTGTGCCCCACGTCACTCGTCTTGCCCGCCTCATGGACATCAAGGTACAGCTTGCATATAATCATCATCAGCAGAGAGCGGATTTATATGTGCTATAATTAATGAAATATGTACAGTACATATATAGTCAGTTGTATTTATAGAAATATGGACTTAAAATTACAAAAAAATATAATTTCTATTTTAACCCTTCCCGAGCGGATGCTTTTATGGCTCTGAGCGGCTTTTTCCTGTACTATGTCACATCAAGTATGTTTGTAATCCTCGTCATTCTTGTTCCAGTTTCAGGGCAGTGTAGATCCTCTACCTCGCGTGGCCGGTCAAGTATTGCTCACCAACAATTCGGTCCACACTCTGCAAGACCTGCACCCGTTTTTTACCGCCTTGAGCGTCCACCACACGCCCCTGGCGGAACGGTCAGCCACCACGGCCCAACTGGAGGCCGTCATAGAGTCGGACTTTCTCGAGAAGATGCCTGCCGTTCGGTAATGCCGCTAACGTGGCGGACGATCCAAAGTGCCTTCTCGTTTCTTGTTTGATACTTGGTTTTTATAACATTCAGAAACAACATGGATACTGTTGTAATGTTTTTCATCCTCTTCTTCTGCTTGGTGACATCAACAACTTGTCGTTTGAGGTTGTGATTTGTGTTAAGCCGTTGATAAATTAGTAGCTGTTGGATCCTGTGTATTAGTCAAGAGGAATGCTAGTTGGAAACAGTAAATCTCTGTTTAGATATTCTGCTATAATGTTTGTACAATAAAAAGTACAAATTAATATTGACTTACGGTTTTTAATATTCAGGACTTAATAACTTTTAACTTGACATGCAGCAAGTCCCAATCTTTCTGCCCTAAAATGATATAGTTTAACCCTAGAACTGGCAATGTAAAATTCTGTACTGGCAGCCAATTTGTGTGATGTTTTCCTACCAAGTTGATTCTTATTTTCAACCTATTATGAACAATGTTCCATGCCACTGTTACATATCGTTGAAAAGCAAATAAACCACAGATTCAGATGTTAATGTTAACTTTTCTGTGAAGCTTGATAAAAAAAAAGAAATTGAGAATTGAAAATGGTGGAATTATTATTTCATGAGCAATATAAAAATTCTAACAATCTAAAATACGAGATGAAACATGAAACACTAAATCCTAGATATACAAAATGATGCACCTATATGTCCATAATATGTGTGAAGTTTCAAGTCTATGCAATAATATTTGTTTGATTGATTAAAAAAAAATCTTCCATGAGCTATTTTAGGCCTATAACCCAAGTGCGTCAACGAACTTACGTCATAGTAAATGTTATTACAGCTGTTATGCTACATACAAGCCAACTGAAACAAAAATATTGTAGGTGGAAATTATAACAACAAAGGTCTACTTTTAACTCCCTAATACATAATAATAATAATAATAATAATTACATCCTCAAAATAAGAGCGGTAGCGATAACATTTACAGCGCCATTACATGATAAGGTTTGGGTTGCAAGGCAGCGACTCCCTCATTTGTTTCCAAGGAAACGTATACAAGGAGATTGTTTCTATGGATGAAAATGAGTAAGACGCATGTGTAAACTTCTAGGAACACACAACTAGGCATGTCACGCCATCTCTCAGCACAACAGAGCTACTAAATGAAGAAATAAGAAACCATCGAAGAATCGACTCTGCCGGTACAGAGATGGTAAAACCGTCAATCCATTGACGCTTGCCGGTTCTAGGGTTAATATATTATGAGAATTAAAACCTTACGTCAATAAACGTAGTTTTAATTAGAGTTGTACCAGTTTCGGCACACTGTAACCTTCCTCAGCAGATCAGATCTCAGATAAATCAAGTTCAGTAGCTAGTCTTACACTTAAAATTTTTCTAAACAAAGGTTGTTATCAAAAATATATCAAAAAATACTAGTAGTCTAAAAGCTAAAAACGCATTAACGTTGTTTTTAAAAATCAGATCTGTTTCAGGTACTGTTTATATTAAAGGTGAAAGACAAAACTCTTGAAAAAAAGTCAGCTTGAAGTTGAAAATCTAAAAAGAAGAAAAAGAATGAAATGAGAATCAAATTATAGTAATTCAAAAAGAAGAAGGAAAATATTAAATGTTTTTGATAACAACCTTTGTTTAGAAAAATTTTAAGTTTAAGACTTGCTACTGAACTTGATATATCTGAGATCTGATCTGCTTAGGAAGGTCACAATGTGGCCGAAACTGGTACTACTCTAATTAAAAGTATGTTTATTGACTTGGTTTTAATTCTCATGTCTGTTAGGTAGTCTGCCCAGAGGTTGGTTGGATCCTCAAAAAGTGCCACCATAGGTTATGTGGAAGAAACCCACAAAACCCAAGGCAGCACTATAATGAGGCATACTAGGCAAGGTGATGAATGAGGTAGTTTGTCATTGCTTTCCTCACTGAGTTAGAACAACAGCACCGACCCTGTGAGTACAACCTTTCACAACATCCATAGACACTAGCCATGCCCTGAATGCCATTACTCAGCACCACTCATACCTCAGTAGCTTCCATATAATCACAGACATAAATGAGGCTGAGACATTGGTGAAAAGCCACATAATATATTAAAATTGGGCATACATGGTTTTATTCATGTCTTTTCACCACGGCCTACAAGCCCGAAAAACTTGTATTTAATTATGAACGCCGGCCGTGAAAGCCTAAGCTGTTATATCAATCCTAAGACTGTTGATCAGCTAATTCATGCGACCCCAGTTTATAGTACATTATGCAACAAGCCTATAATGGCAATAATTAAGACTCGAGTATGTTTATAAAACATGCGAGTGTTATAATTTCCATACGAGTGTCTTATTTACCATTATAGGCAAGTGTCATACGACTGTTTATGTTCGACGATAATTATGTTCCAACATAAATATTCATAAATATCTGTCGACATTTCACCAGTTTTATGTACTGAACAGAGCGCATGAGATGCACCGAATACCTTGTATTTGGCCATGGCCTCCTGGAATACCTCACTATGACACTAGGCCACGCAGTGAAATTTAAATTAGAAGGCCTTGGAACTCAGCGCAGGTGCAATGCTATCCTTATCTAATTGGTCAAACAACTGTTTCTTGAGCTCTGATTGGTGGGAGAAACTGTTTCATAATGAAAAATAGCGTTTTAATGAGCCTCATTTTAGTATAGTTTTCTGACATATAATAGTCAGGGTCGAACATAAACATTTTTGTGCTTGTGATTGCAAATAAAATTTTGTTTCTATTTTGTTGTTTTAAGGAGTCTAACTACTAGGTCATTGGCCTGACTGTTCAACATTTCAAACTGTATTGAAATGTACAGTATATATCCTATCATCCAGCCATTTGGCCTGCAGATTATGGAGTGAGGTGTGGTCAGCGCGTCAGTTCCCCTCGGCCGTTTATCTTGGTATCAGTGACCGGGGCACTGCCTCACTGTCAGATAGCTCCTCAATTGTCCTCACGAGGCTGAGTGCACCCCGTTCCAGCCCTCACGTCAGTTTCTAAAATCTCTAATGGAGCTGGGGCCTCCGGGTGCGAGGCAGGCGCACTACCCCAACACCACTTAAATACTCTCCCTCATGTGGGCGACTGAGGCGACCTCATCAATCAGTATTTCCGTACCATTTGCTGCTGCTTGACAACTCAAATATTAGCACAAACATGATTTGGATTAGTATAAAAGAGATCACTATTTTTCAGTTCCAAGTCACTGTACAGAATGTGTGAACAGAGGTTTACTGTCTGGTCTATAACATTCCTTGTGGCAGCAGTGGTTGAGGGTTTGGTTCAGCCGTGCAGAGGAATGTACAGTATATTTTAATATAATGGCTGCTCTAAACCCTTGTTTATGTCATGTTGTGTTATCAAGTCCAGTTACAATGTAGAGGGAACCTGCTGGTAAGAACCATGTAGTTGCTTTGATGAGTATCTTAAGCTGTGTAGACAGCTTTGAAGCCATTTCTTAGTGTTGCCTTATTGACGATCAATATTTTAACTTCCAGTCGGTCAACACAAAATAATTCTAATTGCTGGAATATGCAACAAAAATAACCTGAAAAAAATTACTTGTGATTAAGATATACAGGGTCATCGAAAAAGGTTGCAGCAATTTCAAAAAATCATATCTCCCGTTGTAAGTGAGATAAATTAATAATTCAACTTGAAAATTAATCAGGAACTCATCGAGTTTTAGTTTTAGATGTGACTGTATTCCGCCCGTGACCTTCAGCTGATGCGCAGAATGAATGCGCAACAGGAAGCTGCCATGCCACTGTTTCACTAGTGACTGTGATTGCAATGGCGACAGTTCAGCAGAAAGCACAGTGTGTGTTGTGTGTTATAACTGTTCAGCGTACTTTCCGACGTGTTTATCCCCCTCTTGCATTAGACGGTGGTATGAACAGGTACAGGCAACTGGCAGTGTTGACGTGAAGTAGTCCCCTGGATGCCCTAGAACGAGTGACGAAACAGTCGAGCGGACATAGAAACATTATATGGAATGAAAAAAAAAAAAAATTGAGATGGTGAATTTAACACACACAAAATACTCGTATATATATTAATTATGGACTGTAGAAGGGAGAAAACTAAGGGATGACAGGTTTCGCTCGTCAAGCGAGCATCTTCAGATCCTCATTCACAAGACAAACTAGCTCTACAAAACACTACCAAACCTACAATCTTTAGTTTATGGAGGGCAAAGACTGTCTTTGAGGGTCGCTACTATTTGTGATTAGCATTGTGAGTTTTAATGGTGTTTGGTCGAGTGTCTTGCTTGTATGGATCTGATGTTCGCTTGACGAACGAAAAATGTCATCATTGTAACTCGTTTGTAATCTGTGCAAATAATAATCTAAACGATTTTTTCAGGTAGGATCACATTTTCCTGCCTAATATAATTGGGCTTAAATATGTGTTCACCGATTGAAAGTTATCAATGAATTGATAACAAGGCAAAACTGTAATATATGTTTCGAAGCTTAGTGTTGACATACAGTGTGCTTCAGAAGGGAATATGTTTTTGAAGAAAATGTTTGTTACAGAGAGAGATTCTCTCGTCAGTCAAGTTTTTGCTATACAGATGGTTTCTTAACAATAACACTGATCCCCTTACTGCAGCCTCAGTAATTTCAGCATTTCTCCTAGAGTTATAATATCTTCCACAGCCCTTTTCTCTAAAGTACTCCAATGTAAGTAAGTACAGCCTTTATCTCATAAGGTGGTTGTTCACCGATTTCCAGACGTATTATGAAATTGACCTGGAGCTATCAATCTCCATGACTCAGTACTTTCAGCCTACTCCTCTGTATGGACTTTCCAACCCTCCTCTATGAAGGCATCAGCAATCATTGTGGTGTGGTGGTGCAAATTTTGCAACCAAGAGCCGAATGGGTGCTAGACGAGGACATGTGCCAAAGTTTCAATCTCACCTCGGATATGCCCCATCTTACTGGAGCTATACTCTGTGAGCTACCAGAAAGGGATTGACAGTTCTCGCCTCGCCATGTGGTCTGAGAACGAGGTTGCCAAACTGCTCGCTCCTACCGCGCGCGCGCGTGGGCAAATGAGTTACTGCAGTACATTCAACTCGCTATAATATATTTAATAATATTATTTCAGTGATAAGCTACAGAATTATTTAGAATCTAGAATAGTTGCTACAGATGTAGAAGATACAATATCTCCTTATTTTTTTGCGATAATAGTAACGGCTTTAAGAAAACGCTGAGTTCGATAACTTACAATAATGTTAGCCTACATTTTTTCTGTGACAATCTACTGCTCCAGGCTTAAAAGAGGACGTTGCTCCTATATTGCGAACGAAATAGTTAGGCCAGGTTTGCACTTAAACCCGAGAAATATTTATTCACATGCTTTCAACGTGTTTTTCTCACAGCTTATTAAGTTCCGTATGTTCGAGTAGAAGGTCTCGGCATTTCATCAGCTCTCACTACCATTATTGCTATACGCACCAGTCATAACGCTGTCGGTAATCTTGCTAGTTTTCATTGTGGCATCGTTAACATTACTCAAGTCGGCTACTTAGCTTAACGTCTCAAGCTACGCCTTAACTTTGGAGAGAGGAATTTGTTACTCAAAGCAAAATCATGTTTAAGAAAACACACACACAAAAAGTGAACTGTCAGTTCAGAGATTTAAAAAAAGGAAACTTACCATTTGAAGGATAGCATCAAGGACCTTCACACTGGTAGCTAGATGATGGGTGACCCACTAAGATTGACATTACTGGAAATTCTCGTTGCAGGTGTATCCGTAGATTTATTTCCAACTAGTCATTTTAAACGAAGGTTCAGGTAGGTAGTTATTGGAGTTTGGCACATTTATTTTGACTTTCCTCGAGCTGGAATCTCTCCTTGCAGATCTTCACTGCTGTATTATTATTGATGTTCAGGGCATCAGAAGTTATCTCGATAACTTTACTAAAACGCACTAAAGGACCGCCGTTATCTCTCTCCTTCTCGAAATATTCCCGTAAAGTACATACCAATTCACGGGACTGACTTCGCAGAACGATTCCTCGCCCAGTGGTTTTCAGTTTACCCTTTCCCTTAGCCAACGTACCCGCCTCCGACATAGCAAAATATAATAAGAAAATAGACTTAATATCAATGAAAACTGAATAAAGTCACAAACATAAGTTTCTAATTACTTTTAACTACTGCTGTTCTGCTCTACAGTACTTCACAAACAATTATTAAAGCACTATTATTATCATTAAAGCACCAACACGCTGTTAGAATAACAAGCGTTCACACTGTACAAGTCAGAGACACAGCTAACCATGCACTGACGCACGTGGGCTGTGATATTGCAACGCAGAGAATTATGACATCAACTATGCGATCATGGATTGGTCAAGAGGCAGAGAGGTGATGACTGAGGTGAAACATCCGGCCAAATGTCAATCCTATTCAGGCAGCTCCCAGAGTATACATTTGTTACCTTTTTGATGTTCTGATTTGAGAAAGACATTCCTAGACATTCCTTCAGGGTAACACATGAAAGGCTGTGACCGTATCACTTTATTATTTTCGAAAAATCCATCACCTTTTGAATTCCTTGTATACAAATCAGTATTACTGCTCAGATGGTCATCTTTTGCATGAATGCAATCCTTAAGTTTCAGTCAACACACATCAGTTGAATTATGCACTGTAGAGTTTGTGACTTTTAGCATTTAACAATACCAAATTACACATTTTTATCTCTGAATATCGCGTCTATGTTGTTCAAATTTAGAATTTTGTAGCAAATATGTTACAAGAGTTTTTTGCTGTATTATATATAGCAATTAGATTGAATATAATAAAGTTCAATAATTATGAAATTGCTTGCATTATTTACAAAATGTTATAGAAAACTAAGACTTCTCCAAAATATGCAAATTTTACACTGTGATTGTACATACAAACATTCAATTGAGTTAACATTTTGTATTCCGGTCTCTGATCGTAAAAAAAATCTGTTCTGTTGAAAAATCCCAGACACCGTCCACTAAAAGGGAAACTAATCCTGGTTAACTAATAAATATTTCAATCCTTCTTACCAAGGTTACACCATTGTTTTATTTAAAAATTGTACATTTTGTAGAAAATCAAAAATATCACATTTATACTTCCCAAAATGAATCATTATTTTCATTTTAAACCAATTTCGTATTATTTCTCTACAGTGATTTAATATCACAAAAATCCACTCGCAGAGGTCACAGAACATGATGATATGTGTCGTAATGAGTTTACAAGTTTTGCATCTTATCGCAAATGCTGTAAACCATAAACCCTATGTATACTGTATTACTCTTATAGTCTTCACCAAAGAGAGCTTCGGATTATTAACACTTTTCTTGCTGCCCATTTTCCAGCACAGACCAGAGGGTGGGCCCAGAGTCTCTCTTGTTTTGTGGATGTTTTCCTTCTAGAGTCTTTATTTCCTAAGTTTCCCCCACGCAACTCAAATGCTTTATGAACTACAATTGAAGCACAAACAAATGTCTATGTTACATTTTGTGTTATTTGATATATTCACAGAACAAATATCTAAGATATTTTCTGAATATGTATTTGCAAGTAGTTGGAGCATGTTTCAACAGATTGCTTCAGTAATCCAAAAATTGTGAAGCAAAATGCACTTTAAAAATCACGGAACAAAAGTCTGTTCCATCGCTTCCCGCTCGTACAAGGCAATAATGTTAAGTGAATGCATATTATGAACACATTCTAGTCAAGAGGCTATTCTGGTGTTATCAGCTGTGTATTACTAGACTTATTTGTGCAAATTATTGTGTTGAAATACCAAAAGGAAAAGCACCATGGTTGTATTTTGAAACTTAATAAAAATGCCTAGACCATGGCAAAGACACAAGTTCATTCGCGTTTTACATTTAAAGGAACATTATTTTTACAGAATAAAACATTATAAGTGGATTCAAACAATAACATTAAACATTAAATAAATGCTATTCTATTCTCCGTTAATTACGAGTGAGTGAGCGCGCGCGCACTGTTGTGTATTGGTTTATGGAAGTGTACTTTACGTTTCACCGCGTAGCCCTGTCCCACAAACAACAGTCACCTTAATTGCTGTTTTTCTCAATATGTAAGAAATGTTTATAGACATTTGTTCGCGCATTGGCTTCAATTGATGATATTTATTTTATGAGCAGAATATGGATGTAATTCATGTTGTGGACTTGTCTCTGCTGAGAAACACCTTCATCTAAACCCTACTGCAATGTTGTTCTGCCCCCAAGCATCCAGTGTAACCCATCAAGTACTCACCTGTGCCAAGGTGAACCTGTAACTCCGCAGCATAATCGTGTGTGTTAAATCACCAAGGAGCTGCAGGAAGCTTGGCTATCCCAAGTGTGTTTTTTTCCCAGGTTTCCCCCCCCCCTCACTTCCTCCAGGCAAATGCTGGGATGGTACCTTATTTCCCAGAGCACTTACCCTATTTTAGACCCTAACACTACTACAGTCACCTCGGAACTAAGGCCCTCCAGCTGCAACAATCAACAAACTCCAGCACAGCCAAGGTCAGCAACGATAGACAGATGACCTCTCTGTTCCACCCATTAAAATAACAATAACTAATTAAGTAAGGTCAACTGTATTAATTCCTAAAACACAGAACATCCCCACTTGCATAGGGAAGACTGTCACTAGTTAGTTATATTTTTGTGGTCCAACTCTCCCTCACATCCCCCCTCCACTTTTGGTTATAGGTAATTATTTTCATCTTAATTAATCTGTTGTCTAGAAACATATGAGAAAATTCAGCTATCAACTTGAATGCCTTCAAACACCCAGTTGAGTTCCCTCTTCATTCAAACTGGCTTCTTGATTGGTCATGTTATTGTTGTGGATACTTCAGTATTGCAAGTGCATTTTATATATGTTGTATTCTGTCTGTAACCAATTTTTAAACTCTCATTTTCCTGTATTATTGTTCTAGAGTGATCCTTTTATTAGAACAGTTATGATGGTAAGGTACCAGTTCTATACCCACCATTTCCTTACCATAACATTCCTTTACCCACCGTCTTGATTATTATGATGTCTTATAGTTTTCCATCAGATCTTTCCTGTTCGAAGGAGTCTGTCTTTTTGAGAGACTAATGTTATTTGGCAGTTGCACAAGGGCCTATTTCATGAGTTAAATTTTCACAAGTTATAAATCATGGTTGAATAGGTTTGGTTGTTTTGTTTTTTGTTTTAATTTTTATTCCAGAAGTTAATTAATTTAGAGAACAGTAGATATTTAGTTATCCCACGAAAGTTGAAACAGATGTCGTAATGTTTGAGTGAATCCTATGTAATTTTATGGAGGTTTTAGTGGCAGATGACCACAATGTTCTGCCCCTTGAAACGATAATCGCCACCAGTATGATTCGGTGTTACTGTTCTGTACTAATAGTAGATCTCAACGAACAACCGCTATTTCTACTGGCAGACTCTGAGAAAACTACTTTGACATTAACTGATGAGTGGTCAAAGAAGATTTCTGGATCACTTCCTCATACTTTAGATAAAGGACAAAGCACCTATGCTTGTTTTAACAAAAATATTTTTAAAAGTGCTGATGAATAGCCACTACAAAGCTCAAAACATGTACCCAGAATAATATTGAATGATAGTTATTGTATATTTATACAGAAGGTATAGAAATGTTGGTTCGTTAATGTAAAGGCGCATTCCGGACACAAGCAGTTCATAATGGACATGGGTCCAAATATCCTTTGTTTAGGAGTTAGATATGAGTTGTTATTGTGTTATGGGGCAGAACAGTGAGGTCATCTCTCACTTGGGAGTTAGTAGGTTTATTTATTTAACATGAAGATTAATTGTGGTGCAGAAAACATAAATGAAATGCCATTCGATGGAAATGAGGGCTATAGCACTGAAGAAAATCTATTGATTGGATTGATGGCGTTAATGCCCACCTTTTGTGCCGTTGGTATGTTTGGCTGTGGAGATTGTCCTTTTTGTGTGTTTTTTCTTTTATCTCTCTCTTGCTCTCCCTGCACCTACCTGTCATTGTGTTTATCTTTTATATGTCTTTCTATCCTTCATTTCCTGTCCAATGTCTGATCGTATGTCCACACCCTCCTATATTGGTTTTTATTAGAACAACATACTTGAATTGTGGAATGCTGTGCAAATCTGTGTTACGTTGCATTGATTTTGATTCATTTGCGAATATTTGTTCATCTTCCAAATAGGAATACAATATGTAATAAATTGAAGAAATTTTGCACAGCAGAGTCTATTGTTCACAATATACCACACTATATAGATAATTTTTAATATCGTATGGCCTCAGTGCCGGGTGCAAGCTTTGTTATTTGACACCCAAAGGGTAGCTTGCATGTCAAATTTCGTTGTTCCTTCACTATGAATGTCAAGGAGGTTAGATATCTAAGCTCCTTGAACGCTTTCTAGTAGAGAACTTTGTCTTGGCGGAAACTCCCGAGATTAATTTTGCCATTAGGAGCCCGGCCTACTGAATTCAAATGGGTTCTTTGACATGCCAACATCGTATGCCATGGTGTCGTCATTTTTGCCGCCTTTCAAAAATCACTTATCATGGCCAGGAGCGAACCTGCAAACTTGGGGTTAGTAGACCGACACGTTAACCACTCACCCACCGTGGCAAAAAAAACTCTTAATAGGAAGGATAATTTATTTCTCAACAAGAAGAATCAAACTGTGTAAACCCAACAATAACTTGATGAAATTGGAGCTCTCTTGAAAAGAAGCCCTTCTGAGTCTCCAAACTTCATTTTGAGCATCTCCTTTAATGCCAAGTGTTTAGATTGTTCGATTTATTGGAAATGGCTATTTATGATTGTTAATCGACACCAAATGGCATGTGAGTACAGCCAGCAGACGAGTGTCAATGAGGTAACTTGCCGTCGCTTGAGAGGTGCTCTTGCACAATTATAAAATAAGGACTATGTATATGACATCAAGGACTTAAGGGGCATTATTGTGTGCTGAATGATTCATTTCTGCAGATGTAGTCTTGGAAGATGATTTTTATTTAGGGGTAATTTTGATTTAGCACAGCAGTCATTACATCTTCACACATATGTTCTTCTTAAGTTATCTTGTAAAATTTGGATCCTTCATAATTTCACTTTTAATGTGTGATATTGTGTAAATTTAACTTGTGAAGTTGATGAAATAGGCCCCAGTTCTGAATATCTGCAGTACCTACTGTATAAATATATTGAAGATTGGAAAGGTTGAGGAAGCAGAGAGATTGTAATTGCTGTTTATTCAAAATGACTGTACAGTTTCAAAAATTCATAGCATGTTTGGTATTGAATGTAATGTCTTGGTCAGCAAATCCATAGGAAAACTCTGCAAGCTCCTCTCACCATCATTTTCTGTTAGGCTGTTAAATTAAATCGAGTCAATTTCTATGAATTCATCAGTGCTCCAAGACAATAATAACTATGTTCTGTAAGTATTCCAATGTTATCTGATTATTATATTTTTCTTATCTGCAAGTTGTTCTTGTTCAAGTACTAACATGTTGTTTTTTGTTGATGTGCTGATGAAGGGGTATACCATATAGGAACCCCTAAAATCCCCAAAAGTATAAATTGAATATTGACAAGGCAGATCATTATTAATAATTTTACAATTTACATATTCAATTTAGACTCAAACAAAATGATTATTTTTTGCCTCTATCAATAATTTTGGTTGTTAATATATTTATCTTTATAGAGTTGGCTTATGGTTTGTCGTCCTAGGACTTTGAAAATGTCACTGAATCGTAATCGACTTGACTGACACTCGAGGACACAATTAACTTTCTCATGATCTTAACCATATTTGACTTGTGCAATGCTTAGTGGCTACTAAGGGAAGCATATCGCTAGCCTAGCATGCTATTCATAGATGCTTGTTCTTCAACATCAACCTCCATCATTTATCTCATGTTATCAAGCGACGTAAAAGGAAAACTACTGTAGGTAGGAGGAAATGTGACACACATATTACGCAGGAGCCACAAATATTTCAACTTCGTCATTGTAGGGTTTGTGGTTTGTAGCCTCAAAAATTCCAAACATTCAACTTGGAATGATAAATATCGCATTTTGAAGATCTAAATTTTTAATATTTATCATTTTGTAAGTAACTAGAGGATGATGTGAAATATTACTTGAAATTTAATCACATTATATCATCATAAATTTACAAAATACACACAATTTGTTTTACTTCAAATATAGATAAATATTGAATTTAAACAGCTGGTATTTACCTGGCAAAAGATGTGCCCTGCATCGAGAAACTCCAATCGCAGTCAATCCAAACTACACACACTTTTACCGACAAATGGATATTTTAAAATTTCCCTTTTCTGCAAAAAAAAAAAAGAGAATTACTGTACTATTTTCAAGAAAAATGATTTTTAAAAAATTATTTATTTTTATTTCCATGACATACGTCATTCTTCGTCCGTATCGATTTGTTGATTATATTCAATATTTACCCACCTTTCAATACATTTTTTTAAATTATAATTTTATGATAATTCAAGTGTATAAAGAGATTTGTATTAAAAAGTGGGTAAAGATTGAATCATCATCACCAGAACTCAGATTTAATGGACCGGGATTAAGGAGACTATATGATTCTAGCATCCAAAAAAAGTGTAAAATTCTATAGGTAAAAAATGTTTACAAACCATAATCAATTTAAGATAAATTATGTCTATTTTACAAAGAAGTTGAAGTGATTTTATACAACATCACAGCTCTTATTAGTACACATTGCCATGTTATGTAATACTGCAATTACATTTCAACATAAGCACTAAATAGCCTTCACAAAATATATAGGTGAAATAATCTCTGTCAATAAACAAGTTTTAAATGGAGTGAATAGACCCCTAGTGTGGCTCAATTATAAAGGAGCCACTTATCAAATGCAACACATTTGAATTCTCAGCTCCAAGTTAACAATTAAGAATATACTTCATCCAAGAACTTGAAAACTCATAACAATTAAGTTTCATTGCTAGAATCATTCAATCTAAGAAACATTAAATATGGTACTAGATCCCACAATTAGTGCACTAATGTTTTCAAAAATATTTTGCCTTTTATGTAAGGAGAACTGAAGATCTACAAGGATAAGAAACTAAATTGTTTCAAATGAGCTAAACACACCCAAGAAGAACAGTGTTTTTATCATGTACTATTTTAAAACTTACAATTTCATTTAATAATGTGTAAATTGTATTAAACTTATGAGGGACACATATGCTCTGAAACATGTACTAACACGGGATCTATTTAGCCTTTTCAGAAGTTATGTTGAGACAGAGCTGGCTTTCCAACTATAAAATTTTATATTCTTATACAATTTTCTTAAGGTTATCATTCTAAATATGAGCCATGAGCAACAGGGTTATAAACATGATGAATCGTTACAACAAAGTTTCACAAACCACAATCAATTAAGATAAATTGTCTAATCTACAAATTCATTTTTTGCTCGTTAAAAGTAGGGTAGGTCTATTACATCATCATTAGTCGTTTTATTCATTGCTGAGCGTCGTGACCTCATTTCTTCACTTCATTAGTTACTACATCCTTGACGAGACGCTTCCTTCCTAAGCGATCTTCAGCCCTTCGTAAGATATCGTGAAGAGGTACGCCGGTGACCTTTATTGCTTGGTCTAACCATCGACTATTACATAACAAAATATAAAATAACCTAAAAAATCTACAAAGGAAAAGTAATGGGAAGGAAAATGTTTCAGTCTTTATGAGAAACTAAGGGAGATCTTTCGATTCTGGAACCTTCAACGGCTACTGAATTGCTGTTTCTTCATGGATTTCTTTTCAGACTGCACCTTGTGAGTCTTCAACTGCACTTCTAGGAGTTCTCTTCCTTTTACTTCCGATTGTGGCTTTGTTGACTGGTTTTGTGACCTGCTATTTTCTTTATGCTCTTGTGATCGTCTTTGGACCATGTCTGCAAATAGCTCCCCATGTACACGGAACTCGTCTTTTCGATGTGGGGTAACTTCCGAGAAAGCTTGCGGTCATGCTCTTTTTTTAATAACTGCACTCCTCTATTTTTAAAAAGCCGTTCTCGGTCATTGGCCTGCTTATCTAATTTGGCCAGACACATCCATATATCTTCATATTTATCATTTCGATAATATTAGCGTAAAATATGTCGAGTTCTTCCAGCTCAGCTTTTTGATTCTTGAGAATCTCGTCTGAATAATCATCGGTCCAAGATACCTTTCGGATTTGCAAGTCTTCATCAGATTTCAAGCATTTCACCCACATCCTTTCAAACTCTTCAAGTGGCTATTTCGCAAGGCGTTCCATCAGCACATTCCGATATCTTCTAGACTTTCTTTCACTTACTGTTGATTGTAGAAATTACCTCCAGAGCTATGTAACCACCTGGATACAGCTGCTTTCACCGGTTCAATGTTTGAAAATACGAGGCAGAGTTGATTGTCGTGCCTTTCGGCATAAATTCCATGTGTACCACACCCTCCATGTCAAAGAACATTGTCGCCATTACCTTTCCTGCTGAAGGTTGGGCCTTGGCCTTCGTTCATTGTGGTGATTGTTGTGGTGTTCTGTTTGTTTCGGGGGTGAAGTGGTGGATGATGAGGAAGTCAAAGCAGCTGCATCCAGGAGGTTACATAGCGCTGGAGGGAATTTCTACGCATCCGGAATCGAAAAGTTGGTTGCCCGTTCCGAGAAATGTTTAGTCTCTTGTGGACTAAGTGGAAAAGTGAACTTACATTGTATGTTGTCATCGCCGTGTTGCCTATGTGTATGTGGTTCAATAAAGGGCCATAACTGAGAAGTGTAATTTACTTTTTGATTTGCCATCGTATAACTTACTTTCATTCTTATAACAGTCCTAATTTTCCAGAGCATCAAAAGGTTGGTGTAGTCAGATAAGTTTTGCCATGTACTATAAATAGGGACCCTAATTTATGGTAATATAAAAGGCTTCAAAGTGGTGAAATGAATTGTTCAAAGTGATGATATAAAATATCCATAGCGGTGAAATAACAAAAGCGAGGTGTAAATGTGCTTAATAACCATGTGTATGGTGCATGGATTTGGTTAAATACTGAACACTATACAAACATTTGGAGGAGTAACAAACAATTTATTCTAGTTCTTTCCTTTTTTTTTTAATCATTTTGAAAGAACTTTAACTCAGATGAATTTCTGTTAAATACCTAACCTAACATTTACTTCTCCACCACTACCATAGTCCTTTTCTCACTAACTCGTGAAACGTATATTGTTCCCAGGACTTCAACCAATCAAGTCTGAGAAGGGACTTAGTTATTCCGCATCTTATGAAACCTTTATATTTCTTAGGTTTCTTATTTTCTATGAAGGGACTATTTCAATTAATTTTAAAGTAAATATTTTTTAAAATTATCTTATTACCAGCGTTTCTTTGGCATTTAGCATTTTAGGGTGAAAATAATATATTTCACAAAATAAATTTATTTCGCGGCGACAATAATTTTATAAAATGGCCTATTTAGAGTAAATATATCGTTGTGATAATATGTGTTTGCTGAAATATTTTGCGAATATCGTTGAAACCGAAAATCTGGGACTCTAACTATAAATCAATACATTTCGATGCCTCGGTGTGTGTCTCCACTCGATCACTCTTCCTCTGATGAACGTGGGCTCACTCTGTTTACATGTCCACATACCCAGCTGTCTGATGTCTTGGATTCTAGTATGCACGCATCACTGTTCAGCCACACATGAATGTTTCTATCAGGTTTTGTGTCAATCTACCATTTTCTAACATATCTGTCATTTCTAATTTCTTCACTATAGATAGAAGAACCAAATGTTCACACTTTTCTGCCATTTCTATAGCCTAAGTTGATTTTGGGATAACCTCATGGCCATTTACAGAATTTTACTGCAAACTGTTTAGTTATTCTTGAGTTATAAAATGACAGACGAAAGTCCAATTCTATAAATACAGATATATTTTGAACGGGGGATGATCGTTAAAGATTCCTTTTTTTTAATCGTATTTTATATATTAAATGGAGTGGCATTGCCTCTTACAGAGATAGATGGAAAGTTGGATGTCGCCTCTTAAGCTACTGTTGCCCTGGTTACAGACTTGCCATTCTTTCATCAGAGCGAAGATAACTCTGATACTGTTGCTTTCAGGGCCTTAAGATGTGGTTTTCGGCGTCCTCCCAAGTTTTATTTCTCGCATTGCAGGACTCAAAATGAGCTTCGTCTCTTCCTATGATAATTTTGATATTTCGCCTATTTTAGCATGTATTTTGAGGGGGTTTCCCCTATAGCCACCCTTTTACGAGAAGTACGGTGAAAAGTTATATTAATGATTGGATATCCATACCAAATTTTATGTTTATCCACCCAGCCATTCTCGAGTTGTAAGCGTAAAAAGAGATACAATTATTTTTGCATTCATCTATCATAAAACAGTCTGAAACTCGTAAATAATGCAAAATTCCATGAAAATCTAGTAAAAAGCGGACCAACTTTCATTTTTATTATGTATATGTTGGTGTAAGACCTGTTGTACATTGCATTGAGGAGCTAGAAACCATTTTCAGTGTTGCCAATTAGGTAAGGTTTTAAAATAATTGTTAATCCCCGCCCAAGTACCTAAAAGAATTATTATACCGTTATTAATACACTTCTCGAACAAATGGGGAGAAATTAATTGTATCTTCTTTACTTGGCCTAAATTGTTCAATGTCTGTTTCTGTTTAAAGTTACTATTTAAATGATTATCTTTAATAATATAATAAGATGGATTAGAACAACATGTACACACTAATCATTCATGCAACAGAAATGAAAATGTGAATGTGTCAAATTAACAAACCTTTGAATTCGTTAATTTCTAATGCTTATGATATGATTGCCGTCACAGGTGTTTTTGTTAATGTCCGTTTCTGTTTAATTTTCTTATTTAACTGAGATCGTTTATAATATAGTAAGATGGATTAATATAAACATGCACATACTAATCGTGAACATATGAATGCGTAAACTTAGCTGGTTCCTGGGTAATCTTGTTTTTCTTCTGGACCAAGCCACACCTCATCACGAACTACTAAGTGTGAGCCTTCACATTAAGGTTCAGTGGCTCCCTCTCTTACTATTCCATAAACTATAAGTCTAAACAATATTACCGCCGTCTGTTGCTGTCTCGTGCGAAATATTTGTCTTGTGTATGTGTGTATATTTATATATATTATAAGCAAGCTAAGAACCTATCTTATTGTGGTGTAGCCAATGGTTTTAGGTGCTTCTCAACTATTATAGACCAATCTCTTATCGATTCTACTCCTTAAATCAAGGCAATTCATGGAACACCAGAATCTGATCATGATTTTGGACCCAGGCCCAAGAAAAAGTTTTTACAAAATTAACAATTATTTTCTGATAAGTCGAATCAGATTAAAACTTCATATACACATTGACAATAAGTTCCTTAAAGTTGTATTAAAGTTTCATTACGATCTGATCAATACTTATAATGTAATGATCCTTTGAAGTGAGTGCTCGGTAGAAAAAAAAAAGAAAGAAAAAACAGCACTTTTTTTGTTCAATCCGCTATAAAATTTTAATAGAATACAATAGCCGGCCCCGTGGTGTTGGGGTAGCGCGCCTGCCTCTCACCCGGAGGCCCCGGGTTCGATTCCCGGCTCCGTCAGGGATTTTTAAACTGACGCGAGGGTTGGAACGGGGTGCACTCAGCCTCGTGAGGACAATTGAGTAGCTGTTTGACAGTGAAGCAGCGCCCCGATCACGAAAACCAAGATTAACAGCCGGGGGGACCCGATGCGCTGATCACGCGTCACCCCAATATCTGCAGGCCAAATGGCTGGGCAACGGTCGCTTGGTCGGCCTAGGCCCTTCATGGGCTGTATAGTGCCAGGGGTTAACTTTTAATAGGATACAATAAAATTTTTACTTTATAATAGTAAAACGCCAAATAAAATAGGAAAATTTGGTGTAGGTTATTTTTATGTAAGACTATGGGTAAAGTTTTTATTGACCTCTAAACTCTAGTTTCTATACTTTGTATATCTGTGACAATATTTCCTATACTTTTTTCCCCGACAGTAGGCCTTGGTTTATCAAGAATATGGTACAACATTTAACCTTCCTGCTTGAAATTTTTTCTATTATCGTGGTTCCCCCCCCCCTTTTTCTCTCTTCTTTTTTTATTTTTCATAGCTCCATTCATTATGTTGTTTCCTGTTTGTTGTTGGGAATGTTACATGTTAATAATGATTTCTCTATCTCTTATAATAAATCTCATGAAACTGTTATAGTTGTTTTGAATGAACCTTAATAATGTATTGTACATAAACAGATCTGTTCGACCATTGCTTCTTAGGTAAAGCTATGGCTGCTTTGAAATGAAAGAGGGAGTGATTTTTGTTCTTTTAAGATTCTCGGAGATATTCCTGTACAGTCTGTGCCAAGCAGTGTTGGTATTATAGGCTATTGTGGAAGTTTTTCTTTATAATCTCCAATCTCTGCTTCCTATGTTACTATTGTTGGTAGAGGATGTTGTCTAGTCACTGGTTTATTGTATTACAACATAAATTATGTATATTACTGAGGCTTTGTACAGAAATAAAAGTATGCTGTTCTTTATGACATGTTTGGGTCAATCCATGAATATGTGTACATCGAGGTAAAAAATGACAAAAATCTGTTAAAATGGGCGTGACCTAATAACAGTGCTGCCAAATATTTAGTTAATATCTAAACTGGTTGGAAATTATTTTAACAATACAAAAAAAAATATATATATATATGTATAATTTTCCTCACATTTTTGTCGTTTTTGGCCTTTTTGTGCAGTTAAACATCCTGCCTGGACCACTGCCTACCCGCCCATACAACTTATCCAGTACATAGCTATTTGTGTCTCTAGTTTGGTTTTTAATCAAGTAGGCTGATACCTTGGCTCTTTCTTTCTTCTGCTTTTACGGCCTCATTGGACCACTTCAGTCAATCATTTCTTGGTCCTCTTCAGTAAGTTTCCTTACCGAGTCACCCAGTAGCTCTTGGCTCTATTACAAATAGTTTTCAGTGATCCCAATTCTGCCAAATCACAGAGCTTTGTTAATATCTTCAGTTATGTCATCATCATAATTGATTTTAGCCAACTAATGAACATGTAAATAACTCATCATGATTTCAGTTTTTTTTGGTGCCAATTTTCCTTCATTCTCTTGCTCACAGCTCCTTTCTTTTCAGCTGTTGTTTCTTCTTGGTCGCTGTTTCTAGCTCTAGGAACCTCTCAAATGTTATTTATTGATATGAAATTAATAACTAACGATTAAGGATTGACATAAACGCAATATTACATCTAAATTCCAACCAAAATACACTCTCACGACGTTGACATTTAAATAGATCGAGCTCATTTATACTGGACTCCATATCACGGGAGCAATACACTATTTTTAACATCCTGGCATCATAATTCAAGTCGAAGTTCACCACTGTGCCTATATTATATGAAAGCTTGAAGAAAAAGTTTCGTTCGAGAACCAATTTTAAAACGTTTTTAAGAACTATCGAACATTTGAAAATTATTTTTTACAAATTTCATGAAATAAGAATAGGTTGCAATTTTAAGGATTTTTAACACATGAATTTAACAAGCTTCGCATACATTTTTGATTACAGTTTAACACATTTTTTTAAAATTTTTAAGAAAATTATTATTAATTATTATTGTTGTAACTTTGGTAGTTTTATACTTTGTTTAACAAGTATGCGGTTCTGTATATGTACGGTGTTGCCACCTGCCCTTTATGCTTCAGTTTGTCTAAAACTCGTGCCATGTTCGCACATGTTCAGCTTGCGCGGTTCCTCTATTGCCATCCATGTACATCAGTTCGTTATTATTATTACACTCACATCAGTTCGCTTTGCTTATATATCTCTGGTTTCCTTATATCCTCTTACAGGTTATGGGTCCAGATGCGTGTGACTAAGTGCGTAAATAACAAATCGTAATTATTCGTATAAACGTGCCAGAAGTTAACCTCAAAAATGAACGCCGGAAGTATTGGGAGAATCGAACCCCTGGGTAAGGATAATTTCGACACGTGGGCCGTGCAGATGCAGGCTATCCTCATTACGGGCGATTTGTGGGAATTCGTCGGCGGGAATTCTACGAAACCAGAACCAGAGGCTGGAAATGCAAATGCGGCGGCAATTCAAGAGTGGGACAAAAAGGATCAAAAGGCTCGGTCGCTGATCATTTTGTCGATGTTGCCAAGTGAAATAAAGCAAGTCAAGAATTGTGTCACGGCACGTGATACATGGCAACGACTGAAACAGATCTACCAATCCCAGGAACCGGCTCGGAAGGCGACCTTACTGAAAAGGCTAACCTTACAAAAATTGGCGACGTGCGTGACCATCTGAACGATTTCTTTGACACCGTGGACAAATTGGGAGATATGAACATCACGATCAATCCGGAATTGTTGACAGTTATGTGTTTATACAGTCTGCCGGCACAGTTCGAGAACTTTAGGTGTGCAATAGAGTCACGTGACAACCTACCGACTCCCGAGGCTCTTCGGACCAAAATCATCGAAGAGGATGACGCACGAAAATCGAGCACACAAGGTGAAATAGCGGGAGCTATGTTCGTTAAGAAGAAGACTGGTCCAGGTAACAAGAACTATAAGAAACTAACACCCAAACTAAACAACAACAGTGAAACAGAAGGAGGCGGATCTGAGTTCCGGTGCTACGTGTGCAAAAAGCAAGGTCATCGAGCCAGCCAGTGCAGATTTAAACAAAGAGATCCATCGAAGAACAAAGGTAAAGACAGTTCTAATACTCAATCGGCAAATTTCACTCGAGAACAATGCTTACATGCGACGACAACTCAGAGGAGTGACGTACGCAGAATATGGTGCCTCGATAGTGGTGCCACTTCACATATCTGTGGCGCCCTGAGATTTTTTCGAAGATCGATGAGTCACGAAGGGGTGTGGTGAAATTGGCTGATGATTCAACGGCAGAGATCGTGGGAAAAGGCAGTGTTCGCTTATCTACCCGCATTGTGAACGAAGAGACAGATGTCTCTCTTTCAGATGTTTCTCACATTCCAGACCTCAGGACAAACTTGCTG
Organism: Meconema thalassinum; assembly: GCA_946902985.2. Taxonomy (NCBI): domain Eukaryota; kingdom Metazoa; phylum Arthropoda; class Insecta; order Orthoptera; family Tettigoniidae; genus Meconema; species Meconema thalassinum. The sequence continues at coordinate 196,647,979 of OX336395.1, forward strand.
TCGGTGGGAAAGATCACCGACCGCGGCCACGAGGTGATTTTTGACAAGGAAGGCGCAGTCGTCTTGAACGAAAAAGGAGAAGTCTTGATGCGAGCTGAGAGGAAGAATAACCTATATTACGTCAGTGAGAGTCAGGAACGAGCAAATATGGCTGCATCGCCCAAAATAATTGATCTAGAATTGCTACACCGTCGGCTCGGACAGTCAACGTGGGCGACATCTTGGTAGCTGTGAGAAAAGGGAGGGTTTCTGGCATTGAGCTGAGGAATCCATCGACGACTCTGGACTGCAAAGTCTGCCTCGAGGGGAAGATGTCCAGGACGCAGTTTCCCAAGAAATCCGATCGACGGACGGAGCTACTCGATTTGATCCACACGGGCGTGTGTGGACCGATGCCGACTCCATCTATGGGAGGTTCAAGGTACCTCTTGGAATTCATCGACGATCACTCTCATTGGTGTGAAGTGAAATTTCTGAAGGAAAACTAGTAAAGGTGATCCAGTCTGACAACGGCAGGGAATACCTGAATCGAGAGTTCGACAACTACCTGAAGAAGCGCAGAATCACAAGACACCTCACAGTCCCTCACAACCCTGAACAAAACGGGAAGTCGGAAAGGATGAATAGGACTTTGATGGAGACTGCCAGGTGCATGTTGTTCGACGCCGGATTACCACACCGCTTCTGGGCGGAAGCAGTGAATACTGCAAATCACATCCGTAATCGCCTGCCATCAAAAAGTATCGGAGGCAAAACACCGTACGAATTGTTGTCAGGAGAGATTCCTGACATCTCGCAATTCAGAACGTTTGGAAGCAAGGTTTACTTCCTGGACAGGGATCCCGGAAGAGGGAAATTGGATCAACGAGGCAGAGAAGGCGTGTTCATGGGTTACTCCGAAGAAACCAAGGGCTTTTGCATCTACTTCCCTGACAAAGACAAAGTTTTGATCAGCCGAGATGTAAAATTCTTCGAGAATGAAAAGCCACTGGAAGAGACTAGGATGGAGCACCCGGAATCCTCGAAGCAAGATATTTGTTGGGAGCTGTTCTTTGCAGAACCACCGCCACAATCACCAAGAGAAAAAGATCACCCAGCTGTCATGGAGGAACCAGCCTGTCAACCCGAAATCGGAGAAGATGATGAACCTTTCCTGGGTTTCGATGTGATGCCAGTGGATGATCATGATAGAACGACTGTCGAAACATCCGATACTACGCCTCAATTGATACAAGGACCTGGTCGACCCAAGATTCTGCGAACTGGAGAAAGGGGAAGACCGAAGAAACTTTTTCAAACAAATCTCCAAGATGTGGAGGAGCAAGAGGAAGACGAGGAGATTTTTCTAGCAGAGATTCCATTCAAGGAGGCAATAACAGGACCAAACTCAAACGAGTGGCATGGTGCCATGGTCATGGAAATGGAATCTATCCTGAGAAACAATACATGGGTGCTGGTGGATCCTCCCCGTGATGCCAAAGTCATCGGATGCCGGATGGTGCTGCGCGACAAACTAAAACCTGATGGAACACTTGAGAAGAGGAAGGCCAGGCTGGTGGCTCAAGATTTCAACCAGGAGTATGGAATCAACTACTTTGACACGTTCGCACCTGTGGCGCGAATGGAATCAATTCGATTGCTGGTTTGTCTCGCTGCCAAGCTCGGCGTAAAAATCGGACAGTACGATATCACAACGGCTTATCTGTATGGTGACCTAGACGAGGAAATATTCATGAAACAACCGAAGAACTTCAGGGAGATGTTAGAGAGCATTGCGATGTCTGGAACTGACGACGAAACCAAGGAGAAGGTCAAGAACATGCTTCGCCAGTTGCAGGGAGGCGACAAGGTCTGCTTACTACAAATATCACTGTACGGATTGAAACAGGCCGGTAGAAACTGGTATGCCAAGCTGCGTGAGGTCTTGAGGAAGTGCGGTGCCAAACCAACCGCATCGGATCCGTGTCTATTCCAAATTGGTTCCGGAAATAACATAACTTTGATTGCCATTTATGTTGACGACATGATGGTGCTGTCAAAATGCAAAAAGACGATCGCCGAGATTTCCAGAGTCCTGAGTGAAAATTTCAAGGTCAAGGACTTAGGATTGGCCAAACACTTCCTAGGCATCGAACTAATCCAGGAGAATGGATGTATAGCCATGCAACAGCAAGGTTACATTGAAGAGCTCCTCCAACGCTACAAGATGGCCGACTGCAACCCTGTAGTCACACCACTCGACCCTGGAACGAAGTTGAGCAAAAATGAGTATCCCAGTACTGACGAGTTGAAGTTGCCTTACCGCGAATTGGTAGCTGACATATCTGTCGACAACTACACGCCCGGACATTTTGTTCACTGTCAGCTACCTGGGACAGTTCAACAATTGCTTCGGAGTCGAACATTGGAAAGCTGCCAAGAGAGTGCTGCGGTACTTGAAGGGGACTTCGAACATCGGGCTGATCTAGGAAGCAGACACCGAACCGATCCAAGGATTCGTCGACGCCGACTGGGGAAGCTGCCAAGAAGATAGGAGGTCCTACACGGGGTACGTGTTCCTGCTCGGCAGATGCCCTATATCGTGGGACTCAAGAAAACAAAGAACCGTGGCCCTTAGCACCACGGAGGCTGAGTACATGGCGTTGTCAGAGTGCGCCAAGGAAGCTGTGTATGTACGTCGATTTCTGCTCGAGTTAGGCTTCAAAGACTTAGCCACTATGTTCATTTTTTGTGATAATCAAAGTGCAATTAATTTGGCAAAGAACGCGATGTATCACAGTAGAAGCAAACATACTGATATCAAACATCACTTTGTTCGTGAAGTCTTTGAGTGTAAATTTTTGTTTTGAAGTATATCTCTACGAACGATCAAGTTGCTGACTTTCTCACAAAGAGTTTAAGTCGAGTGAAACATGAACGTTGCTTGAAGTTTGCTGGTTTGGAGAGTGTAAAGATTGTATGAATCTGTACTTGAGGGGAAGTGTTGTAACTTTGGTAGTTTTATACTTTGTGTAACAAGTATGCGGTTCTGTATATGTAAGGTGCTGCCACCTGCCCTTTATGCTTCAGTTTGTCTAAAACCCGCGCCATGTTCGCACATATTTAGTTTGCGCTGTTCCGCTATTGCCATCCATGTACATCAGTTCGTTATTATTATTAAACTCACATCAGTTCGCTTTGCTTATATATCTCTGGTTTCCTTATATCCTCTTACAATTATTGTAACAGATCTGATTTTTTAACATTTCTAAATTTTAAGAATATTTCAAAACATAATTTATAATTATTCAGTAAGTTGAAACCTCGAGTCAATAAATAGTTGTACTTGAATCACAGTTCCGGTTTCGGCCACATTGTGACATTCTTCAGAGTTATACTATAAAATATGAAAAGAAGCAAGACTTATATACATAAATTTCCTTATCAAAAGTTGTTATCAAAATAATTACTTAAAATACTAATACCGGACATCGAAAAGGCCTATGATAGTGTGTGTAGGGAGAAGGTTTGGAAAGCAATGGAAAACATGGGAGTGGAAAAAGGGACTGTAGACAGAGTGAAGGAGATATATTGTGGAAGTGTGAGTTGTGTGAAAGTTGGAGGGGAAAGAACAGACTGGTTCAGACAAATGAGTGGCCTGAAACAGGGTAGTGTACTGTCACCCCTTCTCTTTATTGTGGTTATGGACGAGGTAATGACACGGGTAGCAGGAAAGATAGGAGAAGATAAGATGAAAGCAATGGTGTTTGCAAATGATCTCATGGTCTCGGGAAACAAGGAGGAGGAAATTCAGGAGCAACTGAAGGCTTGGGAAGAAACAGTGGGAGAATAAGGATGGAAGTTCAACATCAGTAAATATGAGATCCTGTTAACGACCAGGAAAAAGGACAGACCAATGAGTGGGATAGCACTTGGAGGTGGATAGCTGAAGAAGGTGGAAAGTCTCAAGTACTTGGGAAGTATAGTGGAGGAAAATGGGAGAAATGACAAAGAGATTACGGAACGTGGCAGACAGGCAGAAGCATTAGGAGCTTAGTGTGGAATAAAGATGTCCCACAAAAAAGCAAGGAAGTGTTATACAGAAGCTACTATATCCCGATACTGACCTATGCATCAGAAACGTGGATAATGAAGAGAAGAGGCATAAGCAGAATACAGGCAAGTGAAATGAAGTTCCTGCGAAGTAGGATCGGAGTAACAAGAAGAGACAGGGTGAGGAATGAATAGGTCAGGAAGCCCTTGCAGGGTAGGATTGAGACATCAAAACTGAGGTGGCATGGACACTTAAAGAGAATGGATGAGAAGAAGATTCCCAAGAGGATACACGAGATGCAGATGCAGAAGAAACGACCAAGGGGAAGACCAAGAGATAGATGGCTGAAAGGAGTGGAGGAATGTGTCAGGAAGAGAGGCGAGGACTGGACCAGAGTGACAGCGGAGAGGTGGTGGAAGGAAAGGACTAAGTGGCGAGGCTTATGTTCCAAACAGACCCAGCCTGGGGCTGGAAACTGTACAAGATGATGATGATGATGACTAATACTGGTACTCTAAAGGCTGAAAAACTCTTGATATAAATCTTGATGAAAAAGCAGCTTGTGGTTATTATATGTGCATGGAAAATTTGTAGATTATACGACTGGCGAGAAGAGGAATGTGAGCGAATATAATTATATATACAGTAAATATAATGTGACTGTGAAATTATGAAGAAGAAATTGAGTTATCCAATGAATAATTCTCTTGAGGCATTTGGTGTTCCCGCCCGGACCCCCACTGGAGTAGCGAACTGCGTGCTACCTCCCTTTTTATGAAGCGCACCTGCACCTCTTTACTGCGAGAACTAAAAGCTCAAGCAGCCATAACCTCCCTATTAGTGGGTGCGGTACGTGTTTCCATACTGCAAATAGTTTCTATACCACGCCACTTGGCAGGTTTGTCGGTAACACTATGTTTGATAATTCTAAAAGAGGAAACACCAAAAATGTCCCTTAGGATCCAAGATGGCGGCCATTTTTGAACAAGCGTTAAAAACACACGAAAATAAATAAATTTGTTAAATGTGTGGTGCGTTGTGTTGTTTTTGACTAATCCCGACTTCCTGAACACAATTGAAATATTTATTTGAACTTCTAAGGGCATATAAGTACGTTTCGGGACAAAAAAATCCGTTATTTTTGAACAAACTGAAACGTTATTTACTTAGGCTGGGATGACAAGTGAAACGGTATTTACTTTGCTCCACGTTGAGCGTACAAATGAAACGGTAATTAGTGCCCCATGTTGGTAGCGAAATGAAACGTTTTTGCTAGCCCACACTGTTGGGTGAGAAATGTAACTGTTTACCTTTGCCTAAGCTATGTTGTTTTAATGGGCGCCAAGACCTCAATGCAATGTTGAAATCTAAATTTGTATTTAACAACGTCTAGCTCTGGCAGAACACATTCAAGACTCTATTCACTCAGATCGTGGTATGATTTGATCATTAACCCAACAAACAATTGTATCAGGAGAAGGAATTGGTCTATATCTAATGCTACCTACTGAAAGCAAAGATTGCATTGTAAAAGAAATGAGTTTATTATATAAAACAAGTATAGCAAAATTAATAATAATAATAACTATAAAATTTAAATTGGAGCGTTGTGATTTTAATATTACCGATAGAGAATTACGTGAAAACGGAGTCTGATAAATTGATTTTACTCTTATTTCCAAGCTATGAAGTTACTGAATTATGAAATATAAAACAAAGAAAAATGAGAGATTGCGTATTTCTGCGTCATTAGCGCTTACCCCTGGAAATTGCCAAAGCATTTCCCTCGTTCTTGATGATGCTGTGTGCTTCCCACAGTCTCCTGGACGTCGTCATCTCCGTCGAAATTTGATGATATTCTGGTAGATTAGATAATTCTATGGTCCGTACATCGGACCCAAACTCTCGTAAAACCGCACTGGTTACGTTTTACAAAAGTTCGTCGCTAACTCCACTGAGCATCGGAGCGACACGCACTTGCGACCGTACACTGCAAGTTCTACACAGATTGTCCTAACTCCACTGAACATCGGAGCGACTCGCACGCGCATCCATACTCCTCAAGTATTTCACAGATCGTCCTTGTTTCACGGCGCGTCGAACGATATCTTCACCTGTCGGCTCCCCCACTCTTCAGCCGGCTTCAGCTTGCGTGGTCCTCACTGATTGGTTGAGCACGCCGCTAGTTCCCCTCCTCTGCCTCATTACACTCGGCGCGCGAGAGTTCCGTTTCGACAATTCGTCTTTTCTAGACCTTGCGACCCAAGATTGCGTCATGCTTCTCGACAGGAATCAGCTTGCATTTGAATTCCCTGTGAGTCATGTCTCTCAAATACCCTAACTGACAAAACCCGTAAAATTCCGTAATCACATAATTTTCTATGACATCGTCGTTCGTAATAATTTGCTTGATAGCGTTTTCTAAGACATAGAAAACCTATCTGTATGCTTATAATTTTTATAAAATGCTCCGAAAATATCTAAATAATAATTATAATAAATTAATAATAATAATAAATTAACATGAAAAATTATCTTGGCTGAACAATTTGCCGCGTAAATAAATATAGAATGGCTTCCTACTGACTTATGCCAGTTGCATAAAACCCCTCGAAAAACACGTTACAAAACGTTAAGAAATTTGAAAAATAAGGAACTGCCAACATTAGTCAGGTGTTGTATAATTTTCGACTAATTTCGACATCCAAAACACAACTGAAATATTTGTTTGAACTTCTTATGACATAGAAGTACGTTCCGGGATCAAGAGTGCCGTTATTTTTTTTACAAACATCAAGAAATTTGTAATATAAGAAATGGACAAAATAGAGTACAGGTATGTGTTATATTGTTTTTGACTAATTTCTACATTCCAAACACAACTACAATATTTTTTGAACTTTCGAGACCAATACAAATTAGTTAGGGGGGGGGGTTTAATGAAAATACAACCGTTGTCCTTGGTACTTGTTTTCTTTTGAAAATTCTCTTTGGTGCTCTATTGCGAAGTGAGCATTTTCTTCTTCTTCTTTTTTAAGGCATTTAACATAAATGTTGTCCACGTTACATTTAAAAGATAAATATTTTACACTTAATGTGTTTGTCACATAATAAAAATACACTTTTTGCTAAGTAATAGACTACTACTAATACTGTTTTGGTTTTATTGATCACAAAATATTACCTACTATGTAGTAGCCTCATCACTGAAAAAAAAAAGAAGATAAATGTTTTCTCTGTTATAGGTTACTTACTTGATTTAAAAGGGTGTCTCTTTGAGCTTGACTTTCATTTTAACTGGCATTGTGACATTTCCCTCGGCAGTTTTTGCCCATCATTATACATGGCACATCGTTTCCAAAGCAACTACATGATTTCGTTGAGCAGTTTTTTTGGCATCCACACTTGAGCAGTACTTCCCTTAAGGCTGTCCAAATCGGAGGCTGTGTTGTCCATCTAGGAGACCACGTGTCTTCGCGCTTAAGCCCTTAATAAATCGCAAACGCAGTGTTAAAGTTTTTACCGGCAATACTCAGCAGACTTACATACACTTTCAATTGAACTTACCTGTGGTGATGGTAGAATAGGTTCGGTTTTGAGGGCATGTCCCCAAACATGGCCGGTTTGGAATGTAGACCGTAGCATGTTGCAACAGGGCGTCTGTTGTCGGTGGAAGACTTTCTATTGATTTGTTCTTGGTTGTTAGAAGAATTTTCCTGGCCTCGTTTGTCGATTGAGTTTCAAGATCTCTGGTGTACAAAATAACCACATATTTTTCCAAAGTATGAAAAACGTCATCAGGGAGATCAGGGAGTGGAGCAGATATTCTTCGGAAAGCGCTTGTTGCTTCTTCAAAGGCTAGCCACGTTTTCCATGCGCTTTTTTTAGACTTGGTTGCAAAAGAAGACGTTGTGTCACACCCACTAAAGGCGTGGAACCTCTTAAGGCTGTGCATTTTTCTTCACCCAACAATTCGGCAATGTCATGAACGGCTAAGTATTGTCGGTTCTTTTACGCTGCAAAATAAATCCCATCTCTTCCAATCCAGCTTGCCTGAATACAGACATGAATGAAATAGACAGCACAAGAACGTCCGTATCGCAGGAATAAATCACCACTTTTCGTGCTCCGTGATCAGCCATATCTTGAACATGAAGCATCATTCTTGCATCAGCCTCTTCTAGTGCTTCACAGTCTAAGCCATCGATACTTGTTCTGCTTGAATCTGACTAAACTATGCGGCCGTTCATGTGGATAACTAAGTATACCTCATTACTGTTACGGTATTTGCCAATGCAAGTGAGGCGATGAGTCAAAAAAGTTGCTCTTTGTTTGAAGAATTTTTTAAGAAGTCTTGCCAATTTCGAGGCACATTTGCTTCTTCACTGATTTTTCGTCGTACGCCTACTCCTCTGGCATCTCGCACAGATTTTTTAAGACTTGTCACCTTTGTAATGGTCCCAGACGATGTCAAGTCGCTTGCAGCCCATTGTGGATGTAATTTGTTAACAGTTTCCCTTAATTCTTTTGTGTAGTAGTCATTAAAAGTTTTCACCGATTCTGGAGGGTTACCACGGACGAGTACAGCACCATCGTAGATGACACCATCACAATGCTTCGGTAATTCCGTCGTCTTCATCAGACCTTCAAGAATGTGTGTTAAGTCGTTTTTACCTTCATCGATGCGCAAATCTCCTTCATAAGATAAAGACAGGGGCTAACACCTCGCGCTGCACTTTTATTGATTCAAGGGACATACAATGACATGATATTATTCAGTAAAGTTTAGAATGACATGATATATACAGTACGGTATAACATTTGCCCTCACCCTGTGCATAGGGCGAAACGGGCCACACTGGAGTCTGTAAACACTACAATCTTACTCTGTCCAGGCTCGAGTTCTTCTTCCAGGAGCCAAATGGCTGCCAGAAGAGCTGCCGCTACCTTGGCCTCGTTAATGGTCGACACTTGAGTAATTGCCTGTGCCCAGGCTTGGTTGTGAGCGGGCATTACTGCCGCAATGCTTTGCGGAGTAGCGTCGGAATAAACCACTGCAGGATTAACTGATGGACCTGTGTCCCTAGGGGTTTCGACGAACTGCACTGTTAACACTTTGCGAGGCAGTAAGTTAATCAAGAAACAATTCCTTGCACATAGCAGGTATGAATAACCTTTGCTGGTATTTGTCAAAACGCGCCAACAGTGTTGAAAAAAAGCGGGAAAGGGTGGGGGTGGGCGGTATTTTGTCAAAGCAAATAAATTTTATTATTATAGTTGTGTTTGGAATGTCGAAATTAATCATAAACAGTGAGGCCAAAATGTTGTGAATTTCTTATATTTTTCACATTTTTTCACGTTCAAGAATAACGGTACATTTTGCCTCAAAACGAACTTATATGGCCTCAGACGTTCTAATAAATATTTTAGTTGTGTTTGGGACGTCGAAATTAGTCGAAAACAATATAACACATGCAATATGTTGTCGATTCCTTATTTTTCAAATTTCTTCACTTTTGTTAATAACGGTATTTTTTACCCGAAATGTACGTATATGCCTTCAGCCGTTCAAATAAATATTTTAGTTGTGTTTAGGATGCCAAAATTAGTCGAAAACAACACAACGCACCCCGCAATTACAAAATTTAGTTTTTTTTCCGTATATTTTTAACGCTTGTTCAAAAATGACCGCCATCTTGGATCCTAAGGGACATTTTCGGTGTTTCCTCTTCTAGAATCATCAAACACAGTGTCACCAACAAACCTGCCAAGCGACGTGGTATAGAAACTATTTGCAGTATCTTCTTAGAATGTAGGATGTACCGCACCCACTATATGAAGGCTTCCAAGAAAGATGGTATATTGGCTTTCACGGCCAGTGAATTAAATCTCAGCAATTCTTCTAGGTTTGTGCCATGTCTTTGTATGATGAAGAAAACCACAATGTGATTGAAACTAGTTGAAACAAGAGCCCGCCGATGAGCCAGCTTGGTGTCCTAGGCGAAACCCCACACAAGACACGGCACAAACCTAGAAGAATTGCTGAGTTTTAAACCTTTGATTAATAATCACTTTTGTTCATATTCAAATGTCACACCTGTTAAGATGGATAGACACTCTTACTTGTTTCTGGGGATGGACAAATGGGGACAATAAATTCTGTTTTAATTTATTCATAACAAATAAAATGTAATTTTCTTCAGCTCTATTCCCATCAAGCCGGCCCCGTGGTGTTGGGGTAGCGCGCCTGCCTCTCACCCGGAGGCCCCGGGTTCGATCCCCGGCTCCAACAGGGATTTTAAAACTGACGTGAGGGTTGGAACGGGGTGCACTGAGCCTCGTGAGGACAATTGAGTAGCTGTCTGACAGTGAGACAGCGCCCCGATCACGAATACCAAGATTAACGGCCGATGGGACCCGAAGCGCTGATCAAGCGTCACCCCAATATCTGCAGGCCAAATGGCTGGGCAGCGGTCGCTTGGTCGGCCTTAGCCTGTCATGGGCTGTATAGTGCCAGGGGTTGACTTTTTTTGTTCTATTCCCATCAAATGTACTGTACATGATTCGGACTCAAATGGAGCCCTTCTTCAGCCACAGTTCATTACTTTTCTAAACATACATATACCATCATAAAAACACTTGTATTAAAAAAAGTCATTATTCCAAACATGTCAAAATTGAAATACTAAAACATTTCACTTGTAAGAAAAGCATCCTTCTTAAAAGATTTCTTAGGTGCTGATTGTTGACTTTTATATGATAAAATAGGGCCAGAGAAAACAAATGTGTTTTTTTTTAAATTTATTGAGTCTTATTTTTCTTGTAGGTAGGCCTATATGCTTCACTATTAAAGTTTGCTTTGCACTTAAATTACTTGAAGAGGATTGAGCCAAGATCATTTATCCAGCTAAACGGGAAATTGATCCCATTGTATATCAATAGAAACAAAAAGACATGGACAGGGCAGAAGAAAATTGAATTGTATTCATTGTGAATAAATTAAGTGAATACAAAACAATAAAAGAAAAAAAAAACATGGTTTTTGTAATGTTTACTTATAATAAATACATTACTGTACTTTCAAACTAAATCTACAAAGAATCTACCAGCTCACTCGGTACCATTACTCTGTTGCCACTCTTGAAATCTTGCCTGCAAGATTTTTGGAATGATAAAGTCACATCTCAACTTCTGTCTTTAGGTCCTGTGGCTGTTGATCAGTCTTATATAAAACTGCAGGCTTCCTCGTGGAGAGAAGAACACACATGGAAAGCAGAGATAAAGGTATACAGTTATAGTCGTTTTATAGATTTCATTTACACTTATTATTTCCCCCCCGAGTTCTACTGTATACAGTCATTTACCATACATTGTTGCAATGAGAAGCAGGCTAACTTAGCGTTGGTTAGTTAGCGTTGTTACTTTGTTTATTGTACAAATGGCCTGTAAAGTAGAGAATGAGAAACTAAAGGAAACGAAATGTTTTTAAATTGAGATAGGTTGGTTGGTTCTTAAGTTTAGGGGCTGCGACAACACGGTCATGTAGCCCCGTGTACTTTGGGTGTGTGTAGAATCTGTCTGATATGTATGTATGTATGTCTACCCCTTATTATTCCCGTTTTTCCAACGGGGTCGGGGATGAGATGCGATGGAAGTCTTTGTGGCGATGGTTTTTACGGCCGGATGCCCTTCCTGACGCCAACCTCATGAGAGGAGTTAATGAGAGATGAAATGAATGATGGTGAATGAAAAAGGGCAAGGATGTGGAAGGAAGCGGCCGTGGCCTGTCAGAAGGTACCGTCCCAGCATTTGCCTGGTGTTGAAAATGGGAAACCACGGAAAACCATTTCAAGGACGGCCGACGGAGGGGCTCGAACCCACGCGTCGACCGAGTCAGCAGAGAGCTTGGCCCCATGACCTAATGCTGCGCTTTAGCCAGCGTAGCCACTACTGTCGGTAATCTGTCTGATAACCGGTGTTAATTGTGATGACTGTATTAGTGTGTGTTATCTGTTTTTTAATTTAAGTACAGACTGCAACTTAGAATTTTTCAAATAGTTCCTACTTTTGCCGCCAAACGCCACCGTCAACGACTACTAGGCCAAGTTCAGAACTTAGCTACTAGACGCCACCGCAGTCGGCTCTTGGCAACGAACGTAGAAACCTAAGAGCGTTGTTTACATTCTTAATGTATACAATTTAGCTTCACACGGGTGTAATTAGTGCAAGGTTCTTTAACATGCCATAAATCTAGGACATGGGACCGCCGGCTTTACTTCCCCTCCGAAGGAAGCCATACTGACGGATTTTTAACGCTCTTAAAAAATCCGACGGCTTCGGCCGGGTTTGAACCCGCTATCTTGGGCATAGAAGCTCAGCATGCTACCGATTACGCCACCGAAGCCGCTTAGATTGAGATAAACAACACATTTTTCATCACATTCATTGTTGGAAGATTTTCACTTGCAGAATGCCTCATTTTCAGATATCTGGTTATTACAGGGCAATATTCCAACCTTGATCTACCCCTACAGTTCCTGCCCTCCACCCTTCCTTCCATAGTGAATTGTTTGCTATTCCTGGGTGTCTTATGTGTCCTACCAACCTATCTATTCTCTTCATTAGCAGTCCCCAGAAAGATATCTCCTTTCCCACTCATCTTAAAACCTCTTCATTTGGTACTCTATCTACCCGTCTGATCTTCATCATTCCCCCGGAACACCATAATTCAAATGCTTGTATTTTCTTTTCTGCTGCACCAACAGTCCAAGTTTCACTTCCATAGAGCACCATGCTCCAGACAAAGGATTATGTGCTTAAGAAAAGGTGTGTATAGCCCACCGCTGCATGATGTAGACTGGGTAGCAGTAAGCAGTTAATACCCATTGGCTAGCGGCTTAGGTGGCGTAGTTGGTAGCATGTTGAACTGCTGTGCCCAAGATAGCTGGTTCAAACCCGGCCGAAGTGGTCGGAGTTTTTAAGAGCGTTAAAATCCTTCAGTATGCATGCCTTCCTTCGGAGGGGAAGTAAAGCCGGCGGTCCCATTTAGATTTATGGCATGTAAAAGATCCTTCCACAGACTAAACTTGTGTGAAGCTAAATTTCTAGGTTAGATTTCGTTGGAACGCTCTATCAAAGTTCCAGCGTTCATTACTAGGTATCATTGACATCTGGTGGTGAAAGTTGAAACTACTTGAAATTGAACGGAACTTGTAGCTCACCCAATGGGTGTCCGCTTGAAGCAGCTACAGCCTCTGGCGAGCCGAACATGTCCTCAGACACTCCCAGCACTGAAAGCCATGCAATAAATAAATAAAATAACCCGTAGGCTCATTGATGGTGACCTTGAGGGTATCATTAGCTAGGACTGTTTTCTCCCTTTTCTTTTGACTCTAGGATGGACCCTCTCCTCTTTCTCGCTTACATTTTATGGTCCCACATGCTTCTAAATCCCTCCGTTGGCTGAGGGTATAGCTTAGATGGGAGGAAGAGGTATTTCTCATTCTTATTACAAAGAACCCATAACCTAGAACAATATTCTGCAAATTTTTCTACTCGCAGTGCACGTGGCACACCTAGTTGTTAATTCCCTCAAAGATATACATGATACTGTTAATATAAGCTGAACCTGTTATTACTTTAGAGGAATTAATGCTTGCCTAATACAAAGAAACACAAATAGGATTGCACTCAATGAAGATGCAGATGCTAAGATGGTCCTTGGGAATTACAGAGCTGGATCATATTAGCAACGATGACGTCCAGAACACCCTTGGAATTGCCCGTCCCAGCACATACAGGCGCTTGGCCCGAGCAGATGCAGAGTCAATTAATAAGGAAGTTCTCCTCAAATCTGTTTGACAAAGACCTCAAGGACAACCAAAATAGAGATGGATACCCTCCGTGAGGATATGCGCATCGTAGGTCTTCGCCCAATAGATGTAGCAAATCACAATAAATGGAGAGCAAGGTACAGAGTGGCGGACCGCAAAACATAATGGGAACACTGCCAGGAAGGAGTAGAGTACTGATTAGTTATTATGAAACCTGTTCTTACTTCCTCTAAATAATTTTGCTGAATTTTATAATACAGTATTTGAAGATTGCCACTGCAAATTTAGCTCCGAATAATAGTCTTAAAATCTCCTAGTTGTCACCGTTTTCAGAGAAAATTGGAATTCTTGCTCATCAATTGAAGTTAGAGGAACTTTGTGTGAAAGGCGTTAAGCATTGCTTTATTCAATCAGTGCAGAGGCAGAGAATGAAATATAAGCATATGACACACAGTAACTGGGATCAAATAAAATAAAATACTGCAAAACTAGAAAATTAATTTCTTACAAGTTGCAGGTAAAAATTTTTGCTTTGTGGCGGCTCACGAGAACACTGGCATTGAAATTAGGCTCCTCCTCAATGCAACAATTGTCATTTTTTTTTTTTTTTTTTTTTTTTTTTAGCGTATGGCTTTTAATGCCGGGAGTGTCCGAGGACATGTTCGGCTCGCCAGTTTTGTAGCTGCTTCGAGACGGACACCCAATGGGTGAGCTACAAGTACCGTTGGGGAGGGAAGGAGGGAAGTTGGAAGGTAGCGGCTGTGGCCTATAGTTAGGGACCAACCCCGGCATTTGCCTGGAAGGAAGATGGGAAACCACAGAAGACCATCTTCAAGGTTGCCGGCGGGGGGATTCGAACCTCCTCGCCTCCCGGATGTGAGCGACTGCCAGCAGTCATGCCGTAACCACCACGGCTAACTCACCCGGTGTCATTTTATTTGAGAACTAGTGATGGTCGAAATGTATGCTTTTCAGTCGGTCAACATAGTTGTACCCAATTGTATGCGGTGATATACCCTAACCCTGGAAAAATTATACGAGATTAATAAATTCACCTGGATGACTAGTTTCAATCGTCAAGCGATCATCATCATTCCTTTACATTCGGGCTATTAAATCTATGGATTAAGCATGGTGGTCACTACTCCTGGAAAATCCTGGATTTATATTAGGACTGGAAAATTCTTGGAAAAATAGCCAATGTTAATTAATTATAAAAATCTTTCCATCTTAAATCATACTCCCGCTGCAGTTTGGGTGAGCACTCTATCGTTAACGAAAGAAATTTTCTCAGGCTACCTGTTTCTGTGTGTGAGAACACGCGATAGTATTTTTGTAAAACATATTGAGTATAGACAACTTCACCACAATAAAATTGCAGGCGGCATTCTTTTCTCTTTTTTTTAAGCGGATATTTGAGTCACAAAGGCTTTTTTAAAACAAGAATTAAATCATTTTTGTGTAGGCTTGGGTATCAATAACGGAATCGCCACTATTTTTTGTCAACATCTGTATAAGTAAACCAAACAAAACTGCTTTATTTTGGTCTTGAAGTAGGCAACAGATAAAGCCCCCCTCCCGCACTCGTGCTTATTTTTAAATCTGGAAAAATGAAAATTACTCCTGGAAAATTCCTGGAAAACTCCCGGAATATCGTTGACCGTTTTGAGTGGCCACCATGATTAAGGTACAGTTCAAGTCCCACTCAACTGATGTTCGCTTATCCGACATTCCGTGTTATCCGACACTCGTAGACTTAATTTGAACGTTTGGTGTACACTAAATTCTGGGAAACCCGGTGTGGATGTTGGAGCTGTGGGACAAGCACTGACAAAAATGAGGATGGTGAAGAAGAAGAATGAGGTAATGCAGAACAAAAGGATAAAACGATGTCTCCCAGTGAAGGATTGAGTACTAAAAAGGAAAAAAAAGAAAGGTGGAGAGATAAATAAGGTTGCCAAAGACCTGGGGGAAAAAAGTTGGACGAGAGGAGAAGCCCTAAAAAGAAAGGAATGTCGGAAAAGAATTAAGGATGGAAATGCCAACCCTACTTAATTGGGAAAAGGTCTAGAAGACACTTATTTAGTTACAGAAGTTAATTGTAAATTTGCACAACTTGTGAGTATTGTTAGTTTGGTGTGATTTTTGTTATGGTGTTGGTGGCTATTGACCTTCAACTTTGCTTGTTTAGTGTGATGTTGGTGTTCTAACTTGGAATGCATTAAAGAACTTGGCTGGTTAGTTGAGCGATGTGGTATCCGTTCTTGTGCAGGCCTGCTCTGCCCGTAATCTCTTTCCTTACCAATGTCTTGTCTCGCCTCGCATTCCTACATGTGCCTTGTTTTTGGCATGTTTCCAAGGGGCGTGGTGGCTCAG
Source organism: Meconema thalassinum (assembly GCA_946902985.2). Taxonomy (NCBI): domain Eukaryota; kingdom Metazoa; phylum Arthropoda; class Insecta; order Orthoptera; family Tettigoniidae; genus Meconema; species Meconema thalassinum. The sequence goes on from OX336395.1 coordinate 196,664,221, forward strand.
CGGTCAAGCTGTCTGCCTCTCACCCAGGCTTACCGGGTTCGATTCCCGGTCAGTGCATGTGGGATTTTCTAAGTCAAATGACATGTCCTGTGGTTTGGATTCCATGTAGAATGGAGGTCCCGTGGCTCATGATTGCGAGATTAACGGTCACGTTAAACTACAAACTCCCTTCCTTGTTTCAGCCAGGTCTGAGTGTAAAGTTTTGATGATGATCGCTTGACGATCGAAACTAGTCATCCAAGTGAATTTATTAATCTCGTGCACCACGGTGGGTGAGTGGATATCGTGTTGGTCTACTAACCCCAAGCTTGCAGGTTCACTCCTGGCCGTGGTAAGTGATTTTTGAAAGGCGGCAAAAATCGCGACATGCATGTCATACGATGTTGGCTTGTCAAAGAACCCATTTGAATTCAGTAGGCCGTGTTCATAATGGCAAAATTAATCTCGGGAGTTTCCGCCAACACAAAGTTCCTCATTTCTCTACTAGAAAGCGCTATAGTATCAAGGAGCTTAGATATCTAACCTCCTTGACTTTCATAGTGCTTCAAGGAACAAAAAAATTCGACATGCAAACTACCCTCTGGGTGTCAAATAACAAAGTTTGCACCCGGCACCCGAGGCCGTACAATATTATTATTATTGGGTACAATCGAGTTGACCAACTGAAAAGCATAAATTTTGTTTACTAAGGTGACACTGAAAAATGGCCTCCAACTTGATAACTACAGATGGTATTAATTAAAAAGGGAAGACTCGGGAATGACTTGAATGGACGACCCGTAATGTGAGGGTGAGTGTTTCTACTGCTTTCCATCTGTTACTTCTGCAGTTGCTCTGCGCACACACTAATCCAGTCCAAACTTCTCTCCCTGTTCTATGGTGTCGGGCAGCTCCTTGTTCAGTGTCTCTGGCAGCCACAGCGCCAGGAACCCAGCCAGTGCCAGCTGTGCTCCAAATATCACTTGAGGGAGAGGTTCCCAGTAGACTGCCTGCAACACACACAATGTTGCTATCAACAAGGAATTACCAAAAAAAGGGAAAGAAATAAGAAACGGAATTATTTTCTAAATGCTATGTATTTTAGGGGCCTGTTTGCCATCTCTTGATGAATGCAGTACATTTGGACTTGTCTGTTGGCACGGGCTAGAGTAAAATGTGGCTTTTCACCGATGTCTCAGTGTCACTCATGGCTGTGATTACAGTAGAACGTCGTTTATCCGGACGTCAAACAACCGAATGTCAATTATCCAGACGAGCAAAAAAAAAAAAAAAAAAAGACTGAAGTGCATGCTGCCTACAGTAGTGAATCGGTTCTCGTTTTCAACTGTTGTCCCCTACCGTTTGTTTACTCTATAATGTTTCAACGTGTTACACTATGTGAGTGTGCGTATAACTGTACTGAATTACGTTGTGAAAATGGCTTCTACGAGTGGCTAAAAGGAAAAACAAAATCACTATGTTTTATCGATTGAGAATAAGGTGGAGATCATTAATGAACTGAATAAAGGTGAGAGTGTGCAGTGTCCAATGAAAACTTACAGTGTTGGAAAATCCACAATTTATGATTTGAAGAACCAAAAAGGTGAAATTCTGAATTATGCATCGAAGTTAGGTAGTGAAGAAGGGTCTAAAAAGAGAAAAATCATGAGATCAGCTACGGATGAAAAATTGGATGAAGTGGCGTTCTTTTGGTTCATTCAGACAATACGTAAGGGATATCCCATTTCTGGTCCTTTGTTATGCGAGAAAGCGTTGCAACTAAAGGAGAAGCTTGGTGGTTCTCCCTGTGAAATGAACGCATGTTCGATTATCCGGAAAAATCGTTATCCGGAACACTTTCGGTCCCAATTAGTCCGGATAAACAACGTTCCACTGTATATGGAAGCTACTACTGAGGTATGGGTGGTGCTTAGTAATGACATTCAGGGCACAGTCAGTGCCTGTGGAAGCTGTGAAAGGTTCTAATCATAGGGTTAGTACTGCTGTTCTGACTCAGTGAGGAAAGCAATGACAAACTACCTCACTCCTCATCTTGCCTAGTACACCTCAATATAGCGCTGCCTTGGGTTTTTGTGGGTATCGACCCACATAACTTAACGGCGGTGCCTTTTGAGGATCCAACCAGCCTTCGGGCTGACTACCTAACAGATAGACATGTATTTTAGAGGCACAAAAACAGATTGCTCAGTTGCAAGAACAAGCAAGTAAAACTGGTCTACGGATCTCCCTTGAAAAAATGCAATACATGACCAACATCGAAACAGCACCCAAATGGATGGCAGTAGAGGAAGAATGGATCAAAAAAGTGGAGAAATTTAAGTACTTGGGAGAATGGATAGAGAATAACCTGTCAGAAAAAGAAGCAATGAAATCGAGAATTAACAAGTTAAACTTGGCATACAAATTAACCTGGAACACTTACAACAAGAAGTCCTTCTTGATCAACATAAAACTGAGACACTACCAGACAGTGATTCGTCCAGAAGCCATATATGCAGCTGAATGTTTGTGTCTGTCAAAGAAAGGAATGATCAAAAAGTTGGAGCTAATAGAGAAAAAGATACTTGGACCGAAAAGAACAGAAGAAAAAAAGGGAACCAAGAATAATATTATACCTCAGATTGGATAAAATCTCAGGCACCATCCGGAAAAGAAGGGCCATGTTCTTTGGACATATATACAGAATGGAAACGGGTAGATTAACCAACCGGATAATGAAATTCTTTGCGACCAGGAAAACCACAGCTCGCTGGTATCAGGAGGTGAAGAAGGACCGAGAAGAAATGTCAACATCTGAGGCTGAAATGAGCAAAAGGGAAGCATACAAAGCCTTGGAGGCTGGATTTAGACAGCTCCTTAACCCGGTCCATGAGGCAATTATAATTGGCTACATGGATAATTCTTGCCAGGCGCGTCCACGTCGCAGGGGTGGGCAACGGTACTGTAATATACCATGGAACTACAGTACCGGCTAAGTTCTGGTGAGGACCCAGTCCTATGGGGTATAACATAGGCCCCGTGCACAGGGTTACGTGCGAAGACCTCAACGGAATCTGCAGCGGAGAAGATGGACTTCGGAACGGTGGAGATTGCGGAAGAGGCAACCCAGTACTCAGGGAATAGTATGAGTACAGCATCAATCGGCAGTGTCTGTTTCCCAGGTTAGGGGCGGCTGCAAGGGCGTCTGTTTCCCATGTTAGGGGCGGCCTGTGTAATAGCTGGCAGTAGCTTCATAAAATGCCTTTGGGAGTGGCGACCCCATCGTAATAATAGCCTAAAATGGAAATGGCACTTCAAATGATTCGGAGAATGTTAGGGCGTACCCTGCAGGCGACGCGCAGTTCTTTTGGTACTGGGGGAACTGTGAGAAATGGGCGACCAGTAACCGAAATGAAAGTGGGAATCATGAATGTCATGACCCTGACAGGCAAGGTGGAGGAGGTGGTAGACTTCATGGAGAGGGAGAATGTTGGATTGATGGGGCTGAGTGAAGTGAAATGGAAAGGTAAAGGAAGGAAGAAATTGAGGAAAGGATATACATTATACTGAAGCCTCCGTGGCTTAGGCGGCAGCACGCCGGCCTCTCACCGCTGGGTCCGTGGTTCAAATCCCGGTCACTCCGTGAGATCTGAGCTGGACAAAACGGAGGCAGACAGGTTTTTCTCCGGGTACTCCGGTTTTCCCTGTCAAAATTTCATTCCAGCAACACTCTCCACTATCATTTCATTTCATCTGTCATTCATTTAATCATTGCCCCAGAGGAGTGCGTCAGGCCTCGGCAGCCGGCACAGTTAATATCCTCGCCGCTAGATGGGGGCTCCATTCATTCCATTCCTGACCCGGTCGGAGACTGAAAGTAGGCTGTGGATTTTCATTTTTCATATACATTATACTGGAGTGGTGGCCAAGAGGCAAAAAATGGCGTGGGACTGATAACCTCGAAACAACTGGAGGAGTATGATGAAGTGGTCGAGTGTGTGAGTGACAGAATAATGAAAATTAGAATGAAGATGAAAAATGACGTGATGGACTTCATACAAGAGTATGCACCACAGACTGGAAACAGAGAAGAAGATATTGAAGTATTCCTGGAGGATGTAGAAAGAGTAATTTCAGATGTAGAAGTGGTGATCATGGGAGATATGAATGCACAAGACGGAAACGAGAGACAAGGAAAGGAAGAAGTCATTGGACCATATGGATATGGGAAAAAGAACCGGGAAGGAGAGGAACTTGTAAACTTTTGTGAAAGTAATGGACTGATAGTGGGTAATTCATGGTTTCGGAAGAAAAACAGCAGGAAAATTACGAGATATGGTTGGGGCGATAGAAGAACAAAATCAGTAATTGACTACTTTCTGGTGGAAAGGACTAATCGCAGAAAGCTGATAGATGTGACAGCTTTACCAGGAGAAGCATTTGATGGGGACCATAGAGCTGTGGTGGCAAAATTTAGATGGGAAAAATTGGAAAACCTAAAGGAGATCAGAGAAAGTAAAATAAAAGTATGGAAATTGAAAGACAAAACTGTACAGGAAGATTTTCAGGAGAGATTGAAGCAACAAATCCCAGTTACTGAAGTGGAAAACATAGAAGAGGAATGGTCCCACTTTAAAAAGGCATTTGTTGGTACAGCAGAGAGTGCTTGTGGTAGGACGTCAACAAGAGTGAAAGAGAAGGAGACACCGTGGTGGAATGAGGAAGTGAGGAAAGCAGTGAAAGAAAAGAAGTCTGCATGGAAAGAATGGAACCGAGATCAAACAGAAGAAAGCAAAAGGAAGTATCACGACAGCAAACGGAGGTGTAAGAAAGTGGTAGGAGAAGAAAAGAAGAAAAGTTGGGAAGAATTTACACGAAGAATGGAAACAGATGTAAGTGGCAGTAAAAGGATGCTGTATGGGCTTCTAAGAAGTAAGAGGAAAGAAAGAGTTACTACAAAGCTAGTGAAAAAGGAAGATGGAGAGTTGTTAACACACCCAGAAGAGATAAAGGGACGATGGAAGGAGTATTTCGATAAGCTATTGAATGTGAGCAATTGTACTGGTGAGATGGAAGTGACACAACCTGACGACTCTATAACAGAAGATGATATAACAATGCTGGAGGTGGAATTAGCAGTACAGAAAATGAAGATGGGAAAAGCAACAGGGGTGGATGAAATCAGTATAGAAATGATAAAGGCTGCTAGACCTGTTGGTATGCAATGGTTGTATCGACTGCTAAAGTGTGTGTGGAAACGGAAATGTGTACCAGAAGACTGGGAGAAAGGGCTAATAATACCAGTGTTTAAGAAGGGGGACAAGAAGGTGTGTGATAACTATAGAGGGATCACCCTCATATCACAGATAGTAAAAATACTGGAAAGGATATTAGAAAGAAGAATGAGAAGAAAGGTGGAAGGAGAGTTGCAAGAGGAACAGTATGGCTTCAGGAGTGGAAGATCCACAGTGGACCCAATCTTTAGCTTGAGGCAGGTGATGGAAAAGAACTGGGAATATGGAGAGGATTTGATCATGACTTTCATAGATCTAGAAAAGGCATATGATAGTGTCCCCAGAGAGAAGGTATGGGAAACCATGGTTAAGAAGAGACTGGGAAGAGAAATGTTGGAAATGGTGCAAGCAATGTACAACAACTGTGTTAGCAGGGTACTGACCCCAATTGGAAAGACTGATTGGTTTAGGAACAAGACTGGTCTAAGACAGCGGAGTGTGCTGTCACCTCTCTTGTTCGTAGTGGTGATGGATGAAATTGTAAAGGAAATAAAGGAAGCATATGGACATAAAGAAATGAAGTTACTGTTATTTGCAGATGATATTGTGGTCTGGGGAAGGAACACCGAAGAAGTGCAAAAACAACTAGATGCACTGAACGAAAATATTCAGAAGTACGGCCTGAAAATCAGTATAGAGAAAAGCAAGACCATGGTGATGACAAGAGGGGAAAGACAAGGAAAGGGCACTGTAAAAATTGGAAGTCAGAGTTTGGAAATTGTGGACACGTTCAAATACCTAGGAAGTGAATTGATGCAAACTGGTAGGTTGGACATGGAGATTGGCAGGAGGGTACAGCAGAGCAATGCATTCTATCAAAGTGTAAGAAAACTTGTTTTGGGATAAGGAAGTACCAAGGAAAAGCAAGGAGGTAATGTATAAAGTGTACTATGTACCCATATTAACTTATGCAGCTGAGACTTGGACCCTGACAAGCAGGCAAGAGAGTAGAATCCAAGCCAGTGAAATGAAATTCCTAAGAAGTATGATAGGAAAGACAAGGAAAGACAGAGTGAGGAATGAAGATGTTAGGAAGGAAGTTGGGATGGAAAAACTAAATGAGAGAATTGAGAAGAATAAACTAAGGTGGTTTGGACATGTAAAGAGGATGGAGGAAAATAGAATACCAAGACAGATGCTGGAGGCGAAGTGCAAGGGTAAGAGAGCAAGAGGAAGACCTAGAACAAGGTGGATTGATTCAGTGAAGAACAGCGTAAGAAAAAGAAATCTGGACTGGGACAAGATCGTGGAAGAAGAATGGTGGAAGGAAAGAGGAAAGTGGAGATGTGCCATAAATACCCCGACCCAGCAGGAGCTGGATAAGGGGAAATGATGATGATGATGATGATGATGACAAAGCCAAAATTAGTTGGAGAGAAATGGTCACGAATGAAGAGGTATTTAGAAGAGTGGGAGAAAGGAGATGTTTTATAACACAAATAAAAAGACGGTGGGATCATCAATAGGACATATACTTAGATATAATGGATTATTGGGAAATATAATTGAGGGTTCCACAGAGGGAAAAAAATGTAGAGGATTCCAAGAGAAGATTACATGACGCTAATACAGTCAAACCTCGATATAACAATATTCATGGGACCATGAAAATGATATTGTCATAGCAGGGTTATTGTTATAACTTGTAACCAAACTTTTTAGGTTACAGAACGTGCATCTAGTTTTTTTGTGTTGTTTGGTTGGTAGTAATTATTTTTTATTTTTTTTAGGTTGCCAGCCATTGCCACTTATCGGTAGGCCACCGCAGAGAGTCTTGTGCCTTGAGATTCTTTGTTTTTTTTGTGTTGTTTGGTTGGTAGTAATTATTTTTTATTCTTTTTAGGTTGCCAGCCATGGCCACTTATTGGTAGGCCACTGCAGAGAATCTTGTGTCTCGTGCCTTGAGATTCTTTGGTGGTGGTCAGCCAGTGGGTGGACCAGGTGGCTTATGGCAAAGGTTCTTTGACATGGCTAGGTTTCCATGGAGATGTATTGATAATTGCCCGGCAGAATGGGAGCTAATGGGTTTTAGAAAAATGGGTTGATGATTAGTCTTGATTCCTGATATTATGGAAGCTGGCTTTTAAAAAAATGATATATGTTGACAATCTGGAGAAATAGAACTAATATCTGGCAAGAAGAAGGACAGAAAGAGACTTTTAAGAAAACGCAAGAAGAAAAGAAAGGAGCAGAGAATATTAAGTATTGTGAGGGACCTTTTCCTCATGAATTGTTGTGGATTCTGCACAACAAATGCAGAGAATGGAAGCTTGCTTATATGTTGACAAACAAGGTATTGCTAGTTTTGATTGCAAGAGATTGACCAGAAGAGAGGAATTATTATTGTATCAATAAATAGTGTGTGAATTAGTGAAGTCTTTGTTCTTTGTGGATTCATTTTTGGCGAGTGTGACAAGATTTATAATAGTTACAAACGAGGTTTTGTTAACAGTGACTACTACAGTACAGTATATACAGTAGTACATTTCTGATGAGAAATAATAGAATAACGAAAAAAAATACAAAATTAATGTGGAAGAGTACTGTACGTTAGCTGCCGTCCCAGAGGTCTTGGGTTCGATTCCCGGCTCTGCCACGAAATTTGAAAAGTGGTATGAGGACTGGAACGGGGTCTACTCAGCCTCGGGTGGCCCAAATGAGTAGAGGGGGTTTGATTCCCACCTCAGCCATCCTCGAAGTGGTTTTCCATGGTTTCCCACTTCGTCTTCGGGCAAATGCCGGGATGGTTCCTACTGTAAGGCCACGGCCGCCTCCTTCCCACTTCCTTGCCTAACCCTCCCTCTCTTCTCATCCCTTCATCAGGCCCCCTGTTCACTTTGCAGGTGAGGCCGCCTGGGCGTAGTGCTGGTTACACACCCCAGTTGTATCCCTGACTCAGGGTCTCAAGCTCCAGGACACTGAAGAAAAGCGAGTACTACTATATGTAGGCTACTCTTCATAACATTACAGCTGGACGTACTGAATCAACACTTATAAATTAAAGGAAGGTAAAATAAAATGTATGGTAATCTTTTTACATTTTTTAAGCATCGGAGATTTGTTGATCGTCTGATCACCAATGGTGTCAACTTATGTGTCCCTGACGCGTTGCATCACAGAAGAACCGTTAGGCATACTTAAAATTATCATAGATTGCAAAAATCACGAAAATAAACTGCGAATGACCCCAACACAACATTTCTGACTGCAACTCAAGCTCAACAATGGACAGACTAAACATTATGGGGTTTGAAAAGCACCAAACGTTTGAGACTAAAACAGTTAACACTGGTTCAAACACAGGAGCTCTATGACTCTTTCTACTTTGCCGCCTAGCAGAGCTCGCCCGTGGCTGTACCCTATTCGCTGCCTGCTTACCATCAGACAGTATGTAGCGAAGCTTCTGAAAATACAGTGCTAAAGGTGGAGAGGTTTAACAAACAATACGTACCATTATGGTCACATTCTTAGAAGCAAAAAATAGTAATCCCCAAAACTTTGTCTTCACTATAACAGGGTGTTGCTAAAATTACTTCATTGTTGTAATGAGGGGTAATTAACATAGTAACTATAAGAAATCAGCTGGGACAATATAAAATTACTACTGGACCTGGCTTTATCGTTGTACGGAGGTTTTACTGTATTAGAAGACATGAGATGTAATTCCTACTACACACTGAAAAGGAAAGCAGAGAAGTGAGAAGAATGGAGAGCTGTTGCCAACCAGCCAGAGAACGATGTGTTACCTCGACCATTGTAACTCCAAGTAGCTGTAGATTCATTGCTATTTAGGTGAGTAATGGTAGCTAATTTAGTTACTTTTGAAAGAACTTACCCAGCACTGGATATAACATTGTTTACTCACCAGGAGGAAGATGTATGGCGAGACGAGGCTGCCGAAGCGGGCAAAAGTTGCTCCCATTCCGACGGCCATGTTTCTGATTACAGTTGGGAACATTTCCATGGTTATGATGAAGTCCACAACAAAGCCCATCGTCACACCAAACTTGCCAATCATGGCTAACGTCACTGTCAGCCACGTCATGCCTACAAGCAGAGATTATCAGTGTAATCATATCAAAGGCAGGAGAGAAACTGCTTTAAGGGGTAATAGTATTATACATGTGTATATAATTTAGAACAACACAATACATGGTTAAATACAAGTTTTTCGGGCTTGTAGGCCGTGGTCCAGACAGGATATCTCCCGACGTTTCACCGGAAACTGCGTCCGGCATTATCAAGGGTTCCGCTCCTTTCCTTGGTCAGCAGTGGAATGAGGAAGAGGCTTGCAATAATGGGTAACGGCTAGTAGTGGAGTATTGTTGTTCGAATATGACTGTTGGTTGGGTGGATCTTGGCGATGAACCAACGGCTGGAAGGTAGTTCAAATTAGCATGGTGAGCCGAGCGTTCTCTTCGCATTCCGGCTGGATCGTCTGATCTCACGTACATGTTGCGGGCTGTGGTGCGTGCTCCGGCTTCGGCGACCGAGCTTGTGAGGGTCAGGTGTTCCCTGCGCGACTGCCGGGCTGTAGCGGGAAGGTTCTTCAGGTTGACGTGTGAGTGATTTCTTGGCCTTGGTGTTCCTAAGGGCCGGGATCCATGTATTACGCACACGTTCAATTTCTTCCTTCCGATTGAAATTGTCGGGGTGTTTGAAGATCTATGGCTTCCCGTTGCAGCCTGGCGTGGTAGTGTGTGGTCGTTGAGAGTATCTCCGTGTCCCCGTACTGTACATCGTGACCGGGCAAGAGAGAATGCTCAGCGACTGACGATTTCTCAGTTTGACCCAGGCGGCTGTGTCTGTTATGTTCCTTGAGTCTGGTGGTCACGCTCCTCTTCGTCGTTCTTATGTACACCTTCCCACAGGAACATGGGATTCTGTAGACACCTGCAGTGGAGTGTGGGTGGCGCTTGTCGTTAGCGGATCGCAGCAAGTCCCTGATTTTGGCGGTGGGTTTATAAACCGTCTTCACCCCATAGGTCTTCAGTAATTTGCCTGTCCTGTCCGTCACCTTCTTCACGTACGGCAGGAATGCGGTGGCCACCGGAGTTTCCTCAGAATCTTTCCTCGTGCTCCGGCGCCTGGGATGAGAGGCTCGCTCAATCTCCTTATTGCTGTATCCGTTGGCGCATAGGGCCCTCTTTATATGTTTCAGCTCTTGGTTGAGGTTGGATGGCTCACAGATTCTCCTAGCACGGTCTACCAATGTTTTAATAACTCCGTGTTTCTGTCGGGGGGTGGTGATTGGATGTCTTGTGTAGATACCAGTCGGTGTGTGTGGGTTTCCGGTGCACGGTGTGCCCCAAGCGCAGGTCATTAGTCCTGGTGATCAGCACGTCAAGAAAGGCCAGGCAGTTGTCTTTCTCCTTCTCCATAGTAAATTTTATGCTGGAGTTGAGGCTGTTAAGGTGGTGCAGGAAACGTTCCAGCTCTTCCTCTCCGTGGCTCCAGACTACGAAGGTATCGTCAACATAACATAGCCATACTTTCGGTTTGAGGGGTGCAGTCTCGATCGCCAACTGCTCCAACTTTTCCATGTAGAAGTTCGCAATCACAGGGCTTAGTGGGCTACCCATGGCAACTCCCTCTATTTGCTCGTAGAAGTTCTCGCGCCATAGGAAGTAGCTCGTGGCGAGGCAGTGGCGAAACAAGTCAGTGATGTCTTCCGTGAAGAGCTCGGCAATCTGGTTTATGGATTCTTTCATAGGCACCTTCGTGAAGAGGGATATTACGTCAAAGCTGACTAGGCGGTCTTCAGGTTCCAGACGTATGTTCTGCAATTTCTCAATAAAATGGCCTGAATCCCTGACGTAAGTCTCAGTGTTACCGATGTGCGGTTGTAGAATGATGGAGAGATGCTTGGCGATGGTGTAGTTTGGAGAGCCGATAGCACTCACGATAGGTCTCAGTGGAATGTCAGTTTTGTGTACTTTGGGTAGACCGTACAGCCTGGGAGGTAGAGCTTCACTATTGCATGTATCCTTCTTCACGTGGTCTGGTAGTGAAGAGGCCTTGATTAACCTGTTGGTCTCTCTAAGTATCCGTGTTGTGGGGTCTTTCGTGAGTTTTCGGTATGTCTGAGGTTCTAGTAGCGACAGGATCTTAGTGTCGTAGTCTTCCGATGACATGACTACAGTCGCGTTGCCCTTATCTGCAGGTAGAATGATGATGCTTCTATCCCTGTTAAGGGTTTTAAAGGCATTCTTCTCTTGAGGTGTGAGGTTACTGCTGGGCGCTGGAGCTTTACGAAGGATGCGTGAGGCCTCTGAGCGGACTTCCTCGGCCTGCTCCCTGGGTAAACGGTGTATGGCAGCCTCAATGTTGCTTATAATGTCTTCTACAGGCACAGAAGTTGGGGTGACAGAGAAGTTCTGACCTTTCGCCAAAAGTGAAGTTTCCCCTGGCGATAGATGACGGTTAGTCAGGTTTACTACAGTGCAAGACGAGTCCGGCGCAGATGTGGTTGCAGTTATTGTCTTGAGGTCCTGACATAGCTCAAATTTCTTTTTCTGGCGATTCGTCGACTGTTCGAAGGCGGAGCGCATAGAACGTCGCGAGATATCCTGTCTGAACCACGGCCTACAAGCCCGAAAAACTTGTATTTAATTATGAACGCCGGCCGTGAAAGCCTAAGCTGTTATATCAGTCGCCTCTACGGGGAGGAAACTACCAACCTAGTTCGCCGCTTCGAGAAATCGCCAGAAAAAGAAATTTGAGCTATGTCAGGACCTCAAGACGATAACTGCAACCACATCTGCGCCGGACTCGTCTCGCACTGTAGTAAACCTGACTAACCGTCATCTATCGCCAGGGGAAACTTCACTTTTGGCGAAAGGTCAGAACTTCTCTGTCACCCCAACTTCTGTGCCTGTAGAAGACATTATAAGCAACATTGAGGCTGCCATACACCGTTAACCCAGGGAGCAGGCCGAGGAAGTCCGCTCAGAGGCCTCACACATCCTTCGTAAAGCTCCAGCGCCCAGCAGTAACCTCACACCTCAAGAGAAGAATGCCTTTAAAACCCTTAACAGGGATAGAAGCATCATCATTCTACCTGCAGATAAGGGCAACCCGACTGTAGTCATGTCATCGGAAGACTACGACACTAAGATCCTGTCGCTACTAGAACCTCAGACATACCGAAAACTCACGAAAGACCCCACAACACGGATACTTAGAGAGACCAACAGGTTAATCAAGGCCTCTTCACTACCAGACCACTTGAAGAAGGATACATGCAAGAGTGAAGCTCTACCTCCCAGGCTGTATGGTCTACCCAAAGTACACAAAACTGACATTCCACTGAGACCTATCGTGAGTGCTATCGGCTCTCCAAACTACACCATCGCCAAGCATCTCTCCATCATTCTACAACCGCACATCGGTAACACTGAGACTTACGTCAGGGATTCAGGCCATTTTATTGAGAAATTGCAGAACATACGTCTGGAACCTGAAGACCGCCTAGTCAGCTTTGACGTAATATCCCTCTTCACGAAGGTGCCTATGAAAGAATCCGTAAACCAGATTGCCGAGCTCTTCACGGAAGACATCACTGACTTGTTTCGCCACTGCCTCGCCACGAGCTACTTCCTATGGCGCGAGAACTTCTACGAGCAAATAGAGGGAGTTGCCATGGGTAGCCCACTAAGCCCTGTGATTGCGAACTTCTACATGGAAAAGTTGGAGCAGTTGGCGATCGAGACTGCACCCCTTAAACCGAAAGTATGGCTACGTTATGTTGACGATACCTTCGTAGTCTGGAGCCATGGAGAGGAAGAGCTGGAACGTTTCCTGGACCACCTTAACAGCCTCCACACCAGCATAAAATTTATTATGGAGAAGGAGAAAGACAACTGCCTGGCCTTTCTTGACGTGCTGATCACCAGGACTAATGACCTGTGCATGGGGCACACCGTGTACCGGAAACCACACACACCGACTGGTATCTACACAAGACATCCAATCACCACCCCCCGACAGAAACACGGAGTTATTAAAACATTGGTAGACCGTGCTAGGAGAATCTGTGAGCCATCCAACCTCAACCAAGAGCTGAAACATATAACGAGGGCCCTATGCGCCAACGGATACAGCAATAAGGAGATTGAGCGAGCCTCTCATCCCAGGCGCCGGAGCACGAGGAAAGATTCTGAGGAAACTCCGGTGGCCACCGCATTCCTGCCGTACGTGAAGAAGGTGACGGACAGGATAGGCAAATTACTGAAGACCTATGGGGTGAAGACGGTTTATAAACCCACCGCCAAAATCCGGGACTTGCTGCGATCCGCTCAAGACAAGCGCCACCCACACTCCACTGCAGGTGTCTACAGAATCCCGTGTCCCTGTGGGAAGGTGTACATAGGAACGACGAAGAGGAGCGTGACTACCAGACTCTAGGAACATAACAGACACAGTCGCCTGGGTCAAACTGAGAAATCGTCAGTCGCTGAGCATTTTCTCTTGCCCGGTCACGATGTACAGTACGGGGACAAGGAGATACTCTCCACGACCACACACTACCACGCCAGGCTGCAACGGGAAGCCATAGAAATCTTCAAACATCCCGACAATTTCAATCGGAAGGAAGAAATTGAACGTGTGCGTAATACATGGATCCCGGCCCTTAGGAACACCAAGGCCAAGAAATCACTCACACGTCAACCTGAAGAACCTTCCCGCTACAGCCCGGCAGTCGCGCAGGGAACACCTGACCCTCACAAGCTCGGTCGCCGAAGCCGGAGCACGCACCACACCCCGCAACATGTACGTGAGATCAGACGATCCAGCCGGAATGCGAAGAGAACGCTCGGCTCACCATGCTAATTTGAACTACCTTCCAGCCGTTAGTTCATCGCCAAGATCCACCCAACCAACAGTCATATTCGAACAACAATACTCCACTACTAGCCGTTACCCATTATTTCAAGCCTCTTCCTCATTCCACTGCTGACCAAGGAAAGGAGCGGAACCCTTGATAATGCCGGACGCAGTTTCCGGTGAAACGTTGGGAGATATCCTGTCTGGACCACGGCCTACAAGCCCGAAAAACTTGTATTTGATTATGAACGCCGGCCGTGAAAGCCTAAGCTGTTATAACAATACATGGTGTCCGGGTTAAAGGTATAATAATATAAAATTTAATAACTTGAGAAGTAGTGGAGATATTTATTGGCGGTTTGTTTCTACGAATAGGGTAACTCAAAATGTTTCTTTACATACCTAATACATCTCGACATGCACACCATTTGTGGCACTACAGACATCTAATCTGTATTCCACTTCCCTCCAAGTGTTCTGCAGCATTGTAGGTGCGCCGTTATTGAGGGAAGGGAGGGTTTGGTAACCCGAGGCCAAAGTGGCCTGAAGTCAATTAACCTAGTACTATTCTATTGCGCTCAATAAAACATGGATTCAAACAGCAGTAGGTAAAATAAAATATATTTTCGAAGGGAAAGAGAGATACAATGCCGAAAGGCTAAGGGAGGGAACACTTAAAACACACTCCTGCGTTTAAGAAAGGGGGAGGACGGCTTTAATCCCATTGTTAATGGCAACGCCGCATTCTCAACCGGTCACATTTCGTGACTACATTTCACTAATAAATTATTCTTTCATGTTAAAACATTTTTAATTAATAGCCGAAACTAGAACATCATTAAACAACCAAGTGTTTACTCATTACATATTTTCAAATGCTATTTCGAGAATCATTTTGCAAACAGCATGGATGCTGTGCTTCAGCGGCCATTTAAACAACCAAAGTTATGCCATCTATGACAAACGAAAAACAAAGGGCCATTTGTCATTATTAAACTATCTGGTTCCCATAACCAAAATCCTGACAGTTACATTATAAAACTTTAAGTTATTATGATCTTGTTACATAAGGATCGAAATCAGAATTATCAATTTTATTGGGAATGTTCAAATCTTCAGTGCCCTTAACCTACGCATGCGCTGCACCCTATATTTTAAGAAGGCTTGTTCCCTAACAAACATTCAAGTAAATTAATAAATAAATCATCATGGTCCCACTTTAAATAAATGAGAAAGAAATTGCACACATAAATAAATTAAATATCTTGAACAAGATATGCTCGTAACAAGCCAAAGAAACTAAAGTTTGTAGCATCAATGTGCAGCACGAGGGTCAAACGCCACTTGCCCCCAACAAGCTAAGCTAAGAAATATCAATCATTGTCCGAAATGTTGCAATCCTATGCCGGTCAGCAACGAGTTCCCACATTTTAATATATCAACAGTTTTACCTCATTCGTGGCCTAAAGTAGAATATGGCCCGAGGCTGCCACTCACGTCCTTTTACTGAAATTCACATCATGCAGTTTTAATTATTTAGGCAGTGGCTCCGAGACAGGCCACGCCACTACGTCTTGCCTCTACAGAATCACATCAAGAAGTCTTTCATCCAAGCTTGGCTTGGCTTCATAACAATCTGGCAGCCATCTTGCGCATGCTCAGATCTCAATTTTGAACCAGTAGACAACTGAAGATCGGCCGGAACAACTTACATTACGAACCTCATGAATTAATTTATCCTTAAGACCTTTATGGCCGAATCAAGTTTCAGAACTAAAGTTAGCTTGGCAACACAATCAGCACAGATGTATCAACTACTGATTGGCTATCCAGTCTTGTGTTAATTTAATTAGAGAGCGCCAAATTTCAGAAACATCAACAATGCACAAAACAGTCAACAATGGCTACATTCTCCCAAATGTAGACCAGAAATTTGTTTTTATATTTAGTAATCAAATAATTTTATAGAAATGTTCTTTCCTTCCTCTTGATCCAGAAATGATTATTTATCACATTAATGACCAGGGGCGCCGACAGAAGAAAGGGGGGGGGGGGGGGGGGTCACATGGGGGCGGCGGCGAAGTATTGTGAGTCGGAACCAATCGGCTCAGTAGGCGTAACATTTGCAATAGCTGCACGAATGTGATGACGCAGATCAGGTAGATCATGAACTGGTGACTGGTACACTTGATTCTTCACAAACCCCCACAGGAAGAAATCAAATGGCATAATGTCGGGGCTTCTAGGGGGCCAAGCAATTGATGGACTACCTCTCCCAATCCAGCGATCTCGGAACTCACGATTCAAGAAATTCAATTTCTTGCTTGTTAAGTAATTGGGAACATCATCAGTTGGTAACAGTCCATACTCGCGCCAAAATCAACGTTGTACTAGTTTAACGGATTTTAGCTACGCGAGCGAAAGCACACAGAACACCTTCTGCTGTGGAGTCCACATGGCTACTGGCACGTTTCTCGTGAACAATGCAGTTAAGCGTATACGCAAGTGGTACCACCGCAAGCGAACACAGAAATCATTTTGAATTACCCTAGTTGTACAAACAAACCGCCAATACATATCTCCATTGTTTCTCAAGTTATTAAATTTTATATTATTATACCTTTAACCGGACACCTTGTATAATAAATCAAATAAAATAAAAAGAGAGGAGGGTGGCTGCAAGGTACGACGACAGCTCTTCTGAGATAAGTAACCATACACAAATACAGGGAGATTCTTTTGCTGGAGCGGGGGCGCACGCCTTCCGCCAGCCAACCGAGCTCGGACCGCGGATAGCTTGCAGGTGGAAACAGTAACAGAGTACATTAATGAATGGTAAATTCACCAGCAAATCATGATCAAAGAACTTACCTTTTCATAGAAGATGCTGAAAATGTTCTCCTTCAGCTGATAGATGTTGTACCATGTAAATAAATTAGCGTTGTAATTCCGTTATGTTGTGAGGGATATCCGCTGCCATATATTGTTCTCCAGCTCCAGTACAGTACGGGTAATTGATCTGTACACTTTGTATTTTAAATTACCTCACAATTAAACATAAAGCGGGTTTAGGTCCGTGCTGCGATTAATCACAGTAAATACGCAGGGAGTAGCTACATAATGTAACGATGTAGCTTCCAAAGTTCCTGTCTGTCAGCTGAAGGAGAACATTTTCAGCATCTTCTGTGAAAAGGTAAGTTCTAACCTTTAAGTGATGTTAGGTCATCCAGATTCCCAAGAAATAAAAAGAACATGTGTGCTTGTTTAATTAAATCTCGCAGGAGGCTGTTGTTTATGTTACCTTCTTATCTGCGTGCTAACACTTCACACCCTCGTTGATGAAAGTTTAGTGACTTAATGACTTAAATGACCCTGGTTATCTCGCCTGCGCTCTATCCGCGGCCCGAGCTCCGTTGGCTGGCGGAAGGCGTGCACGCCTGGCTGCCGGTCACCGGACATGCTTCAGCAAAAGAATCTCACTGTAGAATTCTAGTGCATGCTCTATTCTTATTTCTTTTTATTTTATTTGATTTATTATATTGTATTGTCCTAAATTGTATACATGTGCATATATACCATTACTTACGTAATTCATAAACCGTAAAACAAAAGAAACCAACCTTATAACGAGATTCATATTGCGAATCATATTATAAACACCAAAATGCACTACAAATGTTTTTTTTTTAGTTAGATTTATATTAGTGTAAAAATGTAAACCTCAACACAGTGATAATGATCTGATGATGACCGCTTGAAGGTCGAAACGCGTAATCCTAAAAATTGCCCCATTATAATAGTGCTCATAACTGTAGGTTTTTTCCAGGAGTGTTCTTTGCATATTATCTACAGGGTGTATCAAAATGAATATCAGGGTTTTAAGGCTTTGTAGTATTTATTACAGTTAAGTATGATTATAAATAATACACCAAATGAAAGAGCAACTCAAACAGTTTGTCCTACAAGTGTTCAACGTGAGCTGGTTCCTCTGTCTTCCGTTAGAAGTGCTAGTAGCCAAGATGGCGATTAGGGAGCAGAAACTTCTTTGTGTTTTACAGTTTGCAAGGACTGAATCTGCAGTTACAGTGCAACGTGCATTCTGTACTATGTTCCGGATGACAGAGCTTGTTTCGCATGGCCTCCACGTTCACCCGATCTGACACCATAAGGGGGTTCATAAAGGATCATGTGTATGTGTCTCCGCTACCGGCTGACCTAACCGACTTAAGAAACAGGATTGAAGCAGTTGTTCCAACAATTAGTCCAGAGACACTGAGCAAGGTTTGGGACGAACTCGGCTATCGACTCGACGTGTGCCGTGTGACGAATGGTGCTCACATTGAACACTTGCAGGACAAACTGTTTCAGTTGCTCCTACATTTGATGCATTATTTATAATCATAAGTTTAACTGTAATAAATACTACAAAGCCTTAAAACCCCGATATTCATTTTGATACACCCTGTACATTGTATCCGCCCAATCATTGGGCAAATTCGTGTTGATCAACTGAAGACTTACAAATAACAGTGACTGGGTTGACTGAAGTGATCCTGTGCAGTCATAAAAGAAGAATGAGAATTATTAAACAAGAGAGAAAATAAGACTTTTTCAATTTTTTTCCTATTCAATACTTTTACTTCTAACACACTTCAGGGGTACTCGTTTCGGAACCTATTGATTCCTTCCTCCGCACATTAACCTATGTTTAGGACACATCATCAAATAGAATGTCGGATCTCTCAAAACAATGGCAAAATACACTTTATACAATACAGTAATAATAATAATATCGTATGGCCTCGAGTGCCGGGTGCAAGCTTTGTAATTTGACACCCAGAGGGTAGCTTGCATGTTGAATTTCGTTGTTCCTTAAATCACTATGAAAGTCAAGGAGGTTAGATATCTAAGCTCCTTGAACACTACAGCGCTTTCTAGTAGAGAAATGGGGAACTTTGTGTTGGCGGAAACTCCCGAGATTAATTTTGCCATTATGAACACGGCCTACTGAATTCAAATGGATTCTTTAACATGCCAACATCGTATGACATGCGTGTCGTATTTTTGCCACCTTTCAAAAAATCGCTTACCATGGCCAGGAGCGAACCTGCAATCTTGGGGTTAGTAGACCGACACGCTATCCACTCACCCACCGTGGCAAGCTACTTTATGCAATAAAACATTTAAAAAAATCATTTAAAAAACAATAATTAAAAACTAATATAAAACAACATGCAAGGTTCTGAAGCTCTCAGGTCCACTCATTATACATGCTTCTGTCCTGTGTTATGATGAACGTCATTTGGCACTCAATAACACTTTGTTGAATACCAAAAGCATAATTGAATTATAGACATTGAACAATCTTCAATGTCAACTCATGTTTTGGTATTTAACAAACTATTATTGAGTGCCAAATGATGTTCATCATAACACAGGACAGAAGCATGTATAATGAGTGTACCTGAGAGCTTCAGAACCTTGTATGTTGTTTTATATTAGTTTTAATTATTGATTTTTAAATGTTTTTATTGTATAAAGTGTATTTTGCCATTGTTTTGAGAGATCCGACGTTCTATTTGATGATGTGTCCTAAACATAGGATTATGGGCTGAGGAAGGAATCAATAGGTTCCGAAACGAGTACCCCTGAAGTGTGTTAGAAGTAAAAGTATTGAATATGCGGAAAATTGAAAAAGTCTTATTTTCATACACTGTCAATCATCATCATCATCATCATCTTCATTTTCCCTTTTCCAGCTGACACTGGGTGGGGGCACATATGGTTCCTCTCCACATTGTTCTGTCGTTCCACCATTCCTCTTCCGACACAGTGTTCCAATCCAGGTTCCCTCTTCTAATACTATTCTCCACCGAGTCCATCCAACGCATTCTTGGTCTTCCTCGTCCTCTCTTCCCTGTCATCCGTCGTTCCAGGGCTCGTCTTGGTAGCCTTACTTCATTCATCCGTTTGACATGTCCAAACCATCTCAATCTATTTTGCTCCAGTTTGTCATTTAGTTTCTGTACTCTCAGTTCTTTCTGTATATTTCATTTCTCAATCTGTCCCTCCTCGTTTTGTGGACCATACTTCTCAGGAATCTCATCTCAGCTGCTTGTACTCTGCTCTCATCCCTCTTAGTCATTGTCAAAGTTTCTGCTGCATATGTCCTTATAGGAACATAATATGCTTTGTACATAACTTCTTTAATCTTAATTGGTATATCCTTGTTCCATACTAGTCCCCGTACCTGTTGGTAGAAAGCACTCCCGAGTTGTATTCTTCTGCTAATTTCCAAATCTAGTCTTCCATCTTCAGTCAGTTCACTTCCCAAGTATTTGAAGTGTGCCACCACTTCCAATTCCTTATCTCCTACTTTGATTACTCTGTTTCCTTCTTTCTTATCTCTACTCATCACCACTGTTTTACTCTTCTCCACATTTATCTTCAATCCCCATTGCTCAATCTTTTCATTTATTATGTCTAACTGTTCTTGTACCTCCATCTCATCCTCGCCCCAGATCACAACGTCGTCTGCAAACAACATTACCTTCATCTTTGCCCTACTATATTCTTTCATTGCTGCCTTCATGATGTCATCCATAACCATTACGAACAATAATGGTGACAACACTGTCAATACGGAACCTAAAATGAATATTATTTCTAATAAACAAGAGGGTATTGACCTGTAGGAACCAGCAGCTCGGAGAAGTGTGCCAGGCTGCCCAGAATAGTGGAGGAGCAGAGAATGGGCACGCGGCCCCACTTGTTGAGCGTCAGCAGTAGCATGGCATAGGCCGGCAGCTCCACCACTCCCACTAGGAAGAAGTTGAGGTGGTCATCACCTCCCAGCGCCGACGTATTCAGCGAGATCCCATAGAACGAGCTGCAGGCCGCATACCTGTTCAGGGACAAACACAAATAATAATGCTGCCTTCTCAGAATAGAGATTTAGGTATTAGGAAGTAATTTCTGAAAGCCTTGGTCTGGAGCGTGGTGCTCTATGGAATGAAACTTATACTTTTGGTGCAGCAGAAAAGAAGAGAATTGAAGCATTTGAAATGTGGTGTTACAGGAGATTGATGAATATCAGATAGGTAGATAGGGTTACGAATGACTAGGTATTAGGACGAGTGGGAGAGAAAAGATGTTTCTGGCAACTGCTAATTATTTTAATTATCGTATGGCTTTT
Source organism: Meconema thalassinum (assembly GCA_946902985.2). NCBI lineage: Eukaryota > Metazoa > Arthropoda > Insecta > Orthoptera > Tettigoniidae > Meconema > Meconema thalassinum. Next base: position 196,685,515 of record OX336395.1, read on the forward strand.
AGTGCCGGGAGTGTCCGAGGACATGTTCGGCTCGCCTGAGTCTGTAGCTGCTTCCAGCGGACACCCTAAGGGTGAGCCACAAGTTCCGTTCAATTTCATGTAGTTCCAACTTTCGCTACCAGATACCTGGTGGTGAACGTTGGAATTTTGATACAGCGTTCCGACAAAATCTAACCTAACAATTTAGCTTCACACAAGTTTAGTCTGTAAGGATCTTTTACATGCCATAAATCTATGACAATGGACCGCCGGCTTTACTTCCCCTCCGAAGGAAGGCATACTCAAGGATTTTAACGCTTTTAAAAAATCTGATGACTTCGGTCGGGTTTGAACCCGCTATCTTGGGCACAGCAGTTCAGCATGCTACCAACTACGCCACCGAAGCCGCGCAACTACTAATGAAGAGAAAAGATAGGTTAGTAGGACACAGTATACTAAGACACCCAGGAATAGCAAACTTAGTTATAGAAGGAAGGCGGGGGCGTGGTGGCTCAGCGGTCTAGCTGTATGCCTGTCACCAAGGCGGTCCGGGTTCGATTCCCGGTCATTGCATGTGAGATTTTCGAAGTGAAATGCCATGTCCTGTGGTTCGGATTCCACGTAAAAAGGAGGTCCCGTGGCTCATGATCTCAAGAATAACAGTCATGTTAAACTACCAGCTTCCTTCCTTTTTATAGAAGGAAGGGTCAAGGATGAGAACAGTAGGGGTAGACCAAGGTTAGAATGTTAAACAGATTGCCTTGGATGTAGTGTGTGGTAGCTATGTAGAGATGAAACGATTAGCTCCGGACAGGGAAGCATGGAGAGCTGCATCAAACCAGTCGAAAAACTGAAGACTCAAACACAACCGAGAATTAGACTCTACCCTATGAGAGCTAGTACTGGAGTGAGCACATGCCTTTTATCACTCAAATGGACACTTGAGAAAAGGTTGTAAGGAAGATTTTCCTTGTTCATTTGTGTTTGTCCTTGTCTTTCCTTCATCCTCATCTGCCTGTCATGTTTTCCCTGTTTCTATCCTTTTATTATTTACATTTTATAGCTTTTATTGGACCACTTTAAGTCAATTCTATACCCAGTAAGGAGTCTTCTTCATTCTGTCAGAAATCACACTCATCATTAGATCTGATGATGCTCGCTTGAACCTTAAAAAAAAAAACCTATTTTATGTTTTTGAAAACCGAAAAATCTGGTCCCTAGTCATTATACAACAATTCAAAAGAACGGAGAGAAAGCCAACTTTGTTTCTAGAGAAGATTACAAATCAATGTACTCACAAATAAAATGTATGAGCAGTATCCTGCCAACATAACAAAAATCAGGAGATATTGATAATCAGGAAAACTAAGATGATGCAAATATCAGCTTAATAAATTGGCAAACTATATTTCAAAATGAATTATGTAAATTAGCATTCGGCAATTATTATCTTATTAGTTGGCGGTTTGTTTCAGTTCCAAAAAATTGTCACATCCCATTCTATTCTTGAGCTGGCCCCATAGTGTTGGGGTAGTGCGCCTGCCTCTCTCCCCGACGCCCCGAGTTCGATTCCCGGCTCAGTCAGGGATTTTAGAAACTGACGTGAGGGCTGGAACGGGGTGAACTCAGCCTCGTGAGGACAATTGAGTAGCTGTCTGACAGTGAGGCAGCGCCCCGGTCACGAAAACCAAGATTAACGGCCGAGGGTACCCGATGCACTGATCACGCGTCACCCCAATATCTGCAGGCCAAATGGCTGGGCAGTGGTTGCTTGGTAGGCCTAGGCCCTTCACGGGCTGTAGTGTCAGGGAGGATTCTATTCTTCATGTCTTCCAAATACTTCTTTCCCAGCATTTTCCCTTCAAGAATGTTAACAATGCAAGTGTCGTGTCTGATGACATGTCCAATAAATTTCATTTTTCTCTTTCCCATTTCTTTCATTAATCTTCTCTCTTCATTGACTTCCCTTGAAACTTCCAGGTTGGTTTTTCTTTCCATCCAGCTCGTTCTTGTCATCAAGAACACTAGAATGTTACAAAAATGTTACAGCAAAGTCAATAAACAACCGCTCAAACCCGCCAACCTGGGCCCATCATATGGGAAGCCAGGCAATGCCTGTCACAAGCCAGGGCAAAGTGGTGAGTGATAGAGGAGTAACACCTCTGTAAAAAACCTTGGTCCAGCTGGCCCGGCTAGTAGTATCTCGTAAGGGCCCCTTACCAGGGTTACGGTGAAGATGGTCAACGGTTTTGAAAGCGGAAGAAGGCTTCGGGTCTCAACGGTGGATAAAGCGGAAGAACTATCTTCATTTAGCAGCGTCTGTTCTTCAGTGAAGCGGCTGCGAAAGGCGTCTGTCTCCAGAGGAGCGGCCTGTTATTGAGCTCCGGGGCTTACAACCTCGGTTCTATTACTGGGAAGGAGCTTTCTGACCCACACTGGTTTGAACAACCAAGCATCATGGAATGTCGTCACAAAAAGGACACTACCCCAGGTAGTACCTCGTTGGGGGAATCTACCGTTCTTAGGAGCGCAATCAGGCCTGTGGATTCTGGGGAGCCTGAAACTAGATGCTTTGAGGGTATTACTACAAGTACAAAATTGAAGACGAAACAGAAATACTACTTTGGGACGCTGAACGTCAATTCACTACTGAAAGTTGGAAAACACAAAGAATTGACAATGATGATGGACAAACATGACATAACCATCTTGGCCATCCAAGAAACGAGATACCTAGATGAGGACATAATGGATATTGAGGGGTATAGGATTTATAAAGGAGAAAGGGCTGTGAAAATAGGTAAGAACATGCCTTTACTTGGCACGGCTTTTGTTGTTCGTAAGAAGGTTGTCAGTTCAATAGTGGAATTCCTCAGCCCTTCTGAGAGACTTTCTATTCTAACTCTCAGCTGCGGTAACAAAGGATACACGCTGATCAATGCTCATGCACCGATCAATGAGGACAACAGACGTAATCCTGAGAAAGTTGAACAGTTTTGGGACCTCCTTGAAGAACAGTTGGAGAAAATACCATCAAAGAACATCAAGATCTTACTAGGTGACTTGAACGCTCAGCTGGGAACAGAACCGCAATTCAGATCAACAATCGGAGCCTATCCTGCTCACAAGATGACGAACAGAAATGGTATAAGACTCGTCAATCTGTGTCGCACCTTCAATCTTCAGATAATGTCAACGTTCTACAAACACAAACCAAGAAAACAAAAGACTTGGCGATCACCGGGCAATGTGTGTGGAGAGAAACAGATCGATCATGTCGCAATCTCTAGGAGAGCGATTAAGGAAATAATGAATGTTAAAGTGCAGAGAGGTGCCCAGTTCGATTCAGATCATTACCTCTCTAAGATCAAAATAAATTTCATTCCTCTCAATAAGACCCAGAAACAAGGAAATAAGATTCGTAAATATGACCTTGAAAAGTTGAAAATCAATCAAAATGTATTAGAACAATACCACCAGCAACTGACTTTTGAATCTCATAAATGGACGGACATTGCCTCCAAGATCCAACAAGCAGCTAGTACTACAATCCTGACAACTAAGAAGAGACAGCATAGATGGTGGAATGAGGATTGTGATGAAGTGCTGACTCAAAGAACAAATGCCTGGAAAAAGTGGAACTCGACCCGAAGACCTGAAGATTTCGATGTGTTCCGTGAAGCTCGAAAAGAAGCAGCCAGAACTTTCCGAAGGGCCGAGCGATTATATGAGAAGCAGCAGTTAGAAGAGATCGATCAGGATTTCCGGAAAAACAATACCAGAGACTTCTATCAAATGTTCAAATCCAATTTGAAAGGGTATCAAGCCCCCAGCCTCTGTTTTAGAGATGAAAATGGGAAGCTGGGCCTGACCAACAAAGAAAACTGTTCTCGTTACTTTGAAAAATTGCTTAATTGTGATGAACCGAAAGAACGATTCACTGTGTGCGATCCGATCCACAAACTACTCAACTCATCCCCACTGTGTAAAGAGGAGATCAAACAAATTATCAACAGTTTAAAGAATAATAAAGCAGCTGGTGAAGATTCAATAGTGGCGGAACTACTGAAGCTGGCGAATGATGAAACTCTAGATGTACTAGTCAAACTTTTTGAAGAGATATGGAGAACTGGGATGTTACCAATTGAATGGCTGTCAGCACTAATCCATCCTCTACACAAAAAAGGTGATAAAAAGAATGTCAACAACTATAGAGGCATCTCATTAGTATCTGTTCCGTATAAGATTTTCTCCAAAGCAGTTCAGAACAGAATAGAAGCGCATCTTGACCAACAGATCGGGGAATACCAGGCTGGCTTCAGAAAGGGTCGTTCATGCCCGGAACAGATCATTAACCTGAAGAACATCATCAGGTACAAGAAGACAGGAGGATATAGTTACGTGGTCGTGTTTGTTGACTTTCAGAAAGCGTATGACTCCATCGACCGGGAGTCATTAATGAATATTTTGGAAGAGTTTGGAGTGGATGATACATCTAGAAATTTGATCAAACAAACTCTAACCAACACAGTGTCGAAAGTCAAATTTATGGGAGAGATAGCAGAACCGTTTACAATTAGAACGGGCGTCAGACAGGGAGACGGACTATCTCCACTCCTCTTCAACTGTGTTTTGGAAAAAGTCATTCGAGAATGGAGGAAGATGTTAGACCAAGAAGAAAGAAATGAAGATCGGTTCCGACTTGGTCCTAAGCACAAAGGGATATACGTTGACTGTCTGGCCTTTGCGGATGACCTGGCCATTTTTGCTAACGACATAGATTCAGCAGTCAACAAGATCAATAGGCTGTCAGAAATTGCTGAAAAGGTAGGACTCCAGATTTCTATTCAGAAGACAAAATATATGACAAACATCTGCGATGGACCTGAATGGATTATCACTAACCTTGGAAAAATCAGTCGAGTCACAAATTTCCGTTATCTCGGTGAAGTCATCCAGCAGAATGGATTAGAAGAGGAAGCAATTAATGTCAGGATGAGGAAGTTAGACCAGGCATACCACATTACAAAAAATATCTATAACAAAAAGTCTATGAGAATAGGGGCCAAGTTCCGACACTATACCACAGTTGTAAAACCTGAGGGATTATATGCGTCCGAAACATTAACCATGAACACTAAAGGTCAAGCCGACCAACTGGAAAAAAGAGAGCGTAGGATATTAAGAAAAATTCTAGGTAATAGATGGGTTGATGGACAGTGGGGAATGAGAGCAAATGAGGACTTGTACAACAACATAGACCCTATCACAGCATCAATTAAGAGGAGACGGCTACTATTTTACGGTCACCTTTTGAGGATGAATGATGATCGATTAACCAAAAGAATATGGAGTTTCATCAAGTCTAAGGCAACAAGGCCGAGATGGTTCGAGGAATGCGAAAAAGATCTCGGGCAAATTGGTATTCTAGACCGAGAAATTCGTGACAGGAACACATTTAGAAGATTGGTGAACAACTACCAAGGTTTTAAAATGGCATCAACTTCCGGAAGACGGAGAGGACCTTTGTCCGAGGAACATAAACAGGCACTCGTCGCTGGGGTCAGAAGATACTGGCAGGAAGTCAAAGCCGGAACAAGAGCAAGACCTAGACACTAAAATGAAGTTGGTTGTTACTACGCAGTCCATAGAGGCTCAACTCGATGTATAAAATAAAAAAATAAAAAACAACCGCTCACACTGAAACAGAACCCATTTATGAATTCAGGCACCCAAATAACATTTATTGCCTGCCCCACTATAAACCCTTCAAAACAATACTGGAAAATACTTGAAGTTCACCAATAATTTACAAACATCGGGAGGATAACTTGAGTAATCGTGAGGCGAGAAAAACTATGGAAAATGGGGAGTCTCCCACCTAAATGGGGAAAGTTGGCAGGTATGAGATTATACTGTAACTTCGATAATTCACCAAGCTATCTTCTTTCAGCCCCTACGTTGGGCGATAATGAAACTTCTATAAAGCTTGTTAGTCCAAGTCAACCAACAACCACATGCCCCACAGTGGGCGTTATGAAACTTTTATAATTATTTGTTGTTGGTTAGGGGTCGACCAACAGCAACATCCCACACCGTTGGGCAATCAATGTAACTATATTTCCTTCCTCAAATAATCTCTGGGTCGAGATGATGTTGGACACATAACGAAATAAAAAAATACAATGATATTACTACCCTTTTGTCTACATGCACGCAATCTTCCTTACCAGCATCTCCTTTTCAGTATCTACAATTATCTTCATAATAAGATTAAATCACTCACAAAGCTTAATATTCTTCTGCTCCTATTTTATTATTATTCCAACAAACTTTTTAGACCACCTCCATTTTGCCTGCCTTCTTCACAATCAACAGATGATTCCCATTCTCAAAAAAACTAGGTTCCCCTTCAGCATGGCAGCCTCCATCATGCCTCAATACATTTCTTTCAACAACTCATCCCCATGGCAACCATGCCAGGTCAAGGAATCTTTGCCAATCTGCCAAAACACATATGCCATAGCCAAGGCCACCTGATGCCACCGGCAAGGCCACCCATCCGTAGACCACCAAAAAAAAGAATCCAATGAGCACAGACCACACCAGACTCTCCATGGCGCTCCACCAACAGACAGCCATGTCTGGCAACCTAATAGAACAATAACAGTCTCTGTAACCTAACAAAAGTTCGGTTACAATACTCACCAGTTGAAGAACACCAGCAGTGCTCGTAACCGCATCTTGGGGCACCTTAACAGATCCATGACGGAGAAGTCCTTCTGGTGCTCATTTTCGACACTCTTAAGAGCACTCGCCAGCACCTCGTCGGGGATGTGAACCTTGTTCACTTTAGCTGCCTTCTCGATTACAGCCTTCGTCTCCTCGGTCCTGCCTTCTGACATGAGCCACCGGGCAGACTCAGGGATGAACCTGCCATAGAAAAGCGCTTTATAGTAATACCGGTAGTAATAAAAGTTTCTTAAAATCACATTATAACACATGGTTTGTCCGAATGTTACTCCATGCAAGGGGGGGGGGGAGTGAGAGTACTCGGCGAATCAACCCCTGGATCTGTAAGTGAAACATTTGGGGTGAATCTGGATTATTTGGTCTCTAGAACAATCCTTAATTATGACAAAAGATGCATCTCAGAAATTAAGAAAAGAATAGTGTTGGCAAAGACAGCATTTCAAAATGAGAAGAATTTGCTGCTCAATGAGCACCTCAACTTGAAAATAAGGAAGTCATTTCTCAAGACCTTTGTTTGGAGTGTGTTGACCTATGATTGTGAAACATGGACACTTGGGAAAAGAGAAGAAACAAAACTTGAGGCAGCTGAAATGTGGTTTTGGAGACGAATGACCCGAACAAGTTGGATGGAAAGAAAGACAAATGAGCTTTTTCTGATCCAAAATCAGGAGAATCGATGCCTGTTGAACACCATCAAGAAAAGGAAAGAAAATTCATGGGACACATACTCAAACATGACACTCTCCTTCAGGTAATCTTTGAAGGAAAAATTTTGGGGAAAAAAACAAGGGGACGACCAAGACAATCGTAACTCAAGAACATTGTCCAGGAGCTGGAATGTGACTCGTCTGCCAATATGAAGAGAACTGCTTAAGACCGGAAGAAATGGCTGCAACGACAAGGCTTTTAGCCTTTAGAAGCTCATCATTAGGGCCCGGATGTTGATGACATGGCATCTTTTTACTGAGCTGTCTAAAACAATGCTGAAGTACATAGAAACTCCGGACGGGCCACCCCGTCTTCAAATATGTTATTTTTATTTTGCATCTTTTTGCATTTTTGCTATTTTTCCATTTTAAAGCATTTTTTTTAAGTTTGGTAGATTTTTTTTGTCTTATTTTAGAAAAATCGGCCTTTTGAGGTAATTTTTTCCAATTTAGTCATGCCACAGCTTTATATGAGGGAGTTACGTCTCTCAGAGTTAAGAAGAAGCTGGTAGCTGATACAAGATAATTTGAAATATTAAAATATTGATTCCATTTCCTTAATCAACCGGGTGGAAACTAGTCTTAGCAACAATCGTGGCGAAACTGCTGCGGGTATTGCATCAAAACTGAAAAAATTTGCCGGACAAAAACACCGGGTATAAAACATTATGCGAAATCTCATACATTCTTTCTGGTGAAAACTACTGCACGGATGAGATTGTGGAGGATTTAGCAGCAAACGACCTTTCTCACTTCAAGTACGCAGCTTTTTGAGATATAAAAACTTGTTGGCTGATAATCGCAGATCATTTACATTGGACAACATCAGAATGACATTCGTAGTGAAGTGCACCTCAGACTAAAGTGAACATAAACCTTTTGTTAAGTGCTAGAAATCTATTTTAATTGTCTTTTCAGTTTGAGCAAGATGTCATTTTTGAATATTGATTTTATTATTATAAGATCATTTTCTCCATTTTATAGTGCATTTTTCAGATTTTTAGGACATTTATTACAGTCATTTTTGAAAATGTTAAGAGAATTTTTTAAACTATTTTACGGCATCAACATCCAGGCCCTGACGTGTGAACAGCAGCTGACAAGATGGAGAGAACACTTTGCGGAGGTTCTTAATAGAGATAGAGGACCAGAAAGTAAGCAGCGAGGAGAAGGTGAAGAGGAAGCAAAAAGTGACCCAAGCATCAGTCTCGACTCCCCAACTCGGGGCGAAATACGGACAGCGTTGAAGCAGATGAAATGCGGGAAGGCACCAGGTCTGGATAATATCCCAGCGGAAGTACTGAAAGCAGACCTGGATATTACGATCAATCTGCTGCACCCGCTGTTGAAGAAGATCTGGAAGGAGGAGAAAATACCAACCGACTGGAAGAAGGGGTTGATAGTCGAGTTGCCGAAGAAAACACAACAAACTGTAACAACTGGAGGGGTATCACCTTGCTGTCCATTCCAAGCAAAGTGCTGGCGAGTGTCATCCTGAATCGTATAAAAGACTGCGTAGAAAAAAGGCTTCGGAAGGAACAGGCTGGATTTCGACAACATCGCAGCTGTGTGGATCTCATCAACACCCTCCGAATCATCCTGGAGCAGAGTGTGGAGTGGCGGAATACCCTTTACCTCACATTTGTTGACTTCGAGAAAGCCTTCGACTCCGTAAATCAAAGAATCATGTGGAAGACCCTCGAGGAATATAAAATTCCAACAAAGATCATCAGAATCATGGAAGAGATATACGAAGGGTATGAGTGCCAGGTTCTTCACGAGGGCAAATTAACAGAAAAGATAAAGGTCAGTTCCGGAGTGAGACAGGGGTGTGTCCTTTCCCCCACACTGTTCCTGTTGGTCCTGGATAGTGTGATGAAGAAGGTAATGGGAGGATGGAAGAGGGGTATTCAATGGGGTATAAATGACAGGCTTGAAGATCTGGATTTCGCAGACGACATTTGTCTTATGGCACAACGGTACCGAGACATAGAAGATAAGCTGGGGAGGTTGCAGAGAGAAGCAGAACGTGCAGGACTGATGATCAACACCAACAAGACCAAAGAGATGAGGATAGTTTCTGACACCACGACTAGTTTGACAGTCAACGGAAAGGACATAGAGCGAGTTGAGTCCTTCCTCTACCTTGGAAGTATAGTCACAAATGATGGGGGAGCAGAGGAAGATGTTCGAAGCCATATCAGGAAGGCAAATGGTGCCTTTGTCCAGCTCTACCCCATCTGGAGAAATAGAAACATTTCCAGGAAGACCAAGCTCTGCCTTTTCAATAGCAACGTAAAGTCGATTCTCCTCTACGGCTGTGAAACATGGAAAGTCACAAAACCGATCAACAACCAGCTACAGGTGTTCATTAACAGATGTCTGCGTCGCATCATGAATGTGAGGTGGCCGGACATAATCTCAAATGAAGATCTTTGGACCATCACCAATCAACAACCGATTAGCATCCAGATCAAGGAGAGAAAATGGCGCTGGATTGGTCACACACTAAGGAAGCCGGACGGAGCTATTGAGAGGGCGGCGCTAGACTGGAATCCTCAAGGCGCCAGGAAGCGAGGTCGACCTAAGAAGACCTGGAAGAGGACGATCGAAAATGAAATTGCAGAGGTGGACAAGAACTGGAGTCAAGCGAAGAGAATGGCCAGGAACCTTACTGTGTGGAGAAATTTCGCCAAGGCCCTATGCTCCGGAAGGAGCGGCAGGAATTAAGTAAGTAACATCCGGGCCCTACTGATGATTATGAGAACAATCCAGTTCAACACCACCCAGAAAGAGCCAGACAGAGCTAAAATTTTTAGGGCTCTTGTCACAAATAGGCGAGGGGATACCCAAAAAGAAAACCGGATAACATTGCCGTGGGCAGAACTTGTGTAGTACACATTTCTGCCACTAGGCATGCATAACACAACTCACTGCCAGTTCAGTGCCACCTGTGCTGTCCACCTGGCTTGTTCTGTTCATCTGCGGTAATTATTTTTCCTAGCGATGTTTTGTTCTGGTGTCTTTTTTTAGGATGGCAAGTTTAAGTGAACAACGTGCAGCTGTGAAATTTTGTTTTCTACTCTGTAAAAACTTAAGTGTACGAGTGGTTTGCTTGGTTCAAAAATGGTGACATGTCGATTGATGACAAACCTCGTTCTGGATGTCCATCAACTGCCCGAATCGACGAAAATATTGAAATAATTCAGAGTTTGTTCCCCCAGGTCAGACCGTCAATCAAACCTTTTTTAAGAGTTTTAAGAAGATTGCACAACAGTGTTCGTCAAAAAGGACCCAATTTGTGGCATACAGGGGACTGGTTCTTGCACCATGACAATGCACCTGCACACACAGCCATCTCTGTTAGACAGTTTTTGGCTAAAAATGGCATGGTTCCGCTGCCCCATGCACCTTGCTCGCCTGACCTGGCCCTGTGTGACTTTTTCAAATTTCCACGCATGAAACGGGACATAAAATGATACTGATTTGACAACACTGTAGAGGTCGCGAGGGAGGAGCTGTCGGCCATTTCTAAAGATGACTACAAAAGATGTTTCGAACAGTGGAAGCACCGGTGGGACAAATGTATTAGTAGTAATGGAGAGTATTTTGAAGGGGATAAGGTTGTTTACAATCAAAAGTTCTCGAAAGAGAAGCAAAATGAGTATTGTCCGTTGAGGCATTATAGTTAAAAGTAAAAGTGATGAAAATGTCCAGCATCACTTTTAGTGTTAATAAGGTTGTTTTGTAAACAATTTGGAAACACATAGCTTTAAAAAATAATTCCATTTTTTTTTTTTTTTGTTACCCCCTCATATAAGCAAGCACACAGCCGAGAGTAGAGTCAGTTCGGAGGGACAGTTGAGTAGTTAAAATTAACATACAATATTTCACCTAGTCAATACTTTTAATTTTCAAAATTAAGTGTACAATTGTTTCGAGTCCAATTGACTCATCTTCAGCACTTGCACATAACAACACTAAGATATGCGCTCATTATATAAAATATAAAATATTTTAAAAATACATAAACTAAAATATTAGCATTGTTAAGATGATCCTTGATAGTGTGTTAGAGCTCAGCAACTCTAACTGAAACCCCGGAAAAAATGCGATCTAAAAGTACTTCCCCCCTGCCCACTCTGACCAACTCAAGCAAGACAAATATCTGTGCAGAGGGGTGTAGTCCATCGCTGGCCAGGAGTCAATAGATGTGTTGACAAGCGTTCACAGTCCACTCTCTCGCTCAAGCTCGCCCTCCTCTCTGTCACTGGCTGACAGAGCTAACGCTGTCACCAGGGTCTCACTTCCAAGTTGCTGAGCTCTAACAAAGCTATGGACATGGCTTCCTTCTTGTGTATATGGTACTCTGATAGATGGAGATAGAAAATTCTTGTAAAATGAAGTGCATCAATATGGGACTGAAAATGCTCTGTTATAGGAAATCGCCATGTTAATAAAACGGACTAGAATATGTATTCTTTTGTGAAAGAAATTATAAAATAAGCTGACTTAATTGAAATTTTGCAGTATAAAATGGGGGTCAACCTGTAAGTCATATTCCTTTGTTTTTTCGTATCATTCTAGAGGTTGAGAATGTATTTAAACTTTACCCCATGCAGCAAAAGTAAGTATTTTGCACTACAAATAATGCCAGAATGTTTGAAAAAACTTAGCGACACTCACCCAAGCAGTAAAAGTTGCGTCGTGTTTAACACAAGAGGCTGTCCAGCAGCTGACTGAGAGGTGCTCTATGGGAACATGAGGAATGGAGGTTACGGAGGAGAAGTTGAGTGAAACAGTGAGAGAGTTTGTCTTCCAACTTAGTCAGCAAGAGCAGTTTGGGGTGCATATCTGCCAGCGAGGTGACCAATGGTAGTCGAGAGTTGTAATAGACAGACTCACATATTAGACTACCAACCAAAATTAATAAAAGAGCTAAAGGAAGGGTGTTCTCTGCTGCATACAAGAAGTTAACATCTGAGAGGATGAAAACCTATTGGCAAAGTAGGAGAACTAAATTGGCTAAAGCCGGTATTACACTATCAAAGAAATTTGTCAAAGAACTTTTATCAAATATTTTATAAAACTGAACTTTTATAAAAGTTATACCAAGAAATAATCACACCATTACACAACATCAAATATTTTATAATAGTTCAGCAAAATGGATGAAGGACAGTTCCTTGTTCACTTTACTGTAGATTACGGTACCGGTAGTTGAAATTCTGTAATGGCAATACCGATATGTAAAAGAAACGGAAAGATAAACTAAACGTCTATGGGTCAAACCATAGTTCGCCCACGTGACGAGAAAGGTATTTAGGCCTATAAGAGTATAATCTTGGTGAACGAACTGCAGTAAGAAGACTTGAAAAATTACATTAATATTAAATTATTAATAATTATGATGAAATGAATGATTGTAACGTTAGAAAAAACCTCTGCCCGAGCAAATAAAATTGAAACATAAGAAGTAAAAAAACACGCCTTAATTGGGATTCGATCCCAGGTCACCTCGACCCAGAGTCAAGCGCTCTACTCACTCCGCTAACTAGACACTGCCATGTTACGGTTGGTTAGATGGATTACGTCTACCGGTAAGGATAAAGTGCTTATTTGATGATGATGATGATAATTGTTGTTTTAAGGGGCCTAACATCTGGGTTATCGGCCCAAGTGCTTATTTACACTCGTTTGTAATACCATAAGTGTAATTGAAAAATGATAATAAAAATATTATAACATAATATGCACTACTATTCACGGCTTATTTCGACCTATTAAACTATGTAATTCCTCTTTATATCCTGAAATGTGCATCCTTTGTGTGCAGCGCATATAGCCTCGGCTATTTTTGCCAACAGTTTCTATCTGTTATTTATGTTTTACGTTGTATACATTCGTTATGTAACATTTCATGCATTTCACACTCTGATATGAGCATATTTGCTGTGATAATATTGCAGCTGTTATGATCCGCCATTTTGGTTTGAATCTTTTATCAAAGATAGCATGGTGCTCATACATTTTATAAAAGAAATTTTATAAAATCACCTTTTGTAAAAGTTTTCCCCATTACACTGTCATGAAATGAAAATCCACAGCCTGCTTCCAGTCTCCGACCGGGTCAGGGAATGGAATGAATGAAGCCCCCATCTAGCGGCGAGGATATGAACTGTGCCGGCTGCCGAGGCCTGACGCACTCCTCTGGGGCAATGATTAAATGAATGACAGATGAAATGAAATGAGAGTGGAGAGTGTTGCTGGAATGAAATTTTGACAGGGAAAACCGGAGTACCCGGAGAAAAACCTGTCTGCCTCCGTTCTGTCCAGCACAGATCTCACATGGAGTGACCGGGATTTGAACCACGGACCCAGCGGTGAGAGGCCGGCGTGCTGCCACCTGAGCCACGGAGGCTTCCCATTACACTGTCATATCTTTTATAAAAGATATTTTATCAAAGATCTTTGACAATTTTTTTTGATAGTGTAATACCGGCCTAAGGCTATGTATAACTGATTAGAGTGGTCCAATGTTGGCCACAAAATATAAAATAAATAAATAATAATTAAGTGCGAGCCTTACATGCTACCAGTAGAGTGAATTTATTGACGAGTGAACCCTGCTACCGTCACAAGATGTACAGTATAATGTCTCAATTCCCAGTTTCATAATCTTTACTTACCACCAGTAGCAGAGGAACAAAGCTCCAGGAACTGTGACGCTGATTTGCAATATTCTCCAGTCTCGTACAAAGTAAGCAGTGAGTGCTAGGATGCCATAGCCTATACTCCAGAAGAACTCGATGAGTACTCCAGCGAAGAGACGCTTGTCTGGTCCAACCAACTCCACTCCTGTATCATCACAACTAGATTACTCACATTCATTACACAACTCAGTTTTTCTTAATCTTTTCTCAAGAATTATTTTAAAACTTATCCCACCCAGTGAATATGTAAACTTGACATAAATACAGTACAGACTTGACAATCATAAAAATATATTGCAGAACAGGAACATTCCAATCACCAGGGTCTATTTATACAAATAAAAAAAAAGAGTGATAGTCAGTCTGAAAGACTAGACTTTGTATCATTTTAAATGCTACAAATGCTGAAAAATGCTGGGTGAAAGCCTCATGATCATGCAGCGAACTGCATGAACTCAAAGTCCATTAGCAAGTGCAAACCAAGGTCAAAGGAGGTAGCTGGCTGGATGACGTCACGCTCATTGGAGCGTGCGGGGAAAGGAGGGAGCTCAAGTGGTACTATGACGTCACACACCTCGGTGCATTCTCGGTACATTTCGTCCCGTCGCCGTAACGTAACGCCAGATCTCAGCGTAACGACGAAGTCATTTAAAATGATTTTTAAAAAACCTGTGGCGCTACAGCTCAGCAGGAGTTAAAATCGTATGATTTGTATGTTTGGAAAAGAAAACAGCACAGAACTGTGTACAATATTGGTGAATAGACAGGATAAAGAGGTCTTTAAAGGTTGTTAGTTAGTTAGTTAGTGTTGTTTTAAGGGGTGGAACAGCGAGGTCATCTGCCCAGGTTCGGACTACTATGTTCAAATGGTCAAATTTCTATTGTAGAGGAAGGAAGTTTGCACAGGGTCATATCTATGTGCGCCCCGATAAACACGGCAAGCTAAGCCGGCTGTGACTGGCGCAGATCGCGGGCGCACTTACGCGGTTCAGCCGGTGGTTGGCACGTCCCGCTGACTCATATCGTTAGTTCACACGTGTTCTGTCATTCATATGGACGTGTATCTGCAAATCTTAGACGTTAGTGTTGCACGTTTAGTGAGTATTGTGATTACCGGTACTGTGATTGTTGGTCATGACTAGACACCAATTAATTCACATTGCGCGAACGTGTGTATATCCATAATTTGTGTATGATAAGCAGAAAATGTTGTTCTGAAACGAGACGAAAATTTCGAATCAAGTTTCCAGGAAGACCTGTGCCTAATGCCAGTACAATTAAGAGGCTCGCTAAACGATTCAAGGAAACAGGCTCCGTAAATAATAAAAGAGATGACAGACATTCTTTCATCAGAAGATGTCAGGTGTGTATTACAAGAGAGGGAGGACATTTTCAGCATCGCCTTTGAGCACTGTAAGTACACATTATTGATCATGTTTGGTAAAAGTGAGCGCTAACGATCGGCTGAACCGGGTACGCGCACCCGCGATCTGCGCCAGTCACAGCTGGCTTAGCTTGCCGTGTTTATCGGGGTGCACATAGATGGTAATGACCCTGTAGTTTTACATGACCCTTAATCTCACGATCAAGTGGCTTCGGTGGCATGCTGAGATTCTATGCCCAAGTTCGCTGGTTCAAACCCGGCCGAAGTCGTTGGATTTTTTAAGAGCGTTAAAAATCCCTCAGTATGCCTTCCTTTGGAGGGGAAGTAAAGCCGGCGAGTCCATGTCATAGATTTATTGCATGTACTAGAACCTTCCACTAATTGCAATTGTGTGAAGCTAAATTTGTAGGTTAGATTTAATTAACGCTCTATTAAGTTCCATGGTTGCCGCCAGCTTTTGGTTGCGGTGGCATCTAGTAGCCAAGTTCACAGCTAGGCGTTATTGACGGTAACATTTGGTAGCAAGAGTAGGAACTACTTGAAATTGATCGTCTTCAGTCCTTACCTGAATGACATATTACACACACAATTAACACCGGTTATCAGACATATTTTACACACACCCAAAGTACACGGGGCTACATGACCGCGTTGTTGCAGCCCCTAAACTCAGGAACCAACCAATCTCAAGATCACGATCAACAAGACCTCCTTTTTTATGAGTAATCCGCTCCACAAAGCATGACATTTCACTTCTAAAATCCCACTAGGCCTACTGTAGAGTCATTTATGAAAAGTTTACATATGTTTTATCTGTTGCTGTATATGTGAACCCACTAATGATAGAAAAGTAAAAAGGACTTACCAATGACGTACGCAGTCGTGAATACTCCCGCTGTGGCCATACCTATCGCCACTCGCATCACCATGAAAGCAGTGACGTTGTGCAAGAATGCCAACACGATGCCAAATACAAGCTGCAGCACAAGTGAGACAAAAAATGTGGGTTTGCGGCCATACCTGGAATGTACAGAGCCATGAGAAGGGCTTACCTGTGTCTGGTCTTACATTGAGCATCAACAGTATCTTACCAAATACTATAGAATACCAATACTCTTCACTGAAACAGACAATATCTGTCTAATGACTAGGGCTCGGATTTTTAGGTCTTAAAAATCGGGAAAATATTTATTTTTTATGTATTGAAAATATTTAATTATAATTTAGTTTATTAATGCGAATATAAACAATATGCAGTACTCAAGAATGCAATTTATGCTATGCCTTACTGACTAATGAAAAATTACAATACATGAGATACATCTTCAGGTAGTTCATCACAAATGACCGACGATTACCGCAAAACATATCTCCTAAAGGCGCGAAACTGCGGCAATTTGTATTTTGCCTTTGAGGTGTTGTGTAACTTGAGATCGTTGTTCAGCCTTGATTGCTTTCCCATATGGTTGGCAGAACAGAACGCCCCCATCAGAAGTAAAATTATCTGGAAATCCCCAGCTTCCACAGTGAGTAGTACGGGGCGACAAGCTCAGAATAACACAGTTGCAAGCTGACATACGTTCTGCATGAAGATTAGATAGCTCACTGGTTCTTCCCCGTTGAAGTAAAACAGAACAAAAACTCAATAAACTGAAAGATCTAGCATACTGATTTTAAAAAATGTAAATATTTTGTCTTTTATGTGCTAAGCTGTTTGCCATCTCTTGATCAATGCAGTACATTTGCATTTGTCTGTTGGCACAGGCTAGAGTAAAATGTGGCTTTTCACCGATGTCTCAGTCTCACTCATGGCTGTGATTATATGGAAGCTACTGAGGTATGGGTGGTGCTTAGTAATGACATTCAGGGCACAGTCAGTGCCTGTGGATGCTGTGAAAGGTTCTACTCATAGAGTTAGTACTGCTGTTCTGACTCAGTGAGGAAAGCAATGGCAAACTACCTCACTCCTCATCTTGCCTAGTATGCCTCAAAATAGCGCTGCCTTGGGTTTTTGTGGGTGTCTACCCACATAACCTAACGGTGGTGCTTTTTGAGGATCCAACCAGCCTTCGGGCTGACTACCTAACAGACAGACATATGTGCTAAGAAGTGAAAAGCAGGAATTTATGTATTTATAGAAAAAACGCTTAAAATATGTATTTACATAAAAAAATATTTATTTACCTAAAAATCCGAGCCCTACTAATGACATTATAATACACAGTGAGCACCAGACCACAGTTTATGACCAAACAAGCAACCCACCCCAGCTACGCCTGGTATCTTTAACGGTCAAATTACTTAACAAGACCTGGTAGTTATTCTGGACATTAACTCCACCAACATTGTCACTCTACAGTATAATGAATGCATGGACATGAGAACAAGTCAATAATTTTTTATATATAGTGTCTTTTTAAATGTTTTTTAATGTGTATTTATGAGTGATATAGTGTGTGTACAATAATGTTATCTTGTGCTTATAATTGGGTTCTCAGTGTTTCTATATGATGTTAACCATTTGTACTAATCTAAAAATGAGACTTCTGAGATGCTATGTCTTCTCCACCTTGTTCTATGGAGTTGAGTCCTGGACCATAAAGAAAAGAGAAATGGAAAGATTGGTGGCATTTGAGCTATGGTCGTACAGAAGGATACTGAGGCCGAGTTGGAAAGATAAGGTCACGAACGACGAGGTGATGAGGCGGATGGGAAAGAGAAAGGAAATATTAAATACTGTCAAAATTAGAAAACTGCAGTATCTTGGTCATGTGATGAGAGGAGAGAAATATCATCTGCTGCAGCTGGTCATTCAAGGAAAGTTATAAGGCAAAAGAACACCTGGAAGAAGACGCATTTCTTGGATCGATAATCTGAAAACTTGGTTCAATTGTTCCACTATTGAGCTGTTTTGTGCTGCATCATCTAAATCAAGAGTCTCTATGATGGTTGCCAACCTCCTGAGAGGAGATGGCACTTAAAGAAGAAGACTAATAATGTGGCTGAGGAAGGACTGTAAATAAAAGACCGAAACATGTACCACAAATAAGCGTCTAATAACGCACTTATAAAGTATTGATTTGGCGGAAAGTTGTGCATTACATCACAGACTATAATCTTTAACGGTAAACTTAAAAGGCGCACAGATGGCAGGTCCCAGATGCAATTCAGAAAAGCCGAGGTGAACAGCGAAACTTCAAACACATATACTCTTCTCTGAAGTCTTAACTCGACACGACCTGACAGTATGATGCTGGCCAAAACTGGGGTGATAGGCTCGCTAGCTTGTAAACTCGCTCCGAAACTAGTAATTTAAATTTCCACTGAATGAAGATTGTTGGAAACGTAAAAACAGTTATAGTGGGCGATGTATTGAAGATAAAGATATGCTGTCGCGGATTTTTATGTAGAACTTTTCATGCTGAACAATTCTAGCTTAAAAGGCTCACGGATGGCAGGTTTCTTTCAATTCGATTCACTGAAATTGTTACTGCTCGGCTTCCTTTGGTCATAAATGAATCTTTTTTCTACAGATACCTTCCTCGAGAAATCCTTTACAGAATGGTGAAAACCCCATAAAAATCCATCCAGTGGTTCTCAAGATTACCCATTACATCGAAGAATCGGGGTCTTAGTTTTATACTAAGTAGAGATAGAGATTAGAACAGGTAAATTACTTCTCATACAGAGTGGTCGCACAAAATGATCCCCTATTTTGTAGTTGATTATTTGAGGGGCTTTGCGACACCATGGTCGTGTAGCCCTGTGTACTTGGGTGTGTGTGGGGAATCTGTTTGATAACCTGTGTTATTGTAATGGCTGTATTAGTGTGTGTAGTTGTAATTCAGAAGAGGATTGTGAAGGAGGCGGCCGTGGCCTTAATTTAGGAACCTTCCCGGCATTTCCGGCCTATAATCACCTGAAACACGATCACAATTTGAGATAAGATTGGAAAGTACCACCAGGAAGAGCAATATACTCAGGAACGAGTGTTAGTTATCTACAAGTGCTAATTGTATTACCCATTGAAGAGTTGATTGCCGCTGAGCATGGCTGCGCCAGTGTTTGTTGTTTATTGTTGCAGCTGCCCCGCGGGGCAAGCGGGGAACACAGCGATGACAGAGTGCATTCTGCACATAAGTCAAGCAGCATTGCACGTCACAGGAGCGCATGTCACCACAGACATTTAAACTGTGACTGTAGCTTCTGGAGCTGAGTCATATCCTACTCGCACAAACTGTACCTGTCAAAGGAGCAGGCTGACGTGTGACACACATAAACAAAGAATAGTTCCCATCTCGACCGCTGGCAATCAATTCGTGAAAGGTTAATATTTATGTTTTCATCGGCAGGTTGATGAAGGAGTATACCATACCCCTGAAATGGTATGAATTGAATATTGGCAAGACAGATCAATATGAATAATTTTACAACTACCATAAATATTCAAGAATAAATCTGTAAGTTGTTTCCGCCTAGACAATATTTTAATTTATAAATTTAAAAAATATTCACATATTATGGTACATGTTTCAAGGCTTCAATTAGCTCCTTCCTCAGCCCATATTTTCTGTACATTGGACCACGTCTCAAGAAAACATCGATATCTCAGCACAGTACAAACACAATAAACACATAACAGTTTGGTTGGTTCTTAAGTTTAGGGGCTGCGACAACGCGGTCATGTAGCCCCGTGTACTTTGGGTGTGTGTAGAATCTGTCTGATAACCAGTGTTAATTGTGATGACTGTAATAGTGTGTGTTATCTGTTTTTTAATTTCAGTACTGCAACTTAGAATTTTTCAAATAGTTCCTACTTTTGCCGCCAAGCGCCACCGTCAACGACTACTAGGCCAAGTTCAGAACTCAGCTACTAGACGCCACCGCAGTCGGCTCTTACATAACAGTTTAAAAACACCTATAACTAAAATAAAAAGCATGCAAATTTGTTGCCAAATTTCTGATACACTTGTTTAAAGTTCGGCTTCTGTGCAAGTGCATCAGAAATTTGACAACAAATTTGCATGCTTTTTATTTTAGTTCCAAGTGTTTTTAAACTGTTATGTGTTTATTGTTTTTGTACTATGCTGAGATCATCATCATCATCATCTTGCACAGTTTCCAGCCACTGGCCAGGTCTGTTTGGAACATAAGCCTCTCCATCGTCTTCTGTCTTCCCACCATCTCTCTGTCACCACCTTGGTCCAGTCTTCTCCTTTCTTTCGCATGCAGTCCTCCACACCATTCAGCCACTTATCTCTTGGCTTTCCTCTTGGTCTTTTTCCCTCTATTTTCATCTTGTGTATCTTCCTGGGTATCCTCCTCCCATCCATTCGCTTAACATGCCCATACCATTCAAGCCTTGATTCCTCTATCCTATCCTGTAATGCTCCCCCATTGACTAATTCTCTGACCTTCCCATTTCTTAACCTGTTCACCTTTGTCACTCCAATACTGCTCCTCAAGAATTTCATCTCACTAGCCTGTATTCTGCTTCACTCCCTTCCTTTCATAACATAGGTCTCTGAGGCATATGTCAGGATTGGAACGTAGTACGTCCTATATACAGTATAACCCTTTTGCTGTTTTGAGGGAAGTCCTAACACTTGTACTGTGCTGAGATATCGATGTTTTTTTGAGATGTGGTCCAATGTATGGAAAATATGGGCTGAGGAAGAGGCTAATTGAAGCCTTGAAATATGTACCCTAATATGTGAATATTTTTTAAGTTTATGAATTAAAGTATTGACAGATTACAGAAGATCGAAAGGCGAATTGGAAGAACTTGTATCAATAAAGGATATAAAAAAGATGGCAATGGTGAATAATACCTAACAATATGGTCTATAACAACCTAGAACCCATTACTGATACCATGCGAAAGAAAAGATTAGGACTCTTTGGGCACATCATGAGAATGCCAGATTCACGTCTTCTAGAACAACTAGTACAGTACAATCTTGCTTCAAAAAACACAACTGGATGCCGATGGTTAAAAGAAATCAGAGAGGACTTAAAAGAAATTGGCCTAACAACAGAAGATGCTGCACATAAGAAAAGTTTAACTACAGCACTTAAAAATATGACATTTCATTTTCCGCTCACAAAAAAGAAAATTCCTACAAGAATATTTTCCGCCCAAGAAAGGGCAAAACGATCAATACACATTAAGAAGTACTGGGAGGACCACAAGGCTCGTACAGTTCCAACAAGTCGACGAACTTATGGTTGATTAAAGTGATCCTATGTGGTCTCAAAAGGCAAAGAAGAAGAAGAAGAAGAAAGTATTGACTACGCGGAAACAAGAGATTTAGTCTTGAATACTACTGTCAATACGGAGCCGAAAATGAATGTTTGTTCAAATAATTACCATAAATATGTCACACATTCATATGTGGTGCTCACTGTGTATAATCTAATGAGCAGGTTATCAGACCAATCCACTCCACTGCACCCTATGGCTTGTCGCCAAGTGATCACACACTACATTTGGTTTTGGTATTGGTATTCTAAACTGTTTGATCTTACTTACCAGGCAGGAAGTGTGTGTCTGAAGGTGACTACAAAAGTAACAGCCATTCAAAGTGATACAGAAAAAAATCACAACTGCAATAAATGCAAATTATTATTTCATGCATTGTTTGATGTATTGATGTCTACCACAAAATATGCACAAATGCATGTTCAATTAATATGAATTATGCTCGTTTTCTTAAATTCATGAATTCTTGGAAACTACGGTATATGTGGGCGAATAATTTCAATGTTCAAACCGTGAAAATATCCGTAATCATTCTTGAATTTGCAATGAATATTGAATGCAGAGATAAAATATATTAAATAAATATACCATATGGTGTAACTTAAAATCATAAATTGATATTTCTGAAATGTTATTTAGCTCAGAGAAAGCAAATTCATTTTTGATTATGTTGATTTTATGTTTTCTTACTCAAATTCTTTCGGTAATGCAGTTTCTGTATTATTCTCTATCTTGTAAATTGTTATGTATTTGTTTTAAACTGTATAGTAACTACTGTATGTGTTCTTTGTGGAGAATGGTAATTACTTTTGTAATAAACCTCAAACAATCATCACTTTAAACTACAGTATCAAGAGCAAATCTTTGAAAATGCCAGCCGTACTTTCCTGTCTGGGATGGAACCACAAGGATAGATCTCGTCAGTATCTAAGCCTTCTTCCGGGGTAAAAAATATTTCACTTAGAATAACTAGTTAAAAAGACATACCGGTACTCATTACTACCTTCCTAGGTCAAGTGTATATAACTGGTTTCAAATTGGACAATATGTTGAAAATTGGAAGTTGTAATCATCATTTAAGAAGTTCTTGGATCTTTATTGAGTAAAATCGTCTTGGAGCCATATAATTTTGATTTCAGATCAACAGGACTTTTTTGTGAATAGATGTTCATAATTATAAAGCAATAGCAATTTTAGACATTTTAAATCAATGCAAAGACTTGATTTCAATACAAAACAAATTGAAGTGATAGAAACCATTTTTCAGTGTTGCATAATTTTATTTAATTTTAATTTTATTATTTCCACTCCGTCAACACAAATTGTGCCCAATTCCATTAGGCAGGAAAACAAGTATTTATATTCCCTAAGCTGCAAGAAACGAGACACTGTTGGTATATTGGCTTTCACGGCCAAGGAATTAAAACTCGTCAATTTTTCTATGTTTATGCCGTGTCTTGTGTGGGGTTTCGCCTAGGACACCAAGCTGGCTCATCAGCGGGGTCTTGGTGTCCGTGCCCAGAGCCCCCACAGGAGTAGCAAACTATGCACTACCTCCCATCTTATGAAGCGCACCTGTGCTTCTCTACTGCGAGAGCTAAGAGCTCAAGCAGCCTTTCACCCCGTTTCATAAGAAGGGTGGTAGCGTGCAGTTCGCTACTCCTGTGGGGGCTCTGGGCACGGACACCAAGACCCCGCTGATGAGCCAGCTCGGTGTCCTAGGCGAAACCCCACACAAGACATGGCATAAACCTAGAAAAATTGCTGAGTTTTAAACAAGACATCATTACAAAATATCACTATTTAACACTTTTGAAGTACCCCATTTTGTACATAAAAGCATGTTATTTTGTAATAATATCTTATTTCTTTCAGGTTAGGGCATGTAAATACTTGTTTTCCTGTCTAATGGAATTGGGCACAATGTGTGTTGAGCGACTGAAAAGCTTTCTTTTTTTTCTTTTATGTAGTCTTCGCCCTCATGGAGCACTTTAATCAATCCAAATACAATTAAGTCTAATAACGGAGGCCTTGGAGGCTGGATTTAGACAGCTCCTTAACCCGGTCCATGAGTCAATCCTAATTGGCTACATGGATAATTCTTGCCAGGAGCGTCCACGTCGCGGGGGTGGGCAACGGACTGTAATATACCATGGAACTACAGTACCGGCTAAGTTCTGGTGAGGACCCAGTCCTATGGGGTATAACATAGGCCCCGTGCACAGGGTTACGTGCGAAGACCTCAACGGAATCTGCAGCGGAGAAGATGGACTTCGGAACGGTGGAGATTGCGGAAGAGGCAACCCAGTACTCGGGGAATAGTATGAGTACAGCATCAATCGGCAGCGTCTGTTTCCCATGTTAGGGGCGGCTGCAAGGGCGTCTGTTCTCCATGTTAGGGGCGGCCTGAATAATAGCTGGCAGTAGCTTCATAAAATGCCTTTGGGAGTGGCGACCCCATCGTAATAATAGCCTAAAATGGAAATGGCACTTCCAATGATTCGGAAAAGGTTAGGGCGTACCCTGCAGGCGACGCGCAGTTCCTTTGGTACTGGGGGAACTGTGAGAAATGGGCGACCAGTAACCGAAATGAAAGTGGGAATCATGAATGTCATGACCCTGACAGGCAAGGTGGAGGAGGTGGTAGACTTCATGGAGAGGGAGAAGGTTGGAATGATGGGGTTGAGTGAAGTGAAATGGAAAGGTAAAGGAATGAAGAAATTGAGGAAAGGATATACATTATACTGGAGTGGTGGCCAAG
Organism: Meconema thalassinum; assembly: GCA_946902985.2. Taxonomy (NCBI): domain Eukaryota; kingdom Metazoa; phylum Arthropoda; class Insecta; order Orthoptera; family Tettigoniidae; genus Meconema; species Meconema thalassinum. Next base: position 196,710,074 of record OX336395.1, read on the forward strand.
AGGCAAAAAATGGTGTGGGACTGATAACCTCGAAACAACTGGAGGAGTATGTTGAAGTGGTAGAGTGTGTGAGTGACAGAATAATGAAAATTAGAATGAAGATGAAGAATGACGTGATGGACTTCATACAAGTGTATGCACCACAGACTGGAAACAGAGAAGAAGATATTGAAGTATTCCTGGAGGATGTAGAAAGAGTAATCTCAGATGTAGAAGTGGTGATCATGGAAGATATGAATGCACAAGTCGGAAATGAGAGACAAGGAAAGGAAGAAGTCGTTGGACCATATGGATATGGGAAAAAGAACCGGGAAGGAGAGGAACTTGTAAACTTTTGTGAAAGGAATGGACTGATAGTGGGTAATTCATGGTTTCGGAAGAAAAACAGCAGGAAAATTACGAGATATGGGTGGGGTGATAGAAGAACAAAATCAGTAATTGACTACTTCCTGGTGGAAAGGACAAATCGCAGAAAGCTGATGGATGTGACAGCTTTACCAGGAGAAGCATTTGATGGGGACCATAGAACTGTGGTGGCAAAATTTAGATGGGGAAAATTGGAAAACCTAAAGGAGATCAGAGAAAGTAAAATAAAAGTATGGAAATTGAAAGACAAAGCTGTACAGGAAGATTTTCAGGAGAGATTGAAGCAACAAATCCCAGTTACTGAAGTGGAAAATCTAGAAGAGGAATGGTCCCACTTTAAAAAGGCATTTGCTGGTGCAGCAGAGAGTGCTTGTGGTAGGACGTCAACAAGAGTGAAAGAGAAGGAGACACCGTGGTGGAATGAGGAAGTGAGGAAAGCAGTGAAAGAAAAGAAGTCTGCATGGAAAGAATGGAACCGAGATCAAACAGAAGAAAGCAAAAGGAAGTATCACGACAGCAAACGGAGGTGTAAGAAAGTTGTAGGAGAAGAAAAGAAGAAAAGTTGGGAAGAATTTACACGAAGAATGGAAACAGATGTAAGTGGCAGTAAAAGGATGCTGTATGGGCTTCTAAGAAGTAAGAGGAAAGAAAGGGTTACTACAAAGCTGGTGAAAAAGGAAGATGGAGAGTTGTTAACACACCCAGAAGAGATAAAGGGACGATGGAAGGAGTATTTCGATAAGCTATTGAACGTGAGCAATTGTACTGGTGAGATCGAAGTGACACAGCCTGACGACTCTATAACAGAAGATGATATAACAATGCTGGAGGTAGAATTAGCAGTACAGAAAATGAAGATGGGAAAAGCAACAGGGGTGGATGAGATCAGTGTAGAAATGATAAAGGCTGCTGGACCTGTTGGTATGCAATGGCTGTATCGACTGCTAAAGTGTGTGTGGAAACGGAAATGTGTACCAGAAGACTGGGTGAAAGGGCTAATAATACCAGTGTTTAAGAAAGGGGACAAGAAAGTGTGTGATAACTATAGAGGGATCACCCTCATATCACAGATAGTAAAAATACTGGAAAGGATATTAGAAAGAAGAATGAGAAGAAAGGTGGAAGGAGAGTTGCAAGAGGAACAGTATGGCTTCAGGAGTGGAAGATCCACAGTGGACCCAATCTTTAGCTTGAGGCAGGTGATGGAAAAGAACTGGGAATATGGAGAGGATTTCATCATGACTTTCATAGATCTAGAAAAGGCATATGATAGTGTCCCCAGAGAGAAGGTATGGGAAACCATGGTTAAGAAGAGACTGGGAAGAGAAATGTTGGAAATGGTACAAGCAATGTACAACAACTGTGTTAGCAGGGTTCTGACCCCTGTTGGAAAGACAGATTGGTTTAGGAACAAGACTGGACTAAGACAGGGGAGTGTGCTGCCACCTCTTTTATTCATAATGGTAATGGATGAAATTGTAAAGGAAACAAAGGAAGCATATGGACATAAAGAAATGAAGTTACTATTATTTGCAGACGATATTGTGGTCTGGGGAAGGAACACCGAAGAAGTGCAAAAACAACTAGATGCACTGAACGAAAATATTCAGAAGTATGGCCTGAAAATCAGTATAGAGAAAAGCAAGACCATGGTGATGACAAGAGGGGAAAGACAAGGAAAGGGCATTGTGAAAATTGGAAGTCAGAGTTTGGAAATTGTGGACACGTTCAAATACCTAGGAAGTGAATTGATGCAAACTGGTAGGTTGGACATGGAGATTGGCAGGAGGGTACAGCAGAGCAATGCATTCTATCAAAGTGTAAGAAAACTTGTTTGGGATAAGGAAGTACCAAGGAAAAGCAAGGAGGTAATGTATAAAATGTACTATGTACCCATATTAACGTATGCAGCTGAGACTTGGACCCTGACGAGCAGGCAAGAGAGTAGAATCCAAGCCAGTGAAATGAAATTCCTAAGAAGTATGATAGGTAAGACAAGGAAAGACAGAGTGAGGAATGAAGATGTTAGGAAGGAAGTTGGGATGGGAAAACTAAATGAGAGAATAGAGAAGAATAAACTAAGATGGTTTGGACATGTAAAGAGGATGGAGGAAAATAGAATACCAAGACAGATGCTGGAGGCGAAGTGCAAGGGTAAGAGAGCAAGGGGAAGACCTAGAACAAGGTGGATTGATTCAGTGAAGAACAGCGTGAGAAAAAGAAATCTGGACTGGGACAAGATCGTGGAAGAAGAATGGTGGAAGGAAAGAGGAAAGTGGAGAAGTGCCATAAATACCCCGACCCGGCAGGAGCTGGATAAGGGGAAATGATGATGATGATGATGATGATGAACGGTATTTAGAGATAGCTTTACAGCTTCTTCTTCATCTGCACCCAAAATTTCTTCATCCTGTCTGACCTGACTGCCCTTTATTCATCTGTTATGGTATAGTCTTTCCGTTTGTTTGAACATTGTATCTTGCTTACTTCAAGTTTAGCAAGCCCTCACCAGATGTCAGATTAGGACAGTGCTCATCGTAGCTCCACTGCCCTCGGTAGGGGGCAGCATTCCTGCTAGCTACTTCCCTGGCGGGAAGAGATTATGACAGTGTGTCTCTGAGTAAGAGCGGTAACGGTCGGTTGCGTGATGTTAGACAATGGCGTAGTCGGTGTAACAAACACCTACATTCAGTGTTTCTAGTGTGTGTAAATATGTGTAGGGAGTGTTTTCTTATCGTGTATGACGTGTTTATTTAAGTTGTGTAAATATATTGTAGTAATAATTCCACAGAGATCCAGTGATATGAATCAGCTACCTACCTCGTGTTCTATACATACAGTCCATTTCTATCCTCGTACTATCCTTAGCCAAACCTTGTATATATCTCGTCACCTCAAAACAATTCTTTTCATGGTCCTCGACGGGCCGGATGTCTGTGGAATCTTCGTTAATGTGATATTAGCACGTGTATTTTGGCGGGACTGAAGCATCATAGCAGCCATGTTGGCAAAGAATACTACTGTTTCCGATAGCAGTCATCTTGGCAAGGAATAAACGCCTTCCGATAGCAACCATCTCGGCAAGGAATACTACAGCTTCCGATGGCAGCCATTTTTGCCCCATCCACTTCGTATGTCGTCATCTTGGTTCCAGTCTACAGCAACCAGTAATCTCCTGTCAGCGCCGGAGTTTATACGACAGCCACGCAGACCAACTTCGATATTCTACACCGCAGCTTCAGTAAGTACATGCTCAGTTTCTGATTCCTATTATTTCCCACCATGGATTCCAAAGAAAAACAACTCCTTGTTAAGACTAGAGGCCTAGCGAAAGCCAGCATCACACGCGTGTATAACTTTGTGGTTAACTTCAAATCAGGATCAAGTATAAATGCAATTAAGGCCAGACTAGACGATCTACCCAGAATAAGAGAAAAGTATGACAAAGCGCAAGACAAGTTAGAACTGGAGGATGAAACTGAGGATCATAGTGAAGATCGTGACAGTTTCGAATCATTGTACTATGACGTAGTAGATAAAATAACAACATTGATAGAACAGAGTGCAGAATTACGGTTGAGACAAGGCAACCTTTCCGGTGGTAACACTCATTCCCACTCTGGTCCATTCAAGAGAGAACTCGCACTGCCAACTATTAAATTGCCATCTTTTGGGGGTAACATTACTGATTTTCGACACTTTTCTGATACGTTTACCAGTCTGGTCATAAACAATGACTCACTTGAAGATATCCAAAGGTATCATTATTTGTTATCTTCACTTACAGGGGAAGCACATGAACAAATTAAGAATCTTCCCATAACAACCACAAATTTCAAGATTGCATGGCAGACAGTCTGTCAAAGGTACAACAACCCTAAGCTCATTGCAACGTCTCACATTAAGAAACTTTTAAACCTTCCGTCTGTAAGCAAAGAGTCATCCACAGATATACGATCACTGTTAAATCAAGTTTCAAGTAATCTGAATGCAATTGAGGCACTTGAACTTGACATTCCTTTACATGAAATGCTCGTATCACAGTTGATTCTTCAACAAGTTGATGAGGTCAGCAGAAAACAATGGGAGCTGACGTCATCAAAATTGAAATTTGCAAGACTAGATGAATTATGTCAAGCCTCCGTGGCTTAGGCGGCAGCACGCCGGCCTCTCACCGCTGGGTCCGTGGTTCAAATCCCGGTCACTCCATGTGAGATCTGTGCTGGACAAAACGGAGGCAGACAGGTTTTTCTCCGGGTACTCCGGTTTTCCCTGTCAAAATTTCATTCCAGCAACACTCTCCACTATCATTTCATTTCATCTGTCATTCATTAAATCATTGCCCCAGAGGAGTGCGTCAGGCCTCGGCAGCCGGTACAGTCCATATCCTCGCCGCTAGATGGGGGCTTCATTCATTCCATTCCTGACCCGGTCGGAGACTGGAAGCAGGCTATGGATTTTCATTTCAGATGAATTATGTCGATTTTTAGAAGACAGATGCCATGCCCTTGAACTAACCAACTCAAATCAGACCTCCAAACCAGTGGTTTCGTCCCACCCACGACATGTTACTGACATCAAGCACACTAAACCAGTAAGACAGGTTTATGTCTCTACTGGCAATAATTGTTTATTTTGTGATGGTGTTCATCCTCTCTACAAATGTTTAGGCTTTTCTGGCAGCAGTATCCAACAACGTATGGACTTTGTCAAACAACATAAATTGTGTTCAAATTGCCTTAGGCCTGGACACATTGTTGGCAACTGCTCTTCGGGCTCCTGTTATTCATGCGGCCTGAAACATCACACCCTACTTCATCGAACCAATAAACCTGTCACGCGGAGGCAGCAGGAAGCCACACCTGCAAGACACAGCGGCACTGATGTCAACCAACAACAATCGGTTTCAGCCACGTATTGTTCGATAAAGGCAAAACCTCAGACCCAGATACTACTCTCCACTGCTCTGGTTAAGGTACGTGATGGCTATGGAAAGCTGCAAACTTGTAGAGCGCTCCTAGACTCATGTAGCCAGGCACACTTCGTCACAAATGCCTGTGCAGAACGGCTCAGCTTACGGAAGGTTCGAAACCGAATACCAATACAAGGTATAAGCAACGCTACTACAGAATCTCGTCACAGTGCTACCGTTAATGTTCACTCCATGCACAGCGAATACCAAGTAGAAATTAACTGTGCTGTGTTGCCAAGAATTTCCGCTGATCTCCCAGGATCGTACATTGATTTCGCTGACTGGGGTATTCCCGAAGGGCTACCTCTAGCCGACTCGACGTTCAACCAACCTGGGCGAATTGACATGCTGATTGGTGCAGAGGTATTCTTTCAGCTTCTTCGACCGGAAAGACAAGTGAGACGAGGTGACTACCCTGTCCTCCAGAACACAGAATTCGGGTGGATTCTCGCAGGGCGTTTTCAGTTAGACAGAACGGCCGAAGCACCTTCGCAGACCGTACAGTCCTTCTTCACCACGAGTGACAATTCCCTTGACCATCTAGTTCAACGCTTCTGGGAATTAGAAGATATCAATCAGCCAATCAGATCAAAGGACGACCTGGAGTGTGAGAAACATTTTACTGCCAACACCAGGAGAGATGCTGACGGAAGATTCACGGTACAGCTTCCACTGCGTGAGGACTCTACAGAGCTTGGTGACTCGCTCCCATTGGCAGTGTCGCGGCTTCATCATCTCGAGAGACGATTAAGTAGAAACACCCAACTCAAGAATGACTACGTGAACTTTCTGGAGGAATACGAAGCTCTGGGACACATGGAGGCTATCGACACGTCGCACCCTAATGAGCATAGCTATTACATGCCCCATCACCCAGTTATTAAAGAGGCAAGCTCTACCACGAAGACGAGGGTGGTGTTTGATGCTTCTGCCGCCACTACGAGCGGGAAATCACTCAACAACATACTCCGAATTGGGCCGACCATCCAGCAAGATATCTGGTCGATCATTACAAGATTCCGTACTCACCAAGTGTGCTTCACAGCAGACATTCGCCAGATGTATCGACAAGTAAATGTTGATAGTCGTGACTGCAACCTTCAGAGAATCGTATGGCGCCGATCGCCGGAGGAACACATAAGACACTACCGGCTAAAAACTGTCACGTACGGAACAGCTTCAGCACCCTTCCTCGCTACTAGGTGCCTTCAGCAGCTCGCCATTGAGGAGTCGCGCAACTTACCCAAGGCAGCAGAAGTTCTCCAGAGAGATTTCTATGTGGACGACTGCATGTCTGGGACGGAAACCCTCGAGGAAGCTCTGCGAACTCAAGAACAACTCATCGATCTCCTTCAAAGGGGAGGTTTCCAACTTCGAAAATGGTGCTCCAATCATCCACAACTACTCGAAGCTGTTCCTCCAGAATACAGAGAAGCCCAGCTGCCCCTTCAACTCGATAGCGGAAATAACGTTAAGACGTTAGGACTCTTGTGGCATCCTGCCAACGATCAGCTGCAGATTGTGAATGGTACCGGGATTACTAACTTCAACGGACCGGTTACAAAAAGAAAGGTACTTGCAGTCATAGCATCAATATACGATCCGTTGGGACTGATGGGTCCATTCATCATCTCCTGCAAGTATTTCCTGCAGCAACTCTGGCAACTTCGCTTAGGATGGGATGAGAACCTACCTAAAGAACTGCTTCAGCGCTGGGAGCATCTACACAATCAGCTGCCTTTGGTCAGCCGAATTCGTATCGACAGACTAGTGCTAATGAAGGGCATTGTCACTAACATTCAACTGCACGGTTTTTCAGACGCGTCTGAGAAAGGATACGGATGTTGCATTTACATAAGATCGGAAAACCAACAGGGTGAACGCATCACAAGGCTACTGTGCGCTAAATCTAAGGTCGCCCCACTAAAAAGGGTCTCCATTCCTCGTCTCGAGTTGTGTGGAGCACTGCTGCTAGCTCGTCTTCTCAAGAAGGTAACATCGGTGTTAAATTTGACCATTAGCGGCATCCATTTGTGGACAGATTCGACGATCGTTCTTTCATGGATTGCAGCTTCACCCATACGGTGGAAAACGTTTATTGCCAACAGAGTTTCGGAGATTCAAGACAGCACATCGATTGCAGATTGGAAGCACGTTCCTTCAGGAGACAATCCTGCGGACCTGATTTCACGGGGACTCACTCCAGACGCCCTTATTGCTAAGTCACTTTGGTGGAATGGACCACCGTGGCTTGCGGAAAATACTCTATCATGGCCTAACTCAACCCCTTCTGCGGATACCCAGGACATCCCAGAACAGCGGAAACCTGTGGTCAGTCTCGTGGCGCTTCAACCTGAAGATGAGCTCATGCAGCGATTCTCTAAACTTGCACGTCTGCAGAGAGTGACAGCTTACTGCCTCAGATTTGCAGCTAACGCCAAACTTCGTCATACGGAAAGGAAGACTGGTGAATTAGACCTTCAAGAGTTACGTTCAGGACTATATGCATGTATCAGGAACGTCCAAGCATCAGCATATGGTGCAGAGATTCATGCTATTCGTAGTACAAGGGCAATTAGTAAGAAGAGCAAGCTTATATCCCTTAATCCATTCCTCTGTGATCAAGGACTTCTTCGAGTTGGTGGCAGATTACAACAATCGGAGCTCCCTTTCAACCAACAACATCAAATAATCTTGCCCCCAAGTCACCATCTAACTAAATTGATAATCGAGAACGAACATCGACGAAAGTTACATGCTGGGTGCCAACTGCTACTCTCCTCTCTTCGCCAGCAATACTGGATACCAAATGGAAGGAATACCATTCGGAAGATAATACACCATTGTCTCATCTGTCACAAGCTCAAGGCAAAAAATGCCCAGCAACTAATGGGTCAGTTGCCGAACTACAGAGCATCACCTGCCAATCCATTTGTTCACTGTGGGATTGATTACGCTGGCCCACTGTGCATAAAATCAGGATCTCGTAAAAACAGCGCGAGAGTTAAATGTTACATATCAATTTTTGTATGTATGTCTACTAGGGCTATTCACCTGGAAATTGTTAGCAGCATGACAACCCAGGCCTTTCTTGCTGCTCTCAAACGCTTTATCTCACGACGAGGAAGACCTGCGCACATATATTCGGACAACGGCAGAAACTTCGTGGGCGCAGACAAGGAACTTCGGGAACTGCAGAGATTGTTCGACGAAGAACATCACCAACGAGAGATCTCAAATTTCGCTAGCACTGAAGGCATTCAGTGGCACTTCATTCCGCCACAGGCTCCACACTTTGGAGGTATTTGGGAGGCTGGCGTCAAGTCATTCAAACATCATCTTCGACGAGTGATGGGCACGGCATACCTTACCTTTGAAGAACTGGCAACACTCACAACACAAATCGAAGCATGTCTAAACTCTAGGCCTCTAGTCCCCCTAGCCGATGATCCCGACGACATAATGGCTATCACCCCAGGTCACTTTCTAATTGGAAGACCTATCACTACCCTTCCCGAACCAGATCTGAGTAATGTACGCCTCAATGTACTCTCTAGATGGCAGCAACTGCAACGGCAGCTCCAAGGATTCTGGAAGGCGTGGTCAGCAGACTACCTCTCCCACCTGCAGCAGAGGAGTAAATGGACACTACCAAGCAATAATGTGCAGCCAGGCACATTAGTGATCGTCAAAGAAGACAACGTCCCCCCACTGTGCTGGAAGCTCGCAGTGATCGATCAGGTCCACCCTGCCGCTGATGGACTTGTACGCGTCGCCACAATCCGTACTTCTACTGGAGTATTCAAAAGGCCAATTACAAAACTTTGTCCTCTTCCCACTTCTGAAGGCGACGATATCTGAACGTAGTGTGTCTTGTTTTGTATTTATCTTCATGTGTGTTTGTTTATTTTACATTGTGTTTGGAAAAAAGTGTTTAACCCTTTTTTGGTGGGCGGCATGTTTGAACATTGTATCTTGCTTACTTCAAGTTTAGCAAGCCCTCACCAGATGTCAGATTAGGACAGTGCTCATCGTAGCTCCACTGCCCTCGGTAGGGGGCAGCATTCCTGCTAGCTACTTCCCTGGCGGGAAGAGATTATGACAGTGTGTCTCTGAGTAAGAGCGGTAACGGTCGGTTGCGTGATGTTAGACAATGGCGTAGTCGGTGTAACAAACACCTACATTCAGTGTTTCTAGTGTGTGTAAATATGTGTAGGGAGTGTTTTCTTATCGTGTATGACGTGTTTATTTAAGTTGTGTAAATATATTGTAGTAATAATTCCACAGAGATCCAGTGATATGAATCAGCTACCTACCTCGTGTTCTATACATACAGTCCATTCCTATCCTCGTACTATCCTTAGCCAAACCTTGTATATATCTCCTCACCTCAAAACAATTCTTTTCACCGTTCAAATGTTGTTAATGTGAATCGTAAGTATTTATTACTTAGAATACTTTTCACTTCTCTAGCTTTAATTTGGAGCATCGTTGGATTTAATTCTTCTAAATCATGCTGGATTTCTTTGAACCAATGGTTCGTTTTATTCTTCCAGAATTAACTAAATAGCTGTTTCATTTGTTTGGTAGTCGTGAGATATGGCAGAAAAAATGAAAGACAGGCTAATTTGGCAGCATGACGCTTTCCTCCTTCATTCCCATACGAGTACATCAAAATTTCGTGGGTTTCAGTTGCCAATTTTCCAAATTTCATAGTGTTTGATGTTGGTTCTATTAGCAGATCTCTTCAAGGTTGTTAGACATCACCACTACATTTGCTCAAAGCAGGTATTGTCTTGGAATAAAAACATCATATCTCGTTAGTCTATACTGTAGTTTGCATTATCCTTGTGCATAATTCTCGATATCAAACATATTGTCCAACCGGAAAGCAGCTCTATATATCTGACACTACTTACCTGTCGGAGAAGTAGCCAAAGACTATAGATCCTAACAAGTCTCCCAGCATGACCATGGACTGACCCGTGGGCACCAGATACGATTCTTCACACACCAGATCAAACTGTAATGATATATTAAAATGTATGTAGAGACTAGAGGAACCGTGCGAGAAAACTCGCATGTTCATAAACCACACTTTCCCCAATAGGTTTAGAAAACAATTGAGTGGTTACCCGGAATAAAGATCTAACCGACAAATAGAAAATTATTGGCAAAGGGAAAAAAAGATTAATTTTGATTTAAATCTCATAAGTAAATCATTCGTTTTTCAATCTTCTATGCAATATAAAACATAAATATGTAGGTCACACTTGAGGGGAAATATTATACACAGATCATGATTCCACTGAAAACACAACTTTAGATTTCTTGTGGGTTAGATCTTTATTTGGGGTAACCATTCAATTTCAAAGTGAGAGGTGTTGAAGCAGAGGAGGCCACAATGCTAACTGCTAATAGGGGATCATGGAGGCGACTTGTTCGCAAACAGAGACTTGCAGACTAGACCTCAAATGAAAATGTATGTATGTTAAATATTTTTCAATAAAAATTTCATTAGAAATCTATTTTTTTTTTAAGTTTACCATAAAAAATAAAAAAGTACCTCCTTGTAAAATGAATATTTTGCTGTTTTGTATCGTCTTAAGAAGTTCAAACATATAGCTAACCTCTGTAACTAGACTGTTCTCGTAAGTGGAGTTGTCATACACCCAATGATGACATGGAACTGTGGTGTTGGGATCATCTCCAGGCTTTGTGCAGGTGAATGTTGTATTGAAGACGCTCAGCGTTGAGTTATCTTCGTCATATGGCAGCTTACATCTGCAGAAACATTGAAGGAGAGAAACATGAACATAATAGTACACCCAGTTGTTGTTATCAGGGAAAATCAAACGTGGACTCAGATTCAGAGGATTTAAAATCAGACTGGATGCAGACTGCTTGGCATCTTCAGTTGAAGTAACAGAATAAGAGATTGAAGGAACTACTCCCTGTTTCTTATAACTTGACACCTGATTAAAATAAAGAGCCAAAGCTTGAACAGGCAAGAGGCCGAGGTATATTCATTAAATTAAAAAATTACAGTCAGTCTGAAAGACTAGAAGTTATATCATTTCAAATGACGCATGCTACAAATGCTACACATGTTAGAAAGGCTCAGGACTCTTTCAACAGACTCCATTACCCATTAACTTAGGCTTCCCACGTGGGCACCTCCTCAAGGGTCACCCTGTATTTGAGTCTGACATCTTTTACAACTCTTTAAGAGTCACCCATTATTTGAATCTGATATCTCACAAACCTCTTTAAGGGTCACCCTGTATTTGAATTGAATCTAACATACTGTACGCTTCGTTAAGTGTCACCCTGTATTTTGCTCTGACATCCTGCACACCTCTTTAGGAGGCACCCTGTATTCTTATCTGGCATCTTGTATATCTCTTTAGAAGTCACCCTGTATTCTTGTGTGACATTTTGTACACCGCTTTAGGAGTCACCCTGTATTCTTGTCTGACATCTTGTGCACCTCTTTAGGAGTCACCTTGTATTCTTCTCTGCCATCTTGTACACCTCTTTATGAGTCACCTTGTATTCTTATCTGGCATCTTGTACTGTATTTTGTTCTGACATCCTGCACACCTCTTTAGGAGGCACCCTGTATTCTTGTCTGACATCTTGTGCACCTCTTTAGGAGTCACCCTGTATTCTTCTCTGCCATTTTGAATACCTCTTTAAGAGTCACCCTGTATTCTTATATGGCATCTTGTATATGTCTTTAGAAGTCACCCTGTATTCTTGTGTTCGCTTCGCTCAAAGCCCCAGGTAGCTCGACGCCCCAGGGCTCTTCTGCTTCCCGCGTGGCTGCATGACGTCACTTCCGTCTCCGTAACGCATAACGTTGGACCCAAGCATAACGACGAAGTCGACAAGATCATTTGAAATGATAAAAAATTAACTACGTTACTCAACATATGGTCAAAGAAGGAAAAATAAGCATTCTGAACAGCTAACTGCCAAAAAAAATATACACGACCATGGATACAATATCCATACTAAGACCATCTCACACAGCGCATCCAGTCATGGTGTTACAGGAGAATGATGAAGATCAGATGGGTCGATAGGGTTACAAATGAAGAGGTATTAAGACAAGTGGGAGAGGAGAGGAAAGATGTTTCTGGCGAATGCTAATGAAGAGAAGAGATAGGTTGGTAGGATACATACTAAGACACCCTGGAATAGCAAACTTAGTTATTGAAGGATTACAGCTTGACAACAGCTATTTATGGCTTTTGAACTTTTGCATGGAGGATTATTGAAAATATATGATTTATGATTCACATACCTTTATGGGAGTCATTAGGAATTGATTAGAAATTGAATTGTCAATGCTGCACCGGAAATAGTTCTTTTATTACGTAAATAAATGTTTTTTCTTCTTGCTCATTCAACGACGGCAGCCATGACACACTGACGTCATATCACGTTGCCAACATACTTACTAACTTACTTACTGGTCGGCACTACAGTCCCTGAAGAACCTTGTCCTCCTTTATCACCTGCCTCCATTCATCTCTATCTTCCGCCTTCCTTCTCCAGTTCCTGATTCCCAGACTCCTAAGGTCGTCTTCCACATCATCTATCCACCGCCTCCTGGGTCTTCCTCTTCTCCTTCTTCCATCCGGTCTTTGCGTAAACACGTTTTTGACACTACATGATTCTGGCATTCTCTGAACGTGTCCTGCCCATCTTATCCTCCCCAGCTTAATTTTGACCACAATATCTGCCTATCCGAAGAGTTCCTGTAGTTCCACATTTGTCCTTATTCTCCAACCTTCCTCCTCTCTCACTGGCCCGTATATTTTCCTCAAGATCTTCCTTTCCCATCTTCGCAGCCAGTCTTCTTCTCTTCTATTGAGAACCCAACCTTCCGATCCATACATAATCACAGGTCTTAGTATTGTAATGTAAATTTTTATTTTAGTATTCCTACTAACATTTCTCGATTTAAACATGCTTTGCAGAGCGTAATAGCATCTATTTCCACTTTTAATTCTTTCTTGTATTTCCACTGAAGTTCTGTTATCCTCAGTTATTATTGAGCCCAAATATTTGAATTCTTCTACTCTTTGATATTCTTTCCCATTTAATTTAATATACGGCTCTCTTCTTCTTGCCTCTCTGGAGTCTCCCATCTTCATATACTTAGTTTTACTTGTAATCACTTCTAATCCTAACTTTCGTGCCTTTTCTTACAACAATACATAGCTCTCTTCTAATGCTTTACTGTTCCTTGCAATTAATGCTACATCACCGTTGCCAACATGTCCAATACAAAATACTTGGTTAGATGACTGTCTGGGCGAAAATTACTGATTGCACTACAAGCAAGGGGGTCTTGGGCATAAGCCCCAGGTTCAATGAAAATTGGTGCACTTTCACATAGTACCGAATGTTTGGGGTTGGCAATACTGTACATGTTGTCAAAAATGGCTGAGTCAGCTGGAATTTCATCTATATAAGCCGTGATCATACTTGGGATGGATGGGTGGGTTACAGGCTGCGGAGGAGTAAATATCTATTACTACATCATCTCCAGATTTTTCCCCAAGTATTAATTCAGGTATTTTGGTTAATTTCAATACTTTAAGAATGTTTTCCAAAAGAAAAAACAGTGTCTTCAAGTTCTACCAAGGAAGGAAGGGTCGAGGACTAGAACGGTGGGCGTAGACAAAGGTTAGAATATGTTAAACAGATTGCCTCGGATGAAGGGTGTGGTAGCTATGTAGAGATGAAACGATTTGCTCAGGACAGGGAGAGCCGCATCAAACCAGTCAAAAGACTGAAGATTCAAACAACAACAACTTTGCACTGGTACACGACTTCTTGGAAGTGCTGTGGTAGACATACTCACTTGAAAGGTGGCACAGCCAGTATGAACACACCTATCAGTCTGTGGAAGGCTGTCATGATGGCAGGCAGACTGGCCAGAATGTGAATCCTCTTCTGGAATGGACCATAGGATCCCAGGTATTGGAAAATTGTCTCGTAACCCATCGCTGTTGTTCTGAAACAAGAAATTGTAAGGTTTTCTATTCTTGACCTGTCACTGAATTCAGGAAATGTAATTGCTCCCCACAAACTTGACCCCAAACATGTCCCTTCTGTTCTGTTGAGGTCTCTTGGCCAACTCTTGTTCTGTACTAACCCCCACAGTCAGTGGCGTACCGACGGGGGGGGGGTCAGGGTTTAACCCCCCCCCCCAGAGACATTTTTTTACTTGAATCTTTATATTGTCCCATCTATCACGTGTTTTACACTACCACTATTGAGGCTTCTTACTCCTGTATATATTTTAAATGTGATCACGTTCCTCACTTGGTAAATGTCCTGCACACTACTTGCAGCGAGACTCCTCCTTCAGTGTTGGAGCAAGCCATGGATCAGTTTTACTGTTGAAGTGTGTGATCGGTAACCTTTTTTACGTCACTTCGGGTTGCTTTAATCGTGTGACCGTTTCGTTAAAGATAATTCAGTACATGAGGAGTTTCTGCAATTTATTCCAATTAATGGTACAGATAAAGTCATCAAGATGGCAGATTTTGAGAGTCCATAGTAATGGCAGTAGGAACACGGAGAGCAAAACATTATCTTTCTCTCGCATAATATCAATAATATAAACAACCACGTAACTATCGTCATGATGATACCACTCCATTGTTTCACTTTTAATATTTAGCTACTATTTTCCATATTTTTCATTTTTTCATTGTGTCGAAAATATAATAAGGCCTAAAATAGTTTTCATGCATAGAGAACGGTTATTTAATTATTTTTTTAAATGAATATTAATCGAAATGTCATTTTAATTATGATGATAACTGTTGTTTTAAGGGGCAGAACAGCAAGGTCATCTGTCCCCTTAATAATGTGCTTAATTACCCTATTTTATTAATGACCCCTCCCCCCCTCCAGAAGGAAATCCTGTGTACGCCACTATTTATTTTTTATTTTTTTGTATCAGGAGCATTAATACTATATATGTATACATTAAAACTCTTACTGGATTAAATACAATGCAAAGTCACACTAAACAAACAAGAGTCTACACTACTTTTGCCCAGAAGTTAGCGACATCCAGTGCATTTTCTCTCGCCTGAAGCAAATCTTGTACTGTGCATGTTTGAGGGCACCTGCTGCACTGCAACAAATGAGACGTAGTCTGGATTACACCACATTCACACAATGAGGACTCGATGTCGAAACCCCACTTCTGCAGGTTACTTTTACATCTTGTTATAGGTTATGAATATTCCCAAATGAGAATATGATGTAATTTCCATTTGATAATTTACATCTTGTCATGCCTGCCCGTAATCTGTTCAGAGATCTCCAGGTACTCCATTTCTCCATATGACCAGGTGGTAGTTCTTCACTAGGTGTCAGCCATTCTTCGGAGCGATTGCAGCTTGCACGCCATAGATGGATTCGGGATTGTTGAGGTGTCCCCTTAAGAGCCTCGGTAATTCTGAGGAAACTTTTCCTTGATTTGAGTCTCGAAGTAGCTGGCTTGTATCCATACAGAGGGTGAGCTTTAGATGTTACCGCCTCCTTCTTCTCAATTTTTGCTCACGACGAATATTAGGAGGGGCAATGCCAGCAAGACTGTACAATTTATCCAAAGGAGTAGGCTTTAGACATCCGGTAATAATGCGACAGGTATCGTTTAGAGCTGTATCTACATTCCTGGCGTGGGTTGACTTGTACCATACTGGGGATGCATATTCCGCAGTAGAGTAACATAGAGCAATGGAAGAGGTTCTCACAGTATTGGGATGTGCCCCCCAGGTAGTACCCGTTATCTTCCTTATAATGTTATTTCCGGCTGCCACTTTTTGCTTGGTGTTCGAGCAGTGTTTCTGGTAAGTGAGAGCACGGTCGAGGGTAACTCCAAGATATTTTGGTGAGATGCAGTGCTCTAATGTGGTTCCTTCCCAAGTGATTTTAAGGGTTCTGTTTGCCATTTTATTTTTAAGGTAGAAGGCACAAGTCTGTGTACGCCACTGCCCACAGTATTATGGAATCTGAGGCCTAGAGTGTCTTTAATTCCTGCTTTATTCGGCCCTTGCCTTTGCTTTCCTGATGACTGGCTACATAGTGCAGCAGTAACGTCGTTCTCGTCTGCTGTGCCCAAGATTGCAGGATTGAATCCTGGTGCAGTCAGTTGGCATTTGAGGGTACGGAAATGAGAGGGAGCCGTGTCAGTAGATTTACTGGCACGCTAAAAATCTGCTTTGGGGCAAAATTTTGGCATCCCGGCATCTCTATAAGCTGCAGTAGTTAAAAAAGTGACATAGTTATGTTACGGTAGTTAGTTATTGTTGTTTTAAGGGACAGAACATCAAGGTCATCTACCCCCAAAAGGCATGTAAAACCAATTACATTATTATTGTACAGAGAGTTTAGTTTGGATGTATCGGGGCCCTCGCTAGCCCGCTCGCCCGCGGCGCGAGCCTGTCTCCCGCCAGGCACTTTGCCGTTATGCGGCGCTCGCGCGGCAATGAGTCATTGGATATAGGAATTTGTACTTCAATGTGATCCTTGATCAATTTTTTGACGAACTGACATACGGAGAGCGATTGTCAACTTATTTTCAACAAGATTCTGCCACTGCTCACACTGACGAAGCATCCATGACAGAATTGTGTCGCATTTTTGGTACTAGGATTATAAGTCGGAACGTGTGCCCCCCGCGAAGCCCAGACTTATCACCATGTGACTTTTATTTGTGGAGGTCGCTTAAAAATAAGAGTGTATGCGAGAAACCCTCCACTATAAATGAGCTTAAAGACTATATTGCAGCTGAAATACAGTCAATCGGTGCTGAGGAACTTCAGAGAGTACATGCCAGTTTCATAAAAAGGTGCCAGTGATGTGTTGCAGTGAATGGCGAACATTTTCAGCACCAGCTGTGAACTAGGTAAGTACAAATTCCTATACTCAATAACTCAGTGCCGCATGGGCGCCGCATAACGGCAAAGTGCATGGCGGGAGACAGGCTCGCGCCGCGGGTGAGCGGGCTAGCAAGGGTCTCCAATACATCCAAACTAAACTCTCTGTATCTTTCCTGATACCCTAATTTTCCCTGGCTCTGCCAAGAAAATTAATTCTGGTCTGAGGTGTGGAACGGGATACACTCAGCTTCATGAGGCAAAACTGAGGAGAGGTGCATTCAATTCCTACCTCAGCCATACAGGAAGTGATTTTCCGCCGTTTCCCCACTTTTACTCCAGGATAACGCTGGGATGGTTCCTGACTCAAGGCCATGGCCACCTCCTTCCCTATTCTCCTCTGACACACTAATACAGCCATCACAGGTTATCAGACAAAACATTCCACACACATATACCCAAGTACACGGGGCTGAATGACCACGATGTCCAAGCCCTTCAAATACAACACCAATAAAACTGAATTTCTGTCTTTGACCCAGAATGAACTACAATCCTCATGGCCTCTTTCCTGATTCAAATTATAATAAACTAGCTTCGCCCGAGAATAGTTATGAATGCATTACGTGATAAGCACTTTTCTTTCAATGTCAATGAACTAGAGCATTATTCTCCATTTTAGGTCCGTCTTGAATATATTCACTAAATAAAACTATTAATAATTTCCGTCTTTTCCGTGTATTTTGCGGAACGAAAAGTTCACAGGCAAAATGAAGAAAAGCAGAGTTGCATTTCCAGATTGACCATATTAATCCAATTAATCTTTGCATTTCCAGAAAAACTTCAAACACAACCACTCTTCTCTGAAGTCTTAACTCAACACACTTGACAGTTTGCTGCTGGCTGTATCTGGGGTAATAGGCTCACCCGCTAGCTAGACTGTCACTGGAGTGATAGGCTCGCTCCTAGCTCGTAAACTGTCGCCTCAGTAATTGAATGGAGATTGTTGGAAGAAATGAAAACGTAAAATCACTAATAGTGGGCGATGTATTGAAGATAGAGATATGCTCTTACGGACTTTATTGTAGAAGTTTTCTTACACTCATAGTATATTGATATTTTTAACGGTTTGCCCAGCGTAAGCTTAAAAATTGCACGGACGCCAGGTTTTTTTCCGACTTTTTCACTGAAATCGTTTTGCTTGGCTTCATTTGATCATAAATAAATTATTTCCTACAGAAACCTTCCTCGAGATATCCTTTACAGAATGGTGAAAACCGAATCGGTTTTCGAGATTACCCGTAACATCCAAGAATCGGGGACTTTGTTTTATACTAAGTAGAGATGAAAATGAAAATCCACAGCCTGCTTCCAGTCTCCGACCGGGTCAGGAATGGAATTAATGAAGCCCCCATCTAGCGGCGAGGATATGAACTGTGCCGGCTGCCGAAGCCTGTCGCACTCCTCTGGGGCAATGATTACATGAATGACAGATGAAATGAAATGATAGTGGAGAGTGTTGCTGGAATGAAATTTCGACAGGGAAAACCGGAGTACCCGGAGAAAAACCTGTCTGCCTCCGTTTTGTCCAGCACAGATCTCACATGGAGTGACCGGGATTTGAACCACGGACCCAGCGGTGAGAGGCCGGCGTGCTGCCGCCTAAGCCACGGAGGCTCACTAAGTAGAGATACCATACACAATATTACACGGGGCTGGTGACCACATTGATTACGGGGGGAAAATAAAGAAGACCAAAATTTTATCAAAGGGATTACATCCAGCTTATATCGATGACAAATTATTATTATTAATAATGATAATAATAATAATAATAATAATGATAGTTGTTTTACTGTACGTCCCTTTTAACTACTGCGGCTTTTAGAGTCGCCAGGGTGCCGAAATATTGCCCTGAAGGGGATCTTTAACGTGCCAGTAAATCTACTGACACGGCTCCCACGCATTCCCAAATGCCAACTGACTGCGCCAGGATTCAATCCTGCAACCTTGGGCACAGCAAGCGAGAACGTTACCGCTGAGCCACGCAACCGACAAATATATATAAACCGACATATAAAATCGGCATATTTACCATCCACATATCACTAGAACATATTCGCAGTTAATCGATTGCCATTATTATTCGTATTAGTTAAAATACGTTACTACTGTAATAATAATAATAATAATAATAATAATAATAATAACACCGGTACGAGATGAGTAGGCCTACGTTGCAGATGCCTGCGTGCGGTCTGTTACCGATGAATCACCCGTGTTTATTAGCTCTTCAAGTTTTCCAATTTATACTCGTATATAAAATTTGACTCCTTTCACCTCTTTAATCCATACAAATCATAGTCGCAAGGACTAAATCACAGAAACGAGCTGAAAATCTTTCTACTCCGAGGGGCTCGATCGAATTTTCTCCAGAAATAGATCAAACGCTCGTCAAACAAATGCAAGACGAGATAGAACCTCAAATATTATTTATTGACTTTACCTCATAAGTCTTATTCTAAAACCACAATTGCAAGCTAGCAGGAAATTGAACCGTGGGAAAGTTCAAAGCTGAAGGCTCCAATGAGGATCCGGGATACCTACCGGTATTTATGTTAGGTCTATATCAATTTAATTAATATTACTTAACCAGCAATTATTTTCACAACCGTGAAACCACTCGTCTTCAGAGGCATTTCAAATACCTCTACTTGAATTTCTCTCAGATTGTTTACGAGAAAATTAAGCTTCAAGATAGTGGAATTTTCCATCAGTGATGAGCCGTATTCAACATTTTTAACTCCTATTTTATTCCCTTTAACATAGATGAGCGCAGTTTCAACAAACGGGAATATAACCAAATAATAGCAATTGTATTCAACAAAAATTGAGTTTATGAAACTTTTCTTACAGATAGAGTATATGTAACACGCCTCCGTAACTTACCGATTCTGCACAGATGTGTTTGCTAAAAATCATAAAATGCTGACCGCAGCGAATTCTGACTTGTGTGCTCGCGGGGTGGGGATTGGGGATCGGGGATTGCAGGGTGGAGGCATCTGGCGGAGCAGTTTTGTGTTGTGGGAGTGGTTTTTGTTTGGTTAAAACATTTTAATGGTTGGTCAAAAATCGGTCCTTTTTAATGTCAACCTCAAATCGAGCGCTAATTAGAACGTCATTCGTTGGCCCTTGTAATCCCCTCCTCCAGGCCTAATGAGCGAATCAACGTTCCAGTTTTCATTTTCCATTTCCTTGTTATTTATTAGTTCACTGTCGTGTTCGGTAGAGAAATGTTAGAAAAACATTTCGAAATATATGTCCCAGGTAGCCTATCGCTTTTTTTTACCCTAAAAGATCATTTGTGTGTGGATTTAATATGCAACAGGTTGCTGTGACGTTTGAAAGCTGATGCATCACTTATGAAGGTAAGAAATACTTTCTCTTAATCGCTTTTCCAAGCTGATATTATTTGTAATAAGATTGAATTATGCGGGCGAATATAATTTACGACAATCGAACTGATAGAACATAAGAGAAGATGTTATTTTGCCATTCGGAGATTGTTTCTCCAAATGATTTTCATAGCAACACGGAAAGCTAGTCAACAACGTAATTGCTATGCAAGCTACTTCCAAACATATAATAAATATAATAACGTTTGTTGGTCTACATAGGAATCTTCACGATTGGAATTTCAGAATTCGAATTAATTTTTGAAATACTGATGGTCCATCTAATATTCGTGTATTTATTTAGGGTAGGTTGGCGCTGTTAGGTTAGTTTAATTGTGATTGGTTAACTGAGGACGAGTGAGTTACCAATCGAATTTTGTTTCACTATTGGCGTATGTTTTGAATGTGATTCTTCATTTGCACAATTTCGGCTAGCAAACATTTTCCATTTGACTGTTTGTGAACAATCTTACGATAACCTGGTAGTTGATATTCTATAACCGGTTCAATTACTACCAATAGCAAAGATTTCGTAAAATTATGCGTATGATCACCGGTGTACCCAGAAAATAATGGGGGGGGCTTCCTTATTTAGCAACTGAGATTCCAGCGCCGACCATGGCGGGTACGGGGGAGGGGAGAGAATCTGATATTTGAGGGAGAGGCTAAATGCCTTACATTCCTCATTCCTCTTGTGTCTGCCTGTGATACATTTATAGCAAATATTTTGTCAGCCAATGCACTCTGTGAAAAGTTACTGCACCAATGCAAGTTGCAAATTACATTTGCCCAATATGAAGAATATATCCTAAAAATCTAATAATTAACCCCCTACCCCTGGCGGTTTACACCTTATAAGCCATGGGCTTGGGACCATGAGATTCCAGCTGAGATAGGGCATTGTTACTCTCTTTTGCCAGGTACACTACCCCGGCAAAAATAGGCTATTAAGGCTGTATCCCATTGCTACATTTTCAGGCATAGTGAACTATAGCCTAACTTACATAGTCCACTAATATTCCAAATAGGCTATGACATCACAAGTCATGATCCAAAGCCACTTAACAAGTCTGTAATAGCTCGTGAATGAAAGTGCTTGTGCTTGCTTGTCGACTTGTATGGAATAAACTAATTGAAATACCAAATGGTATTTAATAATTTTATTTTTATTGAATAAACTTAATATACACTAACCCTTTGAGAGTCTGGTTTGTAAGCCCACTGCGCAGCCAAAAATTAGCTTTTTGCACATGATTGAAAAACAGCATTTAATAGTCCGTTGTGTAGTGGTCAGCGTGCTTAGCTGTCACCCCGGAGGTCCGAGGTTCGATTCCCGGCCTCTCCATGAAATTTGAAAAGTGGTATGTGGACTGGAACGGGTTCTACTCAGCCTCGGGTGGTCCAAATGAGTAGAGGAGGTTCGATTCCCACCTCAGCCATCCTTGAAGTGGCTTTGTGGTTTCCCACTTCGTCTTCGGGAAAATGCTGGGATGGTACCTTTCATCAGGCCATGGCCAGCTCCTTCCCTCTTCCTTGTCTATCCCTCCCATTCTTCCCATCCCTACCCATCCCTCATGAGGCCCACTGTTCGCTTTACAGGTAAGGCTGCCTGGGCGAGGCGCTAGTTCCTCCTCCCCAGTTGAATCCCCCCGACCTGATGTCGAGCTCCGGGACACTGCCCATAGAGGCGGTAAAGGTGGGATCCCTCGCTGAGTCCGTGGGAAAAGCCTACTTGGAGGGTTAACTACGAAAAAAATATGTTAACAAAGCAGTAACCCGTTCCAGCCCTCACGCCAGTTTCTAATATACCTAACGGAATCGAACCCGAGGCCTCCAGGTGCAAAGCAGGCGCGCTACCCCAACAACACGGGGCTGGCTATAGATAGCCTACATCCCAGGTTTGTGAATTTATTCTGGTCAGCTTCATGGAGGTTTTGAGCTGGCCTTGAAATCTCCTTGAATGGAATCCATGAGGTCTTATCTGAGAGCAAAGTTCACCATAAAGAATTTGGCGAGGAAGCGGACGTGTCCCATCCATCTAATTCGGAGACTCACTTTGGAGGCTTAGACATTTGTGCTCTGTTGAAAACTGCGATGTTGGTGATGTTTTAGTTTCAGTTGTTGCTTATATTAGTGGCTGCAACATTGTGGGGTCATGTTATAGGTGTGTAATTTCTGTGAAAACCTGTGCTATTGTGGTGGCTGTACTATAATAGTGTGTGTATTTGTAAATAGGGGATGTGATTGAGAAGGAGACAGCCCTGGCTTTACGTTAGGAACCATCCAAGCATTTGCCTAGAGTAGAAGCGGAGAAACTACGGAAAATTACTTCCAGGATGGCTAAGGTGGGTATCGAACAATCCTCTTCACAGTTTTGTCTCACGAGGCTGAGTGCACTCCGTTGCAGCCCTCAGACCAGAATTAAAATTTCTTGGCAGAGCCAGGAATCGAAAGATGACCTCCAGGGCGACAGCCAAGAACACTAGGTGCTACACCACGAGGTGGTCAACCTCTTTTGCCATAAATACTACAAGTCAATATGGAGCAGCAAGAATGGTTAGATTTGTATTAATGTCTAAACTCATGTAGGCTTGTCTGTGTCTAGAATTGAGAAAAAACAGACATGACTTTAAGCTGCCGATAATGTTTGAAGTAAATTTGCGGATAGCTTTTAGAATACAATCCGAACTTGTTGAATATCATTTATCCATTGTCTTTTTTCATGACAAATGTAGAATTATTATTTAAGCCAATCTCATTCAAATTATGTCATTAACCATAATTAACACACCAAACAGAAAAAGATTGCAATTCAGGGTTTATAACATTCATTTTAAACAAAGCATAAAGGAACAACTTTCTCCACAAATGTCTAAATGTGTTGCTTTAATGCTTTATGCTTTATCTAATTAAAAATCTCTCTATGTAATACGCTAAGGTGTGTGTTTCACAAAACTCAAGCTCCTAAACCAGAGGGAGTTAGAAGGTGCAGTTTATACCGAATTCTTCCAAATCATCTCGATAGTATAGGAAAAATCTTGCATTTCTTGAAAAGTCAATGGAAATATATTTATTTGTTTATAAAATGCTTTTAAACAAATAAACAAGAAGTGTGACTCTCCCAGCCCACATAGCACTAGAACCGGGCGGGTAGTCAGTACACATGGGGTGCATACAACCCACAAATTTTTTTTTGTGGGTTTAAACAAGTAAAGATATTTCTAGAAGCCCATGTAACAGTAAAGCCAGGTGGGTGGTTTATACACATGCGAGAGTTCTCGCACGGGTCCTCTAGTATTATTGTAATACCAGTAGATTCGGATAACAAATGTGAGAATGCAGGGCGGATGCGGTTAACATTTTATTTATTCGCGCAGGGCTCTACCTATAGATCTGATAACCCCAAGGCTATCTTCAGTTTAAATCAGTTGTTGATAACACACACTAACTTAGAAGGAATCTCCGTCAATCAATACTTGTATGGAGTCAAACGAAGCACACTAGTACAGCCATCACAATAACACAGGTAATCACACACCCAAATACACGGGGCTGTATGACTATGATGTCACGGCAACAACAAAAAAGGGCTGACCTCCTTCAGCATTCCTTTATTTAAATTTCAAATTGCATGTTACTGGTTCAGTTTTTAAGTTATTTTCAATTCAAAATGTTGTCCCACAGCTGTCAAACACGCCTGACATCTCGTAAACAGGTTTGCAGATACTCGGCGAATCTCAGCCAGTGTGATGTTCGAAATAACTTGTGTAATGTTCTCTTGTTGCTCTTCTCTTGTGTGAGGGTTTCACATACACTTTTCCCTTCAGCATCCCCCACAGGTAATAATCACAGGGATTTAAATCAGGAGATCTAGGGGGATAATTAACCACACCATCTTCGAAAACTTCCCGTATTACTTACATAGATCGACTAGCAGCGTGTGCCGTCGCATTATCTTGCATGAAGTAACCATTACTCGTTTCTTCTTCCGTCAGCTCTAGAAAGAATGGTCTGAGAATGAGGTTTATATATCGATCAGCATTTATTGTTTCACGGAAAAATATAGGCCCTATAATTCTACGAGCACTTACTGCGCACCAAACTCCTATCTTTTTCTGCACACCAGTAGCGATTGTTTTGACTATTTACATAGCCACTTAAGTGTAGCCATGCCTCATCACTATAAAATAAAAGTTAACATACCCATCGTGAACTGACTGATGAAGCAACCAGTTACAATACTGAACCTTGGCGAAGCTGTCAGGTCCTCTTAATTGTTGGGCACTGGTGGGTTTGTACGGTTTGGCTTTTAACAGTTTTGTTGCTTTGTGGGCAGAAGAGAGTGACACATTAGCTTGTACGGCAAGACGTGACAGGGATTTTGTTGGAGTTCTTTCCAAGAAAGCTCCTATTTCGTCAAGCTTTTCCTCTGTTAAAACGGTTTGTGTCCTGCATGATTTCTTGTTAAGAATAGACCCGGTGGTGCGGAACTTCTTTACTAATTTACGTACCGTACTCCTATGGGGAGGGAGGATGCCAGAAAATTTGCGAATGAATTGAAAGCGGCACTCTGTATAAGAAGAATGCTTCGCATAGCTCAACACAATGAATACACGCTGTTCCACTGTATACATCACTCGTTAAACACACGATAACTTTTGTATTCCTACAGAAACTACGCTATTTTAAAGCGAACACATTGAACACGCTACCAGTACCACAGATGTTAAACTAAACTATTGCTGTGAAGCAATGGTTATCGCTACCGACTTGCATTAGATCATCTTAGCCGTCATCACGGGAAATATCTCTCGGCAAATAAGTCACTCGGCCGGGCTATCGCCTTCCGTGCATGTTCCCCTGATACTCGGAGAGAGCTAAAAAAAAAGGCCCTGTATTTTAAACAGATAAGATTTGCAAGGGTCTTTTAATGAGTTAAATTTTAACATTGCAAGATTTTTTAATTGTGTTTTTGTGACAAATATTAAGTTTTATCAATGAAATTTCAATAATGGAAAGAAGATGACAAATTATTTGAAAATAGAATGTTTTTAGGAACAGGTTTTTAAGTCAATAAATGTTGCAATTTTAAATCCAAAAAAGCAATGCTGAAGTAAGTCAGATATTGACCAAAACATGTAGCCTACATTTCTTATTAAATTAGAATCAATTCAAAAATAGAATGTAAAATCGGAACTGGTTTTTAATTCAGTAGATCAGTGTTTCCCAAACTTTTTTGTGTGTGTACCACTTTAAGAGTTAAGAATCTCTTGCGTACCACCTAATGGTTGGGAGATATAGTAACTATAACACCCACAACCGCTATGTAGCAGACCAAAAGATGGTTTGTAAATTGTGTTAGACTGTTGGAGTTAAAGTTCAAATACGGTAATAAAAAGTGTGTCCAGTTGTTTTATTATCTATTACAATAAGTATTCAATTCAAACATTCAGAATTGACTCTTAATAATTAAACAAACAAAAAACAAATTTCAACTAAGTTTAACTACTTCAGTGTGGTCTGGTTTAAGATTGCTGAGTCTCAAACAAAGAACCTATTCCGGTATTTATTCTTGAGATAAACAAGTGAAGAAAATGCAGTCGCACACAAGTACGAAGTAGTGAAAGGCAGTAAAAATCTAACTGCTTTGTCAGCTACGGTATGTCTGCCTCTCAACCCCAAGTTCACGAGAGCCATTTTTGAAAAAGCTTGCCTTAGATCTGAATCACAATTCTATTCATAAAACTGCTCCTTATCTTTGGCCTTAAAGTCCTCTGGCAACAGATCAATATTTTTGTATTTTATGTTAATATATTTTCGTAACATCACCGCGTACCACTGCAGCAGTACGGAACGTACCACTAGTGGCACGCGTACCACAGTTTGGGAAACGCTGCAGGAGATGATGCAATTTGAAAAAAAAAAAGGGAAGTAGCAATGCTGAAGGAGGTCAAATGTTGACCAAATCAATGTACATTTATTATTGAATAAAAAATAAATAAAATAAAATAGAATATTAAATAGGATCTGTTTTTTAAGGCAATAGATGTTGCAATTTGAAATCCGATAAAAGCAATTCTGAAGGTAGGATGTTGACCAAAATATGTATATTTATTATTCAATAAAAAAAAAAAAAAAAAGTTGTTAAATAGGAACGGGTCTTTAAGTCAAGAGATGTTGCAATTTTAAATCCAAATAGAACAGTGTTGAAGGAGGTGAGATGTTGACCAAAACATGTCCATGTATTATTGATTTAAAATTAATTTAAAATAAATAGAATGTTAAATAGAAACTCTTTTAGGTAGATTTCATTAGAAAGCTAACTATTGCAATGGGTACCATGTTTCGACTTACGGAAAATTTCTACATATCTTTGCGTTTCACATCCCCAAGACCCCAAAACTACCGTCAGTTCAAAAGTTTATATATAATTGATGTGTATATATATATGTAATATCACTTTCTTGTGGACACGACAACTACCGCAATTTTGTACCAATCAGTTTGAATTTTTTACATAAGTTAATAGGCCTATGTATCCCTATAAAATCTCAGTCGAGTTCGTTAATGGGCAAAATCGGTCGAAGGGGTTAGGTGTTGTTGACGGTAGTATTTGGTAGCAAAATTAGGAACTACTACTTGAAATTGCCCATCTGCAGTCCTTACCTGAATTACAAGCTAATACAGCCTTCACAATTAACACCGTTTATCCGACAGATTCTACGCACACCCAAAGTACATGGGTTACACGACTGCGTTGTCGTAGCCCCTAAACTGAGGAACCAACCAACAGCTCTGCGGGGGATAAAATTTTGCGTGAAGAAGTAACAGACTGTTAGATAGTTACACATCAGTGTCGAAACCTTGCACAAGGACAGTGTGACCACAAGTATAAAAATGTACCCCGAATGGTGAGAAGGTTACCGTCCCCATAAGACAATAAAATGTTAAAAATATGCATAAAAAGACGAAAAACAAAGTTAATTAAGCTCCAATTGTAAAATACTTTCTCGCAATAAATGAGGTCTGATCCTTCTACTAAAACCTGTTTATTCTGCCTCTTTTCGCCTATCCCCTAGTTTGCCCGGTGAAATCTACCTCCGCCTTCTGGTGTGCCGAGATGAATTTTTTAATCAATAAATGTTGCAATTTGAAATCTGGAAAAAGCAATACTGCAGGTCAGATGTTGATCGAAACATGTATATTTAGCCTATATAATGAATTAAAATAAACTCAAATATTATTGATAAGGTGGAATAATTAACAGATTAAAAAAACAAAAAACTTTTGTGTCATATTATAGACAACACATAAACACAGTTTATCAGGCAGATTTTACTCACACTCAAGTGATGACTACGATGTCGTATGTCACTCTATTAAATAACTCAAATTATCTGTTGTGTAATAGGAACTAGTCTAAATTGTTTTGTATTTTATTGTAGCTAAAGATAGCCAAATGAGTATCACTTACGTCTGTCCTAGCGAGGAAGCAGAGTTCCATTTGTCATCTGATCTTGTGCTCATCTGGTGTATCCCCTCCCCATTGCAATCTTATTTCACTGATCACTTGATCAGCTGTCAAGGCCAATGGCAATGACAGTACATACAACACATTGAATTACTTGTAAAGGTTCTCATTTGCAGGCACCAGGGGCCACAGTTGTTGTTTCATTTAAGGGGCTTGGACATCGTGGTCATTTATCCCCATATATTTGGAAGAGGGAGTCTGTGGTACTGTTCCACAGCGGCCGAGAATGTTGACACGCTACCTCGTGCCTCGCTGGCATCAGGAGAGCGTGGGTTTGAGTCCCACCTCGGCCATCTGCAAATAGTTTACGTGGTTTCCCATTTTCACCTCCAGGCAAATGCCAGGACGGTTCTTTACAATAGGTCCACGGCCGGTTTCCTTCTGAAATCCGTTCCCTGTCCCGTCCTGAAGGTGGCTGCATTAATAAAATTAAAAAATAATTAGGGTCTTGGATTAGGATAGGCACCCTGGAACTTAAACATACCAACCTTGCATTTGCTTGAAGAGAGTGTGGAAAACCACACTTGGCACCAGGATTTGAACCTTCAATCTTGGGCTTCTAGCTTCCCGTAACGAGTGTGGTGCGAGCAAGCCTATCACCCCAGCTTCGGTCAGCATTAAACTGTCAAGTCGAGTTAAGACTTCAGAGAAGAGCATATCTGTTTGGAGGTTCGCTGTTCACCTCGGCTTTTCTGAATTGTGTCTGGTTCCTGCTGTCCATGTGCTTTTCAAGCTTTTGCTGTGTAAACCGTTAAAGATACCGGGACGGGTTGCTAGTTAGTTGTGTACTAAAATTAGAATGGTTACGGCACTAGTCTTTCTCATAACTACATATGGTTGCGAAAGCTGGACCATAAGGAAACGAGATAGGAAGTATATTGATGCTTTTGAGCTCTGGTGTTGGAAAAGGATACTTCGTATTCCTTGGACAGCCAAGAAGACAAATTTACGGGTAGGCCTAATTCAAAAAATCAAACCAGATCTGCCTCTTGAAGCATTGATAACAAGATTACAGCTGTCATATTTTTGACACATTATGAGACGTGATTCTTTGGAAAAGACAATTATGCTTGGAAAGGTAGAAGGGTCTCGGAGACAAGGGCGGCCAGCATTGAGTTGGATCGACTCCATAAAATCCAACTTGAATATATCATTGAAGGATCTGAATGGCAGAAGACCGAATCATATGGAGACAGTCCATCCATGCAGTCGCTAGGAATCGACGCCGACTTGATGGTACCTGATCATCATCATCACTTGACTATATATTACCCTACCTTCGATTTTTGCAAAAAATGAAAGTAGACTTATGAGATCAACACAGGGCGAAAAATTGTGTGTCTGTGTGTGTATGAGTCTGTGTGTGAGTGTGTGTACTCTGAATGTCTGTCCCCCCCTATCAATTCGAACACGGTGAAACTGAATTGAACGAAATTTGGTACAGAGGTAGCACTAGCAAAGGGCACCTCAGTGTCATGTTTTATATCGCCGCCATCTTGACGGAAACGTTATGGCGACCACCTAAATGTTCAAAGCTTAAATCAAATTACGACTAACCTAATCATCCGATCTTTACCAAATTTCGCAACAACATGTATTTATATATCGAGCATCTTTTGACTAAACTACAAGGTCATCAGCCCAATAGTTTACAGATGGCGGCCATGTATGTGTACAAATCGATTCCCCCTATCAGTTCAAACACGGTGAAACTGAATTGAACGAAATTTGGTACAGAGGTAGCACTAGCAAAGGGCACCTCAGGGTCATGTTTTATATCACCACCATCTTGACGGAAACGGAATGGCGGCCACCCAAATGTTAAAAGCTTAAATCAAATTACGATCAACCTAATTATTTGATCTCTACCAAATTTTGCAACAACATACCTTTTTGTGGGAAGCAGCTTTTGACTGAACTACAAGGTCATCAGCCCAATAGTTTGGAGATAGCGGTCATGTATGTGTGCAAATTGGTTCACCATATTAATTCAAAGGCTGTGTAACCGAAATGAATGAAATTTTGTACAGAGGTAGCACTAGCAAAGGGCACCTCATATTCATGTTTAATATCCGTATAACTCGTATTTCAACAAGATACTACAACCAACATTCAATTATACTCCTTGAAAAGGACAAAGAGTTATAACAATACCCATGCATTTAGGGGAAAGTAGGCTATATGTTCTTTACTGAACATCTTGTTTTAATATCTACAATATTGCAAGACTGAGAATTGTTGATCCCATCAACAAACAGTCTCCCTCCACCAACTAATCTATGATGGTGTAGATACTATTGCTGTGATACACTTAAGCAAGAAACCCTAAACTAGAATTGTAAAATAATTTAATATGCAGAAATTACCTAAGAGTACTCGGCTGTGATGATGGTAAAAATCTAGAACTACAACATACAAATTCAGTGTTTGTGTTAAAACTCAGCAATTCTTCTAGGTTTGTGCCGTGTCTTGTGTGGGGTTTCGCCGAGGACACCAAGCTAGGCTCATCGGCGGGCTCTTGGTGTCCCCGCCCGGACCCCCACAGGAGTGACGAACTGCGCGCCACCTCCCTTTGTATAAGGTGCAACTGCACCACTTGACTACGAGAACTAAAAGTTCAAGCAGCCTTAACCTCCCTATGAAGGCTTCCAAAAAGATGGTATATTGGCTTTCACGGCCGGTGAATTAAAACTCAGCAATTCTTCTAGGTTTGTGCCGTGTCTTGTGTGGGGTTTCGCCTAGGACACCAAGCTAGGCTCATCGGCGGGCTCTTGGTGTCCCCGCCCGGACCTCCACAGGAGTGACGAACTGCGCGCCACCTCCCTTTTAGTTCTCGTAGTCAAGTGGTGCAGTTGCACCTTATATAAAGGGAGGTGGCGCGCAGTTCGTCACTCCTGTGGGGGTCCGGGCGGGGACACCAAGAGCCCGCCGATGAGCCTAGCTTGGTGTCCTAGGCGAAACCCCACACAAGACACGGCACAAACCTAGAAGAATTGCTGAGTTTTAATTCACCGGCCGTGAAAGCCAATATACCATCTTTCAGTGTTTGTGTACTAATAATGTGAAAGATCTAAGAGTAGATGCTGTTTGAAAGTTGGGATGCAATGTTTTTGGGAATGCAGATATCGCTGACCGTCAGCCAGACTACATGGCACCACGTTCTTGGCAGCTGCACCCCCAGGGGCTCGCATCTTGTGGGACGTGGGTTGGCGACGACGGGACCCCAGCTGAGTCCGGCTTTGCTTCCACTTACTTGTGCCGGGCTCCTCTCCGTCATCTTTCCTGTCGACCTCCCTTGGTCAACTCTTGTTCTCTTCCGACCCCGACGGTATTAGAGTATCCGAGGCCTAGGCAGTCTCTTCCTTTCCCGCCTTAATTGGCCCTTGTCTCATCTCTTCTGATACCCTCCTTCTGCGAGGGGTCAGCCTTCTTTTTCCTTTTATGATATCTCCTGCCTTCTGCTCAAGGCCCTCAAGGAGGCAGGGTGTATGTAGCCCCACCACTTCTGGTGCACCCTAAATATTGCTACACCATCAGGGGCTCACGGCTGATGAGTTCGGGAGTTGGCGACCCCGAGGGATTCCTGAGCTGGGTCCGTTTTTCCCCCTTTTATCCTTTACCTCTGGAGCGGACCCTCTCCTCTTTCAGTTTCCTATCTGCCTTTCATGGCTCTCCTTCCTTCCAAGTCCCTCAATCCACATTCTGCGACGTTTGAGGGCATTTCTTTTCCTCCTATCCTTTATTTGCCTTATTCTCCTTTTGTTTTACACTTCTTCTTCTAGAATATAAGTTAGTAGTTAGTTTTAGTTTACATATCATTATCATCTTCATGATCACCCAAACCATTAGGGACCGATAACCTAGATGTTAGGCCCCTTAAAACAACAATTATCATCATCATCTTGGTAGCTGCATTGCTCTGCCTAGCATTCTAGTCGAGCTCCCATTAGTATGTACTAGCCAGTGTCTTGGTGAGGTGTTCCATTACATACTGATGAGCTCAAGGGTACACGGGGGATTAGGGAATAACCCATCTCATTTGGGTACAATCGTGTTGACCGACTGGAAAGCATTCAAACTTTTTACTAAGGCAAGACTGAAAAATGGTTTCAAACACCATAATGGTTAGTTGGATCGGATGTAAGGAATATTCTCCATCTGCATGAACTTTAACACAGAGTGGCCATTGGTGCTTGAGAGCATTCTAGATCAGGGACATCCACACAGCGCTCGGGCCGCGCTCTAAGCCACTGCTTCGAGCGCTTTGGTGGAAGGTAGTTTAGTTAGGGATGGGAGAAGCTTGGCTGTCTGAGCGCGTCTAGTCGCTAGTCTATTCCAATGCACTTTGTTGACAGCGTATAAGTAAGTCAGTTTCGTGGTGGTCGTGAACATCATATTAAAAAAAGGAGTGGCGAAGCAGCAGCCCTTAAAGCAGAATGGGAAATTTCATTTTTCTGTACAGCTTATAAAGGGCATGCCAAATGTTTGGTGTGCCATCGAGATTTAATGTGTTTAAAGAAACACAATTTGGAACGGCACTGCAGTGCCAACCACAGGGATGATTACGGTGATTTGACAGAAGCCAGTCGCCAATCGAAGTTGGAAGAATTGAAAGAATATTTCTAGCAGCACTTTTCGTCTTATGGAGCTAGTTGAGAAATTAGAAAAAATCTCACACTGTAGGCCTATGTGAGATATATATTTATGGCAAAACAGCCCTATCAATATGATGTCAACAATCCCACAAAAGCCGTCGACCGCACGACTGTACGTACGTATCTTATCAGTGCGGTCGGAACATCGTCCCTCTGTCGCAGGTCTCCTTCCCTGCCACAGTGTAGTGGTGGTAGGGGAAGGAGCGCTAGTCTGACTGCCCAGTGCTCCCCGAGCGCTCCCGCGCTCTCAGAGCGCAATGACTGGATGGCCCTGTTCTAGATGATGACTTGCAACTGTTACCGGTACCAATCTGTAGGCAAAGTCATCTGTTCACTAACCAGCTAGAGGGAGGGAGTCAAACAGCAGGTTATCAGGATATGACACAGACCACTGCGAGCTACCCCTCACAGCTTCCTGGTCGTGTTACCCACCCCTGCCCTAAATGAAGCAACAACTTCCTCATTGCTGTCATTATTAATGAAATTATCAGTGATAGTAGATGGCACTTAGACTTTGACTCTGGCTGATAATTGTAGTCAATTAGAACCAACAGGACATTCTTTGTACGCAATTAATGCTATCGTCTTCAGTGACCATACTAAGTCAAGGCTATGCAGAAAGCGTGCCATTCTCTCCTCAATAAAGATAGCTACTTGGCTCTCTTCCGTGTTTCATTGAAGCAACAACAGCTACAAAACTAGCCAATAAATAGAACTTATACGTCCACTAAACGCCAGCCCCGTGGTGTTTGGGTAGCGTGCCTGCCTCTCACCCGGAGGCCCCGGATTCGATTCCCGGCTCCGTTAGGGATTTTAAAAACTGACGTAAGGGCTGGAACGGGGTGCACTCAGCCTTGTGAGGACAATTGAGTAGCTGTCTGACAGTGAGACAGCGCCTTGGTCGCGAAAACCAAGATTGACGACCGAGGGGACCCGATGCGCTGACCACATGTCACTGTAATATCTGCAGGCCAAATGCCTGGGCAGCGGTTGCTTGGTAGGCCTAGGCCCTTCATGGGCTGTAGTGTCAGGGGTTATAATTATTATTATTATTTCCACTAAAAATTATTTAGAAATTTATTGTTTTTCAGTCGGTCAACACGATTGTACCCAATTGTAATGGGTGGTTTCCTATCCTAATCCTTGTAAACATTTCCACGAGTTCAATAAATACACTTGGGTGACCTTTTTCGATTGTCAGGCGATCATCATCAGATACATTACACTTAGGCTATTAAATCTATGTCTACAAGTGTTCAGGTTTGGTATGTTCTTTGAGTGCCCCTTCAGAATGCTATGTTTACCTTACGTCACTGTGCCATAGATTTATAAGAGGCCATGACTTATTAATGGCTTCTCTGTATTCCCGAGATGATATTATTAATTGTAGGAGTTTTGGCTCTTACTGCAAGACATTGTAGGATGAGGAATCTTATAACTAGCACAAAACATTACAAACCCAGAGGCTTTAAGGCTCCGCAGAAATATAGGATGTGTGAAATAAAGTAGTGTCATACTACAAACGAAGTTAAAACATGCCAGTTACAGTCCATTCATTATGTAGTTATGAATTGCTATTTATTCAATACAGTCCACTCATCAAGTAGCTATGAATTAAGCTATTTAACCAGAGAATAAGATCAAGGTCCCGATTAACAAGTATGGGTGATAGTGTTTACAATATGTATACTAGTTGCATAACAGTAAAGCCGGGTGGGTGGTCTACACCCAAGGGGCGCTCACAAGTAATTGGTCGTAGCAAATGAGCATTCAAAAGAAAGAGAATTACCAGCTGCAGAGACGAATTCTGCTCTGATTCATTAATAATGGCAATTTGTTTAAAAGGTGCGTTTAATTAAACAACCAAGACAATAACCCCTGCCAGAACCGTGTCGCGTTGGGCCCGCATACCAATAATGCCGGGGCGTAGGTGGTTTATACACGTGCAAGAGTTCTCCCTTATTTAACACATTATTAAAATTTAATGCATACCATATTTATACATGGAAATCAATACTTCCAAAACAGTATACCAGTTTTTCTCCCTGAGACACCACAATCCAACTTTTAGTCTCAAATATAGTAATCAAGACCTTCCAAAATGTGAAAGTACAAAGTACCTAGGTATCATCATGGACAAGAAGCTGAACTGGACCAAACACATAAAACATGTGGAGGATAAGGTAAGCAAACGGATGAAATTACTGAAGAGACTAGCAGGAGCTACTTGGGGGAGCACTCAAGAGACACTCAACAAAACCTACAATACTTACATCAAACCTATCATAAAATATGGCAGTGAAGTATTCTCTACATTGATCGCCTCGAGAGGTGTCTGAATAATGCCCTACGAATCATAACAGGTGCAATAAAACCACACCTATAACCGCCTTGCAATTATATACCCACAACTTACCAATAGAAGAAGAGATGAAATATCAAACAGCCAGTGCATACCTCAGTATACAAAGACTACCTCAAATGATATGGATCAAAAAACCAGTTTCTAGCCCCAATCTTAAAACGCAAAAAGATCCCTTAAGCCTCGCCAAAGAATACATCAATAAGAGCAATCTGCAAATAAAACTTGAACCACTCTGTATGCCAGCCAATCCCATTGAATATATACAAGTGACTACAGATCTTACTTTGTTAGAGAGGTCTGCAAGAAAGACTCTTCACCACAAGATCTAAAACAACTGGCCCTCTGTACAATAGAAAAAAGATATCCATCTAATCAATGGCTAAAAATATTTACGGATGGCTCACAAGACAAAGAAAATAGAACTGGAGCAGGAATACATTCATCTCTCTTCTCACTCTACTTCCCAGTAGGCCAAAACAAAACAAACTTTGATGCTAAGAGCGATTTCACATGCACTCCATCAGTTATTAGGCAGAAAGATTGATTATCAAAAATGCGTTATCACTACAGATTCAAAAGCAGCCATCTCGTCAAATTACAAGCCCCAAAATAAAGAACTGAAAGAAATTTTTTGTATGATAAAAACCCTTCAAAGACTCCACAAACAGATCTCATTTCAGTGGATCCCTTCTCATGTTGGAATAGCAGGAAATGAAGAGGCAGACAGATTAGCAAAAAAAGGTACCACACTACAACAACCTGTCAGTCAGACTGATTTTATGTCAGCAAAAAGGATCTTGAAAAATACTATCAAGAGTTTAGTGCTTTTCAGTCGGTCAACACGAATGTACCCAAAAGAGATGGGTTGTGCCCTAATCCTGAAATAAATTACATGAGATTAATGTAATTTATTTCAGGATTAGGGCACAACCCATCTCTTTTGGGTACATTCGTGTTGACCGACTGAAAAGCACTAAACTCTTGTTTACTAAGGCAACACTGAAAATATGGCTTCAAACACCACAACAAAAATACTATCAAAAACAGGTATGAAGAAATGGCAAAGAAAACAGCAGAAACCAAATTATGGAAAGACATTGATGCTAAATGGGATCAATATAAATTAACACCAAGAAAAGAAGCTGTAGCCTTCTTCAGACTGAATACTGGCCACGACTGCCTTGCAGCTCATCTGAAACGAATCAACATCCTGAGATCTGAAGAATGCACACTTTGTCACAAACCTGGAAGTAAAATGGATAAGGGACACCTGCTACATTGCAACAAACTTGATGTGACTGCTAGAACTTCTGGAAACCTCACACAACTCTATTGGAACGTAAGAAAGCTGATGGATTGGAATCCGGGCTAGCCATAGGAAACAACAAAAAACAATATTTATACATTATTAAAATTATACATTATAGATTTGGAAATTAGCAGAAGAATACAACTCAGGAGTGCTTTCTACCAACAGATACGGGGACTAGTATGGAACAAGGATATACCAATTAAGGCTAAAGAAGTTATGTACAAAGCATATTATGTTTCTATAATGACATATGCAGCAGAAACTTAAACAATGACTAAGAGGGATGAGAGCAGAGTACAAGCAGCTGAGATGAGATTCCTGAGAAGTATGGTCCAGAAAACGAGGAGGGACAGAGTGAGAAATGGGAAAGAACTGGGAGTACAGAAACTACATGACAAACTGGAGCAAAACAGATTGAGGTGGTTTGGACATGTCAAACGGATGAATGAAGTAAGGCTACCAAGACGAGCACTGGAACGACGGATGACAGGGAAGAGAGGACGAGGAAGACCAAGAATGCGTTGGATGGACTCGGTGGAGAATAGTATTAGAAAACGGAACCTGGATTGTAACACCGTGTCGGAAGAGGAATGGTGGAACGACAGAACAAAGTGGAGAGGAACCATATTTGCCCCCACCCAGTGTCAACTGAAAAGGGGAAATGAAGATGATGATGATGATGAAAATTATACATTATTAAAATAAGGAATATTATTAATATTTTTTCCTTAGTGGAAATGTTCACATATGTTTTTATTTCAATTGTAACTCTTTTTCCTTGGCCGTTTGGCTGCAATAAAACTGATTATTAATGTTTGTCAACAAAAAGACTGTTAAGTTTTTCCGGACAAATAATAATAATAGTAACGTATGGCCTCGGTGCCGGGTGCAAGCTTTGTTATTTGACACCCAGAGGGTAGCTTGCATGTCGAATTTTGTTGTTCCTTGAAGCACTATGAAAGTAAAGGAGGTTAGATATCTAAGCTCCTTGACACTATAGCGCCTTCTAGTAGAGAAATGAGGAACTTTGTGTTGGTGGAAAATCCCGAGATTAATTTTGCCACTATGAACATGGCCTACTGAATTCAAATGTGTTCTTTAACATGCCAACATTGTATGACATGCGTGCCATGATCTTTGCTGCCTTTCAAAAATCACTTACAATGGCCAGGAGCGAACCTGCAAGCTTTGGGGGTTAGTAATCAAACACCATAACCACTCACCCACCGTGGCAAACAAAACAAAGAGGTGATATAAGTACAGTCGGACTTAGATATCTCAAAGTGCTTTCGGAGATAGAAATTGCTTAGAGCTATCGAAAATTCGAGATCTAGAAATACATGAAGAAAGGGGTTCTATGCTGGGTAAACACTTGTAAGAATTGCTCAAGTTCTACAAAACAGTGTGCGACAGCATATCTCTATCTTTAATACATCGCCCACTATAAGTGTTTTTACGTTTTCATTTCTTCCAATAATCTCCATTCAGTGGAAATTTAAATTACTAGTTTTGGAGCGAGTTTATGAGCTAGCGGGCAAGCCTATTGCCCCAGCTTCGGCCAGCATGAAACTGTTGAGTCGTGTCGAGTTAAGACTCTAGAGATGAGTATATGTGTTTGGAGTTTCGCTGTTCACCTCGGCTTGTGTGAATTACGTCTGGGACCTGCCGTCTGTGCACCTTTTAAGCTTACACTTGGTGAACCGCCAACGATACTGAATGAAGCATTGATAGTAAATACATAAATCGATAGTCAACTGTTGCTACATTGCACATTGACCTCAACCTGTCTTCCAGCCTTAAATAGCATAATAAGCTACTGACAGAAATACACAGTCCAGGTGCCCTGCCCAACTCAATCCATATTGTAATTCCCATGTCACACATAAAGAACGTAATACAACTGCATTTTCACTACAACTTCGGAACAAGGGCATATACAGGGCGCTAGGGAATGTTCTCCGCAGTTCCTACATGCTTCTGCGAGAGATAGCGTCACCAGTTATGTTGGCAGCACGGCTGTCGCTTGTATCGAAACAAACAAACAAACGGTTAACTTTATACTCACCACAGCCATTCATAACATACAGTTGCACTCTTCCAATAATCTAACTGACGATTTCGACAGCCCACACGTGTGGCCTTCACCCTATCAAAGACACCGTGCTGCCAACTAAACTGATGACACTACCTCTCGCAGCTGCACATAGCCGCTGCGTAGAACATTTGCTGGCTCCCTGTATTTTATGTCTGGGAAATAAAATATTAATTGAGTTTCGAAATACTCGAGTAATCAAACTTCCAATTATAGAAAAAAACATGACATAAATTGTGTAGAACTTCGCCGGGGAATTAAAATTACTTTGAGATATCGAAAATTTCGAGATATAAAAGTTTGAGTAATAAATAGGTTAAAAGTTCCGCCTAACCAATACTTTTTATTAAATAAAGATCACTGTGTGGTCATTGGTGGGACATGTTTCGAGGCCTAATTGTTTTTGGCCTCTTCATCAGCCGATATGAATAAATAAATGTCAAAGACACAAATATGTATAGCGTAACACACTAAAATGTCCCTCGTTAGACCTTAGATGGTGCACCATAAAGAAGGATGGGAAATTGAATACATAAAACAACATAATATGATGTGAAAAAACGTGGCAACAGGTTTCATTGAGTTCACAACTATTGCTGCCGTGCAGAGCCAATACATTTGTTTTGGCATCTGTTGACCATAGTGAAGCGTGTGTTTGTTTTCGGGACTTTTTCCACATCATATTGTGTTGTTTTAAGTATTTAATTTCCCATTCTGCCAGGGTCTATCGTCTTGTTTATTTGTCTAAAAGCACTTTATAAACAAATAAATATATTTCCGTTGACTTTTCAAGAAATGAAAGATTTTTCCTGTACTATTGAGACGATTTGGAAGATTTTGGTACAAACCACACCTTCTAACTCCCTCTGGTTTAGGAGCTTGAGTTTTGTGAAACATACACCTTAACGTATTATATAATAAGATTTTTCCAACTTACCTGTGTTTTATAAACACTCTCAGCTTTGGAAGTGTAACACTTACCTTTATTTTCCATCCATGAATGAATGAGAGAATGTGAGGCTGCTAATAGAAAAGGTATGAAGTAAGACTGTTGAAGGTGAAGGTAATTGTGCTAACATAATTAGCCTATTCTTGTTATGACGGTCGCATAATAGGCACATCATAATCCGTGTTAATGATCTGCCTAGCTTGAAATGAGGCTCCATGGGAGGGAGTGCATATAAGACTACTCAAAATATTAATGGAGTGTAGGCTATAAAGATTAAGCTATTAATTGTCAGACAGTAAAAGAAAATCAAAGCTGCGTGAAATAAGGTAGATAAATCATGCACATGATGTGTGCATGCCCATCATTAATGGAATACTAGCGGACCCGTGCGAGAAATCTTGCATGTTCATAAACCACACTTTCTCCAATTGGTTTATAATGAGAGACTTAAGGAGAAAGGTTATGGTTTTTATTTCAACCAAATGATTATAGAACACCATTTACATTTTAGTTAGAATTCCAAGTTCTATGTTCCCTAACTTAAGAAGACAATCATTGAAAATTGTATCATCATAACTAGGGCTTGGATTTTTAGGTAAATAAATATTTTTTTATGTAAATACATATTTTAAGCATTTTTTCTATAAATACATAAATTCCTGCTGTTCACTTATTAGCACATAAAAGGACATAATATTTACATTAAAAAAATCAGTATGCTAGATCTTTCAGATTATTGCATTTTTGTTATGTGTTACTTCAACGAGGAAGAACCTGTGAGCAATCTAATCTTCATGCCAAACGTATGTCAGCTAGCAACTGTGTTATTCTTAACTTGTCGCCCCGTACCACTCACTGTGGAAGCCGGGGATTTCCTTGTCCATAGCCATATTGCTGCTAGATCTCCCCCCGCCAGCTACCTGGAACCTGTGTCACTCACATGCAGTTCATTTCTGGCACTGTGAAGTGTAAGGCAGTTCTACGATGCCTAAAGTAAAAGCAACTACAAGTTATCGTCTGCAGCAGTATGTTACAGAATTTAAAGATAACTAGATG
The DNA here is from genome assembly GCA_946902985.2 of Meconema thalassinum. Lineage (NCBI taxonomy): Eukaryota > Metazoa > Arthropoda > Insecta > Orthoptera > Tettigoniidae > Meconema > Meconema thalassinum. Next base: position 196,750,742 of record OX336395.1, read on the forward strand.
AAACCCGTCAAAACATGACGGACAATGGAAAACAAATTCACTGAAGAAGCTTCTTATATAAGTTACATTCTTTGTACGATTACTTTTTAGCACTATTGCAACTTTAAGGGCGTCAAAAGATAGCACTCTCAGCATTGCAACATATTGCTGGTCATAACTGAAAACGTGATGAGGTCATCATCATCTTGCACAGTTTCCAGCCACTGACCGGGTCTGTTTGGAACACAAGCCTCTCCAACGTCTTCTGTCTTCCCACCATCTCTCAGCCTCCACCCTTGTCCAGTCTTCTCCTCTCTTCTTCACGCTTTCTTCCACCCCCTTCAGCCACCTGTCTCTCGGTCTCCCTCTTGGTCTCTTTCCTTCCCACTTCGTCTCGTGTATCCTCCTGGGTATCCTCTTCTCCTCCATTCGTTTTACATGTCCATACCATCTAAGTCTAGATTTCTCTATACCATCCTGTAATGGTTCCTCCTTCATTAATTCTCTGGTCCTCTCATTTCTTATTCTGTCCCTCTTTGTAGCTCCAATACTGCTTCTCAAGAACCTCATCTCACTGGCCTGTATTTTGCTCTTCTCCCTTCCTTTCATAACCCAGGTCTCCGAGGCATACGTCAGGATAGGGACATAGTACGATATATGATCTACTTGCTGTTCTGAGGGATATCCCTGCTCCATAACATGCTTCTCACACTCCTCCGGAATGCTTCTGCCTGTCTCCCCCGCTCATTTATTTCTCTACCGTTTCTTCCATTCTCTTGTATCAGGCTTCCCAGATACTTGAAACTCTCCACTTTCTTCAGCTGTTCCCCACCAATTGTTATTCCCGTTGTGGTCCTTTCCTTCTTCCTTGTTGTGATCACCATCTCACTCTTATTTATGCTAAATTTCATCCCATATCCTTGTATTATTCCTTCCCACACGTCCAACTGTTCCTGTACCTCCTCCTCCTTGTTTCCACAATCATCAAATCATCCGCAAACACCATTGCTTTCATCTTTCCTTCCCCAATTACTTGTGCCGCTCGGGTCATTATGTCATCCATCACCACAATGAAAAGTATCGGTGACAGTGCACTTCTTTGTTTCAGGCCGTTTCTCTGTTCCACCCAGTCCGATCTCTCTCCTCCCACTTTCACACAGCTCACGCTTCCCTTGTACATCTCTTTTATCCTCCTTATAGTCCATTTTTCTACTCCTCTGTCCTCCAGGGACTTCCATACTTTGTTTCTGCATACACTGTCATATGCTTTCTCAATGTCCAGGAAGGCCATCAGTAGATCTGTTCCATACTCATAGTGCTGTTCTTGTAACTGACTTACAGCAAAAATCAAATCCACTGTGGACCTTCCTGCTCTGAAGCCATGTTGTTCTTCCCTCATCCCTCCTTCTATCCTTGTCCTAATTCTCCTTTCTAAAACTTTCTCAAACATCTTTGCACAATGACTCATCAGTGTTATTCCCCGATAGTTTCTGCATTCTGTTCTACTCCCTTTCTTGAAGATCGGGACAATTATTCCCTTTTTTCAGTCCTCTGGGGTCTTCCTTTCCTTCCATGCTGCCTTCATCACTCGGTACAACCATTGTATCCCCACCTCTCCTGCTGCTCTCACCATCTCCACACTCAACTCATCCACACCCGGTGCCTTCCCTCCTTACATCTTCCTCACTGCATCTTCCACTTCTTTCCATGTTAAGTCCTTTTCTGTTTGCAGTTCATCTACTGTACCTCTTCCCCGATTTCTTCTTCCTCGCCGAGGTTTCCATTTGGGTTCAGGAGTTCTTCAAAATATTCTTTCCAAATTTTCTTCAGTTCTTCCCTATTTTCTATCCCTTGTCCCCTTTTGTTCACCATTCTGACATAATCCGTAGGATCCTTCCGCCTCTTATTCTTTACCATCCCATACAGGACCTTTTTTGTACCTTCACTATCCTGCTGGTCATGACTTAAAACGTGATGAGGTAAATAGCCCAATACGTTCAAGAGTTTCTCCTTGAGCTTGATTGATTGTGATAAAGTAGGCCGAGCGAATAGGACATTGTTGCCTATTAAAAGAAAATGTACTGTACCTGCAAGTGTTTTATCGGAAGGTGTTAAATCAAGTCGTAGGATTTGAGCTCTCTGCCTAATATTACTGCATCTATTATATCCGAATCCAAGCAATTTCTTACACATTTTTTACAATTAATATATTACCATATATGAGTCCTTGGGAAACGTTCAGATTTCTAAGGAGCATAACTATGGCTCAAACGTTCGGAGTATGTGGAGGCGAATCACTTAATTCCAAGGAATTGAAAAATTCAGTAATAGGAAAATGAAGTAGCTGGCTTTCATCTTCAGTATCCAATCTGTTAACGCTGATGTATGTGTTTGAACTACTGGATATAAGTTCAATGACTTTTAAATTAATATCATTACATTGTTGCAGCTTGGCAAATATTTTATATTCCAGCAGATCAATTTTACCCTCACAACAGTAAAGACCAAAGTAATCACGCATAGATTTTACGCAAGAGAAGTACAATGTAGAACAATGTTTACATTTGATCGTCAAAGACCGTACAGTACAATGTACTGCATAATATCTGGAATTGTTTCTGAAATGGCCTATTTATATTGGATTTTAAATGTGGCTTCGTATTATTCGATAACACTATAGTGTCCTGCAATAACGGAGCCGCTAAATATTACATGGCAAATAATACTTCCATTGCCGAAATCAACTGCGTAGTTAGACTCAGTACTCTAAACAAATAATCATTAAACAATTGTCTTATACAATGAAGTTCAACATGACCGTCCAGAGAGTTTCATACTCAAGTTGGTTGGTGAGGAGAATGCGATGAGACTGATCGCTTAAAATAAATTCCTTATAATTGTTCCTGCCAGCGAAATTTTTTGCGATAGTTTGAAAACGCAGCTCAGAATGACGTTCTTCATTTTGTTATAAACAGTACGAAACTGCTCTAAATAAGCAATTTCCATCACCTGTTATAGGTTATGACAGTACAATTTGCAGGGGAACATAGAATCACTTCGCCAACTACTGGAACGACCATAGGCCTATACTCAATACTCACTTCGGCAGTCACCCTAATGGAGGCAGTTTTTGAATTATATGTCCCGTGCATGTCAAAAATCGTATTATCACATGGAGGCCCACCTATTCTTGTTTATCGCCCCGGAGACCCGAGTTACATTTCCTGCTCTGCCAAGAAATTGAATTCTGGTCTGAGGGCAAAAACGGGGCACATTCAGTCTTTTGAGGTATAACTAAGAAGAGGAAGGTTTAATTCCCACCTCGACAATCTTGGATGTGGTTTTCCGTGGTTTCCCACTTCCACTTAAGGCAAATACCGGGATGGTTCCTAACTTAAGGCCTTGGCCGTCTCCTTGCCATTTACCACCTTAATTACAAATACACACAGTAATACAGCCATCACAATAACACAGGTTATGAGAGAAAATTTCACACATACTCATCCAAGTACACGGGGCTGAGTGACCACGATGTCGGAGCCCTTCAAACGAATTATGTTTGCCAAGTGTCTCTTATGGCGAAAGCAATTGTGGACACGCGCGAGTGCCTGGAAAACTACTTTTTTCTTTAATAATTTAAGAGTATATCGACGATGCATAATTATAACTTTTAGTCTAGGACGCTAATAACTTGACCACCGAAGCATTGGGAAGAAATTGCAATATTGAGGTACATAAACAACATAGCCTACACATTCAACTGTCGGTTAATGTTCCTCAAAATTTCCCTTCTTAAATATTCCCCTCCTTTATAATTCTCCATCACGTGAAAAAGTGCCATGTCTTGGGTTTTAAATATATTGATGCAATGGTGCTGCCATCTGCTGTCAGTTACTGGAACTATATGGGCGATGTACTGCCATCTGTTGTCAGTTATAGGAACTGATTGCAGATATTTAAACGGCGTACGGGGCGTACTGAGGACAACAGTTTGCTCTTTTGATCACATTCTGTAATGCAATGGTAAAACGGAAATAAAACATATTGAGAGGGAATGTAGAAATATGTATCTTTTACAGACATAAAACCTTACTAATACTCCTTGATTAAACAATATTTCAATGGTAAAAAAAAAAAAAAATACATGTACCGGCGAGGACTGGGATCGAACCGGCGAACCTAGTAACCACAGACTGTCGCCTTGACCACATAGCTACTCGCGCAATCTTGTTCACCAGCAGACGCAGCCATTCATTATCTTCAGAAGCTGCTGTCTGAAGGAAATAATCCATTTCATTATCCAAATAAATCAATGTAGCACATTCGTATACGTCCATACTGTTATTATATTTTATTGCCAGAGTTTTTGTGGGTATCTACTCACATAACGTAACGGCGGTGCTTTTGAGGATCCAACCAGCCTTCGGGCTAACAGACAGACTTGGTTAATGTATGTTTTCAATTACATGGAAGCTTATTAAATAACTTACATTTTAATGGAATTCTCACCGCCATTTTGTCATGACCACAGGCGGATTGTGCGCATGCGTGAGGGAGAAGAATTCTGCTATTTTCTATATTAATTCAAAAATATACCGAGAGGGAATGTAGAAATATGTATCATTAACAGACATAAAACCTTACTAATACTCCTTGATTAAACAATATTTCAGTGGTAAAAAAAAAAATATCTGTAAGGGGTGGGATCGAACCGGTGAACCTAGGAACCACAGTCTGTCGTCTTAACCACATAGCTACTCGCGGATTCTTGGTCAGCAGCAGACGCAGCCGTTCTTTATCAGTAAAAGCCGCTGTCTGAAGGAAATAATCCATTTCATTATCCAAATGAATCAATGTTGCACATTCGTATACGTTCATACTGTTATTATATTTTATTGCCAGAACTTGGTTAATAAGAACTTTATTGCAGCCAATGGCCAAATTAATAAATTAACATTAAAAGACAAAAAAGATTGATTGCCTTAGTCTTCACTACAAAACATTGTAAGTGTGACCCGTTTTTGTTTGCACAACATCACGTGATACCTATCACACTGCTCTCCACATAGCAAACAGATGCACTGCTGGTCCGGCTGATGAAATCTCTTCTTGGTGCATACTTGAAAGTGAAAACCATGCACCGAAAATCTCGTGACTATATGACGCAAATCGTACAATGCATTTGTCCATTCAGTTGAAAGCATCGCGTCAGTGCCGTAAAAGTCGTCCCATATGTCTTCTCTCTTCCTTTTCAATTCTGTCAGTAGCGTCTCATATCCAGGTGTAACGGGCAGCAGTAGGTTCAGTCTCAGGTCTTCAACAAAATATGGCTCTCTAGCTAGCAGGTAAACCAAACGGGATGGCGTGTACTTTGAAGGCACAAAGCTCTCTTGAGATAGATGGATTTTACTCTTTCCAGATCTGCCAGGTGTTTCCTCTTGAGGTGTATCCATATATTTTCCAATCCATACGATGCAATTGGTGCTATTTTTACATGAAACAATTGGATTGCAGTCTTTAGGGACAATTTATGAATTTGTTTTATGTCACTCATCGCTTTCACTGCAGCGGTCAGCTTGTCTCTCATATGGATTGTAAAAACGTTTCCCAGAGTCTGCAAAGTTATCCCGAGATACTTAAAATGAGTCACCGATGGAATAAGTCTGTCTTTATAGCTTATCTTTCCCCGCTTCCCTCCTTTCCTGAATGTCATCATAACTGTCTTGTCCTCGTTTAAGCGTATGTATGTTTTCAATTACATGGAAGCTTATTAAATAAACTTACATTTTAATGGAATTCTCACCGCCATTTTGTCATGACCTCAGGCGGATTGTGCGCATGCGTGAGGGAGAAGAATTCTGCTATTTTCTATATTAATTCAAAAATATACCGAGAGGGAATGTAGAAATATGTATCTTTAACAGACATATAACCTTACTAATACTCCTTGATTAAACAATATTTCAGTGGTAAAAAAAAATATCTGCGAGGGCTGGGATCGAACCGGTGAACCTTGGAACTGCAGTCTGTCGCCTTAACCACATAGCTACTCGCGCACTCTTGGTCAGCAGCAGACGCAGCCGTTCTTTATCATTAAAAGCCGCTGTCTGAAGGAAATAATCCATTTCAATATCCAAATAAATCAATGTTGCACATTGGTATACGTTCATACTGTTATTATATTTTATTGTCAGAACTTGGTTAATGTATGTTTTCAATTACATGCAAGCTTATTAAATAACTTACATTTTAATGGACTTCTCACCGCCATTTTGTCATGACCCCAGGCGGATTGTGCGCATGCGTGAGGGCCATGAATTCTGCTATTTTCTATATTAATTCAAAAATATACCGTAATATATTTGTTTATTTTATAGACACTCTGCAAATCTAGAGGCCAAGAGCTTTCGTTAGAGTGCTCTACGAAGTAAATCGGTTCTGTCGTTCTCTCAATCTCGAGGTAACAAAAATCACCTTACTGTTTTAAATATATAGATTTTACTTCTGAAGGGGGCGTTCTGTTCTGCCAACCATGTGGGAAAGCAATCAAGGCTGAACAGCGATTTGAAGTTGCACAACACCTCAAGGGCAAGAAATATATTGCCGTAGTTTCGTGCCTTCAGAAGAACTGTTTCGTGATAATCTTCGGTCATTCGTGAGTACTGCATATTGTTTATATTCACATTAATGAACAAAATTATAATTAAATATTTTTACTTTTTTGTCACATATTTCAGGTATTTTTAATACATAAAAAATAAATATATTCCCTATTTTTAGCACCTAAAAATCCGAGCCCTAATCATAACACTCACCGGTTATTCGATATTTATGAAATTATACGATTTGAGTACTCATTCCTTTGATTTACTGTTTCCAAAATCCATGCAAAATGATAAAGGAATGACCTCGGAATGTTAAAATGACATGAAACAGGCGTCACAGCAGCCAAAATGTGAAGTGGACAGCGATTATCGAGCATATTTTCCTACAGCATCAGTATCTGCAAATCACATACTTCGTACATATTTTTAAAGTCATTTTTTAAAGAAATTATAGATATTTATGAAAATAGAATGCGATTAGTCTCTGCTAATGTCTATTCTCTTTCATTTGAATACTAATTTGTCACTATCGGTCGCATGTGAGTGCCGCAGGAGGGATCTGTAATAATGAAATAATATAAATGATTGGCTTTCATGGCCAAATAAGCAAATCTTCTAGGATTATGCTGTGTCTATTCTGGGGATTCGCCTAGGTACTTCGAAGTAAAGATAGCTTTGAAGCCATTTTGCAGTGTTGCCTTATGGAAAATCCACAGCCTGCATCCAATCGACTGACTGGGTCAGGGAATGGAATGAATGAAGCCCCCCCTTCTAACGGCGAGGATATGAACTGTGCCGGCTGCCGAAGCCTATCGCACTCCCCTGGGGCAATGATTAAATGAATGACAGATGAAATGAAATGATAGTGGAGAGTGTTGATGGAATGAAATTGTGACAGGGAAAACCGGAGTACCCGGGGATAAACCTGTCTGCCTCCGCTTTGTCCCGCACAAATCTCACAGGGAGTGACCGGGATTTGAACCACGGATCCAGCGGTGAGAGGCCGGCGTGCTGCCGCCTAAGCCACAGAGGCTACAGTGTTGCCATATTAAGAATTAATATTACAGCTTTCAGTCGGTCAACACAAAATAATTCCAATTACTGGAATATATGAAAAAAAAAAAAAAACTGAAATAAATTAAATGTGATTAAGATTAGAAGGAGAAAACTTAGGGATCACATGTTTCTCTCCTCAAGCGAGCATCATCAGATCGAAATACAGTGGAACTTGGATAATTCGAACCTCAAGGGACCAGTAAAAAAAATCGAATTATCCAAAAATTCGAATTAAGAAAGTTCTTAGAAAAGGGTAGAGAAAATACAGTATATTGTATTACGTTTACATAATGATTTATGTTCAACAAAGGAGATTAACAGGCAATGGTACTTTATAAAGACTGTATCGTGAATAACCTCAAAAGTTTCAAATGAAAAATAAAACCAAAATTTACTATTCACTTATTTAACGACCGTAGTAATCCAGCCACCTAGTTAAGTCTCAGAGAAATCTACTATTTTTCAGAAAAGTTTGAGATTTTTACCTGTTTCCTACAATTATGTCTCTTGGCCGTCACAAAAGAATCTAACAAATTTAAGGAACGGATAAGAGAACCACTTACGTCTTTACTACCTTTAAAAAACGCCTAAGTTCTGTGATGTGGTTTGTTGCTTGGGCTGCACTCGGAACAGTTTTTTCGGGAACTGACCCAACTGTTTGGCTTCCGATCGGCTTTTTACACTAAAAACTTCGTATTATCCAAAATATAATTCGAATTAGCCATGATTTTTTAGCATTGATTGTATATAAAATGCTAGGGACCAAGAGATAAATTCGAATTAAAGAAGATTTTGAATTATAGAAGTTCGAATTAGCCACGTTCCACTGTATATAAGACAAATGTTGCTGTTGTTGTTGTTGTTGTTTGAGTCTTCAGTCTGTCGACTGGTTTGATGCAGCCCTGTCCTGAACTAATTGTTTCATCTCTACATAGCTACCACATCCTACATCCAAGGCAATCTGTTTAACATATTTAACAAAACAGTATAAAAACTGTAGGGGTAGATCAAGGTTAGAATATGAAGGGTCCACGGGAAGAAGGGGGAATGTCACTCAAATGTAAAATCGAGATATCAGCGCGATTTGGTAGGCCTCTTTGCAACGTAGGCCTCTTTGCAACGTATTGTAGGCACAATATTGTGTCTGGCTAAGAACAATGAGGGTCGTGAGAAAATGACCGTTTCAAGTTGACGCGTACATATAAGTAATGAAACTTGAAAATACGTTTCCTGAACATTTTACATTATTTGACATTCCACCGTCTTCCCGTGGACCCTTCATATTCTAACCTTGATCTACCCCTACAGTTTTTATACTGTTTTGTTTTGTAGAGCTATTTGTCTTATATATTTGGATCTGATGATGCTCACTTGATGAGCGAAACATGTCATCTCTAAGTTTACTTCTTCTCCTTGTCCTCCTCCTGATCCTTCTCCTCTTTCTCCTTCTCCTCTTTCTCCTCCTCCTCTTTCTCCTCCTCCTCCCTTCTCTTCCTCCTTCTCCTTCAATATTCCATAACAATATATACACATCTTAATCACATGTAATTTATTTCAGGTTATTTTTTCACTTGTTACATTATTTGGGTTTCATTTGTGTTGACCGACTCAAAGTTACAATATCAATTGGTACTTCAAGACAGACTCAACAGCAGCTTCTTGGTTCACCCTGCCTGGACTGTCACTGGGGTGCACGGTTCACTATACCAATTAGGTCCAACAACCCTGTTAATAAGCCTAATTTGATACACCTATACATGAATTAAACCATGTTTTAATTGGTTAAGGTAAGTTTTGTCTATTGACTGCCGGTGGATCATTTGGAATTTGGTATTAATCTTAGTGCATCTCACAAAGCCTCCGTGGCTTAGGCGGCAGCACGCCGGGCTCTCACCGCTGAGTCCGTGGTTCAAATCCCTGTCACTCCATGTGAGATCTGTGCTGGACAAAACGGAGGCAGACAGGTTTTTCTCCGGGTACTCCTGTTTTCCCTGTCAAAATTTCATTCCAGCAACACTCTCCACTATCATTTCATTTCATCTGTCATTCATTTAATCATTGCCCCAGAGGAGTGCGTCAGGCCTCGGCAGCCGGCACAGTCCATATCCTCGCCGCTAGATGGGGGCTTCATTCATTCCATTCCTGACCCGGTCGGAGACTGGAAGCAGGCTGTGGATTTTCATTTCTTAGTGCATCTCACAGAAACTTCACAACAGACGCGGCAAAAACCTAGAAGAGTTGCTGAAGTTTAATTAATTAACCGTGAAAGTCAATATATCCAGTAGTATAAAATAAAGTCCTCTGGGCTAATCTCGAGAACTGCTGGACAGAATTTGATGAGGTGTTCACCTTAAAGCATTTTTGAGAAAGGTTTGCACGTTTAGAATCATTCTTCTAACCACCAAGGGAAGTCAAGAAAAACTATTTAAGTGAAACAAATCAAAGAAGAAAAATAACCAAAATCCTTGCGTTTTTTCAGCTTACACTGACGAAACTATCTCTACATAGTTTAAAACTAAGTCCCCGATTCTTGGATGTAACGGGTAATCTCGAGAACCACTGGATGGATTTTGAAACGGTTTTCACCTCTCTGTACAGGATTTCTCGTTGAAGGTTTATGTAGAAAAACATTCATTTATGACCAAAGGAAGCCAAGCAGTAATGATTTCAGTGAATCAAGTTGAAGAATAACCTGCCGTCCGTGCGCCTTTTAAGCTTACGCTGGGTAAACCGTTAAAGATATATCAATACGTTTGTGCAGCATAAAACATTGTACATTCAAAAGCCCACGACAGCATATCTATCTTAAATACACAGCCCTCTATAACTTAAGGTGTTTAAAGTTGGAATTTGTTATTAATTGCAATATTAAACACTTACAATGGACTTTGAAGATACGTTTCAACCTTTAGGCCTACATTGAACAAGCAATGAAGGAAATGAGAGAAAAATTTAAAGTAGGAGTAAGGGTTCAAGGAGAAATCATTTCAACTCTGAAATTTTCTGTTGACATAGTCATCTTATTAGTCTAAACAGGATGAAAGTTCCGCCAGATCAATACTTTATTAATAGAGATCACTGGGTGGTCATTAATGGGACATGTTTTGAGGCCTAAATATCATCAGCCGCTATGACAGAACGATACAAGAATATTTACTGCCTAGCACTTAAAATTCCCTTAGAATTGAATCTTGTATGGTCGTCGTCGGCTTTAACTCGTTTCCGAGTATACATCTTCTTCCAAAACAGTCTAAAATAATCTAAGGTTGAGGTCTGTGGGCATGTTTGCGGTGACTGAACAGCCCAATGCGTGCATGAAACAAACGTCCACACAGATCACACAGAACTGTTGGTGGAGGGCGTGGCTGTGCTGCACGGAGCTTACGTGCTTGTCGCTTGGCCTTAACAATTCTACGACGTTCTTCTTCAAACATTTTGACAGCAGCCGGGATGGTCTGGCGCCAAGTTGAACGGTCTTTAGCAAGCTGGTCCCAGGTTTGTGGATTGAGACCTGTCAACTTCATATTCTGCTTGAATTGGTCCTTGTAACGTCTCTTAGGGCCTCCATGAGGTCTGGTGCCGGAGGTGAGTTCACCATACAGAACCTGGCGTGGTAGTCTCGTATCATCCATCCGTTGGACATGTCCAATCCATCTAAGTTGATGACCAATGATGGATGATTCTATACTATTTGCAAGCGCTTTCTCAAGAACATCAAGATTGGTGATGTGGTCTTCCCACTTTATCTTAAGGATGGATCGAAGCTTCTGTTGATGGAAGCGCTCAAGCTTTCGGAAGTCATGTCGATAGAGGGTCCAGGTTTCACAGCCATACAACAATGTTGAGATAACAACAGCTTGGTACACCATGAGCTTCGTCTTCACGGTCAGATCTTTATTCAAGAAGACCCGGTGCGATAGTCGCCCAAATGCCGCATGGGCAGCACCGATTCTCTTCTCAACATCCTGCCCACAATTGCCGTGTACAGATAGCAGACTGCCCAGATACGAGAAGTGGTCTACCTGCTCCAATGGAGTATCTGAGATAGAAATGTTGAAGTGCGGAAGGGAAGTGCCTGGTGAGGGTTGTGCCAGAACCTTGGTCTTCTGAACATTAATGGTGAGACCAAAACGTTCACATGCATTCTTGTAGCAATTAACAGTCTGTTGCAACTCCACTGGCGTGAGTGTAGGCGATGCTGCATCATCTGCATACAACATATTGGTTATCTTCGTAACCTGAGTTAGCTTCTTGGAGCGAAATCGAGCTAGGTTGAAGAGCCCTCCATCAAATCGGTACCTGACATCTACACCTGGGATGTTTGTGGGCGATTTATAGAGCATTGCAGCCAAATACAATGCAAACAGTGTTGGAGCAAGTACGCAGCCTTGTTTCAGTCCATGAGTGATAGGAAATTCGTCAGAGATCTTATTTTGCTGACAAACCTGACCGGTCATGCCATCATGGAGAGCTTGGATTAGATCAACAAAGCGTCGAGGACAGCCAAAGCGTTGTAGCACCGCCCACATAGCAGATCTTGGAACTGAGTCAAAGGCCTTTTCCAGATCATAAAAGACTAAGAAGAGTGGATTCTGTTGCTCACTACATTTTTCTTGTAGTTGTCTTATGCAGAAAATCAAGTCAGTTGTGCTTCTGGAAGATCGAAATCCACACTGGGACTCGGGGAGGATCTTTTCTGAGATAACCTGAAGGCGGTTAAGTAAAATTCTGGCGAGAATTTTACCCACAGTAGATAGTAGCGATATACCGCGATAGTTGCCACAAACACTACGATCACCTTTCTTGAAGATTGTGATGATAGTGGCGTTCTTTAGGTCACCAGGTACTTCTCCTAATTCCCAAATTTTGAGAATAAGAGTGAAAATCCGCGTTTTGAGGGACTGACCTCCAGCTTGAATTAATTCCAGTGGGATGTTATCTGGGCCAGATGCCTTTCTTGGTTTCATTTGATTGAGAGCTACACTGAATTCCGTGTAAGAAGGAGGTACAGCCATCCATGGTTGTTCAGGATATTTCGGCACATCACGGAGGAAGTCTTCTGCAGCTGTTGAGGGACGATTTAGAAGGATGGAGAAATGTTCCTTCCAACGCTCTAAGATATCATGGCTGTCAGTAAGAGTGGCAGAGTTGTCAGCACTTTTTAGTGTACCTGATGAAGAACGAAGTGGGCCATATATCTCTTTAATCCCTGCATAGAAGTTCCTCAGATCACGAGTATCAGATAGCCTCTGAAGTTCCTCAGCTTTCCGCTGCCACCAAGTATTCTTTATCTCTCTTATTTGTGTCTGACACTTACTCTTGAGTTCTAAATACAGAGCTTTCTTCGTATTTGAGGATGGGTCTTGAAGATGAGATAGATAGGCTTCCCTTTTGATGTTGATGAGACGCAAAATTTCTTCATTGTTGTCATCAAACCAGTCTTGACTTTTCTGCTTTGCCAAACCAATGGTTTCTTCAGCTGACTTAGTGATTATCTCCCTCAGATTGGTCCATTCTTCTCGAATGTCACTTGTTTTAACTGGATGATCTGATAGCTGACAGCACATGTGAACAATAATAAAATAAAGGAAACACCCGAGACGTTAATTATCCACGTTGGTACAAACGACATTCTAAACTCAACAACACCCAGTGATATAATGGCCGAGGCTGGTACTCTTATTGCGACAGTAAAAGTGAAGTTTCCGGAGACAAAGCTTTGTCTCAGTGGAGTGTTATATAGGAATGATGTCGACTACCGCTATGTGGATGCTGTAAATTCCACACTAGACTGGCTGTGTCGCAATGGAGACGTCCTTTTTGTCGATGCAAATGGATGGCTTAATGACTATGATTTTAGTACAGATGGGTTACACCTCAATAGGAAAGGGACCTCTAAGTTCGGTAAACTGCTGAATAGGATATCTAAGAAAATGCTTTCGGGAAACTAATTCAGAAAATGGGGGGCATAAATGAGTCCACTGGAAAAGATACAGTAAATCAGTACCACGAAAAACAGGACTCGAGTCAGGGGAGCAAGGGATTACTAATTGCACACCCACAACATCAAAATTTGAAGGGGGAGGGGGGTCTAAGATTGCTCTTGGTAAATTGTCAAAGTGTAGTAAACAAGCAAATAAAACTCAGTACAGCAATGGAAGCATATGAAATTGATGTGGCGATAGGAGTGGAATCATGGCTGAGAGAAGGGGTAGGAAATAGAGAAGTATTCCCAGAAGGGTATGTAGTCTATCGTAGAGACCGAGGAAATAAGAAGGGAGGGGGGGTGTTTATACTGGTGAAGGAAACTTACTGCTCACATGAATGGTTTACCGACGAAAAGGATGAAATATTAGGGATAAAATTAGTTTGTGACAATATGAAGGAGGTGGGAATTATAGGAATATATAGGCCTGGGAGAGAGAAAAGAGACATGGAAATATTTGAGAAACTAATAGATTACACTCATAAAAACAATAATGACATGATAATAATTGGGGGGGATTTAAACTTGCCAGAAGTTGATTGGAATGGAGCTGCAACAGAAGCCCATGAACAGAAACTTGCAAATAAATTAGTTTGAGAGGGAGGATTTACACAAGTAGTGCAAGCACCAACTAGACTCAGCAATTTGCTGGATGTATTCCTGATAAAACCAGGGGAACTTGTTGATAAAACCCACGTAATTGAAGGAATAGGTGACCATAAGGCTGCAATAATGGACGTTGGTCTGGTACCAAAAAGGCTTAATAGGAGGGTCACACAGGACAAGAAATTATACAGAAAAACTAAATTCGATGAATTTGGAGCTTACCTGAAATCAAAATTTAATTCTTGGATAAGTGAAGGGAGTATTGTGGATACACTCTGGGCAAATTTTAAGGAAATCATTTGGGAGGGTGAGAAGATATTTGTACCTATTAAGAAGGGAAAAACAACCTCAGACCCTGTTTACTATACAAAGGACATACGAAAATTAAAAAGGAAATGTAGAATGGTAAACAGTCAAATCAAAGAGGGCAGGGGAAACAGAGAAACCAGAAAGCAGCTAATAAAGGAGCTCAATAGGTTGAAAAAGGAAGCAAAGGAAAATTACATGAATGGCATACTTCATGAGGGTAAAGGCCACATAGGGAAATGGAAAAAGATGTATTCATACATTAAAAACCAAAAGGGAAACGGAATCCACATTCCCACAATGGAGGGAGAAAAGGGTGAGCATTTATTTGCAGATAATGAGAAAGCAAACCTATTTAGTAGGGAATTCATAGATTCAGTGGAAGATTGTCATGAGTTGGAAACCGTAAATGAGACTGGAGAGGGTGAAACACATAAGGACACAAGAAGCTTCACCTTTACAAATGAGGATATTTTTAGAGAAATCAAACTGCTTCAGCAAGGAAAAGCAGCAGGGTGTGATCAAATTACTGGGGAATTAATAAAGGCAATGGGGTGGTATATAGTGCCTTATTTAAAGTTTCTTTTCGACTATGTCATGAACAATAGTAGAATACCAAAGGAATGGAAGGAATCTATAATAATACCAATTTATAAAGGAAAAGGAGATAGAAATAAACCTGAGAACTACAGACCAGTAAGTCTGACCAGTGTAGTTTGTAAAATCTTGGAGAGTTTAATAGTAAAATATATTAGAGGGGTATGTGAAGATAAAAATTGGTTCCTTAGGAGCCTGTATGGATTTAGAAAGAAATTTTCTTGTGAGGCACAACTGGTGGGATTTCAGCAGGACATATCAGATCGGTTGGATCTAGGGGGACAGATGGACTGCATAGCTATAGACCTTTCCAAAGCTTTTGACAGAGTGGAACATGGAGTATTATTAAAGAAAGTGGAGAGAATTGGATTGGACTCGAGGGTTGTACGTTGGATAGGAACATTTCTAAACTCAAGGGTTCAGAGAGTCAGAGTAGGGAATTACGTATCACAGGAAGAGAAAGTTAAGAAGGGAATTCCACAGGGTAGTAAAATTGGTCCATTGCTTTTCCTCATCATCATCATCATCATCATCTTGCACAGTTTCCAGCCACTGGCCGGGTCTGTTTGGAACACAAGCCTCTCCAACGTCTTCTGTCTTCCCACCATCTCTCAGCCTCCACCCTTGTCCAGTCTTCTCCTCTCTTCTTCACGCTTTCTTCCACCCCCTTCAGCCACCTGTCTCTCGGTCTTCCCCTCGGTCTCTTTCCTTCCCACTTCGTCTCATGTATTCTCCTGGGTATCCTCTTCTCCTCCATTCGTTTTACATGTCCATACCATCTAAGTCTAGATTTCTCTATACCATCCTGTAATGGTTCCTCCTTCATTAATTCTCTGGTCCTCTCATTTCTTATTCTGTCCATCTTTGTAGCTCCAATACTGCTTCTCAAGAACCTCATCTCACTGGCCTGTATTTTGCTCCTCTCCCTTCCTTTCATAACCCAGGTCTCCGAGGCATACGTCAGGATAGGGACATAGTACGTCCGATATATGATCTTTTTGCTGTTCTGAGGGACATCCTTGCTCCATAACATGCTTCTCACACTCCTCCGAAATGCTTCTGCCTGCCTCCCCCGCTCATTTATTTCTCTATCGTTTCTTCCATTATCTTGTATCAGGCTTCCCAGATACTTAAAACTCTCCACTTTCTTCAGCTGTTCCCCACCAATTGTTATTCCCGTTGTGGTTCTTTCCTTCTTCCTTGTTGTGATCACCATCTCACTCTTATTTATGCTAAATTTCATCCCATATCCTTGTATTACTCCTTCCCACACGTCCAACTGTTCCTGTACCTCCTCCTCCTTGTTTCCCCAAATCATCAAATCATCTGCAAACACCATTGCTTTCATCTTTCCGTCCCCAATTACTTGTGCCACTCGGGTCATTATGTCATCCATCACCACAATGAAAAGTAACGGTGACAGTGCACTTCCTTGTTTCAGGCCGTTTCCCTGTTCCAACCAGTCAGATCTCTCTCCTCCCACTTTCACACAGCTCACGCTTCCCTTGTACATCTCCTTTATCCTCTTTATAGTCCATTTCTCTACTCCTCTATCCTCCAGGGACTTCCATACTTTGTTTCTGCATACACTGTCATATGCTTTCTCAATGTCCAGGAAGGCCATCAGTAGATCTGTTCCATATTCATAGTGCTGTTCTTGTAACTGCCTTACAGCAAAAATCAAATCCACTGTGGACCTTCCTGCTCTGAAGCCATGTTGTTCTTCCCTCATCCCTCCTTCTATCCTTGTCCTAATTCTCTTTTCCAAAACTTTCTCGAAGATCTTTGCACAATGACTCATCAGTGTTATTCCCCGATAGTTTCTGCAATCTGTTCTACTACCTTTCTTGAAGATCGGGACAATGATTCCTTTTTTCCAGTCCTCTGGGGTCTTCCTTTCCTTCCATGCTGTCCTCATCACTCGGTACAGCCACTGTATCCCCACCTCTCCTGCTGCTCTCACCATCTCCACACTCAACTCATCCACACCCGGTGCCTTCCCTCCTTTCATCTTGTTCACTGCATCTTCCACTTCTTTCCATGTTAAGTCCTTTTCTGTTTGCAGTTCATCTTCCTCTTCCCCGATTTCTTCCTCCTCACCATCTTTTCCATTTGGGTTCAGAAGTTCTTCAAAATATTCTTTCCACATTTTCTTCAGTTCTTCCCTATTTTCTATCTCTTGTCCCCTTTTGTTCACCATTCTAACATAATCCGTAGGATCCTTCCGCCTCTTATCTTTCACCATCCCATACAGGACCTTTTTTGTACCTTCACTATCCTCCTCCATCATCTTTGTCCACTCTTCCATCCACTTCCTTCTCTCCTCAGCCACCACTCTCTTCGCCTCCTTCTTTCTTTCCTGGTACTCTTCCCTTGTCTCTACCGTCCTATTTTGATACCACCTCCTAAAGGCTCTATTCTTTTCCCTTACTATATCTTTTGTCTTCTCATTCCACCATGGTGTTTCCTTCCACCTCTTCTTACTACTTGTCCTCCCACATACTGCTTCTGCTGCACCCACTAGTGTCTTCTTAAATCTAGCCCATTCCTCTTCCACCCCTCTTTCTTCATCTGTTGGAATTCCTTCCTTTACCATTTTGAGGTACTCGACCCTTCTATCCCCTTCTTTCAGTTTCCATATCCTTATACGTCTTTCCTGGTTCTCAGTCCCTTTCTTCTCCTTACTCCCTCTCAGGTTCATTACCAGTAATCGATGGTCGCTATCCAGGTTCTCCGATGGTATAACCTTGATGTCCGTGATGTTCTTATTTAGTTCTTTCTCATACAGTATATAGTCGACCACCGACTTCCTGGTCAAGTCATCACTGTACCATGTGATTGTGTGGCTCTCTCTTTTCTTAAACCAGGAGTTCCCAACTAGCAGGCTGTTCCTCTGGCAGAAGTCCAACAGTCTCTTTCCTTCCTCATTTCTTCCACCCCAACCCTCTGGTCCTAGAACACTCTCATAACCTTGTCTTTCTCTTCCTACATGGGCATTGAGGTCCCCCATAACAATCATATTTCTTCCTACCAGCTGCTTCTGTAATTCCTCTTCAAACTCCTCCTTCTCTTCAGAAGCGCAGCCTACTTGTGGAGCATATACTTGCACTATTTCTACGGTCTCTCCCCTCAGTGCTACTTTCACTTTCATCATCCTATCACTTATTCTCCTCACTTCTTCTTTCAAACCATCTCGTACTACTACTCCCACTCCATTCCTCTTTCCCTCTTCGTTCCCACTCCAGTACAGTCTATAGCCTTTTCTCAGTACTCTCCTTCCTTCCCCTTTCCACTTTGTTTCTGCCAATCCCAATAAATCCAACTTCCTTCTTTCCATCATATCCACTATCTCCTCCACCTTCCCCGTCAGCGTTCTTAGGTTTAAAGTTCCAAATCTTAGTCCGTGTGTACAGCCGTGTCGTCGTCTATTAAATCCATCCTGTCCGAGGCTCGTTCCATTTTTGAAAGCATTTGGTTTAATCCACTACTGGCTTGCTGGGCCTATCGTAGCTTCACCAGAGCCCCGTTAGCCGTCACTTTTCAGGGTTCCTGTAGGACCTTCACAGCTACCGTAACGGTCCCGGGGCACACGAAGTCCCCACTGTACTTCGCCCCTACAGGCAATCCCCTACTTTGTGCCGTTGCCCGTTTTCCTAATATATGCAAATGATTTAGGGAACAATATAGCATCAAAAATAAGATTGTATGCAGATGACATTATCATCTATAGGGAAATAAATAATATAGAGGATTGTAAAATATTACAAAGGGACCTCGACAGTATCCAACATTGGGTTGAAGAGAACCACATGAAGGTTAACGGAGGTAAATCAACTGTCACAATATTCACAAACAAGAGATTAAAAACTGAATTTCAATATACATTGGATGGGGTAATCGTACCAAAAGATGACAAGTGCAAATACTTAGGTGTGAGATTTGATAGTAAATTGCACTGGAAGGGTCATGTTGGAGACATTGTTGGGAAAGCATACAGATCGTTACATGTCATTATGCGACTACTTAGAGGATGCAACAAAGAAATAAGAGAGAAAAGTTACCTAAGTTTGGTTCGTCCAATATTGGAATATGCAAGCAGTGTATGGGATCCGCACCAGGAATACCTAATAAAAGAAATTGAGAGTGTTCAAAGGAAAGCAGCAAGATTTGTGATAGGGGATTTTAGGAGAAGAAGCAGTGTATCAGATATGTTAGAGAAGCTTGGGTGGGAAACATTAAGTAAGAGAAGGGAGAAAAACAGACTTGTAGGGTTATATAGAGCATATACAGGAGAGGAAGCATGGGGGGAAATCCGTGAGAGGCTCCAATTGGAAAGTAATTATATTGGCAGGGCAGACCACAAATTCAAAATTGGACGGCACTTTAGCAGAAGCGATTGGGGTAAATTTTCATTCATTGGGAAGGGTGTGAAGGAATGGAACTGTTTACCAAGGGCGGTGTTTGATCCCTTTCCAAAATCAGTCCAGTTATTCAAGAGCAGAATACACAAAACCAGGGAAAAGAAAGAAGTGGTATAACTTAGTGCTGTATTCCTAGAAACATTATACGTGCTATGTAATTCCTACAGCAGTTGTGAGAGGGGAGTTCAATCAATGTGTGAATAGTACATCAAGTTACTGTATTCTTTTAATATTGTGTAGTGTTTGTTACTGTATTCTTTTGGGTGTTTGTTACTTTATTCTTTTAATATTGTGTAGTGTTTGTACATTAAGTTACCGTATTCTTTTAATATTGTGTAGTGTTTGTAAATTATGTACCTCATTTGCCACCGAGGTTGACACCTCATTGCAAATAAAGTGATTTTGATTTGATTTGATCATATTCTCAAAGTTTGTGGAAATAGATTCATCCTGAAGTTTGGAGGTGTTAAACTTTCCTCTGGATGGGGTTTGGAAACGCCTTGGTGGTTTTGGGCTGATGGATATCCTGAGTTTACAGATGAGAAGTTTGTGATCCGTCCAACAATCGTCAATATTCCTTGCTGTTTTGGTAATAAGTATGTCCTTCTTATCACATTGTCGGGTAATGACGTAATCAAGGATGTGCCAATGCTTAGAACGTGGATGCATCCACGTGGTCTTGAAGCGGTCAGGTAATCGGAATTGAGTGTTGGTGATGAAGAGTTCATGTTCTGCACAAAGACCAAGAAGAAGAAGTCCATTGGGATTACAGGTTCCAAGACCTTGTTTACCCATCACATTTTGCCATAGCCGGTTATCTTTCCCAACTCTTGCATTGAAATCACCAAGGAGTAAGAGCTTATCTGTAGATAGTACCTTGGAGATGATTGTGCCAAGCTGGTCATAGAACTGGCCCTTAACTTCATCATCGGCCTTCAAAGTTGGAGCATAGGCAGATATGAGAGTCATGAATGAACCTCCAGAGAGTGGAATGCGGAGAGTCATAAGTCTTTCGCTGATTGCAGTGGGAGTAATTTGGAAATCATTAACTAGCTTGGTCTTTACAGCGAATCTTACACCATGAATACGATGTTCTCCCTCCTCCTTTCCCTTCCAGAAGATGGTATAACCTGATCCAAACTCAGTAATTTTTCCTTCAGTGGACAACCTGGTTTCACTGAGAGCAGCGATGTCAATGTTGAGTCTGGATAATTCATGAGTAATAAGAGCCGTTCCTCTTTCAGGCCTGTCGTTATCTTTTAAGTCAAGCAAAGTTCTGACGTTCCATGTTCCAATGATAAAATTATGTGTCCTTATTGACTTGGTAGTTTTTGTTTTTCGACCGCATGAGGGGTAACCTGCTGGGTGCGGCCGCCCAGCCGGACAGTAGATGTGACTTCCGATGTTTAGCCCACCTTTTCTAGGGCCTTCCCCATGTGGGGTGAGCAGCGGTAATCCTAAACAGGCCTGCTCAAACACAGATGCAGGACCGAACTCCTGAGTAGCCACAGAGTCCCAGGAAGACGACCATCACACATCTGCTGCCAACGTGCAGGTCCGAACTAGGGGCTTCCAGTTACACCCATAACCTGCCCCCACCATCCATATCCCATCGCCGTTGGACTTTAGAAAATAAGTGACTGATGGAAGAATTGCCACTGGCGTGTATTTGTTTAGGGTGGATCACAACTTGCCAGGAAGTGACCCACTCACTATGATCTCGGAGTCGTGTCCTGCGGCACATATGAAATGAGACATGCAAGACCAGACACAGAGACTGCAACGGACTGCCGCAGACTCAAAATATTACTGAGGTGCGCCTTCACAGCCAATTCGTCTGGCATGGCCTCTTCCGCCTTCACGACCGTTGGGAACCATAAAAGTAATGGATTCTTCTTCCGCCCGCTTTGCCGTTGGGCCTAAACACATGTGCCCCATCCGCCAGCTCCGCCGTACCGAAGTTCATCTTCTCCGCCTTCACTGCCGTTGTGGTCTTCACTCGTAACCCTGAGCTGGGACCCTTACCAGATGATACACACCGGGCCAGTGCGCTCTGGGACTCACATAGGCACCGCGCCACTCCCTGGGTAGGGCTACCTCCGAAGAGGGTCCCTACCTGCTACCTTGTATGGTACACCATAAAGAAAGATTGAAACATTTACGCCTAATATGAGTTGCGGTATGTCGACATATTAATAGAATAACATATATAGAAATTTTCAACGGGTTATATTTATGAACCCACTGTGTCATATTACAAAGAAAATTATAGATAAAACAAAATACGAGCCCTGTTTTTCTTTCAACCTCCGATCATGTATCTTAAGTAAACAAGAGATAGACAGGTTTGAGCGGGATATGCACCCTGAAACTTATTCCATCGTGTAGCCAGTTAAAAGACGATATGCTCAACTCAAAATCTACAAAAAGTGCACTTAGCGGCCTTTGCATCTGGGCTACTCATATTAAGTGTTCTATTCGAAGGTAGGCTGCATCAAGCTACTCCTGGTTAAACTTTCAACTTCATTTGAAATAAAAAGATGGGGTAGCTCCAAGAGTCACACCACTTTTGTACACAATCAAACAGTGGGTCAGCTTCCTTGTTTGTGCACTGCAATGCTTTGTCTGGAGTGTGGCGCTCTGTGAAAGTAAAACTTGGACTGTTGGTGCTGAAGAAATGAGGAGAACAGAAGCATTTGAAATGTGGTGTTACAGGAGAATGATGAACATCAGATGGATAGATAGAGTAACAAATGAAGAGGTATTCCGATGAGTGGGAATGGGGAGATGTTTCTGGCGAGTGCTAATGAGGAGAAGAGATAGGTTGGTAGGACACATACTTATGAACACAGGAATATTGAATTTAGTTTTGGAAGGAAGGGTCGAGGACAAGAACTGTAGGGGTAGACCAAGGTTAGAATATGTTAAACAGATTGCCTTGGATGTAGGGTGTGGTAGCTATCTGCACAGAATATCTCGATTGGTTTAGAAACTACAGGGCGCCAGGAGATGTTCTCCGCAGCAGCTACGTGCAGCTGCGAGAGGTAGCGTCATCAGTTAAGTTGGCAGCATGGTTTCCTTGATAGGGCGAAGGCCACATGTGTGGGCTGTGTATAGTTAGATTATTGGAAGAATGCAACGGTATGTTATGAATGGCTGTGGTGAGTACAAAGTTTTTACTGTTTGTTTTCATACAAGCGACAGCCGTGCTGCCAACGTAACTGGTGACTTATCTCTCGCAGCAGAATATAGGCACTGCGGAGAACATTCTCTGGCACCCTGTAGCTTCCAAAACACACTAAAGGGGCCCTAAAATCAATTGCACTGTACACACTTACTGTTTTTATTTCTTGAAAATCAGCCTTCTGCTGAATTTCTGGATGAGTTCAGAAAAAAAAGGCTATTTTTTTCTAAACTCATTAACTTATTGTACAGTGATATCAGACATGACATTTCAAAAGATCCTGCAACAATTGAAAAAAGGAAAGCAAGTGGACTGTGGTGTAGAGTTTTATTTCTTCTCGTACAGTTCGTTGTTATACATGTGATAAAGCAGCAATAGACTGGTAAGGTAAGATTGAAACTTGCTCACTGTCAACTGGAGGGCTGTGTTAAATTCTGGACCAGCATCACTGTCTCTTGGATTGGACAGCTACTAAATTGTCCTCATGAGGCTGACTGCACCCTGTTCCCACCTGATAAAATTGCTGCCAAATATTTACTGATTGGTAATTATGTTGACTGTTCAAAAAGTTTAAGATGTTATTTCATTTGAGGGGTTTGGATATCGTGATCATTTAGCACTGTGTAATTGACTGTGTGTGGAATTTATCTGATAACCTGTGTGAATGCAATGGCGTTCTCGCCTGCCGAGTCCAGAGTTGCAGGATCGAATCCTGGCACATTCAGTTGACATTTAAGGGTGCGCAAATGGGAGGGAGGCGTGTCAGTAGATTTACTGGCATGTTAAAGATCCCCTTTGGGGCAAAATTCCGGCACCCCAGCATCTTTAAAAGCCACAGTAGTAAAAGGGATGTAAAACCAATAACATAATTATTATTATTATTATTTTTATTATTATTATTATTATTATTATTATTAATGTGCTGGCTGTATTATTGTGTCTATTTTATAATTGAGGAGAGGATTGGGAAGGAGGCGGCTGCAGCCTACAGTTTGAAATCATACCAGCGTTTGGCTGGAGTAGAATTGCAAAACCATGGAAGACCACTTCTAGGATGGCTGAGGTGGGAATCGAACCCACTTCTTCCCAGTTTTGCCTCATGAGGCTGAGTGTACCCCATTCCAGTCCTCAGACCAGAATTACATTTCTTGGCTGAGCCGGGAATCGAACCCGTACCTCTGGGTGACAGCCAAGAATGTTAGCCGCTACACCACAAGGTGGTCTCAAAAGGTAAAGGAAAAATGAAGAAAGCTAAGGAACTTATTTTCAGGTTGTAATACAGAGTTTTTTCTACTAAAAAAAAAAGAGATATTGAAGTTTTGACATCGATGTACACATTTTCATAGACTCATCCTGGAAACAGCTGAAAGAGAAACACGATGTGTGTCGAAGAAGAAAAGTAACAGGGTGTAGAAGAGGAATTGTCACAGAATCTACGGATAGTTTATACTTGTCATACTACTGGATACAAAAACATAGATTAGGACTTGGTGTTTCACCATAGACTGAAAAATATGAATGTTAAGCTATTGAGCAATGGGGCTGGTGACCAAGATGTCCCAAACCCCTAACATGAATTAACCGCAAAATAACTGATCATCTTCTTGGTATTGTCAATAAATTTGGTTGCATAAATAAAATTATTATAATAAATTAGTGATGGCTTAAATTATTTCCTTTTTGTAAAATTTCTCAATTATTATGCTTAGAGAGTTCTCGAGTTTGTTCCCCTCCAGGGGGAATGTACTGAAGATCGATGTTTCTTGAAAACATATTTTCTTTTGAAGTTTTTAAAGCTTTATGTTGTCACTTATTAGAAATAGGAATCATTCACCCGCCCGCATTCATCAATTCACAATGTTTTACGATGGACTGAAGGCCTTGTTCTCGTGACACGTCGTCTCCGGAGGAGCGGTCTTCTTCTTTCCAAACTGCTCTCCCTCCTCGATAGTGTCCGGTAGTGACCTGCCAAGCGTCTCGGGCAACATCAATGCTAGCAGACCAGCCGTAAACGTGAGTGCACCCAATACTACTGGTGGAGCAGAACTTCCCTGTAACAGTTGAATAGACATGATAGCCTTTAAGGTGGCATTACTGAATAGTTGAACAAAACAGTTCAATTTCTTAATAGCAAGTTACCTTTCCACATAGGCACTTGACAAACCCCGCTGCTAAAGCTAATTTTACTATTAACTGAATAGCCTATTTTACCAGCAGACAAAAATAGTACATTATGCAACGACCCTATAATGGCAATAATTAAGGCACGAGTATGTTTATAAAATGAGCGTATGCGAGTTTTATAATTTTCATATGAGCGTCTTAATTACCATTATAGGCGAGTTGCATACGACTTTTTATGTTCGACGATAATTAGTATAACTATTTTATGTTCGAACATAAATATTCATAAATATCTGTTGAGATTTTGCCAGTTTTATGTACTGAACAGAGCGCATGGGACACAGAATGCCTTGTATTTGACCATGGCCTCCTCGATTACCCTACTATGACACTAGGCCAGGCAGTGAAATTTAAATTAGAAGGCCGTGGAACTCAGCGCATCTAATTATCTAATTGGTCAAATAACTGTTTCTTGAGCTCTGATTGGTGGGAGAAACTGTTTCATAATGAAAAATTGTGTTATAATGAGCCTCATTTTAGTACAGTTTTCTGACATATAATAGTCAGGGTCTAAAATAATAGTACATTATGCAACAAGCCTATAATGGCAATAATTAAGACACAAGTATGTTTATAAAACGAGCGTATGCGAGTTTTATAATTTCCATAAGAGTGTCTTAATTACCATTATAGGCAAGTTGCATACGACTGTTTATGTTCGACGATAATTATTATAACTATTTTATGTTCAAACAAAAATATTCATAAATATCTGTTGAGATTTCACCAGTTTTATGTACTGAACAGAGCGCATGAGACGCATGGAATGTCTTGTATTTGACCATGGCCACCTCGATTACTCTACTATGACACTAGGCCAGGCAGTGTGATTTACATTAGAAGGCCGTGGAACTCAGCGCATCTAATTATCTAATTGGTCAAACAACTGTTTCTAGAGCTCTGATTAGTGGGAAAAACTGTTTCATAATGAAAAATAGTGTTATAATGAGCCTCATTTTAGTACAGTTTTCTGACAAATAATAGTCAGGGTCGAACATAACATGTGTTTCAATACCATTTTTGTGTCCTCTAAATGGTTTAAATCCATTTTTGAAGTTTATTGGCAAATTGCATTATTAAGTTATCAAATTACTTAATTACAATCAACTTAATCCTAATTCGAAAAGGTTTAGGGGTATATAAAATAAAATATTATCACAAGGTTGTAAAATTTTTATTTTTGCAAAAATCAGAATTTTTAACATCGAAGTACGGTATATAAAAAATGAAAATCAATATATTATCAAACTGACCATCAAATCAAGTAGTAGCCTAATGCTCCTAATGTGATGCTTGACATTGTTTATTTTTCAATCCAATAATGGGAAAATTCTCATCATTCACAAAGTATATATTCACGTCTTCAATAGTAAAAAATATTTATCCGCGGGCTGCATGAACTGATTTTGAGGGCCGCAAGCGGCCCGCAGGTTGTGCACCCCTGTACTACACAAACTGCTGAATGAATTGTTATGAAAATTTATCGACAGTTACCTTTATAAGATAAAATAGTTAGGTACCGGTACTGAAAAGCAATATCATTCACTGCTACCAACATTTCATTTAATCAATTCTTAAAATACAAAATATTAACAAAAGGTACATTTATGACCTTACTGCTGAAGTTAAGTATTTGAAACTAAATACACGTGAAGAAGATTTCATGGCTGCAATCCAACTTAGAATCTTGGTTCTAGTTCTTCAAACTTATTGTCGTTAAATTTTTCTTCGATAAGTTTAAAAAGAGCTTTGTTTTGCTTTTGAAGCAATGCATAAATACGGCAGCCAATTAACATTTGACTGCCGCTGAGCATGGCTGCGCCAGCGCTTGTTGATTATTGTAGGAGCTCCATAAAGTGGAGGACACAGAGATGACAAAATGCATTCTGCACATAAGTCCGCAGCATTGCGCGTCACATGAGCTCATGTTACCACGGACAGTTAAACGATGACTGAGGCTACTAGAGCTTAGTCCTATGCGCACAACTGTACTTGTTAACGAAGCAGGCTGACGTGTGACACAAGTAAACAAAGAATATTTCCCATCTCGACCGCCAGAAATCAATTAGTGCAAGGGTAATAACTCTTATCTTGGGAATACACTGGCCGGCAAAAAAACCAATCGCTTGAAAGATTCAACATTACTTACATTTAAATCATAAATATGGACACTATAGGCCTAGTACATAAGTTACTGTTTATAGCATGGAAGTAAGGTTTCCTGGATGTATTATCATTTTTCATGTCATTGTTTCGGTTAACAATAGCGATTCATTGACATGATGCTGTTTCCCGCAGAAAGATGTGCGCGCCACCATTTTCAATCAGAGTCACATATTCACGCCTCAAGCGCATATTCGTTTCAGAATTGCACAAGAGCAACTGAGGATATGGATGTATTGATATTTTCCTATGCCAACAAGTGGCAAAAGAAAATAAAAAAAGAAAAAACATTGCATTGTTGACAATATCGATATCTAGTAAAAACAATGTGATCATGGCGACCATCCGAAATATTTAGACTGTTCTCAATATCTATGAATCTATTAAGTTACAGCAATCAAACTGAAATTTTATATGTTGATAGAAAAAAACCAGCCCTCTTATTTGTCACAGGTTTAATAGTCAGAGCCCGGAGAACAGGGTTTAAGTATACTGTATATCACATACGTACGTGTCTAGAGGAATTTTTAGTGCAGTCGATGATATGAGGATGTTGATGTTTGTTTGATGTTGTCAGTTGAATTGCCGCCATGTTACTCGACTATATGAGGTTTCGAACTGTGTGTCGTTACTTGCAGATGCACTCGGGTGTGTTCACGTGCGAGGTTTCATGGTGAGTTAGGAATGTTCATACATTATTTTTAGTTGTTCATTTTAATTGAAAAGTTGCACTGCACTCTTCTAAAACCATTGGTTGCTACTTGGTGAGACGAAATTAGTGCTTGTAGGCCTACCACAAGCAAGGGGGTCTGGAGCTTAAGCCCCAGGTTAGGTTTGTGTTGGTATGTAAAGCCTTATTAACACATAGAATTTAACATGTATGCATTGTTAAAACCTTTAGTGTTCTCCACAACGTCATGGATGGATGTGTTTCGTGGAATGTTGTAGTGTAAGTTATCGTGATCTATACTACTCCCCAGAACAGTTCCGAGATTCTTATCCCAGTTCTGGACTTTCTTAGGCCTACAAAAGCACAGTTTTTTTTTCACATTAATTATTGTATAATTTCATAAGAAGAAACTTTCATACTGTAATTTTTGCATTATTTCATCGAATTTTTCTTGCCCCATTACTTTAAAATATTCTAAAATAGGTTTCATTATTGTTATTTGGTCAATGATGATTGTGATTTACAATTACTTATGAAAGGTAGACTTGTAAATTGCTAACAACAACAATAATGATACAATATTATTTTATTATACTCCTGCATAATACAGTTGAACTTTCATAATGACATCAGTTTCAGCAACAAGTTGGCTATAGCATCAAATTTATAAACAATATTTTTATTATTATTATTATAACAGTTCATGAATTGAATCGCTCGTTGAAAGGCACCAAGTCCAATTTATTAAGTTTTGAGATAAACACAAAAACAGTTTTTCCGCTCTTGTACTGAAATATGACATAATTTTTTGTATGTGGAAAGTGCACACACATGCCGATATAATAAAACCAAAATAGCATTGTTCCGTTTGTTACTAACAATTTTATTGACAAAATACGTAACTGGACTTAGTCCATATCAACATGGAACGAACAGAACCTTCGAGCAAGGAATATAATTCACATTCTTAGTTTATTTCCTTTGTTTCTAAATGAACATATGTATCCGGAAGCCTGAAAAAAAAAAAAAAAAAAAAAAAAAAAAAAAAAAAAAACATGAATGTAATAACTGTTATTTTCTTCGTGTTGAAACGCACTAACTGCTGGACTAAGTTCCTTTCAACACGAAATAACTAACTTGACGGCTGTGGTAATAGCACACCGCTGCCAGGACATGGTTCCATTCAACACCAAAACATGCAACTTGCTTCCTAGGACGCAAAATCGCGGTAAAAAGGATTTGTCAAACATGTGGACTTAGTGCCTTTCATAATCAAAAGATTTCCTTGGTTCCGCCTCGTCAATACAATTTATTAAAATTTTGTGATATAATCACATGTCACTTAATTCACATCGGTACATGTTTCGATGCCTATTTGCATTGGCATCATCATCAGCCATTCAATGTATTGGCAGCACTTAAACTCACTTTGTACATTGGATGTGATAAAAAGTTAACATAAAAACACACTTAAATCACTTTAAATGTTTTTAAAAAGTTTTTGAAAATTTTGGTAGGCACTCCAATGTACAAAGTGAGTTTAAGTGCTGCCAATACATTGAAAGGCGATGATGATGCCAATGCAAATAGGCATCGAAACATGTACCGATGTGAATTAAGTGACATGTGATTATATCACAAAATTTTAATAAATTGTATTGACGAGGCGGAACCAAGGAAATCTTTTGATTATTATAGCAAGTCAATACGGAAAAATGGGCGACTCAATGAGTCAAAAAGATTAGTGCCTTTCAATAACGAGCGATTCAATTGAAGGGTTGCATTTCTGAAAAAAGAAAGTTAAGATACTGAATGATCAAAAACCACTGTATTATTTATGATGCCTCATTGATGCTGAGTTTGTAGTGCTACTTACCAGTAGGATGATGTATGGGGCTAACATCCCTCCAAAGCGGGCACACGTGGCGCTGGCTCCGATGCCCACGTTACGAACCACCGTGGGAAACAGCTCCGCAGAGAACATATAGATGGTGGAGAAAGAGCCCGTGATGGCCAATTTGCCCATCATCACCAGGACTAGGGTGAGCCAGGTCATACCTGAAAATAGAAGGCCACTGATTGATACTGGACATACTCATATACCAGAGATCTTTTAACATACAGAAAAATTGGATAAAATAAATCATCATCATCAGCTTCTAAAGGCTAAAAGCCTTGTCGTTGCGGCCATTTCTTCCGGTCTTAAGCAGTTCTCTTCATATTGACATACGATTCACATTCCATTTCCTTGACAATGTTCTTGAGATACGATTGTAATGGTCGATAAAATACAGTAGCTGAAAAATAAAATCTTCACACTATTTTAAGTAATTCTGAATGTTGAAGTCTAGTTAGTTACTTACAAGGGAATGGATTGCAGTGTAAAATTCTGATCTGGTTGAAATTTAGTACACAATAATCCTACAAAGTTGTACAATGACGTAGTGAAAACCACACGGGCCACTTTCAATTTTGAATGCCGAAAACCTGCTGGGCGACGGCATGAGCGAGGAGGGGGTAAGAGGTTAAGCTGACCTTCAATCCAAGCAGCTCGCGATGGCTCCGGGCCACCAGGCAGCGACCTACCGTGCTGTTTTGCATTCCCCACCTTCCCCTCATCCCATCACTTCCTATCAGTTCAGTAGGGCTATTCAAAACATTTTAATCTATATCGGCTGATGAAGGGGTCAAAACAATTAGGCCTCGAAACATGTACCCAATGACCACAAAGTGATCATTTATCAAAATAAAGGTATTGATTAGGAACGGCAGAACTTTTGCCACAGTCATCATCATCATCATCATCATATATATTATTTCAGTAGTATGCATCCCTCCTGCGGCGCTCACAAGCGATTGATCGTGAAAAATGAGCATTCAAATGAAAGAGAATATACATTACCAGTGATGCATTGCACTCTAATTTCATAAATATCTATAATTTCTTTAAAAAATTACTTTAAAAAAACTGTACGAAGTGTGCGATTTGCAGTTACTGTTTCTGCAGGAAGATACGCTCCATAATTGGTGTCCACTTCACATTTTGGCCGCTGTGACGCCTGTTTCAAGTGATTTTAACATTCTGAGGTTTTTATCATTTTTCATGGAATCAAAGGAATGTGTACTCAAATCGTATAATTTCATAAATTAGCAGTGACGAATTGCATTCTAATTTCATAAATATAAATGTTAGTAAAAAGTGTGCAATTTGCAAATACCGATTCTCTAACAAGCTGCACTTATGAGTTGTCGTCTAAACCCTTAAAACTATTAAACGTTAATTATTTTACAGGTTTCTCTTCTGCATTCTAATTTCATAAATATCGATCATTTCGAATGGTTTTCAGAACAGTAAATCAATGGATTGAGTAGGCTACTCTAATCGTATAACCGGTGAGTGTTACGTCGTCTAAAACCTTAGAACTATTAAACATTAAGTTAATTCTTTTACAGGTTTTTCTTCTATCATTTCCCATGGTTTTCAGAATCGGTAAATCATTGGATTGAGTACTGAAATCGTATAACCGGCGAGTGTTACTGCTAAGCTTTCAGTCAATGGACTCAGCATACACATGATTTAAACTCATTCGCCTAAACAATGGATTTATTTTCAGGTTTGTTAATATGCCACGATACAGGTTTTTCTTCTGCATTCTAATTTCATAAATCTCGATTTTTGTAAACAGGTTTTTCTTCTGCATTCTAATTTCATAAATCTCGATTTTTGTAAGAAGTGTGCTTTTTGCAAATACTGTTGCTCTAACATGCTGCAATTATGAATTGTCGTCTAAAACCTTAAAACCATTGAACGTTAATTCTCTTACGGTTTTTCTTCTATCATTTCGCATGGTGTTCAGAAACAGTAAATCAATGGATTTAGTACTCTAATCGTATAACCGGTGAGTGTTACGTCGTCTAAAACCTTAGAACTATAAAACGTTAATTCATTTACAGTTCTTCCTTCTTCACTTCCCATGGTTTTCAGAATCAGTATGCTAAATCAATGGATTGGGTACGGTACTCAAATCGTATAACCGGCAAGTGTTACTGCTAAGCTTTCAATCAATGGACTCGGCACACACATGATTTAAGCTCATCCATCTAAACAATGGATTTATTAAATTCCAGGTTTGTTAATATGCCGCGATACAGGTTTTTCTTCTGCATTCTAATTCCGTAAATATCGATTTTTGTAAGAATTGTACTTTTTGCAAATACTGTTGCTCTAACATGCTGCAATTATGAGTTGTCGTCTAAAACCTTAAAACTATTGAACGTTAATTCTCTTACAGTTTTTCTTCTATCTGGTTTTCAGAATCAGTAAATCAATGGTTTGGGTACAGGTTTTTCTTCTGCATTCTAATTCCATAAATATCGTTTTTTGTAAGAAGTGTGCTTTTTGCAAATACTGTTGCTGTATCATGCTACAATATGAGTTGTCGTCTAAAACCTTAAAACTATCATCATCATCATCATCTTATAGGTCTCATAAATTAGCAGTGACGAATTGCATTCTAATTTCATAAATGAGGAGGTGACACGCAAAGACGAACATGTCCACCTAATACACTTTTTCACAATCAACAAGAAACATATTTCAGCCGTACATGATAATGAAAATAACATATTGAAATGTAAACAATTTCATTTTCATGCAAAAAGGGCAATTCATGACTGCAAATAAATCTACAATGAAAATATTTGTTTAAAAAGCACATTTAATTATGGACATGTACTCTTTTGCATGAACCGTTTGGACAAGTTCGGCTTTGAATGATTTTCAAAAGGAAGGTGTTTTATTTTTTTAGAATCGCTTACATTTTATTCATTAATAGTTGCCATAAGATACCAAAATAAAGTAATTGACATTATATTTACGCGGTTTATTTTTACCTTCAATATTTCGAGACTCGGGTTGGCGATCACGGGACCCCATCGGTGTCCGGCATTGCTTCCACTTACTTGTGCCGGGCTCCTCTCCGTCTTCTCTCCTGTCGACCTCCCTTGGTCAACTCTTGTTCTTTACTGACCCCGACGGCATTAGGGTATCCGAGGCCTAGGGAGTCTTTCACTTTCCCGCCTTAATTGGCCCTTGTCTCATCTTTCCTGATACCCTTATTCTTCGAGGGGTCAGCCTTCTTTTTCTTTTCATGTTATCTCCTGCCTTCTGCACAAGGCCTTCAAGGAGGCAGGGTTTATGTAGCCCCAACACTTCTGGTGCACCCTGGGTAATGCTACACCCTCAAGGGCTCACCGCTGGTGAGTTTGGGAGTTGCCTACCCCGAGGGATTCCTGAGCTAGGTCCGTTTTGCCCTCTTTTTCCTCTGACCTTGGGACGGGCCCTCTTCTCTTTTCCCCTTTCCTATCTGCCTTTAATGGCTCTCCTCCCTTCCAAGTCCCTCAATCCTCATTCTTCGAGGGTTGAGGGCATTCCTTTTCTTTCTGTCCTTTATTTGCCTTATCCTTTATTTGTTTTCAATTTTTTCTTCTAGTATGTAAGTTTGTAGTATTTCATTCTTAGCTCATCCTTCACTATCACCCAAACATTAGGGGCCGATAACCTAGATGTTAGGCCTCTTAAAACAATTATCACCATCATTTTCTTCTTTCTGCTACCCTTGTTTGCAATCTTCACACGAACACATTCTTCATCCATTCTGCTACAACACTGACGTAATAATTTTAGTAGCAATATGTAATATTATTAAGACGGAGCACAGAATCACGGAACTAATGCTAATATCAGCTGCTCTGCGCGGGCACCTCTGGTCTCGCGCGGAATGGAAATCACGTGACATGAATCAGCGCTTCCTACTGGCCGTATGAACTAGTTCGTCTTTGCAGGAAATGTAGATGTGGACAAGTTCGTGTTTGCGCTCAACCATGCATTTTCACAGGCTTGTATCATGGGACATATTCAAGTTTGCTTAAATGGCACGACCTATTTACATTCCGCTCATCTTGTACGTCCCGTTCCATATTGTATCTCATTTTTTTTCATTTGTGGACATGTTCGTCTTTGCGTGTCACCTCCTCAAATATCAATTCTTGTAAGAAGTGTGCTATTTGTAAATACTGTTGCTGTAACATGCCGCAATTATCAGTTGTCGTCTAAAACCTTAAAACTATTGAACGTTAATTCTCTTACAGTTTTTCTTTTATCATTTCCCATGGTTTTCCTAATTAGTCAATCAATGCATTGGGTACTCAAATCGTATAATTTCATAAATATCGAATAACCGGTGAGTGTTATGATGATCTTGCCTTCATAAGTTAGGGAAGGTACAACTTGGAATTCTGACTAAAAGTTAATGTATCGAATAACCGGTGAGTGTTACGGCTAAGCTGTCGATCAATGGACTCGGCACTCAAATGGCATTAACAGTGACGAATTGCATTCTAATTTCATAAATATCCAAGAAATAAACCAGCCACAGCACGCTCTCATGCTGACGCTCCACTCAAGAAAGCGAAAGCACGCCTGTAGGTAACGTGCAAAGGAGTTTAGCGCTGAGCGCTACACACAGGACAAGGAAAGCACCCCTGTAAGTAACGTGTAAAGGAATTTAGCGCTGATCGTTGCACTTAGGAACAAGGAAGCCTTGCTGTAAGCGGGGCGTGAAGAAGTTTTCCAAAGAGGGCTGTCCTGAAAAGGGAGAAAGAGGCTCCTCAGCCAACAAGATAAAGCAGGAAATCTTGACCAAGATGCTTTCATAAATATTGAATAACTGGCGAGTGTTATGATGATCCAATTTTCAGTGATTGCCTTCTTAAGTTAGAGAACGTATTGCTTGGAATTCTAACTGAAATGTAAATAGTGTTCTATAGGCTACTCGTTTAGTTGAAATAAAAACATAACAACCTTTCTCCTTAAGTCACTCATTATATACCTATTGGGGAAAGTATGACTTATGAACATGCGAGATTTCTCGCACAGGTCCGCTAGTATATATTATTTCAGTAGTATGGATCCCTCCTGCGGCGCTCACAAGCGACCGATCGTGAAAAATGAGCATTCAAATGAAACAGAATATACATTACCAGTGACGCATTGCACTCTAATTTCATAAATATTTATAATTTATTTAAAAAATTACTTTAAAAAAGTGTACAATGTGTGCGATTTGCAGATACTGTTGCTGCAGGAAGATACGCTCCATAATTGCTGTCCAATTCACATTTTGGCCGCTATGACGCACGTTTCATGTCATTTTAATATTCTGAGGACTTTTCTTTTATAATTTTGCATGGATTTCAGAAACAGTAATTTAAAGGAATGAGTGCTCAAATCGTATAATTTCATAAATATCGAATAAGTGTGGCTTGGGTCCGCTAGTATATATTATTTCAGGAGTATAGATCCCTCCTGCGGTGCTCACAAGTGACCGATAGTGACAAATGAGCATTCAAATAAATGAGAATAGGCATTAGCAGTGACGAATTCACTCTTAATTTCATAAATATCTATAATTTCTTTAAAAAAATACTTTTAAAAAATCTACGAAGTGTGCGATTTGCAGATACTGTTGCTGTAGGAAAATACACTCCATAATTGTTGTTCACTTTACAGTTTGGCTGCTGTGACACCTGTTTCATGTGATTTTAACATTCTGAGGTCTCATTTTCCATGGATTTCAGAAACAGTAAATCAAAGGAATGAGTACTCAAATCGTATAATTTCATAAATATTGAGTAACCGGTGAGTGTTACGGCTAAGCTGCCAATCAATGGACTCAGCACACAAATGACATTAGCAGTGACGAATTGCATTCTAATTTCATAAATATAAATTTTTCTAAGAAGTGTACGATTAGCAAATACTGTTGCTGTAGGAAAATACGCAACATCAATGCTGTTTAGTTCGCATTTTGGCCGTAGGGACGCCGGGGAAAGTATGGTTTATGAACATGCGAGATGTCTTGCACTTGTCCGCTAGTTTACTAATGTAAATAAGACAAAATTTATGGTTTTTAGTCATCAAAATCATTCTGAGCATCCGAGGTCGAGCAGGTTCGCCATTTTAAATATCTAGGGAGTGTCACCAATGACGGTTTAGATGAAATCAGAAGCCACATAGAAATAGCATGCAGTGTCTACAGAAAAATGTCATCTTGTTTGCTTCAATGGCAATTTAAATCTGGAGCTCCGTCAAAGAATGGTTGGTTCCTCAGTTTACGGGCTGCGACAACGCGGTCATGTAGCCCCGTGTACTTTGGGAGTGTGTATAATCTGTCTGATAACCGGTGTTAATTGTGATGGCTGTATTAGTGTGTGTTATCTGTAATTCAGGTAAGGACTGCAGACAATCAATTTCAAGTAGTTCCTACTTTTGCTACCAAATGCTACAGTCAACGACACCTAGCTGTGAACTTGGCTACTAGATGTCACCACAACCGGCACCTGGCGGCGATCGTTGGAACTTAATAGAGCATTAATCAAATCTAACCTACAAATTTACCTTCACACAATTGTGAGTTCCTCTCATGACTTGGCCGGCCAGGGCATCGAGCTTATCTGCCTTCCGTTGTCTGATCACTTCCTGTTACATAGCACGCACTTCGCAGTTCTGAACAAGTGAGCCAAGTGCTGTTCTGTTCTTATTGCTATGCTATGCCGAGCGGGGAGTGACGAGTCAACCGGAGGCAGTTAGATAAGCTCGGTGCGCTTGCCGGCCAAGTCATGAGAGGAACTCACTGTAGTTGGTGGAAGATTCTTTTACATGCCACAAATCTATGACATGGACCCACCGGCTTTTTTTCCTCTCCGGAGGAAGGCATACTGAGGGATTGTTAATGATCTTAAAAAATCCAATGACCGGCCGGGTTTGAACCCGTGATCCCGGGCATAGAAGCTCAGCATGCTACCAACTCCGCTACCGAAGTCACTTCCGTCAAAAAATGACTAGAACATATGTCTGGCTGACACTCTTATATGGTATGGAGACTTAGACTTTGAAATCTAGCAACATGAAGTTGAAACTAGAGCCATTTGAAATGTGATTCCATCGAAGAATGCTAAAACTACCCTGGACCGATAAAGTTACGAACAAAGAAGAGCAAACAGTGATGGTCAACTCTTGTCTGCCATTAAGTTAAATGTCGTGAGACTGCCTATTTAGGTCATGTACTTAGAAGTCAAAAATACCAGCTGCTTCAACTATAGTTCATCTACTGTAAGTTTGCACTTTTTTGACAGTTCTCGCGGGAATGAATACTCCTACAGTACATATCAATCCGCCTCTACCACGTGCATTCCAGCCTATGAGCTATCACCCACGTGGCTGCCAGCAATGGCTGTTGTATTCCGTCAAGGTGTCAACAGCTGTTATGAGTTGCCTAAACCTACATTCATCTCGCAATATCAATTCATTGCCCTTTTTAAAGGAAACTTGTATTTTTTTGTGACATTTATGAAATAATCGTTCCAACAGCACACCCACTGACGGCTCGCTGACAGAATAATATTACATCATTGGATTCGCTATGACCAAGACCTTGGCTATGACACAGCAGCTGATAACTTACATATGAGAGTGGAATTATTTTAGGCCCATCATTTCACAGCTCGAGGAAAATGCTTACTAAGATATGGTGTAAGATGTCCTTAAGACGATAAGATCATTACTTGACCTGTTGGATTGATATTAAAATAAAACATATGAAACATTTCACCATGTAAGTTAACTTTTAGGCCTAAAAAACAACTCATATTTTAGGGTTACTTTTGCACAAATTCCGTATCTGCTTCAGACTCTATATTAAAAACAAAGATGTCCGACCTGGAGACATCTCAGTACTCAACATTTAAGATAACCACTATATATTTTTCTGAAAACTGAACACACGTTCAAATGGAAATAATACTTTCAAACGACTTTTGCGCAATATTATCAATTATAATAATAATAATTATTTAATATAATTAACACCTTATTTTCTCAGGTGGATGAACACAGTAAAGCGTCCATTACCAACCGCACGCCCATGCCACGAGCACGTGGTAGTTCAGTTTGATAATGCAACTTTTCAGTCTGGCCGACAGAATATCTTGCCAATATATTCACAATTACTGGGACAAGCGAAAAAATAACCTTAAAAAACTTACATGTGAATAAAACATGTATATATTTGTTATGGACTACAGGTTATAAATTGAGTCTTTCCTTATGATGGTTGGCAACCCTAGCTGTCAAAAAAGTGCAAACTTACAGTAGATGAACTATAATATTGCATGGCAAAATAGTCGGCCGACGGACAATTCTGTAAACGATTTCTCGAGGAAGATTTCTGTATAAAAATATTCATTTATGACTAAAGAAAGCAGTAACGATTTCAGTGATTCGAGTCGAAGAAACACCTGGCGTCTCTGCATATTTTAAGATTACGCTGGGTAAACTGTTAAAATATCTATATCCATGAGTGTAAGAATTGTTCATCATGGAAAGTTTGAAAAAAAGTCCGCGACAGCATATCTCTATCTTTAATACATCCCCCACGATAAGTGATTTTATGTTTTCATTTTTCAACAACCTCCATTCAGTGGAAATTTGAATTACCAGAGTCGGAGAGAGCGAGCCAGCCTATCCCCTATCTTCGGCCAGCATCAGGCTGTCGAGTCGTGTCGAGTTAAGACTTCAGAGAAGAGTATGTTTGTTTGGAGTTTCGCTGTTCACCTCTGCTTTCCTGAATTGCATCTGGGACCTGTCATCCGTGCGATTTTTAAGCTTATGCTGGGTAAATCGTCAAAGATACCGGGCGAAGATGGGGCGGGTTGCTAGTTAGTGAAATAAAAGTCAATTTTTACTAAATATATTTACTAGGTTTTAAGGTGCTGATACTCACCTGTTGGGACTGCCAGTGTTAGTACTAGTGCCACACCTCCGAACAGCATACTACTGCACTGGACGACTTTCCGCCCCCATCGGTTGAGGGTGAGTAGGACCAGAATATTTGCAGGGATTTCGACAGCCCCAGCCATGAGGAAGTTGATGTAGGCATTGCCCGCCAAGTTGGAAGTGTTCCATGACAGACCGTAATATGTACAGCTGTTTGCAAACCTATAGACAGCCAATGAAATGCATGTAGTTATTTAAAGGTGGAACATTGAGGTCATGTGCCCCTAAAAAATTTGACACATTAGACATTAATGCAAATCTAACCATCTGAATGAGCAAGGTTTGCCTTTTAAAGGACATAAACTCTTTACCTCTAAACCAGGGTTTCCCAAACTTTTTCTGACCATCGCCCACTTTCGAGATTTATAATTTGTTTTCGCCCACCTTATTTCAAAAAAATCACAAATCTTAAAATTACGAACACATACATTCTAATACCTCCATATAAGTTGAGAAATGAGGATTTTATGGACATTTTTTCTTAATCGGTACATTAAACATTTACAAATAATAGGTCTAAAAAGGAATAACAATTAATGAAATGAATTAAAGATTTTTTAAAATTAAAACTATATGAATTTTTATATCTAATTAATCAAACAACATTAATACCTAAGTCTAATTAATGTTAGGAATGAATTTGAAAAAAAAAAAAAAAAATCCACAGCCTTGATGAGTTTAAATCAATTTGATGATGTCAGGAGCCATTTTTTGTTATAAAAATTCTAAGATCTACTCGCTTTTCAATTTCAAGATTTCGTGGCAAGATTATTTGGCGTAATTAAATTACTTGTTTGCAATTTTATTTTATTTCTTGCTTTTTATAGGCAAAAACTTCTCGGTCATATTGTATATATAAAAAACTGAATTATTTGCCCACCATTTTTTTTTTTTTTTTTTTTTTTTTTTTTTCAAATTACCCATTGAATTCACATTCTGTCAATTTCACCCACTACTGGGCGAATTTGCTCAGTTTGGGAATCTCTGCTCTAAACTAAAGAACTAGAGTGCCATATCCCATTCAGGGACGCAGGCGACATAAATTCGAGTCCTTGACTTAGTCAAGGGATCAAAACCAGGCATCCCGAGCTGGAGTTTGCGTGTGGTAGGGTGGCCAGTTCCTTTCCACTCCTCCTCCTGCCATAGCATCCGGCAGGTTCCCATTTCGCATCACGGGGCTGGGAGACCCCGTACCAGACCATACCAAAACTTTTAAATTCTTGGCAGAGCCACGGATCGAACCTCTGGGGGTGACAGCCAACAATGTTACACCAGGAGGTGGTCTTGAATATCTGTGATATGTTATTTTAGAACAAGTGTTTGTTTAATGAGTTGATATTAATATCAGGAAAATATTGTTTTGTGACAATCATTATCAACTTCCGTTTTCCAACTTGGGCAGGGTCGGAGTAAATATGACAACCCTCCACTTTACACCCTGTCCACCATCCTTCCTTAACCACTGAACTCCACTCCACACTCACACTGTCCTTCACCAAATCCATCCACCGTACTCTAGGTCCTCCTCGTCCTCTCTTTACAGTCATCCGTCTCTCCATCACTTGTTTCGGCATTCTTTCATCATTCATCCTTTTCACATGTCCATACCATACGTTTACAATGCTGTTGTAATCCCTACTCTTATCTATGGTTGCGAGACCCAGACAACTTACAGGAGAAACCTAAAATGCCTGGAAAAATACCATCAACGATGCTTACGGAGAATACTGAAAGTTAAATGGCAAGATCATTGAACAAACATTAGTTTCCTCGAAGAAGCCAACACTACAAGCATGGAGGCAAAGGTAGTCAGGCATCAGATACGCTGGGCTGGCCATGTTGTCCGCATGCCAGATACATGCCTCCCAAA
This sequence comes from Meconema thalassinum, assembly GCA_946902985.2. Classification (NCBI taxonomy): domain Eukaryota; kingdom Metazoa; phylum Arthropoda; class Insecta; order Orthoptera; family Tettigoniidae; genus Meconema; species Meconema thalassinum. The sequence goes on from OX336395.1 coordinate 196,791,263, forward strand.
GAGAATCATGTACTCCCAACTAAAGAATGGACTGCGTAACCATGGAGGGCAGCTTAAACGATACAAGGATGTCCTTAAACATAACCTCAAAGAGTGTCAAATTGATACGGTCAACTGGGAAACCGCAGCCGAAGATAGAACTAAATGGCTTAAAATTGTATACAATGGAGTTGAACAATTAGAACAAGATAGGAGAAAACTAGAAGCTGAAAGGAGGAACCGCAGGAAAGGACGTGCGAACGCAAGGGATGGTGTGCCTGCACAATCATCTGCTGATACAACTGTGTGCTGTCACTACAGTAAAGTGTGTGCTTCCAGAATTGGACTGTTCAGCCATCTGAGACGACATAATACTTCCGAATAACATTGTATTTTATACTATATATTCGTTGATGAATAAATGCCTATCATCATTACCATTTTAATCTGTTCTGCTCCAGCTTATTATGCTTATGTTCCAAAACACTATATTTGTGATTAAAAATCAATATTTTTATAATGTGACTTTATGTCCAAATCTCGACACTGCTTTGTTAAGTTATTTCCATAATCCAATATCTGCACTTCGTTCCAAAAAAAAACATTAGTTTTATAACACTCCTATAAATATTGCATTTGTGCTGTTAATACTAGTTGTTAAAACATGCAAACACATTGATATAGTTACCTAAATACTGATTTGGAACACTTGCCTGATTGCTGGAAAAACCTTTCCATGAGCATCTGCTGTTTGGCACTGTCTGTTGCAGACTGGCTTGAAATCCACTGTGCATGGTACTATGGTGCTGGTACTAGGTAGAAACTAATTGACCAATATGCATGTCTAAAGTGACTGATTACCTGACCATGGAAATGATTATACGTGGGCTTTGAATTCACCGACAGTGTCACCTTACCAAATGAAGAAGATAGTGAGGGAGTTCTTGCGCATGTTTGGCCAGCGTAGCAGGTCTAACACAGATGACTTGTAGTCCATGTTCTGCGGCTGTAGAATCTCGTCTATGGTCGTCTTGGGGATGTTCACCTTGTTCTGTTTGGCGACGTTGTCAAGCAGAACACGAGCCTCTTTCATTCTCCCTTTGGTGATCAGCCAGCGTGTCGACTCTGGAATTAGCCTGTAGGATGGGACATGGTATAATCCCTTATCAATAAGAAGAAGGTGCAATTTTAATAATTTGATGAAAATAGCCTAGCGATTTCTGATCCGTCTTCCGCGGAACCTTGTCTCTTCCTAGCGGTAAATCTCAGATGTAACACATAAAACAATAAAATGTACTGCAATACCGGAAACAATTTTAATAAATGTATTCAAAAAAACAAATCAAACCGCGAGGCACTACACCCCAGGAAGGGCCTAAGCCTACCAAGCGACCGCTGTCCAGCCATTTGACCTGCAGATAATGAGGTGATGCGTGGTCAGTGCATCTGGTCCCATCGGCCGTTAATCTTGGTTTTCGTGACTGATGAATGTATTCACTTAAACATAAAAATCATATAATCGTCATTAATGGTGAATTGATATCTCTAAATTTTCTATGTAGGCCTGCATTGCTCTAGCCTAAGCACTTAAATTAGTATCAATCTGATTGTACAGGGAGATTCTTTTGCTGGAGCGAGGCCAGCGGCCAGCTACCAGGCGCGCTCGCCATCCGCCAGCCAACCGAACTCGGGCCGCTGATTGCGCGCAGGTAAAACTGTAACAAAGTACATTAATTAACGGTAAATTCACCAGCAAATCATGGTTAAAGAACTTACCTATTCACAGAAGATGCTGAAAATGTTTCCTTCAGCTGACAGACAGGCGTTGTACCCTGTAAATAAATTAGTGTTTACATGTTGTAATTCCCTTCTGTTGTGAGGGATATCTGCTGCTGTATATTGTTCTGGAAACAATTTTAATAAATATAAATGTATTCAAAACACCAAACCCTGTGGTACTACAGTCCTTGAAGGGCCTAGGCCCCTCCAGCTCCACTAGAGTACGGGTAATTACCCTACAATTAAACATCACACTGGCTTAGGTCCGTGCTTCGATTAATTACAGTAAACACGCAGGGGGGTACAGGAGTAGCTACTTAATGTAACGATGTAACTTCCAAAGTTACTGTCTGTCAGCTGCAGGAGAACATTTTCATCATCTTCTGTAAATAGGTAAGTTCTAACCTTCAACTGGTGACGTGAGGTCATCTAGATTCCCAAGAAATGAAAGAAGACATCTGTGCTTCTTAAATAAATATAGCAGGAAGCTGTTGTTTATGTTACCTTCTTATCTATGTGCTGAAACTTCACACCCTCGTTGATGAAAGTTTAGTGACTTAATGACTTTAATGACCCTAGTAAGCTCACTCCACGCAATCTGCGGCCTGAGTTCGGTTGGCTGGCGGAAGGCTTGCACGCCTGGTAGCTGTCCGCTGGCCCAGCTCCAGCAAAAGAATCTCACTGTGTAAGCAAGATTCTTATACATTGTTGTTTTTGTATTTGTTAATGTATCTGCCATTACGGTACAATATCCAGGTGGTAAATCTACTACTGTAGATTCAAATTATTACTAAACCAACACCAGTGCACAAACCATACCCTATTGTTGGAATAGCCCACCCAACATCCGGAGGGCCAACAGGCAGCAAGGTCTCACCTCAGATCCCGCAAGAGTTTCCTTGCTAGGACTCTGCCGCTGGAGGGAATACCAGACAACTCGTCTTAACAGATGGAGGAGCTCCCTGCCCAAAGACATGTCACCAAAGGAAGAACTGGCTCCTGGCGCCGACCTACCTTATCCTGTGTGGAGGTCCCTCAACCGATTAGAGTAGGTGTCCCTCGATGCAAGACCAACCTGCAAAAATTGGATCTTTCCACTTCTTGTGAATGTGGAGCTGAACAAGACCCAAGCCACCTACTTATCTGTCCCCTCCTGGACAACCCATGCACAATAGAAGATGTTTTTAGAGGAAGAAACAAGGACATCGCAGCTGCAGTTTTTTGGAAATACTGATCGGACATGGAAATTAATGAATGAATTACTAAACTTAGAAAAATGAAATGAAAGAGTTGTTTCAAATCAGGGGCACCACAGGAATAAAAAACTCTTAAATATATATATATATGATGACAGAATGACCAAGAAGTTTTTCCATATAGTTATGAATGATACACTGAAAACCAATTGAGTAAAAGAAATCTAAAGTTTAAATAAAATATATGCCAATCAGTACTTGAATTAAAATACCGGATCATCAATTAATTCTCCTTCCGGTACCAAGCTCTCGCACTAACACCCACTCGCTGGCTCAACTAACACTTCATAATCTTACGACACCGAAGATACTGACAGCTTATTGCAACACTGCCGGCCTCAGCAGGCATGTTTATTGGGGAGATAAGGCTGCGCCTTCCAAGGTCACTTTTACTGACCTAGCGGGGGGGGGATTTAAAATGATGTCCCTGTATATCTATTATATATTATATGATGGGTACATGTTTCGACCTGATGTTGAGGTCTTCCTCAGCCCAATTTAGAATTAAAATACTAAATTTAATGTGAAGCCCAATGTTTTATTTACATTCATTTAATTACATTGTAAGAACTAAATTTGTTATTTCAAAATTATTTGTTTTTCTATCTGTATTTTTGGAAATGGTGAAAAGCTTTAAGTATTTGGGGATCATCCTCACAGAAGATGGTACAATGAATGAAGAAATTTGAAAGAGAATCCAACAAGCTAATGGGTTTTACCAGTGTGTGAGAGGTTTAGTATGGAACCAGGAAGTCCCAGAGAAATGCAAGAACGTTCTATTCTCAATGTATTACACACCAATTTTGACATATGCAGCAGGTACTTGGACCACAACAAAACGCGATGAAAGCCGAATCTAAGCAGCCGAGATGAAGTTCCTTAGAGGAATAATTGGGAAGACACGGAGGGATAAAGTCAGAAATGTGGACATTAGGGAGAGAACTGGGTTCCCAAAACTGCAAGACAAGATAGAAACCAGTAAGCAGAAGTGGTATGGACATATGAGAATGGACGAATATAGAGTACCAAAAAGAATATTTGTGGAGAAAATACCAGGAAGAAGACCACAAGGAAGGCCCAGAAAGAGGTGGATAGATACGGTGAAGGAAGGCATAGAGAAGAGAGGAGTAAAAGAAAAAGAAGTATTGAAAGAAGGAAATGAATGGTGGAGGGATAGACAACTGTGGAGGTCCTTGATTCGCAACCCGACCCAGGGAACTGGAAATGGGAAATGAAGAAGATTTTTGGAATTTTTAATGTGAAGCTCAGTATTATATTTTATTTACATTTAATTACATTGTAAGAATATCCATTTTATTATTTTATTTAATTATTTTAATTATAATTTATCATATGGTTTTTCCATGTCAAACATTAATCATTAGACTTAAGTACATCATTAGTATTTTAATTTTTAATTGGGCTGAGGAAGACTTCAATGTCAGGTCGAAGCATGTACTATGATATACAGTATAATAGATATATTTGTGTAAGTATTGATGGCATATATTTTAAACTTTAGAATTCGTCTATCAATACGGATATCTACAAACATTTTGCTATTAATGGCAAATGTATTTGCATTCTATGGGTAAAAGGAACCGTGGAAGACCTCAAGAAACTAAACATCTCTACAGAAGACATGGCAGACAGGAAAATATCAGAAAACAGAAATTTGAGCAAACGCCCAAAGAGAAAACAAACAGGAAAGAAGTGGACAGAAGAGGGAAAGAGGAAACACAGTGAATATATGAGAGGTTTATGGGAAGAAAGGAGAAAGGGACAGAAAAAAAAACCAATGAAAATTGATTGTGTTTTAATGCTCTCCTTAGAGGGAGTTAACGAAAATAATAATACTATATCTGATGTCATCTAATATTTTTCTTCCCCCCACTGCCTGTTTTATTTTTGTAGCGTATGGCTTTTAGTGCCGGGAGTGTCCGAGGACTTGTTCGGCTCGCCAGAGACTGTAGCTACTTCAAGCGGACGCCCATGGAGTCAGCCGCCTAGTGGTGAACGTTGGAACTTTGATAGAGCGTTTCAATGAAATCTAACCTAGAAATTTAGCTTCACACAAGTTTAGTTAGTGGAAGGATCTTTTACATGCCATAAATCTATGACATGGACCGCTGGCTTTGCTTCCCCTCTGAAGGAAGGCATGCTGAAGGATGTTAACGCTCTTAAAGAATCCGTCGACTTCGGCCGGGTTTGAACCCGCGTTCTTGGGCACAGCAGTTCAGCATGCTACCAACTACGCCACCGAGCTGCCTGTGCTAACCTACTTTGTATATCCTCTTTGCTTATTTTGCTTCCTAAGTAACAGAAGTCTCCTACTTTAGTTTTTCACCTACCAATTTGATGTCATTAGGGATTTCTGTTTTCTTCTATTTTGACTTTCAATGGTTCATTATGTAGTTCTAGTTCGTTACCCATAGGCAATGGCTGGGTGGTCTACTAAGTGGTATTGGCAGTTGGCAGTTAACCAGGTCACATCCCCAAGCAGGACAACAGAAAGACAGTGGAAAATCTGCAAATTGGCACCAAATTTTAGAAAGAGTTTCAAAATTCGCAAATAAACGAGAAGATCAAAAGGAATGAGCTAAGCTCACCTCAGTATAAAACTGGAAGCCAACAAATTTTTACGTCCTCGAGCAAGTTAGCAAAAGACAAAGGAAAAACACCAATTTGCACCAAGAAAAAAAAATCCCCATATTGAGAAGATCAAATGGGCAATAAATGAATTAGTTTAAAATGGATTTTAACTTTTACTAAGACAAGACCTCGAATTGAGGTGCAACAATTTTTGTTTTACACAAAAAGAGAAGGAATCAGCATTTCTTTAGACGAGGAAGCCACTTTCTCCAACATTTAAAATAATTTTAATATTTAAGAGTTTTTAAATCAGGAATTTTTATTTGTAACAACTTCTTAACTAACATATGATGCAGAAAATGTACACCAAGATATATTTGGTAACACTGAATGAGATACGAATGTACGATTAAATTTTCTCAAGTACTGAAACCACGTTTTGGTCTCATTCAGAATTAATGTAAGGGATTGTTAAATTTAATCTGATGAATCTGACCGAAACATGTACTGGGGAAAGTGTAAACAAATTTTTGTATTGTTAAGTGGAGAAAATTAAATTGTTATTCAAATCAATACAGACAAAAATATGACGTATCTCTACTTAGTATGAAACAAAGTCCCCGATTCTTGGATATAACGGGTAATCTCGAGAACCACTGGATGAATTTTGATATGGTTTTCACCATTCTGTAAAGGATTACTCGAGGAAGGTTTCTATAGAAAAACATTCATTTATGACCAAAGGAAGCCGAGCAGTAGCGATTTCAGTGAATCGAGTCGAAGAAAAAACCTACCATCCGTGCGCCTTTTAAGCTTACGCTGGGTGAATCGATAAAAATATCTATATAGGGCCTACTTGGAGTGTAAGAATTGTTCTGAACGAAAAGTTCTACAAAAAAGTCTGACAGCATATCTCTATCTTTAATACATCGCCCACTATAAGTGTTTTTATGTTTTCATTTCTTCCAACAATCTCCATTCAGTTACTAGCTTTGAAGACATTTACGAGTGAGCTAGCCAGTGAGCGAGCCGATCACCTCAGTTCCAGCCTTCGTTCCGCAGAATACACAGTTAAGTTTAGATTGGATGGAAGAAGATTTGTGTTGCATGCACCTCTCCATTCTTAAATTAGTCTGACAATTCGTTGCACATGCTATCTCCATGATAATATAATTAATAGTCCAGTCACTGACTTTAACCCATCATGCTGAGACTGAAAACGGAGTTCATTGAAATCTAAAAAATACGCCTTTTAAGCTTACGCTGGGTAAACCGTTAAAGATACCGGACGAAGCCGGGGCGGGTTACTAGAGTCTTAAGCTGCGTTTACACTAGCGAAACTCCCTAATGAAAGTCACTCGGGCGAAATTTAATCGCTTCGATTGAAATTTCGCACTACCCAAAACAGAGCGCAATTCAGAGCTAAAAATTGCGCGAGTAGGACAAGCCGCCTTCAGTTCTGGTTTCGCGGCCAACATGGCATCTTGTTTTGTCCCTCCAGCAGCTGCAGCAGCGTATTCCGTCATGACAATAGCATTTTTGATCAAGAAAGAGAAGAAGAAAAATCGCCGCCCTCGACGATGGTGGAGCAATCAATTATTCTTTCGCTTCGGTATGATCCCAGTAGCGCTTTCATCTTCCCTTTCACTGCAGAAATAGAAAAGTTTGCTTCAGAACTAATTTCCTTCCATGCATCTTCTCTTTTATTGCGATTGAAATAGTTTTTGTGTTTTGGATTCCACATAAAAACTCTATTTTTGTAGAGGTCGATGAGCTGCAAGCACTGGTCTTGATTCATCCCCCGTGCAACTACGGTGACCACGTTTACACTAAGTGTAACTCGTTGTGCGAAACCCTTTGATGCGCGGACAAAAACCGGCTCCCAGCGAAGGCCCTCACACCACAATTACTCAGGGGTGGGGGCACGTCTACACTAGTGCTATTCCCTCGCGGCATTATTTTGCGGGAGGGAGTTTCGCGAGTGTAAAAGCAGCTTTTGATATATGGCAAATATCGTAATTTTTTGAATAACTAAAATGAAGTTGACATACCACCAGTAAGAGAGGAAGAGGATGGCTGGTAGGGTGATTGCTCTCTGGAGAATCCTCCAGTCCCGTATGAAGTAGGCGAAGCCTGTGAGCATCATATAGCCTACACTGAAAGTGATCATGATGATCACACCAGCTAGGAGTCGCTTCTTGGGTCCCACCATTTCCATTCCTGTGTGTGTAAGAACAGACAAATATCTTACTTTCTGTTCCCTCTCACATTTCTGTTTTTACTTACACAAAAATTGTATTTTAACTCTCATTTTGACTGGTTTTGGCTCCTTCTAGGAAATGCCTGGTAACATACTGTACTGTAATAAAATTGCTGCCGCTCTTCAAATTTGTAGTTGCAGACAATTTTCAGACATTGAAGAGATGTACTGTATGACCTAGAAATGTATAGATACCGGTATCGGCTTTAAAATGTTGAGTAAAACACACAAAAAGTCCTAGAAAGCCACAGGCAGATGGAGCTTTCCTGTATCAGACGAGATTATTATTCTCAACACACCGTATGAATACAATTGAGACAAATTGCCAGCATTATCTTTTTTTTAATATATTTTTATTTAAATTGGTTATGGAAGGGAAAATCGAGGATAAAAACTGTAGGGTAGACCAAGGTAAACAGATTGCCTTGGATTTAGGGTCTGGTAGCTTAGAGATGAAACAATTAGCTCAGGACAGGGAAGCATGGAGGGCTGCATCAAATCAGTCAAAAGACTGAAGACTCAAACAACAACAACAGCAACAACTACAACAACAAGATTCAAAATAATGCAAGTAAAAATAATATACAGTTCATTCTTTGAAAATATACAAGTGTTACTCTTTTTTGGCTGGCAGTGTATTTATCACTTTTAAAACACTTTTTTTTTGCTGGTCTGCCAAAATATTTGGTTAGATTAGGTTACAGGTCAATTGTTCAAATAATATGCAAGTTCCTTGCACTGTCATTGCCAGAGGATGGGCCCAGAACCTTTGCTAACTGCGAGCATTTGACATTTAGTGCCTTCTATCTAGAGCAGTCATGGGCAAAGTGGGGCCCACGGGCCAAGTGTGGCCCTTGAGCTAGTCTAATCCGGCCCACGACATGGTTTCGAATTGTTCTACCTACATAGTGTAATAGCCTAGATTCAAGCATTAATCAATGTAAAATATTTTATAGCATAGAATAATTTCAGTAGGGTAATCAACGTTATATCTACTTGTACAGTATGCATGTATGTATGTATGTTCATTTTCATCATTCATTTTATTTTTATATCAGCCTTAATTTAAATTAATTCATATATTAAGACTGATATGTTATCATAAGATGGAAGTTACGGTCATAAATAGATTGACACCCCACCATTTAGTTGCGCTGCTATGAATCGGTTCATCCCAGTTTCAACCAGATATGAAAAGAATTTAGAAGCACAGTTACAGTTCACTTGTCACATATTCCTTTCTCTTCTAACAAATAACGAAGGTGTGTTCCTTTTTCCTAAGTTTTCTACTATCGTAGCCTATAAGTTTTGTTTGATTTGAAATTCAAAAATAAAAAGTTTATATTATGTTCTTTTTCGGCCCGCCTAGATTATTTTGTATTGCATCTGGCCCTGCCCCTAAAAGGTTTGCCCATGTCTGATTTAAAGAATGGGCCACCAATTTGGAGTCCATGAATCCTCCTATCAAAAATGACTAGAGAAAAATTAGACCTCCTCCTCCTCCCCCCTCCCCCCATGTTCTAAACCTGTTTCAACTAAAAAAAAAACTTCACAATTAAAAAAAAAAGCCTGCTGTAAGTTAATGACAGTGAAACTTCGGCTATGAAGATCCTCCAGACTTGGAGGAATATGATTGACTCCTGCTGTGAAAAAGTATGGAAAAGAAGCTTGGGTTTAAGTCCCAAGTATCTTACACTCAAATCTGGCCTTGACAAATTCAATAATTGTCAAAATCAGATTTATTTGATGTAAGTTGAGTTACTTTAAAAAGAAAAAAGAAGAAAAGAAAAACTTTTAAACAACACCTGAGTTTACTGGAAGTGTTCCAGTTAAAGGGAGAAGAGGCAGGAATGGTTCCTACCTATCACGTAGATGATGAGGAAGACACCATCTGTCGTCGCTCCGATCACCATCCTGGCTATTACGTAGCTGATGTACTCGGGAGCAAATGATCCAAGGAAGCCAGCAGCTATTTGTAAAACCAGTGACAGAAGGAATATGGGCTTCCGGCCTAACCTGAAGAATAGGAAAGAATACTGAGTGTTTGGAGAATTCTCTTTTGTTATATTAAAAGCAAATTTCATTTATAGTGATATTCCATTGTGTTAATTAATTATTTTTCATCACAGAACATTATTCTACAAAATAAAAGTCTTCCTCCCACTGAATTAAATACAATTGAGGCAGTGAATGAGAGAGGGGGGCTATGCCGAGATTTTGTCAAAATTAAGTTATTGGTACCATTGTGTGGGGCATACATTCATCTTTCAGTGTGCATAGTATCAAAGACATCTGCGGGCTCCTTCCCTGTTTTTTGAAGAATGTAGTTTCTGTGAATCACGTTTATGCTGCGAGAGAGCAACCCACATGTTCTATAAAAAAATGATTGGTCATATCAGTATTGTAGGAATAAATCAATTCATTATTGGTCTGTGCTGATGATTTAGTTAACAAGGTGATTATAGCGTACCTTTGTAAGTTATTATTTATTAAAATCATTCTAAAGTACATGTTTCGGGAATATATATTATTCCCTTCTTCAGCTTTATTTGTATAAACACAAGTATTAAAAAAAAATCCTCTCGGCACGCCGGAAGTCGAATTCACTAAATTTCCCAATTGTTGTATACCTACATGTTTAGCATACGAGAAGCCCCATTTTATAATTATAATATAGTCTACTGCTATTTACCTTGAACTAGCACAACTGCCGATCAGCCGGACAGAAGTTGGAGATAACGCTATCTTTGGCTCGTCTGTAGAACAACACGGCTGTCAAAACATCAATATTGCTTTGATGACATCCGTAGTACAGTCAGCAATAATTTGTGATACCGATACCTATCTTAGGCTTAGCTCTTCCCTCATCAACTTGGCATCTTCATTGAGAACATTTTGCTTATCCCTTGGCGTAAGTGTGGGCCATATCAAAAAATCTTTCAGAACAAAGTTTTGAACGGTTTTGATATTGTGCCTATTAAGAGAGGTATAATTTTTTTTCTGAAAAAATTCAATTTTTTCCACCCCTTTGGTCAATGGTTGGTAAAGTTTTTGGCCCTTATCCGAAGAATAGAAAGAATTTTGAACAGATTCAATTTTTTACATATTAAGTTACAAGACCTGAAATTTTATTTTTAAATTTTTGTTTTCCCTCATTATAAGTTGTTTCATATTGTGGGCAGTGTGAATCTTTTTTCCAACGTTGGTACTTCCTGCTACGAGAACTTTGCCCAAGAAAGTAACTCCGCACTGCGCAGGAATGTATTTCCGCAATGCCGAAGAAAGTAAGTCCGCACACAAAACCAAAATAAAACACAAATCAAGAAGCAAAATTCAAAAACAAAAGCAAATAACAGACACAAAACCAAAATTTAACACAAAGCAAAAAGCAAAATTAAGGAACAAAAAAGCAGAAAACAAACACAAATTAAAAAAAAAAAGCAGAAAAGAACAAACAAAATTATAGTGATATTTCAATTTTTCGAAAAAGGTCCCCCATTCCCACCCCCTTGCTCGTTAACAAACTCGACTGAGATTTTATAGGGTAATATTTTATGTAGACATTTGAAAATGATTGGTGGAAAATGACAGTAGTTATCGTGTGAATAAGAAAGTGAACAGACGGTGGTTTTGGGGTTCGGGGGCTATGAAACGGGAAGATATGTCAATTTTCCGTAAGTTGCAACATAGTACCCATTGCAATAGTTAGCTTTCTAATGAAATCTATCTAAAAAAGCATCAGTGGAATACTGACTAGGCGTAAACTTTCAAAGGTATAATCTCCTTGTTAACCATATCAGTATTGCCGAATCATAGTGTCTCCCTAGTTACAATGGCTATGATACAAACCTGTCTGAGAGGTCTCCAAATATAAGAGCTCCGAGGACATCTCCCAGCATGAAGAGAGCATCGGCTGTAGCTTTTAGCCAAACATTGTCACACACCAGGTTGAACTGAAGCAAATAAGGAAACAATTACACAGGTTTGGATATAATAACTGATTTTGTATATTGAAAGTGTATGAATTACGGATATGTGTTCTGTGTTCCTGCATCTCACCTCTTTTTTAAAATACTACATATTAAAGAAATCATTACAAGATGCGTGAACTTGAAAATATGCATTGTATTGTTTCTTTATAGCAAGTTGAGTTTAGTACATGAAAATAAGACACATTAACTTAAGACATATTTTAACAAATACATATCAAAGAAAAAACACTTAGTGTTCACTTGTATCATTAAGTCAATGCCGCTTGGATGCAAAGCTTCTCATACTGCTCTTTCTCTTGCTCACTCTAGTACAGGGGTTCCCAACCTGGGGGGGCGTGGGGCTTTATCAAGGGGGTGGGGGTGAAATGATTTCCGAATTAAGTTTTTTTAACTCGAATATTACCATTTTCTAAAATAAACATTTTTCGAATCTCTCCAGGTGATTGTCGCACCAAGTCAATCGTTCAAAAGCACTGGTAATTGCCAACTGTCGTCACAAACCTCTGCGGAGCCGCGAGGTTGGAGGTGAAATAAGGAATTTGCTGTGTTGTAAGGAGCAAAATTATGCCAATTTTATCGTCTCGTTGACATATCTTTGTGATTTCTTTGAAGCTTTGAACATTTTGAACTTACGTTTTCAAAGACATCATGTTCTATCACAGATAGTGAAAATACTGGAAAGGATATTAGAAAGAAGAATGAGAAGAAAGGTGGAAGGAGAGTTGCAAGAGGAACAGTATGGCTTCAGGAGTGGAAGATCCACAGTGGACCCAATCTTTAGCTTGAGGCATGTGATGGAAAAGAACTGGGAATAAGGAGAGGATTTGATCATGACTTTCATAGATCTAGAAAAGGCATATGATAGTGTCCCCAGAGAGAAGGTATGGGAAACCATGGTTAAGAAGAGACTGGGAAGAGAAATGTTGGAAATGGTGTAAGCAATGTACAACAACTGTGTTAGCAGGGTACTGACCCCAGTTGGAAAGACAGATTGGTTTAGGAACAAGACTGGACTAAGACAGGGGAGTGTGCTGTCACCTCTCTTGTTCATAATGGTGATGGATAAAATTGTAAAGGAAACAAAGGAAGCATATGGACATAAAGAAATGAAGTTACTGTTATTTGCAGATTATATTGTGGTCTGGGGAAGGAACACCGAAGAAGTGCAAAAACAACTAGATGCACTGAACGTAAAATATTCAGAAGTACGGCCTGAAAATCAGTATAGAGAAAAGCAAGACCATGGTGATGACAAGAGGGGAAAGACAAGGAAAGGGCACTGTGAAAATTGGAAGTCAGAGTTTGGAAATTGTGGACTCGTTCAAATACCTAGGAAGTGAATTGATGCAAACTGGTAGGTTGGACATGGAGATTGGCAGGAGGGTACAGCAGAGCAATGCATTCTAACAAAGTGTAAGAAAACTTGTTTGGGATAAGGAAGTACCAAGGAAAAGCAAGGAGGTAATGTATAAAGTGTACTATGTTCCCATATTAACTTATGCAGCTGAGACTTGGACCCTGACAAGCAGGCAAGAGAGTAGAATCGAAGCCAGTGAAATGAAATTCCTAAGAAGTATGATAGGAAAGACGAGGAAAGACGGAGTGAGGAATGAAGATGTTAGGAAGGAAGTTGGGATGGGAAAACTAAATGAGAGAATTGAGAAGAATAAACTAAGGTGGTTTGGACATGTAAAGAGGATGGAGGAAAATAGAATACCAAGACATGCTGGAGGCGAAGTGCAAGGGTAAGAGAGCAAGAGGAAGACCTAGAACAAGGTGGATTGATTCAGTGAAGAACAGCGTAAGAAAAAGAAATCTGGACTGGGACAAGATCGTGGAAGAAGAATGGTGGAAGGAAAGAGGAAAGTGGAGAAGTGCCATAAATACCCCGACCCGGCAGGAGCTGGATAAGGGGATGATGATGATGATGATGATGATGATGATGATGATGATGATGATCATGTTCTATCAGACAACAGTAGAGATATTGTGAAATTTTGCAATATCTTGTTAATCAAATTTACTGCAATTATAAAAACTTGGTACAGTGGAACTTGGATAATTCGAACCTCAAAGGACCAGTAGAAAAATTCGAATTATCCAGAAATTCGAATTAAGAAAGTTCTTTGAAAAGGGTAGAGAAAATATATTGTATTACGTTTACATAATGATTTACGTTCAACAAAGCAGATTAACAGACAACAGTACTTTATAATGACTGTATCGTGAATAACCTCAAAAGTTTCAAATAAAAAATAAAACCAAAATGTACTATTCAGCTATTTAACGACAGTAGTAATCCAGAAATCTAGTTAAGTCTTAGAGAAATCTACTGTTTTTCAAAAATGTTTGAGATTTTTACCTGTTTTCTACAATGAAGAGTCTTGGCCATCACAAAAGAATCTAACAAATTTAAGGAAGGGAAAACAGAATCACTTACGTCATTTCTGCTTTAAAAAAACGCCTAAGTTCTGTTATGTGGTTTGTTGCTTGGGCTGCACTCGGAACAGTTTTTTAAGGGGAACTGACCCAACTGTTTGGCCTCCGATCGGCTTTTTACACAATTATCCAAAGTATAATTCAAATTAACCACGATTTTTTAGCATTGATTGTATGTAAAATGCTAGGGACCAAGGAATTTATTCGAATTAAAGAATATTTTGAATTATAGAAGTTCGAATTAGCCACGTTCCACTGTATATGATAGGACAAAAGTAATGGCACTTCTGAATTCAGATGAACAATGTACTATCGCGTGCATAAATAACGGGCCGCCTTGCCGAACGAGAGTTTAAATCATCAATATTTCTGTCTAAATCTAAATTGAAATGCTAAGTAACCCATTAATTGTTAAATCTCGTTAGAAATGCCCCGTTGAGTTTTACTGTGTGTGAATTCTTTTGAGAATCGACTTTTCACAGTTAAGGACTAAACGCAGTTTAATAATAAGAAAAAGAAGAAATCGCAAACGTCCTAAACTAATTATATATCTGTTATCCCGACACCAGCTTCATAGAGCCCAACCATCTGCCCCCTCCTCACCAAACGGTCGTTCATATTAAAGGTCACGGACCTCAAAATCAAGTTCGCTGTCGGGTTACTGAGCCACTGTCAGCCTCTTGTGATTAACAGGTGATACCACACTTCCCCCTCCTCTCCTCCATTGCCTACAAGGACAGATGCCCAACCACGGGTCTGAGCATTCCCCTCCCGAGAACGCACCAAGTGATGGCAACCTGATGGCTCGAAAACTCAACTCCCGCTCGTCAAGGCGGCCCGTTATTTATGCACGCGATAGTACATGTAAAATAAGAGTCAAAACTAAGAAAGGAAAAATGTGCAGACCTGTGTAATTACCGGTAATATAAAACAAATAACCAAGAAGGCTATCAAGTCATGTAATGTACATTGAATACAAACCTTATTGATGTGAGGTAGCAGTGGCGGCATAACTTGGGTTTGTTTCTGGAGGGGGATGAGCTGAGCCAAAATTTCATTGAAGGGTGGGGGTGGGGGGCTCGAACCAATGAAAGCAAATATACGGTCCCGAGGTTTCCAAACGTCCTATCTATATTTTTTATGTTCGACCCTGGCGAAATGTAAATATTATATGTCAAAACACTGTACTAAAATGAGGCTCATTATAGTAAAAGTTTTCATTATGATACAGTTTCTCCCACCAATCAGAGCTCAAGAAACAGTTGTGTGACCAATTAAGTGAGGATAGCATCGCACCTGCGCTCACTTCCTTGGCCCTCTATTTTAAATTTCACTGTGTGGCCTACTGTCGACCAAAGTATTATGTGTACTCGAGTTTGAAGGTTGTTTGTGACGTAACCAATAGACATACATAAAATCCAATAACATAATCATTTTCGTCGTTCTATTTTACGTGAGTTCATGTAGTTTTGGAATTTTTAGTTTATACACACATCAAAAAAAGTTTTGCATCACCTCGGTTCCCAGATCTCCGGCATATAGACGTTGACTGTGTATATTGTATCCAAGATACAGTCCCTTTGACTGTTCATAGATGTCACTAAAACTGCTCAAAGATGTAAACAACCATGCATGAGCAGGGCCTATTAGACGGAGGGGGTACGACAGCCGATCAGTTCCAGTCATTCCACCAGGACGAAGGTACGCTGCTCATCTTGTCTGTAGTTCTACCATGCCTAGAAGGTCAATACCGCAGTTCGATCGCGTCCGCATTGTTACTTTGTGTCAAGAAGGGCTCTCAACAAGGGAAGTTTCCAGGCGTCTCAGAGTGAACCAAAGCGATGTTGTTCGGACATGGAGGAGGTACAGAGATACAGGAACTGTCGATGACAGGCCTCGCTCAGGCCGCCCAAGGGCTACTACTGTAGTGGATGACCGCTACTTACGGATTGCCGCTCGGAGGAACCCTGACAGCAATGCCACCATGTTGAATAATGCGTTTCGTTCAGCCACAGGACGTCGTGTTTCAACTCAAACTGTGCGCAATAGGCTGCATGATGCGCAACTTCACTCCCGACGTCCATGGCGAGGTCCAGCTTTGCAACCCCGACACCATGCAGCGCGGTACAGATGGGCCCAACAACATGCTGAATGGACCCCACGGAATTGGCATCACGTTCTCTTCACCGATGAGTGTCGCATATGCCTTCAACCAGACAATCGTCGGAGACGTGTTTGGAGGCACCCTGGTCAGGCTGAACGTCTTAGACACACTGTCCAGCGAGTGCAGCAAGGTGGTGGTTCCCTGATGTTTTGGGGTGGCATTATGTGGGGCCGACGTACGCCACTGGTGGTCATGGAAGGCTCCGAAACGGCTTTACTATACCTGAATGACATCCTCCGACCCATAGTGCAACCATATCGGCAGAATATTGGAGAGGCATTTGTCTTCATGGACGACAATTCTCGACCTCATCGTGCACATCTTGTGAATGCGTTCCTTCAAGATAACGACATCGCTCGACTACAGTGGCCAGCATGTTCGCCAGACATGAACCCTATCGAACATGCCTGGGATATGTTGAAAAGGGCTGTTTATGGACGTCTTGACCCACCAACCACTCTGAGAGATTTACGCCGAATTGTCGTTGAGGAGTGGGACAATTTGGACCAACAGTGTCTTGATGAACTTGTGGATAGTATGCCACGGCGAATACAGGCATGCATCAATGCAAGAGGACGTGCTACTGGGTATTAGAGGTAGTGGTGTGTACTGCAATCTGGACCACAAATGCTGAAAGTCTAGCTGTATGATGGTACAACATGCAATGTGTGGGTCTCATGAGCAATAAAACGAGCTGAAATGTTGTTTGTGTTGATCTCTATTCCCTTTGTATTTAACGGTTCCGGAACTCTTGGAACCGAGGTGATGCAAAACTTTTTTTGATGTGTGTATTTTAATATTTTTTATCGCAGTTGGAACACAAAAAGTGCCCGTTTTTAAGCGTGTTTCAACCATGTTTCACATTTGAGAATTATTATCTCACAAACCCGTTATCAGATCGAATCCAAATTTTAATACAATATACATTGGAATGTTGTATAACTGGTTTATTAATTTCAAAATCTTGCTTGTCCAAGAAACAAAGTTGTTATCATTTGTGTAAGGTAACGTTTTCTCGGCTTGGGGTGGTTGGAATATGTAGTTCTTGGTCGCGTTGTAATCCTTATACATCAAAATGTTATGCTGTATGACTTTAAAATACGTAAATTAATTCACTTATTTTATATCGGTTTATATTTGAAAGGGGAAATACGACCTCGCCTCGCTCGGCAGTGATGGGCTCCATCTCAGCAACGCTGCACAGCATACCCCGGAGCGGCTGGCTGGTGAATCATGCCTTATTTCCACAATAAACAATTTTGTTGATATAAAATAATTATAAAGTCTAGTTTTCTTCGCAAAATCATCTGGCTCTTTTTATTCCCCGACATTGTATAAAATATTAATTAACTATAGTTTCCAAACGAAGCAATACAACTTTTAACACAATATTATTCACCTTCCACAATGACACTCACAATTGGATACTAACAGAATGGTAGCTGAAAAGTGGTATATTTTTGGAAAGAGATGAGGAGATGTAGTGCCACACCCATCTCGCTGCCACCTTGTTGGCCTTGGACTGACTGAACAGCCGACCGTTTTGCTCATTCAGTAAGTGTTAAGTTAGGTTGACATTTATTTATTTATCGTATGGCTTTTAGTGCCGGGAGTGTCCGAGGACATGTTGAGTTCGCCAGAAGCTGTAGCTTCTTCAAGTACTATTGCTACCAGATGTCACTGATACCTAGTGGTGTACGTGGGAACTTTGATAGAGCGTTCCAACGAAATCTAACTTAGAAATTTAGCTTCACACAAGTTTAGTCAGTGGAAGGATCTATTTCTTGCCATAAATCTATGACATGAGACCGCCGGCTTTACTTCCCCTCCGAAGGGAGGTGTATTGAAGGATTTTAACGCTCTTAAAAAATCTTATGACTTTGGCTGAGTTTGAACCCGCTATCTTGGGCACAGCAGTTCAGCATGCTGCCAACTACACCACTAAAGCCGCTAGTTAGGTTGACACAAAAGGTTTTACATAAGTAAAAAGAGATGCTTACAATTTAGGAACTATAAACTTACATAAATCAATCATTTGTCATCAATCCGAGGACTGTTTTATTCAAAATTAAAAACTTCTACAAATGTTATATGTTTATTATTTGGCCCTTGGGGGAGGGGGGTTGATCCCACTGATCACTCCCCATAGTTACCCCACTGTGAGGTAGGGCATTAAAATGTCTGAAAAATGTGGAAGTCAAATCTGCAACTTTTGACTCCAGCCACCAAACTAATGTGGCTGATGATCCATTTCTCATGACGAGGATATAATAATATTCACTCAAGACAGATGTTGGTAGATAGAGCATTTATAGTAGGTTTGACTCACATCTGTATGGCTTGTTCTCATTGTACATTTCAAGACTTATTAGACCACACTTATTAGTGTAGCAGCTAGCACTCTTGCCTGTCAAACCGGAGGTCTGTGTTTGATTTCCACCTTTGCCTTGGAAGTGGTTTGCCATGGTTTCTTCCACACTTGTACTCCACGAAAATGCTGGGATGGTTCTGAACTTCAGGTCATGGCCGTCGCCTTTTTAATCATCACCTGAATTACTAATACAGCCATCACAATAACTCACGTTATCAGACAAAATTTCACATACACACACCCAAATACATTGGGCTGAATGACCACGAATTCTAAGCCCCTCAAATGAAACAAGACTTAAGGTGGTGCTAACTGAATAGATGAGCAAAACAGTTCCGTTTCTTAATATGATCCTACTATACAAACTACTGAATCAATTGTTAAGAAAATTTGTCAGCATTTACCTTCATAAGATAAAATAGTTAAGGGGGCTCATGCACCATCGGATGTCGAAATTTAGGTTCTTGTTTTTTACATTTAAATGAAAGACAATACCTTTCTCAATATATCTGTTACGTTTTATAACTAAATTCAGCGTTTTTGCAGAGATATAGCGTATTAATATTCAAAGCTGTTTACCCGAAAGTTTGTTTTTATAATTTTAAATGATTATGTTGACTTTATCTGGGGTCTGGCGTTACGTTACGGTGACGGGACGAAATGTACCGAGAATGCACTGAGGTGTGTGAAGTCATAGTACTGCTTGAGCTTCCTCATTTCACCGCGCGCTCTGGTGAGCGTGACGTCATCCAGCCAGCTACATCCTTTGACCTTGGTTTGCACTTGCTAACGGAGTTTGAGTTCCCGCAGCATTTGTAGCATTTAAAATGATATAAAATCTAGTCTTTCAGACTGACTATCAGTGTCTTTTTTTTTTTGGTAGGAAGAACACAATATTTCGTGAACTGGATGAAACTCGGCAGATACATTCCAACCAATGAACCCTTGAGGATGAACGTCATTCATGAAATTATCTTAAAAAATAATTGAGATATACTTGGAAAATTAAACAAGAAACTGTTCATTTTTTGAAAGACAAGTTTAATATTTTTTAAAAATATATCCTATTTACAATATAACATTCATGGTGGTTCATCCTCGGTATTTATGCGCTAACGTTACATGAAAAAAATTCATTCCATTCAGACTGGTATTTCTTCTTAAATCGTATTTTTTGTTATTCACGGAGTTTAAAAAATCACGAATATGATCCTTTCAATAAATCACGACATACTTTATACACTGTTCCTCTCTCTAAATTTGATGAAAGCTCTATGCTTTTACTATACATATGTCAGTTTTCATAACTCTATGTTACATATTAGTGAAGCTATGACATGATTCGTAACTGTATGCAAAAATTCCAACTGACGGTGTATGAGCCCCCTTAAGTTACTGAAAAAGCATTATCATTCACTGATATTAACATTACAACTAAAGAAAACAAAATATTAATCAAACTGTACATTTATGACATAACGATAGAAGTTAAAGGGTTGAAACTTACAGTAATACTATTGAAGATAATTTCATGGCTGTAAATCCAAATTACAATCATAATTCTAGTGCTACAAATGTTTTTATTTGTAAATTTTTCTTTGATAGGTTTAAAAAGTTTTTAAGCAATGGATTTTTTCTCAAGTTACATAAATCAGATTAATGCACATATGCATATAGAGATAGGGTAGTGGGAAAATTTCAAGTGGATTGCTGCAGTAATTTCTAAGATAATGTACCTTATTTGTATTAAGATAAAAGTTGTAAGAAATATCTGCAAAGGTAAGTTACATTATCTATGTGCGCGCGAGTAAACACGGCAAGCTAAGTCGGTTGTGACTGGCGTAGATCGCGGCCGCGCATATCTGGTTCAGCCAGTGGTTGGCACCCACTATCACACTTTTACCAAACATGTTCAATAATGTGTACTTACAGTGCTCATAGCCGATGCTGAAAGTGTCCTCCCTCTCTTGTAACACACGCCTGACATCTTCTGATGAAAGAATGGACAACGATCTCATCTAATTTTTGTTCTCTAAGAACACAACGTTGTCTGTTAACTTTTTATTATTTGTGAAGCCTGTTTCCTTGAATCGTTTAGCGAGTCTCCTAATTGTAGTGGCATTAGGCACAGGTCTTCTTGGAAACTTGATTCGAAATTTTCGTCTCGTTTCAGAACAAGATTTTCTGCTTTTCATATACGAATTATGGATATGTACATGTTCGCGCAATGTGAATTGGTGTCTAGACATGATCAACAATCACAGTAATCACAATACTCACGAAACATGCAACACTAACGTCTAAGCTTTGCAGATACACGCCCATATGAATGACAAAACACGTGTGAACTAACGATATGAGTCAGCGGAGTGCGCCACCACCGGCTGAACTGGGTCCTCGCGGCCGTGATCTGCCCAGTCACAGCCGGCTTATCTTGCCGTGTTTATCGGGGCACACATAGATAGTGACCCTGAAGATGAATAAAGTTTTAGTAGATGTTTGCAAATGTTGACTAACTTCAAAAAGCTTTATCTTGGAAAGAGATTAACATTTTCAATATGCTGAAAACTCAAATCATCAGAAAAGAGAAAATTGCATTTTTCAACCTAAACCTAAGAAAGGCTAAAACTGATTAAATTACAGTAAAAACCCAATGTAAGGTTTATCCACATTAAATGCTTATTTCAATGGTCCTAAAAGCACCAAATATTCAAACAGAAGAAAATTTCAATTATTCAGTGCAGTTTTTGAGTCGAGAAATTTTGACAGTTTCAGTTTTTCATATTTTTTTACAGTTTGGAATAGAGTACAGGGATAGGAGTGCGATCTACAATTTATACAGAAACCAGACAGCCGTCATTCGAGCCGAAGGACATGAGAAAGGAGCTACAGAGAGTTTATTTTGTATCTGACGGAGACCCTCGCTTGCCTGCTCGCTCGCGGCCCGAGCCGGTCTCCCGCCGAGCACTTGGCCTTAATCCGCTTCTTGGTGCCACAAATTTCCCTCCTTTTTAGTCTGGTGCGAGGTTCAGTTTAGTCAATTGTTCACGTGTTTAGTACTCAGTGTGCTGTTCCAATGCGATTTTCATTATGTGAACGTCTGTATATATATATATATATATATATATATATATATATATAATACATAAAGTATAGGAAATCGTGTGCAAAAACACGACAGAAATTCCGTCAGAAATTTCCAAACAGACCCCTGCCTAGCGTCAATACCCTAAAAGATCTAGCAAAAAAGTTCAAACAGACAGCTTAAAGACTATATTACAGCTGAAATACAGTCAATCGGTGCTGAGGAACTTCAGAAAGTAAATGCCAGTTTCATAAAAAGGTGCCAGCAATGTGTAGCAGTGAATGGCAAACATTTTCAGCACCAGCTGTGAACTAGGTAAGTACAAATTCCTATACTCAATTAATTATAATGACTCAGTGCCGTGCAGAATCCGCATAACGGCGAAGTGCGTGGAGGCTCGCGGCGCGGGCGAGTGGGCAAGAGAGGGTCTCCGTCAGATATAAAATAAATTCTCTATATATATTCATTCGAGCCGAAGGACATGAGAAAGGAGCTACAGAGAGTTTATTTTGTATCTGACGGAGACCCTCGCTTGCCTGCTCGCTCGCGGCCCGAGCCGGTCTCCCGCCGAGCACTTGGCCTTAATCCGCTTCTTGGCGCCACAAGTTTCCCTCCTTTTTAGTCTGGTGCGAGGTTCAGTTTAGTCAATTGTTCACGTGTTTAGTACTCAGTGTGCTGTTCCAATGCGATTTTCATTATGTGAACGTCTGTATATATATATATATAATACCTTCATAAAGTATAGGAAATCTTGTGTGAAAACACGACAGAAATTCCGTCAGAAATTTCCAAACAGACCCCTGCCTAGCGTCAATACTCTAAAAGATCTAGCAAAAAAGTTCAAACAGACAGCTTAAAGACTATATTACAGCTGAAATACAGTCAATCGGTGCTGAGGAACTTCAGAAAGTAAATGCCAGTTTCATAAAAAGGTGCCAGCGATGTGTAGCAGTGAATGGCAAACATTTTCAGCACCAGCTGTGAACTAGGTAAGTACAAATTCCTATACTCAATTAATTATAATGACTCAGTGCCGCGCAGGATCCGCATAACGGCGAAGTGCGTGGCAGGAGGCTCGCGGCGCGGGCGAGTGGGCAAGAGAGGGTCTCCGTCAGATATAAAATAAATTCTCTATATATATTCATTCGAGCCGAAGGACATGAGAAAGGAGCTACAGAGAGTTTATTTTGTATCTGACGGAGACCCTCGCTTGCCTGCTCGCTCGCGGCCCGAGCCGGTCTCCCGCCGAGCACTTGGCCTTAATCCGCTTCTTGGCGCCACAAGTTTCCCTCCTTTTTAGTCTGGTGCGAGGTTCAGTTTAGTCAATTGTTCACGTGTTTAGTACTCAGTGTGCTGTTCCAATGCGATTTTCATTATGTGAACGTCTGTATATATATATATATAATACCTTCATAAAGTATAGGAAATCTTGTGTGAAAACACGACAGAAATTCCGTCAGAAATTTCCAAACAGACCCCTGCCTAGCGTCAATACTCTAAAAGATCTAGCAAAAAAGTTCAAACAGACAGCTTAAAGACTATATTACAGCTGAAATACAGTCAATCAGTGCTGAGGAACTTCAGAAAGTAAATGCCAGTTTCATAAAAAGGTGCCAGCGATGTGTAGCAATGAATGGCGAACATTTTCAGCACCAGCTGTGAACTAGGTAAGTACAAATTCCTATACTCAATTAATTATAATGACTCAGTGCCGCGCTGGATCCGCATAACGGCGAAGTGCGTGGCAGGAGGCTCGCGGCGCGGGCGAGTGGGCAAGAGAGGGTCTCCGTCAGATACAAAATAAACTCCCTATATTATTCAGAAAGGTGCAAGCAAGGCTGCAACTTATCACCCATATTTTTCAATCTGTACATTCAACAAGCAATGGAGGTAATTAGAGAAAAATTTAAAGTTGGAGTAAAGATTCAAGGAGTAATAATTTCAACTCTGAGATTTGCTGATGACGTGATGACATAGTAGTCATCTTAGCCAATTCACAGTGAGTTTATAATTGGTATGGACTCTGTCGTGGGGAAAGAATTCATGATGAAAATCAATAATTGTAAAACAAAAATTATGGAATGCAGCCGATAGAAATCAGAAACACCTATTGACGTCAAATTGACAGGTGAAATGCTGAAGAAAGTAGGAGACAGACTTTTGCTAGTTAGGAAGCAAAATAACCAATGAGGATGAAGCAAAAAGGATATTAGTAGGTTGGCTCTGGGAATGAATGCATTTCTGCAAAAAAAAGAAAGTGTTGATGTCAAATATAGATTTAGGTATTAGGAAGTCATTTTTGAAAGCCTTTGTCTGGAGTATGGCACTCTATGGACGTGAAACTTGGTCTGTTGGCACAGCAGAAAATAGGAGAATTAGAAGAGTTAAAAATGTGGTGTTACAGGAGAATGATGATCAGATGGGTAGTTAGGGTTACAAATGAAAAGATATTAAGATGAGTGGGAGAGGAGTGGATGGAACCTATAAAATTACGATATATAATTTCTTTTAAAGAAATTGAAATAATGTGATCTTGTTGGCCAAATACTCTAGTGTACGGTGATCTTCGTCACCATGATGGTATTATTGTCGGTAGTCATTCTTATCATTAGACCGCAGAGGCCCTGGTTCGATTCCTGGCTCTGCCAAGAATTTCAATTCCGGTCTGAGGGCTAGAACAGGGTACACTCAACCTTTTCATGCCCCTCGGTCCTATTTCCTATCCTAGCATTGAAATCCCCCATCAGTACTACACTATCCATATTATTAACTCTCACTACCACATCACTCAATGCATCTAATAATAATAATAACAATAATATTATTGTATGGCGCTGGGTGCATGCTTTGTTATTCGACACCCGGAGGGCAGCTTGCATGTCGAATTTCGTCGTTACATGGAATGCTATGAAAGTCAAGGTTAGATATCTAAGCTCCTTGACACTATATAGCGCTTTCTAGTAGAGAATGGAGGAACTTTGTGTTGACGGAAGATTTCGAGATTTAAGTTTGCCGTTATGAACACGGCCTGCTGAATTCAAATGGGTTCTTTAACATGCCAACAAATGACATGCATGCCGTGATTTTTGTCGCCTTTCAAAAAAATCACTTACCACGGCCAAGAGCGAACCTGAAAGCTTGGGGTTGGTAGTCCGACACATTAACCACTCACCCACCATGGCAAGCTAATGCATCTAAAATCTGTTTACTTCGTCCTGATCCGCCCCTTCACATGGAACGTACACTGAAACTATCCTGACATTTCCAAATCTATCCACATGAATAGTTCATTTACATACCTCACATATACTATGTTATGCTCTAAGATTCTCTTGACATACAGTCCTACTCCCCACTTTGCCCTTCCTCGTTTTACACCTGACAGGTATACCCTGTAATCTCCTACTTCCTCCTCTCTAACTCCCATCACTATTCCCTAAAATATCCAATCTCATCCTGCTTGCTGACTCAGTTAACTCTATTTTCTTTCTTCCATAACCCCCCTCGATATTAATTGTACCCCATCGAATACTAGTTCGATTGCCTGTTCATTTCTAAGGAGTCCCTGACCTTCAGCAGGGAGTGGGACTCCATCACCCCCAAAGGTCCGAGGCTTGCTTATGACATTTTTGATGTGTAACATCTTTCTCGGATGTAGGGTGTGGTAGCTATGTAGAGATGAAATGATTAGCTCATGACAGGGAGGCATGGAAAGCTGCATAAAACCAGCCAAAAGACTGAAGACTCAAACAACAACAACATCTTTCCACTCGGTTGCTGGATATTTTTTGTGGGAGTGATTTTGGAAAAGGAACGGAAATGTGTAAGAAGAAACAATTAGCGCGCACAGTGGCAGAGATTGGTACCACGGCGTACTGTTGGCCATGTGGCTATGTGGAATGTACTGTATATCGCATACGGTTTACTTCAAGGTTTGGAGGCACCATTAAAGATAGTCTTACAATAAATCATTGGTACAGCGACGTACCTCGTGCATGTGCACCGGTCAGGATTTGGCACTGGAGTTTTACAAGTAGTTATTTCAATGACCAACAGAGTTAACTGTTAACAAGGGATTCGCGCTCCCGGAAGACACATACAGTAGAACGTTGTTTATCCGGACGTCGAACAACCGGAACGTCAAATATCTGGACGAGCGAAAAAGAAAAAAAAAAGCTTAAGCTAATGTGCATGAAGGAAGTTTTGCGTCGTTTACTGTTGGCAGAGGATGAGGACAGTGTGATATCTTTTTCAAAAAAGCTCTCACTTAACGATTGCCGATGGGTGGAACACTTTAACAGAATCTTCGAAATGCATGGAATAAATTGGTAGTAGAAAAAGAGACCTTTAAGACCACAGACACTGTTGATGAAGATTTGGGTGAAGTGACAAATGAGTTATTCCCCCAAGTTGCTGGATTTTACGACTGTGATAGAGAAGACGCACACGCTTGGTTGGAAAGTGACAGTGACCCTCTTAGATGATGATGATGAAATTGCTTTTCTCGTGCTAGAAGTAAGTGGGGATGAGGAAAAGGATGAAAGCCTGGATGAGGAAAATGAAAAAGGACTAAGTCATGGAGAAGCTTTTACTGCATTAGAAACTGCGCTATTGTGGTATGGCTGTACTATGAAATAAACGCATGTTCGATTATCCGGAAAAATCGTTATCCGGAACACTTTCCGGCCCAATTAGTCCGGATGAACGACGTTTTACTGTAGTAGGATAACATGTCCCATGTTACACATCATATGCGACTACTGTAAGGCTAGTCATTTTTTTTGTACGTTAGGTAGGCCTATAGAGAGTACAAATGAAGCAGGTTGCTAGCCTTACTTAAACAGGGTCCCTGAGTTTCAACGCAGGGAACAAAGAATCAATTTTTGTATTATGTACTCACCTCTGTTACAATGCTGCTGTCGTAGACAGACTTGTCATACACCCAGGAGCTACACTTGAGGGTGCCATTGTCTGTCGTCTCTTGCTCCGAGTCCCACTCACTATTGTTTGTCGGATACACTTCACATGATGACCATTTGTCTCCATTCCAGGGATAGAATGTGTTCAAGGTTTCATCATCAATTTTATATGTACTATTGGGTTCTTCGAATGGCAGACGGCACCTTTAGAAATCAGGATAATATTAAAATGGCATCCGTGTGCTAAAACAAGTATTAAGGGTATTGAAACTATTCATAAGAGACCTAATGGAAAAGAAATGCAGGAATTCAAGATTTGGAAAATTGTTGTGAACTGTTGAGAAATTTATAAAAATATTTTGATAATTTCGCACTCGTTAAAATATCGCGGTACCTACTCTCGCTATTTACTCGCGCTCGCGTGGTGCCTACTCTCGCTATTTACCCGCGCTCGCCAAAACATCGCGGTAATTACTCTCGCTCGATAGGTACCTACTCTCGCAATTTACCCGCACTCGCCAAAGTATTGCGGTAATTACTCTCGCTATTTACTCGCGCTCGTGTGGTGCCTACTCTCGCAATTTACCCGCACTCGCCAAAATATTGCGTTAATTACTCTCGCTATTTACTCGCGCGGTGCCTACTCTCGCATTTACCCGCGCTCGCCAAAATATTGCGGTTATTACTCTCGCTATTTACTCGCGCTCGTGCGGTGCCTACTCTCCCATTTACCCGCGCTCGCCAAAATATCGCGGTATCTACTCTCGCTATTTACTCGCGTTCGCCAAAACATCGCGGTCCCCACTCTCGCTATTTACTCGCGCTCGCCCAAACATCGCGGTACCTACTCTCGCTATTTACTCGCGCTCGCCAAAATATCGCTGTATCTATTCTCGCTATTTACTCGCGCTCGCCCAAATATCGCGCTACCTACTCTCGCTATTTACTCGCGCTCGACCAAATATCGCGGTACCTACTCTCGCTATTTTCTCGCGCTCGCCCAAACATCGCGGTACCTTCTCTCGCTATTTACTCGCGCTCGCCCAAATATCGCGCTACCTACTCTCGCTATGTACTCGCGCTCGCCCAAACATTGCGGTACCTACTTTCGCTATTTACTCGCGCTCGCCCAAATATCGCGCTACCTACTCTCGCTATTTACTCCCGCTCGCCCAAACATCGCGGTACCTACTCTCGCTCGACCAAATATCGCGCTACCTACTCTCGCTATTTTCTCGCGCTCGCCCAAACATCGTGGTACCTACTCTCGCTATTTACTCGCGCTCGCCCAAACATCGTGGTACCTACACTCGCTATTTACTCGCGCTCGCCCAAACATCGTGGTACCTACTCTCGCTATTTACTCGCGCTCGCCCAAACATCGTGGTACCTACTCTTGCTATTTGCTCGCGCTCGCCCAAACATCGTGGTACCTACTCTCGCTATTTACTCGTGTTTGCCAAACATCGCGGTACCTACTCTCGGTATTTACTCGCCCTTGCCCAAACATCGCGGTACCTACTCTCGGTATTTACTCGCGCTCGCACAAACATCGTGGTACCAACTCTCGCTATTTACTCGTGCTCGCCCAAACATCGCGGTACTTTCTCTCGCTATTTACTCGCGTTCGCTAAACATCGCGGTACCTACTCTCGCTATTTACTCGCGCTCGCCCAAACTTCTTTGTACCTACTCTCGTTATTTACTCGCGCTCGCCCAGACATCGTGGTACCTACTCTCGCTATTTACTCGCGTTCGCCGAACATCGCGGTACCTTTTCTCGCTATTTACTCGCGCTAGCCCAAACATCGTGGTACCTACTCTCGCTATTGACTCGCGCTCGCCCAAATATCGTGGTACCTAATCTCGCTATTTACTCGCGCTCGCCCAAACATCGTGGTACCTACTCTCGCTAATGACTCGCGCTCGCCCAAACATCGTGGTACCTACTCTCGCTATTTACTCGCGCTCGCCAAAACATCGCGGTACCTACTCTCGCTATTTACTCGCGCTCGCCAAAACATCGCGGTACCTCCTCGCGCTATTTACTCGCGCTTGCCCAAACATCGAGGGACCTACTCTCGCTATTTACTCGCGCTCGCCCAAACATCGCGGTACCTACTCTCGCTTATTACTCGCGTTCGCCAAACATCGCTGTACCTACTCTCGCTATTTACTCGCGCTCGCCCAAACATCGTGGGACCTACTCTCGCTATTTACTCGCGCTCGCTCAAACATCGCGGTACCTAATCTCGCTATTTACTCGCGTTCGCCAGAACATAGCGGTACCTACTCTCGCTATTTACTCGCGCTCGCCCAAACATCGCGGTACCTACACTCGCTATTTACTCGCACTCGCCCAAACATCGCGGTTCCTACTCTCGTTATTTACTCGCACTCGCCCAATCATCGCGGTACCTACTCTCGCTATTTACTCGCGTTCGCCAAATCATCGAGGTGCCAGCTCTCGCTATTTACTCGCGCTCGCCAAAACATCGCGGTACCTACTCTCGCTATTTACTCGCGCTTGCCCAAACATCGCGGTACCTACTCTCGCTATTTACTCGCGTTCGCCAAACATCGCGGTACCTACTCTCGCTGTTAACTCGCGCTCGCCCAAACATCGCGGTACCTACTCTCGCTATTTACTCGCGCTCGCCCAAATATCGCGCTACCTCTTCTCGCTATTTACTCTCGCTCACCCAAACATCGCGGTACCTACTCTCGCTATTTGCGCTCGCTCAAACATCGCGGTACCTACTCGCGCTCGACCTAATATCGCGCTACCTACTCTCGCTATTTTCTCGCGCTCGCCCAAACATCGTGGTACTTACTCTCGCTATTTACTCGCGCTCGCCCAAACATCGTAGTACCTACTCTCGCTATTTACTCTCACTCGCCCAAACATCGCGGTTCCTACTCTCGCTATTTACTCGCGCTCGCCCAAACATCGCGGTACCTACTCTCGCTATGTACTCGCGTTCGCCAAACATCGCGGTACCTACTCTCGCTGTTTACTCGCGCTCGCCCAAACATCGCGGTACCTACTCTCGCTATTTACTCGCGCTCGCCCAAACATCGCGGTACCTACTCTCGCTATTTACTCGCGTTCGCCCAAATATCGCGCTACCTACTCTCACTATTTACTCTCGCTCGCCCAAACATCGTGGTACCTACTCTCGCTATTTGCGCTCGCTCAAACATCGCGGTACCTACTCGCGCTCGACCATTTATCGCGCTACCTACTCTCGCTATTTTCTTGCGCTCGCCCAAACATCGTGGTACCTACTCTCGCTATTTACTCGCGCTCGCCCAAACATCGTGGTACCTAATCTCGCTATTTACTCGCGCTCGCCCAAACATCGTGGTACCTACTCTCGCTAATGACTCGCGCTCGCCCAAACATCGTGGTACCTACTCTCGCTATTTACCTGCGCTCGCCAAAACATCGTGGTACCTAATCTCGCTATTTACTCGCGCTCGCCCAAACATCGCGGTACATACTCTCGCTATTTACTCGCGCTCGCCCAAACATCGTGGGACCTACTCTTGCTATTTACTCGCGCTCGCCCAAACATCGCGGTACCTACTCTCGCTCGCCAAAACATTGCGGTACCTACTCTCGCTATTTACTCCCGCTCGCCCAAACATCGCGGTACCTACTCTCGCTATTGACTCGCGCTCGCCCAAACATCGCGGTACCTACTCTCGCTATTTACTCGCACTCGCCCAAACATTGCGGTTCCTACTCTCGCTATTTACTCGCGCTCGCCCAAACATCGCGGTACCTACTCTCGCTATTTACTCGCGTTCGCCAAATCATCGCGGTGCCTACTCTCGCTATTTACTCGCGTTCGCCAAACATCGCGGTACCTACTCTCGCTATTTACTCGCGCTCGCCCAAACATCGCGGTACCTACTCGCGCTCGCCGAAACATCGCGGTACCTACTCTCGCTATTTTCTCGCGTTCGCCAAAACATCGCAGTACCTACTCTGGCTATTTACTCGCTTTCGCCAAAACATCGCAGTACCTACTCTCGCTATTTACTCGCTTTCGCCAAAACGTCGCCCTTTGTGTTTTAGTTACTTTTTCAACAGCCTTAAATGCTATATATTTTAATCAATAATATGAGACTGCGGTACATTTGTATTTAAGTTGGCGCTTTTCTGTAAATTCGAGTAAGCAGCAGTGCCAATATCCGGTATCTTAAGATTTTCATGCAGCAAGCAGCTCATGTGATAGGTTTGAAATGGCCAATGCTAGGTTAGGAAGTCTTCCTGAGAAAGTGCATTTCTTGAGGTAATTGCAAAATCAGTTTTTTTGGGTGATTTTAGCTCCATCTATCACGAATAAGAAAAATGTTTTTGACAAAAATTCGTTTTTTTGGGGGCGAAGATTTCGAAACTGCAATTCAAAAATTTGGGGTTTCCATTTGACATTTCGTAGTTGCCCCACCTCATCCCCAGAGGGTGGTGGAGTGGGTTAGCTTTTATTTTGAGACATTTTTAAACGACTGAAGTCTCAAACAACAATTGATAAATCTCATTTCTGTTGATTGAATTTTGCTATAAGTCCTTATTTAACAATGTACTGTACATACCATCGGTAATGATTGGCACAAAGTACGTGTAATACATAGTTGACTTTCCTGCCGGAATATTTTCTTGTCCAGAGTAAGTTTCGAACTTGATTATAGAAATTTGATGCTTTCTCCTATTTAGGACATGTAAATATTTTTCAGGTGTACTCACATTATCCCGATTTAATAGGGGATATATTCGTGTTAACCAACTGAAATTTACCACATCAAATTTCAAATATTTTGAAAATTACCATTGAATTCGTATTTCACAAGATATTAGGAGGTCTTTAGATAAATGAACCACCCTGTATTCCTGTATATTGTTTTCTTTTTTACTTTTATAGAAAGCTTTTTATTCGGGCAACACACATTTTGTCCAATTGCAGTAAGTGGGAAAACAAGTATTTAGGCCTTACCCTAACCTGAAAGAAATATTACACAAAATATTTATCACTAAAATATGAGGGCTAGCTGCTTCGAGGCGGACACCCATGGGGTGAGCTACAAATACCGCCACGTGTGGAGTGTTGTCTGGGGAGGAAAGAGTGATTGTAAGGACAAGGAGTTGGAAGGTAGCGGCTGTGGCCTATAGTTAGGGACCAACCCCGGAATTTGCCTGGAAAGAAGATGGGAAACCACAGAAGACCATCTTCAAGGTTGCCGGCGGGAGGATTCGAACCACCTCGCCTCCCGGATGTGAGCGACTGCCAGCAGTCATGCGGTAACGACCACGGCTAACTCACCCGGTTAGAAAAAGGTGAAAATCATTCAGCTCTGTTTTGGATTATTCGGCAGATGGTATAAAACTTTACACTTGAATTCTTTGAAAAAGTCTATCGTAACGTTGGCACAGTGCGGTCGTGAATGATTTTCACCTTTTTCGAGAATGAAGGTATGTTTGGGCGGCAACGCCTCGTCAAAAAGGAAAAACTTAAGGAGTCTCTCCAGACGTACCCACCTCAGTGGCGGCAGAACTTTTTGCCGAAGGCATTGGAAAGCTGGTGTAACGAATGACAAATGTTTCAATCGTTTTGGCGATTATGTTGAGACATAAGAATAAAACGAGCAAACATTTAGTAGTAAAATCAGTTTGGTATGTCAATCAGTTATTTTTATACAGTCCATTGGAACTTGAAAAGAAAAACAGACCTCGTAACAAACTTTTATGTAAAAGAAAGGGGGAGGGATACTAACGTAACAATGTAAACAGATGACGTATGAATTAAAACATAGAATAGGTAACTGGAGCTTAAAAGAGGAAAAATAGGCTGTACTAAAATGATCCATTATGCCCCAAAATGTGTCAAAACATATTTAACTTCTTCATGAATCAATTCAGTTAAAATGTAATTGTCTAACATCCAGGCTAAAGTGATAAGTCTGTACCTGTAATTAACGTTGGCATGCAGAAACACTCCAGCAAGTCTGTGAAATGCTACAATTGCCCCAGGTAAGCAGAGTAGCAGCAGTGTTCTTCTTTGGTATGGTCCAAATTCTCCAATGTACTTAAAGACGTCATCAAACGGCATGGCGTTGTCTTATTGTTTATCTGCAATAAATAGCATAATTTTAGTTTAGTGAAGTCCTTTAGTATGGGAAGAATAATAATTCAGTGTTAACTTGGGACCTAAAGGGATGATCTCTGACAATATAGGCCTACACATGAACACACAGGACTGATAATTTCATTGTCCCTTGACCTCAAAAGCAGTTTTTGTAATGTTATATTGGATTTCACAGCCCAATACGTAAATATTTAGGAATGTAGCCATTCATTTTGGATTCGTATTGACTGTTATTTATCTAAGGGTTCTAACAAAAACAAGCTGCCTTGTCAATACCTTCCTTTCATGATTTATTTACATGGTGTCCACAGGCAGGAAAAGTCAGGAATTTTGTTTTTGGTCAGGAAAAGTCAGGAAAAAGTGTGAAAAAATGGCATGAGTCAGGACAAAAAGGCGAAAAGTATTAGAAAGTCAGGAATTTTATATTAACCATACAGTACTGTATTTTGTGTTTTACAGCCATATTTTGATGTTACTAGTTCAACTTATCTCTGAAGATAAAAAGCAATAACTCACTGGACATTATGGTAAGTTTCCATTTTCACAGTAGGCCTACATCATAGTAAAAACCTCTTTCACCTATATTTTGTACGCTTTTTTGGTCTTGGCGTAGGGATGTGGCGACTCCATCACTATAGTTTAGGTTATTAAGTACTTTGATTTATGTATTATTGCAAATAATTTACTTTATTTTGTATTTTAAATTAATAAAGAGGAAGATATAAAGAATGCCCCATCTGAAATTGAAATTGGTACTGACTATATATCGCATGTGAAGGAATTTAAATATTTGGGTGAATGGATTACCGACAATTGTAATGAAAAGAGGTCCATTACAACAAGAATTCAAAAAATGGAAACTGCTTTTCAGTTAACGAAAAATACTTACAACAAAAAGAGTCTTTAATGGAAATGCAAAATTCAACATTATACAACAGTGATCGGGCCCGAAGCTCTCTACGCTTCAGAAACTCTCACTCTTCAACATAGAACACTTCGAGATCAGTTGGAAGTGAAGGAACGTAAAATAATGAGGAAAATCTTAGGGCCGAGAATCAAAGATGGTGTTCATCTTCCAAAGCCAAATGCTGAAATATATAAAACCATCTCCAAAATCACAGACAAAATGAGTATGCGACGAGTCCAATTCTTGGGGCACCTGGAAAGAATGGACCCAAATAGACTAACTCACAAAATTCACACATACTTGAAAAACAAAACAACTAGATCAAATTGGTACAAGCAGACTGAAAAAGACTTGCAAGAATTAGGATCGCCAAATTTCCTAGACCGAAATGTCATCAGAACACTTGCACTCACACGGGGTTTCGAGGAGGAAGAAAGACGGCCATACCACCATATCTGGTCTGCACAACGGAAGCAAACCCATTCGTTGCGTATGAAGGAGTACTGGGCTGCAAGAAAGGCTAACCGTTTTTGATTCCGCGTGGTCCTAAGAGACCCATTCGCGACGAAGAAAGAGGAAGAACAACATGGATTCCGAAGAGAAAGATCAACCTTCGATCTAATCTTTGCTCTAGGAAACATGATGGAGAAAAGATGGGAGTTCAAAAAGGATTTGGTGATGACATTTCTAGATATTGAGAAGGCATACGACAGTGTCCCACGAAGATTGGTCTGGGACGCATTGATAAAAACCAGGGTAGGCAGAGCAGAAATACAAATGATCAAAGCCATGTATGAAAAGTGTGTAAGTAGTGTGAAGACCAAGCTAGGACAAACAAACTGGTTCAGTGTTGAAACAGGACTTCGACAAGGAAGTGTGTTATCCCCTATACTGTTTATAACTGTCATGGGTGAAATCCACAAGAGTGTGAAACGAAGAATGAGAAGCTAGGAGACTAAGGCCTTACTCTTTGCAGACGACATAGTAATATGGGATGAAAATGAAATAGAAGTGCAAGAACAAGTTACTGTATGGAATCAAGAGATAGAGAAATATGGAATGCAAGTAAGTGTGGGGAAGAGTAAGACAGTAGTGATGACAAGAAACGAGAGAGAAGGAAGACAGAATATTGAAGTTAATGGAAATCCATTGGAAATGGTAAAAAGCTTTAAGTATTTGGGGAGCATACTCACAGAAGATGGTACAATAAATGAAGAAATTGGAAAGAGAATCCAACAAGCTAATGGGTTTTACCAGTGTGTGATAGGTTTAGTATGGAACCAGGAGGTCCCAGAGAAATGCAAGAAAGTACTATTCTCAATGTATTACACACCAATTTTGACATATGCAGCAGGTACTTGGACCACAACAAAACGCGATGAAACCCGAATCCAAGCAGCCGAGATGAAGTTCCTTAGAGGAATAATTGGGAAGACACAGAGGGGTAAAATCAGAAATGTGGACATTAGGGAGAGAACTGGGTTCCCAAAACTGCAAGACAAGATAGAAACCAGTAAGCTGAAGTGGTACGGACATACGATGAGAATGGAAGAATACAGAGTACCAAAAAGAATATTTATGGAGAAAATACCAGGGCGAAGACCACAAGGAAGGCCCAGAAAGAGGTGGATAGATACGGTGAAGGAAGGCATAGAGAAAAGAGGAGTAAAAGAAAAAGAAGTATTGAAAGATGGAAACGAATGGTGGAGGGAGAGAGGTCCTTGATTCGCAATCCGACCCAGGGAACTGGAAACGGGAAATGAAGAACAAGAAGGAGAAAAGAAGAGAAGAGGGAGAAGAAGGTGAGCGATGGGCAGCTATAGGGATGGTGGAGGCTGCAAATAAGAGAGATATATATTTGCTCAATAAACCATTTTTCTGATGTTACGATGACTTCGCGAGTCAGGAATTTAGTTGATAAGTGGACAGGAAAAGTCACGAAAATTGACATTGAAAATTCTGTGGACACCATGTATTATAACATTAGGGGTACATGTTTCGAGAGCCTACAACACTCTCTTCTTCAGCCTTACATTTAGCCTCTTTAACTTCACTTAACAGACATCACCACATTCCTCAAAACACATTAAAAATCATCGCTAAAATCGTCAAACCTTTCATAAAGCTAATAACAAGTGTATTCTGAAATGTATACAATAAAATGTGGATGTCGATCCAAGATTTTTTTAAAACTATGTCTTTACATGATATGAGTTGTTATTATGTTCAAGCTTTTTCCCACTTTTCAATATATACTTTTTCTATACTAGTGGTAGTACTGTACATTACATGTTCACCTTCTTCAGCTACACTGTAGCAATCTCGTATGTACATAACATTATTTTACAATACCGTATTTATTTATTTATTTGGCGTATGGCACATAAAACATTAAATTATCACATACATGATATTCTATAATAGTTCCAGCTATTGAAACATAACTTCCTACATATATCTATAAACAAATATTCATATTCTTTATGTAGCATACAGTATCTGTTGTTACAGTTAAAAAGTCCTTGAAGTCCCCACAATATGCATGGTTTGGGCACTCGGTCACTAAGTGATGAATTGTCTGTTTCCCTGCACCACAGTCACATTTTGATGACGGGATTATTCCCCACTTGTGGAGAGCGTCTGTACATCTTCCATGGCCAGTGCGGATACGATTGAGGGCTGTCCACACAGAGCGAGGTTGATCAAATCCTGGTGGCTTTTCCAGGATATAGGGCATGCTACGACATCGTTCAGGGCAGTGTTGTTGCCAATTTTAGCTCCATGAGAGACGAATGTCGAACTTCTCTTCTGACAAAATTCTGGCTGTGGAAATAGCAGGGTTCCTTGATCTGAGCCGTTTTCGCTCCGCATAGGCTACGTCATTTAACAAAGGCAGCTGCGGATTATCCATGATCTTCTGATATTCTCATACGAGAGCACTCTTCCTTCTAGCATCAGGTGGTGGAATACCGTAAAATTAATCTTGCAACATATGTAAGTTAAAAACAGTGTTTGTTTTACAATGGTTAAAAAATAAAAATTGAAAAAGGTAAAACCTTGATTACAAATACACATACTAATACAGACAACACAGTGACACAGGTTATTAGACAAATTCTAAACTTACCCAAGTACACGGGCCTACATGACCACAATGTCGCAAAGACCCCAAAGAATCAACAACAAAAGTCATTCAGACATTCTTCAAAACACATTAAGAAATCTTCGCTAAAATCATCAAACCTTTTATAAAATTTATACAATAAAATGTGGGTGTGTATCCAAAAAACAACTGATAAATCTAATTTCTGTTGCTTGAATTTTGCTATAAGCTTAGTCCTTATTTAACAATGTACTGTACATGCCTCCATACCATAGGTAAAGATTGGCACAAAGTAGACTTTCCTGTCTGAGTATTTTCTTGTCCAGAGTAAGTTTCGAACTTGATTATAGAAATTTGATGCTTTCTCTTATTTAGGACATGTAAATATTTTTCGGGTGTACTCACAACTGAAATCGTGGATTGATGCAATTAATGTCCACATTTGAAGACATCTGTGGCTGATTGTGGAGATAGTTCTTGTCTGTTTTGTGTGTTCTTTCTTGATTTTCTATCTTTATCTCTTCCTCCACCCGCTACTGCCTGTCATTGTGTGTGTCTTTTTTTAAATTCATCTACCTGTCCTCTTAACGTCCCTTGAGGCGTATGCAGGCTTTTAAGATTGAGTATATTTAGCCTTTTTTATCCAGCCTGTAGACTGTAATTTTTTAAATGCACTTCAGCGAATTGCCTACTAGGAGAAATAAACAATAATATTAATATGACATATCCTCGCCAATAGATGGGGGCTTCATTCATTCCATTCCTGACCCGGTCGGAGGCTGAAAGCAGGCTGTGGATTTTCATTTTCAATAATATGACAAATTCAAAGTATTAAAAAAAGGGTCCCAGTGTAAGAGAATTCCCTCTAAATTACTATAAGAAAAAGTTGAATTTTCGTTTTTGATGTCTATGTATTGCTTAAACCATCATCTACTAAGTTATGTA
This sequence comes from Meconema thalassinum, assembly GCA_946902985.2. Taxonomy (NCBI): domain Eukaryota; kingdom Metazoa; phylum Arthropoda; class Insecta; order Orthoptera; family Tettigoniidae; genus Meconema; species Meconema thalassinum. The sequence goes on from OX336395.1 coordinate 196,829,203, forward strand.
CTTGTCCACTATACAATACAAAATATCTTTTTATTTATACTTTTTGATACATGTTTCGGCCCTGTGAGCCTTCTTCAGTCAAAATCAAAAAATTCTCCTAGATCATTCTAAGGGTTGGTCTCTCATAAAAAAATTTTGTAAATCAAATTTTACATCGTCAGGATGCTTAAAATACATGAATATAAAATGCTTAAAGACATTAAAAGATTTAAAAATGCACGAAATTTTGAAACGTGGGCTCCATTCTTGTTAATCTATTTCCAAAACAAGGGACCTGGAACAATAAAATTACCTAACAATCTATGGTTCCTACTTGGAAACATGAAGAAATGTTGACTTTAGTTACGTAGAAAACTTACCCCATTGTACAAGCATCTTTAAAAAGGAAAGTAGAGATAGGAATCGAACGTTGTTTATTTAGAGCTTGGTCAAAATGTTTTCAACAACCTGTAAAACGAAAAACTAAATGAAAATGAAAAATTGAAAAATAGAAATTATAACAAAAACCCACGCATAAATGACCAATGTTTACATACCGCAGTTTGGAGACCATAAACTGTCACTTCACAACTTGAAAGAGCTACTACAAATGTGTCCGTCTTGTTGTTCACCTTGATCACATGTTGACTAGAATACTGCAAGTGTGGGGTCAATGGTCGCAGAAGGGGAGGTGTAGCATACGTCAGAACTTTACGTTATGGAGGAGGGAGGGCCGTTTCTTGTTTATGTCTGTCTCTTCGCCTTAATTTCGAGATCGTGTTAAATAATATGTTGTCGTTGAGAGTTAATTCGTTCAAATTGTTTACAGGGTCTGTTTTTTTGGGCGATATAAATTTCTATGTTCTCTAATACATTAAGTTTTTTACTTTTATTAACGATATGCACAATTTCCAAATCCTTATCTATCGAACTGAAATTATGTTTTTTCTCGTCCATGTGGTTCGCCATGGCCGAGAACTTGTTATATTTCAGCGCACTGGTATGTTCCCCGTATCTTACGTTGAACGCTCTACCCGTCTGTCCAAAATAGGTGGAATCGCAATCCTTACATTTTAGTTTGTACACTCCCGATTTGCTGAATTTATTGGTCTTATTTACACTATTATGATTAAAGACGATATTGCTGTTATTATTTTGTGTTTTGTATGCAATGTTAATATCAAATTTTCTAATTGAGTTTGTTATTGTATGTGCTTTTGGGTTTACATATGTGAAAGTAGCGAAATTTTGGTTCTTTTTGCGATCTTTTTCTAAAGTTGTTTCAAATTTGTTAATAATTTTATTTTTGATTCTGTTTACGTAATTTTGCGAAAAACCATTTTTCTTTGCGATGTTGGCTATGATTTTTAGTTCCTTGTTTAAACTTTCTTCACCGAGTGGAATATTTAGCGCTCTATTAATTAAGCTGTAAAAGGCGGCTTTCTTATGGCTCTCTGGGTGATTAGAATCTTTCTTGATTGTTATGTCTGTTTGGGTTGGCTTGCGATATATATCAAAATGCAACTTATTCTGTGTTTTCTTTATTTTTAGATCTAAGTAATTTAAGCAATTTTCTTTTTGGGATTCTAGCGTGAATCTAATGCCTTAAGTATTAAAACAAGTACATCCGTAGATGAAAATATTGACAGCCCGTGTTTTCAACAACCTGTCATTAACTTAACCGATATAAAACTTTCAACTGATGAAGAATTAATTTTAAATAAAGGTCCCAAGTATAATTGGAACCAAACATATGATGAACGCACAATCACTAATACCATTGCTGAAATAGAAGTAGCTATACAGGATCTAAGCCAGGAAAATAAAAATGTAATACGGCACGAGACTAGCAGAAAAATAGAAAAGATTCTTAAGAACACAGAACCCATAACGCAATCTGATAAGCAAAGCATCAAACAACTAAAAAGAAAAATTAACAGTAACAATATAATAGTCACAAAATCAGACAAAAGTAATACAATAGTCCTTTTAAAAAAAGAACAATACATAGAAAAAACCGAATTTTTTTTCGAAAGCTCAAAGTTTAAAGTGGTTAACAAAGATCCAACTACGAATATCCAAAAAAAGCTAAAACAAGTAATTAAAAATGTAGAAGTCCTGTTTGACGGTAAACAACCCCCAAACTTAGTGAACATGAACCCCGGACTCCCCACAGTCAGGGCACTACCCAAAACCCATAAAAAAGAAATACCTATTAGACCCATAGTAAACTTTAAGAACAGCCCAACGTATAAATTAGCAAAGTACATACAGCAGTTTCTAAAAAAACATATAAAATTTGAAGCTAATACAGGCTTCATTAATTCCATCGATTTCAGCAAAAAAACAAAAGACCTAATCATAGAAGATGAACACACTATGCATTCATTTGACGTACAAGACATGTACTCCAATATTCCAATAAAGAAAGCACAGAAAATAATCCTAAATAACTTACGAAAATATGGAAAAGTAAGTGCAATAGAAATTAATGAGTTTATGTCACTACTTAATTTTTGTTTAGAAAACACTTTTTTCACCTTTAATAATAAAATATATCAACAAACCAATGGTTTGGCAATGGGATCTCCGGCATCCGGTATTATAGCAGACGTTTATTTGGATTTCTTGGAACAAAATAAAATCATTAACCATCTACCAGGTATTGTGTTCTGGGGAAGATATGTGGACGATGTGTTCACAATAATAGACGAAAAAATGGTAAAAGCAGACGAATTATTGAATATGTTAAACAAGTTAGATAATATAAAATTCACGCTAGAATCCCAAAAAGAAAATTGCTTAAATTACTTAGATCTAAAAATAAAGAAAACACAGAATAAGTTGCATTTTGATATATATCGCAAGCCAACCCAAACAGACATAACAATCAAGAAAGATTCTAATCACCCAGAGAGCCATAAGAAAGCCGCCTTTTACAGCTTAATTAATAGAGCGCTAAATATTCCACTCGGTGAAGAAAGTTTAAACAAGGAACTAAAAATCATAGCCAACATCGCAAAGAAAAATGGTTTTTCGCAAAATTACGTAAACAGAATCAAAAATAAAATTATTAACAAATTTGAAACAACTTTAGAAAAAGATCGCAAAAAAAACCAAAATTTCGCTACTTTCACATATGTAAACCCAAAAGCACATACAATAACAAACTCAATTAGAAAATTTGATATTAACATTGCATACAAAACACAAAATAATAACAGCAATATCTTCTTTAATCATAATAGTGTAAATAAGACCAATAAATTCAGCAAATCGGGAGTGTACAAACTGAAATGTAAGGATTGCGATTCCACCTATTTTGGACAGACGGGTAGAGCGTTCAACGTAAGATACGGGGAACATACCAGTGCGCTGAAATATAACAAGTTCTCGGCCATGGCGAACCACATGGACGAGAAAAAACATAATTTCAGTTCGATAGATAAGGATTTGGAAATTGTGCATATCGTTAATAAAAGTAAAAAACTTAATGTATTAGAGAACATAGAAATTTATATCGCCCAAAAAACAGACCCTGTAAACAATTTGAACGAATTAACTCTCAACGACAACATATTATTTAACACGATCTCGAAATTAAGGCGAAGAGACAGACATAAACAAGAAACGGCCCTCCCTCCTCCATAACGTAAAGTTCTGACGTATGCTACACCTCCCCTTCTGCGACCATTGACCCCACACTTGCAGTATTCTAGTCAACATGTGATCAAGGTGAACAACAAGACGGACACATTTGTAGTAGCTCTTTCAAGTTGTGAAGTGACAGTTTATGGTCTCCAAACTGCGGTATGTAAACATTGGTCATTTATGCGTGGGTTTTTGTTATAATTTCTATTTTTCAATTTTTCATTTTCATTTAGTTTTTCGTTTTACAGGTTGTTGAAAACATTTTGACCAAGCTCTAAATAAACAACGTTCGATTCCTATCTCTACTTTCCTTTTTAAAGATGCTTGTACAATGGGGTAAGTTTTCTACGTAACTAAAGTCAACATTTCTTCATGTTTCCAAGTAGGAACCATAGATTGTTAGGTAATTTTATTGTTCCAGGTCCCTTGTTTTGGAAATAGATTAACAAGAATGGAGCCCACGTTTCAAAATTTCGTGCATTTTTAAATCTTTTAATGTCTTTAAGCATTTTATATTCATGTATTTTAAGCATCCTGACGATGTAAAATTTGATTTACAAATTTTTTTTATGAGAGACCAACCCTTAGAATGATCTAGGAGAATTTTTTGATTTTGACTGAAGAAGGCTCACAGGGCCGAAACATGTATCAAAAAGTATAAATAAAAAGATATTTTGTATTGTATAGTGGACAAGTACATAACTTATCAAAATCAATACGGAAAAACTTGAAAAAATGACTAAAGTCATAGATATTCATAATGAAGCCAACCAGGCATATATTGAAGCACATAAATTCTCCAGCACAAAGGTTAAAATTAGCAGTCTATGTAAGGATATAAAATTCTTAAAGAATTGTTTAAGGAATAAATGGATCCCGAAACATTTGAATAAATTTCAAAAAATAAAAGGAAAATCACACCATGAGAGAAAAACACAGGAGATCATTAATGAAACTGTGTTAAGAAGGGAAATAAATTTTCTTTACAAAATGAAAGATTTTTTAAATAAAAAAATGTACAATCATCACTTAATAGCAGCAAATAAATTAACTCAAATAGGGTGGGATGATTTTCAACGGTGCAGTATAGAAAAAATGGAATTTGTTTTAGATAAGAAACAAAAAGTCCTAGACAAAAAATCTAATGCCTTAAGTATTAAAACAAGTACATCCGTAGATGAAAATATTGACAGCCCGTGTTTTCAACAACCTGTCATTAACTTAACCGATATAAAACTTTCAACTGATGAAGAATTAATTTTAAATAAAGGTCCCAAGTATAATTGGAACCAAACATATGATGAACGCACAATCACTAATACCATTGCTGAAATAGAAGTAGCTATACAGGATCCAAGCCAGGAAAATAAAAATGTAATACGGCACGAGACTAGCAGAAAAATAGAAAAGATTCTTAAGAACACAGAACCCATAACGCAATCTGATAAGCAAAGCATCAAACAACTAAAAAGAAAAATTAACAGTAACAATATAATAGTCACAAAATCAGACAAAAGTAATACAATAGTCCTTTTAAAAAAAGAACAATACATAGAAAAAACCGAATTTTTTTTCGAAAGCTCAAAGTTTAAAGTGGTTAACAAAGATCCAACTACGAATATCCAAAAAAAGCTAAAACAAGTAATTAAAAATGTAGAAGTCCTGTTTGACGGTAAACAACCCCCAAACTTAGTGAACATGAACCCCGGACTCCCCACAGTCAGGGCACTACCCAAAACCCATAAAAAAGAAATACCTATTAGACCCATAGTAAACTTTAAGAACAGCCCAACGTATAAATTAGCAAAGTACATACAGCAGTTTCTAAAAAAACATATAAAATTTGAAGCTAATACAGGCTTCATTAATTCCATCGATTTCAGCAAAAAAACAAAAGACCTAATCATAGAAGATGAACACACTATGCATTCATTTGACGTACAAGACATGTACTCCAATATTCCAATAAAGAAAGCACAGAAAATAATCCTAAATAACTTACGAAAATATGGAAAAGTAAGTGCAATAGAAATTAATGAGTTTATGTCACTACTTAATTTTTGTTTAGAAAACACTTTTTTCACCTTTAATAATAAAATATATCAACAAACCAATGGTTTGGCAATGGGATCTCCGGCATCCGGTATTATAGCAGACGTTTATTTGGATTTCTTGGAACAAAATAAAATCATTAACCATCTACCAGGTATTGTGTTCTGGGGAAGATATGTGGACGATGTGTTCACTATAATAGACGAAAAAATGGTAAAAGCAGACGAATTATTGAATATGTTAAACAAGTTAGATAATATAAAATTCACGCTAGAATCCCAAAAAGAAAATTGCTTAAATTACTTAGATCTAAAAATAAAGAAAACACAGAATAAGTTGCATTTTGATATATATCGCAAGCCAACCCAAACAGACATAACAATCAAGAAAGATTCTAATCACCCAGAGAGCCATAAGAAAGCCGCCTTTTACAGCTTAATTAATAGAGCGCTAAATATTCCACTCGGTGAAGAAAGTTTAAACAAGGAACTAAAAATCATAGCCAACATCGCAAAGAAAAATGGTTTTTCGCAAAATTACGTAAACAGAATCAAAAATAAAATTATTAACAAATTTGAAACAACTTTAGAAAAAGATCGCAAAAAGAACCAAAATTTCGCTACTTTCACATATGTAAACCCAAAAGCACATACAATAACAAACTCAATTAGAAAATTTGATATTAACATTGCATACAAAACACAAAATAATAACAGCAATATCTTCTTTAATCATAATAGTGTAAATAAGACCAATAAATTCAGCAAATCGGGAGTGTACAAACTAAAATGTAAGGATTGCGATTCCACCTATTTTGGACAGACGGGTAGAGCGTTCAACGTAAGATACGGGGAACATACCAGTGCGCTGAAATATAACAAGTTCTCGGCCATGGCGAACCACATGGACGAGAAAAAACATAATTTCAGTTCGATAGATAAGTATTTGGAAATTGTGCATATCGTTAATAAAAGTAAAAAACTTAATGTATTAGAGAACATAGAAATTTATATCGCCCAAAAAAACAGACCCTGTAAACAATTTGAACGAATTAACTCTCAACGACAACATATTATTTAACACGATCTCGAAATTAAGGCGAAGAGACAGACATAAACAAGAAACGGCCCTCCCTCCTCCATAACGTAAAGTTCTGACGTATGCTACACCTCCCCTTCTGCGACCATTGACCCCACACTTGCAGTATTCTAGTCAACATGTGATCAAGGTGAACAACAAGACGGACACATTTGTAGTAGCTCTTTCAAGTTGTGAAGTGACAGTTTATGGTCTCCAAACTGCAGTATATAAACATTGGTCATTTATGCGTGGGTTTTTGTTATAATTTCTATTTTTCAATTTTTCATTTTCATTTAGTTTTTCGTTTTACAGGTTGTTGAAAACATTTTGACCAAGCTCTAAATAAACAACGTTCGATTCCTATCTCTACTTTCCTTTTTAAAGATGCTTGTACAATGGGGTAAGTTTTCTACGTAACTAAAGTCAACATTTCTTCATGTTTCCAAGTAGGAACCATAGATTGTTAGGTAATTTTATTGTTCCAGGTCCCTTGTTTTGGAAATAGATTAACAAGAATGGAGCCCACGTTTCAAAATTTCGTGCATTTTTAAATCTTTTAATGTCTTTAAGCATTTTATATTCATGTATTTTAAGCATACTGACGATGTAAAATTTGATTTACAAAAATTTTTAATGAGAGACCAACCCTTAGAATGATCTAGGAGAATTTTTTGATTTTGACTGAAGAAGGCTCACAGGGCCGAAACATGTATCAAAAAGTATAAATAAAAAGATATTTTGTATTGTATAGTGGACAAGTACATAACTTATCAAAATCAATACGGAAAAACTTGAAAAAATGACTAAAGTCATAGATATTCACCATCATCTACTCACTGCATGAATTTAAAAGACCTCTGACAATAATCTCTGCTAAAACATGAGGTTTATTTAATACTAAGAAAAAGGACCACTTTTCGCATCGTAAGCGAAAAAAATAATTATAGTTAAGCCATTTGAGAAAATTTTTAAAAAATATCTGTCCTATGCAAAGATAATGTTACGCCCTTTAATTTGAGCTCACGCATGACTCTCTACGATTATTGTTTCGGGTCAATGCCCTGGTAATTGATTCAAAGGTACAATCGTGTTCAACAGAAACAGAATTCTTACACCCAGGTTCACCAACTAAAGATACACCCCAGCTTGGGTACTCAAACAGCTTGCCTAATATTTGTCATAAATAAAATTCTTATTTAATAATAATAAAAATTATAAGTGACCATCCTTAATCGACCAATTAAAGATACCCCTCCCCCTTCCCAATCAGGGATTAATCTCCTTCACCCCTGTCGGAATAGCTATGTACCTATACACAGATCATAATCAAATAAATAATTACTTAGTTACCTAATAATAAAAATGTGCACTTGTTCCCTTTGACAAAAATCTGAAAATAAAAATAAATAGGTCACAACAAAAAGGGCGTTACACCCTTTAATTTGAATCCTCACAGGACTTGGTACAATTATTGGTTCGCGAGATATTTTTTAAAAATGTAGTTAGGTCCTTTGGCAAAATCTAAAAAGAAGAAAAAAAATATATATTCGTTAAAAAAATCTACACCAGAATACCGTTGAACATGAAAATGTAAACGCCAGCGTAACTTCCAAATAGTTTAGTTGTTATTTGTACCCAAATTTTTAAACAGCTCTACTGAAAAGTTAAGTAATCTTATGTTGTAACATTGCGTGCAAATTTCAGGCCTGAATTTCTTTCGGAGGCATTCAATGCAATTACGTGATATTAGTTACATATTATGGAACACGACAGTATCTTTATCTCAATACCCTACATATGGTCCCTTTTCATTTGCACGCAGGCATATTATATATATTTTAACCCCTTATAGGTTAGTGGCTAAATATGTAGCCATTACTTTTTTCTCTGTATGCTCAATGTCATTTTTCTCTCTGTTCTACAAGATATTATGTTAGATGAGCTTCTATAGGTGTAATTTACATCAGACAGGTGCACTCCTCAGATAGGAAAGGTGGCTTTATATTTGGCCACTAAGCCTCTATGAACATCATGCGTCCACATATAATGTATGTTATCACTAGGGCTCGGATTTTTAGGTAAATAAATATTTTTTTAATGTAAATACATATATTAAACATTTTGTCTATAAATACATAAACTCCTGCTCGTCACTTATTAGCACATAAAAAGACATAATATTTACATTTGTTAAATCAGTATGCTAGATCTTTCAGTTTATTGCACTTTTTTTCTGTGTTACTTCAACGGGGAAGAACCTTTGAGCTATCTAATCATCATGCAGAGCGTATGTCAGCTTGCAACTGAGTTATTCTTAACTTGTCACCCCGTGCCACTCACTGTGGAAGCCGGGGATTTCCTTGTCCGTAGCCATATTGCACCACGTGCTAGAGCTACCTGGAACCAGTGTCACTCACATGCAGTTCATGTCTGGCACTGTGAAATGTAAGGCAGTTCTACGATGCCTAAAGTAAAAACAACTACAAATTATCATCTGTTGCAGAATTTAAAGATAATTTTACTTCTGATGGGTGCGTTCTGTACTGCCAACCATGTGGGAAAGCAATCAAGACTGAACAGCGATCTCAAGTTACACAAGACCTCAAGGGCAAGAAACATATTGCCGCAGTTTCGCACCTTCAGAATAAGTGTTTCATGATAATCGTCGGTCATTTGTGATGGACAACCTGAAGATGTATCTCGTGTATTGTAATTCTTCAGCAGTCAGTGAGGCATAGCATAAATTGCATTCGGGAATACTGCATATTGTTTATCTTGTCATTAATAAACTAAATTATAATTAAATATTTTTTACCTTTTGTCACATATTTCAGGTATTTTTAATACATAAAAAATAAATATTTTCCCGATTTTTAGCACCTAAAAATCCGACCCCTAGGTATCACGTAGAGGGGTGGTCCTAGGGCGGTGCAAAAGGGTCCGACTGCACCGGGCGCTGCCATATGGGGAGAGGTGGAGGTGGCGCAGAAAATGCAATGAAAGATTATCGGAAAAAAAGAGAAACGCAATCTTATTACTACTGAACCCTACCTGCCAAAGTTAATTCTATATAGCAGTGAGCTGGGGTATGCGTATTTCAAAGGTATGGATATAGGCTTACAGCATGAAATTGCAGAAATATTAACGAGTTGAGTATTAATCTCATTCATGTTCAAATCCCCGTCCCTCCTCCTCCCACCTCCCCTGTTAGGAATGTTTCAACAAAATTATGTATTTCAGCATCTCGTTGTGCTAGTAACTACCTAGATACCAGATTTCAACTTCCTAGCTTTAATATTAATATGAATAGTAACTCAATATTAAAACAAGTAGTTCCGTGAAGAACTATACAGCCTATTTTCATATATCCTACTCATGTTCATTGCCTCTATCAACATACAGATGACTTCGGTGGTGTAGTCAGTAGCATGCTGAACTGCTATGCCCAAGATAGCGGGTTCAAACCCGGCCGAATTCGTCGGATTTTTTAAGAGCGTTAAATATCCTTCAGTATGCCTTCCTTCGGAGGGGAAGTAAAGCCGGCGGTCCCATGTCATAGATTTATGGCATGTAAAAGATCCTTTCACAGACTAAACTTGTGTAAAGCAAAATTGTTAGGTTAGATTTCGTCAGAACGCTCTATCAAAGATCCAACGTTCACCACTAGGTATCATTGATATCTGGTGGCGAAAGTTGGAACTACTTGAAATTGAACAGAACTTGTAGCTCACCCTTCAGGGTGTCCGCTGGAAGCAGCTGCAGACTCAGGCGAGCCGAACATGTCCTCGGACACTCCCGGCACTAAAAGCCATACGATAAATAAATAAATAAATAAATCAACATACAAAATTTCAGTTTGATTGTTGTGATAGATTCGTAGATATTCAGAACCGTCTAAATATTTCAGATGGTCGCCAGGTTGGATTTTTATTTATGTACTATTACATGAAGATTATTGTGTACTTGTGGTATTCAGACTTCAATCGCATGATTAGGACACAAGAAGTAAAAACGAGATTTTAAAATTTCGCACAGCTGCCATCTTGTTGTCATGGAAACAATTGAAATAAATTAGATGCCAGTGGATTAACATGTGTATAAGCATTTAACATGCAAAGTATCACTGCACTCGGATAGTTAAATCGCGAGAAACGTCCATTTAAATATTTATAGTACGCGTCTCCGACATGTTGGATTTGTGCTCACCAGGTTACTGAACGTCATATAGGTGAACTTATATTCATAGCCTGTATGTACATTAAAAATTTCAGTTTGATTCCTGTAAAAGATACGTAGATATTGAAAAACGTCAACCTATTTCGGATAATCGCCAGTTTGGATTGTTATATGCATAGGCCATAGAGTTATATACCATTAAAGGAACATTATTGCGTAGCTTCATTATTCAAACTTTCACTTCGATCGCATGATTACGACTCAAGAAATAAAAACTTAATTTTAAAATTTCGCACAGCCACCATCTTGATGTTACGTTAACAATTGAACTAAATTAGATGCCAGTGCATTACAATATGTATAATCATTTAATGTACCACATTTCTCTTCGCTTAGATGGTTAAATCACGAGAAAAGTCTATTAAAATGTTTCAACTTCGCTTGGCTGCCATGTTCGTTTTGTACTTTACAGGTTTTTGAAAGTAACATAGATAAACTTATAGCAGTGCCCTTTATCGCCGTACAAAATGTCAGGGTGATATCATAAATAGTTTCTGAGATATTGAATGCCAGTGAAATATTTCACACAGCCGCCATTTTGAGGTTATGTAAACAATTTAACTAAATTAGTCGCCAGTACATTGCAATGTGTATAAACATTTGTTGTACCATGTTTCATTGCGTTTGGATGGTTAAATCGCGAGAAAAGTTTATTTAAAAATCTCAACTTAGATGATAGATATAATATATATAATTCAAATTATTTTGAATAATTTCAATCTTTTATTGGAAGTCAAATGTACATATATACTAAATAAATACCTGCTTGGCCGCCATGTTGGTTTTGTGGTTACCGGGTTTTCGAAAGTCTCATAGATCAACTTATAGTAGTGCCCTTTATCACTGTACAAAATGTCAGGGTGATATCTGTAATAATTTCAGAGATACTGAATGCTGGTGATATATTTTGCTCAGCCGCCATGTTGGATTGGTGTGACACAATAAAATTTGAAGGGCACGGTCGGTGTCGGCCAGAAAGGTGCTATGATCTTACTGAGTTTCATTGAAATCACTCCAGCCGTTTAGAATTTATTAGGGGTACACACACACACACCATCACACACGCACGCACACATAGACACACGGACAAAAGGTGATCTCATAAGCCTATTTTTTTATAAAATGAAAATAGGCTGGTAATAATCCTGTAACATTCTTGGAATATTATTCGCATGTAGGGATGACATCAATTAAAAGTTAAATATTGTCTATTATTTACCTTATCAGTTGAAATCAACCTTTCAAAAAGATATTGTTGAGGAGTCCGAGATCTTTGAGCTTACCGAGACTTGTCTCAGCAACGAAGTGGGTATTTTCCGAGGCGCCTGCATGAACACTAACCAATCTTCGGTTTGAGCCAAGAGTCCTAAATGGGAAATAATTTAAATAATATTGTTTCTTTTTACTGTTATTGTTTCTATTCCATTTAAAATCAGGGTGACATATCCCCTCCAGGGATGTAGGTGACGTGAATTTGAGCCCTTGACTTGGTCAAGGGATCACCAACCAGGCGTCCCGAGCTGGAGTTTGCGTGTGGTAGGGTGGCCAGTTCCTTTCCACTCCTCCTTCCGCCATAGCATCCGGCAGGTTCCCATTTTGCATCACGAGGCTGGGAGACCCCGTACCAGACCATACAAAGACTTTTAAATTCTTGGCAGAGCCAGGGATCGAACCTGGTACCTCGGGGGTGACAACCAACCATGCTAGCCACTGCGCCACCACCATCATCATCATCATCATCATCTTGCTCAGTTTCCAGCCACTGGCTGGGTGTGTTTGGAACACAAGCCTCTCCAACGTCTTCTGTCTTTCCACCATCTCTCAGCCTCCACCCTTGTCCAGTCTTTTCCTCTCTTCTTCACGCTCTCTTCCACCCCCTTGAGCCACCTGTCTCTTGGTCTCTTTCCTTTCCACTTAGTCTCGTGTATCCTCCTGGATATCCTCTTCTCCTCCATTCGTTTTACATGTCCCTACCATCTGAGTCTAGATATCTCTATACCATCCTGTAATGGTTCCTCCTTCATTAATTCTCTGATCCTCTCATTTCTTATTCTGTCCATCTTTGTAGCTCCAATACTGCTTCTCAAGAACCTCATCTCACTGGCCTGTATTTTGCTCTTCTCCCTTCCTTTCACATCCCAGGTCTCCGAGGCATACGTCATGGTAGGAATGTAGCCATTCATTTTGGATTCGTATTGACTGTTATTTATCTAAGGGTTCTAACAAAAACAAGCTGCCTTGTCAATACCTTCCTTTCATGATTTATTTACATGGTGTCCACAGGCAGGAAAAGTCAGGAATAGTCAGAAAAAGTCAGGAATTTTGTTTTTGGTCAGGAAAAGTCAGGAAAAAGTGTGAAAAAATGGCATGAGTCAGGACAAAATGGCGAAAAGTATTAGAAAGTCAGGAATGTTATATTAACCATACAGTACTGTATTTTGTGGTTTACAGCCATATTTTGATGTTACTAGTTCAACTTATCTCTGAAGATAAAAAGCAATAACTCACTGGACATTATGGTAAGTTTCCATTTTCACAGTACATCATAGTAAAAACCTCTTTCACCTATATTTTGTACGCTTTTTTGGCGTTGGCGTAGGGATGTGGCGACCTCATCACTATAGTTTAGGTTATTACGTACTTTGATTTATGTATTATTGCTTTATAATTTACTTTATTTTGTATTTTAAATTAATAAAGAGGAAGAACAACATGGATTCCGAAGAGATAGATCAACCTTCGATCTAATCTTTGCTCTAGGAAACATGATGGAGAAAAGGTGGGAGTTCAAAAAGGATTTGGTGATACATTTCTAGATATTGAGAAGGCATACGACAGTGTCCCACGAAGATTGGTCTGGGACGCATTGATAAAAACCAGGGTAGGCAGAGCAGAAATACAAATGATCAAAGTCATGTATGAAAAGTGTGTAAGTAGTGTGAAGACCAAGCTAGGACAAACAAACTGGTTCAGTGTTGAAACAGGACTTCGACAAGGAAGTTTGTTATCCCCTATACTGTTTATAACTGTCATGGGTGAAATCCACAAGAGTGTGAAACGAAGAATGAGAAGCTAGGAGACTAAGGCCTTACTCTTTGCAGACGACATAGTAATATGGGATGAAAATGAAATAGAAGTGCAAGAACAAGTTACTGTATGGAATCAAGAGATAGAGAAATATGGAATGCAAATAAGTGTGGGGAAGAATAAGACAGTAGTGATGACAAGAAACGAGAGAGAAGGAAGACAGAATATTGAAGTTAATGGAAATCCATTGGAAATGGTAAAAAGCTTTAAGTATTTGGGGAGCATACTCACAGAAGATGGTGCAATAAGTGAAGAAATTGGAAAGAGAATCCAACAAGCTAATGGGTTTTACCAGTGTGTGATAGGTTTAGTATGGAACCAGGAGGTCCCAGAGAAATGCAAGAAAGTACTATTCTCAATGTATTACACACCAATTTTGACATATGCAGCAGGTACTTGGACCACAACAAAACGCGATGAAAGCCGAATCCAAGCAGCCGAGATGAAGTTCCTTAGAGGAATAATTGGGAAGACAAGGAGGGATAAAATCTGAAATGTGGATATTAGGGAGAGAACTGGGTTCCCAAAACTGCAAGACAAGATATAAACCAGTAAGCTGAAGTGGTACGGACATACGATGAGAATGGAAGAATACAGAGTACCAAAAAGAATATTTATGGAGAAAATACCAGGGCGAAGACCACAAGGAAGGCCCAGAAAGAGGTGGATAGATACGGTGAAGGAAGGCATAGAGAAAAGAGGAGTAAAAGAAAAAGAAGTATTGAAAGAAGGAAACGAATGGTGGAGGGAGAGAGGTCCTTGATTCGCAACCCGACCCAGGGAACTGGAAACGGGAAATGAAGAACAAGAAGGAGAAAAGAAGAGAAGAGGGAGAAGAAGGTGAGCGATGGGCAGCTATAGGGATGGTGGAGGCTGCAAATAAGAGAGATATATATTTGCTCAATAAACCATTTTTCTGATGTTACGATGACTTCGCGAGTCAGGAATTTACTTGATAAGTGGTCAGGAAAAGTCACGAAAATTGACATTGAAAATTCTGTGGACACCATGTATTATAACATTAGGGGTACATGTTTCGAGAGCCTACAACACTCTCTTCTTCAGCCTTACATTTAGCCTCTTTAACTTCACTTAACAGACATCACCACATTCCTCAAAACACATTAAAAATCATCGCTAAAATCGTCAAACCTTTCATAAAGCTAATAACAAGTGTATTCTGAAATGTATACAATAAAATGTGGATGTCGATCCAAGATTTTTTTAAAACTATGTCTTTACATGATATGAGTTGTTATTATGTTCAAGCTTTTTCCCACTTTTCAATATATACTTTTTCTATACTAGTGGTAGTACTGTACATTACATGTTCACCTTCTTCAGCTACACTGTAGCAATCTCGTATGTACATAACATTATTTTACAATACCGTATTTATTTATTTATTTGGCGTATGGCACATAAAACATTAAATTATCACATACATGATATTCTATAATAGTTCCAGCTATTGAAACATAACTTCCTACATATATCTATATACAAATATTTATATTCTTTATGTAGCATACAGTATCTGTTGTTACAGTTAAAAAGTCCTTGAAGTCCCCACAATATGCATGGTTTGGGCTCTCGGTCACTAAGTGATGAATTGTCTGTTTCCCTGCACCACAGTCACATTTTGATGACGGGATTATTCCCCACTTGTGGAGAGCGTCTGTACATCTTCCATGGCCAGTGCGGATACGATTGAGGGCTGTCCACACAGAGCGAGGTTGATCAAATCCTGGTGGCTTTTCCAGGATATAGGGCATGCTACGACATCGTTCAGGGCAGTGTTGTTGCCAATTTTAGCTCCATGAGAGACGAATGTCGAACTTCTCTTCTGACAAAATTCTGGCTGTGGAAATAGCAGGGTTCCTTGATCTGAGCCGTTTTCGCTCCGCATAGGCTACGTCATTTAACAAAGGCAGCTGCGGATTATCCATGATCTTCTGATATTCTCATACGAGAGCACTCTTCCTTCTAGCATCAGGTGGTGGAATACCGTAAAATTAATCTTGCAACATATGTAAGTTAAAAACAGTGTTTGTTTTACAATGGTTAAAAAATAAAAATTGAAAAAGGTAAAACCTTGATTACAAATACACATACTAATACAGACAACACAGTGACACAGGTTATTAGACAAATTCTAAACTTACCCAAGTATACGGGCCTACATGACCACAATGTCGCAAAGACCCCAAAGAATCAACAACAAAAGTCATTCAGACATTCTTCAAAACACATTAAGAAATCTTCGCTAAAATCATCAAACCTTTTATAAAATTTATACAATAAAATGTGGGTGTGTATCCAAAAAACAACTGATAAATCTAATTTCTGTTGCTTGAATTTTGCTATAAGCTTAGTCCTTATTTAACAATGTACTGTACATGCCTCCATACCATAGGTAAAGATTGGCACAAAGTAGACTTTCCTGTCTGAGTATTTTCTTGTCCAGAGTAAGTTTCGAACTTGATTATAGAAATTTGATGCTTTCTCTTATTTAGGACATGTAAATATTTTTCGGGTGTACTCACAACTGAAATCGTGGATTGATGCAATTAATGTCCACATTTGAAGACATCTGTGGCTGATTGTGGAGATAGTTCTTGTCTGTTTTGTGTGTTCTTTCTTGATTTTCTATCTTTAGCTCTTCCTCCACCCGCTACTGCCTGTCATTGTGTGTGTCTTTTTTTAAATTCATCTACCTGTCCTCTTAACGTCCCTTGAGGCGTATGCAGGCTTTTAAGATTGAGTATATTTAGCCTTTTTTATCCAGCCTGTAGACTGTAATTTTTTAAATGCACTTCAGCGAATTGCCTACTAGGAGAAATAAACAATAATATTAATATGACATATCCTCGCCAATAGATGGGGGCTTCATTCATTCCATTCATGACGCGGTCGGAGGCTGAAAGCAGGCTGTGGATTTTCATTTTCAATAATATGACAAATTCAAAGTATTAAAAAAGGGTCCCAGTGTAAGAGAATTCCCTCTAAATTACTATAAGAAAAAGTTGAATTTTCATTTTTGATGTCTATGTATTGCTTAAACCATCATCTACTCACTGCATGAATTTTAAAAGACCTCTGACAATAATCTCTGCTAAAACATGAGGTTTATTTAATACTAAGAAAAAGGACCACTTTTCGCATCGTAAGCGAAAAAAATAATTATAGTTAAGCCACTTGAGAAAATTTTTAAAAAATATCTGTCCTATGCAAAGATAATGTTACGCCCTTTAATTTGAGCTCACGCATGACTCTCTACGATTATTGTTTCGGGTCAATGCCCTGGTAATTGATTCAAAGGTACAATCGTGTTCAACAGAAACAGAATTCTTACACCCAGGTTCACCAACTAAAGATACACCCCAGCTTGGGTACTCAAACAGCTAGCCTAATATTTGTCATAAATAAAATTCTTATTTAATAATAATAAAAATTATAAGTGACCATCCTTAATCGACCAATTAAAGATACCCCTCCCCCTTCCCAATCAGGGATTAATCTCCTTCACCCCTGTCGGAATAGCTATGTACCTATACACAGATCATAATCAAATAAATAATTACTTAGTTACCTAATAATAAAAATGTGCACTTGTTCCCTTTGACAAAAATCTGAAAATAAAAATAAATAGGTCACAACAAAAAGGGCGTTACACCCTTTAATTTGAATCCTCACAGGACTTGGTACAATTATTGGTTCGCGAGATATTTTTAAAAAATGTAGTTAGGTCCTTTGGCAAAATCTAAAAAGAAGAAAAAAAATATATATTCGTTAAAAAAATCTACACCAGAATACCGTTGAACATGAAAATGTAAACGCCAGCGTAACTTCCAAATAGTTTAGTTGTTATTTGTACCCAAATTTTTAAACAGCTCTACTGAAAAGTTATGTAATCGTATGTTGTAACATTACGTGCAAATTTCAGGCCTGAATTTCTTTCGGAGGCATTCAATGCAATTACGTGATATTAGTTACATATTATGGAACACGACAGTATCTTTATCTCAATACCCTACATATGGTCCCTTTTCATTTGCACTCACGCATATTATATATATTTTAACCCCTTATAGGTTAGTGGCTAAATATGTAGCCATCACTTTTTTCTCTGTATGCTCAATGTCATTTTTTTCTCTGTTCTACAAGATATTATGTTAGATGAGCTTCTATAGGTGTAATTTACATCAGACAGGTGCACTCCTCAGATAGGAAAGGTGGCTTTATATTTGGCCACTAAGCCTCTATGAACATCATGCATCCACATATAATGTATGTTATCACTAGGGCTCGGATTTTTAGGTAAATAAATATTTTTTTAAATGTAAATACATATATTAAACATTTTGTCTATAAATACATAAACTCCTGCTCGTCACTTATTAGCACATAAATAGACATAATATTTACATTTTTTAAATCAGTATGCTAGATCTTTCAGTTTATTGCACTTATTTTCTGTGTTACTTCACCGGGGAAGAACCTTTGAGCTATCTAATCATCATGCAGAGCGTATGTCAGCTTGCCACTGAGTTATTCTTAACTTGTCACCCCGTGCCACTCACTGTGCAAGCCGGGGATTTCCTTGTCCGTAGCCATATTGCACCACGTGCTAGAGCTACCTGGAACCAGTGTCACTCACATGCAGTTCATGTCTGGCACTGTGAAATGTAAGGCAGTTCTACGATGCCTAAAGTAAAAACAACTACAAATTATCATCTGTTGCAGAATTTAAAGATAATTTTACTTCTGATGGGTGCGTTCTGTACTGCCAACCATGTGGGAAAGCAATCAAAACTGAACAGCGATCTCAAGTTACACAAGACCTCAAGGGCAAGAAACATATTGCCACAGTTTCGCGCCTTCAGAATAAGTGTTTCGTGATAATCGTCGGTCATTTGTGATGGACAACCTGAAGATGTATCTCGTGTATTGTAATTCTTCAGCAGTCAGTGAGGCA
This sequence comes from Meconema thalassinum, assembly GCA_946902985.2. Classification (NCBI taxonomy): domain Eukaryota; kingdom Metazoa; phylum Arthropoda; class Insecta; order Orthoptera; family Tettigoniidae; genus Meconema; species Meconema thalassinum. The sequence continues at coordinate 196,848,266 of OX336395.1, forward strand.
TAGCATAAATTGCATTCGGGAATACTGCATATTGTTTATCTTGTCATTAATAAACTAAATTATAATTAAATATTTTTTTACGTTTTTGTCACATATTTCAGGTATTTTTAACACATAAAAAATAAATATTTTCCCGATTTTTAGCACCTAAAAATCCGACCCCTAGTTATCACGTAGAGGGGCGGTCCTAGGGCGGTGCAAACGGTGCACTGCACCGGGCGCTGCCATATAGGGAGAGGTGGAGGTGGCGCAGAAAATGCAATGAAAGATTAGGGGAAAAAATGAAAAACGCAATCTTATTACTACTGAACCCTACCTGCCAAAGTTAATTCTATATAGCAGTGAGCTGGGGTATGCGTATTTCAAAGGTATAGATATAGGCTTACAGCATGAAATTGCAGAAATATTAACGAGTTGAGTATTAATCTCATTCATGTTCAAATCCCCGTCCCTCCTCCTCCCACCTCCCCTGTTAGGAATGTTTCAACAAAATTATGTATTTCGGCATCTCGTTGTGCTAGTAACTACCTAGATAGCAGATTTCACCTTCCTAGCTTTAATATTAATATAAATAGTAACTCAATATTAAAACAAGTAGTTCCGTGAAGAACTATACAGCCTATTTTCATATATCCTACTCATGTTCATTGCCTCTATCAACATACAGATGACTTCGGTGGCGTAGTCGGTAGCATGCTGAACTGCTATGCCCAAGATAGCGGGTTCAAACCCGGCCGAATTCGTCGGATTTTTTAAGAGCGTTAAAAATCCTTCAGTATGCCTTCCTTCGGAGGGGAAGTAAAGCCGGCGGTCCCATGTCATAGATTTATGGCATGTAAAAGATCCTTTCACATACTAAACTTGTGTAAAGCAAAATTGTTAGGTTAGGTTTCGTCAGAACGCTCTATCAAAGATCCAACGTTCACCACTAGGTATCATTGGAACTACTTGAAATTGAACAGAACTTGTAGCTCACCCTTCAGGGTGTCCGCTGGAAGCAGCTACAGACTCAGGCGAGCTGAACATGTCCTCGGACACTCCCGGCATAAAAGCCATACGATAAATAAATCAACATACAAAATTTCAGTTTGATTGTTGTGATAGATTCGTAGATATTGAGAACCGTCTAAATATTTCAGATGGTCGCCAGGTTGGATTTTTATTTATGTACTATTACATGAAGATTATTGTGTACTTGTGGTATTCAGACTTCAATCGCATGATTAGGACACAAGAAGTAAAAACGAGATTTTAAAATTTCGCACAGCTGCCATCTTGTGGTTATGGAAACAATTGAAATAAATTAGATGCCAGTGGATTAACATGTGTATAAGCATTTAACATGCAAAGTTTCACTGCACTCGGATAGTTAAATCGCGAGAAATGTCCATTTAAATATTTATAGTACGCGTCGCCGACATGTTGGATTTGTGCTCACCAGGTTACTGAACGTCATATAGGTGAACTTATATTCATAGCCTGTATGTACATTAAAAATTTCAGTTTGATTCCTGTAAAAGATACGTAGATATTGAAAAACGTCAACCTATTTCGGATAATCGCCAGTTTGGATTGTTATATGCATAGGCCATAGAGTTATATACCATTAAAGGAACATTATTGCGTAGCTTCATTATTCAAACTTTCACTTCGATCGCATGATTACGACTCAAGAAATAAAAACTAAATTTTAAAATTTCGCACAGCCACCATCTTGATGTTACGTTAACAATTGAACTAAATTAGATGCCTGTGCATTACAATATGTATAATCATTTAATGTACCACATTTCACTTCGCTTAGATGGTTAAATCACGAGAAAAGTCTATTAAAATGTTTCAACTTCGCTTGGCTGCCATGTTCGTTTTGTTCTTTACAGGTTTTTGAAAGTAACATAGATAAACTTGTAGCAGTGCCCTTTATCTCCGTACAAAATGTCAGGGTGATATCATAAATAGTTTCTGAGATATTGAATGCCAGTGAAATATTTCACACAGCCGCCATTTTGAGGTTATGTAAACAATTTAACTAAATTAGTCGCCAGTACATTGCAATGTGTATAAACATTTGTTGTACCATGTTTCATTGCGTTTGGATGGTTAAATCGCGAGAAAAGTTTATTTAAAATCTCAACTTAGATGATAGATAGAATATATATAATTCAAATTATTTTGAATAATTTTAATCTTTTTTATTGGAAGTCAAATGTACATATATACTAAATAAATATCTGCTTGGCCGCCATGTTGGTTTTGTGGTTACCGGGTTTTCGAAAGTCTCATAGATCAACTTATAGTAGTGCCCTTTATCACTGTACAAAATTTCAGGGTGATATCGGTAATAGTTTCAGAGATACTGAATGCTGGTGATAAATTTTGCACAGCCGCCATGTTGGATTGGTGTGACACAATAAAATTTGAAGGGCACGGTCGGTGTAGGCCAGAATGGTGCTATGATCTTACTGAGTTTCATTGAAATCACTCCAGCCGTTTAGAATTTATTAGGGGTACACACACACACACACCATCACACACCATCACACACACGCACACACACATAGACACACGGACAAAAGGTGATCTCATAAGCCTATTTTTTTCATAAAATGAAAATAGGCTGATAATAATCCTGTAACATTCTTGGAATATTATTTGCATATAGGGATGACATCAATTAAAAGTTAAATATTGTCTATTATTTACCTTAGCAGTTGAAATTAACCTTTCAAAACGATATTGTTGAGGAGTCCGAGATCTTTGAGCTTACCGAGACTTGTCTCAGCAACGAAGTGGGTATTTTCCGAGGCGCCTGCATGAACCCTAACCAATCTTCGGTTTGAGCCAAGAGTCCTAAATGGGAAATAATTAAAATGATATTGTTTCTTTTTACTGTTATTGTTTCTCTTCCATTTAAAATCAGGGTGACATATCCCCTCCAGGGATGTAGGTGACCTGAATTAGAGCCCTTGACTTCGTCAAGGGATCACCAACAACGCGTCACGAGCTGGAGTTTGTGTGTGGTAGGGTGGCCAGTTCCTTTCCACTCCTCCTGCCATAGCATCCGGCAGGTTCCCATTTTGCATCACGAGGCTGGGAGACCCCGTACCAGACCATACAAAGACTTTTAAATTCTTGGCAGAGCCAGGGATCGAACCTGGTACCTCGGGGGTGACAACCAACCATGCTAGCCACTGTGCCACCACCATCATCATCATCATCATCATCATCATCTTGCTCAGTTTCCAGCCACTGGCTGGGTGTGTTTGGAACACAAGCCTCTCCAACGTCTTCTGTCTTTCCACCATCTCTCAGCCTCCACCCTTGTCCAGTCTTTTCCTCTCTTCTTCACGCTCTCTTCCACCCCCTTGAGCCACCTGTCTCTTGGTCTCTTTCCTTTCCACTTAGTCTCGTGTATCCTCCTGGGTATCCTCTTCTCCTCCATTCGTTTTACATGTCCCTACCATCTGAGTCTAGATATCTCTATACCATCCTGTAATGGTTCCTCCTTCATTAATTCTCTGATCCTCTCGTTTCTTATTCTGTCCATCTTTGTAGTTCCAATACTGCTTCTCAAGAACCTCATCTCACTGGCCTGTATTTTGCTCTTCTCCCTTCCTTTCATATCCCAGGTCTCCGAGGCATATGTCAGGGTAGGGATATAGTACGTCCGATATAAGACCTTTTTGCTGTTCAGAGGGACATTCTTGCTCCATATCATGCTTTTCACACTCCTCCGGAATGCTTCTGCTTGTCTTCCCCGCTTGTTTATTTCTCTATCGTTTCTTCCATTATCTTGTATCAGGCTTCCCAGATACATGAAACTCTCCAATTATTCAGCTGTTCCCCACCAATTGTTATTGCCGTTGTGGTTCTTTCCTTCTTTCTTGTTGTGATCACCATCTCACTCTTATTTATGCTAAATTTCATCCCATATCCTTGTATTATTCCTTCCCACACGTCCAACTGCTCCTGTACCTCCTCCTCCTTGTTTCCCCAAATCATCAAATCATCTGCAAACACCATTGCTTTCATCTTTCCTTCCCCAATTACTTGTGCCAGTCTGGTCATTATGTGATCCATCACCACAATGAAAAGTAACGGTGACAGTGCACTTCCTTGTTTCAGGCCATTTCTCTGTTCCAACCAGTCCGATCTCTCTCCTCCCACTTTCACACAGCTCACGCTTCCCCTGTAAATCTCCTTTATCCTCCGTATAGTCCATTTTTCTACTCCTCTGTCCTCCATGGACTTCCATACTTAGTTTCTGCATACACTGTCATATGCTTTCTCAATGTCCACGAAGGCCATCAGTAGATCTGTTCCATACTCTTAGTGCTGTTCTTGTAAACTACCTTACAGCAAAAATCAAATCCACTATGGACCTTCCTGCTCTGAGGCCATGTTGTTCTTCCCTCATCCCTCCTTCTATCCTTGTCATAATTCTCTTTTCCAAAACTTTCTCAAAAATATTTGCACTATGACTTATCAGTGTTATTCCCCGATAGTTTCTGCATTTTATTCTAATACCTTCCTTGAAGATCGGGACAATCATTCCTTTTTTCCTGTCCTCTGGGGTATTCCTTTCCTTCCATGCTGTCTTCATCACTCGGTACAACAATTGCATCCCCACCTCTCCTGCTGCTCTCACCTTCTCCACACTCAACTCATCCACACCCGGTGCCATCCCTCCTTTCATCTTCCCCACTGCATCTTCCACTTCTTTCCATGTTAAGTCCTTTTCTGTTTGCAGTCCATCTTCCTCTACCCCGATTTCTTCCTCCTCGCCGTGGTTTCCATTTGGGTTCAAAAGTACTTCAAAATATTATTTCCACATTTTCTTCAGTTCTTCCCTATTTTCTATCTCTTGTCCACTTTTGTTCACCATTCTAACATAATCCGTCAGATCCTTCCTCCTCTTATTTTTTACCTTCCCATACAGGACCTTTTTTGTACCTTCACTATCCTCCTTTATCATCTTTGTCCATCCACTTTCTTTTCTCCTCAGCCACTACTCTCTTTGCCTCCTCCTTTATTTCCTGGTACTCTTCCCTTGATTCTACCATCCTATTTTGATACCCCCTCCTAAAGGCTGTATTCTTTTCCCTTACTATATCTTTTGTCTTCTCATTCCACCATGGTGTTTCCTTCCACCTCTTCTTACTACTTGTCCTCCCATATACTCCTTCTTCCGCACCTACTAGTGTCTTCTTAAATCCAGCCCATTCCTCTTCCACCCCTCTTTCTTCATCTGTTGGAATTCCCTTCTTTGCCATTTTGAGATGCTCGACCCTTCTATCTCCATCTTTCAATTTCCATATCCATACACGTCTTTTCTGGTTTTCTGTCCCTTTCGTCTCCTTAGTCCCTCTCAGGTTCATTACCAGCAATCGATGGTCACTATCCAAGTCCTCCTATCGTATTACCTTGATGTCTGTGAAGTTCGTATTCAATTCTCTCTCATACAACTCATCTGAGTTGTTAATGATGCAAAACATGTATGTTACCTTTAGTCTATACAAGTGGAAAGGTGGGTGGGAGTGGGGACCACAATGAGATCTCACACCACTTGTAAACTTTGCTAGGGCTGCCTCTACATTCATGCAAAATTAACTCCAAAAAAAATTGAGGTTAAATAGACTTTAAAAAGTTTTAGTGATTTTGCATTGTGATTTAAAGTTCAAGAAATTGCATTGTAGAGAGGTGAAATGATGGAATATTCTGCAGCTTAGAGATGAGTCCACCAAAACTCTCTTCAGAAATGAAAGAAATAAAATTGAATTCACAGATTTTGTAGGAAATTTAAATGTGGAAGAAACTTGGAGTAAAATTAAGAACAGGATATTAGAAGCGACAGAAACTATTGTAGGCAAACATAAAAAACAAGGCAGGAAAGAATGGATCTTTCAGGAGGTTGTTGATATGATCCATGAAAGAAGAAAGTACAAGAACTATAATAATGAAGAAGACGAAAGGAAACAAATATAAATTATACAGGAATTTGATAATACGAACAGCAAAGAAAGATTAAGAGAAATATTTATTAGATATGTGTGATGCTATTAATAGCAGCATGCAAGTAGGCCAAATTGATCTGGCTTATAGGGATATTAGAAGGTTTTTTGATTTAAAAAAGCCTAAAATGTTAAGTATTGAATACAAAGATGGAATAATCTTATATAATGCTGACTTGATTTTAAAAAGATGGAAGGAATATCTAGAAGAATTGTATACTGGATACAGCAGTAATTATGCCTTAGAAGCAGAAGATGCGGTTGACGTAAATAACATGGGTGCACCGATTCTGAAAGAAGAGTTTGAAAAGGCTCTACAAGAAATTAAAAATAACAAAGCTCCTGGAGTTGATGACATACCTGAAGAATTATTGAAACTATTGGGAGATAAATTAAAAGGTTATCTTTGCAAATTAATATTTGATATTTATAGAACTGGGAAAGTACCTGATTACTTTGTTAAGTGTATAATTGTGCCGTTATCTAAGAAATCTAATGCAAGATTATCGAACATTGAGTTTGATGAGTCATTCTTCAAAGATAATCACTAGAATAGTACTACGGAGAATGGAAAACACCATATCGGAGCAACTATCTGACTATCAATTTGGCTTCCGTAAAGGAATAGGAACACGAGAAGCAATATTAGCCTTGAGGAAAATACTAGAAAAAAGGATAAAACAACATTTGTAGCTTTTATTGACCTCGAGAAGGCATTCGACAATGAAAATTGGGATATCTTTATTTCGCATTCTCAGAGTTATTGGTGTCGACTTTCGAGATAGGAGATAAATATATACTATTTTATAAACAAGAACTTGGAATACTTCATTACGGCGATAAAGTAGAAACCGCCCACATAGATAAAGGGGTTCGACAAGGTTGTTCATTTTATCTCATTATTTCTTTAATTTGTATATTCAAAAGGCAGTGTATAGAGCCAGGGAAGAATTGAACGTTGGAGTCACTATCAATGGGACCAAAATAGACATGTTGCAGTTTGCTGATGATATAGCATTAATAGCCACAAGTGAGAGCGATTTACAACTGATTCTGAATGAGATGGATCAAGTAATGGGATCGGAATTTAATATGAGAATAAATTTGAACAAAACTAAAATTTTAGTATGCAGTGACAAAATATTCAACTTACTAAATTAAAATTGAGGGGTGAAACATTACAGGAAGTGTCTGAATTTACCTACTTGGGAAGTAAAATTACAAACGATGGTAGAAGTTCTCGAGAGACAATAAGCAGCATTGCTCAAGCGAATAATGCCTTACACAAGAAGAAGAATCTGTTTACATCAAAAACCATCAATTTTAACGTGAGGAAACAACTGTTGAAGACTTATGTATGGAGTATTGTGCTATATGGAAGTGAGACGTGGACCATCAGCAAAAAGGGATTGGCAGCAACTGCTTGCATCTGAAGTTTGGTGTTATAGAAGGTTACTGAAGATAAGTTGGAGAGAAATGATTACCAATGATGAGGTCCTTTGCAGAGCAAGATAAGGGAGATGTTTCAATACACGAATAAAAAGGAATCAAGACCATCTCATTGGACATGATGGGTTATTAAAGACAATTATGGAGGGTTCCATAGAGAGGAGAAATTACTGAGGAAGACCACGACAAGAATACATGAAGCAGATAATAGAAGACGTGAGGTGTAGTTCCTACTACCAACTGAAAAGGAAAGCAGAGAAGCAAGAAGAATGGAGGGCTGTTGCCTACCAGCTTTACAGCTGATAAGTAGAGAGAGAGAGAGACTGTAGAGTTGTTGTTTTTGTGCCCCCTCCTAGAATTTTCACCTCTCCCCTTGGATTTATTTTTTGGAGAGAACATTAAATTTGACTACTTTTCTTCATTTGTATTGAGCAGCCAATCTAGAACAAAAATAACTTTTTTTTTTAACAATAGCCTTTTAGCTGAGTATAGGAGCCAAACTAAGGCATTACAGCACTGTTGTCAGACCAGAAGGTTTATATGCTTCGGAGACCCTGTGCATGAATCGAACAGGACACGTCAATCAGCTACTTAAAAGAGAACGCAGACTACTACGGAAGATCTTGGGCAACAGATGGGTTGACGGACAGGTTTGACTTATATCAAATAAAGAAGTATACAGCAAGATGGAACCGATAACAACAACAATTAGAAAACGAAGATTGCTGTTTTGTGGGCACATCTTCCGTATGAATAATGACCGGCTCACAAAGAAAATCTGGAATTTTCTTAAAGCGAAGATATCCAAGTTGAAATGGTTCCAAGAGTGTGAGAAAGTTATGAGACAAGTGGGCATTACGGAGGATAAAATCAAAGACAGCAATAGTTTCAGAGGGATGGTGAAAAGCTATCAGGGTTTTATGGTGGAGGCAGAACCCAGAAGACGGAGAGGCCCTTTAACAGAGGAGCGGAAGAACAGGCTGATAGATGGGCTCAAGAGATACTGGCAAGATGTCAAAGCCGGCAAACGAACAAGACGCAGACACTGAAATGACAGTGGTTGTTAACATGCAGTCCATAGAGGCTCAAGTTGACAGTTAAAAAAAAAAAAAAGCCTTTAAGTAATGTTGACTTGACTTACCAGGGCAAGATTGTAGCAGATGTAAGATGTGTGTGGTAGCGATACTCAGGTTTATGTTAGGGCAGGTGGAGTGTATTGCATAGGATGCACCACAAACATTCCCCATACTGTGTTGATAGTTGTATTGAGAAGCCTGGGATGTAGACTTGTGCTACACCTTACCGTACCTGTTTGTTCTATCCACTATTAACATAAATGATCATTTACATAATAAATTACTTGGCTATGGAAATCCCTCAATTTGTTTTGGAAGGGCTTGCTTGCTCTTCGCTCTAGCATGGTTCCGTTTGTATGGATACCGGTACACAAAACTTATCCACATCTGTTCTTTAACTGCATTCATGGATATCTACTTCTGCATGAAATCCAGTTACATTTTACCACCGTAGTGCATTGATATGATATATTGTATATTTAAAAATGGATCCATATTGATAATTATGGTTGTTTATTTCCAGCCTAGTCTATATTATTATTATTATTATTATTATTATTTGAATTACAGCCAATGGCCATAGCAGGGCATTTCAATTTAATGCCCATAGGCTCCCCAACAAGTTCAGTTTCAAGTAGTTCCAACTTTGGGTACCAGACGCCTCTGTCACTGACACCCAGCGGCGAACATTGGAACTACTAGTAGATAGAGCATTTCTAACCAAATAATCTACAAATTTTGACTACACACTACCAATTGTAGTGGTAGGTTCTTTTACATGCCATAAGTTTATGACATGGGCTTTACTCCCCCCCCGGAGGGCATGGTGGCGCAGCGGTCAAGCTGTTGGCCTCTCACCAAGGTGGACTGGGTTCGATTCCCGGTCAATGCATGTGAGATTTTCAAAATGAAATGCCAAGTCCTGTCGTTCAGATTCCATGTAAAAAGGAGGTCCCGTGGTTCATGATCACAAGATTCACGGTCACGTTAAACTACAAGCTTCCTTTTTTACTTCCCATCCGAAGGAAGGCATACTGAGGGATTTTTAACCGTTAAAAAAAAAAACGACGACTTCGGGTTTGAACCCGCAATCTTGGGCATAGAAGCTCAGCATGCTACCAACTACATCACTGATGCCGCTAGTATATTGCTTTAAGCCTCATATAATCCGCCTCATGGCGCCATGGCTAGCATTCCTGGCTGTCGCACCGCAGGTTCGAATTTGATTTCCAGCTCTGTCAAGAAATTTAATTTCTCACTCCTTCCCAATCCTATCTCCAATTTACAAATACACAGACTAGTACAGCCATCACAATAACACAGGTTATCACATAAATTCCACATACACCCAAATACATGGGGCTATATGACCACAATGTCACAGCCCATAAATTAAGCTACAACAAACTAAATGAACCCCTTTACACCTACCTTTGCAATTGAGCATGATAAGCTACAGGATTGGAAAGTTGCACAGTTTGGAGATCAAGTGTTCAATGCTGAAGGTGGCCATTTTGAGTGTGGATTTTTCCTGGATTATTTGATTAAGACGAGTATTTATTACTTTCAACACGATAGTTGCGGTGTATGTTTGTTATTTGATTGTTAAGGAAGTTGAGTAGATAAAAGACTCATTGAAAGATAGACAATTTAATCTTTTCAACACAATAGAGTGTATAATTTGTGCGAACCATAAATGAATGTATATATGTACATAGTTAATGAATGATTTTGCTTAGATATGGAACTACAGTTCAGAGTTGATGCGGATTTGTATAAAGTAGGGTAATGCTTAGTATCACACCGTTTCACATTTCTTATTACATCAGTGCCACGTGCAAGTTTATTTTTGGAGTTACTTTTGTTAGAGTGTCAGGGACAAACCATATTCAGGGAGGAAGCCAGTTTTTATACTTGTTTTTAGCTTAATAAACGGCTGGCGCTTTTTAGCGACTCAGTCAACTTTTATCTAAGCTGATACCGTTTTCCTTGTCGTCATCGTTGAAAATAGTACTACGAGGTATAGATACAGGCGCTCACTATAGATTAGACCTTATCACCCCTCGAGATTGGAGTTTATCGATTTGCTCTAAATGTAAATGATAGTAGAAATTTGTACCTTGGCTGGTAGTACTATTTTCTTACGAATAATATCTATCCTGTATGTTCCTGAAATTCCCAATTTTACTTAGTAGGCATGGTAAGTTTGTGAGCTGCAATCCTTTACAGTGCAGCGGATATAAGTACTGATGGGTTTATTCGGGCGCAGTACTAAATACGTGCTCTTCCTATTTTTACCATTGTAACATTAAATCTATAAGAGTTTTTTTAAATTCAATTTTTTATCCCTATGAAATGCCAACTTCTGAAATTGCTATAAATGACTACAGCGAATTGTATGACATGTTTGTTAAATTTCGTAATGTATATTATCAGATCGATGATTTTCGTTCAGAGACTCTAGTTTCACGAGATGAATTTAAGTCTCATTGTCCGATTATTGTAATTAATTGCCTTGAGCAAGTGGAGGCAGTGAAGACATCTTCAGTTGATGTGCGAATTGAAATCGAGACAAGTGAGAATATACCTGAAGATACAACTCTTTATTGTGTTCTTAGTCATGATCGTCAAATATCTTACAGACCATTAACTAATGAAGTACAGTAAGTATGTAGTTAGTTTTAGTTGTACGTAGGTAGTTAGTTTGTCTATTAGATATATGTCATTGTTCTATTATGCTGTGGTGTGTGAGTGTGTCTGGTAGCAGTTGCATTGTTTATTAGTTATAGTTCATTGTTTCAGTAGACTGTGTTGTGTGAGGGTGCATGTGAGTGTGCCTGTTGACAGAATGTTTTAGTGGTAGTATTTGTTGTTGGTGGAACTTATGTTTTTTGTTAGTAGAGTTTTGGTATTTAATTGTTAGTACGGTAGAAGGTTAGTATTTTTGTTAGTAGAATTGCTCTTTACTTATTCTGAAAGGGAGTAGCAGCCTTTCAGAATAAATCAATTCTTTACTAGTCTTATAGACGGTTAAGATATTGATAATATAAGCCAATAATGGCTACACTGCGTCCTGCTGCACGGCTGAAAGCAACGGGAAACTACAGCCGTATGCTATTCCCGAGGATATGCACCTCTCTATGCATAATTACATGTGATGATGGCCTCCTCCCTTGTAAAATTTCAATCCGGAGGTAAACTAGTCCCCCGTTCGGATCTCCGGGTGGGGACTACTCGAGAGGGGGTTAACATCACAGAAGTGACAAAGAGGAAATCTGACATTCTACGGATCGGAGCGTGGAATGTTAGAAGTCTGCTAGGAAGTGGAAGGTTAGAAAACTTAGAAAGGGAAATGGATAGGTTGAGGTTGGATTTGGTTGGGATTAGTGAAATGCGCTGGCAGGAAGAACAGGACTTTTGGTCAGGAGACTATAGGGTCATTAGCACTAAATCAAACAATGGCCAAGCAGGGGTTGGCCTCATATTGAGTAGGAAACTTGGACAGCGGGTGGAATATTATGAGCAATATAGTGAACGGATTATTGTAGCAAAAATCAATACAAAACCTACCTGCACTACAGTGGTACAAGTCTATATGCCTACCAGTCAAGCTGATGATGAGGATGTTGAAAAGGTCTACGAAGAAATAGACGAAATTCTGAGGTATATCAAGGGTGATGAAAATGTTATAGTAATGGGAGATTGGAATGCTGTGGTAGGAAAAGGGAGAGAAGGGAAGATGGTAGGAGATTTCGGATTAGGTGAAAGGAATGATCGAGGAAGCAGGCTGGTAGAATTCTGCACCGAGCATGAATTGGTCATAGCTAACACCTTATTCAATAACCACAATAGAAGAATATACACATGGATGAGACCAGGAGATACAGGGCGTTACCAAATCGACTTCATTATGGTCAAGCAGAGGTTTCGAAACCAGATTTTGGATTGTAAAACATATCCTGGTGCTGACATAAACTCTGATCACAATCTGGTTGTAATGAAATGCAGATTAAAGTTGAAGAAACTGAAGAAAAGTCAGAAGCCAAAAAGGTGGGCAATAGACAGACTGAAAGAGAAGGATGTAAACGAAAGATTCAAGAAGAGTATAAAGGAAGGACTAATGAAAAACCCTAAACAAACTTCAATTGCAGACGAATGGGCACTTTTGAAGAATGAAATAACAAAATCCGCAGAAGAAAACATTGGTAGGAAAGAAAGAATAGGTAGAAAACCGTGGATCACTCAGGATATACTAGAATTGATGGATGAAAGGCGGAAACACAAGAATCTAAGAGATGAAAAGGGGAAAGCAGAATACAGACGTCTGAGAAATGAGGTTAACAAGAAGTGCAAGGAAGCGAAAGAAGAATGGTTGAAAGAGAAATGTGCAGGTATAGAAAATTGTCTGAAATTAGGAAAAGTAGACACAGCTTATCGAAGGATTAAGAATACTTTTGGGGAAAAGAAGACTAAGTGCTGTAATATTAAGGACACAAATGGAAAGCCTCTAACAGATGGGGAAGAAAAGGTTGAGAGATGGAAAGCTTACATAGAGAGTTTGTATAAGGGAAAGGAGATTGAGAATCATGTAATGGAAAGGGAGGAGGAAATTGATGAGGATGCGAAAGGAGATTTAATATTGAGATCAGAATTTGATAGAGCTTTGGAAGACTTAAGCAGGAACAAAGCACCAGGCATAGATGATATACCGATTGAGTTGCTACGCTGCATAGGAGATGAAGGTCTGATCAGGTTATTTCACTTGGTGTGTAGGATTTATGAGACAGGTGAGGTACCCCCTGATTTCAAGAAGAATGTAATCATCCCTATACCAAAGAAAGTGGGAGCTGACAGATGTGAAGATTACCGTACAATCAGCTTGATTACTCATGCTTCAAAGATCCTGTCTAGAATAATTTACAAGAGGATTGAAAGCCAGATAGAAACGGAGTTGGGTGAAGACCAGTTTGGTTTCAGGAGAAATGTAGGAACAAGGGAAGCTGTACTAAGTCTTAGGCTGATTTTAGAAGGTAGAATAAGGAAAGATAAGAGAACGTTCATGGCTTTTGTAGACTTAGAAAAGGCTTTTGATAACGTTGATTGGACTAAATTGTTTGACATTTTGAAATCAATTGGAATAAAGTACAGGGATAGGAGGGTGATATACAATCTGTACAGAAACCAGACAGCAGTCATTCGAGTTGAAGGACATGAGAGAGAAGCTGGTATTCAGAAAGGTGTAAGGCAAGGCTGCAACTTATCACCCATACTTTTCAATCTTTACATTGAACAAGCAATGAAGGAAATTAGGGAAAAATTTAAAGTGGGGGTGAAGATTCAAGGAGAAATAATTTCAACTCTGAGATTTGCTGATGACATAGTCATCTTGGCCGACAAGCCTGAGGATTTGAATGAGTTTCTGAATGGTATGGACTCCGTCTTACAGAAAGAATTCATGATGAAAATTAATAAATGTAAAACAAAAATACTGGAATGCAGCCGAAATAAATCAGAAACTTCTATGGAGATCAAATTGGCAGGTGAAAAGCTGAAGGAAGTAGGAGACTTCTGTTACTTAGGAAGCAGAATAACCAGTGATGGACGAAGCAAAGAGGATATTAAAAGTAGGTTGGCTCAGGCAAAGAAAGCATTTCTACAAAAAAGGAATCTGCTGACATCGAATATAGATTTAGGTATTAGGAAGTCATTTTTGAAAGCCTTTGTCTGGAGCGTGGCGCTCTATGGAAGTGAAACTTGGACTGTTGGTGCAGCAGAAAAGAGGAGAATTGAAGCATTTGAAATGTGGTGTTACAGGAGAATGATGAAGATCAGATGGGTAGATAGGGTTACAAACAAAGAGGTATTAAGACGAGTGGGAGAGGAGAGATGTTTCTGGCGACTGCTAATGAAGAGAAGAGATAGGTTGGTAGGACACATACTAAGACACCCAGGAATAGCAAGTTTAGTTATGGAAGGAAGGGTCGAGGACAAAAACTGTAGGGGTAGACCAAGGTTAGAATATGTTAAACAGATTGCCTCCGATGTAGGGTGTCGGAGCTATGTAGAGATGAAACGATTAGCTCAGGACAGGGAGGCATGGAGAGCTGCATCAAACCAGTCAAAAGACTGAAGACTCAAACAACAACATTTTTTATATTCATTCAAGGTAATTACCGAATTACTGAGGCAGATGACCTTGCTGTTCCACCCCTTAAAATAACAATAACTAACTACCTCATTACTGATTAGAATGCCCCTAGCTCCAAAATGACCCCCTCATAGTGTAGTGGCTAGCATTTATGGTCGTCCTTGAAATCCTGGTTTGATTCTTGGCTCCACCAAGAAATTTAATACTGGTCTGAGGATTGGATTGGGATACACTGCCTAGTGAGGCAAAAATTGGGAGCAGGTGGATTTGATTCCCACTTATACTCTGTTCAAATGGTTCCTAACTAGAGATCACTGTTGCCTCCCTCCCAATCCTAGTCTCAATTGAAATACAAAATGTACTAGAAACCAGTGGCGGCTGGTGGATAATTTTTCTGGGCGTTGCAGTATTTTCATTAATGGGAGGGAAGGGAGTTGGTGGTAGGGTAAAAGACTGCTTGATGTCAGAGAAAACTGTATTCAATTGCGACGTAAAACCAATGTACCTCATTCATCACGAATGCCGCAGTTCATAGAACATCACATTGTCATCGGATTAAATGGAATATAAGATAGTCTACAGGAAAAACTTCACAAGAACAAAACAACGTAAGTTATAGGCTAAAAGAGGGCGAGAAAGAACCGCAAGTGTCACAAGTACTCACAAATTACATTGCAAGGCATAGTATCGGCAGTTGATGGCGCATCTCTGATGTTTCCGTCCGCGCCTCGGCTCTCTTGTTGCAATCAGCGGGCAACGACCAGCCGAGTTAACTGTTGGGATAGGACATCCTCGGTCTAGCATCTCTGCCATACTCTTCACAATTGAGATCTGGTCGGTGCTCGGGCCTGGCAATGACCAGGCGGACGAGCGCTCTAAACAGTTGGCGCGCTTCGCTTTCTCAGACAGTTCACAGTAACTTACTATAAGGTGGCGCTAAATGAATAGTTAAACAAGACAGTGCCGTTTCTCAATACGATTCTACCACACAAACTACCGAATCAATTGTTTTGAAAATGTATCAACATTTACCTTTTTAAGATAAGATAGTTAAGTTACTGGAAAGGTAATATCATTCACTGCTACCAACATTACAATTAATCAATTGAATCGGCCGGAGCTCAATAGTATTAAATCAGTTTTCACTACTTTTCAGCAGACAGATATAACGTCATTAACAGAACAGAACTTAACAAACACACTATATTAGTCATCTATGTTGTGAAGCAACTATTCAGGTTTTATTTGTGCTAGTGGAATATCAGTTTTAATTTAATGAACATATTTTTCTAATCAATTTTGCAAACGTGTCTTAATGCCTTTCAGCTCCATGGTTAGTTTAGTGCAGCATAAAACCATACAGAATAAATATGTCACATGAAATTTGATTTTTAAAATGGATTTGGAACATAAACACCACCTAAACTCTGTACAAATGTAATTAACAACAGCACTGTAACACGCGGGAATCTTGCAGTGCGGCCAACATTAAGTACGGAATACGGCGCTGAAAGACAGCAAGTCATTGACTTAATAGCTTGCCACGGTGGGTGAGTGGATAGCGTGTCGGTCTACTAATTCCAAGATTGCAGGTTCGTTCCTGGCCATGGTAAGTGATTTTTTGAAAGGCAACTAAAATACGACACGTATGTAATACGATGTTGGCATGTCAAAGAACCCATTTGAATTCAGTAGGCCGTGTTCATAATGGCAAAATTAATCTCGGGAGTTTCTGCCAACACGAAGTTCCTCATCTCTCTACTAGAAAGCGCTATAGTGTTCAAGGAGCTTAGATATCAAATCTCCTTGACTTTCATAGTGATTCAAGGAATAACGAAATTCGACATGCAAGCTACCCTTTGGGTGTCGAATAACAAAGCTTGAACCCGGCACCCAAGGCCATACGATATTATTATTATTATTGACTCAATGCTTTATTCCTCTGATCACGCTACATGTACAGTGGTTTCTGGCTTAAACAGAAGGCTGACTCAATTCTTTCCTATGCCTCTCCAAGGCCCTTGGGTCAATACTTCACAATACTAATTCTTAAAAAGAATGACCATTTTTGACTTTTTGCTTTTCAGCTGCAACCGGTTCAATTCTTAAACCCAAAATATTAAGCAAAAGGGACATTTATTACCTTACTATTGAAGTTAAAAGATTTGAAGGGGGGCTTCGGTGGCGTAGTTGGTAGTATGCTGAGCTTCTATGCCCAAGATCGCGGGTTCAAATCCGGCCGAAGTCGTTGGATTTTTTAAGAGTGTTAAAAATCCCTCAGTATTACTTCCTTCAGAGGAGAAGTAAAGCCGGCGGTCCCATGTCATAGATTTATGGCATGTTAAAGAACCTTCCACTAATTATACCTTTGTGAAGCTAAATTGTATAAGTTAAGGAATGTAAACAACGCTATTAGGTTCCTACGTTCGTTGCCAAGAGCCGACTGCGGTGGCGTCTGGTAGTTAAGTTCTGAACTAGTAGTCGTTGACGGTGGTGTTTGGCGGCAAAAGTAGAAACTATTTGAAAAATTCAAAAGTCTGCAGTCCTTACTTGAATTAAAAAACAGATAACACACACATGGAAGCAATTCAAAAACACAATGGTGGAAGCTGCAGTGGCAGTATGTGGAAGAACAAGCAACAGAAAGCGGTGTAAAGAGACAACATGGTGGAATGAGAGAGTAAAAGATGCTGTGGGAAGGAAGAACAAGGCTTTCAGAGTGTGGTTCCAGGAAAGAACTGATCTGGCAAGGGAAGATTATAAGATAAAGAAGAAAGAAGCGAACAAGATTGTCGCAGAGGAGAGGAAGAAGTGGATGGTAAAGTGGACAGAGATGATGGAGGAAGACAGCAGAGGAAATAAGAAAGTACTTTATGGGATGGTCAAAAGTAAGAGAAGAGGTGTGCGAGAGGATGTGGTAATGATGGACAAAAACGGAAATGAGGTACACAACAAAGAGGCCCTCAAGACCGTGTGGAAAGAGTACTTTGAGGATTTGCTGAATCCAAATGGTCATAGGGAGGAAGACAATGTATTGGAAGATGGAGAAGACAACACAGGATGGAATGGAAAAGGACCTGACTTGGAGAGAACTGGAGATGGCTATAGACAAGATGAAAGGAGGAAGGGCACCAGGTGTGGATGAAGTGAGTGTTGAAATGGTGAAGGCAGCAGGGGAGGTTGGGAAACAGTGGCAGTACCGTGTGATGAGGGTGATATGGAAGGAGAAAAAGACCCCAGAAGATTGGAAGAAAGGATTAATTGTCCCAATATTTATGAAAGGAAGCAGAAAGGAGTGCAGAAATTACAGGGGAGTCACACTCATACCTCACTGTGCCAAGATATATGAAAAGATATTAGAAAGTAGAATACGAGCCAAAGTGGAGAGAAAATTGAGAGAGGAGCAGTATGGATTCAGACCTGGGAGATCAACAGTGGATCTCATATTTTCAGTGAGACAGCTCCAGGAACACCACTACGAATTTGGAGAGGATCTGTTGATGGCCTTTCTGGACATCGAAAAGGCATATGATAGTGTGTGTAGGGAGAAGGTTTGGAAAGCAATGAAAAACATGGGAGTGGAAAAAGGGACTGTGGGCAGAGTGAAGGAGATGTATTGTGGAAGTGTGAGTTGTGTGAAAGTTGGAGGGGAAAGAACAGACTGGTTCAGACAAATGAGTGGCCTGAAACAGGGTAGTGCTCTGTCACCCCTTCTCTTTATTGTGGTTATGGACGAGGTAATGACACGGATAGCAGGAAAGATAGGAGGCGATAAGATGAAAACAATGGTGTTTGCAGATGATCTCATGGTCTGGGGAAACAAGGAGGAGGAATTTCAGGAGCAACTGAAGGCTTGGGAAGAAACAGTGGGAGAGTATGGATGGAAGTTCAACACCAGTAAATGTGAGATCCTGTTAACGACCAGGAAAAAGGACAGACCAATGAGTGGGATAACACTTGGAGGTGGACAGCTGAAGAAGGTGGAAAGTCTCAAGTACTTGGGAAGTATAGTGGAGGAAAATGGGAGAAATGACAAAGAGATTACGGAACGTGGCAGACAGGCAGAAGCATTTCTGAGAAGCATTAGGAGCTTAGTGTGGAATAAAGATGTCCCACAAAAAAGCAAGGAAGTGTTATACAGAAGCTACTATATCCCGATACTGACCTATGCTTCAGAAACGTGGACAATGAAGAAAAGAGACATAAGTAGAATACAGGCAGGTGAAATGAAGTTCCTGCGAAGTAGGATCGGAGTAACAAGAAGAGACAGGGTGAGGAATAAAAAGGTCAGGGAAATGGTGAAAGAGGAGCCCTTGCAAGGTAGGATTGTGACATCAAGACTGAGGTGGTATGGACACTTAAAGAGAATGGATGAGAAGAAGATTCCCAAGAGGATACATGAGATGCAGATGCAGACGAAACGACCAAGGGGAAGACCAAGAGATAGATGGCTGAAAGGCGTGGAGGAATGTGTCAAGAAGAGAGGCGAGGACTGGACCAGAGTGACAGCGGAGAGGTGGTGGGAAGAAATGACTAAGTGGCGAGGCTTATGTTCCAAACAGACCCAGCCTGGGGCTGGAAACTGTACAAGATGATGATGATAACACACACTAATACAGTCATCACAATTAACACCGGTTATCAGACAGATTCTACACACACCCAAAGTACACGGGGCTATATGACGGCGTTGTCGCAGCCCCTAAACTTAGGAACCAACCAAAAGATTTGAAACTAAATACATTGGAAGAAGATTTCATGGCTGCAATCCAGCTTAGAATCATAGTTCTAGTTCTTCAAACTTATTGTTGGTAAATTTTTCTTCGATTAGTGTAAAAAGAGCTTTGTTTTTGAAGCAATGCATAAATACTGCAGCCATTATCCTAGGTCAGATTATTGCACACATGCATACAAAGATACTGTGGACATTTCAAGTGGATCCATGCAGTAATTACTGAGATAATGTACATTATTTGCATAAAAATACAAGTTGTTAAGAATGGATGTCAAAAGAAAGTCTGAAAATCTCTACTTAGTATAAAACAACGTCCCCAATTCTTGGATGTCACGGGTAATCTCGAGAACCACTGGATTTTGATGCGGTTTTCACCTCTCTGTAAAGGATATCTCGAGGAAGATTTCTGTAGAAAATAATTTATTATGATCAAAGAAAGCCAAGCAGTAACAATTTCAGTGCAAAAGTCTAAAAAAAAACCTGGCATCCGTGTGGTTTGTAAGCTTACGCTGGGCAAACCATTAAAAATATCAATATACTACGAGTGTAAGAATTGTTCAGCATGAAAAGTTCTACAAAAAAGTCCAGGAGAGTATATCTCTATTTTCAATACATCGCCCACTATAAGTTTTCATTTCTTCCAACAATCTCCATTCAATTACTGAGGTGACAGTTTACAAGATAGCTAGGGGAAAAAAAAGTGCTTATCACATGATGCATTCATAACTATTCCCGGGTGAAGAGCTCTAGTAGATTAATAATGAAATGATAGATATTTGCCAAAGTTAACAAACTTGAAAAAAACTTATCTTGTAAATAAATTAACATTTTTGCTTCAAAGAAACTTCCTATGATATTTCAATATGCTGACTACTTAAAGTATCAAGAAAGAGGAAATTGATTTTTTTTCCCACCAAAACCTAAGTTAGCACCACCTTAATTTTATTTTATTTTCTACTCTGTGATGACATTTGTATAAAATGAAAGATATTTCACAAAATATGTCCTTTTAATCCTTCAAGGCCTCACATTCTTGCATTCAAGTTGATTACTTACCACTATTTTATTTTTACAGAGGCTGTCTTTGATACAAAGAAGATGTAAGAAGAATATGGCTATTTTTAGTAAGTATGAAATACATTTTTAAGTTGCATTCTGCTACTGCATTCAAGGGCGTGCTCTAAACACCCCGTTGGGACTACTCTGTATTAAACAATTTGTCTTGGGAATGATGATTCCCTACATTTGTTCTTCAAATTGCGCATCTTGAACACTGATGTGCCGAAAGTCATGCGATATCCATCTAATAACGTGTAAGGCCCCCTCTAGCATGAAGACGTGGCATGGACTCCACATATCGACGGAGAGCCTGGAGATGTGTTGAGCCAAGCTGTCTGCATAGCTGCCCAAAGTTCCCTGGTATTTCTAGAAGGAGGAGCTTGGTTGCGAATGGCCTACTCCACCATGTACCATAAATGCCCTATATTGTTTGAAGGGTCCACACAGGCATTACAAATTTATTTTGGTATTTTTTAATTATTATTTTATGTTTTTATTTTTTTATCGTAAGTCCTCGGGTGCAGGGTGCAAGCTTTGTTAATTGACACCCAGAGAGCAGCTTGCATGTTGAATTTTACCGCTCCTTAGAGCGCTATGAAAGTCAAGGAGGTTAGATCAAGCTCCTTGACTCTCTAGCGCTTTCTATCAGAGATAGGAGGAACTTTTTGTGTCGGCGGAAAATCCCGAAATTAAATTTGCCATTATGATCACGGCCTACTGAATTCAAATGGGTTCTTTAACATGCCAACAACGTATGACATGCATACCGTGATTTTTGTCGCCTTTTAAAAGTCACCACGGCCAGGGGCGAACCTGCAAATTTGGGGTTGGTAGTCCGACATGATAACCACTCGCCCACCGTGGTATTAATTTCCTATTACATTTTGTTATGCAATAATAAAATTTGTATTGACTGTGTGGACCCTTCAAACAATTGAAGAGCTCCCTGGAATAACGTTGGAAGCACCACATTTTGTCAAAGCGATGTTTCAATTTCTTTGTTTTACATTTATTTTGTGTATATTAGCATATACTGTATGTGTTTTTAAACAGCCATTGTCCCTATGATGATGACAACAATTGCTTTAAAATATACAAGTTTGATGTTTCCGCAGTATTTCTTCATTTTCCAACATTTTATTCAGGGGTGCTTACAACACTATTCAATTGTAGATTACCATTGTAAGTCAATAATATGGTATCTCGGAAATTTTCCTTCACGCTTCCTCAGGGTTTGATGTTAAAAGTTTGTTAGGACATTTAAGAAACATTTGAACCCATAAATACTATATACCCCATCGCTTTAGAAACACGGTTAATTTATTGTTGAAATTCTTGCATTTGCATACTTACACACCAAGATTCTCCAAATCTGCCACTTGAAACCCCTCCAGCTTGTCCCCCTTGAAAAATTTAGGATATTTTAGACTTTTTCTAAAAATCCCTTGAGTATCAGCTTCACTGGTACCTAGTTTCACGTCTCTAAGATGTCTGGAAATCCTTCATTAATTCATATTTATTTTCAGCATTTACCTACATTACATCGCTCCACTTCGATCATGACAATACTCAAGATCTTATAAGTTTGGGCACTCAGAGCGCGGCCGTGCATTTATCCCTTCAACGCACAGAGCCTACAAGATTTATGACCTAAATTAGTGCTTTTCATTCGGTCACCACAATTGTACCCAATTGTATTGGGTGTTTCCCTACACCTGAAAAAAATGTACACAAGATTAATAAATTCACTTGGATAACTAGTTTCGATCGTCAAGCGATCATCATCAGATTCATAAAAGCTATAAAAACTAGCAAAAATCTTGACAAGTTGCACGGGTTTATTATAATTGCTGTAAGTAAATAAATGAACATGTTGTAAATACCATCACCCACAAACTATTACACAGATTTAGGGGCCTAAGTGTAAAGGATCTGAGAACGATCAAAACTAATCATCCAAGTGAATTTATTAATCTTGCGAGTGAATTTATTAATCTTACGTAACTTATGTTCAGGTTTAGGGAAACACCCATTACAATTGGGTACAATCGTGTTGACCGACTGAAAAATATTAATTTTGATTACTAAGGCAACACTGACAAATGTCTTCAAACACGATAAAGATTTAAGGGGTTTCTGGTCAATGACCCTTAATTTTTTCCTAGAATGTAAGGAACATGTAGATTCACAATGAATTGATTAGTTTTTCCATAATAATTGTTAATTTTTTAACAGCTCAAAGTAATAAGGATGAAGAGTTCTTGACCAGAAACTTGCAACATAAGATTTTGTTTCATTGAGCTTGATTTTGACCACCCTGTACTAAATCAGGCAATGATACTTGATATTTATTATTAACAAGACTATCTCAGAAGAAATCAGACCGAAAGGAGTATGATTTGCTGGACATGTGATTAGGATGGATATGGGGAGATTGACTAGAAGGATATGGGAGACAACAGGGAGGACAAGAGGATAAACAGGAACCAAATGGGTGGTTGAACTTCGGAAGGACTGGACTGAGATGGGGATCAAGGTGGAAGGGGCAGATAACTGGAGAAATAAATATGCACTAACTGGAACTGACTGACAGAGAAGGATTGAGAATCATCAAGAAAAGAGGACACTAAGGATTTTCAAGTAAGAACGGGAGAGAAGAAGACGGTGGATGAAGAGGTTATCTGGAAGGTTTTCCATTATTTAAGGTCCGTATTGATGGTTACAATTCAAGTTAATGGGTAAGAAATCTCCGCCCAATCAATACCTTAAAAAAAAACTAGAAGTTTATTATTATTTGTTCATATTAGGGACATGTTTCGAGTAACATATATTCTTCTTCAGCCTTATACAATTGATCATTATCTACTTATCTAAGACATTTCATTAAGTAAGATGCATGCACACTAAAACATTTTCATTGCAAACAACATGACTAAAATGTGCATTAAAAAACTTGGATAAAAACAACAATAAGACAAATTTGAAACTTTTTGTTCCCATTTTTGTACTGTATACAGGTCTGATTGGCCAAGCTATGAAGGCTTATTTTGGAGATGCTAAGCAGGTGAGAGGTTCTAGGATCATCCCCATCCAAGCTTGTGCATGTTAGCTGACGTAGTTGATGGACTGGAGAGGGCTTTGTTGCGTGAGATTCTTACTTAATGAAAGGTCTTAGATAAGTAGATAATGATCAATTGTATAAGGCTGAAGAAGAGTATATGTTACTCAAAACATGTTCCTAATATGAACAAATAATAATAAACTTCTAGTTTTTTAAAAGGTATTGATTGGGCGGAGATTTCTTACCCATTAACTTGAATGGATGAAGAGGTTCTGGGAGGAGAAAAGGAAGCAGACCCAAACCCTGGCAGAGCTGCCCGTGATCCCAAAGATACAGCCTTGCATGGATAAACGAAACGTTATCAGCATCCGCACGACTTTTACCCGCATCCGCACTTCTGTTATCCGCATACACACGACTTGTATCTGCATCCGCACGTTTGTTATCCGAATCTACTGTCATTACAATAATATTTTAAATTAGATAAAGCATAAAGCAACACATTTAGACGAATGAGGAGGAAGTCGTTCCCTTAAGCTATGTATGTCATGTGCTATGTTTAAAATGAATGTTATTACAGCCAGATTTGCAACCCTTTCCATTTCGGAGAGTTAAATATGCTTAATGACATAATTTGAGTGATATAAGCTCAAATCATCGCCTTACATTTGTCATGAAAGAAGCATAAGGGAAAAATGTGTCTTAACATCCGGGTCCTAGTAATGATATTCGACAAGTTTGGATTGTAATCCAAAAACTATCCGCAAATTTACTCCAAACATTATCCACAGTTTATCCGCTATCCGTACACCCATGCAAACTATATCAGCATGGCGAAAAAATTTGCAGATATCCACGGGTTTATCCACGCAGGTCTTTACATATAGAGGCCATGACGAAAGAAGAAGGCTAGCTCTTTGTCTAGTGTTAAATTCATAATCATCTGCCATAGGGAAGTACAAGTAATGTGTGTATTAAATGGTGAAAACTAAGTCATTGTCGCAACCCAGTGCCCTTAAGGCTCGGCCAAACAGGACGCGGGCTGACCGCACGAAAGGAACGACCGCAGCCCATCGCGGACTGGGCTGGTCGAACTGAATACGGACAAGTCATGGTGAACCAGTGTGAAAGCAATCGCGATCAAGTGCATATCAGTGTATTCTGTTTGTGGTGTCCAGCAGTTCCTCGGACGAAGAAGAATTGCTTCTTCTCTTCACTTTGAGTCAAGCTATACGAAAAAGAAAATGGGTGAATGATCCTAACGGAAAAAAAAACGGAGTTGGGCAAGTATGGTGCGAGTTGAGGTCATTTCCAGACCGTTTTTTCGTATATTTTCGAATGACTGTAGAACGCACTCACGCACAAGGTCAATTAACTTCCCCGTTTCGTCGGCCATGCTTCCAGCCCACGCGGACTTTGTGGAAAATCACAACAGCTCACTTGCCCATGGCGAACTAGATTGGTCCGCCACGGTAGACCGCCTTCTGGTTAACCAGGATGATGCAATATTACACGATACAGAGTTCGCAGCGGTCGGGCGGCCTGGTTCGCGCGGGCAGACCGCTTCCTGTTTGACCGAGCCTAAGGTGGCCGTGGCGGTAACTGAATAGTTGAACAAAACAGTTCCGTTTCTTAACCACACAAACTGCTGAATCAATTGTTATGAAACTTTATCATTTACCTTTATAGGATAGAATAGTTAAGTTAATGAAAAGGTAATATCATTCACTGTTACCAACATTACAATTAATGAATTCTTAAAAAGCAAAATATTAATCAAAAGGTACATTTATGACCAAACTATTACAATTTTAGATTTGAAACTAAATACATTTGAAGATCAAACGGAAAGAACAGGGCAAGTCCATTTTTTTTGGAAATGAGTTTATGGCGCATTCTAGTGGCCAGCCATCGTTACTTACCCTCAATAGGGGTGTTTTAAGTATTTCTTTTTAGTGTTGAAAGCTTAAATTCATGGTGTCCACGGGCAGGAAAAGTCAGGAATTGTCAGGAAAAGTCAGGAATTTTGTTTTTTGTCAGGAAAAGTCAGGAAAAAGTGTGAAAAAAATGGTGAAAAGTATTAGAAAGTCAGGAATTTTATATTAACCATACAGTATTTTGTGTTTTACAGCCATATTTTGATGTTACTAGTTCAACTAATCTCTGAAGATAAAAAGCAATAACTCACTGGACATTATGGTAAGTTTCCATTTTTACAGTACAATATAGTAAAAACCTCTTTTACCTCTTTTTTTGTATGCTTTTTTGGCGTTGGCGTAGGGAAGTGGCAACCCCATCATTATAGTTTAGGTTATTAAGTACTTTGATTTATGTATTATTGCATTATAATTTACTTTATTTAGTATTTTAAATGAATAAAGAGCTGAGCGATGGGCAGCTATAGGGATGGTGGAGGCTGCAAATAAGATATATATATATATATTTGCTCAATAAACTTTTTTTCCGATGTTACGATGACTTTGCGAGTCGGGAATTTTGTTGAGAAATGGTCAGGAAAAGTCAGGAGAATTGACATTGAAAATTCTGTGGACACCATGAATTGGCTCTCCTGAAAAATGTACATAATGTGACTTACCCTGTTCTTTCCGTGGAGTCTTCATTTGAAGAAGATTTCATAGCTGCAATCCAACTTAGAATCACTGTTCTAATTCTTCAAACTTATTGTTTGTAAATGTTTCTTTGATAAGATTTAAAAAAGCTTTGTTTTTGAAGCAATGCATTTTTTCCTCTCAAATTACATAAATACTGCAGCCATTATTCTAGGTCAGATTATTGCACATATGCATATAAAGATACTGTGAACATTACAAGTAGATCGGCGGAGTAATTTCTGAGATAATGTACCTTATTTGCATAGAAAAAACAGACCATGCCTATGAAACCCTTAGATATAAATAAAGTCTATATAGGCCTAAATGATCATAAAATTAACCTAGTTCCTCAATTCAAGTATTTTGGAGAAATTATCACACATAATTTAAACGAAAAAGTAACTTGGATAAATAGAACAAATAAAATGAAAAAGGCACAATCTCTTACCTGGTCGACATATAATAAAAAAAATGCCTATCAATAGCTACTAAGATCCAACATTATAGAACTGAAACTCTCCCTGAAGCCACTTATGCTTGTGAAACACTGTTCCACATTAAAAATGAACAAAGAACTGATCAGCTCCTCAAAACGGAAAGAAGAATCATTAGAACGTGCAAAATAAAAAGTATCAGGTTGAGGGAGTCTGGAGGATTTTCCCAAATGAAACTGTCTATCGTGAGATTGATCCAATCACCAGCACAATGAAGAAGAAAAGAATTTCATATTTTTTTCACATCTTACGGCTTCCAGAAAACAGAATTGTATGCCAAGTAGTGATGAGAAATCTAGGAAAGAAAACTGGAGGAAAATGGACCCAAGAAATCCAACAAGATCTCAAAGCAGTTGGACTCAAGATAACAGATGCCGAGGAGAAAAATAAAATTAACACCATTCTTAAAACTCACCAATTTTCTGCAGAAATGACACATAGAAAGCCTATGGAGATTTCAGATGAGTTGAGAAAATGTCGATCTGAAAGACTGAAAAAGTACTGGAAAGAGCGCAAGAACCAAGCAGTACTACCTTCAAAGAAGAAGTGATTGTGGAACGACTCAAGTGGTCCAATGTGACCAATCAAGATTAATAATAATAATAATTTGCATAGGAATAAAAATAAAGTTGGCAAACTTCAGTAACCTTTATCTCAGAAATAGATTGACATGATTGCTCCAAAGAATCTTCCTATGATATTTCAATATGTTGAGAACACAAATCAAAAAAGAGAAAATAGATATTTTTCACCAACACCTAATTATTAAGCCGTATGGTCCCCCTGCCTTTATCACAATGATTCTAATAATTTGACCACATCTGTACATGACTTCCTTCTTTTCCCATTCACCGCCTTCTTTTCCCATTCACCGATCCAATTAATGTACGGTATAACAATGTAGGAAATTTCCATAAAAATTTAGAAATTTCCTGACATTTTCATGTTTTCTGCATTGATCTAATCTGAGTACAACACCTACTCACCTGTTATTGTGAGCCCCTGGGGAAGGAAGGAGCAGGTGATAAGAGATCTTGAGTGTCACTGCCAGAGTGTCTCACCCTTGTGTCAGGAGGTGTCTGTTAATTATTGTACTTCCCAGACCTTGTGACCGTGAGAGAACTCCTGGGAGAATGTGACGACCTGTTAATGGGCTCAAGATAGCAGGTCTTTAAGTCTTATGAAATGACTTCTTCTGCTCACTCTGTTACTAGGAGATGATTGTAAAGTCATGGCCAAAGGGGGGAAAGAAGTCAACAGACTTGGGGTAAGTTCTTTATCTTTGGGGAAACTGATGGTGTTCATCTTAGATTTTGTGTGATAAGTACTTCATTAAATCAATCATATAATGACAATCGATAGATCACCTATTCAATACTGTCTTATTTCTACAAAAAAAAAAAAAAGAACTTTTATGTATGACTACTATTCGAATAGTGTAAATAAGACTCTACAAGTTTATATCAATAGGACTAATTTTCATGTCAATGATGAGATATAAAAACTTGTCATAATATGACAATTCAAATTCTATAGAAAAATGACTTTTAAAGGACATTAATTTTAATTATTATTATTAATCTTGATTGGTCACATTGGACCACTTGAGTCGTTCCACAATCACTTCTTCTTTGAAGGTAGTACTGCTTGGTTCTTGCGCTCTTTCCAGTACTTTTTCATTCTTTCAGATCGGGATTTTCTCAACTCATCTGAAATCTCCATAGGCTTTCTGTGTGTCATTTCTGCAGAAAATTTGTGAGTTTTTTTTTTGATTTTGATTTTTTTTAATATATTGTAATATTAATTTTAATATTACAATATATTAAAAAAAATCAAAATAAAAAAAAAATCAACCCCTGGCACTATCCAGCCCATGACGGGCTAAGGCCGACCAAGCGACCGCTGCCCAGCCATTCGGCCTGCAGATATTGGGGTGACGCGTGATCAGCGCGTCGGGTCCCCTCGGCCGTTAATCTTGGTTTTCGTGATCGGGGCGCTGTCTCACTGTCAGACAGCTACTCAATTGTCCTCACGAGGCTGAGTGCACCCCGTTCCAACCCTCACGTCAGTTTTAAAATCCCTGACGGAGCCGGGGATCGAACCCGGGGCCTCCGGGTGAGAGGCAGGCGCGCTACCCCTACACCACGGGGCCGGCCATTACAATATATTAACAAGTGATAATTTAATATTTACAAGAAAAGGGTATATTTTATATATGAGAACTTTTATGTTTTGCTCAATGTTTTTAATAATACAGTATATAGTGATAATTATTTTGTATGGGCTGAAGAAGGGATCATGTAGGATCCCGAAACATGAACCTGTGAATTTTGTATAAATAAGTATTGAATAGGCAGATCTATTGATTGTCATTATTATGTACTCGAGTCAATACGGACCAATTATGAATGGGATTACTCCTAAAGTAAATCAATCCTAATAGATTGGACCAAAGTACTTGCCAACCTTGGGTAAGTGGTGATGGTGTTCAATAGGAACTTGATTAAATCAATCATTTCTAATAGATAGGGCCAAAGTGCTTGCCAGCAGGGGTGCAGGTAAAACAAAGACAACAGACCTCAGGGTGTTCTGTGTGTGTTCTCTTCGATTTTGTTCTCCCAATTGTGTAATAGGAACTTTTTGTTGTTGCTAAACTGAGTTGAATATGGATCCTGAATTCCAAGTAAGGAATCCACATCCCATGCTACAAAACCCTTTTTTTTTTTTTTTTTTTTTTTTCCATATTATTTTTTACAGTCACAGCTGGTATCTAGAAAGTTCCAATTCATTTATAATAGTTAATAAAAAATAAAAAGTAAAATAAAAAAGAGCTTAATTACTAATTGAACATGCTTCGATCTGAAACAGGATAGCACTGAATAACGAAAAATAGTTAAGTTGGTCTAAAAAATCTTGTAGAATTAAGCACAAAAGGCTTGCAGCTAAAACACTGTGATTAGCCTTGAATAAAACACTTCTTGATAATTCTTAAATACACTTAAGCTGTTGAAATAAAGTGATGGATCATCAAGAAGTTTTTTATTCAAGAATCATCAAAATGTTTTAACTTCAAGATATGTGTTAAATCTTCAAGACTTTTAGACAGGCCTCACCATTTTTTGTTTGTTTGTTTGTGTTTGTTATTCAGTGTTATATATGTTTTTGCTTGATATTGCTGTTGAACTAATTTCAGTTCGAAACATGTTGAGAATTAATAATTAACTGTTTTTTTTTTCTTATATTGACTTTGTGAGACAATTCCTTTAGATATTGTTTGTTTGTTTTTATGTTTATTTTTTTTACCGTATGGCTTTTAGTGCCGGGAGTGTCCGAGGACATGCTCGGCTCGCCAGGTTTGTAGCTGCTTCGAGACAGACACCCAATGGGTGAGCTACAAGTACCGTTGGGGAGGAAAGTTGGAATGGAAGGACGAGGAGTTGGAAGGTAGCGGCTGTGGCCTATAGTTAGGGACCAACCCCAGCATTTGCCTGGAAGGAAGATGGGAAACCACAGAAGACCATCTTCAAGGTTGCCGGCGGGGGGGATTCGAACCTCCTCGCCTCCCGGATGTGAGCGACTGCCAGCAGACATGCCGTAACGACCACAGCTAACTTACCCTAGATATTGATGATCACCATCACAATACAGAACCATAAATAAATGAATAATGCAGCCAATGGCCAGTTGGATACATAATCAATCAAGTTGATTCACAACAGAATTGAGTGAATGAGATTAGTCTCTGTGATATCTCTCACAGAGTTTCCTACACATACGACAAATAGAGTCCTCTCATGGCTCATGAAAACGTACGGTCCTACAACACTTGTGATATGTATGTCCTTGACATTCATCAAGGTTTCATTTTTTCCGTATTGATTCAATATCAAAAATTTAATTGTCCTCTTTTCAATTTGACCCTATCCGATGTTTGTTGTTTGAATCTTCAGTCTTTTGACTGGTTTGATGCAGCAGTCCATGCCTCCCTGTCCTGTGCTAATCGTTTCATCTCTACATAGCTACCACACCCTACATCCGAGACAATCTGTTTAACATATTCTAACCTTGGTCTACCCCTACAATTCTTGTCCTCAACCCTTCCTTCCATAACTAAGCTTGCTATTCCTGGGTGTCTTAGTATGTGTCCTACTAACCTATCTCTTCTCTTCATTAGCAGTCGCCAGAAACATCTCTCCTCTCCCACTAGTCTTCCGTTTGTAACCCTATCTACCCATCTGATCTTCATCATTCTCCTGTATAAGGAGAATAGGACAATTAAATTTATAACACTTGTGATGGAAACCATGCACTGCATATCTGGTAACAAGGTGTCTGAGCTGTTAGTTTGCTTCTTTCCAGTCTGTTGTTATCATGGCATCCGTGGTGGAAAATTCCATCCAAATATCTTTTTTCTTTGCTATGTGTTCTCTGAGTGCCTCTTTGTAGGTCGGCGTAGGTGCAAGTAGCATTGTCAAGCGTAGATCTTGTAATAGCATAGTTTCTTTAGATAGTTCTTTGTTGACAAGCCTCAACGGTGTGTATTTGGTGTTCACTTCAGGAATGTCCTTCTCAGTTTCTTTTAATTCGTTTGTTGAGAGGAATCTCCAAAGTATTTAAATCCCGTAGGTGAGTATGAGCATAATTTTGGCCTCCAATAGTTTCATAGCTATTTCTAGAGAAATCTTCTGCAAGTAATTGATGTCATTCATTGCTGTCATAGTCGCTATTACTTTGTCTTTAATGTGTGCTGTGAGTTAATACAGAACCATAACAAACATGATTAAATTAATGTAATTCTACTGTATATTGTAAAGGTTATCATGAAATTCATAACATGTATTCCTCATGAACATTTAGGTTTTCATCAAGAGCTTGTAAAATGTTTCAATAGTGAAGGGATACAATGAAATGGCTGATTTATGTCATTGTAGAATAGAATAGACTTTGCAAATGGAGACAGTCCCTGGTGGAAAAATTATAACTAAATTAAAATTTAAAATATGTACCAAAAAGATAATGAGAAAGAAACATATAATATCAAAAATTCTATCCCACCCCTTCCCTCCAGTTCCGCTGAGTAGCCTTGCTCGTTAAGCCGTGCGGGCAGCTGCAGCTGGTGGATATTGTAGGTTTGAATCCCGGCATTGACAGTGGCTATCCTGAGTGTGGTTTTTGCCCGGAGTTTTCTATACTCCCTCCAGGATAATACCAGTATAGTACCTTATTTCAGGTCCTGGGGCACTTACCTGAGTGTGGTTTTTGCCCGGAGTTTTCTACACTCCCTCCAGGATAATACCGGTATAGTACCTTATTTCAGGTCCTGGGGCACTTACCTCATTCCTGTCTCTAATAAAGGTGGCTTTGGTGGCATAGTCGGTAGCATACTGAACTGCTATGCCCAGGATCATGGGTTTAAACCCGGCCAAAGTGGTCACATTTTTAAGAACATTAAAATCCTTCAGTATGCCTTCCTTCGGAGGGGAAGTAAAGCCGACGGGCCCATATCATACATTTATGGTATGTAGAAGAATCTACCACTAAAAATGGCAGTGTGTAGCCAAATGTGTAGGTTATTTGGTTAGAAACGCTCTATTAAGATGCAACGTTTGCCACTAGATGTCAGTGACAGTGGCATCTGGTAGTCAAAGTTGGAACTACTTGAAATTTTAATTTGCTGGGAGCCTACGGGCGTTCAATTAAAAATACCCTGCTATGGCCATTGGCTGCAATTCATAAACAGTATAATAATAAAGTTATTGTACATAAATTCCTACAGTCATCCCTTAAATACAGGTTATCAGGCGAGTTCAATACTCGTCCATCTACAAGGGCCTGATGTCCCAAGTCTCCAAATTGAATTCACAACAACAAAAATAACAAACCTTGTCTCCAGCACAGATAAACTCACTGCTACCAACTAATCTAATCAACCCCCCAGGGGCCCACGGCTAGTAGGACGTGCGTTGGCGACCACAGGACTCCAGCTGAGTTCGGCATTGCTTCCACTTGTGCCGGGCTCCTCTCTGTCATCTTTGCTATCGACCACCCTTGGTCAACTCTTGGTCTTTTCCGACCCCGACGGTATTAGGGTATCCAAGGCCTACGGAGTCTTTCACTTTCCCGTCATCTTTCCTGATCCCTCATTCTTCGAGGGCTCAGCCTTCTTTTTCTTTTCCTTATATCTCCTGCCTTCAGCTCAAGGCCCTGAGGGAGCGAGGCAGGGTGTGTGTAGCTCCACCACTTATGGTGCACCCTGGATAGTGTTACATCCTCAAGGGCTCACGTCTCCTCTATCCCTTTCCTATCTGCCTCTTCTGGTTCTCCATCCTTCCAAGTCCCTCAATCCTCATTCTTCGAGGGTTGAGGGCATTTCTTTTCCTCCTGTCCATTGTTTGGCTTATTCTTTATTTGTTTACCATTTCTTCTTCTAGTTTGTAAGACAGTGGTTAGTATTAGTTATAGTTTTCATTACATTTTCATCTCATCTTTCACTATCACCCAAACCATTAGGGGCCGATAACCTAGATGTTAGGCCCCTTAAAACAACAATTATCATCATCATCATCATCATCATCATCATCTAATCAAAACTTCTTGTTTAGTTGAAACTGCCTGATTAGCTTTTCAAAACTCCGAACATTTGGAGGTCTGAAGATGTCTTCTAGCAAATGGTTCCATTCATCTTGCCCACAACAGAATACTTTGCTCCAGTTATTATTCCACTACAGGGTGTGTACTACTCTGGAAAACAGGGAATAATCTGGGAATTTATAAATCCTGAAAAACTCAGGGTATTTTAATGACACTCAGGGAATTTTAGTTTTACAAGGTCCAACCTTGAATAATTGGAGATTAAACATTTAAATTTTGATGGGGATGAGCAGATTTTTGTGATGATTGCTGTAGATGTATGTTTGTACTGACGTTAAATCAGTAAGCTCTCATTTCTTGCAAGATAGAGCACACAAATTACATATGTAGACTGTTAGTTACTTATTGTTGTTTTAAGGGGTGGAACTACGAGGTCATCTGCTCCAATATGTAGACTGTGTAATTATTGTATATACTGTAAATGTGTAACTATGATTTTTGAGAGCATTACTATTGAATGTTACTTTCAATACTCGCAAGTACAATAGTTTATCTGGATGAAAAAATGTAGAAATTGGAGAAATATAGAGAAATATATTTTTCTGTTGTTTTTGTGTTTTCAACTTTGTCATCTTATTCTTCATTGTTCAAGAACTTTTTGAAATGCTGTTTAAGTACAAACTCTGTTTTATATATTTATTATGGCCGCTACTGTTACTCAGGGAATTTTCTGATTTATCCTGGAAAAATCAGGGAATTGTCAGGGAAATCTGTTAGTTGGTTTTGGTAGACATCCTGCTGATTTTGATTAACTACAGTGTATAAGAATGATTAAATATCCCCCCCTCCAAGCCACCATGACTCTCAGCCCTCCGAAATCTTGCTCTAGAATCATAGTCTGTGCAATTGTTTTTACAAGAGAGATTTAAAATAATTGTGAACAACAGCTATCTCTTTCACTTTATACTTTTTTTTTGCTTCAAGAAGGGGGAATACTGCTTAGAACTTTGCCAAGAAATTTAATTCTAGTGTGAGGGCTGGAACGGTGTACACTCAGCCTTGCGAGGCAAAACTGAGAAGTTGAGGGTTCAATGCCCACCTCAGCCATCCTGGAAGTGGTTATCCATGGTTTCCCAGGCTTCTACTCTTGGCAAATGCTGGGATGGTTCCTAACTTGGGACTATAGCTTCCTCCTTTCCCAATCCTATCCACCATTTATAAATACACACACTAGTACAGCCATCACAATAACACAGGTTATCACAAATTACACACACAAATGACTGCAATGTTGCACCCCTTAAAATAAGCAACAACAACAGCAAAGCTTACCAGGAAAATAAATCATGTTTTGTAAATATAGTTTTATTTATTTACATAGTTTATGCCCACATTGGAGCACTTAAATTAAACCAAATACAGTGAGATTCTTTTGCTGCAGTGGGGCTGGCGGCCGACTGCCGTCCGCTATCCAATCAAGCTCGGGCCGCAGGGTTGCGTGAGGTGGAGCCGAGCTAACCAGGGTTATTAAAGTCATTAAGTCACTAAACATTCATCAACGAGGGCGTGTAAAGTCAGCGCACAGATAAGAAGGTAACATAAACAACAGCTGCAAGATTTAATTAAAGAAGCACCGATGTTTTTTTTATATCTTGGGAATCTGGATGACCTCACGTCACCAGTAAAAGGTGAGAACTAAACTTTTCACAGAGGATACTAAATAGGTTCTCCTTCAGCTGACAGACAGTAACTTTTTGAAGCTACATTGTTACATTATGTAGCTACTCCTGCCCCCCCCCCCCCTGCGTGTTTACTGTGATTAATCGAAGCATGGACCTAAGCCCGTTTGATGTTTAATTGTGGGTTAATTTAAAATACAAAGTGTACAGATCAATTACCCATACCCGAGTGGAGCTGGAGAACAATATACGGCAGCAGATATCCCTCACAACAGAAGGGAATCACAACATGTAAACGCTAATTTATTTACAAGGTACAACGCCTGTCTGTCAGCTGAAGGAGAACACTCTCAGCATCTTCTGTGGATAGGTTTCTTTAATCATGATTTGCTGGTGAATTTACCATTAATTAATGTACTTTGTTATGGTTTCCGCCTGCGCACGATCTGCGGTTCGAGCTTGGTTGGCTGGCGGAAGGCATGCGCGCCTGGTAGCCGGCCGCCGGTCCTGCTCTAGCAAAAGAATCACTCAAGTCCTCTACGGATTGACAATGAATTTACCTGTCATCTTCCTCCTCTTCCAAAACCTCTTCATTCTAGCTGACCTGGCTGCCCTTTCCTCATCAGACAAGACATATTGTTTTCGTTGATTAATTTTTAATTGAATAATTAAGTTACTATAGTTTTATTTAATTTACAGAAAGATTTATTGGCATATATTCTGTCCTGGTTCCAATGATATGCTTGAAATTATGATCACCTGTCATTTGAACTTTCTTGGTACTAACATCTTTTAAGAATATTATTCTCAAAAACTAGTTTCTTCCTCCATGAATCGACTATTGTAGGTGCAGATGACCTTTTTGTTCTGCCCCTTAAAATAATAACTAACTAATCTAATATTTTTCCTTGCAAAATGCTAATTGTTTCAGGGTTAAGGCACCATTATTAAAGAAAGCTTTCCAGTCGGTCAACACAAATTGTGCTCAATTACGTTAGGCGGGAAAACCTAACCTGAAAGAAATATTAATCTCTTGGGAGTTACGATCCAATTTTGGGCACACTAAGAGGTAATCTTCATTCAATATTGTATTCTGATGTTTGGATATTGTACAGTAATGGAAGTTGAAGATTTTAAAATAATGGAGATGCACAGTGAGGTTGTCATGAACTGTATTGAGTGCTGTGTGTTTCCTTAGTTTATCTCCCAATAGGGCTTAATATTCTGCCACTTCTTGTTGTTGGATAAGGTAGTGTCATCTTGAAAGAGCTCCTCTTTTGTTTTGTTCTTTATACAAATCACTGTCTCAATGCTGGTCGATGTTTGTTTGGCTTGAAGTGCAGTTCCTTTCTTTGTTTACAAGTTATCTGTTTCATTACCATTTATCCCTACATGTGAGAAGGTCTACCATCTCTTTTACTGAGTTGTAGCTTGTTTGTTTGATGTGATAAATGGAATGGCAGATCCTCAAGGATCTGGATGGCCTGAGGATGGCATATACTAGGCCGAAACATGTGCTAAAATTAGCCACAATAAAAATTGTATTCATAAGTTGAAGAAACATAATTATTTTAAGTTTAAATCGTCAATACAGAACCAATAATAACAAGCTTCGTTGCAATGTACAAGGAAACCATATTTAGCTTGTACAGTTTATGCCACGGTTTTTGGCCGGTGGTTTAGAGAGCTCACGTGTTGAAGCACGTTTAGTATTACTGGCAGCTGACAGGAGGTGATGAGAGCAGTGCTCCTCTGGTAGTCTGGAGTCCCACCGGCTGGTAGGAATTTCTATCTTCAGGCCATCATTTCGACCACTACTAGAAATGAAATAGTCACCATATCCAGCAAACGATATGAGTGTACGGTGATTCAGTTGACTTGCTTAATAAAACCCTCAAAATGAACCTCTTATTTCACAAGTTACGCCGGAGTTTGACAGGCGTAGCAATCAGCCGCTGAGATAAGCGAACAGCTGACGTGTAGCTCAATGCATCACCGAGTGCTTCGTCACAGAATAATGATATTGTAAGTGATACGAGACATAGGCTGCTGTAGGCAGCTTCATAAATTATAGTCCTGCCCTCCTCCCTATATTTATCTATTGCATGTAAATATGAAATGAGCCAGGACCGATTATCCTTTCTTTCTGTTAAAACCTCAAGAGTTTTGCCATGAAGTTTTGATTAAGTAGGTGGCATTTCGCTCAGCCCACTATGCACAAAACGCACACAAGGAACTACAAGTAACTACGATAACAGTCTATTATTTAATTTATTCGTCACCGATGGAGCACACACAGCATGATGACTGCCTAGCTTTCAGCGTAACTGGCAACTCGCGCAATTGCACATGCCTGAGACTCACCGACTTTCCTCTGTACGACTGCGCAACCGGGCCTGACCGGCCAAAAATTGTGACGTAAACTGTAGTACATCAGACTCTAACAAAGCATATATCCCATAAACTGCTCCTTTGTAAAGTTATTCTGTTTCGAGTCGTGGAATAATCCCCAAATTGCTCCTTGAAAATGTAACAAGCATTTCTGTTACTTCATTACTGTTAAAAGTACCGGTAGCGACGTTACAATCACTGAATTTAACTAGTAACGTCATTACCGCAAAACGTAATGTCTTAATCCCCAACTCTAGTATTTAGTATCACTAAATATGATGGCTTCAAATCTTGCACTGTATCTATGGAATGATGAGGTTTTGTACAGTAAATCACTGGAGGATATGGCAGGATCATGTTTCACGATTCTGGGTTGACCTTGTTCTCCTTCTTGCCGAATCTCTCCCCTTCCTCCACTGTGTCTGGTAGAGTTCTGTTCACTGTTTCGGGGAGGATGAGCGCGAGGAGCCCAGCTATAAACGTCAGCGCACCGAACGTCAACTGAGGTAGAGGTTGCCAGGTGTTCACCTGCAAAACCATACCAGGGTCAATGAACAATGTTTACATACATACATACAGATGTGGTCAAATTATTAGGATATACTTTAATTTTCTCAATTATTTGAGACTAGCGGACCCGTGCGAGAAATCTCGCATGTTCATAAACCACACTTTCCCCAATAGGTTTATAATGAGAGACTTAAGGAGAAAGGTTATGTTTTTATTTCAACCAAATGATTATAGAACACTATTTACATTTCAGGATAAAGGAAAGACCTCAGAATGTTAATATGACATGATGCAGGCGTCACAGCGGCCTGTGGACAGCAATTACGGAGCGTATTTTCCTACAGCAACGGTGTTTGCAAATCACACACTTAGTACATTTTTTAAAGAAATTATAGATATTTATGACCGACAGTAGTGCCTACGCTGGCTAAAGCGCAGCATTAGGTCATGGGGCCAAGCTCTCTGCTGTCTCGGTAGACGCGTGGGTTCGAGCCCCACCGTCGGCCGTCCTTGAAATGGTTTTCCGTGGTTTCCCATTTTCAACACCAGGCAAATGCTGGGACGGTACCTTTTGACAGGCCACGGCCGCTTCCTTCCACATCCTTGCCCAGTTTCATTCACCATCATTCATTTCTTCTCCCATTAACTCCTCTCATGAGGTTGGCGTCAGGAAGGGCATCCGGCCGTAAAAACCATCGCCATTAAGACTTCCATTGCATCTCATCCCCGACCCCGTTGGAAAACGGGAATAATAAGGGGTAGACATACATACATAGATATTTATGAAATTTTAGTGCAATTAGTCACTGCTAATGTCTATTCTCTTTCATTTGAATGCTCATTTGTCACGATCGGTCGCTTGTGAGCGCCGCAGGAGGGATCTATACTACTGAAATAATATATCTGATGTTTTATCTATTGAAACTGGTGGTAGCTAGTGATTCTTTGTGTTATTCTTGTGATGATATATAAATCGCAGCCAATGGCCATAAGCTGGGCATTTTTTGATTGAACGCTCGAGGGCTCCCAACAAGTAAGTTCAGTTTCAAATAGTTCCAACTTTCACTACCAGATGCTACTGTCACTAACACTAGCGGTGAACGTTGGAACTTGATAGAATGTTTCCTAACCAGCCAAATATAACCTGCATATTTTGGTACACACCACCAATAATTGCAGTGGTAGGTTCTATTACAGTCCAGCCGCTGAGTGTCCGGTTCTGACGTTTGGTGATGGTGGGAGAAGAGGGGTAGAGAGAACAATATAACCAACCTATGGCAGTGAGAAGAAGTTAATAGAAGCTTGAAACTTGCCATCATTGTAATTCTTCTGTAGCGTCTTCACTATGTAACGTGGAAGTCCCACACCTGTTTGCAATTGTATGCATCATTTTGTTATTCTGACATTTTGCGGTTACAAAACCTAAATTCTTCGATTGCAGTGGAATTCCGCCTATGTTGGCGAAGTCGCTCACTGTCATGAAGAATGTTGTCGCCTGTACCAATCAGCGGCTTTCCAGGTAAGCCGGTCTTTAAATTTAGCTCGATGTTGCAAGGGCTCTCTTCTGTTGCTCTCTGTGTTAGTACAGGTTTGTTGTTTTATTGTCTTGTGTGTGCACACTTACTAATTAACTGTGTGTAATTATATTACTTGAGTAATATGGTCAGCGGTTCGTCAGAATTCATTTAAAAACATGTGAAATATTTTATGTAGTCCACGCTGATTAATATTTCACGGTACACAACTGGCAACGCTGTCTCCCTCCCTCATGAGAAATGTCAGACCCGGACACTCGACGGCTGTACTGTACATGCCATAAATCTATGACATGGGCCCGCCAACTTTACTTCCCCTCTGAAGGAAGGCATACTGAAAGATTTTAATGCTTTTAAAAAATCCGACGTCTTCGGCCGGGTTTGAACCCGCCATCTTGGGCATAGCAGTTCACCATGCTACCAACTACGCCACCGAAGCCGAACCACAGAGTTTTTAATGACACTAAGAGCACTCAGACAAGGGGGCTGCAGTTTAGCAAATCCGTAAAGATAAACTATTTTGAGAATTGTGCCAAAAATTGGAAAGCTAGAACATCTGCAAAAGTGTCAAAATGCATGTTTTGAAAAGCTCTATCATATTTAAAAATAACATTTTAAAAATTACTTCTGGCTTAGGCCTAGATGATATTTTGAAGGGAAAAAAAAGGCTTGTTTTTAAAATGGAACTTGTTCTGTATACTCTGCGAGCTGCCAGAATAGGATTGACAGTTCTCTTATCGCCATGTGGTCTGAGAACGAGATTGCCAAACTGTACAAACCAGCGATACAGCTGACCAGGCACAGAAGCACGTGGGCTGTAATATTGCAACGCAGAGTATTATGACATCAACTATGCGAACATGCATTGGTCAGGAGGCAGAGGGGTGATGACTGACGTGGAATTTCCGGCGAAATGTCAATCCTATTCAGGCAGCTCACAGAGTATAGATTTAAATGAAATTAAAATTTGATTAGGAAACATTCTATCAAGTTCCAACGTTCATTGCTAGTGTTAGTGACAGTAGCATCTGGTAGTGAAAGTTGGAACTATTTGAAACTGATTATTATTTGATTCTTTATCTTCAGTTTGTGGGAAGCAGATTTTTGAATTTATCAAAACTGAAGTAGATATTTGGATTTTGATTTGACCATGTATGGGTCGACACTAGCGTAAAATACTGCTAGAGAATGCTGTTTTAATGAAGTATTACAAATATTTAAGAAGGGAATTTGACAATAACAATTTCACCTCCTGTTTTTGTTTAGGATTTACACACAAATTTTAGGTCATTTTAACATAGATTATTAAGGTGGGTCAACCACGTGGACCGGATGTCAACTGCTTACCGATGCTGATGAAGGAGGTGAGAGTGGAGGGGGAGAGGGTTCGAAGAAGATTACGGAAGGCTTGGGTAGATGGAATAAGAGAGGCCCTTCAAGAGAGGGGACTATCTGTGAGTCAGGCAGTTGCCATTATCAGATAGGCCTACAGAGGAAGATGGAGATCTCTCGTATCCTCGGCACCACATGGTACAAGAGGACCAGATTAAGTAAAGTACAGCAGAGCATGAATAATCCGGACGTCAAAAATCCGAACGCCCGCTTTAAACATGTGAACTGTATTTTGCACGGCGCTGTGTGAGAACAATGACCTTGAGAGTGTTTGTTTTGAACCATCCACTCCCCTTCACCACAGCGGGCCAGTCTATTTACAACCCTGTCAGTTCAGTTGCTTCAGTTGTTCAGTAGTATAGTTGTAGCTGTATTGTGGCTAAATGGTTAGCACGCTAGGCTTGGGCCCAAAGTTCCCCGGGTTCGATTCCCGGCCAAGCCATCAGGGATTTTAATCTCCTGTGGTTAATTCCCGTGTCTCGGGGACAGGGTGTATGTGCCGTCTTCATCCTCATTACGACGTGCAGGTCGCTCACGGGCGTCAACTAGAAAGACCTGCACTCGGCCTCTCCAGAGGCCACACGATCATTATTATAGCTGTATATTGTGGTTCGTAGTGCGTACATAATTTGTATTTTAATTACAGTACTGTGTGCATGTCTTGTACAGTGTCGTATTATGGCGTAATCAGGGGCACTGAGGATGAATCATAAATTTCTAACTATAGAAACAAAACTCAAAATATTAAAGAGAAAGTGAAAGTGGCTCGTCTTTGTCAAAACATTATGGAGTGGGTAAAGCGACCATCTCGGACATTAAAATGAAAAAAAGGTAGCATTCTGACTTTTGCTCCTAAGTTAGATTCAGATGATGGGTTTCAAGTTAGAAAAACAACAAGAATCGCAAATTACAATTCACTAGAAGATGCTGTGTTTTTATGGTTTTCTCAGAGGAGAAGTTTAGGGAACCCGTATCAGGATATAAAGATCAAATAATCAAAGTACAATATGTAAGTACATAAAGTGTTTATTTTTATTTATCTTAACATTTTTAGTGTAACTAGGAACAAATTGGAAATCCGACCCCCCCCCCCCAGTCCCAATTAGTTCGGATTTTCGACTCTCTACTGTAATATGATTGATGTCCATGAGTAACACTAATATAAATTGTGGCTGTCTGCACCCTGCAAGCACAATCCATGTACAGTAGAGTCCCACTAATCGGAACTAATTGGGACCAAACCCTGTTCCGATTAGCGAAAATTCGGATTAGGTGGATTTTTGTCAAATAAGACAACATATTGACTTTAAGGCTCGAAAACCTGATGCTATTTCACACTGCCGCTGCAACAAGTGCCCTTCACCTCGCCCTCCAGCAGTATGCTGCTGCAACTCCTAGCGATGTTATGTTTATGCGACGTTGGCGAAACATTGCCTCAAGTCGTTTGAGTGTGTTGCGTCAAAAGATCACTGACTTCACTTCTTGAGTGTTGATTTGCTTTTCCGTTTGTTTTGTCGTTTAGGTAAAAGAATTGCATTCAAACTTTGTTACGCACATTGTTAGTACCGGTCTAGGCCTTCTGTTTTTTAGTTTTTGCGTGTAAAATAGCTGCCAGATTCACTGTTTACTCATGTAGCATTTATTTCATGTTTTTCTGTGCTAATAAATTTACGTTTTTACTTGGAAAAGCTAGTTTAATCTTAATCTTTTTTTTTTTTTTCAAAACAAATTTGGTAGATATTATTTCTTAGCCCTGATCGGATTAGGCGGATTTTCGGATTAGCGGGGTATGGATTGGTGAGACTCGACTGTCTACTGTATAAACATCCCTTGGTATACTAAATACAGCTTTAGCTATACTCACCAGTAGGTTGATGTAAGGAGCACTCATCCCTCCAACCCTAGCGAAGGTGGAGCTGGCTCCAATACCCACGTTGCGAAGGACTGTCGGGAACAGCTCTGCCGAGAAAATGTAGATAGTAGCGAAGGATGCTGTGATGGCCATCTTGCCAATCATGACAAAGGTTATAGTCAGCCACAGCATATCTGAAAGCAGCACATTGCAAATGTTGTATCTGTCTGACAGGTTATCAACCGCAAGGCTGGTTTGATCCTTATAACATGCAGCAGGACAAACACTATGACAGGTTGGTGGGAACAGATGAAGATACAATAAGAACAGACTCAACGGCTGGACACTTTGTGTGACCATTCAGTATTATAGCCCCTAAAACTAAATTGTAATCCTAGCACTGAAGAGGATTTAAGTTGAAAATTTTTCACACGCATGCACACTCCCACACGTATGTACGTTTGTAAATTAAAGATTATGAAATGTCCAGAAATGGGTCGTATATACCCGAAAATATCCTGCCCTCGAATAATCCCCACATCCTCATTTTTGTATGGTAATTTGAAAAAAAAATATATATTTTTGTCACTTTATTTTAAACAAATGTATACTGTTATGTGCCACCCCCCTAGTGGCACTTTTGTTAACTGGATTACGGTGGGTAGAAAGCACAATACCAATTACTGCTTTAAAGAGAAGTTAGCTTTATTGCTTGCAGGAAGATATACTACTCATCAGCAAATACAAGCAATTGGAACCTTACTCTAGTTTCCTCAAGTCTCTTGCTTATGGAGAGCCCTTGCCCTCTTTCACTTGCCAACAGTTAATCTTCTCGCTAATGAGTCTGGTGGCCTTGACAGAACTACATGCAACTCTCCCCTATGTACACAAATTATAGCTACTTACGAAAACACAGGCAGTCCCCTGTATGCTTCTCACTTCCTCGCTGTCAAGAGAAACGGTTTCAATAGGGGTTTCGCAAGTCACCACACTTCTGTAGCTCACGATAAACTAGCTCGTAAAACACACAGCAACAAATGCTTGACAGCTCGCTCTTATATAGCAGGCCGGTGACTCAATAAATGCTTCTAGACCCATCCAGGGTCCACGGATTCTGGAGGATTCCAACACTGGCTGGGTAACGAATATTCTGGACCATCCCTTTGTCCTAGTAGACCTGTTGCATAAGGCGCACGCAATACACTGAGGGAGAGCAGCCCAGCCCTGGGGCAGTTGTGACTCATACGGCGAGCGATCAAACAAACTCACAGCCGTAACAATACTATTAATACTGTACTACTTATCATTAAATAAAACATAAGAAGGTACAATATCATTAATTAATAAGGTCCACCTATAACACCCCCATTTTCCCCCAAAAAAATGAGATCCATTTCTTTCCAATTGCACTCGATACTGGTTCAATTTCCTTATAGACTGTATTATTTGACGCTATTCTCCAACGACCATTAACTTGGTATTGTTTATTTATGCATGTCCTAATTATTCTTCGTTCATATATAGTAATGATAATAATAAACATGTTTTTTTTTTTTTTTTTTGTCGTGTGACCTCCTGAGTGTCTGAGTGCAGATCTTTCTAGTCGACGCCCATGGGCGACCTGTGCTTCGGGATGAGAGATGGAATGGGTGAAGATGAATGAAACTGGTCAAGGATGTGGAAGGAAGCGGCCTTGGCCTGTCAGAAGCATTTGCCTGGTGTTGAAAATGGGAAACCACGGAAAACCATTTCAAGGATGGCCAACGGTGGGACTCGAACGCACGCGTCTACCGAGTCAGCAGAGAGCTTGACCCTATGACCTAACACTGCACTTTAGCCACTGCTGTCGGTAACATGATGATGGAGATTGGTTATTGAACACACAAGAAAGTAGAGACTGACCATGAGGTACTGCGAGTGTGAGAAGTAGTGCCACTCCTCCAAGAATCATGGACCCGCACTGCGTGAGCTTGCGACCCCAACGGTTGAGGGTGAACATGAGGAGCACGTATGCAGGGAACTCGGCCATACCAGACAGTATGAAGTTAACAAAATCGTTACCTCCCAGGTTGGAGGTGTTCCACGATAGACCATAGTATGTGCAGCTGTTGACAAACCTGGTGAACAGACATATTTATATAGTAATCATGGAAATTGCTTTATTGTGTAACCTTTCCTAAGGCCTTATAGAAGAACCACTCTT
This sequence comes from Meconema thalassinum, assembly GCA_946902985.2. Lineage (NCBI taxonomy): Eukaryota > Metazoa > Arthropoda > Insecta > Orthoptera > Tettigoniidae > Meconema > Meconema thalassinum. Next base: position 196,893,064 of record OX336395.1, read on the forward strand.
CAATCAGTCAATTAAGTAATTTTTGGCATCTAGCCCAATGTAGTGTCGGAGATAACATACATTACATATTAACTTAAATTAATTTTTTCTCTAAGTAAGCACAGTACATTGAATTCAAAGGCAACGTATCCCACAAATCTGTGGAGGATCCAGCCAATTGTCTGTGGGATATAATGTATTACATAATATATTATACATCACATGTTAACCATCACAGATGAACAAAGGGCAGCCAGGTCAGATAGAATGAAGACAATTTGGGCGCAGAAGAAGCTGAAGCTGAATCGCTAATCTCCAAATACCATTGTTAGACTTAATTGTATTTGTATTGATTATAAGTGCTCCAATGAGGGCGTAAAATATGGAGAGAAAAAATACATTAAATGTTATACAAGTGCTACTTAACTTATTACATTTAAAGAAAAGACGAGAAAATAGAAACCATAAGTCAATTAATAATGAGAAAAAAGAAAAACTAAAATGTAAAAGATATTAATGTAAAAAAACCAATTGTATTTTTTAATAAAATAATAATAATAGTAATAATAATAATAAAAAACATAACGGAGACAATAAAGAAGAGACGATTGTTAATTTTCGGACATTTATATAGAATGAATGATAGCAGGTTAACCAAACAGATTTTTAAATATCTTTGGAAAAAGAAATCGACAACAGCCTGGTTTCAAGAAGTAAAGAAAGATTTAGAAAGAAACAATGTAAGAGAAGAGAGAAATAATAATATTCATTGAAATCACTTTAAAAAAAAGAAAGGTATTGGGAATGGATGGACTCCAAGGAAGGCAATACAAGAAAACAGGCTCAAAATGGTCGGAAGAGAGAAAGAAGACACACAGCGAAATGATGAAGGAGCACTGGAGTAAGAAGAAAGAACAAGATACTGTAGTACTAAACATTGAAATTGGTTCGTGGTCCTCAGAAGACCGTAACGGAGAAAGAAAGAAAGAATAATAATAATAAAAAGCATAAGGTGTACAACACATAGATGGGAGAAGGGGAGAGAGGAAAAAAAACAGAAAAGTGTGTCACCCAAATATTAAGTTAATAGTAATAATAAACATGATTATGAAAATTAATATTGTAACCTTCAATCCGTCAGCGCAAAATAATTCCAACTAAGTTACTGGAATATGTGAAAAAATAATGTAATTTGTCATGCCCTAAGTATGGAGTGTGCTTCTGTATGGATGTGAATCTTGGACGATCAGAGGTCAGGATTGGAAGCGACTCGAAGTGTTTGAGATGTGGGTCTGGCAGAGATTGTTATGGGTTGAATGGAGGACTAAAGTCAGCATCCTGCAAGAAATTCAATGGAAGAGAGAACTGTGACCAACGATCCATAAAAGAAAAGCTAAACTCACAGGCCACATTTTGTTACATAACGCTTTCCTCACTAATCTCCTGTGAGGAAAAATCCCTGGGAAGAAAGGCCGAGGACGCCCGAGAAAATATTCTCTTCATGACATCACACTAACTCTTCATTATGGTTCCTACTATGAAATGAAACTGAGGTACTGAAGATAGAGAGCAATGGTTGCGGAGACAAGGCATTGCCTTTGGAAGTTGATGATGAATTTATTTCAGGTTATTTTTAGCCTATTTTCATTTATGAAAAAATAGGCTTATGAGGATCATATTTTGCCTGTGTATGTGTCCCCCCTAATAAAATCGAAATGGCTGTAGTGATTTTAATGAAACTCTGTAAGGTCATAATACTATTTTGTCCAAACCCCAACCGTGCCCTTCAAATTTTATTACGTCTCGCGAATCCAACATGGCGGCTGTGTGAAATATTTCACAGACATTCTATATCTCCGAAACAATACTGATATCTCCCTGAAATTTTGTACGGTGATAAAGGGTACTACTAGAAATTCATCTGTTTAACTTTCAAACACCTGTCAAGTACAAAACAGACATGGCGGTCAAACGAAGTTGAAACATTTAAATAAACTTTTCTCGCAATTTAACCATCCGACGGCAATGAAACTTGGTACAGCAAATGTTTGTACACAATATAATGCGCTGGCATCTAATTTAGTTCAATTGTTTACATAACCTCAAGATGGCGGCTGAGCAAAATTTTAAAATTAAGTTTCTATTTCTTGTGTCCTACTCATGCGATCGAAGTCAACGTTTGAATAATGAATCTACGCAATAATCGTCATCTTTATAATTGCTGCGCAAGGTGTTTGGATAGGATTCTTACCATATGAAGAAGATGGTGAGAGACTTCTTACGCAGATTAGGGTAGCGCACCAGATCCACCATGGATGTTGTTTGTTGTGATTTTTGTTGAGGCTCTTGATTTTTATTATTCTGATTGACAACGTCGTCTAAAAGTCCCTTGGGAATGATGACCTTGTTCTCATTGGCAGCCTTTTGTAGCAGCTCATGTGCCTCTTCAGCCCTTCCCTTGGTGATGAGCCAGCGAGGAGACTCGGGTATGAACCTGTGGACATTAAACAGACAGTAGTCATGAAGGTTATCAGACAAAGAGGAAGCACGGATATTATGCTGGATGGAAAAGCTTATTGTAGGAATTTTTAAGTTCATCATGGATCCGTATTGACGATTATATATATGAAGATTTAAAATTATATGAAATTTCTGCCTAGTCAATACTTTCAGTTATGTTATGTTGATTCTTTGAATAAATTTCCTCCTATTCAATACTTTCAATTAAGTTATGCTGATTCTTTGAGTACATTTCCTCCTAGTCAATACTTTCAGTTATGTTATGTTGATTCTTTGAATACATTTCATCCTAGTCAATACTTTCAGTTATGTTATGTTATGTTGATTCTTTGAACACATAACATGATTGAAAATATTGACTAGGCACAAATTTTGTATAACTTTCAAACATTATATCATATATGGAAAAAACTTAGCAGAAGTTGATCAGTTCCAATCTTGGCAGCATTGTAACTCAAGATGGCCGTTGCTCAGCTGAAATCACCTATAGGTAGAGCCCTGCGCGGATAATCAAAACGTTATCCGCATCCGCCCCGCATCCTCATGACTGTTATCCGCATTCGCCCCGCATCCACATGACTTTTATCCGCATCCGTCCCGCATGACTTTTATCCAAATCTCCTGATATTTCAATATTACGTTTAATTTATTAGATAAAGCATAAAGTTTTAAACCAACACATTTAGACATTTGAGGAGAAAGTCGTTCCTGACAATTTGCTTTATTACAAGGGACTTCAAGTTGGGTGACACTTCTGGTTCCTTGACCTCTGCTTTAGACCAAAAAAACTGGCTATACTTTTTTGGCTACTTTCGTACTTGTGCCTCAGTAAGTTTGATGTGCCTGATTTGTGTCCTGAGTATGAATACACTTTTTTACAGGTAAAACATCCTACTATATCGTTCACCTTTTCGTTTCAATTGAAAACATAACCAAATGTCTGCCACTTCGTTGACTTGAGCTTTGTTTCTCGCGCTATTGAATATTCAACTTGTTTTATTTTAATAGATAGTTTATCCATGTTGGTGAGATGATGTTCATACTCACGGTCGCGGTAACATGCACTGAGTGAACTTATCTTTACGCTTGGAGAAAGAAATTGACATTTGGCCGGAAATTCCAAGTCGAAAAATTTTGCGGGTATCCGCGGATATCCGCTTCCGCGCAGGGCTTTACCTATAGGATACAGAAAGGAGCTCATTTGCACCACCAGGTTAGGAACTTCCTCTGGGACACCCAAATTCCTTCAATATCTAAGAAAACTTTGTATCAGGCCTACTTTGTACCAATAAGAACATATGGTCTGGAAACTTGCTCCACCCACAGAAGAGGTAATAGCAGACTCCAGGCTGCAGAAATACAATTCCTGAGGTCAGTACTTCAAGAAACGACACGAGATAAGATCCGGAATGAAAAGATCCACAAAGACATCCTAGTGAAACCACTTAACGAAACTCGAGCAATGGTTTGGTCACTTGAAGAGGGTAGCACGAGAATGGTTTGACAAGAAACTGGAGGGAAAGCGACCTAGGGGCAGGCCAAATAAAAATGATCTGCAAGGAAGAGGAGTGAGTTAGTTATTGGAGTTTTAAGGGTCAGAACAGCGTGGTCACCTGCCCCTAAGGTGTAAAGTTGAAAAAGATTTGTACTTTGCACAGACATAAATGGAGAGCGCTCTTACACCACATCCAAGAAACTGGAGACGGTTAAGTGATGATGATTATGATGATGTCAGAGAAGTAGAGCATAAATGTCCTCAATCAGCTAAATACCTACTCACAAGCTCTTTCAGACAACAGCCAACTTCTATGATTTTGGGTACGTAGCAGGATGTCTACAAAAACAACTAACACATTTCCCTGACAATTCCCTGATTTTTCCAGGATAAATCAGAAAATTCCCTGAGTAACAGTAGCGACCATAATAAATATATAAAACAGAGTTTGTACTCAAAGAGCATTTCAAAAAGTGCCTGAACAATAAAGGGTAGCATGACAAAGTTGAAAAGACAAAAACAGAAAAGATATATTTTTCTATATTTTGCCAATTTCTAAATTTTTCATCCAGAAAGACTATAGTACTTCAGAATATTGAAAGTAGCTCGTCAATAGTAATGCTCTCAAAAATCATACAGTTACACATTTATATACAAATACACTTGTAATTTGTGTGTTCTATCTTGCAAGAAATGTTACTGATTTAACGTCACTACGAACATACATCTACAACAATTATAACCAGAATATACTTTTTTCCCCATCAAATTTAAATGCTTAATTTCCAATTATTCAAGGTTGGACCTTGTAAGACTAAAATTCCCTGAGTGTCATTAAAATACTCTGATAATTCCCTGAGTGTTCCAGAAATTAAAAATTCCCTGAGTTATCCCTGTTTCCCAGGTTTTCCAGAATAGTAGACACCCTGATGAAACTCATTGGGAGTAGACGAAGTACAGTAAAAGTGGAAATGATAAAGGCTGCGTGCGAGACCCATTGGAATATACTGGACTTTCAGAGTACTCAAGAGTGTGTGGAGAGCAAAACAAGCTCCAGAGGATTGGCAGAAGGGGATTATTATACCAATGATGAGAAGGTGTGTGGAAACTACCAAGGAATTACTATAATCTCTCATGCTGCCAAGATCATGGAAAGAGTACTAGAGGAACGAATCCGAAAAAAGGTTGAAAACCAAAAAATCAAGAGAAGCAATTTGGGTTCAGAAGGGGAAGATCAACAGTGTAACCTATTTTTGTTGTAAGACAAACTGTAGAAAAACACTGGGAATATGAAACAGACATGATAATGACCTTCATTGACTTAGGAAAGGCATATGATAGTCTCCCTATAGACAGAGTTTGGGAAAGCCTAAAACAAAAAGGTATTGGAGAATAAATAATACAAATGATAAAAGTGATGTGCAGTAATTGTTGCAGCTGTGTCAAGACTCAAATAGGTAAAACAGGATGGTTTGAAATTGGACATGGATTAAGAAGGGAGTGTTGGTATTTATACCGGTGATGGATGATCTGGTAAAGGCAACAAAGGAAGTGTACACAGGTACAAGAATGAACATAATCTTATTTACTGATAATGTTCTGATATGGGGAGAGAATGAGAATGTGGTCCAAGAACAGCTGGATGTACTCAAGGAAAATACTGTATTGAGAAATGGGAAATGAAAATCAGTGTAGAGAAAAGTAAGACGATGGTAATGACAAGAGGAAAGAAGAAAAAGGGATTGTTAAAATTGTAGATGTAAATCGGAAGTAGTAGAATACTTCAAATTGTATCCAATATGGATCTTAATAAATCAAAATGGTTAAATTCATGTACACAATGGCACCAACATGGTGTGTTCACATGTCAACTCTTATACCAAATTTATGAATGAAAAGCTGTTTTCTTACCACCAATAGCAGAGGAAGACTATTCCAGGCACAGACACAGCCCCCTGTAGTAACCTCCAGTCACGAATGAAGTAGGCGAACAAGGCTGTCAGCAGGTAGCCCACAGTGAAGAACAGTTGAATGAGCACTCCGGCCAAGAGCCGCCTGCTGGGGCCTACCATCTCCATGGCTAGAAGAAAGTAATACTGACAATATTAATAATAATGGGATCGTGCTATATTAACTGAGCGGACAGTATGTCATAGCAGGCCTGATATTGTTGTCATCAATAAGAAGATTAAGGAAGCCACCCTGGTTGTTGTAGCAGTTCCCAATACAAACAGCTTGAAGGCAAAGCACGACGAAAAGATCACCAAATATAAAGAGCCTATCAGGAAGCAGATTGGAAAGGTGACGATCATACCAATTGTCATCTCAAGCACTGGCATTGTACCAAGGAGTTTACTGCATGGATTGAAGGAACTTGATTTAGACACAAATGTATACAAGTCAATGCAGAAAGCAGTCATCATTTCGACAACCAGATTAGTTAGAAAATTCATGAATATTGAAAACAGTTTTTTTTAAAGGTGGTGATTATGCTCTGTTTTGTTATAATCTGTGTAGTTGCCATATATTTGCCAGATGATGTTCTGAGAGTCAAGTAACATAATAATAATAACACATACAAGAGACGTTTCAAATTCTATGGACACATCTACAGAATGGATAACAGACTCTACAAAAGATAATTTAACATTATCAATTCAATTCAATCCAATCCTGACGTATGCCTCAGAGACCTGGGTTATGAAAGTAAGGGAGCGAAGCAGAATTCAGGCTAGTGAGATGAAATTCTTGAGAAGTAGTATTGGAGTGACAAAGGTTAAGAAATGAGAAGATCAGAGAATTAGTCAAGGAGGGAGCATTACAGGATAGGATAGAGGAATCAAGGCTTAAATGGTATGGGCATGTTAGGCAAATGGATGGGAGGAGGATACCTAGGAAGATACACGAGATGAAAATAGAGGGAAAAAGACTCCAAGAGGAAGGTCAAGAGATAAGTGGCTGAAAGGTGTGGAGGACTGCGTGCGAAAGAAAGGAGAAGACTGGACCAAGGTGGTGACGGAGAGATGGTGGGAGGACAGAAGACGATGGAGAGGCTTATGTTCCAAACAGACCCGGCCAGTTGCTGGAAACTGTTCAAGATGATGATGATGAATTCAAAGACTTCCAAGATTACAAGAAATAAAGGAAGACTTATCCATTATGAATTAAACATCACTGAAGAGATCATAAGAAACATAAGAATGTAAATAAACATATAATTTGTTTTAATGATCTGAGTCAGTGGCTCTGGGAGAATCAGTACCACTGCCCAGCATTTGTAGAGCAGCTGGATGATGTTGACCTGACAGAAGGTTATTTCAACAAGATGGAGCAACATGTAATACGTCTAACACTTCCATGCAAATTTAACCAGTTTCTTTGGTGACCGAATTATCTAAAAAAATGTTGTGGCCTCTCCGATCACTTGACCTAACCTCACCGGACTTTTTCTTATGGGGGGTATCTTAGAGTCAGAGTGTACTAAAATATACCTCAGACAATTGCTGAACTCCGTGAGGTCATTAGACATGCACAGAACGTCATGGAATATGGTGAAACAAGTACAGTTGTGTATGGATGCTGGTGGAGGGCATTTCCAACATTTACTGTGAGGAATCTCCCAACAAGTTATTGTAACCAGTTTCTTTGGCGACCGAATTATCTAAAAAAATAAGTGCCCCCTTATCCGATCACCTGATCTAACCTCGCCGGACTTTATCTTATGTATGTATGTATGCATGCAATGTCTGAATTGCGTATTATCATCTCCCAAAGTTGCACATGTGTCCCATTATTTGTTCAAATGTTGTTGTTTGAGTCTTCAGTCTTTTGTCTGGTTTGATGCAGCTATCCATGCCTCCCTGTCCTGAGCTAATCATTTCATCTCTACATAGCTACACACCCTACATCCGAGGCAATCTGTTTAACATAATATTGTAACCTTGGTCTACCTCTACAGTTCTTGTCCTCAACCCTTCCTTCCATAACTAAGCTTGCTATTCCTGGGTGTCTTAGTATGTGTCCTAGCAACCTATCTCTTCTCTTCATTAGCAGCCGCCAGAAACATCTCTCCTCTCCCACTCGTCTTAATACCTCTTCGTTTGTAACCCTATCTACCCATATGATCTTCATCATTCTCCTGTAACATCACATTTCAAACGCTTCAATTCTCCTCTTTTCTGCTGCACCAACAGTCCAAGTTTCACTTCCATAGAGCACCACGCTCCAGACAAAGGCTTTCAAAAATGACTTCCTAATACCTATATCTATATCGATGTAAGTAGATTCCTTTCCTGTAGAAATGCTTTCCTTGACTGAGCCAACCTACTTTTTATATCGTCTTTGCCTCGTCCATTACTGGTTATTTTGCTTCCTGAGTAACAGAAATCCCCTACTTTCTTTAGTTTTTCTCCTGCCAATTTGATGTCCATAGAGGTTTCTGATTTATTTCGGCTGCATTCCAAATTTTTGTTTTGTTTTGTTATGACTCATTAAAATGGTTCAGGTTTATATGGATTGCTCTGTAGTAGGACATGTTTAGTTTATTAACCATAGTTAGGTTAATGCTTGGCAGTTTAAAAATAATTGCATGTTTTTTGTTTTTTTTTAATCCTGTCACCAAAATCCTCACCTTGCTTATTATAAAGGCTAACTTACCTATAACATATGCGACAAGGAAGACTCCTGCTGTGGTTGCCCCAATGATCATCCTAGCGATCATGAAGCTCACATATTCTGGAGCCAAAGAGGCGAGGAGTCCTGTCACCACCTGGAGGACCAGCGAGAAGAAGAAGATGGGCTTGCGGCCATACCTAAGCAGGCAGACAATATTTTCATTCTTTTTCCATTCATTTACTTTATTTGCAAATGGGGGTAATTCCCCGGTGCCAAATTGTACATTTACAGAAAATTACCAACAATAATATTAAATAACCTTATTCAGAAATCAAGTCAATTCTATCAGCAAGTTTGATATCTACTCTGGAATAAGCAAGCGCCACTAAGATCAAAACAAACTTTGTTTCGAACATACTTTGTCCCTATATTGACTTATGGTTTGGAAACATGCACAACTACCGAAAAAGATGACAGCAGACCTCAGGCTTCAGAAATTAAGATTCTAAGAAGCATGCTTCAAAAAACTAGGAAAGACAAAGTAAGAAATGAGAAGATTAGAGAACAAGCTGGAATAAATCAGTCCCTGAAGGAGACCATAACTAGGGCACGTTTGCGATGTTTGCAAAACAATGGTTACATACTGAGATTACCGGTACTGGAAAGAAACCTGTTGGAAGACCTAGGAGGAGATGGCTGGACCAAGTGAAGGAAGATGTCACATCCAAGGGAATCAACTGGGATGAAGTCTTGAAGGAGCAGTGGTACATGAATAGACTAAAATGGAGAGCGGTCGTAAACCACAGCCGGGAAACTGGAGTGGAAACTTGATGATGATGATGATGATGATGAATATTAAACACACTTAGGGTACACAAGTCGCGATTACATTGTAGTATTCACATAGAATTTCAATCTTCTCTTAAACACATTAATATGTTTGGGGAAAGGCTCTAAGACTGTGGCAGGTAATGAGTTCCAATTATCAATACCACGATTGATGAAATAGTATTTCCCATAATTTGTACGCTGTGGTTGGGTCGGCCCTTAACTTTATGTGGATGATCTGCCCTGCTCAGGTTGGTGGGCTTTCCCAGACGTTGGCTTAGTTCTCCCCATGCTGGCCGATTAGTATAAGTGTTAAACATAGCGTAGAGTCTGGATTTCATCCTTCTATCTTCGAGAGATTCCCACCCTAGTTTTTCTATCATTCGAGTTACACTACTTCTAGGATTAAAATCGTTGAGCACAAACCTAGCAGCCTTCCTTTGTACCATCACCAGCTCATTGACAAGCCCTACCTGATATGGGTCCCAAGCAGCTCAGCCGTATTCCAAGATTGGCCTCACCAGGGTCAAATATCCTAATTCTTTTGCGGTGGAATTACTGCCTTTGTCAATGTTCCATCTGTTCTGTGTATGAGCAGGTCAGGAAGTAACGGATGGCGGCCGATATCAGACAGTGCCAGGTTTTGAGTGTTAGACTACTTTCCAGTTAAGTGGTACTAGGTTATTGTATGAGAACTGCAGGGACTAAGTGAGTCAATGATTCATCTTCGGCTGTAACTCGATTCCGAGTACACATACTTCTTCCTGCATAGAGCTTTTCAGACCAGCTTGTGGATGTGTTTCTGATGATTAAACAAGCCAATCCTGGCATAAAGCATGCGCCCACATAAATTGCACTCAATGGTCGCGGGAGGGCGGGGTTGTAATTGACGAAGCTTTCTTGCTTGTCACTTGGCCTCTCCATGTCGGTGACATTCTTCAAATAAGTTGACAGTGGTCGATGTAGTGTTCCGCCACAGTAAACGGTCCGCAGGAGATGTTTCCCATGAGTGGATATGAATACCAGTCGTCGTCATGACATGTTTTAGCTGGTCTTTAAAAAGCTTCAGAGGGGCCCCATGAGGTCTAGTGCCGGAGCAAAGTTCACCATAAAGGAATTGACGTGGAAGCCTGGCATCACTCATACGGTGAACATGGCCTAACCATCTCAGTTGATGAGCGATGATGGTTGCCTCAATATTATTGAGATGCACTTTCTCGTGAGCTGCAGTGTTGGTCACGTGGTCCTCCCACTTAATGTTCAAGATGAATCTCATCTTTTGTTGGTTGAAACGCTCAAGTTTCATGATATCACAGCAATAGAATGTCCAAGTTTTACAGCCATACAGTAGCGTTGAGATTACTACAGCTTTGTACACCATGAGTTTGGTATGCATCTTTAGGTCTTTATTCATGAAGACTCTGTGCATTAAGCGGCCAAATGCTGCAAGGGCAGCCCCAATTCTTTTGGCAATGATTAAAGGATAAGAGGTGTTTAGTTTAAATGTCAGGAATAATTGACTGCTTTATTTGTGTTAGGAATTATGAGTGAAGACTGGATTCGGTTCAGTTTCTGTTAGTGTCGGGCCACAGAGAGATGTATCAGTTTTTATGGGAATACTTTTTGTTATAAATATTACGTAGGGATATTAACTTAATCATTTTAAGAGCTTTCTATTTCATGTTTAAACCAATGGGTATTTAATAAATTTATTAAGTTACACCTTATGTCAATAAATTGAATTAATATACATTAATTTTCGGCCACATTCCAACTCAGTAATTGTTTTTTAAAAGAAACTATTTTAATTGCGAGCAAAGTTTGAATTTACATTATACTCGGATTTTTTCCTTTGAAAAATTAATTCAAAATATATCAAAATAGTTAAAAAATCAGATCTGTAACAATTATGGGCTTTAAATTGATAATATAAAATAATTTTGTGAAAATGACATACGGTATCTAAACAGTTGATGACCAACCAATGCCCATGGGCGTCGACTAGAAAGACCTCCAGTCGACCTCTCAGGAGGCCACACGACAAAAGGAAATAAAATAGAATTTAGCTGTCGCATGCTACTGACCTGTCCGAGAGATCACCGAAGATGATGGAGCCCAGTAAATCGCCAAGCATAAATATTGCATCGGCTGTTGCTTTGAGCCAAGAGTTGTGGCACACTAGATTGAACTGGAAAAAAAAGAAAAACTAAGCTGTTCAGTAGTTCATGCGAAGTAATATCAGTCTTAATATCCAATTTTGACAGTGCAAAAGTTTAATTAAGAATTAAGATCTAAATGTTAATAATTTTAATACTTAGGAAGATAAGATAACAGGTACAGCACACAAATTAGAGAGAGAATCACCCTCGCTTAACAGATCTTAAATAACAAGAAACAGCTTTAGATGAGCAGACACATAAATATAAATACTAGAAAAGAATTGGCTACAAGTTTTGTGTGGACTGAAGGACTGAATATGGACGCTTGGGAGAAGCTGAACAGAAAAGAAATCAATGAAATACATTACAAGAGGCAATTAATGTTTACTGTGAAAAGAAAAACAATTAAATCTATTGGGCTACAATACTCTGTAACCAACTTATCGAATGGAAAATTCCATGGAAGAAAGGCAGGGGAAGACCAAGATAGAAGTATTTTAGACACCAAATATCAATACAGAAACCAGTTAGTCACCAATCCCTTCTCACACCTGGCATTTTAATGTCAAGAGATGGAGATGGACTGTGCAACTGCTTTACTGCCAGCATTTGAGGCTTCCTCTTAACCCCCTCGCCTTTTTGTATAACAGAAATAATTTATAGCCTAGTTTTATTTTAGTCTATTGTACTTATGAATTTGTATGCCATTCATTTGACAGTAGTTTTGACACAAATGAAAAAGAAAAAAAAACTGAGAAAAAATTTGGTCATTATGCACCACATCTGGGATAAATACAAAGTTTCATCTGTAAGAACTCAGCAATTTTTTTAGATTTATGTCGTGTCTTGTACGGGGTTTCATCTAGGAACACCAAGATAGGCTCATCAGTGGGCTCTCGGTGTCCGTGCCTGGACATATACCATCTTTTTGGAAGCCTTTATAGGGAGGTGAAAGGCTGCTTGAGCTTTTAGCTATTGCAGTAAAGAAGCCCAGGTGTGTTTCATAAGAAGGGAGGCAGCACGCAGTTCGCTACTCCTGTGGGGATCCGGGCATGGACACCAAGAGCCCACTGATGAGCCTATCTTGGTGTTCCTAGGCGAAACCCCACACGAGACATGGCACAAACCTAGAAAAATTGCTGAGTTTCAATTCATTGTCCGTGAAAGCCAATATACCATCTTTTCAGCTGTAAATTCAAAATGCGCTTACAGAGACAATAATAATCTTGCACAAAGAAAGTAAGGTAAGGTATGACTTAAGCACCTTTAGTGAAATATATTAAGGTTTTTCGTGTACAGCGAGGACCCTTCCTATAGAACGGCGACTCACAGAGGCCGCAGCCGCGTGTCGAGCAAGGCACTGGCGCTTGCAGCAGTGAAGTGCCCAACTAGTTTAACACATTTACACTTTAAACGTATTTAATAATCATAATTACATGCATTACTGAGTAGTTGCTGGAAATGCTGTCCTTCAATTTCTAAACACACCTTGCACCAACTTAGGATGTTTTAGTATAAATAATAATAATAATAATAAAATAACCCCTGTCACTACAGCCCTTGAAGGGCTTAGGCCTACCAAGCGACCGCTGCCCAGCCATTTGGCCTGCAGATATTGGGGTGACACGTGATCAGCGCATCGGGTCTCCTCGGCCGTTAATCTTGGTTTTCGTGACCAGGGCGCTGCCTCACTGTCAGACAGCTACTCAATTGTCCTCACGAGGCTGAGTACACCCCGTTCCTACCCTCACGTCAGTTTCTAAAATGCTTGACGGAGCCGGGAATCGAACCCAGAGCCTCCGGGTGAGAGGCAGGCGCGCTACCCCAACACCACGGGGCCAGCAGGAAGTTTTAGTATACCGGCTGTAATTCATCCTAACTGATATTTAGTTCTCGAGAGCCTCCAGGGTACGCGGATTGTTTCTGTATACCTTTTGTTTGAGATTCCCCCGCAATTAAAAATCGCACAGCGCTGAAACTTACGAATACATTTACTGGAAGATTTCTTGAGAAGATAAGTTTCCACTAGGAAAATTCAATGTTCCATACCTAACCATGTTCACGGGACATGAGGCAGACTACAGTACTACACAGCAAGTTTTTACTATAACAACTAAGGTATCTTGTCAGCTGCATATGTAATAAATGCTGTGACAGCATCCAGGGCTTCCTAACCTGCTGTTGTAATCGGCACATGCTATAAATGTGACGGTGAGTCATTGCAGTGTGTCCACAGCACGGCCTTTGGAAAGCTCCGTTCTATAGGGAGGGCCCTCACTGTATTATGTAAATGATAATGATGGTTAGAGACAGTCAAAATTTTTGAATGAAAGGGGCTAAAATTCTTGATTAATAAGGGTAAAAATTCGAGTGATTTTGAAAAATTCTTGAGTGAAACTGAATTTTTCACACTGTTTTATCAAGTTATTATATCAGTAATAATTAGTTATATATGAACTATTTCAACTCAAACCATCTAGAGACCATATTCCAAACCTTGTGGATTTTTTCAGAACTGACATGGCAGAAAACAGTTCTGTTTTGGAACTTGGTCAATAAATATTATGAAAAAGAGTGTCTAAAATTTTCAAATTTAGTTAATTTATTTTTAATTGTCCAAAAATTCAGTTTTATTTTTGCAAATAATGACAAAAATATGCTAAATTCGCTAGTCATAGATTTTTTGCGGGTGTTCCGCGAGTTGAAACGTGTAGTTATATGACATTTTATGTAAAACATGTTCTAAACCAATGTTTACTTTTTTCGTGAGTTCGCGAGTCACGAATTTGGACTGTCTCTAATGATGATGTGTAGGAATTTTGAGTGTCATCCATGGGCAATTGGTGCATCATGAGCAGGATAAAATAAATTATAAAGATGTCGCTAACACCTAATCTCTGCACCATGGAAATAAACCACACCAAATTAAAATCGCTTGACCTGGCCGAGTATTAAAACTGCAGCCCTATGGTCCAAAGCCCTTAGAAAAGGGGTTCCCAACCTGGGGGATATTGGGCTTTATCAGGGGCGGTGTGAAGCGATTTCCAATTATTTTTTAAACTCAAATATTACAATTTTGTATAATAAACATTTTTTGAATCTCTCCAAGTGATTGTCACGCCAAGTCAATCGTTCAAATGCCCTGGTAATTGCCTACTGTTGGCACAAACCTGTACGAAGCCGCGAGGTTGCAGGTGAAATAAAGGAATTTGCTGTATTGTAAGGAGCAAAATCAAGCCTGTGAGCAGATGTGCGAACAAGACCATTCAACACACGTTTAATTGCACACTTTGTTTACCTACTTAGTAAAGTATGACCATACGCGACATGTTTCAACTCATCAACGATGTAGTAATTGCTTTCATCATCCAGTATTATTGTTACGTACAAGGTTTTATAATTTTTATAATTATTCCATTATGTAGTGTTATTAGGTTAGGTCTATAGCCTCCACGTCAGATTATCGAAGAGGTTATAGAAGCAACGCAGGGAGGGGGCGCGATGACCACCCGTATCTGGAAAGTAGGGCGTCAGGTGGCAAAAGTTGGGAACCACTGCCTTAGAACCTCTAAGTTGGACATGTGAATGATGATTGGAGACTCTATTGTACTTATTAGGAAAATACGTAATCTCACCTCTGTTACGGCACTGGTCTTGTAGGTGGAGGTGTCGTACACCCAGGAGCTACAGGCAGTGCTGTGGTTTGCAGGCACCCCCTGGTGGAAGTACTCTGTACTGAAGTTGGTATCGAGCCTCTCACAAGCTGACCAGTCATTGTCGGTGTCGTCCCAGGGGTACGACATGTTGAGTAGCCAGGGAGAAAGTGTGTACGTGGTGTTGTTGTCATTCTCGAATGGCAGCAGGCACCTTTAAAGTGATTGTTATTAACTTTTCTCTCTCTCTCACAAAGGTTGGCTGTAGTAAGTCAAAATTATTTTACAGTATATCAGACATTTTTGGATTTTACCTTCATAGTAGTGTTAATAGTGTTGAAGATGTGTGACGGGTTTTGCTCTCGGTAACATGTAGATCAGGACTGCCCAACCTGCAGCCCGCGAGACTATTTTCTACGGCCCACCGCTCCGGGCCCGCACCGTGTCGCCAAAACTTGGAAACAACTAAAGCCAACTGGACAAAGAAGTAGTTCCAGTCGTCGCTCTAAACTAAATTATCATGAACTTTATTTCATAATTTGATTAATAATTATGTCAAATTATCTCTATCATTCATGCTGTATGTGTAATGAATATCATCGTACATCTATTTTAAAGGGATTTATTAAAAATATGTTAATTTATTTTTAGTGTTTTATTTTTTTATCCACTACAAATAAATATAGAAAATAGGAACAATACCTAGAAAACTAAGGTCAGACAGCCTCAAAACTCACCATATTGCACCTATATTTTCAAAAAAATTCCGTAACCCCCAAACCCATCAGTGTTATTGGCCCACAAGGTCCCCAACTATTTACAACGTGGCCCTTAGTTTAAAAAGGTTGGGCACCCCTGATGGAGATCATCCTCATCATAATATTTACATACTGTATTAAATGGAAGTTACAGTACAATACATATTATGACACTTCTAAACACTTTTAAGCAATCATAGAGATAGAATTTAACACAATGTAACAGTAACTCGTTATGTGGGCTTCAAAAAGTGAACTGAGTAGGCACTGCCTTTGTTGCGTGCTTGTGACCAATAATGATACATATGGTACAGTACTTATTATTGGCCGCGAGTGGAGTGAACGGGAAGGGAGGGGGATGCGATCGACATTTTACAATAGATGTCCTTGGTGCGAATACAACGGTGATAAAAACCAGTCCGAATTATCTGAATTCCGAAATAGTGAGGGTTCACTGAAGTTCTTTTATTTTTTAAATTAAAATATAGACGACTTGTGATCTTCTTCTGATAGGCTAACTGGTTCAAATATAAAACAATTATAAGTAGAACTTAAATGCATAAATAATAAAATCATCAAAACAACAAATTATAGCCTAAACTTCAGACCAGGCATACAATCAGGATGTATATCATTGACTACTGACATTTTTAAAAATTTTCCGTATTGAATTATAATTGTTACAAATTTCTCTGGTTGGAACAGAGAAGAGGCCTGAAACAAGGAAGTGCACTGTCACCGTTACTTTTCATTGTGGTGACGGATGACATAATGACCCGAGTGGCACAAGTAATTGGGGAAGGAAAGATGAAAGCAATGGTGTTGGCAGATGATTTGATGATTTGGGGAAACAAGGAGGAGGAGGTACAGGAACAGCTGGACGTGTGGGAAGGAATAATACAAGGATATGGGATCAAATTTAGCATAAATAAAGGTGAGATGGTGATCACAACAAGGAAGAAGGAAAGAACCACAACGGGAATAACAATTGGTGGGAAACAGCTGAAGAAAGTGGAGAGTTTCAAGTATCTGGGAAGCCTGATGCAAGATAATGGAAGAAACGATAGAGAAATAAATGAGCGGGGGAGACAGGCAGAAGCATTCCGGAGGAGTGTGAGAAGCATGTTATGGAGCAAGGATGTCCCTCAGAACAGCAAAAAGATCATATATCGGACATACTATGTCCCTATCCTGACGTAAGCCTCGGAGACCTGGGTTATGAAAGGAAGGGAGAAGAGCAAATTACAGGCCAGTGAGATGAGGTTCCTGAGAAGCAGTATTGGAGCTACAAAGATGGACAGAATAAGAAATGAGAGGATCAGAGAATTAATGAAGGAGGAACCATTACAGGATGGTATAGAGAAATCTAGACTTAGATGGTATGGACATGTAAAACGAATGGAGGAGAAGAGGATACCCAGGAGGATACACGACAGACGAAGTGGGAAGGAAAGTGACCGAGAGGAAGACCGAGAGACAGGTCTGAAGGGGGTGAATGAAAGCATGAAGAAGAGAGAAGACTGGACAAGGGTGGAGGCTGAGAGATGGTGGGAAGACAGAAGACGTTGGAGAGGCTTGTGTTCCAAACAGACCCGGCCAGTGGCTGGAAACTGTGCAAGATGATGATGATGTTGATGACAAATTTATCCACTTTTAAATACAAATTTTTTAAAACAAGAACTTATGTTCTCATTTGACAGCACATGTTTTGGCTTATCATAAACCTTCTTCAGCCATAGCAATTTCAATTTTATATATACTGTATAATGCAAGCCATAGTAATACAATTAAACATTAAAATATGTGATGGGATGCCCTAAAATTCATTAACAAAAATACATTTGATGTTAAAATCTAAAATGATCTAAGAAATTCTTAACACATGATTTTGGAATTGTAATTCCATTGTCTTTATCAAACATGGTGTCTTCTAGTTAATTTCTGTTCATGTTCTTCAAACCAAATCATTCTCAAAAGGTTTTTTACTCTTCTATACGTTATTGGGTTCCCCTTAGACCAAATTGTTATATCCAAAATGTCTTGTTTTGATTATAAATTCGAATATTATTTAACCAAATTTTGTTGTGAAGAAATTTTCTTGAATGTATATGAGAATTTTGTATGTGAAGAAGAGCGGTCATCAGCTGGCTTGTCACGGCCTCGCTGAGTCAACAGCGGACGATTGACAACACAGGTCTTAGACCTGTCTCTTAAACATTCAAGAAAATTTCTTCACAATAAAATTTGGTTAAATAATTTAAGCTGAATATTGGAATTGAGAGAGCACTTGGATTTAAAGCAGAATGGTTACTTCCAAAAGAATTGTGGTTACATCTGTTACCTATGAAGAGGACTGGCATGAAGGAACACATTCACCAGCTTGTGTAGAGCAACAGGAATCCCCGGTAGACAAAGAAGGAAGTAGATCCTCTTCTGGTAACGTCCGAAGTCTCCCAAATGGAGGAAGATGTCATCGAACGCCATGATTAATCTGTAGCACCAAACAAAATTAATAGACCTTGGGCAATAATAAGTAGGCACCTTAAAAGATAACTTTAATGCTTCCATGACCTTTATTGATATAACATTTATTTTTGGGTGTTTTGGCTCTTGGATTTCATTTGATTAATCATTATTTTACCTTGTACTATGGAGACAATTTCCAAGATAGACAGACTACACAAATTGATGATGGGAAATAGCCTGAATAATGTGAGTGAGTGATATTAGTTCGGTTGGTTGGTTCCTCAGTTTAGGGGCTGCGACAACGCAGTCATGTAGCCCCTTGTACTTTGGGTGTGTGTAGAGTCTGTCTGATAACCGGTGTTAATTGTGATGGCTGTACAGTATTAGTGTGTGTATCTGTTTTAATTCAAGTAAGGATTGCAGACATTGAATTTTTTCAAGTAGTTCCTACTTTTGCCACCAAACGCCACCGTCAACGACCAACTAGTTCAGAAATTAGTTACCAGATGCCACCGCAGTCGGCTCTTGACGACGAACGTAGGAACCTAAGAACATTAGGCAAATGTTTAACCTGTATATAATTTAGCTTCACACAGGTGTAATTAGTGGAAGGTTCTTTAACATGCCATAAATCTATGACATGGGACCGCCGGCTTTACTTCCCCTCCGAAGGAAGGCATACTGAGGAATTTTTAACGCTCTTAAAAAATCCGACGACTTCGGCCGGGTTTGAACCCGCGATCTTGGGCATAGAAGCTCAGCATGCTACCAACTACGCCACCGAAGCTGCTGATATGAGTTCAATCACTAAATTTCATGATTATGGGGACTAGTTTCAAACCCCCCAGGGGCTCACAAGTTGTGGGACATGGGTTGGTGACCACGGGACCCCAGCTGAGTCCAGCATTGCTTCCACTTGTGCCAGGCTCCTTTAAGTTATCTTTCCTGTCGACCTCCCTTGGTCAACCCTTGTTCTCTTCCGACCCTGAAGGTATTAGGGTATCCGAGGCCTAGGGAGTCCACTTTCCCTCCTTAATTGGTCCTCCTTTCCTGATACCCTCATTCTTCGAGGGGTCAGCCTTATTTTTCTTTTCATGATATCTCCTGCCTTCTGCACAAGGCCCTCAAGGAAGCAGGGTGTGTGTAGCCTCACCCTGGATAGTGCTGCCCCCTCAAGGACTCACGGCTGGTGAGTTTGGGAGTTGGCGACCCCAAGGGATTCCTGAGCTGGGCCGTTTTTTCACTCTTTCTATTGACTTTGGGACAGACCCTCTCCTCTTTCCTATCTGCCTTTCATGGCCCTCCTTCCTTCCAAGTTCCTCGATCCTCATTTCTTTTCCCCCTGTCCATTATTTCTTTTCCTTTTTTAAAAATTAATTCCTTCTTCTAGTACCGTACGTAAGTTAGTTGCTAAGCCAGTAGTTAAGTTAGTATTAGTTGTAGGTTTCATATCCTCATCATTCATTATCACTGTCACCCAAACCATTAGGGGCCGATAACCTAGATCAGGGCCATCCACACAGCGTTCCGGCCACGCTCTAAGCCAGTACTCTGAGCGCTTTGGTGGAAGGTAGTTTCGGTAGTGGTGGGGGGAGCTTGGCTAGTTGAGCGAGCGGTCTGCCCGCCGCGCCGAAGAGAGCAATGTTTGGCTGAACGTACATTTGTGAGCGCTTCTTTTTGGTTCTTGAGCTTGGCAAAAGTAAACATGGTGAAAGGTTGAGCGATAGAAACTTGCACAATTGTTTACAAATAGCTGTGTCCCGAAATATTGTACCCCATTGTTTCCTCCAAAACTAAAAACTCGTAAAATCGACAGAGCAAAAGTCACTCAAGGTCTATACTATCTGTTCATATTGGTAAAATGTTGTTGAATTTTCCTCTCTAATATGTTCACATTTCAGTTTGGAATAAATCACAATATTCTTTGCTTAACACTTGCGTTCGTTTCCGCACATTCCATAGATCGGCATGCCATTCGATTTTTTATATGCAGTATGTTTTTATGGCAAAACAGCCCTATCAATATGATGTCAACAAACCCACAAAAGCCGTTGGCCGTACGACTGTATGTACGTATCTAGTCAGCGCGGTCCCAATACCGTCCGTCTGTCTCAGGACTCCTCGCTGCCACAGTGTAGTGGTGGTAGGGGAAGGAGCGCTAGCCTGCTCCCTGAGCGCAGCCATGCTATCCGAGCGCAATATGGCCCTGACCTAGATGTTAGGCCCCTTAAAACAGTTATCATCATCACTAGTTTCGATAATGATGTTAGTTCAATCACAAAATTGTGCAATCTAACTTGAAATTGCCCTTCACAGTAGAGTGCAAAATGTCAGTTTTAACAATTGAAATATGCTCTGAAAAATTATCAGAAAATATTTACTAAAATAACTAAATGGAAATTTAGCTTCATATTTTAACATTTTTCTTCACATTGGGCTGATTAGCACAGTTGCTTAGTTGTGAGATGTATTTCTGGGTATTGTGACCCCATATTTTGTCACTACTTAAAGTGTCTGCACCCATGTCTTCCCCGTTTCTGTCAGGATCTGACCAAAACACTTACTGGTGATTCTTTTCATTTGGACAATCCACCTGTACGTGATCCTTCCTCATGATTTCTTGTTTTCTATTCTTCCTTTAAATATATTATTTCCAAGGTTGGCTTCATCTCTCCAGGTTATGACATCAAAGCCACTTGTGCACCAAAGTCTATACGTGACTTAAAGTGCAGTGAGAGCTTTGCCTATAGAACAAGGCCTCACAGTCCTCGCGTGGCAGCTAGGAGACTCTGGCTAACAGCAGCGTAGCGCCCAACTAGTTCAACACATTTACACTTTTTAACGTATTTAATAATCATCATTACTTCAATGGCCCCTTCAATGGCTGCACACTAGTTGTGAATAAATCCACTGCAGTGCCAATGAAGGGCCCGTTAAAGGCAGGTGTTACTGTACTTTATTCTTCATTAGCAACCCGCCCGGCATCTTGAACGGTTTACCCAGGGAACGGACGGCAGGTCCCAGACGCAATTCAGAAAAGCTGAGGTGAACAACGAAACTCCAAACACATATACTCTTCTCTGAAGTCTTAACTCGACACGACTCAACAGTTTGATGTTGACCGGAGCTGGGGTGATAGGCTCACTCACTCCGAAGCTAGTAATTTAAAACGTAAAAACACTTGTAGTGCGCACAGAGCAGCCTTGTTCTGCTTAAACTACAGCCATTATCTATATATTTAAAACACTAAGGCGATTTTTGTTACCACGAGATTGAGAGAACGACAGAACCGATTTACTTCGTAGAGCACTCTAACGTAAGCTCTTGGCCTGTAGATTTGCAGAGTGTCTATAAAATAAACGAATATATTACGGTATATTTTTAAATAAATATAGAAAATAGCAGAATTCTTTCCCCTCACGCATGCGTACAATCTGCCTGGGCTCATGACAAAATGGCGGTGAGAAGTCCATTTAAATGTAAGTTATTTAATAAGCTTCCATGTAATTGAAAACATACATTAACCAAGTTCTGACAATAAAATATAATAACAGTATGAACATATACGAATTTGCAATATTGATTTTATTGATAATGAATTGGATTATTTTCTTCGGATACCGGCTTTTGAAGATACTAAATGGTTGCGTCTGCGGCTGGATGAGAGTGCGTGAATAGCTATTTGGTTAAGGCGATTGACTGTGGATCCAAGAATCACTGGTTCGATCCCAGCTCCCGCCAGTATTTTTATTTTTTTACTACTGAAATATTGTTTTATCAAGGAGTATTAGTAAGGTTTTATGTCAGTTAAAGATACATATTTCTACATTCCCTCTCAATACGTTTTATTTCCGTTTTGCCTTTGCATTACAGCATGTGGTCAAAAGAGCTAATATCTGCCATCAGTTCCAGTAACTGACAACAGATGGCAGTACCTCGCCCATATAGTTCCAGTAACTAACAGATGGCAGCACCATTGCATCGATATATTTAAAACACAAGACATCGCGCGTTTTCACGTGAGGGAGAATTATAAAGGAGGGGAATTTTTAAGAAGGGAAACTTTGAAGAACATTTACTGACAGTTGAGTGTGTAGGCTATGTTGTTTATGTACCTTAATATTGCAATTTCTTCCCAATGCTTCGGTGGTCAAGTTGGTAGCATCCTAGACTAAAAGTTATAATTATGCATCGTCGATATACTCTTAAATTATTAGAGAAAAGGTAGTTTTCCAGGCCCTGGCGCGTGTCCACAATTGCTTTCGCCACGAGAGACACTTGGCAAACATAATTCGTTTGAAGGGCTCCGACATCGTGGTAACTTAGCCCCGTGTACTTTGGTGTGTACGTGTAAAATTTCCTCTGATAACCCGTGTTATTGTGATGGCTGCATTACTGTGTGTATTTGTAATTAAGGTGGGAAATGGCAAGGTGACGGCCGAGGCCTTAAGTTTGGAACCATCCCGGTATTTGTCTTGAGTGGAAGTGGGAAACCACAGAAAACCACATCCAAGATTGTCGAGGTGGGAATCAAACCTTCCTCTTCTTAGTTAAACCTCAAGAGACTGAATGTGCCCCGTTTTTGCCCTCAGACCAGAATTAAATTTCTTGGCAGAGCAGGAAATGTAACACGGGTCTCCGAGGCGATAGCCAAGAATGGGTGGGCTTCCATGTGTTAATACGATTTTTGACATGCACGGGACATAGAATTCTAAAACTGCCTCCATTAGGGTGACTGCCGAAGTGAGTATTGAGTTTAGACCTATGCTCATTCCAGTAGTTGGCGAAGTGATTCTATGTTCCCCTGCAAAATGTACTGCCATAAACTATAACAGGAGATGGAAATAGCTTATTTAGAACAGTTTTGTACTGTTTATATCAAAATGAAGAACGTGATTCTGAGCTGCGTTTTCAAGCTATTGCAAAAAATTTCGCTGGCAGGAACAATTATAAGGAATTTATTTTAAGCGTTCAGTCTCATCGCATTCTCCTCACCAACCAACTTGAGTATGAAAGTCTCTGGACGGTCATGTTGAACTTCATTGTATAAGGCAATTGTTTAATGATTATTTGTTTAGAGTACTGAATCTAACTACGCAGTTGATTTCGGCAATGGAAGTATTTTTTGCCATTTAATATTTAGCGCCTCCGATATTGCAAGACACTATAGTGTTATCGAATAATACGAAGCCACATTTAAAATCCAATATAATTAGGCCATTTCAGAAACAATTCCAGATGTTATGCAGTACAGTGTAAGGTCTTTGACGATCAAATGTAAACGTCGTTCTACATTGTATTTCTCTTGCGTAAAATCTACGCGCGGTTACTTCGGCCTTTACCGTTGTGATTGTAAAATTGATCTACTGGAATATAAAATATTTGCCAAGCTGCAACAATGTAATGATAATAATTTAAAAGTCATTGAACTTATATCCAGTAGTTCAAAAACATACATCAGCGTTAACAAATTGGCGAACATAATTCATTTGATGGACTCAGACATCGTGGTCACTCAGCCCCGTCTATTTTGGTGTGCGAGTGTAAACTTTTCTCTGATAACCTGTGTTAATGTGATGGCTGTGTTGATGTGTGCATTTGTAATTAATGTGGGGAATGGGGAGTTAACGACCGAGGCTTTAAGTTAGGTATTTGCCTGGAGTGGAAGTGGGAAACCACGGAAACCAAATCCAAGATTGTTGAGATGGGAATCAAACTTTGCTCTTCTTAGTTTTGCCTCACGAGTGCGCCCCGTTCCAGTCCTCAGACCAGAATAAAATTTCGTGCAGAGCGGGGATCGAACCTGGAATCCGGGGCAATAGCTCAGAATGTAGTCTTAAGAGTGGGCTTCCCTGTGTTAATACGATCTTTGACAAGCACTGAACATATAATTCTAAAACTCCCTCCATTACGGTGGCTGGCGAAGTGAGTCTATGCTCATTCCAGTAGTAGCGAAGTGATTCTATGCTCCCTTGCATAATTTACTGTCATGGGAATGCAAAGTATTGTACTTTCAACAGGTGATGGAAATTGATTATTTACAGCAATTTCATTCTGCTTATTTCAAAATGAAGATCGTCATCCTGAGTGGCGTTTGCAAGCAAATTGCAAAAATTGCAAGGATTGTATTATTGGCGATCAGTCTCATCGCCTTCTCATCAGCAACCAACTTGAGAATGGAAGTCTCTGAACTTCATTGTATATGTGAATATTATGGTTTATTGATTATTTGTTTAGAGTACATAACAATGGGTCTAACCACGCAGTTGATTTTGGTAATGGAAGTAAGTTATTATTTGCCATTTAATATTTGGCGGCTGCGTTGATGCAGGCCACTATAGTGTTATTTAAAATGACGTTAATTTGGGGAGAAATGCTGCTATAAATAAACCCATTTGACGAAATGGAACACTAGCCGCAAAAAAAAAGTGGGAAATCGGAGAAAAATACGAAGCCACTTTTAAAATCTAACATAAATATGGCATTTCAGAAACAATTCCAGATACTATGCCGTTACAGTTTAGGGTCCTTGACGAACAAATGTAAACATTGTTCTGCACTGTATATCTCTTGCGAGAAATCTACACTTGGTTACTTTGACCTTTGCTGCTGTAATGGTAAAATTAATCTGAATAAATATAAAATATTTGACAGGCTGCAACAATTATTTTTCACTGGAGATGATATCTCAAGGAATTTCAGAGAGACTAATCGGCAGTACAATGCTATGTCCTTCGTTTCATTTGGTGCCAATGTTACTGTGCCACACGCACACGGTCCACATTGTTTTAAAATGTATGGAATTGCACATCATCGCATTTCTTCGTTATATTCCAAAATTATAAGCGACGGTTTGCGGCCAGTTGTATTAGACTCCTCAGAGTTCTTGAATTTCTTGGAACTAAATGACTGGCCGCCACATACTCCAAACGCTTGACCCGTTATTCTGCTTAGAAATCTGAACGTTTCCCAAGGACTCCTAAATGCAACCATATTGCTTGGATATGGAAATAATAGGTGCAGTTAAAATTAGGCAGAGAGGTCTAATCCTTCGACTTGATTTAACACCGTCCGATAAAACACTATCATTTTCTTTTAAGAGGCAATATTTTCCAATTCATTTGGCATACTTTATCACTATCAATAAAGCTCAAGGGGAAACTCTGGAACGTATAGGCCTCAATATGCCCCAACAATTTTTCAGTCAAGGCCAGCAGTATTTTGCAGTGTTGAGAGTGCAATCATTTGACGCCCTTATAGTTTCAATAGAGTCAAAAAATAATCGTACAAAAAATGTACAGTAGGCCTATATAAGAAAATTCTTCAGTAAATATTTTTCTTTTGACCGTCATGTTTTGACGGGTTTCAACTAGTCTTAATTGAAGTTCCTTAGGTGCTAATCTGTTCAAGAGGCGATCTAGAATCATCGTGAATAACCTTTAATGTGTTACATATGTGTTTTGCAAATGATCACATTGTTGCAAGCTTCTAAATGAAGTATCAACAAGAAAATAAGATAAAAATGTAATACAGGATGAGAATTTTGTTGGAGCATGACCACTGGTCATCGGAATGGTTTAAAATTGAGACTGGACTAAAGCAAGGAAGTGTGTTGTCACCATTATTGTTCGTAATGGTGATGGATGACATCATGAAGGCAGCAATGAAAGAATATAGTAGGGCAAAGATGAAGGTAATGTTGTTTGCAGACGACGTTGTGATCTGGGGTGAGGATGAGATGGAGGTACAAGAACAGTTAGACGTAATAAATGAAAAGATTGAACAATGGGGATTGAAGATAAATGTGGAGAAGAGTAAAACAGTGGTGATGAGTAGAGATAAGAAAGAAGGAAAAGGAGTAATCAAAGTAGGAGATAAAGAATTGGAAGTGGTGAAACACTTCAAATACTTGGGAAGTGAACTGACTGAAGATGGAAGACTAGATTTGGAAATAAGCAGAAGAATACAACTCGGGAGTGCTTTCTACCAACAGGTACGGGGACTAGTATGGAACAAGGATATACCAATTAAGGCTAAAGAAGTTATGTACAAAGCATATTCATCATCATCATCATCATTTCCCCTTATCCAGCTCCTGCCGGGTCGGGGTATTTATGGCACTTCTCCACTTTCCTCTTTCCTCCCACCATTCTTCTTCCACGACCTTGTCCCAGTCCAGATTTCTTTTTCTTACGCTGTTCTTCACTGACTCAATCCACCTTGTTCTAGGTCTTCCTCTTGCTCTCTTACCCTTGCACTTCGCCTCCAGCATCTGTCTTGGTATTCTATTTTCCTCCATCCTCTTTACATGTCCAAACCACCTTAGTTTATTCTTCTCAATTCTCTCATTTAGTTTTCCCATCCCAACTTCCTTCCTACAAAGCATATTATGTTCCTATAATGACATATCCAGCAGAAACTTGGACAATGACTAAGAGGGATGAGAGCAGAGTAGAGGCAGCTGAGATGAGATTCCTGAGAAGTATGGTCCAGAAAATGAGGAGGGACGGAGTGAGAAATGAAGATATACGGAAAGAACTGGGAGTACAGAAACTAAATGACAAACTGGAGCAAAACAGATTGAGATGGTTTGGACATGTCAAACGGATGAATGAAGTAAGGCTACCAAGACGAGCACTGGAACGACGGATGACAGGGAAGAGAGGACGAAGAAGACCAAGAATGCGTTGTATGGACTCGGTGGAGAATAGTATTAGAAAACGGAACCTGGATTGGAACTCTGTGTCGGAAGAGGAATGGTGGAACAACAGTACAGAGTGGAGAGGAGCCATATTTGTCCCCACCCAGTGTCAACTCGAAAAGGGGAAATGATGATGATGATGATGATGATGATCACTGGTAAGCCAGACACACGCATGCCATCTGACGGCCAACCCAGTTCGGGCTGCTGATTGCACGAAGGTATAAACAGTGACAGAATTCACTAAATTAATAACGGTAATAGAATTGAATCGGTTGGTACTGAAAAGCATTAAGTCAAAAAAGTAGTGAAAACTGACTTAATGTTATTTAGCTCCAGCCGACTCAATTACAATGTTTTGGTGCCAATTTATTTACATGGTACCATGCCTGTCTGTTGGTTAATGGAGAACATTTCCATCATCTTTTGTGAAAAGATTTAAGTCCTTTAATGATGAATTGCTGATGAATTTACTGTTAATTACCGTATCCGGCCTTCGCGCAAGAAGCCGCCCAAGGTGGGTTGACTGACGGAAGGCGTGTGCTGTCCTGGCTGGCCGTTGGCCCCGCTCCATCAAATTGCTCACACTGTGTTGTAAGAAACCAAACGTTTTTCTAAATGTGTGAAATTTTAAATTTTGAGAAAGGTCAGACATGACTGAAAGTAAGCTAGTAAAATGAAATTGTGCACAAGTATTGACTAGGGTTACAACTGGCAGCACTCACTGTTTCATGCCTCAGAGCCGTTCACTTGCTGAGTGTGTGGGATGTGTTACATGCTCCAGTGACACCACCTGCTCTTGCAGACACTTGGCCATGTACCAACACTCATTGTTTTCAACTCTGTCATCAACACAAGACAAAGATTTGACAAATCTAATACTGCTTGCTAACCTGATACCGTCTTACTCATGGCTGTGATAATATGGAAGCTGCTAAGGTATGAGTGGTGCTTAGTAATGATATTCAGGACACAGTCAGTGCCTGTGGATGCTGTGAAAGGTTCTACTCATAGGGCTAGTACTGCTGTTCTGACTCAGTGATAAAGTAATGGCAAACTACCTCACTCCTCATCTTGCCTAGTACGCCTCAATATAGCGCTGCCTTGGGTTTTTGTGGGTATCTACCCACATAAACTAACGGCGGTGCTTTTTGAGGATCCAACCAGCCTAACAGACAGAACCTGATGCCATGGTGTGATTAGTTCCATTATTTAATTACCGTAATAACTTTTCTTGAATTTTTAAGGTATAAATCTTTCCGCCTTATCAACACTCGATCGGGACATGATATAATTATTAATTATATCCTTCATCTGCTGTTACAATTTTTTTACAAAACACACCAAAAGTCTCACATAAAAACACCACCCATGATCCAAACATACGTGAATGAGGTGTTGCTGTGAAACTTTGCTTTTTCTTAACCTATGTGATTGATGTGCTTTGTTTAATGTTTGATTTGTATTAATATAAAATTCAACATGTTTCATGTAATTTGTTCCAATTGACATATAAATTAAAATGAATAGGTAAATAAATTATAATCCACCTTAAAGTCAATAATGTATTGAAATTAATTATAATGTAATACCAGTTTTGGTTAACTTGGAACCTTCTTCAGTTATACTAAAAATAACAATATTAAACTAATCTCACATTAACATTCTATGAAAAAAGAGATGAAGACTAGAAATAAAATATTCACTATATTTTTTTTTTCTCAGTAATCGTAGACTAATCTTTAAATATTAAAAATTCTGTTAAAAATATTGTTAATTATAATCGAAAATACTGTCTAATTAGAATAAATCATTAAAATTTGGAAAAATATATAATGTAAATTTTCTTTAAAAATCAGATCTGTTACAATTGAATTATAAGCAATATGTTATTGTATAATTTAAAGTGGGAGTGGAGATTCAAGGAGAAATAATTTCAACTCTGAGATTTGCTGATGACCTCGTCATCTTAGCCGGCACTCCTGAGGATTTGAATGAGTTTTTTAATGGAATGGACTCCGTCTTGGGGAAAGAATTCATGATGAAAATTAATAAATGTAAAACAAAATTATTGGAATGCAGCGAAATAAATTAGAAACCTCTATTGGCAGGTGAAAATCTGAAGGAAGTAGGAGACTTCTGTTACTTAGGAAGCAAAATAACCAGTCCAAGTTTCACTTCCATAGAGTGCCACACTCCAGACAAAGGCTTTCAATAAGGACTTCCTAATACCTAAATCTATGTTCGATGCAACAGATTCCTTTTCTGTAGAAATTCTTTCCTTGCCTGAGCCAACCTACTTTTTATATCCTCTTTGCTTTGTCCATCACTGATTATTTTGCTTCCCAAGTAACAGAAGTCTCCTACTTCCTTTAGGTTTTCACCTTCCAATTTGATGACAATAGGGGTTTCTGATTGCTTTCGGCTGCATTCCAATATTTTTGTTTTACATTTATTAATTTTCATCATGAATTCTTTCCTCAGTGTAGCATTATGTTTCTTAAATAATAATAAAAAGGACTCTCTCTTCTAAAACTTGATGTAATCTTATATTTTCCCACTGCCAAGTGATATTCTTCTAAAAGCTGAAGAGTAAGAAGAATAGACTAATAATAACAACCTCCACCACCACCTCATGGTTTAGCAGCTAACATTCTTGACTGTTGTCCCAGAGGTCTGGGTTCAATTTCTGGTTCTGCCGGGTTTGCCCACTAGTTGCATCCATGTGTTCTGCAAATGATCACCGGACCTAACTCTGTGTGCGACGTTTGCCTTTGGGGGTATGTGGAAGACCGAGTATACAGGGTCTTCCATATAAAATAAGAGCACTAAGCGGCGGCTTTGTTAACCGTAGCTGCGGTCACCTTGGCCGAGCTTTTGGCGCGCCAAGGCCGCCTGCTTTAAGCGTGTGTACAATCCTATATGATGCAGTGGCCTTTCTAGCGTGTGTACAATGCTGAAATCTCACTGTAGTTAGTTAGTTAGTTATTGTTGATGAAACCGAAACCCCTACAGTATTGAAAGCGCGCGCATGGTACATAGTATGGCTTTTTTTTTTTTTCCAAGTTCCGATGGACTGTATAAAAATAACAGATTGACATTACTAAACTTGACCTTGCAATAAGAGTGCAGTTGCTCAGTTGCCTGTCTAAACCTCAAGTGCTAACATGGTGAGACAGTTATCATTGCAACATCATATTTTTTTATGTAAAACTTATTTTAAGTACGAGTGTGCTCGGCGGGTATGTGATGCATTTGTTCAGCAATTTCCTGATGAAGTGCCACCTTCACTAGCACAGATTCACGTAATTGCAAATAAGTTTGACACTACTGGCTCGGTGCTCAATAAAAAATATGCCCGCACACGAACAGTTTTAACAGAGGATGAGCTAGATGACATTGGCGAGAATCTTGAACGGTCTCCGAATAAATCACTCACAAAATTAGCACAAGTAGGGGTTTCGGTTTCATCAACAATAACTAACTAACTAAAGTAAGATTTCAGCATCGTACACACGTTAGCAAGGCCGCTGCATCATATAGGATTGTACACACGCTTAAAGCAGGGGGCCTTGGCGCGCCAAAAGCTCGGCCAAGGTGACCGCAGCCGCGGTTAACAAAGCCGCCGCTTGGCGCTCTTATTTTATATGAAAGACCCTGTACATGACTCTATTACCGTCAATGCTGTATGATCTGCAGGAATGCTTCGTTGTAGCTGTTATATGCTGTGAAGAGTCCGGTCTGAACTAGATTATCGTATTGATGTTTGCTGAGTGGATAACTGTGACACTTACCAAGTACCTAAGAGGATGGTCTGTGTTTCAAAAGAAACTTACAGATCAAATCAAATCATTACTGTCCAGGTTTCTCAACTATTTTGTCAGTATACCATTGGATTCTTCAGCTGTTAAAATAGTTAAACCCCAGCCATATCCGTTAAATTAGTATTTGCTCAAAAATAAATGTAAAAAATAATTTTCATTAGATTGTATTAAAATAGGCCTATACTTAGTGATATGAACTTAATCATTTTTTAAATTTCCTTATTGATGTTTAAACTAAAAGAAAATACCAATGAGTGTTTAACTTTATTCCACGTTATGTCAATAAAATTGAATTAATAACATTAATTATACTAGTTTTGACCACAGTATGGCCCTCCTCAGCAATTGCTTTTTTAAAAGAAACCAATATAATTGTGAGCAAAGTTGATTATTGGACTTCAACCTTTAAAAAAATAATTTAAAAATATGTCAAATAAGTTCGAAAATAAGATCTGTGACAATTATGGGCCTTAAAATGGTTATAAAATAATTTAGTGAAAATGACATATCTAAACAGTAGGTGATAATAATAATAATAATATCGTATGGTCTCTGGTGCCGGGTGCAAGCTTTGTTAATTGACACCCAGAGGGCAGCTTGCATGTCGAATTTCATCATTCCTTTGAACGCTATGAAAGTCAAGGAGGTTAGATATCTAAGCTCTTTGACACTATAGCGCTTTCTAGTAGAGAATGGAGAAACTTTGTGTTGGAGGAAAATCGCGAGATTAATTTAGCCACTATGAACACGGCCTCCTGAATTCAAATGGGTTCTTTAACATGCCAACAACATATGACATCCATGCTGTCATTTTTGTAGTCTTTCAAAAATTACTTATCATGGCCAGGAGCGAACCTGCAAGCTTGGAGTTGGTAGTCCGACACGTTAACCACTCACCCACCGTGGCAAGCTAACAGTAAATTACTATAAAACAGACTAAATAATTCTTCTTTAAAAGAAAGTCGAATGTAGGCTCTCTGCGGAGTGGAAGAAAGGTTGGAATTTGTAGGTTATTGCATTTTCCTGTTGCAATGGCAATTTTGATATGATTTGTCTTTGACAAAGAACTGTTTCAAAATTTGTGGTTGAATTTTGACATGTGCTATTGACATTAGGTTGAATCAAGTTATTAAATAACCATGGGTATTTTCCGTAAGTTAAATTACTAGGCAAGACTTCAAAAACTAGATTATATATAGGGTCAGTGGCAAAGCTGGACCCCTCAGGGGCTCACATCTAGTGTGACGTGGGTTGGCGACCACGGGACCCCAGCTGAGTCCGGCATTGCTTCCACTTACTTGTGCCGGGATCCTCTCCGTCTTCTTTCCTGTCGACCTCCCTTGGTCACCTCTTGTTTTCTGACCTCGACGGTAGTAGGTTATCCGAGGCATAGGGAGTCTTTCACTTTCCCGCCTTAATCGGCCCTTGTCTCATCTTTCCTGATACCCTCCTTCTGTGAGGGGTCAGGCTTCTTTTTCTTTTCCTTTTACCTCCTGCCTTGTGCTCAAGGCCCTTAAAGAGGCAGGGTGTATGTAGCCCCACCACTTCTGGTGCACCCTAGATAATGCTACACCCTCAGGGGCTCACGGCTGGTGAGTTCGGGAGTTGGCGACCCCGAGGGATTCCTGAGCTGGGTCCGTTTTCCACTTTTGTCCCTTACCTTTGGGGCGGACTCTCTCCCCTCTCCTCTCCTCTCCTCTTTTCCTTATATTTCCTTTTCTCTTTAAGATTCCCGCACTGTTTTTGTTACTTGGTTCACCGTGTATCTAAATTCCCTTTTAGCGATTTTTAAGGCATTTTTGATCTACATTGTATTTTGTAAGTTTTTTCGATCTAAATTACATCTCGCGATTGTTTTCAACCTCAATTGCATTTTGTAAAGATTGACAATCTAAATTGCTTTTTAGTAAGTCTTTCAATGCAGGTAGACGGGCCTTTTAGTGAGTATTTTGAATTTCAATTGCATTTTGTAAGTATTTTCAACCAAAACCGCATTTCGCACGAATTTTGAATCTAAATTGCATTTTGTTTGGTGGGCATTTTGCACATATTTTGATTCTCAACTGCATTTTGTGGGTATTTTGAATCTAATTTACATTTTGTCAAGTATTTTCAATCTAAATTGCATTTTGTACGTTTGTCAATCCACAGGAGTCGTTTGAATCTACCGTACATTTTGTAAGCATTTTCAATTTCAATTGCATTTTGTAAGTGTTTTGAATTTCAATTGCACTTTGTGAATAATTTGGATTGGAACTGGGATAGGGCCTATTTCAATCTGAATTGCATTGTGTATTTTCCGTTTCACTTGCATTTTGTAAGTATTTTGAACCTCAATTGCATTTTGTACGTATTTTTGATCTCCTTTGCATTTTGTAAGTATTTTGAATTTCAGTTGCATTTTGTAAGTATTTCGATGCTACATTGCATTTTGTACGTATTTTGAATCTAGCCTACGTTTTGTGGGTCTTTTTCAATCTATTCTTTTTGTGAATCTTTTCGTTCTAAATTCCCTTTTGTAAGACCATATTGTGAGTTGTTTCCAACTGAGTTTCTCGTTGTACGTCTTTTCCGTCTCACATAATTTTCGTTCTGGTTTCCATTTCATTCTCATTTTCGCTATCACCCAGATCATTAGGGTCCGATAACCTAGATGTTAGGCCCCTTAAAACAACAATTATCATCATCATCATCATCATCATGGCGAAGCTGGAAGGGAATCTTTGAGCCTTAGAATACCCATTTCGTTGTCAAGGAATATCCACATTTACATTTTCCTATTTTTCATTGGCATAGGAAAATTAAATCTCTAGTTTTCGGTATTATTCTCTGTAGCCACGCTGGGATTGACGCCAACTTCTCAGAGCGGGACTGAGCAGCCAGTGAGTCTCCTTTGAAACAGGCTCAAGTGTCTGTGGGTAGAGAGGACAATTGCGCAAGCGCCTAGCAGAAGGTTGATAATAATAATAATAATAATATCGTATGGCCTCGGGTGCCGGGTGCAAGCTTTGTAATTTGACACCCAGAGGGTAGCTTGCATGTCGAATTTCGTTGTTCCTTGAATCACTATGAAAGTCAAGGAGGTTAGATATCTAAACTCCTTGAACACTATAGCGCTTTCTAGTAGAGAAATGAGGAACTTTGTGTTGGCAGAAACTCTCGAGATTAATTTTGCCATTATGAACACGGCCTACTGAATTCAAATGGGTTCTTTGACATGCCAACATCGTATGACATGCGTATTGTATTTTTGCCGCCTTTAAAAAGAAAAAAACTTACCATGGCCGGGAGCGAACCTGCAATCTTGGGGTTGGTAGACAAACACGCTATCCACTCCCCCACCGTGGCAAGCTGGAAGGTTGATATCTGAATGTGTCAGCAGTGAGCATAGGCTCCAAGCAGTATATTCGTGAAGCGGGCTGTATTTCAGCGCCTGCTTGTTCGTTTGTGAGTTTTAAAACATGGATCAGTGTAGTGATTTAATAGTGTATTTAAAATCACTGTGCAGAGAAATGTGCAGTGAGAAAGAGAGGACCACAACCTTATCTAAATATTGTACAGAGAGATAAACATCATCACGTAAATTCCAGTCTCAGTGGTATGAGCAGTATCTTTGTTTCATTCAAATCCATAATGGATTTTGTTAGGTCCATATTGACAAATAACTAATAAATCAATTTAAGAGGAAAACTCCATCAATCAATACTTATGTATTAAAACATAATTACATTGGGTACATGTTTCGAACCTTATTGGTCCTTCTTAAGCTCTGAACTTTTATAAAGTTTGCAAATAATCATAATACAACTAACATCAACATAATGCTTGCAAAGCATATTAAAATAAAAAAATAAACAAAAATAAAAATAATAATAATAAAAAAAATGCCGCATGGGACAATCCCATTAGAATATCAACTTGACTCATCACTGCCCACACACAACTCAATGTCAAGTCTGTCAAGAAAATCTATATGTGGTCAATCGTCCAAATTCAAATGGACTATTAAAAGGGACGTAAAACCAATAACATTATTATTATCAAATGGACTAAAGCGTTCATACTACGACGCAACTAACATTAGTCAATTTTAACAGTGTTTTAATGTACAGTGTTTTAATGTGTTTTCATTGTTTTAACTTGTGTCATTTTCAGGATTTATGTATGTTTATTTTTATTTTAATATGCTTTGCAAGCATTATGTTGATGTTAGTTGTATTATGATTATTTGCAAACTTTATAAAAGTTCAGGGCTGAAGAAGGACCAATAAGGTTCGAAACATTTACCCAATGTAATTATGTTTTAATACATAAGTATTGATTGACGGAGTTTTCCTCTTAAATTGATTTATGAGCAGTATGAATGGTTAACAGCAAGTCTGTGGAGTGAATGGAGTGAAACTGGGATTGCGTGTATTAAAAATTTTCATCGTAGAGCACGAAAGCATCCAATTTCTAAGAAACATATTCTTAATTGAGAACAATATCATCTTCTGGGACAACTCAGAATAGAGCATGTTCTATCAGAGCGAAAAACACGACTGGAGTTTATCTACAAAAAACTATAAGCAATGAACTTTAGAATACCCAGTTGCATGAATGTAGCTTCGCCATTGTACAGGATGACCACAAATACATTCCTTTATTCCAAGTGATTACAGAATGCAACTTAAATTGAATATTCTTATACAGTTGTGGCTCTACAAGCACTAATTCAGAACAGTGTTTATAAATTAAAAATTTAAACAGACCACCTCATGGTGCAGTGGCTAACATTTTTGGCCATGACCACTGAGGTCTGACAAGAAATGTAGCTCGGGTCTGAGGGCTGGAACGGGGTACAATCAGCCTCATGAGTCAAAACTGAGATCCCACCTCAGTCATCCTGGTTTCCCACTTCTACTCCAGGCAAATGCCGAGATGCTACCTAACTTAAGACCATGGCTTCCTCCTGCCCAAACCTTGCCCCAAATACAAATAGACTAATATAGCCATGATAAGGGCACACACACACCCAAGTACGTAGGGCTACATAATCATGACATCACACACATTCTCTTGGAGTGTGTGGACCTGGCCGATCTGCGAGGGACTCTCAAACTGCCTAACACCATCTCCCTTATTCTCCGTGAGGACGGGCCGTCAGTAGACCTCGTCATCCGGTTCATGAGGAAGAGTGGTTACTTTTTTAAGTTATTATTGTAAGTTAAGACTTTCAATTCAGTTTTAGTCTGTTTTATGTTTATTGCGTTCATCTATTTTATTGTTCACTATGCCTTATTTGTTTTATTGTGTGTGTTTTTTTTACCCCCCCCCTTACTATTTCTATTCATCATCATCATCATCTTGTACAGTTTCCAGCCCCAGGCTGGGTCTGTTTGGAACATAAGCCTCGCCACTTAGTCCTTTCTTCCCACCACCTCTCCGCTGACACTCTGGTCCAGTCCTCACCTCTCTTCTTGACACATTAACCCACTCCTTTCAGCCATCTATCTCTTGGTCTTCCCCTTGGTCGTTTCTTCTTCATCTGCATCTCATGTATCCTCTTGGGAATTTTCTTCTCATCCATTCTCTTTAAGTGTCCATACCACCTCAGTCTTGATGTCTCAATCCTACCTTGCAAGGGCTCCTCTTTCACCATTTCCCTGACCTTTTCATTCCTCACCCTGTCTCTTCTTGTTACTCCGATCCTACTTCGCAGGAACTTCATTTCACCAGCCTGTATTCTGCTTATGTCTCTTTTCTTCATTGTCCACGTTTCTGAAGCATAGGTCAGTATCGGGATATAGTAGCTTCTGTATAACACTTCCTTGCTTTTTTGTGGGACATCTTTATTCCACACTAAGCTCCTAATGCTTCTCAGAAATGCTTCTGCCTGTCTGCCACGTTCCGTAATCTCTTTGTCATTTCTCCCATTTTCCTCCACTATACTTCCCAAGTACTTGAGACTTTCCACCTTCTCCAGCTGTCCACCTCCAAGTGTTATCCCACTCATTGGTCTGTTCTTTTTCCTGGTCGTTAAAAGGATCTCACATTTACTGATGTTGAACTTCCATCCATACTCTCCCACTGTTTCTTCCCAAGCCTTCAGTTGCTCCTGAATGTCCTCCTCCTTGTTTCCCCAGACCATGAGATCATCTGCAAACACCATTGCTTTCATCTTATCTTCTCCTATCTTTCCTGCTATCCGTGTCATTACCTCGTCCATCACCACAATAAAGAGAAGGGGTGACAGCGCACTACCCTGTTTCAGGCCACTCATTTGTCTGAACCAGTCTGTTCTTTCCCCTCCAACTTTCACACAACTCACACTTCCACAATACATTTCCTTCACTCTGCCTACAGTCCCTTTTTCCACTCCCATTTTTCCATTGCTTTCCAATTCTATTCAAATAAGGTATAATTGTTGGGGCTCACTGTCTGTTTCATATAAACCATTTTCGTTTAATCCATGGCAGTGAGCTGTTTTTATCTTCATCCTGTCATTTCATACCATTTCATTTCATTAGGGGCCGATAACATAGATGTTAGGCCCCTTAAAACAACAATTATCATCATCATCATCATCATCTTCATGACATCACAAAGCTCCTAAATGAAATGAAACCAAATCTAAATTTTGACAAATAAAGTCAAAAATAAAATTGGTCTTTCAACTCTCAAAATGAGCTCCCTTCATCAACAAAAATAAAAATAAAAAATAAAGAAATTTGCTTAACATCCAAGCCATAATAATTATACAGTTTCAAGTATATGGGACTGATGACCATAATGTCCCAAGCCCCTTCTAGAAACAACAAGCTTTCCCTTGAAGTAGAATGACTGGACCTACCTTAATTGAGACGTGATAGAGAATAGACTGTGGAATGCACGCAGCTTGACGAAGTGGCCGTGGAAGCCACCTACACTGAAGATCTGAAGGTTTCAATCAAGTTGATTGTGTTGTCCTACACAACACACTTAAATCATAATTTGTGACTCTCGTGTAGGTAGTGTGTAGGTACAGTACTACTTAAGGCTTGTGATTTAGCACAGTATTTTCTACACAAATAAAAATGTGATGTATGGCCATATTTACACAATTTTTCTCCTGGAGTCTGGCAAGGCTGTAGTTTTTCAATGCTACCCTTCTTCTGCTTTTCGTTTTGTCCATCTAAGGACCACGAGGCTCGCTTTAACTCTTAACATGGGTCTCTGTTTCATCTTAGCCAAGAAGGATTTAATTTTCCGACTATGAGCAGACTTCCTCTCCTCTGTCCACTTCGGTCTGGTGGTTCCTGTGGTCTTCCTGCAGTAACGGATGCTGGGAATACTCCTTGAAGAATGAACTGATGGAATTTGGTCAGATCGTGTGAGGTGTCGGGAGAAATTTGAAACTGCTCCAGGTCTGATTTCACTGTGGTGATCCATTTGTTATTCGTGGTGAAGATCCTGCTCGTGAGTCTGCAGTGGTTCATGCGGGTTAGATGACCATAAAAGAATAGTCGCCTTTTCCTCATCGATGTGATTATGTCCTCTTGTATATGTATCATGATAAACTGATGAAGGGAGCAGTGTCTTCCGAAACATGTACTTAATACGGTAAACAATAAATACCAGGTATTGGCTAGGTAGAACGTTTTTGAGGAAAGAACCTTATCAATTCAGTAGTCAATACAGAACCAAAATGAATTGGTTAGAACCAACACATGACAGACTCTGTCAAAAACTTACAAGCTAATATGTTTGAACTTCAACAGAAATGTAGGGATTAGGGTATGGAAGTCAACATTTCAAAAACATGTGTTATGTTAGGTAGGGAAGAAATGCAAGAACATAGAATGCCATATAAGAGGAACTAGAGAGGAGTGCAAATTATTAGACTTGATTCCAGTTTTCCAACATTTATTTTGTATGTGTTGTGACTTAACACAGTAGAAATGATTTGGAAGGCACTGAAATTATTTCATGTATTTAATTAATAGTCTTGATATCATTTTTATTAAAGAATCTGACAGTAAACTAATTTGTTACGGTTCCGCTAAAAGAGGAGCCTTGTTAATACAGAATGCGACAGGGTTTTTTAAATTACTTTATTCTAGTTTTCGTGTGAATTTAGACCTGAGAGATTGGAAGTCTTTTATTAGTGATTGTCCACTCTTGAACTATTGAAAGATTCGTAGACAATCACCCTTATTTAGAGGATACATTCCAAAGTCAATGAAAAATTGAAAAAACGGATCCAGCTTTGGTGCCCATCGGAATCTGCAATTTCAAAAATTTCCATATGCAATTCCTTATGGGAAACATTGTAAGTCCACAGGAGAGAAAACATTACTAAGTAGGGTAATAAAAATAAAATAAAATGATTTTGAATAAAAAATTGGGACTAATTTAACCCTAGAATACTGACATTATTCAATTGATGCTGAATACGAATAATACGTTAAATTTACGTACGTTGCAAACTTTTTGCTAAGGCACCAATTACTTAAATGGTTGAAATTAATATATATTTCGTAAGTAACACTATTTATATACACTGAATCTTCTGTGGTCTTTGAAGTTTAATACGCTAAGTTCCATCTTAAATACAACAAATACAGAAGTCGTTTACTTTGACGTAAATAGCAGTACATAATCTCTCCGCTCTCTTATACTGTCTCTGGTTTTTATGAGGTTGTTTTTATAATCTCTCTGAAGTTATATAACATATCTACATCAAATTCCCCACCTCTTTGTTATTGCCACGGAAAAACTAATATGTTATTAAATTCAAGGATAGTTTCCAGGCAATTATTTGCCCCATGATTATGCCTCTAGAACTGATTGGCATTAATAACGAAAGCATTGACATCACCACCATAGACCAGTAGAAGCACTGCTGGAAGATGGTAGGGTGGGGACAGATATAGAGGGAATTCTAAGCAGTTAAATTATTCATACACATAAATTGTACATATGTTATTATTGTAGGCTTAAATTCTTTATTAGAGTCTGATAATTTGCACACCTCTGTAAATTGAAGAACGTGCACCATTGTAAGTATTTTGGCTGTGTTCTCTTGTTGACTTGTTTGTTGATTCTCTCAGGATGGTAGTATGAGGAAAGAGTCCATGTTCAGTGAATTCTCAATTGCGGTCTACAGTATTCTGCTAGAAAGAAAATAGTGTAGCGACGAAATCCTCCCTCCATAGCTCAGTATTTACACTGACATTGCTGTATGGAAGTGAGAGCATTCCTGGCTGTCAGGTTTGATTCCAAGCTCTGCCAAGAAATATAATTCTGATCTGAGGGCTGGTGCGGGAGATTACTCGGCTTTGTGAGGCAGAATTGAGAAGAGCCCTCAGCCCTCCTAGGAATGGTTGTTTTCCATGGTTTAACGCTTCTCCAAACGAATGCCGGGATGAGACCTTAAGGCCATGGCCGCCTCCTACCTAATCCTGGCCCCAATTACTAATGTACAGTATACACTATACAGCCATCACCAGTGCTTTTATCATTCTAAATGATCTAATCGACTTTGTCGTTATGTTGCGGCGACGTCACGAAATGTACCGAGAATGCACTGAGGTATGTGACATAGTACTGCTTGGTGCATGTGTACTGAGTTCACTGGTGAGCTCTGGCATTACGAGACGGCAACGACACGGCGAGCGTGACGTCATCCAGCCAGCTCCCTCCTTTCACCTCCCTCATGACTTGTAACTTTCTAGCGTTCTGATTGTTTCTTGATCATCTAACATGTCAAGTGTCTTTGGCTTTGAGCGAAGCGAGAAGCCTCCAGCCTTTCTAGCATTTTTCAGCATTTGTAGCATTTAAAATGATATAAAGTCCAGTCTGTCAGACTTAAGTGGTGCTCTCAGTTTAGTCGACAAAACATCAAGATCTTGCAATTTTCGGCAATTTCCAAGTCCGGTCATTGTTTGTGTTCAAATAATTAACTTTCAGCTTTTTCGATGCTGCACAAAATAACAACCTACCTCGCCTCCAAACACTAGGCTGCGTGCTTATAAGAATGAAGTGCCGAGTTGCCGACCAAAAGAAACTGATTCGATACATCGATTTAAACCGAGAATTACTCGAAATCTCCTCCAGCTGTTGTGAACAGTGCATTGACGCCAGCTGATCGATGAACTTTCTAGTCGGAAGTTATATTTGCCGGACTAGGAACAAATGTACCCACATTTTTTCTTAAACAGTTTTCAAATTTTTAAGGGGTTTGCGTAACCCCACATTCCCCCTGAAATAAAAAAAAAACCAGCACTGGCTATCACACTAACACAGGTTACCAGACAACTTCCACACATATCCTTGTACATGGGGCTACATGACCACGACGTTGCAAAGCCCCTAAACATGTTTGTACAAGTATGAAGGGACTGTAGTTTGTACTTTGATTAATGAAAACAAAATTGGTACTAGAAGCAGTGATGTAACTTTGTGTAGCAGCTAGCACACTTGGCTGTCACCCTGGAGGTCAGGGTTTGATTCCTGGCTCTGCAAAGAAATTTAATTCTGTACTGAGGGCTGGAGCAGGGTACACTCAGCCTCGTGAGGCAAAACTGAGAAGAGGTGGGTTTGATTCCCACCTCAAACATCCTGAAAGTGGTTTTCTGTTCTTTCTCCCACTTCTAACCCAATTCCTAACTTAAGGCCATGGCCTCCTCCTTCCCAATCCTCAACTGAATTACAAATGAAGGGTCCACGGGAAGAAGGGGGAATGTCAAATAATGTAAAATGTTCAGGAAACTAGTTTTAAAGTTTCATTACTCGTCAACTTGAAACATAATTTTCTCACGACCCGCATTGTTCTTAGCCAGACACAATTGTGCCTTCAATACTTCGCAAAGAGGCCCACCAGATCGCGCTGATATCTAGATTTTACATTTTGAGTGACATTCCCCCTTCTTCCCATGGACCCTTGAAATACAGCCATCACAATAGCACAGGTTATCAGACAAATTCTGCACACAGTTCAGTACACAGGACTAAATGACCACGATGCCCAAGTCCCTCAAATGAAACAACAACAGCTACATTGTGTGGTCCCTGTCACTCATCACCAGAGGAAGAGGCCATATTTTCCGGTAGAGCACAGTTGACCTTGCTGTTGCTGATAAGAACAGCTTCATTTCCACTCACCTCTTTGCTGGTGTTTGCACAAACTAGGTAGTGAAAGTTATTGCAGCACTTGTCTGCCTCAGCCAATGTTTTGCCAAACCAGTCTGAATACCCTGAGGCTTTTTAAACTTGCATGCCTCAACACTGCTTTGTGGTACCGTTGATGAGAGGAATGTGCTCAGGTCATTAAGAGTAGACAGACCACTTGCTTCTAGATTTGGAAGTTCCTATACATTTGATAGACACTCAAATGGACACACAGTCCCTGATGGCAAATTACAACACAACTACAATTTTCTTTTGACTGGTTTGATGCAGCACTTAATGCCTGCCTGTCCTGAGCTAATTGTTTCTTCTCTACATAGCTACCACACCTTACATTCGAGACAATCTGTTTAACATATTCTAACCTTTGTCTACCCCTACAGTTCTTGTCGTCAACCCTTCCTTCCATAACTAAGTTTGCTATTCCTGGGTGTCTTAGTATGTGTCCTATCAATTTATCTCTTCTCTTCATTAGCAGTCACCATTTCTCCTCTCCTACTTTACTTAATACCTCTTCATTTGTTACTCTATCTACCCATCTGATCTTCATCATTCTCCTGTAACCCCACATTTCAAATTCTTCTATTCTCTTTCTTTTCTGCTGCGCCAACTGTCCAAATTTCACTTCCATAGAGCATCACGCTCCAGACAAAGGCTTTCAAAAGTTACTTTCTAATACTTAAATCTATATTCGATGTCAACAGATTTCTTTTCTGCAGAAATGCTTTCCTTGTCTTAGCCAAACTACTTTTGATATCCTCTTTGCTAAGTAGCAGTAGCAAGATGTGTGTGGTGTGGGGTTTCGTCTAGGAACACCAAGATAGGCTCATCAGCAGGTGTCCATGCCTACACAAGACACAGCATAAACCTAGAAAAATTGCTGAATTTCAATCCTTGGCCAAAAGCCAATATACCATAAATAAAAATATTTCTTTCTTCTTTCTCTCTCCGTTAGGGTCTCCTGAGGACCACAAACCAATTTCAATGTTTAGTCCTATCTTGTTCTTTCTTCTTCCTCCAGTGCTCCTTCATCATTTCGCTGTGTGCCTTCTTTCTCTCTTCCGACCATTTTGAGCCTGTTTTCTTATATTGCCTTCCTTGGAGTCCTTCCATTCCCAATTCTCTTTTTTCTTTTTTTTTATTTTTTTTATTTTATTTTTAGAATTGCTCTGGTTGGTTGGTTCTTAAGTTTAGGGGCTGCGACAACGCGGTCATGTAGCCCCGTGTACTTTGGGTGTGTGTAGAATCTGTCTGATAACCAGTGTTAATTGTGATGACCGTATTAGTGTGTGTTATCTGTTTTTTAATTTAAGTACTGCAACTTAGAATTTTTTCAAATAGTTCCTACTTTTGCCGCCAAGCGCCACCGTCAACGATTACTAGGCCAAGTTCAGAACTTAGCTACTAGACATCACCGCAGTCGGCTCTTGGCAACAAACATAGAAACCTAAGAGCGTTGTTTACATTCTTAACCTATCCAATTTAGCTTCAGACAGGTGCAATTAGTGGAAGGTTCTTTAACATGCCATAAATCTATGACATGGGACCGCCGGCTTTACTTCCCCTCCGAAGGAAGGCATATGAGGGATTTTAACGCTCTTAAAAAACCGACGGCTTCGGCCGGGTTTGAACCCGCTATCTTGGGCATAGAAGCTCAGCATGCTAACGACGCCACCGAAGCCGCTTAGAATTGCTCTCTCTAAAAATATTTATTTTATGTATTTTTAACCACATGTAATTTTTTGCAATTTTTTATTTTGCATGTCCCATTAATTGGGATTACATTATGTTGCCCAACTGTAAAGTTCCCGATATGAATCAACAACAACAACAACAGCATATTTTCTTGTATCATGGGATTCTGTTTGGATTGCATGCACCTAAAATGGATATGTGTGATGTTAACTTACCGATGACCGTGCCGACACTGAACTGCTCCGGTGTTAATGCATGTTCTGTGTCCACGGAAGGGATGACACCTCCTCTGTCCTTGGCAGGTGTCCCAGTAGGTTACTCTTTAGCATTCAGTCACTACTTCATTGTTTGCTTGTTTTGGTACAAATGATGCAATCAGTTGAATGGCCCTCATCACGGTCCAATGCTTATGGACAGGTTCATTGTCACAGTGTCACATTATTGTAGCATCACCTTGTACATTTCAATTGTCACTGTAGCAGTCTTCTTCAAATAATATTTTGTTCAAGCTATGAAATGAACTTGTGTATATCAATGACTTTAGTCATATTTGATTGTTTTTCCCATATTGAGTTGTTAACACTTGAATATAGGAGTGATCCACTTTTCAATACAACATCTTCAATATATTATCTACACTAATAATGACCTTCCTCAGCCTGTGCTATTTAC
This sequence comes from Meconema thalassinum, assembly GCA_946902985.2. Lineage (NCBI taxonomy): Eukaryota > Metazoa > Arthropoda > Insecta > Orthoptera > Tettigoniidae > Meconema > Meconema thalassinum. The sequence continues at coordinate 196,937,576 of OX336395.1, forward strand.
ACATAAATTTAACAATTATTATTTTTAACAATAACACACAGGTCTATGCGATTTTTCCTTTCCTTTCTAGTTTATCTGAATTCAGAAGTGCCATTACTTTTGTCCTATTACGTACCAATTTTTTATAATTGCAGTAATTTTGCTTACGAAGATATTGCAAAATTTTACAATATCTCTACTGTTGGCTGACAAAACGTGATGATCTTATTAGAGTGAACAAGAGAAAAAGCAGTATGAGAAGGTTTGCATCCAAGCGGCAACGGTTCCATTGACTTAATCACACAAGTGAACACAAACTGGATTTTTCTTTGATATGTATTTGTTACAATATGTCTTAAGTTAATGTGTTTATTATTTTTATGTACTAAACTCTGCCTGCTATAAAGAAACAATACCATACAGATTCTCAAGTTCACGCATCTTGTAATCATTTCTTTAATATGTAGTTCTTTAAAAACGTGATGTGATACAGGAACACAGAAGACATTTCCGTAATTCATACACTTCAATATACAAAATCAGTTACTGAATCCAAAAAAAGGTCTCCAAAAATTTTATTTTGTGTAACTTAATTAGTGACCAAAAATTACTATCTATACATTTCAATGAAATCTTTATAAAACATTTATAATGATCAATTTTATTATAAAAAACTTTAGAAATAGAATTCGTAGTCAGTAAAACTTATTAAAATCTGGAAGTTCCAACCATCGTCTAAGATTCTATTGGTTAAATATGTCGTGTTCAATATCTTGACAAACAAATTTAACGTGTTTGAATGTGGTCCCAATATGACGTTGTCTCCGTTAATTATTAATTTAACCATAATCAACAGGGAATGGATTTCTATGTAAATACATATCTATTTAGGAAGCTAAACTTAATTAAATTTTGTATTATCTTGACGAATCAAGGCATTTGGAGTTGAAAAGTGGAGTATTTATCTTCCATATTTGGAAGTTTAACACATACAGTATGCTCCATATTCTTAGTCATTAAAATCAATATAGTCCATATTTAGCTAGAATCCCCCAGGGGCTCACATCTAGTGGGACGTGGGTTGGCGACCACGGGGCCCCAGCTAAGTCCGGCATTGCTTCCCCTTACTTGTACCGGGCTCCTTTCCGTCTTCTTTCCTGTCGACCTCACTTGGTCAACTCTTGTTCTCTTCTGACCCCGACGGTATTAGGGTATCCGAGGCCTAGGGAGTCTTTTCCTTTCCCGCCTTAATTGACCCTTGTCTCATCTTTTCTGATACCCTCCTTCTGTGAGGGGTCAGCCTTCTTTTTCTTTTCATGTAATCTCCTGCCTTCTGCTCAAGGCCCTCAAAGAGGAAGGGTGTATGTAGCCCCACCACTTCTGGTGCACCCTATAGAATGCTACACCCTCAGGGGCTCACGGCTGGTGAGTTCGGGAGTTGGCGACCCCGTATGATTCCTGAGCTGGGTCCGGTTTTCCCCTTTTGTCCCTTACCTGTGGGACGGACCCTCTCCTCTTTCACTTTCCTATCTGCCTTTCATGGCTCTCCTACCCTCTGGGTGTCAAATTACAAAGCTTGCACCCGGCACCCGAGGCCAAACGATATTATTATTATTATTATTATTATTATTATTATTATTATTATTATTATGGCTCTCCTTCCTTCCAAGTCCCTCAATCCGCATTCTTCGAGGGTTGAGGGCATTTCTTTTCCTCCTGTACTTTATTTGCCTATTCTCCTTTTGTTTTCAATTTCTTCTTCTAGTATATAAGTTAGTTTTGATTATAGTTTACATTTCATTTTCATCTTCACCCAAACCATTAGGGGCCGATAACCTAGATGTTAGGCCTCGTAAAACAACAATTATCCTCATCATCATCATTTAGCTAGAAAGTATTAAATTCTTGTAAATTAGCAGTCCTGTCAATAATGGAGAAACAAGTTCAAGATCTATATTTAAAAATTTAAATCGTGGGGCAGGTAAAGTTGCAGATGTGGCAAAAATGGAGATGGACACTGTACTTTCAAAGAACCATGGATATGAAACAATGGGAAAGGTTGCTGCAACTTTGTGTGGAGATTTAAGTGTAAAGTTAATGTTGGATTTAACACCAGCAGGAATTGTAAAGTTCAAATATACCTTCTTTACCTTTTCTAATGTTGAACGCAGTTTCAGTCAATATAAATCTGTCCTTGAGAGACAATAGGAGAAGATTCACTTTCCAGCACTTAAAATAACATTTTGCAATCCATTGTTTTGGTAACAGAGAATGAAAGATTGAGTATTCTCAGAGATCATATTGATATTAAAATGAGAAGTGCAGCGTTGTGTTTCAAGTAGATCTACTTTGTTTGCTTCTTTGAATTTGGATATTGAATAGAAATTATACTTTTTTTGTGATTTTAAGCCATATAACCAGAATGGAGAATCTGCTCAAGATAGAAAGAAGAATTTTAAGATGGATTTATGGTCCTAGGAAAACACAGGAAGGTTATAGACTGAGATCCAATGCAGAAATTTATAGTAAAATCGACAACCTTGAAGTGATGATCAGAAAACGGCGACTTCAGTTCTACAGACATATGGTCCGCATGGATTGCTGAAGGTTAAAGAAACAAATTTTTGATAAAATCTGGAACTATAAAGGGCAAGGAGGCTATGTAAAACAAATGAAAGAAGAACTTCAAAAATTCAAAATTACTGAAGAAGATTGTCTTAATCGAATAGAGTACAGAAAGACAATTTTTGGCCTCACAATTCTTGTCGGGGAGAAGAAGAATCTCAACAGAGGAGAATGGACTGCTGAAAGAAGAGCTGCGCAGTCGACCAGGATGAAAGACTTCTGGAAGAGAAAGAAGGAAACTAGACCTATAAAGAAGTGATATTTGCGTGGTCCTTGTTGGCCTGTCCGCGGTATATATATACAAGATTCATTCCATAAGTCATGGCAACTATGTTATATCTTTCGATAATGCTACAGCATGGGAAATCCACGATGTACAATTACGGCCGTGTGATATCTCAATACCAACAGAAAATAGGGGTCGAGTACAGGAGTTAATGGCAAAGGTACAAATGAAAACCACTCAATGGAACTTGGTGTAGGAAAATTTGTTTTGCACTAGTACAAATAGAACACAAATCAATCAATTAACATCCCGGGCACCGTTTCCAAGCATTGGAACACAGATCAATAAGAGATACGGATATGTCAGTTCTGGCAGACAAGGAGCGCCACTTCGCGGCGAGTCTTCAGTTGTTGCGCTTCCATGTCGGAAAGCCTCCATCCAACGCGCAACTGTTCGGTAATCACCAACAGCTTCACATAGTGCTGCATGACACTGCGTAGCATTTCTGCCACCGAGAAAAGCAATTTTCACAAATGATCCCTGTTCCAATCTGCTTACATCCATCTTGTAGCATGGCCAAGGACGGAATGAACGTCTATGGTACCTAGCCTGCTCCACTTACAGTGGCCTTCTGTCGGTGAATTCTTTGCTGTTTGCCGCGGGGTTTCAAATTTCTACACTGGAATTACCGTGATGCCATATGCTCGAAAGATATAACTTTGTTGCCATGACTTATGGAATGACCCTCGTATAATTCCATATTTCTATAAAAATAACTAAATATATATGTGCATATTTCATTAATTAATATTAGCACACATACATCCGTTCCCTGATTACTAAGCACACTCACACCTCCTTTTTTTCATTTCACCGCTATGGATATTTTATTTCACTGCCTTGTACATTTTATGTCACCACTTTGAAGCCTCTTATATTACCATAAATCAGGGTTACTAGTTATCAGACAAATTCTACAGGCTCTTAAGAACACAAAACAACAAAAACAAACCCTCTACTGCTCCTCCTGACACAGGATCAGACAGCTTCCCGTTTGATGCCACTAGACTTTTACATTCTTGGCAGAACTGCAAATTGAACCCAAGACTGATCCAAATGACTACACCACAAAGTGTCATAAGATTGCTTGGAATAGATGTTAACCCAATAGGGGCCTGGGAATAGAATCAGATTTTGCAATATATACTATGCTCTGTATGTCATGTGGAAATTTTCCATTGTTATTGGTTGCCAAGGTCATCAGTGACCTCCAGGTACTTGCAAAATTAATTTCTTAGCCAATAGATATATTTATTGTGATTGTCCAAGGACACAGATGATCTCACTATCTTTATTTGCCTTCTATAGGAAAGGTTTCTAGATAAATACATAAGTTTTAATAATGTGTCAAGTGATGAACATCTGACAGCTCGTGAACTTTTTTTTACAAATGTGTATACTGTATTTTCATTTCAAATACAGTATATTTAATTGCTGTAGCCTTCTTCAGACTTAACACTGGCCTTGACTGCCTTGCAGCTCATCTGAAACGAATCAACATCCTGAGATCTGAAGAATGCACACTTTGTCACGAACCTGGAAGTAAAATGGATAAGGGGCACCTGCTACATTGCAACAAACTGGGTGTGACTGCTAGAACTTTAGGAAACCTCACACAACTCTATTGGAGCGCAAGAAAGCTGATGGATTGGAATCCGGGCTAGCCATAGGAAACAACAACAACAAAAACAGATTTAATTGCAGCCAATGACTATTAGTAAGAGAAAAAAAAAAATGGATACATAAAATACATCATTCACTACGAAATTCTGTTGGGGATCTAGCCTCTGTTTGCAATGCAGTACATGACAACATTCACAGATATCACCACGCAACTTACACACACACGCCCCACTTGGGGCATGAAAGTCTTTTACCACACACACTCGGAAGTGAAAACCGTGAACAGCAAAACTAGTCACTGAGTCGCGCAGGTCGTATCCTGCCCTCATTCTTGGTTGTACAATGCTTCCGTCCCATATTTCTCTCTTCTTGTATTGTAACTCCAACAACAAGGCCTGGTAGGATCCAGTCGATGGGAGCAGCATCCCCATCCTTAATCTACTATATAAAGTTCAAATACCACTGATTCATTCATCACAAAATCTCAGAAACCACCGAACGGATTGGAATGAAATTTGGTATGCAGCTTCCTCAAGGGCCGCAAACGCCCACTAAGAAAGGATTTTTGGATATTCAGGTTCTAAAGGGGTGTTAAGGGGGTAGACCTGCATTTCATTGAATAGCAATATCTCCCGATTGGTTTCATTGGGGAATGTGATACTCGGCATATAAACTCATCATTAAAAATAAGAAGACACATGTCTGAGGGTTTTTCGATGTGGTGTATATTATGAGGTGAAAGGGGTGAAAAGTGGGGGTTGAAGGATTCCTAACGGAGCGTGTATCCCTTAAACGACATAGGCCAGGAGTTTGGAACTCGGCGGGAAAAATCAGCATAAAAAATAAGTAAATAGGTGTTTGACCGTTTTTTCATAAATCCAATTTAAGGGGCCCATGGGGAGGGGTGAAATTATGGGGGGGGGGGGACGTAATATGTCTGAGTGTAAAATTATACATGGCCTATGTTGTAGACAATAACACATTACATCTTTTTTGTCTCTTGCTATTTCATCATACGACGAATACTTACGGAGTTATTAATGATTTTGTACTTTTTGGTCGGAATTTTTTAAGTCCCAGGAATGACATAAAAATTGATTCGAATGAAATTTCAAAAAAGATTTTTTTTAATACTTTTATTATATTTTTCACGTCTTTTAGGGTCCGAAACCAACATGATATTTTGATGTTTTTTTTCGTCCCATTCATTTTTGGTTTCAGGTGATAGAATTTATTTTCCACTAGGACCCATGCTTATCTTCTACTATATAAAGCTCAAATACCACTGACTGACTGATTCATTCATCACGAAATCTCAGAAACCACCGAACGGATTGGAATGAAATTTGGTATGCAGCTTCCTCAAGGGCCGCAAACGCCCGCTAAGAAAGGATTTTTGGATATTCAGGTTCTAAAGGGGTGTTAAGGGGGTAGACCTGCATTTCATTGAATAGCAATATCTCCCGATTGGTTTCATTGGGGGACGTGATACTCGGCATATAAACTCATCATTAAAGATAAGAAGACATGTGTCTGAGGGTTTTTCGATGTGGTGTATATTATGAGGTGAAAGGGGTGAAAAGTGGGGGTTGAAAGATTCCTAACGGAGCGTGTATCCCTTAAACGACATAGGTCAGAAGTTTGGAACTCAGCGGGAAAAAATCAGCATAAAAATTAAGTAAATATGTGTTTGACCGTTTTTTCATAAATCCAATTTAAGGGGCCCATGGGGAGGGGTGAAATTATGGGGGGGGGGGACGTAATATGTCTGAGTGTAAAATTATACATGGCCTATGTTGTAGACAATAACACATTACATCTTTTTTGTCTCTTGCTATTTCATCACACGACGAATACTTACGGAGTTATTAATGATTTTCTATTTTTTGGCCGGAATTTTCTAAGTCCCAGGAATGACATAAAAATTGATTCGAATGAAATTTCAAAAAAGATTTTTTTTAATACTTTTATTATATTTTTCAAGTCTTTTAGGGTCCGAAACCAACATGATATTTTGATGTTTTTTTTCGTCCCATGCATTTTTGGTTTCAGGTGATTGAATTATTTTCCACTAGGACCGTTGCTTATCTACTATATAAAGCTCAAATACCACTCACTGACTCATTCATTCATCACGAAATCTCAGAAACCACCGAACGGATTGGAATGAAATTTGGTATCCAGCTTCCTCAAGGGCCGCAAACGCCCGCTAAGAAAGGATTTTTGGATATTCAGGTTCTAAAGGGGTGTTAAGGGGGTAGACCTGCATTTCATTGAATAGCAATATTTCCCGATTGGTTTCATTGGGGGATGTGAAACTCGGCATATAAACTCAGCACAAAAAATAAGAAGACATGTGTCTGAGGGTTTTTCGATGTGGTGTATATTATGAGGTGAAAGGGGTGAAAAGTGGGGGTTGAAGGATTCCTAACGGAGCGTGTATCTCTTAAACGACATAGGCGAGGAGTTTGGAACTCAGCCGAAAAAAATGAGCATAAAAATAACGAAACAGGTGTTTGACCGTTTTTTCATAAATCCAATTTAAGGGGTCATGGGGAGGGGTGAAATTATGGGGGTGGGGTGGGGGTGGAAACGTAATATGTCTGTGTGTAAAATTATACATGGCCTATGTTGTAGACAATAACACATTACATCTTTTTTGTCTCTTGCTATTTCATCATACGACGAATACTTACGGAGTTATTAATGATTTTGTACTTTTTGGCCGGAATTTTCCAAGTCCCAGGAATGACATAAAAATTGATTCTAATGAAATTTCAAAAAATTGTTTTTTAAATACTTTTATTATATTTTTCACGTCTTTTAGGTTCCGAAACCAACATGATATTTTGATGTTTTTTTTTCGTCCCATGCATTTTTGGTTTCAGGTGATAGAATTATTTTCCACTAGGACCCATGCTTATCTATCTATATAACTAATGTTATAACGGGATTCCAAATGTTATTGCGGGCGAAGCCGCGGGTAACAGCTAGTTGATCTATAAAGAAAGATTCTCTAGCCAATCCGTACGTGAGCCTAGATGGAATGTATTTAGACACACACAACAGCTTCTTTATGAAGGTGGATTTAATCTGCTCAATCACTTTGAGCTCACTTTTTGTCTGATAAGGCCATATGATTTCCAGTCCGTAAGTAGAATGCAAACACATTTGCCATTGTAAACACAAATGTTTTAAATATCTGTATTGATATTAGAATTAAACGTTTATAAAACGTTTGGATAAATGTTAGAATTGCCTCAGTGGGCTTTTCACTCAAATTCTTATACGAATTCCGAATTTCTCCATCCTACTCAACAAGGTAGGTTATAATAAATCATATAAAGTAGATTTTTATCAGTATCATATGCTGGCTAATTATGTTTTGTTTATTTATATAAATATTTTCTGACATGTTTTATTTTCCTATCTGTTAGGTTAATTCATGTTGTCGTAAAAACTGGTTGGCGCCTATCCAAAAATGTTTTAAATTACTCCGTATTGAAGAAAATTCAGCTTTCTTAGACAAGCGCTGAACTGAATTATTTTATTGATTTTAGTACTTGATTTTCTAAATTATTTTTGTGTATATTTTGATTTAAAAAAAGCTTAACATTTTTACACTCGCCATTAATATTTATTATTTCTAACTACTTTTGAAAATTATTGTAAAAAGACCAATATTATATTTATTTTTACTTAATACTACATTTGTAAGGATATCCATTTTATTACTATATTTCATATATTACAGTTATTATCATTAACTTTTCATTTCTTATTTAGATTTAAGACTTATATACTACTTTTAGTTTTTTTAATTCTTAATTGATTTTCATTTTAAGCTGATGATGACCTCATTGAAGGTCGAAACATGTCCCAATATATAAAATATATATTTGTTAAGTATTGATTTAGCGTATAATTTTCAACGTTTAAGTCTGTAAGTAATCATTGGTCAACCTTCGCATTAAACAGCTTCATTGCAGTCTGCGCTGGAACTGTATTTCATTCAATGCTATAACTGCAGCACCCTCTCTTCTATTTTCACCCCCCTCCCAGGGGCTCACATCTAGTGGGACATGGGTTGGCGACTATGGCCCAGTTGAGTCCGGCATTGCTTCCACTTACTTGTGCCGGCCTCCTCTCTTTTAACTATCCTGTCAGCCTCCCTTGGTCAACTCTTGTTCTCTTGCGACCCCGACGGTATTAGGGTATCCGTGGCCTAGGGAGGCTCTTCCTTTCCCGCCTTAATTGGCCCTTCTCTCATCTTTCTGGATCCCTCATTCTTCCAGGGTTCCGCCTTCTTCATTTACATTTTGTACATCTTTTCGCTTCCAATTACATTTTGTACATCTTTTCAATCGAAATTCAGTTTTGTGAGGTATTTTCAATCTAAATTGCATTTTGCACATACTTTCAATCTAAATTGCATTTTGTAAGCATTTTTATTTTCACTTGCATTTTGTGAGTATTTTGAATTTCAATTGCATTTTGTAAGTACAGTATTTTCAACCCCAATTGCATTTTGCTGGCATTTTCAATCTAAATTACATTTTTGCAAGTATTTTGAATCTAAATTGCATTTTGTGGGTATTTTGAATTTCAATTGCATTTTGTCAGTATTATCAACCTAAATTGCCATTTTTGGTGTTCTCAATATCAATTGCATTTTGTAAGTATTTTGAATCTAAATTGCATCTTGTTAGTATTTTGAATCTAACTTGCCTTTTTGTGAGTATTTTGAATCTAAGTTAAATTCCTTTTTTTTTCTCTCGTATTTCCCCTCTAAATTATATTTTGTAAGTATCTTCAATCTAAATTGCATTTTGCGAATAATTTCAACCTCAATTGCATTTTGTAAGAATTGACAATCTAACTTGCTTTTTAGTAAGTCTTTCAATGTAGGTGGCAGCACTTTTGTGAGTATTTTGAATTTCAATTGCATTTTGTAAGTATTTTCAACCTAAACCGCATTTTGCAAGTATTTTCAATCTAAATTGCATTTTGTGTGGTGGATATTTTGTATTTTGATTCTCAATTGCATTTTGTGAGTATTTTGAATCTAAATTACATTTTGTAAGTATTGTCAATCCAAATGAGTATTTTGAATCTACCATACATATTGTACATATTTTCAATCTCATTTACATTTTGTATTTCAATTGCATTTTGTAAGTATTTTGAATCTACATTGCATTTTGTACGTATTTTGAAACTCAACTACATTTTGTGCGTATTTTTCAACTTTTTTTTTAGCATATTTTCCTTCTAAATTACTTTTTGTAAGTATTAAGTTACCACTCTACTTTTTGTGAGTCGTTTCAATCTGAGTTCCATTTTGTAAGTATTTTCAGTCTCACTTAATTGTCGTTATAGTTTCCATTTCATTGCCATTTTCGGTATCACCCAGACCATTAGGGGCCGATAACCTAGATGTTAGGCCCCTTAAAACAACAATTATCATCATCATCATCATCATCTTCTCTTCACATGAAAGGTGAACGATGTACAAAAATGTAAAACTGACTTTTTTTTCCGGTAGTGTATATTTAAAAATTTAAATCATGGTACAGGTAAAGTTGCAGATGTGGCAAAAATGAAGATGTACACTGTACTTTCGAAGAACCCTGCATATGAAGCAATGGGAAAGGTTGCTGCAACTTTGTGTGGAGATTCAAGTGGAAAGTTAACGTTGGATTTAACCCCAGCAGACATTGTTAAGTTCAAATATGTCCCCATTACCTCTTCTGATGTTGAACGCAGTTTCATTCAAATCTGTCCTTAGAGACGATAGGAGAAGATTCACTTTCCAGCACTTAAAAGAACATTTTGTAATCCATTGTTTTAGTAACAGAGAATAAAAGATTGCATGTTGTTCTAAGATCATATTGATATTAAAATGAGAAGAGCAATGTTATGTTTCAAGTGCAGGGTCATTATCTATGAGCACCCCGATAAAGACTGCACGCTAAGCCAGCTTTGACTGGCGCAGATTGCGGGCACACGTACATGGTCCAGCCGGTGGTTGGCGCGCACCTTTACACTTTTACCAAACATGTTCAATAATGTGTACTTACAGTGCTCATAGCCGATGCTGAAAATGTCCTCCCTCTCTTTTAACTCACACCAGACATCTTCTGATGAAAGAATGGACAACAATCACATCAATTTTTTTTGTTTTGTAAGAACACAACATTGTTACCTTTTTTATTATTTACGGAGCCTGTTTTCTTGAATCGTTTAGCGAGCCTCCTAATTGTACTGGCATTAGGCACAGGTCTTCCTGGAAACTTGATTCGAAATTTTTGTCTTGTTTCAGAACAAGACTTTCTGCTTTTCATATACGAATTATAGATATACAATATGTAACGTGTTTTTCGAGGGTTTTTTATGCCACTGGCATAAGTCAGTAGGAAGTCATTCTATATTTATTTATGCGGCAAATTGTTCAGCCAAGAGAATTTTTCATGTTAATTTATTATTATTATTAATTTATTATAATTATTATTAAGGTATTTTTCGGAGCATTTTATAAAAATTATAAGCATACAGATAGGTTTTCTATGTCTTAGAAAACCCTATCAAGCAAATTATTACGAACGACAATATTATAGAAAATTATGTGATTACGGAATTTTACGGAGTTTCGTCAGTTAGGGTATTTTGAGAGACATGACTCACTGGGAATTCAGATACAGGCTTATGCTTGTCAAGAAGTATGACGCAAGCCTGGGTCGCAACGTCAAGAAAACGTGAATAGTATGGAACGGCAATCGACTTCACCCTCCCGCCAAGTGTAATGAGCCTGAGGTGGGGATGTAGCGCGTGGGGAGCAGCCAATCAGTGGAGACCACGTAAGGTGGAAGACGGCTCCGTAGAGGGGATGCGACGGGTGCATATATCGTTTGGCGCGCCGTGGAGCAGGGACAATCTGGAAAGACTTGACCAGTACGATTGCAAGTGTGAGTCGCTCCGATGTTCCGTGGAGTGGAGGACTATCTGTTTAAAACTTAACCAGTGTGGTTGTACGAGTGTATGGCTCCGATGTTAGGACTATAAAGTCACCAAATCTACAAGTATATCATCAAATATCGACGAAGATGACGACGTCCAGAAGACTGTGGGAAGCACACAGCATCATCCAGTACGAGGGAAATGCTTCGGCAATTTCCAGTGGTAAGCGCGAATGACACAAAAGTACTCAATCTCTCGTTTCTCTTTGATTTAAATTCAGTATTTCAGTAACTTCATAGCTTGGAAATAAGAGTAAAATCAATAATTTATCAGACTCCGTTTTCACGTAATTTTCTATCGGTAATATTAAAATCGCAACGCTCCAATTTAAATTTTAAACTTATTATTATTAATTTTGCAATACTTGTTTTATATAATAAATTCATTTCTTTTTAGCTGTATGCCTCTCACCAAGGCGGTCCGGGTTCGATTCCCGGTCAATGCATGTGAGATTTTCGAAGTGAAATGCCATGTCCTGTGGTTCGGATTCCACGTAAAAAGGAGGTCCCGTGGCTCATGATCTCGCGATTGACGGTCACGTTAAACTACAAGCTTCCTTCCTTCCTTTTCCATTTCTTTTACAATGCAATCTTTGCTTTCAGTAGGTAGCATTAGATATGGACCAATTCCTTCTCCTGATCAAATTGTTTGTTGGGTTAATGATCAAATCATACCACGATCTGAGTGAATGGATTCTTGAAGGTGTTCTACCAGAGCTAGACGTTGTTAAAAACAAATTTAGATTTCAACATTGCGTTGAGGTCTTGGCGCCCATTAAAACAACATAGCTTAGGCAAAGGTAAACAGTTACATTTATCACCCAACAGTTAGGGGCAGTCAAACCGTTTCAACACGTTTGCGCAATGTGAATTGGTGTCTAGGCATGACCAACAATCACAGTTATCACAATACTCACTAAACGTGCAACAGTAACATCTAAGCTTTGCAGATACATGTCCATATGAATGACAAAACACATGTGAACTAATGATATGAGTCATTGGAGCGCCCCTACCACTGGCTGAACCATGTACGCGTGCGCGGTCTGCGCCAGTCAAAGTCGGCTTAGCATGCCCTGTTTATCGGGGCGCATATAGATAATGACCCTGTAGATTTACAGTAGAACCTCTCTTGTCCGTCCTCGGCTGTTCCGCTGCTCCGGTTGATCCGATCTTGCTAGAGCCGAATCTGCCCCGACCCGTCGCACCATTGTTGCTTTCAGGTACTTGTTGTTATCGCTTGTCTGTTTTAGTGCTCCGTCATCTATCGTATAGTTTCTGTCGTTGTCTGTGTTTTGAACAGTATGTACTGCACTGCAAAGTTTTTAGTGCTTACTGTTCGTTGGTTTTTGTGGATCAAGAAATGGAGGGACACTGCAGCAAAGTCTGGAATTTCATTTTCTAAACAAAAATGTGTAACTAACTTTCTTCCTAAGTAATTTTTTACTAGTGTACAGGATACCTTCAATTTTTACAGTACTGCTCTTTTTCAATATGTAATAACAGCTTTTGTGCGGTTTACTGTATTGCAATGTTTTTACTGTATACAACAGAGTCCCGGATTTTTGGTTTTAACGATATCCGGGAAATATTTCAGCAAACACAACTATTATCACAACGATATATTTACTCTAAATAACAATTTTTTAAATTATTGTAGCCACGAAATATCGCGAAATAAATTTATTTTGCAAAATATGTTATTTTCACCCTAATATGCTAAATGCCAACAAAACGCTGGTAATAAGATAATTTTTAAAAATATTTACTTTAAAATTAATTGAAATAGTCCCTTCATAGAAAATAAGAAACCTTAAAATATAAACGTTTCATAAGATGCGGGATAACAAAGTCCCTTCTCAGACTTGATTGGTTGAAGTCCTGAAAACCTGAAGTCCTGAAGTCCTCTGCATAATTTTGGGAACAACATACGTTTCACTAGTTAATTAGTGAGAAAAGGACTATGGTAGTCATGGAGAAGTAAATGTTAGGTTAGGTATTGCGCCAGAATTTATTTAAGGTCATTACCAAAGAACCGATCTGGATATGAACCGAGACCCCAGAAAAAAATAAAAGAGTGGATGAAAATTTTTATTTATTAAAAATTCGAGAAATATGGGAAAAACTGTATGGAAATGAGTGAAATACTATACATCTTATGCAATTATGAAAGGCAAGGAAGAAGGAATGATTTAAAGATGGACATATATTCTATTATATGAATGTGGGAGGTCCATATTGCGAGAGACATCACGCCACTTGAAGCGAGAGTTACGTCATGAAAGAGGGGAAGAGACGAAGGTCGAACTGCGGACTGAAGCGAGGAGAGGTGGTAGAAGTTACGTCACACCACGAGAGGGGAGGCAGAGAGACGGGAACTTGCCGAGTGTGGAGAACCGGACGAGAGAGGTCTTTCCAATTTGAGATTTGATCGAGTCAAGACCTCGAGAAGAAACCAGTATTCTTATAACAGTGCTACGGTTCATTAAAGTTGGAAGCAAAGAAGAGTGCAATTTCAGAACTTACTGTAACTTGAGGAGCAAGCTACATCTATAAAGCAGAACGGAACAGTATAACCAAATATTACAGTGCTTATGCAAAGTTGTTCCACATAGCTTGAAACATTTCGACAAGAAGATATTCAGTATTACTTCGTGTGAACGCATATTTGAACATTACATTAAAAATGCAAGTTAGAAGTCAGCAACGGGGAAGTCTTAATTATATCCAGTGGCGGCTGGTGTAGAAAATTAGTTGTGTGCTGTAGGCCTAACCCTCCTTCCAATTTTTTTAAATATATAAACATATAGAAACACTCACTCAGTGACGAAAAATGAAGTCCATACGTCGCTCCTTCTTGCTGCAGAACTTGTCCATCACCCTGGCATTGAACCCCTCCATACTGGAGACCATATTCTTCTCAATGGAGAGCATAGCGAGGGCACTTAGTCTTTCTTGTGCCATGGTGTTCCTCAGAAAGGTCTTGATCCTCTTCAGCGATGAAAAACACCTCTCAGGCTCTGAAGTAGTCATGGGTGTTGTTACTAATATCCTCAGAAGCTTGCTTGTTTGGCAGAACGTACCTTGCAGATTACTGGATATTATGAAATGCAGAAGAGGGACTGCCCCACCAATATTCCTAAAATCTGGCCTACAGTACAGAACCGACAGTTCTGTTCTGAGCCTTTTCTTTTCCAGCATGCTATAGGCCTGAACAGTTACACCTAGTTCCTTATCTGGAAACGTTTTGGAAAATCGTTCAAAGTTGGTGGAATCTAACAGTTTTGCTGCTTCCAGGTGATCCAAGGTTTGGAAGCGATCGCGGGCTTCTCGTGTTCTTCTATCACATACTTCCTTGGCATCAGTACGCCGACATGATAACTTTCTGCGCTTGTTTTCTGAAGCACACGTTTCTTCAGAAGTACCGGTACTAGCAATGTCTTCTACCGATTCCCTGATGTTGTTGATCACTTGCATGAAGTGTGACACAGCGGATTTTATCTTCACGGCATCAGCTGTTCTTGACTGCAACTGATTGTACATAATGTCCACATGTGGCTTCAATTTATGAAAGAAAATGTAGCCAAAATATGAATTCCTCGTCTTCTAAGCTGCGACGAAGTCCGTTTGCCTGCAGGCAAGTTTTATAGGATGGGGTTTTCTCCAGCATTAATAAACACTCCCTTATGGATACCCTTTGCTCGTACACCACATTTACGGTGCACGACCTGAAATTCCATCTAGTCGCTGGTCCAGTTGGAATTCTTCGAGCTGCCACTGCTTCTAAAGCAGACGTCCGTTGCGGCGACCTTGAGAAGAAAGCAGGGAACGCTGACAGGTGAGCGAAGAACATCCTAGCCGACTGATTCTGCGAAGCTGCATGTTCCATTGTTAAATTCAGTTGGTGTGCATAGCAGTGGATGTAATGTGCGTTGGGATAGCAGACTTTTAACTTTGCTTGCACTCCACCTTTACCACCACTCATTTCTGATGCCCCGTCGTAGGTCTGCGCAATAATTTTTTGTGGTGTAGCGTTAAACATGTTGTCCATTACACTTAAAATACATGATGCAAGGGAATCCGCATTCTGACCTTCTGGTTTAAAGAAGCCCCAAAAACGTTCATATGGAATACCATCTTTCTCATACCGAAATACCAACACTAACTCTGTCTGCTCTGAAACATCTGTAGTTTCATCCGCCATCACACTAACAAAATATGCTTGCTGCATTTCTTCTGCTATCACTTCTCTGCAGGTTTCTAGCATGCAGTCCAACAGCTCGTTCTGGTTGGTTTTTGAGGTCCCTTTGAAAACTCTATTAGATTCAATGTGCTCCTTTACTGCATTGTCTATACTGGAAATTAAATCTACTAGGCCCAAGAAAACGCCAGGATTGTCTGAATTATCACTTTCGTCGTGCCCTCTTAAAGCTAATTCAAACGCACCACAAAACTTAATGCAGTCTATAATTCTGGATAGCACATACCTGTTCTTCTCCACTTGTTGATTGTGCTTTTCTTTTTCTTCATGATAACCACGGCTTAATAGTGTTGCAATATTAACTGTTCCTAAAGCACTTAAATTTAAAGAATTATTGATGTGTTTCACGCTGTCATTATGCTTCCTCATTAAAGCGTTTAGATGTCCAAGATCTCTAACACCCACTGTTCCCCAAGAATCACTATTGCCAAAACACAAACAAGGAAAACAGAAAAGGGCATTTATAATTTCACACCCGCACACCCAATCGTTTTCCTACACTTTTCTATTAAATTTTCTAGTGTATGCAGATTTGTTAGAAGTGGCTTTCTGAGCAATATCTAAGTCCGGGGTAGGTCTACCTAACTTCTTTACCTTAGTTTTTTCTTCAAGAGTTCTGGTTGAAAATGGGGTTTTCAAGAGGCTCGCCACTGAGTTTTCCATATTGCACAAACACGCAAACAAACTCAACACATATACTCATTCCTCATACAAAATTAATTAAGTACTGCACACAATAACACCTCCAATTACAAAATATTCACGAACTCGGAAACACTTGGTCTGACCGCGCAAAAACAGTACTACTCAGTATTACCAAAAGCATTAAAATGAAACCAGCAACGCCGTAATGCAAAATCACATGATATTTTGCTATAGTGAAATTTATGAACTAGGCATCACAATAATCATGTCAATATTTTGACGGCATAAAAATTATAATTTTGATAGTACATCGATTAACAAAATGTGGCTATAGAACAAATAGGTTGGGAGTATTGAAAAATACCTTCTGGCGGGAACAGCTGATGGCTTCCTCTGCTTTTTTCACCCCTTTTTCTTTGAGCGATTCCCTCTTAAATCCTATTGCTGAGTCCAGATAGCGCCACTGGCCACGTTCAGATTTCGTGTGACCAGTGCTGCCTCTCTGTGGTCGAATAAAGAATCGCTGCGATGACTGGTCTTAGCTGTTTTCCCAACAGCACATCCAGAACACAAGGGAAAAGTTGGGCGCGCATGCGCAGAAGACAAAATTCGCCCCTCCTGCCAATAAACTTGGAAATTCTCGCTGGGCTGTGATCTGCACAGCTAACGCCGTGCACGGAGTGGAGCGCACGCCTAGATACCTCGAACCGTACATGTTCTGAACCTCGTAGTGAGGGGAGTAGAAATATTTCCTATTCTTTGCTTGACGTCTATTTTAAAGCGATGTATTTGTAGATAATAGGCCTACTATTAAAATAATTTATTTTGAAATAAAGCAATGTGCTGCAGCACTTCAGCACATAAGGAGCGGCCGCCCCTGATTATATCATCAGAGAAATGAGAATTACCATGTGCTAAGCTAAAGCATAGGGAAGTGGAGACTACAAAGATGTACAGTTGAATTCCAGAATTCACTAACATGAAAGGCGCAACAGAATATCTACATGACGCGCAACATCACCGAACAAAACTTATACTTTTCTACAAGAGTTCTAACACATCTTGAATATTCACAAACGCTTGCATAAACGACAATATTCAACCTAGACGAGATGTCAATTCTGAAGAAACGAGATGTCAATTCTGAAGAACCAAGATGTCAATTCTGAAGAGATGGAGAGGCGAAGCCGGACTACTTGCAGTGCACGGGGGACGGAGTGTTGGCGGAGCGAGCTGTTTCACGGTGAGGTCATTCACCGAGGACAGCATCGACCTTGTTCTACTGGGAGACGAGGCCAGCTGGTTCCGACACAAACCGATCTTCATAGCTGTGGGCGATACTATGAGATTCTCGACACGTTTGGTTTGGCAGGCGAGACGCAGGTATTCTCCAGACCAGAAATCAACTCAAGGTAGTGAAGAAATTGTCTTATTTCATGTAGAATTGTAGTAATGTTCTGTGATTATCCAATTGACCAACGGCATTATTTTTAACAGCATTTTTCATCAGCATTTTTCAACCGTATAATTTTGTCAAAGTAATTAATCTGTGTAGTTTTTGTGTAATAGTAATTTTTCGTATTTTTCTTCGGAGTTATTTGTCTCGTTCTTGAAAATTTCAGTCACTTGGACGAAATTTTGGCATGATGATGCTATTAACACTAAAGTTATATCAGAGTAAAACCGTGTAGTATTTTTCATATGTGCGTTAGATTTAATCTAATTAAATCTGTTTTATCGCAGCGATGGAATATAGAACAAATTGTTTAAAGGAATGTAGAACGAATTATTTAAAAGGAATGTAGAGTGAATTATTTAAAAGAATGTAGAGTGAACTATTTAAAAGGAGTAGAACGTTGAACGAATTAAAGAAGGAGTAAAATTGTAAATGAAATAAAATGAAGTTTATTAGAGCAAATTTAAGTACAGCATATTTAAGAAGTTATGTCACGAAGTGTAAAGAATATTTCGACAACTCATGATGTTGATTCGAGTGTCAGAAATTATTTTTCAACTAATTATGAACGAAAGTATTACGAAAAGCTTATACACATATGTCTAATGAGATTTAGAGCATTAAAAAAAGCATAGATGAATTTGTTAAACAAATATATTAATGGAAGGAAGTCAAACTTATATCTTTTGTTAAGAATATGAATATTTACTGATATTTCTTGAAAAGTTGTAATAAAATGTAAAGCTGAATTTAAACACGTGAAAAAGAAAGTTAACAAAGTTAAATCACAGGGTGATCAGAAAGTGAAAAGTACAGAGATTTATTGCAGAAATGGAATTATAAGCACGAGGCGAAGTTATATCAGGATAGAGAAGAATGTTAAAGTTAGGAAGTATATGTATTGAAGTGGAAGTTTATAGTTGAAATACCGTGCAAATTAAGGAGATATAAACGTAAAGGAGTTACGTATTTTTACGAAGGGAGGCGGAGGAGTCTCTAAGTTGTTCTAGTATTGATCGCAATGATTGTGAAGTTATGTGAGTGTATTAAGGGAAGATTCTGTACAGGGTGTTTAAGAGAGAAAGTAATTGTTGTATAATTATGGAAGAGGAGTGTGAGAACGAAGGTTAATGCCGTGCACTTCTAGTATTCACGTTTATCAGAAAATTGTTAACACAGTAAAGAATTTCAGAAATTATTTCAGTATTTCATGATAAATAGATAAAGGTAAAAAGGAACTGTGCTTAGCTTAAATGTTTGTCACTTATGTTCAATTGATCAAGACGAGTATTTATTACTTTCAACACGATAGTTGCGGTGTATATTTGGTATTTGATTGTTAAGAAAGTTGAGTAGATGAAAGACTTATTGAAGGAGAGACAATTTAATCTTTTCGACACTATAAAGTGTACAATTTGTGAGATCCATAAATGAATGTATATATGCACATAGTTCATGAATAATTTTTGACTAGATATGGAACTACGGTTTAGAGTTGAAGCGGATCTGTATAAAGTAGGGTAATACTTGGTATCACGCCGTTTCACATTTCCTTACTATATCAGTGCCACGTGCAAATTTATTTTTGGAGTTACTTTTGTTAGAGTGTCAGGGACAAACCATATTCAGGGAGGAAGCCAGTTTTTATACTTGTTTTTAGCTTAATAAACGGCTGGCGCTTTTTAGCGACTCAGTCAACTTTTATCTAAGCTGATACCGTTTTCATTGTCGTCATCGTCGAAAATAGTACTACGAGGTATAGATACAGGCGCTCACTATAGATTAGACCTTATCACCCCTCGAGATTGGAGTTTCTCGATTTGCTCTAAATGTAAATGATAGTAGAAATTTGTACCTTGGCTAGTAGTACTATTTTCTTTACGAATAATATTTATCCTGTATGTTCCTGAAATTCCCAATTTTACTTAGTAGGCATGGTAAGTTTGTGAGCTGGGTAACTTACATGTCTGCAATCCTTTATAGTGCTGTGGATATAAGTACTGATGGGTTTCTTCGGGCGCAGTATTGAACACAAATTCATTTGAGGTAAAGTTCTTTTGAAAAGAAAATAATAATAATAATAATAATAATAAAATACTAGAATAAATTATTTGTTACTCCCCCAAATGTTCGTATAATGTTCTTTGCAGGTTCGCTCATGACCGTGGTAAGTGATTTTTGAAAGGTGGCAAAAATACGATACGCATGTCATACGATGTTGGCATGTCAAAGAACCCATTTGAATTCACTAGGCCGAGTTCATAATGGCAAAATTAATCTCGGGAGTTTCCGCCAACACAAAGTTCCTCATTTCTCTACTAGAAAGCGCTATAATGTTCAAGGAGCTTAGATATCTAACATCTAACCTCCTTGACTTTCATAGTCAAGGAACAACGAAATTCGACATGCAAGCTACCCTCTGGGTGTCAAATAATAAAGCTTGAACCCGGCACCCGAGGCCATACGATATTATTATTATTATTATTTAACCAAATCCGTGCACCGTACACATGGTTATTAAGCACACTCACACCTCGCTTTTGTTATTTCACCACTTTGAACAATTCATTTCACTGCTTTGAAGCCTTTTATATTACCATAAATCAAGGTCCTTATATCATCATCATCATTTCCCCTTATCCAGCTTCTGCCGGGTCGGGGTATTTATGGCACTTCTCCACTTACCTCTTTCCTTCCACGATCTTGTCCCAGTCCAGATTTTTTTTTTTTTTTTTTATGCTGTTCTTCACTGAATCAATCCACCTTGTTCTAGGTCTTCCTCTTGCTCTCTTACCCTTGCACTTCTCCTCCAGCATCTGTCTTGGTATTCTATTTTCCTCCATGCTCTTTACATGTCCAAACCACCTTAGTTTATTCTTCTCAATTCTCTCATTTAGTTTTCCCATCCCAACTTCCTTCCTAACATCTTCATTCCTCACTCTGTCTTTCCTATCATACTTCTTAGGAATTTCATTTCACTGGCTTGGATTCTACTCTCTTGCCTGCTAGTCAGGGTCCAAGTCTCAGCTGCATAAGTTAATATGGGAACATAGTACACTTTATACATTACCTCCTTGCTTTTCCTTGGTACTTCCTTATCCCAAACAAGTTTTCTTACACTTTGATAGAATGCATTGCTCTGTTGTACCCTCCTGCCAATCTCCATGTCCAACCTACCAGTTTGCATCAATTCACTTCCTAGGTATTTGAACGTGTCCACAATTTCCAAACTCTGACTTCCAATTTTCACAGTGCCCTTTCCTTGTCTTTCCCCTCATCATCACCATGGTCTTGCATTCTCTATACTGATTTTCAGGCCGTACTTCTGAATATTTTCGTTCAGTGCATCTAGTTGTTTTTGCACTTCTTCGGTGTTCCTTCCCCAGACCACAATATCATCTGCAAATAACAGTAACTTCATTTCTTTATGTCCATATGCTTCCTTTGTTTCCTTTACAATTTCATCCATCACCATTATGAACAAGAGAGGTGACAGCACACTCCCCTGTCTTAGTCCAGTCTTGTTCCTAAACCAATCTGTCTTTCCAACTGGGGTCAGTACCCTGCTAACACAGTTGTTGTACATTGCTTGCACCATTTCCAACATTTCTCTTCCCAGTCTCTTCTTAACCATGGTTTCCCATACCTTCTCTCTGGGGACCCTATCATATGCCTTTTCTAGATCTATGAAAGTCATGATCAAATCCTCTCCATATTCCCAGTTCTTTTCCATCACCTGCCTCAAGTTAAAGATTGGGTCCACTGTGGATCTTCCACTCCTGAAGCCATACTGTTCCTCTTGCAACTCTCCTTCCACCTTTCTTCTCTCGAATATCCTTTCCAGTATTTTTACTATCTGTGATAAGAGGGTGATCCCTCTATAGTTATCACACACATGGTCCTTATACATACTGTAAATACCAGTGGCAGCTGGTAATAATTCTCTCGGTGGTGCCAGCAAATTAAATTTGCAATCAAATCTTTCCAACGGTGCAAGTATAGACACTGCATATTTTATGCTACAGGGTTAAGTTTCAAAATCACAGTATTTAACTGTGTAATTGTACAAGACGCGCAATACAACTTTGAGACAATTTCAGCTGCCACCGCAAAATAAACAGGTAAAATAAAATAAAATGAACAAGATGCCCTACCGTCAAGACTACCGTTCCTTACATACAAATATAAACTTGGGTAAGGATATCCGCTGCACTCAATATAATTAAGACAAAAATAATTTTATAACGCTACTGTTAAACATAGTATGTAGTAGTACTCTCATGCAGTCCATATCGCCTTAGGGGATTAAAAAATGCTTGGAGTCTGGTGCCCTTTAAGGGCTCCTTTCACTCCTTCGTTAGCGATGAAATTTTCAGGTTAATATTATTTTTATTTATTGGTTTAAAGTTTTTCTTTCACAATACATTAGAAGGAATGACAAGCCCCTAACCACTGCACCAGTAGCTGAATTGATAAAGTCTGATTATTCATACCATGGATAAATCTGTCATACCATGGATAAATCTGTCATAGCATTCATGATTGAGATTTTGCTAAGTGTACTCTTTACAACTAGAATATTCGCGGGCGAAGCCGCGACGGGTAATGCTAGTCACAAATAATGGGGCAGTGTAATTTTTTCCAGGAGTGTCATTACATATTTATATCTTGTATGAAACCATTTCTCACTTAGTGCAATTTTGCATACGTCCCCCTTAAATTGCATTTTGTGACAATTTTGAATCTAAGTTACATTTTGTAAGTATTTTCTATCTAAATTGCATTTTGTAAATATTGTTAATTCAAATAAAAGTACAGTAAGTATGTAGTTAGTTTTAGTTGTAAGTAGGTAGTTAGTTTGTCTATTAGATAATGTCATTTTTCTATTAGACTGTGGTGTGTGAGTGTGTCTGGTAGCAGTTGCATTGTTTATTAGTTATAGTTCATTGTTTCAGTAGACTGTGATGTGTGAGGGTGCATGTGAGTGTGCCTGTTGACAGACTGTTTTAGTGGTAGTATTTGTTGTTGGTGGAACTTAAGTTTTTTGTTAGTAGAGTTTTGGTATTTAATTGTTAGTACGGTAGAAGGTTAGTATTTTTGTTAGTAGAATTGCTCTTTACTTATTCTGAAAGGGAGTAGCAGCCTTTCAGAATAAATCAATTCTTTACTAGTCTTATAGACGGTTAAGATATTGATAATATAAGCCAATAATGGCTACACTGCGTCCTGCTGCACGGCTGAAAGCAACGGGAAACTACAGCCGTATGTTATTCCCGAGGATATGCACCTCTCTATGCATAATTACATGTGATGATGGTCTCCTCCCTTGTAAAATTTCAATCCGGAGGTAAACTAGTCCCCCGTTCGGATCTCCGGGTGGGGACTACTCGAGAGGGGGTTAACATCACAGAAGTGACAAAGAGGAAATCTGACATTCTACGGATCGGAGCGTGGAATGTTAGAAGTCTGCTAGGAAGTGGAAGGTTAGAAAATTTAGGAAGGGAAATGGATAGGTTGAGGTTGGATTTGGTTGGGATTAGTGAAATGCGCTGGCAGGAAGAAAAGGACTTTTGGTCAGGAGACTATAGGGTCATTAGCACTAAATCAAACAATGGCCAAGCAGGGGTTGGCCTCATATTGAGTAGGAAACTTGGACGCGGGTGGAATATTATGAGCAATATAGTGAAGGGATTATTGTAGCAAAAATCAATACAAAACCTACCTGCACTACAGTGGTACAAGTCTATATGCCTACCAGTCAAGCTGATGATGAGGATGTTGAAAAGGTCTACGAAGAAATAGACGAAATTCTGAGGTATATCAAGGGTGATGAAAATGTTATAGTAATGGGAGATTGGAATGCTGTGGTAGGAAAAGGGAGAGAAGGGAAGATAGTAGGAGATTTCGGAATAGGTGAAAGGAATGATCGAGGAAGCAGGCTGGTAGAATTCTGCACCGAGCATGAATTGGTCATAGCTAACACCTTATTCAATAACCACAATAGAAGAATATACACATGGATGAGACCAGGAGATACAGGGCGTTACCAAATCGACTTCATTATGGTCAAGCAGAGGTTTCGAAACCAGATTTTGGATTGTAAAACATATCCTGGTGCTGACATAAACTCTGATCACAATCTGGTTGTAATGAAATGCAGATTAAAGTTGAAGAAACTGAAGAAAAGTCAAAAGCCAAAAAGGTGGGCAATAGACAGACTGAAAGAGAAGGATGTAAACGAAAGATTCAAGAAGAGTATAAAGGAAGGACTAATGAAAAACCCTAAACAAACTTCAATTGCAGACGAATGGGCACTTTTGAAGAATGAAATAACAAAATCCGCAGAAGAAAACATTGGTAGGAAAGAAAGAATAGGTAGAAAACCGTGGATCACTCAGGATATACTAGAATTGATGGATGAAAGGCGGAAACACAAGAATCTAAGAGATGAAAAGGGGAAAGCAGAATACAGATGTCTGAGAAATGAGGTTAACAAGAAGTGCAAGGAAGCGAAAGAAGAATGGTTGAAAGAGAAATGTGCAGGTATAGAAAATTGTCTGAAATTAGGAAAAGTAGACACAGCTTA
This sequence comes from Meconema thalassinum, assembly GCA_946902985.2. Taxonomy (NCBI): domain Eukaryota; kingdom Metazoa; phylum Arthropoda; class Insecta; order Orthoptera; family Tettigoniidae; genus Meconema; species Meconema thalassinum. The sequence goes on from OX336395.1 coordinate 196,962,053, forward strand.
TCAAAGGATTAAGAATACTTTTGGGGAAAAGAAGACTAAGTGCTGTAATATTAAGGACACAAATGGAAAGCCTCTAACAGATAGGGAAGAAAAGGTTGACAGATGGAAAGCTTACATAGAGAGTTTGTATAAGGGAAAGGAGATTGAGAATCATGTAATGGAAAGGGAGGAGGAAATTGATGAGGATGCGAAAGGAGATTTAATATTGAGATCAGAATTTGATAGAGCTTTGGAAGACTTAAGCAGGAACAAAGCACCAGGCATAGATGATATACCGATTGAGTTGCTACGCTGCATAGGAGATGAAGGTCTGATCAGGTTATTTCACTTGGTGTGTAGGATTTATGAGACAGGTGAGGTACCCCCTGATTTCAAGAAGAATGTAATCGTCCCTATACCAAAGAAAGTGGGAGCTGACAGATGTGAAGATTACCGTACAATCAGCTTGATTACTCATGCTTCAAAGATCCTGTCTAGAATAATTTACAAGAGGATTGAAAGCCAGATAGAAACGGAGTTGGGTGAAGACCAGTTTGGTTTCAGGAGAAATGTAGGAACAAGGGAAGCTGTATTAAGTCTTAGGCTGATTTTGGAAGGTAGAATAAGGAAAGATAAGAGAACGTTCATGGCTTTTGTAGACTTAGAAAAGGCTTTTGATAACGTTGATTGGACTAAATTGTTTGACATTTTGAAATCAATTGGAATAAAGTACAGGGATAGGAGGGTGATATACAATCTGTACAGAAACCAGACAGCAGTCATTCGAGTTGAAGGACATGAGAGAGAAGCTGGTATTCAGAAAGGTGTAAGGCAAGGCTGCAACTTATCACCCATACTTTTCAATCTTTACATTGAACAAGCAATGAAGGAAATTAGAGAAAAATTTAAAGTGGGAGTGAAGATTCAAGGAGAAATAATTTCAACTCTGAGATTTGCTGATGACATTGTCATCTTGGCCGACAAGCCTGAGGATTTGAATGAGTTTTTGAATGGTATGGACTCCGTCTTACGGAAAGAATTCATGATGAAAATAAATAAATGTAAAACAAAAATACTGGAATGCAGCCGAAATAAATCAGAAACCTCTATGGAGATCAAATTGGCAGGTGAAAAGCTGAAGGAAGTAGGAGACTTCTGTTACTTAGGAAGCAGAATAACCAGTGATGGACGAAGCAAAGAGGATATTAAAAGTAGGTTGGCTCAGGCAAAGAAAGCATTTCTACAAAAAGGGAATCTGCTGACATCGAATATAGATTTAGGTATTAGGAAGTCATTTTTGAAAGCCTTTGTCTGGAGCGTGGCGCTCTATGGAAGTGAAACTTGGACTATTGGTGCAGCAGAAAAGAGGAGAATTGAAGCATTTGAAATGTGGTGTTACAGGAGAATGATGAAGATCAGATGGGTAGATAGGGTTACAAACAAAGAGGTATTAAGACGAGTGGGAGAGGAGAGATGTTTCTGGCGACTGCTAATGAAGAGAAGAGATAGGTTGGTAGGACACATACTAAGACACCCAGGAATAGCAAGCTTAGTTATGGAAGGAAGGGTCGAGGACAAAAACTGTAGGGGTAGACCAAGATTAGAATATGTTAAACAGATTGCCTCCGATGTAGGGTGTCGGAGCTATGTAGAGATGAAACGATTAGCTCAGGACAGGGAGGCATGGAGAGCTGCATCAAACCAGTCAAAAGACTGAAGACTCAAACAACAACTGTTAAACACTTGCAATGCCACCAGAAAAGTTCACAAACCTGAGAATTTGTATTTGCGTTCTGGTAGGCCTCACTGTGTCACGAACTTAAAACCAACGAAACAAAGCAAAAAGTTCGGATTGTTACATTATAAATAGGGAGAAAATTATTCCTGCGACCAATATGAGTGTGAAGAAGTCGCTAAATGTATAACTAGAAAGAACTAAAAGCATCGTGTATATATTTAATAGTTCCAGATATATTGACAAAGCATTAAATTGGGAACCTTGGAGCTGCGCCTTCTGAATTGTGCTGCCATATGTTTTACTCTGCTGGTTGAAATATAAATCACTTCAAGAAGTTCTAGCTTGGGCTTTCATGCTGCACTCTGGTGAATGCGCCACGCGACTGTTGACTCTACCTAAAGGTAATCTGTTGCCAACACAACACAATACAACACATGCAAAGCCAAACCAAACTAGCCCTATTGGTACTGAGTCTTATTTTCGGAGGTGGAGCCCGTGTGATCTAGCTCATGCATTCAGGAAAGCGCCGTCAGACCGTATGTCAGTTCGCGCGCTTGTTCAAATGAATGCAGAATAAGGTATGCTTGCCATTTCCTTGAAATTTAAAATTAATACAAACTGTTATTGAGAGGGATTGAGGGGGATTATTAATGGAAACAGAGCCTATTTTGCCAATCTGAAACTCATTAAGTCTCAATTGTAAAACTCAAAATTTACAAGACCTTGATCAGACCAGAGTTAACTTATGGCTCTGAAACATGGAATATGTTGGTTCAGGATTGCAATAAACTTAGGGTGTTTGAGAGGAAAATAATACGGAGAATTCATGGTGCTGTATTGGATAGAGGAGAATGGAGGATACGAACTAATAGGGAAATAGATGAAATACTCAAAAGCGAAGACATTGTTCGATATATAAAGTCACAAAGACTATGATGGCTGGGCCACATTGAAAGGATGGAAGACAAAAGAACACCAAAGATTGTATATAAAGACAGAATGGAAAGAAGACGACGCCCTGGGAGACCAAGGAATCGATGGGAAGATGAAATGGAGGTGGACTTGCAAACAATGAACGTACGACCCTGGAGAACAGCTGTCCAAGATCGAGATCGATGGAAATCTGTGGTTGGCGAGGCCAAAGCTCACACCGGGCTGTAGTGCCAGATGAAGAAGAATTGAGAGGGCACATTGGTGGTGCCATGGCACACCGGCACTACCTCACGGGCCGCCCATGGTACATACGCACAGTAGTCATTTTGCAGTTCAGAGATTATTTTAATGTAAATTCATATTTTTCTGTATTTCTGATAATCCGACCTTTTTTGCATTCCGACCATACCCTCAGTCCCAAAGGTGACGAATTACAGGGGTTATTATACTGTACTTTGTTTAGCTTCTTTGAATTTGGATATTAAAATAGAAATTGTAGTTTTTTTGTGATTTTAAGTCGATATAAAATTCCATATTTTCATAAAAAACTAAATATGTATGGTATGAACATATTTCATTACTTATTACAGTGGAACTTGGATAATTCGAACCTCAAGGGACCAGTAAAAAAAATTGAATTATCCAAAAATTCGAATTAAAAAAGTTTTTTGAAAAGGGTGGAGAAAATATATTGTATTACGTTTACATAATGATTTACGTTCAACAAAGCAGATTAACAGACAATGGTACTTTATAAAGACTGTATCGTGAATAACCTCAAAAGTTTCAAATGAAAAATAAAACCAAAATGTACTATTCACCTATTTAACGACAGTATTAATCCAGCAATCTAGTTACGTCTTAGAGAAATCTATTGTTTTTCAAAATAGTTTGAGATTTTTACTTGTTTCCTACAATTAAGTCTTTCAGCCATCACAAAAGAATCTAACAAATTTAAGGAACGGAAAACAGAACTACTTACGTCATTTCTACTTTAAAAAAACGCCTAAGTTCTGTGATGTGGTTTGTTGCTTTGGGGCTGCACTAGGAACAGTTTTTTCGGGAATTGTCCCAACTGTTTGGCTTCCGAACGGCTTTTTATACTAAAAACGTCGAATTATCCAAAATATAATTCGAATTAACCACGATTTTTTAGCATTGATTGTATATAAAATGCTAGGGACCAAGGGAAAAATTCGAATTAAAGAAGATTTCGAATTATAGAAGTTTGAATTAGCCATGTTCCACTGTATTAGCATACATACATCCATTCCCTGATTATTAAGCATATTCACACCTTCCTTTTATTTTTCATTTCACAACTGTTGACGGATAGAGTGGTAGAAGCCATCGAGAAAAGTGGTTAAACTTTAAATGTTAAGAAAACCAGTTTCACAGTAATTTCAAAAGAGAATGATCCAGGAAATTTGATAATCAAAGGTGAAGCAGTTCAAAAAGTTCAGAAATACAGATATTTAGGGACCATAGTTAATGATACCAATGATTGCTCTCAAGAAATTAAGGCCAGGATAGGATAAGCCAGAAGTGCATTCAATCAAATGAGAAATTTATTGTGCAATAGAGACCTTAGTATAAATTTAAAACCAAGGTTGCTAAAATGTTATGTGTTCTCGGTACTCTACTTCGGTATGGAAGCTTGGACACTCAAACAAGTCATGATTAACAGACTAGATACGTTTCAGATGTGGACATATCGAAGGATCTTAGGAGTAAGCTGGATGGAAAGAATCACAAATCTTGAGATATTGCGTAGGATAGGTAAAGATAAGGCAAAATTAGGAAGTTACAATACTAGGGTCATATAATGAGAGGAGACAGGTATCGTCTTTTACAAGAAATTATTCAAGGGAAGGTTGAGGGCAGAAGGAGTCAAGGAAGAAGAAGGATCTCTTGGTTGGACAATGGTTCAAGTGTAGTTCCAGTGAACTTTTCAGTGCTGCTAGATCCAAAAACCAGATTGCTGTGATGATGGCACATGAAGAAGAAGATGGATATTTTATTTCACTGCTTTGAAGCCTTTTATATCACCATAAATCAGGGTCCCTAGTAGCGATGTGGGCCGGGTTAATACCCAGTGGGAAGGTAAATATAAATTGAGTATTTACCCGGGTATATACCCAGTGGTCATTTTAATACCCACAATGAGGGTATTATCAGTTTTTTGAGCTTTGTACAACACTTTTTGATGTGTTGATGAAGTGTTGGAGAAACAAGGACTGCCTTAAATTGAAATCAGGAACAATATTGATCAAAAAAAAAAAACAATGAACGTCCTTTTTTTTTTGAGGGGGGGGGGGTGTATTTATATGTTTTGGCACTGTAACCTTGTCTTTAGGTGTGTTATTTCCTTAAACTAAAGTACAATATTGTATAAAACCTTTTGGTTGTTTTGTGTTTTAAATTTTTAAATGGATATGGGAAAAAGAACCGGGAAGGAGAGGAACTTGTAAACTTTTGTGAAAGGAATGGACTGATAGTGGGTAATTCATGGTTTCGGAAGAAAAACAGCAGGAAAATTACGAGATATGGTTGGGGCGATAGAAGAACAAAATCAGTAATTGACTACTTTCTGGTGGAAAGGACTAATCGCAGAAAGCTGATAGATGTGACAGCTTTACCAGGAGAAGCATTTGATGGGGACCATAGAGTTGTGGTAGCAAAATTTAGATGGGAAAAATTGGAAAACCTAAAGGAGATCAGAGAAAGTAAAATAAAAGTATGGAAATTGAAAGACAAAACCGTACAGGAAAATTTTCAGGAGAGATTGAAGCAACAAATCCCAGTTACTGAAGTGGAAAACATAGAAGAGGAATGGTCTCACTTTAAAAAGGCATTTGTTGGTGCAGCAGAGAGTGCTTGTGGTAGGACGTCAACAAGAGTGAAAGAGAAGGAGACACCATGGTGGAATGAGGAAGTGAGGAAAGCAGTGAAAGAAAAGAAGTCTGCATAGAAAGAATGGAACCGAGATCAAACAGAAGAAAGCAAAAGGAAGTATCACGACAGCAAACGGAGGTGTAAGAAAGTGGTAGGAGAAGAAAAGAAGAAAAGTTGGGAAGAATTTACACGAAGAATGGAAACAGATGTAAGTGGCAGTAAAAGGATGCTGTATGGGCTTCTAAGAAGTAAGAGGAAAGAAATAGTTACTACAAAGCTAGTGAAAAAGGAAGATGGAGAGTTGTTAACACACCCAGAAGAGATAAAGGGACGATGGAAGGAGTATTTCGATAAGCTTTTGAATGTGAGCAATGGTACTGGTGAGATGGAAGTGACACAACCTGACGACTCTATAACAGAAGATGATATAACAATGCTGGAGGTGGAATTAGCAGTACAGGAAATGAAGATGGGAAAAGCAACAGGGGTGGATGAAGTCAGTGTAGAAATGATAAAGGCTGCTGGACCTGTTGGTATGCAATGGCTGTATCGAATGCTAAAGTGTGTGTGGAAATGGAAATGTGTACCAGAAGACTGGAAGAAAGGGCTAATAATACCAGTGTTTAAGAAGGGGGACAAGAAGGTGTGTGATAACTATAGAGGGATCACCCTCATATCACAGATAGTAAAAATACTGGAAAGGATATTAGAAAGAAGAATGAGAAGAAAGGTGGAAGGAGAGTTGCAAGAGGAACAGTATGGCTTCAGGAGTGGGAGATCCACAGTGGACCCAATCTTTAGCTTGAGGCAGGTGATGGAAAAGAACTGGGAATATGGAGAGGATTTGATCATGACTTTCATAGATCTAGAAAAGGCATATGATAGTGTCCCCAGAGAGAAGGTATGGGAAACCATGGTTAAGAAGAGACTGGGAAGAGAAATGTTGGAAATGGTGCAAGCAATGTACAACAACTGTGTTAGCAGGGTACTGACCCCAGTTGGAAAGACAGATTGGTTTACGAACAAGACTGGACTAAGACAGGGGAGTGTGCTGTCACCTCTCTTGTTCATAATGGTGATGGATGAAATAGTAAAAGAAACAAAGGAAGCATATGAACATAAAGAAATGAAGTTACTGTTATTTGCAGATGATATTGTGGTCTGGGGAAGGAACACCGAAGAAGTGCAAAAACAACTAGATGCACTGAACGAAAATATTCAGAAGTATGGCCTGAAAATCAGTATAGAGAAAAGCAAGACCATGGTGATGACAAGAGGGGAAAGACAAGGAAAGGGCACTGTGAAAATTGGAAGTCAGAGTTTGGAAATTGTGGACACGTTCAAATACCTAGGAAGTGAATTGATGCAAACTGGTAGGTTGGACATGGAGATTGGCAGGAGGGTACAGCAGAGCAATGCATTCTATCAAAGTGTAAGAAAACTTGTTTGGGATAAGGAAGTACCAAGGAAAAGCAAGGAGGTAATGTATAAAGTGTATTATGTACCCATATTAACTTATGCAGCTGAGACTTGGACCCTGACAAGCAGGCAAGAGAGTAGAATCCAAGCCAGTGAAATGAAATTCCTAAGAAGTATGATAGGAAAGACAAGGAAAGACAGAGTGAGGAATGAAGATGTTAGGAAGGAAGTTGGGATGGGAAAACTAAATGAGAGAATTGAGAAGAATAAACTAAGGTGGTTTGGACATGTAAAGAGGATGGAGGAAAATAGAATACCAAGACAGATGCTGGAGGCGAAGTGCAAGGGTAAGAGACCAAGAGGAAGACCTAGAACAAGGTGGATGGATTCAGTGAAGAACGGCGTAAGAAAAAGAAATCTGGACTGGGACAAGATCGTGGAAGAAGAATGGTGGAAGGAAAGAGGAAAGTGGAGAAGTGCCATAAATACCCCGACCCGGCAGGAGCTGGATAAGGGGAAATGATGATGATGATGATGACCAAGTTATTGAGAAGGTCTAGTTTTATTACGGTACTGGAAATGAGCAACAAAGATGTGGGAGGGAAAAGCTACTTTTGTAGTAAAAAGAATAGGCTATATGCATATTAATTGAAATGTGTATATGCCAAAACTCAAAAGGTAATAAAATATATTCAATAGAAAGGACATTTGAAAAAAAAAAATGCTTAGTAAAAGTGCTTTAAGCTATTTTTCATTCAATTTTAAATATAAAGAAAAAAATCATTTCTAAAAAGTTAATGTAGAATAGTTTGCATACCGGTACCCTTTTTTAAGGTTCAACTTACCACGACACAGGATTTTTAATGAAACATCTAAAATACCCGGGTATTTACCCAAATTGGGTTTTTACCATAGTCTATACCCTTGGTATTTACCCCGATTTATAAATACCTGGGTATTTTACATCACTAGTCCCTAGTCATCAGACAAATTCTACAGGCACTGAAGAACACAATGTCCAAGTGAAACAACAAAAACTAACCCTCTACTGCACCTCCTCGCACAGGATCAGACCGCTTCCCGTCGATGTCACTAGGCTTTTACATTCTTGGCAGAACTGAATATCGAACCCAAGACTGATCCTAATGACTACACCACAGTGTCATATGCTTGCTTGGAAAAGATGTTAACCCAATAGGGGAATGTAGTTTTGTATGTCCATGACCTTGGCCATGTTCTAGTATCATTTCTGAGTGGTAGATAAAAGGAATTTGTATTTTAAAGTAGACCTTATCTTATAGATGTCGAATGTGGTTTTGCATAATGCACTATGCTCCGTATGTCATGTGGAAACTTGGCCTACAGGTAATTGCAAAATTAATTTATTAGCCAATAGATATATTTATTGTGTTTGTCCAAGGACACAGATGACATCACTATCTTTATTTGCCTTCTACAGGAAAGGTTTCTAGATAAATACATAAGTTCTAATAATGTGTCAAGTGATGGCCATCTGACAGCTCGTGAACTTTCTTTACAAACGTGTACATGTTCGATTGATTTTTCTCATTCATCATACATTTATAGTAGGCGATATAATATATATCTTTTTATTCATTTCAAAGACCAATCTAGGTAACTTACTTGATTAACTTTTCTTGTAATAACCATTTCTTGTTTTTACATTATTTCCAGGATATGTCATGTTGTATTTTCAGATTCCAGAAAAAAAAAATATAATGCACATTTTAGCAATAACATTAGGATAGTTTAGTTTATAGAATTATTTACTTTAAGATAGTTTAATTTGTCGACAAAGAAATCAACAAAATTCAAATATCTAGGTTCTGTCATTGCTGAAGATGGCACGATAACCGCCGATATAATCCATAGGGCCACATCTGGGTGGAACAAATGGCGCGAACTAACAGGAGTATTTAGTGATCCGAAAATACCCATAAGAACGAAGGGGAAAGTTTATAAAACAGCCGTAAGACCAATCCTACTCTATGGTAGTGAAACATGGGCTACTACAAAGGCACATGAGCAAAAGCTACATACCACTGAAATGTGTATGTTACGTTGGGCAGGTGGAGTTACTCTCAAAGATAAAATCCGTAATGAACATGTGTGGGGCAGTTTCAAAGTAGCGCCTATAACAGAGAAACTTTTAGTAACCAGGCTAAGGTGGTATGGACATGTTATGCAAAGACCGGAGAATCATGTAGTGAAGAAGTGCCTTTCCATGACTACGCAAAAGAGAGTGAGCGGCAGACCCCAAACAACATGGATGACGAATGTCCAGAGGGACATGAGAGTATTGGGCCTATCTGCTGATGATGCTTTACAACGAAATGACTGGCGCCTCAGGATTAAGAAAGCCGACCCCCGCATAACGGGAAAAGGCGAGGAGGAAGAGAGAGTCGACAAAGAAATCATTGCTATATCGAAACATGTACAAAATTGTACTAATTTTCTTTTTAAATTAATATTGGTTGATAGAGATACTGTAGTTCATATTCTTCGACTATTAACCCGTGCTCCTCGTAACACTTGAAATATTAAGCTCTTTTCATTTTATACCTGCCTTGGGGTGTAGCAACAGCCATTCCTGAGGTCATGGGTTTGATTCCTGGTTCTCTGCCAAGAAATTGAATTCTGTTCTAAGAGATGGACGTGGGTACACTCAACCTCGTAAGGAGAGCTGGGTCTATTTGCCACCTCAGACAGCCTAGAAATGGTCTGTGATTTCCCATCTTCTTTCAAATGCTGCCTCCAATCACAAATGCATGCCTGGTTTAGATTTTTATTTGTAGCTGAAGAAGACTAACCTAACTATCCCACAGGTGATAGAACTCAATTTCCAGAATTGTAATGTTTTTTGAAAAATATAACTCAGATATTCAAAACAAAAGTTTGGTGCTTTTCAGTAGCTCAACATGAGTGTACCCAAAATATTTGAGTTATACTCTAATCCTGAAAAGCACCAAACTTTTGTTTACTAAGGCAACACTGAAAAATGGCTTCAAACGCCATAATACCTGATAGTGTTATTAATATTTTTCAGCAAAGGTGCACTAAATAGAAAATATTGCATTTTTCCCCCTATCAAGTGACCCTATTGAAATAGCGGAAGAGATGGAAAAACTACTTTCTAAATCTATACAGGGTGTTTCAAAAATACTTTTACTAACTTTGGGGATTGGTTCCTTACACCAAAACAAGATAAAAAGTTCATGTACACATATGTCCCAAAATCCTTCGTTTTCGATTTATTAATGAAAGAACTATGGACATAAAGAAATGAAGTTACTGTTATTTGCAGGGAGTGTCCTAGCAGATGATGGAAGGATAAGTGAGGAAGTTGGTAAGAGGATCCAACAAGCAAATGGGTTTTACCAGAGTGTGAGGGGTCTGGTGTGGAACCAGGAAGTTTCGGAGAAATGTAAAAGAATCTTGTATTCAACATATTACACTCCTATATTGACGTATGCAGCAGGCACGTGGACAACAACTAAACGGGAGGAAAGTAGAATCCAGGCAGCTGAGATGAAGTTCCTTAGAGGTATAATTGGAAACACCCGCAGAGACAAAATCAGAAACAAGGAAATTAGGAAGAAAACAGGATTCCCAAAGTTACAAGACAAAATCGAGATCAGTAAGCTAAAATGGTTTGGACATATGATGCGAATGGGAGAAGACAGAGTCCCGAAGAGATTATTTACTGAGAAAGTCACAGGAAGGCGCCAAAGGGGAAGGCCGAGGATGAGGTGGATGGATGCAGTGAGAGAGAGCGTTGAGAAAAGAGGAGTGAAAGTGGAGGATGTACTGGAAGAGGGACGAGAGTGGTGGAGAGACAGAAGAGTATGGAGGTCCTTGATTCACACACCGACCCAGATCACTGGAACCGGGAAATGAAGAAGATGAAGAAGAAGATTGTGGTCTGGGGAAGGGACACCGAAGAAGTGCAAAAACAACTAGATGCACTGAACGAAAATATTCAGAAGTACGGCCTGAAAATCAGTATAGAGAAACGCAAGACCATGGTGATGACAAGAGGGGAAAGACAAGGAAAGGGCACTGTAAAAATTGGAAGTCTGAGTTTGGAAATTGTGGGCACGTTCAAATACCTAGGAAGTGAATTGATGCAAACTGGTAGGTTGGACATGGAGATTGGCAGGAGAGTACAGCAGAGCAATGCATTCTATCAAAGTGTAAGAAAACTTGTTTGGGATAAGGAAGTACCAAGGAAAAGCAAGGAGGTAATTCATAAAGTGTATTATGTACCCATATTAACTTATGCAGCTGAGACTTGGACCCTGACAAGCAGGCAAGAGAGTAGAATCCAAGCCAGTGAAATGATATTCCTAAGAAGTATGATAGGAAAGGCAAGGAAAGACAGAGGAATAAAGATTTTAGGAAGGAAGTTGGGATGGGAAAACTAAATGAGAGAATTGAGAAGAATAAACTAAGATGGTTTGAACATGTAAAGAGGGTGGAGGAAAATAGAATACCAAGACAGATGCTGGAGGCAAGGTAAGAGAGCAGGAGGAAGACCTAGAACAAAGTGGATCGATTCAGTGAAGAACAGCGTAAGAAAAAGAAATCTGAACTGGGACAAGATCGTGGAAGAAGAATTGTGGAAGGAAAGAGGAAAGTGGAGAAGTGCCATAAATACCCCGACCCGGCAGGAGCTGGATAAAAGGAAATGATATGATGATGATAATGAAAGAACATTGTACAGTGACACATTAATTGACAGCCTGTTTGGAAGTGTTTAACACCGATAGAAGGAAAAACTGTCATATGCACAGGTGTCCCAGTCCCGGGAGGGACTGTTGAACACATTGCTACACTGATAACACTTCACCACACACAGCTCACAACAAGTGCTCGAAATGTCCTCCTCTTGCGTCAAGTCATGCATGAACACGTCACATCATGGACTGCCGGACCCGTTCGAATGGTGTCGCAGGCGTCCAGGGTACGTCGATAAAGAGTTTCCACATCTGGGATGTCTACGGCATACACCAATTGTTTCAGGTGCCCCCACAGATAAAAGTCTAACGGATTGAGGTCTGCTGACCGTGCAGGCCATGGAATGGGTCCTCCTCTGCTCAACCATCTGTCCTGGAAGATCTACGTCAGTGCAGTGCGAACAAGGTGACTAAAGTGTGCAGGAGCCCCGTCATGCATCCACCACATACGTTGTCGTATTTGCAGGGGCACATCGTCGAGCAGTAAGTCTGGAAGGGTGTTCTGGATAAAGTCTCTGGAGACAGCATCTGTAAGACATGCTGGTAGAACGTATGGACCTACCAGACAGTCACCTACAATGCCAGATGGCTGATGGCGAGCCTGTCTGGAACACCTGTGCATATGACAGTTTTTCCATCTGTCGGTGTCAGGAACCTTTTTTGATATGAGTTCATGTGTTAAGCACTTCCAAACAGGCTGTCAATTAATGTGTCACTGTACAATGTTCTTTCATTAATAAAGCGAAATTGAATGATTTTGGGACATGTGTATATGAACTTCTTTTTCTTATTTTGGTGTAAAGAACCAATCCCCAAAGTTTGTAAAAGTATTTTTGAAACACCCTGTATAATGGAGAATGTACTGACCTTGAAGAGGTGGAAAGTGAGGTCCTCAGTAGCCAAGATGAAGAAAATCTGCTAACTTAGAGTGCAAAGATCAGCTGGAGACTACTAGCTAAGTGCTGACATGATCTAAGCTGCAGGAATCAACGGACCACAGTGCCTATACAGAATGCTCAATACCATGGAGAACAGAACAAATACCATCTGACTGGGCCAAAGGAGTTATTGTCCCGTTATTCAAGAAAGGCAGTAGAAGAAAATGCACAAGCTACCGTGGAATTACACTTTTATCTCGTGGTCTAAAAATTCTTGAAAATGTCATAGAAAAACCAAGAATCATAATTGAACCACAACTAGAAGAGGAGCAGTGTGGTTTTTTGCAGAAACTGATCCATAACCGATTTGATTTTTGCCATAAGAATGATAGTTTATTTAAGGATTACATACATAGGACCATGAAGTTCCATTGGACACATATTATCCGCTCTCATACATAAAAAATACAGCATGATCAACAATCATTAAATTTAACTAACTATAATCTATATTTATAGTGGTGTTGGATGAAATCATACGAAAAGTGGTAAATAGCATTGGGGAAAGAAAAATGAAGGCAATGTTGTTTGCTGATGACCTTCTGGTATGGGGAGAGGACGAGGAAGAAGTACAAGAGCAATTAGATGAGTGGGAGAAGGTAGTGTTATCATATGGGATGAAGTTCTCAGCACAAAAGAGTGAAGTGGTCATCACAACAAGGAAGAAGAACAGACTGGATATGGGCATAACACTTGGAGGACAGCAGTTGCAGAAAGTAGAATGCTTCAAGTACTTGGGAAGCATAATTGAAGAAAAGGGAGGCAATAGGATGGAAATAAATGAAAGGGGAAGGTGCGCAGATGGATTTTTCAAGAGTGTTAGGGGGATGTTATAGAATAAAGATGTACCACAAAAATGTAAAGGAATCATCTACAAGACCTACTTTGTGCCAATTTTGACATATGGTTCAGAAACATGGGTGATGAAGGAAAGGGACAAGAATAAAATACGAGCAGTGGAGATGAAGTTCCAGAGGAGTAGGGTAGGAGTGACAAGAATGGACAGAGTAAGGAATGAGAGAGTCAGGGAGATGGTAAGAGAGGAACCATTGCAAAATAGAATAGAGCGATCTAGGCTACAATGGTATGGACATGTGAGGAGGATGCAAGAGGAGAGGATACCGAAGAAGATGTTTGGAATGGAAATGACGGGAAGGAGGCCAAGGGGAAGACCAAGGGACAGATGGACAAAAGGAGTTAAGAAGAGTGTGGGGGAAAGAGGAGTGTGCTGGGACACAGTAAATGACGAGAGATGGTGGATGGATAGGAAACGATGGAGAGGCTTATGTTCCAAGCAGACCCGACCAGCGGTTGGAAACTGCTCAAGATGATGATGATGAATCTAACATAAACCTCCTTGGCTTAGGCGGCAGCACGTCGGCCTCTCACCGCTGGGCCCGTGGTTCAAATCCCGGTCACTCTGTGAGGTTTGTGTTGGACAAAGCGGAGACAGACAGGTTTTTCTCCGGGTACTCCGGTTTTCCCTGTCACAATTTCATTCCAGCAACACTCTCCACTATCTGTCATTCATTTAATCATTGCCCCAGGGGAGTGCGACAGGCTTCGGCAGCCGGCACAGCTCATATCCTCGCCGCTAGATGGGGGCTGGTCGATCGACTGGAAGAAGGCTGTGGATTTTCATTTCTATAGTCTACACCAGAGATTCCCAAACTGGGCAAAACTGACAGAATGTGAATTTGATGGGCGATTTGAAAAAAGTGGTGGGCAAATAACTCCGTTTTTTATACAATTATATAATATGACCGAGAATTTTTTGCCTATAAAAACAAGGAATAAAATAAAATTGCAAACGAGTAATTTAATTATGTCAAATAATCTTGCCCCGAAATCTAAAAATAGGTTAGAAATTGAAAAGTGAGGAGATCTTAGAATTTTTCTAACAAAAATGGCTCCTGACATCAACAAATTGATTGAAACTCATCAAATCCATCCTTCACATTAAGTTAATTAGATATAAAAATTCATATAGATTTAATTTAAATATTTTCTTTAATTCAGTTCAATTGTTATTCCTTTTTTAGACCTATTATTTGTAAAATTTTAATGTACATAATTATACCTAAATAAACATGATGTAGCTATTAAGAAAAATGTCTGTAAAAATCCCCATTTCTCAACTTATATGTAGGTATTTGAATGTAGGCCTATGTGTTAGTAATTTTAAGATTCGTGCATTTTTTGAAATGAGGTGGGCTAAAAAAGTTATAAATCTCGAAAGTGGCCGATGGTCAGAAAAATTTTGGGAAACCATGATCTACACAATAGTAGAAGTGAAATTATGATTGAGAAAACATGGGTTTCAGGGGAAGATCTCTATCTAGTGTTCCTTGACATAGAAAAGGCCTTTGAGTGTAATGCACCAGATGATCTGGGAGTGCCTAAGGAAACATCAAGTCCCGGAACCACTTATAAAGGAAAGTCCAAATGCTGTGAGGGATGGAAACTCAGGTTGGTTTTCTACAACCAGAGGGGTAGAGCAGGGAAGCACATCGTTATGGATGAGATAATGAAAAGAGTGAAAATTGATATCTCAAAGGAATGTATAGCATTTGCTCTTTCAGATTACATTGGAATTTCAAAACAGGTTGAAGAGAAGCTGAAAACGTGGAATATTAACAATAGTAAACCTTGATGGTAGTAGGTAAACAAAAGAAGATGGAACCCAACCGGAGAATGTGGTGCAGTTTCAATATCTTGGAAGTATAATATCATGGGATGCCGGTTTTCATCCGGAAATCACAAACAAACTCTTAAAAGGATCATATTTTTAAAATCAAGTGCGAAACTAGGTGTGGGATGCAAAAGTACCACCGCTCAACGACGACACTCTATAACAGCTATTTCGTCCCAATAACCACTTACAGCCTTGAAATATGCACAATACCCAAGAGAGAAGAAAATCGTATTCTTCTTCTTCTTCGACTTCGCCTTTTGAGACCACAAAGGATCACTTTTTGGGGGGCAGATGACCTCGTAGTTCCGCCCCTTAAAACAACAATAACTAACTAAAGGATCACTTGAACCAACCATTAGTTCGTCGACTTGTAGGAACTGTACGAGTTATGGAAACGAAATTTCTCCGCAGTATGGCAAGGAAGACGAAGAGAGATAGATTAAGGAATGAAATACACTCACCGGCAAAAAAAATGCAACACTTTTATTTTTTAATTATTCTCAAAATTTATTGCACTAAAATTATTCTTATGTAAAAATTATGCATAATTAATTGTCTTTTAAACAATTGGAAACCACTTCACATACAAAAAAATGCTTCAAATAAAAAGCTGTTTAATTTTCTAGAATAAGAAAAAAAAGTGAAAATGTCTTACATTTTGAGTAAATTACATACTCGTTTAAAAATGTTAATCTGAGTTCCAAAATGTATCATTACAGGATTAATCCATTCCTTTGGGTACTGACACAAGAACTGAACACTTAAAAATGGGTATTTACTCCCCTAGCACGAATCACCTCGCGTAACCTCTCTACCATACTTGCGATGATTTGTGAAATGCTTTCCTGTGGGATGCGTTCCCACTCCTCATGCAGCATCACCAGAAGTTGCTGGAGAATCTCAAGAGTACGTTGCTGAACATTTCAGACCAACATATCCCAAACATGTTCAATTGGATTGAGATCAGGGCTCCTAGCTGGCCAGTTTAGTGCGTAGATTCCAACCACATGCAGGTACTGCTGGACACATGGGCAATGTGTGCTCGTGCTTTGTCGTGCATCGGGCAAAATTCATCCCCGACAAATGGAGCAAATGGTACAACATGGTTTTCAAGGACTTCCATGATGTACCGGTCAGCTGTGAGAGTGCCATTCTCAATTAGGTTAAGTTCAGTCCTGGCATCCATATTGACCCCGGCCCAGGCCATGACAGAACCCCCGTCGAATGCAGTCCTGGAGGAAAAATTTACAGGAGAAAACCTTTCTCCAACTCTCCGCCACACTCTTCCGTCAGGCGATTTGAGTCTGTGAAGAGAACGGCTTGCCATTACTGTTGTGTCCATTGCTGATTTTAATTTTAAAATCAAATGTTGCATTTTTTGTTTTTTGCCTGTGAGTGTAAAAAGAAAGCAGGCTGAAATAGAAAAACCTTCATACAAAAATATTGCCAGATCGAGGATGAAATGATTCAGACACGTTATGAGAATGTGGATGGAGGTAGAAGTTTCTGGAAGACCAAGAAGAAGGTGGTTAGATGTAAGAAAATAAGACATTGGGAGGAGAGGCGATGACAAGACTATCTTCAAAAGATAGACAAACGTAGTAGAGGTCCACAAATTGTACCCAGTTTGCTGGAGCAATAAACTGATTGTCATCATCATCTTCCTAGCATTAATCCCGCTTTATTACAAGGTCTGCTTTTCTGCACTTTTTCTTCCATATTGCTCGATCTTGAGCGTCTCTAGTTGTGGCATTCACTAGTTGCATAGTATCCAGCCAGAGCTTTCTCGGTCGCCCTCGTGGTCGTCGGCCTTCTGATTGTGTCTTGTTAAATTTGTATTTCTTAATACATGATGTCCACAGGTAGGAAAAGTCAGGAATTTTGGTTTTGGTCAGGAAAAGTCAGGAAAAAGTGTGAAAAAATGGCGTGAGTCAGGGAGAAATGGCGAAAAGTATTTTGTTTTTACAGCCATATTTTGATGTTACTAGAGCCCGAACCAGCCGGGAAGGCGGTGCGCAGAACACACCGCTACCATTACGTCATGCCTCACTTCCATCCCACCAATCACAGTCAGTCTGTCTTGAGAATCTGAGCTAGTGTGTTGTCAGGAGAGCTAAGCGTAAAGCAGCGTGAAGGAGACAAGCTCGTTGAACTAAGCGACGGTGTTGTCGAACCGCAGGAACTCATGGCAGCAGCCTGCGGTGTGGGAACTCGGACATGGTGGACCTGTTGCAACAGTGGAAATGTATCTCTTTCTCTGCACAAATCCCACAGAGCCGTCCGCCTTCCGGGCTGACGCGAGCTCTAGTTCAACTAATCTCTGAAGATAAAAAGCAATAACTCACTGGACATTATGGTAAGTTTCCATTTTTACAGTACATCATAGTAAAAACCTCTTTTACCTATTTTTTGTATGCTTTTTTTGGCGTTGGCGTAGGGATGTGAAAACCCCATCACTATAGTTTGTTATTATGTACTTTGATTTTTGTATTATTGCATTATAATTTATGTTATTTTGCATTTTAAATGAATAAAGAGGCAAGCGTTGGACAGCTATGGGGATGCTGGAGGCTGCAAATAAGATATATATATAATATATTTGCTCAATAAACCATTTTACCGATGTTACAATGACTTCGCGAGTCAGGAATTTTGTTGAAAAATTGTCAGGAAAAGTCAGGAAAATTGTCATTGAAAATTCTGTGGACACCATGTAATAATTTTATGATGTTATCCGCTCAGTCGAATCCGACCATCGGCGATTCTATGAAATATCACTCTCCAAGTTGTCCTGTGTCACACTGCATTCTTTAGTTATTCCAGGGTGAGGTTAGAGTCTGTTTTAAGGGTGTCTAACCAACGTGTCCTCTGGTGACCTGGTCTTCTGGTACCGCTGAGCATTCCTAGCATGATTGCTTTTTCTAATGCATCTGATCGCATAACGTGGTCAAAGTATGCTAGCTGCAACCTCATAATCTTGCCGACCAATGACATATGGGGCTTGATGCACTCAAATACTTCCTTTTTGGTGACTTTTGCAGTCCATGGTATTCTTAAGAGTCTACGTCAACACCAGAGCTCAAAAGCATCGATCTTCCTCTTGTGTGCCTATTTTACAGTATATCCTAACACAGTGATATCTCTCTGTGTTACAGTTCTGATGTTGACCTTCAGGATGGCCTCCTCCTTAGATTGAGTTGAGGATGTGAATTAGCTTCTTGAAACAATTGTTGGAAGGTGAGTCCTACTTCTGAATTCTTTTGTGTCATAATTATAGAGACTGGATATTAGACAAAATGCCTTTTTAATTTTACTTTTCACTTTTACCAACATAAAAGTGAAGGAGTAGCAGTATTTAGAAATACACTGAAGTCTACCGTTAGTCTGAAAACCCGGATAATCCGAACCTCAAAATTTATTAAAGGAAATTTGAAAATTATCAAAGAAATTTCAGACTAAAATGGACTTGTAATGTGAATGACCTTCGTCGTTTGCGTCCCAAGAATGCCACTGTATATTTAACTGTATACAATTAACTTGTATGATAGAGTTGGCCATTACTTTTTCCATGACTTCAAAGCAATAGCTTTGTGACATTTTCCCATGCTTCAGCCACCCAATAAATCACATTTTTTTATTAGTTTCATAGGAATATACAAATACCAACTACAGTATTTAAATATGTAGCCTAATTTTAAAAAAATATTATCATCAAATTGAAGGAAACTTGATCTCCAACGTCAAACACGAGTGGTTCAATCGACTTGCGCAATTTGGTCTGCGCCTCAACAAAAAGAAGACGGAATACATGACGTCTGATACACAAGAAGTTGGGACCATTATACCATTGGTGGAGAAGATCTACAATGTGTAGTGAAATCTAAGTATCTTGGCTCCACTATATCTGATGATGGGCGACTTACTGACAAGGTCAACACAAGGATACACGCATCCTGGACGAAGTGGCGAATGACAACTGGCGTCACCTGTGACCGCAGGATGAATGACCAACTGAAATCTAAGATCTACCGGACTATCATTCGTCCTGTCGCTATCTATGGCACGGACTGCTGACCGGCTACTAAGGAAGCAGAATGTCGCCTATGTGTCGTGGAGACGAAGATGCTTAGATGGTCAGCAGGTTTTACTAGACTGGATCATATTTCAAATGATGACATCAGAAATCGCTTTGGTGTTGCGCCAATCCAGAAGAAAATGCAGGAAAACCATCTGAGATGGTTTGGACATGTGCTGCGTGCAGAGGGCGACACAATGGCAAAAGTAGCTTACACACTGGATGAGGGTGACCAGGGCAGCTGTGGGCCGATGCACTGCACAACGACCTAAAGGCTGTCAATCTTTATCCAGACATGGCCCAAGACCGAAGGAGATGGAGACTACGATCCCACATAGCGGACCCTGCCACAAGACGGGACAAACACTAAAGAAAAAGAAGAAGATCAAATTAAAGCCAACATTTGTTACAGATCTGTTTTTAACTATTTTTATAAATTTCTCATAAAAAAACCCAAGTAAAATATTATTACAAAGCTTTGCTCGTAATTACTAGGGCAAGGCATTTGATGATTTTGCATCTTTTCTGTATGAAGGACGAAAGATAGCTCGAGTATAATATATACATGTGTTTCATGAATTGACTGATTAAATAAGGGCAATTTGTTTGGGCATTTTTTGTTTTTTTGCATTTTTTGCCGTTTTCAAGAGATAGGTCATTTTTGGCATTTTTAATTGTTTTCTGGTAAGTGTTATATTTTGTTATATTTGGATATTAAATTAATATTATTTATGTTTACTATACTTGTCTATTATGTTTAACTTAGGCAAAAAACTTGCTCAAGAAAGAAAGTAGAAAGTTTTCATTGTGCATTTCAATTGGAATTTATTGTAAACAGCCACTGAAGTTTGTTTTCTTAAATATTCTTTGTTAATTAAATGACACCTATTTGCTAGGAGAGTATTTGAAGAAAATGCCAGTTCTAAAATATTTCATTTTTTCATATTTCATATTTTTTTCACCAGGTGTGGCAAAGTAGTATTTACTTTGTTAGTAACAAAAAAAAAAAAAAAATGGATTGACATCCATTAAAATTCTCTCTCAAATCAGCTACCGGTAATTGTTTCTTAAAGGATTAATAAATAAGTGATTTACGAATAATTTATTGGTCATTATTTCAAATTTTGTGTCATTTTTTAACCTTTTAGGTCATAAATGCATTTTTATTTCGCATTTTCTTGCTATTTTTTGGTAATTAAATGCCTTGCCCTAGTAATTACAATAGTTTTCTTTTCTTTTAAAAAACTTTGCTGAAGAAGGCCATAATATGGCTGAAACTTGTATTGCATTGTATATTAATTCAATTTTATTGACTAAGGTGTATTCAATTTATTAAGTACATATTGGTATTTCATTTAGATTACAAAGATCAACCACATACATTAACAAACAATATCAAGTGGATGGACATTAGAGACTAGAGTCTCTCGATTTTTTTCGTGGGGAGGGGCTGACTATCCTGGAAAATTTTGAGTATTCTCAGGGGATTGTCACTGCAAATTACCCAGAAATATCAACCAATATCTTGGAGCAGGACTGCCCAACCTACGGCCCGCGCGATTATTTTCTCCGGCTCGCCGCGCTGCGCCCGTGTCTCCAAAACTTTGAAACAACTAAAGCCAATTGGACAAAGCAGTGCACGCGCATCCCTAACCAAAGCAGTTCCAGTCGTCGTACTAAACTAAATTACAGTATCTTGAACTTTATTTCATAATTTGATCAATAATTGTGTCAAATACTCTTTTGTCCTTCATATGTATATGTATTGAATATCATCGTACTTGTATTTTAAAGGGATTTATTAAAAATATGTAAATTTATATTTTATCCACAACAAATAAATATAGAAAACAGCAACAATACTAAGAACTAAGGTCAGACAGCCGCAAATCTCACCATATTGCACCTATATTAAAAAAAAAAAGAAAATCCATAACCCCCAAACTCCCCAGAGTGTTATTGGCCCACAAGGTCCCCCAACTATTTACAATGTGGCCCTTGGTTAAAAAAGGTTTGGCACCCCTGTCTTAGAGCATATAACTTTGTGTAATTATTCTAGATAAGTGTTAATTGTAAAATTCTAAGTTTATGCGTGTGCCTACAATTAGTGGCAATACAAAAAAAGTTGTAAAATACAACACAGCACACAAATAACATTTTATACTTAATGAACTTTCTATTATGGCCTATGGAGCATGAATGGCAAATATCTAAATATTTATCAATTTATTAAGCAGAAAGATAAACAGCTATTTTATTTACAAACTGATAATGTATTACCGTACTGTGGAATTCTCAGTTTTGCCTCACAAGGCTGAGTGTACCCCATTCCAACCCTCAGACCAGAATTAAAATTTCTTGGCAGAGCCAGGAATCGAATTTGGACCTCCGGGACGGCAGCCAAGAATGCTAGCCACTACACCACAAGTTAGTCTAAATTCAATCTTAATATTGTTTATAACTTAGCCAATAAGTTAAGATTAGGGTGCAACCAAATTTACAATTATTTTATGGTTTTAACAAAGCAATACATTCTTAATTTTTATTGTTGTTTTTTTTATGTGTGTGGGGGGGGGGGTGCCCTGGAGCTTCCCCCTTATATACGCCCCTGTAGCCTCTTATGAAACTATCTACAAGGAGATGAAACCAGTAATGAGCACAATTAGGAAGGAATGCTATCATTCTTTGGACATTTAATCCGGACACCGGAAAGCAGAATCAATTGGAGAATGATAGAAAACTTATGGAACAGTAAGAGCAATATTAGATGGATTATGGATATTAAGGAAGCTTGAAGCTTTATTTATCTTTGAAGCAACCTCTCGAATCATGGGAGTGCTAAATTGGAAGTCCAAAATAGAGTGTCAAAGGGTTCTACTCTCTTTTAACAAATGTTGAACATTTTTTGGGATAAAGCGATTTTCATAAGAGTCAAGTAGACAATGTTCAAATCATACCTTCTGCCAATTATGACATACGACTTAAGAGAGCTGTGTCTTATTCAGGGTGTCTACTAGTCTGGAAAACAGGGAGTACTCAGGGAATTTTTAAATCCTGGAAAACTCAGGTATTTTAATGACACTCAGGGAATTTTAGTTTTATAAGGTCCAATCTTGAATAATTGGTAATTAAGCATTTAAATGTTGATGGGGGAAAAGTATATTCTGGTGATGATTGCTGTAGATGTATCTTCATACTGATGTTAAATCAGTATGCCCTCATTTCTTGCAAAATAGAGCACACAAATTACATGTGCAGACTGTGCATTTGTATATAAATGTGTAACTGTATGATTTCTGAGAGAATTACTATTGACGAGCTGCTTTCAATACTCGCAAGTACAATAGTTTTTCTGGATGAACAATTTAGTAATTGGCAAAATATAGAAGAATCTGTATATATATATACATTTTTTTTTGCCTTTCAAAGTTTGTCATGCTACCCTTTATTGTGCGAGAACTTTTTGAAATGCTTTTTAAGTACACACTCTGTTTTATTTTTATTTATTATGGTCTCTACTGTTACTCAGAGAATTTTCTGATTCATCCTAGAAAAATCTGTTAGTTGTGTTTAGTAGACATACTGCTTATTGAAGATACACATACCCTAAGCAAATTGCATTAGCATGTGAAATGAAATTTTTTTAAATCTGCTATGCAAAAGCTGAGAATGGACAGAATCAGAAATGACTGCGCTATGAGGGATATCAGGGTGTCTACCGGTAACGAAAGTAACGAAAAAGTAACGAATTTTACAAATGGGTAACGAAAGTAACGAAAAAGTAACGAATTTTACAAACGGGTAACGAAAATTTTCTGAAGGCGGGTTGAATCATTTAAACTCGCGCCGCTAGGTTCAGAGATTGCGAGTTTCACGCAAGCGGCGCCGTGCCTATTGCATAGTACTAAGCTATATGTCTCCGTGCCCGACCTCAAGGAAATACATACCGAGGATACCTTGAGCGGTATACATCGGTTCAACGTATATTTTAGGCATCAAGAAGTCTTAAGTTTCGTGTGAAATATTTTTCTGTGTTACTGTATTAGGAAACCTGACTTTTCGCGAGACGTTTATTCGCGAATACTTCCGAAACTAAAAAGAAATCTCTCATTTCTGTTATTTGGAAACTATGTCAAATTGAAGTTCAGATACAATGCGAAACAATTTAATGTCGCAATCTTGGGAAATGTTACCGTTTCGAAAAAAATGAGAAAAATCGTCGAGATACATATACCGGTAACTTATTTGAAAAATATGTCAAGTAAATTTGATTCATTCAGTATGGTTAATTCGAAATTCCGTTATAAGTCGATTTTTCCTTCGAACTTTCGTTCCATCGGATATATAATCTAACCGATTATTTCGATAATTCGTTGATAATTCGTGGTTCTCAATCGAAATAAAACTTGCCCTCTTGTCGTATTATTCGTACAATCCTCTCAGAACAATTCGTAATATTCGATACCGTACCTACTCCTCCAAAATCGCATCCTCAAGACGGCCGGCTGACCGCACGACTTGCCTGCTGGAATCTCGTCAAACGAACCGAGATCGACGTCAGTTGCGTAAAATCATAAAACCCGTCCCCTATCGTGAATTTGTGACCACGAGGACTGCGGGAATCCTGTCAAAGGTGATTGGGCCCCCATCACGAAACCTACTTGCCACTTTTCCCATGACCGTATACTTAAAAGCGTGCGGGGAGCGAGAAGTGCATCAACCCACTTAAAAATGGCAGCCTACGTAGCATCGAAATACTAAATCCTCCTCGTGATCCACCCTGAACTCATGAACTCCCAACTACAGCATAGGGACAAAAGGAATCATGGCGCCGACCGAACAACATGTTCATAACTACGGGTGAATTTTAACCATGCCCAACCTTGAGCTTGCCTCCGCCATTCTATCAGGACAGATAGACAGGCAGACAATCGTTGAACCGCTCGAGGACAACGGAAAACGGCCGAGAGCGGCAGCGATTCCGATACATCGCGATATTTCTCCGCATTCAATGACGAGGACAACTGTATTCTTGTCAAACGGACAGCAAGTGGTGCCGATTGCGTAATAATGCTATATTTTCTTGTGCCCGAACTCAAGGACAATGGAAATCTCGTCGAATGACTAAAAGTGACGCTGATGATCTAAATCGTTTTCTCCGTGTTCTATCGTGAAAACTACGGGAAGCTCACCAAACAACTGAGACCAGCGCCGATCGTGTAACATCTCGATATTTCTCCGCATTTGACTGCGAAGACAGAATTCGGTGACGATCGCGTAACATCGCATACATTTCTTCGCGACCTACCGCGGGGACGAAGGAAATCTCGCCAAATGGTCAAGAGCTGAGCAACCTATTGGTACCGTAATAATAACAACATATTGTGGACAAGACGACATATTAGCTGAAACAACTCATTGTATATTAAATATCTAGTATATATTTATTATTTTTAAATTTTTTATAACATCATGTGAATTTCATTTAAAGCGGCTTCGGTGGTGTAGTTGGTAGCATGCTGAACTGCTGTGCCCAATATAGCGGGTTCAAACCCGGCCGAAGTCGTCGGATTTTTTTAAAGCGTTAAAAATCTTTCAGTATGCCTTCCTTCGGAGGGGAAGAAAAGCCGGCGGTCCCATGTCATGGATTTATGGTGTGTAAAGGATTCATCCACAGACAAAACTTGTGTGAAGCTAAATTGTTTGGTTATATTTCGTCGGAACGCTCTATCAAAGTTCCAACGTTCACCACTAGGTGTCATTGATATCTGGTAGCAACTTGAAATTGAACGGAACTTGTAGCTCACCCTAAGGGTGTCCGTTGGAAGCAGCTACAGACTCAGACGAGCTGAACATGTCCTCGGACACTCCCGGCACTAAAAGCCATACGATAAATAAAAAACTTCTTTAAAAACAGTTCATTGTTGTTTTTCTTCACCTCGTGATGAGCGCCTATGCTTGTAGACCGCAGACGTAACTTGAATTCAAAGGTAACTAAAATTAACTAAAAGGTAACTAAAAGGTACCTAAAAAGTAACTAATTTTTACTTCATCCTTACAGTAGACACCCTGGATATGTATGTGACCTTGTTAGTTATAGTTGTTTAAAGGGACAGAACTACGAGGTCATCTGCCCCTTAGGTGACCTTAACAATGGAAGAAAGAATGCACCTTTTTTCATTTCTTTCTTAGCTTATTTCCCGCGTTAGCGCAGGGTCCGTTTGCTTGGATGTTGTTCACCACCCGCAGGGTGTTGAGCGATACGGAAAATATACGGGAATTTTAGTTAACCCGGATAAAATACGGGAAATTCGCACTTGATACGGGAAATCTTGAAAAGTCTCATAATGCCCGACTTCATAGCCCCTGAACGTTCGGTAGAGTCCTTGCGCTCAGTCTTCTATTTCGCCAGCAGACCACTCTGGCACCCGCAATTTGCGCCACCGATAGAGCGCTAAGCGAGATGAGAACCCAGCCAACGTCGAATGCATGCTTTGCCTGGCTGACCGCTGGTCGTACCCTCTCCGCGCTGGACTGCACCCGCTGCGCTCTTTGCTGACAATGACACTAGGAATCACATTGTTATTCACAGAGGAGACCAGTTGTTTTTTTCGACTGGGTTTCTCGACAAGAGCAGCCCTTAAAGAAGCTAACAGCTCAAGATCTCAGAAAATTCCAGACGCGGATGTGCTGCAATTTCGCACCAACTGCCGAAAATTGTACATTCGTATCCTATGGCTGAAAAAATCAAAGAGAGGTCATATCTTGCTCACAAGATGACCTGTGCTATTTCCTGCCTAGACCCTATAGACCTCATGCGAATGAATGTTGCTACGCTCTGGCGGCAAGCCACTCAAATATTCTGTAGGATTTGTGTGTGTGTGAGTGGAGCTACGTGATTAGTAGGGCCCGGATTTATATGCACTAAAAAACCTGAAAATATGCACTAAAAAGTTAGAATATATGCACGGAAAATAATGAAATATGCACTTAAAACATGCAATTTTATTCACTCACCTATTTACAGGTGTCATTTGTTGCAAAAAGAAGCATCACAATAGGTAACTAGTAGTCTTTCAATGTTTTCTGGAGACAAACTATGTCTATTGTCCGTCAAAATGATTTTATAGGCTGACAGTACTTATACACGGGCACCAAAGTTTCGGAGCATACATCTGGCAAGGATACCTAGTTCCACTCAAGTATTGACTAATTATCTTAATCTTCTTCAGTCCTGGGTTCGAATTCAACACCTTTTCTAACTTGCTTTTAATCTTCTCTCCAATTTCGCCTGGAGCGGAATTCAATGAAGATGCAGCTTTCTCAACGAGATCAAGTGATTCATGGAGGGGAGTACCAGAAGATTCTAAGCTCTCAATGGCTTTTGGAAGTTTAGAAAAATGTGCATGAATGAAATTCACATCTTGATAAACAGTAGCGGTTTCAAACACATCTTTTGCATCACGGACACACGCAATATGCTCATCTTCAAGTTTTGTAACCACTTCTTTTACTTCATTAAAATTCTCCTGATGAAATGATACTGCAGATAACCATGTCCCCCACCTAGTCAGGTCAGGTTCAGGCGGCAAAGGAACTTCAGGTAGACAATCTTTGTAGAACTGGACACGAGCTGGTGCTTTCAGAAACAGCTTCTTCCCACATCCAATTAATTTGTTAACAGCTGGAAACTGTGTGCATATTTCTTCTGCAATGCGGTGTAATCCGTGCGCTAAACAGGTTACGTGTATGAGTTTCGGATAAAATACTTGGAGGGCCTTTGCTGCTTTCAACATATACGAAGCTGCATCTGTGAGCAGTACAAGCACTTTACAACAATTATCCTCATTTTCAGATGGCCACAATAGTCGCAGAGAATCATTTACAAATCTTGCTATTGTGCTGTGGTTGGTTTTCTCTAGTACTTTACAAGCAAGAAGACGCGGCTTACCGGGTTCGTCTGGATGTAATTTACCAACCACGAAATTTGCTATGAAACGGCCATATGAATCCGTTGTCTCATCCACCGATATCCAGACATAGTTCCTTCCGACATCAGAACGGATCAATTCCAGGGTAGATTCATATAGCGGAGGTAGGTAATTTTTCCTAAGAGTTGATTCATCTGGTATTTTTTGATTTACACATCATTTCTCAAGAAATAATCGCAGAACTGGATTGTTTAATTTATTCTATGGAATGCTGCTGCATACGAAAGCCCTACAAAGATCATTTGAAAATGTATTAAGAATACTGGACTTAGGCTTTACCTGCGTAAGAAGTAGTTGTTGTGGTGTGCTGTTCTTCTCCTCCTTTGCTTTAATATGTGCAGTTGTTTTTGAATGCTGTTCAAGATGAAATTTCTTTTCACATTTTACTTCCTTTGAGCAAACTTGACAGTACACAATGATACCATCTGCGGCCCCTATTACCCGACACCCACTGATTTAGTAAATCTCTTCTCCTGCTCTTTTCCTTAGGCTTTTTTAGAAACTAACACTTGAGATGCAGGGCATTAAACTGGAACGTAACTAGTGAACTGAAGATACTTCTGTCCTGACCAATTGCCCAACCCCCTGAGATTATCTACTGTGGTAGGGAAAGGAATTCCGGGAAGTCCAGCCAGCCTGCCTACCCATACCTAAGCTATCTGTTGCCATTGTCAGTTGTGAAAGTAAAGTGCCGTTACACAGAGAGTCGAAAACACCAATTAGTGAGGGATGCACATGATATAGGCAACTAGCTAGGGATGCACAAAACAGATTTATTTTAGTAGTTCTTGTAATTGTTCTTAAATTCAGACCTATATACCGGAATATGCTGTTACGTCTAGAATATGCACTAAACCCCAAAATATGCCAAAATATGCATTTAAAAAAAATCCGGGCCCTAGTGATTCGATCATGTTGCGGAAAGATTTCAAGTTCAAGATGGTAAAAGTTATACAGAGAGTAGAGCAAATCGTTCTGTGGTTGAATGTAACTACACATACAGAAATGTCCACCTGGAACATAATTCTTCGTATTCAGAAGCAAAAAACAGTACATTCGTAGAAGGAACGCCTCCTTAATTGTGGTATATGTAGTCGGCATTTTTATAAATAGAACACCGACAAGAGGCACTGTCTTACATGAAACCAAACTAATCAGATCAGCGTGAACGAGGGAAGGGTAGCAGATTAACTGCGAAGAGAGGTTGAAATGAAAGATGACAGAGTAGCCCATTACAAGTGGAAGTAATGCCATGCTCACCTGGAGTCCCGTGGTCACAAACCCACGTCCTACTATTTGTGAGCCGCTGGGGAAGATTCACTGTTTCATGAAAATGAGGGAAGTGAAGGAAGTGTGTTTAAATATGGATTATTATGTAACGCGAGTCTGTCTGTTAGGTAGTCAGCCCGAAGGCTGGTTGGATCCTCAAAAAGTACCGCCGTTACGTTATGTGAGTAGATACCCACAAAAACCCAAGGCAGCGCTATTTTGAGGCGTTCTAGGCAAGAAGAGGAGTGAGGTAGTTTGCCATTGCTTTCCTCACTGAGTCAGAATAGTAGTCCTAACCCTATGAGTTGAACCTTTCACAGCATTCACATGCACTGACTATGGCCGAATGCCATTACTAAGCACCACCCATACCTCAGTAGCTTCCATATAATCACAGCCATGAGTGAGACTGAGACATCGGTGAAAAGCCACCTTTTACTCTAGCATGTGCCAACTGACAAATACAAAAGTACTGTATTCATCAAGAGTTGGCGAACAGGCCAGTAACGCGAGTATATCGACAAATATCATGACCATAAATAGTGATAAAACAGGTGAGCTAAATGTCACCACCGCAGCTAACATTGCACGTGTTGTCATCAATCACAACATGAATAACGGCAACCAATCTCCATAAGAGACAGTCCTGACATCATGACCATAAATAGTGATAAGACTAAGGTGAGTTTGATGTCACCACCACAGCTAACATTGCACATGTTGTCACCAATCACAACATGAATAAGGGCAACCAATCTCCATAAGAGACAGTTCTGACATCATGACCATAAATAGTGATAAGACTGAAGTTAGCTTGATGTCACCACCACAGATAACATTCATGTGTTGTCATCAATCACAACATGAATAAGGGCAACCAATCTCCATAAAGGACAGTCCTGACCTAGCAATATTCTCTCTGGGTTGCAGTAGCATCAAGGTTGTTCTTTTAGAAATCCAGCTCCAGGCCTATTCGTGCAATAAACAACTCCTGAAGTGTCCTGCTCATTATTTGTGCCCATGTACTTGTGTGTGTGTGTGTGTGTGTGTGTGGAAATTGTTTAAAAGCCTATGTTACTAGGAATCATCCTGGCATTTTCCTGGGGAAACAAAGGAAAACAACTTGGTCTACAGGATACCTGAGGTGGGAATTGAACCATCCTCCTCTCAGATTGATTTTTTATTTGTTTTATTGCAGTCAAACGGCCATACCGGTACATGTAGCCTCACAATTCTGAGTGTACCGTGTTCTAACACTTAGACCCTCTCGTTTACAATATTCCACGGCAACGTGCTTAGGTTTTTCCCATTGTTGCAGGAAGGAAGACTTCAAATAACCTCTCTTAATGTGTTTAAAACATTTTGAAACCTACAATGGATTAAATTTTGAAAGACATGGTTTACATCCACTCTCAGGGGATTGATATTTCTTATTGCAATTAATCTGTTAAATAAATATTTTTAAAAATGGGAAAGATGAAAGTAAAGTTGTATGTTGATAATACTATTCTAAAATAATATATATGATTAACAATGCAAAAAGTAAGGCACTGTAACTCTGACAGCATGAGATGGTTGATTAATGCTAGTATCTCGCGAACACAAACTGTATTATTATGTCTTCTCCCAACTTTTATTTCACAATGAGCTATCCACCTTTCTTAACCTGAGAGGCTGTGAAAAACGACGTAGCCTATCCCTCCGAATATTCCCTAAACCCTGATACATTTCCATGGATGACGACATTTCACCAAGAACTTATTTTACTGTCCTACTCGGTTCTCCAGCACAAGCCATCACACACACTATTCCTACGGACTCGGTGAGCGAGTTGCCGTTAGGGGCGCCAGCATCTAAAATAGCGCCATTCGCACGAGGTCTATAGGGGTCGCTGAGACTCCTAAGTTGGCAGAATTTAGGATCGTCATTGCTCTGGAAAAATTCTTTGTAATCAGAAGAATTTGCTTTATGGCGCAATGGCTGACCACATCAAGAGCAGCTACTCCGCACTTCTGAGACTGCCCTCCGTCACTAAGCGTTTGAAGCAGTTCGACGGAAAAGATCCACGGCTCGACGTGCTGTGGTCTGAATTGGTGGCTTCAGCACCTTCCTCAGTTCCTGCCAAATACGATCTCACAAGCTTCGTTAAAATGATACTGATTTTGTATCACAGCAATGCAGCTCTAGAGAGAAGTTTCTCTCTGGACAAGGAGTGCATGATCGTCAATCACAAAGAAGCAAGTCTGATTGGCATGCATCAGGATACTGTGATGGCAGCTGGTGGAGTAGAAAGGATAACCGTGAGCAAGGGTCCATACTGCACGAAACTCCTACGCCGTGTTAAAGGAAGCAAAACAGGTGCGAAGCCAGGAGGAAAAGGAAGAGACGGCTAAGGTGGCAGTCGAAAGAAAGACCACGAAAGATCTCCAGAAATTGGCAAAGTAAAAGGAGAAGAAGAGAAAATTAAAGAGCAGATGAGTTCCCTAGTGAAGCTTGAAATTAATAAATGAGGTGTAACATTGAAACAAAGCGTTTCCGGACCCATGTTCATGTAATATAATTTCTTCATCTACGTGTGAGGAATTTGTCCTGCATTTTGTGCCGTACATTTTTATTACACCCTGTATATATATAAGGCTTCAAAGCTGAGAAATTTAAAAAAAGTGAGGTGTTAGTGTGCTTTTAGTAACTACTATGTGTACGGTGCATGGGTTTGGTTAAATAATGAACACTAGAGAAACATTTGGAGAAATAACAAACAATTATGGTAACTATAGATGGGAGGTTTTTATTTTTGTCAAAATAACAAAAACTCAAATGAATATTCTCCTTTTCTCACTAACTCGTGAAAGTTATGTTGTTCCAAAGGATAAGCAGTGCATTGTTTACATCATTTCAGGACCTCAAGCAATCTAGCTCAAGAAGGGACTTAGTTAACCCGTATCTTATGAAACATTTATATTTAAGATTTCTTATGTTTTATGGATAGATTAGAGGATTTAGGTTTTGCAGATGATGTGTGCTTGCTGTCTGAATCATATAGAGACGCCCAAACGAAGTTGGAAGATATGGTCAGAGAAGCAAAGAAGTTTGGACTTACAAAAACCAAGACAATGAGACTAAATGTGAAGAAAAGAGACCCTATCAGGTTGGAAAACGAAGACTTGGAAGATGTAGGAAGTTTTACTTACCTTGGAAGCGAAGTGACGAAGACAGGAGGAGCCGATGATGATGTAGGGAAACGAATTAGAAAAGCAAATGGTGCCTTCGTACAATTGTATCCGATTTGGAAAAGTAAAAATATAACTACAAAGACAAAGTTAAAAGATATTTAGAAGTAATGTCAAGGCACTATTATTGTATGGGTCTGAGTCTTGGAAAGTTAGCAACCAAATTACCAGTCGACTACAGGTGTTTGTTAATAGGTGTCTGAGAAGGATTTTGAATATATATTGGCCTGAGACTATCTCAAATGAGGAGCTGTTAGTTCGAACTTCAGAGGAACACATTAAAATCGAAATAAAAAGCAGGAAATGGAAGTGGATTGGCCACACACTTAGAAAATCTGATAATGCCATTCAGAAGCAAGTCCTGGATTGGAATCCCCAGGGTAGCAGGAGAAGAGGAAGGCCCAAGCATTCGTGGAGGCGGACGGTAGAGGCAGAGGGGCGACAACAGGGAAAGACGTGGAAAGAGGTGAAGAGGATGTCAGCCAACAGAGTGAGATGGCGCAGCTTCGTGGAATCCCTATGTTCCAATGGGAACGACAGGAAATAAGTCGAGTAAGTCAAGTTATGTTTTATCAAACGACAGATAGTGGAACTATTTTGATTAATTGTAAAGTAATTTTTTAAAATCTTATTAGTAGTTTAGGGTGAAAATACTGTAACACATTTCACAAAATAACTTTATTTTGTGGCTTCAGCATCGACAAAAAATGGTACATTTGGGGTAAATATATCATTGTGATAACATATACGTTAGCTGAATATTTTTGCAGATATCGTTAAAACCAAACATCCGAGACTCTAAATGCAATGCCCCGGCTCATGTGGTGAAGTTCCATACTCATTGCAGTGTCTGAAGTGGCCTGTCCCCATAGAGGACACTTGGGGATTACCTTCGTTTTCCTTTTTCCTTTTGCATTTTAAGGTTACCCAGTTCTAGTTCACAGGTTGTTGACAAATAAATACACACAAATATCTTAAAAAATAAATTTATTTAGCAAGAAGAAAATGGTACAAAAATGGTAAAATTGTATGTCTTGTTAGTGATTTGGCACTTGACCTTGGTTTGGACGATGAGTATTTGAAAAAGGTAATGGAGAAGAAACGTTTGTGGCAGATGGAGTTTTGTACCTTTCCAACTTAATCTTGGGTAAAGGTAACTCAATTTCAAATCACTTACATTGAGAAAAACCTGTTTCCACAAACATTTATTTTGGTTTCAGAAACGGTAAATTCAATATGGTAAATGATAAAGAACAGTTACATCAACTTGTCAGGACTAAATTTTCTTATCAAATTGTTTTCAACATGATAAGGACCTTAAGAAAAAGCATGCCTTAATTTATTAAAGACATCACAATTCTTTGAAGTTAGTGGAAATTGAGGAAATCTTACAAATCTTCATTTGTTATCAAAATATACAAGTATTCTGATATAATAAAACAGTCATCAAGAATTAATATCAGAAACTAAGTTCATAACAGTTCCATATAACAACTCTCTTTAGTTCTTGAAATCTGTCTCAAATAGACGGTACATACAAAGAAATGTCTTATATTCTGTGAATTAATTGCCACAATGAAATAGGCGCTGTATTCATCGCATGAATTCTTTGATTTCTAAGGAAAAATGAGTGTAATAAAATATGGTTTTGCATATTAAAAAGAACTATATTTATGGACAATCTCAATTATTAATAATTGTAGAGTAAATGATATAATATTTGAGAGTTGGTAACACCTTGCTAATTCAATAGTGTTTTCATCAAGAGGCATTATTAAAGTGTTTCATTTTGAATTACTGAATTGAAAATAGAATTAGGAAAGTACCGTACTTCTATAGTGTAAGAAAGACATAATAAAACTGAAATATGGTGTTAGTAAAAATATCTCGGAGTACGTTCCTAAAAATGTTCACATAAATCTATAGAAATTAAAAACAAGCTAAAATTCTATCACAGTCGTGCAAAGGAACTTGTAGTGTTATTTTTTAGTTCTTACATCATCTCTCTTATATATGGTATATTGGTACCAGTGTTAATCACATCAATAAAACTTTTGAAAATCTTCATGTCATTAATTTAAATATTTTCACGATTTTGGCATCTTAAATAATATTAGTAATAATTTAATGTTAATTTTTGTAATTAAATTTAATGTTTAAAACATTGTTCAATTTTTTTAAGACACCCTTTTAAAACACCTTTATTTTGTAGGCTACCCCTGTAGAAGCTCTTATTCCCAAATAATGAAGCCTCACATGACTATTTTAATGTCTTTACTGTACAAGAATGTGACTGCCGGTACTCTTGTGCCTTTCCATTTTATGGGTAGGCTTAAGTATCATGTTTTCAAATCAAACTGGCTTCCCACTAAATATATGAATTTAATGGTCTCCAAATTATGTGAATGCCAATGGAGTAAGTATAGATTTATTTAATATTGATTAAAGATCTCTAAAACAGCATTAGAAAATTCTTGTGTATCATAAGCTTTGACACACTACATTATAAATACATAATATATATTCTTAATTATAGTCATCTTTGATATATTTTGTCCTGTATAAATGAAAATGGTGAAAACCCTCTATAAAGATGTATGTATGTGAGAAAGGACTAATTTGCAAAGATGTTGTTTGCTGAGTTAATTGAATTACTGTCATGAATTCTTAACTGACATAATCAGTTAAAAAGAATGAAAGTGTGATACCAACTCTTTATGGACGACATTGATGGTAATAATCACAGGCTAAGTTAATAATAATGTCTTTCCCAACTGGAAGGCCTGAATAATCAACTTCGAAACTCCACCTCGCTTTCCCCTCTTCTACAGAATATCTTGGCATGAATACATTCTGGGCATACTGCTGTTATAGCAGTGGTATATTTTTCTAAGTTATAAAGCTAAAAAAATAATTATTCTTTAGTCTTTTTTGGGGTTATGATGTCTGAATAGTACACTATACTGTGTATATGTGCATGTGTATGACAAGACACCAGCTCTCGCTTTGAACTGAAAACTGACAAATATTTAAATCTCTTCAAATCGGTCATTTACAAAATCCCACATCTACTGAAAACTTGTTTTTGAGATAACAAAGAAACACTGTCTTGTATATTGTTAGTAAATTATATGTATGCAATTCTGTTTGATTATAAAATTTGGAGTTTATTTCCAGTCATTTCAGATTTGGTTTATATGTGGGGTTTCTTAAAGCACTTTGGGAAAAATTGCAAGGGGCTCTATTAGATAGATAATTTAAACCTTTTGTTTTCAAGGTTATTATTGAGAAAAATGTTCATATACTGTACATGACATAATAGTATAAGACAGGTTAGTATTACAATGTCCCTAAAATACATTCATCATAGGTTCAATTTTGTAACTTTGCAGAGCAAAATGAAAATCATCATTTCTATGTTGGAATCTGCCTGGATAAAATGTGCTCCTTACTCCATAAAATTTGCATCCTCCTCCTTGTCAACAGTGAACCAGTTGTAAATTTCATGGATGCTGCCATCTTTAAAGTGCAGAGAGAAACCCCGCATCTACAGTACGCGAGGGGTTTCTCAGTGCATCGCCAGTTTCAGATAGTGATTTCCATGTTAATATTATTAGCATATGCATCTGCTGTATATCCAGATACTACAGGTATGTAGCTAACTCATTTATGGAGGTGGGAAAAAATGCTGATATGGAGTTTCTCAAATGACCGATTCATTTATTATGCATAACTGTATTCTTCTGACTCAAAACTAAATGCAAGCTGAATATGAAGGCCAAAGGCTAACACCAACATACGAAGGTGATAGATTTTATTTATTTGGCATATCTTACCAATTCAAGATTGTAAGTTCATTTTTCTAGGAGATAAGTAACCTCTAATACTGAAAACACCTATTATCTACTTAGTAACTGGTGTATGCAGTCCAGAAATGGAGTTAACTCAAAACTCGACAACTGGGCCTTGGTCATAAACAGCTCATGCACAGGCCTGCTGATGAACGTTACTTTTACTTCTTTTTCAACCTGAAAAAAATTGTGCCATTTATTAGAAATATTTGGCTCCCACTCAAAAAGATCTACACCAGGTAGTTGAAGCCATACGATGAAGATAATTGTTATTATTTTTAATATTATTATTATTGAAAATAATTTGTTGAATTCCTTTCATGGAAATTAGAAAATGCGGCGTTATTCCATTATCACATCACTTGCACACACTTCAACTTTTGTGAGCTCTTCATCAGGATGAACCAGTTCTAAGATTAGTAAATTGTTCATCCACGATTAGCCTAGTAAAAGGGAAAATATTTTCTCCAGAGAATTAACATGTTATTGTTTGTTTGTGTCTTCAGTCTTTTGACTGGTTTGATGCAGCTCTTCATGCCTCCCTGTCCTGAGATAATCGTTTCATCTCTACATAGCTACCACACCCTACATCCGAGGCAATCTGTTTAACATATTCTAACCTTGATCTACCCTACAGTTCTTGTCCTCGACCCTTCCTTCCATAACTAAGCTTGTTATTCCTGGGTGTCTTAGTATGTGTTCTACCAACCTATCTCTTCTCTTCATTAGCAGTCGCCAGAAACATCTCTCCTCTCCCTCTCGTCTTAATACCTCTTCGTTTGTAATCCTATCTACTCATCTGATCTTCATCGTTCTCCTGTAACACCACATTTCAAACGCTTCAATTCTCCTCTTTTTTGGTGCACCAATAGTCCAAGTTTCACTTCCATAGAGCGCCACACTCCAGACAAAAGCTTTCAAAAATGACTTCCTAATACCTAAATCTATATTCGATGTCAACAGATTCCTTTTCTGTAGAAATGCTTTCCTTGTTTGTGCAAACCTACTTTTATTAACATACCATTAAGGTTAATGATTATGATTATTATTATAAGCCCTTTCTTCAGTGTTGCCTTAGTAATGCTTTTCAGTTGGTCAACTCATTAATGTACCCAATTAATTAGAGTGGAGAATAACAATTATTTATCACACTAACTAAACTGGAAAAAAAATAGCATGGACTAATTCTACACTTTTACACTTTGATACACTTTTCTAAATCATCACCATCGTTGTTGTAGACCAACTACAATGTTTCGGGAGTGGTTTAAGAGCCTCTTCCATCTTTGTCAGTCCAGATAGATCTTAGTCTTCTCAATTTCTGTCCAATCCATTCCTCTATTAGTTAGGTTTTGTTTGACTGTATCAAGCCATCTACTTCTAGGTCTTCCTCTGGGCTGAGTTCCTTTAAATGTTTTTTCCAGCCATACTTTTGCTGTTGGGGTGCCATTCTGTTTACATGACCAAACCACCTCACCCTTGAATCAATTTTTTCTGTACCTGTGCGGCGTCCCTTATACTTTCATTTCTGACCTTGTCCCATCTAAATAAAGAGTTTAATTGGATGACATGTTTTGTTCATCACGCAAACAAAGTCTCTTGTATGTTTGTTAAAAAGTACCAG
Organism: Meconema thalassinum; assembly: GCA_946902985.2. Taxonomy (NCBI): domain Eukaryota; kingdom Metazoa; phylum Arthropoda; class Insecta; order Orthoptera; family Tettigoniidae; genus Meconema; species Meconema thalassinum. The sequence goes on from OX336395.1 coordinate 196,999,447, forward strand.
TGATACAAAAACAGTAACGGAAGCAATTCGTTAATAGGATCGTACACATATCCTTTAAATACAGGCATGGAATTCAGAAGAATGTGTAGCTAGAATAAAATATATAAAAATACAAACTTAAACAATTTAATTTTTATTTAAAACTGTCGACTTGATCCATTTGAATGGAAGCAAAAAAAAAAAAAAAAAAACTATATAAAAATATGGCTCTCTTCCGCAAAAAGACACTGACTAAGGGGCCAATCCGAGATGAGACACCGAGACCGAAAAGGAGACAAGGTACCACCTGGACAGCGGAGCGCATGATCGCCCACTCACAGAGAATGAGGGAATTCTGGGCTCAGAGGAAAGCGAAGATTATTGCCAAGGCCTCAACGAATTATATATATAAAATATGGCTCTTATTCAACTTCTTCCTCTTTTCTTCCATTGCATCTCCCTTCGAAGGTTGGCAATCCAATTGATTATGATTATATAGGAAACAGAGGCTTGAAAGATTTCAACAGAAGTTCATCCACACCAGCGGTGCAAGTCTTCAAGTCAAACGTTCATTCGTTTCCCTCACAGATCTTTGTCTGGCAATGTACCTGATCTTTTGCTCCTTGATGGTTGTTAGAAGCTTTGTTTTCTTATTCAACAAGTTCAGAACTCCTACATTTCTACCCAGGTTATACAGAGCAATCTTCTGTATAAGTACATATCAAGAGCTTCACTCCGCCTCTCCAGCAAAGGGCTGAGCATCCAACCTTCGACACCATACAGGACAGGGAAAACGGCATCGCAACATCTGAACTCGAAGCTGAAGGTTCAGATCTCTACTGGTGAATAGTGTCTATACGGTAGAACATATTTTTGGCTTGTCCGATCCTGGATAAGATTTTGTAGAATCGCAATGCTCTTTTACCAGAAACCCGAGATATTTCAAGGACGACACTTGATCAATAATTTTGTTATTCATTTTCAAAGAGACCTGTTTTGGTGTTTTTGAAAATACCATCAGCTTAGTTTTAATGAACAGATAAAATTCCAAACTGATCCTTACAACCAGCATCTACAGATAAATAATATCTTCTAATCTCATAGTAAAAAACATACTTAGGTTGGTGGCAGGTTTTGTCACTATTTTCGTTGTTGTTAGTAAACCCTTATAATGTTGTAAAAACATGAAAGGAGGAGGAACTTACCAGGGCTAGCACACTGCAGTCAGATCTTTCAGTGGAAGAATTTTTCTAGGTTAATGGCCCTCGAATTAACTGATAGGCCTATGTAGTTGCTAAGTGTATTACTATCATAAAAATGCAGTTAAAACATGACTCATGTGCTTCTCTGTTTAAAACAACTGCATGATCGACGTAAACCTCCCATAAATTAATCGCTGTAAACGATTGTGCATGTATGAATCATTTTTTTATGATACACAAACTATGCCATCAGCTCAAATAATGATTGTAACTACTGTATTGTACTATTTTCTTTGCTGTTGCCTTTCTTTTCCTTGTCTATTATTCTTTCTTTCTCTCTCTAATTTAACCCTTTCAGTGTGAAATATTATTTGAGTGATCATTTTTGAAGGATTTTTTTTAAAGACATGCTAATTTTTGAAACTCCTTATATTGTTTATAAAGACGTTAAAAAGAGTAAAAAAATAATACAAAATATGAATCAGTTCTGGGAAATCATGGAATTTACATAGTGGTGAAAAGGCATTCCTTGAAATACTACCCTTGTATCTGAATTGCCACTGCTCTCATCTCCATCAGTTTCATTGTCACCATCTCTTCAACACTATCTTCAAATTTACTTCAATCACTGTCTGATTCGTCCAAATACTCTCTCCCCCCCCCGCGCATTTCACTGTTTATATCGCACATTAACTGACACAGTCAAACTCAAAGTATTTATGTAAGGTTGTTTAATTCAAGTAAGGACTGCAGACAATTATTTCAAGTAGTTCCTTCTTTCGCTACCAAATGCTACCGTCCACAACACCTAGCTGTGAACTTGGCTACTGCTAGATGCCATCGCTACCAGCACCTGGGGATGAATGTTGGAACTTGAAGAGCATTAATCAAACCTAACCTACAAATTTTGCTTCACACAAATTTAGTTAGTGGAAGGTTCTTTTACATGCCATAAATCTATGACCTGGGCCCGCCAGCTTTAATTTCCCTCCAAAGGAAGGCATACTGAGGGATTTTTAACGCTCTTAAAAAATCCGACGACTTCGGCCGGGTTTGAACCTGCGACCTTGGGCTATTTCCAGCATGGTGAAGTCTTCCACTTCTTTTGATATACTGGAGTCTATTTAAAATATGTTTTTTTTACCTTGTTTTACTTTTCCTTTCAACATATCCATCTGTTCAGTATAGGGTTCGGTGGCATAGTTGCTAGCATGCTGAACTGCTGTGCCCAAGATCGCGGGTTCAAACGTGACCGAAGTCGTCGGATTTTTTAAAAGCGTTATTATCCTTCAGTATGCCTTCCTTCGGAGGGGAAGTAAAGCCGGCGGTCGGAGATCATAGATTTATGGCATGTATAAGATCCTTCCACAGACTAAACTTGTGTGAAGCTAAATTTTTAGGTTAGATTTCGTCAGAACGCTCTATCAAAGTTCCAACGTTCATCACTAGATATCATTGATATCTGGTAGCTAAAGTTGGAACTACTTGAAATTGAATGGAACTTGTAGCTGACCCTAAGGGTGTCCCCTTGAAGCAACGACAGACTCTGGCGAGCCGAACATGTCCTCGGGCACTCCCGGCACTAAAAGCCATACGATAAATAAATAATATGAAAATTCATGTGATTTCTATTTTAAATGTTCAGCCTTTTCATTTTTATTTTTGTGTGTACTATTCAGCCCTAAACTGCATAACCCCAAAAGTCTGGTTAGTTTAGCAAGCCTTTGATGATGGTGGTGATAATGGTGATGATGATGACGATGATGATGATGATGATGATGAAGACAATGATGACAGGTGTGCTGTAGGAATGTGCTCAGGAGGTAATACTCAGTGTGGCACCTTACAAATGGGACCAGCCACTTGCAGGCAGTTAACAATACTCTTCACGTTCTCTTCCCAATCTCCTCTACTGTCACGCCATGCTGCCTTTCGAGCCCAGCTTGTTTACCAGGTCCATCTCCTTGCCTTGTGGCTCATCCTCAAACTTTTCTTTCCTAAACAGAGAGAGACAACAGGGATTAGTTAATTCATCATTCATTTTCATTTGAGACTGTTTTGCTTCTCATCATCCAGTCTGGTCTGCTGGCTTATTTTGTGAATGAGTCACCTCCATGACCCCCTATTAACACTATGGCCTCCTATATTACAACACAGACTTTTTGAAAATAAACATATTTTTTATTTTGAAGATAAAAAAAAAGGAATAATTTTAACTCATCAGGATGCGTACTCTGTTTTGTAACGTATAACTGGTAAATTTTACCCGAAGAGTTGCTCGCCATGGTGGATGAGTGGTTATTTTGTCGGACTACCAACCCCAAGCTTGCAGGTTCGCTCTTGGCCGTGGTAAGTGATTTTTGAAAGGCGACAAAAATCACGACATGCATGTCATACGTTGTTGGCATGTTAAAGAACCCATTTGAATTCAGTAAACCGTGTTCATAATGGCAAAATTAATCTCGGGATTTTCCGCCAACACAAAGTTCCTCATTTCTCTACTAGAAAGCGCTATAGTGTCAAGGAGCTTAGATATCTTACCTTTCATAGCGCTCCAAGGAACAACAAAAATTCGATATGCAAGCTGCACTTTGAGCATCAAATAACAAAGCTTGCACCTGGCACCCGAGGCCATACAATATTATTATTATTACCCGAAGAGTTTATCATTATGAAACACACTCTTCTTTCAAGAAGCAAAAGCAATTATTCTATCGTCTACCAATAGCCCCCAACAGTCAGTAGCGGTCTTTGCATTTTGAGCTTCTCCTTTGGGACCAGGTAAACGAATAACGATATTTTGCACTCTGGTGCAGCCCCTTTGGGTAAGAATACTTTTGTACCACTCAGTACCATCCTTCCCCTACATCAAGTCGCATACCTGACAGTATATCCTCTTCAACTTCATGTTCAGATTCACTGGTGAAAATACCTTCGTGTTCTGACACACAGCTGTCCTGCTCGGTATCGTTCCCATGATCACTTTCATAAACAGTCGGTAAACACGATTGTACCCAATTATGACGGGTTGTTCCCTAATCCTGAAAACCATTTACATGAGGTTAATAAATGTATTAATCTTATTATTTTTAAAATGGTGGTCATGGGTGAGAGTGAAAGACAACACAAATGTTGAAAGACCTGGATAAAATTTGTAAAATATGTGGGATGAAAATAAATGAGAAGAAAACAAAATGTATGGTCATAGGTGGAAAAGGTGAAGAAATACAACTAAATTAGAAGGTGAAATTGAACAACTAGATAGTTACAATACCTAGGAAGTTGGGTTACAGAAGAAATGATATGCATTAAAGAAATAAAAACAAGGATTGCAATAGCACAAGAAACCTTCAGTAAGACAATACAATTATTTTGTGGAGCAATAAAAGTAAGCCCAAGGAAGAGATTAGTGAAATGTTTTGTTTGGAGTGTACCAAGCAGAAACTCGGATGCTTAGAAAAGAAGATGAGAGAAGAGTAGAGGCTCTCGAAATGTGGCTGTGGAGAAGAATGGGGAGAATAAGTTGGAAGGACAATGTGAGAAATGAGGAAGTATTAAAGAAAGTAGGAGAAGAAAGAAGATCAGGAAAAAATAAATGAATTGGATTGGACACTGCCTAAGAGGAGATGCTTTGGTGAAAAGTGCATTAGGAAGAGACAGTCCAAGTGAAATTCCGAAGAGGAAGAAGAAAGTTTCAGATGCTGGATCCCATCAAGATTGATAAATCTTATGAGCTGCTGAAGACCAGATAAGGTGGAGAGACTGACCATGAGGAAACCTGCCATCAGGCAGATAAACTGATGATGATGATGATTCTTAAAAATGTTTTTAAATGTCTATTGTGTAATGGAGAGGGAGAAAAGTAAGAATCTACTTGAGTGGGTTTATTAATCAGACACACGGGTGTGAGGAAATTAGCCCTAAGAATGAGCTATGTAGAAAACAAAATAATATACCATTAGAAAGGTACCGTATATACCCGAATGTAAGACGAGGTTTTTTCCCACTTTTTGTGTTATAAAAATTTGGGGTCGTCTTATATTCAGGGTATTAAAAAAAACAATGTTATTATTGTTTGCAAAGTAGTAGTGGTGTTAGCATCTTGTAACTCACAACAAATCAATGCATTAATACCGGGTGAGTTAGCCGAGGTCGTTGCGGCATGACTGTTGGCAGTCGCTCACATCCGGGAGGCGAGGAGGTTCGAATCCCCCCGCCGGCAACCTTGAAGATGGTCTTCTGTGGTTTCCCATCTTCCTTCCAGGCAAATGCCGGGGTTGGTCCCTAACTATAGGCCACAGCCGCTACCTTCCAACTCCTCTACCCTCCCATCCAACATTCCTCCCCAACGGTACTTGTAGCTCACCCAATGGGTGTCCGTCTCGAAGCAGCTACAAAACTGGCGAGCCGAACATGTCCTCGGACACTCCCGGCACTAAAAGCCATATGCTAAAAAAAAAAAAAAAAAAAAAAAAATGCATTAATGAAGATTAAAATATGATTTGTTATGTTTAATTACCATAGGATTTACGCACACATGTCATTTTAAGCAGATAAATTATATGTTCGAAAGCATACGGAAATATGTTTTAAAACAATCTTTACAAGAACAACCAGTCAGTTTTACGAGCAGTAATTGAGTGATCAACGTATCTTAATTTAATAACGTCTCCCATTCTTGAACAAAGAAATTATAGAGTATGTCTTGGAAAAGCGGGCAGAGGGATTCCCGATAACATGAGACGTTACAAAAATGAAACCACGACCTTAAGGGCATATATTGTGCAAGTTATGAGTTAGCGAGTATTTTTTTTGAAACAATCTGTAAGAGGCAGTTGATAACTAGGCCTCGTCTTATATTCAGGGTCATCTTACATACTGGTATATACGGTAAATGGCCCATAGCCTAATGTGATGCAAATACGAAATTTCAAAAAGTTTGAAGATTTTTGGCATTCTGGAGCAACTTTCAAGTAAATGTGCATATAGAGAAGGAAATACCTCTGAGAATATATAACAGGACGGAACAGAGGTAAAGAGGGGATAAAGGTGAGGGTGAAAAGGATGAGAATATCCTACATGGCGACCTGAGACCTGTACAATAAAAGAAACTAGCGGACCCGTGCGAGAATTCTCGCATGTTCATAAGCCACACTTTCCCCAATAGCTTTATGAGTGACTTAAGGAGAAAGGTTGTTATATTATTATTTCAACCAAATGATTATAGAACACCATTTTCATTTCGGTTAGAATTCCAAGCTGTACGTTCTCTAACTTAAGAAGGCAATTACTGAAAATTCTATCATCATAACACTCACCAGTTATTTGAAATTTATGAAAGCATCTTGGTCAAGATTTCCTGCTTTATCTTGTTGGCTGAGAAGCCTCCTTCTTCCTTATCAGGAGAGCCCTCGTTGGAAAACTTCTTCTCGCCCCGCTTACAGTGAGGCTTCCTCGTTCCTAAGTGCAACGATCAGCGCTAAATTCCTTTGCACGTTACCTACAGGGGTGCTTTCCTTGTCATGTGTGTAGCGCTCAACGCTAAACTCCTTTGCATGTTACCTACAGGGGTGCTTTTGCTGTCCCGAGTGGAGCGTCAGCATGAGAGCGTGCTGTGGCTGGTTTCTTTCTTTGATATTTATGACATTAAAATGCAATTCGTCACTGTTGATTCCATTTCTGTGCTGAGTCCATTGATTAAGAGCTTAGCTGTAACTCACCGGTTATTCGATACATTTCAGTCAGAATTGCAAGTTGTACATTCCCTAACTTAAGAAGGTAATCACTGAAAATTGGATCATCATAACATTCATCGGTTATTAGATATTTATGAAATTATGCGATTTGAGTACCCAATCCATTGAGTTAGTAATTCTGGAAACCATGGGAAATGATGGAAGAAAAACCTGTAAAAGAATTAATGTTTAATAATTCTAAGGTTTTAGACGCCGTAACACACGCCGGTTATACGATTTAGAGTACTCAATCCATTGATTTACTGTTTCTGAAAACCATGCGAAATGATCGATATTTATGAAATTAGAATGCAAAAGAAAAACCTGTAAAATAATTAACGTTTAATAGTTTTAAGGGTTTAGACGACAACTCATAATTGCAGCATGTTAAGAGCATCAGTATTTGTAAATCGCACACTTCTTGCATAAATTTATATTTATAAAATTAAAATGCAATTCTTTCACTGCTAATTTATGAGGCCTATATGATGATGATGATGATGATGATGATGATGATAGTTTTAAGGTCGCAGACGACAACTCTAGCATGATACAGCAACAGTATTTGCAAAAAGCATACTTCTTAAAAAAAATCGATATTTATGGTATTAGAATGCAGAAGAAAGCCTGTACCCAATCTATTGATTCAGTGATTCTGAAAATCAGATAGAAGAAAAACTGTTAAAGAATTAACGTTCAATGTTTTAAGGTTTTAGACGACAACTCAGAATTGCAGCATGTTAGAGCAACAGTATTTGCAAAAAGCACAATTCTTACAAAAATCAATATTTATGGAATTAGAATGCAGAAGAAAATCCTGTATCGCGGCATATTAACAAACCTGGAATACAATAAATCCATTGTTTAGATGGATGAGCTTAAATCATGTTTGGGCTGAGTTCATTGATTGAGAGCTTAGCAGCGGCTTCGGTGGCGTAGTTGGTAGCATGCTGAGCTTCTATGCCCAAGATAGTGGATTCAAACCCAGCCGAAGCCGTCGGATTTTTTAAGAGCGTTAAAAATCCCTCAGTATGCCTTCCTTTGGAGGGGAAGTAAAGCCGGCGGTCCCATGTCAGAGATTTGTGGTATGTTAAAGAACCTTCCACTAATTGCACCTGTGTGAAGCTAAATTGGATAGGTTAAGAATGTAAAAAACGCTCTAGGTTTCTACGTTCGTTGCCAAGAGCCGACTGCAGTGGCGTCTAGTAGCTAAGTTCTGAACTTAGCCTAGTAGTCGTTGACGGTGGCGCTTGGCGGCAAAAGTAGGAACTATTTGAAAAATTCTAAGTTGCAGTACTTAAATTAAAAAACAGTTAACACACACTAATACAGTCATCACAATTAACACTGGTTATCAGACAGATTCAACACACACCCAAAGTACACGGGGCTACATGGCCGCGTTGTCGCAGCCCCTAAACTTAAGAACCAACCAACCAAAGAAAGAAAAAAAAACCTGTAATTTCATTATGTTATTTCAAAGTGTTTTATTTAACTGGTATTTTGGTTTTCTTTGAGGTTGTTTTTCATGAAGCAGGCATTTCATTCTTGATTAAAAGTAATGTATTTAAATTGGAAGATCATAGTTGTACGAATGTTTCGATTCATTTTGGATCCGTATTGAGAAATATGGCAATACAATTATGTACGAAGTTCCGCCTAATCAGTAGGCCTACCTCTTGAATTATTTGTAATTATTCAAATCACTTGGTACATGTTTCGGAGATAATATTTGCTCCCTTCATCAGCCAAATTATGTGAAAACTTATATACTAACACACACATCTTAAGTGATGTTTTTAAATGATATGAAGTTCCTTAGAGGAATAATTGGGAAGACACGGAGGGATAAAATCAGAAATGTGGACATTAGGGAGAGAACTGAGTTCCCAAAACTGCAAAACAAGATAGAGACCAGTAAGCTGAAGTGGTACGGACATGTGATGAGAATGGAAGGATATAGAGTACCAAAAAGAATATTTATGGAGAAAATACCAGGAAGAAGACCACAAGGAAGGCCCAGAAAGAGGTGGATAGATGCGGTGAAGGAAGGCATAGAGAAAAGGAGTAAAAGAAAAAGAAGTATTGAAAGAAGGAAATGAATGGTGGAGAGATAGACAACTGTGGAGGTCCTTGATTCGCAACCCGACCCTGGGAACTGGAAACGGGAAATGAAGAAGAAGAAGATTTTTTATATAAAGATTTTCAGTTTGTGAAAATATTAATGGCTTTTTGTGTGTTAGTATATAAGTTTCCACATAATTTAGCTTATGAAGGGAGCAAATATTAACCCCGAAACATGTACCAAGTGATTTGAAAAATTACAAATAATTCAAAAGGCAGAATTTCTTACCTAATTTGATTACCCTTAGATCATAGTTGTTTGAAGATGAGCTTGATTCTCATTCCAACGGTTCAATGTCACAAAACACTATGAAATCATGACCATTGAGCTATCTTAATAACATTTATTTTTCTCCCAGTAGTTAAAAATGCTAACTGATCAACATGCTATAACATAAATACATTAAGGATGTGTGATTATGTGTGAGTTGTTTTTGCCAATAAATACAAACATTTGTTGGAAGAACGGCCACTTCTGTTAGTCACTCTATATTTTTTTTGATTTGATGAACAGTATTTGAATGGATCATTCTGGTTCCGTATTGATGAAACAATTAGTATTAATAATTTGCAAAAGTTCCGCCTAATCAATACCTTTATTGTATTATATATAAATGATCACTTAGTGGTCATTGGTACATGTTGTTTTTTTTTTTTTTTCAAATTTCAACTATTTCTTTCTTCCTTTCTTTCTTTGTTTATTTATGTATTTTATTTCTTTATGTATCTTTGAGGTGAACATCTTTCACCTTTCATTATGGTGCACCATAATAAGATTTTTGAAGGGAATGTTTATTAGTGTAAAGCTATCCAACCACATTTTATCTATATCGGCTGATGAAGGGGCTAAAACAATTAGGCCTCGAAACATGTACCAATGACCACTAAGTGATCATTTATATATAATACAATAAAGGTATTGATTAGGCAGAACTTTTGCAAAATATTAATGTGGGAATCGAAAGATGATGAACCGTTCGTGGGTTTCACGCCAGTCTCGGCACTAACCGGTGGAAGAACCGAGAGGAAGCTGTGAGAAAAAGAGGCCGATCAATGAGTCAGTTTTGTCAGGGGGATGACAGTTCATAGGGAGCGCGTGGGTCGGGCTAAGGCCCTGTACTGGTTGTTCTGCCAACCAATGAAGAATTAATTTTAGCACTAAGGTTCCGTAGTTGGCACTCCTGAACGTTCACATCAAACCGACTGGCGGAAGCGGGAATAGTCTGTTTTGATTGATTTTCCTTGTGGTGTTGTTGGTTGTTTTGATTTGTTCAGTATTTTGATTGTTTATTTGAATTGAATTGAGAGTCAATCATGCCACTGCAAGGGAGGAAAAATTGCCAAGCACCGGGATGTAAGAATTATAATGATCGTAAGAACAATACGGCAATTTTCATCTTCCTGGTGTTGACCATGTGAAAAACTAGTGGGCAATATGGACTACTCTCGAATAAAAATATATAGAGAATAAATGTGTGCATTTCATCTCTTGTTTGTTTTCTTACCCATTCTCCTTTGCATTGCAATAAAATTTGTGGTTTAGGGCTACGGGGAGGGGTGGGTGGCAGCGGGCATGCTAGGCAAAAAGTGAGGTTATGGCAATGTAGTGTGTGCATTTGGACAGTTTTCTTTATATTCATCGAATATCCCACCAATTCTGTAGAGTATGAGAGCATTTTTAATTAGCCTAGAGGTGAATTAAGCTCTAGAACGGCATAACTGTGTCTTTCGTGACAAATCTATTGCCAAAATTGATATATATCAACATTTATTATTTTCCTATCTGGATGTATATTTCAGCGACTAGCGAAAGGCGCAGTTATGTTTGTGTTATTTTCATCAATAATCAATAACTCGTCGCAGAACATACTGTTCATTTACGCGTAATAAAGGCTACATTCATATGGCTTTTTACTTTTTATGTTGCCAGACTTGCCAGTACAATCCATAGCCTCAGGCGGTGTTCTCTCTTGGAAATTCTATAACCAAAAGTGACGAATCTCTTATACTTACATTATCCTTGAGTTTTGTGTCGAGTGAAGTCACGCTAAGTTCTGTGCAATCTCATCTGTTGTAATCTTATGTGTAAATACAGTTTTTATACTTGAAATTACTTAAAGACGTGTTCGGTTTATTCGCTTGCCAAAATCCTTTCCCACATTTGGGGGCTCGTCCGAAATACGAAGTATTTTGAGTGCGGAACGGCAATCTTGGTTACAGCGATAAAACCCAGGCGTGAGGTGACGACATTTTTCTGGCAAGATCGACGACGGCGTGGGTCCGTGGAATATAGAAGACGAGTAGCTGTTCAACTTCCAAAGACATGGTGATTCGAGCAGGCTGCAAAAGATTTCGAGAATCCTGAACCCTAAGACGACGACGAAAAGAAAAGTGATTAGTGCGAGTGCCGAAAGACAAAGAAAAATGGCGGGCAAAGTGGCGTGTTTACAAGATATTGAAAACGTGAATAATAACATTAAGAAGGCGCCTACGGCCGTGATTAAGACGTTACATAACCTCATTTTCGAAAAACTGCCACGTGATTGAAAGAACAGGCAGCGCTTAAGAGAATTCTCAGGATTCGAGTTTGAATGTGACTTACCAGAACACCTGGAGAAATTGAAGTTCATTGAGTGCGAATTCGCCGAGGCTGATCTAATTGCCATTTGCACAGTGTTAAACATTCAATATACGGGAGAGAAAGCCGTGCTTGTGCAACGCATCTGTGATAACTTAATGGACCTTTCGTTGCTGGGGATGCCCAAAGACAAAGATGATGATGAAGAAGAAGAAGAAGAAGAGACTGGTAAAACGAAAGATGTGATGAGCAAGATGAAAGAGGCAAACGAAATACTGGCGGAAGAATTACGTGAGTTAAAGGAGAAAATGGCTGGTATGAAATCCATGAAACATTCAACCTCTAGCACGTCAGGATCATCATTGGATTCATCTAGCTCGTCCGAAGCTCCCCAAAGCAATAGGAGGTAGGCCTAACCATAAAAACATAACAAATACCAAACACAAATCGAAGACTGTAGTAGAAAGCTCAAGTGAAGGGGAAGTCGACCAGGACGTGGTGGACTCGCGGCACACTGCAAACCGGGGAGTTGCACACAAGTTTGCGTTGACTTTCCGAGATGTAGAGGGCTCTGTCAGAACCTATGACGGCAGCGAGAACTATCCGGTGCGACGTTGGATTGAGGACTTTGAGGAAACAGCAACGTTGATGGGCTGGGACGAGATGCAAAAATATGTTTTTGCAAAAAAGTCGCTGTCAGGCCTGGCTAAGTTGTTCGTGCAGAGTGAACGTGGCATCACATCCTGGCACAAGTTGAAGAAAGCCCTGAAGAAAGAATTCCGAGATGATACCAGTGCTGCAGAGATTCATCGACTGCTAACCAACCGACGAAAAACAAAAGTTGAAACTCTTCAGGAATATTTCCTGGTGATGCGAGAAATAGCCAGCAGGTTGGCAATCGATGATAAATCGTTCATACAATACGTCATCGATGGCATCGAGGACGACACTGGATCCAAGATGGTTCTATATGGAGCAAGGGACATCAAGGAATTCAAGGACAAGTTGAAGATCTATGAGAGAGCTTACGCACGAAACTCCCAGAAGTTGACAAAAAATGAGAAGACGACAAACAAACATACACCAAGAGAAGACAACAGGCAGAAGCAGATCTCGTCTGTAAAGAGATGTTACAATTGTGGTCAGAAGAACAGTCATGAGTCCAGCGGATGTCCACACAAGAGTCAGGGTCCAAAGTGCTTCAATTGCAGGAGCTTCGGACACATAGCTTCCAAGTGCCCAAATCCTGAGCAGAATGCAGAGAAGAAGACAGTGAACGTCGCTTTGGGAACCAAGTCGAATATGAAGATGAAGGAATTGTTGCTCCAGGGCCAGAAGATCAACGCATTGGTGGACACGGGCTGCCCAATCAATCTGATCCGCGAAGACATTTACGCAAAGATGGGGGATTTGGAGCTGAAGACAACCGCCATAGTACTGAAGGGTTTCGGTGCAAGTGAGGTGCCACCCCTAGGATATTTTCCATCCGACGTCCAGATTGACGACGACACTTACTTGACTGATTTCTATGTGGTGTCTGGAGATGTACTCAAGTTGTCAGCTATTGTGGGTAACGACTTGCTGGACCAAGCCGTAACTACCATCAGCAAAACCGGTGTCAAGATGTCCAAGGAGATATCAGAAGCGTACTTGTACCGAATCGACGTGATAGCAGGCGAGGAATTGGACATAGGAGAGGCATCGGAAGAGGCTGTTTTGAGAATCAGAAAGATGGTCAATGAATATTCGCCATGCAAGGAGAAGAGTACCAGTGTTGAGATGAGCATCACGATGAAACAAGAAGAACCGATTCGCAGTCACCCAAGACGCTTATCACCAGTTGAGAAAGAGATTGTAGAGAAGCAAGTGCAGCAGTGGCTCCAAGATGGCATCATCCGACCCAGTATGTCTGAGTACGCTAGTCCAGTGGTAGTTGTGTGGAAGAAAGATGGGTCTCCGAGGGTGTGCGTCGATTACAGTCCAGTGAATAGAAAAGCTGTCAAAGATCGATACCCACTACCACTCATTGATAACGTCCTGGTCAAGCTGAGTGATGCCCGAGTATTCAGTACTCTGGATCTGCGAAATGGATTTTTTCACGTCGCAGTCAAGGAAGACAGCAGAAAGTATTTGGCCTTTGTGACACATTCAGGCCAATATGAGTTCCTGAAAGTTCCATTTGGTTTCTGCAACTCGCCTCCTGTGTTCCAACGCTTTATCAACTGTGTATTCAGAGAACAAATTCAAGCCGGCACAGTCCTAGTGTACATGGACGATGTAGTAATCCCAGAAAAAGATGAAAATGATGCCATAGAGAAGCTTGGGCAAGTGATGGAGGTAGCTGAAACTCATGATCTGGATATTAAGTTCTCGAAGTGCCAGTTCCTGAAAAAGAAAATTGAGTGCCTGGGACACGTTGTAGAAGATGGAACTGTCTCACCATCTCCTAGGAAAGCAGCCGCAGTTCAACATTTACCCACAACCCAAGTCGCTGGCCGAAGTCCACAGTTTTTTGGGCCTTTCCGGATATTTCCGGAAGTACATCCCAAACTACGCCAAGATTGCAAAGCCGCTCAGTGATCTGTTGAAGTCAACCGGTGGATTCAAGTTTGAGCAAGAACAGAGGATTGCATTCACGAGTCTGAAAAAAGCCTTATCCGAAGATCCAGTCCTCATCATCTATAACCCGGCTTACGAGACGGAAGTCCATACTGATGCAAGCAAGTATGGTTATGGAGCAGTGCTACTGCAACGTTTCCCAGACGATGGTCAACTGCATCCTGTTCAATACCTGAGCAAGAAGGCGACGCCACAGGAGGAAAGGTACAGCAGCTACGAACTCGAGGTGTTAGCTGTGGTGACGGCCTTGAAAAAGCTCTGAGTTTACCTGCTTGGAATCAAGTTCAAGATCATAACCGACTGCTCTGCCTTCCAGAAGACGATGGACAAGAAGGACCTCACCCCGAGAGTTGCAAGGTAGGCCATGATGTTAGAGGAGTTTGATTACTCGATCGAGCATAGACCGGGTGCGAGAATCCCTCACGCCGATGTCTTGAGTCGCCATCCCATGGTCCTCTACGGTCTCCCGATGGACTCGTTGCCAGGCTGAAACGAGCTCAGCAAGCTGATGAAGGTCTGTGTGCGATCGTGGAGCATCTGAAGTTGAAGCCATACAAGGATTACAACTGCAGGATGGTATCCTCTTCAAGTTCTGTGATGGACAGAATCTACTTGTCATCCCACGGCCAATGCAGAATGAGGTGGTGAGAGCCGCTCATGAGAAAGGACACTACGCTGCCCTGCGCACAGAAGAAGAGATCAAGAGAGAATTTTATATACCCAATTTGAAGAAGATAGTTGGCCTTGTCATCTCCAACTGCGTGAAGTGTCTGCTGGTCAACCGCAAGGCTGGGAAACAAAAAGGACTCTTGCATCCCTTGTTTAAAGAAAGCACACCGTTTCACACTTACCATGCTGACCATCTCGGACCCTTGGATTCAACGAAAAAAGGATACAAGCATATCATCGCAGTAACGGACAGCTTCACAAAGTTTGTGTGGCTGTATCCCACTAAAACGACGACCACGAAAGAAACTACGGCGAAAGAGTATTTGATAATCCAGCGCAGATCGTCACCGACCGTGGAGCCGCCTATATTTCACGCGAATTCGAAGGGTACTGCACTGCCAACAACATCACCCATTCGCTAATCACAACCGAACTCCCTCGTGCCAATGGCCAGGTAGAAAGGATGAACTCCACGATCATCTCTGTGCTGGCTAAGTTGTCCATCGAAAACCCAGGAGATTGGTACAAACACGTCGAAGCCACTCAGAGAGCCATGAATTCCACTTACAACCGCAGTATCAAGCAGATGCCGTTTGAACTTTTGACAGGAGTTAAAATGCGCTGTGAAAATGACCTGAGAATAGTTGAGTTGATCAATGAAGAGATGCTAGACGAGTTTGAGACCAGGAGAGATGAACACCGTGAAGAAGCAAGTGCAACAAGAAAACAGGGTGTCGTTCGATCGACGTCGACGGCCTGCACACCAGTACCAAGTTGGCGATATCGTCGCCATCAAGAGGACCCAGTTTGGACCAGGCCTTAAATTGAAGAAAAAGTACCTTGGGCCTTACAGAATCTCCAGAGTCAAGCCAAATGACACTTACGACGTCTGTCGTGAAGGGAATCACTTAGGCCCCAATCGAACAACTACTTGTGCTGAGTTCCTCAAACCATGGGCTGAAGACGACTCATCATCCGAGGCGGATGATCTGCAGGATGGTCGATTGTGGGAATCGAAAGATGATGAACCGTTCGTGGGTGTCCCGCCAGTCTCGGCACTACCCGGTGGCGCCGCGTAGAAGAACCGAGAGGAAGCTGTGAGAAAAAGAGGCCGATCAGTGAGTCAGTTTTGTGTCGAGTGAAGTCACGCTAAGTTCTGTGCAATGTCATCTGTTGTAATCTTATGTGTAAATACAGTTTTTATACTTAAAATTACTTAAAGACGTGTTCGGTTTATTCGCTTGCCAAAATCCTTTCCCACATTAATACTAATTGATGAACAGTACTTACATTCCAAACTTCTCCCCCTCCTCGATGGTGTCGGGTAGCTTCTTGTTGAGTGTCTCCGGCAGCTGCAGAGCCAGGAGCCCTCCAGTGGTGATCATCACACCAAAGATGAGCAGTGGTAGGTTCTGCCACGTGTCGGCCTGCCAAGCATACAAGCAAACAGATACAGTGGTAATTATCCCACCAAAGATGAGCAGTATGTACGAATATTTTAATTCTTTTTTTATTCCATATGGTCAAATCAATATAATAGGGTAAACAGCATACGTGAAGACGTTTAAAAAATTCTGCATAGTCGATACCTTTTCATTTATACACTAAGTAGCCAAAAGTTACGGGAAGGGTAGCCCCATGAGAAAAATGTGCTGTGTTAAGGTCGATCCACAATGCGCAGTCAGCAGTCGGTAGTTCACAACCTAGCCACTCTCAATGTGCAGTCGTTAAATTGCTAGGAGTAAATAATAACTTGACTTTCATTTATGCCTTGAGAAAGTTGTCGATTTTCTTGTCGATAACCTAAAATTAGGAAATTTGCAAAGATCGACGACTTGGAGCTTTACGGCTTATTTTTATTGCTGGTAACTGGTACAGCATTGTTAAAATTCAGATAACTTTAATTATTATTGATGTTACATGCTAGTGACTAGGTCTGTTATTAATTAAATATTATGATCGACCTTTCCAACCCATTGCATCTGCAATCAGCCTCCACGTCTGATCTTTGAAGAGGTTATTTTTGTACTTGGGCTCACTCATATATAGAGCCAACGGCATTCCCTGACAAGAACTATGAAAATATCTTCTATATTTGGTTCAGTTTATTATACAACAACAAAGAATACCCCGAATACAACTACTACTGATGATGACCAAAGAATATGACGACCGGGAAAACGACACAGTGGCGTCAGCTTGTGATCTGATCTGTTCTGATTGGCTCTTTAAATATGCAGTCGGCAGTCAAATATGAAATTCTCAACTACAGGCTGCCAACTGCCAGCTGGCGACTGCAACTGTATGTTTTGAATGGTGCCTACAGTATACAGGGGGACGGCCGCGACTGCCGGCTGTCAAATACAAACTACTGACTGCCGACTGCGCATTGTGGGTAGGCCTTAAAACTCCTGAGTGTTGTGGCTGTGGCTAGCTGCAGAGGAGCCGAGCAGTCTGTCACAGACACGAGTGTAGTGAAGATGGCAACACATCGTGAGTTAACCGACTTTGAACGTGGGATGAACATTGGCGCACGGCACATGGGCCTTGGCATTTCGGAATTCTGGTTTGGGAGGTCAACAGTGTCGAGGGTAGATGTTCAATATCGCAGAGATAATGTTACTATCTGTGTAAACCGTTGCACAGGACGACCACAGGTGTAACGAACAGACATAACGTCGCCTACAAGGCTAACTGGCATATTGGCTCTCACGACTAAGTGATTAAACTCCAGCCAATCTTCGAGGTTTATGCCGTATCTGTTGCAGGGTTTTGCATAAGTGTACCATGTTAGGCTCATCAGCGGGCTCTTTGGCACAGTGGACCATGCACTACATCCCATGTATGGAGCACACTGTAATTCTTATCCACTTTACAAAACTTTTTTTTTTAAACACATTTTACATTAATGGTGCAAGTTTTGGGCTTCGGTATTCATGTGTTTCCTTTATATGAACGAAAAATCATTCAATTCAGACTGGTATTTCTTGTTAAATCGTGCTTTTTTTTGTGGTGTTTCATGACTCATAAAATCACAAATATTGTCCTATCAATAAATCGCGCAATACTTAATATACTGTTCGCCTTTATATATACATGGTGGCCACTACTCCTGGAAAACCTGGAAAACTCCTGGATTTTTATTAGGTCTGGAAAACTCCTGGAAAATGCTGAGAAATTTGAAAACTCCTGGAAAATAGCCACTGTGAATTAATTATAAAATTCTTTCCATCCTAAATCATACTCCCGCTGTGGTTTTGGGTGAGCACTCTATCATTAACGAAATAAATTTTCTCAGGCTACCTGTTTGAGTGTGGGAGAACACGCGATAGTATTTTTGTAAAACATATTGAGTATAGACAACTTCACCGCAGTAAAATTGCAGGCGGCATTCTTTTTTTTTTAATGCGGATATTTCAGTCACAAAGGCTTTTTTTAAACAACAATTGAATCATTTGTGTGTAGGCTTGTGTATCAATAACGCAATCACCACTAATGTTTGTCAATATCTGTATAAGTAAACCAAACAAAACAGCTTTATTTTGGTCTTGAAGTAGGCAACCAATAAAGCCCCCCCCCCCCCGGGACTTGCGCTAATTTTTAAGTCTGGAAAAATGAGAATTACTCTTGGGAAATTCCTGGAAAACTCCTGGAAAGTCATTGACCGATTTGGGTGGCCACCATGTATATAAAATGAAAGCCCTATGTATTGACTATAACTTTGTACGTTTCATAATTCTATGTTACATATTAGTGAAGCTATGATTTAATTCTTAACTGTGAGAAAACTCCCACTCGCAGTGTATGAGCCCCCTTAAAGCATTTTTCATAAGAGAAACATCTCCAGGATGTCCCGTCCATCGTGTAGAATGGTTCAGTGCTCCAGGTTTACCTATATACAGTACAGTATATAAATCTGGCCACCGTAACTCACCAGCAGGTTGATGTACGGAGCGGTGATGCCTCCCGCACGGGCACACGTAGAGCTGGCCCCGAGTGCCACATTACGTATCACCGTGGGGAACTGTTCGGCGGTGAACACGTAGATGGTCCCATACGATGCAGTGACGGCCAACTTGCCTATCATGGCCAGAGTTATGGTGAGCCAGTTGAGGTCTGTAACACATATCCACATCTGTTATAACTCAATCGCTAAGCAACATGCAGCATCGTCGTCCCAGCATGGCCTCGGGTCCTCTGCAAAATATAACACAACTGGTGATACTGATGAGTGAGATGCCTGGAGAATTCCTTTCAGCCAGCTACAATTTACAAGAACATGCCAGTTAGGGTTTATTACTACATTACAGCTCTTAATGCATGCCCTACAGCTGTAAGAGTGGTGCATCCAATATCCCTCGACTCTCACTAACACGTGGTTTATGGCATCTATCATCAGTAGAAAGTGGTCAGTTCTGTTTAGATTTGTAGAACTAGAAATGGGAAAATGGGCGGGCACAGCTTTGTACAAGTTACTATCCCAACATTACTTGCAGCGGTCCACAACTACTGGGTGCCCACGGGATCACAGCTGAGTCTGGCATTGCTTCCACGTACTTGCGCCGGCCGCCTCTGTTTCCTGTCAACCTTTCTTGGTCAACTCTTGATCTCTTCCTACTTTCAAGGTATTATTGTTTCCGAGACCTAGAGTGTCTTTCATTTTCTAACCTTAATTGACCCTTGTCTTTTTCTTTCTTTCACTATACCTTAATTCAAGGGATCAGACCTCTTCTTGTTTATCATGTTATCTCATTCTTACTGTACAAGACCCTAAAAATGGCAGGCTGTATATAGCTCCACCATACATGGTGCACCCTGGATAGCGCTACACCCTCAAAGGCTCATGGCTGGCTGTTCAACTGGTGAAATACCACAACTTGTCTTTTTTGGTGTTTTTTTTTCTGTAAATGTTTGGCTATGTTACTATCTGTTCTTAACCTACTTTTTGTGTTCCATCCAATATCTCTTTCAATGTTTCGTTTGTGAAAAACAGCGTGAAAATTTTAATAGATGTTGAAATGACTTATTGGTGGTTGGAAACCTGAAGTCTAAGTACAGTAAGCAAGAATATCATAAAATCAGCATGAGTAGGCTTGTAGAGTAGGTTACCCAGTCGGAGCTGTCGTCGTCTGATGAACTAGAACCTTTTTCGACTTAAGATTCTTAAGATATTTCTGAAGCACCTGATATTCTCGT
This sequence comes from Meconema thalassinum, assembly GCA_946902985.2. Taxonomy (NCBI): domain Eukaryota; kingdom Metazoa; phylum Arthropoda; class Insecta; order Orthoptera; family Tettigoniidae; genus Meconema; species Meconema thalassinum. Next base: position 197,019,549 of record OX336395.1, read on the forward strand.
CCCCAATCAAACTCGAAAGACAACCATCTTCACTGGTATACAAATCATTCCCAGTTGCACTAGTACCGAAACAACTCTTGTACTTAATTAGCGTGCGGCCATATACGTTCTGTGGATTGCCTCTCAAAACAGTCTAAGCATTATGTTCAGAAGGCCATGGATTCTCTAAAGTCTATATAGATATTGTCCAAGAATCATTAGTTAACTGTTATAGCTCACTAATATCTGAGTAAACATAATGATGTCATAAGCTTGTCCGTTTTTCCCCTTTTTCCATTGATTTTGGGTGGACCCTCTGTTTTTTTTTTTTTTTTTTTCTCTTTCCTATCTACCTTTTATGTCAATCTCATCAATCCTCATTCTTGGAGTCTTGAGGGCATTTCTTTTCCCAGGTCTTTTATTTCCCTATATTTTTTTTGTCCATTTACGTGAGTAAGTAGTATTAATGTCTTGCCTGTAAGAAAAAAAAACAATCACCCCCCACCGACACATTAAAATGCATTGCCTTGAGCAGATAGTATTAACTTAAGAATGAAATTTAACTAAAATAAACCTGTATACAAACACAAGAAACGCCAATCAAGATCATCTGCAACAAAAAGAACAAAACATATTATACACTATTCCAAGAAATAATATCTACAAAGCATATTATGTATGTATACAGGTATATTTTGCTTTGTTATTTAATATTATATTTGTTACAATTGTCTCGGGATAGCATTGCAGCTTCCCAGCAAGATCGAGTCCCGACTCTGGCTATGATTGGGGGTGATGTGTGGGGCCTCTGCCTCTGCTCTTTCATGGCTCTACGTCCTTCCAAGTCCCTCAATCCTCATTCTTTGACATACAAGAAGAACTAGAAGTGCAGAAGCTAAAATAAATACTGGAACTAAACAGACTGAAATGGTTTGTACATACAGGTATCCCTCGATTTACGCTATGAATTAGTTTCGAGTGATCATCGCGTAATACGAAAACGCGTGAAGTGAATGTATTATAATATAGGTTAGATAGGAGATGGGACTATTTCAAGGAAAACATAAAAAGCGTATTCTATGAGTGTTAAACAAATGCAACTTCAGAGTCTGGATGGGATGGTTTCAGTTCACAGAACTTTTGTTTTAGCCTGAATAACCATGGTGAATATCGGGATAGAACGTTTAGTTGGGTGTTCAATCCCTTGAGTTAACATTCATTCCATTTTCTCCATAATTGGAGCCCTTATTTGTGTTATATTGGATGACGTCAACCTGGTCGCACTTTTACAACTTTCTATAATATTTTCTGCTTGACTTCTTATGGTTCAGCGTTGATTCTGAGATTACTGTAGCTCTGACAATGTCCACAGTGCGCTCATTGCGTTCGTATCTCTTTATAACTTCCAGCTTTTCTTCAAGTGTTATTGATTTTCTTTGCTTTTTGCCTTTGGAAGCATTTTGATTACACTTTCTTTTCTCCATAACATTTAAGAAACAATAAAACACAGCTTGTTAACTCAATGCCCTCTTTAATAACGACCACATGCCACCGGTCAACACTGAAACAACGCAACACAGCACAGCACTCTCTTTGAGGCTGACTATATGCCGCCTTGCAGCGCTGCACTCGATCGCGGAACTGTCGCACACGGTGATGGTGAATCCGCAACCTAACTTGTATTTTTTATTTCATATACTGTAATTATGTAGGCATTTTTTAAATCGCTTTATAGCGAAAACGCGTGAAGTGAGAACGCGTATAACGAGGGATGACTGTATTGAGGAAATGTGTGGAGAAAGAATGGCAAAAGAAGCACTGGAAAGACAGATGACAGGTAAGATATAGTGTGGCTTTTGGAGATGCTGGGGTGCTAGACTTTTGCCCATAAGGGGATCTTTTATTTGCTAGTAAAACTACCGACATGGCTCCCTCGCATACCAACTGACTGTGCCAGGATTCGATCCTGTAACCTTGGGCACAGTAGGCGAGAACGATACTGCTGTGCCACGCAGCCAGTCGACAGGGAAGACAATGAGTGGACTTGGTGAAGAAGAGTATACGACCTGAACAAGAACACAATGTCGGGTGAGGAATGGTGGAGGGACAGAATAAAGTGGAGAGGAACCATATTTACCCGCATCCAGTCTCAGCTGGAAAAGAGGAGATGATGATGATGATGTTGACCCAGCCTTGTGAAGTTAATTGGAATAGGACACAGGCTATGAGATGGTTTGGTTTAGTTTTTGTTTTTCGGTTTAGTAACGGCTATTAGAGCTTTCTTCCACCACTTACAAATTCATTCAGCACTAACAGGTTACCCATCCTTTGTACGGGTAAAAATGAATGCACTTGTAGACAAACTTGTGTGTATCTTGCACTCGGAACACTTTGTTTCTAACCTGTGAGTATCAACTACAAATTAAAGCAAAATTTCCACAACGAGAAGAGTGGACATGGATGAGAGAGAACATGCAACCCATCACGGAAACCTCTTCAGTAAGTTGGACCCAGCAGCACCTAATATTGAAATGAAACTTTTGGTACCATCTTGAAGTGATGCAACGTTTGAAAACATTTCCTGTGTTTCTCCAGACATAAAAACCAATGCTTATGCAAAATTTCAACTTCATCAGATGGATAGTTTATGCAAGAAAGAATAACAGCAGAACAGACACAACTAGATTGTTCATCCATCATTATCAATTTCCGTTTTCCAGCTTGGGCCGGGTCAAAGCAAATATGACACCCCTCCACTTTACTCTGTCTGTCCACCATCCTTCCTCAACCACTGAACTCCATACGCCATGTGGGGAACTGTAGTATTCCCTGATGACGACTATATGTATGTTTCATGATGGCCGTGGTGGCCGTGATTGTAAGTGTAACGTCTTGCACCTTGGTGTTCCTTGCATTGTAATAAAGGATCTAAGATGGCGTGCCATTATAGTGAATGTGTAGTATTATTAGTCCCCTAAAAGTAATCGCTATTCATATTCCCCCCAAATATAACTGCTGTAACCCCCACATTTTGGTGCCGAAACCCGGGAAGGAACATTTATATCCCTTAAATAAACGGAAGAGGATTCAAGAAAAGCTGTTCAGTACAGATAAGTTGCAATAAGCTATACGGTTACTCACTATATTTTGGAGGAGAATAGCGTACGGTGCAATTTGTTACGCACGATATAAACACTGAACACTAGTTATATGCTACACATACAATACAGCATCAATATAATAACGCACGTGTAAGTTATGATAGCGCCATCTGTTAACAAATACCGTACCTAATAGGAATACTGAACACGCATTCGACTACACGAATACTGAAGGCATTTAGGAATACCTGATCATGACGAGTTCAGAAGAAATAGCTCTGAAACTTAACAATATTAAGAGGAAACGCACGCGAGTGAGGGCAAACGTCACACGATTCATAAATGCTATAAACGTATTTAATAAAAACACTGATATTATAGAATACGAGCACAATCGCGGGCGCTTGGAGGAAAATTTAACATAACTCGTTGATTTAGATAACGAACTACACGAACTCCTCACTGACACGGAATACTGCGAGGATGTTAAATCTTGTTATATTGACAAAGCGAAGTTAGCCATCCTACATGCCACTAAGCACATTGAAAAGAAGATTTCTTCAGGCATGGCAGATCTCATTATAAATCCACCTCCGTCTTCACATCAGGCTCTACACACTACATTCAGTCACTCGGTAAAATTGCCTACAGTAAAGTTGGAAATGTTTTCAGGTGACGTTGAAAGTTGGCAACGCTTCTGGGAGCAGTTCAAATCTTCTGTAGACGATAACCCATCGTTGTCCGCGATCAACAAACACGTATTCTTACGCGGCTATCTAGACGGAGAACCAAAGCTACTAGTCGATGGTATCGCCGTCACAGCGTCCACTTACGAAGACACAAAGAGAATGCTCCTCCAACGCTATGGAGATCGAAACTGAATTATTCAAGCGCACTTGGATTACTTGGAAACAATACAACCAATTTAGTGTGCCACACCTGAAACACTGAACAGCACGTTTATTGAATGTAATGGGCGTATTCAAGCACTTCGATCATTAGGGGAAGATATCAATGCTTACGGGAGAATTTTAGCCCCAAAATTCTACGAGCTTTTCCGCCGGATATCTGCCAGAGATGGATCGTTCACGTTCGACGACAAAATATTGCAGAAGGAGACATATTGAGGCTGATAGATTTTATAAACGAGGAGGTAGACAACGCGATGATCACTCAAAAAATTAGGAGAGATTTCACTCAACCACATAATTTCACTGCTATGGCTGCAACGTTACACGTAAACACGAAGTCAAAACGGACTACAAGGATAACCAATAATATACCTTCACAATTCTGTGTATTCTGTGAGAAAAGAGGGCACTGGGCTCAAAAATGCAAGCAGTTAACTGACGTGCAGGCCAGGATTGAGAAACTGGAGCAGTCGTCAAGATGTTTCCTTTTTCTCAACCGCGGCCATTCGGTTAGGAACTGCACAAAACGTTGGAAAGTCACATGCTCAAACTGCAAAGGATCACATCATCACTCGATATGTGCAGGTGCTGTTCATGACTCAACAATGACAACAGTCCACCAGATTGACACTCAATTGCAGGATTTCATGCACCTACAGACAGCTAGGGTGCAGATTATCGGACCGACAGGACTGAGCAAGGTGACACGTTGCATCTTAGACGCAGGCAGTCAATCGAGCTTTATCTGCACAAGATTAATTGGAGGATTATCCATTTCGCAAGGTCCGTATTGACGTGTACAATGACAATTTAATGGGTTAAGGGGTCTCCGCCCAATCAATACAAGTACTTGTATTGATTGGGCGGAGACCCCTTAACCCATTAAATTGTCTTTATCTGCAAGTCGCTCATCAATTCGCTCAAGCTGGAAATCGTGGCTGAGCGTAGCTTTACCATCACTGCTTTTGAATCAGGTGAAGCAACTCCAGGGAAACGTCGATTGGCACGTTTCAAGATGCAGGGACTTTGCAGCAAGTCAACGACAGTAATCCATGCACTCGAGAGCAAGAATACGTACTCCGCGCATCCAACAACACCACAGGACATTTCTTCATTAGCGTGTACACGTAACGTGCCGTTGGCAGATCCGAGAGATGATTTAGCGAACTTGCCGATAGAAATACTACTAGGTGCTGACCACTACTGGAAGTTGATGAAGGATCACCCATACGCATTTCCCTTTCACTAGTTCTACTCCCCTCGATCTTAGGATGGATACTCAGCGGAAGCCGATCAGGAATTACAATCAACAATGTCAACGTAAACAAAGTAGAGCTTACAGAAGAATATTCCATACACGATAACCACGTCCGCTGGTTTTGGGATCTCGAAAGCATGGGTATACGAGACACTCAATCAAAGGTGCAGTCCCTCAGTACTAAAAGCTCCAAAATCCTCCAACAGTTTCACGACTCATTTAATATTGAACACGGCAGAAGAGTAGTTTCACTACCAAAGAAAGATCATTCACCCCTGAATAACAATCGCGCAAATGCTGAAAGGTGCTTGCAGACTCTAACTCGTGCATTTGAGAAAAAATATGAGTGTAAAGTTATGTACCACCACCAGATGCTAAACTACATCATCCAAGGACAGGTAGAAGTTGTCAACACAAATACTCAACAATTTTCATCCTTTTATCTGCCTCACCACGCCGTCAAGAAGGAAAAACAAGGACTTGAAAAAAGACGAATTGTGTTTGACGCATCATCTCACTCACCCGGATCCCCATCACTGAATGATATCCTAGAAACTGGACCTAATACCGTACCAGAAATGATGGCTATACTACTTAGATTCAGACTATTCAAACATGCCATCCTCGGTGATGTCAGGCAGGCATTCCTACAACTGTCTTTGGACGCGGTTGACAGAGATTTAACCAGGTTCTTAGGGTTCCGTGTGGTATCAACCGATGATGGCCAGTATCAAACTATGAACGACGTTCTCACATACCGGTTTACCAGATTACCATTTGGCCTTTCATGCAGCCCATTCCTGTTATCTGCAACCCTTAGAGAGTTAGCTACAACTCACATACACTCATTTCCTTCCGCAGCCGTGCTTGTGGATAAATGCACATACATAGATGACTTCGTTACTTCACTCATGGCTGGAGAGAATGGTCGGCACGGTAAAGCGCTGCTTAACGAAGACCCAACGGACACCAAGTCACACGCCCCATACAGCCGGTCATCCCCCTGGAGGTTGACCAGGGTGGGGAGAATGTGGGGAACTGTAGTATTCCCTGATGATGACTATATGTATGTTCCATGATGGCTGTGGTGGCCGTGATTGTAAGTGTAATGTCTTGCACCTTGGTGTACCTTGCATTGTAATAAAGGATCGAAGATGGCGTGCCGTTATAGTGAGTGTGTAGTATTATTAGTCCACTAAAAGTAATAGCTATTCATATTCCCCCCAAATGTAACCGCTGTAACCCCCACACGCCATAATCCATCCACCGTACTCCAGGTCTTCCTCGTCCTCTCTTTCCAGTCATCTCTCTCCATCATTTGTTTCGGCATTCTTTCATCAATCATCGTTTTGACATGTCCATACCATCTCAATCTATTCTGCTCCAGCTTATCATTCAGCTTCTGTACATTCACTTCCTTTCGAATGTCTTCATTTCTCATTCTCTCTCTCCTAGTCCATACCACACTCCTTAGGAATTTCATTTTGGCTGCCTATATTCTACTTTCATCTCTCCTCGTCATTGGCCAAGTTTCTGCTCCATACATCATTATTGGTAAGTAATAGGTCTTGTACATCACTTCTTTAGCCTTCAGTGGTAAGTCTTTATCCCAAATGAAACTCCGAACCTGATGATAGAAAACACTCCCACATTGGATATGGAGATCAACAAGAGAATACAATCTTGCATTTTCCATCAATTCTCTTCTCTTTTTCACTAGATTGTTATAGATTTTAAAAAGATGTGTCAAATGGTTTCTCAGATTAGGGGATCTGACGGTCAGACAACCAGGCAACATTTTTAGGATCTTAATGGTCTAGATTTAGTGTACAAGGATAAATTGACAACACAGCCATTGACTAAGAAAGTCGGGGATATTGCTTGACACCACTATATTACATCATGCCTTACAACTACATGCTGAAACAAAACATATTACAGCGTTGTCTCGTACTAAACACACACTGTGAACCAACTGTTATGCATGTGAGTGGTACGACACAACAGCATCTTGTACTAACGTAACAACAGTGCACTAGATGGGCCAACATGGAGCCTCCAAATTGTCCGTAAACATATTGTTTTAGTTTTTTTGATTTTTGCTCTCAAGTGTGTTTGATCAAACTATGCTTTTAGTGCTTATTAGTGATCTAAACCTACTGGACAAAAGATTAGAACTCACTCTTAAATTATTTAATTTTCAGACATATTTTGTGCAAAAATTAAATAAAATTATCAGTATTTATTTTTGTTTAAATTATTATTGGGTGATCTTAAAGCTGAATGCTTTTTTTAAACTTTTTTTTTGCCATTTGTTCTAAATCAGAAAGTCAACCCCTGGCACTATACAGCCCATGACGGGCTAAGGCCGACCAAGCGACCGCTGCCCAGCCATTTGGCCTGCAGATATTTGAGGTGACGCGTGATCAGCGCGTCGGGTCCCCTCGGCCGTTAATCTTGGTATTCGTGGTATTTGTTCTAAATAGTTCTGTCAATATTGTTTAGGATTCAAATCTGAAGACTTGGCCGGCCTGAAAACTTGTGAGAGATTTTTTCACTTGTCAAATCAATCACAAACTGTTTCAAGTCTCTATACAAGGCAGTGCTCCTCAGTTCCTTGTTCATCCAGAATCTCAATATAACATTGCTGCCAACAAAAGGTTCTAATTCATTACAGACAAATACTGTATAAGCTCTTTCAATTTCTTGTGGCAGGTTTAATTTTTTGTCCAGTGTGGTCAAATACTTGTGGACATGCTAGGAGGTTCCACATTGACCTAGGAGCCCACTACAGTAGGAATTGGCTGAGAAGGGAACAGAACAGGGCAGGGGCAATGCTGTTGTAGTTCTTTACTCACATGACTTTTGGTATGAAACCTTACTAGGGCAGTGACACGTAAGTTAACTTCGGGCTGAATGCTGTGCTGGAACCTGCTCAGGAGGGAGAAAAATAGCGATACCAGGTCGTGAGAGGAGTCATTTCCACAAAACATGTAACACACAATATATAATGGAGGAAGACGATAAGAACCATTCTTATCCTCTTTCCCCCAACACTGCAAATACAAGAAACAATTCAATGGAGGAAGACAATAAGGAACACTTATCCCCTTGCCTCCAAATACTGGAAATACAAAAACACAGCAAAACACACACCTCAGTAACCCTCTAACCCATGCCTAATGTATTTTCTTTTTTGAGTGCCTTTGTGAATGATCCCGCCATAGAGACTGCTTCAGTATTGAAGCCAAAAGCTAAAAAGCCAAGATAGTTAGTTATTGTTACTTTAAGGGGTGAAACTGCGAGGTCATCTGCCCCTAAAAGCCAAGATAAAATTCACTCATGTTGATACCTGTCTTTGGTTGGTTTTATTGGTATAAAGTAAGAAGTTGATTTTTTAGACCTAAACCATCACCACCCAACTTTCAAGCGGTCTAAAGTTTGTAAACTCATCCATGAATAAACAGTTTTGTATATATTCTCAAGTCAGAAACAAACAAATTTACAGCTAAATATACAAATTAGTAAATTTATGTAAAAATTCGATGTGGTGTTCGACAAGGCTGTGTGCTGTCTCCAATGCTCTTCAACTTATATTCGGAGGCTATCATGTCGGAAGCCTTAGATGGGTTTCATCAAGGCATTGTCATCAACGGCACAGTTATCAATAATTTTCGATATGCAGATGACAGATTCCTGATCGACAGAAGCATTGAAGATCTCCAAGCATTGCTGAGTCGCGTGAACGCAGTTAGCAATGATTATGGCTTAAGGATGAACATTCGCAAAACAAAATTTATGGTTGTCAGCAAAGAAGAAATTTATACCACATCAGTTACTGATAAAGCCATCGAACGAGTTCATTCATATAAATATCTAGGGTGCTACCTGAATGATAAATGGGACTGCAGCCATGAAATCAAAGCTCGTATTGAGCAAGCCAGGGGTGTCTTTATCAAAATGAAGAATCTGCTGTGTCACCGAGATCTTAGTCTGAGAACGAGACTACTTGCCCTCGAGTATTACATAATTCCCATATTAATGTATGGACACGAGGGGTGGACGTTAACCAAAACCTTGGAGAAGAAGTTGGATGCATTTGATATGTGGCTGTACCGTCGCATGCTTCGTATATCGTGGACCGACAAGGTGAGAAACACCGAGGTGCTGGATCGGATGGGCAAGTAGATGGAGGTGCTCTACAACATCAAGCGATAGAAGCTACAATATTTTGGCCACGTAATTCGAAATAACAAGTACCGACTCCAGCAGCTAATCATGGAAGGCAAGATTGAAGGACGGCGCAGACCAGGCAGGAAACTTGACTCAGCATCTCTGTTTCGAACATGAACTTTGAGGGAAGGAATTGCAATGCTGATTGCCAATCTTCAATACGGAGACGGCACATAAAGAAGAAGATGATGTTTACAAGTATACTAAAGAAAAGACAATAGCACAAGAGATGTAACTTGTGTCTCGTATTACATGTGCCTAGAGCTTTCCAAGGAGATCATCTTCATGCGACTTCAGGGTGTCTACCGGTAACGAAAGTAACTAAAAAGTAACGAATTTTACAAATGGGTAACGAAAGTAACGAAAAAGTAACGAATTTTACATACGGGTAACGAAAATTTACCGAAGGCGGATTGAATCATTTAAACTCGCGCCTCTAGGCTAAGAGATTGCGATGGAGCGAGTTTCACACTAGCGGCGCCGATTGCATAAGCTACGGTATATTTCCCCGTGCCCGACCTCGAGGAAATGCATACTGAGGATACTCTGAGTGGTGTACATCGTTCAGCGTATATTTTCGGCATCAAGATGACTTTTTAGTTTTGTGTGAAATATTTATCTGTGTTATTAGGAAACCTAAGTTTTCGCGAGACGTTTATTCACGAAAACTTCTGAAATTAATCAGAAAACTCGCATTTATTTGGAGACTATGTCAAATTGAAGTCCAGAAATACCGCGAAATAATTTAATGTCGCAATCTTGCGAAATGTTACTGTTTCGAAAAAGGATTTTGAAAAAGCTTCGAAATACGTAGGCTATAACTTATTTTAAAAATCTGTCTCGTAAATTTGCGACATCCAGTATGGTTGATTCGAAATTCCGTTATATGTCGATTTTTCCTTCGAACTTTGGTTCCATCTGATATATTATAATCTAACAGGTTATTTCGAAAAGTTGTATAACTTGTATAATTCGTGATTCGCATTCGAAAGAAAATGTGTCCTTTAGTCTTATTATTCGTGCAATCCTCTCAGAATATTTCTTAATATTTGATACCTACTTCGAACATTCATACTCAACGCGGCCGGCTGACCGCACGACTTGCCTGCGGGAATCTCGTCAAATGGACCAAGATGACATTAGTAGCGTAAAATCATAAAACCCGTCCCCTATCGTGAACTTGTGACCACGAGGACTGCGGGAATCCCGTCAATGATGATTGGGCACCAATCACGAAACATTCCGAAACCTACTCGCTACTCTTCCCATGACCGTATACTTAAAAGCGGACGGGGAGCGAGAAGTGCATCAACCCACTTAGAAATGACAACCTACGTAGCGTCGCGATACTAATTTCTCCTCGTGATCCACCCTGAACTGATGAGCTCCCAACCACAGCATAGGGACAACGGGAATCACGGCGCCGGCCATACAACTTGTCCATAACTACTCGTGAATTTTAACCATGCCCAAGTCTGAGTTTGCATCCACCATTCTGTCAGGACGAATAGACAATCGTTCAACGGCCGGGTGCTGCGCGGCATGCATAATATCGCGAGGACAACGTGAATCTCGTAAAACGGCCGAGAGCGGCAGCGATTGCGATACATCGCGATATTTCTTCGCATTCAACGACGAGGACAACTGGATTCTTGTCAAACGGACAGCAAGTGGCGCCGATTGCGTAATAATGCTATATTTTCTCGTGCCCGACCTCAAGGACAATGGAAATCTCGTAGAACGACTAAAAGTGACACCGATTATCTAAATCGCGATTTTTATCCGTGTTCTATCGCGAAAACTACGGGAATCTCGACAAACGGGTGAGACCAGCGCCGATCGTGTAACATCTCGAAATATCTCCGTACTTGACTGCGAAGTCAGAATTCGGTTACAATCACGTAACGTCCCACACATTTCTTCGTGATCTACCGCGGGGACAAAGGAAATCTCGCCAAACGGTCAAGAGCAGAGCAACCTCTTGGCAATTATAAAAACGCCTTGAGTACAAGACGACATATTAGCTGAAACAACTCATTTGATAAGAAATATCTAGTATATATTTATTATTTTTAACATTTTTATAACTCCCTAAGTGAATTGTAATTACCCCTTTAAAGATAGTTCATTGCTGTTTTTCTTCACCGCGTGATGAGCCCCTTTGCTTGCAGACCACAGACGTATCATGAATTCAAAGGTAACTAAAATTAACTAAAAGGTAACTAAAAGGTAGCTAAAAAGTAACTAATTTTTACTTCATCCTTACAGTAGATACCCTGGACTTAGGGTTTGTTCTTGTCCACATTCACAATTAATTTCATCTGTTGTCCCATCTTTCCAAGTTTGAATAAACCATTCAAAAAATATAAACAGCTCTTTGCTAGTTATTAACATTGACAATAATGAGCACAGGTAGAAGAACCCTTGAGAAATTTATGTCTCAACACAGGCCATGACTGCTTGCATGGTTAGCTGTATTTGGAGCATCCAACATCTTTCAATAGTTACTACACAAGTTTGAATTTTTCACTTGTCTCTTTAAGCAATCATCAAATAGGCTACTGCAAAACAAAGGACCTTTTTGTGTCAAATAAGAGCCCTTTTTAGTGGAATTGACCTTCATGGAAAAGTCACTCCCTTCTAGAAAGACATACTTGGCTGTTCTTCTCCACATTAACAGTGAATTACATAATTTGGCTCTGATCAGTGTGTTGTTGTAGGAAAATGTTAAGGATAATCTGTAACTATAGGTGTGACGTCTTTATATTGTATTTGTCATGACCAGAACTAATAATACTAGTGATTGTGTTGTGTATTGTGTTGGGATTTTGAAGGCTGGTTATGAGGGTTATTTTTTGTGTAATCAAGCGCATGATGAGATTGTTTTCCCTGTATATTATATAATACGATCCTTCAGTACTCTTATGACTTCCCAAGTTCTCATAGTAAGTACTAGTGCAACATTGTGGGGGTTAACCCAGCTTTGTTCATTATGGGATTATGTTATGAACTGTCGATAATGCAGAACTTTCAATGAGGACTCCCTTCAATCACCACACCATATTTCTATGAATCCTTTTAGTTTTCAACCACATTTTTTTTTTAAATGTTCCCAAGCTAAATGTGAAAAGAAACTGTCATGTTCTCATGAAAAAATTGATCGAGTGAGAGTGAAGTACTGTATCTTATTTTAGAGGCTGCCAAAGACAGAACTTACATGAATATTGGTTTATAGCCACAAACACAGTATCGAACATTAATAATAACATTAGTATCATAATAATATTTAAAGTATATAGACCTCCTTGCAAAAAATAAAAATAAAAAGTAGATTTAAAAGAATTTATAAAGAATAAGCTGTACTCTGCATGCGTTGCAATGCCAATCAAAGAAAGTGTTGGTGTTGTAATTTCGTTTGTTTTGCTTTTGGATATATATGTATATATATTTTCTATTTACGTTAACTGCCCCTAAACTATTGTGAAATGGATTTACTAATTGAGAAACATTCGTGGAGCATGCACAACAACTCACCAAAATTCCATCGCAATCAGATGTATGGTATACGAATGCATATGGGACTTTGTTGAAACGATTCATGTGCCATCATTCATTTGTTGAATCTATTCGTGTGATACCTATTGTAAAATGGATTTACTAAGTCAGAAACCTTCACGGGAGTGTACACTACAACTCATCAATGTATCATCGCAATCGGTTGTAAGATATATGGACTTTGTTGAAACGATTTGCACGCCATCACTCACTTGTTGAATCTACTCGTGTGATACCTATTGTAAAATGGATTTACTAAGTCGGAAACCTTTGCAGGAGTGTACACAACTCAACTCACCAAAGTTTCATCGCAATCGGATGAATGGTATATGAACGCATACGGGACTTTGTTGAAACGATTTGCGCGCCAACACCCATTTGTTGAATCTGTTCGAGCGCTACCTATTGTAAAATGGATTTACTAAGTCAGAAACCTTTGCAGGAGTGTACACAACAACTCACCGAAGTTTCATCGTAATCAGATGAATGGTATATGAACTCATACGAGACTTTGTTGAAATGATTCGTGCACCATCACTCATTTGTTGAATCTACTCGTGCCCTAACTGTAAATGGATTTACTAAGTCAAAAACCTTCCCTGGAGTGTACACAACAACTCACCAATGTTTCATCGCAATCGGATGAATGGTATATGAACTCATAAAGGACACACATACATATAAACTATCATATAACATTCATTTTTATATATATAGATACAAATGATTTCTGACTATTTTAGCAAAATTTCAGTGCTGGTAACCCAATACTTTTTATATGGAAAAAGTTGGTTTGAGTATGCTAAGAGATTTTGGGAGCAATAATTTATTGCATAATCATTTCCCTAATTTTTGCTATGCCATCTCTCATCAGAAATTTGTAATAACAACACCTTCAGTGGCTATGAAAGTCTTGAGAATATAATTCCCTACAATAACTTGGCAGGATCATACACACAGAATTTCATATGAAAGATAGGTGCTTTATAAATGAAATAATTGTTTGGAGGTGTGCATTTTATATGAAAACATTGAATTATGGTCTGAAAAGAACAAAAAGAAATTGGATACATGTTTCTTACGAAACAATAAATTATATTCTGAAAAGACAAAAAGAAATTGGATGTCTATTTATGGTCTGAAAACAGAAAAAATGGAATGGGGGTGTTTAATTCTTTTAATACATCGTATTATGGTCTGAAAAGAATAAAATGAAATCAAATGGGTATTTTGTATCAAACACTAAATTATGGTCTGGAAACAACAAAATAAAATCAATTATCTATTTAATTCAAAACATGAGAATTCGGTCTGAAAAGAACATAATGAAATCAAATGTGTATTTCCCGCGAAACATATAATATGGTCTGGAAACAATAAAATTGAATTGGATATCTAATTATAAATTATGGTCTGAAAAGAACAAAAAGAAAGAGATGTGTATAATTTTTAAACACTGAATTATGGTCTGAAAACAACAAATAAGATCAATGTTGATAGTTGAGCTGGAGTATAACACATGCGGTATCTTAACATAGAATATTGGTTCCTTCCATGGCTGGGCTAGAGAATATATGTTAAGCCAGCAGCCTAATGATACTGTCACAGATGTTTAATGAGGAACATGGGATCCATTAGAATTAGTTCCATGGCTGAATATTCTCTTCAGCATAGGTTGCAGAGGAGACTAACTCGCAATCTGTGTTAGTATAGGGTAACCAGCATCCCGTTTTTGATGAGATCATCCTTTCTTTCAGTAGCTGATTTCATTGTTCTCACAAAACTTAAATATAGAGAGCTTTGAAGTCATTTCTCAGTTTTATCTTATTGACAATATCAAAACTAATATAGGATTCAAAGTAACTCTCAGGGGCAGTTTACATTATAAGATGTTAACAATGTGGGGAACTAAGACTGAGATCCTAATAAACATTTTAACTCCTTTTGTTATACAAAATTATCAGTGACCTGCAAAGAACAAATAAACAAAAAACAATTGAAGTATCACTCTAAATAGGAAAACACAAGTGGGACATCCATGTCTATTGATTGTGTTTCATTTCTACATCATCCACTTCAAGAGGGAAGATCTTCCTCAAGAATTCCACACCCCATGCACTGTACTGTGTTGAGCAATGAAAGAACTGGTTCTCATGAGACCGGGATGGCAAAACAAGCCTGTTGGGATCTATAACATTATGAACTAATGTTTGTATTGATGGCGTGAATGCTTACCTTTGAAGGTGAGGATGTGTCCGCATGTGTCCTTATGTGCTTAACCCTTTTATCTCTTCCCCACCCACACCTGCCTGTCATTGTGTTTGTCCTTTATCCGTATTCCTGTCCATTGATTGCAAGCAATGTATTGATTATGCTTGGCACTTCAAACCACTATAACTTATTGTTTGTTAATTTGTTCCAGTTCTTTGAAAAAATGTCATAAGAGTTTATCCCTATTCACGCTCTTAGGCAATAGGACTGGCATAAACATTTCCAATAATACCTAGTATATGGGAAGCAACATAGTAATGGGAGTGAGGCTATGGATAAAACATGAGGACAACCAACGATAAGGAAAAAACGTTAATTGGAAAAGATGTACAACAGTGTGCCAAATTCTCAATAACCAGGGACTAAGCCAAGGCAGTACTATACTGTAGAGTTCAAAATCACATTTATTTGCTGGGTGCAGCATGCATGGGTGTTTACCTAAGCTATGGTTACTGACAGAGTAGTTGAGGCTGTCCAAGAACCATCATCATACACTCAAGATTCCACCCAGATAGTACTAGTTGGCATGAAACTCTCACACGCTGTGGATTTCGAGTCATTTTGCAATGGAAAGTGGAGAGTAACAGATGCTGACAAGGGTTTTCCACCAGTCAGATAGGTGTTTCACATCAGTATTTAGGTAACAGTTATTGTTGTAATTGTTGTTTTAAAGGGTGGAACAGCAAAGTCATCTGCTCTTAGGTAACAGTATTGAGGTGTTTGCCGGTCTCAACAACATCACTAACATTATTGATACAACCATAATAAATAAAAGTGTGTAGTCAGCGGGCAGTGGTGTGTCATGAGGTTTTCTAGTAATTAGATAGTGGCTCACTTCTGTATTTCTCACAGTGTCAAAATCAGTGATTTTTGTGATGTTTTTTCAAAGTGCTATAGTGATTTTGTGTGTTTTTAGAGACACATTGGCTGATAAATGGGAGGGCATACCATAACCATTAGAAAAAGAAAAAAAACTTTACCAAAGTTGAAGTTAAGTATTGACATGACGGATCATTCATGTTAGCTAAATTTTATATTTAAGAAAAATTCTAACAATTTAACATTGTCAAACCAGAACCATAAAATAAAGATATCTACCATGATGAAAGTCTATTAGTTGAACTGCAGTCTTTTAGATTGGGTATATTGTTTTTTATACTGCTGGAACATACTAATACCTTCCCCATACCCTTCATCCTACAGCAGCATTAATCTGTTATCAGTTTCGCTCAACATGCTTTGTTACCACAATCAAAAGGTTTGACACCCAGTCTAATGTTCCGACCAAAACTCATTGTAGTTAATTATTAAAATATATTATAACTACATTACTATTATTAATATTAATAATATATTTGGGAACATGCCACCCTTAAACAAAAACTAACAGCACACCGATGTTTCCAAGAAAAGTCAAAGCTTCCAACTGGCAAGAAGTGGACTGCAGAAAGGAAACAACAGCATCGAGAACTAATGCAAAAATACTGGCAGGATGTTAAAGCTCGAGGCAACAAGAAACAGTTGAAATGACGTGGTCCTTAGATGGCCGAAAAAAAGGAGAAGAAGAATTAAATAATTTGACGGATACTTGAGTGTAAGCAGATGAAAATAGCTATTGCTCTCTGTTTTCCTACATTTCATTCATAACCGAAGTGCATTGTCTCGTGTGTTCTTATGTGTGTATGTCTGTCCCTTTATTATTCCCATTTTCAGTGGAGTCTGTGATAAGTGTCTATGGGGGTGGATGGCTCTATGGCCAGATGCCCTTCCTGATGCCAACCTCATGAGAGGAGTTAATGACAGATGAAATGAATGAAGATGAATGAAACTGAGCAAGGATGTGGAAGGAAGCGACCGTGACCTGTTACAAGGTACCGTCCCAGCATTTACCTGGAGTTGAAAATGGGGAAACCACGGAAACCATTTCAAGGACGGCCGACGGTGGGGCTCGAGCCCACGTCTACCGAGTCCGCAGTCCCATGGCCTAGCGCTGCGCGTTAGCGAGTGTAGCTACCCGTTAGTCCTCGTGTGTTCTTACGTAATGGACCATAAATTTTAAAAAGACGTTTAACCCCCTTAGCTTGTACGGCGCAACGGTGCGCTGTCGAATTTGAATCGCCCGCTACGTGGACTTCGTAATAGTTATTTATTTGGTCGTAAGATGGCAGGAAGAGGCAACTTTTGGCTACACTTCGAGCTACTTATTATTGCCAGGAGGTGTCGCATATCTTCAGTCATTTATTTTTCAGATCTCTGCACACGTGTTCCCGCTTTTGCGGACCGTGAGTTTGCTTGTAAACATGGCAGGTCCTGGCACAGTTATTGATGACAAAGAAATAGCTAATTTGCTCGATAATAGTGCCAACGAAAGTAATTCAGAGTGTGACAGCGATATTGAGGATGAGTTCGCTATAACTTCCAGTGAAGATAGTGACGCTGACAATGTAATTTGTGATAGAACGCCAAGAAAGACGAACACATTGGGCGACTGTGATATTGTCCCAGTATTGATGTACCGCTGACCAGGGATAATCAGGTTATTGAAAGTTTATAATATTATGTTATATGTTGTTGTTATTGTGTGTGTTTTTTGAAAACTTTTATCAGTGCGTTTGTAAATTATAGCGAAATGCATATGATACCACGCTTACCATTGGGAGTAGGCTAGAAATAATGCACGTTGTGGGTGCAGCCCAGAGTTTCACAATATCACGCTCGAGGGGTTAAGTAACTGTACCCTGCTTACAGGGCAGATGACCTCACAGTTCTGCCCCTTAAAACAATAACCCTGCTTACAATAATCAGGGTGTCTACCGGTAACGAAAGTAACGAATTTTTACAAATGGGTAACGAAAGTAACGAATTTTACAAACGGGCAACGAAAATTTTCTGAAGTTGTGTTGAATCATTTAAACTCGCGCCGCTAGGCTCAGAGATTGCATGGGGCGAGTGTCACGCAAGCGACACCGTGCCTATTGTATAGTACTAAGCTATATTTCCCCGTGCCCGACCTCAAGGAAATACATACTGAGGATACCCTGAGTGGTATACATCGGTTCAACGTATATTTTCGGCATCAAGATGACTAAAGTTTCGTGTGAAATATTTTTCTGTTTTACTTTATTAGGAAACCTGACTTCGCGAGACGTTTATTCGCTATTACTTCCGAAACTAAAAAGAAATCTCTCATTTCTGTTATTTGGAAACTATGTCAAATTGAAGTCCAAAAAAAAAAGCGAAACAATTTAATGTCGCAATCTTGCGAAATGTTACAGTTTCGAAAAAAATTGCGAAAAATCTTCGAAATACATATAACTTATTTAAAAAATATGTCCAGTAAATTTGCGACATCCATTATGGTTAATTCGAAATTCCGTTATAAGTCTATTTTTCCTTCGAACTTTCGTTCCATCGGATATATAATCCAACCGATTATTTCGATAACTGGTAGATAATTCGTGGTTCTCAGTCGAAATAAAACTTGCCCTCTTGTCATATTATTCGTGCAATCCTCTCAGAATAATTCGTAATGTTCGATACCGTACCTACTTCGAACGTTCATCCTCCAAAATCGCATCCTCAAGACGGCCGGCTGACCGCACGACTTGCCTGCGGGAATCTCGTCACACGGACCGAGATCGACGTCAGTTGCGTAAAATCATAAAACCCGTCCCCTATCGTGAACTTGTGACCATGAGGACTGCGGGAATCCTGTCAAAGGTGATTGGGCACCCATCACGGGGCACCCATCACGAAACCTACTTGCCACTTTTCCCATAGCCGTATACTTAAAAGCGTGCGGGGAGCGAGAAGTGCATCAACCCACTTAAAAATGACAGCCTATGTAGCATCGAAATACTAAATACTCCTCGTGATCCACCCTGAACTGATGAACTCCCATCTACAGCATAGGGACAAAGGGAATCACGGCGCCAACCGAACAACATGTTCATAACTATGCGTGAATTTTAACCATGCCCAACCTTGAGCTTGCCTGTCAGGACAGATAGACAGGCAGACAATCGTTGAACGGCCGGGTGCGGCGATGATTGCATAATATCTCAAGGACAACGTAAAAGGGCCGAGAGCGGCAGCGATTGCGATACATCGCGATATTTCTCCGCATTCAATGACAAAGACAACTGTATTCTTGTCAAACAGACAGCAAGTGGCGCCGATTGCGTAATAATGCTATATTTTCTTGTGCCCGACCTCAAGGACAATGGAATGCCCAAGATAGCAGGTTCAAACCCGGCCAAAGTCGTCGGATTTTTTAAAAGCGTTATAAATCCTTCAGTATGCCTTCCTTCAAAGGGGAAGTAAAGCCGGCGGTCCCATGTCATAGATTTATGGCATGTAAAAGATTCTTCCACAGACTGAACTTGTATGAAGCTAAATTGTTAGGTTACATTTTGTCGGAACGCTCTATCAAAGTTCCAACGTTCACCACTAGGTAGCAACTTGAAATTGAACGGAACTTGTAGCTCACCCTAAGGGTGTCCGCAGGAAGAAGCTACTGACCTAGGAGAGCAGAACATGTCCTCGGACACTCCCGGCACTAAAAGCCATACGATAAATAAAAAACCTCTTTAAAAACAGTTCATTGTTGTTTTTCTTCACTGCGTGATGAACTCCTTTGCTTGCAATCCGCAGGCGTATCTTGAATTCAAAGGTAACTAAAATTAACTAAAAGGTACCTAAAAAGTAACTAATTTTTACTTCATCCTTACAGTAGACACCCTGATAATGCCCAGTCCTTAAAGCTGTATTTAATCAAATAAATATAATTCTTTGTGCTCCTCATCCCCCCCAGCCTGTCATTGGCTTGTTGTGTTCTTTGTTTTGTGTCATATGATTATTTCTAATATGATTGTATGCCTCCAAGAAGCTGTTTGTGTAACTCACCTTTAGGCACGGCGAGTGTTAATAGGAGGGCTGCCCCTCCCAGCAGCATACAGCCGCACAGGATGGACTTGCGACCCCACCGGTTGAGCGTTAAGATCAGGAACGTGTAGGCAGGCACCTCCACTGCTCCAGAGATTAGAAAGTTGAGGTAGTCGTTCCCTCCGAGATTAGAAGTGTTCCAAGATAGCCCATAGTATGTACTGTTGTTCACAAACCTGGTGGACAAACAGCAATGTCATTCTGGTTATATGTTTGATATTTATTGCAATAAAATCGGTATTTTAACCAACATAGAGCTGTGAAGTATTCTTTAACCCTCTTGCTCTCAGGCCATTTTGAGTGGTACAGTCCACTTGAAGTCTTAATTATTAATTTTGTAGCTTTCAGTTGGTAAACAAAAAAATCTTTCCAATTACTGAAAAATGTACACAATAACCTAAATTAATTACATGTGATTAAGTTCTATATATAATGTTATGGACTATTGAAAAAGAAGAAGAAGAAGAAAACTAAGAGATAACATGTTTCGCTCGTCAAGCAAGTATCATCAGATCCAAACTAGCAAGACCAATAGCTCTACAAAACACTACCAAACCTACAGTGACACCCATAGTCTCTGTCCTATAAAAAAAATACAGTGCCATTGTTTCAAGTGGTGGCCGGCCGACTATTATTATTACATTACATTATGGGAACCGGCCAAAACTAAGGACCACGCAAATATCATTTCATTTCCTTCTCATAGTTCTTTCTTCCTTTCTCTTCCTCCACACATCCTTCATTCTTTCAGAGTGTTGCGCCTTTCTCTCTGCTGTCCATCTTCCTCCCCTGCGTTCCTTCTTTTCTCCCACAAGAACATTTATGTTGGAAAGAATTTCTCTGAACTGTGTTCTGTCTCGACAGTCATCATCTGTAATTTCTAGCCTCCGGAGTTCTTCCTTCATCTGCTTGGTGTAACCTCCTTGGCTCTTCAGATTATATATTTTATTAAAAATTTGTTTATTTAATCTTGTGGGATCCATTCTAACCATATGTCCATAGAAACGTAAACGTCTTTTCCTAATTGTTGTTTCCAGGTCTTCCACCCTTTCATATATCTCCTTGTTTGATCTTAATCTGTAGGTTCCCTGTACCACTTTTGGGCCGTAAATCCTCCGCAATATCGTTCTTTCAATCTTCAGAAGCTTTTCTAGGTTCTTCAAATTTACCGTCTCCACACCATATAACATCACGAGTTTTACCACAGCATTGTAGTGTTGTAGGGAGGGGTTCTTTTTGTGTATATATTTTTAGTGGAGAAGTTGAGTTTTTCTAGTTTAAGTCTTCTGTTTACCATCGACTCTTTGTCCAGTCCATTGTTGCTAATGATTATTATTATTATTATTTATTTATTTATATTTTGCCATAAATCAAACAGAAGTATGGAAGGCCTAGTGAAAAAGGGCAAGCCACACATACATGTTACATGTTTCACTGGCACAATTTACATCTACATTTGGTTTTGCAATATTTACAAGTTTTACAAAGATATTTGCATAATTTACATATTTAGAATATTAACATAGTTCACTCACTATCTCACGCACGCACTTTCATCACCTCAATCACTCCATACATTCATTCATTCATTTTATACAATGTGCCTTCTTATGTACGGTACGGCCTGAATTTCTGAAGAGACAAGATCTTGGCATTCCCTGGTAGCGCGTTCCATAACCGTGCAGATTGGCTGTAGAAACCTGTAAGGTAGGCATTGCTACGAGCGAAGGGTGGAACGAGAATTACACCTCGTCCTCTCCAAACTGAGCGATATGCCAATGATACTCGGCAAAAAAGGTCAATATTAATGGAACCTGTGATGGATTTTTTGAGAAAATTCAAATCGGTGTGTTTGGCGAGACAGCTTCGCAGCCAATCGTGCGCTGTTTGCAGGCTGAGTGGAATATTCACAGACCATAAATTGAAGTAAACTCTCTGTTTGTCATTATAACGGCCCTATAACACGAAGACGAAAACAAACATGTTGTCTCACTATGTATCAAGTCCCTTCAACTGTCTAATAGCTTGCCACGGTGGATGAGTGGATAGAGTGTCGGTCTACGAACCCCAAGATTGCAGGTTTGCTCCTGGCCGTGGTAAGTGATTTTTGAAAGGCGGCAAAAATACGACACGCATGTCATACGATGTTGGCATGTTAAAGAACCCATTTGAATTCAGTAGGCCGTGTTCATAATGGCAAAATTAATCTCGGGAGTTTCCGCCAACACAAAGTTCCTAATTTCTCGACTAGAAAGCGCTTTAGTGTTCAAGGGGCTTGTATATCTAACCTCCTTGACTTTCATAGTGATTCAAGGAACAACGAAATTCGACATGCAAGCTACCCTCTGGGTGTCAAATTACAAAGCTTGCACCCGGCACCTGAGGCCATACGATATTATTATTATTATTATTATTATAACTGTCTAATAAGTACATGGAGTACGCACAGCTGTGTGGACAGAACCGGTTAGAAGCAGTATTGCTCGCCACCAGGTGGCCCCACTGTGAGAAGCTTGCTAGCCGGCCACCACTTGAAACAAAGGCATTGTACAAGAAAACCGTCAGAAAACTTAGTAAGTGCATGAAGTAACAAAAGGTATATTTCAATTTGGACTCTGGGAGTCTCATGGTTGGTTAGTCAAAACCTGAACATTTCCTTGTTATTGAGAAAGTAAGTGTAGTACCGAAAAAAGAACTATTTATTTTAATGTTGCAAAAACTTAGAAATAACAATCCCATTAACAAAAAACAGTCTTCCTCCTCCAAACTAATCTATGAACATGTAGCTACCGGTAATAATTAGCTACACCTTCTTAATGCCTTAATATGTCATCATCATCATCATCATCATTTCCCCTTATCCAGCTTCTGCCGGGTCGGGGTATTTATGGGACTTCTCCACTTTCCTTCCACCATTCTTCTTTCACGATCTTGTCCCAGTCCAGATTTCTTTTTCTTGCGCTGTTCTTCACTGAATCAATCCACCTTGTTCTAGGTCTTCCTCTTGCTCTCTTACCCTTGCACTTCGCCTCCAGCATCTGTCTTGGTATTCTATTTTCCTCCATCCTCTTTACATGTCCAAACCACCTTAGTTTATTCTTCTCAATTCTCTCATTTAGTTTTCCTTAATATGTATCAGTAATAATTACCACACAGGTTTTCTTGTATTTTGTTTTTTAGAGGACAGAGACTTCGACTTGATTCACTGAAATCGTTACTGCTCGGTTTTCCTTTTGTCATAAATTATTCTTTCTCCTACAGAAACCTTCCTCGAGAAATCCTTTACAGAATGGTGAAAACCACCTCAAATCCATCCAGTGGTTCTCGAGATAACCTGTCATCCAAGAATCGTGGACTTTGTTTTATAGTATGTAGAGATTAGCATTGTAAGTACAAAGCTGTTCTGTTGATGAGATGTCTTACCAGTTCAAGAAAATGTTGAGTGCCCGTCTGCGGAGGTTAGGGTATCGGACAAGATCCACGAAGGATGGCTTCTTCTCGGGCTCTAGAGGTTTCTTCTCCTTCTGCTCCTTGGGCATGAGACCATCCAGGATGTCAGGGGGGATGTTAACCTTGTTCTCCTTGGCAGCCTTCAAGAGCAGCACCTTGGCTTCTTCCGGCCGATCATTGGCCAGCAGCCATCGTGTTGACTCTGGAATAAACCTGCAACATCAACAATAAATATCCAATTGTGCAAGAACACTAAGAAGGATGAGAGCAGAGTACAGGCAGCTGAGATGAGATTCCTGAGAAGTATGGTTCAAAAAACGAGGAGAGACAGAGTGAGAAATGAAGATATACGGAAAGAACTGGGAGTACAGAAACTAAATGACAAACTGGAGCAAAACAGATTGAGATGATTTGGACATGTGAAACGGGTGAATGAAGTAAGGCTACCAAGAAGAGTACTGGAACGACGGATGGCGGGGAAGAGAGGACGAGGAAGACCAAGAATGCGTTGGATGGACTCGGTGGAGAATAGCATTAGAAAACGGAACCTGGATTCGAATACCATGTCGGAAGAGGAATGGTGGAACGACAGAACAAAGTGGAGAGGAACAAAGTGGAAAAGGGGAAATGAAAATATGATGATGATATGCAAGAACACTTTATAGCGTTTCCTATGCTACCAGGCATTGTTTTTCTGATGTATATCTATGACAATTGTCATTTTTATTGATTATAAAAACTAAGGCCTGGAAGTTCATGCAAAATCATATTTTTTGTATATTTATGCATATTTTAGTTATTTTGACACAATGCATCATATTTTTCTCCTTTTCCTGTTTAAGTGCATGTACCGTATTTACTCGAATACGACCCGCACCCTGATTTTGAAGAACAAAATTTAAAAAAATATTTTTTACTCAAAACTATTTACAATCTTTACTAAATAAACAGAATAGCATTTCTACAAAATAGTTTCCAACAGTTCTGAAGTCGTCCTAAAATAACATGCAGAAACAATTAAAAATACAAATAAAAGACACAAACACTTCATTCATCGTCATCAGAAGTACCAACTTCGAAACTTTTTTCACCATCACTTTCACACAAAATGTCGTCATCACTGCCATCTATAGCATTGGACATACTACATTTCTTGAAGCTCTTCCGTATGAGATCTCCCGAGATACGATTCCTTGCCGTCAAAATCCACGAACAGAGCAGCTGAACTTCCGGGCGCTGAATAAGACCAGTTGGGGTCAGTGTGTGCTTATCGGCCGCCATCCGCTCCGTATACAGCTGTTTCAAGGCTGCTTTGAACGGGCGGTTCATGCAGACATCCCGTGGTTGTAGCATAGACGTCATCCCGCTCAATCACGAATACATGACTCGCCAATATCATATTTCCTACCGGGCACGATTTCCAATAACTTCAGCTTCCCTCACAACTTTCAATTTCTCACTCACAGCAAACGACCGCAAACGCTTCGTAGAACTCATGTTTACACTGGGAAAACGTGCACGAGACTTTATGACGCAGCCTGCTTACGGTAAAACAAAGTGATAGTCGGAAGAAGGTTAGCACCATCTAGCGGATACTCGCAACACCCGATATCGCGCGTGGCGGGCAATTTAAATCTTTAAAATCAGGATGACTCAAATAAGACCCGCACCCCAATTTTTCACGTCCGATTTTGTTTAAAAATGTGCGGGTGGTATTCGAGTATATACGGTATCTGCTTGGGAAGGGCATATATTCTAATTCCCTATTGTTTTGAAGCACTTTTTGTTACTTAAAGTACTTAACATATATTTCGATTCGGACTGTGGGAGTCTCGTAGCTGGTTAGTCAAAACCTGAACATTTCCTTGTTATTGAGAAAGTTGCTTTCACCTCCCTTAAATCACCCGAGTATTTGTATCTTCTACTAATTAATAGTTTGTACATTCTGTGAGGAAGAACCGGATTCTCCAACAACTGAAATACCTTCGTTCCTTTCAATTTACTACGAGTTCACAGTAGTGGTTCGGCTTATGAATGACCAGGAATTTCCAGAAATAATACCTGGCCCTATTATCTCAAATTCCGACCTTCAATAAACTACCAAGCTGCTTACTGTCAACCACAGAAAGAATGTTGTTATGGCTCCAATGGCTAATGATGTTGTTAAGTTGTGAAAATTTGTTAAATCATTTGGAAGTGAAATTTTTTCTACCGACGATAGTGTCCTTAATTGTAAATTTGTGAAACAAATGTAGGGAGATCGAGAATGTTTTCAGTGACTTGACATTTGGAAACCACCAAACATAAGCAAAATGTCGTAAAAAAGGATAGAATAAACATATAAACAAGATATGGGAAAATCAAGAGAGCTGATGAATTTAAATATCTTCGAGAATGGATCCAGCCGAATGGACTTGATAAAGAAGCAAATAGAGGAAGAGCTAGAAAGATGGAGCTAGCCTATAAATTAGTACAAAATAGATACAACAAGAGAACTATATCCTACAGGGCAAAGATAAGACACTATACCACGGTTGTCAAGCCAGAGGGACTCTATAGCTCAGAATGCTTGATATTGAATAAGAAAGGGGAAATCAAGGATTTAGAGAAGAAGGAAAGGAAAATCTTGAGAAAGATCGTAGGACCTGAAAAACAAAAATATGGTACATGGAGGAAGAGGAGAAATGAAGATCTCTACAGACAGGCAGAGAAAATCACAGACACCATCCGTAAGAGGAGATTGAAGTTTTATGGACACCTCATGAGAATGAGCGAGAGTCGACTAACGAAGAGAATCTTTAACTACATCACCAAGATCAAGGCAACTACATTATGGATAGAGGAAACTAGAAAAGACATGGAGGAAGTGGGGATAAATCCAGAAGACATTTGCAATAGAGATGTGTTTCGAGCTAAGATTGATAAATTCAAGGGGTTCCAGGAAAAGCAATGTAAAAGGGCCAAAAACACCTGGTCAGATGAGAGGAGGAGGAACCACAGCGAAAGGATGAAGAAATTTTGGGAGAAGAAAAAAAGACTAACCAACAAATCAGTTGTTTTCCGTGGTCCACAGTAGGCCAAAATCGAAGGAAGAAGAAGAAACATATTAATTCAGTCGTTGTTAACAAGAAGAAATTTTAAGTGACTCACAGAATAATACTGAAATTATTTGAATGCCTAATAAGTTTTAGTCCTTTTTGCAAGTTAATATCAATTATTTTTATTCAGCATTCACTATGTAAATATTGAAAAATTACTTTCATTTTTAAAAATTCAATGGCTATTAAAATTGTATATCAGTTATACTTAAACATTAACATAATAAAATAATTATTGGTGTGAACACCGCTTGAACTAGCATAAAATATAATTGCCTACTATTTAGAACTGTTTCTTAGTGGAGATATTTAAAAAAAAAGAGGTGTTGTTATATGTCCATCTGTTCCTATTTTCTTTATATTCAAAATAGAAACGCTAAAGAATACGGAGCGATCGTAATTGCCGTAGTTATATCCTAGTGCATATTTTTGAAAATGTGATGCATATTTGACCAACAATTAGTGCATATTTTCATGCATACTTATTCATTTACTTAATAGTGCATGAACTTCCAGGCCTTAATAATAACACTGTAATTCTTGATAATATTTAAGATTGAACTCTTATTTTTGAGATTAATAACATGATTGATCCGTATTGACGATGATTTATTTGAAAGTTGAAAATACACTGGACTAGACGGAATCAAGAGTATTTTCAACTTTCAAATGGGAACTCTATTTGTTGTAGGCTACATTTTACTTGAAGAAAATTCTTTTTAATAGGAAAATGGAAATAAATGGTTTCCAAATTTTAATTAATTGTTTAAGAATTTAAAAAAAATTGAACAATTTTAATTAATTTTAAAAAGGGATTTTAGTTAGTTAGTTATTGTTGTTTTACGGGGCGGAAAAGGGATTTTAAATCATGTACTTGTACCATTAATTTAAAAATGTATTTTAAAAAACAATTTGTATTGAAAAGTGGATGAGAATTACAGTGTTATTCTTTTACTGTGAAAAACTCACCACCAGTAGGAGAGGAAGCATATAGCTGGCACAGTGAAGGCGACTTGAAGCATTCTCCAGTCACTGATAAAGTAGGCAAAACCTGCAGTCAGAATGTAACCTGTCGTGAAGAACAGTTGGCAAGCCACACCTGCAAGAACCCGCTTGCTAGGACCCACCATTTCCAGAGCTGCAAACACCACAATGTATCCTATCATCACATGCAAATGTAACTCTTAAGGTATGTGCCAACCATCAGAAAAATTCTATTGTCAGTGACAAATGAAAGGTTGTGTACAAATACAGGGTCTTTCATATAAAGTAAGAACGGCGAGCGGCCGATTTGTTATCCGCAGCTGCGGTGGCCTTGTCCAAACTTGTGGCGCGCAACGGCTCCATGCTGTAGTATTGAAAGCGCGCACCTTGCAATAAGCATGCAGGTGTTCTGTCGCCAGTCTGAACATCAGATACTAACATGGTGAGACAGTTATCATTACAACATAGTATTTTTTGCATGTAGAATTTATTTTAAGTACGAGTCGACTCGGCGGGTACGTGATGCATTTGTTCATCAATTTCCTTCACTAGCACACATTCACGTAACGTAATTGAAAATAAGTTTGACACTACTGACTCAGTGCTCAATAAAAGATCAGAAACATTACAGTGGCAGAACTCACTCGCATCAGCCAAAATGTGGTTACCAGATACAATGCCTGTATAACCCAGGAAGGACGACACTTCCAGCATCTTTTATAAGGTAAGATTTCATATAGGATTGTACACATGCTTCAAGCAGGGGGCCACGGTGAGCCACAAGCTCGGCTAAGGCCACCGCAGCAGCGGATAACAAACCCGTCTTACTTTATATGATAGATCCTGCAGTAATGGGGTGGCACATTTTGTGGGTACGTCTTATGCATCCTCACCCAACATCTCAGTATGAAATAGGTAGGCATACTTTACCAAAATTTCCCTGATCTCTCCCTACTCTATTTAGGCAAATAACTGGTGTGATGAATGTGCTGTTTTAGGTAGATTTCATTAGAAAGCTAACTATTGCAATGGGTACCATGTTACGTCTTCTGGAAAATTTTGACATATCTTCGCCTTTCGCATCAAGTTTATATATAATTTAAGCAGGGCCGGATTTAAGAGTATGCCGCCTATAGGCTAAAGTCCATTTGCCGCCCCCTCATTAGTTGATATTTTCTTAATACATTTGTTTTATACAACAAAAGGATAGAGTTCATTGGCGTTTTCATACTTTTTAAACATAAAGTTCATTTAGTTTAGATAAAACTACAAATTTAATGGCTTACATAATAAATGATATAATTAAATTAGTTATCTACTTGTTTTTTTATTTTTCAGATTCGTTAAAAAATGAAATGGGTTTCGAACTTCATTAATTAATTTGTTCTTGGAGATCAGTGATCACTATTTTACATATATTTTTATATTTTAATGCTAATGACTATCTTTTGCGTAATTGAAGAACTGTGTTCAATTTGAATTAACTTGTCCTACACGGTGAAATGAAATTACACAAAATGTAGTTAATTACTGGTTTATTTGCTGAAAAATATACAAACTTCTCTAAAACAAATCATCCCACGTACCGTAATCTTCATGTTTAAATTTACATAGCTTTCTTACGAGATTTCTTAATGGCAAACTCGTTAATAATGTCCTCATATGAAAGTGTTTTTGTTGTATTTGCCTCAATACAAAGTAATGAAAGTGAGTTTAACCGTATTTAATAAATACTAGTTCGCAGATAGTTCTTAACTCTTCTAAGGCAGGAAAAACTATAGAAGGACTAAAACTAATATTCTTAAATTCGTACGGAAAATATCATTAACGTCTGAAGTACTTCATTTTAGCTTTTGAATGAGTTGCCAAACTGCCGCCCCTGAAAATTTGCCGCTCTAGGCTGCAGTCTACTTAGCCTATTTAGAAATACGGCCCTGAATTTAAGTTATATATATATATACTAGCAACCTGCCCTTGGTATCTTTAAAGGTTTACCCAGCGTAAGCTTAAAAGGCGCACGGACGGCAGGTCCCAGATGTAATTCAGAAAAGCTGAGGTGAACAGCAAAACTCTAAACACATATACTCTCCTCTGAAGTCTTGACACGACTCGACAGTTAGATGCTGACGGAATTGAGGTAATAGGCTCGCTTGCTAGCTCATAAACTCGCTCCAAAACTAGTAATTTAAATTTCCAATGAATGGAGATGGTTGGAAGAATTGAAAACTTAAAATTACTTTTAGCGGACGATGTATTAAAGATAGAGATATGCTATCCCGGACTTTCTGTAGACCTTTTCATGCTGAACAATTCTTCCACTCATAGTATGTAGATATTTTTAACGGTTTACCCAGCGTAAGCTTAAAAGGCATACGGACGTCAGGTTTTTCTTCGACTCCATTCACTGAAATTGTTTATGCTCGGCTTCCTTTGGTCACAAACGAATGTTTTTCTCCAGAAACCTTCCTCGAGAAATCCTTTGCAGAATGGTGAAAACCGCATACAAATCCATCCAGTGGTTCTCGAGATTACCCCTTTGTTTTATACTATGTAGAGATAAATAATCACGTTTTTGTGGACACAATAACTATCAACATTTTGCACTGATCACTTTCAAATTTTTATATAGGTAAAATATAACCTATGAAAATCTTTGGTCAGGTTAGGTAATGGGCAAAATCGGACCAAGGAGGTGGAAATGGGGGTCATTTTTCTGAAATGTGAAGTCTCACTATGATTTTCTTCATCATCAATTTCTGTTTTCCAGCTTGGGTCGGGCCGGAACAAATAAGATTTGCTATTTCTATGCGATATCTGATATCAATGTCGGGATCTAAACCATCAGTGATGATACTCCCTAGATATTTAAAATGGCGAAAACGCTCAACTGGAAGACCTCTGATGCTCAGAGTAGCCTGGCTCTGATTTTGCAGATTTACATGAGATTAATAAAAACACCTGGATGACGATCGAATCTGATCCTCCAACTGTATTTATTAATCTCATGGGGTTTTCTTTTCTTTTTTCAGGATTAGGGAACAACCCAACACAATTGGATAAAATCATTGTTGACCGACTGAAAAACATCAAATTTTGGTTTCTTGAAATGTTAGAAGGCATTTCTCAGTGTTACCTGTATCAACAGAAGTGTTGACCGAATGAAGAACAATTCTATTACCTATGACATAGGCCACGAGGAACTCTCCTGATGCAGTGGAGCCCACCAGTAATCTGAAGATCATGAAGAAGATATAACTTGGAGAAATTGCCACCAGGACCCCAGAGACGAGCTGCAGACCTAATGCGACGAAGAAGATCGGCCTGCGTCCATATCTAAAAAAATATATATAAAAATAAAATAGCAATACCTATAACTATTTTTTTATAAGGCTAGGATTTTAATGCCCTATGAAACAATGAAAAATCCACTTAAAAATGCAATTATGACCTAAAAATCTCCAAAAAATGCCCTATAAAATTTATAAAATGCCCTTCAAATTGCTAACATTTTACTATAATATCTGGTTTCTGAATATAATTATTCAAAATCACATAGAATAAAAAGTTTATTATTTAATGAAGTTACCGAACGTTAAGAACTAAGCAAAGTAAATAACTTATTGAAAATGAAAATCCACAGCCTGCTTCCTGTCGACCGACCGGGTCAGGTAATGGAATGAATGAAGCCCCCATCTAGCGGCGAGGATATGAACTGTGCCAGCTGCCGAAGCCTGTCACACTCCCCTGAGGCAATGATTACATGAATGACAGATGAAATGAAATGATAGTGAAGAGTGTTGCTGGGATGAAATTGTGACAGGGAAAACCGGAATACCCGGAGAAAAACCTGTCTGCCTCCGTTTTGTCCAGCACAAATCTAACATGCAGTGACCGGGATTTGAACCACGGACCCAGCGGTGAGAAGCCGGCATGCTGCCACCTAAATAACTTATTAACAAATGAAATTTAAAACCAAAAATAGCCCTCTAGAAAAGATAAAACCTGCCGTGGTAGGTATGCGCACTGGGCCACAATGCCATGGGTTCAGGTTGCTCCGGATTCAGTAGACAAATGGGTTCGAACCCTATCATTGGCTGTCCTTGAAATGGTTTTCCACGATTTCTCATTTTCAGATTAACTCGAATGCCAGGACCAAACCTTCTAATAGAACACGGCCACGTCCTTCCAATTCCTCGCCCAGTTCCACTCATCTCCTCTCACAAGGTTGTCGTCAGGAAGAGCGTCAAGCTTTAAGAACCATCCACCACATATATAAATTAATCACATCCCATCTCCAATCCCGTAGAAACAAGAATACCCTTAAAAACTTTTCAGAAAGTAAAGTACGCCCCAGAAATACAGTAGTCCCGCTCAACCAACCTTCGCTTATCCGACACTGGTAGACTTAATTTGAACATTTGGTTACACTAAATTCTGGGGCACCCAGTGTCGAGTTTGCAGCCAGACAAGCACTGACAAAATTAGGATGGTGAAGAAGAAGAAGAAGAAGGAGAATATGAAGATGATGATTTCACAGAACAAAAGGATAAAACTATAATGATTTCGCAGAACAAAAGGATAAAACTATGTCTCACAGCGAAGGATTTAGTTCATTGGATATGGCATTGACGTGCGTGGAGCAACAGCCGGAGGCAAGCACAACGGACGTGTTGATTTTTCGTCGATGGCGAGACGTATCAGCAAGAAAACTTGAATCAGCAGGCAAGCTGACATATTGGGAACGTTTCTTTTCTTATAGGCATTTGGAGCCTACAATTTAATTGATAAT
The DNA here is from genome assembly GCA_946902985.2 of Meconema thalassinum. NCBI lineage: Eukaryota > Metazoa > Arthropoda > Insecta > Orthoptera > Tettigoniidae > Meconema > Meconema thalassinum. Next base: position 197,052,122 of record OX336395.1, read on the forward strand.
TCAGAAATACAGTATGGTCTACCTATTTGTTTTAGTTCATTTTTGAAGTCATTCTGTATTAACCGACATTTTCGTGGTCAAGTTTAGGTCGGATAATCGAGACTCTACTGTACATATAAAATGCAATAAACCCCGTTAAGTATTGAAGAATGCATAAAAATGTAATAAAAAAAACTAAAATTCCCACAAAATTCGAGAAAAATTAAAATAAAAAAAAAATGCCTTAACAAATATGCTTGGTTCAGAACATCTTACTCTGAAACACATTTATATAAAACTCATTAATAAATTTGGCTTACAAAAGAAAAAGATGCAAAGTCATCAAAATCCTAGCCCTAATTATCACCATAGGATAATTAGAAGAAAATCTGTAAAGACAGAAAATAAATATTGTTCTACATACAATCCTTGACTTACAAGGCTGCTAATATACAGGTTCATTATCTATGTGCGCCCCGATAAACACAACAAGCTAAGCCGGCTGTGACTGGCGCAGATCGTGGGCGTGCTTACCTGGTTCAGCTGGTGGTTTGCGAGCACTTTCACACTTTTACCCAACATGTTCAGTAATGTTCTCATAGGCGATGCTGAAAATGTCCTCCCTCTCTTGTAACACACACCTTACATCTTCTGAGTCAACTCTTTTATTATTTACAGAGCCTGTTTCCTTGAATCGTTTAGCGAGTCTCCTAATTCTCCTAGGAATAGGCACAGGTCTTCCTTTGAACATGTTTGGTGAAAGTGTGCAAGTGCGCGCCAACCACCGGCTGAACCAGGTACGCGCGCCTGCTATCTGTGCCAGTCACAGCCGGCTTAGCTTGCCGTGTTTATCGGGGTGCACATAGATAATGACCCTGTACAACGCTTAACAATCGTCGTGATAAGATGAAAGAAGAGAAACTAGGAGGTTAACAAAATACTGATTTACGAAATATATCTCATCATCATCTTGTACAGTTTCCAGCCCCAGGCTGGGTCTGTTTGGAACATAAGCCTCGCCACTTAGTTCTTTCTTCCCACCACCTCTCCGCTGTCACTCTAGTCCAGTCCTCACCTCTCTTCTTGATACATTCCTCCACTCCTTTCAGCCATCTATCTCTTGGTCTTTCCCTTGGTCGTTTCTTCTGCATCTGTATCTCATGTATCCTCTTGGGAATCTTCTTCTCTTCCATTCTCTTTAAGTGTCCATACCACCTCAGTCTTGATGTCTCAATCCTACCCTGCAAGGGCTCCTCTTTCACTATTTCCCTGACCTTTTCATTGCTCACCATGACTCTTCTTGTTACTCCGTTCCTACTTTGTAGGAACTTCATTTCACTTGCCTGTATTCTGCTTGTGTCTCTTTTCTTCATTATCCACGTTTCTGATGCATAGGTCAGTATATATCTCGCACATATAAATTAGTAGCATGCTAAACAGTTACGGTATGCCTAAGATTGCGGGTTCAAATCTGGCCGAAGTCGTCGGATTTTTAAGAGCGTTAAAATCCTTCAGTATGCCTTTCTTTCGAGGGGAAGTAAAGCCGGCGGGCCCATGTCGTAGATTTAAGGTATGTAAAAGAACCTACCACTACAATTGGTAGTGTGTAGCCTGATTTGTAGGTTATTTGGTTAGAAACGCTCTCTCAAGATCCAATGTTTGCCGCTAGGTGTCAGTGACAGTGGCATCTGGTAATCTAAGTTGGAACTACTTGAAATCGAACTTGCTGGGATCCTATGGACGTTCAATTAAAATACCCTGCTATGGCCATTGGCTGCAATTTATATACAGTATAATAATACATATAAATTAGAAATAAACTGAAGAGTAGGCAAACAGCAACTAAAAGTAAATATTTAAAATAGCTGTTCTGTCTTCAAATTAACGACAGTAGTGGCTACGCTGGCTAAAACGCAGCGTTAGGTCATGGGGCCAAGCTCTCTGCTGACTCGGTAGATGCGTAGGTTCGAGCTCCACCGTCGGCCGTTCTTGAAATGATTTTCCATGGTTTCCTATTTTCAACACCAGGCAAATGCTGGGACAGTACCTCTGACAGGCCATGGCCGCTTCCTTCTACATCCTTGCCCAGTTTCATTCATCTTCATCTGTTCCATCTCTCATCCTGACACGCAGGTCGCCCACGGGCGTCGACTAGAAACACCTGCACTCGGCCTCTCAGGAGGCCACACGCAAAAAAAAAAAAAAAAGAAGTCTTCAAATTCACAAAATTTACGAATATAAGTGATTTCTGAAAATGCTAATAGATCCTTTAAGGATCTATGGTGTCATGTTGGTGTTGGAGATACAAACTTTTGTACATGATGTAGCATTGGTATTATTCCCCGGGCCCCCACTAGTAACCCAATAACTTCTCTATCTTGAAGGTGTTATATTTCTTTGTTGAAAGGGACTGTAAGCTCGTAAATTTTCTTCTTTTCATTGTTGACATCTGGCTACTCGGCATGTGTTTCAAAACGCACAGTTGGATCCAATATAATCCCTTCTTTTTATCTTCCTTGTAGGCTATGATGTCAATGTGCCTGGTGCTAAGTTCTTCATGCACCACGAAGCCAACATCCCTCAGACTCCGCAAGGATCGATCTCAGTAGCAGACTCAAATAATCGACAATAAAATAAATAAGCAAGATTTTGGTGCGTTTTTTTTTTTGGGCGTATGGCTTTTAGTGCCGGGAGTGTCCGAGGGCATGTTTGGCTCGCCAATTTTGTAGCTGCTTCTAGACGGACACCCAATGGGTGAGCGACAAGTACCGTTGGGGAGGAAAGTTGGAATGTAAGGACGAGGAGTTGGAAGGTAGCGGCTGTGGCCTATAGTTAGGGACCAACCCCGGCATTTGCCTGGAAGAAAGATGGGAAACCACAGAAGACCATCTTCAAGGTTGCCGGCGGGGGGATTCGAACCTCCTCGCCTCCCGGATGTGAACGACTGCCAACAGTCATGCCGTAACGACCACGGCTAACTCACCCGGTGTGCCATTTATTAATGAAATTGAAGGCTTTGGGTATGTTATGCTACATCATGTTTAGTAGTTAGCTGTCTTCTATGTCCTATTCAGCTTCTTCTTATCTTTAACCTTGGCCTACCAAGCAACCGCTGCTCATTTGGCCTACAGATCGCAGGGTGATGCATGGTCAGCACAACAGGTCCCCTCATTTTGAAGGTTCACTTACGTTATCAATATTTCTTGGGCCCGGCTAACAAGTTTTCTTTTCTCTTTTGTGGTTTCCGAGGCTTAGAACATTCGTGTGAAGGGGGCCAGGAGTAAACTATATCATAAAATGATTTGTTGTCTAGGACATCAAGGTCAGAAATTCCAGCAGAATAGAGGTATTTTCGGACTTTGTTAAGCCAAAGGCTTCCTGTCTTATAACTTTCAATCAGTAAGATGATCTTCTTGATAAGTCTCTTGTCGTTCATTCATAGAAGGTGCCCATGGAACCTCAGCTGCATACGATATTGCATGCCGCTGTTGGCTGTTTCTAACTGTGCATGCAGTGTAGTCGGTAATGAACATTGTTGCAACTAAGATAACATATTAAAAAGTTAAATTAGCACTGAGGAAAATCCTGCACTAATGCTATATTTTAGCAATATGATCGTACCATGATGCTAAACTTGGTAGCACTAGTTATACTTATGTCCTGTCAAACCCCTTGTACTATTTATTTATTTATTTATCGTATGGCTTTTAGTGCCGGGAGTGTCCGAGGACATGTTCGGCTCGGCAGAGGCTGTAGCTGCTTCAAGCGGACACCTATGGGGTGAACTGCAAGTTCCGTTCCTTGTACTATGAACATTGGACTGTATTACAAAGTAAAGACTAGTTATCAAATTTGAAATACTGTATTTCAAAAAATTGATCTGGTTAGCTCATATGCTTGATGATTTTTGACTAAAGGGATTATAGCTCTCATAGTACATTGGCACTTCTCATGACATCATAGTAGTCTTGCAGTGGCCTTCACAGTATGTACTAGCCAAGCGTCTTTGTGATTTGTTATTTGAAATAATTAACTTTGTAAGTCAATATGGAAGCACTCGACAAACCAATGTGGTTTATTTGTTTTACCTCACTTAATGTAACCTGTGAACAAGCTGAACGCAGTATTCAGCAAAACGTCAGGACGACAAACTGGCCTATAAGCCCGCGAAACAGAGATTCCTATTTCAATATGATTATGTTTAAAACTAACTTTGTGAGGTGTTAAATAATTAACTTTGTAAGTAAATATGGAAGCACTTGACAAACCAATATAGTTATGTTTAAAACTAACTTTGTGAGGTGTTAAATAATTTATTAACTTTATAAGTCAATATGGAAGCACTCGACAAACCAATATAGTTATGTTTAAAACTAACTTTGTGAGGTGTTAAATAATTAACTTTGTAAGTAAATATGGAAGCACTCGACAATCCAATATAGTTATGTTTAAAACTAACTTTGTGAGGTGTTAAATAATTAACTTTATAAGTCAATATGGAAGCACTCGACAAACCAATATGATTATGTTTTAAACTAACTTTGTGAGGTGTTAAATAATTAACTTTGTAAGTCAATATGGAAGCACTTGACAATCCAATATAGTTATTTTTAAAACTAGCTTTGTGAGGTGTACCATACCAACTGACGAGCCCAATGTTACACTGGGGCAAAACGCTGTCAATACTGAATTGAGGTAAGAGATCAATTTTTTGAAATATTTGAAATTTTATAACTTGTTGTTAGGCTCATTCGGAGTAAAAACAGTTATTTCCAGTAAAGACTAGAACCATATTTTTTTCAACTCTAATTGTAATACCAGCAAGAAGGTGAGTGTGTCAAAAGTATTATAATCTAAATGTGCTCCTTGCCATCAACAGTAGCACTCACCTGTCAGAAAGGAAGCCAAATGTAACGGATCCCAGCACATCTCCAAACATGAACATGGAGTCAGCTGTTGCTCGGAGCCACGCGTCGTCGCACACCAAGTCCCACTGGAACATATTACAAGCACACTGTGGTGTCGATACAATCCCTCTAAAATGGAACTCTCATATTACTAATCTTGCGCAAGCTGTTATGCATTAAGAGAATCTTTAGCTGGAGAACTTAAGTTAGTTTATTGCTGTAATATGAAATCATATTTTGGGGAAGTTCACCTACTGCTCATCAAATTGTTATTATCCAGAGCAATGAAGGGAACTAGGAGACATCATTCTAGGGCTGGTACTTCTAATTGATCGATTTCAGTTATCGATTAATCAAAGCAGAAAAATCGATTAATTGCTACAAACAATGATTAATCAATTGCGCGTTCAGGGCCGTTATCACCAAGGTCGATTATCTCTTAATTCATCATTAAAGGTTACTTAACTTTGCACGAGCATTTCACCAAACAGAAACGCTCGTTAACTTACCACTAATAAGGAATTACGTTAAATGGCCAAATCTGACCACTCAACTCTCGAAAGCATCTTTAAAGTGGCGGGAAACGGCTGAACTGTGCCTTGTGCATCTCACAATGGTGATTTGTTTCCGCGTTTCACACAAACTTTCATCCGTATGAATATTAAATATGTTTATGACAATGAAATGATAAAAGGTCACACACATTACTAAATTTTAATACCAAGAAAGACGGATACGGAAATAAATAAAAAAAATATCCCAAGTGGGATTCGAAGTCCTTCCAGCATTGCATAATAAATTCAGAGTCTTCACTGCAACCGCTTGCGCTACAAAGACAACTGGGTGAGCGCGTCCTATTAAGGTATGTATACAGTACACACAACTGCCAGTTCTCCTAAATACTTTGTTCATATCATTTTAAGCTTTTGCCACGAATAAGGTCTTCTGTATTTCCTTCCTTTATAATTATGTTCCAGAAAGTCTCAAGGAAGCATCGCAAACAACAATCAGTGCTAGACACTTCTTGTTCTGTCCACCATGCTCTCCAAGATGAAACCGAGTCGAAGCATGCACGAGAGCCGTAAATCTTATTTAAGTAATTGCGAACCCGAATGGCCTCGTGAAATGCATCAAGGATAATCATGCATTAAATCTCATATTTAAATTAATTGGGAATTAACTAAATAATCGTTAGTAAAGAGTTGGTGAAAACGGCCCTTAATCAATTAATCGACTGGTCTTTTAATCGATTGATCAGTTGGTTGATCACTTTGTCGATTAATTGATGTACTTCACTGCTTTCACTGCGCTCTCACAAAAGCAAAAAGAGGCAGTTAATTAAGTGGGAAGTGGGGGAAAAGGAATGCAGAATTTAGGGCAAACGTCTAACCAAATGTATATCAATGACTTTAGTCATGATCATTTTTTCCCGTATTGAATTCAAGATCTTCAATTCTACTTTTCCACTTTTCAATACAATATTTCAGTTTTTACTACTTTACTTTACTACTTATAGATAAAGCTCTGCGCGGATGCGGCTATCCACAACATTTTTCGGCATGTGGATAGCGGATAATGTTTGGAGTAAATTTGCGGATAGTTTTCAGAATACAATCCGAACTTGTTGAATATCATCACTAGGATGTTTATGACATATCATATTTTTTATTTTTTATAATTTTTTTTTTTTTTTTTTCCAAAGACAAATATAAGATGATTTAAGCTAATCTCATTCAAATTATGTCATTAAACACAATTAACTTTCCAGACTGGAAAGGGTTTGCAACTCTGGCTGTATAACATTAATTTAAACGACTTTCTCTTCAAATGTCTAAGTGTGCTGCTTTAATATTTTATCTAAATAAATATATTATTGTAAAGCCAGTAGATTTGGATAACAAATATACGGATGCGGATAAAAGTCTAGTGGATGCGGGCCAGATGCGGAAAATGTTTTGTTTATCCGTGAAGGGCTCTACTTATAGATACATGTTTCAGCCTTCTACAATCTTGATGAAATATCTTAATATATAACATACTTAAAATAAATAAAAAACTCTATTTAAAACATCTTTTCCAAAAACTTTTTTTCTCTTAAAAACATAATTTTTACTGGATAAAACTGTGTGAGTCAGTGTGTCAAATGACTCTCTTTAGAAATAAAATTCTTAAAGTGAACAAAGCACTGGATAAATTCCGGACAAAGGATATTTGTCCGGACTGAACATGTATCTATAAGGTAAAGTAGTAAAACCTGAAATATTGTATTGAAAAGTGAAAAAGTAGAATTAAAGATCTAACCAAAGTCTCAATAAGAAAGTATCCCATTTAGAAAAGCGACAAATTTGAAAACATGATGGGATCTAACTTGTAGTCTATGAGTAACATTTAGAACCAATAATTTTCTTTGAATTATTGAAACTTAATTTTTCTCGCTTTTGATGGTGGGCCAACAGAAATCTCTCGGCGAGCCGGATCTGGCCCGCAGGCCACCTATTGAGTGTTTCTTTATAATTAGGGGCAGTTGGCCTAGATGTTTTGTCCCTTAAAACAAGAATATAGGCCTAACTGAATATAACTGACCTCCTTGACTGTGCTGCTCTGGTAAGTGGAAGTGTCATACAACCAGGCGTCACATTTCACACTGCTGTTGGGAGCAACATTACTTGCAAAGTAGTCCTCCGAGAAGCTCGCGTTAAGTCTCCTACAGGATGACCAAGTGTTTTGTACACTTTCCCATGGATATGTCATGTTGAACATAGATTCTGGGATATCGTGGTATGTAGCGTTGGGATACTCGTGTGGTAGCCGACATCTGCAGAATAGACAAAAGTTCTCTATCAGCTTGCAGTTTAACAGTATGAAATCATTAAAAATGTATTGTATAATTTTAATATCTTCATCCATCTAGTGAGATCACTCTAATAGAATGAATATGGGTGAAATGAAACCATGATAAAATCATTAGTAAAATTAATATCTACCAAAATAATCCTAAAAGCAATTGAATCAAGCAGCTGAACAATGGGATGAGCGTCACTGAGTAAATTACGCAGGATACGCACTCATCCTGCACCCAACTAGGATGGACTATGTGCATGTCTTGTTGTTCTACTCAACTTCCCACAACCAGACATGTGCAGCTTGAGTTGAAGGGTTTCAAATTCCCTCTCCTGCTCTATTTATTCAAAAGTGTTTATCCCTTTGTTTGGCCATAAGATTCAGTTTGTGAAATCAATATCAATGAAGTGTAAAAAAAATAAAAAAATCTAAAAACAATCTGTGAAATTGATAGCAACAAAATTTTAAGAAAATTCTAAAAGTTATTTGTGAAATTATATTGATTGCTTTTTTTTTTATATTAAAATTTAAAAGAAAAGAACTTTCAACAAAGTGGAAAAAAAAGTGCATTTAATATCTACAAAAGGTGAAAAATATCCTAAAATCAATTTGTGTAATTAATATCTACAATATCTCAATATGTAAAAAAAATATCCAAAAATCACTTTTGTGAAATCGAGATCTGCAAAATAAAAAAATAAAAGTAACGAATACATACAATTTTAAAAATAACTTATATGATTCTGAAAGATATACACTAAACAACTACAATTTTAAACAAGTCAGGAGATTTTTACAAAATGAGCTTGAGGCCCCATTCTTATAAGTTTGTCAATGTTGATCTGGAAGATCCTCATGAAACAGTAATTGTAATCTAAGAATACCCATTTAACATTATGTAATATGCCGCCATTAGACAGAACATCGTGCGATAATAATCATGCACTTCTTTGTGCACACAGTGCATAATTCTACTGCACAGTACTTCAGGTGTATCTTACCTGTGGTTCATCTTTGCTTGCAAGAAGACTCCAGCCAGTTTATGGAGTGCACTGGAGATAGCTGTGAGACATAGTAGAAAGTAGATACGACGCTGATAGCGCCCAAACTCCCCCAAATAGGGAAAGAGATCATCGTAAGCCATGGTGTCTCACACTGGTAACCTACAACATACAAGCAGTCACCCAGTGTTAAAAACACTACACGTTTCTGTACTCAGGACATCCTGTCTTACATCATACTGAAGTTATGTCTCTGATGTCACACTCAACATTTCCTGGAAACTCATGGTTTCCAAGTGTCACTTGGACACCTTATCTTGCCATCAGGAGTATATCGAAACACTGTTTCTCCGAAGGATCCAGGATATTTTTTACTCCAAATGAGCGTAATAACTAGGGCTCGGATTTTTAGGTAAATAAATATTTTTTTATGTAAATACATATTTTAAGCATTTTTTTCTATAAATACATAAATTCCTACTTTTTACTTATTAGCACATAAAAATACATAATATTTACATTTTTTTAAATCATTATGCTAGATCTTTCAGTTTATTGCATTTTTGTTCTGTGTTACTTCAACGGGGAAGAACCTGTGAGCTATCTAATCTTCATGCAGAGCGTATGTCAGCTTGTAACTGTGTTATTCTTAACTTGTCGCCCCGTACCACTCACTGTGGAAGCCGGGAATTTACTTGTCCATAGCCATATTGCATCACGTGCTAGACTTCCCTCCCCCAGCTACCTGGAAGCAGTGTCACTCACATACAGTTCATTTCTCTCACTGTGAAGTATAAGGCAGTTCTACGATGCCTAAAGTAAAAACAACTACAAGTTATCGTCCGTTGCAGAATTTAAAGATAATTTTACTTCTGATGGGGGCGTTCTATTCTGCCAACCATGTGGGAAAGCAATCAAGGTTGAACAGGGATCTCAAGTTACACAACACCTCAAGGGTAAGAAACATATTGCCGCAGTTTCGTGCCTTCAGAATAAGTGTTTCGCGATAATCGTCGGTCATTTGTGATGGACAACCTGAAGATGTATCTCGTTGTGTATTGTAATGCTTCAACAGTCAGTGAGACATAGAATAAATTGCATTCGTGAGTAAGGCATATTGTTTATATTCACATTAATAAACTAAATTATAATTACATATTTTTACTTTTTTGGCACATATTTATTTTTTATGTATTAAAAACACCTGAAATATTTTCCCGATTTTTAGCACCTAAAAATCCGAGCCCTAGTAATAACACACATCAAATTATAATTTTTTGAAAATTGATGTGTTCATTATGCTCATTTGGAGTAAAAAATATCCTGGATCCTTTGAAAAACAGTATTCCAATATGAAAAGCTTTGGTGGTCAATTTTTGAATAAAGGAAGCATAGCTCTTATAGAATGGACTACTAACTCCTCACCACTTCACATGTTTTCTCTCACCATCACTACTTCCAACCTTCCCATGTCTTTTTTACCCCTGTACTTACCTCATTCTTTTCCCTCGCTTAGCTGTCTAACTAGAATTGCTCCCCTATGCATTCTCCCTGTGCCCCTACAGCCAATGTTCTGTGCTAATGACAGGCGGCTTTCTGTTTCTTTCATAAATTTCTGTTAGTTGTATGTATTGGAATTTACCCACAATATCATGCAATGTACAGTGCATAATATTGTAATATGTTTCTTTCAATAAATGGGGCTTTTTAGAGGGTTCTTAACTGGGTGGGGTCTCCTCTCGGGGTTTTGCTGGTGGTCTTCGGTTTCCTCTGTGCTTGGTCTATCAACACGAGTCTCTATTATGTGTGTACATAACATACCTTTCTTTATACACTTATTCAAAATAATAACCGCATTATTCCCAAAGGCCTAAGGGCTACCCGTTTAGCCGACTGCACACCTGCTGCCACGTCTCGTGTGCAGCCGCAGAACTGAAATAATCTCTGTTCAGTTTGTTCGACTTCCCAGTATGTACTAGGGAAGAGTCTTGGTGAGGTATACCATACCAACCCAATGGTACACTGGGGTAAAACACTAGCAATATTGCATTGAGCTACTGCAGCTTTTAGAGACGCCAGGGTGCCAGAATTTTTCTCCAAAGGAGATCTTTAATGTGCCAGCAAATTGACTGACATGGGTCCCTCGCATTTGTGCAAGCTCAAATGCCAACTGACTGTGCTGGGATTCGATCCTGCAACCTTGGACGAGCAGGTGATAACGTAACCACTGCACCACGCAGCTAGTCCATTCCACATATACAGGGTTAGTACATATCATTTAAGCGATTTCATGTACATGTATTGTTGGAAGTATACAGCCTACAGCATTGACAGATATACAAATTAAAAGAGAAAATCATCAATTTTTTTTATCTTCTTTCTACAAATGCTTGATATGCCCTCCTCATGTCACATGGCAAAGATCGATGCAGTAGTCCTACTCTGGCCACACGCTGGAGCATATCCTGGCCAATATTAGCTGCTGCCACATGGATCAGATTCCTCAGTTCAAGAAGACTAACTGGCATGGGTGGTACATAAACTTCATCTTTGATAAACCTCCATAAAAAGAAATCACATGGGGTCAGATCAGGCAACCGAGGAGGCCAGCGCATAAGACACCGATCTGTGATCCAGGCTCATCCAATCCAACGTTCAGGGAGTTGCTCATTAAGATAGTGGCTCAAGGTGGAAATGTGGGAGAGCGCAACAGTTTCGTCGGAGGCAGACAGGCTGCTGGTGGATTGTTTCTTACTCAGACATCCTGTGGTTACAAATATCGAATCGTGTGTGGAAATATCTTTGAACAGTACTTACAGACTTAGTTGAGTGAAATTCAAGAACACAATAAGAACGGTCCTCTCCTGCCGCCAGACAGATATCACCACCTAGCGGCCGACCAGTGTACTAAGCCTTTCCGCAGTAACCTTCAGACAAATTTTGGTGAGTTTCTCTTTTCATTGGTATATGTTTCTATGCTTTACACTATATAGGCTACTTTCAATAATACATGTACATGAAATCGCTTAAATCATTTGTGCTAACCCTGTATATGGGCCACAAAACATTACATGAGTAAATTGGTTGGGCCCCGCTGACCTATTGAGCCCTAGAATATGCCACAAAAGCTTTTGTTGTAATCTGTGAGACCACTAGATGTATGTAAACAGGAAGGCAGGGAAGCTACCAAACAGCAGCTCCAACCATCTCAAGAGAAAATCAAGGCAGCCTTGGCTCACATATTCAATCCTTGTACCAACAACACAAATTACATTAAATACTGGAACACTTAATACATGTATTTTTTCGAGGAGCACTATTTCCTTATTATTCATATTATTATATACTTTTTACCCTGTCCAGTCATTGGGCAAATTCGTGTTGACCGACTGAAGAGTTACAACTGACAATTTGTATCGGCAACACTGAAAGAATGGCTTCAAAACTTGACACACCTGCTTTATCTCAATTGCCAGCTTAAGATATTTTAGCAGCAGCTGTTGTTCACATGTCCTATGTGTTGGTAAATGCAATGTTTATCAGTTAAGCCTCTTGGTGTTCCTTATTGACAACAATGATATCTCGCTAGTTATTACTGACGGCAACATCTGTCACAACTCCTCTGTGCCAGTAGAGCTTGTGTGTGTCATTTTCGAGAACTGAGGACGGTGTGTATTTCCAGTAGGGGACGGAGCTTTGAAGAAGTTTGTATTCACAGCCAGGTTTTTGCTGGATAATGTTGGCAACTAGGTTTGTAATCAATAATAATGATATGAATACAAATGCAGATCTGGAGATTTTGTGTCGACCCTCTATGGACCGCCTCATTCCAACGGTTTGATTCTTCAGGAGGGGCGGTCAGATGACCTTGCTGTTCCACCCCGTAAAACAATAACAATTCTTTGGGCTTTGGCTCCAAGGTTTTTTTATATCGAGACCTGGAAAGGTTAGGTCATTCAAGAGTTGTAGTTGATGATATTGTGTTGAAAACATAAACCAAATTATAAGAAAAGCTTTTAGTCCTATCTTGGCTACAAGACAAACCTATTTATATAAAACTAGCAACCCGACCCAGCTTCGCCCGGGAACAGTTATGAATGCATTACGTTATAAGCACTTTTTTTTCCCAATGTCAATGAACAACGACCAATATCCGTTTTATGTCTCGGCATGATGGGTTGATATCACTGACAAATTGTTGTCAGACGTAATTTAAAAATAGCGAGGTGCATGAAACACAAATCCCCCTTCCGTCCAATCTTAACTTGACTGTGAATTTTGCAGAACTAAAAGTTCAGTCGAAATGAAGAAAAGCTGAGTTGCACTTCCAGGGAAACTCCAAACGCAACCACCCTTCTCAGAAGTCTTAACTCAACACGATTCAACGGTTTGCTGCTGGCTGTATCTGGGGCAGTAGGTTCGCCCGCTAGCTAGGCTGTAACAGGGATGATAGACTCGCCCTTAGCTAGCTTGTAAACTGTCGCCTCAGTAGTTGAATGGATATGGTTGGAAGAAGATAGAGATATGCTCTCGCGGACTTTTTTGTAGAACTTTTCATGCTGAACAATTCTTACACATAGTATTAAGATATTTTTAACGGTTTGCCCAGCGTAAGCTTACAAAGCGCTCGGATGCCAGTTTTTTTTTCCGACTTTTCCACTGAAATTGTTACAGCTCTGCTTCCTTTCATCATAAATAAATTATTTTCTACAGAAATCATCCTTTAGATATCCTTTACAGAATGGTGAAAACCGCATCAAAATCCATCCAGTGGTTCTCGAGTTTACCCTCAACATCCAAGAATCGGGGACTTTATTTTATACTAAGTAGAGATTGTATGACTTACATCAAAGAAATACACAAGATGTTTGATACAATAAATCTTCGATCAGTTCCACCTCGTCAATACTATAGTAATTTATTACAATATTTTAAGACATTAGATATTTTTACATATTTCAATCAAATCATGTGATCTTACTCGGCAAACAATTAAGTGTGAAATGCGACCATTGTCCTCTTTGTATAAGTTGTCAACAATTGAAATAAAAATCTTTATTGGTTCCTTAGTTTAGGGGCTGCGACAACACGGTCATGTAGCCCCGTGTACTTTGGGTATGTGTAGAATTTGTCTGATAACCGGTGTTAATTGTGATGGCTGTACTATGTGTTATCTGTAATTCAGGTAAGGACTGCAGACAATCAATTTTTAAGTAGTTCCTACTTTTGCTACCAAATGCTACCGTTAACGACACCTAGCTGGGAACTTGGCTACTAGATGCCATCGCAACCAGCACCTGTTGGCGAACGTTGGAACTATTATAGGATTAATCAAATTTAACCTACAAATTTTAGCATCACACAAGGTTCTTTTACATGCCATAAATCTATGACATGGGCCCGCCGGCTTTACTTCCCCTCCGAAGGAAGGCATACTAAGGGATTTTTAACGCTCTTAAGAGATTCGATAACTACGTCCGGGTTTGACCTCGCGATCTTGGGCATAGAAAGTTCAGCATGCTACCAACTACGCCACTGAAGCCGCTTAAAAATATTTGTAAAGAACACATTAAAAATTAAATGAATAATTTATGAAAGATTTTCTAATTACAATCTGGTATCCAGTAATTACCAATTATGTGCTCTTTTCAACTGTCGCCTCTGGTCTAAATATTATTTTCAGGTTTAATTTAAATTATAATTAACTAGTATTGGCGAGATGGAACAGATCAAAGATTTATTGTAAATCAGTATGGATTCACATTAACGTCATGGTAAAATAAATTCATGTCAATGTATATTCATGAGATGTGAAAATATTTACTATTTCTGCCATATCTATTGGGATAAAGAGTTTTTTGAAAACTGAGGTACCAAGTTTTGAAAAGGAAATATAGGGTATGTCTCATAAGTACCGGTAATGTCTTTTTTGAAAGAAACTTTTATTTGGAACGTTTTCTGGCAACAAATTAAACTATTCATCAAAGTAGAGACCATCAGAGTCATCTTTCAGCGAGGTTTCTTATCTCGTGATGATACCAGTCTCTGGGTTTTGATGCGAAGAATTCGGCAAGACCCACTTCCCCAGCTTCAATGTTTCCCAAATTCCTTCCAAGCAAGAAATGGACTGTGAATAATTAAAGATGGTAATATGAAGGCGCAAGATCAGGGCTGTATGCTGGATATGGTAGCAGTTTGACTCCTACCAATTTCTGAATTTTTGCCATGATTGTTCGTGCAGTATGAGGTCTCGTATTGTCCTGCTGCAAGAGAACTCTATTTCGGTTAACTAATGCTGGGTATCTCCGTCTCTTTATTTTATAAGTGAGAGTGGGTTAGGGCCAGCAATCTAAATTTTTCAAGTGTAAGTTGACTCAACGACTTGTTCGTTTTTGAATGATAATTTTTTGTTTTTCCGTAATTTTTGTTAATTTTTTATTTATTTAATTTTTTGTTTTATTAAATTTAGGTCTTTTCAAATTTAGGTGTCCACCTCTAAATTTTAAATTCAATTCCAAATTTGTATTCTTTAATCTGTGTTAAGAGGGGCAGATGACCTCGTAGTTCCACCCCTTAAATAACAATAACTAACTAACTAACTATCTCCGTCTCAAAATTTCATGAACTCATTCCAGTTATTGAGAATACGGATCTGCATTAACTGCATGCCCATTTGGAACAAACTCCCTTCAAAATTCCACCAGACACACAACCTCACCGATCCTTTTTAACGATACCATCTTCGCACATGTCACACCGTCAAGAACTTCTTTATTTTGATCTATGCCTTAATTATTGGTGCACCGTATTAGGTTAAATGACCATTGATAGTTTAGTGCTATGCTTTATCATAATTTCATTATTTTATTGCTTGACATTTGGCTGATGAAGGGGACAAAACTTGTTCATTAGTCCCTGAAACATGTACCGGTACCATGAACAACTTTGTTAATAATTTTATCATTTCAAATGATCTTGTCGACTTCATCGTTATGCTTTGGTCTACCGTTATGCGTTACGGTTACGGCGTGTATGACGTCATCATGTTGTTCAATGTATATGCACCGAGTCTGAGTTTACTCCTGGGGTCTGGCGTTATGCGATACGGAGACGGAGAGTGCGTGACGTCATGCAGCAGAGTGCACCTCCCGCTCTCCGTTCCCCGTGCGGGAAGCCTAAGTTAAAGGGTAATGGAGTCTGTTGAGTCTGAGTTTACTCCTGGGGTCTGGCGTTATGCGATATGGAGACGGAGAGTGCGTGACGTCAGGCAGCAGAGTGCACCTCCCGCTCCCCGCACGGGAAGCCTAAGTTAATGGGTAATGGAGTCTGTTGAATCTGAGTTTACTCCTGGGGTCTGGCGTTATGCGATATGGAGACGGAGAGTGCGTGACGTCATGCAGCAGAGTGCACCTCCCGCTCCCCGTTCCCCGCACGGGAAGCCTAAGTTAATGGGTAATGGAGTCTGTTGAATCTGAGTTTACTCCTGGGGTCTGGCGTTATGCGATATGGAGACGGAGAGTGCGTGACGTCATGCAGCAGAGTGCACCTCCCGCTCCCCGTTCCCCGCACGGGAAGCCTAAGTTAAAGGGTAATGGAGTCTGTTGAATCTGAGTTTACTCCTGGGGTCTGGCGTTATGCGATATGGAGACGGAGAGTGCGTGACGTCATGCAGCAGAGTGCACCTCCCGCTCCCCGTTCCCCGCACGGGAAGCCTAAGTTAATGGGTAATGGAGTCTGTTGAGTCTGAGTTTACTCCTGGGGTCTGGCGTTATGCGATATGGAGACGGAGAGTGCGTGACGTCATGCAGCAGAGTGCACCTCCCGCTCCCCGTTCCCCGCACGGGAAGCCTAAGTTAATGGGTTATAGAGTCTGTTGAAAGAGTCCCGGGGCTTCGAGCGAAACGAGAAGCTCTCCTGAGCCTTTCTAACATGTGAAGCATTTGTAGCATGCGTCATTTGAAATGATATAAAGTCTAGTCTCTCAGACTGACTGTAGCTTTTTTCATTAAAGTATTGATTTAGGTGGTAATATAAACCTTTTTTAAAAACCATTTAAGCACATCAATACGGAACCATTATGAGTGATTTAAATAATAGGTCATGGGGTGAGAGTTGCCAGACGTTCCGTATTACCCGGAACAATTCTGTTTTTTCTTGTTTTGTTCCGCGTTCCGTTTCAATCTTTAACAGAACCCCAAATATTCAGTTTCGTGGTTAATTAAATAATACATTCAATTTCGCATCAATTTTCAAATGTCCCGCTTCAGAATTGATGGTAATATCTAGCTTGTTTCCTGGTGATACAGGTGCAAGTTTGAAAGAGAAAATGATTTCTATGTGTGTGTCAGATAGATGGGTACATGTTATAGATTTATTAGGGGCAACAAAATTAAGGAATATCTTACTCCTTGTGAAGTTAATACTCAGCATTTTCCCCTCCAATGCTCTTACGGAGAGAGTTTTTTTCTGTCATGAATATCAAATGGAGAGATGATAGAAACAAAAGCTCCATTAGTTTGATAAAACAAGAATTGTTCACATATTACAATTATGACGAAAATTGTAGTGAATTTTATCAGAAGGTACTTACAAATAAAAAATCCTTGCAAAGGGTCATTCAAATGAAAAGTTGCTGGTGTCATAGGCCTATATGATATGTCAGCAATATCTAGTTTTAATTTCGTGTACTTGATTATGTAATGTTTATTTAATACATAGCCTATGTGTATTATTTATTACAACATTTAACAACCTTGATTTTAAAAAACAACGTTTGGGGACGTGTGTTCCGTTTTTCCATTCTTGAAATATGGCAACCCTACATGGGGTGTCAAAAATAATTGTTACTCCTCCCCCCTTCCCCCAATTTAATTGGGCAAAAATCATGTTGACCGTCTGAAAATAATTTCTGTTAATACATATAATGGCTTCTAGCTCTTCAAGTATATGTAACCTCTCAATTTATCATAAAGCCTGTAAGGATAATGTTTGACTTACCAGAGGAAGATGCAATGTCAGCAAATCCTAGCCTTGGTTAATCAGTCATACCTGACTTGGAGGATGTTAGCTCAGTACTGACTTGGTCTTTATCTGTCCACATAGATAATGACATGGTCAAGGCTCTCTGCCCTGACCTCTGAAATTTCTCACCACAAATGAGGTCATTCATTCTTCTTGTAGTAAACAGATAAATTAAAGCCAACGCTCATTAGAATGTTTTGAGCTGGTTTCCTCCTTAACACCCCACGACACCAAATTAATTGCGGCTCTTTCTCTTGCGATGAACGTTAATTGTCGTCAAGGACTTGATGAGTCTGCCCACGCAACACCTATCATTTGTTTGATCAAGATAGTTGTCCACTTGCACATTGATACTAGATAACACTGTTGGGACTTTCAATATTCTGTCAGAAAATGTTAATATTTGTGACAAGCTGCAAATCTCTTCCTAGTATAAAACAAAGTCCTTGTTTCTTGGATGTAACGGGTAATCTCGAGAACTACTGGATGGATTTTGATGCAGTTTTCACCATTCTGTAAAGGATTTCTCGAGGAAGGTTTCTGTAGAAATTAATGACCAAAGGATGCCGAGCAGTCAAGATTTCAGTGAATCATGTCAAAGAAAATCCTGCCGTCCATGCACCTTTTAAGCTTATGCTGGGTAATCCGTTAATATCTATATACTATGAGTGTAGGAATTGTTCAGTATGAAAAGTTCTACAAGGAAGTCCACGACAGCATGTCTCTGTCTTTAATACAGGGAGATTGTTTTGCTGAAGCGGGACCGGCGACCAGGTACCGGGCACACGTGCCTTCCGCCAGCCAACAGAGCTCGCACCGCGGATTGCGCGCCGGTGGGAACCATAACAAAGTACATTAATTAATGGTAAATTCACCAGCAAATCATGATTAAAGAACTTGCCTATACTCGGGAGATGCTGAGAGTGTTTTTCTTCAGCTGCCATACAGACGTTGTACTGTATAAATAAATTAGCGTTTACACGTTGTAATTCCCTTCTGTTGTGAGGGATATCTGCTGCCGTATATTGTTCTCCAGCTCCACTCGGGTATGGGTAATTGATCTGTACACTTTGTATTTTAAATTAACCCACAATTGAACATCAAACGGGCTTAGGTCCTTGCTTCGATTAATTACAGTATACACGCTGGTGGGTGCAGGAGTACCTACATAATGTAACAATGTAACTTCCATAGTTACTGTCTGTCAGCTGAAGGAGAACATTTTTAGTATCTTCTGTGAAAAGTTACTGGTGACTTGAGGTCATCCAGATTCCAAAGAAATAAAAAATAAAAAAATCTGTGCTTCTTTAATTAAATACTGCAGCTGTTGTTTATGTTACCTACTTATCTGTGTGTTGACACTACACACCCTAGTTGATGAAAGTTTAGTGACATAATGACTTTAAAGACCCTGGTTAGTTCGCCTCCGACTCGCGCAACCGTGCGGCCCCAGCTTGGTTGGCTGGTGGAAGGCCGCCGGTCCCGCTTCAGCAAAAGAATCTCACTGTACATTGCCCACTATAAGTGCTTTTACATTTATATTTCTTCCAACAATCTCCATTTAATGGGAATTTAAATTACTAGCTTCGGAGCGAGTTTACGAGCTAACCTATCACCCCAGCTTTGGCCAGCATCAAACTGTTGAGTCGTGTAGAGTTAAGACTTCAGGGAAGAGTATAGTGTGCTTGGAGTTTCGCTGTTCACCTCGGGCTTTTCTGGATTGTGTCTGGGACCTGCCGTCCGTGCGCCTTGTACGCTTACGCTGGGTAAACCGTTAAAGATACTGGGCGAAGCCGGGGCGGGCTGCTAGTTAAATGTAAATAAGGTGTCCAAGAAGAAATTCCTATGACTGCCTCGTGGTGTTGTGGCTAGCATTCTTGGCCGTCACCCGTAAGGTCTGGGTTATAGACCATACTGTGGTGTTTTGGCTAGCAGACATTGTCAGATTTATACGACTGGAGTGGATGGGACTTGTACTGCTTGCTGATGACAGAATGATACAGTTGATATTTAATGCCATGCCAGAAGGAACCAGGAAAGTTGGAAGACCAAGGCTCAGATGGGAAGAACGTGTGAGAGAGGATGTTAAGATCTTGGAGGAGCTCTCCACTAAACAGGGAAGAATGGAAGAAACTTCTTCAGAAGACCCAGGTCCACAGAGGGCTGACATGCCATTCTGCCATGATGGCGAGAAGAATGGACTACATCAAACCCTGATGAGCTAGGATTGATCACCGACCCCTGCAGGAAACCTCCTGGTTTCAATCTTCCAAGAAGGATATGGACGTCACTGAACAGAGTGCAGACCGGACATGGAAGATGTAACTTTTGGCTCCACAAATGGGGGGAAAATTTTCTGCCCTCAGTGCAATTGCCAGTGCAGACAATCCATCATATTGTGTCGGAATGCCCTTCACGGTCCTTCAAGGGAGGATATGACGACCTGCAGAACGCAATTGATGATGCAATAGAGTGGATTACTTCTCTCGACATTCACATGTGACGTTTAGTTCCGTTAGTGGATTTTACTGGATATTTATTACTTTGTATTGTATATAGTATTACTGTATCCTCTGTGTCATACGAAATATATATACAGTATATCATGATGATGATGATGATAATGATAATAATAATAATAATAATAATATCGTATGACCTCGGGTGCCGGGTGCAAGCTTTGTTAATTGACACCCAGAGGGCAGCTTGCATGTCGTATTTCATCGTTCCTTTGAACGCTATGAAAGTCAAGGAGGTTAGATATCTAAGCTCCTTGACACTATAGCGCTTTCTAGTAGAGAACGGAGGAACTTTGTGTTGGCGGAGAATTCCGAGATTAATTTAGCCATTATGAACACGGCCTACTGAATTCATATGGGTTCTTTAACATACCAACAACGTATGACATCCATGTCGTGATTTTTGCCGCCTTTCAAAAATCACTTACCACGGCCAGGAGCGAACCTGCAAGCTTGGGGTTGGTAGTCCGACACGTTAACCACTCACCCACCGTGGCAAGCTATGATGATGAAAAGAATAATTGGAACACATTAAAATGGTGAGCACATGTGCAAAACAGTCGCTGTTAAAGAAGTATCTTTTTTAAATTCTTGCTACATATAATGCTTTGTTCAATTAAAAAATCATTGGCAGTTTAGAATGCCAAAGCAAGCTTGTTAGTTAAATTGAGACATGCACAGCTGCTACAGCAGATGTCTAGACATAAACATGAGTTCATGGAACGAGAAGAAGTGGAGGAAGGATGAAGTGATCACCAATCCTTAAAGGAGGATGGAAAAGAAACAAAATCCCTCTCGGCACGCCGGAAGACGGAGCTAGATTTCACCGGGCAAAGAAATATATTTCAAATTCACTAAAGTGCCAATTGTTGTATACCTATAAGCGTATCCATCATTTGTGGATTGAATAAAACACTGTTGCGTTCACCATTTGATCATGATCATCAACTAGAGCAGTTTCCAACCGCAGGTTGGGTCTGCTTGGAGCACAAGCCTCTCCATCGTTTTCTGTCCATCCACCACTTCTCTTCTGACACTGTTGTCCAATTCACTTCTTTTCTCTCGACACTTTTCTTCACCCCCTCTATCCACCTAACCCTTGGTCTTCCTCTAGGTCTCGTTTTCTTCCACTCCATTTCCAATAATTTCTGTGGTGTTTTCTCTTCTCCCATTCTTTTCACGTGTCCATACCACTGTAACCTTGATTTTTCAATCCTATCCTGTAGGGGTTCTTCCTTTAATATTTCTCTGACCCTGTCCATTCTAGTTACAACTATAAGACTCCTCTAAAACTTCATTTCCATTGCTTGTATTCTGCTTTTATCTCTCTCCCTCATCAATAAAGTTTCTGATCCATACTTTAGGCTCGGCACAAAGTATGTCTTGTATGAAAACCTTTATTGTGTGCTTACTTTTTCTCATAAGTTTTAACAATTCAAGACAATTGATTCAAAGCTCCCACGAGTGCTGGTCTCAAAATACCTAACAGATGATACGTAATCGATTCTTTCAATTCAATATCAAAAGGACGAAGTCTACTAATTGACACCATGTTCAGCATACGAGAAGCCACATCTTCTTATAATTCCAAAAACATTTCACTCATCCCTTAGCGTAAGGGTGCGTCATATCAAAAGAATTGTGTGATCTTTGAATGGATTCCATTTTTCACATATTAAGAAAGTTATAGCAATATTTCACTATTTCGAAAATGCCCCTCCCTCTTCCGACCCCCATGTCCGGTTTTGCCCATTAACGAACTCGACCGAGATTATGATGTGTTATACTTTATGTATAGGTTTGAAAGTGATGTACAGTAGAGTCCGCTCAACCGACCTTCGCTTATCCAACATTCCGTGTTATCCGACACTAGTAGACTTAATTTGAACATTAAGTATACACTAAATTCTGGGACACCCGGGGTGGAGGTTACAGCCGTGGGACAAGCACTGACGAAAATGAGGATGGTAAAGACGAAGAAGAAGAAGAACAACAACAACGAGGTATTGCAGAACAAAAGGATAAAACTAGGTCTCACAGTGAATGATTGAGGACTGGATATGGCATTATCGTACGTGGAGCAACAGCCGGAGGCAAGGTGTTGATTTCTCATCGATGGTGAGATCTCCCAGCAAGAAAGCCCAGCAAGAAAACGTGAATCAGCAGCAACCAGACATTGTTAAGTTTCTTTTCTTCAGGCATTTGGAGCTTTTTTTTTGTTCAATAGTGCATGTACGATGGAATTGATGATTATGTAAATAGAGTACCGTATAACATGTCATTGTTTTGCTAATACAGTATAGCATATTTGTTTTAGTTCATTTAAAAGTAATTCTGTATTATCAACATTTTCGGTTATCCGACGTGCTCCAGGTCCAGTTTACGTCTGATAATCGAGACTCTACTGTCATCATCATCATCATCTTCATTTCCCATTTTCCAGCTGACACCGGGTGGGGGCAAATATGGTTCCTCTCCACTTTGTTCTGTCGTTCCACCATTCCTCTTCCGACGGTGTTCCAATCCAGGTTCCGTTTACTAATGCTATTCTTCACCGACTCCATCCAACGCATTCTTGGTCTTCCTCGTCCTCTCTTCCCTGTCATCCGTCGTTCCAGTGCTCGTCTTGGTAGCCTTACTTCATTCATCCGTTTGACATGTCCAAACCATCTCAATCTGTTTTGCTCCAGTTTGTAATTTAGTTTCTGTACTCATAGTTCCTTCCGTATATCTTCATTTCTCACTCTGTCTCTCCTCGTTTTCTGGACCATACTTCTCAGGAATCTCATCTCAGCTGCTTTTACTCTGCTCTCATCCCTCTTAGTCATTAGCCAAGTTTCTGCTGCATATGTCATTATAGGAACATAATATGCTTTGTACATAACTTCTTTAGCCTTAATTGGTATATCCTTGTTCCATACTAATCCCCGTACCTGTTGTTAGAAAGCACTCCCAAGTTGTATTCTTCTGCTAATTTCCAAATCTAGTCTTCCATCTTCAGTCAGTTCACTTCCCAAGTATTTGAAGTGTTTCACCACTTCCAATTCCTTATCTCCTACTTTGATTACTCCTTTTCCTTCTTTCTTACCTCTACTCACCACCACTGTTTTACTCTTCTACTGTATATATATAGAAATTATGTACTGTATAAACTTTTGAACTGACGGTGGTTTTGGGATTTGGGCGATATTAAAAGAGAAGATATGTCAAAATTTTGTGGAAGTCTCAACATGGTACCCATTGCAATAGCTAACTTTCTCATGAAATCTACCTAACAGGCTAGTGAAGGTGTGAGTGAAACTATCTATTCTGCAGTTTGAAGAGCTATTGACATCCTATTTGACTAGTAATTATACATTTCCGTCTATTCAATACAATATTTGATAACTTTTCAGTCGATCTGTCTCCCAGAAGACCAACCCCTCGTCTGCGGCGTGGGCGATGGGCAACGGCACGAAGTAGGGGATTGCCTGTAGAGTTGAAATACAGTGGGGACCCGTGTCCCCAGGACCGCTACGGTAGCTGTGAAGGCCCTACAGGAACCCTGAAAAGTGACGGCTAACGGGGCTCTGGTGAAGAGAACGGCTTGGAAAGCTGATGAGTGTAAGTGATATAACAACCCAACGGCGGAAAAGGCGGAAGTATCACCAGTCGACAGCTGCTGCCTTGTAGTTAGTAGGGGGACCTACAGAGGCTAAGGGAAAAAACCCCGACATAAAATTAGCCAGTTTAAGTAGCACTCCCACCACTAAAATCGGGTGCTGTGGGCTAATAACCCGTATATCCTAAATTAATATTATTAAAGAAACATTCACGGAGAATAGCCAGACTGATCAAACGTTGACGACCTTTAGCCTGAAACACAAAACACGATTGGGATGTTGGGATGTAAGAACATTGACGGTAGAGGCAGAGGGGCGACAACAGGGAAAGAGGTGAAAAGGATGTCAGCCAACAGAGTGAGATGACGCAGCTTCGTGGTTGCCCTATGTTCCAATGGGAACAGGAAATAAGTCAAGTCAAGTTTCAGTCGATCTACACATATTTAGCCTATGCCTTTTCTTTTTCAGGCCGGCCTTGTGGTGTTGGGATAGCGTGCCTGTCCCGCACCTGGAGGCCCCGGGTTTGATTCCTGGCTCCGTCAGGGATTTTAGAAACCGACGTAAGAGCTGGAACGGGTTGCACTCAACCTCGTGAGGACAATTGAGTAGCTGTCTGACAGTGAGGCAGCCCTCCGGTCACGAAAACTGAGATTAACGGCCGAGGGGACCTGACGTGCTGACCTAGCGTCACCCCAATATCTACAGGCTAAATGGCTGGGCAGGCATGCTACCCTAACACCTCGGGGCTGGCATAAAGAAACTAGAGGGATTCGAAATGTGGATCCATCAAAGAATGCTAAAAATACCCTGGACCAATACCGGCTTCGGTGGCGTAGTTGGTAGCATGCTGAACTGCTGTGCCCAAGATAGCGGGTTCAAATCCGGCCGAAGTCATCGGATTTTTTTAAGAGCGTTAAAAATCCTTCAGTATGCCTTCCTTCGGAGGAGAAGTAAAGCCGGTGGTCCCATGTCATAGATTTATAGCATGTAAAAGATCCCTCCACAGACTAAACTCGTGTGAAGCTAAATTGTAAGGTTAGATTTCGTCGGAACGCTCTCTCAAAGTTCCAACGTTCACCACTAGGTATCATTGATATCAACTTTTGTCTGCAATTAAATGTTGCAAGAAGCCAAAAATACCAACTGCTTCAACTAATATTGCAAGGCAAAGTAGATGGCCGACGAGGACGTGGCTGAAGACAAATGTCCTGGCTTCACAACATCAAGAAGTGGTCAGAGATTCGATCTGCAGGAGAATTGTTCCGGCTTGCCAAGGCGTTTACCTATGTTCGGGGGACCGAACATCGCACTTGAAAAAGATGGAATGTTGGTGTTAAGATTTTGTGAATCAGTGCTGTAAATAACAAGACATGGCAACCCTGCTCGACCTCCCCAGGTACTGGGCAGCACCTATTGTTCTCTTATCTTTATTAAGGTTGTTATTGGCCTTTAATAGCACAAGCATCAACGCCATAACAATGATGTGTTTTTGCTTGCTCCAGCATTCCTGGGAGACGACGCAAGTGTGGATATCTTGCACTTTGTCCATCGTCCCAAGGGTTCATGGATGTATGATCAAGGGGCTCTGTTTGAGTCCAACATTGCTTCTTACTTTGACTAGGTTCCTCTTTTTCACCTGGCTCAGCGGTAGCGTTCTCGCCTGCTGTGTTCAAGGTTGCAGGATCGAATCCTGGCACATCCAGTTGGCATTTAAGGGTGCGCAAATGCGAGGGAGCCGTGTCAGTAGATTTACTGGCATATTAAAATTCCCTTTCGGGGCAAAATTCCAGCACCTTGGCGTCTCTAAAAGCCTCAATTGTTAAAAGGGACGTAAAACCAATAACATTACAGTATTATCTTTTTCAACTCCCCTGTTAGCTTGTCACGGTGGGTGAGTGGTTATCGCGTCGGATTACTAACCCCAAGATTGCAGGTTCGCTCCTGGCCGTGGTAAGTGATTTTTTTGAAAGGCGGCAAAAATACGACACGCATGACATATGATGTTGGCATGCCAAAGGACCTATTTGAATTCAGTAGGCCGTGTTCATAATGGCAAAATCAATCTCGGGAGTTTCTGCCAACACAAAGTTCCTCATTTCTCTACTAGAAAGCGCTATAGTGTTCAAGGAGCTTAGATATCTAACCTCCTTGACTTTCATAGTGATTCAAGGAACAACGAAATTCGACATGCAAGCTAACCTCTGGGTGTCAAATAACAAAGCTTGCACCCGGCATCCGAGGCCATACATTATTATTATTATTATTATTATAATTCCCCTGTTATCGTTTCATTTGAGGGGCTTGGACATCATGGTCATTCAGCCCCTTGTACTTAGGTGTGTAATCTTGTCTGATAATCTGTGTTATTGTGGTGGCTGTATTAGTGTGTGTCATTGAAATTCAGGTGAGGATTGGGAAGAAGGAAGCGGTCGTTGTCGTAAGTTAAAAACCATCCTGGCATTTCCTGGACTAGAAATAGGAAACCACGGCAAACCACTTCCAAGATGGCTAAGGTAGGAATTACTGCAATTAAAGAAAGCTTTCCAGTCGGACAACACAAAGCACACTAAAAAATGGCTTCTATAAATTCAATTTCCATCGCCAGTCAGGCAAATCGTGAAGCCAAAAGATTCAAATTACTGAGGCTAAAAATCATGAACTTTTGGTTCAACAAAAAGTGTTTAGAATTCAATTTAAATTGTTATTTAATATGTACCGTTCCGACACGCCTGATATTTTGAATGGTATGGTATGGTCTTGAGGAAAGAATTCATGACGAAAATTAATAAATGTAAACCAAAAATATTGGAATGCAACCGAAATAAATCAGAAACCTCTATGGACATCAAATTGGCAGGTGAAAAACTAAAGGAAGTAGGAGACTTCTGTTACTTAGGAAGCAGAATAACCAGTGATGGACGAAGCAAATAGGATATAAAAAAGTAGGTTGGCTCAGGCAAGGAAAGCATTTCTACAGAAAATAAATCTGTTGAAATCAAATATAGATTTAGGTATTAGGAAGATATTTTCGAAAGCCTTTGTCTGGAGCGTGGCGCTCTATGGAAGTGAAACATGGACTATTGGTGCAACAGAAAAGAGGAGAATTGAAGCGTTTGAAATGTGGTGTTACAGGAGAATGATGAAGATCAGATGGGTAGATAGGGTTACAAACGAAGAGGTATTAAGGCTAGTGGGAGAGGAGAGATGTTTCTGGCGACTGCTAATGAAGAGAAGAGATAGGTTGGTAGGACAAATACTAAGACACCCAGGAATAGCAAGCTTAGTTATGGAAGGAAGGTTCGAGGACAAGAACTGTAGGGGTAGACCAAGGTTAGAATATATGAAACGGATTGCCTCGGATGTAGGGTGTGGTAGCTATGTAAAGATGGAAACTATTAGCTCAGTACAGAGAGGCATGGAGAGCTGCATCAAACCAGTCTAAAGACTGAGGACTCAAACAACATGTACCGTTCAAAACTATGAAAAGCGATTTGTATTGACCTACTGGAAAGCTTTCTTGAAAAGAACTTGGCCACACTGTAATTTCTCCAGTGTTGCATAGTACCGTTCCCCAGTGATGGAGACATCAGGTTCCTTGAAATTAATAAGCAATGGGCCCCGGCAATCAATGAACAGGGTGAACATCACCTTTCCAGTGGATGGTTGGCTCTTGAACTTCTTGGGACGATGGGTGACACCACTGCATCGGTGACGCTTTTGGTTCCAAGTGGTGAATATCTTTTAAAATAATTTTCTGTGTTAACGTCACAAATCTACTACTTGTTATTACCACTTAACAACACAACTTACTTTGTATGAGGTGCTATATCCTCTACAGGGACTTGTTTCAGACCAACACTCTCAGTTTAGACTTAGACCTTACAGAACTAGGCCCTCTGTCAGTCAGTTCCGGTATATCGGTTAGTGCATATTTATTTCTCCAGTTCTCAGTCCCTTCCACCTTGATCCCCATCTCAGTCCAGTCCTTCCAAAGTTCAACCACCCATTTGGTTCCTGTTTTTCCTCTTGTCCTCCCTGTTGTCTCCCATATCCTTCTAGTCAATCTCCCCATATCCATCCTAATCACATGTCCAGCAAATTGTGCTCTTCTCAGTCTTATGTCTTCTGAGAGAGTCCTCATATTTTTGTATAGTTCATTTCTGGATCATCGTACCGATCTTTCACCTCCCCTTTTCAGTCCTAGTATTTTCCTCAGTATTTTTCTCTCTTTCTCCTGCAGTTCGGCTCCATACTTGCCTCGTGTCATAGTCTGCAGCTCACAAGACAACATTCCGTACTGTTGCTTTGTAGTTTCGGATTTTTGCTTCCGTAGATGTATTTCTTTTATTGTAAACTTCTTTGGTCGCTATGTGGTCCTTTCTTTTAACTGCTTTTTATCACTTTGTCCATTATGACAAAGAAGAGAGGAGTTGTTGATTATTTAGGGGCTTTGCGACACCGGGATCATGTAGTCCCATGTTCTTGGGTGTGTGTAGAATTTGCCTGATCATCATCATAATCTTGCACAGTTTCCAGCCACTGGCCGGGTCTCTTTGGAACACAAGCCTCTCCAACATCTTCTTTCTTCCCACCATCTCTCAGCCTCCACCCTTGTCCAGTCTTCTCCTCTCTTCCTCACGCTTTCTTCCACCCCCTTCAGCCACCTGTCTCTCGGTCTTCCTCTCAGTCTCTTTCCTTCCCACTTCGTCTCGTGTACTCTCCTGGGTATCCTCTTCTCCTCCATTCGTTTTACATGTCCATACCATCTAAGTCTAGATTTCTCTATACCATCCTGTAATGGTTCCTCCTTCATTAATTCTCTGGTCCTCTCATTTCTTATTCTGTCCATCTTTGTAGCTCCAATACTGCTTCTCAAGAACCTCATCTCACTGGCCTGTATTTTGCTCTTCTCCCTTCCTTTCATAACCCAGGTCTCCGAGGCATACGTCAGGATAGGGACATAGTACGTCCGATATATGATCTTTTTGCTGTTCTGAGGGACATCCTTGCTCCATAACATGCTTCTCACACTCCTCCGACATGCTTCTGCCTGCCTCCCCCGCTCATTTATTTCTCTATCGTTACTTCCATTCTCTTGTATCAGGCTTCCCACATATTTGAAACTCTCCACTTTCTTCAGCTGTTCCCCACCAATTGTTATTCCCGTTGTGGTTCTTTCCTTCTTCCTTGTTGTGATCACCATCTCACTCTTATTTATGCTAAATTTCATCCCATATCCTTGTATTATTCCTTCCCACACGTCCAACTGTTCCTGTACCTCCTCCTCCTTGTTTCCCCAAATCATCTGCAAACACCATTGCTTTCATTTTTCCTTCCCCAATTACTTGTGCCACTCGGGTCATTATGTCATCCATCACCACAATGAAAAGTAATGGTGACAGTGCACTTCCTTGTTTCAGGCCGTTTCTCTGTTCCGACCAGTCTGATCTCTCTCCTCCCACTTTCACACAGCTCACGCTTCCCTTGTGAGTCTCCTTTATCCTCTTTATAGTCCATCTCTCTACTCCTCTGTCCTCCAGGGACTTCCATACTTTGTTTCTGCATACACTGTCATATGCTTTCTCAATGTCCAGGAAGGCCATCAGTAGATCTGTTCCATACTCATAGTGCTGTTCTTGTAACTGCCTTACAGCAAAAATCAAATCCACTGTGGACCTTCCTGCTCTGAAGCCATGTTGTTCTTCCCTCATCCCTCCTTCTATCCTTGTCCTAATTCTTTTTTCCAAAACTTTCTCGAAGATCTTTGCACAATGACTCATCAGTGTTATTCCCCGATAGTTTCTGCAATCTGTTCTACTACCTTTCTTGAAGATCGGGACAATTATTCCTTTTTTCCTGTCCTCTGGGGTCTTCCTTTCCTTCCATGCTGTCCTCATCACTCGGTACAACCACTGTATCCCCACCTCTCCTGCTGCTCTCACCATCTCCACACTCAACTCATCCACACCCGGTGCCTTCCCTCCTTTCATCTTGTTCACTGCATCTTCCACTTCTTTCCATGTTAAGTCCTTTTCTGTTTGCAGTTCATCTTCCTCTTCCCTGATTTCTTCCTCCTCACCATCTTTTCCATTTGGGTTCAGAAGTTCTTCAAAATATTCTTTCCACATTTTCTTCAGTTCTTCCCTATTTTCTATCTCTTGACCCCTTTTGTTCACTCACAAGATTCACGGTCACGTAAAACTACAATCTTCCTTTTCCTTTCCTTTTGTTCACCATTCTAACATAATCCGTAGGATCCTTCCGCCTCTTATTTTTTACCATCCCATACAGGACCTTTTTTGTACCTTCACTATCCTCCTTCATCATCTTTGTCCACTCTTCCATCCACTTTCTTCTCTCCTCAGCCACTACTCTCTTCGCCTCCTTCTTTCTTTCCTGGTACTCTTCCCTTGTCTCTACCATCCTATTTTGATACCACCTCCTAAAGGCTCTATTCTTTTCCCTAACTACCGGTATATCTTTTGTCTTCTCATTCCACCATGGTGTTTCCTTCCACCTCTTCTTACTACTTGTCCTCCCACATACTGCTTCTGCTGCACCTACTAGTGTCTTCTTAAATCTAGCCCATTCCTCTTCCACCCCTCTTTCTTCATCTGTTGGAATTCCTTCCTTTACCATTTTGAGGTACTCGACCCTTCTATCCCCTTCTTTCAGTTTCCATATCCTTATACGTCTTTCCTGGTTCTCAGTCCCTTTCTTCTCCTTACTCCCTCTTAGGTTCATTACCAGCAATCGATGGTCGCTATCCAGGTTCTCCGATGGTATAACCTTGATGTCCATGATGTTCTTATTTAGTTCCTTCTCATACAGTATATAGTCGACCACCGACTTCCTGGTCATGTCATCACTCATGTGATTGTGTGGCTCTCTCTTTTCTTAAACCAGGAGTTCCCAACTAGCAGGCTGTTCCTCTGGCAGAAGTCCAACAGTCTCTTTCCTTCCGCATTTCTTCCGCCCCAACCCTCTGGTCCTAGAACACTCTCATAACCTTGTCTGATAACCGGTGTTAATTGTGATGGCTGTATTAGTGTGTGTTATCTGTTTTAATTCAAGTAAGGACTGCAGACAATAATTTTCAGAGTTTCTACTTTTGCTACCAAATGCTACCGTCCACGACAACTAACTTGCGGGCTTGGCTACTAGATGGCATCGCAGTCAGTACCTGACGGCGAACATTGGAACTAATAGAGCGTTATCAAACTAACCTACAAATTTTAGCTTCCACAAGTGTAGTTAGTGGAAGGTTCTCTTTCATGCCATACATCTGAGACATGGGACCGCCGGCTTTACTTCCCCTCCGAAGGAAGGCATACTGTGGGATTCTTAAAAAATCTGACGACTTCGGCCAGGTTTGAACCCGCGATCTTGGGCATAGAAGCTCAGCATGCTACCAACTACATTTCAAAAGTGACAATAGTGGTTTTTGTTTTTTAGAGTATGGCTGTTAGTGCCGGGAGTGTCAGAGGACATGTTCAGCTCGCCAGAGTTTGTAGCTGCTTCTATGCAACCTCCCGTGTCGATGAGATGAAAGGATTGAAGATGAATGAAATTGGGCAAGTTCCAACTTTGGGTGCCAGATGACACTGTCACTGACACCCTGCAGCAAACGTTGGAACTTGATAAAGCCTTTCCTCCTAAATCTATGACATGGGAACCTCGGTTTTACTTCCCCTCCAAAGGAAGGCATACTGAAGGATTTTAATGCTCTTAAAATATCCGACGACTTTGGCCGGGTTCGAACCCGCAATCTTGGGCATGGCAGTTTAGCATGTTACCAACTACGCCACCGAGGCCGCCGACAATAGTGGTGATATGTGTAAATTAGAGACATTCACATTGACATTGGGTATTCCACCAACATCTGGCATAACTGTGGAAAAAATGTGCATCTACTAAGAATCTCAATAAGCGATCCTGGCACCACAGGAAGGAACAGTGAGCCACTTTTAGCGATCCTTGGCACTTCTTGGGTTAAGTAGGTACAATCCCAGCATTTTCCTGGAGTAAATTTGGGAAAACCCTTGCAAGCCAGGAAATCAAACCTGGGCCTCAGCATTGACAGCCAAGAATGCTACGCAATGAGTGGCGTACCGAGGGGGGGTTAGGGTTCAAACCCCACCGAGACATTTCCTTACTTGAATCTCTACATCATCAATCTGAGTCCAGCATCCAACCAAACTGCACGCCACTGTTCCAAGCTTCGTATTCTAACGGCAATTGACGAAATCGATGATCCGCCAGCCTTGTCAGAATTTCTACCAAGCCTAGTCCTCGCTATCGCCTCAACTTCGATATTTCAAGCCATTCCACTACGTTCCTATAGGCTTAATTTGCATCTCTTGTGGTAACAGTGCAGATTAAGTCACTCCTCAGCGCACTCAACGACACAGCTCCAACTGTATTTAAACTGGATAACTTTGAGTGACTGGTAAATTTGTTTTTCTCTTTCCTTATTCTCTGGTCGACCAAGGTATTTGACCACTATCTCTCATCACCTCTTACTCATTACACGCACTTATACACTCACGAACACAAACATGTCGCGCACTGACACTAAACCTCGCACATTAACGTACCAGGGCATAACATTCCTGATAACTCAGGACCCTGATGACCTTAAAAGCCCAAATTATACCCCCTGTCAATCCAAAAACTCTAATTCCGAATGGGCCTACCCAAAAACGAGATGGTATACTCGTTCCACTTAAACCAGCTTCACCAAAATCAGATTCCTCACTCTCTAGCTCACCTCTTCCCTCACCGGGCTACGTCTCATTCCCGACATTTGATTTCGAGAAAGAGCTGTGGTACGCTTCACCCAATGGCAGTAACTTCAGACCACGATGGTCCTCATCCACCTACCTATTGGTATTAGCCTTTGTAAATCAGTCAGACAAGCAGGAATTAATGCGCTCAATCCCATAGCCCAATTTATTTCCCTCATTGAGGAATTAGGTAATCACCACGTAGGCTTCACTCCCTCTGAGATAGCCATCTCAACTCTGTCACTAGTGCTCTCAAGAGCCGCTCTGCCATTCCCCCATTTTCATTAATTAGATTCAGACCCACAAATTCACCTTCTTTAGTCTCTCAATCTGAGGAAACTAAATTGCCACAACAAGAAACAACAAAAGTAACAGTCTGTATAGCCTACTCCAGGAATCTGTGCTTCCGTAACATGTAATGGAGACCGTAGTACTTATTTCCGTGAATTATATTTTCCATTGTGCCCTGCCGTGTTATTTTAATTTTAATCGCTAATTACATTTTAAAAGAGTATCAGTTACAAAGTAATTCGTTTCCCTTGGCATTATCCCTAAGACCAGCTGACCGGCAGCGTGGAACTTGCCCACACTAGCGCTGCCGGGCGGGGCGCGCTTGAACTTGAGGAGTCCTCTCACTTTCTCTTTCATTCGTCATGCTTCAGGTTACTTAATTGTGTGTCCATTTCAGTACATGGGGAGTTTCTACAATTTATTCCAATTAATGTTACAGATAAAGTCATCAAGATGGCAGATTTTGAGAGTCAATAGTAATGGCAGTATGGCCTGTTTGCCATCTCTTAACGTAACAGCGGTACTTTTTGGGGATCCAACCAGCCTTCGGGCTGACTACCTAACAGACAGTAATGGCAGTGGGAACACGGAGAGCAACATTATTTTTCTGTCACATAATATCAATATTATAAGCAACCACGTAACTATGGTCATGATGATACTACGGCATCCTTTCAGTTTTAAAATTTAGTTAGTGTTTTCCATATTTTTAGAATTTATCTTTCATTTTTTTACTGTGTAAAAAAGGAATGAGGCCTAAAATAGTTTTCATGCAAAGAGAACGGTTATTTAATTATTGTTTTTTTTAATGAATATTTGAAATATCATTTTAATTACGATGATGAGTGTCATTTTAAGGGGCAGAACAGCAAGGTCATCTGCTCCTTTAATAGTGTACATAATTACCCTATTATATTATTACATGGTGTCCACAGGCAGGAAAAGTCAGGAATAGTCAGAAAATGTCAGGAATTTTGTTTTTGGTCAGGAAAAAGTGTGAAATGGCATGAGTCAGGAAAAAATGGCGAAAAGTATTGGAAAGTCAGGAAATTTTATATTAACCATACAGTATTTTGTGTTTTACAGCCATATTTTGATGTTACTAGTTCAACTAATCTCTGAAGATAAAAAGCAATAACTCACTGGACATTAAGGTAAGTTTCCATTTTTACAGTCGGCGGCTGTAACTCGATTCCGAGTAAACGTACTTCTTCCTGCATAGAGCTTTTCAGACCAGCTTGTGGATGTGCTTCTGATGACTAAACAGGCCAATCCTGGCATAAAACATGCACCCACATAAATTGCACTCAATGGTCGGGGAGGGCGGGGTTGCAACTGACGAAGCTTTCTTGCATGTCGCTTGGCCTCTTCATGTCTGCGACGTTCTTCCTAAAAGAAGTTGACAGCCGTCAATGTAGTGTTCCGCCACAGTAAACGGTCCGCAGCAGATGTTTCCCATGAGTGGATGTCTATACCAGTCGTCGTCATGATGTGTTTTAACTGGTCTTTAAAACGCATCAAAGGGGCCCCATGAGGTCTAGTGCCGGAGCAAAGCTCACCATAAAGGAATTGATGTGGAAGCCTGGTGAACATAGCCTAACCATCTCAGTTGATGAGCGATGATAGTTGTCTCAATACTATCGAGATGCGCTCTCTCGAGAACTGCAGTGTTGGTGGAAACGCTCAAGTTTCTTGATATCACGGCGATAGAGTGTCCAATTTTCACAGCCATACAGTAGCGTTGAGATGATGACAGCTTTGTACACCATGAGTTTGGTGTGCATCTTTAGGTCTTTATTCATGAAGACTTTGTGCATTAAACGGCCAAATGCTGCAAGGGCAGCCCCAATTCTTTTGTCAACTTCTTGTCAACATCCTGTTCGCAAGTGCACCGTTTAGACAAGATGCTACCAAGATATGAAAAATGATCAACCTGCTCCAGTGTTGAGTCTAAGATGGAGATATTGAACTCAGGAAGAGGTAATCCTGGGGAAGGTTGTGCAAGCACCTTTGTTTTCTTTGCATTGATGATGAGACCAAAGAGATCACACGCAGTGCTAAAGCGATTGACCGATTGTTGAAGCTCTGCAGCTGTCGGAGCAGGAGATGCGGTGTCATCGGCATACTGCAGTTCTGTCACCCGGGTAACTTGGGTATGTCTCTGTGAACGAAGTCTTGCCAGATTGAAAAGACCTCCATCGAAGCGAAACTTAATCTCTATGCCTGGGTTGTTGGAAGATGATTCATACATCATGGCAGCCATGTACAATGCAAAGAGTGTTGGAGCAAGCACACAGCCTTGTTTCAAACCGTGAGCGATTGAAAATGGATCGGATACAGAGTTACCGTGAAGAATCTTCCCATACATTCCATCATGAAGAGCTTTAACTAATTCCACATAGCGATCTGGACATCCAAAGTGTGTTAATACTTTCCACATAGCGGGTCTTGGTACTGAATCAAAGGCTTTTTCCAGGTCATAGAAAACTAAATACAGGGGCTCCTGTTGTTCTCTGCACTTTTCCTGGAGTTGTCTGGCACAGAATATTATGTCTGTTGTGCCCCTGGAGGTTCGGAAACCACATTGAGACTCGGGCAATATCCTCTCCGAGATACTTTGGAGCCGGTTTAGGAGAATTCTTGCGAGAACTTTACCTGCAATGGATAATAGCGATATACCACGGTAGTTCCCACACACGCTACGATCGCCTTTCTTGAAGATAGTTATGATGGCAGCATTCTTCAAGTCGTCAGGTACTGTCGAGTCTTCAAGGCCATACCTCCACTTTGTAACAACTCCAGAGGGATGTTATCAGGACCAGGAGCCTTTCTCGGCTTTAGTTGATTGAGCGCTTTGGTGAAATCTCGGAATGTCGGCGGAACCGCCATCCATGGTTGTTGGGGCTGCTGAGGGATGTTTCGAAGAAAGTCCTCGGCAACATTGGAGGCACGATTTAGAAGTGCAGAGAAATGTTCCTTCCAACGCTCCAAAATTTGTCCTTGTTCAATTAAAATGGCGGAATTGTCAGCAGTTTTCAATGTACCTGATGATGATCGGATTGGGCCGTATACCTCCTTTATGCCTGCATAGAAGTTCCGCAGGTCACGGGCATCAGATAGTCTTTGCAGTTCTTCAGCTTTTCGCTGCCACCAGTTGTTCTTTATTTCCCTGATTTGTGCCAGACATTTCCCCTTAAGTTGCACGAATTGTGATTTTTTTACACTGGAAGACGGATCTTGAAGAAAGGATGGATGGGCTTCCCGTTTGGCATTGATGAGACATATAATTTCATCATTATTTTCATCAAAGCAGTCTTGTCTTTTGTTCTTCACGAGACCAATTGTTTCCTCAGCTGACTCAGTAATGACCTTCTGAAGCGTTGTCCATTCCTGTACAACACTATTTGTGCTAAGAGGGTGACTAGCCAGCTTATTTGCGATTTCATTTCTGTAATCTGTAGCAATTGATTTTACTTGGAGTTTAGAAGTGTCAAATTTCCGTCTCGACAGGTTGTGGATGGATCGTTTCGGTTTGCGGCAGATTGAGATCCTCAACCGGCAAAAAAGGAGCTTATGATCTGTCCAACAGTCATCGACACTTCTTGCGGTCCTGGTGACAAGGTTGTCCTTTTTATCACACTGCCTGGTGATGATATAGTCAAGGATGTGCCAGTGCTTCGAGCGAGGATGCATCCAAGTGGTTTCGTAGCGATTCGGCAGGCGGAACTGAGTGTTGGTAATAAAGAGTTCATGTTCAGCACATAGACCAAGGAGTAATAGGCCATTGGCATTGCAGTTGCCAAGTCCTTGTTTTCCCATCACAGTGTTCCATAATTGATGATCTTTACCAACTCTGGCATTGAAATCGCCAAGCATTAAGAGTTTGTCTCTAGATGGTACTTTGGTGATGATTGTGCTCAGCTGGTTGTAGAATTGATCTTTAACTTCTATATCAGCATCCAAGGTGGGAGCATATGCAGAGATAAGAGTCATAAAGTGACCCCCGGAGAGTGGGATTCGAAGAGTCATAATTCTTTCACTGACAGCAGTTGGAGTTAGTTGGTGATCATTCACCAGTGTGGTCTTTATAGCGAACCAACACCATGAATACGGCGCTCTCCCTCATCTTTCCCCTTCCAGAATATGGTGTAACCTGAACTGAACTCTGTAATTTTACCTTCGTTGGACAATCTGGTTTCACTTAAGGCAGCAATATCTATGTTAATTCGACCAAGCTCATGGGTAACGAGTGCTGTTCTTAGCTCAGGCCTGTTATTGTCCTTCAAATCGAGTAACGTTCGAACATTCCAGGATCCTATCATTAATGTTTGGATATTCTTTGTTTTCGTTTTTCGACCGCAAAAGGGGTGACCCGCCGGGTGCGGCCTCCCAGCCGGTTGAAGGTGTGACTACCGATGTTTAGCCCACATTTTCTAGGGCCTTCCCCATTCGGGGTGGGCAGCGGTGATCCTAAATAGGCCTGCCCAAGCACAGATGCAGGACCGAACTCCTGAGTAGTCACGAGGTCTCAGAAAGACGACCATCACACATCTGCTGCCAACGTGCAGGTCCGAACTAGGGGCTTCCAGTTTCAACCCGAAAACCTGCCTCCACCATCCTTATCCCATTACCGCTGGACTTGTTGAAAGATGTGACAGCAAGAAAAAGGTGCCACAAGCGAGATTTTGTTTAAGGTGGATCACAGCTTGCAAGGAAGTGACCCACACACTATGATCTCGGAACTATACCCTGCGGCAGTAAATCATAGTAAAAACCTCTTTTCCCTATTTTTTATACGCTTTTTTGGCGTTGGCGTAGGAATGTGGCAACCCCATCACTACTTTGATTTATGTATTATTGCATTATAATTTACTTTATTTTGTATTTTAAATGAATAAAGAGGCGAGCGTTGGGCAGCTATGGGGATGGTGGAGGCTGCAAATAAGAGAGATAATTATACTGTATATTTGCTCAATAAACCATTTTTACGATGTTACGATGACTTCGCGAGTCAGGAATTTTGTAGAAAAATGGTCAGGAAAAGTCAGGAAAATTGACATTGAAAATTCTGTGGACACCATGATTAATGAAACCCCCTCCAAAAGGAAATCCTCCGTACGCCATTGGATGCAACAACAAAGAAGAGAAGCAGTGGCAGACCTGGACCCCTTGAAACAACAACTATTGTCATTTTTCTGTGGAGTGGAGAGGAGTGTGTGATATGCCAGGAAGGTCACAGTGACTCCCACGGTTGATAAGCTAGCGCACACTGGTTTCACAACTGGGTGTTACATAAATCAGTTCATCAGTTTGCTTACCCAAACAAGTGTTTACTAGGAAGATAAGGCATGTTTTTCCTCTGTTGCAATGCTTTTCAATGGAATGGGCCTTGGATGTTCAAGAGATACTTGTAAATGAAGTACCAATAAGTATTACACCTTAGTCAATAAAATTGAATTAATATAAACTAGCATTACCCGTCGCGGCTTCGCCCGCGAATATTCTGGTTGTAAAGAGTACACTTAGCAAAATCTCAGTCATGAATGCTATGACTGATTTATCCTTGGTATGAATAATCAGACTTTATCAATTCAGCTACTGGTGCAGTGGTTAGGGGTTTGTCATTCCTTCATAGGTATATCAGAGCGAAGTTAGTTTTCTGGGAATATCATAGACACTGTTAATTTAAGGGCCTTTAGTGTGGTTTTCGGAGACCCTTTATAGTCGGGTGAAAAAGACCTTTCGTACCACACTCTAACGTGAAAATTGCGTGATAGAATTCTAGAGTGCCCCTTGACCTCCTTAAGCACATTATACTGTATGTATTGATGAATTTTACAGCTTAATTTGGTTCAGTGATAACCTTATAACTGTCTGGAAACTTTCACAGTAATGTAATAATTGGAATTCCATTGCATCTTACAGAAATAGATGGACCTGTGAGATTCTGTTACCATGGTTACCGTGTTGCATTCTTTCATTATTTCATTGTAAATAAACATGTTTTAAGGTATTTATTTAATTGTGAGGCATTTAAAGAGTAAGTGAGTGCGTTTCACTTACGCATTGGGTTATGCTGAACCTGTAGGTACCCCATATGTGTAGGTTGGTGTTAATGGGACCTTATTTTCGGTACAAAATTGGAATGGGACCTTAGGAGAATAATATCTCTCTCTATTCGTTTAGCCGATTCCGACTCACCGTGACCCCATGTACTAAACTACGCCAATTTCTTCTGTCCTGCACTGCCTCCCGAAGATTTTCCAAGCTGGAATTTAGTGCTTCTGTGATGCCATCCATCCATCTCATTCTTTGCCTCCCTCTTCTTCTTGTGCCTTCTATCTTCCCCAGCATTAAGGTCTTCTCTAATGAATCATGTCTTCTCATGATGTGTCCAAAGTAGCCCAGTTTTTGTTTCAGGATTAAGCACTCCAAGGAACACACTGGTTTAATTTGCTGTAAAACTGACTTATTGGTTCTCTTCGCAGTCCATGGAACAGGAGAATAATATAGGGAGGGATTAATTAATACCAGTTACGGCCATATTATGGCCTTCAGTAATTGTTTTTAAATGAATAGAAACTATTGTAATTACGAGCAAAGTTTTTGAAATAATATGGTTGGACTCGGTGGAGAATAGTATTAGAAAACAGAACCTGGATTGAAACACTGTGTCGGAAGAGGAATGGTGGAATGACAGAACAAAGTGGAGAGGAACCATATTTGCCCGCACCCAGTGTCAACTGGAAAAGGGGAAATGAAGATGATGATGATTTTACTTGGATTTTTTCTGTGAAAAATTATCATCATCATCATCATCTCCCTTTATCCAGCTCCTGCCGGGTCGGGGTATTTATGGCACTTCTCCACTTTCCTCTTTCCTTCCACCATTCTTCTTCCACGATCTTGTCCCAGTCCAGATTTCTTTTTCTTACGCTGTTCTTCACTGAATCAATCCACCTTGCTCTCTTACCCTTGCACTTTGCCTCCAGCATCTGCCTTGGTATTCTATTTTCCTCCATCTTCTTTACATGTCCAAACCACCTTAGTTTATTCTTCTCAATTCTCTCATTTAGTTTTCCCATCCCAACTTCCTTACTAACATCTTCATTCCTCACTCTGTCTTTCCTATCATACTTCTTAGGAATTTCATTTCACTGGCTTGGATTCTACTCT
The DNA here is from genome assembly GCA_946902985.2 of Meconema thalassinum. Classification (NCBI taxonomy): domain Eukaryota; kingdom Metazoa; phylum Arthropoda; class Insecta; order Orthoptera; family Tettigoniidae; genus Meconema; species Meconema thalassinum. Next base: position 197,092,245 of record OX336395.1, read on the forward strand.
CTTGCCTGCTTGTCAGGGTCCAAGTCTCAGCTGCATAAGTTAATATGGGAACATAGTACACTTTATACATTACCTCCTTGCTTTTCCTTGGTACTTCCTTATCCCAAACAAGTTTTCTCACACTTTGATAGAATGCATTGCTCTGCTGTACCCTCCTGCCAATCTCCATGTCCAACCTACCAGTTTGCATCAATTCACTTCCTAGGTATTTGAACGTGTCCACAATTTCCAAACTCTGACTTCCAATTTTCACAGTGTCCTTTCCTTGTCTTTCCCCTCTTGTCATCACCATGGTCTTGCTTTTCTCTATACTGATTTTCAGGCCATACTTCTGAATATTTTCGTTCAGTGCATCTAGTTGTTTTTGCACTTCTTCGGTGTTCCTTCCCCAGACCACAATATCATCTGCAAATAACAGTAACTTCATTTCTTTATATCCATATGCTTCCTTTGTTTCCTTTACAATTTCATCCATCACCATTATGAACAAGAGAGGTGACAGCACACTCCCCTGTCTTAGTCCAGTCTTGTTCCTAAACCAATCTGTCTTTCCAACTGGGGTCAGTACCCTGCTAACACAGTTGTTGTACATTGCTTGCACCATTTCCAGCATTTCTCTTCCCAGTCTCTTCTTAACCATGGTTTCCCATACCTTCTCTCTGGGGACACTATCATATGCCTTTTCTAGATCTATGAAAGTCATGATCAAATCCTCTCCATATTCCCAGTCCTTTTCCATCACCTGCCTCAAGCTAAAGATTGGATCCACTGTGGATCTTCCACTCCTGAAGCCATACTGTTCCTCTTACAACTCTCCTTCCACCTTTCTTCTCATTCTTCTTTCTAATATCCTTTCCAGTATTTTTACTATCTGTAATATGAGGGTGATCCCTCTATAGTTATCACACACCTTCTTGTCCCCCTTCTTAAACACTGGTATTATTAGCCCTTTCTCCCAGTCTTCTGGTACACATTTCCGTTTCCACACACACTTTAGCAGTCGATACAACCATTGCATACCTACAGGTCCAGCAGCCTTTATCATTTCTACACCGATTTCATCCACCCCTGTTGCTTTTCCCATCTTCATTTTCTGTACTGCTAATTCCACCTCCAGCATTGTTATATCACTTTCTGTTATAGAGTCGTCAGGTTGTGTCACTTCCATCTCACCAGTACAATTGCTCACATTCAATAGCTTATCGAAATACTCCTTCCATCGTCCCTTTATCTCTTCTGGGTGTGTTAACAACTCTCCTTCTTCCTTTTTCACTAGCTTTGTAGTAACTCTTTCTTTCCTCTTACTTCTTAGAAGTCCATACAGCATCCTTTTACTGCCACTTACATCTGTTTCCATTCTTCGTGTAAATTCTTTCAAACTTTTCTTCTCCTACCACTTTCTTACACCTCAGTTTTATTTTATTTTAAGAAGGCCATAATACGGCACTTGAAGAAGAGGAAGATAATTACAATGTGTGGTGTGAGAAATGAAGGCTTTAAGAGACTTGATGTTCCAGCGACCTCACATTTTTGCAAAATACTCAATATTGCTGCACATATTTGAGGGAGTTTCTTGTATTTTAGCCCAGATGTACGTATTTATTTACCATTGCAACTCGATGGACAGGTCTTAGAGAGGGTGAATAGCAGAAGAAGACGTTAACAGCCGTTAGAATAAAGCTAGGGACGCTTTTGCAACACTTCGTCCCATATGGAGTTCCAGAAAGGAAATAACGACGACCTATACATTTGAATCTCTTAGCCAGTTGTTTTATTGCCCAATTTATAGGAATGGATTTCCCTGGAAATTTCACTCGAAACTTTTGTCTTGTTCTAGCGCACGATTTCCTGCACTTTTTGTACGTATTGTGCAGATATACACGTTCAAGTAACGAATATTCACATCAGGCATTACAGCACTATACACAATCACAATAAAACAACTGGCTAAGAGATTCAAACCTACAGGTTCAGCAAACAATATTAATAGACGTAGAGGTCCTTATTTCCTTACTGAAGCTGAATTAACCGGAGTAACCGGAAACTTCATAAGGAGATGCCGATTATGTTTGGCAGCGGATGGGGAACATTTTGAGCATCTACTGTAAGCATAGTGAGTAAAAATGCATGATACTGATTTTAAGCACCGTATTCTATTGAACATACGTGCGCGTGGCAGCCGACAACTGAGGCTTCACTGGCGGAGCGCGTGAGCGAGAATGTCCTTGCCAAGCAAATATGAAGACCCTGTATAACAATCCAACATGGCGATCATCCAAAATATTTAGACGGTTCTCAATATCTACGACTCTATTACAGCAATCAAACTAAAATTGTGTATGTTGATTTTATTTATTTATTTATTTATTTATCGTATGGCTTTTAGTGCCGGGAGTGTCCGAGGACATGTTCGGCTCGCCTGAGTCTGTAGCTGCTTCCAGCGGACACCCTAAAGGGTGAGCTACAAGTTCCGTTCAATTTCAAGTAGTTCCAACTTTTGCCACCAGATATCAATGATACCTAGTGGTGAAAGTTGGAACTTTGATAGAGCGTTCCGGAGCGTTCTGACGAAATCTAACCTAACAAATTTTGCTTTACACAAGTTTAGTCTGTGAAAGGATCTTTTACATGCCATAAATCTATGACATGGGACCGCCGGCTTTACTTCCCCTCCGAAGGAAGGCATACTGAAGGATTTTTAACGCTCTTAAAAAATCCGACGACTTCGGCCGGGTTTGAACCCGCTATCTTGGGCACAGCAGTTCAGCATGCTACCGACTACGCCACCGAAGCCGCTGTGTATGTTGATAGAAGCTATTAACATAAGTTCACGTATGGATCATTCAATAACCTGGTGAGCACAAATCTAACATGGCCGCAACACAAAAATATAAACATTTTAATGAATTTTTCTGACTACTTTTCATCCGAGTGCTATGAAACTTGGCACGGTATATCTTCATACAAGCCTTAATATACTGACATCTAATTTTATGAGAACTTAAACAGAGTTCGCTGGGACATGAAGTCAAGATTAATTGGAAGAATATCCAATATCTTAAAGCCTTTATTTCTCATACCACACATTGTAATCTATCTTCTGCAACAGAATTTCAATTGATAAATGGATCTCAGGGTAGCTTGGGCTCGCAAGCACTTTTTGGCTCATATAACGAGAGCACTAAATTTCATTCAAACAACACCGTGGTGCTGTAGAGCAGACATGGGCAAACTTTTCAGGGGCAGGGCCAGATGCAATGCAAAATAATCTAGGCCGATAAAGAACCAATGCATGTTCGTAGATTATAAACTTTTTATTTTTGCATTGTAAAACTTATAGGCTACAATGGTAGAAAACTTAGGAAAAAGAACACACCTTAATTATTACCGTAATTTTGTTACCAGAGGAAGGAGTATGTGACAAATGTAACTGTAACTGAGCTTCTAAAGGTTTTTCATAATCTGGTTGAAACTGGGATGAGCTGATTCTTAGTAGCGCAGCTAAATGGTGGTCTGTGAATCTATTTATGACCGTAACTTCCATCTTATAACATATCAGTCTTAATGTACAAATTAATTTAAATTAAGGCTGATATAAAATGATGGTTGGTTACTCGGTTTAGGGGCTGCGACAACGCGGTCATGTAGCCCCGTGTACTTTGGGTGTGTGTAGAATCTGTATGATAACTGGTGTTAATTGTGATGACTGTATTAGTGTGTGTTATCTGTTTTCAATTCAAGTAAGGACTCCAGACATTGAATTTTTTCAAGTAGTTCCTACTTTTGCCGCCAAACGCCACCATCGACGACTACTAGTTCAGAACTGGTTACCAGATGCCTTCGCAGTCAGCTCCCGGCGACGAACGTTGGGATCTAAGAGAGTTTATCAAATGTTTAACCTAACCTACAATTTAGCTTCACACAGGTGTAATTAGTAGAAGGTTCTTTAACCTTTTCACTCCCAAGTATCTTTCCTGCTTATGTATGCCCCATCCCGGGTTGGAGGTTGAGGTTTCTAGGCAGCAAAGCAAGTGGTGAGTCCCTGAGGATTAGGATGATGTGGTGATAATTGGGGGCCTAACTACACTTATGTTGATATTTCCTGAACCCATGGTCGGATTTTGACATGTGACATGTCGTAGGACTCGGGGTGAACCCTCTTTTTCTATGGACGACTTATTTCCACCCCAAAATAAAAACTACCCTTACCTGAGGGTGAAATAGTGACTAAACTCGGGACCGGGAGAGAGCGGGGCATTTGAAATACGAGTTAACTCGTGGTTGGGACAGCGGAAGACACTCGAATGTCCGAATTAACTCGGGCTTGGGAGTGAAAAGGTGAACATGCCATAAATCTATGACATGGGACCGCCGCCTTTACTTCCCCTCCGAAGGAAGGCATACTGAGGGTTTTTTAATGCTCTTAAAAAATCCGATGGCTCCAGCTGGGTTTGAACCCGCGATCTTGGGCATAGAAGCTCAGCATGCTACCAACTACGCCATCGAAGCCGCCGATATAAAATGAATTATTAAAATGACATAAAAATGACCATGAAAGCCCGATTCCTAATTGACGTATTAATTATAATAAACTATTTATTACTTCTAAAATTATATGTTAAAAAATATTTCATATTGATGATGAAGTTGGCAATTTAACTAAATAATGCTTAAATCTAGGCTATTACACTGTGGTAATATAATTCGAAACTATGTCGCGGGCCGGATTAGACCAGCTCAAGGGCCGTACTTTGCCCATGACTGTTCTAGAGGATGAACGACAGTGAGATTAATGGAGACATTTATATAGATGTAACAAAAACTCAGAATTTAATTTTTAATAGATTTTTTTTTTGGTGTTTTTTTGACTGTAACCCTTTCGTGAAGGTTTTGTTAAATATCACCATTGAGGTTCATCCATGAGAATATATATATGAGTCACATCTAAAGACTTCTGCCAAGTTTTAAGGGAATTGCCCAAATAGTTCTTTTTTTTTTATGAACCTGGAAGACAACTCTAAAAGTAACAATAAAATAACTTTTAGGGGCTTGGGATGTCTTGGTCATCTGCCCCATGTATTTGGGTGTGAGTTGAACTTGTCTGACAACCTGTATTTATGTGATGACTGTAGTAGTATAAGTAACTGTACTAAGGACAGAGATGGAGTTGGTGCCTCGGGACTTCATTTGCGTGGAGGGAGTGTCGAAAAACCTGGGAAAAACCCTTCCAAACCTTCTTTCCTAAAATCCCTCCCCTGACCCATCCTGAAAATAAAATAAATGGCCATTGTCTGCATTAATAACCTTCGTCTTCTTCTCCAGCATGATTAATCCCACTTTTGTGGGGTCGCTGATGCAGACATTCCTCCTCCACGTTGTTCTATGCCGGACCATTTCCTCCACAAGCCCTCGCTGTTTCATGCTTTCTTGAATGCTGTCCATCCATCGCCTTCTTGGTCATCCTCGACTCCGTTTTCTGGTGGAAGCATTTCCATCATCCTATTCCCCACATAATCTTGATTTCTTCTCTTAACATGGCCATACCATCTGAGCCCAGCTTCTCTGACTTTCTCAGAAACTTGCACCATGCTAAGTTGTATCCTAATCACTTCATTTCTCACTTTGTCCAGCCTTGCATGTCCACTTGCCAATCTCAGCATTCACATTTCTGCCACGTCCAGTTTTTCTGCCCATCTCCTTGTTATCTGCCAGGTTTCTGCCCTGTATATCATTACTGGTCTCACCGTGGCCTTGTGTACCTTCCCTTTTCTTTTTTCTGGCACCTTCTTGTTGCAGTACACTTGATGTTTTCCTCCAGTTGAGCCATCCCGACCGTATCCTGCTCTTCATTTCCTCCTCCAGTCCACTATTTTGTCGGATAACTGTACCAAGATATCTGGAAGAACTTGTTGTTGGGATCTCTACTCCAGCCCATTTTAAACCTGTTTCAGCACCCCTCAGGCTCAGGAACTCTGTCTTGCATCTGCTTATCTTCATTCCTCGGTTTTCTAGTGCTTCTCTCCATTCCTCCAACCATTTCTCTGCAAGTTCCTTCGTCTCTGCACACAGGACCACATCATCAGCGAACATCATGGACCATGGAGCTTCCTTCCTGACTCCCTCTGTCAACAGGTATTTTGAGGCAGCATGCTTGCATAAAATACTGTTATCTCGTTATCTGTTCCTCAGAAAGTTGCTTACAAGGGATACTACCCAGATGGAAAAAAGGAATGTCTCACCCTATCCATTTCTTGAAATGCCAGGCATAAAATACTGTTATCTCGTTATCTGTTGCTCAGAAGGGATGTCCAACACGCAGGCGAAACCAGTTTTGTTCAAGATGATTTAAATTATACTTAATTTCAAATGTTTATGCTAAAATATGCTGTTATGTTCAGAATGTGCAATAAATCCATTGAACCTACAAAATATGCATTTGCATATGTGCATATTCAAAAAATCCGATCCCTACGCATCAGTCAACATTAATTCCAAGCAGAGATACAAGTCCACTAATTTTCTGTTGGCTGCCTTCATTGTCCTTGAACATCTGTACCATTTAATGGCATAAATAAGAGAAATTGGTTGGGTTTGCAATATCATCATGACTCGTGGAGTACTTCATGGCAAATTACTTTATTGGTATCTCAGCTAAAGAAGTTAAGATAACTCTCAGTCTAGACTTGGTCTGATCTTCGCGCTAGTAGAGATAATAACCTTGAGTTATGGAACTGTAAACATGAGAAGCTTATACACGTGGCAATTAAGTGCAATTCTCCTCTGATAAGATAAGATTTCTGCAATATTGTAACCTTTCTTAATGATTAGAACTGATTACTTCCTTCATTGCCAGGGATCCCAGAATCTGAAGTCTGCCTCGTAGTGTAGTGACTAGCATTCTTGGTTTGTTACCACAGAAGTCTGGGTTAAATTCTTGGACCTGTCAAGAAATTTAATTCTGGTTTGAAGGCTGGAATGGGAACCACTCACCCTCAGGAGGCAGAACTGAAAAGAGGTGGGTTCGTTTCCCACCTCGGGCATCCTAGATAGGGTTTTCTGTGGTTCCCCATTTCTATTCCAGGCAAATTCTGGGATGGATCCTAATGTAAGGCCACAGCCGTCTCCTTCCCTATCGTCATCATTTTCCATCTCGAGTTTCCCGAATTTCTTCCGATCGTGGTACCCCATTTGTTCTTGGACATAGTTCCCAGTTAAAACCGTTCTTCTCCACCTCTGATTGTACTGTATCTATCCACCGTCTCCTTGACTTCCCTCCAAGGCTTTTTCCTCTTATGTCCAGTTCGAAGTATATCTTGGCTGTTCTTATGTTATCCATTCTCATTACATGACCATACCACTGAAGCCTGCGTTCCCCTAGGAGGTTGGTAGTGGGAACCCTCTGTGTACCTTCTCTCCTGGTGCTTAGATTCCCAATTCCCATCTAAATTACAAATACACACATTGCTACAGACACCACAATTTCACAGTTTATCAGACAAATCAATTATATACAGTTAACCCTCACTTGATATACAGAGAACTGGAGCCCATCACTGATACTATTCGGAAGAAACTGAATTCTTTTTTTGGTCACATCATGAGGACACCAGAAACCAGGTTATCTAGAAAAATTGCTGTGAAACTTTGGAATATGAAACAACAAGTAGGATGGATTAAGGAAATTAGAGAAGATATGAAGGAATTAGAAATAACCTTGGATGACTAGCAAAAAAAAAAAAAAAAAAAAAAAAAAAAAAAAACAACTGAAAGTTATAAAAATAAGATTTCAGGCAAAAAATAGACAAACGTAACACAATAAAAAGGGTATTTACAGCTGAGGAACGCCTGAGAAGATCACAGTGAATGAAAAGCTACTGGGCAACTCGGAAAGGAAACTTACTGAAGAAGAGGACCAAGAAAAGATTGACTGAAGTGGTCCAATGAGGCCGTAAAAGCAGAAAAAGAAGAAGAAGAACAACCCTCACTATTTCGGATAATTCGGACAGGTTTTCATAGCCGCAGTACTGCGCCAGATATCATTCGCTCCAAGGCCATTGTAAAATGTCGATCACACCCCCCTTCCTGTTCCCTCCACTCGCGGCCAATAATAAGCACCGCATGTATCATTATTGGTCACAAGCATGCAATAAAGTTCGCTTTTTGAAGCCCACATGACGAGTTACTGTTACACTGTGTTTAGAAGTGTCGAACTGTTGTCCTCGCTAGAATATAGTAACTAAGATGGGTAGATATACATCGCTGTACATTATGATGTTCATCAGGTCTTTCTTTAACAATTACATACATTGTATGTTATATTCCTAATTATAGCTTCAGATAACTATGCATGTACTCTACAGACAATATTTTATAAAACATTCCTACAATTCGGACTTTCTATAATTTGGACTAAACCTCGCCCCCATTAGTCTGAATTAGTGAGTTTACTGTATATACCAAACTACACAGGGCTGAATGACCATGATGTCCTATCCCGTCCAAGGAAACTTGGTTGCTCAGTTTAGGGGCTGCGACAACTAGGTCATGTAGCCCCATGTTCTTTGTGTGTATGTAGAATAACCGTGTTAATTGTGATGGCTGTATTCGTGTATGTTATCTGTAATTCAGGTAGGGACTGCAGGCGATCAAGTCCAAGTAGTTCCTACTTTTACTACCAAATGCTGCCGTCAACGACACCTAGCTGCGAACTTGGCTACTAGAAGCCACTGAAACAGGCACTGGCGGCGAACGTTGGAACTTAATAGAGCGTTTCTCAAATTTAACCTACAAATTTAGTTTCACACAATTGTAGTTAGTGGAAGGTTCTTCTACATGCCATAAATCTATGACATGGGCCCGCCAGCTTTACTTCCCCTCCGAAGGTAGGCATACTGAGGGATTTTTAACGTTCTTAATAAATCAGACGGCTTCGGCCGGGGTTGAACCCGTGATCTTGAGCATAGAAGTTCAGCATGCTACCGACTACACCACCGAAGCCGCCGTCTTGACATTCTTAAAACCTAGAAATGACTTTAGGACATCGGTGAAATCAGCTAAATGCACCTGCTCTGACAGCAGGGGTTTCAGGTTCAAATCCTGACTGGTCACATTTTTAAGTTTTAATTACGAGAACGATGGTATATTGGCTTTCATGGCCAGTGAATTAAAACTCAGCAATTATTCTAGGTTTGTGCTGTGTCTTGTGTGGGGTTCATCAGCGGGCTCTTGGTGTCCCCGCCCGGACCACCAACCCCACACAAGACACGGCATAAACCTAGAAAAATTGCTGAGTCTTTATTACGAGATTCACTGTAGTTTTGTTCTTAAATTAATCTTGATGTGTTACACATCTCTGTTCACAGGCTTTACAAGACAACCCGGATTGAAGAAAGGAAGCATTCCTATAATAGGTATGAAAATTAATAAATGTAAAACAAAATTATTGGAATGCAGCCGAAATAAATCAGTAACCTCTATGGACATCAAATTGGAAGGTGAAAAGCTGAAGGACGTAGGAGACTCTGTTACTTAGAAAGCAAAATAACCAGTGATGGATGAAGCAGAGGATATAAAAAGTAGGTTGGCTCAGGCAAGGAAAGCATTTCTACAAAAAAGGAATCTGTTGACATCGAATATAGATTTAGGTAATATGAAGTCATTTTTGAAAGCCTTTGTCTGGAGCATGGTGCTTTATGGAAGTGAAACTTGGACTAGTGGTGCAGCAGAAAAGAGGAGAATTGAAGCATTTGAAATGTGGTGTTACAGGAGAATGATGAAGATCAGATTGGTAGATAGGGTTACAAACGAGGAGGTATTAAGACTAGTGAGAGAGGAGAGATATTTCTGGCGACTGCTAATGAAGAGAAGAGATAGGTTGGTAGGTCAGATACTAAGACACCCAGGAATAGCAAGCTTAGTTATGTAAGGAAGGGTCGAGGACATGAACTGTAGGGGTAGACCAAGGTTAGAATATGTTAAACCGATTGCCTTGGATGTAGGGTGTGGTAGCTATGTAGAGATGAAACGGTTAGCTCAGGACAGGGAGGCATGGAAAGCTGCATGAAACCAGTCAAAAGACTGAAAACTCAAACAACACAGTATATTCATGATCAACAAATGAAATGAATTTATGAAATACTAGCAGACTTACCCGTCATTGACAGGTTAACTTAAAAAATGTGTTTAGTTTTCATGGTCAACTCGTATCAGGCCCTGATATCAAAACAATTTTTCTTCTTCTTCTCCTTCTTCAACTAGTTACTGTATTTGTGCCTTGAGGGTAAACAGCAACACAGGGAAGCTCTTATTTAGTGAGTTTGTTGTTAATTCATTTTAGGGCTTGGGACATCTTGGTCATCAGCGCCATGTAGTTGGGTGTGTGTTGAACTTGTCCAATAACTAAAGCCCTGTGGGGATAGCGGATAAGCTACGGATAATGTTTCGATTAAATTTGCGGATAGTTTTTAGGATACAATCCGAACTTTGTGAACATCACTAGTAGGACCTGGATGTTTATGGCATATCATTTTTTATCCTTATGTCTTTTCCATGACGAATGTAAGATGATGATTTAATCTAATCTCATTCAAATTATGTCATTAAGCATAATTAACACTCCGAACTGAAAAGGGTTGCAATTGTGAGTGCATAAACATTCATTTTAAACACAGGACATGACACACACAGCCTAGGGGAATGACTTTCTCCTCAAATGTCTAAATGTGTTGCTTTAATACTTTATCTAATAAACTAGCAACCCACCCGGTATCTTTAGTGGTTTACCCAGCGTAACCTTAAAAGCGCACAGACGGCAGATTCCAGATGCAATTCAGAAAAGCCGAGGTGAACAGCAAAACTCCAAACACATATACTCTTCTCTGAAGTTGTAACTCGACACGACTCGACAGTTTGATGCTGGCCAAAGTTGGGGTGATAGGCTCGCTTGTAAACTCACTCCTAAACTAGTAATTTAAATTTCCACTGAATGGAGATTGTTGGAAGAAATGAAAACGTATACACACTTATAGTGGGCAATGCATTAAAGATAGAGATATGCTGTCTTGGACTTTTTTGTAGAACTTTTCATGCCGAACAATTCTTACTCTCATAGTATATAGATATTTTTAACGGTTTACCCAGCATTAGCTTAAAAGGTGCACGGACGGCAGATTTTTCTTAAGACTCGATTCACTGAAATTGTTACTGCTCGACTTCCGTTGGTCCTAAATGAATGTTTTTCTACAGACACCTTCCTCGAGAAATCCTTTACAGAATGGTGAAAACCACATCAAAATCCATCCAGTGGTTCTCGAGATTACCCGTTACATCCAAGAGTCGGGGACTTTGTTTTATACTGAACTGAGATTAAAAATATTAGTGTAATGCCAGTAAATTCGGATAAAAAATGTGCGGATGTGGATAATGTTTTGTCTATCCACATAGGGCTCTACTGATAACCTGTATTACTGTAATGGCTGTAGTAACTTAGTGTGTGTAACTGTATTAGGGACAGGGCCACAAAGTAAGGTACTATCCTGGCATTTGTCTGGAGAGAGTAAGGAAAACCCCAGGGGGACAAGCGCACTTGCCGAAATTTGAACCTGCGATCTCCGAACTTTATGCTGTTACCCTCACAGCCGCGGTGCACGATTTAATGAGCACGGCTATACCGCTCGACTATTTGGTGAGTGGTTAACATTCCAGCGGACGGTGCAGGTTGCAGAAGCAGAACACAACCAGATAAGTTTACATAACACAGTGTATGTAGACGAATCCTACTTATTTGTGTCTATAGTTCTACTTCTGCGGCTTATCAATAAAGTTGGGTGAAGACCAGTTTGGTTTCAGGAGAAATGTAGGAACAAGGGAAGCTGTATTAAGTCTTAGGCTGATCTTGAAAGGTAGAATAAGGAAAGATAAGAGAACGTTCGTGGCATTTGTAGACTTAGAAAAGACTTTTGATAACGTTGATTGGACTAAATTGTTTGACATTTTGAAAACGATTGGAATAAAGTACAGGGATAGGAGGGTGGTATACAATCTATACAGAAACCAGACGGCAGTCATTCGAGCTGAAGGACATGAGAGAGAAGCTGGTATTCAGAAAGATGTACTTTTTAATCTTTACATTGAACAGGCAATGAAGGAAATTGGAGAAAAATTTAAAGTGGGAGTGAAGATTCAAGGAGAAATAATTTCAACTCTGAGATTTGCTGATGACATAGTCATCTTTGCCGACAAGCCTGAGGATTTGAATGAGTTTTAGAATGGTATGGACTCCGTCTTGAGGAAAGAATTCATGATGAAAATTAATAAATGTAAAACAAAAATATTGGAATGCAGCCGAAATAAATCAGAAACCTCTATGGACATCAAATTGGCAGATGAAAAGCTAAGGGAAGTAGGAGACTTCTGTTTCTTAGGAAGCAAAATAACCAGTGATGGACGAAGCAAGGAGAATATAAAAGGTAGGTTAGCTCAGGCAAGGAAAGCATTTCTACAGAAAATAAATCTGTTGACATCAAATATAGATATAGGTATTAGGAAGTCATTTTTTGATGGTCTTTGACTGGAGCGTGGCGCTCTATGGAAGTGAAACTTGGACTATTGGTGCAGCAGAAAAGAGTAGAATTGAAGAGTTTGAAATGTGGTGTTACAGGAGAATGATGAAGATCAGATTGGTAGATAGGGTTACAAACGAAGAGGTATTAAGACTAGTGAGAGAGGAGAGATATTTCTGGCGACTGCTAATGAAGAGAAGAGATAGGTTGGTAGGACACATACTAAGACACCCAGGAATAGCAAGCTTAGTTATGGAAGGAAGGGTCGAGGACAAGAACTGTAGGGGTAGACCAAGGTTAGAATATGTTAAACAGATTGCCTTGGATGTAGGGTGTGGTAGCTATGTAGAGATGAAACGATTAGCTCAGGACAGGGAGGCATGTATGGCTGCATCAAACCATTCAAAAGGCTGAAGACTCAAACAACAACATCACTAAACTGTGTCACAGTGCTGGTAGTAGTAGCCGCATATTTTCGGTTTAATGCAGGGTGTCTACCAAAACACTTACAGATTTCCCTGAGAATTCCCTGATTTTTCCAGCAAAGAAACAGGAGCGGCCATAATAAATACAGAAACTAGAGTCTGTACTGGAAGAGCATTTCATAAAGCGCCTGAACAATAATAACTAATGGCATGACTAAGTTGGAGAAAAAAAAGTTCTATATTTTACCAATTTCAATTTCTTTGTTAATTGAATTGACGTAAACTTTGGTTGGTTCTTAAGTTTAGGGGCTGCGACAACGCGGTCATATAGCCCCGTATACTTTGGGTGTGTGTGGAATCTGTCTGATAACCGGTGTTAATTGTGATGACTGTATTAGTGTGTGTTATCTGTTTTTTAATTTAAGTACATACTGCAACTTAGAATTTTTCAAATAGTTCCTACTTTTGCTGCCAAGCGCCACTGTCAACGACTACTAGGCCAAGTTCAGAACTTAGCTACTAGACGACACCGCAGTCGGCTCTTGGCAACGAACTTAGAAACCTAAGAGCGTTGTTTACATTCTTAACCTGAACAATTAGCTTCACACAGGTGTAAATAGTGGAAGGTTCTGTAACATGCCATAAATCTATGACATGGGACCGCCGGCTTTACTTCCCCTCCTAAGGAAGGCATACTGAGGGATTTTTAACGCTCTTATAAAATCCGACGGCTTCGGCCGGGTTTGAACCCGCTATCTTGGGCATAGAAGCTCAGCATGCTATCGACTACGCCACCGAAGCCGCTGACGTAAACTTTCTCAGACCAATTAAATCCATGGCGATCACACGTTATTCATGTTTCTAAATTATTTGAACAACCAGTGTCTGAATACTAGTTTTACTATGGAGACGAACCGTGGAGGTTGCCTGCCTTTTCTCGATGTGTTGACTTCTAAGAAATCAGAAAGCAGCCTAGAACACACGGTTTATTGTAACCCTACCCATACGAATCGTTGGGTCCTCTCACCACCGTCCTTTCCAGAAATGTGTTACCCTTGGACACTCTTGTTGGCAGAGCAAGGAGGATGTGTGAAAAGGATAAGTTGGATAGATGGTAAACTTGTGTTCCTGGCCAAGACATTTCAGAAGAATGGCTACTCGATGAGACAGATTATAGGGGTGCTACATCGTAAGCTCTTAAATGGTAGGTGGATAAATAACATTCGATATGCAGAAGACACTGTGATTTTTGCTGATAATCAAGAAAGCCTACAACATATAATTGATAAAGTTATACAATAAAACCACGAGTATGGTTTAGATATAAACACTCAGAAGACGAAAATTATGGTAATCAGTAAAAACAAAGTCTCTCCAGGCAAATTAAATATAGACCAGATTCCCATTGAACAAGTGCATAAGTATATATACCTTGGCACTACCATAAATGACTGATGGAATCCTTCTGATGAGGTGAGGTCCCGAATTGGAAAAGCCAGGACAATATTCCATAAGAAGCGTTCAAACATCATGGGATAACAATGACCAGGCTCTTGCGTTGTTATGTGTTCTCTACTCTTTTTTACGGTGCTGAGACATGGACTCTGACAGAATCTTTATGTAAACGGCCAGAGGCCTTTGAAATGTGGCTGTATAGAAGGATATTGCAGGTACCATAGACAGACCATGTCACAAATGTTGAGGTTCTCCAGAAAATGAGAAAAACCAAGGAAGTATTAACCACCGTGAAAATAAGGAAAATCCAATACCTAGGATACACCATCTTCTTCAAGGAAAAATACTAGGGAAGAGAGGTATTGGACGGAGAAGAATATCCTGGTTAAAAAATCTAACAGCCTGGACCTCCAAAATGTCTACTGAATTATTCTGAGCTGCAAAAGACAGGAACTGCACAGACAAGATGGTTGCCAGCGTCCGGATCGGATAGGAACCAGAAGAAGAACAACAACAAGAAGAAGAACATCTTGAGCCAAAAGAGAGATTATCGCAGAATCCTTCTGCTGCGGAATTGGCCTATATGCCATACGTGGAATCTGTCACGAAGAGGATTAGCAATATTCTCAGAAGACACATTTATCAAAACCATATTCAAGTAGGTAAATCTTTAAGATCAGTCCAAATTTTAGTTGGTCTTAACTGTGCTGGATTATATACAGTGAGGACCCTCCCTACAGAACGGACCTCGCAGAGGTGTGTGGCGGCCAGGCCACTGTGTATTGCAGCGTGTCGAGCAAGGCATTGGCGCTAGCAGCAGCGTAGTGCCCAATTCGTTTGACACATTTACACTTTTGAACGTATTTAATAATCATCATTACTTACATGAATTTCGGAGTAGTTGCTGGAAATGCTGTCCTTCAATTTCTAAACACACATTGCACCAACGTAGGAAGTTTTGGTACACTCGCTTTAATTTTTTCATTTCAGTGCAGTTATTTCATTCTCGGGAGCCTCTTTAGTTGATGATGACAATGATATCATGTCAGTATAACGCCTATGCTATTACCTTACCTTATCTTAAAGGTGAAATTTGATCACCTCGTCAGTGCAAAAATATTTGAAGTTGACAAGTTTTAATTAATGGCTAGTGGTTGTGAATATTTGCAATGTGCCGGTTTTTCATCAGCAACCTTAGCAAAGAAGGAAGAGAAAAATAATATTATTTTACACCTTCTTAAGATCAATGGTTTTGATTTTAGTGATTTCTTTTCAAATTTATAAATGTGATACAGTCACGTCCCTAATTATACTACTCATTGATATTATTGCATACAAAGACGCCAAGAGTACTGCATTCATCATTGACCCGACAATTGGGCATGAGTGTCATGTCAAACCAACCCACTGAAGTGAACGAGGAGAAGAAGCGAGGATGCAATCCAATCATTCCCTACTACTTCTTCTTCTTTTCCCGGTTCCAGTGATCTGGGTCGGGGCGTGAATCAAGGACCTCCATCCGAGGCCTCGACTCGCACACTATCATATTTAGGCTATTTGTACGATGGGTTCGCCACACCCAAAGGTCATTCCCTACTACTGTACCTTCAAAAATATAAGCTCAAAGGATTGGAGTTATTGGTCTAATAGTTGGCGCAAGGGGTACTATAATGTCTCACTTCAACTCTGCCTTGTTGCTTAGTGCCTAGCAATCTTGGCTGTTACTGCGGAGGACCAGGTTCGATTGCCGGCTCTGCAATGAATTTAATTCTGGTCTGAGGGTTGGAACGGGGTACACTCAGCTGTGGGAGGCAAAAATGAGAAGAGGAGGGTTCGATTCCGGCCTCAGTCATCTTGGAAGTGGTTTTCCATGGATACTCACTTCCACTCCAGGCAAAGGCTGAGATGGTACCTAACTTAAGGCCATGGCCGCTTCCTACCCCACGTTACAAAAGCACACACTAGTACAGACATCACAGGTTATCGGACAAATTCTACACACACCCAAGTACATGGGGCTAAATTATCACAATGTTGCAAGGTCCCTAAAAGAATCAACTACAACATCGTCTCACTTCTAAAGCACAATTCAGAGATTGCATATACCCAAAACTATCATAGAAGAATATATATCATAACCGAAGCACTCGATCTGGCTCTTCCCTCGCCATCCCCATCAACCACTCATCAACCGCTCTTTTGCTGTAGCTGGGTCTCGACTATGGAATTCAACTCCTGTCGATATCAGAAATTCTATAACAATAAAGAAATTGAAGGCTGCATGTCGAGATTACCTGTTGAATACTGCTGATTACCCTGTGTGAATGGTGATGGTTGATAGGACGTATGACTGAGCTAGGATTATATCTAGGATATTATAGAAAGGTCTGTGATATTGTGATTATTATTATTGCTATAATTATTATTATTATAATTATTCATGTGCCTTATTTTTTATTAATATTAGTATTAGCATAATTAATTTACTCCTTATTTATCATCACAATTATTTTTTGTATTTCCAAAATTGTCTCATATGTACTGGTACCATATTGCGTGGTTAAGTGTAAGAGAGGGCCATGAGCCCTAACTTTGCCACTACTGAAGACATAAAATAAAAATAAATAAATAAATAAATAAATATAGCCCTTGCTGCCCTTGAAGGATCTATAATTATATATCATTTGTGAATGACACAGCAAACTGTACTGCCGGCAATAAGTATGGCAGTTAGGTTGAATGCACGGTACCAAATTCAGTGTTTGTAACCAATGATTTAGTTGTATGTATTACACTTTGCCCACTGTGGCAACTCATAACTGTGGGAAGTCTTTAAATAATAATAATAATAAATAATATTGTATGGCCTTGACTATGAAAGTCAAGGAGGTTAGATGTTAGATATATAATCTAATAATAATTAAATATTGCCAATATTATCATATCTGACCAATACACACCCTTAAAACTAGGCCTAACGATTAGATTCATGTCATTCTATAAAAGAACATAGTTAAAATCATGTCATTATTAACACTAGACCTGTGTTATCTCGTTTGCTACAAAGCAACAAGAGAAGATAAATGTGTGTGTAACATACGTTAAATGTTTCAGCATGTTCTCTTATCTCCTGCTCTGGACCCGGAAGACTCATTCTCTTCTACTGTATACAAGCACTGATAAGAAGTGTGCTACATTATAGACTCTTTGCTCATACTTCTCCAGCATAGCTTATGATACAGTTAGGACAACAAGGTTTATTATCAGTCCAGATTATTTTAGGGGCTGCGGCATTATGGTCATATAGCCCCCTGTATTTGTGTGTGTGTACGTGGAATTTGTGGGATAACCTGTGTTATTATAATGCCTGTAATAGTGTATGTGTACAGTCGATCATTAGGGGATGTCAAAATAAATTTGACTAATCGAAAATTCGAAAATTTTAATTTGTGATATACTAGTCACAAAGTACTGTATGTAGGCTTACAACATAATAGTTGACAAATTCTCTCGATAGTATAAAACAAAGTCCCCGATTCTTGGATGTAACGGGTAATCTCGAGAACCACTGGATGGATTTTGATGCAGTTTTCACCATTCTGTAAAGGATTTCTTAAGGAAGGTTTCTGTAGAAAAACATTCATTTATGACCAAAGGAAGCCGAGCAGTAACGATTTCAGTGAATCGAGTCGAAGATAAACCTGCCGTCTGTGCGCCTTTTTAAGCTTAAGCTGGGTAAACCATTTAAAATATCTATACTATGAGTGTAAGAATTGTTCAGCAAGAAAAGTTCTACAAAAAAGTCTGCGACAGCATATCTCTTATCTTTAATACATCGCCCACTATAAGAGTTCTTATGTTTCCATTTCTTCCAACAATCTCCAGTGGAAATTTAAATGAGTAGCTTCTAAGCGAGTTTACGAGCTAGTGGGCAAGCCCCAGCTTCGTCCAGCATCAAACTGTCGAGTAGTATCGATTTAAGAGAAGAGTATATGTGTTTGGAGTTTCACTGTTTACCTCGGCTTTTCTGAATTGTGTCTGGGACCTGCCGTCCGTGCACATTTTAAGCTTACGCTGGGTAAACCGTTAAAGATACCGGGCGAAGCCGGGGCGGGTTACTAGTTTATTTAATAAAAACGAATGTTTGTAATGATGATAGCTTTATTAATAAAGAGTTATTGCAGCCAAGTGGCCATACTTTTTTTTTAAATACATTTGATTGTTTGATGGATGTGGTGATGGATGAAATCATACGAAAAGTGGTAAATAGCATTGGGGAAAGGAAAATGAAGGCAATGTTGTTTGCTGATGACCTTCTGGTATGGGGAGAGGATGAGGAAGAAGTACAAGAGCAATTAGTTGAGTGGGAGAAGGTAGTGTTATCATATGGGATGAAGTTCTCAGCACAAAAGAGTGAAGTGGTCATCACAACGAGGAAGAAGAACAGACTGGATATGGGCATAACACTTGGAGGGCAGCAGTTGCAGAAAGTAGAATGCTTCAAGTACTTGGGAAGCATAATTGAAGAAAAGGGAGGCAATAGGATGGAAATAAATGAAAGGGGAAGGTGCGCAGATGGATTTTTCAAGAGTGTTAGGGGGATGTTATGGAATAAAGATGTACCACAAAAATGTAAAGGAATCATCTACAAGACCTACTTTGTGCCAATTTTGACATATGGTTCAGAAACATGGGTGATGAAGGAAAGGGACAAGAATGGACAGAGTAAGGAATGAGAGAGTCAGGGAGATGGTAAGAGAGGAACCATTGCAAAATAGAATAGAGCGATCTAGGCTACAATGGTATGGACATGTGAGGAGGATGCAAGAGGAGAGGATACCGAAGAAGATGTTTGGAATGGAAATGACGGGAAGGAGGCCAAGGGGAAGACCAAGGGACAGATGGACAAAAGGAGTTAAGAAGAGTGTGGAGGAAAGAGGAGTGTGCTGGGACACAGTAAATGACGAGAGATGGTGGATGGACAGGAAACGATGGAGAGGCTTATGTTCCAAGCAGACCCGACCAGCGGTTGGAAACTGATCAAGATGATGATGATGATGATGATTGTTTGAGATGTATCTATGTCTTTACTCTTCAGAACTAAGTTCCGTTAGTGATCTTGTATTGTTCTTGTATAAGAGGATGTGGTATTTGTCGCACTTTTCGTTGCACTGTATGCACACGCATTTCTCAGAGATGCTGTGGTATGATGTTATGCCGCATGTCTTGCGATGGAAGCCATGGACCGCCAGTCTGTTGACTGCGCTTCTCATCTGCTGGTTAGCTTTTGCCCAGCTTTATTACATTTAAGTAATACAAAATGCAGACAGGCCTTTATCTACTTTTTGATGACTTCTGATTAATATTTAGTTCACGAACTTCCGTCACAAAGTTCTCAACCACATTCAGTGATGTATGCAACAAGTTGCACTGTAAAAATACGTGAATGTTCGATTCGAGATAAAGAACAAGACAGTGATATCATCATTTAAGCTTCGAGATATTGAAAAATTCAAGTTAAGAAATGGTGAAAAAATACTTGTTAATTATAGGAAGGTTGTTAGGGAAATAATAATAATTACTGTGAATTATCGAATGTTCGAGTAATAGAAGTTTAAGATATCGAGTTTCAACTGTGTTTGTACATTGGGGCTAATTGATCCAAGTACAGGTAAATATATTTCTATAAAAAAAGTAAGCTTTCTGTCGCCAGTTTCTCTTATTTGGGAAGTCTAATCACCAATGACAACAAGTGTAGTAAAGAGATTAGAAGGCGAATAGCGCTTGCAAAACAGGTGTTTAATAATAAGAAAGCTTGCCACGGTGGATGAGTGGTTAACGTCTCGGACTACCAACCCCAAGCTTGCAGGTTCACTCCTGGCCGTGGTAAGTGATTTCTGAAAGGCGACAAAAATCACGACATGCATGTCATACGTTCTTGGCGTGTTAAAGAACCCATTTGAATTCAGTAGGCCGTGTTCATAATGGCAAAATTAATCTCGGGATTTTCCGCCAACACAAAGTTCCTCCATTCTCTACTAGAAAGCGCTATAGTGTCAAGGAGCTTAGATATCTAACCTCCTTGACTTTCATAGCGTTCCAAAGAGTGACTAAATTCGACATGCAAGCTGCCCTCTGGGTGTCAAATAACAAAGCTTGCACCCGGTACCTGAGGCCATACGATATTATCATTATTATTATTATTATAAAAAAATCTTTTGATTAATGCAAATTTGGATATTGCAGTTAAAAAGAAATTTGACATGTCCTTTGTATGGAGTGTGCTTCTGTATGAATGTGAATCTTGGACGATCAGAGCTCAGTATTGGAAGCAACTTGAAGCGTTTGAGATGTGGGTCTGGCGGAGAATGTTACGGGTTAAATGGATTGAAAAGAGGACTAACATCAGCATCCTGCAAGAAATTCAAGGGAAGAGAGAACTGAGACCAACGATCCATAAAAGGAAAGCTAAATTCACAGGCCACATTTTGCGACATAACGCTTTCCTAACTTATCTCCTGGAAGGAAAAATCACAGGGGAAAAAAGGCTGAGGACGATCAAGAAAATATTTCCTTCAAGGCATCACACTAACTCTTCATTATGGTTCCTACTATGAAATGAAATGAGGGGCTGAAGACAGAACAATGGATGCCGAGACAAGGCATTGCCTTTGGAAATTGATGATCTGTCTGATCTTGAATTTTTGGCTCAAGTTTTGTATTTATTCAGGATGATGTGTATAATGACCAAATACATCCTCAGTTGACTATTATTTTATCCGTTTTTTAAGAGGTTAGGCTAGCGTCAAAACTACTGGAGCGACTTGAGTGAAAACTCGTATGCAAGTAAAAGACAGCTGTGAAATAGAACTAGGCTACAAATTATTCATGTAACACAATAGGGTGATGGTGTTAAAAGGAAGCCTCAAATATTGCCAGTAAGAGAATTCTGCGCAATCTGTATCCATCATTTGACATGATAAGGCCAGATATGAGGAGAGCCTGGACTCAACAACTACTGCTAATTTCAACTAGAAGAACTTGAAAGCATGGGGGAAAAAAAGTTGGATTATAAATTTCGTATGAGAAAACAGAAATAATGCCAACCTTCACAAGTACCAGCACCAGCTATTCTATTAAACAATAACAAAAAAAAAATTGTTAATAAATTTAAATATCTTCGTGAAATTCTCATTTGGAACTCCGATGAAAAATCGTCAATAGAAAGTAGAACATTTAAATTTAAAAAAGCACAACAAATTACTTAGCCAACATACAAGAAGAAATCTCTTTGAATAAATGCTAAATATCAACATTACTGTTCCGTCATTAAACCTGAAGCGACTTACGATTGTGAAACACTATTTAAATTAAACACCAAATCAACGACAGATCAACTGCAGAAGGTTGACAGAACAATCATTATTAAAAAACACCAGGTGGATGGGCAATAGAGATTGTTGCCTAATGGCGTTTTCTACCGTGATAGTGATTCAATAATAGACACAATGAGAAAAAGGAGAATTGCCTTTTTCTGTCATTTATCGAGATTGCATGACAATAGATTACTAAAACAATTATTTAACTACTTTTGGAAAAGTAAAGCAAAAAATAATTGGTTCAAAATGATTTAGATGAGTTGAATATTAACTTACAATGCAACAAATTGCACATAGAGAAGACTTGCACTAAAAATTAATAAACAAAAACATTATGTCACTTCTGATGAGGAAAGGTCAGCTAGAATGAAGAGGTTTTGGGAGAGGAGGAAGATGAAGACAGCTGAATTCCCTGTCAATCCGTAGATGACTTAAATGTATTTGGTTCAATTTAATTTCTCCAATGTGGGTGTAGACTGTGTAAATAAATAAATAAATAAACCCAATATTCCCAAAAGAAAGGCAGATGCAGGAAATTATTTCATACCCCACGGAAACAGAGGCTTTATTCTAGATAATGAACCACCATCATATCAACAACTACATTTTGTATAGATTTTTAGAAAACCCCAAAATGTATTCATATATAGCATTGTTTGCCTTTAACCTTTCCAGTTTTTTTTTTATGGCACCGTGGTCAAGCTACTTGTCTGTCCGAGTTTGATTCCCAGTTAATGCATGTGTAATTAGTGGAAGGTTCTTTATCATGCCATAAATCTATGACGTGGGACCGCCGGCTTTACTTGCCCTCCAAAGGAAGGCATAGTGAGGGATTTTTAACGCTCTTAAAAAATCCGACGACTTCGGCCGGGTTTGAACCCGCGACCTTGGGTATAGAAGCTCAGCATGCTAGCAACTACGCCACCGAAGCCGCCTAAAAAGGAGATTAACCGCCACGTTTAACTACATGCTTATACTTTTCTGTCTTTATTTAAATATGGTCAATGAAGATCATTCTTGAGGATCCCGTGGCATTGAATCATGCTCCATAATGGGGAGCTGCAGCAAGTCCAGTGATTGGAGGTTTGAATCCCAGCTGCTATCCTGAGTGTGGTTTTTACCTGGGTGTCTCAAAATCTGAAGTTGCCACATTCTACCTTAACAACCTAGAGGCAAACTACCAACCTAGAGTTAAGTTTAGGAATCAATACCTAAAGTACAACAGATGTCCTAAGTACTTAGGCATAACATTGGACAGGACACTGACTTATCAACAACATACAGAAAAAACTGCTGCAAAACTAAAAAGTCGCAATAACCTACTTAGTAGGTAGCTGGAACATCATGGGGCGCTGACGCCAGCACACTCAGGACTACCGCTCTGGCTGTTGTATATTCTCCAGCTGAATATTGTGCAGGCATGTGGTTGAACAGCTCTCACTGCCAACTCGTAGATATACAACTCCACCAGGCAATGTGCATCATCTCTGGTACTCTACGTTGCACCCTTACCCAGTGGCTACCTGTACTTTGTAATATCGCTCCACCCCATATAAGGAGTCAGCAAGCTCTTGTTCGCTTGTGGTACAGGATCAAAGAAAATGCTGAGCTTCCTATTCATCAGGATGTCATACGGCTCTCTACAAAGAGGTTGAAATCCCGAAAGCCAGCATGCAAAACAGATATTGATCTTTCGTCCACTGAGTTCAACCTCCAAAATGCCTGGAGAGACGAATGGCGAAACTCCGCGGATATCGGCATCGGCGCATGGCTTTAAACATAGCACACGACATACATATCCTAGGGGAACGACTTTCTCCTCAAATGTCTACTTCAAATCAGTGACCCCACCACAAGACTTGCTGGTTTTAATCTTCCTCGGGCAGTTTGGTCAAGGCTCAATAGAATCCGATGTGGTACTGGTCGAACAGGTGCAGCCTTACACCAGTGGGGTTGGATAGATTCCCCCCGATGTGACTGTGGTTTTGAAATGCAGACTATCGAGCATATTGTGCATTCATATCCCGGCGCCTTGGATGATCTCCACTCAGCAACTCCTGATGCAATTGCGTGGATTACAGACCTTCCTGTCCAAATTTGAAGAGATGGTCCTAATGCTGTGAATAGTGTTTATTGTAAATAGTGTATATAATTATTTTCTGTCTTGTAAGCATCATATGCTAAATAATAATAAAACCTGGGTGTTTCCACACTCCCTTCAGGAAAGTACCAGAATAGAACCTTATTTCAAATCCTGCGGCATTTACCCCAACCATATACAGTCACCACCAGTGGCGTACCGATGGGGGATTTAGGGTTTAACCCCCTCCCCAGAGACATTTGTTTACTTGGATCTTTATTGTCCCATCAATCACCCGTTTTACACTACCGTTAGTGAGGTGTCTTAACTCCTGTATATACCGTATTTTAAAAGTTACCACGTTCGTCACTTGGCAAATTTCCTGCAGTCTACTCACAGCGAGACGACTCCTTCAGAGTTGAAGCTAGCCATGGATCAGTTTTGCTGTTGAAGTGTGCGTTCGGAAACTTATTTCACGTCGATTCGGGTTGCTTTGTTTGTCAGTTTTGTTAATGATCATTCGGTACATGAGGAGTTTCTGCAATTTTTTCCTATCAATGAAGCAGATAAGGCCTCTTAAAACAACAATAACTAACTAACTAAATACAGATTTTGAGATTCAATAATAATGGCAGTAAGAACACGGAGAGCAAAACATAATTTCTCTCACAAAATATCAATATTATAAGCAGTCGCATGATGTTTGTTACCACTGCATCATTTCAGTTTTAATATTTAGTTACTGTTTACTAAAAAATTGTTTTTTTATTGTGCTGAAAAAATAGAGGCCAAAATTGTGTTGTTTTTTTTGCATAAGAATGTTTATTTAATTATTGTTTTTTTATGAATATTAATCGAAATATAATTTTAATAATGTATGATGATGATCGTACTTTTAAGGGGCAGAACACTAAGGTTAATAGAGTACACAATTACCCTACTCTATTAATGAAACCCCCCAGAAAGAATTCCTGCGGATGGTCTCCACTGATACACTGGTTATTATTATTAGACAATATGCATACACACTCAAGTACATGGGACTGATGACCAAAGCTTCTTCAAGCCCCTATTACAATTAACAACAACAATTCATTCAACGAATTCTGCCCAATTTAGTGAGTCATCTGATCAGATTATAGAAATATTATATGACCACCTCCTGGTGTAGCG
Source organism: Meconema thalassinum (assembly GCA_946902985.2). Classification (NCBI taxonomy): domain Eukaryota; kingdom Metazoa; phylum Arthropoda; class Insecta; order Orthoptera; family Tettigoniidae; genus Meconema; species Meconema thalassinum. The sequence continues at coordinate 197,117,317 of OX336395.1, forward strand.
GCAAGCGTTCTTGGAGGTCTGGGTTCGTTTCCTGGCTCTGACAAGAAAATTTAATTCTGGTCTGAGTGCTGGAACAGGATACACTCAGCCTCATGAGGCAAAACTTAGAAGAGAGGATTCAATTCCTATCTCAGCCATCTTGGAAGTGGTTTTCCATGCTTTCACCCACTTGCTCCAGGTAAATTCCGGGATGGTTCCTAACCTCCTTCCCCATCCTCATCTGAATTACAAATACACACACTAGAGCTCTACAACCATCCCAATACACAGGTTATCAAACAAACTCCACACACACCCAACTACACAGGGCTACATGACCATGATGATGTTGCAAAGTCCCTAGATCATTCAACAACAAATATCAATGTTTATTTTTTTCCAATAAAGATATAGTTTTCAGGAACAACTTTAGAAGTTCAGCAGACTTATTCTGTCTGTAGCCTACTAATCATTTAAAGTCCTACGCGGATAAACCCGCCGATAACCGCAAAATGTTTCGTCATGCGGATATAGTTTGCATGGCTGTGCGGATAAGATACCTATACAAATGTTTGCGGATAGTTCTTAGAAAACAATCCAAACTTTGTGAATGTCCGGATGTTTATGACATACGGTAGCCTATCATATCTTTTCCATGACAAATGTAAGATGATTTAAGCTAATCTCATTCATTTTACTGTATGTCATTAAGCTTAATTAAACTTCCGAACTGAAAAGGGATGTATAACATTCATTTTAAACATAGATAGAGCCCTGCGCGGATACACAAAAAGTTATCCACATCCGCCCCGCAACCGCACGACTGTTATCCGCATCCGCACGACTTTTTTCCGCATTCGCACGGTTGTTATCCGATTCTAATGGTATTACAATTATATTTTTATTTAGATAAAGCATATATTACTAAAGCAACACCTTTAGGCATTTGAGGGAAAAGTCGTTCCCTTAGGCTTTGTATTGTCACGTGCTTTTTAAAATGAATGTTTCACAGCCAAAATTGCAACCCTTTCCTGTTCGGAGTGTTAATTATGCCTAATGACAAAATGTGAATGAGATTAGCTTAAATCATCATCTTACATACCGGTATTGTCATGAAAAAGTCATAACGAAAAAATTTGATATGTCATAAACATCCGGGTCCTAATAATGATTTTACTCCAAACATTATCCGCAGCTTATTCGCTATCCGCAGTCATGCAAACTAAATCCGCATGGCGAAAAATTTTGCGCATATACGCGAGTTTATCCGCGGATATCGGCATCCACGCATGGCTTTAAACATAGCACACGACATACATATCCTAGGGGAACGACTTTCTCCTCAAATGTCGAATAAATGTGTTGCTTAATACTTTAGCTAATAAATTTAAAATAGTATTGTAATGTCAGCGGATTCGGGTAGCAAACGTGCGGATGCGGGCAACGTGCCGATAACGCGCGATAACGTTTTGTTATATTCCAACTAAAATGCAAAAGTCACTAAAATGATGAAATTATTGAGCAAGAGGACTTACGAGATTCACCTTAAATTAGAACAGCATTTCAACAAAACAAGAACAAAAGCTTTAGGCCAAGTAAAAGGTGATCCTACCTGGTAATAATGAGTTTCCAACTGTGCACCTGCACTGGTTACTGTAACAAATGACTAAACTCACTGTGGTGTGTTGACAACAGTTATGTTGATATGGTAAATACCTCCTGCTGATTGTGTGAGTGTACAATTGTACTGCCTTGACTTCCCTCCCTCCTGACCCGTCTGTATCTTGGCAGTAGTTTTAGGAGATATTTGTGGACTGAGTTCCCCCATTGTTATTATTAACATTTAGTTCAGTGAACCTGAGCTACAGTATATACTCACTGTTGATGGTTGTCACATAAGAAGTCTATACAGTGCCCAGCACTTCCTGGAACACACACAACAGAACATGTGGCTAGGCACATGGCAAACTGCTGACCTCTACTGTAATCAATACGCGCACATAAAGCCAGACCATGTGGCTCCATTTTCCCTGCGATATCTCTCTTTCTCTGTGGAATGATTCAACTCGGTTTTAACACATTCACAATCTCACAGCTGCACATTGAAATTACATGAACAACTCAATCTTAACTCTTAACCCTTTATAAGACATAAGGTTACTTTTTTTTTTTTCAAATGTTTTGTTTAGTTTTTAGTAGCCTTTTTTTGTTTGTGTTTTAGTTTTTTTATATTTTTATTTGTTACAATAGTTAAATTTATTCACAGCAAATAAAATAAAATTTAAAAAAAAGTTTTTTCCACCCCCTAGTTTTCTGTTTTTAATTTTGTTTCTGCTGTTAATTTTGTCATTGTTTTTTTTTTCTTCAATTTATTACAATACGCCCTAATTAAATTCATTTAAGTTACAGAAAATAAAATTTAAAATGTGTTCCTTCCACCCCTTAGTTTTTTGTTTTTGATTTTGTTTCTGCTGTTGATTGGTTTATGTTTTAGCCCTTGTTTTGGATTTTGTTGCCTCATGGAGGCAATTTATTTTGCAAACAGAGGCTTGCAGGCTAGACTTGACACTGAAAGGCAAAGCAGTCTTAAATGAAAAAGAATGGTATTATTATTATTATTATTATTATTATTATTATTAAAGCAAAATGGAAGAACAAAATTGATTAAGATTATGTATAATTGATTGCAGTGGTCCAATGTAGGCAATAAAATATATAATAAATCATTATTAAACACTTTAACTTATGTTGTGTACACTACATAATGTATCATGGGATATCTGTACCTCTTCTCCTATGATCATGGCCTTTGAATCCAAATAAACACGGTAAATGAAGTTAAAAATAACTAAACTGTGTCATGGGAATGGCCTTCAGCTTTTCTTTGTTAAAATACTGTTGTAATTTGCATGAGGTGAATCACCTGGTCCTCTTGCTCAGTTTCAATGCTACCGGTAGCCTACTTTTCTAGTCAGTTAGTTACTCTGTTAATGATCAGACTTTAGTGTCAGTCATCATCCTCAACATGTTCCACTGTTGTGTCTGACTAAAAAGAAGAGGTTCTTAAAGGGCATGCTGAGCTAGGAGACAAATAGGCTAGGGTGGCCAATATTCCTTTCTCCTTCTCCCTTACTTTTGTTTTAATTCAGTTTAGTGGTTTGGGACATCGTGGTCATCAGCCCTGTGTATTTAGGTAGATGTAGAATTTATCTCATAACCTACGTTTCTGTGGTGACCAGTAGCAGTAACTAAAGCACAACGCTAGACCAGGGGTTCTTAAACGTTTTCTGTCGCACCCTGCTCTAAAACATGAAAAACAGTATCGGTATCTATCACCCCCCATTTCTCATAGACTACTACGCACAATAAAAACGGATCACAAGATCTACAGTATTTACTTCTATCTAATTACTGCAAAGCGGCTTCGGTGGCGTAGTTGGCAGCATGCTGAGCTTCTATGCCCAAGATCGCGGGTTCAAACACGGCCAAAGTCGTCGGATTTTTTATGACCATTAAAAATCCCTCAGTTCCATGTCATAGATTTATGGCATGTTAAAGAACCTTCCACTAATTACACCTGTGTGAAGCTAAAATATATATAGGTTAAACATTCGACAAACGCTCTTAGGTTCCGACGTTCGTCGTCAGGAGCCGACTGCGGTGGCATCTGGTAATCAAGTTCTGAACTAGTAGTCGTTGATGGTGGCGTTTGGTGGCAAAAGTAGGAACTACTTGAAAAAATTCAATGTCTGCAGTCCTTACTTGAATTGAAAACAGATAACACACACTAATACAGCCATCACAATTAAAACCGGTTATCAGACAGATTCTACACACACCCAAAGTACACTGGGCTACATGACTGCGTTATCGCAGCCCCTAAACTGAGGAACCAACCAAATACTGCAACTACCAGTTATAATAATAATAAAAACACACACTTTACTATTTTTCGAGCACATCAAAGATCAAATTCACACTCCATATTTTAGAAGATGATTTGTTTTTCTAAATTATTTGTCTATTATTTGAGTTTTTAATATAAAGCACAATATTTTATTTATACTCACTATTACAAAATTTCTTATTTTTCTAACTGTATTTTGAAAAAATTAATGTAAAGCCCAATATTATATTTTATTTATTTACAATTAATATTACATTGTACGCAGCCTCCGTGGCTTAGGCGGCAGCACGCCGGCCTCTCACTGCTGGGTCCGTGGTTCAAATCCCGGTCACTCCATGTGAGATCTGTGCTGTACAAAACGGAGGCAGACAGGTTTTTCTCCGGGTACTCCGGTTTTCCCTGTCAAAAATTTCATTCCAGCAACACTCTCCACTATCATTTCATTTCATCTGTCAGTCATTTAATCATTGCCCCAGAGGAGTGCGTCAGGCCTCGGCAGCCGGCACAGTCCATATCCTCGCCGCTGGATGGGGGCTTCATTCATTCCATTCCTGACCCGGTCGGAGACTGGAAGCAGGCTGTGGATTTTCATTCATTACATTGTACGGATATCCATTTTATTATTTCATTTCATTCTTTTAATTACAATTTATATCATAAACATTTCACATCAAACAAACATTAGACTTAAGTACATCTATGGTATTTTATTTTAGTTCTTAATTGATTTCATTCTTTGAGCTGTAGAAGACCTCAATGCCAGATCGAAACATGTACAATATACGAAGGTGGATCAAAAAGTTAGTTGCACTAATGCGCTGCAGCAGCACGCTGTGTGTCGCAAACGTGGGCACAGCGGAGAAAGGGACAGACACTGCCCACACATCTGTTATTTAGGCAGGTCGCTGTGGTGTCTCGTCTTGTATGGTGTGAATAGCAGCCGAAAGCATTGGCGCATCGACTGGACGTTCACTCCAAATATGAGGTGCGTGCGACAATCCGATTCCTATGGGCCAAAAGGAAGAATTGCACGGACATTCATCGTGAAATTAGTGCTGTGTATGGGGAGCGGGCCATTTCCCGGCAAGAGATCGTAAAGTGGTGTCAGCAATTCGAAGCCGGACGCACGGATATCACGTACGAATATCGCGAGGGCAGGCCCGCAACATCCAGGACCCGTGCAAATGTCAACAGTGTGAATGCGATCATTAGACAGAACGGTGGTCGACATTCCCAGACCGATGAGGAGGTGAAGGCCGCTGTCTCCGTGTGGTTGCTGAACGCTGGAGGAACTTTCTATGCATCCGGCATCGACAAGTTGGTTGTGCATTTGTAGAAATGTTTGGAGTCTCTTGGAAACTATGTGGAAAAGTGATGATACATTGTATGTCGTTATAGGCGTATTGCTGTTGTATGGGTGGTGTAATAAATGGCCATAACTGGGAAGTGCAACTTATTTTTTGATCTGCCCTCGTATAATAGATATATTTATGTAAGTACTGATTGGCATATACTTTAAACTTTTAATTCATCTATCAATATGGATATCTACAAACATTTGTGCTATCAATGGCAAATGTATTTGCATTGTATTAAGTGCTGCATCAAACCATTCAAAAGACTGAAGGCTCCAAACACATTGAGGTAGGCACCCCTGGATTTGAAATAAGGTATCATTCTGGCATTTGTTTGGAGGGAGTGTGGTAAACCCACACTTGTAATGGCCACTGTCATTGCAGGAATTTGAACCTGCGATCTTTGGACTTCTAGTTTCCCCTTGCAGTTGTGGTGCATGACTTGGCTATGCTGTACTATGTGTATAGAAAGATAATCTTTAGTTTGCATGGCTGCAGAGAAGAAACAATTATGCAGTGTTAGCAGTGCTTGCTTGCACAATAATGGAGTAGACGAGAGTGGCCAATTCTTTTCTTCTCTCTTGTATACAATACTAGTTAGCAAAGGAGTGCCAATAACTACACTGATCTTGGGGAACCAGATTCCAGTAAGTCTCGTAAACAAAATCTTACTTTGGATGCATTCATTGTATTAAGAGTTCCATTCTTTTATTTTAAATTAGTTTGACAAAAATGTCATTTTATATTCATTGGATTATAGAATGCAAAATTACACACACCTTTGAATACTAGAAAGAAAGTTTTCTCTGCATTCAACCTTTAAACTCTCACCGGGTTATCCACATATTTACCGAATTCTTATCATGATTAGGAAGATAAGGGCGGCTTTGGTGACGTAGTTGGTAGCATGCTGAGCTTCTATGCCCAAGATCGCGGGTTTAAACCCGGTCGAAGTCGTCAGATTTTTTAAGAGCGTTAAAAAGTCCCTCAGTATGCCTTCCTTTGGAGGGGAAGTAAAGCCGGCGGTCTCATGCCATAGATTTTTGGCATGTTACAGAACCTTCCACTAATTACACTTGTGTGAAACTAAATTATAGGTTATATTTGACTAACGCTCTTAGGTTCCAACGTTCGTCGCCAGGAGTTGACTGTGATGGCATCAAGTAACCAAGTTCAGAACTAGTAGTTGTTGATGGTGGTGTTTGGTAACAAAAGTAGGAACTACTTGAAAATTGAATGTCTACAGTCCTTACTTGAATGAAAAGCTTGCCACGGTGGGTGAGTGGATAGCGTGTCGGTCTACTAACCCCAAGATTGCAGGTTCGCTCCTGGCCATGGTAAGTGATTTTTGAAAGGCGGCAAAAATACGACACACATGTTGGCATGTCAAAGAACCCATTTGAATTCAGTAGGCCGTGTTCATAATGGCAAAATTAATCTCCGGAGTTTCCGCCAACACAAAGTTCCTCATTTCTCTACTAGAAAGTGCTATAGTGTTCAAGGAGCTTACAGTTAGATATCTAACCTCCTTGACTTTCATAGTGATTCAAGGAACAATGAAATTCGACATGCAACCTACCCTCTGGGTGTCAAATTACAAAGCTTGCACCCGGCACCCGAGGCCATATGATATTATTATTATTATTACTTGAATTAAAAACAGATAACACACACTGATACAGTCATCACAATTAACACCGGTTATCAGACAGATTCTACACACACCCAAAGTACACGGGGCTACATGACCGCGTTGTCACATCCCCTAAACCTAGGAACCAACCAACCAACCTAGGAAGATAAGGACACCAAATGCAACTTAACATTTCTTGACAACATTCCAAAGGAATGACTACCAAATTAGGATAATACATGTGACACATTCCTCATACATAACACTTTTTACGTCCTATAATAACACTTCGAAATTAAATTATTGAGGAAACAGCGCACAAGTTGTGCATAGTGTTTATAGCAAACAGGGTCACCATTTTAAATCCCCCTGTACGCGCCGCTAGGTCTGTAAAAGTGACCTTGGCAGGTGCAGCCTTATCTCCCCAATGAACACACGCGCTGAGGCCGGCAATGTTGCAATAAGCTGTCAGTATCTCCGGTGCCGTAAGATTGTGAAATGCTAGTTGAGTCAGCGAGCGGGTGTCTGTGCGAGAGCTTGCTGAGCCTTGATTGGTATCGGAGGGGAGACTTAGATTGATGACGCGGTATATCTAGACTTCCCCAGAAACTCCCTATTAACAATCCACCAACAATGACAATAATTAATTTCACATTTTCATTGTTGCTTGAAGGAAGCAGTCACCAAGCAGCGAGTGACTCGCCTTCCAAAACAAAAGAGTCAAGGGTCATAACAGAGTTGCCAACATCTTGGAAGAAGCCATAAATTGGTTATTGGAAATGATACTAACAATCGGACACAAAAATTCCCTTTCATAAACAACCATCTTGAAATTAATTTATAAATGGTGGGATTTGTGTGTTGATTGTAATAATTTGAACAAATCTGTATTAATAATTATTTTTTTCATTAGATATAGATATTTTATTCAATTAATTCAAAGAGCCATAGGCTCGTACAGAGGAATTATACAGTAATATGTGTGTTTACACACCAAGGAAGAAAATTCTGAAGGTAACACAAATTGATGAATAAGGGCTATAGGCCTATTAGTAAAGTTGATACTATATCTAAGATTGTTTAGACCAAGGTCTCTTAAAATGATAAGCACTTAGGATTTTTAAGCTTATTTGATGTATTACGATGCATCGAATTTTTCCCACAATACTTTCATAGTTTTCCTCTTAAATACTGACAAATTGGTGCACTTTTTACTTCATCAGGAAGTTTATTATATGACTGTGATGCAGAGAACTTGAAACTATTTCTACCGTATTTAGAAGAGTGAATGATATATAAGGCTACGTCCTTCGCATGCCTAGTTCCATAAGAATGATTGTCTGAGTTCAAGATGTAGGGAGAGCTATAGAGTATTGTGTTGTGTTTAATTTTGTATATTAGCATAGCTGCTCGGAGATCTGCACTTATGCTGAGGGGTAGAATTTTACTTCTGATGTACAGATCTTTTACTGGAGTGCAGTAAGGAAGGTTAAATATGTTTCTAATAGCCCTATTCTGAATAGTCATTAAATCATTCAGTGTGGATTTCCTGCAGTGAGCCCAAATAACATTTAAATATTGGAGCTTGCTATGTACAAGTGAATAGTAGATTTGTCTTACAAGGTTTAGGGGAATAAGATACCGAAGTTTCCTTAGGATCCCTACTATAGGTGAGAGTTTCTTAGCAATTCGTTCAACATGTTCAATCCAGGTCAGGTGTTTGTCGATGATTAGACCTAAATACTTTGCCTGATTAACCTCTTTTATTTCAATATTATTTATATATATATTGTCATGTGTGATTTCTTTCATGCTTTGCTTTGAAATTACCATGTAATTGGTCTTCTGTAGGTTCATTGTTAATTTATTGGCCTGGAACCATTGCGAGAGAGTATTTATATCTTGTTGCACATTTTGTATAATTTCAATTATGTCTTTCCCAGTGTAGAAGATATTTGTATCATCTGCATACAATTTGATATGCCCTCTCAAATTACATTCCACAATATCATTTATATAAATTAAGAATAATGTAGGTCCAAGTATAGATCCTTGTGGAACTCCATGAGTTATATATTTTCCAACTTATGCATTTATTCAAAGCTACATGCTGCTTTCTTCCAATAAGGTAGCTTTGGAACCATTTTAGGATACAGTAGAACATCGATAATCCGGATTAATTGTGACAGGACCCTATCCGGAATATCAAAATGTCGGGATTTTTGAAAAGAACCAAAAATCAGGTTGTTCGAGTTCATAACAAAAAGAAAACTTGCTGAAACTGTTAATAATTCACTTTAGTGGTTGAATAAAAATTGGAGCAGATAAATTAAACCATTAATTAATAGAAACTTATAATGTAAATTATTTTAATAAAACAATATACATATGTAATGTACAATATGTACATATTTACACAATACTGTACAGTTTATACATTGTCAGAGCTCTTTAAAATAATCTGTTATTGATTTTATTTTATACTAGCTGTAGTGCCTGGCTTCGCCCGATGGATTTATTTGTTTTATGGATGATAATGAGAACTACTACGGAACTGGAGCGCTCAAGGATAAGGATCGGAAAGCACCAACATTTATTGCAGCTGATAACCTCAGTATACTGTACCAACACCATCGCCCTTATACAGAGGCATACTATTGTCATGATAACTGTTTTAAGGGGCCTAAGAAATCTTTTTCCACGAATTACTCCCCATGACTGCAATTTATAAGCAGCTCGCAATTCTGCACCAGAACACTGGTAGGGGCGACGTGATGCAGCCCGCATTACCAGGCAACAATAGACTTATATTGGAGCTATTTGGGAGCGCTTGTTCTTCCGACTTACTGAACAAAAATCAATCTTTATAGTTACCTGAGAGGTGTAGCATAATGCTACATAGCCTAAACTATTCCTCTCGAATCTGGCTATCATATACAAAAAGAATTTTTCGAATCCGACTGGTAGTTCCAGAGATTAGCGCGTTTAAACACATAAACAAACACACAAACTCTTCAGCTTTATTATATTAGTATAGATGTATTCGCTTTTTTTTCTCTCACTGGAATTGAATCCGGTTTATCAATGCTCTACTGTAATAATAGCCTCCTAATAGTTTCTTTGGAATGTATTACAAAAACCGTATCAGCCCTATTTATCTTTATTCCTAAGCTGACATGGTCAGTAATGTTACTAATGAAATGTATTTTTGTTGTTGACTGTGTCTTTATTAAATGTCACATGTTTTATCCATGTGGTATTTTCAATGTCTTTTCGAGTGTCAATACTTGGTCGAAGCCTGGTTGCTGCATGTCTTTCATTCCAAGTACAGTAGGAATGTTCCTGAATACTGATGGGCTAATAAAAATGAATGGCTGCATTAAGTGTAAGGCTAAGGCATATAAATGTTATATTATCCATAAGTCTTAGGCTTTATTGCAGGTGCACTGTAGTAAACCACCTCATAATTTTTTTTTAATTTTTTATGTGATTTACATTACCTCAGAATATGTTTCTTTGTTGTTCTGTGTTCTCTTTCTTTTGGAATTAAAAAAAACTCCTTATCTCCTTTGTTCTGTAATATTATATTAAGGCAGGCATTAATATTGATGTTTCGATTTTCGATATTCAATTGTGAATGAATGCTTTGTTGTAAGGAACCTTGATTTTGTAAATTTTGTAAAAGATTTGTTAAGGTACAAAATTAATTTAATTCTTAATCAAAATAACTAATTTACAAAAAACAAATATCAATAAGAATACGAATAATAATAATAGCTATCAGGTCGTGTAATGCACAAATAATTGAAGCTATGTAGATGGCAGTTAGAGAATTAAAATGTCTAATTTATTTATTTATTTATTATTTATTTGTTCATTCGTTCATTTATCTATTTATTTATTAAGAGTTTGGATTAACAATGTTTGATAGTAGTACATTTTTTATTTTATTTTATGTATGGCTAATGTTGTTAGAAACTTATGTTATTAATATTAGAATATGTGCTGAAAGCAACAAGCGAGCAGCTAACATACCAGCTCTAGCATTATTTCCACTACTCTGCTCATCTTTCAGGAAATGAGTTGATAATTAACTGTGAGAATATTGGTAACTAAGGAGCCAGTATTATTGGTAAATAAGACTAGGGAAATCAAGTAATAGAAGAGTGATAAATAATCCACCATCTGCAGTAACAATAATGTACAGTTATCTGTCTGGTAGGTAGTCAGGCCAGGGGCTGGTTGGATCCTCAAAAAAGTACTACCGTAGGTTATGTGAGCAGATTTTTAAAAATTGTTAAATATATGCCAATCAATACATAATTAAAACATTTCTATTCACATATTAAAGGTACATGTTTCGACGTAGCAATGAGGTATTCTTCAGCCAACATTAAAAATTAAAATATTATTGTTTTATCTATGTCTACTAACTAATGTCGGATAAGTAAAAATACATATTAAATGTTATAATTAAATGTAAAATAATTATATTAAATGGATATCCTTACAAAGAGAATAAACAATATTTAAATATAATACAGGCCTTCACATGAAAAATTAAAAAATCAAAATCAGTAATGTGGAATATCAAATATAGTTTATCATCACGCTGCAAGAAGAAAACTAATAATTTAATCTTAAAATAAGTCTTTAAGGTTGTCGCAACGTGTGATGTATAAATTTTATAGGTGCCAGCCAGCCGGTGTATTTTATAGTTGGATTTGTCTTAGGTATATTATCTACAAACAGGCTGCTTCGGTGGCGTAGTTGGTAGCATGCTGAGCTTCTATGCCTAAGATCGCGGGTTGAAACCCGGCCGAAGTCGTCGGATCCTTTAATAGCGTTAAAAATCCCTCAGTATGCCTTCCTTCGGAGGGGAAGTAAAGCTGGTGGGCCCATGTCATAGATTTATGGCATGTAAAAGAAACTTCCACTAACTTCAATTCTGTGAAACTAAATTTGTAGGTTAGATTTGATTAACCCTCTATAAGTTCCAACGTTCACAGCCAGGTGCCATGTGTGGTGGCATCTAGTAGCCAACTTCACAGCTAGATGTCATGGATGGTAGCATTTGGTAGCAAAAGTAGGAACTATTTGAAATTTATCATCTGCAGTCCTTACCTGAATTACAGATAACACACACTAATACAGCCATCACAATTAACACCAGTTATCAGACAGATTCTAGACACACCCAAAGTACACGGGGCTACATGACCACGTTGTCGCAGCCTCTAAACTAAGGAACCAACCATCTACAAATAACCAATTGGGCAACAAAACTTTATTGTTTGGAATGATGGCTTTCCTCCCTGAGTCAGTACAGCAACACTGACCCTATGAGTAGAAATACACACACACTAATACAGCCATCACAATAACACAGGTTTTCAGACAAATTACACACACCCAAGTACACAGGGCTACATGATCACGATGTCGCAAAGCCCCTAAAATGAATCGACAACAACCTATGAGTAGAACCTTCTACAGTACAGATAGGCACTGATTGTACCCTGAAGTCCATTACTCAGCACCACCCATACCTCAGTAGCTTCCATAATCACAGCCATGAATGAGACAGAGATATCGGTGGAAAGCCACATTTTGGTCTAGCTTGTGCCAACAGACAAAGAAATGCAAATGTACATTTATAATTTATTTTTTTAAATTTGTAAAATTATTAAAGAAAGCTTTCCAGTCAGTCTTTCTTTAACACAACTTGAAATTCATCATGTTTCATATAATTTGTCCGAATTGACATATAAATTAAAATTTTACTTTATGAATAGGTAAATAAATGTTTAATCCACCTTAAAGTCAATAATGTATTGAAACTAATTAAAATGTAATACCAGTTAACTTGTAACCTTCTTCAGTTATACTAAAAATAAAAATATTAAACTAATCTAACATTAACATTCTATGAAAAAAGAGATTAAGACTAGACATAAAATATTCACTATACATTTTATTTATCAGTTATCGTAGACTAATCTTCGATTATAATTAACAATATTTTTAACAGAATTTTTAATAGGAATCTCTGTTTCGCGGGCTTATAGGCCGTATTCCAAGGACATTTTGGAACAGAACATGCTGAACGCAGTATTCAGCGAAACGTCAGGACGACAAAATGTCCTTTGAACACGGCCTATAAGCCCGCGAAACAGAGATTCCTATTTCAACGCTGGTCGTGAAAGTCTAAATTTTTACAGAATTGTTAATATTTGTAGATTAGTCTACGATTACTGAGATTTTATTCTTTTATATACAGTGAATATTTTATTTCTAGTCTTCATCTCTTTTTTCATAGAATGTCAATGTTAGATTGATGCTCTTAGTTTAATATTTTTATTTTTAGTATAACTGAAGAAGTTATGTATATCTACGACCTTAGCCATACGCCTTTGTTTTCCCCATATTGATTATGATATCTATTATAATAAATTGTAAAGTGGAAATTTATTACAATAGATAGGTAACAAGTTAACCGAAACTGATATTACATTATAATTAGTTTCACTACATTATTGATTTAAAGATGGATTATCATTTATTTACCTAAACATTAACTAAAATTTTAATTAACAGAACTAGGCAACACTGAAAAATGGCTCCTATCACTTCAATCTTTTGTAAAAGACAAAATAATGAGATGTGATAATTATTTCCAGAACTAGATTCCAAGAATAGGATGATGATGATAATAGAAATAATAAAAAGTCACATGGTGTATTATTCCAAAAATGCTTTTTCTCTTTTATTGTTTTTTTTTTTAATTGAAGCATTAACCCTATCATAAGGATGAGTTTTATTATCAAAACTAATGATGGTTAAATCTGTCAGCCTTATTTTAATAAAATTCCTTGTAGAAGTGTTGATATTTATGGAAACCTAATACAGTAGTAGCCTATTTTTGTATCCTCTTGACCTAAGGTACTAAATTAAAAAGTAAAAAAAATTATAAATACAGTATAAAAATGAAACATGTATTTAAAATAAATATAAATATTAAAATGAAAAATTTGAACTTCAATAGGAACAAAAATTAATAAGAATTAGAATAAAAATTTTAAAATCAAAATCTATTTAATTTTGAATCTAATTATTTTAATTTGTTTTGTGGTATTTATCATGTGGACTGTGTCATATCTGTAATATTATTTATGTTTTATCCACGTGGTATTTTCAGTAACTTTTTAAAATGTCAATACTTGATCAAGGGCTTGAATGCCTTTCATTCCAAGTACAGCAATAATGCTGCTAAATGCTGATGGGCTAATAAAAATGAATGGCAACATCAAATCAAATAAAATAAGATAAAATATTTGAGGTCTGTTGTTACAAAGGGTTACACATCAAATCTGTACTCAATTGGTGCAATATGTAAAGGTCCATGGTTCATTCCTTAGATGCTGGGCAGCTTCAAATGAATGAGGAAGTCATGTTATACTCTTTTGAGACTTAATACACTGTATCTTTGTGAAGGATCTAGCCGGTTATCAAATCTCATGTGTACACTGAGAGCTTGGCTTATCTTTCCTTGAACTCACCTGTCAACTTGTTTCCTCCACAACTGTTGAGTGATGACTGATGCTTGTTGTCTCACTCTCTGCTGGAAACTAGTTTTATCCTCATTGACCTTAGGTCAGTTATTGTTGTGGCCCCATTTCTCTCTTCCTGGCAACTGACAAGACAGAGAACAGTGAAACCTCTTAGAATTCTGGGTCACTGGAACTTTCCCTTTCACCGAGTACTTTACCATGATAACTGCAGGCAAACTAAGGTCAAGGAGGGCCACCGACATTAGCATTGTTTTCTGCATGCCATGTTGCCAATTCTTCTATACCTGGAGGTGTGTGTGTGTTTGTTTGTTTTTCCAGGAATCAGTGAGCTGCTCCTCCTGCTGCATGGGTGATTGCTTGGCCTTGATTCTGTCTTCTCACCACTAGAATCCTGTTTCTTACAGTAGTAAGAGGAAAATAAGCTGCTTCTTGGCTTTAGTGTGGTGATGTCAGAGGTTTCCTTGTACTGAAGGTTATACTGGTATGGTAAGTAAGTTACTGTGCAGAGCAACTATGTAAGAGAGAAAGCATGACAAGAGGAGGACTGTAAATATCCTTGACTCACACCCTCGAATGAATTACAATATACACAAAAACTAAAATTATGACACCGCAGAAACAAATAGTTATGTCAGCAACAGTATTTGTATACAAATTAGAAAAGAAATTGATACATACACATACCCATTTTACCCATGCAAATGACATTCATCATTATGCAGCAAGAGGAGTAAATTGAATATTCACCAGCCATTCCCAATCCATTAAATTTTTGAACTAAAGGAATTATGTCCTCTATAACAGGGGTTCTCAATTGTTTTCTTTCTCATGAAATATCTACGCCCCTTTTTCAGCACTTCTCATAGGATACTTCGCACAAAAATACTGATCACAAGATCTACAGTATTTGCTTTTGTCTAATTATACTGCAACTACCAGTTTCAATAATAATAATAATAACACACAATTTACTATTCTTAGAGCACTTCAAAGTTCAACAACATTTTGTAAAAAAGATAAAATGTAATGACTTCATTTTTATCATTTTATTGTAAATCGGGCTAACCTCTTCCACTGAACATGCACTAGAATTCATCTGACTGTCTTTGAACTGACTGCAAAGGCCTGGCTAATTAGAGTCGACAATGGCAGAAATAGAAGAGAGTATTCTTGTAAGGAAGTGGTGGTCACATTGTCAAGCAGCTTATTGTCATTAGTGGTTGTTAAGTGTTTGGTAAGGAGATATCGCTGTGGATGACGGGTGAAAGGGAGCTGTGTGGGAAATGTTACTCTATGCCTTTTCTCAGATTTTCTGCTGGCAGGATGTACTGGTCAGTCCTTTTGAAATAACACAGCAAAAGTATGAGTTTATTAGTCTTGAATGGTCATGGGAGCTTCCTGTCTATGGATATGAGGATAGCAATATTTCTTACAATATATGAAATATAAATATTTCAATTAGATTCAATTCAATTTCTCACTCTCTGTGCGCCCCGCCCCCCACTTTGAGGACCTCTGCTCTGTAATAAAGGAATATAACTCACTACCATTATGCATAAAGGAAAGTTTTTCTAAAAACACATTTAAGTGGAAAACAAGAGACTTCCTATTAAGGAACGAACAGCCTATGTTCAATATGTAGCAATACAATATATCAAACAAATTACTTCTGTAAAGTTAGTCACTATCAATCTATTGTTCCATTAACCTAAACACAATATCATGTAGTGTATAGTTATGCCAATCTGTATCTAGGCTACTAGATTGTCCCTAACACGAGCTCTGGCTCTTTGGGACTTGTGTAAATAAGTCTCCTTCTTCTTCTTCTTCTTCTTCTTCTTCTTCTTCTTCAAGAGCTGTGTTCTCTCAAGACGTTGGCGATCAGTAGCACGATCTGTTTTTGTCCATAGCTCTTCTGAACAGTTCGAGTCTTGTCAGCCCAAACCACTGGCTTAAGTTGTCGAGCCACGATATCTTTCTTCACCCCGGACCATGTCCTCCATTATTTTCCCTTGGAGTATTAATTGAAGGAGTTGGTATTTACTGTTCTGCATCATATGACCAAAGTATTCTAGCTTTCTTCTCTTGATGGTATTGAGAATTTCAGGTTTTTTGTTCATACGCTGCAAAACTTCTACAATGGTAATTTTGGCTGTCCAAGGTATCTTCAGCATCCTTTGCTACATCCACATTTCAAATGCTTGTAGCTTCTTGCACATGGCTTCAGTTAACCTCCATGCTTCAACGCCGTGGAGTAGAATAAGTAAATAAGTGATAAAATAAAATAAATATAAAGTAGCAATGCCTTTAATTAAAACTGTGATAGTTAATCCCTGGTGGGAATAGAGTTA
This sequence comes from Meconema thalassinum, assembly GCA_946902985.2. Lineage (NCBI taxonomy): Eukaryota > Metazoa > Arthropoda > Insecta > Orthoptera > Tettigoniidae > Meconema > Meconema thalassinum. The sequence continues at coordinate 197,134,113 of OX336395.1, forward strand.
CAAGAGTGGTAAAAACTGCCAGGAGAAGTTTTATGATCCCTTTTCAGGTTTACAGTATAAACTAGTCAAGTTTTAATAGGGAATAATCAGGATTTCAGACCAGATTATAAGGCATAAATATTTGTTTGACCACCTCATGGCACAGTGACAAGCATTCTTGGCTGTCACCCCCAAAGTCGGGGTTCGATTCCCATCTCAGCCATCCTGAAAGTGGTTTTCCCACTTCTACTCCAAGCAAATGCCGGGATGGTTCCTAGGCAACGACTGCCTCTTTTTCAATCCTTGCCTCAATTACATGTGTAGAAGAGTAAATTGAGAATGATTTGGTGTGAAGAAAAATTGGCAAGAATTGACTTGAAGATATCATTTTTAAAAAGACAATGGAATTATAGCCTAATTCCAAAAAGTTTTTTAAGAATTTTTAAACATTTTAGATTTTAGCAAAATAAGTATTGACTTATTTATGTTGTATGATGTTTAGAATATTATGTTTCATTACATGATGTATAAATTTGAGTTTGCAATGGCTGAAGAATGTTTTTTGAAAACCGAAACACGTACCTGTGATTAAGAACATAAGTTCTTAAGTAAAAGATATTGTATTGAAAAGTGGAACAATTGTAGTAATTATCAGTTACAAATACACACAGTAATACTGCCATCATAACAACACAGGTTATCAGACAAATTCAACACACACCCAAGTGCACAGAGCTACAACCACAATATTGCAATGCCCCTGAAATGAATTATCATCAATTCCTTTTCATTTGAGACTGTTTTGACTTTCAGCATCCAGTCTAGTGTGTAAGCCTCTGTTTGCAAACAAGCCACCTTCACGATCCCCTATTAGCAGTTAGCAGTTACCACTGCGGCCTCCTCTGCTTCTACACCTCCCACTTTGAAATCATTCAACATTGAATCTAACCATCTCTTGGGTCTACTTCTCCTACAGCTAAACTCATTAACCTCTTCTCCCTCATTCTCTTCTCATGAACCCACCATCAAACGAACATCATTTTTGTTTGTGTTTAAATTTGTTATGAAATATATAACGGATTTTATATTTTCACTACCAGCACTCTATGTGCAGAGAATTATGGGATTGAACCCACGCACTGTTAACGGTGCTCATATGCAACACATAGAGATAGGAACTTAACCATATCTGAAAGTTTTCTTATTGATAATTAAATAAAAGTATACACCAAATGGTATAGAATTAATTTATTCCACCTTCTTCCGCTTTTACGGCCTCATTGGACCACTTCAGTCAATCATTTCTTGGTCCTCTTCTTCAGTACCGTAAGTTTTCTTTCTGAGTTGCCCAGTAGCTTTTCATTCGCTCTGATCTTCTCAGTAGTTTTAGTCATGGTTCTGTATTGATTGTCAATTAAATGTAATGAAAGGAAGAGAGAATCCGCGTGATCAATACTTATAATTTAACATTCAAGGGTTACATTAGACCCATGTGGTACATGTTTCGGAGCTTATACTAGCCCCTTCATCAGCCATACATAGAGCAGCACTTATCAGTATCATTAAAAATATCTTAAAAGTTGAATTTAACATGAAATGGATGAAGATAAAAGTGATATAAATTAGGAATGATATGGTGAAATAAATACGAACAAACACATCCAAAAGAGGGGGATAAGAACTAGTACAGCACATATGATTAAAAACACATTAAAAATAACATATTAAAATATAGATCACTTGAAGTTCATGTCGGCAAATATAATTTACAATGTTCACTATGGGTCCTTATGACCTTGAAAATATTCGATTAGGTTCCAATGTTTATCCTTATAAAATCTCTCCACTAAACATAAAGTGGTCTGTTGAAGATGCTGGTATAATAGAGGGTCTGGCTGTTTATGATCTCCTGCTGGAGGTACGAAGCTGATTACTGATCTTCTCAGGCGTTCCTCATCTGTAAATACCCTTTTTACTGTATGACGTTTGTCAATTTTTGGTTGAAATCTTATTTTTATATCTTTCAGTTTTTTTAATTTTTTTTGTTTTGTTTTGTTTTGCAAGTCATCCAAGGTTATTTCTAATTCTTTCATATCTTCTCTAATTTCCTTAATCCATCCTACTTGTAGTTTCATATTCCAAAGTTTCTAATCAATTTTTCTAGATAATCTGGTTTCCGGTGTCCTCATAATGTGACCAAAAATAGAAATCCGTTTCTTCCGAAAAGTATCAGTGATGGGCTCCAGTTCTCTGTATACCACTTCATTTGGTACTATCCGCCATTGTCCATCTCTCTGATTTATATATATATATATATATATATATATAAAACGTATGGCCTTGGGTGCCGGGTGCAAGCTTTGTAATTAGACACCCAGAGGTTAGCTTGCATGTCGAATTTCGTTGTTCCTTGAGTCACTATGAAAGTCAAGGAGGTTAGATATATAAGTTCCTTGAACACTATAGTGCTTTCTAGTAGAGAAATGAGAAACTTTGTGTTGGCGGAAACTCCCGAGATTAATTTTGCCATTATGAACATGGCCTACTGAATTCAAATAGGTTCTTTGACATGCCAACATCGTATGACATACGTGTTGTATTTTTGCCGCCTTTCAAAAATCACTTACCATGGCCAGGAGCGAACCTGAAATCTTGGGGTTAGTAGACCGACACGCTATCCACTCACCCACCGTGGCAAGCTATCTTTCTGATATTTTTTATTTATGCATGTTCCACCTTCATCAATACAATTAATATAAAATTAATTAATTAATCAATACTAGTTTTGGTCTTATTGTGGCCTTCTTTAGCTTTATGTATATCATAACAAATTAAACCAAATGAGAGCGTGTAATAATACGATTCAATGGAATTGTTCTGAAACAAATCAGAAATTAATCTTAAACAGTCATTTTTTAAATTATATTAATTACTAGCAACCCGCCCAGTGTTTTAGTGGTTTATCCGGCGTAAGCTTAAAAGGCGCATGGACGGCAGGTCCCAGACGCAATTCAGAAAAGCCGAGGTGAACAGTGAATCACCAAACACATATACTCTTCTCTGAAGCCTTAACTCACCACGACACGACAGTTTGATGCTGGCCGAAGCTGGGGTGGTAGGATAACTCGCTCCGAAGCTAGTAATTTAAATTTCCACTGAATGGAGATCGTTGGAAGAAATGAAAACATAAAAACACTTACAATGGGCAAGATATGCTGTCATGGACTTTTTTTTGATGAACATTTCATGCTGAACAATTCTTACACTCATAGTATATAGATATTTTTAACGGTTTACCCAGCATAAGCTTAAAAGGCGCATGGAGGGCAGGTTTTTCTTCCACTCGATTCAATGAAATTGTTACTGCTCGGCTTCCTTTGGTCATTAATTTCTTTTTTTCTACAGAAACCTTCTCGAGAAATCCTTTAAAAAATGGTGAAAAGCGCATCAAAATCCATCCAGTGGTTGTCTAGATCAGTGTTTCCCAAACTGTGGTACGATCGTATTGCTGCAGTGGTATGCTGTAATGTTACGAAAAATAAAAAATTTACAATTTAAAAATATAAAAACATTGATATGTTGCCGGAGGACTTTAAGGCCAAAGACAAGGAGCAGTTTTATGAATTAAATTGAGATTCAGAACTAAGGCAAACTTTTTCAAAAATGGCTCTTGTAAACTTTTGGGTTGAGAGGCGTGCAGACTATGCAGACATAGCTGACAAAGCAGTTAGATTTTTACTGCCTTTCACTACTTCGTACTGCCCCCGTAAATTGAATTATTCAGGGACAAAATGAGAGTATTTTCCGTCCCCATGATTAAATTTAACTAGCAAATATAATTTCTGGAAGTCTGACACAAGAGGGTCGTGTTACAAGCTCGACGCTGTGGGAGAGCCCGATCACGTGATATGTTGCACAATGGACGCTTCTAGAAGGCTATTCTTAGCATAGCAACAGCGAGTTTGGAAATTAATATTATAAATATTGTTATAAATTATGCTATTGGATCCCAGTCCACAGCCAATGAGGAGAGGTCTTATTGAAGACGGGATCAACTTTAATTACACAACATGATGAAATTATGCATTTAGGCCCTTAGAAGAAGATTTTCTTATTTGGTAATGAAGAGAATATTAAGAGAAATTATGTCTGATACTTTAAAAACCGCAGATTGGTTAATCTACGCAGTAATAAGCATTAGTAATCTACGCGCTAAAATTATGGTGGGAGATTGATATGGCCGCCAAAATTACGACTTGGAGGGGGAGATCCAAGGATCGAGGTTCTTATTCCAGCAGACTTTGAAGAGTGAGGAAGTGATTTTACTGGGTTAACGGAGATCCCAAAGCTTAGTCCGAGTGCGACGATTGTCGACTTGTGAAGACGAGAGGACAGCTAGGTGGAGCGTTAGAGATCACCGCACTTCCATTCTGTGCGAAGTTGCGTGGAACATAGTTTTGATTATATCTCTTATAATATTGAGATTGGAAGTTAAATAAGTGAACATTTATCAAGAACAGGTCGCTTACTATATATTGCGAAAAGTCGAGCGCTTAAATATTCACCGTTTTGACAATATCAGCCTGTCTAGTTACATTTCCAAATGTGTTGGAAACAGAGCTGAAGATCATTATAAATTGTAACGTGAAGTTGGCAAACGCAGTTCAAGTGAACAGTGGCAGAGGACTTTTAGTATTGGCGCAACACATAAACATTAACAGTATGACTATTATTATTCTTCAATCATTATCATTCAACTTAATTAATATTGTTGATATGATGAACTAAACAGTCATGCGCCAGAGACATATTCAATAGCAGAAGTGAAGATACAACAATGGAGCTTCGTTAGACAACGTATTCTTGAATACAGACGTAGTGTACAGTCCACCTTGTGCATTTTCGTCAGTCTGCGGACATTAATATAACATCAATTAGCAATGGAAACATTTCATTCACTATTTATATGAATATTTCCATAATTGTATTCCAATGATGAAGCCGATACATATTTACGACGGAGAATGGAGACTTTACAGAAGAGATTTGTCAAGATGCTAGGGAAGGTAACCCAGCAACCCAGAAGAATTTGCCAGAAGGATGTCTTTCGAGCCCAGGCGAATGTTGGTGAATTCCAGAGAGAGACGTTTCTTATCTCTGAGGTCGCAGATACAAGGTTCGAATGCAGATCCATATCAGTGTCTTGTACTGAGGAAACATCTAAAGTATTGTGGCAATACTTACATTGATCTTCAAGTTTTCGTCTAAATAAGGTATTAGTGTATCTCAATTGTTATATAGAGCTTGATTAGTGACATTCTGAGCAGCAATCTTATTCCATATTTCCAGCGATTTTATTCCATATTTCCAGCAATCTTATTCCATATGTTCGGCTATTTTATTACATATTTCTATGTTTCCACATTTCATGTATTTCAGTGCTTTTATGTATTTTACACTTCAGATGTGTGTTGAGATTTTTATACTGCAAGATTATTTAGAAGATGATTGCATTTCATCTATTTTTCAATGTTATTCTACGGATCAGCTGTGGAACTGACATTAAAATTTTGTTTGAGGAACCATATTGCCTCATTGGAGACTAGTCGTTTCGACTCTCGAATTTTAATAATTTCATTTAACCAAGTATTCTGACATTGTGTCATAGCTTCAAATTAAATTCTTATTAAATTTAATTTGAGCACTTTAATGTAACATCATATTACTTCAAGAAAAGAAGAAACATCGAATGATTTTGTTATATCATTATTGTACATAAACTATCGACGATCTAAGAAATACTAGTCGTTTGATAAGACCAAAGTCTTTATTCCTATGAACATTCTTTGTGTAGAGTGGAAAAACATTACTACATGACAAACCTTTCTTATTATCTGTAAAGCTAAGAGCTTTGTTCATTTAATATGTTAGAGGAAATTACCTTTTGATAGAAGATTATTCAAATCCTTGACTAGGAATTCAAAGCTAGTTTATCCCGGTCAGGATTGAATTCTATCTGACACTATAAATAACATGTGTGTTATTTCATTCTATTTGTGTAACATCAAGTCATTTTGTGGGCATAATATTACAACGATAAACAATTTATAGCTAGACAAGTGAGATGAAACAGGAGTATTATTTTTATTACATGTATTTGCGAGAGATGAGTTAACAGTTAATTATCTTGTTGTGGAGTAAACTTTAGGAGGTTAATCACGACTGTCTAATATCGTTCATTACAATTGGAAGTTTCGTTTGAAGAACTTACGTATGTATAATTGTAGTCCAGTAATCATGTGCAATGATACTGAGGGTCATGCCATTATTTGAGAGAAATTCCTACATAAGATATGTTAATAACAATTAATCCCTTTTGATTATTGTTTAACATAGTAGATGATTATTGTTTATGCCATATATATTGTTATATGAGGTTTTGTAGAGCTATGGAGTGCTCAGGCGAGGGAATTCCGCATTTTAAGGAAGTCAAAGTATTGTTGTTCTTTGATAAAAGGCATGCATCATGATAAGAGCCGTTGTATACATGTAGTCCAGTTCGTGTGAATTAACGATTTAGCTGTGTTAACAGGAGGGTTTCAGCGGAAAAGCAACATGAGAAAGATTGTCTACTCACGTCTATAATACTATTATTACATTTTTATTAAACCCGAATTTATGTAATTACGTACAGCTTACCTTAATCAGTCGACTGTATTATACCGATATGATAAATGAAACCTATACAAGACAAGGTGTATGCAGTATATTGAAACTACAGAACGTTAAAGAAAGAGTGGTTATGTTGAAAAACCAGTGTATATATTTAGTTAAGAATTATATTATAACCGAGACGTTAGAATCTCGAAAGTGTCGCGTTAGCAACACTAGATAATGGATATTATTATAAACATATTACATGTAAATAATTTTTGTGGAAATGATTTAATTAGTTAAACAATTTAATAGGATTTATCAATCAATTGTTTTGGAATAGAGTGTGTTTATGAGCGGATGTTTTGGGAATGAATGATTGTTTATTGTTAAGAGCATATGTGGAACCGTATTGGTCTAGAACAATCCGGAGTGCGAATGAAAGAATGTATAATTTTTTTTAGAATGATTGGTTAAGGAACAGGGCAGTTATATGAACTTTTGTAAGATCTAAATGTTAATTTTTTGCGTGTTTTATAAATGCACACCCTAGCAGTCTCTGTGGGCTAGCAAGCATGATTCACCGTTAGCTCTGGGGAGCGATGACATAATATTTAAGCAGGGGTAGACTCACAGCCTTCTGTTTATTGTATAAACCAGTTTCGAGTACGGCGTGATGCCAGTGTCATTGATGAAACCAAGTTTCTGCACGTGCGTTCTACAACGCAGGTTTGTGAATGAAACCATGTGTATGGAATGCCATTAAGAGGCTTCACTAAACGTTTTTATTTCTACGCTGTGTAGGCCGAGACCAAGCCAAGATCTATACTCATAACTTTTAATACAGCATTGTAGTAAGATGTAGAATTGAAAGGAGGTGTGAATGAGTACGTGTTTTTAATTTTAATGTTAATTGTTAAATTCATTTGTTGTTATTTTGTTTATAGTAGATTAGTTTACTTTTTGTTAATAAATTTGTTCAGATTGTTTTCCATTGTTGTTGGAGTGATTCATTTTAAATATAAGGAGCAGAGTATTGTGGATGTAGTGTAGGCAAAGCTGAAGTTCCAGTCCCCGAGGTAAGTAAAGGTGAGTGCCCCGTGTAGTTGGTTGTTGATCCACAATATTCTTGTAACTGCTGTCTGTAAATCCCTAAAGACCATGTTGGAAGCGATTTCTAATGTTGTATATGCCGGAGCAGTTAGAAATAGGCAATCCAGCGGGGGCAATGGATATTCCAACAGGATCCTTTCCGGATTATCGGGTACAGTACTTGTGTGAGACTGCATTTTCTTCACTTGTTTATAACGAGAATAAATACCGGAATAGGCTCCTACAGTGGAAAACGATCTTTGTTTGAGACTCAGCAATCTTAGACCAGACATTCCTAAGTTGGCTTCTAATCTTCAAGCTCACCCTTCACATTGAAGTTGTTAGTTGAACTTTGGCTTTAATGTTTAATTATTACGAAATCTTTTATTAATATTATTTGTACAATGTAATTTCTGAATGTTTGAATTGAATACTTATTGTAATAAATAATAAAACAACTGGACACACTTTTTATAATTTGAACTTTAATTAGAACAGTCTAACTGTAACAAACACAATTTACAATCCGTCTTTTGGTCCACTGCGTAGTGGTTGTAGGGGTTATAGTTGCTATATCTCCCAACCATTAGGTGGTACGCGAGAGGTTCTCATCTCTTAAAGTGGTACACAAAAAAGTTTGGGAAACACTGCTCTTGATTATCCGTTACATCCAAGAATCGGGGACTTGTTTTATACTATGTAGAGATAGTTAAAGGTGGAATAAATTAATTCAATATCGTTTGATATTTACTTTAATTTACTAACACATTCAAGATTCTCTTCAGAGAAAAATTCTGGTTTTCTGCCGGCTCTAAAACTGTAGTCAAAAGTGACATTAAACTTCTGACTTCATACACTAGTGAGGAAATCATTATGCAACACAATTGGTTGGGCAGAAGAATGTCATGATCAGAGCAAAAATCTAGGTTTATTTGTTATTAATTATGATAAAATCCTGTGACGAGATACAACTTGTACTCTTGAATATTTGGTATGTCATATTGTTTACTTACCGAACTTTTCAGTCCTGGCTTTGCTACCACCTAGCAGCTTCATCAACAACTGTGGCTGTACTCCACGATGCACCAGCTTCTTGTACAGTGGACGTGAAGTCACGGTCTGTCTCCTCATGACTGTTTGATGGTCATGGTTCCATCCCAGTGATGTCGTCTGTTGGTGTAATATAGCTGTGTGTTGTACGTATGTTCTCTTAATTTAGTCTCAGAATAGCAGCTTCGGTGGCGTGGTTGGTAGCATGCTGAGCTCCTATGCCCAAGGTCGCGGGTCCAAACCCAGCCAAAGTCGTCGGACTTTTAAGAGCGTTAAAAATCCCTCAAATCCGGCCGAAATCGTCGGATTTTTTAAGAGCGTTAAAAATTCCTCCGTATGCCTTCCTTCGGAGGGGAAGTAAAGCCGGCGGTCCCGTGTCATAGATTTATGGCATGTTAAAGAACCTTCCACTAATTACACCTGTGTGAAGCTAAATTGTATAGCTTAAGAATGTAAACAATGCTCTTAGGTTCCTACGTTCGTTGCCAAGAGCCGATTGCGGTGGCGTCTGGTAGCTAAGTTCTGAACTATTAGTCGTTGACGGTGGCGTTAGGCGGCAAAAGTAGGAACTACTTGAAATTAAAAGTCTGCAGTCCTTACTTGAATTGAAAACAGATAGCACACACTAATACAGTCATCACAATTAACACCGGTTATCAGACAGATTCTACACACACCCAAAGTACACGGGGCTACATGACCGCGTTGTCGCAGCCCCTAAACTAAGGAACCAACCAACCAAAAATCCCTCAGTGTGCCTTCCTTCAGAGGGGAAGTAAAGCCGGCGGTCCCATGTCATAGATTGGTTGGTTCTTATGTTTAGGGGCTGCGACAACGCGGTCATGTAGCCCCGTGTACTTTGGGTGTGTGTAGAATCTGTCTGATAACCGGTGTTAATAGTGATGACTGTATTAGTGTGTGTTATCTGTTTTTTAATTTAAGTACTGCAACTTAGAATTTTTCAAATAGTTCCTACTTTTTCCGCCAAGTGCCACCGTCAACGACTACTAGGCCAAGTTCAGAACTTAGCTACTAGACGCCACCGCAGTCGGCTCTTGGCAATGAACGTAGAAACCTAAGAGCGTTGTTTACATTCTTAACCTATTCAATTTAGCTTCACACAGGTGCAATTAGTGGAGGATTCTTTAACATGCCATAAATCGATGACATGGGACCGCCGGCTTTACTTTATGGCACGGTGAAGAACCTTCCACTAATTACACTTGTGTGAAGCTAAATTATAGGTTATATTTGACTAATGCTCTTAGGTTCCACCATCCGTCATCAGGAGCCAACTGCAGTGGAATCTAGTAACAAAGTTCAGAACTAGTTGGTCGTTGACAGTGGCATTTGGTAGCAAAAGTTGGAACTACTCGAAAATCGAAATGTCGTCAGTCCTTACTTGAATTAAAAACAGATAACACACACTAATACAGTCATCACAGTTATCACCGGTTATTAGACAGATTCTACACACACCCAAAGTACACAGGGCTACATGACTGCGTTGTCGCAGCCCCTAAACTGAGGAACCAACCAGTCTCAGAATATGTTTTAAGATAGGTTTATGCTGCAAACAACCGATTACTAGAACCCGTAAATGAGTAACACCAGAATGTAAACAAGCTTCGAATATGTCAAATGGAACAGAACAAAATAAACATCTGTACAGTTTTTGGTAACTACGTGGATTATGTAAGAAACTGGCTAAATGAAGGACACATTTCAAGACAATATCAGAAGTTTTAAGTTGATGATACACAGTTCTCATAAAGAATTACATATTCAGTGCAATACTGACATAGGTTTTCATTTCATATTTATTTATTAGTGCCTAACACTATATTTACAGTACACTGAAGGGAGTCTCCGAAAAGAGCAAAGCCCCACTTCGCATTCGGGATGCGTTGGGTTAACAGAATCTTGTTTCGAAATTCCTTTTCTTAATAGCAAAAAATATTTTAAACAATAATAAGAGGAATTTTTATCAATATCTTCCAATATAAAGGGTAAAGATACGGAGGTCGAGTCATAAGTCATGGCAACTAATCGTTTTCTCGCGAACAGGAGACAACACGGAAAATCTACGATATACATTTGGAAATATAGGGCATGTACGTATGCATAGTGCGTAGATAATGCATAGATAAATTCTGACTTCAGGAGATGCTCGTAGGTAAGTGATAGAACACAGACCATTGGTAAACATTGTTTTATTATAGTATAGACAGCAAATACACAATTTGATCTGTACCTCAATTAATTCAACAACCTACTGTAGACCAAAATATTATGTGTACTCGAGTTTGAAGGTTGTTTGTGAAGTAACCAATAGACCTACATAAAATCCAATAACATCATCATGTTCGTCGTTCTATTTTACGTTAGTTCATGTAGTTTTGGAATTTTTAATTTATATTTTAATATTTTTTATCACAGTGGGAACACAAAAAGTGCCCGTTTTTAAGCGTGTTTCAACCATGCGTCACATTTAAGAATTATTATCTCCCAAACCCATCATCAGATTGAATCCAAATTTTAACACAATATACATTGGAATGTTGTATAACTGGTTTATTAATTTCAAAATTTTGTGTGTCCAAGAAACAAAGTAGTTATCATTTTTGTAAGGTAACTTTTTCTCGGCTCGGGGTGGTTGGAAAATGTAGTTCTTGGTTGCGTTGTAATCCTTATACATCAAAAAGGTATGCTGTATGATTGTGAAATTCATTTATAATGGGGTGGGGGGTCTCCGCCCAATCAATACTTATTATAGATAATTATTGATTTATTGTCATTGGGACATGTTTCGGGTCTCTGTCGACCCTTCTTCAGCCAAATAAGTTAGAAACATATTATCATCCATCAGAATCATAACAACAAAAAACATGCACATAGTAAGAAAAATAAGAGAGGAGCATTCAAAACTATATCTAATCTATTGTTAACAATTTCTTGAGTTCTCTTCTCGAATGCATTTTTAATATTTTTCTTTTGCATGAATTTTATGTGCGTTGGAACTAGTTTGTGGTTCCTGCATTCTTCGATAAAATCTATATCTCTGATGGTAGTAGCTTAGATAGTTTCAGTTTAAGTTTTTTGTATTTAAATCTTAACCTTTTGGCCTGGCTCGCCTTATCTTCAAGATTAACTAGAAGGTTTTCCATATCAAAAGGTCCGTATTGACGTGTACATGATGGGCTCCATATCAGCAATGCTGTACAGCATTTCCCGGAGCGGCTAGCTGGTGAACCATGTCTTCATTCCCCTTACAACTACAATCTTTTTGACTCTGAGAGTCGCACATTTTTTCCGTATTGACTGAATTATATTAAGAACAAAGTTCCAAATGGTTCCGCCTCGTCAATACTGTTTATTAAAATGTTGTGATACAATCACCTGTCTTTTAACACATGGTACATGTTTCAACGTCTAACTCGTATTGACGTCTTCATCAGCCTAAATATACACCCAGTATATAAAGGGAATGTTTTAAGTGCTGCCCAAATATTTAGGCTGATGAAGACGTCAATACGAGTTAGACGTTGAAACATGTACCATGTGTTAAAAGACAGGTGATTGTATCACGACATTTTAATAAACAGTATTGACGAGGCGGAACCATTTGGAACTTTGTTCTTAATATTACAACTACAAACCGATATAAAATAAGTGAATTAATTTACTTATTTCACAGTCATACAGCATAACCTCTTGATGTATAAGGATCACCACGCAACCAAGAACTACATTTTCCAACGACCCTGAGCCGAGAAAAAGTTACCTTACAAAAATGATAACAACTTTCGTTCTTGAACACACAAAATTTTGAAATTAATAAACCAGTTATAGAACATTCCAATGTATATTGTGTTAAAATTTGTATTCGATCTGATGACGGGTTTGTGAGATAATAATTCTTAAATGTGATGCATGGTTGAAACACGCTTAAAAACGGGCACTTTTTGTGTTTCAACTGCGATAAAAAATATTAAAATTAAATTAAAAATTCCAAACCTACATGAACTAACGTAAAATAGAACGATGAAAATGATGATGTTATTGGATTTTATGTAGGTCTATTGGTTACTTCACAAACAACCTTCAAACTCGAGTGCACATAATATTTTGGTCGACAGTATATATATGGTGCACCATATTAGGTTAAATGACCATTGATAGTTTAGTGCTACGCTTTATCATAATGTCACTCAATTAATGCTTTATTTTTGGCTGATGAAGGGGACAAAAATTGTTCATTAGTCCCTGAGACATGTACCGTTTCCAAGAACAACTTGGTTAATATTTTTTTCATTACAAGTATTGATTCAGGCAGAAATATAACCTTTTTTAAACTGTATCATTTCAGTTATCAGACAAGTTCAACACACACCCAAGTACAGTACACAGGGGTGATGACCAAGATGTCCCAAACCCTTAAAATAATTAAAAACAATGAACAAACTAAATATCACCTCCTCCAGTGGAAATAGAGGAAAGGGGCGAAGAAGGATTTTGATGGCTGCATGACATATGAACTGTTCTTCTTTCTGTTGATAGTGCCTACACCAACATCTAGTAATGGATATGCACAGGAAGAGTTTTTACAACTTGAATATTGGCCACCCAAGATAATTGAGCTGTCATAATGTGCTAACTGACTGGAAAACTACCTTCTCATAGGATCTATGGTTTCACAGTTTTATGTACAAAAACATTGGTAAGCCTTGAGTTGATGATCTGCCTGTCCTTGAACTGGTCACACTGCGTAAGAGATGAAATCAAGCTTCTTGCAAGTCATTATCCACCGGACGTTGGTTCTCGTCTAAAAAAAACGAAGCATTCTCAAGGACATTTCATGAAAAACTGTTGTATGAAATGTCGATCAATTTGTACCTTAGAGATTTCTTCTTCTAAGTACAGATAGAGATAAAATCTGCCACACAATTGTCATAAACAGGGTGTCACCTGGGTATAGCGATTGCAACCTAGATCCAAGGCAATCGGCTCAACATATTGTAACTTTGCCCTTCACCTTGTCCTCCAGTTTCCTTCTGCGGTAAAACCTTCCTTCAATAGACGCTTTATAAAACATAAACTGTGTTACGCGGAGAACGGAAAATTTCCAAATTTCAGAATGCAGTGTCTAAAGTTTTCAGGCACCCTGTGAAAGTCTACCTTGTCTACTGTAACAGTTGATTTTGTAGCTATCAAGGAATGTGCAAATAGGTCTTCCTTCTATTGTTCTCCAACTTACACATCAAAGTGAATAGCTAATCGCCCGTTCCCTGTTCCCCAAGCTTTTCCTAATGCTCGCTTTAATGAGCTGTCAATCAACAAATGCCTGTCTTTGTCTCGGCCCTTGTCCTTCAGCTTAGAATTCATTTTGTAACTGAGCACTTTTCAACTTACGTTACTGACATAGTTCGGCAGCAGTCATTATGACTTTGAAAGCAAGAGTTGTGCTTGATCTTCGCATGAGAGTAAAAGTTATACAGTACTGTATTAATATGTAAATACACTGAGTAACGTACATACACCATGTTATTTTTCCTCAGTATGTCCATGGTTTAATTATTCTAGCATAGAACTACCTCCGTTAACCGGAAACCTATCTGTAATGGAAAAATGTGTGAGTCCTGTTCGATTCCGTTGAAGGTAGGTTCTTCTTCTTCTGCTTTTACGGCCTCGTTGGACCACTTCAGTCAATCATTTCTTGGTCCTCTTCTTCAGTAAGTTTTCTTTCCGAGTTGCCCAGTAGCTTTTCATTCGTTCTGATCTTCTCAGGCGTTCCTCATCTGTAAATACCCTTTTTACTGTATGGCGTTTGTCTCTGTATTTTTGGTTGAAATCTTATTTTTATGTCTTTCAGTTTTTAATTTTTTGTTTTTGTTTTGTAAGTCATCCAAGGTTATTTCTAATTCTTTCATATCTTCTCTAATTTCCTTAATCCATTCTGCTAGTTGTTTCATATTCCAAAGTATGTTAGCTGTTTCAGGGTGCCATGGCATGTGCCCTATCAACCTATCTTTTTTTCATTAGGAATCGCCAGAAACATCTCTCCTCTCCCACATGTTTTAATGCCTCATTTGTTTCTCTGTCTATCCATCTACTGTTCATCATGCTCTGGTAACACCATATTTCAAATGTTTCTAATCTCCACTTTTCTACTGCACCAACAGTCCAAGTTTCACTCCCATAGAGCACCACCCTCATGCAATACCAGCACTTTTAAATTATTATTATTATTATTATTATTATGATGCAACAAGCATGCACCTCTCTTTCCTTTTCCTATCTCAACCTACCTCAGAAGTGCTGAATAGCTAGGGATTCACCGTTCGCCAGGCATGCTGTAACTGCTTGCATAACTCATGCTGGTAACATACATTTCCATGTGGACAATTGAGTGATATCAGCATCTTTCGTGTTACTGATAAAATAGGGATGTCCAAATATCCCTCCCTATATTATTCTGCTAAGGTCCCATTCCAGTTTTGTACCGAAAATAAGGTCCCATTAACACCAACCTACACATATGGGGTACCTACAGGTTCAGCATAACCCAATGCATAAGCGAAACGCACTCACTTACTCTTTAAATGCCTCACAATTAAATAAATACCTTAAAACATGTATATTTACAATGAAATAATGAAAGAATGCAACACGGTAACCATGGTAACAGAATCTCACAGGTCCATCTATTTCTGTAAGATGCAATGCAATTCCTTACTTACTTACTTAGTCGGTCCTCTTCTACCGGTTGGTGTCGAGGTTTCACAGAGAGATCTCCATCCTTTCCTCTCTTGGGCCTTGATTCGAGCTGCTGTCCATTGAATGCATCTTAATCCGCGCCAGTTTGTCGTCTTCTTGATCAGTCCGGTTATCTCTCTGTGTTTGCTTTTAGTATGAGTGGTTTCGGAATAGCAGGTAACTGGCCTACTGATTCCTAGCCTGATGGGAGGACTGCTCCCTTCTGGCATCCAGGCTTACCATCTGGTTGCTTCCTTGCTAAGGTGTTTCCGTCAATTACTTCCTGAGCCAGGGAATTTGTTGGTTGGTTCTTAAGTTTAGGGGCTGCGACAACGCGGTCATGTAGCCCCGTGTACTTTGGGTGTGTGTAGAATCTGTCTGATAACCGGTGTTAATTGTGATGACTGTATTAGTGTGTGTTATCTGTTTGTTAATTTAAGTACTGCAACTAAGAATTTTTCAAATAGTTCCTACTTTTGCCGCCAAGTGCCACCGTCAACGACTACTAGGCCAAGTTCAGGACTGAGCTACTAGATGCCGCCGCAGTCGGCTCTTGGCAACGAACATAGAAACCTAAGAGCGTTGTTTACATTCTTAACCTATCCAATTTAGCTTCACACAGGTGCAATTTAGTGGAAGGATCTTTAACATGCCATAAATCTATGACATGGGACCGCCGGCTTTACTTCCCCTCCGAAGGAAGGGAATTTGTCAAGCCCCTCTCAGGCGCATCCCTGAATCCCTCCTCCTTTCTCAACACGGGCTTGGGACCGGCTATGGCGGAGTTCGCAATGCAATTCCAATTATTACATTACTGTGAAAGTTTCTAGACGGTTATAAGGTTATCACTGAACCAAATTAAGCTGTAAAATTCATCAATACATACAGTATAAAAGACAGCCCCATAAATTGAAAACTTGGAAACATCCTGACTTCAGAAGGGGTGAATGGCAGTTGGATCATGTCTGCATGGATAAATTTCACCATCGCGAAATTCACAATGTCAAGGTTCTAAGGGGAGTTGACTCAGGATCAGACCACTATGTGGTAAAGAATAAAATAAAATTAACTCCAATGGCCAAGAAAAAAACTAATAATAATAATAGGAGGAAATTTGATCCATCTACCTTAATAAAAAATATAGAGTACTGTGAAAGAACAGGAGAAGAATCTCTCAACACTAAAACATTGGACGAATTAATCACTAAATTAAAATCAATAGCAGAGGAGTTAGCACCAATAAATCCAAGGAAAAAACATGAATGGTGGAATGTAGATTGTGATCAAGCAATAGAGAAAAGACACCAAGCATGGATAAAACATCAAGCTCTAAAGTCAGAAGAATCAAATTTAGAACTAACTATACAAAGAAAATTAACCCATAAAATCATCAGACAAACGAAACGTAATCATCTTAAAAATACACTGGAAAAGATAGAAGACGATTTCAAGAAAAAGCAATCTCGAGATTATTACAAAACATTTGGTAAATATCTAAAAAAATTTGAAGCTCCAACATTAATGTTGAAAAATCAAACAGGAAAGTTAGCACATTCTAACCAAGAAAATACAGAGATCCTTGCAGAAGCATTCGAGAAACTGTTAAATTGTGATGATCCACTGGAAACCCTGCAAGTAAACACTGATACACCTATTTTAACTTCACCTGATTTAATAAATCCTCCAAACATTAATGAAGTAGAACTCGCAATTAAAGAACAAAAAAATTACAAAACTTGTGGCGAAGACTTAGTCTTTGCTGAAATCTGGAAAAATGCTGGTAAACCTGCGATTATAAATCTTCATCAACATCTAGTTAAAATGTGGATTACTGAAGAAATTCCTGCACACTGGACCACAGGAATAATCCATCCATTATTTAAGAAAGGAGACAAAACGAACCCAGATAACTACAGAGGAATTACCCTTCTGGACTGCACATATAAAATTTTCTCTCGTATAATTTACAACAGGATCAAAAACATTCTGGAACCACAACTTGGAGAATATCAAGGAGGATTTCGCCCTTACAGAAGTGGTCCAGACCAAATCCTTAGCCTGAAATTAATAATGGAATATTACAAAAACAGAAATAAGCAACTCTTTATCACTTTTATAGATTTCAAGAAAGCCTATGATAGTATTCATAGACTGACACTGCTAAAAATCCTCAGATCATACGGTCTCCATCCTAAATTGATAAAAATCATTCAATTAACATTAACAAACACAAATTCGAAAGTTAAATTTAGGGGAGAAATATCAACAGCTTTCACAGTAAAAACTGGTCTCAGACAAGGTGATGGATTATCCCCTCTGCTTTTCAATGTGGCTCTTGATTATATCATGAAGGTTTGGCAAAAGGAAAACCCTCCTAAGATCAAAATTGGAACAAAACCATCAATAAAAATAAACTGCTTAAGATTTGCAGATGACTTGGCTCTTTTAGCACTAGACAAGGAAGAGGTTTGTACTCAGATCACTAGTCTCCAAGAAATTGCTCAAGGGATAGGATTACAGATATCCTTTGAAAAAACTGAGATCATGCCTATGAAACCCTTAGATATAAATGAAGTCTATATAAATGATCATAAAATTAACCTAGTTCCTCAATTTAAGTATCTTGGAGAAATTATAACACATAACTTAAACGAAAAAGTAACTTGGATAAATAGAACAAATAAAATGAAAAAGGCACAATCTCTAACCTGGTCAACATATAATAAAAAATGCCTATCAATAGCTACTAAGATCCAACATTATAAAACTGTAACTCTCCCTGAAGCCACTTATGCTTGTGAAACACTGTTCCAAATTAAAAATGAACAAAGAACTGATCAGCTCCTCAAAACGGAAAGAAGAATCATTAGAACGTGCATAAATAAAAAGTATCAGGTTGAGGGAGTCTGGAGGATTCTCCCAAATGAAACTGTCTATCGTGAGATTGATCCAATCACCAGCACAATGAAGAAGAAAAGAATTTCATATTTTTTTCACATCTTACGGCTTCCAGAAAACAGAATTGTACACCAACTGGTGATGAGAAATCTAGGAAAGAAAACTGGAGGTAAATGGATCCAAGAAATCCAACAAGATCTCAAAGCAGTTGGACTCAAGATAACAGATGCCGAGGAGAAAAATAAAATTAACACCATACTTAAAACTCACAAATTTTCTGCAGAAATGACACACAGAAAGCCTATGGAGATTTCAGATGAGTTGAGAAAATCCCGATCTGAAAGAATGAAAAAGTACTGGAAAGAGCGCAAGAACCAAGCAGTACTACCTTCAAAGAAGAAGTGATTGTGGAACGACTCAAGTGGTCCAATGTGACCAATCAAGATTAATAATAATAATAATAATGCGCTTAAGGGGGTCAAGGGGCACTCTAGAATTTTTTCACGCAATTTTCACGTTAGAGTGTGGTACGAAAGGTCTTTTTCACCCGACTATAAAGGGTCTCCGAAAACCACATTTAAAGTGTTTGTGATATTCCCAGAAAACTAACTTCGCTCTGATATACACCTATGAAGGAATGACAAACCCCTAACCACTGCACCAGTAGCTGAATTGATAAAGTCTGATTATTCATACCAAGGATAAATCAGTCATAGCATTCATGATTGAGATTTTGCTACGTGTAGAATATTCGCGGGCGAAGCCGCGACAGGTAATGCTAGTTTATATTATTTATATTTCACAAGCTGGAATAAATCAGTCCTTGAAGGAGACCATAACTAGTGCACGTTTGTGATGGTTTGGTCACGTCAAACGTATGACAGAAAGAAGAATTGCAAAACAATGGTTGCATAATGATATTACTGGAAAGAGACCTATTGGAAGACCTAGGATGAGATGGCAGGAAGATACCACATCCAAGGAAATCACCTGGGATAAAGTCTTGAAGGAGCAGTGATACATGAATAGACTAAAATGGAGAGTGCTCGTAAACCACACCCGGGAAACTGGAGTGGAAACTTGATGATGATGATATTTCAAAAAACGATAAAATTTCTGTCAAAACTTGTGATGAAAACACTATTATTCTGGTTCGTGCAACGGAATTTGAATTGAAGAATGGATCTCGGAGGAGCTTGTAAGACGAGAGCATCAAATTTTATTTAAAGAGCACTTTGGTAGCGAATGCCTGCTCTAGAGAAAGACTTTCCTAAAATGACTTTCTAATACGTAAGCTACTGTATATTTGATGTAATATAATTTTTTTTAGAAATGCTTGTGCCGTTCGACTTTTTATATCCTTTTTGCAATGTCCATCACTGCTTAATTTACTTTACCATCAACTGTAGGTGCCTCGTGAGGACAATTGAGTAACTGTCTGATCAGAGAGGCAACGCCCCGGCCAAGAAAACCAAGATAAATGGCCAGGGGGACCTGTCGCGCTGACCTCTCAGCACCCCTCAGTCTGTAGGGCAAATGGCTGAGCAGTGGTCGCTTGGTACGTCAAGGCCTTTAATGGACCATAGTCCCATGTTTTTTTCTTTTTATAAATTGAAGGTATTGGGCATGATTGAGTAAATGATAAGCTAAGGGAAGTAGGAGACTTCTGCTATTTAGGAAGCAAAATAACTAGTGATGGACGAAGTAAAGCAGACATAAAAAGTAGGTTGGATCAGGCAAGGAAAAAATTTCTACAGAAAAGAAATCTGTTGACATCAAATATAGATTTAGGTATTAGAAAGTCACTTTTGAAAGTGTCTGGAGTATGGTGCTCTATGGAAGTGAAATTTGGACTGTTGGAGCAGCAGAAACTAGGAGAATAGATGCACTTGAAATGTGGTGTTACAGGATAATGATTTATATTTCAAAACTCTGCCTTGGCTGATTTTTAATGTAAAACTGGATACAAGTGTTTTTTAATATTTATATCATACTACCAAAATAATATAATTTGTGGACATTAAATGCAATTAGAAGGTCTCCTTTCTTGGTTTACATAATTAAGCCACGTACCCACTAGGGGACAAGTTGCGGAACATGTCGCGGGACATGTTCCGGGGCATGTTGCACGGAACATCTTGGAACAAAGCCGCGCGTTATGTCGCTCGTACACACTAGCCAGTTGTTGCAGAGATGTTGCCCGAAGAGGTTGTCTTGATCAGCGCTGCGTACATTATTCTAAGTGAATCGAAATGTAAGAAAAAGAGAAAGAGAAGGTGGTGGGTGCGGAACTACTTACTACAGAGACAAAGAAGAGAAGATATTTTAAGTGATCTTCGAATATCTGACGGATCATTTGTAAATTTTACTCGAATGACAACAACTGATTTTGAAACTTTGTTACAATTGATCGGGCCTTCTATAGCCAAGCAAGACACGAATTTTCGAAATGCTGTTGGCCCTGCAATCAGACTTGCTATTACATTGAGATACATGTCAACTGGAGATTTATATGCTTCTTTGTCATATACTTTTAGAGTGTCAAAGCAACTCATCAGTAGAATTGTACCAGAAGTGTGTAAGGAAGTGATCAATGCATTGAAGATGTATGTAAAGGTGAGTACAGAATCTATTTTCTTAAAGTTACATACATACATGATTAGGTCATCGTTCCGATATAGGTACGGTGAACAGCGTATCGTGGTTTTTTTTAGCGTATGGCTTTTAGTGCCGGGAGTGCCCGAGGACATGTTCGGCTCGCCAGTTTTTGTAGCTGCTTCGAGACGGACACCCAATGGGTGAGCTGCAAGTACCGTTGGGGAGGGAAGGAGGGAAGTTGGAATGTAAGGACGAGGAGTTGGAAGGTAGCGGCTGTGGCCTATAGTTAGGGATCAACCCCGGCATTTGCCTGGAAGGAAGATGGGAAACCACAGAAGACCATCTTCAAGGTTGCCGGCGGGGGGATTCGAACCTCCTCGCCTCCCGGATGTGAGCGACTGCCATCAGTCGAGGTGGGAAACCTCGGAAAACCACTTCGAAGATGGCTGAGGGGGAATCGAACCCCCTCTACTCATTTGGGCCACCCGAGGCTGAGTAGACCCCGTTCCAGTCCTCGTACCACTTTTCAAATTTCGTGGCAGAGTCGGGAATCAAACCCAGGACTTCCGGGGCGGCAGCTAACCATGCTGACCGCTACGCTACGGAGGCGACTCCTAATAATGATACGGTATTAAACAAGTTTGGATTGTATTCAAAAAATTAGCTTCAAATTTTCGCCAAACATTATCCTCAGCTTATCCGCTATCCGCACAGCCATGCAAACTATATCCACACGGCGAAACCTCTTGCGGATATCCGCAAGTTTATCCACGGATATCCGCATCCACGTAGGGCTTTACACATGAGTATAGGAAAAGGAGTGGAGCATTGCGAGTTATAGGAAACTATAGATGTTGTCACAACGCGGCCAAAAGTGGAGGTGTTCCAACAAGGAATTAATTTACGAATGCATCTTGTTTTGTAGCAGAATGCATATTTATAATAAAATAAAATAAAGTAACTGAAATAAAATTAAATAAATAAAATAAAATATATAAAAGGTATTATTGGCAACATTGTAGCAAGGATTTGTCTTAGGGACTGGCTACTTAAAATACAACCTACGCCTAATGACCACAACTATCATTAAAAAAAAGCCCTCCTGCCGGGTGACAAGCACTTGTAAGGGGCTGAAAAATCGAACACAGACCGCTCCCTTTGCTTGCCAGTGGGTATCCGTGGAGCGGCACTAACTTCGAGGATATACCGTACTCTAAATATGTCCAACCCATGTTGAACTTTGAGTATATATAATTTTAAAAACCAACGTTAATATTTTCGCAACCAATGTGAATTTGGTCCCTACTATATCGTTTAAAAGCCCATAGTGCAGGATATAACTCGCATGTTTACGAAGCTACAATATAAAAATTAAAATGTGCAGATCTGAATAGTAACTGAGAAACACAAAGAAAATGACGGCACCTTTTATCTTTATCATGTGCAAGGGTAAAGAAATCCAGGAATCTGGAATAATACCAAAAGTTGCTAATGAGTAGTATCGAAAACGTATTTGAGATAACAAGAGTAGATAATGAAGATCAGCACAGGTTGACACATTCCAAAATATATTTATACGTCCAGTTTGGAGTGTGGGGCAGTGAAATACGCCTCAGGCAACTTCCCCAATTAAGAATTTTCCTAGTTGCCACAATGGAAAGAACTCATTAGCGCAGCTTGGTATCACCCCAATTTTGAACACGAATGTAAGATTATAAGTTATTGAGATTTATTACAATTAAGTTACAATATTACAATATAAACAAAAACAATATTAACCTTTGAACTTTTTTTTTCCTTACGGTATGTTTATATCAGACTCCGTAATATCTGTCATATTCAGACTGTTGCTAATACTTGATGATGCCGTATTTCGGTATTTCCCCATGCGCATATCAAGTAATATATTATTGATATAGTATTTTGCCATGAGTATCGAGTGTTCATCTTTCATCTCGCGTAATTCTGACCCCACATACTGTCCATACACTGCGAATTCGTCCTGGGTTACTTCCAGCATTTTATTTTTTGCGCTGCGCATCACTTCGAAGGCCTCTTCTAATCTCTCTTCGTGTGGAGTCTTTCTTTTTTTCGAATGCTTGGACGTTGTAGGTGTCTCCACAGATGGGACGGTATCGTCAGTACTCCCTGTGTTGGGTGAATCAGGGAATTCGTCATTGGTGTTGTCCTGGCACTGTGTCTGAAATAAAAAAGTAAATCATAATTTCTTTTTCAGGTCCCAACCACTGCAAATGACTGGAAGAAAAAAGCACATAATTACGAAATATTATGGAACTTCCCGCATTGTATAGGAGCTATAGACGGGAAGCACGTTTTGATTCAGGCACCTCCGAATTCCGGCAGTGATTTTTTCAACTATAAAGATCAATTTAGCATAGTGCTCTTGGCTATTGTAGATGCTGAATATAATTTTATATATGCGAATTGTGGTGCCAAAGGAAAGTCATCTGACAGTGGAGTGTTTCAAGAATCTTCATTTTATAAAGCTATGGCTGTAAACCAGCTCAATTGGCCAGTGCCGGAGCCTTTGAGATACGATGAACCGAACATGCCCTTTGTACTAGTGGGAGACAGCGCGTTTGCACTGACCGAAAACATGATGAAACCATATCCCGGTATCCACGCGCATATACAATTACCGGCTTTCAAGAGCTAGAAGAGTTGTAGAAAATGTATTGGGCATTATGTGTGTTGTGTTTCGTATATTTCGCAATCATATTTCTCTCCAACCTGCAAATGCTGAAGTTGTTGTGATGGCATGTGTCTACCTACATAATTTTTTAAGGCGAAATAAGCAATCGAGAGCACTCTACACCCCACATGGAACTTTGGATGGCGAGGACTTAGATCATAACATCGTGGAAGGATCTTGGCGCAGAGAAATTGTACCTGGTATTATGTTGAATTTGGAAGCGGTAGGAAGACCACCCACTCACTCCGCTATGGCAATAAGAGATCAGTTCGCTGAATATTTCATTAGTGCACAAGGAGGTGTTCCTTGGCAGAATAATGTAGCTTAGAAAGAAACTGGTAACTTTGTAGATATAGAAAAATGAAATAGTAAATTAACAAATAATAAGTAATTAATGTACCTATGAAGTAGAGTATATCTGTTTAGTATGTAAATAATTTACGTATCATACACATTTATCCATATGTAGGCACTGTAATAAAAAATATCTTACATTAATTAAATGTGACTTACTTGTGTCTCCAACGTGTCTATGCTGCCAGAAGTTGTCGCTCCTCTCAGTAAGAACTTCATGGAATCCCAGGCAAACCATGAACTGGATTTCACGTCATCCCGACTAGTACCAGTGATTTTAGTACCAGCAATTTTTTTTTTTTTTTTTTTTCACGAATAAACTGTGAGCGGAGCGTGTGGACTTTGCCCTCTACATCTTTTCTTGCCAATTTCAAAGTATTGGCTATATCTTCCCACGCGTCATTTTTCTTAATCTTATTTTTATAGTCCCGGTTTGAAGTGTCCCATAATAATTCATTGTTTTGGTACAGTTCAATAAGATTGAGCACTGTCTCGTTTCCCCACACTGCGGACATGTTAAGCGGCACTTATTTAGCTTTCAGGACAGTCTACACTCACTAAAGACTGACGCCAGAATGTCGCGCGGCCCTGTGCGCTCGCTCGGGGTGCGACAACAAGCAACATGTGCCGCGTCATGCACAAATGCTGCACTATGTTGCATGCAACTTCAGGGAACAGTCCGCAACGTTGCGCGCGTCTATGTTGCGCGTCATGTTGAGGGACATTTGTCCCCTAGTGGGTACGTGGCTTTAGTTACAGTTACATTGAAAAACGACCAAGGTAAATAATTTTGAATCATATCTATGTGGGATGAGCAAATGTCCATGAAAACAAAGATGACATTGTACAAGTCCTATTATACACCGATTCTTACATACAGTCTCGAAACCACAACACTAACCAATAGAGATAACTCTAAACTCCAAGCAGCCGAAATGAAATTCTTACGTACCATGATTCAGAAAACCAGGAAAGACAAGATCAGGAATGAGAAGATTAGAGAAGAAGTAGGAATAGATGATTCTCTCCTCAATAAGATCCGGATCTCAAGACTGAAGTGGTTTGGTCACATGAAGAGGATGCCAGGAAACAGAACTGCACGGAAGGAATTTGAAAGAAAAATAGAAGGAAGACGACCCGAGGGAAGGCCACCAAAGAAGTGGATAGATACAGTCAAGAACGATGTAATGCAGAGAGATCATGATTGGGACAAGTTGGTGGAGGAGGAGTGGTACAAGGACAGGATGAAATGGAGGGGGGTCATATACCACACCCGGGCAACTGGAGTTGGTTCAGGATGATGATGGTAATATCGTATGGCCTCGGATGCCGGGTGCAAGCTTTATAATTTGACACCCAGTGGGTAGCTTGCATGTCGAATTTCGCTGTTCCTTGAATCACTATGAAAGTCAAGGAGGTTAGATACCTAAGCTCCTTGAACACTATAGCTCTTTCTAGTAGAGAAATGAGGAACTTTGTGTTGGCGGGAACTCCCGAGATTAATTTTGCCATTATGAACACGGCCTACTGAATTCAAATGGGTTCTTTGACATGCCAACATCATATGACATGCATGTCGTATTTTTGCCGCCTTTCAAAAATCACTTACCACGGCCAGGAGCGAACCTGCAATATTGGGGTTAGTAGCCCGACACGCTATCCACTCACCCACCATGGCAAGCTATGATGATGATCTATGTGGAGATGGCTATGGACAGTGTATGTGCCCCCTTAAACTTTCAGCTGGTCAACATGTAGATATGCCCAATTATATTAGATGAGAACCTGAAAAAAATGTAAATATGATAATCAGGGAACGGATTTCTATGTAAATACCGGTACATATCTATTTAGGAAGCTAAACTTAATTATATTTTGTACTATCTTGACAAATTATGGCATTTGGAGTTGAAAAGTGGACTATTTATCTTCCATATTTGTAAGTTTAGCAGAAGCCTCGGTGGCTTAGGCGGCAGCACGCCGGCCTCTCACCGCTGGGTCCGTGGTTCAAATCCCAGTCACTCCATGTGAGATCTGTGTTGGACAGAACGGAGGCAGACAGGTTTTTCTCCGGGTACTCCGGTTTTTCCTGTCAACATTTCATTCCAACAACACTCTCCACTATCATTTCATTTGTCATTCATTTAATCATTGCCCCAGAGGAGTGCGTCAGGCCTCGGCAGCCGGCACAGTTCATATCCTCGCCGCTAGATGGGGGCTACATTCATTCCATTCCTGACCCGGTCGGAGACTGGAAGCAGGCTGTGGATTTTCATTTTCATTTGTAAGTTTAGCACAAATGCTCCATATTGTTAGTCATTAAAATCAATATAGTCCATATTTCAGCTAGAAAGTATTAAATTATAGTAAATTAGCAGTCCTGTCAATAATGGAGAAACAAGTTAAAGATGAGCATTTAAACATTTAAATTGTGGTACAGGTCAAGTTGCAGATGTGGCAAAAATGAAGATGTACACTGTACTTTCAAAGAACCATGGATAAGAAGCAATGGGAAAGGTTGCTGCAATTTTATGTGAAGATTTAAGTGTCAAGTTAACATTGGATTTAACACCAGCCGGAATTGTGAAGGTCAAATATACCCCATTACCTCTTCTGATGTTGAATGCAGTTTCAGTCAATATAAACCTGTCCTTAAGAGACAATTGGAGAACATTCACTTTCCAGCACTTTAAGTAACATTTTGTAATTCATTGTTTTGGTAACAGAGAATAAAAGTTTGAGTATTCTTCAAAGATCATATTGATATTAAAATTAGAAGAGCAAAGTTGTGTTTCAAGTAGATCTACTTAGTTTGGCTTCTTTGAATTTGGATATTAAAATAGAAATTATAGTTTTTTTGTTTTCTTTTGTCATTTTAAGTCCATATATAATTCCATATTTCTATAAAAATAACTAAATATAAACGGTATGTACATATTTCAATAATTATTAGCATATATAAATCTGTTCCCTGATGATAATTATTGTTTGCACAAATTACAAGGGTCCTTCACCCGTTAAATTGATGCATTTGAATGAATATCGAGAAAAGGGATTTGGTCTACAAACATTGGGAAGTTTGGCAACCCTATAAGAAAATAATTATTACTGACTCACATTTGCCAGCAATAACAATGGAGAAACCACACTTGAGTCCCTTGGATGGTGTTGCAATGTTCTCAGTTTGATTCCACACCTGTTGACTGGCTCAAGGACAGCATGACTCACTCTGTTGCCCCAATAAGCAGAACCATTCAACCATGAAACTTCTTTGTAACTGTCATCGTAAATTGGCAGTGCTAAGCAGTGTTGCTATGATTTGTGTGTTTTAGACTGTAAACACACTTTACAAGAACTTCTTAGCCTTTATTTTATATGTTAAGTTTTTACTGTATTGAAAATGAGGGTCCTGGTGGAACAAAGGCCCATCCCAACCAGTGATATTCATCATCATCATCAACAATTTCCGTTTTCCAGCCTAAGCCGAATCAGAGCAAATATAACACCCCTCCACTTTACTCTGTCTGCC
Source organism: Meconema thalassinum (assembly GCA_946902985.2). Taxonomy (NCBI): domain Eukaryota; kingdom Metazoa; phylum Arthropoda; class Insecta; order Orthoptera; family Tettigoniidae; genus Meconema; species Meconema thalassinum. The sequence goes on from OX336395.1 coordinate 197,161,736, forward strand.
CACCATCCTTCCTCAACCACTGAACTCCACTCCACACTCACGCTGTCCTTCACCAAATCCATCCACCGTACTCGAGGTCTTCCTCGTCCTCTCTTTCCAGTCATCCGTCTCTCCATCACTTGTTTCGGCATTCCTTCATCATTCATCCTTTTCACATGTCCAAACCATCTCAATCTGTTCTGCTCCAGCTTATCATTCAGCTTCTGTACATTCACTTCCTTTCAAAAATCTTCATTTCTCACTCTCTCTCTCCTAATCTTCTGTACCACACTCCTCAGGAATTTCATTTCGACTAACTGTATTCTACTTTTATCTCTCCTCGTCATTGGCCGAGTTTCTGCTCCATACGTCATTATTGGTAAGTAATAGGTCTTGTACATCTTTTCTTTAGCCTTCAGTGGTATATCTTTATCCCAAATTAAACTGTGAACTTGATGATAGTAAACACTCCCACTCTTGTTGATCTCCATATCCAATCTTGCACTTTCCATCAATTCACTTCCTAAATATATGAATTGCTCTACTACTTCCAGATCTACATCTCCAATGTTAACAATTCCTTTTCCCCCCTTTCTTTCCACTTGTCATTACCATCGTCTTACTTTTCTCCACACTGATTTTCATTTCCCATTTCTCAATATTTTCCCTCACTACATCCGGCTGTTCTTGGACCACATTCTCATTCTCTCCCCAAATCAGAACATCAGCAGCAAATAGGATTATGTTCATTCTTGTATCTGTGTACACTTCCTTTGTTGCCTTTAGTATATCATCCATCATCGGTATAAATAGCAGTGGCGAGAGTACACTCCCTTGCTTCAATCCATGTTCAATTACATATGTTAGTTAGTTATTGTTTGCTAATGGACTACGAGTTGGGACATTAAACATACAGACACTGACAGGAAAGGTGGAGGAGATTGTAGATGTGATGGAGAGAAGAAAACTGGATATACTGGGCTTGGCAGAAACAAGATGGAAAGGAGAAGGTCGCAGAGAACTGAGGAAAGGGTACCGGTTGTACTGGAGTGGGAACAGTGAAGAAAGGAGCAGCGGAGTAGGAGTAGTTGTGAAAGATGGAATGAAGGAAGAGGAAAAGGGAATAAGTGACAGGATCATTAAGATCAGAGTAACTGTAAAGGGAAGAAGCCTGGAGATAGCCCAGGTATATGCCCCTCAAGTTGGATGTACAGCTCAAGAGAAGGAAGACTTTGAGGAGGAGCTACAACAGCAGTTGAATGGTCAGAGCATCATTGTCATGGGAGATTTGAATGCACATGTAGGAAGAGAAAAGCAAGGATATGAAAATGTATTGGGAGCAGAAGGATGGGGTACCAGGAATGAAGAAGGGAGAAAGTTGCTGGATTTTTGCAAGAGAAACGGTTTAGTGTTAGGCAACTCCTGGTACCGGAAGAAAGAAACCCACAAAGTAATGTGGTACAACAGTGATTTAACAAAGAAATCTTTGGTAGATTACATGCTGTACGACTGGGAAATGAAGAGAAGTGTCAGAGATATAAAGGTAATACCATCAGAGGCCTTAGATAGCGACCACAGAATACTTGTAATGAACCTGGGAGTTGTTAAGGATAGCAAGAGGACAGAGTACCAGGAAAGGAGAATCAAAGTATGGAAACTCAAGGAAAAGGAAGTCAAGGAAGAATTCCAGAAGATAATAAGGGAAAGGATGCCAACAGACATTCCTAAAACAGGGGAAGAGGAATGGAAGCAATTCAAGAACACAATGGTGGAAGCTGCAGTGGCAGTATGTGGAAGAACAAGCAACAGAAAGTGGTGTAAAGAGACACCATGGTGGAATGAGAGAGTAAAAGAAGCTGTGGGAAGGAAGAACAAGGCTTTCAGAGTGTGGTTCCAGGAAGGAACTGATCTGGCAAGGGAAGATTATAAGATAAAGAAGAAAGAAGCAAACAAGATTGTCGCAGAGGAGAGGAAGAAGTGGATGGTAAAGTGGACAGAGATGATGGAGGAAGACAGCAGAGGAAATAAGAAAGTACTTTATGGGATGGTCAAAAGTAAGAGAAGAGGTCTGCGAGAGGATGTGGTAATGATGGACAAAAACGGAAATGACAACAAAGAAACACTCAAGACAGTGTGGAAAGAGTACTTTGAGGATTTGCTGAATCCAAATGGTCATAGGGAGGAAGACAATGTATTGGAAGATGGAGAAGACAACACAGGAATGGAAAAGGACCTGACTTGGAGAGAACTGGAAATGGCTATAGACAAGATGAAAGGAGGAAGGGCACCAGGTGTGGATGAAGTGAGTGTTGAAATGGTGAAGGCAGCAGGGGAGGTTGGGAAACAGTGGCTGTACCGTGTGATGAGGGTGATATGGAAGGAGAAAAAGACACCAGAAGATTGGAAGAAAGGATTAATTGTCCCAATATTTAAGAAAGGAAGCAGAAAGGAGTGCAGAAATTACAGGGGAGTCACACTCATACCTCACTGTGCCAAGATATATGAAAAGATATTACAAAGTAGAATACGAGCCAAAGTGGAGAGAAAATTGAGAGAGGAGCAGTATGGATTCAGACCTGGGAGATCAACAGTGGATCTCATATTTTCAGTGAGACAGCTCCAGGAACACCACTACGAATTTGGAGAGGATCTGTTGATGGCCTTCCTGGACATCGAAAAGGCCTATGATAGTGTGTGTAGGGAGAAGGTTTGGAAAGCAATGGAAAACATGGGAGTGGAAAAAGGGACTGTAGGCAGAGTGAAGGAGATGTATATTGGAAGTGTGAGTTGTGTGAAAGTTGGAGGGGAACGAACAGACTGGTTCAGACAAATGAGTGGCCTGAAACAGGGTAGTGCACTGTCACCCCTTCTCTTTATTGTGGTTATGGACGAGGTAATGACACGGATAGCAGGAAAGATAGGAGAAGATAAGATGAAAGCAATGGTGTTTGCAGATTATCTCATGGTCTGGGGAAACAAGGAGGAGGAAATTCAGGAGCAACTGAAGGCTTGAGAAGAAACAGTGGGAGAGTACGGATGGAAGTTAAACATCAGTAAATGTGAGATCCTGTTAACAACCAGGAAAAAAGACAGACCAATGAGTGGGATAACACTTGGAGGTGGACAGCTGAAGAAGGTGGAAAGTCTCAAGTACTTGGGAAGTATAGTGGAGGAAAATGGGAGAAATGACAGAGATTACGGAACGTGGCAGACAGGCAGAAGCATTTCTGAGAAGCATTAGGAGCTTAGTGTGGAATAAAGATGTCCCACAAAAAAGCAAGGAAGTGTTATACAGAAGCTACTATATCCCGATACTGACCTATGCTTCAGAAACGTGGACAATGAAGAAAAGAGACATAAGCAGAATACAGGCAGGTGAAATGAAGTTCCTGCGAAGTAGGATCGGAGTAACAAGAAGAGACAGAGTGAGGAATGAAAAGGTCAGGGAAATGGTGAAAGAGGAGCCCTTGCAAGGTAGGATTGAGACATCAAGACTGAGGTGGTATGGACACTTAAAGAGAATGGATGAGAAGAAGAGTCCCAAGAGGATACATGAGATGCAGATGAAACGACCAAGAGATAGATGGCTGAAAGGAGTGGAGGAATGTGTCAAGAAGAGAGGCGAGGACTGGACCAGAGTGATAGCGGAGAGGTGGTGGGAAGAAAGGACTAAGTGGCGAGGCTTATGTTCCAAACAGACCCAGCCTGGGGCTGGAAACTGTACAAGATGATGAGTTAGTTATTGTTGTTTTAAGGGGTGGAACTACGAGGTCATCTGCCCCTTTCAATTACAAACCATCCTGTTTCACCTACAGCTGCTACAATTACTGTACATTCCTTGAAAAATCTACTTATTTGGCCCCTTCATTTTTTAATTGAAAATTGAGCACTAAGCAAAATACACAAGATACAAAATTACTATGCACACAGCGTTGAAAATAATAATAGAATCTGCGATTAATTTCTATGGGAAAGTGGAATTATTTGGGCTGGTGCTTAGTATCCTTGTCATTAATTATAAGGAGTTTGCTTGTGGTGCACTCCTTAATAAGCCTTGAGTGAAAGCAGTGGCTCCTCTGGAGGATAAAAGTGCAAGTTTGGTTTTATTTTTACTTGGAGCCATGATATTTTGAATTAATAGTTTTGTCCTGATGCTTCTACTGAATACTCAGTTATACCATTCTGTTACGTAGTTTCCTTCATAATTGAATAGTGCTATAGCAAAACTGGAAGCCTCCATGGCTTAGGCGGCAGCACGCCGGCCTCTCACCGCTGGGTCAGTGGTTCAAATCCCGGTTACTCCATGTGAGATCTGTGCTGGACAAAACGGAGGCAGACAGGTTTTTCTCCGGGTACTCCGGTTTTCCCTGTCAACATTTCATTCCAGCAACACTCTCCACTAACATTTCATGTCATCTGTCATTCATTTAATCATTGCCCTAGAGGAGTGCGTCAGGCCTCGGCAGCCGGCACAGTCCATATCCTCGCCGCTGGATGGGGGCTTCATTCATTCCATTCCTGACCCGGTCGGAGACTGGAAGCAGGCTGTGGATTTTCATTTCATTTATAGCAAAACTGGAAACTCACAAATATTAAACTTTTTAAAACTTGGACAGGTCCCAAAATAACTGGGTCCTAAAATTCATGTGTTATAACAAAACCAGTCAATTCCAGCACACGTGCCACAATAATTACCAAAAAATATAACCATATTAATTTTAAAAAAATATAGGTTTATTGCATTTCTCTCAATTTTACTTACGATGGAGTAAGCCAGATTTGCTATGTCGCAGCTCATTTTTTCCAAACAGTTAACTATCATAGTGAAATAATATACACGAGATTCTACAACTTACACATTAACTCCTTTTTTTCTAAAAACTTAATGGAGTTGGAATGGGCCCTTACTCCACCGAGCCCCACATTTTTTTTTTTTTTTTTACCTTTTAGAGTAAGAGGAAAGGGTCCATCGCAAAATCAATGGAAAAAGGGTATAACAGACACTTCTTACACCTAGGGTAAAGTGGGTTGGAGACCGTGCAACCTCAGCTGAGTCTCCATCGATTGCACTTACTTGTGCTGGGCTCATCTATGTCATCTTTCCTGTCGACCTCCCTTGGTCACCTCTTGTTCTCTTCCAAACCCTATGATACTAAGGTACGGTATCCGAAGCCTTTGGTGTCTTTCATTTTTCCTGCATTATTGGCCCTTGTCTTGTCTTTCCATATTTCAAGGGGTCAGACCTCTCCTTTTCATAGTATCCTGCCTTCTGCACAAGGCCCTCAAGGAGGTAGGGTGTGTGTATCTTCACCATGCATAATGCTCCCTGGATAGTGATATGCCCTTAAGGGTTTACTGCTGGTAAGCACGAGAGTGGGCAACCCCAAAGGATTCCTGAGCTAGGTCCGATTTTCCCTTTTTCCATTGACTTTAGGGTGGATCTTCTCTTACCCTTTCATGGCTCTAGGCTCTACTTGTTTTAGTCCCCTTTGAGGGTTAAGGGCATTACTTGCCTCCGTCTTTTCCTTTTTTTTTTTTCCCTTCTTCTAGTCGGTAAGTTATTGTAAGTCTGTAGTTAGTTTTAGTTCTACTGTAATTTTCAATTCATCATTTTAATTCACTGTCACCCAAACAATTAAGAACCAATAACCTAAATGTTAGGCCCCTTAAAAACAGTAATTATCATCTTATCTTTCATAGTCGAAAAGTAAATGGATTCGACATGGAAGGTCTTCACCAGGTAGCCAAGATCATACAGTTATAATTTTTACAACCATTAACTTTGTATCTGGAGATAGTTACAGAGATGTATTCCAGTACGGGCACCAGTATGGACAGATGATGATGTCATCCTCCAACAGGACAATGCACCTTGTCACAAGATACTACTTGTCCCGTAATGGTTGCAGGACAGCACTGGCCACCTACATCCCCAGATTCCAATCCAACTTATCCTTGTGGATAAGCTGAAGAAGAGCTGTACAGTTTGCACAAAATAGCATCTCTGAGGAATGTGGTTTCAGTATGTTTAATCTTTGCAGGGAGAATTAATGCTGCCTCGACGACAAAATAAAGCTTGAGGAAATGCATAAAAAAAGTGTCAGGTAAGTGCGGGTATTCATGCAATCATATTTCAAATACAGTATAGTTGAATAACTATTTTAATTATTTATTTTTAGGTGCGGTTTGCCCACTCTTCAGTTCTTTTATTCTAATGTATGTGTGTCATACATTTCATAGTTCATTAATCGTATTTTGTTAACATTCTATTTTTTCTCCTTTCACCTCATTATGATTGTTAAGCTTTGTATATTACATGGTGGCCACTACTCCTGGAAAATCTGGAAAACTCTTGGATTTTTATTAGGTCTGGGAAACTCCTGGAAAATGATGAAAAATTTGAAAACTCCTGGAAAACAGCCACTGTTAATTAATTATAAAGTTCTTTCCATCCTAAACCATACTCCTTCTGCGGTTTTGGGTGAGCACTCTATCGTTAATGAAAGAAATTTCCTCAGGCCACCTGTTTCCGTGTGGGGGAACACGCGATAGTCTTTTTGTAAAACATATTGAGTATAGACAACTTCACCGCAGTAAAATTGCAGGCGGCATTCTTTTCTCTTTTTTTTAAATGCGGATATTTCAGTCACAAAGGCTTTTTTAAAACAACGATTAAATGATTTGTGTGTAGGCATGCGTATCAATAATGCAATCGCCACTAATTTTTGTCAACATCTGTATAAGTAAACCAAACAAAACTGCTTTATTTTGGTCTTGAAGTAGGCAACCGATAAGGCCTCCCAGGACTCGCGCTTATTTTTAAGTCTGGAAAAATGAGAATTACTCCTGGAAAATCGTTGACCAATTTGAGTGGCCACCATGATATTAGCAGCCTTGTAAGTCGAGGAAGCATAAGAAATAAACAACTACCTGTATGAAAATCAAGTAGTGTATTGTTATCACCAATGTAATAAAACTAATGTAAGATTATTTTAGAATAAACTACTTGTAAACAATCTGTATCCAATGAAAATGAATGACCTACAATCCCACCTTTTTCTTCCATGGTAAAAATTCCTAGCTTTTTCTATATAGAAATTACTTCAGAGGATAATGAAAAAATAAATAAATATTAAATTGATATGTCAATTAATACAATTGAATCGCTCGTTGTTGAAAGGCATGTTTCAAGATGCACGTTTTGGTGTTGAATAGAACTATGTCCTGGCAGCGCTTGTGCTATTACCACAGCCGTCAAATTAGTTATTTCATGTTGAAAGGAACTTAGTACAGCAGTTAATGCGTCTCAACACAAAGAAAATAACAGTTATTACATTCATTTTTCAGGCTTCCGGATACATATGTTCATTTAGAAACAAAAGAAATAAACTAAGAATGTGAATGATATTCCTTGCTCGAAGGTTCTGCTCGTTCCATGTTGATATGGACGAAGTCCAGTTACGTATTTAGTCAATAAAAGTGTTAGTAACACACGGAACAAGGCTATTTTGGTTTTATTATATCGGCGTTTGTGTGCACTTTCCACATACAAAAAACTACGTCTCATATTTCAGTACAAGAGCAGAAAAACATTTTTTGTGTTTATCTCAAAACTTTGGACTTAGTGCCTTTCGACAACGAGTAATTCAATTTGAATATGTAGTTATTTGTATTTGTTCATCAGTAAGTTTGTTAAAAGTAGCAAACAAAGATTAAATAATAAAGAAAATATTGTTCTGATGGATAGTTAGCGAAAACATTATAATAATAATGTAATGCGGAAAAGAAGGCATCCTGGTAAGAACAGACAAAAACAGATTGACCAAGATCTTCCGATACATTATGGGATTAAAGGCCACCTCTAAGTGGTTAGGTGAGGTCAAGAGGAATGCAGCAGAAGGTGGAATTACTCCAGAGATAATTGGTGACAGTGCGTTCAGAAGAAGAGTCAATGATTTCAAATCGTTCGAAGAGAAGCCACTACATAAGAAACCTGCAAGGATCATTTCCGAGGAGGAAAGAAGGATGAGAAGCGAAAGAATTAAGAGGTTCTGGGAAGAGAAGAGAAGAAAGGCCAAGAAGCCTCAAGTTTCATGCGGTTCATAGTTGGTCAAATTCAGAGAAAGAAGAAGAATGTAATTCTATTCAGGGATCATCATCATCTCGGGATCCTTCCAGCGGGCCGGGTAGGATATGAGTGGACGATATGCCTCCATCTAACTCTGTCATAGATTTCTCTTTGAATACAGTGGACGCCGCTTATCACTCTGAGACGCAAATAATTTGATAACATTAACCGATTGATAACAGTAGCCGAAAAATAAAAATTGATAGGTAGCCTACAGTATTTATTCATAACCTCCATGCACAACAATAAAACACTGATTCATAACCTATATGCACAACAATGAAACAGATTCATAACCTACATGCACAACAATGAAACACTGATTCATAACCTACATGCACTACAATGAAACAGATACCAGTACACAGCACTGCAATACATTTAACTGTTTACAGTTATGTGAAATATTCTCTAATTGTTGTTTGCTTCTGGTTGTCTCTCAAAAGTCCATTAATGAATCTTTCATATTCATAATGATTTTGGAAGTCCACTGACCTACGCTGAACACCTCGTCGCAAAATATCTGGCGCCTGTCGCATTTTAGGTTTCGCTGGTGTTCGGGAAGTTTTGGCAACATAGTCATCACCAGCATCGCTATCTTCTGCCCTATGTTCTTCACCTCTCATATCTGATTCTACAGAAGTAACTGTGTCACATATGTCGCCTTCTGTCTGTTTCGCATCAGTAATAATGCCCTTATCATTGTTCATCCATTCCTGAAATTCTTCTTCCGTTAAGCCTGAAAGTGGCCTTGAAGACAGGCGCAGTGTAAAAACGGGTCTTTAAGGGTTGGGAGAGTTTTCTTTGTATGCACTAGACTCTCATACTTGAAAACTAGATCCTTGAAATCAAATGCGATAACATAAACCAAATTCATGATCACAATAAACGGAAGATTTTCAATGTTTCAATATTTGTACGTACGGGACTTAAAATTGATTATATAATACACTTAATAACATAATCCGTGATTACAATGATCGGCGTCCACTGGATCTCGGAACGTCAGTCCTCTCGTTAGGAGATCTTCTTTAACTTGGTCTGTCCACCTTCTTCTGGGACGTCCAACAGGTCTTTTCCTTTCGAAGTACTGTCTGGCGATATGTGTCATTGGCATTAGAAATGAAATTAAGTGAAATATATGCGGCATGAAATGAAGAAATATTTTACAAGAATACTTATATCCATTAGATTTTATATTTTCATTGTTTTTCCAGGTTCTCAATTTCATCCTATATATATATTTATTATTTTCATTTCCCTACAGTTTTATTAAATTAATTTCTTGCTTGCCATGGTGGGTGAGTGGTTAACGTGTCGGATTAGCAATCCCAAGCTTGCAGGTTCGCCCCTGGCCGTGGTAAGTGATTTTTGAAAGGCGACAAGAATCACGACATGGATGTCATACGTTGTTGGCATGTTAAAGAACCCATTTGAATTCAGTAGACAGTGTTCAATGGCAAAATTAATCTCGGGATTTTCCGCCAACACAAAGTTCCTCCATTCTCTACTAGAAAGCGCTGTAGTGTCAAGGAGCTTAGATATCTAACCTCCTTGACTTTCATAGCGTTCAAAGGAACGACTGAATTCGACATGCAAGTTGCCCTCTGGGTGTCAATTAACAAAGCTTGCACCCGGCACCAGAGGTTACACGATATTATTATTCTTATTCATTTCTTAAGGTTTAATTGTAATTTGCTGAAGGAAGTCCCTTTGTTGGACCGAAACATGTACTAATTTGAATATAATTTGTGTTGATTGGAGGAGCATTATAATTAATTTAATAACCAATACGATAATTTTCTCACATTTTTCTCGCAAGAGAAACATTCCTTAGCGAGGACCTAAGGACACTTTTGACTCTTCCCAGCACTCGAGCCACGGAAAATCTTTTATCAACGTTAAAAGCAAATAGAGAAGAAATACCCTCAGATTTTTATGGGGGGGGGGGGGGGCATGGTAAATCGGACATGGACCACATCCAGCTTTGAGATGAGGCATGTGTTTACCAGAATGGCGGTACACGGATTCCATCATCTCATCTGTGTGAACACATCATACCATGAGCCAGCTGAGATGTGTGATTGCAACTTATGCGTGCAAACATGTGAATGCTACCACATGGAATTGTGCAAAAAAAAAAAAAAAGAACCCAATCAATTACAGAATATGCAAACCAAGGCACCAGAACACAAACTAGAAACTACTTGAATAATTTGTATTGTATGGCCATTTGGCTGCAATAAAAGTACTATTAAATGATTTTGTTTTTTAATATTATAATGCATTGAGCACATACGGTTCAATATTTGAATAGGATATTACAGGGCTAGGAGGATGATGTCCGGAAGAGGAACGGATTTTCTGTGCAGACTTAATTAGCTTTCAATATATGGCTATGTTTTATTGCACTTGAAATATCCGCAATATACAGTAAATGCTTAATAATTCACATTTTTATAAATTCAGTTTTAGAAACTGGAATTTAGATGCTCTTCTATCTCCTATGTAAGTTTTATCACAATCCACTTGCCAAGTGGCCTGGACAGTCCAGCTGTTCCAGGAACAATACAGAACATTAACAAACAATAAAAATACCTCCATAATTCAAACATTAAAATATGTCTAACAAAATACAGTATTGTACAGCAAGTTAGGGGATTGTGGAATATGAAAACAATCTTCAAGCGAGAGAGCCGATACATCAGTAACACACCTGCGAACTTTTGATTTCCTGTACAATTTATGAATTTTTGATGTTTTATGGATGTACAGATGAATTTATTGTGTTGTACTATTTTTTGATAATTGTGTGGCATATGAGCTTCAGAAGTACAGATGTGACCAAATGATTAGAATAAACTTTCATTTTCCCAATTCATTATTTGTTGAAGTATTTACCACCATATTGTTCGATGTTTTCTTTGTCACTGGTGATTGTGAAATTCCTATTTCTTTCAGCTCTTTCAAGTTTTATGTAATTCTTGTAGGCCAGTGCAATTTATGTGGATGCATGTTTTATGCCAGGATTGGTCTGTTCAGTCATTGGAACACATTCACTGGCTGGGTTGAAATGCTCTATTTTATGCAGGAAGAAGTTATGCATATTTGGAATCCAGTTACAGCCAACTATCACATCTGTAGTTCATAGCTCTTGAGGTAGATGAGAGTGCCATTGTTGCAGATGCTAGGAAGTTTAGGGATTTTATCAAACTGAGATGCCAAAGAAAAATATCAATATGTTATTGATATTGAAATTAAAACACACAAACAACATTAGTGAGAGTTCAAAAATGAAAAGAACAGGCTTCACCCAGTGAAGTGTACTTACAAGTAACAAAGTACTGAATAAGTCAAATCTGGTGAACCAGAAATATGTGGTATACACATCAGTTCGTAGTTGATACAAACAAAGGAAATAGCAACAAATACAATTTTATTCTGTGGTAAATTGAATTTTAAGTCATAGGAAATCAATAAACAAGATCACTATAACACACGTACTCGAGATGCGTGGGTTCGAGCCCCACCGTCTGCCGTCCTTGAAATGGTTTTCCGTGGTTTCCCCATTTTCAACTGCAGGCAATTGCTGGGATGGTACCTTCTGACAGGCCACGGCCAATTCCTTGCATCTCTCTCCTTGCCCAGTTTCATTCACCATCATTCATTTCATCTCTCATTACCTCCTCTCATGAGGTTGGCATCAGGACGGGCATCCGGCCGTAAAAACTATTTGCCACATAGGATTTCATCGCATCTCATCCCCGACTTCGTTGGAAACTGGAATAATTAGGGGTAGGCATACACTATACACACACTAATTTAATCTATAAATACGACAAGATTACCCGGCTTAAGTCATCCATTCTCATATACCACATAAACTCTTGAACAAAATTCAGCAAGCTGTCAACATACTTCACAAAATCACAAGGAATAATACACCTGTAAGTTCTTCAGATAACAATTTTGGAGGACTAGATTCTCGATAACAGTTTGAGCAATAATTTCCCTGAGCATACAATTTCTTCCCATCCTAATTATCAACATCTCTATGAGAGCCAATCAAACAAAAAATCAGTCTCCTTGCACAGAACTGAAGATTCACAAAAGTTGATGACAATGATGTTTCCTACTGTATCAATATGGACAAATGGTGCAAGTTGTTGGAAATACAGTTAAATGATGTGTGTTTTCATTTAGTATTTATTTATTCACTTTCTGAACAACGCTGTGTACCCAATTGTCATCAGAAGCATTTAAGGGGGAACATACAATTCAGGGAGCCAAAACAATAATGATTTTAATATTATGTCTGTGCCAATCATAAATCTTGTATAACAATTATACACATTTCTAAGGAAACACATCTTGGTAATAGAAGCAAAGTTTTAAATGAGGAGTGCCGGAACAAAAACCGCTAAGTAAAGAAAATATTTTGTTACAGAATTCAATAAATACTAATAACTATGTGGCAATTCAAGCGAACTTTTAAGGAAAATCTTACGGTTTTTGCGTAGAAGATGCTTGTAGCACAATATTTGATGTCATATTTCACCCAGTTCTCTTCTCAGAACCATTAAAATACGATTGCAGCAAAAGTGGATTTATCGGTTTATGTTCCGGCACTCCTCAAATGTTCAAACTTTTCTTACGTGGAAGAAATTTCGAAAACATTGAAGCTGTGGAAGTGGATCTCGCCGAATTCTTTGCATCAAAACGCAGAGACTGGTACCGTCGAGGGATAAAATCCTCGCTGAAAGATGGCTCAAGGCCATAGAATCTGATGGTTTCGACTTTGAAGAATAGTTTAATTTTTTTGTCCGAAAACATTCCAAAGACAATTTTCTTTAAAAAACTACATTACTTATGACTCCAGATATCCCCTGTATATAATATAGAATGTCAACATAAATATATCTAACTTGCTGTCTACTGGTATAAAATAACAAATTTAACAAAGTAGGAACCTTATGAGCAAAATGCAATGAGAAGTTGTCTACTTCAGTTTAGAATCTGGAGAATGCATTTTATGTGTGTTTATTTGCATCATCCTCACGACTACAGATAAGTGCGCGCACAAAACTGCTAATATTTTAAAGGAAGAGACAAGAACATGGACTAATGCACAATTAACTCACTAATTAAAGCCATGAATGGAATGCAAACTATTTCCAGCAACTCTTTGAAATGCATTTTTTTTTTCTGGCAAGGTATATCATGTTCTACAACCAACCATCTGTCTAGAGTCTTGTTGGTGATACAGTCAAGTTCTCACGAGTATTAAATTTTTTTTAAATCTGTAAGAAAAGAACACAGATGATTTATATATACACTGGCATTTTCCCAAAACACAAAGCCTGGGTACCAAGCACTTCACGGACAGAGTCCTTAACTCTTTTGTACTTTTCTCCCTTAAAAAAATTGTCAGTGTGACTCTAGACCACTCAAAAAAAAAGCGAGTTCATTTCAAGTTGACAGCTGGTCCGATCCTCTTGTGTTGAAGTTTGTCCCAGGGTGTGACGCCACGGACTGTCGATTCGATGGGCAGAGAGTAAAGATCGGCAGCTAGTTCGTCCAAACCCACTTCTGCATCTGCTTTGGCTTGCTTTGCAGCTTCATCCACAGCAGATCGAACCTCGTTGTCGATTGTCTGGAGGCAGCCGGACAGGCAATTGTCTGAATTAGTATTGTTACACAAATAGCAGTTGCACATTACAAACTTTTGACATTCTCTATAGGAAAACACAACAAGGTGGGCATACAATCTATCCATCAATCAATCAATCACTCACTCACTCCACCCTGCACCATCCACTCAAGAACGAAGAAGAATCTCCCCTGCATTGCACAATATTTTGAGATAAGAACTGTTTGTTGTCTGCCCCACGACTGGTAGATCAAAACGAACTTGTCAGGGCTATAGCATTGAAGGTGTGTTCAGGTATGTAGACTATTCTTGTCCTTTTTATGTGAGCCTTCCTTTTATCTCTCCCTCTGCCTGCAACTGTCTGTCACTGTGTTTGTTGTCATTTGTAGCTCCTCAGTTGGTCAACACGAATTTGCCCAATGACTGGGCAGGGTACAATGTATGTACAAGATATGTAAATAACACTCCTGGAAAAAATTACATTTATTAGTTAACTATCAGAATCATTCACTATAAGAACTGGACTCCGACAAGGAGACGGACTTTCACCATTGTTGTTTAATTGTGCATTGGAGAAGGTTACAGTGTGGTGCAATAGCACCTAGTGTAGTGTTATACAGTGTTGGTATTACTACTAGTGGAGTGTTACAGTGTGGTGCAATAGCACCTAGTGTGGTGTTATACAGTGTTGGTATTGCTACTAGTGGAGTGTTACAGTGTGGTGCAATAGCACCTAGTGTGGTGTTATACAGTGTTGGTATTGCTACTAGTGGAGTGTTACAGTGTGGTGCAATAGCACCTAGTGTAGTGTTATACAGTGTTGGTATTACTACTAGTGGAGTGTCACAGTGTGGTGCAATAGCACCTAGTGTGGTGTTATACAGTGTTGGTATTGCTACTAGTGGAGTGTTACAGTGTGGTGCAATAGCACCTAGTGTGGTGTTATACAGTGTTGGTATTGCTACTAGTGGAGTGTTACAGTGTGGTGCAATAGCACCTAGTGTGGTGTTATACAGTGTTGGTATTACTACTAGTGGAGTGTTACAGTGTGGTGCAATAGCACCTAGTGTAGTGTTATACAGTGTTGGTATTGCTACCAGGTGAGTGTTACAGTGTGGTGCAATAGCACCTAGTGTGGTGTTATACAGTGTTGGTATTACTACTAGTGGAGTGACACAGTGTGGTGCAATAGCACCTAGTGTGGTGTTATACAGTGTAGGTATTGCTACTAGTGGAGGGTTATACAGTGTAGGTATTACTACTAGTGGAGTGTTACAGTGTGGTGCAATAGCACATAGTGTAGTGTTATGCAGTGTTACAGTATATATATATAGTATGATCAAGTAGGGAGTGATAGAGGAGTAACACCTCTTTAAAAAACCTTGGTCCAGCTGGCCCGGCTGGTAGTACCTTGTTAGGGTCCCTTGCCAGGGTTACGGTGAAGTCCTCAACGGTACCTGCAGTGAAAGAGGTGAACTCTGGCACAGTGTGGTTGGCGGAAGGGGCAGCCTATTGCTCAGGTTTAATAGGGCAAACTATTGTCCATAGTTATGATGGGCAGGTTTTGGCCCAACGGCAAAATGAGCGGATGAGGAGCCAATCACTCTCATGGCTCCCAACGGTCATAGAGGCGGAAGAGGCCACGCCAGACGGACTGGCTGTAAAGGCGCACCTCAGTAGTACTTGAGTATGCGGCAGTTCGTTGCAGTCTCTGTGTTCGGTCCTGCATGTCTCATTCTTTGCGAGCCGCAGGATAAGGCTCAGAGATCATAGAGTGTGGGTCTCGTCCTGGCAAGCTGAGATCCACCCTAAACAAATTCACGCCTGTGGCACTTCTTCCGAACGTCACTTTTCAAAGTCCAACGGCGATGGGATATGGACGGTGGGGGCAGGTTATGGGTGTAACTGGAAGCCCCTAGTTCGGACCTGCACGTTGGCAGCAGATGTGTGATGGTCGTCTTCCGGAGACTCTGTGACTACTCAGGAATTCGGTCCTGCATCTGTGTTTGGGCAGGCCTATTTAGGATCACCGCTGCCCACCCCACATGGGGAAGGCCCTAGAAAAGGTGGGCTAAACATCGGAAGTCACAATCTTGGTCCGGCTGGGCAACCGCACTCAGCAGGTCACCCCTCATGCGGTCGAAACTCAAAAACAGTAAAGAATCACAATTTGATTATTGGATCATGGAACATCAGAACCTTGCTTGATTTTGACAATAACATTAGACCTGAGAGAAGGTCAGCTCTCGTAACCCATGAGTTATCAAGACTCAACGTTGACATTGCTGCTCTCAGTGAAACTAGGCTGTCTGCTGAAGGCAAGATTACTGAATCTGGAACAGGATATACCATCTTCTGGAAAGGAAAGGATGAGGGTGAATGTCGTATTCATGGTGTGGGCTTCGCTGTGAAGACCAAACTGGTAAATTATCACCAACTTACGCCCATTGCAATCAGCGAAAGGCTCATGACTCTCCGCATACCACTCTCAGGAGGTTCCTTTATGACACTCATCTCTGCCTATGCTCCTACCTTAGATTCTGATGATGAAGTAAAGGCTCAGTTCTATAATCAGCTAAGTGAAATCATCTCCAAGGTACCATCTGCAGATAAACTCTTGCTCCTCGGTGACTTCAATGCCAGAGTTGGGAAAGATCACAGGCTATGGAATAATGTGATGGGCAAACAGGGACTTGGAAAATGTAATCCCAATGGACTGTTGCTTCTTGGTCTTTGTGCAGAACACGAACTTTTCATTACCAACACGCAGTTCCGGCTACCTGACCGCTTCAAAACCACGTGGATGCATCCTCGTTCCAAACATTGGCACATTCTTGATTATATCATTACCCGGCAATGTGATAAGAAGGACACTCTTATTACCAGAACAGCAAGGAATATAGACGATTGTTGGACAGATCATAAACTTCTTATATGTAAGCTCAGGATATCCATCAGACCTAAACCACCTAGGAACATCAAAAATTTGCCAAGAAAGAAGTTTAATACATCCAAACTTCAGGATGAATCCATGTACAAACATTTTGGAAACAGGATCGTCACCCAGTTATCAGAAAACCCAGTAACAAATGATATTCAGCAAGAATGGGCCACATTACAGAAGATTATCACACAGTCAGCTGAGGAAACCATTGGTTTTATAGTGCGGAAAAGACAAGACTGGTTTGATGACAACAATGAGGAAATTCTGTCTCTCATCAATGCCAAAAGGAATGCCTATCTTGCCCATCTTCAAGACCCAACTTCGAACACAAAGAGAGATAAACTACTGGAACTCAAGGGTAAATGCCAGACGCAGATAAGGCAGATTAAAAATACTTGGTGGCAACAGAAGGCTCAGGAACTGCAGAGACTATCGGATGCTCGAGACTTGAGGAACTTCTATGCCGTACTCAAGGAAATATATGGACCATCTCGCTCATCATCAGGTACACTGCAAAGCGCTGATAATTCTACTACCTTTACTGATAGTCAAGAAATCTTGGAACGCTGGAAGGAGCACTTCTCCAATCTCCTAAATCGTCCATCAGAAGCTGCTGAAGACTTCCTCTGTGATGTGCCGCAACAACCTGAACAACTGTGGTTGGCAGTACCTCCTACTTATCATGAATTCAGTGCAGCTCTCACCCAATTGAAACCCAGAAAAGCACCTGGCCCAGATAACATCCCTCTGGAACTAATTCAAGCCGGAGGTCATTCCCTCAAAACAAGAATTTTCATCCTTATCCTCAGAATATGGGAATCAAGAAAGGTACCTGGAGACCTAAAGAATGCCACTATCGTCACTATCTTTAAAAAGGGTGATCGCAGTGTTTGTGGCAACTACCGTGGTATATCACTGCTATCAATTGTGGGGAAGATTCTTGCAAGAATTCTACTTAACCGCCTCAAGGTTATCTCTGAGAGGATCCTCCCAGAGTCACAATGCGGATTTAGAACTTCCAGAAGCACAATTGACTTGATTTTCTGTGTGAGACAGCTACAAGAAAAATGTAGAGAACAACAGAATCCACTCTTCTTAGTCTTTTATGACTTGGAAAAGGCATTTGATTCGGTTCCAAGACCTGCCATGTGGGCAGTGCTGAAGCGGTTTGGTTGCCCTCAGCGTTTTGTAGATCTAATCAAAGCTCTCCATGATGGCATGACAGGTCAGGTTTGCCATCAGAATAAGATGTCCGATGAATTTCCCATTACCCATGGACTGAAACAAGGATGTGTACTGGCTCCAACGCTTTTTGCGCTGTACTTGGCTGCAATGCTTTATGATTCACCCACAAACATCCCAGGTGTGGAGATCAAGTATCGTTTTGATGGAGGGCTTTTCAACCTAACTCGTCTCCGCTCCTTGAGGAAAACTCAGATTACTAAGGTTACTAACATGTTGTATGCAGATGATGCTGCGTCACCAACTCTCACACCAGAAGAGCTGCAAGAGTCAGTTAACTGTTACAAAAGTGCATGTGATCGCTTTGGTCTTACCATAAATGTCAATAAGACTAAAGTCTTGGCACAACCTTCACCAGGCACACCTCTTCCTCAGTTCAATATCTCCATTTCAAATTTGCCATTAGAACAGGTTGACCACTTCTCGTACCTGGGCAGTACCATTTCTGTGAGCTGTACCTGTGAGCAGGATGTGGATAAGAGAATTGGCGCAGCCCATGCAGCATATGGACGATTAGCGCACCGGGTCTTCATGAATAAAGATCTATCCATGAGTACAAAGCTTATGGTGTACAAAGCGGTAGTCATTTCTACATTGTTGTATGGCTGTGAAACGTGGACCCTTTACCGACGTGATCTTAGGAAGCTTGAGCGTTTCCACCTACAAAAACTTCGATCAATCTTGAGGATTAAATGGGAAGACCGCATTACCAATATTGCTGTTCTGGAAAAGGCTCAAATCAACAGCATAGAATCATCCATAATAGGTCACCAATTTAGATGGATTGGTCATGTCCATCGGATGGATGATGTGAGATTACCTCGTCAAATGCTATATGGTGAGTTATGCTATGGCACCAGACCTCATGGTGGTCCTAAGAGGCGCTACAAGGACCAATTTAAGCAGACCCTGAAATTGACAGGTCTTGATTCACAAACCTGGGACATGCTGGCTGAAAACCGCTCAACTTGGCGCCGTACCATCTCGGATACTGTAAAGACGTTTGAAAGGGATCGACGCATACATGAAGAGGCCAAGCGTCAAGCTAGGAAACTTCGAGCAGCCCAACCACGTCCTCCACCAGCAATACTATGCGACTTGTGTGGTCGCTTGTTCCATGCCAGGATTGGACTCTTTAGTCACCGTAAACACATCCACAAACTGGACTGAAGGAAGAAGATTTATACTCGGATTCGAGTTAAAGCCGATGATGGAGAAGGTTATGCTTGAATGGAACAAGAAATGTCAACCAACTATCAAGATCGGTAGAAATATTAAACTCAACCGATTTAGCATTACTTGCAAATACAATAGAAGAGGTTAAATTTCAAATTGAACAACTAGAAAATATAGCCCAAAAAAAAAAAAAAAAAAGGGATTACAAATTTCATTTGAAAAAACAGAAATGATGCCAACTTTTAAAGTTGATCTACCAGTCGTTCAACTGAACAATAATAAAGAGATTACAATTGTTCAGAAATTCAAATATCTTGGGGAAATAATAACATGGAACACAAATGAAAAAGAATCAATAGAATACAGAACAACTAAATATAAACAAGCACAAAGACTTACTTGGCCAACCTATAAAAAGAAATCTCTTACGATAAACACTAAGCTGAAACACTATAATTCCATAGTTAAACCAGAGGCAACTTATGCTAGTGAAACTTTATTCAAATTGAATGTAAAATCTACAACAGACAAATTACAGAAAACTGACAGAAGAATTATTAGAACAATTCTTAACAAAAAACACCAAGTTAATGGACAGTGGAGATTGTTGCCTAACAACATCGTCTATCGTGAATGTGAATCAATAATAACTACAATGCGTAAAAGAAGAATTTCCTTTTTCTGTCACATATCAAGACTGCCAGAAACCAGGATATTGAAACAACTATTTGATTACTTTTTGAAAAATAAAATCAATAATAATTGGTTCAAAAAAGTTCGGGATGATTTGGAAGAATTGGTTATAACTCGGCAACAAATCAAAGACAGAGAAGAGAAGAAGATTTTGAAGAACAAAAGCATGTCTCAAACTAATAACAGTTGAACAGAAACAATATACTATATCGGACACACACAGGGCTTCCAGGTCGGAGAGGATGAGAAAGTTCTGGGGGGGAGAAAAAGAAGAAATTTACTCAAAAGTATTGATTTAAGTGCTCCAATGTAGGCATAAAATATGTAAATAAATAAATATCACTATTATAATGGGGCAATACATGTATATATTTCACATATTTTATACATTGTACCCCGCCCAGTTAAAAGGAACCAATAACATTATTATCATCCGCACCACCGCATAATCACATTGTAGAGTTTAAATGTGCAAGCAATTTTTGTAGGCTGAAGAAGAGGCCATTTTAAGAATATAGCATTGATGGAGCAGAACAAATTTTCCATGTCAAATTTTAATGTAATGTTAAGTCTAGAAGAAATTCGTGTTGACGGACTGAAGAGCAACAAATGACAGTTTGTATAGGAAACACTGAAAGAATGGCTTCAAAACTTTACTGTGCAATTTTTTTATTCGTATTTCTAACCTAATTTTACAGCCCATTGATTGATGATATGCCCACCTTGTTGTGCTTTACTGTTTAAACTTTCGACAATGAATATTACCCTTTCACGAATTGATTGTCGGCGGTCGAGATGGGAACTATTCTCTGTTTACTTGTGTCACACGTCACTCTGCTTCGTTGACAGGTACAGTTGCGCGAGTAGGTTATGACTCAGCTACAGTAGCTGTCTGTGGTGACATGACGCTTATCTGCGCTTCTAAGACAGTTAGCGCATGCAATGCTGCTTGACTTATGTGCAACTTGCACTGTGTCATCACTGTGTCCTTCTCTTTACCCCGCAGGGCTCCTGCTACAATAATCAACTAACGGTGGCGCAGCCAGGCTCAGTGGCAATCAAATGTTAAACGGGTAATACACATTGCCCTTAAAAAAGGGGGGGATCACTTATCTTTCAGAACAGGGACAGGCAATCTGAATGTTCAGGTGATCTACCAAACGGTTCTTACATTTTGAAATGGTCTACTATTCTACCATAATCTTGACTGTCAAGCCATTTCTTATAGAAGATTTAGATAAGATAAGCCCGTAGATCCCTGATGGGCAAGGGCCTCCTACCTGAGTAGTAGGGGGTGGCTCAAGTAGTCTCCTAAGAGGAGCCAGTTCTTGAGAGATGTCTTTCCTAAATACATATTGACACACATTAATACAAAATAAATTAACACACATCCTTACTCTGGTATTTACATTGTCACACTATTACACTGTTCTGAATTTCCTCCCATAGCTTTCTATCCCTGGCATTTCTGGTCCACATAACACCTGCCTCGAACCTAAATTCGTCCGACCATCTGCGACGGGAGAGTCCTCTGCTTCTCTTGTCAGCTCTTGGATCCCACATAGTCGTGGAGTAGGCCCATCTATCCTGGTCCATTCTGGATATGTGTCCACCCCAGCACTATTTCAGTTGCCGAGCTCTTGTTGCTGTGGGGCGTGGTGGCACAGCGTTCAAGCTGTTGGCCTCTCACCAAGGTGGACCGGGTTCGATTCCCGGTCAATGCATGTGAGATTTCCGAAGTGAAATGCCATGTCCTGTGGTTCGGATTCCACGTAAAACGGAGGTCCCGCGGCTCATGATCGCGTGATTAACAGTCACGTAAAACTAAAAGCTTCCTTTACTTCTTGTTGCTGTGTCCTCCAACCCACTTCTTTTTTTCAGATTCGTGTTACTGATTCTGTCGCTTAGCTTAACGCCTAGGATTCTCCTTTCCATTTTCTGCTGACAGATCTGGAGCAGTCTTGTCTGACATTTACTAAATGACCAAGTTTGGCATCCATAGATTAACACTGGGATGACACAGCTTTGAAGTACATCGAATCTTAATTTAGGGCTCAATGATTTGTCCATAAGGATGAAGCTTAAGCTCCAGAATTTTCCCCATGTCAATCCAATCCTCCTTTTGATTTCTCGGTCGCTTGTTTGTGTCATACTTATTGCTTGGCCTAAATATATATACTTGCTGCAATATTCCATAGGTGTGACATTCACTATGATTGGTAACTCTTCGGAATTTGTAATTATTTTGGTTTTTTCTGGGGTTTATTAGCAGTCCTACTTCCTACTTAAAATTTGTCATGGAAAATTTGTTCAACTCCATCAATGCTATATTCTTGAAATGGGCTCTTCTTCAACCTACAAAAATTGCTTCCATATTTAAACTTAACAATGTGATTATGCGGTGGTGCCGATGATAATGGTATTGGTTTATCGTCCCTTGTAACTGCTACGACTTTTAGAGACGCCGGGGTGCAGGAATTTTTAATGTGAGAGTATATCTATTGACATGGCTCCCTCAAATGCCACCTGTGTGTACTTGCGGCGCCCACCTAACCGTGGCTCACCTTCTCTTGGAGTGTGTGGATCTGGCCGATCTGCGAGGGACTCTTAAACTGCCTAATACCCTCTCCCTTATTCTCCGTGATGACGGGCCGTCAGCTGACCTCGTCATCCGGTTCATGAGGGAGAGTGGTTACTTTTTTAAGTTTTAATGTGTAGTTACGACTTTTAATTCTGGTTAAATCTGTTTTATGTTTTTTATTGTGTTCATCTATTTTATTGTTCACTATGCCTTATTTGTTTTATCCTTTTTTACCATCCGCCTTTTATTCTTTTTATTCAAATAAGGCATAATTTTTGGGGCTCACTGTCTGTTTTATAAACTCCATTTTCGTTTCATCCATGGCAGTGAGTTGTTTTTATCTACATCCTTTCATTTCACGCCATTTCATTTCATTAGGGGCCGATAACCTCGATGTTAGGCCCCTTAAAACAACAATTATCATCATCATCATCATCATCAAATGCCACCTGACTGTACCAGGATTCAATCCTGCAAACTTGGGCACAGTAGGCGAGAATCTTACCACTGCACCACACAGCCAGTCAAGGCAGGGATGAAATGGATTGTGAATAAGGAGATGAAAATTTGTTTTGGCTGATGAAATATGAAAAATCATTGTTCACATTACACAGTTTCAAGAAAGGCTGTTGAAAAAATGTATATGTCAAGGTGGAATAAAAGAAAATCGTTGCAGATGAAATTTCATGTTTAAATTGCTTGCATTCATGAATGGCATTAAAAACATTTAAGGTACTGACGTGTCAACAGTGATTTTGGTGCCGGGGCTTTCGAAACTGATTTTCTATGAATTTGATGCCCTGAATTGAAATATGCCATTAGTTTTTGCCTGGCAGCTCTAGTTTCTGAGATATGACATTTTTGTGAAATATACTGTGACGTGCCACCCCTAGTGGCACTTTCGTTAACTGTATTATGGTGGGTAGAAGCAAAACCCAATTGTTCCTTTAAAGAAATGTTAGGTTTATTGCAGGTCAGAATTATACACTGTACAATAAGCAGATAGAAAACAATTAGCTGTCGTACAGAAGCCGCCTCTATGGAGCTCGACTCGCCCTTTCACTCAGTTATGCAGTTAATCCTACCGTAAAGAGGTCTGTGTCCTCGGCTAGAAGTAACGGCACTTTCCCTCAAGTAAACAAGCCACACTCACTTGTTCTGAATGTACACTGTCTCGCCATCTGCAGGCTAGGAAAACAGTCCACTGTGTTTCGCAATCCACACAGCACTTCACCGCATGCAATAGCCTCACTTGGGTTTCGCACGTCACGTCACCAACTATTGTCGCACTCGCTCCAAAACACTCTGTTCCTCCCTCGCTGGTGAGGCCGCTTTATATAGCAGGCTGGTGACTCAATGAACGCTTCTAGACCCGTCCAGGATTCACGGCTTCTCGAGATTTCCATCACTAGCTGGGTCACGAATATTCTGGTCCATCCCTTTTGTCCTCGCAGCCCCGTTGCGTAAGGCGCAGGTAACACACAGAGGCAGAGCATAGCATAGCCCGGGGCGACTGTGACTCACGCGGCGAGGCGACGAAACAAACTCACAGCCGTAGCAATACATTACACTATTGCATGGTAATACACTAAACACGGAATTTTCATTATTATATTATACAAATATTATTATATACAAACATAGAGGAAAAAGTCATGAATGAAACCAACTAGTCACTGAACATTTCGGAAGCCTTTTTTTCCGCGATACTTGAATGTATTTTGGAACAGTCCCTTTTTAAGCTCCAGCAGTAATCTGCCATCATGTGCATGTCCCATCTTCCTTGGTAGCGGTCCTCCACAGTTTTAATGTCCTGGTGTAATCGTTCACCTTGTTCCTCACTGGTGTCTGCTAAATTTTCAGGAAAACAGTCTAAGTGGCTGTGTAAATAGTGCACCTTAATACTCATGTTGCACCCAAGGGATTTGAAACTGTTAAGCATCTCGTTTACCAGTTCATAGTTTTCAGCTTTACGTTTGCCTGGAAAATGTTTTACAACTGACACAAATGAAGTCCAGGCTTTTAGCTCAGATTCATTCATCGAATTTAATGAGTTGTCTTATTTGTGGGCCATTAAATATCGCTGCTATAAGTTTTTTCATACTCAATCGAGGCATTTAATTTTCTATAAATGCAAAGCATGATCCGTTCTTATCAAGAGCCTTCACAAACTGCTTCATAAAGCCCAGCTTGATATGCAGTGGAGGAAGATGAGTTTCTCTCTTTCAACTAAGGGGTCGTTAATAACATTTTCCCCCCCAACATGCCTGTTTTCTCTCTTAGGCCACAAAATGAAGTTAGAACTGCACATTTCGTGTAAAACTGCACATAAAAACAGCGCAGATATAAAAAAAATAGAGGTGAAAGAGGAAAACTGATATCTAAAAAAATATAGCTGTTAGAGAAAAAAATATTTTCATATTTAGATTCAGCGACCCAAGTATACCTAAAATCAGCTACAAAATCCCCGGCACCATTTTTTTTTTTTTTTTTGGGCAGGCCTGTGAAAATAGAATTGATATTTATAGAGGAAATACACCTAATGGTCACTTATTATTTATTCATTTTAATTTTATAGTCTGCATAGGACCACTTTAGTCAGGTTTGTGGTTCAGGATTTTCTTCTTTTATCCGCCCAATACTTCTTCATCCTCTCTGTGCGTAATTTGTTTTCTTCCTCTGGAATCACTCTTCCAATCCTCTGTTTGTTGATCTTCGTCTGTAGCATAGTGTGTTTGTCTTTCAATATCTTTAGTGTGTCCGTCTTGTATTTTAAGTCTTTCATTGTAATATCTAACTCTCTCATGCCTTCCTTAACCCCCTTAGTGCCACGCGCCGATCAGGTCGGCTCTCGCTGCTCGCGCCAAAAGTGCCAAAGCCGATTGAATCGGCACGCTGTTTAGCTTATATTTGTAGATTTCTGAAGGCATGTCCGTGATTATTTCATACTGTTGGAAAGGTGAGGTTTCAAGCTTGCCTGTGCGGTGTTTACTTTTTTCCTTCGAAGTCCGTTACGCGATAGGTTCGAGTTTGTAGTCACGCCCTCTCTTTGCGCTCCCCCAAGCACGCGCGTTCCCGCCAAAATTGCGGTGCTGTTGCTTTCTTCTTGTTGAAGTTTTCTGCCTACAGATGTATCTAAGAACTTTATACAGCTGGAAACTTAGTGTTTCTTCGAATATGGCTCTTAGGTGTCCTTAATTTAGGCTCAAAACTCATAAAAAATATATATATTGAACAATTATCAGAATAAACTCAATTAAAAAGGTTTAGATGCCGTATTTACTGTTATGAACATAATGTATGACAGAATGAGGTATTGGTTATAATGCAAAGCAAAAATAATGATTCTATCGTTGGAAATGTGGTATTTATGATTTTTTTTCGAATAGTCTGTATGACCATTGAGAATGGCTTGGCATTCTTGGCAAGTATTTCAGGAAATGGCTTGGCACTAAGAGGGGTTAAGTTCTGAGATCCACCTAATGTTGGTCTTACTCTTCCAAAATTTTTCTATTATTTTCCTGTCTGTTAGGTAGTCAGCGTGGAGGCTGGTTGGATCCCCAAAAAGCACCACCATAGGTTATGTGGTAGAAACCCACAAAACCGAGGCAGCACTATAACGAGGCGTACTACTGATTCTATTTTCAGGTGACCTTATTAAAGATATTCGCTTCTTTTTCATAGTGCTTGTCACTGGTTCTATTTCTTTATAGACTGTTTTATTGGAAGCTGGTCCCCAGACGCCATCTACTTGATAGTTTTTATTTAAACAAGTTTTCACAATTCTCCTCTCTATCTTGAGTACTCGACCAATTGCAACAATATTTGTTGTTTTCAATATTGTTTCAACTGCATACGTATAATGTGTGGCTGGGTGACTGTTTTGTAGTGCTTTTTGACTTTTAAAGTCGCACATTTTTCCGTATTGACAGAATGTAATAATAAACGAAGTTTTTTATGGTCCGCCTAGACAATAATTGTTTTATTAAAGATGTTATCGTGACATAATCACTTGTGTTTACGTATGTTGGTACATGTTTCGGTGTCTTGTAACATTGACACCTTCATCAGCCTACAGTTTTGGTAACACTCAATGACCTTAAAATACTTATTAAAATAACACACAGATGATTAAAATAACACTTTAAAAACTGTCATAATGAAAGTTCATTAAAAGTCTGGGAAAAAGGCTTGGTGCACTGTTTTGGTTTCCAATGTCCTGCTTCCGATAATAACCTCCGAAAACCAGTAAGACCATTCATAACTGGAAAAGAAAGTCCCTGTGTAAACCGAAAAAGTGGAAGGCCAAACAAAGAAAAAGTGGAAATATGTAAAAAAAAAAAGGGAGTGTGATGAACTTACGGTGTGGTTGCGGCAGCGAGAGGGGAAGAAAAAAAAAAAAGAAACCCTGTATAGCAATATTTGTTACAGAATACGAAATATAAATATTTCAATCAGAGCCAGCGCCCTACACTTTGAGGACCTCTGCTCTAATGTATAGATGGTGCAAGCACGATACCTTGAGCTCATCATTTTTGGCAAGTCCAGCGGCGACAATGTTCTCACGGAACCTGGTGATGGGGTCCCGGGACTGCCTCACTTCTTGGATTTCCTCTCTGGTGCGGTAGCTCGTTCCGGGATCTGACATGGAGTGCCCACCGTACCGGTAAGTGGCCATCTCTAAGACGATGGGTCCATGACCACTGACACAATAATCTATGGAGAATCGGGTAGCCTCTCTCACTGCTAACACATCCATCCCATCCACCTACAACAAAGCCGTGTATTCACCATGTATCATGCATAACCTTCATTTGGTTACAGCTGACAAAGGAAGAGGGGGGGAGGAGGGAGAGTTTTTCACATGGATATGTTCTTGGGCTGGAGGGGTCTAACTGGAATTTGAATGGACACATTAGCTTTGAAGCCATTTTTCATTGTTGGCTTATTGACAATTGATGCTGTAACTTTCAGTCGATCCACACAATAGAATCCCAATTACTGGAATATGTGAGGAAAAAAAAAAAAAAAAAAAATTGATAACCTGAAAAAAAATCACATGTGATTAAGATATACAGTATAACAGGGTCATCGAAAAATAATGCCTAGATTTTAAATAATCGCTATAAAGAAACTATTAGAGGTAATGTAATGGTTTTAGCCTTAACCCGATGAGTGCTACATCCGCCTATAGACGGGCTGACGCGGCTGGTGCACCAGTGCTACGCCCGTCTATAGACGGTGCACGAGAACTTTAATTTCTTCAGTTTTCCGGTTCACTCTCAAGAGCCAAATCGATGTCTGGGATGTTCTGCCATTTGTTGGGCATTATGTGGAACTAATTGAACACGACTTATAACTTCAGGAAGTGACTACCAGAGCTTTTTGTAGACGCCCGTCCTCTACAGCTGTCATTCATCCGTGATATAAACAAATAAGGCGGAACAACAAGCTAGTTGCTCTCGTCGCGATGTTATTTCTGATCAAAGAATCTTCAGCTATTAACCACAGCGGAAAGTGATGATGAAGACGATGATTTTAATGCATCAGTGAGTGATTTTGAAAGTGAAATATTTTTCTTTTGGACCCTTTACTTTGTATAAAGATGATGTACACGCAAGTACAAAAAGTTTAATTTTCATATCTCTCACAATAATATAGAACATAAATGTAGGATTTTGGCTGGTTGGTTCTTAAGTTTAGGGGCTGCGACAACGTGGTCATGTAGCCCCGTGTACTTTGTGTGTGTGTGTGTGTGTGTGTGTGTGTAGAATCTGTCTGATAACCGTGTTAATTGTGATGACTGTATTAGTGTGTGTTGTCTGTTTTTTAATTCAAGTAAGGACTGCAGACTTTTGAATTTTCTAATAGTTCCTACTTTTGCTGCCAAACGCCACTGTCGAAGACTACTAGTTCAGAACTTAGCTACCAGACGCCACCGCAGTCGACTCTTGGCAACAAACGTAGGAACCTGAGAGCTTTGTTTACATTCTTAACCTATACAATTTAGCTTCACACAGGTGTAATTAGTGGAAGGTTCTGTAACATGCCATAAATCTATGACATGGGACTGCCGGCTTTACTTCCCCTCTGAAGGAAGGCATACTGAGGGATTTTTAACGCTCTTAAAAAATCCGACGACTTCGGTCGGTCCATTTGCATTTAGATGTGTAAAGAAACATATATAAACATTTTAAGCTATTAACCCTCCTGATAGGATAAAAATTGTGGCTTCTAAATTTCTTCTTACATTCGAATGAAGAAACTCAGCACTGAGGTACTGTACCCGATAATCCGGAAAGGATCCTGTTGGAATATCCATTGCCCCCGCTGGATTGCCTATTTCTAACTGCTCCGGCATATACAACATTAGAAATCGCTTCCAACATGGTCTTAGGGATTTACAGACAGCAGTTACAAGAATATTGTGGATCAACACCCAACTACACGGGGCACTCACCTTTACTTACCTCGGGGACTGGGACTTCAGCTTCGCCTACATTACATCCACAATACTCTGCTCCTTATATTTAAAATGAATCACTCCAACAATGGAAAACAACCTGAACAAATTTATTAACAGAAAGGTAAACTAATCTACTATAAACAAAATAAACAACAAATGAATTTAACAATTAACATTAAAATTAAAAACACGCACTCATTCACACCTCCTTTCAACTCTACATCTTACTACAATGCTGTATTAAAAATTAGGAGTATAAATCTTGGCTTGATATAGGCCTGCACTGCGTAGAAATAAAAACGTTTAGTGAAGCCTCTTAATGGCATTCCATACACATGGTTTCATTCACAAACCTGCGTTGTAGAACGCACGTGCAGAAACTTGGTTTTATCAATGAAATATCGGCACCATGTCGTACTCGAAACTGGTTTATACAATAAACAGAAGGCTGTGAGTCTACACCTGCTTAAATATTACGTCATCGCTCCCCAGAGCTAACGGTGAATCATGCTTGCTAGCCCACAGATGCTGCATGTGTGCATTTATAAAACACGTAAAAATTAACATTTAGATCTTACAAAAGTTCATATAACTGCCCTGTTTCTTAACGAATCATTCTAAAAAATTTTATACATTCTTTCATTCGCTCTCCAGATTGTTCTAGACCAATACGGTTCCACATATGCTCTTAACAATAAACAATCATTCATTCCCAAAACATCCGCTCATAAACACACTCTATTCCAAAACAATTGATTGATAAGTCCTATTAAATTGTTTAACTAATTAAATTATTTCCACAAAAATTATTTACATGTAATATGTTTATAATAATATCCATTATCTAGTGTTGCTAACGCGACACTTTCGAGATTCTAACTTCTCGGTTACAATATAATTCTTAACTAAATATATACACTGGTTTTTCACATAACCACTCATTCTTTAACGTTCTGTAGTTTCAATATACTGCATACACCTTGTCTTATATAGGTTTCGTTACATTATCGCTATAATACAGTCGACTGATAAAGGTGAACCGTACTTAATTACATAAATTCGGGTTTAATGAAATTTAATAATAGTATTATAGATGTGAGTAGACAATCTTTCTCATGTTGCTTTTCCGCTGAAACCCTCCTGTTAACACAGCTAAATCGTTAATTCACACGAACTGGACTACTTGTATACAACGGCTCTTATCATGATACATGCCTTTTAATCAAAGAACAACAATCAGGGTGTCTACCAACTCATCTTAAAAGAATTCCCTGAATATTCCCCGATTTTTCCAGGATTAATGACAGAATTCCCTGAGTAAAGACTGCTACACATTTGCCCGAGAACAGGAAGTGTGATGAAATGCACGCTATTTTGGGGTTAGTTTTAAGCGCTCCCCAGGAACGAGAAGCAAAATGTATTCCAGGAAAGCAAATGGAAAATAGGATTAAGTTTTATGTCTCCTGTTCTCGGAAATTCCAGGAGCCAAACAGATGTGAGCAATGGCGGCACAAGGGAAACATTTGTGAAAATAAATTTATTTTGTAACCGAATTTATTCAGTTACAGTAGCTCACCCTCGGGTTTTGTGCCTTGTGCAGTTAGTTTGGGGTATTTTATTCGTATCTTATTATATTGGGTTAACATGGGGTTGCAGAGGTGATTTTTATTGTGCCTGTGTGTTTTTGTGGACAGATTCATATTTGGATGGTCTGGACAACCTAGGATCACTGTTTATTAATTATCGGTTTTTGGATATTTGATATTATAAAATACGGGGTTTTGCGATTTATTACGTTTTGGGAATAAGGATATAAGACTGTTTTAAGTAGAAGCATTATTTCATTTTGGTTTGGGGTTAATTGCTTTATTTTGGCCTAGTAATGTTAAAGGTTAGATTCGTGGCTGTACTATAAAGGTACAAAGAATTTATATTTTCGAGTGCTGGATATGTTACATACCCGGAAAAGACAGGCAGTAATTCGGCTCGTGTGGGATTACCTAGGCTATTTATGGCATGAACTCCCATGAACTTCGTGAGGAATACCATTGTGTGACGTCAGTGTGGATTTCGACGGTCTGATGTTTATGTGTTGACGCGGATATTCCGCTAGGAGCGGGCTACGCACAATTTAGTTCCGGCAGAAATTTTGGGGTTATGGTATCCTTACGCGAGTGCATATAATGGCATGTCTGGCGTTCTGAGCTTGTCTTATTGCTTTATCGGCAGAACACAGATCTACTAACGCCCAGGGTCGTTTTACGTGACATGGTTTCCATAACGAACAGTTAGAGATCGTCTTCTTGCTTGTACTACGAAAGTCAGTTTGTCAACTTGCAATCTGTGTCGTATTACTCGATCATGGTATCGTAATACGAACGAGCAGTGACTAATTTTAGCTATCCACTGAGCTCTTACGGGCTATTGGATGCTACGTACATTTCATGGGTCCATCCATACCATGGGCTGTTGGTAACAACTTACCACGCCTAAAGGATAATTCAGTCGTAAAACATTTCATCGAAGTCATGCGAGAATGGAGACGGGAACGAGCAGTTCGACAAGGAAGAAAGTGGAGTGAACCAGTCGTAACGTGTGTAGATATTCTGTGTACAAGTGAAATATGTATAGGGGGCTGTTATGCCTAGGCTTGATATGGCCGTAAGTGCTTTCTTGCTCTCAGAGCCTAAATTCAGTGGCAAGGTACTGTATAAAGTTTGAGCACGAGTGTATGAAGGGTATTTTTGTTGTATATTTGTATATATATATATATGTTAGTACAGCCAATAGATTCTCTCTTTAAAATTCATGTGTGTTTATATTCCTGTCTTGCATGAACCTGGTACATCAGCAAACGCATGCCAAATGCCCTACGCCTGGGAGATATGGGGTTTCATAGTCGGGGCAACAGCTATGTATTTATTTCTATTTTATTCAGGAAGACCCATATGGTCAACCTTGGCGCCCATTCAAAGTCGGGAAGTAACGTTAAAATCACTTGTGGCCTGTATTTAAAGGCAGTAAATTCTGTAGGTTTGTGGTAAATGAGGGTAGTTAAAGTTAAATCAACTCCAGCGAGGAGGTGAGAGTGTTACAATTTCAATAGAATATTATAATTGAACTTATTGTCCAGTAAAATAAGAAAGGTCATGCTGCTTTTACTACAGTAAAAATGCCTCCAATAAAAGGGACAAAGGGAGGTTGAATACACACATCAAGGTGCCACCTTAAGAGAGGGATCATATAAACCAATATTTAATTTGTAAAACCTTTCATTACCATTGAAATCACAAATCCTACGTCGCAGGAATGATGATATTCGGTAGCATAAGTCTGAATATAGTAATTTACACACATACAAGGGACGAAGGGAGACATATTCCAAGTCCTCACTCTCAATTAGGTCCACCTCGTCATGACAGAAGTAATTGAGTAAATGAAAATGAAAATCCACAGCCTGCTTCCAGTCTCCGACCGGGTCAGGAATGGAATGAATGAAGCCCCTATCTAGCGGCGAGGATATGAAATGTGTCGGCTGCCGAGGCCTGACGCACTCCTCTGGGGCAATGATTAAATGAATGACAGATGAAATGAAATGTTAATGGAGAGTGTTGCTGGAATGAAATTTTGACACGGAAAACCGGAGTACCCGGAGAAAAACCTGTCTGCCTCCGTTCTGTCCAGCACAGATCTCACATGGAGTGACCGGGATTTG
This sequence comes from Meconema thalassinum, assembly GCA_946902985.2. Classification (NCBI taxonomy): domain Eukaryota; kingdom Metazoa; phylum Arthropoda; class Insecta; order Orthoptera; family Tettigoniidae; genus Meconema; species Meconema thalassinum. The sequence continues at coordinate 197,194,310 of OX336395.1, forward strand.
AACCACGGACTCAGCGGTGAGAGGCCGGCGTGCTGCCGCCTAAGCCACGGAGGCTCGAATTGAGTAAATCAATTTATTAATTTATAAATACATTTAAATGAAGGAAATCATTATGAATGATGTTTCAACAGGCCAGAACACACTATTATCAGTCTAAAATAATGTAGGTTGGTTGGTTCCTCAGTTTAGGGGCTGCGACAACGCAGCCATGTAGCCCCGTGTACTTTGTGTGTGTGTAGAATCTGTCTGATAACCGGTGTTAATTGTGATGACTGTATTTGTGTGTGTTTCTGTTTCTTAATTCAAGTAAGGACTGCATACTTTGAATTTTTCAAATACTTCCTACTTTTGCCGCTAAACGCCACCGTCAACAACTACTAGTTCAGAACTTGGCTACTAGACGCCACCGCAGTCGGCTCCTGGCGATGAACGTAGGAACCTGAGCGTTGTTTACATTTTTAACCTAATTTAGCTTCATGCAGGTGTAATTAGTGGAAGGTTCTTTAGCATGCCATAAATCTATGACATGGGACCGCCGGTTTTACTTCCCCTCCGAAGGAAGGCATACTGAGGGATTTTTAACGCTCTTAAAAATCCGACGACTTCGGCCGGGTTTGAACCCGCGATCTTGGGCATAGAAGCTCAGCATGCTACCAACTACGCCACCGAAGCCGCTAAAAATAATTTAACCAAGTCTGCATGATAATACAAGCTAGAGTTTGAAAGGTGTTGCAAAAACATTTCCTGGGCACAATTAAAAACAAAATTGGTCATAAGTTCTAGCCTAGCCAAGGAACGTAGGAGCAGACAATAATCTAAGAATACCAGGATGGAAAAGCCGCGCAAACAGTATTGCCAACCCAGGTCTAACACATTGTTGCCCGGGCGCGCGCTACTCTATTCCTTACTGCGGACCGGGCAACTGAAGTACACCTAGCATGAGAAGTAAGATGGAACATAGATACGTGTAATTTTACTTGTCCATCCATCAACCCCATCGTCACTACTTTCACTGCTGTCATTGTCAATTCCACTCGTATTATTATCGTCAACAGACTCTTCTGAACTGATTATCGCACTGTCTGTTCCGCGCGCGCCATGCTAACACTTGACAATATACGCGGTAACTGAGTGTTATAAAACTTCTCTTCCAGTAACGAAAGCATTATCAAGACAACAATATACCTATCTCCATTTCGTTGAACAAAGACCAGTTCGTAAATAACACGTAGTATTTTGATTAATGAACGGCGGAGAGGAGAAAATTACGCAAGAATGACGCACTGTAAGAAAACGTTAATTTACGTAGCCGGTTGTCCGCGCACCAATACAAAACTACGTAAATTAACATAGTCTGTCATCACCCAGTAGTAGTCAAAATTCGATCGCTAACGGGAGTTTAAAAAGTCCCTAAATCTCTACTTAGTATAAAAAGAAAATAATTTATTAATGTCCAAAGGAAGCCAAGCAGTAACGATATCAGTGAAAAAGTCGAAAAACAGGCGTCCGTGCGCTTTTTAAGCTTACGCTGGGCAAACCGTTAAAAATATCAACATACTATGAGTGTAAGAATTGTTCAGCATGAAAAGTTCTACAAAAAAGTCCGCGAGAGCATATCTCTATCTTCAATACATCGCCCACTATACGTGTTTTTAGATTGGACAGGAGGGGGATTAGTGTTGCATGCACCTCGCCATTAAATTACGTCTGACAAGAATTCGTTGCTCATGCTATCTCCATGACAATTGGATAGTCCAGTCAGTGATTTTAACCCATCATGCCGAGACGTAAAACGAATATAGGCCTAGGTCGTAGTTCATTGACATCGGGGGAAAAAAAAGCGCGTCACGAAATGCATTCATAACTGTTTCCGAGCGAAGCTAGTATAAACAATACTAAATTTGAAATATTTTGTCGCCAAAGTTGCTACATCTACCGCCAAAATCGCTATATTGGCAATAACGATCGCAAGGCCCAATAAAATGGCGTAGTTGGCTCCTGCGCAGAAGGCGAACGGAATGGTTGCCACATCATGCGTTCAGTTGAGCTTGAGAAGTCACTGCTCATTGGCTGAGCACTGTCATCAGTAGCGAGCGATAACTTCCCGCGAAATTCGAAAGTATTGCTTCCACTTTTACGGGATATAGCCAAACTGAGAAAAATCCCTCATTAACAAAGAAATTCCCTGATTATTCCAGAAATTCATAATTCCCTGAGAATTCCCGGTTTTCCCGGGTCGTAGACACCCTGAACAATACTATGACTTCCTTAAAATGCGGAATTCCCTCGCCTGAGCACTCCATACCTCTACAAAACCTCATATAACAGTATATATGGCATAAACAATTATCATCTACTATGTTAAACAATAATCAAAAGGGACTACTTGTTATTAACATATCTTATGTAGGAATTTCTCGCAAATAATGGCATGACCCTCAGTATCATTGCACATGATGACTGGACTACAATTATACATACGTAAGTTCTTCAAACGAAACTTCCAATTGTAATGAACGATATTAGACAGTCGTGATTAACCTAAAGTATACTCCACAACAAGATAATTAACTGTTAACTCGTCTGTCGCAAATACATGTAATAAGAATAATACTCCTGTTTCATCTCACTTGTCTAGCTATAAATTGTTTATCGTTGTAATATCATGTCCACAAAATGACGATGTTACACAAATAGGATAAAATAACAATGTTATTTATAGTCATCATCATCATCTTGAGCAGTTTCCAACCGCTGGTCGGGTCTGCCTATGTTATTTATAGTGTCAGATAGAATTCAATCCTGACCGGGATAAACTAGCTTTGAATTCCTAGCCAAAGATTTGAATAATCTTCTATCAAAAGTATTTCCTCTAACATATTAAATGAACTAAGCTCTTAGCTTTACAGATAATAAGAAAGGTTTGTCAATATCGTAATGTTTTTCCACTTTACACAAAGAATGTTCATAGGAATTAAGACTTCGGTCTTATCAAACGACTAGTATTTCTTAGAACGTCGATAGTTTATGTACAATAATGATATAACAATATCATTCAATGTTTCTTCTTTTCTTGAAGTAATATGTCGTTACATTAAAGTGCTCGAATTAAATTTAATTTGAAGCTATGACACAATGTCAGAATACTTAGTTAAATGAAATTATTAAAATTCGAGAGTCGAAACAACTAGTCTCCTATGAGGCAATATGGTTCCTCAAACAAAATTTTTAATGTCAGTTCCACAACTGATCCGTAGAATAAACATTGTGGTGTTTGAAGCCATATTTTCAGTGTTGCCTTAGTAAACAAGAGTTTAGTGCTTTTCAGTCGGTCAACACGAATGTACCCAAAAGAGATGGGTTATGCCCTAATCCTGAAATAAATTACATGAGATTAATAAAACACTAGGATGACCAGTTTCGATCGTCAAGCGATCATCATCAGATCCATTACACTTAGGCTACAAAATCTATGTTTGAAATACAGGTGAAAATATTTACAATATGTACAATTATTTAGTTGCAGTATTGGTACTGCAAATGTCAGTGTATGCTAAATGCAGTATATATGTTAGGTGAAATGCTAAATGGTGATAGCTATCCGTAGATTGTACTTTAGAGAGATTATATGGTTGTAAACTATGGTTAAATTATAAAATTTTTAGGCTAACTACTTATCTGATTGTCTTCCGTACTACAGCTACTCGCAGTTTTCGTGCTCACTGGAACTCACTGTGCGGTCGACTGCGGTGGTTATCTTAACGACTGGTTTTTCCCTGCCTTCTCCCCCCTGTCCCTACGTGCTGTGGGGAGTGATAGCGATGTGTTTATGTGAGGTGTTGCCAACCTAGATAAGATGTATGTTATTGAATGCGGTGGGTCTACAACTATTAAAGACCGTGGATTAGCCCTCGCCACGCGTGGAGCATAACCCATTCGAACAAAGCGTTGACGGTCTTATGAGGACGTCCCGGCACCTTTAATACTGCCGCGAATATGGGCCTTGGTTTATTGCAGAAGAAAAGTACATCGTACACCTGATCCAGATAACATTTACCTATTAAAAACCCCCTAATTTCCCCCCCCCCTTTTTTTTATCTAGCTTGGCTGTGTCGCTAAATTGTGTTTTGTTTCCGACAGGGTGTGTTTTTTAGTAGCGTGAAGAGGGGTGAGCTCTCCATGAACGTGTGTTCATTTAGATTGTTGGGATTGTTTCGTTTGGCTAGGTGTATCTCGATTGCTTCCTTTATGTCAAGAGCTCTGCCTTTCGATTCGTGATGGATTATTTTAAGGTCCGACTCTATGTTGGTAAAGCTGTGCCCTGCGTCACACATATGTTCGCACACGGCTGAATGTGTTCCGTATCGTATCGCATTCCTATGTTCATTATAACGTGTGTCTACTCACCTTCCACTCTGCCCGATGTAATTAGCTTGACAATCGGTGTCTTGGCACGTTATAGAATATACCCCTGACCTTGAATACGGGTCACGTTTATTTAGATTACTAATTAGGAGGTGCCTAGCGGTAGTGTTTTTCGTCGTGAAAGCCATCTTTATGCCTTGTTTTTTGAATAGGTTAGTGATTTTATATGTATTCGCATTCACATAGTTGAAAGGCGCAAATTTTTTCTCATTACTGTCCGGTTTGGGAATCGTTTTATCTTTATTTTTATGTTTGGCTATAATTTGAGTTATTTTGCTTGGCGAGAAGTTGTTTTCCTTTGCTATTTGCATAATAGTTCTTATTTCCTTATTATAGTGTTCTTTTGACATGGGTATGTTTAAAGCCCTGTGCACCATTGAATTGAAACCCGCTAGTTTGTGCGTACTGGGGTGATTAGATTGATTGTCGATTGCATGCGAGGTTTGTGTTGCTTTCCGGAATATGGAATATGAAAATTCGTTGTCTTTACGTTCAATAGTTATATCGAGATAATTTATTTTCCGGTCTATTTCGGATTCCTTAGTGAATTTGATAGACCGGAAAATAAATTATCTCGATATAACTATTGAACGTAAAGACAACGACCTTTCATATTCCATATTCCGGAAAGCAACACAAACCTCGCATGCAATCGACAATCAGTCTAATCACCCCAGTATGCACAAACTAGCGGGTTTCAATTCAATGGTGCACAGGGCTTTAAACATACCCATGTCAAAAGACAACTATAATAAGGAAATAAGAACTATTATGCAAATAGCAAAGGAAAACAACTTCTCGCCAAGCAAGATAAATCAAATTATAGCCAAACATAAAAATAAAGATAAACCGATTCCCAAACCGGACAGTAATGAGAAAAAATTTGCGCGTTTCAACTATGTGAATGCGAATACATATAAAATCACTAACCTATTCAAAAAACAAGGCATAAAGATAGCTTTCACGACGAAAAACACAACCGCTAGGCACCTCCTAAATAGTAATCTAAATAAACGTGACCCGTATTCAAGGTCAGGGGTATATTCTATAACGTGCCAAGACACCGATTGTCAAGCTAATTACATCGGGCAGAGTGGAAGGCGAGTAGACACACGTTATAATGAACATAGGAATGCGATAAGATACGGAACACATTCAGCCGTGTGCGAACATATGTGTGACGCAGGGTACAGCTTTACCAACATAGAATCGGACCTTAAAATAATCCATCACGAATCGAAAGGCAGAGCTCTTGACATAAAGGAAGCAATCGAGATACACCTAGCCAAACGAAACAATCCCAACAACCTAAATGAACACACGTTCATGGAGAGCTCACCCCTCTTCACGCTACTAAAAAACACACCCTGTCGGAAACAAAACACAATTTAGCGACACAGCCAAGCTAGATAAAAAAGGGGGGAAATTAGGGGGTTTTTAATAGGTAAATGTTATCTGGTTCAGGTGTACGATGTACTTTTCTTCTACAATAAACCAAGGCCCATATTCGCGGCAGTATTAAAGGTGCCGGGACGTCCTCATAAGACCGTCAACGCTTAGTTCGAATGGGTTATGCTCCAAGCGTGGCGAGGGCTAATCCACGGTCTTTAATAGTTGTAGACCCACCTCATTCAATAACATACATCTTATCTAGGTTGGCAACACCTCACATAAACACATCGCTATCACTCTCCACAGCACGTAGGGACAGGGGGGAGAAGGCAGGGAGAAACCAGTCGTTAAGATAACCACCGCAGTCGACCGCACAGTGAGTTCCAGTGAGCACGAAAACTGCGAGTAGCTGTAGTACGGAAGACAATCAGATAAGTAGTTAGCCTAAAAATTTTATAGTTTAACCATAGTTTACAACCATATAATCTCTCTAAAGTACAATCTCCGGATAGCTATCACCATTTAGCATTTCACCTAACATATATACTGCATTTAGCATACACTGACAGTTGCAGTACCAATACTGCAACTAAATAATTGTACATATTGTAAATATTTTCACCTGTATTTCAAACATAGATTTTGTAGCCTAAGTGTAATGGATCTGATGATGATCACTTGACGATCGAAACTGGTCATCCTAGTGTTTTATTAATCTCATGTAATTTATTTCAGGATTAGGGCATAACCCATCTCTTTTGGGTACATTCGTGTTGACCGACTGAAAAGCACTAAACTCCCGTAGAATAAAATTGAGAAATAGATGAAATGCAATCATCTTCTAAATAATCTTGCAGTATAAAAATCTCAACACACATCTGAAGTGTAAAATACATAAAAGCACTGAATTACATGAAGTGTGAAAATGTAGAAATATTTAATAAAATCGCCGAACATATAGAATAAGATTGCTGGAAATATGGAATAAAATCGCTGCTCAGAATGTCACTAATCAAGCTCTATATAACAATTGAGATACTCTAATACCTTATTTAGATGAAAACTTTAAGATCAATGTAAGTATTGCCACAATACTTTAGATGTTTCCTCAGTACAAGACACTGATATGGATCTGCATTCGAACCTTGGATCTGCGACCTCAGAGATAAGAAAAGTCTCTCTCTGGAATTCACCAACATTCGCCTGGGCTCGAAAGACATCCTTCTGGCAAATTCTTCTGGGTTGCTGGGTTACCTTCCCTAGCATCTCGACAAATCTCTTCTGTAAAGTCTCCATTCTCCGTCGTAAATATGTATCGGCTTCATCTTTGGAATATAATTATGGAAATATTCATATAAATGGTGAATGAAATGTTTCCATTGCTAATTGATGTTATATTAGTGTCCGTAGACTGACGAAAATGCACAAGGTGGACTGTACACTACGTCTGTATTCAAGAATACGTTGTCTAACGAAGCTCCATCATTGTATCTTCACTTCTGCTATTGAATATGTCTCTGGCGCATGACTGTTTAGTCCATCATATCAACAATATTAATTAAGTTGAATGATAATGTTTGAAGAATAATAATAGTCATACTGTTAATGTTTATGTGTTGCGCCAATACTAAAAGTCCTCCGCCACTGTTCACTTGAACTGCGTTTGCCAACTTCACGTTGCAATTTATACTGATCTTCAGCTCTGTTTCCAATACATTTGGAAATGTAAGTAGACAGGCTGATATTGTCGAAATGGTGAATATTTAAGCGCTCGACTTTTCACACTATATAGTAGGTGACCTGTTCTTGATAAATGTTCACTTATTTAACTTCAAATCTCAATATTATAAGGGATATAATCACTACTATGTTCCTCGCAACTTCGCACAGAATGGAAGTGCGGTGATCTCTAACGCTCCACCTAGCTATCCTCGCGTCTTCACAAGTCGACAATCGTCGCACTCGGACTAAGCTTTGGGATCTCTGTTAACCCAGTAAAATCACTTCCTCACTCTTCAAAGTCTGCTGGAATAAGAACCTCGATCCTTGGATCTCCCCCTCCAAGTCGTATTTTTGGCGGCCATATCAATCTCCCACCATCATTTTAGCTCGTAGATTACTAATGCTTATTACTGCGTAGTTTAACCGATCTGTGGTTTTTAAAGTATCAGACATAATTTCTCTTAATATTCTCTTCATTACCAAATAAGAAAATCTTCTTCTAAGGGCCTAAATGCATAATTTCATCATCATCATCATCATCATCATCATCTTCCTTCCGAATATTGGGCCAAATGTCCCATTACGGTCTTGCACTTTCCCTCCATCTCTTCATCGGACGTCCTATCGATCTATTTCCCCGTGGCTGGTAGCGAAGGATCTCCTTTGGAAATCTTCCAGGTTCCATCCTTTGGACATGATGCTTCCAGTTCTCTTGGTAGTCACAAATGTATGCAGTTATTGGTTTCACTTTTAGTTCCTTCAGCACATCCTCGTTTCTCTTATGATCCCATTTAGTATAGCCTGCTGTTCGGCGCATAAAGGTCATTTCGCGTGCTGTGAGTCTGGAGATGTCCTGACATCTTATTGTCCATGCCTCGCTGCCATAGCATAGGGTTGGTCTGGCTAATGTGTTATACAAACGCAAGCGAGTATGCCTTTGGACAAGAGATGGCTTTATGACGTGATTGATGATTCCTGTTGTTCTGGTATAATTAGTTATTTTTGCAGTTGTCTCGTTCTTCTTGAAATGATAAATGATATCCTAAATACTTGAATTCGTTAACTCTTTCTAAAATTTTACCATCCAGACAAATTTTACTGGGGATAGGGTCCTTACCCTTAAAGGCCATTACTTTAGTCTTTTCAGTAGAAATGCACATGCTGAATTTTGATGCCACTTTCTGGAGGTTGAAAACTGACCACTGCAGATCATCTTCAGAAGCTGCTACCAATGCAACATCATCAGCAAATAGTATAGCATCTAAATTTTTTAGATGCCTGCTGATAGGTATTGAACCATGTCTTTCATTATGTTGTGTAATTAAAGTTGATCCCGTCTTCAATAAGACCTCTCCTCATTGGCTGTGGACTGGGATCCAATAGCATAATTTATTTATTTATTTATTTATTTATTTACACATGTTACGCCTGCATTGGAGCACTTAACCAAAACAAGTATATACATATCTCAAAAACAATATTAGAGATTCAGCTTCTTATTTTTCTTCTTTTCCCAAAACATTTTCATTCTAGTTGACCTTGCCGCTCTCTCTGCATCGCTTATAGTGTAAGTTTTGCGGGTAAAGGTTTTTAAGGGAAGTCGGATGTTCTTGTTTTTCAAGATATTCTTCTCATCTTTGTTAGCAATTTGGGACATTGTCAAGCCGAGTTCATCCAGATCATTTTGAATTTCCATAAACCAAGAGTTATTTGTTTTACTTTTGAAAAAATAATTAAATAATACTTTTAATTGTCTGGTATCCGGCAGGCGTGAGATATGACAAAAAAAGGCAATTCGCCTTTTTCGCATAGTATCGACTATAGACTCTGTTTCTTTATAAACCACTTCATTTGGTAATAGACGCCATTGACCATCCACCTGATGTTTTTTTATTAATTATAGTCCTGAGAATTCTTCTATCAATCTTCTGTAAAGTGTCAGTAACTGATCGAGTGTTTAACTTGAAAAGTGTTTCACAAGCATATATTGATTCAGGTTTAATAACTGATTCGTAATGTCGTAATTTGGCATTTATGGAGAGTGATTTTTTTTTGTAACTAGACCAAGTAATATATTGCGCTTGTCTTAACTTTGATGTTCTATTTTCGATTGACGCTTTCTCATTCAAATTCCATGTTATAATCTCCCCTAAATATTTAAATTTATGTACAACTTTAATTTCTTTATTGTTGATCAATGTAATAGCTTGTGTTTCCACATCAAAGGATGCCATTATTTCAGTCTTTTCAAATGAAATTTGAAGTCCTACTTTTGCTGCTATAGACCCAAGTTCTTCAATTTGGTGTTTAGCCTCATCTATACTGGTTGCAAGCAGTGCAAGGTCATCCGCAAAGGCCAAGCAATTCAGTTTTATATTAGTACCAATCTTTACATTTGGAGGACAAGTTTTGTTCCACTCACGCATGATCTTGTCAAGAACACAATTAAATAATAACGGTGATAGACCATCCCCCTGTCGAAGTCCAGTCCGGATATCAAATGGTTCAGACAAGGTGCCTCGAAATTTAACCTTTGATTTAGTATCTTTCAAAGTAACGCCGATGAGGTTGATAAGCTTTTGATGTAACCCAAATTCCCTAAGGATATTAAGTAATGACCCTCGATGGATACTGTCATAAGCTTTCTTAAAATCCACAAAAGTAATGACCAAATCCTTTTGTCTCATTCTATGATATTTCATTATCCATTTCAGACTGATGATCTGATCCGGACAGCTGCGACCTGGTCGGAACCCTCCTTGATATTCTCCTAGTTCTTGATCGAGTTGTTGTTGAATTCTTGTCAAGATAATTCTAGATAGAATCTTGTATGTTACATCAAGCAAAGAAATCCCACGGTAGTTGTTCGGGTCTGATCTATCACCCTTTTTATGAATTGGGTGGATTACAGCCATTCTCCATTCCTCTGGTATTTGTTCCGAAGTCCATACATCGATGAGGCGTTTATGGAGGTTGGAGATGGTTTGTTCATTTGCATATTTCCATAGTTCTGCTACCAATGAATTCTCTCCTGCTGCTCTATAATTTTTGAGCCAATTAATCGCTGCACATACTTCAGTCAAGTCAGGAGGAATAATGTTCTGTAAATTTGTTTTATTTTTTGGATTAGGCTCAAAATCAAGATATTCCTTAGGTTCATCAGCATTTAGTAGTTCTCTAAAATAATCTGCTAGAATTTTAGCATTATCAGTATCATTGTGGGCTAGTTTACCTGATTTATCTTTCATTAATAGTGTAGGAGGGCTGTATTTAGAATGATATTGATGAAATGTCCTGTAATAGTCCCTTGTTTTGTGTTGCTTAAAGGAATCATCAATAATTTGTATGGACTTTTTTTGATTTTCTCTTTTAATTCTCCTAATTTCTTTGGCAGTTTCCCTTCGAACAATGGTTAATTCTTCTCGCGATTGTGTGGTCCTCTTTTGCTGATCATTGAGCCGTGCTGTGTGTCTTTTCCGAATTGCAGCATCACATTCCGCATTCCACCATGCATGCTTTTTCCTTTTCCTAATAGGGGCAATTTTGACAGCAACGGTTTTCAGTGTGTCAACCATCGTTTCTAGCTTGTCACTTAAGAGAGTTTTAGACTTTTCCTTATAGGACACATTATTTATTAAATAACTAGGGTCATATTGCCTTTGCATGGTCGAGTTTGACGATTTTTGTTTACGTCGTGGAGTTAACTTGATCTTTATCTTGGATATATAATGATCAGAGTCAACATCGACCCCACGTAGTACCGTCACGTTATATATTTCTTTGTAGAACTTTTTATCCATTGCAACATGGTCTATCTGGAATTCCCCTAGTGCACTGTTAGGGCATTTCCAGGTCATAAGTTTGTGTGGTCTTCGCTTAAATCTAGTAGTTTCGAGACGTAGGCCATGTTCTTCACAAAGGGTGATTAATCTTTGACCATTCTTGTTAGTGAATTTGTGAGCTGGCCACTTACCTACTATTGGACGAAATTTCCTTTCTTGACAAATTTTTGCATTAAAATCCCCAAGCAAGATTTTAACATGAGTGTCTGGAATGTTTGATATTAGTAAGGCAAGTTCTTCCCAAAAATTGTCCGTTTCATCTCTAAATTTTTTGACATTCTTGTCATTAGTTGGGGCATGAACGTTTATCAAAGAGTATATTTTGTTTCCTGTCCTAATTGTTAAAGTTGCTAACCTTGATGAGTTCGACGAAAAGTCTTCCACTGAATCAATAATACTGGTATGTACTAAAAATCCCATACCAAATTGGGGGACATTTTTCATAACTCGTGGTCCTGGAGGTCCCTTGTAGAGACGGTATCCTCCAGATTCAATGGGGTCTTGATCTGTGTTTCTAAGTTCTTGAAGTGCTGTTATTAAGATCTTGTGTTGGTCCAATATATCGGTTACATGCTTAAGTTTTCCAATTTTAATTAACGAATTTATGTTTAATGTTGCAAAGAATGAAAATTCCCCATGTTTGTTAATTTTGAGTTTGTATTTGGACTTTCGGGTTTCCAGGCGCTCCGACTCACCTGACTCTTCTACGCGGCACCCCACCGTATCCGAATGGTGCCTTGCGGTGGAAGAGTTCATTAGAAGACTGTTCATACTTGAGTTGATTGTCTGGTCTAGGACCCATGATCTGACCGTAGTCAGGGATTACAATTCCAGATGTGATCTGGAAAGGTGATGAATGGAATATGATAGGATGATTGATGAGAAATAATTTATAACAATATTAATAATATTAATTCCCAAACTCGCTGTTGCTATGCTAAATATAGCCTTCTAGAAGCATCCATTGTGCAATCTATCACGTGATCGGGCTCTCCCACAACGTCGAGCTTGTAACACGACCCTCTTGTGTCACACTTCCAGAAATTATATTTGCTAGTTAAATTTTATCATGGGGACGGAAAATACTCTCATTTTGTCCCTGAATAATTCAATTTACGGGGGCAGTACCATACAGTCAAATGGGAACTCAGCACTTAAAAGGTTAAAATGCATGGAAAAGATATCTTACTAAGTATCAATGTGAGCTCCGTTTGTTGCTCTGCAGACGTGCGTCGAGTGTATCGCGTACAGCATGAAGGCAGCGAGGCGGAGCCCCACCTTGCATAAAAATGACACGCTGTCCAGTCTGTTGTCCGATATCTTCTATTTGAGCAATCGCAAACTGTTCAAGCATGTCGAGGTATGGTAAATTAGGTTTGTGATTGTTTCTTCAGCGAAAAAGAAAGGTCCAATAACTTGGTCATGAAGTAACCCACACCACACATTGACACACATTACACGTCTGCAGAGCAACAAACATTGAAACTTACTAAAGTATGGAAAAAAAAAAGATACGAGCCTTACAGTAGTCGCATATGATGTGTAACATCTGACTGTTATTCGAATAATTCCATATTACTTAACTCGCATTTTTTAAAGAATGAACTCATAGTGCTATCTTGTGCCAGCAAACATGAAAGGATTCTCCAATGCATCTGCAGTAGTGACATATACCTGCAACTGTATACGGGAGCAATCCACTGCCTACTTGATGCGAGCTGCGCTTTATACCGGCCAGTTAGTGAACCCATGCCAGCGGTGATATTGAAAATGGCCTCTTATTGCCGATATAGCGCACTGCCAAGTATAGGCGCGATAAAAAATTAGGTGTGCAGTACCTGTAGGTATATTAAATGCGTTTCTCCCAGTGATACGTTTAGACCAACGAAGTTAGTAGTCAGCGTTAATATACTGAATTCCTACGTTGTTTGGAGTGTTGGTTGATGCGATATAGCACTCGAGGTATCGAGTGCTTATATTAAATAAGAATACAGCAAAAGTATGAAGATTTAATAAATCGTAATTGTTTTCAGCAAATATGATATAATGAATATTTTCACACCAAAGAACGACAACTTGAAGATGATTTATTGTAGGAATTTCTTTAATGGGGCCTCCAAACCTTGAGGTAAGCCGTATGCGATTTACATTCCACATAGTCACATGGCTTACAGTATGTCGTTGTACCGATCTCCGCCACCGCGCGCGCCCATTGTTTCCGTCCCATGCACCTCCGTCCCATCCAATTCCGTCTTTCTTCCAAAATCACTCCCACAAAAATGTCCAGCTACCGAGTGCCACAAAAATATCCAGATACCGAGTGGAAAGATGTTACACATCAAAAAAAGTTATCTTTTCCACCCATTTAAAGGCTAAAACCATTACATTACCTGGAATAGTGTTTTTATAGCAATTATTTAAAATCCAGGCAGTATTTTTCGATGAGCCTGTATTGTTATGGACAATTGAATAAGGAGAAAACCAAGGGACGACATCTTTTGCTTGTCAAGCAAGCATCATCAGATCCAAATCTACAAGACAATTAGCTCTACAAAACACTACCAAACCTACAAAGACACCCACAGACAGTCTCTGTCCTCTAGAAACAAAAACAACAGAAAACTTAGAAAGTGTGGTAAATAATAATCATCATCATAATCCTTCCCCCTTATCCAGTTTAAGGCCAGGTCGGGGCATTTATGGTACTCCTCCACCTTCTTCTGTCCCTAGAACACTGTCGTGGGCAGAGCATACGTCTAATGTGGTAAAGAAGGTTGTATCAACTATGCGTCTCCTGAAAAGAACTGTTTCTTACACCCCTCCTAACATACGTAAGCTCTTCGTCCAAACTCTCATTTTTCCAATAATTGATTATGGCTCTGCTGTATACAATGATTTACCAGAAACACAGAACATAAAATTACAAAGAGCCCAGAATGCATGTGTTCGGTACATTCTGGATGTAAGGCGAGATGAACATATCACACCTTACTATGTGCAGCTGAAATGGCTGAAACTCCACGAGCACAGGCAGCTATCAGTTGCCATTCTGACAGATAAAATATTACATACCAAACCTCATTATATCTCTACAATGCCTCGACACCAATGCATTCTGTTCATAATCGAGAAAATAGATACACAAAATGAACACTCCAGATTCCTATACACCGAACCATGAAGTTCAATAAATCTTTTGTTTGCACCGCCTTACGCCTCTTAAACACCTTCAATTTATATAAGTTTGTCACCATTGGAAGCACTGCAGCTCTCAAAAGGTGTCTTTCATCCTGCTTCTTGGAGCAGTATACCTCTCACATCTGATGACTGCATTATGTTAAAATACTATTATTAGTTCAATTATAACATCAGGACAATACCTATTCTTGTATATGGTGTTTGTTTTTCGGGCTGATAGTTTGTATGCACTCTATTGTGTATAATGTTTCCATTATTATTATTCTTGCCACGGTGGGTGAGTGGTTATAGTGTCGGACTACCAACCCCAAGATTGCAGGTTCGCCCCTGGCCATGGTAAGTGATTTTTGAAGGGGACAAAAATCACGATACTCATGTCATACGTTGTTGGCATGTTAAAGAACCCATTTGAATTCAGTAGGCCGTGTTCAATGGCAAAATTTATCTCGGGATTTTCCGCCAACAAAAAGTTCCTCCATTCTCTACTTGAAAGCGCTGTAGTGTCAAGGAGTTTAGATATCTAACCTCCTTGACTTTCATAGCGTTCAAAGGAACGACGAAATTCGACATGCAAGCTACCCTCCGGGTGTCAATTAACAAAGCTTGCACCAGGCACCCGAGGCCATACGATATTATTATTATTATTATTATTATTTATTTCTATAAGCTCTAATCCTATTTTATGTAAGGCGCCACTGTAAAGGAGCTCTTAAGCTCCAGGTGCAGCCGTGGAAATAAAATCAATCAATCAAAGCAATCAATCAAATCAATCCATTCTTCCAAATGTCCGTTCCAGTCCATACCCAGTCTACTTATGCTAGACTTAATCAAGTTGATGCATTGTGCTCGTGGGTCTTCCTCGTCTCTTTCCTTCCCATGATCCTCCGACATGTTTTCATGGTGTTCTCAACTGTTGCTGCCGTACTGTGCCCAATTACGGAAGCCACCGGAATTATATTTTGTATTTCAGATGAGCAGAACGCTAGCTTAAAGTTTTGAACCGAGCGCGAAGTCAGCTAGTTTGCCGAGCGACTCAGAGGATACGCTAGGGGAGGTACCTGTGGCGCCAGCGGACGAGTTGCCGAAACTTATCGATGAGAAATATTAATCAACGACTTGAGGTCTACAACCTAGTGGATAATGTTGGCTATGGAATTCCAGGAATGCCAAAAGAAATTTGAGAACAATCGGACCAGTCGTTTGGAAGTTATAGGTATTTTTGTAAAGCACATGTTTGGAAGTAGGGTGTGTGCTGGAGTTTTGAAGAGCGGGGCGTGCTCGACGCCCGGAACAGCAAACGCACGGCGTTTCAGCTCTGAACCTGTATATATATAGCCGTGTGTCTGGAGCATGAGTATGTCATTATTACATCAGTCTTCGAAGAGATACCGTCGTAACGTCACCATACCACGTGCTACGCAGTTATAGACCGTCATTATCACCGATCGAGTGGGACTTAGTCTCTGGAGCTAAGCTTGCGGACTTAGTCTTTATAGCTGAGCCAGTTGTCTCGAGTGGAAAGTACTCAGAATTATCGCGTCATACCGGTCAGGAGATGGAACTTAGTTTATGACTTTGGGGTCATTTGTTTCAAACAAACAGTGTTGGAAAATATTCCATCTATGTTTCCATATACTCCACTGACTGTAAGAGTATGTTCGCAGATGTTTGGTAACTTTTTCATCTTTGAGTGGCCTCAGAATCAGACTAGACGGTATATTTTTCAGGTTGTAATTCCTGCCTACAACAAGAAGAGTACTAGCTGACTTTCCACGAAGCCAACATAGACCAGTACTTATAGAAGTAGGGCTATCTATCCACTTAATTACATAATTTCCTCATCCCCGCTGGAACTTCCTGAAGGCAGATTGGGAGAAGTTCTCAACCGACTTAGATAAATGCATCAGGTTTATTCCGGCAAAAAGCAGTTGCTATCAAAGGTTTGTTGGCCTGGTGATTTCTGTGGCAAAGAAATACGTTCCAAGAGGTTTCAGAAAAGAGTATGTTCCAGGATGGAATCAGCAGAGTGATACACTCTACAATGAATATCTAAGAAATGGAGACCGTGAAGTAGCGGAGGAACTGTTACGAAGCTTAGATGCGGCACGCAGGGAAAAATGGTCCAAGACTGTTGAAGAGATGGATTTTCGTCACTCCAGTAGAAATGCTTGGAGTTTACTGCGGAAACTTGGGGGTAGCACACCAATAATAAAAGAGAAATCTAACATTACACCAGATGAGATTGCTAAGCACATTGTCTCAACTTCCAGAATCACTCAGGATGTAAATCACACAAGACTGGTAAAAAGAAAATTAAAACAACTCAAAGCCTCTTCACCAACTCATTCTGCATACTCTGGACCCTTCACTCATGAAGAAATCAACATTGCCTTGAAGGACATGAAAGCTAGAAAAGCACCAGGCTTTGATGGTATCCATCCAGAGTTCCTCATACATATGGGAAACAATGCAAAAAAATGGCTGGCTCATTTCTTCTCTGATATTCTCCGAACAGGAATACTCCCAAAGCAGTTCAAGAAATCCAAAATAATTGCCATCTTAAAACCTGGGAAACCAAAAGATTTGCCTCAGAGCTATTGACCTATAGCCCTACTTAGCTGCACCTATAAGCTTCTTGAAAGACTGATTTTGAACAGAATCAGCCCCAGTATCACCCAACACATCCCCATTGAGCATGCTGGTTTCCAGAAAAATCGAAGTTGCAGTGATCAAGTCCTCGCTCTTACATCTCACATAGAAGCTGGTTTCCAACTTCACCAGAAAACAGCCGTTGCCTTCTTAGATTTAACTGCTGCGTATGATACAGTTTGGAGAGAAGGTCTACTGTATAAATTCCTAAAAGTGATTCCCTGTAAATCTATGGCCCAGCTTATTGACAATATGATTAACAACAGACATTTCCAGGTTGTCTTGGGATCAAAAATCAGCAAACGAAAGAAGCTAACTAATGGCCTCCCACAGGGTTCAGTACTGGCTCCTCTCCTCTTCAATCTGTACTTATCGGATCTACCAGAAACAAACTCAAGAAAGTTTTGTTATGCTGATGACATAGCATTGGCCACTAGACACCAAAATATGGAAGATTTGGAAAATGTACTTGAAGATGATTTGGCTAAACTTGGGAGATATTTCCACAAATGGAGGCTCCAACCCAGTGCTACAAAAACTGAGGTATCTTGTTTCCACCTGAGCAACATATTGGCAAATACCCAACTCAATGTAAAATTTGAGGGGAAGATTTTGAAATATAACAAGTTCCCAAAGTACTTAGGAGTAATACTGGACCGAACACTCTCTTACAAGCAACACCTCCAGAGCACAGCAGCTAAAATTAGAAGCCGCAACAATATATTGCTAAAGCTATGTGGAACATCTTGGGGAGCTTCTGCCACTACTACAAGATGCTCTGCCTTAGGTCTAGCCTTCTCTGTGGCTGAATACTGCGCCCCAGTTTGGCTCAATAGCCCACATGTCAAACTCGTTGACACCCAGTTGAACAACACCATGAGACTAATCACTGGTTGTATAAGAACTACACCAGCATATTGGCTTCCAGCCCTCAGCAATATTCTTCCACCCCACCTTCGTAGAGAAGTTGCCTTGCTACGGGAGTACTACAAGATCATGGATCACCCTACACTACCTATTCATGAAGACATCCCCTCTCTTCAAATGAACAGGCTCAAATCCAGGAAGCCACCCTTTTGTCATGCCCAGAGGCTTGTAAGAAACCATTTTGATTCCAGCATGCAGTGGATTAGTGAATGGACACTAAAAGCTTGTCCTGAGTCGAGCTCCTTCCTGGACCCTACAAGAACATCCACTCCAGGTTCCGATCTGCCTAGGAGGGCCTGGGCAACTCTCAATAGGATTCGGACAAACCACGGAGTATGCAATGGAACTTTGTTCAAATGGGGAAAAATTTTGTCTCCTCAGTGTGATTGTGGTGCTCCTAATCAAACCATCCAACACATTACAACTGACTGTCCTCTGAGGGCATATGGAGGGGACTGGATCGACTTCCTGTTGGCGACACCTGACGTGGTCCAATGGATAGACTCATTAGACCTGAGACTGTAATAATAGTGTAAACAGTAAAAATAATGTACAGTAGATTCTAAAGTGATTTTCTTTGTAACTTACTCTGAAATCTTGTATCGCCAAACGATAAATAAATAAATTTTCAGGTTGTTATAAACATTGAGCTGCATAAACAAGTGTTTAAAATAATAGGACAGTCAACGATGACGTCAATAGTCATGTCGAACAGTTGTGTAAATTATCGCGGAGTGGTAAAGTGCGTATTCTTGAACGCGAATATGGGTCATTAGATACCACGTGGATAGGATCCAAATGGAGGGACCCGAAGGTTAGCCGAATGCGAGGCGGATGGCCGAGGACTGGTGCCATGCTAATGGAGGGAGGAATGTTCCATTAGATTTCGACATCAACCAAGGATCTGCAACGATGTGAACTTCAAGAATATGTAAGCTACATTCTTGTGTACTTTTTCTAGAATAGAGTAGATGAGAAGTTAAATTTCTATTTCGCTTAGAAATTACCAACACTTTAATTTAATTTGTTTTTGCTTCGTTCTGACAGCTAAGTCTATCGAGACTATAGTCAGAGATACCAGTGGTAGTTGACAGCGATTGTACAGTATGAGAAAATTTATTTCAGTCCAAGTAACACAAATAAAGAGGTTTTTAGTTGATTTAAATATTTTCGTAGTAGAAGGTAGCTTGGATCTTCAAAATATTCAACTAAAAGATTTAAACAGTATTAAAGACAAATTTCTTAACGATCATGAGTAAATCCATTTGAAATTACTAATAATAATGCAATATTTCTATAATAATCATAAACAAATTATAAAACTATTATAAATAATTATAAATAATCAAATTCAGGGAAGTGATAAAATACTTTTTGTTTAATGCAGTAATAATAATAACAATTAAGTTTATTTAACATTATAAACAGTTGAAGATTTCAGAATGTATAGTTTAATAATAATAATAATAAATTCAAGTAAATATTATAACCATTGGGAAGTTGAGGAGTTGAGTGTATAGTTAACGGTAATAATAATAATAACAGTGATTACTTGAAAATATTTGTAGGGAATAAATAGCATATCAGTCAGTAAATAAATGAAGAAGTTAATGGCATATTTGTGAAATGCACCACAATATTCAGAATGAGTCGAGGAACGGTAGGTGAATTTAGGATGAACATGTATAAAATAGGGCGTAGAATTGTTAAATGAAGGTAGAAAAGAAAATGACCAGAAAGAAAAACATATTAACAATATTTCCTTATGGAAATTTTTTGTTTAAATCAGATCTTGGAAGAGTTGCGACGAATGCGTGTTGTTTAAAGGCAGAAATAGTGTACAGAATAAAAGAATAAATCATATGTTGATTTAAATATTGAAAAATATGTATATATAAAAATATAATAATAATAATAATTATGCGACTTGAAGGTCGGCATTTAAAGAAAGAATGTGGAGGCTAGAAGCCGTCCATTGGAATATGTATTTCCATGTTGTTAAAGTGATGTGAGAGCATTTGCTGCTTAATTGTGAAAAAGAAGGGTTGAGTCGTGTAACCGTCCCATATTTCTGTCTAACTCCATTTTCATCAGACACGTTATCGCCTAAATACCTGGGTCAATCATTCTAATTTTCAATCATGGAGCCCACTGATTATTTAGTTTTGCTAAAGCCTAGCCGGATCCTCAAATGAAATAAAATAAATACAGATATGTGAGTGTATGAAATAAATTTCGAATTACAAGTTGAATAGGAGTGATGCTTATGTGGTGATAAAATAATGATAACTGTTGATATGCCTGATCTTAGATATTGTTTATAAAAGAAAGATAATTGCCGAGGTTCTTTTGAATATTAATAATAATAATAATAATAATACTGATAATTTTGAAAGTTCAATAGTTGTGTGAATTTATGGTATATAACATTTAAAAATTTAAAGGAATGAGTAAATAACGTGATGTCAACAACAATGGAGGCAGAAATAGTGTACAGAATAAAAGAATAAATCATATGTTGAATTAAATATTGAAAAATATATATATATATAAAATGCAATATAGTTATTCAAAGAAAAAATGATAAATTCAATTTTTTTTTACAATGTTAAATTGAATTATGAATATGTGAGCATGGATTAAGACGACAGTCCATAGAAACAAATATTTTGAAAAGAATCGATTAGGATATTGAGGTCATATCATCATCATCATATTGTACAGTTTCCAGCCCCAGGCTGGGTCTGTTTGGAACATAAGCCTCGCCACTTAGTCCTTTCTTCCCACCACCTCTCCGCTGTCACTCTGGTCCAGTCCTCGCCTCTCTTCTTGACACATTCCTCCACTCCTTTCAGCCATCTATCTCTTGGTCTTCCCCTTGGTCGTTTCTTCTGCATCTGCATCTCATGTATCCTCTTGGGAATCTTCTTCTCATCCATTCTCTTTATGTGTCCATACCACCTCAGTCTTGATGTCTCAATCCTACCTTGCAAGGGCTCCTCTTTCACCATTTCCCTGACCTTTTCATTCCTCACCCTGTCTCTTCTTGTTACTCCGATCCTACTTCGCAGGAACTTCATTTCACCTGCCTGTATTCTGCTTATGTCTCTTTACTTCTTAGCTTCTGTATAACACTTCCTTGCTTTTTTGTGGGACATCTTTATTCCACACTAAGCTCCTAATGCTTCTCGGAAATGCTTCTGCCTGTCTGCCACGTTCCGTAATCTCTTTATCATTTCTCGCATTTTCCTCCACTATACTTCCCAAGTACTTGAGACTTTCCACCTTCTCCAGCTGTCCACCTCCAAGTGTTATCCCACTCATTGGTCTGTCCTTTTTCCTGGTCGTTAACAGGATCTCACATTTACTGATGTTGAACTTCCATCCGTACTCTCCCACTGTTTCTTCCCAAGCCTTCAGTTGCTCCTGAATTTCCTCCTCCTTGTTTCCCCAGACCATGAGATCATCTGCAAACACCATTGCTTTCATCTTATCTTCTCCTATCTTTCCTGCTATCCGTGTCATTACCTCGTCCATAACCACAATAAAGAGAAGGGGTGACAGCGCACTACCCTGTTTCAGGCCACTCATTTGTCTGAACCAGTCTGTTCTTTCCCCTCCAACTTTCACACAACTCACACTTCCACAATACATTTCCTTCACTCTGCCTACAGTCCCTTTTTCCACTCCCATGTTTTCCATTGCTTGCCAAACCTTCTCCCTACACACACTATCATAGGCCTTTTCGATGTCCAGGAAGGCCATCAACAGATCCTCTCCAAATTCGTAGTGGTGTTCCTGGAGCTGTCTCACTGAAAATATGAGATCCACTGTTGATCTCCCAGATCTGAATCCATACTGCTCCTCTCTCAATTTTCTCTCCACTTTGGCTCGTATTCTACTTTCTAATATCTTTTCATATATCTTGGCACAGTGAGGTATGAGTGTGACTCCCCTGTAATTTCTGCACTCCTCTCTGCTTCCTTTCTTAAATATTGGGACAATTAATCCTTTCTTCCAATCTTCTGGGGTCTTTTTCTCCTTCCATATCACCCTCATCACACGGTACAGCCACTGTTTCCCAACCTCCCCTGCTGCCTTCACCATTTCAACACTCACTTCATCCACACCCGGTGCTCTTCCTCCTTTCATCTTGTCTATAGCCATCTCCAGTTCTCTCCAAGTCAGGTCCTTTTCCATTCCTGTGTTGTCTTCTCCATCTTCCAATACATTGTCTTCCTCCCTATGACCATTTGGATTCAGCAAATCCTCAAAGTACTCTTTCCACACTGTCTTGAGTGTCTCTTTGTTGTATACCTCATTTCCGTTTTTGTCCATCTTGTCATATAAAGAATGTTAATATTCTGACGTCATGTTGTCGAATATTGACATTTTCTTACAACCAAATGTTCCTACCCGGAAGAACTCTTAATTACTCTAACACAAATACATTCCGATATCACATGAGGTGATACCTTTTACCCTGTTTATAAACAATTAGTTTTCAACCTGAGCCATGAATGAACATTGATTTTCAAAACCACGAGTGATTTTGTTTTTGTGAAAACACAATGTGGAAGTGAACAGTGTACAGGTAGGGGCATATAAACAATGAGCCGCCTATCGTGTAAATACAACAATTTAGAGTAGGGACCGATACCCAGATGGACTATTAATTTCTGGTTATCCACAATTTAGAGTAGGGAGTGTTTTTGTATGTGTTGGTATTTTTCTGGTGACTTTTTTTTTTTTTTTTTAGTGCTTTTGCATAATATCTTAGTATTTTAATTATAAATAAAATGAGATAATTTTAAGGAATTGTGATATTTCATTTCTCCTTTCTAGTCTCCCTTGCTTGTTAATTGCCATAATCAGTCATGCCAGCGATTAATTTAGTTTTGCCCGGATGGACCCTGAGATTTTAGTTCTTGTGCTAGACTGATTTTGGGAATTGGCAAATGTGTTCGTTAGACTTCCGTCGAAACGGGCACAGTACTGAACCGGTACATTTGTTTTCATTAGCATCTACAGACCACAGTGATGCTTGTATTGAATGAGTTCATAGTTCATAAGACTTTTGATATCGTTTATATTACTTTAGGCGTTAGAAAGTATTCAATCTCTCTTTATGGTGCACCATACAAGATTTAATTTTAAGGGAATTTTTAGTATTACCGCAAACAATTAACTTGTATCATTTCTTTCATATCGGCTGATGAAGGGGCCAAAACTAATAATTAGGCCTCGAAACATGTCCCACCAATGACCACACAGTGATCATATTTTTAAAAAGTATTGATCAGGTGGAACCTTTAACCTGTTTATACTAAGCTACATCTCTGTGATAGAAATGAGTGTGCCTCAGTACCAAAATTGCAATGTGCTAGCAAATATAAACTTGTTCTAATTTGTAGCCATTTCGAGCACATTCAAAAGACATGCTCGCAACAAATAATAGTTTCTCTAACTAGGCCTACGCCAAATAACTAGAACACGACCTTCCTGTCCAGACGCTAGAATTCAAGTGACGCCTCACTCGACACGAAATATCAACCTGCCATCTTGCGATCACATGTTTCCGTCATTCTCCGCCAAGGTAAAGATACCCTCCAACCCATTCAAAATACACCAATAATTTCGAACCCATGTATATTACTGACACATCATGGCGGGAAACTATCTCCGACGTCAGAATCGTACACAATTTATACAAAGCTTTCTTCGGGACCAGAGAAGTTATTCTCGGCCCAATCTAAATTTGGCGTAGAATTCCCTGCTTGCAACATCCGGTAAGTTGGCTTACACAATCCACAGTCTTGTATGCTGAGATTTTGGTTGGTTAGCTCTTAAGTTCAGGGGCTGCGACAACGCGGTCATGTAGCCCCGTGTACTTTGGGTGTGTGTAGAATGTCTGATAACCAATGTTAATTGTGATGACTGTATTAGTGAGTGTTATCTGTTTTTTAATTTAAGTACTGCAACTTAGAATTTTTTCAAATAGTTCCTACTTTTTCTGCCAAGCGCCACCGTCAACGACTACTAGGCCAAGACAAGAGTTTAGTGCTTTTCAGTCGGTCAACACGAATGTACCCAAATGAGATGGGTTATACCCTAATCCTGAAATAAATTACATGAGATTAATAAAACACTAGGATGACCAGTTTCGATCGTCAAGCGATCATCATCAGATCCATTACACTTAGGCTACAAAATCCATGTTTGAAATACAGGTGAAAATATTTACAATATGTACAATTATTTAGTTGCACTGAAAAGCACTAAACTCTTGTTTACTAAGGCAACACTGAAAATATGGCTTCAAACACCACAATGTTCACGGCTAGTCAGGCAAATCGTGAAGCCAAGAAATTCAAATCACTCAGGCTTAAACTCATGAATTTAGACAAGTCAATTTGGTTCAACAAAAAATGTACAGAACTAAACCTCACCCCTAAATACGTACCAATTAAAACCGTACCGAACACACCAGCCTCGATCATTTCAACCAAACAAGCCAAAGCGCTTTGGATAAAAAAGAATTAAGATTTGCATACATAAGAAAGCAAAAAATTAACCAACAATTATACGACATTCAATTGCAACTAAGTAATTTCTGGCACGCAGGCCAATGGGACAGCTTCACCGAGCACCTACATGACACCATCAAAATCAGAGCAACGAGGAAGCATGAAACGCTAGAAAATAAATTAAGAAAACTAGGAGAAACACAGAACCATCAATCTAACGAACAACACACGAATAACAATGAATTCAATTTCCACAGCAGAGTAAACAACAGAGCGAACGTAACCTTTTCTCAAGGTGAAATGAATATGTTAGACAAAGGTTTGAAATACAACTGCACAGGCGCACACACGAACCACAATATAAAACAGTTAATCACAGATATTGAGATAGCCAGTCACAAGCTCCCAGCAGAAGACAGGGAATTAACCAAAAATCTCGCCACCAACGAAGCCAAAAAAATCCTCAAACGAGAGGGCGATAGCAATAACATTCAAAACAACAAACAACTCAAAGAAATAAAGTCGTTGAAACAAAAAAATAAAAGAACATGACTTAATCATCACAAAAGCAGATAAGGGAAACACTACAGTAATTTTGAACAAAACAGAATACATTGAAAAAACAGTCGAATTCCTAAACAACAACGAAATCAAGGATTTAACAAAAGACCCCACCAACAAATTCCAAAAACAAATAAAAAGTGCGCTAAAAGAAACAGAATACATACTGACCAAAGCCGAAAATTCAAAACTAATAAACATGAACCCGAAAATACAGTCATTGAGAGGACAACCAAAAATACACAAAAAGGAATGCCCAATGAGACCAATAGTCAATTGTAGGAATGCCCCTAATTACAAAATCAGCAAAGAGTTACTAAAAATTTTAAAATGCCGTCTTTCCAACGACAAAAACAACTCTGTAAAGAACACAACAGAACTAGTAACAGCATTGAACACCCTACAAATGAAACCTAGCTTCAGGCTAGTATCCTTCGACGTAACTAACATGTACACCAATATTCCGATTATTGAAGCAATCAACACTATCGAAAACAACTTAAAATCCAACAATTCGGTAAAAGAAATTGAAGAGATTGTGAGATTACTGAGGGTCGTTCTCACCCAAAACGTGTTTCAATTCGACAATAAAATATACACACAGAGAAGGCCTAGCAATGGGATCGGCACTAAGTGGGTTAATCGCTGACATCTTCATCAATGCACTAGAAAATGCGTTCTTAGAAAAGACTTCAACAAAGGGAATAGTAATATGGAAAAGATACGTAGATGATGTAATTTGCATCTATGATACTGAACTAACAAGCGAAGAAACAATTCTCCAATCCATTAATAGCCTTCACCACTCTATCAAATTCACTAAGGAATCCGAAATAGACCGGAAAATAAATTATCTCGATATAACTATTGAACGTAAAGACAACGACCTTTCATATTCCATATTCCGGAAAGCAACACAAACCTCGCATGCAATCGACAATCAGTCTAATCACCCCAGTACGCACAAACTAGCGGGTTTCAATTCAATGGTGCATAGGGCTTTAAACATACCCATGTCAAAAGACAACTATAATAAGGAAATAAGAACCATTATGCAAATAGCAAAGGAAAACAACTTCTCGCCAAGCAAAATAAATCAAATTATAGCCAAACATAAAAATAAAGATAAAACGATTCCCAAACCGGACAGTAATGAGAAAAAATTTGCGCGTTTCAACTATGTGAATGCGAATACATATAAAATCACTAACCTATTCAAAAAGCAAGGCATAAAGATAGCTTTCACGACGAAAAACACAACCGCTAGGCACCTCCTAAATAGTAATCTAAATAAACGTGACCCGTATTCAAGGTCAGGGGTATATTCTATAACGTGCCAAGACACCGATTGTCAAGCTAATTACATCGGGCAGAGTGGAAGGCGAGTAGACACACGTTATAATGAACATAGGAATGCGATAAGATACGGAACACATTCAGCCGTGTGCGAACATATGTGTGACGCAGGGCACAGCTTTACCAACATAGAGCCGGACCTTAAAATAATCCATCACGAATCGAAAGGCAGAGCTCTTGACATAAAGGAAGCAATCGAGATACACCTAGCCAAACGAAACAATCCCAACAATCTAAATGAACACACGTTCATGGAGAGCTCACCCCTCTTCACGCTACTAAAAAACACACCGTCGGAAACAAAACACAATTTAGCGACACAGCCAAGCTAGATAAAAAAGGGGGGGGGGGGGGAAATTAGGGGTTTTTTAATAGGTAAATGTTATCTGGATCAGGTGTACGATGTACTTTTCTTCTACAATAAATCAAGGCCCATATTCGCGGCAGTATTAAAAGTGCCGGGACGTCCTCATAAGACCGTCAACGCTTAGTTCGAATGGGTTATGCTCCACGCGTGGCGAGGGCAAATCCACGGTCTTTAATAGTTGTAGACCCACCTCATTCAATAACATACATCTTATCTAGGTTGGCAACACCTCACATAAACACATCGCTATCACTCCCCACAGCACGTAGGGACAGGGGGAGAAGGCAGGGAAAAACCAGTCGTTAAGATAACCACCGCAGTCGACCGCACAGTGAGTTCCAGTGAGCACGAAAACTGCGAGTAGCTGTAGTACGGAAGACAATCAGATAAGTAGTTAGCCTAAAAATTTTATAGTTTAACCATAGTTTACAACCATATAATCTCTCTAAAGTACAATCTCCGGATAGCTATCACCATTTAGCATTTCACCTAACATATATACTGCATTTAGCATACACTGACAGTTGCAGTACCAATACTGCAACTAAATAATTGTACATATTGTAAATATTTTCACCTGTATTTCAAACATGGATTTTGTAGCCTAAGTGTAATGGATCTGATGATGATCGCTTGACGATCGAAACTGGTCATCCTAGTGTTTTATTAATCTCATGTAATTTATTTCAGGATTAGGGTATAACCCATCTCTTTTGGGTACATTCGTGTTGACCGACTGAAAAGCACTAAACTCTTGTTTACTAAGGCAACACTGAAAATATGGCTTCAAACACCACAATACTAGGCCAAGTTCAGAACTTAGCTACTAGACGCCACCGCAGTCGGCTCTTGGCAACGAACGTAGAGACCTAAGAGCGTTGTTTACATTCTTAACCTATGCAATTTAGCTTCACACAGGTGCAATTAGTGGAAGGTTCTTTATCATGCCATAAATCTATGACATAGGACCGCCGGCTTTACTTCCTCTCCAAAGGAAGGCATACTGTGCTGAGATTTTACATACAAATTGAATGAAATATCCCTGACTGAGTCCCTGATATACACAAGATGTACACACTAAATAAAATGAAATCCTATAACCTAAATGATGGTGATGAACAAGAAAAAGAGAATGATATGAAATAAATTGCCCTAACCTGACTTCTCACCAAGTCAACCAAGTAACGGTTTGGGAACGTCATTGTGACAATGTTAAGCGGATGAATAGCACAAGATTACCAAGTGCATATATGGAAAAAAGACTTTCAGGCAAGAGACCAGTTGGAAGACCAAGACGAAGATGTATGGACCAACTTAAGGGGGATGTGGAAAGCAGAGGATGGAATTGAGAATCTGTGATAATCGATAAACTCCTTCTTGACATGATACATTGGAAGAAGATTGTTTATAACTACCATACCCAGCACACCAAAATGCAGTGTGAAGGAAGACATCGGGAGTGAAGACCATATGAATATCAAATGTTAACTAATTGTACCTGGTTTGCTGGATCAATAAACTGATCATCATCATCATCATCATCTTGCACAGTTTCCAGCCACTGGCCAGGTCTGTTTGGAACACAAGCCTCTCCAACGTCTTCTGTCTTCCCACCGTCTCTCAGCCTCCACCCTTGTCCAGTCTTCTTTTCTCTTCTTCAAGCTTTCTTCCACCCCCTTCAGTCTCTCGGTCTTCCTCTAGGTCTCTTTCCTTCCCACTTCGTCTCGTGTATCCTCCTGGGTATCCTCTTCTCATCCATTTGTTTTACATGTCCATACCATCTAAGTCTAGATTTCTCTATACCATCCTGTAATGGCTCCTCCTTCATCAATTTCCTGGTCCTCTCATTTCTTATGATGATGACATATATGAGACTGTTTTGCCTATCAGCATCCACTCCCGACTGTAAATATATGTTTGAGAACACGCCGCACAGTGGTCCGGATCCATAAAAAAGCGGTCAAAAATCGATTTTTCAACTTTACTTTAGAAACGCCAAACCATCTTCCAAGTGAAGTATGTAATCAGTGTACATTAATTTCACTTTTTCTTCGGAAATTGCTTCTGTGTGTCTCAGATATATTACTGCAAAAGTGATACAACTCTTCGATTCTGAACTCCACACTCCGTTAAGTAAACTTTGAAATATCATTCCAACTTCAACATGAAACTCTGTGTTTTTAATACTGTATCAGTAAGTAGTTTTGAGTCTGATATATGTGTTTATAGCATGATTTTCAATTTCAGATCACTTATAAGGACTCTTATACTTACTTTTATAGTGCTTTTTATTTTTTTCCAAGAAAAATAAATTTTGCTTGGCCTACAAAAAAATGTATACATATGTATAGCATGAAACTTATGCAAGTTTTAAAATGAACACTGGAGAATATATCCTTAAAGGTTTCATCGCCAGAACACGCCAGATGCGTGATTGAGAAGGGAGAGGACATTACTGCTCGCTCTGAGGATAAACACTCGCGCGAGATAAGGGCCTGTTGAGACATTTGTTTATGCTCCGCAAGGGATATCCCTAGGCCAGGAAACCAAAATAATCTTCAGTCGCGAGGAGTAATTGATTAGTGGTAGTTGTGTGTGTTGTGAAGTGTGAAAAATGTATTTCGTTGTTAGTCGCAGTGAACTTCATAACAAGATTCGAGAGAACAAAAATCAATCTCGCGCTCTCCAAGGAAAGTTTATGGTAACATATCTCATTAAGAAATCCCAATTAAATGTTGACGAAAGTATCGAGAAAACAGTGTATAATAATATAAGAACCTTTTTCTTTTTGCCTTATTTTGATTGGTGGAGAAAGTATCACTTCTTAGAACATGCTTTTTTGAAGAAATATTCAGACTGGTTGTAAAAAGAAATTGTGATTTCAATTCCGAGCATGCCTGGCTCCTCAAAATCAGAAGATCGAGCTCGTCCTTCAAAACAATTTTAAAAGCTAACGAAGAAAAGCAAAAGAAGAAAACTTAAGAGACCTAAGGGAGAGTGCCACTTCATCAGAGCTTGCCTATGCGACCGCTATGAATTTAAGGGCAGAGGGAGACGTTTCATCAGCCAAGCTATTAAAAGAAGCTACCACGACTACACCAACAAGGGGCAAACGAATACGGGATGCATGGAGAAAGGGGGGTCAACGATCTACAAAAATGTCAGTGGAAGAAGCCTTATCATTCATAATTACAGCAAAGTTATCCAAGCACCAGTATGTGACAATGAGGAAAATAGCTAATAAACATAACCATGATTTATACCCAAGCTATAAGGCTACTTATCCACAAAATGTAATAATTAAGGAAAATGAAAATGAAGTGAAAATACAAGACTTGCTGGACCACACTTCCTCCAATGTTACCAGATGTGAGTGATAAGAGCTATACATTATATTGTAAATGGGTCTTTGATGGCAGCTCTGGCCATTCCCAATATAAACAAACCTGGTCAGAAGCTGCGCCTCGTTGACGGTAAAACAGGTATAATTGTGTGGAAAAATCCAAGAACCTCATCTACACGATTCTGCAGGCCTATTCGAATGCAGTGGGTTCATGAAACATCGGAAATTACACGGACGGAAAGGATGTATCTAAATGATCAAATTGAGAATATACATAATTTGGTTATAAAAAACACCGAAGTGCAGTATTCCTTAATATTGTCAATGATAGATAGAAAAATATGCAATGCTCTAGCACAGTCTTCAAGCATGAAGTGCTATATTTGTGGTGCAAAAATTTCAGAAATGAACAATCTACAAATAATGGCACAAAAGCCCGTCGACAATTGGACGGCATTATGCATTAAGCGGCTAAGCACCAATTTTTGGAAATTGAGTTATTAGCACCATCTAGTGTGTAGGGTCTGGAACTACATTCTTTTTACATAAATATGCCATTTTTCTTAATATTAACCGTTAATTTTATGGAAAAGTCTAAGCGCCATTCCCTTTATCTTAGGTTAAGAGTTTTGCATTAATCGGCTATGAGGCGAAACTATGAAGCTATCCTTCGAAACGCTATATTGAGTTCTGCAAGAAATAGCCAAGCGACATTTCATTGTCTCTCACACTTTTTCTGGGTTGTCTGGTAGAAGAGCTTTGACGAGAAGTTACACACTGGCAGGAGTATCAGTCTGTAAAATGTGCTTTGTCCAGACCCTAAGAATACCGTATTTCCTCGCATAATCGTCAACCACCGCGTAATCGTCGCACCCCACTTTTCAAACACTAAAATAGGTTTATAAAATTTCATCGCATAATCGTCGCATAGCATGTTCGTATTTGTGCGCCAGTCAGTTGCACATGCTGCAGCGACTCTATAACCTGGCGCGACTTTGTCAGACGAAAAATATCTCGTCCTTATGCTTGCGGGCAATGAATTGTGACGCGAGCGGCAAGCTTCGTCACTTAGCACATTCCGCGAGCGTATAATCTGGCGTGATCTTGTCGGCAGAAAGTAATTTCGTCTTTATGCCTGCGGGCTATGAACTATGACGCGAACGGCCAGCACACATTCCGCGAACTTATAGACCTAATCTGGCGTGATTTTGTCAGCAAAAAGTAATCTCGTCTTTATGCCTGCCGGCTATGAACTGTGACGCGAGCGGCCAGCCCACATTCCGCGAGCGTATAGGCCTAATCTGGCGTGGTCTTGTCAGGAGAAAGTAAGCTCATCTTTATGCCTGCCGGCTATGAGTCGCGACGCGAATGGTCAGCGCACATTCCGCGAGCTTATAGGCCTAATCTAGCGTGATCACGTCGGCAAAAAGTAATCTCATCTTTAGGCCGGCGGCCTATGAACAGTGACGCGAGCGGCCAGCGCACATTCCGCGAGCTTATAGGCCTAATGTGGCGTGATCATGTCAGCAAAAAGTAATCTTATCTTTAGGCCGGCGGCCTATGAACTGTGACGCGAGCGGCCAGACCACATTCCGCGAGCGTATAGACCTAATCTGGCGTGTTCTCGTCAGGAGAAAGTAATATCGTATTTATGCCTGCGGGCTATGAACCGCGACGCGAATGGTCAGCGCACATTCCGCGAGCTTATAGGCCTAATCTGGCGTGATATTGTAAGCAGAAAGTACTCTCGTCTTTATGCCTGCGGGCTATGAACTGTGACGCGAACGGCCAGTGCACATTCCGCAAGCTTATAGGCCTAATCTGGCGTGATCCTGTCAGAAAAAGTAGTACCGTATCGTCTTTATGCCTGCCGGCTATGAACCGCGACGCGAACGGCCAGCGCACATTCCGCGAGCTTATAGGCCTAATCTGGCATGGCCTGCGGGCTATGAACTGTGACGCGAACGGCCAGCGCACATTCCGCGAGCTTATAGGCCCAATCTGGCGTGATCCTGTCAGGAGAAAGTAATACCGTATCGTCTTTATGCCTGCGGGCTATGAACCACGACGCGAACGGCCAGCGCACATTCCGCGGGCTTATAGGCCTAATCTGGGGTGGTCTTGACAACAGAAAGTAATTCGTCTTTATGCCTGCGGCCCATGAACTATGACGTGAACGGCCAGCGCACATTCTGCGAGTTTATGGGCCTAATCTGGCGTAATCTTGTCAGGAGAAAGTAATCTCGTCTTTATGCCTGCGGGCTATGAACCACGACGCGAATGGCCAACTTCGTCAGCACATTTCGCGAGCGTTAACCTGTCGTGACCTTGTTAGAAGAAAGAAGCCTGTCTCTGACTGCAGGCTATGACTCACGCTACGCGAATGACTGTCCCGTGTAGCAAATAATGATACAGTAGATGCTTTGAACTTAAATATTCTTCACATAATCGTCGCACCCTGCTTTTTTCCACGAAGTTTTGGCAAAAAAAGTGCGACGATTATGCGAGGAAATACGGTATCAGGGGATCGCATTAACAACTATCTTAAGAATGCCAACGAACTACAAGGAATTATTAAGGATAACACAGGTAAATCAGGAGGTTATAACAGAATAACTGATAGTAAGATGGCTGAAATTATCGAGCACATTAATAAATTTCCTAAGTACAAGTCACATTATTGCAGATCAGAAACAAACACTCTCTTTCTCCCGTCACATGTCACACTTCCAGTTATGTATGACTTATACATAAAGGAATATTCTCAGCCAGTTTCCCTCTCACGCTATAAGAAAATATTTTACTCCAGATTCAACCTACGACGAAAACCGCTTAAGAAAGACACATGCAACTTTTGTGACTCTACAAATGCTCAAATAAACAATAAAAATGGTGACACTGATGTGCTAAAGATAAAGTTGCTTGCTCATCAGGAGGATGCAGAAAATGCTCGAAGTACAATGAAGAGTGACTTTTAAAAAGAAACCGAAATTAATGGATTGTCGGTGCTTAGCTTTGATATGCAGAGGACACTGCCCCTGCCGAGAATTCCAACAAACATAATATTCTACAAACGTCAGTTATGGCTGTATAACTGAATTCATGACGCTTCATCGAGCAAAGGCTTCTGCTACCTGTAGCTCGAGGGCCAAGCTGGGCGTGTAGCCCAAGAAGTGGGCTCTTGTCTAAGAAATTAAATCACTGAAAATTTAGAAAAAGGCACGGAACAACTTGTGCTTTGGTCCGATTCCTACGGAGGGAAGAATCGAACATAAAAATGGTCCTAATGCTGAAGTGTGTCATGGAGTCACATCCAACTCTAAAAGACCATAAAAATGTGATTTCTGGTTTCCGGGCGCAGCTATTTGCCCAATGATGATGATTTCGGAGATATTGAAAGTGCCTTGAAGTTTCATCAAAGACTATATAGACCAGACGATTACAAGGAAGTAATGAGAACTTGCCGAAAGAAGAACAAGCTGGTCGTGAAAGAAATGAAAAGAGAAGATATTGTGGGCACGGCATCCATTGAGAAACAAATGATAAATAGGAAGAAAGATACCAATGGCAATGGAGTAAGCTGGCTAACAACACGGGAAATTGAAATAAGTAAGGAAAGCCCATGGCTGTTGACTTTAAAACGTACTTTCGATGACAAAGACGGCCAAGTAATCAATTTGAAGAGGAGAAATAGCGCACGCCAATGTGACCAGAATAACCTCCGTTTTTGCCTTAATGCTCTATGGCCAAACGGAGAAGCTATATCAGAACCAAAATTACAGGATCTCAAAGGTGTCATGCATCTGATACCATCCGATGCCAAGGAGTTCTACGAAGGCCATCATTCAGATGGACACAGTTTTGACGACATCGACGGTTTTGGTAGTGAACTCGATTTCTCGATACAAGATGAAACCTAAGACTGTGTCAATTTCCTATTGTGTGAAAAATATTTACATCATAAAGTAGAATGTAACACCAATGTTTATAGCATTAGTTCATTTAGTATAATTATTGCTTTAAGTTATATTCTGGTATTCAAATGTATCTGTGTTTTAATTAGACTATTGAGAATAAAATTGCAATTAAGGATACACGAGTACTCATTGTACAATAGGCCAATCCAATGTCTTGCATATGCGGATGATGTTGCTTTGCTGTGAAGGACAACAGGAGATGTGAAGAGGCCATTTGTTGAATTAGACCAGATGGCTTCTGGAGCTGGACTGAGGGTGAATAGCACGAAGACAAAGTATATGACCACCGTGAGGCAGGGTGAGGTACCCCAGGAGCTTGTTATTGGTAATAATAAGACTTTTGCTAAGACCAGCACTTTCAAATACCCTGGATCGACTATCACCGAGGGATCTGACTGTGTCGAGGAAATCAATGAGAGACTGCGCTCCGGGAACCGA
This sequence comes from Meconema thalassinum, assembly GCA_946902985.2. Lineage (NCBI taxonomy): Eukaryota > Metazoa > Arthropoda > Insecta > Orthoptera > Tettigoniidae > Meconema > Meconema thalassinum. The sequence continues at coordinate 197,229,034 of OX336395.1, forward strand.
AGCTACTTCAGTCCCTCCCATCTGCTGCGATCAAGAACGTTATCACACAGTTGTAAGAAAACTATCTATAAGACAGTCATCCGACCTGTTGTCATCTATGGGTGTGAGACATGGGTTTTGACTAGGAGGAATGAGGATTTGTTGAACAGGTGGGAGAGGAAGGTACTCCGTAAGATCTATGGGCCCGTGTGTGATCGTGGAGTGTGGCGTCTCCGCACCAACAAGGAGATCTATGATCTGTATGGGGGCCCTACTTTCGTCACACAGGTCAAGAGTTCCCGGATTCGGTGGCTTGGACATGTCGAGCGAATGCCGGAGCTAAGGATGGTGTATCAGGCGGCCAACTGGAAAGCAAGGACGGAGGCGACCGAAAAATCGCTGGCTGGACGATGTCGAGGAGGATCACAGGATGCTACGTGTCAGAGCATGGAGGAGGCGTGCACGGGATAGGAAAAGCTGGAAGACTGTGGTGGAGCAGGCCAAGGTCCTTCATGGACTGTAGTGCCACAGGGTAAGGCAAGGAGTACTCATTGTACGCGTCAAAGTCTCCAGTAACTGGCATTAAAATAAAAATGTATAGAGGACTAAAAGACTAAAAAAGGTGGTTAGACGGTTTACGCATAACTATCATGTTCGATAGAATAACGTAACAACAAGCTATTCACCAAAAATGGCGCTTAGCAGTTTTATGCGTAACTAAACTCACAGATAACATAAAGCAGCTAAGTGCCAATTGCTAATAAATCAATTGTTTGCTGTATTTTTGTAATTTAAACGCAATAACTATCAACAATGCATCTAGGTAAGGGTTTGTTTGCTTTTAAAACTCAAACATGGCTAACAGGAGAGAATTTCTGATAGTTTAAATGTCAAAACTTTCAATCACGTTTTTCTCAATATCAGCTTTTGGTGGATAGCTGTTTAATGCATAACGCCGTCCAATTTACAGCTTGAATTTGGAATTTCAATTCTGCACGCACACATCAGATTTTTTGAAAGTCTCCTGCATATTTCATACCGCCTGGGTTTTAAAAAGTGGAAAGTGAGCGTGAAAGATGATAATCGAGACTTATTCGAAAGAAAGAAAAAAAATGTGCAAGACTCATTCAGACTCATTCTAGTTGATATTCCGAAGCCTGGATATGGAACAACGAATGATGGCAACACTGCCAGAAGGTTTTTTGAACAACCTCAAGTAGCATCCAAAATAACAGGGCTAGACTGTGAGTTAATAACTAGTTTTGGAATAATTTTAAAAGCAATTTCATCTGGTTACGAAATTGATAGTTCAGGGTTCAATTCATACTGCAGTGAAACAGCAAGCTTATATGTACGGCTATATCCATGGTATTACATGCCTCCAACACTCCATAAAATACTTATCCATGGATCTTCCATTACAGAAGCAGCTATTTTGCCGATTGGAGAACTTTCAGAAGAGGCCTTAGAGTCTAGAAAAAAAAAAGACTTAAGAAAATATAGGGAAGACCATACCAGAAAATCCTCAAGAATTTCCAATAATTTTGACTTGTTCCATAGACTATTGCTAAGCTCTGATCCAGTAATTTAAAGCACGGGAGGTCTAACGAAGAAGAAAGAAGACAGTTGCCTCAGGAGGTGTGTAATTTATTGTCTATACCCGAGGACGAGACGGAGCAGGAAGGAGAAGGAGAAGAAGTCGACTCATCCGTCTCAGAGGATGAATAAGTAAGTAATTTTATGCACTACGACAAATTTGCCTCATAGTAACATCTAATTTAAAGTTTTACACAAAAGTATTTCATTTCTTATAACGGAAAATATTTTGTCCGCTTTTTTTCATATCCGGACCACTGTGCGTCGCCTCCATGATCCCCATTTAGCAGTCAGCACTGCGGCTTCCTCTGCTTCTACACCTATCGCTTTGAAATCGTTCAACACTGGTTCTAACCATCACCTCCTAGATCTACCTCTGCTCTCTTACCATCTACATACAAACTCACTGGGCTCTTAGGTAATCTCTCCTTCCCCATCTTCATCACATGACCCCACCATCGGAGTCGGCTCATACCAACAGCGTGTTCATTTCTAATTTGGCCTTTATCACTTCATTACGAGTACCTTCCTGGCATTGCTCCCATCTATTTGTCCCAGCAATCATTCATGCTACCCTCATATCAGTTACCTCTAGCTTATGTATCAGATATCCTGATTCTACCCAGCTCTCGCTTCCATACAGCAAGGTCCCTCTAAATGCTGAATATGGAGAGAGTTTCATTGCATAACTTCTTTCTTGCAGAATACTGTAGATCGCAACTTACTGTGAACTCATTGCATTGGTTTTTCTGCACCTTGACTCAATTTCTTTCCCCATAATACCATCCTAAGAAAATGCACAGCCTAAGTACTAAAAAAGGCCTACTTGCCCCAATTTAGTTCCTCCTATCTAGCTTTCTATTAGGGCTGTTACTTTTAATCGATTAATTTCAGATTTCGATTAATCGAAACCGAATAATTGGTTAATTATCGTAAATAACGATTAATCGATTAATCAATTAGTCGATTAATCGGTTTTCAGATTAATCCGTTATTCGAATAATCGATTAATCGGTTTTTGATTTGTTTTGCCGATTAATCAATGTATTTCGCATTTTTAACTACGCTCTCACAGAATCAACCAACTATGACACAACTTGGTTTCTTAAAGCAATCACTCGACATGGTTAGTCGGGGCAGTCCCATGATGGATGATGTTTTTGATTCTTTAGGGGCTTTGCAACATCGTGGTCACGTATCCCCGCGTACTGGGGTGTGTTTAAGACTTGTCTGATAACATGTGTCACTGCGATGTCTGTACCAGTGTGTGTATTTGTAATGCAGGTAGAATATGGGTAGGAACCGACCGTGGCCTTGAATTAGGGACCATCCCGGCATTTGCCTGGAGTAGAAATGAGAAACCATGGAAAATCATTTCCAGGATGACTGAGGTAAGAATCAAACCCTCCTCTTATCAGTTTTGCCTCACGAGGCTGAGTGTACGCGTTCCAGCCCTAACATCAGAATTAAATTTCTTGGCAGAGCCGGGATTCGAAACCAAACCTCTGTGGTGACAGCTAAGAATGCTAGCCACTGCTCAACGCCCGCTTTGAGGTTTCATTTAACTTCACTCCAAGGATTACCGTGTTGGAAGCCCTTTTCCAGGCTTGCCTTAGAAATCAAAATTTGTTCGCTAATCCTGAAAAAATACTACATGATGTTAATAAATACACTTGGATAACTAGTTTCGATCGTCAAGTGATCATCATCAGATCATTTACACGTAGGCTATTAAATCTACTGTATATGGAGAAGTATGGAATGATAATTACAATATATACACTTATTTATTTGCAGTAGCAATTAAACTACCAAACTAAAGATATGTGATTGTTGTTGAGATACTGATAGTTATTAAATGGTGAACTTCGCAGTTTGAGCGATGTGTGGTCCGTTTTTGTGCACAGCGTGAGGACGATTATGCTGACACAATAACCTGACCATTTAATAACAATCACATAATGGCACTAAGCAAGCAAACTTGAAGATCAATCACAACTATCAGTATCTCAACAAAAAATAACATATCTTTACTATTTGTGCTAGATTAATTACTACTGCAACTAAAAAAGTGTATGTATTGTAAATATCATAACCCATACTTGTCGAAACAGATTAATAGCCCAAGTGTAAAGATCTGATGATCGCTTGACGATCGAAACTGGTCATCTAATTGTATTTATTAATCTCATGTAAAAAGTCTTTGACCGTCCGAAAAACATTACATTTCGACTCCAAAGATACAAATGTGACGTCTTACGAACGAAGGTATTTCTAAAGTCAACACTTAGGCAAGTTCGATAAAAACTCAATGATTTCATGGTAGGGCAGTTATAAAAAGTACAGTAAAAATAGGAAATCTTGTAGATGTAGCGTAAATATTGCCATTATTGCAAAAGACGAGCTGGACGTCTATCTTGGGAATTCACCGCCTGGCTTGCATACTCACCCTTTTTCACAGGTGGAAAATGAATAAACAATATATCAAAGGCCCGCTAAACTAGCGACAAAATTCCCCGCTGGAAACATTGTGACTGCAAAGCGGAGCTGCCTCGTCCCAGAAAATGAGTACTTGCTAGTATTTTTGCACCAAAACAGACCGTCTATTGAAATATATTGTCACATTTATTTTTAAATAATGCATCTTGTTTGTGAACTGTTGAAGCCATTGTTTCAGTGTTGCCTATACAAAAACTGTCAGTTGTAACTCTTCAGTCGGTCAACATGAATTTGTCCATTGACTGTGCGGGGTGCAATGTATATAAAATATGAGTAATAAGTAAATGAACTCCTTGAAAAATTACACGTATTAGTTATGATCACAATGAGCCCGGAGGGAGTAGGCAGGCTAAAGCGTAACAACTGTACGACCAAGGCTCCGCTGAGATATGTAAACTTATGCATAATAGAATTCAAGTGCATGCTCTAATTTTATTTTATTTATTATATTGTGTTATTCTTATTTGTATACACGATCATAATACTCATAATTAATTCACAAACCCTTATTAAACAAACTAAACTTATACAATGCTCAAAAAAGGTCTCGCATATTGTGATTCAGTAACTTGTTTATTTTGCTATGTGTATGTTATATTATACACAATATGGGGTACATACAAAGAAAAAACACACACAATCTGCTTTGCAAAAGAGACAGAAACACACGACGAATAACAAAATTGATAATGTGGGACTGAGCATACAACCGTCCTTTTCATGTTGGGGCATATCAATACCGTGTATGGCCACCACGAGCTCTAATCCATGCTTGCAGATGACGAGGCATACTGAGCACCAACGAATACAACGTGGTTTGGGGCAGATTCCCCCACTCTTGGACAGCAGCTTCAATCAGTTGCTCTTTGTTTGTTGGAGGATTGGGACGGTGTGAAATTGCCCTCTTGGGCTCTTTCCAGGCATGTTCATTACAGTTCATGTCCGCAGAATAGGTAGGCCACTCCATTCTCTGTATGACATGCATCTGAAGGAACTGATTGACCACCCTAGCTCGATGGGCACGAGCATTATAGTCCAGTAGTGTAAAGCCGTCACCCATTGTGGTAGCAAATCCTGTAACGATGTTGTCTGTGTACACCAGACCAGTCATGTTACCGTGGATAGGAATTAGAGGCGTACGTCAACCGAACAGGATTCCACCCCAAAACATGACTGAACCTCCTTGCTGTTGGTGGCTTTCCTGGATGAAGGGCTCGTGAAATCTCTTACCCACTCGGAGCATTCGAGTGTGGCGACGTAATAGTGATAGTGATTGTAATAGTGATCATAACTAACACATGTAATGTTCCTAGGAGTGTTATTTACTTAAAATTCATATAGTTTATACATTGGACTCCGCCCAGTCTTTGGGCAAATTCAAGTTGACCGCCTGAAGAGTTACAACCTACAGGTCTTTGTGGGAATTAGGCTAAACCAGAATAAAACAAAAATGTTCCTGTCCTAAATTGTAAACAGCCTTTCCAACAAAAATTGAACAAAATTCAAAAGCATTGCTGAAAACTCCTCGTTTTCTTTTCCTGAAACCCTTCCTAATATGATTGATGTTTGTCCTTCCACGGTCACTGACTGTTATTTGGTTATTGTTAACATAAACAAGGAAGGACACGTATCTTTACGCAAAATTTAACTTTTATAGATTTCTATACATCATTCCGAAAATAAGCCTAACTCAACTTAAGCGATGACTTCTCATTTAAACCATTTTCAAAACTTATTTTCTTATCTCGTGTCTACTATCAGTTAATCGATTTTTCGGTTAATCGATTATTCAGTTAATCGATTAATCGGTTTTAAGGAGCTTCGATTAATCGTTTCCGATTAATTTCAAATTAATCCATTAATCGATTAATTGAAAATCGATTATTACCAGCTCTACTTTCTATATTACTGTGTTTCTTCCCTTCTTCTTGGAGAGTCTACAGGACAGTTTATTGATCCAGAAAACTAGTTGGGCATAGCAGTTCAGCATGCTACCGACTACACCACCAAAGCCACATTGCATACAAAGGAACTAAGTTTGGATTCAATAAAAGTGTAATTGCTTATTTTATATGAATTGCAGCCAATGGCCATAGCTGGGTACTTTTGATTAAACGCCCGAGGGCTCCTAACAAGTCCAATTTCAAGTATAGTGGAACGTGGCTAATTGGAACTTCTATAATTCGAAATCATCTTTAATTCGGCGGCTTCGGTGGCGTAGTTGGTAGCATAGTGAGCTTCTATGCCCAAGATCGCGGGTTCAAATCCGGCCGAAGTCGTCGGACTTTTTAAGAGCGTTAAAAATCCCTCAGTATGCCTTCCTTCGGAGGGGAAGTAAAGCCGGTGGTCCCATGTCATAGATTTATGGCATGTTAAACAACCTTCCACTAATTACACCTGTGTGAAGCTAAATTGTATAGGTTAAGAATGTAAACAACGCTCTTAGGTTCCTACGTTCGTTGCCAAGAGCCGACTGCGGTGGCGTCTGGTAGCTAAGTTCTGAACTAGTAGTCGTTGACGGTGGCGTTTGGCAGCAAAAGTAGGAACTATTAGAAAAATTCAAAAGTCTGCTGTCCTTACATGAATTAAATAACAGATAACACACACTAATACAGTCATCACAATTAACACCGGTTATCAGACAGATTCTACACACACCCAAATTACACGAGGCTACATGTCCACGTTGTCGCAGCCCCTAAACTTAAGAACCAACCACCAACCATCTTTAATTCGAATTTTTCTCTTGGTCCCTAGCATTTTATATACAATCAATGCTAAAAAATCGTGCTTAATTCGAAGTTTTTAGTGTAAAAAGCCGATCGGAAGCCAAACAGTTGGGTCAGTTCCTGAAAAAACTGTTCCGAGTGCAGCCCAAGCAACAAACCACATCACAGAACTTAGGCATTTTATTGAAAGTAGAAATGACGTAAGTGGTTCTGTTTTCCGTTCCTTAAATGTGTTAGATTCTTTTGTGATGGCCAAGAGACTTAATTGTAGGAAATAGGTAAAAATCTCAAACTATTTTGAAAAACAGTAGATTTCTCCGAGACTTAACTAGATTGCTGGATTACTAGGTCTACTGTCATTAAATAGGTGAATAATACATTTTGTTTTCATTTTTCATTTGAAACTTTTGAGGTTATTCACGATACAGTCTTTATAAAGTACCGTTGTCTGTTAATCTGCTTTGTTGAAATTAAATCATTATGTAAACGTAATACAATATACTGTATTTTCTCTACCCTTTTCAAAGGACTTTCTTAGTTCGAATTTTTGGATAATTCGAATTTTTTTACTGGTCCCTTGAGGTTCGAATTATCCAAGTTCCACTGTAGTTCCAACTTTGGCTACTAGATGCTATTGTCACTAACACCTAGCGGCGAACATTGGAACTTGATAGAGCGTTTCTAACTAGCCAAATATAACCGACAAAATTTTGCTACACACTACCTATTGCACTGACAGGTTCTTTTACGTGTCATAAATCTATGACAAGGGCCCGCCGGCTTTACTTCCCCTCCGAAGGAAGGCATACTGAAGGATTTTAACACTCTTAAAAATCCGACGACTTCGGTCATGTTTGAACCCGCGATCTTGGGCATAGCAGATCAGCATTCTACCGACTACACCACCAAAGCCACATTGCTTATTAAAACTGTGTTTACATTACTTTTCACTCACCCACAAGCCTGGGATATAGTGCCCGCGTGAATAGTATTCTGTGCTGGCTGATGCCCTCTCCGAGCTTGTTCCCATGCCATACCCGTTGTTCTCGCACACAAAGATGCAAGGCAAGTTCCACAGCTTGGCCATGTTGTACACTTCAAAGATTTGGCCTTGATTAGCTGCACCATCACCGTAGGCAGTAATACATACACCGTCAGTACCCATGTACTTGGCTGCAAATGCAATACCCACACCAAGGGGAACCTGTAAAAACATACAACTATAAATCTAAAGGTAATATAGCAGGAGTCTTTGACCTGAAAATCATGGTTTGATATTAATAGTTCCATATTGGCTAGTTTACAGTCTTCTTCTTCCCAGCGTTGTTCACAATTATTTTTGGGGTCCGCCCCTCTGCACCTCGCTCACCATTTGTTGCGGTTTGCTGCATCTATAGGACGAAGACCTACGATGCGCATATCGTCATGTACAGTATCCATCAAAGGCCTTTTTGGTAGGAAAATTCTTTCTGTGGGGGAGTTGCTGTGAGGTACACTTAATATTGCAAATACAGTACCACATTACTTAAGGTTTTCGTTTTTAAGCTCAGCAATGTTGCCCCAGTTTACATCAATTCTAGGTCCTTGTAAAATGTATTCAGGGAGAGTATCACACTGATAAACAGCAAATTCCTCTTCAAGTTTGTCATGTTCACTTTCCTTGATCAAACTTGGGAATCTTTGAACGAAATAATCAAGAGAAATATTGAGATGTAACACGATCGGCACTAGTCTCAGCCGTTTGACGAGATTCCGGTAGTTTTCACAATAGAACACTGAGAAAAATCGCGATTTACATAATTGGTGTCACTTTTAGTCGATCGATGAGATTTCCATTGTCCTTGAGGTAGGCATGGGAAAATATAGCATAATTACACAATCGACGCCGCTTGCTGTAAGACTGACAAGAATTTAGTTGTTCTCGTCATCGAATGCGGCGAAATATCGATATGTATCGCAATCGCTGCCTCATTAGGCCGTTTTACGAGAACCACGATGTCCTTGCGCTTGGTCACCGAGAACACAATAATATGCAATCGGCACCGCACCCAGTCGTTCAACGATTGTCTGTCTGTCTATCTGTCCTGGCAAAATTGTGGAGGCAAGCTCGATGTTGGGCATGGTTAAAATTCACTAGCAGTTGTGGACATGCTGTATGGTCGGCCTCCTGATTCCCGCTGTTCCTATACTGTGGTTTCGGAGTTCACGGTGGATCACGAGCAGAAATGAGTATCGCGATGCTATGTAGACTGTCATTTCTAAGTGGGTTGGACCACTTCTTGCTCCCCGTGCACTTTAAGTACGGTATACGGTCATGGGAAAAGTGGCGAGTAAGCTTCAGATTAAGTAAAAATTTAGACTTTCACGACCGGCGTTGAAATAGAAATCTCTGTTTCGCGGGCTTATAGGTGGTGTTCCAAGGACATTTTGTCGTCCTGACGTTTCGCTGAATACTGCGTTCAGCATGTTCACAGGTTACATTAAGCGAGGTAAAACAAGTAAACAGAAGATATATAAATAGTCAACAACCCACACATAGAGGCTACCATAGCAACGGCGTACCACATAAAAGTAATGCATCAAGGACAGGGCTGCTCGTCTGTTACATCTTCTCGTCTACGACGGTCAATAAGGGCGGGCTTGAGGGGATTAAGGACTGGAAGCCAAGCTCTGTTCACACGTTCTGCTTCCTCCTTAAGATTGAAGCTGTTAGTATGCTTCAGGATTTCAATGGCCTCCCTTTGTAGCCTGGCATGATAAGACACCGTGGTGGACAGAACTTCGGTGTCTCCATATCTTATATCGTAACCTGCGAGTAGCGAGTGTGCTGCTACAGTGGATTTATCTGTTTGTCCCAGCCGGCTGTGTCGTTTGTGCTCCTTGAGGCGAGTGGCAATACTTCTTTTCGTTGTTCCAATATATACTTGGCCACAATCACACGGGATTTTATAAACCCCTGCCGCGGTATGAGGATGTCGCTTATCTTTAGCGGACCTAAACATGTCCTTAATTTTTCGTGTAGGCCTGTATATGGTCTTTATATCATGGGACTCGAGTAGCCTCCCTATTCTGTCTGTGACCTTTTTTTATATATGGAAGAAAAGCTCTAGCCAGGGGCTGCTTGTCTCCAATTACCCTTGTAGTTGGATGTCTCTGATGGAGTGCTCGCTGAATATCTTTCTGGCTGTACCCATTGGCGCGTAAGGTCTCGTTGAGGTGTTCAATTTCTTGTTTTAGGCACTGCTTTTCACAAATTCTTTTCGCGCGGTCAGCCAGTGTTTTTATCACTCCGTATTTCTGTCGTGGGTGGTGGTTGGACGTCTTATGTAGATATCGGTCAGTATGGGTCGGCTTACGGTAAACTGTATGTCCCAAGGTTAGATCAGCGGTCTTCGTTACCATAATGTTGAGAAAAGCAATTTTCTGTTCATTTTCCAACTCCATGGTAAACTGAATGTTAGAGTTCTGGCTGTTAAGATGTTGTAAAAACAGATTTAATTGATCTTTACCATGGCCCCATATTACAAAAGTATCATCCACGTATCGAAGCCACACTTTAGGTTTCAAAGGTGCTGTCTCTAGTGATATTTGTTCAAATTGTTCCATGAAGAAATTCGCGATCACCGGACTCGGGACTGCCCATGGCGACCCCATCAATTTGTTCATAGAAATCACCCTTCCACAGGAAATAGCTAGCGGTGAGGCAGTGGCTGAATAAGGCGGTGATATCATCAGGAAAAATCCGTGCAATGTACTCCAGGGCTGCCTTTATAGGTACTTTCGTGAAAAGAGAGACCACGTCAAAACTTACTAGTAAGTCACCAGCTTCTAGTTGCAATTTTTCAATGAAATGGCCGGAATCTTTGACGAACGACTGTGTACCGCCGATATGTGGTTGAAGTAAGGTAGCTAAATGTTTGGCAATGCTATAAGTTGGTGATCCAATAGCACTCACGATAGAACGAAGAGGAACATTATCTTTGTGTATCTTAGGTAAGCCATAAAGTCTTGGTGGTAAAGCTTCACTTCTGGTGGTTCCCTTCTTTAAGTTTTCAGGTAGCGAAGATACCTTGATCAGGCCGTTTGTTTCACAAAGAATCCGGTTGGTAGGATCTCTCAGTAGTTTGCGGTAGGTACCTGGGTCTAAAAGTTCCAAAACCTTGGCAGTGTAGTCGTCCATGTCCAAGATAACCGTTGCGTTCCCTTTGTCTGCAGGAAGAATGATTATGCTCTCATCCATATTGAGAGTCTTTATAGCCTTCCTCTCCTGAGGTGTGAGGTTACTCTGCGGTGCCGGTGCCTTCTTGATTATACGTGAGGCTTCATGACGGATTTCATCTGCTTGTTCAGATGGTAGCTCACGGATTGCCGCTTCAATATTGGCGACAATGTCTTCCACGGGAATCGAAGGAGGGGTCACTGCGTAATTTCCTATTTTCGCTAGTTTAGAGATTTCCCCCCTCTGACAGGTGGCGATTGGTCAGATTAACAATTGTCCGTGAGATGTCCAGCGTAGGCACAGGTACTGGCGCGGGTTGGTCTCTCTGTAACCGCTCAAACTTTTTCTTATGCCGGATGCTAGACTGTTCAAATGTTGAACGTATAGAGTAGAAGGTGATATCATGCCAGGCTACAAAGGGAGGCCATTGAAATCCTGAAGCATACTAACAGCTTCAATCTTAAGGAGGAAGCAGAACGTGTGAACAGAGCTTGGCTTCCAATCCCCTCAAGCCTGCCCTTATTGACCGTCGTAGACGAGAAGATGCAACAGACGAGCAGCCCTGTTTACTTGTTTTACCTCGCTTAATGTAACCTGTGAACATGCTGAACGCAGTATTCAGCGAAACGTCTGGACGACAAAATGTCCTTGGAACACGACCTATAAGCCCGCGAAACAGAGATTTCTAAGCTTCAGATTGTTTCATGATGGGTGCCCAATCACCTTTGACAGGATTCCTGCAATCCTTTGGTCACAAGTTCGCGAATGGGCATGGGCTTTATGATTTTACGCAACTGGTGTCGATCTGAGTCCGTTTGACGAGATTCCCGTAGGCAAGTCATTCGGTCAGCTGGCCGTCTTGAGCATGTGAGTTCGGAGGATGAATGTTCGAAGTAGGTGTCGAATATTACGAATTATTCTGAGAGGATTGCATGAATAATATGACCAGAGAGCACATTTTCTTTCGAATTAGAATCACGAATTATACAAGTTAGACAAGTTTTCGAGATTATCCGATGGAACCAAAGTTCGAAGGAAAAAACGACATAACGGAATTTTGAATTAACCATAGGCCTACTGGATGTCGCAAAGTTTTGAGACTGATAGGTTTTTAAAATGTATGTATTCCGAAACTTTTACACGATTTTTTCTCGAAACTGTAGTCTATCATTTCGCGTTATTTCTGGACTTCAATTTGAGATAGTCTCTAAATTTAGAGGTCAATAACAGAAATGAGAGGTTTCTGTAGTTTCGGAAGTTTTCGTGAATAAACGTCTCGCGGAAAGTCAGGTTTCCTAATAATACAGAAAAATATTTTACACAAAACTAAAAATTCTTCTCGATGCCGAAAAAATACGTTTAACCGATGTATACCACTCAATGTATCCTCGGTATGCATTTCCTTGAGGTCGTGCACGGGGAAATATAGCTTACGCAATCGGCGCCGCTAGCATGAAACTTGCTCCATCGCAATCTGTGAGCCTAGTGGTGCGAGTTTAAATGATTTAAACCGAGATCTGCGCTTTCATTACCTACAACTATAAAGACAATAAAAATTAGCCACTTTTCGTTACTATCGTTGCCTGTTTGTAAAATTAGCTACTTCGTTACTTTTGTTTACTTTTTTTCATAGAAATGTTTTTTTCATTTTTTTTTTTTTTTCATGACAATGTCACTTTACCATAATAATTTCCCCTTTGACCGTAATGCCATAATCGTGAGGTGAAATCCGTAATAATTATGGACAATCCGTAATAGTTGGCACCTCTGGATAGCTGAAAAATGACGTAACCTTAACTCAATATTGTTTAACACTGTTTATACTCAATATGTTTTCTACTTTGTTGAAACATGTTTCCGGGCCTTTAGTGGGACCTTCTTCAGCTTGTTTGCTTAGCTTAACACTTATGTATTTTATGAGAAAATTAACATGAATGACAATATAAATAAACACTATTTTGAAATGGACATCCTTACATTATTAATTATGAAAATATTACTCGTATTCAAATCAGAAAGCAAAAGTCTAAAGTTATAATTCAATACAGGGTCATCGAAAAATAATGCCATTATTTCAAAAAATTATAGCACCGAAACCCTTTATGTTAAACGTGTAATTCTTTCACTGAACGCCAGCTGGTTAAAGTAAGTTTTGTTTTGGAGGGGACGTGAACTTGCTATGCGCACACTAGATGCGCAGTAGCCAAGGTCGGCCGAGGGCGCGTGCGCCAATGACTGCGCCGCCCGACAAACTGCACCTGATTACAAAGCTGTAATTCGATGGTTTAATCAGTTTAAGGAAACAGGGACTGTAGAGAAAAAATCTAGGCCAGGCCGACCACCAACATCAGCATTGAACGCACGCTTTCCCAATGGCTGGATCGGTACGTGCAATCATTTCAGGAGCAACTGTCAAGATGGCGGCAGAAATTCGCTCCCACAGGTGCTCAAAATCCTGAATTTTTTCTTCATACACAATGTTTTTAATGTACCCCCAGAAAAAAAAATCCAAAGGGGTGAGGTCGGGACTTTATTGGTGCGCACGCCCTCGGCCGACCTTGGCTACTACGCATCTAGTGTGCGCATAGCAAGGTCACGTCCCCTCCAAAACAAAACTTACTTTAACCAGCTGACGCTCAGTGAAAGAATTACACGTTTAACATAAAGGGTTTCGGTGCTATAATTTTTTGAAATGTTGGCATTATTTTTTGATGACCCTGTATATAAACTCTCAAACGAAATGGGTCTTGAGGTCATGTTTAATGTCTTTTGGAACTGTTATTATGGAAGTCTTATTCGATTTTATTTCATTAATGTCTTTATAATCCTGGATTAAAATTTTTAATTTTATCCTGTTGTGAAATTCCTTGTACCATTGGATGTCTTTTGTTAACGTTATTATTAGATTGTAATGAGATTTATTAAGACTATGAACCAATGTACCAGGAGAGAAGATCAGAAATGAGGTACACAGAGCAACGGCTGGCATCAGGGTCCCTGTAACCAACTTTCTGGGGAAATGCACACTTTAGTGGTATGGCCATGTAATGAGGAAGGATAGCTCTAGAACAGCTAAGAAGTACTTCAACCTGGATGTCAGAGGGAAGAGACCAAGAGGAAGACCAAGGAGACGATGGATAGAGACAGTTCGATCAGAGATGGAGAAGAATGGTTTTAACTGGGACGATGTCTAAGAACAAATGGTGTACCAAGATCGGGCAAGATGGAGAGCACTTGTTTGCCACACCCAGGAAACTGGAGATGGAAAATGATGATGATAGGTGTTTAATTTGTCCTGTTAATGTCGCTTGGTCCAAAAATCCCTTGTTTATTTCATACACCTCATAACCTTACCTGAAAATTACACATATTTATTGAGCATGCAACATACGAATTTGAATCCAATGCATCAGGAATGGGAAGTGGTGTAATGCCTTGTAAAACTTCCAACACACACTCACACTATCCACGTGGACTAGTGGCTGTGCTAAATACAGTATTTTTCGGCATGATATCAGCAATAACGCCACTTCCCACTTCTCATGCCTGGGATTCTAACAGCTGAATGACACACACCGGAGGAAGCACAATCGAGTGAAGACAACAAGATCGAGGAATCACCCATTACTCACACTGAGGAATCGAAGTGTATCGATTGTGCTTTGTGATGTGTACATGTATATTGGTAGAAGGTGGGGAAAAAGAGCTCATATGTAGGGCCTGGATTTGTAAGCACAATAAAACAGTACGAGGTCTGTTAGAAAAGTATCAGACCTTTTTTTTTGCGAAAGCCTGATGGATTTGATTCAAGCGCGCTTGCATGAGCCGACCTTGAACCTTCGTGCGCATGCGTAAATTATTTCCCGTCTGTTTATGGCAAGCAGCATTTGAGTGAGGTATTGTGTAGTGCTCTCGTCGGTTTTTCATTGCAAGGACTGGGATTTGGTTTCTGGGTCGTACCCGTACACCCAGGACTCTTCTCCAAAGATTATGGTTTCATGAAGTTGGGGTTGAGGAGTTTGAGGAGTCCAGCATGTCCTGCGAGACTTCAACACAAAGTTGATTTTGTTCAGCCGTCAGCAGCTTCGGCCGACAAGAGCACTACACACTTACCTCACTCAAATGCAGCTTGCCAGCAACACACGCTATCGACAGGCGGGAAAAAATTCACACATGGGCATGAAGGTTCAAGATCGGCTCATGCAAGAGCGCATGATTCAAATTCATCAGGTTTTCAAAAAAAAAAAGTTCGGATACTTATCTAACAGACCTCATTAAATAAGCAAGGAGAATGACAAAAATAAATGCTAAAATAAGCAAAAACAATTACATGAAAATCTAATAAATGATTAGTTCCGTAGAACTCTTCCCGTATTCATAGCTGTTACAGTGTATAAGGAAGGTAATCCTTAGACTTTCTGGTGTGAAGCTCCTGCGTCTGTCAGTGAAGAATGATTTGTATAATGAAAATGTTCTTAAGTCGCCACATGACATCACAGGCGCACGTTAAAAGAACCACAGTTCTTTCGTGAATTCTACTTCAATATCTATTTCTTAACCAGGAACCGTTTTAGAAATTTGGCACAGTGTTTTGACTATGCTTGTCAAATGCAGTTTTAGTAATGCTGTGGGTTTATAAAAACAATGTTACTGAAATTTTGTCTATCAGAGAATGTTGCAAGGAATTATTTCATATTTAAAACTGTGTTATAATACAAGGTATTGGTTGCTCTTGTGGGTGGCATTTCTTAACTTAGCTACAGCACCGATCGCACTCACTTTGTTTAAAACCAATGTCAACGTGATACACTTTCGCTGTATTGGGTGACCTAAGAGCTTGTAGCTTACGAGGGAAGTACCCTAGCTCGAACGGCTAAAACCGACTGGCAGTGCGCTTAACATACGAAGATATGTCTGTTCTTCTACCCATCACGGGCATTTATCTGTAAAACCCCGAATTAGTGTACAATCAATGTTTGGAAGTTATGGCGTCCAAAGATTGTAGAAACAATTCTCAGCAGAAACTCCCGTGCAACAGGCAATTCGGACCATTATATTACGGAAAATCCATTCCTAGCAATTGGTTAGACCTTTAGCATATACTGTATGTGGTAACATTATAAAAAGATTGCAGAAATACAATTCGCACCATTATATTAACAAGAAACAGATGTGGTGCAGTTTCATCTGGCAAAAGGTTGAACACTTGCTTGCAACAAGAAATCTTAACACATGCAGTACCGTATTGACATAGTCATCTTTCACACAATAGAAGATACTGTGTTGTCTTTCATTCGACGTCGAAGTGAAAATGTGGAGTTGCAATGAAGTGATTAAAAACAGAGGAATGGAACAATACGCACCCTTAACAACGGCAACATGTAGACATACTCCATTATTTACGATGTTCCCCTCATTGCAATAGTCCAAACTCAAATGTCACGGTGATCACATTATCACATACTCAGATGGCGCTGGCGACCGAACACGTACTTTTACAGATGAATGGCATTGATAGCTATTGATATAGGTAAAACCACTTTCAGTTGGTTTTCGTCGTTCGAGCTGGAATACTTCCCTCGTTAGAACTCTAGGATTCACTCAACACATGCTACCATGACGATAACGGACTGGACTGCTAAAATGCACAAGATACTTGATGCAGCGGGAAATCCCAAGCTTCTCTCCTAATTTTAACAACACTGTAAAATTCCACATCATCTAGGGGCTTTCCCCTTTTACACTCCTTCCAAAGCTTTGTTCTTTTACATACTTGACTGTAGCCGATAAAGAAAAACCTGATAATTGACAGCTAGGAGTGAAAAACATACTTTTTACTTGACAGTTTTGAGGAAAATTTGGCAGTTTAATTCAAAATCATAAAATAAGCAAGCAAAACCATTATTTGGTGGAATAAGCTATACTATTTCTAATACTGATATTTATAAACTTAACTTCTTTCTTATGTTGGTTGAAGTCAAACAAAACAACATGCCCCACAGTTGGGCGTTCATTGAAACATATCTGATGATACTGATACTTATAGTCGTGATCGTTATAGGTACTTCCTTCATCTAGCCACACGTTGGTGTGTCATTGTAATATAAATATAATACTGGGCTACCATTGTAATAAATATAATATCGAAGCTCAGGGTAGCGGGGCGATATACTCGCTAAAATGAATCTCACAAAGAACAGTACACCGACTTCACAAAAATACACTATTTATTAATAATAATTCTTCTTTTCAGGTTGATCTCTGGCAATCAAAACTAACAATACCTGTTTGTCAACATATATATAGGTTTTCCATTACCTACATCTCTTGTAAAGTGTTCACCACAACTTGCATTCTTTTCTACTTACGAATTGTTCTTTTCTGGTCGTTCTCTGGCAGTCATAAACTATCAATACCTTTTTGTCAAACATATAAGCAGGTTTCCATTACCTGCATCTCTTGCAGAGTATCCACCACAACTGTCATCCTTTTCTCCCAAAACCAATTGCCAGACCTTCAAAAACATCACATAATCTTCAATCATCCAACACCAATTCCCAGACCAGAGAGCATAACATAATCCCCAACATCACATTTCTTCATCAAAAGCAAGCTTCCATTCCGCATGGCATAAACTATCAATCCCCATCCCCATGGTTACCTTGCCCTTAGATCAAAGCCACCTTGCCATAGCAAAGCCACCTACTGGTAGACCACCATAAAAGAATCCAATAGGCACTGAACACTAGGACTCCATGTGGTGCTCCGCCAATAGGTGGCCATGGTCGGTAACCACTAAAAAACAAACAGAAAGAAACTAAAAGCAGGCTCTATAACCTACTAAAGTTTCGGTTACAAAGCATTTATAAGCACTAACAAACGAAGTTGAAACTGCTTATCAAGGTGTGTCTTAACGAAGCATAACCTGTCTGCTTACTGATAGATAGAAGTGTGGGGAAGGAATATGCATTTTGCTTGGAATTCCGAACTCTACTCATATGTTTACAATAGGGAGCAGCACAGCTAAATACGAGGGGCGTTCAATAAATAATGCAACACACTTTTTTTCTTCTTTCTAAAAGCAAGTTGGTTTTATTGAGGATTCAAATTCACCTTGTTATTCCCCAATCCTTTTATACAATACCCTATTTTTTCAACATAGTCTCCGTTCAATGCTATTGTCTTGCGCCACCGTAATGTGAGGACCTGTATGCCTGCATGGTACCACTCGACTGGTCGATGTCGGAGCCAACCAACAGAATAACTCCTTCAGAGTCCCAGGAGACCGTAGCCATGACTTTACCAGCTGAGGATACGGTTTTGAACTTTTTCTTAGTGGGAGAGTTGGTGTGACGCCACTCCATGGATTGCCGCTTTGTTTCCGGTTCGAATCCATGTTTCACCACCTCTGACAATGTTTGACAAGAAATTGTTAGCTTCAGCCTCATAACGAGCAAGCGATTCCGCACAGATGTTTTTTCTTTGCTCTTTATGGTCTTCCC
This sequence comes from Meconema thalassinum, assembly GCA_946902985.2. Taxonomy (NCBI): domain Eukaryota; kingdom Metazoa; phylum Arthropoda; class Insecta; order Orthoptera; family Tettigoniidae; genus Meconema; species Meconema thalassinum. Next base: position 197,247,558 of record OX336395.1, read on the forward strand.
TTAGGTGTCGAGGAACCCGGCGGGACAAAGCTTTGAATACTCCAACTGGTCTCCGCAGACATTCTGCAAGCGCCTATGAATATCTGTGATGGCCTGGTTTTCCGCCAAAAGATAGGCAGCCCTTCCAGCATTGCTGCTTGCCTGCCTGCTTCGATCGAGTTTGCTCTCTGTTACGAACCTCTGTAACAGACACCATTTTCAAGGCTAGTTATTGGCAACTCCAGCTATCTGATATGACATCTAGCGGTAAAAATGAGAAACTTATCAAGTAGGGTACTTTTGTCACGTGGTGACTGTATATGGTTTCTTGTATTGGTAAGAAGATCGTGGTAAATTCTTTGTGTCTTTATACATAAGTACTAAGTTTTACTCGTTGATAGAGTGCAAAATAAGTAAAAGCAAAGTATATTGTTCAGTTTACGGCTGTAAGTCGATGTATAAGAGGACTGCGGATAAATGTTTTCATCACTGTCTGAAAGATGCAAATAGCAATAGCCCAAAGGTGACGATACCAAATAAATACGGGCAACAGGAGCGGTTTGGACCACTCACCACTACACACACTGACGACAGGACGGGTTGTTAACTGTTACGCCGAGCCAAGCTGCACCTAGACAGCCGAGCACAGTCTCACCGAGCCAAGCCGTACCAAGACAGCCAAGCCTACACCAGCCTAGGACAGCCAAGCGTCATCAGTCAGGTATCCTTCCCCGCTCCCTAGTTCATTTCCAATAACCCTACTAATCGCCATCACCTCGCTCTGCGATATCCGAGTCATTCCACTACGAGTCATATAGGCCTAATTTGACTTCGCAACGTAAATATAAACTCTGTGAGAACCTGCTACCAGTCCGATATTCAACACCAAACCCACCTGCTAACCATCCAAATCAAGCAATTCCTGTCTCCCCGGAGTTTTAATACAAGTTAAACTCATCCCTTCACCCTACCAAGCAGCAAATAATTTCTAGAGTCTATGGTAAAGTGAGCAAACTCAAATATAGCTTTTAAAGGTAACAACGCCATGACTCGAACTGAGTAATATGCAATTGACACATAAAATCCAGCGGAACACACAAATTAGATGTCGTGTATCGCACAGTTATACATATATACAGTAGAACCTCGTTAACACGTTCCTCATTAGTACGTTTTATCGCATATCACGTCGTAATTTTCAAGTCCCGATTCTTATCTGGTGACAATAATGTAAAAGTACCTCATTTATCACGTCACACATTTTTCCGCACATCGCTTAGTACGATCGCATTTTCGTCAGCCCTGAAAGCATTCTTTGTCCACCCCTAGTGGAATGTGAGACCGACCCTCTGAGATAACATTCCTTGCCAACAAGGGGGCGAGGGTTGCGAGATAACAGGTATAGGCGACTCTTAAAAATAAGTCAGAAGCAAGCGCCGCCCATCGCGTAGTATGCTCGCATTTTCGTCAGCCCTGAAAGCATTTTTTGTCCACCCCTAGTGGAATGTGAGACCGACCCTCTGAGATAACATTTCTTGCCAACAAGCGGGCGAGGGTTGCGACATAACAGGTATAGGTGACTCTTTAAAAATAAGTCAGAAGCATGCGCCGCGCATCGCGTAGTACGCTCGCATTTTCGTCAGCCCTGAAAGCATTCTTCGTCCACCCCTAGTGGAATGTGAGACCGACCCTCTGAGATAACATTCCTTGCCAACAAGCGGGCGAGGGTTGCGACATAACAGGTATAGGAGACTCTTTAAAAATAAGTCAGAAGCATGCGCCGCGCATCGCGTGGTACGCTCGCATTTTCGGCAGCCCTGAAAGCATTCTTTGTCCACCCCTAGTGGAATGTGAGACCGACCCTCTGAGATAACATTCCTGGCCAACAAGGGGGCGAGGGTTGCGACATAACAGGTATAGGCGACTCTTAAAAGTAAGACAGTAGCACGCGCCGCGGCACTTCTGATTAACGCATTTTTTTACATTTCCCTTACTGATACAAATTAATGAGGTTTAATTATTATTTTCCATTAGTACGTTTTCCCGCTTTTGACGTTCAAATTGTTCAGTCCCTTGAAAAACGTACTAACGAGGTTTCACTGTACATTTAAAAATAACACTGTCATTATTTTAGGGACCACATTTACTAATTATAACCGAAAAATAAAAAGTGTTCCATATCAAACGCGTGTTACTGAGTATTTTTACCCTACTTATCCAGACCGACCGCAGCGCCCCAAGTGTTAGTTTGAGTTGCCAATAGAGTTGCCACCTATCGGAAAGTAATGAAACTCTACGAGACAAGGAGGGAATATTCCAAGATGTCGCAAAAAAAAATTCAATTTTTAAAAACGAAATTGGCAGAGAAAATAAATGTGTTGCATTATATATTGTACACCCCAGTTAAGATGGAAACAGTTAATGTACTGACCTGAGCACCGACAATGCCATTCCCTCCATAGAAATTCTTGGCGTACATGTGCATGGAGCCTCCCTTGCCTCTGGCACAGCCGGATTTTCGACCGGTGAGCTCTCCCAACACGCCAGTGAGCGGTACTCCCATGAGGTAGGTCCAACCGTGAGCGCGGTAGGCTGTTATTACAGAATCGTTAGGCCGCATGGCTGCTCGCATACCAACAGCGACCGCCTCCTGCCATGGGATGGAAATGGCATGAGTACATATTTTATATGAAATTAAATGAACTACAATTGCAGAGTGACCACATAAAATCAATTTTAAAATTCCTGTTCCTTCCACCATTTCTTCAAATGAAACAAAATGGGAATTTTGTCTAGAATATGATGTCAAGCCAAAAACGGCCGTATTTTGCACAGTCACAAGTCCATGTGGATTGTGAGTATATGGTATGTTAAAGTTTTACAATTATGGCATGATATAAAGAAATGATGTACAAGACCTATTACTTACCAATAATCACGTATGGAGCAAAAACTTGGCCGATGACGAGGAGAGATGAAAGTAGAATACAGGCAGCCAAAATAAAATTCCTGAGGAGTATGGTACAGAAGACTAGGAGAGAGAGAGTGAGAAATTAAGACATTCAAGGGGAAGTGAATGTACAGAAGCTAGTTATTAGTTAGTTATTGGTGTTTTAAGGGGAGGAACAGCAAGGTCATCTGCCCTATACAGAAGCTGAATGATAAGTTGGAGCAGAACAGATTGAGATGGTATGGACATGTGAAAAGGATGAAGGATGAAAGAATGCTGAAACAAGTGATGGAAAGATGGATGACTGGAAAGAGAGGATGAGGAAGACCTTGAGTATGGTGGATGGATTTGGTGAAGGACAGTGTGAGAGAACGGAACCTGGAGTGGAGTTCAGTGGTTGAGGAAGGATGGTGGACAGACAGAATAAAGTGGAGGGGTGTCATATTTGCTCCGATCCGGCCCAAGCTGGAAAACTGAAATTGATGATGATGATGAGTACCTCAGTATTAGTCACCCTATCCATCCATGAAACCTTAAGCATCCTGCAGAAACACCACATTTCGAAGGCTTCAAGAGACTTTACATAGCATTTGCTTATTGTCCATGTTTCTAAGGCATACAACAGCACGGTCCAAATAAATAGGTTTCTAAAATGTTTGTTTGACTTGAATGGAATAGTAATAATAATATCGTATGGCCTCGGGTGCCGGGTGCAAGCTTTGTAATTTGACACCCAGAGGGTAGCTTGCATGTCGAATTTCGTTGTTCCTTGAATCACTATGAAAGTCAAGTAGGTTAGATATCTAAGCTCCTTGAACACTATAGCGCTTTCTAGTAGAGAAATTAGGAACCTTGTGTTGGCGGAAACTCCAGAGATTAATTTTGCCATTAAGAACACGGCCTACTGAATTCAAATGGATTCTTTGACACGCCAACATCTTATGACATGCGTGTTGTATTTTTGCCACCTTTCAAAAATCACTTACCACGGCCAGGAGCGAACCTGCAATCTTGAGGTTAGTAGACCGACACGCTATCCACTCACCCACCGTGAGTCCCAGTAATAGAGAAAAATAGAATGCAATGGCTAACAGATTTCCACCAAGGTGACCTGGGTTTGATCCCCAGTTCAATCCTAGTATGAGTTTGGTCAGCCTCTAGAGGACAGTTGAGATTAGTGCCTATTGGTGGATTCGTATCCTGCCCTTGGCCATCATAGAGGTTTCCGTAAGTAAATTCAGATGCCTACTTCTTAATCCTAGTCCCTACTTAATTATTGTCGTTTTAAGGGCTAGAACAGCGAGGTCATCTACCCCTACTCCCTAGTTACAAGCACTGGTTTATTTATTTTTTTGTATGGCAAATGAGGATACATTGCGGCAAAGAATTAAGAACAGATAACAGAAAGGTTAAAATATGTACAATATTCACAGAGTAGATTGAAGGTACTGTAATAGACAATTACAGCACAATGTCCAGGGTATTCAGCTAGTTCACATCATCGGTGGCATTTTGTAGGTCTTGGATAGTTCCTTCAAATCTCCTCCTTGGACACTCTAGGGCAACATACTGAATGGTCTGGGGTACATCAGCACAGTCGCAGAATGGACTTTGAGTTTTCCCCCACATTTGTAGCCAGAAATTGCATCGTCTGTGATTTGTGCGGACCATGTTCAATGATGTCCATACCTTTCTCAGTAAATTGAAACCAGGCGGTTCTCTGCAGGGATCAATTATTAAACCCAGATGGTATGGTTTTGATGCAGCCCGTTCTTCATTCCAGGTCTTGTCGCCAGCAAAATGTGATGAAATTAACTTCTCCCCCGACTTTCATGGAGGATTTCTGGATTTCAATCTCACCTTTTTCTGCAGATTACAGTACTGGAGTATGGGCTGTTGGGGATTACTGAGACTTTTAAACCATATGTTTTTCAGAGCTGTTTTTCTTTGTACATGAGATGGGTGCATGTTGGATAGCACTGGTAACCATTTCAAAGGTGTGGATTTGATGGTGCCTGATATTGTCCTCATTGTATCATTCAGCTGCGTATCAACTTTTTCAGTGTGTGCACTATTAATCCACACAGGACAACAGTACGAGCACTAGTGAGATCACTACAATAACGCAGGCTAGTAGATGGCAAAAACATGAACCATATTGGAAAATGTGGTGATTCTATATAATAACTTCAATAAAGGCAGCTACACACGTTACGATATAAGTGAGCGTTTTAACTGCACTAACTGAACTGCGGAGATTTATCTCACGTGTGGAGGATAAATCGTTGCAGTTATTTCGGTTTGCACAGTTCATTGGAGCAAGTTGAATTTTCTAACCAATAAATCTGTGTCGATTGCGTTTGCACAGTTTTATTGTAACGTGTGGACGGTGGCAACTGCCAATTGCTCAGTTCAAGTAAGTCACTCGTTGCGATAGTGTGTGCTACAAGTTATTGCAACATGTCTCAGGAAGACCAAAGCGGATATCATGAGAACGTGGAAGCTTTCATTGAATGCTATAAACAGAGTAACCAATGATAGAAGGTGTAGATAAATCTCCTCATCCATTCTTAAATAATTGTGCCAATCTTTCGGTACGTAGCGTAACTCTAATAAATTTAGGTGTGAATATTGCTTTCTCTGTAGAAGCCAATCTTTAGACCACACACATAGGCCCAACTCCGCTAGTACGTCGTCGTCGGCCGTCGATGACATATTGCCAGTTAATAATAATAGTATGAATGTCTGATAAGAACTGTTGATCGATGCAGTTATCTGTACCATGTGGATGCTATAGGGCTTTCAGTTTTACAGCGCAGTTCATCGTTGCAGTTAAATTGCACTGTTATATCGTTACGTGTGTAGCCGCCTTACCTAATTAAATTCGCTTTGAACGCCTGTTAATACTTAAAATTTCTCCCTTATTGTTTAAACATGTTTTCGGCCCTGCAGTGGGGCCTTCATCAGCTTGTTTACTTAGCTTAAAACAGTGGTTCCCAACCTTTTTCGACCCTCGAACCCCTTCTACAATGATCTGAGTTAGCTGAACCGCTGACATTTAAAATATACAATGTGCATGCAACTGTTCCTTAGTGGGGTCGCGGTACTATTGTTAGAACACAAAGAAGCTGGCACACTAAATTTCCATTGTCTTCATCTTGCACAGTTTCCAGCCACTGGCCGGGTCTGTTTGGAACACAAGCCTCTCCAACGTCTTCTGTCTTCCCACCATCTCTCAGCCTCCACCCTTGTCCAGTCTTCTCCTCTCTTCTTCACGCTTTCTTCCACCCCCTTCAGCCACCTGTCTCTCGATCTTCCTCTCAGTCTCTTTCCTTCCCACTTCGTCTCGTGTACTCTCCTGGGTATCCTCTTCTCCTCCATTCGTTTTACATGTCCATACCATCTAAGTCTAGAACTAAATTTCCATTGTAGCGAAATCAAATGCATTCCTAACGTTGTTACATAACTGTGAATCAGGTAATCGCGGTAAATATTAATTTATTGTGGAAATAACATGATAAATTCCTGATGTTAAACATACTGATATCGCGCCAGGAGATGGCAGTCGGGTTTGAACTGCAGTTGTCTTCCCACTCACGGCGTATCGAGCATTCCAAAAACATTAAGTTGGTCACTGTTTCCATTACTGTACCTGATACTGCCACGACGTTAAAAGTAAACACAAAGGCTTGTAAGAATATTGACAGTAGGAAGGAAGGTAACACACACACGTGAAGCCCGATAACAAATTATCATGCAGGAAGTAACAGCAACTGACTGTCAGCCGATATATTTAGGTTTGGAAAAGGCGGGCCGCGCGTGTTGAACTGCCATCTCCTAGCGTGATGACCAGGGTCCGGATGTTGATACCGTAAAAAAGTTTAAAAAACGCACTTAAAATTTTCGAAAATGACTGTGATAATTGAAAAATGTACTATAAAATGGAAAAATGATCTTATAATAATAAAACTCACCAATATTTCCAAAATTCTAAAAATGCATTATAATATGGAGAAAATTATCTTATAATAATTAACTCGCCAATATTTCAAAAATGACATCTTAAGCTCAAACTGAAAAGTCAATCAAAATAGATTTCTAGCACTTAACAAGAGGTTTATGTTCACTTTAGTCTGAGTTGCGCTGCACTACGAATGTCATTGTGATGTTGTCAAATGTAAATGATCTGCGGTTTCAGCCAACATGTTTTTATACCTCGAAAAGCTGCGTTCAACATCAACTGGTGTGATCAGAGCGTACTTGAAGTGAGGAAGGTACTTTGCTGCTAACTCGGAGAGACGTAACTTCCTCATATAAAGCTGTGACATGACCTTAAAAGGCCGATTCCTCTAAAATATGACCCAAAAAATCTACCAAACTTAAAAATATGCTCTTAAAATGGAAAAATAGCACCAAAAAAAATGCAAAAATATGCAAAATAAAAATGACATATTTGTAGACGGGCCGGAGTTCCTATGTACTTCAGCTTTGTTTTAGACAGCTCAGTAAAAAGATGACATGTCATCAACATCCGGGCTCTAGTGATGACATTATGTAACAAGGGGCATTACGGGGTTAATTTAATTAAGTCTTGTTGTGATGTCTTCTGTAAATGTTATTCTTAAATTAATTGATGAAGTAATTTGAATTCGTCTTTCAGTGTTACACCCGGAGGCCCCGGGTTCGATTCCCTGCTCTATCAGGGATTTTAGAAACTGACGTGATGGCTGGAACGGGGTGCACTCAGCCTCACGAGGACAATTGAGTAGTTGTCCGACAGTGAGGCAGCGCCGAAGCCCTGATTAACGGCCGAGGGGACCCGATGGGCTGACCACGCGTCACCCCATAATCTGCAGGCCAAATGGCTGGGCAGCGGTCGCTTGGTAGGACAAGGCCCTTCATGGGCTGTAGTGTCAGGGGTTATTATCATTCAGTGTTAAATTGAATAGATTATGTTACTTGTTCTCAATGTAAAATTTCCTAATTAAAATTTCCATCTCAAAGTTATGTTAAGTTATATTGTAATTCTGTTTATCAAACACCTAAGCTAAGTAACCATGCTGACGAAGGCCCCACTGAAGGGCTGAAAACATTTTAAGTATTAACAGGTGTTCAAAGCGAAGTGGATTAGCAGATAGATTCTACACACATTCAAGTAACTGGACTGATGACCATGAAGTTGCAAGCCATAAATGAAACAACAATAAATCCCTCAGGCCAGCATTTTAAAAATGTTATTCACCATTGGAGGAGAAGAGGATACCCAGGAGAGTACACGAGACGAAGTGGGAAGGAAAGAGACCGAGAGACAGGTGGCTGAAGGGGGTGGGAGAAAGCGTGAAGAAGAGAGGAGAAGACTGGACAAGGGTGGAGGCTGAGAGATGGTGGGAAGACCGAAGACGTTGGAGAGGCTTGTGTTCCAAACAGACCCGGCCAGTGGCTGGAAACTGTGCAAGATGATGATGATGATTCACCATTGTGCCCGTTTCACGCATCCAGGATAATCCCCAAATTGCTCCATTTTGAAAAAGTAACTAACATTTTTGGTGCTATTAAAAGTGGTGCACAGCAGTTAGTTACTTAATTAAGGGCCGGGTTCATCAAAATGTTGGAACGAGAAGCGGCTGCATTTGGCTTGGTTATAAATAAGGAGAAAACTAAATATATGATCAACACCAGAAATAAAACAAGGTGGAGAGGCACTGACCAGTTTGAGGGGTTTGAAAGAGTAAATCAATTTAAGTATTTGGGAGGAATTGTCACTGAAGAAAATACAGTGCCAACAGAGATAAAGGCAAGAATAGCTGCTGGCAATAGGTGCTACTATAGTTTTATTAACATGTTGCAATCCCGAAACATCTCGAGACAGCTGAAGATGACAGTCTATAAAACAATTATAAGACCGGTCGTCATGTATGGGTCTGAAACCTGGACCTTAATACAACAAACCAGTAATATTTTGGACACATGGGAACGCAAAGTATTACGGAAAATATATGGTGCAGTATGTGAGAATGGACAGGGTGTCTACTGTAAGGATGAAGTAAAAATTAGTTACTTTTTAGGTACCTTTTAGTTACCTTTTAGTTAATTTTAGTTACCTTTGAATTCAAGTTACGTCTGCGGTCTAAAAGCATAGGCGTGCATCACGCGGTGAAGAAAAACAACAATGAACTGTTATTAAAGAAGTTTTTTATTTATCGTATGGCTTTTAGTGCCAGGAGTGTCCGAGGACATGTTCAGCTCGTCTGAGTCTGTACCTGCTTCCAACGGACACCCTTAGGGTGAGCTACAAGTTCCCTTCAATTTCAAGTTGCTACCAGATATCAATGATACCTAGTAGTGAACGTTGGAACTTTGATAGAGCGTTCCGACGAAATATAACCTAACAATTTAGCTTCACACAAGTTTAGTCTGTGGAAGAATCCTTTACATGCCATAAATCCATGATATGGGACCGCCGGCTTTACTTCCCCTCCGAAGGAAGGCATACTGAAGGATATTTCACGCTTTTAAAAAATCCGACGACTTCGGCCGGGTTTGAACCCGCTATCTTGGGCACAGCAGTTCAGCATGCTACCAACTACACCACCGAAGCCGCTTTAAATGAAATTCACATGATGTTATAAAAATTTAAAAAATAATAAATATATACTAGATATTTAATATCCAATGAGTTGTTTCAGCTAATATGTCGTCTTGTCCACAATATGTTGTTATTACGGTACCAAGAGGTTGCTCAGCTCTTGACCATTTGGCGAGATTTCCTTCGACCCCGCGGTAGGTCGCGAAGAAATGCATGCGATGTTACACGATCGTCACCGAATTCTGTCTTCGCAGTCAAATGCGGAGAAATATCGAGATGTTACACGATCGGCGCTGGTCTCAGTTGTTTGGTGAGCTTCCCGTAGTTTTCACGAGAGAACACTGAGAAAACTCGCGATTTAGATAATCAGCGTCACTTTTAGTAATTCGCAGAGATTTCCATTGTCCTTGAGTTCGGGCACAAGAAAATATAGCATTATTACGCAATCGGCGCCACTTGCTGTCCGTTTGACAAGAATACAGTTGTCCTCTTCATTGAATGCGGAGAAATATCGTGATGTAACGCAATCGCTGCCGCACTCGGCCGTTTTACGTTGTCCTCGAGATATTATGCAATCGGCGCCGCACCCGACCGTTCAACGATTGTCTGCCTGTATATCTGTCCTGATAGAATGGCGGAGGCAAGCTCAAGGTTGGGCATGGTTAAAATTCAGGCGTAGTTATGAACATGTTGTTCGGTCGGCGCCGTGATTCCCTTTGTCCCTATGCTGTAGTTGGGAGTACATTAGTTCAGGGTGGATCACGAGGAGGATTTAGTATGTCGATGCAACGTAGGCTGCCATTTTTATGTGGGTTGATGCACTTCTAACTCCCCGCACGCTTTTAAGTATACGGTCATGGGAAAAGTGGCAAGTAGGTTTCGTGATGGGTGCCCCGTGATGGGTGCCCCATCACCTTTGACAGGATTCCCGCAGTCCTCGTGGTCACAAGTTCACGATAGGGGACGAGTTTTATGATTTTACGCAACTGACGTCGATATCGGTCCGTTTTAACGAGATTCCCGCAGGCAAGTCGTGCGGTCAGCCGGCCGTCTTGAGGATGCGATTTGGGAGGATGAACGTTCGAAGTAGGTACGGTATCGAATATTACGAATTGTTCTGAGAGGATTGCACGAATAATACGACAAGAGGGCAAGTTTTATTTCGATTGAGAACCACGAATTATCAACAAGTTAGCGAAATAATCGGTTAGATTATATATCCGATGGAACGAAAGTTCGAAGGAAAAATCGACTTATAACGGAATTTCGAATTAACCATACTGAATGTCGCAAATTTACTTGACATATTTTTGAAATAAGTTATATGTATTTCGAAGATTCTTCGCATTTTTTCGAAACGGTAACATTTCGCAAGATTGCGACATTAAATTGTTTCGCGTTATTTCTGGACTTCAATTTGACATAGTTTCCAAATAAGAGAAATGAGAGATTTCTTCTTAGTTTCGGAAGTATTCGCGAATAAACGTCTCGCGAAAAGTCAGGTTTCCTAATACAGTAACACAGAAAAATATTTCACACGAAACTTAAGACTTCTTGAGGCCGAAAATATACGTTGAACCGATGTATACCGCTCAAGGTATCCTCGGTATGTATTTCCTTGAGGTCGGGCACGGAGAGATATAGCTTAGTACTATGCAATAGGCACGGCGCCGCTTGCGTGAAACTCGCAATCTCTGAGCCTAGCGGTGCGAGTTTAAATGATTCAACCCGCCTTCAGAAAATTTTCGTTACCCGTTTGTAAAATTCTTTACTTTTTCGTTACTTTCGTTACCCATTTGTAAAATTCGTTACTTTTTCGTTACCGGTGCATGGAGAATAAGAACTAACTCTAGAGATATACGAACTTTAAAAGAACCCATCAATCTCGACAGACAGAAAGGCGAGAAGATTACGCTGGCTGGGACATCTGCAGAGAATGGAGGAACAGCGAATACCAAGGAAGGTGTTATTTACCAAGCCAGAGGGTAGCCGTTCAGTGGGAAGACCAAGATTACGATGGTTGGATGATGTAGAGTCGGATCTGAGAAGGCTGGGAGTCCGGAATTGGAGGAGTTTGGCGAACTCAAGAGACGACTGGAGAAGATATGTGGTCGGCAAGGCCCAGGCCCTACATGGGCTGTAGCGCCGGAACTGTCTGTCGGTCATCAAAATGTTAATAAACCATTAAAGGCCGTTCACCAAACTATAACAATCCATTAGCGTCCCTAACGAGCCATTACAACTAATTGCTGTGTCTACATACAATTAACGGCTGACGATCGATTTAACTTGGTGGTTGGTTCCTCAGTTTACGGGCTGTGACAACGCGGGCATGTAGCCCCGTGTACTTTGGATGTGTATGTTTCTGTTTCTTAATTCTAGTAAGGACTGCATACTTTGAATTTTTCAAGTAGTTCCTATTTTTGCCACCAAATGCCACCATCAACAACTACTAGATCAGAACTTAGCTACTAGATGCCACTGCAGTCGGCTCCTGGCAACGAACCAAGGAACCTGAGCGTTATTTACATTTTTATCATTTCAAATGATCTTGTCGACTTCGTCGTTATGATTGGGGTCCATCGTTATGCATTACGGACACGGACACGGTGACGGACGTGATGTCATGCTCACGTGGGGAGCGAGAACCAGATGCTAATGATTATTGGAGTCTGTTAAAAGAGTAGGCTATTGTCTAAATCTGGACACTCATACTACATCCTTACACTAATTCAAATTTACGACCAAATTACAGTCAGTCTGAAATAAGAATACAGGGTGCCTCCTAAAGAGGTGTGCATGACATCAGCGTAGAGGAGGGTCGGTAGTATTGCCTTTTGTAGGTCAGATGAAACTTCTAGGACTTACCTGGCCTGAGTAGAGATGACAGAACCCTCGAATGACCTTTTCCTTGTAGAGATTGCCTGCAGCTGTTTCTAGTCTTCTTATGGTCTGCATTTGATGATAATAAGCAAGCGCCTCCGCTCGTTCCAAACTGACTGTTGTGTTGGGACCCGCCTCCAGTAAGTAGGTTTTAAATGGCTGAAACATCCACCCAGCTGATGTATTGACACAATTGAGTAGCCATAATAAAATTATAGGTCTTCAAAGTTGGCACAAATAGGCAACCTGCACATCATTTTATCGGGAGAGCATCGGTTCGAATCCCACCTCGGACGTCCTGAAAATGGTTTTCATGGTTTCCCATTTTCACCACCAGGCAAATGCCGGGACGGTTCCTTTCAATACGTCCACGGGCAATTTCCTTCCAAAATCGCTTCCCTGACCCGTCCTGATTTCCCCAATTTGGTCTACATCAGCTATAACCAATAATTCTAAATTGAACGGTGTCTTTAATTTCTTCATATCAATAGTCAAAGCTCGCAATCCTTCACTAAGGCACTTTGCCAAATCTGACATTCTAAATCAGCTCAATGTACTAGACCTGAGAAGCGGTTACAATTTACTGATCTGTGTTTCCTACATAAAATTATGAATGGTTACACAAAATGTAACATGCTACTAACCTACTTCCAACTCCACGTTCTCTCCCGTTCAACACGTCAGCACCATTTACATCACATACCTCGCCCACGTCTTGAAGTACAGAAGGGCTCTATTTTCCGGTCTACCTACCCTTAGCAACTGCCTTCCAAATATTGACATATTCTCTCCCTACAGAACATTCAAACATAACATTAGAAAATCCCTTTCAGCCTCAATTCATACCCCCTTGTAACCGAATTTATTCAGTTACAGAAGCTCACCCTCGGGTTTTGCTTCGCGCAGTTAGTTTGGGGTATTTTATTCATATCTTATTATATTGGGTTAATGTGGGGTTGCAGAGGTGATTTTTATTGTGCCTGTGTGTCTTTGTGGACGGATTCATTTTTGGATGGTCTGGACAACCTAGGATCACTGTTTATTAATTATCGGTTTTTGGATATTTGATATTATAAAATACGGGGTTTTGCGATTTATTACGTTTTGGGAATAAGGATATAAGACTGTATTAAGTAGAAGCATTATTTCATTTTGGTTTGGGGTTAATGGCTTTATTTTTGACCTAGTAATGTTAATGTTAGATTTGTGGCTGTACTATGAAGGTACAAAGAATTGATATTTTCGAGTGCTGGATATGTTACATACCCGGAAAAGACAGGCAGTAATTCGGCTCGTGTGGGATTACCTAGGCTATTTATGGCATGAACTCCCATGAACTTCGTGAGGAATACCATTGTGTGACGTCAGTGTGGATTTTGACTGTCTGATGTTTATGTGTTGACGCGGATGTTCCGCTAGGAGCGGGCTACGCACAAATTAGTTCCGGCAGAAACATTAGGGTTATGTAGATCCCTGCGCTGGTGCATATAATGGCGTGTTTGGAGTTCTGAAGGGGTCTTATTGCTTTATTGGCCGAGTCCAAGTCTTCTTGCGCCTAGGGTCGATTTATCTGGCAGGGTCCGGTAATCGTACAGCAGAGACTGTAATTAGACATCCACTGAGTGTTGTGCTATTGGATGGCCACATATTTTCAACATGGTTAAGTTCATAGACCATGGGTCGCTGATAATATCACGCCCTGAAGGACAATCATAACCTCACTTCATCATCTGTTGTGGAAGGCATGGGAGGATGCTGCGGAGTGGAAGTCAACAAGTCTGGCGAGTGTAGATTCGTGCTCAAACAGTGCAAAGTGAAATATGTATAGGGGGCTGATATGCCAAAGGTCTGTAATGATCGCAAGTGTTTTGTTGCTCAAGGAACATAAATTCAGTGAACAAAGGTACTGTACAGAAATTATTACAAGTGTATTGAAGGGTATTTTGTGTTGTATATTTGTGTACATATGTGTTAGAACAGCCAATAGATTATCATTTTAAAAACCATGTGTGTTTATATTCCTGTCTTGCATGAACCTGGTACATCAGCAAACGCATGCCAAATGCCCTACGCCTGGGAGATATGGGGTTTCATAGTCGGGGCAACAGCTATGTATTTATTTCTATTTTATTCAGGAAGACCCATATGGTCAACCTTGGCGCCCATTCAAAGTCGGGAAGTAACGTTAAAATCACTTGTGGCCTGTATTTAAAGGCAGTAAATTCTGTAGGTTTGTGGTAAATGAGGGTAGTTAAAGTTAAATCAACTCCAGCGAGGAGGTTGAGAGTGTTTCACCCTCACCCTCCTGAACACCCACTACCCCAATCATTCCCTGCATCTTTCCAGAGATTTATCCCTTGCTTCCATCACTGCCATTTGTTACCTGTTATTGTTGTTGTTGTTTTTGTTAATATTATTTGATATTGTTAAAATATTATTGTAAAATGACCTTTTCATGGTTGTATCCAATAATTATTAAATTAAAAAAGTAAAAAAATAAAAAATAATACATCATTCATAAAATGATAAATAATTCATGTGATTTATTTCAGGCATTAGGAAATTAATGTATACCTCCACACTCAATCTACTTGGGCACACTCATGTTGACCAACTGAAAAGCTTCTAATAATAAACAAGGAATAGCTCACAGCGAGCAACAATTCACAGTAGTAGTTTTGAGTGACCGTTAATCATGCAATTATGAGCTACGGAACCAGCTATTTACGTGGAACCTGAACCACAGGACATGGGATTTCACATGCATTGACCGGGTTTAGAACCCGGTCCACTTGGGTGAGAGGCCAACAGCTTGACCAATGCACCCTCCCCACTAATGTATCATTGCCTGGTGCAAATTAAAATGTTCCCCTATAGCTCAGTGGTTAGAGCACAGAGTAAATAATTATCGTATGGCTTTAAGTGCCGGGAGTGTCCGAGGACATGAAGATTAACTGGAGGGATTTCCATTTTTAAGTCCGTATTGACGCTTACAAATTGAATTAGTGAGTGAAATTTTTTTTTCCGCCCAATCAATACCTTTCACACTATAAATTTAATGTTTCTTTCTCATACTAGGGACATGTTTCGAACAATATTTGTTCTTCTTCAGCCTTATACATTTATCAACATTGTAACTTATCTAAGACATTTTCATAATTAAAACACATGCACAATAGACAATTCATTATGGAGCATACAACTAAAAACGTATGTTAAAAAACTTGGATAATACATTAAAACATTTGGAACTTCTTATTCCCATTTGTACTATATTCAGTTCTGAATGGCCTTGCTATGAAGGCTTAATTTAGCGGTGATAAGCAGTAGGTCAGTATGAAGCTCAGAGTCATCTCCCTCTGGCTTATGCTTGCAGATGATGTATTGATGGGCTACACATGGCCTTTGGTTAAGTTGCTTTAACAGCTGCGTCATACGGATTGTTGGTGTTAGCTTGGTAAGGCGATCCTGCCGTGGGGTGTTTGTTGTGGAGTAAACTGTAAAGATACGAAATTTAAATAAACTGAAAAGTGCGTCTGAGAAGAAGAATAGATCGAGTTGAAGGGGCTAAACGGTAACTTACTGGGTGACGTCTTGAATGTAACTTTCGGGTTTAACTGAGTTGAAATCCTCCTGCCTGGTTGCTGTAATGAGCCAAAGATCTAATATTAGTATGTATGTGTGGTAGAGGGAACTGTTGTCGAACGATGTTGCATTAAGCGGCTTACCTGTTCTGGCCTGTGAGACGTGTAGCGTGGAGCCGTGTTACACTGAGTGAACTGCTATGCGCTGGGCTGAAGCGAGTGTTTACGTTAGTGTGTGGCGGGGAGGGGAGGGTTAAGAGAGGGGAACCGGTCTTGGCTGAGTGGAAACAGGTGTGTGGGGGCGACGCGTGACGTCATATGTTTTGAATTAGTAACTTCATGGGGGGTGCAAGGTTAGCGCTGATGCGGGAGGGTGATTGGTTTGGGTGTTAAGCCTTCATAGCAAGGCCATTCAGAACTGAATATAGTACAAATGGGAATAAGAAGTGCCAAATGTTTTAATGTATTATCCAAGTTTTTTAACATACATTTTTAGTTGTATGCTCCATAATGAATTGTCTATTGTGCATGTGTTTTAATTATGAAAATGTCTTAGATAAGTTATAATGTTGATAAATGTATAAGGCTGAAGAAGAACAAATATTGTTCGAAACATGTCCCTAGTATGAGAAAGAAACATTAAATTTATAGTGTGAAAGGTATTGATAGGGCGGAAAAAAAATTTTCACTCACTAATTCAATCCGAGGACATGTTCGGCTCACCTGAGTCTGTAGCTGCTTCCAGTGGACACCCTTAGGGTGAGCTACAAGTTCCGTTCAATTTCAAGTAGTTCCAACTTTCGCTACCAGATATCAATGATACCTAGTGGTGAACTTTGGAACTTTGATAGAGCGTTCCGACGAAATCTAACCTAACAATTTAACTTCACACAAGTTTAGTCTGTGGAAGGAATCTTTTACATGCCATAAATCCATGACATTGGACCGCCGGCTTTACTTCTCCGAAGGAAGGCATACTGAAGGGTTTGTAACGCTCTTTAAAAATCAGACGACTTCGGCCGGGTTTGAACCCGCTATCTTGGGCACAGCAGTTCTGCATACTACCAACTACACCACCGAAGCCGCTAGGGTGAATAATTATATCATCGTATGGCCTCGGGTGCCGGGTGCAAGCTTTGTTATTTGACATCCAGAGGGCAGCTTGCATTTCAAATTTTGTTTTTCCTTGAAGCACAATGAAATTCAAGGAGGTTAGATATCTAAGCTCCTTGACACTATAGCGCTTTCTAGTAGAGAAATGAGGAACTTTGTGATGGCGGAAAATCCAGAGATTAATTGCCATTATGACCACAGCCTACTGAATTCAAATGGGTTCTTTAACATGCCAACATCGTATGACATGCGTGTCGTGAATTTTGCAGCCTTTCAAAAATCACTTACCACGGCTGGGAGCGAACCTACAAGCTAGGGGTTAGTAATACGACACGATAACCACTCACCCACCGTGGCAAGTTAGAGCACAGGGTAAAGCCAGAGGTTATAGGTTCGAGTCTAGCTGGGGGTCAGACATTTTCATTCTATAACTTCCATTTGCATAGATTGTACTATTTGTGCATTACATGACCTACATACTTTAAAGCCTTCATTTCTTATTTCACTTACCTTTGTCTGAAAGTTGACTCCTGTGGCATAATTACCCTTCGATGATCCAAAGAATGATGATAAGGCTTTCTGAAAGCATAAATAAGAAGTTACATCACATACGTGTAAAGAATCTTAAGACATGCCTCTCCAGTTTGTGTCCATCGGACACGATTTTATAATCGGAAAGAAAATAGGACCTAGCCCAAGTAAGCATGGTGATGTAATGGGGAAGAAAAGATAATTTAAGCATTGTAGAAACCATTCAGAAGCATGCATTTGTGACAGGAAACAAATGATTACCATCGACATATCCATGAAGTCTGGGACCATTCTGGTAGCAACATCTTTGCTTGCATGATACCAAGTCCCAAACTGGCAGCATGAGTGAAAGAAGACAACACACAGGTATAGTTATATAATAGATTGTTATTTTTCTCTGGAAAAAAGGGGTGTCAGTACCAAGATAGGAATAGAGGTTGATCAATCAACAGGATTCTTCGATATAATTTTTATGTCCATGCCCGGACACTGAGTTTTAATTCACTGGCCATGAAAGCCTATGTACCATATTTTGGGAGCCTTCATAGGGAGGTTATGGCTGCTTGAGCTTTTAGTTCTCACAGTAATGAGGCGCAGGTGCGCTCGATAAAAAGGGAGGTAGCGCGCAGTTCGCTACTCCTGTGGGAGTCCGGACGGGGACACCAAAAGCCCGCTGATGAGCCAGCTAGGTGTCCTAGGCGAAACCCCACACAAGACACGGCACAAACCTAGAAAAATTACTGAGTTTGAATTCACTGGCCGTGAAAGCCAATATACATCCTTATGCTAGATCAGTGGTTCTGAACCCGTAGAAGTCTACGGACCTCTCAGCCTGAAATTGAATCGTGTACGGACCACCCCCCTCCCCCTCCTTCCCCAATACACCTTATCAGTTGTATAAACCTTCCTCTATAACACTAGTTTTCATTTTTTTTTAAATCTAAAATACCCTCCAGGGTGGAGGCTCCCACGGACTCAGCAAGGGAACTCACCCCTGCCGTCTTTTCCAGGCAGTGTCCTAGAGCTGGGAACATCTGGTCGGAGTGGATACAACTGGCGAGGTGTGATCACCTGCAAAGTAAACAGGGGCCTCATGAGGGAAGGGATTGGAAGGTTAGGATGGATAGGCAAGAAAGAGGGAAGGAGTCGGCCGTGGCCTTACAGTAAGGACCATCCTGGCATTTGCCCGAAGACAAAGTGGGAAACCACGGAAAACCACTTCGAGGATGGCTGAGGTGGGAATCGAACCCCCTCGACTCATTTGGACCACCCGAGGCTGAGTAGACCCCGTTCCAGTCCTCATACCACTCTTCAAATTTCGTGGCAGAGCCGCGAATCGTACCCAGGACCTCCGGGGCGGCAGCTAACCACGCTGACCGCTACGCAACGGAGGCAATGTTTTAAAGATATTTCTATTCAAAACCTGATAGTCATCGCCGCAAATACATTCAAACGATTCTCGTTCAACGCACATCGTTTTCGAAATCCCCATTTTTAACCACTTTCTACACGTGCTGGTGGACCTTTTTCTCCTGCGGACCACTCCCGAGGCACTCGCGGACCACCGGTTAAGAACCTTTGTGCTAGATGAAGCTATTCATGTGAGCCAACTCAGATGGTGGGAGCAGGCTATATGTTTCATCTTACAAGGGAGAAAAAGCTTGAAAGAGGGGCCCTGAGGGACCACAAATATCCTAGCTGTTGAATCAGGGCTTACCAAGCTATGCATCGTGTTCCATAAGCGCTCCTCAAAACTAGGCAAACTACTAAACTGAACGAGAGCCAATAGAAGAGGTGAGCTAAGAAAATAGGAGGAGTGGAGAGGGAAAAACTGATAGTGGAGTGGGCAAGTGGAAGGGGTGATTTGTTTAGGTCTTACAGAAGTGTGCAAATTATTAGACTCGATGCTATTTCTCCAACTTTTCTTTTTATGGTTTAATGCAGTAAAAATGTTTGCGTGGCATATTTTCCAAATGATTAAGGTTGGTTGGTTCCTCAGTTTAGGGGCTGCGACGACAACGCGGTCATATAGCCCCGTGTACTTTGGGTGTGTGTAGAATCTGTCTGATAACCGGTGTTAATTGTGATGACTCTCTTAGTGTCTGTTATCTGTTTTTTAAGTCAAGTAAGGACTGAAGACTACTTTTGCCGCCAAATGCCACCGTCAACGACTACTAGTTCAGAACTTAGCTACTAGACGCCACCTCAGTCGGCTCCTGGCAACGAACATAGGAACCTAAGAGCATTGTTTACATTCTTAACCTATATAATTTAACATGCCATAAATCTATGACATGGGACCGCTAGCTTTACTTCCCCTCCAAAGGAAGGCATACTGAGGGATTTTTAACGCTCTTAAAAATTCTGACGACTTTGGCCGGGTTTGAACCCGCGATCTTGGGTTTAGAAGCTCAGCATGCTACCAACTAAGCCACCGAAGCCGCTTCCACGCAATTCCTCACGGGAAAAGTTGTAAGTCCTTAGGGGAGAAAATAACACTGTATGTCTACCCCTTATTATTTCCGTTTTCAAATGGAGTCGGGGATGAGATGCGATGGAAGTCTTTGTGGCGGATGGCTTTTACGGCTGGATGCCCTTCCTGACGCCAACTTCATGAGAGACGTTAATGAGAGATGAAATGAATGATGGTGTATGAAACCAGGCAAGGATGTGGAAGGAAGAGGCCGAGGCCTGTCAGAAGGTAGCGTCCCAGCATTTGCCTGGAGTTGAAAATGGGAAACCACGGAAAACCATTTCAAGGACGGCCGACGGTGGGGCTCGAACCCATGCATCTACCGAGTCAGCAGAGAGCTTGGCCCCATGACCTAATACTGCGCTTTAGCGAGCATAGCCACCACTGTCGGTGAGAAAATAACACTAAGTGGGATAATAAATATAAAATTATTTTGAAGAAAGAAAAAAAAAATTGTGACTGATTCAAATCCATTAATTTAGGGTAATAATTAGCACACCCCTGTAGTTTACATCTGGTTTTCATATCCCAGCATTTTCCTGGGGTAGAAGTCAGGAAACCACTTTCAGGATGGCTGAGGTGGGAATCGAACCATCCTCTTCTCAGTCTTGCTTCAAGAGGCTGCGTGTACCCCGTTCCGGCCCTGACACCTAAATTGAAATTTCTTGGTAGAGCCAGGAATCGAACCCGGACCTACGGGGCGGCAACCAAGAACGCTAGCCGCTACATCACAAGGTGGTCTCAGTTTTCTTAATGTTAAGACCAAGGCCACTGGTTTGTTCACAAGCAGTTGCAGATAATCAATAGCATTGAGATAAGCACAGTATCATTTGCATAATCAAGATTAGCATGTAAAGTGCCAGTTATTATCCCTTCTAGAGCCTCTTCTAGTGCTTGTCGAAACTTGGAAATCACATGATTTATGCATAACTACAATTAGTATTGCATATTTGTTCACAAAAAAAATTATAATAAACAATGACAAAGAAACAAGAGAGAAGGAAATCCATTGGAAATGGTAAAAAGCTTTAAGTATTTGGGGAGCATACTCACAGAAGATGGTACAATAAATGAAGAAATTGGAAAGAGAATCCAACAAGCTAATGGGTTTTACCAGTGTGTGAGAGGTTTAGTATGGAACCAGTAAGTCCCAGAGAAATGCTAGAAAGTTCTATTCTCAATGCATTACACACCATTTTTGACATATGCAGCAGGTACTTGGTCCGCAACAAAATGCGATGAAAGCCGAATCCAAGCAGCCGAGATGAAGTTCCTTAGAGGAACAATTGGGAAGACACGGAGGGATAAAATCAGAAATGTGGACATTAGGGAGAGAACTGGGTTCCCAAAACTGCAAGACAAGATAGAGACCAGTAAGCTGAAGTGGTACGGACATATGATGAGAATGGAAGAATATAGAGTACCAAAAAGAATATTTATGGAGAAAATACCAGGAAGAAGACCACGAGGAAGGCCCAGAAAGAGGTGGATAGATACGGTGAAGGAAAGCATAGAGAAAAGAGGAGTAAAAGAAAAAGAAGTACTGGTATTGAAAGAAGGAAATGAATGGTGGAGGGATAGACAACTGTGGAGGTCCTTGATTCGCAACCCGACCCAGGGAACTGGAAACGGAAAATGAAGAAGCTAAGAAACAATTGCTGTTGATCCAAAATGGAGACATCTTACCAATAAATACATTAAAAACAGACATTTCCTTTACTATTTTCAAGAAAAACCATTACCTAAAAAAATATGTATTGGAAACAGACTTGAATTTTGTATTCCTATAACCTACTCTTAGTTCAGCCAGCATAGGTTAAATCCACAAGAGGCAGGGGCAACAGGAAATGCTGTTACATACGGATATTACCAGTTTGGAAACTTTTGCTAATGTGATAACTCTTCCAAAATTAATCTCAATTTACCAAATATCAGTTACGAAGTCGGGATGAGTGGAGAATGTAATATGTACCAGTATTGTGTAATCCGCCTTGTCAATACTATGAAATTATGTTTAATAATATATAGGGTGTCTCAAAAAAATGTACTAACACTTAGAATGACTATAAAATGATTATTTATGAACATAGAGACAAGTATAAGGGCTTCTATGCCCAAGATAGCGGGTTCAAACCCGGCCGAAGCCGTCGGATTTTTTAAGAGCGTTAAAAATCCCTCAGTATGCCTTCCTTCGGAGGGGAAGTAAAGCCGGCGGTCCCATGTCATAGAATTATGGCATGTTAAAGATCTTTCCACTAATTACACCTGTGTGAAACTAAATTGGATAGGTTAAGAATGTAAACAACGCTCTTAGGTTGCTACGTTCGTTGCCAAGAGCCGACTGCGGTGGCGTCTAGTAGCTAGTTCTGAACTAGGCCTAGTAGTCGTTGACGGTGGCGCTTGGCGGCAAAAGTAGGAACTATTTGAAAATTCAAAGTTGCAGTCCCTACTTGAATTAAAAAAACAGATACACACACTAATACAGTCATCACAATTAACACCGGTTATCAGACAGATTCTACACACACCCAAAGTACACGGGGCTACATGACCGCGTTGTCGCAGCCCCTAAACTAAGGAACCAACCAACCAAGTATAAGGGCTTCAATTATAGAAGAGAAATGTAATTAAAGACTCATGTTCGCAAATGTTCAAATTGATCACCGTCGTGTCCAGGAGTTCGACAAACCGCCACCAATGCACCGGACCATTGCTCGCATCAGAGATAAATTTGAAGCAGATGGAACTGTTCACAATTTCAACGAGAAACGTTCTGGATGTCCACGGACATCCACTAGTCCTGGAAAATGAGAACAGGTGCAGGAAGCCCTCACTCGATCCCCACCGAAATTACTACGACAAACGGCTCGAGAGACATACATCTCAAAAGATAGCGTCCATCGCATCATGAAGTGTCTGTGCTGGAAATCCTACATTCCAACACGAAATTAATTGAAAAACAATGTCACGAAATTCCAGATGAACTTTTGTCGTAACGTTTGCGAATCCATTGCTTCGCGTTATCAGCTTTTTCTGGACACTGACGGTCATCAATTTGAAAATTTGTGAACACGAGTCTTAATTACATGTCTCCTCTATAATTAAAGCCCTTAAAGTTGTCTCTATGTCCATAAATAATAATTTTATAGTCATTCAAAGTGTTTGTACATTTTTTTGAGACACCCTGTATTTTTTAAAGGTACATGTTTTGATATAACAATGATATCTTCATCAGCGTTGATAGTTGAATACTGTAGTTTATCATGATATAAAGTGAAATGAATATCCTTACAAATTTGATTTAAAATAAAATGAAAAGTTCACATAAAAATTAAATTTTACACACTAGAAAGAAGTAGATTACTAAAAATAGTTGCGAATAATTCTGGTGAAATGTAAAAACAAAGATATATAATATGAAAATGTGGTATTCTACCTTATGAAACTGCCAAGTCACACTCCTTTTAGTTGGCTTATTACCATGGTAGTTGTTCAGATAATCTTGACAGACAACAGAAGATGTGGCTTCCAAGTGGACAATGAGGTGAGAAAAGGAAATCTGAATGGCTATTGAGCCTTCCAACCTTGATATCTTTAAGATCAATTGAATTAATATCCATTGCTAGGTCTGTATTGACAATTCTAGATATTGACCAAGATGGGTTTTCTCGAGTTCCGCCCAATCAATACTTATAATTTCTTACTTAAAATATATTTGGTTATAGTATATATCGCGAGTCCCGGGGTTTAGTGGGCTTTTGGTGATCTCAATGACGTCACCTATGACGTGGTAAAAATACTTATCTGGTTGGTGAGAAGAAATTCATTGTCTCGATTGTGATTTCCCTGCAGATGTAACATTTGACTCGAATACACACATATTCTAACAATATTAAAAGTTTTATGTTCGACAATGTCGAAATGTAAACATATGTCAGAAAACTGTATCATAATGACGCTCATTATAACACTATTTTTCATTATGAAACAGTTTCTTCCACCAATCAGAGCTCAAGAAACAGTTGTGTGACCAATTAGGTAAGGATACTTTCGCGCATGCGCTCAAAATCAAACATGTCTATATAAATTACCGACATCGAAAGTGCACCGTCCATATGTCCGCGTAAATAAACTGGCGAATATGAGACAAGAAATGGCACTGTACCTTAATACCCCAACCCCAATTTCTACACAGCACATTGTTTTCAAACGACTTCAGTGACAGTTTGACTGAATGCTGGTGCACATATGGCATTGCCAAACACAGAGCGCATGCGTCGGTCGGTCAAAGAACTTGGGAAACTGAGATATCAAACCCATCGCTTGCACTTCGATCACAAAATTCAAGTAACTGAATCTCAACAGATACCGTATTTATTAATATTTATGTTAAAACATATAATAAAGTTATAATTATCGTCCAACATACACAGTCTTATTCAACTCGCCTATAATGGTAATTAAGACACTCGTATGGAAATTATAAAACTCTCTTACGCTCGTTTTATAAACATACTCGTGTCTTAATTATTGCCATTATAGGCTTGTTGCATAATGTACTATTAACACATTAAAAATTGTTCCTTCAAAAATATTTGGATATAGGCTATACTGTAAGTAGTCTTGCTACATTCTTGTTCCTTTTTACGTATTTCTTGTTGAGAGAAGAAAAGACATACTGTGACCATGAGCATCGGATATATTATTTGATAGGACGTTCCATGCCACATTAGATTGCGTTAAAGTGAAAATAAATCACATCACCTGTGGAAGGAAAGATTTGTTTTTAGAATTTGTTTATAGAAAGATGTTGCGTGCGAGAGAAATAATCCCAATTTAATCAATGTTAATTTTTGGTAATCGGTAACTGTGACACTCTTATTGTACTGCGCAAAAACTTATTCGGCATTCAAAAGGGATCCGCCTCACCTTCCACAGGTGGCATTAGCAACCTATTGAGACCCGGAGGGCGGAACTCGCACACTAGTGCAACACACTGCCCTATTACACCAGCACAAGATATTTCTTGGAACAAACCATGATTACCAGACAGTGTACTTGTGCAAGACTGTGGCATCATTTCTGCTGCTGTGAGATGAAGCCAACTCATCGGCAAGCTACCACGCAGTCGTGAAACTAGGTATGGAGGTATATGAATTAATATGATGTGGTGTACTGTACAGTACTGAATATTCTAATGCAAATCAAGCACAGTCCAATTGCAAAGCGTTACCACACTCGAGTGCCAACAGACTGTGCTGGAAATCGGTCCCTCAATCATGCGCTCGGCAGACGAAAACCTACCGTTGAGCCACACAGCTGGACAAAAGGTTAATTTGAGTGTTGCTTAAGCCCCGTATTACCATTGCCACAATATAGAGCAGATACCAGCCACATTCAGTGGCAGAGATCTTAAGGCCATCACGTTTGTTTTGAAATAAAAAAGCCTTGTAGGTTTAAGTCGTCATAAATCTTGTGATTATGAGCCATGGGGACATCTTTTTAATGTAAATCCAGAATGTGACATTATCTCACATGCATTCACCTGGAATCTAATAGAGTCCACCATGGCAAGAGTCCAGCAGCTTGACCACTGTGCCACTACAACCTCCATGTTTCTTAAAGCTGGCCCAATAGAAATTGAGTGAGGTCATTGGAATTCAGAGCTGTCCTCAAGGAGACACTCCTACTCAAGTTACAAGACAGCTCATGACTGGTCAGCTAAAGAAAGCTAAAGTAAAGATTAAATTCCATCAGACTGTCCAGACCTAATTCTCATGTTTACAAGGAAATGATTTTGTACATTTTCATAACTAGGCCTAGGGCAGGAGATGGATATACAACCACTCTCTTAAGGCTAATGTTATATAATTCATACCGTAGTAAATTAACTGAACTGTTAATTAATGTTTAGATTTTTATTTTCATGCAAGACCTATATAATGCTCCCAAGCGAATTCATAAGTTGGTAAGAATGACATATTAATTTGTTAAACGCTCAACGTCAAGGTGAACAACTGGTGACTTCTAACCGGGAAACTCATGGGTAAACAATATTGTACAGACAATATGAAACGAAGTTATTTTTCGTACTCGATAAGACGATAAAATCCAGAAGTGGCGAAAGCTTTCATATTGAACAAAACCCGTCATTGAAGTTATGAATGACGGAACTAGCAGGGCAATAACAATTAACCAATTCATCAGTGCAATTTCCCTTTAAACCCGGGACTTACGTGTTTACGTGTGGTCTTGGCACCGATGGTACGAATACAATTTTGAAGCATCTTCATTTATAGTTCCCTAATATAAAAATCTAATCTCTTGTTTCCCTTCAATCTTCAATAAGGGCACGCAGACCAACAACAGTCACGATCACGAAGAGAGAATTCTCTGCTATTTTCTGCCCCTGCCCTGCTCGGCTGCTACAATAATCAGCTGCGAGTTGCGACATCGAATTTGCACAAGTCGAATCGGTCGAATGTCACTTGTATCGACTGGGAACTTATTTGCGAACGTCAAAGATATATCTGCAAAATAATTTGCGTTGCATTGCTATTGCACTTTGTTTGTGTTTCACAGTAGTTCTAACTGGTTTTATCGGGGTTTTACGTGAATGATTTTGTGACTGATTATGCTTATGATAACAGCCATTCATATACGAACAAAAGCATGCTCATTACGACTATGATTGCTAAGTTGCACACGCGAAGAGGCATATCTGCCAGTGAGAGGTTAAGCTGCTTTGATGCATTTGTGGTAGCTTATTGGTCAATAGTGTAGAGTGTAGCGAATTTGACGTGATCGGATTTGGATAAGATGGTGCAAACAACGTGATTTAAAATGCCGCTAAAATGCATTTTTAAATAATTTTTTGTGTGTTGTCACATATGCTGCACGTAGACGTCTGTGCTGTTCAGAGCTGTCTGCAGAAGCCAA
This sequence comes from Meconema thalassinum, assembly GCA_946902985.2. Lineage (NCBI taxonomy): Eukaryota > Metazoa > Arthropoda > Insecta > Orthoptera > Tettigoniidae > Meconema > Meconema thalassinum. Next base: position 197,274,596 of record OX336395.1, read on the forward strand.
ATTATCCATCATGACTTTTTTTTTCTTTTCATTATTATGGCTATGGTCATCGAGTGCCATGGGGTTGTCAAAAAAAACACTATCCTGCAACAATGTCGATATTTCCGGGACACTTGCTCCTGGAAATTGCTTAACAATAATCAGCTATTTCAGTTCGGTGGTCCTGGAACCATCGTCCAGTTGGATGAAAGTGTAATCATCAAAGGGAAGTATGGATTGGAAAATATACGTGATGCCTCATTTACCAACTGTCGAGGGAATCATTCTTTGTGGAAGAGTTGCGTTTGAAACTACTGCTCCCGGCCACCCCAGCATATAAGGAACTCCTACAAGAGCTTCAACAATAAAGGGACAGCATATGGTGGGACTTTTACCAATGTGAACTATACATGTAAGATGAGCAGTGAATTAAAAGAAAAGTAATTTCATAATAATGTGATACTGGTAGGCCTACTTTATATTGTCGGATGGGTCGTTCCACAGAAGTGGATTTTTGGCATATATAATTGTTCCTTCAAAACACTCGACGCTGGGCTAATCACCCATGTGGAGGTAAAATAATGGAACAAGAATATTATTCTTCCGTGGTAAAATGATTCAGAAAACTACAAGTAGCCTCGGATTGGACGGAAACTAGGCTACCCCGACGCTTGAAGGCATAAGGGAATTGAAGAAGAAGATATCCTGTTGTATGGGGAAAACCCACTGAGGATGGCCACCCCGAGTTTCAGAAGACTGGATTGGAACTATGCAGGTGTTATTTGTCAGATTGAGAATAATTGTTCTACGCAACTATACTGTAGGCTGCGTGTTACAGTATTTACCATCATACTTCATTTACTCCCGAACTTCGTATGACTTCAGCACTTGTACCTTGGGTCCTTTCTATGAACCACTTAACCTGTGGCAATGCTGTTCGAGGATCCAACCCACCTTGAGCTTTATGGTTGACAGAATTCTGGATCTGAAAATATGGACTTTTTAAATTTTTATGACTATAATGTGTAATGGTAATTTAGTGCCCCATGTTGGTAGCGACAATTGTAACAGTTTCTTTCGCCCTCACGTTGAGCGACAAATGTAATGGTTTTGCTAGCCCACACTGTTGGGAGAGAAATGTAACTGTTTACCTTTGCCTAAGCTATGTTGTTTTAATGGGCGCCAAGACCTCAATGCAATGTTGAAATCTAAATTTGTATTTAACAACGTCTAGCTCTGGCAGAACACATTCAAGACTCTATTCACTCAGATCGTGGTATGATTTGATCATTAACCCAACAAACAATTGTATCAGGAGAAGGAATTGGTCTATATCTAATGCTACCTACTGAAAGCAAAGATTGCATTGTAAAAGAAATGAATTTATTATATAAAACAAGTATAGCAAAATTAATAATAATAATAAGTTTAAAATTTAAATTGGAGCGTTGTGATTTGAATATTACCGATAGAAAATTACGTGAAAACGGAGTCTGATAAATTGATTTTACTCTTATTTCCAAGCTATGAAGTTACTGAAATATGAAATATAAAACAAAGAAAATGAGAGATTGCGTATTTCTGCGTCATGTGCGCTTACCATCGGAAATTGCCAAAGCATCTCCCTCGTTCTTGATGATGCTGTGTGCTTCCCACAGTCTCCTGGACGTCGTCATCTCCGTCGAAATTTGATGATATCCTGGTAGATTATATAATTCTATGGTCCGTACCTCGGACCCAAACACTCGTACAACCAAGTTTTACAAAAGTTCGTCGCTAACTCCACGGAACATCGGAGCGATTCCCGCGTATATCCACACTCGGCAAGAACTACACAGATTGTTCTCGTTCCACGGCGCGTCGAACGTTATATCCACACGTTGGCTCCCCCACCATGGTACCGACATCTAGCTTACGTCGTCTCCCGTGATTGGCTGCACCCTACGCGCTAGATCCCCACTCCTTCCTCATTACACTCCGCGGGAGGGAGAAGTCGATTTCCGTTTCGACAATTCGCCTTTTCTAGACCTTGCGTAATACTTCTCGACAGGAATCAGCTTGTATTAGAATTCCCAGTGAGTCATGTCTCTCAAATACCCTAACTGACAAACTCCGTAAAATTCCGTAATCATATAATTTTCTATGATATCGTCGTTCGTAATAATTTGCTTGATAGCGTTTTCTAAGACATAGAAAACCTATCTGAATGCTAATAATTTTTATAAAATGCTCCGAAAATACCTTAATAATAATTATAATAAATTAATAATAATAATAATAAATTAACATGAAAAATTATCTTGGCTGAACAATTTGCCGCGTAAATAAATATAGAATGGCTTCCTACTGACTTATGCCAGTTGCATAAAACCCCTCGAAAAACACGTTACATATTCGCCTCGGATCATCGGATGATTTACCGTGACGACGGTCCATTATCCGATTATTCCAGACACGTTAATAAACCCCATCCAAAATACATATTACATAAATGAAATCACCCTAAATTACAGATATATACACTCATATTTTTTCTTCACGCACTTTGCGTCAAAGTTTGTTGTCACTATGGATTGCACTCTGCAACCAGTCCAATGTTTCTCATATAAAATAGTGTTCCACGGATATTTCCGCCTCTCAAATTTCTCTATGTTGGAGAAATAGACATAATTAATGTGTGAGCACTATGTATTTATGATGTCATATCACACGCATTGAAGGTGTTCTGATATATTTATATCACCATAGAACTCCCTAATTTCACTGGAGGTCCCCTCCTTATGGTGACATTTAATTCCACTTATCACTGAGCACACGATCACACTACTGTGGCAGCGCCTCGTGACCATAATACTTAATCTCTCTTTAAAGTAGATTAAATGAATATTGACTTCTGAAAAAAAACCAGTAAATGCGCATTACATATAACACCAAATATTTCTGTGCCGTAATCGCCCTGTCTTGTTAAGTTCCCGTTAACCATATTCTACTTAATACTAGTTCTCAACACAGACCATTTCTCCTCACACACATAATACCATTGTACAAATTATCTTAAATTACACACTTACAAATCTTACATGGCGAGGCCGTAAACAGAAATCACGTGTGCTGATATGTATGAGTTTCATGAAGGACTGTCTCGCATTCTGATGGCCCATCTTTTATCTCGTGGACGCCTTAAGCTAACAAGCCCTATTCAAGCGCTCCCCCATCTCTTGGAGATAAATGGGAACCCATCAGCGCTGCCAAAATGGCCTTGGTGCATCGAGACAATTTAGTGCTCAACAGCATCCGACAATCCCGTCATATTTCCCTGTACCTTAAAAACTCTCATTTACTTACATACTACCCCCCTGTGTGACTTCTGATACGCCTGCCTTAAGACCAGATCTTCCACGCACCAGACACCACACTTACTCATTTGATAGGCTGGCTCGCCAGCTAAACACACTCACTTTATGACACATATTTTCGTAGACTATGTATATTATACGTCCCGTATCATCTGTTTCCCTCACTATCCTCCAGCACATATGCTGTTTTTCCAATACGTTTGGAAACTATAAATGTTTCTGCGTCACCTGCTTCCAACCTTGCAAGTGGCTCCCTTTAAATGAACGTCATCACGTTGCTCTACTAGCCTATTTCTCAGTGTCTGTAACGATGCCCTGTTGCTACTGTCCACACATGCACATATTAAAATACCGTCCTCTGCTTTAACCACAGGATAATCCCTACATAAATTAGTGTCCCTCGATAGCATGTCTGCAAGAATGTTATCTTTACCTTTAATATATTTTACTGTGAATTCGTATTCCTGCAGAGCAAGAATCCACCTACTAACTCTGTTAGAACTGAGTTTACAAGTCCTCATATACAGTAATGCATGGTGATCTGTGTGGATCTCAAATTTCCCCCCTACTAAATACATTCTAAATTTCCCTAAACTGAAAACAATACCTAAAAGCTCTAACTCAGTAATCGTGTATCTTTTCTCTGCTGCAGTCAGTCCTCGCGAGGCTAAAGATACAATGCACAGATTACCCTCATCATCTTTCTGACATAATACTCCAGCAATGCCTATATGTGAAGCATCTGTCATAACCACATATTCCTTATCTTTTAACGGATATTTCAGCACTACAGCTTTCTCAAAACCTTCCTTCAGCGCTCTAAAAGCCTGATCATGCTTGGACTCCCATCTCCACCGAGTCCCACTTTTAAGCAATTCCCTGAATGGTTCTACCAACCCTGAGTATTTAAGAACGAACCTCCTGAAGAAGTTGCAAATTCCCAGGTAAGTTTTTAACTGTTTAACATTCTGTGGCACCTCTGCGTTAAGTATCTTATTAACCCTACTTTCTTCTGGTGTTACACCTCTACTCGACACTCTATGACCTAAAAATGTCACTTCTGACTGACAGAATGACGACTTAGACAGCTTCAAAGTGAACCCTGCCTGATCTAACTTCTGAAAAACTATATTTAAATGATGTAGATGCTCCTCAAAACTGCGTGAACTAATTACCATATCATCTATGTAAATGGTTACAAACTCTCCTGTGTCATCCCCTAATGCGATGTTTAAAGCCCTAATTAAAGCAGCTGAACTACTCTTTAACCCATAAGGTGTTCTACAAAATTGATAAAGGTTATATTTATGACTAAAAGCTGTAAATGGTCTATCTTCGTACATAAGTGGCACTTGCCAAAAACTGGAACTCAAATCTACACAAGTGAAATACTTCTTCCCCTCAAATGTTTGCATTAATTCCTCTATTGACATCGATTTCAGCTGATCTGAACTAATTCTACTGTTAACCAAACGAGCGTCTAAACAAATACGAATAGTGCCGTCGGTCTTGGGTACCGTTATCAAAGAATTAACATATGGACTGTTAGAATACTCAATAATCCCATCTTCAAGCATCTGGTTAATTTGTGCCTCAACTGCACTCTGATAAGCGAAAGGTACAGGATATCTATGTCCTGTGAATACTGACCTATCAATAACGTTCAATGAATGTGTATAGCAATTGGCCATACCAATGCGATCCTCAAAAACTCTCCTATTACACCATAACACATCATAGAGCCGAACACACTGTTCATCCTCTATATTTCCCTGAAATGCAGCCTCACGTAACGAGTCCTCTAGACTTCCGTTCGTAATCACACTGCCCACAAAACATGGAGAACCCCGCTCTACGGCTGGCGATATCTCATTTAAAGTACACATCACACCTACAATACTACTCCTCTGAATATGGTCATTGAACGCTACTTCTACTTCAGAATCTCCCCATATAAATTTCAAACTCCCTACATCATAACATAAGTTACCAGACACTCTACTTAGCCACTCTGAACCCAAGATAACACTGAATACTAAATTTGGAATTACAAGGCAAATCTGCTTCTCTACATGATTATTAATTTTAATGTCTACTAAAACTTGCTTAGAAATTACTTTAGACCTCTTCCCAACAGCTGTGATAACAAAAGTGCTTTTAATTGGCATCTCCTCAAAATTTACTCCAGTTCCTTTCATTTTATCATAAAATGCACTACTTATGCAACTCTTCATACAACCACTATCAATTAAAACATCTGTGTACGCCTCGGACACGTTAAATTTAACTATGGGGCTCTTACTAACCACTTCCTGAATAATACCTTCATCATTTAGTTCATGTAATAATTCATTTCTTACATTTAGGTCATAGGGTTCCTGTATAATTGTATGGACAGGGCATGCTACAGACTGAGATTCTGACCTTACTTCGCAGCCTGGTTCGCGTTTAAAGAACCGCTACAGCTGGCCGTAGTACTACTAACTACTGAACTAGTCTGGTTGTTCTGGGCTGTGTTGTCATTGTTTGGCTGTATATTACTACCACTAGGCTGTCCTCTTCCTTGACCCCTATTCTGGTTGTAATTATTGTCATTATAATTTCTCCCTTGATTTCCCCTGAAATCATTGTTTCTCCCTTGATTTCCCCTGTAATCATTGTTCCTCCCTTGATTTCCCCTGAAATCATTGTTCCTCCCTTGATACTGATTACCATAGCCATTTCCTCTGTTCTGATTCAGCTGATTATTATTATTTCTATTTTGAGCGTTGGCCCCTTCGCCACCGTTCCCTTGAACTTCTTGATGCCTGGCTTCATTAGGTCTATTATTATTATTACCCTGGTTCCGATTGAAATTGTCATCATAACCCCCTCTCCCTAGTGCATCAAATGTGCTTAACAAATTTTCTACTTGTGATATAGTCTTTACATTCTGGATACAAGCAGCCTCCTTGATCCTATAGGGAAAGTGCCTAAGTAGCAACCTCACCACATCACTTTCCTCCTTCAAGCCATCCAGATATTTACACACTAATACCTGCCCTAAAAAGTATTCGGTCATGGTGGAGCTTCCTTTAGGGTTATATTTACCACACACTACTCCCTCACGATGCTGCGACTGAATAACCTCATTCCAGAACTTTTCACAGAATTTCATTTTAAAATCATTGATATCAGTAAACTTGTCTCTGTAGACAGCAAACCAATTCCTCGTTTCCCCCACAAACACTTGTTCTAAAATTTCAACTACCTGGCACCACTCAATACTACCATTTTCCAACCTCTCCCCGAATTTATTTTCTATAGTGTTCATGAACTCCATTGGGCACCCCTGTCGATTGCTGAACTTACCCAGTTCTACCTCCCTGTGTGTGCTATTCACAAAAACTGGCCTATTCTGACTATTTTCTTGCCTGATCCTAGCTTTTAATTTTAACTCTAATTCTGCGATTTTCTCCTCAGCCTTCCTCTCAATACTGTTTACTGTTAATTTAATGTTTCCTTCTGATTCTTCTACTTTATCATATAGCTTTGCTTGTTTCTCCTCAATCTTGCTAATGCTCTCTCTATTACTCTCTCTTAAATCATTTACTTCTGCAACTATTTGTGAGTGGACTTTCTCAATTCTACCCCCCAGCTGTTCCTTAACCTCTTTAGTAGCTACCTGAATTTTGTCAATTTCTCCCCCCAATTGCTTTTTGACCTGCTGTGTTTCCAGTTGCACTAGTTCTTTTAAATTTTCAGCCTGTGTACTGATTCTAATTTCCAACTCCTCCTGTACTTTTCCTAATTTTCTGTCTACATCTGCAATAATCTCTTTAGCCTTTTCTTCCATCACCCCCCTGATCTCACCTCTAATCAGTTCGAATTTGTCACTCATTTCCCTACTGTTTTGTTCTAATTTAGCATTTAAAGTTTCAGTACTCTCTCTATTTTCCTTACTGTTTTGTTCTAATCTGGCGTTTAAAGTTTCATTACTCTCTCTATTTTCCCTACTGTTTTGTTCTAATTTTGCATTATTCTGTTCTAATTTTGCATTTAAAGCTTCTGTACTTTCTTTATTTTCCCTACTGTTTTGTTCTAATTTTGCATTATTCTGTTCTAATTTTGCATTATTCTGTTCTAATTTTGCATTTAAAGCTTCTGTACTTTCTTTATTTTCCCTACTGTTTTGTTCTAATTTTGCATTATTCTGTTCTAATTTTGCATTTAAAGCATCACTACTAACTTTGTTCTGATACATGAACTCGAGAAGTAAAGTTTTTAATTCTGGTTGGCCGCCTACACTCCCTGTTTCAGTATCGGGATTTACCTCCGCTACCCCGGTACTACCATCACTCGACATACTGCTCGTATCATCATTCTCCTGTTGATGACCACTACGTAACCTCATCTGTCTTTCTTTCTCATCCCCCATAATGATATACACTGATAAAGACAAATAACCCCCAAAATACAGGCACAGAAATATATACCCTTCTCCTTCCACAAATGTTATTAGGTTTTCAGCCCCAAGTTGTCGGCGCCAATTGTAATGGTAATTTAGTGCCCCATGTTGGTAGCGACAATTGTAACAGTTTCTTTCGCCCTCACGTTGAGCGACAAATGTAATGGTTTTGCTAGCCCACACTGTTGGGAGAGAAATGTAACTGTTTACCTTTGCCTAAGCTATGTTGTTTTAATGGGCGCCAAGACCTCAATGCAATGTTGAAATCTAAATTTGTATTTAACAACGTCTAGCTCTGGCAGAACACATTCAAGACTCTATTCACTCAGATCGTGGTATGATTTGATCATTAACCCAACAAACAATTGTATCAGGAGAAGGAATTGGTCTATATCTAATGCTACCTACTGAAAGCAAAGATTGCATTGTAAAAGAAATGAATTTATTATATAAAACAAGTATAGCAAAATTAATAATAATAATAAGTTTAAAATTTAAATTGGAGCGTTGTGATTTGAATATTACCGATAGAAAATTACGTGAAAACGGAGTCTGATAAATTGATTTTACTCTTATTTCCAAGCTATGAAGTTACTGAAATATGAAATATAAAACAAAGAAAATGAGAGATTGCGTATTTCTGCGTCATGTGCGCTTACCATCGGAAATTGCCAAAGCATCTCCCTCGTTCTTGATGATGCTGTGTGCTTCCCACAGTCTCCTGGACGTCGTCATCTCCGTCGAAATTTGATGATATCCTGGTAGATTATATAATTCTATGGTCCGTACCTCGGACCCAAACACTCGTACAACCAAGTTTTACAAAAGTTCGTCGCTAACTCCACGGAACATCGGAGCGATTCCCGCGTATATCCACACTCGGCAAGAACTACACAGATTGTTCTCGTTCCACGGCGCGTCGAACGTTATATCCACACGTTGGCTCCCCCACCATGGTACCGACATCTAGCTTACGTCGTCTCCCGTGATTGGCTGCACCCTACGCGCTAGATCCCCACTCCTTCCTCATTACACTCCGCGGGAGGGAGAAGTCGATTTCCGTTTCGACAATTCGCCTTTTCTAGACCTTGCGTAATACTTCTCGACAGGAATCAGCTTGTATTAGAATTCCCAGTGAGTCATGTCTCTCAAATACCCTAACTGACAAACTCCGTAAAATTCCGTAATCATATAATTTTCTATGATATCGTCGTTCGTAATAATTTGCTTGATAGCGTTTTCTAAGACATAGAAAACCTATCTGAATGCTAATAATTTTTATAAAATGCTCCGAAAATACCTTAATAATAATTATAATAAATTAATAATAATAATAATAAATTAACATGAAAAATTATCTTGGCTGAACAATTTGCCGCGTAAATAAATATAGAATGGCTTCCTACTGACTTATGCCAGTTGCATAAAACCCCTCGAAAAACACGTTACAAATGTTGCAACAAAACTATACATAAAAGATGAGCAGTGAATTAAAAGAAAAGTAATTTCATAACAATATGTGATACTGGTAGGCCTACTTTAAATTGGTTGGCTAACCTGATGAAGAGAGTCAGAGTAAGGTTTTTCCTCATTAAGAAGATACATTTCTTCTGCGACCTTTTAAATATTTGTTATACAGGGTCTTCATATTTGCTTGGCAAGGACATTCTCGCTCGCGCGCTCCACCAGTGCCGGCTGCCGCTCGCGCATATGTACGGCAGAATACAGTGCATTTTTACTTACCATGTTTACAGTAGATGCTGAAAATGTTCCCCATCCACTGCCAAATATAATTGGCATCTCCTTATGAAGTTTCTGGTTACTCTGGTTAATTTTGCTTCAGTAAGGAAATAACTATCTTACGTCCGATTTATAGGAATGGGTCTTCCTGGAAATTTCACTTGAAACTTTTGTCGTGTTCTAGCGCACGATTTTCTGCACTTTATGTACGTATTGTGCAGATATACACGTTCACGTAATGAATATTTAACATGAGGCATTACAGCACTTTACACAATCGCAGTAAAACAACTGGCTCAGAGATTCAAACGTACAGGTTCAGTAAACAATAACAATAGACGTAAAACTCGTTATTTCCTTACTGAAGCTAAATTAACCGAAGTAATCGGAAACTTCATACGGAGATGCCGATTATGTTTAGCAGCGGATGGGGAACATTTTCAGCATCTAGGCCTACAGTAAACATGGTAAGTAAAAATGTATGATACTGATTTTAAGCCGTAACTAGCGGAGCGCATGAGCGAGAATGTCCTTGCCAGGCAAATATGAAAACCCTGTACCTCTTTCTTCACTAGCCGACAATAGAAAGAAACATTACAGTATGCTGTAATCTTGGTTTGGTAAAGCAAAGGAGCTTAGTAAACTTATTGCCAAGTTATTGGAACATAGTTTTATAGAATATCTTTAGCAAAGAATTGTGATCTTGGATGTTTAATATTTATGAGTAAAGCCCGGATTTGTAAGCACAATCAAATTGTGAAATAAGCACGAAAAATGTAACAAATAAGCAAATGAAAATATAAAATTAAATCATATATATATATTGTTTCATAGAATTCTTACCCTACGTAAGCTTGTTACAGTGCACGAGATGGTCATCTTAAGATTTTCTTGTGTGAAGCTCCGTCGTTTGTCAGTGAAGAATGTTTTATACAGTGAAAATTATCTCTCAACGTCGCATGACGTTACAGGAACATGTGAATAGCACTTCGGTTCTTCTTGAGTGAATTCCTCTTCGATATACGTTTCTGTACCAGAAAGCGTTTTAGAAATCTTACACAGTGTTTCGTATCCAGGGTTTTTCGTTAATACCTTACTGAGTTTCTCAAATGCAGTTTTAGCAATACCGTGAGTCTCTGAAGACAATGTTACTGAAATTTCTTCTATCGAAGAAAGTGAATGTTCAAAGGTATTATTTTGAGCTCCCAAATGTTTTATAATAGTATTTTGGAGAAACGGTTATGGATGTACTGTACTCTATCTTATCTTGGATGCCAATATTAGCAAAACATTCTTGTGCTGTGGCAATGCTGGTTGCATCTTCTGCATTTAAGGAGTCCAACACTGGTTTTACTTCATTGAAATGTTCTGCATAGTATGACACAGCCTTTAACCACGAACCCCATCGAGTTAAAACTGGCTGAGGAGGTAAAGATAAATTTGGAAGGACTTCATGAAATTTTTGAACTATAATCGGTGACTTTATAAACACTTTCTTCATGCTAGAGACAAGAAGATCCACGTTTTTATATTGGCTCCTAACTGTTTCAGCGACACGATGTAAACCGTGAGCAAGACACGTCAGGTGAACTAACTTAGGATAAAGGACTTTTAATCCAGTTCCTGCTTTAACAATATATGGAGTAGCAACACTCAGAAATAACAATACACTGTCATACCATGCCCCTTCTGGCCACAAGATAGCTAACGAATCATTGAAACATTTTGTAATAGTAGAATGATTTACTGGGTCAAGTACTTTTATATTAAGAAGATATGATCTACTGCCTGCTTTCATAGTACCAACTACAGCACTACATACACATTGTCCAGCTGCATCTGTGGTTTCATCAATAGAAATCCATATTTTTTCGTGCTTTAGTTGATCCCGAACATGACAAATAACGTCTTGAAAACACTGTTCCAAATACTGTAGTTCTTTCGCAATGTAGATTCGTCCGGCACCCTTCTGTTTGTGTGTTTTTCTAAAAATTTCCGAAGCTGCTCATTATTTAATTTCCACAAAGGAATGTCCAAACTCACTAATGCTTAACACAAATCTTTGAAAAATGTATCACTTGAACTCGATTGTTCGCCTACAGTGCCTGTAATTATTTGCTAATTTAACTTAGATTTATTCTTAACCCTCTCCCTATGTCGCGTTGTGTTGATATGCTGTTCAATGTCATATTTCTTCTTTGTAGAAACACTTTTTTCGAACACCAAACAAAACAAGACCCTACCGTCTTCACTAAATATATCACTTCCAAACTCGTTTACATATTTGCGCAGCAAAGCCGATTGAGATGTTTTTGTGGGTGGCATTTCTTAACTTACTACATGACCAATCGCGATCATATAGGCGTACACCTTATCACACGAACACGTGTTGCACGACTGAAGGAAGACTACTGATTGCATCAGCAAGCTGCGTCTTAACAGCTTGGGAAGCGGGGATTCACCAACCACGTGTATTTTGTATCTTGTGATGGCCTTCTCAGTATCTGCTAGCCATGCGTATTGGTGACGTGTGTCTGTACTAACTGACGAGCCCAACGGCACAATGGGACGAAACGCTGGCATTTTATGTTTGATCTGGCCGGACCAATTTTATCATATTAATTGATAACGTGACAACATGCCGATAACGGAACAGCTTAATCGCAGTAGAAGATATTCGGTGGGGCATCCCAAGTTTCTCTCGTAATTTCAACTACGGAGTGTTATTTCACAACATCCTGGGACTTCCCCCTTTTACACATATACCGTATTGCTTTTAGTCGATATAAAATGGGGGACGAATTGTTTGAATGATAAAATGATGGCTAGGAGTGAAAATTTACTTTTAAATTTACATGTTTTAGATAAAATAACCAATTTTAATAATAATAATAACCCCCCCCGGCACTACAGCCCTTGAAGGGCCTAGGCCTACCAAGCGACCGCTGCCCAGCCATTTGGCCTGCAGATATTGGGGTGACGCGTGATCAGCGCATCGGGTTTCCTCAGGCGTTAATCTTGGTTTTTGTGATCGGGGCGCTGCCTCACTGTCAGACAGCTACTCAATTGTCCTCACGAGGCTAAGTGCACCCTGTTTCAGCCCTCACATCAGTTTCTAAAATCCCCGACGGAGCCGGGAATCGAACCCGGGGCCTCCGGGTGAGAGGCAGGCGCGCTACACCAACACCACGGGGCTGGCAAACCAATTTTAATTAAAAATAATAAAATAAGTAAGCAAACCCGCATTTCGCTTCGAAATCCGGGCTTTATTTATGAGTATAACAACATGGTGATATTTGTCAAAGGTAGCCTACTATGATGCGATATAGTCTACTAACTGTAATTGAAAAGTATGATAAGAACACTGACAGTGCTCTTAAAATATAAACTGTTGATGCATACAGACTCTCATTGGTGATGTGCCTACTGAATAGCTGGAAACAAATCCAGAATTGGGATCTCTTCCCATCTGTTCCCTTCCGGTAGGTCTATATCTCTTTTTGTACAACTGACTGTGTGTCACGGCTGTCCCCAAGGTTGCAGGATCTAAACCTGGCACAGTTCGTTAGTATTTTAGGGGGCGCAAATGTGAGGGAGCCATGTCAGTAGATTTACTGGCACGATTAAGATCTCTTTCAGGACAGAATTTCAGCATCCCAGTATATCTAAAAGGCACAGTAGATAGCCTAAATGGGACATAAAACCAAAAGCAATATTATCTCTTTTGTGCACCTATTATTTCCTTCAAACTACCAGAAAATTGAAATAATTTTGAGCATGCTGTCGGTAATTACCAATAAAAATGAAATGACAGTCTAACAAATTTTAAAAAATGTGGAAAGCAACGGCAAAACTACCACACTCCTCACCTTGCCTATTGCACCGCTTTATAACAGGTGGCCCACCTGACCCTTGCAATCTAGTTTTATGCAACGCGTTGTATTTATTATAGTTCTGAAAATCATTGCCTCCCTCTCCCTAATCTGGGGTAATATAAGGGGTGTATGGTTATGGACTACAAGACAGCAGGAATTGTGAACAGTGGCGGCTGGTACAGAAAATCAGTTGTGTGCTGTAGGAAAGCCATCCCTCCTCCAAAAGCTAACATTATTTAGAAACCTAATTTATAGAAACACTCACTCGAAACGCTCGAGAGGCTCCACTGAACAAACTAAACACATGTACTCATTCCTCATACAATCTTAATTAAACACAATAACACCTGGAATGACAAAATACTCAAATTCACGAACTCAGAAACACTTGGTGTAAACGCGCAAAAATCGAACTTCTCAGTGTTGCCATTACTCTATGGAAGTTAATCTTGGACTATTGGTACAGCAGAAAAGAGGAGAATTGAAGCATTTGAAATGTGGTTTTACAGGAGAATGATGAAGATCAGATGGGTAGATAGGGTTACAAACGAAGAGGTATTAAGACGAGTGGGACAGGAGAGATGTTTCTGGCGACTGCTAATGAAGAGAAGAGAGAGGTTGGTATGACACATACTAAGACACCCCGGAATAGCAAGCTTAGTTATGGAAGGAAGGGTCGAGGACAAGAACTGTATGGGTAGACCAAGGTTAGAATATGTTAAACAGATTGCCTCGGATGTAGAGTGTGGTAGCTATGTAGAGATGAAACGATTAGCTCGGGACAGGGAGGAATGGAGAGCTGAATCAAACCGGTCAAAATACTGAAGACTCAAACAACATTGTTGCCAAAATCATTAAAATGATACCAGCAACTCCGTAATGCAAAATTACATGCTATGTTGCGATAGTGAAATTTACAAACTAGTTAGTTATTGCTGTTTTAAGGGGCAGAACTACGAGGTCATCTGCCCCGAAGGCAAGACATTTTGTAATTAAAGAAAAACACAACATTTCGACAACATGAAAATTATAATTTTTATAGATCATTGTTTTACAAAATATGGCTATAGAATAGGCAATTTGGGGGTATTAAAAGACCTTCTGGCGGAAACAATCGATTGCTTCCTCTATGTTTTACCCCGTTTGCTTTGAGCGATCTCTCTAAAATGCTGCCGCAGAGTCTAGAAGAAGAAGAAGGTGCCATCACACACTTGCTCATTTCCTGTGACCAGTGCAGGAAGCTTCAAAACTATGCTATGGGCCCAATCTGCTGGCCCTTGAAGAGAGAGAAAATTCCCTTCATAGCACTGAAGAATTCACGTGCAAGACAGTGCTATGCCCACTGTTTCCTCACCCGGCCCATGAAGCCATAAACTTACTTTACGCGGGACTTGCTGTGGAGCGGCCCTCGCTATGACGATACACCGTACGGGACTGTCAGCATCTTAAGCTAGGGATAAGTTATTTATAATGAATTCTCTTTAGAGATTCTAGAAGGGTAAAACACTTATTTTAAGTTGAGTATCTGTAATATAAAGTAATTTTAAAAGACATTAATTAAACAAATTCTTTGCAATGCTGCCTAACGGCCTTGGGTGGGCAGGGCCCATTCGGCCCTTAATGACGCACCGTCCTTGCGATATTATATTATTGTTACGTGCCACCCCTAGTGGCAAGTTCGTTAACTGGATTACGGTGGGTGAAAGCACAACACAATTGTTCCTTTAACGAAATATAAGCTTTATTGCAGTCCAGGAAAATGCACCACACAATAAGCACTGAATCTCACTTCATAAAAGACTACTAGTCACTATTAGTCTCCACACTTAGCCTACTTTCACACCACTGTCCTTGCTATTTATGTTCTCTCTGTCTGTGAGGCGTTACAGTGTCCAGCTCACACTCACACGTACAGTCTACACAGGTTCTCTACAGCCTTGCCCCTGCAACTTCACTTACTTCCAGAGTGCTCCTTGTGCGCTCTTGCTCGTCCCGTGTCGATCCCATGACCACGTCTTCCACGAAGCACCGCGACACCTCCAAGCACTCACAGTCCTGACTCAAAGTTGCACCCTGACAGCCTGGCTTCCACTCTGTTACCGTAGACGTCCAGTAATAATCGCTGTACTGCTCCGCACTCACTCACTTGACAACACTTCAATACACACTAACACTGACCAATACTGTCCAATACACTGTCTCCTCGCCGCGGCTCGCTGGTTTATATGGGATCAGTCCCTGGCCTGGAAAGTTCTAAATGTCACAACCTATTGCCGCATTGAGTCTGTTCTTGATGGTTCCACATCCAGACCATTCGCACATTTTCCGACCGGCCCGCGATGACTCACAGGTGCTTGGTTATTGTGACTGCCGGTGGGAGGGGGTGTGGGAACTCTCTCTCTCTCGCTGCTGGGTCTGCCCAAGGCCACTAGATAATTGCCTTGGTCTGTCACAATGCCCCTCCCTCCGAGAGCCTAATGCGGCAACATTATTATTATCAGCAGGATACTTTGCATGGAGATGGTTATGCGTTGGAACCCCATCATATTGAAACCACTCCCTGCAGCAGTCGAGGAATAGCGCAGGTTCCAGCAATGTTGGGAATTCATCAAGGTGTACCTCAAAAAATTGGAACCAATAGGATAGTCACCCACGATCCTACACGAAATGTTCATGCCCCTCTGTACCTGAAACGTTGCCTGTCGTTCTCAATGGGGTTTTCCACTCTCCAGTAGTGCATATTGTGGCGATTAACAGTTCCATTGTTGTGGAGCCATAAATAAGATGGTCGCTACAAAGGCAGGATTCTTGTCTACATTCCGTCGAGTTCATTGACAGAATGCCACCTGGGCTTCAAATTCATGACCATGGAGCTCTTGATGTGAAACTGATGGATGTGCGAAATTCACATTACAGACATCTCACTGATGCTCCTGTGCAAGTGTGATGGTTATGCCGGATAGCTTTTAACTTAACTTCTTCATTGTGTGCTGATATCACGGGATGATCTTGAACAGGCTATGCCCTTCCCAGGTTCTCGGTTGCACACTCTGAAATGTCATGTCTGTTGGTTGTCATCTATCCAAATACCATTGGTTTAGGGGCTGCAACAACGCGGTAGCCCCGTGTACATTGGGTGTGTGTAGAATCTGTCTGATAACCGGTGTTAATTGTGATGACTATTAGTGTGTGTTATCTGTTTTTAATTTAAGTACTGCAACTTAGAATTTTTCAAATAGTTCCTACTTTTGCCACCAAGCGCCACCGTCAACGACTACTAGGCCAAGTTCAGAACTTAGCTACTAGACGCCACCGCAGTCGGCTCTTGGCAACGAACGTAGAAACTTAAGAGCATTGTTTACATTCTTAACCTATCCAATTTAGCTTCACACAGGTGCAATTAGTGGAAGGTTCTTTAATATGCCATAAATCTATGACATGGGACCGCCGGCTTTACTTCCCCTCCGAAGGAAGGCATACTGAGGGATTTTTAACGCTCTTAAAAAATCCGACGGCTTCGGCCGGATTTGAACCCGCTATCTTGGGCATAGAAGTTCAGCATGCTACCGACTACGCCACCGAAGCTGCCCCAAATACCATTCTTGATACTGGTGTTATGCCTGTTATGCATTCCCTCTAGTTTCTCCATAGATACGTAAATACCCACATTCTCATTACTGCAACGCCACACGGGGGAGGGGAATTTGCGGAGCTACCAGTACCTGTCTGCAGGGGCGTATATAAGGGGGGAGGTGTGGGGGCTCCAGCCCCCCCCCTCAAAAATATTCAATAGAAATTAAATGTGGATCCCTTCTCATGTTGGAATAGCAGGTGATGAAGAGGCAAACAGATTAGCAAAAAAGGGTACCACACTACAACAACCTGTCAGTCAGACTGATTTTATGTCAGCAAAAAGGATCTTGAAAAAAAATACTATCAAAAACAGGTATGAAGAAATGGCAAAGGAAACAGCAGAAACCAAATTATGGAAGGACATTGATGCTAAATGGGATCAATATAAATTAACACCAAGAAGAGAAGCTGTAGCCTTCTTCAGACTGAACACTGGCCATGACTGCCTTGCAGCTCATCTTTAACGAATCAACATCCTGAGATCTGAAGAATGCACACTTTGTCACGAACCTGGAAGGAAAATGGATAAGGGGCACCTGCTACATTGCAGCAAACTTGATGTGACTGCTAGAACTTCTGGAAACCTCACACAACTCTATTGGAACGCAAGAAAGCTGATGGACTGGAATCCGGGCTAGCCATAGGAAACAACAACAACAGAAAATTCATTAAGTATAACATTTTATTTGTGTGTTGTGTTGTATTTTACAACTTTTTTGTATTGCCATAATTTGTAGGCTTAGGTATAAAATAGAATTTTACAATTAACTCTTATCTAAAATAATCACACAAAGTCATATGCTCTAAGACAGGGGCGGTGCATCATTAAGGGCCGAATGGGCTCTGCCTACCCAAGGCCGTTAGGCAGCATTGCAAAGAATTTGTCTAATTAATGTCTTTTAAAATTACTTTATATTACAGATACTCAACTTAAAATAAGAGATTTACCCTTCTACAATCTCTAAAGAGAATTCATTATAAATAACTCGTCCCTAGCTTAAGATGCTGACAGTCTCGTACGGTGTATCGTCATAGCGAGGGCCGCTCCACAGCAAGTCCCATGTAAAGTATGAAACGGTCTTGCTTTGCTCCACGTTGAGCGTACAAATGAAACGGTTTGACTGGTCCTTACTCTTGGGTGACAAATGTAATGCTTCTACTGGGCCTGCCTTGCACTTTGAAATATTAACTCTGCCTAAGATGTGTTGTTTTTAATGGGTGCCAAGACCTCAACGCAATGTTGAAATCTAAATTTGTATTTTACAACATCTAGCTCCGGTAGAACACCTTCAAGAATCTATTCACTCAGATCGTGGTATGACTTGATCATTAACCCAACAAACAATTGTATCAGGAGAAGGAGTTGGTCTATATCTAATGTTACCTACTGAAAGCAAAGATTGCATGGTTAAAAGAAATGAATTTATTATATATAACAAGTACTGCAAAATTAATAATAAGAATAAGTTTAAAATTTAAATCGGAGCGTTGCGATTTTAATATTACCGATAGAAAATTACGTGAAAACGGAGTCTGATAAATTATTGATTTTACTCTTATTCCCAAGCTATGAAGTTACTGAATACTGAATATAAAAACAAAGAGAAACGAGAGATTGCGTAGTTCTGCGTCATTCGCGCTTACCACTGGAAATTGCCGAAGCATTTCCCTCGTACTGGATGACGAAGAGAGCTTCCCACTGTCTCCTGGACGTCGTCATCTTCTTCGTTAGATGATGATATCCTGGTAGATTTGATAACTTTATGGTCCGAACATCGGAGCCAAACACTCGTACAACCAGACTGGTTAAGTTTTACAAAGATAGTCCTTTACTCCACGGCACGCCAAACGATATATGCACTCGTTGGCTCCCCACTCCCGTCCCGACTTCCACCTTACGTGGTCTCCACTGATTGGCTGAGCACCCCGCTATGCTCCCCTCCTTAGGCTCAATACACACGGCGCGCGGATGATGTCGTTTGCCGTTCCAGACTATTTTGCCTTTCCTTGACGTTGCAACCCAGGCTTGCGACATGCTTCTTGACAAGAATAAGCCTGTATCTGAATTCCCAGTGAGTCATCTCTCTCATAATACCCTAACTGACAAAACTCCGTAAAATTCCGTAATCATATAATTTTCTATGATAATGTAGTTCGTAATAATTTGCTTGATAGTGTTTTCTATGACATATAAAACCTATCTGTATGCTTATAATTTTATAAAAATGCTCCAAAAAATACCTTAATAATAATAATAAGTTAATAATAATAATAAATTAACATGAAAAATTCTCTTGGCTGAACAATTTGCCGCGTAAATAAATATAGAATGGCTTCTTACTGACTTATGCCAATGGCATAAAAAAAACGAAAAACACGTTACATATTCGCCTCGGATCATCGGATGATTTACCGTGACAACGGTCCATTATCCGATTATCCCAGACACGTTAATAATCCCCATCCAAAATACATATTACATAAATGAAATCACCTTAAATTACAGATATATACACTCATAATTTTTCTTTACGCACTTTGCGTCAAAGTTTGTTGTCATCATGGATTGCACTTTGCAACCAGTCCAATGTTTTTCATATAGAATAATGTTCCACGGATATTTCCGCCTCTCAAATTTCTCTATGTTGGAAAGTTTGACATAAAAACTGTGTGAGCACTATGTATATAAGATGTCACATCACACGCATCAAGGTGTTCTGATATATGTATATCTCCCTAGAACTTCCTAATTTCACTGGAGGTTCCTTCCTTATTGTGAAATTTAATCCCACTTATCACTGAGCACACGATCACACTATTGTGGCAGCGCATCGTGACCATAATACTTAATCTCTCTTTATAACAGACGAAATTAATATTGACTTCTGAAAAAAACAAAACAGTAAATGCGCATTACATATAACACCAAATATTTCTTCTTAAGTTCCCGTAGACCATATTCTACTTAATACTAGTTCTCAACACAGACCAGTTCTCCTCACACAAATAATTCCATTGTACAAATCACCTTAAATTACACACTTACAAATCTTACATGGCGAGGCCGTAAACAGAAATCACGTGTGCTGTTATGCATGAGTTTCATGAAGGACTGTCTCGCCTTCTGATGGCCCATCTTTTGCCTCGTGGACGCCTTAAGCAAAAATACGCTGTGCAAGCACTCACCCATCTCTTGGAGACAAATGGGAATTCACCAGCCCTGCCAAATTCTGGCCTTGGTGTATCGAGACATTTTAGTGCTCAAGAGCATCCGACAATCCCGTCATATTTCCCTGTACCTTAAAAACTCTCATTTACTTACATACTACCCCCCTGTGTGACTTCTGATACGCCTGCCTAGAAGACCATATCTCCCACGCACCAAATACCACACTTACTTATTTGATAGGCTGGTTCGCCAGCTAAACACACTTACTATATGACACATACTTTCGTAGACTATGTATATTATACGTCCCGTATAATCTGTTTCCCTCACTATCCTCAAGCACATACGCTGTTTTGCCAATACGTTTGGAAACCATAAATGTTTCTGTGTCACCTGCTTCCAACCTTGCAAGTGGTTCCCTTAAATCAACGTCATCACGTTGCTCTACCTACCTATTTCTCAGTGTCTGTAACGATGCCCTGTTGCTACTGTCCACACATGCTAACCCTACTTTCCTCTTGTGTCACACCTCTACTCGACACTCTATGACCTAAAAATGTCACTTCTGACTGACAGAATGACGACTTAGACAGCTTCAAAGTGAACCCTGCCTGATCTAACTTCTGAAAAACTATATCTAAATGACGTAGATGCTCCTCAAAACTGCGTGAACTAATTACCATATCATCAATGTAAATGGTTACAAACTCTCCTGTGTCATCCCCTAATGCGATGTTTAAAGCCCTAATTAAAGCTGCTGAACTACTCTTTAACCCATAAGGTGTTCTACAAAATTGATAAAGGTTATATTTATGACTAAAAGCTGTAAATGGTCTATCTTCGTACATAAGTGGCACTTGCCAAAAACTGGAACTCAAATCTACACAAGTGAAATACTTCTTCCCCTCAAATGTTTGCATTAATTCCTCTATTGACATAGATTTCAGCTGATCTGAACTAATTCTACTGTTAACCAAACGAGAGTCTAAACAAATACGAACTGTGCCGTCGGTTTTGGGTACCGTGATCAAAGAATTAACATACGGACTGTTAGAGTGCTCAATAATCCCATCTTCAAGCATCTGGTTAATTTGTGCCTCAACTGCACTCTGATAAGCGAAAGGTACAGGATATCTATGTCCTGCGAATACTGACCTATCAATAACGTTCAATGAATGGGTATAGCAATTGGCCATACCAATGCGATCCTCAAAAACTCTCCTATTACACAATAACACATCATAGAGCCGAACACATTGTTCCACCTCTATATTACCCTGAAATGCAGCATCACATAACGAGTCCTCTAGACTTCCGTTCGTAATCACACTGCCCACAAAACATGGAGAACCCCGCTCTACGGCTGGCGATATCTCATTTAAAGTACAAATCACACCTACAATACTACTCCTCTGAATATGGTCATTGAACGCTACTTCTACTTCAGAATCTCCCCATTTAAATTTCAAACTCCCTACATCATAACATAAGTTACCAGACACTCTACTTAGCCACTCTGAACCCAAGATAACACTGAATACTAAATTTGGAATTACAAGGCAAATCTGCTTCTCTACATGATTATTAATTTTAATGTCTACTAAAACTTGCTTAGAAATTACTTTAGACCTCTTCCCAACAGCTGTGATAACAAAAGTGCTTTTAATTGGCATCTCCTCAAAATTTACTCCAGTTCCTTTCATTTTATCATAAAATGCACTACTTATGCAACTCTTCATACAACCACTATCAATTAAAACATCTGTGTACGCCTCGGACACGTTAAATTTAACTATGGGGCTCTTACTAACCACTTCCTGAATAATACCTTCATCATTTAGTTCATGTAATAATTCATTTCTTACATTTAGGTCATAGGGTTCCTGTATAATTGTATGGACAGGGCATGCTACAGACTGAGATTCTGACCTTACTTCGCAGCCTGGTTCGCGTTTAAAGAACCGCTACAGCTGGCTGTAGTACTACTAACTACTGAACTGGTCTGGTTGCTCTGGGCTGTGTTGTCATTGTTTGGCTGTATATTACTACCACTAGGCTGTCCTCTTCCTTGGCCCCTATTCTGGTTGTAATTATTGTCATTATTATTTCTTCCTTGATTTCCCCTGAAATCATTATTTCTCCCTTGATTTCCCCTGAAATCATTGTTCCTCCCTTGATACTGATTACCATAGCCATTTCCTCTGTTCTGATTTAGCTGATTATTATTATTATTATTTCTATTTTGAGCGTTGGCCCCTTCGCCACTGTTCCCTTGAACTTCCTGATGCCTGGCTTCATTAGGCCTATTATTATTATTGCCCTGGTTCCGATTGAAATTGTCCTCATAACTCCCTCTCCCTAGTGCATCAAATGTGCTTAACAAATTTTCTACTTGTGATATTGTCTTTACATTCTGGATACAAGCAGCCTCCTTGATCCTATAGGGAAAGTGCCTAAGTAGCAACCTCACCACATCACTTTCCTCCTTCAAGCCATCCAGATATTTACACACTAATACCTGCCCTAAAAAGTATTCGGTCATGGTGGAGCTTCCTTTAGGGTTATATTTACCACACACTACTCCCTCACGATGCTGCGACTGAATAACCTCATTCCAGAACTTTTCACAGAATTTCATTTTAAAATCATTAATATCAGTAAACTTGTCTCTGTAGACAGCAAACCAATTCCTCGTTTCCCCCACAAACACTTGTTCAAAAATTTCAACTACCTGGCACCACTCAATACTACCATTTTCCAACCTCTCCCCGAATTTACTTTCTATAGTATTCATGAACTCCATTGGGCACCTCTGTCGATTGCTGAACTTACCCAGTTCTACCTCCCTATGTGTGCTATTCACAAAAACTGGCCTATTCTGACTATTTTCTTGCCTGATCCTAGCTTTTAATTTTAATTCTAATTCTGCGATTTTCTCCTCAGCCTTCCTTTCAATAGTGTTTACTGTTACTTTAATGTTTCCTTCTGATTCTTCTACTTTATCATATAGCTTTGCTTGTTTCTCCTCAATCTTGCTAATGCTCTCTCTATTACTCTCTCTTAAATCATTTACTTCTGCAACTATTTGCGAGTGGACTTTCCCAATTCTACCCCCCAGCTGTTCCTTAGCCTCTTTAGTTGCTACCTGAATTTTGTCAATTTCTCCCCCCAATTGTTTTTTGACCTGCTGTGTTTCCAGTTGCACTAGTTCTTTTAAATTTTCAGCCTGTGTACTGATTCTAATTTCTAACTCCTCCTGTACTTTTCCTAATTTTCTGTCTACATCTGCAATAATCTCTTTAGCCTTCTCTTCCATCACCCCCTTGATCTCACCTCTAATCAGTTCGAATTTATCACTAATTTCCCTACTGTTTTGTTCTAATTTAGCATTTAGAGTTTCAGTACTCTCTCTATTTTCCCTACTATTTTGTTCTAATTTAGCATTTAAAGTTTCATTACTCTCTCTATTTTCCCTACTATTTTGTTCTAATTTAGCATTTCAAGTTTCATTACTCTCTCTATTTTCCCTACTATTTTGTTCTAGTTTAGCGTTGTTTTGTTCCAGTTTAGCATTTAAAGCGTCTGTACTTTCTTTATTTTCCCTACTGTTTTGTTCGAATTTCACATTATTTTGCTCGAGTTTAGCGTTGTTTTGTTCTAATTTTTTATTTAAGGCATCACTACTAACTTTGTTCTGAAACATGAACTCGAGAAGTAAAGTTTTTAATTCTGGTTGGCCGCCTACACTCCCTGTTTCAGTATCGGGATTTACCTCCGCTACCCCGGTACTACCATCACTCGACATACTGCTCGTATCATCACTCTCCAGTTGATGACCACTACGTAACCTCATCTGTTTTTCTTTTTCATCCCCCATAATGATATACACCGATAAATGAAAACCCCCCAAAATACAGGCACAGAAATATATACCCTTCTCCTTCCACAAATGTTATTAGGTTTTCAGCCCCAAGTTGTCGGCGCCAAATGAAACGGTTTTGCTTTGCTCCACGTTGAGCGTACAAATGAAACGGTTTGACTGGTCCTTACTCTTGGGTGACAAATGTAATGCTTCTACTGGGCCTGCCTTGCACTTTGAAATATTAACTCTGCCTAAGATATGTTGTTTTAATGGGCGCCAAGACCTCAACGCAATGTTGAAATCTAAATTTGTATTTTACAACATCTAGCTCTGGCAGAACACCTTCAAGAATCTATTCACTCAGATCGTGGTATGATTTGATCATTAACCCAACAAACAATTGTATCAGGAGAAGGAGTTGGTCTATATCTAATGCTACCTACTGAAAGCAAATATTGCATGGTTAAAAGAAATGAATTTATTATATATAACAAGTACTGCAAAATTAATAATAAGAATAAGTTTAAAATTTAAATCGGAGCGTTGCGATTTTAATATTACCGATAGAAAATTACGTGAAAACGGAGTCTGATAAATTATTGATTTTACTCTTATTCCCAAGCTATGAAGTTACTGAATACTGAATATAAAAACAAAGAGAAACGAGAGATTGCGTAGTTCTGCGTCATTCGCGCTTACCACTGGAAATTGCCGAAGCATTTCCCTCGTACTGGATGATGAAGAGAGCTTCCCACTGTCTCCTGGACGTCGTCATCTTCTTCGTTAGTTGATGATATCCTGGTAGATTTGATAACTTTATGGTCCGAACATCGGAGCCAAACACTCGTACAACCACACTGGTTAAGTTTTACAAAGATAGTCCTTTACTCCACGGCGCGCCAAACGATATATACACTCGTCGGCTCCCCACTCCCGTCCCAACTTCCACCTTACGTGGTCTCCACTGATTGGCTGAGCACCCCGCTATACTCCCCTCCTTAGGCTCAATACACACAGCGCGCGGATGATGTCTTTGCCGTTCCAGACTATTTCGCCTTTTCTTGACGTTGCAACCCAGGCTTGCGACATGCTTCTTGACAAGAATAAGCCTGTATCTGAATTCCCAGTGAGTCATCTCTCTCATAATACCCTAACTGACAAAACTCCGTAAAATTCCGTAATCATATAATTTTCTATGATAATGTAGTTCGTAATAATTTGCTTGATAGTGTTTTCTATGACATATAAAACCTATCTGTATGCTTATAATTTTATAAAAATGCTCCAAAAAATACCTTAATAATAATAATAATAATAATAAGTTAATAATAATAATAAATTAACATGAAAAATTCTCTTGGCTGAACAATTTGCCACGTAAATAAATATAGAATGGCTTCTTACTGACTTATGCCAGTGGCATAAAAAAACCTCGAAAAACACGTTACAAGTATATGGCTTCATGGGCTGGGTGAGGAAACAGTGGACATAGCACTGTCTTGCATGCGAATTGCTTTGAAGCTTCCTGCTTCAGTCTCTGTCAAACAGGAATACGGGAGAAGGGTTCACCCCACCCCACGCTCTTAAACAGGTATTCAGCTATTGTTCGCAGATTGCTGACATAAGACAAACATATAATTATACATTTTCAGTTGTCTGATATTCCAAGTACAGTACAAATGTGTTAGCGAGTTCTGCCGATTAAACTGTAATTTCTACTGTATAATTAAAAAAAAAATGTGGCATGGTACATAGTTATATAATATGTCGATTGTATGCCGAAATAAGAAAATGAAAGTGGAATTTTTAAACAAATCCATTTTCTTCTATAGCTCTGAACACACGTTTAGAAATTAAATAATTATGACCTCATCAACCAAGCTGATGGATAAATTTGCTTCATCCAAGCACAGGAGAGAATATATGTATTAATAAAGAGCCATGTTGGTACATTTTTAATGCATGAACCATTTATTAAAACTTGTTACAAATTTTGTGTTGTGTGGAATTATGATAATGGCAATATTGGCAAAAATAAATGCCAAATATAAAACAATATTTAATGTGTAACAACAATAGTATCATCTGGCCCACCCTAGAATTTTAATCAGGAGCCGCCCCTGCTCTAAGATATTGGTTGATATTTTTGGGTATTTTGCTGTGACAATCCTCTGAGAATACTTAACATTTTCCAGGATAGCCCCCCCCCCCCCCCCCCAGAAAAAATTGTATATATGCCCCTGCCTGCCATTGCCTGTTGTTATCATTAATATTGTAACTTTCAGTTGGCCAACACAAAATAGTTCCAATTACTGGAATATGTGAAAAAATAACCTGAAATAAATTACATGTGATTAAGATAATATACAATCTGTGACAAAAAAGTTCGGTGAATAGTCCTATACTATCAACATAGATGAACAATGCACGACAGTGACCCTACTGTGCTTCGAAATTGTCCCCTCCCGTAACTATGCTATGCTGAGCTCGGCGATACATGTCTTGAAAACTTTGCAAGAGGGCGTCCTTTGGGATGGTGTTCAAAAGCCTCGTCATGTTGCGTTCGGTGAATAAAGTCATAACGCTCAACCTGGCAACAGCTTGCCACGGCGAGTGAGTGGATAGCGTGTCGGATTACTAACCCCCAGATTGCAGGTTCGCCCCTGGCCGTGGTAAGTGATTTTTGAAAGGCGGCAAAAGTAACGATACGCATGTCATACGATGTTGGCATGTCAAAGAACCCATTTGAATTCAGTAGGCCGTGTTCATAATGGCAAAATTAATCTCGGGAGTTTCCGCCAACACAAAGTTTCTCATTTCTCTACTCGAAAGCGCTATAGTGTTCAAGGAGCTTAGATATCTAACATCTAACCTCCTTGACTTTCATAGTCAAGGAACAACTAAATTCGACATGCAAGCTACCCTCTGGGTGTCAAATAACAAAGCTTGCACCCGGCACCCGAGGCCATACGATATTATTATTATTATTACCTGGCAACATTGGCGACACACAACGCAACGTGTAAGACCTGTTTGACACAGTGCGTGTTTAGAAGGATGAATTTATGCAACCTACCATGCACACCTGTTCGGCGGGTGGCACAGAGAAAGGTGAGTGTTCTGTGGAATGGAATGGCTCTGAAAACCATCGTCACGGGCGACGAGACCTGGTGTCTGAGGTGCGACCCCGAAGTCAAGCGTCAAAGTATGGAGTGGCGGGAAATAGGTCCAGGGCCACCGAAAAGCCCTGAAGGGCCAGAGGTTTTTGGACATCCAACATAATGTGATGACCCAACTGAAGGCTATACCTAAAGAGTTTCCAGGACTTGTACAGACATTCTCAGAAGTGCATAACCATCCATGGGGATTACTTCGAAGGACAGTAACGGCTGTTTCAGGTAAGCCAACAATCCGTTCGTAATATAGACATATTCACCGAACTTTTTGGTCAGAGGGTGTATATTGATATGGACTATTGAAGAAGGAGAAAACTAAGGGATGACATGTTTTGCTTGTCAAGCGAGCATCATCACATCAAAATCATCATCATCTTCCCTCCACGTATTGGGTCAAATGTCCCGTTACGGTCTTGCACTTTCCCTCCATCTCTTCATCGGACGTCCTATCGATCTATTTCCCTGTGGCTGGTAGCGA
The DNA here is from genome assembly GCA_946902985.2 of Meconema thalassinum. NCBI lineage: Eukaryota > Metazoa > Arthropoda > Insecta > Orthoptera > Tettigoniidae > Meconema > Meconema thalassinum. Next base: position 197,302,311 of record OX336395.1, read on the forward strand.
AGGATCTCCTTTGGTAATCTTCCAGGTTCCATCCTTTGGACATGATGCTTCCAGTTCTCTTGGTAGTCACAAATGTATGTAGTTATTGGTTTCACTTTTAGTTCCTTCAGCACATCCTCGTTTCTCTTATGATCTCATTTAGTATAGCCTGCTGTACGGCGCATGAAGGTCATTTCGCATGCTGTGAGTCTGGAGATGTCCTGAGATCTTATTGTCCATGCCTCGCTGCCATAACATAGGGTTGGTCTGGCTAATGTGTTATACAAACGCAAGAGATGGCTTCATGACGTGATTGATGATTTCTGTTGTTCTGGTATAATTTGTTATTTTTGCAGTTATGTCTCGTTCTTCTTGAAAAGATAAATGATATCCTAAATACTTGAATTCGTTAACTCTTTCTAAAATTTTACCATCCAGACAAATTTTACTGGGGATATGGTCCTTACATGAAAATTTATCACACAAATAGCTGTACAAAACCTACAATGACACCCACAGACAGTCTCTGCCCTCCAAAAGCAAAAAAACAAAACATCAGAAAACTTTTTAAGTGTGGTAACTGTTACTGATAAATATTAAGGCATTAACCCTCTTAGTGCCAAACCATTTCCTGAAATACTTGCCAAGAATGCCAAGCCATTTTGAATGGTCATGCAGACTATTCGAAAAAAATCATAAACATTTCCAACGATAGAATCATTATTTTTGCTTTGCATTATAACCAATACCTCATTCTTTCATACATTATGTTCATAAAAGTATATACAGCATCTAAATCTTTTCAATTGAGGTTATTCTGATAATTTTTAAATTTCTTTTTGTTTTAAGATCAGTTTTGAGCCTAAATTAAGGACACCTCAGAGTCATATTCAAAGAAACACTACGTTTCCAGCTGTAGAAAATTCTTAGGTACATCTGTAGGCAGAAAACTTCAACGAGAAGAAAACAACTGCACCACAATTTTGGCGGGAACGCCAGGGCTTCCAGCGACTCACTTTTCTCACTATTATTCACTATTTTCAAAGCTGCCTCACTTTTCTCACTATTTGATAAAATTACTCACTATTCTCACTTTTTTTTGTGCAAAACTGGTCACATTCTGCGTTAAAAATGGTCTCATGCACAATCAGATTGCTAGAAACGACCCAAAATATACCCATGAATGGGTAGTTAATTTTTCTGCCACCGGGACCTGAGCGCGCTGCCGGCAGCGATCGCCGAAAATTTTAACAAAGCGTTTTTAACAAAAGTTCCCATTTATATTTCTTGAGTGTTGCATTGATTTTCCTATCCATTAATTCCAAGTGTCCTCTAACTACATGAAAAATCACAAACAGTACTCAGAGATATTAACATAGGCACAATTTGGTTGACATTTTTGGGGGAGCTAATTTGTTTTTCAGATACACATGCTTAAAAATTAAGTTTTGTCACATTTTTGGGGGGCTATGGTTGGTTTTGGGAAGCTTAGCCACCCAAGGCCCCCCCCCTCCCCCCAATTGCACCTACAGATAACGTTATTCTTTAATAAATATACTAATCGATACTTGTTAGAAGGACAAACAATTGAAGTAAATCAACAAACGTTAAAATTATGAACCAGAAATTTGGCCATAAATGTGAATAATGCTATGAATTTACTCACTATTTACTCACTTTTTCATACAAAAACTCACCTTCTTTCACTTTTCTGAAGAAAAAACACTCACTATTTCACTATTTTTGGACGAGTGAGTGGATGGAAGCCCTGGAGAATGCGTGTGATTGGGGGAGCGCAAAGGGACGGCGCGAATACAAACTCGAACCTATCGCGTAACAGACTTCGAAGGAAAAAAGTAGACGCCGCACACGCAAGCTTGGAACCTCACCTTTCCAACAGTATGAAATAATCACGGACATATGCCTACAGAAATCTACAATATTATAAGATGAACAGCGCGCTAATTGAATCGGCTTTGGCACTTTTGGTGCGAGCAGCGAGAGCCGATCTGATCGGCGCGTGGCACTGAGAGGGTTAAGCACCAGAAAAAAGAACTAAATGTTGCAAAACTTATGTTGATCCCATCAACAAACAGTCTTCCTCCCCCAAACTAATCTATGAAGGTGTAGCTACTATTGCTGTGATACACTTAAGCAAAAAGCCCTTAACTACTATAGAATTGATTGCTCATTGAAAGGCAATAAGTCCACATTTTTTACAAATCCTTTTTACCGTGATTTTGCATCCTACGAAGCAAGATGCACGTTTTGGTGTTGAATGGAACCATGTCCTGGCATCGCTTGTGCTATTACCACAGCCGTCAAGTTAGTTATTTCGTGTTGAAAGGAACTTAGTCCAGCAGTTACTGCGTTTCAACATAACAAAATAACAGTTATTACATTCATGTTACCTTTTGTTATTTTCAGGCTTCTGGATACAAATGTTCATTTAGAAAAAAAGGAAATGAACTAAGAATGTGAATGATATTCCTCGCTCAAAGGTTTTGCTCGTTCCTTGTTGAAATGGACCAAGTCCAGTTACGTATTTTGCCAATATAAGTGTTAGTAACATAAGGAACAATGCTATTTTGGTTTTATTACATCGGCGTGTGTACTTTCTACATACAAAAAACTACGTCTCATATTTCAGAACAAGAGCGGAAAAACAGTTTTTTGCGTTTATTTCAAAACTTTAAAAATTGGACTTAGTGCCTTTCAACAATGAGCGATTCAATTGTAAAATAATATTTGGAAATGACCTACAAATACTCTGCTGTGATGATGGTAAAAAGCTGTAATTATAAACCGCACTCGTTCCAGGTTCCGTATTGACCATGTTTACAAGATGTATAACACAATTTAACTCGCCAAATCAATACTTTACTTTGATTTGGCGAGTTAAATTGTGTTAAACATCTTGTAAAAAGCTGTAAGTTTAACTACAATATACGAAATATTGTGTTTAATTTAATGGGTTGGAATATCTGATGTGGATACTTATCTGAAATTATAAAATGTCAACAAGCTGCTCACATGACTGACTGACTGAAAATCTTCTAGACCCTCTATCTGAAAAGTTCGGTGAATGGTCTATATTACGAACGGATTGTTGGCCGACCTGAAACGGCCGTTATTGTCCTTCGAAGTAATCCCCGTGGATGGTTATGCACTTCTTAGAATGGCTATACAAGTCCTGGCATAGTCTTCCTGAGGGATAGCCTTCAGTTGGGTCGTCACATTACGTTGGATGTCCGAAAACCTCTGGCACTTCAGGGCTTTTCGGCGACCCTAGACACAGTTACTCCATACTTTGACGCTTGCCTTCGAGGTCGTACCTCAGGCACCAGGTCTCCTCACCCGAGACGATGGTTTTCAGGACCATTCCATTCCACGGAACATTCACCCTTCTCACTGCCACCCGTCGAAGAGGTGTGCATGTTAGGTTGCATAAATTCACCCTTCTCACTGCCGCCCGTCTATCAGATGTGCATGGCAGGTTGCATAAATTCACGCTTCTCTCTTGCTTTCAATTTCGAGTTTTGACGACCCAAACTGAAGGCTATTCCTAAAGAAGACCATGTCAGGAGTTTCCAGGACTTGTTCAGTTGTTCTCAGAAGTGCATAACCATCCACGGGGATTACTTCGAAGGACAGTAACGTCTGTTGCAGGTAAGCCAACAATCCGTTCGTAATATAGACCCATTCACCGAACATTCCAGACAGAGGGTGTAATAACAGATGTTTTGCAATCCCAGTGCTTCATTTGAATACCTCTTGCATCTCTGCCCTAGCCTTTCCCACTATAATAATAATAATATTATTATCGTATGGCCTCGGGTGCCGGGTACAAGCTTTTCTTATTTGACACCAAGGGTAGCTTGCATGTCACATTTCGTTGTTCCTTGAAGCACTATGAAAGTCAAGGAGGTTAGATATCTAAGCTCCTTGAACACTATAGCGCTTTCTAGTAGAGAAATGAGGAACTCAGTGTTGGCGGAAACTCCCGAGATTAATTTTGCCATTATGAACACAGCCTACTGAATTCAAATGGGTTCTTTGACATGCCAACATCATATGACATGGAGTCGTAATTTTTGCCGCCTTTCAAAAATGACTTACCATGGCCAGGAGCGAACCTGCAAGCTTGGGGGGTTTGTAGACCGACACGTTGACCACTCACCCACCGTGGCAAGCTCACAGGGAGTTACTCATTTCTGTAGACCTACTTATTAGAGTTGCCTCGGGGTGATTCTAATGAGAATATGCATAGAGCATCTACTAAGGCTGAGGCCATATGATTGAGTACTTACCTGTTGACCCATGAGAACCAGGATATTGCACTGCTGTCCGTGTGACTACACAAGGCATTTAAGGGAAGAAGGAAAGGGTTAGAGAGGGATGAAAGGATAATGTATGCATGTAATGACCAACAAATGGGGGGGGATATCTGATATGAAAATTCAACTTCTGCCACCTCATTAATAGTAATTATTTATTATCATAATCATCATCTTGCACAGTTTCCAACCACTGGCCGGGTCTGTTTGGAACACAAGCCTCTCCAACGTCTTCTGTCTTCCCACCATCTCTCAGCCTCCACCCTTGTCCAGTCTTCTCCTCTCTTCTTCACGCTTTCTTCCACCCCCTTCAGCCACCTGTCTCTCGGTCTCTTTCCTTCCCACTTCATTTCGTGTATCCTCCAGGGCATCCTCGTCTCCTCAATTCGTTTTGCATGTCCATACCATCTAAGTCTAGATTTCTCTATACCATCCTGTAATGGTTCCTCCTTCATTAATTCTCTGGTCCTCTCATTTCTTATTCTGTCCATCTTTGTAGCTCCAATACTGCTTCTCAAGAACCTCATCTCACTGGCCTGTATTTTGCTCTTCTCCCTTCCTTTCATAACCCAGGTCTCCGAGGCATACGTCAGGATAGGGACATAGTACGTCCGATATATGATCTTTTTGCTGTTCTGAGGGACATCCTTGCTCCATAACATGCTTCTCACACTCCTCCGGAATGCTTCTGCCTGTCTCCCCCGCTCATCTATTTCTCTATCCTTTCTTCCATTATCTTGTATCAGGCTTCCCAGATACTTGAAATTCTCCATTTTCTTCAGCTGTTCCCCACCAATTGTTATACCCGTTGTGGTTCTTTCCTTCTTCCTTGTTGTGATCACCATCTCACTCTTATTTATGCTAAATTTCATCCCATATCCTTGTATTATTCCTTCCCACATATCCAACTGTTCCTGTACCTCCTCCTCCTTGTTTCCCCAAATCATCAAATCATCTGCAAAAACCATTGCTTTCATCTTTCCTTCCCCAATTACTTATTTATAATATTAATTTAAAACATTATAATATTGTACATGTTTCAAATGGCAAGATCAGGGAAATAGCGAAAGAGGAGCCCTTGCAGGGTAGGATTGAGACATCAAGACTGAGATGGTATGGACACTTGAAGAGGATGGAAGAGAAGAGGATTCCCCAAGAAGGACGCGCGAAATGCAGATGCAGAAGAAACGACAAAGGGGAAAACCAAGGGATGGATGGCTGAAGGGAGTGGAGGAGTGTGTCAAAAAGAGAGGAGAGGACTGGACCAGAGTGACGATGGAGAGGTGGTGGGAGGAGAGAACTAAGTGGAGAGGCTTATGTCCCTGGGGCTGGAAACTGTACAAGATGATGACGACGACATGTTTCAATCCTTTTTAGGAACTTCTTCAGCAACATTTTCTTGTACAAAATACAAACATTACCTTTTTTTTTGTTTGGACTAGTTTTTTTTTCTTTCGTATGGCCTCGGTGGCCGGGTGAAAGCTTTGTAATTTGACACCCAGGGGGTAGCTTGCATGTCGAATTTCGTTGTTCCTTGAATCACTATGAAAGTCAAGGAGGTTAGATATCTAAGCTCCTTGAACACTATAGCGCTTTCTAGTAGAGAAATGAGGAATTTTGTGTTGGCGGAAACTCCCGAGATTAATTTTGCCATTATGAACACGGCCTACAGAATTCAAATGGGTTCTTTGCCATGCGTGTCGTATTTTTGCCGCCTTTCAATAATCACTTACCACGGTCAGGAGCAAACCTGCAATCTTGGGGTTAATAGACCGACACGCTATCCACACACCCACCGTGGCAAGCTATTTGGACTAGTAATCACACTGAAATAAAATTATACTTAAAAGAGAACAGATTATAAATTCATTAAAATTATTTAAGCGTGTATAACAGAGTAATATTTTGAATTTTCTTATCAGATATTGTAAGTCGATACGGATCCACATCAAGCAACAAGGTTAAATTCATGTCAATGTACGGGGGGGGATTAGTCTAAATAAATCCAATTCTGTTAAGGATGAGTAAAACGTTTTATTGTTATTTAAAATGTGTAAGTACTTATAAAAATGGTTTTGTCATGTTAAAAAATGTGTGTTGTTAAATGCACTTTAAGTACGAGTCATGATTATAAATGCACTTTAAGTACATGTCACGATGAACGGCATGTTATCCTGTCATGGTGAAGTTGTCGAGACTCATGCTAGTGTTTCTCCACCATCTCCTTGGGTTCCTTGTCTTGTTCCTTCCTACAGTAACAGAACAAGCAAGCCACATATAAAACATTCATTATACAGTACACATCAAAAAGATGGTATATTGGCTTTTACGGACAGTGAATTAAAACTCAGCAATTTATCTAGGTTTGTGCCGTGTCTTTCGCCTAGGACACAAAACTGGCTCATCAGCGGGCTCTGGGTGTCCCCGCCCGGACTCCCCACAAGGCACGGCACAAACCTAGAAAAATTGCTGAGTTTTAGTACACATCAAACTCAATAGTTTTAAAAAGCCAAAGAAGTGTACCATTTAAATTTGTGATTTCTTTTTAACCCAGCAGTGTAGCCATGCATGTTAATTTGCACATGATAACTGCTAGGGGAAGCTGACAGTCCAGAGATCAAAGGTTTGAATCCTGGCACTGACAACAGCCATCCCAGGTGTGATTTTTCCTCTATCGTTTTCCTTATTTCAAGCCGAGGGGCACGCACCCATTTTGTAGCCCCTAAAAATTAGTTACGCACTCTACTACTGTGATGACAGAAACACACATTTGAAGACAAAATCAGCCCACACTGAAATATATGGACACAATATTTTATTTTATTTTTCACTTTTTAATACAACATTTCTTTCACACCTTTCACACTTTCATTGGTATAGGTTTCCGTCCTTAATAACCTTTCATCATCATCATCATCATCATCATCTTAGTTTCCCCTTTTCCAGCTGACACTGGGTGGGGGCAAATATGGTTCCTCTCCACTTTGTTCTGTCGTTCCACCATTCCTCTTCCGACACGGTGTTCCAATCCAGGTTCCGTTTACTAATGCTATTCTTCACCGAGTCCATCCAACGCATTCTTGGTCTTTCTCGTCCTCTCTTCCCTGTCATCCGTCGTTCCAGTGCTCGTCTTGGTAGCCTTACTTCATTCATCCGTTTGACATGTCCAAACCATCTCAATCTGTTTTGCTCCAGTTTGTCATTTAGTTTCTGTACTCCCAGTTCTTTCGGTATATCTTCATTTCTCAATCTGTCTCTCTTCGTTTTCTGGACCATATTTCTCAGGAATCTCATCTCAGCTGCCTGTACTCTGCTCTCATCTCTCTTAGTCATTGTCCAAGTTTCTGCTGCATATGTCATTATAGGAACATAATATGCTTTGTACATAACTTCTTTAGCCTTAATTGGTATATCCTTGTTCCATACTAGTCCTCGTACCTGTTGGTAGAAAGCACTCCCAAGTTGTATTATTCTGCTAATTTCCAAATCCAGTCTTCCATCTTCAGTCAGTTCACTTCCCAAGTATTTAAAGGGTTTCACCACTTCCATTTTCTTATCTCCTACTTTGATTACTCCTTTTCCTTCTTTCTTACCTCTACTCATCACCACTGTTTTACTCTTCTCCACATTTATCTTCAATCCCCATTGCTCAAACTTTTCATGTATTACGTCTTAACTGTTCTTGTACCTCCATCTCATCCTCGCCCCAGATGACAACATCGTCTGCAAACAACATTACCTTCATCTTTGCCCTACTATAGTCTTTCATTGCTGCCTTCATGTTGTCGTCCATCACCATTAAGAACAATAATGGTGACAACAACACAGTTCCTTGCTTTAGTCCAGTGTCAATTTTAAACCATTCCGATGTCCCGACTCTAGTCTTCACACTACTGTAGCAATCCCTTTATCATGTCTCTCAGTTCCTTGACTATCCCCCTATTTGTTAAGCTTTCCCAAACTTTTGTTCTAGGGATGTTATCATAGGCCTTTTTAGATCAATAAAAGGCATTACCATATCCTTCCTATATTCCCAACTCTTTTCAATGTTCTGTCTCAGAATGAAAATGGGTTCCACTGTTGACCCGCCCCCTCTAAATCCAAACTGCTCCTCCTCTATTTGGCTTTATACCTTTACTCTAATTCTTTTTTCTAGGATTCTTTCCATTACTTTGGCAACATGAGAGATTATGGTGATTCCTCGGTAGTTACCACACCTTCCTGTCTCCTTTCTTGAATATTGGCAATATTATTCGCTTTTTCCAGTTTTCAGGAACTTTCTTCTCTCTCCACACACTCCTGAGAAGTCTGTATGTCCACCGCAGTCCCACTGGTCCTGACGCCTTGATCATTTCTATTGCCACTTCGTCGATTCCCACAGCTTTCCCCATCTCCATCTTCCTAACTGCCCATTCCACTTCTGCCATAGTAATGTCTGGTTCTTCTTCTATATTTTCCTCCACCGTTTTGGCTGTTTGCGTAACTTCTCCGCATGCCTGGCGTCTCACATTCAACAGCTTGCTGAAATATTCTTTCCATCTGTCAGCCTAAAATGTAGCAAACTCTCACATCTAAAAATATGTTATTAGTGAACAAGTGTAAGTTTCAATTTTTGCATTCATCTCGATTAAAAATTCTTTGAAATAACACTACTTTTAGACACAGAAAATTTACTCCAAAAACTTTTTAATAAAAAATATTTTAAGAATTTTTATTCGAGATGAATGCAAAAATTAAAACACTAAGGACCGAAACGTTTACCAATGAAAGTGTGAAAAATGTTTGTATTGGAAAGTGGAAAATAGTATCATATTTAAATCAATGTGGACAAATCACGTACTATTGAACAATAAATTTAAAAAATGCGAGTATTAATAGGTGGACAATTGTGTTAATTCATTCATATAAAGTGAGAAATGACAAAGTCAGGACTGTCATTGGAGTAGAAAAGTTGAATGACGGAATCAAGAGGAGCAGGTTAAAATGGTTTTGACATGTCAAATGAATGGAAGAATACTGAAACACATGTTGGAGAACACGTGGGAAGGGGAAGGACCATAGCAAGATGGTTAGACGTTGTCAAGAACAGTATAAGGAATAGAAGACTGCACTCTAATACAATTACTGAAGAGGAATGGTGGAAGGAGAGGCAATACTGGAGAAGTACCATTAACACCCTCACCTGGCAGGAGCTGGACAAGGGGAATCGAAGATTATGATTCATTATTAAAACAAGTTTTCCAATATGAAGAGTTATTTTATCTTTACCATTCCACAGCTGAATCAAGCCAGCAAGGAAACCAACATGTTTTTTCTTGTCTCGACTAGTCAAACAAATTCAGCATTCGGAAGGTCTCGCAGACTTACTTGCCAAACTTCTCTCCCTCACGGATAGTGTCGGGAAGCTTCTTGTTGAGTGTTTCCGGCAGTAAAAGCGCTGACAAGCCTCCTGTCAAGGCCAGGGAACCAAACAGCAGCAGTGGCAGAGGTACCCAGTAGTCAGCCTGGAATCACAGACATAAGTTTCTAACATGAAGGGGAGCTGGGTAGAACCAGGAAAGATGATACAGTATGGTACATTGAATTTTAAAACAGATGAAGAAAACTTGAGCAATACTGTATCTGAAAAATAATGATACTGTAAGATTTATAATAAACTAGCAGTAGTACCCGGCTTCGCCCGGTGGAATGATGATAATATTTCAGTCTCCTTAACACTCAACGTCATAAATTATATTTATTTATGTATTCATTTCTTACATTATCAAACCCAGTGACAATGTTTATACTTAAGTCACTATGGGAAGGCTCTGTAAAATAATGATCATTCTCGTGATATTTGTCTTCAGTCCGAGTCGAGTCGTTAGCGGTCCCAGAATTCGTGACATCTCAGTCGTAGAAGACTTTATGTGTTGGTGATTAGTGGTATAATGGGCATAACATCTAGGTCATTTGCCCTTATGATAATAATAAGGTAATGAAAAATTACTACTAAACGAACATGGTGTAATTTTAAATCTGATATAGGTAATTCAGATTTCTACCTTCGATGTCTTCCAAAGTCTGAACGTTATTTTCTGGCTTAGGCCTATACTCGATGCGTGTAGTGAAAGAGCTTATCGAGTACTGCTCGGGTACAAGCTGCACGAACCTGAGAATATCGCAGATGATGACGATATATGATGACAGACGTTCGGGGGGGTTCCCGGTCCTATTCACATTGACCGGTGAATCACTCATTCTTTCGTAACACTACAGTGGTTTGAGCAAAGACCCTGTATGAACATCAGCATAGTCAGCAATAACAGGTAACACGGCGGGGTCTGGACATTTCTCTCATGTCACCTCGCGATGAATCAGCAAGCTATTCTCACACCTGCCCCCTCCTCCCCCCTCCACCCACCAGGGTCTCACAACTTGTGGGACATGGGTTTGCGACCACGGGACCCCAGCTGAGTCCGGCATTGCTTCTACTTTCTGGTGCCAGGCTCCTTTCAGTTCTCTTTCCTGTCAGCCTCTCTTGGTCAAACTCTTGATCTCTTCCGACCCCGATGGTATCAGGGTATCCAAGGCCTAGCGACTCTTTCACTTTCCCGCCTTAATTGGCCCTTAACTAATCATTCCTGATAGCCTCATTCTTCGAGGTGTCAGCCTTCTTTTTCCTTTCTTAATATCTCATGTCTTCTGCTCAAGACCCTCAAGGAGGCAGGGTGTGTGTAGCCCCACCACTTCTGGTGCACCCTGGATAGTGCTACATCCTCAAGGGCTCATGGCTGGTGAGTTCGGGAGCTAGCAACCCTGAGGGTTTACTGAGCGGGTCTGGTTTTACCCCTTTTTTCCATTGCCTTTCTGACGGACCCTGTCCTCTTTCCGGGAATGGAGTGGTCTGTCCGCAATTTCAAGCAGACAGTGTTACTCGCAGGGTACCAAAGGGTAAGTATACAAATTTTGGTTCTGATCGGTGAAACGGTGTAGTTTTGTGCCAAAGGGCCTAAATGCAGGGAATGGGGTGATCTGTCTGCAATTTCAAGTGGACAGGGTTACTCGCAGGGTTCGAAAGGGTAAGTATAAAAATTTTGGTCCGGATCGGTGAAACGATATAGATTTTTGCCACAGGGCCTAAATGCAGGAAATGGGGTGGTCTGTCCGAAATTTTAGGTGGACAGTGATATTCACAGGGTTACAAAAGGTAAGTATACACATTTTGGTTCAGATCGGTGGAACGGTGTAGATTTGAGCCAAGGGGCCTAAATGTAGGGAATGGAGTGGTCTGTCCGCAATTTCAAGCAAACAGTGTTACTCGCAGGGTACCAAAGGGTAAGTATACAAATTTTGGTCCTGATCGGTGAAACGGTGTAGATTTGTGCCAAAGGGCCTAAATGCAGGGAATGGAGTGGTCTGTCCGAAATTTCAAGCAGACAGTGTTACTCGCAGGGTTCCAGACGGTAAATAACAAATTTTGGTTGAGATCTGTGAAACGGTGTAGATTTGGGCCAAAGGGCCTAAATGCAGGGAATGGAGTGGTCTGTCCCCAATTTCAAGCAGACAGTGTTACTCGCAGGGTACCAAAGGGTAAGTATACACATTTTGGTTCTGATCGGTGAAACGGTGTAGATTTGGGCCAAAGGGCCTAAATGCAGAGAATGGGGTGGTCTGTCCGAAATTTCAAGTGGACAGGGTTACCCGCAGGGTTGCAAAGGGTAAGTATACAAATTTTGGTTGGGATCGGTGAAACGGTGTAGATGTTTGCCAAAGGGCCTAAATGCAGGAAATGGGGTGGTCTGTCCGAAATTTTAAGTGGACAGTGTTATTCACAGGGTTACATAGGGTAAGTATACAAATTTTGGTTGATATCGGTGAAACGGTGTAGATTTGGGCCAAAGGGCCTAAATGCAGGGAATGAGGTGGTCTGTCGGAAATTTTACAGGGTTACCCGCAGGGTTCCGAAGGATAAGTATACAAATTTTGGTTCGGATCGGTGAAACGGTGTGGATTTGTATACATAACAGACAGACAGACAAACATTGAGCTTTATATATATAGAAGACTATTTACTACCTAAAGTCAATATTTAGTACATTATTGTGACCTTCTTCAGCGTAGTATAGGATACCATACAACTTAATATTAATAAATCCCTAATAGAGGATACTATAAATATTTTTGTACCAAAAGTCATAGAGAAAAAAAAAAAAAAAAAACAGAACTGTTACAATCATTTTGTTAATAAAGCATAAAAAAAGTTTTGACAAAACTGCGTAGAATTGAAGATATGTGCAGTGGCGTAGCGTGAACTTTTGAGCTGGGGACGCCAAAGTTTATAACGACAAACTGAGGAAAAAATCAAAAAGCTAATATGAAAGATACTGTCACATACCTCACACAGTCTTGTACATCAGCTCAATTCGTCGTTTCTTCTTTTCTGCGAAAATGTCAATGATGTGTTCAAAAAATGCCGGCTCTGATGAAAGCTCACCTAATAACTGTTTTTCAATGGCCAGTGAATTTAAACACGACAAGCGACTATTGCTCATAGAATTTCTAAGGTATGTTTTAATTCTTTTCAGGGTGCTCATGTTGCGTTCACTACTAGCTGTAGTAGTTGGAATAGTCAGTACTAAGCGCAGTAGTTTAGTTATTTCCTGATAGATGGAGTCGAGACCGTTGGCAACAAAATATTTTAAAAGCTCTTTTGGAGCTAAATGCTTTGTCTGATCTCCATAAACAATGTGAAGTTCATTTAGTAATTGGTTAACATTAAAGAATGGATACTGTTTTACCAAAATATCTAATTTGCCCTGGGGAATATTTCAGTGTATTCTTTAAACTTCTTTTCTTGTACTAACTCAATGAAATTTAGATGATTAAGATCTTCAAATCTACTTTTCATTTGTGCTGTTAGTGAATCTATTATTTCAAAAGTTAGCACTCTCAAAGTGTTCTTTTTATTGCCATCATACATTACGTTTTCATTCAACTGGATGGTTTTTTGAACGCATCTGTCAGTGAAATCTTCATTTCTTAAGTTTTCTATTCTTTTGACGACAGCCTCTATCTCATTATGGCAAGTTACAATACTCACTGTCGATGATTGTAACAATTTGAAAAGATGATCAGTGTAAATGAAACAAGCTTCGAATACACATAGCAAATATACAAATGTAGGGTCATCCATATATCTTTTGAGACCAATGGCACAGTTCACAGAGTCGTCGTCCCATTCACTACTTTCATCATCAATAATTTCATCAAAAGTACTATACAATCCTTGGAAATGTTTCATAATGGTGAAAACTGCCCTCGAATGAAAATTCCATCTCGTATTGCTAGCTTGTGGAAGCTTAAATCCTCTTTCGGTCAACAAAACCGTCCTTTAAAAGACTTGCTGAAAAAAACTATGAAAAGCAGTCAAGGCACAGACAAACAAACGAACCTGTTTTATGGTTTTTGAGCCATACAGAAGTACCAAATTTAATTGGTGGGCGTAACAATGGACGAAAAGAGCATATGGGCAAAACTGTTTCACTAGCTTTTGAACTCCTCCTTGTCTGCCTGCCATTACAGCTGCGCCATCGTATGTCTGGCTTACAACTTTTTCTCCATTTACTTCCCAGTCAAGTAAAACTTTGTGCACGATTTCTGATAATCCCACAGCTTTTTTATTTTTGGAAACGTCATAAAAGCCGACGAATCTCTCCTCTATTCTATCATCCACACAATATCTAAATATTATGCTCATCTGGCTCTTACACGATACGTCTAATGTCTCATCCGCTTTTATGGAGAGAAAGGGGGCTTCATTTTTTCTGATTTGATTTTTTCATTTAATGCAATTGTTGTAACTTCTATCAAGTCATTTTGAATGTCTGGAGATGTTCCTTTTAATAATGATGATGACTGTAAATGGTCTCTAACTATAGATTCATTTTGAGCGAGCAGGTTCAACAATTGCAAATAATTCCCCTTGTTAATAGAACTTTCATCTTCTCTATGCCCACGGAAGGCTAGTTCTTGTGGACAGAGAAATACTACTGATTGAATGAGTCGTCGCACATACTGCCTGTTCGAAGACACGATCTCATTATGTTTTATTGCTTGTAGTCGAGGAGCTTCAGAAAATGCATGCTCAATACGAGTTTTACCTAGCAGATGAAATGCTTCAGAATGTAACAAGCAAGCAAACTTGTAGTTTAACGTGACCGTTAATCGCGAGATCATGAGCCACGGGACCTCCTTTTAACGTGGAATCCGAACCACAGGACATGGCATTTCACTTCGAAAATCTCACATGCATTGACCGGGAATCGAACCCGGTCCACCTTGGTGAGAGGCATACAGCTTAACCACTGCACCACTACGCCCCCTACAGAATGTAACAAGTGGTGTTTTGAAGACTGGTGTTTTACAGCCTTTTTAATTAAATTACTCAGGTCCAAAATTCCTTCCGTGCACCATTCAGTATCTTTCGCTCCAAACATAAGGCAAACGTAACAAAACATTTTTTTTTTCAACACACCCAGTTAGCCAGGAAAACCTGTCATACCAAGAAAGCTGAAATCTCCGTGTGCGATTTTTACCGACTTCTTTAATTGATAAATTTGGCTTTGGTCTTTTTGTTTTTAATTCACATCGCTGTTCATATGATAAAGTGCTCAAAGGAGTTGCCTTTAAAAAATTAACAACATTAGAGTCAGGTGAACTTACTTCAGTCATATTGGCAGCATTAAACACACACACGCACAATTTAAAGAAACTACACTTCTACAGTTCGAACTATAGCACTAGCGCAGCGATTGGGCTATTGAGTTAACAGAACAGTGATCATACAATTCAAACGCCAGCAAACGCCAGCGTACGGTAGCGCTTCCCTTCCGAGAAACAAGTATGAACTGGCGCATGCGCTGCAACGTGGCCTGGCCAGGGTGGTACATAGCTCTTGACGCCAAGAAGGTCTGGCGTACATACAAGAAGAGCAACGCACAGCAGTAGACCGCGGCCGGGCTAAGACTAGTTATATGGGGGGTGCGGATATAAAATAACTAAGCGCCATGTAATATGCTAACGCCGCATTTATATCAAATAAAAACAATGTTATATTTTACACATTTTAAATCAGGGAACGCCCGGCGTATCGGCGTATTATAGCGCTACGCCTCTGGATATGTGTATGTTGAATTAAGTTAGATTATAAAAATGATGCTTGATGTGTATTTGCCAGGTAGAGAGAAACTTTGGAAACATGTGTGACCAAGTTATTATGAAGTGTTGAGAATATATCGGTTGTGTAGTTGCCAAGAACTAAATATTGACTTAAGGCAGTGTGGTCCAACCCGCGGCCCGCCTGTTCATTTTTGTTGGCCCTTGCCCTTCTTACTGCCCTTCACTCTTCGACAGTTATAATCCGTGGCGTGCCTACTTTAATTTTCACTTTCATTCAGTAATGTTACGAAGGAGCCAGGTGGAAAAGGAAAGATCCCGAAAAATACGCCAGTAATCAGAATTGTCTTTCTAGGAATACGTATGGCATGAGAAGCGTATTCCAGGCGACAACTGGTTGGCTGCCGATAAGTTTGTGATCGTTCATGTGCAGAGGCGGATTTCCCTATAAAAGGGAGCGTAGGGCTGTTCAAATTGGTTATTTTTGACGTGAGAGGTTGTGCGAGAGTTTGTCGTCATCATTGATGCGAGAGTGGTACCTAATATGGCAGGACTTAATAAACGGTGTGTTGAAGATGAGAAACGTCAATTTCGGTCAAAGTGGCAGGAAAGTTACATTTTTGTTGAACATAATGGAAAACCACAGTGTGTTATCTGTTGTCACGTCTTAGGTGTTTCGAAGGAGTATAATGTGAATAGACACTATACTAGCGTGCATAAATCAAACTACGATCAATACCAGGGAAGTGCCAGAAGTTCTGTGTTTAATGATTTGAAGCTGAAACTAACAAGACTGAAGAATATATTTCAGCAACCATCAAACACTGCCAGTTTAGAGGCATCTTATGAGGTATGCTTAGAGCTAGCTAAAAGTGAAAAGTCTTTTAGGGATGGTGAGCTCATTAAGAGATGTGCTGTAAAAATGGCATCTTCATTTGGAGATAATAGGATGGCTAAAAATTTTGAAACAGTTTCCTTGTCTCATCAGACAGTTAGTAGAAGAATTAATGATATGGCTGGTGAAGTTTCAGGTTCTCTCAAGAGCATTTTGGAAAAGTGTGAATTTTACTCTCTAGCTCTAGATGAGAGCACAGATATAGCTGACATTGGCCAGCTCCTTATCTTTGCTCAGCATGCTAGTAACTACGCCACCGAAGCCGCTTGAGAAAAGACTGCAGCCTTATGGCGACAGGGTTGCTAACTCTAGGCAGAGGTAGTGCAGACGTCATACATCATATTCACCCGCTTCAAGTACTGCACTTTCATAAGTTAGTGACACAAAACAACCCCAGCAGCTACCTGAGATAGAACACGCCCGGGAAGGAGCAGTTTTGCAGGTGTTAGCGGATTAGATCGGTATTAAGGATACGCGAAGAGAACCATTAACGACATTCATTTCGTTGTGATATGACGCATTACTGATTGACAGATGTCGAGAGCTCAACCCTTGCTTCCTTTCTTCTCGTATGTATGCTCACGATGTTAACAATGTTTACGTCAGCAATACTATTGATCATCACCTTTTTTGTTATTAGTTAGGCTATAATTTAGTTTCTTTCAATTTTATTCCTGTTGTTGTTTTGTTTAGATTAATATTTGTAATATTGTAGCGAGTTAGCCATGTGGTTAGAGGCGCGCAGCTGTGAGCTTGCATTCGGGAGATAATGGGTTCGAACCCCACTGTCGGCAGCCCTGATTCGATTGAACAGAAAATAAAACAGATACACAACAGTAACACCAATGACGGATAGTGCTTCAGAACTTATGTTGCCGGCGGAACTGAGAATGTGCTCCATTCCGGGCGAGCATGCAGCACAAGACGAGGCTCTTCTTTCCAGCATACTAACCTTGAAACTTTTTAAATTACTAAGACGTAATATAAACGATACTTGTATGCAATAACAAAGGTAATCAAATGGCAGATAATTGTAGGAAGCTATTATGACGAAAAATATATATGCTCAGAGTTCCTTCACGACAAAAGGTGAGGTAACAAAACCAGTGAAGTGGGAGTTTCCGTTAAAAGTAAAAGCCCGTAAGACCCATAGTCTTTCCTCAACGCTGGATGCTCTATAGGCTGTGAAGAAAAACAAGTAGTTCCGTGACGAACTAAAGAGCCTACTTTTCTTCAAATTATAGAGACCATATATCAACAGTTGGCAGACTTGGCGACTCTAAATATATTCTTAGTTCCATCTTTTAAGGCCCACAATGAACATGCAAAATTTGGTTGAGATCCAATTGATAGTATGAACGTTACATGTTTTTTAAATATTGAATTTATCATAAAATCAAGTTGGCGACACTGCCATAAATTGGATGCTCAAACTTAAATTGAAATATTATGATCTATATATGTACCAGTTTTGAAAGAGCTTCATTTATTAGTATGGAAGTTACATGTGATTTAACATTAAACCTATCAGCACGCGTAGAATCATGTTGGCAGCACTGTCGTATATTGGTTATTAAAAATTAATCTACATTTGCAAGTACTATATGAATGCAATGTTTAGAACTGTTGGCCTGCAAACTTTCTGATATATTGAGATTAGGATAAGAATGTATATAGTGTATTTTTCAACAGTTGGCAACCCTGATAACACAAAAAATGGATGTTCATATCTGCTCCGGTGCGCAGATCACATACCAAATTTGGTTGAAATCCAATTGACAGTATGGAAGGTACATGCAATTAAAGATTGGACCTATCGGCAGGCATATAATCATGTTGGCAACACTCTCATGTATGGGCTCCTGTAAATTAGTCTGATGTAATATTATCTATATGTGTGTCAATTTTGAAACAATTCCCATGCATATCTTCCGAGATATCCAACATAGACCTCAATTTTCAATTGTTATTTTTCTGCAGTTGGTAGCAATGACGTAGTTTTCAAATATGGCATAGCTCTTTACTCATAGCAAATTATGTTTGGATAGCTGCAGCCGTTTAGGAGTTGATAGGGGGGGGGGGGGGGGGGGCACACACATTTGCCTGGATCGATCTCATAAGTCTACTTTTTCCTCATTTTTACAAAATGTGAAAAGTAGCCTGAAAAATAAAACTAGTGCATGCATCAGGAGATGGCTACAGGTTGAGGTTAAGTGACAAGCTTACCAGAAGGTTGGCGTAAGGTGCAAGGATGCCTCCAACTCGTGCACAGGTGGAGCTGGCCCCCAGCCCCACGTTGCGAATAACCGTGGGGAACTGTTCTGCCGAGAACACATATATCGTTCCGTAGGACGATGTGATGGCCAACTTTCCGATCATGGCCAGCGTTATGAGCAACCAGTTCATGTCTGCAAGGAAAGCGAGCATCAGGCACTGGCGCAGTTTGTGAGTATCGCTAGCTGACCGACTGAATACCGACCTGAAGGTACGACTGTGGTGAGCAAAAGAGCCACGCCAGCCAATAGCATGCAACTAGATAAGATGGTCTTGCGTCCCCAGCGGTTGAGCGTCAACAGAAGGAATGTGTAGGCTGGGATCTCTACAGCTCCCGAGATGAAGAAGTTGAGGTAATCATTACCTCCAAGGTTAGATGTGTTCCAAGACAAGCCGTAGTAGGTCCCACTGTTGACAAACCTGCAATAGATAGAAAGGTCTCCATTTCATGAGTCATATTTGTTGTATGAACAGTATTGACTATGTTTAAATAGTACATTATGCAACAAGGCTATAATGGCAATAATCAAGACACAAGTATGTTTATAAAATGAGCGCAGCAAGTTCAATTTCAAGTAGTTCCAACTGTGGTTACCAGATGCCACTGTCACTGACACCTAGCGACGAATGTTGGAACTTGAGAGCGTTTCTAACCAGCCAAATATAACCCAGAAATTTGGCTACACACTACCAATTGTAGCGGAAGGTTCTTTTACACGCCATAAATCTATGACAAGGGCCCACCGGCTTTACTTCCCCTCCAAAGGAAGGCATACTGAAGGAAGTTAACATTGTTTGATGATGATGATGATCAGGAGCCATCAAGTCGGCGTCGACTCCTAGCGACTGCAAGGATGGACTGTCTCCATATGATTCGGTCTTCAGCCAAATACTTCCGATCCTTCAGTGACATATTCATGTTGGATTTGATGGAGTCGATCCATCTCAATGCTGGCCGCCCTCGTCTCCGAGACCCTTCCACCTTTCCAAGCATAATTGTCTTTTCCAATGAATCAGAATGCCTCATAAAGTGTCCAAAATATGACAGCTGTAATCTTGTTATCAATGCTTCAAGAGATAGATCTGGTTTGATTTTTTGAATTAGGCCTACCCATACATTTGTCTTCTTGGCTGTCCAAGGAATACGCAGTATCCTTCTCCAACACCAGAGCTCAAAAGTATCAATATATTTCCTATCTCGTTTCCTTATGGTCCAGCTTTCACAACCATATGTAGTTATGGGAAAGACTAGTGCCTTAACCATTCTAATTTTAGTAGGCAAAGAAACATCGGAACACTTGAAGATCTTATCCAGGCCTTTAAAAACTGCTCTTCCTAGGGCAAGTCTTCGGTGAATCTCTTGACTGCTTGAGCCACTACTACTAATGGTTGATGCCAACAAACAAACTATTCACCTCTGTGATTAACATTGTTTATTGGTATATATTTATGCATTCAATAAATTCAACCTTGTCATGTTGTAGCCTGTGTAACATTATTCCACTTACCAGTTGAAGAAGATATTTAGGGACTTCTTGCGCAGATTAGGGTTGCGGAACAGATCCATTAGGGATGGTTTCCCCTCCGGGATTTTGTCGCGGGAACCAGTTTCCTCTGTCTCTGTGGGCATCAGCAGGCTGTCGAGAGCATCTAGGGGAATGTTGACCTTGTTCTCCTTGGCTGCCTGTAGGACGATCTGTTTGGCATTCTCCATGCGTCCCTTGGAGATCAACCATCGAGCTGATTCAGGAATAAACCTACCACCATCACACATGTAAGGTCAATGTTATTGCTTGGTGCAAACAAGTTGTTTTTATAGTAAAATTAGAATCTCATCTTTAGTTTCTTGGTTCCACATTGACTGCCAATGATTGACAAAGGAAAATTCTAATAAGAAAACACAATTGTTCTGCCTAGTCAATGCTTAGGCCACACCGCTGCAATAACCTAAACTGGTGATTAACTTGTGATTCTACATTCAGTTTGTACACTAACACAGATCAGCTTGAAGAGACAGCACACATTCAGATACGAGGCTCATCCAGAAATTTAGTTTCCCTATTTATTTATTTTTAATAGAAAGAAAACATAGACACATGAAAAACTTTGAGATGAAATGGAGCATATGGAAAATTAAATAAATTGATGAGAATGTTCAAATCTAGGCAGCTTATATTATTAAAAAATCCTTGTATCTGGATCCATTAAATATTAGTGTACACTTTCAAATTGGCTAGTAAAAAATTTACAACATTCAAAAGCACATCTTTTGAACTGAAAAATCTTGACATTTCAGTTGGTTCCTTAGTTTAGGGGCTGCGACAACGCGGTCATGTAGCCCCGTGTACTTTGGGTGTGTGTAGAATTTGTCTGGTAACTGGAGTTAATTGTAATGGCTGTATTAGTGTGTGTTATCTGTGATTCAGGTAGGACTGCAGACGATTAATTTTTTCAAGTAGTTTCTACTTTTGCTACCAAATGCTACCTTCCACGACACCTACCTGCGGACATGGCTGCTAAATGCCATCGCAGTCAGCACCTGGCGGTGAAAGTCGGAACTAATATAGTGTTGTCAAACTAAGCTACAAAGTTTAGCTTCCACAATTGTAGTTAGTGGAAGGTTCTTTTTCGTGTCATAAATCTATGACATGGGACCGCCGGCTTTACTTCCGATCCGAAGGAAGGCATACTGAGGGATTTTTAACGCTCTTAAAAAAGTTGGCATTTCAAGGTGGAAAGAGTGATGTAGAAATTCGTTGCTGATCCAGTTGAAAAGATTGACAGCCAATGAACTAGAGGATTCTGTCCATTTAAAATTGCTTGTATCTGTTACAGTAGCTAACATGGAATTATGATAGAATTAAATTGACTGTATGTCTAAAGTACTGGCAAACCCCAAGACATAATGAGAACACCAGGAAGAAGAAGTTGGTTGGTTTCTTAGTTTAGGGGCTGTGACAACGCGGTCATGTAGCCCCGTGTACTTTGGGTGTGTGTAGAATCTGCCTGATAACCGGTGTTAATTATGATGACTGTATTAGTGTGTGTCATCTGTTTTTAATTCATGTAAGGACTGCAGACGATAATTTCAAGTAGTTCCTACTTTCGCTACCAAATGCTACCATCCACGACACCTAGCTGTGAGCTAGGCTACTACTAGATGCCAGCACCCGGTGACGAACGTTGAAACTTAAGAGCATTAATCAAACCTAACCTACAAATTTTGCTTCACACAAGTTTAGTTAGTGGAAGGTTCTTTTACACGCCATAAATCTATGACATGGGCCTGCCGGCTTTATTTCCCCTCCGAAGGAAGGCATACTGAGGGAAGGAAGAAGAAAAGTATGTCTAAAGTAAAATGATAAATAATGTTAGATTGTAAAAGTATTATTTAGGAACGCAATGACTCTCTCGGTTCACGGTGCGCAACGGACCCGAAAACAACTTTCCACTATATAACAAAGGAGAAACTGTTCCGCCTAGTTAATACATTTATTTACAACAAGTTATAAACTTGTTATTATATGGTACATGTTTCGGGGCCTCTAGTACTGGTCCCTTCTTCAGCCATAAATTAAGATGCAAAATCCAGCATAATTAAAGATATCATAAAAAATATATAAAATGATGAGTGAATGGATGAAATGAGGTGAAAAAGAACATATTAACCATGAGAAGTAACATGAGTGTGCATCAGTAAAAAGTAACACCATTGGTAGTGCTAGGTTCTTGTGAATAAACACTTATATAGCACTGTTCTAATGTTTGTGCGTGTGAAAATCACTTCACTTGGGATGTATGGCCTGTTGTTTACAATGCTGTTGACTGAAACTTGCTGTTCAAGCTGGGGCTTCTGCACCATATAATAACAAGTTTATAACTTGTTGTAAATAAATGTATTGACTAGGCGGAACAGTTGCTCCTTTGTTATATAGTGAATCTGTCAATACGGAAAATTAACTTCTTTCAGAGCAACAACTTTCCATACATTTCATACATATTCATATATTACTGAGCACTGGAAAACTTTTCAAACACTTTTTGAACGGAGCATCCATTACATTTCCAGTAAAATTTGAAGATTCATTTCGGAAAGTATCAATGACACAGGGATAAGCACCAATGAATGACCACCAGTTAAATGAAACATTTTACGTTTTTTAACATCATGTCTTAAAATCATAATTGAATAATTTTCCACCATCGTGAACCCACAACAGAAAGACATAAAAAACTACAGCCCTATTCGACTGGGTTTTAGTTAAAAACAATACATTTTAAATTATTTCAATAATTTTATTAACCCGTTGAGCGCTTTGCTTGTCTATAAACGTCGCAAAATAACTTTCTTTTTTCATATCCTCATTCTCTTTCGAGTGTCGAGTCGATCTCTGGCATGTTCTGCCACCTATTCGGCATTATGTACAGACCAGTTCAGCCGGTGGTTGGCGCACACTTTCATGCAATGTAATTCATAAATGTAAAGGATGAAACTGTTATAATATTCCTGTATACACATCCACAATTATTGTACAAAGTTTAGGAACTGATATTATCTTTAGTTTATAAGAGTTGACAATTTTAATCGAATTTTAGCTTTTTATTGTGTTTTGAGGAATGTCTGAATTTCATGAGAGGCTGAAGAAACATGCACCTCTAATGTAATAAAAATCATAAAAAGAATGGTATTGACAAGGCGGACTGATTAGTTAAAACCCTCAAAATGTATAAGTACAGGGTCATTACCTATGTGCGCCCCGATAAACACGACAAGCTAAGCCAGCTGTGACTGGCGCAGATCACGGGCGCGCATATACGGCTCAGCCGGTGGTTGGCGCGCACTTTTACACTTTTGCCAAACATGTTCAATAATGTGTACTTACAGTGCTCATAGGCAATGCTGAAAATGTCCTCCCTCTCTTGTAGCACACACCTGACATCTTCTGATGAAAGAATGTCTGTCAACTCTTTTATTATTTACGGAGCCTGTTTCCTTGAATCATTTAGCGAGCCTCCTAATTGTACTGGCATTAGGAACAGGTCTTCCTGGAAACTTGATTCGAAATTTTCGTCTTGTTTCAGAAGAAGATTTTCTGCTTTTCATATACGAATTATGGATATACCCACGTTCACGCAGTGCGAATTTGTGTCTAGGCATGACCAACAATCATAGTAATCACGATACTCACTAAACATGCAACACTAACGTCTAAACTTTGCAGATACACGCCCATATGAATGACAAAACACATGTGAACTAACGATATGAGTCAGCGGAGCCGCCAACCACCGGCTGAACCGCGTACCTGCACCCACGATCTGCACCAGTCACAGGGACTTAGCTTGCCGTGTTTATCGGGGCGCACATAGATAATGACCCTGTATTTATAATATTAGTGTTTTGTCTCTCCTGAAAAATGTTGGTCTGTGAAATCACCATATAAATTGAGTTTCCTTATTAGAATTTTTCATTGTCAAAGGTGGTTTTTAATTATTGGGGCCAGTTAGAATTGTATGTAGCCTGTCCTTCGCTTCCTATTTCAGCTGCACATCAGTGTGGTAAGAAACTGTCAGCTGCTTTCCCGTCAACCTCCAGTGAGTTAGAACAACTCTCACATGGGAACCTTGTGACATGGCTGCTTTAATTCTCACAATACTTAGCGAATGATATCGGATGCCTGTATGTTGTCTCTCAAGCTTTGAACAGTTTGACTTACATTTTCAAAGACATATTTATGCTAGTCAGGATTTTCAACACTGAGTGTCATAGAAACAAAGCAGCGCTGTCGGTTTAATGTTGCAAGTGACCTCCGCTGTGCTCTGTCAAATATCAAACCAAACATACCGAATCTTACCTAGAGAAAACAGTGTCAACCCTCTCACTGACATATTTTGTTGACTAATTTAAGGATTTATTGTAAAAGGTGTTCTTTGTTTTGTGCTAAAATGAAGTTAGTATATAGCCTAATAGATATGCCTATTCCATTATGTACTGTAGTGTTATTAAGTTAGGTCTATATCCTCCACGTCAATCGAAGAGGTTATAGAAGCGATGAGTGGTGGGGAGAGGGGAGAGGGGTGGGGGAGGAGGAGGGTGGAGAGGGTAGGAGGAGGGGGGCGCGATGAACTCCCGTATCTGAAAAGGGGGGTGTCAGCTGACAAAGGTTGGGAACCCCTGTTCTAGACCATAGTCAATATGAGAAATAAATAAGAATACAGTGATATTTTAGCTTCCTGAGGAAAGTTTTTGTCCCACATAAACAGAGTTGTAGAGAGAAGTGTGCTTGACATTCATAAGGAGTCAAGATTGAAATGGTCCGGTTACGGATGAGTGATGAGGATGCCCTCTAGTAGAACACCCAAAGCCTATTTCGAAAGAAAGATAATTGGTAAGAAACCAAGAGGTAGACCTCGAGATGGGTGGATGAAGCAGGTCCACAGAGTGTTGACTAAGAGGAGCCAGTAGCAGCCGGTAATAAGGTTGCAGTGTTGCACAACGACCAGATTAATCCAAGAAAAACAATTAATACCGTAATAATATTTTTAGTAATAAGAGATGTACGTTTCCTTTTATATGTAGGCTATAGAGATTCATAATTTTGTTCTTTAATGATTTGGGAAATCTTATAGTAAGTTACTGTGAACTGTCTGAGAAAGCCAACTGTCTAGGAGCACTCGTCCGTTTGGTCGTTGCCAGGCCCAAGCACCGACCACATCTCAATAGTGAAGGGTATGGCAGAGATGCTAGACCGAGTAAGTCCTATCCCAACAGTTAACTCGGCTTGTTGTTGCGTGCTGATTGCAACAAAAGAACCAAGGCACAGACGGAGACATCCGTGATGCTCAGTCAACTCCCGATTATGTCTTGCAATGTAATTTGCGCGTACTTGTGACACTCGCGTTCTTTCTCGCCCTCAAATATAATTTGTTGTTGTTTTGTTCTTGTGAAGGTTTTCATGCAGACTAACTTAAAATCAACCATCCAACGAAACAAAAGTTTTAGAGCTAGAAAAGTACTTTCCAAAGCAAGTGTCAAAATTAAAATATCTTGAAAAACAAACGAGCTACAGCACAAAGTAGGGCTTGCTGCAAACACCCTGTATATGGAAGGTTCTCATTGCTGTCTAAAATAAAATATAAACCCAGGGTTGTTTAAATTGAAAGGCACACAATTGGATAAAAGTCAAAAATACTACTGAAAGGCTAACAAGACTCTTATGCAACATGGTTCAGGTGGTATTTACTGAAGGTTCCAACTGTCCACTTTTGAACAGAATCATAAAACTTCAAGACGCTTCAAAATGAGAAATATGTATAGTAAGTTTTGTACAAATGGGATCACATTCATCATCATTATCAAAATCATCTACAAGACCTACTTTGTGCCAATTTTGACATATGGCTCAGAAACATGGGTGATGAAGGAAAGGGACAAGAATAAAATACGAGCAGTGGAGATGAAGTTCCAGAGGAGTAGGGTAGGAGTGACAAGAATGGACAGAGTAAGGAATGAGAGAGTCAGAGAGATGGTAAGAGAGGAACCATTGCAAAATAGAATAGAGCGGTCTAGGCTACAATGGTATGGACATGTGAGGAGGATGCAAGAGGAGAGGATACCGAAGATGTTTGGAATGGAAATGAAGGGAAGGAGGCCAAGGGGAAGACCAAGGGACAGATGGACAAAAGGAGTTAAGAAGAGTGCGGAGGAAAGAGGAGTGTGCTGGGACACAGTGAAAGACGAGAGATGGTGGATGGACAGGAAACGATGGAGAGGCTTATGTTCCAAGCAGATCCGACCAGTGGTCGAAAACTGCTCAAGATGATGATGATGATGATCTTTGGTTCTAATATAGATAAAACTTATCATGTTAGAGACTGTAAGATTGTGTTCTTTCTTGGTTAACAACATACAGTAGCTTTAGATCTATTGTTAAGTGGTGACCATATATGCTCGCAAAGTATGAACATTTTATGAAATCAGCATTGCAAGTATAGCATAGTATTCAGACAAATGTTATGCTCGTAATATCACAAGCGCAGCAAAGTAGCGGTCATTCACTATGCTTACAATAGTTTTCTCCATGTAGACCTGTCGAGTATGACATATTAGCTGCAAATGCATGTTCCTGACTGAGTTCTTCTTTAGGAAAGGGTCTCACATAGACCATCAGTGGAGCTCAGATCACATACGAAGGCTTCTGGGAAGGATTACTTCTTTACAGAGCATGCTTGAGATATAAGCGTAATAAAAATACTTAATCTCTAAATACTCTAAATCTACAGGAACTACCAGGGGTAAGTATCGCAATCAATCGTAAAACCAAGAAACAAGCACTAGGCACACCAACAGAATGACAGGCAGGTAGGGATAAAGAGAGAAGGAAGATGAAAGATGGTGTCTACTGGTCATGTAAGTAATGATAGTAATGATTTTTTTTAACCTACTAACTTGACGAGATTATAATGTCATGTCCTAAGCGACAGGATTTTCTTTTTTTGTGTAATCCAAACCAGAGGCTGTGACAATTCACCTCTGTACATTGTGGCCACTCAAATCGGTCAACGATTTTCCAGGAATTTTCCAGGAGTAATTCTCATTTTTCCAGACTTAAAAATAAGCGCGAGTCCCGGGGGGGGGGCCTTATCGGTTGCCTACTTCAAGACCAAAATAAAGCAGTTGTGTTTCATTTACTTATACAGATGTTGACAAACGCAAATGATTTAATTGTTGTTTAAAAAAAAGCCTTTGTGACTCAAATATCCGCTTTAAAAAAAAGAGAGAGGAAAGAATGCCGCCTGCAATTTTATTGCGGTGAAGTTGTCTATACTCAATATGTTTTACGAAAATACTATCGCGTGTTCTCACACACAGAAACAGGTAGCCTGAGAAAATTTCTTTCATTAACGATAGAGTGCTCACCCAAAACCGCAGCGGGAGTATGATTTAAGATAAAACACGGCATGTAAATTTCCGGTTTAAAATAAGCAGGGTTTGCAGAGCGACCACTAGATGGCCCTTGCTACCCCATCCGCGTTGAGGACTAAGAGCGGACTGGAGAATTTTAGCGGTGGATGGAAAGATTTTTATAATTAATTAACAGTGGCTATTTCCCAGGAGTTTTCCAGACCTATTAAAAATCCAGGAGTTTTCCAGGAGTAGTGGACACCATGTCTGTAAATCTTGCATGCATTAGCTGGGAATCAAACCTGATCTGCCCTGGAGAGAGGCGATCAACTTGACCACTATGCCATCACGCCCCCATTAATCAAATTAAGCAGGTGGTCATGAACAAAAAAAGAAATTGTCTTTAACCTAATAATTCTAGATGAGAGTTGAATGTTTCTATTTCTCTTTGTTTGGTAGTCAGCCCAGAGGCTAGTTGGATCCTCAAAAAGTACCGTCACAGGCAGCACTATAATGAGGAGTACTAGGCAAGATGAGTGAGGTAGTTTGTCATTGCTTTACTCACTGCCCCTATGAGTAGAAACTTTCACAGAACACACAGGCACAAGTTGTGCCCTGAGGCCATTACTAAGCATCACCCATACCACAGTAGCTTCCATATAATCACAGCCATAAATGAGGCTGAGATGTTGGTGATTTTACTCTAGCCTGTGCCAATAGACAAATGCAATGCATTCATCAAGAGGCACATTTCTTTTTAACCACATGAAATATGGTGAATGGAGCCTTTAAAAAAAGTGTTTCCTGTGTTTTCTGGGATGAAATACATACCGGATTTCTTTCTCGTCATTCTCGTAACCGCACAGTAGTCCAATGTGGTATTTCAACTCCTTTTCGAATAGGTACTTTTTGTGGAGGAAGCATCTTGCAATCAGGAGGTGGGAAGAAAAACTGTCGCTGGCTACTGCTTATATGTCAAGAAGGTTACGGACCATATAGGGAAACAACGGCCTTGATTCACACTCCACTGCAGGTATCTTTAGAGTTCCTTGCAGCTGTGGCCAAGTATATAGACATCACAAAATGGAGAATTACCACCAGATTAAAGGAGCTAAACCACGGTACACTATTATGCTTAACTACAATAGGATGCAATTGAAATCTACAAACATGCCAAAAGTTTCAACTGGAAAGAAGAATTAGAACATATCAATAAGACCTGGCTACCCGTCCTCAAGAACAAGAGAATTAGGAGGCTAGAATCAAGGTGCATACGGGACAAATCAGTCACTGTACATCCTTCCCCGCCACAGACTGCCGGTCAGTGAGGAGCATGCTCTCATGAAACCGTGTGGAACAACTTGTCACTTGTATACAACAGGGAAACTCCACACCAGTTCACTACTAACTGCCAAAGACAGAGGACTCCTGACGATGCCAAACACAGTATCCGGTGAACTGTTAGGATACTTAAACCCCAGTAGACCACGACCAACAAGCCCAGTAAACTTCTTCATCCATTCAAAGCAAAAATTATAATATAAATTAATTAAATCTGAAGCGACTTACGCTTGTGAAACACTATTTAAATTTAACACCAAATATCATGGGCTAGACACTTCACCACTAAGCAGGTACTTTCAGCCATAAACACCCCTCCCCTCAACACGACATGACAGGTAACTGACCTGTCCTTACTACATTCTATTTTAAATGGCCATTACCGTTCGGACCACCTGCTGACACTTTTCAAACTAAGAGCCCCTTTCCGTTCTACCAGGCTCAAAGATATTCTCCACATTCCATAATCCAAAGATGCTTCCAAAACCTCATATCATCCCTGTACAATAGGATAACAAGGAAACGTTAGCTGGACATATCCACAACCAAGAAGTCGTTCCTGAAGCAGGTGAACGACGAGAGCCTAAACTGTATTTAGAACTGTCATCTTGACCATTGACGACACGGCTACGAAGAAAGACATTCTACCTGTTTTTGATCTAGCCTTGTTTTGTTAGGAGATTTGTTTAATTTATTTTATATTTTACTTTCGTTATTTGTACAAGCGTGAAGGGCTCACATAGCTGTAGTTTGTGATTTGATTAATAAATTTAAAAAAAAAGAATGACAGATCAACTGCAGAAGGATAATCAGAACATTCATTAATAAAAAACATCAGGTGGATGGACAATAATAGACATGCTGAGAAAAAGGAGAATTGCCTTTTTCTGTCATTTATCGAGATTACATGACAAAAGAGACTACTAAAACAACTATTTAACTACTTTTGGCAAAGTAAAACAAAAAATAATTGGTTCAAAGAAGTTCAAAATGATTTAGATGAGTTGAATATTACAAAGCAACAAATTGCAAATACAATATACTCGATTTTCCGGTTTGCACATTAACTGTGCATGTTTTTGCATAATTAAAAATAATTAATAATAATATCATATGGCCTCGGTTGCCGGGTACAAGCTTTGTAATTTGACACCCAGAGGGTAGCTTGCATGTCGAATTTTGTTGTCCCTTGAATCACTATGAAAGTCAAGGAGGTTAGATATCTAAGCTCCTTGAACACTATAGCGCTTTCTAGTAGAGAAATGAGGAACTTTGTGTTGGCGGAAACTCCCAAGATTAATTTTGCCATTATGAACATGGCCTACTGAATTCAAATGGGTTCTTTGTCATGCCAACATCGTATGACATGCGTGTCATATTTTTGCCGCCTTTCAAAAATCACTTACCACGGTCAGGAGCGAACCTGCAATCTTGGGGTTAGTAGACTGAATACAGTACAAGTATTTCTCTGTAATTGATACTGTACAGTAAATTGAATAAGTTTGAATTTATTTTTCATGCATTTTTTTGCAGTGTAGTCCCGGTGGGAGCAAGTGATTTTTATTGCGGTGCTTTGTGCTTTGTGATAGGTCGACGACTTCTTGCTTCGTCCAGTCTTGTTTTGTAATAGCGAAGTGTAAGTTCCGTAAGGAGGTGGGGGTAGGCTTCTTTCAAGGTTACTGGAAGGCAAGCGCTCTCTGCATTCTGCTTAAATGGTCAACAGCTGTTGTGATACGGTACGTTGTGGTGTAAAACGTCAACGAGTAGTGCTAGCAATCGAACAAAAATTAAATACAGTAGAACGCCGTTTATCCGGACGTCAAACAACCAGAACGTCAATTGTCCGGACGAGCAAAAAAAAGAAAAAAGAAACGCTTAAGCGGATGTACAAAAAGGAAATTTTTCGTCGTTTACTGTTGGCAGAAGATGAGGAGAGTGTGATATCTTTTTCAAAAAAGCTCTCTCTTAAGAACTACTGTTAATTCGTAGCTGATGTATGGAACACTTTAGCACCACAGAATCTTCGAAATGCATTGAATAAATTGGTAGGAGAACAAGAGACAGTTAAGACCACAGACACTGTTAATGAAGATTTGGATGCAGTGACAAATCAGTTATTCCCCCAAGTTGCTGATTTTCCGACAGTGATAGAGAAGGCGTACAAGCTTGGTTGGAAAGTCACAATGACTCAGGTTTTCAAATCTTAGATGATGATGATGAAATTGCTTCTCTGGTGCAAGAAGTAAGTGGGGAAGACGAAAAGGATGAAAGCCTAGATGAGAAAGATGAAGAAGGACCAAGTCATGGAGAAGTTTTTACTGCATTTGAAACTGCTCTATTGTAGTATGGTTGTACTATGAAATAAACACACGTTCGATTATCCGGAAAAATAGTTATCCGGAATACTTTCGGTCCCAATTAGTCCGGATAAACGACGTTCCACTGTATTCAGAAATTAGATAGTAATGGGGTCTCCGCAGGCAAATTGGCCAATGATTCTGCCTCGAGTTAAGGAAGAAGTGACAGCACAATAATGTGGGTGAGTATTATAAGCCTACTTTATATGGTACTGTATGTTTAAAAAAATAATAGAAGTCATTCCTCATGCAATAAACACATGCTAAACAATAGTAAACAAATTAAGGTTGTAAGTTCAAATTTCTTGGGGAGATATTCACCTGGAACTCAAACGAGAAACCATCGATAGACAGTAGAACATCCAAACTGAAACAAGCACAACGAATCACCTCGCCTACCTACAAAAGGAAATCTCTCTCAATGAATGCCAAATTTCGGCATCACAATTCCGTTGTTAAACCTGAGGCAACTTATGGTAGTGAAACACTCTTCAAGTTGAACATCAAATCAACAACTGACAAACTGCAAAAAGCAGACAGAAGAATCATCAGAACAATCATTAACAAAAAAAAGTGACAGTCAGTCTGAAAGACTAAACTTCATATCATTTTAAATGCTACAAATGCTGAAAAATGCTAGAAAGGCTGGAAGACTCTTGACATGTTAGAAAATTATCTGCATAATACTTATCTTGTATCAAATTACTCGCGAACGGCAAGGGCAAAGCAAGGTCAAGCATGCGGGATGCCGCACGCTCACCAGAGCGCGCGGGGACGTGCCCCTTCCATCCAGTCTAAAAACACTTATAGTGGGCGATGCATTGAAGATAGAGATATGCTCTTGCGGACTTTTTGTAGAACTTTTCATGCTGAACAATTCTTACGCTCATAGTATATTGATATGTTTAACGGTTTGCCCAGTGTAAGCTTAAGAAGCGCACGGACGCCAAGTTTGTTTTCGACTTTTTCACTGAAATCGTTACTGCTTGGCTTCCTTTAATCATACATAAATTATTTTCAACAGAATCTTTCCTTGAGATATCCTTTACAGAATGGTGAAAACCACATTAAATCCATCCAGTGGTTCTCGAGATTACCCGTGACATCCAAGAATCGGGGATTTTTGTCTTATACTAACGAAGTGATTCGGTAGCTCAGACGGCAGCGTTCAAAACTCTTGTTAAATGCATCGCGCAATGGAAGCAGTTCGAATCCCACCTCCAGCCTTGGAGGCTGGATTTAGACAGCTCCTTAACCCGGTCCATGAGGCAATTTTAATTGGCTACATGGATAACTCTTGCCAGGCGCGTCCACGTCGCGGGGGTGGGCAACGGTACTGTAATATACCATGGAACTACAGTACCGGCTAAGTTCTGGTGAGGACCCAGTCCTATGGGGTATAACATAGGCCCCGTGCACAGGGTTACGTGCGAAGACCTCAACGGAATCTGCAGCGGAGAAGATGGACTTCGGAACGGTGGAGATTGCGGAAGAGGCAACCCAGTACTCAGGGAATAGTAAGAGTACAGCATCAATCGGCAGCGTCTGTTTCCCAGGTTAGGGGCGGCTGCAAGGGCGTCTGTTTCCCATGTTAGGGGCGGCCTGTATAATAGCTGGCAGTAGCTTCATAAAATGCCTTTGGGAGTGGCGACCCCATCGTAATAATAGCCTAAAATGGAAATGGCACTTCGAATGAATCGGAAAAGGTTAGGGCGTACCCTGCAGGCGACGCGCAGTTCTTTTGGTACTGGGGGAACTGTGAGAAATGGGCGACCAGTAACCGAAATGAAAGTGGGAATCATGAATGTCATGACCCTGACAGGCAAGGTGGAGGAGGTGGTAGACTTCATGGAGAGGGAGAATGTTGGATTGATGGGGCTGAGTGAAGTGAAATGGAAAGGTAAAGGAAGGAAGAAATTGAGGAAAGGATATACATTATACTGGAGTGGTGGCCAAGAGGCCAAAAATGGCGTGGGACTGATAACCTCGAAACAACTGGAGGAGTATGTTGAAGTGGTCGAGTGTGTGAGTGACAGAATAATGAAAATTAGAATGAAGATGAAAAATGACGTGATGGACTTCATACAAGTGTATGCACCACAGACTGGAAACAGAGAAGAAGATATTGAAGTATTCCTGGAGGATGTAGAAAGAGTAATTTCAGATGTAGAAGTGGTGATCATGGGAGATATGAATGCACAAGTCGGAAACGAGAGACAAGGAAAGGAAGAAGTCATTGGACCATATGGATATGGGAAAAAGAACCGGGAAGGAGAGGAACTTGTAAACTTTTGTGAAAGGAATGGACTGATAGTGGGTAATTCATGGTTTCGGAAGAAAAACAGCAGGAAAATTACGAGATATGGTTGGGGCGATAGAAGAACAAAATCAGTAATTGACTACTTTCTGGTGGAAAGGACTAATCGCAGAAAGCTGATAGATGTGACAGCTTTACCAGGAGAAGCATTTGATGGGGACCATAGAGTTGTGGTGGCAAAATTTAGATGGGAAAAATTGGAAAACCTAAAGGAGATCAGAGAAAGTAAAATAAAAGTATGGAAATTGAAAGACAAAACCGTACAGGAAAATTTTCAGGAGAGATTGAAGCAACAAATCCCAGTTACTGAAGTGGAAAACATAGAAGAGGAATGGTCTCACTTTAAAAAGGCATTTGTTGGTGCAGCAGAGAGTGCTTGTGGTAGGACGTCAACAAGAGTGAAAGAGGAGACACCATGGTGGAATGAGGAAGTGAGGAAAGCAGTGAAAGAAAAGAAGTCTGCATGGAAAGAATGGAACCGAGATCAAACAGAAGAAAGCAAAAGGAAGTATCACGACAGCAAACGGAGGTGTAAGAAAGTGGTAGGAGAAGAAAAGAAGAAAAGTTGGGAAGAATTTACACGAAGAATGGAAACAGATGTAAGTGGCAGTAAAAGGATGCTGTATGGGCTTCTAAGAAGTAAGAGGAAAGAAAGAGTTACCACAAAGCTGGTGAAAAAGGAAGATGGAGAGTTGTTAACACACCCAGAAGAGATAAAGGGACGATGGAAGGAGTATTTCGATAAGCTTTTGAATGTGAGCAATGGTACTGGTGAGATGGAAGTGACACAACCTGACGACTCTATAACAGAAGATGATATAACAATGCTGGAGGTGGAATTAGCAGTACAGAAAATGAAGATGGGAAAAGCAACAGGGGTGGATGAAGTCAGTGTAGAAATGATAAAGGCTGCTGGACCTGTTGGTATGCAATGGCTGTATCGACTGCTAAAGTGTGTGTGGAAATGGAAATGTGTACCAGAAGACTGGAAGAAAGGGCTAATAATACCAGTGTTTAAGAAGGGGGACAAGAAGGTGTGTGATAACTATAGAGGGATCACCCTCATATCACAGATAGTAAAAATACTGGAAAGGATATTAGAAAGAAGAATGAGAAGAAAGGTGGAAGGAGAGTTGCAAGAGGAACAGTATGGCTTCAGGAGTGGAAGATCCACAGTGGACCCAATCTTTAGCTTGAGGCAGGTGATGGAAAAGAACTGGGAATATGGAGAGGATTTGATCATGACTTTCATAGATCTAGAAAAGGCATATGATAGTGTCCCCAGAGAGAAGGTATGGGAAACCATGGTTAAGAAGAGACTGGGAAGAGAAATGTTGGAAATGGTGCAAGCAATGTACAACAACTGTGTTAGCAGGGTACTGACCCCAGTTGGAAAGACAGATTGGTTTACGAACAAGACTGGACTAAGACAGGGGAGTGTGCTGTCACCTCTCTTGTTCATAATGGTGATGGATGAAATAGTAAAGGAAACAAAGGAAGCATATGAACATAAAGAAATGAAGTTACTGTTATTTGCAGATGATATTGTGGTCTGGGGAAGGAACACCGAAGAAGTGCAAAAACAACTAGATGCACTGAACGAAAATATTCAGAAGTATGGCCTGAAAATCAGTATAGAGAAAAGCAAGACCATGGTGATGACAAGAGGGGAAAGACAAGGAAAGGGCACTGTGAAAATTGGAAGTCAGAGTTTGGAAATTGTGGACACGTTCAAATACCTAGGAAGTGAATTGATGCAAACTGGTAGGTTGGACATGGAGATTGGCAGGAGGGTACAGCAGAGCAATGCATTCTATCAAAGTGTAAGAAAACTTGTTTGGGATAAGGAAGTACCAAGGAAAAGCAAGGAGGTAATGTATAAAGTGTATTATGTACCCATATTAACTTATGCAGCTGAGACTTGGACCCTGACAAGCAGGCAAGAGAGTAGAATCCAAGCCAGTGAAATGAAATTCCTAAGAAGTATGATAGGAAAGACAAGGAAAGACAGAGTGAGGAATGAAGATGTTAGGAAGGAAGTTGGGATGGGAAAACTAAATGAGAGAATTGAGAAGAATAAACTAAGGTGGTTTGGACATGTAAAGAGGATGGAGGAAAATAGAATACCAAGACAGATGCTGGAGGCGAAGTGCAAGGGTAAGAGACCAAGAGGAAGACCTAGAACAAGGTGGATGGATTCAGTGAAGAACGGCGTAAGAAAAAGAAATCTGGACTGGGACAAGATCGTGGAAGAAGAATGGTGGAAGGAAAGAGGAAAGTGGAGAAGTGCCATAAATACCCCGACCCTGCAGGAGCTGGATAAGGGGAAATGATGATGATGATGATGACTAACGAAGTAGAGATTGTCGGGGAACACATGCACCAAGCGGTACTATGACGTCACACACCTCAGTGCATCTGGGTACATTTCGTCCCGTCACCGCAACGTAAAGCCAGACCCCAGCGTAACGACAAAGTCGACAAGATCATTTAAAATGATAAAAAACACCAAGTAAATGGCCAATGGAGATTACTGCCGAATGAAGTGGTATATCGAGAGAGTGAATCAATAATAGTTACAATGCGGAAAAGGAGAATCTCTTTTTTCTGCCATATCTCACACCTATCAGAAACCAGACTAAGAACAACTGGTTCAAGGAGATCCAGCATGATTTAGATGAATTAAATTTAACGATGCTCGAAATTGAAAATAGGGAAGAGAAGAATATTTTAAGGAATAAATACTTACCATTCACATTAACAACATTTGAACGGAAAAACTACACCATCACAGATGAACAAAGGGCAGCTAGGTCAGATAGAATGAAGAAATTTTGGGTGCAGAAGAAGCTGAAGCTGAATCGCTAATCTCCAAATACCGTTGTTAGACTTAATTGTATTTGTATTGATTAAAGTGCTCCAATGAGGGCGTAAAATATGGCGGGGGATAAAAAAAAACACATGCTTTTGGATTAACCGTGTTTTCCGATTTTCCGTGCCATTCACTCCAATCATTAGCCCGGATAATCGAGAGTATACTGTAGAGAAGAAAAGAGGATTCTGAAGAACAAACATAAGACTTACTGTAAAAATCAACGAAAACAATATGTCACTTCTGATGAGGAAAGGGTAGCCAGGTCAGCTAGAATGAAGAGGTTTTGGGAGAGGAAGAGAGGAAGATATAAATAAATAACTACAGTAAATGCTAAATACTAGAAATGACAAAGCCCAACCCTCTCCTTTGTATGTGAGCCAAGCTCAGGTCCCTACATACCACCAATAAGACAGGAAGATGACTCCAGGAAGCGAAAGGGCCACCTGCAGCATCCTCCAGTCTTTGATGAAGTACGCAAGGAAGGCTGTGAGGATGTAGCCCGCCGTGAAGAAGAACTGACACACCACGCCGGCAAACAGACGCTTGCTGGGGCCCACCAGCTCCATGGCTGTAAGAGAAAACAAACCACTGTTCTTGTACAAATAAACAATCAATCATTGGAGGATAGAAACAAACACACTGAGTGGACTGACACATAAGTAGAACAAAGATTGCAGTCCCCCACCACCTGTTAGAGCAGCAAATCCACGACCTTCAACAGGGTCATTATCTATGTGCGCCCGAGGAAACACGTCAAGCTAAGCCGGCTGTGACTGGTGCAGATCGCGGCCGCACATAGCCGGTTCAGCCGGTGGTTGGCGCACACTTTCACACTTTCACCAAACATGTTCAATAATGTATACTTACAGTGCTCATAGGCAATGCTAAAAATGTCCTCCCTCTCTTGTAACACACACCTGACATCTTCTGATGAAAGAATGTCAGTCAACTTTTTTATTATTTACGGAGCCTGTTTCCTTGAATCGTTTAGTGAACCTCCTAATTGTACTGGCATTAGGAACAGGTCTTCCTGGAAACTTGATTCGAAATTTTCGTCTCATTTCAGAACAAGATTTTCTGCTTTTCAAATACGAATTATGGATATACACACGTTTGCGCAATGTGAATTGGTGTCTAGTCATGACCAACAATCACAGTAATCACAATACTCACTAAACATGCAACACTAACGTCTAAGCTTTGCAGATACATGTCCATATGAATGACAAAACATGTGTGAACTAATGATATTGTAACGTTACTTAATGCCCCTTGTTGGTAGCGACAAATGTAATGTGTTTTACCTGGGCGGACTATTCGCCAGAAAATACTACTGCTAAGTTTGATCTATGTTGGGCGCCAAGCTGGATACACTGTGTTCCAAGCTAAATTTATATATTTAATATCGACCCCTAGTGTGAGTAGAACATATAAGAGACTCTTAATGACTAGGCCATGGGATGATTGAATCATCAACCCAGACAACATTTGATTGTGGAGAAGGATGAGGTATTATAACTATTGCTACCTACTGGAATTAAAGAATCTACTTGGTAATAATTGAATTTAATACACTTAGAAAATCTGATGGCAACATGAATAAAATTAACACTGTTAACGGAGCACACTACTTTAAACATTGCCACGAACAAAATTACTTAATACGCCGGTCGGGAGAATAACGTGAATTTAACTTATTTCCAAATTAATGCTTAAAGAATTTATATAGCCCTATTGAAAAGCAGAGAGTGTGTGTGTCGTAGATTACTTGTGCTTACCAACGGTAACATTGTCTCCACGTGGTTGAAGTCTCGCAGCGTCGGATGCTCTGCATTGGTGTTGACGGCGTCAGATTCTTCCTCGTTGATCAAAAGTAATCGTTACAGCTTGTGGTGGAGTCTATTCCATGAAGCACAACACGTCGTCTGGCTAAACACTGCAAGACGCCTGGAACTCATGATCTGATGTGATCAGCGGAGTAAGCGTGAATTAAATTGTCCCACTTGGGACTAACGAACAAAGTACCTCCTTACTGCTCCAAGCGTAATGTCTTAATGAATGTCTTCACTCACACCGCGCGTCCACTATATCTTCAATCTTCTCCCACCAGGGTGCAGCTTAATACTGCGGCCTCGCTGCTTCGACCAATCCGCGTGCGTCACGTATCTCCCCATGCCCCAGCTACGTTGCTCCTTCTTCCTTGATTGGCTGGTCACCACACGTGGCTATTCCCGCCATGAGGCTGCCTCCCCGTATTTATATTTCCGTATCCGGGTAAGACGTAGATCATACACGTTTTCTTGCTTTGAAGTGTTCCCTCGGATTTCGTAATTTTATTGTACTCCAATCTATTCTTGTATTGAAATACCCAGTGAGTCACACACCACTCTCTTTTACCCCTAATGAATAAAATCCCGACTTTACGTATGAAATGATTTGCCGTGCAACATTATATTGGAATCATCCAATATAGATACGGATTTCTACTAGTAGAAATCCTATCTGTAATCTTCCAAATTTAAAAGCTCCAAAAAATGACGTTATAAATATTAATAATAATAATAATATGAAATATGAAATTGAATGAACTGAAATAATTTAACTTGGCCGGATTATTGCCGCGTTTAACAAATGTGATGTAGTCCAACTAACTTGTGTTAGTGGCATAAAACCCCCCTAGAAAAACATGTTACAATATGAGTCAGCGGAGCGCGACAACCACCGGCTGAACTGCGTACGCGCGCCCGCGATCTGTGCCAGCCACAGCCAGCTTAGCTTGCCATGTTTATTCGGGTGCACATAGATTAATGACCCTGTAGTTGAGTTGTGCAACGCTGGCACTAGAATCACCTCCTCATGGCTACCAAGACCTTTTTTTCCTCCCGTACCCCTTTATACATATTTATCTACAATAGTAACCCGCATAAGCAAAAGTGAGTGGATGATCACAACCAGGAAGAAAGAGAGTCACAACGGGAATAACAATGTGGGGAAGAACTGAGGAAAGCAGAGAGCATGATACAAGAAAATGGAAGAAATGACAGAGAAATAACTGAGTGGGGGAGGCAAGCAGAATTATTCAGGAAAAGTGTTATGTGCCTGGTATGGAGTAAGGATGTCCCTCAAAACAGCAAAAGGGTTATATAGGACGTACTACGTTCCAATCCTGACGTATACCTCAGAGACCTGGGTTATGAAAGGAAGGGAGCGAAGCAGAATACAGGCTAGTGAGATGAAATTCTTGAGGAACAGAATTGGAGTGACAAAGGTGGACAGAAATGAGAAGATCAGAGAGTTAGTCAAGGAGGGAGCATTACAGGATAGGATAGAGGAATCAAGGCTTGAATGGTATGGGCATGTTAAGCGAATGGATGGGAGGAGGATACCCAGTAAGATACACGAGATGAAATTTGGAAAAAGACCAAGAGATAAGTGGCTGAAGGATGTGGAGGACTGCATGCGAAAGAAAGGAGAAGACTGGACCAAGGTGGTGACGGAGAGATGGTGGGAAGACAGAAGACGATGGAGAGGCTTATGTTCCAATCAGACCCGGCCGGTGGCTGGAAACTGTGCAAGATGATGATGAGTACCCCCTAAAAAGTAAACGTTTAATATTTTACGGGCAACAGAGAAGCCTACCAGAACGTGGAAAGAATCTCAGAGACTATGCGGAAGAGGAGGCTGACATTCCTTCGGCATCTATAGAAAATGAACAGACACAGATTAACCAAGCAAGTCGACTATCTCTGGAAGAAGAAGACCACTACAGCGTGGACTAAGGAAGTTAGGAAAGATTTAGAAAAGTTGAACAACACAAAGTCTCAAATGCTAGAAAGAAATGAATTTAAGGGGTAAGTGAAAAATCTGGACGGGTTTCAAAATGCAGGAAGACCTAAGAGAAGTGAAGTTAATGAACTTGGACAGAAGATCAAAGAAAGCATGCCAGTGACTGCATGAAGGAATATTGGAGACAGAGGAAACTCCAGGCTAAGGAAAAGAAAAGAAAAAAAAGTGGTCAATTTGCTTGGAAAAATAATAAAAATTTTAAACAGAGTTTTGGAAATTAAGAAGTGACGAAGAAATATACCGGAACATTGAACATATAACGGAGACAATAAAGAAGAGATGATTGTTATTGTTCGGACATTTATATAGAATGAATGATAGCAGATTAACCAAACAGATTTTAATATCTTTGAAAAAAAGTGACAGTCAGTCTGAAAGACTAGACTTTGTATCATTTTAAATGCTACAAATGCTGAAAAATGCTAGAAAGGCTGGAGGCTCGAAGCCAAAGACTCTTGACATGTTAGAAAATTATCTACATAATACTTATCTTGCTTCAAATTACTCGCGAAGGGCAAGTGCAAGGTCCAGCGTGGGGGATGATCACTTTCGTGATGTTTTTAATGTGTGCCGCATTTGTCGGTCAAATGCTTTGGGACCACCGAACTATTAATGTATTTAATCACATTTATGTTTATAATATATAATGTAATTTTCGAGTGATTACTCGTAACAAACAAAATTTCTAAGACACATACCTCAGCTTGTTCATAGATGTTGACTCTCCGAGCCACAAGTTCACTACTGCCAAGTGTGCTTCTCGCCTAGCCGCTACGTGAAGGACTGTCGTCACATCTCCGCTTTAGCCAATCAGTCGCCGCCAGCCAGTGCTGATTTCTCGATTGTTCTACGCCCTATTTAAGAAGGGGTTCTCCTCTTCAAGAACCAGATCCAGATTCAGATCCAGCACGTCAGATCCAGCACGACAGTACCGCATCACTTCATGGAGTCTTCCAAAGCTTCGTTCCATGGGGCAAATACCTAACGGCATGCTTCCACATAAGACGGTGTACTCAGCACGTCACACCGCTACGCTGGAGATTACTACGCATCAAAGCCACACCTAGATGAGCTGTTGCCAGGCTCAGATCACAGTTCTCACCGCTACGCAAGATGAAAGCTTGCTTGTTACTTTCGCTCTTCAGTGAACTTTGGTTCTAAAGAAGAACCTTTCTTCAAGCCGATACTTTATTTCGAGATGCTGGACATCGAAATCACAAAGTATAGTGTTCGTAAACTATAAACTACAACAGCAAACCAGCAAGCTCTGGCCACGGCCGACCTGCAGCAATGAACCTCTCTAGTCAGCATGAATAGCAACGGAAGATAAGTTACGTTCTTTTATTCTCTATTTTTATCAATAATCTTATATGTTTTAATGGTTTTAATATTGCTTGCAAGTGCAATTGTTTTCAAAATAGTGTGTCTTTAAAATGAACTCTTGTAAATAGCACCAAGTTGTGCCAACCTACTAATTTTTAAACCCAAAGGGTTTCCAGTAATGTATAGAATTTATCACTTGTGTCAAACAACAAATAAAGTTTATATTATATTAATGCTTAAATGTTCAGTGTTAAATTTAAACTTAAAGTTGAGTATAAGGAACCAGGCCGCACTCCCCTAGCCCAAAATATTCAGTCTAATAGCTTCTTTCACAGTAGTTATTTTGTCCAGGCATTGCCTGATGCTTTCTCCCGTTTATGAGAACGAACTTGGGCTGTTCTTCACATATCCATATGGAGCCGATAACCGGGAGTGCGTTTTGTAAACATTTGTTGAAGCAAGTCTGTAGATTGAACCTTTCTCAGAAATTAATATTTAAACTAATTAACAAAATTTTTCTCTCATACTGAACATTAAGTGTATAAATTGTTCAAAAATTGTGATTTCTAATTCTTTTGGAAAGTTTCAGCTCGGAGTTCATGTTTGGCACTGGAAGAGGAAACACAAAAACAAGTTCCACATTTAACCGTTGGAAAGGCTGCTTTCTCTCTCTTCTGGCAGGCTGTTGTACGAGTTCACAGGGAAGTCGTGAGTACTTTCACAACAAACTTTCACAATGCCAATGGACGAAAAACTCATTAATGCGAGGGCTTCGGTCAAGGGCAAACTCACGCGTTTTCGCACTTTTCTATATGAGCTCACGGAAAAAGAACGTAATAGTGACATAATTTCTCAAAGACTGAAAGGTTATGAACAGGCCTTTGAAAAGTATGACGAGATCCAAAGTAATATTGAGACACAATATCCCGACCAGCAAAGTGACCGCTCTGAGGTTGAAAATTTATATTATAAGGGGTTTGCAGACGCAAAGCAGCTTTTAAGAAGTTTAACATTGCGGGAAAAGCAGGAGAAAACTCCTTCAGAATCTTCTTCTTTTCCTTCCCGTGTTATATTACCGAAAATAGAATTACCTAAATTTACCGGAGATGAAGCTACATGGGAACCATTTTTTGAATTATTCAATTCATTGATTCACGAAAACGATTCTCTTCCTTCAATACAGAAGTTTCATTATTTGCGTTTGTCCTTGCAAGGCAACGCACTCAAACTCATCCAAGAGCTTACGTTGACAAATGAAAATTATGAAGTAGCTTTGGCACTTCTCAGAGATCGGTTTGGGAACACTCGTTTAAAAACTCAACGTCATATACAGGGTTTATTCAATTTACCTATGGTTCAAGCCTCGCTTCGTAATTTGATCGATGCTGCAGAACTTCATATTCGTGCGCTTGCAAATTTGGACCAACCAGTTGACCATTGGGATCTATTTTTGATTCATCTTATTTCTGTTAAATTAGACACTAAAACTTTAAAAGATTGGGAAGCAGATCTGTCGCAACATTCATTGTGTACCTATGAAGCTATTATTAAATTCTTAAAGGCGAAATGCCAAATTCTCTCTGCTGTAGCCAGCCAAAAGAGTAGCTCTACCTTCAAACCTCCCTCTAATAGTAAGGACATAAGCCCCACTCATAGAGTGCTAAGGTCACATGCCTTTTCTACAAATATTCGGTCTTCCAATCAAGCACAAGCTTGTGTTTTGTGTCAACAACCGCATAACTTGTACCAGTGCGCTCAATTTAAATCTTTATCTGTGGATGAAAGACGCAAATTAATTACCACCCACAAGCACTGCTTCAATTGCCTATCAGGGACACATATGATAAGCAATTGTCATTCTGAACGGTTATGTTTTCACTGTAAAGCAAAGCATCATACTCTCCTGCATAGACATGAAAGATCGCGGTCATCAGCAACCAATAGTTCATCCGCTAAATCTAATTCTGAGACTTCGCCGAATAACGCTCAGTCTTTTACTCAAAGCTCTATTTCGTTCAGTAAAACTCAAGTTTTATTGTCCACTGTCCAAATTCTAGTGAAGAATGTTCACGGAAAATGGGTTTCTGTAAGGGGATTGTTAGATAATGCTGCAACTAACAATTTTATCAGTGAATCGCTAGTTCGCAAGTTAGGTCTACAAATATGCCCTACTTCTATAGAAGTTACACGAATTAATGGTTCCAAATCGCAATCTCTGAGTTATGCTAAAGTGGATGTAAAAGATTCCAATAATCTCGGCATTCATTTAAATTTAGATTTTTCAATTATCAATTCCATAGGTAATGACACCCCCATTACTTCTTTTCAAGTCCAGGGTTGGAATATTCCGCATCATTTGCAACTTGCAGATCCGAATTTCAACAGAGCTTCATCTGTAGAAATTCTTTTAAGTGCCAGCATTTTTTGGCAATGTCTACATCCAGAAAAGGTTAAAGTTGCCCGTGATGTTTTCTTTCGTAGAACCGATTTTGGTTGGATTGCCACTGGGCAAATATACCGCAACCCAGTTCAACAAAAATCTCATTGTTATTTTGTTGGTGCTGATTTAAATCAAGAATTAATTAAGTTCTGGGACATTGAGGATATTCAAGTTACCTCACCTCATTCTCGCAATAATGAGATCTGTGAAACACACTACGTAGAAACCACTGTTCGCACTACTGAAGGCAGATTCGTGGTTACTCTTCCTCGCATTTTTAACCCCCCTGTTATTACAGAATCACATTCCAGAGCTCTTAAAGCTTTATTCGCAATTGAAAATCGCTTTAAAAAGGATGCTCTCTTAAAAACTCAGTATACTTCCTTCATGGAAGAATACGAATCAGCGAATCACATGGAAGTAGTTCCAAAATCTGAAGAAATTAGTAATCCTCCTAAAGAAATAGTATATCTTAATCATCATCCGGTTTGGAAAAATTCTTCCACCCGAGAACAGATAAGAGTAGTTTTTAATGGGTCATCTCCAGATGCTAATGGTGTTTCTCTCAATGACACTCTGCATTCTGGACCCGCTATTCAGACAGATCTTACTTCAGTTTTACTTAACTTTCGTCTATTCCCCATTGCTGTTCTTGCTGACATCAAGCAAATGTATAGGCAAATTCTAGTAAATTCAGAACAACGTGATTTGCAAAGAAT
Source organism: Meconema thalassinum (assembly GCA_946902985.2). NCBI lineage: Eukaryota > Metazoa > Arthropoda > Insecta > Orthoptera > Tettigoniidae > Meconema > Meconema thalassinum. The sequence continues at coordinate 197,347,076 of OX336395.1, forward strand.
TTTGTGGCGAGAAGACAATGCAAAACCTATAAAAATATTTCGTTTAAGAACAGTGACATACGGTCTTAAGCCGTCTGCGTTTCTCGCAATATGATCTCTTCACATGTTGGCCGAACAAGATGGTCATCTTTTTCATCCTCTAGCTTCTGAAGTTTTGAAAACTGCATTTTATGTAGATGATTTTCTGTATTCCTTTTCTAGTATTTCTGAAGCACTTCGTGTTTGTGAAGATTTAAACTCTCTTCTTTCCAGTGGTGGGTTTACCCTTCATAAGTGGAACTCGAACTCAACCGAATTTTTATCTAACTTTTCACAAGTAACTCCTGTTGATAAATGTGTTGCGCTTCCTACTGAGGAATCAGCTATTAAAACCTTGGGTGTTTTTTGGTCTCCTTCTTCAGATACCTTTTTCTATCAGGTACACTTATCTGAGTTTCACCCTCGAACGAAAAGGCAATTATTATCAGAAATAGCAAAAGTTTTTGATCCATTGCAGTACATTGCTCCGGTGGTTATTTCTGCAAAAATTTTCTTGCAAAAACTTTGGTTATTGAAAATTGGTTGGGATGAACAGGTACCCTCCCCCCTTTTGGATGAGTGGTTGAAATACCGCAAGAGTTTGTTAGATCTTTCTCAAATTTCTATTCCTCGCACTTTAATTTCGGACCTTTCATGTCAGTATTTCGATTTGCACATATTTGCAGATAGTTCTGAAAAGGCATATGGTTGCTGCGCCTACTTAGTAGGCCGCCCTTCCAATACTTTACCCGGATTTTCCAATTTAATTTGTGCAAAATCAAAGGTAGCCCCACTCAAATCCATATCTTTGCCTAGATTGGAATTATGTTCTGCTGTAATGGCTGTGGAATTAGCCAGTAAATTAAAAATCAGTTTAAATTTGAAATTTTCGAGCACATGGTTTTGGAGTGATTCTTCCATCGTGTTAGCTTGGCTTTCAAAACCTTCTTCACATTGGACCACTTTTGTGGCGAATCGCGTTTCTAAAATACAAGAGTTGTCTCATTTTGACCAATGGAATCATGTTCCGGGGAAGGAAAACCCCGCTGATATAATTTCACGTGGCTGCTTGCCCAAGAAATTAATTTCTTTTAAATTATACTGGAATGGTCCGGCGTGGCTCAGTCAGGATTTCTCTTGTTGGCCTCGTTCATCTAATCCGCTCGCAGAAGATGTTCCTGATGCTCGCATTGCTACCGCTTCCCTTTTTCTAACTTCTATTGCTACTAGTCTTTTTCAGCGTTACTCTTCATTTAATAAATTAATTCGTGTGGTAGCATATTTATTTCGATGGAAATTTCTTGTTCTTGATGAGCCTGTGAAGCCGCAACCCTTTCTCACTAAAATGGAATTGGAATTTGCTACTCGTAGAATCTTGTTTCTTATGCAACAAGAAGTATTCTTTCTTGAGTATCAGACACTTTTAAGCAAACAAGCTTTACCGAAGTCTAGTAGGCTGTTACCTCTCACCCAACTAGTTCAGTGGGCAGAAACTACAAATATGCACCTGGTCTTTGATGTAAAAGACAAGGGAACCTTCCACTCTGCACGCTGGGATAAGGATTACAACCCAGACTTGACATTCGTGTCTAAAGATCAGTTAGACCAACCACTCAACACCACTCGTACTGTTCTGTCCAACTTCCCAAACAGTCAACATCGACCTGTTATGGTGGAAATTGGTTTGAAAATTCCCCTTGTAAACTCAATGCCCTTACCCAGATGGAACTTTCGACGAGCTAATTGGGATGGATTCTCAAAAGACCTTGACTCCAGCTTAGTTGCGGAGAATCTACAGCCGACAGCAAACAACTACGATGAATTTGTGAAACTAGTTATCAAAGCTGCTAAGTCAAACATTCCTAGGGGTTACAGAAAGCAATATGTGCCTGGCTGGAATGAAGAAAGTGAGGCTTTATACCAAGAATACCAAAGTTCTGGAAATCAAACAGTGGGTTCACAGCTACTCCACTCTTTAAACAAGAATAGACGAGAGAAATGGGAAGCAACACTCGAAGAAATGAACTTCGCAAAGTCAAGTAGGAAAGCCTGGCGAGTCTTGAATGGGCTAACTGGCAAGCAACACCCCAAAAAGCCGCATACTAAACTGAGTCCTGACATTATTGCCAACAGGATCGTAGACCTCTCAAGGGCAAAGAGAGACAAGAATCATACCAGAGTGGTAAAATGTAACCTCTCTAACCTCAAGCACAGTGCCCCAAGAAACGAACCGCTTTCCAATCCCTTCTCCACAGCGGAAGTAGAAAGTGCAATCAAACAACTGAAAATCGGCAAGGCTGCTGGTCCCGACAACATCTATAATGAGTTCATTAAGAACATGGGTCCGTATTGTATATGCTGGCTCACTTCTCTCTTCACTTACATTCTCAAAGAGAACAGACTGCCCAGACAATTCAAACTGTCAAATGTTATAGCCATTCTCAAACCTGGCAAACCTGAAGACAGCCCCGAAAGCTATCGTCCAATAGCACTGCTCAGTTGCATATTAAAACTTTTTGAACGAATCCTTCTAACCAGAATAGCACCGCTCATTGAGGCTGTTATCCCTCCTGAACAAGCTGGCTTCAGACACGGACGCAGCTGCACTGATCAAGTTCTTGCCCTAACTACACACATTGAAGCAGGTTTTCAAGGTAAACGGAAATCAACAGCTGTTTTCATCGACTTGACAGCTGCGTATGATACTGTTTGGCGACAAGGACTGATCTACAAACTATTGCAAGTTGTACCAAGCCGAGAAATTGTGGATCTAATATCTAGCATGCTTAGTGAAAGGCAATTTGAAGTGTTCCTAGGAAACACTAAAAGCCGCAAACGAAAACTAAATAACGGCCTACCACAGGGATCTGTTTTAGCCCCACTGCTATTCAATTTGTACATCCATGATTTACCAACTACAACATCAAGTAAGTTCATCTATGCTGATGATATCGCGCTGGTAGCTCAGAGCAATAACTTTGAAGATGGCGAACAAATCATTACGGAGGACCTGGAGAAGATGTCAACTTTCTTTAAAACCTGGAGATTGATCCCAAGCACAACAAAAACTGAAGTCTCTTGTTTCCATCTAGCGAATCGTGTCGCAAACTACAAACCTAGAGTCCTGTTCAATGGACAAGAGCTGAGGTACAATCCTTTCCCAAAATATCTCGGAGTCACTTTAGATAGAACCCTGAGCTACAAAGAGCACATCACCAAGCTCTCTCACAAAGTCGCCGCAAGAAACAACATACTGCATAAGCTCAGTGGTACCTCCTGGGGAGCCTCTGCTGACTGTCTACGTTTAACTGGCATCAGTCTTGTTTACTCAGCTGCTGAGTACTGTGCGCCTGTCTGGTTGGAAAGCGTACATGTGAAGAAGATAGACACGAAACTGAACGATACAATGCGTTGCATTACTGGTACCATCAAATCAACTCCATGTCACTGGTTACCCGTGCTGAGCCACATCCCTCCACCTCACTTAAGGCGGAAGCAAGCTCTACTGAGGGAGGCTAAGAAAATCTTTGCATCACCCTCTTTGCCACTGCATCAGGAATTCTGCCATCCGTCACAACAACGATTGCAATCCAGAAGACCGGCAAGTGTCACTGCAAGGCAACTCATCGCGGATGGATTTGACATAAAGGAAAGCTGGAAGCATGAGTGGTCAACAAAAACATTGGGAACAAGTGTCCACCATCTTGATCCCACAAAGAAGCCAAATGGTTTTGACCTACCAAGGAACCTCTGGTGCCGTATCAACAGGTTGAGGACTGGACATGGGTGTTGTAATTATTTCAGGTACAAGTGGGGCTGGATCAGTTCACCAATGTGTGAATGTAACTTAGAAGAACAGACGATTGAACACCTGGTCCTACGCTGTCCTCTTCATTCATACCCTGGAATTCCTGACGACTTGTTTGATCTCACACCTAGTCTAACCGAATGGTTGAAAAGGAAGGACTTTAAAGTTTAATTTTGTCTTATTTGTATTCTGTATTGTATCACCATACGATTAAATAAATAAACCTCTCACCCCTTTTGTGGACCAAGATGGATTAATAAGAGTGGGGGGCAGGCTAGAATATTCTAGTTACTCAGATGAGAAAAAACATCCCATTATTCTCCCTTCTAGACATCCTATTACTACTCTCATCGTAAAGAAATTTCATTATCAGAATTTGCACGCTGGCACCCGCACTTTGCTTTGTTTAATTCGCGAGCAATATTGGCTCATTAACGGTGTTCATGAAGTTTCTTCTGTTATTCGGAAATGTATACCTTGTTTCAAATCTAAGCCCCCGCCAATCACGCAAATTATGGGAAACTTGCCATATTTTCGTTCCGAACCTAGTAAGCCTTTCGCCCTTACGGGTATCGATTATGCTGGGCCTTATGTCTATCAAGTTAATTCCCCTTTATCTAAGCGAAAGTTGTTAGGTAAACTTTATATTTCTTTATTTGTGTGCATGGTGACAGGAGCCATTCACCTTGAGTTGGTTACAAGTGCTTCTACTCCTTATTTTATAGCAGCCTTTTCTAGATTTGCCGCTAGAAGGGGTGTTCCCTCCGAGGTTTTCTCAGATAACGCAAAAATTTTTGTTAGTACTTTTGATCTTTGGAAAACCGCGCTTACCTCCCCTTCTGCTAAGGAACAGTTTTCTAATTTTTCTCATGCTAAGGGATTCAAATGGCATTTCACTCCCCCTTACGCCCCCCATCATGGTGGTCATTGGGAATCTTGCATAAAGCTCACGAAGAGACAGCTGAAGAAAACCCTTGGTTCAGCCATCCTTTCCTATGAGGAATTCAATTCTTTAATTATTCAGGTTGAGGGTATCGTAAATTCTAGGCCGCTCACGCCTTTGTCTAACGATCCTAAGGATCTTCTTCCCTTAACACCTGGTCATTTTTTAATAGGCTGTTCTTTAGCTTCTACGCCTCCTTTGCTGAGTCGACGCTGTGATCTCGGGTTGCCTATTTTCTGGAGAAAGTTAGAATCTTTGCGAAACTCCTTTTGGCGCCGTTGGAAGCTGGAGTATCTCGGCTCACTTAACAGGAGAGAGAGGTGGCGGCTTTCCCGGCCTGATGTGCGAGTGGGAGATATGGTTCTTTTGCGAGATCCAAGTCCCCCCCTCGTATGGAATATTGGTAGGGTAACTCACTGCCATTTGGGTCGTGATAATCATGTGAGAGTTGTAGATGTTCTCACTAGTAAGGGAGTCTATACTAGACCAATTTCTATGGTTGCTATTTTGCCTGTTGAGGCTTAGTGTCATCCTCTTTCATTGTTGTTCATGTTTTTTCCAGATGATTCTTTGATTGTTTTCTTTCGGGGGTCTCGGAGCATGATCACTTTCGTGATGTTTTTAATGTGTGCCGTATTTGTCGGTCAAATGCTTTGGGACCACCGAACTATTAATGTATTTAATCACATTTATGTTTATAATATATAATGTAATTTTCGAGTGATTACTCGTAACAAACAAAATTTCTAAGACACATACCTCAGCTTGTTCATAGATGTTGACTCTCCGAGCCACAAGTTCACTACTGCCAAGTGTGCTTCTCGCCTAGCCGCTACGTGAAGGACTGTCGTCACATCTCCGCTTTAGCCAATCAGTCGCCGCCAGCCAGTGCTGATTTCTCGATTGTTCTACGCCCTATTTAAGAAGCGGTTCTCCTCTTCAAGAACCAGATCCAGATTCAGATCCAGCACGTCAGATCCAGCACGACAGTACCGCATCACTTCATGGAGTCTTCCAAAGCTTCGTTCCATGGGGCAAATACCTAACGGCATGCTTCCACATAAGACGGTGTACTCAGCACGTCACACCGCTACGCTGGAGATTACTACGCATCAAAGCCACACCTAGATGAGCTGTTGCCAGGCTCAGATCACAGTTCTCACCGCTACGCAAGATGAAAGCTTGCTTGTTACTTTCGCTCTTCAGTGAACTTTGGTTCTAAAGAAGAACCTTTCTTCAAGCCGATACTTTATTTCGAGATGCTGGACATCGAAATCACAAAGTATAGTGTTCGTAAACTATAAACTACAACAGCAAACCAGCAAGCTCTGGCCACGGCCGACCTGCAGCAATGAACCTCTCTAGTCAGCATGAATAGCAACGGAAGATAAGTTACGTTCTTTTATTCTCTATTTTTATCAATAATCTTATATGTTTTAATGGTTTTAATATTGCTTGCAAGTGCAATTGTTTTCAAAATAGTGTGTCTTTAAAATGAACTCTTGTAAATAGCACCAAGTTGTGCCAACCTACTAATTTTTAAACCCAAAGGGTTTCCAGTAATGTATAGAATTTATCACTTGTGTCAAACAACAAATAAAGTTTATATTATATTAATGCTTAAATGTTCAGTGTTAAATTTAAACTTAAAGTTGAGTATAAGGAACCAGGCCGCACTCCCCTAGCCCAAAATATTCAGTCTAATAGCTTCTTTCACAGTAGTTATTTTGTCCAGGCATTGCCTGATGCTTTCTCCCGTTTATGAGAACGAACTTGGGCTGTTCTTCACATAACCAGGGGATGCTCACCAGAGCGCGCGGGAACTTGCCCCTTCCATCCAGTCTAAAAACACTTATAGTGGGCGACGTATTGTAGATAGAGATATGCTCTCGCGGACTTTTTTGTAGAACTTTTCATGCTGACTAATTCTTACGCTCATAGTGTATTGATATTGTTTAACGGTTTGCCCAGCGTAAGCTTAAGAAGCGCACAGACGCCAAGTTTGTTTTCGACTTTTTTCACTGAAATCGTTACTGCTTGGCTTCCTTCGATCATACATAAATTATTTTCTACAGAATCTTTCCTCGAGGTATCCTTTACAGAATGGTGAAAACCGCATCAAAATCCATCCAGCGGCCGTTTATTTAATTGCTTTTATTTTCTTAATACTAGATTTATCTCCCCTTTAGGTTTCTCCTAAAGCCCATATGTCTACCAGAAGAAAATTTTGGATTTCCTAAACACAAGATGCTCAACTTTCCTTTCGTCTCCATTTCAAGAGGCTTTCATCAAGCTTGGCCGATTTGACTTTCATACATGGCGATGTATTGTTCTTTCTACCAACTATCCTTCGTATGAAGTCAACAAAGTCTTAATATGACTATCAGTTTTTAACATACTTTTAACTCTTTCTATGGGTCGAATTCCCTAGATTTTCGGACACGGAATCCTGCTATTATATTTTATCAAAACTCTAAGATTACGGTATTACAAGATTCATATAAATTGCACTTTAAGTTTGCATTTTAAAATACTATTTTTAATGTGTTTTTCCATTTGTTTGTAATATTCGTAAGGTTTTCTTAGGACAAGTTTTACTCAATGTATTTGTACTACAACTGTCCTCATGGTTTTTTATGTCTCATTTTCATCAAGTTTTCTCATGTTAGTTTTAACCTTTTTAATGTTATTCCAAGATTGTACTGACAATATGTTTATGTGTATGGCTGATGAAGGGGCCATGGAAGGCTTCGAAACATGTACCAACCAAATGGGTATAATATAGCCCCTTGACTGAAGAGTTTTGTATTGATCAGGCAGAATTCCTGTCCCTTTAATATTTGACTTTTAATCAATACAGAACCATGATTGATTGTACGAGTGCGTGAATAAGACGGCACTGCCGCCGGTATATAACGACTGACACGTATGATGGGAACATGGCAGCTGCCATTATCGTTTATTTTTGGCGTATCCCTAACCGGTTCATTGCGTATCCCAGATTGGGAACCGCCGAGTTAGTGGATCGAGCAGCAAAAGAGGCAGTATCACCAGCTAGAGATATTAGCTCTCAGTTATGTTGACAAGTACTTTGGGAAACTCAGTGGCTAGCTGACCCAAGACCCAGTAAACTGAGAGCGATCGCACGTGGCGGAGCTCTTTCTTGTCACGGAGAGGGACCATTATTTTGTGCAGATTAAGGTAGGTCGTGCAAGATCCACCCACTTGTACCAAATGAGAAGGGAAGACCCTCCCTACACTTTGTACCTGTAATGCCATATTCACCATAGTCCACATTTTAATCGAGTGTGTGGATCTTGCTGACTACGAAGAAACCTGGTCTGTAGATTACACCCGATATTATATTAGCTGAATGATGTGGTGGCTACTGATTGAGTCATCCATTTTATATTGATACAATATTTCCATTTTTCTGGATCCGTATTGATTTACAATTAATATTAAAACACAAGTAAGTTTTATATTGGTCCACCTTGTGAATACCGTATTTACTCGCATATAAGACCCTCTCACCTTTTTACGTTAGGAAAAAAATATTTTTTGACTCATATTGGATCCATTATTAACAAAATACGGGTAAATAATGATGCGCAATTACTACAGAGTTCCTGCTATTCCTATTTTCGATACGATATTCCACGACTGTTCCTGCATTGTAGATTGTTTGGAATGTTTTCCATTTTTGAGGTCCGTATTGACGCGTACAATATTAAGTATAATGGGTAACATTTTCGCCCAATCAATACCTTTAAAACTAATTGTAATATTAGTTTATTATACACATTAGGTACATGTTTCAAGCAAACTATGTGCTCATCTTCAGCCTATATAAATCAACTATGCTACATCTAAGAACATTTGGATTAACGAAAGATATATGAATGACCTTGATATGTTGGCATTCCCCATAATCTAATATAAAATATAAAATTTGGAATATAAAACTTAGATTAAAAATATTTAAAAATATTGGAATCTAGTTCACATTTTATATATATTTTACATCAGCTGTTGTAACAGCTCGTTCCATTTTTGAAAGCATTTGGTTTCATCCACTACTGGCTTGCTGGGCCTATCGTAGCTTCACTAGAGCCCCGTTAGCCGTCACTTTTCAGGGTTCCTGTAGGACCTTCACAGCTACCGTAACGGTCCCGGGGCACACAAAGTCCCCACTGTACTTCGCCCCTACAGGCGATCCCCTACTTTGTGCCGTTGCCCGTCTCCCACGAGAAGGAGGAGGAGAAGGAGGAGTTTGAAGAGGAATTGCAGAAGCAGCTGGTAGGAAGAAATATGATTGTTATGGGGGATTTGAATGCCCACGTAGGAAGAGAAAGACAAGGTTATGAGAGTGTTCTAGGACCAGGGGGTTGGGGCGGAAGAAATGAGGAAGGAAAGAGACTGTTTGACTTCTGCCAGAGGAACAGCCTGCTAGTTGGGAACTCCTGGTTTAAGAAAAGAGAGAGCCACACAATCACATGGTACAGTGATGACTTGACCAGGAAGTCGGTGGTCGACTATATACTGTATGAGAAAGAACTAAATAAGAACATCACGGACATCAAGGTTATACCATCGGAGAACCTGGATAGCGACCATCGATTGCTGGTAATGAACCTGAGAGGGAGTAAGGAGAAGAAAGGGACTGAGAACCAGGAAAGACGTATAAGGATATGGAAACTGATAGAAGGGGATAGAAGGGTCGAGTACCTCAAAATGGTAAAGGAAGGAATTCCAACAGATGAAGAAAGAGGGGTGGAAGAGGAATGGGCTAGATTTAAGAAGACACTAGTAGGTGCAGCAGAAGCAGTACGTGGGAGGACAAGTAGTAAGAAGAGGTGGAAGGAAACACCATGGTGGAATGAGAAGACAAAAGATATAGTAAGGGAAAAGAATAGAGCCTTTAGGAGGTGGTATCAAAATAGGATGGTAGAGACAAGGGAAGAGTACCAGAAAAGAAAGAAGGAGGCGAAGAGAGTAGTGGCTGAGGAGAGAAGAAAGTGGATGGAAGAGTGGACAAAGATGATGAAGGAGGATAGTGAAGGTACAAAAAAGGTCCTGTATGGGATGGTAAAAAATAAGAGGCGGAAGGATCCTACGGATTATGTTAGAATGGTGAACAAAAGGGGACAAGAGATAGAAAATTGGGAAGAACTGAAGAAAATGTGGAAAGAATATTTTGAAGAACTTCTGAACCCAAATGGAAAAGATGGTGAGGAGGAAGAAATAGGGGAAGAGGAAGATGAACTGCAAACAGAAAAGGACTTAACATGGAAAGAAGTGGAAGATGCAGTGAACAAGATGAAAGAAGGGAAGGCACCGGGTGTGGATGAGTTGAGTGTGGAGATGGTGAGAGCAGCAGGAGAGGTGGGGATACAGTGGTTGTACCGAGTGATGAGGACAGCATGGAAGGAAAGGAAGACCCCAGAGGACTGGAAAAAAGGAATCATTGTCCCGATCTTCAAGAAAGGTAGTAGAACAGATTGCAGAAACTATCGGGGAATAACACTGATGTGTCATTGTGGAAAGATCTTCGAGAAAGTTTTGGAGAGGAGGATTAGGACAAGGATAGAAGGAGGGATGAGGGAAGAACAACATGGCTTCAGAGCAGGAAGGTCCACAGTGGATTTGATTTTTGCTGTAAGGCAGTTACAAGAACAGCACTACGAGTATGGAACAGATCTACTGATGGCCTTCCTGGACATTGAGAAAGCATATGACAGTGTACGCAGAAACAAAGTATGGAAGTCCCTGGAGGATAGAGGAGTAGAGAAATGGACTATAAAGAGGATAAAGGAGATGTACAAGGGAAGCGTGAGCTGTGTGAAAGTGGGAGGAGAGAGATCAGACTGGTTGGAACAGAGAAACGGCCTGAAACAAGGAAGTGCACTGTCACCGTTACTTTTCATTGTGGTGATGGATGACATAATGACCCGAGTGGCACAAGTAATTGGGGAAGGAAAGATGAAAGCAATGGTGTTTGCAGATGATTTGATGATTTGGGGAAACAAGGAGGAGGAGGTACAGGAACAGTTGGACGTGTGGGAAGGAATAATACAACCTTGGGTATGGGATGAAAATTAACATAAATAAAAGTGTGAGATGGTGATCACAGCAAGGAAGAAGGAAAGAACCACAACGGGAATAACAATTGGTGGGGAACAGCTGAAGAAAGTGGAGAGTTTCAAGTATCTGGGAAGCCTGATACAAGATAATGGAAGAAACGATAGAGAAATAAATGAGCGGGGGAGGCAGGCAGAAGCATTCCGGAGAAGTGTGAGAAGCATGTTATGGAGCAAGGATGTCCCTCAAAACAGCAAAAAGATCATATATCGGACGTACTATGTCCCTATCCTGACGTATGCCTCGGAGACCTGGGTTATGAAAGGAAGGGAGAAGAGCAAAATACAGGCCAGTGAGATGAGGTTCTTGAGAAGCAGTATTGGAGCTACAAAGATGGACAGAATAAGAAATGAGAGGACCAGAGAATTAATGAAGGAGGAACCATTACAGGATGGTATAGAGAAATCTAGACTTAGATGGTATGGACATATAAAACGAATGGAGGAGAAGAGGATACCCAGGAGAGTACATGAGACGAAGTGGGAAGGAAAGAGACCGAGAGACAGGTGGCTGAAGGGGGTGGAAGAAAGTGTGAAGAAGAGAGGAGAAGACTGGACAAGGGTGGAGGCTGAGAGATGGTGGGAAGACAGAAGACGTTGGAGAGGCTTGTGTTCCAAACAGACCCGGCCAGTGGCTGGAAACTGTGCAAGATGATGATGATGATGATGATGTAACAGCTGGTTCACACAGACCAATAGACCTATATGATATGTCAGCAATATCGAGTTTTAATTTTGTGTATTTGATTATGTAATGCTTATTTAATACACATGTGTGTTATTTATTACAACATTTAACAACCTTGATTTTAAAAAATGTTTTGAGACGTGTGTTCCGTTTTTCCATTCATGAAATCTGGCAACCCTAAACATGGACTTTCTCAAAATATAAACAAAAGTGCACCAAATATAACCAAACATGGCTTAATGTCACTAAAATGAGAGAAATATGATGAAAACCATAAAAATAGCCAAAATGCATTTATAGGCAAAATAAAATTAATTAAATTCGGTTTTAACACCTGATAATACGTAATATGTTTTCTTCTCTTTTCAAACATGGTGGTGAGTGGTTATCGTGTCGGACTGTCAACCCCAAGCTTGCAGGTTCGCTCCCGGCCGTGGTAAGAGATTTTTGAAAGGCGTCAAAAATCACGATACGCATGTCATACGATGTTGGCATGATTAAGAACCCATTTGAATTCAGTAGGCCGTGTTCATAATGGCAAAATTAATCTCGGGATTTTCCGCCAACACAAGGTTCCTCATTTCTCTACTAGAAACCGTTATAATGTCAAGGAGCTTAGATATCTAACCTCCTTGATTTTCATAGTGCTCCAAGGAGCATTAAATTCGACATTCAATTAACGAAGTTTGTACCAGGCACCCGAGGCCATACTATATCATTATTTATTACTAGCCCCTTTTAGATTGCAGTACATGAAAATATTTCCTAATTAATTTGTAAGAACGTCCATTTCAAAATTTATGTTAACCTATATTGTAATTCTGTTCACCAAACACCTAGTGTAGTGTTAGGCTGATTAATTATTAGGGACTGGATTCTTAGGTTTATACCTATTTTTTTCCTTACTTCTAAATACAAAAATACTCTGATACTTATCCGAATCCCACTCAAAAGAGCCTAAATGATATGCAAGTAGGCCTACCTAAAAGTACCTAATTGCAGTTTTGTTCCATTTATTGTAGTATATTTGAATCTTTAGTCTATATTTTTAAAGAGATACTTGGTTATATTTACTGTAATCAAAAGTGAGGCTAAATATCTTATCTTATTCTTACTGTCAGGAAAGTGGGGATAAATCTCTTATTGTTTCAAAGTTCCCTATGTGCTAAATAAACAAAGTTAATTATACGGGCTACAGTGTTAAATCACCTCTTGACAACCTTGATTTTATTGAATTTGAATAATTAACATATTTAAGGAGAGCAAATATGGCCTAAAAAGGTGAAGTTCTTGGTGATAATTTGACGACGTATTATTATGTCAAATATTTACACTCTCGTTGGTTGGTTCCTCACTTTAGGGGCTGCGACAACATGGTCATGTTGCCCCGTGTACTTTGGGTGAGTGTAGAATCTGTCTGATAACCGGTGTTAATTGGGATGTCTGTATGAGTGTGTGTTATCTGTAATTCTGGTAAGCACTGCAGACTATCAATTTCAAGTAGTTTCTACTTTTGCTACCAAATGCTACCATCAATGACACCTAGCTGAGAGCTTGGCTACTAGATAACACCACAACTGTCGGTAAACGTTGGAACTTAATAGAGCATTCATCAAATCTAACCTACAAATTTAGCTTCACACAATTTTAGTTAGTGGAAGGTTCTTTAACATGCCATGAATCTATGACATGGGCCAACTGGCTTTACTTCCCCTCCGAAGGAAGGCATACTGAGGGATTTTTAACGCTCTTAAAAAATTCACCGACTTCGGCCGGGTTTGAACCCTCGATCTTGGGCATAGAAGCTCAGCATGCTGTGAACTACGCCACCGAAGCCGCCATATACTCTCGTTGCAATCAGATTTTCTACTAACAATTCATTCATTTTAAACTTTGCGAAGTTCATGTTAAATTTTGCTGCACATTAAACATAAAGACCTATTTAAAATCCTATTCTACCTATTAAAAAACCTAAAATAAAACCTATTTTATGTTTTTGAAAACCTAAAATGACAATTTTGAAAACCATAAAATTTCATTCCCTATTATTGTACATGAATTGCAGCCAATGGCCATAGTAGGGTATTTTAATTGAACACCCGTAGGCTCCCAGCAAGTTCAATTTCAAGTAGTTCCAACTTTGGCTACACACTACCATTTGTAGTGGTAGGTTCTTTTACATGACATAAATCTATGACAAGACCTGCCAGGTTTATTTACCCTCCGAAGGAAGGCATACTGAAGGATTTTAACACTCTTAAAAATCCAACGACTTCGGCCGGGTTTGAACCCGCGATTTTGGGCATAGCAGTTCAGCATGCTACCGACTACGCCACCGAAGCCACTAAGTTAATTAACCAATCTGAAGGGCCAAAAACATGTTTCAATTAACTAGAAAACATATTGAGTGTTAACAGGTGTCAAAAGCAAATTTAATTACTGTAGTTATCAAAGTTAATACTGTACATAGAATCAAGCGTTTTCCAATACGGTTAATGTGTTTGCCTCAAAATAAAATTGCTTTAAATCGAAGTCAGAGAACCTTCATTCGCACTTAATTTTCAAATTTCGGGCAAAATTACGAGGGGCGTACTATATTGTTTTACACTTTATTTCTTTCTACCCAAATGAAGTACATTACACATCAGTTGTTATGTCCACCTTCTCATCATAATCTCCTTGTAACTTTATGCACTTTTGCCATCGATGTGTCAGTCTCTCCGACATTCCTGAAACCATTTTTTCAGATTGCTGCGTACCTATGCCTTGACAGTTGTGTCCAGTTCTGCAAAATCCGCAAAACGGCGACCATGCAATGGAACCATAGGGGCAGTCCACCGCCAAAGAAATGTCGGACAGTGCCATCAGTTGGCAAACGAATGGCGACATTGTTCTGGGATTATCAATAAATGATAAAAATGGTCCGGTTAGCTCAAACAATGCCAGCGTTTCGCCCCAGTGTGCCGCTGGGCTCGTCAGTTGGTACAGACACACCTACCAATATGCGTGGCTAGCCTTACCTTGGCAATCCAAATAAGGTTTTGAATATTCCCGAAGGGAACACGATGTAGTTTCCATTTGAGCGGATGAATTATCAATAAATGATAAAAATGGTTTGTTTTTATGAAAGGGAGTTTTACTGGCATGCTCGTGACGTCAATACTGCTTGTATTTTGTGTCTTGCATGGCCTTCTCAGTATGTGCTAGCCACGCGTATTGGTAGGTGTGTCTGTACCAACTGACGAGCCCAGCGGCACACTGGGGCGAAACGCTGGCATTGTTTGAGCTAACCGGACCATTTTTATCATTTATTGATAATTCATCCGCTCAAATGGAAACTACATCATATTCCCTTCGGGAACCTTATTGTTCTGGGACACAAAGGGCATCATCCTCATTGACTGGCTGGAATTGGGGGCCATGATTAACAGTGCAGCATATGTGACAACCCTTAAGCGCTTACGTTGTGCCATTCAAACTAAGCGGCGAGGAAAATGGACTAAAGGTGTGCTTCTACAACATGACAATGCCCGCCCCCACACTAGCCGAGAGACCACCGCTGCCATTGATCAAATGGGATTCACGGTGCTGCCACATCCACCATACTCTCCAGACTTGGCACCAACTGATTATCACCTGCGTGATCGCCGTTTTGTAGATCTGGACACAGCTGTCAAGGCATGGGTATGCAGCACTCCAAAGGAATGGTTTCAGGAAGGTCTGGAGAGACTGACACATCGAATGGAAAAAGTGTATAAAGTTACAAGGAGATTATGTTGAGAAGGTGGACATAACAACTGATGTGTAATGTATTTCATTTGGGTAGAAAAAAATAAAGTGTAAAACCAAAGGCCTTATGTGCTGAAGTGCTGCAGCACATTGTTTTATTTGAAAATAAATTACTTCAATAATTTTATCTTCAATGAAATACAGCACATTAAAGAAAGACGTTAGCCAAAGAATAGGAAATATTTCAACTCCCCTCACAACCAGGTATCTAGTCGTGTTTTCCACTCCAAGTCAGGCACTGGCTCTGCCGATCGCAGATCAGCGTAAATTTCTACTTTTATTGCAAGCGAACATGAACTCTGCCTTTTGCGCATGCATGCCCAACTTTGCCGTTGTGCTGTTGGGACAACAGCCAATACATCACAGTGATTCTTCAACCGCAGAGCGCCAGCACTGGTCACGCAAAATTAGAACGTGGCAGGGAGTACCTTCTAGTCTCTGCGGTAAAGCTTTAGAGGGAATCACTCAAAGCAAGTGGGGCAAAAATAGAGGAAGCCTTCAGCTGTTCTCGCCAGAAGTTCTTTTAGTACTCCCAGCTTACCTATTCTATGGCCAAACTTTGTAAATCAATGAAGTATAAAATTTATAATTTTTATGTTGTCAAACTTTAAGATTTTCTTTAAATAAAAACAAGTCTTGTATGTAAAATTCACTTTTGCTCAATATGAAGTGGAGAGCCTCTTGAGTGTCTCTGAGTGAATGTCGTTATGAATTATGTTTCTAAACATTTTTACTTCTTTGTGAGGGGATGGGTTACAGCACAGTACTGAATGCCTGCACTAGCCACCACTGTGTAAAACAATATAGTACACCCCTCGTAGGCTGAAAAAAATCTGACTTTTCCCTGACTTTCGAACCTTACTTGTAAGCCATGGTTGGTTCTGTTTGAAAGCAAGCAAAATAAATGTGTAGAACAGGAACCTGTGTGCCACAGCCCTGCTGCCAGTGCCAGTGCTACATGCTGTACCTACCTGTGGACTTGTGGCTTCAAGGGGTAATGGATAATGGAGATTGTACCTATGACATATGCTACTAGGAAGACCCCCGAGGTGGTGGCACCTATGATCATCCTGGCCACCATGAAGCTAACATAGTATGGTAGCACTGCCGCAATCAAGCCACTGACCAGCTGAGACACCAGGGAGATGAAGAAGATGGGGCGCCGCCCAAACCTGTCGACAAGCCATGCTCATTTTTGTGGATATAACACAAACAACTGGAAAGCAGAATAGGAAGGTAATTATAGCGGCAATGGCCGAACACAATCCTCATAACACTTCATAGCGTTATAATGACATGAATCTAATCATGCTGGTTTAAGGGTCTGTATTGATGTGATAATAATGTCAATTTTTAAACAATTCTTCTATCTGATCAAGCCTTGTACGCGGCAGATACCACAGTCATTAGAGGAATGACAAGAATTCATGATATTGAGAAACAGGAACGAATCATTCTTAGGAAAATCCATGGCGCTGTTTTCCGTGATGGAATTTGGGTCAGGAGACCAACAAAGGAACTTTATGAAAATACAGACACCATTATAGATAAATTTAGGAAGAGACATCTGCAGTTCTATGGACACATACATAGGATGGATGAGAACAGACTCACTAAGAAGATTTTCAATATCGTGAATGCAAGTAAATTAAAGACCAGTTGGTTAAAAGAAGTAGCCTACATGAAGACATGCAATTACTTAAAATCTCTGAAGACGACATTAAGGACAGAGAACAATTTAGAATTAAAATCAGAAACACGAAAATTGTACAAGTCTCAAGGAAGGACACATCAGGAAATAATGGACAGAGGAAAGGAAGAAAAAGCACAGTGAACTAATGAAGAGGTTTTGGGAAGAAGAGAAGAGAGAAAAAGGAAGTGAAGCCGTGATTGGCTCAAGTTCACATGCTCTACTGAAGGGGAATAATCGGAAATAATAATATATATAGTATAGTACATAGTATAGGATTAAGGAACAGCTAGAGCGAGAACTAGGGGGGCTTCAAACCTTGGAGAAGCTGTGCTGAACAGATTTTCACTTTGAAATTAGAAAATTTTAATAAATTTTGGGCTCCGTCCAAAATTGGTCAAGGTAATAGAGTTCACATTAACCAACACAAATTCTAAAGTCAAGTTCAGGGGAAAACTTTCTGAGCCCTTCCTTATAAAAACAGGCTTAAGACAGGGATATTGTTTGTCACCGCTGTTGTTTAACTGTGCTTTGGAATATATAATGAGAGTGTGATACAAGGATAACCCCAAGAACATCAACATTGGAAGTCCTAAAGACAACATTAATTTAAATTGTCTGGGATTTGCTGATGACCTTGCTCTCTTGGCCGACAACATTCAGGAAACCCGACAACAGGTTAAGTCACTACAGGAAATAGCCCAGAAAATTGGCTTAAAAATATCCTTCCAAAAGACAGAAATCATGTGCACTGACCTGCCACTTGCAAACAAAACCACAATAGAAGAACAGGAAATTAAAATTGTGGACAGATTTAAATATTTAGGAGAAATCATAACATACAATCTCAATGAGAAACCAACTTGGCATAATAGAATGAACAAACTGACCAGAGCACAATATATCACCAAGAACACATACTGTATAACAAAAAATGCCTCTCAATAGCCACCAAATTAAAACACCATAAAACAGTTACACAATCAGAAATAACATATGCCAGTGAACCCATTTTTAAAACAACTAACACTGCAGAAATAGACAGAATACTCAAGATAGAAAGAAGAATAATAAGAACATGTATAAATAAACAATACCAAAAAAATGGACACTGGAGACTAGCTTCCAATGAAACAGTTTACAAAGATATGGAACCGGTAATGAGCATAATTACAAAAATGCACATCTCATTCTTTGGACATCTCATCAAGACACCAGAAAACAGGATCAGTAGGAAAATAATAGAAAAATGATGGAACAGTAAGAGTAATATTAGATGGATTGCAGAAATCAAAGAAGATATGAAGGAACTACAAATTACAATTGAAGATTTACGAAACAAAACAGAAAAAATCAAGAAACTCAAAGACACACACATTAGATTAGAAACCAAGATCAACAAACAGACAAGGGTGATTTCAAATGAAGAAAGGAAGTTAAGATCTGAGAGAATGAAGAAGTACTGGGTTAACAGGAAACTGAAGAACCCTTTGTATAAAATTGACTAAAGTGGTCCTATGAAGGCCATAAATGTAAATAAATAAATAGTAAATATAAAACTCTTGGATGTAACGGGTAATCTCGAGAACCACTGGATGAATTTTGATGCTGTTTTCACCATTCTGTAAAGGATTTCTCGAGGAAGGTTTCTATAGAAAAACATTCATTTATGACCAAAGGAAACCGAGCAGTAATGATTTCAGTGAATCGAGTCTGAGAAAAACCTGTTGTCCGTGCACCTTTTAAGCTTACGCTGGGTAAACCGTTAACGATTCCAAGGCGGGTTGCTAATATATAATATATATATATATATATATATATATCAACAAATTTTGCTTGTTGATGAAGACCTGATATAGCTCAAAATATGTCCAAGTAATAATTGTAGTATGAGTCTTCAATCTTATGACTGGTTTGATTCAGCACTCTATACCTTACTGTCCTGAGCTAATTGTTACAACATCTGTTAGTCTACCCCTTCAGTTCTAGTCATCACCCTTCCTTCCATAACACCCCATTTAGACGTCCCGATTAGGGCTCGATTGAGATTAAGTTGGGACGTCTAAATGCAACAGGATATTATCTCTTTCCCTCCAACAGGTTCTCACACCTAGATAATCGCGTTCGTAGCCATTGTGATTGTCGGTTCCTTTTACCCCCCCCCCCCCCCCCCTGCTGTGTGAGTGAAGTAGGCAGTGGAAATGATGGCTATTTTGAATTGTCTTGCGTTTTGAAAGTGAGAAGTATGTAATGTTGGCCATGATGGTTATATGGTTGATATCAGATATATGAAGATTGAGAGACACGAAATGACGGAAGGAGAACACCAAGTGGATGGACAATGGAGATGGACAATAATAGACACGCTCATTTATTGAGATTACATGACAATAGACTACTAAAACAACTATTTAACTACTTTTGGTCATGTAAAACAAATAATTAGTTCAAAGAAGTTCAAAATTATTTAGATGAGTTGAATATTGAACATATGTCAGCAAAAAGGATCTTGAAAAATACTATCAAAAAAAGGTATGGCAAAGAAAACAGCAGAAACCAAATTATGGAAGGACATTGATGCTAAATGGGATCAATATAAATTAACACCAAGAAGAGAAGCTGTAGCCCTCTTCAGACTTAACACTGGCCATGACTGCCTTGCAGCTCATCTGAAACGAATCAACATCCTGAGATCTGAAGAATGCACACTTTGTCATGAACCTGGAAGTAAAATGGATAAGGGGCACCTGCTACATTGCAACAAACTTGATGTGACTGCTAGAACTTCTGGAAACCTCACACAACTCTATTGGAACGCAAGAAAGCTGATGGATTGGAATCCGGGCTAGCCATAGGAAACAACAACAACATATTGAAAAAAGGATTCTGAAGAATAAGGCTTACACTAAAAATTAGTCAACGAAAACAATATGTCATATCTGATGAGGAAAGGCTAGCCAGAATGGAGAGGGTTTGGAAGAGGAGGATGATGACAGCTAAATTCCCTGTCAATCCGCAGATGACTTAAATGTATTTGGTTTGATTTAAGTGCTCCAATGTGGGCGTGAGCTATGTAAATAAATAATACATATCTGATTGTGCGAGAAAAAAGAGAATAACCTTTTATGGCCATATCGCGAGATTACCTTCCACAAGATTGACCAATTGTTTGCTCAGTTTTTTTGCACATTAAGAAGGTTCGTCCCACGTATTTGACAGAAACTGAGAAGGATATTAACGAACTGGAATATCTGATCTCCATGACAGACAGGCTGTGAGGTGTGCTTTGAAGGAAGTCCATGGTTTTCAGGAGAAACCTCGGAAGAAAGGTACTGATAAACCCTGGACTACTGAAAGAAAGGAGTTACACTGGCAGAAAATGCGTCAATACTGGGCGAAGATCAAGACCCTCCAGTTGAATAAACGTGGTCGTAAGTAGGCCAATTCGAGAGAAGAAGAAGAAGAATACATGTATTTATTTCAGGCACTCGGAAATTAATTGTAACTCCCCAGCCAATCTAATGGGGTACACTTGTGCGATTCTATTAAGAGAAGCAATTTGTCACACACATACATTCACCAAAGGATGCACACTCTTTACAAATTCCTTAAAGAGCTTGTTAGTAGTGGTGGTGGTGGTAGCGATTGTTGTTTTAGGGGGTGGAACATGAAGGTCATCTGTCCCGTAAAGAGTTAGTTAATGCCCAATATATCCACAAGTAACTGTTGGCTTCAAGTTCCATCTTGCGATAGGGTTATACCTTACCTATCGGACAAATCTCCAAAGAGTATGGACCCAATTAGCACTCCCAACATGAAGAGAGCGTCGGCCGTTGCCCGCAGCCAAGCATTTTCACACACCAGGTCAAACTGAAAACAATATAAAATATTTGAGACTTTCACAATGCAATTAAAGGCTTTTGGAATGTTATGTTGCATTATTTGGCAATTCTCCTGTGGTTGTTAAACAACTTAGGCTTTTATTGGTGTGTACAAGTTGTTAGCCTGCCTGGACAAAAGCCTACAAGCCCAGACAACGTGTATCTAGTTATATCCTGTGGTTTGTTTTATATTTCTCAATTTATTCTATTTTAAAAGGAGCCTTACAAGTTTAAATTACCGAACTCAACTGGCCATATAAATTGGATGTCAATAACACATGAATATAATTTATGGAAGCAGATTTTTCATTATTTTTTTGACAATTTTGATATGTTTTTAAAATGTTCATTAATACTTCAATGTAACAGATCTGATTTTTAAAACAAATTTACATTGTATTTTTTACCATATTCGTAACAATTTCTTCAAATATTGTAGTTATCAAGTTAGACAGTATTTTGATTATGAACATTATTTTAAGCAGAATCTTTAATATTTTGGAAGGTTATTCAACGATTACTGAACAAATTTTATAGTGCATATTTTTATTTTATTGCTTATATTTGTTCATGGAATGTTAATGTTTAGATTAGTGATGCTCTTAGTTCAATATTTTTAATTTTAATTATAACCGAAGAAGGTTAAAAGTAAAGCCCTGTGTGGATGTGGATATCCACAAAAGTTTTCGCCATGCCGATATAGTTTGCATGGCTGTGGGGATAGCGGATAATGTTTGGATTAATTTTGCGGATAGTTTTGAATCCAATCCAAACTTGTTTAATATCATTATTAGGACCCAGATGCAGTAGCGGCTGGCCCATAAGGACTCCAGGACGGTGTCCTTCCTAGAGAACGAAAAGGGATTTACATTTCCTCTTGATATTTTAAGTCAAAAATTGAACTCTAATAATGCTAAGAAAATTACATGTAGCTCTATCAATCAGGAAGACTGTGTTTGGTGGTATCACGCTTTGTCAGCGCGCAGCACACCACAGCAGACTGGTCAGTATGGTGCTACGGACTCTTGGCCTTCCGCCCTAAGATTGTGCCCGGGCGAGGGGATTGAGACGTGCGGGGAGTATGGAGACTGGTGCGCTTTCGGGCTGCCAGAGGGGTAATCTGTGGGCGCGGTGTGCGGGCAGTTGTCTTGAAGCCAGGCGGAGTCCTTAACAGCTCTGTAGCACAGGTATATACGTCATCTCCCCTCGCTACTCTAGACGTCATGCAACAGTATCTACTACTATTGGTTAGTAAGAAAACTTGTGACTAGCATCAGAAGCCAATAAGAAGTAGATCGTTCAGGGTTGTCAGATGTGTCATTATTATCATTCTGCTGTCAGCATCCGCACGCTGAACTTCCATTAGACAAGCACTGTCACCTGATCCCAACCCGCTGTGACACAGGTTTGACAACAGTGAACAGCAGCAGCATTTCCTCTCACACCCCTCTACTGCATGCGCCCAGCCAGGGAATTACCCCATTAGCAAATAAAGTAGATGAATGAATAAAAGAAATCTCCACGGTTGCATATAATAAAAATTAAAATTAAATAAAAATAATCCATGATGTAGTATCATTGTCTTTATCTTTGAACACAAAAATATATAATTATATTAAATTGTAGCATCTGAGACCAGGGATCTCGATTCACATTGCAAGGATGAAGCAACACGGACCTCTGATTAGAATCCTGCGGTTAGTGAAGGTTGGCACCAGTGAGCTATTTCGCTTTCGTGCTGGAAAGTCTTACAGAGGTGGTAATATTCAGCAGTTGTTGCAATCTCTGTGTTGGTGATGATTAACCTGTAAGTCATTAAGCTTTGTAAGTACCGGTAGTGTCTTTGTTTAAATTTACCGGTGCGACTGTGGTTTGGAAGTGCTTACGCTTAATCTCCTGCCACGTTATTATTATGATTATTATTCCAGTTTTTAATTTGCAGTTAAATTCACTCTCTGCTTGTAATTTAAGTAATCTATCAGAATAAAAAGCAATTCAACAGGTTAGTATGAATGAAAATGAAACATAATGTGACTCGGGAGGTACATTTTCCTAAAATTCATCTGTCAGCTTGAACACTGACATTGATTGCTACTGGCACTTGTATATTTCCAAATTTGAATATTAAAGTATATTTCCAAATTTGAATATTAAAAGAAAAAAATCGTGTTCTATGCCGAATTCAAGTGATAATCCAGTGTCCACATTTTAACAGTCAACGCTTTAGGCTTGAGTTTAGAGTTATTAAAAGAATAATATTGTATATTCTATGTTATAATGAACTGGATAAATCGTTGTTTAATTCGTGTATTCATGCAAACTGGGATTTGTCAAGTTTTGAGCTCACAAGGATAATGCTATGATAAAGAAAAAGACCCAAACACAAGCTCCCTGGGAATCACGTTTTGCGTTTTCGTCTATACGTAATTTTCACATCAGGTTCTCAGTGTTGTTACCCTATGAAATCATAGTTGTAATACTAAATGAGAAAAACCTCTGATCCGACATCAGGAATATTGAGCAATAACGAGATATTTTCATTGCATATAAAAGTAACTCGATTTTACTCTTTTTGTCCTCTATCAATTTATGAAGAGGTGCGGGGAAAAATACTGTGATCGCCCTCCCAGCCTAAGAGTCTGTCGGCCGCCACTGCCCAGATGTTCATGACATATCATATTTTTCCGTTATGGTTTTTCATGACAAATGTAAGATGATGATTTAGGCAAATCTCATTCAAATTATTTCATTAAGCATAATTAACACTCCGAACTGAAAAGGGTTGCAATTCTGGCTGTATATCATTCATTTTGAATATAGCACATCACATACATCCCGATCACGAAAACAAAGATTAATGGCCGAGGGTATCTGATGTGCTGATCACGTGTCACCCCAATATCTGCAGGCCAATTGGCTGGGCAGCGGTCGCTTGGTACGCCTAGGCCCTTCATGGGCTGTAGTGCCAGAGGTTATTATTTATTTATCACATGATATACAAAGCCTAAGGGAACGAATTTCTCCTTAAATGTCTAAATATGTTGCTTTAAAATTTTTACCTAATTAAAAACAAATATTATTGTAATGCCAGTAGATTCGGATAATAAATGTGCAGATGCGAGCCGGATGCGTATAACAGCCATGCGGATGTGGATAACGTTTTGTTTATCCGTGCAGAGCTCTAGTTATAAGCTAACTGAAATTTGTATTACCGTATATTACAATTAGTTTCAATATATTATTGACTTAAAGACCGGGTGAATTAGCCGTGGTCGTTAAGGCATGACTAATGGCAGTCGCTCACATCCGGGAGGCGAGGAGGTTCGAATCCCCCCGCCGGCAACCTTGAAGATGGTCTTCTGTGGTTTCCCATCTTCCTTCCAGGCAAATGCCGGGGTTGGTCCCTAACTATAGGCCACAGCCGCTACCTTCCAACTCCTCGCCCTTCCCTTCCAACTTTCCTCCCCAACGGTACTTGTAGCTCACCCATTGGGTGTCCGTCTCGAAGCAGCTACAAAACTGGCGAGCCGAAATGTCCTCGGACACTCCCGGCACTAAAAGCCATATGCTCTAAAAAAAAAAAAAAAAAAAAAACTTAAAGGTGGATTATCTTTGTTTTACCTATTCATAAGAAAAAATAATCATTTTAATGTTTTGAGGAGAAAAAAGAATCAGCTGTTGACAAGTTAAATCCTTGAGTTATGTCTGTTAAAGAATTGCTCTTCAGTCAGTCAACACAATTACGTTGATATGCGAAAAATATTACATGATTAAAAATGTATATTATATTTGTTATAGACTACAGAAGAGGGAGAAAATTAAGGGATGACATGTTTCACTCGTCAAGTGAGCATCATCAGATCCAAATATGCAAAACAAAATGTTCTACAAAACACTACCAAACCCACAATGGACTTTCAAAAACAAAAAGCATGGCAAACACTTATGAAAGTGTGGCAATTATTACTGATAAACACTAAAGCATTAAGCTCCCAAAAAAAAAGAATTATATATTTTAATGTCTACAATGTTGCAAGACTGAGAAATGACGGTCCCATCAACAATCAGTCTCCATCCACCAACTAATCTATGAAGGTGTAGCTACTATTGCTGTGATACACTTAAACAATAAGTCCCAAACTAGAAATGTAAACTAATACCGTATGCGGAAATGTCCTACAAGTACTCTGCTGAGATGATGGTAATTAGCTACAACTGCAACATACAAAAACAGGGTTTGTCTACATGTGGTGCTAAGCGAGCAACAGCGAACAGGCGAATGGACATATCTCTCTCCCGGTTAAGATACAATAATGAACATGGAACCGCCAGTAACAACACCGTCAGAACGTTATCAATTTAAATAGCTGCTTCTGTTTGGATTTTCAAAGCAGCAAGACGCCAAAACTTCAAGTTGGAGGTTATACTTATTGGAGTGCCCTTGTGTAAATTAATGATCTTCAAATATAAATTTAAGCAATTATGTTTGTTTTGTTGCTTTAAAATGTGTAAAACCAAATTAATAGCATTACTTGGAATACGTTGTCAGTTGTTGAAAAAGGGGATATTCAAAAGAGTTGTTTACAAGGATATGCTATTGTGTATACTATTTATTCTGTGGAAAATTACATATTGTATCTGTAAAGCCATATGCTAAGTAAATATTTTGTTTTGTTTCTGAATGTCTCATTAATTGGAATTATTTTATGTTGACCGATTGAAAGTTACAATATTAATTGGCTCCATAAAATCATTGGTGACCTAACATCTAAAAAACGTTGAATTTCAGCATAAAATATAATGTATGAACTGAAACCCCGACATCTATACTAATATATAAAAATGAGATGCTATGTGTCTGTGTATTACTCAATCACACAAGAACCACTGGTCCGATTTACATGAAATTTTACATGGAAGTAGCTGTTTTACCTGACTAACATATAGGCTACTTTTGATTTCGATACTTTGCACTATTTAAAGATGGCGACCATTTTAATGACGTCACTACTCCCTTTGGTTTCAAACTTTCATATTTCCATTTCAAATAAAAAGAGAACGCTAAGAAATATCAAACTTTTGATGGCATATACGAGGTTTAATATTTCATTTTCTATTCGAAAGGTCCTCTTCACTTTTCGTGTATCTCTAACGGTTAGGGAGTAAAACCTAAATTTGTGCTATAAAACACGGTCAACGCCGAGAGGTTCCATCCTTACTCTCCCTCCGCGCAGCACCTCGCCTATCCCCTGTTTTAACTGTCACCTTCACATTTTAATTTATTTATGATCCATAGCAAAGCACGGGTACTTCAGCTTGTTTAAAATAAAGGTAAAACAGTCATTACACTGGTTGATGTAGAGCTCACCTCCATGACGGCACTACTGTGGTAGATGGTCCGGTTGTAGACCCAGCTGTCACAGTGAACCGTCTTGTTGGCTGGAATGTTACTCTCAAAGTATTCAGGAGTGAAGTTGGCGTCTAGTCTCCAACATGATGAATGAGCTTTTAGCACGTCGTCCCACGGGTAGCTCATGTTCAGTACCTCTGGCGCTAGACTGTAGGTAGCATTGTCGCCCTCAAATGGCAGCCGGCATCTGTTGGAGCATATTGCACTTCAATAATCACTGGACATGGGGTACAACACTCTGGTCGCATGCAGCCTTTGAACTGTTTGCTGCAGCCATAATACAGTAAAGATGACATGGAAAATTCAAATTATAGATTTGTGTTGTACTAATTGATCTGTGGAGATTAATTTTTAAAGCTACAAGGTCATTATCTATGTGTGCCCCGATAAACACGGCAAGCTAAGCCGCTGTGACTTGCGCAAAACGCGCATGTGCCTACACGATTCAGCCGGTGGTTGGTGCGCTCCGCTGACTCATGTCATTTGTCATTCATATGGGCGTGTATCTGCAAAGCTTAGACGTTAACGTTGCATGTTTAGTGCGTATTGTGATTACTGTGATTGTTGGTTAACTATTGGTCCCCGCCTCCCAAAGAGTCTCTCACAGGTGAGAAAGGAAAAACTAGCAGCTGGGCTCAAGAGATATTGGGAACGGAAGAGAGTACCGAAGAAGAACTAGTCATAAGCGCTCCTTACTGGGCTTAATCATCATCAATTTCCGTTTTCCAGCTTGGGCCGGGTCGGAGCAAATATGACACCCCTCCACTTTACTCTGTCTGTCCACCATCCTTCCTCAACCACTGAACTCCACTCCACACTCACACTGTCCTTCACCAAATCCATCCACCGTACTCAAGTCCCTCCATCATTTGTTTCGGCATTCTTTCTTCGTTCATCCTTTTCACATGTCCATACCATCTCAATCTGTTCTGCTCCAGCTTATCATTCAGCTTCTCTACATTCACTTCCTTTCTCACTCTATCTCTCCTAGTCTTCTGTACAATACTCCTCAGAAACATCATTTTGGCTGCCTGTATTCTAACTTCATCTCTCCTGGTCATCGGCCAAGTTTCTGCTCCATACGTCATTATTGGTAAGAAATAGGTCTTGTACATCACTTCTATAGCCTTCAGTGGTTTGTCTTTATCCCAAATTAAACTCCAAACCTTATGATAGAAAACACTCCCACTCTTGTTGATCTCCAGATCCAATCTTGCATTGTCCATCAATTCACTTCCTAAATATTTGAAGTGCTCTACTACTTCTTCCTGACCCGGTCGGAGACTGGAAGGAGGCTGTGGATTCTCTCTCTCTACTACTTCCAGATCCACATCTCCAATTTTAACAATCCATTTTCCTTCTTTCTTTCCTCCTGTCATTACCATGGTCTTAAATCAATAATAATAATAATAATAATAATAATAATAATAATAATAATAATAAAATGATTGATGACAGAATATGTAATGGAAATTGCACTACCTATAGCATATTCAGTCCTTCAGTGGCTAGGTTCATTAGAGCATGGTGAACTGAACGGTTTACCTGTGATCTGCCTTGGCTTGTAGGAAAACCCCCGCCAGCTTGTGTAAGGCACATGATATTCCTGGAAGGCACAGCAGAAAGTAGATTCTCTTTTGGTAGCGACCAAACTCCCCCAGATGTTTGAGCACATCATCAAATGCCATCCTGAAATCGAAAAAGAAACCCACAATTGAATCACACAGCTCAATTTGAGCAAAGCAAGGATTTTTAGTGGAATTTATGCCTCAATTATCGTGATTAGCCTTTGGAGGACCAACTTATCACTCTAAGGAAATGAGAGTAAATGCCAAAATTGAAGAAAGGTTGATTGTGGCAGGAGAAGAGATTGAGGAGGTTAAAACATTTCCTTATTTGGGAATTGTAGTGACAAGAGAAGGAGGAACAGAAGAAGATGTGAAAGCAAGAATAAGGAAAGAAAATGGAGCATTTACGCGGTGTGGAAGAATAAAAACATTGCTAGCAAGACGAAAATTAAAATTTTCATTACAAATGTTAAGTCAGTCCTTCTATATGCTTGTGGAACTTGGAAGGTTACATTTATAAACCGTTGTTTACGACGCATCAAAAACATCTGATGGCCGGAAATAATATCCAGCGGAGAACTATGGAGAATAACAAATCAAGTTCCAGTTGAAGTGGAAGTGAAAATCAAGAGGAGAAAATGGAAATGGATAGGTCATACTCTGAGGAGGCCATTGGGATCTGTGGAAAGAATAGCATTGGAATGGAATCCGCAAGGTGAACGGAGGAGAGGTCGTCCTAGGAAGACCTGGAGGAGGAGGCACTTGAAATTGGGAAGACCTGGAAGGAAGTTAAAGCATTGGCAAGTCGACGACCACAATGGAGACGTTTCACGGATGCCCTTTGTTCCAGTGGGAACAAGAGGAATTAAGTAAGTATCGTGATTAAGGGTTTGTGGCAATATCCTAATAAAGTGCCTCACTTTCGCAGAATAGTTTTGGAGGACCGCGTCTATTGTCTATTTGTGGATGGCTTTGTTGTCTTGTGTATATGAATGGTTTGATTGACCTGGATTTGATGAAGTTCACTTGACAAACTTGTAAATCCCTCATAAGCAATGCAAAAATAATAATTATACCATTTTTTTCATGTAGAGTGTCATATTTCCTGCCTAATGTAATTGGACAGTAATACGTGTTGACCACTGAAAGTTAAATTAAAAGTTTATAATTATATGCTGAATCAATACTACATAAATATATATTTTATATATATTTTATTGATTTTCATTTATTCTAAGCTGAAGATGACCTCATTGTAAGGTTGAAACCTGTCCAATATATAAAATATATATTTATGTAGTATTGATTCGGTGTATAATTATAGACTTTTAATTCTACTGTCAATACGGATATTTATGACATTTGTTTCCAATGGCAAATGTGCTTGCATTCACTGAAAGTTAACAATTAATTGTTTTAAAAATATACTATTTGGCAAATTGTCAAAAGAAGGACTAACCTGTTTATTACTGATGAGGTGATTGTATTTATTATGTGTTTCATTAGCTATTTTGTAAAGTAAGTGTCCGGGTACAAAATATTTAAGTTTAGATTTATTAAAAATACCAATATACTACATATAGGGGTGTGATGGTGCAATGATCAATTGCTTTGCCTCTCACCAAGACGAACCGGGTTCGGTTAGTTCCTCAGTTTAGGGGCTGCGACAACACGGTCATGTAGCCCCGTGTACTTTAGGTGTGTGTAGATTCTGTCTGATAACCGTGTTAATTGTGATGACTGTATTAGTGTGTGTTATCTGTTTTTAATTCAAGTAAGGACTGCATACATTCGATTTTCAAGTAGTTCAAACTTTTGCTACCAAACGCCACCGTCAACGACCAACTAGTTCTGAACTTTGATACTAGATGCAATCGGCTCCTAGCAACGAACGTTGGAATCTAAGAGCGTTAGTCAAATCTAACCTCTAATTTAGCTTCACACAGGTGTAATTAGTGGAAGGTTCTTTATCATGTCATAAATCTATGACATGGGACCGTCGGCTTTACTTCCCCTCCGAAGGAAGGCATACTGAGGGATTTTTAACGTTCTTAAAAAATCCGACGACTTCGGCCGGATTTGAACGCGCGACCTTGTGCATAGAAGCTCAGCATCCTACCAACTACGCCCCCGAAGCCGCCGAACCAGGTTCGATTTCTGGTTAATGCATGTGAGATTTTCGAAGTGAAATATCACGTCCTGTGGTTCAGATTCCACGTAAAATGGAGTTCCCGTGACTTATGATCGCGAGATTAACAGTCACGTAAAACTACAAGAATCCTTCCTTCCTATGCTAGAGCGCAGCAACTCCAACTGAAACCCCGGAAAAAATGCGAACTACAAGCCCGCTGTACTCTCTGTCACTCTGGCTGACGGAGCTAGCGCTCACGCAGGGTCACACTTCAAGTTGCTGAGCTCTAGTTGTCCTCTTCCTTTTGTCTGTATGAGATTTTGTAATCCTTCCAGACTTCGTTGGTTATATATAAACAGCAATTAATACATGATGGCGCAAACCTGCGCGAACCCGTGAGCGAGGAGAAAGAAGGTAGTGGAGGGGGTCACTGCTTTTCTGTGCTTCTGGGAGAGACACTAACGACAAATCGAGTTTCATTCGCTAAATCGCGACATCGTGAACGAAACTCGATTTGTCGTCATATATCGATTTGAATGGCTGCATGTGATTGGCTAGTTAAAGTGATTTCACTTCTGACCGGTAGATAGCTCTAGCGCAGCACTGACACGTCAGGTTGGAAGTAACAATATTGGCTTTAGCAACGAGCGAAGTGAACATTCCTCCCCTCTCGCTCCGGCTGCAGCACATAGACTCGCCCGCATACGAAACTCCTTCTGTACGCATGCCGTCAGGTGACAGTTGACTATTTATGATACAGGGCGCCCGGGAATGTTCTCCGCAGTGGCTACGTGCAGCTGCGAGTGGTTGCGTTATCAGCTTAGTTGGCAGCACTGTGTCCTTGAAAGAGGGACTCCCGCGCGTGTGGGAAATCCCTCAGTGTGTATTGCCATAAGCGAGCGTGTATATCATCAGTGTGTATTGCAGTAAGCGAACGTTCAGATAGATTATTGGAAGAGTGCAACAGTATACAGGCGGTAAAGTTTACTACTGAAGAGAGAGAGTATTTTTTTGGTGGAATACGTTTTTCGCGAAGGCGATTGGTTTACAGAAAATGTAAAATTAAGATTTCAGGCGCGGTTTCCTAATTCAAAGTGTCCAAACCGTGATACCGTTCAGGATTTGATAAGTAAATTTCGTAAGACTGGCTCAGTTCACGATGTACCGGGAACAGGAAGGCCTACCTTTTTAACAGACGAAAAACTTGATGAAATCTCCGATATAATGCTGCGTAGTCCAAGTAAATCAACACGAAATCTGAGGTATACAAAACTAATCA
Organism: Meconema thalassinum; assembly: GCA_946902985.2. NCBI lineage: Eukaryota > Metazoa > Arthropoda > Insecta > Orthoptera > Tettigoniidae > Meconema > Meconema thalassinum. Next base: position 197,378,421 of record OX336395.1, read on the forward strand.
AAAACGATTGAGGAACTTAAAGTTAATATCATTAATTACTGGTATATGCAGTCCATTCCGCAAGAATTTTTAGTGAAAGTCTTCGACAATATGTGTAGACGTGTCTTCGAACACAAGGACAACACTTCCAGCATCTGTTATGAATGGCTGTGGTGAGTACAAAGTTTACTGTTTGTTTGTTATGATGCAAGCGGCAGCCGTGTTGCCAACGTAACTGCTGTAGCTACCTCTCTAGACGCATGTAGGCGCTGCGGAGAACATTCCCGGACTCACTGTATTAGAACCTCATTTTTGCATGTATTTCTATAGGCCTATCGCGTATTTTCGATAAATCGAAGTAATTTTTATTTCCTATAAAGCACTTCGAGATATCGAAGGTCGACTCTAGTTATAAGCAGAATATATTTCTTCGTCAACGTCCGCAATAGCAACCGAAAGGTCAATTCGGTCATATTAACGAACAGCGCCGGAGTGGCTACTATCATTATGAAATGGTTAAGACATTCAAACAACTGAATTCTCAAGGCATTGAGATGAGAAAAATACCGACAAATTATTCAGGAAGTCGGACATTGTATTAAACTGCAGTGTCCTACTTACGATGTAGAAGAATACAGACAAACTGTACACGCATTTAAAAATGCTATGGTGAAATTGTGTACTTTCTCTTTAAATACCCTTATTTTTAACTCCTCGTTGTTCGAAATCTCAGGTATTCTACTGCATCCATGCCACGCACTAACGATCCATACAAACCAGACTTTAGATCGATAGCTTACACGACCACCTCGTAGGGCAGTGGCTAGCATTCCTGTGTGTCACCCCTGAGGTCCGAGTTCGATCTCCGGCTCTGCTAGGAAATGTAATTCTGGTCTGAGGGCCGGAACGGGGTTATGCCGGCTCGACGCGACACAATTCTCACAACGGAGGACCGGGTTCGATTCCCGGTCAATGTATGTGAGATTTTCAAAGTGAAATGTCATGTCGGATTCCACGTAAGAAGGAGGTCCCGTGGCTCATGATCACGAGATTAACGGTCACGTAAAACTACAAACTTTCTTTTCTTCTTAATCTTCACGAAATGCAAGATTTTTTCCTGTACTAGTGAGACGATTTGGAAGATTTTGGTATAATCCTCACCTTAAATCCCTCTGGTTTAAGAGCTCGAGTTTTGTGAAACATACAACTTAAATAGCATTATATACTCTATATTATATATGAATGATTACACACACCCAAGTGCACAGTGCTAATGACCAACATATCCCAACAACAGCAGCCTGTTTGCCTGTTTTCACCAGTGAAAATCTAACGTTTCGTGGACAAAGTTTCTGTCAGGATTTCTACGAGTAGCCATCTTTAACGCACTATTATTGTCTGGGGAAGTCAGCTTTGCTAAAACATTATTCTATTCGTTCTGCGTTTTCTCTTTCGCTGTTTGAATCCAATTTATTTTATTCAGAAGATTGATTACTTATGCAATTCTTAATCATGTGAATAAGTCCTTATCTTGCCGGATTTATCTTGAGTGATTGGAAATCAAACTTCCTCTAGAGTTAAGATTAAGTTATAATCTATGCTTTATAGATGATAGATGGTGCAGTTGGATGTTTAAAGGAAATTGTTTGATAGTTCTATATTCGGATGATTAGTGGCATTCAATGAATTATTAACGCATGAGCGAACCTGACAGCCACCGAGGGTTTCAAGTTTTATGGAACGTTAGGCCTATATGTAATGGTTACAGTGTGTAGTTATATATATATATTTATATATACCATAAATCCAAAATATCACAATTTTAATTCAGAGTTTAGCGTTTTTTTAGCAAATTTGTTACAAGAGGATTTTGTGTTACACAATTATTTAGCAATAATGACTACAATAATATACATTAATGATTTATGTATTTATTTACTTATTTATCGTATGGCTTTTAGTGCCGGGAGTGTCCGAGGACATGTTCGGCTCGCCAGAGGCTGTAGCTGCTTCAAGCGGACACCCAGAGGGTGAGCTACAAGTTCCGTTCAATTTCAAGTAGTTCCAACTTTCGCTACCAGATGTCATCGATACCCAGTGGTGTACGTTGGAACTTTGATAGAGCGCTCCAATGAAACCTAGAAATTTAGCTTCACACAAGTTTAGTCTGTGGAAGGACCTTTACATGTCATTTATTTATTTATCGTATGGCATACATGAAAATTATTTATAATTTGACATCAAGGTTATAAACATAATGAAGTGCCTGTGGTGTCCCTAGGAAGAAGTCGCTGAATTCACTACTGTAAGATGTTTGTGGGCATTCTTGAACTATGTGCCGAACAGTCTGTCTTTCAGGACCGCACTCGCAACATGATGAAGATTTTTTCCTCCACTTGTACAGGAGATCCCCGCATACACCGTGATTGGTCTGGATTCTATTTAATTTTGACCAGGTCTTTCTAGGCTGAGTGAACCCTGGCACCTTCTCAGTTATGCGTGGTATTTCTGAACTCTGTGGAGGGGCAAACGAATTCCAATCAGAAGAGTCAGGTTGAATTTGTTGGTTGCAAGATTCTCCGCTGTGCAGATAGGAGGATGTCTTGAACGGAATAGTTTCACTTGTAGATCAGCAATATCTCCATGGATAGGTCTAGGCCATAAATCTATGACATGGGACCGACGGCTTTACTTCCCCTCCGAAGGAAGGCATACTGAAAGATTTTAACGCTCTTAAAAAATCCGACGACTTCGGCCGGGTTTGAATCCGCTATCTTGGGCACAGCAGTTCAGCATGCTACCGACTACACCACTGAAGCCGCTACAGTAATGATAATGAATGATAATGAAAAGTATCTGGAAACAAAGTAGGCTATGTGAAGATCAAGAGATCGGATAAGTTTAAATATGTTGGTGAATGGATCCAGCCTAACGGACTGGATAAAGAATCATACAGTGAGTCCGGGAATGTTCTCCGCAGCGCCTACATGCGTCTGCGAGAGCTAGCTACAGCAGTTACGTTGGCAGCACGGCTGCCGCTTGCATCATATTAGCCTTTCACGAAATGATTGCCGGCGTTCGAGATGGGAACTATTCTTTGTTTACTTGTGTCACACGTCAGCCTGCTTCGTTGACAGGTACAGTTGCGCGAGTAGGATATGACTCAGCTCAAGTAGCCTCTGTCATCGTTTAACTGTCCGTGGAGACATGAGCTCCTATGACGCACAATGCTGCTTGACTTGCATTCTGTCATCACTGTGTTCCCTAATAACAAGCAAACAGTATACTTTGTACTCACCACAGCCATTCATATAACAGATGCTGGAAGTGCTGATGACACATACGCTCGCTAATTGCAATACACACTGACAGGCTACAGCCCACACGTGTGGGATTCATCCTGTCAAAGACACCGTGCTACCAACTAAACCGATGACGCAACCACTCACAGCTGCACGTAACCACTGCGGAGAACGTTCTCGGGCGCCCTGTATAAAGGGACGATCAGAAAGATGGAGCTAGCATATAAATTAGTGCGGAATAGATACAACAAGAGAGCAATATCTTACAGGGCAAAAATTAGACACAAATCCATAGTTGTCAATCCATAGGGATTCCATAGTTCAGAATGTCTGATACTGAACAAGAAAGGGGGAATGGAGGAGATAGAGAAGAAAGAAAGAAAGAAAGAAAGAAAGAAATAATACTCTTGAGGAAGATCTTAGGACCCGAAAAAAACATGGTACATGGCGGAAGAGAAGAAACGAAGATTTATAAAAACAGGCAGAGAAAATCACAGATATCATACGGAAGAGAAGAATAAAGTTTTATGGACATCTCACGAGAATGAGCGAGAGTCGACTAACGAACAAAATCTTCGACTATATCACCAAGATAAAAGGCGACTTCAAAATGGGTGGATGGAACAAGAAAGGACATGGTGGAACTTGGGATCAGTCTAAAAGAGATCATGTTTCAAGCTACGGTTGATAAATTCAAGGGGTTGCAGGAAAAGCAAAGTAGAAGAGACGAAGAGGAACCACAGCAAAAAGATGAAGAAGTTCTGGGAAAAGAAAAAAGTCCTAACCAGCAACTCAATTGTTTCCCGTGGTCCAAAGTAGGCCAAAATCGAAGAAAGAAGAATATACAGTAGTTCAATAATCCCTATATATACACAAATGAAATTTTGTCTGTTTTTTTTTCTTCTGAATTTCCACGGAAATTTAAGTTATTAACTCGTTTCAGACTGTTTTATGACGGTTGCGCGAAAAAACAAATTTTATGTCTGTCTGTGTACAAATTTTTTACGTATCACTCGAGAACGGCTGGGTGGATCAACGCAAAATTTGGTACAGATGTCCATCCGAGGCACGACAGTAATCGTTGATGTAACTCTTCTCCGTACCTCTCATAAAAGGGGGCCCACTCCCTTAAAATACGTGCTGAAATTGGCGTAGAAGGACGAGACAAAGCTCATTTTCAGCCCCTCCATGTGAAAACAAAACTCGGAGGCCCTAAAGGATCACCGAAAACTACATTTTAAGACTCTAAAACCAACAGTTTCTAAGATATTCTCAGAAAACTAATTTCGTTTAATAAACTAACGAAGGAATGCAAGCCGGTAACCATGGCAACAGAATCTCAAGAGGTGACATCCAACTTTCCAAGACGCAATGCCATCCCATTACTGTGAAAGTTTCCAAATGGCTATAAGGTTATCACGGAACCAACATAGACTATAAAATTCATCAATTCGCTGAAGGGGGTCAAGGGGTACCCTAGATTTTTTTTTCACGCGACTTACACGTGCGTTATGTCGTACAGAAGGTCTATTAAATCTCCAAACAGCAACATTATTTTCAAAAATTCCTGAATTGAAATAGTATTTTTTGCGGGTGGAGGCAAAATACCTGAATTTTCATACACTGCAAGCCTTTATATTTTATTAAAGGGGTCTTCCTAGGGATGGGGACTTTACACAACGGTGAGGGTCAGTTTTGATGTGACGAGTATTGCGCTTCATCAACGAGGTTTTCAAATTCATTTTCACATCAGAAAGGACACGTTAGGTGAATATAGTTTGACAGCACATTTTAACTAATGATTTATTTTTGTCGACAAACGGGTTCATCGTTCGAATGGTTTTGTTTGATACTGTGTGGTTGATATATCTTTATCCTTATGTACGCCTATAACTCGTGTTCGGATGCTTGGAGCATCGTGAAATTAGATACGGTAACCATGAGAGTCAATACACCAATCATACTAATATATAAAAATGAGATGGTGTGTCTCTTTCTGTCTGTCTGTGTGTTACTCAATAACGCAAGAACCACTGGTCCGATTTAAATCAAATTTTGCATGGATGTAGCTGATTTACCATGTTTACATATAGGATACTTTTCATTTCGATATTTTGCACTATTAAGAAATGGCGACCATTTTAGTGTTGTCACTTCACCCTTTAGTTTCAAAATTTCATATTTCCATTTCAAATAAAAAGAGAACGCTAAGAAATAGCAAACTTTTGATGGCACATACGAGCTTTAAAATTTAATTTCCTATCCGGAGGGTCCTTATCACTTTTCGTGTATCTCCAACGGTTAGCGAGTAAAACCCACATTTGTGACGTTACTGCACCCTTTGGTTTCAAAATGTCATATTTCAATTTCAAATAAAAAAGAACGCTAAGAAATAGCAAACTTTTGATGGCATACACGAGCTTTAGCATTTAATTTTCTATCCAAAAGTTTCTTATCACTTTTCGTGTATCTCCAACGGTTGGCGAGTAAAACCTAAATTTGAGCAATAAAACACGGTCAAGACCGAGCGGTGCAGTATATCTCTACATATATAACAAGTAGTTCCGTGAAGATCTAAATAGCCTCTTTTCATATATCCTACTAATATTAATTTCCCCTATCAACATACAAGTTGTCAGTTTGATCGCTGTACTAGATTCGAAAATATTGAGAACCGTCTAAATATTTTGGATGGTCACCATGTTGGATTTTATATTATAGGCCTTAGATTCATGTACTATTACATGAAGATTATTGTGTAGGTGTTTTATTCAAACTTCAATCGCATGATTAGGACACAAGAAATAAAAGCGGGATTTTAAAATTTCGCTCAGCCGCCATATTGTGGTTATGAAATAAATTTAAATGAATTAGACGCCAGTCGATTATAATTTGTATAAGCATATACCGTATCAAGTTTCACTGCGCTCGGATGGTTAAAACGCAAGAAACGTCCATTTGAATATTTAAATTTCGCGTAGCCGCCATAATGGATTTGTGCTCGCCAGGTTATTGAACGTCCCATAGGTGAACTTATGCTTATAGCCTCTATACACTTACAAACTTTCAGTTTGATTGCTGTAGTAGATTAATAGATATTGAGAACCGTCTAAATATTTCGGATGGTCGCCATGTTGGATTTTAATATATATAGGCCACAGAGTTATGTACTATTAGATGATGATTATTGTGCACGTTCATTATGCAAATGTTGATTTCGATCCCATGATTACAACACAAGAAATAAAAACTTAAATTTCGAAATTCACACAGCCGCCATCTTGAGGTTACGTAAATAATTGAACCAAATTTGATACCAGTGCCTTACAATGTGTATAAACATTTCGTGTACGAAGTTTCATTGCGTTTGAATCATCAAATCGCGAGAAAAGTCTATTTAAAACTTTCAAATTCGCTTGGCCGCCATGTTCGTATTGTAGTTAACCTGTTTTTGAAAGCCTCATAGATTAACTTCCGGTAGTGCCCTTTATCTCCGTACAAAATTTCATGGTGATACCGGTAATAGTTTCAGAGATATAGAATGCCGGTGAAATATTTCGCACAGCCGCCATCTTGAGGTTATGTAAATAATTAAACAAAGTTAGATGTCGGTGCATTACAATTTGTATAAACATATACTGTACCAAGTTTCATTGCGATTGGTTGGTTAAATCGCGAGAAAGGTCTATTAAAGATCGCAAATTCGCCTTGCCGCCATGTTGATTTTGTAGTTACCAGATTTTCAAAAGTCACATAGGTGAACTTCTAGTAGTTCCCTTTATTACCGTACAAAATTCCAGGGTGATATCGGTAATAGTTTCGGAGATATTGAATGCTGGTGAAATAATTCGAACAGCCGCCATGTTGGATTGGTGATAGGTAACAAAATTTAAAGGACACGGCCAGGGTTGCCCGGAATAGTGCTATGAACTTACAGAGTTTCATTGAAATCGCTCCAGCCGTTTAGAAGTTATTGGGGGGGGGGGGACACACCATCTCACACACACCACCACACACACACACACAGACAGGCACACGGACAAAAGGTGATCTCATAAGCCTATTTTTTCGTAAATGAAAATAGGCTTAAAATGAAAGTTTGTCTGTTATTTTCTGAATTTATACGGAAATTAGAGTTATTTACGTGTTTCAGACTGTTTTATGATGGATGCGCGCGAAAATATTTTTTTTGTCTGTCTGTTTGTTTGTTTGTTTGTTTGTCTGTGGACAACTTTGTTCCCTTAAACCTCGAGAACGGCTGGGTGTATACGCCGGACGTTTGTTTTAGACGAGTGAAAAATCTTAATGGAAGCCTGGAGGCGAGTTACTACCGTACCTGTGTTGTTATCAGCTGCCCCAAGCGATCCGATGATTGACAAAACTGTTTCACACTACTCCTGAAGTACAGTCATTGGCAAATATAATGACGTTCTGTTCGTAACTACCTAACGTGTACTTCCAAGTCACACAATACTTCGACGTGAACTGTACTGTCTGCTCAAGTCTGGAATCCCATTACATCAGGTCGGTGGTGACAAGTGTGAAGCGATAGGGTGAGAGAGTGAGTGTGTGTAGGCTCACCCGCAGGCTTCAAGGTCAAGGGCAATCGTCTAAAACAAACGTCCAGCCTATATCAACGTAAAATTTGGTACATATATCCATCAGAGGCACGACACCAATCATTGATGTAACTCTTCTCCCTACCTCTCATAAAAGGGGCATACCCCCTTAAAATACATGCTGAAATAGGCGTAGAAAGACGAGACAAAGCTAATTTTCAGCCCATCAATATGAGAGACAAAATTCGGGGACCGAAAACCACATTTTAAGGCCCTAAAACCAACCGTTTTTGAGATATTCCCAGAAAACTAATTTCATTTAATAAACTAATGAAAAAATGCAAGCCGGTAATCATGGCAACAGATTCTCAGAGGTTCATCTATTGCTGTAAGATGCAATGCAATTCCATAGTGTGAAAGTTTGCAAACGGCTAGAAGGTTATCAAGGAACCAAATTAAGCAGTAAAATTCATCAATGCACTGAAGGGGGTCAAGGGGTACTCTAGATTTTTTTCACGCGATTTACACCTGCGGGTGTGGTACGGCAGGTCTATTATATCCCTATCCCTATAATATATTATTATTATTAGTATTATATTATGGCGTACAACGACGAGACAAATCCCCTCGGTGCCAGAAAAAAAACTCGGGGGCCCTAAAGGGTTCTTGAAAACTACATTATAAGGCTCTAAAACCAAAGGTTTCTGAAATATTCCCAGAAAACTAATACAATTTAATTTAACAAACTAATGAAGGAATGTAAATCGGTAACCATGACAACCTTATCTCAAGGGGTGGCAACCAACTTTCCATCTATTTCTGTAAGAAGCAATGTCTCCACTTATTATATTTCTGTGAAAGTTTGCAAATGGCTATAAGGTTATCACGGAACCAACGTAGACTGTATAATTCATCAATGCAATTAAGGGGGTCAAGGGGTAACCTAGAATTTTTTCATGCAATTTTCACTTGCGACATATAGTACAGAAGGCCTATTATATCTCCAAACAGCAACATTATTTTCAAAAATTCCTGAATTGAATGAGCATTTTTTGCGGCTTTTAGGAATTTGGGCCATTTGAGGTTAAAGAAAAAGGAAGATTGCAGTTTTACGTGACTGTGAATCTTGTGGTTATGAGCCACGGGTCCTCCTTTTTACGTGGAATCCGAACCACAGGACATGGCATTTCACTTCGAAAATCTCACATGCATTGACCGGGAATCGAACCCGGACCGCCTTGGTGAGAGGCATACAGCTAGACCGCTGAGCCACCACGCCCCCCCCCCCCCCCTGAGGCAAAAGAAGCTGAATTTTCATGCACCACAAGCCTTTATAATTTATGAAAGAGGTCTTCCTGTGTATGGGGACCTTAACACAACGTAGAGGGTCAGTTTTTATGTGACGTGTATTGCGTTTTGTCTACAAGGCTTTAAATTATATTTCACGTCAGGAAGTACACGTTAGGTGAATTTAGTTTGAAAGCACATTTTAATTATTTTTTTCGACATACGGGTTCATCGTAAGGATGATTTTCTTTGATACTGTTTGTAGATATACCCATATTTGGAAATCTGGGTGATATGTTGTAGACAATAGAATTATCTGTCTTTCTTTGTGTGTATCTTTATGTACGCCTATAACTCGTGTTCAGAAGCTTGGTGCGTCGTAAAATTAGGTATGGCATCCATGAGAGTCAATACACCAATCATTTATAAAACTCTTCACCGTACTTTTCATACAGTGGAAGGGTGGATATAGGGAAAAACTTCTCAAAATGGATGCTAAAATAGGCGAAATATAAAAAGTATCCTAGAAGGACGATCAAAGCATATGTTGCGCTTCTCAATGTGCAAAATTCGGGAGTCTAAAAAGGGTCTCCGAAAACCCCATATTAAGGCCCAGAATGACAAACCGCTAACCATTGCAACAGTAGCTCAATTGATAATGTCTGGTGTTAACACCGAACACCGTTCGAAGAACGGGTACTTCTGCTAATCATTTATAAAACTCTTCACCGTACTTCTCATAGAAGGGTGGGCATAGGGAAAAACGTTTCAAAATACATGATAAAATAGGCGAAAAATAACAAGTAGTTCCGTGAAGAACTATACAGCCTATTTTCATATATCCTACTCATGTTAATTGCCTCTATCAACATACGACATTTCAGTTTGAAGGTTGTGATAGATTCGTAGATATTGAGAACCGTCTAAATATTTCAGATGGTCGCCAGGTTGGATTCTTATTTTTGTACTATTACATTAAGATTATTGTGTACGTGTGGTATTCAAACTTCAATCGCATGATTAGAACACAAGAAGTAAAAACGAGATTTTAAAATTTCGCACAGCTGCCATCTTGTGATTACGCAAACAATTGAAACAAATTAGATGCCAGTGGATTAACATTTGTATAAGCTTTTAACGTGCAACGTTTCACTGCACTCGGATAGTTAATTCGCGAGAAACGTCCATTTAAATATTTATACTTCGCGTCGCCGCCATATTGGATTTGTGCTCGCAAGGTTACTGAAAGTTCTATAGGTGAACATATGTTCATAGCCTCTATGAACATAAAGATTTCAGTTTGATTGCTGTAAAAGATTCATAGATATTGAGAACCGTCTAAATATTTAGGATGCTCGCCATTTTGGATTTTTATACGTAGAGGCCATAAAGTTATGTACCATTCAAGGACAATTATTGCCTAGGTTCATTATTCAAACTTTCACTTCGATCGCATGATTACGACACAAGAAATTAAAACTTAATTTTAAAATTTCACACAGCCGCCATCTTGAGGTTATGTAAACAATTGAACTAAATTAGATGCCAGTGCATAGCAATATGTAAAATGATTTACTGTACCACATTTCACTGCGCTCAGAGAGATAAATCACGAGAAAAGTCTATTAAAATGTTTCAACTTCGCTTGGCCGCCATGTTCGTTTTGTACTTTACAGGTTTATGAAAGTTACATAGATAAACTTGTATCAGTACCCTTTATCAGCGTACAAAATTTCAGGGTGATATCTGTAATAGTTTCGGAGATATAGAATGTCAGTGAAATATTTCGCACAGCCGCCATTTTGAGGTTATGTAAACAATTGAACTAAATTAGACTCCAGTGCATTACAATGTGTATATTTGCTGTACCAAGTTTCATTACGTGCGGATAGTTAAATCGCGAGAAAAGTCTATTTAAAAGTCTCAACTTCGCTTGGCCGCCATGTTGGTTTCGTAGTCACCAGGATTTTGAAAGTCTCATAGGTGAACTTCTAGTAGTGCCCTTTATCACCGTACACAATTTCAGGGCGATATCGGTAATAGTTTCGGAGATACTGAATGCTGGTGAAATATTTCGCACAGCCGTCATGTTGGATTGGTGAGACACAATAAAATTTGAAGGGCACGGTCGGGGTCAGCCAGAATAGTGCTATGATTTTTCCGAGTTTCATTGTAATCGCTCCAGCCTTTCAGAAGTTATTAGGGACACACACACACACACACACCTCTCACACACACGCGTACAAAAGGTGATCTCATAAGCCTTTTTTTTTTTTTCATAATATGAAAATAGCTAAAAATAATCCTACAAGGATGACCAAAGCATATGTTGCGCTTCTCAACGTGAGACACAAAACTCGGGAGTCAGTGTGATATTGCCAAAAAATTGCTCTGACAAACTTATGAAGGAATGAACACCCCCTAACCATTGCAACAGTAGTTCAGTTGATAACGTCTGGTTATTAATACCGAAAATCGTTCGAAGAACGGGTACTTTTGCTAGTAATAATATACACCCTCTGTCTGAAAAGTTCGGTGAATGGGCTATATTACGAACGGATTGTTGACTTACCTGAAACAGCCGTTACTGTCCTTCGAAGTAATCCCCGTGGATGGTTATGCACTTCTGAGAACGACTGAACAAGTCCTGGAAACTCCTGGCATAGTCTTCTTTAGGAATAACCTTCAGTTTGGGTCGTCACAACTCTAAATTGAAAGCATGAGAGAAGCGTGACTGTATGCAACCTGCCTTGCACACCTGATAGACGGGCGGCAGTGAGAAGGGTGAATTTATGCAACCTAACGTGCACACCTGTACGACGGGTGGCAGTGAGAAGGGTGAATGTTCCGTGGAATGGAATGGTCCTGAAAACCATCGTCACGGGTGACGAGACCTGGTGCCTGAGATAGGACTTCGAAGGCAAGCGTCAAAGTATGGAATATCGGGGTCCAGAGTCGCCGAAAAGCCCTGAAGGGGTCTCCGAAAACCCCATATTAAGGCCCTTAAATTAACAGTGCGTGTGATATTCGGACATTTCGGACATCAAACGTAATGTGACGACCCAACTGAAGGCTATCCGTCAGGAGGACTATGCCAGGACTTGTACAGCCGTTCTAAGAAGTGCATAACCATCCACGGGGATTACTTCGAAATATTGTAACGGCTGTTTCAGGTCAGCCAACAATCCGTTCGTAATATAGACCCATTCACCGAACTTTTCAGATATAGGGCGTAGAAGTATACACTACTAGGAGACCTGTGCGAGAAATCTCGCATGAGCATGAATTACCCACCGGGCTTTACTGTTGTGTGGGCTTCTAGTTTTCTTGTTTAAAGGCACATTTTAAACAAATTGTCGATATTTACAAAATCAGAGTGCAATATTCGTCACTGCTGCTAGTAATTCTGTTTCTTTTGAATACACTATCGGTTTATCGTGAGCGCCCCATTTATTAAACCACCCGTCTGGCGTTGCTGTTATACGAGCTCGACGCGACACAGTTCTGGCAGGGGCTATTGTCTTCTTTATTTGTTTAACCTTTGTGTGACCGCACGAAAAAAGAAACGTATTTGGTCGCGCACGGGTATAGTTAGTGACTTTCCTTTTTTAAACCCACAGTGCAATACGTAATAAATAGGAACCGGACTTTTAGGGTTTTAAAATTGTCATTTCAAAAACCTATCGTAATAAAGTTTTTTTTTAGGTTTTAATATGTGGTGTAGAATATGTGTTTTAATAGATTTTTACGTTTTAAGTGTAGCAAAAGTGTACAAACTGCGCAAAGCTTAAAATTAATGCCTAAATATTAGTAGAAAATGTGACTGCAACGAGAGTGTAAATATTTTACACAATGATACGTCTTTATCAAATTATCACCGAAAACTTCACTCTTTTAGGCACTATTTGCTCTCCTTAATATGTTAAATATACAAATTCAATAAAACCAAGTATGTCAGAGGTGATTTAACACTCTAGCCCGTTTAATTAACTTTGTTTATACAGGGTGCGTCAGAAATAACTGACGAATTTCAATCGTAAATAACACAGCAACGCAACACGATATTCACAAATTTATTGCGCAGTTTAAAAGAGCCGTGTTTGCCATTTTTGTCACATAGATTGGAGTGGCAGATCTAACACCTGTATTGGCCACAGCACTTAAGCAGCTGTTATTGTCTATGTGCGCGCGGCCTGGGAGAACAAGTGCATCGCCTCGTCAGAGCTAGTCAGTCGCTAGTATGGCGTGGAGTGGTGAGCAGCTTTACATTAGCATCGAGGTTTCGTGATTGAAACGTACTTCAAAAATGCTGACTCTGTTACCACAACACAGCGTTTATTTCATAGACACTTAAGGTTACATAGACAAGCGAACGTTCCAAGCAGGAATACCATTCTGTTATGGGTGAATAATTTGAGAGGCCAACCGCAGAGCATGTTGCGAGACTATCCTGGAAGCTGTGGCAACTGACTCCAGACTACCGGCAAGTGATGAAGCATACTTTCTTTTGTCGGACTATTTAATAAACAAAATTTTCGGTACTGGTCCGCAACCAATCCTCGAAACATCCATGAGTGACCTCTCCACAGCGAACGTGTGACCGGTGCGCTGTCGCTAATTTCGGAATTCGGGGCTACATGACCGCGTTGTCACAGCCCCTAAACTAAGGAACCAACCAACTAATTTCAGAGTTGTAGGCCCTTGCTTTTTTTAAGAGGAGGACAAAACTGTGACAGTAACATCTGCTAGTTACGTACAGCTGTTAGGCAACTTCCTGCAACCAACATTAAAGTACTTTTTTTTTTGTTGGTAGGAAATCCTCCTGTGTGGTTTCAGAAAGATGGTGCCACTGCACACACAGCCAGGGCATCGATGAGCCTCCGCAGAGAGATGTTTCCAGAACGTTTAATCTCCTTACATGGTGACGTTCCATGGCCAGCAGTAGTGGAGTGGTGGCGCTTCTGCTTCACTTGACACTCCTGTGCCCAACAAACCAACATGGCCGCCGCGCGAAATTGAAATAATTAATATCTCTCAAACGCATGGTCCGATTTTGACAAATGAGGTGTCGTTGGACTCGGGTTGACGCCCTCTTTCCAATGGACCACTCATTTCAACCCCTAAATAAAACCTACCCCTACTAGGGGGTGAAATTGTATTTTTTTAGTGAAAGCCTCTTTTCAAATGGGACATGTATAAGGTGCGCTGCTAAAATGAACTTAAATGTGGTTGCTCATATCGCGCATGCGTTTTTCTGGCTGCCGCTATGGATGAACATTTTTGTTTTTGTTTTATACGCATGCGCACTTGGGATTTTTGTAAGAGGGCGAGCTCTTTGAAAAAAAATGATTGATAAGAAGAGGTTTTGGTGGTGAGGAGAGAACCAGATAGTCGCCTACTTTCCTACGACGTTTGCCGATATCTCTCAAACGCAAGGTCGGATTTGGACGTGTGACGTGTCAAATCGCTTGTCTCAAAGCCCTATATATGTTATTAATAGGTTAAAGTTTTGAGAATGAGGGAAACAGGCGTTTTGGGGTAAAATTATGATTTTAGACTTTTTCTGATATTTCACGAATGCCTGGTCGGATTTGGTCCTATGACGTGTCAAATGGCTTGTCTCGAAACCCTCTTTATTTTGGTAATAGGTTAAAGTTTTTGAGAATGAGGGAAACAGAATTTTTTGTTGTAAAACCGTGATTTTAGACTTTTTGTTATATCTCACAAACCAATAACGCCAGAGACGTATACGAGGGGTCGTAGGACTCGGGGTGACGCCCCTCCCCTATCTCCCTTTCGAATATAGTATTTATGTTTAAAAAAATGCGAAAGAGCCTAACGACACTTATGTTGAAAACATTTCAGTTTTTAAAACTTTTCTTAAATTTGTCTAAAATGTTCATGACGAGTGGTTGTAGATAGAAAGAGACGATACTACTGGACACGTGTTTCAACGAAGCTATTACTGGCCACGGTGGTGATATACCAATACAGTATTCGCTATTTCGATGAGACGGCGGGTCGAGGGTTCGTTTTCTGATTTTTCCTATGATGGAATTCCTAATTCCTAAACCCCCTGAAGGGGGTCTTTAACGTGTAAACGATTATGAGTGACATGACAAATGATAATTCCTTGATTCGATGAAGTTGGCTTTAGATAGAACAAACAGAACTTGGTTATATGTTGCTTGAAGTGAGTATAGAAAACAAACTTGCTGGGGCAGACTGACAGGATGTGAATGTTATTTGATCTTATTGGAATGCATTGACTTGACAGGGCAACGAAAAAAGCACAGAGATGCTGAGGACACTTGAAGGTCAAACGATATGGCAACCATGGTGGGAGGGGGAAGCTAGGATGATGTCGCCGATCATGTTCAATGGATGAATTTATATTTTGCGAAGCATTGTTCGGAGAGGGTCATGGGACGACTTGTTTTAAGGGTATTTATTTTTTCGATGTTTCCTATGGTGGACTCATTGATTGAAATAATCCAAAACTGCTAGGGCATGGCCTTGAGATTTTATAAACCGATAATGGGATTTTGACATACAAGATCCACTCAGAACTTGACATGATGTCATTCTTTTTATGGCTTATGAATTTCCCCAAAAAAGACCCAAAACAACAAGATCATGGACTTTTGCTTTTCTTAATATATTGCAAACCCATAATGTAAGATGTTTACTGTGAGTGACGAAATCTAGCTAGGTAACGAAAGAATTATTGTAGGATATATGTATGGTGACTGACACGTCTTTGACCATTGGAACTTGTTTTCAGATCTGACTGTAGTACATAGGGAGTATAGGTTGTAGGCATGGATTGACAAACGGTGCACACAAAATTCAATTTATCGATTCAAGAATTAAGAGTAGACTATCATTAATTAATTGGTTAAAGAGTGTAGCTAAAAATAAAAAAATGGTGACTACATTAAACTAAACTGAACCAAGTCGAATCAAACCCAACCGAACCAAACCAAGCCTAAAGCAAACCAAACCTAATCAAGAACAAGCCAAGGGCTTAAGTGTAAAACTTGTGGGGGAATGCAGTCATTGGCAATGTCCAAAGGAAGGGATAACGCTCTACCTCTAGAGGGTAAGGTAAAGCTAGCGCATGGTGCTAATGCATATTCCCAAGTACATGAACCACACACACACACAACTATCCTATGCTGTTTTTATGAGTTAACTGTTAAAACTTACTCAGTGGTTACTGAGCAAGATGGTCGCTACACACAACAAGCTTTAAATACTTGAGGCTAATAATCTATACACACACACACACACGCTTGTTCTAAACTAAACTGTCTTGCTGGCAGTGCTCACACAGTAGGCAAATGACAGAAATGCTTGGCTAACAGAAATACAATCATTTTCGTTTGTCTAATGTTACCAGCTAACCATTACATGCTATAGTGGTGAGCACATGTGCCTCTTGCACTGGAGATCGTAACTCGATTTCTAGCTCTAAGGCCTAGAATGAATCAAACTAAGAAAGAAGGGTATGGTGACGCAGTGGTTAAACTGTTAGCCTTTCACTAAGGTAGACTAGGGTTTGATTTTAGGTTAATATACATGTCATAAACAAACAAACAAACAAACAAAAAAAGCAGAGATAATGTTTAAAACTGATTACACTTGTCTCTTTTTAAATTATTACTTAGATTGCAAATACAAAGGTGGACTGGGTTTGATATTCAGTTAATGCTGCCTATCGCATACTAGCCTGTAAGAAAGCCAAACAAGCAAAAGGCGTAGGTAGAGCAGTGGTAAAATCGCTATGTGTAGAGAACTACCTAACGGTTTTATGAACTGGCAATGGTATGCCGCATAAACAGTGCAGGATACAATCCAGCAACCATAATTTGTATCTTGTGGAGCAGAGAAAACATATATATAGAGAAAGATATAGAAAGCTAGTGTATGTATGGGTAGCATTGATAATTTGACCAGAGAAAATACGATGAGGTAGGGTGGGGAGAGGGAGAATTAACACTTATATATGAATGAATGGTAAATAGTATTTTAGTTTTTTTTCCCCAATAGTTTTGTTTTTTAAATGCAGTGGTAGATAGTCGTTATTTTGTAAAACATTCTTACTTGCAGTAGTAATAAGACTCTATGGTTTCGCTAACACATAGATAGACTGTATTATTGCCATGGTCAAGCACTCACATTAAGATCATTTACAAAATCATAAAATGAAAAATAAAAAATCTTGTTTTGGAAATATCGTTTTTCAACATACACAAAATAAATATATAAAAAATTTGTAAACAGCAAAATGGAAAATCCATGGTCAAGCACTCACATTAAGATCATTTACAAAATCATAAAATGAAAAATAAAAATCTTGTTTTGGAAATATCGATTTTTTTCAACATACACAAAATAAATATATAAAAAATTTGTAAACAGCAAAATGGAAAATCCATGTTTCCATATAGACAAAATTTAAAAACCTTAAACGGACATTTAAGAAAATATATATAAATGGGAAATTGACAAATGTGTAAATATGAAAATGGAAAAATCCATGTTTCCATATCATGAAATTGAAAAACATCAAACTGTCATTTTAAAAAATGCAAATGGAAAATTGACAAATTGCAATGTGTGAAATGTGAAATTGAACAAATGGCTATCATTATTTAAAAAAAAAAAGAACATGGTGCTCTATGGTTGAGGTGTGAATCAAACCCTTTCTACTTATTTGGACCACCCGAGACTGAGTAGACTAGTTTAAGTTGTCATACCACTTTTAAAAGTTTGTGTTAAATCTAGGAATTGAACCCAAGAGCTTGTAGGGGAGATCAAAGGTTATAATATGTTAAACAGATAGCCTTGAATGAAGGGTGTGGTAGCTATATAGAGATGAGACGTTTCGCTCGGGGCAGGGAGGCATGGAGATCTGCATCAAACCAGTCAAAGGACTAAAGACTCAAACAACAACATGTACGTTCACCAAAATAATGTTGTGTAACGGTAAATGTTAGTCAACGAACAGTAATGCATTACTAAAACCCATGATACGATACCTAAGAGCTTTTCTAAAATGATTTTAAAATGCCTTTAACCCTATATTGAACACCCAGTTCACAAAACTCATAACTGCAATGTTATGGTAAAACAAAACAAAATCTATATTTCAAAACAAACAAGTGGTTTAGTCAATGTATACTGGAAAAAGTTTTGTAAACACTCAAGTCCTCAAGACCAATTAAATTAGTAACTGTCAGGTTGGCCGAGTGGTTAAGGTGTTTGACTTAAGATCAAATTTCTGTATAAGGAAGCAAGGGTTCGAATCCCTTACCTGACATAACTATTGCCTTAACATGGCTTGGCCACACTGTATTATTATGATACTCAGTACACAAACCATAGATATAGTGTATTGTTTAAGGCCACTCTCTTTCTGAACATAGTCAGAGACTGTTGATGGTTAACAATTGTATTAATAGTGGGACATGGGGATAGCAATTAAGAAAAAACAGCCAATACCCATACAATATTTTTATTCATTTTAGTTTTTTTTTACAATAGTTACACACTGAATACAACTTTTTATCTCTTTACCATTGTTTGATATAGATTTTAAACACAACGCTTGTTGTAGATCCTTTTACAACTTTTTTTAGGTACTCTTGTTCTTAAAAACTGGGGAAGCCGCAATGGTTTTATAGACATTAAACCCTCATTCTCTTCTTTTTCATTATTATTATTATCATTATTATAAATATTATCTTTATAATTATTATAGTCATTGTCACCATCATTATCATCATCATCATCATCCTCAACATCACTAGAACTATCCAATTCCATTTTTTCCTTTTCAAAAGGGATTTCTTGAAGAGTCTGTGTTGCTTTTGATAGTGTTACGGGTTTATTGAACGTTGACAACTGTCCTAACATGACTTTTTGAGGAGATAAATGTTTTTTCATAAGGAAGTCACTATGTTGAGTAACACTATGTTTTTGTCGGACTTGCTTTTTCTTGTTCTTTTGATCATGTTTTGTTAACACTAACGGTGTTTCATTTGGTATACCACATTGATGAGTACCCACACTTAAGACCTCACCATGTTTACTTTTTAGATGACCTAGACATTTTGTTGTTCTTTGTTTTGAGCACTGCCAAAATATGATGCCATTCGCATTTTCTCGCTTATAGTTATAAGAGTACCCATGATACAGGGCACGTGGTTTACCTTTATTGGTTATAGTATATTCCATAGTAGTCACTGACTTGTATAGTCGATCCGCCTACTACAAAGGTCTGAACACTTGTGGTGAAAGAATGATGTTGTGTTGACGTTTTATGCAGGATAATGTTGGTGGCATATGTGGGTGGCTTATGTTGATGACATGTGTTGTTGGCTGATTTTGGTGGCTTATGTTGATGGTTTATGGTGGTGGCATATGTTGATGGCTTATGTTGGTGGCTTATGTTGATGACATATGTTGGTGACTTATGTTGATAGCTTATGTTGGTGGCTAATGTTGATGACATATGTTGTTGGCTTATGGTGGTGGCTTATGTTGATGGTATATGTTGCTGGCCTATGTTGATGGTTTATGTTAATGGCTTAGGTTAATATCTTAGGTTGATGGCATAAGTTGATGGCTTATGTTGGTGGCTTATGGTGGTGGCTTATGCTGGTGGCTTATGCTAGTGGCTTATGGTGGTGGTTTATGGTGGTGGCTTATGTTGATGACATATGTTGGTGGCTTAAGTTGGTGGCTTATGTTGGTGGCTTATGGTGGTGGCTTATGGTGGTGGGTTATGGTGGTGGATTATGGTGGCTTATAGTGGTGACTTATGGTGGTGGTTTATGGTGGTGGCTTATGTTGATGACATATGTTGGTGGCTTATGGTGGTGATTTATAGTGGTGGCCTATGTTGGTGGCTTATTTTTGGTGGTTTACGTTAATACCTTATTTGTAATGGCTTATTTGACAAGTTATTGTTGTCAATGTATTTAGAGGATTTTTCTCTTGGTTTTGGAAAGTATCTCAACTCTTTTTTATGGTAGCATAATGCTTACCGCCATGTTTGTAAGCAACAACAACACACTAAAATTCCAAGAATCCAAAGTACTCTAAGGTTAATGATTGTCTCTCAACTCCATTCAACGTCTAGTCAAAAAACATTATATATTTTTCACATTTTACAAAAAAGTAAATTGGGAAAGTAAGCTATATGTTTAAACTAAAAATCATATCAAATCATATGCTAACTCCAACACCTACGTCTACCCCAATCTCAGTCAAAAAAATATAATATTCTTCAAATTTTTCCAAAACAGTATTTGGAAAGTAGGCCATATTTTGAAAACTAATCATCCTATAAAGTCATATATATATATACTGAAACCAATGGCTTTTATATCCTTAATCTTAAGAACAAAATATGGAATTTTTGACATTTTTTCCAAAAATGTTCATTTTAAAACGGGGCTATATTTTGGAAACTAGGAATTTTACAAGAAAGTTTGTTTAACGTAAATGGCAGGTATTTACCCCCACTACCCGCAAACCAAGTCCCAGGTCTCTGGGGAAAAATCCCAAAAAAGTTCAATTTGGAAAGTAGGCAATATTTTGAAAACTAATCATCCTAAAAAGTCATATATAGACTCAAACCAATGGCTTTTATGTCCTTAATTGGTAGAACAAAACTTAACATTTTTTCAGTTTTTCCAAAAAAGTCCAATTTTCAAAAATTGTCTATATTTTGGGAACTAAGAATTTTACAAAAAAGTTTGTTTAACGAAAATGAAAGGTCTTTACCCCCCTCTACCCAAAACATAAATTTCAGGTCCCTAGGACAAAAACTGTGCAGTATATATATATATATATTTTTTTGGGGGGAGGGGGTCTATATTCACTTTACCTCCCCACTTCACAAGATGGCGGCCATAGCTTAACTTAACCTAGCCTAACCTAACCTGACCTACGAGGTGTGATCAAAAAGTTCCAAAAATGTGGCTGCAACTTAACCAAACCTAGCCTAGCCTAACCTAACCTCCCTGTTGACTAGCCCCCTTTGGACGGGTCCTTTTTGAAGGGAGTCATTTTTTTTACGTGTCCCGGAGGACGGGTCCTTGTTGACGGGTCCCTGTGGCGGGTCCTTTGGACTGATCCCTATGGACTGGCCTTGCATTTTATCCAAATTATGTCAAAGGGGACCCGCCACTGGGACCCGTCAACAAGGACCCGTCCTCCGGGACACGTAAAAAAAATGACTCCCTTCAAAAAGGACCCGTCCAAAGGGGGCTAGTCAACAGGGAGGTTAGGTTAGGCTAGGCTAGGTTTGGTTAAGTTGCAGCCACATTTTTGGAACTTTTTGATCACACCTCGTAGGTCAGGTTAGGTTAGGCTAGGTTAAGTTAAGCTATGGCCGCCATCTTGTGAAGTGGGGAGGTAAAGTGAATATAGACCCCCTCCCCAAAAAAAAAATATATATATATACTGCACAGTTTTTGTCCTAGGGACCTGAAATTTATGTTTTGGGTAGAGGGGGGTAAAGACCTTTCATTTTCGTTAAACAAACTTTTTTGTAAAATTCTTAGTTCCCAAAATATAGACAATTTTTGAAAATTGGACTTTTTTGGAAAAACTGAAAAAATGTTAAGTTTTGTTCTACCAATTAAGGACATAAAAGCCATTGGTTTGAGTCTATATATGACTTTTTAGGATGATTAGTTTTCAAAATATTGCCTACTTTCCAAATTGAACTTTTTTTGGATTTTTCCCCAGAGACCTGGGACTTGGTTTGCGGGTAGTGGGGGTAAATACCTGCCATTTACGTTAAACAAACTTTCTTGTAAAATTCCTAGTTTCCAAAATATAGCCCCGTTTTAAAATGAACATTTTTGGAAAAAATGTCAAAAATTCCATATTTTGTTCTTAAGATTAAGGATATAAAAGCCATTGGTTTCAGTATATATATATATGACTTTATAGGATGATTAGTTTTCAAAATATGGCCTACTTTCCAAATACTGTTTTGGAAAAATTTGAAGAATATTATATTTTTTTGACTGAGATTGGGGTAGACGTAGGTGTTGGAGTTAGCATATGATTTGATATGATTTTTAGTTTAAACATATAGCTTACTTTCCCAATTTACTTTTTTGTAAAATGTGAAAAATATATAATGTTTTTTGACTAGACGTTGAATGGAGTTGAGAGACAATCATTAACCTTAGAGTACTTTGGATTCTTGGAATTTTAGTGTGTTGTTGTTGCTTACAAACATGGCGGTAAGCATTATGCTACCATAAAAAAGAGTTGAGATACTTTCCAAAACCAAGAGAAAAATCCTCTAAATACATTGACAACAATAACTTGTCAAATAAGCCATTACAAATAAGGTATTAACGTAAACCACCAAAAATAAGCCACCAACATAGGCCACCACTATAAATCACCACCATAAGCCACCAACATATGTCATCAACATAAGCCACCACCATAAACCACCACCATAAGTCACCACTATAAGCCACCATAATCCACCACCATAACCCACCACCATAAGCCACCACCATAAGCCACCAACATAAGCCACCAACTTAAGCCACCAACATATGTCATCAACATAAGCCACCACCATAAACCACCACCATAAGCCACTAGCATAAGCCACCAGCATAAGCCACCACCATAAGCCACCAACATAAGCCATCAACTTATGCCATCAACCTAAGATATTAACCTAAGCCATTAACATAAACCATCAACATAGGCCAGCAACATATACCATCAACATAAGCCACCACCATAAGCCAACAACATATGTCATCAACATTAGCCACCAACATAAGCTATCAACATAAGTCACCAACATATGTCATCAACATAAGCCACCAACATAAGCCATCAACATATGCCACCACCATAAACCATCAACATAAGCCACCAAAATCAGCCAACAACACATGTCATCAACATAAGCCACCCACATATGCCACCAACATTATCCTGCATAAAACGTCAACACAACATCATTCTTTCACCACAAGTGTTCAGACCTTTGTAGTAGGCGGATCGACTATACAAGTCAGTGACTACTATGGAATATACTATAACCAATAAAGGTAAACCACGTGCCCTGTATCATGGGTACTCTTATAACTATAAGCGAGAAAATGCGAATGGCATCATATTTTGGCAGTGCTCAAAACAAAGAACAACAAAATGTCTAGGTCATCTAAAAAGTAAACATGGTGAGGTCTTAAGTGTGGGTACTCATCAATGTGGTATACCAAATGAAACACCGTTAGTGTTAACAAAACATGATCAAAAGAACAAGAAAAAGCAAGTCCGACAAAAACATAGTGTTACTCAACATAGTGACTTCCTTATGAAAAAACATTTATCTCCTCAAAAAGTCATGTTAGGACAGTTGTCAACGTTCAATAAACCCGTAACACTATCAAAAGCAACACAGACTCTTCAAGAAATCCCTTTTGAAAAGGAAAAAATGGAATTGGATAGTTCTAGTGATGTTGAGGATGATGATGATGATGATAATGATGGTGACAATGACTATAATAATTATAAAGATAATATTTATAATAATGATAATAATAATAATGAAAAAGAAGAGAATGAGGGTTTAATGTCTATAAAACCATTGCGGCTTCCCCAGTTTTTAAGAACAAGAGTACCTAAAAAAAGTTGTAAAAGGATCTACAACAAGCGTTGTGTTTAAAATCTATATCAAACAATGGTAAAGAGATAAAAAGTTGTATTCAGTGTGTAACTATTGTAAAAAAAAACTAAAATGAATAAAAATATTGTATGGGTATTGGCTGTTTTTTCTTAATTGCTATCCCCATGTCCCACTATTAATACAATTGTTAACCATCAACAGTCTCTGACTATGTTCAGAAAGAGAGTGGCCTTAAACAATACACTATATCTATGGTTTGTGTACTGAGTATCATAATAATACAGTGTGGCCAAGCCATGTTAAGGCAATAGTTATGTCAGGTAAGGGATTCGAACCCTTGCTTCCTTATACAGAAATTTGATCTTAAGTCAAACACCTTAACCACTCGGCCAACCTGACAGTTACTAATTTAATTGGTCTTGAGGACTTGAGTGTTTACAAAACTTTTTCCAGTATACATTGACTAAACCACTTGTTTGTTTTGAAATATAGATTTTGTTTTGTTTTACCATAACATTGCAGTTATGAGTTTTGTGAACTGGGTGTTCAATATAGGGTTAAAGGCATTTTAAAATCATTTTAGAAAAGCTCTTAGGTATCGTGTCATGGGTTTTAGTAATGCATTACTGTTCGTTGACTAACATTTACCGTTACACAACATTATTTTGGTGAACGTACATGTTGTTGTTTGAGTCTTTAGTCCTTTGACTGGTTTGATGCAGATCTCCATGCCTCCCTGCCCCGAGCGAAACGTCTCATCTCTATATAGCTACCACACCCTTCATTCAAGGCTATCTGTTTAACATATTATAACCTTTGATCTCCCCTACAAGCTCTTGGGTTCAATTCCTAGATTTAACACAAACTTTTAAAAGTGGTATGACAACTTAAACTAGTCTACTCAGTCTCGGGTGGTCCAAATAAGTAGAAAGGGTTTGATTCACACCTCAACCATAGAGCACCATGTTCTTTTTTTTTTTAAATAATGATAGCCATTTGTTCAATTTCACATTTCACACATTGCAATTTGTCAATTTTCCATTTGCATTTTTTAAAATGACAGTTTGATGTTTTTCAATTTCATGATATGGAAACATGGATTTTTCCATTTTCATACTTACACATTTGTCAATTTCCCATTTATATATATTTTCTTAAATGTCCGTTTAAGGTTTTTAAATTTTGTCTATATGGAAACATGGATTTTCCATTTTGCTGTTTACAAATTTTTTATATATTTATTTTGTGTATGTTGAAAAAAATCGATATTTCCAAAACAAGATTTTTATTTTTCATTTTATGATTTTGTAAATGATCTTAATGTGAGTGCTTGACCATGGATTTTCCATTTTGCTGTTTACAAATTTTTTATATATTTATTTTGTGTATGTTGAAAAACGATATTTCCAAAACAAGATTTTTTATTTTTCATTTTATGATTTTGTAAATGATCTTAATGTGAGTGCTTGACCATGGCAATAATACAGTCTATCTATGTGTTAGCGAAACCATAGAGTCTTATTACTACTGCAAGTAAGAATGTTTTACAAAATAACGACTATCTACCACTGCATTTAAAAAACAAAACTATTGGGGAAAAAAAACTAAAATACTATTTACCATTCATTCATATATAAGTGTTAATTCTCCCTCTCCCCACCCTACCTCATCGTATTTTCTCTGGTCAAATTATCAATGCTACCCATACATACACTAGCTTTCTATATCTTTCTCTATATATATGTTTTCTCTGCTCCACAAGATACAAATTATGGTTGCTGGATTGTATCCTGCACTGTTTATGCGACATACCATTGCCAGTTCATAAAACCGTTAGGTAGTTCTCTACACATAGCGATTTTACCACTGCTCTACCTACGCCTTTTGCTTGTTTGGCTTTCTTACAGGCTAGTATGCGATAGGCAGCATTAACTGAATATCAAACCCAGTCCACCTTTGTATTTGCAATCTAAGTAATAATTTAAAAAGAGACAAGTGTAATCAGTTTTAAACATTATCTCTGCTTTTTTTGTTTGTTTGTTTGTTTGTTTGTTTATGACATGTATATTAACCTAAAATCAAACCCTAGTCTACCTTAGTGAAAGGCTAACAGTTTAACCACTGCGTCACCATACCCTTCTTTCTTAGTTTGATTCATTCTAGGCCTTAGAGCTAGAAATCGAGTTACGATCTCCAGTGCAAGAGGCACATGTGCTCACCACTATAGCATGTAATGGTTAGCTGGTAACATTAGACAAACGAAAATGATTGTATTTCTGTTAGCCAAGCATTTCTGTCATTTGCCTACTGTGTGAGCACTGCCAGCAAGACAGTTTAGTTTAGAACAAGCGTGTGTGTGTGTGTGTATAGATTATTAGCCTCAAGTATTTAAAGCTTGTTGTGTGTAGCGACCATCTTGCTCAGTAACCACTGAGTAAGTTTTAACAGTTAACTCATAAAAACAGCATAGGATAGTTGTGTGTGTGTGTGGTTCATGTACTTGGGAATATGCATTAGCACCATGCGCTAGCTTTACCTTACCCTCTAGAGGTAGAGCGTTATCCCTTCCTTTGGACATTGCCAATGACTGCATTCCCCCACAAGTTTTACACTTAAGCCCTTGGCTTGTTCTTGATTAGGTTTGGTTTGCTTTAGGCTTGGTTTGGTTCGGTTGGGTTTGATTCGACTTGGTTCAGTTTAGTTTAATGTAGTCACCATTTTTTTATTTTTAGCTACACTCTTTAACCAATTAATTAATGATAGTCTACTCTTAATTCTTGAATCGATAAATTGAATTTTGTGTGCACCGTTTGTCAATCCATGCCTACAACCTATACTCCCTATGTACTACAGTCAGATCTGAAAACAAGTTCCAATGGTCAAAGACGTGTCAGTCACCATACATATATCCTACAATAATTCTTTCGTTACCTAGCTAGATTTCGTCACTCACAGTAAACATCTTACATTATGGGTTTGCAATATATTAAGAAAAGCAAAAGTCCATGATCTTGTTGTTTTGGGTCTTTTTTGGGGAAATTCATAAGCCATAAAAAGAATGACATCATGTCAAGTTCTGAGTGGATCTTGTATGTCAAAATCCCATTATCGGTTTATAAAATCTCAAGGCCATGCCCTAGCAGTTTTGGATTATTTCAATCAATGAGTCCACCATAGGAAACATCGAAAAAATAAATACCCTTAAAACAAGTCGTCCCATGACCCTCTCCGAACAATGCTTCGCAAAATATAAATTCATCCATTGAACATGATCGGCGACATCATCCTAGCTTCCCCCTCCCACCATGGTTGCCATATCGTTTGACCTTCAAGTGTCCTCAGCATCTCTGTGCTTTTTTCGTTGCCCTGTCAAGTCAATGCATTCCAATAAGATCAAATAACATTCACATCCTGTCAGTCTGCCCCAGCAAGTTTGTTTTCTATACTCACTTCAAGCAACATATAACCAAGTTCTGTTTGTTCTATCTAAAGCCAACTTCATCGAATCAAGGAATTATCATTTGTCATGTCACTCATAATCGTTTACACGTTAAAGACCCCCTTCAGGGGGTTTAGGAATTAGGAATTCCATCATAGGAAAAATCAGAAAACGAACCCTCGACCCGCCGTCTCATCGAAATAGCGAATACTGTATTGGTATATCACCACCGTGGCCAGTAATAGCTTCGTTGAAACACGTGTCCAGTAGTATCGTCTCTTTCTATCTACAACCACTCGTCATGAACATTTTAGACAAATTTAAGAAAAGTTTTAAAAACTGAAATGTTTTCAACATAAGTGTCGTTAGGCTCTTTCGCATTTTTTTAAACATAAATACTATATTCGAAAGGGAGATAGGGGAGGGGCGTCACCCCGAGTCCTACGACCCCTCGTATACGTCTCTGGCGTTATTGGTTTGTGAGATATAACAAAAAGTCTAAAATCACGGTTTTACAACAAAAAATTCTGTTTCCCTCATTCTCAAAAACTTTAACCTATTACCAAAATAAAGAGGGTTTCGAGACAAGCCATTTGACACGTCATAGGACCAAATCCGACCAGGCATTCGTGAAATATCAGAAAAAGTCTAAAATCATAATTTTACCCCAAAACGCCTGTTTCCCTCATTCTCAAAACTTTAACCTATTAATAACATATATAGGGCTTTGAGACAAGCGATTTGACACGTCACACGTCCAAATCCGACCTTGCGTTCGAGAGATATCGGCAAACGTCGTAGGAAAGTAGGCGACTATCTGGTTCTCTCCTCACCACCAAAACCTCTTCTTATCAATCATTTTTTTTTTCAAAGAGCTCGCCCTCTTACAAAAATCCCAAGTGCGCATGCGTACAAAACAAAAACAAAAATGTTCATCCATAGCGGCAGCCAGAAAAACGCATGCGCGATATGAGCAACAACATTTAAGTTCATTTTAGCAGCGCACCTTATACATGTCCCATTTGAAAAGAGGCTTTCACTAAAAAATTACAATTTCACCCCCTAGTAGGGGTAGGTTTTATTTAGGGGTTGAAATGAGTGGTCCATTGGAAAGAGGGCGTCAACCCGAGTCCAACGACACCTCATTTGTCAAAATCGGACCATGCGTTTGAGAGATATTAATTATTTCAATTTCGCGCGGCGGCCATGTTGGTTTGTTGGGCACAGGAGTGTCAAGTGAAGCAGAAGCGCCACCACTCCACTACTGCCAGCCCGTTCCCCTGATCTCACCCCTTGCGATTTCTTTCTCTGAAGGCTCGCGTCTTCCAACGTAAGCCACGAACACTACACGACATGAAAGCTGCTATCCGTGAAAAAATCGAGAAAATACCAATAAAAATGACTAGGATAGTCATGCCGAACTTCAGGGAGAGGCTTCAGAAGTGCATCGAAAAGGGCGGTCGGCATTTGGATGATATTATTTTCAAAACCTAGTGGATATGTGTATATGATGCAAATGGCAAATACTGCTCTTATAAACTGAGCAATAAATTTGTGAACATCATGTTGCGTTGCTGTGTTATTTAGGTTTGAAATTCGTCAGTTATTTCTGCCGCACCCTGTATATACTAATATAATAAAGCAGAAGTGTTTGTTTGTGTGTTTAAACGCGCTAATCTCTGGAACTACCAGTCGTATTCGAAACATTATTTTTGTATATGATAGTCCGATTCAAGATGAATAGTTTAGGCTATGTAGCATTCGGCTACACCTCTCAGGTAGCCTTAAAGATTGATTTTTGTTCAGTAAGTCGGAAGAACAAGCGCTCCCGAATAGCTTCAATAATACCTAAGTCTATTGTTGCCTCGCAATGCGGGCTGCATCACGTCGTCCCTACCAGTGTTCTGGTGCAGAATTGCGAGCTGCTTATAAATTGCAGTCACGGGGAGTAATTAGTGCAAAAAGATTTCTAAGGCCCCTTAAAATAGTTATCATGACAATAGTATGCCTCTGTATAAGGGCGATGGTGTTGGTGCAGTATACTGAGGTTATCAGCTGCAATAAGCCTTGGTGCTTTCCGATCCTTATCCTTGAGCGCTCCAGTTCTGTAGTAGTATTCATCATCATCCATAAAACAAATAAATCCACCGGGCACTACTGCTGGTTTAGAATATAGGGAATTTGGAAACAATAAGAAATGTATCCCCACTTTCCTGACATAAAATAACCAAACAATAAGATATAAGCTGAAAAGTGCTGAAAGTATTTGAATTTTCTGGCAGGTAGGATTTCTCTCAATCGAATAGAGCTAGGAATAAAAACTGTCTTATGGTTTAATTTAAAAAACACGGACTAAAATTTCAAATATAGGCTATTACATTAAATGGATCAAAACTGCAATTCTTGAAAAGTGAACGGAAATTTATATTTGTTTAAAAGCTGCGTTCAACCCTCAATTTGTCGCGGCACGGGCCACTAGACCTTCTAGCCCTGCACGGATAAACAAAACGGTATCCGGATCCGCCTCGCATCCGCACGACTGTTAACCGCATCCACCCCACATCCGCACGACTGTTATCCGCATCCGCCCCACGTTCACACGACTGTTATCCGCATCTGCACGACTGTTATCCGGATCCACCCCACATCCACACGACTGTTATCCGCATCCGCCCCGCATCCACACGACTGTTATCCGCATCTGCACGACTGTTATCCGCATCCGCCCCACGTTCACACGACTGTTATCCACATCTGCACGACTGTTATCCGCATCCACCCCACATCCACACGATTGTTATCCGCATCCGCCCCGCATCCACACGACTGTTATCCGCATCCGCCCAGCATTAGCAAGACTGTTATCCGCATCCGCCCCGCATCCACACGACTGTTATCCGCATCCGCCCAGCATTAGCAAGACTGTTATCCGCATCCGCCCCGCATCCACATGACTGTTATCCGCATCCGCCCCGCATCCACACGACTGTTATCCGCATCCGCCCCGCACCCACACGACTGTTATCCGCATCCGCCCCGCATCCACACGACTGTTATCCGCATCCGCCCCGCATCCACACGACTGTTATCCGCATCCGCCCCGCATCCACATGACTGTTATCCGCATCCGCCCCGCATCCACACGACTGTTATCCGCATCCGCCCCGCACCCACACGACTGTTATCCGCATCCGCCCCGCATCCACACGACTGTTATCCGCATCCGCCCAGCATTAGCAAGACTGTTATCCGCATCCGCCCCGCATCCACACGACTGTTATCCGCATCCGCCCAGCATTAGCAAGACTGTTCTCCGCATCCGCCCCCACACGACTGTTATCCGCATCCGCCCCGCATCCACATGACTGTTATCCGCATCCGCCCAGCATTAGCAAGACTGTTATCCGCATCCGCCCCGCATTAGCAAGACTGTTATCCGCATCCGCCCCGCATCCACATGACTGTTATCCGCATCCGCCCCGCATCCACACGACTGTTATCCGCATCCGCCCCGCACCCACACGACTGTTATCCGCATCCGCCCCGCATCCACACGACTGTTATCCGCATCCGCTCCGCATCCACACGACTGTTATCCGCATCCGCCCAGCATTAGCAAGACTGTTATCCGCATCCGCCCCGCATCCACATGACTGTTATCCGCATCCGCCCCGCATCCACACGACTGTTATCCGCATCCGCCCCGCACCCACACGACTGTTATCCGCATCCGCCCCGCATCCACACGACTGTTATCCGCATCCGCCCAGCATTAGCAAGACTGTTATCCGCATCCGCCCCGCATCCACATGACTGTTATCCGCATCCGCCCCGCATCCACACGACTGTTATCCGCATCCGCCCAGCATTAGCAAGACTGTTATCCGCATCCGCCCCGCATCCACATGACTGTTATCCGCATCCGCCCCGCATCCACACGACTGTTATCCGCATCCGCCCCGCACCCACACGACTGTTATCCGCATCCGCCCCGCATCCACACGACTGTTATCCGCATCCGCCCCGCATCCACACGACTGTTATCCGCATCCGCCCCGCATCCACACGACTGTTATCCGCATCCGCCCCGCATCCACACGACTGTTATCCGCATCCGCCCCGCATCCACACGACTGTTATCCGCATCCGCCCCACATCCACACGACTGTTATCCGCATCCGCCCCGCATCCACACGACTGTTATCCGCATCCGCACGACTTGAGGTGAAAGGCTGATTGAGGCGCACGTGCGCTTCATATGAAGGGAGGTAGCGCACAGTTCGCTTCTCCTGTGGGGGTCCGGGCGCGGACACCAAGAGCCCGCTGATGAGCCAGCTTGCTGTTCCTAGGTGAAACCCCACACAAGACACGGCATGAATCTAGAAAAATTGCTGTGTTTTAAATCACGGTCGTGAAAGCCAATAGGCCTATACCATCAACAACATTGATCTTTTTAGCATTTGCACATTGATAAGTGCAAATACAACGCATCAATACTAATCATGCATCAATCGTCCAACGCTGCCAGTCGCATTGCAAACAGTGACATGGAGGCATCAAACGAAGAGCAGAGAGGTGTTGTTCGGTTTCTGACAGGTAAAGGAGTAGGGGGAACGGACATTCATCGCCGAATGTCACAAGTGTACGGCGAACACTGCATGTCCCTTGCAAGGGTCAAGGTGTGGCACAAGCGCTTCAGGGAAGGACGGGTGTCGTTAGCCGATGATGCCCGGTCTGGGGCAGCCCCCTGCATTACCGATGACAACGTCAAGCTGGTTGATGCACTCATTACCCAGGACCGCCGAGTGACAGTGAACGCCATAGCCGCCGTGGTCGGATTGAGCGTCGGAAGTGTGCACACCATCATGAAGGAACGACTGCATTTGCGCAAAGTGTGTGCCCAATGGGTGCCCCACAGTCTTCAACCACACCAGGAAGCATGTCGAATGGCCTACTGTCTTGGTTTTGGTTGGACGATTGATACATGCTGCTGCTCGCTTTGTATCGTCACGTGACGTGCACGCGTGCCCTCTAGCGACGGGCTGTGACCTTCCACGCTCTGGTCGGAATCACACCTCGTTACACACGCCACGATTAGCCGATGTCGTCACCCGTTTGCGCATTCCAGCCTCCGGCTCGTTACTTTTTGAACGCACCTTATACATCAAAAGCGCACTAGGAGTGTCAAAGACTACACTTTCCAGGCTAGTCTACCTCCTCGCAAGTGAAACATTCCTTTTCGAGGACCTAAGGACACTTTTGACTCTTCCCAGGACTCGGGCCTACGAAAATATTTTATCAATATTAAAAGCAAGAAGAGAAGAACTACTCCCAGAGTTTTATGGAACGGGGGCCATGATAGATCGGACATGGGCCACATCCAGCTTTGAGATGAGGCACGTGTTTACCAGAATGGCGGTACACGGATTCCATCATCTCATCTGTGTGAACACATCATACCATGAGTCAGCTGAGTCGTGTGAGTGCAACTTAAGCGGACAAACATGTGAACGCTATCACACAGAATTGTAAAAAAAAAAAAAAAAAAAAAAAATTACAGAATATGCAAACCAAGGCACCAGAACGCAAACTTGAAATTACTTGAATAATTTGTATTGTATGGCCATTTGGCTGCAATAAAAGTATTATTATATACCTTGAGATTTTTGGAAGAAAAGAAGAGAGGAAAAGGAAGTGAGCTGTGATTGGCTGAAGGGGAATAATCGGAAATAATAAAAAGCAATTCGTACACACCATGCAATATTTTCAGAGCATCCTGTACTTACGATAAGAAGTGTTTCCTTCAAGATGAGTACTGGCCAACACACAAGTCTGTTCTCATTTTAAAAAATACTCAAAACCCTTATGTGAACTTTTTAGGCCTTCAAGATTTAAAAACAATTAAGCTTAATCGCCTGTAAGTAAACATTTATAAACTACAAAATACATCGATATAGTGTTGTGAAATAGTTGAAAGCATGTAGTACTTACCACCTTGTAGTGGAGCATGTAGAGAATGAACCCAATAAATAACAAGTAGTTCCGTGAAGAACTATACAGCCTATTTTCATATATCCTACATATGTTAACTGCCAATATCAACATACAAAATTTCAGTTGGATTGCTGTAATAGATTCGTAGATATTGAGTACCGACTAAATATTTCGGATGGTCGCCATGTTGGAATTTATATATGTAGTTCCTAGAGTTATGTAATTTTACATGAAGATTGCTTCGGTGGCGTAGTTGGTAGCATGCTGAGCTTCTATGCCCAAGATAGCGGGTTCAAACCCGACCGAAGTCGTCGGATTTTTTAAGAGCGTTAAAAAACCTTCAGTATGCCTTCCTTCGGAGGGGAAGTAAAGCCGGCGGTCCCATGTCATAGATTTATGGCATGTAAAAGATCCTTTCACAGACTAAACTTGTGTAAAGCAAAATTTGTTAGGTTAGATTTCGTCAGAACGCTCTATCAAAGTTCCAACGTTCACCACTAGGTATCATTGATATCTGGTGGCGAAAGTTGGAACTACTTGAAATTGAACGGAACTTGTAGCTCACCCTTTAGGGTATCCGCTGGAAGCAGCTACAGACTCAGGCGAGCCGAACATGTCCTCGGACACTCCCGGCACTAAAAGCCATACGATAAATAAATCCTTCAAGCTTATTCTTGTCCAAACACACTGCTGTGAATGTGCACAGTCAAAAGAGTACTAAAGCATCATCATCAAGTTTCTACTCCAGTTTCCCGGGTGTGGTTTACGAGCACTCTCCATTTTAGTCTATTCGTGTACCACTGCTCCTTCAAGACTTCATCCCAGTTGATTCCCTTGGATGTAATATCTTCCTCCACTTGGTCCACGGTGGGTGGCTCCTGGCCATGGTAAGTGATTTTTAAAAGGTGGCAAAAATTACGACCCGTATGTCATACCATGTTGGCATGTCAAAGAACCCATTTTAATTCGGTAGGCCGTGTTCATAATGGCAAAATTAATCTCGGGAGTTTCCGCCAACACGAAGTTCTTCATTTATCTACTAGAAAGCGCTATATAGTTCAAGGAGCTTAAGATATCTAACCTTATTGACTTTCATAGTGCTTC
Organism: Meconema thalassinum; assembly: GCA_946902985.2. Classification (NCBI taxonomy): domain Eukaryota; kingdom Metazoa; phylum Arthropoda; class Insecta; order Orthoptera; family Tettigoniidae; genus Meconema; species Meconema thalassinum. The sequence goes on from OX336395.1 coordinate 197,412,771, forward strand.
AAGGAACAACGAAATTCGGCATGCAAGCTACCCTCTGGGTGTTAAATAACAAAGCTTGCACCCAGCACCGAGGCCATACGATATTATTATTATTATTACTGCACATCATCTATGTAGTTTTTAAAATGTCAAATCAACATTTCCGAATATCAAAAGTCTACATTGGGCAAATAGGACGGTCCATTGGTACTCGTATCAAGGAGCATTAAAGGAACATCCATCCAAACTAACCAGACAAATCAGCTATTACTAGCTGAACATGCCCTGTCTTTGGGCCACGATGTCATATTGAAGGATACTCTCGTATTCTCAACGAATGTGTCAATTCTTTATTTTTTAACGCACCTCCTCTGCGTTAGTTAGATCAAGTTTTGCAGTACTGCTACTTTGCTCGGCTGCAAGGTCACCTGTCTTCGTTAATTATGCATTCCCGATCTCTTGAGTATGCGCGTGTATGAGTTGCAATACTTTTTTCATTCAGCCTTGCAAACACCTACTGATACTGAATCAACTTTTCTCTAACCACCTCGTGGTGTAGAGGCTAGGTACGGGTTCGATTCGCAGCTCTGCCGAGAAATTTTAATTCTGGAGTTAAGGCTGAAAGGGGGGTACACTCAACCTCGTGAGACAAAACTGAGAGGAGAGGGTTCGATTCTCATCATAGCCATCTTGGAAGTGGTTATCCGTGGTTTCCCCACTTCTACTCCAGGTAAATGCCGGGATGATTCCTAACTTAATGCCACGGTCGCCTCATTCTTAATAACTGTTTTGACGCACAGACAACATTTAAACTCAAGGCATATTTGATCATTATTCACCTCGTCTGGGATAAATACGAGGCGCGTCAAGAAAGTAAGTTTCCCCTATTTAAAAAAAAAGGAGAACATACAGTAGTTATAATTAAATTGTGCTCTGAAAGAAGTTCATTTTCCGTATTGACAGATTCACATTATAACAAAGGAGAAACTGTTCCGCCTAGTCAATACATTTATTTACAGCAAGTTATAAACTTGTTATTATATGGTACATGTTTCGGGGCCTCTAGTACTGGTCCCTTCTTCAGCCATAAATTAAGATGCAAAATCCAGCATAATTAAAGTTAAAATAAATAAATGTACTGACTAGGCGAAACAGTTTCTCCTTTGTTATAGTTCTAATTATGCAAAACTTGATTGGCAACAGGTACAGCAATGTGTCAGCTATTTTACGACATAGGCACCAAACGAATTGTGATACTTGTCATAGAGTGGTATCAACTTTTGCAGTCCTGTGCCATAGAAGTCTGCCGCCTGCGAATGAAACCAACGTGTGACAGTTGTCTTCAGCTCTTTGTCAGTGTAAAAATGCCGACTGGAGAACAGAAATTTCTTGAGGTGCAAAAAAAGTTGGAAATCGCTGGGAGCAAGATGAGGACAGCAACTGTTGTGCAGAAGTTTGGCTGGGAGCTGTTTCATCATCCACCGTACAGTCCTCATCTTGTACCCAGCGACATTTTTTTTATTTTTTTTATTTTTTATTTTTTTACAGTACATACAGAACATGACGTACAGATTTGACTCTCGTCACTGTCCAGTTAGTCGCCCGACCGCCGGCTACCGAAAAAAGAACTATTTTTTTTAATGTTGCAAAACTTAGAAATGAATATCCCATCAACAAAAACAGTTTTCCTCCCGCAAACTAAACTATGAAGTCTTCTAGTTGGTTAGCTTTCCTGTGTGACATTCTTTAAGACCAGCCATCACATACGTATATCTCTACGGCCTGATTTGGCCCGCGGGCCGCCAATTTAGGAGGCGTTTCCTAACCATTTGCCCGACACGCTTACACCGCAGTGAAGTCAGTTTCTTTACGGGCATCTTGCTAACCCCTGCCTGCACATCTAGGAATAGACACGCTTCTTATGCAACTAAATGATGTTGATGGCCTGTTTGCTTCGCTGTTTACGATGCCGATACTGTAGCCTATTATCAGCGCACACAACCGGTTCTCTTTTGAGCTCTCTAATGGGTGTTAATTGAACAGACGACCTCATCTGCTGTACTTAATATCCGCAGATTAGTTGCTTGACAAAGCACGTCAATTGCCTGGTATTGTAAGTCCAGCTACTATGATACAAAAACCCCCACAATAAGAGATAGTTCTGCATTCTAGTAGATTTTCAATTAATAGTCCAATTGGTAGAGCATTGACGACAACAGCCAAAGGTTGTGAGTTCGACTCCAGCACGCTCCATGATATTTTAACTTTTCACCGATGTCTAATTAGTGTTTCTCATTGCGTCATCCGCTTTGTCAGTTGTAACTCTTAAGTCGGTCAACACCAATTTGCCCAATGACTGGTTGGGGTACAATGCATATCGTATAATACACCCTCTATCTGAAAAGTTCGGTGAATGGGTCTATATTACGAACGGATTGTTGGCTTACCTGAAACAGCCGTTACTATCCTTCGAAGTAATCCCCGTGGATGGTTATGCTCTTCTTAAAACGGCTGTACAAGTCCTGGCATAGTCTTCCTCAGGGATAGCCTTCAGTTGGGTCGTCACATTACGTTGGATGTCCGAAATGTCCGAAAACCTCCGGCCCTTCAGGGCTTTTCGGCGACCCTGGACCCCGATACTCCATACTTTGACGCTTGCCTTCGAAGTCGTACCTCACCCGTGTGTCACCCGTGACGATGGTATGCACGTTAGGTTGCATAAATTCTCACTGAAGGCTATGCCAGGAGTTTCCAGGACTTGTTCAGTCGTTCTCAGAAGTGCATAACCATCCACGGGGATTACTTCGAAGGACAGTAACGGCTGTTTCAGGTAAGCCAACAATCCGTTCGTAATATAGACCATTCACCAAACTTTTCAGACATTATGATCACTACTATACAGTAATGGGGAATTTTTAAGTTTCGACTTTCAAGCGGTCATCCCATGTTGAGGTTTAAATTTATATACAAATTAAGTGTAGTGCGTTAAGTTGGTGTTATTCAAACGCACTACACTGAGGCTGTGTCCCAATACTACATTTCCAGCCGTAGTGAACTAGATTTTTTTAAAAATCGATTTTACCCTCCAGGTTGGTGGTTCCCACGGACTCAGCTAGGGAACGCACCACTACCGCCTCTACGGGCAGTGTCCTAGAGCTGAGAACATCTAGACGGAGTGGATACAACTGAGGTGTGATCAGCACCTTGCCCATGCGGTCTCACTTGCAAAGTAAACAGGGGCCTCATGAGAGATGGGAAGGGAAGGGGAAATTGGGATGGATAGGCAAGGAAGTGGTAAGGAGGCGGCAGTGGCCTTACAGTAGGTATCAGCCCGAAGACGAAGCGGGGAACCACGGAAAACCACTTCGAGGATGGATGAGGTGGGAATCTAACCCCCTATACTCCTTTGGGCCACGCGAGGCTGAGTTGACCCCGTTCCAGTCCTCATACCACTTTTCAAATTTCGTGGCAGAGCCGGGAATCGAACCCAGGACCTCCGGGCCGCCAGCTAACCATGCTGATCGCTACGCTACGGAGGCGACTACTGAACTAGATAGTCGACTAATATTCCGGATGTGACGTCTGATGTCATGATCCCTGTCATGATCCAAAACTGATTAGCACATAGCAATCAAGTCTGTAGTAGCTAGTGAACGAAAGTGCTTGCTTGATTGTCGACTAGTATACAAAGAATTTATAGATGTTTGGCACCGCAATGTAAACCTTGTGTGTTTCAAAACAGAAGTCTATGAAGGAGGCCATGAATCAAGCAGACGACATGTCCCAAATCTCCGTAGTGCATAACACATAGTGAGTAGTTGCTAGTAGCTAGTCAATAGTTAACAACTTGAGTACCGTATTGGGACACAGCCTTAGTCTGTGTCTCAAAGCTACATTTTCAGCCGTAATGAACTAGATAGTTGGCAAATATTTCGCGTTGGCCGTGGATCATCACTTGTGACGTCATATCCGGAATGATCCCACTGATCCAAAGCTACTTAGCACATAACCATCTAGTCTGTAGTAGCTAGTGAACGAAAGTGCTTGCTTGATTGTCGAATTTTCTACAAAGAATTTATAGATGTAGCTAGTCTTCAGTCTTTGACGTTTGCTCGAAGAAAGAAATGGATACCTCGCCAAGAAGAATACCTTGAAAAAAAAAACCACAAGTACAGTAGTTCCGTGAAGAACTATAAAGCCCATTTTCACATATCCTACTTATGTTAATTGCCTCTAACAACATACACAATTTCAGTTTGATTGCTGCAAGAGAGTTGTAGATATTGAGAACCGTCTAAATATTTCGGATGGTCCCCATGTTGGATTTTTATATATAGGCCTTAGAGTTATGTAGTATTACATGAAGATTACTGTGAAGGTGTTTTATTCAAACTTCAATCGCATGATTAGGGCACAAGAAATAAAAACGAGATTTTCAAATTTCGCTCAGCCGCCATCTTGTGGTTATGATAATAATTCAAATGAATTAGATGCCAGGGGATTAAAATTTATATAAGCATATGCCGTACCAAGTTTCACTGCGCTCGGATGGTTAAATCGCGAGAAACGTCCATTTGAATATTTAAATTTCGCGTCACCGCCATGTTGGATTTGTGCTAACCAGGTTGTTGAACGTCCCATAGGTGAACTTATGGTTATAGTCTCAATACACATACAAAATTTCAGTTTGATTGGTGTCATAGATTAATAGAAATTGAGAACTGTCTAAATATTTCGGATGGTCACCATGTTGGATTTTAATATATGTAGACCATAGAATTATGTACTATTAGATGAGGATTATTGTGTACGTTCATTATTCAAACGTTTATTTCGATTGCATGATTAGAACATAAGAAATAAAAACGTAATTTTTAAACTTCACACAGCCGCCATTTTGAGGTTACGTAAACAATTGAACTAAATTAGATGTCAGCGCATTGCAATTTGCATAGTCATTTGCTGAACCGAGTTTCACTGCGTTCCGATGGTTGAATCGCGAGAAAAGTCTATTTACATGTTTCAACTTCGCTTGGCTCCCATGTTCGTTTTGTATAAATAGTTGACAGGTTTTTGAAAGTCACATAGGTGAACGTCTAGTAGTTCCCATTATCACCGTACAAAATTTCAGGGTGATATGAGTATTTGTGTATTTTAGACTGTGGTCCGTCCTCCTAGGGTTGCCAATCTAACACTTTCCGCGCGAAATATAGCTTATTTCAAAATGAGGCTAGCGCCAAATTAGTTTGAATCCCACCTTGCAGGACAATATTAGCGTTTTTTCTTTTCTTGGAGGGAGGGAAGTTATATGTAAATTAATCTAGTTTCAATTTAAAATAACGCGTTTTATTTAAGATTAATTTTGGGATCGTTATTAACTTCTTGAGCATGAGATAGCCGTCATTCGAGTTGCTTCATCTCTGTATATACAAATTAATCTTAGGTGATTTTGTAATTTGTGTGTGTGTGTCTCCTATGAGTTCATATACCATTCATCCGATTGCGATGAAACTTGGGTGAGTTGTTGTGTACACTCCAGGAAAGGTTTCTGGCTTAGTAAATCCATTTTACAATAGGTAGCGCACAAGTAGATTCAACAAATGAGCGACGGCGCGCGAATCGTTTCAGCAAAGTCCCATATGCGTTCATATGCCATTCATCCGATTGCGATGAAACTTTGGGGAGTTGTTGTGTACACTCCAGGAAAGGTTTCTGGCTTAGTAAATCCATTTTACAATAGGTAGCGCACGAGTAGATTCAACAAATGAGTGACGGCGCGCGAATCGTTGAAACAAAGTCCCTTATGCGTTCATATACCATTCATCCGATTGCGATAAAACTTTGGTGAGTTATTGTGTACACTCCCGTGAAGATTCCTGACTTAGTAAATGCATTTTACAATTGGTAGCGCACGAGTAGATTGAACAAATGAGTGATTGCGCACGAATCGTTTCAGGAAAGTCCCGTATGCGTTCATATGTCATTCGTCCGATTACGATAAAACTTTGGTGAGTTATTGTGCACGCTCCCACGAATGTTTCTGAATTAGGAAATTCATTTTACGATATTTTAGAGGTAGTTAGCGGAAATTGAAAAAAAAAAGTGTTTCCAAAAGCACTTAAAGAAACAAAATGACAACGCCAACACTTTCTTTGATTGGCATTGCAACGCTTGCAGGATACAGCTTGTGATATATTAATATATGTCCAGCAATTCCCCGAATTACGGTTATCTCCCAGTTACCAATGTGTGAAATTTGTCGCAAATGTAGTGTAAGCTACTAAACCTTTTTCCGGCTACACGTAGCATTTATAAGGTAAGAAGGACCTAGGTAAGTGAGAAAAATCGTCGAAAATAATATTCTAGGCGTTCAGGGCAAATTGGAATATATAAGTAAAACACAGGATTCTGTTAAAAAGAACTAAATAAACATAAAAATGAGTATTGTATAACTCATAAATCAACATGATATATCGTGAGAGGACATGCCAACTTTTGCTGAGACTTCTGTAAATGTTTTCTACTGGCAAACTATGATAGCAAAATTAGTGAGCACACTGCCCTCTCGTTGAGAGATACGAAGTCTTCATGTTGGTAGCACAGATAGATTCGAGTTTAATTTGTATGTGTCAGGGGAACAGGAATGTTCTAGATTTACCATTGAGGCATGATATTTCAGTGAAAAATTAAGTTCATTTTTTAAAAGAAGTGGTGTTTTTTTTGTCTTTTGTGCATATTGTACGAGGGCTGTCTTTTTCAAGTTCCGATGGACTGTATAAAAATAACAGATTGACATGCCAAACTGATTTTAACTTACTACTAAATGTTTGCTTGTTTTATTCTTATGTCTCAACATAATCGCCAAAACGATTGAAACATTTGTCGCATCGTTACACCAGCTTTCCAATGCCCTCGGCAAAAAATTCTGGAGTCACTGAGGTGGGTACGTCTGGAAAGTCTCCTGAAGTGTTTCCTTCTTGGCGAGGCATTGCCGCCCAACCATACCTTCAATTCTCGAAAAAGGTGAAAATCATTTAGTGCTGGTTTGGACTAAACGGCAGATGGTCCAAAAAACTTCACACTTGAATTCTTTGAAAAAGTCTAACGTAACGTTGGCACAGTGCGGTCGTGAATGATTTGTGGTACCGCGATGTATATCAGATAAACATCGCGATGTCTATCATATAAACCTTTCGATTTGTTTTGTTGGGTCGATCTGCCAAGATTTTCTGGTCCGTTAGGTCTGTCCCAGTACAGTTTGTACAATTCGTTTTCAAGTACGTTGGACGGCTGATTATTATTATATGATGATGAAGTTGGCATGAATTGAAAGTCAGATGGTCGTGGAACTAATGATTTTCAAAACATCGTGGAAGGTGGGTATCAAGCCAGGTGCGGATGTTGGCAGGAAACTGTTGTAGTGCGTCGTCTCGCATGAATATGAGCGTTCAGAGACCATTGTGTCCCGTAAAAGGTGATAACTTGCCTAATTAGTGAACGACACACACACACACACACACACATGTGAACACATATTGTTCCCTTCGAGCGTAGCTCAACAGTAGCACCTGGACCATTCGAGTGAACAGAATATACAAGTACTTCCTTGAGGGGGGAAGTGGCACGTGTAGTGATAAATAATATACAATACAAGCCTCCGTGGCTTAGGCGACAGCACGTCGGCCTCTCACCACTGGGTCCGTGGTTCAAATCCTGGTCACTCCATGTGAGATCTGTGCTTGACAAAACGGAGGCAGACAGGGTTTTCTCCGGGTACTCCGGTTTTCCCTGTCAAAAATTTCATTCCAGCAACACTCTCCACTCATTTCATTTCATCTGTCGTTCATTTAATCATTGCCCAATAGGAGTGCGTCAGGCCTCGGCAGCCGGCACAGTTCATATCCTCGCCGCTAGATGGGGGCTTCATTCATTCCATTCCTGACCCGGTCGGAGACTGGAAGCAGGCTGTGGATTTTCATTTTTCATTTTTCACAAGGGGACAGAGATACAATACTAAATAATCGTATCAACGATATTGCAGCTGACGGCTTCGATGGCGTAGTTGGTAGCTGCTGAGCTTCTATGCCCAAGTTTGCGGGTTCAAACCCGGCCGAACTCGTCGGACTTTTTAAGAGCGTTAAAATCCCTCAGTATGCCTTCCTTCGGAGGGGAAAAAGCCGATTGTTGACATGTAAAAGAACCTTCCACTAACTACAATTGTGTGAAGCTACATTTGTAGGTTAGATTTGATTATTTAAATTCCAACGTTCATCGACAGGTGCCAGTTGCGGTGCCATCTAGTAGCCAAGTTCACAGCTAGGTGTCGTTGACGGTAGCATTTGGCAGCAAAAGTAGGAACTACCGTACTTGAAATTGATCGTCTGCAGTCCTTACCTGAATTACAGAAAACACACACTAATACAGCCATCACAATTAACACCGATTATCAGACAGATTCTACACACACCCAAAGTACACGGGGCTACATGACCGCGTTGTCGCAGCCCCTAAACTGAGGAACCAACCAACCAATATTGCAGCCAAGTGTCCTTCACAAATTCAGCATGCACCGATGATCCCATGATGGGATGTTGCATTCAAAGGTCTACGTCTAACCACGTGAACTACGGAGGGGTTCAGGGATACATTATCCTTTACCCTTTGCTATTACCGTTTTTACGGCCGGATGTCCTCAATAAGGGCTGTACATAGGCCTACAGTACCATTCAATTATTCGATGGTGGGATTCTAACCCACTCGTCTACTGAAACCACAGATACATTCGTATTTCGAATAGACGATTATTAAAATAAATCGAACCGTCCAAATATTTGAATTGTTCGAAGATGATAAGCATACCCGAGAATTACAGCAATTTGTGTCAAGGAATATGCCCACTGGACGAGTTGTTTGAAGCAGGGGCGAATCCAAGGCCTGACAGATCCTTATAAATAAATATCATTCAAAACAAATATCACTTGTTATCGGTTTCTTACTTTCGTTCTTTTTCATCTTTTTTCCCTTAATGCTTTATTTTCTCTTATTTCTTATTTTATTATAACATCTAAAATTAAAAGCATCTACTTACTGAAATATGTAAAGCAATGTACAGACTACTGTCGACCAAAGTATTATGTGCACTCGAGTTTGAAGGTTGTTTGTGAAGTAACGAATAGACCTACATAAAATCCAGTAACATCATTTTCGTCGTTCTATTTTACGTTCGTTCATGTAGGTTTGGAATTTTTCATTTATAATTTTAATATTTTTTTTATCGCAGTTGGAACACAAAAAGGGCCCGTTTTTAAGCGTGTTTCAACCATGCGTCACATGTAAGAATTATTATCTCAAGAACCCGTCATCAGATCGAATCCAAATCTTACCACAATATACATTGGAATGTTGTATAACTGGATTATTAATTTCAAAATTTTGTGTGTCCAAGAAACAAAGTCGTTATCATTTTTGTAAGGTAACTTTTTCTCGACCCGGGGTGGTTGGAAAATGTACTTCTTGGTCGCGTTGTAATCCTTATACATCTGTATGACTGTGAAATACGTAAATTAATTCACTTATTTTATATCGGTTTGTACAGTATTTGTACGGTGAAATAAGACATGGTTCACTTCCGAGCGAGGCGCGCCATGAGGCGTGATGGGCTCCATCTCGGCAACGCTGTACAGCTTTCCCCGGAGCGGCTACTGGTGAACCGTGTCTTATTTCCCCGTACAAATACAAACCGATATAACATAAGTGAATTAATTTACGTATTTCACAGTCATACAGCATAACTTTTTTGATGTATAAGGATTACAACGCGACCAAGAACTACATTTTCCAACCACCACGGACCGAGAAAATGTTACCTTACAAACATGATAACAACTTTGTTTCTTGGACACACAAAGTTTTGAAATTAATAAACCAGTTATACAACATTCCAATGTATATTGTGTTAAAATTTGGATTCGTTCTGATGACGGGTTCTTGAGATAATGATTCTTAAATGTGACGCATGGTTGAAACACGCTTAAAAACGGTCCCTTTTTGTGTTCCAACTGCGATAAAAAATATTAAAATATAAATTAAAAATTTCAAACCTACGTGAACTAACGTAAAATAGAACGACGAAAGGGATGATGTTATTTGATTTTCAAACTCGAGCGCACATAATACTTTGGTCGACAATAGGCCTATATACTTGTTGCATTTTCCTGAACTTCCAGCCTTACAGGTACACGAACTGGTGACCAAATTTCAATTTGAATCTGTTTTTTTCTTCTTCTTCTTTTGTCGTGTGGCCTTCTGGGAGACCGAGTGCAGGTCTTCCTAGTCGACGCCCGTGGGCGACCTGCGCTTCGGGATGAGAGATGGAATGGATGAAGGTGCATGAAACTGGACAAGGATGTGGAAGGAAGCGGCCGTGGCCTGTCAGAAGGTACCGTCCCAGCATTTGCCTGGTGTTGGAAATGGGAAACCACGGAAAACCATTTCAAGGACGGTCGACGGTGGGGCTCGAACCCACGCGTCTACCGAGTCAGCAGAGAGCTTGGCCCCATGACCTAACGCTGTATTTGGCCAGCGTAGCCACTGCTGTCGATATTTGAATCTGGTAAGGTAGCCTACTAGCATAACGAATAGAATAAGAAGTGATATCACTGGCCTAGTACGCCTGGTCCGCCGCAGCGCAGCGCTGGCTCCGATCTGTGATGTAAGTTAGCATTGGCGCTTACGAGACTTTTAAAACCTTGCGACCTGTTTTACATGTTCAAACACCGCAAGATATCCTCATAGGCGCTAATAAGTTTGACATCTCCACTTTTTACTGTGCCCAATTATAATTTAATAAGTCGTCTCCTGTAATAGTCTAGTTTCGACAATAAGCGAAGACAGAGAGCAAGTTCAAAATGCAATTAGTATTGCCAGCTATCTGAAAAAAAAAACAAAAAAAAAAAAAAAAAACGGAAAAATTAACCTCGCTATCAGGAAGGATTTCTTCACATTGTTACACATTTTACATTCCCTTAACAGACTTGCAACACAGAAAAAAAAAAAGCCGTATGAACGCAACTTTCAACTTTACCGTAGATTACTATAAAATTCAATAATAACCATAAATTTCACTCCACAAACACCAAAATCGGTAAACTACCATCATTTCAAAAGAACTTAACATAAACAGACATAGAAGGCTAAGTCATGACCCCTTCATAGAGTAGGCTATTGTCTAAAACTGATCACGTCTCCTTCAGCATTACGGTACATATATGTTTTTTAACTCATTGTCTTTTTATTCTCATCCCTTTCTTCACAGAAGTAGTCTTTAATGGCATCAAGAGCATTTTTATTTACACCATACTGGACAAATACTTAGGCAAATTAGGAAATATATGTGGAACAGAATAGTCTTTCAATCGCCAGTTGGTTCTTGGGAGAAGTAATACTTCCATCCCTTCTATCACAAATTTGTCAAATTTAACAACTAAATCTTCTGAAAAGTGAGCATCACAGATGTAGGACTTTTCAGCAAGTTCCCTATCCTTCCCTGGTATGGCCCCTTTGCACTTGATAAAACGTTCCTTATCTTTAGGTTTGAAAAACCGTCTGACCCCTTTATAGTCCCCATAGCTAGATCTGCATCCTGGTACAAAAGAGCAAGGCATCTTCACTACGCACATTAAGCACTCATGAAAATGTAAGGGCTAAACTGCTGTTTACTTACATTAAATAACAATAAAATTAACACACGAAGATAACGTCAACACACGACAAGAAATTAAATTCCATTTCAGTTAATGCTTCTTACAATAGCATTTCAGGTATTAATACTATGAAGTAATAGTGTAAGCACTTGTATATCAATAAACGTTTGCACAGAACAGCACCAAAACACTCCGACCGATTAAATACTTAATATATCGCACATAAACACATAAACATATGTGGAAATCCACAATCTCAAGTCGACTGTAGCGCTGCGTAGCGGCGAGTGCCAACCCGATCCGTATTCATTACATGCTGTTGAGGGAGAAGAGATCACACTTTATATTCTATTCGTTATGCTACTAGCTTGTAAGCATGAAGCTTTAAGTCTCGTTTCTAGTACTTTCCAGCACATAATTATGTGTTTGGTGTCAAATATTGTCTGTCTTTCAACGAGAGCCCACCTAGAATTGCCAACAACATTCAATCCATCTATGAAGTACTACACCCTTGCGTCAACCATTTTGTCGCGATCTACCTGTCATCTACATCGATTGAAAGTGCGAATAAGTACAGTATTTAGACCGACTCTTTCTGTGTGCGAGTGGGAGCTGAGTGGATTCAAGATCACTCGTTTTCGAGTAAGATTGTCTTTGAAATGTGAGTTCTTAGAACTCTTCCTCAGTAGTGACACACTTCGTTTGAAGCACCGCTGGTTCTTGAGGGCTGTAATTCTCACACTCTTTCCTCGCATTACTACTGTCGACCAAAATACTGTATTATGTGCACCCGAGTTTGAAGGTTGTTTGTGAAGTAACCAATAGGCGTACATAAAATCCAATAACATCACCATTTTCTATTTTACGTTAGTTCATGTAGGTTTGGAATTTTTAATTTTAATTTTATACATTGCAATGTTTTATAACTGGTTTATTAATTTCAATATTTTATGTGTCCAAGAAACAAAGTTGTTATCATTTTTGAAAGGTAACTTTTTCTCGGCTCGGGGTGGCTGGAAAATTGCGTTCTTGGTCGCTTTGTAATCCTTATAATCAAAAGGTTATGCTGTATGGCTGTGAAATACGTAAGTGAATTCACTTATTTTATATCGGTTTGTATTTGCACGGGATAAAATGACATGGTTTAGCAGCTAGCCGATACGGGGAAAGCTGTACAGCGTTGCCGAAATGGGGCACAACCACGTGTCATGGCGCGCCTCGCTCGGAATTGCATGGGCAGCTTCCTTCGCTATTTACTGTCGACTAATCTATATACATGGGTTGGTTTTTTTAGTTTTGGCACCAATGCTCCAGTGCCAAGTTGCAACAATGTAGGGCGCTGCCACATTTACCGACGGTTGCTGCCCTGCATGGTCCCTCAGAGCACATGACCTCGCCCGTCCTCACCACCGCTCGTGCGCAGTCGCGCCTGTTAGATGAGTAGTGTGAGACCAGCGCTCGCGAAAGACAGTCGCAATGTTTTCCAAGCAGGAGCAGAGAACGTGGATAAAAATTCAGTGTGCTAGAGGTCGCAGTGCTAAACAGTGTCACCGAGGATTGCAGGAAGCGTGCGGTGCAGCTGCGTTACCGTTCAGAACGGTAGCAAGATGGGTTGCAGCCTATCGAGATGGGCGCGAACGTGTGAAGCACATGCCTCGATCTGGTCACCCACCAGTAAGTGATGGTGTCCGCGTTAGTAGTGGATCGGAACGTAACGATTCGTCAATTAGAGCAAGATACCGGACTGGCGCATTCAACTGTCCTCCACATCCTGAAGGACTTAATGAAAATGAGGAAGATTGCGTCCAAATGGGTTCCGCATGACTTAACTGACATGCACAAATGGCTGCGATATGACGCTTGTCGTATGCACTTGCAGCGTTATGAGCGCGAAGGAGAGGCCTTCTTACGGCGAATCATAACCATTGACGAGACGTGGGCCAGATCTTATGAGCCACAATTAAAACGCCAATCGAACGAGTGGCGGGACCACGGATCACCACGGAAACAAACAGTTCGACCAACCCCCACCAATGTGAAGGTAATGTTGATTCTTGCCTATGATTGGGATGGTGTGATCATTCACCATACTGTTCCCCGAGGGCAAACCGTTAATGCGGCGTACTATTGTTCGTTTCTGCAAGACCATCTCTGAGGAGCTCTGAAAAGGAAACGGCGCCACCACATGGTTACACCGCCCATTGTTCTGCATGACAATGCTAGGGCACACACAGCAGGCGTTGTGTCGGCATTGTTGGATCGCTGGGGCTGGGAGGTCCTCTATCAGCCCCCCCCCCCCCCAATATTCTCCCGACATCAATCCCTGCGACTATGATCTCATCCCGAAGATGAAAATGACAATGCGCGGGGAGCGCTTCCGTACCATTGAAGACGTTAAGCAGGCTGCCGAGCGCTCTCTTCGTACCATTAATAGATTGGGCAGTGCCAACGGGATCCAACGACTTCCGCATCGCTGGGAACACGTTGTACGCAACGGTGGGGACTACATCGAGGGCCTGTGAAACTTGGAACTATCTAAGTGAGTTATTAATCCAGTTATAACTATGGTGCCAAAACTAAAAAACCAACCCATGTATATAAAGGAAGATGTCCTGACTGACTGACTGACTGACTGACTGACTGATAATCTTCGCTCAGCAAAAACTACTGGAGATAATTGCATGAAACTTTAAAGATATGTTCCTACCGTAGTGTAGATGCGCACTAATAAAGCATTTTTAAAAATTCCGATTTTAAAGGGGTGAAAAGGGGTGAATTGTGATTTTACATTTTTGTTATACTTAACTGGGACAAAACATCGAAGTTGTCGTATAAAGACCGGACATAGCTCATTTTACGCCCCTCGATGCGAGAAACAATACCACATTTTAAGGCCCTAAAACCAACAGTTTCAAAGATATTCCGTGAAAACTAACTTCGCTCTGATTGATGAACTAATCACAAGCCCGTTTCCATGGTAACACTACCTCAAGGTATGACATTCGATTTTCTATATATCCCTGTAGCAGGCAATGCCAATCATTTATTATCTTTTTCAAGATATATATAAACATAATAAGAACAGGGTAGCGAGCCTGCCTCTCATCCGGAGGCCCAGGGTTCGATTCCCGGCTCAGTCAGAGATTTTAGACACTGACGTGAGGGTTGCAACGGGGTGCACTCAGATTCATGAGGACAATTGAGTAGCTGTCTGATAGTGAGTCAGCGCCCCGGTCACCAAGAACAAGATTAACGGCCGAGGGGACACGATACACCGACCACGCATCACCACAATATCTGCAGGCCAAATGGCTGGGAAGCGGTCGCATGATAGGCCTAAGCCCTTCATGGGCTGTAGTGCCAGGGGTAAAAAAAAAATAGGGGAAGCGCCTTCTAACACCACCTTTAATTTTTAAACACTACAGTAGCGGCTACTAAATAAAGGAAGCGATATAGCTACGTTCAATTTCATAAACACTGGGCTCACAAATCCCGTATAGTTAAGTACACACATCAAAAAAAGTTTTGCATCACCTCGGTTCCAAGAGTTCCGGAACCTTGAGCCATTTTATGAGATATATAAGTTACTCCTTTGTGCCATTTTTATCTGACGTGATCATTGCACGCCTTTGTGAAACCTTGGCTGTGAAGCTATTAATAGCCCTCTGATGTCTTATACCATATATGGACATATCTGCATCTTGTCCCCTTATTGGCCAGTGATTTATATTTTGGAAGGGGTCGTGACCAATCAAATTTTAGCACGCAGTTACCTTTGTGTTGCGTCGTCATTTGCTTTGTTTCGAGGCATTTCTTCCTTGCAGCCAAGTAGGCTAGACGTATTCCGATATTCTAGGGAAAGTGCCCGCGTTCAAGGTGAAACCATGGCGAGGTGTCTGTATGTCGTAATCAGTAATTGTTTTACTGTAGTTCAGTTTCATATTTCGGCAATTTAAAACTCTTATTCTGTGTTAGTTTTCTTTTGTCGCGTGTACTTGCCCCCTCCCGATATTTTCCCTCCGCCCTTTGTGTGCGTGTAATTGCTGGTAAGTTTTTGTTTTGTATGATTGTGTTATTTTCATTTATTTTGATAACGTAGTTTTTGTACTTTAAGGGTTGAAAGTCATGTATGTGGGCTTGTCTTCGCTTTACTCTGGTGTGCTTGACGGTGGGTTTGCCTACCTTGTAGGGGGCATCTTTGGGTCTGTCATCCAGAGTGTATCTTATCGTAGAACAACATAACGGGATTGGAGATTATTTTTCTTGCTTCCCGTAATGCTTTGTTCTTTATCTTAAAGAGTTCACAAAAGGAGGTCTCGCCTTTGCTATTTTGCTGGTGACCTAACCTGTGATATTATTGTGTCTGTGAATGCCCATATTTTGCGCATCACATATTTTCGTCGTCTTTGTGTGCCCTTATCTCCTACGCATACTTTCAATTTTTAAAGTATATTTTTGGCTTTGCCGATAATTTAATGTAATTTTTCCTTTTGTCTAAATTCCTATTTTTCTCGTAACTCACTAGATCTTGCATGTGCCTCCGCGTCTTTCTTCCTCATTCCTCCCCTCCCTCTCACCCCTCTCCACCCCGTTCTGAACCATTGTACCCCCCCCCCCCTCCTATTTTGTCCATCCCTTTTGACACGCTTTGTCTAAATTTTTAGAACGTATCTTGACTTCGTAGAGTGTAGTCGTTTCTGAGTTTTGTCTTTTTTATCTAATTGCGACATACTTACATTTAGTCATCGTTTCATCTTGCCTTGAACACGTTACCTTAACTTATCTTATTTTATTTCATTTTAATATAATTTAATTTAGTATATTTTCGATTTTCTTCCTAATTTGTATTTTTTCTTGCGGTAAATTAATTTTGTGTTTAATTTGTTGGTCATTTCTCTTCTTGCTTTTAATATCTCTGGGATCGTTGTACATTGTGGTTCTTATTTAAATACATTTTATCTTTGCCTAAGTATCTCTGCTTTTGCGTCACGCCTTATTTTAATTTTAGTTACCTTCTTCGAGTTTTGTCTGGTTTTTACTACATTTTGGTTTGTCGGTCTTATTAGCGTACTTGTGACGTTAATACGACCTACACGGCCTCTGATTTAAATTTGTTCATCTTTGGATTTTACTGTAGTTTAATTTTAATTAGCTTTCCCCCTTTCTTTTGGGATAGCTTTCTGGTTTGCCTTTTAAAATTTGGGCCCAGCGAAAGCCAAACAAGACTGCGATCTCCCCGTTTTTCTTTCTTCTATTTTATTTTTATTTTATATTTCTTCGGGGATAGGGGAAGAGCTTCAGCTACGTTTCCACTGACGTCTGCTGCGTACGTAAGTATATGTTTATTTCTATTACTTCATCTTAAGTTGCGTACAAATGGATTTCAGAGCGTGGTTTTGAGACAAAATCACCTTTCTAATTTAACAATTTTTTTCCAGCTGATCGTTCCTGAGACTTCGAGCTGAATTGCATTGTGAAACGTTTCCATCCTTTTCGTACCTATAGTATAATGTTGTCTTTCTGAGTTTTAAGGTGCTGAGAATTTCATGAAAGAGGAGAAAGGTCTGGTATGGTCTATCAACATTTGAAAAACACACAGCCGCAAACAGTATGTTTCGTGTGAGGATGACGACTTGGTGCCCGTGAGTAAATTACCACGTGGGAAAGCAACATCTTACGGTAATGTGATGTGCACTTATTTATTTCTTCTCGTAATACTGTTTAGATACCTTTTATATTTTTGAAGTAGTTTGAAATTAGTAGTCTTTGTAGTCCTTTTTCTTATCTCGTTGGTGTGTACCGTGCTGTGTTTTTAATATTTTTCGTCATGGATAAATCTATTAAGCAGGAAGTTCGTTTACCGTCCTATAATTTTGAGTCGTTGACTGCACCTATTTCTTCAAGTAAGGCTATTCCAGAACCCCAATTTTTTAGTGTACCGAAGGACTTACTTATGTTTGACCCGTTGTCTAGTGGCTACGTTTCTAATCCTACCAGTGGTGGTCATTCTGACAACGTTGCATCCATTGTGAGCAGGTGGAATCTTACTTTTTCCGGGGAAAATAACACATCTTCAGTTTTTTGGTTCATTCAGAGGATTGAGGAACTGTGTCAGTGCCATGACATAAGTCCCGATAAGATAGTTCGTTGCCTACCAATTTTACTTTCTGGTAAAGCGTTGCAGTGGTACAGGGTGTCACCATTCCATTACACTTCATGGAACGAATTTGTGTGCAACATAAAAGCCCGTTTCACTCCCCAAGATTTCGCGTATGCTTTGAAACAGGAAATCTACGCTCGAACTCAGGGCCCCTCCGAGAAGATTGACGATTATGTCACGGCTGTACGCCTCCTCACAGCCAATTTGCCTCAGCCATTCCACCCACAGGAACTTTTCGAAATTATTTATAGGAATTTAAATCCTATATATAAGTACTTCATACGTCGCATTTCGGTACGCTGTATTGAGGACATAATTCTACATGGACGCGAATATGAGAACAATTCTCGGTCGAGTTTGAGTTATGTTCCACCCCCTATTTCCCACGAAGTCATGTTTCCTGAACTAGCTTGTGCGACTAGCACACAGCATGCGTTTACTTCTGTGGCCCGTCCCGTTATCTCAAACAAGACTGTCTCTTTTAATCTCCCCTCTCGTCCTCCCATAAATCACGTCCAAAGTGATAGTCACGCTGCCAGCCAAACTCATTCTACCTCCCGTGTCCACAATAATCCTCCAGATACCAAACGAGTCTCCGCAAATATCTTATGTTGGAATTGCAACAATCACGGTCATAACTTCCGTGAATGTGCCGCTAGATCCCGTAAGTTCTGCTACGGTTGTGGGATGTCAGATGTGACTAAATTGACCTGTCCAAATTGTAATTTCAACCAGGAAAACTGTTGAAGTGCTGTCCTGAGTTCGACCCGTCGGGCAGCCCTAAAAGCAGGTATCGCGATCCTTATCTTTGTTTTGCTTCTGTATCGCAACCTTGGGTCACATTATCTTTTCATCATGTCACAACTCAAGCCATTTTGGATTCTGGAGCCACGGAGAGCTTTATCCTTCGCTCTGTGGCGGAACAAATTCCAGCGCTGCGCATCTGTCCTCACGAGGATGGACGTGAGCGAAAGTTCGTGTCAGCTGGTTCATCTACTATCAACGTTACCGGTACTGTTTTATGTCATCTCAAGATCCATGGTTTTTCATGGGATCACCAGTTCCACGTAGTTGATAATTTATCCACCCAAGTCCTTTTAGGGACAGATTTCATGCGCAAAACAGGTTTACAATTAGATTTTGCGAGTAATTCCTTTAGCTTTCTGTTTCATTCCAACAAACAATTCCCGTTCGAAGAATGTACCTCTCGTGTTAGTGAAGTGTCCACAGTGCATTCTGTCCAGCTGCCTCTGTCTTTATTTTCGGAAGAGCGTGATGTGCTGAGTGATTTGGTGAACGAATTCTCGGATGTCCTCACAGATAAATTAGGTTCAGCGGTAGGTCACGAATGTCATATCGATCTCACAGATAATGTCCCGGTTCGATCCCCGCCATTTGCATGTTCACCTCCAAAGCTGTTGGCTATGAGAAAATATGTCAAAGAGCTACAAGATAAAGGAGTAGTCGTTCCTTCCAAGTCGGCGTATGGTTCTCCAGCTTTTCTGATTCCCAAGAAAGACGGCGAATATAGATTAGTTGTCGACTACAGGAAGCTGAATAAGAAGGTTGTTTTTGACAATTTTCCGTTACCTACACTCGACAGCGCTTTTCAGCATTTTCATGGAGCTAACTATTATTCTATTATTGATCTCAATTCCGCATATCATCAAATTCCGTTGGACGCCGAGAGCCGTGATTTTACCGCCTTTTCCACACCTTTTGGGTTATTCACATTCAATAGATTGCCTATGGGTATCGCTGTCGGAGCACAAATTCTTAGTCGTGTGTTAGATGATCTCTTGGGTGACTTGAAATTTAAGTTTGTCTTCAATTATTTAGATGACCTTGTTGTTTATAGCAAATCTTTCGAGGAGCACGTAACTCATCTCCGTGAAGTTTTCTCTCGCCTCAGAAAAGCGGGACTCACTATCAATCCCGAAAAGACCTCTTTGGCCCGCACGCAGATCAAGTTTTTAGGACATGTTCTGTCGACTAACGGTATTAGCGTCATGCCTGATAGAGTTGAATGTATTAAGAATCTACCGGTGCCTACCTCTGTGAAGGCTCTACGCCGTGCCATGGGCATGTTTGGGTTTTATTCCAGGTTTATCAGACATTTCTCAGATATTTCGGCTCCATTGAATGCCCTCAAAAAGAAGAACGCTAAATTTATATGGGGTCCAGAGCAAGATAAAGCTTTTAACACTTTAAAAGAGAGTCTTATATCTGCCCCTGTGTTGCAAGCTCCAGATTTCGAGTCTAGGTTCTTCCTCCATTGCGACGCTAGTGATCTAGCTGTGTCAAGCGTTTTAAGTCAACACGTGGACGGGAAGTTTGCGCCTGTAGCTTTTGCTAGTCGCATGCTTAATGAACATGAACGTCGCTATTCCATCTTTGAAAAAGAGTCCCTTGCTGTTGTCTTTGGCTGCGAGAAATTCAGGAGTTTCCTAGAACATCGCCATTTCACTGTCTACACCGATAATGAAGCTCTGAGATGGAGCATGTCGCATGTAAAGAAACTTGGTCGTATCAATCGGTGGATTTTGAGACTATCGTCGTTCAAGTTCGACATTGTACACGTGAAAGGTAGTGAAAACTCTGTGGCTGATTGTCTCTCGCGCATGTTCGAGGATTCCACTATTTCCGCTCCTAGTCAAATTGTTCCTCCTTCTGTCGAAACTTCACCTCAGGAAATGCCTGAAAATGTGTTTTTATTACAGTTTAGTCCATGGTCCTTCGTAGATATACGTAAGTTTCAGGCAGATGATCTTTATTGTCGTGAACTCCGTGAGAAAATTACCAACAAGGACCCCACTGTGAATGAATTTTGTGTCCGTAATGATGTAATTGGCCGTCTCCTCCCTGGTTCAAACTCCTTCAGAATTTTCGCCCCTGAGAATGTTCGTAATATGCTCTTAACATACTATCATTCTTCGGCTATAGGCTTACACGTTGGAATGTACCGTACTTTACGCAAAATTGACTCTGAATTCTATTGGCCTACAATCAAACCAGATGTGTTTGATTTTGTAAAAAAATGTCACACCTGTCAACGCTCTAAACCAGCGCAAAATACGCAGATAGGTTTGCATAGTGCTCATGTTGTTACTCGTCCTGGAGAACGGTTATTTATTGACATATTCGGTCCTATGACACGTTCTAAGTCTGGTCATCAGGCGATTTTGACAGTGATCGACGGTTTTTCTAAGTTTGTCTGGCTCTTTCCTGTTAAGGACATTTCTGCAAAAGGGACGGTCCATTTATTATGTAAGCATATTTTTGCTATATTTGGCCCGCCCAAGTTCCTTGTTACCGATAATGCTACCATCTTCAAGTCCAAAACTTTCAAATCTATGACCTTCAGTTGGGGCATTAATCACGTGTTATTGGCGCCATTCAGACCACAAGGCAATCAGGTAGAGAGATTTCATCGTAATCTGAAAGCTTGTCTAACCGCCTTCCATAATGTGGAACAATCCAATTGGGATGTTAACTTGCATTATTTTACCTTAGGTTTTAATACCTCGTTTCATTCGTCTATTCAAACCACACCTGCGGAATTGTTTATAGGCCGTAAACTTGTTGATCCCCTGATGCTCCGTTGGAATATCGAGTATTTGTCTATCCCGTCTCGAACCGTCTCTACTCAAGAGAAATGGGATTCCGCCGTCGCTAGCCTTAAGCGGGCTAGACAGAAGGTCTCAGCACGGTACAACCAGCGTAGAAAACCTGTTCATTTTCAGATAGGAAATAGGGTTTTGGTACGACTACACCCTATTAGTAACGCAGCTTCCGGCATCTCCAGTAAACTGTGTTTGCGGTGGTCCGAACCAAGGACCATAACCAGGTTCCTGAACAACGGGACTGTGGAAATGATTTCTGATGACGATCCTCAACTCATTTCTGTTTCTCATGTAGCAAATCTTAAGAAATACCATGAATGATGTGGTGTCTGTGTAATTATTTGTTTATCTAGAGTATGTATTTCTTTCAGTGTTTTGACGCGGCGATCCCAGTGTTGATGTTTTTACAGGATCCCTGCCTGTTTATTTTAGTTTAGTGTGTCCATGATTGTTTTCAGTATCTCTTAACCGTCCGCCTGTGTTATCGCGCGCTGTTTTCTTTCTCTCTCCCTTACCCCACACCGCATCCAAGTTGTGTAATATCATTTTATCAATGGTTGTGACGACAGAACATTCCATTGGAAATACAGGGTGCTCCACAGATTAAGTTTTATTAACCATTTATACCACAATGTAACTGTTTTGTTTTTTTCTATATTAGGAATATTGGGAGGAAGGAAAATCTCTGCAGCCCTGACGTCAACTGCAATGGTCCTGGGTTCACCCTTGTTCATCTTCAGGCCTTTGGATTGCAACTTCTCGTTATTCTTCGGAAATTTCAAAAACAGAAAAATGTTATTCCTTGTGAGATAACTCATAACTTATATGTTAATATTTTTTTTCTCCCTAGTCAAAATTTGCTGCCAACGTGTTTAGTGGATTGAGTGTTTTGTGTGATAAGGTCGGTACCACCTTCTCTCATGGGACGCTGCTTCGCTGGCATTTTGGGCAGCGGATTTTGTATTCGTTGCGTTTTTGCACCTAAATTTCATTTTTCTAGGTTTACTTAGCCAAAATTCCCCTCACTCATTTAACTGCTTGTGCGTTTGATGTATACTTCAAAGAGATGGACTTGTGCTATACCAAGCCTCTGTGAAAGGCAAAGAGTTTGGAACTCTAATGTGAGCTACTCCGTGTGTTTGTGTGATATGAGACTCTCTCCTTGCGAGCCATTTTATGAATGAAACAAGAGTGCATCTTATACCATATATACAAAAAAAAATGTTTTGTGTATGTATTTTTGTAAACATTTTTTTTTTTCAAGGAAGTGGGGGAATTTTGAGCCATTTTTATGAGATATATAAGTTACTCCTTTGTGCCATTTTTATCTGACGTGATCATTGCACGCCTTTGTGAAACCTTGGCTGTGAAGCTATTAATAGCCATCTGATGTCTTATACCATATATGGACATATCTGCATCTTGTCCCCTTATTGGCCAGTGATTTATATTTTGGAAGGGGTCGTGACCAATCAAATTTTAGCACGCAGTTACCTTTGTGTTGCGTCGTCATTTGCTTTGTTTCGAGGCATTTCTTCCTTGCAGCCAAGTAGGCTAGACGTATTCCGATATTCTAGGGAAAGTGCCCGCGTTCAAGGTGAAACCATGGCGAGGTGTCTGTATGTCGTAATCAGTAATTGTTTTACTGTAGTTCAGTTTCATATTTCGGCAATTTAAAACTCTTATTCTGTGTTAGTTTTCTTTTGTCGCGTGTACTTGCCCCCTCCCGATATTTTCCCTCCGCCCTTTGTGTGCGTGTAATTGCTGGTAAGTTTTTGTTTTGTATGATTGTGTTATTTTCATTTATTTTGATAACGTAGTTTTTGTACTTTAAGGGTTGAAAGTCATGTATGTGGGCTTGTCTTCGCTTTACTCTGGTGTGCTTGACGGTGGGTTTGCCTACCTTGTAGGGGGCATCTTTGGGTCTGTCATCCAGAGTGTATCTTATCGTAGAACAACATAACGGGATTGGAGATTATTTTTCTTGCTTCCCGTAATGCTTTGTTCTTTATCTTAAAGAGTTCACAAAAGGAGGTCTCGCCTTTGCTATTTTGCTGGTGACCTAACCTGTGATATTCTTGTGTCTGTGAATGCCCATATTTTGCGCATCACATATTTTCGTCGTCTTTGTGTGCCCTTATCTCCTACGCATACTTTCAATTTTTAAAGTATATTTTTGGCTTTGCCGATAATTTAATGTAATTTTTCCTTTTGTCTAAATTCCTATTTTTCTCGTAACTCACTAGATCTTGCATGTGCCTCCGCGTCTTTCTTCCTCATTCCTCCCCTCCCTCTCACCCCTCTCCACCCCGTTCTGAACCATTGTACCCCCCCCCCCCCTCCTATTTTGTCCATCCCTTTTGACACGCTTTGTCTAAATTTTTAGAACGTATCTTGACTTCGTAGAGTGTAGTCGTTTCTGAGTTTTGTCTTTTTTATCTAATTGCGACATACTTACATTTAATCATCGTTTCATCTTGCCTTGAACACGTTACCTTAACTTATCTTATTTTATTTCATTTTAATATAATTTAATTTAGTATATTTTCGATTTTCTTCCTAATTTGTATTTTTTCTTGCGGTAAATTAATTTTGTGTTTAATTTGTTGGTCATTTCTCTTCTTGCTTTTAATATCTCTGGGATCGTTGTACATTGTGGTTCTTATTTAAATACATTTTATCTTTGCCTAAGTATCTCTGCTTTTGCGTCACGCCTTATTTTAATTTTAGTTACCTTCTTCGAGTTTTGTCTGGTTTTTACTACATTTTGGTTTGTCGGTCTTATTAGCGTACTTGTGACGTTAATACGACCTACACGGCCTCTGATTTAAATTTGTTCATCTTTGGATTTTACTGTAGTTTAATTTTAATTAGCTTTCCCCCTTTCTTTTGGGATTGCTTTCTGGTTTGCCTTTTAAAATTTGGGCCCAGCGAAAGCCAAACAAGACTGCGATCTCCCCGTTTTTCTTTCTTCTATTTTATTTTTATTTTATATTTCTTCGGGGATAGGGGAAGAGCTTCAGCTACGTTTCCACTGACGTCTGCTGCGTACGTAAGTATATGTTTATTTCTATTACTTCATCTTAAGTTGCGTACAACCTTTAAATACAAAGGGAATAGAGATCAACACAAACAACATTTCAGCCCGTTTTATTGCTCATGAGACCCACACATTGCATGTTGTACCATCATACAGCTAGACTTTCAGCATTTGTGGTCCAGATTGCAGTACACACCACTACCTCTAATACCCAGTAGCACGTCCTCTTGCATTGATGCATGCCTGTATTCGTCGTGCCATACTATCCACAAGTTCATCAAGACACTGTTGGTCCAAATTGTCCCACTCCTCAACGACAATTCGGCGTAAATCTCTCAGAGTGGTTGGTGGGTCAAGACGTCCATAAACAGCCCTTTTCAACATATCCCAGGCATGTTCGATAGGGTTCATGTCTGGCGAACATGCTGGCCACTGTAGTCGAGCGATGTCGTTATCTTGAAGGAACGCATTCACAAGATGTGCACGATGAGGTCGAGAATTGTCGTCCATGAAGACAAATGCCCCTCCAATATTCTGCCGATATGGTTGCACTATGGGTCGGAGGATGTCATTCAGGTATCGTAAAGCCGTTTCGGAGCCTTCCATGACCACCAGTGGCGTACGTCGGCCCCACATAATGCCACCCCAAAACATCAGGGAACCACCACCTTGCTGCACTCGCTGGACAGTGTGTCTAAGACGTTCAGCCTGACCAGGGTGCCTCCAAACACGTCTCCGACGATTGTCTGGTTGAAGGCATATGCGACACTCATCGGTGAAGAGAACGTGATGCCAATTCCGTGGGGTCCATTCAGCATGTTGTTGGGCCCATCTGTACCGCGCTGCATGGTGTCGGGGTTGCAAAGCTGGACCTCGCCATGGACGTCGGGAGTGAAGTTGCGCATCATGCAGCCTATTGCGCACAGTTTGAGTTGAAACACGACGTCCTGTGGCTGAACGAAACGCATTATTCAACATGGTGGCATTGCTGTCAGGGTTCCTCCGAGCGGCAATCCGTAAGTAGCGGTCATCCACTACAGTAGTAGCCCTTGGGCGGCCTGAGCGAGGCCTGTCATCGACAGTTCCTGTATCTCTGTACCTCCTCCATGTCCGAACAACATCGCTTTGGTTCACTCTGAGACGCCTGGAAACTTCCCTTGTTGAGAGCCCTTCTTGACACAAAGTAACAATGCGGACGCGATCGAACTGCGGTATTGACCTTCTAGGCATGGTAGAACTACAGACAACATGAGCAGCGTACCTTCGTCCTGGTGGAATGACTGGAACTGATCGGCTGTCGTACCCCCTCCGTCTAATAGGCCCTGCTCATGCATGGTTGTTTACATCTTTGAGCAGTTTTAGTGACATCTATGAACAGTCAAAGGGACTGTATCTTGGATACAATATACACAGTCAACGTCTATATGCCGGAGATCTGGGAACCGAGGTGATGCAAAACTTTTTTTGATGTGTGTACAAATATCAGTCTGGTTGTTATGTCAGTAGAAACGAAGCTCTGTGGCGGCTATATCCGTTTCCGTAACACGAAAGGCATCCCGCCGTCACATACCTCAATGTGCACTTACAAAATTGTGAACCAGTCTATTTTACTGAAAATAATTTCTACGAGCGAGTATCCACTTCGTCAAAAACCACACTCACTACCTTATTCAAAATGTACACAAGACGGGATTTTGAAAGCACTCTTCTGTATGTTGAGGTACAGATACAATAAAATGTTGGCAAATCTGAGTTCAAGGAACTGCTGCTCAGAATAGGCCTTGTGTTAAATCTGCAGAAGCTTTCGGTACAGCTTATGCGGCCCATGTTCGTAACAAGGAATGTTTTCCTTTGACAATGCATCTACACCATGTGCGAGGGCAATGCATTTCAAAGATCTCTAAAAACACAATAATCAGCAGATTGGAGAAAAGTTTAAAGTGGAAGTGAAGATTCAAGGAGAAATAATTTCAACTCTGAGATTTGCTGATGGCATCGTCATCTTGGCCGATAAGCCAGAGGATTTGAACGAGTTTTTGAATGGTAATGACTCCGTCTTGAGGAAATAATTCATGATGAAAATCAATAAATGTAAAACAAAAATATTGGAATGCAGCCGAAATAAATAAGAAACCTCTATGGACATCAAATTGGCTGGTGAAACGCTACGGGAAGTAGAAGACTTCCGTTACTTAGGAAACAAAGTATCCAGTGATGGACGCAGCAAAGAGGACATAAAAAGTAGGTTGGCTCAGGCAAGGAAAGTCTTTCTACAGAAAAGGAATCCGTTGACATCGAATATACATTTAAGTATTGGAAGTCATTTTTGAAAGCTTTTGTCTGGAGCCTGGAACTATAAGGAAGTGAAACTTTGACTGTTGGTGCTGCAGAAAAGAGGAGAATTGAAGCGTTTGAAATGTGGTGTTATAGGAGAATGATGAAGATGGGTCAGGTGGGTAGATAAGGTAACAAATGAAGAGGTAGTAAGACGAGTGGGAGAGGAGAGATGTTTCTGGCGACTGCTAATTAAGAGAAGAGATAGGTTGGTAGGACACATATTAAGACACCCAGGAATAGCAAGCTTAGTTATGGATGGGAGGGTCGAGGACAAGAACTGTAGGGGTAGACCAAGGTTAAACAGATTGCCTCGGATGTAGGGTGTGGTAGCTATGTAGAGATGAAACGATTAGCTCAGGAGAGGGAAGCATGGAGGGCTGCATTAAACCAGTCAAAAAACTGAAGACTCAAACAACAACAATCAGGAATTTTAATTACTTAGAGAGGCATGTGAGGCAAAAGGGTTGTTGGAGAATTTCAATCCCTGTGATGTAACACTGGAAGAGACTGAATAATGTACATCAGCGGCCAAGGTGAGAGATATTTTACTATAGGTCTATTTATAGCGACATGACGTTCAAAATCAATAATTGTGGCAAAATTACACCCTGAATAGATTAAGGAAAATACTTTTAATTCCCCATATTTCGATAGATTTGACATTCCAGTGTGCAAAAATGCAGTTCCCTTTTCAAACAATATTCGCAATTTCTATTAACAAAGCGCAATGACACACACTTAACAGCAGCAGGTGTACATTTAGACAAAACAATTTTTCCCATGGGCAACTGTATGTGGCGTGATCACGAGTATCTGGACAACAAAATCGTTATGTCTCAACAGAAGATGCAAAACCAAAAACGTAATTTTCAAATGTGTTAACATAATGTAACATCGTACCCTGCAGACTTTCTCAACTCTATGAAATTTCCACCTTGCTGCTCATATCAGTATACTGTTTGTATCAGAATTTTTAGAATAAAAATTGACCCACCTATAGCAGCGATTGCTGTAATAGAATAGACCAATTATCAGCAATGATGCATCGTCCCCATTGTCTTGATCGCGAGCGAAGCCGCGGGTACCTGCTAGTACAGTATATTATGTGCACTTAAGTTTGGAAGTTGTTTATGAAACCGCCAATAAGTCTACAGATGACACTAGCCTATCACTTTCCTCGTTCTATTTAACGTTCATAATAATAATAACCAAAACTATGTGGCACTACAGCCCATGAAGGGCCTACGTCTACCAAGCGACCGTGGCCCAGCCATTTGGCCTGCAGATTATGGGGTGACGCGTGGTCAGCGTGTCGGGTCCCCTCAGCCATTAATCTTGGTTTCCGTGACCCCGCTGTGTCACTTTCAGACAGCTACTCAATTGGCCTCACGAGGCTGAGTGCACTCCGTTCCAGCCCTCACGTCAGTTTCTAAAATCCCTGACGGAGCCGGGAATCATACCCGGGGCTTCCGGGTGCGAGGCTGACGCGCTATCCCAACACCACGGGGCCGGCAATAATGATAATAACATCCCTTTTAAGTACTGTGGCTTTTAGAGACACAAGGTTGCCTGAATTTTCCCCCGAATGGAATCTTTAACATGTCATTAAATCTGACACGGTTTCGTCTTCTTAATCACCCTAAAATGCCAACTGACTGCGCCAGGATTCGATCCTGCAACCTTGGGGACAGCAGGCGAGAAAGTTTGTTAGGTCATAAATGTTTGGATATCAGTTTTTATTCAAACTGTATTAGGAGGATGTTGTGGTATAGATCGTGGCACATGCAATGCTTCCTGTTTACTTCCGAGCCTGACCTCACCCATGAATGAGTCAATGAGTCCACGTATGAGTCCACGGAATTCCGATGTGGCGAAGTAAAACAAAAAACAAATTTTCTGTCTTCTTATCAGATCAGTCTTGTTTAGTATTGTAAGTGCAGATTCTTGCACGATGCCTCCAAGACCTGCATTTACTGCATGTGAGCTTCAGATGATCGTGAGAGCCGTTTTAGGTAGATTTCTTTAGAAAGCTAACTATTGCAATGGGTCCCATGTTTCGACTTCCGGAAAATTTCGACATATCTTCGCGTTTCATATCCCCCAGACCCCAAAACCACCGTCAGTTCAAAAGTTTATATATAATTTATGTATATATGTATATATATATATATATATATATATATATATGTGTATATATGTATATATATATATATATATATATATATATATATATATATATATATATCAGTTTCTTGTGGACACGATAACTGCCGTAATTTTGCACCAATCACTTTGAATTTTTTACAAAATATGTATCCCTATAAAATCTCAGCCGAGTTCGTTAATGGGAAAAATCGGTCAAAGGGGGTAAAAATGGGGGGCTTTTTTCGAAAAAGTGAAATATCGCTATAACTCTCTTAATACATGAAATATCGAATCCCTTCAAAGTTCATAATATGTGTCGGATAAGTGCCAAAAAATTATGTCAAATAAGTTTTTTGATAGCACCAACCATTGACCAAAGGGGTGGGAAAAAGTGGGTTTTTCGGGAAACATTAATCATATCTCTGTTAATAGGCACAATATCAAAACCGCACAAAATGGACAATATTCCTCCAATAATTACCTAAAACTTTTGTCTGAAAGAATTTTTGATATGACCCACCATTACGCCACGGGGTGAACAAAATGATTTAAATTATAAGAAAATGCCAAGTGCCAAGAGAGGTTGCCATGACAACTTTACTTTTAATTGATAAGGATGACCATCAGCAGTTGCTATGACAACGCCACTGCACGAGATCACATTCAGTTTTCATATGTCAGTGGGAAGCGACTTCGGTATCGGAACTGGTAGCATGCTGAACTTCTATGCCCAAGGTCGCGGGTTCAAACCCGGCTGAAGTCGTCGGATTTACTAAGAGCGCTAAAAAACCTGAGTTTGCTTTCCTTCGGAGGGGAAGTTCCAACGTTCGTTGCGAGTTGCTGATTGAGGTGGCATCTAGTAGCCAAGTTCACAGCTAGGTGTCGTTGACGGCAGTATTTTAGGTAGATTTCATTAGAAAGCTAACTATTGCAATGGGTACCATGTTTCGATTTCCGGAAAATTTCGACATATCTTCGCGTTTCACATCCCCCAGACCCCAAAACCACCGTCAGTTCAAAAGTTTATATATAATTAATGTAATATATGTATATATGTATATCAGTTTCTTGTGGACACGATAACTGCCGTAATTTTGCACCAATCACTTTGAATTTTTTACCGAATATGTATACCCATATCTCGGACGAGTTCGTTACTGGGCTAAATCGGTCGAAGGGGATGAAAATGGGGGACTTTTTTTTTCGAAAAATGAAATATTGCTATAACTCTCTTAATATGTGAAATATCGAATCCGTTCAAAGATCATACTATGTGTCGGATAAAGCTCAGAAATGTATGTTTGAAACGTTTTTTGATAGCACCAACCATTGACCAAAGGGGTGGGAAAAAGTGGTTTTTTCGGGAAACATTAATCATATCTCTGTTAATAGGCACAATATCAAAACCGTACAAAATGGACAATATTCCCCTAATAATTACCTAAAACGTTTGTCTGAAAGAATTTTTGATATGAGCCACCATTGCGCCAAGGGATGAGAAAAATGATTTCGGAATTATAAGAAAATGCCAAGAGCTATCAGTGGTTGACAAGGCAACACTACTAAATTGATGAGGGATGAGCCATCAGACGTTGCCATGACATCTGACTAAGTGTGAAGCGGCTTCGGTGACGTAACTGGTAGCATGCTGAACTTCTATGCCCAAGGTCGCGGGTTCAAAGCCGGCCAAAGTCGTCGGATTTTCTAAGAGCGCTAAAAATCCTTCAGTAAGCTTTCCTTTGGAGGGGAAGTTTCAACGTTCTTTGCGAGTTGCTGATTGAGGTGGCATCTAGTAGCCAAGTTCACAGCTGGGTGGCGTTGACGTTAGTATCTGGTAGCAACATTAGGAACTACTGCTTGAAATTTAGCGTCTGCATTCCTTACCTGAATTACAGACTAATACAGCTATCACAATTCACACCGTTTATCAGACAGATTCTACACTCACCCAAAGTACACGGGGTTATATGACCGCGTTGTCGCAGCCCCTAAACTGAGGAACCAACCAACATCTCTGCGGGAGATATAATTTTGCGTGAAGAAGTAACAGACCGTTACATACACACATCAAAAAAAGTTTTGCATCACCTCGGTTCCCAGATCTCCGGCATATAGACGTTGACTGTGTATATTGTATCCAAGATACAGTCCCTTTGACTGTTCATAGATGTCACTAAAACTGCTCAAAGATGTAAACAACCATGCATGAGCAGGGCCTATTAGACGGAGGGGGTACGACAGCCGATCAGTTCCAGTCATTCCACCAGGACGAAGGTACGCTGCTCATGTTGTCTGTAGTTCTACCATGCCTAGAAGGTCAATACCGCAGTTCGATCGCGTCCGCATTGTTACTTTGTGTCAAGAAGGGCTCTCAACAAGGGAAGTTTCCAGGCGTCTCAGAGTGAACCAAAGCGATGTTGTTCGGACATGGAGGAGGTACAGAGATACAGGAACTGTCGATGACAGGCCTCGCTCAGGCCGCCCAAGGGCTACTACTGTAGTGGATGACCGCTACTTACGGATTGCCGCTCGGAGGAACCCTGACAGCAATGCCACCATGTTGAATAATGCGTTTCGTTCAGCCACAGGACGTCGTGTTTCAACTCAAACTGTGCGCAATAGGCTGCATGATGCGCAACTTCACTCCCGACGTCCATGGCGAGGTCCAGCTTTGCAACCCCGACACCATGCAGCGCGGTACAGATGGGCCCAACAACATGCTGAATGGACCCCACGGAATTGGCATCACGTTCTCTTCACCGATGAGTGTCGCATATGCCTTCAACCAGACAATCGTCGGAGACGTGTTTGGAGGCACCCTGGTCAGGCTGAACGTCTTAGACACACTGTCCAGCGAGTGCAGCAAGGTGGTGGTTCCCTGATGTTTTGGGGTGGCATTATGTGGGGCCGACGTACGCCACTGGTGGTCATGGAAGGCTCCGAAACGGCTTTACGATACCTGAATGACATCCTCCGACCCATAGTGCAACCATATCGGCAGAATATTGGAGAGGCATTTGTCTTCATGGACGACAATTCTCGACCTCATCGTGCACATCTTGTGAATGCGTTCCTTCAAGATAACGACATCGCTCGACTACAGTGGCCAGCATGTTCGCCAGACATGAACCCTATCGAACATGCCTGGGATATGTTGAAAAGGGCTGTTTATGGACGTCTTGACCCACCAACCACTCTGAGAGATTTACGCCGAATTGTCGTTGAGGAGTGGGACAATTTGGACCAACAGTGTCTTGATGAACTTGTGGATAGTATGGCACGACGAATACAGGCATGCATCAATGCAAGAGGACGTGCTACTGGGTATTAGAGGTAGTGGTGTGTACTGCAATCTGGACCACAAATGCTGAAAGTCTAGCTGTATGATGGTACAACATGCAATGTGTGGGTCTCATGAGCAATAAAACGAGCTGAAATGTTGTTTGTGTTGATCTCTATTCCCTTTGTATTTAAAGGTTCCGGAACTCTTGGAACCGAGGTGATGCAAAACTTTTTTTGATGTGTGTAGTTACACATCAGTGTCGAAACCTTGCATAAGGACAGTGTGACCACAAGTATAACAAGTAGTTCCGTGAAGAACTGTACAGCCTATTTTCATATATCCTGCTCATGTTAATTGCCTCTATCAACATACAAAATTTCAGTTTAATTTCTGTAACAGATTCGTAGATATTGAGAACCGCCTAAATATTTCAGATGGTCGCCAGGTTGGATTTTTATTTTTGTACTATTATATTAAGATTATTGTGTAAGTGTGGTATTCAAACTTCAATCGCATGATTAGAACACAAGAAGTAAAAACGAGATTTTAAAATTACGCACAGCAGCCATCTTGTGATTATGCAAACAATTGAAATAAATTAGATGCCAGTGGATCAACATTTGTGTAAGCATTTAAAACGTGCAACGTTTCACGGCACTTGGATAGTTAATTCGCGAGAAACGTCCATTTAAATATTTATACTTCGCGTCGCCGCCATGTTGGATTCGTGCTCACCAGGTTACTGAAAGTCCTATAGGTGAACATATGTTCATAGTCTCTATGAACATAAAAATTTCAGTTTGGTTGCTGTAAAAGATTCATATATATTGAGGACCGTCTAAATATTACGGAAGCTTGCTATTTAGGATTGTTATATGTATAGGCCATAGAGTTATGTACCATTCAAGGTCACTTATTGCCTAGGTTCATTATTCAAACTTTCACTTCGATCGCATGATTACGACACAAGAAATAAAAACTTAATTTTAAAATTTCGCACAGCCGCCATCTTGAGGTTATGTAAACAATTGAATTACATTAGATGGCAGTACATTACAATCTGCAAAATCATTTACTGTACCACATTTCACTGCGCTCAGAGAGTTAACTCAGGAGAAAAGTCTATTAAAATATTTCAAATTCGCTTGGTCACCATGTTCGTTTTGTACTTTACAGGTTTATGAATTATACATAGGTAAACTTGTATCAGTACCCTTTATCACTGTACAAAATTGCAGGGTGATATCTGTAATAGTTTCGGGGATATAGAATGTCAGTGAAATATTTCGCACAGCCGCCATTTTGAGGTTATGTAAACAATTGAACTAAATTAGACTCCAGTGCATTGCAATGTGTATAAATATTTGCTGTACCAAGTTTCTTTACGTTTGGATGGTTAAATCGCGAGAAAAGTCTATTTAAAAGTCTCCACTTCGCTTGGCCGCCATGTTGGTTATGTAGTAACCAGGTTTTTGAAAGATTCATAGGTGAACTTCTAGTAGTACCCTTTATCACCGTACACAATTTCAGGGCGATATCCGTTATAGTTTCGGAGATACTGAATGCTAGTGAAATATTTGGCACAGCCGCCATGTTGGATTGGTGAGACGTAACAAAATTCGATGGGCACAGTCGACGTCGCCGGGAATAGTGCTATGAACTTACCGAGTTTCACTGAAATCGCTCCAGCCGTTTAGATTTTATTAGGGGGGGACACACACACACCTCACACACACACCTCACACACACGCACACACACATGGACAAAAGGTGATCTCATAAGCCTATTTTTTTAAAATTGAAAATAGGCTAAAAATGGACTCCAAATGACAAGAAGGTTACCGTCCCCGTAAGACAATAAAATTTTAAAAATATGTTTAAAATGAAGAAAAACAAAGTTAATTAATCTCCAACTAGATGAAACCCGTCAAAACATGACGGACAATGGAAAACAAATTTACTGAAGAAGCTTCTTATATAAGTTACATTCTTTGTACGATTACTATTTAGCACTATTGCAACTTTAAGGGCGTCAAAAGATAGCACTCTCAGCATTGCAACATATTGCTGGTCATGACTGAAAACGTGATGAGGTCATCATCATCTTGCACAGTTTCCAGCCATTGGCCGGGTCTGTTTGGAACACAAGCCTCTCCAACGTCTTCTGTCTTCCCACCATCTCTCAGCCTCCACCCTTGTCCAGTCTTCTCCTCTCTTCTTCACGCTTTCTTCCACCCCCTTCAGCCACCTGTCTCTCGGTCTCCCTCTTGGTCTCTTTCCTTCCCACTTCGTCTCGTGTATCCTCCTGGGTATCCTCTTCTCCTCCATTCGTTTTACATGTCCATACCATCTAAGTCTAGATTTCTCTATACCATCCTGTAATGGTTCCTCCTTCATCAATTCTCTGGTCCTCTCATTTCTTATTCTGTCCCTCTTTGTAGCTCCAATACTGCTTCTCAAGAACCTCATCTCACTGGCCTGTATTTTGCTCTTCTCCCTTCCTTTCATAACCCAGGTCTCCGAGGCATACGTCAGGATAGGGACATAGTACGATATATGATCTACTTGCTGTTCTGAGGGACATCCCTGCTCCATAACATGCTTCTCACACTCCTCGGAATGCTTCTGCCTGTCTCCCCCGCTCATTTATTTCTCTACCGTTTCTTCCATTCTCTTGTATCAGGCTTCCCAGATACTTGAAACTCTCCACTTTCTTCAGCTGTTCCCCACCAATTGTTATTCCCGTTGTGGTCCTTTCCTTCTTCCTTGTTGTGATCACCATCTCACTCTTATTTATGCTAAATTTCATCCCATATCCTTGTATTATTCCTTCCCACACGTCCAACTGTTCCTGTACCTCCTCCTCCTTGTTTCCACAATCATCGAATCATCCGCAAACACCATTGCTTTCATCTTTCCTTCCCCAATTACTTGTGCCGCTCGGGTCATTATGTCATCCATCACCACAATGAAAAGTAACGGTGATAGTGCACTTCTTTGTTTCAGGCCGTTTCTCTGTTCCACCCAGTCCGATCTCTCTCCTCCCACTTTCACACAGCTCACGCTTCCCTTGTACATCTCTTTTATCCTCCTTATAGTCCATTTTTCTACTTCTCTATCCTCCAGGGACTTCCATACTTTGTTTCTGCATACACTGTCATATGCTTTCTCAATGTCCAGGAAGGCCATCAGTAGATCTGTTCCATACTCATAGTGCTGTTCTTGTAACTGACTTACAGCAAAAATCAAATCCACTGTGGACCTTCCTGCTCTGAAGCCATGTTGTTCTTCCCTCATCCCTCCTTCTATCCTTGTCCTAATTCTCCTTTCTAAAACTTTCTCAAACATCTTTGCACAATGACTCATCAGTGTTATTCCCCGATAGTTTTTGCATTCTGTTCTACTACCTTTCTTGAAGATGGGGACAATTATTCCCTTTTTCCAGTCCTCTGGGGTCTTCCTTTCCTTCCATGCTGCCTTCATCACTCGGTACAACCATTGTATCCCCACCTCTCCTGCTGCTCTCACCATCTCCACACTCAACTCATCCACACCCGGTGCCTTCCCTCCTTTCAACTTCCTCACTGCATCTTCCACTTCTTTCCATGTTAAGTCCTTTTCTGTTTGCAGTTCATCTACTGTACCTCTTCCCCGATTTCTTCTTCCTCGCCGTGGTTTCCATTTGGGTTCAGGAGTTCTTCAAAATATTCTTTCCACATTTTCTTCAGTTCTTCCCTATTTTCTATCCCTTGTCCCCTTTTGTTCACCATTCTGACATAATCCGTAGGATCCTTCCGCCTCTTATTCTTTACCATCCCATACAGGACCTTTTTTGTACCTTCACTATCCTGCTGGTCATGACTTAAAACGTGATGAGGTAAATAGCCCAATACGTTTAAGAGTTTCTCCTTGAGCTTGATTGATTGTGATAAAGTAGGCCGAGCAAATAGGACATTGTTGCCTATTAAAAGAAAATGTACTGTACCTGCAAGTGTTTTATCGGAAGGTGTTAAATCAAGTCGTAGGATTTGATCTCTCTGCCTAATATTACTGCACCTATTATATCCGAATCCAAGCAATTTCTTACATATTTCTTACAATTAATATATTACCATATATGAGTCCTTGGGAAACGTTCAGATTTCTAAGGAGCATAACTATGGCTCAAACGTTCGGAGTATGTGGAGGCGAATCACTTAATTCCAAGGAATTGAAAAATTCAATAATAGGGAAATGAAGTAGCTGGCTTTCATCTTCAGTATCCAATCTGTTAACGCTGATGTATGTGTTTGAACTACTGGATATAAGTTCAATGACTTTTAAATTAATATCATTACATTGTTGCAGCTTGGCAAATATTTTATATTCCAGCAGATCAATTTTACCCTCACAACAGTAAAGACCAAAGTAACCACGCATAGATTTTACGCAAGAGAAGTACAATGTAGAACAATGTTTACATTTGATCGTCAAAGACCTTACAGTACACTGCACTGCATATTATCTGGAATTGTTTCTGAAATTGCCTATTTATATTGGATTTTAAATGTGGCTTCGTATTATTCGATAACACTATAGTGTCCTGCAATAACGGAGCCGCTAAATATTACATGGCAAATAATACTTCCATTGCCGAAATCAACTGCGTAGTTAGACTCAGTACTCTAAACAAATAATCATTAAACAATTGTCTTATACACACATCAAAAAAAGTTTTGCATCACCTCGGTTCCCAGATCTCCGGCATATAGACGTTGACTGTGTATATTGTATCAAAGATACAGTCCCTTTGACTGTTCATAGATGTCACTAAAACTGCTCAAAGATGTAAACAACCATGCATGAGCAGGGCCTATTAGACGGAGGGGGTACGACAGCCGATCAGTTCCAGTCATTCCACCAGGACGAAGGTACGCTGCTCATGTTGTCTGTAGTTCTACCATGCCTAGAAGGTCAATACCGCAGTTCGATCGCGTCCGCATTGTTACTTTGTGTCAAGAAGGGCTCTCAACAAGGGAAGTTTCCAGGCGTCTCAGAGTGAACCAAAGCGATGTTGTTCGGACATGGAGGAGGTACAGAGATACAGGAACTGTCGATGACAGGCCTCGCTCAGGCCGCCCAAGGGCTACTACTGTAGTGGATGACCGCTACTTACGGATTGCCGCTCGGAGGAACCCTGACAGCAATGCCACCATGTTGAATAATGCGTTTCGTTCAGCCACAGGACGTCGTGTTTCAACTCAAACTGTGCGCAATAGGCTGCATGATGCGCAACTTCACTCCCGACGTCCATGGCGAGGTCCAGCTTTGCAACCCCGACACCATGCAGCGCGGTACAGATGGGCCCAACAACATGCTGAATGGACCCCACAGAATTGGCATCACGTTCTCTTCACCGATGAGTGTCGCATATGCCTTCAACCAGACAATCGTCGGAGACGTGTTTGGAGGCACCCTGGTCAGGCTGAACGTCTTAGACACACTGTCCAGCGAGTGCAGCAAGGTGGTGGTTCCCTGATGTTTTGGGGTGGCATTATGTGGGGCCGACATACGCCACTGGTGGTCATGGAAGGCTCCGAAACGGCTTTACGATACCTGAATGACATCCTCCGACCCATAGTGCACCCATATCGGCAGAATATTGGAGAGGCATTTGTCTTCATGGACGACAATTCTCGACCTCATCGTGCACATCTTGTGAATGCGTTCCTTCAAGATAACGACATCGCTCGACTACAGTGGCCAGCATGTTCGCCAGACATGAACCCTATCGAACATGCCTGGGATATGTTGAAAAGGGCTGTTTATGGACGTCTTGACCCACCAACCACTCTGAGAGATTTACGCCGAATTGTCGTTGAGGAGTGGGACAATTTGGACCAACAGTGTCTTGATGAACTTGTGGATAGTATGCCACGACGAATACAGGCATGCATCAATGCAAGAGGACGTGCTACTGGGTATTAGAGGTAGTGGTGTGTACTGCAATCTGGACCACAAATGCTGAAAGTCTAGCTGTATGATGGTACAACATGCAATGTGTGGGTCTCATGAGCAATAAAACGAGCTGAAATGTTGTTTGTGTTGATCTCTATTCCCTTTGTATTTAAAGGTTCCGGAACTCTTGGAACCGAGGTGATGCAAAACTTTTTTTGATGTGTGTACAATGAAGTTCAACATGACCGTTCAGAGACTTTCATACTCAAGTTGGTTGGTGAGGAGAATGCGATGAGACTGATCGCTTAAAATAAATTCCTTATAATTGTTCCTGCCAGCGAAATTTTTTGCGATAGCTTGAAATCGCAGCTCAGAATGACGTTCTTCATTTTGTTATAAACAGTACGAAACTGCTCTAAATAAGCAATTTCCATCACCTGTTAAAGGTTATGACAGTACATTTTGCAGGGGAACATAGAATCACTTCGCCAACTACTGGAACGACCATAGGCCTATACTCAATACTCACTTCGGCAGTCACCCTAATGGAGGCAGTTTTTGAATTATATGTCCCGTGCATGTCAAAAATCGTATTAACACATGGAGGCCCACCTATTCTTGTCTATCGCCCCGGAGACCCGGGTTACATTTCCTGCTCTGCCAAGAAATTGAATTCTGGCCTGAGGGCAAAAACGGGGCACATTCAGTCTCTTGAGGTATAACTAAGAAGAGGAAGGTTTAATTCCCACCTCGACAATCTTGGATGTGGTTTTCCGTGGTTTCCCACTTCCACTTAAGGCAAATACCGGGATGGTTCCTAACTTAAGGCCTTGGCCGTCTCCTTGCCATTTACCACCTTAATTACAAATACACACAGTAATGCAGCCATCACAATAACACAGGTTATGAGAGAAAATTTCACACATACACACCCAAGTACACGGGGCTGAGTGACCACGATGTCGGAGCCCTTCAAACGAATTATGTTTGCCAAGTGTCTCGTATGGCGAAAGCAATTGTGGACACGCGCGAGTGCCTGGAAAACAACTTTTTTCTTTAATCATTTAAGAGTATATCGACGATGCATAATTATAACTTTTAGTCTAGGACGCTAATAACTTGACCACAGAAGCATTGGGAAGAAATTGCAATATTAAGGTACATAAACAACATAGCCTACACATTCAACTGTCGGTTAATGTTCCTCAAAATTTCCCTTCTTAAATATTCCCCTCCTTTATAATTCTCCATCACGTGAAAACGTGCCATGTCTTGGGTTTTAAATATATCGATGCAATGGTGCTGCCATCTGCTGTCAGTTACTGGAACTATATGGGCGATGTACTGCCATCTGTTGTCAGTTATAGGAACTGATTGCAGATATTTAAACGGCGTACTGAGGACAACAGTTTGCTCTTTTGATCACATGCTGTAATGCAATGGTAAAACGGAAATAAAACGTATTGAGAGGGAATGTAGAAATATGTATCTTTTACAGACTTAAAACCTTACTAATACTCCTTGATTAAACAATATTTCAATGGTAAAAAAAAAAAAATACATATATCGGCGAGGGCTGGGATCGAACCGGCGAACCAAGGAACCACAGTCTGACGCCTTAACCACATAGCTACTTGCGCAACTTCGTTCAGCAGCAGACGCAGCCATTCATTATCTTCAAAAGCTGCTGTCTGAAGGAAATAATCCATTTCATTATCCAAATAAATCAATGTAGCACATTCGTATACGTTCATACTGTTATTATATTTTATTGCCAGAACTTGGTTAATGTATGTTTTCAATTACATGGAAGCTTATTAAATAACTTACATTTTAGTGGAATTCTCACCGCCATTTTGTCATGACCTCAGGCGGATTGTGCGCATGCGTGAGGGGAAAGAATTCTGCTATTTTCTATATTAATTCAAAAATATACCGAGAGGGAATGTAGAAATATGTATCTTTAACAGACATAAGACCTTACTAATACTCCTTGATTAAACAATATTTCAGTGGTAAAAAAAATATATATATATATATCGCCAAGGGCTGGGATCGAACCGGTGAACTTTGGAACCACAGTCTGTCGCCTTAACCACATAGCTACTCGCGCACTTCTGGTCAGCAGCAGACGCAGCCGTTCTTTATCATGAAAAGCCGCTGTCTGTAGGAAATAATCCATTTCATTATCCAAATAAATCAATGTTGCACATTCGTATACGTTCATACTGTTATTATATTTTATTGCCAGAACTTGGTTAATGTATGTTTTCAATTACATTCAAGTTTATTAAATAACTTACATTTTAATGGACTTCTCACCGCCATTTTGTCATGACCCCAGGCGGATTGTGCGCATGCGCGAGGGGAAAGAATTCTGCTATTTTCTATATTAATTCAAAAATATACCGTAATATATTTGTCTATTTTATAGACACTCTGCAAATCTAGAGGCCAAGAGCTTTCGTTTGAGTGCTCTACGAAATAAATCGGTTCTGTCGTTCTCTCAATCTCGTGGTAACAAAAATCACCTTACTGTTTTAAATATATAGATTATAAAATCCTGGTCTGATCCTTCTACGAAAACCTGTATATTCTGCCTATTTTCGCCTATCTCCAAGTTTGTCCGGTGAAATCTACCTCCGCCTTCCGGCGTGCCGAGAGGACTTTTTTTTTTTACTCCAGAGGCCGAGAAGGTAGATGAAAAGCGGTTTCCTATTTATCAAAGAACAGCTGATTGTCTTGGAATATCACTTCAGTCTGTAAAACATGCAGTGAAGAAGAATAAATAAAATGACATTAAAAAAAAACATAAGAATCTCCTGCGGCAAAGAAGAGACGACTGCCAGGACGACCTCACATTGTAATAGATCAATTTACTATTGGAGTTATTAGACGTACCATTCACAACATATTTTTGGAGAAGGTGTTCCCAACAATTTCAAAATTAAAAGAGAGACGCGAGCATTCAATGACAGACTTTCCAGAATAATGTCCCTTAATAAACTCTGTCAAATTGTTTACAGCATCGGATTTCGATTTGAAAAACTTAATAAAAATCCTGTTCTTATGGAATCGTTATCGATCGCAGTTTCTAAACACGCGTTGAATTCTAAGGTGACTTAAACCAATGTGTGCGAGTATGTCCCCCCCCCCCCCCCCCATTATTATTCTCGGTTTGGGCCGGGCCAAGCTGTGCGCTAGTAACGCCATCTCGTGCATAGGCGCCTGCAGGATTTCTTCCAGAGGGGGCCAAGTTATAATTTTAATTTCATTACCCCCCCCCCCCCCCAATTTTCGTTTCATTTCTTACTTGCTTCGTGATTCATTATTTGACTGCTCTGAAACCATTGGCTACTTTATGGCAAGATTGGTAAGAATGTTTTGTTTTTAGTTCACAGTTTTTGTCCATGGAAGTTCGCGTTTCTTCTTTAGTGATTCATTGTCATAATGCTCAGTTTTTAAAAACAGGTAAAAGAATAGTGGTATCACCATGTATTGACAATAATATAAAAATCAAGCAGTTCATTAAAATTCTAATGTAAATCCACTTGGCCTATTTTATAAATATGGTAACTGGAGGACATAGTTTCAGATATTTCCAAATCACTGAGTTAAATTATACTGTGGAAATATGAATCTGCCCAATAATTCAAATAACTTAGCACTGTTTCCAAATATCTAGTTTGTACTGGCCGTTACAGTGGATCCATCGCCTTTTTCCTCTTCTGCACAAGCTATCTGGGATTCTTCGCATTGCTCTTCTTAGCATAATGAATTTTGTGCGAAGTGATAAATTCGTATTGTGCGTTACGCGTACTTGTGACGCCCATGGTTTGAGCAATTTTCGTTTGGAAAGAAAATATTTCATTTGATTATTGCTGACCGTTAAGTAATAATACATAATGCAACAAGCCTATAATGGCAATAGACGAGTTGCATACGACTGTTTATGTTCGACGATATTCATACTATTTTATGTTCGAACATACATATTCATAAATATCTGTCGAGATTTCGCCAGTTTTAAGTACTGAACAGAGCGCATGGGACACATATCCTACTCTGATACTAGCCACGCAGTGAACTTAAAAATACGAGGCCGTGGAAGTCAGCCCAGGTGCGATGCTATCCTTACCTAATTGGTCAAACAACTGTTTCTTGAGCTCTGATTGGTGGGAGAAACTGTATCATAATGAAAATTTTCAGGCCTACTATAATGAACCTCATTATAGTACAAGTTTTCTGACATATAATATTTACATTTCGACATGGTCGAACATAAAATATATAAAACTCACAAAAATGATTTACTTCTTACTTAGTCGCTTTGATAACGACGAACATCGCAGGATCATTTACTAACTATTATACATTCGTAGGCCTACTTAAGAATGTCACATAAATATTCCTTGAGTAAAGACCCTGCCCATGTCTGTTCTGTAATTTTCTTCTTTCAGAAGCAAATGCTAGTTCAGGATAAACAATGTGTCAAAGCTTTGTAATTCGTTATTGGCAACTCCAGCTATCTGATATGACATCTAGCGGTAAAAATTAGAAACTTACCAAGTAGGGTACATTTGTCACGTGGTGACTGTTATGGTTTCTTGTATTCGTAAGCAGATCGAGGTAATTTCTTCGTGTCTTTATACATAAGTAATAAGTTTTACTCGTTGATGGAGTGTAAAATGAGTAAAAGCAACGTATATTGCTCAGTTTACGGCTGTAAGTCGATGCATAAAAGGGGGCTGCGGATATAAGTTTTGTATCACTTTCCAAAAGATGTAAATAGCAATAGCCAAAAGGTGACGATACCAAATAAATACGGGCAACAGGAGCGGGTTGGACCACTCACCATTACACTCACTGACGACAGGACGGGTTGTTCACTGTTTACGCCGAGCCAAGCCGTACCAAGACAGCTAGGCCTACACCAGCCGACTACAGCCATGCTTCATCAGTCAGGTATCCTTCCCTCTCCCTAGTTCATATCCAATTACCCTACCAACCGCCATCACCTCGCTCTGCGATATCCGAGCCATTCCACTACGAGTCATATAGGCCTAATTTGACTTTGCAGGGTAAATATCTACTCTGCGAGAACCTGCTACCAGTCCGATATTCTACACCAAACCCACCAGCTAACCATCTAAATCAAGTAATTCCTGTGTCCCCCGAGCTTTAATACAAGTTAAACTCATCCCTTCGCCCTACCAAGCAGCAAATAATTTCTACAGTCTATGGTACAGTGAGCAAACTCAAATATAGCTTTTAAAGTAACAGCGCCATGACTCGAACTGCTCAAAAAGAGATACCAGCAGACAACCGATGCTTGATAATATGCAATTGACACATAAAATCCAGTGGAACACACAAATTAGATCACGTGTATCGCACAGTTATACATATATACAATCAAAAATAACACTGTCATTATTTTAGGGACCACATTTACTGATTATAACCGAAAAATAAAAAGTGTTCCATATCAAACCCTACTTATCCAGACCGACCGCAGCGCCCCAAGTGTTAGTTTGAGTTGCCAATAGGATAGAGAGGAAATACTGAGCCCACACAATTCCCAAGAAGAAGGAGGCAACCGACAGAATCTCGACGGATATTTACGAATATTTATGTTGGAACATATAATAAAGTTATAATTATCGTCGAACATAAACAGTCGTATGCAACTCGCCTATAATGGTAATTAAGACACTCGTATGGAAGTCCATTCTTTTCGGAAATGAGTTTATGGCGCATTCTGGTGGCGAGCCATCGTCCCTACAGATCAGTTGAAATTGGTTCAAATAAAGCGGTACGGTAAGTCACTGAGATACGGAGGTTTTTATTGTTAGTGGAAACGGAAAGAACGTCCCATATCCTCTCACTTTTTCATACGAATATTTTAACTTTAGTTGTTATTTGTATTACATGTAGCCTACTTCCTTTATAAAAATAAATTTGGCAAAATAACTATATTGCTTACACTCAATTGGGATGTTTTAAGTATTTCTTTTCACAAAACAAAAGTTTGATGCTTTTCAGTCAGTCGGTCAACACGATTGTACCCAAATGAGATGGTTTATTCCATAATCCTGAGAAAAAAAATTGAATGTAATTAATTATAATTAATAAATACACTTGGATGACCAGTTTCGATCGTCAAGCGATCATCATCAGATCTATTACACTTAGGCTATGAAATTTATGTACGAAAGTATGGGTGAAAATATTTACAATATATTTATTTAGTTGCAGTATTAGTTGAGATAATGTAACTTGTCAATATTTGTTAGTTGTCGTCTATGTGATGTTTTGTTAAGATACTGGAAGCGGTGATTGACCTCCGGAATTTGCTTGTTTGGAGTGAATATGTGGTTATTGTAAATGGTCGATTCAGATTGTATTGTACAGGCTACTTATCTGGTTGAGTCTTGCGCGGTCCTGTTGAGAGCAGTTCACTTGGTCACCGAACAAGCCCATATCCCAAGCTCCTTAAAATGAACT
This sequence comes from Meconema thalassinum, assembly GCA_946902985.2. Classification (NCBI taxonomy): domain Eukaryota; kingdom Metazoa; phylum Arthropoda; class Insecta; order Orthoptera; family Tettigoniidae; genus Meconema; species Meconema thalassinum. The sequence continues at coordinate 197,457,484 of OX336395.1, forward strand.
ACAACAACAACAACAACAACGGATATGCAGTCAAACGACTAGAGACGATACTGACTTTCTTAAGGGATGACCTTGGCACCTCCGATGAATTTTAGATGAATAAGATTGTATCTCTTTTAAGATCTATTATTATAATATGTTATAAATAGTTATTGTATTTGTAATATATACCTGTAAGTTCTCTTATTTTATAGATGTAATTCCTGACGTGTCCTATATCAAAAATGTATTGTATACATGTAATTGATCATATGGATAAATAAAAAATCTAATTTAATCTAATCTAGGTCACGACTTCGGACAATAATAAAGTCTATTTGGCTTGTTCTGCTGCCATTGTGGTACTTCTTTAAAAATATGTATTGATAACAACCACATAATTGGCATTAGTAAAATTCAAGATTCTCTCACCATCATGTAGCCTGACGCCAATTCAGTTCCGGTGACATTGATAACCTTCCACCAACGTGACCGTTCTGATCTCCATATGTGATACGTGCGTCTTCCTGTAGCACGTACATAACTTCTCTGTCAAGCATGTTCATCAGCTCCATGCCCTTAGGGCCTTATATTACACCAGTGTTTCCCAAACGTTTTTGTGTGTGTACCACTTTAAGAAATGAGAATATCTGTCGTACCACCTAATGGTTGGGAGATATAGTAACTATAACCCCCATCACCACTACGTAGCAGACCAAAAGACGGATTGGAAATTGGTGTTTGTTCGAGTTAGACTGTTAGAGTTAAAGTTCAAATAATAAAAACTGTATCCTGTTGTGTTATTGTTTATTAAAATAAGTATTCTATTCAAACATTCAAAAATGACACTGTACAAATAATATTAATAAAAGAACTCTTAATAATTAAACTTAAAAAACAAAGTTCATCTAGCAACTTCAATGTGAAGGGTGAGCTTGAAGATTAGAAGCCAACTTAGGAATGTCTGGTTTAAGATTGTTGAGTCTCAAACGAAGATCGTTTTCCACTGTGAGGAGCCTATTCCGGTATTTATTCCTGAGATAAACAACTGAAGAAAATGCAGTCTCACACAAGTACGAAGTAGTGAAAGGCAGTAAAAATCGAACTGCTTTGTCAGCTATGTCTGAATAGTCTGCACGCCTCTCAACCCAATACTTCACAAGAGCCATTTTGGAAAAAGTTTGCCTTATTTCTGAACCACAATTCAATTCATAAAATTGCCTTAAAGTCCTCCGGCAACTTATCATTGCTTTTATATTTTTAAATTTTATATATAGGCTATATATTTTCCTAACGTATCTAATATTTGTCATATTTTTCGTAACATCACCGCGTACCACTGCAGCAGTACGAGCGTACCACCAGTGGTACGAGTACCACAGTTTGGGAAACGCTGTATTACACGAGGCAGCCCTGGTCGCACAACTGATGGCGCAGCTCGACATCGGGCATTGGTTGTTCTGAATGTTATTACATTGGGACAGCCAAACGCGCGACCAAAGATTGTTTATTTGTATCTTTCTTTTCCTTTTCAATAGTAAGTTAGTGTACGAGAAGAATATAGGCTACTCATCCCTCATATTTCCCAATCAACTTAACTTAATAATAGTAGCTCATCTCATGCACAACTTATCTCTTCATCACTGGTCGAACAGTCATTGAGCCGAGCCTGCTTGCGTCATCGGTTGCTCGGCATGACATCAGTAACGCGACCTGGCTGCCTCGTATAATAATGTCCTTATTAAAGGCTCAGGCGCACAGAACGCGATCTGTCACGGCTGTACACGGGGCTACATGAACACAATGTCGCAGAGCCCATAAAAGAATTAAAAAACAAAACAGCATAGTTTTCTGTAGTCCATAACGAATATATTGGCAACTCAAACTAACACTTGGGGCGCTGCGGTCGGTCTGGATAAGTAGGGTTTAAAATACTCAATAACACGCGTTTGATATGGAACACTTTTTATTTTTCGGTTATAATCAGTAAATATGGTCTCTAAAGTAATGACAGTGTTATTTTAATTGTATATATGTATAACTGAGCGATACACGTGATCTAATTTGTGTGATCCACTGGATTTTTTGGTGTCATTTGCATATTATCAAGCATCAGTTTTTATGGTTGATGTAGATCAGCTGATTCAAATTTACACAGGGCTACACTTCGGACATTATTTTGGTGCTATTATGCGCAATATAATGTAAATGTCGATCCTGAGTCAACGCCGAGGACATTCAAATAGAGAAATACGGTACATAAACAAATAAATAACACACCGAAGCTGTGCTACTTTTATCATTCCGAGACTAGAATCCACGCAAACCAGACGCCACTGTTCCAAGCTCCGACTTATATCGTGAATTGATGTCAAACTGATGATCCGCCAGCCTTTCCGCCAAGCCTACACCTCGTAATCGCTAAGTTCTTCGATATTCGAGCTATTCCACTACGAGTCATATAGGCCTAATTTGCCTCCCCGTGGGCACTGTAGAATGAGTGATTCCGCTACCATTCAAATATTCAACACCAAACCCACCTTTTAACCATCCAAATCAAGCAATTCCTGTCGCCCCACGAGTTTTAATACAAGTTAAACTCATCCCTTCTCCCTACCAAGCAGCCAATAATTAATTATTTAATTAATTATTCAAGTAACTTCAATCTTACCCGCGCGCCCATCGTAACAGCTGTTTTTAAACTGTATAACCTTCGCTGGCTTTACGTCGCAGGTCTTCTGACTGTCTACCTCGACAAGTGTTAGATCCTTCCCGGGGTGGAAAGGTATTATTATTAGGTATTATTAGGTATCATCACATTTCGGCTATTGCTATTTGCATCTTTTGGAAAGTGATGAAAACGTATATCCGCAGCCCTCTTATACATCGACTTACAGCCGTAAACTGAGCAATACACTTTGCTTTTACTCATTTTTCACTCTATCAACGAGTAAAACTTATTACTTATGTATAAAGACACGAACAATTTACCACGATCTGTTTACCAATACAAGAAACCATATACAAACAGTCACCACGTGACAAATGTACCCTACTTGGTAAGTTTCTCATTTTTACCGCTAGTTGTCATATCAGATAGCTGGAGTTGCCAATAGCCTACACTAAGTGGTCAAAATTCATAGGAAAGCACGGATACAATGTTAATAACTAGGGGGCGGATTTCTATGACAAGCCATATTTTTTCCCTTAACATTATATCTTATAATCTTGTATTTTCAACACGTTTCCAAGCATGATAATCAAAATTAAACAGGTTTTTTGGGCATATAAATGCATATTTAGGCTTTCTTAAGTTTTATGGCATATTTTGAACAAAATATCATTATAAACGACATATTTTGGTAATTTTCATTTAAATTTCGTTTTATAAAACTCAGAATAAGCTCTAGAAATTATTGTTCAAGATAGACTGGAATATACTACTGAAGAACCATTCTAAAGTGGTGTATGGAATGTTTCTAACAGATAAGAGCTATTGTTTGCTAGCTGGGTCAATTCCTGGAAACCGGGCTATTGTTTACACGGAAGCAGAGGTAATTCCGCAGTTATTTGTCATCGTTCTTATCTCTCTCCTTCTCCCTTCCCTCTTCCACCTTCAACAAACTGAATGACTTTGGTCACTCAACAGGGAGCTTGAGTCATTCAGTTCTTTGCAATATGCCTAAAACGAAATTCTCAATTTGTGGGATGTTACGAAGAAGAATTACTGAGTTTTACGAAGTTTTGTTCGCGAGTTCGGTGAAAACATATTCAGCACGGATGGAGTGTAAGGTGTAAATTGTGTAAGGTTAAAGTCATATTTTGAATTTTATAGGTCATATTTTTATGTTCTTTAGATCATAAATGCATACATATTTCATACATTTTTAGGTCAATGAAATCCGCCCCCTATTAATAACGAGTTGCTCCTCCGCGAGCAGCATCGACTCGACAAGAAATGGGTTCCTGACTCCCAACAATCAACTGGACGGTGATCTGTCTCCCAGTAGCCCTTGGATCGCCCCGTATGGTTCTTCTCAGGCGACGTGATGTCCGTTCGTTAAACATCTGTGGTCGTCCCGTGCGGTGGTTTACGCGGCTGGTAACATTATCTCTGCGATATTGAAGATCCACCCTCGACACTGTTGACCTCAGAAACCCGAATTCGCGTGTAATCTCCGAAATGATATGAGACATGTGCAGTTGATCATCCCACGTTCGGCGGCTTCGGTGGCGTAGTTGGTAGCATGCTGAGCTTCTATGCCCAAGGTCACGGGTTCAAACCCAGCCGAAGTCGTCGGATTTTTTTACGAGTGTTATAAGTCCCTCAGTATCCTTCCTTCGGAGGGGAAGTAAAGCCGGCGGTCCCATGTCATAGATTTATGGTATGAAAAAGAACCTTCCACTAACTACACTTGTGTGCAGGGGCGGATCTAGCGGAGGGCGAAGAGGGCAACCGCCCGGGGCCCCGCACCATGGATTTTTTTAAATGTAATTAATTAATTAATTAATTAATTATACTTTTCAAACTTATTTAAAATTCATATTATTCTTAAAGTGCAGCTATGTCCTCCCGTGACTGTTTAACAAGTTTAGGTTTGAGTGAAATAATAGAATACTTCAGCCGGGAAAAAAGTCGCAAAATAATATTTTAAAATTTCATAGTTTACATAATCTTCAAGAGGAATTAAAGGTTTCTTTCATATTATTTAAAAAAATGTACTGTAGTGTATTCAAAATATTGTAACTATTCATTATTTTATTATTATTACAAGACTATTTTCCATTTGATTTTTTTCTCCTATTGTTGTGGGCCCCACCTTATCATGTTGTCCAGGGCCCCGCAAGGCTTGGATCCGCCTCTGCTTGTGTGACGCCAAAATTTGTAGGTTAGAATATTGATAACGCTCTATTAGTTCCAACGTTCGCCACCAGGTGCTGACTGCGATGCCATCTAGTAGCCAAGTCCGAAAGCTAGGTGTCGTGAATGGTAGCATTTGGTAGCAAAAGTAGGAACTGCTTGAAATTATCGTCTGCGGTCCTTACTTGAATTAAAACAGATGACACACAATAATACAGCCATCACAATTAACACCGGTTATCAGACAGATTCTACACACACCCAAAGTGTTGTCGCAGCCCCTAAACTAAGGAACCAACCAATCATCCCATGTTCAAAGTCGGTTAACTTGCGACGTGTTGCCATATTCACTACACTTGTGTCTGTTACAGACTGCTCCGCCGAAGCTAGCCGCAACGCTCAAGAGTCATACACGGCACATTTTCTCATGGGACTATCCTTACCGTGACTTTTGGCCACTCAGTGTATATTTAATCACATATCTTTTTTTTTTCAGGTTATCTTTCCGCATGTCCTAGTAATTGGGATTATATTGTGTTGACCGACTGAAAATTGTCACGAAGGCAACTCTGACATAGCTAAAACCCTGCGCGGATAAACCCGCGGATATTTGCACACAAAAAAGGAAGTTTTTATTATTTCAAATGATCTTGTCGACTTCATCGTTATGCTTGAGTCAAAAGTTATGCGTTACGGAGACGGTTGCGTTAATGGGTAATGGACGGTGAGTGCGAGACGTCATGCAGCCACGCGGAAAGCCCACTGTCGACCAAAGTATTATGTGTACTCGAGTTTGAAGGTTGTTTGTTAAGTAACCAATAGACCTACATAAAATCCAATACCATCAACATTTTCGTCGTTCTATTTTACGTTAGTTCATGTAGGTTTGGATTTTTTTTTAAATATTTTAATATTTTTTATCGCAGTTGGAACACAAAAAGTGCACGTTTTTAAGAGTGTTTCAACCATGCGTCACATTTAAGAATTATTATATCAAAAGCCCGTCATCAGACCGAATCCAAATTTTAACACAATATACATTGGAATGTTGTATAACTGGTTTAATAATTTCACAATTTTGTGTGTCCAAGAAACAAAGTTGTTATCATTGTTGAAAGGTAACTTTTTCTCGGCTCGAGGTGGTTGGAAAATGTAGTTCTTGGTTGCGTTGTAATCGTTATACATCAAAAAGTTATGCTGTATGACTGTGAAATACGTAAATTAATTCACTTATTTTATATGGTTTGTATTTGTACGAGGAAATAACACATGGTTCACCAGCTAGCCGCTCCGGGAAAAGCTGTACAGCGTTGCTGAGATGGAGCCCATCACTTCCGAGCGAGACGCGCCATGATGCGTGAAAATAAGTGAATTAATTTACGTATTTCACAGTCATACAGCATAACTTTTCGATGTATAAGGATTACAATGCAACCAAGAACTACATTTTCCAACCAGCCCGAGCCGAGAAAAAGTTACCTTTCCAAAATGACAACAACTTTATTTCTTGCAGACACAAAATTTTGAAATTAATAAACCCGTTATACAACATTCCAATGTATATTGTGTTAAAATTTGGATTCGATCTGACGACGGGTTTTTGAGATAATAATTCTTAAATGTGACGCATGGTAGAAACACGCTTAAAAACGTGCACTTTTTGTGTTCCAACTGCGCTAAAAAATAATAAAATATAAATTAAAAATTCCAAACCTACATGACCTAACGTAAAATAGAACGACGAATATGATGATGTTATTGGATTTTATGTAGGTCTATTGGTTACTTCACAAACAACCTTCAAACTCGAGTGCACATAATACTTTGGTCGACAGTAAGTTAATGGTTAATGTAGTCTGTTGAAAGAGTCCTGGCGTCAAGCGACCTGGGGCTTTTTTTTTATAGCGAAGCGAAAAGAATACAGGGTGACTCCAAAAGAAGTGTGCAAGATGCCAGATAAGAATACAGGGTGACTCCTAAAGAGATATACAAGATGCCAGATAAGAATACAGGGTGCCTCCTAAAGAGGTGTGCAGGATGTCAGAGCAAAATACAGGGTGACACTTAACGAGGTGTACAGTATGTTAGATTCAATTCATATACAGGGTGACCCTTAAAGAGGTTTGCAAGATATCGGATTCAAATAATGGGTGATCCTTAAAGAATTGTAAAAGATGTCAGACTCAAATACAGGGTGACCCTTAAAGAGGTGCCCGCGCGGGAAGCCGAAGTTAATGGGTAATGGAGTCTGTTGAAAGAATCCTGGGGCTTCGAGCGAAGCGAGAAGCCCTCCTGAGCCTTTCTAACATGTGTAGCATTTGTAGCATGCGTCATTTGAAATGATATAACGTTTAGTCCTTCAGACTGACTGTATTTTTTTATTTTTACGTGACCGTTAATCACGCGATCATGAGCCACGGGACCTCCTTTTTACGTGGAATCCGAACCACAGGAAAGGCATTTCACTTTGAAAATCTCACATACATTAAACGGGAATCGAACCCGGTCCGCCGTGGTGAGAGGCCAACATATCCGCAAAATGTTTGGCCATGCGGATGTAGTTTGCATGGTTGTGTGGATAATGCTTGGAGTAAATTTGCGGATATTTTTTAGAATTTGTTGAATATTACTAGGACCCGGATTTTTTTGCCACAGATTTTGGAAGGAAAGGAAGCTTGTAGTTTAACGTGACCGTTAATCTGTAGATTATGAGCCACGGGACCTCCTTTTAACGTGGAATCCGAACCACAGGACATGGCATTTCACTTCGAAAATCTCACATGCATTGACCGGGAATCGAACCCGGAACGCCTTGGTGAGAGGCATACAGCTAGACCGCTGAGCCACCACGCCCCCCCCCCCCCCCACAGATTTTTCCGTGATGTTCCTTTCATGAGGACAATTAATGTAAAGGGGCTTCGGTGGCTGAGCTTCTATGCCCAAGATAGCGGGTTCAAACCCGGCCGAAGCCGTCGGATTTTTTAAAAGCGTTAAAAATCCCTCAGTATGCCTTCCTTCGGAGGGGAAGTAAAGCCGGCGGTCCCATGTCATAGATTTATGGCATGTTAAAGAACCTTCCACTAATTACACCTGTGTGAAGCTAAATTGTATAGGTTAAGAATGTAAAGAACGCTCTTAGGTTTCTACGTTCGTTGCCAAGAGCCGACTGCGGTGGCGTCTAGTAGCTAAGTTCTGAACTAAGCCTAGTAGTCGTTGACGGTGGCGTTTGGCTGCAAAAGTAGGAACTGTTTGAAAAATTCTAAGTTGCAGTCTGTACTTAAATTAAAAAACAGATACACACACTAATACAGCCATCACAATTAACACCGGTTATCAGACAGATTCTACACACACCCAAAGAACACGGGGCTACATGACCGCGTTGTCGCAGCCCCTAAACTGAAGAACCAACCAACCAAATTAATGTAAGATGATGATTTAAGCTAATCTCATTCAAATTATGTCATTAAGCATAATTAACACTCCGAACTGAAAAGGGTTGTAATTCTGGCTGTATAACATTTATTTTAAACAAAGCACATGACATACAAAGCCTAAGGGAACGACTTTTTCCTCAAATGTCTAAATATGTTGCTTTAATGCATTATGCTTTATCTAAATTAAAAATAGTATGGTAATGCCAGTAGATTCAGATAACAAACAAGCGGATGCGGATATCGTTTTGTTTATTCGCGCAGGGCTCTATCTATAGCTAGCCACGACCGATTCACGTGTGTTTGGGAAATCCGGTTACAGCCACATGAACAATACTGAAGGACGGTTACACCGATTTGTACCAAATAAGCGTAACTCAAGGACTTGAGCCACTTCCAACGACAATCAAAAGCCATACAAGAGCGTACTTCCGTAACAACAATCTCTTCATAACGCCCCGCAGTGTAGCCATGCTCTAGGTCTGGGTTTGATTCCCGACTCTGCCAAGAAATGTCATTCTGATCTGAAGGTTGTAACGGGGTTCTCTCTGCCTCGCTGAGGCAATACTGAGAAGAGGTGAGTCAACACCACCTAGAGAGAAAGCCTTGCGATATGAAGTTGACAAGCGAGTGACGTCACGGAAGCCCGGCCGTAGACATTAAGACATAACATTCGAGTTTGCAGGTTATGGTATGGTTTCCGCGTGTTGTGTGTTGTGTTTACAGTCCCAGGTACTGATTTTCTCAGATTTCCTACCCGGTTATACTTAATGGTTATCAGTGCAGTGTAAAGTTGTGCCTATTAAGTGCAGTGTTAGAAATTGTAAAGGCAATTACGCCAATGGACCGAAAGTAAACGTTTTCTCATTTCCTAATGATGAAGGTGAAAATTCGAAATGGATACGAGCTATTCACCGCAAGGATTTTATTCCTACGAAATATTCTATGGTACGTGTTACATCAATACTTATGCTCCAATTCTCACAAGTTTAGTGTAATGGGAGGAAGGAACTTTGTGACCAAGTCTCTTTTCTTGTAGGTGTGTGCCATCCATTTCAAGCCACATGAGATTCAATAGACCACTAGTATGTATGATGAAAAGAATGGAAAGCTAGTTACTGCTCCGTTGTATAAACCGAGACTGATTAGAGGTTAGTTAGCAGATAGTCCTACGCCCTTAAATTTTAGCATAGGCTAGCTCTTCTGATCACGAAAATTCATTTAGATGTAGAAGTCAGAATTTTCTAACCTAAATTATGTGCTACAGGCTAATGTCGTAGGTTAGGTTTATTTGTTTTATGGGGCTATCAATTTCAAGTGGGAGGTATAAGTGGGTGTTAATATGGATAGTATTCACATTTCTATTGGGGTTTGAATTGCAAGCTAACTGCATGAGGTTAGAGACCGATAACCTGTAGCAGGCCCTGATTAATCTTTTTTTTTTCTATTGCAGTTAGGTACAGTGCTAGAAATTGAAGAACTTATAAGGAATGCCCATTCAGTGTATGCTAGTCCTGATGCATATGAACAACAAAGTGTTGAGGATACTATATCTGTTATGGACAGTTTATTTAAGAACTTGGAGAGTAAGTTCCCTAGGAGAAAAAAGATACATTAGACTTCTTAAAAGAGCAAGTTCACTTGCTAACAAAGCATAAAGTGAAAAACTATTCCTGGGAATTGCTTGTCTCATACAGACAGATAACCTAGAAGCTTGATTTGGAAAATATCGCCAACTGGCAGGGAGCCAGTACAATATTTCCCTGAGGCAAGTGTTTGAGGTGGAGAATAAATTGCGCCTTCAGAGCATCCTGAACCTCAATGCTGCAGTGAGCGAGTATTTTGAAGACAAGACATGTGACATTAGTGCTTTTGATGCTTGTGTTGCTGATGATAGTGATGTAGAAGTCCTACAAGATGAGTATTGGCCTTTCTTACACTACATCAGTGGTTATTGCTCGTATGTTTTTTAAAAGCGATATGATTGCAATTATTGCAAAGTCTTTCTTTGCGATGAGGCAGGCCAGAGTGATCACGCCAGCCTAATAAATGCCAATAAGTGAGGAGGACTATGCTATCCCCGTGCAGATGTAGTCAACTGTGCTGCATTTACTTTTGTTGTTATGAGTAAGCTACTCAATAGCTACAAGACAGAATTTTTGCATCACTGCAAACAGCGGATTGTTTTGGTGAATGTAACACGAAGATGTCTGCCCACTGTACTGTTTATGGGGCACAGCTGCCCAAAGCATGCCAGGGCATTAATTGAAAAGACTGTACTGGGCACTGCCAGTAATATCTTGATTAATAATTTTGTACACAATGTTAACGACAGGTTTTCACCCAAAACTTTGGCTCAGCATAAGAGGAGAAAGCTTGTCCAATAACTGTTCATGGCCGTTCAGTAGAAATTAGGAAATTTACAGTATTCTTTCATTGTATGTACAGTGTCGTTATCATTGTGCGCCTCGGTAAACACGGCAAGCTAAGCCGGCGTTGACTGGCGCTGATCGTGGGCACGCGTACAATGTTCAGTCGGTGGTTGGTGCACACGTGAACACTTTTACCAACCATGTTCAATAATATGTACAGTGCTCATAGTCGATGCCGAAAATGTCCTCCCTCTCTTGTAACACACACCTGACATCTTCTGATGAAAGAATGGACAATCTCGGCAATTCTGCTAGGTTTGTGCCGTGTCTTGTGTGGGGTTTCGCCTAGGACACCAAGCTAGCTCATCAGCTGGCTCTTGGTGTCCCCGTTCTGTAAGAACACAACGTTGTCTGTTAAAATGTTTATTCTTTACTGTGCCTGTTTTCTTGAATCGTTGGGCGAGCCTCCTAATTGTACTGGCATTACGCACAGGTCTTCCTGAAACTTGATTCGACATTTTCATCTTGTTTCAGAACAAGACTTTCTGCTTTTCATATACGAATTATGGATATACACACGTTCGTGCAATGTGAATTGGTGTCTAGGCATGACCAACAATCACGGTAATCACAATACTCACTAAACGTGCAACACTAACTTCTAAACTTTGCAGATACACACCCATATAAATGACAAAACACGTGTGATCTAACGATATGAGTCAGCGGAGCAGGGTAATGCGAGGTCCACTCGCTCCGCACCTGATCAGCCAAATGACGCCATAGTTTGCCGCGATTTCCAGGGCGCACTAAGATAAATGACCCTCTGGTTCAATTAATATTGTGTTACTTGATCCACTTCTGTACATGGCTAATTACTAATCTGTAAGTATAGCAGTGGCGGCTGGTGGATAATTGTTATGGGTGTGTCCTTTTTCATTAATGGGGGGGGGGGGGGTAAAATACTGCTTGATATCAAAGAAAACTGGATTCAATTGCGCGGTAAAACGGATGTACCTCATTCATCACGAATGCCGCAGTTCAGAGAACATCACATTATCACCGGATTAAATAGTTAGGTTACATGAAAACCTGCAAGACATGGTATCGGCAGTTGACGGAGCATCTCAGATGTCTCCGTCCGCTCCTCGGCTCCCTTGTTGCAATCAGCGGGCAACGGCCAGCCGAGTTAACTGTTGGGATAGGACCTACTCGGTCTAGCATCTCTGCCATACCCTTCAATATTGAGATCTGGTCGGTGCTCGCGCCTGGCAACGAGTACTCCTAGATGGTTGGCGCGCTTTGCTTTCTCAGACAGTTCACAGTAACTTACTATAAGATTTCCTGAATTATTAAAGAACAGAATTATGAATTCCTATACATATAAAAGGAAACGTACAGCTTTTATTACTAAAAGTATTATTACGGTATTAATTGTTTTTCTTGAATTAATCTGGTCGTTGTGCATCACTGCAACCTTATTACCGGCCGCCACTGAAGTATAGGATGAACAATGAATTGGCATTTACAATAGGTAGTGTAGTGTTAGCACACCAAACGTTGAAATGATTGCAAGAAGTTGTCCTAAAGTGGAGATGTCAGTTCAAAATGCAACTAATAAACTCTGTGTACAGTCACATTAAACGTCCAGTCCAGAAAGTGGTAAATAGCTCTGAAAGCAGCAGAGTGTTTTGGAGAATGGTGGTTGTAAAGCGAAGGTTAGAATGGAGAGGGTAAGTGTACGCTCTAAATGGGATAGTTCATGCAATTTTAACATACAATTTCTAAGAGGGTTTTTGTTTCAATTTCACAGATAAAATGGAACACAATCTGGAATGAAGTCTTGCAAGTTTCTTTACATCTAGTTTCATTGGATGAACGTAAATGTAGGCCTATTTTAAAAGTTTTAATCTAATGTAACATACATGCTAGAGAGTATTTTTAGGAAGTGTTCGCATAAGGACTGTTAAAGGTGCAAATGCCTAAAAATGTATCCACTCTGTAAATAATATAATATTAATTCTAAATGAAAGTAGAACGCGGTTTATACACTTGCATCAGCATTGAAATGAGGAAACCTGGTCAATACTGCACCTCATATATGTGTTTTTATTTATTGCTCTTTTTATAAACGGTTGCTATGTTCTGACAGAGCTTGCATCTCGTTGAACTGTCAACAAGGCGTACTCTAGCAGCACACACTGTTGATCAAAAAAATATTCATCGGGGCGTGTTATGCTGTAACCATTTTCAAAAACCATTGATCTGGATGCGTTAGGCTGTAACCATTGTCAAAAATCATTGGATTAGACAAAACGAAGGTTAGAATGGTCGGATGTAGGTGCGGCCTTGGCCGTGCGCAGCTAATGAGACACGGTTGACACAAAACCATTGATCTGGGTGCGTTAGGCTGTAAACATTTTCAAAACCACAGTTGTGCGGGAAAAAAATACCAAATATTTACTACAGTTGATCATAGAATCGCCGATTAAAATTACAGATCGTTATGAGGCAATTTCCACAATCCATGGTGAATAAACGATTCAATTCGGCGCACGATGTAATGAACTAAATGGTGCGCACTAGCTGCTGAACTGGGCGCTTCTTTGTTTTTCATAGTACCATAAGGGCGAGGTTGGCAGAACTGTCATGGTACTGTTTTGATGACGATTGATTTGAACAATAGCGCTGACACCTGTAATTTTCTCTATATAAGTCATAATCCTATTTGGGATGGCTGGGTGGGTCACAGACAGCGGAGGAGGAAATATCTATTAAAACATCGCTCCCTGATTTATTTCTCATCGTTTCATTAGGTATTTTGGCTAATTCATGTATTTTAGAGAATTTTATAGCGCCTTCTATCTTCATTCATAGCTACCGTTGATTTCGATTTGAATTGTCACTACTGAACCTCATATATGTGCTAAAGTTGCTATTTTAAAAACGGCTGCCATGTTTCTACAGCGCTTGCATCTCGTTCCACTGTCATCACGGCTCACTCTAGCGGCATGCACACATTGTTCCCAACCTGTGAGATACAGAATCACTGTTGATCAAAGAAATCATCGGGATGCGTTAAGCTGTAACCATTGTCAAAACTCATTGATCTGGGCGCGTTAGGCTCTAACCATTGTCAAAAAATATTGGATTGGACAAAACGAAGGTTAGAATGGTCGCGTGTAGGTGCGACTTTGGCTGCGCGCAGCTAGCGCGGCACGGTTGACACAAAACAATGGTCTGGGCGCGTTGGCTCTAACCATTGTCAAGAACCATTGGATACCACATAACGAAGGTTAGAATGGTTGGTTGTAGGAGCGGCCTTGGACGAGCGCAGCCAGCGGGGTACCATTGATCTGGACGCGTCAAAAACCATTGGATTGGACAAATCGAAGGGTGTTGGTGTGGCATAGTACCGTAAGGGCAAGGTTGGCAATACCGGTTTGATGATGATTAATGTGGACAATGGTGGCCACAGCTGGAATTCTGCCTACATAAGTCGTGATGCTATTTGGGATGGCTGGGTGAGTCACAGACAGTGGACATCTATTAAAACATCATTCCCTGATTTATTTCTCATCATTTGATAAGCATACCTGCCAACTTTTGAAAAGAGCTATCAGTAAAACTCACGCGCGACAAAAAATCTAACGATTTTCGACATACCCTGGCTTGACGAAAATAATAATACTTCTGGGCTACAAAATACAATAATTCATGCTTTAAACAGTATACTTCAATGAAATCATATCTACTTACATGATTTGTAAATGAACATAACAATCAAGAATAAATCCATGTTAATCAGCAGCAGGCATGGTGAATATTGGTTTGGAGCATACATAACAGGACTTCCTTGATAAATTAAGCAGATATACGATAATTGAAAAAGGCTTTACACAATAAAACTTTTTTAACGTAACACAGCCAAGAAATAATATAATACAAAATTTGCATCATTCCCATCACCATCAGGTACATAATAATGTTATTGGGATTACGTCCCTTTTAACAACTGATTTCATACTTCAATGAAATCATATCTACTTACATGATTTGTAAATGAACATAACAATCAAGAATAAATCCATGTTAATCAGCAGCAGGCATGGTGAATATTGGTTTGGAGCATACATAACAGGACTTCCTTGATAAATTAAGCAGATATACGATAATTGAAAAAGGCTTTACACAATAAAACTTTTTTAACGTAACACAGCCAAGAAATAATATAATACACACTGCAAATCACATGCTAGTTTGACTTTAAAGTCATGGTTGTGGCCTTTTTAGCTTCCTGCAAAAAGTCTTGAGAAAATGATTTGTCATAACAGGGACCAGAACTCCTGGTCTTCAAAATAGAAAGACTCCAGAGATTCATTGGACATGGATGATATGAACTGTGTTCTATTTTTCTACACTAGGCTGAAAACACGTTCACATTCTGCATTGCTATGGGGTATGATGAGAATAGAGGGCATTACTCTAGAAATTTGGTTATACTTAAGAAGTACATCGGCTCCACGAATTCTTGATATTTGTGCCCAACTGGAATCACTTGCAGCATCTTCATGTGCAGCCAAAGTGTCATCTATCTGAAGAGCTGTGAACTGCCTCTGAAGCTCATTCACCATCTCATCTGTAGTTTCAATCTCTTCCTTGCATAACATGATAGGAAACTTTTCCAAGAAAAAACGAATGGAAGAAAACTGTGCATCTTCAATTTTGTCTAACCTAGCAACTTAAGCATTCTTTAACAAATCATCCTTGAGTGGAAACTTGTTGATGATGTAGTCACGGACAGTACAAAAGTAGTTTCTCACTGATGAAAAGAAAAGGGATTTATCTGTATCCTGGAGATCATTCACTATGTTCGAAGTTTGAATGCCAATAACTAACTCATCATCACTTCTTTGATTTTGAATCAAGTTGTACTCAACTTCAAGCAATGAGGAGCTTTTGACAATTTTGGGCCTAAAAAACTTGGTGAACAGCCGCTTTACCAAATCCATTAGAAGTTCTAATAACAAGTGAACTTGTGGGGAAGAAGTCTGAAGGGCAACATTCAATTTCTCAAATACAGGAATAGTCACATGAAGGAAAGTGCAAAAGGCCTTGTTCAAGTTTGAGGACAGGAACATAAACAATTTTTCCTCACGAGTTGTAGCAGAAGTCGTACTTTTTAGGATGGGTTTGTCACATTTGGAAGAATATGCTATTCTTTTAGGGGCATGTGTAGTAGCAGAATCAAGAATTCTCTTCTTCTGATACTCTTTGGATCCACTTTGTTCAACTTTAGGTATTCTGAAAGATGTCAAGCTTGTGGAAATGTTTTGGGTACATAATATTACTTCCTCCTTGACGAAAGAAAGAAGCGGATCCCACTGGTCCAGTAGTCTATCCAAACATCTGCCTAAAGATAACCACCTAGTACATACATGCTTCAGAATTTTCTTTGCCTCTTTATTGTGCAAGTTCTGAAATTTCTGAAGGCATTCTTTTCTCTTTACACTCTTCTCTAAGAAATAAAATATATCAACAAGGATCTCATCCACTTAAACTGGTATTCTTCCAGCACCTTTTTCAGCTACTAGATTAATCAGGTGGCAAATGCAACCTATGATGGCAATACCTGGTCGACCTTCCTTCAGAACTGCTGAAACCCCATTTTTGTGTCCTATCATAACAGGAGCATTGTCGGAGCAGAAAGCCACACAGATTTCAATTGGTATATTATGAGAACTCAGGTGTGATAACATCAGGTTACCTATGTTTCGCCCTGTTGAGTCCCCGTCCAACGCTAGTATGGATAGCACAGTGCTCACTACTTTTTCCTGCGGAACATCATAGAATGTAACAACAATAGGATACAACTGACATTCGTATCATTGCTTCCATCCGTTGCCAAAGAAAATGGTCCGTTCTGAAGGCACTTAACAACATCAGATGATGCATTTTTTGCCATTTTATATACAATGCATGTCGTTTTCGTGCGACCACAACTATATTTCTTTGCAACCTCTGATGTGGGAAACATCTTCTTAAATAAAGCACCAGCATGATCAGCCGCACGTAATGGCACATTGTGTTCCACCAAAAAGGAAGTAAACAGACACTCGGCCCTAATTACGTCACTGTCAAAGTTTCCAGACTTAGCAAAAAAGGTGTTGATTTCCTTGCTATCTTCCTTCGATTTAACATAACTTATGTGTTGACCGCACTTCACATGATTACTTAAATCGTTTTTTCCACCATGTGCAATATTAATATCATACCCACATACTGAGCAAAAGGCAAATTTTTCTCCCTTTCTTGATTTTAGTATGCACGGAAAATCAACATAGTATGATTCTTTAAATGTCTGGAAGTACTGTTTCTTGTTGGATTTGTTCATTCTCAATATCTACTAAAACATCGAAAGGAACCTGGATCACTGAACGTCACAAAAATTATAACATAAAACACTTAAGACAGACAACACTTCATTAAAACATGTCAAAGCACACAACGTCTTAAACCATTAAATGAACACTATGCCAACCTCGTGAAGAAAGAATATGCACATGGTAGAAAAACACACACTTGGAACGAATGTAATTAGTCCAAGGAATACAGGAAACTGCAAAGCACGAAGTTATAGCACAAAAACTCAAACACTTCATTAAAATATGCCATAACCTTAAAAGACGAAAACATTCAAGGAACGCCAACTTCGGGAACAATGAACAACTCACGTGGTCAAAGAATATGGGTTAAATCGAAACGAGCGAACGGAGCGGAACAAAGAATTTGCGAAGCAGAGCCTGTCAACACATAAGATTCACACGGAAGAACTGTTATCCCGACTTCAAATTCAATTACAATGACGACACAAGCATCACACGGTTAAAAGTACCTATCATATCAAAGAACGAGTTATCGACTATCGTGGACTTGCCTTCGACCCACGCAAACAATCGATTGTACGGAAGTGGGAGGGATTATCAAATGTTAATTATCGTTTCAAATTTTTGTCCGCGAAATCGTAAAATGACACTGTCATACCTGCCAACTTTTGAAAAGGGCTATCAGTAAAACTCACGCGCGACAAAAAAAATCTAACGATTTTCGACATACCCCGGCTTGACGAAAATAATAATACTTCTGGGCTACAAAATACAATAATTCATGCTTTAAACAGGATACTTCAATGAAATCATATCTACTTACATGATTTGTAGATGAACATAACAATCAAGAAGAAATCCATGTTAATCAGCAGCAGGCGTGGTGAATATCGGTTTGGAGCAGACATAACAGGACTTCCTTGATAGATTAAGCTGATATACGATAATTGAAAAAGGCTTTAAACAATAAAACTTGTTTAACGTAACACAGGCAAGAAATAATATAATACACACTGCAAATCACATGCTAGTTCGACTTTTAAGTCATGGTTGTGGCCTTTTTAGCTTCCTGCAAACAGTCTTGAGAAAATGTTTTGTCATAACAGGGACCAGAACTCCTGGTCTTCAAAATAGAAATAGACTCCAGAGATTCATTGGACATGGATGACCTGAACTGTGTTCTATTTTTCTTCACAAAGCTAAAAAAAAAACATTCACATTCTGCATAGCTATGGGGTATGGTGAGAATAGAGAGCAATACTCTAAAAATTCGGTTATACTTAAGAAGTCCATCGGCTCCACGAATTCTTGATATTTGTGCCCAACTGGAATCACTTGCAGCATCTTGATGTGCAGCCAAAGAGTCATCTACCTGAAGAGCTGTGAACTGCCTCTGAAGCACATTCACCACCTCATCTGTAGTTTCATTCTCTTCCTTGCATAACATGATAGGAAACTTTTCCAAGAAAAAACGAATGGAAGATAAGTGTGAATCTTCAATTTTGTCTAACCTAGCAACTTGAGCATTCTTTAACACGTCATCCTTGAGTGGAAACTTGTTGATGATGTAGTCACAGGCAGTATAAAAGTAGTTTCTCACTGATGAAAAGAAAAGGAATTTATCTGTATCCGGTCCGTTCTGAAGGCACTTAACAACTTCAGATGATGCATTTTTTGCCATTTTATTTACAATACATGTCGTTTTCGTGCGACCACAACTATATTTCTTTGCAACTTCTGATGTGGGAAACATCTTCTTAAATAAAGCTCCAGCATGATCAGCCGCACTTAAGGGCACATTGTGTTCCACCAAAAAGGAAGTAAACAGACACTCGGCCCTAATTACGTCACTGTAAACGTTTCCAGACTTAGCAAAAAAGGTGTTGATTTTCTTGCTATCTTCTTCGATTTAACATAACTAATGTGTTTACCGCACTTCACATGATTACTTAAATCGTTTTTTCCACCATATGCAATATTAATATCACACCCACATACCGTGCAAAAGGCAAATTTTTATCTCTTTCTTGATTTTAGTATGCACGGAAAATCAACCGAGTATGATTCTTTAAATGTCTGGAAGTACTGTTTCTTGTTGGATTTGTTCATTCTCGATATCTACTAAAACATCGAAAGGAACCTGGATCACTGAACGTCACATAAAATTGTAACATAAAACAATTAAGACAGCCAACACTTCATTAAAACATGTCAAAACACACCAACCATTAAATGAACACGACGCCAACCTCGTGAAGATAGAATATGCACATGGTAGAAAAAAAATAAACACACACACACGTGGAACGAATGTAATTAGTCCAAGGAATACAGGAAACTGCGAAGCACGAAGTTATAGCCAAAAACTCGAACGCTTCATTAAAATATGCCATAACCTTTAAAGACGAAAACATTCAAGGAACGCCAACTTCGCGAACAATGAACAACTAACGTGGTCAAAGAATATGGTTTAAATCGCAACGAGCGAACGGAGCGGAACAAAGAATATGCGAAGCAGAGCCTGTCAACACCTAAGATTCACATGCAAGAACGGTTATCCCGGCTTCAAATTCAATTACGATGACGACACAGCCATCACACGGTTAAAAGTACGAATCATATCAAAGAACGAGTTATCGACTATCGTGGACTTGCCTTCGACCCACGCAAACAATCGATTGTACGGAAGTGGGCGGTATTATCGAATGTAAATTATCGTTTCAAATTTTTGTCCGCGAAATCGTAAAATGACACCGTTCGTCCGTAAAACCGTAAAATGCTGCAATTTCCGTAAATTTTACGGATAAACCGTAAAAGTTGGCAGGTATGGATAAGGTATTTTGGCTAATTCATGTACTATAGAGAATGTTATCGCTCGTTCTACTTTCATTCAGTGCTACCAATATAATAGGGAATACAACAATTTTGTATTGAAAAGTAATAATAATAATAATAATATCGTATGGCCTCGGGTGCCTGGTGCAAGCTTTGTTAATTGACACCCAGAGGGTAGCTTGCATGTCGAATTTCGTCGTTCCTTTGAACGCTATGAAAGTCAAGGAGGTTAGATATCTAAACTCCTTGACACTACAGCGCTTTCAAGTAGAGAATGGAGGAACTTTGTGTTGGCGGAAAATCCCGAGATTAATTTTGCCATTGAACACGGCCTACTGAATTCAAATGGGTTCTTTAACATGCCAACAACGTATGACATGAGTGTCGTGATTTTTGTCGCCTTCAAAAATCACTTACCATGGCCAGGGGCGAACCTGCAATCTTGGGGTTGGTAGTCCGACACTATAACCACTCACCCACCGTGGCAAGCATTGAAAAGTAGAAAGGATCTTATGAAAAGGCTATATTTATTTAACTAGTGAAGGATAGATATGGTCATCTTTTATTTTCTTTTTTTTCTTTTTACAAAAAACAGCACAGTTTGTGTAACATAGAAAATATGAGAACAACATGTTTTTGCAGATGACTTACTGTATTCTGTTGAAAAAAAGTAATTAGCATGTTTTATGTATTGTTGGGGAAGCTTATGCCATGCTTGATATTGTAAATATTGCCATACGAAAACTGTTACTGTAGGATTACTCTATAACAAGTGTTTGTTTCTAAATTATTAAATCATCAGGCCCCTTTATGAATCAACAACAACAAGTTTCCTCTTTGGTAAATGTTCTCATGTGTCATGACTGCTGCTCTGTTCCATTTCAGTAGGTCACTTTTTCTGTCATAGGCATTCCATTACTAGCCTGTTTTCTTATCACGGATGAAAACTTTCTGTAGCTTGTTGTTGTTTTGTGAGTGGGTTAGGACATCACTGTCATCAGCCATGTATACTTGGATATGGATATTTATTTAACTAGTGAAGGATAGATATGGTCATCTTTTAGTTGTTTTTTTTTTTTTTTTTTTTTTTACAAAACAGCACAGTTAATGTGAGAAAATATGAGAACAACATGTTTTTGCAGATGACTCACTGTATTCTGTTGAAAACAAAGTGCTAAGATCACTGGTAATTAGCATGTTTTATGTATTGTCGGGTAAGCTTATTCCATGCCAGATATTGTAAACATTGCCATATGAAAACTGTTACTGTAGGATTACTCTATAACAAGTGTTTGTTTCTAAATTATTACCACATCATGCCCCTATATGAATCATCAACAACAAAAAGTTTCCTCTTTTGTAAATGTTCTCATGTCTCATGACTGCTGCTCTGTTCCATTTCAGTAGGTAACCTTTTCTGTCATAGGCATGCCATTACTAGCCTGTTTTCATATCACGCATGAAAACTTTCTGTGGCTAGTTGTTGTTGTTTTGTAAGTGGGTTATGACATCACTGTCATCAGCCATGTGTACTTGGATGTGGGTAGAATTTGTAAGTGTGTATTGTGATGCTAGAATTGGGAAGGTTAGGTATTGTAGTTTTAAGGGGAGGAACTACGAGGTCATCTGCCCTTGGGAAGGAGGTGACCATGGTCTTCTGCCAGGAACAATCCCAGCATTTACCTGGAGGAGAAAGGAGAAATCGAACCCACTTCTTCTCAGTTCAGTTTTAACTCATGAGGCTGAGTGAATTTCGTTTCACACTCAAATCAGAATTGTATTTTTAGGGGCAGATGACCTCGTAATTGCGCCCCTTAAAACAACAATAATCAACAATAACTAACTAGAATTATATTTCTCGGCAGAGATGGGAATCAAACCTAGACCTTTGGACAGATATGATTGACTATACTGTAGATATTAATTTCTGCTTTAACTGTTACAGATTAATTAGTTATTTGTTGTTGTGTAGTCGACATCTCACGTTAAAATGGGGTGAATATTTTTCAAGTTTTCTATTGAATTCTTCTATATATCGCATTTATTGAGACATCAGTGTTTTCGGTCAAGTTCACACTCGCAAGGTTCAAAATGCAAACTTATCGATTATGATCGAAAACGTCGATTTATTAGCTAGAGTAATGTATCGATCGCATCAACTTCTGACCATATGTTTCATTTATGGATACGTTATTTATTTAATCGCGTCTGTAGAACGTAATTTGACACATAAACACTCAGTCGCGTTTCCTCACAGGTTGTCCATAGCAGCAGTGCCGGGTAGCGCGCTCGCTGACGGCCGGAAGCGTGG
Organism: Meconema thalassinum; assembly: GCA_946902985.2. Taxonomy (NCBI): domain Eukaryota; kingdom Metazoa; phylum Arthropoda; class Insecta; order Orthoptera; family Tettigoniidae; genus Meconema; species Meconema thalassinum. The sequence goes on from OX336395.1 coordinate 197,479,662, forward strand.
CCGACGAGCCACGGGCCGGAAGGCTATGACGTCATAACTCGTATCGCAAGGCTTTCTCTCTAGGTGGTGTTGGGTGAGTCCGATTCCCACGTCAGCAATCCTGGAAGTGGTTTTCCGTGGTTTCCCACTTCTACTCTAGGCAACTGCAGGGATGATTCCTAACACTTAAAGCCACGGCCGCTTCCTTGCCAATCCCTACCTGAATTAACTTACTAATATACACACACTAATACAGCCATCACAATGACACAGGATATCAGGCAATATTCCACACTCACCCAAGTACACGGGACAAAATTACCACGATGCCCAAGCCCACCCAAGAACACAGTGCTGAAATTACTACGATGTCTAAAGCCCCTAAACAAACATCTAACTGATGAAGTTGTTGTTTATTATAGGGGCTGCGAAATAGCGGCCACATAGCCCCGAGTATTTGGGTGTGTGTAGAATTTGTGTGACTTATAACGTGTGTTATTGTGAATGCTGTATTAGTGTGTGTATTTTTAAAGGATTGGGAAGGAGGCGGCCGTGGTCTTAAGTTAGGAACTATCCCGGCATTCACCTGGAGTAGAAGTGGGGAAACCACTGAAAACCACTTCCAAGTTGGCTGAGGTGGGAATCGAATCCTCCTCTTATCAGTTTTGCCTCGCGAGGTCAAACATCAGAATTAAAATTTCTTGGCAGACAGAGCCGGGAATCGAACCCGGACCTCCGGGGCGACGGCCAAGAACGTTAGCCGCAACACCGCGAGGTGGTCTTAATGTATTATGGCAGGGTGGGGTAACATGAATGAATTGAAATGTAACATTGCTTTCAAGAGAAACATTTATAACATGGGATTATTATGAGATGTTATTGGAAGGGCTGCCCTTGACCTACCGATAAGTCCAGTACGACGCGACGCACGCGCCATTCAGATAACACACACATTTCCTGTAACTGACGAGTTCAATGTGCTCCCGTCATACACATTCTGTAGTACACGCCCAGCACATGATCGACTGGAATAGAAAATACTGTACAATATTAATAACAGGGCCACTATAGTCCCGCCGTTACTGAATGCGAGGTATAAAAAAGGATATATTATATTGGGTGTGTGCAACTACGATAGTTAGTTATTGTTGTTTTAAGGGGCGGAACTACGAGGTCATCTGCCCCCTATGCAACTACGATGCGCGACGATATTTGAGCGTGACAACGTATTCTCGGAATGATTTGTTTAAACTGTCGCTGGCTTCGGTGGCGTAGTCGGTAGCATGCTGAGCTTCTATGCCCAAGATAATGGGTTCAAACCCGGCCGAAGCCGTCGGATTTTTTAAGAGCGATAAAAATCCCTCAGTATGCCTTCCTCCGGTGGGGACGTAAAGCCGGCGGTCCCATGTCATAGATTTATGGCATGTTAAAGAACCTTCAACTAGTTACCCCTGTGTGAAGCTAAATTCGATAGGTTAAGAATGTAAACAACGCTCTTAGGTTTCTACGTTCGTTGCCAAGCGCCGATTGCGGTGTCGTCTAGTAGCTAAGTTCTGAACTTAGCCTAGTAGTCGTTGACGGTGGCTCTTGGCGGCAAAAGTAAGAACTATTTGAAAAATTCTAAGTTGCAGTATGCACTTAAATTAAAAAACAGATAACACACACTAATAGTCATCACAATTAACACCGGTTATCAGACAGATTCTACACACACCCAAAGTACTCGGGGCTACATGACCGCGTTTTCACAGCCCCTAAACTTAAGAACCAAACAACCAACCAACCAAACTGTCGCTCTTGCGAAATTTCAGTTTCGTATATTTTTTAATTATGTATTTTGCTGAACGGAAAGTTCACAAGCGAAATGAAGAAAAGCCGAGTTGCACTTCTAGGGAAACTCCAAACACAACCATTCTTCTCTGAAGTTTCAACTCAATACGACTCGACAGTTTACTGCTAGCTGTATCTGGGGTAATACGTTCACCCGCTAGCAAGGCTGTAACTGGGGTGATAGACTCACCCCTAGCCAGCTCGTAAACTGCCACCTCAGTATTTGAATGGAGATTGTTGGAAGAAATGAAAACGTCTGTCTGTTAGGTAGTCAGCCCGAAGGCTGGTTGGATCCTCAAAAAGCACCGCCGTTAGGTTATGTGGGTAGATGCCCACAAAAACCCGAGGCAGCGCTATATTGAGGTGTACTAGGCAAGAAGAGGAGTGAGGTAGTTTGCCATTGCTTTCCTCACTGAGTCAGTATAGCATTACTAACCCTATGAGTAGAACCTTTCACAGCATCTACAGGCACTGACTGTGCCCTGAATGTCATTACTAAGCACCACCCATACCTCAGTAGCTTCCATATAATCACAGCCATGAGTGAGACTGAGACATCGGTGAAAAGCCACATTTTACTCTAGCCTGTGCCAACAGACAAATGTACTGCATTCATCAAGACATGGCTAACAGGCCAGTGGGAAGCGTTATTAACAAGTAAATTACTGCATGTGCCAAAGGCAAGGGGGTCTAGGGCGTAAACCCCAGGTTAGGTTTGTGTATGAACGGAAAGCCTTATTAACAGAATGGATGTATTGATGAAGTATAGACGGATATTAAATGTTTACCTGACAAGTTTATGGGAAAATGCCTGGGAATAAAGGGTTATGTGTTGGTGAAACGTAAACAGAAATTGGCATTCAGAATAACTTTTGGAAATGAGATGTGTATTGTTTCCCAAAGTTTCATTTTGTCGCTCATATATTTAAAATTTGGTATTTCAGCTTATATTTGTGAAATATGTAGAATATTCCCACCTTTACTTGACCTACATAGGTGAACTAAACAAAGTGATACGTAATCAATCTTGGCTTTTTAGCTCATATTTATGAAAGATGCATCCCTAACTTTACTTGACCTATATACTCTAGGTAAAGTAAAGATGGGGATACATATTTTAAAAATATAAGCTGAAGTGTGAGAATATCCATGTATACCATGATTTTTAGTTACAGATCGCAATAAAAAAATTATAAACATAAGCTGAAATTCCTAAATTTAGATCGATCTGTTAACTTAATTGAGCTATATAGGTTAGTTACAGATCGCGATACAAAATTTTATAAATATAAGCTGAAATTCGGAAATTACGATCTGTATCGTGATCTGTAATTGAGCTATATAAGTTAATTGCAGATTCTGCAGTGTACGCCAATAGTGGGCGATGTATTGAAAATAGAGATATGCTCTCCCAGACTTGTTTGTAGAACGTTTCATGCTGAACAATTCGTACACTCATAGTATATTGATATTTTTAACGATTTGCCCAGCGTAACTTAAAATGCGCACGGACGCCATGTGTCTTTTTCGACTTTTTCACTGTAATCGTTACTGCTTGGCTTCCTTTGATCATAAATAAATTATTTTCTATAGAAACTTTCCTCGAGATATCATTTACAGAATGGTGAAAACCGCACCAAAATCCATCCAGAGGTTCACCCGTGACATCCAAAAACGACACTAGCGACACCCGAGCGCAGCAACAGAAAGAGAGAGAGAGAGAGAGAGAACTTTGCAGCAGAAGAGAGATAAAACGATATCATCACGTATCTCTGTAACACTTTTCCACGAACGTCACTGAATTCCAACAATTTGCCACGTCAAAAGTGGGCTGTTCCTTCTTGACCGGTTTATTAGTCATAATTGTGGCAAAGGTTCCGCCTAATCAATACCTTTATTTTAATAAATGATCACTTTATGGTCATTGGGGCCATGTTTCGAGGCCTAATTGTTTTGGCCCCTTCATCAGCCGATATAGATTAAAATGTCAAGGAAAACAGGTGGTTTAAAAGCTTAACACTTAAAAAACATTCTTATCAATAACCCTATTATGGTGCAAAAGGTGGAAGATGTTTACCCTAAAGCAACAATAACATAATATGTGAATGAATATAAAGAAAGAAAGAAAAAAAGAAAGAAAGAGAAAGAAAAAAAGATAGAAAGAAAGAGAGAAAGAAAGAAAGAAAGAAAGAGAGAGAGAAAGAAAGAAAGAAAGAAAGAAAGGAAGAGAGAAAGAAAGAAAGAGAGAGAAAGGAAGAAAGAGAGAGAGAGAGAGAGAAAGAAAGGAAGAAAGAAAGAGAGAAAAAGAAGCGAAGAAAGAAAGAAAGAAAGAAAGGAAGAAATAAAGAGACAAAGAAAGAAAGGAAGAGAGAAAGAAAGAAAGAAAGAAAGAAAGAGAGAAAGAAGGAAAGAGAGAAAGAAAGAAAGAGAGAGAGAGAAAGAAAGAAAAAAGAAAGAAAGAAAGAAGGGAAGAAAGAAAGAAAGAGAGAAAGAAAGAAAGGAAGAAATAAAGAGACAAAGAAAGAAAGGAAGAGAGAAAGAAAGAAAGAAAGAAAGAGAGAGAAAGAAAGAAAGAAAGAAAAAATAAAGAAAGAAAGAAGGGAAGAAAGAAAGAAAGAGAGAAAGAAAGAGACAAAGAAAGAAAGGAAGAGAGAGAGAAAGAAAGAGACAAAGAAAGAAAGGAAGAGAGAAAGAAAGAAAAAGAGAGAGAAAGAAAGAAAGAAAGAAAGGAGGAAAGAAAGAGAGAGAGAGAAAGAAAGAGAGAGAAAAAGAAAGGAAGAAAGAGAGAGAGAGAAACAAAGAAAGAAAGAAAGAAAGAAAGAAAGGTAGAAAGAAAGAGACAAAGAAAGAAAGGAAGAGAGAGAGAAAGAAAGAGAGAGAGAGAGAAAGGAAGAAAGAAAGAAAGAGAGAAAGAAAGAAGGGAAGAAAGAGAGAGAGAAAGAAAGAGAGGGAGAAAGAAAGAGAGAGAGAGAAAGAAAGGAAGAAAGAGAGAGAGAAAGAAAGAAAGAAAGAAAGAAAGAAAGGAAAAAGAAAGAAATAGTTCAAATTTGAAATTTAAAACCCAATATGAATAAACCACTGATCTCTATACAGAGAGATAGAGATCAGTGGAATAAACTCTAAAATGTCACTTTATCTTGTAGATCACTCTATTGGTCATTCTTCATTTGTGAAATAGTTATGTGGTCCAATTCTTCTGAATATATGCGGTAACAATAATAAATTTGAAGATAAACACACTCTGTATAGTGGATTGTAGACGTTCAAGATATGATGTTAATTGTTGTTTTAAGGGGCCTAACATCTAGGTTATCGGCCCATAATGGTTTGGGTGTAGTGAAATGTAAACTATAACTAAAACTAACCACTAACTTATATACTAGAAGAAGAAATGGATTACAAAAGGAGAATAAGGCAAATAAAGGACAGGAGGAAAAGAAATGCCCTCAACCCTCGAAGAATGCGGATTGAGGGACTTGGAAGGAAGGAGAGCCATAAAAGGCGGATAGGAAAGTGAAAGAGGAGAGGGTCCACCCCATAGGTAATGGATAAAAGGGGGAACCCGGACCCAGCTCAGGAATCCCTCGGGGTCGCCAACTCCCGAACTCACCAGCCGTGAGCCCCTGAGGGTGTAGCAATATCCAGGGTGCACCAGAAGAGGTGGGGCTACATACACTCTGCCTCCTTGAGGGCCTTGAGTACAAGGCAAGAGATAACATGAAAAGAAAAAGAAGGCTGCCCCTCGCAGAAGGAGTGTATCAGGAAAGATGAGACAAGGGCCAATTAAGGCGGGAAAGGAAGAGACTCCCTAGGCCTCGGATACCCTAATACCGTTGGGGTCGGAAGAGAACAAGAGTTGACCAAGTGAGGTCGAGAGGAAAGAAGACGGAGAGGAGCCCGGCACAAGTAAGTGGAAGCAATGCCGGACTCAGCTGGGGCCTCGTGGTCGCCAACCCACTAGATGTGAGATATAATTTGTTCTGTGGCAGTATTCGAGATGATATCAACATGCTAAATAGAATCCATTAGTGATAATTAGGGCTCGGATGTGGATGCCGAAGAAAAGTTAAAAAAATGCACTTAAAACTTTCAAAAATGACTGTAATAAATGACCTAAAAATTCGAAAAATGCACTATAAAATGGAGAAAATGATCTTATAATAATAAACTCACCAATATTTCAAAAATTCGAAAAATGCACTATAAAATGGAGAATCAAAATAGATTTCTAGCACATAACAAAAGGTTTATGTTCACTTTAGTCTGAGTTGCACTGCACTACGAATGCCATTCTGATGTTGTCAAATGTAAATGATCTGCGTTTATCAGCCAACAAGTATTTTTATATCTCGAAATGCTGCGTTTAACATGAACTGATGTGATCGGAGTGTACTTGAAGTGAGGAAGGTGGTTTTCTGCTAAATCCTCCTCAATCCCATCCATGCAGTAATTTTTCACCAGAAGGAATGTCTGAGATTTTGCAGAATGTTTTATACCCGGTGTTTTTGCCCAGCACTTGTTTCAGTTTTGATGCAATACCCGCTGCTATTTCGCCACGATTGTTGCTAAGACTAGCTTTCACCCGGTTGATTAAAGAAATGGAATCAATATTTCAATATTTTAAATGATCTTGTATCAGCTACAAGCTTCTTCTTAACTCTGAGACACGTAAATCCCTCATGTAAAGCTGTGACATGACTTAAATTGGAAAAAAATGACCTCAAAAGGCCAATTTCTCCAAAATAAGACCCAAAAAAATCTTCCAAACTTAAAAATGCTCTTAAAATGTAAAAAATAGGAAAAAATGCAAAAAGATGCAAAATAAAAATGACATATTTGAAGACGGGGTGGCCCGTCCCGAGTTTCTATGTACTTCAGCATTGTTTTAGACAGCTCAGTAAAAAGATGACATGTCATCAACATCCGGGCTCTAGTGATAATGGTACATTAATTACGTGCGCGGTGGTGTGTCCATGCACAGTGAGCCTTCATACCTTTGTGATCAATGCAAATAAAGTGCGCAATGTGTCCTCGGCAGCGCAAGTGCATATTCAGTGGTCTCAGTGTTCTGCTCGGACTTGAACTCTTTACGGAATAGTGGTCTCCATATTTACCACCTGTCATAAGGACAGTTTATGCTTTTAAAGATGCTGATAGTTTAATCTTTAACCCAAATTTCGGAGAATTTTCATTTTCAAATATTATATACGTATCTACTTGACGTAATGTGTTGGATAAAATTTAAATAAAAAACTAAAAACATTAACAATTAAGTGTAAAAATAAAATATAAATATAGAAAAAATCATAAAAATAGAATTAATAATAATAATATCGTATGGCCTCGGATGCCGAGTGCAAGCTTTGTGATTTGACACCCAGAGGATAGCTTGCATGTCGAATTTCGTTGTTCCTTGAAGCATTATGAAAGTCAAGGAGGTTAGATAACTAGGCTCCCTGAACACTAGAGCGCTTTCTAGTAGAGAAATGAGGAACTTTGTGTTGGCGGAAACTCCCGAGATTAATTTTGCCATTATGAACACGGCCTACTGAATTCAAATGGGTTCTTTTTCATGCCAACATAGTATGACATGCGTGTCGTATTTTTGCCGCCTTTTCAAAAAAAAATAACTTACCACGGCCAGGAGCGAACCTGCAAGCTTGGGGTTGGTAGACCAACACGCTAACCACTCACCCACCGTGACAAGCTAAAATAAAATTACAACAATAAAAGAAATATAAAAATTAAAATAATAAACATAACTATAAAAATTATGAAAATAATTGTAAAAATCAATTCGAAATTAGTTAATTAATTAATAATTAACTAATAAATATATCAACATTAAAATTAGAGAAACAAAAATATCATTAGCCTATTTATAAGTGTTGTTTGAGTCTTCAGTCTTTTGACTGGTTTGATGCAGCTCTCCGCGCCTCCCTGTCCTGAACTAATCGTTTCATCTCTACATAGCTACCACACCCTACATCCGAGGCAATCTGTTTAACATATTCTAACCTTGGTCTACCCCGACAGTTCTTGTCCTCGACCCTTCCTTCCATAACTAAGCTTGCTATTCCTGGGTGTCTTAGTATGTGTCCTACCAACCTATCTATTCTCTTCATTAGCAGTCACCAGAAACATCTCTCTTCTCCCACTCGTCTTGATACCTCTTCGTTTGTATCCCTATCTACCCATCTGATCTTCATCATTCTCCTGTAACACCACATTTCAAATGCTTAAATTCTCCTCTTTTCTGCCGCACCAATAGTCCAAGTTTCACTTCCATAGAGCGCCACGCTCCAGACAAAGGCTTTCAAAAACGACTTCCTAATACCTAAATCTATATTTGATGTCAATTAGTTAATTAATTATAATAACTAAAATAAATTAAATGTAGAAACACATAAAAGTAAAAAATCGTTTTTTCCTATAAAGGATTAGGAAGAATTCTCTCGCGCTTACGACTGGCCCATCTATAGGCTATAACAGGCTGTTCCAGCCGAGCAACTCGTCCGTGAGCAGCGGAGTACTCGCCGCCTTACGCGAGTAAACCTTCAACATGCAATACAGCTCTGCTGTGGGGGCTGCCGTCACTTCGCGGTGGATACATCAAGACTGGCTGGAAGTGCATGGACTTGTACTGTGACCTTCGTTCAGTGACGTATTGGCTATCACCCCCAGTCCCTCGTCAACCGTGCTCCGCGCATTACTGCTGAGTACTCGCGTGTACGCATACTCAAACTCGTGGATTTGCAACAGCCTGGGCTATAAGCTATCGTGTACAAGATACAAAACTTGTAGTTTTACGTGACCACTTTAAGGAGCAACTGGATCTCCATTTTAACGTGGAAACAGAACCACAGGCCGTGATATTTCGCTATGAAAAGCTCACAAGCATTGACCGGGAATCAACCCCGGGCCTGCCTAGGCGAGAGATAAGCAGATTGACCACAGCACCACCACGCAATATCGTTATTCGTTATGCCAATTCAAAGGGCGCGTTTGAACTTGTCGGTTGGCCTGATGGTCTTCGCCTTCTTATCCTCCCAAAATGTCTTCATGAATGCATTGTGTTGCATCCTGCGTGCTCTCCAGGGGCGTAAAACTCCTCGCATACGTGGGGGAGGGGGGGAGGGGAGAGGGGGGTCAAATTTCTAAACTGCGATTGCCTGCCTACCAGAGAATTTTTATCATTTTAAATGATATTGTCGACTTCGTCGTTACGTTACGGCAACGTCACGAAATGTACTGAGGTGTGTGACGTCATAGTACGATGTAGCAGCCGAGTACCAAGAAGGCAGTGCGAGAACAATCAAGTAGGCAGTGAAGAAACAAAATAGAATCTTGAAACTCTGTTCTCGCACTGCCTTCTTGGTACTTCTGTAACGATTCGATCCCATACCTGTTAGATATAAAGGGTTATTCATTCATTTATTATCATGTTATTATTATTATTATTTAGTACATCCATGAGATGATTTTTATATCAGATAATTGTAAGCGGTTTTTATTATTATAGTCAGACAGATTTTTATTAACAATTACTTGTAAAGAGACGAAGTATTATATATTGCAACAAGATTGCCAATAAGGATCAACCCTATGCGTCACAAACAGAACGTCGTAGTAGTTATTTCACCACGGCAAACAGCGTCACTGTCATGAGTAACCATCACGTGCGCACCATCAAGTTCCTTCGAGAAGGAATGGAACAAATATTTCACGCATGGTGCAACTAACACGCCATTTCTAATGTACGTACGCGTCAAGATATTGCAAGTAAGGAGTCATGAATAGAGAAGACTGAAGAGAGAGGGTAGCTTGCTTCTAGAGTGGGGGCTGCTTACTCCCACGTGACAAGGAAGATATAAGCTGTAACCCGCGTCTACAACATTATTAGTGAACGACAAGTCATTAGGGAACAATTGTTCTGACCACAATAGGAGAGCGTCAACTGAGGGTCTTAGCTAATGAGCTGAGCCAATATTCGACTTCCGACTTCAAACCATACAGCGTGATGTCTACCCAAGATACATATCAGTCCGCACTGACTTATAGATCAATTTTACAATCAATATACAAGTCTCAACGGACTTGGTTATGTTAAACAGTATCAAATGACATACTACAACATTTTTTTAGAAATATGAAACGCAACATCGAGATCATCTTGCACACTTTTTTATGATGATACTTCAAAAGGGTGAGCAAACAATTAAATATCCGACGTCTCTGTAATATGTAACTTCAAGATAGATTCAATTCATTAATGTTTATTTTCTTTTAAATTAATTGCCGCATTGAGTAATTTTAAATTCAATTGTGTGACTATCACTATTCTGTTTTATTAATATTTTGTTCTTGCATTTAATAAATTCATTTTCTTTAACGTAATGCCTATTTCTTTCATAGTGGTTAGTAAATACTATAGGCAAATTCAATCATACTCCTTGAATAAATACTGGATTGGTTAGATGACTTTGTCTCACCACGACCAGGGATAATTAGTTCTCACTCTACTGCTGATAGCCGAGGATTAATTAATAAATTTCGATTCACTGTCTTAAATAGGAATCTGGCGCTCAACAACACTTATTATATTATACTATCACAGGTAAGGTCACACCACAGTGTATTTTCTTTATTCTTATCATGTATGTTTGTTTATTGAACCACAATAGTTAACACCACGTTAAAGGACTTATTTAATAAACGTTACACTTCTGCTAGCATTTAAAATGATATGAAGTCCAGTATTTCAGACTGACTGCCTCTTTTTTGTGTTTGTTTGTTTTAAAACTTAAAAATAACACATTAATGTAGGCCTAACGCTATATTAAGAAAACATAAGGTTGATTTTTATTCATTTCTAATTAAAATGCAAAATACAATCAGATTATGAACATAAAACATTTTTTGTCAACGTCTAGCAAAAGTCCCGAACACCGTTTTACCTCAGTTTTAAACCGGCGCTGAGAAATATTAATTCGAAAATGGACCTTTTCGAATTGTCGTGGTTAGGGGACAAAGCTCAAAAGCGCCTTGGCGGGAAATGGGGGAGGGGTAAAAAACAGACTGTTTGTTTGGTAGAATAAAGCAATTACGACTCAGCAAAGCAAGGTGACTTTTTGGATTTTCCACCTAACCTAGTATTAAATCATTTATAGAATAGTTTCGGGTTATCTTGCATTTATTTTAGCCTACTTTTCACATTTTGCGAAAATGAGGAAAAAGTAGACATGAGATCAGGCAAATGTGTGTCTGTCTGTCTGGCTGTGTGTGTGTGTGTGTGTGTGTCCTATCAACTCCTAAACGACTGCAGCAATCGAAACAAAATTTGATAGGAGTAAAGATCTATACCTGAATATCTCACACCCATATTTGAAAATGATGTCAGTGCTACCAACTGCTGAAAAATCGCAATTGAAATTTGAGCTCCATGTTGGATATCTTGGAAGGTATGAATAGGAGCTATTTCAAAATTGGCACACGTATATATACTAATAATGCAGTTTAATTTCCAGGAGGCCATACATGGCAGTGTTGCCAAAATTATTATAAGCCTGCTGATAGGTCCAAATTTTAAATGCATATAACTTCTACACTGTCAATTAGATTTCAACCAAATTTCGTGTGTGCTATGTGTACCATAACAGATATGACTATGCCGATTCTTAAGAGTAACCAAGGCTGCCAACTGTTAATAAATACTGTCTCTATTTTTGTTACCCTAATATCAATATATCAGAAAGTATGCAAGCCAATAGATCTAAACTTTGCACACGTATAGTACTGTAACGTGTTTTTCGAGTTTTTTTTATGCAATTGGCATAAGTCAGTAGGAAGCCATTCTATATTTATTTACGCGGCAAATTGTTCAGCCAAGAGAATTTTTATGTTAATTTATTATTATTATTATTATTAATTTATTATAATTATTATTAAGATATTTTCGGAGCATTTTATAAAAATTATAAGCATACAGATAGGTTTTCTATGTCTTAGAAAACGCTATCAAGCAAAGTATTACGAACGACAATATCATAGAAAATTATATGATTACGGAATTTTACGGAGTTTTGTCAGTTAGGGTATATCGAGAGACGTGACTCACTGGAAATTCAGATACGGGCTGATTCTTGTCAAGAAGTATTACGCAAGCTTGGGTCGCAGCGTCAAGAAAAGGCGGATAGTTGGAACGGAATACGACTTCCCCTTACCGCCGAGTGTAATGAGGCAGAGGAGGGGAGTATAGCGCGTGGGGTGCAGCCAATCAGTGGAGACCACGTAAGCTAGAAGTCGGATGAAGAGTGGGGGAGCCGACAGGTGCATATATCGATCAGCGCGCCGTGAAACGAGGACTATCTGTGTAGAACTTAACGAGTACGGTTGCACGCGGAAGTCGCTCCGATGTTCCGTGGAGTGGAGGACTAACTTTTGTAAAACTTAACCAGTGTGGTTGTACGAGAGTTTGGGTCCGATGTACGGACCATAGAATTATCTAATCTACCAGAATATCATCAAATAACGAAGAAGATGGCGACGTCCAGGAGACTGTGGGAAGCACACAGCATCATCCAGTACGAGGGAAATGCTTTAGCAATTTCCAGTGGTAAGCGCAAATGACGCAGAAATACGCAATCTCTCATTTTCTTTGTTTTATATTTCATATTTCAGTAACTTCATAGCATGGGAATAAGAGTAAAATCTATAATTTATCAGACTCCGTTTTCACGTAATTTTCTATCGGTAATATTAAAATCGCAACGCTCCAATTTAAATTTTATACTTATTATTATTATTATTATTATTATTAATTTTGCTATACTTGTTTTATATAATAAATTCATTTCTTTTACAATGCAATCTTTGCTTTCAGTAGGTAGCATTAGATATAGACCAATTCCTTCTCCTGATACAATTGTTTGTTGGGTTAATGATCAAATCATACCACGATCTGAGTGAATAGATTCTTGAAGGTGTTCTGCCAGAGCTAGACGTTGTTAAATACAAATTTAGATTTCAACATTGCGTTGAGGTCTTGGCGCCCATTAAAACAACATAGCTTAGGCAAAGGTAAACAGTTACATTTATCTCCCAACAGTTAGGGGCAGTCAAACCGTTACACTTGTCGCTCAACGTGTGGGCTAGCAAGAATGCTACAGTACCTGACATTCTATATTAATTTGGAGTAACTTATATACGTCAGTGCTACCAACATTATTCTATGCCTGCTGAGAGGTCCAAATTTAATAACATGTAACTTCTATACTAACTAATGGAGTTCATTCAAAATTGACACAACAATAGATCATATTATTTCAGATTATTTCTGACCAATACATGTATGTCATTGTTACCAACATGATTTTACGCGCGCTGTTAGATCCAATGTTTAACTGCATGTAACGTCCATGCTCTCCATTGGACTTCAACCAAATTTTGTATTCTGTACCTTAAGAGATGGAATTAAGAATATATTCAGTCACCAGGGCTGCCAACTGTAGTTCTCTATTAGGCTACATTATGCCAGGTATATACTGTAGTATTTCGAACAAATTAGAAATTTCGATATTACCAACTTAATTTCGTCATTATTCTTGATAGATCCATATAGATTAATCATTGGCATGAATCTTAAATTTTAAGAAGGCTCTTTAGTTCGTCACGGAACTTCTTGTTTATGAGTACCGACTTAAAAATGTTGTCTTGCAAAAACTTGAGGGAGGCGATGCCCCCCCTGCCCTCCCGGTGTTTTACGCCCCTGCTGTGGACCATTTCCTACCAGGTTTCTTCAGGAATCTGAGCTTGCCTACTATTCTACTCAAGGCTCCACGATTTTCTATGAGGTTTGTGATATTTATTTATTGAAGGCCCGCCTTAGTTTCTTCTATCCAGTTTATTTTGACCTTCTTTGAGTTGATTACTCTAAATAATCTTTTGGTTAGTCTGTCGCTGTCCATTCTATAGATATGACTAAGCCCCGGAAGTTCATGCAAAATCATATTTTTTGCATTTTTATGCATATTTTGGTTATTTTGGCACAATACAACATATTTATCTCCTTTGCCTGTTTAAGTGCATATCTCTGCTTGAGAAGGACGTACAGTATATTCTAATTTCCTATTGAAGCGCTTTTTGTTACATCATGTTCTTAAAGTCGTATATTTCGATTTGGACTCGAAGAGTACATCACAGAATATTACCGAAATTATTTTAATATCTAGTACGTTTCAGTCTTTTTGGAAAGTCAAAATCAATTATTCTTATTCAGCATTCATTATGTAAATATTGTAAATTATTTTCATTAAAAAATTCAAAGGCTATTAAAATTGTATATCAGTTATAATGGGTGCGGCAGAAATAACTGACGAATTTCGAAAGTAAATAACACAGCAACGCAACAAGATATTCACAAATTTATTGCCCAGTTTAAAAGAGCAGTGTTTGCCATTTTTGTTACATAGATTGGAGCGGCAGATAGAACACCTGTATTGGGCACAGCGCTTAAGCAGGTGTTATTATTGTCGATATGCCCGCGGCCTGGGAGAACACGTGCATCGCCTTGTCAGGGCTAGTCAGTCGCTTGCATGGCGTGGAGTGGTGAGCAGCGAGGTTTCGTGATAGAAACGTATACTTCAAAAATGATGACTCTGTTACCACAACACTGCGTTTATTTCGTAAACACTTTGGGTTACATAGACATGCGAAAGGTCCAAGCAGGAATAACATTCTGGTATGGGTGAATAATTTGAGAGGAACTGGTTCAAGTGTTAAAACGAAACCGCCTGATAGGCCTCGTAGCGTTAGAACACCAGAGAAGATCCGTGCAGTGAGACATGCCTTTTCGCAATCTCCTCAGAGAGATGTTTCCAGAACGTTTAATCTCCTTACGGGGTGACGTTCCATGGCCAGCTCGTTCCCCTGATCTCGCCCCCTTGCGATTTATTTCTCTGGGGATACCTGAAGCCTCGCGTCTTCCAACGTAAGCCTCGAACACTACACGACCTGAAAGTTGCTGTCCGTGAGGAAATCGAGGCAATACCACTAGATATGACTAGAAGGGGCATGCGGAACTTCAGGGAGAGGCTTCAGAAGTGCATTGAAAGGGGCGGTCGACATTTGGATGACATTAATTTCAAAACCTAGTGTGTATGTGTATATGATGCAAATGGCAAACATTGCTCTTTTAAACTGCGCAATAAATTTGTGAATATCGTGATGCATTGCTGTGTTATTTACGTTTGAAATTCGTCAGTTATTTCTGCCGCACCCTGTACTTAAAATTAACATACCGGTAATAAAATAATTATTGACGGTCAACACCGCTTGAAGTTCCATGAAATAACATTTCCTACCATTTAGAACTGTTTGTTATTCGAGATATTTAAGAAAAGGTGTAGTTAAATGCCCATTTGTTCATATTTTCTTTATATTCAAAATAGAAACGCTCAAGAATACGGATTGATCGTAATTGCCATAGTTATTTCTTAGTGCATATTTTTTTAGCCTATTTTCATTTTATGAAAAAAAAAGGCTTATGAGATCACCTTTTGTCGGTGTGTGTGTGTGTGTCTGTTCCCCCCTAATAACTTTTAAACGGCTGGGGCGATTTCAATGAAACTCGGTAAGGTCATAGCACCATTTTGGCCGACCCCGACCGTGGCCTTCAAATTTTATTAGGTCTTACCAATCCAAAATGGCGGCTGTGCGAAATATTTCACCAGCATTCAATATCTCCGAAACTATCACTAATATCACCCTGAAATTTTGTACGGTGATGAAGGGCACTACTACAAGTTTATACACACATCAAAAAAAGTTTTGCATCACCTCGGTTCCAAGAGTTCCGGAACCTTTAAATACAAAGGGAATAGAGATCAACACAAACAACATTTCAGCTCGTTTTATTGCTCATGAGACCCACACATTGCATGTTGTACCATCATACAGCTAGACTTTCGGCATTTGTGGTCCAGATTGCAGTACACACCACTACCTCTAATACCCAGTAGCACGTCCTCTTGCATTGATGCATGCCTGTATTCGTCGTGGCATACTATCCACACGTTCATCAAGACACTGTTGGTCCAAATTGTCCCACTCCTCAACGACAATTCGGCGTAAATCTCTCAGAGTGGTTGGTGGGTCAAGACGTCCATAAACAGCCCTTTTCAACATATCCCAGGCATGTTCGATAGGGTTCATGTCTGGCGAACATGCTGGCCACTGTAGTCGAGCGATGTCGTTATCTTGAAGGAACGCATTCACAAGATGTGCACGATGAGGTCGAGAATTGTCGTCCATGAAGACAAATGCCTCTCCAATATTCTGCCGATATGGTTGCACTATGGGTCGGAGGATGTCATTCAGGTATCGTAAAGCCGTTTCGGAGCCTTCCATGACCACCAGTGGCGTACGTCGGCCCCACATAATGCCACCCCAAAACATCAGGGAACCACCACCTTGCTGCACTCGCTGGACAGTGTGTCTAAGACGTTCAGCCTGACCAGGGTGCCTCCAAACACGTCTCCGACGATTGTCTGGTTGAAGGCATATGCGACACTCATCGGTGAAGAGAACGTGATGCCAATTCCGTGGGGTCCATTCAGCATGTTGTTGGGCCCATCTGTACCGCGCTGCATGGTGTCGGGGTTGCAAAGCTGGACCTCGCCATGGACGTCGGGAGTGAAGTTGCGCATCATGCAGCCTATTGCGCACAGTTTGAGTTGAAACACGACGTCCTGTGGCTGAACGAAACGCATTATTCAACATGGTGGCATTGCTGTCAGGGTTCCTCCGAGCGGCAATCCGTAAGTAGCGGTCATCCACTACAGTATTAGCCCTTGGGCGGCCTGAGCGAGGCCTGTCATCGACAGTTCCTGTATCTCTGTACCTCCTCCATGTCCGAACAACATCGCTTTGGTTCACTCTGAGACGCCTGGAAACTTCCCTTGTTGAGAGCCCTTCTTGACACAAAGTAACAATGCGGACGCGATCGAACTGCGGTATTGACCTTCTAGGCATGGTAGAACTACAGACAACATGAGCAGCGTACCTTCGTCCTGGTGGAATGACTGGAACTGATCGGCTGTCGTACCCCCTCCGTCCAATAGGCCCTGCTCATGCATGGTTGTTTACATCTTTGAGCAGTTTTAGTGACATCTATGAACAGTCAAAGGGACTGTATCTTGGATACAATATACACAGTCAACGTCTATATGCCGGAGATCTGGGAACCGAGGTGATGCAAACCTTTTTTTGATGTGTGTATTTGTAAGTTTCATAAACCTGTAGAGTACAAATTGAACATGGTGGCCAAGCGAAGCTGAAACATTTTAATATACTTTTCTCGCGATTTAACCATCTGAGCGGAGTGAAATATGGTACATTAAATCTTTATATACATTGTAATGCACTGGCATCTAATTTAGTTCAATTGTTTACATAACCTCAAGATGGCGGCTGTGCGAAATTTTAAAATTTAGTTTTTATTTCTTGTGTTGTAATCATGCGATGGAAGTGAAAGTTTTAATAATGAACCTATGTAATAGTTTTCCTTTAATGGTACATGACTCTATTGCCTATACATATAACAATCCAACATGGCGACCATCCGAAATATTTAGACGGTCCCCAATATGTATTGATCTATGATAGAAATCAAACTGAAATTTTGTATTTTGATAGAGGATATGAATATAAGTTCACTTATGGGACTTTCAATAACCTGGTGAGCACAAATCCAACATGGCGACGACGCGAAGTATAAATATTTAAATAGACGTTTCTCACGATTTAACCATCCGAGTGCAGTGAAACTTGGTACGATAAATGCCTATATAAATGTTAATCGACTGGCATCTAATCTATTTCAATTGTATTCATAACCACAAGATGGCAGCTGTGCGAAATTTTAAAATCTCGTTTTTACTTCTTGTGTACTATTCATGCAATTGAAGTTCGAATACTACACCTACACAATAATCTTCATGCAATAGTACATAACTCTAAGACCTACATATATAAAAATCCAACATTACGACCATACAAAATATTAGACGGTTCTCAATATCTATCTTGCGTTCCTCGGACCATTTCCTGGGCGCGTTGTGGTGAACTTCTGTACTGGATGTGAGAAAAGGCCTGGTATTAATTGTCAGACGGTAGTGACTCCTGTCATTTAGTTATTCAGCAAGATTCATTTATTGGTGCCTTTATTGTGGCGAAGTTAGGGCTCTAGACATTATTGGAATGTAATGTTTCTCAGTCGGTCAATATGGTTCCCACAACTTCTGCTTCTCAGGATTTCACCTCTTCTACAAGATGATCAGAAAGACATTTGAAAGGCAGAAGCAGCTAGCACTCTCCGGTGAGTATACCTTTACCGTCATCTTATCAAGCAAAGGGAGGAAGGAAGGATAGTCTAAAGCCGCGTTCCCACGGCCTGTGACTCGGCGAGCCTGGTCTGTAGTTTGCCAGATCTCAGGCCGCGGGAACGCAAAGACTCGTTATTACTCGGGTTGGCTCGTGGTGGTTCGGCCTTTCCCGCGTATTGTCGGTACCTCAAAGGCTTGTGGCTGGACGGATGACGGGCCGTAGTACAGCTCGAGCACGCGTTCCCACGATCTGTTGTGGTGTGTTGCAGTTTGTGGTGGCCTGTTCTTTGTTTTCAGTGCTAGATTACTGTCGACCAAAGTATTATGTGCACTCGAGTTTGAAGGTAGTTTGTGAAGTAACCAATAGACCTACTTAAAATCCAATAACACCATCATTTTCGTCGTTCTATTTTGCGTTAGTTCATGTAGGTTTGGATTTTTTAATTTATATTTTAATATTTTTTATCGCAGTTGGAACACAAAAAGTGCACGTTTTTAAGCATGTTTCAACCATGCGTCATATTTAACAATTATTATCTCAAAAACCCGTCATCAGATCGAATCCAAATTTTAACACAATATACATTGGAATGTTGTATAACTGGTTTATTAATTTCAAAATTGTGTGTGTCCAAGAAACAAAGTTGTTATCATGTTTGTAAGGTAACTTTTTCTCGGCTCGGGGTGGTTGGAAAATGTAGTTCTTGGTTGCGTTGTAATCGTTATACATCAAAAAGTTATGCTGTATGACTGTGAAATACGTAAACTAATTCACTTATTTTATATCGGTTTGTATTTGTACGAGGAAATAACACATGGTTCAACAGCTAGCCGCTCCAGCAAAAGCTGTACAGCGTTGCTGAGATGGAGCCCATCACCTCCGAGCGAGACGCGCCATGATGCGTGTGGGCACCATTTCGGCAACGCTGTACAGCTGTTCGCGGAGCGGCGAGCTGGTGAACCATGTGTTATTTCCCTGTAGAAATACAAACCGATATATAATAAGGGAATTAGTTTACGTATTTCACAGTCATACAGCATAACTTTTTGATGTATAACGATTACAACGCAACCAAGAACTACATTTTCCAACCACCCCGAGCCGAGAAAAAGTTACCTTACAAAAATGATAACAACTGTGTTTCTTGGACACACAAAATTTTGAAATTAATAAACCAGTTATACAACATTCCAATGTATATTGTGTTAAAATTTGGATTCGATCTGATGACGGGTTTTTGAGAAAATAATTGTTAAATGTGACGCATGGTTGAAACACGCTTAAAAACGTGCACTTTTTGTGTTCCGACTGCGATAAAAATATTAAAATATAAATTTAAAAATCCAAACCTACATGAACTAACGTAAAATGGAACGACGAAAATGTTGATGGTATTGGATTTTATGTAGGTCTATTGGTCACTTAACAAACAACCTTCAAACTCGAGTACACAAAATACTTTGGTCGACAGTAGGCTGATGGTTCGCAGAAGAGAAGCACGACCAATATTTTACAGGTGCCTACCGTCGACCAAAATATTATGTGCACTCGAGTTTGAAGGTTGTTTGTGAAGTAACCAATAGACCTACATAAAATCAATTAACATCATTATTTTCGTCGTTCTATTTTACGTTAGTTCATGTAGGTTTGGTATTTTTAATTTATATTTTAATATTTTTTTTATCGCAGTTGAAACACAAAAAGTGCCCGTTTTTAAGCGTGTTTCAACCATGCGTCACATTTAAGAATTATTATCTTACAAACCCGTCATCAGATCAAATCCAAATTTTAACACAATATACATTGGAATGTTGTATAACTGGTTTATTAATTTCAAAATTTTGTGTGTTCAAGAACGAAAGTTGTTATAATTTTTTAAGGTAATTTTTTCTCGGCTCAGGGTCGTTGGAAAATGTAGTTCTTGGTTGCGTTGTAATCCTTATACATCAAAACGTTATGCTGTATGACTGTGAAATACGTAAATTAATTCACTTATTTTATATCGGTTTGTATTTGTACGGGGAATTAAGACATGGTTCACCAGTTAGCCACTCCGGAGAAAGCTGTACAGCGTTGCCAAGATGAGCTCCATCACGCGTTATGGCGCGCCTCGCACGGAAGTGCAGGGCTCCATATCAGCAACGCTGTACAGCTGTTATACAACATTCCAATTTATACTGTGTTAAAATTTGGAATCGATCTGATGATGGGTTTGTGAGATAATAATTCTTAAATGTGACGCATGGTTGAAACACGCTCAAAAACGGGCACTTTTTGTGTTCCAACTAAGATAAAAAATATTAAAATATAAATTAAAAATTCCAAACCTACATGAACTAACGTAAAATAGAACGACGAAAATGATGATGTGATTGGATTTTATGTAGGTCTATTGGTTACTTCACAAACAACCTTCAAACTCGAGTACACATAATATATTGGTCGCCAGTAGTTACTTTTTTATATTTAACTTTTATTCAGTGTTACCATCCACCAATGCCTTTTGCGAGCCGTTCTTTTCTTCTTCTTCTTCTTCTTCAAACAGTCGCAACTCAATAATAAATAAGCCGCTAGGGCACACGCTTCTTCCCCATCACTGTCCAAATCCAGTTTTTGGCATCTATAAACACACTGAACACGGTGGTGACTCTTCCACTAGACTTGTGGCCGCTCGAGATTTGCCGAGCCACGAGCCTTTCCGCTCCATGGTAACGACTTGAGGTCGGGATACGACAGACCACGACAGGCCACAACAGACTACAAGTCTGTGAGTACGCTCGCCAAGCCACAGGCCGTGGGCTTACGATACTCAAGAGGGACCGACTGTTGCGCGTTTCTGGGATTATTGCTGGTCGCCATGGATATTCAATGTATGTCTAACCTTTATTAACCCCGTTTTCAATGGGCTCTGGGATGAGATTTTGATGGAATTCTATGTGGTTGATGTTTTTACGGTCGGAAGCCCTTCCTGACGCCAACCTTATCAGAGGAGTTAATGAGAGATGAAATGAATGAAGATGAAACTGGACAAATTCAATTTGAAGTAGTTCCAAATTTGGCTACCAGACGTCACAGTCATTGACACTGTCACCCAGCGGCGAACGTTGGACAGGATAATGATGAAGAACAGAAGGGAGATAAGGTAACAAAAGAAGAGGTATTAAGTCGGAAAAGAGAGATGTTTCTAGCAGCTACTAATGAAGAGACGAGATAGGTTGGTAGGACACATACTATAACACTCAGGAACAACAAACTTAGTTTTTGAAGGAAGGGCCGAGTAGGGGTAGATCGAAATTAGAATATGTTTTACGGATTATCCCGGATGTAAGGTGTAGTACCTATGTAGAGATGACACGATTAGTTCATTCACAAGTACAAGGAAAGTAGAGGGTGCAGAGTTCTTGCTCAGCGTTAAGTTGGTGTTTATATTACCATTCGCAGTTAAAATCTCATCACACGTTTAATCCACAACAAGAATCGAGAAGTTTGTAGGATTGTAATGAAGCTACAACAACAAAACCAACAACACCGCTAGGAGAATTATGGGTGAATTTCAAGCCATCTAGAGACATGACATCAAGCAACAATAACAACAACAACATGCCAAGATACAAATCTATATGGAATTCGATGTAGGGGAGGAGGGGCGAGACATTAGGGGAGTTCATACAACAAAGCACGGGGACATGAGCAATACAATTAGACTTCACGCTGAAACACGGGGGAATTTTCAGTGACATTTCCATAACATACATCAAGCAGAAGCGAAATGACCCAAGAATTCTTGGGGGATACACGGGGATGCGTGAAATCATGCAGGGCAAATTATTTATTAGTCATTTATATTATTAATATTAATTTTTATTAGTCATATTTATTCAAACAACGCGCCAAGATTCAAATCTAGGGGAATCTTGGGACTTTTGAGCCCAGATAGGGACATTTCATTATCACAGGTTGCCTACCGAGGGATTTCCAGGGATCCCCAGTTCCAGGAAGCAAAGCCGACATTTCCAGAACGCATGAACATTTTACAAGAATACACACGCACGATTTCCAGGCCAGAATCCCTGGACGTTAGCCCTACAATTATTATTAGTATTTATTTATTCGAGTCAAAAGCACTACAATATACACAAGAGGGATGATACACAATATTAAAAAGGAATAATAAATACAACAATGTCTCGAATTAGATTTTCTTCGCCCAGAAACGGGCCACTGTCACACCCCTTTCATGGCCTTCCATTAACTCCTGCGTTGAGCAAGAGCACGGACACAGTTCACAGGAACACAGGTGTATCATGGTCTCTCCCCACACTCACAGAGTTCTGATTCCTGTAGGTATCCCCATTTGTGGAGATTAACTTTGCATCTCCCAACACCAGTCCGAAGTCTGTTGAGTGACCGCCAAGTTTCCCAGTTGTTGTTGTGGCCTGCTGGAAGCCTTTCCTTGGCCTTCATCCAATCTGGTGGTATGGTGGATCACCATAGCTGTATCCTGGCTACCTCGGGTTTTGTTGTAGGCATCGATGTTGTTTGCAGAAAACTTTTCCTTGATTTTAGTCGCCTTCTTGGAGGTTGGTGACCAAAGAGAGGGCGAGCATGGTCCTCTGCGGACTTTTTTCGTTCCGTTCGTGCTATGACCTCACGGCGTACCTCAGGAGGGGCTATTCCTGCCAAGGAATGTAGTTTGTGGACAGGTGTAGGCAGGACTCGTTGAGGGCAACATCAACCTGTTTTACATGAGCTGAATGATACCATACAGGGCTAGCATACTCAGCAGCTGAATAACACAGAACTAATGCAGACATAGGCTACGTAGTGTTTCAGCATGGGCGCCCCAGTCGGCCCCTATCAACTTACGAAGTATGTTATTTTGTGTAGACGCTTTTTGTTTGACATTCATATAATGTTTCTTGTAAGATAGGGTGCGATCCAAAGTTACCCCTAGGAATTTTGGGGTAAAACAATGTTCCAAGTGAGCTCCTCCCCTGCGAATATTGAGTTTCCTTGCTCCTTCCCTGTTTCTGAGGTATGATTATTATTATTAGTGATTTAAGGCCAATAAGGAGCGCTTATGAATAGTGCTTCTGCGACACTTTCTTGGTTCTCCAACATCTCCTCAGTCGAGCCAATAACTTGTCCTTCCTCTCCTGTGTGACAGGTGGTCGGGTCTTAATCACTTTGTGTGGTGGGGACCAGGAGTTAACACTGTCACAAAATTTGGATCGGTCAAGAATATCACAGCCTGCTTTATTGAAGTCTTGTTTCACTTCATTAAGCCACAAGCTGCCAGTCTTGTAGCCATTAATCAAGTTGAAGATCATCTTGGTGATTCTATCGCTCCCCATACGTAAGAGGTGCTCTAATACTGTATGAACTCAACAAACCATGCATCTAACAATGAGCACGTAACTATAGTGATTGTACATTACCTAATCCCATTGCGATGTGTATACCGTCGTGCTTCTTTCCAAATTTAATATGCTACTTGACCTGTACATGTAGATGAACGGTCAAGGGAGAGCCCAATCAACGAGCAACGCCACGGTGAATTTCCAGACAACACACCCTCCTTATGTAGGCAATTAGGTTATACTTCCAACCTGCCTGATATGCTCCTCGTCGATATGAGTTCATGCTAACTAATGGCAATATCATTTACTGAATTGCAGACCCGAGTAACGAGATCATCGTGTAAGACATCCCTCAAGAGTCATGTCAAATCTTCTGCTGTTTAATATTTGCAAGAACCAGCTGACCTCCATGCCTTATACAGGGTCATTTTCTATGTGCGGCCCGATAAACATGGCAAGCTAAAAGCTGGCTTTGACTGGCGCGGGCGCGCGTACATGTTTCAGCCTGTGATTGGCGCACTCCGCTACTTATATCATTAGTTCACAGGTGTTTTGCCATTCATATGGACGTGTATCTGCAAAGCTTAGACGTTAGTGATGCACGTTTAGTGAGTATTGTGATTACTGTGATTGTTGGTCATGCCTAGACACCAACGTGTGTATATCCATAATTCGTATATGAAAATAGAAAATCTTGTTCTGAAACAAGACGAAAATTTCGAATCAAGTTTCCCGGAAGACCTGTGCCTGATGCCAGTATTTTAGGAGGCTCGCTAAACGATTCAAGGAAACAGGCTCCGTAAATATAAGGAGCGTTGAAAAAGTAACGAGCCGGAGGCAGTAATGCGCAAACCGGTGACGACATCGGCTAATCGTGGCGTGTGAAACGAGGTGTGGTTCCGACCAGAGCGTGGAAGGTCACAGCCCGTCGCTAGAGGGCACGCGAACACGGCACGTGTCGATACAAAGCGAGCAGCAGCATGCATCAATCTTCTAACGCTGACAGTCGCATTGCAAACAGTGACATGGAGGCGTCAAACGAAGAGCAAAGAGGTGATGTTCGGTTTCTGACAGCGACAGGAGTAGGGGGAAAGGACATTCATCGCCGAATGTCACAAGTGTACGGCGAACACTGTATGTCCCTTGCCAGGGTCAAGGCGTGGCACAAGAGCTTCAGGGAAGGACGGGTGTCGTTAGCCGATGATGCTCGGTCTGGGGCACCCCTCTGCATTACCGATAACAACGTCCAGCTGGTTGATGCACTCATTACCCAGGACCGCCGAGTGACAGGGAACGCCTTAGTCGCCGTGGTCGGATTGAGCGTCGGAAGTGTGCACACCATCATGAAGGTACGGCTGCACTTGCGGAAAGTGGGTGCCCAATGGGTGGCCCACATTCTTCAACCACACCAGGAAGTATGTCGAATGGCCTACTGTCTTGGTCTTGGTTGGACGATTGATGCATGCTGCTGCTCGCTTTGTATCGCCACGTGACGTGCACGCGTGCCCTCTAGCGACGGGCGGTGACCTTCCACGCTTTCGCCGGAAGCACACCTCGTTACACACGCCACGATTAGCCGATTTGCGCATTACAGCCTCCGGCTCGTTACTTTTTGAACGCACCTTATAATAAAAGAGTTGACAGATATTCTTTCATCAGAAGATGTCAGGTGTCTGTTACAAGAGAGGGAGGACATTTTCAGAATCGGATATGAGCACTGTAAGTACACATTATTTAACATGTATGGTAAAAGTGTAAAAGTGCGCGCCAACCCCCTGCTGAACCACGTACGCGCGCCCGCGATCTTCACCAGTCAAAGCCGGCTTAGGTTGCCGTGTTTATCGGGGCGCACATAGATAATGACCCTGTAGAATCAACATTCCATTGGACTCCATCTTCAACTGCAAACATGGAGATTGCGAGTCATGAGTATCTTCGGTGATGAAAATCGGTAAGTGTCTAGTTTATTAACAGGTATCACGTGTGCGTGTGAACTAACATAGTAGGCCTATTGTTCGTGCCCTTCTGAGTAAATAAAGAGGCGAATTCCCATGTGTTTAAGGAGGCGCCAGTCGCTTAAACATCAACTCTGAGACACGTCTGATTACAAAGAAGAACAGGAAGAGGGAGACAAAAGAAATATATCAATACTAAAAGGATCAGAAACACTATTCCCGAGATGAAAAGACAGCAAACAATATTAGTAGTGCTTATGCCATGAAATAGAATTATTACACTCATGTGGTTGAAATGTTTTGAAACATAAGAAAATGGCAGACATCATCCAAATTATACTGATCGAAAGAACGTTTAGCTCTTCAAATTTTCTTAAGCGCGGTCAACTGTTGCTTTGTATTAAGTCTGATTTAACATGTAGGGTAATTATTAATTTCTATAATGGGAGAACCAGCCATTATCCACAATAAGCAGTCATTGGATGACGAGTCACCAGTAGAAACAGTCGTCGCCTACATGGAAAACGCTGAAAGGATACGATCAGTTTACAGCGATTTAGACGCAGTGTTGCTGAATATTACTGCGAAACAGAACCTTCGACAAGATCACCTCAAACGACATCTTAAACAGAGAAATCGTGGACTAGGCCTACCGGGGAGACCACGTTAAAAAAACGCGCCTTGTACTCTACCTCATGGTGGTGTGGAAACGAGTATTCAGCCAGACTCTTCTAGGTAAGATCGCCTTAAGTAAGACTAGCAAATATTTAATTATACGCTATATGTATAATCACCCCATCCTGAGTAGGGATCTTCCCCTGATTTTCCCACACACTCTCTCCAGACAAATGCTGGGATAATACCTTATTTCAAATCCCAGGTCTCCTAGTCTATTCCGGACTAGTACAGTCACCCCGTGGTAACACAGGTTGTCGTACAAATCAAACACCCGAAATTGATGACTAAGATATCTGAATAAAAATACATGAGAGGTATACCCTTGTATCATCATCATCATCATGTTTTTCAGTCAAGCGACTGGTCTGCCCCTACAATGAGTATACATTTTTTAAACTACTGAAATTAACGATATTACCAGAATGAATAGTCGGGAAAATATCTGGAGATGATGTAGTAATAGATGTTTACTCCTCCGCTGTCTGAGACTCACACAGCCATCCCTAATAGGATCACGACTTAGGCTATATAGTTGAAATAATTGCAGCTCTGACAGCCATCTTTGTCAAATAGTCAATAATGCCAACCCCATGCATTCGGTACTTTATCGCATCCGGCAGACCAATGGTTTTCGCCTAAACCAGGGCCATCCAGTCATTGCGCTCCGGCCGCGCTCGGGGAGCACTGGGCAGTCAGACTAGTGCTTCTTCCATTACCACCAATACATTGTGGCAGCGAGGAGATGGACGATGTTCGGACCACGCTGACTACTGTACGTACGTACAGTCATGTGGCCGATGGCTCTTGTGGGATTGATGACATTGATAGGGCTGTTTTGCCATAACAAATATACCGCATATACAAATCGAATGGTACTCCGATGTATAGAATGTGCAGGAAACGAACACAAGTGTTAAGTAAAGAATATTGTGATTTATTCCCAACTGAAATGTGAACATAATTATTAGAGAGGAAAATTCAAAAACAAATTGTGTTCTTTTTAACACATTACATCTCTGATGCACAATAAACATTTAGCATCCCCTTTATAAGCTTTTTTGCTTTAAAGACTGCTGCCTCACCACTCCTTTTTTTTGTATGCTGTTCAGTCATGACCACTGCGAAACTGATTCACTTACACGCTGTCAACAAAGCGCACACTTCAGCGTGCTCAGCCAGCCAAGCTCCTCCCACCACTTCTGAAACTACCTTCCACCAAAGCGCTCGGAGCACTGGCTTAGAGCGCGGCCGGAGCCCTAGCGCTCGGGGAGCGCTGTCTGGATGGCCCTGGCCTAGACCAATAATGGTTAGGTAGCGTGGCCAGGCGGGCCACGTTAGATAATATATAACACCCCTGGTTTTTGTCACGCACAGTGGGGGTTGTCACGCATCTTTATCCAAGATGCAACATGGCGCCGATGGTGAAATGAACACGAACAAGAATGCTTAGACCTATTTACGTAGTAAAAGAAATTATTTTCGGTGCAGCATTGCCAATTCAAATTGAAATGATTTCTAATGACTCCCATAAAGGTATGTAAATCATAAATAATATATTTTCAATAATTTGCCATGTGAAAGTCATGAAAAGGATGAAAAGGGAGGTGTCCACAGAATTTTCAATGTCAATTTTCCTGACTTTTCCTGACCATTTTTCAACAAAATTCCTGACTCGCGAAGTCATCGTAACATCGTAAAAATGGTTTATTGAGCAAATATACAGTATAATTATATCTCTTATTTGCAGCCTCCACCATCCCCGTAGCTGCCCAACGCTCGCCTCTTTATTCATTTAAAATACAAAATAAAGTAAATTATAATGCAATAATACATAAATCAAAGTACTTCATAACCTAAACTATAGTGATGGGGTCGCCACATCCCTACGCCAACACCAAAAAAGCGTGCAAAAAATAGGTAAAAGAGGTTTTAACTATCATGTATTGTAAAAATGGAAACTTACCATAATGTCCAGTGAGTTATTTGCTTTTTATCTTCAGAGATTAGTTGAACTAGTAACATCAAAATATGGCTGTAAAACACAAAATACTGTATGGTCAATATAAAATTCCTGACTTTCTAATACTTTTCACATTTTTTTTTCTGACTCACGCTATTTGTTCACACTTTTTCCTGACCAAAAACAAAATTCCTGACTTTTCCTGCCAGAGGACACCATGTTATACCTCTACTGTACAATAAATGATATCTCAAGACCCTAAAAACCTAATGGGCCCCTTCACTCCATAAGATATTCTTTGGTCAATGCAGGTATCATAGATCCAAAGGAAATTTTAAAAGATATGTGTAACTAAATGGTTCCATGTGGCCGAGAGCGCTAACTTGCTATCTTGTGCCTCGCTGGCATCGGGAGAGCGTGGGTTCGAATCCTACCTTGGCCATCCTGAAAATTGTTTTCGTGGTTTCCCATTTTCACTCCCAGGCTAGCTTGCCACGGTGGGTGAGTGGTTATCGTGTCCGACTACCAACCCCCAAACTTGCAGATTCGCTCCTGGCCATGGCAAGTGATTTTTGAAAGGCGACAAAAATCACGGCATGCATGTCATACGTTGTTGACATGTTAAAGAACCCATTTGAATTCAGTAAGCCGGGCTCATAATGGCAAAATTAATCTCGGGATTTTTCGCCAACACAAAGTTCCATTTCTCTACTAGAAAGCGCTAAAGTGTCTAGGAGCGTAGATATTTAACCTCTTTGACTTTCATAGCGCTTCAAGGAGCGATAAAATTCGACATGCAAAGCTGCCCCCTGGACGCATATAACAAAGCTTGCACCCGGCACCCGAGGCCATACGATATTATTATTATTATTATTATTATTATTACTAGGGCTCGGATTTTTAGGTGCTTAAAATCGGGAAAATATTTAATTTTTATGTATTAAAATACCTGTAATATGTGACAAAAAAGTGAAAATATGTAATTATAATTTAGTTTATTAATGTGAATATAAACAATATGCAGTACTTACGAATGTAATTTATGCTATGCCTCATTGACTGTTGAAGCATTACAATACACAACGAGATACATCTTCAGGTTGTCCATCACAAATGACCGACAATTATCGCGAAACACTTATTCTAAAGGCTCGAAACTGCGGCAATATGTTTCTTGCCCTTGAGGTGTTGTGTAACTTGAGATCGCTGTTCAGCCTTGATTGCTTTCCCACATGGTTGGCAGAACAGAACGCCTCCTTCAGAAATAAAAATACTCTATCTTTAAATTCTGCAACAGACGATAACTTGTTAGTGTTTTTACTTTAGGCATCGTAGAACTGCCTTACACAGTGCCAGAAATGAACTGCATGTGAGTGATACTAGTTCCAGGTATGTCTAGCACGTGGTGCAATATCGCTATGCACAAGGAAATCCCCGGCTTCCACAGTGAGTAGCATGGGGCGACAAGTTAACAATAACACAATTGCAAGCTGACATACGTTCTGCATGAAGATTAGGTAGCTCACAGGTTCTTCCCCGTTGAAGTAACACAGAACAAAAATTCAATAAACTGAAAGATTTAGCATACTGATTTAAAAAATGTACATATTGAACCCTTATTGATCTTCGATAAATAAGTGTTCATATTTATTATTATTATTACTACGGCCCAGGCAGTACTTGAGGAAGTCAACATGGATATAAGGGAGGCTAGCATTTCGTAATATTGCAACAGGAGCTGAGCTGGTAGCTATTCTTGGGGGACGGCTAGAATTAGTCGGGTTCAAGGCCAAATTGAGCAACTACTGTACCAAAATTGGAAGCATAAAGGAAGGATCACGAGGCACATGCAACGAACATACGATTGAATCAGCAAATCACAAGAGACCAAGCCATGACCACGTGGTGGACAGCGCCAGTAGTAAAAAGCCCGCGGAAATGGATATCTAGAGAACCGCCGAACGGATTAATCTCCGCGCGAGTGAATTGAGACGTTTGATTTATTTGAAGAAGAATGACACTAGTCCCATCTTTGTGAGACAAAAACTCTGGAAGTTTTTATCCGACTCCACCCCACTCCTCCGCCCTGTCAGTTTTCTAATAAATAGTTTGGCATGACGCCACTCTAAGTCATTCTTTGTGGAGCCGTGAGGGGCTTACTTCACGCCAGTTTGTATCGTGATTTTAACGCTCTGAATTTGGTTAAGTCATTTTATTTGGGAGCTCTGAGGAGCTAAAGTCACAGCGATTGCATTATCGAATTTTAAAGCTCGAATACATTTTTTTAAATTCTGGAATCAACTTTATTTTGTGAGCAAAATATTTCACGCCAGTGCGTGATAACTTGTAACATTTACTTAAAAGACGACGAGTTCAGCTCTAAGGGGGAAGTATTGTAACACCCTAATTAGCGCTCACCGGAGCGAAGGTCCACAGTACAGGACGGAAATACCGAGCAAGATAGCGACTGCTAGTGCAGCCAAGATCTTAAACTTGTTAACGAGCCAGTGACGTGGTCTCGAGGTGTATATTTATGTACATATTGCAGTGTATTTTATGTGTGTTTTATTGTGCGTGTGTGCGAGATATTTAGGGCCAGTCTTCGCTATTAATCGCATTAGGACAATTGTGGGTGAACTGAGTAACCTGCAAGCGATTATAGATAGGTAAAATAATTAACATTGAACTTTTCTGCCAAGGAGCCGATACCAAGATGATCAGCACGTGGTTTGGAGTTGGGATGAACTTCATCAGATCAACGCAGACGACTACTATGGAGTGCTAATTTGTCCATAGGGGCAATGGGTTGAGGAGGATGTCCTTAGTTCTACAAGCAGAGCGGTGATGTACAACAATTGGATTATTTCAATTATGTAGTTAGATTTGGCCGGGGAACTTTGTAAATAGTCATGTTTCTTTTCTTGTTGTTTAGAGTTTTTCTTGCACCGACCCTCAATGTTTTTAAATGTCCGTTGGCGCGTGGCCAAAGTGTTTGTTAGATATTTGTTTTTCCTTGAGTCATATGTAATGCGCGCGGCGTGCGTGCGTGATTTTTATCCTTGCAAATGCGGAACCCGTTACATTCGATAAATGGTGCTTTATTAACGTTAATATTTGAAATAGGAATGGGAGGAAATTACTGTAAGATATTTGCTGAACAGGTTATTATTCATATTAGGGTTGCCAAGCGCACCAACTTAAAAGTAATTTGTAGAACACCTTCGTTCTAATTTTGATAGATTATTTGAGTCCTTTACAGGTTGACTAGTCACGGCATAGAACGGTGGCGCCAGCATGTGGAAATTATTTGTGTCTTTTTATTTCAGGGTCTGTCAAAACCCATACGTGTGATTGTGTGTGTTACTGTGTCAAGTGTGTGTTGATTCTACGTGAGGAGGGGGTAGAGGTCCTACCGCTCTCATATTTTTGCTGCTGTTGTATTTTTGATGGAAAGACAGGGTGCTCTAGGGAGACCGCTGTTTCTTGTCCATATTTTTCTGACACACACACACGTATTATTGTGCTTTGGGGCACACTTCTTCGAGATTCGACCCCATGTCCTGGGAGGTCGAGATATTTGACACGTGGGTTGACAGACATGCAGAGTTCCACAAACCGCCCGTTTTGCCTGTGACTTATTTTTGATACGCAGTCCTGATTGTCCGACTGACCCCTGTAAGCTTTCATGTAGCAAACCTGTTCATTGTGATGGTGATTTTCAAGCCATAATTAATTGGGAGTTCGCCATGTGTGTAACGGCTTGTTGTACGTTGTATGGGTAAAATATTGTATTATTAACGTAAATGTTGGCTGTGTGCCTATTGCTTTGTTTATGACTCGATTCATGTAATTTTTGTGTGTCACACCCGCGCGGTGTAGTGGTAGAGTACTTGTAAATTTTGACAGCGGTCATTTTGTGTATTTTTTTATTTTGGTCACGTGTTAATGTACTTGTGTTGATTTGTGTGAGAAGTCCTAAGTTTTTAGGCAGTAAATGTTGCTACGGCAATTTGATTCCAATTTCACACGGAAATTTTGTGTTTGTTTATATGAGATTTAGGAAGTGTCGGTTTAGTTTTAAGTATTGTAGTTGTGTTCCCCCGTGTCGGTCTAGCTCTAGAAATGTGGATTCGTTGTCTGAAGGATCATTCTGGATGATGACGAATCACGCATTCATTGTACACATCGTGATGCATGTAGCACGGTATACGCACATAAATGGTCACTTTTGTATTTTATCTTTGGGACACTTGGTCCAGGTAATTAATCTCTCCAGAGATTTTCGCCTAGTTTTTGGCATTTTTATTTAAGTGGGAGTAAGATGGGAGTTTTTGTTGTTTATTTGTTAAGTGTAAATATGGTGATTTGTTATTAAATTCATTTGTTTTAACCCTGGCTTCACTCTTTCCTGCATGTTATTTTGTTATATGTTACCCTGCAAGTTAATGAAGCGCCTTGACAACAACTTACGATATGAACCGTTACACCCCCCGAAACTGAGTCTCATATGCTTCTTTGCAAGGGTTCAATATGTATTTTTATGTGCTAATAAGTGAAAAGCAGGAATTTATGTATTTATACGAAAAATGCTTAAAATATGTATTTACATAAAAAAATATTTATTTACCTGAAAATCCGAGCCCTAATTATTACTCCTAGGCTAGTACTGTTTGGTACAGATTCTGTCATGCTTAACACTTCGATAAATGAAACATGTCGACTTATCACTGGCTGTTTGAGACCAATACCACGAGATGGGATCTACTGATTGGCTGGAATCGCCCCACCAGATATTGATTGAGTGATTTATAAAGAAATAGATTTTGGCGAGAAACTGGAGCCAAAGGGTTTTCCGCTAGTTGAGGAAACGACGACAGCTCAGATTTTAGTGCGGTGTACACTGAAACACCGTGACATCAGTTTTGCTTTGTTGTTTATTTTTAATATTGTCTAATAGAGGGGAAAATAAAAATATACAGGAGTGGGTCTATTAATCAGACGCATGGGTGTGGGAAATTATAAGGAAACTAGCCTTGGGAATGAGCTATGAAGAAAAATAAGTTTATCGTTAAAAAGTGAATGGTTTGTAGCTTCAAATGATGCATAAAATGAAATATGGAATGTTTTGAAGAATTTTTCTATTTCGGAGCCCCTAAAATAAAATCCATGTTAATTTTTTTAGCCTATTTTCATCTATGAAACAAGTAGTTCCGTGAAGATCTAAAGCCTATTTTCATATATCCTACTTATGTTAATTGCCACTATCAACATACAACATTTCAGTTTGATTGCTGTAATAGAGTCGTAGATATTGAGTACCGACTAAATATTTCGGATGGTCACCATGTTGGATTTTTATATATGTAGGTCTTAGAGTTGTGTAGACTACTGTTACATGATGATTATTTTGTACTTGTAGTATTCAAACTTCAATCGCATGATTGGGAAACAAGAAGTAACATCGAGATTTTAAAATTTCGCACAATTGCCATCTTGTGGTTATGGAAATAATTGAAAAAATTAGATGCCAGTGGATTACAATTTATATGAAGATTTACTCTACCAAGTTTCACTGCACTCGGATGGTTAAATTGCGAGAAACGTCTATGTGAATATTTATACTTCGCGTCACCGCCATGTTGGATTTGTGATCACCAGGTTATTGAAAGTCCAATAGGTGAACTTATGTTCATAGCCCCTATGAACATACAAAAATTTAGTTTGATTGCTGTAATAGATTCGTAGATATTGAAATCCGTCTAAATATTTTGAATGGTCGCCATGTTGGATTGTTATATATGTATAGGCCATAGAGTCGTGTACCATTAAGGGAAAATTATTGCGTAGGTTCATTATTCAAACTTTCACTTCGATCGCATGATTACAACACAAGAAATAAAAACATAATTTTAAAATTCGCACAGCCAGCATATTGAGGTTATTTAAACAATTGAACTAAATGAGATACCAGTGCATTACGATGTGTATAAACATTTGCTATACCAAGTTTCATTGCGTTTGGATCATTAAATCGCGAAAAAAGTCTATATAAAACTTTCAAGTTCGCATGGCCGCCATGTTCGTTTTTTAGTTAACCGGTTTCTGAAAGACTCATAGATGAACTTTCAGTAGTGCCCTTGATCTCCGTACAAAATTTCAGGGTGGTACCGGTAATAGTTTCAGAGATATTAAATGCCGGTGAAATATTTCGCACAGCCGCCATCTTGAGGTTATGTAAACAATTGAACGAAGTTAGTTGTCGATGCATTACAATGTGTATAAACATATATTGTACCGAGTTTCATTGCGTTTGGTTGATTAAATCGCAAGAAACGCCTATTTAACTGACGCAATTTCGCTTGGCCGCCATGTTGGTATTGTAGTTAACAGGTTTTCAAAAGTCACATAGATGAACTTCTAGTAGATCCCTTTGTCACCGTACAAAATTCCAGGGTGATATCGGTAATAGTTTCGGAGATATTGAATGCTGGTGAAATATTTCGCACAGGCGCTATGTTGGATTGGTGAGACGTAACAAAATTTGTAAGGCACGGTTGGGGTCGTCCGGAATAGTGCTATGAACTTACCGAGTTTCATTGAAAACGCACCAGCCGTTTAGATTTTATTAGGGGAACACACACACACGAATCACAAACGCACACACAGACTGACACACGGACAAAAGGTGTTCTCATAAACCAATTTTATTCATAGATGAAAATAGGCTAAACATATTCTATTACGTCTCACAAATCCAACATGGCAAACATCCGAAATATTTAGACGGTTCTGAACATCTACTAATCTATGACAGCAATTAAACTGAAATTCACATATGGGATTTCCAATAACTTGATGAACAAAAATCGAAGATGGCGGCGACGCAAAATTTAAATATTGAAATGGACGTTTATCGCGATATAACCATCCGAACGCAGTGAAATTCGGTACGGTAAATGGTTATACAAATTTTAATCCACTAACATCTAATTAATTTCAATTGTTTTCATAACCACAAGATGGCGGCTGTGCATTTTTTTAAATTAAGATTTTAATTCTTGTGTCCTAATCATGCGATTGAAGTTTCATTAATACACCTACGCAATTATCTTCATGTAATAGTACATAACTCAATGGCCTACATACAGTATATAAAATTCCAACATGGCGACCATCCAAAATATTGAGACGGTTCGCAATATATATGAATCTATTACAGCAATCCAACTGAAATTTTGTATGTTGATAGAGGCATTTATCATAAGTAGGATATATGAAAATAGGCTGTTAAGTTCTTCACGGAACTACTTGTTTGAAACGTGGTGAATATTTGACCAATAATCTGTGCATTTTTGCATTCATATTTATTCATTTAATAGTGCATGAACTTCCAAGCCTTAGTGTAGATATGGCCATAGAATCACAGACGTATCTTGCGTACGACGTTAGTGAACCTGTCGGTTAAGGAATAGAGCTCCGCTGTTCTCCATTTAATCCACATTCCATTTTCTCCTATGGGACCATACATTTTCCAGAGAAATGTCCGTTCTTGTTTTTCAATTTCTTTAGATTTAGAGTGATCTCCGAGAGATACGGTTTCTGAGGCGTATAAAGCTTCCGGGAAAATAACTGTCTTGTAATTTTGCATTACGTGATATGACTCTTTGTTATAGTAATTCCACCTTTGTTTATACGCCTTATGGAGTTTGGTGGCTCTTTCTACGTTGGCCCCACTCTCTAGACACGATGATAATATGATTTCTCCAGGGTATTTGAAGGAGGATACCTGTGAAATTGTGCCGTTCTCCATCTCTAGTGGAGGGTTTTTTTTTTGTGCTATTTTGATGTCGATTTTCCATGTACTGGGGTTTCTCGTAAGATATTATTATATTTTTATTTTTATTTATTGGGTTCATTCTCT
This sequence comes from Meconema thalassinum, assembly GCA_946902985.2. Taxonomy (NCBI): domain Eukaryota; kingdom Metazoa; phylum Arthropoda; class Insecta; order Orthoptera; family Tettigoniidae; genus Meconema; species Meconema thalassinum. Next base: position 197,515,728 of record OX336395.1, read on the forward strand.
ACATGCTCCACTACAAGGTAGTAAGTACTACATGCTTTCAACTATTTCACAACACTAGATCGATGTCTTTTGTAGTTTATAAATGTTTACTTACAGGCGATTAAGCTTAATTGTTTTTAAATCTTGAAGGCCTAAAAAGTTCACATAAGGGTTTTGAGTATTTTTAGCCTATTTTCAATTTTGAAAAAAAAAAAAAGAAAAAAAAAAGGCTTATGAGATCACCTTTTGTGTGTGTGTGTGTGTTCCCTAATAATATCTAAACGGCTGGAGCGATTTCAATGAAACTCGGTAAGTTCATAGCACTATTCCCGGCGACCTCGACCGTGCCCTTCAAATTTTGTTACGTCTCACCAATCCAACATGGCGGCTGTGCGAAATATTTCACTAGCATTCAATATCTCCGAAACTATTACCAATATCGCCCTGAAATTGTGTACGGTGATAAAGGGCACTACTGGAAGTTCACCTATGAGACTTTCAAAAACCTGGTGACTACAAAACCAACATGGCGGTCAAGCGAAGTTGAGACTTTTAAATAGACTTTTCTCGCGATTTAACTATCCAAACGTAACGAAACTTGGTACAGCAAATGTTTATACACATTGTAATGCACTGGAGCCTAATTTAGTTCAATTGTTTACATAACCTCAAAATGGCGGCTGTGCGAAGTATTTCACTGACATTCTATATCTCCGAAACTATTACAGATATCACCCTGAAATTTTGTACGGTGATAAAGGGTACTGATACAAGTTTACCTATGCATATTTCATAAACCTGTCAAGTACAAAACGAACATGGCGACCAAGGGAATTTGAAATATTTTAATAGACTTTTCTCGTGATTTAACTCTCTGAGCGCAGTGAAATGTGGTACAGTAAATGATTTTGCAGATTGTAATGCACTGCCATCTAATTTAATTCAATTGTTTACATAACCTCAAGATGGCGGCTGTGCGAAATTTTAAAATTATGTTTTTATTTCTTGTGTCGTAATCATGCGATCGAAGTGAAAGTTTGAATCATGAACCTAGGCAATAATTGTCCTTGAATGGTAGATAACTCTATGGCCTATACATATAACAATCCTAAATGGCGAGCTTCCGAAATATTTAACGGTTCTCAATATCTATGAATCTTTTACAGCAACCAAACTGATTTTTTTAAATGTTCATAGAGATTATGAACATATGTCCACCTATAGGACTTTCAGTAACCTGGTGAGCACAAATCCAACATGGCGGTGACGCGAAGTATAAATATTTAAATGGACGCTTCTCGCGAATTAACTACCCGAGTGCCGTGAAACGTTGCACGTTAAATGCTTATACAAATGTTGATCCACTGGCATCTAATTTATTTCAATTGTTTGCATAATCACAAGATGGCTGCTGTGCGTAATTTTAAAATCTCGTTTTTACTTCTTGTGTTCTAATCATGCGATTGAAGTTTGAATACCACACGTACACAATAATCTTAATGTAATAGTACAAAAATAAAAATCCAACCTGGCGACCATCTGAAATATTTCGACGGTTCTCAATATCTACGAATCTGTTACAGCAATTAAACTGAAATTTTGTATGTTGATAGAGGCAATTAACATGAGCAGGATATATGAAAATAGGCTGTATATTTCTTCACGGAACTACTTGTTTAAAATGAGAACAGACTTGTGTGTTGGCCAGTACTCATCTTTATTTAAACTGTTTCTAAGGATTTCTCTGTCACTTTTCACTAATTACAATCGAAGATAATGTGATCCGCTGTTTGTGGTCCTTCGTTGCAGAACCAATTAGGAATGCGTTATATTAATTATTATTATTATTAGACCAGGTTTGATTCCCGGCCAATACATGTAAGATTTTCGAAGTGAAATGCCATGTCCTGTGGTTCGGATTCCACGTAAAACGGAGGCCCCGTGGCTCATGATCGCGATATTAACGGCCACGTAAACTTCCTTATTCTTCTTCTGTCGATTTTGGCCTACTGTGGACCGCGTTGAACAATCGGCCGACTTGCCAATCTCTTCTTCTCCTCCCAGAATCTCTCCATGCGTTCGCTGAGTCTCCTCCTTCTTTCTTCAGACCAGATGACCTTGGTTTTTCCTGAAATCCTTTAAATTTATCAACCTTCCTTCGAAACAGTGATTTGTTGAGAATATCTTCTTGAGTGAAGCCAACTTCTTTGAGATCTGCTCGTGTTTCCTCAACCCATTTTGTGGTGGACTTGAATTTGCTAATGTAAGTGAATATCCTTTTCGTGTGAGGTGGCCATAAAATGTAATCATTCTCTTACGCAGTGTCCGTAAGGTTCTTCGCCTGGTTGTGCAAGTCACTATTCCTCCGTCGCCTCCATAAGCCATCTGCTATCTTACTGGCCCCAATATTTTCCTTCGGATTCTTCGTTCTTTATTTTCTAACTTCTTTGTTTCTCCTTTAGGGCATTCAGAACTATAAAGATCTTCCGGTTTAATCACCGCGGCATAATGTCGTAACTTTGCTCTGAAGGATATGGCTTTCTTGTTATACCTATTCTGCGTTAATCGATATTTAGTTTCCATCTTACGAGCTCTGACCTGATTTACTTCCTTATCAAGACCGTTAGGTTGAATCCATTCAACAAGATATTTGAATTTTTCTGTCCTTTTGATTTTCCTTCCTTATTATTATCATCGGGGTCACGCCAGTTATCTATCTACAGCAGAGGTTCCCAACCATTGCCAGCTGACGCCCCCGTTTTCAGATACGGGTAGTCATCGCGCCCCCCTCCCCTTCACTCGTCGCTTCTATAACCTCTTCGATAAACTGACGCGGAGGATATAGACCTAACCTAATAACACTACATAATGGAATAATTATTTCCGAAAGGATAATATGAAGTACGCGCTTCAGATCTATTAAATATTAAAAAAGAACACACTTTTACAATAAATCCTTAAATTAGTCATCAAATGTGAGTGGAGGGTTGACACTGTTTTCTCTTGGTAAGATTCGGTATGATTGGTTTGATATTTGACAGAGCACAGCGGAGATCACTTGCAACATCAAGCCGACAGCGCTGCTTTGTTTTTATGACACTCAGCGTTGACAATCCTGACTAGAATAAAGAATAAAGAATAGCCTCGAATGTCTCTTAAAGGGGCAAAGGCCTCCTATAAAGGGGTAGCTCTTTTTCACTAATGTGGTGAGCTAGTCACATTAGGATGTCGTTGAAAATGGGACAATGACACGCAATGCAACTTTGGCTATTAAAGTACAAGACAGTTTACCCAAAAGTGCTAATATTTTGGAATCATCTTTTAGCTTTGATTCCCACTTCAAATCTATGGCGCTTCTTCTTGAAGTTCTGCTGGCAGTGCTTCAATCTCAATGGCAAACGGATTTCTCCTTAACATCCAGAACCATTCATCCGACGAGATATCAGGAAAGTAGAAGTTGAATTCTTGTGCCAGAGAATCCAAATGTAACTGAATTTGCACCTTAAGTTTATTACAATCACGTTCATTTTCCGGCAAAATGTCATTAAAGCGGTGAAAGGATGAGAAGTTGAACTGAAGCCGGTGTTTCCATAAATGTATCTTTTCCAGGAAAGCTCTGATGGCATCATAAGCAAGAATATTGGAGTTTTTGCCTTGGAGCTTTAAGTTCAAACTGTTCAAAGCTACAAAGAAATCACAAAGATAAGCCAATGAGACGATAAAATTGGCATTGATTTTGCTCGTTACAACACAGAAAATTCGTTATTTCACCTCTAACTTCGCGGCTCCGCAGAGGTTTGAGCCGACAGTTGGCAATTACCAGTGCCTTTGAACGATTGACTTGGCGCTAGAATCACATGGAGAGATTAGAAAAATTTAAATTATACAAAATTGTAATATTTGAGTTTTAAAAAAATAATTCAGAAATCACTTCACACCCCCCTTGATAAAGCCACACGCCCCCCTAGGGGGACGCGCCCGCCAGGTTGGGAACCTCTGATCTACAGTATACTAACATATAAAAATGAGATGGTGTGTGTCTGTGTATTACTCAATCACGCAAGAACCACTGGTCCAATTTACATGAAATTTTACATGCAAGTAGCTGATTTACCAGGTTAACATATAGGCTAGTTTTGATTTCGATACTTTGCACTATTTAAAGATGGTGACCATTTTAGTGCCGTCACTACACCCTTTGGTTTCAAACTTTCATATTTCCATTTCAAATAAAAAGAGACGCTAAGAAATATCAAACTTTTGATGGAATATACGAGGTTTAAAATTTAATTTTTTATCCGAAAGGTCCTTATCACTTTTTGTGTATCTCCAACGGTTAGCGAGTAGAACCTAAATTTGTGCTATAAAACACGGTCAACGCCGAGCGGTGTAGTTGGACAAAATGTTCCATCCTTACTCTTTCTCCGCGCAGCACCTCGCCTATGTTTTAACTGTCACCTTCACATTTTAATTTATTTATGACCCATAGCGAAGCACGTGCACTTCAGCTAGTCTCTCTATATAAAAATGAATGTTACGTAATAGTTTGTGGGTGTGGGTGTGTGTGTATGTCTCCTATGCGTTCATATACCATTCATCCGATTGCGATGAAACTTGGGTGAGATGTTGAGTACACTCCGAGGAAGGTTTCTGGATTAGTAAATCCATTTTACAATAGGTAGCACACGAGTAGATTCAACAAATGAGCGACGACGCGCGAAGAGTTTCAACAAACTCCAGTATGCGTTCATATAGGCATACCATTCGTCCGATAGCGACGAAACTTGGGTGAGGTGTTGTGCACACTCCAGGGAAATTTTCTGGCTTAGTAAATCTATTTAACAACAGGTAGCGCACGACTAGATTCAACAAATTAGCAACGACGCGCGAAGCTTTTCAAGAAAGTCCGGTATGCGTTCATATACCATTCGTCCGATAGCGATGAATCTTGGGTGAAATGTGTACACTCCAGTAAATCCATTTCACAATAAGTAGCGCATGAGTAGATGCAACAAATGAATGACGACGCGCGAAGCGTTTCATGAAAATCCCGTATGCGTTCATATACCATTCATCGATTGCGATGAAACTTTGATAAGTTGTTGTGTACACTTAAGTGAAGGTTTCTAACTTTCACAGTAGGTAGCGCACGACTAGATTTAACAAATGCGTGACAGCGCACGAATCGTTTAAACAAAATCCCGTATGCGTTCATTAATTGCGTTCATTGATTGCGATGGAACTTTGGTGAGTTGTTGTGCACGCTCCCACGAATGATTCTAAAATAGTAAATCCATTCTACGATAGTTTAGAGGCAGTTAACGGAAATTTGAAAAAATTGTGTATCCAAAAGCACTTCAAGAAACAAAATTAGAACGCCATTACTTTCTTTGATTGGCATTGCAACGCATGCCGGGTACAGCTTGTATTTGATAAAACATCGTATACTGGAATTGGAGCGATAGTACCGCCTCAATTCGACCACTAACTCTTGGAGGGCTTCATCTATTCTGGTAAACATTTCATTCACTCAAGCATGGCTCTCTAACCGTTGGGTGGGTGGGTGGGTGGGTGGATAGCGTTTCAGGCTCGGTGACTTTGGCATCCAAGCATGTCATTCGCTCTACGGTCGAGTTCAAATAAATTGGCACTTCTTTCATTAAACCTAGGAATTTCCGAACTGCGGTGACGGTTGAAACTTCAATACAATGGGATTGAGGACATGGCTTGAACAATGTAAAATGCAAATTGTAGGGGGAAGATGACCTCGTTGCTCCGCCCCTTAAAATAAAAAACTGTTTGAACGCCATGAAAATTGCCGCAGTGGATATGTCAAAGCTTTGCAGACTTATTTAAAAAAATATTATGATTAATTTTAAATCACTTGTATTTTCTGCCATATAAGTTATAATGTGCCAAACACTTAATACCAGATTTAACGAATGAGCGGACTTGACATCAGAGCGGTTGACCAATGGCACAACAATGTCTTGCGAACACCACCACGCCCATCGGTCAAGCGCTCTGACGTCATTTTTTTTCTACAAATTTTATGCGTTGTTTTTAACATGTGCATAATTAAATGTTCGTATGTTTTTTAACCTAGTCAGACATTATAAAATTCAATTTAGATAATAATAGGTGTATAATTTGTACCTAAAAATACTTTCGATATCAGCTGAAAATACTGCTTTCCAGCCTAGAACGGAAAAATCAGCTGCATTCAAGAATTCGCTCATGCGCTGCAGAAGGTGTTTGACCCGGCCCTTGGTATGCAAGCAGGAGGGTTATGACATTTGTTTACGTCATTCCCCCTGCCGACCCCTTGCCAAAGCCTGAGCGGAGTTGAGGAACTCATTTTTGGGTCCCTTGGAGGACCGAGTGGAATTAAGGAAAATCGAGAGGATGTTCGACCGCATAGAATGGAATAATTGCGGCATATGTGTTTGTCAACAAGAAGTGGGTCACGCAAGAGAATCAGACACTCCACAATCCAGAGGCTATAGTTAAGCCATTATTACTTCCGACCTGACGATTCAGTGCTAGACTAGAGTTTCGTTCACTAAATCGCGACATCGGCAACGAAACTTGATCTGCCGTGATATATCGATTTAAATGGCTGCATGTGATTGTCTAGTTAAAGTGATTTTCCTTCTGACCGCTAGATAACTCGAGGGTAACACTGAAACGTCAATTCGGAAGTAATGATGGCTTTACTATAGTAGCTTCGCTTTCTGTCTACCTCCCAGGGGCTCACATCTAGTGGGACGTGGGTTAGCGACCACGGGACCCCAGCCGAGTCCGGCATTGCTTCCACTTACTTGTGCCGGACTCCTCCCCGTCTTCATTCCTATCGACCTCCCTTGGTCAACTCTTGTTCTTTACCGACCCCGGCGGTATTAGGGTATCCGAGGCCTAGGGAGACTTTCACTTTCCCGCCTTAATTGGCCCTTGTCTCATTTTTCCTGATCCCTCATTCTTTGAGGGTTCTGACCTCTTGTTTTCTTTTCATTATATTTCCTTTTCTCTTTAAGATTCCCGCACCGTTTTTGTTAATTGGCTCCCCGTGTATCTAAATTCCTTTTAGCGAATTTTTTGCATCTACACTCCATTTTGTAGGTATTTTCAATCTACGTTGCATTTTGTAAGTCTTTTCTATCTAAATTGCATTTTTTGACTATTTTCAACCTCAATTGCATTTTGTAAGGATTGACTATCTAAATTGCTTTTTAGTAAGTCTTTCAAGATAGGGGCTGGGACTTTCGTGAGTGTTTTGAATTTCAATTGCATTTTGTAAGTATTTTAATTGCATTTGGTGGGTATTTTGGATCTAAATTACAATTTGTAAGTATTTTCAATCTAAATTGCATGTTGTAAGTATTTTGAATTTCAATTGCACTTTGAGTATTTTGGATCTGAAAAGGGCGTTTTCAATGTAAATTGCATTGTGAATTTTCAATTTCAATTGCATTTTGTAAGAATTTTGAACCTCAATTGCATTTTGTACGTATTTTCAATCTCATTTTCATTTTGTAAGTATTTTGAATTTCAATTGCATTTTGTAAGTATTTCGACTCTACATTGCATTTTGTACGTATTTTGAACGTAAACTACATTTTGTGCGTTTTTTTTTTCAATCTATTCCGTGAATATTTTCCTTCTAAATTCCCTTTTGTAAGTATTACTAACTTACTCTCCATTTTGTGAATAGTTTCAATCTGAGTTACATTTTGTAAGTATTTTCAGTCTCACTTAATTTTCGTTCTGGTTTCCATTTCACTGTCATTTTCGCTATCACCCAGATCATTAGGGGGCGATAACCTAGATGTTTGGCCCCTTAAAACAACAATTATCATCATCATCAGCTTTCTGTCTAATGCCGAGGCATATGGAAACCTTTAATATCTCAAAACGTACTCGACGGATTTGCAAAATAAGCACATCACTGAACTTGTCACTTCATTCTTAGTTGTTAGTGGGTGAAATTAGTAGAGTCCCATTAAAAAGAAACAAAGTTGCTACCGGTTTCTCGGTAAATACGTATGTGCTGGGGACGAAATGGACCGTGTTGTATGTGCCCCTTAATACGATTTAAGAATTTGAAAACAGAATGACGATATCTTAAACGGTTCCGTAGATATTTGAGATGGCCATCTTAGCAGTATCCAGTGGCGGATCCAGAGGTTCACCTCGGAGGGGGCACTCTAGGATTTCAGAGTAGCTAGCGGAAATGTGTAATAAAATTACTAAATTTGTATTTAATCTACACACACAATACATAACATTCAACCACCAGATTTTATAATTCTACAAGAAATTTATTATATTAAAATGGTTCATTGGTTTCAGTTTCAATAACACTATTATGTAAAAAAAAAAACCTTTTTAATTCTAAAGAATATGTACTTTTCCACATTTTAATGCACATTACACAGTCAAATATGTATTAAAACTTATGCAATCATAGTGACCATCTGAATACAATATACACGTCTACTACACAAATGTTAAAAAATATGTACATAGTACCAACATTGTCAGTCACTGATTCACAACTAGTCACATAAATAAAAATACCGGCCACGGCCAGTCAAATAGTCAAGTAGTATAAGAAGGCGCTCCATGGAACAAAGGATTATGAAATATATTTCTACTTCTACCTGTCCTAAACATTAAAAATTGTATGTCGATGTAGCGATTATATTAACAGTGTTGCCATTACATACTATATGATAACAAACATTGACCACATTCATGAAAGCAGGCAATACAGCAAAGATTTTACTTGCAGTGCAGTTTGCAGAAACAATCATTTTTATCGGCAATATCAATGTGGCAGACAAGTGATTTTTCGGGAGGGGGGGGGGTGGCACTTGCCCCTGGTGCCCCCCTCTGGATCCGCCACTGGCTGTATCACCCTGTATAACCCTTACTTTCCTGATTAACGAGCGGGGACTCAAACGTAAGGCAGTAGCACGCGCCGGCAATAACCATTAGGCCCATTCACTGCTGACCAATAGCTGACGGTTATTGACCATTTGTAATGCGGCTATTAAAAGGCAGTAGCTCTACCGCAAAAGAATTCGGATATTTGACCCTGGTGAGAACAATCTTGGAATACGGCTCAGAGGTTTGGGACCCATAGGCTATCAGGTAGGGCTGAAGATGGAACAAAGGAAGGCTGCTAGGTTTGTGCTCAAAGATTTTAATCCTAGAAGTAGTGTAACTCGAATGATATAAAATCTACGGTGGGAATCTCTGGAAGTTAGAAGGACGAAATCCAGGCTATACGCTATGTTTAAGGGAGATATGGGATTGCGCCCATAATCAGTGGTACTTCCAGATCCTTTTAATTAGACCGATTGAACTGCGCCCATAGTCAAGTCGGCTGTTAGCCCAAGGTCGGTTTAAGGGGAAGTGACGGACTGTCTCCCACTACTAGCTTCTGCACTGCTGAGAATAAGAGGTAGTCCCCCGTCCCGATAAGCAGCTGTACTACGGGAAACCCATTTCCATTTAGATAATAATAACGAAAATCTACAGCCTTTTTCCAGTCATTGGATCGGGTCAGGATTGGAATGAATGAAGCCCCCATCTAGCGGCGAGGATAGGCATTGTGCCGGCTTCCGAAGCCTGTCGCACTCCTCTGGCACAATGATTAATGAATGACAGATGAAATGATATTGGAGAGTGTTGCTGGAATGAAAGATTACAGGGAAAACCGGAGTACCCGGAGGAAAACCTGTCCCGCCTCCGCTTTGCCCAGCACAAATCTCACACGGAGTGACAAGGAACCCAGCGGTGAGAGGCCGGCGCGCAAGCCACGGAGGCTACACTAATAATAATAATAATAATAATAATAATACAACTCTCTCTAATCCACCATAAATAACTACATCTCTAGTTTTGTTATACAATAAAAAATATATAATAATCTTCTAAATGGTAAGATTACCTCAAACTAGATTATTAAACATTTGCAATAACAAAAGTATTTTTAAAATAGGGTTAGGTTGTCGAAAACAGCCCAATGTAGCAGTTAATGTTAATATTGCTAGAACAAAAATTAAATATGAGTCTGTTTTGAAAACTGTACCTGTTTTATGTATCCTAGGCCAACACTAATCTCTTGTCCGCAATCTGGACAGGGTATATCTAGTTGTTCGCAATCTGGACGGTTTTTGACTTGTTCGCAATCAAGACACAACCGATTTTAAATGAGTCTCTTCAAATTCACACCACTCGACACAACATAATTCCGTAGAGGGGTGGAGGGAGGGAATCTACCTGACCGCTCTCAATGAGCGCAGTTCCACAGGCTCTTTTTAAAGGATGATGCTAATGACCAGGGTCATTAGTGAAGCTTGGGCGCAGTTCCATACAACCCATGTTTAACGCGTACACTAATCGGCCAGCATGGGGAGAACTAAGCAACTGTCTGGGAAATCCCACCTACCTGAGCAGGGCAGATCATCCACATAAAGTTAAGGGCCGACCGCAGCGTACAAATTATGGGAAATATTCTTTCATTAACCGTGGTATTGATAGTTCGCCATCCGATTGGAAACATTTTCCCTTGAGATGTCTTTTTAACGGACCAAACAGATGGAAGTCGCAGGGTGACAAGTGCGGGATGTAGGGCGGTTGCTCAAGTTGCTCCCACTTGAACGTGGCCAATACACATTGTGTGAGACTAGAGACGTGTGGGCGAGCGTTATCATGAAGCAGAATCACTCCCTTCGTGAGCAGTCCATGCCGTTTGTTCTTAAAGAACTTGCGTAGGCTACGGAGTGTCGCACAATACACGTCACTGTTAATGGTTCGTCTCAAGGGAAAACGTTTCCAATCGGACGACGAACTAAATGACACCGTACAGGATTGGCTCCTGTCACAACCACAAGACTTCTGGGAATAGGGACACCTGTGCACAGGCCTGTGGTGATTACTTTAGAATAACGAATAAATTGTACCCACAGTATCGTTTCGTACCTTTTCATTTGAACACCCCTTATAGGTTTGGTTGTCTGGACAAACCGTTTTAACGCCATTCTTAACAAGAACGGAGACTATGAAGCATACCGTATTCAATCACATACAGAAGTGCAGACTACAGAGCAGCCTTACTTCACCACAGAAGAAGTGCAGAAAACAATTTCGACACTCCAGAATGGAGTGCACCTTTATGTGCGCAATGAACACATAAAACAGACTTCTGACATCTTAATAGATAAATGGACAAATTTCCTAATCAATGGCATAGAGTTGGAAACAATCCCAGAAAGCTGGAGAAGATGTTAAAAAAGTATTGTACAAGGGAAAGGGAGTCATCTCACAAAGGTAGGTCACGATATGTTGTCGCGCAAATTATATTCATACATAGCTCAGTTAATAGAGCAACAAAATATACGTACACCACACACATTTTAGCTGTTATGGACTATTAGAGCAGGAGATTTCAGTCGCCAAAGTTACGATGAGAATACTGCCCGTATGAATGATTTATCAAACAAATGGATTATTTGAGACAAAGTCAATAATATGGCATGAAGCTCTCTATAGCAGAGTTTACGTACGGTACTTGACGAGGCAAAAAAATATGTAAGTCAGCAATAGCAGCATGTTTGCGTAGACAGTTCTCGCAAAAAAAATTGCAAGTCACCAATAACAGCATAGTCAATGCATAGACTGTTGTCGCAGTGTGGACATTTGATAAAAATAGGTTGATCACGATGCTCATGGACACACTCTTCCGTTAATCCTTCTTCGAAGCAGTACTCCAAGGGTGTTTGAAAAATACACCACAATTTTTTTTGGTGTAACGGCATAAAAAAAATGCACATTTGATTTAGTTGGAAAATCTTGCTGCCGAGAACTGGAAATACACAAACGATTTAAGGCGTAAGAAGTGGTCTCTGTATGCCATAAGTTAATTTCATTGTCAGAAGATACCATAATTGTATCAGTGATACATTTCACAAAATATCTGTATGGACGAAAAAAACAACGTCGGCAGATTGCATAATGCCTGTGCACTTTGCTGGAATCAGCTTCTTGATGAATTCAATGCCTTTAGGATTTATAGAGTTGTATAGTTCGTCATCTCTCTCTATTGGTTGTTCAGGAGTCAACCCAAAGAAGGGCTTTAGTTTTGTCTTGAATATCTGGCCACAGAGGGCCTACTTGTTCTAGGAAAACTTTTAAATCCCTCTTCTTCATATTAGCCGATTTGCTAGCAAACGCCTTGATGTTTGGTATATTTTCTGTTGGAACTTAGGAGGCATTAACAGGCATTTGAGGGTGCGCAAATGCGAGGGAGCCATGTCAGTAGATTTACTGGCATGTTAAAGATACCCTTCGGGATAAAATTCCCGCACCCCGGCGTATCTAAAAGCCAGAGTAAGTTAAACGGGACGTAAAAACAATATAACACTACTGCAAAATGTGTATATTAAGGCTTTCACGGCCCGGATTATATAAATAATTCATGTTTTTTGGGCTAATGCCGTGTATATATATACAGTAGATTAGAACCATACGTTTTGGAGAAACCTTGCCTCCTTTTTCAATGAAAAAAAAACATGAATTATTTATACTATGGTACTACAAAATACTTAACAAAAGACCTTCAGAAAATGGGGAAAACTTGCTGATAAAGATACCCTCTACTACAAGAAAACCCTTTGTAAAGAGTAAACGCATACAAAGGAATTACACTACAGGCCACGAGCACCTCGTTCAGACTACATTAAAAGAAAGAGCGAGAGCTGCAATAAAAGGAATGTAAATTAGAAGACTATCCACAAACAATGCAATAGTTTCCTTTCCCCATGGCGCTACAGCCCATGAAGGACCCATTTGGCCTGCAGATTGTGGGGTGACGCGTGGTCAGCGCGTCGGATCCCCTCGGTCGTTAATCTTGGTCTCCGTGACCGGTGCGCTGCCTCGATGTCAGACAATTTTTCTCACGAGACCTAAGTGCACTCCGTTCCAGCCCTCACGTCACGGTTTTAAAATCCCTGACGAAGCCGGGAATCGAACCCGGGGCCTCCTAGTGCGATGCAAGCGCGCCGGCACAAAAACTGCAATGGACCTTTGTAATGCAAAAATCATACCAGTCTACATACGGACTTGATTATAGATTTGGCTGGCTGCGTGGCTCAGCGGTAACGTTCTCGCTTTCTGTGCTGAAAGTTGCAGAATCTATAGTAAAGCCATCATTACTTCCGACTTGACGTTTCAGTGTTGCCCTAGAGTTATCTAGCGGTCAGAAGGATAATTTCTTTAACTAGTCAATCACAGGCAGCCAATTAAATCGATATATCACGACGAATCAAGTTTCGTTCGCGATGTCGTGATTTAGCGAACGAAACTCTAGCCTAGCACAGAAACGTCAAGTCGGAAGTAAAGATGGCTTTACTATAATCCTGGAGCAGTCAGCTGGCATTGGAGGGTGGGCAAATGCGAGGGAGCCGTGTCAGTAGATTTACTGGCACGTTAAAGATCCCCTTCATGGCAAAATTCCAGCACCCCGGCGTCTCTAAAAGCCACAGTAGTTAAAAGGGACATAAAACAAATAACATTTTTATTAGTCTATTGATTAAATTTGGCAAAAACTGACAACCGGAGACCTGTTCACGATAAAATTATATATGTAAAAGCTAGCTATTTAAAAGCAGTCCTTGACTTATCCAGATTCACACCTTCAAGATTGGTTTATGTACTGAAGAGAGAAACCTTCCATCAAGAGTAAACTGCAAGCTGCAATCCACTGAGAAGACAAGGAAACTAAAGGAGAGAGAGCTGAAGAAAATAAAATTATGGCCAGAGTTCTTTTCTACGGACGCGATCAAAGACAGAGGCTAGATGGGACCCAACCAGAAACTGACCTGGTTGGCAGTACTGTACATGAGTAACATCACAAAATCCGTTTAAAGACTCATTTTTACGAACCAGATGAAACTTGTGTACGCAGTTTATGTCTCTCAGTGTGAATATGTATTTATTTAAGCCAGAAGCAATAACATAATATACAGTACACCAATTAAAATAAAAATAAATAACACAAATGTCTCAGGTTAGATGATCTTCGCCCAGAAATGGGCCACTCCCATACCGCTATCACATTCCATAATTCTTGTGTTGTGCAAGAGTATGGTCACAGCTCACAGGAACACAGGTGTAACATTGTCTGCCTCTCACCACAATCGCAAGAGTTACGATCCCTGTAGATATCCCCATTTATGTAGATTTGGAAATTAGAAGACTATTCACAAAAACTGCAATGGACCTTTGTAGCGTGTGAATGATATTGTTACGTGCCACCCCCTAGTGGCACTTCCGTTAACTGGATTACGGTGGGTAGAAGCACAACAGCAAATTGTTCCTTTAAAGAAACGTATTAGCTTTATTGCGGGCCTGAAAGATACACCACACAAATAGCAAATACAAGCAATTAGTATCTCACTCTAGTTTCCTCTTGTAGGGAATACTTGCCTTTCACTTGTCAATAAGCCACAGAAGTTAATCCCTCCTAATGAGCCCGGTGGCCTCGACAGAAATACCTGCAACACTTCCTTGAATATACAAGCTACAGTTATTTACGATAGCCGGTCACTCAGCACCACACTCTGCTTCGCTGTCCGCTGGCTAGGGAAACAGCCCCCGGTGCTTTCACAATTCACCACACTAACAACTGTCGCTCAGGTAAAAGCGCGCACTAGCTCGAAAAACACTGTCCACCCCGCTTGCCAGGTCGCTCTTATATAGCAGGCTGGTGACTCAATAAATGCTTCTAGACCCGTCCAGGATTCACGGCTTCTCGAGATTTCCATCACTGGCTGGGTCACGAATATTCTGGACCATCCCTTTTGTCCTAGTAGCCCTGTTGCGTAGGGCGCACGTAATACACTGAGGCAGAGCACAGCCCGGGGCAGCTGTGACTCATACGGCGAGGCGACGAAACAAACTCACAGCCGTAACAATATCATATAATATTGTCATTTAGACTTTCACGGCCCGTGTTACTATTCATAATGATGAATTTTGGGCTTATGCCGTGTTTATTATATTAACATTCGACGCGTTTCGAAAGAAACCATGCCTTTCTTCGTCAGGAATAATCTGGAATACGACAATGATTGCTAAGAGAAAGCAACAAAGAACATATAGAAGGTGCCCAAAGATGGACGCCATTATAGCCCCATGTTAGGGACAACGGAAAGCAGCAGTGAATTACTTTCTCAGGGTTCTGATAATAGGTAGCCAGGATTCACTGAGATTGTAGCCGGTGTCGCGGTTGAAATTATCTGGGTGTTTACGTATTTCAACC
This sequence comes from Meconema thalassinum, assembly GCA_946902985.2. NCBI lineage: Eukaryota > Metazoa > Arthropoda > Insecta > Orthoptera > Tettigoniidae > Meconema > Meconema thalassinum. The sequence goes on from OX336395.1 coordinate 197,531,035, forward strand.
GCCTCCCTGATGATTCTGGGACGATATTGCTTTATACGGGCAAGAACATCCACTCCTTGGAACATGACATCATGGCCAGGTGTTAATGCATGATCGGCAACAGCTGATTTATCAGGTTGAATGAGCCTGATACATCTATTATGTTCCTTAATGCGAGTGCATATTGTTCTCGAAGTCTGCCCGATGTAAACCTTGCCACAAGTACAGGGAACTCTGTAGATACCCGGTTGTTGCAATTTAGGCAAACTGTCCTTAGTTGGTCGCAGGAGTTGCCTAATCTTAACAGAAGTTCCAAATACAGTCCGTATGTTGTACCGACGTAGGATTTTAGCAATACGATCCGTCGTGTTATGTATGTAAGGTAGGTAAGCAGTTCCTCTTACATCTCTTTTCTCAACTGACGTCCTATTATTATTTGTTGGTTTCAGAACAGTAGAGATCAAAGCCTTGCTATAACCGTTGCTCTCAAAGGTGGTTCGCAAGGTATTAATTTCTTCTTGTAAAGAAGACACTTCACAAATCCTCCTAGCCCGGGTAGAGTTGTAAGGATACCATGTTTCTGGGCAGGGTGATGGTGAGAACTTGCGTGGAGATATCTATTGGTGTGTATTGGCTTACGAAAAACGCTGTGTCCTAAAGATCCATCCTCTTTCTTGGTGACGAGAACATCTAAAAATGGTATTTTGCCGTCAGATTCCTTTTCCATGGTGGAACAAATAGAAGGGTGCTGGAGATTAAGGTGATCCAGGAAATGGCTAAGATTTTCCTCACCTTCCGTCCAAACAACGAACGTGTCATCCACATAACGCCACCAGATCTTCGGTTTGAAAGGAGCCGACGACAAAGCTTTCTCTTCAAAGTTCTCCATGAAGAAATTCGCCACAACAGGAGAGAGAGGACTACCCATGGCCACACCATCAGTCTGCTCATAAAAATTCCCATTCCATAGAAAGTAGGAGGAGGTCATGCAGTGATAAAAAAAGCCTTGTGATGTCTTCAGGAAAAAAGCCATTAATGAGAGACATAACACCACCAATAGGTACTCTCGTAAACAGAGACACCACGTCGAGACTCACTAGGATATCACCCGGCTGAAGTGTTATAGCTTTCAACTTTTCCACGAAGTGTGTGGAATCCTTAATGTACGAAGGCGTGTTACCCAGAAGCGGCTGAAGTAGTCTACCTAAGTATTTGGAAAGGGCATATGTAGGAGAACCAATCGTACTAACAATAGGTCTAAGAGGAACATCTTCTTTATGTATTTTAGGAAGACCATAGAGTCTCGGAGGAATAGCATCCCCTGGAAGGAGAGTCTTCGCTGCATCCGCTGGAATAGATGATTGCTTGATCAATTTGGCGGTGACATTTGAGTAGCGAGTAGTAGGATCACGACTATTAATCCTATATACAGGATCTGATAACAAAGACGAGATCTTGGAATCATAATCAACCTTATCCAACACCACTGTCGCGTTACCCTTGTCAGCGGGGAGAACGATAATATCAGAATTGTCCCTTAGATCTATAAGTGCCCGGCTTTCGCCTTGTTTTAAGTTGGTGTTAGGTGGCTTAGCGTTCTTGAGAACTCTGGAACATTCTTGTCTGGCTTCCTCGGCCTCTTCAGGTGTGAGGTGATGTACCGAGGATTCTACAGATGTAATAAGTTCTTCTAAGGGACAATTCTTCGATATTCGAGCTATTCCACTACGAGTCATATAGGCCTAATTTGCCTCCCCGTGGGCACTGTAGAATGAGTGATTCCGCTACCATTCAAATATTCAACACCAAACCCACCTTTTAACCATCCAAATCAAGCAATTCCTGTCGCCTCCCGAGTTTTAATTCAAGTTAAACTCATCCCTTCTCCCTACCAAGCAGCCAATAATTAATTATTCAAGTAACTTCAATCTCACCAGCGCGCCCATCGTAACAGCTGTTTTTAAACTGAATAACCTTCGCTGGCTTTACGTCGCAGGTCTTCTGTCTGTCTACCTCGACAAGTGTTAGATCCTTCCCGGAGTGGAAAGGTATTATTATTAGGTATTATTAGGTATCATCACATTTCGGCTATTGCTATTTGCATCTTTTGGAAAGTGATGAAAACGTATATCCGCAGCCCTCTTATACATCGACTTACAGCCGTAAACTGAGCAATACACTTTGCTTTTACTCATTTTTCACTCTATCAACGAGTAAAACTTATTACTTATGTATAAAGACACGAACAATTTACCACGATCTGTTTACCAATACAAGAAACCATATACAAACAGTCACCACGTGACAAATGTACCCTACTTGGTAAGTTTCTCATTTTTACCGTGGTTTTGTATTGTATGTCAGGCGGTAATATTTGAACACTATGACGGGAAACAATGGTTATGCCACTGAATTGATGAACACACTCTGGCAACGTGTAGTGCCATCTGCTAAACTACAACCAAAGTAGAGACTGTATTTCGAAAGAAAGAATCTGAAGGATTTGGCGGGAGCAATATAAGATTATTATAAATAATAACTAGCGGACCCATGCGAGAACTCGCGCATAATGGGTTGTGTGCACCCCATGTGTACAGACTACCCGCCCTGCTCTAGTACTATGCGGGATGTAGCCTACGCGACACAGTTCTGCAGGGGATATCGTCTTGTATATTTGTTTTAAAGCACTATATAAACAAAAAATATATTTCCGTTGACTTGTCAAGAAGTGCAAGATTTTTCCTGTATTCTATGAGACGATTTGGAAGATTTTGGTACAAACCACACCTTCCAACTCCCTCTGGTTTAGGAGCTTGGGTTTTGTAAAACATACACCTTTAGCCTTAGCGTATTATATAATAAGATAATAAATGGCCGCTAGAGGGCTTTTATTGGTAGACCAAATACAGGCGCCGATCTAGAGTTAGGTTTAGGGGGGGTCAGAGAATCGATCTAGAGTTTGGCCTTGCGGGGGCGGGGGTCAGAGAATCGAAATTGTTAAGAAGAATGGTATCACTAAAAACGCAATCACAAAATAATCAAACGTACAAAACCAGACCACTTTTTTTGCAAGCTACATGGATAGAAATTTGATGCGTTTAGCGCACCAAAAATATTCGTACAAATTGCAACGGCGTGTTTTGCGACTTTTACATCGAGCTTCGAGAAAAGGATCAAGGTAGCCTACGTTACAGTTTCGGCAAGTCGAGTTGGTACCGACAAAGGGAGAAAGTCACAGCTTATATTGCCAACCAAGCTTGCGGTTTGGAGGTCGGCAAAAATTTTTGGTGCGAAAAAAAAAGCCCCAGTTTCCTATCCGCGCATTGCTGCACATTCATCGTGACATCACTATAAACATCGATTCGGTAATCACAAGGTTTGCTAAACAAAATAGACGAGTTGATTTTGTTGTATAACTAATAGTTTTTATACAAGAGGTTTGAAGTTGTAAATATGTACAGTTGTAACAGAACATAATAATTCCAATAAAGATAATTCAGTATTGAATAAAATGAAAAAAAAAAAAACTGTTTTTCAGTTAAAATTCGTTAAGTTTTATTTGTCTGGTAATTGTGTTTTCGTTTTTTGAGTTTGCAAAAAAATTTGGTCTCCGCGCCCGAGACCAAAGGGAAAGGAAATTATTATTTTTTAAGTGTTAAGGGAATGAGCTGACGTGCCACACTTTTATTGGTAAACATTTAGGTACCGGTACAACATAACTGACCCACCGTGATTCTTCTTTCAAACTGTACATTAGTAAGATTGTTGTTTCGAGCAGAACAGCGAGGTCATCTTCCCCCAAAATTGTACATAAAGGAAGGAAGCTGTTAGTCTAACGTGGCCATTAAACTCGCGATCATCAACGTGGAATCCGAACCATGGACGTGTCAATTCATCTCGGAAATCCCACAGTCATTAACCAAGACTCGGACTCAGTCCGCCTTGGTGGGAGTTAAGCAGCTTGATCATTCTGCATTCGTGTATCAAAAATTATAAATTAATAATTAAATTAATTAGTCTACTAGTAATTAAAAACATTTACGTCATTAACATTTTGCAATATAACATAATATTACTAATATATAAATATTTTTCTAAGCGTATGGCTTTTAGTGCCGGGAGTGTCCGAGGATATGTTCGGCTCGCCAGTTTGTAGCTGCCTCTATGCGGACACCCATGGGGTGAGCTACAAGTACCGTCACGTGTGGAGTGTTGTCTGGGGAGGAAAGTTTGAGTGTAAGGACGAGGAGTTGGAAGGTAGCGGCTGTGGCCTATAGTTAGGGACCAACCCCGGCATTTGCCTGGAAGGAAGATGGGAAACCACAGAAGACCATCTTCAAGGTTGCCGGCAGGGGATTCAAACCTCCTCGCCTCCCGGATGAGAGCGACTGCCTGCAGCCACGCCGTACGACCACGGCTAACTCACCCTGTACTAATGTCTGGTGATATATATGTTACCTTTTCCTGCTCCCATTCATATATGAAAGAAGCCGTTGTCTACAGTTATTGAGGGCCCTCGCTATAGAACGGAAACTCGCAAAGACCGTGCGACGCCCAAGTCGCAATGCGTCACCACGAGATTTATAGCATGTACCGATTGCAACAGCACATCGGGAAGCACCGGAAGCTGTCATAGCATTTATTACATACGCAGCAGGCAAGGTACCTTAGTTGAGACAATTAAGACTTGTTGTGTAGTACTGTAGTCTATCTCGTATCCCATGAACATGGTTAGGTATAGAACAAAACATCGAATTTTCCTAGTGGAAACTTATCTTCTAAAGAGGAAGTCTTCCAGTAAATGTGTTCGTACCGTTTCAGCGCAGTACGATTTTTACTTGTGGAGAAACCTCAAACAAAAGGTAGGGCTACCGTATACATGATTATTAAATACGTTAAAAAGTGTAAATGTGTTAAACTAGTTGGGCGCTACGCTGCTGCTAGCGCCAATGCCTTACCCGACACGCTGCTACACGCAGTGCCCCTGTCATCACACGGCGCCTGCGATGCTCCGTTCTAAAGGGAAGACTTTCACTGCGACGCCGCACACCCTGTAGCGCCTAATTGTAAGCATGAAGACAATCGTTTCCTGTTCCGTATTTTCTATTTTGCGATACACTGTACAGTATAGATGATCGGTCTGTATGTGCATCACACGCCCCCTTAAGTGCTACATGTGGACCATGTGGTGATAGCGCAAACACAAGGCTCCTAAGAAATTCTGATCGGATGCTGTGGCGATGCACTTATGTTGAAGTTCAACCAAGTAGGCCGTGATTGGAAAAGTTGACAGCCGCTTTTTTTTTAGTACGGTACGTATTGAGTGGAAATCTTTTAAAAGTATTACGCTCGTGAGATGTCATACTCGTCTCATTGTAGGCAGTTATCGCGCTCTTTAAAAAATATATCCTAGCTTAGAAATCAATACTAACCCGCATGACGCATTGGATATCCCCATGCGCCTATTACAATAGTCTAGAATATCTTCACTTTTTATTTCTTCCTCGCCAGATCTAATGCTCAAAATATTAATATATTTTAAGTGGTACACTCAGTATACATTTCGAACGAAAGTTAAATATTTGTGAAATATTACCAATAATTTAAGGTTACGTAGCGGGAGACTAATAACAGAACACTTCCGGCGTTTCAATTGATGCACAATAATAATCTATTTTACAAGTAATTAATTTATCTAGAGAGTTCTGACAGAATATTAAGTCAATCAACTTACGTGTACCCACGGATCTTTGCTCTGGCAGCTCAGGACAGGACAGCCTGTCGCTCTCTCGCGTTCGAGCCCGTCTGTATAATGCGCATGCGTGATATTAGTCCGTTCTTTTTGGTCCATATCTATCGTTCCTTCCCCTGCGGAAATGACTACTGAAACATTCTGTATGAAATGGTACCAAAAATTTCTTTTTGAGCTTGCATATTTAATGTCAGAATCTTTGTATTAAAAACAATTAAAATAATACGTGATTCCTTTCAAAGCTAAGACTTATTATTTTCCATCTAGAAAGTTCAAGAAAGTAGTACCTTATTGTCTTACTTCTTGGTTGTTATCGATCGCTTGTGACGTATGTCATGGGGTTTGTGTGCAGATATGTGTCAAATGATCTAACTTCGTTATGTATCTAATTCTACTATTGCTCAAGCTGTTGTGAATTCTAAGGTATGGTAGTAATGAATTTTCTAACTCGATGATATTGTCAGCACTTGATTTGCCGGGCTAGGTACGCCCTCTTTCTAAGAAGTGTGTATTCTAGAGGAAGTTCGGTTTATCAGTGTATTACAATCTTGTGGTATTGCGGCACTTTGATAAGCTATTCAATGAATACTATTGTTTTATTTTTAATCTCTAAGATTATGGTTCTACATCATCGCCTTGCTATAAAGTTGGGAGCGTAGGTATATGAACATCTTGGTTAGATCTTGGATAAATGGATGTATCATGAGCTTTTTGACATGTCTGTGTATTGCCTTTATAGGATAGTGAAATAATCACCGTCCTTAATCTCCAATACCATTTCACTAATGTATCTGCTGGAATAAACGGGGCCTGGGTCGTGTGACGATTTTTATTCTCTTCTTTCCAATGTATATAGGTCAGCTCTTTCTCTTTTTAACCTGTCATTGAGAGTAGCCCTTTCAATTTTATAAAAATCAAGATCTTCGGTTTCTGTATATTTCAGAGAGTTCTGGTACATATTTCAAAGAGTCACTCCCCTTTCCCCCCATGGGTGTGGAACATAGACAACCGTGGTATCCCATCTCTGTGTAAGGATTGGTGTGTTGCATAGCCCACTTCACTAAATAGTGGCCTGGGTGAGACATTCTCTTCCCCTATTTCAACACTTTAAAAAAAAATTCAAATTAGAAGTGGTGGAAGGATGGTTATTGGCTTGGGACTAATTATGAAATACACTTAATTAATTAATTAATTAAATTTCCATGTGATCAGTGGCTAATGACAGAGGAGTATTCATCCTTCCCCACCTCATTGGCTATGACAAGAAACAGAAGGTGTAGGCCCATGAAAGACTCCTGCAGTCGGCTAGATAACAAACTATCCTTGCACTTCAGTTAATAACTCGACAGTGCTTTGTGTATTTTTATGTCAACTGTTATAGTGTTAAGGGAGATAAAACTTTGTATCATACATGTTGGCAACACTAATGGGACGTCAATGTGTGCGCCTAGGTAACTGTTGAAGAGACCTCATGCATGTGACGATCATGGCTGCCGTTGTTCAATGAGCAAAAACAAGAAAACACATATTTACGTAATTTAGCACTTACAGTGCACTAGTGATAATGGACAGTAATTTCAATTGGTATTGTCCCACAGATTATGAAAAAAGGTGTGAAAGTGATCTATTATCTGTATTAACGAAGATGTGTGTGTCGAAGACAGGTTCTCGTCTCATGCACTAATAATATTAAAAATTGTATTTTAACTTAACTGCGTTATGAGGGGCAAATGAACTTAGTGTTTTGCCTCTTAAAACCATGATCATCAGTTTTGGCTATGGGCTCGAGAACTGAACAAGAAAGAAAGGAAAAGATAATACCTGCATGACATATCACTCTTTTCCTTTTCGCTTTCATTTCGACAATAGGTTATATCATTTTCATACCTTATTTAATCTTTTGGGGGGCCATTATCAATTGTAACTACTAACCTTGATCACTTCTGCACCAACTATATGTGCTAAATTATGTAAATATGTGTTTTTATTTGTTGATTTAACAACCACAGCCATGTTCGTCGGCGTATTTAGTATGTGAAACTGCCGCCGCAAACGCTCGCAACGAGGCTCACACATTGACGTCAGTAGTTGACAATATGTCCGATACAAAATACACCAGACGACACACGTAACGTTGTAATTATGTGAAAAAAGAAATAAGTTAATTGGGCTTTTGTGTAGCCTATTATTTGTATTTGTAAGTAATGCTTGTATGAGGCTATGGTGCCAACTTCACTTTATCGCAATCCCCTGTAGTGAGGTTTGGTGAATGTCGAGACGAAATCATTGGTCGCTCCGTGGTTAGACGACTGTCTGGGCAAAAATTACTGATTGCACTACAAGCAAGGGGTTGCTGGCGTAAAACCCAGGTTTGGTTTGTTTTGTATTTAGAACATTAATGGTTTGGATGAAAATTATTATTGAAAGAACACTAATTATTACAGAGGGGGGAAAAACAAAAAAAACACACATTCAATGTGGAGAAAACAAAACAAGAAGCACTCCTTTCAGTCGCCATTGAAATTACTTATAATAATGAGACAGCTTGCACAATCCATTGCGAACTGGTTCAAACTCAGTGCATTGCGAGTGAACTCAGCACTATTTTGTTTCACGGTACCGCGCATATACAAAGTATTACTGTAAGTGCGGGGTTGGCAATACTGTACTAGTCCATAATTAATGGCGAAAATGGCAGACACAGCTGCAATTTCATCTATATAAGTCGTGATTCTATTTGGGACGGTGGGTGGGTTATAAACAGCAGAGGAGTTAACATCTATTACTTCATCTCCAGTTTGGGCAGATGTCCTTGTAGTTCCGCCTCTTAAAACCTCAATAACTAACTATCATCTACAGATTTTTTTCCTGACCATTACTAGAGGTATTTTGGTTAATTTCTGTACTTTTAAAAAGTTGAGGGAATGATACGTCATGCACCGCTACTAGGAAAAGTTGTGATTATTTCTTCCCTTGACCAGACATGACTTTTACAATACCTGGCAGATTACTGAAAATATATGATTAATTTCATATTCTGGGAGTCATTAGGAATTGAAAATACTGTCAATTATCTCTGCTGCACTGGAAATATTTGTATTATTATGTAAATAAAGGTTTGATTTCTTGCCCTAACGACGGCAGCCATGTTTGAGGCGCACACATTGACGTTATAGCACGTCCTATCACTGTTGCCAACATGTCCGATACTAAATACACCACACGACACACATAACGTTGTAATTATGTGAAAAAAGAAATAATTGGCAAAATTGTGAAAAAAGAAATAATTGGCCTGGATAAAGATTATTGATGCCTACCCCCACTAAAAAAAAAAAGCTGAAGCTTGTTATTGTATGTGACCGTTAATCATGAGCCACGGGACCTCTTTTTTATGTGGAATCCGAACCATAGGACATGGCAATTCACATCAAATATCTTGCATGCATTGACCGGGAATCGAACCTGGTTCTCCTTTGTTAGAGGCCAACAGCTTGACCTCTGCGCCACCTGCTACCCCCACTGTGGGTGAAAAAAACCAGGTGTGTTTATACTGGCTAATGTGGCCCACGGCTACCTAAAAATTATTGGTCTAGGCAAAAAAAAAAGTGTTGATTGGGCGGCGGTACAATACTAGTACATTATGCAACGAGCCTATAAAGGCAATAATTAAGACACAAGTATGTTTATAAAACGAGCGTATGCGAGTTTTATAATTTTCATATGAGTGTCTTAATTACCATTATAGGCGAGTTTATGTTCGACGATAATTATTATAACTATTTTATGTTAGAACATAAATATTCATAAATATCTGTCGAGATTTTGCCAGTTTTATGTACTGAACAGAGTGCATGAGACACAGAGAATGCCTTGTATTTGACCATGGCCTCCTCGATTACCCTACTATGACACTAGGCCACGCAGTGATATTTAAATTAGAAGGCGGTGGAACTCAGCGCAGATGCGATGCTATCGTTATCTAATTGGTCAAACAACTGTTTATTGAGCTCTGGTGGGAGAAACTGTTTCATAATGAAAAATAGTGTTATAATGAGCCTCATTATAGTACAGTTTTCTGACTTATAATAGTCAGGGTCTAATATAAATGTATATTTATAGTGAGAGCCTTCCCTAGAGAACCGAACTTCGCATGCACTGCATGACAGCCAGGGCGTTCTGCCAGTCGCCTGTCGAGCAAGGCACTGGCAGCGTAGCGCCCGACTAGTTCAGCACATTTACACATTTTAACGTATTTAAAATCATAGTTATTTACATGAATTTTGGAGTAGTTGCTGGAAATGCTTCTCATTTTCTAAAAATGCGTTGCACTAACATAGGAAGGTTTGGTACGCTCGCTTTAATTCATCCTCACTGATATTTCTTATCGGTTCAGTTATTTCGTTTTCGAGAGTCTCCAGAGTACGTGGATTGTTTCTGTATACCTTTTGTTTGAGGTTCCCCTACAAGTAAAAATTGCACGGTGCTGAAACGAACAAGTTCACAAATTTACTGGAAGACTTCTCCTTGAGTAGATAGTTTTCACTAGGAAAATGCAATGTTTCGTTCTTTACCTACCCATGTTCATGGGATACAGTACTTCTCAAGTCTTAACTCCTTCAACTAAGGTATTGTGGAGGGATAGAGGGGTGTAAACAGACAACACACACTGGTCACTATTCTAAACTCGCCATCTTGTATTGCACACCACAGAATACAGAGTAACAAAACACAAAGCACAGAGAGGGTCAGATATAACACACACACACACACTGCAGTCCAACATAATGTCAATGGCTATGGAGCTTGGGAGGTGGCACCACCTGTGGCCAGGTTGGAAGTCAATTCCCAACATCCACCCCACCTTGGTCTACCTCTAGAGGTACGATCAGCTGAACGGGTTGGGCCAGTTGTTTTCCATCTGCTGTGGAAAGGATTACAGTCCTTACGATCCCGTCCCTTCCAGTACGCAGCTCGTGGATCCGGACCTTTCTCCAGAGATGTCTCGGCTGAAGGTCACTTTGAAGGAGCGCGACGTCGCCTACCCTCAGCGTGGAGTTCTTCTTGGGCTGCTGGACTTGATGGAAGCTCTGCAGCAACAGTAGGTACTCCTTACTCCAGCGCTTCCAGAAGTCGTCTGCCAGTTGTTGACGCAGTCGGAATTCTCGAACAGGAACTCCCGTTGGTGGTTCAGGCCCAGATGGAATTGTAGTGAGTTTCTCTCCCACAAGGAAGTGTGCGGGAGTCAACACATCGCCGGTGTCTCCATTGCGAGTCAAGGGTCTAGAATTCAGTGCGGCTTCGATGCTGACCAGTACCGTTTGAAGGCCTACTTCGTCGATGCTGGAGCGTCCAAGTACCTTCCGTAGGCACCGCTTCGTCGATCCAACCATCCTCCCCACCAAGCCGCGCGTGGGGCGATGAATTTCCAAGTTACACCGTGCTCGGAGAGGTAGCGGTGAGTCTTTGCCGCAGACAGTGAAGCCCAAATGCCACTCAATTCCTTGTTAGCCGCGTGAAAGGTCTGGGCGTTGTCCGAATAAATAGTGTGTGGCAGACCGCGCCTACCGACGAATCTCTGTAGTGCTTGCATGAATCTGTCGGCGCTCATATCACCACTCAATTCCAAATGTAGGGCCCGTGTAGTGGCACACGTAAAGAGGGTGATATAACTCTTTTTGGCTGATGTTTCTGCCCTGACGTACAGCGGGCCCGCGAAGTCTATACCTGTGACAGCGAATGGCTTGCTCGGGGTCACTCGTTCGGAGGGCAGTGGAGCTTCTATTGCCTGGCCGCCAACATTTTTTACCATCTTGCAGGGTAAACATTGGTGAAGGACGAGTTTGATGGCACGGCGAGCACCAAGGATCCAGTAGGTGCTTCGGAGATCAGAGAGAACAATCTGTACTCCGAGATGATGGAGCCGTATGTGCTTGTCTCTTATTAGCAGTTGTGTGAAATGATGTCGTCCTTCCATGATGATTGGATGCCGTTCACTCTCTGTAACCGCAGCATATTGTAGGCGTCCACCGATGCGAAGTATTCCATTGTCGAGAAATGGATTGAAACGTTTGATCTTCGATTTCTCAGGCAGAGGGGTCTTCCGTTCGAGAGCTGCAATTTCGGTAGGGAAACATTCCATTTGCATTGCCTTTATCCAATAGCGGAGGGCTCCATTTATGTCTTCTGCTGTCAGTTCCCCCGTTGGTTGGTCCTCATGTCTAAATAGGCGTACGAAGCGAAGAACCCATGCGGTTACACGAAGAAGTTTGATATAGGAGCTGTATCTGGTATCTTCAATTACTGGGTCTGGTGATTCAATTTGGAGCACATTCTGAGCGAGAGTTCTTGCTTCAGGGAGGGGCGTAGAGACGGGTGAGCTGTGTGGCCAATGGCATTGGTCGAGAGATAGCCATGATTGTCCTTTCCACCAGGCCTGAAGAGTTTTGATCTTCTCTGCTGTCAATCCTCGTGACAAGTGATCTGCTGGATTGTCCTTGCCTGGACAATGTCTCCACTGTGACGGAGTGGTAGAGGATTGAATCTCGGTCACGCGGTTGCAGACGAACGTCTTCCAACGACTCGGATCATTCTGAATCCATCCTAGGGTTACTCTTGAGTCCGTCCACAGGGTCCCTCTGCTTGTGTCGAAGGGCAGCGCCTTAGCGCAGTAATTCAAGAGTCGAACGCCTATCACCGCTGCTAGCAACTCTAAACGTGGTAGTGTCACCTTCTTGACTGGCGCAAGTCTACTTTTACTGCACAACATGTGGGCAGATGTGGTGCCATTGCAGAGAGATCGTATATACAAAACAGCTCCATACGCTCGCTCTGAAGCGTCGCAGAACACATGGACATCTGTGATGTCGCGTTCGGGCATTCCTGCCCATCTTGGGACGGTGATCTGTGAGAGTTGGGGTAGACTTGAGGTCCAGCTGTGCCAGCGACTGGCAAGGTCCTGTGGTAGGAGTTCATCCCATGTTAGTCCTCTATGCCATGTGTCCTGAAATAGGATTTTCCCCAGTATTGATACCGGCGTCATTAAACCCAATGGGTCGTAGAAACTAGCAGTCGCTTGGAGCAGGTGTCGTTTCGTAGCCGGGTGATCTTTCAGTCTCCTAGGAACATCAAAAATTTGCCAAGAAAGAAGTTTAATACATCCAAACTTCAGGATGAATCCATGTACAAACATTTTGGAAACAGGATCGTCACCCAGTTATCAGAAAACCCAGTAACAAATGATATTCAGCAAGAATGGGCCACATTACAGAAGATTATCACACAGTCAGCTGAGGAAACCATTGGTTTTATAGTGCGGAAAAGACAAGACTGGTTTGATGACAACAATGAGGAAATTCTGTCTCTCATCAATGCCAAAAGGAATGCCTATCTTGCCCATCTTCAAGACCCAACTTCCAACACAAAGAGAGATAAAATACTGGAACTCAAGGGTAAATGCCAGATGCAGATAAGGCAGATTAAAAATACTTGGTGGCAACAGAAGGCTCAGGAACTGCAGAGACTATCGGATGCTTGAGACTTGAGGAACTTCTATGCCGTACTCAAGGAAATATATGGACCATCTCACTCATCATCAGGTACACTGAGAAGCGCTGATAATTCTACTACCTTTACTGATAGTCAAGAAATCTTGGAAGGAGCACTTCTCCAATCTCCTAAATCGTCCATCAGAAGCTGCTGAAGACTTCCTCTGTGATGTGCCGCAACAACCTGAACAACTGTGGTTGGCAGTACCTCCTACTTATCATGAATTCAGTGCAGCTCTCACCCAATTGAAACCCAGTAAAGCACCTGGCCCAGATAACATCCCTCTGGAACTAATTCAAGCCGGAGGTCATTCCCTCAAAACAAGAATTTTCATCCTTATCCTCAGAATTTGGGAATCAAGAGACCTAAAGAATGCCACTATCGTCACTATCTTTAAAAAGGGTGATCGCAGTGTTTGTGGCAACTACCGTGGTATATCACTGCTATCAATTGTGGGGAAGATTCTTGCAAGAATTCTACTTAACCGCCTCATGGTTATCTCTGAGAGGATCCTCCCAGAGTCACAATGCGGATTTAGAACTTCCAGAAGCACAATTGACTTGATTTTCTGTGTGAGACAGCTACAAGAAAAATGTAGAGAACAACAGAATCCACTCTTCTTAGTCTTTTATGACTTGGAAAAGGCATTTGATTCGGTTCCAAGACCAGCCATGTGGGCAGTGCTGAAGCGGTTTGGTTGCCCTCAGCGTTTTGTAGATCTAATCAAAGCTCTCCATGATGGCATGACAGGTCAGGTTTGCCATCAGAATAAGATGTCCGATGAATTTCCCATTACCCATGGACTGAAACAAGGATGTGTACTGGCTCCAACGCTTTTTGCGCTGTACTTGGCTGCAATGCTTTATGATTCACCCACAAACATCCCAGGTGTGGAGATCAAGTATCGTTTTGATGGAGGGCTTTTCAACCTAACTCGTCTCCGCTCCTTGAGGAAAACTCAGGTTACTAAGGTTACTAACATGTTGTATGCAGATGATGCTGCGTCACCAACTCTCACTCCAGAAGAGCTGCAAGAGTCAGTTAACTGTTACAAAAGTGCATGTGATCGCTTTGGTCTTACCATAAATGTCAATAAGACTAAAGTCTTGGCACAACCTTCACCAGGCACACCTCTTCCTCAGTTCAATATCTCCATTTCAAATTTGCCATTAGAACAGGTTGACCACTTCTCGTACCTGGGCAGTACCATTTCTGTGAACTGTACCTGTGAGCAGGATGTGGATAAGAGAATTGGCGCAGCCCATGCAGCATATGGACGATTAGCGCACCGGGTCTTCATGAATAAAGATCTATCCATGAGTACAAAGCTTATGGTGTACAAAGCAGTAGTCATTTCTACATTGTTGTATGGCTGTGAAACGTGGACCCTTTACCGACGTGATCTTAGGAAGCTTGAGCGTTTCCACCTACAAAAACTTCGATCAATCCTGAGGATTAAAGGGGAAGACCGCATTACCAATATTGCTGTTCTGGAAAAGGCTCAAATCAACAGCATAGAATCATCCATAATAGGTCACCAATTTAGATGGATTGGTCATGTCCATCGGATGGATGATGTGAGATTACCTCGTCAAATGCTATATGGTGAGTTATGCTATGGCACCAGACCTCATGGTGGTCCTAAGAGGCGCTACAAGGACCAATTTAAGCAGACCCTGAAATTGACAGGTCTTGATTCACAAACCTGGGACATGCTGGCTGAAAACCGCTCAACTTGGCGCCGTACCATCTCGGATACTGTAAAGACGTTTGAAAGGGATCGACGCATACATGAAGAGGCCAAGCGTCAAGCTAGGAAACTTCGTGCAGCCCAACCAGAAGACCAATTACATGGTAATTTCAAAGCAAAGCATGAAAGAAATCACACATGACAAAATATATATAAATAATATTGAAATAAAAGAGGTTAATCAGGCAAAGTATTTAGGTCTAATCATCGACAAACACCTGACCTGGATTGAACACGTTGAACGAATTGCTAAGAAACTCTCACCTATAGTAGGGATCCTAAGGAAACTTCGGTATCTTATTCCCCTAAACCTTGTAAAACAAATCTACTATTCACTTGTACATAGCAAGCTCCAATATTTAAATGTTATTTGGGCTCACTGCAGGAAATCCACACTGAATGATTTAATGACTATTCAGAATAGGGCTATTAGAAACATATTTAACCTTCCTTACTGCACTCCAGTAAAAGATCTGTACATCAGAAGTAAAATTCTACCCCTCAGCATAAGTGCAGATCTCCGAGCAGCTATGCTAATATACAAAATTAAACACAACACAATACTCTATAGCTCTCCCTACATCTTGAACTCGGACAATCATTCTTATGGAACTAGGCATGCGAAGGACGTAGCCTTATATATCATTCACTCTTCTAAATACGGTAGAAATAGTTTCAAGTTCTCTGCATCACAGTCATATAATAAACTTCCCGATGAAGTAAAAAGTGCACCAACTTTGTCAGTATTTAAGAGGAAAACTACGAAAGTATTGTGGGAAAAATTCGATGCATCGTAATACATCAAATAAGCTTAAAAATCCTGTGCTTATCATTTTAAGAGACCTTGGTCTAAACAATCTTAGATATAGTATCAACTTTACTAATAGGCCTATGCCCTTATTCATCAATTTGTGTTACCTTCAGAATTTTCTTCCTGGTGTGTAAACACACATATTACTGTACAATTCCTCTGTACGAGCCTATGGCTCTTTGGAATTAATTGAATAAATATCATACCAACAATCAAAACCACGTCCTCCTCCAGCAATACTATGCGACTTGTGTGGTCGCTTGTTCCATGCCAGGATTGGACTCTTTAGTCACCGTAAACACATCCACAAACTGGACTGAAGGAAGAAGATTTATACTCGGATTCGAGTTAAAGCCGATGATGATGATTTCTGTAACATCTATAGTGAGGGAGTCTGTTACTGTGTTCCATGGAACGCCAAGAACATGTGTTTCCGTGGTGATCTCTCTTCCTTCGGCCTTCCATATCTGGATCAGCTGTTGGGAACTCGGGGCCCATTTCGACATGGGTAGACTTATCTTCTTCATGAGAGAGGTGAGTTCATAGTAGAGTGCGATCGCTTCATTTTCTCCTCGGGCACCTGCGATAATGTCGTCCATGAATGTATTTTCATCTATGAATGAAGCCGCGGAAGGAAACTGAGATTTGTTTCTAGTGGCTAGTTCTCTCAGCGTAGCTGAAAGGAGAAATGGGCTGCAAGTCAGTCCGAATGGGAGTCTTGTGAAGCGAAAAATCGCTTGCTCATTGGAAGCCACTTCAGCACCACTCTCATCTTCGACAACACGGTACCACAGGAATCTGGTCAAGTCTCTATCCTCTTCGTGAAGGGACAACTGAAGAAACGCTTGGCTGATGTCTCCTATCACACCGTACTGGAATGAACGGAACCGCAACAATGCTGCAAACAGTTCAGGGAGCAGGTTGGGTCCCATTTCCAAGGTCTCGTTGAGTGGGCGCGCGTTTTCTTCGTGTGACGATGCGTCGAAGACTATACGCCATTTAATGGTTCCATGTTTCTCTTTCTTTACTAAGTGATGAGGAAGATAAAACTCATCCGTACGGGTTTCCTCTGGAGCTAGTTCCACGTGGCCTTTCCTTATGTAGTCCATCATGTGGTTCGTGTATGTTTGTCTCAGGGCTTCGTTCTTCCGGAATCGGGTTTCCAGTGATTGGAATCGTTTTTCTGCAACGTGATAGTTGTTGGCAAGTTCCATAGTTTCCTTGCGTGGCAATCGTACGACTCTTCTTTGGTCCTCAATACTGTAAGACGCGTGAAATTATGTTAGAAGTGAGGTGTCTTTAACGCTCATTGCTCGGTCTTGTTCAGCTGCGATCCCTACGGACTCCAGATCCCAAAAACGTCGAAGAGAGTCGTCACAGGGCATGGAGTGACATGCATCGATGAAGTTTACAACCGTGTTAGTAGCTGATACACCTGAGCAGTTTCCGGTGAATATCCATCCAAATTTCGATGGAATTAACACAACTGACGAGGAGAGTCGTATCGGGGCAGAGTCACTGACGATTGTCCAATACTGATCTCCTCCGATTAACAGCTCGATTGGAAGGTCAGCTGAATCATCTGTAGGGTCAGCCAATTGCAGTTTCCGCGTTTGTCCGGTCATCGTGATATCTCGTGGTACTGCTGGGTGGTGAGAAAAGGAGTGGGTGGTTTCAAATGCCGTCAATGTTACTTGGGTACTGTCCCAAAATCCTCTAGTCTTCAGCCGAACGAACCTACGTGAATGTGATATGTTGGATGGTGTTTCAAACGCGTGGACCTTTAATGATGCGTCTCCAATGACTTCCAGACCCAGTTCATCGACTAAAGAACTTTTGACGAAACTGGATTGACTACCTCCGTCGAGAACGCACCTTGTCAGATTACTCGAACCCGTTGGTCCCGAGATCCATATTCTAGCAGTCTGGAGATGTGTAAATCCCGGAGTAGTGACGTTTATTTTACCAACGGTGGTTGTTTCTGTGCAATTCGCGACAGGGGAATGATTTAAGTTGCTGCAAATCGCTCTATGGTGACCTTTTCCACACTGGGAACACGAAGCTCTCCCTTTCCTGCTACAGTCCTTTGTGTGATGGCCTCGTTTAAGACTGTACGCAACTTAAGATGAAGTAATAGAAATAAACATATACTTACGTACGCAGCAGACGTCAGTGGAAACGTAGCTGAAGCTCTTCCCCTATCCCCGAAGAAATATAAAATAAAATAAAATAGAAGAAAGAAAAACGGGGAGATCGCAGTCTTGTTTGGCTTTCGCTGGGCCCAAATTATAAAAGGCAAACCAGAAAGCAATCCCAAAAGGAAGGGGGAAAGCTAATTAAAATTAAACTACGGTAAAATCCAAAGATGAACAAATTTAAATCAGAGGCCGTGTAGGTCGTATTAACGTCACAAGTACGCTAATAAGACCGACAAACCGAAATATAGCAAAAACCAGACAAAACTCGAAGAAGGTTACTAAAATTTAAATAAGACGTGACGCAAAAGCAGAGATACTTAGGCAAAGATAAAATGTATTTAAATAAGAACCACAATGTACAACGATCCCAGAGATATTAAAAGCAAGAAGAGAAATGACCAACAAATTAAACACAAAATTAATTTACCGCAAGAAAAAAATACAAATTAGGAAGAAAATCGAAAATATACTAAATTAAATTATATTAAAATGAAATAAGATAAGTTAAGGTAACGTGTTCAAGGCAAGATGAAACGATGACTAAATGTAAGTATGTCGCAATTAAATAAAAAGACAAAACTCAGAAACGACTACACTCAACGAAGTCAAGATACGTTCTACCAATTTAGACAAAGCGTGTCAAAAGGGATGAACAAAATAGGAGGGGGGTGCAATGGTTCAGAACGGGGTGGAGAGGGGTGAGAGGGAGGGGAGGAATGAGGAAGAAAGACGCGGAGGCACATGCAAGATCTAGTGAGTTACGAGAAAAATAGGAATTTAGACAAAAGGAAAAATTACATTAAGTTATCGGCAAAGCCAAAAATATACTTTAAAAATTGAAAGTATGCGTAGGAGATAAGGGCACACAAAGACGACGAAAATATGTGATGCGCAAAATATGGGCATTCACAGACACAAGAATATCACAGGTTAGGTCACCAGCAAAATAGCAAAGGCGAGACCTCCTTTTGTGAACTCTTTAAGATAAAGAACAAAGCATTACGGGAAGCAAGAAAAATAATCTCCAATCCCGTTATGTTGTTCTACGATAAGATACACTCTGGATGACAGACCCAAAGATGCCCCCTACAAGGTAGGCAAACCCACCGTCAAGCACACCAGAGTAAAGCGAAGACAAGCCCACATACATGACTTTCAACCCTTAAAGTACAAAAACTACGTTATCAAAATAAATGAAAATAACACTATCATACAAAACAAAACTCACCAGCAATTACACGCACACAAAGGGCGGAGGGAAAATATCGGGAGGGGACAAGTACACGCGACCAAAAGAAAAATAACACAGAAAAAGAGTTTTAAATTACCGAAATATGAAACAGAACTACAGTAAAGCAATTACTGATTACGACATACAGACACCTCGCCATGGTTTCACCTTGAACGCGGGCACTTTCCCTAGAATATCGGAATACGTCTAGCCTACTTGGCTGCAAGGAAGAAATGCCTCGAAACAAAGCAAATGACGACGCAAAACAAAGGTAACTGCGTGCTAAAATTTGATTGGTCACGACCCCTTCCAAAATATAAATCACTGGCCAATAAGGGGACAAGATGCAGATATGTCCATATATGGTATTAAGACATCAGAGAGCTATTAATAGCTTCACAGCCAAGGTTTCACAAAGGCGTGCATTGATCACGTCAGATAAAAATGGCACAAAGGAGTAACTTATATATCTCATAAAAATGGCTCAAAATTCCCCCACTTCCTTGAAAAAAAAAATGTTTACAAAAATACATACACAAAACATTTTTTTTGTATATATGGTATAAGATGCACTCTTGTTTCATTCATAAAATAGCTCGCAAGGAGAGAGTCTCATATCACACAAACACACGGAGTAGCTCACATTAGAGTTCCAAACTCTTTGCCTTTCACAGAGGCTTGGTATAGCACAAGTCCATCTCTTTGAAGTATACATCAAACGCACAAGCAGTTAAATGAGTGAGGGGAATTTTGGCTAAGTAAACCTAGAAAAATGAAATTTAGGTGCAAAAACGCAACGAATACAAAATCCGCTGCCCAAAATGCCAGCGAAGCAGCGTCCCATGAGAGAAGGTGGTACCGACCTTATCACACAAAACACTCAATCCACTAAACACGTTGGCAGCAAATTTTGACTAGGGAGAAAAAAAATATTAACATATAAGTTATGAGTTATCTCACAAGGAATAACATTTTTCTGTTTTTGAAATTTCCGAAGAATAACGAGAAGTTGTAATCCAAAGGCCTGAAGATGAACAAGGGGGAACCCAGGACCATTGCAGTTGACGTCAAGGCTGCAGAGATTTTCTTTCCTCCCAATATTCCTAATATAGAAAAAAAAAAAAAAAAAACAGTTACATTGTGGTATAAATGGTTAATAAAACTTAATCTGTGGAGCACCCTGTATTTCCAATGGAATGTTCTGTCGTCACAACCATTGATAAAATGATATTACACAACTTGGATGCGGTGTGGGGTAAGGGAGAGAGAAAGAAAACAGCGCGCGATAACACAGGCGGACGGTTAAGAGATACTGAAAACAATCATGGACACACTAAACTAAAATAAACAGGCAGGGATCCTGTAAAAACATCAACACTGGGATCGCCGCGTCAAAACACTGAAAGAAATACATAATCTAGATAAACAAATAATTACACAGACACCACATCATTCATGGTATTTCTTAAGATTTGCTACATGAGAAACAGAAATGAGTTGAGGATCGTCATCAGAAATCATTTCCACAGTCACGTTGTTCAGGAACCTGGTTATGGTCCTTGGTTCGGACCACCGCAAACACAGTTTACTGGAGATGCCGGAAGCTGCGTTACTAATAGGGTGTAGTCGTACCAAAACCCTATTTCCTATCTGAAAATGAACAGGTTTTCTACGCTGGTTGTACCGTGCTGAGACCTTCTGTCTAGCCCGCTTAAGGCTAGCGACGGCGGAATCCCATTTCTCTTGAGTAGAGACGGTTCGAGACGGGATAGACAAATACTCGATATTCCAACGGAGCATCAGGGGATCAACAAGTTTACGGCCTATAAACAATTCCGCAGGTGTGGTTTGAATAGACGAATGAAACGAGGTATTAAAACCTAAGGTAAAATAATGCAAGTTAACATCCCAATTGGATTGTTCCACATTATGGAAGGCGGTTAGACAAACTTTCAGATTACGATGAAATCTCTCTACCTGATTGCCTTGTGGTCTGAATGGCGCCAATAACACGTGATTAATGCCCCAACTGAAGGTCATAGATTTGAAAGTTTTGGACTTGAAGATGGTAGCATTATCGGTAACAAGGAACTTGGGCGGGCCAAATATAGCAAAAATATGCTTACATAATAAATGGACCGTCCCTTTTGCAGAAATGTCCTTAACAGGAAGGAGCCAGACAAACTTAGAAAAACCGTCGATCACTGTCAAAATCGCCTGATGACCAGACCTAGAACGTGTCATAGGACCGAATATGTCAATAAATAACCGTTCTCCAGGACGAGTAACAACATGAGCACTATGCAAACCTATCTGCGTATTTTGCGCTGGTTTAGAGCGTTGACAGGTGTGACATTTTTTTACAAAATCAAACACGTCTGGTTTGATCGTAGGCCAATAGAATTCAGAGTCAATTTTGCGTAAAGTACGGTACATTCCAACGTGTAAGCCTATAGCCGAAGAATGATAGTATGTTAAGAGCATATTACGAACATTCTCAGGGGCGAAAATTCTGAAGGAGTTTGAACCAGGGAGGAGACGGCCAATTACATCATTACGGACACAAAATTCACTCACAGTGGGGTCCTTGTTGGCAATTTTCTCACGGAGTTCACGACAATAAAGATCATCTGCCTGAAACTTACGTATATCTACGAAGGACCATGGACTAAACTGTAATAAAAACACATTTTCAGGCATTTCCTGAGGTGAAGTTTCGACAGAAGGAGGAACAATCTGACTAGGAGCGGAAATAGTGGAATCCTCGAACATGCGCGAGAGACAATCAGCCACAGAGTTTTCACTACCTTTCACGTGTACAATGTCGAACTTGAACGACGATAGTCTCAAAATCCACCGATTGATACGACCAAGTTTCTTTACATGTGACATGCTCCATTTCAGAGCTTCATTATCGGTGTAGACCGTGAAATGGCGATGTTCTAGGAAACTCCTGAATTTCTCGCAGCCAAAGACAACAGCAAGGGACTCTTTTTCAAAGATGGAATAGCGACGTTCATGTTCATTAAGCATGCGACTAGCAAAAGCTACAGGCGCAAACTTCCCGTCCACGTGTTGACTTAAAACGCTTGACACAGCTAGATCACTAGCGTCGCAATGGAGGAAGAACCTAGACTCGAAATCTGGAGCTTGCAACACAGGGGCAGATATAAGACTCTCTTTTAAAGTGTTAAAAGCTTTATCTTGCTCTGGACCCCATATAAATTTAGCGTTCTTCTTTTTGAGGGCATTCAATGGAGCCGAAATATCTGAGAAATGTCTGATAAACCTGGAATAAAACCCAAACATGCCCATGGCACGGCGTAGAGCTTTCACAGAGGTAGGCACCGGTAGATTCTTAATACATTCAACTCTATCAGGCATGACGCTAATACCGTTAGTCGACAGCACATGTCCTAAAAACTTGATCTGCGTGCGGGCCAAAGAGGTCTTTTCGGGATTGATAGTGAGTCCCCGCTTTTCTGAGGCGAGAGAAAACTTCACGGAGATGAGTTACGTGCTCCTCGAAAGATTTGCTATAAACAACAAGGTCATCTAAATAATTGAAGACAAACTTAAATTTCAAGTCACCCAAGAGATCATCTAACACACGACTAAGAATTTGTGCTCCGACAGCGATACCCATAGGCAATCTATTGAATGTGAATAACCCAAAAGGTGTGGAAAAGGCGGTAAAATCACGGCTCTCGGCGTCCAACGGAATTTGATGATATGCGGAATTGAGATCAATAATAGAATAATAGTTAGCTCCATGAAAATGCTGAAAAGCGCTGTCGAGTGTAGGTAACGGAAAATTGTCAAAAACAACCTTCTTATTCAGCTTCCTGTAGTCGACAACTAATCTATATTCGCCGTCTTTCTTGGGAATCGGAAAAGCTGGAGAACCATACGCCGACTTGGAAGGAACGACTACTCCTTTATCTTGTAGCTCTTTGACATATTTTCTCATAGCCAACAGCTTTGGAGGTGAACATGCAAATGGCGGGGATCGAACCGGGACATTATCTGTGAGATCGATATGACATTCGTGACCTACCGCTGAACCTAATTTATCTGTGAGGACATCCGAGAATTCGTTCACCAAATCACTCAGCACATCACGCTCTTCCGAAAATAACGACAGAGGCAGCTGGACAGAATGCACTGTGGACACTTCACTAACACGAGAGGTGCATTCTTCGAACGGGAATTGTTTGTTGGAATGAAACAGAAAGCTAAATGAATTACTCGCAAAATCTAATTGTAAACCTGTTTTGCGCATGAAATCTGTCCCTAAAAGGACTTGGGTGGATAAATTATCAACTACGTGGAACTGGTGATCCCATGAAAAACCATGGATCTTGAGATGACATAAAACAGTACCGGTAACGTTGATAGTAGATGAACCAGCTGACACGAACTTTCGCTCACGTCCATCCTCGTGAGGACAGATGCGCAGTGCTGGAATTTGTTCCGCCACAGAGCGAAGGATAAAGCTCTCCGTGGCTCCAGAATCCAAAATGGCTTGAGTTGTGACATGATGAAAAGATAATGTGACCCAAGGTTGCGATACAGAAGCAAAACAAAGATAAGGATCGCGATACCTGCTTTTAGGGCTGCCCGACGGGTCGAACTCAGGACAGCACTTCAACAGTTTTCCTGGTTGAAATTACAATTTGGACAGGTCAATTTAGTCACATCTGACATCCCACAACCGTAGCAGAACTTACGGGATCTAGCGGCACATTCACGGAAGTTATGACCGTGATTGTTGCAATTCCAACATAAGATATTTGCGGAGACACGTTTGGTATCTGGAGGATTATTGTGGACACGGGAGGTAGAATGAGTTTGGCTGGCAGCGTGACTATCACTTTGGACGTGATTTATGGGAGGACGAGAGGGGAGATTAAAAGAGACAGTCTTGTTTGAGATAACGGGATGGGCCACAGAAGTAAATGCATGCTGTGTGCTAGTCGCACAAGCTAGTTCAGGAAACATGACTTCGTGGGAAATAGGGGGTGGAACATAACTCAAACTCGACCGAGAATTGTTCTCATATTCGCGTCCATGTAGAATTATGTCCTCAATACAGCGTACCGAAATGCGACGTATGAAGTACTTATATATAGGATTTAAATTCCTATAAATAATTTCGAAAAGTTCCTGTGGGTGGAATGGCTGAGGCAAATTGGCTGTGAGGAGGCGTACAGCCGTGACATAATCGTCAATCTTCTCGGAGGGGCCCTGAGTTCGAGCGTAGATTTCCTGTTTCAAAGCATACGCGAAATCTTGGGGAGTGAAACGGGCTTTTATGTTGCACACAAATTCGTTCCATGAAGTGTAATGGAATGGTGACACCCTGTACCACTGCAACGCTTTACCAGAAAGTAAAATTGGTAGGCAACGAACTATCTTATCGGGACTTATGTCATGGCACTGACACAGTTCCTCAATCCTCTGAATGAACCAAAAAACTGAAGATGTGTTATTTTCCCCGGAAAAAGTAAGATTCCACCTGCTCACAATGGATGCAACGTTGTCAGAATGACCACCACTGGTAGGATTAGAAACGTAGCCACTAGACAACGGGTCAAACATAAGTAAGTCCTTCGGTACACTAAAAAATTGGGGTTCTGGAATAGCCTTACTTGAAGAAATAGGTGCAGTCAACGACTCAAAATTATAGGACGGTAAACGAACTTCCTGCTTAATAGATTTATCCATGACGAAAAATATTAAAAACACAGCACGGTACACACCAACGAGATAAGAAAAAGGACTACAAAGACTACTAATTTCAAACTACTTCAAAAATATAAAAGGTATCTAAACAGTATTACGAGAAGAAATAAATAAGTGCACATCACATTACCGTAAGATGTTGCTTTCCCACGTGGTAATTTACTCACGGGCACCAAGTCGTCATCCTCACACGAAACATACTGTTTGCGGCTGTGTGTTTTTCAAATGTTGATAGACCATACCAGACCTTTCCCTTCTTTCATGAAATTCTCAGCACCTTAAAACTCAGAAAGACAACATTATACTATAGGTACGAAAAAGATGGAAACGTTTCACAATGCAATTCAGCTCGAAGTCTCAGGAACGATCAGCTGGAAAAAAATTGTTAAATTAGAAAGGTGATTTTGTCTCAAAACCACGCTCTGAAATCCATTTGTACGCAACTTAAGATGAAGTAATAGAAATAAACATATACTTACGTACGCAGCAGACGTCAGTGGAAACGTAGCTGAAGCTCTTCCCCTATCCCCGAAGAAATATAAAATAAAATAAAATAGAAGAAAGAAAAACGGGGAGATCGCAGTCTTGTTTGGCTTTCGCTGGGCCCAAATTATAAAAGGCAAACCAGAAAGCAATCCCAAAAGGAAGGGGGAAAGCTAATTAAAATTAAACTACGGTAAAATCCAAAGATGAACAAATTTAAATCAGAGGCCGTGTAGGTCGTATTTACGTCACAAGTACGCTAATAAGACCGACAAACCGAAATATAGCAAAAACCAGACAAAACTCGAAGAAGGTTACTAAAATTTAAATAAGACGTGACGCAAAAGCAGAGATACTTAGGCAAAGATAAAATGTATTTAAATAAGAACCACAATGTACAACGATCCCAGAGATATTAAAAGCAAGAAGAGAAATGACCAACAAATTAAACACAAAATTAATTTACCGCAAGAAAAAAATACAAATTAGGAAGAAAATCGAAAATATACTAAATTAAATTATATTAAAATGAAATAAAATAAGATAAGTTAAGGTAACGTGTTCAAGGCAAGATGAAACGATGACTAAATGTAAGTATGTCGCAATTAAATAAAAAGACAAAACTCAGAAACGACTACACTCAACGAAGTCAAGATACGTTCTACCAATTTAGACAAAGCGTGTCAAAAGGGATGAACAAAATAGGAGGGGGGTGCAATGGTTCAGAACGGGGTGGAGAGGGGTGAGAGGGAGGGGAGGAATGAGGAAGAAAGACGCGGAGGCACATGCAAGATCTAGTGAGTTACGAGAAAAATAGGAATTTAGACAAAAGGAAAAATTACATTAAGTTATCGGCAAAGCCAAAAATATACTTTAAAAATTGAAAGTATGCGTAGGAGATAAGGGCACACAAAGACGACGAAAATATGTGATGCGCAAAATATGGGCATTCACAGACACAAGAATATCACAGGTTAGGTCACCAGCAAAATAGCAAAGGCGAGACCTCCTTTTGTGAACTCTTTAAGATAAAGAACAAAGCATTACGGGAAGCAAGAAAAATAATCTCCAATCCCGTTATGTTGTTCTACGATAAGATACACTCTGGATGACAGACCCAAAGATGCCCCCTACAAGGTAGGCAAACCCACCGTCAAGCACACCAGAGTAAAGCGAAGACAAGCCCACATACATGACTTTCAACCCTTAAAGTACAAAAACTACGTTATCAAAATAAATGAAAATAACACTATCATACAAAACAAAACTCACCAGCAATTACACGCACACAAAGGGCGGAGGGAAAATATCGGGAGGGGACAAGTACACGCGACCAAAAGAAAAATAACACAGAAAAAGAGTTTTAAATTACCGAAATATGAAACAGAACTACAGTAAAGCAATTACTGATTACGACATACAGACACCTCGCCATGGTTTCACCTTGAACGCGGGCACTTTCCCTAGAATATCGGAATACGTCTAGCCTACTTGGCTGCAAGGAAGAAATGCCTCGAAACAAAGCAAATGACGACGCAAAACAAAGGTAACTGCGTGCTAAAATTTGATTGGTCACGACCCCTTCCAAAATATAAATCACTGGCCAATAAGGGGACAAGATGCAGATATGTCCATATATGGTATTAAGACATCAGAGAGCTATTAATAGCTTCACAGCCAAGGTTTCACAAAGGCGTGCATTGATCACGTCAGATAAAAATGGCACAAAGGAGTAACTTATATATCTCATAAAAATGGCTCAAAATTCCCCCACTTCCTTGAAAAAAAAAATGTTTACAAAAATACATACACAAAACATTTTTTTTGTATATATGGTATAAGATGCACTCTTGTTTCATTCATAAAATAGCTCGCAAGGAGAGAGTCTCATATCACACAAACACACGGAGTAGCTCACATTAGAGTTCCAAACTCTTTGCCTTTCACAGAGGCTTGGTATAGCACAAGTCCATCTCTTTGAAGTATACATCAAACGCACAAGCAGTTAAATGAGTGAGGGGAATTTTGGCTAAGTAAACCTAGAAAAATGAAATTTAGGTGCAAAAACGCAACGAATACAAAATCCGCTGCCCAAAATGCCAGCGAAGCAGCGTCCCATGAGAGAAGGTGGTACCGACCTTATCACACAAAACACTCAATCCACTAAACACGTTGGCAGCAAATTTTGACTAGGGAGAAAAAAAATATTAACATATAAGTTATGAGTTATCTCACAAGGAATAACATTTTTCTGTTTTTGAAATTTCCGAAGAATAACGAGAAGTTGTAATCCAAAGGCCTGAAGATGAACAAGGGGGAACCCAGGACCATTGCAGTTGACGTCAAGGCTGCAGAGATTTTCTTTCCTCCCAATATTCCTAATATAGAAAAAAAAAAAAAAAAACAGTTACATTGTGGTATAAATGGTTAATAAAACTTAATCTGTGGAGCACCCTGTATTTCCAATGGAATGTTCTGTCGTCACAACCATTGATAAAATGATATTACACAACTTGGATGCGGTGTGGGGTAAGGGAGAGAGAAAGAAAACAGCGCGCGATAACACAGGCGGACGGTTAAGAGATACTGAAAACAATCATGGACACACTAAACTAAAATAAACAGGCAGGGATCCTGTAAAAACATCAACACTGGGATCGCCGCGTCAAAACACTGAAAGAAATACATAATCTAGATAAACAAATAATTACACAGACACCACATCATTCATGGTATTTCTTAAGATTTGCTACATGAGAAACAGAAATGAGTTGAGGATCGTCATCAGAAATCATTTCCACAGTCACGTTGTTCAGGAACCTGGTTATGGTCCTTGGTTCGGACCACCGCAAACACAGTTTACTGGAGATGCCGGAAGCTGCGTTACTAATAGGGTGTAGTCGTACCAAAACCCTATTTCCTATCTGAAAATGAACAGGTTTTCTACGCTGGTTGTACCGTGCTGAGACCTTCTGTCTAGCCCGCTTAAGGCTAGCGACGGCGGAATCCCATTTCTCTTGAGTAGAGACGGTTCGAGACGGGATAGACAAATACTCGATATTCCAACGGAGCATCAGGGGATCAACAAGTTTACGGCCTATAAACAATTCCGCAGGTGTGGTTTGAATAGACGAATGAAACGAGGTATTAAAACCTAAGGTAAAATAATGCAAGTTAACATCCCAATTGGATTGTTCCACATTATGGAAGGCGGTTAGACAAACTTTCAGATTACGATGAAATCTCTCTACCTGATTGCCTTGTGGTCTGAATGGCGCCAATAACACGTGATTAATGCCCCAACTGAAGGTCATAGATTTGAAAGTTTTGGACTTGAAGATGGTAGCATTATCGGTAACAAGGAACTTGGGCGGGCCAAATATAGCAAAAATATGCTTACATAATAAATGGACCGTCCCTTTTGCAGAAATGTCCTTAACAGGAAGGAGCCAGACAAACTTAGAAAAACCGTCGATCACTGTCAAAATCGCCTGATGACCAGACCTAGAACGTGTCATAGGACCGAATATGTCAATAAATAACCGTTCTCCAGGACGAGTAACAACATGAGCACTATGCAAACCTATCTGCGTATTTTGCGCTGGTTTAGAGCGTTGACAGGTGTGACATTTTTTTACAAAATCAAACACGTCTGGTTTGATCGTAGGCCAATAGAATTCAGAGTCAATTTTGCGTAAAGTACGGTACATTCCAACGTGTAAGCCTATAGCCGAAGAATGATAGTATGTTAAGAGCATATTACGAACATTCTCAGGGGCGAAAATTCTGAAGGAGTTTGAACCAGGGAGGAGACGGCCAATTACATCATTACGGACACAAAATTCACTCACAGTGGGGTCCTTGTTGGCAATTTTCTCACGGAGTTCACGACAATAAAGATCATCTGCCTGAAACTTACGTATATCTACGAAGGACCATGGACTAAACTGTAATAAAAACACATTTTCAGGCATTTCCTGAGGTGAAGTTTCGACAGAAGGAGGAACAATCTGACTAGGAGCGGAAATAGTGGAATCCTCGAACATGCGCGAGAGACAATCAGCCACAGAGTTTTCACTACCTTTCACGTGTACAATGTCGAACTTGAACGACGATAGTCTCAAAATCCACCGATTGATACGACCAAGTTTCTTTACATGTGACATGCTCCATTTCAGAGCTTCATTATCGGTGTAGACCGTGAAATGGCGATGTTCTAGGAAACTCCTGAATTTCTCGCAGCCAAAGACAACAGCAAGGGACTCTTTTTCAAAGATGGAATAGCGACGTTCATGTTCATTAAGCATGCGACTAGCAAAAGCTACAGGCGCAAACTTCCCGTCCACGTGTTGACTTAAAACGCTTGACACAGCTAGATCACTAGCGTCGCAATGGAGGAAGAACCTAGACTCGAAATCTGGAGCTTGCAACACAGGGGCAGATATAAGACTCTCTTTTAAAGTGTTAAAAGCTTTATCTTGCTCTGGACCCCATATAAATTTAGCGTTCTTCTTTTTGAGGGCATTCAATGGAGCCGAAATATCTGAGAAATGTCTGATAAACCTGGAATAAAACCCAAACATGCCCATGGCACGGCGTAGAGCTTTCACAGAGGTAGGCACCGGTAGATTCTTAATACATTCAACTCTATCAGGCATGACGCTAATACCGTTAGTCGACAGCACATGTCCTAAAAACTTGATCTGCGTGCGGGCCAAAGAGGTCTTTTCGGGATTGATAGTGAGTCCCGCTTTTCTGAGGCGAGAGAAAACTTCACGGAGATGAGTTACGTGCTCCTCGAAAGATTTGCTATAAACAACAAGGTCATCTAAATAATTGAAGACAAACTTAAATTTCAAGTCACCCAAGAGATCATCTAACACACGACTAAGAATTTGTGCTCCGACAGCGATACCCATAGGCAATCTATTGAATGTGAATAACCCAAAAGGTGTGGAAAAGGCGGTAAAATCACGGCTCTCGGCGTCCAACGGAATTTGATGATATGCGGAATTGAGATCAATAATAGAATAATAGTTAGCTCCATGAAAATGCTGAAAAGCGCTGTCGAGTGTAGGTAACGGAAAATTGTCAAAAACAACCTTCTTATTCAGCTTCCTGTAGTCGACAACTAATCTATATTCGCCGTCTTTCTTGGGAATCGGAAAAGCTGGAGAACCATACGCCGACTTGGAAGGAACGACTACTCCTTTATCTTGTAGCTCTTTGACATATTTTCTCATAGCCAACAGCTTTGGAGGTGAACATGCAAATGGCGGGGATCGAACCGGGACATTATCTGTGAGATCGATATGACATTCGTGACCTACCGCTGAACCTAATTTATCTGTGAGGACATCCGAGAATTCGTTCACCAAATCACTCAGCACATCACGCTCTTCCGAAAATAACGACAGAGGCAGCTGGACAGAATGCACTGTGGACACTTCACTAACACGAGAGGTGCATTCTTCGAACGGGAATTGTTTGTTGGAATGAAACAGAAAGCTAAATGAATTACTCGCAAAATCTAATTGTAAACCTGTTTTGCGCATGAAATCTGTCCCTAAAAGGACTTGGGTGGATAAATTATCAACTACGTGGAACTGGTGATCCCATGAAAAACCATGGATCTTGAGATGACATAAAACAGTACCGGTAACGTTGATAGTAGATGAACCAGCTGACACGAACTTTCGCTCACGTCCATCCTCGTGAGGACAGATGCGCAGTGCTGGAATTTGTTCCGCCACAGAGCGAAGGATAAAGCTCTCCGTGGCTCCAGAATCCAAAATGGCTTGAGTTGTGACATGATGAAAAGATAATGTGACCCAAGGTTGCGATACAGAAGCAAAACAAAGATAAGGATCGCGATACCTGCTTTTAGGGCTGCCCGACGGGTCGAACTCAGGACAGCACTTCAACAGTTTTCCTGGTTGAAATTACAATTTGGACAGGTCAATTTAGTCACATCTGACATCCCACAACCGTAGCAGAACTTACGGGATCTAGCGGCACATTCACGGAAGTTATGACCGTGATTGTTGCAATTCCAACATAAGATATTTGCGGAGACACGTTTGGTATCTGGAGGATTATTGTGGACACGGGAGGTAGAATGAGTTTGGCTGGCAGCGTGACTATCACTTTGGACGTGATTTATGGGAGGACGAGAGGGGAGATTAAAAGAGACAGTCTTGTTTGAGATAACGGGATGGGCCACAGAAGTAAATGCATGCTGTGTGCTAGTCGCACAAGCTAGTTCAGGAAACATGACTTCGTGGGAAATAGGGGGTGGAACATAACTCAAACTCGACCGAGAATTGTTCTCATATTCGCGTCCATGTAGAATTATGTCCTCAATACAGCGTACCGAAATGCGACGTATGAAGTACTTATATATAGGATTTAAATTCCTATAAATAATTTCGAAAAGTTCCTGTGGGTGGAATGGCTGAGGCAAATTGGCTGTGAGGAGGCGTACAGCCGTGACATAATCGTCAATCTTCTCGGAGGGGCCCTGAGTTCGAGCGTAGATTTCCTGTTTCAAAGCATACGCGAAATCTTGGGGAGTGAAACGGGCTTTTATGTTGCACACAAATTCGTTCCATGAAGTGTAATGGAATGGTGACACCCTGTACCACTGCAACGCTTTACCAGAAAGTAAAATTGGTAGGCAACGAACTATCTTATCGGGACTTATGTCATGGCACTGACACAGTTCCTCAATCCTCTGAATGAACCAAAAAACTGAAGATGTGTTATTTTCCCCGGAAAAAGTAAGATTCCACCTGCTCACAATGGATGCAACGTTGTCAGAATGACCACCACTGGTAGGATTAGAAACGTAGCCACTAGACAACGGGTCAAACATAAGTAAGTCCTTCGGTACACTAAAAAATTGGGGTTCTGGAATAGCCTTACTTGAAGAAATAGGTGCAGTCAACGACTCAAAATTATAGGACGGTAAACGAACTTCCTGCTTAATAGATTTATCCATGACGAAAAATATTAAAAACACAGCACGGTACACACCAACGAGATAAGAAAAAGGACTACAAAGACTACTAATTTCAAACTACTTCAAAAATATAAAAGGTATCTAAACAGTATTACGAGAAGAAATAAATAAGTGCACATCACATTACCGTAAGATGTTGCTTTCCCACGTGGTAATTTACTCACGGGCACCAAGTCGTCATCCTCACACGAAACATACTGTTTGCGGCTGTGTGTTTTTCAAATGTTGATAGACCATACCAGACCTTTCCCTTCTTTCATGAAATTCTCAGCACCTTAAAACTCAGAAAGACAACATTATACTATAGGTACGAAAAAGATGGAAACGTTTCACAATGCAATTCAGCTCGAAGTCTCAGGAACGATCAGCTGGAAAAAAATTGTTAAATTAGAAAGGTGATTTTGTCTCAAAACCACGCTCTGAAATCCATTTGTACGCAACTTAAGATGAAGTAATAGAAATAAACATATACTTACGTACGCAGCAGACGTCAGTGGAAACGTAGCTGAAGCTCTTCCCCTATCCCCGAAGAAATATAAAATAAAATAAAATAGAAGAAAGAAAAACGGGGAGATCGCAGTCTTGTTTGGCTTTCGCTGGGCCCAAATTATAAAAGGCAAACCAGAAAGCAATCCCAAAAGGAAGGGGGAAAGCTAATTAAAATTAAACTACGGTAAAATCCAAAGATGAACAAATTTAAATCAGAGGCCGTGTAGGTCGTATTTACGTCACAAGTACGCTAATAAGACCGACAAACCGAAATATAGCAAAAACCAGACAAAACTCGAAGAAGGTTACTAAAATTTAAATAAGACGTGACGCAAAAGCAGAGATACTTAGGCAAAGATAAAATGTATTTAAATAAGAACCACAATGTACAACGATCCCAGAGATATTAAAAGCAAGAAGAGAAATGACCAACAAATTAAACACAAAATTAATTTACCGCAAGAAAAAAATACAAATTAGGAAGAAAATCGAAAATATACTAAATTAAATTATATTAAAATGAAATAAAATAAGATAAGTTAAGGTAACGTGTTCAAGGCAAGATGAAACGATGACTAAATGTAAGTATGTCGCAATTAAATAAAAAGACAAAACTCAGAAACGACTACACTCAACGAAGTCAAGATACGTTCTACCAATTTAGACAAAGCGTGTCAAAAGGGATGAACAAAATAGGAGGGGGGTGCAATGGTTCAGAACGGGGTGGAGAGGGGTGAGAGGGAGGGGAGGAATGAGGAAGAAAGACGCGGAGGCACATGCAAGATCTAGTGAGTTACGAGAAAAATAGGAATTTAGACAAAAGGAAAAATTACATTAAGTTATCGGCAAAGCCAAAAATATACTTTAAAAATTGAAAGTATGCGTAGGAGATAAGGGCACACAAAGACGACGAAAATATGTGATGCGCAAAATATGGGCATTCACAGACACAAGAATATCACAGGTTAGGTCACCAGCAAAATAGCAAAGGCGAGACCTCCTTTTGTGAACTCTTTAAGATAAAGAACAAAGCATTACGGGAAGCAAGAAAAATAATCTCAATCCCGTTATGTTGTTCTACGATAAGATACACTCTGGATGACAGACCCAAAGATGCCCCCTACAAGGTAGGCAAACCCACCGTCAAGCACACCAGAATAAAGCGAAGACAAGCCCACATACATGACTTTCAACCCTTAAAGTACAAAAACTACGTTATCAAAATAAATGAAAATAACACTATCATACAAAACAAAACTCACCAGCAATTACACGCACACAAAGGGCGGAGGGAAAATATCGGGAGGGGACAAGTACACGCGACCAAAAGAAAAATAACACAGAAAAAGAGTTTTAAATTACCGAAATATGAAACAGAACTACAGTAAAGCAATTACTGATTACGACATACAGATACCTCGCCATGGTTTCACCTTGAACGCGGGCACTTTCCCTAGAATATCGGAATACGTCTAGCCTACTTGGCTGCAAGGAAGAAATGCCTCGAAACAAAGCAAATGACGACGCAAAACAAAGGTAACTGCGTGCTAAAATTTGATTGGTCACGACCCCTTCCAAAATATAAATCACTGGCCAATAAGGGGACAAGATGCAGATATGTCCATATATGGTATTAAGACATCAGAGGGCTATTAATAGCTTCACAGCCAAGGTTTCACAAAGGCGTGCATTGATCACGTCAGATAAAAATGGCACAAAGGAGTAACTTATATATCTCATAAAAATGGCTCAAGACAGAGGAAACAACGCGATGACTGCTTCAATTTCTGAGTTCGAGCGTCAGTTCCGGTTACCTTAGTACAATCCTGAGTCCAGTGTCCTCTTCCCTCACAAAAGACGCAGAATGGCTGTAGTCTTTCCTTCTCTCTCTTCTTCCCTTTCTTCGCGTGAGTGTCAATCTGGAACGCCGCTGTTGCTGGGACAGAAGCCGGGTGCTGATAGATAGAAGCCGGGTGCTGATAAGATTCCCCCCGAATCTTTTGACTAATGAGGGCACCTTCAACCTCTTCGTTCAAAAAACACATGAGTTTGATGATGTCACCTTCACTAACGTTGTCTCTCCGCGTGTGGATGATCCAACGCCGGCAGATATCGTCTGGGAACGCTCTTAGTATCTTGGGGGCTAGCACGCGACCGTAGTTGGAAATATTTTCTCCCAGAGCCTGCAGTGCTTGAATCCGTCGGTTGCACTCAACGTAAGTGTGATTTAGGGACTCGGGGGTGGCGGAGTGTATCGGCGGTATGTTTTCCAGATAGTCTAAGTGCGACTGGATAATTCTATTTTCATCTCCGTACTTGGAAATGAGAATTTTCTTTGTGGCATTATAAGTGCCGGCTGTGATAGCAATACCGTCGACGAGATGCTTCGGTTCCCCTTCTAAGTAACCTCTCAGAAAGACGTGTTTGTCGACCTGCGATACTGTTGGATTCTGGTCAATGGAAGTAGTGAACTGCTCCCAAAAGCGAGACCATTCTTCAATATCTCCCGTGAAGGGGCTAAGTTTTATGGTGGGTAACTTAATTGGTTGTGACGTGGGCATGGCGGGAGTGGTGGGAGCTTCGTTTATGGGCAAGGTAGAGGTGACAGAGTAAAGCTTCTTGTCCGCTCCAATAGTAGCTTTCTGTATGTCGCGCTTTGCATTGTCAATATATTCGTCACATACAGTAATGTCAGCATTGTATTCTGCGTCAGATAATAGATCATGAATACCATCGTCCAGTTGGGTTAAGCTGGTGAGTGTTTCCTGCAGTCTATCGCGGTGGAATGTGAAGTCTTCCAAAGCTGTGTCTTCTGTAAGGCTGTTAATGGCTGTAATGTAGCGTGTGGCATTTGCTCTCTCACGTGTTCTTTTCCTTTTCAGATTGTGCAGGCTTGCTGCAGTAGCGGTCTCTTGTTCCGTCGGCATAATGGGTGCAATAAATCTTAAGCTTGACTGACAGGCCTCCCCCGAGACGTGACGTAGTGAGCGGTGAGCTTACGGGCGGGTAGGGGTGATCCGTACCGCACCGGTACCTTTAAGGGCTAACAGAGGGCGTGCTAGGTCCGTGGAAGATCTTAAGACCTTGCTAACAGAGGGCGCTGGAGAATGACTGGTAGGGCGCGTGAGCTAATAGATGGAGCTGTTGAGTTGATGTAGGTATGTGCGCTCAGATCGCACGGAACTGAACGGAACTACACATGCGTGACCCGTTGCAAAGTCCAGCGGGGGAAAAATATTCTACTACTCTTGAATACTGTAGATTAAAGGAACACTGGATTCCTTAACAAGTCCTGCGCAATTCATGCAGGCATTTCGTAATATAATACAACATCCGTGCATACAGTCTCTGTTTAGCGAGGGCCAGTTATGTCTATCTCACTAATAATAATAATAAACAAATACAGTAGACAGGATGCGTGCTTCTTGGTTGACAATACGCAGTTCCTGTTCGTGTAATAGCAGTCTTATATTAGCTTCATCAATCCAAATGATAATGAAGAAATATCAGTTATTTCAACATGCTATTTTCTTTCGTATTGAAGTTGACTTATCTAAGAGTGCAGTGTAGGCTAATGGAGGCATCTCAGCGTCTGGCGTGGGGTGGTGCTGTGGAGTATCCTCTTTCCCTCGTCGTGGAGCTTCCTGTAGTGTAGAAAGCTCGTCTGTAGATACAATTCCGTTGAAGAAGTTAATCCTTAGTCTTTCCGAGTGTTTCGGCACCAAATGTGGAGGGATAGAGGGGTGTAAACAGACAACACACACTTGTCACTATTCTAAACTCGCCATCTTGTATTGCACACCACAGAATACAGAGTAACAAAATACAAAGCACAGAGAGGGACAGATATAACACACACACACACACACACTACAGTCCAACATAATGTCAATGGCTATGGAGCTTGGGAGGTGGCACCACCTGTGGCCAGGTTGGAAGTCCATTCTCAACAGGTATCTTGTCATCTGGGAAAGGAATCGATGCTATGACCGCATGCGGTGAAGCGGCTTTGGTGGCGTAGTTGTTAGCATGCTGATCTTCTATGCCCAAGATCGTGCGTTCAAACCCGGCCAAAGTCATCGGATTTTTTAATAGCATTAAAAATCCCTCAGTATACCTTCCTTCGGAGGGGAAGTAAAGCCGGCGGTCCCATGTCATAGATTTATGGCATGAAAAAGAACCTTCTACTAACTACACTTGGTGGAAGCTAAAATTTGTCAAGTCAACCCCTGGCACTATCCAGCCCATGACGGGCTAAGGCCGACCAAGCGACCGCTGCCCAGCCATTTGGCCTGCAGATATTGGGGTGACGCGTGATCAGCGCGTCGGGTCCCCTCGGCCGTTAATCTTGGTATTCGTGATCGGGGCGCTGTCTCACTGTCAGACAGCTACTCAATTGTCCTCACGAGGCTGAGTGCACCCCGTTCCAACCCTCACGTCAGTTTTAAAATCCCTGACGGAGCCGGGGATCGAACCCGGGGCCTCCGGGCGAGAGGCAGGCACGCTACCCCAACACCACGGGGCCGGCAGCTAAAATTTGTAGGTTAGTTTGATAACGCTATATTAGTTCCAACGTTCACTGCCAGGTACTGACTGCAATTGCATTTAGTAGCCACGTCCATTGCTAGGTGTCGTGGACGGTTGCATTTGGTAGCCTAGCAAAAGTGGGGACTACTTGAAAAAATTAATCGTCTGTAGTCCTTCTATCTGAATCACAGATAACACACACTAATACAGCCATCACAATTAACACCGGTTATCAGACAAATTCTACACACACCCAAAGTACGTGGGACTACACGACCGCGTTGTCGCAGCCCTAAACTAAGGAACCGACCAACGCATGTGGTGATTCCCAATTCGCTGTTGTGGAATGGTAGATGCTAGTTATTTGGCGCCGACTCAATGCTCTCTGCTCCTCACATGGCCCAAGCGAGGCTCAGTGCTATAGGGAAGGCTCTCACTGTATAACCCAAGTCCTGAAATAAATTACGGTATCACAAGAGGAGACAGCCTCCGTGGCTTAGGCGGCAGCACGCCGGCCTCTCACCGCTGGGTCCGTGGTTCAATTCCCGGTCACTCCATGTGAGATCTGTGCTGGACAAAACGGAGGCAGACAGGTTTTTCTCCGGGTACTCCGGTTTTCCCTGTCACAATTTCATTCCAGCAACACTCTCCACTATCATTTCATTTCATCTGTCATTCATTTAATCATTGCCCCAGAGGAGTGCGTCAGGCCTCGGCAGCCGGCACAGTTCATATCCTCACCGCTAGATGGGGGCTTCATTCATTCCATTCCTGACCCGGTCGGAGACTGGAAGCAGGCAGTGGATTTTCATTTTCATCACAAGAGGAAAGCAAATCCTACGAAAAATAAAATCCTTAACTACTGAAATTAGCCAAAATAACTTTTGTAATAATAGGTAAAATATCTGGAAATGATGTAGTAATAGATGTTGACTCCTCTGCTGTCTATAACCCACCCACCATCCCCTTTTTAGATCACGACTTTCATAGTAAAATTCTATTCGAGTCTGCCATTATCTGGGTGAATTATGGACAAATACAGCATTGCCAACTCCTCAATAATCTTTATTCAGTCCAATGGTTTTTGCCTAGACCATGAGAGGCAAGCAACCTGACCAATTGTGAAGTATATTTGAATCGTTAGATTCGGTCGTTACTAGCTATTGAAGTGATTGCATTCTAGGCTTTTTATTAGCCGATACTTTTCTAATTTCTTATTTACTTAGTGAGCTCTTGCAGTTGCTTAGGCAGGTTTAACACATAAATGTAACTGAGTTGACATTGTGGCTTTGTAGGTTGGTTGGTTGCTCAGTTTAGGGGCTGCGACAACGCCGTCATGTAGCCCCGTGTACTTTGGGTGTGTGTAGAATATGTTTGATAACCGGTGTTAATTGTGATGACTGTATTAGTGTGTGTTATCTGTAATTCGGGTAAGGACTGCAGACAATCAATTTCAAGTAGTTCCTACTTTTGCTATAAAATACTACTGTCAGTGGCATCTGGCTGCGAACTTGGCCACTAGATGCCACCTCAACGGGCACCTGGCTGTGAACTTAGGAACTTAATAGAGCATTAATACAACCTGCAAATTTAGCTTTACATAATCTTAGTGAGTGGAAGGTTCTTTTACATGCCATAAATCTATGACATGGTCCCGCCGGCTTTACTTCTCCTCCGAAGGAAGGCATACTTAGGGATTTTTAACGTTCTTAAAAAAATCGGACGACTTCGGCCGGGTTTGAACCCGCGATCTTGGGCATAGAAGCTACCAACTATGCCACCGAAGCCGCCATGTGGCTTTGTAGACTTAGCTGATTTGCAGCTGTTCCTATACTGGTGTCCATTTCACTATATATCTTACTCCCAGTCATCTGGATATCAGTAGGCTTCATTCAAAATATCCACCCGTCTGTTCGATGGAGAATTTAGTTGACTAAGATTCTTGAGACATACAGCCCCTAAACTTAAGAACCAACCATTCTTGAGACATAGTCAGATGAATGGAAACAGTGCGTGACCCTGGAGTGTTGTGAAATTCCATGTATCAAATGAAGGCCACCTAGAATTGACCAACCTAGAGGGATAAGGACCAAATTAAATCGGGTCCAGCACACCATGGTGTATGTTGGATCTCCTCTCTAAGCGCAAGGAATACCTTCCTGCTGCAATTGTAGTGCTGACGCTGAAGTGAGCCATATCATTCAGGACTTGTAGTTTGAGTCTTCAGTCTTTCGACTGGTTTGATGCAGCTCTCCATGCTTCCCTGTCCTGAGCTAATCGTTTCATCTCTACATAGCTACCACACCCTACATCCGAGGCAACCTGTTTAACATATTCTAACCTTGGTCTACCCCTACAGTTCTTATCCTTGACCCTTCCTTCTAAAACTAACTTTGCTATTCCTGGGTGTCTTAGGATGTTTCCTACCAACCTATCTCTTCTCTTCCTTAGCAGTCGCCAGAAACATCTCTCCACTCCCACTCGTCTTAATACCTCTTCGTTTGTAACCCTATCTACCCATCTGATCTTCATCATTCTCTTGTAACACCACATTTCAAACGCTTCAAATCTCCTCTTGACTGCTGCACCAATAGTCCAAGTTTCACTTCCATAGATTGTCACGCTCCAGACAAAGGCCTTCAAAAATGACTTCCTAATACCTAAATCTATATTTGATGTCAACAGATTCCTTTTCGGTAGAAATGCTTTCCTTGCCTGAGCTAACCTACTTTTTATATCCTCTTTGCTTCGTCCATCACTGGTTATTCTGCTTCCTAAGTAACAGAAGTCTCCTACTTCCTTTAGTTTTTCTCCTGCCAATTAGATGTCCATAGACGTTTCTGATTCAGGACTGCCTTCTGAGATCCTACAGAGCTGATGAAGGAAATCTGCACCAAGGAACACCACAGTCGATTGACTACACATTAGATTGCAAATTCTTCTTTGCAAACAACCAAAAGTATCTACCTCAGGTTTCTGTGTATCCAGACCAGGAAAGATTGGTTCAATTTTTATTATTACTATTGTTATTCTAGTATGATAAATATGGAGATGGTGAAACCTTAGAATATGCACAAGAAGAGCTTGCCACAGAATTCTGCGCAGATCTTCAGCAATATTCGGGTAGGCTTGGTATTGGCAGAATACGCCTCTCCCACTTCACTTCAGTAGTTCGCTGGCTGCAGTTCTGAACGGACCGTCTGCCCAGCCGGAGGCTTGGTTTGCTAAACTGTGACTGGTGTTGAAGTGAGATCTCAGCGCGTGTATGTAAAGATTGATTTACACAGTAGTTATTACCTGAGACAGGACACAGTAACCTATACCATAATTAGCCTATATTGTTTGCTGCTTCCTTGCACTCTACGCTTGAATTACAGCTGTAGACCGCGTCTCGCAGCGAGCCCGCAGGGTTGAAGAATGCAGTGAGCCCGGTAATCAGCATTCAGGGAACACACAGGCCCCGTAATGAGCATTAAACTACGCCGATTGATATTGGTATCTGCGCATCGTTGAATTTCGGCAAGCTCTTCTTACGGGTACTCTACCAAGAGTAACAGAATTTGAATATCTAGATTCTGTCATTGCTGAAGATGGCGCGATAACCGCCGGTATAATCCTAGGGCCACGTCTGTGGAACAAATGGCGCAAACTAACAGGAGTTTTATGTGATCATAAAATACCCATAAGAACCAAGGTTAAAGTTTATAAAACTGTTGTGAGACCAATCCTACTCTATGGTAGTGAAACATGGGCTACTACAAAGGCGCATGAGCAAAAGCTACATACCACAGAAAGGCATATGTTATCTTGGGCAGGTGGAGTTACTCTCAAAGATAAAATCCGTAATGAACAGGTGTTGGGCAGTTTCAAAGTAGCGCCTATAACTGAGAAACTTTTTTAGAGTGGTATGGACATGTTATGTGAAGACCGGAAAATCGTGTAGTGAAGAAGTGCCTTTCCATGGCTACACCAAAGAGAGGGAGCGGCAGACCTCAAACAATATGGATGATTAAAGTCCGGAGGGACATGAGAGCTTTGTTTCATTCAAATCCATAATGGAATTTTTTAGGTCCGTATTGACAAATAACTAATAAACGAATTTAAGAGGAAAACTCCGTCAATCAATACTTATGTATCAAAACATATATACATCGGGTACATGTTTTGAACCTAATAGGTCCTTCTTCAGCCCTGAATTTCAATAAATTTTGCAATCATGATACAACTAACATCAACATGATTGATTGCAAAATTTATTGAAGTTCAGGGCTGAAGAAGAACCTATTAGGTTCGAAACATGTACCCGATGTACGGTAAATATGTTTTAATACATAAGTATTGATTGATGGAGTTTTCCTCTTAAATTAGTTTATTAGGGACATTAGAGTATTGGGCCTATCTGCTGATGATGCTTTGCAACGAAACGACTGGTGCCTCAGGATTAAGAAAATAAAAACGGGAAAAGGCGAGGAAGAAGAAGAAGATTACTATTGTTATTCTACCAACTGACAGCAGTAGCTGGCGAGCCCAGTTTTCTGTGGACTTGGAGAGATGTGGACTTGATCCGCACAGCCCTTGAAATGGTTCCCCGTGTTTTCCTATTTTCAACTCCAGGCAAATACCAGGACAGCACCTTTTAATAGGTCACGGCCGCTTCCATCCAATGCCTCGCCTAGTTTCATTCTTCTCCACTCATTTCATCTCTCACAAACTCCTCGCATGAGGTTGGCATCAGTAGGGCATCCGGCCGTTAAATTACCCACCACAGGAAGGAAAAATATCTTTGCATCCCTTCCCCGACCCCGTTGAAACGGGAATAATAAGGGGTAGATATACATAATTAATATTAACATAGTTATCATTATTATTCTTTCTTAATGTAGGCAGGCTTGCTGCGTGGCTCAGCGGTAACATTCTTGCCTGGTGTTCCCAAGGTTACAGGATGAAATCCTGGCACAGCCAGTAGGCATTTGAGGGTGCACAAATGCGAGGGAGCTGCATTAGCAAATTTAGTGGCACATTAAAGATCCCCTTCGAGGCAAAATTCCGGCACTCCGGCGTTTCTAAAAGCCACAATTGTTAAAAGGGATGCAAAACTAATACCGTAGTATTATTAACGTAGGCAACTATCCAAGGCAATTTAAGAAATTCAATCTGACAGCAGCCACCATCTAGGCACATGTCGGAATGCCAACATACAGTACTTCAAGTCCCGGGGTTAGGGTTGGCCGACGTTCCGTATTACCTGGAACAATTCCGTTTTTTTCCTG
Source organism: Meconema thalassinum (assembly GCA_946902985.2). Taxonomy (NCBI): domain Eukaryota; kingdom Metazoa; phylum Arthropoda; class Insecta; order Orthoptera; family Tettigoniidae; genus Meconema; species Meconema thalassinum. The sequence continues at coordinate 197,573,839 of OX336395.1, forward strand.
CTTTGTTCCGCGTTCAGTTTCAATCTTTAACGGAACGCCAAATATTCCGTTTTTTGGTTAATTTGATATATACAATTTCGTGCCAATTTTCAAATGTCCCATTTCAGAATTGATTGTAATATCTAGCTTGTTTTCTGCTGAAACAGGTGCAAGTTTGAAGGAGAAAATGATTTCTATGTCTGTGTCAGATAGATGGGTAGGCGTACATGTTACAGATTTATTAGGGGCAACAAAAATAAGAAATATCTTAGTCCTTGTGAAGTTAATACTCTGCATTTTCCCCTCCAATGCTTTTACGGAGAGAGTTTCTTCTGTCATGAATATCAAATGGAGAGATGATAGAAATGGAAGCTCCATTAGTTTGATAAAACAAGAATTGTTCACATATTACAATTATGACGGAATTTGTAGTGAATTTTATCAGAAGGTACTGGTACTTACAAATAAAAAATCCTTGCAAAGGGTCGTTCAAATGAAAAGCATTTATAAGTTGCTGATGTCATAGACCTATATGATATGTCAGCAATATCTAGTTTTAATTTTTTGTATTTGTTTATGTAATGCTTATTTAATACATTTATGTGTATTATTTATTTAACAACCTTGATTAAAAAAACAAATTTTTGGGACATGTTCAGTTTTTCCATTCTTGAAATCTGGCAACCCTACCCAAGGCATCTGCTCATTTCTAGACCAAATAAATGCAACCATGCAAACTACTACAAGTGCCACACAAACACAGGTTATATCAGACAAATTAACATGCACACAAATACCTGGAGCTTATGATCAAGATTTACCAATAACAACTGCCATACTTATTTTTAGGCGGCTTGTGGCGCAGTGGCTAGCATTAATGGCTGTCATCCATGAGGTCCAGGTTCCTTTACCAGCTCTGCCAAGAAATTTTATCCTGGCCTGAGGCTTCACCTTAGTGAGGTAAAACTGAGAAGATTCCCACCTCAGCCATCCTGGAAGTGATTTTCTGTGGTTTTCCCACTTGTTCATCATCTTCATTTCCCCTTCTCCAGATGACACTGGGTGGGGACAAATATGGTTCCTCTCCACTTTGTTCTGTCATTCCACCATTCCTCTTCCGATACGGTGTTCCAATCCAGGTTCCAGGTTCCGTTTTTTACTCCAGACAAATGTCGGGATAGTTCCTAACGTAAGGCCACGGCCGCACCCTTCCCAATCCTCCACTGAATTACAAATACCTGTACATACAATACTACAGACACCACAATAACACGAGTTATCACATAAATTCCACGAACTACCATGGTGTCCAAGCCCCTCAAATGAAACAACTTATTTTATACGACAGGTGCAGTGCTCTTAAGGCAGATAAATGCCTCATTTTTCACAGCTCTCATGTGAGCACTTCTGGAATTTTTTAGAGAATACCAGTTAACAGGTTCAGACAGCCTCTTGACTTTGGGAATTTCATACTTAGGTAGCCTGAGGCTGCTGGTTGGAAAGGTTTCCAAGATTACCCAAGCTGATAAAAGAACTTCTGGTGGACATTCCTCCCAAGATTTTGTTTTAAATGCTTCCTAAGTAAATAACAGTGCACGTGGTCTCATAAGGGTGGTGTAATGCTGGCACAGCAGAGAGTTTAGTTTGTATGTAACGGAGACCCTCGCTTGCCCGCTCGCCCGTGGCGCGAACCTGTCTCCTGCCACGCACTTTGCCGTTATGCGGCGCCTGCCCGGCACTGAGTCATTGAGTATAGGAATTTGTACTTAACCTAGTTCACAGCTGGTGCTGAAAATGTTTGCCATTCACTGCTACACATTGCTGGCACCTTTTTATGAAACTGGCATTTACTCTCTGAAGTTCCTCCGCACCGATTGACTGTATTTCAGCTGTAATGTAGTCTTTAAGCTTTTTTATAGTGTGAGGGTTTCTTGCATACACTCTATTTTTAAGCGTCCCCCACAAATAAAAGTCACATGGTGATAAGTCTGGGCTTCGCGGGGGCCACACGTTCCGACTTATAATCCTCGTACCGAAAATGCGACACAATTCTGTCATGGATGCTTCGGCAGTGTGACCAGTGGCAGAATCTTGTTGGAAGTAATTTGACAACCGCTCTCCATAAGTCAGTTCGTCAAAAAATTGGTCAAGGATCACATTGAAGTACAAATTTAAGTACAAATTCCTATACTCAATGACTCAGTGCCGCGCCAGTGCCACATAATGGCAAAGTGCCTGGCGGGAGACAGGCGCGCAACGCGGACAAGTGAGGGTCTCCGTTACATACAAACTAAACTCTCTGTATATTGTTCTCTAACTTACCTGTGCCATGTCTACCAATTAACTCAAGTTATGAGATGGGAAGATAATGGAGGATTAAACTAAAAATTGCCTACCTAAATACAATGAATTTTGGAATGTATTCTGCATATTTTGAAAATACAAAATATTCGTGAAAAATATTTTCGATGCAGATACAAAATACATGGTCCAAATTGTATTTTAGATCCAAAAATACATGTACATTTAAAATACGTATTTTCGATACTGCCCAATTCTGATAGGAACACAAAGGACAATCATAGAAGGAAAAAGGAACCATATGAAGGTTAACTTAGGAAAACACAACAAGGTGGTCATACAGTGAATTAATGGAAAGGAAAAGGAGGATAGGAACACAGATAAAGGACAAACACAATGACAAGCAGGTGCAAGCAGAGGGAGAGATAAATGAAAAAAAAAAAAAAAAAAAACAACACGAAAACCATAGCCTCATGTGCAGTTATTCTTGCCATTGACAGTCTGAGAGTTGGTTGGTCCTTAGTTTAGGGTCTGCGACAACGCGGTCATGCAGCCCTGTGTACTTAGGGTGTGTGTAGAATTTGTCTGACAACCGGTGTTAATTGTGATGGCTGTATTAGTGTGTGTTATCTGTGATTCAGGTAAGAATTGCAGACGATTAATTTTTTCAAGTAGTTCCTACTTTTGCTATCAAATGCTACTGTCCATGACATCTAGCTACTAAATGCCATTGAAGTCAGCACCCGGTGGCAAACATTGGAACTAATAAAGCTTTATCAAACTAACCTACAAATTTTTCTCTTCCACAAGTGTAGTTAGTGGAAGGTTCTTTTTCATGCCATAAATCTATGACATAGGACCGCCAGCTTTACTTCCCCTCCGAAGGAAGGCATACTGAGGGATTTTTTACAGTCTGAATGTGTTGAAACATCAAGTTAGTTCAGACCATAGAAGTTAACACCCTCTATTTGTTGTTGCAGGTGCAGTTGATAGACTTGTGACCAGTCATGGCAGCACCTGGAGGTGAGTTAAGTCTCTGATGTTAAACGTACAAGCTGGAATATACTACGTGATCAAAAGTATCCAGATTTCTCTGAAGCATGAATTTCCCCTAGTAGGCACACAGTGGAACATATGGCCAGTGGTCGCAGTAGCTTGCATACAGCTCTAGATAACAGAATAGGATGTTCAATGTGGAGAGGTGATAGGAGTCTGTGTGGGAGATTTCCACCCTTTGAAACATCCTTAGGTCCATAGTCTTGGATGTGATAGTGAAGTGGAAATGTGGTGAGATGTGTAGCCTACAGTCCAACAAAGTGCCCACGTTGACCTCCTGGGATTGTCAAGCATTGATCAGATCATTTGTGGGTTATTTGACAATCAAACATCGCACAGGAAGTTTTTCTGGGTCTACTCCAATCATCATGACCAGGGGCCTGTTCCAGGAATGAACTTTGCAACTTTTCACCTTGCACTTTGCACTTTTCAGTTCAGATTTTGTTCCACCATCACTTTTCAGATTTGTCTTGAAAAGTGAAAAGTTAGGAATCAAGTTAGGAATCTTTTCCCTTTTGAAGCCTGTTATGTTCCTCCATTGGTGCAGAAATGCAAAGTGCAAAGGAATGAAGTGAAAAGTTTTCAGAATTTTAGCAAAGATTTAAGCTGTTAATGAACAAGTCTCTACACTATTTTCTCGGCGCAGAATTTGGTTTAGTGTTATACATATGTTGGGACGAGAGCTTTTGTTATCATGAAGTGAGGTTAGTGATGAAGAATCTAACAAGGCGACGTACAAAGACGGGATGAATTTTCAGAACCTCAATTCGATGGAATTTCGTGAGTGTTTTCTTATTACCCCAATACAAGCTCGCTATTTATTGAAACCTGCAACAAAAAGAAGTCGATCTCTTTCTGGAAAAAGAAGAAATTCTTATAAGCTTACATTGGTTAGGAAATTGTGCCCAGCAAGGTATGGCAGCAATCATGGGACATCAAAATCAACTATTTGCAGAACTGTTACTAAAGTCCTCAAGTTCACCATGAAAAGTAAAGCATTAAATAATGGAGTATTACACAGTTTGATCATGGGATAAACATGATGGGATCATTCCTACGCAAAGACTTTTCACTTGGCAAAGAAATTGAAAAGTAATACATAGATCATGGTGGAACAGAAAGACGTAGCACTTTGCAAGAATTGAAAAGTGAAAAGTTGCAAAGTTTATCGTGGAACAGGCCCGGCCCTGATAATTATGTGCTTAACTTTTCAGAGATATGTATTTAATTATGTGCTTAAAAGTGGAAAATATGTGATAAAGTTTACAAAATATGTTCTTAAATTTATATCACATTCATGTGAAATATAGTCAAAACGTCCAGCTGCTTGAATAATCCATAATCCTGTTTACAGTACAAAATGTTCCCGCTTAATAGGCCGGGGCTTGCCTCTGTTTCCGAATCCTACAATACTTACTGCAGATGCGCGATACGAAGCCATGTATGTGCCGTTTTCAAATTTCATTCTAAAGAGCAGAAGAAAAGGTCACTTCAAAAACTTTCATAGCACTCCGTCATTACTCTCAAGTTTCCCAGACCACTGTAATTTCAAGTAAAATTTCCTAAGATATGGACTATTGGAGGCTTAATGAGACTGTTGACTCCAGCCCCCCCCCTGCTATACTTATGGCTGGGAATTCCTGTCGAAAATGTGGGCAGCAGTTATCTAAGGAGTGCAACATACCACCAAATATAGGAAATATGTACTCATGAATAAATTCGCCAGAAATTGTATTTATTTATAAAAACGACAAAAATTTGTAAATAGAAAATATTTTGTTAAATAGTAGTACATTATGCAACGAGCCTATAATGGCAATAATTAAGACATGAGTATGTTTATAATTTTTTTACGAGTGTCTTAATTACCATTATAGGCGAGTTGCATACGACTGTTTATGTTCGACGATAATTATAACTTTATTATATGTTTTAACATAAATATTCATAAATATCTGTGGGAATTAGTAACTTCAGTTAGTGAACAGAGCGCGCTGGGTGGTTTGCTGACTGAACAGAGCGCATGCGTGGGTCAAAGAATTTCGAAAGCAGAGACCATTTACTTTGCTTGGCAATGCTATTGTTTACAGCCTGCATGATGTCTAGTGCCGATCAGAACTAATATTGTCACCGAAGTCGTTTGGAAGCAATGCGCTGTGTAGAAATTGGTGTTGGGGATATTAAGGTACAGTGCTATTTCTTATCTCATATTCACTAGTTTATTTACGGGAACATATGGGACGGTGAACTTTCCATGTCGGTAATTTATATAGAACGATGCTGTGTTGCTAACTTCTGGACGTAGATTCATAAATTTCTTGTATATGTCATAGTATTTTCTTGTTACCGTAAAGGTTCGTGTTGGTTTTGTCTTTGTGTTTGTGATTGTAACTACAATGGTTGATCCGATATCCAATTTGAACTTTCAAATCATGTAATTCATATCTGACATGTTGGATTTTGAGCGCATGCGCGAAGCTATCCTTACCTAATTGGTCAATGAATGAGCTCTGATTGGCTGGAGAAACTGTTTCATAATGAAGAATAGTAATATAATGACCCTCATTATGATACAGTTTTCTGACATATAATATTTACATTTCGACATCGTCGAACATAAAATATATTTAAACACGTAACTATCCGGGCCTTAATCATGACTTGGGCTTGCGGTGCAAGTAGCACAACCAAGCAAATTATTTAAATGAATTAGCTCCCATAAAATTGTAAAATGACTGGCATTTTTTATAATTGAAGGTGTGAGAATGGAAACCAGATATCAACCAAAAGAATATACTACTGCAAGTAACAGAAAATAATCAATCAGTGGACAGGAAAAGAACAGAAACACAGATAAAAGGACTAACACAATGACAGGTAGGTCGAGATGGAAGGAGAGATAAAAGGGAAAAACGCACAAAAAGGACAGGAATAATCTGCACAGCTGGACTCGTTGCCATTTTAAAAGCCCCCCCCCTAAGGGTTCACATCTAGTGGGATGTGGGTTGGCGACCACGGGGGCCCAGCTGAGTCCGGCATTGCTTCCACTTACTTGTGCTGGCCTCCTCGCCGTCTTCTTTCCTGTCGACCTCACTTGGTCAACTCTTGTTCTCTTCCGATCCCGACGGTATTAGGGTATCCGAGGCCTAGGGAGTCTCTTCCTTTCCCGCCTTAATTAACCCTTGTCTCATCTTTTCTGATACCCTCTTTCTGCGAGGGGGTCAGTCTTCTTTTTCTTTTCATGTTATCTCCTGCCTTTTGCTCAAGGCCCTCAAGGAGGCAGGGTGCATGTAGCCACACCACTTCTGGTGCACCATGGATATTGCTACACCCTCAGGGGCTCACGGCTGGTGAGTTCGGAAGTTGGCGACCCCAAGGGATTCCTGAGCTGGGTCCGGTTCCCCCCCCCCCCTTTATCCATTACCTCTGGAGCGGACCCTCTCCTCTTTCACTTTCATATCTGCCTTTCATGGCTCTCCTTCCTTCCAAGTCCCTCAATTCGCATTCTTCGAGGGTTGAGGGCATTTCTTTTCCTCCTGTCCTTTATTTGCCTTATTCTCCTTTCGTTTTCCATTTCTTCTTCTAGTATATAAGTTAGTAGTTAGTTTTAGTTATAGTTGACCTGTCATTATCATCTTCACGATCACCCAACCCATTAGGGACCGATAACCTAGATGTTAGGCCCCATAAAACAACAATTATCATCATCATCATCATCGTTTTAAAAGGTGGGCATTCACAACATCAATCCAAACAATAACACTTCAGTGCTATAACCCCCTGCAGTGGCATAACTAGGGTTTTCTTCTGAAGGGGGATGAGCGGAGTCAAAATTACATTGGGGGAGGGAGTTTCGGTCATAATGAAAAATATACAATGATAGCAAATATAGGTACGATCCTGTAGTTTCAAATCCTCCTTTTTTCCCCTCTTAGTGTTTGATTTCATTAGCATTTGATACATTGTAATCAATGTGCAAATGCTCTAAATTGAACAATTTTGCGAAATATCTAGGAATAAACAACAGTTCCCAGCTTAACTTAAAACAGCAATACAACTTAATACAATACTATTCACTTTCCACAATGACACTAAGACTCGAATACTAACAGAAAGGCAACTGACAAGTGGTGTATTTTTGGAAAGGGATGACTAGATATAGTTCCACACAACTCTCACTGCCTCCTCTCTAGCTAACTGAACAGCTGACCATTTTGCTCATTCAGTAACTGTTACGTTAGACTTCTTCTTTATGTGCCGTCTCCGCGTCGCAGATTGGCGATCATCATTGCGATCCTTTCTCTCGAGGTTGCCGTTCGAAACAGAGATGCTGATTCAAGTTCAAACCACTCCCGCAAATTCTTGAGCCAGGAGATCCTCCTCCTGCGTGGTCTGTGCCGTCCTTCAATCTTGCCTTCCATGATTAGCTGCTGGAGTCGGTACTTGTTATTTCGAATCACGTGGCCAAAATATTGTAGCTTCTGTTGCTTGATGTTGTAGAGCACCTCCTTCTACTTGCCCATCCGATCCAGCACCTCGGTGTTTCTCATCTTGTCGGTCCACGATATACGAAGCATGCGACGGTACAGCCACATTTCAAATGCTTCCATCTTCTTCTCCAAGGTTTTAGTTAATGTCCACCCCTCGTGCCCATACATTAGTATGGGAATTATGTAATACTCGAGGGCAAGTAGTCTCGTTCTCAGACTAAGATCTCGGTAACACAGCAGATTCTTTATTTTGCTCAATGCGAGCTTTGATTTCATGGCTAACGCTAAAAATTTGACACGAGTGGAAAGAAATGCTTCCAAATTAGTAAGTATAAAGTTACATATCCAATCATTTGCCATCAATCCGACGATTGGTTTTACTAAAAATTAGAAACTTGTGCAAAATTGTATTTTTTGTTATTCGACTCGGGGGGGGATTTTCCCCCTGATCACCCACTGTAGTTATGCCACTGGCCGCCTGTGAGCTGGATTTGATCTCCCAGTCTCGTCAGGAGGACATGCAGCAACCAGTTCTTCTGTCCCTCAGAGCAATGTATAGGCAAGGGCATTCTTCAACCAGAACTTCCGTCTTGAAGTGTTAGCTATAGAATGGAATGAAAAATCACAGGGAAGAAAGACTGGGAAAGAAAAAAGATAACAAGACATGCGAAGTGGAAACCGTACAGGACAAACACAGAAGGAGAACTGAACCATGTTGAGGTTAAATAGATCTACAGGATGGTACATGAAATGATACGAAGTGTTTATTGATACGAGTTACCATTTTCTTGTTGAATAAAACCTTGGTCAATACATGCTCAAAGAAACATATACTACAATGAAAATTGTCTTCCATTGAAACGACCTGACAAGCCTGAGTGAAATTAATTACCTGCATGTGGAAACGTTCATGTAAAAAAAAATCCACATAATGTTTGCAATGTGTGGCCTTGCTCCATCTTGCATGAATCACTGCGTGTTTAAGGACAAAGCAGTAGCAAGAAACTTTGGAACATGCTCTAATAACACTGTTCACATTTTCTTCAACCTTGTGGCCCACACTGTAATCCTCGGAGTGAGTTCATTCACGAAGCACTTGTGGATTTTCAGTAGCCTTTAAAGCGTACAATTTTTTTCTTAACCACACTGTCTAAATGAAAATGTGCCTTGTCAGAAAACCAAACGTTGTTAAAAGTTTGTTGCCTATCTGTCCAGCGAGGAAACAGTTAGTCTCTGCCACTTGTGTTCATCAGTGAGCTTCTGCGCAGAGTTCATCTTGTGACATGTGAAGGTCACTTATAAGAATTCATTGAACGGAGCATCTGGATATTCCCTGTTGTACTGCTGCCTTTCTAAACGATTTGCTGGGGCTTTTCTGTACAGTTTCCCCTCTGTGGGTGGGGGGTTTAGAATACACCCACGGTATCCCCTCCCTGCCTGTCGTAAGAGGCGACTAAAAGGGGCGACCTTGGCTATACTTTAAGGACTCCACGTTGTTTTGTGAATTGGACCCCCAGTGGGTGGGAGGAAGCGAATACATCCACGGTAATCCCTGCCAGTCGTAAAAGGCGACTAAAAGGACTTCTCGGAACGGTCCCCTTTCGAGGGTTTGACAGTCAGCTCTAAAAGACATACACCCGTGCGGTATAATTCTCATTAGGTTATATCCCACTTCTTTCCGTTACTGCTTTCAGGGTCTGGCAACCAAAATTTATATATGTGCGTGCTGTTAGGGGATGGGCCACTTACGCTTGCGACTACGCTCGCAAGCTTGTTCCGGTCTTGGCCGCGCCGACAGGTGGGTGTGTCATGTACCCGTGCAGTAGTATCCGCCTGACTACGCAGGTCCCCGCACAGCCGAATGTATGAGCTGTAAAATCCAGTATATGCCAAGGGGTACATGCCGATACGGCATTGTAAAACATCGGACCCCCGGGCAATGCCTTCCAAGCTAGGCGGGCCTTGCCCTGGCTGGGTAGCGCCTACTGTGACGGCCCGTGATCGGATGTCGGTGGCATTCGGGGATGATGATCTGGCCATGAGTTCAAAAAGAAAAATCCCCAAACAGGGTGGTCCTACACCCAAGTCTTTAACATTTGATTCCCTACGGGGATCAACCCCCTGGGAACAATCTGTGCGTGAAAATCTGGGTGCTAACACCCCCAAGTTTCTGGTAGCTACCAGAACAGATGGGGGTGATTTCAAGCTGGTAAAGAGTATTTTGTTTTCTCGCCACATAGCAGGTGTCTATGGTGAGCTTGAGAAAGTACAAAAGATGAGGAACGGTAGCTTGTTGCTCAAGACTAGGACTGGTGAGAAAGTTGAACAACTTGTGCAATGTGACCACTTTGGCGAAATTCCCGTCAAAGTGGAAAAGCACACGTCCCTGAATCTGGTCCGAGGAGTTATTTTCCACCGGGACCTGATTCTGAACACTGACGAGGAGCTCAAGGAGGATATGCAGCACCGTCACGTGACTGATGTCCGGCGCATTACGCGCAAGGTCAATGGTCAAATCGTGGATACTGGTGCTTTCATTATTTCCTTTGAGCTTTCGGTGCTCCCAGAGAAAGTCAAGGTTACAAGTTACCGTTGTGACGTACGGCCTTATATCCCTCCACCAATGAGGCGTTATAAGTGCCAGAAGTTCGGGCAAATGTTATCCCGATGCTCGAGCCCCGAAATCTGCGGAACATGCGGTAGGGTACCACACGAAGCGGAAGAATGCACAACACCTTATCAGTGCACTAATTGCCCTGGATTTCATTCTCCTCGGGACAGGAACTGCCCTGACTTCCTGAGTGAGAAGAAAATCCAGGAGATCAAAACCCTGGATGGTCTCACCTACTGTAACCTTTTGACAGCCCACACGTTGAGCGTACAATGTGGCAGTTTGGCTAGCCCACACTGTTGGGAGATAAATGTAACTGTTTACCTTTGCCTAAGCTATGTTGTTTTAATGGGCGCCAAGACCTCAATGCAATGTTGAAATCTAAATTTGTATTTAACAACGTCTAGCTCTGGCAGAACACCTTCAAGACACTATTCACTCAGATCGTGGTATGATTTGATCATTAACCCAACAAACAATTGTATCAGGAGAAGGAATTGGTCTATATCTAATGCTACCTACTGAAAGCAAAGATTGCATTGTAAAAGAAATGAATTTATTATATAAAACAAGTATAGCAAAATTAATAATAATAATAAGTACAAAATTTAAATTGGAGCGTTGTGATTTGAATATTACCGATAGAAAATTATGTGAAAACGGAGTCTGATAAATTGATTTTACTCTTATTTCCAAGCTATGAAGTTACTGAAATATGAAATGTAAAACAAAGAAAAATGAGAGATTGCGTATTTCTCCGTCATTTGCGCTTACCACTGGAAATTGCCAAAGCATTTCCCTCGTACTTGATGATGCTGTGAGCTTCCCACAGTCTCCTGGACGTCGTCATCTCCGTCGGAATTTGATGATATTCTGGTAGATTAGATAATTCTATGGTCCGTACCTCGGACCCAAACACTCGTACAACCGCACTGGTTAAGTTTTGCAAAAGTTAGTCTTCAACTCCACTGAACATCGGAGCGACACGCACTTGCAACCGTACACCGCAAGTTCTACACAGATAGGCCTCGTTTCACGGCGCGTCGAACGATATATCCACACGTTGGCTCCCCCACCATGGTACCGTCTTCCAGCTTACGTTGTCTCCCCTGATTGGCTGAGCACGCCGCTAGATCCCCACTCTGCCTCATTACACTCGGCGCGCGAGAGGGAGAAGTCGATTTCCGTTCCAACAATTCGCCTTTTCTAGACCTTGCGACCCAGCCTTGCGTAATACTTCTCGACAGGAATCAGCTTGTACTTGAAATCCCAGTGAGTCACGTCTCTCGTTATACCCTAACTGACGAAAACTCCGTAAAATTCCGTAATCACATAATTTTCTATGATATTGTCGTTCGTAATAATTTGCTTGATAGCGTTTTCTAAGACATAGAAAACCTATCTGAATGCTAATAATTTTTATAAAATGCTCCGAAAATACCTTAATAATAATTATAATAAATTAATAATAATAATAAATTAACATGAAAAATTCTCTTGGCTGAACAATTTGCCACGTAAATAAATATAGAATGGCTTCCTACTGACTTATGCCAGTTGCATAAAACCCCTTGAAAAACACGTTACATATTCGCCTCGGATCATCGGATGATTTACCGTGACGACGGTCCATTATCCGATTATCCCAGACACGTTAATAAACCCCATCCAAAATACATATTACATAAATGAAATCACCCTAAATTACAGATATATACACTCATATTTTTTCTTCACGCACTTTGCGTCAAAGTTTGTTGTCACTATGGATTGCACTTTGCAACCAGTCCAATGTTTTACATATGGAATAGTGTTCCACGGATATTTCCGCCTCTCAAATTTCTCTATGTTGGAGAAATAGACATAATTAATGTGTGAGCACTATGTATTTATGATGTCATATCACACGCATTGAAGGTGTTCTGATATATTTATATCACCATAGAACTTCCTAATTTCACTGGAGGTCCCCTCCTTATGGTGACATTTAATTCCACTTATCACTGAGCACACGATCACACTATTGTGGCAGCGCCTCGTGACCATAATACTTAATCTCTCTTTAAAGTAGATTAAATTAATATTGACTTCTGAAAAAAAAAAAACAGTAAATGCGCATTACATATAACACCAAATATTTCTGTGCCGTAATCGCCCTGTCTTGTTAAGTTCCCGTTAACCATATTCTACTTAATACTAGTTCTCAACACAGACCATTTCTCCTCACACAAATAATACCATTGTACAAATTATCTTAAATTACACACTTACAAATCTTACATGGCGAGGCCGTAAACAGAAATCACGTGTGCTGATATGTATGAGTTTCATGAAGGACTGTCTCGCATTCTGATGGCCCATCTTTTATCTCGTGGACGCCTTAAGCTAACAAGCCCTATACAAGCGCTCCCCCATCTCTTGGAGATAAATGGGAACCCATCAGCGCTGCCAAAATGGCCTTGGTGCATCGAGACAATTTAGTGCTCAACAGCATCCGACAATCCCGTCATATTTCCCTGTACCTTAAAAACTCTCATTTACTTACATACTACCCCCCTGTGTGACTTCTGATACGCCTGCCTGGAAGACCATCTCCTCCCACGCACCAAATACCACACTTACTCATTTGATAGGCTGGCTCGCCAGCTAAACACACTCGCTTTATGACACATATTTTCGTAGACTATGTATATTATACGTCCCGTATAATCTGTTTCCCTCACTATTCTCCAGCACATATGCTGTTTTTCCAATACGTTTGGAAACTATAAATGTTTCTGCGTCACCTGCTTCCAACCTTGCAAGTGGCTCCCTTAAATGAACGTCATCACGTTGCTCTACCTAGCATATTTCTCAGTGTCTGTAACGATGCCCTGTTGCTACTGTCCACACATGCTAACCCTACCTTCCTATGGTGTCACACCTCTACTCGACACTCTATGACCTAAAAATGTCACTTCTGACTGACAGAATGACGACTTAGACAGCTTCAAAGTGAACCCTGCCTGATCTAACTTCTGAAAAACTATATTTAAATGACGTAGATGCTCCTCAAAACTGCGTGAACTAATTACCATATCATCTATGTAAATGGTTACAAACTCTCCTGTGTCATCCCCTAATGCGATGTTTAAAGCCCTAATTAAAGCTGCTGAACTACTCTTTAACCCATAAGGTGTTCTACAAAATTGATAAAGGTTATATTTATGACTAAAAGCTGTAAATGGTCTATCTTCGTACATAAGTGGCACTTGCCAAAAACTGGAACTCAAATCTACACAAGTGAAATACTTCTTCCCCTCAAATGTTTGCATTAATTCCTCTATTGACATAGATTTCAGCTGATCTGAACTAATTCTACTGTTAACCAAACGAGCGTCTAAACAAATACGAACAGTGCCGTCGGTCTTGGGTACCGTTATCAAAGAATTAACATACGGACTGTTAGAGTGCTCAATAATCCCATCTTCAAGCATCTGATTAATTTGTGCCTCAACTGCACTCTGATAAGCGAAAGGTACAGGATATCTATGTCCTGTGAATACTGACCTATCAATAACGTTCAATGAATGTGTATAGCAATTGGCCATACCAATGCGATCCTCAAAAACTCTCCTATTACACCATAACACATCATAGAGCCGAACACACTGTTCCACCTCTATATTACCCTGAAATGCAGCCTCACGTAACGAGTCCTCTAGACTTCCGTTCGTAATCACACTGCCCACAAAACATGGAGAACCCCGCTCTACGGCTGGCGATATCTCATTTAAAGTACAAATCACACCTACAATACTACTCCTCTGAATATGGTCATTGAACGCTACTTCTACTTCAGAATCTCCCCATTTAAATTTCAAACTCCCTACATCATAACATAATTTACCAGACACTCTACTTAGCCACTCTGAACCCAAGATAACACTGAATACTAAATTTGGAATTACAAGACAAATCTGCTTCTCTACATGATTATTAATTTTAATGTCTACTAAAACTTGCTTAGAAATTACTTTAGACCTCTTCCCAACAGCTGTGATAACAAAAGTGCTTTTAATTGGCATCTCCTCAAAATTTACTCCAGTTCCTTTCATTTTATCATAAAATGCACTACTTATGCAACTCTTCATACAACCACTATCAATTAAAACATCTGTGTACGCCTCGGACACGTTAAATTTAACTATGGGGCTCTTACTAACCACTTCCTGAATAATACCTTCATCATTTAGTTCATGTAATAATTCATTTCTTACATTTAGGTCATAGGGTTCCTGTATAATTGTATGGACAGGGCATGCTACAGACTGAGATTCTGACCTTACTTCGCAGCCTGGTTCGCGTTTAAAGAACCGCTACAGCTGGCCGTAGTACTACTAACTACTAAACTGGTCTGGTTGTTCTGGGCTGTGTTGTCATTGTTTGGCTGTATATTACTATCACTAGGCTGTCCTCTTCCTTGACCCCTATTCTGGTTGTAATTATTGTCATTATAATTTCTCCCTTGATTTTCCCTGAAATCATTGTTTCTCCCTTGATTTCCCCTGTATTCATTGTTCCTCCCTTGATTTCCCCTGAAATCATTATTCCTCCCTTGATACTGATTACCATAGCCATTTCCTCTGTTCTGATTTAGCTGATTACTATTATTTCTATTTTGAGCGTTGGCCCCTTCGCCACCGTTCCCTTGAACTTCCTGATTCCTGGCTTCATTAGGTCTATTATTATTATTACCCTGGTTCCGATTGAAATTGTCCTCATAACCCCCTCTCCCTAGTGCATCAAATGTGCTTAACAAATTTTCTACTTGTGATATTGTCTTTACATTCTGGATACAAGCAGCCTCCTTGATCCTATAGGGAAAGTGCCTAAGTAGCAACCTCACCACATCACTTTCCTCCTTCAAGCCATCCAGATATTTACACACTAATACCTGCCCTAAAAAGTATTCGGTAATGGTGGAGCTTCCTTTAGGGTTATATTTACCACACACTACTCCCTCACGATGCTGCGACTGAATAACCTCATTCCAGAACTTTTCACAGAATTTCATTTTAAAATCATTGATATCAGTAAACTTGTCTCTGTAGACAGCAAACCAATTCCTCGTTTCCCCCACAAACACTTGTTCTAAAATTTCAACTACCTGGCACCACTCAATACTACCATTTTCCAACCTTTCCCCGAATTTATTTTCTATAGTGTTCATGAACTCCATTGGGCACCCCTGTCGATTGCTGAACTTACCCAGTTCTACCTCCCTGTGTGTGCTATTCACAAAAACTGGCCTATTCTGACTATTTTCTTGCCTGATCCTAGCTTTTAATTTTAATTCTAATTCTGCGATTTTCTCCTCAGCCTTCCTCTCAATACTGTTTACTGTTAATTTAATGTTTCCTTCTGATTCTTCTACTTTATCATATAGCTTTGCTTGTTTCTCCTCAATCTTGCTAATGCTTTCCCTATTACTCTCTCTTAAATCATTTACTTCTGCAACTATTTGTGAGTGGACTTTCTCAATTCTACCCCCCAGCTGTTCCTTAACCTCTTTAGTAGCTACCTGAATTTTGTCAATTTCTCCCCCCAATTGCTTTTTGACCTGCTGTGTTTCCAGTTGCACTAGTTCTTTTAAATTTTCAGCCTGTGTACTGATTCTAATTTCCAACTCCTCCTGTACTTTTCCTAATTTTCTGTCTACATCTGCAATAATCTCTTTAGCCTTTTCTTCCATCACTCCCCTGATCTCACCTCTAATCAGTTCGAATTTATCACTCATTTCCCTACTGTTTTGTTCTAATTTAGCATTTAAAGTTTCAGTACTCTCTCTATTTTCCTTACTGTTTTGTTCTAATCTGGCGTTTAAAGTTTCATTACTCTCTCTATTTTCCCTACTGTTTTGTTCTAATTTTGCATTATTCTGTTCTAATTTTGCATTATTCTGTTCTAATTTTGCATTTAAAGCATCACTACTAACTTTGTTCTGATACATGAACTCGAGAAGTAAAATTTTTAATTCTGGTTGGCCGCCTACACTCCCTGTTTCAGTATCGGGATTTACCTCCGCTACCCCGGTACTACCATCACTCGACATACTGCTCGTATCATCACTCTCCAGTTGATGACCACTACGTAACCTCATCTGTCTTTCTTTCTCATCCCCCATAATGATATACACTGATAAAGACAAATACCCAAAATACAGGCACAGAAATATATACCCTTCTCCTTCCACAAATGTTATTAGGTTTTCAGCCCCAAGTTGTCGGCGACAAATGTAAGGTTAATTAGTGCCCCATGTTGGTAGCGACAAGTGTAACAGTATTTACTTAGGCTGGGATGACAAGTGAAACGGTATTTACTTTGCTCCACGTTGAGCGTACAAATGTATCCTTTTGACAGCCCACACGTTGAGCGTACAATGTGGCAGTTTGGCTAGCCCACACTGTTGGGAGATAAAACTGTTTACCTTTGCCTAAGCTATGTTGTTTTAATGGGCGCCAAGACCTCAATGCAATGTTGAAATCTAAATTTGTATTTAACAACGTCTAGCTCTGGCAGAACACCTTCAAGACACTATTCACTCAGATCGTGGTATGATTTGATCATTAACCCAACAAACAATTGTATCAGGAGAAGGAATTGGTCTATATCTAATGCTACCTACTGAAAGCAAAGATTGCATTGTAAAAGAAATGAATTTATTATATAAAACAAGTATAGCAAAATTAATAATAATAATAAGTACAAAATTTAAATTGGAGCGTTGTGATTTGAATATTACCGATAGAAAATTTCGTGAAAACGGAGTCTGATAAATTGATTTTACTCTTATTTCCAAGCTATGAAGTTACTGAAATATGAAATGTAAAACAAAGAAAAATGAGAGATTGCGTATTTCTCCGTCATTTGCGCTTACCACTGGAAATTGCCAAAGCATTTCCCTCGTACTTGATGATGCTGTGAGCTTCCCACAGTCTCCTGGACCTCGTCATCTCCGTCGGAATTTGATGATATTCTGGTAGATTAGATAATTCTATGGTCCGTACCTCGGACCCAAACACTCGTACAACCGCACTGGTTAAGTTTTGCAAAAGTTAGTCTTCAACTCCACTGAACATCGGAGCGACACGCACTTGCAACCGTACACCGCAAGTTCTACACAGATAGGCCTCGTTTCACGGCGCGTCGAACGATATATCCACACGTTGGCTCCCCCACCATGGTACCGTCTTCCAGCTTACGTTGTCTCCCCTGATTGGCTGAGCACGCCGCTAGATCCCCACTCTGCCTCATTACACTCGGCGCGCGAGAGGGAGAAGTCGATTTCCGTTCCAACAATTCGCCTTTTCTAGACCTTGCGACCCAGCCTTGCGTAATACTTCTCGACAGGAATCAGCTTGTACTTGAAATCCCAGTGAGTCACGTCTCTCGTTATACCCTAACTGACGAAAACTCCGTAAAATTCCGTAATCACATAATTTTCTATGATATTGTCGTTCGTAATAATTTGCTTGATAGCGTTTTCTAAGACATAGAAAACCTATCTGAATGCTAATAATTTTTATAAAATGCTCCGAAAATACCTTAATAATAATTATAATAAATTAATAATAATAATAAATTAACATGAAAAATTCTCTTGGCTGAACAATTTGCCGCGTAAATAAATATAGAATGGCTTCCTACTGACTTATGCCAGTTGCATAAAACCCCTTGAAAAACACGTTACACTACCAGGAGGCCCGCAAGAAGTACCATACCACGATTTCGCCTTCTCCAACGATTGATTATAGAGCCATAATACCAAATTTGGTCCCGGCTACCTCATCTTTTGTACCAGCTGTGAAACCTGCAACTGAGTTTCCTGTTCCGAAACCAGCACCTATGATTATAACGGAAAGCCCGAAGGTGACTTCAACTCCACCTTCGGCCAGCATGAAGGCTGTGCGAGCGAAGGCTGCTCCGCCCACACAGCAGGGGAGGAAGTTGAAGACTTACTCCCCACCCAAACGGTCGGCGAAAACCGCGCCGATGCCGGTGGAGGCGGCATCGTCGACCAGGGTCAGGAATTCGGCTCCTGACCCGTCTATATATCTTAAAGAGGCGGGTAAGAAGGGACCCAGCACTACGTATTCCCTTTCTCCAAAAAAGGGGAAGCCATCCGCCCCACCACCTGAGGATGCTTCTGCGCCTGGGGACGTTTCGGTCCCCAGATCTGCGTGCTCCCCACGGAGATCCCGCCGCCGCCGAACTGCGTCTAGGAAATCTTCCACAGAGTCGATTCACTCCATGACCTCGCCTGAGGACATGGAGATTATAGTCGACGTAGTGGCTGATGATCCTCCAGAGGCTAAGTTGTAGCTTGCTGCTCCAACTTATTCCCTAGTCTATAAGTTCACACAATGGCACTGTTACAGTGGAATTGTAACAGTTATGACAGGCATTTGACAGAGCTCCGTCAGATTATTGCCCAATACGCAGCGAGTATAGTCTGCTTACAGGAAACGAACCTCAGACCTGATCACGAGACTGTTCTGAGAGGTTTCAGACTATACTCTAAAGAGCGACATGATGCCGCCCGGGCTTCCGGGGGCGTTTGTACCTTCGTTCGCTCTGACTGCTATAGTGAGGAGTTTCCACTCGCCACTCCTCTGGAAGCTATTGCAGTTCGCGTGTCCTTGCCTGCTATGACAACTGTTTGTAAGGTGTACCTTCCACCGAACCAGACCCTTGATATTAATGACGTCTTTGATTTTGTTGATCAACTTCCAGTCCCTTTCCTACTCGTGGGTGATTTCAACTCTCATCACCCCCAATGGGGATCACCATCTTCCTGCCCCAGAGGAAGGGACGTGGAGGGCTTAATTCAAGGGTTGGATTTATCTCTATTAAATACAGGGGAAGCTACACATTTTAGCTTAGCGCACGGCACGTGCTCACACATTGACTTGAGTGTGTGTAGCCGTGCGCTGGTCCCCCTATTTGGTTGGTATGTACACGACGACCTCTGTGACAGTGACCATTTCCCGATCGTTCTTACCTTTCTGAACCAGACGCCCGTGGAGTTCCAGTCATTGGGTTCTTAAGCGGGCAAATTGGCCCTCGTTTCAAGAACGAGCTGTGTTCGTTGATCTTGGTTGCCGGAGCGTCGATGACGAGGTACAGCACATCACCGATGTGCTTCTTGCTGCCGCCGAAGAGTCCATTCCATCCTTTTCTGGGACTCCTCGTCGCAAACTCGTCCCTTGGTGGACAGAGGATATTGCAGCGGCAATAAGAGACCGTCGTCGAGCTCATAAGCACTACCGTCGGCGTCCAACCATGGCCAATTTGGTGGCGTTTAAGAAATTTCGTGCCAAGGCACGGATTCTTATTCGCCAGAGTAAGAAACAATCCTGGGAACGGTATGTGTCTTCTATTACGGCACATACCCCCTCCTCTCAAGTGTGGACTAAACTACGACTCATTTCGTGAATTCAGACATCTTCTACTGTACCGGGAATTTCCATTGATAATGAACTGGTTACAGATCCTTATCGCGTTGCAAACCATCTCGCCTCGTATTTTGCGGATATATCCGGTTCCGATAACTATGACCCTGCCTTCGTGGCCCTGAAGCGCGAAGCGGAACGTTTCCAGCTTAGTTTTGCTTCCCGCGCTTCGGAGGAGTACAACGTGCCCTTTACGGAGTGGGAACTCCGCGGAGCGCTGGCGCTCTGCAGGGACACGTCTCCCGGCCCGGATAATATTCACAACCAGATGCTTAAGCACCTTAACGATGAGAGCATTCGTTATTTGCTCAGGGTGTTTAACCGAATCTGGTTGGAAGGTGTGTTTCCAGCGCAATGGCAGGAAGGTATCATTATACCTATCCTGAAGCCCGATAAGAATCCCAATTTGACAGGGAGTTACAGACCTATTTGTCTCACTAACGGTCTGTGCAAGCTCTTTGAGAGGATGGTCAATCGGCGCCTGGTGTGGGTCCTGGAGAAACGGGGACTCCTGTCTGAATACCAGTGTGGTTTCAGGGCGTCTCGGTGTACCAACGACCATCTGGTACCGCCATACAGGACGCTTTTCTCCGGAGACAGCACCTACTGTCGCTGTTTTCTTTGACCTCGAGAAGGCCTATGACACCACTTGGCGTTACGGCATCCTCTCTACCCTGTATCAATGGAAATTCCGAGGTAACTTGCCGGTTTTTATTGCGAATTTTCTGTCCCTTCGCCTGTTCCGTGTCCGAATAGGGGGGGGGGGGACATATTCGCAATATCATATACAGGAAAACGGAGTCCCACAGGGATCGGTGCTTAGCGTAACATTATTTGCGATTGCCATAAACGGTATAGTCGCTGCTGCTGGTCCAGCAGTGGTACTGTCGCTATATGTAGACTACTTCGCTCTACATTATAGTGCGCAAAATATGGAGATCGCTGAACAACAGCTACATCAAGCTATTCGGAGAGTGGAATGCTGGACACTAGAGCATGGCTTTCGATTCTCAACAGCTAAGTCCTCGGTTGTCCATTTCTGCCGAAAGCGCACTCTCCATCCTGATCCTGAGCTTTATCTGGGCAATGTAGCTTTGCCTGTTGTTGCTGCGTACCGGTTCCTTGGGCTCCTTTTCGATCAGAAATTGACGTGGGAGCCACAAGTGCGGTGTTTGAAAACTGCCTGTGCTAAGAAACTCAACATGTTGCGGTATCTTAGCGGCACATCATGGGGGGCGGACCGCGCGGTGCTCCTACGCTTTTATAAGGCTCTGATTTTATCTCGATTAGATTATGGCAGTGTAGCATATGGTTCGGCCCGTAAGTCAGTGCTTGTTAAACTGGACAGTGTCCACCACGGCGGTGTGAGGCTGGTGACGGGTGTCTTTCGGACGAGCCCAGTCGTCAGCTTGCTCGCCGAGGCTGGCGTACCTCCTTTACACCTGAGGCGCCAACAAGTACTGCTGACCTATGCTGCAACTATTCGACAGATGCCCCTTCATCCAAGCTATCCATGTTTGTTTTCCAATCTGAATCGCCGGCTGTATGATGCGCTCGCCCGAGCCACTCGGCCGGCGGGGATTCGCTTGGATGACTTATACCGTCAGTTCCGATTTCCTTCTGTCTCCTGTATCGCCCGAGTACCTAGCAAGGCCCCTCCGTGGATGGTCTCTCGCCCTGATATCATCCTGGATCTGCACACCGGCCCCAAGTCGGACACTGACTCCTCCATCCATCGGAGGCTGTTCCAGTCCGTGGTGAGCCGGTATCCGGGATCAGGGCTTCTATTCACGGACGGTTCGAGGGGCTCGAGCATCGGGATAACATGTGGCACTTATAACGCCTCATTGGTGGAGGGATATGAGGCCGTACGTCACAACGGTAACTTGTAACCTTGACTTTCTCCGGGAGCACCGAAAGCTCAAAGGAAATAATGAAAGCACCAGTATCCACGATTTGACCATTGACCTTGCGCGTAATGCGCCGGACATCAGTCACGTGACGGTGCTGCATATCCTCCTTGAGCTCCTCGTCAGTGTTTATGTCGTTCAATTTGTTGGTTATGTAGCATTTTGCGCCTAAACACTCAATTTGCTCATGGGGTAATGCCACCACAGGTGGCGGTATTCCCCCATTCAAGTTTTCAATGGTAGAAATTGCTTACTTTTATTTGCAGATGCATCGAAATAGAGGGAGAAAAACAGAAAAGGCGAAATGGACTGCGGACGATCTAAAGAAAGCTGTTGAAGCTGTGAATGATGGTAGCTCTGTTAAAAGTGTTTCCAAGTTGTTTAATATTCCAAGAACAACACTACGTGATAGGTTCAAAGACAGTAAGTTAGACAAACCTACATTAGGGCGTAAACCACTGTTTTCTGAAGAGCAAGAGAATGACATTCGTGACCATCTTTTGTTATTATCAAAAATGAACTATGGTACAGATGCACTAAGTGCTCAAAGTGGGCCCATTCTGAATGTAGCGGCCACGATTCTCCGAAAAACTAGGTTTGTGACTTCTGTCTGTGTAATAAATAAATATCGTAAATGGCACTGTATGTATAGTAATCGTTTTGTAGGCTTTTCATGATCCAAAGTTGTTTGCATAGGCCTATTTCCATTAAGTTTAAATATAGCGGTATTGCCCCATCAGTATGCTGGAATTGCCCACTTAGTGAGGGCAATACCGCCACTTTCACTGGTCAAGGAAAATTAAAATATCACCTAGAAGTTACTTGAAAAGAATAATGATACTTACTGTATTAGTATTGATGCCAATGTAATAAGGGGCTGTATTTTCTATTTCTTTCTTTTCTACAAGAAACTGTATCAGCACAGAGCAACATCTTCCTTAAGGTGGCGCCATTCCCCCATCTTACCCTAATCATAACAATATGTGTGACATGTTGCAGTAGCAAAGTTCCTCTGTTAGTGGAAATTCTAAAAAATCATTATACTTTGGAATTCTTAAAAGAAATTATAACTAAGACTCTTGGTTAAACATTGGAAGTAATTTCAGTGCCTTGCAAACATGTTGTTGTTTCCTATGGCTAGCCCGGATTCCAATCCATCAGCTTTCTTGCGTTCCAATAGAGTTGTGCGAGGTTTCCTGAAGTTCTAGCAGTCACATAAAGTTTGTTGCAATGTAGCAGGTGCCCCTTATCCATTTTACTTCCAGGTTCGTGACAAAGTGTGCATTCTTCAGATCTCAGGATGTTGATTCGCTTCAGATGAGCTGCAAGGCAGTCATGGCCAGTGTTAAGTCTGAAGAAGCTACAGCTTCTCTTCTTGGTGTTAATTTATATTGATCCCATTTAGCATCAATGTCCTTCCATAATTTGGTTTCTGCTGTTTTCTTTGCCATTTCTTCATACCTGTTTTTGATAGTATTTTTCAAGATCCTTTTTGCTGACATAAAATCAGTCTGACTGACAGGTTGTTGTAGTGTGGTACCTTTTTTTTGCTAATCTGTCTGCCTCTTCATTACCTGCTATTCCAACATGAGAAGGGATCCACTGAAATGAGATCTGTTTGTGGAGTCTTTGAAGGGTTTTTATCATACAAAAAATTTATTTCAGTTCCTTATTTTGGGGCTCATAATTTGACGAGATGGCTTGGATGGCTGCTTTTGAATCGATGATAACACATTTTTGATAATCAATGTTTCTGCCTTGCAAACATATTTAATGCATTAAACCGTGAAAGGTATAAAGGCAATTTTAGAAAACTGGCGTCGTTTCTACTGTAATCAATTGTGTGCCAGTTGTCACCCACTGTGTTTCCGATTCCAGCTGTTGATCCCTGGCTCATTCAACCTCGAGAGCGGGCCCGGTACGAGGAGCAGTTCCGAGCCTTGCAGCCCATCAATGGCATCGTTACCGGAGATCAGGCCAAGGGGTTCCTACTTCAATCTCAGCTGCCACCTCCCATTCTTGGCCAGATATGGTAATTTCAGGCTTTTATTCTCATAATGGAACCAAGATAGCTTAATTTTCTGTTGATATAGAAAAAGAACATTATAAACAAATATGTAATAAGTAATTTTAAAATACAGGGTCTTTCAAACAAAGTGGGGCCAGCCGCGCGGCGCGTGGAGGGTCAGACGAGCTCATGGAAATTCACTGAGTTTGGGGTCGAGAGAGTGCCCGTACGAATCGCATGTAAATAACAAGCATACATAATAACACAAAATCAAAGTAAAATATTGTCACGGAAGATGTTGGAAAATGTATTCCGCCTGCATCTACACATTTCTGGCATCTTCTAAGGAAATTTTCTTTCACACGCAATAGTTCATCTACCGAGATAGCCTCAATTTCTCTCATGATATTTAGAAAATAGGCTATAAACGAAATAACGAAGTCAACTTTACTCGTCAAATCCTGCATCGTAACTATCTTACCTCCGTGTTGCAATGTGCTCGTCTGACCTTTGGCTCAACCTTCTACCTGCAGTGCTGCGTCAGCCGTGTGGCTGGCCCCACTTTGAGTGAAAGGCCCTGTATAACACTTCTCTACATTATCCTTGTCAATACGGAGCTGCACATAACATGGCTATAACAATGATGGAATAATTTTCTGTTGTCATAACTTTAATCAGCAGAAATGGTGTCTTGTTTGAAATCATTTAGGTTATTCATTCTAACATTGCTTTGTTGAGCTCTGCGTAAGTGGATGCCTTCATAGCTTTTAGTTTTGATAAACCCTGATTGTTGTTTCACCTACTCTGTAAATCAAATACAGGAGCTGTGTAGAGGTGCCTTCCTCAAGTTTACGCACTATTTCTACTTCCTGGTTTATCGTTAATACTACTCGTTTGATTTTTTCAGACATTGTTCAGCATTAACAACAATCAATTACATTTACTCTTCTCTAAAGACCGGGTGGACGGAGCAGTGGCCGCTGGTGGCGTCTGCACTCTCGCCTCTTTAGTGAAGAGGTGCCGTTGCGTACTCAGCTAGAGGCAGTTACAGTTCGTACTTCGTTGCCAGTAATGTAACGTATACATCCCGTCTGATTCTCAACCGGACTACGGCCAGGAGAACTCCTAAACATACGGAGTTCTCCTGAGTGAGCACACAATTTGCCTGACAGTGGTGGCGAAATGGCAGCATATCTTACTGGGGAGTTTTCTCTCTTGTCTACGAGTCGGCGGGACTCGCGATCGGCGATGCTATTTCAAAAGCTTGTCAGCACACCCACACAAGGGCGACTGATGCCGTAATGGTGTCTCAGCCTTTCGAATAGATGCAGGTACACAGCGCACCTGCACGGAATGCCAACCGCAGCGCTGCAATGGCGTAATATCACAACGGGTATTACTTAAAAAACGCCCCTCGCATATTCCGGTAATGGAATTATTTTGTGTTGACTTACTGAAAGCTATACTATTTATTGTTAACTAGCTGTTACCCGCGGCTTCACCCGCAGTAACATTTGTAATCCTGTTATAACATTAGTTAAATAGATAGATAAGCATGGGTCCTAGTGGAAAATCATTCTATCACCTGAAACCAAAAATGCATGGGACGAAAAAAAACATCAAAATATCATGTTGGTTTCCGACCCTAAAAGACGTGAAAAATATAATGAAAGTATTAAAAAAACTATTTTTTGAAATTTCATTCGAATCAACTTTTATGTCATTCCTGGGACTTAGAAAATTCCGGCCAAAAAGTACAAAATCATTAATAACTCCCTAAGTATTCTTCATATGATGAAATAGCAAGAGACAAAAAAGATGTAATGTGTTATTGTCTACAACATAGGCCATGTATAATTTTACACTCAGACATATTACGTTTACCCCCCCTCCCCCATAATTTCACCCCTCCCCATGGGCCCCTTAAATTGGATTTATGAAAAAACGGTCAAACACCTGTTTAGTTATTTTTTATGCTGATTTTTCTCGGCTGAGTTCCAAACTCCTCGCCTATGTCTTTAAGAGATACACGCTCCGTTAGGAATCCTTCAACCCCCACTTTTCACCCCTTTCACCTCATAATATACACCACATCAAAAAACCCTCAGACACGTGTCTTCTTATTTTTAATGATGAGTTTATATGCCGAGTATCACATCCCCCAATGAAACCAATCGGGAGCTATTGCTATTCAATGAAATGCAGGTCTACCCCCTTAACACCCCTTTAGAACCTGAATATCCAAAATTCCTTTCTTAGCGGGCGTTTGCGGCCCTTGAGGAAGCTGGATACCAAATTTCATTCCAATCCGTTTTGTGGTTTCTGAGATTTCGTGATGAATGAATGAGTCAGTGAGTGAGTGGTATTTGAGCTTTATATAGTAGATAAGGTAACACTGAAAATTGGCTTCAAATCTATCCTTTCTTTAAACTCTTAGCCATGTTGTGTCACTAATGGTATTAAAAGAAATCGGTTGTTTCCTCCTTATAGAATCTTGCTTTTTTAATTTAAGGAGCGTCTGAACAGAAACCAAGTAATTAACCTTTCTTTCATTCATGCTTGTGTGATTCTAGGAGGAGTATTGGGTGTAACATGATTTTAAATATGATTTTACAAATACCATCTATGAAAATCCCCTAAATTTACCTAAGGACACTGGGTTGTGACAATGGCTTATTTTACACAATTGAATGATCAAGTTAAAAAATTTTGTTTGTTTGTTTGTTAATTCCGTTTGTTCAATGGTTGTCAGTTTTACACTAAACAAAGATCTAACCTCTCTAACCCACGTGCTAACAATAAATATGAAATATTATTGTCTGATTTTGTACAGTGTGTTCAAAAACAAGATCACAGGAAACAATCCCGCAAGTTAAGAGTTTTAGCGATTCTGGTACACTTTTCTCAGGAACTACTCAAGTTACAGGCCTGATCTTTTGTAATATGTTGGTAACCATGTAGTGTTATAGAATGAACCAAAATGTATTTAAAACAATCTTTATCTTTTCATTTTATAAATTAAAAAAATCATACATTTTAATAGGCAAAAATATTTTTTGAGTTTCTTAGTTTTCAAACGGCTCGAAATAATTATTCTAGAAAATACAATCCGAAAATTTTGTCAAACCACATGTTCTTTACATTCCAATAAAAAATGAAGTATCCTTGACTCGAAAGTTTCAAGAAAAGTGTACCAAACTTAAGGAAATATAATACTAGATTTGTTTTCTGTGACCTTGTTTTCAAACACCCTGTACAAAATCAGACAATAATATATAATATTTATTGTTAGCAGGTGGTTTAGAAAGGTTAGATCTTTGTTTAGTGTAAAATTAACAACCATTAACCAAACAGAAATAAGAGAAATTTGTTTTTAAAATTTGCTCATTTAATTGTGTAAAATAAGCCATTGCCACAACCCAGTGTCCTTAGGAAGTCAATAAAATTATTATTCATGTAATTCAGTGTACCAGTTTCGGTCACATTATGACCTTGGTCAGCAAATGTAATTAATAGAAATTGAAGTTGAAAGTCTGTGTGATTCTTAAATTTGTAGAAAGGTTATGTTCAAAACTATTTCTAGAAATAGTATTGAAATTATTAAAAAATAAAAACTATCTGTTACTATTTTGATTAATATGGAAGAATATTTCTTGAAATCAGCTCGGAAGCGAAAAATGCCAATGTTCTAAAAAGATCTCTATCTCATTTCAATCTTATCCTTCAAGAAAGAATTTTCCATATTAATCAAAATTGTAACAGATGTGGTTTTATTAGTTTTTTTAGTATATTTTTAAATCATTTAAATAATTAACATATTTAGAAATAGTTTTCGAACCTTAACCTTCTTAAAAATTTAATTATCTCACAGGCTGGCAATATCATTCATTTTCTATTAATTGCATTTGCTGATGAAGGTCATAATGTGACCGAAACCAGTACTTTGAATTACATGCATAATAATTCTTTTGACTTGAGTTATTATTTTTATGTTATCCATTACAACTTTGTCAGTAAGGATCAATTTGCTTCATCATCATCATCATCTTGCACAGTTTCTAGCCACTGGCCAGGTCTGTTTGGAACACAAGCCTCTCCAACGTCTTCTGTCTTCCCACCATCTCTCAGCCTCCACCCTTGTCCAGTCTTCTCCTCTATTCTTCACGCTTTCTTCCACCCCCTTCAGCCACCTGTCTCTCGGTCTCTTTCCTTCCCACTTCGTCTCGTGTATCCTCCTGTGCATCCTCTTCTCTTCCATTCGTTTTACATGTCCATACCATCTAAGTCTAGAATTCTCTATACCATCCTTTAATGGTTCCTCCTTCATTAATTCTCTGGTCCTCTCATTTCTTATTCTGTCCATCTTTGTAGCTCCAATACTGCTTCTCAAGAACCTCATCTCACTGGCCTGTGTTTTGCTCTTCTCCTTTCCTTTCATAACCCAGGTCTCCGAGGCATACGTCAGGATAGGGACATAGTAAGTCCGATATATGATCTTTTTGCTGTTCTGAGGGACATCCTTGCTCCATATCATGCTTCTCACACTCCTCCGGAATGCTTCTGCCTGTCTCCCCCGCTCATTTATTTCTCTATCGTTTCTTCCATTATTTTGTATCAGGCTTCCCAAAGACTTGAAACTCTCCACTTTCTTCAGCTGTTCCCCACCAATTGTTTTCCCGTTGTGGTTCTTTCCTTCTTCCTTGTTGTGATCACCATCTCACTCTTATTTATGCTAAATTTCATCCCATATCCTTGTATTATTCCTTCCCACACGTCCAACTGCTCCTGTACCTCCTCCTCCTTGTTTCTCCAAATCATCAATTCATCTGCAAACACCATTGCTTTCATCTTTCCTTCCCCAATTACTTGTGCCACTCGGGTCATTATGTCATCCATCACCACAATTTGCTTAAACCTGGTTATTTTATGTCTCTTAGTCTTAAAGGAGTTGTTTAAAATGCCACATATTTATTACATTCTTTAACAAATGCCTTGTTAGACATAACGGTTTTTGTTCTGGCACTCCATTTTTAAATATTTTATTTATTTATCATGCATTGTTAAATCCTAATGCAGAGGATTTGTTATTTGACTTATACCGTTATATGCTGTATTCCAGGGGACTGGCAGATACTGATGCTGATGGCAAGATGAACATCAACGAATTCAGTATTGCCTGCAAGTTGATCAATTTGAAGTTACGGGGGTTTGAACTTCCGAAAGTCCTTCCGCAAAGTCTTCTTCAACAAACTACTCCTCCAGGGGGTAAGAATTTTCAAGTCATTTAATAGTAGTCCTTATAGAACACACAATTGATTAATATTAGGATAACACAAATTTAACCACAGCTTGCCAATACTTAAAATTGATTGGCTTATTCATTGTTCAAATTAGAGTGAAATCAATGTTAATTTGCCACCAGTCACACTTCGTGGATAACACAACTCATGAAACCTCATAAGAACCATAATGAGTAACATAATCTCAATGTATAGCAGTTAATCTCTCCTTTCCTGTCTCTGTTATATCCAAGAATCATAAGTTCTTTTCCAAAAGAATTGTTTGGTTTCTCCTGAGATAATTACCTAAATGTTCTAATGCCTCAGTGATATTGTAACGTGTTGCCGGGAGTCGGACAGGCAGCTCTAGGCAGCGTGTGCAACCGACCTGTGCAGAAATACAATGTAACCCGATGTAATACATAATGTGGAACCAATAGAAGGGAGAATGTGTTAAACTGATTTAGGGCCATTATGTAGGATACGAGCCAAAGTGGAGAGAGAATTGAAAGAGGAGCAGTATGGATTCAGACCTGGGAGATCAACAGTGGATCTCATATTTTCAGAGAGACAGCTCCAGGAACACCACTACGAATTTGGAGAGGATCTGTTGATTGCCTTCCTGGACATCGAAAAGGCCTATGATAGTGTGTGTTGGGAGAAAGTTTGGGAAGCAATGGAAAACATGGGAGTGGAAAAAGGGACTGTAGGCAGAGTGAAGGAGATGTATTGTGGAAGTGTGAGTTATGTGAAAGTTGGAGGGGAAAGAACAGACTGGTTCAGACAAATGAGTGGCCTGAAACAGGGTAGTCACTGTCACCCCTTCTCTTTATTGTGGTTATGGACGAGGTAATGACACGGGTAGCAGGAAAGATAGGAGAAGATAAGATGAAAGCAATGGTGTTTGCAGATGATCTCATGGTCTGGGGAAACAAGGAGGAGGAAATACAGGAGCAACTGAAGGCTTGGGAAGAAACAGTGGGAGAGTACGGATGGAAGTTCAAAATCAGTAAATGTGAGATCCTGTTAACAACCAGGAAAAAGGACAGACCAATGAGTGGGATAACACTTGGAGGTGGACAGCTGAAGAAGGTGGAAAGTCTCAAGTACTTGGGAAGTATAGTGGAGGAAAATGGGAGAAATTACAAAGAGATTACGGAACGTGGCAGACAGGCAGAAGCATTTCTGAGAAGCGTTAGGAGCTTAGTGTGGAATAAAGATGTCCCACAAAAAAGCTAGGAAGTGTTATACAGAAGCTACTATATCCCGATATTGACCTATGCATCAGAAACTTGGATAATGAAGAAAAGAGACATAAGCAAAATACAGGCAAGTGAAATGAAATTCCTGTGAAGTAGGATAGGAGTAACAAGAAGAGACAGGGTGAGGAATGAAAAGTTCAGGGAAATAGTGAAAGAGGAGCCCTTGCAAGGGAGGATTGAGACATCAAGACTGAGGTTTATGGGCACTTAAAGAGAATGGAAGAGAAGAAGATTCCCAAGAGGATACAGGAGATGCAGATGCAGAAGAAACGGCCAAATGGAAGACCAAGAGATAGATGGCTGAAAGGAGTGGAGGAATGTGTCAAGAAGAGAGGCAAGAACTGGACCAGAGTGACAGCGGAGAGGTGGTGGGAAGACGAGGCTTATGTTCCAAACAGACCCAGCCTGGGGCTGGAAACTGTACAAGATGATGATGATGTAGAATGTGTGAAAATAACTCAGCACATGGGTGATTATTCATCTGGAAATACATAGCAGTTAAAAGGTTCAATGCTGATTAGGTGGAAAGATTTATATCTTGAAAAATCATGAAAAGTTTTGCTTAATATAGATTCTAATACATGATAACTTAACTGTCGCTGAGCAGCCAACATTTACTAACAATGTCTTGACTACTAAATGAAATAGATGACTACTGTATTTTTTTTAAATCACAAGACCGCATGCTTGTTAAATATGTATTGAAAATGGTTATATTACAACAATACCAGTTTCGGTTGTCTTGCATCCTTCTTCAGTTTTACTAAACAAACCTAAGAGCATCAACCTAACGTCACTATTCCATTAACCAAATGAGCATTATAAATAGAATGATCCCTATGGTAAAATATTTTTTTTAGGAAAACATAGATTAAAAGGAATTCTCATTAAAATCCTGTTAATTATAATGGAAATATTATCTGATGAAATAGTTAAAAATATGGAAATATAATCTAAAAATGCTTAAAAATCTGATATGTTACAAATTGAAATTTAAGAAAACTTTCAAAAAACATATGACAAGAATTGCTCATTTTTTCTTTTACATTTATAAAAAACATTTTCTTTAAGGTTCATAAATATATAGAAATCCTCTTCATGGAGCAGGTAAAATGGTAGTGAATAAAGATGTTCCAATTTATATAATTAAAATCGATTGGTTGTTATGACTCTGAATGAGCCGCACTATCCCCGGAAATACCTTTTAAAAACTCATACTTGTGGATTTGGTTCCAGTTGCTCCCTTGATCAACACCAACTTGCTGAAGAATGCCGTTCCACCTATGGCGTCTGCGGTGCCCACGCCGCTGGTGGGACTGGGGGCTGCTGTGCGTCCCATGACTCCTCCGGTTCAGCAGCCTCCGCTTCGAAGTGCTATTCCTCCCATGAGCATGGTAGCCCCCGTGCCCGGTGTCCCCGTCGGCATGAGGCCTCCAGTCGGCATGATTCCTCCAGCTGTTCCCATAGCTCCGGTCAATATGACGATGCCGCACATTCCGCCGGTCGTCCCTGTAGCTCCTTCTGTGGCCCCAATTCTTCCTGGTGGTGTTCCTATAGCTCCAGTGGTGCCCATGACTGTGACGACTCAACCCATTGCCCCTTCCGGAGCAGCACCTCCAAGACCTCCACCAGGTAAGTAACAACTTCAGTAGTTTTAGGGCTTACTGCTTAAGTGTATCACAGCAATTGTAACTACACCTTCATAGATTATTGGAAGAATGCATCAGTATGTTAATTAGTTATTGTAGTTTTAAGGGGCGGAACTACGAGGTCATCTGCCCTTAGTGCATCAGTATGTAGGTGGTAATGTTTACTACTGAAGAGAGAGGTTTCTTGATGGAATACTTTTTTCGCGAAGGCGATCGGTTTATAGAAAATGTAAAACTAAAATTTCAGGTGCAGTTTCCTAATTCAAAATGTCCAAACCGGGATACTGTTCAGGATTTGATAAGTAAATTTCGTGTAATCGGCTCTGGTCACGATGTTCCGGGAACAGGCCGGCCTACGCTTTTAACAGACAAAAAACTTGATGAAATGTCCGATATAATGCTGCGTAGTCCAAAAAAAAATCAACACGCAAATTAGCTCAAGAAAGTAGTTGACAATATGTGTAGACGTGATGAAGTCTGTCTTCCAACACTTCCAGCATCGTAATGAATGGCTGTGGTGAGTACAGCGTTTACGTGCTGCTAACGTAACTGCTGATGCCAGCTCTTGCAGCAGCAAGTAAGCACTGCGGAGTACATTTCCTGGCGCCCTGTAGTAGGACATCAAAAGAATAGAAATGCAGCCATACTGTATGTGCACATCCAAGGACTATCCAATTTGCACACGTACAAATAATATAGAATATGCACCCATCCAAGGACTATATAATATGTGCACATCTGAGGATTATAGTAGAACATCTAAAGAATAGAAATGCAGCCATACAGTATGTGCACATCCAAGGACTATACAATATGCTCCCATCCAAGGACTATAGAATACTAGCAGTAGTGCCCTGCTTCGTCCGGTGGATTTTTATTTTTATGGATGATGATGAATACTACTACAGAACTGGAGTGCTCAAGGATATGGATCGGAAAGCACCAACGCTTATTGCAGCTGATAACCTCAGTATACTGCACCAACACCATCACACTTATACAGAGGCATACTATTGTCATGATAACTGTTTTAAGGGGCCTAAGAAATCTTTTTGCACTAATTACTCCCCGTAACAGCAATTTATAAGTAGCCCGTAATTCTGCACCAGAACACTGGTAGGGGCGACATGATGCAGCCTGCATTGCCGGGTAACAATAGACTTGGGTATTATTGAAGCGCTTGTTCTTCCGACTTACTGAACAAAAATCAATCTTTAAGGTTACCTGAAAGGTGTAGCCTAATGCTACATAGCCTAATCTATTCCTCTTGAATCTGGCTATCATATACAAAAATAATTTTTCGAATCCGACTGGTAGTTCCAGAGATTAGCGCGTTTAAACACACAAACTCTTCTTTATTATATTAGTATAGATGTGCACATCTGAGGATTATAGTGGGACATCCAAAGAATAGAAATGCAGCCATACAGTATGTGCACTTCCAAGGACTATGAAATACCGTATATACCCGAATAAAAGTGTTTAATATTATAGGTATTTTAATTTTTTTTATTTTTTTTTTATTTATTTTTATTATGAATGTAAGAACTAATAAAATGATGAAAGCCCAAAAATTAACATGGTCTACATATAAAAGAAAATGTCTATCAATCGCAACAAAATTAAAACATTACAAGACGGTGGTTCAATCAGAGGTGACCTATGGAAGTGAAACTCTTTTTAAAGTTACTCAGAAAAACAGAATCGACAAAATTTTAAAAGTAGAAAGAAGAATAGCTAGAACATGCATAAATAAAAATTATCAGAAAGATGGACAGTGGCGGATAGTACCAAATGAAGTGGTATACAGGGAACTGGAGCCCATCACTGATACTATTCGGAAGAAACGGCTTTCTTTCTTTGGTCACATCATGAGGACACCAGAAACCAGGTTATCTAGAAAAATTGCAGTGAAATTTTGGAATATGAAACAACAAGTAGGATGGATTCCTAAGGAAATTAGAGAAGATATGAAAGAATTGAAAATAACCTTGGATGACTTGCAAAACAAAACAACGAAATTAAAAAAAACTGAGAGATATAAAAATAAGATTTCAGGCTAAAATAGACAAACGTACTACAGTAAAAAAGGGTATTTACAGATGAGGAACGCCTGAGAAGATCAGAGCGAATGAAGAGCTACTGGGCGACTCTGAAAGGAAACTTAATGAAGAAGAGGACCAAGAAATGATTGACTGAAGTGGTCCAATGAGGCCGTAAAAGCAGAAGAAGAAGAAGAATGTAAGATGAGGTTTTTTCCCACTTTTTGTGTTATAAAAATTTGGGGTTGTCTTATATTCGGGTATTAAAAAAAAAAATATATATATATATATTTGCAAAGTAGTATGTGATGTTGGCATCTTGTAACTCGCAACAAATCAATGCGTTAATGAAGATTAAAATATGGTTTGTTATGTTTAATTACCATGCATATACGAATAGCATACATTTTGAGGTAAGGATTTACGCATACACGTCATTTTAAGCGGATAAATTATATGTTCGAAAGCATACGGAAATATGTTTTAAAACAATCTTTACAAGAACAAGCAGTAATTGAGTGATCAACGTATCTTAATTTAATAACTTCTCCCATTCTTGAACAAAGAAATTATAGAGTATATCTTGGAAAAGCGGGGAGAGGGATTTCCGATGACACGAGATGTTATAAAATTTAAAGCACGACCTTAGGGCATATATTGTGCAAGTTATGAGTTAGCGAGTATTTTTTTCAAAAAAAATCTGTTAGAGGCAGTTTGTACCATATTAAAATAATTTATATAGGCCAGACACCCCCGAAAGGGATTTTCGAGACAAGGCTCGTTGAGTGGAGGGAACCCAAATTTTTCCAGGGCCGTGGCTGAATGGTCGCTGGAAGAATAACGTAATGAACAAGATTTTTTGTTTTAAAATATGGAACTATATATATTGAGAATAAACAAATGAATACAGTCTTGACAGTTGAACATAAGTATGAAAAACCCTCCTAAAAAGAGTGGGAGGAACCCCTTACTAAGGAGCTTTTGGCTAGGCCAAGAACGCGCGGGAAACCACGGAAAACCAAGAAACAAACTCAAACCAAATAATATTAAAAGAATGAAAAATAACCAGATAAGGCCGGATAACTTACAAGGTCGTGTACATCAGTACACTCTTGTGGCAACTGACCACAAGATCCATCGTAAATTTGTTAAGCACCAAGCCGAAAGAAACTTCGGAACTCAACAGGAAATATTAATTTCACTCAAAAACGCGGGGACACTCATTAGTGAAACAGCATACTTGCACACGGTGACAAGAGAATAAAATAATGAAATTAAAGCTTGAAAATGCAAATTTTCCCAAGATGGCGTCACAACTGACGCTATCTCCAAACATTTGGCATGAACAAAAAACTCTATAATTCTGGCGAACAGAAAGCTTCCACCAAGAAATATCAATTTCGGCCACACGACATTTCATAAGGCGCGATTTTAACAATAATTAAAATCAACTAATCTCAAAAGACTGCCGAAAATCCTCATTAATACGGAGCGGAACTCGAACACGTCGAACGCACGGCCATGCTGCCAAGCAACTCCTTCCTAATAATAATGGAAAACAAACTAGTAACGAAAAACAAAGGACCGTCACTAGCTATTAACATAGTTCCCACCAAAAGAACATAGGTTCTTCAACAGAATAGGAAAACATAGTTACATATTAATCTTAAGCTAAAACCTAATTTACTTTGACACCACTAAAAAAAAAAGAACGGCAGCAAGCATTTAAAGGAAGAAAATTAATTTAACAAGTTGGAACCAACATTGCGCAATGTTTTGGCCCGTTTAAAATAAAATATTTATATCATAGTAAATGATGCCAAGAAAATTTGCTAATGAAGGCTTGCTTCCAATGCCAAGAAAACTAAAGTCTTTCTTATCCCTAAGTGAGTCAAGCGAATCACCACGACACAATGATTCGATCAAAATCTAAATATATGAAGAAAATGTAATTGAAAATAATTAAGGTTCAAACAAAGTATCGTATTTGCAAATAATAATTATATCAAGGTCCACTCATACCTTTGAGCGCGGCCGGGGCCGGAGCCCAGCCACAAACGTCCACTTACGAATCAAGTCATTTTTAGAGTCCCTGAGCGTCACTTTGGCGACAAACAGTAGCCCGCCGGAGCGTCCTTGCGCATGCGCGCAACTCACGTAGTGCTGCCGAAGGTAGATAGTGGCAGAATTCGAACTAAATTAACAAGTGAAGACATAGAATGTTTCTGCAGGTTAACCAACGCAATTTCCCACACAAGGCGCCTTTTAAATGGCCGAAAACACACCAGTTCGTAATTTATGTTGGTATTTAAAGAGCGGGAAGGTTCGTGGTGCTAATTGTTCACACGGCCACTTCTCAGGTTTAAATTTGAATAGGGCGGCAATTTCAGTACATGAATGTTCATAATAATTGCCTCAGGAGACAATAATGGCTAATGTAAGTTCTATTGTCGTCAACAAACATTATTTAGACAATATAGTTTATAGGAAGATTTCACTTTAGGACCTTTAGGGAATGTTTTATTTCTTCTTCTTGGGGTCCAAATCATTTTAGTGACCACTGTGTCAGAAGCAAGGCATAGGGTTTAAGTGACCCCTGGGCTTAGAACTGGGTCCAGAGTTTATTTTCCACAAGCAGGGTTGGCAAGAGTTCGGGCAGGGGTATATGTACAGATGCAATCGGCACACAGTTGATAACTAGGCCTCATCTTATATTCGGGGTCGTCTTACCTTCGGGTTTATACGGTATGCACACGTACAAAGAATATAGAATATGCACCCATCCAAGGACTATAGAATATGTGCATATCTGAGGATTAGAGTAGGACTGCCAAAGAATAGAAAGGATATAGAGTATGTGCATGTCCAAGACTATAGAATATCTGCACTTTTTAAGGACTATAGAATATGCTCACATCAAAGAACTTCAGAATGGATGTTCATCCAAGGACTATAGAATATGCATCCCATACAGGATTATAGAAATATAATATATGCATAACAATATATGTGCACATAAAATATGTACACATCCAAAAGTATAAAAGGAAGATTGTAGTTTAACGTGACCGTTAATCTCGTGATTATGAGCCATGGGACCTCCTTTTCACGTGGAATCCGAACCACAGGACATGGCATTTCACTTCAAAAATCCCATATGCATCGACCCGGTCCACCTTGGTGAGAGACAGCTTGACCGCTGAGCCACCGTGCCCCCTCCGAAAAGTGTAGAATATGTGGGTAACACTATATGAGGTCCAAACAAACTGTAAAAGTTTCTAAACTACTGAAATTAGCCAAAATACCTTTTATTATGATGAATAATAATTCTGGAAATGATGTAGTAATAGAAGTTTTCTCTTCCGCTGTCTATAACCCACCCACCATCTACTTTTAAATCACAACTTATGTAGTAAAATTCCGCTATGTCTGCCATATTCCTTGTGTATTATAGGACAAATACCATATTTCCAACCTCAAACTCCTGGAAAAAATTACAAGTATTAGTTATGATCCTCAAATTGCCCTTATTATAATAGTGATCATAACTAATACATGCAACTTTTTCCAGGAGTGTTATTTACTCATTATTCGTACATTGTACCCCGTCCAGTCATTGGGCAAATTCGTGTTGACCGACTGAAGAGTTTCAACTGACAGTATGCGTGTTTGAGTCCAACAAACATCAGAAATTTTAATTCCCTTCCTTCTATCTACCACATTTGCTCGCATGTAACTCGCCATCGCATATATATATATATATCGCTCCATTTTTTAATTTGAAATTGCAGGGTGAAAAAATACTTGTATATATCTTGCATTCATTTCTGATGCCGTCATAAAGATGATCATCACACGTCTTGCACGCGATGTTATTGTTCGTTTTGGCGGGGGTGCTTTCCTTTCTGCCACGGTATTTGTTGTCCGTCTGATGCATTGTCGACAAGTCTTCAAGTTCCATTGTCGTTTCTATGTTTTCTTGTGGAAGTCTATATTTTTGTTACTCTTATGTAAAATCGTGGAAGCTATATGGCTGGGTTTAAACTGTTTTTTCTTTTTCGTGTGGCCTCCTGAGAGGCGTCCGTGGGCGACCTGCGCGCTGTAATGAGTATGAAGTGATGATGAAGACGTCACATACACCCAGTCCCCGAGCCACGGGAATTAACCCCAGGAGATTAAAATCCCTGACGGCCCAGCCGGGAATGGAACCTGGGACCCTTCGGGCCAAAGCCTAGCACGCTAACCAATGAGCCATGGAGCCGGAACTCTGTGATAAAATACACAGAAGACTATGATAATAGAGCTGCCGGTCGAGAATTCATTGTGACTGAATTTAATATTCGTTACTGGCGTCAACAGAAAGACGCGCTAGAAACCACTAACCACACACGTAAGGTGTTTGCAAATGTGGCAACGCAGTAAAACAACCATACGGGGTGTGATCGTCAGCTGTTTTTTTGGTGTTCCACACTGTAAATAAGTAACTGTTAGGTTAGAACATGTCGAGATCTGGTATTGTTAGTTACGATAAACTGACGGCAGAAGACAAAATAAAGAAGGCTGTCAGTTGAACTCTTACATGATTGGATTATACCGCACGGGTTATGATGTTGACGGACGTTGTTTTGAGGAGCTTCTTGAAGGCAGGCATCGCAAATGCTTTGGACGGAAGTCAGGATGATGCAGTATGGGATGATGATGCACGCGAGAGTAGCTTGGAGATTGGCAGCTGTGACTGCAGTTGACAATGCCAGTTATCTTGCTTCAATAATTCAAATTTTAAGTTATTTCAGGAATACGGTCTTTTGCACACAAATCCCCGCATATATCACGCACCAAAATTTTTCACATTTATTTTCGGTCAAAGAAGTGTGAATTATACGTGAGCAAATACGGTATGTGGCTCATATTATTTGTACAGTACTCGATCTAATAGTGGGAAGTATCTATTTGTCAATGAAGATAGTGCCTGTTTGTTGTAAAAGAATTTTGCTTGTTACTTTCTTCACGAGTATGGAACAGGTCTACTGATGGCCTTCCTCAACATTGAGAAAGCATATGACAGTGTATGCAGAAACAATGTATGGAAGTCCCTGGAGGATAAAGGAGTAGAAAAATGGACTATAAGCAGGGTAAAGGAGATGTACAAGGGAAGCGTGAGCTGTGTGAAAGTGGGAGGAGAGATATCGGACTGGTTGGAACAGAGAAACGGCCTGAAACAAGGAAGTGCACTGTCACCGTAATTGGGGAAGGAAAGATGAAAGCAAAGGTGTTTACAGATGATTTGATGATTTGGGGAAACGAGGAGTAGGTGGTACAGGAGCAGTTGGACGTGTGGGAAGGAATAATACAAGGATATGGGATGAAATTTAGCATAAATAAGAGTGAGATGGTGATCACAACAAGGAAGAAGGAAAGAACCACAACGGGAATAACAATTGGTGGGGAACAGCTGAATAAAGTGGAGAGTTTCAAGTATCTGGGAAGCCTGATACAAGATAATGGAAGAAACGATAGAGAAATAAATGAGCGTAGGAGACAGGCAGAAGCATTCCGGAGGAGTGTGAGAAGCATGTTATGGAGCAAGGATGTCCCTCAGAACAGCAAAAAGATCATAGATCGGACGTACTATGTCCCTATCCTGACGTATGCCTCAGAGACCTGAGTTATGAAAGGAAGGGAGAAGAGCAAAAATACAGGCCAGTGAGATGAGGTTCTTGAGAAGCAGTATTGGAGCTGCAAAGATGGACAGAATAAGAATTGAGAGGACCAGAGAGTTAATGAAGGAGGAACCATTACAGGATGGTATAGAGAAATCTAGACTTAGATGGTATGGACATGTAAAACGAATGGAGGAGAAGAGGATACCCAGGAGGATACACGAGACGAAGTGGGAAGGAAAGAGACCAAGAGGAAGACCAAGGGGGTGGCTGAAGGGGGTGGAAGAAAGCGTGTGGAAGAGAGGAGAAGACTGGACAAGGGTGGAGCCTGAGAAATGGTGGGAAGACAGAAGATGTTGGCGAGGCTTGTGTTCCAAACAGACCCGGCCAGTGGCTGGAAACTGTGCAAGATGATGATGATGATAATGATGATGATGGTATATTGGCTTTCACGGCCGGTGAATTAAAACTCAGCAATTCTTCTAGGTTTGTGCCGTGTCTTGTGTGGGGTTTCGCCTAGGACACCAAGCTAGGCTCATCGGCGGCTTTCTTAAAAATATAGGTTTTACCAACTGCTGCAACTGTTGAATTCTGTGGCTGTGAAATAGCAACCACTAAGGAGGGTACTGTTAGGCTGGCAAATTCACCCATATTGTGCTTGTACCTTACAGGTCTTGAAGGGTCATAATTTCTTACTCTGTTTCTTTTTCCTTCTCCAGTGGGCAGTACACCGCCAGCTGTACCTGCCGTAGAGAGGGTCGCGTCCCTGGATTCACCGTGAGTATTTGTTCCCCTTTTACGTTAAGAGCTTCTGAGAAACAAATCTGTTTGCTAAATTATGATATGCTGTAGGTTTAATCTTAGTTACGTATGCCCATATGGAGAGAACTGCAGAAGACCGTGAAAAATGGTGTCAACGACGAGGCTTTTAGCCTATAGAAGCTGCTGCTGATGAATCTTATTTAAATTGTGCCTCGTTGCATATTGGCTACCATTCTTGGCCGTCACCATGGAGGCCCAAGTTCGATTCCCGGCTCGGCCAAGAAATTTTATTCTGGTCTGAGGGCTGTAATGGGGGTGCACTCAGCCTCGTGAAGCAAAACTGAGAAGAGGCAGGTTCTATTCCTACCTCAGCCATCCTGGAAGTGGTCTTCTTTGATTTCCCACTTCTACTCTAGGCAAATGCCGTATGGTACCCAAATCCTACCTCGATTACAAAAAGGGAACTCGGAGGGGCATAGCCTCTGGTGTAAGAAATATATTGGCCAAGATTTCTATGAGTAGGTGGCCGCTACTCGTCTGGAGGTAAGGAAAGCAACTTGTGAACATGTGAGTAGATGCACGATGTTTGATGTAGGGTAAACTTGCCTAATTTCGCAGTAAATTTGTTTCGACAAGCAAAGACAAAAGTTCTTGGTGCTGAAATTCCTCAGTCAGAGCACCATCAAACAGCAGAGATGCTACCATCTGTTGTAAGGTTGTTGAACTGCTTAAAATACTGTTCCCAACTTCCTACCAAGAACGCAATGTGTTGTTGCGAAATAAGGAAAGTCTCCCTTGTATACTGTATATTTGTGGTATTTTGTGTCCCCAGTATTTCCAAGTGTGTGTTTGTTGTGTTATTTAATTGTACTTGTTTGAAACACCCTGTCTCTTTTGTATACTACCAGGCTTCCTAGGATATATTCTCAACATTTGGACCTCTACGTCCAGGGCACATTTTTCAGGTCCTGGAAGATATAACCGGAAAATAACACTCGTTGCAACGAACTGACTATATATTTATGTTCGATTCCAGGTCAATGCATGTGAGATTTTTGAAGTGAAATGCCATGTCCTGTGGTTTGGATTCCACGTAAAAAGGAGGTCCCGTGGCTCATGATCTCAAGATTAACGGTCACGTTAAACTACAAGCTTCCTTCCTTAATATATTTATGTATGTACAACACAACTAGTCGCCTC
Organism: Meconema thalassinum; assembly: GCA_946902985.2. Classification (NCBI taxonomy): domain Eukaryota; kingdom Metazoa; phylum Arthropoda; class Insecta; order Orthoptera; family Tettigoniidae; genus Meconema; species Meconema thalassinum. The sequence continues at coordinate 197,615,542 of OX336395.1, forward strand.
CGTAGCGTAGCGGTCAGCACGGTTAGCTACCGCCCCGGAGGTCCTGGGTTCTATTCCTGGCTCAGCCACGAAATTTGAAAAGTGGTATGAGGACTGGAACGGGGTCTACTCAGCCTCGGGTGGCCCAAATGAGTAGAGGGGGTTCGATTCCCACCTCAGCCATCCTCGAAGTGGTTTTCCACTTCGTCTTCGGGCAAATGCCGGGATGGTTCCTACTGTAAGGCCACGGCCGCCTCCTTCCCACTTCCTTGCCTAACCGTCCCACTCTTCCCATCCCTTCAGCAGGCCCCCTGTTCGCTTTGCAGGTGAGGCCGCCTGGGCGTAGTGCTAGTCACACACCCCAGTTGTATCACAGACTCAGTCTCAAGCTCCAGGACACTGTCCTCAGTGGCGGTAGAGGTGGGATCCCTCGCTTGGTCCTTGGGAAAACCAATCCTATAATGAAACAACACAACTAATCTCTACTTAGTATAAAACAAAGTCCCCGATTCTTGAATGTCAAGGGTAATCTCGAGAACCACTGGATGGATTTTGATGCGGGTTTTCACCATTCTGTAGAGGATATCTCGTTGAAGGTTCCCGCATAAAATTATTTATGATTCAAAGGAAGCCACGCAGTAACGATGTAGGAAAATGTAGGGGAAAAAATGGCGTCCGTGCGCTTTTTAAGCTTACGCTGGACAAACCGTTAAAAATATCAATATACTATGAGTGTAAGAATTGTTCAGCATGAAAAATTCTACAAAAAAGTCTGGGAGTGCATATGCATGTGCTTCAATACATCGCCCACTATAAGTGTTTTTACGTTTTCATTTCTTCCAACAATCTCCATTCAATTACTGAGGCGACAGTTTACGAGCACGTAACTGTTCCCAGGCGAAGCCGGGGCGGGTTGCTAGTCATCTCATAATTTGAAACCAAGAGGTAAAAGTAAAATCGCCAATGTCAAACACATGTTGACCTTTACTGAAATCAGAATTATGGAAAAGTATTACTTGTCATCATCATCATCATCATCATCATCATCATTTCCCCATATCCAGCTCCTGCCGGGTCGGGGTATTTATGGCACTTCTCCACTTTCCTCTTTCCTTCCACCATTCTTCTTCCACGATCTTGTCCCAGTCCAGATTTATTTTTCTTACGCTGTTCTTCACTGAATCAATCCACCTTGTTCTAGGTCTTCCTCTTGCTCTCTTACCCTTGCACTTCGCCTCCAGCATCTGTCTTGGTATTCTATTTTCCTCCATCCTCTTTACATGTCCAAACCACCTTAGTTTATTCTTCTCAATTCTCTCATTTAGTTTTCCCATCCCAACTTCCTTCCTAACATCTTCATTCCTCACTCTGTCTTTCCTTGTCTTTCCTATCAAACTTCTTAGGAATTTCATTTCACTGGCTTGGATTCTACTCTCTTGCCTGCTTGTCAGGGTCCAAGTCTCAGCTGCATAAGTTAATATGGGAACATAGTACACTTTATACATTACCTCCTTGCTTTTCCTTGGTACTTCCTTATCCCAAACAAGTTTTCTTACACTTTGATAGAATGCATTGCTCTGCTGTACCCTCCTGCCAATCTCCATGTCCTACCTACCAGTTTGCATCAATTCACTTCCTAGGTATTTGAACGTGTCCACAATTTCCAAACTCTGACTTCCAATTTTCACAGTGCCCTTTCCTTGTCTTTCCCCTCTTGTCATCACCATGGTCTTGCTTTTCTCTATACTGATTTTCAGGCCGTACTTCTGAATATTTTAGTTCAGTGCATCTAGTTGTTTTTGCACTTCTTCGGTGTTCCTTCCCCAGACCACAATATCATCTGCAAATAACAGTAACTTCATTTCTTTATGTCCATATGCTTCCTTTGTTTCCTTTACAATGTCATCCATCACCATTATGAACAAGAGAGGTGACAGCACACTCCCCTGTCCTAGTCCAGTCTTTTTCCTAAACCAATCTGTCTTTCCAACTGGGGTCAGTACCCTGCTAACACAGTTGTTGTACATTGCTTGCACCATTTCCAACATTTCTCTTCCCAGTCTCTTCTTAACCATTGTTTTCCATACCTTCTCTCTAGGGACACTATCATATGCCTTTTCTAGATCTATGAAAGTCATGATCAAATCCTCTCCATATTTCCGGTTCTTTTTCATCACCTGCCTCAAGCTAAAGATTGGGTCCACTGTGGATCTTCCACTCCTGAAGCCATACTGTTCCTCTTGCAACTCTCCTTCCACCTTTCTTCTCATTCTTCTTTCTAATATCCTTTCCAGTATTTTTACTATCTATGATAAGAGGGTGATCCCTCTATATTTATCACACACCTTCTTGTCCCCCTTCTTAAACACTGGTATTATTAGCCCTTTCTCCCAGTCTTCTGTTACACATTTCCGTTTCCATACACACTTTAGCAGTCGATACAACCATTGCATACCAACAGGTCCAGCAGCCTTTATAATTTCTACACTGATTTCATCCACCCCTGTTGCTTTTCCCATCTTCATTTTCTGTACTGCTAATTCCACCTCCAGCATTGTTATATCACCTTCTGTTATAGAGTCGTCAGGTTGTGTCACTTCCATCTCACCAGTACACTTCTTCTTCTCTTCTTCTTCTTCCTCTTCGGCTTTTCCCAATTAATTGGGGTCGCCGGAGCCAACCAGGCTCATTTTTTGGTTTTGGCCGGGGATTTAAGGCCGGATGCCCTTCCTGACGCCACGTGATTTTCCGGGTGAAAATTCCACCCCGCTGTCACCGGGATTCGAACTCCAGTCGTCCGGGTGAAAGGCGAGTAGCTAAGCCACTGCGCCATCACGCTCCCCCTCACCAGTACAATTGCTCACATTCAATAGCTTATCGAAATACTCCTTCCATCGTCCCTTTATCTCTTCTGGGTGTGTTAACAACTCTCCATCTTCCTTTTTCACCAGCTTTGTGGTAACTCTTTCTTTCCTCTTACTTCTTAGAAGCCCATACAGCATCCTTTTACTGTTTCCATTCTTTGTGTAAATTCTTCCCTTCTTTTCTTCTCCTACCACTTTCTTACACCTGCGTTTGCTGTCGTGATACTTCCTTTTGCTTTCTTCTGTTTGATCTCGGTTCCATTCTTTCCATGCAGACTTCTTTTCTTTCACTGCTTTCCTCACTTCCTCATTCCACCACGGTGTCTCCTTCTCTTTCACTCTTGTTGACGTCCTACCACAAGCACTCTCTGCTGCACCAACAAATGCCTTTTTAAAGTGGGACCATTCCTCTTCTATGTTTTCCACTTCGGTAACTGGGATTTGTTGCTTCAATCTCTCCTGAAAATCTTCCTGTACAGTTTTGTCTTTCAATTTCCATACTTTTATTTTACTTTCTCTGATCTCCTTTAGATTTTCCAATTTTTCCCATCTAAATTTTGCCACCACAGTTCTATGGTCCCCATCAAATGCTTCTCCTGGTAAAGCTGTCACATCTATCAGCTTTCTGCGATTAGTCCTTTCCACCCAGGCGCGGATCTAGAGTTTGGTTTTGGGGGGGGGGGTCAGAGAATCGATCTAGAGTTTGGCTTGGAGGGGGGGGGGGCGGGGGGGTCAGAGAATCGAAATTGTTAAGAAAAATGGTATCACTAAAAACGCAATCACAAAATAACCAAACGTACAAAACCAGACCAATTTTTTTGCAAGCTTCATGGATAGAAATTTGTTGCGTTTAGCGCACCAAAAATATTCGTACAAATTGCAACGGCGTGTATTGCGACTTTTACATCGAGCTTCGAGAAAAGGATCAAGGTACGTAACAGTTTCGGCAAGTCGAGTTGGTACCGACAAAGGGAGAAAGTCACAGCTTAAATTGCCAACCAAGCTTGCAGTTTGGACTTCGGCAAAAATTTTTGGTGCGAAAAAAGCCCCAGTTTCCTATTCGTGCATTACTGCACATTCATCGTGACATCACTATAAACATCGATTCGGTAATCACAAGGTTTGCTAAACAAAATAGACGAGTTGATTTTGTTGTATAACTAATAGTTTTTATACAAGAGGTTAGAAGTTGTAAATATGTACAGTTGTAACAGAACATAATAATTCCAATAAAGATATTCAGTATTGAATAAAATGAAAAAAAAAAATGTTTTTCAGTTAAAATTCGTTAAGTTTTATTTGTCTGGTAATTGTGTTTTCGTTTTTTGAGTTTGCAAAAAAAAATTGGTCTCCGTTTTGGGCGGGGGGGGGGGGGGGTCATGACCCCCGTGACCCCCCCTTGAATCCGCGCCTGTTTCCACCAGAAAGTAGTCAATTACTGATTTTGTTCTTCTATCGCCCCAACCATATCTCGTAATTTTCCTGCTGTTTTTCTTCCGAAACCATGAATTACCCACTATCAGTCCATTCCTTTCACAAAAGTTTACAAGTTCCTCTCCTTCCCGGTTCTTTTCCCCATATCCATATGGTCCAATGACTTCTTCCTTTCCTTGTCTCTCGTTTCCGACTTGTGCATTCATATCTCCCATGATCACCACTTCTACATCTGAAATTACTCTTTCTACATCCTCCAGGAATACTTCAATATCTTCTTCTCTGTTTCCAGTCTGTGGTGCATACACATCATTTTTCATCTTCATTCTAATTTTCATTATTCTGTCACTCACACACTCGACCACTTCAACATACTCCTCCAGTTGTTTCGAGGTTATCAGTCCCACACCATTTTTTGCCTCTTGGCCACCGCTCCAGTATAATGTATATCCTTTCCTCAATTTCTTCCTTCCTTTACCTTTCCATTTCACTTCATTCAGCCCCATCAATCCAACATTCTCCCTCTACATGAAGTCTACCACCTCCTCCACCTTGCCTGTAAGGGTCATGACATTCATGATTCCCACTTTCATTTCGGTTACTGGTCGCCCATTTCTCACAGTTCCCCCAGTACCAAAAGAACTGTGCGTCGCCTGCAGGGTACGCCCTAGCCTTCTCCGAATCATTTGAAGTGCCATTTCCATTTTAGGCTATTATTACGATGGGGTCGCCACTCCCAAAGGCATTTTATGAAGCTACTGCCAGCTATTATACAGGCCGCCCCTAACATGGGAAACAGACGCCCTTGCAGCCGCCCCTAACCTGGGAAACAGACGCTGCCGATTGATGCTGTACTCATACTATTCCCTGAGTACTGGGTTGCCTCTTCCGCAATCTCCACCGTTCCGAAGTCCATCTTCTCTGCTGCAGATTCCGTTGAGGTCTTCGCACGTAACCCTGTGCAGGGGGCCTATGTTATACCCCATAGGACTGGGTCCTCACCAGAATTTAGCCGGAACTGTAGTTCCATGGTATATTACAGTACCGTTGCCCACCCCCGCGACGTGGACGCGCCTGGCAAGAATTATCCATGTAGCCAATTATAATTGCCTCATGGACCAGGTTAAGGAGCTGTCTAAATCCAGCCTCCAAGGCTGTATATTACTTGTATATCAACCAAAGTAAAGCACACAAAGGTTATTTATATTATTATTGCAGCCAAATGGCCATATGTCAAAAGCGCCCAAATGTGGGTACATTAATTCTTACTATTTGAACAATACATTTTTCTCTCTTAGTCCCAATTTGGAAACAGAAGGGTGGTCCAGCTGTCTAATTATCGCTCAGTACGTCTCCTGTCTCACACAATGAAGATTTTTGAGCATATTATTGATCGGAGAATCAGAAAATTTGTGCACCTCACCATCAACCATGCGGTTTTGTCCAAAGCTGTGGTACGATAGATGCTATCCATGCTGCTCGCTTGCTCATCAAGAAACATCGTGAGAAATTAAGACACCTCCACATTGTTTTCCTCGACCTTGAAAAGGCATTTGACCGTGTTCCACATGACTTGATTTGGCATGCCCTCCAAGATCATGGTGTCCCTGAAGTGTTGATAGATTGGGTCAAATTGCTATATGACAACCCGAAGAGCCTAGTACAATCACTGGCTGGATTATCTAGTGATTTCCCAGTTCTTGTTGGCATCCATCAGGTATCTGTACTTTCACCTCTCCTCTTCATTAGTCATGGATACTGTTGCAAGGGATCTACATAATTCTGTACCTTGGACCTTGCTACAGTGGAATCTCGTTAGCACGTTCTCGGTTACGACATTTTCCTGTTTAGCGCGATGATTTTCTCAAGTCCCAGTCCCAATTCTACAAAATACATGTTGATATATCCCCTTAATATGTTCTCTATTCCCGCTTACAACGATCAAATTTCCGCTGTACTATTTGTAAGCGAACCGGATTTTATTCTTATTACATTATAAAATTCGGCTTCTGGAAAACACGACGCGATATTGCCTCATATTCTCTGATAGTTATTGACAGTGTAGATGATTTCATTGTGTTTGACGGCGTAGAAGCGGCTATTGCTATGACGCAACACAGGTGACGTGTCTCTCTCCCGCTGCCCTTTCTCTACTTTCTCAAGTCCCTATCCTACTAAATTCATGTTGATATATCCCCTTAATACGTTCTCTATTCCCGCTTACAACGATCAAATTTCCGTTGAACTATTTGTGAGTGAACCGTATTTTATTCTTATTTCATAAAAAAAAAAGGCTTTTGGAAAACACGACGCGATATTGCCGCATATTCTCTGACAGTTATTGACAGTGTAGATGATTTTATTGTGTTTGACGGCGTAGAAGTGGCTATAGCTGTGACGCAACACAGGTGACGTGTCTCTCTCCCGCTGCCTTTCACCCCCTTCCCTTTGTTTATGTCTCACGTAGGCGCATTATTGTCTTCGTATTCCGCACTATTGTCTTCTAGTTTTTCTGGGGCGTGGTGGCTCAGCGGTCTAGCTGTATGCCTCTCACCAAGGCGGTCCGGGTTCGATTCCCGGTCAATGCATGTGAGATTTTCGAAGTGAAATGCCATGTCCTGTGGTTCGGATTCCACGTAAAAAGGAGGTCCCGTGGCTCATGATCTCAAGATTAACGGTCACGTTAAACTACAAGCTTTCTTTTCCTTCGCTTCCTTCTAGTTCTTAGTGTTCACGTCCAGTTATGACCTATTTTATTGCGTGTTTCATAATGGATAAGAAGAAAGTACGGCAGATAACTAATGATGAGAAGATGAAATACATTCGAGACGTGGACTGCAATCCTCACATGAAGCGTGTGGATATAGCGCGAAAGTGGAACATTCCTCCGTCTACACTGAACACGATTCTCGGCAAAAGGAAGGAAATTGAACGTGCATTTGAAGAAGGGGTGAGTGGCAAAAGGAAACGTGTGCGAGAGGGACAGTTTCCTGAGCTAGAAAGCGCTTTATTGAAGTGGTTCAAGCAAGCCCGTGCTTCAAACATATGCGTGCGCGGTCGCCGGCGATAGAGCCATCACTGGCGGAGCGCGAGTGCGAGAATGTCCTTGCTGATCAAATATAAAGAAAGACCCTGTATTATGTGTGTTTGGAAGTGGATGGGGAACATTTTCAGCATCTACTGTAAATCATGGCCAGTAAAACTGCATGGTAGGCTACTGATTTTAAGCACCGTATTCTGCTGTAGGCCTACATATGCGTGCGCGGTCGCCGGCAACTGAGCCGTCACTGGCGGAGCGCGAGAGCGAGAATGTCCTTGCTAAGCAAACCCTGTATTATACTGTAGTGTAGAGGTACAGTAATTCGTTTTTATGTTATTTATTCCGTGTTAAGTTACTGATAACCTATGTTTATGTTGTGACTGTAGTAGTGCATACAATCACTTACTAACGTCGGCGATTTGACGTCCATATATACACCGCGTTCTTTCTTATACGTTGTAAATGCAGTATGGCGTTTTTCGGTAGTACGTTTACCCGCATATGACGTCCCAATTTTTCAGTCCCTTGAAAAACGTACTAACGAGATTCCACTGTAAATGCTGATGATGTGCTTCTGGCTTCTGAGGGTAAGACTGATCTGCAATTAAAAGTTCAGACATGGACCAACCACCTCACAGAATTTGGATTACGGCTCAACATTGAGAAAACTGAGTATTTGACAACGGATCTAAATGATCCGAATACGATTCAAATTAATTGGTTTTCCTTCACCGAATCCCTATCTACCATAGCATCCATTGCGTAGAAATTTAGGTGTATTTCCTGGAGTTTCATTCTAGTTTCGATAAATAATTTCATTAGTTTGGTGGATGGCAGGGATAACTCAAGCCGTAAGTCCTCCATATTAAAAGACACTTTTGCCAACTCGTAGACAAGTCTGGATGGTGATGTTTTAGAAACCCCTACTGCTCTTTTTAAGTATCATGCTTTCACTTTCTCCACAATCTTTAAGTCAGTCAATGATAAGTAATTTTTCCCATATAAAGTCCAGGCCATACTTAAGAACTGGGCTTATTTTCGTGTTATATCTGAACCAAAATTTGTATACTTACCCCTGGGAACCCTGCGGGTAACACTGTTCACTTTAAATTTCGGACCGACCACTCTATCCCCTGCATTTAGGCCCTTTGGCAAAAATCTACACCCTTTCACTGATCTGAACCAAAATTTGTATACTTACCCTTTGGAACCTTGCGAGTAACACTGTTTACATGACATTTCGGACAGACCACTCCATTCCCTGCATTTAGGCCCTTAGGCAAAAATCTACACCGTTTTACCGATCTGAACCAAATTTTGTACACTTACCCTTTGGAACCCTGTGAGTAACACTGTCTATATGGAATTTCAGTCACACCACTCCATTCCCTGCATTTAGGCCCTTTGCCACAAATCTAAACCGTTTTACCGATCGGAACCAAAATGTGTACACTTACTCTTTGGAACCCTGCGAGTAACACTGTCTCCATGAAATTTTGGACAGACCACTCCATTCCCTGCATTTAGGCCCTTCGGCAAAAAATCTACACCGTTTCACCGATCTGAACCGAATTTTACGTACTTACCCTTTCTAACCCGACGAATAACACTTATCTGCTTGAAATTTCGGAAAACCCTCTCCATTCCCTGCATTTAGGCCCTTTGGCACAAATCTACACCGTTTCACCGATCTGAACCAAAATTTGTATACTTACCCTTTGGAACCCTGCGAGTAACACTGTCGCCATGAAATTTCGGACAGACCACTCCATTCCCTGCATTTAGGTCTTTTGGCACAAATCTACACCGTTTCACCAATCTGAACCAAAATTTGTATACTTACTCTTTGGGACCCTGCGAGTAACACTGTCTACATGAAATTTCGGACAGACCATTCCATTCCCTGCATTTAAGCCCTTTGGCAAGAAACTACACAGATTCACAGATCTGAACCAAAATTTGTATACAGTACTTACCCTTTGGAACCCTGCGAGTAACACTGTCTACATGAAATTTCGGATAGACCACTTCATTCCCTGCATTTAGGCCCTTTGGCACAAATCGACATCGTTTCACCGATTTGAGCCAAACTTAACTTGGAACCCTGCGGGTAACACTGCCAACTTGATATTTTGGACAACTCTCTCCATTCCTACATTTAGAACACACGAAATGAACTTGAAAACCACGTTTTAAGGCCCTAGAACCATTCTTATCCGTGATAGTGTAACTGTAAGAATATTTTAATAAGTATATTGTTGGCTGGCAATGCGGGCTGCATCACGTCACCCCTACCAGTGTTCTGGTGCAGAATTGCGAAAATAGTTACATCTTGAGCTGCGTATAAATTGCAGTCACGGTGAGTAATTAGTGCAAATAGATTTCTTAGGCCCCTTAAAACAGTTATCATCATGAAAATATTATGCCTCTGAATAAGTGCGATGGTGTTGGTGCAGTACATAGGGGATATCAGCTGCAATGAGCATTGGTTCTTTCAAATTTACTTTCATTTATTCCGATCCTTATCCTGGAGCTCCTGACAACCAAAGTTTTCCGAAGTGCTCTGATTATTTTTCTACGGCACTATGCGACAAAGGACGACACTATTGATCTCTACTTTTCTAACAGCCAATTAGATATAGGCCCTAGGCACTGTCATTTATTTCACATACTCCTCTTTCTATTCGTATTTTTCAATTCGTTTGTAAATTACATGTGTCAGTGCTGTAGTTAGTAAATAGCAGTTTTCCTATTCATTATTATCATTATCATTACATGTAACATCCATTATATTGCACTACTTATCACCCCCACTACCATAACCACCACAAAAAATTATATTTTTCAAATATCTTTTTCTGTTTAAGTGTCATGTGCCAGTTGTGTAGTAGTATTCATTATCATCCATAATACAAATAAATCCACCGGGCGAAGCCGGGCACTGCTGCTAGTTATCTATAAATTATAGATACGAAGCGAAACTGCGTTATCGAAACTCACTACACGTAAGATCGATGGATGACTGGAGTTTGTCATCTTGCACTTTTAGTCCGAATTTACGCGTGAGATTTTTGAAAAATCGGGATTTAATACGTAAGGTGGGAGGGCGGGAGAAGTGGTGTAAAATCGGGAGTCTCCCTCCTAAATCGTGAGAGAGCTATGGGTCTGTTTCAATGTTTGTGAAATGATGGTTGTTGTCGTACATATGTTCTCCAATAGCTGAGTGTTTGTTGTGTTTTATTTCATTTTTATGCTCTTTATATTGTGTTGCAAATTGTAGTCCACTTTGTCCAATATAATTGGCCTTACATCCTTCCTCGACATGTGAACAAATACACACCTGACTTCGAATGGGGGTTTCACTTCGTTAGGTTGCTGTTATGTATGTGCTTACCGAGTGTGCATTCTATATAGCTTTCAGAACGAACCATATAATGACAAATAATGACAAGCCTGCAATTTTAGTGAAATGGTCTGTTCATTGCCCGTCGAAGTTCAAGTACACCCAGCCGTTCAACACGATAGATCATGCTCAGTCTGGGTTCTTGTCCGGGCCACTGGCTGGTAATATCATGGTCCGGACCCAGCTAGCCCAGCCTATCTTTGTTATTTGTTGTTTTTCTTGCTGAAGAAGGCCAAGTAAAGCCGAAACATGTATCAATTTGTCATTCATCGTTACTAATAAAATTTCAGTTTTGACAATGTGGAAAATAGTTTTAATTACAAATCCTTTACAATTTTGTAAGGTAACAATATGTAATGTATTATTTCAGTGCAATATAATACCGTAAATGGCCTCTTACCATCCACAGCAAATCAAAAATGACCAAGATTTTGTGTGGAAACCAGCCACTAAAATATGCCACCTGTACATATGCATTTTTGGACAGTTTTAAGGAGAGAATATTAGTTTCATTAAGAAACTATTTGTCCGCCCCTGTTTTATGCTGTTGTATAATTCACTTCCATTATTGTTGTTGTTGCTTATTATAGGGGCTGCAACATTGTGGTCATATAACCCCATGTATTTTGGAGTGTGTGTGTGTGTGTGTGTGTGTGTGGAATTTGTGTGATAACCTGTGTTATTGTGATGGCTGTACTAGTTTGTGTATTTGTAAATTGGGGATAGGATTGGGAAGTAGGTGGCTGTGGCCTTAAGTTAGGAACCATCCCAGCCTTTGCCAGGAGTAGAGGTGGGGAAACCATGGTAAATCACTTCCAGGATGGCTGAGGTGGGAATCTAACCCTCTTCTTCTTAGTTTAGCCTCATGAGGCAGAGTGTACCCCGTTCCAGCCCTCACACCAGAATTAAAATTTCTTGACAGAGCCGGGAATCGAACCTGGACCTCCGGTGCGACAGCCAGGAACGCTAGTCATTACACCACGAGGTGGGCAAGATGAAAATTGTTAATTTGATACATGAGTATACAGTATTTGCTTACATATTAACTAGCGGACCGGTGCGAGAACTCTTGCATAATGGGTTGTGAGTGCCCCATGTGTACAGACTACCCGCACAGCTCTACTGCTATGCGGGCTCTAGGCGACAGAGTTCTCGCAGGGGCTATCATCTTGTTAATTTGTTTAAAAGCACTTTATGAACAAATATATTTCCGTTGAATTTTCAAGAAATGGAAGATTTTTCCTGTACTATTGAGACTATTTGGAAGATTTTGGCACAAACCACACCTTCTAACTACTTCTGGTTTAGGAGCATGAGTTTTGTGAAACATTCGCATATTATATAATACGATATTTACACTTATTTGCAGGTTGTCCGTAGGGTCCCCTCTCGTGGAATGGGCTGTTCCTTACCAGTCTAAGCTCAAGTACACCCAGGTGTTCAACACGACGGACCGTGCTCGGTCTGGGTTCCTGTCCGGACCACAGGCTCGTAACATCATGGTTCAGACACAGCTATCCCAGGCTATCCTTGCTCAGATATGGTAAGCTAACATCATACTGTAGTTGATTTATTAATTTAACATACTAATCTCCTCGACTCCCAATACAGTTCATCATTCGTTCCAGTTCAATGATTTGAAACGTCCGACTCAAAATAGAAAAAGGGAAGTCCTTATTGCTGAAAACTGACAGCATCAATATCAGATTAAGTTTCAATACAAATAAACTCACATTTTCTTCTTCTTCGTTGCAAATGGGTTACTTAGGACCGTATGGAATCAACATTTGTTGGCCTTTCTTTCATACGCAACGAATGGGTTTGTTTTTGTTGCATGGAGCATATACATGTTAGGTTTTCTCTCTTCATCCTCAAACCTCGCGTGAGTATAAGTATCCCGATTTCAATCCTGTCCAGTAGATTTGGCGATCCTTATTCTTTCAGGTCTTTGATGTTTATACCAATTCGATCTAGTTGTTTTGTTAAAGTACGTATGAATTTTATGAGTTAGTCTGTTTGGGTCTATTCTTTCCAAGTGTCACAAGAATTGCATTCTTGGCATATGTGTTGTGTCTGTGAATTTGGAGATGTTTTTATATATTTCTGCCATTTTGCTTTGGAAAATGAACTCCATTTTTGGTTCTCAGTCGTAAGATTTTTATCATTGTTATACGTTCCTTCACCTGCATTTGTACTTTTACTGTTTTGTGTCGAAGAGTGAGAGTTTCTGAAGCATAGAGAGCTTCAGGTTTGATTACTGTTGTATAATGTTGCATTTTGCAGTTCTTGGAGAGACTTTTTTTATTGTATGTATTTTTTTAAAACTGAAAAGCAGTCTCCATTTATTGGATTTATTAAAAAAGTCTTCTGGAAAAACTGGTTAGAAGGTTTGCGGCAGCTACCAAATGGATTAAATCTCTTGAATAGTATCACTTATATTGTTATGGATTATTTACTTAATAATTTTAAGATATCTGTATGTTTTCACTTTGTTACCAGTAAACGTTTGGAAACTGTACTACCTGTAAGGGAAACCATTGCCTCAACACGCCTGTACAGTATGTTCATGTAATAAGCAAAGACATTCAGCATGATAGTTTGATGTACGGTATTTGTGATAATTTATCCGTATTGACTTCTTATAATATTTGTATGTTCATGTACCGGGTCACGAAACGGCAGTGGCAAAAAAACTTTTTTAAAAATTCATTTTATTTTTTTCCCTACCTTAAAAGAGAAAAGAATTTGGATAGGAAGATGATACCGTCTGTCTCTAAGAAAATTACATTCATATGCATTACTCGTCTGACTAGTCTTTGCCGTTCTGAGATAAGTGCACTGTCAACTGTTGACATCAGTCTGTCAGGGCTAGTGTGGAGAAAGAGGGAAGGCATGTACACTCCTCATGAAGTGTTATTAACATAGCAGATTGTGTGTTGTTCTGCTGCTAATCTTTACTTAGTATAAAACAAAGTCCCCGATTCTTAGATGTCGCAGGTAATCTCGAGAACCACTGGATGGATTTTGATGCGGTTTTCACCATTCTGTAGAGGATATCACGAGGAAAGTTTCTGTAGAAAATAATTTATTTATGATCAAAGGAAGCCAACCAGTAATGATTTCAGTGAAAAAGTCGAAAAGAAAAACCTGGCATCCGTGCGCTTTTTAAGCTTACGCTGGGCAAATCGTCAAAAATATCAATATACTATGAGTGTAAGAATTGTTCAGCATGAAAGTTCTACAAAAAATCAGCGAGAGCATATCTCTATCTTCAATACATCGCCCACTATAAGTGTTTTTACGTTTTCATTTCTTCCAACGATCTCCATTCAATTACTGAGGCACAATTTACAAGCTAGCTAGGGGCGAGCCTATCGCCCCAGTTACAGCCTAGCTTGCGGACGAGCCTATTACCCCAGATACAGCCAGCAGCAAACTGTCGAGTCGTGTTAAAGACTTCAGAGGAGAGGGGTTGTGTTTGAAGTTTCCCTGGAAGTGCAACTCTGCTTTTCTTCATTTCGCCTGTGAACTTTTCGTTCCGCAAAATACACAGTCAAGTTAAGATTGGACGGGAGGGGGATTTGTGTTTCATGCACCTCGCCATTCTTAAATTACATCTGACAAGAATTCGTTGTACATGCATCTCCATGATAATATAATTAATAGTCCAGTCAGTGATTTTAATCCATCATGCCGAGACGTAAAACGGATATAGGTCGTAGTTAATTGACTCCGGGGGAAAAAAGAAGCTTATCACGTAATGCATTCATAACTGTTCCCGGGCGAAGCTGGGGCGGGTTGCTAGTATATAATATAAAATTAATACAATACTAATACAATACTATAATACGGGCATGAATTCGACTGGAGTGGATTTTTAACAACCTTTACAATCCTGCAGGTATCGTTGAGAGCTACAACCACTGTTTGGCATGAGCTGAATTATGCCAAACAGGACAGGCTTACTTCACAGCAGAATAACACAACAGAATTTCGGATGGTCTCAGGTCGACTATCCCACTGCAACAAAAAGCATGAACTGGTTATATCTTGTTTGTCACAGGGCTCTGTCCGATATGGACTCTGATGGGCGACTTTCCTGCGATGAGTTTGTGTTGGCCATGCATCTCTGTGATATGGCAAAGGTCGGGGAGAAGATTCCACCTGCTCTACCTGCAGATCTGATACCACCCACATTCCGCAGGCAACGTCAGGGGAGCATACCGGGAGCTCCAGTTGAACCAATCGACAAGGATGTTGCTTCTAGTCTACCAACAGGTATGTGACAACACTACACTATGAAGAATTATACTCAATACCCAGCAGTATAGCTGAGTGTTGTATTAAGGCACGCTTCATAACTGAAATAGAGAGTCTAAGGTTTGAATTCCCGTGCTTCCAATAGTCATTCTGGAGCGTTATTCCCTTTGTTTTTACTTTCACTTCTTCCCTACCCCCCACCCTCCTAGGGGCTCACATCTAGTGGTACTTGGGTTGGCGACCACGGACCCCCAGCTGAGTCCGGCATTGCTTCCACTTGTGCTGGGCTTCTCTCAGTCTTTTTTCCTGTCGACGTCACTTGGTCAACTCTTGTTCTCTTCCGACCCCGACGGTATTAGGGTATCCGAGGCCTAGGGTGTCTCTTCCTTTCCCGCCTTAATTGGCCCTTGTCTCATCTTTTCTGATACCCTCCTTCTGCGAGGGGTCAGCCTTCTTTTTCTTTTCATGTTATCTCCTGCCTTCTGATCAAGGCCCTCAAGGAGGCCGGGTGTATGTAGCCCCACCACTTCTGGTGCACCCTGGATATTGCTATACCCTCAGGGACTCACGGCTGGTGGGTTCGGGAGTTGGCGACCCCGGGGGATTCCTGACCTGGGTCCGGATTTTCCCCCTTTTTTCCCATTACCTCTGGGGCGGACCCTCTCCTCTTTCATGTTCCTTTCTGCCTTTCATGGCTCTCCTTCCTTCCAAGTCCCTCAATCCCCATTCTTCGCGGGTTGAGGGCATTTCTTTTCCTCCTGTCCTTTATTTGCCTTATTCTCCTTTCGTTTTCCATTTCTTCTAGTATATAAGTTAGTAAGTGTTAGTTTTAGTTTACATTTCACTATCATCTTCACGCTCACCCAAACCATTAGGAGCCGATAACCGACATGTTAGGCCCCTTAAAACAACAATTATCATCATCATCTTCCCTACCCTTCCCTCCCAGTACCAGACAAAGTCTTGGGACAATAAAAATTAGCATTTCCAAGACAAAGGGACGTTGGTAGGGAAGAAACGCAAGAAAGTAGAACGCCAGGTAGGAGGAACTAAATTGGAGCAGGTGGAACATTTTAAGTACTTGGTCTCTGTATTCTCTCAGGATGGTAGTATGGAGAAGGGAATAGAGTCTGGTTGGTTCTTAAGTTTTGGGGCTGCGACAACGCGGTCATTTAGTCCCGTGTACTTTGGGTGTGTCTAGAATCTGTCTGATAACCATTATTAATTGTGATGACAGTATTAGTGTGTGTTATCTGTTTTTTAATTCAAGTAAGAACTGCAGACTTTATTATTTTTAAATAGTTTCTACTTTTGCTGCCAAACGCCACCGTCAACGACTACTAGTTCAGAACTTAGCTACCAGACGCCACTGCAGTCGGCTCTTGGCAACGAACGTAGGAACCTAAGAGCGTTGTTTACATTCTTAACCTATACAATTCAGCTCCACACAGGTGTAATTAGTGGAAGGTTCTTTAACATGCCATAAATCTATGACATGGGACAGACGGCTTTACTTCCCCTCCGAAGGAAGGCATACTCAGGGATTTTTAACGCTCTTAAAAAATCCGACGACTTCGGCCGGAATTGAACTTGCGATCTTGGGCATAGAAGATCAGCATGCTACCAACTACACCACCGAAGCCGCTTAGGAATAGTCTAGTTATAGTAAAACCAATGCAGCGAGTTCTCAGTTGTGATCTACAGTATTCTGCAAGAAAGAAGTTAGTGTAGTGATGAAACTCTCCCTGCATCGCTCAGTATTTAGACTGACTTTGCTGTATGGAAGCAAGAACTAGCTAGATTCAGGATATCTGATACATAAGCTAGAGGTAACTGATATGAGGATAGCACGAAGGATTGCTGTGACAAATAGATGGGAGCAGGAAAGTACTTGTAATGAAGAGAGAACTACTAATTTTGAAATTAACACTCCAGATGAAGCTGTTCGTATGAGAATCTTTGGAAATACAAATGTCATTCCTTGCAAATCTCCAACAAAGTCTGTGTTGGTCCTGTCATGCATCTGCTTCTTGATTAAAGTTTGCAGTTCTTTTTATCCTCTTAACACTTCACTTTCTTCCAGTGTTCCATAGAATGGCAACTTCTTAATTTTCTTTGCAATGTCCTCATTGATGTTCATTGACACTATTTCTGCTGGATCAAACACACACATTTGTAAATCTTGTTCCCAGGGTCAACGGATCTCAAGCTGATTAATTTTCCAAGAGCAGGGGACCCAGCGTTTACTAAAACTAAATGTATTTTCTCTCTTTTTAACACATTTCCACAACCCTCCAACTGCTCCTTAATGTTGGTACTGTGCCCTTAATTTCACAGTGAAATAACAGCCATAATCCCAGGATCGAAAATGGATCGCAGCAATCAGCAGTACCCGGCTAAAATACCTACCTTTCACCACTGGCATATCACTCACTGGAAATAAGGATCATATAAGGATCTAATCTAAATAAATAAACTCTATGGTCCATCACTATATGATCATACAGACTAAATAACAATAACACGTCAAATTCTTCTATCTCGGAGCAATATAGAAACTAGAAAATGGGTAACTGGACTCGAGATTCTGATATCAGACCATAGCATTTACTTGTTACCACTTCCTTCCAATCAAAACAACAAAGTTCTATAAAAACATGTGCTCGATAGAATTTATTCAGAAAAACTGAATGTACTTAAGTATAAACAACACAAATAAAAGACAGCACCCTTCATCTCAGGTTCACCGATCATTGAACCTCCCCGCAAATAATAAAACAAAATAAAATCCTTTTAACAAAAACACTATCATAACCTGCTTCGCCCTAGATCTCAGGATCGAACAACAGTCGTTATCCTCATGTATATCACGACAAAATTAAACTACTAGCGAAGGCCTTCTCGCTATTACAATATCAAACAATTACTCTATACAGCACGACCCTGAAATCCCTACACTCACTATGCTAAATCTTTCAGAATAAACAAAACGAATAAAATCATGAACTACTTACACTAATATACATTCCATCTATGTGCACACTATCAGCTGTTCGCCGCACATTATCATCACCGATAACTATTTCTGCATTGCGAAATAACATTTACACTTATCCATCTGTATTGGCCAACGCGGGAAGTCAACAACCCACCAAGAGTATTCTGGTAATAGTGGACAATGTATAAAAATTTGTTGGCCAAAGCATTAGATAATGATGTGATAATACAAAGAGTTGACTTTACAAAGGTCGCTTGACAATTTAGCAAACATGTGGAGGACCAGACAATATTATTGTCACTAAATAAGGAAATCCAGGAAGGCATAAAGGACACGACACCACCACTAACTAATAATAAGATATATTATCAAATAGGTGGCACATAAACATATGAGAAACACTAGCACAAATTTACACAATTGAAGAAACACTCAAAGAATTAACACACGTTACGTCTTGAGCCTAAAACACACATATTGTCTTGAACGTAGCTGCAGATCAGTACATCATAGAACGGCATGCAATACACGGCGGTTCCAAAGAATGATATAATTTAAATATGCAACACAAGTGGAGTTGCAACAAATAATGAAAAAACAGGTCGCATGGAACGAGAATGTGTCGTCGAACCAGGACTGACTTACAGTGATGCGCCGATACCGTAAGCCCAAAATGAATTGTTAATAAAACAAATTATGTGTGAAACGCAGGAAGTCAAAGTAGTTGCTGTCATACAAATACCGGGATATGCCAATCGCACGGTATTGTCACAATAGTAAAGCAGTTAAACCCAGCGTCAACTTCCATTCCAGTGATGTTGCAGGAAGTCAAAGTAGTTGCTATCATACAAATACCGGGATATGCCAATCGCACGGCATTGTCACAATAGTAAAGCAGTTTAGCCTAGCGTCAACCTCCAATTAGTGATGATGCCTGGCCTTGTAACATGCTTCCAGACACGATGAATTACTTATCACACGAAGCATCATCATTATTCATACGCGTGAAGACAAATTGTTAGGCAGTAAATGAAGATAGAAGTGAACACATTACAACAAACTATCCGACGCCGCGGATTGAAGAATTCGTCGATATGATGCGTATCAACATCAAGCATGGTGATGATGAGATCGAAAATCACCGTAATGTCACTGCCCAAACAAAATATGAATCATGTGCATAGGACATGATTGCTAAGCACGGTTACTAAGAAGATAGCACCAATTATAGAAATGATTAGCTGGATATTTGTTGATATATCACAACCAGCGTTAAAGCACAGCATTGTGTCATGGCTACACACTTAGAGAACAACGAAGAAGAAACACGTGATTGGTCGCTACAAGCAGCAAGGAGGCCTCTGATAGGCTGGAAGCAGCCAATCACAGTAGAGAGTTTAAAAACAAGAAAGAGGCCTCTGATAGGCCGAAAGCAGCCAATCACAGTAAAGAGTTCAAACAAGTTAAAGAAGAATCAATGTGGCCAACTTAGAAATACCACAATACCTTCTAAGCAAAAATATCCTACTGGAAACACGGCAGTGGGAATACTACATGCAATCAAAACAAATAAATCATGACAACTAATCAACAGAAACAAAACTAACTTGACAATGAATAAATACAATGAAGACAAATAATACAGACATGTACAACCACACAGAGTGGAAACAAATAGGGAAACACAAAAACTGGTTTGCCAAGACAGTGGCCGAACCATATTGCCCGCACAGAAACAACAGGCAGGTTGTTTATGAAAATACAAGAGTGTTTAGTTCTGCGGCAACAAGGGAGACACCTTGACGATGGGACGTTTCAAGAGTCCAGAGGTGGTATGTAGAGAGACCACACGAGCTAGGCCGTCCTTACCACAATGAACCTCAAGAATTCGTCCAAGTCGCCAGTAAGTAGGAGAAACATTGTCGTCCATAATAAGCACAAGCGTGCCAACCTTGAGGTTAGGAGACATACGGTTCCACTTGCGACGTTGTTGAAGGGAGAGTAAATGATCTGTGGACCATTTACGCCACAATGAAGTCATAATCTGTTGAAGTAATTGCCATCTAGACAACCTATTGATGGGCACTTCAGAAGCGTCAGGAATGGGCAAGGCATTCAAAGGTCGTCCAACAAGAAAGTGACCTGGCGAGAGATAGCACAAGTCAGTAGGATCCTCAGTCATAGGCGAAATGGGTCTAGAATTTAGAATGGCTTCAATTTGCACCACGAGAGTGGTCAATTCTTCATACGTAAGTACTTGAGCCTTCATGATTCTTATTAAATGAGATTTCAAAGATTTGATGTTTGCCTCCCAAATTCCACCAAAGTGCGGAGAACTAGGAGGACTGAAGTGCCACTGAATTAGTAGCGATGACGTAGAATCTTGAACAACAGATTGAATATCTGCAGAGGAGAGCAACGAACCAAGATCAGCAAGGTCAGACTGTGCGCCTTGAAAGTTGGTACCATTGTCGGAATACACTTGAGCGGGAACGCCCCTTCTACTGCAGAAGCGAGTAAAGGCTACAACGAAAGCATGACTGGAGAGGGAAGTGACGACCTCAGTGTGCACAGCCTTCGTAACCATACAAACGAACATTGCGATGTATGCCTTAGTTGAGACCTTTGACCTGGGGCCACCGTACCTGATAGTGAATGGACCACAGTAATCAACACCAACGTGATTAAAGGGAAAGGTTTGATGGAGGCGAACAGCTGGGAGTTGACCCATTAACTGTTCAGAAGGACGTGCAGCGTAGCGAACGCAAGTAACACAAGAGCGAGACAGGCTACGAACAAGTTTTCGTAGTGACGGTATCCAGAAGCGTTGTCGGATAGTCGCAATCACAACCTGGACCCCGCCATGAAGCAACTTTAAATGGGTATGTCTGACCAGGAGTTTAGTGAAATGATGGTCATTGGGCAAAAGTATCTGGTGTTTTGTATCAAATGGAAGGTCGGCCAATTCCAAACGGCCTCCCACACGAATAGTGCCATCAGAGTGAAGCAAAGGGTGCAAATTGCTGATGGTGGAAGTGGATGGCACTTGCTCATTCTTCATTAGAGCAGTAAGTTCAGTAGAGTAGCACTGAGCTTGAATCATTTTCACACATGTAAGTATTGCAACATCAATTTCAATGGCAGTGAGTGGACCACTGATTCTACAATTAGAGAAAAACCTAATACAGTAGGCTATGACCCTCAACAATCTTGTGTAGGAAGAAAAATTGTTTAAAAAATCAATGTCAACAGGTTTAGATACATTTGCGCACGAAATTCTACACTCAGGCAATTCAGACACAGGAGTGTCAAAGATATCTGAAGTACTGGAGCTTGTAAAGGCCTTCAACCATGCTGGACCATACCACCAAAGCTGATTACTTTTCAATTCTGAGGGCATACAGCCTCGGGAAATTATGTCGGCTGGATTGTCACGGGAAGAGACATGTTTCCAGGCGCAGCGAACAGTAAGCCTTTGTATTTCAGCAACTCTGTTGGCTACAAAGGTTTTCCATTTTGAGGGGGGCGAAGCCAACCAAGACAAAACAATAGTGGAATCTGTCCAACAATAGACGGATTCAATAGGCAAGTTCAAAGCGGGTTGCACCTTTGCAATTAATTTGGAAAGCAAAAGTGCACCACATAACTCAAGTCTGGGCAAAGACAACTGTTTAAGAGGAGCAACCTTCGACTTAGCGCACACAAGTGCAACAGTGACGATGTCGTTGGTATCAATTGACAATAAATAGAGACAAGCTCCATAGGCCTGCTGACTGCTGTCGCAAAAGCCATGAAGTCGCATAGATTTGATTTCTGAAGCAGGCTTAATCAAACGTGGAGTAGAAATCTCAGAAATCGCAGGTAAATTGCTATAAATGTTCAGCCAAGCTTGCGTGATTTCCATTGGAAGGGGGTCATCCCAACCGAGTTTGTGAATCCACAAATCTTGGAAGAGAATCTTACAAGCAACTACAATAGGTGACACTAAACCCAAAGGGTCAAAGATAGAGGCAACAATGGACAAAAATGAACGCTTAGTAAAGGTAATTGAAGTGTCACAGTTCACGATAGGTGACTGAATCCGCAACAAGTCATCGATAGGTTGCCAATAAAGTCCTAGCGTTCTGGCGACTGTTTCTTCACCATCGCCGAAACTACGGAGTTGTTGTTTCTCTTGATGATCAAGAGGAATGTTATCTAATAGAGTCATGGAGTTTGAACTCCACTTACACAGTTCAAAACCACCTAATCTCAAAAGAAGGGTCAATTCATCATACAGAATGAGTGCGTCATGCTCGGAATCACATCCCGAGATACAATCATCAACATAGAAGTCGTTTAAAACAATCTGAGTGGCAGCTGGAAAAGCTGTGCCATCAGTAAGGGCGAGCTCCTTTAGCACACGAGTGGCTAAGAAGGATGCTGGGGCAGTACCATATGTAACGGTGTTTAATTGATATTCTACCATTGGGTCTGAAGGAGAGTCTCTCCAAAATATTCTCTGTAAGTCACGATCCTTGTGATCTACAAGAATCTGTCTGTACATTTTACTCAGATCAGCTGCAAACGCTATCAAGCGAGTACGGAACCGAAGCAAAATAGAGAACAAATCCTGCTGAATTACAGGGCCCACCAACAAGGTATCATTAAGGGAGCACCCAGACGTAGTAGCCATCGAAGCATCAAATACCACTCTGAGCTTTGTAGAAGTACTGTGCGGCTTGAAAACAGGATGATGGGGAATGTAGTAAACTTCACCATCAGTCGGGTGGGGGGCGACTTGCATATGGTTTAAGGCTAGATATTCATGCATGAATTCAGTGTATTCTAACCTTAACTCAGGGTTACGAGCCAAACGTCTTTCGAGAGAGTGAAAACGATTTAGTGTAGCGTAGCGAGAGGCACCTAGAGGCTCCGAGTCTACCTTGCGAGGGAGTCTAACCACAAATCTACCATCGTCTTTGCGAGTGGTAGTAGCAACGAAGTGTTCTTCACATATGGATTCATCAACAGACAACACTGGGGTTTCAACTTCTTCAACGTTCCAAAACGCTTCCAGCTGTTGTTCTACATGAGGGCGTGAGAGTGTAAGTGCTGATACCACGTGCGATGGTTGCGAGGTGCTTGCACTGGGCAGCTTCCCAGAAAACACCCAACCCACAGAGGTATTTTGAATGATGGGCAAATCACCAACTGGTATGATTTTACCAGGACATAACAGGTCAAAGAAATATTCTGCACCAAGAACAAGATCAATAGATTTAGTGCAATTGAAATCAGGATCAGCTAAATCAATATGTGATGGAATGTTCCATTCAGAGGTATCGAAACCAGCAGCGGGTAGCTCAAGTGCAATATTGGGAACGACGAGACATTCAAGCTTAGCAGACCAATTAGTAGCACAGGCAAAAACGTTCACATCAGCAACAACAGTAGCAGTGCTTTGATTTTGACCAACACCGTGAATGTGTACCTTCATAGGTTTGGTGTGGAGTCTTAATTTCTTAATTAAGTGTGACGAAATTAAGTTACAATCTGATGCAGAGTCAAGTAGTGCAGTAACAGGTACACGTACGCCATTGCCAGCTAATATATTCAACTTGGCAGTGGGTAATAGAGTCCTTGAAAATTGATTGTCACGAGCGACGTTACTGCAACTAGTGTTTACCACGTTGGCATGAGCTTGAGAAGCATCATTACTAGTGCCACTGGAGGGCTCATAGTGAAGAAGAGTGTGGTGTTTTCGGGAACAAGTGTTACAAGAGTACTTCGAACATTGATGATTAGGCTCGAAATTACGCAAACAATTGTAACATAATTTTCGAGACCTGACAAAATCCCATTTGGCTGTGGACGAAAGTTTGATAAAGGTACCACATTTCGACAATTGGTGATCAATGCTCCTACAATATGTACAACGAGATTTGGTAGTAGTTAACATGGGTTTCTGAGGCAAATGACCTTCGGCTTTAAGTTTGGTTACAGCAGTATGTAATGCAGGCCTGGACCCATTCTTTTCAGTTATTTCCAGTACCTTGCATTTTTTCTCTAAGAAGCTAACCAAGTCCTGGAGAGTGGGAATTCTCCCAGAATCAACATGATTCTCCCATTCACGGATGCTATCATTATCTAGTAGCTCCAATATAAAATGTGACAATAACAGGTCTTGAAGGGTAACCCCGTTAAAGTCCAAAGCTTCTAACGCATTGACATGAGAAACAAAGTGGTCGATGATGGCACGCAAGGACACTGAATCATTACCGTATGCGGGGGGCTTGAAAAGCTTGGTGACATGATTATGCGCTATGAGCCTAATGTTATTGTATCGAGTTGTCAGCAAGTTCCATGCAACCATAAAGTTATCATCTGACACAGTAATGTTCTTTAAGAGGAGTTTGGCCTCACCACTAAGACTAGAATTAAGGTAGTAGAACTTAACAATATCAGACAGAGCATGGTTATCAATTACTATGGCCTTGAAGCTATCTCTGAAATTCAACCAGTCTGTGAAGTCGCCACTGAACTGCGGAATTTGAATTTCAGGCAACTTTATATGAGCTGCAGCTACGTTAGCAGTAGGAAATTGTGCACTCTGCAAATTATTCAAAGGGTTATCACTGTCTGTAGTGTTGGATTTTTTGAAATTGTCACAATGTAGTTTAATTTTAACCATCAACTCAAAATATTTATCTTCGAAGTCACAACGTTCGGCTATTTCTTCGTCGATATTGTCTGTAATATCCTCTAAAGCGACTTGTGCTTCGTTAAATTGTTTATAAATTTCCTCGCATTTGTGTTTGCGTAACACTAACATTTGATATTGCTCTTCTGTAATGTCCTGAAAGTTGCTAATTACCTTTTCTTGTGAGGTAAGCATGCCCTTAGCGACTGCACGCTTCCTAACTAAAAGTCGTTTTTGGGCATCGTCCATAATGACCTTAGGATTGCCCGCCTAGATGTAATTGCCAGAGTTGCACACCTAACTAACACAACCAACTTAACTAACACAAAAAATAAACACTGAGACAATGGTCTCGATTAAGTTGTAAACAAACATCTGAACATAGAATACTGTATTGTGTCCTTGGGAAGTTAATGGGAACGTATACAATGTTAAATTTATGGCCTTCCTGGTGAAATAGCAAGAAACAAGGGCCCAACATGGCCAAAACAATGCTTAATAATTCATTCAAAGTAGTAAACAGCTCAATATCCGGCCCGGAGAGGACCAAATAATGTATTGGCCAACGCGGGAAGTCAACAACCCACCAAGAGTATTCTGGTAATAGTGGACAATGTATAAAAATTTGTTGGCCAAAGCATTAGATAATGATGTGATAATACAAAGAGTTGACTTTACAAAGGTCGCTTGACAATTTAGCAAACATGTGGAGGACCAGACAATATTATTGTCACTAAATAAGGAAATCCAGGAAGGCATAAAGGACACGACACCACCACTAACTAATAATAAGATATATTATCAAATAGGTGGCACATAAACATATGAGAAACACTAGCACAAATTTACACAATTGAAGAAACACTCAAAGAATTAACACACGTTACGTTTTGAGCCTAAAACACACATATTGTCTTGAACGTAGCTGCAGATCAGTACATCATAGAACGGCATGCAATACACGGCGGTTCCAAAGAATGATATAATTTAAATATGCAACACAAGTAGAGTTGCAACAAATAATGAAAAAACAGGTCGCATGGAACGAGAATGTGTCGTCGAACCAGGACTGACTTACAGTGATGCGCCGATACCGTAAGCCCAAAATGAATTGTTAATAAAACAAATTATGTGTGAAACGCAGGAAGTCAAAGTAGTTGCTGTCATACAAATACCGGGATATGCCAATCGCACGGTATTGTCACAATAGTAAAGCAGTTAAACCCAGCGTCAACTTCCATTCCAGTGATGTTGCAGGAAGTCAAAGTAGTTGCTATCATACAAATACCGGGATATGCCAATCGCACGGCATTGTCACAATAGTAAAGCAGTTTAGCCTAGCGTCAACCTCCAATTAGTGATGATGCCTGGCCTTGTAACATGCTTCCAGACACGATGAATTACTTATCACACGAAGCATCATCATTATTCATACGCGTGAAGACAAATTGTTAGGCAGTAAATGAAGATAGAAGTGAACACATTACAACAAACTATCCGACGCCGCGGATTGAAGAATTCGTCGATATGATGCGTATCAACATCAAGCATGGTGATGATGAGATCGAAAATCACCGTAATGTCACTGCCCAAACAAAATATGAATCATGTGCATAGGACATGATTGCTAAGCACGGTTAATATGAAGATAGCACCAATTATAGAAATGATTAGCTGGATATTTGTTGATATATCACAACCAGCGTTAAAGCACAGCATTGTGTCATGGCTACACACTTAGAGAACAACGAAGAAGAAACACGTGATTGGTCGCTACAAGCAGCAAGGAGGCCTCTGATAGGCTGGAAGCAGCCAATCACAGTAGAGAGTTTAAAAACAAGAAAGAGGCCTCTGATAGGCCGAAAGCAGCCAATCACAGTAAAGAGTTCAAACAAGTTAAAGAAGAATCAATGTGGCCAACTTAGAAATACCACAATACCTTCTAAGCAAAAATATCCTACTGGAAACACGGCAGTGGGAATACTACATGCAATCAAAACAAATAAATCATGACAACTAATCAACAGAAACAAAACTAACTTGACAATGAATAAATACAATGAAGACAAATAATACAGATATGTACAACCACACAGAGTGGAAACAAATAGGGAAACACAAAAACAGGTTTGCCAAGACAGTGGCCGAACCACCATCGTTAAAATATTTTTACATTGCAATTTACAAGACTTCCGCTAACATCATCATCTTGTACAGTTTCCAGCCCCAGGCTGGGTCTGTTTGGAACATAAGCCTCGCCACTTAGTTCTTCCTTCCCACCACCTCTCCACTGTCACTTTGGTCCAGTCCTCGCCTCTCTTCTTGACACATTCCTCCACTCCTTTCAGCCATCTATCTCTTGGTCGTTTCTTCTGCATCTGCATCTCATGTATCCTCTTGGGAATCTTCTTCTCATCCATTCTCTTTAAGTGTCCATACCACCTCAGTCTTGATGTCTCAATCCTACCTTGCAGGGGCTCCTCTTTCACCATTTCCCTGACCTTTTCATTCCTCACCCTGTCTCTTCTTGTTACTCCGATCCTACTTCGCAGGAACTTCATTTCACCTGCCTGTATTCTGCTTATGTCTCTTTTCTTCATTGTCCACGTTTCTGAAGCATAGGTCAGTATCGGGATATAGTAGCTTCTGTATAACACTTCCTTGCTTTTTTGTGGGACATCTTTATTCCACACTAAGCTCCTAATGCTTCTCAGAAATGCTTCTGCCTGTCTGCCACGTTCTGTAATCTCTTTGTCATTTCTCCCATTTTCCTCCACTATACTTCCCAAGTACTTGAGTCTTTCCACCTTCTTCAGCTGTCCACCTCCAAGTGTTATCCCACTCATTGGTCTGTCCTTTTTCCTGGTTGTTAACAGGATCTCACATTTACTGATGTTGAACTTCCATCCGTACTCTCCCACTGTTTCTTCCCAAGCCTTCAGTTGCTCCTGAATTTCCTCCTCCTTGTTTCCCCAGACCATGAGATCTGCAAACACCATTGCTTTCATCTTATCTTCTCCTATCTTTCCTGCTATCCGTGTCATTACCTCGTCCATAACCACTGTATTGGCCAACGCGGGAAGTCAACAACCCACCTAGAGTATTCTGGTAATAATGGACAATGTATAAAAATTTGTTGGCCAAAGCATTAGATAATGATGTGATAATACAAAGAGTTGACTTTACAAAGGTCGCTTGACAATTTAACAAACATGTGGAGGACCAGACAATATTATTGTCACTAAATAAGGAAGTCCAGGAAGGCATAAAGGACACGACACCACCACTAACTAATAATAAGATATATTATCAAATAGTGGCACATAAAACATAATATCCAAAGGTGACACATAAACAAATATTCAAAGGTGGCACATAAACATATGAGAAACACTAGCACAAATTTACACAATTGAAGAAACACTCATTAAGAATTAACACACGTTACGTCTTGAGCCTAAAACACACATATTGTCTTGAACGTAGCTGCAGATCAGTACATCATAGAACGGCATGCAATACACGGCGGTTCCAAAGAATGATATAATTTAAATATGCAACACAAGTGGAGTTGCAACAAATAATGAAAAAACAGGTCGCATGGAACGAGAATGTGTCGTCGAACCAGGACTGACTTACAGTGATGCGCCGATACTGTAAGCCCAAAATGAATTGTTAATAAAACAAATTATGTGTGAAACGCAGGAAGTCAAAGTAGTTGCTGTCATACAAATACCGGGATATGCCAATCTCACGGTATTGTCACAATAGTAAAGTAGTTAAACCCAGCGTCAACTTCCATTCCAGTGATGTTGCAGGAAGTCAAAGTAGTTGCTATCATACAAATACCGGGATATGCCAATCGCGCGGCACTGCCACAATAGCAAAGCAGTCAAGCCCAGCGTCAACCTCCATTCCAGCGACGTTGCAGGAAGTCAAAGCAGCCGCCGTCACACAAACACCGGGATACGCCAATCGCACGGCATTGTCACAATAGTAAAGCAGTTAAACCCAGCGTCAACTTCCATTCCAGTGATGTTGCAGGAAGT
Organism: Meconema thalassinum; assembly: GCA_946902985.2. Lineage (NCBI taxonomy): Eukaryota > Metazoa > Arthropoda > Insecta > Orthoptera > Tettigoniidae > Meconema > Meconema thalassinum. The sequence goes on from OX336395.1 coordinate 197,644,251, forward strand.
CAAAATAGTTGTTATCATACAAATACCGGGATATGCCAATCGCGCGGTATTGTCACAATAGTAAAGCAGTTTAGCCTAGCGTCAACCTCCATTAGTGATGATGCCTAGCCTTGTAACATGCTTCCAGACACGATGAATTACTTATCACACGAAGCATCATGATTATTCATACGCGTGAAGACAAATTGTTAGGCAGTAAATGAAGATAGAAGTAAACACATTATAACAAACTATCCGACGCCGCGGATTGAAGAATTCGTCGACATGACGCGTAGCACCATCAAGCATGGTGATGATGAGATCAAAAATCACTGTAATGTCACTGCCCAAACAAAATATGAATCATGTGCATAGGACATGATTGCTAAGCACGGTTAATATGAAGATAGCACCAATTATAGAAATGATTAGCTGGATACTTGTTGATATATCACAACCAGCTTTGAAGCACAGCATTGTGTCATGGCCACACTTAGAGAACAACGAAGAAGAAACACGTGATTGGTCGCTACAAGCAGCAAGAAGGCCTCTGATAGGCTGGAAGCAGCCAATCACAGTAGAGAGTTTAAAAACCAAATTAGAGGCCTCTGATAGGCCGAAAGCTGCCAATCACAGTAGAGATCAAAAACAAGTTAAAGATGAATCAATGTGGCCAACTTAGAAATACCACAATACCTTCTAAGCTAAAATATCCTACTGGAAACACGGCAGTGGGAATACTACATGCAATCAAAACAAATAAATCATGACAACTAATCAACAGAAACAAAACTAACTTGACAATGAATAAATACAATGAAAACAAATAATACAGATATGTACAACCACACAGAGTGGAAACAAATAGGGAAACACAAAAACTGGTTTGCCAAGACAGTGGCCGAACCATATTGCCCGCACAGAAACAACAGGCAGGTTGTTTATGAAAATACAAGAGTGTTTAGTTCTGCGGCAACAAGGGAGACACCTTGACGATGGGACGTTTCAACAGTCCAGAGGTGGTATGTAGGGAGACCACACGAGCTAGGCCGTCCTTACCACAATGAACCTCAAGAATACGTCCAAGTCGCCAGTAAGTAGGAGAAACATTGTCGTCCATAATAAGCACAAGCGTGCCAACCTTGAGGTTAGGAGACATACGGTTCCACTTGCGACGTTGTTGAAGGGAGAGTAAATGATCTGTGGACCATTTACGCCACAATGAAGTCATAATCTGTTGAAGTAATTGCCATCTAGACAACCTATTGATGGGCACTTCAGAAGCGTCAGGAATGGGCAAGGCATTCGAAGGTCGTCCAACAAGAAAGTGACCTGGCGAGAGATAGCACAAGTCAGTAGGATCCTCAGTCATAGGCGAAATGGGTCTAGAATTTAGAATGGCTTCAATTTGCACCACGAGAGTGGTCAATTCTTCATACGTAAGTACTTGAGCCTTCATGATTCTTATTAAATGAGATTTCAAAGATTTGATGTTTGCCTCCCATAGTCCACCAAAATGCGGAGAACTAGGAGGAATGAAGTGCCACTGAATTAGTAGCGATGACGTAGAATCTTGAACAACAGATTGAAAATCTGCAGAGGAGAGCAACGTACCAAGATCAGCAAGGTCAGACTGTGCGCCTTGAAAGTTGGTACCATTGTCGGAATACACTTGAGCGGGAACGCCCCTTCTACTGCAGAAGCGAGTAAAGGCTACAACGAAAGCATGACTGGAGAGGGAAGTGACGACGCCGTAGGTATCAATTGACAATAAATAGTGACAAGCTCCATAGGCCTGCTGACTGCTGTCGCAAAAGCCATGAAGTCGCATAGATTTGATTTCTGAAGCAGGCTTAATCAAACGTGGAGTAGAAATCTCAGAAATCGCAGGTAAATTGCTATAAATGTTCAGCCAAGCTTGCGTGATTTCCATTGGAAGGGGGTCATCCCAACCGAGTTTGTGAATCCACAAATCTTGGAAGAGAATCTTACAAGCAACCACAATAGGTGACACTAAACCCAAAGGGTCAAAGATAGAGGCAACAATGGACAAAAATGAACGCTTAGTAAAGGTAATTGAAGTGTCACAGTTCACGATAGGTGACTGAATCCGCAACAAGTCATCGATAGGTTGCCAATAAAGTCCTAGCGTTCTGGCGACTGTTTCTTCACCATCGCCGAAACTACGGAGTTGTTGTTTCTCTTGATGATCAAGAGGAATGTTATCTAAAAGAGTCATGGAATTTGAACTCCACTTACACAGTTCAAAACCACCTAATCTCAAAAGAAGGGTCAATTCATCATACAGAATGAGTGCATCATGCTCGGAATCACATCCCGAGATACAATCATCAACATAGAAGTCGTTTAAAACAATCTGAGTGGCAGCTGGAAAAGCTGTGCCATCAGTAAGGGCGAGCTCCTTTAGCACACGAGTGGCTAAGAAGGATGCTGGGGCAGTACCATATGTAACGGTGTTTAATTGATATTCTACCATTGGGTCTGAAGGAGAGTCTCTCCAAAATATTCTCTGTAAGTCACGATCTTTGTGATGTACAAGAATCTGTCTGTACATTTTACTCAGATCAGCTGCAAACGCTATCAAGTGAGTACGGAACCGAAGCAAAATAGAGAACAAATCCTGCTGAATTACAGGGCCCACCAACAAGGTATCATTAAGGGAGCACCCAGACGTAGTAGCCATCGAAGCATCAAATACCACTCTGAGCTTTGTAGAAGTACTGTGCGGCTTGAAAACAGGATGATGGGGAATGTAGTAAACTTCACCATCAGTCGGGTGGGGGGCAACTTGCATATGGTTTAAGGCTAGATATTCATGCATGAATTCAGTGTATTCTAACCTTAACTCAGGGTTACGAGCCAAACGTCTTTCGAGGGAGTGAAAACGTTTTAGTGTAGCGTAGCGAGAGGCACCTAGAGGCTCCGAGTCTACCTTGCGAGGGAGTCTAACCACAAATCTACCATCGTCTTTGCGAGTGGTAGTAGCAACGAAGTGTTCTTCACATATGGATTCATAAACAGACAACACTGGGGTTTCAACTTCTTCAATGTTCCAAAATGCTTCCAGCTGTTGTTCTACATGAGGGCGTGAGAGTGTAAGTGCTGATACCACGTGCGATGGTTGCGAGGTGCTTGCACTGGGCAGCCTCCCAGAAAACACCCAACCCACAGAGGTATTTTGAATGATGGGCAAATCACCAAATGGTATGATTTTACCAGGACATAACAGGTCAAAGAAATATTCTGCACCAAGAACAAGATCAATAGATTTAGTGCAATTGAAATCAGGATCAGCTAAATCAATATGTGATGGAATGTTCCATTCAGAGGTATCGAAACCAGCAGCGGGTAGCTCAAGTGCAATATTGGGAACCACGAGACATTCAAGCTTAGCAGACCAATTAGTAGCACAGGCAAAAACGTTCACATCAGCAACAACAGTAGCAGTGCTTTGATTTTGACCAACACCGTGATGTGTACCTTCATAGGTTTGGTGTGGAGTCTTAATTTCTTAATTAAGTGTGACGAAATTAAGTTACAATCTGATGCAGAGTCAAGTAGTGCAGTGACAGGTACACGTAAGCCATTGCCAGCTAATATATTCAACTTGGCAGTGGGTAATAGCGTCCTTGAAAATTGATTGTCACGAGCGACGTTACTGCAACTAGTGTTTACCACGTTAGCATGAGCTTGAGAAGCATCATTACTAGTGCCACTGGAGGGCTCATAGTGAAGAAGAGTGTGGTGTTTTCGGGAACAAGTGTTACAAGAGTACTTCGAACATTGATGATTAGGCTCGAAATTACGCAAACAATTGTAACATAATTTTCGAGACCTGACAAAATCCCATTTGGCTGTGGACGAAAGTTTGATAAAGGTACCACATTTCGACAATTGGTGATCAATGCTCCTACAATATGTACAACGAGATTTGGTAGTAGTTAACATGGGTTTCTGAGGCGAATGACCTTCAGCTTTAAGTTTGGTTACAGCAGTATGTAATGCAGGCCTGGACACATTCCTTTCAGTTATTTCCAGTACCTTGCATTTTTTCTCTAAGAAGCTAACCAAGTCCTGGAGAGTGGGAATTCTCCCAGAATCAACATGATTCTCCCATTCACGGATGCTATCATTATCTAGTAGCTCCAATATAAAATGTGACAATAACAGGTCTTGAAGGGGAACCCCGTTAAAGTCCAAAGCTTCTAACGCATTGACATGAGAAACAAAGTGGTCGATGATGGCACGCAATGACACTGAAAAGCTTGGTAACATGATTGTGCGCTATGAGCCTAATGTTATTGTATCGAGTTGTCAGCAAGTTCCATGCAACCATAAAGTTATCATCTGACACAGTAATGTTCTTTAAGAGGAGTTTAGCCTCACCACTAAGACTAGAATTAAGGTAGTAGAACTTAACAATATCAGACACAGCATGGTTATCAATTACTATAGCCTTGAAGCTATCTCTGAAATTCAACCAGTCTGTGAAGTCGCCACTGAACTGCGGAATTTGAATTTCAGGCAACTTTATATGAGCTGCAGCTACGTTAGCATTAGGAAATTGTGCACTCTGCAAATTATTCAAAGGGTTATCACTGTCTGTAGTGTTGGATTTTTTGAAATTGTCACAATGTAGTTTAATTTTAACCAGCAACTCAAAATATTTATCTTCGAAGTCACAACGTTCGGCTATTTCTTCGTCGATATTGTCTGTAATATCCTCTAAAGCGACTTGCGCTTCGTTATATTGTTCATAAATTTCCTCGCATTTGTGTTTGCGTAACACTAACATTTGATATTGTTCTTCTGTAATGTCCTGAAAGTTGCTAATTACTTTTTCTTGTGAGGTAAGCATGCCCTTAGCGACTGCACGCTTCCTAACTAAAAGTCGTTTTTGGGCATCATCCATAATGACCTTAGGATTGCCCGCCTAGATGTAATTACCAGAGTTGCACACCTAACTAACACAACCAACTTAACTAACACAAAAAATAAACACTGAGACAATGGTCTCGATTAAGTTGTAAACAAACATCTGAACATAGAATACTGTATTGTGTCCTTGGGAAGTTAATGGGAACGTATACAATTTAAATTTATGGCCTTCCTGGTGAAATAGCAAGAAACAAGGGCCCAACATGGCCAAAGCAATGCTTAATAATTCATTCAAAGTAGTAAACAGCTCAATATCCGGCCCAGAGAGGACCAAATAATGTATTGGCCAACGCGGGATATATCTTGTTGATATATCACAACCAGCTTTGAAGCACAGCATTGTGTCATGGCCACACTTAGAGAACAACGAAGAAGAAACACGTGATTGGTCGCTACAAGCAGCAAGAAGGCCTCTGATAGGCTGGAAGCAGCCAATCACAGTAGAGAGTTTAAAAACCAAATTAGAGGCCTCTGATAGGCCGAAAGCTGCCAATCACAGTAGAGATCAAAAACAAGTTAAAGATGAATCAAAGTGGCCAACTTAGAAATACCACAATACCTTCTAAGCCAAAATATCCTACTGGAAACACGGCAGTGGGAATACTACATGCAATCAAAACAAATAAATCATGACAACTAATCAACAGAAACAAAACTAACTTGACAATGAATAAATACAATGAAAACAAATAATACAGATATGTACAACCACACAGAGTGGAAACAAATAGGGAAACACAAAAACTGGTTTGCCAAGACAGTGGCCGAACCAACCACAATAACTTCCGCTAACATTAATGTAAATTATAGGGATCAAAGACTTAATAGGGCATCCTAGTCCAATCAATAAAGTTAAGACTACTGTTAATGTATCTTCCACTGGTTTCTTTTCATAATATATCAATATTAATAACAATACAACAGGTTCTTTATTAATCATACCAATGACACTACATACGGGCCGGCCTGAGCTATGACACCGCACAGCTGATTACCTCCCCCCACGCCTAAGAGAGCGTGCACCTTCACTGAGCATTGACAAACATCTATTTATATAACGCAACACACTGCTTGCCAACCGCAAACTTCCTCTCAGAATACAAGTACTCCGTCATAAAAGACAGCCTTCCCATTCATCGCTTCCGTGCTAGACCTGACCAACACAAGCTACGTTGTCAAATCTCATACATCTCGCACCACCAATATTCCACAGGTGCTTTCCAACTTCAAAATAATATCTTTATTACATTATACAGAGCAAGGAAATGCTAGTCCAACAGTCTAGATCTTCCTTCGATGCCTCAATGATAATTGTGATCATCGCACACTCCCAATAATAAAACATTAATCGCAGCGTTGCCAAACAAACTTAAAATCAGCTGAATTGAGGCGCTGGGTGCAATAACCACTTAAGTCGACTTAAGTCATTTTTCCGGCGAATGAAGTTTTGTAATCCCCAATGTGTTCTTCACCTATTCTCCAAATATTATTTCGTTATGTCAACTCTAGATGGCAGGAGCTTGCATTATATACAGCTGTGTAGCAAGTCGTTCTTCCGGCGAACAGCTGGGTCGACTTAGGCGCTTTGAGCGCCGGTATCGCACACGCGCGGGAATCAGTGAGTGTTGTCATGTGACTGTTGCGTGCGGTTTTGCTATTGTTATTCTGTAAAGATTTGTGATCAGTCAGATGATAGTAAACATGAGAAGTTAAATGAAGGATCGGATTTGGAAATGCAGAATAAAGGAAAGAAGAGATTATTTTAGCGAGACTCTTGGAAACGCGTGCAGAACAAAGCCAAGAGGAATCGTTGTGATAGCTATGTGAGTTTTAGTGGCAAGAAGGTTTCCAAGAAAATATTTAGTTACACTGAAAATTGTTGCAAGAGAAACTGCCACTCATTTTTCCCCAAAGAAAATCACCTGAGAATGCAGATGCACTTAAGCACATTACAGAAAGAGACTGTTGTGGAAGAAAGTGAACTGCAAAGTGAAATCAGTGAGGCTGAGGAAACCATCGAATGTCCATAAACTCCTGTTGTTTTATTATTATTATTATAATTTAAATACAGTTTTACTTCACTTAGTCTATCCTATCAAGGCAATGCCGGTGTATATCTATTCATTTAATCATTATTTTCTGATTGAAATTGGGCAAACAGAACCAGAGTTCATGCATGAATGTAACCATTCAAACCTTATCTGCATATCCGTTTGCATTTAAATGTACTAATTACACAGGATTATAAAAAATGGCTGTGTTTGGACACCTTTTTATTTCTTTTTTAGGTTAAATAATTGCAGTGTTACTTTCAAAAGTGACTTATTAAAAGAACAGTTTCAAAATTACGTTTTTGGTGTTAATTTTATATATACTGTATATATTATTATTTTATTGTAAAATTATACTTATTGTGCAGTACACGGTAGCTATTTTTTTGAATTAAATTAATTTGAACGAATCTGCTATCCATAAATGGTAATTTAAGATGCTGATTGTCAGTCTCTGCAATAACGACTTAAGTCAATCCATATTTAAATTAAAATATTTAAGAACTGGTAAAGTTTAAATTCACAGTGACATTGATATATTGTTGAGGACTATCTTTAAATGGTGTGTATAAATCAACTTATCCATAAATGAAAAACTCGGACATTTACAGTGTTTCAAAACTTTTGGAGCGATTTTCTCAAAACAGTGTTTTCAGACTTAAGTTGTTATTGCACCCATCACCTCTATTCCAAGTCAACTCGGTGTTAGCTAGCGTCAATGTCCATTGGTAGACTCAATAAAAATAATAATAATAATAACTCAATAGCAATCCTAATGCAATAAGATTCACTTCAATCACAACTATGTCGACTCAACTAGGATCATAGTTCCAAAATAAAATATCTCCAAAGAGAAATTCCCTAGATTACGAATCAGCTGTTTCTGACCACAGCAGTATCATCTCATATAACCAACTTGATTTTAAAAATCAGGATCCTCATTACCAATTAGATTGGAAAACGCATCCACTGAAATATTAAATTCCTCCAAGAAATTCAGGATTTGCCAAAAGTTGGGAAAATACCAACTGGAATTTAAATCCAAAAATGAAAATAAATAATCGGATGTCAAAAGCATCTCAGGACTGAAATCCAAAAGTCAAATTCCAAAATACTAAAAATTCAAAAATCAAAAATATCCTGCTCTTAAAATTCCGAAAATTCAAAAATCCTCAAGTCAAATTTTTATTTAAAATTCTAAAAAGAATTTAATTCAAATCGAAAATAAATCCGATTTCCATTCCAAAATACTAAAACTTATAACTGGAAATATCGTGAAAATCCTAATGAGGATCCTAAATGAGAATCCTAAATAAGGAACCATCAATCCTGACCATCCAATCCTACGAAGTGGTAATCCTAAATGGATACGACAAAAATCTCAAGTGAAAATCCTTAATGTGAAATTGTGAAAATCTTCCATCAAAATGAAAATATCCTTAAGTCGTGAAAACAGAAAGTCAATGAAAATCCCTAAAATAAAATTCATAGAAAGAATGAAATTCAAAATGCAAAAGCGTCGAACGCGGGACTCGAGTAGTCCCCTAATAAAAGTTAATCATCTTCCAGCCAGCCAAACAGATTCTAACTCCAATATAAAATGCATTGGCTTCAAGTTAAACATCTATCAAAGATGACTAAGTGAATCTATCAAACGTTGTTTCAAATCATGCTAAATAATATCAACTAACAATTAAAAATAGGTCACAGTCTAATAGGCATGCTTCTAGTGCAAGAATCTACAAATCGAACTACATAAAGAAAATCTTCCCTTACTTTGAGTAGACTTAAAGTTGTCAAACGATGGATGGAAACGCATGGCACTACGTTCCAATAAGCTTGCCTCAAGAAGCTCCCTGCTTTGCCTTGCTATGAAGCCCTGTCCCCGCATCGCTGCGTTGATTTGATTCTGCCACGCTGTTGTACTTCCCCGAGCTCGCTGTTCCTCCCGGCTTCTCCGGTCGACCCACTGGGACTCCCATCTCGACATCACCGGCCCCTCGATCGAACCCAGGCATCTTCCTTGAATCTTGCTCTTCAGCCCGAGCACTGGAAAATCTTGGCGTCGCTCGTTCATACTCAATAGTTCTTATATGGATCATTTCGATTAATGCAGATCTTGCTTCTTCCTTGGTCTCGGTAAGCATCGCGTCTTCGGTTCGACTTCCGTCTATCCGTAGTCACGTGTAAGCATTCTTACGGCCATGATATTAGGCTACATTTCCCTATTCATATTTTAGCACGCCTTCATCATCTCCGTTACAAAATCATATGTCCTATTATACTGCAGTTCTGCGTGACTTTCCATATCGACAATAATATATCACTGGTCTTAAAAATCATTCATTCACTTTCACTCGGTGTTTTTAGCATATACCCTGTTCTTATTTTCACACTTCTAACAATATCCACAACGAGTTTCTTACTGTTCTTCACTCAATACAATGCTAATTATCGACGCACGGGGCGTGGTGGCACAGCGGTCGACCTGTTTGCCTCTCACCAAGGTGGACTGGGTTCGATTCCCGGTCAATGCATGTGAGATTTTCGAAGTGAAATGCCATTTCCTGTGGTTCGTATTCCACGTAAAACGGAGGTCCCGTGGCTCACAATCACAAGATTCACGGTCATGTAAAACTACAATCTTCCCTTTTAATTATCGACGCGACATGATACTAGGTTCATTCTTTGTTCGTGGTGGCATCAGTCTTTCTTAGATATAGTATTTACAGTCTCCCAATTCGCTCATAACACTCGTGATTTCACACTATAATCACGTCTAGCTCTGTTATTACCTGCTTCCATTTCCGTTCCATTTCACACTAATTTCACTGATTGCACAATACTTTCTGCCGCGTCTTGGAGCACTCGACTCACGCATCCTCCCTCTTCAACAGTCTCCAAGCGAATACTTGCTCCAAAATGGCTGACTTGGCTTCTTCCTATTTCCCTTTCCAGATTCTCCTTATAATATCGCGTAAACTGGTTGTTCCTGAGCTAAATTATTAATTCTGTCGTTCTGAACCAAATTTCTGTGGAAATCTCTTCATGATAAATATTTAAATAATTCTCCTGAATTTATCCAGATCATAAATGCTTTAAAAGTACTCAAAGTAGCATAAATACTTTGGCGGTTAATATTCTTTGAATATTCTCATTGGTTCTCGCCAAGCCCCTAGAAACAGTCGATCACCCTAGGATTAATAAATCCATCGGAAATGTGGTCCACCTCCCTGGACGTCCAATCTTTCTTAATATTTCCACTCGGCTACGTACTCAAGTCTTCATTGGGCAACACCTTTTCTCCACGAATTTTGTCATCTAAGCTGGTTCTTTGTCAACTTTCCAGCTTCCACACATTTCAAAACTTCATGGTTAAATTATGATCAGATCTCGGATCGCTCAGAATCCAGATTCGGGGACAGTACCATACTTTCCAGAAACAGCAAATTTAAGGGCTTGCTGAATTCTCCGTAGATTTCCATCAAGAAGGTGAACAGTTGGATGTGGCCTTCTAATAAGGGGATGAGTTCAGTGATGTCTGTGCCAAATTCTTTGAATCTCAAGTATTTCGTCATGTGAAACATTGTTGAGAAAATAAACACCGGAGTTATCAGTCCCTACTACACTCATAAATTGCAAAATATCTTTCATGTATTCTGACAGGCGCACTACAGAATGAAACCAAGAAGACCACCTGGTTAAAACTGGTTCAGGAAACAGTGGCACATTTTGATCTGGATACTTGCCATCTAGATATTCATGTTAAAGGCGCACTATATGACGCCAGGCATCGAGTAGTTACTAGGATGAAGGTGCAGATGACCTTGCTGTTCTGGCCCTTAAAACCTCAATAACTATGTTCTGTAACTTACTAGATTGATAGATCGCTGTATGAAGAAAGTGAGGCCCGCTATCTACCGTTAAGTTTCCAATCTTTCCGTGTTTGTTGGATGCTCTCCATGCAGTCAAGTCATGGGAGAAGATTACCGCTACTACACTCGCACAAAAACAAGCGTTTGTCGGCTTCTGTGACGACTATATTTTGAACGGGCGAGGTGGTTTCACTACGATGACATTAGGGCAAAACCTGAATGAATGCCAAGACGCAGAAGAAAGTGACCTTCAGTAGTAAGACTTCGATAAAGACGATCATGGTTTCAGACATGAAAGCGATGAGTATATTGTATGGAATTTGACTGTCGGTGAGGTAAACTGAGATCCAGTACAGTAGAACCTCGATGCATCGTTTTTCAAGGGGGAGGGGGAAAATGACGATGGATGCGGGAAACGATAAATGCGGGTAACATAAAAAAAATTGAGTAAAAAAATAAAGTACGGGTACTGTATTTGGACATATTTCTTCATGTAAACTTTAGAGAGACGTCAAAATATTGCAACCACGATGTACGCGATATGATTTCATGTCATTTTATCACTTGCTCTTTTTAGTAAAAAAAGTCATTAATTGTTTTTTGTTTCGTCAAAGCTTTACGTTTCAGACGAAACAAAGCCTTCTCAACTTGCATAATGTTCTCTTCTTCACGATCACTGATGACATGCGAGTACATGAAGGATTTCATCTTCGCTAAGACGGCATGCGCTTCGGCGAAACTCGGGACGACTTGGGGCTCACGATCGTCTTCTCTTCATCACTCCTCTCCCCCGCGCCATCATCGCACAGCTCGCCAATCTCCGCGGGAGATACTTCCGGTGTTCCGAATGAAAGAATACAGCAGTTCCGAGTATTCGCGGGTCTCTGACCGGGCAAGCTATTTCAAGGCTAAATGACGTCACGCTATGACGACACCCGCTTAAGACCGTCTAAATGTTTTCATTGCTGTTCTGTGTGATCTAACTTGTTAGCCAAGCATTGCCAAACGCAGCGTAACATTATTGAGATTACGAGAATTGCGTCGTCAGTGAAGTAAAGTTTTCATTACGAACTACAGATAAAATTGTAATCGCCGCACACGACCAAGATACTACACGGAACCACTCAGAATGAAATGAAACAGCACAATGACGGCTTGGTGCTTCGAGCAGAATCGTTGGCGCCTGAAGGCTCGTAGGAGTGGTTATATAGTGTGGTTGCGCGTAATCAATCTGCGCACTGCAGTCCAGCCTACTTGAACTTGCTTCAGCCGAGAAACTTGCTCAAGCCTAGGAACTCCTAATCGTTCGTACCTCGTACATTCTCGCGTAACAGGTTGCCGCTATGCTGCTTCAAATTCAAAAGAACTTTAGCATATATTTTTCTCATAAACGATCAATGCGGGAAAATTGTGGCCAAGGACTAGTGATTTTTTGACGATCCATGCGAAAAAACGATAGTTCGAGGAACGATACATGCGGGGAAATTTAACATTAGTTTATATGGAAAATTTTCGGGACTAAATTAATTGAACGATGCATACGGGAAAACGACAGTTCCGGGAACGATGCATCGAGGTTCTACTGTATAACGGAACAAGTTAGATCTGAACCTTCCGATGCGCATGTGCGTCCAGGTGCATTACGTCTTCCCCCCGCCTGTATTCTTTGTCAACCAGTGAGCACATTTGTCTATTTTCTGTGATTATTCCCTTTATCTCTCCCGCTGCCTGCACCTGCCTGTCGTTGTTGGCCCTTTTACCATGTTTCTGTCCTCCTTTTCTGATCTATTGATTGTTTGCCTGTCCACATTGTTGTGTTTTGCTATAAAGATTTGTGTGTACTAATTGCAAGTGAGCTGTGTGATTAGAAAATTAATAATATCTTTTTTTTTTAAGTTACATTCGAGGACAAGCGTAAGGAGAACTTCGACAAGGGCCAGGCAGAGTTGGAAAGGAGACGTAAGGCTTTGCTGGAGATCCAACGCAAGGAGCAGGAAGAACGTGATCGCAAAGAGAAAGAGGAGCAGGAGAAGAAAGAGAAGATCAGGTTGGTTTTGTGCCTTGTTGTCTATAGAGCATCCAGCGTTGAGAAGGACTGGGGCGCCTTATGGCGACAGTGTTGCTAACTCTAGGCTGAGGTAGCGCGACGTCATACCCGCTTCGAGTACTGCGCTTTCATAAGTTAGCGACACAACACAACCCCTGAAATAGAACACGCCCAGGCAGGAGCAGTTTTGCAGGTGTTAACGTATTGGACTAGTATTAAGGACAAGCGAACAGAACCAATAACGACATTCATTTTGCATTACTGATTGATAGATGTCGAGAGCACAAATCTTCCTTCCTTCTCGGATGTATGCTGACGATGTTAACAATTTTTACATCAGCAATACTGTTGATCATCACTTCTTTTGATATTAGTTAGGCTTAATTTAGTTTCTTTCAATTTTATTCTTGTTGTTTTGATTACTATTTGTAATATTGTAGCGAGTTAGTCGATTCGATCGAACAGAAAATAAAACAGACACACAACAATAACACCAATGACGGATAGTGCTTCAGAACTTATGTTGCCGGCGGAACTGAGCACATGCTGCACTCCGGGCGAGCATGCAGCGCGGGACGTGGCTCTTCGAACCAGTGTGCAAACCTCGAAAATTTTTAAATAACTAAAACGTAATATAAACGATACTTGTTTGCAATAACAATGGTAATCAATCGGCAGATAATTGTAGGAAGCTATTAGGACGGAAAATATATATGTTCAAAGTTCCTTCATGATAAAAGGTGAGGTAACAAAACCAGTGTAGGGGGGGATTTCCGTTTAAAGTAAAAGCCCATAAGACCCACAGTCTTTTCTAAACGCTGGATGCTCTATAGGAGGTGTTTCATCCTCCGGCATCTCAACTTTCCTTGCTGATTAAATACCGTATTTGCTCGGGTATATCTCGCACTTTTTTTCCTGAAATTTCAACTAAAAAAATGGGGTGCGAGATATACGCGCGCCGAAAATACGAGTGAAATTTGTCGGTGCGAGATATACGCTGGCAATTTCCGTATTCCTCTTGTATTGTTTGGGCTTTGAAGATAAGGAAATCTCTGCTATACCACTCGCACCAACATGCTCGTATGTTTCGAAGATTGCGCAAGTAGGCCTACTGTTACATCGCAGAGAAACGCAGTTCAGTCTTCTCGAATCTCAATGATTTCGTCTGTACATATTGCGTTGCTTCAGAGCTCGGCCGTGTGCAAGCATGTAAAGCGGCGCCGCGTGGGTGTTAGCAAGCTTCAGCCGCGCTCGGCTAAGTTCGAGCTCGCTCGCGCATGTAGCGAGGAATCGATGTGGAAGATATCGATCGTATCGATCGCTACGCGTCTGCGCTCTAAATTCTGCCTTGAATCATCCTTAACGAGCTCATGACGTCTTTTTCGTAGGTTCTTAATGTCGCATAACCATAACACACGAACTGATGCAAACTTGCGTAAACTGACGCTATACTGTAGTGCCGCTACGGACGTACAAACTCGGACAGACCTCGCGCAAGCATGCGATGCGGCGCCGGGGTGACTTAGCACGCTTTAGGCCTACATTGTGTCTTCAGCCGCGGTCGGGTAAGATCGAGCTCGCTCGTACATGTAGTGAGGAATCGATATGGAAGATGATCGATCGTATCCAATATAAATGCTGGAGTTCCTTTTCTGCCTTGAATCATCCTTAACGAGCTTATAACATCTTTTTCAATGACGACTTGTGGCGCGCTAAATCGAACGTGTTTATACCTCAAGGTTATTACGGTCATCTATATGACGGCGTCAAAAATGAATGCGAGATATATGCGAGTACTTTTTCTCCCCTGAAATTTCAACTAAAAAAATGGGGTGCGAGATATACGCGGGGGCGAGATATACGCGAGCAAATACGGTACTCAAGTGAAAAGGCTAACAAGGAGCAGTATTATACAAATAAGACAAGAGGATGAACTTGCCAGGTGGAGAAGAGGAAAGGCATGTTTTCCATTTGTCTTTTCCTATGTTTCAAATTATATTTTGTCTGCCTTGTTGTGTAGTGGCTAGCAATTTTGGCTTTCACTGCCGGGTCTGGTCATGTGGCTCAGCGGTAACGTTCTCGCCTGCTGTGTCCAAGGTTGCAGGATGAAATCCTGGCGCAGTCTGCTGGTATTCGAGGTTGCGCAAATGCGAGGGAGCCGTGTCTGTAGATTTACAGGCACGTTAAAGATCCCCTTCAGGGTCTCTAAAAGCCGCAGTAGTTAAAAGGGGCGTAAAAACCATTAACATTACATGTCACCGAGAAGGCCTAGGTTCGATTCCTGGCTCGGCCAAGAAATTTAATTCTGGTCTGTGGGTTGAAACGGGGTGCACTTAGCCTCATAGGCTGAATTGTGAAGAGGCCGTTTCAATTCCTACCGCATCCATTCTGCAAGTGGTTTTCCCACTTCTACTCCAAGCAAAATGCCGGGATGGCACCTAACGTAAGGCCACGGCCACTTTCTACCCAAATTCTACCTCGATTACAAATAGGCTTACACACACTAGTACAGACATGACAGTGACGCAGGTTATCAGACAAATTCTACTCACACTCGAGTGAATGGGGATACACGACCACGATGTCGCAAAGCCCCTAAAGAATCACTGACTTCTTCTTCTTTTACGGCCTCATTGGACCACTTCAGTCAATCATTTCTTTGTCGTCTTCTTCAGTAAGTTTCTTTTCAGAGTTGCCCAGTAGCTCTTCATTCGCTCTAATCTTCTCAGGCGTCCCTCATCTGTAAATACCCTTTTCTTCTTTCTTTCTTTTTGCGTTTTGCCCATTATAGAGCGCGCTTGAACTTGTTTTTCGGCTTGATGATATTCGCCTTCCTATCTTCCCAAAATCTCTTCATGAAGTCACTGTGCTGCTTCTTCCGTTCTTCTGTCCACTTGGTTCCAGTCCTGCCACTAGTTTTCACCCTAAACTTGTGCTTTGTTACTGCGGTCCTGAAGACTTTGCGGTTTCTCAGAATATTTTCTCCGATGTTCAACTCTTGCAGGTCCTCTCTTGATTCATCCAGCCAGGCTATCCTTGATTTCTGAGAATTTATTACATTGAATAACCTTTTTGTAAGTCTATAATCGTCCATCCTGAAGAGGTGTCCATAAAATGTTAAACGTCTTTTTCGTACCGTGTTGCTGAAACTATCTGTGTGACGGTATAGGTCTGAATTTCGTCTTTTAATCCAAATTCCGTTTTCTTGTGTGGGGCCGAATATTTTTCTAAGAATTTTACGTTCTTGCTTTTCTATATTTGCAATTTTAGAATGACCTCCTAACGCTATGGTTTCTGAAGCATATAGAGCTTCCGGTAGTACAACTGTTTTGTAGTGTATCAGTTTTGCATTATGTGACATTACTCTTTTATTATAGTGATCCCATGTTAGTCTGAATGCTCTATGAAGTTTTGAGGCTCTTTCTGTGTTAGCCAAACTGTCCAATCCTGAAGGAAGAATTATTTCTCCAAGGTATTTAAAAAATTCTACTTGTGATATTGCTCCATACGCTGTTTCTATTTTTTCTTTCTTCTTCTTTTGCTGAAAATTCTTCATGTACTTGGTTTTTTCAAATGATATTTGAAGGCCTGCTTGTGATGCTATTCTGTATAATGTCTCAATAGCATGCTTAGTTTCTTCTTTGTTCCTAGTGATAATCGCTAGGTCATCTGCGAAAGCCAAGCATTTCACATTGATTTTGTTTCCAGCAGTTCCTATGCTAACGCCTTTGATGTTCTTTTCCCACTCTCTGATGACTTTATCTAGAACCAGGTTAAATAGAAGGGGTGAAAGTCCGTCTCCTTGGCGAACACCTGTTTGTACTTCAAAAGAGTCAGAAATTTCCCCAAGAAACTTCACCTTCGATGTTGTATTGGTGAGAGTCTGACGAATCAGTTCTCTGGTCTTCCTGTCCACTTGAAGTTCTTCTAGCGTCTCAAACAGGGTCTGCCTGTCCACAGAATCATATGCTTTCTTTAGGTCCACAAAGGTGACAATTGTGGGGTTGGATCTGCGGATCTTCAAAATCATCTTCAGATTCCATATCTGTTCAGCACATGAACGCCCTTTTCTAAAACCCGCTTGATATTCACCAATCAAATGGTCTGTTTGTTTCTCTAGTCTGTTCAGAAGAGCTTTAGATAGGATTTTATAGGCCACAGATAATAGGGATAGACCTCTATAGTTGTTTGGATCAGTTTTGTTACCTCTCTTGTGCAATGGATGTATTAACGCGCACTTCCAGTCCTGTGGGATCACTTCTGTTCCCCAAATTGCTTTTAAAATTGCGTGGATTCTTCTGGTGACCTCTTCCCCACCGAGTTTCAACATTTCAGCGGTAATACCGTCTTCTCCTGGTGCTTTGTTGTTTTTAAGAGATTGAATGATTTCAGCTGTTTCTTCCATTGTCGGTGGATGTGAATCTGGATTCGGTGCAGGCTTTTCAAAGTGCATTTTTTCTTTCGGTGGGTCACAGTTGAGTAGGTCCTGGAAGTAATCTGCTAAGATCTTGCAGTTTTCCTTGGTGTTTGTTTCTAGTGAGCCATCTGGTCTACTGAAACATATGCTAGGTGGTTGATAACTAGACAGACTCTCACGGAAGGTCTTATAGAAACTTCTGGTGTTGTTTTTTAGGAAATCCTGTTCTATCTCTATGAGTTTATTCCTGTCGTATGTCCGCTTCTCCCTGCGGATGATCTTAGCTGTTGATTTCTGGATCTTAAGGAATAATTCCCATCGTTCAGTTGTCTGATGTCCGTTCCATTTATTCCAGGCTTTAATTCTGTCTTCAATTGCTTTATCACAGGTTGTGTTCCACCATCTGTGTTTCCTTTTCCTTGGGGGCTGCCCTAACTTCTGTGCTGATGTCAGAATTGAGTTTCCTAAGTCCCTCCAGTCTTTGGGATTTTGCTCTTTTATGGCCTGAAGAAATTCTTTGGCGTTCTGCTTGAGGTGCTCCGGATCCACTCTTAGTAATCTCTTAGTTTTTGGTTTGGATCTATTAGGCTGGAATTTCACTTTGATTTGGCTTAAGTAGTGATCAGAGTCAATCACTCCCCTGCGCACTCTAACATTTAGGATTTCACATATGTTCTGTTTGGACACTGCTACATGATCAATTTGGAATTCTCCTAGTGCTGGATTTGGTGATTTCCATGTTTTCTTCTTGTGTGGAGACCTGGTGAAATATGTAGACATGAGCCTCAAATTAAAGGATTTACAGCAATTTATCAGATGCTCACCATTCTGATTTGTTCTCCAATGTGCTGGATGATGACCAACTATGGACCTATACTTCTTTTCTCTACCAACTGTAATGTTTATTAGTGCCCCATGTTGGTAGCGACAAATGTAATGGTTTCGCTAGCCCACACTGTTGGGAGATAAATGTAACTGTTTACCTTTGCCTAAGCTATGTTGTTTTAATGGGCGCCAAGACCTCAATGCAATGTTGAAATCTAAATTTGTATTTAACAACGTCTAGCTCTGGCAGAACACATTCAAGACTCTATTCACTCAGATCGTGGTATGATTTGATCATTAACCCAACAAACAATTGTATCAGGAGAAGGAATTGGTCTATATCTAATGCTACCTACTGAAAGCAAAGATTGCATTGTAAAAGAAATGAATTTATTATATAAAACAAGTATAGCAAAATTAATAATAACAATAAGTTTAAAATTTAAATTGGAGCGTTGTGATTTGAATATTACCGATAGAAAATTACGTGAAAACGGAGTCTGATAAATTGATTTTACTCTTATTTCCAAGCTATGAAGTTACTGAATTATGAAATATAAAACAAAGAAAAATGAGAGATTGCGTATTTCTGCGTCATTAGCGCTTACCCCTGGAAATTGCCAATGCATTTCCCTCGTTCTTGATGATGCTGTGTGCTTCCCACAGTCTCCTGGACGTCGTCATCTCCGTCGAAATTTGATGATATTCTGGTAGATTAGATAATTCTATGGTCCGTACATCGGACCCAAACTCTCGTAAAACCGCACTGGTTACGTTTTACAAAAGTTCGTCGCTAACTCCACTGAACATCGGAGCGACACGCACTTGCGACCGTACACTGCAAGTTCTACACAGATTGTCCGCGTTTCACCGAACATCGGAGCGTCCCCCGCGTATAACCATACTCCGCAAGTGTTTCACAGATAGTCCTCGTCTCACGGTGCGTCGAACGATATATTCACCTGTCGGCTCCCCCACTCTTCAGTCCCAACTAGCTTACGTCGTCTCCGCTGATTGGCTGAGCACGCCGCCAGTTCCCCTCCTCTGCCTCATTACACTCGTCGCGCGAGAGGGAGAAGTCGATTTCCGTTTCAACAATTCGCCTCTTCTAGACCTTGCGACCCAGGATTGCGTCATGCTTCTCGACAGGAATCAGCTTGTATTAGAATTCCCAGTGAGTCATGTCTCTCAAATACCCTAACTGACAAAACTCCGTAAAATTCCGTAATCAGATAATTTTCTATGATATCGTCGTTCGTAATAATTTGCTTGTTAGCGTTTTCTAAGACATAGAAAACCTATCTGAATGCTAATAATTTTTATAAAATGCTCCGAAAATACCTTAATAATAATTATAATAAATTAATAATAATAATAAATTAACATGAAAAATTCTCTTGGCTGAACAATTTGCCGCGTAAATAAATATAGAATGGCTTCCTACTGACTTATGCCAGTTGCATAAAACCCCTCGAAAAACACGTTACACAACCTGTGCGTTAAAGTCACCGAGTAAAATTTTCACATGATGTTTAGGAATTTTGCTGATGGTTTCCTCAAGGAGTTCCCAAAAGTCTTCTACTTTCTGAGGGTTTTTCTTATTGTCATTGTTTATGGGAGCGTGGGCATTAATCAATGTGTATGCCTTGTTGCTTGATTTTATTGAGAGAACTGAGATCCTTTCGGAGGGAGAAGTAAAGTTGAGTACTGAACTGGCTATTGTTTTTCTTACAAAAAACGCTGTTCCAAATTGTGATAAATTATCTCCAATTTTTATGGCTGGTTTCCCCTTATATATCCTAAAGTTTTCTGAATCAAAATGATTTTCGTCTTGGAAACGTGTTTCCTGAATGGCTGCAATTTGAATATCAAATTTATTCAAGGTGTCAATTAAATGTTTAAGTTTCCCAGTTTTGAGCAAAGTGTTCACATTGACTGTTCCGATGAAGTTCTTTTTCTTCGGGCGAAGAGATTTTGAGAAGCTCCGACTCTTCTCAGCATGATGCTCCCGATCCCCCAGAATCCGATGATCGGGAGAACCCGAACTGTATAAGTCCGGGGCCTGGGGTAGTTGCTGTGATCCAATACGATCCATCATGCCAGGTTCACAAGTTGAAAGTGAAAGGTTGGGGTGATCACATGAAATGATCACATGGTTGCAACTCGATTGTTGAGATCGAGAGGTGCCACTCGATGTTCTGCAGCTGTTTACAGAGTGTTTGGTCCGCGAGAGGTATTTTATTTCCCTCAAGTCCGCTGGCAAGCCAGTGAGGACCCCCCTATCCGCCACCTGGGACGCGCCACGTGGGAGTATCACCTCTCCCCCTGCTACGACAACGTAGTAGGTTCGTGGTAAATACCCTTTTACTGTATTACGTTTGTCTAATTTTGCCTGAAATCTTATTTTTATATCTTTCATTTTTTTAAATTTTTTTGTTTTGTTTTGCAAGTCATCCAAGGTTATTTCTAATTCTTTCATATCTTCTCTAATTTCCTTAATCCATCCTACTTGTTGTCTCATATTCAAAAAATTCACAACAATTTTTCTAGATAACCTGGTTTCTGGTGTCCTCATGATGTGACCTAAAAAAGAAATCCGTTTCTTCCGAATAATATCGGTGATGGGCTCCAGTTCTCTGTATACCACTTCATTTGGTACTATCCGCCACTGTCCATCTTTCTGATATTCTTTATTTTTCTCTACTATATTAGATTTTCTCTAAATGTAAGTCCTATAATCAGGACGTGTGCCAAACAGGTGAATATAATTAACTCTTAAAATAAACTTGATCAAGGAAGGAAAGCATTTCTACAGAAAAGAAATTTATTGACATCAAATATAGATTTAGATATTAGGAAGAAATTTTCAAAAACCTTCGTCTGGAGTGTGGAGCTCTATGGAAGTGCAGCTTGAACTGTTGGAGCATCAGAAAAGAGGAGAATAGAAGAATAGAATGGAAGCGTTTGAAATGTCGTGTTACAGGAGAATGATCAGATGGGTAGACAGGGTAAAAAATGATGTGTTATAAGGCGAGTGGAAGATGAGAGATGTTTTTGGTGACTGCTAATGAAGAGAAGAGAGGAGATAGGTTGGTAGGACACATACTAAGATACCCAGGAATAGAAAACTTAATTATAGAAGAAAGGGTTGAGGACAAGAACTGTAGAGGTAAACCAAGCTTAGAATATGTTACAGATTGCCTCGGTTGAAAGGTGTGGTAGCTATGTAGAGGTGAAACGAATAGCTCAGGACAGGGAGAGCTGCAAAAGACTGAAGACTCTTAACAATAACAGTGTTGCTTGGTTCCTCAGTTTAGGAGCTGCGACAACGTGGTCATGTAGCCCCGTGTGCTTTGGGTGTGTGTAGAATCTGTCTGATAACCAGTGTTAATTGTGATGACTGTATTAGTGTGTGTTATCTGTTTTTAATTCAAGTAAGGACTGCAGATATTGAATTTTTCAAGTTGCCGCCAAATGCCACCATCGACTACTAGTTCAGAACTTGGCTACTAGACGCCATCGCAGTCGGCTCACGAACGTAGGAACCTAAGAGCGTTGTTTAAACTTGACCTTTAATTTAGCTTCACACAGGTGTAATTAGTGGAAGGTTCTTTAACATGTCATAGAATATGACATGGGACCGCTGGCATTACTTCCCCTCCGATGGAAGGCATACTGAGGGATTTTTAACGCTCTTAAAAAATCAGACGACTTCGGCCAGGTTTGAACCCGCGATCTTGGGCATAGAAGCTCAGCATGCTCCCAATTACGCCGCCGAAGCCGCAATAACAGTGTTTACTGTGAAAATACACTACTATCTGTTAGTTTACATAACTGCTCAATGTTTCTATTGGAGCTTTGCCGGTTTCAATGGCATTGGAGATGAGATCAGGCGAAATGGCTGGATGTCCTTGACTTCAACCTCATCAGAGGAGCTAATGAGATAGCCAGCGATCTGCTCGATGTGTCTGTATCTCGTTACCGCAGCGAGATTCTGATCCAATGGACCAAGAGCAGCGCCGATTGTGAAACGCCCGACTGTTCTCTAGGACAATAGGAATATCAAACAGACCACGTGTGGAGTTGATTGTGTTTTATCACTATAAATTCTGTTCCTGGTCACGAACTCTGCAGAGTAAGGACTGCAGATTCTCGCTAAATGGGCCAGAGAAAGCTGCAATCGGTAGTTGCCCCTAATTGGGCACGTACATTTCCTACCCGCAGCTCATTGCTTCCTGTGGCAGGCGAGACGTTTCTCGTCCCCTAATTGGCCGTTTGCAAATGCTGCCTGCAGTGCATTTCAAATTGCAATGTTTAAGGGAATGTTTTGCTGTAATGTTCTAAGTGTTCACTGGGAGTACCGTATTTCCTCGCATAATCGTCGCCACCGCGTAATCGTCGCACCCCACTTTTAAAACAGTAAAATAGGTTTATCAAATTTCATCGCATAATCGTCGCATAGCACATTCGTATTTGTGCGTCAGTCAGTTGCACATGCTGCCGCGACTTTGTCAGAAGAGAAATATCTCGTCTTTATGCTTGCGGGCTATGAACTGTAGCGCGAGCAGCCAGTTTCGTCAATTAGCACATTCCGCGAGCTTATAGGCCTAATCTGGCGTGATCCTGTCAGGAGAAAGTAATCTAGTCTTTATGCCTGCGGGCTATGAACTGTGAAGCGAGCAGCCAGCGCGCTTTCCGCGAGCTTATAGTCCTAATCTGGCTTGATCCTGTCAGGAGAAAGTAATCTCGTCTTTATGCCTGCGGGCTATGAACTGTGATGCGAGCGGCCATTGCACATGCCGCGAGTTTATAGGCCTAATCTGGCGTGATCTTGTCAGGAGAAAGTAATCTCGTCTTTATGCCTGCGGGCTATGAACTGTGATGCGAACGGCCAGTTTCGTCAATTAGCACATTCCGCGAGCTTATAGGCCTAATCTGGCGTGATCTTGTCAGGAGAAAGTAATCTCGTCTTAATGTCTGCGGGCTATGAACCACGACGCGAACGACCAGCTTTGTCAGCTCATTCCACGAGCTTTAACCTGTCGTGACCTTGTTAGAAGAAAGAAGCCTGTCTCTGACTGCAGGCTATGACTCATGCTTCGCGAATGACTGGCCCGTGCAGCAAATAATGATACAGTATATTCTTTGAACTTAAATATTCTTCGCATATTGGTCGCACCCTGCTTTTTTCCACTAATTTTAGGCTAAAAAAGTGCGACGATTATGCGAGGAAATACGGTATTGTGTTTCATCCTATGTATTCTATAGTAGTTATCCATAGGATAATTAATCAATTACAATCTGAATTTTTAAATATACATTTACTCAAAGACTTCGTTCTTTTTTGAATTCTAAATATTTCCCCCCAAAATTTTCGTATATATTATTATAATCATGACGAATAGAAGGAACTAGTGTGAGGACTCCGCCATTATAGAACGGTAGTTTGTGGTCCCGCCGCTACAAGCACTGCAAGCGATTATGTCCAACACGTGTCATGTTGTTCCGTCGAACCGGATCATAGAAAAGTGTGGGGGAAGCTACTGTGTGAGATATTTGTGTAAATTAAATTGAATTTTCTTTGCTTTCACTTCTTAAATTCAGTTCATTGTGTCTTGTGTACATCAGCGTGTTATGTTTTGTGTAGGCCCACTTCAAACATATTTCATTGTTAATATTACTGTTTTGTGCCATCATTTAATTAAACTATCGCCATTAACAAAGGAGTGAAAGGAGCCCATTAGGGCACCAGACTCCCATCATTTTCTATCGCTATTGCAATTTTTGACCGAAAGAGAGTACTACATTCAGAGTCCAGCATCCAAGCAAGCTGCACGCCACTGCTCCAAGCTCCGTCTTCTAACGCCAATTGATGAAATCGATGATCCGCCAGCCTTGCCAGCTTTTCTACCAAGCCTAGTCCTCACTATCGCCGCGTCTTCGATATTTCAAGCCATTCTACTGGCTTAATTTGCATCCTCATCGGTAACAGTGCAGATTAAGTCACTCCTCTACCATTCAAATATCCAACACCATACCCACCCTATAATCATCCTAGTCAAGCAACTCCTGTCTCCCCCGAGTTTTAATACGAGTTTAACTCATCCCCTCACCCTACCAAGCAGTCAATAATTAATTATTTAATTAATTATTTCAAGTAACTTCAAATTTCATCAGTGCACTCAACATCCAGCTCCAACTGTATTTAAACTGGATAACTTTGAGTGACTGGTAAATTTGTTTTTCTCTTTCCTTATTCTCTGGTCGACCAAGGTATTTGACCACTATCTCTCATCACCTCTTACTCATTACACGCTCTTATACACTCACGAACACAAACATGTCGCGCACTGACACTAAACCTCGCGCATTAACGTACCAGGGCATAACATTCCTGATAACTCAGGACCCTGATGACCCTAAAAGCCCAAATTATACCTCTGTCAATCCAAAAACACTAATTCCGAATGGGCCTACCCAAAAACGAGATGGTACACTCGTTCCACTTAAATCAGCTTCTCCAAAATCAAATTCCTCACTCTCTAGCTCACCTACTCCCTCACCCGGCCACGTCTCATTCCCGACATTTGATTTCGAGAAAGAGCTGGGGTGCGCTTCATCCAATGGCAGTAACCTTCAGACCACGATGGTCCTCATCCACCCACCTATTGGTACTAGCCTTTGTAAATCAGTAAAGCAAGCAGTAATTAACGCGCACAATCCCATAGCCCAATTTATTTCCCTCATGGAGGAATTAGGTAATCACCACATAGGCATCACTCCCTCTGAGGATAGCCATCTCAACTCTGTCACTAGTGCTCTCAAGAGCCGCTCTGCCATTCCCCCATTTTAATTAATTAGATTCAGACCCACAAATTCACCTTCTTTAGTCTCTCAATCTGAAGAAACTAAATTGGCAGTAAAAGAAATAACAAAATAACAGTCTGTATAGCCTACTCCAGGAATCTGTGCTTTCCGCAATGTGTAATGTAGACCGTAGTATAAATACAAATTTCCGTGAATTATATTTTCCATTGTGCCCTGCCGTGTTATTTTAATTGTAATCGCTAATTACTTTTTAAAAGAATATCAGTTGCAAAGTAATTCGTTTAGCTTGGCATTATCCCTAAGACCAGCTGACCGGCAGCGTGGAACTTGCTCACTCTAGCGCTGCCAGGTGGGGCGCGCTTGAACTTGAGGAGTCCTCTCACTTTCTCTTTCATTCGTCATGTTATAATTATTAGTTTAAAATATTTTTTTGTTTTATTAATTTTAGACATTTTTCATTCTTAGGGATCCTATCTAAATTTTTATCCAATTCTATTTTTGATTACCTTAATCTGGCGACTTCTGTGGCGTAGTTGGTAGCATCCTGAGCTTCTATGCCCAACGTCACGGGTTCAAGCCTGCCCGAAGTCGTGGGATTTTTTATGAGTGTTAAAAATCCCTCTGCCGTCCACTGGCGGGCCCATGTCATAGATTTATGGCATGTAAAACAACCTTCCACTAACTAAACCTGTATGATTGAAATTTTGTAGGGTAGGTTTGATTAATGTTCTTAAGTTCCAATATTCATCACCAGGCGCTAGTTGCGATGGCATCTAGCTGTAGCCACGTTCACAGCTAGGTGTTGTGGACGGTAACATTTGGTAGTGAAAGTAGGAACTACTTGAAATTATCGTCTGCAGTCCTTACTTGAATTAAAAACAGGTAGCTCACACTAATACAGTCATCACAATTAACACCGGTTATCAGGCAGATTATACACACACGCAAATTACAGAGACTAATCATTTAAATATGCAATTAGGAGAGCAGCCGGCCCTTTGGTGTTGGAGTAGCGCACCTGTCTCGCACTTGGAGGCCCCGGGTTCGATTTCCGGCTCCATCAGGGATTTTAGAAACTGACGTGAGGGCAGGAACCGGGTGCACTCAGTCTCGTGAGGACAATTGAGTAGCTGGCTGACAGTGAGGTAGCGCCCCGGTCACTCTATAATCTGCAGGATAAATGGCTAGGCAGCTGTCGCTTGGTAGGCCTAGCACCTTCATGGGCTGCTACGCTATGGGGTTTGGTGTGGTAATTAGGAGAGCACTAAATAGGGGTTTGATTGCTTCTGTGATTTGTGATTCTGTTGTATCTTTTCTTGTCTTAACTTCATAGTTTGTTTATTCACTTAAAATATTTGTAACTTAGTGTACCACTTGTTCAGGCAAGAGCAAGAGAGGCGTCGTCAGCTGGAATTTGAGAAACAGCTCCAGAGGCAGCGAGAACAAGAGCAGGAGCGTGAAGAGCAGCGGCGACGAATACAGGAACAGAGGGAGGCAGCTCGAAGGTGAGTCTTATTAAAACTGCCAAAACATGCTTTTCTCCTTGAAAAGCAGCTTCTTTGGCAAGTTTATTGTAGGTAAATAGCTTGGGCAGGAATGGAAGCAAACATTGGACAAGTCCACCTCCTGGTGTTACGGTTAGCCATCTTGACTGTTGCCCCGGGGGTTCAGGTTTGATCCTCGGCTCTGGCAAGAATTTTTAATTCTGGTCTGAGGGCTGGAACTGGGTACATTCAGCCTCAAGTGGCAAAACTTAGGAGAGGGGGGAGGAGATCGATTTCTACCTCAGCCATCCTGGAAGTAGTATTCTATAGCTTCCCCCACTTCTATTCCAGGCACTTCCTACCCAAATCCTTCCTCAATTATAAAAATACACTCTAGTAAAGATATCACAGTTATTAAGACAAATTCTACACACACTCAAGTACATGAGCATGATGTCACAAAACCCTTAAAAGAATCAACATATAATAATAATTTGTTGACGGCACGCAAATCGTTTAAACAAAATCCCGTATGCGTTCATATGCCATTCATCTGATTGTGATGAAACTTTAATGAGTTGTCGTGTACACGCCTGGGGAGGTTTTCGACTTAGTAAATCCATATTACAATAGGTAGTGTACGAGTAGATGCAAGAAATGAGTGACGCATGAAGCGTTTCAACAAAATCCCGTTTGCGTTCATATACCATTCATCGATTGCGATGAAACTTTGTTGAGTTGTTGTGTACACTAACGTGAAGGTTTCTAACTTAGTAAATCCATTTCACAGTAGGTAGCGCAAGAGTAAATTTTAAGAATGAGTGACAGCGCACGAATCGTTGAAACAAAATTCCATATGCGTTCATATCCCATTCATCCGATTGTGATGAAACTTTGGTGAATTGTTGTGCACGTTCCTGCGAATGTTTCTAAATTAGTTAATCCATTTTACGACAGTTTAGAGGCAGTTAACGGAAATTGAGAAAAAGAATGTTTCCAAAAGCACTTTAAGAAACAAAATTACAACGCCAAAACTTTTTTGTTTGGCATTGCAACGCATGCCGGGTACAGCTAGTAATTAATAAAAATTACATATCTTGGCCAATGATGAGGGGGGATGAAATTAGAATACAGGCAGCCGAAATGAAATTCCTGAGGAGTGTGGTACAGAAGACTCGGAGAGATAGAGTGAGAAATGAAGATATACGAAAGGAAGTGAATGTACAGGAGCTGAATGATTAGCTGGAGCAGAACAGATTGAGATGGTATGGACATGTGAAAAGGATAAATGATGAAAGAATGCCGAAACAAGTGATGGAGAGACGGATGACTGTAGAGTATGGGGGATGGATTTGGTGAAGGACAGTGTGAGAGAACGGAACCTGGAATGGAGTGGAGTTCAGTGGTTGAGGAAGGATGGTGGACAGACAGAGTAAAGTGGAGAGGTGTCATATTTGCTCCGACCCGGCCCAAGCTGGAATACGGAAATTGATTATGATGATATATCTTGTATCCTATTCCCCAGGCACAGAAAGAAATAGTCTACTGAAAGATAGTGAAATGTGTTGTGAAACTAGTTTTGAAGTTTCATGAGCTAGGCTAGTTTGATTTTTGTATTTGTGGTTCCTGTCCTTGTGAAAACAATCTCTTGTCAGTAGTGTTTTAAACATACAAGTGTTTTTTTTTTCCTGATACAGGGAGATGGAGCGCCAGAGGCAGCTGGAGTGGGAGAAACAACGATGCCAGGAACTACAGCAACAACGACAACGAGAGCAGGAGAAGGTGCTGCAGCTTAAAGCCAAAAACCAGAATTTGAGCATAGAGCTGTCCCAGTTGGTAAGTTCAACCCTTTCAATCCTAAGAAACATGATATTACATCCATGGTGGATCAGTGGTCGATATCTGGGTGAGGGAGACAGATTTTTGAAGGGTGGGAAAAACCCATGGTACTTTGATCTTACAATGTGGGCTCCTAAAAGATCTCTCGTATCATATTTGGTCATCATCTTCTTCTTCTACTTCTTCCTAACAACGTTACTGCTTACGCTGATCATTCACATACGGTAGCCTCCTCCAATCTTATCTTTTCTCCCACAATCTATTGTTCAGCATTTCCTCTCACTGTATTTCTCTTCTGGTCACATCATCCTTCACCTGACTTTTCCATCTTGTTTGTGGTCTTCCAATTGGTGTTCTTCCAGCTCCTGTCCAATCCAGCTCTTCTTGGTAATCTCTCCTTTCCCATTCTTTTTTTACATGACCAAACAATTTGTCTATATTTTTCCATAGTCTCCTTTAAGAAGCGTGTATCGTATTGTCTCATTTCTTATCCCGTCTCTTCACGTTTTACCCAGGATCCCTCGTAGAAAGCGCATCTCTCTTGTAATCTACTTAGGTCTTTGTTTGTCCATGTTCAACATTCTGATCTGTAGGTCAAAATTGGTGAATAATATGACTTGTATATCATTATTTTTGCTTTTGTAGGTATTTCCCAATTTCTAATTATATCTGACACAATGTGTGTCAGATTTGGTCATCACTAGACAAAATTAATTAAGTCAGCCCCAGGCCAGCAAGCAGAGTTTTCTGATTTTGGCACCAGGGCATCCAGTCATAAAGCCATTTTCATTTAAAAAAAAAAACTCATCTCATCTCCAACCCCATACGAATGGAAATTATATGAGGTAGGAATTCAAGCTATTAATTCGATAATCTGAATGTTCCTCTGTCCTGTAGAACGAGAAGGTGAAAGAGCTGTCACAGAAGATCAGCGAGACGCGCGTGGGCGTGTCGGGAGTGAAAACTACCATCGACGGCATGCGCACAACTCGAGACACGCAGCTGCAGGAGATGAGTGCCCTCAAGACGAAGCTCAAGGAGCAGAACCAACGCCTGGTCGCTCTCAGTCAGGAGAAAGTGCGGCTCGAGGCTCGCAACAAGATGAACCAGGCTGCCGACTCTGTAAACCAAGAGCAGGTGAAGCTGGCCTTCAGCAACAAGCAGATTACCCTCAAGCAGCTGCGAGATCGCTTGCAAGACCTGCAGAAGGAGGTAGGGAAATATTTACTACGTTTTACCCAGGATCCCTCGTAGAAAGCGCATCTCTCTAGCTTGTAATCTACTTACGTTATATTTATTGTGTAAAAACGGAAAAAATTCTTCATACAAACATTGTGGACAGGATTAAAGTTAGAATACAGAATGCTAACCAAGTCTACTACTCGTTGACGGTGGCGCTTGGTGGCAAAAGTAGGAACTATTTGAAAAATTCTAAGTTGCAGTACTTAAATTAAAAAACAGATAACACACACTAATACAGTAATCACAATTAACACCGGTTATCAGACAGATTCTACACACACCCAAAGTACACGGGGCTACATGACCGCGTTGTCGCAGCCCCTAAACTTAAGAACCAACCAAAGTGTACTACATCGAGATCCACATTTTTGACGAGAAATACAAAACTGAAAATATACAATACCATCATTAGGCCAGTTCTAACTT
Source organism: Meconema thalassinum (assembly GCA_946902985.2). NCBI lineage: Eukaryota > Metazoa > Arthropoda > Insecta > Orthoptera > Tettigoniidae > Meconema > Meconema thalassinum. The sequence goes on from OX336395.1 coordinate 197,674,223, forward strand.
ATTGTGCAGAATCATGGAGTTTAACAAAACAGGAAGAACACCAGTTGCTGGTTTTCGAAAAAAGTGTATAGGAACATTTTTGGACCCTTTTTTGACCCCGCATCTCAAAGCTGGAAAAAAAGATATCAAATAAAGACATACACTCACTATCACATCCAGCACCAATACTCTACATCATTAACTCCAGAAGACTTCAGTGGACTGGTCATTTATTAAGGATGGGAGATGATAGGATGGTCTCACAAATCTTCAAAGAAGAACCAAGAGGAAAAAGGCCAGTATGAAGACCACGAAGTTCCTGGAAAAATGAAATCTCCAAACTTTGTAGACCTCTGAATGTGGGACAACTGGCAAGAACTCGACCAAAACAGAGTTCAGTGGAGGCATTTTGTGAGATCAGGGCGGGATCGTCGTGTCCCATAGAAGGCTTCTGAGTGGGTGATATTCTTAGAATATTTAACCCGGCAGTGGTTGTGTGGTGAGTGAATCCCTCACTTCTCGAAGTGAAGTGTTGTCATTACTCAACTCCCCTCCCCTCTGGGTATTCCTCGGCCAATCCCTTAACTGTTTAGGTTATGAACATTCCCGAATGGGAATATGATGATATTTCCGTTTGATCAGATAAATTATCAATTAATATGATAAAATTGATCCGGCCAGATCAAACATAAAATGTCTGTACCAACTGACAAGCCCAACGGCACACTGGGGCAAAACGCTGGCATTTTATGTTTGATCTGGCCGGACCAATTTTATCATATTAATTAATTGACAATCCCTTTTTCCATGCAGGATGTTCAGTTGAGTCAGCTGTTCACTTCAGAAGAGTTATTTTTGTTCTTAGTATGCAGTGCGCTCGGTGAGGGATTTGCTACATTATTGTGTTGTAATAACATTAGTGGTTTGCTCAGCAGGCGAACACTAGTGTTATTACAACACGTCTATGTATCTCCAGTGTATTGTTTTGATTATTAGAGTGTTCTTTCATTAGTTATTTATTGCGTTGTGGACAAGAACAGCGAATGGATGGACGAAGTCGAACAGGAACTAAAGCAAGTAAGAAATACGGTTAGCGAAAATGATTTGGCACAATTTGGTGTTCCTTATGACAAAGGAAAGAAGAACAGCAAAATGAGCAATAAACAGAACCGATTTTAGCATTGGTTTTGAAGAGGGCGAAGTGCACACGACGCGATCATTTTTGTATCGGAATGACATCACAATTCTCAGACTAGAATATTATGGTGGAAAGTAACACTGTAAATAATTGAACTATTTGCGCTCATATTACGTGATAGATAAGGCACGTGTCTGCATTTAAGCAAACAAAAATAATATGAAAATTACTGGGTGAGGGGAAACCTTAGACGCGACCATTTATATGCCAACAACCACGCGACCACTGCCGGGTTAATGTTGTGGAGTATGTTGTAGTTGTTCGTAATGCCCGTTGCTCACGGTAAAATTTTCCTTCAAATTTATTGTACAATAATTTAATTCTATAAAATTTCTGTTGCTCACGGTCAAATTCAAGTTTTATAAAACCTTTGATAAAACTTTCCATAAAATAGGAGATGTTCTATTCCGTAAAATTAATTTTACGAAACAAACTAATCAGGGAAGCTGACATGAAGATGATGCTGGCGCCACGTGGTGAGTAGATTGTGAAGCTCCCTTGTAAATAAACACTTCGAAAATGGCAGGCTCGGCTGGACTAAGGAAGCTGTTGGTGTTTTACTGGACGAGTACCAGAAATATCAGTGTTTGTATGAGGTTAAAACTCCCATATACCACAATAGAAATGCAAGAAGGGAGGCAGAAATCTCAATCGTCGAATATGTTTCACAAATTTACCGAACACAAGCCAGGCTTATGTGAAGGCGAAGATAAATGGGCTTCGAACTCACTTGCAGTCTCATTTCAGGAGAAATGGCTTGCCTCATGTTAGTGTCCTGTCGAATAATTTTGGGACCAACAAGATCTAGGAGTTTTTTAAAACTGCTTTCCTCCATTCTTAGAAAATTCCTATATGAATTCTGATCTTCTAACCTCAACTCATTTTCGACCAAGGACAGCATTCCTCTACTCTTCTCTTCTTTTTATCCATTCCCGAGTCCAGGACTTCCTAGCATTTCTTTTCTTCCTTTATACCACTGTGCGACATATAATTGTAGCTAAAGCAGCAATTTTTGCTTTGTTTGTTGGAGCCATACTCTCAAACCAATGTGTGTTGAACAGCTGATTCTTGGTTCAGATGTTTATCGGTAGATGACGATCCTGATACATCCACGGATTTTATAAAATAATTTTACCGTGAACAACACAGCTTGCTTTCGTCAAATTTTTATAAAATTAGTTGTAAAATAAATTTTAAGAAACATTTTACGGTGAGCAACGGGCATAAGGGTTAAGAGCTGTGAGGCGTAGTTAGATATAATCGGTATTTTATTTATGCTTCTTTTTGTAGATTGATGTTAAACTGCAGGATATCGAGAATAACAACAGCCAACTTGGGGATCTTAGGCAGCAATTGGCAGAACTGGTGCAGGAGTGTGAAGTGCTGTATGCTGCATATGAAGAGCGAAGGAATAAGGTAAGGAGCATGAAACTTCTACACTCTGTAGTGAGTAGTCAATGCCGTGTTACCTGGCTTGATCATCGCATCCTCTTTTTTGAATCCAATATTTATTTGTAAAATTCCATGGCATAATAATAATAGCTTGGCATAAGCATATTTTTACGCCAATCACACACGCTGCCGTAAGCTGTGTTGCCAACCTAGTCAGACCTTCTTCAGTTCCCGTTTCCAGTGATCTGGGTTGGGGCGTGTATCAAGGACCTCCATCCAAGGCCTCGACTCATACACTATCATATTTAGGCTATTTGTACGAAGGGTTCGCCACACCCACTGGTAGAGAAGGGTCAATTAAGGCGGGAAATTGAAAGACTCCCTAGGCCTCGGATACCCTAATACCGTCGGGTTCGGACGAGAACAAGTGTTGACCAAGTGAGGCCGACAGGAAAGATAACTGAAAGGAGCCGGGCACAAGTAAGTGAAGCAATGCCGGACTCAGCTGGGGTCCCGTGGTCGCTGACTCACGTCCCACAAGTTGTGAGCCCATGGAGGACTAGTGCGACCTTTTCAGAAGAAAAGTCTCTGTCTCTGAGGGCTATGACTCTCACTATGCGAGCTTTGTGCCTAGCATCAGCCACTTTTGTGAAACACAGGTACAGAGACCAATGAGTGTTGTTAGGTACGTGGTGTTCACAGTGAGAAAATACTAGAATTATATGGCAAGCTTTTAAGTTAAGTGATAAATGTACCGTATTTCCTGGCATGTTCGCCATAACTGTTGCACCCCACTTTTCAAATCCAAAATTGGTTTATATAATTTCATGGCATAATTATCGCAGAGCACATTAGTATTTGTGCGCGCTGATTGGTTGCACACGCTACTGTGAGCTTATAGCCTGACATGCCCTTGTTAGAAGTAAGTATCTCTGTGTCTGCTGACTATGATTCACGCTATGCAAGGAGGTGAAACTTGTATGGTTCCTCCGCTTCTGCAAGCTACCATGCGAATGACAAGCTTCGCGGCGCTGCCATAAGAAGTGCTGTAATAATATTCCCCACCAGGCATACCACACTCAATCTGCTGTTGATTATGAGCTGCAACATGGCCTCACCTCTGTTTAATAATTCAAATTCAATTATGTGCATATCTTTGGTCATCACCTGTTAATGGCCATGTTCTTTGGTGTAGCCTTAGTCACTTCCATGGAAACATACAGCTTGTTATACACTGACCGGCAAAAAAAGTGGAACAGTTAAAAAAAGTAATATAAATAGTATAAATCTAGCCTTGAAAAAGATTTAATCACATTTTAAAAGCTTTTCATGCATTAGAACAAACATCTGAAACATCCGTGAATAGAAATTGATATGACATTTCTTAGGGTGGTTTATTACCACCAATTACCCCCAATCCTCGATGAGCCTATCTTAATGGATTTATGGCGGGAAGCGGACTGGAAGCGTTTAAGGTTTATGAGTGTTGCCGCTCGCTTATTGTTGTTCTAGGGATAACAACTGGCATTTGTTGAACCCGTGTGAACCATTGTCACACATTTTAGCAAGTTATCCATTTGCAGTTCACACTAAAACATGCCTCTTAGCCGTGAAGAATCTGCACAGGCAGTTGCATTGGTGGAGGATGGCCGCAGCTTCCGTTATGTTGCTGAGGTCATTGGATCATCTCTCGGTAGCATACATTGTGCAGTGCAACGTTACAGAGAGCTCCGAACATACGACAGGAGACGAGGGTCAGGCCGTAGAAGAAGCACAAGTGCCAGGGATGACAGATTTCTCACCCTCCAAGTTCTGCGTGATCGGCATACCACAGCAGTTCAGACACGAAATCAACTGGAAAATGTCAGAAATGTGAGAGTGAGTGAGCTAACAGTAAGAAGAAGGTTTGAGGAAGCTCATCTTTCGTCCAGGAGACCTGCATGTGGACCTGCACTCGAACGGCATCACAGGCGCGTCTTCGCTTCGCAAGGCAGCATCTGGGATGGACCCACGAGCAGTGGGCCTCTGTTCTCTTCACTGACGAGAGGCGCTTTAACCTTAGATCTCCTGTTGGAAGAGAAAGAGTGTGGAGAAGGCGCGGGGAGAGGTACAGCCCTGTTGCTTTCTCCTCCAGGACTCCATTTGGAGGTGGCTCGGTTATGGTGTGGGGTGGCATCAACGTTATGGCCCGCACTGAGTTGGTGTGCATCGATCACGGGACGCTCAATTCCCAAAGGTACATCGAAGAGATCCTGATGAACCATGTGATGCCCTTTGCGCCTTTCATTGGTCAGAATTTCATGCTGATGCAGGATAATGCCCGCCCTCATACTGCTCGCTGCGTTGTACAATATCTGCAGGAAGTGGAGATTCAAACCCTGGACTGGCCAGCTCGTAGTCCTGACTTGAACCCCATCGAACATGTATGGGATACGCTTGGAAGGAACGTCAGACAGCATGACCACACCGCCTTGGCACAACTGAGAACATCACTGTTGGAGGAATGGGATCGCATCCCGGCAGATGCCATCCGACGAGTTGTGAACAGTATGCCTGAGCGTTTACAAGCTGTCATAGACGCTAAAGGTGGAAACACCCTTTTTTAGTGACCAGTGTTCTCTTGCAGTGCAGTGCAAACATTAATACTGTTTTGTTTGGCAATACGTTTGATAAACACCAGCCCAAAAGAGCATTACTAAAAAATAGAAAATTGTAAGATTTGCAAAATGTAACGAAATTTGTGAGTTAAAGCGTGTTGTAAAACATGATTCGGTATTTTCTGTTGCCAACCATCTAAATTTACATGAATAATGCAAATATTGGAAAACCGATACATTTTAGTGGAATAAATTAAGAAATTACATAAAAGATTAAAGTGTTCCACTTTTTTTGCCGGTCAGTGTAGATACCAGGGTGTGATTATTATACACTTTGTGCTCACAATAAGAAAATCAAGAATTATAAGGTAGTTGTAAGACAAATGAGATTACAAATTGTGCAAATATATTTATTTACATATTTTATGCCAACGTTAGCCTCCGTGACTTAGACGGCAGCACGCCGGCATCTCACCGCTGGGTCCGTGGTTCGAATTTCGGTCACTCCATGTGAGATTTGTGCTGGGCAAAGCGGAGGCAGACAGGTTTTTCTCCGAGTACTCCGGTTTACCCTGTCACAATTTCATTCCAGCAATGCTCTCGACTATCATTTCATTTCATCTGTCATTCATTAAATCATTGCCCCAGGGGAGTGCAACAGGCTTCGGCAGCCGACACAGTTCATATCCTCGCCGCTAGATGGGGGCTTCATTCATTCCATTCCTGACCCAGTCGGTCAACTGGAAGCAGGCTGTGGATTTTCATGCCAAAGTTGGAGCACTTGAATCAGTTCAAATACATTTAAGTCTTCAGAATATTAGCTAAAGATTGGGTTTTCAGCTTCTTCACCTGCTCTATTATCATTTTAATAATATATCATTATTCATGGCATAAAATAATATGCAAATCTTACACAATCACTTGGAATATTTACAATAAGAAATCACTTTTCACTAAAGCCAAACTTGATCGCTACCACACAGTCATTCTCCCAGAGGTAATCTATATGATTGAGATGTCATTGTTAACCCATCAACATCAAAGACATTGAGAAGATATGGAGAAAAATATTTGGATCAAAGTTTCAAGACGGTATGTGGATGAGAAAGAACTGTATTCACTGACTGAACGATTCTTCTGTGCTTTCACTTCCTTTCGAATGTCTTCATTTCTCACTCACTCTCTCCTAGTCTTCTGTACCATACTCCTCAAGAATTTGATTTTATTACTCGAAATTAATGCTTTTCAGTCGGTCAACAAAATTGTACCGAATTGTGAAGGGTGTTTTCCTAACCCTGAAACAAATTAACATGAGATTAATAAATTCACTTGAATTGTATAAATTGATAATGTAAATTTGTTTCAGGTTCAGGCAAACACCATTTACAATTGGATACAATAAAATTGAATCGGTCGGAGCTGAAAAGCATTAAGTCACTTTTCACTACTTTTCAGGAGACGGATCAAACGGCATTGATAGAACAGGACTTAACGAACACACTATATTAGTCATCTATGTTGTGAAGCAACTATTCAGGTTATATTTGTGTTAGCGGACTATCAATTTTAATTTATTAAACATATTTTTCTAATCAATTTTGCAAACGTGACTTAATGCCTTTTAGCTCCGTGATCAGTTTAGTGCAGTATAAAGCCATCCAGAATGAATATTTCACATGGTATTTTATTTTAAAAGGGATTTGTAACTTATTAACCACCTAAACCCTGTACAAATTTAATTTACAATAGCACTGTAACACGCAGGAAACTTGCAGTGCGGCTAACATTAACTACGGAATATGGCGCTGAAAGGCTGCAAGTCATTGACTTAATGCTTTTCTCCTCTGATCGCACTACATGTAGCAGTGGTTTCTGGCTTAAACCCACAAAACAAATTGCTTTGTGATGGATTTTGCCTGGCCAGTGAGCTTCCTTGCTTTTTCACCTGATGAAAATGTTTGTGTGTAGCTTAAACAGAAAGCTGACTTAATTCTTTCCTATGCCATTCCAAGGCCCTTGGGTTAATACTTCAGAATACTAATTCTTTAAAAAATTACCTTTTTTGACTTAAATGCTTAATTCAATTGTGTTGACCGACTGAAAAGCATTAATTTTGATTACTAAGGCAACACTGAAATATGGCTTCTAACATGATAAGGGTATTGTTACTTTCTAGGAAATCAATGAATTGCTTTTAGTTTTAGTATTGTCTCTTTGAATTCAGGTGATGGACATGAAAGGTTTGACCGGGAAGATCCGGGATCCTACAGATTTCTCTACGTCCTGGGGCAACTCGACATGGGACACTGCTCCTCAACCTGGCTGGGACAACGAAGCTCCCGCTGCTTGGCCCGAGACCGTCGCTCCCTGTAAGCATCTGCTCACTTGTGGCATTGTTGCATTTTTAGAGTTCGTGTAGTAACACGTCAGGCATATAGTACAGGGTCATCGAAAAATAATGCCAACATTTCAAAAAATTATAGCAACGAAACCCTTTATGTTAAACGTGTAATTCTTTCATTTCAATGCCAGCTGGTTAGAGTAAGTTTTGTTTTGGAGGGGACGTGCCCTTGCTATGCGCACACTAGACGCGCAGTAGCCAAGGTTGGCCGGGGGCGCGCGCGCCAATGACTGCACCGCCCGACAAACTGCACCTGATTACAAAGCTGTCATTCGATGGTTTAATCAGTTTAAGGAAACAGGGACTGAAGAGAAAAAATCTAGGCCAGGCCGACCACCAACATCAGCATTGAACGCACGCTTTCCCAATGGCTGGATTGGTTCGTGTAATCATTTCAGGAGTAACTGTCAAGATGGCGGCAGAAATTCGCTCCCGAAGGTGCTTCAAATCCCGAATTTTTTCTGCATACACAATGTTTTTAATGTTCCCCCAGAAATAAAAGATCCAAAGGGGTGAGGTCAGGACTTCATTGGCGCGCGCGCCCCCAGCCGACCTTGGCTACTGCGCATCTAGTGTGCGCATAACAAGGTCACGTTCCCTCAAAACAAAACTTACTTTAACCAGCTGGCGTTCAGTGAAAGAATTACACGTTTAACATAAAGGGTTTCAGTGCTATCATTTTTTTGAAATGTTGGCATTATTTTTCGATGACCCTGTACACTACTTCTTTATTTACTTATACTAATAATCATTAATATAATTTAGTCTTAGTCACTCACACATTAAGTCACACTACAAACAGTTATTATCACTGTATTTATTTACACTGTACTTTACGATAAAATGTCCGTACTCAGTATTTATATTCACGTTTATTTCCAAACCACAGTCGAGGATATTTATCTTCAGTTATTTCCACACCGTCGCGGTCTGCGCTGCACGCAGCTGGATGTGCAACTCCACTCATCACTATAAACTGTCGTGACACTCTACCTCCGTCCTCCGCAGGTCATTTATACCTGTAACGGGACTTCTCATAACTTCTGTCTTCCGAACTGCCCAGAAGCCTCCCTTGCTCCAGCTGCTTCCAGATATAGAACTTAGTAACCTGAGTGTCATGACTTGTGATGACTCGCAGGGGCTCTATTATTGTGGCGGCCAGTGCGGGGAGCGAGAGGGTGCGTGCCTGGGAACTGTCTTGCCAGCTGATGGATCTTCCACACAGCCTCCTCCCGAGAGCTGCCCGTCTGGCTCGTGATGACATGTTACTGCATAGGAAAACCTGTTTTTCAAAGGTTAACTAAACTTTCGTGAACATTGAAAGTTATAAAGTGGACATGTGATTATATCACAAAAATTTGAATAAATTTGTTTTGACGAGGCAGAACTAAGGAAATCTTTTGATTATTATAGCAAGTCAATACGGAAAAATGGGTGACTCTATGAGTCAAAAAGAAAGATTAAGGTATTAGAACTTGTATATTTGGTTTGACGTTTCAATTATAACAAGAAAAGCTAATAAAATTATATATTATATAAAGTGTCAATACGGAACCATGATAAACTTCAAGAGTTCCACAATTAGAATTAGTATGTTTGCTAAAAACCGTGAGTTGATTACTGCAAGTCTCAAAGATTGACATGAACAGAGTTGGGCAAAGTACTCACAAAATATATATTCGATACAAATGGAAGTGTTGTACAAGACCTGTAATGACCAATAATGATGTATGGAACAGAAGCTTGAAATTTCTGAGGAGTATGGTACAGGACACCAGGAGAGTTAGTTATTTGGTTATTGAGGTTTTAAGGGGCAGAACGAGGTCATCTGCCCCTAGAGAGAAATGGAGACATTCGAAACGAAGTGAATGTACAGAAGCTGAATGATAAGCTGGAGCAGAACAGATTGTGATGGTGTGGACATGTGAAAAGGATGAATTATGAAAGAATGCCGAAACAAGTGATGGCGAGACGGATGACTGGAAAGAGAGGACGAGGAAGACCTAGAGTAAAGCGGAGCGGATGGATTTGGTGAAGGACAGTGTTAGAGAACGCAACCTGGAGTGGAGTCCAGTGGTTGAGGAAGGATGGTGGACAGACAGAGTAAAGTGGAGGGGTGTCATATTTACTCCGACCCGCCCCAAGCTGGAAAACTGAAATTGATGATGATAAAAACGATAAATATCTCGATCCAGATATCTTTTAACCTGATAAGATCTGGGTTCAAACCCGGCCGAAGCAGTCGGATTTTTTAAGAGCGTTAAAAATCCCTCAGTATGCCTTCCTTCGGAGGGGAAGTAAAGCCGGCGGTCCCATGTCATAGATTTATGGCATGTTAAAGAACCTTCCTCTAATTTCACCTGTGTGAAGCCAAATTGGTTAGCTTAAGACGCTCTTAGGTTTCTACATTCGTTGCCAAGAGCCGACTGTGGTGACGTCTAGTAGCTAAGTTCTGAACTTGGCCTAGTAGTCGTTGACGGTGGCGCTTGGTGGCAAAAGTAGGAACTATTTGAAAAATTCTAAGTTGCAGTCTGTACTTAAATTTAAAAAAACAGATAACACACACTATTACAGTCATCACAATTAACACCAGTTATCAGACAGATTCTACACACACCCAAAGTACACGGGGCTACATGGCCGCGTTGTCGCAGCCCCTAAACTTCAGAACTAGCCAACCAAGATCTGATCGCAAAGAGCTTTCAGATATACGTGCACTCAATAAAAGTATAGATTTGCATAATCTTGTAGCAACTCTTAATCTCAAATGTTACTTTTGCTTGTGTTGCAGCAGCTAATAGCGACTTCCTGAAGTACAGAGCCTTGTACGAGTTTGTGGCTCGCAACAATGACGAGCTGTCATTCCAGCCTGGAGACATCATCATGGTGAGTAACTTGCGGTGAGACTCATCCCCCTCCCCCTCCTCCCTAATCAACTCCATTGCTCTTTATGCCGTATTTACTCGGATACGGGACCCCATTTTTTTTCTAATTTTCTAGTTCCGAAATTGGGGGGGGGGGGGGGGGGGGTACTATAGATGTGTACATAGTGCGATATATATTTAATCAAAATAAACTGAGTTTACTTCTTTAATCAGCCCCTTATGAGACTGCCATAACCTCACTTATTCCCCACTATTCCCGGCTGGTCCCCAATGAATTTCACTGCTGTCCTTGCTAAGCAAAAATCTTATTATCAAAGAAATAGAATGCAATGGACAAAGTATCAGGCATGAAAATGCAAACTTTATTTGAACATAGGGAGAGAGAATGCATCAATTAGTGAATGTCTGATGATGCCGAACGATCACATCTCACTAACATTATTTTGTAAACACAACTGAGTACGTATTATTCACATATTTCACATTAATATACCAATAACGTGTCACACAAACGCCGACGGTTCTTGCAGGAAATGAAATGTGTTTACAATAAAACAGAGAAAAAGAGGCTGCTGTAAACACCACTTCGAAGCGCAATACAAAGAATAACAAAAGAATGCTGGCAAGATATGAATCCATAACTCTCATTGGCAGATTTTAAACTTGGCGCTTCTACTCGGCCAATAGTATGGCATCTTCTATTGGATATCTGGTGAAGGCTACACAGTTCGATATCCTGCCTAATCGCGTACATGTACGCAAAATGGTGGTCATATCGTCTGAATAACAAAAATAATAATGTAACAAGAAAAATATTTTTGTCATAAAAGAGGAAAGAATTTCTGTTTTATATATCTTCTTCTTCTCTTCTGCTTTTACGGCCTCATTGGACCACTTCAGTCAATCATTTCTTGGTCCTCTTCTTCAGTAAGTTTCCTTTCAGAGTCGCCCAGTAGCTCTTCATTCGCTCTGATCTTCTCAGACGTTCCTCATTTGTAAATACCCTTTGTACTGTATTACGTTTGTCTATTTTAGCCTGAAATCTTATTTTTATATCTCTCAGTTTTTTTAATTTTGTTGTTTTGTTTTGCAAGTCATCAAAGGTTATTTCCAATTCTTTCATATCTTCTCTAATTTCCTTAATCCATCCTACTTGTTGTTTCATATTCCAAAGTTTCTGTCCCGTATAAAGACAAACGCTGGATTACCCGTTGTGTGGAGGGCTGGGTTTGGTACTCATCGGCCAAAGTGGTCTACAACCTGACAGACCCTGTTTGCTCTGCTACGTATATTTGAGGTTAACATAACCTGTATGTCCTTAGGGGAGTATTTCTGCTCTGTTGGGTGTTGATCAATCAAGCTTACGTTCTAGTCCACTATGGTAGTTGGATAGGTGCAACCTCTTCAAGAATATGAAATATACTACTTCGATATCCAAATGAAATAATGTTTTCCGAAACCAATAAAATATATAATATATTCGTAAGAATTCTCAAGATACAGATGCCAATAGGCGGAAATAGTAGTTGATCAAAATTTCATTCATGGCGGGCGAACAATGGAAGTGGGCGCGGCATCTTGCACGCAAAACCAAACATAATTAGGAGTACCTCAGGCTATCGAAAATCCGAATTTAGGAGAACACTGTATTTAGACATTGAAAAATATCTTCCAAGTTTGCGTCAAATCACAACGCATAATAAATAATTACCGTATTTACTCGAATGCGACCCGCCCTCGAATAAGACCCGCACCCTGATTTTGAAGAACGAAATTAAAAAAAAAACCTCAAAATTATGTACAATCTTAACTAAATAAACAGAATAGCATTTATCCAAAATAGTTTCCAACAGTATTGAAGTCGTCCTAAAATAACACACATCAAACGATTAAAAATACAAATAAAAGTACACAAACACTTCATTCATCGTCATCAGAAGTACTAACTTCGGAACTTTTATCACCATCCCACTAAATGTCGTCATCACTGACATCCATAGCATTCGAAATACTACATTTCTTGAAGCTCTTCCGTATGAGATCTCCCGAGATACGACTCCATGCCGTCAAAATGCACGAACATAGCAGCTGAACTTCCGGGCACTGATTACGACCAGTTGGACTCAGTGTGTGCTTATCGGCCGCCATCTGCTCCGTATACAGCTGTTTCAAGGCTGCTTTGAACTGGCGGTTCACGCAAACATCCAGTGGTTGTAGCATAGACGTCATCCCGCTCAATCACGAATACATGACTCGTCAATATCATATTTCCTACCGGGCACGATTTCCAATAACTTCAGCTTCTCACTCACATTAAACGACCGCAAACCCTTCGTACAACTCATGTTTACACTCGAAAACGTGCGCAACACGTGCGCAAGACTATGACGCCGCCTGCTTACGGTAAAACAAAGTGATAGGCGGAAGAAGGCTAGCACCATCTAGCGGATACTCGCAACACCCGATATCACGCGTGGCGGGCAATTTAAATCTTTAAAATCAGGAAGACTCAAATAAGACCCGCACCCCAATTTTTCACGTCCGATTTTGTTTAAAAATGTGCGGGTGGTATTCGAGTATATACGGTAAATGCTTTGTCGTTACGTATCATCACCAAACAAACAACATACGATCGGCCTTCGTGCTTTTGAGCAATGAAAATTCAGGTCAAACCGAATTTATGTAGCTTGCGCAAGAGAAATTATTTCAAGCCACAATAAAATCAAGCACCAATAACATATCAACATAATAATCAATTTAAATCAGTAGATATCCACAATTTGACTTGAGCTCAATAACAAACATCGAAGTTACTAAAACCAAGCTCCCAATCGGCACTCAGAAATCACCGAAAACATTAATTAAAGTTTAGAAGAAATAATTATTAAAACGACGCGTCGACAAATAAAAATAGTAAATAGTATTAATCTTCATTACCTTCGGCCTTGGTAGCCGGGGCTCTACGAGCCAAGGCTCGACACTTCTGCCCGTGCTAAAGCCCCGTCATGGAATGACAATGATATAGCTTTTTTCCAACCCACAACACTGAGTTTCTGGGCGCGCAAGCGCACATCATCCAGAAACCACCAATCAGCTTGCAGTAGCGACAATATGAAATGAAACAAGTGAAGGCACACACCCGTCTTCACATGTTACCAAAACATTTTATCTGGACAAGGCCATATCAATACGGGAAACAAACAGTTCCCACTACGTTTATGTTGGCGATGAATTAACTTAAAAAACGGATTTCGAAGCCTTTGGTTAAAACCTTCCTTTGACAATAGCCAAGGTCTCCCCACATACAGTACAGCTCACTTCACAATAACATGCAACATACAAGGTACAGAACTTCACAATAAAGATACAACAATTTCAATTACATGCAACTTTCCAGGTATTGACATGCACAATTACAATTCCAAATATTTTCAGTCTCATGCAGTAGCACTAGTCTACTGGCATGCATTTTAAATTCATTTAAGGGGAAGCTAATAATTCTTTATTTCTTCTTTTCCTAATACGGGGTTAGAAATTTTAAATCTTCAGGTAAGCAACAAAGTTTTTATACGAAATACGACGCCGGCCGACAGGACACGAGGGCTCCCGACGGGCCACGGGGAGGGCCGACAGCAGGGTTTGAATATTGTGTCAATTTCAATTGGCACAGTTTCACTACAATTTTTCTAGATAACCTGGTTTCTGGTGTCCTCATGATGTGACCAAAGAAAGAAAGCCGTTTCTTCCGAATAGTATCAGTGATGAGCTCCAGTTCTCTGTATACCACTTCATTTGGTACTATCCTCTACTGTCCATCTTTCTGATATTTTTTATTTATGCATGTTCTAGCTATTCTTCTTTCTACTTTTAAAATTTTGTCGATTCTGTTTTTCTGAGTAACTTTAAAAAGAGTTTCACTTCCATAGGTCACCTCTGGTTGAACCACCGTCTTGTAATGTTTTAATTTTGTTGAGATTGATAGACATTTTCTTTTATATGTAGACCATGTTAATTTTTGGGCTTTTATCATTTTATTAGTTCTTTCTTGCCATGCAGGTTTCTCATCCAAGTTGTAAGTTATAATTTCTCCTAAGTATTTAAATTGCTTTACTATTTTAACTTTCTTGTTATGTACTGTTATGTGATTGATTACAAGTGGATTTGCTACCATTATCTCTGTCTTTTCAAATGATATCTGAAGTCCAATTTTTTGTGCTATATTTTGTAGGCTTATTATTTGATTTCTGCATTATTTGATTATTATTTGATTGCAAAAACAACTAGATGCACTGAACGAAAATATTCAGAAGTACGGCCTGAAAATCAGTATAGAGAAAAGCAAGACCATGGTGATGACAAGAGGGGAAAGACAAGGAAAGGGCACTGTGAAAATTGGAAGTCAGAGTTTGGAAATTGTGGACACGTTCAAATACCTAGGAAGTGAATTGATGCAAACTGGTAGGTTGGACATGGAGATTGGCAGGAGGGTACAGCAGAGCAGTGCATTCTATCAAAGTGTAAGAAAACTTGTTTGGGATAAGGAAGTACCATGGAAAAGCAAGGAGGTAATGTATAAAGTGTACTATGTTCCCATATTAACTTATGCAGCTGAGACTTGGACCTTGACAAACAGGCAGGAGAGTAGAATCCAAGCCAGTGAAATGAAATTCCTAAGAAGTATGATAGGAAAGACAAGGAAAGACAGAGTGAGGAATGAAGATGTTAGGAAGGAAGTTGGGATGGGAAAGCTAAATGAGAGAATTGAGAAGAATAAACTAAGGTGGTTTGGACATGTAAAGAGGATGGAGGAAAATAGAATACCAAGACAGATGCTGGAGGCAAAGTGCAAGGGTAAGAGAGCAAGAGGAAGACCTATAACAAGGTGGATTGATTCAGTGAAGAACAGCATAAGAAAAAGAAATCTGGACTGGGACAAGATCGTGGAAGAAGAATGGTGGAAGGAAAGAGGAAATTGGAGATGTGCCATAAATACCCCGACCCGGCAGGAGCTGGATAAGGGGAAATGATGATGATGATGATTATTTGATTTCTGGCTTCTTGAATATTATTAGCCAGTAACGCTAAGTCATCTGCGAATCCCAAGCAATTTAAGTCTATTTGATCTTTCTTGGTTTATATATATATATTTTTTTTTAAACAATTCGTCAAGTTCCAAGAATGTTGTATTTTGACTCTCAATAATTAAGAAGGGGTACTTACTATACGTGATTTCCAAGAATTTTGTATTTTGGCTCTCGAAAATTAAGAGGGGGGTGGGGGTTACTATAGGCGAGGGGGTTCTATAGCCGAGTAAATACAGTATTTTTCTAGCATGTCGGCAATACAAAGACTATATTCAAAACATTGTATCCTAAACACCCTCTTATCACAGATAGTAAAAATACTGGAAAGAATATTAGAAAGAAGAATGAGAAGAAATGTGGAAGGAGAGTTGCAAGATGCAAGGACAATGGGAAGAAGGAAATATGATATTAGCCGTGAATGGTGTCAGGGACAATAAAATGAGTATTTGAGAGCCCAGTCAATGTGTCTTTGTTCCTAAAAGCACGTTAGGTGATAGAATTAAAGCTCTTGGTGCTGGTAAAGAGATTCCAATCAAAGTGTGTACGGCAAACAGTGGGACGTTTCAGAGAACGTTCTCAGATGAAGAAGAGAATGACCTGTACATGCATATAAAGACCCTAGACAGCCAGCTCATGCCACTCAACAAAACGGAATTTTTAAAACTTGTGTATCAATTTGCTGAGGAATTGAGAGTTGAACATAGGTTGAATAAAACTAAAATGATGGCAGGAAAGGACTTTTATTATGATTTTATGAAAAGGCACCAGGACCTCAGTTTGAGGACGGCTGAGTCTACCAGCTTGCAGCGAGCAGCAGGCTTCAACAAGGTGCAAGTGGACACATTTTTTGATAAATTAATGGATCTTCTGACAAAATATTTCTTTATTCCATCAAGAATCTTCAACGCTGATGAGACTGGAGTGTCTTGTGTGCATACAAATCAATTAAAGGTTTTGTCTGTCAGGGGTAAGAAGCAGGTAGGAAAACTTACGTCTGGAGAAAGGGGAAAGAACGTCACTGTTTTACTTTCAATCAATGCCTCTGGAGATCAGTTCATTCCTCCACATTTGTCTTTCCAAGGGTAAGAATAGACAATGATTTGAAAAAAGATGCGCCAGTAGGTAGCACTTTTGATGGACAGCCAAGCGGGTGGATCACCAAAGAAGGCTTCCTGAAATAGATGCAGACTTTGGTTGAGAGGACAAATCCTTCAGAACAATATCCTGTTCTATTGATTGTAGATGGGCATGCTAGCCATAAGAATTTGGATGTTATTATGTATGCAAAGAAGAATCATGTCCATATGCTGAGCCTACCACCCCACACGACACACAAATTGCAGCCACTTGACAGGGTGGTGATGAAGCCCTTCAAAAATGCCTACAACGAGGCATGCTCATTATGGATGAGAAGGTATCTCAAAATGAAAATGGGTCTTAGGGACATTGCTGGACTTGTAAATATTGCGTTTACCAGAGTGTGCCGAATGGAGCTTGCTCAGTCTGCTTTCGCCTGTACTGGAATCTACCCCTTCAACCGTATTATTTTCACGGACCTGGATTTTCAATCATCCTTCTCTGAACCTCCACTAGCTTCGATTGAAGACCTTCTTCTCTTCTACCTCAAACTTCACTTGAACCCTCAAATCGAGATTTCCCATCAACATCAAGACGAGTAGCATCACCAGTTGCACAGCCACCCCCACCACTTGAAGTTGAAGAGATCAACAGCAGGCCTTCTACATCCCAGGGGCTACTGGAGAAAATCTCACCCCTTCCCAGCACTGCAAAGGAGAAATTGGATGCAAGGAAACGACGACGTGAGCAGAGCTGAGTCTTGACTTCCACGCCATATAAAAATCAACTGGAGGAGAAACGAGCTCGTTTGTCTGAACAAGAGAAGAGAAAGGGCAAAGTCACCAAGAAATCCTTGAAAACTGCGAAAAGAACCCGTGCATTCACTGAAGACAATGCAGGAAATTATGAGAAAACTGACTGCATCATTTGTGGAGAGAGCTTCAATGAAGATTGGATTCAGTGTA
Organism: Meconema thalassinum; assembly: GCA_946902985.2. NCBI lineage: Eukaryota > Metazoa > Arthropoda > Insecta > Orthoptera > Tettigoniidae > Meconema > Meconema thalassinum. The sequence continues at coordinate 197,691,801 of OX336395.1, forward strand.
GAGGTTGGGCTCATGAAAACTGTGCAAATCTTGAAGGAGAAGCATTATTTTACAAGTGTGATATTTGCAGAATGGCTAAAAGTTAAATTGTTTGTAATATGAATGTGATAAATCTCTATTTGTTAAAAAGATTCACTGTGCGATACCACCCTCCAGTTTTCCAAACATGCGAGAGTGTAATGATCTCATAATTTGTTAATATTGTCCGTGGTTTTCATTATAATTTAATATAGTCGAGTAAGTACGTAAGCCTCCGTGGCTTAGGCGGCAGCACGCCGGCCTCTCACCGCTGGGTCCGTGGTTCAAATCCCGGTCACTCCATGTGAGATCTGTGCTGGACAAAACGGAGGCAGACAGGTTTTTCTCCGGGTACTCCGGTTTTCCCTGTCAAAATTTCATTCCAGCAACACTCTCCACTATCATTTCATTTCATCTGTCATTCATTTAATCATTGCCCCAGAGGAGTGCGTCAGGCCTCAGCAGCCGGCACAGTCCATATCCTCGCCGCTAGATGGGGGCTTCATTCATTCCATTCCTGACCCGGTCGGAGACTGGAAGCAGGCTGTGGATTTTTATTTTCAAGTACGTTAATATAAGAATATAGATGCCTATAAAATGCATTATATGATTTATTTCCTATTCAATAAAAATATTATGGCAAAAAGGTTAAACTGTCCGATACCTCCCGACATTCCCCTATTTCAAACTTAAAATTTATGGGTGAGATATCCGACCTTTCACAATAAATACAGGTGTCAGGCAAGGCGATGGTTTATCCCCACTCCTTTTCAACTGTGTCATGGAGAAAACTGTAAGAATTTGGAACGAAAAACTGAAAGAATCTAAAATATCGCCACTCAATCTGGGGAAAAAGAACAAAGGTGTTTCAATAAATTGTCTAGCATTTGCAGATGATTTTGCAATACTTTTGGAAAGCCTTACAGATGCAATATGCAAGTCAATCTCCTTGAAGAGACAGCCAACATGACAGGCTTAAGAATTTCTGCAGAGAAAACAAATTTTTTGATGAATAGAAAAGGTAAAGAAATTCAAATATTTGGGATAGACAATTCAAGAAAATGGTTTAGAAAAATCTGTTAGAGAGGATACACAAGATGGAAAGAGCATACGGTATAACTAAGAATACCTACAACATAAAGTGCTTTTCCATAAATCTTTAAATAAAGCACTACAATACAGTAGTGAAACTGGAATGCCTGTATGCCAGCGAATGTCTATTATTGAATTACAAGCTTAATAAATTAGAAATATTAAAAAGAAGAATTATAAGGAATAAATATTAGGTCCTCTAAAAATTGCAGAGTTTTGGAAATTATGAAGTAACAATGAAAGTTATCAGAACATAGAGAACATATCAGAAACAGTAAGGAACAGAAGATTGATGGTTCTTGGACATATTTACAGAATGGATGACAATAGACTTTCCATTCTTGAAAGCATTTGGTTTCATCCACTACTGGCTTACTGGGCCTATCGTAGCTTCATCGGTTATGAAGGGAAGGGAGAAGATCATAATACAGGCCAGTGAGATGAGGTTCTTGAGAAGCAGTATTGGAGCTACAAAGATGGACAGAATAAGAAATGAGAGGACCAGAGAATTAATGAAGGAGGAACCATTTCAGGATGGTATGGACATGTAAAACGAATGGAGGAGAAAAGGATACCCAGGAGGGTACACGAGACGAAGTGGGAAGGAAAGAGACCGAGAGGAAGACCGAGAGACAGGTGGCTGAAGGGGGTGGAAGAATGCATGAAGAAGAGAGGAGAAGACTGGACAAGGGTGGAGGCTGAGAGATGGTGGGAAGACAGAAGACGTTGGAGAGGCTTGTGTTCCAAACAGACCTGGCCAGTGGCTGGAAACTGTGCAAGATGGTGATGATGATGATAATAGACTCAACAAATTTTCAAATATCTTATGGAAAATAAATCAACCACCACCTGGATTTAAGAAGTCAAAGAAGATCTGGAAAGGAACAACATAAGAGAAGAAGAATTAATGAAAAGAGAGTTTTTAGGATGAAAGTCTTGCAACTGGAAGGATTCCAAGGGAGGAAGGAAAAGAAAACAGGCACAAAGTGGACTGAAGACATGAAAAAGAAGCATAGTGAAACAATGAAGGAATACTGGAAGAAATGGAAAGAACAACTAAGGTGGATGAATTGAAATTGTAACGTGGTTCTTAGAAGGCCGTAACGTAAGAAGAAGAAGGAAATCATAAGAATGAAAATTGTAAAAATAAGTTTGCAAAAAGTTTAAAATATGAAAGTAGAAACTATAACTTTTTAAAATATGAGAATTAAAATTTTAAAAATTAAAAAAATAAAATCATAAAACTAAAATTATAAAAAGTAATGGCATTAGTTTTACAAATATAAAAATCAATACTATAAGAACTATATAATAAAAATTAAATTTTTCAACTTGAAATTATGCAAATTACAATTACAATTTTGTGTAAATAAAATATAATAAATATTAGAAAAATTAGGTCTGTCGTCCTCATCATCATAATCATCATCATCAATTTCCGTTTTCCAGCCTAAGCCGGGGCGGAGCAAATATGACATCTCTCCAATTTACTCTTGTCTGTCCACCATTCATCCTCAACCACTGAACTCCACTCCAGGTTCATTTCTCCCACACTGTCTTTCACTAAATCCATCCACCATACTCTAGGTCTTCTTTGTCCTCTCTTTCTAGTCATCCATCTCTCCATCATTTGATTCGGTATCCTTTCATGATTCATCCTTTTCACATGTCCATACCATCTCAATCTGTTCTGCTCCAGCTTATCATTCAGCTTCTGTACATTCACTTCTTTCGAATGCCTTCATTATCTCTCTCTCTCTCTCTCTCTCTCTCTCTCTCTCTCTCTCCTAGTCTTCTATTCCATACTCCTCAGGAATTTCATATTCTACTTTCATCTTTCCTCGTCGTCGGCCAAGTTCCTGCTCCACACGCCTTTATTGGTAAGTAATAGGTCTTGTACATCACTTCTTTTGCCTTCAGTTGTATGTCTTAATCCCAAATTAAACTGCGAACCCGATGATAGAAAACACTCCCAAATTGTATTCTCTTATTGATCTCCGTATCCAATCTTACATTTTCCATCAATTCACTTCCTAAATATTTGAAGTGCTCTATTATCTCCAATTTAACAATCCCTTTTCCTTCTTTCTTTCCTCTTGTCATTACCATTGTCTTACTTTTCTCTGTCTGTCCTATCGAGGGTTAAATGGCAAATCTATGTATGCGCGCTGAGAGGTATAAGTAAAAATAAGTGGTTTTGGGAGGTCTTTCTGAATGGCCTTGCCACGTGCCTGATTCCTAGTGGTAACATGGAGATTGCTCTGTTTTATGTTCCAGGTACCATTGACTCACAATGCAGAGCCTGGCTGGTTGGCTGGAGAACTGAGAGGTTTGACAGGCTGGTTCCCAGAGTCTTATGTCGAACCCATCGACGATCCATCCGTCGCGCCACTCAATGGAGAGATCGCGGACCCTTCTGCAGCCTTCCCTGCTGATATTATCATGGGAGATACTTTGCAAAGTAAACGACAGCTTGAGTAAGTAAAAGTCTTCTTTCCTGAAAGACTTTGGCAGGGGTGCTATTTTAACAGATTGATGGATTTTGTTTGCAGATTTTTAAAATACACTCACCGACATGAAAAGCGAAACTGTACGGATATCAGACAAAACTCAATGTTGGACCGTTTCAAACTGCGTATAAATTGAATGCTGTGACTTTAGCGATAGATTTAATTAGCTCATTTGATGAGTTTCAGCACAACAATTGATAAACATTGTTGATCGTGACAATCACAACACCAATGTTGCAGTTTCCTGCCTTTGGACAATAATAACCACAAACAGCTGTCTTAAGGTTTATTGCTGTGAATTCTCGTGCCGCGTATTTTTGTTTTTCTACAATATTCGTAATCATACAGTGCAACAGGTCGTTGGAGAGTATGATGGATTCCAGATTTCAACATTTTCAAATTCGTATTTGTGCTCTGTTGTGATTGTCCTCATCAATAATGTTGATGAATTATTGTGTTAACTAGGGCTATTAACTTATGATACATTACCATATTGTTGTAATGTCAGTGTATTTGATTAATACATGGTTTGGAACGGTCTAACATTGAGTTTCGTCTGAAATTCGTAGTGTTTCGCTTCCTTTGCCGGTGAGTGTATTTATAAATTCCTTTAATTATTTATCCAGTGGATAACTACATATAGTTAATGAAAATGAAAATCCACAGCCTGCTTCCAGTCTCCGACCGGGTCAGGAATGGAATGAATGAAGCCCCCATCTAGCGGCAAGGATATGAACTGTGCCGGCTGCCGAGGCCTGACGCACTCCTCTGGGGCAATGATTAAATGAATGACAGATGAAATGATAGTGGAGAGTGTTGCTGGAATGACATTTTGACAGGGAAAACCGGAGTACCCGGAGAAAAACCTGTCTGCTTCCGTTTTGTCCAGCACAGATCTCACATGGAGTGACCGGGATTTGAACCACTGACCCAGCGGTGAGAGGCCGGTGAGCTGCCGCCTAAGCCACGGAGGCTTACATATAGTTACTATCAAAAAATATCAAATTAAAATTTTCTGCCTATGGCATCTTTATTTTAGTTAATCAGGTACATGTTTCAAGGCCTATACATTTTTGGCCCCTTCATGAGCCTTTACAATCACATAAGCAAGCATAAAGAATATCGACAATTACATTTCTTTAGAAAATCGATATCCTTAATGATTTTATAGTTGTATTTCAACCTTTTAACCGCCGCGGTGGTTGAGAGCGCTAATGTGCTACCTCGTGCCTCGCTAGCATCGGGAGAGCGTGGGTTCAAATCCCACCTTGGCCGTCCTGAAAATGGTTTTCGTGGTTTCCCATTTTCACCTCCAGGCAAATGCCGGGACGGTTCCTTTCAATAGGTCCACGGCCGATTTCCTTTCAATATCCCTTCCCTGACCCATCCTGAAAAGAAAAGTACATGGCCATTAGCTGCATTAACCCTCTTAGTGCCAGAGTCGCTGTGAGCGATCCTCATAAAATGAACGAAACTTGCCAGCGTCGCTCTGAGAGACGCTTCGTTTTTGTATTCTTAGAGGGGCTTATAGACCGAAAATGGCGTCTAAACTTGACGTGACCATTAAAGAGAGTTCTAGCTACCATTTTCTGGCAAACATCTTTTGTTTTCTGTCTATCGATATACTCGAGCGATATTTGAAGTTCCTTGACTTGTTTTTCGCACGACTCGTAAAAGCATGGCGTCCAAGGGAAGGAAGCATTGTTTGAGAGAGGAAGAAATTGAAGAATTAATGATTGATGAGTCAAGTGGTGAACTCTTGGACTTCGTGGACAGTGATTGCGATCTTGTGTGTGACGAATCAAGTGCTGATTCTGCTTCGGACAATGAATTACCTGCGCTGAATGTGATCGTACATAACCAAACAAGTGATAGTGATGGTAATGATGTTGATAGTAATAGTGACTGGAAAGAAAGGAATGTTGACCAGGACAATCCTCCACAGGCTACACAACCACAAATGTGAAAGATAAAACTACAGGGTGCCCTTCTGTTTATTTATTTTCACTGTAATTATTTTGGTGTACGGTATTTTATGAATATGCTAGATTTTAGAATTTCGGATTTTTGACGCCCCTGCTGATATTTTTAAACTAAAAAACTGCATTTCCTGGTTCTTTTGTTACCGTATATACCAGAATATAAGACGAGGCCTAGTTATCAACTGCCTCTTACAGATTTTTTCAAAAAAATACTCGCTAACTCATAACTTGCACAATATATGCCCTTAAGGTCGTGCTTTCATTTTTATAACGTCTCGTGTTATCGGAAATCCCTCTGCCCGCTTTTCCAAGACATACGCTATAATTTCCTTGTTCAAGAATGGGAGACGTTATTAAATTAAGATATGTTGAGAGAAAAGCAAGACCATGGTGTTGACAAGAGGGGAAAGACAAGGAAAGGGCACTGTGAAAATTGGAAGTCAGAGTTTGGAAATTGTGGACACGTTCAAATACCTAGGAAGTGAATTGATGCAAACTGGTATGTTGGACATGGAGATTGGCAGGAGGATACAGCAGAGCAATGCATTCTATCAAAGTGTAAGAAAACTTGTTTGGGATAAGGAAGTACCAAGGAAAAGCAAGGAGGTAATGTATAAAGTGTACTATGTTCCCATATTAACTTATGCAGCTGAGACTTGGACCCTGACAAGCAGGCAAGAGAGTAGAATCCAAGCCAGTGAAATGAAATTCCTAAGAAGTATGATGGGAAAGACAAGGAAAGACAGAGTGAGGAATGAAGATGTTAGGAAGGAAGTTGGGATGGGAAAACTAAATGAGAGAATTGAGAAGAATAAACTAAAGTGGTTTGGTCATGTAAAGAGGATGGAGGAAAATAGAATACCAAGACAGATGTTGGAGGCGAAGTGCAAGGGTAAGAGAGCAAGAGGAAGACCTAGAACAAGGTGGATTGATTCAGTGAAGAACAGCGTAAGAAAAAGAAATCTGGACTGGGACAAGATCGTGGAAAAAGAATGGTGGAAGGAAAGAGGAAAGTGGAGAAGTGCCGTAAATACCCCGACCCGGCAGGAGCTGGATAAGGGGAAATGATGATGATGACGTTGATCACTCGATTACTGCTCGTAAAACTGACTGGTTGTTCTTGTAAAGATTGTTTTAAGACATATTTCCGTACGCTTTCGAACATATAATTCATCCGCTTAAAATGACGTTTATGTGTAAATCCTTACCTCAAAATGTATGCTATTCGTATATGCATGGTAATTAAACATAACAAACCATATTTTAATCTTCATTAGGGCATTGATTTGTTGCTAGTTGCAAGATGCCAACATCACATACTACTTTGCAAATAATAATAACAATTTTTTTTTTTTTTTTTTTTTAATACCCTGAATATAAGACGACCCCAAATTTTTATAACACAAAAAGTGGGAAAAAACCTCGTCTTACATTCGGGTGTATACGGTATGTATGTGTGCTCTCCAGTGTTCATTTTTACACCATTTATAAGCGTGTAGTAATAGGAATAACTTTCTAATTTTTATTTTACTGAAGAAATTATTTTAATTAATTAATTAATAAAGAAAGAAATAAGTTTCATAATGATCTGAAAATTTTCCTGAATTTAGATAGCTATGTTTTGCACTCCCTGACTAAATTTCGCTTTCGTATCTTTCAAAACAGGGGATTACATATTTTTTTCTGAAAGCCTACATTTTCCATTAAAACAGCCTGGCACTTTTAGACTTCACCTTTACCTTTTCGCCTGGCACTAAGAGGGTTAATATAAAAAATAAAAATATATATTTCAACCTTCTGGCTTCACTACATAGAGAATACTTGGGTTGAGACATGGTATCCACAGTGAACAGTTCCGACATTACAGTGAAAAGTTTACTTGCATGTTCAAAAAATGTATTAGAGCAGTATATGCAAGCAGTCAATTTTGAATTAACCTGATTTTACTGTTATAAGATCACACCTCGCACAGTATTTCCTTCTTCTGCTTCAAGTGCCTCGTCCTCCAAGAATATTGGCGATCAGTAGCATGATCTGCTGTCCAAGGCTTTTCTAAATAGCGACACTGTGTTCCGTCCAAACCACTGGCTTAAGTTCTTTAGCCTGGATATTCTTCTACATCCTGGACCCCTAATATACCTTCAATCTTCCCCTTGAATAATTAATAGCAACAGGTTGTATTATACACATTGCTGAAGATGGCACGATAACCGCCGATATAATCCATAGGGCTACGTTTGGGTGGAACAAATGGTGCGAACCAACAGGAGTTTTATGTGATCCGAAAATACCCGTAAGAACGAAGGGTAAAGTTTATTCAGGGCACAGTCAGTGCCTGTGGATGCTGTGAAAGGTTGTACTCATAGGGTTAGTACTGCTGTTATGACTCAGTGAGGAAAGCCATGGCAAACTACCTCGCTCCTCATCTTGCCTAGTACGCCTCAATATATCGCTGCATTGGGTTTTTGAGGGTATCTACCCACATAACCTAACGGCGGTGCTTTTTGAGGATCCAACCAATCTTTGGGCTGACTACCTAACAGACAGACAGACAGACAGACAGAAGACCAATCCTACTCTATGGTAGTGAAACATGGGCTACTACAAAGGCTACATACTACCGAAATCCGTAGTGAACATTTGCGAGGCAGTTTCAAAGTTGCGCCTATAACTGAGAAACTTTTAGAAACCAGGCTAAGGTGCTAAGGACATGTTATGTGAAGACCGGGAAATCATGTAGTGAAGAAGTGCCTTTCCATGGCTACACAAAAGAGAGGGAGAGGCAGACCTCAAACATCATGGATGACGAATGTCCAAAGGGACATGAGATTATTGGTTCTACAACGAAATGACTGGCGCCTCAGGATTAAGAAAGCCGACCCCGCGTAACGGGAAAAGGCGAGGGAGAAGAAGAAGGTTGTATTATATACACACCCAAAAATATACACTTCTATATGACAGTGATGTTACAGCCCCTAAAATAAGCAACACCCATTCTTATTGTATTGGCCGTATTATTCATTTTAGACATGTATTGCAGAGGGTCATGAGAATGTCGATGTATTATAAATGAGTGGATTGATCACTTCACAGGGAAATAGCGGAGGTACCCGAGAATGTCAGCGATAATGGGTCTACGGTAGAGGCCATGGACATGAAGCCGCAGGTGCTGAACGAGCTGGCGAGTCCCATGTTGGGCCAGGGAGAAGTTGTGGAAAACTTGTTTGCCCATGCTACGTTCTCGTGGCAGGCTCGTAAGAATAACCAGCTGTCCCTCAGCAAAGGAGACCTCATCGCCGTGAAGGAGCAGCAGGAGGAGTGGTGGTATGGGGAGAACACTGGCACCGAGGGCTGGTTCCCTAAGTCCTACGTCAAATTGGCCGACAAACAGCCTGAGGGTGAGTTGTCTACTGTTAGTAGTTGTGCCTTTGTCGAGGGTTTACTGTACTTTTTTTTTTTAGACATGGGATAAGATTCCAGCAAAGACAATTTTAAGTGTGTTTTTCAATTTCATCATCTTCATTTCCCCTTTTCCAGCTGACACCGGATGGGGGCAAATATGGTTCCTTTCCACTTTGTTCTGTCGTTCCACCATTCCTCTTCCGACACGGTGTTCCGATCCAGGTTCCGTTTTTGCCCCACCATAAATAAAATATTTAGGCGAAACACCCCTAAAGGGGGTTGCGAGACAATGCTCGTTGAGTGGAGGGAAGACCAACTTTCCAGAGCCGCGTTGGGTGGTCGCTCGAAGAATAACGTAGCCCAAACAAGTTTTTAAAATATGAAAATATATTGACAAACAAAACAATTACAGGTTTGTACAGTTGAACAAATCAAACAAACACCCTCCTAAGAAAATAGTTGGAGGAACCCCTTACTAATAAAATCTGGCAAGGCCAAGTACGTGCGGGATTACCACGTAATGAAAGAGAACCAAAGAATAGGAATAAATAAAATTAATTGAACCGAAATAAAACAATGACCAAGTCAACGAACTTACGAGACAACGTACATAAGTACCCTCTGTGGCTTCAGACCACGAGATCCTTTCGCATATTTGCCAAGTTCAAAATTTAAATAGATTCTGCCGAACCTCAAATGAAATTTAATTTCACCCCAAAACACACACACGGGCACACTTTTGGCAATGGAAACTTGCACTGAGGCAAGAATTGAATTAGTAAAGCTAATTTGAAATTTGAAAAATGCAAATTTGCCAAGATGGCGTAACAACTGACGCTATCACCATGCATCAAGCATGAACACAAAACATCGAAAATCTAGCGAAAATAGGCTTCCGCAAATAAATGACTTATTCCACAACACGTTAATACATTAATGCACGAGTTCTTCCAGAATTAAATCATTCAGGTCTCAAAAAAACGCAAAATATCAACTTTTAGACGGAGCGATTAACGAATACGTCGAAACGTACGGTCATGATGCCAACAACTTTTTGTAAGGAAGTCAATAATAATGGAAACAAACTAGTGACGAGACAAATGACAGTCACCAGTAATTAAAACATTTTCCCACCAAAAGAAACAAGTTCTTCGAGCTAAATTAGGAAACAGAAATAAGTAAAAATCCTTAAACTAAACCTAACTGATGTTGACCACACTAATAAGTTGGTAGCAAGCTAATAAGAAAAATATACTAACAAGTTTGAACCATTATTTGCACAAATGTTTTGGCCCGTTAGAAATAAATTTAAATCATTGAAAATAAGAAAGCTTGCTTATTAAAACATAACTAAAGTCTTTGTTTCCCTATGTGGTTCAACAGATCACCAACGACACGATGATCATGAAATCTAAATATATGAGAAATAATTCAAATTAAATAATTTTCCAAATGTTTGCATCAAGTCTCTGAAATAATCAGTAGTTTGCTTTCTTCTCCTACCTTCTAGTCCGGCCATGGGCCGGAGCCCAGAGCCCCAACGTCTGCTTTCAACTTAAGTCATCTTGAGAGTGCTGCGTCACCTTGCACTCCATCCATTAGCCAGCCAGAGCGGCCCCTGCGCATGCGCGCTACACACGTCGTACTGCCAAGGTTAGGCAGTGGCAGATTTTGAACTATATAAACAATTGAAGTTATCGAATGTTTCGTCAGGTTGGACAACATAATTTCCAATGTACCTTGCATATCAAATGCCCGAAAACACTTCAGTTCCAATTTTAGGTTGGCATTTAAGGAGCGGGAATATTCCTAGCGTTCATTGGTCACACGGTCACTTCACAAGTTTGAATTCGTATGGACGTGAATTCCGGACATAAATGTTCATAAATTTTGCCACAGACGACAATAATGTCTTTAATGATGTTCCCATTGTCGTCAACATAATTTTAAAGACCATACAGTTTATTTGAAAATGTTACTTTTAGAACCATTTAGGAATGTTTGTTACTTCATGAGGTCCATAATCACCTAGGTTACCACTGGGTCAGAAGCTGGGTTCAGATTATTAGTGACCCTTGGGTTCAGAACTGTGTCCAGAGTTATTTTCACGAAATAGGATTGGCGAAAGTTCAGGCAGGGAAAGTGTGCAGATGCAATCGACACAGTTTTCTAATGCTATTCTTCACCTAGTCCATCCAACGCATTCTTGGTCTACCTCGTCCTCTCTTCCCTGTCATCAGTCGTTCCAGTGCTCATCTTGGTAACCTTACTTCATTCATCCGTTTGACATGTCCAAACCATCTCAATCTGTTTTGCTCCAGTTGGTCATTTAGTTTCTGTACTCCCAGTTCTTTCCGTATATCTTCATTTCTCACTCTGTCTCTCCTCGTTTTCTGGACCATACTTCTCAGGAATCTCATCTCAGCTGCCTGTACTCTGCTCTCATCCCTCATAGTCATTGTCCAAGTTTCCGCTGCATATGTCATTATAGGAACATAATATGCTTTGTACAAATGTAAAATATGATATTACACAAATGTCCGTCTAATCAAATATGTGTAATAACATATTTTACATTTGATAGCATCAGTATGGACCAATAAAATGGAGGTAATTATTCCGGATAAGCTTTGTACATAACTTCTTTAGCCTTAATTGGTATATCCTTGTTCCATACTAGTGCCCATACCTATTCGTAGAAAGCACTCCTGAGTTGTATTCTTCTGCTAATTTCCAAATCTAATCTTCCATCTTCAGTCAGTTCACTTCCCAAGTGTTGGAAGTGTTTCACAACTTCCATCAAATTCCTTATCTCTGACTTTGACTTTTCCTTCTTTCTCACCTCTACTCATCACCACTGTTTTACTATTCTCCACATTTATCTTCAATCCCCATTTCTGAATCTTTTCATATATTACGTCTAACTGATTGTAAAGGAAAAGTGTAAATGACATTTTAAAAAAATATAACTTACATATGTTGTAATATACCGTATTTACTCGCCTATAAGACCCCCTCACCTATACCCCCCCCTCAATTTTCGACTATTATTGGGGGAAGAAATAATTGTAAAATAAAAAGGAATTGGGAAGGAGAAATACCGTATATACTCGAATACCACCCGCACATTTTTAAACAAAATCGGACGTGAAAAATTGGGGTGCGGGTCTTATTTGAGTCATCCTGATTTTAAAGATTTAAATTGCCCGCCACGCGCGATATCGGGTGTTGCGAGTATCCGCTAGATGGTGCTAGCCTTCTTCCGGCTATCACTTTGTTTTACCGTAAGCAGGCGGCGTCATACTTCCTCGCGCACGTTTTCCGAGTGTAAACATGAGTTGTACGAAGAGTTTGCGGTCGTTTAATATGAGTGAGAAGCTGAAAGTTGTGAGGGAAGCTGAAGTTATTGGAAATCGTGCCCGGCAGGAAATACAGTGCACTCCCGATAATTCGCTTGTGGATAATTCGTTTTGCGGTTAATTCGCGGGTCTCCATGAGTATTTTTTAAATTGGGAATTCTCACAGCAACTAATCATCACGCTAAGTTAAGCAATCTCTCTGTCGTTTAAAAGAATTTTGATGCGACGCAATGCGTAAAGACGAAATCATTGAGACTAGGGAAGACTGAACTGCATTTCTCTGCGATGCAACAGTAGGCCTAATTGCGCAATCTTCGAAAAATACGCGCATGTTGCCGCGAGTGGTATAGCACAGATTTCCTTTGTCTTTGAAGCCCAAACAATACAAGAGGAATGCACTTTCACTCGGAACCTACCCTCCCTTTCCCAACAGCCACGCTCCAAGGTCGCTGATCTGTGAGTTGTGAAGGGTGGATGTGCGGACAGCGTATTGTAAACAGCGATTATTGCGTAATGGCGCAAACGCGCACGACATCGAGAGCGTGTTTGTTCGATGCTCTTCATGCAGTCAACTAGTCGAGAGGAAAGTACCGCTACTCCGCTCGTACAAAAGCAAGCGTTTGCCGACTTTTGTAACGACGATATTTCGAACGGGCAAGTTAGACGTCGATAAAGACGATTATGATTTACTACAGAAAAGCAAAGAAGAAATAGCATGGCATTTGACTGTTGGTGAGGAAAACGGAAATCCAGTAGATTTCGAGTGCGGGAGTGATGCAACGGAAATCCCGAAACTTTCCCACAGTCAAGCTAGTGTCTCTAGTCACACTTATCTTTTATATAGAAAAACGAGATGAATTTTCGTTTTCATATAATATTTTCTCCGGAAATGTGCAATCGAAAAATAGAATAAACGATCTAAGAAACAAAAAGTAATGACGGCTTTTTTTAAATATATTAATGTAGGCATAATCCACATAGGCCTACCAGTAGCCTAGCATGTCGTATAAGACACTACAATCAGGAGTTAAAATTATTATTTCGCGTGTTCAAGCCTATTTTAATATTTTAACCAATAGTTTTGTTTTTCCTAGGCTTAACAAAAATAACTGCGGATAATTCGCGGAAGTTCGTGCATTAATTACCGCGAATTAACGAGAGTGCACTGTATGATATTGACGAGTCATGTATTCGTGATTGAGCGGGATGACGTCTATGCTACAACCACTGGATGTCTGCGTGAACCGCCCGTTCAAAGCAGCCTTGAAACAGCTGTATACGGAGCGGATGGCGGCCGATAAGCACACACTGACTCCAACTGGTCGTATTCAGCGCCCGGAAGTTCAGCTGCTATGTTCGTGCATTTTGACGGCATGGAATCGTATCTCGGGAGATCTCATACGGAAGAGCTTCAAGAAATGTAGTATTTCGAATGCTATGGATGTCAGTGATGACGACATTTAGTGGGATGGTGATAAAAGTTCCGAAGTTGGTACTTCTGATGACGATGAATGAAGTGTTGGTGTACTCTTATTTGTATTTTTAATCGTTTGATGTGTGTTATTTTAGGACGACTTCAAAACTGTTGGAAACTATTTTGGATAAATGCTATTCTGTTTATTTAGTTACGATTGTACATAATTTTGAGTATTTTTTTTTATTTTAATTTTGTTCTTCAAAATCAGGGTGCGGGTCTTATTCGGGGGCGGGTCGTATTCGAGTAAATACGGTAATCAGAAAAATATAGCAAATAGGCCTACAACATTCCAGTTAACGGTAAAACCCACGCTTCTGCCTGCACCACCTGTGCGTTGTTACGACATACACCCCCTACCCTCCAGCTTACGAGTAAAGGGTCTCGCGTCCCGCGCGGCCGAGTGTAGTGTACAATTAAGAAGCGCGCAGTACACAAGCAGGACTGAAGATGATCAAGATAACAAGTTTTACGGCATCCTTCAAGTTGGAAGTGCTAGAATTTGCTGCAGGAAATGGAGTGAAAGCGTCGAGTCGTAAATACGAAGGTCGTGTTTGATTGGGTATTGGCGCAACCAAAAGGAAAAATTATTGGGAACCAAGAAAACTTCTAAGTCCTTCCGCGGTGTGAAGAAAGGAAAGTATAAAAATGTGGACATAAAAGTTCTGGAGTGGGTTCGAGAAACAAGAGACAATGGCCACGCTCTAAATCACGAAATGTTGCCGTTTAAAGCACGCGAAATTGCAAGAAGTCTTGGCATTGCAGGGAATGAATTTAAAGCTAGTAGAGGTTGGGCAGAACGCTTTATGCGCCGGAATGGACTAAGTTTGCGGAGAAGAACGTCACTGTGCCAATGACTTTATAAAAGTCGGTATTAAAAACAAATATTTCGTATTTCAGATGCCGCGCAACGTAGCAACACTGCGTAACCTTGAACACAACACACGCACCGCTGTGCAGCTCAGAGCTGCCTTAGGCCTGTGATCAGTCAGCTGTGATGATGCAAGGCAGTGGCTATTTATATGGGCTATTATAACTTTTATCGTAAATAAAGTATAGGTTACAGTAACTATTTTGCGTGTTGATTTAAGGACGCTAGGTGCTCCTTTTTGTTCCTTTATACCACACCATCCTTACCTATATAAAGGGAAATTTTCACCTATTATTCCCCCCCCTATTTTTGACGCCAAAAATTTGGAAAAAATGGGGTGTTATAGGCGAGTAAATACAGTAGTTTCATGTGTAAGAGATTACTACAGCATAGCTGAGGAAGGTCTTTAGACCGAATCATGTACTACCTCGAATATAAAAAGTGGAAAAAACTTGTATATAGCTCTTTGAATGACTTAATATCTCTTCTGTTGATTATGAAAGCTTGGATTATTGAAGAACATGATGATCATGTGTTACAGAATACTACATGGCCATGTATCCCTACCAGTCGGTGGAGACAGGAGACTTGAGTTTCCTTCAAGGGGAGGTGATGCTGGTCACGAAGAAAGAGGGCGACTGGTGGACGGGAGTCATCGGAGACCGAACGGGCATCTTCCCATCCAACTATGTGCAGTTGATCTCTGATGTAAGTGTTGACAAACTGCAATCCCCAGTAGGATACAGTTTGCCACCATCCAGCGAGTCTTCGGAGATAAAGACGGGTGGACAGGATGGCGCCTTCTTCCCATCTAATGACGTGCTGTTTGATTCTGATGTAAGTAGTATTGAGGCTGCAATCCATGGCAGGATCCAGTTCACTTATCTTCAGTCTTCATATTTTGATCATCCATTTCAAGTACAGTTAACTCTCAATTATCTGGGGACGGATTATTCGTGCATAGTAAGGCGGAGAATAAAAGCTTGTGATCTGCTCTAATATAAAAGAGAATTCCGGCCCAGTGAAAGCTTAACCTTTTTCACTCGTGTGTCGACCCTGAGTCGACACAATGTTTCGCCGCTCGTTTCTAGGTTACCTGGCATGTCAGGGCTTTTGTACTTCGTTTGGTAAGTGTTGGTCCCGGAAACCGAGAGAAACCAAACAGGAGTGTTTTAGTTTCTCTTTGCTTCGCAAAACTGCTCCGTTTCCTTGACATGGAAAGCAGTCGCGGTGAAGCAACATGGCGGCGCACAGTCTGACTGAAGCTGAGATTCTGGCGTCTATTTTGGCTGATTTTCATGTTAGTGACCATAAAAGCGATGGAATTTTTTAATCTGGCGATGAAAGTGATATATCTTTGAGTGATTCAAGTGACGACATTGATATCAGCGTCGCAAGAAATCATGGAGGAGGCGATAACATTATGTGAAGCAATCAGGGTCCATCCAGGCATTTGCTTGGAACACTTCCACACTCTCAAGACATACTGTTAAGAAAGTTAAAAACATTATTTTGTGACATGTAAATGCCATACATTCATAATTTTGTAGTTCCTTCCTGCATATATTGTTACACCCAGTACTTAATACCAGGTTTTAAAATAAGAAGAATGCTGACAGAAATAAATACGAGTTGGGAGAAATCAGGACTTAAAATAATTAGACTGGAAAGGGTTAAGAGTTCCACAGCGCCATTAGGAATGCATTATTGAGTTATTTACCACATCTTAGGTAGTCTACCAATTGTCTCTTAATCGTCGTTGCAAACATTATTCGGTATCGATTACGCATTTCCCATAACATTTACAGAATTGCTGTGTGTTTTATGGTTGTATGTGCTGAGATCTTTTTTAAATTCACACCAAGGCGAGCTTCCGCAGGCCACCAATAGGTGATGTGTTGAAACGCTTTGGGGTTTCGTTTTTATTAGGGGGACTATCGGGGCCATGCATGTTATCGCACACAAGGGAGTCTCATTGAAATAATCATATATTTTCATTGATTCCACTATAAAACATAACACTCCACATTTCATTTTCATTCGTCTTACAACAAGATCCTCTTTCATTTTCTTTTCCATATTTCAAGCAAACCAATCCCTCAGACCACATAACTCTCATACTTTCAAAAGCCCTTCTTTTCTCATCTAACCAAGAAGAATAATAGTCAAACCTAACACACACCCAAAGAAGTCATAGAATTTAAAAAAAAAATACAAAATCATAAAAGGAAATATTCGTAGAGATACGGAACTCTAATGAACATGGCCCCCTCCTACCCTAGTGCTGAACCATTGCAAGGAATCCTTTTAGCTCCAGCACTAAGGCCTGTTATAAAATATCCTACCAGCAAAGAGTAGCCATGATCTTAACCTAACATATTGAGCTGAGCTATGTAACCAGAATGGTTATAGTGTGACCAGCGAATATTCTATACAGGACTCCAATTTGTATTTTTCCTAACAGTCTTGATGGTGCTCCCTGATATTGCTTCTGAATCCTAGTTGTTTCATATTGTATTTCTTTTATTTGTTGAAAGATTGATTAGTTTGGTATTAGTTTGCATTCTTCACCATGAGCTGCGACATTAATTTTTATTATATTTGAATTTCGGCCAATGACCATAGCGGGGCATTTTAATTGAACGTCCGTAGTCTCCCCATCAAGTTCAATTTCAAGTAGTTCCAACTTTGGCTACCAGAGATGCCACTGTCACTGACACCTTGTGGTGAACGTTGGAACTTGATAGAGCGTTTCTAACCAAATAACCTACAAACCAATTGTAGTGGTAGGTTCTTTTACTTTCCATAAATCTATGATGTGGGCCCTCCGGTTTTACTTCTCCTCCGAAGGAAGGCATGCTGCAGGATTTTTACGCTCTTAAAAATCCAACGACCTCAGCCGGGTTTGAACCCGCTATCTTCGGCTTAGCAGTTCAGCATGCTACCGACTATGCCGCATTTATTTTGTATAGCTGTGATTATGAAATAATGTGGTACAATGTCCGTGGCTTAATTTGTATTATAGTTGTTTGGTTTACCGTGAGGAGGGAACCACTTAAATCTTACCGAAGATTAATACAAAATATTTATTTAAAATTTAAATCTAAAGACGTTTGTAAAGTACTCGTAAATGGTGCCTTCACGTGCTGCTCACGTGATTGCAATATTTGGCATTTCAAATATTTAAGCCCTATAGTCCTTCCCTTACAACAAGGACCATGCGGCCTCTTTTCCAAATGCAGTTCACAAAAGAGTAATATCAGGAATAAATCATAAATTGGGCCACGCTAACCTCAAATAAAAACGCCACTAAAATAGCAACATTACCACCTTGCCAGACCAAGGAAAGAGAACAAGGCTCGACTGACAAGGAAAAACAAGCCGTGTCCCAGATCTCGATGTAAAAGTCAAATGTTCTTCAGTTATCATTTACAGTGTTGTTCTTGAGAGTTCGGTAGGAGGCCTGACTGGGCTCCAAGCCCCTCCCCTCTGTTATGGAGCACACACGCTTCACTGTGGTTCATTATCATAAATTGTCTTGTCGATTAACACTTCTGAAGATTTAAAGTAACCCTATTGAAAGTGTTCCTAGTTTATAAGACTTTTTACATTATTTTGTGTTACTTAGGGCGTTTATGGTGCACCATATAAAATTTAGTGATCAGGGACTTTTTAGTGTTACGCTAAACAATTATATTGTGTTGTATTCATTCATATTGGCTGATGAAGGGGCCAAAACTAATAATTAGGCCTCGAAAAATGTCACACCATATCATATTTAATACAAGTATTGATCAGGCGGAACTTTTAACCTGTTTATTACTCAGTTAGTTTATCAATACGGAACCATAATGAACCTTTTTAATTCTAAAATCTGTAATTCAAGTAAGGACTGCAGACGATCAATTTCAAGTAGTTCTTACTTTTGCTACCATTGACACCTAGCTGTGAACTTGGCTACTAGATGCCATTGCAACCGGCACTTGGCGGTACACGTTGGAACTTAATGAGCGGTTAATCTAACTCTAACCTACAAATTTAGCTTCATACAATTGTAGTACCTTTACATGCCATAAATCTATGACATGGGCCCGCCGGCTTTACTTCCCCTCCGAAGGAAGGCATACTGAGGGATTTTTAACGCTCGTAAAAAAATCCGTCAACTTAGGCCGGGTTTGAACCCGTGATCTTGGGCATAGAAGCTCCATTTTATATTATGTTAAACTATCAACTATCAAGAAGATATCATTGTTATATCGAAACATGTACGTTTAACATATTAATAAACATCATTTCATAGTATTGACAGGGCGGATTACATTAATACATATGTCTTGGCCGTGTTTGTCAGTTATGTTTGCGATCTCAAGTCCTCGCTAGCACAGATAATGGAGAGTTCACTGTATTGTGAGATAGCATGCCATGTTTCTATATTCTGCCAAGAGTCAGCCATTTACTACTTGCTTGACTTGCTTTGTGCACTACAGGATAATACCGTAGGACTTTCAACTACAGTGGAATCCCTTTAGTACGTTCCTCAGTAACTAGTTTTCCCGCTAATCACGTCGAATTATAAAAGTCCCGGTCCCAAAGTACTAAATTGTATGTTAAATATTGCTTTAGCATTTTTCGCGCTCCCGCTTACTACGTTCAAATTTTGACGTTCTTCCGTTCAATATTTTGGCCAGCCTTTGTGTATTTCTCAGTCCAGTTGGACATCGGCTTAGGTTAAGTAATTGCATAAGCTTGGCATGGTAGCGGTCGAGAACTCAGCTCAGTTAAGCAGAGAGTGTGCTTCCAGTAGTGTCGTCTATTCATTCAGTGATGATAGCTTGCCGTATAGTGATATAGTGTTCTTGGCTGTTTTTATCTGGGCCTTAATTACGTGTTTGCAATGAAGAAGAAGAAAGTGGGGCAAATAACAAACAGTGAAAAACTACAAATCCTTCAAGGAGTGGATCGCAATCCAAATATGAAGCGTGTGGATGTAGCGCCAAAGTTAAACATTCCTCCGTCAACTTTAAATACAATTGTTAGCAAATGTTAACTGATTAACCCTCTTAGTGCCAAGCCATTTCCTGAAATACTTGCCAAGAAATTTTCAATGATCATGCAGGCTATTCGAATAAAAAGTCATAAATACCACATTTTCAAGGATAGAATCATTATTTTTGCTTTGTTTTATAACCAATACCTCATTCTTTCAATCATGATTAAAGAACTTACCTTTTCACAGAAGATGCTGAAAATGTTCTCCTTCAGCTGTTGTACAGTGTAAATAAATTAGCCTTTACATGTTGTAATTCCCTTCTGTTGTGAGGGATATCTGCTGTCGTATATTGTTCTCCAGCTCCACTAGAGTACAG
This sequence comes from Meconema thalassinum, assembly GCA_946902985.2. Classification (NCBI taxonomy): domain Eukaryota; kingdom Metazoa; phylum Arthropoda; class Insecta; order Orthoptera; family Tettigoniidae; genus Meconema; species Meconema thalassinum. The sequence goes on from OX336395.1 coordinate 197,711,875, forward strand.
GTAATTGATCTGTTCACTTTGTATTTTAAATTACCCCACAATTAAACAACAAATGGGCTTAGGTCCGTGTTTTGATTAATTACAGTAAACACTCAGGGTGGTACAGGAGTAGTTAGTTATTGTTGTTTTAAGGGGCGGAACTACGAGGTCATCTGCCCCTGTACAGGAGTAGCTACATAATAACCATGTTACTTCCAGAGTTACTGTCTGTCAGCTGAAGGAGAACATTTTCAGCATCTTCTGTGAAAAGGTAAGTTCTCACCTTTAACTGGTGACTTGAGGTCATCCAGACTCCCAAGAAATAAAGAACATCTGTGCTCCTTTATTTAAATCTTGCAGGAAGCTGTTGTGTATGTTACCTTCTTATCTGTGTGCTGACACTTCACACCCTCGTTGATGAAAGTTTAGTGACCCTGGTTAGCTTGTCTTGTTAGGTTTAAGTTAATATACTCTGTTACGGTTTCTACCTCCCTGCAATCTACGGCCCTAGTTCGGTTGGCTGGAGGAAGGTGTGCCGTAGCTGGCCACTGGTCTCGCTCCAGCAAAAAAAATACCCTGTAATTATAAAGATTTATTTTTCATTCTTTCATTTATTCAGTTCAGACTGTTATGCCTTTCAGCATCCCATCTTGTCTGCAAACCTCTGTAAGTGAACCAGGCCAGTGTTGCCAACTTATATTTTAAAAATGGCAAAAAATATCAAATGTCAAATGTGCTAAACGTCAAAGGTTGCTAGATCCTCTTGCTGTTCATAAATATTGTCACTAAAGGGCCTTCAAACGTTTATTAAATGCGGTCCGCCTTGTTGCGTAGTGGCTAGCATTCTTGGTTGTCACTGCGGAGGCACCTCCTCCATTCACATCATGTAGCCCCATCATCTGAGGCAGGTCTTTGTAACAGCTTCATTTAACATCGTTATTCATAACTTAATTGATAGCCATTGCTTTTGTAAACCCAGCAACCTTTTTGGTTTTCATTGTGCTGTAGTGTTTTTCATGTATGTGTTCGAACCCAACAAACTAACTGAGCATGGTGTGGTGATTGTGTGTTGTTTTAGCCTGGAGTGATTATAGTACCAAAGACTAACATAGAACCCATTCCCGAAGAGCCAGCGTCGGCTCTAGAAGAAGAACCCGTAGAAGCACCAGCACCAGCACCTGTGCAAGAAGTAATATCAAGCGCATTGCCAGTCGTCCAAGAGGAGGAGCCATCTGTGAGTATAACATTAACCCCTCAAGTGTGATATTGTGAAACTCTGGGCTGCACCCACATCGTGCATTATACGAGGGCTGTTTTTTAAGTAAGGGCAGTTTTTTTTTACCCTCAACAAGCGTGCGCGCTACCTCGCGGCATCCTTTGCGAACAAGCAGGCGTCAGTTGCAGCTGTGTAGCTAACCTGTACGCTGAACTGTACATCTTTACAATGTTCAAGATTATTGATTCGCCCGCCGCATGTGAAGTACGATCTGTGATACGTTTTTTGAGTGCAAGAAACATGTCGGCTGCAGACATTCATCGTAAGCTTTGCGAGGTGTGTGATGATAATGCAATGACGGAAGGTAAAGTGCGAAAATGGGTACGCGAGTTCAAAAGTGGCCGTAAAAATGTTCATGACGATGAACGCTCAGGTCTGTGATCACAGATGACTTGGTGACTGCAAATGAAAATTCACGAGAACCGAAGATTCATGATGACCACTTTATCAATGGATTTTCCTCAAGTGTGAATTCTTGGTTGTCAGAGCAGGCGGCAAACTTTTATGCGGAGGGATTTCAGAACTTAGCTTTAAAGTATGACAAGTGCCTAAATAAACAAGGCAACTATGTAGAAAAATAGAGGAAGGTATGTAAAACTTAAAAATTAATGTGGTTTCAAAATAAAATGTTCGGTTAATTTAAATTAAAAAAAAAAGGCTCTTACATAAAAAACAGCCCTTGTAACATTATAAACATATTATAAATTTACAATAACCTGATTATCCCTGGTCAGTGGTACGTCAATACTGGGACAATATCACAGTCACCCCATGTGTTCGTATTTCTTGGCGTGTTATCACGAATTACGGTACATCGTCAACGTCACTGTCTTCACTGGAAGTTATAGCAAACTCATCCTCTATATCACTGTCGCACTCGGAATCACTTTCGTTGGCACTATTATCGAGCAAATTATCTATTTCTTCATCATCAATAACTCTGCCAGGACCTGCCATGTTTACAAACAAACTCACGGTCTGCTAGAGCGGGAACATGTGTGCTGAGATCTGAAAAATAAATGACTGTGGAGATAGGCGGTACCTCCTGGCAATAATAAGTAGCTCAAAGTGTAGCCAAAAGTTGCCTCTTCCTGCCATCTTATGACCAAATAAATAATTATTACAAAATCCACGTAGCGGGCGTTTCAAATTCGACGGTGCACCATGGCGACGTACACACCGTGAACGTAGCAAGCTAGTGGGCGCACCATTGCGCCATACACTCTAAGGGTGTTAACGTGCATAATAATAATAATATCATATGGCCTCGGGTGCCTGGTGCAAGCTTTGTAATTTGACACCCAGAGGGTAGCTTGCATGTCGAATTTCTTTGTTCCTTGAATCACTATGAAAGTCAAGCAGGTTAGATATCTAAGCTCCTTGAACACTATAGCGCTTTCTAGTAGAGAAATGAGGAACTTGGTGTTGGCGGAAACTTCCGAGATTAATTTTGCCATTATGAACACAGCCTACTGAATTCAAATGGGTTCTTTGACACGCCAGCATCGTATGACATGCGTGTCGTATTTTTGCCGCCTTTCAAAAATCACTTACTACGTCCAGGAGCAAACCTGCAATCTTGGGGTTGGTAGACCGACACGCTATCCACTCACCCACCGTGGCAAGCTAACGTGTATGAAACAACATAACTGTTACTCGTTGTTATATGAGGGTGGATTGAAAAGTCTTTGCCCCAATTTTTTTTTTTTGCCAAATAAAAATACATACAGGTAATTACAAATACACTTACTATTCTACTTGAAAATGAAAATCCACAGCCTGCTTCCAGTCTCCGACCGGGTCAGGAATGGAACGAATGAAGCTCCCATCTAGCGGCGAGGATATGGACTGTGCCGGCTGCCGAGGCCTGATGCACTCCTCTGGGGCTATGATTAAATGAATGACAGATGAAATGAAATGATAGTGGAGAGTGTTGCTGGAATGAAATTTTGACAGGGAAAACCGGATTACCCAGAGAAAAACCTGTCTGCCTCAGTTTTGTCCAGCACAGATCTCGCATGGAGTGACCGGGATTTGAACCAAGGACCCAGCGGTGAGAGGCCGGCGTGCTGCCGCCTAAGCCACGGAGGCTTTACTTACTATTTTACTTATCTTACCCTATTTTTCCACGTAGTCTCCACATTTGTCCCATTGCAGCACTAAATTTGAGATGCCCCCGTGGTAGAATTCAGCCGGCTGACTGTGGAACCTTCGTCGGACTGCTGTCCTGGCGTCAGTGTTGCACGTGAATCTCTGTCCTGCCAGGAACTTCAGCAGACCAAAAACGTGGAAATCACTAGGGGCGAGGTCCGAACTTTCTGTGGGCGGTCCAGACTCTCCCAGTGAAATGATCGGAGCTTGTTAGTGGTTATGGTTGCCACATGTAGTCTTACATTGTCATGTTCCGCTGATGAAGTTCCTGGCGGGACAGCAATTCACGTGCAACGATGACGCCAAGACAGCAGTCCGATGATGGTTCCACAGTCAGCCGGCTGAATTCTACCATAGGGACATCTCAAATTTAGTGCTGCGATGGGACAAATATCTGAACAAATGTGGAGACTGTGTGGAAAAAGAGTGTAAGGTACGCAGAACAGTACGTATTTTGTATTTACCTGTATGTATTTTTTTGTTGGCTAAGAAAAATAGGGGCAAAGACTTTACGATTCGCCCTCGTAAATAGCATATATGTATTGATACAATGTTGGCCATTTGTACTGGATCCGTATTGACTTACAATTGATATTAAAACACAAATATTGGTTTAATATTGGTCCACCTCATCAGTACAGCTGCTAACCAATTAACTAACATAGAATGGAGCAATTTCCAATTGAAGATTGAACAAATAATGCATAACGAATTATACCAAGACAAAGAATCGTAGACAAAATACTAGATAACCTAAAGAATGTCAACAAACTTAATAAAATTTATAATAAAATAATTTTACTGATAAAATACTTGCAATGCAATCAAGCATTGATTTGGTGAAACGATTTGTTTTACATTGTCCAATATTGATAGTTAATGCGGAACCAAATTTCTTAATGATATTTTTATTGCAAGTAATTGATCATTTGGAGAAACAATAGAATCATTTAAAAGTTGAGAATGTACATCTCAAAGCACGGCCCAATGAATTATTTGTAATGAGAAGCACTTTGTTTTTAAAGAAAGGTTTTGCAAATTTCAAATTAAAAGTACAAATTTCATGCACAGCATTGATCTTTCGAATTAAATTGTTCTTAATTGAGTTTTTATGGTATTTCTAAGTTTTACAGTGAGGCCCTTTCCTAACGAACGGCGATTCGCGCTTGTTGCGTGACAGCTGGGGCACTGGCGCTAGCAGGAGCGTAGCACCCAACTAGTTTAACACACTTTTCAATGTATTTAATAATCATATTGGATACGAGTCTTAACTCTCTGAACTAAGATACAGAGGTGTGCGAATTATTAGAAATGACGCCAGTTTTCCAAAATTGAATTTATACTTTTCACGGCTTAATTCCCTAAATGTGTTTGCAAGGCGGTGAAATTAGTTCAAATGTTTAACCAGGAATCTTAATTATATTTTCATTTAAGAAACTGAAAGTAAAATGATTTTTTAGAAATTCCACTAACAGAGGAGCTTTGCTAATGCAGAATGCCACACAATTTGTTTAGATTACTTTACTTTGGAGTCCTTTTTACTGATGATCCTGTAACCTAACTTTTCAGTAGGTTACAGAGACTGATTTTTGTTTTCTTTCAATTTATTTATTTATTTATTTATTTATTTATTTATTTATTTATTTTTGTTTTTATCGGGTTGCCAGCCATGACCATTTGTTGGTAGGCCGCCATGGAGAGTCTTGTATGTTCTGTGGTCTAGGATTCTTTAGTGGTGGGTAGCCAGTGGTGTTGTATCAGGTGGCTTTGATCTGTGTGTGGGAGGTCGAGATTCCTTGACATGGCAAGGTTGCAATGGGGATCGGTTGTTGGGAAGTAGGTTTGAGGAAAGATGGATGCTAATTATTTTATCTAATAGAATGTTGATTGGAATTGAAGCTAATTGTTTTGCCATGCTGTATGGGACCCAGTGGATGGACAAGGTAGATGATGTTGGGAATGAAATACTGATAGTATGGAAGCTTGTTGGATATAGAATAATAAAGAATCAAGTGGAAGAATAATAAGCTTTGTGAGGGGTAATTTTATTAAGGGGGATGGTTGTGGATACTGGACTACAGATGCAGGTAATGGAAGCTTGCCTAGTGATAAATAGTGGATTTTTGTGAATACGGTGTCCTGTTCTTTGTGTGGTATCGTTCAAGCAAGTATATTGCCCCACGAACCTGAGGTGGCAAGCGTTATAAAAAAATACAATGGCACCCAATGTGAAAGCACAAAGAATTTAAATGAATCACACAAAGACAGGAGTAGGGATGGGGGAAAACAAGTTAAATAAGGAAGTTTCAGTGATGGCCATGTTGGAGACGCTTCTGCTCCGATATGAGAGGAGGAATAAGATGGAGGAGAGGATTACAAGCTAGATGAGTAGCATGGAAGAGAGGATGAGCAGCTGGATGGATGGTATGGAGGAGAGGATGACCAGCCGGATGGATGGTATGGAGGTGAGAATGTCTGAGAAGCTTGACAAGGTCAAAGAGCAGGTGGCTAGCATATGCATCGTAGAAGAGAAAGTTGAGATGGTAGAACCTGTGAGTGTGGTTGTGGAGGAGAAGAATGAGAAGGAGCAGGAGGAAGAGAAAGGGAAGTTGGAAGAACAGAGATTGGAGTGTGTCGTTGAAGAGAAAGTTGAAATGGTAGAATTTGTGAGTGTGTCTGTGAAGGAGGAGAAAGAGGAGAAGAAATGTGAAGTACTTGATGCTAAGGGGCATGAAGAAGTGGAAAAGATAAGGTCTAGCAAGCTTGGTGAGATCCTTGATGAGGTCAGTGAGCATATGTCTGAGAAGCTTGACAAGGTCAAAGAGCAGGTGGCTAGCATATGTGTTGTGGAAGAAAAAGTTGAAATAGTCAAATATGAGAGTGTGTCTGTAAAGGAAGAGGAGGAGAAAATTGAAGTACGTGATGCTAGGGGGCGTACAGAAGTAATCAAGAAGTGAAAAAGATAAGACGAGGTTGTAGAGGTATATATCGGAGAGACCATAGCAGGCGAAGAAGAGAGAGCAGTTGTGGGAGTAGACACAGAGGTCGCCACCGACATAACAGAAGAGGACGTCAAATGGAGGAGGAGAATAAAACTGAAGACAAGGAGGAAGATGAGATACAAGATAACGTGAAGAAGCGTAGGAGGAGAAAGATGAGGATAGGCAGGGGAACAAGTTGGAGCAAGAAATGGACCAGATGGAAGGTAAAGAGAAGGAGTAAGAAAAGGAAGAGATGTCAGGCAGATCGAGATAAGAGAGTGAAGGATCAGAAGAAGAAAAAGGAGAAGATTAAAGGGATAAAGGCAAAGAGAAAAGAAAAGATGAGAAGAAAAGAATTGCTGAGCAAGATAAGGCAGATAAAGAAAAAGAAGGGAAAGGAGAAGGAGAGAATGAAGGCGGAAGGCAAGTGGCAGACGCCCAAGCACAAAGCAGACCGTGCGCGTGCTCACGGGAGTTTGGTTGATTTTAGTTCAGGTAATACGGGAATTTAAAAACAGGCCACCAATCGACACTATGGAGTTTTTCCTTTGAAGCTGATTCTCCGTTGCAGGACCTTCCTATGTTGCATTTTGTCAGGTATTCACCAAATATGCTACAAGTGATCCTTGACGAACCAATATCGTATGTATTTACACATATTTTATGCATTTGACTTTGAACCATATTTATCTTATTTTCTATTAGACAATAAACATTAAAGGACAAATCATAAAGAAAGCAAAACAGTGTGGTGCCGCTACTGCTCGGGTCCAAGCTCTATGAACTTGCGGGGTGAGGGGAAAGAGCAGGGAAGGGTCGGGCGAGAAGAGAAGGGTCTGTCTACAGCCGACCGTGACATATGGTATTCCTTTCTATCTAATTTATTATGTTTTATACAGGTCCACCAATCAATACATACAATAAAATGTGCCGATAAGCACTAGGAACGGTACATGTTTCGAACCTTACCAATGCGGTTCTTCATCAGCACAGACTAGAGTATTGACATAATTATTATCATGCAAGTACACATAAAACCCTCAATATATACATTAGAAGACAATTAAAAACATTTCTAACAAACACTCTTATTTAAAATCACTGTATTATGGGCTTATCAAGTTTCCCATGCTGAAGTGCTGTTTTTTGTGCTGTAATGCGCAGTGAAGTGATTCATGTCTAAACAATTATAACAACTTGAAAAATTATAAAACTGCTGGTTCTTATAAAGTCATTAGTGACATTTATGTTGGCTTCTGTCTTGTCTATAAATTCTTCGTGACGAAGAGCGTAGTGAAATTCTATGAGCTGATAAAAACGTTGTCAAATGCGGATGAAAGATGGGAATGGTCTCAACTGAGCAGCTTGTACGAAATCTGTGGGTCTGCCGGACAGGTAATACGGTCTCTGTTAAGCAAAATTAAGTAATTAAGAAAATGAAAAAAGAAAAATCTACAAATGAAAAAAAGTGAAACAAAAACAAAAGAGAGCAACTTTGATAGCCGAGAGTAAAAGTTTAAGTTTTTACCTTATTGGACCAATTTGTGCAGGGTCAAGCCAGGTCAAGCCAGCTGCAGCAATTGCGTGCTCCAAAGTGAGGCAAGGCCAAGTAACAACAGAAGGGGCAGGTCTGACAAACAGGAGGGAGTAGCGTGACAGTAATTGGGAGGGTAAAACTGTGTGGGAGTAAAGGGGGTGTTTGTGGTGGGGGGGGAAGTATAGGAGGAATGTGATCACAGACACGTTCTCTATGGAGGTTTTTTCCGTTTAATGCTAGTGACGTAATTCGTCAATGTTTCGTATAAAATATTAGTTTCAAAATTAATTTAATTTAAATTGCAAGAGGGATTATTCCTCAGGGCCTGGTTGATTTCGATTTGCTCCAAGATATTAAGCATGATACCCTTACTGCAGTAATGCAGAACTTCTAGATCTTCATTGATATTCGAAAAGTTGTGGTCGAAGTCTTTCATGTGAATACCGATGGCAGAAAATTTCTTGTGCCTTACCGCATTGATGTGCTCATTATACTTAATTTTGAAGCTGCGCCCCGTTTGACCAATATAATCCGCATTGCAATTTTGACATTTTATTCTGTAAATTCCTTATTTTTGGAATTTGAGATTCGTCCTGCATGTTGATCAGTTTGGACTTAAATTCTCTAATTCTCCCAATTCAGCAGCGGCCTGCCAAGCTAAGAGGTATAAATTCAAACCCCTTAGAATAAATTAGTTAAAATTGTCAATACGGACCTTAAAGGATGGCTAATTCTCCCAATTCCTTTCTATTCCAATACTGCTAACATTGGGCCGTTGCTCAAACCACCGACCGATGTTTGGTTCTGTACTATGCACGGACCGAGAAACCTCATCACATGTCAACACCACTACTCATAGTCCGCGATGCACATTCCTCTCAGGTTCACACAGCTTAGACCCGAGCAGTACTTACCTTGTCGTAAAACCAAATCTGTCGCCGTTTATTCTTTTCTTACAAGTAGTTTATGCCATGCTTCTTCTTCTTCATTTCCCGGTTCCAGTAATCTGGGTTGGGGCATGTATCAAGGACCTCCATCCGAGGCCTCAACTCGCACACTATCATATTTAGGCTAGTTGTACGATGGGTTCGCCACACCCAAAGGTAGACGAGGGCCAATTAAGGCGGGAAATTGAAAGACTCGCCAGGTCTCACATACCCTCCTACCGTCGGGGTCGGAAGAGAACAAGTGTTGGCCAAGGGAGGCAGACAGGAAGATAACTGAAAGGAGCCGGGCACAAGTAAGTGGAAGCAATGCCAGACTCAGCTGGGGCCCCGTGGTCGCCAAACCTCGTCCCATGAGTTGTGAGCCCGTGGGAGTTGTATGCCATAATATCTTAAATACAATACACAGCAAATCATCGCCTGGAATTCATTAATTTAATTAATTTCCTGCCGTGTTAGCTCAATTGACAGCCAAGACTGGTCTTGTTAGGATGCCACAAAAACACATCAGGGTACAGGAAATCTATGCACTGTTGAAGGGATCTTGTGAATCCCCCCAGGGGCTCACATCAAGTGGGACGTGGGTAGGCGACCACGGGACCCCAGCTGAGTCAGGCATTGCTTCCACTTACTTGAGCCGGGCTCCTTTCCGTCTTCTATCCTGTCGACCTCTCTTGGTCAATTCTCGTTCTCTTCGACCCCGACGGTATTAGGGTATCCGAGGCCTAGGGAATCTTTCACTTTCCTCCCTTCATTGGCCCTTGTCTCATCTTTCCTGATACCCTCCTTCTGCAAGAGGTCAGCCTTCTTTTTCTTTTCATGTTATCTCCTGCCTTCTGCTCAAGGCCCTCAAGGAGGCAGGGTGTATGTAGCCCCACCACTTCTGGATAGTGCTACACCCTCAATGGCTCACGGGTGGTGGGTTCGGGAGTTGGTGATCCCTTGGGATTCCTTAGCTGGGTCCGTTTTTTCCCCTTTTTCCACTGACTTTGGGGCGGGCCCTCTCCTCTTTCCCTTCCTATCTGCCTTTCATGGCTCTCCTTCCTTCCAAGTCCCTCAATCCTCCTCCTTCGAGGGTTGAGGGCATTTCGTTTATTCCTGTCCTTTATTTGCCTTATCCTTTATTTGTTTACTATTTCTCCTCCTAGTTTATAAGTCTGTAGTTAGTATTAGTTATAGTTTTCATTCTCATCTCATCTCATCTTTCACTATCACCCAAACCATTAGGGGCCCAGATGTTAGGCCCCTTAAAACAACAATTATCATCATCATCATCATCTTGTGAATCAATAACAATAAAGAATTTGGTTCTATGCATCTTTACCATAATAATTAGGCCAAGTGTGTATCACTACTACTACTACTACTACTACTACTACTACTATTTTAGACTAGAGTTTTGAAATTACATTTTGTTTGAAGAGTAATATGAATGATTGATTGGCTTGTTTGGCAAACTAGAACTAACAGTGTGTGCACATTAACATTGTTTGGTTCACAGCAATTGGAGAAGACTGCAGGCACACCCGACTCCGGCCCCGTGTCGGGTACAACCTCCCAGGTAACATTAGTCTTTTGTGTAGTGTTCACTGTAATTGTACAATATGCAAAAGTTCGTTTCCGGCCCTTCTACTGTAGTCAGTCTGCCATTGTTTTTTGCCCTTTTATTTGCATTCCTTTTGTCTTTTCTTGTCACATGGTTGTTTCTCTTGTAGAATTATACAGATTATTCTGAATCTCGGTGCCGTTCGTCCTTTTTATGTATCCTGTTCATTTCCTGTCAAATGATTTGATTGTATGTCCACGCCTATATATATCCATCTGGGAACCTGATTGACCGTCAGGAACAAAGGGAGTTATGATGTTCGCCATCAACACCACGAATCTTATAAAATAACATTACATTGTAACATTGTTGGTGTAGTTATTGTCATTTGGAGTTTCAAAACTGGAGGGCTGGATCTGGTTTAACCCCTCAGTGCAGAGAAATCAAACACCACACTGCAGGAGGAGTCTGAGCACAAGTTTCAAAGTACAAGTAAAATTTATTGCAATTAATTGAATATGACGTTGTAGTTTGAGTCTTCAGTCTTTTGACTGTATTGATGCAGCCGTCCATGCCTCCCTGTCCTGAGCTAATCATTTCATGTCTACATAGGTACCACACCCTACATCAGAGGCAATCTGGTTAACATATTCTAACCTTGGTCTACCCCTACAGTTCTTGTCCTCAACCCTTCCTTCCATAACTAAGCTTGCTATTCCTGGGTGTCTTAGTATGTGTCCTACCAACCTATCTCTTTTCTTCATTATCAGTGGCCAGAAACATCTCTCCTCTCAAACTCGCCTTAATACCCTCTTCGTTTGTAACCCTATCTACCCATCTGATGTTCATCATTCTCCTATTACACCACATTTCAAATGCTTCAATTCTCCTCTTTTCTGCTGCACCAATAGTCCAAATTTCACTTCCATAGAGTGCCATGCTCCAGACAAAGGCCTTCAAAAATGACTTTCTAATACCTACATCTATATTCGATGTCAACAGATTCCTTTCCTTGCCTGTGCTAACCTACTTTTTATATCCTCTGTGCTTTGTCCATCACTGGTTATTTTGCCTTCTAAGTAACAGAAGTCTCCTATTTCGTTTAGCTTTTCACCTACCAATTTGATGTCCATAGGGGTTTCTGATAAGAGAGAAGGCAATCATGACGTAGCTGCTATATTTAGTAACCAATTTCAATAAAACTTGAACAGAGAGCTCCATGCCTTAATGAAGCAATAGTAGTCTAGTTGTGTTTGAAAAGCCACTGTTCTCGGAGTCACTAAGTGCGGTTCTCACACTGCCAATACTTCAATATCTATCAAACTACTGTAGTTTCAGAACTCTCAGGTGTTCGTTCGAAACATCCTTTATTTCATCCTGCACTTGTTAGTGATAACCCTGCTTTCTCGTGGCTGCAGAGATTTATGGTACAAGGCTAGGTGGTGTTTTCAAGGGGAAAATACCACTCTGAGGAGACTCTTACTTACCGGTAATAGATTTATGATTCTTGATGTGACTGCTAGAACTTCAGGAAACCTCACACAACTCTATTGGAACGCAAGAAAACTGTTGGATTGGAATCCGGGCTAGCCATAAGAAACAACAACAGATTTATGATTATGGCAACATGTCGTCTAACAGCTTCAAGGCAAAAGAAAGTAAAATCCACACCCTTCACAGAGCGGTTGTCTGAGGGCGGACTGTCAGGGCTTCCAGCGACTCGCTATTATTCACTATTTTCAAAGCAGCCTCACTTTTCTCACTATTTGATAAAATTACTCACTATTCTCACTTTTTTTTCCAAAACTGGTCACATTCTGCGTTAAAAATGGTGTCATGCACAATCAGATTGTTAGAAATGCCCCAAAATATACCCATGAATGGGTAGTTCATTTTTCTGCCACCGCTGCCGGCAGCGAGCCAGGCGGCCAGGAAGCATAAAAAGCTTTTCCATGGTGCAATACCACAGCCGGTGCCATGATGCGATCGACGAATAAATTACACACAGTTATCAGAGATATTATTAACATAGGACCAATTCGGTTGACTTTTTTTTGGGGGGGGGTTCAGATACACATTCTTAAAAATTTTGTCTATTTCAATACAGTTTTGTCACATTTTTGGGGGGCTATGGTTTGTTTTGGGGAGCTTAGCCACCCAAGCCCCCCCCCCTAATTGCGTCTACAGATATCAACAAAAGTTAAAATTATGAACCAGATATAGCCTACGGCCATAAATGCGAATAATGTAATGAATTTACTCACTATTTACTCACTTTTTCATACAAAAATTCACCTTTTTTTTTTCTTCACTTTTTTGAACTAAAACCACTCACTATTTCACTATTTTTGGACGAGTGAGTGGATGGAAGCCCTGCAGACAGTTGAAGAGGGTACTACTGTAGATGCACTTGGATTTCTTTCAAACTGTCTTCAAATTACAGGGACATTAGGCAGCCATAGCAAGGAGCAAGTGATAAAAGTTACAGTAGTTTCAATGGTATTCCCTTGGGAGCAAAACAAAACACTGCGCAAGCTCTGCTCATCCATCCACCACATGGGAATATCATAGCGTGACGAGCACAACTTGGCTCCACACTGAGGAATTAATTAAATTCACAGAATTTCCAGGGAAAGAAAAATAATGTTACACATTTGGCATGATTAACCAACTCTCCTGTTTTGATGATCATCAACTTTCTACAATTGGAGCATTTAGATTCGGAATATGTCGATGCAACTTAAGAATGATCAATGTAGGTTCTACTAAATTTTTATGGCAATACTCTTGAACCCCATTGTTTGAGTTATAATTGGTGATTCCAAGAATGGTTGATATAAGTTTCTGTATGTATCCAGATTTTCTTCTCTTGATTGTTGACTGGAGATAGTTTCTAGGCAGTTTTGAACAATTTCTTGCTTACTATTTTCTGGACCATGCTCTATATCAAATTCTGTGTAGATAGTATCAACGTGTGGTGTACCTACTAACAGCACTGAGATTTCTTTCTTTTTCATTATTGATGTATGTATTGCTGCTTGCTCAAGTAAGTTAAATAGTTTGGTCTTTGTAACTTACTGGGATACTTGTTGTATTACTGTAGTTTGCACAGGGTCTTTACTGAAAGTCTAAATACTTGTGGTATTTACTATGTGGTCTAACACCAAGTGCATTAGGTTCTTTAAATTTATGTTGGAATATACCAGAAGGTAGATATTCAATATTATTAGTATTATTACAATTTAGTAGGACTATATTAAGGTAACTAATTAAATTTGCTTTGAACACCTGCTAATATATAAAATGTGTTCTTCTTTATTGTTGAAACATGTTTTTGGGCCTTCAGTGGGGCCTTCGGAAGCTTGGTTACTTGGCTTAACACTACATTTGGTGTTTGATTAACAGAATTACAATGAAAAATGAAAATCCACAGTCTGCTTCCAGTCGACCGACCGGGTCAGGGAATGGAATGAATGAAGCCCCTATCTAGTGGCGAGGATATGAACTGTGCCGGCTGCCGAAGCCTGTCACACTCCCCTGGGGCAATGATTAAATGAATGACAGATGAAATGATAGTGGAGAGTGTTGCTGGAATGAAATTGGGACAGGGAATACCGGAGTACCAGAGAAAAACCTGTCTGCCTCCGTATTGTCCAGCACAAATCTCACATGGATTAACATAATTACAATATAACTGTTAAATGTTACAATTAAGTCTTGTTGTGAACTCTTAATTTTAACACTTCATGAATCCAGAACTATAACTATAAATAAAGTTGGTTAATTCCTTAGTTTAAGGGCTGCGACAATGCGGTCATGTAGCTCCGTGTACTTTGGGTGTGTGTAGAATTTTTCTGATAACTGGTGTTAATTGAGATGGCTGTATTAGTGTGTGTTATCTGTAATTCAGGTAAGGACTGCAGACGATCAATTTTTCAAGTAGTTCCTACTTTTGCTACCATCCACGACACTTAGCTGCGGACTTGGCTACTAGAAGCCATCGCAGCCAGAACCCGGGGCGGTGAACGTTGGAACTAATATAGTGTTATCAAACTAACCTACAAATTTTAGCTTTCACAAGTGTAGTTAGTGGAAGATTTTTGTATATGCCATAAATCTGACATGGGCCCGCTGGCTTTACTTCCCCACCAAAGGAAGGTATACTGAGAGATTTTTAATGCTCTTAAAAATCCGATGACTTCGGCCGGGCTCGAACCCGCGATCTTGGGCATAGAATCTCATCATACTACGAACTACGCCACCGAAGCCGATAAATAAAGTAAGAAATCAACAACTTCAAATCAAATATAAAGTATGAACAATATACAATTAACAGAATATAAAAGACTGTAATTACATTCAAGCAACATTAAATTATAATTTTTTCCACAGACTTTGCTAGTAACAATTCCCATAGACTTTAAACAGGACTACTACACAATACAGTTTGTTGGAGATTACTTGGAAATCAAGTTACTAAATTTAAATTGAACAACACTTCTAGATATTTGCTTTTTGGATTTTTTGAGTACCTAAACAATATTTCCTAATTGAAAATTGTAAGGACATCCATTTCAAAGTTATGTTTGTTCATCAAATACCCAATGTAGTGTTAAGACAAGTAACCAAGCTGACCAAGGCCCCACTGGAGGGCCGAAAACATGTTTCAACAATAAAGAAGAAAACATTTTAAGTATTAACAGGTGTTCAAAGCGAATATAATTAGTTATCGAAGTTAATACATAGAAACAACACATTTTCCAATATGATTAATATTATAGCTTTCAGTCGGTGGGCACGAAAATCATTCCAATTACTGGAATGTGTGAAAAATAACCTGAAATTAATTACATGTGATTAAGATTTATATACAGTGCACTCCCGATAATTCGCGGTAATTAATGCACGAACGTCTGTTAATTGTGGGAAACCGTGAATTATCCGCAGTTATGATTTAGGCATAGTAAAAACAAAACTATTGGTTAGAATATTGAAAGGTATTTTTTGAACATGCAAGAAAATAATTATAACACTATGCTAGAGGTGTGTGGATTACGCCAACAATAATATCTAAGAAAAAAGACTATCATCACTTTTTGTTTCTTAGGTTGTTTATTTTTTCTAATTGTAGATTGTACATTTCTGAAGAAAACAATATGACAACGAAATTTCATTTTTTTTTTTTTTTCTACAAAAGAGATAAGTGTGACCATAGACGCACTAGTTTCACTGTGGGAACTTCCGGTATTTCGATTGTATCACTCCGGCACTAGATATCTACTGGATCTCCGTTTTCCCAATCGACCGTCAAATTCCATACAATATCCTCCTCGCATTCATGCCTGAAACCATAATCGTCTTTATCGACGTCTTAACTACCGAATGTCACTTTCTTCTGCCTCTTGGCATTCATCCAGGTTTTGCCTTAATGTCGTCATAGTGATACCACCTTGTCCGTTCGAAATATCGTCATCACAGAAGCCTGCAAACGCTTTCTTTTGTGCAAGTGCAGTAGCAGTAATTTTCTCCCATGACTTGTTGACTGCATGAATAGCATCCAGCAAACACGCTCTCGGAGTCACGCTGGTTTCCGCCATGAGGCAATAATTGCTCTTTAAGATTCGCTGTCTGTGGATTTACCCTTCAAAACTCACAGGTCAGCGACCTTGGAGTGTGGCTGTTGGGAAAGGGAGGGTAGGTTCTAAGTGAAAGTGCATTCCTCTTTGCACTGTCTCGGCATTGAAGATAAAAGAATTCCGTGTGATACCCCGTTCGGCGACATGCTCGTATGTTTCCAAGATTGCAGCATTCCGGTAGCAGTGCGCAAGTAGGCCTAATTTTACATCGCTGAGAAACGCAGTCAGTCATCTCAAATCTCAATGGTTTTGTCTCCATGCATCATATCTCGTTAAAATTCGTTTAAACGAAGGAGAGATTATTTTATTTAGCGGGATGATTAGTTTCTGTAAGAATTGTTGTTGTTAGTTTTGTCTGGCTGCGTGGCTCAGGGGTAACGTTCTCGCTTGCTGAGCCCAAGGTTGCAGGTTCGAAACCTGGCGCAGTCAGCTGGCATTTGAGGGTGCGCAAATGCGAGGGAGCCGTGTCAGTAGATTTACTGGCACTTTAAAGATCCCCTTCGGGGCAAAATTCCGGCACCCCGGCGTCTCTAAAAGCCAGTGTAGTTAAAAGGGACGTAAAACCAATAACATTATTATTATTATTATTATTAATTGTTGTTGTTTGAGTCTTCAGTCTTTTGACTGGTTTGATGCGGCACTCCATGCCTCCCTGTCCTGAGCTAATCGTTTCATCTCTACATAGCTACCACACCCAACATCCGAGGCAATCTGTTTAACATATTCTAACCTTGGTCTACCCCTACAGTTCTTGTCCTCGACCCTTCCTTCCATAACTAAGCTTGCTATTCCTGGGTGTCTTAGTATGTGTCCTACTAACCTATCTCTTCTCTTCATTAGCAGTCGCCAGAAACATCTCTCCTCTCCCACTCGTCTTAATTCCTCTTTGTTTGTAACCCTATCTACCCATCTGATCTTCATCATTCTCCTGTAACACCACATTTCAAACTCTTCAATTCTCCTCTTTTCTGCTGCACCAATAGTCCAAGTTTCACTTCCATAGAGCGCTACGCTCCAGACAAAGGCTTTCAAAAATGACTTCCTAATACCTAAATCTATATTCGATGTCAACAGATTCCTTTTTTGTAGAATGCTTTCCTTTCCTGAGCCAACCTATGTTTTATATCCTCTTTGCTTCGTCCATCACTGGTTATTCTGCTTCCTAAGTAACAGAAGTCTCCTACTTCCTTCAGCTTTTCACCTGCCAATTTGATCTCCATAGGGGTTTCTGATTTATTTCGGCTGCATTCCAGTATTTTTGTTTTACAATTATTAATTTTCATCATGTATTCTTTCCGTAAGACTGAGTCCATACCATTCAAAAACTCATTCAAATCCTCAGGCTTGTCGGCCAAGATGACGATGTCATCAGCAAATCTCAGAGTTGAAATTACTACATTTAAAAAATACTCTTGGAGACCCGCGACTTAACCGCAATGCAAATTATCCACACGCGAATTATCGAGAGTACACTGTATATTGTTCTGGACTATGAAGTAGTAGAAGAAGAAGGAAACTAAGGGATGACTTCTTTCGTCTTCTTCAATATTCCATATCATTATACAGTAGAAACCCGCTTATCCGAGGTAATTGGGACCGAGGGCAGCTCGGATAGCAGAAAACTCGGTTAAGAGGGCATGTGTAGGGAATCGTATTTAATTCAACGTATCACAAAACGATGCAACGTGTGTATAAACGTCGAAATACAACTAGTCGAGCAAGCGAAGCAACACGCGGTGACACGGGACTTAGAGTAAAGATCAACGAACGCCTCCGATCCCTGCCGAAGTTCGTCTATATGGACTCTCCCGCACACTCAACTTGAGGGGTGTTGGGCTAGTTCGTTGCTATCGTTACTAGCAGCATGTTAGTATGAATTTTAATGCAAATTTAATTAATTACGTTGACAAAATGAGTGCCTCGGTTAAAACGGAGCCTCGGTTAAGCGGGTTTCTACTGTATATAAATCTTAATCACATGTAATTTATTCAGGTTATTTTTTCACTTATTCCAGTAATTATGCTGATTTTGTGTTGACCAACTGAACGCTATAATATTAATTGTTAAGGCAACACTGAATAATGGCTTCAAAGCTATCTTTTTCCAATATGGTTAATGCTTTTGCCTCATATATTAAGGTTATATTCTCAATATTCAGTGAGGAGCTCTGCAGTATCCTCTGGAAATGAGTGTGCAAGCGAGTATTGCACCCACCCGGAGTGCGGATCTACGTTCAATTCCCGATTGCGGTCTTGTCTTCAAGTTTTACTCGACAGTTAAATACGTTTATTGGCACCCCTTAGCTGGGGTTGGAAGCTGCAGCAGGTCCGGATATGGGTGGTTCGAGCCCAGCACTTACAGCAGCCATCCTGAGTGGTTTATCCACACTCCTTTTGTACCTTACTGTACAGTGAGACTCTCTGCTACAGGTTAATACAGTGAGAGCCCTCCCTATAGAATGGAGCCTCGGATTTGCCGCGTGACGGCCGGGCCACTGTGGCTAGCCGCCTGTCAAGCATGGCACTGGCACTAGCAGCAGCATAGCGCTCAACTAGTTTAACACATTTACATTTTTTAACGCTTTTAATAATCTCCATTGAAAATGGAAAATCCACAGCCTGCTTCCAGTGGACTGACCGGGTCAGGGAATGGAATGAATGAAGCCCCCATCTAGCGCCGAGGATATGAACTGTGCAGGCTGCCGAAGCCCATACCTGCCAACCTTTCAAACTGAAAAAATCGGGAGATTTTGAACACGATCGATGTCTAATAATATTTCTTCCAGATAGTCTATTACCGAGGAAACGATAAAATCACTCCAAAAAATTACAATGGCCTACCGGCATATTAACGCCAACATCTAAGTTATAGGCTACACAAATAATTTCACGTGTTAAACAGATACAATATTCCGCAGCCTACAACTATATCTCACCCACAGGCTATTATGAAAACACACGCTGAATTATCCATCGACTATTTCAAACAAAGAGAGATTCAAATCCAACTAAGTGGTACGAGTAGTTATGGAGAATTATCTATAAATTATCGATACGAAGTAAAACTGCGGTATTGAAACACACTTCTACACACGTAAAATCGACCTGTTCGATGGATGCCTTAAGTTTGTCATCTCGCACTTTAGGTCCGAAATTACGCACGAGAGTTTTAAAAAATCGGGAGATTTAATACGTTAAGCGGGAGGGCGGGAGAAATGGTGTAAAATCGGGAGTCTCCCGCCTAAATCGGGAGAGTTGGCAGGTATGGGAGCCTATCGCACTCCCCTGGGACAATGATTAAATGAATGACAGATGAAATGAAATGATAGTGGAGAGTGTTGCTGGAATGAAATTGTGACAGGGAAAACTGGAGTACTCGGAAAAAACCTGTCTGCCTACGCTTTGTCCAGCACAAATCTCGCATGGAGTGACCGGGATTTGAACCACGGACCCAGCGGTGAGAGGCTGGCGTGCTGCCGCCTAAGCCACGGAGGCTTCTTTTTAATGATCTTCATTACTCACATGAATTTCAGAATAGTTGCTGGAAATGCTGTCCTTCATTTTCTAAACACACATTGCACCAACGTAGGAAGTTTTTGTACACTCGCTGTAATTCATCCTCGCTGATATTTTGTATCAGTGCAGTTGTTTCTGTATACCTTTAGTTTGAGGTTTTCCCATAAGTAAAAATCTCACGGCGCTGAAACTCCGAACATATTTACTGGAAGACTTCTTCTTCAGAAGATGTTTCCACTAGGTAAATTTGATGTTCACAGGATACGAGATAGCCTACGGTACTGCACCACAAATCATAATTATCTCAACTAAGATATCTTGCCAGCTCCATATGTAATAAATGCAATGCCAGCATTTGGGGTTTCCCAACGTGCTGTTGTATAATGGTAGATGCTAGTCAAGTGGGGCTGACTCAACACTCTTCACTCATCCCACGGCACAGGCGAAGCTCCATTCTATAGGGAAGGCTCTCATTGTAGATGCCCCAAGGCCTTTAAACGAATTGACCACATGAAGAACTTCTTTTACCTTTCATTATGACAGAGCGCTTATGTTCCAGGCGATGCAGCAAGCTGCGAGAACTGCCTCATCACACCATAATCTGCAATATTTCACCTTCCCACCCTCGCAGGTACAGATACAGTAACTACTGTGCATCTTGACCTCCGCCCCATAGAGTAGCACTTCATACCCATATTATAGCAGGATGTTTTCTGTTTTTACCTAAATGTTTTAACAATATAACAATTTTTTTTCCACTTTACAATACAAAATATTTTTATAACACTTTCACACTTTCATCGGTACAAGACCTTCGTCCGCCTCGTTGCGTAGTGGCTAGCATGCTTGGCTGTCACCGCGGAGGCCCGGACTTAATTCCCAGCTCTGTTAAGAAATTTAATTCTGGTCTGAGAGCTGGAACGGGGTACACTCAGCCTCGTGAGGTAAAAGTGAGAAGAGGCTGGTTCGGTTCCTACCTCAGCCAACCTGAAAGTGGTTTTATGTGGTTTCCCACTTTTACTCCAGGCAAATGCTGGGATAGTTCCTAACTTAAGGCCACAGCCGCCTTCTTCCTAATCCCCATCGGAATTACAAATACACACACTAATACAGCCATCAGAAAAATTCAGCACACACCCAAGTACATGGGGCTACATGACCATGATGTTGCAAAGCGCCTAAAACAATTAAGAACAAAATAAGACCTTCATCAGCCGAAAAATTTAGCAATGTCTTACAATAAAATTAAATATTTCTTGACATACACTTTTAGCCTCATATGTATGTTAAAACGGTGTTGCTTAAAAATTCCCCTATTTTAAATTCTTAAAAATTAAAAATATTTAAAATTCTTAAAAAAATAAAATTATTTAAAATTATTAAATTACTAGTACAGGAGATTTACTGCTTATAATTGGGTACCTTGAGGGGGAAAATGAAATGGAGTCTTTGAGGTTGAGCGGTGTTGAGTGAAATAATGGACCATATGCACAGTAGCCATGCTAGTGCAGCTCAAGCTGGTGTATTTTAAATTGCCTCGCCTGCACAATTTGCTCAATGGTCCTTGCCTTGTTTGGCCGCACAAATCACTTGTCAATCTAGAACTGTACAAATTATTAGATTTTAACCTTTGCTTCTGTATCTTTTTTAGGTCTAACTACCGTAGACTCTCAATTATCCGCGATAATCAGGGTGGGGGGAGGAGAGGTTGATCAACGACGGATAATCCACAAATTAAACTAAAATTATGGTTCAGAACCCGTTTACTACATTAAAACATTTAGGCTACCCATTCTAACATTACTTTGTCAAGCTCTGTGTAAGTGGGCGTTTTCATAGTTTTACTTTTGAACGACTCAGAATTGCTGGCAAAATGAATTATCTCGTCTTCGTTTTTTCTTATATCCAGGATTGGTTTCGCCTATGCCATACGTCAAAGATGGGTAGAGGTACCTTCTTAAAGTTTATGCACAATTTCTAGTTTCTGGTTTATCAACAACACTACTTGTTTGAGTTTCTCATACATTGTTCAGCACCAACGCGCTATCTAAACTGAATCTGCAAACTGAATAAGAACAGTAGAAATAGTCAACGTCTTTGCATGGATTCCTCCATTGCGTGAGAGACAGGGGAGGGAAGAGGCTAGGTGCTACCCCCTCTCAGGTACAGTCAAACTCAAAATCACTTCAAAATATTCTTGGGGGGGGGAATAAACAAAATTTTCCACTGTGTACCGTAGATAATCTAGAGTCTACTGTATGCATTGATAGCGGCAGATAACATTGATTTTGTGCCCGTTAAAAATATAATCACCACCACCAATTTGCACTAATTATTCTCTAATAACGTATGAAAATAAACTGTCGAGTAAGACTCGAAAATGAGACCGCTGTCGGGTTCAAACCTGAAACTCTTACATTCCAAGTTAGCCTGCTTGAGGAAAGACCATCTTACTCTAACGCTGACAATATTTGTGTTTTTTGTGACGTCCTGCTCTACTATGTGTTTACTTACCCTGGTAAGTCACCCTTCCTCTCTGGCTTGATAGTGTTGAATTGAACTTCTCTCTCCAGATAAAATGAAAAGCACAAAATATATTAGATATAGTCTAATTTGCACATGCCTGTAATAGTTGTGAATGAATGATTATTTTATTTGGTAGGCCTTTATGTGTATGACATAAAATGTCGCCTCAAATAGTATTTTTGGGATATGCAAACACACTTCATTATTTCATTAAATGCTGGTCACTTTTTAATCTTCAGGGCCTGGATAATTTTTAATTTAATAGAAAGTGCACCCAAAAAGGGCATATCGCAAATGTAAAAATGTGCACACTCCGTTGTAAGCACGAGTATTCATAGGATTAGGCCCTTCATCTCATACATGCAATTGAATTCGGAGCGCCTTGTGTTCAAGGGGAAGGTCGTGTATACTGCGAGCATAGAGCCGTGTCTTTTCTCTGTTTCTCTCGCCAGTCTCATTGCGACAACAGTGTTAAGCAGGGTGCACACTACTGAACGAGCCCATGTTCATAGTTGTACTGTGTTAGGTATAAGTGGTGCCGCCTCGGTCGGTTACCAGGTTTTCTTAGAGCCTGCTGAAGTGGTAAACCAGTGGTCTTCGTAATTTGATCAATCCACCTGCTATATATAGTATCAAGTATCCTCGATTTTGTCTGTTTGTCTGTGCTAATCTCGAGAACTACTGGATGGATATTGGTGTGATTTTCACAATTCTGTAAAGTTCTTTTTGAGAAAGATTTATGTAATATGTAGAAACATTCATCTATCACCACAGAAACCTAAAAAATATTTAAGTGAAGCAAGTTGAAGACAAAAACCAATGTCCGTGCACCATTTCGCTTGCGCTGGCTAAACAGTCAAAAATACATCACCTCTATATGTGTAATTAAGAATCATTATCATTTAAAATGCTCTTAAACCAGAGGGAGTTAGAAGGTGCGGTTTGTACCAAGATCTTCCAAATCGTCTCAATAGTGCAGGAAAAATCTTGCATTTCATGAAAAGTCAACGGATATACATATTTGTTTATAAAGTGCGTTTAAACAAATAAACAAGACGATAGCTCCTGGCAGAACTGTGTGATGGTATATACACATGGGGCGTAATCTTTTTGGTTTTATGTCCCTTTTAACTACGAAGCTGTGGAAACACTGAGGTGCAATAATAATGCCGCGAAGGGGATCTTTAATGTGTCAGAAAATTTACTGACACGGCTCCCTTACATTTCCGCACCCTAAAATGCCAACTGACTGTGCCAGGAATCGATCCTGCAACCTTGGGCACAGCAGGCAAGAGACCACTGCACCACGCAGCCAGTCTCACAAGTAACCGATCGTAACAAATGAGCATTCAAAAAAAAGGGAATTACTTGCAGCAATGACGAATTGCACTCTGATTTCATAAATATCGACAATTTGTTTAAAAAGTGTGTTTAAACAAATAAAACGATAGCGCCTGTCAGAACGGTGAAAATTATACATATTTAGCAATAAAAAGTCTCTGATGGTCAGGAAAGAAATATTTTCTTCTATTTTTTGTCTTTATCTTAATATATTTTTTAAACGATCAAATACGTTGTATTAAATAAACGCTTTCTGGTATTAGGTACAATTACTTTAGTTAATGAATAAGTATTAAACCTACTCTAGTTAGTTACTCATACAACGTGAGTTTCAAAATGGATGACGAGTGTCATCCACGCACCTAAACCCGTTGCTTAATTGCACGCGCTTAAGGTAGGATTAAACATCTGAGTCTAGCAATAACAGTGATGTGTGTCAGTTTTCTAATAATTCTAACAGTGTTTGTTTGTGTAATGTCCTACTTTTGGAGCTATTATCTAGAAGAGCTCTTCATTCAGCCAACATTTCTAGAGATGAATGAATTAAAGGAAAATACATTGGTCAATACAGTAGCAATACCTTTTTCACCTCTCACAGGTTGTCTTGTAAGCACGAGCCTCATCTCGAAGTTGGATGTTGTCCAAGTCTAATCTATCGTGGCCCCAGTTCCATAAAATCCATCTCTTTCGTTTGTTGACAGGTGTGAATCGTTTTTCCGAGGCTCCTGTGTTGGGTAGAGGCAAAAGTCTCAAATACAGTATGAATAATAGACTGTTTAGCGACAGAGGCATTTTATCGCAGAACCATTCTCTTGTCAGAAATAATTAAGTCTTGGATATGAAATTCAATACTGTACGTCCACTTGGTTAGACCTGCAACTTACTCACCCAGTTGGTCTTAATTTTCAGGATTAATTCAATGGTTGCATTCAGAGTTCAAAACTAATTTCTTCAATACATTCAAATCCAATAAATTTATTAATTTTGCAATGTCAAATTCTTATTGGATTGGTTGCATGGTGTATCATAAGACCTTTACGTGCCAAGACCAAGTAAAGCTTTCTTTAATAGAACTAGGCAACGCTTAAAATGGCTTCTATCATTTCAATTTTAATTACAGCAAGCTGGAAGAGCATCTGGGTGAAAAGAGGTTTCTCAATGTTATTCGACTCCATATTGGAATCTGTTAGGTCCGTATTGACATTTAAATTACTATTACAAATATTAAGGAACTCCATCAATCAATACTATGTAATTATAAAATTTTTGCAAATTAGGGTACATGTTTCGAGCTCAAAAAGCGCTTCTTCATCCCTATCACGTCAATATATTCATGCAAGATCACCCAACATATCAACAATCATTTCATCATAAATAACATCAAAACTAAACAAACACATGTTAAAAAACACTTTAAAATAACATTGTACAACATCTATGAGTTCAGTGGCATCTTGTTTGATGACTTGAAATGTTCTTAAAATTACACATCACCAAAGAAAATTTTTGTTTAATATTGCAGTGAGCTTAAAATTGTAATACTGCTTAGAATGTTGAGCTGTTTAATTCTTTGAATTGAGAGGGGGCTGGTTGTCAAGCGATGACGGAGATCCTTTGCTCAATTAAACTAAAATTGCGTCCTTTCTGACGTTACTCGTCCAAACACAGATGTATCAAAACTGCCGGGGACCAAGAAATCGAGACAAAATCCATGTCCAAGTCCAATGATTAATTGAAAGATCTTGTTCATATCTGGATGGTGTGGGATGGAGCTCACTGACTGAATGAAGCGAGCTGTATGCCTAAACATGTACCCTAATTTGTAAAAATGTTATAATTGCATAGTATTGATTGACGGAGTTCCTTAATATTTGTCATAGTAAAGAAAGGTTTGTCAACAATCAGCACTCGATTGGGTTAATTAGTTGTTTTAAGGGGTGGGTTTATTACCAAGGAGCGGATTTGAAACACTGGTAGAACGGAGACAGTGTGGTGTATCTGTGTCATTTCGCATTGTACTGCATCACTCAGTAAATGTTAATTGTGTAACTTTTTGAATGCTTTGCGTAATAAGGTGTTTAAGTGTTGTCTGGTTGACGAGCGAGCTCTTATTCTGTTGTGTGCACTCACCCTGTGATATTCTTTCAGCCTGAAGAGGATGGGGATGCCAAGGTAACTAAATGTTGCATGCCACATGATACTCGTTAATGTGATGTGAGTGTGGGGTACTAATGTTGCATTTTGTGTCCAGCGGAACACTCCCGAGTTCTTCCACTCACCCAAGGTACACGTTCAACTGTATTCTGTGCATGTGGCTGCTGGCATGTTATCACCCCTGCCTTTCCATCCCGGGGATTGTAACTCGCTTGCAGGGAATTATATAGTAGCCCAGAATACCATAAATCTTCTTTTAGCGGTAGTTGTGGCTATGGATCGTCCACCATCTGCTTATAGTGGTAGTTGCTTGGTGTTCAACATAAGAAAAGAGGTTTCCTTAGCAGACAATCATAATCCTTCTAAGAGTAGTGAATATGCTTTTTTTTTATTATTATCTTTGGTATTGATCTGTTCTTTTAAATATCAGTCTGCTGATGGCAAACTGAACAATCAAGTGGCCAAACTTGCGTTTAGTTGAGGAAAGTTAGTATATAACTACCGTTAGAGTCGTAGGATGGTAATTGATTTAAGAATGCTTGTAGATGAAATAAAAAGAACTCCAGGCTAGAACAATAAAAATCAGACTTGCATATGGTTGTTTCAGTGCACGGTTCTTTTTAAGCATATCTATGCTTATTTCACCTTGCATGTCGTAAAGAAAAGCCACTCAGTTTATTAAAATTGTGGAATTAAATGCCAAATAATTACAAAATACTTCTATTTTTGCTGCCATGTTGCTTAATTGTTATTCATTCGTTTACAAAATGGCCTGGGAGGGGCAGATGACCTCACTGTTCTTTATCTAAATGGCCTGTGATCAACACTGCTGAATTGAAATTAAATCTGTCTCAGCCTCTCAGCGATGATCTCCAGAACAAGGCACCAAAATAAGATCAGTAGCAGTCTGTGCTCAGTGATTAGTGACGTAGCAAAGAGTATTTTTTGACCAATTGTATGTTTAATCATGTCAGATGTTTGTGTATGAATCCATCTCCAGTTTGCAAAATGCTTGTAACATCGTCAAACCCCATTAAATGTGGCATTGTTTTGAAATCTGAGCATTCCAAAATCAGAAAGATTTAGAGGAGCTGTAATTTCCTGCATCAAAATGGGAAAAGGGAACAGGATAAACTGCCAGTGGCATCAGTTTATTTAAGGTGGAGCAAAATACTGTGACACACGAGACTTGAGACTTCCAGAAATGAATAATGTAGCTGCACCGACTGCCGCGAACTTAAAAGTATAGCCTAGTTCTGCCTAAACAGCCATTGGGAACTGGAATAATATAGAGATTTCTCCTCCAATTGTGTTGCTGTTAAGTAATGTGCACTCGCCCCTACATGGGGAACAGACGCTGCATGTCATTCCCTCCGCTGAGGGAACTATCATCTTACCAAAAAGGATTCATCCTCTGGCCCATTTAGAAGGTTGACTTATTTATCTCCATTTGACACTAGAGTTCAGTCGCTAGAAAATTACATGTGGGGTTATTTTGTCTGAAAATTGCATCCGTATCTTCACTATAGAGATTACAATTGTTCAAATTCAAGCACACAAAAGACATAGTGTCCAATAAGATGCTTGCTTGCAATTTTCTCCGACCAATTACTGTGCTAGCACCATTTCCCTTAGTAGCATAACTACAGTGTGAGGGCCTGCATTGGCTGCTGAAGTTACATACTACGGTTGTTTCATAGCCCCCTGCACAAATGTATACTTTGTACTCCACCCAGTCATTGGCAAATTCATGTTGACCAACTGAAGAGCTACAAATGACAGTTTGTACAGGCAACACTGAAATAATGGCTTCAAAACTGTTACTGATCCATTCTAAAATGCCTAATCTAAATTATATTGGTGTATCCTTCCCAAGTGGACACAGTAGTCAGCATAGAGACCCATGTACAGTATGTATGTAAATATATTTATGCTGCATGAGCATGTTCCATGAGAGGCCACCTGTCTTGCTCTTCTACTGTATTAGACCATACCTATGGTGATTAAACAATTTCTGCTTATATTTTTTAGCAGAATGAGCTGTAAAATTACAGTTATAATGATTCTAACACAGAAGCACAGTTCTCAAGGACATAATTTTAGTACAGGTTGCATTGCTTACATACAAAGTACAATAGTTCTTACCTTCATTTGTGCAAGCTCTTGTAGTGAGAGTGTATGAAGGTTATCTTCATTTTTTTCTTTTTCAATTTTTTGCAACTATACATAGTGGAAATTATAATTATGAAACAGAGTTGAAACGTTACCATGGCAGAAAGCATATGATATATGTAAAAGTCATTTCCTATGTCAGTTTGTTGAGATTTGATAGGATGAATATGGAGTTGATACACCAAGTTCTATATTATTTCAGATTCGCTGCGCTTACTTATAAAAGTTTCATCCCAGTTGCGGTCTTCTTCAATGTGAGACTTGCTAATTTTGGGTCCAAAAATTTGATCATTGATGAATGAATGATGTAGGCCTACTCTGATGATACTACATGGACTGGATAAAATCATTGTGAGATTTGATAAATTTGTGTTAAGAATTTTGTCAAATCCATTTTCAATCAATAAATTTTCTTTTCATACTATAAAGATATTATTGTTGGAGATTTTAAAAATAGAGCCATAGGCAACCATAAAATCATATACACCCCCCTATTTATGGCTGAAATTTAACGTCTTCTTTCGCATGTCGGGGATTGCATGTTATGTTGTAACCACCTCTCTTCCCAAAGATCTGCCATTGTTACATGAAAATTAATTAATCCATTTTCATTCATGGGCAGAATACTTGCATCAGTGTCTAAATCCCTCAAAGGCGAGAGCCATTACTTCAGGAAATTAAATCTTATTAAAGAGATGTGCCTTACATGCTACAACCCTTACAAAGGGCTTCATCAGGCGTATTAGTGCAATAAAAGTACATATTAAAATTCATTTTTCAGTGTTTCATTCATAATTTAGTGAAAGACTTCATCCGGTCAACTACTTATTAATGTGCCTGGGTATGGACTAGAGAAAAAATACTGGTGTGAGGTCAATATTAATTATATGAATGAAATGTGAATATTTCACTACGATTGTGTAGGTTCTAAAATGGAAATTTAACATCGAAGTGAGAAAATAATTGAATCAAATGTGAAAATATATACGAAAGTGTGATTTTTAAAACAGCATCACACAGCAGGAAACCATGAAGTCATCACTAAATTAACAACTATGGATTTTGTCAAGTTTTCTGTCAACATCCACACATGTATCATAAAATGAATGAATGATTTTAAAACATGAGACGGCTCATGTAAATGTGTGATAAATTACAATAAACCTACATTGTTACTCAACTATAAGCAGTAATGGTCGATTGGTTCTATTACTGCTTTTCTCCTTAACTGTGAATATTGGGAATTTCACACTAGAGGTCCGAACACTTTTACCATAAATGATTAATCACACCCCGGGCCTCGGAGGTCCGGTTTATGCACTCCAGGGTTAAACAAAATAGTTTTGTGGAAAATGATTATTTAGAAAACTCAACCTTGTGAATTTAAACATGATCTAAACTAACTGTGGCATAAAGGTCATTTTCATTCCAAATGGGTGAAGCCACTTCTTCCACTAATCCATGTAATTCTTGCATTCGTCACATCATCAGTGCATTATAGAGCCTTTGGATTCCTCTTTTGGATGTTGCTTGTTGTATTATTCCCTGCAGATGATTATGAGCAGTGGAGATAAGGCTGTCTCATGATATACACCAATGTTAATTTGGATGGTGTACTGCGTTGGTGGAGGAGTTTTATCCCGTTGGCATTGGCATGAGGAATTTTTTGACATCTCAGTGCCGGCCAAATGAGTTGATGTAGTACACTGTCCAGGTCTGAAAACACTGTGTTGACTCACGGTGGTGGGATATTGTATTTGCAGGAATTATGTATAGTAGTAAAATATATTGTGAGCAACATTCAAGAGGAAAGTGCTAATGCAGAATATTCGAGGAAGAACACTGAAAATGTTAACATTCCAGATAAAGCCTCTTTGTAAGAACAAACCATGTAGGACAGTTCTCTATATAAAATTCAATTTTCTCTACTTATGGCCGACCATTGATATTCGACGATATTCAACTGTAGCCAATGAATTTCCTCCTCGTATTATTGGCCAACGTCCATGGCTCCCAGGCAAGTATGAATCTTGATTAACTGTGTTGTGTAATTATTAATCAATAGCATCCAAGTTTGTGTAATTTTGGTGGTTCAGTATTGGAGGAGGTGCTGTTCAATTCTCTAACAGAGGATAAGGCAAAAATAATGGAGATAAAATGCCATTGAAAGGAAAGGAAGAGGATTTGAAATGGTTTCAGGAATTGAGATAAAAATGTTCACTGTCCATGGAATGCTGAAATAAGCCTACCAATTTCTAATTGATTCTTTTAAGCTCATGGGGGAACTAATAATTTATAGCTAATGTTCATGCTGTGCTAACTCCAGCATGTTTTTTTCAGATGAAATATTCCATGAAAGGCATTGAATTACTTGGTAGCATTCATAGAATATAAATAATTTTCACTTATAATTGCTTCTGATTTTTTTCAATTAGGCTATGCATTCTATTTTGCAAAATATAAATATGCTATTTTATAGCAAATTGCTATTTTATAGCAAATTGTTCCTAATTATCATTATTTCGATGTTAATTAAAACATGTTTATACATTATTATAATTATGCTTATCAAAATGAATGACTTCTAGCGTCCTAATAAAGATTCTCGGGACAAGGGGACAGAACTTTGTAAAATTAAAGAGACGATCCACTATTTTGCGGGAAGTACTGAGAGAACATTCAGCTACTGTTATTTTATTTTGTTAATTATTCTTACTGTATACTATGAAATGGAAAACTGCCTTGTCAAACACTATAGAATGTAGTTTTTTTACACGTACACGTTTCGGTGTACAATGACACCCTCATCAGCGTGGATTGAATACACATCTTACTTTATAGTAAAGATAATGTAAGATCCTGTCATAAATAGTGGTGATTCAATTCTGGGTGTATATTTTTTTAAAATAAACATAGATGCATTAGTACTTGGAATGTCTCTCTTTGCTTCGTAGCATCAATGCAGATTAGTAGTTTGCTAACATTAGAAATTAGTGTTAATTAGTTGCAATTGAAATATGACAAGATCAGAATGAAGAGCTTGCAAGGATAATTTTATGACAAGGGTTTATTGGAGGAGATAAGAAGCACACCTTCAATATAATGTGAATCAGATGAACAATATGTTCCACAAGATATGGAGAAACAAATTGTCATATGGGAGGGTGGAGGCAGAAACTATTGTTTTCTGCATAATGTTTAAGGCCTCTGTGCTATTTTTGGTGGATTCATAAGAATCAGAGTAATTCCTTGTTATATAGGCCTGACTGACATGTACTGTATTTTTCTTCCATTTCACCTCGATGCTTTCTAGTAAACGTCATCTTTGAGATGTCGCCATAGCCATTCTCTAGCTTTTTTATGAAACCACCTGTATAGCATGCGACTATTTGACTATTTATTTACGAGGAAGTTGCGGCATGTTAGCAAATAAGACAGAAAGAAGATTGCATTATACACTTTATCCTTATGGCAGTTTGAATGAGGGAAGTATTTGAAATTATTTTAAATTTATTTCCTGTGATCTGATAACATTTGTCCTTAAGGCCCCTTTCACACCGAAGACGCAAGATGCAGGGCGCAGGATGCATGCATCTTGCATCTTGATGAAGGGGCTTTCACACCAAAGATGCACGTGCCACTTGCACCTTCTGTTAATATCCATTATCTCGGTTTAGTTTAGTACGTGAGTTTGAGAAATGAATAATCAATCATCCGACTCTTCAGACGAAATTATATAATAGTAATTGTAGTTTTAAGGGGCCTAACATCTAGATTATCGGCCCACGAAATTATAATTCTGGCTTGTGCAGTCTGAAGGAGACTAAGACAAAGAAGGAATCGTTTATGGCAGCACCCATACTGGGATAATGCTGCTATTGTGTCTCAGCAATTACTGAACCATCCGGTAAAGTTTCAGACGTATTATAAAATGGAGATTTCGACTTTTAACAAGTTGTTGGATCTCATGGAACCGTCACTGAGTCGTAGGGATGCAAATAATCGGTTGCGTGGATCTGCGAAAGAAAGACTACTGATATTTCTTAGGTAAGTACGGTAATTGTCTATATTTTCACATGAATAGTATAACCCATTTTTGAAACGTGTGAATATAGCTTACTTTCAATCCCTGGTAAATGTCTGATAAAACTATCTATGGAAAGGTTAAACTACTTTTTTCAAGCCATTGACCGGGTACCTTCGCAACAATACGGATTCACAGCAGGAAATGAAATGGTAACATCATTTTCCCCGAAAGTAATTGACATTGAAATAGAGATAATTGATGTTAAAATAAGTATTTTTTACTGTAATTTATTTATTTATGAAGTATTTTTAAAATTGTTGATTCTTTTTTTCACCGACGCAAATAAATTATAAGTAGGCTACATAGCTCTCTTACCTGTTGATTCGATTTTTTAAAATTCTTAGTTATTTATTGTCGCTTTAACTCGTAGAGTCATATCGCGACATTCAGAATTTTGAACATAGCAATAACAATGTTGGATACAGACATTTACTTAAGGTATTACAAAAGTTGTTACAGAGTTCCTTGGTACATGTTCGTCAGTTTAAAAAAAAATCGTTTTTGAAATGGTTGTGTTCATTTAAGATCTCACTTAGGCTTCTTGTCTGATGGAGGTTGCATAGAGTTCTTTGTTGATCGTATACAAAGGGCAGTTTAGTAGTACAGTATGTAGTTAACCGTTTTTCTTTCTTGACAGTTCTCGCATATGGGCGGAGATGTCTTGGAGAAGATGTGTTCGTGGGTCATTTTGGTATGACTTATTCGTATTCTGGTAATGAGAACTTGTTCTCGGCGTGGAAGGAGTGGGGTGTCGAATTTATTTGTAGAATCATTCCGGACGTCATGAAGCTTTGAGTGTGGGGACCGGATCCAGTCGGTTAACCGAATTTTTGGGCCAGGGCCTTCCGTGATTTCTCTTGGTCAACCCTATTTTAGTACTCCTTACTTGTAGTATCGTATATTGCAGGATAGTCTTCGACTGCCTTAACAAAGGTCACGTTGAAGTTCTCCGTGTCGGGTGGATGGAAGTTTCGTACTTGGAACACAATGTCTAACTGAAGTCTGAAATTAATGAAACTCAAAAGAAAGCACACGTGAATCACATACAGTGTTGCCGAGAGTCGGGTGAGTCAGATTTCCAAGGGAGGGGCGAGTATGCAAGACAGCACAACAAAGATGCACGCTGAAATCTCCAGACAGCTGGTTCTCAAGATGCAAGTGCGTCTTGCATCCAGGATCCTAGACGCACTTGCATCTTCGGTGTGAAACCTCTCGTTCAGTTACATAGTCTGGTTTTTAAGATGCATGCATCTTGCGTCTTGCATCTTCGGTGTGAAAGGGGCCTAAGACTTAGGTTTTTAGTGTTTAGGGGAATGTGGAGAGTACAAAATGGTGCAAGCAACTGCTGTTAATGAGCACTCTATTATCAGTATTAGAGATTGGTCAGTGTGACTAAAGTGTTTCTTGTTTTCACACATTTGTTTCTCCTTCCTTGAGGGAAGCTTGTGCACATCCCATTCTCTTTATTTATTTGAAGGATTATCATATACTGTATTTTGATGTAGTGTTTTTTTTTTTTTTTTTTTTGCTGAAGCTTTGGTGCTGATTTTACAGTTTAAAACCAGTTGTGGTGTTTAATCCTGACATTCCAACTTTGCTTTTGAATTTTTTTTTCCAGCGATCAACTCTGCCTCTTCCTGTGTGCTTCCCTTGGCCCTATTTCCCCAAGTTTGATGATGATTGTAGTTTTAAGGGGGTGAACAGCGAGGTCATCTGCCCCAAAATTCCAAGACCTTAGCTGTGTATTTATTTTCATTAAACAATTTTAGACTATCTTTCAGCATCATCAGACACTGAACATTTGGTCCTTTAAAACAATATAACTTGTTTAGTTCAGGTGCTTGGATATGGTAGTCTCGTGCGCATGCATGTGTGCAAGTTTTTTTTGTGGGAAACCACAGTAAAGCACTTCTAGGATGTCTGAGGTGGTAATTAAACCCACCACACCTCAGTTTTGCCTCACGAGGCAGAGTGTACCCTGCTCTCCAGAATTAAATTTATTGGCAGTAACGAACAGTGATTTAGTTGGCCTACAAGTGATATACACCAAGTCAGAGAACACGTTCTCCAGAAAATGAACCTTGAGTCTCTATACTCACAGCTCATTTCCTCATGAATCAGTATTTCACTTGTGAGCTGTTGATTTGTTTATCAGTTTAATTATTTTCTTCTATTTATTTATTTTTTAATTCATTCAATTATTTATTTATTTATTTATTGTTTTGTTTTTGTTTCCGACTTTGGCCAACTGTGGACCGCATGGAACCTAAGGCTTTCTGGTCAACTTTTTCTTCTTTTCTTCCCAGAACCTCTTCATTCTTTCACTTCTAATCTTTCTCTGCTCCTCTGTTATTACCAAATTTGGCCTGTGTTGTGGTGGTTTTTCTTTGAATGTCTTGATATTGTCAACTCGGCTTCGAAACGTTTTCCTATCATGAATGACAAGTTCAGTTAGTCCAACTTCAATGGCGTCTCTTTTGACCTCTTCTACCCATTTTGTAGTAGCTCTCAACCCTGTGATGTATTTAAAAATGTTCTTTGTCAGCCGGTTCCCGTCCATTCTCATCAAATGCCCGTAAAATTTTAGCCTTCTTTTACGCATTGTGACCACAATGGTTTCGGTCTGCATATACAGATCTTCATTTTCCCTTTTTTTTCCATGTTCTGCCAACATCTTTCCATGGTCCAAGAATTTTCCTCAGGATCCTCCTTTCCTTTATCTCAAGTTCCTTCAGCTCCCCTTTTTTGTTCAGGGTTAGACACTCTGAGGCATACAGACCCTCTGGCTTTATTAATTAATTTATTTATTCATTGATTTATTTATTCATTTATTTATTCATCCATTTAATTATTCATCCATTTATTTATTAATTTATTCATTAATTAATTTTATTTATTTATTCATTCATTTATTTATTCATTTATTTACTTATTCCTTTATTCATTTATTCATTCATTTATTTATTCCTTTATTTATTTATTTATTTATTTATTCATTTATTTATTCCTTTATTTATTCCTTTATTTATTCGTTTATTTATTTATTCATTTATTTACTTACTCAATTATTTATTCATTCATTTATTTATTCATTTACTTATTTATTTATTCGTTTATTTATTCATTTATTTATTTACTTATTCAATTATTTATTCATCTATTTATTTATTCATTTATTTACTTATTCCTTTATTTATTTATTCATTTATTTATTCCTTTATTTATTTATATGTTTATTTATTTATTTATTCATTCATTTATTTATTCCTTTATTTATTTATTCATTTATTTATTTACTTATTCAATTATTTATTCATTCATTTATTTATTCATTCATTTAATTATTCCTTTATTTATTCGTTTATTTATTTATTCATTCATTTAATTATTTATTTATTTATTCATTCATTTAATTATTTATTCATTTATTTATTCCTTTATGTATTTATTTTATTAATTCATTTATTTATTCCTTTATTTATTTATTTATTCATTCATTTATTTATTTATTTATTTATTCATTCATTTAATTATTTATTCATTCATTTATTTATTTATTCGTTTATTCATTCATTTATCCATTTATTTATTTATTCATTTAATTATGCATTTATTTATTTATTTATTCATTTATTTATTTGTTCATTTATTTATTTATTTATTTATTTATTCATTCATTTATTTATTCATTCATTTAATTATTTATTAATTTATTTATTCATTTATTTAGTCATTCATTTATTTATTCATTAATCTCAAAATTTTGTGAGTCTATCTTTGTACATGTTATGAGGGGCAGATGACCTCAATGTTCCAGCCATTAAAACTACAATCACGATCATGCTAGCTAGATTTTCTAGGGAATACTGGCCTGGGCTGGCAAGGATTAATGGGTGACAGGTAGAAGTGTTTAGTTTGGATAGAGTGGAATGGGATCTAGGGAAAGTACTCGAGGACTTTCCTAATCTCTCCTAGCAAACACGATTAATGTATAAAATCTATTTTAATATAAGGTAATAAAGAGATACAGTGAAACCCCTCAGATCCGAACCCCATAAATCCGAAATCCCGGGTAATCCGAACGAGTTTTTTCTAATAATTTTAAGTTTGAAAAACACTCGCAAAAAATTGAAACTTATTTATTTAGTCACAGAACATTTATATATTCTGCATTATAACCATATTTTACATAATTAGTTGAAAAATTAACAAAGAAGTACAGTTAGCATACCTAACAAAGTGCCTACATACTTATCTCATCCAGGATTCAAGAACGGAAAAGTTGGTTATTGTAATCACTTTGCAAAACCAATGAAATAACACTAGAAACACACAAACTTTCACTTGAAATCAGTTATCTTCAATTGTCGAAGTGACGAAAACATTCCCGCAGAGGCAATTGCGCGACAACGTGACATCGTTTCGCGTGGCTGCTGCGCGTTGTTCTACGAAACGCAATGCGATGTCAAGAACAATATAAGTCACATTGTCTGTCCTATAGCATAACGGGGGTCGTTATTGTTTCGGATATTTTTCGGCTAATCCGAACAGGCTCCAGCCCCAATTAGTTCGGATTTGAGGGGTTTCACTGTATGTAGTGCAACTTCGGTGGCATGCTGAACTGCTATGCCCAAGATCACGGGTTCAAACCCGACCGAAGTCGTCGGATTTTTAAGAACTTTATAATCCTTCGGTATGCCTTCCTTTGGAGGGGAAGTAAAGCTGGCGGGCGCATGCCATAGATGTATGGCATGTAAAATAACCTATAACTACAATTGGAAGTGTGTTGCCAAATTTCTAGGTTATATTTGGTTGGTTAGAAACGCTCTATCAAGTTCCAATGTTCGCCGCTAGGTGTTGGTGAAAGTGGAATCTGGTAGCCAAAGTTGGAACTACTTGAAATTGAACTTGTTGGGAGCCCACGGGCGTTCGATTAGAATACCCTGCTATGGTCATTGGCTGCAATTCATATATAATAGAGATATGTATCATATCTTGTGGATACACTCAGGGTTGTTACTCGTTACTTTTATGGTAATGAGGGAGGGAGTGGCTGGCTGTGTAGCTAGGGTAGAATCAGGAGAGAAGGCGCACTGTTTTTAAAACTTTCTTACCTTACCTTGAAAATAAGATGACGTTCATAAATGAATAATACAGTTTTATACTCCTTTGTAATTTTTCTAAGAAAAACAAATGTTTTAAGAAAGGTTGTTTTTTCTTCATCCCTCCCACTGGGATGAGCTAGATAACCCAATTGTGAGGGAGAGAGGATTAATGTGAAAACACTCGCTGACACTCTACTTTCTCAACATACAGCATGTTAACACCTTTCGACCACTGTGGTGTAGTGGCTAACATTCTTGGTTGTCGCCCCAGAGATCCGGATTCTATTCCTGGCTCCGTCAGGGGACTTTGAAACTGACATGAGGGCTGGAACGGGGTGCACTCAACCTCGTGAGGGCAATTGAATAGCTGTCTGATAGACAGGCAGGAATCTGGCCAAGAAAGGCAAGATTTAACGGCCAAGGGGATCTATCGTGCTGACCGCGTATCGCCTCTCAATCTGTAGACCCAATGGTTGAGCAACGGTCGCTTGGTAGGCCAAGGCCCTTAACCCTTTCCACTCGAATTATTTGTAAGTTCTGATTTCTTCCAACTCATATTTATTTCTGTCAGCAGTCTTCATATTTTAGAACCTGGTGTTAAGTACTGGTTGTAACAATAAATACAGGAAGGAACTACACAATTAATGAATGTAGGGTATTTACATGACACAAAATAATGTTTTTAACCTTCTTAACGGTATGTCTTGAGTGTTCAAAGCAAATGCCTGGATCAAGCCCTGGTTGCTTCTCACAGGTTTTACAGAAGTGGACTGTCTCTCGCCTCCCTCCAACAATGCTGATTTCAATATCATGCTTGCCTCAGTGGGTGAGTGGTCAACGTGTCAGTCTACTAACCCCAAGCTTGCAGGTTCGCTCCTGGCCGTGGTAAGTGACTTTTGAAAGGAGGCAAAAAGTTACGACACCATGTCATAAGATGTTGGCATGTCAAAGAACCCATTTGAATTCAGTAGGCCGTGTTTATAATGGCAAAATTAATCTCGGGAGTTTCTGCCAACACAAAGTTCCTCATTTCTCTACTAGAAAGCGCTATAATGTTCAAGGAGCTTAGATATCTAACCTCCCTGACTTCCATAGTGCTTCAAGGAACAACGAAATTCGACATGCAAGCTACCCTTTGGGTGTCAAATAACAAAGCTTGCACCTGGGGCTGTACAATAAAAATAAAAAAAACTATCATCACTTGAAACACTCGCAGATGTATCACTTTCATCACCAGATTCAAAAATTTCATCACTTTCATGGTCACTATCATCAAAATCAGCCGAAATAGATGCAAGAATTTCAGATTCGGTCAGACTGTGCGCTGCTATGTTGCTTCACCACGACTGCTTTCCATGTCGGGGAAACGGAGCAGTTTTGCCGAGCAAAGATAAACTAAATCACTCCTGTTTGGTTTCTTTCGGTTTGCAGAAGGAGTCAGCACTTACCAAACAAAGTACAAAATCCCTGGCATGCCAGGTAACCTTGAAACGAGCGGCGAAACATTGTGTCGACTCAGGGTCAACTCACGAGCTATAACGCTAAGTGAAGGCTGTCGACCTCGGGTCAACACACGAGTGGAAAGGGTTAATGGGCTGGGTTAAATAGTTTCTACAAAACTAATTGAAAAGTTGCAATGTGTAGCAGTAACTTACTATTTTTGGTAAGTAACTGCATCTGTAACGTAATTACTTTTAAGAAGCCATTTACCCAACCTTAATTACAGGGTGAAAATGTCTGGATTAAATAGCACCACTGTTTATTGAAAAATCACAGTTTTAGTTTCCACCTGGACTGCAGAAGTCGTGTGTTTAACGAAGGTGTTTGTTTTGTATTATAGGGGAGGAGTAAGAAGCCAGAGATAGCGACGGTGATCGCCCCATATCAGGCGACTAGTCCAGAACAGCTGGACCTGCAGCGAGGCCAGCTGATCATGATCCGCAAGAAGACAAGCACGGGCTGGTGGGAGGGAGAGCTGCAGGCCAAGGGCAAGAAGCGACAAGTGGGCTGGTTCCCGGCCTCTTACGTCAAGTTATTGGGAGGTGGCAACCGTAGCAGCACACCAGTCACTGTCAAACAGGAGCAGTCTGCTGCCGCACCCCCCGCTGTGGGTAAGTGTTGAGCAAAGAGCCCGCCTGGCTCAGCCTAGTGTTTGGATGCACCAAGATTACAGCTCCACCAGGCCAAGCCATTTCCTGAAATACTTGCCAAGAATGCCAAGCCATTTTCAATGGTCATGCAGATTATTCGAAAAAGGATCATAAATACCACATTTCCAACGATAGAATCATTATTTTTGCCTTGCATTATAACCAATACCTCATTCTTTCATACATTATGTTCATAAAAGTAAATATGGCATCTAAACCTTTTTAATTGAGGTTATTCTGATAATTGTTCAATTTTTCAATATTTTTTTGTTAAAAATCAATTTTGATCCTAAATTAAGGACACCTAAGAGTCATATTAGAAGAAACAGTACTTTTCCAGCTGTAGAAAGTTCTTAGATACATCTGTAGGCAAAAAACTTCAACAAGAAGAAAACAACTGCACTGCAATTTTGGCGGGAACGCGCGTGATTGGGGGAGCAAAAAGGGAGGGCATGAATACAAACTCAAACCAATCGTGTAACAGACTTCGAAGGAAAAAAGTAAACACCGCACAGGCAAGCTTGAAACCTTACTTTTCCAACAGTAGGAAATAATCACGGACATATGCCTACAGAAATATACAAATATAAGATAAACAGCGCGCTGATTGAATCGACTTTGGCACTTTCGGCACGTGGCACTGTGAGGGTTAATACACACACCAGTGAAGCATGGTTTACCAAGCTCGTGCTCTATCCTTCCATCATCATTTTCCGTCTTTGGTTTCCCAAGTGTGGCAAACAAGCGCCCTCCATTTCTTCCAGTCTTGTTCCAATTGAAACCATTCTTCTGCATAATTGGCCTTCCTCTTGGTCTTACGTCCAGTTTGAAGTATTTCTTAGCTGTTGTTGTGTTATCCATTCTCATTACATGACCACACCACTGAAGTCTGCATTCCCCTAGGAGGTTGGTAACAAGAACCCTGTTGCCAGCTGTTTCTCTGTGTACCTCATTTCTGATCTTGTCTCTCCTGGTACTTTGATTCATAGTCTTTATAAATCTCATTTATGTTGCTTGAATTCTGCTGTAGTCTTTAACAATGTACGTGTCTCCATATTCCTAATTGGTAATGGTAGCCTATGGAAATAATAGGAATACAGTAAAACTTCTTTTATACGTTTCACACTTACAAGTTTTCTACACTTATACGTTTTTTTTCTTGGTCCCAGCAAAATCCCTATACTTTCCATGTTAATTTATTTCCGATATACGTTTTACATTTATTCGTGTTTCACGCTTATACGATCATATTTTAAGTTCCTTGCAATATAAAGCATCATTTATATGTTGCGTGTTCTTGCTTGTTGCGTATGTTTGAATGCAAACATTTGGTACAAACTGTACTTCCGTTACATCGCTCGGTGGAAGGAATGCAGCGCATGCTATTTATGTTACGATGGCCTTGAGCGACACTTGCTTGTCGCATAATAATTATTAGCAAGCGCTATTTGTGTTAGCCAAGATGTTGATCTCTCAAAATACAGGAAGCAGCCATAGAACACAGACAGCGTCTGAAGCTTATGTTAAGATGAGCGGAAGAAAGCGGAAGTGTGTTATGATCACCGATATATTTCCTCTTTTATAATTTTTATGTGTTTTTTTAGGACTTCTCGTCAAACCATTAAAAATACGCGATTGATTCTGTGTTATAATAATCTTGCGTCTTCAGACAAATAAGAATCCAAAAATTAATTTACACTACGGTATTTTATTAAAGTCGATGACTAAGAGCCGCAGCATAATACACTGGATTTTAATGATGCTGTCAATGCTCTATGGACTATCAAACATTTTGTGATGCGTCATAACGTTTCTGAGGAAATAATGGCCGAATTATATCGGTTGGAAAATACTGTTCATGCCGTGGCCGCGGCCAACAAAAAACAAGTCAAGATAACAGACTACTTCGTAAAGTGACTCAATTTTCTTTGTTTTGTTGTTTCTTTATCTGGGTGCATTTCTCTTGTAGTTGTTTTGTTACATATTGCCGTTTATAGTTAAACAATCGTATTATTATTTCTTGTCGTTCACTTCTTAACTATAACCCAAATTGTTACATACATTTTGCAGTTTTTATTTACCAACTTTCATTTATACCTTTTTTTTTCCCTTGGTCCCCTGGGAAACATATAAGTGAAGTTTTACTGTATATTCATCCTTCATTGATATAATCATTTTATTGGTTTTACGTCCCTTATAACTACTGTGGCTTTTAGAGACACCGGGGTGCCAGAAATTTGCCAGCTAATTGCGCTAGGATTTGATCCTGCAAAGTTGGACACAGCAGGCGAGGTTGCTGAGCCACGCAACCAGTCATCCTTCTTTGAAGGATAGTTAGCTTCCAGAAGTGTAATTTATAATAGTTCTACAGCACATATCGCTGCTAAAAGAACCTTGTTTGACCGATGCCTCTTGGTCTAGTGGCTAAAACGAATGACTTTTCATTCGTTCAACACAGTAATGGAGCAGGGAATTACATAACACTTCTTAATTTGGAAGAATGATACGAATTAATTACACACTTTTCTAACTAAGAGGTTTTAATTGGATGGCATGTTTTGTTCGTCATGTGAATATCATCGGATCCTGTTCACTTCAGGATTTAAAAACTTTTTTAATTCATTATTTATTTTCCCTAAACCTAACTGCTCCAGCAGTTTTAATGCCAACACCATAACAAACAGACAAATAGTAACCTGAGGGTATCCGGGAAAAATACAAATTTTAGCCAAAAATTCTAACTGTAATGTTCACCTCTACTGTCGGGAAAATAAGTATAGATACTCGAGTTTAGAGGTCAATAAAACCTTTACCCTTAGTCTTACATAAGAACAAACTACACCAAACGTTTCCTTGTTTTATTTGTCGTTTAACGATATAGAGTAAATATTTGCATTGTATCTCGTTAAAATTTTATAGCAGATTAAACAAAAAAAGTACCGGTTTTTCTTACCAAGTTCACGGAGCGCTCACTGAGAAGGATCATTACGTTAAACGTATTGATCGGATCGTAACGAAACTCTTAATACGTCTTAAAGGAACTTATTGTTAACGCGTATATGAAGTTTTAATCTGATCTGGCGTTTCTTTAAGTAGTTGTTGTGAATTTTGTAAAACATCTTTTTCTCGGGCCTGGGTGGTCATAGCAGTATGAAATATGGCTTGTTATGAGGCTCATAGCAATGCAAGGCTTAACGTAAAACTACATTTTATCTACTTTTGATAATTGCTTTTATATCGATTGATATTTAATCGGGTGGTTATGTGAGAAGAATGTATCTTAGCAAGCGACGGGAATAATGCGCTCGGTCGAGGAAACTCTTGCGACGTTGCCCTGTGAAACATAATACGCGCGCGTTCCAAGCCGTAAGGTCTGTGAATTTCTGTTGTTGTATTGTAATTTGTGTTAGGCCGGTATTACACTGCTAAAGAAATGTGTCAAATTATATCAAATATTTTATAAAACTGAACTTTTATCAAAGTTATACGAAGCAATTATCACACCATTACACTACATCAAATATTTTATCATAATTCAGCAAAATGGATGAAGGACAGTTCCGTGTTCACTTAACTATATTACGGTAGTTGAAATTCTGTGGTGGCAATACCGGTATATAAAAGAAACGGAAAGATAAAGTGAATGTCTATGAGTTAAACCATGGGTCGCTCACGTGACAAGGAAGATATTATTTTATACGAGTAAAATCTTGGGGAAGGAGCTGCAGTACGAGGACTTGAAAAATGACATTAATTAAAATAAATTAAAATCCATACGTGAAATTGACGAATTATAATACAAATATTATAATATATATTCGCCTCCGTGGTGTAGTGGTCAGCGTGCTTAACTGCCACCCCGGAGGTCCGTGGTTCGATTCCCGGCTCTGCCACGAAATTTGAAAAGTGGTATGAGGATTGGAACGGGGTCTACTCAGCCTCGGGTGGTCCAAATGGGTAGAGGGCGGTTCGATTCCCACCTCAGCCATCCTTGAAGTGGTTTTCGTGGTTTCTCACTTCGTCTCCAGGCAAATGCCGGGATGATACCTAACGTAAGGCCACGGCCGCCTCATTCCCTCTTCCTTGCCTATCCCTCCCAATCTTCCCATCCCTCATAAGGTCCCTGTTCGCTTTGCAGGTGAGGCTGCCTGGGCGAAGTGCTGGTTACACACCCCAGTTGTATACCCGATCCCGAAGTTTAAAAATGGAGGCGATAAATGTGGGATCCATCGCTGAGTCGGAGGGAATAGCCAACCCTGGAGGGTAATACGATTGAGAAAAAAATAAAATAAAAATAAAATACACTATCATTCACGTCTATTTAACTTAACTCTTTAATTCTTCTTTATATCCTGAAATATGCGTCCCGTATGTACAGCGCTAATAGCCTCTGTGCTAATTTTGCCTACAAGTTATAGAAACGTGTCTTATATTTCATTTCCGCAAGAAGTTAAACATTTCCCAACACCTTTTTTAATGAGGGCTTTGGACCTCCATTGGCAGGTTTAAAAATGGTATGTCAGCTGAAAATCTATTTTTATAAGATTAATTGTTTGAAGTAATTTACACTTTGAGATTATAAGATTACTAGCAGTAGTACCCGGCTTCGCCCGGTGGAATGATGATAATGTTTTAAGGTCTCCTTAGAAATATAATGGACTTAAAATCTAAGTCATTTGCCCCCAAAGACAATGAGGGAGTAATATCTAGGTCATTTGCCCTTTTGATAAGGATGATAATAAAAACTACTGTTGAATTGACACGTCAAACTTACAAACTACCGTAATAGAAATACATATTTCAAAATTCACAGGCGAGGAAGACTTATTGTGTGTGGTGATTAATGGTGTAATGGGCGTAACATCTACTGTAGGTCATTTGCTCTTATGATGAGGATGATAAGGGAAACTACTACCGGTATTGAATTGACACTTCAACGTATAATATACACAATGTACTGTAATAAAAATAACTATATGGCGGCTTCGGTGGCGTATTTGGTAGCATGCTGAGCTTCTATGCCCAAGATAGCGGGTTCAAACCCGGCCGAAGCCGTCGGATATTTTAAGAGCGTTAAAAATCCGTCAGTATGCC
This sequence comes from Meconema thalassinum, assembly GCA_946902985.2. Taxonomy (NCBI): domain Eukaryota; kingdom Metazoa; phylum Arthropoda; class Insecta; order Orthoptera; family Tettigoniidae; genus Meconema; species Meconema thalassinum. The sequence goes on from OX336395.1 coordinate 197,756,069, forward strand.
TTTCTTCGGAGGGGAAGTAAAGCCGGTGGTCCCATGTCAGATTTATGGCATGTTATTGAACCTTCCACTAATTACACCTGTGTGAAGCTAAATTGGATAGGTAAACAACGCTCATAGATGTCTACGTCCGTTGCCAAGAGCCGACTGCAGTGGCGTCTAGTAGCTAAGTTCCGAACTTGGCCTAGTAGTCGTTGACGGTGGCGCTTGGCGGCAAAAGTACGAACTATTTGAAGAATTCTAAGTTGCAGTTTGTACTTAAATTAAAAAACAGATAACACACACTAATACAGTCATCACAATGAACACCGGTTATCAGACAGATTCTACACACACCCAAAGTACATGGGGCTACATGACCGCGTTGTCGCAGCCCCTAAACTTAAGAACCAACCAACCAAAAATAAATATTTTAAAAATCACAGTCGAGAAAGACTTTATGCGACGGTGATTATTGGTATGATGCGCGTAACATCTAGGTCATTTGCACTTAAGATGATAATAATAAGGTAATGAAAAAATGACTACTAAACGAACATGGTGTTATTTTAAAACTGATATAGGTAATTCAGATGTCTAGCTTCGATGTCTTCCAAAGTCTCAACCTTATTTTCTGGCTTAGGCCTGTACTGGATGCGTCTAGTGAAAGAGCGTACTGCTCGGCAAAGACAAAGAATATAGGTCCAAGCTGCACGAACCTGAGATGATCGCAGATGATGACGAAATATGATGACACACGTTCGGGGTTCCCCGTCCTATACAGATTGACCGGGAATCACTCACTGTTTCGCAACGGCCCTGTGCTGGCATCAGCATAGACAGCAGGAGATAACACGGCGGGCCCTGGAAAGTACTCTCAAGTCACCTCACGATGAATCAGCAAGCTATTCTCACAACTGACCCCCCCCCCCCAGGGTCTCACAACTTGTGGGACGTGGGTTGGCGACCACGGAACCCCAGCTAAGTCTGGCATCGCTTCTACTTCCTGGTGCCGGGCTCATTTCAGTTCTCTTTCCTGTCGGCCTCCCTTGGTCAACTCTTGTTCTCTTCCGACCCAGACTGTATTAGGGTATCCGAGGGCTAGGGAGTCTTTCAATTTCCTGCCTTAATTGGCTTTGTCTCATCTTTCCTGATACCCTCATTCTTCGAGGGGTCTGCCTTCTTTTCCTTTTCATAATATCTCCTGTCTTCTGCTCAAGGCCCTCAAAGAGGCAGGGTGTGTGTAGACCCACCACTTCTGGTACACCCTCAAGGGCTCATGACTGGTGAGTTAGGAAGCTGGCAACCCCGAGGAATTCCTGAGCTACATGCAGGGAATGGAGTCGTATGTCAGAAATTTCAAGTGGACATTGTTACGCATCGGGTTCCAAAGGGTAAGTGTACACACTTTGTTTTCGATCGGTGAACGATGTAGATTTGTACCAAAGGGCCTTAATGCGGGAAATGGAGTGGTCTGTCTGAAATTTCGAGTGGACAGTGTTACTCGTCGAGTTCCAAACGGTAATTATGTAAAATCTGGTTGAGATCGGTGAAACGGTGTAGTTTTGTGCCAAGGGCCAAAATGCAGGGAATGGAGTGGCCTGTCCAAATTTTAAAGTGGACAGTGTTACTCATCGGGTTCCAAAGGGTAAGTATACACATTTTGTTTTCGATCGGTGAACGATGTAGATTTGTGCCAAAGGGCCTAAATGCGTGGAATGGAGTGGTCTGTCCGAAATTTCGAGTGGACAGTGTTACTCGTCGAGTTCCAAAGGGTAATTATGTAAAATCTGGTTGAGATCGGTGAAACGGTGTAGTTTTCTGCCAAAGAGCCAAAAAGCAGGGAATAGTGTGTGGTCTGTCCGAAATTTAAAGTGAACAGTGTTACTTGTCGGGTTCTACGGGTAAGTATATAACATTGGGGTCAGATCGGTGAAACGGTGTAGATTTGTGCCAAACAGCCTAAATGCAAGGGATGGAGTGGCCTCGCCGCAATTTCAAGCAGACAGTGTTAGTCGCAGTGTTCCAAAGGGTAAATATACAAATTTTGGTTGAGATCGGTGAAACGGTGTAGATTTGGGACAAAGGGCCTAAATGCAGGGAATGGAGTGTTCTGTCCGCAATTTCAAGCAGACAGTGTTACTCGCTGGGTACCAAAGGGTAAGTTTACGAATATTGGTTCTGATCGGTGAAACGGTGTAGATTTGTGCCAAAGTGCCTAAATGCAGGGAATGGGGTGGTCTGTCCGAAATTTTAAGTGGACAGTGTTACTCGCAGGGTTCCAAAGGGTAAGTATACAAAGTTTGGTTCAGATCGGTGAAACGGTGTAGATTTGTGCCAAAGGGCCTAAATGCATGGGATGGAGTAGCCTCTCCGCAATTTCAAGCAGACAGTGTTAGTCGCAGTGTTCCAAAGGGTAAATATACAAATTTTGGTTGAGATCGGTGAAACGGTGTAGATTTGGGACAAAGGGCCTAAATGCAGGGAATGGAGTGGTCTGTCCGCAATTTCAAGCAGACAGTGTTACTCGCTGGGTACCAAAGGGTAAGTTTACGAATATTGGTTCTGATCGGTGAAACGGTGTAGATTTGTGCCAAAGTGCCTAAATGCAGGGAATGGGGTGGTCTGTCCGAAATTTTAAGTGGACAGTGTTACTCGCAGGGTTCCAAAGGGTAAGTATACAAAGTTTGGTTCAGATCGGTGAAACGGTGTAGATTTGTGCCAAAGGGCCTAAATGCATGGGATGGAGTAGCCTATCCGCAATTTCAAGCAGACAGTGTTAGTCGCAGTGTTCCAAAGGGTAAATATACAAATTTTGGTTGAGATCGGTGGAACGGTGTAGATTTGGGCCAAAGGGCCTAAATGCAGGGAATGGAGTGGTCTGTCCGCAATTTCAAGCAGACAGTGTTACTCGCAGGGTTCCAAAGGGTAAGTATACACATTTTGGTTCAGATCGGTGAAACGGTGTAGATTTGTGCAAAAAGGGCCTAAATGCAGGGAATGGCGTGGTCTTCCGAAATTTCAAGCAGACAGTGTTAGTCGCAGTGTTCCATAGGGTAAATATACAAATTTTGGTTGAGATCGGTGAAACGGTATAGATTTGGGCCAAAGGGCCTAAATGCAGGGAATGGAGTGGTCTGTCCGCAATTTCAAGCAGACTGTTACTCGCAGGGCACCAAAGGGTAAGAATACGAATTTTGGTTGTGATCGGTGAAACGGTGTAGATTTGGACCAAAGGGCCTAAATGCAGGGAATGGGGTGGTCTGTCCGAAATTTTAAGTGGTCAGTGGTACTCGCAGGGTTCCAAAGGGTAAATATACAAATTTTGGTTGAGATCGGTGAAACGGTGTGGATTTGGACCAAAGGGCCTAAATGCAGGGAATGGGGTGGTCTGTCCGAAATTTCAAGTGGACAGTGTTACTCGCAGGGTTCCAAAGGTTAAATATACAACTTTGGGTTCAGATCGGTGAAACGGTGTAGATTTGTGCAAAAGGGCCTAAATGCAGGGCATGGGGTGGTCTGTCCGAAATTTAATGTTGACGGGGTTACCCGCAGGGTTCCAAAGGGTAAGTATACAAATTTTGGTTCAGATCGGTGAAACGGTGTAGATTTGTATACATGACAGACAGACAGACAGACAGACAAACTTTGTGCTTTATATATATAGATAGATAAAACTGCTCCCTTATTAACTGTCTGAAAAATCACTGCCCGATGAATCAGATGAACTGTCATTTAAGTTTATAACAAGTGGCTCAACAACGGGGACGTCTTCTGTTAGCCAATCCTTTTCCCAGTAATGTTTCTCTATTTTTTTGGTGTGTTCGATGCATTTTCTCCATAGCTCCGGTGTTACAGACCTCAAGGCTTCTTTACAGAGATCTCGCATCACCTCCATTGCTCTTTCTCTCTCCGCCTGGTTACTCATATTCACTTTAGCTATTTTATTTTTCACGTAGGACCAAACCAGCTCTATGGGGTTGAGCTCACAATGAGCAACTGGCAACCAGACGAGTTCGACGTCAGGACGAACATTCCTGATTATCTGTTCCAGCTTCTTTTTAGGTGCCCTGAAGTGAGGTTTGGCGTGAACAATTAACTCTGCTTTCGTCATACTTTCATACTTTTGGATTCTGGGAGGAAGAGGAATATCTTTAATTGCAGTGGCACATCTCTTCACCGTGGCTATCGACCTTCCAATACACTTGGATACTACAGTATTTGCTAAACCCTCTTATCATTATTGCTTTCTCTCTCGCATCTAAAAAAACATATTGCACTTATAATCATGGCAAATTCTCCCTCCGTTAACTGCGGATCTTGATCGATGTGCAAACAATAGATAATACAGACAGTGATAGTTGCTGCTTGTTGCTAATGACTCAACGAAGAACAAAGGTCAGAGTTTGGTGTGCGTAGGAACGAGCGCGCAGCAACTGGCAACATTGCCAGGCTGCTGCGGTACTATCACCGCCCTCAATGGTCCGATTAAATATCAATCCATATAAAATCGATAATCACATGTAGATAAAATGTAGTTTTACGTTAAGCCTTGCATTGCTATGAGCCTCATAACAAGCCATATTTCATACTGCTATGACCACCCAGGCCCGAGAAAAAGTTGTTTTACAAAATTCACAACAACTATTTTAAGAAACGTCAGATCAGATTAAAACTTCATATACGCGTTAACAAAAAGTTCCTTTAAGAGGTATTAAAGTTTCGTTACGATCAGATCAATACTTTTAACGTAATGATCTTTCTAAGTGAGCGCTCCGTAAACTTGGTAAGAAAAACCGGTACTTTTTTTGTTCAATCTGCTATAAAATTTTAAAGGGATACAATGCAAATATTTACTCTATATCGTTAAACGACAAATAAAAGAAGGAATATGTTGGTGTAGGTTGTTCTTATGTAAGACTAAGGGTAAAGGTTTTATTGACCTCTAAACTCGAGTATCTATACTTATTTCCCCGACAGTAGGTTCTCTTAAGGCTGTGGCTATGAGCTTCATGGCTCTCCACATATCATAACTACCTTATTTCACTTAGTTTAGTGAAATTCTAGGACCATAAAGAAATAACAGGCTTAACTTAGTTCCTGTTGCTGGCCATCCTCTTCACCACACTCCATGTCCTTCCCATTCCTAGACACTCCTCCTCAACTGTGTTTCACTTCAGTTTCTTTAATAATGTTTTAATTTAAGGTTGTGTGAGTATTAGTCCACAGCAACCTGATCTTGGTGGTCTGGCCACCACCTAAGCCTCCAAGAATGCTGTTTTTCTGTCAGGGTTGTCTCCCTTGGCCTTTGAAGATCCTTCTTTGCATCGGGGTAGGGAACCTTTCGCCTTTGTACATCCCCCTACAATCTGCGAGGGAGCAGATAATACCTTTTGTTTCCTCCACCATTTCCATCATTGGGGTGTTGCCAACCACCTTCCAAGCCATTGAACATCCGGTCGAGAGTGTGTTTGGTCAGCGAGAGCTATTTTATTTCTCTCAAGTCTGTCGGCAAGCCGGTGAGGCACTCTGTATCCGCCACCTGGGTGGTGCCACGTGGGAGTATCACCTCTCCCCCTGCTACGACAGACTAGTCATTGCTAAGTAGAGTGCCTCCTCACTACATGCTTGCTAGACTCATTGCCCACTCTTGCAATTAGCTGTTGACCTGTGCAGCCTGTATTAGTGTGTCTAACCCTGGTCAGTTCCTTTATCTGTCGCCAGAAGCAGGCAAGCAGGCATAACACCTATACCCTCGCAACTCATTGCCTTTTCAATTCTTAACCTCACTTGAGTTACCCATACTCATCTCTATTGTTTCTTTAACACTCAAGGTGTTAAGGAGTCTAATGATGTGTACTCTTGTTGCAGAAAAGGTAGTAGCTCTGTACCCCTACAAGGCGCTGAACGAGGATGAGCTGAGCTTCGAGAAGGACGACGTGATCACGCTGATCGCCAAAGAGGAGGCGCAGTGGTGGCGAGGGGAGCTGAACGGAGTATCAGGCCTGTTCCCCAGCAACTATGTGTCTCCGCTGTGTGAGTATTCTCACTAGTACCATCTCTCTCTCTCTCTCTCGCGCTCTCTCCTGACAAACCCTACATGATCTCTTTTCTCTCTTCTAATTGTAGGAGCACACTGCCTTGTGGCCGAGGGCGAGGGGACCCACTTACCACCAACAGGAAGATAGCAGTGCTTGGGGACGTCTCCACAGCTATCAAGAGAGAAAATGTGCCCCCGTCAAAAAAAAAAAACATTCAACTGCAATCTCAATAACAACAGCTTATTTCGAAACTAAGACAGTTCTATTTATTGATCACCTATATGTTTCAACTATCTTCGTTGTGATATACCATTCTTACGGCCATATTTTTTCATGATCCTCTAGTCAACATATAATTACACAAGATTCACATTGAGAGTTGAAGTAAACAAAAGGTATTAAAAATTAGAAATAGACATAGTATCACAATTCAGATTTGTACCCACTGTATGGCATTACAACGTATCTTACCATAGACATAATAGACAAATTTTTAAAAACGTCCGTTACCAGTGATATCCCACTTGTATACCATACATTTTGAAAAGATGTTGGTTACATATTACGGAGATCAAAATTTATCTAAAAGTCGCATGAGCACATCTAGTATTTAGTCTGAAGTGCTTTATGAAGATTAAAGATGAGGTTATTATTTCTGGCTTAGTTTTTTTAATTTGCCGTGAAACCGTGAAAAATTAGATAAATATGATAGCTAAGTACAAAAGTTTTTTTTTTTTTTTAAAGATTAAGATAAAGCTGGTTTTATAGCCTCAGATTGTATATATTAAATATGAGGTGAATCACTTTATTTCTTCTTACCACTTATGTGCAAGAAAAACTTTTGTTCAATTATATAAAGGAATAACTTTGGTGAGTTGGATGTAGATTGTGTGTATCAGAGAAACTTCTGTGAAGGATAAATTGAAATAGATGGGTAAACACAGACAACATTATCAAAAACCTATTGAACATAAGTTAGAGGGACAAGTACACAATACACATTCTTCACAGAATAAGATGTCATCAAAGAAAAACCTAATTTACTTTAGAGCAAGAGGAAGGAGAGACAGGAATGTGCTCCATAGGGTTTCGGCAGAAATAGTAGGCCAGGAGGATGAAGGATACTTTTAAGGCAATTTTCGTTTGTTAGGAGAATCGCCTTTTAATAAGTATTGTAATACTAATTTGACTTCAAGAACAGATTTACTAAATCCATCCACACTCGGATTTGCTCAAACTTTACAATATTCATGATCTATTTATTACCCTGACAAAGATCATGAGATGGTTGAAACTTGTAGGTGATCATTAAATAGAATTGTTTTAGTATTAACTAAGGCTGTGCTGCATCGTGTTTTGATATGTCTGTTTGCATGTTGTTGGTAGTGGGTCCCTGCCTCTAGTCAAGTGTGTTATTGTTATGTAAGAATACTCAGGTCGTGTTGAGCCAGCAATCGCTTCAGCAGCTTCGTTTGTTCGTTCTTTAGACGGTCTCGTTAGCTTCTCGAGGCGGTAGGCTCGTAGGCAACAGAGCAGGATATAGATGGAGAGGAATGAATTTAATGTTGTTAATATATTGGTTGTTATAACCGAAGAAGGAAACTTGTTTTTCCATTATTGAATGTATATATTAATGAACTGGGAGGATAAAGTCAACAATATTTTAATGTGTTAGAATTTTAAAATCATTAAAATACGTACTTTTATCCAAACCCCCTCTTGATTCCCCTTAGCATGTTATTATATACTCACTTATTGTTTAGTAGAAAGTAGATCAAAGCATTGCAAAATAAAATGTGACCTAGGTGAATGCCACAACAATTTGAACATCCAAGATGAAACAGATTATTTTTTTCAGTTTTCAACTAGCTGTGTATACTAATCATTGATGGGTTCATAAGATGCAGCTACATAGACCTAAATAGTCAACTGTTTTCTCATCACAACTTTGTAGTATTCACCCAAAATAAATCTGAGATATGATGATGATGATGATATAGCCTTAAATCTTGAGATATGGTTGCCTTTAGCAGAGAAACTGGATCTGTATTTTTCTTAGTTTTATCTATTTTTCTTTTGTTGCTGCCAAATGTTTGCAAGAGGCCTTCTGTGAGCCGATATCGTATGACCCGATTTTGCAAGAGGCCTTCTGTGAGTCGATATCGTATGACCCGAAGACCTGTGGAAATTTTTCAACATTGCAAAAATTCAACTTCCTCGATTAGGAACTGAACCCATGAATCGGATACACTTCCGCTGATCTGCCGAAAGCATTACGTTGCAAATGACATAAATGTCTATGTATTTACAAGACAACTAACTTAGTGATAAATATTAATGTTATTTATTGCGGCCGAATAGCCATATTGTAAGATATACATGTAGTATAAATCAGTCTTTACAGAAAGAATTTAGAGATGTTCTCCTCCCGGTGCACAGCAGCACATGATATCTCATAGTTTACACTGGTACTGTACAGCCGGCATGTGAAACTTCTCTATCTTGCACACTCGATGATAGAAACCGTTAACTGCTAGTCTGGTCAACAAGTAGTGAAGGTCATCCATTCCTTGTTTATCATCGCATAGGTAACGTAGAAATCCTCCCATATGTCCGTTCTTTAGTCCTCCAGTTCTTTTAGCAGATTGGTGTATGCTTCAGTACACGGTAAAAGAATGTCAAGTCGAAGTCCTTCAATGAAGAAAGATTCTCTTGTGAGGATATAAACTAGTCATGTTGGGGTATATTTTGAGACACATAATGCTTTTTTGAGGAAAGCTCCTTGAACGGTTTCTATATCTTTCAGATTTGACTTGCTAGGGTGTTCCCATATGATCTCTATGCTATACGTCAGAATGGCCAAATATTTCTAAACAGAAGAGTGTCATAGCGGTAGTCAAGGACGAAAGCCTTAAGTTTCTCATACTGTTAATTGGCTTCATTGTTGTCGCTGTTCTCTCTTTGATGTGTACTGTGTACACAAATCCCTGAGTTTGAAGAGTGATTCCTAGGGACCTAAAATTTGTTACATGTCTTAATACTGTCTGCTTATACTTGATAATGTCACTTGCTGCATATTGTCCTCCTTTCCTAAAAGTCATTTCCACCGTTTTACTTTCATATTCATCTGTCCATTTGGACAATTTGTAAAAAGCCATCTGTAAATTTTCAATGTTTGGCGATACTAGAGCCATGTCATCATCATCATCATCATCATCATCATCTTGCACAGTTTCCAGCCACTGGCCGGGTCTGTTTGGAACATAAGCCCCTCCAACGTCTTCTGTCTTCCCACCATATCTCAGCCTCCACCCTTGTCCAGTCTTCTCTTCTCTTCTTCACGCTTTCTTCCACCCCCTTCAGCCACCTGTCTCTCGGTCTTCCTCTCGGTCTCTTTCCTTCCCACTTCGTTTTGTGTATCCTCCTGGGTATCCTCTTCTCCATTCGTTTTACATGTCCATACCATCTAAGTCTAGATTTCTCTATACCATCCTGTAATGGTTCCTCCTTCATTAATTCTCTGGTCCTCTCATTTCTTATTCTGTCCATCTTTGTAGCTCCAATACTGCTTCTCAAGAACCTCATCTCACTGGCCTGTATTTTGCTCTTCTCCCTTCCTTTCATAACCCAGGTCTCCGAGGCATACGTCAGGATAGGGACATAGTATGTCCGATATATGATCTTTTTGCTGTTCTGAGGGACATCCTCGCTCCATAACATGCTTCTCACACTCCTCCGGAATGCTTCTGCCTGTCTCCCCCGCTCATTTATTTCTCTATCGTTTCTTCCATTATCTTGTATCAGGCTTCCCAGATACTTGAAACTCTCCACTTTCTTCAGCTGTTCCCCACCGTTATTCTCGTTGTGGTTCTTTCCTACTTCCTTGTTGTGATCACCATCTCACTCATATTTATGCTAAATTTCATCCCATATCCTTGTATTATTCCTTCCCACATGTAAGCAACACTCTTAGGTTTCTACGTTTGTTGCTAAGAGCCGACTGCGGTGGCGTCTAGTAGCTAAGTTCTGAACTTGGCCTAGTAGTTGTTGACGGTGGAGCTTGGCGGCAAAAGTAGGAACTATTTGAAAAATTCTAAGTTGCAGTCTGTACTTAAATTAAAAAACAGATAACACACACTAATATAGTCATCACAATTAACACCGGTTATCAGACAGATTCTACATACACCCAAAGTACACGGGGCTACATGACCGCGTTGTCGCAGCCCCTAACTTAAGAACCAACCACACGTCCAACTGTTCTTGTACCTCCTCCTCCTTCTTGTTTCCCCAAATCATCTGCAAACACCATTGCTTTCATCTTTCCTTCCCCAATTACTTGTGCCACTCGGGTCATTATGTCATCCATCACCATGTCATCCACGTTCAAATATTTTTACCTTTTGCTTTCAATGGCTCTTGAAATTCCAGCGGTGGTTATGATGAAGAGGAGAGTACTTCATTTGCTTGTCACTGCATCGTCTATTTCAATGACGTTTTTCGCTAGTATGTTCCTTAATTGTCTCGTTTTGTGTGTACTCCCTGTTATCTCCTCTACTTTTTCCATTATGAACTTCCTGCTCATTAGGTGGAATGCCTTTGTATAGTCTATAAATATTGCATATAGTTTCCCTGCTGTTTGTTGCAGTTCGTGTTTAATATTCTCTTGTAGACATTTTACCGCCTGAATGGTTGACTTTCCCCTCATAAAACCAAATTGCTGGTCTGATATAGCCCAACTAGTCAGATCATATAGCCTTTTTGTTAGTAGACTTGTTGGGGTTTCGAAGGCTGCACATGCAAGGGCTATGCCCCAGAATGAATTAAGTTTTCCAGCATCTCGTTTTTCTGTATAAAACACCGTAAGGGTGGCATATTGCCCATTGAATAAGATTGTCCACCATTCTATGAGTGATGGGGCTGTGGCTTTGAGGTACTCGTTAAATATACCGTCAGATCCGCAATTTTTTTTTTTTTTTAATACATCTTTTTGTACTTATGATAGGAGAAGAGATGCAGTAGATATTTGGCCTCATAGTTTTCATTTTCTGATTTTGATCTTGTCTCCTTGGCTTGCAGTACTTCTCGAAAATGTGATTCCCATCTTTCAATTGGTATGTCTCGAAGAAAATGTGGTTGTCTAGATGTTATGGCCTTCTACCATTTTTCCTCTGCCAGTTGAATTTCTTTTTCCTCGTCTTTCACTTGTTTGACTGTCTGTTTATATGTCTTTTGTTTTCTTTCATATATTTTTGGGTCCTCAGGTGTCTTGGTTAGTATCCTTGGCTTTTTGTAAGGCTGTGATTGTTTTTCTTCTTGTTACTGTAGTGTAGTCATCATTTTCACTTTTGTCTTGTTCCATCACATTTAGTTCGTGTGTTTTAGATGAGGTCTGTATTCCCTGTTCACTTGCGAGTATTTCCATATACGTTGGTATTCCTTTTTGTACTGTCAGTTTGTGCTCTTCTGTGCTACGACTGTGGTATAGATATTTATTTTCCTTTCTTGATCCTTTCGTTCAGCAACTACGTCACTTCTGGTCTGTGGTTTTTGGAGGTTTGTACTGGTCCCCTCGATGTCATGGATTTTATTTAACTTCGAGTTTTGTGTGCTTGTGCTCTTTTATATTCGAAATGGCTGCTGTCTGATACGAAAACATGAGTCGGCCGTGATAAGCTTGTACACTTTTTAGTCTTAATAATACGTATTATCTGTAAACAACCGGCATTTTATAGATAACACTACTTACCAAGGGTTAGAACCTCGAGGTCATAAGCCACTAAATTTGTAAAGTAATCAACTTGTTACTCGTGTAGCCCACTTAGGTGACTCGCATGTCAGCAATATTGTTCCAGTGCCTCCAACCAGAATTGGCAGAGCCGCGTCATGAATTGTAGTCAAGCTTGCTAACCACTACACCACTAGGTATACAACTTGTAACTCTAACAACAGTACAAAAATAAAGATTGACGGTTAGGAAAAGACACTAAGGAATCTCTTCGGTTCTAGTGATGAGATACAATTATGCTTTGAGGGGTGCGGGGGCTCACCGGTCAAGCTGTCTGCCTCTCACCAAGGCGGATCGGGTTCGATTCCCGGTCAATGCATGTGAGATTTTCGATGTGAAATGCCATGTCCTGTGGTTCGGATTCCACGTAAAAATGAGGTCCCGTGGCTCATGATCGTGCGATTAACGGTCACGTTAAACTACAAGCTTCCTTTTACAATTAAGCTTTGCTTGTAAAAATATAACAGTATTACATTGGAAGAATGGCTGATTGTGTTATTTTAAGGGCTAGGCTATGGGAGAGATAGATTAGGAAAATTAACAAGCATTAATTACTGTAACTTAATTACAATTCTATAAATAGAGGCTTTGTAAACAGACCTTAGTATCTTAAGTGTGCTAAGGTGCAAGGCCTTAGTCAGCATACCTGCCAACTCTCCCGATTTAGGCGGGAGACTCCCTATATTACACCACTTCTCCCGCCCTCTCGCTTAACGTATTAAATCCCCCAATTTTTTTAAACTTTTGCGCTTAATTTCGGACCAAAAGTGTGAGATGACAAACTTCAGTCACCCATCGAACAAGTCTATTTTACGTGTGTAGAAGTGTGTTTCAATACCGCAGTTTTACTTCGTATCGATAATTTATAGATAATTCTTCATAACTATTCGTACCGCTTAGTTGGATTTGAATCTCTCTTTGTTTGAAATAGTCGATGGTTAATTCAGCGTGTGTTTTCATAATAGCTTGTGGGTGAGAGGTAGTTGCAGGCTGCGGAATATTGTATCTGTTTAACACGTGAAATTATTTGTGTATAACTTAGATGTTGGCATTAATATGCCGGTAGGCTATTGTAATTTTTTGGAGTGATTTTTTCGGTTCCTCAGTAACGGACTATATCAAAGTAATATGATTAGACATCGATAGTCTTCAAAATCTCCCGATTTTTCAGTTTGAAAGGTTGGCAGGTATGAGTCAGATTCATCATCATTCACTTAATCTCTGAGTAACATCTCTGATGAGGCGGGGGAGAGCATACGGCCATAAAAAACTATCCTCTGCATAGAAAACTCTAAACATGTATAAACAGGAATAATAATGCAGGTATTGGAAATAGTTGGTTTCTGCACTGCATGGAAGCAAGCTGTTTTTATTTTTCATTGTAGTCTGCCTTATTTTATTTTTAATGTTATGATGAATGAGCACATTTTGGCCCAAGTCTTGAGAGGGAAGTGTAGGGGCCCAGACAGGATGTCACCTTATTATCTTGTGAGAACTCGCTTCTAGGTTATTGATTCCTATACTTATTAAGAATATAAGCAAATTAATACATATCATTCCACCTGTACATTGGTTTGCAATTTCTGGTCATAAAAGTAGATACGAGGCAAAAACATTAGCCATATTGGATAATGCGTTAATTTTACGTATTAAACTTCGTTAACTAATTGAATTGCGTTAGCACTGTTAATACTTAAAATGTTATATTCTTTATTGATGTAACATGTTTTCGGCCCTTCAGTGGGACCTTCGTCAGCTTTGGTCGCTTAGCTTAAAACTACTTATTGTTAGTCAAAAAGTGGTACCCCGTAAATCAAGTTTTAGCCATATTGAAAATTGCTTATTAAAATTTGTGGCAAAAATACTTGAACTTCCTAGAGTAACCTTGTAAGTCACAAAAATAAATATCTGAGGGAAATTTCTTGTTGAAGACTTATGAGATTACTCTAGGAAAGTAAAGCTATTTTTGCCATATGGCAATATAGCTAAAACTTGACTAACTTTTAGTCTGACGATTTATGGTATTTGATGAAATGAATGACAATATAACTTAACATAACTTTGAAGTGGACATCCTTACAATTTTGAATACTTGAAATAATCATCTTCATTTACCGGTTCCAGTGATCTGAGTCGGGGGTGAATCAAGGACCTCCATACTTTTGTCTCTCCACCACTCTCGTCCTTCTTCCAGTTTATCTACCACTTTCACTCCTCTTTTCTCAATTCTCTCACTCATCCTCGGCCTTCCCCTTTGACGCCTTCCCATGACTTTCTCAATAAATAATCGCTTTGGGACTCGGTCCTCTCCAATCTAAATTTTCCAGTGTACATTGACTCAAAGACTTTTTCTTGTTTAAATTCTGAATTTTTATTTTTCCGTAATTTTATTATTATTAAAACAATTATTAGTTTTATTTATTTTTTTGTTTTATTAATTTTTGATCTTTTCATATTGAAGTGTCCACCTCTAAATTCTTATTTTCATTCTAATTTTGTACACTTTAATCCGTGTTAAGAGGGGCAGATGACGTCGTAGTTCCGCCCCTTAAAACCTCAATAACTAACTCTGTCTTGTAACTTTGGGAATCCTGCTTATAGCCTAATTTCCTTGTTTCTGATTTTGACTCTTGAGAGTCTTTCCAGTTATACCTTAAATATCTTTCCTAATTAAAATTGTAAGGACGTCCATTTCAAAGTAATCTTAAGTTACCGTATTTACTCGGCTATAGGACCCCCTTTTTTCCTAAATTTTAGTTTTGAAATGGGGGGGGGACTATAGATGCGAACTTCGTAAAAATCCATTATTTTGGGAAAGGGAGAAAGTAAAAATATGCTATTTTATTTTGATGCTACATATGATATATGATATATTTAATCAAAATCGAGGTGCATGCATATGTTGGCCGGCCACTAGTGTCTCGTCCTTGCATGAATGCGGCAACACCGCACGTGTGGCTGGCTGGCCACCTCTCTCATAGCGTGCGTATGTCGGCTGGCTGGCTGGCCGGCCACCTGTTGCATAGCATGAGTCATACATGGTGGCCACCACTCCTGGAAATCCTGGAAAACTCCTGGAATTTTATTAGGTCTGGAAAACTCCTGGAAAATGACAAAAAAAAAATGAAAACTCCTGGAAAATAACCACTGATAATTAATTATAAAAATCTTTCCATCTTAAATCATACTCCCGCTGTGGATTTAGGTGAGCACTCGATGGCTAATGAATAGAGACACGATTTTATGCTGAATAAAAAACCACAATAGCGGTGTAAAAACTAAGGGCAAAGCGGGATAAAAGCGGTGAATAAATGCCATTGCTTAAGGTGTAGAAAAACGGTTTACTAGACTATATACATACTTTTGCCTTATGTTGCAATGAAGGAAACAACAAACACACTAAGTATGGCTTGGTTTACAGTACAGTAGAACCTCGATGCATCGTTCCCGGAACTGTCGTTTTCCCGTATGCATCGTTCAATTAATTTAGTCCCGAAAATTTTCCATATAAACTAATGTTAAATTTCCCCGCATGTATCGTTCCTCGAACTATCGTTTTTTCGCATGGATCGTCAAAAAATCACTAGTCCTTGGCCACAATTTTCCCGCATTGATCGTTTATGAGAAAAATATATGCTAAAGTTCTTTTGAATTTGAAGCAGCATAGCGGCAACCTGTTACGCGAGAATGTACGAGGTACGAACGATTAGGAGTTCCTAGGCTTGAGCAAGTTCAAGTAGGCTGGACTGCAGTGCGCAGATTGTTTACGCGCAACCACACTACATAACCACGCCTACGAGCCTTCAGGCGCCAACGATTCTGCTCGAAGCGCCAAGCCGTCATTGTGCTGTTTCATTTCATTCTGAGTGGTCCCGTGTAGTATCTTGGTCGTGTGCGGCGATTACAATTTTATCAGTAGTTCGTAATGAAAACTTTACTTCACTGACGACGCAATTCTCGTAATCTCAATAATGTTACGCTGCGTTTGGCAATGCTTGGCTAACAAGTTAGATCACACAGAACAGCAATGAAAGCATTTAGACCGTCTTGAGCGGGTGTCGTCATAGCGTGACGTCATTTAGCCTTGAAATAGCTTGCCCGGTCAGAGACCCGCGAACACTCGGAACTGCTGTATTCTTTCATTCGGAACACCGGTAGTATCTCCCGCGGAGCTGTGCGATGATGGCGAGGGGGAGAGGAGTGATGAAGGGAAGACGATCGTGGGCCCCAAGTCGTCCCGAGTTTCGCCGAAGCGCATGCCGTCTTAGCGAAGATGAAATCCTTCATGTACTCGCATGTCATCAGTGATCGTGAAGAAGAGAACATTATGCAAGTTGAGAAGGCTTTGTTTCGTCTGAAACGTAAAGCTTTGACGAAACAAAAAACAATTAATGACTTTTTTACTAAAAAGAGCAAGTGATAAAATGACATATGAAATCATATCGCGTACATCGTGGTTGCAATATTTTGACGTCTCTATAAAGTTTACATGAAGAAATATGTCCAAATACAGTACCCGTACTTTCTTTATTTTTTTACTCAATTTTTTTTATGTTACCCGCATTTATCGTTTCCCGCATCCATCGTCATTTTCCCCCGCCCCCTTGAAAAACGATGCATCGAGGTTCTACTGTATTCATTTGCTGTTGAAGTAGTAACTCAGTAATGTTTCTAAGTTATCATTTGACAGGTTGGTACGCTTGTCAAACAAAATATCATTGTAGGCAGAAAGGGCCCTTTCACTGTCAACATTTGAAATGGAAATGTACAGAGATTGAAGACATTTCACAGCTAGAGGATATTCCTCTAACATTCCCTTCAATAGATCTTCAACTACATTACCGTCACTACATGAAAAAGATTTACAGGTGATTTGCAGTTGAATGTAGAACTTCAAAAAGTCATGAGAATTCACTCCAGCAAAAAGGGGGATTTTCTCTATCTTGTTGAAGAGAGATGACTCTATGTTCACAGTTCTTTGCAGGGGCAGATGAAACAGTGAGGAGAGTGAATTAAAAATCTCATGAGCAGAGTCTTTTGCCAGCATATCTGAGAGTTTTGTGTGACATGCATTGGCAAGGGCTACGAACCTTTTTTCAGCACTATTCTTTCTATCGCTTGATAGTTCATTCAATGCCTTCAATGTGTCTGGTTTCATCACTAGTTTTTCGATAACCGTGTACTCAGAAATGAGTTCATTTACCATTGGAACAACTTTATGTGCCAAAGCATAGTTCTTTCACAAAAATTGCCTCACACAAAATTGATTTTACTTCACTTTCACTTAATTTTTGAAAGTATTTAACACTTTCAGCATCACTCTCCACTGTTTTAAAATACTGAACCAAGTCCATGACATAGTCTGCCAAGTAGAAAACTGATGTGAACCACGTATTCCACCTTGTGATAACTGGTGACGGAAAGAGCTTTATATCCTTTTCTCCTGCACCATACTTCTGCTGCAAGCACCTAATACACCTATGCTTCCGTTTTCTTGTATTAAGAAAAGCTTGCTTTGTTTTGGTAACACACTCATTCACACGATGAAGTTTCTTCGGCCAGATTCCTGCTACTAAATCAAGCTTGTGTGCCCAACACTCAATGTGAAGAAGGTTGTCCGATATCAAACCTTATAAAGTTTGCACACACTTTTTCATATATCGTGCACCATCTGTTGAAATACCTATGATATTTTTGTATTCAAGTTTATGTCTCTTAATAACCTCCACTATGGCTTGAGAACATTCCTGCGATTTAACATTCTGAAGCATTAGGACACCCCCTACTAGCACTTTAGGAGTCTCGTTACTACCCTTGGGAAGAGTTCTAAATAGCACATTGAACACGGCTCGACCCATCCTATCTGTCGTTTCATCACAGTGTAGAATAACATGCTGATTCTTTAATTTCTCACTACTTGATTCTTCTTTTTCTTGATGTAATAGGGGCAAATATTTCTTTCGTAACCAGTCAGCTGTGGGAAAATTTCCACTTCCTAAAACAGTGTAATGAAAAAAATCTATTAGCAAGCAAATCATTTTAATTTAAAATATTAATAAATCAGACTTATTTGTTGTTTATGATATGAACTTAAAAGTATTTAAAAGTAAACTAAGTCATTACTACACTTTCTAGTATCCCACATCACGTTTCCATGGTGGCTGCAAAACTTTCAGCTGTAAATGTCACGGCGGGTTGGTGGATTCTTGGCAATCGTAAAAGAATTACCTTCCCTCCCTGATAAAATTCGTTACATAAAACTACGTCTTTCCACCTATTATTATTTTTATCGCTACGAAAAGTGGGGCTGCGGAATACTGGTAAGTGTAGCGGCATCCGAAAAAAAATTAGCTCGCCTGGTATATGTTTGTTCATCCAATCCTTCATTGTTGGATGATCTAGCTTTTCTAAAGGAATGTTGGCACTCAAAAAGGCCTACTTTACAAATTCGTCGGAGTCATTTCTCACGTTTTTGGCATTCCCGACCGCCTCTTGAACTGATATCTGTCTTTTGGTACCTCCTTCAGACAAAATCCTTTTCATCTTTTTGTGATTTTCACTTAAGTTGTGTTTCACACATGAATCGCGACGCTTCCATCTAGTCTAATGTTGCAGAATTTGCACATAACTATCTTCTGCCGCGCATCGAAAACATGATAGCCTTCGTCTTTAAACTCGTCAGCCCTATCAAAACACGTTGTTATTTTCGGCATTGCGAATTCACATTAGAAATAGAAATTTCAACTACAAATCACAGTGCACCCACGTGATCAGCAATGCGCGGCCCAACTCTCTCACTTGTCTCCCAGTACGACAGGATAGCCAATATTGAAACTGTGTAGTAATTTCCTGCTACGTGATGTTAGGATATGCTTAGGCTTTAAACACTTAAAAATACATTTGAATTGGGTTCTACCAGCAATGCTAACAAGGTGAAAACCACTGAAGGCTCGCGATATCGTGTAGAGACGTAATAAACAAGCCGATTTCGTGATATGTCGCAAATACGGACGTACATCGCAAATAAGGTGGAATTTCGCGTTTAGTCGTGAGGACAAATTCAGTGCTTTATGATCAAACAATATTAAACACACATTTAAAACACCTTTGATGTACATATAAACACATTTCGCATTTTCGCGATACACCATAAAATCGTGTCTCTACTAATGAAGGAAATTTCCTCAGGCCACCTGTTTCTGTGTGGTAGAACGCGCGATAGTATTTTTGTAAAACATATTGTGTATACACAACTTCACCGCAATAAAATTGCAGGCAGCATTCTTTTCTCTTCTCTTTTTTAAAGCAGATATTTGAGTCACAAAGGCTTTTTTAAAACAACAATTATATCATTTGTGTAACAGCTTATAGCTGTGTATCAATAATGCAATCACCACTAATTTTTGTCAACATCTGTATAAGTAAACCAAACACAACTGCTTTATTTTGGTCTTGAAGTAGACAACCGATAAAGCTCCCCCTCCCCCGGATTCACGCTTATTTTTAAGTCTGGAAAAATGAGAATTACTCCTGGAAAACTCCTGGAAAACGTTGACCGATTTGAATGGCCACCATGGTCATAGCCCATACGCACAGAAAGAAAGACAGAGACTTCTTTCTTCAGGCAAGGTCACACCTTGTTAGCAACAGCTCGCATACGATTGAATGGTATGCTCAAGCAGCCAACAATGATCCAACATCTGGTATACAAAGACAAGTATATTCCATGATTATTGCCAACCACCTCCGAAAAGATATCGCACTTTCCCTGCTATTGTTTTGCCTGACCAACCTCCGGCCGTATCCCATCCGCGCGGAGCTACTCGCACCGCGCTTGTTTGTTAGACAATGACGGACAGGACTCTCAATAATTAAGGAGGGTTACTACAAGCGATTTCCAAGAATTTTGTATTATGGCTCTCGAAAATTAAGAGGGGGGTGGGGGTACTATAGGTGGGGGGGTCCTATAGTCGAGTAAATACGGTATATTGTCATTAATTTCATCAAATACCATATGCAGTGTTAAGCTAAGCAACCAAAGCTGACGAAGGTTCCACTGAAGGGCCAAAAAATGTTACATCAATGAAGAAGATAACATTTTAAGTATTAACAGGTGTCAAAGCAATTCAATTAGATAAAAGTAGATACCAGAAATGTAGTGTACAGATCGTAGATGGGAAAAATCAGATAGGGCTCGAATGAAGAAGGGAGAAAAAAATATGAATATGAAGATTGTGACTACTATAAGAAACTGTATATGCCTTGTACATACCTAGGTAATGGCATGGTGAGGATGATCCTGAAGGGGTCATGAAATGTATAAATAGACTTTGTGGTTTTTAACATTTGTGATAGATGCGAAATCTGGCCAAAACTCGTTACACCCTGTGTACTCACATTCTAAGACCCCTACGAGTGAGTTTTAGCAGTATTCAGTTAGCGATAAAATGCAAAATTGGCTCAAAATCATGAAATTATTCATTTTTCTGTGAAATAAGTATGATTTTCTTGTTTTTCTACAAAATAAACACATTTTAAAGATAATGGTAAGAACAGTAAATATTCGTGAAGTATTTATTAGTTTTCTTTTGCTGGACTGTGAATGGAATTTTCCAACAGAAGAGATCTCTTTCACACTAAAAGACCAAAATATTGAATTTCTGCTAAACTGAATGGTGCAAATTTGCATCCTTTTGATAAGTCTCTTTGTGTGTTAGGTTCTTCTGTCTTAGCATTCAATAATACGGTATTTAGTAAATAATATGATGAGCTTTTTATATTATTGAAGTACAGTACATAATTTTAGTCCTAATTGCTACATATAATATTGCACAAATTCCTTATTTGTAACAAATTGGCTAAGAAATGTTAAATCTGAAAATCATAAATGCTACGAAACCCTAAATTCAGAATTCAAAATGAGGTTTTTTTTTTTTTTTTAAGAATTTGGCCAATTATAGACCGCCTAGAATCTAAGACCATGGTACAATAGTTTTCTTTTTCTTTTCTTCCCAGAACTTCTTCATACGTTGGATGAGTGCATTTTTTCCTCCGACATCACCCTCTTAGTTACTTGAAACATCCTTAGAATTGATCTGTCGCCAGAATTCCTCCCTGTTAAGTATAGTTCAGTCGTCGAATCGATGCCCACTTGTGAAAGCCTTTAATCTTCACAAACTTGCCGTTCAAACCCGCCCAACTAGTTATAAGGGTCTGGTGTCGGCATCCTCTCTCTGGACATCAGATCTTGTTCATCATTTCCATGTAGTTTAAAAGGGCTGAAGACACTGCCAATTGCTTAGCTGCCACATTTTGCATCTGAAGCGAACTGTAAAACAATAGACTACACTTCATAAATATCAATTAATGAAGTAAATATTGCAAGACTTTTCAACAGCAAGTAGAATACATGTGAACTGTTAACACTGAAAGAAAGTCTGATATCTATTGTAAAATAAGAGGCAACATTGCACCAAGGATTTGTCTTGGAGCCTGGAAACAGTGACCACAACCCACCTGTCGGGCGAGAGGCACTTGTAATAGGGGCAAATCAATCACAAGCCGCTCTCTTTGTTCACCATTGTGGATCCGTTGGGCAATTAAACTATATGATGTTATTAAAGTCTAAAAACCACAAAGTGTAAGTTATGATTTTATAAATTCTATTAACTCATTAAATATTGATTTGGCTGTATTTCTTCCCATTGAATGGTGTGAGATCTGTGTTTGAACCTCTTAGATCAATAAGGCGTGTTTTGACAGTGCATGAAGCTGACAAACGAATCTCTACTGTAATTTTGGCGTGCACACTTGTGATAGCATATCGAAGCAGGGGACCCTGAGCACAGGCGTTAGTGGAGTAGCTGTATTAAATGTAATGTAGTCAATTAATAACTGTTAATACAATGATGTAATTATTCCAGATCTGGTTTTGTTATCGAATGTTGTAGCAAGTTCCTACTCGATGTATATTTCTGTGTTAATGTTTTAGTATTATTTATTATGATTTGAACTGAACTGTTAGTGTTATCAAGATGAATATAATTTTATTGTAAGTTGATTTACTCTTGCAGTCCTTGCTGGCTGTGATGTATGTTATAAAATATAATATTACTGTTCTCATATTGATATTCTTTGTTCTTTTTCTCCCACTCTTCAGAGATTTCAAATGTTATCCCTTGTCGACAGAGAGCTGCAGTAATTCAGTTGCTATAAATGTATCAGTATCATTTTGTCCCCCATCACTACAAACATGGTGTTATATGGTCTGCATCACCTTCATTAAGTTGCTAACAATTAGGGCATTAAATGCCCTGTTAAACATTGAAAAATGCACTTTAAAAAATCCACTTATGACCTAAAAGACTCTACTGCCCTATAAAATTTAAAAAATGCCCTTAAAATTGCGAAGATGAAACTGGCCATATTATTATTATTATTGTGGTGATGAACACTGAGGCACATGGCCATGGTTGCTCCAGACTCGGTAGGCAAATGGGTTCGAACCCTACCCATGGCCTTCCTTGAAAAGGTCCTCACAGTTTTCCATTTTCAGATCAACTTAAATGCCAGAACCAAACCTTCTAATAAAAAACGGCAACGTTCTTTCAACCCTTTGCCCAGTTTTATTCATCTCCTCGCACAAGGTTGGCGTCAAGATGAGCGTCCGGCTTTAAGAACCATCCTCCACATATAAATCACATCCCCAATCCCGTTAGAAATAGGAACAATAACATACCGTAGGCTATTGGCCCGAAAATAAGCCGTCCCCGCATATAAGCCGAGGAATATATTCGTAGAGGAAAAAGGAAAAAAAAAGTTTATGCCCGAAAATAAGCCGCAAACGGATTTAGGGAAGACACATTTATTTTCTTGTACTTGCCAACATCTAAACATTTTTTTTTGACATCTGTATTTTCATCCAGCCTCTGTATTGGTTGTTCTTTTGGCATAACGTTAATGCTTTCTTACAGCACTGAGACTGAGCTACTGTAGATTATTCAAGATCAAGCTTACGAAACAATACCGTGTTAACCGAATAACAATGTCGCCACCAAAACAAAAGTTTGCATTGGTGTCATTAAATTCCGCTAGTTTCTCTTACAGACTGTATTGTTGCTTTGTTGCTGTGTTCTTGTTAATGAGCATTCCTTTTAAAAGGTGCATGGCATTATATAAGTGTAGGTAGTGAATATAAGCCGCACCCAGATTTTTTAACCAAATAATTTTGGTTTATTTTTGGGCCAACACGGTGCATGCCCTTGAAAACGTATAAATAAAAGAAAGAATACATCCAAGAAGTAGGCCTACTTCAAATGCATATAAAATGCAATAAACCACAATAAGTATTGAAAAGCGCATAAGAATGCAATAATAAACACCTAAAAATGCCCTATCCCTCAAAATTAGAGAAAAATGGAAAGAAATTCCCTAACGAATATGCTTGGTTCAGCACCCATTATTCCGAAACTCATTAATAAATTGGGCTTCCCAAAAAATAAGATGCAAAGTCATTGAAATCCTAGCCCTAGTAATCATATTATTTGTCCCCCATCACTACAAACATGGTGATTATACAGTCTGTGTCACCTTAAATACATTACTAACAATGCGACCTTACCATTTGTCCCCATCATTACAAACATGGCGATTTTCGATGGGTGATAGGCAAAACACCTTAACCGCCAATTTTGTCTAATTGTACTTTTTAACATGAATTGAATCCTCTTCTTCCTCGCCTTTTCCCGTTACGCGGGGTCGGCTTTCTTAATCCTGAGGCGCCAGTCATTTCGTAGTAAAGCATCATCAGCAGATGGGCCCAATACTCTCATGTCCCTTTGGACATTCGTCATCCATGTTGTTTGAGGTCTGCCGCTCCCTCTGTTTTGTGTAGCCATGGAAAGGCACTTCTTCACTACATGATTTTTCCGGTCTTCGCATAACATGTCCATACCACCTTAGCCTGGACTCTAAAAGTTTCTCAGTTATAGGCGCTATTTTGAAACTGCCTCGCACATGTTCGTTACGGATTTTATCTTTGAGAGTAACTCCACCTGCCCAACGTAACATACGCATTTCAGTGGTACGTAGCTTTGGCTCATGTGCCTTTGTGGTAGCCCATGCTTCACTACCCTAGAGTAGGATTGGTCTTGCGGCAGTTTTATAAACTTTACCCTTCATTCTTATGGGTATTTTCGGATCACTAAATACTTCGTCCCAGCAAAACATCTTATAGGAATTCCTTCTCTGTTTACTGTTAAAAGCTGGTGTATTTTATCTTAAGAACCAAAAAAATAAACTAACGCCCAACAAAACATCTTAAAAAGAAATAGTTCCCGCAATTATATCTTAACAACCATCCTAAAGTGGCGCATAAGATAGTAAATGTGGCTCTTAAGATAATCTTTTCGGGTCTAATTTTGCATGCAGTAGGTTAAGATAACAGAATAATCTCTATAATTATTATGAATCCAGGTGTATAAATGTACTTAAATACACTGAACAATCACAACGGACTAAACATACACCTTAGCGTTTTACATACAGTAGAGTTCCGCTCAACCGACCTTTGCTTATCTGACATTGGGTCCTTGCCGAATTGCATTCCTGGTTGTGAGGATACTACGACTCAAGATGTAAGTGATGTGCACAAGATCAGCTGTTTGAACTGCTAAAAAAAATGAGGATGAAGAACGAGGTATTGCAGAACAAAAGGATAAAACTAGGTCTCACAGTGAATGATAAGAGTACATTGGATATGGCATTAATGTACGTGGAGCAACAGCCGGAGGCAAGCGCAACAGAGGTGTTGATTTTTCGTCGATGACTAAATCTCTCTGCAAGAAAACTTGAATCAGCAGGCAAACAGACATTGTTGACAAGTTTCTTTTCTTAAGGCATTTGGAGTAATCAAAGTAGGAGATAAGGAATTGGAAGTGCTGAAACACTTCAAATACTTGAGAAGTGAACTGACTGAAGATGGAAGACTAGATTTGGAAATTAGCAGAAGAATACAACTCGGGAGTGCTTTCTACCAACAGGTACGGGGACTAGTATGGAACAAGGATATACCAATTAGGGCTAAAGAAGTTACGTACAAAGCATATTATGTTCCTATAATGTCATATGCAGCAGAAACTTGGGCAATGACTAAGAGGGGCGAGAGCAGAGTACAAGCAGCTGAGATGAGATTCCTGAGAAGTATGGTCCAGAAAACGAGGAGGGACAGAGTGAGAAATGAAGATATACGGAAAGAACTGGGAGTACAGAAACTAAATGACAAACTGGAGCAAAACAGATTGAGATGGTTTGAACATGTCAAACTGATAAATGAAGTAAGGCTACCAAGACGAGCACTGGAACGACGGATGACAGGGAAGAGAGGACGAGGAAGACCAAGAATGCGTTGGATGGGCTCGGTAGAGAATAGTGTTAGAAAACGGAACCTGGATTGGAACACTGTGTCGGAAGAGGAATGGTGGAACGACAGAACAAAGTGGAGAGGAACCATATTTGCCCCCACACAGTGTCAACTGCAAAAAGGGGAAATGAAGATGATGACTGCATGTACAATTGAATTGATAATTCTGTAAATAGACCACCGTAAAACATGTCATTGTTTTAGTAATACAGTATAGCCTGGGTTAAAAAATGGAACGAGCCTCGGACAAAGAACTTTAAACCTAAGAACGCTGACGGGGAAGGTGGAGGAGATAGTGGATATGATGGAAAGAAGGAAGTTGGATTATTGGGATTGGCAGAAACAAAGTGGAAAGGGGAAGGAAGGAGAGAACTGAGAAAAGGCTGTAGACTGTACTGGAGTGGGAACAAAGAGGGAAAGAGGAATGGAGTGGGAGTAGTAGTAAGAGATGGTTTAAAAGAAGAAGTGAGGAGAATAAGTGATAGGATGATGAAAGTGAAAGTAGCACTGAGGGGAGAGACCGTAGAAATAGTGCAAGTGTATGCTCCACAAGTAGGCTGCACCTCTGAAGAGAAGGAGGAGTTTGAAGAGGAATTGCAGAAGCAGCTGGTAGGAAGAAATATGATTGTTATGGGGGATCTCAATGCCCATGTAGGAAGAGAAATACAAGGTTATGAGAGTGTTCTAGGACCAGAGGGTTGGGGCGGAAGGAAAGAGACTGTTGGACTTCTGCCAGAGGAACAGCCTGCTAGTTGGGAACTCCTGGTTTAAGAAAAGAGAGAGCCACACAATCACATGGTACAGTGATGACTTGACCAGGAAGTCGGTGGTCGACTATATACTGTATGAGAAAGAACTAAATAAGAACATCACGGACATCAAGGTTATACCATCGGAGAACCTGGATAGCGACCATCGATTGCTGGTAATGAACCTGAGAGGGAGTAGGGAGAAGAAAGGGACTGAGAACCAGGAAAGACGTATAAGGATATGGAAACTGAAAGAAGGGGATAGAAGGGTCGAGTACCTCAAAATGGTAAAGGAAGGAATTCCAACAGATGAAGAAAGAGGGGTGGAAGAGGAATGGGCTAGATTTAAGAAGACACTAGTAGGTGCAGCAGAAGCAGTATGTGGGAGGACAAGTAGTAAGAAGAGGTGGAAGGAAACACCATGGTGGAATGAGAAGACAAAAGATATAGTAAGGGAAAAGAATAGAGCCTTTAGGAGGTGGTATCAAAATAGGACGGTAGAGACAAGGAAAGAGTACCAGGAAAGAAGGAGGTGAAGAGAGTAGTGGCTGAGGAGAGAAGAAAGTGGATGGAAGAGTGGACAAAGATGATGGAGGATAGTGAAGGTACAAAAAAAGGTCCTGTATGGGATGGTAAAAAATAAGAGGCGGAAGGATCCTACGGATTATGTTAGAATGGTGAACAAAAGGGGACAAGAGATAGAAAATAAGGGAAGAACTGAAGAAAATGTGGAAATAATATTTTGAAGAACTTCTGAACCCAAATGGAAACCACGGCGAGGAGGAAGAAATCGGGGAAGAGGAAGATGAACTGCAAACAGAAAAGGACTTAACATGGAAAGAAGTGGAAGATGCAGTGAAGAAGATGAAAGGAGGGAAGGCACCGGGTGTGGATGAGTTGAGTGTGGAGATGGTGAGAGCAGCAGGAGAGGTGGGGATACACTGGTTGTACCGAGTGATGAGGACATCATGGAAGGAAAGGAAGACCCCAGAGGACTGGAAAAAAGGAATAATTGTCCCGATCTTCACGAAAGGTAGTAGAACAGATTGCAGAAACTCTCGGGGAATAACACTGATGAGTCATTGTGCAAAGATCTTCGAGAAAGTTTTGGAAAAGAGAATTAGGACAAGGATAGAAGGAGGGATGACGGAAGAACAACATTGCTTCAGAGCAGGAAGGTCCACAGTGGATTTGATTTTTGCTGTAAGGCAGTTACAAGAACAGCACTATGAGTATGGAACAGATCTACTGATGGCCTTCCTGGACATTGAGAAAGCATATGACAGTGTATGCAGAAACAAAGTATGGAAGTCCCTGGAGGATAGCGGAGTAGAGAAATGGACTATAAAGAGGATAAAGGAGATGTACAAGGGAAGCGTGAGCTGTGTGAAAGTGGGAGGAGAGAGATCAGACTGGTTGGAACAGAGAAACGGCCCGAAACAAGGAAGTGCACTGTCACCGTTACTTTTCATTGTGGTGATGGATGACATAATGACCCGAGTGGCACAAGTAATTAGGGAAGGAAAGATGAAAGCAATGGTGTTTGCAGATGATTTGATGATTTAGGGAAATGAGGAGGAGGTACAGGAACAGTTGGACGTGTGGGATGAAATTTAGCATAAATAAGAGTGAGTTGGTGATCACAACAAGGAAGAAGGAAAGAACCACAACGGGAATAACAATTGGTGGGGAACAGCTGAAGAAAGTGGAGAGTTTCAAGTATCTGGGAAGCCTGATACAAGATAATGGAAGAAACAATAGAGAAATAAATGAGTGGGGAAGGCAGGCAGATGCATTTCGGAGGAGTGTGAGAAGCATGTTATGGAGCAAGGATGTCCCTCAGAACAGCAAAAAGATCATTTATCGGACGTACTATGTCCCTATCCTGACGTATGCCTCGGAGACCTGGGTTATGAAAGGAAGGGAGAAGAGCAAAATACAGGCCAGTGAGATGAGGTTCTTGAGAAGCAGTATTGGAGCAACAAAGATGGACAGAATAAGAAATGAGAGGACCAGAGAATTAATGAAGGAGGAACCATTACAGGATGGTATAGAGAAATCTAGACTAGATGGTATGGACATGTAAAACGAATGGAGGAGAAGAGGATACCCAGGAGAGTACACGAGACGAAGTGGGAAGGAAAGAGACCGAGAGACAGGTGGCTGAAGGGGGTGGAAGAAAGCGTGAAGAAGAGAGGAGAAGACTGGACAAGGGTGGAGGCGGAGAGATGGTGGGAAGACAGAAGACGTTGGAGAGGCTTGTGTTCCAAACAGACCCGGCCAGTGGCTGGAAACTGTGCAAGATGATGATGATGACCTCCTCCATTTTGGTCCGTATTGACTAAGTGATGAAATGTATTGTTGCCAATGCCCATCAATCAATACAACAAATTATATTTTACAAAAGGGGGCGTGGTGGTGCAGCGGTCAAGCTGTTGGCCTCTCACCACGGTAGACCGGGTTCGATTCCCAGTCAATGCATGTGAGATTTTCAAAGTGAGATGCCATGTACTGTGGTTCGGATTCCACGTAAAAAGGAGGTCCCGTGGCTTATGATCTCGCGATTAACGGTCACGTAAAACTACAATCTTCCTTCCTTTCCTTTTTATATTTTACAAAACTAGTAGGGGGGAAAAATAAAAGGTATGTATACTCCATATCAACCATTATTGACACAAGAAGATTGCGTGCTGTTCTGCTCCTGGGTGACGACATTGTCATCTTTACAAAACTAGTTTTGTAAAATATAATTTGTTGTGTATTGGCTTTCATGGCCAGTGAATTAAAACTCAGCAATTTTTCTAGGTTTGTGCCGTGTCTTGTGTGGGGTTTCGCCTAGGACACCAAGCTGGGGGTCCAGAAAAATGTAGACACTCTTTGTCAGTTAATATCTATGGAACAAAATGACATACTGTTACAATTTTCGCAGGGGGGAAGGTTATTTCATGTGTTCAAAGTGACCCCCAACAACGTCGATGTCGGTGAACTGCTTGTAACGTGTTTTTCGAGGGGTTTTTATGCCACTGGCATAAGTCAGTAGGAAGCCATTCTATATTTATTTACGCGGCAAATTGTTAAGCCAAGAGAATTTTTCATGTTAATTTATTATTATTATTATTAAGATATTTTTTGGAGCATTTTATAAAAATTATAAGCATACAGATAGGTTTTCTATGTCTTAGAAAACGCTATCAAGCAAATTATTACGAACGACAATATCATAGAAAATTATGTGATTACAGAATTTTACGGAGTTTCGTCAGTTAGGATATTATGAGAGACATGACTCACTGGAAATTCAGGTACAGGCTGATTCTTGTCATGAAGTATTACGCAAGCTGGGTCGCAACGTCAAGAAAAGGCGGATAGTTGGAACGGAAATCGACTTCATCATCCGCGCGCCGTGTGTAATGAGCCAGAGAAGGGGAAGTAGCACCTGGGGAGCAGCCAATCAGTGGAGACCACGTAAGCTGGAAGTCGGTACCGAGGTGGGGAGCCGACGTGTGCATATATCGTTCAGCGCGCCGTGGAGTGGGGGACAATCTGTGTAGAACTTGCCGAGTATGGTTGCACGCAGGAGTCGCTCCGATGTTCCGTGGAGTGGGGGACAATCGGAAAAGACTTGACTAGTTCGGTTCCAAGTGTGTGTCGCTCCAATGTTCCGTGGAGTGGAGAACTATCTGTTTAAAACTTAACCAGTGTGGTTGTACGAGGGTATGGCTCCAATGTTCGGACCATAAAGTCACCAAATCTACAAGTATATCATCAAATATCGACGGAGATGACGACGTCCAGGAGACTGTGGGAAGCACACAGCATCATCCAGTACGAGGGAAATGCTTTGGCAATTTCCAGTGGTAAGCGCGAATGACGCAGAAATACGCAATCTCTCATTTCTCTTTGTTTTATATTTCATATTTCAGTAACTTCATAGCTTGGGAATAAGAGTAAAATCAATAATTTATCAGACTCCGTTTTCACGTAATTTTCTATCGGTAATATTAAAATCGCAACGCTCCAATTTAAATTTTAAACTTATTATTATTATTAATTTTGCTATACTTGTTTTATATAATAAATTCAATTCTTTTACAATGCAATCTTTGCTTTCAGTAGGTAGCATTAGATATAGACCAATTCCTTCTCCTGATACAATTGTTTGTTGGGTTAATGATCAAATCATACCACGATCTGAGTGAATAGATTCTTGAAGGTGTTCTACCAGAGCTAGACGTTGTTAAATACAAATTTAGATTTCAGCAGTGCGTTGAGGTCTTGGCGCCCATTAAAACAACATAGCTTAGGCAAAGGTAAACGGTTACATTTATCACCCAACAGTTAGGGGCAGCCAAACTGTTACACTTGTCGCTACCAACACGGGGCATTAATTAACGCTACACTTGTCGCCGACATCTTGGGGATGAAAACCTAATAACATTTGTGGAAGGAGAAGGGTATATATTTCTGTGCCTGTATTTTGGGAGTTATTTG
This sequence comes from Meconema thalassinum, assembly GCA_946902985.2. Taxonomy (NCBI): domain Eukaryota; kingdom Metazoa; phylum Arthropoda; class Insecta; order Orthoptera; family Tettigoniidae; genus Meconema; species Meconema thalassinum. The sequence continues at coordinate 197,786,534 of OX336395.1, forward strand.
TCTGTATCAGTGTATATCATTATGGGGGATGAGAAAGAAAGACAGATGAGGTTACGTAGTGGTTATCAACGGGAGAGTGATGATACGAGCAGTATGTCGAGTGATGGTAGTACCGGGGTAGCGGAGGTAAATCCCGATACTGAAACAGGGAGTGTAGGCGGCCAACCAGAATTAAAAACTTTACTTCTCGAGTTTATGTATCAGAACAAAGTTAGTAGTGATGCCTTAAATGCAAAGTTAGAACAGAATAATGCAAGATTAGAACAAAACAGTAGGGAAAATAAAGAAAGTACAGATTCCTTAAACGCCAGATTAGAACAAAACAGTAAGGAAAATAGAGAGAGTACTGAAACTTTAAATGCTAAATTAGAACAAAACAGTAGGGAAATGAGTGACAAATTCGAACTGATTAGAGGTGAGATCAGGGGGGTGATGGAAGAAAAGGCTAAAGAGATTATTGCAGATGTAGACAGAAAATTAGGAAAAGTACAGGAGAAGTTAGAAAGTAGAATCAGTACACAGGCTGAAAATTTAAAAGAACTAGTGCAACTGGAAACACAGCAGGTCAAAAAGCAATTGGGGGGAGAAATTGACAAAATTCAGGTAGCTACTAAAGAGGTTAAGGAACAGCTGGGGGGTAGAATTGAGAAAGTCCACTCACAAATAGTTGCAGAAGTAAATGATTTAAGAGAGAGTAATAGAGAGAGCATTAGCAAGATTGAGGAGAAACAAGCAAAGCTATATGATAAAGTAGAAGAATCAGAAGGAAACATTAAATTAACAGTAAACAGTATTGAGAGGAAGGCTGAGGAGAAAATCGCAGAAATAGAGTTAAAATTAAAAGCTAGGATCAGGCAAGAAAATAGTCAGAATAGCCAGTTTTTGTGAATAGCACACACAGGGAGGTAGAACTGGGTAAGTTCAACAATCGACAGGGGTGCCCAATGGAGTTCATGAACACTATAGAAAATAAATTCTGGGAGAGGTTGGAAAATGGTAGTATTGAGTGGTGCCAGGTAGTTGAAATTTTAGAACAAGTGTTTGTGGGGGAAACGAGGAATTGGTTTGCTGTCTACAGAGACAAGTTTACTGATATCAATGATTTTAAAATGAAATTCTGTGAAAAGTTCTGGAATGAGGTTATTCAGTCGCAGCATCGTGAGGGAGTAGTGTGTGGTAAATATAACCCTAAAGGAAGCTCCACCATGACCGAATACTTTTTAGGGCAGGTATTAGTGTGTAAATATCTGGATGGGTTGAAGGAGGAAAGTGATGTGGTAAGGTTGCTACTTAGGCACTTTCCCTATAGGATCAAGGAGGCTGCTTGTATCCAGAATGTAAAGACTATATCACAAGTAGAAAATTTGTTAAGCACATTTGATGCACTAGGGAGAGGGGGTTATGAGGACAATTTCAATCGGAACCAGGGTAATAATAATAATAGACCTAATGAAGCCAGGCATCAAGAAGTTCAAGGGAACGGTGGCGAAGGGGCCAACACTCAAAATAGAAATAATAATAATCAGCTAAATCAGAACAGAGGAAATGGCTATGGTAATCAGTATCATGGGAGGAACAATGATTTCAGGGGAAATCAAGGGAGGAACAATGATTACAGGGGAAATCAAGGGAGAAACAATGATTTCAGGGGAAATCAAGGGAGAAATTATAATGACAATAATTACAACCAGAATAGGGGTCAAGGAAGAGGACAGCCTAGTGGTAGTAATATACAGCCAAACAATGACAACACAGCCCAGAACAACCAGACCAGTTCAGTAGTTAGTATTACTACGGCCAGCTGTAGCGGTTCTTTAAACGCGAACCAGGCTGCGAAGTAAGGTCAGAATCTCAGTCTGTAGCATGCCCTGTCCATACAATTATACAGGAACCCTATGACCTAAATGTAAGAAATGAATTATTACATGAACTAAATGATGAAGGTATTATTCAGGAAGTGGTTAGTAAGAGCCCCATAGTTAAATTTAACGTGTCCGAGGCGTACTCAGATGTTTTAATTTATAGTGGTTGTATGAAGAGTTGCATAAGTAGTGCATTTTATGATAAAATGAAAGGAACTGGAGTAAATTTTGAGGAGATGCCAATTAAAAGCACTTTTGTTATCACAGCTGTTGGGAAGAGGTCCAAAGTAATTTCTAAGCAAGTTTTAGTAGTCATTAAAATTAATAATCATGTAGAGAAGCAGATTTGCCTTGTAATTCCAAATTTAGTATTCAGTGTTATCTTGGGTTCAGAGTGGCTAAGTAGAGTGTCTGGTAACTTATGTTATGATGTAGGGAGTTTGAAATTTAAATGGGGAGATTCTGAAGTAGAAGTAGCGTTCAATGACCATATTCAGAGGAGTAGTATTGTAGGTGAGATTTGTACTTTAAATGAGATATCGCCAGCCGTAGAGCGGGGTTCTCCATGTTTTGTGGGCAGTGTGATTACGAACGGTAGTCTAAAGGACTCGTTACGTGATGCTGCATTTCAGGGAAATATAGAGGATGAACAGTGTGTTCGGCTCTATGATGTGTTATTGTGTAATAGAAGAGTTTTTGAGGATCGCATTGGTATGGCCAATTGCTATACACATTCATTGAACGTTATTGATAGGTCAGTATTCACAGGACATAGATATCCTGTACCTTTCGCTTATCAGAGTGCAGTTGAGGCACAAATTAACCAGATGCTTGAAGATGGGATTATTGAGCACTCTAACAGTCCGTATGTTAATTCTTTGATCACGGTACCCAAAACCGACGGCACAGTTCTTATTTGTTTAGACGCTCGTTTGGTTAACAGTAGAATTAGTTCAGATCAGCTGAAATCTATGTCAATAGAGGAATTAATGCAAACATTTGAGGGGAAGAAGTATTTCACTTGTGTAGATTTGAGTTCCAGTTTTTGGCAAGTGCCACTTATGTACGAAGATAGACCATTTACAGCTTTTAGTCATAAATATAACCTTTATCAATTTTGTAGAACACCTTATGGGTTAAAGAGTAGTTCAGCAGCTTTAATTAGGGCTTTAAACATCGCATTAGGGGATGACACAGGAGAGTTTGTAACCATTTACATAGATGATATGGTAATTAGTTCACGCAGTTTTGAGGAGCATCGACGTCATTTAGATATAGTTTTTCAGAAGTTAGATCAGGCAGGGTTCACTTTGAAGCTGTCTAAGTCGTCATTCTGTAAGTCAGAAGTGACATTTTTAGATCATAGAGTGTCGAGTAGAGGTGTTACACCAGAGGAAAGTAGGGTTAGCATGTGTGGACAGTAGCAACAGGGCATCGTTACAGACACTGAGAAATATGTTAGTGGAGCAACGTGATGACGTTCATTTAAGGGAGCCACTTGCAAGGTTGGAAGCAGGTGACACAGAAACATTTATGGTTACCAAACGTATTGGCAAAACAGCATATGTGCTGGAGAATAGTGAGGGAAACAGATTATACGGGACGTAAAATATACATAGTCTCCGAAAGTAGGTGTCATAAAGTGAGGATGTTTAGCTGGCGAGCCAGCCTATCAAATGAGTAAGTGTGGTATTTGGTGCGTGGGAGGAGATGGTCTTCCAGGCAGGCGTATCAGAAGTCACACAGGGGGGTAGTATGTAAGTAAATGAGAGTTTTTAAGGTACAGGGAAATATGACGGGATTGTAGGATGCTCTTGAGCACTAAAATGTCTCGATACACCAAGGCCAGAATTTGGTAGTGCTGGTGAATTCCCATTTGTCCCCAAGAGATGGGTGAGCGCTTGGACAGGGTATTTTTGCTTAAGGCGTCCACGGGACAAAAGATGGGCCATCAGAAGGCGAGACAGTCCTTCATGAAACTCATACATAACGGCACACGTGATTTCTGTTTACGGCCTCGCCATGTAAGATTTGTAAGTGTGTAATTTAGGTAATTTGTACAATAGTATTATTTGTGTGAGGAGAACAGGTCTGTGTTGAGAACTAGTATTAAGTAGAATATGGTCTACGGGAACTTAAGAAGACAGGGCGATTACGGCACAGAAATATTTGGTGTTATATGTAATGCACATTTACTGTTTTTTTTTTTTTCAGAAGTCAATATAAATTTCATCTTTTATAAAGAGAGATCAAGTATTATGGTCACGAGGCGCTGCCACAATAGTGTGATCATGTGCTCAGTGATAAGTGAGATTAAATTTCACCATAAGGAAGGGACCTCCAGTGAAATTAGGAAGTTCTATGGTGATATAAATATATCAGAACACCTTCAATGCGTGTGATATGACATCATAAATACATAGTGCTCACACATTAATTATGTCTATTTTTCCAACATAGAGAAATTTGAGAGGCGGAAATATCCGTGGAACACTATTCTATATGTAAAACATTGGACTGGTTGCAAATTACAATCCATAGTGACAACAAACTTTGACGCAAAGTGCGTGAAGAAAAATTATGAGTGTATATATCTGTAATTTAGGGTGATTTTATTTATGTAATATGTATTTTGGATGGGGATTATTAACGTGTCTGGGATAATCGGATAATGGACCGTCGTCACGGTAAATCATCCGATGATCCGAGGCGAATATGTAACGTGTTTTTCGAGGGGTTTTTATGCCACTGGCATAAGTCAGTAGGAAGCCATTCTATATTTATTTACGCGGCAAATTGTTCAGCCAAGAGAATTTTTCATGTTAATTTATTATTATTATTATTAAGATATTTTTCGGAGCATTTTATAAAAATTATAAGCATACAGATAGGTTTTCTATGTCTTAGAAAACGCTATCAAGCAAATTATTACGAACGACAATATCATAGAAAATTATGTGATTACGGAATTTTACGGAGTTTCGTCAGTTAGGATATTATGAGAGACATGACTCACTGGAAATTCAGGTACAGGCTGATTCTTGTCATGAAGTATTACGCAAGCTGGGTCGCAACGTCAAGAAAAGGCGGATAGTTGGAACGGAAATCGACTTCATCATCCGCGCGCCGTGTGTAATGAGCCAGAGAAGGGGAAGTAGCACCTGGGGAGCAGCCAATCAGTGGAGACCACGTAAGCTGGAAGTCGGTACCGAGGTGGGGAGCCGACGTGTGCATATATCGTTCAGCGCGCCGTGGAGTGGGGGACAATCTGTGTAGAACTTGCCGAGTATGGTTGCACGCGGGAGTCGCTCCGATGTTCCGTGGAGTGGGGGACAATCGGAAAAAGACTTGACTAGTTCGGTTCCAAGTGTGTGTTGCTCCAATGTTCCGTGGAGTGGAGAACTATCTGTTTAAAACTTAACCAGTGTGGTTGTACGAGGGTATGGCTCCAATGTTAGGACCATAAAGTCACCAAATCTACAAGTATATCATCAAATATCGACGGAGATGACGACGTCCAGGAGACTGTGGGAAGCACACAGCATCATCCAGTACGAGGGAAATGCTTTGGCAATTTCCAGTGGTAAGCGCGAATGACGCAGAAATACGCAATCTCTCATTTCTCTTTGTTTTATATTTCATATTTCAGTAACTTCATAGCTTGGGAATAAGAGTAAAATCAATAATTTATCAGACTCCGTTTTCACGTAATTTTCTATCGGTAATATTAAAATCGCAACGCTCCAATTTAAATTTTAAACTTATTATTATTATTAATTTTGCTATACTTGTTTTATATAATAAATTCAATTCTTTTACAATGCAATCTTTGCTTTCAGTAGGTAGCATTAGATATAGACCAATTCCTTCTCCTGATACAATTGTTTGTTGGGTTAATGATCAAATCATACCACGATCTGAGTGAATAGATTCTTGAAGGTGTTCTACCAGAGCTAGACGTTGTTTAATACAAATTTAGATTTCAGCAGTGCGTTGAGGTCTTGGCGCCCATTAAAACAACATAGCTTAGGCAAAGGTAAACAGTTACATTTATCACCCAACAGTTAGGGGCAGCCAAACTGTTACACTTGTCGCTACCAACATGGGGCATTAAATAACGCTACATGCTGACCGAACTACGGCTGTCAGTGTCGCCAGTGTGATAGTCGCACAGGACGCCTCAATGGTTTCTCATAGCTCGTTCAGTGTAGCTGGCTTCTGTTGATGAACTTTATTTTTCAAGGTCCCCCATAGGTAGAAGTCAAGAGGTGTAAGGTCTGAAGACCGTGGTGGGTACTCGACTGCTCCTCTCCGACCTATCCATTGTCCAGGTAGATTTTCATCCAAGTAGGCTCTGACATCTCTGTGGTAGTGAGGCGGAGCGCCATCTTATTGTAGGTAAAATCTTTAATTTCCAAACACCTCTCGGATGGCAGGTAAAGTCGATGTTTGCAGCATATGAAGATACACCTCACCAGTTACAGTACCTTCAAAGAAGAATGGGCAAATCAAACCGCACGAAGACAGACCACACCACACATTAACAGTCGGTAGATTAACAAGTTTGTCCACGTGAACGTGAGGATTTTCAGGAGCCCAGTACACGCAGTTGTGGCGGTTTACAGTACTGTTCAGTTTGAACTGCACCTCGTCAGACCAGATAATCATCCCTGCAAACTGTTCATCCTCTCAAAGGATGCCTCCAAACCACTCGCAGTACTCAATACTTCGATTCGAGTCGTCCTCGTTCATAGTGTGCAGCCTATCTTGGAATGTACACTTTCCACTTTGCTGCTTTCAGAATTCGTCGTACACTTGATCGGCTTATCCCGCTTTCGTGTGCACCCTGATTCACAGATTTTTTAGGTGACCCGGTATAATGTTGCGACATAGCAGTGCTGGGAGCTGGACTTGATGTTTTTGGTCGGCCAGACCTTTCCTTATGCACATCCTGAGCAGTACTGTCGGCTTCAAATTTATCCTGAATATGATAAATTGTTGTACGTGTTGGTGGCTGATTTACGCCATTGCCACTGTACCTCCATGTTTTCGTACTTCCAGTACCACTTCATTACGGCCTTGCGTTGCTCATACAACAATCTTACTTCTTTCATTGCTCCACTGTCATCTGCTGGAAAACGCGCTAAGATTGTCGTGCCACTCATGTGACCTTCTTCAACTGTTGAGAAAACAATGGAAAATAATGGACTATGCTACCGCGCAAGAATTGTAACGGTATGTCATTTCATTCCAAAGATATTAACTATCAAAGAGTGTCTACATTTTTCTGGACCCCTCGGTATACAAGACAAAATAGCTCTACAAAACACTACCAAACACTACCAAACCCACAAACGGTCTCTGCTCTTCAAGAGCAAAAACTTAGAAAGTGGGGCAACTAATACTGATAAACATTAAAGCATTAAGCACCCAAAAAAAAAAAAGTTTTTATCATTTTAAATGATCTTGTCGACTTCGTCGTTACGCTGGGGTCTGGCGTTACGTTACGGTGACGGGCCGAAATGTACCCAGATGCACTGAGGTGTGTGACGTCATAGTACCACTTGGTGCATGTGTTCCCCGACAATCTCTACTTCGTTAGTATAAGACAAAAATCCCCGATTCTTGGATGTCAAGGGTAATCTCGTGAACCACTGGATGGATTTTGATGCTGTTTTCACCATTCTGTAAAGGATATCTCGAGGAAAGATTCTGTATAAAATAATTCATGTATGATGAAAGGAAGCCAAGCAGTAACGATTTCAGTGAAAAAGTTGAAAACAAACTTGGTGTCCGTGCGCTTCTTAAGCTTACGCTGGGCAAACCGTTAAACATATCAATATACTATGAGCATAAGAATTGGTCAGTATGAAAAGTTCTACAAAAAAGTCCGCGAGAGCATATCTCTATCTATAATACGTCGCCCACTATAAGTGTTTTTAGACTGGATGGAAGGGGCATGTCCCCATGCGCTCTGGTGAGTGTGACGGCATCCTGCGCGCTTGACCTTGCTTTGCGCTTGGTTTGCACTTGCCATTCACGAGTAATTTGAAACAAGGTAAAGTATTATAAAGCAAGATAAGTATTATGCAGATAATTTTCTAACATGTCAAGAGTCTTTGGCTTCGAGCGAAGCGAGAAGCCTCCAACCTTTCTAGCATTTTTCAGCATTTGTAGCATTTAAAATGGTACAAAGTCTAGTCTTTCAGACTGACTGTCACTTTTTTTAAATATATCTACAATGTTGCAAGACTGAGAAATGACGATCCCATCAACAAACAGTCTTCCTCCCCCAACTAATCTATGCAAGTGTAGCTAGTATTGCTGTGATACACTTTAGAAGTAAGTCCCTAACTAGATTTGTAAACTAATATGCAGAGTACTCTGCTGAGATGATGGTAAAAAGCTTGAACTGGAACATAAAAGAAATTGAAGGTGTGTATAAATTTAAATGTGTGTTGGTCTTGGAGATCAGTGAGGCTCTGAATGTCCTGTCAATGCTAGTGCTAACAATTTTTCAGAAACATCTCTGCTCGAGGATCGACGATCTTGGTGAGTGCCCCATTTCCTTACCCCATTATCCAAAACCAGCTCGAGTGTGTATTAGTAGTAGCTATCCTCATTATAACTGTTATTGTACGGTACTTTAAAGTAGTAATCACCTACCTTCCATCATTCATTTTGGTTAGTTACTAGAGGTTGTGGTTTGTAGCATTTTTGGCCTATTTTCAATTTTGAAAAAATAGGATTATGAGATCACCTTTTGTCCGTGTGTGTCCCCCTAATAACTTCTATACGGCTGGAGCGATTTCAATGAAACCCGGAAAGTTCATAGCACTATTCCCGGCAACCCTGACCGTGCCCTTCAAATTTAGTTACGTCTCACCAATCCAACATGGCGGCTGTGCGAAATATTTCACCAGCATTCAATATCTCCGAAACTATTCCCGATATAACTTTGGAATTTATTACGGTGATAAAGGGAACTACTAGAAGTTCACCTATGTGACTTTTGAAAAACTGGTAACTACAAAACCAAAATGGCGGCCACGCAAATTTGCGACTTTTAAATTGAAGTTTCTCGCGATTTAACCAACCAAACGCAATAAAACTTGGTGCGGTATATGTTTATACACATTGTAATGCACCGACATCTAACTTTGTTCAGTTGTTTACATAACCACAAGATGGCGGATGTGCGAAATATTTCACCGGCATTCTATCTCTCTGAAACTATTAGCGGTATCACCCTGATATTTTGTACGGAGATAAAGGGCACTACTGGAAGTTCATCTATAAGACTTTCAAAAACTGGTTAACTACAAAATTAATATGGCGGCCAAGCGAATTTGAAAATTTTAAATAGAACTTTCTCGCGAATTAATGTTCCAAACGCAATGAAATCTGGTACAGGAAATGTTTACACACATTGTAATGCACTGGTATCTAATTTAGTTCAATTGTTTACATAACCTCAAGATGGCGGCTGTGCGAATTTTAAAATTAAGTTTTTATTTCTTGTGTGGTAATCAACTGATCGAAGTGAAAGTTTGGATAATAAACCAATGCATTAATTTTCCTCTAATGGTACATGACTCTATGGCCTATACATTTAGCTATCCAACATGGCGACCATCCAAAATATTTAGACGGCTCTGAATATCTACGAATCTATTATAGCAATCAAACTGAATTTTTTTATGTTCATAGGGGCTATGAACTTAAGTTCACCTATAGGACTTTAAATAACCTGGTGATCACAAATCCAACATGGCGGCGACGCGAAGTATAAATATTCACATGGATGTTTCTCGCAATTTAACCATCCGAGTGCAGTGAAACTTGGTACAGTAAATTCTTATACGAATGTTAATCCACTGGCATCTAATTTATTTCAGTTGTTTCCATAACCACAAGATGGTAGCTGTGCAAAATTTTAAAATCTCCTTGTTACTTCTTGTGTCCTAATCATGCGATTGAAGTTTGAATCAAACTGAAATTTTAAATGTTGATAGTGGTAATTAACATGCGTAGGATACATGAAAATAGGCTGTATAGTTCTTCATGGAACTACTTGTTGTATTTGAAATCTCTGTAGCTTCTAAATTTGTCGGGTTTAGATTTTTTTTTTACAAATTGATTAAAAACATAATTTCTCTCCTGGAATAATTGGCTCCATGATGGTCTGTATTGACTTACATAATTAAACATCCATTTAACAATAATTACTTGTCCATCACATGTCTGACGAGTCTTTGCCGTTTTGAAGAGAGTGCGCCGCAGGGCTTCCAGCGACTCACTTTTCTCACTATTATTCACTAATTTCAAAGCAGCCTCGCTTTTCTCACTATTTGATAAAATTACTCACTATTCTCACTTTTTTTTTGCAAAACTGGTCACATTCTGCAATCAAAATGGTCTCGTGCACAATCAGATTGCTAGAAACGACCCAAAATATACCCATGAATGGGTAGTTCATTTTTCTGCCACCGGTGCCTGAGCGCGCTGCCGGCAGCGAGCCAGGCGGCCAGAAAGCATGAAAAGCTTCCCTAGTGCAATACCACAGCCGGAGCCGTGCAGCGATCGCTGAAAATTTTAACAAATCTTTTTTTTAACAAAAGTTCACATTTATATTTCTGTTTTACGATTTAAATTTCTTGAGTGATGCATTGATTTTCCTATCCATTATTTCCAAGTGTCCTCTAACTACATGAAAAATCACAAACAGTACTCAGAGACATTAACATAGGCGCAATTTGGTTGACATTTTTGGGGGGCTAATTTGTTTTTCAGATACACATCCTTAAAAATGTTATCTATTTCAATACAGTTTTGTCACATTTTTGGGGGGGCTATGGTTGGTTTTAGGGAGCTTAGCCACCCAAGCTCCCCCTAATTGCACCTACAGATATCAACAAACGTTAAAATTATGAACCAGATATACGGCCATAAATGCGAATAATGCTATGAATTTACTCACTATTTACTCACTTTTTCATTAAAAAACTCACCTTTTTTTTCACTTTTTTTAAGAAAAACCACTCACTATTTCACTATTTTTGGACGAGAAGTGGATGGAAGCCCTGGTGCGCCGTCAACTGTTTACATCTATCAGCATGGAATGTTTAGTGAGGGGGAAAATGAGAAGGCATGTGTACTCTGTATCAATCATTATTGACACTAGAAGATTGGGTGCTGATCTGCTCCTGGCTTATGACATCGTCATCTTGGCCAATTCACCAAAAGATTTGAATGAGATTTTAATTGGCAGGTCGAAAGCAAAAGGAAGTAGGAGACCTTACGACCTTAGCCTGAGCCAAGAGGCAAATGTCAGGATAGGACCTTAGCATGCACCAAGAGATAAATGCAAAAAATACTGTATTTATCAAGAGATGGTAAAATGGCAGAACAGTACGGTATTGTTTTATAAAACCAAGATAATTATATGCAATTTACAAAAGTCAAATTTTAAGCCAAATTCAATATTTTTGCTGAATCCAAAACATACTTAGCAATGTAGGTCTAGAACTTGGACTATGACTATCATCATTAATGCTAAAAACCACAAGCTCAGTGTTTGATAATTGCATGGGAGTGTTACCATTTACAGTTAGTTCAGTGAAACTACAGAGCTTATGTGTTGTGTTGACATCAGTCTGCGCCAAATATTCAAGGTGTAAAGTATCGTAACAAACTTTCCTTCAACTTTCGATGCTATTGAAAAATAAATGACAAATGGGTGTTTCAGCGTTTCTGGCTTGTGTATTACTGCCGGCTTTCCCTGCAGAGCCACTTGCTTACTAGCTCGGAGCCATGCTTGGGGAAGTGAGCTACACCACGATATTTAATGTACAACACTGCCTAGTCAGGCGGGTGGGTAGGGTAAAGTCCATGTGTGCGTTCTCTCTCGGTATGGTCATGCCTGGTTGAAGTGTTGTGGCTGCCCAACGTACATACTGGGACAAAACGTGGCTTGAGAAATGCTTGGAAATAAAGTACCATAAGTATTTATTAAATTTAACACACCTTAGTTAATAAATAATGAAAATAGAATACATTATACCAATTTCGGCCACATTGTTGCCCTCTTCAGTAACTGTTTTCTAAAAGAAATCAAAACTATAATAGAGCGTCGAAAATCTGAACTAATTGGGACTGGATTTTCAAACATAACCTAGAAATTCCTAGTTACACTAAAAATGTTAAGATAAATAAAAATAAACACTTTATGTACTTAACATATGTACATGGATTTATTTTTATCTTTAAATCCAGAAAAATGCACTCATTTTACAAAAACAATTCACTACATCATTTTACAAAAACAATTCACTGCATATTTACAAATTTACATATGTACTGTACGTATGTATACACAAAAATATAAACACAACTGTACGAAAACACTAAAATATTTTATTTTGCGTTTTGTGAGTTTAAGTGATTAAAGCGTGCGTTCGCATTTTTTACTTTCGGATTATTGACGCTCTACTGTATTAGAATTATGAGCAAAGTTGTTGAATCATAATTTAACTTAGGTTTTTCTTTGATATTTTTTTTTTTAATAAAAAGTATTCAAAAAACAGATCTGAAACTATGTGGGCTTAAAATTGACGATACTCTAAAAAAAATTTCTGATAAACATGTATATCAAAAATATCTGGTGATAGTAAAAAATGTTTTTAAATAGATTCAATTTTAACCCTTTATGGGATAGTGGTCTCTATATTAACCACGTGTCATAAGGAGAGATTATGCTTTCAAAGATACTGATAGTTCAATCTTTCAGCCTAATTTCCGAGAATTTTCATGCCAAAGTGCCAGTAGTACTAAAAATCAAAAATTATATGCGTATCTACTTGACATAAGGAGTTGGATAAAATTTAAAAAGAACTAAAAACATTAACTATTAAAGTGTAAAAATGAAATATAAATAAAAATAAAATTACAATAATAAAAGAAATATAAAAATGAAAATAATAAACATCACTCTAAAATAATTATGAAAATAATTGTAAAAATCAATTCAAAATTAGTTAAATAATTAATTCAATAAAACTATCTAAATTAAATCTACTAGAACATAAATTGAAAATTAAAGATAAATATATAAACATTAAAATTAGAGGAAAAAATAACAATATTTATAATTATAATAATTAAAATAAATTAAAATGTAGAAACACATAAAAAATAGTTTTGCCCTATAAAGGGTTAATAATATCTTGAGATGGTTTTTTGTAAGATGAAATAAAACTCTTTGCTGAGGGTAGCCTGCAAGCAAATGAGTTGGTTTGAGGATAAAGACCTGCCTCTCGTAGTTCATGTGGTCTGTTTTGAATATGAGAATCAGTGTCTCCTGAAACCTCTAGCTATGTCTGTAATGTTTTTCCCTGGTTAATTGTAAAAAACCAGCATGTCTTATGAAGTTTTTATTTTGTGTGCTTCTCTAGATTTGTTTTCCACTAGCTCTACTGTTTCATAGTTTACTCTATTGTCCTTTGAACTCCACGTTTATTTTGCAGAAGCCCTTGTTTTAATTATTAGTCTTTAAGTACTTTTTCTTGTTGTATTTCGATGACATGCCTCATTCTTTGTCCGTATTGATTTGTTGATTACGGTGAAACCTCTCAAATTCTAATTAATTAGGGCTGTAGCCTGTTCAGATTAGCCGAAAGATATCCATAACATAATAACCTGCCCTCGTTAGATGAGTTGGCAACAGTTAATGTCAATGAAGAATACAGCGTACATGAAATAGTGAGTCTGACGCAAAGTCATCATGACGGCAATGTAGCTAGTGACAGTGAGGAAGAAGAAACTTCAACAAACAATGTGACTTCTTATACTGAAGCTGCATCTGCTCTTGACATCGCATTGCGTTTCGTAGAACAACACGCAGAAGCCTCGCCAAACGATATCATGTTCATGCGACGCTGTTGCACAATTGCCTCCACGGAAAGGTTTTTGTCACTTTGACAATTGAAGATAACTGATTTCAAGTGGAAGATTAAGTTATATTTTTTGTTACTATCGTTATTTCATTGTTTTTGCAAAGTGATTAATCTAAGGAATTACAATAACCGACTTTTCTGTATTTCTATCCCGGATTTAGGCACATTTACACTTTGTTAGGTATGCTAACTGTACTTCTTTGTTCATTTTGCAACTCATCATCATCATCATCCATTTTCCGCCCCAGCAAGCCGGGTACGGGTATAAATGAACCTCTTCCAGTTTGTCTGGTTCTTCCACATATTGTGCTCCATTTTTTTCTGCCAATCTTGGCCAAGTCTCTCCAGATTTGCGTCTCCCAAATGTCTCGAGGCCTTCCCCTTGGTCTCTTACCTAGGATGACCTGGTCAAAATGTAATTTTGCTGTTCTGTCAGGGACAATTCTCTTTACATGCCCATACCATTTCAATCTATATAGTTCTAGTGTGTCAAGCAGACTTCTTTCCAAGCTTGATGAAAGCCTCTTGAAATGGAGACGAAGCTTGGCCGATTTGACTTTCATGCATGGTGATGTATTGTTCTTTCTACCAACGATCCTTCGTATGAAGTCAACAAAGTCTTAATATGACTATGAGTTTTTTAACATACTTTTAACTCTTTCTATGGGTCGAATTCCCTAGATTTTCAGACACGGAATCCTGCTATTATATTTTATAAAAACTCTTAAGATTATCACAAGAGTCATATAAATTGCACTTTAAGTTTGCATTTTAACATATACTATTTTTAATGTGTTTTTCCATTTGTTTGTAATATTCGTAAGGTTTTCTTAGGACAAGTTTTAATCAATGTATTTGTACCATAACTGTCCTCATGATTTTTATGTGTCATTTTCATCAAGTTTTCTCATGTTAGTTTGAACCTTTTTAATGTTATTCCAAGATTGTACTGACAATATGTTTATGTGTATGGCTGATGAAGGGGCCATTATGGAAGGCTTCGAAACATGTACCAAATGGGTATAATATAGCCCCTTGACTGTGAAAAGTTGTGTATTGATCAGGCGGAATACCTGTCCCTTTAATATTTTGACTTTTAATCAATACGGAACCTTGATTGATTCTACGAATCCTGCTACTTGTCGTCTGGGTCCAATTACAGGTGGGGCTCGATGTGACGACCACCGACGTCAACACAGACACGGTACCTCCGTACCATGTTCTGGTACACACGATCACTAATCCCTGCTCCTCCAACATTCACCGCAGCCATAACCCGCGCCAGTAGGTCTTCCTCGGATTCCACAGGGCTGTCGTGAATCAACGTTTTTATAAGACCCCACAGGTAGTAGTCTAGGGGTGTCAAGCCGGGCGAACGTGCAGGCCAAGCAATCGGGCCACCATGACCTATCCACTGTTGCCCAAATCCATGGTGCAGATGATCTCAGACCGCAAGTGAAATATGAGGTGTGCACCATTGTGCTGAAACCACATGTTTTGGCGCACATGCAGTGGCACATCGTCTAAGAACTCGTGCAGTAGGCTACGTCTTCAAAGAATACCAAGTACGCGGCACCCGTGGGATTTCGTGGAAGAAGGTAGGGGATATGGGACATCAGGTGATCGTTCAATGACGTACATACTCTAGTCCAAGGCCATCCAGACAGCGCTCCCCGAGCGCTAGCGCCCCGGCCATGCTCGAAGCCTGTGCTCTGAGCGCTTTGGTGGAAGGTAGTTTCAGAAATGGTGGGAGGAGCTTGGCTGGCTGAGCGCGCTGAAGTGTGCAGCTGATCCATCAGTCGCTAGTCTAGTCCAATGCGCTTTGTTAACAGCGAGTAAGTAAATCAGTTTCGCATTGGTCATTACTGAACAGCATACAAAAAGAGGAGTGGTGAAGCGGCAGTCTTTAAAGCAGAATGGGAAATTTCACTTTTCTGCACAGCTTATAAAGGGCATGCCAAATGTTTGGTGTGCAACAGAGATGTAATGTGTTAAAAAGAACACAATTTGTTGTTGAATTTTCCTCTTTAATATGTTCACATTTCAGTTTGGAATAAATAACAATATTCTTTACTGAACACTAGTGTTTGTTTCCTGCACATTCCATACATCGGAGTACCATTCGATTTGTATATGCTGTATATTTGCTATGGCAAAAGAGCCCTATTAATATGTCAACAATCTCACATGAGCCGTCAGCCGCACGACTGTACGTACGTATCTAGTCAGCGTGGTCCGAACGTCGTCCGTCTCCTCGCTGTCACAGTGTAGTGGTGGTAGGAGAAGGAGCGCTAGTCTGAGTGCCCAGTGCTCCCCGAGTGCAATGACTGGATGGCCCTGCTCTAGTCAGTAGCGCCGAAAATGCGGGAGATTTGAACGTATGCTGTGGTGGTTTTTGCGGGCAGCAGTAAGACGGTACGTTTCCGGACACAAGTTTGTATGCTAAACTTAAACGTCTTGGTCCCCACTACAAACGCTCAATGTCTGTATTGGGAATTTAGGAACACCCTGTATAATCCCAATTACTGGGAAAATGTTGAACTTGGAATGCACCTTGTAGAAACATCTGGAAGCATTTGTCCATGAAGTCGCCAGGAGTCTGATGATGATGATTCAAAACTATTTGAGTTTGACATGTCAACTTACTAATCAACTTTTCAACTGTTCCCAATGCCCCTAGTGATTCATGGCTGATTCAGTCTAATGTAAAATGGAGAGCCAACAGCAGATTCTTTATGGGTATAAAGGTCGCTCAAACCCCGATTCTGGCAATGCTTACGTCTAGCCTTACCTTTTGATTGTTGCCCATGTGAAGTTTGTAGATTTCTGTTTCAGCGGACGCCACTGAGCAGATGCGTCAGGACTACATCAAAGAGCTCATTACAACGGAGCAGGCTTACATCGAGGATATGTCCATTGTACACGACGTGAGTATTCTGCCACGTTCATAACCTGTAATTCTTAGTTATTCGTTATCATATTATCCCTTTGCATACTCCATCTTCATCATCATCATCATCATCATCATCATCATCATCATCATCATCATCGTTTCTTCACTCCAGCAAGCCGGGTGCGGTTATATATGAACCGTCTCCAATTTATTTGTCCTGTCCATCCATAACTGTTGTTCCTGTATTATTAATAAGAAAAGCGCACAGTTGTGCATACAAATGTAACTAAGGTTTACAAAGTTGGCTAACGGAGATTCCTCTCTTTGAGCACTTAATGGCATGCTACCAATCACAGTATTCATTGCATAATTCACATTCACAACAGGGTTCATGAAAAGTCTTCTTCTTCTTCATCATCTTATCCCACTTCAAGTGGGGTCGATGTTTCTGGCAAGTCTTTTCCATTTTATTCTGTCCCACACATCGTCGTCCCCTAACTTTTTCTCCATTAGGTCTTCATGGATATTGTCAGTCCATCTTCTTCGAGGTCTGCCTCTATTCTTTGTGCCATCCACAACCAGAGACATCGCTCTCCTTCTTACATAGTTATTATCCCGACGCATAACATGCCCATACCACAGCAGTCTTCTCCCCTGGATTTTCTTGGAGACTTCTGTTACTTTTACTGTGCACCTGATTTTCTCATTTGCGATGTGATCAATCCTAGTGATGCCACTCATCCAGCGCAGCATTTTTATCTCAGTCACATCCAGCTTATGACATTGTGACTTAGTTATTGCCCATGTCTCCGCACCATACATCATGGCTGGCCTCACAGCTGTCTTGTAGGCCTTTCCTTTCACCCTTATATTGAGCCTTTTGTCACACAGAATGCCAGAAAACCTTTTCCAGTTCATCCAGGCTGACTGAACCCTGTGGTTAATCTCAGTATTTATGTTGCCATCTTCAGATATGGTTGACCCAAGATACTTGAAGCTACTGACTGGCCTTAAGCTTACTCCATCCATCTGCACTACCGGTAATTCATTGCCCTCACCACCAAGGCACAAATACTCGGTTTTCTTTTGACTGATTTGCATGCCTCTGGTCTCCAAGGCTTCTCGCCAGTTCTCCAGTCTTAGTTCTACATATTTTATGTGAATAGCCATGTACAGGTAAATTTGTGACCCTGTATCTCAATGGTTGATTAGGTTGCTTCCATGTGTGGTCTGTCATGGCACTTGTGGCGTAGAATTCCGGCCAGATGGCTTCTCTCTTCTGTTTCTTTCTTTCCTGTATTTGATGCCAGTTGTTATCTCTAGCTTCAAGGTCCTTGTAAATTTGCTTCTCCCACACATCGCGAGGTCTTCCTCTTGCATACCTGCCAACTCTCCCGATTTAGGCGGGAGACTCCTGATTTCAGACCATTTCTCCCGCCCTCCCGCTTAACGTATTAAATCTCCTGATTTTTCAAAAACCCCACGCGTAATTTCGGATTTAATGTGTCGTCTATCGAACGGACCGACTTTACGTGTTTTGAAGTTATATCTCGATACCGCAGTTTCGCTCTGTATCGATAATCGACAACTGCGTACTAACTCCCACGTCGCGTCCTGCTGTTATAAAAAGTTGGCTTCGAATAAGTCTTCGTTTGAAATCGGCTTCGAATAAGTCTTCGTTTGAAATCGTCGAAGGTTAATTCAGCGCCTGTTCCTAGATGTGTTGCATAAAGACCAGTGGGTGAGAGGTAGTTGTACGCTGCGGAATATTGTATCTGTTTCACATGTGAAATTATATGATTTGTGTATAACTTAGTTTGATGTTGTTGGCGTTAATATGCCGGTAGGCTATTGTGATTTTTCGATCTGAGTGTTTGCGTCGGTTCTTCGGTAATATGGCGAAGAGGTATGATGTGACATTTAAAAGTGTGTACAAAGATAACATTCCCAGGGTGTCTACCTGTAACGGAAGTAACGAATTTTATAAATGGGCAACGAAAAAGTAACGAATTTTACATACGGGTAACGAAAATTTTCCGAATGCGGATTGAATCATTTAAACTCGCGCCTCTAGGCTCAGAGATTGCGATGGAGCGAGTTTCACGCAAGCGGCGCCGATTTCATAAGCTATATTTAGAGCCCTGCGCGGATAGACAAAACGTTATCCGCCCCGCATCCGCACGGCTGTTATCCGCATTCGCCTCGCATCCGCAAGACTGCTATCCGCATGACTTTTATCCGCATCCACGCGACTTGTATCCACAAGTTTGTTATCTGAATCTACTGGCATTACAATAATATTTTCAATGTGTTGCTTTATACTTTATCTCTAAGAGCGTTAAAAATCCCTCAGTATGCCTTCCTTCGGAGGGGAAGTAAAGCCGGCGGTCCCATGTCATAGATTTATGGCATGTTAAAGAACTTTCCACTAATTACACCTTTGTGAAACTAAATTCTGTAGGTTAAGAATGTAAACAACGCTCTTAGGTTTCTATGTTCGTTGCCAAGAGCCGACTGCGGTGGCGTCTAGTAGCTGAGTTCTGAACTAAGCCTAGTAGTCATTGACGGTGGCGTTTGGCGGCAAAAGTAGGAACTATTTGAAAAATTCTAAGTTGCAGTCTGCACTTAAATTAAAAAACAGATACACACACTAATACAGCCATCACAATTAACACCGGTTATCAGACAGATTCTACACACACCCAAAGTACACGGGGCTACATGACCCCGTTGTCGCAGCCCCTAAACTTAAGAACCAACCCATACTTTATCTTTTAGACATTTGAGCAGAAAGTCGAACCCTTAGGCTATGTACTGTAGGCTATGTCATGTACTATATTTAAAATGAATGTTATACAGCTAGAATTACAACCCTTTTCAGTTCGGAGTGTTGATTGTGCTTAATGACATAATAAGCGTAAATTAACATCTTACATTTGTCATGAAAAAACATAACGGAAAAAATATGATATGTCATAAACATCCGGGCCCTAGTAAAGTAGAGTGGGGGGGAATTGTGCGCACTTAAGCAAGAATCGGTCTTGTGATGGTCTCATAATAGATAACACAGCTGCAGCTATGAATAAGGGAGCCTTAGTAACTCTATATTCGATGTGTAGAAACAAATTTAATTCAAAAATAAATTTGGTGGACTATAATTCGAAATCTCGCAAATGTGCATTTGCGCACGATTTCTCACTCTGCAGGGTAATCATGCGCATGGGATGAGTGTTGGAAAGTCATACTAATATGATGTGAATTGGCTGAAACTTGCACTGAGCATTAATATTAGAATATTCCAATGCATTTTATAATAGCATAACAATGCAATGGTACTAAAATCCTGCAATTTTGGATATTAGAATAAAATATCTTAGTTTCGTCAGCATTAAAGGAGGCAATCCTATTTAGGCTTGTTCCTTCAGGTTGTCTCAACGTTAATGCAGGATATCTCTTCAAGAACGCATACAACCAATCTTTGCCTGCTAGACTTAACTTTATGGAAATTATGGGAAATCTTATCCTCCTCTGCAAACTTGAACTCTAACCGTCTGACAAGCTTGGTGGGCATTAAGCCGTAAAATAATTTTGCAAATGTCAAAAGGTATTCGGATTATTATGACTCCATTTCGTTGGTAAAAACAGCTTTACGAACTAAACGAGGTGGAGCAAGACAATTTAGCAGCGACTGCTTTTGTAGGATTGACTGGGGAATGTTGCAACTTCTCCCCACAACCCTTATATTCCTCCTATCATCCCTAATAGCACGTAGAGCTTTCTGCACATTTTCTGCTGGGTAGGAATTTTTCTCCGTTTTCCGTGTATAATTTCTTGGCATCTGGAGAACAAACACGAAATATTTTGCCATTAATGTCGCGTTGTATGTCTTGTATCATATATGTTCTGTGCACTATTACCCCATTCTGCTTTTAAAACGTAACTCACTGAATCCCGGTAAACTAATCTACCGTACAGTATTATATTGAAAAAAAAAAAAAAAAAAAGCAAAAAAAAAGCAAAACCATTGTAAACACTGGCATTTAAAACTACATTTAATTTTAAATAATTGAATCACAACTGTAGGCTTACCTTCTTATTTGCTAGCTACAGAAAATAACATGCAACGTATTAAGTTTCTTCATCCAAGTCCCCGGTTATCACATAGCGACTGGCATCATGCTGACTGTCCCTATCTGATAGGTACGATGACAGCTTGAGGGTATCAGTGAACTGAGTTGCTAGTTGTACTACCAGCTCGAAAAACATAGATGCGCACGGTTACCCGCTGCGCACAATTACCCAACTTTCCCCACGATATTCAACAAGTTTGGATTGTATTCTAAAAACTATCCACAAATTTTCTCCAAACATTATCCGCAGATTATCCGCTATTCGCAAAGCCATGCAAAGTATATCCGCATGGCGAAAAATGGTGCGGATATCCGCGGATATCCGCATCCGCGCAGGGCTTTAGCTATATTTCCCATGTCCGACCTCGAGGAAATGCATACTGAGGATACCCTGAGTGGTACACATCGTTCAGCGTATATTTTCGGCATCAAGATGACTTTTTAGTTTTGTGTGAAATATTTATCTGTGAGGAAGCCTGACTTTTTGCGAGACGTTTATTCGCGAAAACTTCTGAAATTATTCAGAAACCTCCCATTTCTCGCATTTATTTGGAGACTGTCAAATTGAAGTCCAGAAATAACGCTAAATAATTTAATGTCGCGATCTTGCGAAATGTTACCGTTTTGAAAAATATTCGAAATACGTAGGCTGTAACTTATTTTTAAAATCTGTCTCGTAAATTTGCGACATCCAGTATAGTTAATTCGAAATTCCGTTATAGGTCGATTTTTCCTTCGAACTTTGGTTCCATCAGATATATTATAATCTAACCGGTTATTTTGAAAACTTGTATAACTTGTATAATTCATGATTCGCATTTGAAAGAAAACGTGTCCTCTAGTCGTATTATTCGTGCAATCCTCTCCGAATAATTCTTAATATTTGATACCTACTTCGAACATTCATACTCAAGACGGCCGGCTGGCCGCACGACTTGCCTGCGGGAATCTCGTCAAATGGACCGAGATCGACGTCAGTAGCGTAAAATCATAAAACCCGTCCCCTATCGTGAACTTGTGACCACGAGGTCTGCGGGAATCCCGTCAAAGATGATTGGGCATCAATCACGAAACATTCCGAAACCTACTCGCTACTTTTCCCATGACTGTATACTTAGAAGCGTACGGGTAGCGAGAAGTGCATCTACCTACTTAGAAATGACAGCCTACGTAGCGCTGTGATACTAATTTCTCCTCGTGATCCACCCTGAACTGATGAGCTCCCAACCACAGCATAGGGACAGCGGGAATCACGGCGCCGGCCATACAACTTGTCCATAACTACTCGTGAATTTTAACCATGCCCAACCCTGAGCTTGCATCCACCATTCTGTCAGGACGAATAGACAATCGCTCGACGGCCGGGTGCGGCGCGGTATGCATAATATCACGAGGACAACTTGAATTTCGTAAAACGGCCGAGAGCGGTAGCGATTGCGATACATCGCGATATTTCACCGCATTCAATGACGAGGACAACTGTATTCTTGTCAAACGGACAGCAAGTGGCGCCGATTGCATAATAATGCTATCAAGTTTAATTGGAGGATTATCCATTTCACAAGGTCCGTATTGACGTGTACAATAACGATTCTAATGGGTTGAGGGGTCTGATTGATTGGGCGGAGACCCCTCAACCCATTAGAATCGTTATAATAATGCTATATTTCCTCGCGCCCGACCTCAAGGACAATGGAAATCTCGTCGAACGACTAAAAGTGACTCCGATTATTAAATCGCGATATTTATCAGTGTTCTATCGCGAAAACAACGGAAATCTCGACAAATGGGTGAGACCAGCGCCGATCGTGTAACATCTCGAAATTTCGCCGTACTTGACTGTGAAGACAGAATTCGGTTACACTCGGTTACAATCATGTAACGTCCCATAAATTTCTTCGTGATCTACCGTGGGGACAAAGGAAATCTCGCCACGGTCAAGAGCAGAGCAACCTCTTGGCAATTATAAAAACGCCTTGTGCACAAGACGACATATTAGCTGAAACAACTCATTTGATAATAAATATCTTGTATTTATTTATTATTTTTAAAATTTTTGTAACTCCCTAAGTGAATTGTATTTACCGCTTTAAACACAGTTCATTGCTGTCTTTCTCCACTGCGTGATGAGCCCATTTGCTTGCAGACCGCAGTCATATCTTGAATTCAAAGGTAACTAAAATTAACTAAAAGTTAACTAAAAGGTAGCTAAAATGTAACTAATTTTTACTTCATCCTTACAGTAGACACCCTGATTCCGCATATAACTGAGTCAAGAAGAGGCGCAACATTTGCATTTTGTAGTGTCTGTAGGTGTGATTTTAGTATCTCGCATAGTGGAAAGGGGGACATTTAATTTCCAAAATTAAGTTTTTTGTAAATAAATTTCCTAGCATGTTAACAGACACTCAACACAATTTTAATGAGGAAATGGGTGCTTTACATTCCCAATTTTGTAACTTCCAACTTGAGGATGTGACATCTATTGAAGAAGAAGAGAGAATTGATGTGAAGTGGGCACTGGTAGGCCAAATGATATGTAGTGGTGGGGTACTCAAGTTATGCTTTCCATTCTGACCATTCCGCATAGTAATGCAGAGTGTGAGAGGATGTTCAGGTCATCTCTCTCTGACAAGACTTTGGACAAACTTATAACTCTGAAGTCGATTCAGAAAGGGAAGTGTTTTGAGCAAGAATATAGCAAGACCTTTTTGAAGAGGGCAAAATCAGCCTCAGTCACCTGCAACAATGACCAATAATATGATCTTCGATACGTCACTAGGCTAGTTTTGTATGCCTGAGTGTGGTCGAAAGAAAGGTATGCTTGTTTGATAGACTAGTGAGAATTTAAAATTACTCAGTCTTAAGTACATTTGTACACTGGGATGTCATATCATGTTAGTCATGTACAGTTTAATAGTGTAACTTATATACTTATATATTTGCTGCAATGTCTTAGCCTGTGTATGTATTATGTTGCATCCCCCCCTTGTCGCCGCCGCGTCGAATCTCCCGATTTTTCACTTTGAGAGGTTGGTAGGTATGTCCTTGGTATCTTCCCAAGGACACTCTGGCCAAAGTACACTCAAGGTATCCTGTGGGGAGCCATCCTCTTCATATGACCATACCATCTCAATCTCTTGAGTTCTAGTGTCTCCAGCAGGCTCCTTTCCAATCCCAGTTGTTGTCGGATACCCCATTGCTTATTTTATCCATTTTCGTTTTTTGAAGGCAAGAATGGAGGAACTTCACTTCTATTACCTGGAGATGACTACTGTTTGTTGGTCCAGTAAGGGTTGCTGCTTCCAGTTCATACGTTAGTATAGGTGTTAGGTGCATCTTGAACAAACTAATCTTGGAAGCTTGTGAAAATGCATACTCGTTTTTGTCATAAAATTATAACCAACTTGTATGGACGTTATACTGTTCGTCTGAAAGCAAAGGTATTGAATTGGGAATATCTGAATATTTGAGGCAATCAATAATTTACCAGTCACATCTAAATGATTCAAGTGCATTTTTAAGTATAGATATTGGGTGTCACAACTACGCCATGTATTGTAACACCTCCAAGAACAGCCGATTCTCTAGATGCAATGAGTATAAGCCAGCAAATAAGGTTGTGACTTTGGAGGATATCAAAGGTAGAAATCTCAATTCCCTCTATCAGTTTTACAATTTCATCACTTTCCATCGCAAGTCTAGTTTAGAAACATCTTCTAAGTGTTTGTTGAAGCTATTCGAACAACTACTACGACAATAAGCCAGCTAATAAAGGGTGTAACTTTGGCAGATGTCGAAGGTAGAATTCTCAATTTCATGTATCAATTATTTACATTTTCACCAGAATCCATCACAACTCCAGTTTAGAAACATTTTCTAGAGCTTGAAATTCTCCCCTCTCTAATTTCCATCTTCTCCATCAGACCCCTTCCATTTAAAGAGACACTCCATGGCATATAAGGCGTCTGGCCTTATGACTGACTTATAATGTTTCAATTTCAAGTTAGGGGGGCGTGGTGGCGCAGCGGTCAAGCTGTATGCCTCTCACCAAGGCGGACCGGGTTCGATTCCCGCGCGAGATTAACGGTCACGTTAAACTACAAGCTTCCTTTTTTTTTCAATTTCAAGTTACGAGATAAGCACTTTTTGTTGTAAGTTTTCTTCGTCAACCGATTGGCCATTTCTAATATATTGAATCTCATGGATAACGCTGCCCTTTCAGATAAGTTTATTTTATTTGATTAATAATCATCATCATCATCATCATCTTGCACAGTTTCCAGCCACTGGCCGGGTCTGTTTGGAACACAAACCTCTCCAACGTCTTCTGTCTTCCCACCATCTCTCAACCTCCACTCTTGTCCAGTCTTCTCCTCTCTTCTTCACGCTTTCTTCCACCCCCTTCAGCCACCTGTCTCTCGGTCTCTATCCTTCCCACTTCGTCTGGTGTATCCTCCTGGATATCCTCTTCTCCTCCATTCGTTTTACATGTCCATACCATCTAAGTCTAGATTTCTCTATACCATCCTGTAATGGTTCCTCCTTCATTAATTCTCTGGTCCTCTCATTTCTTATTCTGTCCATCTTTGTAGCTCCAATACTGCTTCTCAAGAACCTCATCTCACTGGCCTGTATTTTGCTCTTCTCCCTTCCTTTCATAACCCAGGTCTCCGAGGCATACGTCAGGATAGGGACATAGTATGTCCGATATTATGATCTTTTTGCTGTTCTGAGGGACATCCTTGCTCCATAACATGCTTCTCACACTCCTCTGGAATGCTTCTGCCTGTCTCCCCCGCTCATTTATTTCTCTATCGTTTCTTCCATTATCTTGTATCAGGCTTCCCAGATACTTGAAACTCTCCACTTTCTTCAGCCGTTCCCCACCAATTGTTATTCCCGTTGTGGTTCTTTCCTTCTTCCTTGTTGTGATCACCATCTCACTCATATTTATGATAATTTCATCCCATATCCTTGTATTATTCCTTCCCACACATTTTATTAATGTTAAACTCGATTAACGCTGAAGAAAATATCATTGGATATCGACACATGTAAGTTTAAATATTAACCCTCAAAGGGCAGAATTTAATATGTTAAATCGTAAGACAGGTGACCCGCGAGCGGAATTTAATATATTATAGGGTCAGAGATCCACCGATACCGGCGCAAGTGGTGTGCTAAAAACTCAACAGATGGCAGTAAACTACACTTTTAGCTCTGGCCTAACAGAGAATCCCGAATTGAGTGGTGTTATCTCCCTGCTAGCTTCTCACAAGCTGTGAGAGATTATCGTGTTCAGTCGAGCTTGCGTGGGGAGTTCTAAGAAATTCTCTTTGAGATTTATATAGTTATTTTGCGATATGTGCAGTAAAAAGAGGGTCAGTGAGCAAGAGATTGCTTCAATTTCGGACTTCACGGATGTAGATGAAAGTGATTTTTCATTTGAAGAGTCCAAAGAAGGATATTCAAGAAGTGACTCTTATGCCCTTTATGCACTAAAAAAATTGATAATATCCTACGCACTTCTGAGATGGAGTAGGCCTACATCCTATAATCAAGGTAAGCCATTAATATTACATACATATGCATGTCTATAGCTAGTGTTCGATAATACTGGACGTGTTTTAATTTGACGTATCTTCGGTCCATGTACAGACATAAAACGCATCCGCCCGGATACTATTGACAAGGCGGATTAAATAATAAAAATAATTTCCATATTAGACTCCGTACATGGTGGCAGAGAATACTCCCAAGCTGTATTCTTCTGCTGATTTCCATATCCAGTCTTCCATTTTCCATCAGCTCACTTCCCAAATACTTGAAGCGAATACTTATAATAAAAATAAAAGTAAACAGAATTATAATTTCAAATCAAAAAAGAACAATTTCTTGAGTCATATAACACTTGGGTGCAGACGACCTTGCTGTTTTACTCCTTAGAGCAACAATAACTTATAATACATGTTGTTGTTTGATTCTTCAGTCTTTTGACTGGTTTGATGCAGCTATCCATGCCTCCATGTCCTGATATAATCATTTCATCTCTACATAGCTACCACACCCTACATCCGAGGCAATCTGTTTAACATATTCTAACCTTGGTCTACCCCTACAGTTCTTGTCCTCGACCCTTCCTTCCATAACTAAGCTTGCTATTCCTGGGTGTCTTAGTATGTGTCCTACCAACCTATCTATTCTCTTCATTAGCAGTCACCAGAAACATCTCTCCTCTCCCACTCGTCTTAATACCTCTTCGTTTGTAACCCTATCTACCCATCTGATCTTCATCATTCTACTGTAACACCACATTTCAAACGCTTCAGTTCTCCTCTTTTCTGCTGCACCAATAGTCCAAGTTTCACTTCCATAGAGCGCCATGCTCCAGACAAAGGCTTTCCAAAATTACTTTCTAATACCTAAGTCTATGTTCGATGTCAACAGATTCCTTTTCTGTAGAAATGCTTTCCTTGCTTGAGCCAACCTACTTTTTATACCCTCTTTGCTTCGTCCATCACTGGTTATTTTGCTTCCTAAGTAACAGAAGTCTCCTACTTCCTTTGGCTTTTCACCTGCCAATTTGATGTCCATAGTAGTTTCTGATTTATTTTGGTTGCATTCCAATATTTTTGTTTTACATTGATTAATTTTCATCATGAATTCTTTCCTCAAGACGGAGTCCCTACCATTCAAAAAGTCATTAAAATTCTCTGGCGTGTAGGCCAAGATGTCGATGTCATCAGCAAATCTCAGAGTTGAAATTATT
The DNA here is from genome assembly GCA_946902985.2 of Meconema thalassinum. Taxonomy (NCBI): domain Eukaryota; kingdom Metazoa; phylum Arthropoda; class Insecta; order Orthoptera; family Tettigoniidae; genus Meconema; species Meconema thalassinum. The sequence continues at coordinate 197,814,145 of OX336395.1, forward strand.
TCTCTTTGAATCTTCACTCCAACTTGAAATTTTTCTCCAATTTCCTTCATTGCTTGTTCAATGTAAAGATTGAAAAATCTTACAGTATAAAATGAAAATCCACAGCCTGCTTCCAGTCGACCGACCGGGTCAGGGATGGAATGAATGAAGCCCTCATCTAGCGGCGTAGAAATGAACTGTGCCGGCTGCCGAAGCCTGTCGCACTCCTCTGAGGCAATGATGAAATGAATGACAAATGAAATGATAGTGGAGAGTGTTGCTGGAATGAAATGTTGACAGGGAAAACCGGAGTACCCAGAGAAAAACCTGTCTGCCCCGTTTTGTCCAGCACAGATCTCACATGGAGTTACCGGGATTTGAACCACGGACCCAGCGGTGAGAGGCCAGCGTGCTGCCGCCTAAGCCACGGAGGCTTAATTGAAAAATCTTACACTATAATACATAGAAATTTAGATTTCTGACCAAAGCGGATGACCCAATGGCTCATCATCAGCTAATATATGGTTGAACGTATTCTGCAGACCAAGGTTTCTTCATAAATTGGCAAGATTCACTCACTCGGTTGAAAAGTGGGCCTCGGTGAAAACGGCTCCACAGGTACGAAGTGGAATGTTCATGCTTTACACGTGGTACATCTCCAAGTTATTGGACTGTCCTTGTTGCAGGTCTTTGAGAAACCACTGCTGGAAGGCGAGGTGCTGACCAAAGAGGAGGTGCACAAGATCTTCGTGAACTGGCGTGAGATCATCCAGTGTAACCATATGTTCCTCAGGTACTGCTCTAGGGTGATCGCTTCATGTTAACCCTATGAAGAATAAGACTTTCAATTTTTCCACCTATTCAATACTATAATTTGTTACAACATTTCAGGGGTACATGTTTCAAGTCCCGTTTCTTTTTGGACCCTTCTTCAGCCCACAAAATTATACATAGAGCCCATCAGAGCACAAAAAACATCGATGACACAAAATGCACATACCGTACATAATAAAAATTAAAAACACTGCAACAATATCTGAGAATCTAAAAATCTAAAAATGGCATGCATAGTTTACAGGCTTCAGGTACACGGTTTTTTCACTTGTTCTAAATCTATGTAAAATGTCATTTGACACTGTAAAACGACGGGCACATATTATGATAGTTGATGTTTATAACTGGTGTATTGTTTTTAATTTTTATTATGTATGTGCATTTTGTGTCATCGATGTTTTTTGTGCTCTGATGGGCTCTATGTATAATTTTGTGGGCTGAAGAAGGGTCCAAAAAGAAACAGGACTTGAAACATGTACCCCTGAAATGTTTTAACAAATTATAGTATTGAATAGGCAGAAAAATTGAAAGTCTTATTCTTCATAATTACTGTCAATACGGAACCTGAAATGAATAATATTTCTAATAATCATGTTAACCCTTTATGGGATATATTAACCACCTGTCATAAGGACAGTTTATGCTTTCAAAAATGCTGATAGTCTAATCTTTTAGACAAATTTCGGTGAATTTTCATGCCGAAGTGCTAGTATTTCTAAAAATCAAATATACCTACGTATCTACTTGACGTAACGTGTTGGATAAAATTTTAAAAAATTAAACATTAACAATTAAACTGTAAAAAAAAATATAAATTCAGAAATAAAAATCATAAAAATAAAATTACAAAAATAAAGAAATATAAAAATGAAAATAATAAACAAAACTATAAAAAATTATTGTAAAAATCATCTCTAAATTAGTTACTTAATTAATTCAATAAAAAAAATTAAATCTATAAGAACATAAATTGAAAAAAAATATTTAAACATTAAAATTAGAGAAACATATAAATAACATTTTTAATAAATATAATAATTAAATTAAAATGTAAAAACACACAAAAAATAATAAACATAACTATAAAAATTATTGTAAAAATCATCTCTAAATTAGTTACTTAATTAATTCAATAAAAAAAATCTCTAAGAACATAAATTTAAAAAAATATTTAAACATTAAAATTAGAGAAATATATAAATAACATTTTAATAAATATAATAATTAAATTAAAATGTAAAAACACATAAAAAATATTTTTTATATATAGTGTTAATAAGGGTGTACATGTTCCTGTCTGTATTATAGAATGCTTTTCAGTTGGTCAACACCAATTATATTAGGCGGGGAGATCAAATATCTAAACACCCCAATTTGAATGAAATATTTATTTTTATTTTTGTAAATTACTGTGTTAATTAAGTGATCTATATTGTAGAAATTGGGTATTATCTTTGTTAACCAACTAACCATATTATAATTAGGGCTCGGATTTTTAGGTGCTATAAATCGGGAAAATATTTATTTTTTATGTATTAAAAATACCCGAAATATGTTACGAAAAAGTAAAAATATTTAATTATAATTTACTTTATTAATGTGAAGATTATCAATATGCAGTATTCACGAATGCAATTTATGCTGTGCCTCACTGACTGCTGAAGCATTACAATACACAACGAGATACATCTTCAGGTTGTCCATCACAAATGACCAACGGTTTTCGCAAAACACGTATTCTGAAGGCGCAAAACTGCGACAATATGTTTCTTGCCCTTGAGATGTCGTGTAACATGAGATCGCTATTCAGCCTTGATTGCTTTCCCACATGGTTGGCAGAACAGAACGCCCCCATCAGAAGTAAAATTATCTTTAAATTCTGCAACAGACGATAACTTGTAGTAGTAGTTTTTATTTTAGGCAACGTAGGACTGCCTTACACTTCACAATGCCAAAAATAAACTGCATGTGAGTGACACTGGTTCCAGGTAGCTGAGGGGGGAGGGGGAAGGGGGCTGAAGGTCTACCACGTGGGGCAATATATCTATGGGCAAGGAAATCCCCAGCTTCCACAGTGAGTGGGACGGGGCGGCAAGTTGAGAATAACAAAATTCCAAGCTGACATACGCTCTGGATGAAGATTAGATAGCTCACAGGTTCTTCCCCGTTGAAACAACACAGAACAAAAATGCAATATACCAAAGATGTAGCATACTGATTTAAAAAAAAGAAAAAATGTATTTTTATGTGCTCATAAGTGAAAAGCAGGTACTTATGTATTTATAGAAAAAATGCTTAAAATATGTATGTACATAAAAAATATGTATTTACCTAAAAATCCGAGCCTTAATTATAATAGACCACCAGTTAAATAAGCATGGGTTTGCCTCATTGCGTAGTAGCTAGCACTCTTGGCTGTCACCGTGGAGGCCCAGGTTCGATCCCGGCTCTGCCAAGAAATTTAATCCTGGTCTGAGGGATAGGGAGGCTTTTGATTTCCTGCAGTAATTGGCCCTTGTCTCATCTTTCCTGATGCCCTCATTCTTCGAGAGGTCACACCTCTTCTCTTGTTTTCATTGGTATTTCCTGCCTTCTGCTCAAGGCCCTAAAGGAGACGGGGTTGTGTTTAGCCCCACCACTTACAGTGAACCCTAGATAGTGCTCAAGGGCTCACGGCTGATGAGTTCGGGAGTTGGTGACCTTGAGGGATTCCTGAGCTGGGTCTGTTTTCCCCTTTTTCCATTGACTTTGGGGCGGATCCTCTCCTCTTTTCCTTTAATGTCTTTAATGGCTCTACTGCTTTCCAAGTCCCTCAGTCCTTATTCTTCAAGGTTTGAGGGCATTTCTTTTCCCCGTCTTTTATTTCTCTAAGCGGGTTTGGTGGCGTAGTTGGTAGCATGCTGAACTGCTGTGCCCAAGATCATCATCATCATCTTGTACAGTTTCCAGCCCCAGGCTCTGTCTGTTTGGAACATAAGCTTCGCCACTTAGTCCTTTCTTCCCACCACCTCTCCGCTGTCACTCTGGTCCAGTCCTCGCCTCTCTTCTTGGCACATTCCTCCACTCCTTTCAGCCATCTATCTCTTGGTCTTCCCCTTGGTCATTTCTTCTGCATCTGCATTTCATGTATCCTCTTGGGAATCTTCTTTTCTTCCATTCTCTTTAAGTGTCCATACCACCTCAGTCTTGATGTCTCAATCCTACCTTGCAAGGGCTCCTCTTTCACTATTTCCCTGACCTTTTCATTCCTCACCCTGTCTCTTCTTGTTACTCCGATCCTACTTCGCAGGAACTTCATTTCACTTGCCTGTATTCTGCTTATGTCTCTTTTCTTCATTGCCCAAGTTTCTGAAGCATAGGTCAGTATCGGGATATAGTAGCTTCTGTATAACACTTCCTTGCTCTTTTGTGGGACATCTTTATTCCACACTAAGCTCCTAATGCTTCTCAGAAATGCTTCTGCCTGTCTGCCACGTTCCGTAATCTCTTTGTCACTTCTCCCATTTTCCTCCACTATACTTCCCAAGTACTTGAGACTTTCCACCTTCTTCAGCTGTCCACCTCCAAGTGTTATCCCACTCATTGGTCTGTCCTTTTTCCTGGTCGTTAACAGGATCTCACATTTACTGATGTTGAACTTCCATCCGTACTCTCCCACTGTTTCTTCCCAAGCCTTCAGTTGCTCCTGAATTTCCTCCTCCTTGTTTCCCCAGACCATGAGATCATCTGCAAACACCATTGCTTTCATCTTATCTTCTCCTATCTGCCCAAGATAGCGGGTTCAAACCCGGCCGGAGACGTTGAATTTTTTAAGAGCGTTAAAGTCCTTCGGTATGCCTTCCTTCAGAGGGGAAGTAAAGCCGACGGTCTCATGTCATAGATTTATGGCATGTAAAAGATACTTCCACAGACTAAACTTGTGTGAAGCTAAATTGTTAGGTTAGATTTAGTTGGAACGCTCTATCAGAGTTCCAACGTTCACCACTAGGTATTTAAGTGACATCTGGTAGTGAAAGTTGAAACTACAGTACTTGAAATTGAACGGAACTTGTAACTCACCCTTTGGGTGTCCGCTTGAAGCAGCTACAACCTCGGGCGAGCCGAACATGTCCTCGGACACTCCCGGCACTAAAAGCCATATGCTAAATAAATAAATATTTCTCTAACACCTTTTTTTGTTGTCTTCTAGTACGTAAGTTAGTTGTAAGTGTTGTAGTTAGATTCAGTTGTAGGTTTCATTTCATCATCTTTCATTTTCACTGTCACACAAACCATTAGGGGCTGATAACCTAGTGTCGACCAAAGTATTATGTGCACTCGAGTTTGAAGGTTGTTTGTGAAGTAACCAATAGACCTACATAAAATCCAATAACATCATCATTTTCGCCGTTCTATTTTACGTTAGTTCATGTAGGTTTGGAATTTTTAATTTATATTTTAATATTTTTTATCGCAGTTGGAACACAAAAAGTGCCCGTTTTTAAGTGTGTTTCAACCATGCGTCACATTTAAGAATTATCATCTCAATAACCCGTCATCAGATCGAATCCAAATTTTAACACAATATACATTGGAATGTTGTATAACAGGTTTATTAATTTCAGAATTTTGTATGTCCAAGAAACAAAGTTGTTATCATTTTTGTAAGGTTACTTTTTCTCGGCTCGGGGTAGTTGGAAAATGTAGTTCTAGGTCGCGTTGTAATCCTTATACATCAAAAAGTTATGCTGTATGACTGTGAAATACGTAAGTTAATTCACTTATTTTATATCGGTTTGTATTTGTACAGGGAAATAACACATGGTTCACCAGCTAGCCGCTCCGGGCAACGCTGTACAGCATTGCTGAGATGGAGCCCATCACTTCCAAGCGAGGCGCGCCATGATGCGTAATGAGCTCCATTTCGGCAATGCTGTACAGCTTTCCCCGGAGTGGCTAGCTGGTGAACCATGTATTATTTCCCTGTACAAATACAAACTGATATAAAATAAGTGAATTAATTTACTTATTTCACAGTCATACAGCATAACTTTTTGATGTATAAGGATTACAACGCGACCAAGAACTACATTTTCCAACTACCCCGAGCCGAGAAAAAGTTACCTTACATAAATGATAACAACTTTGTTTCTTGGACACACAAAATTCAGAAATTAATAAACCTGTTATAGAACATTCCAATGTATATTGTGTTAAAATTTGGATTCGATCTGATGACGGGTTTGTGAGATAATAATTCTTAAATGTGACGCATGGTTGAAACGCGCTTAAAAACGGGCACTTTTTGTGTTCCAACTGCGATAAAAAATATTAAAAAATAAATTAAAAATTCCGAACCTACATTAACTAACGTAAAATAGAACGACAAAAATGATGATGTTATTGGATTTTATGTAGGTCTATAGTTTATTTCACAAACAACCTTCAAACTCGAGTGCACATAATACTTTGGTTGACAGTAGATGTTAGGCCCTTTAAAACAACATCATCATCGTCATCTTATCTAAGCGTAGGAACAGGATCTGATGATGATCGCATGACTATCGAAACATGTCATCCAATCCATGTTTGTGTGTTAATTAAGTGATAAATATTTCGTAATATTTTCTTCAGTTTAGGGTGTTTAAATATTCGTTCTCTCTTGGACACAATCGTGTTGACCAACAGAAAAGTATTCTATATATTACGAGGCAACACTGAGAAATGGCTTCTAATACTTGAATGTTCCTCTGTGTGTTGCAGGGCTCTGCGTGTTCGCAGGGACATGAGTTCCGGGAGAGAGATCCGAATGATAGGAGACATCCTGTGTGAGAACGTGAGTACAGTATAGAAAATCAACCCGACATATTTTCTCAAGTACCCAGCAAGACGTTTTTAAACCTTTATAGGTCCTTGGGATACTATCTTCCCACCATGTATTTATAGAACGGCGTTAGGGAGAGAATCTTCCTACCCCTTTCATTTCAAGCAGTTCCACATGCATCCACAAGCTAGATGCACAGAAATATTGAAAACCCATTAATTTGAAGTATACTGTCATCAGAAACCAAAGGTGGGAAGCATATATCCCAGTGGTCTCCACAGTGCACATGCTCGCCAGTTCGGTTGTGTTGAGTGAAAGAAATGCATTGTTTTACGGAAGAAGGTGTTTTTTCTTTTTTAAGAAAAGAGATTTGTAAACATTGGAATATAACTTAAATACAATGTTAATAATGGTTTTGGTCACTTGAGTAAATATAGAATAGAATAGAATAGAAATAATTATCCTGTTCAGGGTGTTTGCCATAGGATAGAAGATTTTTAAAATTATTTTTCTGTGTTTTTAGTAAATACTATTTTGAAATTATTGAATTATATTCGAATATAGGCCTACTAACTTTTTAACATTCCAAAATCACTTTTATATTTTTTTGTGCAGATTTCGGCAAAGATGATATAGGTCACTGACCTTGAGTTGCGTGGGAGTTACGTTTTTTTTTTTTTTTTTTTTCTTTTTAATTTGAAAATTATAGAGTGTGATGGGAGTTTTTATATATTATATCCTGTTAAATAAACCTCATTATTGAGTGATAAACACAGGATCATCATAATTTGGAGGTGGGAAATTATTACCCCATTGCTCATTTAAGAAGACATACTGTCGGGTGTGGGCAGTGGGATAATAATTTCCCACCCCATATTTAATAAAATAGAATCCACACCCATAAAATTGTTGCATATTCCTACTCATCTATCACCCCCAATTACAAATGTGCAATAAAAAACAAATATTTTATACCCCCAGTCTTTTGCCCTATAAAGGGTTAAGAAACAAATAAATAATAAAATAAAAATCTGCACCTCCCCCCTCATAGGAAATCCAGGCCTGCCTACAGTATATGTTAACCTTCTGTCAAGCATCCAGGGTGGAGGAATTCTGATAAAATATGGAATGTTCTCAGTTACCTCGCATGACGGCATACGTGCGGTTCTGTAGCTGCCAGCTGAGTGCGGCCGCACTACTGCAGCAGTTGACGGAGAACTCGGCCGAATTCCGAGAGCTGGTCCGGCAGTGTCAGCGTGATCCCCGTACCAAGGGCATGCCCCTCAGCAGCTTTCTCATCAAGCCCATGCAGCGCATCACCAAGTACCCGCTCATCATCAAGAAGGTAAGAGCCTTACTGTAGATCAGAGGTGGGCACAATTCGGCTCATTGAGCAGCGCTCCCGCTCCGGCAGGAGAAAGAGCCGAGTATGCGCTCTCGCCGAAGTTGACCTTGTAGCTGCTTGCACAGCTTGCCGTTACAAGCGGCGTATCACAACAGCTTTATACTTGTGCCCTGTTTGTTGTGCATTAGATGATTAGATTATGGTGCTACGTACATACGCTTAATTATATTCCTTTTATTAGGTTCTGTGTAGGAAACATAAATAATTACTTTGACAGCTGATAAGACACACTCCTTTGCCCACTACTCATAGTCCTGAAACTACAATAAGCCAGCCTAACAACTTGTTTAGAACACAAGGAAGGAAAACTTGCGGTAGGAGTACAGAAATAAATACATGAATAAATATCATTCACCATAAACAAAACATAGGCCTATGTGTTCTTATATATCTGAACTGTCCTTCTGCAGATGATGAGGAGGTGTGTGTATCCTTTCGCTGAAGCAGACGGGTTACATTTGGTGCACTTGCAATTCGAAGAACGGCAGTGAGATGTGCGTCAGTTTGAATGGCTCTTCATGGAGATTTATTTATCTTCATTAGAGAGAACTGTTTCTCACACATTATGTTGAACCAAACATTAATAGAAGTTTGTCAGTTATTTTGTGCATGTTTGCGAAATCTGTTTGCGAAAACTGTTCATAAAAATGTGCTAAGCTTGTTCGTGATTCATATTTAGCGTACAGCAATACACCTAATATAGGCCTACTCAGCCCGGTACAATGCTGAACCTATGCTTGCGCCTTGACTGCACATATTGCCATCTAGTCGTTCCACCACAAACTATTAGCGAGCAGTCAGCTGGTCCCGGCCCCTTCGCTCCGCTCGCGCTCGTGCAGTTGGCTCCAGGAGCTGCGCTCTCTCATTGCCCACCTATGCTGTAGATGGATGGCAATTGGTAAGTAGATCACCTTCATGGCACCACCCCTAAAGGTTTATACCTGGTAGGTAGACACATCGTCATTGTCATCGTCGTTGAAGAAGGAGTTAGTTTGTTGAGGGTACGTTTCTTCATGATTCTATCCCAGTCTTTTGTAACAAGACCATTACTGGTAACCAAAACAAAAGTTTGGTGCTTTTCAGTCGGTCAACATGAATGTACCCAAACGAGTTGGGTTATACCCTAATCCTGAAAAAAATTACATGACATTAATAAATACAATAGGATGAGCAGTTTCGATCGTCAAGCGATCATCATCAAATCCATTATACTTAGGCTATAAACTCTATATTTGAAAATGCGGGTGAAAATATTTACAATATGTACACTTATTTAGTTGCAGTATTGGTAATGCAACTTGTCGGTATATGTTAGTTGTAATCTATATGACGTTTGGTGAAATGCTAAAATGGTGATAGAACTCCGGAAATTTGTCTGTTTGGGGTGACTATATGGTTGTAAATGGTCAATTTTGATAGTACAGGTTACTTATCTGGCTGGATGTCTTCCGCACTGCAGCAGCGAGCAATTTATACTTCACTCGTGCACTAGTAACAGGCGACTGAATTGGAATGTTATCTCGCTGAAACGGGTTCTCCCTCCCCTCGCCCTGTATTCCTATGTGCTGTCTGTATTAAGTGCATGCGTACCTGTGGCGTGTTGCCAAGCCTAAATATGATGTATGAGACCCCATTACTGGTATGTCACCTTCAATAAATTACTAACATTATGGTGTTAGAAGCCATTTTTCAGTGTTGCCTTAGTAAATGAAATTTGATGTTTTTCAGTCGGTCAACACGATTGTACCAAATTGAAGACCCCACGGAAAGAATGGGGTAAATCCATTTTTTTCGAAAATGAGTTTATGGTGCATCTGGTGGCCAGCAATCTACAGATCAGTTGAAATTAATTTCAAATAAAGCCGAATGTCACCGAGATACTGAGGTTTTTATTTTTAGTGGAAATGGAAATTACGTCCCACATCCTCTCACATTTTTCATTATTTAGCTGTAGTTGTTATTTGCTTTACACGTACTTCCTTTATAAGAAATAAATTTGGAAAAAAAAAAAAAAACCTTATTGCTTACCTCAATTGGGGTGTTTTAAGTTTTTTTTTTTTTTTTTTTTTTTGTGTTGAAAGTTTAAATTTGCTCTCCTGAAAAATTTACAGAATGTGACTTACCCTGTTTTTCGCGTGGAGTCTTCGATATTGTGATGGGTTATTACCTAATCCCCCCCCCCCCACAAAAAAAATGTACATAGTGTATTTATTTATTAATCTCGTGTATTTTTTTTTCTGAATTAGGGAATAACCCATCACAACTGGGTACAATTGTGTTGACCGACTGAAAAACATCAAACTACTGTCGACCAAAGTATTATGTGTACTCGAGTTTGAAGGTTGTTTGTGAAGTACCGTATTTACTCGAATACGACCCGCCCCCGAATAAGACCCGCACCCTTATTTTGAAGAACAAAATTTAATTTAAAAAAAAATTACTCAAAATTATGTACAATCGTAACTAAATAAACAGAATAGCATTTATCCAAAATAGTTTCCAACAGTTTTGAAGTCGTCCTAAAATAACACACATCAAACGATTAAAAATACAAATAAAAGTACACAAACACTTCATTCATCGTCATCAGAAGTACCAACTTCGGAACTTTTATCACCATCCCACTAAATGTCGTCATCACTGACATCCATAGCATTCGAAATACTACATTTCTTGAAGCTCTTCCGTATGAGATCTCCCGAGATACGATTCCATGCCATCAAAATGCACGAACATAGCAGCTGAACTTCCGGGCGCTGAATACGACCAGTTGGAGTCAGTGTGAGCTTATCGGCCGCCATCTGCTCCATATACAGCTGTTTCAAGGCTGCTTTGAACGGGCGGTTCACGCAGACATCCAGTGGTTGTAGCATAGACGTCATCCCGCTCAATCATGAATACATGACTCGTCAATATCATACAGTGCACTCTCGTTAATTCACGGTAATTAATGCACGAACTTCCGCGAATTATCCGCAGTTATTTTTGTTAAGCCTAGGAAAAACAAAACTATTGGTTAAAATATTAAAATAGGCTTGAACACGCGAAATAATAATTTTAACTCCTGATTGTAGTGTCTTATACGACATGCTAGGCTACTGGTAGGCCTATGTGGATTATGCCTACATTAATATATTTTAAAAAAGCCGTCATTACTTTTTGTTTCTTAGATCGTTTATTCTATTTTTCGATTGCACATTTCCGAAGAAAATATTATATGAAAACGAAAATTCATCTCGTTTTTCTATATAAAAGATAAGTGTGACTAGAGACACTAGCTTGACTGTGGGAAAGTTTCGGGATTTCCGTTGCATCACTCCCGCACTCGAAATCTACTGGATTTCCGTTTTCCTCACCAACAGTCAAATGCCATGCTATTTCTTCTTTGCTTTTCTGTAGTAAATCATAATCGTCTTTATCGACGTCTAACTTGCCCGTTCGAAATATCGTCGTTACAAAAGTCGGCAAGCGCTTGCTTTTGTACGAGCGGAGTAGCGGTACTTTCCTCCCGACTAGTTGACTGCATGAAGAGCATCGAACAAACACGCTCTCGATGTCGTGCGCGTTTGCGCCATTACGCAATAATCGCTGTTTACAATACGCTGTCCGCACATCCACCCTTCACAACTCACAGATCAGCGACCTTGGAGCGTGGCTGTTGGGAAAGGTAGGGTAGGTTCCGAGTGAAAGTGCATTCCTCTTGTATTGTTTGGGCTTCAAAGACAAAGGAAATCTGTGCTATACCACTCGCGGCAACATGCGCGTATTTTTCGAAGATTGCGCAATTAGGCCTAGCCTACTGTTGCATCGCAGAGAAATGCAGTTCAGTCTTCCCTAGTCTCAATGATTTCGTCTTTACGCATTGCGTCGCATCAAAATTCTTTTAAACGACAGAGAGATTGCTTAACTTAGCGTGATGATTAGTTGCTGTGAGAATTCCCAATTTAAAAAATACTCGTGGAGACCCGCGAATTAACCGCAAAACGAATTATCCACACGCGAATTATCGGGAGTGCACTGTATTTCCTGCCGGGCACGATTTCCAATAACTTCAGCTTCCCTCACAACTTTCAGCTTCTCACTCACATTAAACGACCGCAAACTCTTCGTACAACTCATGTTTACACTCGGAAAACGTGCGCGAGGAAGTATGACGCCGCCTGCTTACGGTAAAACAAAGTGATAGCCAGAAGAAGGCTAGCACCATCTAGCGGATACTCGCAACACCCGATATCGCGCGTGGCGGGCAATTTAAATCTTTAAAATCAGGATGACTCAAATAAGACCCGCACCCCAATTTTTCACGTCCGATTTTGTTTAAAAATGTGCGGGTGGTATTCGAGTATATACGGTAACCAATAGATCTACATAAAATCCAATAACATCATCATTTTCGTCGTTCTATTTTACGTTAGCTCATGTAGGTTTGGAATTTTTAGTTTATATTTTAGTATTTTTTGTCGCAGTTGGAACACAAAAAGTGCACGTTTTTAAGTGTGTTTTAATCATGCGCCACATTTAAGAATTATTATCTCAAAAACCCGTCATTAGATCGAATCCAAATTTTAACACAATATACATTGGAATGTTGTATAACTGGATTATTAATTTCAAAATTTTGCGTGTCCAAGAAAAAAAGTTATCATTTTTGTAAGGTAACTTTTTCTCGGCTCGGGGTGGTTGAAAAATGTAGTTCTTGGTTGCGATGTAATCCTTATACATCAAAAAGTTAAGCTGTATGACTGTGAAATACGTAAATTAACTCACATATTTTATATCGGTTTGTATTTGTAGGCGGAAATAACACATCGTTCACCAGCTACCCGCTCCCAGAAAAGCTGTGCAGCGTTGCCGAAATGGAGCCCAACACGCATCATGGCGTGCCTCGCTCGGAAGTGATGGGCTCCATCACAGCAACGCTGTACAGCTCTCCCGGGAGCGGGTAACTGGTGAACGATGTGTTATTTCCGCCTACAAATACAAACCTATATAAAATAAGTGAGTTAATTTACGTATTTCACAGTCATACAGCTTAACTTTTTGATGTATAAGGATTACATAGCAACCAAGAACTACATTTTCCAACCACCCTGAGCCGAGAAAAAGTTACCTTACAAAAATGATAACAACATTTTCTTGGACACACAAAATTTTGAAATTAATAATCCAGTTATACAACATTCCAATGTATATTGTGTTAAAATTTGGATTCGATCTGATGACGGGTTTTTGAGATAATAATTCTTAAATGTGACGCATGGTTGAAACACACTTAAAAAGTGCACTTTTTGTGCTCCAACTGCGACTAAAAATATTAAAATAAAAAATTAAAAATTCCAAACCTACATGAGCTAACGTGCAATAGAACGACGAAAATGATGATGTTATTGGATTTTATGTAGGTCTATTGGTTACTTCACAAACAACCTTCAAACTCGAGTGCACATAATACTTTGGTCGACAGTAAGTTACTAACAATTTAACCTTACCATTTGTACCCCATCACTACACACATGGTGATTTATAGTCTGCATTTTCTGCTTTCAGATCTTAGAGTTTACTCCAGATAGGCATCCTGATAGACAGAACTTGCAAGAAGCACTGTACAAGGCTGAGGAGTTCTGTAAGCAGGTAAGTAGATGATGATGATGATGATAATTGTTGTTTTAAAGGGCCTAACATCTAGGTTATCAGCCCCTAATGGTTTGGGTGATAGTGAAAGATGAGATGAGAATGAAAGTTACGGTATAACTAATACTAACTACAAACTTACATACTAGAAGAAGAAATAGTAAACAAATAAAGGAAAGGAAGAAAAGAAATGCCCTCAACCCTTAACCCTTACAGTGCCAAGATGCTGATGCATCGGCACTGAAGTTCCGTACGAAAAATGCCAAGATGCCGATTCGATCGGCACACTCTTATATGTATTGTGGTTATGTCGTGTGGTGCTAGATTGCTCTACAAATCACGTAGTAAGAAGGTAGAATGTTTGTAATTCCTTCGTATGTCATCAGATGGCACTGACATAGCTTATTTTTTGTTTGTTTACTCGTACATTATGAGTGTATAGTCTGTGCGCGCTTGACGTCTATGATCCAATATGGCAGCCACCTTGTTTGTTTATGTCCGCGTGTTGTGATTTATTTTTGATCATTTTACACTTTAACTGACACATTTGAGTTATATATTAAGTCTATTATTATTTCTACTGTAGTAATAGTTCAGTAGCAATTTGTCTAGGACTTAGTAAAGTTGTAAATAGTACATTTGTCGCAAGAAGGCATGCCATCACGCAGGCCTATTTCGGGTGAAGGAATTGAGGAACTTTTAGATCGCTTTGAAGATATAAGCGACTCTAATTTTAGTGAAAGTGATGAATATGATGTTTCTGCTACTAGGCACAGATCACTATTCCTCTCCTAATTTGATAAAATATCCAGTACTTGACAGTTACACTGTTGGTGTGTTTCACTCCACATGTTCCATGTTTTTGGAAATTAATTTATAAATTGCAAAGTAGGCCTACTATAACAGTATAAATTGGTATATATGATCCTAAATATGAGTTAACATTAATTATCTTCACTTATACACTTTTGATTTAGTGTACAATGTGCTAATTCATTTCAAATCATAACCTTTTTATTTTTTATAAAAAGAAAATATATATATAATTTTGTGCACAGTATTCCATGAAATATTTTTTGTCAAATGTAAGTCACAAGTTTATAGTCCTTGGAGTATATCAAGCTAACATACCAAATTGTTTTTCCATATCTTTTAAACTGAGGCTTTTATATTTTTTTTAATGCAGTGATGCACAATCCATTGAAACATGCCTGGCATTCTATGCATATGATGACCTATTCGGGGTCGGCATCCAAAGGGTTAAAGAATGAGTATTGAGGGACTTGGAAGGAAGGAGAGTCATGAAAGACAGATAGGAAAGGGAAAGAGGAGAGAAGAGAGTTAGTTGAAAAAGGGGAAAAAACAGACCCAGCTCAGGAATCCCTCGGATCGCCAACTCCTGAACTTACCAGTTGTGTGCCCCTGAGGGTGTAGCAATATCCAGGGTGCACTAGAAGTGGTGGGACTACATACACCCTGCCTCCTTGAGGGCCTTGAGCAGAAGGCAGGGGATAACATGAAAAGATAAAGAAGACTGATCCCTTGCAGAAGGAGGGTATCAGGAAAGCTGAGACAAGGGCCAATTAAGGTGGGAAAGGAAGAGACTCTCTAGGCCTCGGATACCCTAATACCGTCAGGGTCGGAAGAAAACAAGAGGTGACCAATAGAAAGAAGACGGAGAGGAGCCCGGCTCAAGTAAGTGGAAGCACTGCTGGACTCAGCTGGGGTCCTGTGGTCCTGTGTCCCACTAGATGTGAGCCCCTAAAACTAACCTAACCCTGTGGCACTACAGCCCATGAAGGGCCTAGGCCTACCAAGCGACCGCTGCCCAGCCATTTGGCCTGCAGATATTGGGGTGACATGTGGTCAGCGCATCGGATCTCCTCGGCCGTTAATCTGCCTCACTCTCAGATAGCTACTCAATTGTCCTCACGAGGCTGAGTGCACCCCGTTCCAGCCCTCACGTCAGTTTCTAAAATACTGACGGAGCCGGGAATCGAACCCGGGGCCTTTGGGTGAGAGGCAGGCGCGCTACCCCAACACCACGGGGCCGGCAGATGTGAGCCCCTGGAGGGAGGTAATTAGAGATCTTATCGTTGAACATTTTGTGTATGCAGAGGTCAACTTACTGGGATCCAAACTTCTAACAAGGAACATAAAACTAAGGATATACAACACAATTATTCGGCCTATTTTAATTTACGGTACAGAAACGTGGACTGTTACAAAGAATGAAGAATATCAATTACAGGTTTCTGAAAACAAAGTTTACAGAAAATAATTTATTTTGGACCTTGCTATGACTCACAAGGGAAGTCTTTGCGCTACTACACTCCGATCGGGATGAAACTCAGGAGACGAATAGCTGAGGAAATGTACCAAACAGGACAAGAAACTGCATCGGCTCAAATTAATATGCAATACCATTTTTATTGTATGAAACGTCCGCACATCGGGCGCGCGCTAGTAAGAGCGCGGCTAAGGAACGAAGCAGACACCATAAACGAGTTGTTGACTAGACTGTCTCGTTTAGAACATGTACTTTATTGGTTATTAATTCAGTCCGTGTTTTGGGGGCTAATTTGACGTCTTCGTTGCAGGTCTCATGGCAAACCGTATAGATGACCCAAGTTTTTCCGTTAAAACTGAAGATAGCTTGGTTATGCTTGACCCCGACAACGATGCAGAATACGACAGGGAGCACGATGAACCTGCGGGAGACAATAGTGATGTAAGTGTGCAATATAAGAAAGCCGCTATTGATTTTGGTGTAATCGAGGAGGTAATCGGAAGTTCCAAACTGTGCATCGCCGCTATAAAAAGTTGAAGTGTCGTAATGACCTTTACATATGGGAGAAACATGTTGAGCACGGAGGTACGAAAAAAGAAAAACTGAAATTAATTGTCGATGTAACCGCTAAACAGTTTCAATGCGCCAGAGAGGGAAGAAAGGTTGTTCATGACAGTGATATCCGGAAATGGGCTCTTGTGGCAGCACGGCGAGTAGGTGATGAAACCTTTCGTGCATCGAAAGTTTGGCTCTCCCATTTTAAAAGATCTTGCCGTATTGTGTCAAGAAAAGTGCCAAAATTTGTGTCACATAATTATACAACAAATCATGCTGACCTACTTGTAAGTGCGACAACCTTTGTTGGAGATGTTGCGGAAGCCATTGAAACCTATAGTCCAATGTATGTCTTGAATACAGACCAAAGTGGGTTCAACATGGAATTTCACTCTGGACGAACTCTTCACAGCAAAGGTGACAAGCGTATATTTGCTGAAGCACAAACCCTAAATTCGTTAACGCATAGTTACACCGTCCAATCAATTATCTCCGCGGATTGTCGTCTGCTTCCCGTTCTACGTGTGATATTACAGGAAAAGAACGGAGTCTTTGGACCAAGAGTTACGGACACCTTGTTTACTGCACCTAATTTATATGTACTCGCTTCCAAGTCGGGTAAATTAACTCAACATTTATTTCGAGAGTGGCTCGGAAATGTGTATTTTCCGTTAGTCCCCGATTTTAGTGTACTGGTTTTAGATTCATGGACTGGACAAACAGAAGATGCTATACTAGCAGCCAAACCAAATGACAAGGACATTGATGTCAAGATTGTATCAAAAGGAACCACAGGTATAATTCAACCCCTGGATGAATTTGGATTTCGGATATGGAGGAATTTCATTCAAACTTTCTACGATAGTGTGCTGTTACATGGTCTAGAGTTCAATATTCACCTACGTAACAACTTCTTGAAAGTTCAGTCTTTTACACACAACCAATTGCCATCCCCACGCTTTCAAAGCATGTGGACATATAGCTGGTTTAAGGCTGGCTTTGTAGATGAACGACCGTCCAACTTTCCGAACCCTGTTGTTTTTTTTTTGTTTTAAACGTCCTTCCCTGGATATTTGTGGCCAGTGTACAAATACTGCCATACTCACGTGTGGCTAGTGTAAAACAAATCTATGTATTGACCACCTTGTTCATGACATTCACCTTTGTGATACGTACATTGATTGAAACAAACAAGACATGATAAACAAGTGATACCCGGTAATTGTGTAAAGTACTGTACTTATTATTAGGTATCGGTTGCATTTCATTTCTGTAATTGTATATAATAATACCTAGGTAATATATCTTGGATATCATCATCATCATCATTTCCCCTTATCCAGCTCCTGCCGGGTCGGGGTATTTATGGCACTTCTCCACTTTCCTCTTTCCTTCCACAATTCTTCTTCCACGATCTTGTCCCAGTCCAGATTCCTTTTTCTCACGCTGTTCTTCACTGAATCGATCCACCTTGTTCTAGGTCTTCCCCTTGCTCTCTTACCCTTGCACTTGGCCTCCAGCATCTGTCTTGGTATTCTATTTTCCTCCATCCTCTTTACATGTCCAAACCACCTTAGTTTATTCTTCTCAATTCTCTCATTTAGTTTTCCCATCCCAACTTCCTTCCTAACATCTTCATTCCTCACTCTGTCTTTCCTTGTCTTACCTATCATACTTCTTAGGAATTTCATTTCACTGGATTGGATTCTACTCTCTTGCCTGCTCGTCAGGGTCCAAGTCTCAGCTGCATAAGTTAATATGGGTACATAGTACATTTTATACATTACCTCCTTGCTTTTCCTTGGTACTTCCTTATCCCAAACAAGTTTTCTTACACTTTGATAGAATGCATTGCTCTGCTGTACCCTCCTGCCAATCTCCATGTCCAACCTACCAGTTTGCATCAATTCACTTCCTAGGTATTTGAACGTGTCCACAATTTCCAAACTCTGACTTCCAATTTTCACAGTGCCCTTTCCTTGTCTTTCCCCTCTTGTCATCACCATGGTCTTGCTTTTCTCTATACTGATTTTCAGGCCATACTTCTGAATATTTTCGTTCAGTGCATCTAGTTGTTTTTGCACTTCTTCAGTGTTCCTTCCCCAGACCACAATATCGTCTGCAAATAATAGTAACTTCATTTCTTTATGTCCATATGCTTCCTTTGCTTCCTTTACAATTTCATCCATTACCATTATGAATAAAAGAGGTGACAGCACACTCCCCTGTCTTAGTCCAGTCTTGTTCCTAAACCAATCTGTCTTTCCAACTGGGGTCAGTACCCTGCTAACACAGTTGTTGTACATTGCTTGCACCATTTCCAACATTTCTCTTCCCAGTCTCTTCTTAACCATGGTTTCCCATACCTTCTCTCTGGGGACACTATCATATGCCTTTTCTAGATCTATGAAAGTCATGATCAAATCCTCTCCATATTCCCAGTTCTTTTCCATCACCTGCCTCAAGCTAAAGATTGGGTCCACTGTGGATCTTCCACTCCTGAAGCCATACTGTTCCTCTTGCAACTCTCCTTCCACCTTTCTTCTCATTCTTCTTTCTAATATCCTCTCCAGTATTTTCACTATCTGTGATAAGAGGGTGATCCCTCTATAGTTATCACACACCTTCTTGTCCCCCTTCTTAAACACTGGTATTATTAGCCCTTTCTCCCAGTCTTCTGGTACACATTTCCGTTTCCACACACACTTTAGCAGTCGATACAGCCATTGCATACCAACAGGTCCAGCAGCCTTTATCATTTCTACACTGATTTCATCCACCCCTGTTGCTTTTCCCATCTTCATTTTCTGTACTGCTAATTCCACCTCCAGCATTGTTATATCATCTTCTGTTATAGAGTCATCAGGCTGTGTCACTTCGATCTCACCAGTACAATTGCTCACGTTCAATAGCTTATCGAAATCTCCTTCCATCGTCCCTTTATCTCTTCTGGGTGTGTTAACAACTCTCCATCTTCCTTTTTCACCAGCTTTGTAGTAACTCTTTCTTTCCTCTTACTTCTTAGAAGCCCATACAGCATCCTTTTACTGTCACTTACATCTGTTTCCATTCTTCGTGTAAATTCTTCCCAACTTTTCTTCTCCTACCACTTTCTTACACCTCCGTTTGCTGTCGTGATACTTCCTTTTGCTTTCTTCTGTTTGATCTCGGTTCCATTCTTTCCATGCAGACTTCTTTTCTTTCACTGCTTTCCTCACTTCCTCATTCCACCACGGTGTCTCCTTCTCTTTAACTCTTGTTGACGTCCTACCACAAGCACTCTCTGCTGCACCAGCAAATGCCTTTTTAAAGTGGGACCATTCCTCTTCTACATTTCCCACTTCAGTAACTGGGATTTGTTGCTTCAATCTCTCCTGAAAATCTTCCTGTACAGCTTTGTCTTTCAATTTCCATACTTTTATTTTACTTTCTCTGATCTCCTTTAGGTTTTCCAATTTTCCCCATCTAAATTTTGCCACCACAGCTCTATGGTCCCCATCAAATGCTTCTCCTGGTAAAGCTGTCACATCCATCAGCTTTCTGCGATTTGTCCTTTCTACCAGGAAGTAGTCAATTACTGATTTTGTTCTTCTATCACCCCACCCATATCTCGTAATTTTCCTGCTGTTTTTCTTCCGAAACCATGAATTACCCACTATCAGTCCATTCCTTTCACAAAAGTTTACAAGTTTCTCTCCTTCCCGGTTCTTTTTCCCATATCCATATGGTCCAACGACTTCTTCCTTTCCTTGTCTCTCAATTCCGACTTGTGCATTCATATCTCCCATGATCACCACTTCTACATCTGAGATTACTCTTTCTACATCCTCCAGGAATACTTCAATATCTTCTTCTCTGTTTCCAGTCTGTGGTGCATACACTTGTATGAAGTCCATCACGTCATTCTTCATCTTCATTCTAATTTTCATTATTCTGTCACTCACACACTCTACCACTTCAACATACTCCTCCAGTTGTTTCGAGGTTATCAGCCCCACGCCATTTTTTGCCTCTTGGCCACCACTCCAGTATAATGTATATCCTTTACTCAATTTCTTCCTTCCTTTACCTTTCCATTTCACTTCACTCAGCCCCATCATTCCAACCTTCTCCCTCTCCATGAAGTCTACCACCTCCTCCACCTTGCCTGTCAGGGTCTTGACATTCATGATTCCCACTTTCATTTCGGTTACTGGTCTCCCATTTCTCACAGTTCCCCCAGTACCAAAGGAACTGCGCGTCGCCTGCAGGGTACGCCCTAACCTTTTCCGAATCATTGGAAGTGCCATTTCCATTTTAGGCTATTATTACGATGGGGTCGCCACTCCCAAAGGCATTTTATGAAGCTACTGCCAGCTATTATTCAGGCCGCCCCTAACATGGAGAACAGACTCCCTTGCAGCCGCCCCTAACATGGGAAACAGACGCTGCCGATTGATGCTGTACTCATACTATTCCCTGAGTACTGGGTTGCCTCTTCCGCAATCTCCACCGTTCTGAAGTCCATCTTCTCCGCTGTAGATTCCGTTGAGGTCTTCGCACGTAACCCTGTGCTCGGGGCCTATGTTATACCCCATAGGACTGGGTCCTCACCAGAACTTAGCCGGTACTGTAGTTCCATGGTATATTACAGTACCGTTGCCCACCCCCGCGACGTGGACGCGCCTGGCAAGAATTATCCATGTAGCCAATTAGGATTGACTCATGGACCGGGTTAAGGAGCTGTCTAAATCCAGCCTCCAAGGCAATATATCTTGGGTAATGAACAAATTTAGGTAGCAACCCTGATACTATGTCATCCATTGTGTTTATCATAGGTAACACGTCCTGCATATTACTAAACAAAAAAGAAGTACATCCACATTGAAGGCCACGCACTTGTATCATTCCGTCGTGCCTGGAAACAGCGAGCGTGTGCCAGACCTGTTACAGCCTCACTGGCTTGCTGCTCACCATTCTCGGTTCGGCACGCGTATTATTGTCATAACTTAAATATGACATAGCATATTAATTTGAGCCGATGCGGTTTCCTGTCCCGTGTTGTACATTTCCTCAGCTATTTGTCTCCTGAATTTCATCCCGATCGGAGTTTAGTACCGCGAAGACTTCCCTTGTCAGTGTCACAAAATTGGAAATAGAGATCCAAATTAAGAAATTCACCTATCACAGGAAGCATCGATACTCAGCATTATGAACAGTAAACGATTCCCCGCCTCATTGCGTAGTGGCTAGCATTCTTGGCTGTCACCACGGAGGCCCGTGTTCGATTCCCGGCTCTGCCAAGAAATTTAATTCTGGTCTGAGGGCTGGAACTGGGTACACTCAGTCTCGTGAGGCAAAACTGAGAAGAGGTGGGTTCGATTCCCACCTCAGCCATCCTGGAAGTGGTTTTCCCTGTTCTACTCCAGGCAAATGCCGGGATGGTACCTAACTCTTGGTCATGGCTGCTTTCCACCCATTTTTTACCCTGGATTACAAATACACACACTGTACGGACATCACAGTGACACAGGTTATCAGACAAATTCGCTTTTGTTGGGGCAAAAGGGTATACCGTAAGTCAAAAGAATACCAAAACTGAGATTATGCAATTGTTTGGTTGGGAATTGTCATGGCTATGTTTTTGTATTATTTTGACACACCCAAGTACACGGAGCAACATGACCATGATGTCGCAAAGCCTTTAAAGAATCAACAACAAACAGTAAATGATTCCAGTGGGCTGGTAACAGGAGGGTCCTGCCAACTTACAGGGAATTGCCATACGGGAAAAGACCTGTTGCTAGACCACGGAGCACTTGTGAAAGACTACTCGTGGACGACATGGCAGCAGTTTTCCTCTTTATTTAACCCCAGGGAGAAGGATTGCCTCTTCTGCCAACTTCGCCGTACGAATAGTCTCTTTCTCAACCTCAGTTGCCGTTAAGGACTTCACCACTCCTTTCAGAGTTCATGTAAGGCCTTCATGGCTACCGTAGTAGTCCTGGGGCATCCAAGGGCCCCACTGTACTTTGCCCTTACAGACTATCCCTTACTTTGTAGCGTTTCCCGTCCCCTACGTAACGCACGCAAAGTCAAATTAAAAAAAAACAACACATCATCAAACACGTAGTAGCACTTTTGATTCCATGGAGAATTTAAATATCATGCATTATGCTTGAAATGATACGGAATTAATCCACCATGTCTACTTGCATGTCAAAAGTAGCTATGAGAACACCGATTGTGCTGGCGATATTGTTCAGCTATATTTTTCCAATTTGCGCCGATGCACCCACTGGAGGGTTAATGTTTTCAACAAACTTCTTTTTCCATGGCTGCAGGTGAATCTATGAGAGTGTGATGTTTGCAGGTGAACGAGGGAGTGCGTGCCAAAGAAAACTCGGACAGGTTGGAGTGGCTGCAACGGAGAGTGCAGTGCGATGGACTTCCAGAAGAGCTCATCTTCAATTCCATGACTAATTCGCTAGGTCCCCGCAAATTCCTACACTATGGCTTCCTCCACAAGGTATGTTCGTACATTGCTTGTCTCTAACTTAGTATTTGTCCCGGATGGGGTGTATAGTTGGTTATGGTTGGCATCAAAACAACTGGAGCGAATGGCATGAAGGAACCCCTGCACATTATGTATATAGTCTTACAGGATGAGGGAGATACCGTATTTCCTCGCATAATCGTCTCACTTTTTGAACCTAAAATTCGTGGGAAAAAAGCAGGTTGCGACGATTATGCGAAGAATATTTAAGTAAAGAATATACTTTCTCATTATTTGCTGCACGGGCCAGTCATTCGCGTAGCGTGAGTCTGGCGTGAGTCATAGCCTGCCGTCAGAGACAGGCTTCTTTCTTTTAACAAGGTCACGACAGGTTAAAGCTCGCGGAATGTGCTGACGAAGCTGGCCATTCGCGTCGTGGTTCACAGCCCGCAGACATAAAGACGAGATTTACTTTCTCCTAACAAGATCACACCAGATTAGGCCTATAAGATCGCGGAATGTGCGCTGGCCGCTCGCATCACAGTTCATAGCCCGCAGGCATTAAGACGAGATTATTCTCTGCTGACAAGATCACGCCAGATTAGGCCTATAAGCTCGCGGAATGTGCGCTGGCCGTTCGCATCGCGGTTCATAGCCCGCAGGCATAAAGACGAGATTACTTTCTCCTGACAAGATCACGCCAGATTAGGCCTATAACACGGTGTCCACAAGCAGGAAAAGTCAGGAATTTTGTTTTTGATCAGGAAAAGTCAGGAAAAAGTGTGGAAAAATGGCGTGAGTCAGGAAAAAATGGCGAAAAGTATTAGAAAGTCAGGAATTTTATATTGACCATACAGTATTTTGTGTTTTACAGTCATATTTTGATGTTACTAGTTCAACTAATCTCTGAAGATAAAAATCAATAACTCACTGGACATTGTGGTAAGTTTCCATTTTTACAGTACATCATAGTAAAAACCTCCTTTACCTATTATTTGTACGCTTTTTTTTACATTGGCGTAGGGATGTGGCGACCCCATCACTATAGTTTATTAAGTACTTAAGTTATATGTTAGTTATTGTTGTTTTAAGGGGTGGGACTACGAGGTCATCTGCCCCCCCCCCCCCATTAAGTACTTTGATCTATGTGATATTGCATTATAATTTTCTATATTAAATGAATAAAGAAGCGAGCGTTGGGCAAATTCTGCAAATGCAAAAAGATATTAATATTTTTTCCGATGACTTCGCGAGTCAGGAATTTTGTTGAAAAATGGTCAGGAAAAGTCAGGAAAATTGACTTTGAAAATTCTGTGGACACCATGTATAAGCTCGCGTCGCGGTTCATAGCCCGCAGGCATAAAGACGAGATTACTTTCTCCAGACAAGATCACGCCAGATTATACGCTCGCGGAATGTGCTAAGTGACGAAGCTTGCCGCTCGCGTCACAGTTCATAGCCCGCAAGCATAAAGACGAGATATTTTTCTTCTGAGAAAGTCGCGCCAGGTTATAAAGTCGCGGCAGCATGTGCAACTAACTGGCGCACAAATACAAATATGCTATGCGACGATTATGCGAGGAAATACGGTAAGAGATCATAGGTTCTTTTCTTTTCTTTTCTTTCTTTCTTTCTTTCTTTCTTTCTTTCTTTCTTTCTTCCTAAGGGGTGTGGTGGTGCAGCGGTCAAGCTGTTGGCCTCTTATCATGCTTGAAACGATGCAGAATTAATTCACCATGTCTACTTGCACTAATGTTTTCAACAAACTTCTTATTCCATGGCTGCTGTGAACCTATGAGAGTCTGATGTTTGCAGGTGATTCCTGGTCAATGCATGTGAGATTTTTAAGCTGAAATGCCACGTCCTGTGGTTCAGATTCCATCTGAAAAGGAGGTCCCGTGGCTCATGATCAAGAGATTAATGGTCACGTAAATGTACAAACTTCCTTCTTTCTTCCTATTCTTCCTTTTCCTTTCTGTCTTTCTTTCTTTTTTCTTTCTTCCTATTCTTTTTGTGTTTCTTTCTTTCTTTCTTCCTTCCTTTTCTCTCATTTTCTTTCTTTCTCTTCCCTTTCTTTCTTTCTTTCTTTCTTTCTTTCTTTTTCTTCCCTTTCTTTCTTTCTTTCTTTTTCTTCCTATTCTTTCTTTTTCTTCCTTTGTTTGTTTGTTTCTTTCTTTTTCTTCCCTTTCCTTCTTTCTTTGTCTTCCTTTATTTCTTTCTTTCTTTCTTTCTTTCTTTCTTTCTTTCTTTTTCTTCCCTTTCTTTCTTTTTCTTTCTTTCTTTCTTTCTTTCTTTCTTTCTTTGTCTTCCTTCCTTTCTTTCTTTCTTTCTTTTTCTTCCCTTTCTTTCTTTCTTTCTTTTTCTTCCCTTTCTTTCTTTTTCTTTCTTTCTTTCTTTCTTTCTTTCTTTCTTTTTCTTCCTATTCTTTCTTTTTCTTCCTTTGTTTGTTTCTTTCTTTTTCTTCCCTTTCTTTTTCTTCCTTTTCTTTCTTTCTTTCTTTGTCTTCCTTTTCTTTCTTTTTCTTCCTTTCTTTCTTTTTCTTTCCTATCTTCCTTTTCCTTCTGTCTTTATTTTTCTTTCTTTCTTTCTTCCTATTCTTTCTTTCTTTCTTCCTATTCTTTCTCTCTTTCTTCTTCTTTCTTTCTTTCTCCCTATTATTTCTCTCTATCTTTCCTTATTTTTCCTATTCTTTCTCTCTTTCTGCCTATTCTTTCTTTCTCTCTATCTTTCTTTCTTTCTTTCTATTCTTTCTCTCTTTCTTTCTTCCTTCTTTCCTTTCTGTCTTATTTTCTTCTTCTTTTTACTTCTTTCCTTCTTTGTTCCTTTTTAATCTTTTCTTTCTTTCCACGTTTCCTTCTTTCATTGAAATGGGTTGTTTAATTTTGTAAATGTATAGAACAGAAGACATTGTTAATTAAGTTATGAATATTTTAAGACAACACTTTCATTTAACAAACACTCGCCAAAACAACCTGGGAGGAAGAGAGTTGTTCAGGCTGTAGACTCGAACATGATTTCACGTTGCTCGGTAGGCGACAGCTGCAAATCTCACGTGGTTAGGCAAGAAGCACTTTAGTTTATTTCCCTTGGACCAGAGCAGGCATTGATGATGCAACACATCTTCATCTTCTCACCACAACATCCTAGATGGGACATGTCAACATTCACTTTGCATTGACTTGGGCAGATAACTTAGATGGTAGGTTCTTAAAACAACAACCACCTGTCTTCTGCCAGAGGTGGAGGTAATGGATTGCTCTCACACCCGTTAGATGTTTATTGCTTCATCCTAAGTCCACTGGTTTGCTCTGGGCGATGAGACCAACTGCCAATGTTATCTAAAAGAAGACATTTAGCTGAATAGTTATTAATGTATAGTCCGGGACAGCTTAAATAAGTTACTAGATCAAAACAGGCTAGGCAACATTAACAGCCGTCCCCTATGCCTACGTAAATGTTGGTTTATGGTTGCATTTCTTGAAGGTAAGTTGTTTTCAGGTGCGAGCACATTGTCGCCAACCCTGCTTAAAATCCCGCCATCTCCAAAGACCATAATACCAGTAAAATTCCGTACCACACAGTTGCCGACATGTTTCTGGCAATAACTCCCAGAATGCATTTTTCACAAAGTCAGCCAACATTATAATTACGACTGTAACTAATGACTTATTATTTAAATAATTTCACAGTTTTCTTTGGAAATTAAAGTCTAATGAAGTTCTAACAAGTTGTACAAGGTAAGTACTAGTAATATACATCGATTAAAACATATTTTACAGTTATTATAGACTCTTGATATGTGTGTGTCAAATCCACTTGTCTGAGATGTTTCGAAGCTTTTATTTAATTAATTTTTGGATAAATTCTTACTTAGATTTCATCATGACGCCTAAAAAATACGAGAACAAGATTGGAGATGGATTGGAGTAACTCTACAAAGATCACTACAATTTAAGTAAGTAGGCCTAGCCTAGACCTACAAAATTTAAAGTACAGAGTTATTTAATCGTTGTTTTATTTATTTTTATATTCAGTCAGAGCCCAAATAACATAATAAAAAACCTTAATGGTCTTTGGAAATTTTGAAATAGTCTTCCGACTGCATTTTCCGTATAGGCCTAATTCAAACATAACCTAAAATATAGCCTATGTAAGTTCTCCCTTGGGAATATATTCTTAGGTTCAATTCGCCTTCTAATATAGTAATGTATATTATTCTCGACTTCCAAATGCCGTCAGCCATAATATTATAATACATTGCACATGTAACTCTTAAGCATGTGCATATGTAACTCTTAGACATATGCATTGTCTATGATTCACACTCGGTTGGTGGTAGTGAATGTATTGGTGATTATTTATGAAGCTTATAACTTATGTACTTGGCTACTGACCTATAGCCTACTTAGTAGTAGGCAGATAAAATATTTATATTAGGCCTATTTTTATTTGTTTCAGTCATGGTTGCGACAGAGTAGTGTGATGCCCTTCAGCGAACTTCAAGGGTTGTGCAACATGAATCAATCATCATTCTGAAGAGCCATATACTCACATGTGCATGGTATATGCACTGCGCTGGAGTCACATATGCAAATTTGCAGAGAATACCAACAATATCTCATAGCTCTCTTTTAGTTCTCGACATAAGTCACTGATGTACTAATGTAGGGTGAGACAAAGTCATTGTTCGCTACTTGGTTAGATGACACGGTTTGGGCGAAGCCACTGGTTGCAATATATTATAAACAGGGAGGGAAGTGAGGTGGTATGCGCCGGTATGGAATACCGGCTCTGCTTTCAAAGGCCCAATGGCATACCGTCACTGCTTTCAATGTCAAATAGCATACCGCCACTGAAAACCAATGGATCTTAAATTTGTTTGCACAGTAGGAATTAATATAGCCTAATTACCTTTCAATCATGATCATTCATCCACTGGTACCAAGCTACCTTCAGCGATAAGCATTCGCCTGTAGACATCGCCAATATAGAACTGTGCGTTCCTTTTAAAAGCGAACCCGTAATGCGCTTCAGCATCGCTGCAGTTAACTAGAGTGGAAAAAAAGAACGGTCATGGCCGTCCATGCAGCAAAACTCATAAAGCGAGATCTTATACGGATGCTAATTATATGTCAGTAACAAACAAACAAAAATTAATTTAGTTCCCCACTTCACTCATTTAATTTTATTTATCTATATAGCCTAAATAATAATTCACACATATATTCTTTAAGTGAAAATTAAATTTGTTACTTAAGCATGATGCAATTCTGAGAGAATAGAACAATTTCCTGCATATCCCGTTACGTTGTAAGGGAGGGGTATGCTTTTTTGATGTTGAGATATGACAGGGAATATGTCTTTAGATAGAATACTGCCTCTGGTTTTTCCCCACTTCCTTCACTGGTTATAAATATTGGTCGCAGCTATAGCAAACTTGTATTATTAATTCTGAATGAAAGTAGAAAGTGGCTTATACACCTGCATCGGACATGATTGTGACTGTATGCTGTGATGGCTGCGCTAGAATTATTAGCACACAGGTAACGATATTTGTAGGCTATACATTATACGGTAATAGAAAACTAAAAATTTCATAGATCTCGTAGGCCTATACTACACAGCTTGGACATTCTTAAAATTCACGACATGTGAATAATGAAATAAAAGGCAAAACCATTGGCCTGGATAAAGATTATTGATGCTTGACTACCCCCACTGTGCATGACGAAAACCGGGGGTGTTATATATTAGCTAACACGGCCCGCGTTACCTCAATTTTTCATATTAAAGCATTGTTGTTGTTTCTTATGGCTAGCCCAGATTCCAATCCATCAGCTTTCTTGCATTCCAATAGAGTTGTGTGAGGTTTCCTGAAGTTCTAGCAGTCACATCAAGTTTGTTGCAATGTGGCAGGTGCCCCTTATCCATTTTACTTCCAGGTTCGTGACTAAGTGTGCATTTTTCAGATCTCAGGATGTCCCAAAAAGGATCACGACTTATATAGATGGAATTCCAGCTGAGTCTGCCATTTTCGCTGTTAATTATGCACGAGTACAGTATTGCCAATCCCACCCTTACGGGACTACTTTGTATAAGCGCGGTACCATGAAACAAAATAGCGGCAAGTTTGAACCAGTTCGCAATGGATTGTGCAAGCTGTTTTTGTCTAGACCAATAATTGTTAATTCATTAGGCCATACAAACACCCCTGAATTTTGTCACGCACAGTTCGGGTAGACACGCATCAATAATTTTCATCCAAACCCATGGTTTGTGCCTAGACCAATAACTTTTAGGCAGTGAGGCGCTGGTTTTCCCGATTAGTTCGAAACATGAAATTCTTGCGATCAGCGTTCATTACAGTGGTAAATACTGTTTTACATACAAAACAAACCTAACCTGGGGCTTATGCCCAGACCTCCTTGCTTGTAGTGCAATCGGTAAATTTCGTCCAGACAGTCGTCTAACCAAGTAGCGACCAATGGTTTCATCCAGTCAGTCGTCTAACCAAGAAGAGCTCGTTTATTTCTTTTTCTCACATAATTACAACATTACATGTGTCGTCTAATGTAGGCCTATTTAGTATCGGATATGTTGGTAACTAATGACGTCAATGTGATCGCTCACTGCGGCAGTTTCACATACCAAATATGCTGTCGAACATGGCTGCGGTTGTTAAATATACAATAAATAAAAACGCCACTGAGAGAAGAACACAGGCATGGATGAAGTTCAGCAGTAACAGAACATCCGAAACATGGAAGGAATTTCACGAAGTTCAAAAACAATCATCAAAGGAAATCAGAAGAGAAAAACGAGCGTACGACAACAACAGGCTAAAAGAAATTGAAGAAGATTTTAAGAGAAATTTTTACAGAACATTCAAAGAAAATATTAAGGGTTATCAGCCTCCTGGCCTCTGCTTTCGAAGAACAGATGGGTCCCTGGAAACGAACACGAAAGAAAACTGTACAATTCTCAAACAATACTTTAATAATCTTCTCAATTGTACAGAACCCACAGAGAAATTTACC
Organism: Meconema thalassinum; assembly: GCA_946902985.2. Taxonomy (NCBI): domain Eukaryota; kingdom Metazoa; phylum Arthropoda; class Insecta; order Orthoptera; family Tettigoniidae; genus Meconema; species Meconema thalassinum. The sequence goes on from OX336395.1 coordinate 197,844,154, forward strand.
TTCCAAAAAACCACATCCAATCCCGATTCTACTCCACCTACAATAGAGGAGATGGAGGAGATCATACAACAAATGAAAAATAACAGAGCGGCAGGAGAAGATGGCATTATTGCTGAAGTATGGAAGCTTCAAGATAAAAACATCACCAAAACAATTCATAAGATCATCACAGACATTTGGATCACAGAGAAAATGCCAGAGGAATGGAAATGTGCATTGATCCACCCATTACATAAAAAGGGTGATAAGTCAGATCCAAATAATTACAGATGGATTTCTCTAGTGCCAGTCGCTTACAAAATATTCTCTAAAGTGTTATTGAACAGACTAGAACCACAAGCAGATCCACAAATAGGAGAATACCAGGCAGGCTTCAGAAAAGGGAGATCATGCATCGAACAGATCTGGAACTTGAGAACACTACTGAAAGTCAGACAGACAAAAAACACTGTAGTTACCTTTGTGGACTTTAAAAAAGTCTACGACAGCATTGATAGACAAACGCTATTTGACAAAAAAAAACAGGGCACTTATACAACTAACGCTCACGGACACCACCTCTAAAGTTAAGTTCATGGGTGAAATTTCAGAACCCTTTCATATACGCACAGGTGTCAAACAAGGAGACGGCCTCTCACCAATCTTGTTCAACATGGTCTTAGACAAAATTGTTAAGCAGTGGGAGGAACAAGTTAAAGGAATACAGCTAGGAAGAACCCATGAAACAAAAACAATCATAAAATGTCTGGCATTTGCAGATGACGTAGCCTTACTCAGCAATAACACACAGGAGGCAAAGGAAGCACTGGAATGATTACATGAAATAGCTGCTAAAACAGATTTACAGATATCTTATGAGAAGACCCAATATATGGAACGACACACCAACAATGTACAAACCATGCACACCATATATGGATCCATACAAAGAGTTGAAAAATTTAAGTACTTAGGAGAATATATACAAATAGGAGGATCAAACAAGATGTCTAACATAGAACGAACGGAAAAACTCCAGAAAGCATACAAACTTACATGGTCACATTATAATAAGAAAAGCATATCAAGACAGGCCAAACTTAGACACTACAAAACAGTTGTATTACCAGAAGCATTGTATGCGTCAGAAACGACCACAATTGAAGCATCTGGCATCACAGAAACAGAAAAAATTGAACGTAAAATTCTGAGAAAAATATTTGGAGCAGTACACAGAGATGGGATATGGATGAAAAGACCTACCAAAGAGCTATATGAACACACAGACAGACTCACGGATATCATTAGAAAACGCAGACTAACTTTCTACGGGCACATACAGAGAATGAACAATAAACGACTTACAAAGAAAATCTTTGATGTAGTAAACAGTTCAAAAAGGAAAACAAATTGGTATCATGAAATAGAAGACGACTTAAAGCAATTAGGGATCAACAAGCAAATGATAGAAGACAGAGAGAAATTCAGAAACAAAATTAAGAACGCCAAATTTTTAGTAAGTGAAAGGAAGAAGATAGGAACATTGTGGACGGAACAAAGGAAACAGGAGCACAGTCAAAGGATGAAGAGATTTTGGGAAGAGAAGAAGGGAAAGAAGTGAAAATTGTGACATCATGAGATATTTAAGTTCAAACACTGTCCATAAGGGCAAAAATGATTTAATAATAATAAAAACGCATGTTTAAGTGATTTAGCACATAATATATCCGGTGCAGAAGTGATCAAGGTTAATAGTTACAATTGATGATGTCCCCCCCTCCCGCCAAAAGATGAAATAAGGTATGAAAATGATATATTATCAAAGTGAAAGCGAAAAGAAAAAAGAGTGATACATGGTACAGAATTAATCTGAAATTTCACTACAGTATATGTCGTTTTATAAAAGGGCATAGCGGGTGGGTTACAGACGGCGAAGAGGGGGCGTGGTGGCTCAGCGGTCTAGCTGTATGCCTCTCACCAAGGCGGTCCGGGTTCGATCCCCAGTCAATGCATGTGAGATTTTCGAAGTGAAATGCCATGTCCTGTGGTTCGGAGTCCACGTAAAAAGGAGGTCCCGTGGCTCATAATCACAAGATTCACGGTCACGTAAAACTACAATCTTCCTTTTCCTACAGACAGCGAAGGAGAAAACATCTATTAGGACATCACTTCCATAATTATTATTCATCATTACACAAGGTATTTAGGCTAATTTAAGTATTCTACTTGGTTCATCACTCCTGAAGTGTTACCTCTATTACGTATGTCGTTTTGCCTTGAACATTTTTGGTTGAAGGCGGGCTATTATTTTATTTTAGAATATGCACTGAACATTTGATGTAATCGGCGTAACCGCAGCCTTCGTAAAGAGGTTTACGCAGGCCAGCGCGTATCCCATTTTTGAACAGCTGACTGCGGTTGAGTGTAGCGTTGGGAGTCTGCACCACTAGCGCTGGCCAACAGCGGGGCGCGCTTGAACTCGGTCAGTGATAACACTATGTATTCTATTCGTCATGATAATGCTATTATTATGATCATGTAGAAATGAGTGGAAGTGTAGAGGACGTACCCATTCGCGACAACGCTGCCTCAGTTCAATTCCCTCTCATATATTCCGCTCTCGCAGTTTAAATATCTCAGCTCTCCACAGATAATTGTTTTGTGTTGGTATCTTATAATTATAATTTTCGAGATATTACTCCAACTTTGAAAGAATAATAGATTTTCCGCCTTCAATACTGTTTATTTCTATTACTTACAGGGACTAGTTTCGGGGGTAAATACTCCCCCTTCCTCAGCCTGTCCAACAAAACTTCACAATGGAAAAACTTTCCATGTACATGCGTGACCTCTTTGCTTGGCATGCCGTTTGATTCATAATGTCGATTATTCAGGTCCGTATTGATGTAACTATAACTTTGAAAGAATAATAGATTTTCCGCCTTCAATACTGTTTATTTCTATTACTTACAGGGACTAGTTTCGGGGGGTAAATACTCCCCCTTCCTCAGCCTCGACATTATGAGATATTACTCCGTCGATAAAGCTTGCCTTTCAACGCCTGTACTTAACTCGTCAATTTCTCAGTGAATTCATTGAATTTTCTACAAGTGGCTTTTAATGTGCCGGTTGATGAGAGGTCAGGAGACTATTCTACCAACCATCTCGCGTTGTGCGGCTAGCATTTTTTGGCAGTTGGTCCAGGTTCAATTTCCAGCTCTGCCAAGAAATTTTAATTTTGGTCTGAGGGATGGAACAAGGCACACTCAGCCTCATGAGGCAAAACTGAGAAAAGGAGGGTTCGATTCCTATCTTAGCCATCTTGGAAGTGGTTTCCACGCTTCTCCTCCTGGCAAATGCCGGGATGGTTCCTAAATTAAGGCCATGGCCACCTCGTTCCCAATCCTCATCTGAATAATAAATGCACACACTAATCCATCCATCACAATAACACAGGTTATCAGACAAATTCCACATGCCCAAGTACACAGATCTACATGACCGTGATGTCACAAAGCCCCAAAATCAACCAACTGCTGCTTTCTACCATTCCAAGACGAAATCTTCGAGTTGCCATTAGTCTTATGCCCCTAAAATCCACGACTAGTTCGAATGGTTTTAGGCCTAAGCATTGGATCAACCATCTTCTTGCATCTCAATAGGGATTTGCCAACAGGCTTTCAACAGCTTGTCTCAATTCTGCCTTCATATATGTAGGCCTATACAAGCAAGAAATGAGTACGGTACTTATCAAAAATAAAGAAATAATAAGCTAATATGTACCCTACTATTATATTTCTCTCCTACTCCTAAATCCTTCTCTGAACACTCATCTTAAAACAGAATGGTCTGCATTTTTGGACTAATTATAAAAATATAGCCTATAAGAAGAAATGAACATGCTCATCTTTAGCTCCCTGGCGAAAATAATTGAGTAAGTATTAATGTTTCTGTTCTTATGCATTTTATATGATGCTTTAACCCTAGAACTGCGGACCGTCTTCCAGGAAGACGGTGTGTTGTTTAATCAAGTGCGACCGTCTCTCTGAAAGACGGTCTTGGAATTCAAATATAGTACTACTGTTAGCCTTCAGATGGCACTATTTCAAATCATGCTGGTTCCCGATGCTTTTATCTTTCGTAGTGTAAGTCTTTGGCAAACAAATGACAGTATGCAAGCTATTATTTGGCTGCAGAAGTGGAAGTATTTCCATGTTGATATTGAAGTTGCATTGAGCAAAATGGCCGCCAACTATGTAGACGATTCAGAAATTGAGCACTTGATTTTTGACGATTCGTGTGATAGTATGGACGATGACAGTGATTATTGTGTGGATTCGTATGAAAATGAAGATGGTGAAAGTATTGCCAGTGATACCGGCGAACAGGATGTCACGCAAGTTATGGAAATCCCCATCAATGCAAGCGATGTTTATCATGTTCCGACAGACCCTGTACACATGCCTAATGTTAGCCGTGAAGGGGTAAGTGTGTACTAGACTGATATTCAACCCGAAGAAAGTGACTTTCCAGGTAAAAATGTACCGTTTATCGTTCATCATCCTGGTCCTGTGAACGTGCCTCCCCGTAATCGCGCGCTGATTATGTACTTCAAAAGAGAGAAATGTCATATTTTTGTAAAAATAATTTTCTTTTTAGTAAATAACAGGAATTATTTGAAACTGGTTCTTGAATTAGTAACAAAAAACTATGAACTTTTCATTTATGATGTCTCTGACGAACATTTAACTCGTCAATATGGTTTTCTCGAGCAGAAAAGTAAATAATTTTTTATTTTTTTATTTTTTATAAAATACTTTTTATGATTAATTCAAACTGACGAGTCTGAATGTTTCAACTATATCAATATAATATAGAACAGTCTTTCAGCTTTCTAGTGCTGTATGATAAGTCATATTTATGAACACAGTATGCTTACAGATACCAAATTCCATTAGTGTGTACTTTATGGGAATTTACTGCAGCATTTGACAGATAAACCTGCAGCAGTTCTAGGGTTAAAAATCAATCAAGAAGAGATAATTTAAGTTAACTTCACTACCATAATACTGCTTAAGAGTTACTGTCGAGGACTGATGACCAAGATGTCCCTAACTTGAGCAAGGACTGCTTCACAACTTCATGTAAAACATATTTTCGTAAAAGGGCCTTTACTTAGTTTGGATCATTTGCGATACGTGTTACATGGATGTGTGTGCTGACTTTTTGGTGTTAAATGATGTAAGTTGGCAACACCAAATGTGGTGGCCATGTTGGATTTCTAGTAACTTATTTAAGGTGTCCTGGACTATATTATGTACAAATACTGCTCCAAGTAGCCTGTCATTTATTTGTTGGCTGTATTTATGTATTTTTTGTCCGCAGCTAGGTGTCGTGGATGGTAGCATTTGGTAGCAAAAGTAGGAACTACTTGAAAATTGATCGTATACAGTCCTTACCTGAATCACAGATAACACACACTAATACAGCCATCACAATTAACACCGGTTATCAGACAAATTCTACACACACCCAAAGTACACGGGGTTACATGACCTCCTTGTTGCAACCCCTAAACTGAGGAACCAACCAATCAGGCTTTCAGGTAGCACAAATCTATTGTGGAGGCTATGATCGGGGTCCATATATTCCATCTCTGCATATAGATGGCACACAGACTCCAGATATCCAATGAACCGGAGAAACTTACACCCTCACACAAAAGTCATCATCATCTTCCTTCCAAGTATTGGGTCTGATGTCCCTTTACGGTCTTGCACTTTCCCTCCATCTCTTCATCGGACGACCTATCGATCTCTTTCCCCGTGGCTGGTAGCGAAGGATCATCATCATTATCATGATGATGATGATGAAGCGAAGGATCTCCTTAGGTAATCTTCCAGGTTCCATCCTTTGGATATGATGTTTCCAGTTCTATTGGTATTCACAAATGTAGGTAGTTATTGGTTTCACTTTTAGTTCCTTCAGCACATCCTCATTTCTCTTATGATCCAATTTAGTATAGTATGTCGGTGCATGAATGTCATTTCACAAAAGTATGATCAAAATTTTGTTGGGTGCTCACGAAGATCTTCTTATAAAGTATAGAACATTCCTTTTAGTAATCTTGAACTGTAAATGAGATGGATCCAGTACTGTCCCTTTACTTCCTTTCTGCTTCGTGACCAAATAACAAACTCGCATACAACAGGAGTTTTCTCAAAGAAAACATGTAAAGAGAGGTCTCTACAAAATCACTGCAGCTAAACTGTTAGTGGTGTGCTCAGATACTGCAACAAAACAACCCTGTCTCACGGTGTGGCAGACGTCGACGACAGAATGTCTCCAGTGTGCAGAAGCTCTAAGGGTCAATGTAAAGTAAAAATGATTACTGTTTTCTTCCAGGCGAAGAGTGGCAAGGAGCTGATGGGCTTCCTACTCAATGACTTCCTCCTGCTCGCTCAGCCCAGTAAGTCCATCGCTGGCAACCATACCTTCTCCTTCGAAAGGTGCTCCAACATCAATTTCAAGCTCTACAAGAAGGTATAAGAACACATACAAGCCTAACTAGCATTGACTCCATAAAGAAGGGATCATAAAATTAATTCAAAGTTTTAATGTTTTTCTGACATCTTAACCCTTATAGGGATGCAGATATCCGTGGATAAACCCACGGACATACGCAACATTTGATGCCATGCGGATATAGTTTGCATAGCTCTGTGGATAGCTGATAAGCTGCAGATAATGTTTGGAGAAAATTTGCGGATGGTTTTTTGAATACAATCCGAACTTGTTTAATATTATTATTGGGACCTGGATATTTATGACATGCCGGCATCATATTTTTCTGTAATGGTGTTTTTTTTTTTTTCCATGACAAATGTAAGATGATGATTTACTATTATTATTTATCGTATGGCTTTTAGTACCGAGAGTGTCCGAGGACATGTTCGGCTCGCCTGAGTCTGTAGCTGCTTTCAGCGGACACCCTTAGGTTGACCTACAAGTTCTGTTCAATTTCAAGTAGTTCCAACTTTCGCCACCAGATATCAATGATACCTAGTGGTGAACGTTGGAACTTTGATAAAGCGTTCTGAAGAAATCTAACCTAACAAATTTAGCTTCACACAAGTTTAGTCTGTGGAAGGATCTTTTACATGCCATAAATCTTTGACATGGGACCGCCGGCTTTACTTCCCCTCCGAAGGAAGGCATACTGAAGGATTTTAACGCTCTTAAAAAAATCCGACGACTTCGGCCGGGTTTGAACTATAATCTCATTCAAATTATGGCAATAAGCATAATTAACACTCCGAACAGGAAAGGGTTTCAATTCTGGCTGTGTAACATTCATTTTAAACATAGCACATAACACACAAAGTCTAAGGAAACGTCTTATTCCTCAAATTGTCTAAATATGTTGCTTTAGTAATTTATGCTTTATCTAATTGAAAATATTATTGTAATGCCAGTAGATTCAGATAACAAACTTGGGAATGCGGAAAGAAATTATGCGGATTTGGCGCGGATGTAGATAACGTTTAGCTCATCTGCGCAGGGTTGTACTTATAGGGCCAAGGGGCTGATACATGGGTTGATTTTTTAGTTTTGGCACCTTAGTTATAACTGGATTAATAACTCACTTAGATGGTTCCAAGTTTCACAGGCCCTTGATGTAGTCCCCACCGTTGCGTACAACGTGTTCCCAGCGATGTGGAAGTCGTTGAATCCCGTTGGCACTGCCCAATCTATTGATGGTACGAAGAGAGCGCTCGGCAGCCTGATTAACGTCTTCAATGGTACGTAAGCGCTGCCATACTGTTCCCCGAAGGCAAACCGTTAATGCGGCGTACTATTGTTCGTTTCTGCAAGACCATCTCCGAGGAGCTCTGAGAAGGAAACGGTGCCACCACATTGTTACACCGCCCATCGTTCTGCATGACAATGCTTGGGCACACACAGCAGGCGTTGTGTCGGCATTGTTGGATCGCTAGGGCTGGGAGGTCCTCTTATCACCCCCCGTATTCTCTCGACATCAGTCCCTGCCACTATGATCTCATCCCGAAGATGAAGATGACAATGCGCGGGGAGCGCTTCCGTACCATTGAAGACGTTAAGCAGGCTGCCGAGCGCTCTCTTTGTACCATCAATAGATTGGGCAGTGCCAACGACTTCCGCATCGCTGGGAACACGTTGTACGCAACGGTGGGGACTACATCAAGGGCCTGTGAAACTTGGAACCATCTAAGTGAGTTATTAATCCAGTTATAACTAAGGTGCCAAAACTAAAAAACCAACCCATGTATAATGGCCGAGGGAGCTTCTGCTAAAAATGGCTCAGGGCAATCTATCGGCCCTGTTTTTATAAATGTTTTGTTATTATTTCCAGCCAAGCAGTGCTATCAGTGCAGGAATAACATCTCCCTCTGGATATATCTGTGTATTCAAGTTCCATGAATAACTGAATTCATAATACAATGGAACCCCTCAAATCCAAAATCCACGGAAATGGAACTACATAACAGAGTCTTCTTCTTGGGGTGCCATCTTGTAACCTTTTGTGGCCTCCAAAACTGTGTCCTAATGGCCGGTGGAATCCATTGTGATAATTTCTCCTGAGCTTGCCACGGTTGCAGGTTCGCTCCTGACCGTGGTAAGTGATTTTTGAAAGGGCGACAAAAATCTCGGCACTCATGTCATACGTTGTTGGCATGTTTAAGAATCCCATTTGAATTCAGTAGGCCGTGTTCATAATGGCAAAATTAATCTCGGGATTTCCCGCCAACACAAAGTTCCTCATTTCTCTACTAGAAAGTGCTATAGTGTCAAGGAGCTTAGATATCTAACCTCCTTGACTCTTATAGCGCTCCAAGGAACAATAAAAATTCTACATGCAAGCTGCCCTCTGGCCATTAAATAGCAAAGCTTGCACCCGGCACCCGAGGCCATATGATATTACACTGTATAGCAAAAAAAAACGACGCACTAGGAAGGCGTTGTCCGATTGTAATGAAATTACGTATGCAAAGGCATTCGGACCGAACATGCTACTGATTAAAGCTTCGTGTCCAATGAATGAATACCGGGAGCTCCCGCGCATGCATCAGGTGTATAAGGTGCAATTCTGAAGCGAATGCTCAAAGTAGCTGTTGCATTTGACTACGATATCTGAACGTCGGCTGTAAGAATACCTCGCCGAAGGATTCGTGCTCATTAGGAGCAGATGTCAGAGTTTGAAAGAGGTCGTGCGATCGGATTGAAAGAAGCTGGTTGGTCGAATCGAGCTGTCGTTGGACATTTCGGTCGAAGTGATGCGGCGATTAGACGATGCTGGCAAGCGTGGGTCAGCAACAGCAGGCATCAGCGTCAGGACGGCAGTGGTCGACGGAGGGCCACAACAGCATGGGCAGACAGAGTGATTGTCAGAACAGCTGTCACAACACCGGAGTCGTCATTATCAATGATCCAGAGTGTGACCCGCACACATGTGTCAACCATGACCATCAACAGACGCCTGAGCGACAGGAATTTGTGCTCGCGCCGCCCGATACGCCGCTTACCACCCACGCCTGTTCACCGTCAAGTCACATTACAGTGGTGCCGCGCTCGGGCAATGTGGAACTGTGCTGACTGGGGACATATAGTCTTTAGTAACGAGTCCTGTTTCCAACGGTGCCCTGACGACAACCGCAGATGTGTTTGGAGACGTCCAGGTCAGCGTGAGGATCCTGCCTTGACTATCGCACGCCACACCGCCCCACAACAGGGGGTGATGGTCTGGGGTGCCATATCCTTTGATAGCCGGACCCCTCTGGTAGTCATTCCTGGCACACTGACAGCACAGTGTTATGTTGATGACATTCTACGGCTGGTTGCGTTACCGTTCCTTCAGCGACATCCAGGCCTTACTTTCCAACAGGATATTGCCCGGCCGCACACAGCACGTGTTGCTATGGACTGTCTTCAAGCTTGCCCTATCCTTCCTTGGCCAGCTCAGTCGCCGGATCTCTCTCCCATAGAGCACATTTGGGGCGTCATGGGAAGGCGATTGCGAACATCCCGGAATGTCGCCGATTTAGCCCAACAGTTGGAGACCATTTGGCACAAAATTCCACAGACACCATCCAGGAACGTTATCAGTCCATGCCACGTCGAGTGACAGCTTGCATCCAGGTCAGGGGTGGACCAACACCTTATTGACGTCCACACTTTGTAATGCTCTAACTCTGTAATAAATCATTCGATTGTTCTGCACTTTTGATCGTTTGTTTTTCTATGTCTGTTCTCACATCCACCGATTTTTATTGCCATCGGACAATTCTTCCTCGTGCGTCGTTTTTTTTTCTTTTGCCATACAGTGTATTATTTCTCTTGATAAAGTTCAAGCAAAGTTCTTCCACTACGCTGAAGAATGCACTTCAGGTGTGTATTGACTTAATATAACAAAGTTTATTCAACCAGGAAGCAAGTGGACTGAGGAAAGGAAGATGGCCCACGGAGGGAGAATGAGAGTTATATGTAAGATCAGAAAGGCAAATCATAAAAGTACTGCGTGATCCATCTGGGTCCATTCGTACATAACAATATATGATTATTACTTATATGGTTTGGAAATTTGTTGTGTTTATTCCTTTTGTTGTTTATTTTAGGTGCTGCTGTGGTCATATATCCCCGTGTGTTTGTGTGTGTGTGTATGTGTGGAATTTGTGTGATAACCTGTGTTATTGTGATGGTTGTACTGGTGCATGTACAGTACAGCTTCGATAATCCAGACATGAAAAATCCGGACCGTCGATAATCCGGATTCAATTCCAGTGAAAAAGAAAGTTGAAATGAATACATTCATATTTGTTAAACAAAAGAGTTGATGCGACAGGCTGGGCGGGGCGGGGTCAACTTACTGCTACGAATCAAAGTCTTGGACGCAAAAAAGCGAGCCACTACTTAAGTTCATACTGTAAATCAATAGCAGATTTTTTGAAGAGCTCTGACAATTGTATAAACTGTATAGTATTCTGTAAATACGTACATATTGCACATTACATAATTATGTATGTCATTAAAATACATATTAATTAATGGTTTTATCTGCTCCAATTATTTAACCACTAAAGTAAATTATTAACTATTTTTGCAAGTTTTTTTTTTGTTATGAACTCAAAGGACTTTTTTTCTTCCTTTTTTTTCCCCCCCCGAAAATCCGGACATTTTGATGATCCAGACAGGGTCTGGATTTGGATTTGGATTATCGACGCTCTACTGTATTTGTAAATTGGGGATAGGATTGGGAAGGCGGTGGCCATGATCTTCAGTTAGGAACCATCCCAGCATTTACCTGGAGTAGAAGTGGGGGGGGGGGGGGGGGGGGGACCACTTCCAGAATGGCCGAGGTAGGAATCAAACCCTCCTCTTCACAGTTTTGTCTCACAAGACTGAGTGTACCCTGTTCCAGCCCTCGCACCAGAATTTAAATTTCTTGGCAGAGCCGGGAACCAAACCCGGACAAACAGCGACTCCCCTGTGTGAAAGGAAGGAAGGGTAGACAAGGTATGGTTTGTTCCAGCCCCTGTTCCTCAACGAGTTCACGTTAGTGTCAGAGACCGAGAGAGCGGGCTCTCCTCCAGACTCTAGCGACGCTCTCTGCACTCTGCGGCTACAAGAGGTCAACTCTCCAGTGTGTCACGTGCTGGTGGCTCCGACGGCATCGGAACGAAACCTGTGGGCCAAGCGCATCGAGGAGGCCCGCCGCCACTTCCTGGAGACCGAGAAGTGTAACCTCCAGCGCCAGCAGTCCAGTGAGTCTTGCTTCTACTCCTACAATAATACTAATGTATGTATGTCTACCCTTTATTATTCCCGTTTTTCCAACGGGGTCGGGGATGAGATGCGATGGAAGTCTTTGTGGCGATGGTTTTTACGGCCGGATGCCCTTCCTGACGCCAACCTCATGAGAGGAGTTAATGAGAGATGAAATGAATGATGGTGTATGAAACTGGGCAAGGATGTGGAAGCAAGCGGCCGTGGTCTGTCAGAAGGTACCGTCCTTGGAGTTGAAAAGGGGAAACCACAGAAAACCATTTCAAGGACGGCTGACAGTAGGGCTCGAACCCACGCATCTACCGAGTCAGCAGAGAGCTTGGCCCCATTACCTAACGCTGTGCTTTAGGAGCGTAGCCACCACTGTCGGTACAATAATACTATTAATAAGTAATAAAATTGTTCCACTTTCCATTACAAATTTATGGTACTTAAGAACTTATGTTCTTATTTAATGGTGCATGATTCGATTTTTCAAACCTTCTTCAGGCTATGCAATCTCAAATTTCATACATACATATACTGTACATGACATACAAAAATCATGTATTTAAACTCTCTATGTCCACCCCTTATTAATCCCATTTCCAGCGGGGTAGAGGATGAGATGCGATGAAATTCCAAGTGGCTGAAGGTTTCTACAGCTGGATGCCCTTCCTGATGCCAATTTCATGAGACATGAAATGAATAAAGATGAATGAAAGCTCAATTTCAAGTAGTTCCATTTTTGGCTACCAGATGACACTGTCACCCAGCGGCAAATGTTGGAACTTGATAGATGACAAGGGCCTTCCGGCTTTACTTGCTCTCCGAAGGAAGGCATACTGGAGGGTTGTAACGCCCTTAAAATACCGACGACTTCGGCCAGGTTTGAACCCACGATCTTGGGCATAGTAGTTCAGCATGCTACCGACTATGCCACTGAAGCCAATAAGGAAAAAACATTAATAACATCCCTTATTTTAATAATGTATTCGATTTTAATTTTAATGAATGAAAATCCACAGCCTGCTTCCAGTCTCCGACCGGGTCAGGAATGGAATGAATGAAGCCCCCAACTAGCGGCGAGGATATGAACTGTGCCGGCTGCCGAAGCCTGTCACACTCCTCTGGGGCAATGATGAAATGAATGACAGATGAAATGAAATGATAGTGGAGAGTGTTGCTGGAATGAAATTTTGACAGGGAAAACCGGAGTACCCGGAGAAAAACCTGTCTGCCTCCGTTTTGTCCAGCACAGATCTCACATGGAGTGACCGGGATTTGAACCACGGACCCAGCGGTGAGAGGCCGGCGTGCTGCCGCCTAAGCCACGGAGGCTCTTTAATTTTAATAATGTATTAAAAAGTAAGCCGGCCTCTCACCGCTGGGTCCGTGGTTCAAATCCCGGTCACTCCATGTGAGATTTGTGCTGGACAAAACGGAGGCAGAGAGGTTCCTCTCCGGGTATTCCGGTTTTCCCTGTTACAAATTTCATTCCAGCAACACTCTCCACTATCATTTCATTTCATCTGTCATTCATTTAATCATTGCCCCAGGGAGTGCGACAGGCTTCGGCAGCCGGCACAGTTTATATCCTCGCCGCTAGATGGCTTCATTCATTCCATTCCTGACCCGGTCGGTCGACTGGAAGCAGGCTGTGGATTTTCATTTTCATTAAAAAGTAAAATAAATTTTAATATGTAAAATTCTTTTGTTTTTAATTTTAAAAAATTTTGGAAGTCATATTTCCATTGTCTTTTTAAAGTGATGTTTTCACATTAAATCTTGCCAAACGTTTTTTCCACGTGAAATCAATTTCAAATTATTCTTCTAAATGATTGTGAATTTGAAATTGTTTTGGTGTGGAAAATAGTTAGGCAAGATTTGACATGAAGACATCATTTTAAAAAAGACAATGGAAGTATGACTTCCAAATTTTTTTTAAACATTTTTTAAGAATTAAAACATTTTTAGTTTTTAGCAAAATAAGGGTCAATTATGTGTATTGATACCGGTAATTTGAGAAATTATGCTTTTCATATGATGTTTAAATTTCATGATTTGCATGTCATGTACAGTATATGTATGTATGAATATTTGAGATTACATAGGCTGAAGAAGGTTTAAAAAACCGAAACATGTACCGTTAGATAAGAACATAAGTTCTTGAGTACATTTGTATTAAAAAGTGGAACAATTTTATTATTTATTAATATTTCAATACAAAAATTAAAAATAAAAATTGACAATAGTCATAGTTACGGATTTTACATCCCTTGTAACCATGTTTTGTTTTGTTTTTTAATCTGTTTATTTCTCCTGCAAGTACAGCCATTTGCTTTTGTAGTAGAATATAAATTTCTGTCAAGTTATCAGCCCTGAGGCTGTTTAGATCCTCAGAAATCATTGCAGTAGGTTGTGAGGGTAGAAATGCCAAAATCCTTAGGTGAAGATGAGAAGTAGGGGTAGATTGATGTTGAAGTGATAGAAGCCATTTTTCAGTGTTCCCTAATTCTATTAAAGAAAGCTTTACAGTTGGTCAACACGAATTGTGCCCAAATTCATTAGGTGGGAAGCAAGTACTGGGTCATTAAACATGGTGCGCGCCAGTCACAGCCGGCTGTGACTAGCACAGAAAGCGGCCGCGCACACTCGGTTCAGCCGGCTGAGGCGCGCTCCATTGACTCATATCGTTAGTTCACATGTGTTTTGTCATTCATATGGACATGTATTTGCAATGCTTAGACGTTAGTGTTGCACGTTTAGTGAGTATTGTGATTACTGTGATTGTTGGTCATGCCTAGACCGCAATTCACATTGTGCGAACGTGTGTATATCCATAATTCGTATATGAAAAGCAGAAAATATTGTTTTGAAACAAACATGACGAAAATTTCGAATCAAGTTTCCAGGAAGACCTGTGCCTAATGCCAGTACAATTAGGAGGCTCGCTAAATGATTCAAGGAAACAGGCTCCGTAAATAATAAGAGAGTTGACAGACATTCTTTTATAGGAAGATGTCAGGTGTGTGTTACAAGAGAGGGAGGACATTTTCAGCATCGACTATGAGCACTGTAAGTACACATTATTGAACATGTTTGGTAAAAGTGTGAAAGTACGCACCAACCATCGGCTGAACCGTGTTAGCGCGCCCGCGATCTGCGCTAGTCACAGCCGGCTTAGCTTGCCATGTTTACTTGCGCGCACATAGATAATGACCCCGTATTTATACACCCTAACCTAAAAGAAATATTACATGAAATATTTTTCATATATTGAGAACTGGGAAATGAAAATCAGTGTAGAGAAAAGTAAGACATTGGTAATGACGAGAGGAAAGAAAGAAGGAAAAGGGATTGTTAAAATAGGAGATATAGATCTGGAAGTAGTAGAGCACCTCAAATATTTGGGAAGTGAATTGATGGACAATGCAAGATTGGATATGGAGATCAACAAGAGAATACAATGTGGGAGTGGTTTCCACCTTGGGTCGGGTCTGAGCAAATATAACACCTCTCCACTTTACTCTGTCCACCATCCTTCCTCAACCACTGAACTCCACTCCGGGTTGCATTCTCTCACACTGTCCTTCACCGAATCCATCCACCGTACTCTAGGTCTTCCTCGTCTTCTCTTTCCAGTCCTCCCTCTCTCCATCACTTGTTTCGGCATTCTTTCATCCTTCATCCTTTTCACATGTCCATACCATCTCAATCTGTTCTGCCCCAGCTTATCATTCAGCTTCTGTACATTCACTTCCTTTCGTATATCTTCATTTCTCACTCTCTCTCTCTCTCCCCTAGTCTTCTGTACCATACTCCTTGGGAAAATTTCACTTAGTCTGCCTGTATTCTACTTTCATCTCTCCTCATCATCGGCCAAGTTTCTGCTCCATACGTCATTATTGGTAAGTAATAGGTCTTGTACATGACTTCTTTATTCTTCAGCAGACTTACATAACAATATTTTAATTACTGTATATACAGGGTCTTTCATATAAAATAAGAGCGCCAAGCGGCGGCTTTGTTAACCGTAGCTGCGGTCACCTTGGCCGAGCCTTTCGCGCACCAAGGCCCCCTGCTTTAAGCGTGTGTACAATCCTATATGATGCAGCGGCCTTGCTAGCATGTGTACAATGCTGAAATCTTACTTTAGTTAGTTAGTTATTGTTGATGAAACCGAAACCCCTATAGTATTGAAAGCGCGCGCATAGTACATACGATGGCTGTTTTTTTCCCCCCAAGTTCCGATGGACTGTATAAAAATAACAGATTGACATTACCAAACTTGACCTTGCAATAAGTGTGCAGTTGCTCAGTCGCCAGTCTAAACCTCAAGTGCTAACATGGTGAGACAGTTATCATTGCAACATCGTTTTTTTTTTTAATGTAAAACTTATTTTAAGTACGAGTCGGCTCGGCGGGTACGTGATGCATTCGTTCAGCAATTTCCTGATGAATTGCCACCTTCACTAGCACAGATTCACGTAATTGCAAATAAGTTGGACACTACTGGCTCGGTGCTCAATAAAAAACATGCCCGCACACGAACATTTTTAACAGAGGATGAGCTAGATGACATTGGCGAGAATCTTGAACGGTCTCCGAATAAATCGCTCACAAAATTAGCACAAGTAGGGGTTTCGGTTTCATCAACAATAACTAACTAATTAACTAACTAAAGTAAGATTTCAGCATTGTACACACGCTAGCAAGGCCGCTGCATCGTATAGGATTGTACACACGCTTAAAGCAGGGGACCTTGGCGCGCCAAAAGCTCGGTCAAGGTGACCGCAGGCACGGTTAACAAAGCCGCCGCTTGGCGCTCTTATTTTATATGAAAGACCCTGTATATTCTTGATGTAGGCTGAAGAAGACCTCATTGCTAGGTTGAAACATGTACCTTAAATATATGAATAGATATGTTTTAGTAATGAATTGTTGGCATATACTTAATCATTTTTAAGAACTTCAGGTTATAGCATTTAAATACTTGTTTCCTGCCTAATGTAATTGGGCACAATTTGTGTTGACTGACTGAAAAGCTTTCTATTACAGTATTATTGTAAATTGTTGTTACAAATCTGCACACAAAGACTACTGTCAACCAAAGTATTATGTGTACTCGAGTTTGAAGGTTGTTTGTTAAGTAACAAATAGACCTACATAAAATCCGATACCATCAACATTTTCGTCGTTCTATTTTACGTTAGTTCATGTAGGTTTGGATTTTTTAATTTATATTTTAATATTTTTTATTGCAGTTGGCACACAAAAAGTGCACGTTTTTAAGCGTGTTTCAACCATGCGTCACTTTTAAGAATTATTATCTCAGAAGCCCGTCATCAGATCGAATCCAAATTTTAACACAATATACATTGGAATGTTGTATAACTGGTTTATTAATTTCACAATGTTGTGTATCCAAGAAACAAAGTTGTTATCATTGTTGTAACGTAACTTTTTCTCGGCTCGGGGTGGTTGGAAAATGTAGTTCTTGGTTGCGTTGTAATCATTATACATCAAAAACTTATGCTGTATGACTGTGAAATGCGTAAATTAATTCATTTATTTTATATCGGTTTGTATTTGTACGAGGAAATAACACATGGTTCACCAGCTAGCCGCTCCGAGAAAAGCTGTACAGTGTTGCTGAGATGGAGCCCATCACATCCGAGCGAGACGCGCCATGATGCGTGTGGGCACCATTTCGGCAATGCTGTACAGCTTTTCCCGTAGCGGCTAGTTGGTGAAACATGTGTTATTTCCCCGTACAGATACAAACCGATATAAAATAAGTGAATTGATTTACGAATTTCACAGTCATACAGCATAACTTTTCGATGTATAAGGATTACAATGCAACCAAGAACTACATTTTCCAACCACCCCGAACCGACAAAAAGTTACCTTACAAAACTGATAACAACTTTGTTTCTTGGTCACACACAATTTTGAAATTAATAAACCAGTTATACAACATTCCAATGTATATTGTGTTAAAATTTGGATTCGATCTGATAACGGGTTTTTGAGATAATAAATCTTAAATGTGACGCATGGTTGAAACACGTTTAAAAACATGCACTTTTTGTGTTCCAACTGCGATAAAAAATATTAAAATATAAATTAAAAATTCCACACCTACATGAACTAACGTAAAATAGAACGACGAAAATGATGATGTTATTGGATTTTATGTAGGTCTATTGGTTACTTCACAAACAACCTTCAAACTCGAGTGCACATAATACTTTGGTCGACAGTAAGTATGAAGCAACATGTAATAATATTCAGTACATGAAACATCACAAAAAACATAGATACAACTTAAGGAACAAGTAGCAATATTATTATTGTATGACTGTACTGGACATCAACAATTATACACATTTCTAAGGAAACGTAGACATGTTTGCCTCGAGAAACAAACTTCTTCTTCTTCTTCCTAGCGTTTTCCTGCTGGTGCAGGGTCCGCTATTTTGATCTTGCCTCGCCATTTTGTACGATCTAGGGCATCTTGTGGTCTTAAGTTGAGGGTCTTCTATATTTATAAAATTCTAATCATACTGTTTCTATAATTTTGCTTCTCCTTCTTCTCCTCCTCCTCCTTCTTCTCCCCTCCTTCTTCTCCTCCTTCTTCTCCTTCTCCTTCCCCTTCTCCTCTTTCTCTTTCACTTTCTTCTTCTCCTCCAAGGGGCAGATGATTTCATAGTTCCACCCCTTAAAACCTCAATAACTAACTTCTCCTCCTCCTGCTCCTCTACCTCTTCCTTCTCTTTCTCCTCCTCCTTCATCTTCTCCATCTCCTTCTTCTCACTCATCTCCTTCTCCTCGTTTGTTTAGGAGTTTGTTTGTACACAGCTTTTCCAAACAGCAATACTGTATTCAGTCCAAACCACTGGCTTAACTTCTTCAGCCAGGACACCCTCCTGAACCCCTAATACCATCAATCTTCCCTTGAATTGCAACAGATTGTAGTGAAATGACCAAAGTAGTCTGGTTTTCTTCTTTTAATGGTATTGAGAATTCCTTAATATTTGTTCATACACTGCACTACAGAAGAGCCCTCATTCTAGACAACCCTTTAAAAGAAATTGTTTATTTTTTATAGAAAGTCTGGTTGGTTCCTCAGTTTAGGGGCTGCGACAACGCGGTCATGTAACCCCGTGTACTTTGGGTGTGTGTAGAATCTGTCTGATATCATCATCATCATCATCATCATCATCATCATCATTTCCCCTTATCCAGCTTCTGCCGGGTCGGGGTATTTATGGCACTTCTCCACTTTCCTCTTTCCTTCCACCATTCTTCTTCCACGATCTTGTCCCAGTCCAGATTTCTTTTTCTCACGCTGTTCTTCACTGAATCAATCCACCTTGTTCTAGGTCTTCCCCTTGCTCTCTTACCCTTGCACTTCGCCTCCAGCATCTGTCTTGGTATTCTATTTTCCTCCATCCTCTTTACATGTCCAAACCACCTTAGTTTATTCTTCTCAATTCTCTCATTTAGTTTTCCCATCCCAACTTCCTTCCTAACATCTTCATTCCTCACTCTGTCTTTCCTTGTCTTACCTATCATACTTCTTAGGAATTTCATTTCACTGGCTTGGATTCTACTCTCTTGCCTGCTTGTCAGGGTCCAAGTCTCAGCTGCATAGTTCAGTATGGGTACATAGTACATTTTATACATTACCTCCTTGCTTTTCCTTGGTACTTCCTTATCCCAAACAAGTTTTCTTACACTTTGATAGAATGCATTGCTCTGCTGTACCCTCCTGCCAATCTCCATGTCCAACCTACCAGTTTGCATCAATTCACTTCCTAGGTATTTGAACGTGTCCACAATTTCCAAACTCTGACTTCCAATTTTCACAATGCCCTTTCCTTGTCTTTCCCCTCTTGTCATCACCATGGTCTTGCTTTTCTCTATACTGATTTTCAGGCCATACTTCTGAATATTTTCGTTCAGTGCATCTAGTTGTTTTTGCACTTCTTCCGTGTTCCTTCCCCAGACCACAATATCGTCTGCAAATAATAGTAACTTCATTTCTTTATGTCCATATGCTTCCTTTGTTTCCTTTACAATTTCATCCATTACCATTATGAATAAAAGAGGTGACAGCACACTCCCCTGTCTTAGTCCAGTCTTGTTCCTAAACCAATCTGTCTTTCCAACAGGGGTCAGAACCCTGCTAACACAGTTGTTGTACATTGCTTGCACCATTTCCAACATTTCTCTTCCCAGTCTCTTCTTAACCATGGTTTCCCATACCTTCTCTCTGGGGACACTATCATATGCCTTTTCTAGATCTATGAAAGTCATGATCAAATCCTCTCCATATTCCCAGTTCTTTTCCATCACCTGCCTCAAGCTAAAGATTGGGTCCACTGTGGATCTTCCACTCCTGAAGCCATACTGTTCCTCTTGCAACTCTCCTTCCACCTTTCTTCTCATTCTTCTTTCTAATATCCTTTCCAGTATTTTTACTATCTGTGATATGAGGGTGATCCCTCTATAGTTATCACACACTTTCTTGTCCCCTTTCTTAAACACTGGTATTATTAGCCCTTTCACCCAGTCTTCTGGTACACATTTCCGTTTCCACACACACTTTAGCAGTCGATACAGCCATTGCATACCAACAGGTCCAGCAGCCTTTATCATTTCTACACTGATCTCATCCACCCCTGTTGCTTTTCCCATCTTCATCTTCTGTACTGCTAATTCTACCTCCAGCATTGTTATATCATCTTCTGTTATAGAGTCGTCAGGCTGTGTCACTTCGATCTCACCAGTACAATTGCTCACGTTCAATAGCTTATCGAAATACTCCTTCCATCGTCCCTTTATCTCTTCCGGGTGTGTTAACAACTCTCCATCTTCCTTTTTCACCAGCTTTGTAGTAACCCTTTCTTTCCTCTTACTTCTTAGAAGCCCATACAGCATCCTTTTACTGCCACTTACATCTGTTTCCATTCTTCGAGTAAATTCTTCCCAACTTTTCTTCTTTTCTTCTCCTACCACTTTCTTACACCTCCGTTTGCTGTCGTGATACTTCCTTTTGCTTTCTTCTGTTTGATCTCGGTTCCATTCTTTCCATGCAGACTTCTTTTCTTTCACTGCTTTCCTCACTTCCTCATTCCACCACGGTGTCTTCTTCTCTTTCACTCTTGTTGACGTCCTACCACAAGCACTCTCTGCTGCACCAGCAAATGCCTTTTTAAAGTGGGACCATTCCTCTTCTACATTTTCCACTTCAGTAACTGGGATTTGTTGCTTCAATCTCTCCTGAAAATCTTCCTGTACAGCTTTGTCTTTCAATTTCCATACTTTTATTTTACTTTCTCTGATCTCCTTTAGGTTTTCCAATTTTCCCCATCTAAATTTTGCCACCACAGTTCTATGGTCCCCATCAAATGCTTCTCCTGGTAAATCTGTCACATCCATCAGCTTTCTGCGATTTGTCCTTTCCACCAGGAAGTAGTCAATTACTGATTTTGTTCTTCTATCACCCCACCCATATCTCGTAATTTTCCTGCTGTTTTTCTTCCGAAACCATGAATTACCCACTATCAGTCCATTCCTTTCACAAAAGTTTACAAGTTCCTCTCCTTCCCGGTTCTTTTTCCCATATCCATATGGTCCAACGACTTCTTCCTTCCCTTGTCTCTCATTTCCGACTTGTGCATTCATATCTCCCATGATCACCACTTCTACATCTGAGATTACTCTTTCTACATCCTCCAGGAATACTTCAATATCTTCTTCTCTGTTTCCAGTCTGTGGTGCATACACTTGTATGAAGTCCATCACGTCATTCTTCATCTTCATTCTAATTTTCATTATTCTGTCACTCACACACTCTACCACTTCAACATACTCCTCCAGTTGTTTCGAGGTTATCAGCCCCACGCCATTTTTTGCCTCTTGGCCACCACTCCAGTATAATGTATATCCTTTCCTCAATTTCTTCCTTCCTTTACCTTTCCATTTCACTTCACTCAGCCCCATCATTCCAACCTTCTCCCTCTCCATGAAGTCTACCACCTCCTCCACCTTGCCTGTCAGGGTCATGACATTCATGATTCCCACTTTCATTTCGGTTACTGGTCGCCCATTTCTCACAGTTCCCCCAGTACCAAAAGAACTGCGCGTCGCCTGCAGGGTACGCCCTAACCTTTTCCGAATCATTGGAAGTGCCATATCCATTTTAGGCTATTATTACGATGGGGTCGCCACTCCCAAAGGCATTTTATGAAGCTACTGCCAGCTATTATTCAGGCCGCCCCTAACATGGAGAACAGACGCCCTTGCAGCCGCCCCTAACATGGGAAACAGACGCTGCCGATTGATGCTGTACTCATACTATTCCCCGAGTACTGGGTTGCCTCTTCCGCAATCTCCACCGTTCCGAAGTCCATCTTCTCCGCTGCAGATTCCGTTGAGGTCTTCGCACGTAACCCTGTGCACGGGGCCTATGTTATACCCCATAGGACTGGGTCCTCACCAGAACTTAGCCGGTACTGTAGTTCCATGGTATATTACAGTACCGTTGCCCACCCCCGCGACGTGGACGCGCCTGGCAAGAATTATCCATGTAGCCAATTAGGATTGACTCATGGACCGGGTTAAGGAGCTGTCTAAATCCAGCCTCCAAGGCTGTCTGATAACCGGTGTTAATTGTGATGCCTGTATTAGTGTGTGTAATCTGTAATTCAGGTAAGGACTGCAGACCATCAATTTCAAGTAGTTCCTACTTTTGCTACCAAATGCTACCATCAACGACACCTAGCTAGATGCCACCGCAACCGGCACCTGGCGGTGAACATTAGAACTTAATAGAGCGTTAATCAAATCTAACCTACAAATTTAGCTTCACGTAGTTAGTGGAAGGTTCTTTTACATACCGTAAATCTATGACATGGGCCTGCCGCTTTACTTCCCCTTCAAAGGAAGGCATACTGAGGAAATTTTAACGCTCTTAAAAAAATCCGACTTCGGCCGTGTTTGAACCCGCAATCTTGGGCATAGAAGCTCAGCATGCTACCAACTACGCCACCGAAGCCGCCTTTATAGGAAGTCTAATTAAGCCCTCACTGGTCTGAGCTTTGTAGATGAAAGGTTAACAAACACTTTCTATAAACTTGGGAGATACAAAGCAATTGGTGAAGAACATGTCAAAACAATGGTAGATTTTCATAATTAATAAAATTAGCTCTGTTGAGAATTTGGAAAGTTTGTTTCTGCTAGTAAACCTGTGTGTGATTGATGTACGAAATTTATGACCAGTACAATCATACGATTAATATCGTTACCTTTTCAGCTCTTTGAGCTGTATCTACATATTCGACTATTGACAAAGCGGGTAATTGGGCGGTATGTGGTGACGTCTCAAGGTCATGGTACAGTATGAGGGGTTGGGAGTTGGTAGTACATGAGTTCCCAGTACAGTGGCGTAACTGCACGGGGATCAATACCCCCGCATGAAGTAAAAACAAGAATACAAAGATCAAAGGAAAATCAAACACAAAAACACAAAGCGAAAATCAAAAACAATACCAAAGCAGAAAACAACAAACACAAAACCAAAAACAGAAAACAAAAAATAATAACAAAAGCAAAAATAACAACAAAGGCAAAAAATTAACAACAATAGCAAAAATAACTAAAAGGAAAAATAACAACGAAAGCAAAAATAACAACAAAAGCAAAAAATAACAAGAGCAAAAAATAACAAAAGCAAAAATAACAACAAAAGCAAACAATAACAACAAAATCAAAAATAGCAAAAGCAAAAAAATAACAACAAAAGCAAAAAATAACAACAAAAGCAAAAATAACAGAAGCAAAAAATATCAACAAAACAAAAATAACAAAAAAAGCAAAAATAAAAACAAAAGCAAATAATAACAAAACAAAAATAACAAAAAAAAAAGCAAAAAATAACAACAAAAAAAGAAAAAAAACACAAAGCAAGAATCAAAAACAAAATCAAAGGAGAAAATAACAAACACAAAACAAACAAAAATCAATCACTGATACACAACGCGGCTCCAACCTGTAGGCCTAGATGATAAACCAGACACCGGTCGCGAAAGCCTACAATCTAAATACGATCTTAAAAATAAAATAAAACACTAAACAAAAACATAAGCAAAAAAAAAAAAAAAACACACACAAAAACAAAACAGAAAACATAACAAAAATTAGGCAGAAAACTTAAACTTAAAACAAAAGAAGACATTTGAAAAAATTAGTTCTGTCCTATGAAGAGTATAAACCTAGTAAAATGCTATTCATAGCTTTTATTAGTTTATCCCCCTCCAGAAGCAAATCCTAGTTATGCCACTGTCCCTGTATCTCAAATAATGTCCTCCTCTTTGAAACACTGTTTATGTGCTGCTTCTCTTGTGCTTTGTATTTGGCAGCAGTACAGTAGTTGTAGAACTTGGATTTACAGGCATTAATAAGCTCCTCCGGAATATCCTGTTCCAGAGTTTGAAAAAGATGTTCTCTAAATGGAGATCTTATTCTTCGTTTGCTGTCAAGATAGCTAATGTTTGCCACTTTCCTGGTAAGAGCATTATTCTTTTGGTTATTTTTTTAAATATTGAATCCTGTAGTCTCCTTAGTCTCAAATGTAGTTTTGGAGTTAAAGCATCGAGTCCCATCAACATCAAATGAAAGTTAATACAACCGGCTATGTAGCCGTGTGTGTTAAATCGCTCACCACACCCTCGATGAGAGGTGAAGAAAGGAACCATTAATCCCGTGATCATGAGCCACAAGACCTCCATTTTACGTGGAATCCGAACCACAAGACATGGCATTTCACTTCGAAAATCTCAAATGCATTGACCGGGAATCGAAGCCCGTCTGCCTTGGTGAGAGGCAAACCGTTTTACCACTGTGCCACCATGCCTCAATTTGGGGAGGTGTATGCAAGTCCGGAAATCGGAGGTTCGAATCGCGGCGTTGACAGTGGCTATCCTTCAGGCAAATGCCAGGATAGTATCTTATTTCAAGTACCGAGACACCTACCCTATTCCCAAACCCTAATAATTGCATTACAGCTACACACAGTACTACAGTCACCACAGGAACATAGGTTATCAGACAAATTGAATACATACCCAAACACACATCAGATGATCAAAGATGTCTTAAGTCCCTAACATGAATTAACAATAATGAAAGTCAGTATCATCGCACATCCCTGATCTTATCTCCGGGATTATTTAAATCCATTTTTTGGTCCGTATTGACAATATTGATGATCTGATAATTGACAAAAAAAATTATCCTTTTCTGCCCAATCAATATTTTATAATTTCTTTTTCTGAAAAGTTCTTAAATGATTCGGGATTAATTTG
Source organism: Meconema thalassinum (assembly GCA_946902985.2). Taxonomy (NCBI): domain Eukaryota; kingdom Metazoa; phylum Arthropoda; class Insecta; order Orthoptera; family Tettigoniidae; genus Meconema; species Meconema thalassinum. Next base: position 197,869,311 of record OX336395.1, read on the forward strand.
TGTTCTCTACACTTTCTGATGAAATCAATGTCTTTAATTATGTTAGATAACTTTAGTCGCAGGTCTTTATGAGTATAATGATATCTCAACCTTCTAGCTTGACTTGCCTCAATATCTCCGGGATTATATAAATCAATTTTATGGTCCGTATTGACAATTGTTAATCTGATAATTATTATCAATTATGATTCGGGATTATTTCTTTCAGGTTAGGGTGTTTAAATACTTGTTTTTCCGCCTAATGTAATTGGACACAATGTGTGTTGACCGACTGGAAAGCTTTCTTTAATTATTGTAAATTGTTATTACAAGTCTGCGCACAAAAACTAAGCATGAAGCAACATTTATGCACATATGCACATTTATGCACATAATTGTTCAATCAATACGGAACCATGACAAATACGAATATAATGAAGCAACATGGAATAAAATTCAGTACCGGGACATGAAACATCACAAAAAACATAGATACAGCTTAAGGAACAAGTAGCAGTACTTTATAAAGTATTGATGATTGGCCGGAAAAAGATAAAATTTTTGTCAATTATAAGATTCCCTGATCTTAATCCGACATAGCATTTATGGAATGTTAGCTTTGAAGTCATTTTCAGTGTTGCCTTATTGACAATTGTCGGTCAACACAATGTAGTTCCAATTACTGGAATAGCGTTGGTTGTCAATAGCGATCATTGGAATTATAAGACGTGATCAAAAAGTTTCCGTTTGAAGGCTACCCATAAGTTTGCAGCCAGTGGATACCCTGGGCGTTGAATGGCAATCAAAAAGCACACCGGATGGCTGATTGCCTCCAGCACCTGATACATTTCAATGTTGAAGGTAACATGTTCCTCGAGTGGCGAATCGTTGCAGGCAACAAAAGCCAGTAGTACTACTGGGAACCGGAATCGAAAGCGTCGACAGTGCAGTAGTATCATCCTTAGTCCCAAAATGTTCAAGAGCCAACCATCCATTGGAAAGGTGATGCTCACCCTTTTCTTTGATTACCAGGGCCGATTGATTATTGATATCAAGGAACCTGGTGTCTCCATCACTGAGGAATGGTACTGCGCAACACTGGAGAAATTACGGCGTGCAATTAAAGCAAAACATGCAGAAAAACTACGACTAGGGGTGCTGCTGCTTCATGATAACGCACATCCCCATACCGCAAAGGTCGTAACACAGAAGGTATGCCAAATCAAGTGGGAGACACTCGAGCATCTGCCGTACAGTCCTGGACTCTCCCCATGCGATTATCACGCCTTCGGTTCCTTAAAAAAGGTACGAGCCTGTGAGAAGAAGAGAGGAAGGAGGTGTTAGCCATGCAAATACAGGGAGTGAGAACGAGAGGCAGGCCTAAACGACGATGGATGGATTGTGTGCATGAGGATAAAACAGTTGTCGGAAGAATATGTGCATGACCGGGCTAAATGGAACAGGACCATCCACAATCCAACTGTTTCATGTAAAAATAGCACCAATTGCATCTTATGGATTGGAAAATATATGGATTCACCTCAAGAGAAAACACCTGGCAGATCTGGAAAGAGTAAAATCCATCTATCTCAAGAGAGCTTTGTGCCTTTCAAAGTACACGCCATCCCGTTTGGTTTACCTGCTAGCTAGAGAGCCATATTTTGTTGAAGACCTGAGACTGAACCTACTGCTGCCCGTTACACCTGGATATGAGACTCTACTGACAGAATTGAAAAGGAAGAGAGAAGACATATGGGACGACTTTTACGGCACTGACGCGATGCTTTCAAATGAATGGACAAATGCATTGTACGGTTTATGTCATATAGTCACGAGATTTTCGGTGCATAGTTTTCTCTATAAAGTATGCACCAAGAAGAAATTTCATCTGCCGGACCATCAGTGCATCTGTTTGCTACGTGGAGAGCAGTGTGATAGTTATCACGTGATGTTGTGCAAACAAAGACGGGTCACACTTACAATGTTTTGTAGTGAAGACTAAGGCAATCTTTTTTTTTTTTTGTCTTTTAATGTTAATTTATTAATTTGGCCATTGGCCGCAATAAAGTTCTTATTTTAAATGGAACAGAGCTTTCGATGACCACACAGGAGTGCTGTATAGAGAAAAAAGAAAAAGAAGAAGAAGGTTTCTTAAAAAGGCCTTGAAGGATCGACGATTCCTGTTAGATGAGGATGTGCAGCAGGACACGGTGTTTTACTACGCGGGGATCTTCAACCTGGTTGTCAGTGGCATGAGTGCCCCAATGCTCAGGGCGATTTTACCTGATTGACATACCCTACCGATTCTGGACTGTACGGCCATTGAACAGAAACTTTTTGATCTTGCTTTATATACTGTGTTGACCGACTGAAAAATTACAATATCAATTTATGGAATGTTGTCAAACTGACCTTTCAGATTGTACATCCTGCACAGACCTTAAAAAGCCCATCATGAACAGTCATCAGGGATATACGGGGTCTTTGATATAAAGTAAGAACGACAAGCGGCGGATTTGTTATCCGCTGCTGCAGTGACCTTGGCCGAGCTTGTGGCGTGACACGCCCTCAGGCGCGCGTATAGTACAGTATACACTTGACCTTGCAATAAGCGTGCAGGTCGCCAGTCTGAACCTCAGATGCTAACATGGTGAGAAAGTTATCATTACAACATTGTATTTTTATATGTAAAACTTATTTTAAGTACGAGTCGGCTCTGCGGGTACGTGATGTATTTGTTCAGCAATTTCCTGATGAAGTGCCACCTTCACTAGCACAGATTCATGTAATTGAAAATAAGTTTGACACTACTGGCTCAGTGCTCAATAAAAGATGATAAACATTACAGTGGCAGAACTCACTTGCGTCAGCAGAATATGGTTACCAGATACAATGCCTGTATAACCCAGGAAGGACGACACTTCCAGCATCTTTTATAAGATAATATTTCATATAGGATTGTACAGCAGGGGGACATGGCGTGCCACAAGCTCGGCCAAGGCCACTACAGGCAGCGGATAACAAAACCGCCACTTGGTGTTCTTACTTTATATGAAAGACCCTGTATATATACTGTATCAAAATGTAGTGGAATCTTTATCACAATTTGTCTGCGTCATCCACTTTGCTGAAGATGTTCACAATTCAGTGTCATTTTGAATTAAATCCAAACCACAAAGGGTGCCAACAAGGTACCCTGACAGTTGTAATCTTGAAAAGGTTTCTTAGCAAAGTAGGGGTTTACCAAAAATGTAAAATTAAGCAATTTCCTTAAATGTGCCAAATGTTGAAGGGCTAAAGGGACCGGAAAGGTTTCAAATTGTGAGTCTTGGAAGCTCTATCAAACTAAAAAACCAAATGTCACAAATCACTTCCAGCCTAAATGCGGTTCCAGAAAAACAGCCTAAAATCGCTTGTTTCCTCGTTTCCTTTTTGATTCAAAATTAAGGGCAGATGACCTCGTAGTTCCGCCCCTTAAAACTACAATAACTAACTAACTGATTCAAATCCTAGCCAAATTAACTTATTTAAGTTACATAATTCTTTCTTTAATATGTTCCTTGGTTCAACACCCTCAGGCACTTTTTTATTTTTTCAAAAACCTTCACATCAGATGTAGTTATAAGTGCTTAAGTGAAACTGTGCATTGATTCACACTAGCCCTCATAGTGGTAGAGAAGGCCAACTGATAATCTAATCGACCAGATATGGTTTATTCACACTAGCGCTCGTAGTGGTACAAAAATCAGTCTTATCACGTGCCATAATGCTGGCACCACGTAAGAAACGTTTAGTGTGTCCTTTACCTTTGGAAAAGTGGAGAACACAACAAAAATTAATTACAAATGCACTAACAATAAGATTCAGTGATGAACCGGGTTCGAGTCTATGATATTAAAGGATGTTTTCAACATAGAGTTGCTTGCCTGAAAGGCATGGGTTACCTTCAGAATAATAGGTTTAATATTATTCATTTCCACTTTTATCAGTGAATAACATTAATATATTGTTACGTCCTGGGGGGTATAACTGCGGGCTTGGTATGTGATTGTGGAAATGTTGCCAGGACGCAACGTGTGAGTATGTGTTAATAAATGGGTGCTGTGTGGACAGAATCAGGAGGCCGCTTAGCGACCTTGCCTTGGGAGCTGCTCGGAAGGTGCTGAGTGTGCGTTTCGGTCAGACAATGTGCCTGGCCACTTGTAATGGGAGTTAAACGTACAGCTCGGGGAAAAGTTGGAATCGGGGATGTAAGCGAAGGTGTTTAAGAAGCACAAGAGATTGGTTTAAAAGTGACTTTAATGCTATAAGTGATAAATGTGCAGCAGTACTGGAGATTCCAGTGGTGTGAATGAGTTGAGTGTGAAAGCAATGTGAAAAGAGATGATTACAAATTTAGTAAAGGCTCGGAATTGGTAGGAATCACTAAGGAGAACCTTTGAGAGCACTCACCTGAACTGCAGAGCGTCGGATAGCGAGACGGTAGGCGTAAGATGATTAGTCCTTGGTGTGGCTGGTATTTAAGCAAATTGTCAGTGTTTGTGTAATGTAGTCAGCAGATTCCTGCTCCACATACCAGGTAGCTAGGTGTTTGGATTTGTGTGGCAAGAATTACCACATGTGTGTGTGTGTAGGAGTAGGCCTGCCAAGCCGGTGTACTTGATTGTTGCTGTTGGTTCATTTTAGGGGTTGTGGCATGAAATGGGGATGAAAGAGGACGAAAGGGGGTGGCTATGCCCTGTGGGAACCCCAGGGTGTAACAATATCTAATTTTCTTCAGGAAAGTGTGTTATATATATAGCTACCCTGCCTAATCTAATTGTGCCAAAAGTGTCTTGACCAACTGAAAAGTATAAATTGAAAGATTTATTGATTGTATGCCCACATTGTATACAGTGAGGACCATCCCTATAGAACGCAGCCTCGGATGTGCCGCGCAACGGGCAGGCCACTGTGTGTAGCTGCCTGCCGAGTAAGGCACAGGCGCTAGCAGGAGCGGAGCGCCCAACTAGTTTAATACATTTACACTCTTTTTAACGTATTTAATAATCATATTTACTTACATGAATTTCACAGTAGTTGCTGGAAATGCTACAGTCTCTTCTCTCTTTATTCGTTTAGTCGATTCCGACTCTCTGTGACCCCATGTACTAAACTACACCAATTTCTTCTGTCCTGCACTGCCTCCCGAAGATTTTCCAAGCTGGAATTTAGTGCTTCTGTGATGCCATCCATCTCATTCTTTGCCTCCCTCTTCTTCTTATGCCTTTTATCTTTCCCAGCATTAAGGTCATCACCAATGAATTATGTCTTCTCATGATGTGTCCAAAGTAGCTCAGTTTTTGTTTCAGGATTAAGCCCTGCAAGGAACACTCTGGTTTAATTTGCTGTAAAACTGACTTATTTGTTCTCTTCGCAATCCATGGAACTCAAAGAACTTTTCTCCAACACCATAATTCTAAGGATTCAATTCTATGGCGTTGAGCTTTCTTTATGGTCCAGGTCTCACATCCGTACATCACAACTGGAAAAACCATAGCCCTTACTATACGGATCTTTGTTGTTAATGTTATGTCTCTACTCCTTAAGATATTGTCCAGATTTGAAAATGCCTGTCTACCAAGTAGCTAGTCTTTTGATTTCATGGCTGCAGTCACCATCAGCAGAAATCTGCGAGCCAAGATAGTTAAAAACAGAGACTATCTTCATTTTTTCTCCTCCTACAGGCCATGAATTGACAGTTGTAGTTGTCATAATTTCTGTTTTCTTGACATTCAACATTAGTCCAGCCTTTGAACTTTCCTCTTTCACTTTCAGTAAGAGATTTCTTAAAATCTTCTTCAGTTTCAGCCATAAGGATTGTATCATCTGCATATCTCAGGTTGTACTTCACACCAAATGCTTCATTTTTTTAAAAACACATCGCACCAACGCAGGAAGTTTTGGTACACTCACTGTATTTCATCTTCACTGATATTTTGATATGTTATGTTATGTTTGGTCCGCCTTGCTTTATGGAGTAGAAGCTCCATTAAAAGGCTTGAAGCTCTGGAAATGTGGTTCCAAAGAAGTATGCTGAAAATTCCTTGGATAGGTCACATCTCTAATGAACAGGTACTGCGGAGAGCAAACTCTGATGATTACCACCAAATGTAGGAAAATTTCATATCTAGGTCATGAGTTACGTGATGCAAAATATGCAATATTATACCTCATTTTAAAGGGAAAATTTGACGGACATCGAAGAGCGGGCAGGAAAAGAACGTCTTGTCTTTGGAATCTTCAAGACTGGGCTGGCACAAGAACATACTATTGAACAGCTACACTGTGTTGCTCAAGATAAACGAACGCTATCCCTATTGATCGCCAACATCCAGGAGACTGGGCAGGCCATATAGGAGAAGATTGTTTCTATATACTTTTTGTTTGAGATTCCCCCACAAGAAAAAATCACACAGCACTGATACGTACAAACACATTTATTGGAAGACTTCTTCTTGAGAAAAGTTTCCACTAGGAAAATTCGATGTTTTATTCTATACATAATCATGTTCATGTGATACGACATAGGCTACAGTACTTCACCAGAAGTCTTAATTATCACAACTAAGGTATCTTGCCAGCTGCGTGTGTAATAAATGCTATGACAGGATCCAGGGCTTCACAGCGCGCTGTTGTATTCGCCAGATGCTATAAATGTGACCGTGAGTCATTGCGACCTGTCCACGGCACGGCCTTTGGAAAGTTCCGTTCTTTAGGGATGGTCCTTACTGTGGATTGATATTAATCTTGTAATAATTAATTTCTTTTTGATTTTAGTGTTACAGTGAGGATGTTATTTTTAATGTTGTATTGTTAAACTTATGTTTTTGTGTGCTTGTATTTTGGAATTTGAGCTGCTCTCTGAAATCTGTTTGCTTCCAGGCCTTTTTTTTTTTGTTTGTTTGTTTGTTGTTGTTGTTGCTATTTTCCCTGCCTTTGTGTGTGTTTTGTACATCAGAACCAAGTGTAAAGGTTATGGATAGCACTTCTTTTTGCTTGAACACAGCTAGTTTTGAAGATAGTACGCTGAGTGGCCAAACGTCATGGGAAGGCACGGAATATGATGTTAATAACTAATTACTTCCTCATAATAGTGGCATCGACTTGACCGAAATGGGTTCCTAACTCCCAACATTCAACTGGGTGGCGATCTGACTCACAGTAGCTCTTCAATCGCTCCGTATGGTTCTACTGAGGCAATGTGATATCCATTCGTTAAACACCTGTGGTCGTCCCATGCGGCGGTTTAAGCAGATGGTAGCATTATCTCTGCGTTATTGGAGATCCACCCTCGACACTGTTGACTTCTAAAACCCGAATTCGAGTGTAATCTCCGAAATGCTATGACCCATGCGCGGTTCATCATCCCACGTTCAAAGTTGGTTAACTCGCGGAGTGTTGCTCGTGTCTGTGACAGACTGCTCTGCTCCGCCGCAGTTAGCCACAAAGCTCAGGAGTCGTACACGGCACATTTTCTCATTGGACTATCCTTCCCGTGACTTTTGGCCATTCAGTGTAATAGCTTGGCATAAAAAGAGTTAATGAAAGGAACCTCTATTAAATTTAGGTGCTTATACATTGTATTGTTTAAATGCTAACATTTAGCTATAGCTTTTCAGAACAAACTCAGAGGATTCCTACTGTCTTTGTTGAGGAACTGGTAGAAAACAGTGGGAATGCAATAAAGAGCAGCAGTAAAATATGTCAAAACTAGCTGTGAAAATCTGCACCATTAATTTTTAATTAGTAAGACAGGTTTCATCCAGTGATGACCAAGGTCGTTTACCTGAATGTACTCGGCATCGACTCAAGATCGACTTTAACATATTTTACACATAATAGTACCGAGATAATGTCCGAAGTATAGCCCTGTGTATTATTCGAGACAACCCCTATGGATGTCGAATTGGCAGATGAAATGGTAAAGGAACTAGGAGACTTCTGTTACTTAGGAAGCAAAATCATCGGTGATGGATGAAGCAAAGTGGATATAAAACGTAGGTTGGCTCAGGCAAGGAAAGCATTTCTATAGAAAAGGAATCTGTTAACATCGAATATAGATTTAGGTATTGGGAAGTCATTTTTGAAGGCCTTTGTCTGGAGTGTTTGAAATGTGGTGTTACAGGAGAATGATGAAGATCAGATGGGTAGATAGGGTTACAAACGAAGAGGTATTAAGACGAGTGGGAGTGGAGAGAGGTTTCTGGCGACTGCTAATGAAGAGAAGAGATAGGTTGGTAGGAAACATCCTAAGACACCCAGGAATAGCAAAGTTAGTTTTAGAAGGAAGGGTCAAGGATAAGAACTGTAGGGGTAGACCAAGGTTAGAATATGTTAAACAGGTAGCCTCGGATGTAGGGTGTGGTAGCTATGTAGAGATGAAATGATTAGTTCAGGACAGGGAAGCATCGAGAGCTGTATCGCACCAGTCAAAAGACTGAAGACTCGAACAACAACAACGATTTACAACAATAAAAACTTGGCAACACAGCTCAGCTGTTCCAAGCTCCTGCCATATCTTTCACGTTCCTTCTTTCGAATTACAGTTTTTTTTTTATAATGACGTTGTGCGTCAATGTTGGTTGGAAAATTGGAGTAATTTCAGTGGATGAAACCTGCCTGGCTGATTAAAAATAATTTTGTTGACTGTTAATTTAATTTTTAAATTGATAATTGTGAAGAGACTGTGCTTTGTGTTGGAGTGCTGATTGTTGTGATGCCTGTGTCTTCAGAGCAAGCCCAGTTTGTGGCATGCGGGAGGGTTCTGGTGTTCGTCATGGAGGGTGTTGGCCTCAAGCCCAGTGCGGCCAACGGTAAGGAGAGACTTTGCATGTTCTCACTAACTCTTCATACTGCATGCTGCCTGTTTTATAGTTCGCCAGAGACCTCCGAAGGGATTCCTGAAACTTACTGTAGCTAAGGCTGTTGATCTAAATAGACCAAAAGGTAGGTACAATTTTTCATTATCGTGAAACATCATCATGAGAGATCAGATTCTGCGTAATCGCTAGGGCTAGGATTTCAACGTCTTTGCATCTCTTTTTTTTTTTTTTTTTTTTTGGGCAAGCCCAATTTATTAATGAGTTTTATATAAACTAGCGGACCCGTGCAAGAAATCTAGCATGTTCTTAAACCACACTTTCCCCAATACGTTTATAATGAGAGAATTAAGGAGAAAGGTTGTTGTGTTTTTATTTCAACTAAATGATTATAGAACACTATTTACGGCTAACGGGGGGCTCTGGTGAAGCTACGATAGGCCCAGCAAGCCAGTAGTGGATGAAACCAAATGCTTTCAAAAATGGAAGGAGCCTCGGACATGATGGATTTAATAGACGACGACACGACTGTACACACGGACTAAGATTTGGAACTTTAAACCTAAGAACGCTTACGGGGAAGGTGGAGGAGATAGTGGATATGATGGAAAGAAGGAAGTTGGATTTATTGGGATTGGCAGAAACAAAGTGGAAAGGGGAAGGAAGGAGAGAACTGAGAAAAGGCTATAGATTGTACTGGAGTGGGAACGAAGAGGGAAAGAGGAATGGAGTGGGAGTAGTAGTACGAGATGGTTTAAAAGAAGAAGTCAGGAGAATAAGTGATAGGATGATGAAAGTGAAAGTAGCACTGAGGGGAGAGACCGTAGAAATAGTGCAAGTGTATGCTCCACAAGTAGGCTGCGCCTCTGAAGAGAAGGAGGAGTTTGAAGAGGAATTGCAGAAGCAGCTGGTAGGAAGAAATATGATTGTTATGGGGGATTTGAATGCCCATGTAGGAAGAGAAAGACAAGGTTATGACAGTGTTCTAGGACCAGGGGGTTGGGGCGGAAGAAATGAGGAAGGAAAGAGACTGTTGGACTTCTGCCAGAGGAACAGCCTGCTAGTTGGGAACTCCTGGTTTAAGAAAAGAGAGAGCCACACAATCACATGGTACAGTGATGACTTGACCAGGAAGTCGGTGGTCGACTATATACTGTATGAGAAAGAACTAAATAAGAACATCACGGACATCAAGATTATACCATCGGAGAACCTGGATAGCGACCATCGATTGCTGGTAATGAACCTGAGAGGGAGTAAGGAGAAGAAAGGGACTGAGAACCAGGAAAGACGTATAAGGATATGGAAACTGAAAGAAGGGGATAGAAGGGTCGAGTACCTCAAAATGGTAAAGGAAGGAATTCCAACAGATGAAGAAAGAGGGGTGGAAGTGGAATGGGCTAGATTTAAGAAGACACTAGTAGGTGCAGCAGAAGCAGTATGTGGGAGGACAAGTAGTAAGAAGAGGTGGAAGGAAACACCATGGTGGAATGAGAAGACAAAAGATATAGTAAGGGAAAAGAATAGAGCCTGTAGGAGGTGGTATCAAAATAGGATGATAGAGACAAGGGAAGAGTACCAGGAAAGAAAGAAGGAGGCGAAGAGAGTAGTGGCTGAGGAGAGAAGAAAGTGGATGGAAGAGTGGACAAAGATGATGAAGGAGGATAGTGAAGGTACAAAAAAGGTCCTGTATGGGATGGTAAAAAGTAAGAGGCGGAAGGATCCTACGGATTATGTTAGAATGGTGAACAAAAGGGGACAAGAGATAGAAAATAGGGAAGAACTGAAGAAAATGTGGAAATAATATTTTGAAGAACTACTGAACCCAAATGGAAAAGATGGTGAGGAGGAAGAAATCGGGGAAGAGGAAGATGAACTGCAAACAGAAAAGTACTTAACATAGAAAGAAGTGGAAGATGCAGTGAACAAGATGAAAGGAGGGAAGGCACCGGGTGTGGATGAGTTGAGTGTGGAGATGGTGAGAGCAGCAGGAGAGGTGGGGATACAGTGGCTGTACCGAGTGATGAGGACAGCATGGAAGGAAAGGAAGACCCCAGAGGACTGGAAAAAAGGAATAATTGTCCCGATCTTCCAGAAAGGTAGTAGAACAGATTGCAGAAACTCTCGGGGAATAACACTGATGAGTCATTGTGCAAAGATCTTCGAGAAAGTTTTGGAAAAGAGAATTAGGACAAGGATAGAAGGAGGGATGAGGGAAGAACAACATGGCTTCAGAGCAGGAAGGTCCACAGTGGATTTGATTTTTGCTGTAAGGCAGTTACAAGAACAGCACTATGAGTATGGAACAGATCTACTGATGGCCTTCCTGGACATTGAGAAAGCATATGACAGTGTATGCAGAAACAAAGTATGGAAGTCCCTGGAGGATAGAGGAGTAGAGAAATGGACTATAAAGAGGATAAAGGAGATGTACAAGGGAAGCGTGAGCTGTGTGAAAGTGGGAGGAGAGAGATCACACTGGTTGGAACAGAGAAACGGCCTGAAACAAGGAAGTGTACTGTCACCGTTACTTTTCATTGTGGTGATGGATGACATAATGACCCGAGTGGCACAAGTAATCGGGGAAGGAAAGATGAAAGCAATGGTGTTTGCAGATGATTTGGGGAAACAAGGAGGAGGAGGTACAGGAACAGTTGGACGTGTGGGAAGGAATAATACAAGGATATAGGATGAAATTTAGCATAAATAAGAGTGAGATGGTGATCACAACAAGGAAGAAGGAAAGAACCACAACAGGAATAACAATTGGTGGGGAACAGCTGAAGAAAGTGGAGAGTTTCAAGTATCTGGGAAGCCTGATACAAGATAATGGAAGAAACGATAGAGAAATAAATGAGCGGGGGAGGCAGGCAGAAGAATTTCGGAGGAGTGTGAGAAGCATGTTATGGAGCAAGGATGTCCCTCAGAACAGCAAAAAGATCATATATCGGACGTACTATGTCCCTATCCTGACGTATGCCTCGGAGACCTGGGTTATGAAAGGAAGGGAGAAGAGCAAAATACAGGCCAGTGAGATGAGGTTCTTGAGAAGCAGAATTGGAGCTACAAAGATGGACAGAATAAGAAATGAGTGGACCAGAGAATTAATGAAGGAGGAACCATTACAGGATGGTATAGAGAAATCTAGACTTAGATGGTATGGACATGTAAAACGAATGGAGGAGAAGAGGATACCCAGGAGAGTACACGAGACGAAGTGGGAAGGAAAGAGACCGAGAGGAAGACCGAGAGACAGGTGGCTGAAGGGGGTGGAAGAAAGCGTGAAGAAGAGAGGAGAAGACTGGACAAGGGTGGAGGCTGAGAGATGGTGGGAAGACAGAAGACGTTGGAGAGGCTTGTGTTCCAAACAGACCCGGCCAGTGGCTGGAAACTGTGCAAGATGATGATGATGATTTACATTTCAGTTAGAATTCCAAGTTCTACATTCCCTAATTTAGGAAGGCAATCATTGAAAATTGGATCATCATAACACTAGCCGGATATTCGATATTTATGAAATTATACGATTTGAGTACTCATTCCTTTCATTTACTGTTTCTGAAATCCATGCAAAGTGATAAAGGAAAGACCTCAGAATGTTGAAATGACATGAAACAGGCATCACAGCGGCCAAAATGTGAAGTGGACAGCAATTATGGAGTGTTTTTCCTACAGCAACAGTATCTGCAAATCGCACACTTTGTACATTTTTTTGAAAGTCATTATTTAGAGAAATTATAGATATTTATGATATGAGAGTGCAATTCGTCACTGCTAATGTCCATTCTCTTTCATTTGAATGCTCATTTGCCACGATCGGTCGCTTGTGAGCGCCGCAGGAGGGATCTATACTACTGATATAATATATATGATGAGTTTCAGAGTAATAGGTGCTCTGAATTGTAACCCTCATGCTGTGGTACAGATACTGGTGAATGAGGTGACACAGAATTACCCAGCGGACAACACGCGTCCAACATACATCGACAGGTGCATCGCACGGGAGATGTTTATCCGCCTGGAGAAACATATCAATGGCGGCATGACATGTTGGAAGGACAGACATTGTGGTGTATAGTGATGGAACATTGGACACTTTATCTGAAGATAGCGATGTTCTCGGTAGTCCAGTTCATAACATGGCAACCAGTTCCAGTTCCTATGAACCATCATTTCCAAAATTGAAACGAAAAAGTATCCACGAGCAGTTTCATGCGACTTTCGTCGGGAGATACGAAAGTATCCCTTGTTAGTATTATTTACATAGTTTACACCCTCATTGGAGCACTTAAATCAATCCATATACACTACAGTCTTTACAATATTAGTTGTAATGGCTTCTCAACTTCCTCTTCTCCTTCCAGAGCTTCTTTAATCTCTCCGACCTGGCCGCCCTCTCTTCATTTAAACACAAATAGTGCTCTTCATTTGTAATGGTGTACTGTTTTCGTTTGACTGTTTTTAATTTCAATCTTGTATCCCTACTTCTCAGAATCCTCTTCTCTTTTCTCTCTGCAATTTGTTTCATTGTAATATTTAGCTCGTCTAAATCATTCTGGACCTCAACGAACCAGTTGTTCTTGGTTTTACTTTTCCAAAAGAAATTGAATAATTGTTTCAGTAGTCTGGTGTCTGGTAGTCTTACTATGTGGCTGAAAAAGGCAATTCTCCTTTTTCGCATTGTATCCACAATTGATTCATTTTCCCGATAGATTATTTCACTAGGCAGCAGTCTCCATTGTCCATTTACTTGATGTTTTTTATTGATGATTGTCCTAATGATCCTTCTGTCTATTTTTTGGATTTTAGTATTCTATTAGTATTGTATAATATTTTGTAAATAATATGATGAGTTAAATCGGAAACCCACAATCTTCAACAAAAAGGATTAAAGGAACAATTAGAGACTAAGGAAAGGATATTATAAGAAAATTCCTAGGACCAAGACTTATAGATGGAGCCTAAACCCAATTGTGAAATATACACTGCTCATCAAAAGTTTGGAATGTATACATTTTAATTCAATGACTTCTTATAGTAAACCCACTGAGATTTATACAATAACTTATTAACAAACTAAACATCAGTCCTTCTGAAAACAATAACATTCGTGGATAGATAACAAAGAAACGGTACAAAAACAAAGCGAACTCGCTTCTAAGTGTCCCTTTTGAAAACAAAGACATTGAAAATCTGTATCTCATGATGACCAGTATCAGTCTTTAGTAGAGCGGCTTCGGTGGCGTAATTGGTAGCATGCTGAGCTTCTATGCTCAAGGTCACGGGTTCAAACCCGGCCGAAGTGGTTGTTTTATTTTAAGAGTGTTAAAAATCCCTCAGTATGCCTTCCTTCAGAGGGTAAGCCGGCAGTCCCATGTCATAGATTTATGGCATGAAAAATAACCTTCCACTAACTACAATTCTGTGAAGCCAAAATTTGTAGTTGATAACGCTCTATTAGTTCCAACGTTAGCCGCCAGGTGCTGACTGCGATGCTATCTAGTAGCCAAGTTCGCAAGCTGGGTGTCGTGGACGGTAGCATTTGGTATCAAAAGTAGGAACTACTTGAAATAATTGTCTGCAGTCCTTACTTGAATTAAAACAGATAACAAACACTAATACAGCCATCACAATTAACACCGGCTATTAGACAGATTCTACACACACCCAAAGTAAAGAGGGGCTACATGACCGCGTTGTCGCAGCCCCTCAACTAAAGAACCAACCAGTCTTTAGTAGTCCTCCCCGCACAAGGAGGAGGCATACTCTGAATGAGACCATCTAGTTTATCTTGGGGTAAGAGAGCGTCAGCATACAATTGATGGCGGTAGCCCAAACTTTTGTTGAGCAGTGCACATCAACGGAATTCCCAAAATCACAGATACAATACGAATGTAACGAAAACTATATACAGAACATTTAGAAAGAATGAGCACTTATAGGCTTTCCCATCCAATTTTCCAATTTCTGCAAATCAAAGCTACTAGACCAAAGTGGACGGCTGAACGGAACTTGCACAGTCCTTACGATTGTAGAAACTACTGGGCGAGAAGTAAGTTGTTGTTGCTTATTGTAGGGCCTGAGACATCGCAGTCATATAGCTCCGTATATTTATGGGTGTGTGTGGAATTTGTGTGACAGATAACCTGTGTTATTATAATGGCTCTACTAGTGTGTGTATTTGTAAATTGTGGATAGGATTGGGAAGGAGGCTGCCGTCTGAAAAGATAAATTTCCTTCAAAGAGTCAGTAACTTGCTTTTTAGTAGTTAATGTTCGATGAACTTCAGAATCTGATCTCTCATTGTGATTGGTGTTTTTATACAGTAAGGGTACGAGACGGAGGATGTGCGCTATACTTTCCAGCTGCTTCCCTTTGGAGTTTTATGTCCTTGCATGTGGGTAAGCTCATATGAGGTGCTGAGAACCAATCGCAGACTGGTGACGAATGGGGTTGTCTTCCCTATTGAGGAATTTGTAGTTTTGATAAAGTTCAGTCAGTTACAGCAAGCAAGTTCAACTGATTGAGGGCGCTGCAGGCGCGAGCGAGCAAGGGAGGGAAAGCACGTGGTGGGCGGGCGGAGATAGTGACACCATTGATAAATCATCCTCACGTGCGAGCTACCCAGCACTATTTGGTTTCTCTGCAAATCACGCCTTACGTGGCAGCAAATAGCAGTAGATCCAGCAACATGATGACTAGAAGGGCAAGAGGAAGCCTATTAGATCGCATATTTTACGGGGTTCAGATGAACTTATCCAGGGTGTCTACTACTCTGGAAAACAAGGGAATTCTCAGGGAATTTTTAAAAACCGGGAAAATTCAGGGAATTATCAGGGTATTTTAATTACACTCGGCAAATTTTTGTTTTACCTTGAATAACTGGAAATTACTCTTTCAAGTATAGTTTGTTGATGATTGTTCTTACTGACATAAAATCAGTAAGCTCTCAATTCTTGCAAGATTGAGTAGTTGTATATAAATGTGCAACTGTTTTATTTTTGAGAGCATCACTATTGACGAGCTACTTTTAATACTCGCAAGTACAATAGTTTTCTGGATGAAAAACTTAGAAATTGGCAAAACATAGAAAAATATATTTTTCTGTTTCTTCTTTTCTAACTTTGTCATGCTACCCTTTATTGTTCGAGCACTTTTTGAAATGCTCTTTGAGTACAAACTCTGTTTTATATGTTTATTAAGGCCACTACTGTTACTCAGGGAATTTTCTGATTTATCCTGGAAAAATCAGGGAATTTTCAGGGAAATCTGTTAGTTTGTTTGGGTAGACATCCTGTGTATCACGCTAGAAGTATAGCCTAATATTTGATTTGCATTCAAAAAGTGCGATATATTGCAATCAATTTCAACTTGATCTTGGATGATTCCATCCTTATTTGTGAATTCATTTTAGTATTTTTACCAAAGAAGCAGTAAGAGGCAGGATCAGCTGCGGGCTGCCGATACAGTTGTTATGGTAAAAGAATATAGAGAGAGTTGAAGCCATTTTGCAGTGTTGCCTTAGGAAATGAAATGAAATGCTTTTCAGTCGGTCAACACATCATCAGTTTATTGTTCCAGCAAATTCTCAATTCCATCTGTAAGTTTCTACATCACAACCATCCATCACAGCTCCAATGACCAGTTTGTAAATGCATCCCCAGGGTGTTTTTGAAAATTATATATTTAGAACCTTTATTTAATCAAATTTAATCATTGTGGTGATGGATGACATAATGACCCGAGTGGCACAAGTAATTGGGGACGGAAAGATGAAAGCAATGGTGTTTGCAGATGATTTGATGATTTGGGGAAACAAGGAGGAGGAGGTACAGGAACAGTTGGACGTGTGGGAAGGAATAATACAAGGATATGGGATGAAATTTAGCATAAATAAGAGTGAGATGGTGATCACAACAAGGAAGAAGGAAAGAACCACAACGGGAATAACAGTTGGTGGGGAACAGCTGAAGAAAGTGGAGAGTTTCAAGTATCTGGGAAGCCTGATACAAGATAATGGAAGAAACGATAGAGAAATAAATGAGCGGGGGAGGCAGGCAGAAGCATTTCGGAGGAGTGTGAGAAGCATGTTATGGAGCAAGGATGTCCCGCAGAACAGCAAAAAGATCATATATCGGACGTACTATGTCCCTATCCTGACGTATGCCTCGGAGACTTGGGTTATGAAAGGAAGGGAGAAGAGCAAAATACAGGCCAGTGAGATGAGGTTCTTGAGAAGCAGTATTGGAGCTACAAAGATGGACAGAATAAGAAATGAGAGGACCAGAGAATTAATGAAGGAGGAACCATTACAGGATGGTATAGAGAAATCTAGACTTAGATGGTATGGACATGTAAAACGAATGGAGGAGAAGAGGATACCCAGGAGAGTACATGAGACGAAGTGGGAAGGAAAGAGACCGAGGGGAAGACCGAGAGACAGGTGGCTGAAGGGGGTGGAAGAAAGCGTGAAGAAGAGAGGAGAAGACTGGACAAGGGTGGAGGCTGAGAGATGGTGGGAAGACAGAAGACGTTGGAGAGGCTTGTGTTCCAAACAGACCCGGCCAGTGGCTGGAAACTGTGCAAGATGATGATGATGATGATGATTTAATCAAATTGAGCCTCCGTGGCTTAGGCGGCAGCACGCCGGCCTCTCACCGCTGGGTCCGTGGTTCAAATCCCGGTCACTCCATGTGAGATCTGTGCTGGACAAAACGGAGGCAGACAGGTTTCTCTCCGGGTACTCCAGTTTTCCCTGTCAAAATTTCATTCCAGCAACACTCTCCAATCATTTCATTTCATCTGTCATTCATATAATCATTGCGCCAGAGGAGTGCGACAGGCCTCGGCAGCCGGCACAGTTCATAATCTCACCGCTAGTTGGGGGCTTCATTCATTCCATTCCTGCCCCGGTCGGAGACTGGAAGCAGGCTGTGGATTTTCATTTAATCAAATTATTTGTAAGGATATCCATTTTATTTTATTTCAAATTGATTCTATTATTTTACATCTTACATAAATACGAGTACTTATCCATTAGTTTTTTTTTTTTTTTTTTAAGTTTGTATTTTCATCGTTCTTGTTCTTTATTTTCCAGTTTCTTCATTTCATCCTGTATATATTTTAGTTAATTTTATTCCTCAACAGTTAGTTTCGTTAGATTAGTTCCTTAAGGTTTGATTCTAATTTTGCTGAAGAGGGTTAGATCGAAACATGTACTAATTTGAATAGAATTTGTTTTGATTGGCGAAGCATTTTAATTATTTACAAGGGTGAATCGAAAAGTCTTTCCCAATTTTTTTTTAGCAAAAATAAATACATACAAGTAATTACAAATATACCTACTGTTCTACTATACGTACCTTACACTATTCTCCCATGTAGTCTCCACATTTGTCCCATCGCAGCAGTAAATATGAGATGCCCCTGTGGTAGAATTCAGCCGGCTGACTGTGGAACCTTTGTCGGACTGCTGGCCTGGCGTCATCGTTGCACACGAGTCGCTGTCCTGCCAGGAACTTCTTCAGTGGACTATGACAATGTGAAACCAGAACCGCCTACAAGCTCCGATCATTTCACTGGGAGAGTCTGGACCACCTACCATCAGTCCGGACCTCGCCCCTAGTGATCTCCATGTTTTTGGTCCACCGAAGAAGTTCCTGGCAAGACAGCGATTCACGTGTAACATTGATGCCAATACAGCAATCTGACGAAAGTTCCACAGTCAGCCGGCTGAATTCTACCACAGGGGCATCCCAAATTTAGTGCTGCGATGGGACAAATGTGGAGACTATGTGGAAAAATGGTGTAAGGTACGTAGAATAGTACGTATATTTGTAATTACCTGTATGTATTTTTTTTTGCTAAAAAAAATTATTAAGGCAAAGTCTTTTTTATCCGCCCCCGTATCTATTAATCAATACGGCAATTTTCCTAAAATGGTAAATATTTTGCTTTTTGCTAGTAGAATATGTCTTACCGAGGTATAGTCGGTTTGGTTACCAGCACCTCAAATGACCATTATAGCTTTGCACTCCACTTGAGCACCAAACCATCACTTTTCAACACATCCACCAGGCACAAGGGAGTTTGGAAACAGTGTTTGTCCTGTCCAAATATGTGCAATACTGTTAATATTTCTATTTCTGTACGTGAACTCTGGGCACGAGAGATGATCCCATACTTCTCGCCTACATAATGATATATAAATGATTTCAGGAAAGCCACATGCCCACTGTTGACCCTGGTGAGTTGCAATCATTTAATATTGGTTAATAATTGTATTTTGGGCTCTTTACCTGGTGTTGACTGGATATGATGCAAACACGAACATGAAAATTGTGATTTTATTAAAATAAAAATTTATATGAACATAGGTTCTTGAATTTGCATCTAGATCAGGTTTTCTTTCCTGACCCGGTCGGAGACTGGAAGCAGGCTGTGGATTTTCATTTTCATCAGGTTTTCTCAACCTTTTAGAGAATGCAAGCACCAACCTCTTGTCATAGCAAGTGCCTAAGCACCAATAAATCGTTTATAATAACAATAATTCTAATTCTGAAACTAGTATATGACTCTCTTCCCTTTTCCTATCTCTCTCTTCCTAAGAAGTGCTGAAATTGCCAGGGAATTACCACTCATCAGGCATGCTGCAACAGCTTAAGATACAGTCAAGGCGAATCAGCATCTTTCTTGTTACTCATAAAACAAGGATTTCTACTGTAGATAAAAAAATACTCTTCTTCTTTTTCCTAAAATGTTTCTGCTTATGCAGGTCGTTCACATAACCTCCTCCAATCTTCTGTTTTCTCCCACATTTCCTGCCACTGTATATTCTTCTTTGGGTCACATCGTCCTTCACCTGGTCTCTCCATCTTGTTCGTGGTCTTTCAATTGGTCTTCTTCCAGCTTCTGTCCATTCCAGAGCTCTTCTTGGTAATCTCTCCTTTTCCATTCTTTTTACGTGGTCTATTTTTCTCCATAGTTTCCTTTAAGGTCTTAACCTGAAGCGTATGTCGTACTGTCTCTTCTCGTTGTACCCAGGATCCCTCGTAGAAAACGCATCTCTGTAGCTTGTAATCTACTGAACTTAGATCTTTCTTGTCCATGCCCAACATTCTGATCCATAGGTCAAAATTGGTAAATATTATGACTTGTATATCATTATCTTTGCTTTTGTAGGTAGGCCTACTGTATTTCTGAATTTCTAATTATATCTCACATACAATAATAAAATTTTGAGCAATTTTTTTATTCTCTCTGAAATTTCTTCTTTTATGTCTCCTTTTCTTGTAAGCTCCAAAATATAAAAAAGCTATATTAAAAAAAATACTATTTCTCAAAATTATAGAATTTCTATCCATCCAAACTAGTAATGAAAAACACTATTATTCCAGTTTAAGAACGCCTGATCTAGATTAATAAAGAGCCAAAACCTATAGAAATTTAAATAAACTTAAATAAACTAACCAAAAGAATCTTTAACTACCTCTGTAACAAAAGAACCAAACCACTTTGGTTTAAGGAAACGGAGAAAGACTTAATAGAACTCCAATATCACAGTAAATGTGGTCATAGATAAAACGGGAACCGACCCCGATGGTAGTAGGGGATCCGAGGCCTAGGGAGGCTTTCAATTTCCCACCTTAATTGGCCCTTGTCTACCTTTGGGTGTGGCGAACCCATCATGCAAATAGCCTAAATATGATATTGTGTGAGTCGAGGCCTTGGATGAAGGTCTTTGATTCACACCCTGATCCAGATCACTGGAACGGGAAATGAAGAAGTAGAAGAATAAGGAACTATAAAAATCTTAGGCCCCAAATTCTGTAACAAATTAATCCACAATCAGAAATGAAACCCTTACCAAAGTACAGAAAAACTCTGACACAATCAAAAAAAGAAGAATTGATTTTTTGGACACATCCTCAGAATGAACTTAAATAAACTAACCAAAAGAATCTTAACCACTTCTGTAACAAAAGAACCAAACCACTTTGGTTTAAGGAAACAGAGAAAGACTTAATAGAACTCCAAAATCACAGAAAATATGGTCATAGATAAAACAGCAAAAACCATAAGCAAGGACCAGAAACAACGGTTCCAAGTCAAAGTCAAACCCAAGAGAAAAATCCAAATCTCTGATAAAGAATGGAAAGCAACATGAGGCAATATTGGGCGACAAGGAAAGCACAGAACATTAAAAAGTGACTGATTTAATGTACCCCAAAGCTGGGAGAAACCAATAAAAGAAGAAGGAGGAACTAGAATATGCTATGGG
The DNA here is from genome assembly GCA_946902985.2 of Meconema thalassinum. Classification (NCBI taxonomy): domain Eukaryota; kingdom Metazoa; phylum Arthropoda; class Insecta; order Orthoptera; family Tettigoniidae; genus Meconema; species Meconema thalassinum. The sequence continues at coordinate 197,890,431 of OX336395.1, forward strand.
TACATTAACACTAATTTGGAGATCGTTGTTAACTTTTTGAATGTGAGATACTATGTCCTGCAATTCCCCGAATCACGGTTATCCCCCATTTACTATAACCCCTCCCATTGGTCTATCTTGGCTACACTACTGTTTCAGCAAATTTGGTTGGTTCCTTAGTTTAGGGGCTGCGACAACGCGGACATGTAGTCCCGTGTACTTTGGGTGTGTGTAGAATATGTCTGATAACCGGTGTTAATTGTGTGTTATCTGTAATTCAGGTAAGGACTGCAGACTATCAATTTCAAGTAGTTCCTACTTTTGCTACCAAATGCTACCATCAACGACACCTAGCTGTGAACTTGGCTATTAGATGCCACCCCAACCAGCATCTGGCGACGAACGTTGGAACTTAGAGCGTTAATCAAGCACAATCAAGACTAGATGGTTGGTTCCTCAGTTTAGGGGCTGCGACAACGTGGTCATGTCGCCCCGTGTACTTTGGATGTGTGTAGAATTTGTCTGATAACCGGTGTTAATTGTGATGGCTGTAATAGTGTGTGTTACAGAAAATTGGGACCGGACTGAATGAAAAGGTACTGGGCGGATCGCAAGAACCGATACAACCTTGAAAGGAAAGTGCATGTAACGACTCAAGTGGTCCACTGTGACCAATAAAGTTAATAAGTTGATATGAAATTAATCACATTTAAATTGGGTCCTATTTACTGCCGCCAAGGACTCGTTAGACGGGTAATAAGAACACTGTATTATGTTTTTTCAAAAAAAGAAGTGTTCTTTGTCCCATTTTCAACTCATACCATTATAGACACCCTGCTCAGGAGTCAAGAGCACCAGTATAAAAAGCAAAAAAATCTTGATTTACTCAGATATTTTAATTCTCTTACTTCCATGTAACAAAACTTATGGTCGTTCAAAAGAAAAAAAAAACGAATTGAAAACAAACAATAAGTTAGGCTGTACAGAAATAGATCAGGTTAAAGAATGTTGTTATCTGGGTAGTGTCATTACCAGTGACAATCAGTGCCTTACAGAAGTCAAAAGAAGAATTGCTATGGCAAAGCAAGCATTTCAGAGCAGGAAAAATTTACTGTTAAATAATCAAGGAAGATTGTAGTTTTACGTGACCGTTAATCTCGAGATCATGAGCCACGGGACCTCCTTTTTACGTGGAATCCAAACCACAGGACATGGCATTTCACTTTGAAAATCTCATATGCATTCACCGGGAATTGAACCCGGTCCGCCATGGTGAGAGGCCGACAGCTTGACCGCTGCACCACCACGCCCCCTGTTAAAAAATCACATAGGAATTGAAACTAGGAAGAAATTTGTTAAAATCTTTGTTTGGAGTGTGCTAACTTATAAATGTGGCACCTGGACTTGGGGAAAACAAACACAATCAAGACTAGAAGTTGCTGAAATGTGGTTGAGGAGAAGACTGACAAGGATGAGTTTGGAGGGAAAAGAAGACTAATGAACAAATCTTGGATGGCGTTAAGGAGAAACGGACATTACTTTATTCATTAGAGCAGAGGAAAACTAAATTTCTTGGGCAAGTCTTACGGCATGACACCTTTCTCCGGATTGTCTTTGAAGGCAAGGTCCTAGGGAAGAAATCAAGAGGAAGTTTTCGAAACGCTTGTCTCCATTTCTGGTCCGTATTGACATATACAGTGTAATTGTGACAAATTTCCCGTCAAATCAATGCATTATAGATTATTACATTTAGTACACTTACATAGCCTACTGTGTTACATGTTCCGGGGCGTTACAGCTCCCTTCATCAGCCACTTGCTATCGAAGAAATTCTATTGTCAACAAACCTCAAAAACATTGAAAACAAACATTTATATTAAAGAAAACACATTATGGTAAAAGAAAAAGAAAAAAGGCTGACAAGCCCCCTCCCAAGCATAAAATTGAGATCAAAAACTTAAAGATAGACACTGTGCATACAATAATTAAAAGATGGTCTTGTAAGACATTAAAGTGTACCCTAAATGTGTTATAATGTGTCGATTTGACGGGAAATTTGTCACAATTACAGTTCATTTTATCGAGAGCAAGACCGTGTCTCTCATAATCGTGATTCGGGGAATTGCTGGACATACTGTAGTATTATGAAGAAACTCAGCTATCTCACATTCAAGAAGTTAACAACGATCTCCAAATTAGTGTTAATGTACCCATAGCATATTCTAGTTCCTTCTTCTTCTTCTATTGGTTTCACCCAGCTTTGGGGTACATTTCCAGTACCTTAGAAACAAAATCACTCAGCTGGGTTTTGCTTCCTATGTGCCGATGAAGAGAACTGCTGAAGATCGTGGGCTGTGGGTGCAGCAACAAGGCTTAGCCGGCGGTCCCATGTCATAGATTTATGGCATGTAAAAGATCCTACCACAGATTAAACTTGTGTGAAGCTAAATTGTTAGGTTAAATTTCGTCAGGACGCTCTATCAAAGTTCCAACGTTCACCACTAGGTATCATTGATATCTGGTAGCGAAAGTTGGAACTACTTGAAATTGAACGGAACTTGTAGCTCACCCTAAGGGTGTCCTCTGGAAGCAGCTACAGACTCAGGCGAGCCGAACATGTCCTCGGACACTCCCGGCACTACAAACCATACGATAAATAAATAAATAGATGATGATTATGATGACATCCATGTGGTTACACAGTTTGCCCTATTTGTGTGTTGTACAACCTAATAGCTTAATCCCTTCATTTGTAACTAACATTTGTTTATCTTTGTTACATAAAAAATTCTGTGTTGTTTGTAGACTCATTAGATTATGTGTTGACCAGGCAAGTGCGATGCTTTCTGCGAGGTGAGCATGGGTTCCCAGGAACACCGCACGCCCATCATCGGCACCTCTTCCAACCCTCGGTGGAATGCATCCATGCAGTTCCTAATCAAGGATCTTCAAGAAGATGTTCTCTGCATCACAGTCTTCAGCCACGGTCACTTCTGTCCCAATGGTGAGTACCTGTGATGCGATGCATAGATATGAAATTAATCATATTTGATTTAAATTGGTCCTTATTGACAAATATATAAAGCAAAGCAAAAGCAAGGCCTACTTCCATACAGTCCATGGAGTTCCTGGGAGTAGTGGAAGGTAGAGGCTTCCACTTTTTGTGACATCGGCACGAGATAGGATGGAGTTGTCAGCACCACGCTGGCCGTCTTTGCTCCCAGGAATTACTCTGGTACTCATTTCTGGTGTAGGCTGAGTGAACCCCAGGGCTATTTGCGTTTCCGAAAGTGGTAGTTTTGTTTCTAAAATCCACTACCTGGGTGGGGATTGAACCCACTCCCTTTCAGTTATAGGCTCAGCGCCTCTACCGACTGTGCCACGCAGTCAAAAAATGTTTTGCATATTGCATGATGTTGTATTTTCATTTCATTTTTAAATATGGATCTTGAACTTGTTTCTCCATTATTGATAGGACTGCTAATTTACTAGAATTTAATACTTTCTAGTCGAAATATGGACTATATTGATTTTAACAACTATGAATATGGAGCATATGTGCTTAACCCTTGTGTGGTCGCACGAAAAAAGTAACGTATTTGGTCGCGCACGGTCCAAAAGACAGGGTATTATTAACATCTGGGTATAGTTACTGACGTTTGTTTTTTAACCTTCAGTGCAATACGTAATAACAAATGAGACAATAAAGCTTAGTTATAAGAGTCATTTATGTATAAGAAATCGCTTCTATTGTTTTAAATACAAAATATAATGAAATAATGTAACCCTCTAAAGCTTAAATTACTTCACATGAAATAATGTGACAATATATCTTGAAAATCAGAGAGTTACAGCTAGTCCCATCAGTTTGCATTTAGGCATCCAACAAAGGCATCCAAAAAATAACTATTTTAATGATCTCACACTCGATTGTTGAAACATAGACACGGTCGCGCACGGAGCTTTAGACAGGTTGTCGAAACATTTGCTTATTGCAACAGAGCGCGTTGAAAGAAACTGATGAGAGTATCATGGTCTTGTAGGGTTAGGGGTAGAGGGAAGGTACTAAATAGTGAAAAATATAGGTGCCAAACCGAGTATGCACAGCACAAATAAACAATAGGCCCGGTCTAAAAGACCGTGGCGCGACCAATTGAGGGTTAACTTCCAAATATGGAAAATAAATACTCTACTTTTCAACTCCACGTGCCATGATTCGTAAAGATAATACAAAATGTAATTAAGTTTAGCTTTCTAAATAGATATGTACAAGGGCTGTTTTTTAAGTAAGAGCCTTTTTTTTATTTTTATTAACTGAACATTTTATTTTGAAACCACATTTATTTTTAGGTTTTACATACCTTTCTCTATTTTTCTACATAGTTGCCTTGTTTATTTAGGAACTTGTCATACGTTTAAGTTCTGAAATCCTTCTGCATAAAAGTTTGCCGCCTGCTCAGACAACCAAGAATTCACACTTGAGGAAAATCCATTGATAGAGTGGTTATCATGAATCTTCTGTCCTCGTGAATTTTCGTGTCAATTGCAGTCTCCAAGTCATCTGTGATCACAGACCTGAGCGTTCATCGTCATGAACATTTTCACGGCCACTTTTGAACTCGCGTACCCATTTTCGCACTTTACCTTCCGTCATTGCAATATCATCATACACCTCATAAAGCTGACGATGAATGTTTGCAGCCGACTTGTTTCTTGCACTCAAAAAAGTATCTCAGATCGTACCTCACACGCATTGGGCGAATCAATAATCTTGAACATTGTAAAGATGCACAGTTCAGCATACAGGTTAGCTACACAGCTGCAACTGACACCTGCTTGTTCGCAAAGGATGCCGGGAGGTAGCGCGCATGCTTGTTGCGGCGTGCGCACTAACTACGGCCTTAAAAAAAAGGCCCTTACTTAAAAAACCAGCCCTCGTATTTACATAGAAATCCGTTCCCTGGTTATAATAAAGTGGATTCCCATTTCGTAATACAACTTGCTAGTGAAATAAAATGTTCGGAATGGCCTTTATAAACATAAATTCCCACAGAAGGCTTTTTTGCAGAGGTTATTTCTAATATGTATTCCGCTAGTTACAAAGATATTTTTCTGAGAAATAGCGTATTAAAAAATTGTTCCATACCTGTATGATGTATTAACCTTTTTTCGAACAGAGTTTCTGGGCAGAACAGAAGTGCGGGTTGCAGACATTTTCCGGCAAACAAAAGACTGTCCCGGTCCTATCAACTCCCGACTGAAGCTACGCGAGGTGGAGTCCGGCGAAGTGACACTGAAACTGGACCTGCGGCTCTTCTCGAGGACGTAGCGCACACGGTGCATGCTCTCGTTACATTCCAAGTGCTAGGTTAAGCTAACCATGTTCAAGTTTATTTATATACAAGTTGAGTTGTACAATAAAATGTTGATTGTTTATCGTTGGTAGAAGCTTGTGTTTATCTATCAAGAACAATCCTTTCTTCCATAGCCATTGTGTTAACATACGAGGGCGGAACCAAAAGAAACCGGACTGAGAGCGCTCTGCCATTCGTGGAAGTAGTAGAGAGTTCTCCCGCTATATGAGGTTAATAAAGACCTAAGCATATGATATTTAGTCTGGTTCCATTGCTCATTGGTTAGCGTGCTAGACTTTGGCCCGAAGGGCCGGGCCATTAGGGATTTTAATCTTCTGGGGTTAATTCCCGTGGCCAGGGGACTGGGTGGATGTGACGTCTTCATCATAACTTCATCCTCATTACAACGCGCAGATCACCCACGGGCGTCAACTGGAAAGACCGGCACTCGACCTCTCAGGAGGCCACAAGAAGAAAAGAATTATATTTAAAAACACAAATTGTTGTTTAAACAAAAACCACTAGAAATTGTCTGTCTGTTAGGTAGTCAACCCGAAGGCTGGTTGGATCCTCAAAAAGCACCGCCATTAGGTTATGTGGGTAGATACCCACAAAAACCCAAGGCAGCATTATATTGAGGCATACTAGGCAAGATGAGGAGTGAGGTAGTTTGCCATTGCTTTCCTCACTGAGTCAGAACAGCAGTACTAACCCTACAAGTAGAACCTTTCACAGCATCCACAGGCACTGACTGTGCCCTGAATGTCATTACTAAGCACCACCCATACCTCAGTAGCTTCCATATAATCACAGCATTGAGTGAGACTTAGACATCGGTGAAAAGCCACATTTTACTCGAGCCTGTGCCAACAGACAAATGCAAAAGTACTGCAGTCATCAAGAGATGGCAAAAATGTCTACGCCTGACTTTCACAAATGACACTAAAGTTGTACCAGATTCACGTAAGAGAACAAGTGGCAGCAGCCAGGATAGCTATCTTTGAATAAGTAACATATCCAGACTATCACTAAGATCCGCAATGGCTCTCTTCGACGCCAAAATCATCCCTATTCTGACATGGGATAGAGATTATCTGGGAGAATTTAAGCACTGGGGACACCCGGTCAAGACTAGTGTACGAACTAGCCAGAGAGCCCTTCCTAGTAGAAGAGCTAAGATTAAACCACACTTTGCCGTTTACGATCAACTGGAAGAAGATACTGGAGGACAGGACACCAAAGAAAATGAATATCTGGATGGAGTTTTACATGACAGAGGCCATGGTTAATAGATTATGGTCTGATGTGGAATCAGGATTTACGGTATTTCGTGAACTCGCTGGCCACTCAAGGATATCATTGCAGATTGTGCAATGTGAAGTCCTTCCACGAACCTAGCAAGAACTGTGTGTATGAGCAGTGCGGCCTATGTGATCGGTATCATGCCATTGCATGCAGAAAACGTGGAGGTTCTATCATAGACTTCTGCATGAAGTGACGTGTACTTGCCTTATTTTTCTTACTTTGCACAAATTTTGCATATTAATAAATTATTAAGAGACCTTCACGGAACAACTGCCCAGACGGCGTCAGTTTGAGGCAACCTCTTCAACATGCCTGCCATAATGACTGCATTATAGCAGGCATGATTATAGCCGCATTGCTCAAGTGTTGAAGAGGTTGCTTATCGCCACAGTGTTTGATGTTGGACAGAGTCATCTCACCACGTTTAAAGTGCCCAAACCACTCAAAAACTTGTGTGTGGCTCATAACATCTTCCTTGAAAACCTGTTGAAGCAATTGGTAAGCTTCTGTTGCCGATTTTTCGAGCAGGATACATAATTTCAAACGCACACTTTGTTCTTTAAGATCTGCCATAACGACTTCGAGAACGGTAAGAGGAAAACAACACTACGATCAAACGGTCACATACAAACTGACGCCATTTGGGCAGTTGTTTCGTGAAGAGGTCTATTAATTCAGTAAAAAAAAAAAAAAAAAAAAAAATCCGCCCTTTCAATACAAATGGAATTCTTGGTTTATGAGAAGTTAAGATATGACGAAGAGGTCTATTAGCCGCAACTAGCGGGTGAACACTCTATTACATCCACGAATGGCAGCTCTCAGTCCAGTTTCTTTTGGGTCCACACTCATATACCTTTTTTGATTGGATTGATGGTGTAAATGCCCTTCCTTGAAAATGTCAGTTTATTTAGCTGTAGATATTTTTCTTGATTTCTCTTTATCTGCCTCTCATTGTGTTTGCCCTATATATCTGTATGTATTTCTTGGCATATTAGCGTAATTGTCGCACCCTAATTTTTCAAATCTAAAAATGGTTTAACAAATATTATGGCATAATCGTCGCATAGCACATTCATATTTCTGTGCTGGTTGGTTGCACACGCTGCCGCGAGCTTATATCCTGGCATGACCTTGTCAGATGAAAGGAGTCTGTGTGTCTCTCTGCACGCTATGCAAGCGTCCAGCACACAGCATGATAGTCCGCGGCCAGACTCGGCGCTAGTCTAGGTCATTTTGGCCCCATGTACTTGGGTGTGTGTGTAATTTTGTCTTTAACCCTTTATAGGGCAGACTATTCTTTACAATTTTTTATTTCATTTACTGTATGAAAATGAAAATACACAGCCTGCTTCCAGTCTCCGACCGGGTCAGGAATGGAATGAATGAAGCCCCCATCTAGCGGCGAGGATATGAACTGTGCCGGCTGCCGAGGCCTGACGCACTCCTCTGGGGCAATGATGAAATGAATGACAGATGAAATGAAATGATAGTGGAGAGTGTTGCTGGAATGAAATTTTGACAGGGAAACCGGAGTACCCGGAGAAAAACCTGTCTGCCTCCGTTTTGCCCAGCACAGATCTCACATGGAGTGACCGGGATTTGAACCACGGACCAAGCAGTGAGAGGCCGGCGTGCTGCCGCCTAAGCCACGGAGGCTTATTTCATTTACTGTATAATTATTTCAATTTTATTTGAAGTCTAATTTTGATTATTATATACGGTATTCATTATTTTAAATTAAATTATTCTTCAGTATTATTAATGTTATTGATATAAGTTACGGTACTTTTTTGAAATTATTATTTTTATTTATTTACAATATGAAAAATGAAAATCCACAGCCTGCTTCCAGTCTCCGACCGGGTCAGGAATGGAATGAATGAAGCCCCCATCTAGCGGCGAGGATATGAACTGTGCCGGCTGCCGAGGCCTGACGCACTCCTCTGGGGCAATGATTAAATGAATGACAGATGAAATGAAATGATAGTGGAGAGTGTTGCTGGTTGACAGGGAAAACCGGAGTACCCGGAGAAAAACCTGTCTGCCTCCGTTTTGTCCAGCACAGATCTCACATGGAGTGACCGGGATTTGAACCACGGACCCAGCGGTGAGAGGCCGGCGTGCTGCCGCCTAAGCCACGCAGGCGTTTTATTTACAATATATAATTTGTAATTTTGTATTTTTATAATCTTAGTTTGAATTTGTTTAAATTTATTTTTTATTTTTATTATTTTAAATTTCAATTTGTTTTATTTTATTGTTTTTAATATTTTTAATATATTTATTAGTTACAATTGTATCCAGCGGTGTAGTGCAAGGGGAGACAAAAATAATATTTGCTTTTCAGAAATATGACCTTCTATAAGAAAGTTTGTTGTAATTAATTAGGCTGTAAAATTCAACCAGTAGCACCTTTTGATAATATAAACTCTTCTTATGATTGGTGGTTAATATACAGACCACTATCCTATAAAGGGTTAAACCTGTGTTATTGTCATGGCTGTATTAGTGTGTGTATTTGTAATACTGGTGAGGATTGGGAAGGAGGCAGCCGTGAGCGTACATTAGGAATCATTCTGGCATTTACCTGGAGCAGAGGTGGGGAACCGCCGGCTCCGTGGTGTTGGGATAGCGCGCCTGTCTCGCACGTAGAGGCCCCGGGTTCGATTCCCGGCTCTGTCAGGGATTTTAGAAACTGACATGAGGGCTGGAACGGGATGCACTTAGCCTTGTGAGGGCAATAAGTAGCTGTCTTGGTCACGGAGACCAAGATTAACTGCCGAGGCAAATTCCGGGACCACAGAAGTCTACTGATGGGACTTGGAAGAAGAGGAAGGACGAGGAGCTCTACAAGTATGTTGAAAAGATCACAGACACAATGCGGAAAAGAAGGCAGACATTCTATGGCTTCCAGGTAAGAATGGACCAGTGGCGGATCCAGGCCTTGCGGGGCCCTGGGCGATATGATAAGGTGGGGCCCACAACAATAGGAAATAATAATAATAAAAAAGAATAGTTACAATATTTTGAATACACTACAGTACATCTTTTCAATAATATGAAAGAAACCTTAAGATTATGTAAACTATGAAATATTAAAATATTACTTTGCGACTTTTGTTTCCGGCTGAAGACGTCTATTATTTCACTGAAATCTAAACTTGCTAAATGGTCAAGGGAGGTCATAGCTGCACTGAAACAAATAATAATTATAGATTAGTTTGAAAAGTATAATTAACTAATTAATAAAATTTAAAAAAATCCATGGCGCGGGGCCCTGGGCGGTCGCCCTCCCCTAGATCCGCCCCTGGAATGGACGAAAACCTATTGACCAAGAAAATCTTCCAATACATCATGGGATTAAAGTTCACCTCAAAGTGGGTAGATGAGGTCAAGAGGAATGCAGCAGAAGTTGGAATTACTCCAGAGATAATTAGTGGGTTCAGAAGAAGAGTAAATGATTTCAAATCTTTCGAAGAGAGACCACTATTTAAGAAACCTATAAGGATCCTTTCCGAGGACAAGAGAAGGATGAGAAGCGAAAGAATTAAGAGATTCTGAGAAGAGAGCAGCGACCAATGGTTTCGCCCAGACCGTCGTCTAACCAAGTAGTGACCAAAGAAAGGCCAAGAAACCTTAGTTGACAGAACATTAATTGAAAATGTATTAATGGTGTGAGGATTTGTGATCCTGAGTGATGTCACATTAAACAGATGACTATCAGCCCGTGCTGCCACCTTTGAGGTATGTTTTAACATTGCAAAACAAAATCAATATTTGTTAACCACCTTAATTGTGTTTTTTACCACAAAGCATACAACATTGAACTGTTATAATCTATATGCAATCGGTCTTTTCTGCTTTATCTTCACCAAAAGAATAACAATAATAATAATATTAAAAATATGCATCAATTTACAAAATGTGATAACATTTCTAAAAATGTTATAGCCTTGATTTGTTTTTTCATAAAGTTGAAGTATACCATTCATAGAATGTTGTGAACTAGGATCTTTAAATTACCATGAACTGAGTGGAGCAGGACAATAATTTTGAAAAAAAAAAAAAATGTAACAAATTAATTATTATTAATAATAATAGTTATCTTCTCTGCATGAATCAAGTTTTAGTTTACAACATTCCCACATTCATTAGCTTTAATATAATGTATCAATGATTTCTCTACCTCAATTACCTATTTGAAATGTAGGAAGTTGTGAACATGCACGCATGAGGCTCTTAATGTCTTATTTTCAGACTTAGAGTTGCATGAATTATAGCCTATTTCATTTTAAAAGAAGACATATCAAACTTTCATTTCCAATGAAAATATTTAAATGGCATTTTTCGCAAAAAATTGCATTTCCAACGTTAATACATACCTTTAAAGTTACATTATAAGTGCCAGTATCAGGGTCACTAAACATGAGTGACAACAGTTAATACAACCTGATTCAAGCCAACAGTATAATAATAATAACATCGTATGGCCTCGGGTGCCGGGTGCAAGCTTTATAATTTGATACCCAGAGGGTAGCTTGCATGTCGAATTTCGTTGTTCCTTGAATCACTATGAAAGTCAAGGAGGTTAGATATCTAAGCTCCTTGAACACTATAGCGCTTTCTAGTAGAGAAATGAGGAACTTTGTGTTGGCGGAAACTCCCGAGATTAATTTTGCCATTATGAACACGGCCTACTGAATTCAAATGGGTTCTTTAACATGCCAACATCGTATGACATGCGTGTCGTATTTTTTCCGCCTTTCAAAAAACACTTACCACGGCCAGGAGCGAACCTGCAATCTTGGGGTTAGTAGACCGACACACTATCCACTCGCCCACCCACTGTCTTTGTGGATTCATTTTAAGCTAGTACCGTATTTGCTTGCGTATATCTCGCACTTTTTTGACCGAAAATATGTGTGAAAATTTTCGGTGCGAGATATACGCGGGGAATGACCGTATTCCCGAAAAAACACAAAATTTGCGATGTAACAGTAGGCCTACTTGCACAACTGTTGTGGCGCGCTAATCGCTAATTCGAACGTGTTTCAAGGCGGTGAATTTAGCCAACCGCGGCCGAAGACGCAGGGAACGATGTACAGCGTGCTAACACTCATGCTGCGCCGTATGCTTGCACGCGGCCGAGCTCTGATGCGACGCAATGCGTAAAGACGAAATCATTGAGATTCGAGAAGACTGAACTGCGTTTCTCTGCAATGTAACAGGCCTACTTGCGCAACTTACGTGGCGCGCTAATTGCTAATTCGAACGTGTCTCAAGGCGGCGAATTTAGCCAACCGCGGCCGAAGACTAACGATGTTCAGCATGCTAACACTCACGCTGCGCCTCGATCCCTAATCGGCTCGTATCGAAGTTCGGATCGACTCGTTGCTCGCTCTTCCTGTTAGTAACGCTTCGGGTAAGTTCCTGGACAGTGACGACTGTTGTGGCGCGCTAAATCGAACGTGTTTCTACCTCAAGGTTATTACGGTCATTTATATGATGGCATCAGTAAAATGCGAGATATATGCGAGTACTTTTTTTCCCCTGAAATTTCAAATTAAAAAATGGGGTGCGAGATATAAGCGGGGGCGAGATATACGCGAGCAAATACGTACGGTATTATAGCCCCACTGACTTGGCTATTAACATAGCTGTCTGGGATAATCTCTGACAAATGCTCACTGATCTTACCAACGACCTCACCAATCTTCCTTGACAATCTTTGTTCCATCCCTTCATACTTTTCATAACGGAGCAGAAGCGTCTCCAACATGGCCACCATGTCAGCTTCCTTATTTAACTTATTTTCCCCCATCCCTACTCCTGTCTTTGTGTGATTCATTTAAATTCTTCGTGCTTTCACGTTGGGCGCCATTGTAATATATATCATACTGCGAGCTAGCAGACAGTGGAGAGCATATGCATCGTAGAAGAGAAAGTTGAGATGCTAGAATCTGAGTGTGTAGCTCTGGAGGAGGAGAAGGGGAAGTTGGAAGAGCAGACAGTATGAAATTATACAATAAATCACCAGTGGAAAGGCTGCATTGTTTGTAACTTATTTCAGGTGATGTAAACTAGAAGAATATTTGATGAAATTGGTGAGTTTTGGAAAACACTCTTGGATACATGCACTTGATAAAAGGAACAACAACAACAACAATGTATATAAAAAAGATATTCATTTAATAATATTCACAGAGCATATTCAGTTATCACAGTGTTACCATTTTGAACAAGTTACGATGCTTTACAAACAGCAGTTCTATACCAATATTTTCTTTCTGTTATGTAATTCTTGATTCACCTCATGCAAGGAACATATTCTTTGGTCTAAGTTGTACCGAATATGAATATTATACAGGGTAAGACTGTTTGGGTTGGCCCTGTGGTTTAAGGCTAGCAACACACTTGCGTCATACCAAGGACGCCAGGGGTTTGATACACAGCTACGTCTTGGATTTTAGAACTGACATGAGGGTAGAATGAGGTCCAATCAGCCTTGTGAGGACAGGACAGTTGAGCCTGCATTCGAGGGGACAAGTTTCTGTGAATAGTGCTTACAGGGTTGGTGCTGTTGCATTGGCAAACCCGCGTTGTCTAACCTAGTAGTGACCAATGGTTTCGCCCAGGCAGTCGTCTAACCTAGTAGCGACCAATGGTTTCGCCCAGGCAGTCGTCTAACCTAGTAGCGACCAATGGTTTCGCCCAGACCGTCGTCTAACCTAGTAGCGACCAATGGTTTCGCCCAGACCGTCGTCTAACCTAGTAGCGACCAATGGTTTCGCCCAGACAGTCGTCTAACCTCGTAGCGACCAATGGTTTCGCCCAGACCGTCGTCTAACCTAGTAGCGACCAATGGTTTCGCCCAGACCGTCGTCTAACCTAGTAGCGACCAATGGTTTCGCCCAGACCGTCGTCTAACCTAGTAGCGACCAATGGTTTCGCCCAGACAGTCTTCTAACCTAGTAGCGACCAATGGTTTCGCCCAGGCAGTCGTCTAACCTAGTAGCGACCAATGGTTTCGCCCAGGCAGTCGTCTAACCTAGTAGCGACCAATGGTTTCGCCCAGGCAGTCGTCTAACCTAGTAGCGACCAATGGTTTCGCCCAGACCGTCGTCTAACCTAGTAGCGACCAATGGTTTCGCCCAGACCGTCGTCTAACCTAGTAGCGACCAATGGTTTCGCCCAGACCGTCGTCTAACCTAGTAGCGACCAATGGTTTCGCCCAGACCGTCGTCTAACCTAGTAGCGACCAATGGTTTCGCCCAGACCGTCGTCTAACCTAGTAGCGACCAATGGTTTCGCCCAGACCGTCGTCGAACCTAGTAGCGACCAATGGTTTCGACCAGACCGTCGTCTAACCTAGTAGCGACCAATGGTTTCGCCCAGACAGTCTTCTAACCTAGTAGCGACCAATGGTTTCGCCCAGACCGTCGTCTAACCTAGTAGCGACCAATGGTTTCGCCCAGACCGTCGTCTAACCTAGTAGCAACCAATGGTTTCGCCCAGACCGTCGTCTAACCTAGTAGCGACCAATGGTTTCGCCCAGACCGTCGTCTAACCTAGTAGCGACCAATGGTTTCACCCAGACCCTCGTCTAACCTAGTAGCGACCAATGGTTTCGCTCAGACCGTCGTCGAACCTAGTAGCGACCAATGGTTTCGCCCAGACAGTCTTCTAACCTAGTAGCGACCAATGGTTCCGCCCAGACAGTCGTCTAACCTAGTAGCGACCAATGGTTTCACCCAGACAGTCGTCTAACCTAGTAGCGACCAATGGTTTCGCCCAGACAGTCGTCTAACCAAGTAGCGACCAATGGTTTCACCCAGACAGTCGTCTAACCTAGTAGCGACCAATAGTTTCGCCCAGCGACCAATGGTTTTGTCTCACCATGGCTTTAGAAATGTGCAATACAAACTTTCAATTAAATTAAACAACTGAAAGTAATTTATGAATATTCCTAACTCACGACCAAACCTCGCACCTTTATTTGACGATGCCCAGTTGGAAACCTCATGCAGCAGAATTACATAGCGCCTATTCAAGGCACTACATCAAACAAACTAACATAAATGTCTACAAGTCATCCGTGACATCATCGACTACACTAAAAAAATCCCTTCGAGACACAGTAATTGCGGTATATAGAGTCCATACAATTTTCCAAAGAAAAATATGTATTGTCCGTTGAGCCATTATATATTTAAACACAAATTGTGCTAAATGTTCCGGCATAACTCAACAAAATGACAGTGTTTCGCCCCGGTGTGCAATTGGGCTCTTCAGTTGGTTAATGCACACCTCACCAAGACACTGTCTAGTACACACTGGGAAGGCCATTGCAAGACGTCTTTGATACATGTGTATCCACGTCACGAGCAAAGCCAGTGCACTATGGGAGTCGAAATTCCACTCCAAAGCAATTATAACCTTACCTTGGCATTGAATATACAATTTTCCAATTTCCAATTTTTGGAGAGGAGTTTCGACTCCCATAGTGCACTGGCTTTGCTCGTGACGTGGATACACATGTATCAAAGACGTCTTGCAATGGCCTTCCCAGTGTGTACTAGACAGTGTCTTGGTGAGGTGTGCATTAACCAACTGAAGAGCCCAATTGCACACCGGGGCGAAACACTGTCATTTTGTTGAGTTATGCCCGGAAAATACATATTTTTCTTTGGAAAATTGTATATTCAATGCCAAGGTAAGGTTATAATTGCTTTGGAGTGGAGTTTCGACTCCCATAGTGCACTGGCTTTGCTCGTGACGTGGATACACATGTATCAAAGACGTCTTGCAATGGCCTTCCCAGTGTGTACTAGACAGTGTCTTGGTGAGGTGTGCATTAACCAACTGAAGAGCCCAATTGCACACCGGGGCGAAACACTGTCATTTTGTTGAATTATGCCGGAACATTTAGCACAATTTGTGTTTAAATATATAGAGTCCAACAAACAGTCTCTGCCACGATATGACCAGGGAGGTTTCGCCACCAAACAGAGGAAGGAGTGGGACTGTTTTGGAGAATGGGATTGACATTTGGCCGGAAATATCCTGTCAGTCATCACTCTACTGCCTCTCGACCAATCCAAGTTCGCATAGTTGATGTCGTAATTCCCTGCATTGCAATCTCACAGCCCATGTGCTTTCAGTAGTTGACTGCATTTAGCACAGATACAAATCCAAAGGTTGATTACTTTGAAATTGGGCCTCGCAAAGAGTAGGCTACCTATCTCATCCTCCCACGCCACACCAAAAATGCAATTTTCAGCAGAATTTTCCATCACTTCAACAGTAATTATTCAATTGTTTTATCGAGTCACTTGGACTTTGTTGATTTTTGAATATTTCTTTTACTTATGTTCATTTTCATGTACCTTGTATCATGTAAATAAGCCTTGTGAAGTTCAGTAGAATCATTCCATGTGCGCTGATTTGTAGTTACTCCTATGATCTCCCATTCCCTCGGGATATTATTTGTTAATTAATTGATATTATAGAGAGTTCATGAGGGTTTCCCCAACCCTCAAAATACTTCAGCTGTGACCAAACCCCTGATCCTGGGGCTGTGAGACAGACACCTTACCACACACCGCATGACTCTTCTCCCACTAAAGCTGATGAAGTTTCCAGAGCTTAGAGGCCGCCCTGTGCACGATGGTGTGACGTCTGGCCAAGAGGTCTATATCTTGTGAGTAGCCACCTCCGATGACTGTGGCACACGGTATTCCCCGCTTGATCGCACTGGAGATCACATAAGAGTCTCGAGAAAACAGACCTGAAACAAATTAGTATAATCATTAGGAATAATAGACGAAGGGAGCTGTTAAAGATGCAGAACTTCTTCCAATCCTCCGGCCAGGAAAGGTCTGATTCAGGTACGGTAATTGCGCACGTGAATCGCGAAGTGTGCTGGTGCTCCATCCTGTTGTAAGACAACAGTGTCTTCGATACAATTTTTCTTGCAATTGTGGCACCAACCACTCATTAAGCATCTCCTGGTAAGAATGTCCATTAACATTGTCTTCGAAGAAGAAAGGCCGGCCGGTGGATTGGAAGAAGTTCTGCATCTTTACCAGCTCCCTTTGCCTGGCCTCCCGATCTGACGACACCAGACAATGCTCTCTAGGGTTTCATAAAGCAACAAGTAAGAAACACTCGATATCACACAACCCAGGAATTACGAGCACCTGTGGAACACACCTTCACCCTTGTGACTCCGGAGTATCTCCGCAAAACATCTGCGAGAACATGGCGCAGAATTCAGCTGTGTTACGACGAGGATGGTGCTCATACCGATGTTTATGACTCTTAACACTTCAAGGTAACTGTGTATAACAAACATTCAACCATAACTATCATAAAGTTGAAAATAAAGGGGGGGGGGTATGCCCATCTCAGGACCACCCTGTACAATGGCAACAGGCTGCTAAGAACAGCCAATTTTTGATGTAATAAATTATTACTTTGAATGCTTTGAATTTCAGAGGTTTTTATAAAAGCAGTTACTGTATTTGCTCGCGTATATCTCACCCCCGCGTATATCTCGCAGCCCATTTTTTTAATTTGAAATTTCAGGAAAAAATAAAGTCCTCGCATATATCTCTCAATCATTTCTGACGCCGTCATATAAATGACCGTAATAACCTTGAGGTAGAAACACGTTCGATTTAGCGTGCCACAACAGTCGTCATTGTCCAGGAACTTACCCGAAGCGATACCTTCGTGCGATTAGCAGGCCACAACAGTCATCAATACGCAATGTTATAGTTTGTTTTGGTGGCAGAAGTTTCCTTTATTGTTGTCTATCAGTTGCCTTGTAGACATCAGTACCGGTACTCTGGCTTCGAAGATAAAAGAAATCTGTGCTATACTACTCGCGCCAACATGTTCGTATGTTTCGAAGATTGCGCAAGTAGGCCTACTGTTACATCGCAGAGAAACATAGTTCAGTCTTCTCGAATCTCAATGATTTCGTCTTTACGCATTCGTCGCATCAGAGCTCAGCCGCATGCAAGCATGTGCAAACATGCGGTGCGGCGTGAGTATTATAGCACGCGGTACATAATTAGTCTTTGGCCGCGGTCGGCTAAGTTCGAGCTCACTTGTTCATGTAGCGAGGAATCGATATGGAAGATGATCGATCGTAACGATCGCTAAGCGTCTGCGCTCTAAATTCCTTTTCTGCCTTGAATCATCTTTAACGAGCGTATGACGTCTTTTTCATAGGTTCTTAATGAAGCATAACCATAACGAATAGAAATAAATGCTGTCGACGGACATTGTTTTGAAGAGCTTCTTGAAGACGTACATCGCAAATGCATTGGATGGAAGTCAGGATGAAGCAGTATGGGATGATGACCAGACTGATGCACGCGAGAGTACCTCGGAGATTGACGGCAGTGACAATGAATAGGGCGAGTACCGTATGCCAGTTGCCTTGTTTAAATAATGCAAATTTTGTGTTTTTTTTCAGGAATACGGTCATTCCCCGCGTATATCTCGCACCGAAAATTTTCACAGAAAGTGCAAGATATACGCGAGCAAATACGGTATCTCTTGAGAAGTTTTCAGATTATGTAGGAATTAAAATGAAAACACATTGGGGTAAACACATAGAGGAGAGAGTTGAGAAGCCACACAAGTCATGGTTATACGAGTGTTGAAAGGTGCTGGTAAGGAAATTAGGGAGAGCACTTAACTGTCTTTAATAAGACTTATGCTGGAATATACCGCAGGTGTGTGAGATCCATATCAATCATACTTGATAAGTTGGAAGAGGTGCAAAGGAAGGGCGCCAGGGACCACAGGTGGACAAGTAGCGTGAGTGGAATAATTCAGAATTTGTGTTGGAAAAGTGTGACTGAAAGATCTAGGGGCTGATTTGATCAGTCTTGTTGAGTTAAACCAAGTCAACGGAATAGTAACCGAGGTATTCCTTTGTGGGGAGAGGGGAAATAAAACTATTTGCCTGAGGAAATTTTCAGCCCTATGAGTGGCTTCGGTGGAATAGTTGGTAGCATGCCGAGTTTCTACGCCCAAGGTCGCAGGTTCAAACCCGGCCGAAGTCGTTGGATTTTTTAAGAGTGTTAAAAATCCCTCAGTATGCCTTCTTTCGGAGGAGAAGTAAAGCCGGCGGACCCATGTCATAGATTTATGGCATGTAAGAGAACCTTCCACTAATTAAACTCTTGTGAAACAAAATCTGTAGGTTAGGTTTGATTAATGCTCTTAAGTTCCACCATTCGTCACCAGATGCTGGTTGCGATGGCATCTAGTAGTAGCTAGGTTCACAGCTAGGTGTCGTGGACCACCTTTTAGCATTTGGTAGAAAAAGTAGGAACTACTTGAAATTATCGTCTAAGAACAGATAACACACACTAATACAGCCATCACAATTAACACAGGTTATCAGACAGATTCTACACACATCCAAAGTACACGGGGCTACATGACAGTGTTGTCGCAGCCCCTAAACTAAGGAACCAGCCATCAGCCCTATGCCTCCATATGTTTGGAGGTTTCAGCAGTAGCTGTCTGATAGTGAGATCAAAATTAACAGCCGAGGGGACCCGACATGCTGATCACGTGTCTCACCACAATCTGCAGGTCAAATGGCTGGGCAGTGGTTGCTTAGTAGGCCTTGGCCCTTCATGGGCTATGGTGCCAAGGGGTTTGGGATTGGAAAGTATGTGTATGTGATTTGGAGAGAAGTGTTTGATTAATACTCCAACATTTTTAACCCTCTTAGTGCCAAGCCATTTTCGATGGTCTTGCAGACTATTCGAAAAAGAATCATAAATACCACATTTCCAATGATAGAATAATTAGTTTTGCTTTGCATTATAACCAAAACCTCATTCTTTCATACATTATGTTCATAAAAGTAAATACGGCATCTAAACCTTTTTAATTGAGGTTATGCTGATAATTGTTCAATTTTTCAATTTTTGTTTGTAAAAAATCAGTTTTGAGCCTAAATTAAGGACACCTAAGAGTCATATTTGAAGAAACACTACGTTTCCAGCTGTAGAAAGTTCTAAGATCCATCTGTAGGCAGAAAACTTCAACAAGAAGAAAACAACTGCACCGCAATTTTGGCGGGAACGCTCGTGATTGGGAGAGCACAAAGGGAGGGCGTGAATACAAACTCAAACCTATCGCGTAACGGACTTCGAAGGAAAATAGAGAACACCGCACAGGCATGCATGAAACCTCACCTATCCAACAGTATGAAATAATCACAGACATATGCCTACAGAAATCTACAAATATAAGATAAACAGCGGGCCGATTTAATCGGCTTTGGCACTTTTGACGTGAGCAGCGAGAGCCGATCTGATCGGCGTGTGGCACTGAGAGGGTTAAAATTATTTGTTTCCACAGAAAATTTAACTATATACTTTGTGTATTTTTAAATTGTAATTTCGTCACCAAGGACTATGTCCTCATCTCTATATAGTATAAAACAATGTCACTGGCCGCGGTGGCCGAGAGTGCTAACGCGCTACCTCGTGCCTCGTTGGCATCGGGAGAGCATAGGTTCGAATTCCACCTTGGCCGTCCTGAAAATAGTTTTCGTGGTTTCCCATTTTCACCACCAGGCAAATGCCGGGACGGTTCCTTTCAATAGGTCAACGGCCGATTTCATTCCAATATCCCGTCCCTGACCCGTGCTCAAAAGAAAAGTACATGGCCATTGGCTGCATTAATAAAATTATGAAACAAAGTCCCTGATTCTTGGATGTAACGGGTAATCTCGAGAACCACTGGATGGATTTTGATGTGGTTTTCACCATTCTGTAAACAATTTTTCGAGGAAGGATTCTGTAGAAAAATATTCATTTATGACCAAAGGAAGCAGAGCAGTAACGATTTCAGTGAATCGAGTTGAAGAAAAACCTGCTGTCCATGCGCTTTTAAGCTTACACTGGGTAAACCGTTAAATATCTATATACTATGAGTGTAAGAATTGTTCAGCATGAAAAGTTCTACAAAAAAGTACACATCAACATATCTCTATCTTCAATACAACGCCCACTATACGTGTTTTTATGTTTTCATTTCTTCGAACAATCTCCATTCAGTGAAAATTTAAATTACTAGCTTCGGAGTGAGCCTATCACCCCAGTTTCAGCCAGCATCAAACTATCGAGTCGTGTCGAGTTAAGACTTCAGAGAACAGTACATGTGTTTGGAGTTTCGATGTTCACCTCGGCTTTTTGGAATTGCGCCTGGGACCTGCTGTCCATGCGCCTTTCAAGCTTACGCTGGGTAAACCGTTAAAGATACCGGGCGAAGCTGGGGCGGGTTGCTAGTTTGCGAATAAGTCTATCTACAGGGTCATTATGTATGTGCGTGCGAGTAAACATGGCAAGCTAAGCCGGCTGTGACTGGCGCAGATCACGGCCGCGCATACCCGGTTCAGCCGGTGGTTGGCGCACACTTTCACACTTTTACCAAACATGTTCAATAATGTGTACTTACAGTGCTCATAGGTGATGCTGAAAATGTCCTCCCTCTCTTGTAACACACACCTGACATCTTCAGATGAAAGAATGTCTGTCAACTCTTACGGAGTCTGTTTCCTTGAATTGTTTAGCGAGGCTCCTAATTGTACTGGCATTAGGCACAGGTCTTCCTGGAAACTTGATTCGAAATTTTCATCTCGATTCAGAACAAGATTTTCTGCTTTTCATATACGAATTACACGTTCGCGTAATGTGAATTGGTGTCTATGCATGACCAACAATCACAGTAATCACAATACTCACTAAACGTGCAACACTACTGTCTAAGCTTTGCCCATATGAATAACAAAACACGTGTGAACTAACTATATGAGTCAGCGGAGCTAAACCGGGTACGCGCAGCCGCGATCTGCGCCAGTCACAGCCGGCTTAGCTTGCCGTGTTTACTGACCCTGTAGCTAAAAGGACAAACATAATGTCAGGCAGGTGGCACCTGAGAGAGAGAGATAGGAGAAATGAGGACAAAATCTACAGCAAGACACACCACCGTCTTCAACAGTGGCCATTCATGCCATCAACCCAATCAATAGTTCTTTGATGCTATCTAGCTCTCATCCTCCTTTTCCTGTCCAATGATTGTGTGCTTTCCTATATACTACAGGGTCATCGAAAAATAATGCCAACATTTCAAAAAATTATAGCACCGAAACCCTTTATGTTAAACGTGTAAATCTTTCACTGAACGCCAGCTGGTTAAAGTAAGTTTTGTTTTGGAGGGGACGTGACCTTGCTATGCGCACACTAGATGCACAGTAGCCAAGGTCAGCCGGGGGCGCGCGCGCCAATGAAGTCCTGACCTCACCCCTTTGGATTTTTTTTCTGGGGGTACATTAAAAACAATGTGTTTGCAGAAAAAAATCGGGATTTGGAGCACCTGCGGGAGCGAATTTCTGCCGCCATCTTGACAGTTACTCCTGAAATGATTGCACGTACCAATCCAGCCAATGGGAAAGCTGATGTTGGTGGTCGGCCTGGCCTAGATTATTTCTCTACAGTCCCTGTTTCCTTAAACTGATTAAACCATCGAATTACAGCTTTGTACTCAGTTGCAGTTTGTCGGGCGGTGCAGTCATTGGCGCGCGCGCCCCTGGCCGAACTTGGCTAATGCGCATCTAGTGTGCACATAGCAAGGTCACGTCCCCTCCAAAACAAAACTTACTTTAACCAGCTGGCGTTCAGTGAAAGAACTACACGTTTAACATAAAGGGTTTCGGTGCTATAATTTTTTGAAATGTTGGCATTATTTTTCGATGACCCTGTATATGTACCTTCATCAGTCAAGTTCAGTTTCCCCAGCTCATCATCCCTGTGAGGGTCCACACCAGCATCGTACAGAACAAGGTCTGGACGGAAGGACTCGAGCACGGCTGGGAGGTGATCCTGCGAACACAAGTGGTGATTCCTATCAAAACTGGTACTATCAGTTGAATATATACCATTTATATGTACCTAGGGGTTTCCACTCACAATCAAGAGGCTCATGAACTGCTTGTCGTCTGCACCAGGTTCCAACTCCACATCCAGGTCACTCTTCTGCTTCCTGAATGGGAAGTTGCGGCTGCAGTGCATCGAGAAGGTGTACACTTGAGGAGAGTCATGAAAGATGTGTGCTGTGCCATCTCCCTACAACATTCATTACAATCAGTGATTGTTAAAAGCAGAGTTTACGAATATCCCATATTGTTCAATTTTATTCGACTCCATAATGGAAATCGGTTAGGTCCGTATTGACAGTAAAATTACTAAGTCAAAAATTGAGGAAGAAACTCCGACAATCAATACAGTCATATATTATACAATTTATCAATCAGGGTACATGTTTCAAGCTATTATTAACCCTGCATCAACCCTATCATGTCAAATACAATCATGCCAATAAATCAGCATATCAACATCATTTCATCATCTAAAAAATACATGCTAAAATTAAAACAAAACACATGCTAAAAAACACTTGAACAACACTATATAACATCCTATAAAATCCATTGACATCATGTTTGATGACTTAACGTTCCATGTCACAGTGAGCTTGACCAAGTAATTGTGCTTCGAAAGTTGAGCTTATCATTCTTGAATGGGGCTAGTTGTTCAATGACGGAGGTCTCTTCTCAATTAGTAGTCATCCCATATTAACCCTTTATGCTGCAGTGTCCGACTGCAATCACACTCTGTCCACTGCCGTATTCGACTAAGTCCATGGCCTCAAAACTTTTTAACCGCTTGATACTACAATCTTCTATATACCGAAAGAGAAACTGTTCCGCCTAGTCAATACATTTATTTAAAACAAGTTATAAACTTCTTATTATATGGTGCATGTTTCGGGGCCTCTAGTACTGGTCCCTTCTTCAGCCATAAATTAAGATGTAAAATCCAGCATAATTAAAGATATCATAAAAAAATACATAAAATGATGAGTGAATGGATGAAATGAGGTGAAAAAGAACATGTTAACCATGAGAAGTTACACGAGTGCACATCAGTAAAATGTAAATGGCTAATATGTTCCTTTCCAACTCATTTCATCCATTCACTCATCATTTTATGTATTTTTTTAATGATATCTTTAATTATGCTGGATTTTACATCTTAATTTATGGCTGAAGAAGGGACCAGTACTAGAGGCCCTGAAACATGTACCATATAATAACAAGTTTCTGACTTGTTTTAAATAAATGTCTAGGCGGAACAGTTTCTCTTTTGTTATATAGTGAATCTGTCAATACGGAAAATGAATTTCTTTCAGAGCACAATTTACAACAATCTTCTGACGTCAAATAGGTGAAGGATTGTCTTTTTACTGCTCTGCGATGTGCAGCTGCCTAGTGGTAATACCAGAAACTGCAGATTTAAATGCAGCGAGTCAAGCAGCCAGCTCGCAGTTAGGTTGTGTAGTATGTAAACCAATATTGTTCTTGGATGTTATTTTATGTAACATTTGATTTAAACTCGTGATTTATACTGCCAGAGGTGCTTTTTAATCTCCTAGTAATAAAGGCCTACATGTCGCACAGAATATTTCGAGAGAATATTATTCAAAGCCTCCTAGAAAATTATGCATGTCAGGTAGGCCTACCTCACAAAAGGAGAAGAAAACACTCATCTCCTAAACAGGCGGCCAGACTAACAGAGAGGAACTTCCCAAAACAATTCGAGGGCAAGAAACAGAAACCCAATTGTACAGTGTGTTCCATCATGCACCAGCTTAGTGCACAAAGAAAGGGAAGCAAACATCATACTATTGTGGCAATTGCCCAGGAAATCCACCACTGTGTATTGTGCCAAGTTTTGAAAAGTATCACACTTTCAAGCCTGTGCCATTAGCACATGGACCGTCACCCTGACTGTTTTTCTATTTTTTACACAGTTTAACATAATGTAAATATGTTACAAATAATTGTGAAAATATTCCCTTTCAGCATTCTAGCATTCTAGAGTAATAAATAAAAATTGTGACCAATTATAACAAAAAGTTCTTCCACTTTTTCATGTTTGTTTTGCCTTGTCAGTGGTCTTGAGTATGTATGTACTGTAATTCGAAAATAAATAAATTTGGGGTAGAAATAAAAATTAATTTCTCACTGCTTAATTCAATCTTTTGAATTGAAGAGGATGGCGGAGAATAGAGAAGATAGGTGAGTTGCTGCAAACCAGCCCCAGGGCTGTTAACTTAAGAGAAAGAGAGAGAAAAGTTCAAAATTTAATTCAGCAGTATAGGGGTTAAAAAGAAATCCCTCCAGATCTAAAGACAGTATTAGCAAGACATCCAAGGTTCTTTAGTTTTCTAGTAATGAAAAATATCACCAGACTTATAAGTCAAGAAATGGTTATCTACGCTGTACATCCAGAAAGTAAGTTCCATTTAGTAATAAAAACAAAACGAGTACTCTACAGACACAAACCATGTCTTGCAAAGCAAAGTACAAATCGTAAACTATCTTTCCACACAGCTCCAACCATTTTGGTGGCACTTGTCATAGCGTGGCACAAGTTTTTGTGTGCCTTCCTCACAAAACAATGCCGCCTGTGTTGTCAACCATGAAATGTATTTATTGTCTTTAAAAGTTACTTCAAGTTACAGATATTCCACTTAAAATAAGCGGTTTTCCTTTCTGGAATTTCTAAAAAGAATTCACGGTAGAACTTCCCTTGACCAGAGCCGAGTTAAAAATTCATAAACTACTGAAATTAGTCAAAAATACCTGTAGTAATAGTCGGGAATTTAAGCAGGTATCCTTCGATTTACGCATAATACGAAAACGTGTAAAGTGAATGTATTATAATATGGGTTAGATAGGAGATAGAGGCTTCTTTCCCCCCCCCTTGAAATAGTCCCTAAGTGTTAAATGCAGTTCTTTGGTTGGTTGGTTCCTTAGTTTAGGGGCTGCGACAACGCGGTCATGTAGCCCCGTGTACTTTGGATGTGTGTAGAATCTGTCTGATAATCGGTGTTAATTGTGATGTCTGTATTAGTGTGTGTTATCTGTTTTTAATTCAAGTAAGGAATGCAGACATTGAATTTCAAGTAGTTCCTACTTTTGCCGCCAAACGCCACCATCAACGACTGCTAGTTCAGAGCTTGACTACCAGACACCACCGCAGTCGGCTCCTGGCGACAAACATAGGAACCTTAAGAGCGTTGTTTAACCTATAAGTTAATTTAGCTTCACACAGGTGTAATTAGTGGAAGGTTCTTTAACATGCCATAATCTTTGACATGGGACCGCCGGCTTTACTTCCCCTCCGAAGGAAGGCATACTGAGGGATTTTTTACGCTCTTAAAAAACCCGACGACTTCGGCCGGGTTTGAAGCCGCAATCTTGGGCATAGAAGCTCAGCATGCTACCAACTACGCCACCGAAGCCGCTTTTCAGTTCTTTAAACAGAGCTTTTGCTTTAGCCTGAATAACCATTGTAGATATCAGGATAGAACGTTTAGTTTGATGTTCTATCTATTGGGTCAACATTCGTTCCATTTTCTCCATAATTGGTGCCCTTATTTGTTATCTTGGATGACGTAATTCTGGTCGCACTTTTGCAGCTTTCTTTAATACTTTCTGCTTGACTTGTTATGGTTCTAAGATTCCTGAGATTCCTGTAGCTCGGAAAATGTCCACAGTGCGCTCATTGCATTCATAACGCTTTATAACTTCCAGCTTTTCTTCAAGTGTTATTGATTTCCTTTGCTTTTTGTTTTTGGAAGCATTTTGATCACACTTTCTTTTCTCCATATGTTTTTAGAAACAATAAAACACAGCTTGTTAACTCAATAATGCCCACATGCCGCTAGTCAACACTGAAACAACGCAACACAGCACTCTCTTGGAGACTGATTACATGACTCCTTGCAGCGCTGCACACTCGATCACGAAATCGTCTCACAGGGTGATTGTGAATCCGCAACCTAATACTGTAGTATATATTATTTATTTTATATAATTATGTGCATTTTTTTAAATCGCGTTATGGCAAAAATGCGTCAAGTGAGAACGCGTGTAACAAGGGATGACTGTACCTTGGTTCTCTCAACACTTCTCATGGCGAAAACATTCTCGATGCCCGAGCACGAGTAAATACTGCGTGGCTGAAATGGCGCCAAGTCACTGGAATACTGTGTGATAAGAAAATACCTATCCACTTGAAAGATAAAGTCTACAAGTCTATGAAAGTCTAGTGGCACTATACGGCGAGCTGAACATGTCCTCGGACACTCCCGGCACTAAAAGCCATACGCTAAATAAATTTATCATATATTTGCAATAATCTGCCAGGTTTTGTAAAAGCCTGGTTCTGGTCAAGGGAAGAATGAATAAGTTCAGTATACACAAATCATCCTTAGCTTAAGTTCCTGACAGTCTTGTGTGGTGTATTGAAGTAGCGAGGGCCACTCTAGAGAACCTTCCATGAAATATGGATTGAAGAGCCAGTTGAAAAAACAGTGGACTAGCACTGTCTTGCAGACAAATTCTTCTGCACTATGAAAGGATCTTCCATTCTCTTCAAGAGCCTGGAGAATTGTCCCATAGTGTTGTGTTAAAGAAAAATAGAAGATCTTTCCATTTCCTTTCCTGTTCTGTCTCTGTTTGAAGGTCAGACTGGATCACAGGAGATGGGCAAACCCTTAAACAGGTACTTAGCCAGTGTTCACAGCTTGCTGAATTTACACAAATATTTATATATTTTCAGCTGTCTTGTGTTTCAAGTACAGTACAAGTGTGTTAGTGAGTTCTGTGAATGAAATTAATTTATATAAATTAATGTGTTTTTAACTCTTGTGGTAAGATACGTAGTTTTTTTTTTCTTTATTTTTAAATTGACAAATCCATTTTCTTCTATACCTCTGAATTCAAACTTGAAAAAAAAAAAAAAAAAAAAAAAAAAGACCTCATCAACCAGGTGATAGATAAATTTGCTTCATCCAAGCACAGGAGAGGAGAATTTATTTACAAACAAGGAGCCATGCGAGTACAGTTTTTAATGCATGAACTATTTATTAAAATTTGTTTCAAATGTTGTGTTGTGTGGAATTATGAGGACAATATTGGTAAAAACTAATGTCAAATATAAATCTGGCCCACCCTAAAATTTTATTCAGGAGCCACCCCTGGTTCTCAATATTTGAAATCTATCAACCTTGAGAGAAGATCTACAGTTTATAAGCAGCGATATCTCTTACTTGGTGCACGTCTAAGTCTACTATGAGGATTTTGTCGGCTGCTCCACAGTTGAGGACATGTTTAGCTGTGACAGCCAGGTCATTCAGCAGACAGTAGCCTGAACCATGGTTGGGGAAGGCATGGTGTGTACCGCCCGCAGTACTACAAGCCACACCTCTCTGAAGAGATAGACTAGCTGCTACCAGAGTACCACCTGTAACAAACATCATTCCTTGATGATCTGTCTGATTATGATACGAGGACGAATTAAATATAAACCAGAATTTTAAATTAGCAGCTTCGGTTGAAAATGGAAGTGGGTGGGGCTTTGAGAGGATATCAGTGGGGATATCTGGAGAAGGGGTCTTGATGCATCACATACCACAGAGGGGTCACTCGCTTCAAACGGAAGCTGGTAGTTTTACATGACCATTAATCTTGTGATCATGTGCCACAGGACTTCCATTTTTATGTGGAATCCGAACTACAGGACATGGCATTTCACTTTGAAAATCTTATATGCATTGACTGATAATCGAACCCAGTCCACATTGGTGAAAGGCAAACAGCTTGACCGCTGCGCCACCACACCCCTAACGCTCACTTCATTACACCATGAGCAAGCAAGAGGTACTCCGTAAGTTGCGCAGCGCATCATCATAAAGTTTCTGGCAAAAGAAGGCACCAAAGCTTTGGAAATTTTTTGAAAGCTCCGAGCACAGTTTGGGGAAGCAACCCTTTCAAAGACCCAGGTATATGAATGGTACCAAAACTTTTGGCTGGACAGAAAGCAGTGGAAAATGACCAAAGCCGACCACGGACAAGCATCTCTGGAGACAACGTTCGTGCTGTATGTAACCTTATTGAAGAAGATCAGTGCTTAACAATTTCTTAAATTGCTTCAATCGTAGGAATAAGCTGAAGAAGTGTTCAAGCCAATCTTCCAGGAACTGTCCGTCAGGTGGGTTCCTCGTCTCCTCATCTGATCCGAGATGTGATTCTTCTGCAT
The DNA here is from genome assembly GCA_946902985.2 of Meconema thalassinum. NCBI lineage: Eukaryota > Metazoa > Arthropoda > Insecta > Orthoptera > Tettigoniidae > Meconema > Meconema thalassinum. The sequence continues at coordinate 197,919,277 of OX336395.1, forward strand.
GACAATGCTGTCTTAGTACAGGAAAAACTGGATAACTCTTCAACACCCTCCTTACAGTTCATATATTTGTCATCCTGTGACTACCATTTGATTGGTCCACTGAAAGAAGAACTGGGAGGAAAGTGATTTGATGTTGATGAAGTAGTAGAGTAAGTTAGCGATTGGGACTGCACATAATATGTTCCTCTTGTTCGAGGAGGGCATCAAAATGTTGCCCATTCAATAGCAAAAATGTGTGTAAAATTCAGAAGACTGTGTAGAAAAATGGAGTGGTTGTTTTGTACAGTATTTGCTAGTGGAATCAATAAAATTGTAAAAATTAGTTCTGGTTTATATTTGATTCACCCTTGTAATTTATTGTTTTTAAAGAGATCCCTATAATATCAGCTCCTAGAGATGATGATTATGGAATTAATTACTACTACCATAACTGACATTTAGGAAGAAATTATACTGCCAACTGTAACATAGGCCTACCTGTTTCATACCTAACCCTTGAAACAAGCCCAGGAGTCCATCCAAAGCCTGTAACTTTCCGTTCACTGGTTGAAGTGTTGCCTTTGAAGAACTTGGCAACGTAATCCTCAGTATGGACGGAACATGCATATTCTTTGCTTACTTGGCTTGGTAGCACCACCTACGAAAACATGTTAAAGAAGTTGTAACATGTGGCTAAATAAGTCAATTCATCATTGAAATATTTCCCTGTTAAAACAAACCTGAGTTTTTTCTATCACTCCGTCCTTTATTAGGTGTTCTAATACTTTGTGAAACTTGGACATTGGAAATCGATGGTTAGGAGGTAGCTCACAGACGTACCCAGGGTGGTGAATAACTGGAAGGCCATTCAAGCGCAGTAATTGTGATTCGTCACCCTCTAGAACCAAGTTTAATTTGTGCAACACCTAGAATGTAAGTAAAGTAGTATATTAATACTACATTGGAAACAAACATAACCTAAAATCTGGCAATATGGTCAAGTAACGGAGAGTTATTCTTTATAACGAGGAATTCCTGGGGAGCAGGATCTAGATTTCATATATTCCTGCGATTTAGTATTTTGAATGATACCGTCACTTAAGCAAATGCTAGAATCAAACAAACAATCCGATAGTGACACGAAAAAACCAGGTTAGCTTCTACCTGTGTAGATAATTTTCGACACGAAAATAGTGGCTCATAGAACTTGCTATACAGTTCTAACGGGCACAAATATTTTTCTTGTTTATTTAGAATTGTTTTGTACGAACTGCGAAACATGATAGGTTATAGGTATGTACCATACATTGGCAACATTGAAATGTCGTCTCGATAACAAATGAACATGATGTTGTTGTTGTTGTTGTTTGGGTTGCGTTGCTGGACACAAAGTCTCTTCGCCCAATAATATCCGGCTGGGAATAGACTACAGCAGACATCGCAGTAAAATGCCGCAGAAAATAGGTCCATATGTTCAAAAACCACTAATCTCTTGGACTTCGTTTGTCACATTGTAACTGAAGTCCACATTATTCTCTTCACTAACGGAGCTGATCTTTAGCACTGATGTCGAAATTTATATAGTTATCGCACATGCCAAATATGAGGAATTAAGGAAACAAGAGCTACTGTGGGCCGGTTCTACCACATCCGGGTAAAAGTTGCGGGCAGCAACCCGGGTGATAAAGTATCTGCCGGTGTAAACCTCTGTGCATCTTATAGGCAGCGTTCTACCACTTCCGTGAAAGTTCCGGGCAGCTGCCAGGAACCTAATAGCAAAATACAGATGGTGGCTAGCCCGATTTTTGTTAAATTTGAGTAATCGATGAGTGAGCCACCTATCGTTAGATGCGTTAAGTTTCTTTTCGTTTAGCTTTTGTCCGTTGTTTGTTGATATCACGTGTTCTTTGGTTTCAACAAGATATACGAGCGGCTAGGTACAGAGCTGATCCACTGTTTGATTGGCTAGGGGCTGCTGGGTTCTTATTGGTTGTTGGTGGAACATGTCTATATTCCTTGGATTTTAAGCTGCTCCTTGCTTTTTTGTTCCGAAGCGGTGCAGCGCTCGACGGCGCTTTATGCAGCCAGCAACCAGAAAGAAAGGCGCCTTGGATTATTGGTCAAAATGGCGTCGCATTCGCTTGCATTGAACTGCGGGCGTGCCGTTTAAAATCCTAGGAAGGCAGATTTTGAGTTTGTGGCTGTAGCTATATGTGTACATGTGATTTTATATTGATTGATAAAGTGATTACCTTTAGCCAGAACATTACATCTAGGAGATTTGTGTGTGAGAATGTTTTGGGGAGTTTTGGTGAGGTTATGGCATTACGTGGGTAGATTTTTACTTGACATTTTTAACTTTTTTCGGTTGGATATAATATATAACACGCGGAAGTTGCCTTCATTTACAGAAGTAGTTGCTACCTTGTGTTATTGCATATCAAAATGCATAGTTCGTAATATCATTGGGTATATGTAATTGTGCTACCGTACCTCTAGCGGCCTACGGTACTGCATGCTTTAGATACCGTAATTACCGTGTGAAATTCCGCAGTAGAAAACTTCAAAAACGTTCGTTGGTTTCTGTAGAAAATCATTCTTACTGGTCTAGGGCTCTCTCCTATAATATTAAAACACGTGGTATATCACAATTACTACGTTTACATGACGAACTCAAATCGATTTGAATACGATCCTGTTTTCAGTACGCTGCCCGTTTACATGAGCAGTTTCAGTTCGTATTGAAATCTATTTCAATACGGTATATAATTTATGGTGGCCAACCTGCAGTTATGTTGGCTAACTCGTATTAAACAGCAAAATAAAAGACCCGTACCGTAATCATCTTACTAGTGCATGAGACAGGAGCCTGACTTTCACAGTTTCACTGGACGTGTTAGGCTGTAACCATTGATCTGGACGCGTTAGGCTGTGACCATTGGATTGGACAAAACGAAGGTTAGAATTGTCGAGTGTAGGTGCAGCCTGTGGCCGCAGGAAGCTAGCGGGGCGCTCACAGTTTCACTGGACGCGTTAGGCTGTAACCATTGTCAAAACCATTCATCTGGACACGTTGGGCTGTAACCATTGTCAAAAACCATTGGATTGGACAAAACGAAGGTCAGAATGGTCGGGTGTAGGTGCGTCGTATGGCCGCCGGAAGCTAGCGGGGCACTCACAGTTTCACTGGACGTGTTAAGGTACGATTTGGATCCTCGCCGCCAGGGCGGCGTGCTGCCGCTGCAAAGGCAGCGTGCTGCCATGGCGGCGGAAGCTCACCACCGCTCCACGTGTATTTAGATGGGATACATTTCGAACTCCGCCGCCGCTGCCCTTGCAGCGTTGCCTGTGCAGCGCCGCATGGGCAGCGTGGCCGCGCCAGGACCGGTCTGGCGGCTCTGCGGCGCCGCCTGTTGGCAATGAGATTGTACAAAGCCAGGAAATGGAGCATAAAACTGCTTTCCAAAATGGCGTTTCATAAAAGTCCGCTAGATGTCTCGACTTGTCGCTAATTTTCCCGTACCAATTATTGGAAAATAATTGCATCTTTTGCCATTTTTAAGGCAGAAAAAGTAAATTATTCAAATAATACGGCATCTAAAGAACTTTTAAATTGCATTTAATTTAATTTCAGGCCAATTTTATGTAACGGAGATATGTCCTTATGCTAATTATGGATTGGAGTGACCCTGTTAGGCCTAAATAAAAATAAAAACTCTACAATGCTTGGGAGCCAATATTTTCATACTTGACCGCCATATCACTAGGTGTGCTGCAGTAGATTGTTGTTGTCATGCTTTATCTTGCGTCTATTTACTTACTTCTATTATAATTGATGTCCTGTTGCGTACATTTCCCAGCCGAGTGCTTTGTATCAACAATGTCGTCTATAGCGGTAGATGACGGAAAACTCGTCGAGTTTGTATCCAAATAGGTACCCAGTTTTGTATGCTGCAATATTTCGATCTATATTTTAAAGCACCCCTCGTTCTCTCGGGTTTTGTAGATCTCTTTCGTGGCTTCCCTTTTTCTTTTTCGCACCAATAGGGCTAGAATTTAGTTGTAATCGTCTTCCTCTTCCTCCAATAATCTTTTAACTCCCGGTTTGGAAGCGGCACTACACATGATGATCGGATCTCTATTAAATTACCTCAATGTAAACCGTCTACTGAACCTCTGCCGCGCTGCCCATGCAGCGAGGAACGAAAACACCACAACTGCCCGGGCAGCGCCGCCTTTGAAGCGGCAGCGCGCCGCCTTGGCGGCGAGGATCCAAATCGTACCTTTAGGCTGTAACCATTGTCAAAAAAAATTGGATTGGTCAAAACGAAGGTTAGAATGGTGGGGGTAGGTGTTGGGAGCTAGCAGGGCTTGATTGACAAAAAGAACATTGATCTAGTACTGGACGAATTTATTGTTCACTTTAGACCATCCTCCCTTTTCATCACTTTTAACACCTTAGCTTATTGAAAATATATAATTTATGATATGCATACCTTTCGGGGAGTTGTTGGGAGTCGTTTCACAATCTCTTCATACTCAATAGCCACTGCTGCACCGCAATAATTATTTCACGGAAAGAATGCAATTTTTCATCACTTTCTTCACTTACGGACGCCATCTTTGACAGTCATGTGACACCCGAAAGTCGATCATGTGACTACGTTACCAACTTGAATAAAGAAATTCACCACACGCCTTCGCTACAAAGTTAGGCACTGTGTTGTGGAAAATTGTATAAATATTGGCAATACTGTACTGTTGTAACGCCGATAATGGCAGACACAGCTAAGTCATGTTATAATTTGGGATGGCGGGTGGGTTATAAACAGCTGAGGAGTGAACTACATCATTCCCAGATCAATTTTGAATCATTTGAAAAGATATTTATTGCAAATTTAAGAAGTTTTTTCCCCCTGGGTTCGTGTCTCCTGCACTGTTACCATTCTCATCCGATGTTTCTTTGACGGGTTGTTTGTAAACATGAAAAATGGATGCGCCGAAGATTTTGATGTTGTTTGTTCTTACGAAGTTTATGGTTACAGTCGTCCCTTTTAATTACTGAAGCTTTTAGAGATGCCTGGCTGCCAGAATGTTGCCCCGAATGGGATCTGTAACGTGCCAGTAAATCTACTGACACGGCTCCCTCGCATTTAGGCCTACGCACCCTGACTGCGCCAGGATTCGATCCTGCTACCTTGGTAAAAACAGGTGAGAAAGTTACTGCTGTGCCAGTCTGTGTTGAATTTATTCAAATGGAAAAAGGAACGGATTAATCGGCAAAGAAAGACTGTGTATTTTCACTGTTTCTGTTGAGCACATTTTACCTACGGATACACCAGACATTAAAAGTAAAACAGACAAAAATACATTAACGCTAAAAACGCGTGCAAACAAACTACGCTTATCAACCACGAAAAGAACACAGACAGTAACGAAGAATATGGGCAGGAAGTAAAACAAGCGATTCGAGTCAGGCGACAGACGAAAGTAGGCCTAAATTAGTTTATCATTGTAACTCAAGAGCGTGCCGAATCGCTTTCTTTCAGTACGATCCACGTTTACATGTTCCTGAATAACTGTTTGGATACGATCCGATCCCACAATTTTACCGTATCGAGCTTGAAAATCAATACGAACTGTGTCCCGTTTACATGACCGTATTCAATATGGTAAGTGTACTCAAATCGATTTGAGTTCGCTATGTAAACTCGGTAAATATCATGGTGTATACAATAATACAAAATATTCTCAGCGTTACAAGTAGCCTACCGGTAAATCTGAACAAAATGTGTTGTAGGTTAGGTAGAGTGTTTCGCCGAGGGTGGGGGTTAGGGAAATGCATTACTCAAAACGTTCGAGCAATACATCATGTTAGCAAGGCATATTACGCATACCGTATGCTATAGTGAAATCCAGAAAGTTTGCCTACAAATTTGTTAATGTATGAGGAAAATTGCCATAACCTTCCTGATTAATGCAGTTATCAAAATTCTTTTAGGAGGGCTATGGGTACTACCTAGACGTGATGTTCTGCTATATAATTGAGTACCGTAATCAAGTTCCATACTCATAATGCTCCTTGAGAATAAGGTTCATTGTAACCAAAATCTTTCCCCATGTCAAGACACAGAATCAAACTCTGTAGAGGGTTTGTTTGAATTTAAGTGGTTTGAAATGGGGCAAATACCAATCAAGGTGATTCTTGTTCATATTGTTAGATATTAGAGTTTTGAAATTGAACAGCTCATGGTAAATAAATGGAATCACATGTCACTATTAATACAGTCCTGCAACAATTGTGTATATATAGATATTTATATATGATTTACAATGATTAAAAAAGGATGCCCCAATAAAGAAGAATTATGTTCCTAACATTGTCCAGATATCCTTCTCTTCCCTATTTCCCGTTTTAGGCCGGTATAAATTATGTTCACAATGGAATATCCATCTCATTTGGGTACAATCGTGTTGACAGACTGAAAAGCATCAAACTATTACATTAAGAAACTGCTGTACTCTGGAGGATAGGTATTGAAATTCTGACTATTCTCTATTACATCAAATAACTACTAACACAGCTTGCCACGGTGGGTGAGTGGATAGTGTGTCAGTCTACTAACCCCAAGGTTGCAGGTTCGCTCCTGGCCATGGTAAGTGATTTTTGAAAGGTGGCAAAAATACGACACGCATGTCGAAGAACCCATTTGAATTGAGTATGCCGTGTTCATAATGGCAAAATTATTCTCGGGAGTTTCCGCCAACACGAAGTTCCTAATTTCTCTACTAGAAAACGCTATATTGTTCAAGGACCTTAGGTATCTAAGCTCCTTGACTTTCATAGTGATTCAAGGAACAACTAAATTCGACATGCAAGCTACCCTCTGGGTGTGAAATTACAAAGCTTACACTCGGCACCCGAGGCCATAGGATATTATTATTACTACTAACATTTGCTATCCTAGAAGGGAAAAACAAAAAAATTATTTTTGGACTTTCCACTTTTGCACTAAACCACTCATATTAAAGCACCACTTTGCTGTGGGAACTAGAGCTCCCTAGGTTTTATCTAAAAACCAAATAAATTGTAAATACAATTTTAAAACATACATACATTTTTATTTGAGACTGTTTCGAAACATGTACCTGTAATGTAATAAAAACATGAAACGAAAGGTTTTGACTAGTAAAACCCTCATGATAAATGAATAAGGACCATGGTGGTCGAGAGCGCTAACGCCCTACTTGTGCCTCGCTGGCATTGGGAGAGCGTTGGTTCAAATCCCACCTCAGCCGTCCTGAAAATAGTTTTCATGGTTTCCCATTTTCACCACCTGGCAAATGCCGGGACGGTTCCTTTCGATAGGTCCACTGCCAATTTCCTTCCAATATCCCTTCCCTGACCCGTCCTGAAAAGAAAAGTTCATGGCCATTGGCTGCGTTAATAAAGAAATAATAAGGAAAGATAATGACTTGTAGACTTAGAAAAGATTTTTGATAGTGTTGATTGGAGTAAATTGTACGACATTTTGAAAAGCATTGGAATAAAGTACAGGGATAGGAGGGTGATCTACAATCCATACAGAAACCAGACGGCAGCTATGCAAGTTGAAGGGCATGATAGAGTCAGTAATGTCAACTCAAGCGAATGAATTATTGTTAACGGTCATCACTGTTGAAAGCTGGCTAAACCTTTTACTAAATTCTGCGACTAGCATTTCAAGGCAGTATTCAGAAAGATGTAAGGTAAGGCTGCAACTTATCACCCATACTTTTCAATGAAGGAATTGAGAGAAAAATTTTAAGTAGGAGTAAAGATTCGAGGAGAAAATTTCAACTTTGAGATTTGCTGATGACATTGTCATATTAGCCGATTCACCAGAGGATTTGAATGAGATTTTAAATGGAATGCACTCCATCTTGAGGAAAGAATTCATGATGAAAATCAACAAATGTGATCTATGATACAAGAATAGCAGCCAATGGCCATAAGCTGGGCATGTTTGATTGAACACCGGAGAGCTCCCAACAAGTTCAATTTCAAGTAGTTCCAACTTTCGCTACCAGATGCTACTGTCACTAACACTAGCGGCGAATGTTGGTACTTGATAGACCGTTTCCTAACCAGCCTACAAATTTTGCTACAGACCACTAATTGCAGTGATAGGTTCTTTCAAACGGCATGGGCCCGCCGGCTTTACTTCCCCTCCGAAGAATGGCATAGTTCTAAAAGAACAATTTGTGTGTTCCTGGATTTAAGAAAGGCTTTTGACACCGTAGACCACAATATACTCATTAGAAAACTTGAAAAGGAAAGTATTCGTGGTACTCCTCAAGAACAAATAAAAAGCTTCCTTTTTAACAGAATACAAAAGGTGTGAATCAAAGATACTCTAAGTAGAAGTGCTGAAGTAAAAATTGGAATACACCAAGGAACAGTTTTAGGTCCTATTCTTTTTCTGTTATATGTTAACGATTTGTGTGAGCTGAACTGTAATGTGATGATTACCTCATATGCTGATGACACTGCCGTCACAGTCACAGGAACAACTTGGGAGGACACTTTTAATAGAACTCAAGAAATCCTTGCTACAGACTAAAAATCACCTCCTTACCTTAAATGAAACCAAAACACAATACCTATGCTTCTCACACAACAAAACATTACAACCCACAGACAATTTAACACTCAAGATCCACACACCAATTTGTAACAATGGTGAAAGATGTAACTGCTATACCCTACAGAAGTCAATGAATGCTACATATTTAGGGATTATTATACATACCGTAGTCATTTAAAATGGAACATGCATGCATCAAAATTGGCCAATAAACTTCAAAAGTTAATTTACATATTTTACTGAATCAGAAATATCCTTTCAGCAAAAGTCTTGAGAACTGTATATTTTGCCTTAGTCCAGTCATATTTACAATATTGAATAAATGGTTGGGATGGAATACTTTATTCACATTTGGCTCAGAATCTCATTCTAAAAGTTATGTACAAAAAGCCATCAACTTTTCCAACATGTGAACTGTATCAACAAAGCATGGTGCTTAACATACGACAGTTATTTGTTCAGTCATCAATCATATCTATACTTAAAAATATGAAGCTCTACTCACATGGACAGGAACTTAAAATGTGCACTAGACTTCAAGACAGAACTGGAATAAATAACCCTCATCAAAACACACTACCTGTCCAAAGGAATTGAAGTTGTCTTAGCACTAGGATATACAATATATTGTCAGTAAATGTGACAAATAACACCCTTAATATACTGAAGAAAAGGCTTTTTACATGGCTCCTTAATAACTTTGATAAAGTAAATGAACTTATAAATTTTCACCAACATATTTAAACCAACTCAATCACAAATAAGTAATGTATCATCTTCTTTTATTTTTAGTATCCTTATAATTAATGCTTTACTATAAACTTTTCTTACTATTATCAGTCAAATACTATGTTGCAAATAAATTAAGAAACTGTATTCATGAAGCCTACGCTCAAGTTTATCTTATGTGGGATTCACGCTGTATTTTGATGCATCTGTATATGTACATGTTTTCTGTCAGTGAATAAAAATGTTTTCTCGTAAAAAAAAAAGTTCTTAATGCCCTTAAATAATCGGACGACTGTAGGCCGGGTTTGAACCCGCCATCTTGGGCATAGCAGTTCAGCATGCTACCGACTGTGCCACCAAAGGCACAAAATGTAAAACAAAAGGAATGGAATGCAGCCGTAAGAAATCAGAAACACCTATTGACATCAAATAAAGGCAGATGGAAAAGCTAAAGGAAGTAGGGAGCAAAATAATCAGCGATGGACGAAGCAACGAGTGTATAGAAAGTAGGCTGGCACAGGTAAGAGAAGAATTTCTGCAGAAAAGCAATGTGTTGTCATCAAATATAGATTTAGATATTTGAAATACATTTTTAAAGTTTTTTCTGGAGTGTGGTGCTGTGTGGACTGTTGATGCAGGAGAACAGAAGCATTTCAAATGCGGTAGTGCAGGAAAATGATTAAACTCAAATGAGTAGATGGAGTAAGAAGACGAGCGGAAGAGCGCTAATGATGATAAGAGATCGGTTGATAGGGCACATACAGTACAGTACTAAGACACCCAGGATTGGCAATTTTTTTTTTTATGGAAGGAAGGGTAGAGGACAAGAATTGTAGAGGTAGACCAAGGTTACAATACAAGTCATAGTATTGCATCACATGTGGTATGGTAGCTATGTGGAGATGAAACTATTAGCTGCATCAAACCAGTCTAAGGACTGAAGACTCAAACAGTAACATGGAAATACTCACAGTATTAGCCTTTCAAGATGGGAGTGCTGCTGCGCCAGCACTTGTTGGTCATAGCAGCAGGAGCCTTGAGGGATGAGGAGAGTGAAAGAGGGATGATGGAGTACAGTCTCCACATAAGTCAACTAGCATTACATGTGCTGCTTGTGTTTCTCAGAACTTATAATGGATTTGTGAACAAAAAGCAAAGCCAACTCCGTACAGGCCATGGAGGCCCTGGGAGCAGTGGAAGGTAGAGGCCTCCACTCTTTGGGTCATCGGCACTAGATGGGATGGAGTTGTCTGCTCCATGCCCGGCCGTCTTTGCTCCCAGAAATTACCCTGGTACTCATTTCTGGTGTAGGCTCGCTTTGACAGCCAACAATAGACTTATTTAAATATTCATACAGTTACACCCCAATTACCAGCTTTTGAGGACCCCTACAGTAGTACAACACTAAAATACTTCCGACATGATTGGTTCTAGGGCCTTAAAAAGTGGTTTTCAGTCCCCTTAGTCTGTTATTTATACAAATTAACACCTTTTCACCAAACTGGACGAAAGTGTACATCCTGAGTTTTGTTTCTTGATTTATGAGGCTCAAAATGACCCTAGGTTGGTCCTTCTATGACAATTCAATATTTAGGGAATGGAGAGGGCTGTCCAAATTTCAAGTAGATACGGGTCCAAAAGGTAAGTACATAAAATTTTATTTAGGTCATTGAAACGATGTGGACTTGTTCCAGAGGGGCTAAATCTAGGAAATGGAGGGAGATGTCCAAATTTCATGTTGACAGTGTTACAGGCAGAGTTCCAAAAGGTAAGTATGTAAAATTTGGTTCAGTTTGGTGAAACAGTTTAGACTTGTGCCAAAGAGCCTAAGCACAATGTGTACAGGTAGATATACAGTTTACAATACACACACTCAAGTATATGGGGTTGAAATGACCATGATCTTCAAGCCCCTAATTGAAAGAACCACAATGTAGGATTTTTGCAGCCATGGGAGAACGCGAACTTCAGTATGAACGGATTGCTGCCATGGAAAATCCATCAGAAAATGAAAGGCTGGAGGACAAGAACTGTACATATCGGTCAAGGTTTGATATGTTTAACAGCCTTTGATGTGGAATGTGGAGATAATACAAAACAAAAGTATGGTGCTTTTCAGTCGGGCAACACGATTGTACCCAAAAAGAGCTGGGTTATGCCCTAATCCTGAAATAAATTTCATGAGATTAATAAATACACTAGGATGACCAGTTTCGATCATCAAGCGATCATCATCAGATCCAGTTGCATTAGCATACACTGACAGTTGCATTATCAATACTGCAACTAAATAATTGTTCATATTGTAAATATTTTTCACCTGTATTCTCAAACATAGATGTTATAGCCTAAGTGTAATGGCTCTGATGATAATCGCTTGACGATCGGAACTGGTCATCCTCGTGTATTTATTAATCTCATGTAATTTATTTCAGGGTTAGGGCATAACCCAGCTCTTTTTGGGTACATTCGTGTTCACCAACTGAAAAGCACCAAACTTTTGTTTACTTAGGCAACACTGAAAAATGGCTTCAAACCCCACAATGGAGATAATACTATAACATGCTTGTGGTGGAAAAATATTCTCCACAATCAAAAACTCCTTAATAATTTTGCCTATGTCCACCTGCTCCAATAAAATATTTTTCACTCTTTGATTCCCAAAAATTAACAATAAACAAGAAGTTCCGTGACGAACTAAAGAGCCTACTTTTCTTAAAATTAAGTTTCATGCCAATGCATAATCTACAGTATATGAACCTATCCAGAATAATGACGAAATTAAGTTGGTAATATCGAAATGTCTAATTAGTTCGAAATATACCTGGTATAATGTAGACTAATAGAGAACTACAGTTGGCAGCCCTGGTGACTGAATAGATTCTTAGTTCCATCTCTTAAGGTACAGAATACAAAATTTGGTTGAAGTCCAATGGACGTGAATTGCAGTTAGACATTGAATCTATCAGCACGCGTAAAAGCATATTGGCAGCAATGTCATGCGTGTGCTGGTCAGAAATAATCTGAAATATTATTATATCTTGTTGTGCCAATTTTGGATGAAATCCATTTGTTAGTCAAGAAATTACATGTATTTTAAAATTGGGCCTATCAGCAGGCATAGAATCATGTTGGCAGCACTGACTTATAGTAATTACTCCAAATTAATCTAGAATGTCAGGTGATATGCGTGTGCAAAGTATAGAGCTGTTTGCTTGCATACTTTCTGATATCTTGATATTAGGGTAAAAAATATAGACAGCATTTATTAACAGTTGGCAGCCCTGATTGCTCTTAACAATACTTATAGTCATATCTGTTAAGTTATACATAGCACATACGAAATTTGGTTGAAATCCAACTGATAGTATAGAAGTTACATGTATTTAAAAATTGGTACTATCAGCAAACTTATAATCATGTTGGTAGAACTGACGTATATAAGTTACTCCAAATTAATCTAAAATGTCAGGTACTATACGTGTGCATAGTTTAAAAGCTGTCGGCTTGCATACTTTCTGATATATTGGTATTTGGATTTTAAAAAAATAGAGGGAGCAATTATTAACAGTTGGCAGCCCTGTTGGCTCTTAAGAATACGCTCAGTCATATTTGTTTATGTGAACATATTACACACAAAATTTGGTTGAAATCCAATTGATAGTGTAGAAGTTATATGCATTTAAAAATTGGACCTTTCAGAAGGCTTAAAATTATTTTGGCAACACTGTCATGTATGGCATCCTGGAAATTAAACTGAAATAGTATTATCTACATGTGTGCGAATTTTGGAATTGATCCCATGCATATAGATAGATAGATAGATTTTTATTAATTCCATTTGATCAAATACATGCATTCAATACATTTTTGATATAGGACACGTCAGAATTTACATGCATAAAATAAAAGAACTAACAGGTATATATTACTAAGATTAAAACTATTTATAACTTATTATAATAGCAAATCTTAATAGATACAATCTTATTGCACAACTATTTACACCTCACTCTATTATCATAATATGAAAACTTAATTCTATAAATACAACAACATACAGCTAGGTATTAAAATTAAATTAAAAAAGTAAAATATAGTTATAGATTCCATCACTCCTATACGCTAAAATATTCAACTACTGAGTAAAAACAATGGCACTGCAGATAAGCTTTCAACATTCTATCAAAGGTTTTTATTTTTGGGGCCAGTTTTATATACTGGGGTAGTTTATTGTATAATTTAACTCCAGTGTGAAAAGTTCCTTTTTGATATATGCTTGTGTGTGTGTGTGAAATATGAATGTTTTGATTTTGTCTTGTGTTATGCCTATGAACATCATTGTTTGTTTTAAGAAAAACATCTTTATTCATTAAATTCTTTTTAAAAAACATAATACTTTCAAAGATATATATGCAGGGCAGTGGGAGAATGTTTAAATCTTTAAACAGAGGTCTACATGATTCTCTAGAGTGTACATTTACCATAATTCTAATCGCTCTCTTTTGTATCCTAAACGTGCTTAGTACATCTGGCGACATACCCCAAAATATGATCCCATATCTTAAGTATGAATGGAAATAAGCAAAATAAGTATTTCTTAATGTGTGCATGCTAGTGCAGGTTTTCAAAATACGTAACGCAAAGCACATCGAGTTCAGTTTAGTATTCAGATATTGTATATGTTTATTCCATTTCAAGTCTTGTTGTATCCATAGTCCTAAAAACTTTGTTTCTGATTTATTTTCTATTTGATGACCATTTAATGTTATATTGGGCATCGCAGGATTCCTATTCTGTATAGTGTGGAAATTTAGACATACTGTCTTTTTATAGTTTATTATGAGGCGATTATCTTGTGACCATTTGGTTAACTCTCCTGTAACGGAGTCAGCAGACTGCTGTATGACCTGTTTAGTTTCACCTTTTATTACGAGTGTTGTATCGTCCGCAAACAAAATTTCCTTATGTGAATGAACGTTCTGTGTTATATCATTGATATATAGAAGAAAGAGTAGTGGGCCCAAAACCGATCCCTGGGGTACTCCAAATTCAATAATTCCCTCATTGGACAATGTTTCATTAAGTAATTTGGTTCCATCATCCTTGTGTCTCAAGCTTACTATTTGTTTACGCCTTGTTAAGTAAGACTCTATCCATTTATTAGCTAGACCTCTAACACCATATTGATTTAGTTTGGTAAGGAGGATTTTATGGTCAACTACATCAAATGCTTTCGATAAATCCAAGAATAGGCCAGTTACATGTTCCTTATTGTCAATTAATTTCAGTATACTATTACTACATTCGTAAATTGCTGTCTGTGTAGATTTTTCCGTTCTAAATCCATGTTGTGAGTTTGATAATATTTTATTTTTTTCTATGAAACTTATCAGTCTCTTATACATAATTTTTTCCACAATTTTTGCAATACCAGTTGGTAAGGTAATAGGACGATAGTTATCTAATTCATCTTTTGAACCATTTTTGTGCACTGGAATTACTTTTGATAACTTCAAAATATCCGGGTAAGTTCCTGAGAGAATTGAACTGTTTATTAAGTGCGTAAGTGGATTTATTATATTTTCTGCACATTTCTTTAAAATTGCATCAGGGATGCCATCAATGCCAGCACAGAATTTATTTTTTAGCTCTTTTATAACTATTCTTACCTCTTCACTTGTGACATGATTTATAAATAAAGAATCACTGCATATATTTATTTTATTATTAGAATTTAGTGTATTTACCTGTGATTTATTTAATAATTTTTGTGGAATTTCCAGAAAATAGTCATTAAAAGTGTTTGCTATTTCCTCTGGATTATTAATCACTTTATTATTTCTGGTCAGTGTAATGTTCCTTTGTATTTTAGCAGATTTTCCAGTTTCTTTCTTTATTACAGACCACATAGCCCTGTTTTTATTAGATGATTGGGAAATAAAATTATCATTATGCATTTTCTTTGCTAGTCTTATTACCTTATTTAATATGCTAGTGTATTTTTTGTAGTATAAATTGAATTCAGGTGTTGTGTGGTATTGTTTATATAATTTGTGTAGAAATTTCTTTCTTTGACATGAATTTATAATCCCTGTTGTTATCCAATTGCTAGTTTTGTTATTTTGAACAGTTCTTCGTTTAAAGGGGAATGCTATTTCAAGATACCTTCCAAGATATACAACATGGAGCTCAAATTTCTAGTGCGTTCTTTCAGCAGTTGGTAGCACTGACATAATTTTCAAATATGGATGTGAGATATTTCGGTATACATCTTTACTCATTCTAAATTTGGTTTCGATTGCTGCAGCTGTTTAGGAGTTGATAGGGGGGGGACACACACACAGCCAGACAGAAGGACAGACAGACACACATTTTCCCGGATCGATCTCATAAGTCTACTTTTTCCTCATTTTTGCAAAATGTGAAAAGTAGGCTAAAAATTCCATCCCGGAGGTAAATTAGATCACCGGGTGGGGACTACTCGACAGGGTAGTGACAAAGAGGGAATCTAACATTCTATGGATGGGAATGTGGAAAGTTCTAAGCCTGATGGACAATGGAAGGTTTCAAAGGGAAATAGAGAGATTGAGGTTGGAATAGGGAAATGCGCTGGCAAGAAGAACAGGACTTTTGGTCAGGAGACTATAGGATCATTAGCACTAAATCAAACAATGGTTATGCAGGGGTAGGTCTCATACTGACTAGGAAACTTGGTCAGTGGGTGGAATAATATGAGCAATGCAGTGAATTGCTTATTGTAGCTAAAATCGATACATCTACTTGCCCCACAGTAGTGCAAGTCTATATGCCTACCAGTGAAGCAGATGATGACAAAGTTGAAAAGTTTTATGAAAAATCAGATGGAATTCTGAGGTATGTCAAGGTTGATGAAAATGTAATAATAATAGGAGATTGTAAGCCTCCATGGCTTAGGCGGCAGCACGCCAGCCTCTCATCGCTGGGTCCGTGGTTCAAATCCCGGTTACTCCATGTGAGATTTGTGCTGGACAAAGCAGAGGCAGACAGGTTTTTCTCCGGGTACTCCGGTTTTCCCTGTCACAAATTTCATTCCAGCAACACTCTCCACTATCATTTAATTCATCTGTCATTCATTTAATCATTGCCCCGGGGGAGTGCGACAGGCTTCGGCAGCCGGCACAGTTCATATCCTCACCGCTAGATGGGGGCTTCATTCCATTCCCTGACCCGGTCGACTGGAAGCAGGCTGTGGATTTTCATTTTCAATGGGAGATTGTAATGCTATGGTAAAATAAAAATAAAAGTTGAGAAGGGAAGATAGAAGGAGAATTCGGATTGGGTGAAAAGAATGATTGAGGGAGCAGGCTGATAGAATTCTGCAGTGAGCACAAGCTATCACATTATTCAACAACCACAACTGGAGAATATACACATGGATGAGGGGAAATTAGGAGATATAAGACATTTCCAAATCGACTTTATGAAAAGTAAAAAACCATAAAGGTGGGCAGTAAACAAACAAAAAGAGGACGTGAACAAAAGACTCAGAGGGATTATTCAGGAAGGACTAATATGAAGAACCCTGAACAAACATCTAATGTAGAGGAATGGACACTTCAAATCAAAATAACTTCATTTGCAATGAGGTGTCAACCTCGGTGGCAAATGAGGTACCGGTACATAATTTACAAACACTAGCCTACTCAATATTAAAAGAATACAGTAACTTAATGTACTATTCACACATTGATTGAACTCCCCTCATACAACTGCTGTAGGAATTTCATAGCACGTTTAATGTTTCTAGGAATACAGCACTAAGTTATACCACTTCTTTCTTTTACCTGATTTTATCTACTCTGCTCTTGAATATCTGGACTGATTTTGGAAAGGGATCAAACACCGCCCTTGGTAAACTGTTCCATTCCTTCACACCCTTCCCAATGAATGGAAATTTACCCCAATCGCTTCTTCTAAAGTGCCATCCAATTTTGAATTTGTGGTCTGCCCTGCCAATATAATTTCTTTCCAATTGTAGCCTCTCACGGATTTCCCCCCATGCTTCCTCTCCTGCATACGCTCTATATAACCCTACAAGTCTGTTTCTCTCCCATCTCTTACTTAATGTTTCCCACCCAAGCTTCTTTAACATATCTGATATGCTGCTTCTTCTCCTAAAATCCCCTATCACAAATCTTGCTGCTTTCCTTTGCACACACTCAATTTCTTTTATTAGGTATTCCTGGTGCGGATCCCATACACTGCTTGCATATTCCAATATTGGACAAACCAAACTTAGGTAACTTTTCTTTTCTATTTCTTTGTTGGATCCTTTAAGAAGTCTCATAATGACATGCAACGATCTGTATGCTTTCCCAACAATGTCTCCAACATGACCCTTCCAGTGCAATTTACTATCAAATCTCACACTTAAGTATTTGCACTTGTCATCTTTTGGTATGATTACCCCATCCAATGTACTGTATATTGAAATTCAGTTTTTAATGTCTTGTTTGTGAATATTGTGACAGTTGATTTACCTCTGTTAACCTTCATGTGGTTCTCTTCAACCCAATGTTGGATACTATTGAGGTCCCTTTGTAATATTTTACAATCCTCTATGTTATTTATTTCCCTATAGACGATAATGTCATCTGCATACAATCTTATTTTTGATCCTATATTGTTCCCTAAATCACTTGCGTATATTAAGAAAAGCAATGGACCGATTTTACTACCCTGTGGAATTCCCTTCTTAACTTTCTCTTCCTGTGATATGTAATTCCCTACTCTGACTCTCTGAACCCTTGAATTTAGGAATGTTCCTATCCAACATACAACCCTTGAGTCCAATCCCATTCTCTCCCATTTCTTTAATAATACTCCATGTTCCACTCTGTCAAAAGCTTTGGAAAGGTCTATAGCTATGCAGTCCAACTGTCCCCCTAGATCCAACCGATCTGATATGTCCTGCTGAAATCCCACCAGTTGTGCCTCACAAGAAAATTTCTTTCTAAATCCATACTGGCTCCTCAGGAACCAATATATATATTTTACTATTAAACTCTCCAAGATTTTACAAACTACACTGGTTAGACTTACTGGTCTGTAGTTCTCAGGTTTACTTCTATCTCCCTTTCCTTTATAAATTGGTATTATTATAGATTCCTTCCATTCCTTTGGTATTCTACTGTTGTTCATGATGTAATCGTAAATAAACTTGAAATAAGGCACTATGTACCACCCCATTGCCTTTATTAATTCCCCAGTAATTTGATCACACCCTGCTGCTTTTCCTTCCTGAAGCAGTTTGATTTCTCTAAAAATATATTCATTTGTAAAGGTGAAAATACTTGTGTCTTTATGTGTTTCACCCTCTCCAGCCTCATTAACGGTTTCCAACTCCTGACAATCTTCCACTGAATCTATGAATTCCCTACTAAATAGGTTTGCTTTCTCATTATCTGCAAATAAATGCTCACCCCCTTCTCCCTCCATTGTGGGAATGTGGATTCCGTTTCCCTTTTGATTTTTAATATATGAATACAGCTTTTTCCATTTCCCTATGTGGTCTTTACCCTCATGAAGTATGCCATTCATGTAATTTTCCTTTGCTTCCTTTTTCAACCTATTGAACTCCTTTATTAGCTGCTTTCTGGTTTCTCTGTTTCCCCTGCCCTCTTTGATTTGTCTGTTTACCATTCAACATTTCCTTTTTAATTTTCGTACCGTATGTCCTTTGTATAGTAAACAGGGTCTGAGGTTGTTTTTCCCTTCTTAACAGGTACAAATCTCTTCTCACCCTCCCAAATGATATCCTTAAAATTTGCCCAGAGTGTATCCACATTACTCCCTTCACTTATCCAAGAATTAAATTTTGATTTCAGGTAAGCTCCAAATTCATCGAATTTAGTTTTTCTGTATAATTTCTTGTCCTGTGTGACCCTCCTATTAAGCCTTTTTGGTACCAGACCAACGCCCATTATTGCAGCTTATTCCTTCAATTACGTGGTATTTTTCAACAAGTTCCCCTGGTTTTATCAGGAATACATCCAGCAAGTTGCTGAGCCTAGTTGGCGCTTGTACTACTTGTGTAAATCCTCTCTCCCAAAGTAATTTATTTGCAAGTTTCTGTTCATGGGCTTCTGTTGCAGCTCCATTCCAATCAACTTCTGGCAAGTTTAAATCCCCCCCCAATTATTACCATGTCATTATTGTTTTTATGAGTGTAATCTATTACTTTCTCAAATATTTCCATATATTCCTATAATTCCCACTTGGAAGAAAGAAATAATGAAATCCACCATAGAAAGCATTGAAAGAAAGGAAAGAATAGGTAGAGAACCTTGAATCACTCAGGATATACAGTACGGTACCAGAATTAATGGATGAAATATGGAAGCACAAGAATGCAAGAGATGGAAGTGGGAAAGCAGAATACGGATGTCTGAAAAATGAAGTAAACTAGAGGTGCAAGGAAGTGAAAGAATAGTGGTTGAATGCTGCAACAGACTCATGCGGGTAAGATACATTTACATGTGGAATCAGCATCTTTCATATTACTCACAAAATAGGCATATCCTATTATTTATGTTATTTATATTTTACAAAACGACTGTGAAAACACTATTATTCTGGTTCGTCCAACAGAATTTGAATTGTAGAATGGATCTCAGGAGAGCTTGTGCTCAAGAGCGCTTGCTGGCTCATATGACGAGAACACCAGGTTGAGAAAGCCCGCTCTAACAGATACAGAAGAAAAGGTTGAGAGATGGAAAGCTTACATAGAGCGTTCGTATAGGTGTAAGGACATTGAGAATCATGTTGTGGAGAGGGAAGAGGAAATTGATAAGGATCAGAAAGGAGATTTAATATTGAGATCAGAATTTGATAGAGGAGACATAGTAGGAAGAAAGCACCATGCATAAAATGATTTACCAACTGAGTTGTAGCGTTGCATCGGGGGATGAAGGTCTGACCAGGTCATTTCGCTTAGTATTTAGGATTTATGAAACATTTGAGGTGCCCTCTGTTTCTAAGAAGAATTTTAGCAACCGTATATACTTCTTTTATTTTTAACATAAAATAATTGGTTTAGAGGAAAACCCCCCTGTCTGCCCACTATATGGCACCCTGCTCTCAATGATTCAAGATTTTTGAAGAAGCCAAAGTGGACCAGAGGTAGGGCATAGTAGGCTCCTTTTCTATGCAGTAGCATTTTCCAACAGTACCATGACTTAATAACCGTTGCACTGTTGTACAGTTTGTTTCTTACCATACGCAATGTTTGATTGAAAACAACAAATCTGCCATTATGAAATATATGTGATGTACATTTCATTAGTTTTGTCTACCTGCTTTTCCTATTCCTTAATTCTGCCACACACCAGTGGTGCTAAAAGGTTATTGGTGTATGTAACATGTATTCAATATTGACTTTTTTCCATAGCACGTACAGGGTTAGAACGAATGATTTAAGCGATTTCATGCACATGTATTATCGAAAGTGGTATATGGCTTACAGCATTGACGCATATACCAATTAAAAGTGAAACTCGTCAAGTTTCTTGAGTCTGCTTGCTACAAATTCTTGATGTGCCCTCCTCGCGTCACACGGAAATTATCGATACGGTATTTCAACTCCGACTACACACGCTGGAGCATGTCCTGGTCAATTTTAGCTACAGCCGCATGGATCTGTTTCCTCAGTTCAACATGATTAACTGGCATGGGTGATACATAAACTTCATCTTTGATAAACCCCCATAAGAAGAAATCACACGGGGTCAGATCAGGCGACCGGGAAGGCCAGTTTATAAGACACCAATCTGCATCTGTCTCAAGATGACAATAATCAACGCTATCAGTTTTGCCTGAAATTGACCAGGGCATGCTCCAGTGTGTGTAGTCTGAGTTGGACTACCGTATCAATACTTGCCGTCTGGAACAAGGAGGGCACATTGAGAATTTGTAGCGAGCAGACTCAAAAAACTTGATGAGTTTCTCTTTAAATTGGCAGAGGCCTATGTGACAATGCTGTAAGCTATATACTTTCAATAATGAATGTGCATGACATTACTTAAATATTTTGTGCTAACCCTGTATAATTTAATACAGATCAATTATGAATGTGATTACTCCTGGAGAATAGCACATATAACTTGTATTAGATATACAGACTCTTTTCTCATGTCATCTTAATGTTCACTCACTGTTCGAGTCATGAAGCACCTGCTTGGTTGACAGGTACAGTCATGCGAGTAGGATATGACTCAGCAACCTCAAACATCGTTTTACTCTCCGTGGTGACATGAGCTCCTGTTACACTTAGCTGTGCTGTTGCAAAATAATTACAAACCAACCTTTTTTAAATTTTTATTTTCTGAGCTTCTAACTGAAAGGGAGTGGGTTCGATCCCCATCCAGGTAGTGGATTTTAGAAACTTAACTACCACTTTCGGAAATGCAAATAGCCCTGGAGTTCACTCAGCCTACGCCAGAAATGAGTACCAGGGTAATTCCTGGGAGCAAAGACGGCCGGGCATGGAGCTGACAACCCCATCTAGTGCCGATGTCCCAAAGAGTGGAGGCCTCAACCTTCCACTGCTCCCAGGGCCTGTACGGAGTTGGCTTTGCTTTTTGTTCACAAATCACATTATAAGTTCTGAGTAACACAAGCAGCACATGTAATGCTACTTGACTTATGTGGGGACTGTACTCCATCATCCCTCTTTCACTCTCCTCATCCCGCAAGGCTCCTGCTGCTATGACCAACAAATGCTGGCGCTGCAGCACTCCCATCTTGAAAGGCTAATACTGTGAGTATTTCCATGTTACTGTTTGAGTCTTCAGTCCTTAGACTGGTTTGATGCAGCTAATCGTTTCATCTCCACATAGCTACCATACCACATGTGATGCAATACTATGACTTGTATTGTAACCTTGGTCTACCTCTACAATTCTTGTCCTCTACCCTTCCTTCCATAAAAAAAAATAAATTGCCAATCCTGGTTGTCTTAGTACTGTACTGTATGTGCCCTATCAACCGATCTCTTATCTTCATTAGCGCTCTTCCGCTCGTCTTCTTACTCCATCTACTCATTTGAGTTTAATCATTTTCCTGCACTACCGCATTTGAAATGCTTCTGTTCTCCTGCATCAACAGTCCACACAGCACCACACTCCAGAAAAAGGCTTTAAAAATGTATTTCAAATATCTAAATCTATATTTGATTACAACACATTGCTTTTCTGCAGAAATTCTTCCCTTACCTGTGCCAGCTTACTTTCTATACACTCGTTGCTTCGTCCATCGCTGATTATTTTGCTCCCTACTTCCTTTAGCTTTTCCATCTGCCTTTATTTGATGTCAATAGGTGTTTCTGATTTCTTACGGCTGCATTCCATTCCTTTTGTTTTACATATACAGTTCTCAAGACTTTTGCTGAAAGGATATTTCTGATTCAGTAAAATATGTAAATTAACTTTTGAAGTTTATTGGCCAATTTTGATGCATGCATGTTCCATTTTAAATGACTACGGTATGTATAATAATCCCTAAATATGTAGCATTCATTGACTTCTGTAGGGTATAGCAGTTACATCTTTCACCATTGTTACAAATTGGTGTGTGGATCTTGAGTGTTAAATTGTCTGTGGGTTGTAATGTTTTGTTGTGTGAGAAGCATAGGTATTGTGTTTTGGTTTCATTTAAGGTAAGGAGGTGATTTTTGGTCTGTAGCAAGGGTTTCTTGAGTTCTATTAAAAGTGTCCTCCCAAGTTGTTCCTGTGACTGTGACGGCAGTGTCATCAGCGTATGAGGTAATCATCACATTACAGTTCAGCTCACACAAATCGTTAACATAAAACAGAAAAAGAATAGGACCTAAAACTGTTCCTTGGTGTATTCCAATTTTTACTTCAGCACTTCTACTTAGAGTATCTTTGATTCACACCTTTTGTATTCTGTTAAAAAGGAAGCTTTTTATTAGTTCTTGAGGAGTACCACGAATACTTTCCTTTTCAAGTTTTCTAATGAGTATATTGTGGTCTACGGTGTCAAAAGCCTTTCTTAAATCCAGGAACACACAAATTGTTCTTTTAGAACTATGCCTTTCTTCGGAGGGGAAGTAAAGCCGGCGGGCCCATGCCGTTTGAAAGAACCTATCACTGCAATTAGTGGTCTGTAGCAAAATTTGTAGGCTGGTTAGGAAACGGTCTATCAAGTACCAACGTTCGCCGCTAGTGTTAGTGACAGTAGCATCTGGTAGCGAAAGTTGGAACTACTTGAAATTGAACTTGTCGGGAGCTCCCCGGCGTTCAATCAAACATGCCCAGCTTATGGCCATTGGCTGCTATTCTTGTATCATAGATACCATTTGTTGATTTTCATCATGAATTCTTTCCTCAAGATGGAGTGCATTCCATTTAAAATCTCATTCAAATCCTCTGGTGAATCGGCTAATATGACAATGTCATCAGCAAATCTCAAAGTTGAAATTTTCTCCTCGAATCTTTACTCCTACTTAAAATTTTTCTCTCAATTCCTTCATTGAAAAGTATGGGTGATAAGTTGCAGCCTTACCTTACATCTTTCTGAATACAGCCTTGAAATGCTAGTCGCAGAATTTAGTAAAAGGTTTAGCCAGCTTTCAACAGTGATGACCGTTAACAATAATTCATTCGCTTGAGTTGACATTACTGACTCTATCATGCCCTTCAACTTGCATAGCTGCCGTCTGGTTTCTGTATGGATTGTAGATCACCCTCCTATCCCTGTACTTTATTCCAATGCTTTTCAAAATGTCGTACAATTTACTCCAATCAACACTATCAAAAATCTTTTCTAAGTCTACAAGTCATTATCTTTCCTTATTATTTCTTTATTAACGCAGCCAATGGCCATGAACTTTTCTTTTCAGGACGGGTCAGGGAAGGGATATTGGAAGGAAATTGGCAGTGGACCTATCGAAAGGAACCGTCCCGGCATTTGCCAGGTGGTGAAAATGGGAAACCATGAAAACTATTTTCAGGACGGCTGAGGTGGGATTTGAACCAACGCTCTCCCAATGCCAGCGAGGCACATGTAGGGCGTTAGCGCTCTCGGCCACCATGGTCCTTATTCATTTATCATAGGGTATTAACTTAACAGTCTGCCTAGTCAAAACCTTTCGTTTCATGTTTTTATTACATTACAGGTACATGTTTCGAAACAGTCTCAAATAAAAATGTATGAATGTTTTAAAATTGTATTTACAATTTATTTGGTTTTTAGATAAAACCTAGGGAGCTCTAGTTCCCACAGCAAAGTGGTGCTTTAATAGGAGTGGTTTAGTGCAAAAGTGGTAAGTCCAAAAATATTTTTTTTGTTTTTCCCTTATAGGATAGCAAATGTTAGTAGTAATAATAATAATAATATCGTATGGCCTCGGTTTTTAGATAAAACCTAGGGAGCTCTAGTTCCCACAGCAAAGTGGTGCTTTAATATGAGTGGTTTAGTGCAAAAGTGGTAAGTGCAAAAATAATTTTTTTGTTTTTCCCTTATAGGATAGCAAATGTTAGTAGTAATAATAATATCGTATGGCCTCGGGTGCCGAGTGTAAGCTTTGTAATTTCACAACCAGAGGGTAGCTTGCATGTCGAATTTCGTTGTTCCTTGAATCACTATGAAAGTCAAGGAGCTTAGATACCTAAGGTCCTTGAACACTATAGCGTTTTCTAGTAGAGAAATTAGGAACTTCGTGTTGGCGGAAACTCCCGAGAATAATTTTGCCATTATGAACACGGCATACTCAATTCAAATGGATTCTTTGACATGCGTGTCGTATTTTTGCCCCCTTTCAAAAATCACTTACCATGGCCAGGAGCGAACCTGCAACCTTGGGGTTAGTAGACCGACACACTATCCACTCACCCACCGTGGCAAGCTGTGTTAGTAGTTATTTGATGTAATAGAGAATAGTCAGAATTTCAATACCTATCCTCCAGAGTACAGCAGTTTCTTAATGTAATAGTTTGATGCTTTTCAGTCTGTCAACACGATTGTACCCAAATGAGATGGATATTCCATTGTGAACATAATTTATACCGGCCTAAAACGGGAAATAGGGAACAGAAGGATATCTGGACAATGTTAGGAACATAATTCTTCTTTATTGGGGCATCCTTTTTTAATCATTGTAAATCACATATTAATATCTATATATACACAATTGTTGCAGGACTGTATTAATAGTGACATGTGATTCCATTTATTTACCATGAGCTGTTCAATTTGAAAACTCTAATATCCAACAATATGAACAAGAATCACCTTGATTGGTATTTGCCCCATTTCAAACCACTTAAATTCAAACAAACCCTCTACAGAGTTTGATTCTGTGTCTTGACATGGGGAAAGATTTTGGTTACAATGAACCTTATTCTCAAGGAGCATTATGAGTATGGAACTTGATTACGGTACTCAATTATATAGCAGAACATCACGTCTAGGTAGTACCCATAGCCCTCCTAAAAGAATTTTGATAACTGCATTAATCAGGAAGGTTATGGCAATTTTCCTCATACATTAACACATTTGTAGGCAAACTTTCTGGATTTCACTATAGCTTACGGTATGCGTAATATGCCTTGCTAACATGATGTATTGCTCGAACGTTTTGTGTAATGCATTTCCCTAACCCCCACCCTCGGCGAAATACTCTACCTAACCTACAAAACATTTTGTTCAGATTTACCGGTAGGCTACTTGTAACGCTGAGAATATTTTATATTATTGTATACACCACGATATTTACAGAGTTTACATAGCGAACTCAGATCGATTTGAGTACACTTACCATATTGAATACGGTCATGTAAACGGGACACAGTTCGTATTGATTTTCAAGCTCGATACGGTAAAATTGTGGGATCGGATCGTATCCAAACAGTTATTCAGGAACATGTAAACGTGGATCGTACTGAAAGAAAGCGATTCGGCACGCTCTTGAGTTACAATGATAAACTAATTTAGGCCTACTTTCGTCTGTCGCCTGACTCGAATCGCTTGTTTTACTTCCTGCCCATATTCTTCGTTACTGTCTGTGTTCCTTTCGTGGTTGATAAGCGTAGTTTGTTTGCACGCGTTTTTAGCGTTAATGTATTTTTGTCTGTTTTACTTTTAATGTCTGGTGTATCCGTAGGTAAAATGTGCTGAACAGAAACAGTGAAAATACACCGTCTTTCCTTGCCGATTAATCCGTTCCATTTTTCCATTTGAATAAATTCAACACAGCCTGGCCGAGTGGCACAGCAGTAACTTTCTCACCTGCTTTTACCAAGGTAGCGGGATCGAATCCTGGCGCAGTCAGGGTGCGTAGGCCTAAGTGCGAGGGAGCCGTGTCAGTAGATTTACTGGCACGTTACAGATCCCATTCGGGGCAACATTCTGGCAGCCAGGCATCTCTAAAAGCTTCAGTAATTAAAAGGGACGACTGTAACCCATAAACTTCGTAAAAACAAACAACATCAAAATCTTAGGCGCATCCATTTTTCATGTTTACAAACAACCCGTCAAAGAAACATCGGATGAGAATGGTAACAGTGCAGGAGACACGAACCCAGGGGGGAAAAAAAACTTCTTAAATTTGCAATAAATATCTTTTCAAATGATTCAAAATTGATCTGGGAATGATGTAGTTCACTCCTCAGCTGTCTATAACCCACCCGCCATCCGAAATTATAACATGACTTAGCTGTGTCTGCCATTATCGGCGTTACAACAGTACAGTATTACCAATAATTTATACAATTTTCCACAAAACAGTGCCTAACTTTGTAGCGAAGGCGTGTGGTGAATTTCTTTATTCAAGTTGGTAACGTAGTCACATGATCGACTTTCGGGTGTCACATGACTGTCAAAGATGGCGTCCGTAAGTGAAGAAAGTGATGAAAAATTGCATTCTTTCCGTGAAATAATTATTGCGGTGCAGCAGTGGCTATCGAGTATGAAGAGATTGTGAAACGACTCCCAACAACTCCCCGAAAGGTATGCATATCATAAATTATATATTTTCAATAAGCTAAGGTGTTAAAAGTGATGAAAAGGGAGGATGGTCTAAAGTGAACAATAAATTCGTCCAGTACTAGATCAATGTTCTTTTTGTCAATCAAGCCCTGGTAGCTCCCCACACCATTCTAACCTTCGTTTCGACCAATCCAATTTTTTTTGTCAATGGTTACAGCCTAACACGTTCAGTGAAACTGTGAGTGCCCCGCTAGCTTCCAGCGGCCATACGACGCACCTACACCCGACCATTCTGACCTTCGTTTTGTCCAATCCAATGGTTTTTGACAATGGTTACAGCCCAACGTGTCCAGATGAATGGTTTTGACAATGGTTACAGCCTAACGCGTGCAGTGAAACTGTGAGTGCCCCGCTAGCTTCCTGCGGCCACAGGCTGCACCTACACTCGACAATTCTAACCTTAGTTTTGTTCAATCCAATGGTTACAGCCTAACACGTCCAGTGAAACTCAGGCTCCTGTCTCATGCACTAGTAAGATGATAATTACGGTACGGGTCTTTTATTTTGCTGTTTAATACGAGTTAGCCAACATAACTGCAGGTTGGCCACCATAAATTATATACCGTATTGAAATAGATTTCAATACGAACTGAAACTGCTCATGGAAACGGGCAGCGTACTGAAAACAGGATCGTATTCAAATCGATTTGAGTTCGTCATGTAAACGTAGTAATTGTGATATACCACGTGTTTTAATATTATAGGAGAGAGTCCTAGACCAGTAAGAATGATTTTCTACAGAAACCAACGAACGTTTTTGAAGTTTTCTACTGCGGAATTTCACACGGTAATTACGGTATCTAAAGCATGCAGTACCGTAGGCCGCTAGAGGTACGGTAGCACAATTACATATACCCAATGATATTACGAACTATGCATTTTGATATGCAATAACACAAGGTAGCAACTACTTCTGTAAATGAAGGCAACTTCCGCGTGTTATATATTATATCCAACCGAAAAAAGTTAAAAATGTCAAGTAAAAATCTACCCACGTAATGCCATAACCTCACCAAAACTCCCCAAAACATTCTCACACACAAATCTCCCAGATGTAATGTTCTGGCTAAAGGTAATCACTTTATCAATCAATATAAAATCACATGTACACATATAGCTACAGCCACAAACTCAAAATCTGCCTTCCTAGGATTTTAAACGGCACGCCCGCAGCTTCAAAGCAAGCGAATGCGACGCCATTTTGACCAATAATCCAAGGCGCCTTTCTTTCTGGTTGCTGGCTGCATAAAGCGCCGTCGAGCGCTGCACCGCTTCGGAACAAAAAAGCAAGGAGCAGCTTAAAATCCAAGGAATATAGACATGTTCCACCAACAACCAATAAGAACCCAGCAGCCCCTAGCCAATCAAACAGTGGAACAGCTCTGTACGTAGCCGCTCGTCAAGATATAGGCATAGTACCAAAACCTCTCGCGACACTTCTGGGCAGTATAAACCTAGCATGTGATTCAGTTCTCGGAGGAATGCAACTGAATAACCATACCTAAACTCAATAATCGAAAACTAGACAAGCATGCAGTGCTTTTCAAGGAGGAATAGCCTGTGAAATATGTTTCTAGCAATAGGCTACTTTGCAGTCTGAATACAGGCTTAGGCCTATATGAGCTACAGACATGTTGTGACAAGGCTTCAAGTGCATACGTTCAATCATAAAATGTAGGCCTATGTCAAATCAAATTATCACACTCCAGGCGACAAGTTTGTTTGTAAACTCTGTAAAATGAATGGAATGGAAAGCGCACATTCGTGCATAATTAGATAGTTCTCTTTGCTGTATTCTACGGGAGATTTCACTCTTCTTGCACAGCTATAGAAGGCATCTTGGATAGGTCATGTTGCAAAGTTCACATTTACACTTTTCGTTTGGCGGATGGAATGATTTTGTCACACATATTTTATGATGAAAGCCATTGACCGTATAACGCGTCACCACAAGCCTAAGATCGTAGTTCTGTTTGTCAAGGCTTTAGTGACGTAGAAAACTACAAAATGCAATACCCCAAATATCAGGTCTTATGCTGCAAAAGCAAAACACCAAGTCAGTGACAATGTATAGTACGGTACAGAACCTGAATAATGTCCTGTACACTCTGTATTTCTCATGCACACGTGTGCGAATTTATTAAATCATATGAGCGCTTCATACAGTATTCCTAAACATGTAATTGAGATAATATTTTGAAATCTATGATGGTTCCGTACGGTAATCACTAGGCGGTCGTATTTCATGTCCAATCAACCGCATCAAATATAAAACTGTTGGCTTTTGCAGCCTGAACCGGACGAATAATTCCTCATTCGACCAAATTGCATTATGCTCTAGCCGATCTCTGTTCCGTCTTGGACGTATGACTGCGTCTTCTTGTACGTCGACAAAAAAGTTATACATTTCCAGGACGTCAATTAGCTCTTCCATAGCCTTAAAATAAAATATGCTCAGTAACTGTTACATCCCTTATAATTAATTAATAATTGTAATTATATCATTATGTGACAACAAAATTACCAAATGATTCTAATTGTATTATTAGTAATTTATGAAGAGGTTACGTGCAGCATAGATGATGCAAAGAAACCCTTACGCACGGCTCAAATCTGGCTGGTAATGCTTTATCGGTCTCTCGAAGCTCCCGAAAATTTACACTCCGGGTAGACGAAGTTTATACCGCCGATAGCGCTACCCGTTGATGGTCGAACGGAAATTCTTACTTATTCCGACGGGCAAGTTATCGGCCCCTTTGCCCGGATGTGGTAGAACCGGCCCTGTACCGTATATATATGGGTGACCAAAAGCCTAAAAACCACACCCAGGAGCACCAGAACAATAAATGGAAGGACCCCCCCAGGAGCCCACCTATGATGTTACAATTGAAATGAAAGGTGATCCAAATATGATATAATATAAAACTTTATTGCAGTCGAACGACCATAGAGTATAACAGTTTAGATTACATGTGCATGTAAATATCATTATTCTTTGCTGTATTCCTTCAGTGATTTTGTGCGCTTTTGGCACACAGTGAAATGGTAGCGCTCACAGGCCTTCCCGCAGAGGATGCATACACACACTGCTGAGGGATAGTAAAACAGTTTCTCGTGCATATTTTGTGATGGAAACCATGCACTGAGAGCCTAGTTATGGCGCTTCGTAGGTCCTTGTTTGCTCCCGTCCAGTTCCTATCCAGCATCGCGTCTGCTGTATAGAAATCGAGCCAGATGTCCGATCTCCTGCTTTGTATGTCCCGAAGTAGGTCTGACTTGTTTGGTCGCTAGTAGCTGGTTTCGGAACCTCAAGTCTTCTATGAGGAAGCACGTTTTTGCACGCTCATAAAGCCAGTTGTTAGGGACCTACGCCTACCCGGTGTAGGTATAACCAATAAAACAAATTGAATGAAACGCTCAAGATTTCTCATAAGAAAACTTTATATTCTAGTAACCGCCATTACAACATTTTTCACTGCCTTGTGTATCAAAGCTCTTAACAACAAGAAACACAAAAGTCATGGAGTAAAGAGTAATCGTCCGTGACATCCTCCCACCTTTGATGCAAATCAAACACAATGTTCATAAACAGAGACGGGAATGCGTTTTTACTCTTCTTCCACTCCTGGTGAAGTTGCGACTTCTGAGACTTACTGCCTCCGGAACTGCACCACTAAGTAAGGGCCCCTCCTCACTCCCACCTCCAGCCTCCAAAGGATATAGGTGTCTCGTAGGTCGGAGGAGTTCTCCTGAGGATGTCTTTACCCTAACTACTCGGGTCACTTTGTCTTTACCTGGAAGTGTAGCTGTCACTCTTCCTAGGGGCCAGTCTATCCTTCTCTTGTCATCACTACCAATGATGACTACATCTCCTACCTTCCACTGATGGTCAGACTCCTTGCCCGATGAGCTGCATAGAAGGCTACCCAGATACTCCAGTCGGAATCTCCTCCTCAGCTCACCCCTTAGCTGTTGAAGATATTGAAACCTTCTGGTGAGATTAACTTGATCTAGCATGTCTAAATCAGGAGTGCCAACCACGGGAATGTCCTGAAGAAACATTGATGGAGTCAGAGGTACCAATTCATCACAGTCTTCTGAAATGTAGGTAAGGGGCCTCGAGTTGATTACCGATTCACTATCAGCAATCACAGTCAATAGTTCTTCATATGTCAAGATAGCTTAGCCTAAAACACGCCTTAATAATTTCTTGACCATTTGCACAATCCGTTCCCAGAATCCACCCCACCAAGGGGCTGAAGGAGGACTAAATTTCCACTCGATTCTATCAACTGATACTTCCGCACACAATTTTCTCCAGTCAATGAAGCCAAACAAATTGTTGGTGCCCACAAAGTTTGTCCCGTTGTCACTATAAATCACACGAGGCCTTCCTCGTCGGGCTATGAAACGCCTAAGAGCTAACAGAAACCCTGCAGTGGACAAAGTCATGACTAATTCAAAATGGACCGCTCTCACTACGGCACATGTAAAAATCACAATCCAAGCCTTGTTCTTGCATTTTAAGTATAGCGGTCCAGCAAGGTCCACTCCCACTACCTCAAATACACCTGCATCTCTCACACGATCTTCTGGAAGGGCTGGCGTTTCCGGAATTGTCTTTTCCATTTCGAATCTCCTGCACTGGGTACACTTCCTGATGACTTTGCGAATGGTTCTTCTTCCCTTTGGTATCCAGTAGTGCTCCCTGAGTATAGCAAGTAAAATCTGAACACCAGCATGAGAGGCTTTCAAATGATGATCTCTGATTATCATCTCAGTCAAAGGGTGCTTTGATGGCAATAACACTGGCGCACGGAAATCATATTCATCCTTTCTGTTGGTAATTTTTGTCTTAATCCTGAAGAGACCCATCTGGTCTTAAAAAAAAAACAGAATGTTTTCTGGTTGTCCCTTTCGGTAAACTTCTCTTCCTGAACTAATTTCAGCAGTCGTTTCTCTGCCATTGAAATTTCGAGACAATCTAATTCTGAAGCAACATTTTTCACTACGTCCTTCCTGGCATTGTTGACGAACCGTAACATCCAGGCCACCATTCTAACGATTCGTGAGTACTTGGAAAAATACCTCAAATACCAGTGTTTTTCCTGGGAGACAAGCATAGTATTGGTAACATGGCCTTTTCTTCTTTCTTCATCGACCTCCTCTTCATTAACTTTTACAATACGCGTTGGCCAGCTGTTTTCTTCCAACTTTAACCAAGCGGGTCCCTCTGACCAACGAGAAGAAATCAGCTGCAACGTAGAGCAACCTCTCGAAGGTAGATCGGTTGGGTTGTCCGTCCCTGGTAGATGAAACCAACGCTTTGGGTTAGTTAATGTTCTAATTTCTTTAACTCGGTTAGTGACGAACACTCCCCAAGCTTCCTTTCTTCGTATCCAACATAAAACAGAAGACGAGTCACTCCAGTAGTACTCCGGGACGTTCGTTAGATTCAAGCTTTCCTTTACTGTAAAGGCAAGACGTGAGCCTATAGTGCAAGCTAATAGCTCCAGTCTCGGTATGGTCACCTTCTTGAGTGGTGCTACCCTGGATTTTGCTGAGACCAGTTGCACTTCAAATTCTTTCCCATTGAATGATCTCAAGAAAATAACAACCGCATAAGCCACTTGACTAGCATCACAAAATACATGCAAACTCCAAGAGGATCTGTCCTCACAATTAGAAAATCTTCTAGGCACTTTAATCTCAGCAATAGAGGACAGTTCATGTAACCATTTATTGAATTTGCTTTGGGCGTCTTCACTCAGTGGACTATCCCAACTTATTTTCTCTCTCCAACTTTCCTGAAGCAAAACCTTTGGCACAATGGAAACCGGACAAGTAAATCCAATTGGATCAAAGATACTTTGAGCTACCGACAAAACTGTCCTCCTTGTGAGAACATCAGATTCATTTAATTTTGCTACTTTACAAGCCAAAGTATCAGCCACTGGGTCCCACCACAAACCCAAAACGGGTGTCACTTCGGGAACCTCATCCTCCAGACTCAATCTGGAGTGCTCCCACCCTCGGAGGTCAAATTTTCCTTGCGACAGTAACTCCCTAGACTCGTCCATAAATTGTTTGAGTTCTTCCTCTGTGTTCAAGGAAGTGACGCAATTGTCTACATATAGTGAGGTTCTTAGTTTATCTGCTGTCTCAGTGAAGCATGTACTGTTTTTCAGATGACTGTCCAATACGGCTCCAAGTAGAAATGGACTACAGTTCACTCCGAAAACGACCCGTTTGTGGCGGTATATTTTAAGAGTCCCCTCAGTGAAGTTCTCCCACCATAGGAATTTCAGAAAGTTTCGATCATTCTCAGAGACTGAAATTTGAAGAAACGCCTTCTTAATGTCTGCGATCACACCTATCCTGTTTAAACGGAACCGGTTCAAAATAGAAGGAATTACTTCCAACAAATTAGGACCCTTTTCCAGACAGTCATTGAGTGAAAGTCCTCCTTTCGATTTACATGAAGCATCAAACACCGGCCTCACCGCCGTACTCGATCCTTCCTTGAAAACTCCTCGGTGTGGTAAATAATACCCAACATCCTGAGAGCCCTCCTGACCAACTTCTTCGATTATCCCTTCCTGTTCCCAGTCCTGAAGCACCTGCTGGTACTTCTCAAATTTGTCTTCCTTGATCAAACGGTGTGTTACAGAAACCAGTCTTTTTAACGCAACTTCCTTGTTGCCTGACAATAACTGCTGATCTTCTTTCCACGGAAGTGCGACTTCATATCTTCCTTCCTCATTGATCTTAACGTTTTCTTGGAAATGTTTCAATGTTGCAATTTCAATTTCCTTCTTCGATAGTGTTTCAGCAGGATCACCAATTCCAATGATTTCCAGGTTCCACAGTTCACCCAAAGAAGCAGTTCTCACAAACAGAGAGTTCACCATTGATACTGTGCTATCGTTTTCAGTTGTCTTCCAAAGCTGACCCATCACTGTCCAACCAAATGTAGTCCTAACAGCAACCAATCCAGACTTCAACTTGATTGTGTCCCCAGTCAATAAACTACCCACAGTGTCTGCGCCGATTAGTAGTCCAATCTCCGATGGCTCTGGGCCAAAATCAGAGAGCCAGATTTTCTTTTCTCTGATCTCATCCATCCAAGGGCCCCGGTTTAACCGTGGGATTACACCACAAATTTCCTTTTGTCCCAACACCTTTATTTTGCGAGAAATTGAATGACGTAGGTCGTCTATATCTATCTCATATAGGTTATGATCATTGGCACTGATTGAAGCACCCCCAAAAAGCCTGTGTTCAATTTTTTCAGTCTTTGATGGAATATACCCCATTTCCACAGCAATCTTCTCTAACAGATAGGATCTCTGCGAGCCTGTATCTAACAACGCCCGTACAGTCTTTTCTCTCCCTTGATGAACCAACCTAACTACAAGAGTTTGCAGCAGTACTTCCGAAACATCACTAGTTTGTGTATTAAGGGTTGTAGTCGGGACACCAGGCAATTTTTAGCCCCTTTCCTGGTGCTTCTCCTCACCTTTATAATCCCCCCTATTTACATCTAATTTTGGGCACATAATAGCTTCATGTTTACTACTGCACACAAGACACTTCAGTTTCGTAATACAATTTGCAGCCCTATGTCCAACCTTCAGACACAAAAAACAAGCCTTGTTTTCAGACAGTCTTTTACGTTTGTCCCCTAAGTTCATTTCTTGAGCAAGATAACACCCCTTACTGTTATGCATTTTTTTTTTACAGAAGACACACGTTAAACTGTTTCCTTCACCTTTACCAGCAAAGAGAACACTAGCAGTTGCTAAACTACTCTATTTCCATTCTTTAACTTTAGCACTCCTTGATTCACTAGAAACTCCAAAACCAGCTTGAGCAAATGTAATCCTCTCTTCACTTTCTACTTCACCCTTCAGAAAACCAAGTAATGCAGTCAGTTTGTCTGCATGTCCATTGTCTTGATCCCTCATAGCCGTTGACGAACTCCTCATCCAGACACGTAACACTTCCTCAGGCAAGCAGGATTCTACTAGAGGGAAAAGCATTGACCCGTACTTATCTCGGGTAGCACCTATAGACTCCAAAGCTCTCAGTTGTGCTTCCAACTTGTCTTATAGACTAGCAAGTTGAGTCTTCTTCCTTGTTTGAGAAACATTTTTCACTACAAGACTTATGAGTTCCCTTACATAGAACTCAGTCAATAAATCCTCCCTTCCAAATCTACCCTGAAGAGATTCCACTGCTTTAGGGTAATTTTCAGCAGTAGGGGGAAAACTGGCAACTAATTCTCTAGCGCGACTATCAACTTTCGTGGATTGGATCAAGTATTGGAATTTGTCTTCGTCCTCAATTTCCGAGTCCTCATGAATGCGCCGAAATTGTCCCCAAAATTGCAACCAATTTTTAATCTCCCCATCGAATTTCATGAGTTCTATTTTAGGTAGTTTCAACTGCCTTTTGGTTTTATTCCCATCTGATAGGACCGATCTTGCTGACACCACTGCCAATACATTGGAATTAGCCTGCAACCGTAGAGCATACTTCTGTCTTGCATTATCCAATCTGTCTCTAAAACTGTCTACATATTCGTACTCACGGTCATACTCGTCCCCTTCCTTTTCCAGCAACATGCTTAAAACTTTCTCGTCCAACGGCGCCAGCTCCGTCCCTAACCTCTCCAATTTGGTTAGCAAGGACTGTAAGGTGTCGTCGTCCACGCCGTCTTGAATTTCTTGATTTAAGTTTTGCAAAAGTGCATTGTACGTCTTCGTAAAAGTCGCTCTTACCGGCTTCCGCGCTTTCATTAACTTCTCCATTTCCAATACGAACACAGAACAGGAACACGAACGAAAAGGAACACGCGGTCTTTAAATCAACACAATCTTCAAGTTGTTTGAATTAATACGCCATCCTGGCAGGGTCGCCAATATTTTGTTAGGGACCTACGCCTACCCGGTGTAGGTATAACCAATAAAACAAATTGAATGAAACGCTCAAGATTTCTCATAAGAAAACTTTATATTCTAGTAACCGCCATTACAACATTTTCACTGCCTTGTGTATCAAAGCTCTTAACAACAAGAAACACAAAAGTCATGGAGTAAAGAGTAATCGTCCGTGACACCAGTCTTGAAGGAGTGTATTTTGATATGCCTAAAATTCTCTTCAGGTATCTTGCTTTAACACATTCGAGGGTCAGTAGGTCTCTGTTTGTCAGGTAGTTCCATATGAGCTTAATGCCATAGATCAAGACAGGCATTATCTTTGCGAAGAAAAGTGTTATTGCAGTGTCTAGTGCTAGTCTCGTCGGATTCTTAATGTCGTAGATGGCTTTGATGGCAGCTGCTGCCCTCTCCTGTATGTGAATTCTGTACGATGAACCTGATGGTTGTAGAGTGATTCCCAGATACCTGAAGGAATTTACAATCTTTAGCTCTTCTGCTCTGTAGTATAATTTGTCTTTTACAGATGATCTTCCTCCCCTTCTGAAAATCATTTGCACTGTCTTGTCGGTATTCAGCTGGAGTTGGTTATTCTTGACCCATTCCTGAAACCTATCTAGAGTGTCTTGCAGGGCCTTCCTATCATGCGAGCCTAGTACTACGTCATCTGCATAGAGGTACATTTTCACTGAATCCTTTTGTAATATGTCAGTGACGTCAGACATGATGATGTTGAATAAGGTAGGACTAATCGGGTCTCCTTGTAAAACACCGTTGGTCTGTATAATGTTTCCTGAGGTCGATACGCCATCTTTGATTATGATTTCATTGTAAGTTAGCAGGGTTTTGATAGCAGCTGTTGTTGGGTTATCCTTTCCTGTCATATTTTCAAGTTTCTTCATGAGTAACTGTCTGCTCAGTAGATCAAAGGCTTTTGTAAAATCTACGAAAATTGCGTAGAATTTCCGAGAAGTGTGTCTTAGAGCGTTTTGAATATCTTCCAGGAGGTTGCCAACCGCATGGAGGGTTCCTCTT
Organism: Meconema thalassinum; assembly: GCA_946902985.2. Lineage (NCBI taxonomy): Eukaryota > Metazoa > Arthropoda > Insecta > Orthoptera > Tettigoniidae > Meconema > Meconema thalassinum. Next base: position 197,956,634 of record OX336395.1, read on the forward strand.
CCCTTCCTGAAACCAAACTGTGTTTCCGGTATGAAGGCGTCTGTGAGTGAGAAGAGTCTTTTCGTCAGGAGTTTGGAGAATATCTTAAAAGATGTTGTTCTCGAGTGCGATTCCTCTGTATGCGTTGAGGTCCTCTATGTCTCCCTTTCCTTTGTATAACAAGATGATGTTCGACTTTCTCCAGTCCTCTGGTAATTTTCCGGACGTAAGGCATTTGTTAAACATCTTCGTCCACAGCTGGGCGAGTTTTTCAAGAGTGTCTTGGAGGTTTTCGTTGAACAACTCGTCTGGTCCTGTAGCTTTTCCTTTTTTAGTGTCAAGGATTGTGCATCTTACTTCGTCCTCGGTTATTGGTTCAAATTCTAAGTTTGATGTCTCTTCTTTTTCGTAAGCTTGTTCTAGATTGTTCTTGTTGTAAATCTGGGTGAAGTGTTGCTCCCAAACATCCATTGGGATTCCTGTCACTCCTGCTCTGGATCTCTTCTTGATTGCAATAAAGGGGTCACTTAGGGCTTCTTCCGCTTGTCTTTGAGCATCTGCTTCCGTGTAGTTTGCTTTTTTGAGCGTAATTAGCTTCTTGTATTCTTTCCTCTTTTGTGCATATGCTTTCAGATCGTGGGGTGTATTTGTTTGTTTCCCCTTATGAAGGAGATGAAGGGCTTCTTTTCTCGTACGATAGCATTGTTCGTCAAACCATGGCTGAGCTGTTCGTGTTTTCTTTGGAAATTGTGCATTATGTATATACAACAGCATGGAGTCCAGTGCAGGTTGGAGCAGACCTTCTTCTATTAGACTAGGAACATTTAACATTTCCTAGAAGTTCTTCTCCCTTTTTTAATGTGTCATTGTTCAGCTTCCTTGAGATCAAGTGAGAGTGACAGGTTTTCGTTGATAAGGAGTCTTCTGATAAGGCAAATATGGTGTGGACTGGAAGGTGTTTTTTCAGTGGGGCGACTGTTGATCGGTCCAACACTACTTGTGATTTTATTTTAATGTGTTTTCCTCTGTAGAAGATCAGGTCTATTGTACTGGATCTGTTGGGTGCAAGGTAAGTCTTTTCTTCCTTTTTATTGACTAGGGTGAACCCTTCTTCCTGTAAAATCTCCAAAACCAGAGCTGTTTTTTTTGTCACGCTTGTCCAGTCTGCAGTTTAGGTCTCCTCCCAAGATCACATTTTCTTCTTCCCTTGTTATTGAAATTGCATTAATTATTTGTTCAACAGTATCTTCAACTGATTGAGCTGGGCTTGTGTAGAGTCCTATGATAGTGAGTCTAACCGTTTTTATTATGACTGTGTTTTCTTCTGTGTGTTTTAATTTGAGTTTTCCTACGGTGTTGTTATTCATGACGGTTACACCTCCTTCTGGTCTACCACATTCTTTTGATTTTGCTAGTGCATGTGTACTGTAGAAGAAAGGATCATTGATTGGTTCTAAGAGGAAAGTTTCCGTGGCTATTATTACGTCAAAATTGTTCCAAAAGTTGGTTGGGGTTGCTGTTCTTAAGTTCTTTAGTCCCTCAACATTCCATAGTAGTAGTTTTAGTGAATTTTTGTTCTTTTGGTTCGCTGGGTTTGGGATCTTCCTAGTCATATCTTGTTCCTGTGTACCGACGAAAACGAAAACGTCTGATTGTAACTCTTCTTGGCCAGAAGTTTTCGTCAGTTGCTTTTCCTAGATCTTCCATTGGTATGGCTACGCGGAAGGCCTTTAGGTAACCAAATGTTGATAGCTCCACGCAATCTGTCACCTCGTTAACGCCTAGATTTTGTAAATGCCTTTCGATTTTTTCTTTTGTGGCATCACGGTGTAGTTTCCCAATGTGCAGCCATGCATATCGAAGACCTGCTTGAAGTTCTCCTTCAACTGGGTCCTGTGTTCCGATTATTTTCTGGGGTTCTCTTGAATTTCGTGGGCTTCTGGCTGCACCTGCATAGGTCCCGAGTGCTCTTTCTGGCTCGGGTCTTCGCTCTTGGCGAGATGTAGGTATTTCTTGGATATTTAATTCTTGTGATTTTCCTTGGTGTAGTGTTTCAAAAGTTTGTGTCTGTCCGGGCACAGGGTGATCTATCCTTTTATTATCTTCTTTGTTCGCTGTCGGCTTTGCCTTGAGTTGGAGCACCTTCTCAACTGTCTTCGTGGTCATGTTATTCATGTCGTTTTCCAGAAAATTGATGTTTTCCACTTTTTCGTTCAAATCCTTCAGGTCATTTCTCTCTTTTGGCTTTAAGATATTTGGACTACATGAGTCGCAGAACCAAAAGAGTCTACATTTGGATCTCTTCATTATGTCGAATTCTCCGTTTGTTAATTTCGAGCAGATTTTTGGTCCCTCGCATTCAATTGCGTCACAATCCCTGTCAAAGACCTTTTTGCATGTTCCGCACGATTCTTCTCTATCTGATGAAGGGTTATGTGATGTTGTCAAATTACTATTGGCGGCCAAGTTATCCGTATTCGATTCTGCTTTCTCTATGGGAGCCATCTGATCAAATCTCTTGACTGTGAAATACCGCGGATGTAAACACTTTGAAAAGGTTTATTCCTTGATAATTTGCTACGTAGAGAAAGGTCAGGAATAGGCTACTATTATGGATGCGAACCTGTGATATTCATATGTCCGTTATTTTCTACAGATAAGCATAAATCACATCACTGAACACTATTTCCTTGAGATTTGAAATTTGCTACGCAGTTAATTTATTCGCTAGTGAACGAGTTCATATAACATTCGTTACTTAACAATAGTCTTCACAGCACTGACACGTCGATTGATATATCATTATTAGCCACTTGAAAATGTCTCACGTTTCAACATTTAAATAGCTCACAAGGCGCTCAATATTTCACAGCATACATACAACTGTTTCCGGCGTAGATTTATTACGTTGTATTTGTTTTACTTAAAAATCTAATGTTGAAAATCTAGTTGAAAATGAATATGTCATAGCACGTTTCAAGAACCTTTTCCTTACATTGTTTGCTATTCTTATTGAGATTCTACAAGGTTAGATTGCAAGCATTATTAGACTGCTGGTCATTGTTGTTCTCTTATGTTTCTCACAAATTATACGACTATTTTGAGCCGTTGTGAAATAGTTTACAAAACAATGTCACTTCTTTACATATCCACACAGTACCAAAATCAAGTTTATATTAAACATCAATAATTTTGCACTATGAAAAGAAAACGAATGCACACGATTAAATATTCTATCACCTTTTATCACCTCAAGTAAACAAAATATCAAACTATAATCCTGCTTTCACTTAATGACACGTAGGCTATTACACATTTTCCGAATATCCCGCGGTTGTTTATGCTGAGATGCAATAACTGGCCGTATATTGTCATTAATTATGAAGAAACGAAAGTACGTAACTGAAACGCAGACACGCTTTATGCAGTCATTCTGACCAACGAGAAACAACATTAACCATTCATGTGGACTGAAATGTAACACTATTTCGCTTGATTTTGCTCATCGATAGAAGCGACATTACCCACCTTTGATTACTTACTGATTGTACTACTAGGCAAAACCTGGTTAAAGATTATTGATGCGTGACATCCCCACTGTGCGTGACAAAAACCAGGGGTGTTTATGTTAGCCTAACGCGGCCCGCATAATGGCATCCACCAATGAAACTGTAGGACTATGTACAAGTGATGGGATATTTAAAGACAAGGGATAATCAAGTCGCCTCAATTTCTCCAACATAATGTCCCGCTGCGGATTGAAGGTTTCACACTGAAACAATATGTGATGTAATGTACCTCGTGCCCTACCACATACACACCTATCATTGTCCCTGAGATGCATGCGCTCCAAAGCTACTGGTGTAAGAGCGTGCTGGAAACGCATTCGAATGATGGTAATAATATGACGCCGCGAATATTTTCCGACCCGGAACCAAGGCGCTGTAGTTACGGATTGTTTTATTAAGAAAAAAATTTTTGCTTTACATTTTGCAATCTCGGTCCATTCATTTTGCCAAGCACTAACGACTCGCTGATGAATTATCGGTACTATATCCGGATACGGTATCCCGATATTATAAACTGTTCCCTGACCGCATGCCGCATTCTTTGCCCATATATCTACTGTTTCGTTTCCCGCTATATGAGAATGCCCAGGAATCCACATGATGACCACATCTTGTCCTGTGAGTGTGAATGTATGGAAATACTGCACTATTTGGTAAAGATACAAATTATTTGAGTGCAGAAAATGAGGTAAGGCATTAATAACACTCAATGAATCCGTGCATATTAGCACGTGATGTAAACGATGGGCATGAATATAGTGACAAGCCTGGCGTATAGCAAAGAGTTCAGCTGTAAAGATTGTAAGATGAGGGGGGAGGCAGTAAGTGCGACTAACCTGTAAGTCAGGAGAGTAAATAGCCGACCCCACGCGATCCGGTCGAACCATCTGAACCATCCGTATAAAAAATCGCATAATCGGAATACAAATCCTGAATATCTCGAAATGCACGAGAAATGATATTCGGATGATGCTTGAACATTTGAAATAGCAATGGAAAGGAATTATGCAGTATCTTAGGTTGGGTATGCAAAACCCTGTATGGGATTGTATATGGAAGTGCTAAACGGGTTTGTAACACATCCTTCCTGAAGGGTTGTAAAATCTCATAAGCCATGACAAGTGCAGGTTTATGTGAGCGATCTAAACGATTTTGTGCGTAATATTCCGTCAGAAGTTGTAATTTAGAGATAATCGGAGACGATACTAACGACAATTTGTAGACTAAATATTTGCCCGCTATAAATGTGCGTCGATGTGATAAAGGTAACTCACCGGCTTCCACCAACAATGCACTCGTGGGGGTGGAGGCCAAAGCCCCTAGATTTATGCGGATGGCTTTATATTGTAGTCTATCTAACATTAACAGGCGACTGTTCGCCATTACATCGTAAAAAAACCTGCCGTAATCTAATTGTGAACGAATAATGTTCTTGTACACTGTCAATAATAATGCGGGGTCCGCTCCCCAACGACGCCGTGTCAAAGCTCGAAGAACCTGTAACCGTTTTTCGATTTTAACTTCAAGTTATTGTACCTGCCGTGTCCACCGGAGTCTATCGTCAATATAAATGCCTAAATATTTGATATTGCGCACTACATCTATGGTACCCTGTCGAAATAAAATAGGGGTCTGATCGTACCGCCGTTGATGCGTGATAATTATAGCAGAGTTCTTACCCGGAGATGTTTCCAAGCCATGATTACTTAGCCATTCATGGGCTAGAGTTAAAGCAAGATATACATCTGTTCGACATTGATGTAAAGTGTCACGGGAACAATAAACCATAAAATCATCCGCATATTGTATGATACGGGCATAAGGCAAAATCACCGCTTCTAATTGTTGAGTATAAATGGAAAACAGAAACCCACTAACTCTGTCCCCTTGCGGAAAGCCCTGAGACGTCTGACGGTGATCCAGCATCCCCTCGGGGGTACTTAATATGAGACGCCGATGAGTTAAAAAATTGTGAACAATACAAAGAAATGGAGAGGGGAACTGAAGCTCCTGCAGTTTCCGTTGTAAAATCATTGGATCTATGGCATCATACGCCCCCTTAATATCCAGACAAACAGCAATGGTATGGTGTTTGCGTCCTTTAGCAAATAAGACATCAGTTAAGAAAATAGAAAGAGCATCTACAGTACTGCTACGTTTACGAAATGCGAATTGATACTTAAGAGAATAAGTTGTAATATTCCATACACCATTGCAAACGTTGCAATAATACTTTTTGAAATATCTTCCTAACACAGGAGCCTAAATTGATCCCACGAAAATTCTGAGGGTCACGTGCGTCCTTCGAAATTTTTAAGATAGGAAGGACCTCAAAGATATTCCACTCAGTGGGAAACGTGCCAAAACGTAAAACTTCATTAAATACAGAAATAAGCATCTCCAGTGCCTTATCGGGAAGATAGGCAACCATCTGATATGTTATGGAATCCACACCCGGACTAGTCGATTTCGTACCTCGTAGGGCAGATTGAATTTCCACGTGCGTTATAGGTTGCAGTAAAACGTGGAAATGATCTGAAGCTGTATAAGACGGAAGCGGGCCGTTATTGATAACTGTATCTGGCGTGAGATTTATATAAAATTCTTGAAGACCCTTCCGGCTAAGTCCTGTAGACGGCCCCATATAACTCGTATTGGACAAACTTTTGATGGTAGCCCATAACTTAGTTAAAGAGGTTGTGGCATTTAATGAGCTGATGCATCGCGTCTCTTTTCATTAAATACTCGTTGGATCGTGGCTGTGACGCGCTTATACAAGATATAATTGTCATGTGTACCATGTTTCCGATATTTTCGTAAACACGCCTTCCGTCTTTTTACTAGTAAGGCGCACTCTGCATCCCACCACTGTATAGTCCCAGGGCGTTGGAACCTACTATACGGAATTAAACTCTTCGGGTGATAACAATCCAAATATTGCTGAATAAGGTGATACAAAAGAGAGTATTTCTGACGTGGGAGGGGTGGGATGCGGCCCAGATTATCCTGAATGAATGCCTGAAAAAAGTCGAAAGCAAAGTATTTTAAGGAACGAGTTATTTTAGTGCCCCGGTGTATCGATGGTGCTACCCCAGTGCGATCATAAAAAATTAAAATAGGGAAGTGATCACTCTGATGCGTGTCCCCGATCGTGCTCCAATCTAATTTATGCGATAAGTCCGGGGTAGTGAGAGTTAAATCTACCACACTTTTTGGACTGCCCGGGGGTGTCAATCGCGTAGGAGAACCATCATTTAACACATTTATGAAAAATGTGGAAATCGCATGAGCAATATGTCTACCTTTGCATTGGTTCGTTCACTGCCCCAGAGTCCATGGTGTGCATTAAAATCTCCTAGAATCAAATGTTTCGATCTTTGAGACACATATTTAAAATACATGTGCCACTGTTGTTGCGTGCCCTGAACACGTGGTGGGCAATAGATATGACTGACATATGTATCTCCCACCCGAAAAAAATGATGATAACAAAAAGGGAGTTGATAAGGCAAGGACATCGGAGTTATTTGTAAATACGTTTTACAGAGGGTTATTAAGCCTCCGTATCCCGGACCATCTTCACGGAAGACCGTATAATTGGGAATTTGAAAACGATAATGTGGGTATAGCCACGTTTATTGGATAAATACGATCTCAGGGTGATATGTCGATATTAAATGAAGCAATTCATGCTACTTATTTACCACACTCCGACAGTTGCATTGCAGCAGCCACATCCTTCACCTATGAACGACATGAGATGAAGAAAGAGACTAAACGAATACAACCCAAAAAAGAAAAAGAAAGAAACTATTGACAAACTGCACCAGTGCCTCCTTGGTAGTGGTTTTTCGAGGGGTGGAAGTAATGGCAGTATTTTATCTAATAACTTTTTAACACAGTGCACCCACTGTGCATTGTGGCCTAAAAGATCCATGAGTTCTGTAAATTCGTCGAGGATGATTTGAGTAGGAGCAGAATGATCGGGCCCCGAATCGGGCTCCAGGCGCCGGACACCGGATGTTCCCGGTTCGCTGGGCTTCTCAAGGGGTGATATCCGTTCCACGGTTGGGGTTTTTATCAGTTGCAGATATGCCGACCTATCATATCCCAAGGGTGTAATCAATTTCGGAGTCGGATGTACCAACTCAGTAAATTTACGCTTGCGTGGAGGATCAGATCGTTGCCCACTAAACGAAGCTGCCAAAGGGGGGAATTGTTGGGGGAGTGCTAAAGGGTGAAAAGGGGTACTTGTCTGGTGCTTCACAATTTCATTGTATGATTTGTTCTCAGTACACATCAGCCTCTTTATCACCATTTGCTGCTGAAGCACCTCACAGCGCACCGCCCCTGCCATATGATTTCCTTGACAATTAACATACTTATATATCACTTCTTTACAGTCACTCGTTAAATGCTCCTGCGCACATTGTCCACATCTAGGGCCCCGAGCCCGACAGTGAAGTTGCACATGCCCGTACGTCTGGCACTTCTGACATCGACGAGGTGAAAAAATGTTCAAGTTTACTTCTAAAAGAACATTGAAGATGTTGACATGAGTCGGCAAGTTTTGAGTTTCGAAAAAAAAATCACGGTGCCCGTTGCTATTTTTTCCGATTTTCCATCTAAGGTTTTAGTACGAAAAAAACGTTGTAAGCGAACGATAGGTACGGGAGAGTCAATGAAACGCATTAGTTCCTGCTGCGTAAAGGAGGTATCTACCCCCCGAATGAGTCCCACTCGTTGTATGCTTGACGATGGAATAAAGGCCATTAGATTTCTATCCTTTAATACCGGATGTTCCAAAAATGAATTGGCATCTCGAAGTGACTTAAATTGAATTTGAACCCGATTGCGCCCTTTTCGTTGGATTTCTTGAATTCCTGGGATTTTACGTTCGTAAAACAAACGTCCCAAAGCCATTGGATGCAGATGTCCAATCGCTTGAGGCTCAACGCCTTGAAAAAAGACTATATACGGACTGGTATGATTTGGGAAGTAGCGATAGTCACTGGGAGGGGTACGAGGTTGTACAGGGGTTTGGACCACAGGAGTAGCCCGATCTTCCGACGTTGTGGGGTTCTCACGTTCATCCACAATATTCATTGATTCAATGTTGGCGTAACCATCAATTATAACCGCAGACGAATTATCCGGTGGGAGGCCTATTTGACCTCCCCCACTCTTCTCCGACATTGCGGCGAAGAATTTCCGAATGTATAGTACTTACATAAATCGTAACCAAGCACATGGAAATAAAGACGAATAAACACACTTAAATATGGATAGCAAATCGCACACCACACCGCTCACCGCACACACAAACACCAGACTAAAGCGACGGATATGTTACTGCGTTCACAGCGGACGAGCGACTGCAAATGATCATGGCTAATGCGTATCTTTCAGTAGCAGATACAGAGGTGTCAACTATTACGGATTGTCCTTAACTTTTACGGATTTCACTTCACGATTACGGCATTATGGTAAAGGGGAAATTATTACGGAAAAGTGACATTAACACGAAAAAATGCATTTTTATGGGAAAAAAGGTAACGAAAAGTAACGAAAAAGTAGCTAATTTTACAAACAGATACCGAAAAGTACCGGTAGCTAATTATTATGTGTGGATAGTTGAAGGTAAAGAAAATTCGTCGAGGTCGGTTTAAATCATTTAATCTCGCGCCACTAGGCTCACGGATTGCGATGGAGCAAGTTTCACACAATCGGCGCCGATTGCGTAAGCTATATTTCCCCTTGCCCGACCTCAAGGAAATACATACTGAACGGATACCTTCTTGAGTGGTATCCATCGGTTCAACGTATAATTTTGGCATCAAGAAGAGTTTTTAGTTTTGTGTGAAACATTTTTCTGTATTATTAGGAAACCTGACATTCCGCGAGACATTTATTCGCGAAAACTTCCGAAACTCAAAACAAACCTCTCATTTCTGTTAAAATTGAAAATCCACAGCCTGTTTCAAGTCGACTGACCTGCTCAGGGAATGGAATGAATGAAGCCCCCATCTAGCGGCGAGGATATGAACTGTGCCAGCTGCCGAAGCCTGTCGCACTCCCCTGGGCCAATGATTAAATGAATGACAGATGAAATGATAGTGGAGAGTGTAGATGGAATAAAACTGTGACAGGGAAACCCGGAGTACTCGGAGAAAAACCTGTCTTCCTCCGCTTTGTCCAGCACAAATCTCAAATAGAGTGACCGGGATTTGAACCGCGCACCCAGCGGTGAGAGGCCGGCGTGCTGCCGCCTAAGCCAGGGAGGCTCTCTCATTTCTGTTATTGACCTCTAAATTTGGAGACTATCTCAAATTGAAGTCCAGAAATAACGCGAAATAATTTAATTTCGCAATCTTGCGAAATGATCCAGTTTCGAGAAGAAAAAACGCAAACGCTTCGAAATACATATATTTTAAAAATATCTCCGTCTCGAAACTTTGCGACATCCAGTACGGTTAATTCGAAATCCCGTTATGTCGATTTTTCTTTCGAACTTTAGTTCCATCGGATAATCTAACCGGTTATCTCGAAAACTTGTATAAATTGTATAATTCGTGATTTGAATTCGAATGAAAATGTGCCCTCTTGTCGTACAATTCATGCAATCGTCTCAGAATAATTCGTAATATTCGATACCTACTTCGAACGTTCATCCCCGGAATCCACATGCTCAAGACGGCCAGATGACGGCACGACTTGCCTGCAGGAATCTCGACAAACGGACCGAAATCGACGACAGTTGCGTAAAAACATAAAACCCATGCCCAATCGCGAACTTTTGACCACGAGGACTGTCAAAGGTGATTAGGCACCCATCACGAAACATTCCGAAGTCTAATCGCCACTTTTTCCATGACCGTATACCGTACTTAAAAGCGCACGGGGAGCGAGAAGTGCGTCAACCCACTTAGAAATGACAATCTACGTAGCATCGCGATTCTCATTTCTGCTCGTGAACTCCCAACCACAGCATAGGGACAGCGGGAATCACAGCGCCAACCATACAACATGTCCATAACTGCTCGTGAATTTTAACCATGCCCAACCTCGAGCTTGCCTCCACAATTCTGCCCATTCTGCCAGGACAGGTAGGCAGACAATCGTTGAACGGCTGGGTGCGGCGCCGATTGCATATTATATCGTTCTCATTGACCAACCTGGAGGACATCGTGATTCTCGTAAAACGGCCGAAAACGGCAGCGACTGCGATAATACATGTCGATATTTCTCCACATTCGATGACGAGAACAAATGGATTCTTGTCAAACGTACAGCTAGTGGCGCCGATTGCGTAATTATGCTATGTATTCCCGCGCCCACCTCAAGGACAATGGAAATCTCGACTAAAAGTGACACCAATTATATAAATCGCGACTTTTCTGCGTGTTCTGTCGTGAAAACTACGGGAATCTCGTAAACGGTTGAGACCAGCGCCGATCATGTAACATCTCGATATTTCTCTTAGCATGAAGGTTTCCTATTCATCTCATGATTATTTTGTTCAAATATACCCAGGTTTGGTCAAGGAAGGTGAACATGACAAATATGAAGATGAGTTTTCTGTTTATCAGTGTGATACTTTCCATGAATATGTATTTACAAGGAACTAGAATTGATGTAAACTGTGGCAACATTGATGAGTGTTTCCACTGTCCATTTTCACACTTTCCTTTTTTACCTCCTTCTTTTCCCTCTCGTTCTCGTTCTTGCTTCGCTCTTTCTTCCGTCTTCTTCCAATTTTTCTCTTTGTCTTCCTCCTCCCTCTCCAACCTTCCATCCCGTCCTCTTTTCATCCACCTGTGATTTAATAAATGTGCTTCTAGTTTTCCTTCATATGACCAACATAGTCCTTCAATAAACACACTTCATCACCTGAAGCCGATGTGTTGTACCTAAGCAGGTCAGCAATTTTCTTTCTATTAAAGTTATCTTCTTGAATACCAAGCTTCAAATTCTTGCTGAACTTCTCGTAGAAATTCTTGTAGTTATCATTGGCTTCTTCCAGTTTTTCAAAGAATTCGAAAATTTCTCGTGAAATGTTGAGAGGAAGATCCTCTCTATCTACAACACCTCTAATGAAGTTCAAATACTCTGGGATAAGCTCTTCACAGTTGTCCATGATGAAACGCACATACAGCTTGATATACCTCTTCTTCTTTCCCTTATTTTGCTTCTTCACCTTCCCTTCCTGCTTCTCTCTCCTCACCTTCGTCATTTTCCTCCTCTTCTTCCTCGTCTGCCTTATCATGCTCAACAGTTCCTTTCTTCTTATCTGTTCTATTCTCTTTATCTCTTTTATCTTATTTTCCTTTTTCTTCTTCTGATCACTCACTCTCTCATCTTCACCTGCGTGACGCCCCACCCCATCATTCGGATGCTTCTTTTCCTTTTCTTCTCGTAATTCCGAATCTCTAGGAACCTTCGTCTCAACTTTAGCTTCCTACTTAACTCTTTTCTTGGCACTAACTTTATCAGAAATGTAAATATCTTTAAGCTCATTATCATCGTCATTATCATCAGCATCATTAAATTCATTTTCGTGTTGGGCTGTATGTCTCGTACGTGCTCTAACATGACGAACTTCTACTGCTCTTCTGGACCTAGCTCTATCATTTCTTCTAAAGCGGAAAGTTCCCCAGTACCATTTTCATCATTATCACGCCTTCGATATTGTACAGCCTGGGGGGCAGTACCCCCTGAGGGCCAACCCTCCATCTTCTACCAAAACCACCCCAACTGGAAACATTATAATTCCAGGACATATCTCTACACAGCAAGCGGTGACCACCTAAGCCTAGGAGGTTGGCCAACGGCTTGCAAAACACACATAAACATTTACACTAACAACTATCTGGGGCAGCTACACTGATGCAATGCTGACCAAGCAGCGCCGAAACTTATAAGAGTGGAACCTGGACAGGAGGAATTATCTGATCTGTTCTGTTCTGTTCTTCGCCAGCGGCCCTGCCCGACGTCCGTTCCAGCTCTTCACCAGGTGAGAACTAGTTTGTGCTCAGACTCCTTTAATTCTTGTAAACACCTACCCTAAACTTGTACACATCACAAATTGTATTTCATATTTGTCTAAACTTCCCAAGAGGGACATCAGCTTACATCTACTGACCAATAAATACATGGTCAGTAAACTACACGCTTGTTACTAATTACACTCCACTTCACATCCTCATACCCAACCTGACCTTAGTCATAATTGCCCGTGACCATAGAAGCCAATAACTGCATCGTCAGATTCCATTGTACTCGAGCACACGACTCGACTGCAGAGCACTGAATCACTGACGCTGCACATTCATTTAATAGCTCATCCTTCTCAGCTGGCAAGCTAGTTTAGCAGCCGGCACTAGACATTCATCCCCTGGCAGATAATTGCATTCTGCAGGAACGCCCCCAATAGCTTAAGCATTTACACCAACACACTATACTGGTAGTCTCTCCCGATTACGGAGAACTACTCTCATTTCGGAAGCTGTTCTCTAAATTGGCACATCTACACTACAGTGTTTTCCCACCCCCAACCAAGGGATAAAACATATTTGGTGGAGGCGCGACTACCACGCAAAATAAGGGTAGGGACTCAAACAACGAGCCCTCGTGGTAGAAGCGATCCGTACCGCAAACAGCCAAGCAAAAGTTGATTTTTTTCTTCTCTCTCTCTCTCCCAGAATACGCTCCACACTTTTTCTTTTTCTCGCCCCCCTTTATTACACGTGGATTTGTATTATTACACCCACCCCCAACCTCCCCATAGTGCAAGAACGGTGGAAATTTAATGACCACGTTTAGAACCACACTAAGGGACTTTGCGCACCATTTGTCAGCCAGCACAACTCCACTCCTGCCGAAGTTAAAAATAAAGAACAGCGACTTGATAACTGAACACACTGCGATACAACTCCTTCAGGAACTCGAATTAAAGGCATTAGAAATCCGCGCTCAACACCCTGCAGCGGCAGCACAAGTCACACATTTTACACGATCCCAGGCCCAGACCAGGGCGCACGGACAAGAATCACCAATATCCAGCGCTAGTGAAGCAGATTGCTTGCCAACACTCCACCCCCTATTTTTCCAGCAACTGCAAATCACAGAGTAGAAGACTGATAATCTGCTCGCGCGCATCACACAGTTACTGGATACAGCCGCTGTTAAGGCAGAGAATTACACGACAGAGGCAGTCCTAGATATAGACACTATTTTGGAAACAGTGAAACAGGACCTAGACAGGACAGTAGAAGTAGTGAAGTCCACACAGTACGACATTACACCACCGATCAGTGACGACATATCAGGTGACGAGCCACCTGGCAACGTAACACATGTGTCATACACGGGGAGTGAGAATAATTCCACTCAAAACAACACAAACCCAGATACATCAGCACACGATAGAAGTGCGGACACCATAAACGAGCAAGAAATGAACAGGCACACGAAATATCCAATGATCCACCCCACAAAGTTCACGGGGGAGGGCCAGGATCCCGAGGAATACCTCAAGGCCTTCAATAGAACGGCTCGGATCAATGGCTGGAGCGACGAAGTCAGGAAACGGCTCCTCCCTGCATACCTCACGAAAGTGGCCATGACATGGTACGAGCTCCATGAGGACAATCTGGAAGATGCCACATGGGAGGATATCACTCTGCTGTTGAAAAGTGAATTCCAGCTCACACCAGATGATGAGGACCTGAATGACCAAATTAGACAGAGGTCACAGGGACCTACAGAAAGTGCACAGACATATGTAAATGCAAAACTGCTCATGTGCGACAAGTACAACGCAGCTATGACGCATAAGCACAAAGTTAAGTTGCTAATGCAGGGCTTTAGACCATCCATCGTGGACAAGTTATGTATGCATAATGAATAACCCCACGGTCCAACACATGCTCAACAATATCAAAACAATAGAGGCAGGGAGAAAGATCATGGAAAAAGCTACGGAGAAAGCCGTGAATCAGCACTTTCATCCACAAAAGGACGACACCAGTCAGAAGATGGATGAGTTAGTGGACAGGATGGAGAAGCTAACGATAGCTGCCATCCAAGCAGGCGGGAGACCGTTTAGGGGTGGACACACTGACACGGAAGAACTGTACTGTCCCGAAAGGGAAAGGAGGTACACGGAAAGGAGACACTACGAGCGGGAGACAACACACTACCCTCCACAGCGGCCGACAACACCATATACGCAGGACAGGCCACATTACCCTCCGCGGTATTCACCGGGCCCATACTCAAACGTAGAGCCAACATACCCCTCACGGCGACCGTCATACCCATACACACCGGAGTACTACCCTTCAGAGTACGACCACAGCATCCCCCGGCGAAGCAGCCCACCACCGAGCAGACAGGACTATGCTGCCCCACAGTATAGGGGAAATGGGGACTATCGGGAAACCCACCCCAAGCAGGCAAGGCTATGCAGCCCCACAATATAGGGGAAATGGGGACTATCGGGAAAACCCACCCCCAAGCAGGCAAGGCTATGCATCCCCACAACATAGGGGAAATAGGAACTATCGGGGAAGCCCACCCCCAATCAGGCAAGATTATGCATCCCCACAATACAGGGGAAACGGGGAGTACCGGGAGAACCCACCCCCAGGCAGACAGGGGTATGCACCCCCGCAGTATAGGGAAAAGGGGAATCGCCGGGAAAACCCGCCCACGCAGCAGCAGACGTACACCCCACCCTGGCGGAAACAAGAAAACAGACCACTGGTCAATAACCGCAAAACAACAATCCCACAGAAAGGACGGGAGACCAGGGACACGTACACAAAGGGACCAGAACACTATCCACTCCCCGACGAACACCCGAGGGAGTTTAGGGACGAGGCACCCCGGCGGGCAGACAGGGGGGCAATACTTCCCACACCCAGTTACCCACCGCAAGCGAGGAGTTGGCGCAGCCACCCCGAGGGGGGACAGACACACGGCACGGGGAGACGCACGCCCACGTTTCCAAAAAACGCTTAGACGGGGAGGTTCGGCCAGCTAAAAAAAAGCGACGGAGGTTCCACCCCTAACACAACACCAGAGAGGCCCCTCACCTAATCAGACTCGCAAGAACAGGGGGAAGAAGCAGCCAACTAAAGCCAAGGCTGACGATCCGCCCCCGGACCGTTTCCAAACACACCCCGTACAAGGGGACGACAACTGTCTATTCAGGGCCATTAGCTTTTTAGTCCGCCATACCGAGGATCACCACAGGGAATACAGACGGAAAACGGTCCAACATATCCTGGCCAACTGGAAAGAGTACCGGGATTTCGTGTCGGACGAACAGGAAAACCCATTCCAGACCGGGGCAGACTACCAAAGATACATGGGTAGGGATGGTACCTATGCCGGTGCCGTAGAAGGCAAGGCAAGGTACTTGAGATGAGCATACACGTACACACTGACGTACACTCACCGCCACTATTCACAACCCCGGGATTTGACAGGGCCCTGCACATACTATTTACGGGGAACCCTAGGGCGGGACACTATACGCCCCTCACAATCACGCGCGAACAAAACGAAGGCAAATCCACACCCTCCAGACGGGAAACTATACCCCCTACACCACAACACGGGGCGGGAAGTGACCCCACACAGGCGCAGGACGCGAGCTCACTTGGCATAGGGGAGCCAGCAACAGGAATCGAACTCGCGACCGCCTGAAACAAAAAACGAGGTCACAAGTGCAAACGTAGGGTTAGGTTTGCAGACACACCCTCTCAGGAGGAAGAAGGGAACAACACACCTACACAGAAACTGGGAACTGTGAACACATTAAACGCTCGCCAGAATCCCTGTATTTTCACAGCGCGGGCAGTGAAGAGAGCAGGCAGTGTACTGAATGGGCACATTTCGCTGACCGAGATAAAGAACTCGAGCCAGGAAGTAAGCCGAGAGGCCAAGCGTGCCAAGTACAATGAGCGGCCAGCTCCGTGCTTCTTCAGCACAAACGTAACGCAGGGCATCAACACTGGCACACACAGGAGCAAGGACATTAAGACAGTAACAACAACAACAACATACACCCTCTACAATACATCCTTACAGGGAAAAGGACTCCAGTTATCGGCACTGGCAGTACACGCCAGCATAAATGGCCACAGGGTGCAAGCCCTCGTTGACACTGGCGCAGCGATGAGCTGCGTCAACAGAAAACACGTTACCGAAGGGCAGATACACGGTGTCACGGGTGACATCCGGCTGGTAGCGGCCAATGCTCAGACGCTAGAAAACACGGGGGTGGCAAATATACACCTCAGGCTAGACCATTTTGCCACAACACACCCCATGTTCGTTATAGAACATCTTTCTGCGTCAGCAATAATTGGCATGGATTTCCTCGCCAAGTACGAAGCTAGCATAAAATTTGCTAGCGGCAAGATGTTTTTAGGGCATGACCAAAGGCTCACCACACATCCCATGGTATACACCAGAAACACAGATGGGATTCGAGCGGAGCGAGAAATCCACGAGCACCAGGCCTCCACACTGAACACAATCAGCAAACACACAGACACACACACAGATAAGACGGTCAATCACACTCACAGACAGGACCTGACACCGGAGCAAAATAGAAGGCTCACGGAGCTCCTGGAAGACAATAGGGATATCTTTGCCCATTCACTGAAAGACCTAGCGGTGACAGACCTTATCGAGCATCATGTCACTCTCACCAGTGACCGGCCAGTCCACCAGCCCCCCTTCAGGGTGAGTCAGAAGGAGAGGCACGCTATCGACACTCAGATTACAGAGATGCTCGAAGCGGGAGTCATAGTGCCGGTGATCTCGAACTACAGTGCTCCCCTCTTGCTGACCAAGAAGCGAGATGGTTCCCACAGGTTCTGTACAGATTATTGTAGGCTCAATAAGTTAGTAGAAAATGACAGTTATCCACTACCACGGGCCGACACCTATTTGGATGCCCTCGGTGGGGCCAGCTGGTTCAGCTCGATGGACTGTTATAGTGGATTCTATTCAATCCCCGTCTATGAACCGGACAGGCACAAGCTGGCGTTTGTTACAGAAAACGGCCTCTATACCTATACAAGGTTACCAATGGGCCTCCGTAACGCCAGCCAGACCTTCCAAAAGCTAGTGGATAAGACATTTTCAGGGCTAATATGGCGCTCGATGCTAGTCTACGTGGATGGCATAACGGTCTTCTCCAACACCTTTGACGAGCATCTCGTACATTTGGAGGAGGCTTTCTCAAGGATCAGAGAGGCCAAATTAAGGCTTAAACCTGCGAAGTGTCAATTCGCCAGACAGCAGATTAACATATTGGGCCATATTGTCAACAGAGAGGGCATTATTCCCGACCCAGTGAAGACGGACGCAATAACGGTCATCCCGATGGCCACAAATCTGAAACAATTGCGTAGCTTCATTGGTCTCGCTTCCTATTACAAAAAGTAAATACATAGGTTCGCGCACATCGCCCACCCCCTAACCGAACTCACACGTGAGAAGACGCCCTTCCAAATTAAACAGGAACATATAGATGCTTTTAACACACTTAAGCACCTATTGACCACCCCACCATTGCTGCAACACTTCCATAGTGATAGGCCCACATTTTTACAAGTGGACGCAAGCCAGTATGGACTGGGAGCGGCCCTATTACAGGAAGATGCGGAGGGGCGAATACGGCCAGTAGCTTATGCTAGCAGAAAATTAACGGCCGTCGAAACTAGATACTCTGCCACAGAACGGGAAATGCTGGCATTTTCATGGGGAGTGAACTATTTCCGGGTATACCTCTATGGTATCCAGTTCACGGTAATGACTGACCACGCGAGCCTGCCTTTTTGGGACAAATTCAAAAACCCAAATTCGCGACCCAATAGGTTTATATTCCGCCTTTATGAATATAACTTCGTGGTCAAGCATAAGAAAGGCGCTACACACCTAGAAGCAGATGGGTTGTCGAGGCTGCCAGTAGCCGACCCCCCAGATGAAAATAAGGACCACGAATGGGACGACATGCCGACTTTTGCCCTGACGGTGGTTAACATAAAGCAGGAGCAAGCGCATGACCCATACTTGAAACAGATTCCAATGGCACTAGAAAACTTGGAAAAGGTGGAAATCCAAGACAGCACGGCTGTCTAGGCGATTTTTCCTAGACAAAGACGGGGTACTAAAATTTAAACCCACAGCCATGCATGATAATGCACCTATAGCGGTTCCGGACTCATTGAAAGAGAGTATCATGACCGGACACCATAATAGCCCAATGGCAGGGGCACATTTGGGTACGCATAAAACATACCATAGAATCCGGGACAAGTATTACTGGGTAAACATGAAGGGCGACATAGACACCTTCGTAAAGACATGTCACACTTGCCAGCGATTTAAAGCAAGACCTGGCAAACCTCATGGATTACTCAACCCTATTCCCGTAGGAGAGCTATTCCATAGAGTCGGGATAGACGTGAAAGGCCCCATCACTACATCTGATAAAGGTAATAAATATATACTTGTGGCCACAGAGTATCCTACCCGGTATATGATTACAAAGGCTGTTCCCAAAGCAGACACGAACAGCATAGTGGAATTTCTATTTGACATAGTCACGCGATATGGCCTATTCCAAACCCTACTATCCGATAGAGGGACTATTTTCACCTCGAGAGTGCTCCAACAGTTTTTGGAGGTACTAAGGATAAGGGCATACACAACCACGAGTTTTTTCCCACAAACCAATGGACTCACGGAAAGTATGAATAAAATAATTGGAATAGCGTTAGCCAAGTTCACGGGGGACACAGGGACGGACTGGGATAATTATTTGCAGCCCATTACATTCAGCTACAACACTTCTATATCCACGGCCACAAAACACTCTCCACACTTCCTGTTGCACGGATATACACCCAGAAGTCCCATAGATAACATATGCATCCCACAGGACACTCTCCCAGACAACGCAGCCCGGTTAGAGTATTTGCAGATAGCTCGCATGAACGCCAGAAAGAACATAACCGCGGCACAAAAGAAGCAAAAAGAACGGTACGATCGACAACGGAAGACCGTGGAATACACACCCGGGCAATTGGTTATGGTTTCCAATTCCACCCGCAAGAAGAACGTGTCCGAGTTCCTCCTACCACGTTGGACAGGTCCCTTCAAAGTCTGCAGGAAGGTATCTGACCTGAACTATATAGTAAACGTGCGGCATGGACACAAACTCATCAAGGACACTATACACGTCCGCCGTATGAAGTCATATTACACCCGGAAAACAACACCTACAGGTAAAGGCGGGAACACTGCCAAAAGGAAAGGAAATGATTCCACTGGCAGACGTAAAAAGAAAGCCAAGAGATAGCCTTTGAACCCCGATGACCTCACCGGGATACGAACCTAATACTGACAAAACTGTCCCGGAGACACAGGCCCAAAAGGCAACAGGAATGATTATCCTGAACAAAGATGGTCTCGAACCCGCGACCTTCTGAATACCAGGAGCGCAAGGTCGGGTAGCCATCCAATTGAAGGATACAGCGACAAGGGACAGTCACGCTAACAGGAATATATTCGAACCAGGGCTACAACAACACAAAATTTGGGGATACAATATATATGAACAGAGGTAGGATCTTTTACATAACGAGGAACCCAAAGCACACTGTATACGCTGACAATAGAAAGGCGCGTCAGCAAACCCACGCATATCGTCTCAACACATGTGGTAAGCGGACCGCTGGACTAGGCGAGCAAGTACTTCCTACACAATTGAAACTTGACACTATCGCCAGTCAGCGATAAGACATACATGAACATGCGACTATCGCGTGTGCCAGACTGGCTAAGAGTGCTTTCGCTCCGGTAGTAATATACACAGTCATTCACGCCATTTTCGAAGACGGATAACTCCCGAAATTAAAATACGAGGGACGTTCCGAATAACAAAAAACACTCACACTAATGTATATTTTCATACGCGTGTCTCAAACATACAATACACGCCATGGTACATAAAACACAGAAATTGTAGTACCGAGGCCTTAGCCCAAGGCATGTGCGAACACACAGAAACACGATACAAACGTGCCAAAAAGGAAGCTAGCCAACGGCATTTTTGGCGCGACAACACAATCAGAGGTCACACTAGGGACGCACAAAATCCCAACAGACTACGCAAACATAAAACACGGAGCGCTACACGGGATCACGGGTCCGAATACCCAGTAAAACCGGACGCCGTGACAAACAAGAACTGTCGACCGACGAAAGATCAGTTACATACAACACACGGGTTTTTCAACATAGAAAGTCAGAAAACCCAGCCACCGTGACCAGACACCAGATAGACCCATTCACAGGGGAAAATTCACTCCCACCTGGACGGATATTAGCCAAAATTAAGGCAAACCGCAAGTACGTCCAAATTAACCCAGGAATATGGATACGGGAACAGACAATTACACGGACAGCATTGCAAAAACAGCATGCATACACAATTCCATACAGGAAAAAACACATGCCCACATACAGACAGTGGCGAAAGTCACGTTCCGTCAGCCCTCATACATAACATTAGAAACTTTCTGTATACAAGGACGCAAAAACAAATACAACAAAACACTGAGTTGCGAATAAGCGAATTCCCGCGCGTTGCAACACTGTTGCCGGTAGATATTTTTTTCATAACAAGACGTGACAATGACTTGCAAACATGATGACACCGGCACAGAAAACAATAATAATAACGACATACAGTGACACGGATGTTGACATAGGAAATGAGAGCGTCATTATAATAGGCTCCGCTTCCAATAATGCACAGATACCGTGGACCGTATTAATCTCGGGAACACAGGATCTCATAGCCCTCCATTACCGACACTAGGAACGTGTCTACAAGGGCGATAACAATTAGCCACGCGACACGCGATAAGACTTAGCCGATAGCATCGCACGCGCCCGCATGCGGCAGCGGTAAGCGATCTCACACACGCAGCCGTGCTAATTAAAGCCACGGACACTCCCTTCCCACACGCGCCCAACAATCAGGAGCGGATGCAGACAGTTTCAATAAGGGGACAACCCCCCCTAATAACTTCTTTTCTTGCTTTTTATCTTTAAAAACCATTATAGGCGATCAGGCCATGACTATTCATACATACAGTCACTTGCTACTCTAACGTTATGAACAGGAGACCAGGTTAGGCCGTGACGTCACAGCGTCACTGCACTCCAACCTCCCAAGGGCAGCCCGAGGGTAGTGCCAACAGACACAAACATTTCTACACAACATAGGTTTCACAGACCCACAGGCACTCCACAGACTGGTATTTTAGGAAACGGGAGATGCTTTATGGCATCCCAACTTAGCCAGTGTACATCCCAAGGAGCATATAGTGACTAAGAGAGGATGACTCACCACAATAGGAGTAGAGATGGATAGTGCCATCAGGATGGCCATGGTACCAACTACGGGCTACCATACCAGTAACCTTCTTCCTACATATCCTGTCACCTACAACACTATCCAACACAAACATACAGACACATAAAAACAGCTAGACTACATTTCAAAATATACATCGGGGTTGATAGACTTCATGCGTTTAACAAATTAAGGTATGCTTCACCTTGGCCCCAAACGCCTACACCTGAATATTAGGGGTGAGTCGGAAACAATATCAAGCGTAATGCACATCTCTATGCAGAGAGATGAGGCCACATTTATATTAACAAGTATTTTTATTAAATAATCCCGCATGCAAGGGACATAGACTTATTATACCTTGACACATGCTTAATCCTCAAGTGAGAGCGGATACGCCTCATATCCATCCCCATGCATGGAATATCCTATCCACATACCAGGGATATTATTATTATTACACCTGCATGGCATTTTTAAAATTTTGCACACCTTGGAAAAACCTACCCCATCCACTCACTGTAAAGACCTCCTAGCAGCAGCATCGGCTCCCGGCCACCATAAACATGGAGTCCAACGATGCACGATTCCCTCCTACCACGCTTTAAGCCCATTCAGCAAATAACACCCCCGGATCCTAATAGCAAGGGGCCCAACGCCATAAAAACCTACTAACGCCTCTAGGAAATTACCAAGGCATTACCGCTGGAAATCCGACATGGCACTTACGAGCCTAAAGTAGACTATGCAATTAGAAGATCCTACAACCCCAGAACACTATTTTTTTACATAATTACATGATACACACAAACTTATTTACATATCACACTTATTTTTTTTAAAAGGAGTCTGACATCACACTGGATGGTGATGAGATGCAAACGGAGAACAGAATCGCTACACAAGAACAGAGCTGGAGAAGGCGATGATGAGGCCTGACCCAGTTTAATGACTAATAGACGAAGGGTGGAAGCATCGATGACTTAGCGCGGGCAAACGTCGAGTCCTAGGGTGTGTCTAGCCTACCCCCTTGTCGGAGACAGTTACACCCACTATGCGCCACGGTCATCGAAGCCAAACCTGCAGGGGCTTTTGACGGCTAGTAGGAGAATTAGCCAGCTCCACACTAGACTCAGGAGACGAACCTAGAGACGACCACACTAGGACTAGACTTCTAGTTAGCATGTAACCTAAGTAGAGCTCCTATGGCGGGGAGCAAGTCTTCCATTTCGAGGAAGTGAAGATAGTGTGCCAAGGGTCCAGCGGGACAACCCCTGGCCACGCAAGACCTCATTCGGATATGGGGCGAAGAGGATTCCCGGACGCTAAATTCCTGGATGATATTATTTTATCGGATGATATTTTCCCGAACGATGTCCCGTGCCCACATAAATGGATGACAGCGAGTCTCCAGAGCTTAAATGGTCACGCAGCGGGCGGCCAGAGATGTAAATGAGGAATGCGGCGAGCCCTCAAAGGGGTTCTGTGGGCAACCCAGCACTAAATACAACAGAATGATAAATGGCGAATAATGCCAACACAGGCAGGTATAAGATCAGCGGAAGTACACAGAACGGAGTGGAGGCACTGAAGCCGTCCGACCCATCAGCGAGGCATACGATGCAGCCACTGGAGCTGACCGACCCCGACAATACACGAGACGTCCGAAGAGGTCTCAAGGGCGGTGGCATTATCCAAGCCGACCCTTAAAACGCTAGGCGACATATGCGAATAATAATATTTGGCCAAGGGCATATTCATAACCTGTCTTTATATTTCAGCACAGAGCTCCACCACTGCAGCATCGTGGGAGCACAAACAACCAGATCCATGACATCAGGTAAAAGTGACGTCACATACACACTTCACACAATGAGTATACACTGAGGAGACATACAATCACACAGGCACACAAGAGGGTAGAAATTAGTAGCATCATAGTATACGGCCACCTTAGACTAAGTTAGATTTAGTGGCACTATATATTAAGATCTACCAACATAAAGGGTATTTTTATCAATGTCGTGTAATCCACTTTTTCAGATTGACAGCGAGCTAACACGGGTGCGCACAATGGCGCATGACCGGCATTAATAGATTCCATTTTTTTCAGGGCAAGCAGACACATATGCATTCACCCCTTGTAAATATAGCCCCCAAACACACATACCCTACACTAACTATGCCACACACACATACACTGTTTTTCAACTATTTCAGTCGCGCCCATAAGGCGACGGCGCTGCGATCAGCATCGCCAAGTGACCGTGGGGCACCGAGCGATGCTGACGAAACCACACATATAGAAACGCTTCATCAATGAGCGACATACGGCAGACAGGGGCAGCGCAGATGTTGTAAGCGCCCACCCTCGCTACCAAGGTGATTTTTTCCTACCTACGAGGAAAAACTCACGATAGGTAAATAGATGAATTAGCGGCATGACCACTAAAGAGCGGCTACAAAGGAAATAGCAAACGAAGGGAGAAGGAGTAGCCAAAACGAGAGCGCTCAAAGAAGGCCTAGAGAGTGAAAAAGAAAGTATCAGGCTCATGAGCAGAAAGGTATAGTAATAAGTACTTTATATTGTATCATAATTGTAAAAACATTGTAAATCCTAGACACACACAACAATATTAACACACGAGTGTATACCTATGCATATGTAACACCACTCAACACTGAGTATACTGTTTTCCTTTCCTTCCTTTCTACTAACGACAAAATTTGTGAAGGTGTCCCGTTTCATCCCAACAATAAATCATTCTGATATACCATTAACTTATACCCTGGGGCACCTGTTTTTCTATTTTCTTCCATCGTTTATACAATACCTTGCAGGGAGCAATTTTTTTCTCCACACAGCGTCGGACGGCACAACCACCCGTCCATCCATGGTTTCTTTTTTCCTTCCTGCATAATACCAACATGCATATAACTTCAAAAACATGTATTTTCTTTGTATTTTATATTTTTATTATTTTTAATGTCGAATTCCATAGTGATTAGTTTTAGATAAACAATTAACTATGTATACCCACAACCCACCCCCTCTGAGCACACGCTAAACTCACAACACCACCAGAACAACACGACACCGACACTGAAGAAAAAGAAGAAGAGGGACAGGCAGAAAACGACGAAACACCATCACAACGACACGCCCACTCTACTTCCCGTTCGCGAGGACGCGAACTAACGACGGAGGAGTCTTGTACAGCCTGGGGGGGGGGGGCAGTACCCCCTGAGAGCCACCCCTCCATCTTCTACCAAAACCACCCCAACTGGAAACATTATAATTCCAGGACATATCTCTACACAGCAAGCGGTGACCACCTAAGCCTAGGAGGTTGGCCAACGGCTTGCAAAACACACATAAACATTTACACTAACAACTATCTGGGGCAGCTACACTGATGCAATGCTGACCAAGCAGCGCCGAAACGTATAAGAGTGGAACCTGGACAGGAGGAATTATCTGATCTGTTCTGTTCTGTTCTGTTCTTCGCCAGCGGCCCTGCCCGACGTACGTTCCAGCTCTTCACCAGGTGAGAACTAGTTTGTGCTCAGACTCCTTTAATTCTTGTAAACACCTACCCTAAACTTGTACACATCACAAATTGTATTTCATATTTGTCTAAACTTCCCAAGAGGGACATCAGCTTACATCTACTGACCAATAAATACATGGTCAGTAAACTACACGCTTGTTACTAATTACACTCCACTTCACATCCTCATACCCAACCTGACCTTAGTCATAATTGCCCGTGACCATAGAAGCCAATAACTGCATCGTCAGATTCCATTGTACTCGAGCACACGACTCGACTGCAGAGCACTGAATCACTGACGCTGCACATTCATTTAATAGCTCATCCTTCTCAGCTGGTAAGGTAGTTTAGCAGCCGGCACTAGACATTCATCCCCTGGCAGATAATTGCATTCTGCAGGAACGCCCCCAATAGCTTAAGCATTTACACCAACACACTACACTGGTAGTCTCTCCCGATTACGGGGAACTACTCTCATTTCGGAAGCTGTTCTCTAAATTGGCACATCTACACTACAGTGTCCCCCCCCCCCAACCAAGGGATAAAACAATATCCACCCCCTCCATTCTCATTAAAGCGTCCTCTTCTGCTACGTTGGCGGCGACCTCTGGGTCTACCTCCACAACAGCCCTCTCTTCGTCGCCTGCTACGGCCTCTCCCACGTCTGCCTCTATGAACTCGGTGATTTCGGTCTCTAGGACCACGGCGATTTCGATCTCAACGACCACGTTTTGTCTTTTCCACTTCTTCATTTAATTTTCTGTTATTTCCTTCCATCTTATCTACTCTAGTGTCACCTACGTTAAGTCTCTCTTCAACTTTCTCAACTAGCTGCTCATTACAGTCTTATCTTCCTGAATCTCTTTGATCAGCTCGTCTATTCTGTCATTAGTTGCCGCCACCTGTTTCTTAGCTGACTCATGAACATATTCTTTAACTGACTCTACTTATTTAGTGACAGACTCCTTTACTGCATTAAATTCTGAACTAATGGTGGCTATCTCCTTACTTACAGTACCTATTTTCTTACTCACAGACTCCTTCACTTCTCCCATTTCTTTACTTATAGACTCTCTCTGCTGTTTCATAGACTCTATGTTCTGGAATACTAACTCCCCATGCTGCCTAATTTCTCTTATCTCCTTACTCACAGACTCCTGCATCCCTGTGATCTTGCAAAGCATCATTTGTAGCAAATCCGGATTCACATCCCCTCCATTCCTTTCTCTACTGGTATATTATCCTCTGACATTATATTGCTCAGAACACTCTGATCTTTCTCTTTCCTTCCACGAAAGTTTGGTTTCGAAGAAGTCTTCACCGTCTCATTGAACGTCACTAATTCCTTAACCTTCTTATGGACACTGTTTAAATTTTCAACCTCAATTAGATTTCCTACTCTTTCTTCTTTAACCTCCCCATCACTCTCACTCTCTTCTTTCGACGATTCAGAATCACCCTTAGTCTTAGCATCATTCTCTAATATAACAGCAATTTTAATCTTACTTTCCTTAGCTGCCCCACGTTGAGGTGCAATTTTGTGACTCCCCTTCAAGGGGTTCTGAATAGATATAACAGGGTCTCAAGGTGTTGCGCACCCAAGGAAAGTAATAAAAGAGCTGAGTGTGGTTCTAACATGGACAAAACACTGGTGGTAAACTCAATTATCAGCAGCAATCAATCACTCCCCGGTGAAATACACCTCTGGCTTAAGACACTTCCTTAATCAATATTCCTTTCATGCATATCTTGCTAATAGAACTTTCCTTTATTTCCCTTTTTAATTTCGTCTCAAACATTACTCTTCCAAAGTATTATTTGTTTTCTTACCTCTAAAACATAACAACATAAAAATAGTATTACTCTTATACCAAAGCCCCCTTCTATATATTGGTGTACAACTTCATAGAAACCTCCAACTTAGGGCACCACAGAATGTCCAGCCCAGGCTCCATGGCAGCCATGTTGCACCCATCATATGACTAATTTGTGCAGTCACAATGCTTACATATTGAGGCCTATTGTTTGCAATGCCAACTTGGATGTTTTTTTATTACCGAAATATTTCTTTTCAGCCGTTACACATTCATATTGATATGTTATGTAATACAATAGTTGTAACTTACTATGGATCCATAGTTCTTAACATTTATGTCATAGATTCCTCGGCCTGTAACTCCATAACCAATTTGCCACCCGGACGAGAAACTAGGATGGCTGGCATATTCCTGAGAATGTTCATGTCAAGGTTAGTCAAGAACAACATGAATACCTAATATTGGGAGCATTGAAATAACTGTTTCTGAACTAATCACTGCTGTGAGCTGTTTTCACTTGGATGGACATTGCTGTCTGCTGCAAAACCATGTCTTCAAGGATTGTTGATGTTGTTGCTGCTTAAATGTTGTGGACATTAGCCATATCAACTTGCGTACGGATACCGGCGTTCAGCGTTGCGGGTAGCGAGCCAAATACTTCCATATCTGAGAATATTGATGAGTGTGACAGTAGGTTCTCACAATTGGAAACAGACACACCCAGTCTGTCAGATGTTTTATACTGCGGTAGTATCCTGGGGGAGTGGGTTGAGAAAGTGCAGACCTATCTTCCCGGTAACTGTATGTATAGGTTGGACTAGGATTGGGAAGGAGGCAGCCATGGCCTAAATTAGGAACCATCATTTGAGTGTATCGCTGTGGTGTGAACTAAGCCGAACTCTTCTCATTTTTGCATGTTCTGAACAGACTAGAATTAATTCTTGTTTGCAATCAAACCCAGGACCTTTAGGACATGGGTCTTAATATGATGGCTACTCTTGAGATCACTGAAGGTGGCTCATGTTTTAAGGATGGCAAACAATGTTTACTCATGTAAATCTATGCACAAGGGACTAATAACGTTTCTTTAATATACTCTACTATTCTGTGCCATACCAGTACTGTTTTAAGGTGTAGCACGTTTTATGTTCCTTAGTATATGCAGGAATTTATTGATGTTTGTACTGTTGCACTGGGGGTTGTTGAAGTCTTGTTTTGTGCATTAGAAATTTATGTTATGTTTTGTTTAGTTTATTTCTCTGATTTTATATGATAAAGGCCCAAATACTATCATATCTGGTATTTTGTGAAAGCCAACCCCATTGACAAGTTAGGAAATTTCAACTATTAGGTTGTGTGTTGAACAAAGCGTGGGGCCTAAAGCCACATGGATTAAAGTTGAAGTAAAATTGAACAAAGAATTTGGGGCACTAACCTGTGATATCCAACTCTGACTGCCTTTGCACTGAGCCAATACGTTGGACATGCTAATGCATAAACCAATAACACGGATGCACTCTCGACATAAGCTCAGAGATTGAGTAACGGAAGCCTAAGTTGGAGGTTGCAAGTTCGTGTCTTGTATGAGTCTGACATTATATTGGAGAGAAGCGGAGAAATGGAGGTCACTTCGACTGTAAAGCCTGGAGCACCCATTGCAACGGTCTCGAACGGGGTGTTAGGAGAGTGTGCAACCCTCACTTCAAAGGACTATGCAGTAATCATCGCTGGAGCAAACGACATCTATAGAAACGAGAGTAAAAAGGTAACCAAAGATTTAAAGGGTACATTGCCATCCATGCTTAACACAAATGTCATTATTGTAAACATTCCGCAGAGATACGATTTAATTCCCAAATCATGTGTAAATGTAGGAATAGAGGCTACAAATGGAAAAAATCGTAACATTTTTAAAATTTGAAAGAGTTTTCCAAATGTCCAAATTATAGATGTAAGTAAATTAGACAGGAAGTTCCACACTCGACATGCCTACACTTAAATAGGTTAGGAAAAGGGTATCTTAGTAATGAAATCTGCAAAATTGTAAATTCAATTGGTAAGAATAGTTCAACAGTAATATCTTTAGAGTGGAAGCAGGGAAACTTGTAAAAGAAGCCAAACGTGAGGTTTGGCATTCAGATATATTAACACCGGTTATCAGACAGATTCTACACACACCCAAAGTACACGGGGCTACATGACCGCGTTGTCGCAGCCCCTAAACTTAAGAACCAACCAACCAACCACCGGTATTCAGATCTTTCGATGTCAAATTTAACTGAGTGGAACAATGGTATTTCGGATTTGTCTAGCAACGATAATAATAGCAATTATGATAATAATAATAATAATGTAAATAAATCACCAACACAAGCTTGCAAAAGTAACAAATTTAAAATTTACCACCAGAATGTTCAGTCTCTCTATAATAAAATTGATTACATAAATCTAATGCTTAAAAATGAACTTAATGACATCTCAGCACTATGTATTCCAGAACTTAGGCTGAAAGAGGAACAACTCGAATTAATTCAATTCCCAGGGTTTATACAAGCTAGTAAATACTCTAGAACTAATATTAGCCATGGTGGTACTTGTATCTTCTTAAGAAAGAATTTAGACCATGAACAGTTAACAGCTTATGATTATCTAATTATGGAACAGGATTTTGAATTCTCTGCCGTAAAAATACAGCAGTTTAAGTTAATAATTGTATGCGTATGCCGTTCTCCGTCAGGAAAGTTTCCTTTATTTATAGATAAATTTGAATTGTTACTCAATAACATGATCAAAGTAAATTTCGTTATAATAATTTGTGGGGATGTAAATGTGGATTTCTTAAAATTTGATAGAAATTGTGAATTATTAAAACAATTACTAATTTCCTATGGATTGAAACCTACAGTAAATACCCCAACAAGAATAACAAAATTTAGTAAAACCACTCCTGATAAAAAAAATAATACAGATACAGTAGATATCACCATTCAATAGAAGTCTATTGTCCGGGTTTTAGTGACCACCATGGACAAATACAGAGTTTTGAACTACCCGAAACAATCAATAATAATGATAATGGAGTAAAATCAAAGTGCAGGTCATTCACTGAAACAAATGTTACATATTTCAATGACTTATTAAATAAGGAAACATGGTCAGAAATTTATAAACTAGAAAATGTAAATGATAAATTTAATGCATTTAACAGTACCCTAAAACACTATTTTGAAACAGCATTCCCCTTTAGACAAAGAACTGTTCAAAATAACAAAACTAGCAATTGGATAACAACAGGGATTATAAATTCATGTCAAAGAAAGACATTTCTACACAAATTATATATATAATCCCACACAACACCTGAATTCACTTTATACTATAAAAATACACTAGCATATTAAATAAGGTAATAATACTAGCAAAGAAAATGCATAATGATAATGTTATTTCCCAATCATCTAATAAAAACAGGGCTATGTGTTCTGTGATAAAGTAAGAAACTAGAAAGTCTGCTAAAATACAAAGCAACATTACACTGACCAGAAATAATAAAGTGATTAATAATCCAGAGGAAATAGCAAACACTTTCAATGACTATTTTCTGGAAATTCCACAAAAATTATTAAATAAATCACAGGTAAATACACTAAATTCTAATAATAAAATAAATATATGTAGTGATTCTATATTTATAAATCATGTCACAAGTGAAGAGGTAAGAATAGTTATAAAAGAGCTAAAAATAAACTTTGTGCTGGCATCGATGGTATCCCTGATGCAATTTGAAAGAAATGTGCAGAAAATATAATAAATCCACTTACACACTTAATAAACAGTTCAATTCTCTCAGGAACTTACCCGGATATTTCGAAGTTATCAAAAGTAATTCCAGTGCACAAAAACGGTTCAAAAGATGAATTAGATAACTATCGTCTTATTACCTTACCAACTGGTATCGCAAAAATTGTGGAAAAAATCATGTATAAGAGACTGATAAGTTTTATAGAAAAAAATAAAATATGATCAAACTCACAACATAGATTCAGAACGGAAAAATCTACACAGACAGCAATTTATGAATGTATTAATAATATACTGAAATTAATTGACAATAAGGAACATGTAACTGGCCTATTCTTGGATTTATCGAAAGCATTTGATGTTGTTGACCATAAAATCCTCCTTACCGAACTAAATCAGTATGGTATTAGAGGTTTAGCTAATAAATGGATAGAGTCTTACTTAACAAGGCGTAAACAAATAGTAAGCTTGAGACACAAGGATGATGGAACCAAATTACTTAATGAAACATTGTCCAATGAGGGAATTATTGAATTTAGAGTACCCCAGGGATCGGTTTTGGGCCCACTACTCTTTCTTCTATATATCAATGATATAACACAGAACGTTCATTCACATAAGGAAATTTTGTTTGCGGACGATACAACACTCGTAATAAAAGGTGAAACTAAACAGGTCATACAGCAGTCTGCTGACTCCGTTACAGGAGAGTTAACCAAATGGTCACAAGATAATCGCCTCATAATAAACTATAAAAAAACAGTATGTCTAAATTTCCACACTATACAGAATAGGAATCCTGCGAAACCCAATATAACATTAAATGGTCATCAAATAGAAAATAAATCAGAAACAAAGTTTTTAGGATTATGGATACAACAAGACTTGAAATGGAATAAACATATACAATATCTGAATACTAAACTGAACTCGATGTGCTTTGCGTTACGTATTTTGAAAACCTGCACTAGCATGCACACATTAAGAAATACTTATTTTGCTTATTTCCATTCATACTTAAGATATGGGGTCATATTTTGGGGTATGTCGCCAGATGTACTAAGCACGTTTGGGATACAAAAGAGGGCGATTAGAATTATGGCAAATGTAAACTCTAGAGAATCATGTAGACCTCTGTTTAAAGATTTAAACATTCTCCCACTGCCCTGCATATATATCTTTGAAAGTATTATGGTTTGTGAAAAGAATTTAATGATTAAAAAAGATGTTTTTCTTAAAACAAACAATGATGTTCATAGGCATAACACAAGACAAAACCAAAACATTCATATTTCACACACACACACACACACACACAAGCATACATCAAAAAGGAACTCATCACACATGAGTTAAATTATACAAAAAACTACCCCACTTGCCCCAAAAATAAAAACTTTTGATAGAATGTTGAAAGCTTATCTGCAGTGTGATTGCTTTTACTCTGTAGTTGAATATCTTAGTGTATAGAAACGATGCAATCTATAATTATATTTTACTTTTCTATTTTTATTGTAATACCTAGCTGTAAGTTGTTGTATTTATAGAATTACGTTTTCATATTATGATAATAGAATAAGGTGTAAATAGTTGTCCAATAAGATTGTATCTCTTAAGATCTGTTATTATAATAAGTTATAAATAGTTATAGTATTAGTATTACTGTATATACCTATTAG
Source organism: Meconema thalassinum (assembly GCA_946902985.2). NCBI lineage: Eukaryota > Metazoa > Arthropoda > Insecta > Orthoptera > Tettigoniidae > Meconema > Meconema thalassinum. The sequence goes on from OX336395.1 coordinate 197,989,484, forward strand.
TACTTTTATTTTATAGATGTAAATTCTGACGTGTCCTATATCAAAAATGTATTGTATACATATATTTGATCAAATGGAAATAATAAAACTAACTATAATTGTCTGCTCTCCATCAATATGGTTTGTACACTTTGTAATATCCACGACCTAACATCCGAAATCCTCTATGCCCATTTACAGGATATTTTCTTGAGAAGCTTGGCTAGCATTCTTCCATGTTTAGTGTCTTATAAGTTTCATTCCACATTTATTGTATGTATAGTTTGATGTTTGTATTCTTACAGATCTCTCCACAGGATCCAGTTGAACAATAAGTTGCATGAAGCATACCAGAACCAGAATGCAGTTAGAATAGTGTGGTTCTTTTTATACTATACATGTACAATAATTGTATTTCTACATTGTGTAATGCAAAATAATGAAATAAAACCTTTTTCAATCTCCTATTGTTTTCAATTGTAACCGAAACTTTAGTAGGTTACAGAGCTTGCTTTTAGTTTCTTTCTGTTGGTGGTATTTTTTTTAAGGTTACCGACCATGGCCACCTATTGGTGGAGCACCACATGGAGTCCTAGTGTTTAGCGCCTATTGGATTATTTTATAGTTGTCTACAAGTAGGTGGCTTTGCTAATGGCAAGGTGGCTTTGGCTTAGGGCAAGGTAACCATGCGGATGTGTTATTCTGGGATAGTTTATGCCATGCGAAATGGAGGGGATTGATGGATAGTTAATCATATGAGAATGGTGAGGTTATCTGGTATGGCAATTGGGTTTTGGAGAAGAATTATTATAGAGAACATCTAGTAAGAAGGACATAAGCAGAAGTTTAATCAAATGCAAGAAGAAAAGAAAAGGAGTGTAAGAATTTGTGAGTAGTAAAGAATGAATGTTGTGGTTGACACTCTGCAAGAGATGCAGGTAATCGAAACCTGCATAAATGTCTGACAAACAGGTATTATTAGTTATGATTGCCAGAGATCAACCTGAAAAGAAGAATTATTATTAATAAATAGTGTATTTTTGTGAAGTCGGTATACTGTCTTTGTGATTCGTTTAGCGAGTATATCATCCCACTACCTTTAAGTGGCTAGCAGTATTATATAAATATTACAAGAGTCGCCCAACGTAGGGGCATTATTATATTTATTACAATGGCGCCCAACGTGAAAGCTCGAAGAATTCAATGAATCACACAAAGACAGGAATGGGGGAAAATAGTAGAAAGATGGAAGCTGACATGATGGCCATGTTGGAGACGCTTCTGCTCCGCTATGAAAAGTATGAAGGGATGTAAGAAAGATTGTCAAGGAAGCTTGGTGTGGTCTTTGGTAAGGTCAGTGAGCATTTGTCGGTGAAGCTTGATGAGGTCTCGGAGCATTTGTCGGAGAAGCTTGATGAGGTCTCGGAGCATTTGTCAGAGGTTATCCCAGACAGCCATGTTACTAGCCAGGTCAGTGAAGTCAGCGTAGAAGCCACTAATCTGGAAACTAACCTAGGTGGTCAGATTGCTGTTCATGAACAGAGCCACCCTGAAGTAGACAAGTTGGATGCTCAACAAGTTAAGCTGGAAGAGCAGACATTGGAGATCATATGCATTGTAGAAGAGAAAGTTGAGATGCTAGAATCTGTGAGTGTGTCTGTAGAGGAAGAGGAGGAGATGTGTGAAGTACGTGATGCTAGGGGGCGTAAGAAAAAAAATCAAGAAGTGGAAAAGATAAGGCGAGGTTGTAGAGGTATGTATCGGGGAGACCGTAGCAGGCGAAGAAGAGAGAGCAGTTGCGGAGGTAGACACAGAGGTCGCCGCCGACGTAACCGAAGAGGACGTTTTGATGAGAATGGAGGAGGTGAATATCGAAGGCGTGATAATGATGAAAATGGTAGCCTACTGGGGATACTTACCATTCTAGAAGAAATGATAGAGCTAGGTACAGAAGAGCAGTAGGAGTTCGTTATGTTAGAGCAAGTGTGAGATATGTAACCCAATACTATAATGAATTTAATGATGAAGATGCTGATGATGATGGCAAAGAGCCTAAAAGTATTGATATTTTTGATAAAGTTGATACCAAGAGAAGAGAGAAGTTGCAAGTTAAAGCTGAGAAGAAGGTTCATAGAGACATTAAATTACGAGAACAAAAGGAAAAGAAACATGAAAATCATCACAGGGGTGACGGACGTCAGACAGATAAGAGAATGAAGGATCAGAACAAGAAAAGGAGAGGAAGATAAGAGGCATAAAGGGAAAGAGAAAAGAAAAGATGAGAAGAAAGGAATTGTTGAGCAAGGTAAGACAGATGAGGAAGAGTAGGAAAATGAGGAAAGCAAGGAGAGAGAAGCAGGAATGTAAGACAAAGAGAATGAATAAGAAGAGGAAGAGATGTCAGGCAGATCGAGATAAGAGAGTGAAGGATCAGAAGAAGATAAAGGTAAAGATAAAAGAGACAAAGGGAAAGAGGAAAGAAAAGATAAGAAGAAACAATAAGAGCAAGATTAGGCAGACGAGGAAGAGAAGGAAAGAGAAGCAGGAAAACAAGAGAAAGGAGAAGAAGGAGAAACAGAAGAAAAGACAGAATCGCTGTGCAGAAATGTTGAAGAATGAGGAGAACGATAGTCCCGCTGAGGATGAAGATGAAGTTCTCAATCTTGATAACTTCAGGATTTTGGATTCTCTTAAGGGGAGTCGTAAACGTCCAAATCGGTTAATTTTGACATTTTCAATTTTTTACACATTAATAATATACGATTCATTCTGATTAATTTGGTATGTGTTTTATTATAATAGTCTAATAATTTCTATTTTAATTCCTTTTTATATATATTACTGTAATCGTAATTTTTCTTTAAAAAATCTTGCAAGGTTTTATAAACAGCATATCTCAGGAACTATTTGCTCTAGAAGGCTGTGGTTTGGCTTAAATTTGAAGGGAAATTCTGATACATCAGTTGGTTATTCTGTTAATTCAATATGGCGTCGGCTTTGATCAGTTAGCTTGTGTTTGAATGTAAACAAGTGGTAATATCTTTGATTTATTTCTATTTTTGTATATTGTACTCCTCAATTTGTGTTTTTTACAATGACAAAGCCTAAAGGTGTGTTTAACAAGAGAAAGAACAAAGGCAATCAGCATTATAGAACATACCCATGGATACAGCATGATGTAGATGCTGAACAAGGTGAAAATGTTACGTTGAACAATCCTAGTGAAAATGTTCAATCTCCACCCAGTGCTTCTAAAAGGAAACTGCATAACATAGGAGAAAAGTATATTGACATCAAAAAGATGAAACAAATATTAACATATTAATTAGTTTTAATATTTTGAATTCAGGTTTAAGTGACACTGTTAGTTGTAATATTTGTGGGGGGTGGGTGGAGGGAAGTGAAACTCGGTGAAAATACTTCAAAACGAAATGGACTGGTAACTAACCTTACAATAAACTGCACCAATTGTAAAAGCATGAAGAGTTTTTATACATCAGAGAAAACAGAGAAAACCCAGCTGTTTGAAAAGAATTTGAGGTTATTTTATGCACTCAGATGTATAGGAAAGGGTTTCTCAGCTGGCAAAGTGTTGTGTGCTATGCTAAATCTTCCCAACCCACCAACTAATGTTATTCGTTACACATCAGTGGTAGGTAAAAGTGTAAAGAAGATTGCTGAAGGCTCAATGAAGGTTGCCACAAGTGAATCTGTAGTAGAAAATGATAACAGTACTGACTTAGCTATATCTTTTGAGGGTCTTGGCAAAGGCGGGGTTTTCAGTCGAAAAATTCCTGGTAAAGTTCTAGATGTAGTGCCTATTACCGAATACTGAATGGGTTGTTTTCAAGCTGGCAAAGACATTACAAAGATATTGAAACACAAGGAATCATGCACCAAGAACTACGAAGTAACAAGTGGGGGCATGGAAGTTGCTTCTGCACTAAAAATATTTCAGCGTTCTGAAGAAGAGCGGGATGTTCGCTATGTGCAAATACTTGGAGATGGTGACTCCAAAACTTATAAGACAGTATCAGAGCCTTATGGTGATTTGGCAATTACAAAATTAGAATGTATCAATCATGTTCAAAAGAGGATGGGCAGACGTTTGAGGAACTTGCGACAACAGCTTGGCAAAAACCATTCTATCCTATGGTTTGACCATCAAGCGTCGACTGACAGACAAAACCATTGATGAGCTCACAAGCTATTATGGCATGGCTATCAGGAGCAACTCAGATAATTTGGATGGCATGAAGAAATCAGTTTGGGCTGTTTATTTTCATAAAGTCTCCACCGATTCTCAGCCGATTCACAACTTTTGTTCCCAGAACTGGTGTAAATACTTGAAGGCCAAAGAAACTGGTACGTTGGGTACATTTTCACACAAAAATGCAATAGCAAATGCTGTTATGCTTGCCATCAAGCCTGTGTTTAAGGATCTAGCCCACCCAGAGTTACTAAAGAAGTGTTTGAAGGAAAAAACTCAAAACACAAATGAGTCATTCAATAACATTGTATGGTCTAGACTCCCCAAAAATGTATTTGTGGGTATGCCAACACTGCAGTTGGGTGTGTATGTTGCAGTTCTTACATTTAATGATGGACATACTGCAAGACTACAAGTATTGGAAGATCTTGGTTTGCCAGCAGGTTTCAATACTATAAATAGTGCCAGGGCGTTGGACAGAGAGCGAATTATGAAGGCGGAAATTGCTGCAACAAACATGACCAAACAGGCCAGATCCAAAAGAAGGAGAGAAGCAGTTGGTGATGAAGATGGAGATGATGATGATGATTACCAACCAGGATGATTTTGAAGTGAATAATTTATGATGTCTGCTAGTTTATATGGAACTCTTACTTTAAAATCGATTTTCTCAAAATTACATTTTTCGAAATAAATGCCCCGTTTTCTCAGGAACTACTGGTGGTATCTCCATAATTATTTTTCTGTATAATGTACATTGCACACTGATACTGTGGATCCTCGAAGATTCAAATTGCTCAAGTAGATAGGTTTTAAAAAATCTCCAAATATTTAATGAAAAATTTAGAGGTTCACTGAAAAAAATATTAAAAAATTACATTAAAGTTTTCCATATGAATGAGGATTAGTGCACTGAGGAAGAACCAATAAACAGTCTGTATAAAGTATACATTGATATATCTAATAGATGCTGAGAAAACGGGGCATTTATATTGTCATTTTAACATTGTCAATATAGGGCTTTACGACTCCCCTTAATGATGATGATTATGATAACGGCGGATGGCGATTCTGCCGTTCCTTCTGACTATGATATTGTTGTCGAATTTTCCGATGGAGCAGGAGTGTCTAATTGAATAGACTCGATGAGATAGATTCGGCTACTCTATCAGAAGAAAATATTTATGCTGGTGATTCTGGTGAACTTAGAATATTTGTTTCTGGCGATGATAGTGCCAATGGTCTTTCTGAAGATGATATCGCCATTGAAATGGAAGATGACGATGCCACTATTGGCGAAGATGATCCTGTTATCTTTTCTAAAGAAGATGATCAATATTTGTTTCACTTTGCATTTTTGTTTTAGTCTGTGTATGTTTCATATATTCCTTTTGAAATGAAAATCCACAGCCTGCTTCCAGTCTCCGACCGGGTCAGGAATGGAATGAATGAAGCCCCCATCTAGCGGCGAGGATATGAACTGTGCCGGCTGCCGAGGCCTGACGCACTCCCGTGGGGCAATGATTAAATGAATGACAGATGAAATGAAATGATACTGGAGAGTGTTGCTGGAATGAAATTATGACAGGGAAAACCGGAGTACCCGGAGAAAAACCTGTCTGCCTCCGTTTTGTCCAGCACAGATCTCACATGGAGTGACCGGGATTTGAACCACGGACCCAGCGGTGAGAGGCCGGCGTGCTGCCGCCTAAGCCACGGAGGCTTCCTTTCATATATTCCTTTTAATTTATGTAATTGTTTCGAGGGTTGAGAATGAATCTCTAAGCTTCAGTTAGAATTTCATTCTCAAGGGGGCGTTTCTGTAACCGAAACTTTAGTAGGTTACAGAGCTTGCTTTTAGTTTCTTTCTTCTTCTTCTTCTTCTTCTCCTTCCTCTTCTTCTTCTCTTGAGGGGTGTTGGGCGCGGTACACTCTTTACCCATTCACTAATCCAGAGATTGACAAAACATGTTCTATTATCGGGAGGAGAATATATGAGGAAGCATGATTATGACGTGGAAGGGGGTTGACACATAAACAAACAAGGACACAATAAGGTGCTAAACTTCACGCCCAAGTGACGCATCTTGGCGACTTGCTACGTATAAACAAACACGAGGCGTCACACATAAGGGGAAGAGTTAAATAGTTAAATGGCAATCAGAAAAATATGTGAGTAAAGCGGAGAGGACAGGAAATGTAGGGGAATAAAGAAGTACCGAAATAGATAAGGGGAGAGAAAAACCTAGCGTACTGAGTGAATTAAGTAGCGTAGTTCGTTGAGACGTATATAAGGGACACTGAAACACGAGGTGATTAACAGTACCTATCGCAGTATTACAGGCGCAAACCTCGGAGGCTTGCAAGTTGCACCGAGCCATAAAGACGGGGGTGCGCGCATGATTAAAACGTAAGCGAATAATGGTAATGATGTGACGACGAGTATAGCGACCATTATAAAACCAAGGGAGATGGGGTATCGACGGTTGTAGATTATAATAAAACTGAGCCTTTTCCCTTGAATAATCCCTCCATTGTGTCGACCAGACTTCTTTTAATTGATTTTTCAGAATAGGTATAAGATCGGAGGCGGGAGTGGCAATAGCGATGGGGGTGCCGTGGCCACAAGCAGCACATCCAAGAAAAAGCAACCGTAAATCCCGACTGAGTCAATTCATACGTCAATCTGAGTATACGAAGTATGAACCAGTTGTCGATGTGCATCACATTTTGTAAGGCCTGGAGAACACTTCTCGAGTCAGTTAGGATAAGAGAGCGAGATATCACATTCCTTTTGACGTATAAGAGAGCTTGACGAATAGCAAAGACTTCAGCCGAGAAAATAGATAATTGCGGAGGTAACGTAAAGGAAGCAAGATGTTGTTTGACGGGGACATAAAAGGCCGCCCCCACGCCGGGCGAGGAGTCGAATTTGGAGCCTACTGTGTATATGGTGGTACAGCTGGAGGCACTTTCTTCAATTGGACAGACATATCGACGGGTGATAGAGTGGGAAAGAAATGAAGCTTTTTGAGAAAAGTAGGGGGAATGGTGAAGAACATCAGGAATGAACTGATAAAAAGGGAAGGGCGCATTATAGCATTGCGGCTTCCGGGTTTGGAGAATGTCTGGACGAAGTCTAGTAAGACCAATAAAAGTTAAGAGAATAGAAGGGGGGAGGGGGATATTTTTTAAGTAAGTGTTGCTGATGATATTCTTGTAGTAATTGTAATTTCGGGAGAATGGGAGAAGCAGCAAGAGCCATTTTGCGAAGGAGATAACGAGAAGACAGGTACATCCGTCTGAGACCAAGAGGTGGATCTGTAGCTTCGGCGAGAAGGGCCTGAGTGGACGTAGAGGAGAGAGCTCCCAAGATAATTCGCAGAGCGGCATATTGTAATTTATCTAGTATCGTGAGACGAGACTGGGGCATGATGTCATAAAAATGGCAACCGTACTCCATGGAGGACCTGACGATAGAGCGATATAAAAATAGCAAAATTTGAGGGTCCGCTCCCCAAGAGCGGCGGATTAACGGGCGTAGGAGTTGTAATTTTATTTGTGACGTGTGATTTTTGGTGCGCCAGTTGGGGTGCCCATGTCAACTTATCATCTATCAATATCCCTAGGTATTTGGTATGATGGGTGATGGGAATAGAACCCTGTTGATATAGAATCGGGGAGTTTCTTTCTGTTAGTGGTATTTAATTTTGTTTTGAGGTTACCGACCATGGCCACCTATTGGTGGACCACCACACGGAGTCCTAGTGTTTAGTGCCTATTGGATTCTTTTATGGTGGTCTACCGGTAGGTGGCTTTGGTAATGGCAATGTGGCTTTTGCTTTGGGTTATGCTATGAGTTTATGCTATGGGAATGGTGAGGTTATCTGGTATGACACTTGGTTTTTGGAGAAAAATTATTATAGAGAACATCTAGTAAGAAGGACATAATTAGAAGTTTAATAAAATGCAAGAAGAAAAGAAAAGGAGTAGAAGAATTTGTTAGTAGTAAAGAATGAAAGTTGTTGTGGACACTGCAAGAGATGCAGGTAATGGAAACCTGCTTATATGTCTGACAAACAGATATTATTAGTTTGATTGCCAGAGATCAACCTGAAAACAAGAATTATTATTAATAAATAGTGTATTTTTGGGAAGTCGGTATATAGGCCAGTCACCGTAGGCACAAAAATCGCGTTAGGTCGCAAAAAATTGAAAGGTTCTGATTTTTTTGGGATTTTGTTAGGATAGATACCAATAGTGTAAAACCAAGTTTGCATATTTGAAAGACCTGTGCTAACTTCGTGGTGCTCGGAAAGCCTCGAAATTTGCAGACTTTTTTTCAGGTTTTGGTTTACAACTTCTAAGCAAATGCATTCTTACGGCAAAGTCATCCATGACACTTTTAAAGAAAACAAAATTAACGACAATTAGAGCGCAACCCCAGCACTGTATGCCTTATAGATCTCGAGATACAACACTTCGAAAATGTTTTTTTTTCTTACAAAAAGTTAGAAATTTGTAGTAAGCTAGTCTTTCGAACAAAATACCGTCTGAATACTTATTCTACGGGGAAAGTCATGGGAAATAAAGTTGTAGAGCTGTTATTTAGCTTTAATTTAAGAATAAGAAAAACGCTTTAGGACCAACAATTCTCGTGTTATCAGGTAAAATAAAACATAAGGAAATCGGATTGTTCAAGAAATACAGCTCGAATGTACATTGTTATAAATATTGCACAGTTATCTATTTTTGTAATATTTTTTTGTGGATTGGGTGCCTGGAAGAAATCGATCTTAGCGATAAGGCCGCCCATTGCCGTCAATGTTATACCTACTCTTTGAGTAAAACTCGCTGTACTTTCATTTATGTTATTTTGATTGCAATAAAGTGTTTCTAATCTAATATACATTTTTTGGTGATAATTATTGCTACTGTCATAGAAATTGGATGTAATGGAGTCAAATAAATAACTGGAAAGGAATTTGGAAATGTTAAATTTAAAGGGAAAGACAAAGTATGAACCTTGGCAGCAGCCACCGTTAAGGAGCACAACAAGCAGGTTGCTATAGACCCTCTCACAATATTCCAACGGCTGTGTGTAACAAAATAGTCTGAGACCGACCTAAGAAGCCACTTTACATACGAGTTAGCTCCATATCCCATGGCTCTATTCTCCGAAGAGGGAATGCGAAAAGGAACAAAATCATCGTTCTACTCTGCCTTTACGCCCCTCCCCGAAAACGTCGCCGTTGGATAAAGAACGTTCGTTGTAGTGGACGGAGACTACTTGCTCCATAAGCTTATATGGCAACGGAACAGCTCAGTGAGGGAAATTGTGGCTGCTTATATTACGTACACGACCAACCATTTTGGAAAAATGTCTCAGTTGTATTCAATGGCTACCCAGAAGAGGGGTCTGTTAAGGGCCCAAAAAAGCAGAACGGGTACGACGTTATGCAGCTTCAGCGTGCAGCGATATTTTTTTTTGAGGAATCGACACTGATCGAAGTGCCCAAAGAAAAGTTTTTATCCAAACAAGCAGCGCCTGATCAACTTTATCTGCATTGGACTGGATATCGTTAGTTATTAGTTATTGTTGTTTTAAGGGGCGGAACTACGAGGTCATCTCCCCAGGACTGGATATACAAGGGAGCGAAAGAAAGCAAGCTCTGGAGGACGCCGACTGCCTCATTGTGAGGACAGCATTGGAGAAGAGCGAGGAGTACGAGCACGTCATAATCACTGGAGAAGATGTCGACTTCTTGGTGCTCCTAAATGGATTGGGTCCCAACAAACAAAATGTTTCCTTCCACAAAAGTGCCAGGGGTGGAACAGATTTCAAGCAGTTCTTGTCAACATTATTCATTCGAGGAGATCTCTCACTCCCCCCTGGAATAGAGTTGTTCCTCCACGCCTTTAGTGGTTGCGACACCACCTCTGCCCTTTTCGGGCAAGGGAAAACGAAGATGTGTGGCGTCCTTTCAAAACAGCCAGACTTTCTTGACGTGGTTACCACTTTTCTCAACAATAACCCCCCCCCCCCCATGAAGAGATAGCCTCTGCTGGCAACAAATGTCTCGTGGCGTTGTATGGCGGTGGAAAAGACGATTCTCTCCACGCCTTGCGTCACGGGATATTTGTCCGATCTGCTGCCAGCGCAAAAGTCAACCTCACTCCTCTGCCCCCAACCGAAAAGGCTACTGCTCAACATTCCTACGGAACCTACCACCAGGTGCAGCAGTGGTTGAGGGTTGAAAAAGAGCCCTCCAAGTGGGGATGGACAAGGAGTCAGCAGTCGGTGACCTCAAACAAGGAACCAGCCCCGCAAACTCTTTTCAAACTCCTGTCATGCAGGTAGGGTAATCCAATCGTAATAGGTCGGTCGTAGTCAATGTCCACTGCTGGATATAGGATTTTTATGATTGAAATTAAAACATTTGAATCTATTGTGACCTGTATTTATTATAACTGCTGATATTCTTGTCATACAGGTGTCTGAAAGAGTGCGGAGCAGGACTATGCTCCATCCGGAGAGCTCTCTGTAAAATTTGTCGGGGGAAGACCTGCAATTCTCCTACCCCAGACATGACGAGTCAGATGAAGACGACGACTTCGACGACCCCCTTTTACATCCAGACCCAACTACACAGGAGTCTCCGGAGCCCCAAGAAGAGCCGTATGATGAACCTGGGCCTTCCAAAAGAATACTACTGTCTCACTAAGTGCGGATAAGCCCAACATTACACGCCTACCCTTTTTTTTTGCAATATATTAATAAATAGTAGGCAATAGTGATGCGTGTTTCTGTCGCAGGTGTTCGCTGAGATCCCTCCATCACTTCGCCACTGTGACTTCAATATTGATAAGAAATTACACATTATTAATTGAATTCAATTTCATTTAGCATCATAAACAATTCTTCACTGATTTATGTCTTTCTTATCCTTTAAAGATGTCCTACAGTTCGTCAGGCTACATTTTTTGAAAAATCCGATTTTCTATTTTTTGTTACCTGATAACAAGAGGACTATTGGTCTTACAGCGTTTTACTTCTGCTTAAATTAAAGCTAAATAAATGCTCTGCTACTTTCCTTCGTATACCTTTCCTCGTTGAATGAGTATTATAGACGATATTTTGTTCGAAAGACTAGCTAACTACAAATTTCTAACTTTTTGAAAAGAATGGCCCATTTTCGAATTGTTGTATCTCGAGATCTATAAGACATACAGAGCTGGAGTTGCACTCAAATTGTTGCTCATTTTGTCTGTTTTTAAAGTGTCATGGATGACCTTTCCGTAGGATGCATATTTTAGAAGTTCGAAGCCAAAGAATGAAAAAAAGCTGAAAAAGTTGAGGTTTTTGCAGCACCACAAAATTAACACAGGTCTTTCGAAGTTGCAAACTTGGTTTTACACTATTGGTATCTATCCTAACAACATCGCAAAAAATCAGACCTTGCAATTTTTTGCGACTAGAATGTTTAAGATGACTGGCCGAATACTGTCTTTGTGATTCGTTTAGCGAGTATATCGCCCCGCTACCCTGAGGTGGCTAGCAGTATTATATACATATTACAAGTGTCGCCCAACGTAGGGGAATTATTATAATTATTGCACATTTATCTTTCTCCTTCCTTCTCATCGCATTTGCAACAGGGTCATGGAATTCAAACAAGAATTTTGAACCTGTGTATAATAGCGGAAGGTGGTGGTGATAATAGAAGAGAGTTACGTGATTCTATAGTCAGATTTGAAGGTTATGTAGGTTAGGACAAAAAAAAGGGGGGGGGGGGGGAGCGGGAATAAGGGATGTGCAATGGAATTTGGAGGTTATGTCAGGAATCCTGACTCAATATTTCATTTTACAGCATTCAACTAATAAAACGTGCTTGATAATAGATTCTTAAGTTGTTTTATTTGATGAACTAACGTCAATACAAAAGGAACTATAATAATAATTATCAGAATACAGATACATTTGTATGTTTGCTGCCAACATTGCAAAATGGACAACAAATTTCACAATATCTCGAATATGTTACATAACATAAGATGGCGGCCAGCAGGTGTGTATCAGTTAGAGTGCTCCAACTTTTCCTCGTGTTCTACCTAGTAAAAAGCTCAGTGGGTGCCTCGAAAAAGATCCTCGATCATTCTTTAACAATTGAAGACTCGTGTGTGAACTCGGACCTGAAGGAACACCTCATGGTAGTTTGTAAACTCAATATATCTTCTCTTACATGGTGTGGAAGCGAGGGGCTGATAGTCACGGCAGCAGGCAGAGGGCGCCCAGCACTGCGCGGGGTTGCCAGACCGCCCGCTACATTATTACATCTCGTGGTGCTGTCTGTGGCTCTCAGTGGAGATGTGGAGATGAACCCAGGGCCGAATAAGGTGTGTATAATTTGTGATTCGAAGGGTCGTGTGAATCAGTTATTTGTGACATGTACATCTTGCCACTCTCAAGCGCACAGAACTTGTGCAAAAATCAGTGCTTCAAAACACAAAATAATCACCTCTGGGAAACAATCGTGGCTATGTTGGAACTGTTCTTTACCTCAGTTCTCTAACTCATTTTTAATACATCGACACAGAGTGCAAATAGTGTAGATAGTGACGTAACAACCTCGGATAGCAAAGCATTGTCCATTTTTTCCTTCAATGCTCGAAGTGTAACATGTCCCTCCAAACAACCGGACCTGCGTTCTTGTCTCACAGCACTTAATCCGTCAATTGTGTGTTCAGGGGAGACATGGCTGAAAAAATCCACTAACGACCCAGAAATATTTCCGGTAACATACACCATGTTCCGCAAAGATCGAACCTGGACATCAGGGGGAGGGGTACTAATAGCCATGAAACCAGAGTTAAGGCCTGTTCGCCAACGGGAGCTTGAAACTGATGCTGAGGCTGTGTGGGTGGAATTCACGTGTGCGAACAATACATTTCTAATAGGCTCTGTATACCGTGCTCCAAATTCAACTCGGCACATCAATGATGAACTTTTGGAGTCCCTCCGTCGTGTACAATACATCCAGCACAAATACAAGGCCATTTACATAACAGGCGATTTTAATTTAGAAATAGACTGGCAAAACTCTCCTCCCACTCCCAAGGATCCCATTGCTAATGAATTCCTTACCGCATTCTACGATTTATTCCTTGACCAATTAATAACCGAAGCAACTCGAATCACACAAACTACACGCTCCACAATAGACCTATTCCTAACAAGCCTTCCTTCCTCCGTACAGAAAGCTGAAGTCATACCCGGTTTCAGTGATCACGCAGCCATCTTTACCACATTGCATTACAACAAACCACGCAGCAAGAGCACAGTGAGGACAGTATACAATTACAAAAAGGCAGACTGGAAATTGCTATCATCTTTATTCCTCAAACACCTTCCCACCCCATGTATTCTGGACACCAGCGACATCAACTCAGTGTGGCACGCCTGGCGAAATTGTTTCTTTGAATGTGTGGATATAGCTATACCGAAAATAACCATTAGTGGGAAGAAAAATTCTCCATGGGTGACGAAGGAAGTCATTAAAATGATTAGGAAAAGGAACGTTTTATACAAGAAATGGAAAAGTTGCTCAACTGACATCATGTGGGAAAAATACAAGAACATCAGGAACCAAACAAAGAAATTAATTCGCGAAACATACGACAATTATATATATTCACAAAATAAGCAGCACCAGTGAAATGTGGAAATTTTTGTCCAGAAGACGCGGCACCGCTGCGCCAGCCTCATTTCACTGTAACGGTACATTCCTCAGTGCACCCCAAGATATTGCAACAGCGTTCAGTGACAGTTTCAAGCAGAACTTTTCTAAGCCGGATATGACCACGAACCTGCTTCTGCCAAGGTCATCACTTCCACCCCTCCCACTCTCCAACCTGTACTTCACAACAACTGAGGTGATTCAGAGCCTACGGAAGATTAGACCACATGCGGCGACCGGCCCAGATGATGTTCCCGGACGGATCCTGCTGCAGTGTGCGGAAGCATTAGCGCCCTCTCTGAGTGCGTTATTCAACCTGTCTATCAACCAAGGTTCTGTGCCGTGTGAGTGGAAATGTGCTAACGTGGTGCCAATCTATAAGCAAGGTGACAGAGAAGATGTTGCAAATTACAGACCGGTGTGTCTAACATCTATAATTTGTAAATGTATGGAGCGGCTAGTAGCAAACAGTGTGCTGGAATTCCTACGGGAGAACAATCTGCTCGACCCAAATCAGCACGGTTTTCTTCCGGGTCGTTCTTGCACTACTCTATTGACAAAAGTCATTGATGAGTTTCAGTTCTACTTGAATCAGCCAGAAGTGAAACAAGTGGACTGTATTGCACTGGATTGGGCTAAGGTCTTCGATCAAGTGTCTCATGAAAGACTTTTGTTAAAGCTACAGCAGCTTAACATACGGGGTAGCTTACTTGCATGGGTGAGGTCATTCCTAGAGGGTCGATCACAGCGTGTGGTGTACGGAGGAGCTCGATCGCAGGCTGCTCAAGTTACTTCTGGAGTGATTCAGGGCTCTGTGATCGGACCTCTTCTCTTCACTATATATGTGCTCGATCTTCCTGGCTGTGTCACCTCATCAATGTCACTATATGCAGATGACACCGTGCTATACAGGGGCATTAAATGTGAAGAAGATTCCCTCTGTCTTAAATCAGATCTGGACAACTTATCGCTGTGGTGTTCTGTGAATAATTTAAATATAAATGTACAAAAATGTAAATACATAAGAATAACCAGGTCACAAAAACCCATTGAGAATGAATACAAAATTATGAACAGTGTCATCCCACAGAGCACAAACTTAAAGCTATTAGGGGTAACAATCTCCGACACCCTGAATTGGAACATGCAAAGTGAAGAGGCAAGATGTAAGGCCACCAAAGTTCTGGGTTTCTTGTACAGAAACATGAGAGGTTGTAAACCTAGAGCCTTCAGGATGGCTTACACATGCATGGTCCGTCCGATATTAACGTACGGCTTACCTGCTTGGCATCCCACTACAGCGGAAAACATGAACAAGCTCCAGCGTGTACAGCGCCGCGCAGAAAGGCTAATAGCTCGTTATTCCCCTTCCCCTTTGTCAAAATTTCCATCTATAGAGGCAACAGCCAAACAAATTGATCTAATTTTTCTTAAAAAATCCCTTACAGGTTCCATTAATATTGACCCTTTTTGCCGACTGTCATTGGCATATCGCTCAGTTCGGAGAGGACGAGGTGTAACCCTCGTTCCGCCCTTCGCACGTAGCAATGCTTACCTGACAGGTTTCTACGGCCGCTCAGCGCGGTTATGGAACGCGCTGCCAGGGGATGCAAGATCTTGCCTCTTAGGAAATTCAAGCCGTACGTAAAAAAAAGTACATTGTATAAATAAACGTATGTATGAGTGATTGATTGTCTCGCTGAATGAATGAGTATCTGAATGGAATGAATGTATGTATCGCGTGATCGAGGTTATGAAAGTGCGTGCGTGAGAGAGTGAGTGAACAGGAAAATGTACTATGTCAATATTCTAAATATGTAAATACTGCAAATATCTTTGTAAAACTTGTAAATATTGTTAAAACAAATGTAGATGTAAGCTGTGCCTGTGAAGCATGAAATATGTATGTGGGGCTTGCCCTTTTTCACTAGGCCTTCCATACTTCGTGTACGATTTATGGTAAATAAATAATAATAATAATAATAATGTTGATGATTGCCTGTTATACATTTTTTCAGAGCTTATGCTGTCAAAGGCATTGAACTGTAAGTACTATTGGAACAACTCCTTCCATGGTAACCCTCGCTGAGTTCATTCGGTAGCAGATGTATCTTATGAGGGGCAGGGGGTACATTACTGTATCCACTATTATGTTCTATTGGCTTTATTTGTGCCATGGACGAAACAAAGGGGTCGTTTACGCCTGTAAGAAGTTCATGTTACGTTTGAATGTTTAAATAAAGGTAACTGTAACGGTAAGACATAGTACACAACATAGTGTATTGCATAGTGGAGGCATGACGAATAGAAGGAGAAAGTGAGGAGACTCCTGAAGTTCAAGCGCGCCTCGCCAGGCAGCGCTAGAGTGGGCAAGTTCCACACTGCCGGGGTCAGCTGGTCTTAGGGATGGTGCTAAGGGAAACGAATTACTTTGTAACTAATACTCTTTTAAAAAGTAATTAGCGGTTACAATTAAAATAGCACGGCAGGGCACAATGGAAAATATAATTCACGGAAATAAGAACTACGGTCTTCATTGCATGTTACGGAACGCACAGATTCCTGGAGTATACAGTCGGAGAAAGCCCAGATCTTTCTCGTAACATCTGCAGGATTAAGGATGTGAGATTGTAGAGAGCTTGTCTTGCCACTGACTCCTAACGAATTCCTGGCCTTTGTATTTGATTGAGTACCATCACAAGTAAAGCCAGCCACCCTCGCCCCAGCCTCTTCTAACTGCAAAATCACCTAGACTATATTAGAATTCTTGCGAGAAAAACCCCTGGAGTAGCATTTTTGCTTGCATAAACAACAACTGGCTGCACCCAATTATGCACGAAAGGTACGAACTTGAACACTAGAGCGTGATTTGCAAGTACGTTCTTCTGGAGGTCAGGTGTGTGTCCACCTAAATCAACTAATCCATCTACTTTATCAGAAAAGCTATTTAACTCGATTTCTTCTCTTAGCTTCTCTTCTTCGAAAATTACAACACCGTAACGTGAATTATCATTCTTTTCTTCCTTAAAATAGTCTTAAATAGCATTTATACGATGCGTATTAACTCCATAAGGGCACTTAAGTCCTTTACAAAGTTTTCTCAAGTGACTTTCTGAAGGCACAGGCAAGAGATTATGTCGCCGACAATGACGGGATCCTTTCGGTGATTTTATTCTCAACAATGAACACTCTAAAATGAATTCATTGCTGTACCTCATTCCATTGGGAGATTTTTCCTGGCATTTCTTGCTAAGGTGTTCGTTATCAGGGGCGGATCCAGGGGAGGGCGAGGAGGGCGACCGCCCAGGGCTCCGCGGTCCTAGGGGCCCCGCGCCATGGATTTTTCTACATTTAATTAATTAATTAATTAATTAAGTATACTTTTCAAACTAATTTATAATTCATCTTCCTTTCTTCAGTGCAGCTATGACCTCTCGAGACCGTTTAGCAAGTTAAGATTTCAGTGAAATAATACAAGTCTTCAGCCGGGAAAAAAGTCGCAAAGTAATATTTTAATATTTTATTGTTTACATAATCTTATTCAAGGGGACTTAAAGGTTTCTTTCATATTATTAAAATAATGTACTGTAGTGTATTCAAAATATTGTAACTATTCTTTATTTTATTATTATTATTATTATTATTACCAATCTATTTTCCATTTTATTCGATAATTTTTTTCTATTGTTGTGGGCCCCACCTTATCATATCGCCCAGGGCATCGCAAGGCCTGGATCCGCCACTGCAATCGTTATCTTTGTAATTAAATGCCTGTGAAATTCGAACCTGCTTCTCCAGCAAATTAATTCTCGATTTTGCTGAGTTGAGGCGGGATCTAACGCGAATTAAATTACGGTTAGCATTCTTTAGGCGCCTTTTGAGCAATATTATAGTCTTTTCAGCATCAGTAAGTACACTAGAATGACCCAAATTCTTATCAACATTGGACTGACCTTTTAATGCCTCATTCGTTGCTCCACTCCCATCTTCAATCTTCTTTTTCTGGTGGTGTGGAGATTCTTTTTCCTGTTGGGAGCTTTACGGGACTTATTCTTACTACTTCGGTAAATTAGGGGGAAAATGAGGCACTGCTCCAGGACGTAACTTCCACCACACACGAGAGATTTCCACTTCTTCACCATTCACTATAAAATTATCTGATTTTACTATCAAATCAGCAGAGAAATGAATTTGACAAATTCTACTACTACGCGTTAACTTCGTATCCTTTCGTGGAATAGCTCTGGCCCATTTTTCAAATTGATTTTTATCCTTCGGTGGTGAAAAAAATCGTATATCGTCAACTACTTGGCCATACCCTGACTTACAGCCAGGTACAAAACAATAAGGCATGTTGAACTATTAAATGAACCAAGCCACATAAGAAATATGTTTGAAGTACACAAAACACAAAACGCTGATGTACACAAGACACAATGAACTGAATTTAAGAACTGAAAGCAAAGAAAATTCAATTTAATTCACACAAATATCTCACACAGTAACTTCTCGCGCACTTTCTACGACCCGGCTCGACGGAAACACAGCACGTGTTGGACATAATCGCTTACAGTGCTTGTAGCGGCGGGACCAGAAACTACCGTGCTAAAATGGTGGAGTCCTCACACTAGGTCCTTCTATTCGTCATGGTGGAGGTGTACATTGGAACAATGTGATACATTAACTGAAAATCAAAATTGGCGCGAACGCGACTCGACCATCGGCACGTCCGCACAACCGGCATTTATGGCATTACCTCGTCTTACTGAGCTAATGAGACAGCTCCGGCAGGGGGCCGAGTTCCTGCGACCTGTTTCTGGCCACGTTGCATGCAGTTACAGCGTTGCTGGTGTCTCGTTTCTTAACATGCATTTCTGGTAAAGCTATTGGCGGGACTAGGTTATGCAAGATAACACTTTTGTCGTGAATATTGACGAGGAACCGCATGCCGACCTCCAAGTGCGGCATTTTTGTTCACCCTGTATATGGCTGTTGATAACGCTTAAATACTTAGCGACATTTTTGGTTGAGTAGTTAAAGTTGCAGACTCCTACTCGGCAGATCGGGGTTCGATTCCAGGCTAGGAGGTTTTTTTTAAACTTGATTTTTATAATGTATATTTATTGTTTTATAATTACTCAGCCGTTATAATATGTAGCAATACATAGTGCGCATTTTGCAAACGATTTCGATTGTAAATCACTAGTGGCTCAGCCTTGGAGAAACGTCGTTCGCAAGTTTAGCGAGTGTTGGGAATTTTGCCGCATTTTGTCCTATATCGCAGTTACGGATTATTTGGTCACCGTGGAGAGTCGAGTGCTCGCACGGGTTACTCGTTAATGCTCGGAACAGCTAGGCTCGATTCACGTGAGTTCAAGCGTCACTCGCGCACATCACTAGTAATTATGGAGAATTTTTCTTCGACCAGGACAGCAATGATTATATGGATGGGATAGAGTTTCTTCCCAGTGATCAGCTTCTGTCTCCAGAAGGGTGAGTAATTAGCCTATACATTAGGCGTATATTTTGTAATACATTGAAACTAATTTTAAAATAGTACTTCTTTAAAATTTGTAAACTTATCTTCTTTCTTGTAATAATATTTATCTCCTCAGTTGGGCGCCAATGTGATAAATTTAAAATAATAGTATTGGTCGGGGTCAACCAACAACAACATGTTCCACCGTTGGGCAATCAATGTAACTAAATTTCTTTCTTCTAATAATAATCTTCGGGGTCGAGATGATGTTACGCACATAATGAAATAAGAAATACAATACTTTTATTACTTGTTTGTCTACATGTAAGCAAGTTTCCATTACCTGCATCTCTCACACAGTATCCGCAACTACCTTCATGAGGTAAATATCCCTCACAATTCTTAGTATTCTTCTGCTCCATTCTTATATTCTTGCATTTTCTTAAAACATCTTTTTCTACATCAGCGTACATAACATATATTTATCCAAAACATAACATTGTCATACCGCAGAACATAACATAATATTGATTAAAACATGACATCACCATAGTAACATTGTAAGTAGTCAAAGCGACCTTTCACCCACTGCTGGACCACACAAAGAATCTCTATGGCACAACACACTAGACACTCTGTGGTGTTCCATCAATAGGTGGCCATGGTTGGTTACCTAAAAACCAAACATAATACCAACAGAAAACGTGGAGGTGAACACTGTAACCAAATAAATTCGGTTACAGCACGCCCCCTCGAGAATTAATCTCTAACTCAGGGTTATAGATTCATTCTCGACCCTCACACAAATACATTAATAAATTACACATCAATCATACACTGACTGAAACAAAAAACACAAAGTGAAACAAATTCTAAATCATCATCTTCTTTAGACGTTGCTTCATTCTCTTCGCCAATAGTGGCAGCGTCATCTTCCATTTCAATGTCGATGTCATCCACTTCAGAAAGGGTGACAGGATCATCTTCTTCGTAATTATCGTCATCAACAGACGTGGTTACGAATCCTTCACTGCCACACATATCAACGGTATTGTTGACATAAGGTGTCTCACCACAAGCTTTTTCTTCAGAAGGAACGGCAGAATCTTCATCAGACCTGTCTGTACCGTTATCATAATCCTCTTCGTCATCCTCCCGACCTTTCCGGGGCCTGTCTCCATTATTACTTCCAAAGCGCGGAGTATCAACAGTACCATTTTCATCATTATCACGTCTTCGATATCCACCACCAGAATCCAAAAACATGAAGCGTCAGCAGACCTGTCTGTACCGTTATCATAATCATCTTCGTCATCCTCCCGACCTCTCCGGGGCCTGTCTCCATTATATCTTCCTAAGCGCGGAGTATCACCAGTACCATTTTCATCATTATCACGTCTTCGATATCCACCACCAGAATCCAAAACATGAAGTTATCAAGATTGAGAACTTTATCTTCATCCTCAGCGGGACTACATTCCCCTTTATCAATTTCTTCTCTCTCTCTTTCGTTCCTCCTTTCTCTTCTACTTTTTTCCTTCCGTCATCTAACTCCTTTCCTCCTTCTGCTTCTTCCATATCACCTGCTTTCTTTCCTTCTTCCGATTCACCTTCTCCCTTCTCTGTTTCTCCTTTCTCTTCTACCTTTTCATTTCCTTCACCTGTTTCCTTTCGTTCTTCAGCTTCTTCCATATCACTTGCTTTCAGTCCTTCTTCCGATTCATCTTCTCCCTCCTTCCTTCTCTTCTACATTTTCCCTTCCTTCATCTGCTTTCTTTCCTTCTTCACCTGCTTCCTTTCCTTCTTCCGCGTCAACTTCTCTTCTTCTACCTTTTTCCTTCTTTCAGCTGCATTCTTTCCTTCTTCACATTCTTCTACTTCCCCTCCTCCTTGCTCTTCATTTTCTTCTGTTTCTCTTTCTTCTCCTTTTTCTTCTTCGTCTTCCCTTCCTGCTTCTCTTTCTTTCTCTTCCTCATTTGCCTTATCTTGATCAACAGTTCCTTTCTTCTTATATTTTCTTACCTCTTTCCCCTTGTCCCTTTATCTTTTCTTTTTTCTCCTTATTCTGTTCCTGCACTCTCTTATCTCGATCTGCCTGAAATCTCGTCCTCTTCCTATTCCTTCTCTTTGCCCTACATCTCGTTCTATTCTTCGTCCACCTTGTCCTCTACCGCCTCTTCACTTTATTACTAACTTCCTTACGTCCCCTAGCATCACGTAATTCACGCATCTCCTCCTCTTCCTCCTCCTTTGAAGCCACACTCACAGATTCTACCGTCTGAACTTTCTCTTCTCCAATGCATATGATCTCCACTCTGTGCTCTTCCAACTTCCTATTTGCCCTGGTAAATTTCTGGCTGGTCTCCAGTGCCTGGCTCGAAATTTCCCTTGCCAACTTCTCTACTTCAGGGTGGCTCTGTTCTAGACCAGCAATCTGACCACCTAAGTTAATTTCCAGATTAGTGGTTTCTACACTGACTTCACTGACCTGGCTAGTAACATGGCTGTCCGGGATAATCTCTGACAAATGTTCCGAGACCTCATCAAGCTTCTCCGACAAATGCTCCGAGACCTCACCAAGCTTCCTTGACAATCTTTCTTCCATCCCTTCATACTTTTCATAGCGGAGCAGAAGCGTCTCCAACATGGCCATCGTCTCAGTTTCCATATTTCTTATTTCCTTATTCGTGCCGATACGTTGGGCGCCAATGACACAAATTTAAATAGACGTAATAGTAGGGGTCAACCAACAACAACCAACTCCCTACGTTGGGCAATCAATGTAACTAATCTGTTCTTCAATTGGTCGGGGTCAACCAACATAAACAAATCCCACCGTTGGGCAATCAATGTAAGTAAATTTCTTTCTTCTAATAATAATCTTCGGGGTCGAGATGATGTTATGCACATAACGAAATAAGGAATACATACTTTTATTAGTTGTTTGTCTGCATGTAAGCAAGTTTCCATTACCTGCATCTCTCACACAATATCCGCAACTACCTTCATGAGGTAAATACCCCTCACAATTCTTAGTATTCTTCTGCTCCATTCTTATCTTCTTGCATTTTCTTAAAACAACTTTTTCTACATCAGCATACATCATGATATAACATCTATGCATCCAAAACATAACATTGCGATACCTTAGAACATAACATAATATTGATTAAAACATGACATCACCATAGTAACATTGTAAGTAGTCAAAGCCACCTGTCACCCACTGCTGGACTACCACAAAGAATCTCTATGCCACAAAACACTAGACACTCTGTGGTGCTCCATCAAAAGGTGGCCAAGGTTGGTAACCTAAATAAGTAGTATGTTTTGGATGGTTCAAGGCCCTCCACCTCCACACCCTCCACACAAGATGGCGGCAGCCTGATAACTCCCGAACACGTGGTCGGATTTTGACGAATGAGGTGTCATTGAACTCGGGCTGATACCCCCTTTCCAATAGATAACATATTTCCACCCCAAAATAAAACCTACCCCTACTAGGGGGTGAAATTGTATTTTTTAGAGAATCTCTCTTTCCAATTGCAACATGTGAGAGTTTGAATGCCAATATGGAATGAAACGTTGTTCTACACAAGAGACATGTATACGGTGGCAAGCCACTATGAATTAACATGCTTGTTTTCTGTTTTTTACGCATGCCCACTCATGGCTTTTGTAAGAGGGTGGGGGAGCGGATCCCTATGGATGGGTTATTGTTGACGGGTCATTGTTGGCGGGGTCATTGTTGCCGGGTCATTGTGGACGAGTCCTTGTGGACAAGTCCTTGTTGACAGGTCCTTGTGGACAGGTCCTTGTGGACAGGTCCTTGTGGTCGAGTCCTTGTGGACGAGTCCTTGTTGATGAGTCCCTTTTGACTGATCCTTTTGGACCGATCCCATTGGACTGGTTCCTACGGACTAGCCCATGCATTTATTTAAATTATGTCAAAGGGCCTAACTACATTTTGCGTGTAAAGCAATGTGTTGAACTGACGTTGTTCACTAATCCCCGACTACTATAATGGGATAACGATATGAAAGGAAAGTGATGAAATACATGTGAACATACAAGGGATCTAACTTGGTGGATGGATGTGTTCTAACGAGTCATTTGTAGTTGAAAGAGAATAATACATGTTCTTAAGATGTTAAAACTGAGGAGATGGTATGTGCAGTAAGACGTCTTGTTATATTTCCTGTGTCATATTACAGACATGGCAGAGAGCGCACAGATCTGTTGCTATTACTAACGCTGCAGTAATTTAAAACCGCAAGTGTTCATTAAAACAATGGGTGATGATCATGTAAAGTTAACAGTTATTGGATATTACACAGGTGTTCCTTCCGGTGTCATGTTGCTGACATTGCAGAGAGCGCACACTGCTGTTGCTATGACTGACGCTGCAGTAATTTGAAACCTCAGGTGTTGATCAAGATAATGGGTGATGATCATGCAAAGTCAGCAGTCATTGGATACCACACAGGTGTTCCTAGTGTACTTTGGACTCTCAGCTGTATTGAGAAAGGAATTGCAATGATCTGCAAAAAACTGCTGACACGAGCGATGAGAGTTTATATAAGAGGGGTGTCATATATTTCCCTACTGTCAGTCTTTATTACTCGCTTTGAGTGAACAGTGCTCTATTACTGCTCAAGAGTTGTAAAAAAAGCCTTTTTGGTAGAAAATCATTAAATTATTTTGAAAGGTAAGTACTTATTATTAATGGACTGTAGTCTTTTATTACTAATTGATGTTGAAGTTATTGATTGGAATGTATTTATTGATTGATTGATTTGTTTACAGATAATTGGGTACCTGTAGGTTACCAGATTACTACAATCTGTTCCTTCAGTGGCAGCAGTTGATAAATTATAAAAAGGTAAGTGCCCCTCTAATAACTTTTAAACAGTTAGAGTGATATTTTCCAATGTTCACCACTACATGTCAGTGAAAATGGTATATTTGGCAGTCAAAAGTTGGAACTACTTGACCATGGTGTGTAAAGCTAATTTTGTAGGTTAGATTTTGATTACCGCTCTATTAAGTCTGAATGTTCATTGCTAGGTGTCAGTGACAGAGGGAATATTTAAAGACTTAACCTCAGTTCACCTAACATAACCTGACTTTACCTAACTTAACCTTGTCACGTGACATGTTTTACAAGTTTAAACTTGTTTTAAGACTGGCTATGACGTCACACTTAGCTCACTTAACTGGCGATCGCTGGTTTCTATCACGTGACATGTTCTACAAGTTTAGACTTGTTTTAAGACTGGCTATGACGTCACACTTAGCTCACTTAACTGGTGATCGCTGGTTTCTATCACGTGACATGTTCTACAAGTTTAGACTTGTTTTAAGACTGGCTATGACGTCACACTTAGCTCACTTAACTGGTGATCGCTGGTTTATATCACGTGACATGTTCTACAAGTTTAGACTTGTTTTAAGACTGGCTATGACGTCACACTTAGCTCACTTAACTGACGACCGCTGGTTTCTACCACTCTATCAAGTTCCAATGTTCATCGCTAGGTGTCAGTGACAGTGGTGTATAGTAACCGCAGTTAGAACTACATGAAGTTAGACTTGCTAGGAGTTCACAGATCGATTTAAATACCCTGCTATAACCATTGACTGGAATATAATTAAACTATCTATATTGTACTTTGTTTTATCATTTATTAACATTTATGATTTCTTTCTTTTTATAGGTAATTTCGAAAGTGATCATAATGTTCAAGTGTGGTGACTGTATGAAACAGTTCTCAAGACCTGACAACCTTCAACGACACGAAAATGCTAAACATGACATTAAAATGTTTGTGTGCAGTCATTGTGCTACCACATTTAACAGACAAGATAGTCGTGGACGGCATGTAAATTTAATGCATGTCAGTTCAGCACCTTTTTCATGTTCAGTTTGTGATCTTGGTTTTTCTGCTGTAAAGCGATATCAATCCCACATGGTTGAAGTACATGGGGAACAACAGGAATTAAAAACTGTAAAACCATCAACTAGCACGGAACCTTTAAATGAATGTGATGCTCAAAAGCGTAAACGTTCTCAAGATTGTGAAAATAGTTGTGCAACAAAATGAAAGAAGAATGGTGAACCTTCAATAACACATTGTGATGTATGTAATATTGATATACCTTCTTCAATCATTCATGGACATTTACGCAGTATTCAACATAAAAATAACGCTTGCTATGAAAGAAATTCAGGAAATATTCAACAAATTGGTAGTGCATTTAAAAGTCGAATTGCTAGTTATAGACTTTAGTAAAGAAAAAACTCAAAGTATTGAATCATTTTAAAAAAATGTTCAACCTACTGTGTTTGGCTTGGTAGGTAATGTTTTATTAGAGCATAAAACAATTAAAATGAATTTTGAACTTTTTGGACTCTATGTAAAAACTGGGAGCGAAGGTGAAATTACGGATATCAAATCTTTTAATACAAAAAACATAATTGTTAGCGAATCAACTAATATTAGTGATATATATCAAAATATTTCAAGTGCTATTATTGTGAAGAGTGAAGAGTTCCAGGAAAGGGAGTCAGGCTGGGCGTTGGTTGAAGTACTTTATTTAGAAACCAACATGAATAAATACAACCCCCTTCGAGCATCATCATACATTGATTTGCCAGGATGGATCAAACGAAAGAAAGCTGTTGTGAACGTTATGAATAATGATGACGCATGCTTTGCGTGGGCTGTAACCTCAGCTCTCCATCCAGCAGAGGAGCATCTGTATAGAACATCATCATATCCTCACTATTCTTCAGTGTTAGATTTAAAAGAAATAGAATTTCCTATGGCGATAAAAGACATTCAACGTTTTGAAGAGCTGAACAATGTAAGCAATAATGTTTATGGAATTGAAAATAAGAGTATAGTTGGTCCTCTATATTATACTCAGGAAAAAAAGGATGCTCATGTAAATTTACTTTACATAACCGAAGGTGAAAATGCTCACTATTGCTGGATAAAACATTTGAGTAGACTTGTCGGTAGTCAGCTATCAAAAAGAGAAAATAAGAAGTGGTTGTGTGATGGCTGTTTGCTATATTTCAGAAAAGAGGACCAACTAACTCAACACCAAAAATGGGGATGTAATCATGTGTGTACGCTATTACCGACTCCTAAAAATAACATTCTAAAATTCAAGGATTATGAGAAACAGCTAAGAGTACCATTTGTTATATATGCTGACTTCGAGGCTTTGCTAAAACCTTTTAATACATGTTCATCGAATCCAGCCCAAACTTTCACCAACACTACTCACATTCATGAACCTTTTAGCTTTGCATATTATATTAAATGTAGTTATGATGACTCTTTAAATAAGTTTGAGCTCTATAGAGGAACTGATGCACCTAAAGTTTTTATGGAAAGGCTTGAGAAAGATGCCATTCGTATATCCTCTATTTTAAATACCATCATTCCAATGGAGCCACTAACTTCATCAGAGCAAATGAATTTTGAACCTGAAACTAATAGTTTTATATGTGGTGAATGTTTATGTACAGACAGGGTTCGCGATCATGATCATTTAACAGGAAAATATCGCGGTGCTGCTCACCAAGAATGTAATTTAAATTATAGAGTAAGTAAATTCATTCCGGTCATTCTACATAACGGTAGCAAATACGATAATCACTTTATCGTTGAAGAATTTGGAGCTTCAGATGTGAAAATTGATGTGATTGCAAATAATAAGGAACAATACATATCGTTCACAAAATACATCAAAACTGACAATAAGAATACGATAAAACTGCGATTTTTAGATTCATTCCGCTTTATGCCGAGTAGTCTTGATAAGCTTGCTAGTAATTTAAAATCAGATCAGTTTCATGAAATTCAACGTGTCTTTCCTAAAGAAGATGATTTTAATTTGATTCGTCAAAAGGGTATATTCCCTTACGAATATATTAACTGTATGGAACGTCTTGAGGAGTGTTCTTTACCACCGAAAGATGCATTTTACAGTTCCTTAAACACAAGTCATATCAGTGATCAGGAATATTTACATGCACAACGTGTATGGGCACAGTTTGACATTCAAACTTTAGGAGAATTTTCAGACATATATTTGAAGACAAATGTGTTGTTATTAGCAGATGTTTTTGAAAATTTTCGGAATGTTTGTATGAAAACTTATGACCTTGATCCTTGTCAGTATTTCACTGCTCCTGGGTTAAGTTTCAGTTCAATGTTGAAAAAACGAAAGTAAATTTAGAATTAATGACTGATATAGACATGATCAATTTTATAAAATCATCAATTCGAGGTGGATTAAGCCAATGTAGTGGACGGTACTCTAAAGCAAATAATAAATACATGCCTAGCTACAACCCTTGTGAAGAGTCAAAGTATATTGTCTACCTCGATGCAAATAACCAATATGGTTGGGCTATGAGTCAATATCTACCACTGAAAGATTTTCACTGGCTGACACAACCTGAAATTGATGTCTTACATGTTGACACTCTTAATGATAACGATGATAAAGGATATATTTTAGAGGTAAATCTTGAGTACCCTAAAGAGTTACATGATGATCATAATGATTTACCATTTTGTCCTGAGAATATGAACTCTCCATACATCACATCACGAACAAAAATGTTAATTGCTAATGTAAATGATAAATGTAAATATATAATACATTATCAAAACTTGAAACAGTGTCTACAGCATGGATTGAAATTAACTAAAATTCATCGCGTATTGCAATTTCATCAGTCAGCATGGCTCAAACCGTATATTGTTCAAAACAATAATTTAAGAACACAGTCAACAAACGCGTTTGAAAAAGATTTTTATAAACTCATGAATAATAGTGTTTTTGGAAAGACTATGGAGAATGTTGATAAACGAGTTGATGTAAAGCTGATAACAAAGTGGGAGAATGATGGTAAAAGGTATGGTGCGAGCAACTTAATGAGCAAGCCTAACTTTCATAGCTGTTCAATTATTCATGAGGATTTAGTTGTAATACAAATGAATCGTCTTAAAGTAACTTACAACAAACCCATATATGTGGATTACACCATTCTGGAATTGTCAATACACTTATGTATGAATTTCACTATGATTATGTAAAGAAAAACTATCTTGATAATGCTAAATTACTCTACACAGACACAGATTCTTTTATTTATGAGTTTAAAACTGATGATTTTTATGAGGATATCAAAACTGAGCTAAATAGGTTTGATACAAGTGACTATCCCGAGGATAATATTTACCATTTACCTCCAGTAAACAAAAAGGTTCTTGGGAAATTTAAGGATGAATGTGCTGGTGTTATTATAGACACCTTTGTAGGCATAAAATCTAAATCATACAGCTATATGACAATTGATGATGTAGTAGTAAAAAAATTAAAAGGAGTGAAAAAGAATGTTGTTAGTAAAGAGTTAGATATAAGTGATTATAAAAACTGTATAGTTAGTAACCCACCTGTATTATACAGGGTGTATTTGATATGATGGAAGTCCTTTACACTGGTGATAGAAGATGGTATTCTAAGCAAATATCTTCATGAAATTAAGTCGGATCTTAATTAGTGTAGGTGGAATTAAATTACAAAAATCGTCGGTCAATATCTTGGAAACGGGCTTTCACTTCGTTCCCCTCAGCAGCAGAGCTGACTTCTCCCCGTCTCCCTCCCCTCCTACGCTGAGGAATGTTGACCAGAGTCTGCAGTTGAGTGACCTCCTCGCCTTGTCTGCCAATGACATTGAAATACACAAACCGAGCCTATGAACAGCTGATTCACACCTTCATGGGGAGTGGCTACATGACTAGTGATGGTGGATCTGTCTAGGATTTGTCCAGCTTCATGAACTATGCATAGAAAATAGAAATCCTAAAGATTTAGTAAATTAATTTAAGGAACTGTTGGTCTATCTTTGTGTGAAGATAGTGCAACAACTGTAATAAACTTATTAATAATACTAATAATAGTAATAGTAGGCTTTTAGACACACTAACTTCTTTTATGTTTCTTTTTGGTATGTCGAGTTGCCAGACTTTAATGTACGTAGGATTTCTTGTATGTGCCATGAAATCCATGGAGATGATCTTATTAGATCCCATTCATTTACTACATGACTGAACGTAGATCGCACCCTCGGGATGGTTAGCACTCTACCACCAGAACTACACATGCTGACTCTTATTATTATTATTATTATTAGACTATTATTATTATTATTATTATAACACTGTATTATAACAATGTATTTGTATTTTATTTTCATTTTCGTGTATTTTCATATGTATTTACATTGTTGATGGACCAATAAATCAATCCTCCCCCCCCCCTCTCCAGTTAATGGCCACCCGAGGGCTGGAGATGGGATGGGACAATTCACAATATGAACATGTGGTACCATACTAGTATTAAATCTTGGAAGTAGGTTTCCATGGGTTCCCACTTCTACCCCAGGCAAATGTCGGGATTGTTCCTAACTTAAGGCCACGGCCGCCTTCTTCTCAATAATCATAACCGCTGGCAGTGCAGCCCATGAAGGGCCTAGGCCTACCAAGCGAACGCTGTCCAGCCATTTGGCCTGCAGATATTAGGGTGACGCGTGGTCAGTGCATCGGGTCCCCTCGGCCATTAATCTTGATTTTCCTGACTCGGGCACTGCCTCACTGTCAGACAGCTACTTAATTGCCCTCACGAGGCTTAGTGCACTGCGTTACAGCCCTCACGTCAGTTTCTAATATCCCTGATGGAGCCAGGAATCGAACCCAGGGCCTCCAGGTGAGAGGCAGTTGCACTGCCCCAACACCACAGGGCCGGCGCCTTCTTCCGAATCCTCACCTGAATTACAAATACCCACATTACTACAGAAAACACAAAACACAGGTTATCACACAAATTCTACCCACACCCAGCTACATGGGGCTAAATGACCAAAATCGCCAAGCCTCTCAAACAAAACATCAAGTTTTTTACTTCCGTCCTAAATGCCTAGTTCTGAACAGACTGCGGGATGTCGGAATTTTGTCACACTGCATTTCATTAAGAGAATGTTTTTAGTATTTTCAGAAACTAGTCAACAGAAGGTCCGACACGGACGCCAATGATACATCAGGGCTGAGTATCGAAATTATTTTATACATGAACATCAATCAATGAATTCCACACTTACAAAGTAGGCTACACAATACTACCGGTCCTGACGTCCCAAGCCATTGCGTGCGTTGTCAACAACAACAACAAGAACAACGGCAATGCACATTTTCTTACGAGACGGTAGAGCTCATCCTCATAACAGCTGATAGCCTACCACCCCTCAAGTCAACCGGTAAGGTCAATGCTCCGATTACGTAACAACTTCCCCTTCGCGCGTCGTCACATCTGGCTCCACCTCGTTTCCCCAGCCTGCCGCACCACTTTCTGCCTGATTAGTTTCTGAAATAACTAAAAACATTGACTTTTTAATGATTAATTATCAATTTCAAGATAGGTGACAAATTTTTTACCTAGGAAGCTTAGAATAGTCTCTTCTATCACCAGTGTAACGGACTTCCATCATATCAAATACACCCTGTATAAGAAAATGTGTGTATTTAGAAGTAAAAATCATCAGCTACATACCAATTTGCTGAACAAAGTTGCTTTAAGTAATGAAGACAACAAACGATTCATTATACCCAACACATTTGATACTCTTGCTTGGGGGAATAGTCGCATTGTCGACTATTACTTTACTTAAGTCTAATGATCACTATATGGTAATATTTGTAGTGTGTTTTATATTGTATTTTTTTTTTGTAAAAAAACTGTAAGTAGAATGTATAATGTTAGGCTACTGTAGTTTAGTAAAAATAAGATAAGTAATACATTTTAGTGTAAAATGTTTGCTTTTGTATATTACAAAAATAGATTTTAAAAAATGTACAGAATGTGTGAACTAAACAAGGGGAATGTAAAAATGGAAAGTGGAAATTGTAAATATCCATATGTGAAAAAAATGAAATGGCTATCACCATTTTAAAATTAAAAGACATAGTGATTTGGTAAACCTTGTTTTTATTTCACAACAATAACAATAATGTACAAAATGTGTGAACTAAACAAGGGGAATGTAAAAAATGAAAAGTGGAAATTGTAAATATCCATGAGTGAAAAAGTGAAATGGCTATCACCATTTTTTTAAATAAAAGATATAGTGATCTGGTGAACCTTATTTTTATTTCACAACAAAAAAATTTACAGAATGTGTGAACTAAACAAGGGGAATGTAAAAAATGTAAAGTGGAAATTGTAAATATCCATGTGTGAAAAAAAAGTAAGAAATGGCTATCACCATTTTTTAAAATAAAAGACATTGTGATCTGGTAAACCTTGTTTTTATTTCACAACAAATAGAGCTTTACAAAATAGAATACAAAGAAATACCAATTCCTCAATCCTTTTCATTGTTCATGTCCACTCATCATTAACTTTCCTTTTATAGCCAACCTCTTTCCCACTGAGGCATTATAGGATGTCAAACGTTGTTTAGCTCTTTTCAACAATACTTTATCCGCCACACGTCTTAAAGCAGAATGACTATGACGATAAGAAAGGTCGTGTTCTTTACAAGCTTGATTCAAAGAATTAATAGATATTCACTTAGCATAGGGTCTTGCGACCATGATTTTGGTACATGTTGCCAGATTTCTTTCACGGTATTGACTGTCACATAATAAATGAACAACTTGGAGAATACTAATAATTCTTTGGTAAAACTATCTGCATATCGAGGGCAGATAACCTTGTAATTCCACCCTTAAAACAACAACAACAACAACATTACCTCTTGCATAGTATGTGATGTTGATGGCTCCTGAGACGTGGAAGATGGATTAAACAAAACTTTTACAACAAGTTGCTCAATAGACAATGCTCAATTTGAGTCACAGTTTTTTTTCATAAAACGTGATAGCAAAACACTATTGATTATCATTCAACATTAGAGTTCTATATGAAATAGATAAGAAAAGGGCCATACTATACTTTTATATATAGGTAATAAACGGGTCATACTATACTCTCAACTACCCTAGTTTCAACTAGGTTTCAAGGTCACTCTCTTGAACATTGTTGGAGACTAACGATAAACACCTATGTTCACAGGGCACACACTTGCGGCGCGCGTGGGCATGACAAATTCAGGATGATGTTAATGGCTTATGTGGATGGCTTAGGTTGGTGGCTTATGGTGGTGGTTTATGGTGGCTTTTGTTGGTGGCTTACGGTGGTGGCTTATGGTGGCTTATGTTGGTGGCTTACAGTGGTGGCTTATGTTGGTGGCTTTTGTTGGCGGCTTATGGCGATGGTTTATGGTGGCTTATGTTGGTGGCTTACGGTGGTGGCTTATGTTGGTGGCTTACAGCGGTGGTTTATGGTGGATTTTGTTGGTGGCTTATGGAGGCTTATGTTGGTGGCTTACGGTGGTGGCTTATATTCGTTGCTTACGGTGGTGGCTTATGGAGGACGAGTACTTGTTGACGGGTCCCTGTGGGCGGGTCCCTTTGACATAATTTGGATAAAATGCATGGCCCAGTCCATAGGGATCAGTCCAAAGGACCCGCCCACAGGGACCCGTCAACAAGGACTCGTCCTCCATAAACCACCACCGTAAGCCACGAACATAAGCCACCGCCGTAAGCCACCAACTTAAGTCTCCATAAGCCACCAACAAAAGCCACCATAAACCACCGCCATAAGCCACCACTGTAAGCCACCAACATAAGCCACCACCGTAAGCCACCAACATAAGCCACCGTAAACCATCGCCATAAGCAGCCAACAAAAGCCACCAACATAAGCCACCACTGTAAGCCACCAACAAAAGCCACCTTAAACCACCGCTATAAGACACCACCGTAAGCCACCAACATAAGCCTCCATAAGCCACCATTGTAAGCCACCAACAAAAGCTACCATAAACCACCGCCATAAGGCACTACCGTAAGCCACCAGCATAAGCCACCACTGTAAGCCACCAACAAAAGCCACCATAAACCACCACCATAAGCCACCAACCTAAGCCATCCACATAAGCCATTAACATCATCCTGAATTTTTCATGCCCGCGCGCGCCGCAAGAGTGTGCCGTGTGAACATAGGTGTTTATCGTTAGTCTCCGACAATGTTCAAGAGAGTGACCTTGAAACGTAGTTGAAACTAGGGTAGTTGAGAGTATAGTATGACCCGTTTATTACCTATATATTGTGACCGTTTGACGAACGTCCTACGACCACACAAGTGCGCATCCGAACAACAGTCGAGCACAAAGACTCAAAAACATCTCCATAACCAGCAACTGACACTCTTTCACACGGTTACATCCGCCCTACACATGGCCAAAAATAAAAATCCCCATTTTTATTTTTATGGTTCCTGTTGTTTTTTCGTCCTTCTTCTTATCTGGTTCTTCTAAAATACATCTTGAGATTCGCTGCGCTGAATGTTCCCACGGTGTTACCAGATACAATCTCCACAACACGGTAACTACCATTACCTAAGCTCTGGGCCATCCGAAATGGTCCATTATACAAACTGGCAAACTTGGAATAGACTTTGTTGCTAACATCAGATGGAGTAGGCTTCCTGATCAATACCAAAGTTCCCTCTCTCAAAGGATCTCTAAATCTTCTTCCTCTAACCCTTCTGTTCCGTTTCTCTGCCTGTCTCCGTAATCTTCCTAAGGCTTCCATTTCACGTCATCTCCTGTTAGGCTCTATCTCCGGAGGAATAGATACGATTCCGTCCCACGGTCGTATAGGTTTTTCTCCAAGATGTAGTACTGAAGGAATATGCCCCGTGCTTTCATGTACGGTGGAATTAATCGAATTCATCATAATAGGAACCACATCCATCCATCGCCAATGTTCGTTTGCACAATAAAGACGACAAAACTTAGCTATTTCTGACATGAGTCGTTCGGCCGGGTTACTCTCTGGATGCCGCATTGAACACAATACCTGTGTGATATCCAGCTCCCTCATAGCATTCCTAAACTCCCAGGATGTGAATTGGGACCCATGGTCTGATAACAAAAATTCTGGTTTACCCGCAACGGGAATAACACATTCTTTAATCCTCTTGATTATATATCTGGAGTTCGCCTTCTGAATCGGATGGATCATGGTAAACTTACTGAAAACATCAACCGTGACCAAAATGTATCGGTTACCTCGCTTGGACTTAGGTAGAGGTCCATAGATATCGGTAGCATACAACTCACATGGCTTCGACGGAATAATAGGCCTAGGTTCCTCCCTCAACAAATGCGTATTGTGTTTGCTGCGTTGACACAAATCACAGGTCCTGATGACCTCTCGGACAGTATTCCTCAAATGATCCCAAGTGAACTTCTCCATTATCAAACATACCACTTTGTCCACTCCAGTGTGACCTGAGCTTCTGTGAGCTAACCATATTATATCTTCCTGTAATCTAGGCGGAATTACTATTCGTAATTTAGTGTGTTCGGAATCAATGAACTTATATATGATGCCATTCAACAATACATAATCTCAAGCCATCCTTTCCATCCCTAGATATTCATCATCTGTAGGATCCATGTCCCTGTGTAGAAATATGTAAATACTCCTCAAAGGTCCATATCGCTTCTGGGCTTGGGGTATTCTCTCAAGTCTACGCAAAGTATCATCATCTTCTTGCAGGAGGGTTATAGGCAATACTCGAAGAGTAGGTTCCGCAACTCTGCTTAGCAAATCAGCCCCTAAGTTATTCCTTCCTGGTCGATGTTCAATAGTGACGTTAAACTGTTGCACGAATAATGCCCATCTAGTGACCCTGTCACTGGCGAAATTGGTCTTCAGTATAAACTCTAGTGCGTGATGGTCAGTTCTGATTATAATCGAATGTGCGATAAGCAGCTTCTTCCATGTTTTCAATGCATAGATGATCGCTAAAGCTTCTAATTCTGTAGTATAGTATTTGCGTTCTGATGGTTTCAATTTTCGACTGATAAAGGATAAATAGTGTCGAGTGTGATCTTCATCCTCTTGGAGTAATATGGCACCTATCCCTATATTGGATGCATCCGATTCGATAATGAAGTTCTTCTCAAAATCCGGGTACTCCAACTTGACGCTATTAAGCATTAATTCCTTTGCCTTCTTGAATGATTCCTCACATAGATCGTTCCATTTCCACTTATTATCTTTTTTTAACAAGTCCTGTAGGGGTGCAACTATCTCCGTGTATTTATGGCAATGTCCCGCAAAAAACTGGCAAATTCCCAAGAATTGACGTACATGCTTTACCCGAGTAGGACTGGGAAATTCTGCAATGGCCTGAAGTTTTTGTTCATTTGGTCTATATCCGTTCCCATCCAAGACATGTCCAAGAAATCTAATCTCATTCTTAAAGAATTGGCCCTTTTTCAAGTTAACTTTGAAATTTGCTTTCCTCAAGTCCATAAACAAATTCCGTAGATGAACCAAGTGCTGGTCTTCAGTCTCCGATGCTATCAGAATATCATCCACGTAACTTATGACCGTATCCTTGACCGCATTACTTAGGTTCTGATCCAAGACACGTATCAAAACCGCTCCTGAGGTTTTCATCCCAAATGGAAGTTTTCTAAAAACATAAGTCTGTTGTTCGAATAAAAATCCCGTAAACTTCTGAGAATCCTCACTTATCCTTACATGATGGTATGACGATGTCAAATCCACTGTAGAAAACCATTTCTTGTTTTTAAATTTCCTTAAGAGATCTTTTATCATTGGAGGTCTATCATATTCTGGCAACAGTCTCGAATTCAATGACCTCACGTATAGGCATATTCTCAAATTTCCATCCGGTTTCTGCACCACCGCTAACGGATATACATAGGATGTCACACACTTTTTAATTATCTGATCTTTCTCAAGATCCTGAATGATCTCCTTCACCTTAATCCTGTGTTTTTCTGGAATTTGGTACAGCTTTGCATGATATGGGCTATCATCACATACTTGAATCTTGTACTCAAAGTTCTGAATCTCTCCTGGTGTCGTATCAAAGACATCAACGAATTCTTCCAACAGGTTGGCTATAACTGGAACATGCTCAACTACTTCATTGGCGTCTTCACATATCTCTAAACCTTCAAAAACCTTGGCCCATCGAACTTCTCCCACGGTGAATTTATCTTCGAAATGGACGTCTCCCGCATGATGGAATTTAATCGTATCAGATTCCATATCGATAACAGCTCTATATCTCTTGATAAAATCCGTCCCCAGGATCAAATCATGTGCAATATCCTTCATAACGACAAAGAAATGTTCAAAGACACATCCCCCAATCTTGACCTTCAAGTACAGCTGAATTTTACAAGTTGTGATCTTGTCTGGGATGATTCCCTGAATCTTGATTACGGATACTGGTATTTCCTCTATTTCCTCGGTCAAATTCCATATGGCGTACAACCTCTCACTCACCAAACAAAGCATCGCTCCTGTGTCAATCAAAGTATACACTGGTTTTCCATACACCTCACACACAATAATGGGTAGCCTAGTTCTTGGTCCATACTCTTTTCCTTCCTGTTCTTCTTGAATCAAGTCTTCATCCTCAACTTCCCATTTCACGATTTTGGAAACATATTGTGTAGTAATTAGTTCTGTTGATTTCCTTGTTCCGAAATCGAAGTTTTTTTTTTCGTTTTTACCTGTCGAATTATTTGTCCCAGAAGTACCAGGTTTATTTCTTGCCTCTTCCATTTCCTTCAAATACTGTTTACTTTCTTCTCCTCTTTGCTCAAGGTTCTGCCTCTGTTGATCTTTGAACCTTTCATTATCCGTTCTATCGTAAGATTTATTGTATCCTGATCTGTCATATGGTCTCGTGTATCCTTGTCTTCTCCACGAATTCCAATTGTTCCCGTATCTTCCTCGCCTTATGTAAGGTCTTCCACTATCTCTTTCTCTTCTATCTTGATAATCCCTCGACGTTTGCTCTTCTCTATTCCGTTCTGGCATGGTTTGGCATTGTCGATCGGCGAAAACAGCATATGCGGCCTGGGACTCTTGCTTATTACCCCTCTGCTGGTAAAATTGAGCATTAGAATGATCTAGACGTTGCAACACTTCATCAAATTCTTCCATGTTCTCAACATTCGCAGAAATGAGACTCCGCTGAACTTCCAAAGGAAACTGCCTAATCAAAGCTGGGATTAACTCGTACGTTGGCATTGGTGGATCTAAGCATTGCAATTTGGCAAGTTGATTTGCAAAGTAATTTGAATATTTGGTCGGCTGTGACGTGGAATACCGCTTGACATATAATTCGGCCCTGATGTTCTGTTGAGTCTCCGGCGAGGTTCTCAAATTACATCGAAAAGCCCTAAACCATACGAGTGCTGGTCCATCTAAGAATCTACTAATCACTCTCATCTCTCTTTCCTTATTCACCTTAGCATCCTTCAGATAATCTCTTAATTCGCGCAGAAATTCAACAGGAGAGACATTTCCAGTCCCTGAAAATTTTATAGGTTTCTCTTCGTAACTTTTAACGAGCGTGATCGGAGTAGAAGTGCGAATGGTAGAAATTTCTTCAGACTTCCCAACCTCTGGCAACCTTTCTCTATTTGAAAAAGCGTTTTCATTTATGCTGTCTTGTTTTGTATCCGCTTTCGATCTATAATCCTCAATTTTCTTCTCTAACTCACAAATGGTCTTCCTGAATTCATACATTTCATCCCTATTCTGCCTTTCAGTTTCTTCCCCTATTTGACTATCTTTCAACTCTTCTGTCATTTTTTTCGGATTCTCTTCGATAACAGTTTCGTGACCTTTCAATTTCTCTATACTTTCTCTAATGGCTTGAATATCTCCAGATACAACTTTAATCTCTGATGAAAAAGCATTCCTGATCTCTTTGACTTCGACCTGAGTTTCTTTTACAACCTGAGCTTGAATTTCATTAATTACAGTTTCTTTTACTTCATTTTTCAAGTCTGCTACAACTCCTTCCTTTAATTGTTCTACAATTATTTCTCTAAATTCAGAAGTAACTCTCTGCACTACCTGTGTGGCATTTAACGTACTTTCCTTCGTTGTGTTAATCTCTAAGGACGCAAGATCATCTGTTATTTTCCTAACATTATCTTCCATTTTATTTTCTAATGATCTAACCATCTTTTGAATCTCGTTCTTATGTTGAGCTAACTCTTCCTTCATCGCTTTTCAACTATCTTGTAAACTATCTTTCATAATGCCATAGTTTGCGAATAAATTATCCTTTAAGTTCGTTCCCGAATCCACGATCCTAGCTTCTAAACTTAGGAAACTCTCCTGAGCTCTCCTAGCGTTGTCTCTTATCTTGGTTTCCAATGACACAACTTTATCCTCAATCTTAGCATCTATCGATTCAGACATTTTATCATCGAATGATTCTATGTTTCTAGACATCCGGCTTTCTATAGCTTCTATCCGTTCTAACATTTCCGCTTTTAATGAGTTCGAATTTTCTGTGATTTAACATTCTAAACCTGAAATTTTATTTTCCAGAGAAGCAGAATTCTCTTTTATTTGACTTTCAATTTTATTTTCTAAACCACCCATTTTAATTTCTAAAGAGACAGAATTCTCTTTTATTTGTTTTTCCAGAGAAGCAGAATTCTCTGTGATTTTCTGTCCCAACTCTTCCATCATTTTGGTAAGTGCTTCCATGACCACTCACAATAATAATTATAGCACTGGGGTACGATGTCAACTGATGATGGGGAAACTTAATCTAAACTACTAGTACAGTGAATATTCAGACACGACCTTAAATTGATACTTCAATACCGATGACTATTAAATTTAAAATCTACAATAAATGACCAGAAACAATCACTACAAACCAAACAAATCACTCCAAACTGTGAAAACTGCGCATTCATGACCATGAATCCCACTACAGCAAGAACAAACACAAATCGACCTCGAATCGAAATTCGGAATCGAATCATATCAGAAACTGAATCGAACTCGGGCCCACACACGTTGGCAGCCAAAACTCTTCTATCTTACTTTATGTGACCGTTTGACGAACGTCCTACGACCACACAAGTGCGCATCCGAACAACAGTCGAGCACAAAGACTCAAAAACATCTCCATAACCAGCAACTGACGCTCTTTCACACGGTTACAATATAAAAGTATAGTATGGCCCTTTTCTTATCTATTTCATATAGAACTCTAATGTTGAATGTGTTTTGCTATCACGCTTTATGAAAAAAAAATGTGACTCAAATTGAGCATTGTTTATTGAGCAACTTGTTGTAAAAGTTATGTTTAATCCATCTTCCACGTCTCAGGAGCCGTCAATATCACATACTATGCAAGAGGTAGTGTTGTTGTTGTTGTTTTAAGGGTGGAACTACAAGGTTATTTGCCCTCGATATGCAGATAGTTTTACCAAAGAATTATTAGTATTCTCCAAGTTGTTCATTTATTATGTGACAGTCAATACCGTGAAAGAAATCTGGCAACATGTACCAAAATCATGGTCGCAAGACCCTATGCTAAGTGAATATCTATTAATTCTTTGAATCAAGCTTGTAAAGAACACGACCTTTCTTATCGTCATAGTCATTCTGCTTTAAGACGTATGGCGGATAAAGTATTGTTGAAAAGAGCTAAACAACGTTTGACATCCTATAATGCCTCAGTGGGAAAGAGGTTGGCTATAAAAGGAAAGTTAATGATGAGTGGACATGAACAATGAAAAGGATTGAGGAATTGGTATTTCTTTGTATTCTATTTTGTAAAGCTCTATTTGTTGTGAAATAAAAACAAGGTTTACCAGATCACAATGTCTTTTATTTAAAAAAATGGTGATGGCCATTTCTTTCTTTTTTTCACACATGGATATTTACAATTTCCACTTTACATTTTTTACATTCCCCTTGTTTAGTTCACACATTCTGTACATTTTTTTGTTGTGAAATAAAAATAAGGTTCACCAGATCACTATATCTTTTATTTTAAAAAATGGTGATAGCCATTTCACTTATTCACTCATGGATATATACAATTCCCACTTTTCATTTTTTTACTTTCCCCTTGTTTAGTTCACACATTTTGTACATTATTGTTATTGTTGTGAAATAAAAACAAGGTTTACCAAATCACTATGTCTTTTAATTTTAAAATGGTGATAGCCATTTCATTTTTTTCACATATGGATATTTACAATTTCCACTTTCCATTTTTTTACATTCCCCTTGTTTAGTTCACACATTCTGTACATTTTTTAAAATCTATTTTTGTAATATACAAAAGCAAACATTTCACACTAAAATGTATTACTTATCTTATTTTTACTAAACTACAGTAGCCTAACATTATACATTCTACTTACAGTTTTTTTACAAAAAAAAAAACAATATAAAACACACTACAAATATTACCATATAGTGATCATTAGACTTAAGTAAAGTAATAGTCGACAATGCGACTATTCCCCCAAGCAAGAGTATCAAATGTGTTGGGTATAATGAATCGTTTGTTGTGTTTATTACTTAAAGCAACTTTGTTCAGCAAATTGGTATGTAGCTGATGATTTTTACTTCTAAATACACACATTTTCTTATATAATACAGGTGGGTTACTAACTATACAGTTTTTATAATCACTTATATCTAACTCTTTACTAACAACATTCTTTTTCACTCCTTTTAATTTTTTTACTACTACATCATCAATTGTCATATAGCTGTATGATTTAGATTTTATGCCTACAAAGGTGTCTATAATAACACCAGCACATTCATCCTTAAATTTCCCAAGAACCTTTTTGTTTACTGGAGGTAAATGGTAAATATTATCCTCGGGATAGTCACTTGTATCAAACCTATTTAGCTCAGTTTTGATATCCTCATAAAAATTATCAGTTTTAAACTCATAAATAAAAGAATCTGTGTCTGTGTAGAGTAATTTAGCATTATCAAGATAGTTTTTCTTTACATAATCATAGTGAAATTCATACATAAGTGTTTTTGACAATTCCAGAATGGTGTAACCCACATATATGGGTTTGTTGTAAGTAATTTTAAGACGATTCATTTGTATTACAACTAAATCCTCATGAATAATTGAACAGGTATGAAAGTTAGGCTTGCTTATTAAGTTGCTCGCACCATACCTTTTACCATCATTCTCCCACTTTGTTATCAGCTTTACATCAACTCGTTTATCATCATTCTCCATAGTCTTTCCAAAAACACTATTATTCATGAGTTTATAAAAATCTTTTTCAAACGCGTTTGTTGACTGCGTTCTTAAATTATTGTTTAGATCAATACACGGTTTGAGCCATGCTGACTGATGAAATTGCAATACGCGATAAATTTTAGTTAATTTCAATCCATGCTGTAGACACTGTTTCAAGTTTTGATAATGTATTACATATTTACATTTATCATTTACATTAGCAATTAACATTTTTGTTCGTGATGTGATGTATGGAGAGTTCATATTCTCAGGACAAAATGGTAAATCATTATGATCATCATGTAACTCTTTAGGGTACTCAAGATTTACCTCTAAAATATATCCTTTATCATCGTTATCATTAAGAGTGTCAACATGTAAGACATCAATTTCAGGTTGTGTCAGCCAGTGAAAATCTTTCAGTGGTAGATATTGACTCATAGCCCAACCATATTGGTTATTTGCATCGAGGTAGACAATATACTTTGACTCTTCATAAGGGTTGTAGCTAGGCATGTATTTATTATTTGCTTTAGAGTACCGTCCACTACATTGGCTTAATCCACCTCGAATTGATGATTTTATAAAATTGATCATGTCTATATCAGTCATTAATTCTAAATTTACTTTCGTTTTTTTCAACATTGAACTGAAACTTAACCCAGGAGCAGTGAAATACTGACAAGGATCAAGGTCATAAGTTTTCATACAAACATTCCGAAAATTTTCAAAAACATCTGCTAATAACAACACATCTGTCTTCAAATATATGTCTGAAAATTTTCCTAAAGTTTGAATGTCAAACTGTGCCCATACACGTTGTGCATGTAAATATTCCTGATCACTGATATGACTTGTGTTTAAGGAACTGTAATGCATCTTTCGGTGGTAAAGAACACTCCTCAAGACGTTCCATATAGTTAATATATTCGTAAGGGAATATACCCTTTTGACGAATCAAATTAAAATCATCTTCTTTAGGAAAGACACGTTGAATTTCATGAAACTGATCTGATTTTAAATTACTAGCACGCTTATCAAGACTACTCGGCATAAAGCGGAATGAATCTAAAAATCGCAGTTTTATCGTATTCTTATTGTCAGTTTTGATGTATTTTGTGAACGATATGTATTGTTCCTTATTATTTGCATTCACATCAATTTTCACATCTGAAGCTCCAAATTCTTTAACGATAAATTGATTATCGTATTTGCTACCGTTATGTAGAATGACCGGAATGAATTTACTTACTCTATAATTTAAATTACATTCTTGGTGAGCAGCACCGCGATATTTTCCTGTTAAATGATCATGATCGCGAACCCTGTCTGTACATAAACATTCATCACATTTAAAACAATTAGTTTCAGTTTCAAAATTCATTTGCTCTGATGAAGTTAGTGGCTCCATTGGAATGATCGTATTTAAAATAGAGGATATACGAATGGCATCTTTCTCAAGCCTTTCCATAAAAACTTTAGGTGCATCAGGTCCTCTATAGAGCTCACACTTATTTAAAGAGTCATCATAACTACATTTAATATAATATGCAAAGCTAAAAGGTTCATGAATGTGAGTAGTGTTGGTGAAAATTTGGGCTGGATTCGATGAACATGCATTAAAAGGTTTTAGCAAAGCCTCGAAGTCAGCATATATAACAATTGGTACTCTTAGCTGTTTCTCATAATCCTTGAATTTTAGAATGTTATTTTTAGGAGTCGGTAATAGCGTACACACATGATTACATCCCCATTTTTGGTGTTGAGTTAGTTGGTCCTCTTTTCTGAAATATAGCAAACAGCCATCACACAACCACTTCTTATTTTCTCTTTTTGATAGCTGACTACCGACAAGTCTACATAAATGTTTTATCCAGCAATAGTGAGCATTTTCACTTTCGGTTATGTAAAGTTAATTTACATGAGCATCCTTTTTTTCCTGAGTATAATATAGAGGACCAACTATACTCTTATTTTCAATTCCATAAACATTAATACTTACATTGTTCAGTTCTTCAAAACGTTCAATGTCTTTTATCGCCATAGGAAATGCTATTTCTTTTAAATCAAACACTGAAGAATAGTGAGGATAGGATGATGTTCTATACAGATGCTCCTCTGCTGGATGGAGAGCTGAGGTTACAGCCCACGCAAAGCATGCGTCATCATTATTCATAACGTTCACAACAGCTTTCTTTCGTTTCATCCATCCTGGCAAATCAATGTATGATGATGCTCGAAGGGGGTTGTATTTATTCATGTTGGTTTCTAAATAAAGTACTTCAACCAACGTCCAGCCTGACT
This sequence comes from Meconema thalassinum, assembly GCA_946902985.2. Classification (NCBI taxonomy): domain Eukaryota; kingdom Metazoa; phylum Arthropoda; class Insecta; order Orthoptera; family Tettigoniidae; genus Meconema; species Meconema thalassinum. The sequence goes on from OX336395.1 coordinate 198,033,438, forward strand.
CCCTTTCCTGGAACTCTTCACTCTTCACAATGATAGCACTTGAAATATTTTGATATATATCACTAATATTAGTTGATTCGCTAACAATTATGTTTTTTGTATTAAAAGATTTGATATCCGTAATTTCACCTAAGCTCCCAGTTTTTACATAGAGTCCAAAAAGTTCAAAATTCATTTTAATTGTTTTATGCTCTAATAAAACATTACCTACCAAACCAAACACAGTAGGTTGAACATTTTTAAAAATGATTCAATACTTTGAGTTTTTCCTTTACTATAAAGTCTATAAGTATTAATTCGACTTTTAAATGCACTACTAATTTGTTGAATATTTCCTGAATTTCTTTCATAGCAAGCGTTATTTTTATGTTGAATACTGCGTAAATGTCCATGAATCATTGAAGAAGGTATATCAATATTACATACATCACAATGTGTTATTGAAGGTTCACCATTCTTCTTTCTTTTTGTTGCACAACTATTTTCACAATCTTGAGAATGTTTACGCTTTTGAGCATCACATTCATTTAAAGGTTCCGTGCTAGTTGATGGTTTTACAGTTTTTAATTCCTGTTGTTCCCCATGCACTTCAACCATGTGGGATTGATATCGCTTTACAGCAGAAAAACCAAGATCACAAACTGAACATGAAAAAGGTGCTGAACTGACATGCATTAAATTTACATGCCGTCCAAGACTATCTTGTCTGTTAAATGTGGTAGCACAATGACTGCACACAAACATTTTAATGTCATGTTTAGCATTTGCGTGTCGTTGAAGGTTGTCAGGTCTTGAGAACTGTTTCATACAGTCACCACACTTGAACATTATGATCACTTTCGAAATTACCTATAAAAAGAAAGAAATCATAAATGTTAATAAATGATAAAACAAAGTACAATATAGATAGTTTAATTATATTCCAGTCAATGGTTATAGCAGGATATTTAAATCGATGTGTGAACTCCTAGCAAGTCCAACTTCATGTAGTTCTTACTGGGGTTACTATATACCACTGTCACTGACAGTCATGCCATCCAAGACTATCTTGTCTGTTAAATGTGGTAGCACAATGACTGCACACAAACGTTTTAATGTCATGTTTAGCATTTGCGTGTCGTTGAAGGTTGTCAGGTCTTGAGAACTGTTTCTTACAGTCACCACACTTGAACATTATGATCACTTTCGAAATTACCTATAAAAAGAAAGAAATCATAAATGTTAATAAATGATAAAACAAAGTACAATATAGATAGTTTAATTATATTCCAGTCAATGGTTATAGCAGGGTATTTAAATCGATGTGTGAACTCCTAGCAAGTCCAACTTCATGTAGTTCTAACTGGGGTTACTATATACCACTGTCACTGACACCTAGCGATGAACATTGGAACTTGATAGAGTGGTAGAAACCAGTGGTCGCCAGTTAAGTGAGCTAAGTGTGACGTCATAGCCAGTCTTAAAACAAGTCTAAACTTGTAGAACATGTCACGTGATAGAAACCAGCGATCACCAGTTAAGTGAGCTAAGTGTGATGTCATAGCCAGTCTTAAAACAAGTCTAAACTTGTAGAACATGTCACGTGATAGAAACCAGCGATCACCAGTTAAGTGAGCTAAGTGTGACGTCATAGCCAGTCCTAAAACAAGTCTAAACTTGTAGAACATGTCACGTGATAGAAACCAGCGATCACCAGTTAAGTGAGCTAAGTGTGACGTCATAGCCAGTCTTAAGACAAGTTTAAACTTGTAAAACAAGTCACGTGACAAGGTTAAGTTAGGTAAAGTTAGGTTATGTTAGGTGAACTGAGGTTAAGTCTTTAAATATTCCCTCTGTAACTGACACCTAGCAATGAACATTCAGACTTAATAGAGCGGTAATCAAAATCTAACCACACCATGGTCAAGTAGTTCCAACTTTTGACTGCCAAATATACCATTTTCACTGACATGTAGTGGTGAACATTGGAAAATATCACTCTAACTGTTTAAAAGTTATTAGAGGGGCACTTACCTTTTTATAATTTATCAACTGCTGCCACTGAATGAACAGATTGTAGGAATCTGGTAACCTACAGGTACCCAATTATCTGTAAACAAATCAATCAATCAATTAATCAATCAATAAATACATTCCAATCAATAACTTCAACATCAATTAGTAATAAAAGACTACAATCCATTAATAATAAGTACTTACCTTTCAAAATAATTTAATAATTTTCTACCAAATCTTGAGCAGTAATAGAGCACTGTTCACTCAAAGCGAGTGATAAAGACTGACAGTAGGGAAATATATGACACCCCTCTTATATAAACTCTCATCGCTCGTGTCAGCAGTTTTTTGCAGATCATTGCAATTCCTTTCTCAATACAGCTGAGAGTCCAAAGTACACTAGGAACACCTGTGTGGTATCCAATGACTGCTGACTATGCATGATCATCACCCATTATCTTGATCAACACCTGAGGTTTCAAATTACTGCAGCGTCAGTCATAGCAACAGCAGTGTGCGCTCTCTGCAATGTCAGCAACATGACACCGGAAGGAACACCTGTGTAATATCCAATAACTGTTAACTTTACATGATCATCACCCATTGTTTTAATGAACACTTGCGGTTTTAAATTACTGCAGCGTTAGTAATAGCAACAGATCTGTGCGCTCTCTGCCATGTCTGTAATATGACACAGGAAATATAACAAGACGTCTTACTGCACATACCATCTCCTCAGTTTTAACATCTTAAGAACATGTATTATTCTCTTTCAACTACAAATGACTCGTTAGAACACATCCATCCACCAAGTTAGATCCCTTGTATGTTCACATGTATTTCATCACTTTCCTTTCATATCGTTATCCCATTATAGTAGTCGGGGATTAGTGAACAACGTCAGTTCAACTCATTGCTTTACACGCAAAATGTAGTTAGGCCCTTTGACATAATTTAAATAAATGCATGGGCTAGTCCGTAGGAACCAGTCCAATGGGATCGGTCCAAAGGGATCAGTCAAAAGGGACTCATCAACAAGGACTCGACCACAAGGACCTGTCCACAAGGACCTGTCCACAAGGACTTGTCCACAAGGACCTGTCAACAAGGACTTGTCCACAAGGACTCGTCCACAATGACCCGGCAACAATGACCCCGCCAACAATGACCCGTCAACAATAACCCATCCATAGGGATCCGCTCCCCCACCCTCTTACAAAAGCCATGAGTGGGCATGCGTAAAAAACAGAAAACAAGCATGTTAATTCATAGTGGCTTGCCACCGTATACATGTCTCTTGTGTAGAACAACGTTTCATTCCATATTGGCATTCAAACTCTCACATGTTGCAATTGGAAAGAGAGATTCTCTAAAAAAATACAATTTCACCCCCTAGTAGGGGTAGGTTTTATTTTGGGGTGGAAATATGTTGTCCATTGGAAAGGGGGTATCAGCCCGAGTTCAATGACACCTCATTCTTCAAAATCCGACCACGGGTTCGGGAGTTATCGGGCTGCCGCCATCTTGTGTGGAGGGTGTGGAGGTGGAGGGCCTTGAACCATCCAAAACACACTACTTAAATACCAAACATAATACCAACAGAAAACGTGGGGGTGAACACTGAAACCAAATAAATTCGGTTACAACATTTGTGTGTTTCTTGTGCCTTGAAACTAATTCTACAGGAAATAATAAATATCTAATTATCACGGAAACCATCACGCGTTGTCGTTTCGGTTTGAACATTCTTGCTGTATGATAGTAATCATACTATTGCTATTCATTACAATATTCTAGGCCTCTCCTCAATTTGACGGGATATTATTTTAGAGTGTGCACGGACATTTTTAAGCACTGCATTGTTAAAGATGTTGAAAATTATCTGAGTAAAAATGTAATACGGTAACGGTGCTAATACTATTATGAGCATGTGAAAAAGAGTGGGAGTGGGAGAGTGGAAGCAAAGAATATTGGTGGAAGTACGCACGTGTGGCTAGCAGCATTTGTGGCAACGCTGCCTTCAGTTGAACGCTTCTCCGGCGAACTGTCAGAACCCAACTCTGGATAAAACAATTATATGTTGGAATCTGGCAGTTCGGCGGAGAACCGTTGAACTGAAGGCAGCGTTGCCACGTATGCTACTGGCCACCACGTGCGGACTTCCACCCTCCCACTCTTTTCCTCATGCTCATATTATTAGCATCGTTATTATATTTATAACATTTTTACTCAGATGGTTTTCAAACATCTTAAACAAAGCAATGATTAAAACTGTCCTGTGCACATTGTAAAATAAAATAATAGCCCGTCAATTATGGAGAGGCCGTAAATATTGTAATGGATAGCAATATTACGAATACTATCATAAAGCAAAAATGTTCAAAGCGAAACGACAACACGTGATTGTTTCCGTGATACTTAGCTATTTATATTTCCTGTAGAATAAGTTTCAAGACACAAGAAACACACATACCGTAGGCTCAATGTGTCGGCCATTAACTATTAACTCACCCTTCAGAAGACCGAAGCTAATCATTGGGAAAAGGCTCTAGCCCATCCATATCATCATCATTGCTGTCCCGGTCCTCCCCGTCACTGGACCCCGCGCTGGAGGATGACGAAATGCCGAGGGAAATAATGAGCTCGTCCACTGCTTTATCAACACTACCTTCACGTTCCCGCGCTTCTCATAACACTCTTTCAACGTGCGATACCACTTTCGTCCACTCTTCAGCTTTCACTTGCCCAACCCCTTCGACAATAAGTTTTTCAACCTTTGTTAAATTAAATGCTTTCTTGTTTGCCGCAACGTATTGCTTAACTTGGGCCCAGATAATGGGGATTGAAATGGCAGTGGTAAGACGGAAGCCGAATAATCTCAGGTCAATGTTTTTTAGCCAGTTCATCAACGTGATAAATAAATAAATAAATGACACTAATGAATTATAAGTATAAATCCTACACGTAAAAGAAAATAACTAATTAATTCAAAACAATTATAACTCATAAAAACAACAGATTATGAAACGCAGCAAGGTCAGTGTGCACACTGGAGGCAATCAAACAAGCGGCTGGTCGGCGACAAGCACGTGGCCAAATAGCATCAATCAACTTGGCAGTGTTGTATGGTTTCCATGGCAACAAGCCTTGCGTGCGGTCTAGTCGTCAACTTTTTCCAGGTCCTTACTACCTGGATCAAGGATCATGGATAACACTGAGCCAACACCACCTAGAGAGTGCAACTTACATGTATACTCAAATATGATATACTTAACCTACCAAACTTAAATACTAGGGAAACTTAAATACTAGAATTAAATTAAATTAAACTGGTGACTGCATGATATTAACTAAGCTATACAATTTAAATGACATACAATTTTAACAAAATTATACTATGGTCATTCACTCACACATTCATACACAAATTGTTCTAGTTGGCCTACGAATTCAAGAGGAAATCTTTACATGCACGTATTGAAAGTTGTTAGGGATGTACAATTTCTAACGTCATGAGGACAATTATTCCAAATTCTAGTTCCCGACATGAGGAAAGAGTTACCGTACTGAAGGCAGATGAATGATGTAGAGGAATTGCAATTATAGATCCAGATCGTGTGTGACGATCATGAAAGGAAGAAAGAAAACTAAAATTACAAGAGAGATAGTGAGGTGTACTTTCATTGAGAAGTCGATAGATGAGGGTACATATGTGCAGGTTTCGTTGTTGTTCTACTTTTAGCCAGGAAAGTAGATCATAAAAAATAGACACGTATGAGGAAAATTTAAAGGAGAAAATAAACCTAATGCAGGAATTTAAAGCTCTGTTTTGATGACGATTGATTTGAACAGCGCTGACAGCTGTAATTTTCGCTATATAGGTCGTGATCCTATTTGGGATGGCTGGGTGGATCACAGACAGCGGAGGTAGAAATATCAATTAAAACATCGCTTCCTGATTTATTTCTCATCGTTTCATACGGTATTTTGGCTGATTCATGTATTGTAGAGAATTTTATCGTTCGTTCTATCTTCATTCAGAGCTACCGTTGATTTCAATTTGGATCGTCACTACTGAACCTCATATGCGTGCTCAAGTTCGTAAATATGTGTTTTTATTTATTGCTACTGTATTTTAAAAACGGCTGCCATGTTTCGACAGCGCTTGCATCTCGTTCAACTGTCATCAAGGCTAACTCTAGCGGCACGCACCGGGGTGCACATATTGTTCCCAACGTGTGAGATACAAAATCACTGTTGATAAAAATAAGTGGGATTCAAAATCACTGTTGATCAAAACAAAATCATCGGGACGCTTTAGGCTGTACCCATTGTCAAAACTCATTGATCTGGGCGCGTTAGGCTGTAACCATTGTCAAAAACCATTGGATAGGACAAAACGAAGGTTAGAATGGTCGGGGGTAGGTGCGGCCTTCGCCGAGCGCAGGCAGTGGGGTACGGTTGACACAAAACCATTGATCTGGACGCAGCAAAAACCATTGGATTGGACAAATCGAAGGGTGTTGGTGCGGCATTGTACCATAAGGGCGAGGTTGGCAATACCGGTTTGATGATGATTGATGTGGACAATGGTGGCCACCGCAGCTGGAATTTTGCCTATATAAGTTGTGATCCTAATTGGGATGGCTGGGTGGGTCACAGACAGTGGAGGAGGAAACATCTTTTAAAACATAATTCCCTGATTTATTTCTCATCGTTTGATAAGGTATTTTGGCTAATTCATGTACTATAGAAAATGCTATCGCTCGTTCTACTTTCATTCAGTGCTACCAATATAATAGGGAATACAACAATTTTGTATTGAAAAGTGGAAAGGATCTTTTGAAAAGGCTATATTTATCAACTAGTGAAGGATAGATACGGTCATATATTAGTTTTTTTTTACAAAACAGCACAGTTTGTGTAACATAGAAAATATGGGAACAACATGTTTTTGCAGATGACTCACTGTATTCTGTTCAAAACAAACTGGGAATTAGCATGTTTTATGTATTGTCGGGTATGCCATGCCTGATATTGTAAATATTGCAATATGAAAACTACTGTAGGGTTACTCTATATCAAGTGTTTGTTTCTAAATTATTACCACATCATCATGCCCCTATATGAATCATCAACAACAACAAGTTTCCTCTTTTGTAAATGTTCTCATGTCTCCTGACTGCTGCTCTGTTCCATTTCAGTAGGTAACCTTTTCTGTCATAGGCATGCCATTACTAGCCTGTTTTCTTATCACGGATGAAACATTTCTATGGCTAGTTGTTGTTGTTGTTGTTTTGTTAGTGGGTTAGGACATCATTGTCATCAGCCATGTGTACTCGGATATGGGTAGCATTTGTATGTGTGTATTGTTATGCTAGAATTGGGAAGGTTAGGTATTGTAGTTTTAAGGGGAGCAACTACGAGGTCATCTGCCCTTGGGAAGGAGGTGACCATGGTCTTCTGCTAGGAACAATCTCAGCATTTACCTGGAGGAGAAAGGAGAAATCGAACCCACTTCTTCTCAGTTCAGTTTTAACTCATCAGGCTGAGTGAATTTCATTTCATACTCAAATCAGAATTATATTTTTAGGGGCAGATGACCTCGTAATTGCGGCCCTTAAATCAACAATAATCAACAATAACTAACTAGAATTATATTTCTCGGCAGAAATGGGAATCAAACCTGGACCTTTGAACAGATATAATTTTGACTATACTGTAGATATTAATTTCTGTTTTAACTGTTACAGATTAATTGGTTATTTGTGCATGTGTCTTTTCTTCTCCTTGTGTAGTCGACATCTCACGTTAAAATGGGGTGAATATTTTTCAAGTTTTCTATTGAATTCTTCTATATATCGCATTTATTGAGACATCAGTGTCTTCGGTCAAGTTCACACTCGCAAGGTTCGAAATGCATACTTATCGATTATGATCGAAAACGTCGATTTATTAGGTAGTGTAATGTATCGATCGCATCAACTTCTGACCATATGTTTCATTTATGGTTACGTTATTTATTTATTTATTTATTTTCGTCTGTAGAACGTAATGTGATACATAAACATTCAGTGGCGTTTCCTCACAGCTTGTTCATAGCAGCAGCGCTGGGTAGCGCGCTCGCTGACGGCCGGAAGGCTATGACGTCATCAATCGTATTGTTGACTGAGCAGTGAGTTAGTGCTTTTTTGTATAGGTACACAGTGTGTTTAATGAAATTATTATTTCATTTTGTAGTATATTTCATGCCTTATATTGGTACGAGGAAAATACTGCTGTAGCTATGATACCGCTTTGCTATGATTATTCAATATTAAACGACAGTCGCTCGTCCGCTGTGAACGCAGCAACATATCCGTCGCTTTCGTCTGGTGTTTGTGTGTGCGGTGAGCGGTGTGGTGTGCGATTTGCTATCCATATTTAAGTGTGTTGTTTTCGTCTTTATTTCCTTGTGCTTGGTGACGATTTATGTAAGTACTATACATTCGGAAATTCTTCGCCGCAATGTCGGAGAAGAGTGGGGGAGGTCAAATAGGCCTCCCACCGGATAATCCATCGGCGGTTATTATTGATGGTTACGCCAACATTGAATCAATGCATATTGTGGATGAACATGAGAACACTAAAATGTCGGAAGTTCGGGCTATTCCTGTGGTCCAAACCCCTGTACAACCTCGTACTCCTCCTAGTGACTATCGCTACTACTCAAATCATACGGGACCGTATATAGTTTTCGTTCAAGGCGTTGAGCCTCAAGCGATTGGACATTTGCATCCAATGGCCTTGGGACGGTTGTTTTATGAACGTAAAATCCCAGGAATTCAAGAAATCCAACGAAAAGGGCGCAATCGGGTTCAAGTTCAATTTAAGTCACTACGAGATGCCAATTCATTTTTGGAACATCCGGTGTTAAAGGATAGAAATATGATGGCCTTTATACCATCGTCAAGCATACAACGAGTGGGACTCATTCGGGGGGTAGATACCTCCCTTACGCAGGAGGAACTAATGCGTTTCATTGACTCTCCTGTACCTATCGTACGTTTACAACGTTTTTTTCGTACTAAAACCGTAGATGGAAAATCGGAAAAAATAGCAACGGGCACGGTGAAATTTTTTTTCGAAACTCAAAACTTGCCTACTCATGTCAGCATCTTCAATGTTCTCTTAGAAGTAAGTTTGTACATTTTTTCACCTCTTCGATGTCAGAAGTGCCAGAGGTACGGGCATGTGCAACTTCACTGTAGGGCTCGGGGACCTAGATGTGGACAATGTGCGCAGGAGCATTTAACGAGTGACTGCAAAGAAGTGATATTCAAGTGCGTTAATTGTCAAGGCAATCATATGGCAGGGGCGGTGCGCTGTGAGGTGCATCAGCAGCAAATAGAGATAAAGAGGCTGATGTGTACTGAAAACAAATCATATAATGAAATTGTGAAGCGCCAGACAAGTACCCCTTTTCACCCTTTAGCACTTCCCCAACAATTCCCCCCTTTGGCAGCATCACCTAGTGGGCAACGATTTGATCCTCCGCGTAAGCGTAAATTTTCAGAGTTGGTACATCCGGCTCCGAAATTGATTACCCCTTTGGGATATGATAGGTCGGCATATTTGCAACTGATAGAAACCCCAAGCGTGGAACGGATATCACCACTTGAGAAGCCCAGCGAACCGGGCACATCCGGTGTCCGGCGACTGGAGCCCGATTCGGGGCCCGATAAAACTGCTCCTACTCAAAAAATCCTAGACGAATTTACAGAACTCATGGAGCTTTTAGGCCACAATGCACAGTGGGCGCACTGTGTTAAAAAGTTATTAGATAAAATACTGCCATTACTTCCACCCCTCGAAAAACCACTACCAAGGGGCACTGGTGCAGTTTGTCAATAGTTTTTTTTTTTGGGTTGATTCGTTTCGTCTCTTTCTTCATCTCATGTCGTTCATAGGTGAAGGATGTGGCTGCTGCAATGGAACTGTCGGAGTGTGGTAAATAAGAAGCATGAATTGCTTCATTTAATATCGACATATCACCCTGAGATCGTTTTTATCCAAGAAACGTGGCTATACCCACATTACCGTTTTCAAATTCCCAATTATACGGTCTTTCGTGAAGATGGTCCGGGATACGGAGGCTTAATAACCCTCTGTAAATCGGATTTACAAATTACTCCGCTGTCTTTGCCGTATCACCTCCCTTTTTGTTATCATCAATTTTTTCGGGTGGGGGATATATATGTTAGTCATATCTATTGCCCACCACGTGTTCAGGGCACGCAACAACAGTGGCACATGTATTTTAAATACGTGTCACAAAGATCTAAGCATGTTATCCTAGGTGATTTTAATGCACACCATGGCCTCTGGGGCAGTGAACGAACAAATGCTAAAGGTAGACATATTGCTCATGCGATTGCCACATTTTCCTTAAATGTGTTAAACGACGGTTCTCCTACGAGATTGACACCCCCGGGCAGTCCAAAAAGTGCGGTAGATTTAACCCTCACTACCCCGGACTTGTCGCATAAATTAGATTGGAGCACGATCGGGGACACGCATCAGAGTGATCACTTCCCTATTTTAATTTTTTATGATCGCACTGGGGTCGCACCATCGATACACCGGGGCACTAAAATAACTCGTTCTTTAAAATACTTTGATTTCGACCTCTTTCAGACATTCATTCAGGATAATCTGGGCCGTATCCCACCCCTCCCACGTCAGAAATACTCTCTTTTGTATCACCTTATTCAACAATATTTGGATTGTTATCACCCGAAGCGTTCCATTCCGTATAGTAGGTTCCAACGCCCTGGGACTATACAGTGGTGGGATGCAGAGTGCGCCTTACTAGTAAAAAGACGGAAGGCGTGTTTACGAAAATATCGGAAACATGGTACACATGACAATTATATCTTGTATAAGCGCGTCACAGCCACGATCCAACGAGTATTTAATGAAAAGAGACGAGACGCATGGAAGAATCACATCAGCTCATTAAATGCCACAACCTCTTTAACTAAGTTATGGTCTACCATCAAAAGTTTGTCCAATACTCGTTATATGGGGCCGTCTACAGGACTTAGCCGGCAGGGTTTTCAAGAATTTTATATAAATCTCACGCCAGATACAGTTATCAATATGGGCCCGCTTCCGTCTTATACAGCTTCAGATCATTTCCATGTTCTACTGCAACCTATAACGCACGCGGAAGTTCAATCTGCTCTTCGAGGTACGAAATCGACAAGTCCTGGTGTCGATTCTATAACATATCAGATGGTTGCCTATCTTCCAGACAAGGCACTCGAGATACTTATTTCTGTATATAATGAAGTATTACGTTTTGGCACGTTTCCCACTGAGTGGAATATCTTTGAGGTCCTGCCTATCTTAAAAATCTCGAAGGACGCACGTGACCCTCAGAATTATCGTGGGATCAATTTAGGCTCCTGTGTGAGGAAGATATTTCAAAAAGTATTATTGCAACGTTTGCAATGGTGTATGGAATATTACAACTTATTCTCTAAGTATCAATTCGCATTTCGTAAACGTAGCAGTACTGTCGATGCTATTTCGATTTTCTTAACTGATGTGTTATTAGCTAAAGGACGTAAACATCATACTATTGCTGTTTGTCTGGATATTAAGGGGGCGTATGATGCAGTAGATCCCATGATTTTACAACGGAAACTGCAGGAGCTTCATTTCCCCTCTCCATTTCTTTGTATTGTTCACAATTTTTTAACTCATCGGCGTCTCATATTACGTACCCCCGAGGGGAAGCTGGACCACCGTCAGACGTCTCAGGGCTTGCCGCAAGGGGACATACTTAGTGGTTTTCTGTTTTCCATTTATACTCAACAATTAGAAGCGGTGATTTTGCCTTATGCCCGTATCATACAATATGCGGATGATTTTATGATTTATTGTTCCCGTGACTCGTTGCATCAATGTCGAACAGATTTATATCTTGCATTAACTCTAGCCCATGAATGGCTAAGTAATCATGGCTTGGAAACATCTCCGGGTAAGAACTCTGCTATAATTATCACGCATCTTCGGCGGTACGATCAGAGCCCTATTTTATTTCGACAGGGTACCATAGATGTTGTGCGCAATATCAAATATTTAGGCATTTATATTGATGATAAACTCCGGTGGACACGGCAGGTGCAATATCTTGAAGTTAAAATCGAAAAACGGTTACAGGTCCTTCGAGCTTTGACAAGGCGTCGTTGGGGTGCGGACCCCGCATTATTATTGACAGTGTACAAGAACATTATTCGTTCACAATTAGATTACGGCAGTTTCTTTTACGATCTAATGGCGAACAGTCGCTTGTTAATGTTAGATAGACTACAATATAAAGCCATCCGCATCATTCTAGGGGCTTTGGCCTCCACCCCCACGAGTGCATTGTTGGTGGAAGCCGGTGAGTTACCTTTGTCACATCGACGCACATTTATAGCGGGCAAATATTTGGCCTACAAATTGTCGTTAGTGGCGTCTCCGATTATCTCTAAATTACAACTTCTGATGGAATATTACGCACAAAATCGTTTAGATCGCTCACATAAACCGGCACTGGTCATAGCTTATGAGATTTTACAACCCTTCAGGAAGGATGTGTTACAAACCCGTTTAGCACTTCCATATACAATCCCCTACAAGGTTTTGCATACCCAACCTAAGATTCTGCATAATTCCTTTCCATTGCTATTTCAAATGTTCAAGCATCATCCGAATATCATTTCTCGTGCATTTCGAGATATTCAGGATTTGTATTCCGATTATAAGATTTTTTATACGGATGGTTCAAAGATGGTTCGACCGGATCGCGTGGGGTCGGCTTTTTACTCTCCTGATTTACAGGTTAGTCGCACTTATTGCCTCCCCCCTCATCTTACAATCTTTACAGCTGAACTCTTTGCTATACGCCAGGCTTGTCACTATATTCATGCCCATCGTTTACATCACGCGCTAATATGCACGGATTCTTTGAGTGTTATTAATGCCTTACCTCATTTTCTGCACTCAAATAATTGGTATCTCTACCAAATAGTGCAATATTTCCATACATTCACCCTCACAGGACAAGACGTGGTCATCATGTGGATTCCTGGGCATTGTCATATAGCAGGAAACGAAACAGTCGATCTCTGGGCTAAGAATGCGGCATGCGGTCAGGGAACAGTGTATAATATCGGGATACCGTATCCGGATATAGTACCGATAATTCATCAGCGAGTCGTTAGTGCTTGGCAAAATGAATGGACCGAGATAGCAAAATGTAAAGCAAAACATTTTTTCTTAATAAAACCATCCGTAACTACAGCGCCTTGGTTCCGGGTCGGAAAATATTCGCGGCGTCATATTATTACCATCATTCGAATGCGGTTCCAGCACGCTCTTACACCAGTAGCTTTGGAGCGCATGCATCTCAGGGACAATGATAGGTGTGTATGTGGTAGGGCACGAGGTACTTTACATCACATATTGTTTCAGTGCGAAACCTTCAATCCGCAGCGGGACATTATGTTGGAGAAATTGAGGCGACTTGCTTATCCCTTGCCGTTAAACGTCGCGTCACTTGTACATAGTCCTACAGTTCCATTGGTGGATGCTATTATGTCATATTTGGATCACCTTCCATTTCAATTGTAAAATCTTAGGTGGGATCCTAGGGGGTCCTTCCCGTTATTCTTTCTGGTGCTCCTGGGTGTGGTTTTCGGTTTTTTGGTCACCCATATAAATATACGGATAGATCTTGTTTCCCTGATTTCTCATATTTGGCGTGTGCGATAATTACATAAATTTAGACATCAGTGCTAAAGATCAGCTTCGATAGTGAAGAGGATAATGTGGACATCAGTTGCAATGTGATAAACGAAGTTCAAGAGATTAGTGGTTTTGAACATATGGACCAATTTGCTGCGGCATTTTACTGCGATGGCTACTGTAGACTATTCCCATGCCGGATGTTATTGGGCGAAGAAGCTTCTGTGTCCAGCAACGCAACACAAACAACAACAACAAACAATATTAAACCTTTAAATGTATAACTAACTATAATAATAATAATCAAGATGACTTTACCTAGTATAATATTGGGATATTAAGAAGCATGTAAACACAATTTGGCGCTGATTTGACGCACATTAGAAGTACCAATATTATTCCTTTTGTCAATGTTCAGGATTACCAATGCAATGGATTCTTTTCCACTAGTACAACGTTTGTAGTTTTATGTGAAAATGCGTTTTGAAGAATAGTAACTCGTCGGATTAGCTTTAAAGATTCTAGATAGAACTGAGGCTAAAATATGCAACAAATCTTCAAAATCTTCAACCACCGGACGTCTGATTGATGATCCTAATGTTGATACACCTGTTGCTGTTATCGCTGTCATGTTACGACGTGTTGTGCAATGACATTTGCCGGTTCCGTGGGTTTCACCATTTTTTCCCGCATTCCAGTGTTCGTCGTCATTTTTTCGTCTGTGTCTGTGGTTTTGTTTTTCGAGTAGATGGAACAATTCTGGTTAAACTTCAGGATTTACTGATTCAAATATGATCGCCCAGCAATTTCAGATATTCTTTGATAATCCGTATGCCACTTATTATGGCGGGCAAATGGTGACAGGAAAGTTGGTGGCAAAGATTCTGCTGCCAACTAGAATTAGAGGTATGTTATAGCCTGCAGGAAATTATGTTAAAGGTAGATATCTCAAAAAAAAAAAAAAAAAAAAAAATGTATGTATGTCAGGGTCGTATATAAGGGGGGTGTCCGGGGGATGGCGGGGTGTGCCCGCTCCCCCTCCCCCCGAATTATTTGACACATCAAACGTGTCACATTAAAAACTAATATACTTATGATGCACTATTGTTACTTTTGTATGGCAACGTTGCAAAGCAAGGTGCCGGTAGAGCGATGTAAACGCTGTGACAATCAGTTTGCTCTGTTCTGATGTGTAACAACATAACCTGTTATTACTCTTAAGAACCTACCAAGAACAGCAACAAGTGCCCTTGAAGTGTGTGAGAAAAGTTTTTCCCCAACTTTTATACCTTTATAAAACTCGGGGCAAATTAACCTCTCTCTGTAGCTACCGGTACTGCCGAACGGATTTTGAGATGGTTGAAAGAATACTTAAGAAATTCTACTTCTGAAAACAGAATAGGGCTCTCGTGTAGCATCTGTTGCCTGTTTCAAAAGTGTGTTATTTTTCTTAGTAGCGCTCTGAAAATGGTTTGTACTTTCTGTGCCACGTTATTAAAACGAACTGCCATTAACAAACGCCACGTTCACACTTTCAAAATAAGGAAATTGTCAACATTAACTTTCCAGTAATAAACTTATTAAAAAGCACGTCACCATGTTTGCTGCCAACTTACTGATTGTACTGCTAGGAAAAACCATTGGCCTGGATAAAGATTATTGATGCGTGACTACCCCCACTATGCGTGACATGAACCAGGAGTGTTTATATTAGTGAGGGCCGCGCTACCTAACCTTTATTGGTCTAGGCTAAAACCAATGGTCTGGATGAAAATATTGGTCTGGAAACAATAATGTTGGCACTCTGAAAACATTCAGGGCTGTTGTATAGGAGAACAGATTCGCACCAAACTTTTTCAGAGTCCATAAACTTACCAACTGCGCAGGCGCAAAACCACCGCGCGCACATGCGCACGAAGGCCTCGCGCCTGCAAACAATTGAAGCACAGTGCCTGCATCACAAATGCAGTGTAGCAACACAATATCAAAGCACTCTCTTAACTCTCCAGAACTGCAGTCATTTGTTCGAATTCATTGATTTGTTAAAATTCATTGGAGACAAAGAATATCGCGAGAAAGATGAGCACAGAAAGCAACTACTGCTTATCCATGTGGGAGTGAATTTTCACACACCGGTGTAAGAAACGTTTCATCACAATGTCAATACCACTCCGAACCGAAAGGCGCTGCGGGTGACTTTCCGCATATCCAATGCAAGAAACGTCTTAAAACTAACTAAATGAACACAACACCGTACAAATCGGGGCCATACATCGCAATTTCGATTATTCCACTTAGTACATGGGAGGGGAATCGAATCCCGAACTTGAAGGGCGCTACGGGTGACTTTTCGCATATCCAATGCAAAAAATGTCTTAATACTAATTAAATCAACACGACACCGTACCGATCGGGGCCATACATCGCAATTTCGATTATTCCAGTTATTACATGGGAGGGGAATCTAATCCCGAACTTCAAGGGCACTACGGCTGACTTTTCGCATAACCACGGCAAGAAACGAAGAAAATATACAAAAACAAAAATAGACCAAACATGTGGTATTCGTTAATTAAGCCTCGGTTAAAAATACGGGTTATTGTTGTATGAAAGGACGGAACTGCGAAGTCATCTGCCCTAATGATATATGGTATATTTACGAGTAGCCTACTGTCACAGGCAAAGCATCCATTAGCATCAATGTAAATAGAACTTATATTTTATTCTCTCCAATTTCAGATAACCTGTATTATTGAGGTGACTTGTCATCGTCTGTTTAATTGTATTTCAAGTTAGGATTGGGAAGGAGGCGACCGTGACCCTACGAAAGACACCATCCAGGCACCAAGACGCTACGGGCACGGCAACACAAAACCGAACTGATCCGGGATTTAGGCCTACATCGCAAATCGAATTTACCGCCGACTTCGGAAAAGCGAATCGAACACTGAAATATAAACTGCGCTACAGGTAACTTTTTGTATGTCCGATGTAAGATACGTATTAATACTAGAGTTATCAACACAATACCGTACAGATCCGGATCACAAATCGCAGATTCGAATTTATAATCTTCTACGGGATTTGGATTCGAACCCTCGACCCTCCAGGGCGCTACAGGTGGCTTTTTGAAAATCCGATGTAAGAAACGACTGAATACTAATTTAATCAACACAATACAGAATCGATCCGGGTCGCAAATCGCAGATTCGAATTTACAAACCTCTTCCAGATTTGGATTCGAACCCACAACCCTCCAGGGTGCTACAGGTGACTTTTCGAAAATCCGATGTAAGAAATGCTTGAAAACTAATTTATTCAACACAATACCGTACCGATATGGATCACATATCGCAGATTCGAATTTACAAAAATCTACTGGATTTGGATTCAAACCCACGACCCTCCAGGGCGCTACAGGTGGCATTTTGAAAATCCGATGTAAGAAACTACTAAATACTAATTTAAACAACACAATACCGAATCGATCCGGGTCTCTAATCGCAGATTCGAATTTACAAACCTCTTCCAGATTTGGATTCGAACCCACGACCCTCCTGGGCGCTACAGGGGACTTTTTGAAAATCCAATGCAAGAAATGTCTGATTACTAATTTAATCAACACAATACCGAATCGAAACGGGTCGCATATCGCAGATTCGAATTTACAAACCTATTCCAGATTTGGATTCGAACCCACGAGCCTCCAGGACGCTACAGGTGACTTTGCGAAAATCTGATGTAAGAAACATCTGAATACTAATTTGATCAACACAATACCGAATCGATCCGAGTCGCATATCGCAGATTCAAATTTACCAACCTCTTCCATATTTGGATTCGAACCCACGACCCTCCACGACACTACAGGTGACTTTTTTGAAAATCCGATCTAAGAAACGTCTGACTACTAATTTAATCAAAACAATACCGAATCGATCCGAGTCGCAAAGCGCAGATTCGAATTTGCAAAACTCTTCCAGATTTGGATTCGAACCCACGACCATCCAGGCGGCTACAGGTGACTTTTCGAAAATCCGATGTAAGAAACATCTGAATACTAATTTAATCAACACAATACCGAATCGATCCGAGTCGCAAAGCGCAGATTCGAAATTTCAAACCTCTTCCAGATTTGGATTCGAACCCACGACCCTCCAGGGCGCTACAGGTGACTTTCCGAAAATCCGATGTAAGAAACAGCTGAATACTAATTTAATCAACAGAATACCGAATCGATCCGGGTCGCATATCGCCGATTCGAATTTAAAAAACATCTACCGGATTTGGATTCAAACCAACGACCCTCCTGGGCGCTACAGGTGACTTTTTGAAAATCCGATGTAAGAAATGTCGGAATACTAATTTAATCACCACAATACCGAATCGATCCGAGTCGCAAAGCGCAGATTCGAATTTTCAAACTTCTTCCAGATTTGGATTCGAACCCACGACCCTCCAGGGAGCTACAGGTGACTTTTCGAAAATCCGATGTAAGAAACTCCTGATTACTAATTTATTCAACACAATACCGTACCGATATGGATCACATATCACTGATTCGAATTTACAAACATCTACTAGATTTGGATTCGAACCCACGACCCTCCAGAGCGCTACTGGTGGCTTTTTGAAAATCCGATGTAAGATATGACTATACTAATTTAATCAACACAAAACTGAATCGATCCGGGACGCAAATCACAGATTCGAATTTACAAACTTATTCCAGATTTGGATTCGAATCCACGACCCTCCAGGGCACTACAGGTGACTATTCGAAAATCCGATCTAAGAAACCACAACTGAATACTAATTTAATGATCACAATACCATACAGATCTGGATCACAAATCGCAGATTCAAATTTATAATTTTCTACGGGATTTGGATTCGAACCCTTGACCCTCCAGACCGCCACAGGTGACTTTTCGAAAATCCGATGTAAGAAACCTCTGAATACTAATTTAATCAACACAATAACGTACAGATCCGAATCACAAATCGCAGATTCAAATTTATAATATTCTACGGGATTTGGATTCGAGCCCTTGACCCTCCAGACCGCCACAGGTGACTTTTTGAAAATCCGATGTAAGAAACATCTGAATACTAATTTAATCAACACAATACCGTACAGATCCGAATCATAAATCGGAGATTCGAATTTATAATCTTCTACGGGATTTGGATTTGAACCCTCGACCGTCCAGACCGCTAGAGGTGAATTTTCGAAAATCCGATGTAGGATACGTCTGAATACTAATTTAATGATCACAATACCATACAGATCTGGATGGCAAATCACAGATCCGGATTTATAATATTCTACGGGATTTGGATTCGAACCCTTGACCCTCCAGACCGCTACAGGTGACTATTCGAAAATCCGATCTAAGAAACAACTGAATACTAATTTAATGATCACAATACCATACAGATCTGGATGGCAAATCACAGTTACGAATTTATAATATTCTACGGGATTTGGATTCGAGCCCTTGACCCTCCAGACCGCTACAGGTGACTCTTCGAAAATACGATGTAAGGAACAACTGAATACTAATTTAATGATCACAATACCATATAGATCCGAATCACAAATCGCAGATTCAAATTTATAATCTTCTACGGGATTTGCCCTCCAGACCACTACAGGTGACTTCTCGAAAATCCGATGTAGGAAACGTCAGAATACTAATTTAATGATCACAATACCATATAGATCTGGATCACAAATCGCAGATTCGAATTTATAATATTCTACGGGATTTGGATTCGAACCCTCGACCCTCCAGACCGCTACAGGTGAATTTTCGAAAATCCGATGTAGGATACGTCTGAATACTAATTTAATGATCACAATACCATACAGATCTGGATCACAAATCACAGTTCCGAATTTATAATATTCTACGGGATTTGGATTCGAACCCTCGACTCCCCAGACCGCTACAGGTGACTTTTCGAAAATCCGATGTAAGAAACAACTGAATACTAATTTAATGATCACAATACAATACAGATCTGGATCACAAATCGCAGAATCGAATTTATAATCTTCTGCGGGATTTGGATTCGATTACACGACCCTCCTGGGCGCTGCGGGTGACTTTTCGAAAATCCGATGTAAGAAACGTCTGATTACTAATTTAATCAACACAATTCCGAATCGATCCGAGTCGCATATAGCAGATTCGAATTTACAAACCTCTTCCAGATTTGGATTAGAACCCACGACCCTCCTGGGCGCTGCGGGTGACTTTTCGAAAATCCGATGTAAGAAACGTCTGATTACTAATTTAATCAACACAATTCCGAATCGATCCAGGTCACATATCGCAGATTTGAATTTACAAACATCTACCGGATTTGGATTCGAACCCACGGCCTCCCAGGGTACTACAGGTGACATTTCGAAAAACTGATGTAAGAAACATCTGAATACTAATTTAATGAACACAATACCGAATCGATCCGGGTCGCATATCACAGATTCGAATTTACAAACATCTGCCAGGTTGGATTCGAACCCACGACCCTCCAGGGCGCTACAGGTGATTTTTTCGGAAATTCGATGTAAGAAACGTCTGAATATTAATTTGTATACATTTCGTATTACCCTTTGATGGTCTTTTTAAGTTGAATTGTCTAATGTTCAGATATTCACCAGTAGCCAGCACGATCACAGGTCTCGTTCAACGCAACTTCAGTTGTTGATTCCAATGATTGAAATAATTGATGTAACATCCATAAGTGACAGAAATGAGTTTCACCATTATAATCCTCGAAATAAGCAAGAGGATTCATTAAGGACATGTACAACAACCAATAAAATTGATGGGAATTTCCAATGATCAATATATTATCAAATTAAAGTGGACGTTTTAAACATAGGATAAAACACGACCAACCAGATTCCATGAAGATCATATAACAACAGATATATAAACAAAATTTACTCTTAGATATTTTCTGACAGGAAAATTAAAACTTATTTTTGCCAAGTAAATTCAAATATTTCAATACGTCGCTTCATAACAAGACATAACATAACCCCTGGCACTACACCCTGTGAAGGGCCTAGACCTACCAAGCGACTGCCGCCCAGCCATTTGACCTGCAGTTGTTTGGGGTGACGTGTGGTCAGCACACAATGTCCCCTCGGCCGTTAATCTTGGGTTTAGTTACCGGTGCGCTGCCACCCTGTGTGATGGCTACTCAATTGTCCTCACGAGGCTGAGTGCACCCGTTTCTAAAATCCCGGGAATGAAACCTGGGGCCTCCGGGTGAGAGGCAGGCGCGCTATCCCTACACCATGGGGCCGGCAATACGACGCTTCATCAACTCCAATCTCAACATATGGTGAAAATAATACAAATATTGTTTTAAGATAGACTTTCTACTAAGAAAAGACCTTCAAAGGGTAAAAAGGGGGAAAAGTATTGTTCAAATGTTATAATTTTGCCATTTATTTATATTATATGTTTTAGATATATTTTATATAGCCAAAAAAAAAAAAAAAAATTTGGTCTTTTCAGTCGGTCAACACGAATGTACCCAAAAAGAGCTGGGTTATGCCCTAATCCTGAAATAAATTACATGAGATTAATAAGTACACTAGGGTGACCAGTTTCGTTCGTCAAGCGATCATCATCAGATCCATTACACTTAGGCTATAAAATCTATGTTTGAGAATACAGGTGAAAAATATTTACAATATGTACAATTATTTAGTTGCAGTAATGGTAATGCAACTGTCGGTGTATGCTAAATGTGGTATTTCTAATGTTAAGTGAAATGCTAAAATGGTGATTAAAAAATCCGGAGTTTGTTTGGGGTGATTATATGGTTATAATAAATCAACTATGGTTATACTGTCAGTCGACCCAAACTGGTGCGAGAGTGAACACGAAACTGCTCGAAGTTCCAGTCAGGAAGACAACAGGATAAGTATCAGCCTGTATTATTACAGTATAACCATAGTTGATTTTTAGCCTACTTTTCACATTTTGCAAAAATGAGGAAAAAGTAGACATGATATCGGGCAAATGTGTGTCTGGCTGTGTGTGTCCCCCCCTATCAACTCCTAAACGGCTGCAGCAATCGAAACAAAATTTGGTAGGAGTAAAGATATATACCTGAATATCTCACGGCCATATTTGAAAATGATCTCAGTGCTACCAACTGCTGAAAAATCGCAATTGAAATTGAGCTCCATGTTGGATATCTTGGAAGGCATGAATGGGAGCTATTTCAAAATTGGCACACGTATAGATAATAATATTGCAGTTTAATTTCCAGGAGGCCATACATGGCAGTGTTGCCAAAATGATTATAAGCCTGCTGATAGGTCCAAATTTTAAATGCATATAACTTCTACACTATCAATTGGATTTCAACCAAATTTCGTATGTGCTATGTGTACATAAACAGATATGACTGAGTGTATTCTTATGAGCCACCAGGGCTGCCAACTGTTAATAAATGCTCTCAATCTTTTAAATCCAAATACCCATATATCAGAAAGTATGCAAGCCGGCAGCTTTAAACTATGCACACGTATAGTACCTGACATTCTATAATAATTTGGAGTAATTTATATACGTCAGTGCTACCAACATGATTCTAAGCCTGCTGAGAGGTCCAACTTTAAATACATGTAACTTCTATACTATCATTTGGATTTCAACCAAATTTCGTGTGTGCTATGTGTACCATAACAGATATGACTATGCCGATTCTTAAGAGTAACCAGGGCTACCAACTGTTAATAAATACTCTCTATTTTTGTTACCCTAATATAAATATATCAGAAAGTATGCAAGCCAATAGCTCTCTAAACTTTTCTCACGTATAGTACCTGGCATTCTAGATTAAGTTGAAGTAACTAATATAGGCCTACGCCAGTGCTGCCAACATGATTCTTAGCCTGCTGATAGGTCCAATTTTAAAATGCATGTAACTTCTATACTAACTAATGGATTTCATTCAAAATTGACACAATAGATCATATTATTTCAGATTATTTCTGACCAATATATGTATGTCATTGTTGCCAACATGATTTTACGCGCGCTGTTAGAACCAATATTTAACTGCATGTAACGTCCATGCTATCCAATGGACTTCAACCAAATTTTATATTCTGTACCTTAAGAGATGGAACTAAGAATATAGTCAGTCACCAGGGCTGCCAACTGTAGTTCTCTATTAGGCTACATTATGCCACGTATACAGTATTTCGATCTAATTAGAAATTTCGATATTACCAACTTAATTTCGTCATTAATCATTGGCATGAATCTTAAATTTTAAGAAAAGTAGGCTCTTTAGTTAGTCACGGAACTTCTTGTTTATAACCATATATTCACCCCCAAGCAGACAAACTCTGGATTTTTATCACCATTTTAGCATTTCACCTAACATTAGATATACTACATTGAGCATACACCGACAGTTGCATTACCATTACTGCAACTAAATAATTGTACATATTGCATACCTGCCAACTTTTACGGTTTATCCGTAAAATTTACGGAAATTGCAGCATTTTACGGTTTTACGGATGAACGGTGTCATTTTACGATTTCGCGGACAAAAATTTGAAACGATAATTAACATTCGATAATCCCTCCCACTTCCGTACAATCGATTGTTTGCGTGGGTCGAAGGCAAGTCCGCGATAGTCGATAACTCGTTCTTTGAGTTGATTCGTACTTTTGACCGTGTCATGTTTGTGTCGTCATTGTAATTGAATTTGAAGCCGGGATAACCGTTCTTCCATGTGAATCTTAGGTGTCAACACGCTCTGCTTCGCAAATTCTTTGTTCCCCTACGTTCGCTCGTTGCGATTTAAACGATATTCTTTGACCACGTGAGTTGTTTATTGTTCGCGAAGTTGGCGTTCTTTGAATGTTTTCGTATTTTAAGGTTATGGCATATATTAATGAAGTGTTCGAGTTTTTGTGCTATATCTTCGTGCTTCGCAGTTTCCTGTATTCCTTGGACTAATTACATTCGTTCCACGTGTGTGTTTTTTTCTCTCTACCATGTGCATATTCTTTCTTTACGAGGTTGGCGTCGTGTTCATTTGACTTGTGTGCTTTGACTTGTTTTAATGAAGTGTGGGCTGTGTTTTATGCGATTTATGTTATAATTTTATGTGACGTTTAGTGATCCAGGTTCCTTTCGATGTTTTAGTAGATATCGAGAATGAACAAATACAACAAGAAACAGTACTTCCAGACATTTAAAGAATCATACTCGGTTGATTTTCCGTGCATACTAAAATCAAGAAAGGGAGAAAAATTTGCCTTTTGCACGGTATGTGCGTGTGATATTAATATTGCTCATGGTGGAAAAAACGATTTAAGTAATCATGTGAAGTGCGGTAAACACATAAGTTATGTTAAATCGAAGGAAGATAGCAAGAAAATCAACACCTTTTTTGCCAAGGCTGGTAACGTTGACAGTGACGTAATTAGGGCCGAGTGTCTGTTTACTTCCTTTTTGGTGGAACACAATGTGCCCTTAAGTGCGGCTGATCATGCTGGCGCTTTATTTAAGAAGATGTTTCCCACATCAGAAGTTGCAAAGAAATATAGTTGTGGTCGCACGAAAACGACGTGCATTGTAAATAAAATGGCAAAAAATGCATCATCTGAAGTTGTTAAGTGCCTTCAGAACGGACCATTTTCTTTGGCAACGGATGGAAGCAATGATACGAATGCCAAGTTGTATCCTATTGTTGTTACATTCTATGATGTTCGGCAGGAAAAAGTAGTGAGCACTGTGCTATCCATACCAGCGTTGGACGGGGACTCAACAGGGCGAAACATAGGTAACCTGATGTTATCACAGCTGAGTTCTCATAATATACCAATTGAAAACTGTGTGGCTTTCTGCTCCGACAATGCTCCTGTTATGATAGGACACAAAAATGGGGTTTCAGCAGTTCTGAAGGAAGTTCAACCAGGTATTGCCATCATAGGGTGCATTTGCCACCTGATTAATCTAGCAGCTGAAAAAGGTGCTGGAAGATTACCAGTTAAAGTGGATGAGATCCTTGTAGATATATTTTATTTCTTAGAGAAGAGTGTAAAGAGAAAAGAACGCCTTCAGAAATTTCAGAACTTGCACAATAAGGAAGCAAAGAAAATTCTGAAGCATGTATGTACTAGGTGGTTATCTTTAGGCAGATGTTTGGATAGACTACTGGACCAGTGGGATCCTCTTCTTTCTTTCTTCAAGGAGGAAGTAATATTATGTACCCAAAACATTTCCACAAGCTTGACATCTTTCAGAATACCTAAAGTTGAACAAAGTGGATCCAAAGAGTATCAGAAGAAGAGAATTCTTGATTCTGCTACTACACATGCCCCTAAAAGAATAGCATATTCTTCCAAATGTGACAAACCCATCCTAAAAAGTAAGACTTCTGCTACAACTCGTGAGGAAAAATTGTTTATGTTCCTGTCCTCAAACTTGAACAAGGCCTTTTGCACTTTTCTTCATGTGACTATTCCTGTATTTGACAAATTGAATGTTGCCCTTCAGACTTCTTCCCCACAAGTTCACTTGTT
Organism: Meconema thalassinum; assembly: GCA_946902985.2. Lineage (NCBI taxonomy): Eukaryota > Metazoa > Arthropoda > Insecta > Orthoptera > Tettigoniidae > Meconema > Meconema thalassinum. The sequence continues at coordinate 198,058,796 of OX336395.1, forward strand.
ATTAGAACTTCTAATGGATTTGCTAAAGCAGCTGTTCACCAAGTTTGTTAAGCCCAAAATTGTCAAAAGCTCCTCATTGCTTGAAGTTGAGTACAACTTGATTCAAAATCAAAGAAATGATGATGAGTTAGTTATTGGCATTCAAACTTCGAACATAGTGAATGATCTCCAGGATACAGATAAATCCCTTTTCTTTTCATCAGTGAGAAACTACTTTTGTACTGCCTGTGACTACATCATCAACAAGTTTCCACTCAAGGATGACGTGCTAAAGAATGCTCAAGTTGCTAGGTTAGACAAAATTGAAGATGCACAGTTTTCTTCCGTTCGTTTTTTCTTGGAAAAGTTTCCTATCATGTTATGCAAGGAAGAGAATGAAACTACCGATGAGGTGGTGAATGAGCTTCAGAGGCAGTTTACAGCTCTTCAGGTAGATGACACTTTGGCTGCACATCAAGATGCTGCAAGTGATTCCAGTTGGGCACAAATATCAAGAATTCGTGGAGCCGATGGACTTCTTAAGTATAACCGAATTTCTAGAGTAATGCTCTCTATTCTCACCATACCCCATAGCAATGCAGAATGTGAACGTGTTTTCAGCCTTGTGAAGAAAAATAGAACACAGTTCAGGTCATCCATGTCCAATGAATCTCTGGAGTCTATTTCTATTTTGAAGACCAGGAGTTCTGGTCCCTGTTATGACAAAGCATTTTCTCAAGACTTTTTGCTGGAAGCTAAAAAGGCCACAACCATGACTTTAAAGTCGAACTAGCATGTGATTTGCAGTGTGTATTATATTATTTCTTGCCTGTGTTACGTTAAACAAGTTTTATTGTGTAAAACCTTTTTCAAATATCGTATATCGGCTTAATTTATCAAGGAAGTCCTGTTATGTATGCTCCAAACCAATATTCACCACGCCTGCTGCTGATTAACATGGATTTCTTCTTGATTGTTATGTTCATCTACAAATCATGTAAGTAGATATGATTTCATTGAAATATCCTGTTTAAAGCATGAATTATTGTATTTTGTAGCCCAGAAGTATTATTATTTTCGTCAAGCCGGGGTATGTCGAAAATCGTTAAATTTTTTGTCGCGCGTGAGTTTTACTGATAGCCCTTTTCAAAAGTTGGCAGGTATGATATTGTAAATATTTTTCACCTGTATTCTCAAACATAGATGTTATAGCCTACTGTCGACCAAAGTATTATGTGCACTCGAGTTTGAAGGTTGTTTGTGAAGTAACCAATAGACCTACATAAAATCCAATAACATCATCATTTTCGTCGTTCTATTTTACGTTAGTTCATGTAGGTTTGGAATTTTTAATTCATATTTTAATATTTTTTATCGCAGTTGGAACACAAAAAGTGCACGTTTTTAAGCGTGTTTCTACCATACATCACATTTAAGAATTATTATCTCAAAAACCCGTCATCAGATCGAATCCTAATTTTAACACAATATACATTGGAATGTTGCATAACGGGTTTATTAATTTCAAAATTTTGTGTGTCCAAGAAATAAAGTTATCATTTTTGTAAGGTAACTTTTTCTCGGCTCGGGCTGGTTGGAAAATGTAGTTCTTGGTTGCATTGTAATCCTTATACATCGAAAAGTTATGCTGTATGACTGTGAAATACGTAAATTAATTCACTTATTTTCACGCATCATGGCGCGTCTCGCTCGGAAGTGATGGGCTCCATCTCAGCAACGCTGTACAGCTTTTCCTGGAGTGGCTAGCTGGTGAACCATGTGCTCGTACAAATACAAACCATATAAAATAAGTGAATTAATTTACGTATTTCACAGTCATACAGCATAACTTTTTGATGTATAACGATTACAACGCAACCAAGAACTACATTTTCCAACCACCTCGAGCCGAGAAAAAGTTACCTTTCAACAATGATAACAACTTTGTTTCTTGGACACACCAAATTGTGAAATTATTAAACCAGTTATACAACATTCCAATGTATATTGTGTTAAAATTTGGATTCGATCTGATGACAGGCTTTTGATATAATAATTCTTAAATGTGACGCATGGTTGAAACACGCTTAAAAACGTGCACTTTTTGTGTTCCAACTGCGATAAAAAATATTAAAATATGAATTAATAAATCCAATCCTACATGAACTAACGTAAAATAGAACGACGAAAATATTGATGGTATTGGATTTTTTTGTAGGTCTATTTGTTACTTATCAAACAACCTTCAAACTCGAGTACACATAATACTTTGGTCGACAGTAAGTGTAATGGATCTGATGATGATCGCTTGACGATCGAAACTGGTCATCCTAGTGTATTTATTAATCTCATGTAATTTTCTTCAGGATTAGGGCATAACCCAGCTCCTTTTGGGTACATCCGTGTTGACCGACTGAAAAGCACCAAAATTTTGTTTACTAAGGCAAAACTGAAAAATGGCTTTAAACCTCACAATATTTTATATAGATTACAAAGTTTTTGATGTCCTTGTATGAGCTAGTGAATACACATTTCATTAACGGCTGATGAAGGGAGCAATCAATATATGATAGCCCTGAAACATGTACCGTGTTACTAAAATAATATTTACGAAATTCCTCTTGGCACGCCGGAAGGCGGAGGTAGATTTCACCGGGCAAACTAGGGTATAGGCTATAATAGGCAAAATGTGCAGGTTTTCGTAGACGGTCAGTCCTCATTTATTGCGAAAAAGTATTTTACAATTGGAGCTTAATTAACTTTTTTTTCGTCTTTCCATGCATATTTTTAATAATTTATCGTCTTATGGGGACTGTAACCTTCTAGTCATTTGGGGTCCATTTTTAAACTTGTGATCACACTGTCCTTATGCAAGGTTTCGACACTGATGTGTAACTATCTAACAGTCGGTTACTTCATCACGTAAAATTTTATCTCCCGCAGAGATGTTGGTTGGTTCCTCAGTTTAGGGGCTGAGACAACGCCGTCATGTAACTTTGTGTACTTTGGGTGTGTGTTGGATCTGTCTGATAAACGGTGTTAATTGTGATGGCTGTATTAGCCTGTAATTCAGGTAAGGACCGCAGACGGTCAATTTCAAGTAGTAGTTCGCAATATTGCTACCAAATACTACCGTCAACGACACCTAGCTGTGAACTTGGCTACTAGATGCCATCGCAACCAGCAACGTTGGAAGGTACCCTCCGAAGGAAAGCACACTGAGGGATTTTAACACTCTTAGATAATCCGATGACTTCGGCCGGCTTTGAACCCGCGACCTTGGGCATAGAAGTTCAGCATGGTACCAGTTACGTCACCGAAGCCGCTTCCCACAGAGTCAGGTGGAAACTGATTGTGATCTCGTGCAATGTCGTTGTCATGGCAACCTCTGATAGCTCATCCCTTATCAATCTAGAAGCGTTGTCATGGTAACCTCTGATGGCTCTTGGCATTTTCTTATAATTCCGAAATCTTTTTTCTCATCCTTTGGCGTAATGGTGGGTCATATCAAAAATTCTTTCAAACAAAAGTTTTAGGTAATAATTAGGAGAAAATTGTCCATTTTGTACGGTTTTGATATTGTGCCTATTAAGAGAGATATGGTTAATGTTTCCCCAAAACCCCACTTTTTCCCACCCCTTTGGTGCTATCAAAAAATGTTTTAAACATGTACATTTTTGGCACTTATCTGATACATAGTATGAACTTTGAATAGACTCTATATTTCATGTATTAAGAGGGTTATGGTGATAATTCCCTTTTTGAAAAAAAAAAAAGCCCCCCATTTTCACCCCTTTCGACCGATTTTGCCCATTAACGAACTCGACCGAGATACTGAAGGGATACATATTATGTAAACGATTCGAAGTGATTGGTACAAAATGACGGTAGTTATAGTGTCCACAAGAAACTGATATATACACATAAATTATATATAAACTTTTGAACTGATGGAGTTTTGGGGGTCTGGGGCATGTGAAACGCGAAGATATGTCGAAAATTTCCGGAGGTCGAAACCTGGTACCCATTGCAATAGTTAGCTTTCTAGTGAAATCTACCTAAATGATGTAGTGTCTTTCTGGTGCTTTTTCACGCAAAAACTACCCAACCGATTAAGCTCTAATTTTGCATGAACATAATTTTGATACCTAGATTAAACATAGGACTATGTTCGTTTCGAAATATAACGTATTCTTCTTATTTCCGTTATTTTTTGGCACCCGGGCAAGGTTAAATAAGCAAAATATGCAGGTTTTCGTAGAAGGATCAAGCCTCATTTTATACATTTCATTACGAGAAAGTATTTTACAATTGGAACTTAATAAAGTTTGTTTTTCGTCTTTTTATGCATATTAGGTAGATTTCATTAGAAAGCTAACTATTGCAATGGGTACCATGTTTCGACTTCCGGAAAATTTCGACATATCTTCGCGTTTCACATCCCCCAGACCCCAAAACCACCGTCAGTTCAAAAGTTTATATATAATTTATGTATATATATGTATATCAGTTTCTTGTGCACACGAATCACTTTGAATTTTTTACTGAACATGTATACCTATAAAATGTCGGTCGAGTTCGTTACTGGGCTAAATCGGTCGAAGGGGGTGAAAATGGGGGACTTTTTTCGAAAAAGTGAAATATTGCTATAACTCCCTTAATATGTGAAATATCGAATCCGTTCAAAGTTCATACTATGTGTCGGCTTAAGCCCAAAAATTTATGTTTGAAGAGTTTTCTTATAGTACCAACCATTGACCAAAGGGGTGGGAAAACGTGGGTTTTTCGGGAAACATTAATCATATCTCTCTTAATAGGCACAATTTCAAAACCGTACAAAATTGACAATATTCCCCTAATAATTACCTAAAACTTTTGTCTGAAAGAATTTTTGATATGACCCACTATTACGCCAAGGGATGAGAAAAATGATTTCGGAATTATAAGAAAATGCCAAGAGCTATCAGAGGTTGCCATGGCAACACTACTAAATTGATGAGGGATGAGCCATCTGACGTTGCCATGACAACGCACTTGCACGAGATCAGATTCAGATTTCCATCTAAGTGTGAAGTGGCTTTGGTGACGTAACTGGTAGCATGCTGAACTTCTATGCCCAAGGTCGCGGGTTCAAAGCCGACCGATGTCGTCTGATTTTCTAAGAGCGCTAAAAATCCCTCAGTATGCTTTCCTTTGGAGGGGAAGGTCCAAAGTTCGTTGCGAGTTGCTGGTTGCAGTGGCATCCAGTAGCCAAGTTCACAGCTAGGTGTCGTTGAAGGTAGTATCTGGTAGCAACATTAGGAACTACTGCTTGAAATTGACCGTCTGCAGTCCTTATCTGAATTACAGACTAATACAGCCATGCTGTCGCAGCCCCTAAACTGAGGAACCATCCAAAATCTCTGCGGTAGATAAAATTTTGCGTGAAGACGTAACAGACCGTTAGGTAGTTACACATCAGTGTCGAAACCTTGCATAAGGACAGTGTGACCACAAGTATAAAAATGGACCCCAAATGACAAGAAGGTTACCGTCCCCATAAGACAATAAAATGTTTAAAATATGCATAAAATGACGAAAAACAAAGTTAATAAAGCTCCAATTATAAAAACTTTCTCGCCATCAATGAAGTCTGATCCTCCTACGAAAAAATGCATATTCTGCCTATTTTCGCCTATCCCCAAGTTTCCCCGGCGAAATATACCTCCGCCTTCCGGCGTGCAGAGAGGGCTTTTTTTTAAATTTTATTGTCTTATGGGGACGCTAACCTTCTCGTCATTTGGAGTCTATTTTTATACTTGTGGTCACACTGTCCTTATGCAAGGTTTCGACACTGATGTGTAACTATCTAACGGTCTGTTATTTCTTCACGCAAAACGTTATCTCCCGCACAGATGTTGGTTCGATCCTCAGTTTAGGGGCTGCAACAACGTGGCCGTGTAGTCCCGTGTACTTTGTGTGTGTAGAATCTGTCTGATAACAGGTGTTAATTGTGATGGCTGTATTAGTGTGTAATTGAGGTAACGACTGCAGATGGTCAATTTCAAGTAGTAAATCCTACTTTTGCTACCAAATGCTACCATTAACGACACCGAGCTCTGAACTTGGCTACCAGATGCCACCCCTACCAGCAACTGGCAAAGAACGTTGGAACTTAGAGCATTAATCAAATCTAAGCTACAAGTTTTGCTTCGCACAGTTGTAGTCAGTGGAATGATCTTTTGCATGCCATATATCTATGACATGGGCCCGCCGCTTTACTTCCCCTCCGAAGGAAGGCATACTGAGGGATTTTTAACGCTCATAAAAAAATCGACGACTTCGGCCGGGTTTGAACCTGCGATCTTGGATATAGAAATTCAGAATGCTTCCAACTAAGGCAAACTAGGGGATAGGTTATAGGCAAAATAGGCAGGTTTTTGTAGAAGGATCAGACCTCATTTATTGCAAGAAAGTATTTTACAATTTGGAGTTTAATTAAATTCCTTTTTCGTCTTTCTATGCATATTTTTAACATTTTATTGTCTTTGGGGATGGTAACCTTTTTGTCATTTGGGGTCCATTTATATACTTGTGGTCACACTGTCCTTATGAAAGGCTTCAACACTGATGTAGTGATGCGTAACTATCTAACAGTCTGTTACTTCTTCACGCAAAATTTTTTCACCCGCAGAGATGTTGGTTCCTCAGTTTTGGGGCTGCGACATTGCGGTCATCTAGCCCCGTGTACTTTGGGTGTGTGTAGAATCTGTCTGATAAACGGTGTTAATTGTGATGGCTGTATTAGTCTGTAATTCAGGTAAGGACTGCAGACGGTCAATTTCAAGTAGACTAGTAGTTCCTAATTTTGCTACCAAATACTACCATCGACACCTAGCTGTGAACTTGGCTACTAGATTCCACCGGAAACAGCAACTCGCAACGAACGTTGGAACTTCCCCTCCGAAGGAAAGCATACTCAGGGAGTTTTAGCGCTCTTAGAAAATCCGACGACTTCAGCCGGGTTTGAACCCGCGACCTTGGGCATAGAAGTTCAGCATGCTACCAGTTCCGACACCGAAGTCGCTTTCCACAGACTGATGGGAAACTGAATGTGATCTCGTGCAGTGGCGTTGTCATAGCAACTGGTGATGGCTCATCCCTTATCAATTTAGTAAAGTTATCATGGCATTTTCTTATAATTTAAATCATTTTGCTCAGCCCGTGGCGTAATGGTGGGTCATATCTAAAATTCTTTCAGACAAAAGTTCTAGGTAATTATCGGAGGAATATTGTCCATTTTGTACGGTTTTGATATTGTGTCTATTAACAGAGATATGATTAATGTTTCCCGAAGAAAACACTTTTTCCCACCCCTTTGGTCAATGGTTGGTGCTATCAAAAAACTTTTCAAACATAAATTTTAGGGCCTTATCCGACACATAGTAGGAACTTTGAATGGATTAAATATTTCAGATATTAAGAGAGTTATAGCCATATTTCTCCTTTTCGAAAAAGCCTCCCCCCCCCCCACCCCCGCCCATTTTCACCCCCTTTGACCGATTTTTTCCATTAACGAACTCGACCGAGATTTTAAGGGGATACATATTATGTAAAAGATTCAAAGTGGTTGGTGCAAAATTACGGCAGTTATCGTGTCCACAAGAAACTGATATCTATACATATATACATACATAAATTATTTATAAACTTTTGAACTGACTGTGGTTTTGGGGTCTAGGGGATGTGAAACGCGAAGATGTGTCGAAATTTTCCGGAAGTCGAAACATGGTACCCATTGCAATACAGTAGTTAGCTTTCTAATGAAATCTACCTACAAACGGAACATTCTCGTAGTTTGTATTACCAAAACACTATGTCAGACAACACAATCTCTAGATGATGAGCCTTAAGTATTTATATCCACACTGACAGTTCATGCTTTTTAAAAAGGGTGGGGCACAGCACATTTTTGAGAGAGCATACGCCCATTATGGTAAAAGTTGCCCCTAGCATGAGTGGACAAGGAAACCTATGTTACTCAATTGGTTTGAAAGTGGTGGCCTTGATAATCGTTTCTCTGGGGATTTAGTTAGTTAATGAAGTTTTAAGGAGCAGAACAGCGAGGTCATATGCGCCTCTTAACACAGATTAAATTATACAAATTTTGAACATATTAAAATTGAGAGGTGGACTCCTAAATATGAAAATGACCTAAAAGTAATAAAACTAATGAAAATAATAAACCAAAATTATGGAAATTACAAATAAGAATTCAAAAAGGAACAAGTCTTCGAGTTAATGTACACTGGATAATTTAGATTGCTCATAAAGCGGATGACGAAATCAGCAGCCGCCACGTCATCGGCTAATATAAGTTTGAGTGTCATCTTAAACCAAGGTTTCTTCGTAGATCAGCATGATCCACACACTTGGTTAAAATGTGGGCCACGGTGAAAACGGCTCCACAGTTCAAAGTGGGGAGTCTTCCCTTCTCATTAGGTACGAGTGGGTGGATCTTGTATGACCTATCCTTAGCCTACACAAAATGACGGACTCTCTCCGTGACCGGAAGGAGCTCCGCCACACGCGAGTAGTTCCCTTGATCACTCTCAGTTTACTGGGCAGTGGGCCAGCTAGCCACTGACGCTCCCAAAATGCCAGTACCTGTAGGCGTAACTGAGAGCGAATATCTGTAGCGGGTACCTCCATTGGTCGAGGTGGTAGTGATACCGCCTCTTTTGCAGCTTGATCTGCTAACTCATTTCCCGCAATTCCCATGTGGCTTGGAAGCCATAGAAGGGTGATTTCAGTGTCAGTGCGGCACAACCCGGCTAGTAGGTCATGGATTCGTTGCACTAAGGGGTGTTGCGGGAAACAAGTAGCAATTGACTGCAACGGACTCAAAGAGTCAGTACACACAAGAAAGAGGATTCGTGCATCCTGCAGTGCAAACTGCAGAGCTTTATAGAAGGCAACAAGCCCTGCAGTAAACACACTACAGGCCTCAGGCAAAATGACAGTCTTATCAATGGATGAGCAAATACACGCCTCTTATCCGTCACCAGAGACCTGTTGGCTTAACGGTACATATATGTAACAGTAACATCTATAAGGATCCATACACGAGCATATGCACTCATCAGTAAAGCCCTGCGCGGATTTTCACCTTGCGGATATAGTTTGCATGGCTGAGCAGAAAGGGGATAAGCTGCGGATAATGTTTCGATTAAATTTGCAGATAGTTTTTAGAATACAAGGTTGAATTTGATTTTGAAAAACTTTTTTGCTAAGATCTGCATATATCACTTTTCTTGTTATTTCCCTATTTGCTATCGCTTGGATTGCATGAGAATGATAGAGAAGTGAGAGAAGCCAGTCCTGAAAACACCCTCAATTAGTGTTGACTTATGAAAAAAAAAAAGTCATTTATACCTGCGCCTGCTCGCATGTGTATATCCGACGACTAAGTGCTATATATGAGCCATCCGGTTTCACTTGCCGTTACTCAGAGGGACACAACTCAGTCAACATTGTCTTGCGATTCACACATAGCCTAGGGGAACCAATTTTTAATCAAATGTCTAATTGTGTTGTTTAATACGGTACTTTATGTAAGCCTCCGTGGCTTAGGCGGCAGCACGCCGGCCTCTCACCGCTGGGTCCGTGGTTCAAATCCCGGTTACTCCATGTGAGATCTGTGCTGGACAAAACGGAGGCAGTCAGGTTTTTCTCCGGGTACTCCGGTTTTCCCTGTCAAAATTTCATTCCAGCAACACTCTCCACTATCATTTCATTTCATCTGTCATTCATTTAATCATTGCCCCAGAGGAGTGCGTCAGGCCTCGGCAGCCGGCACAGTGCATATCCTCGCCGCTAGATGGGGGCTTCATTCATTCCATTCCTGACCCGGTCGGAGACTGGAAGCAGGCTGTGGATTTTCATTTCAATACGGTACTTTATGTAATAAATTAGAAATATCATTGTAGTGTCAGCAGATTCAGATAACAAACAAGCTGATGCGGATAAAACTCGTGTGGATGCGGGACGGATGCGGATAATGTTTTGTAGCTAACTGCAAAGAAAATGATTAAGCCTTTTTCAGTTCTGACTAATTAAATTAAATTTTCAATCAGTAAACACGTTTTTATTGGCAGCTTCTGTAGCGTAGTTGGTAGCATGCTGAGCTTGTATGCCGAAGGTTGCGGGTTCAAACCCCACCGAAGTCGTCGGATTTTTATGAGCGTAAAGATCCCTCAGCATGCCTTCCTTCGGAGGGGAAGTAAAGCCGGCTGACCCATGCCATATATGTATGGCATGATAAAGAACCTTCCACTAATTACACTTGTGTGATGCTGCTAAATTATGGGTTAGATTTGACTCACGCTCTTAGGTTCCAACGTTCGCCGCCAGGAGCCGACTGCGGTGGCATATAGTAACTAAGTTCAGAACTAGTTGGTCGTTGACGGTGGAGTTTGGTAGCAAAAGTTGGAACTACTTGAAAATCGAATGTCTGCAGTCCTTGCTTGAATTAAAAACAGATAACACACACTAATACAGCCATCACAATTAACACCGGTTATCAGACAGATTTTACACACACCCAAAGTACACGGGGCTACATGACTGTGTTGTCACAGCCCCTAAACTGAGAAACCAACCAACCACGTATTTATGCTTCATTATAGTAGGCGGGATATTTAAGACTCTTTGTTGGTTGTTTTTTTTTTAGCGTATGGCTTTTAGTGCCAGGAGTGTCAGAGGACATGTTCGGCTCGCCAGTTTTGTAGCTGCTTCGAGACGGACACCCAATGGGTGAGCTACAAGTACCGTTGGGAAGGAAAGTTGGAAGGTAAGGACGAGGAGTTGGAAGGTAGCGGCTGTGGCCTATAGTTAGGGACCAACCCCGGCATTTGCCTGGAAGGAACATGGGAAACCACAGAAGACCATCTTCAAGGTTGCCGGCGAGGGGATTCGAACCTTCTCGTCTCCCGGATGTGAGCAACTGCCATCAGTCATGCCGTAACGACCACGGCTACCTCACCCGGTGTTGGTTGGTTGGTTCCTCAGTTTAGGGGCTGCGACAACGCGGTCATGTAGCCCCGTGTACTTTGGGTGAGTGTAGAATCTGTCTGATAACCGGTGTTGATTGTGATGACTGTATTAGTGTGTGTTATCTGTTTTCAATTCAGGTAAGGACTGAAGACATTGAATTTCAAGTAGTTCCTGCTTTTACCGTCAATGACTACTAGTTCAGAACTTGGCTACTAGACGCCACCGCAGTCGGCTCCTGGCGACGAACGTAGGAACCTAATTAGAGCGTTGTTTAACCTATAATTAATTTAGCTTCACACAGATGTAATTAGTGGAAGGTTCTTTAACATGCCGTAAATCTATGACATGGGCCTGCCGGCTTTACTTCCCCTCCGAAGGAAGGCATACTGAGGGATTTAAGACCCTACCCGAAAACATTTACAGCTAATCAATATTTATTTGCACAGATTACAGTTTTTTGTTGTTGTTGTGAATTCGGGATAGGGCATAGAGGAATGTGGTCATCAGCTCCGTCCACTAATTGAAATTTGATGTTTTTCAGTCGGTCAACACGATTGTACCCAATTGTGATGGGTTATTTCCTAATCGTGAAAAATATTTACATCAGATTAAGAAATAAACTTGGCTGACCAGTTTCGATCGTCAAGCGATCATCAGATCAATTACACTTAGGCTATTAAATCTATGTCTAAAAGTATGGGTGATAATATTTACAATCATCATCATCTTCATTTCCTCTTTTCCAGTTGACACTGGGTGGGGGCAAATATGGTTCCTCTCCACTTTGTTCTGTCGTTCCACCATTTCTATTCCAGCACGGTGTTCCAATCCAGGTTCCGTTTTCTAATGCTATTCTTCACCAAGTCCATCCAATGCATTCTTGGTCTTCCTCGTCCTCTCTTCCCTGTCATCCGTCGTTCCAGTGCTCGTCTTGGTAGCCTTACATTATACATCCGTTTGGCATGTCCAAACCATCTCAATCTGTTTTGTTCCATTTTGTCATTTGGTATCTGTACTCCCAGTTCTTTCCGTATATCTTCATTTCTCACTCTGTCTCTCCTCGTTTTCTGGACCATACTTCTCAGGAATCAGTATTTACAATATGCACACTTATTAAGCTAGTTGCAATGCAATGCAACTAGCCAATATTTGATAGTTATTGCTAGTTATTGTTGTTTTAAGGGGTGGAACTACGAGGTCATCAGCCCCATTAGTTATAGTCTATGTGATATTTTGTTAAATTACTGAAAGTGGTGATTGACCTCCAAATGTGCTTGCTTAGTGTGAGTATGTGATTGTTGTTAAATGGTCTGTTCAGATTTTATTGTCTAGGCTACTTAGCTGGTTGAGTCATACGCGATCCATCACTGTCTGCACTCAACTACTAAGGTGTCTGTTCAATTTATCTGATAACGTGTGATTTTGTGGTGACTTTAGAAGTGTCTGTAACTGTAATTATTAGGGTTGGGAAAGGGATATGTGCCCCGGGACATGAAATAAGATACTATACCAGAATTTCTCTGGAGAGAGTGTGAAAGAAATGCGGGGGAAACCTCACTCATTAGAACACTGTCAGCCCCGGTATTCGAACCTTCAATCTCTGGACTTACTGCTGCTCCACATCGATGTCGTGGTGAGCGAATTAGCGCACACGGCTGCGTCGCGAGTTCTAATGATTGAATCAATGAATGAAAATGTTAATAGGATTTGGAAGGGGGCGGCCATGGCCGGTTGGAAATTATCGTCCCAGCAATTGTCTGGAGTTGAAAATGGGAAACGACAGGAAGCCATTCCAATGATGGCCAGTGGTGGGATTAGAAACATACTCGTGTCCCGAGTGTGGAGTTTTTGTTGTAGTTAATCTCCTCTATGGGGTTTGGTGTGTGTGTGTGTGTGGAATTTGTGTGATAACCTGTATTATTGTGATGGCTGTATTAGTGTATGCATTTTTAAATCAGGTAAGGATTGGTAAGGAGGTGGCTGTGGCCTTAATTTAGGAACAATCCCGGCAGTTGCCTGTAGTAGAAGTGGGAAACCACGGAAAACCACTCCCAGGATGGCTGAGATGGGAATCGAATCCTCCTTTTCTCAGTTTTGCCTCAAGAGGCTGAGTGTATCCCGTTTCAGTCCTCAAACCAGAAATAAATTTCTTGACAGATCAGGGAATGGAACCCAGCGACAGCCGAGAATGCCGAGCTTGGAGCAGCCTGACCCTGTTCTGAATGGACAGATGTGTGGATATTCTCTTGGATCAAAGATACCATTAATTTGAATGCAGATTATTATTGTGGGACCTGGGAAAATGACTACAAAGAGAAGACATTGAAACTGTACAGAATGTAGTTTTAGTGCCTTTAACCTTCGCGCACTTTGTGTGGGGGCAAGTGGCACACTATTTAACGAATGCTGTCCCGGCTAATAAGTAATAATCCCCTGCCCTTTCATCTGAATGGTCTGGGACATATTTAAGTACCCAGGTAACTACACTGTTCATAGAACAATAATTTGTCCCTCTGGGAAGGTAATGTTTTACTCACATCGGCAATGGTGCATGGCTTTCCAACCTTTATTCATACCTGGCGCGCAGCACACATGAGTTCAATGTAAATTGAAATAATGCCATACAAATGTGTGTGCCGTGATGTAGTGATCTGCGATGTTAGCTGCTACCTCGGAGGTTCGAGGTTCAATTCCCAGTTCTGCCACGGAATTTGAAAAGTGGTATGAGGACTGGAAAGGGGTCTACTCAGCCCCGTTGGTCCAAATGAGTAGAGGGGTTTCGATCCCCACCTCAGCCATCCTCAGTGGTTTTCCGTGGTTTCCCAATTCGTCTTCGGGCAAATGCCGGGATGGTACCTACGGAAAGCCACGGCCGCCTCCTTCCCTCTTCCATGTCTATCCCTCCCAATCTTCCCCTCCTCTCATAAGGCCCCTGTTCGCTTTGCAGGTGAGGCCGCCTGGGTGAAGTGCTTGTCACACTCCCCAATTGTATCCCCCGTCTCAGAGTCTCAAGCTCCGGGACACTGCCCTTGGTGGCGGTAGAGGTGGGTTCCTTCGCTTAGTCCGTGGGTATAGGCAACCCAAGAGGGTAAAACGATAAAAAAAAAAGAAAAAAACGTGTTCTTAGACCCTTTACACATGGGGGCAACTCAAAGAAACTGTAGTAGCACGATAGTGGATACCAGGCAACTGGGCGGCTATAAGTTACTCAAGCTGCTCGTTCTCTACAAATGGTATATGAAGCTTCGAGTAGTGGCCACGTGATAATGGTCGTATCAATGTCTCATTCTAGTAGTGAAGAATATATTACCGTCAGTTATTATTATTATAACCCCTACAAGTCGCCTCCGTAGCGTAGTGGTCAGCGTGGTTAGCTGCCGCCCCGGAGGTCCTGGGTTCGATTCCCGGCTCTGCCACAAAATTTGAAAAGTGGTATAAGGACTGGAACGGGGTCTACTCAGCCTCGGGTGGTCCAAATGAGTAGAGGGGGTTTCGATTCCCACCTCAGCCATCCTCGAAGTGGTTTTCCGTGGTTTCCCATTTCATCTTCGGGCAAATGCCAGGATGGTACCTCCTGTAAGGCCACGGCCGCCTCCTTCCCTCTTCCTGGCCTATCCCTCCTAATCTTCCCCTCCCTTCCCTCGTGAGGCCCCTGTTCGCTTTGCAGGTGAGGCCGCCTGGGCGCGGTGCTGGTCACACCTCCCCAGTTGTATCCACTCCTATCAGATGTTCCCAGCTCCAGGACACTTCCCGTAGGGGCGGTAGAGGTGAGTTCCCTCGCTGAATCCGTGGGAGCCACCAACTCGGAGGGTAAATTCGATTTTTTTTTAATAAAATAAAAATAATCCCTACAGAAGGAGACATAGAAGAGAATTATGGATTCATCCATATTTTGAAAGAAATATCAACTAGATTTTCATCCCTGAAAAAAAAAAAATGCAAGAAACGGACTCCAATTTTCGTCTTGAATACTCCTTCATGTTGAATATTGTTTTTCAAATTAGCTAACGAATTTCGGGATAAAAACTTGTTCTTCCATTGAATTTGACCCGCACCAAATAAGAAATTGGAGACTGGAGTAGCGAGGGGAGAGCTTCCGTGGCTTAGGCGGCAGCACGCCGGCCTCTCATTGCTGGGTACGTGGTTCAAATCCCGGCCACTCCTTGTGTGATTTGTGCTGGACAAAGTGGACGCAGAAAAGTAGCGAGGAGGCCAGCTTTCTAGGTCACGGATACTCGAGTCAGTTCGGTCTACCTGTCTTTGCAACCCCAGTAGCGTCGCCCGACTGGTGGCATTAAAATACTCGAGCGGTGTTGCCTGGTCGCCCATTTTGCTGGTATCCAGCCTACTACAGTTTCTTTTGAGTAGCTTCCATGCTGTAGTACACATCAGAGACCACCTCGTGCTGCAGTGGATAGCATTCTTGGCTGTAGCTTCAGAGATCCGGGTTTGATTCCTGGCTCTGACAACATACTCGGATTTTAGAGACCTCGGGGTGCCAGGATTTTGCCCTGATGGATATCTTTAACGTGCCAGTAAATCTTTAAATCTGGTGTGAGGGCTGAAACGGGGTATACTCAGCCTACTGAGTTAAATCTGAGAATAGGTCGGTTCGATTCCCATCTCAGACATCCTGGAAGTTTCCAGTTTTGCACTTCTACTCCAGGCAAATGGTTACTATCTTAAGGCCACGGCTGCCTCCTTCCCAATCCTCACCTAAATTACAAATACACACAACTATTACTTCTACTACTACTACTACTACTACTACTACTACTACTACTACTACTACTGCTACTACCACCACCACCACCACCACTACTACAGACAGTACAATAATACAGGTTATTAGACAAAATCTTTTTCACACACAAATACACAGGACAACATAACTACGATGTCCAATTCCCTCAAATGAAATAACAACAACAATAGCTTATTGGAAATAGGATACGAATGGTTCGCATATTTGTCTCTTTTCAGAATCGATTGCTGAAGGCAGTCGTACCGTAAGATCGATTATAGTCCCCCTTCCTCGTGTCCTGCCCAACGCGATGCTATCTATTGTACACGACGGGTGCTTCCTTCTTCACCAATTCAGTGGACTTCCTCCTGAACTTAAAATTTAATATTCTTTAAACCTTTTGCAAACGGCTTCCTTATACGATGGCGCCTGTTGTTTGTTTGGAGCTCTATGTGGTGACAGCCAAAAAGGTGGGTAGAGTTTCTGTCTCACTGCAGTCTCTATCAAGAGCTTAATTAATACATAATTAAACTTGGTGCCACGCAGATCAGAAAAAGAAACTGGGAGATGCGAACAGTGCCAATCAAATCAAAGTGGGAATATTCCCATGAATGCTTGCCTACTCTGCCTTGTTATTAGATAGCTCGCCATCTACCTTTACATAGCGATACTATCTCCCTAATGCGAAATCTGAAGGCATGTGAAAAATGAATGGAAACATATAAATATTAACAACAGATACTAGTAACACATTCCAATGAGACGATGCTATCACCGTTTCTTTACGCTACTTGTAGGAGTTGAGCTAGTATTAACCGAGCATACCATGTAATCTAAATGGATTATTATGGCAATATATCTGTATAATTAGCTCTGTCTAATCAAACAATCAAGCGCAAGTCAATCTCTAGCCACTGGTGTATAAAGAGGTTTGAAAATTCGAATCTCCGCTTTGCGACTCGGATCAATTCGGTATTGTGTTGATTAAATTAGTAATCAGACGTTTCTTACATCGGATTTTCGAAAAAGTCACCTGTAGTGTCGTGGGTTCGAATTCAAATCTGGAAGAGGTTTGTAAATTCGAATCTGCGATATGCGACCCGGTTCGATTCGGTATTGTGTTGATTAAATTAGTATTTAGTCGTTTCTTACATCGGATTTTCAAAAAGCCACCTATAGCGCCCTGGAGGGTCGTGGGTTCGAATCCAAATCTGGAAGAGGTTTGTAAATTCGAATCTGCGATTTGCGACCCGGATCGATTCGGTATTGTGTTGATTAAATTAGTATTCAGTCGTTTCTACATCGGATTTTCAAAAAGCCACCTGTAGCGCCCTGGAGGGTCGAGGGTTCGAATCCAAATCTCGTAGAAGTTTATAAATTCGAATCTGCGATTTGTGATCCGGATCTGTACGGTATTGTGTTGATAACTTGAGTATTAATACGTATCTTACATCGGATATACAAAAAATTACCTGTAGTGCAGTTTATATTTCAGTGTTCGATTCGGTTTCCCGAAGTCGGTGGTAAATTCGATTTGCGATGTAGGCCTAAATCCCAGATCAGTACTGTTTTGTGTTGCCGTGCCCGTAGCGTCTTGGTGCCTGGATGGTGTCTTTCGTAGGGTCACGGTCGCCTCCTTCCCAATCCTAACTTGAAGTGCAATTAAACAGACTATGACAAGTCACCTCAATAATACAGGTTATCTGAAATTGGAGAGAATAAAATATAAGTTCTATTTACATTGATGCTAATGGATGCTTTGCCTGTGACAGTAGGCTACTCGTAAATATACCGTATATCATTAGGGCAGATGACTTCGCAGTTCCGTCCTTTCATACAACAATAACTAACCCGTATTTTTAACCGAGGCTTAATTGGCGAATACCACATGTTTGGTCTATTTTTGTGTTTGTATATTTTCTTCTCGTCTGTGAGTGAGTGTCTTGTCTTTCTCGCAATATTCTTTGCTTCAATGGCTGTAATCGATACCGTATATTACGCTATCGCAACGTAAATATCTCGACTCTCATCAGATATTTCATTTGTGTTGTTATCTTCTCTTCCCGTCTGCTACACACTGGCGCATGCGCATTGTCATAGCTACGGACTTAGCCTGAATCCTCCCGCGGTGCCGTCGGCTCTGGCGATGTTTTTCCACATTCAGTAACACACTCTAGCGATAAAATATTCAACCACCATATATTAGTAACATCGGCCATTTCTATAGAAAAATTTTCGGATTTCAAAGACGGCGGGCAACGGAAACTAGGCCTACACGAGTTCCCAGACTAATATTGTTTATTCACATAGATATGCATCGCTGACGATGAAATTGTAAATCGATTTGCTAATTCTTCAAGAAACCTTGACTTTATATTATAGTGTAAGTTATAAATCAAAACAGTAATGGTAATTCTTTCCATGTAAACACTATCAGTGAGCAAGACTATTGTATTAATAGAAAGTAACATAAAATGGTCTTAGTTGTGTTTGACATTAACCTAACATAAAACATCACAACAAATTGGTTGAAAAAGTGATGCCAGTTAGCCTTAACACTCATCATTTTGCACCAAATTATACAAAAGTTTTCTGGGGAGTACCCCGCACTCCCTATTCTTTGGGGCCTATACCATGCTCCCTAACTCCCAGTTGAGCACTCCCCCCTCCCAAAATAAAACTCTATATACACCCCTGATGTATGGTATATGTGGAGTAAAGTTACTTGTAAATTTGCTTTATATCATCCTGTCTTCATTATTGCCAGCTGTTGTAATAATTTTTATTTTGTGGAATTGGCAGATTAGATTTTGCGATCAGTCGATAAATCACACTTGACTAGTTTTTATAATTAAACAAAATTTTGAATATTTCGTTCGACATATTTGATTCGATAATTTGCATTCTATCGGAGGTAGATATCTCAAAGAATTTATGTATGTACTAACATTACCCGTCGCAGCTTTGTCCGTGAATATTGTAGTTGTATCGCAACGTCTCAATCGTGAATGCTATGACTTGTTTATCACTTAATTTTTAATAATAATGCTAATAATTTGGTAAAGACCATAAACAGTCAGACAATATAACTCAACAATAAATATCAAAATCTCACCAACGTCATGTCGCATGAATAAAATTCGAATCAAAATCACAACATAAACGTAAATATAAAATAAATGAGATTATTTAACACACTGACTACACACAAAATCCATTTACATAAATTCCTATGGAAAAAAAATGTACACATCATAAAATTACACAAATCAAAATCCTGTACACCCACATTTTCCCCCATTCACCTCATAATATACACCACATCGAAAAACCCATCGACATGTGTCTGCTTATTTTTAATGATAGTTTATATGCCGAGTATCACATCCCCAAATGAAACCACTCGTTAGATATTGTTATTGAATGAAATGCAGGTTTAACCCCCTAAACACCCCTTTAGAACCAGAATATCCAAAAATCCTTCATTAGAGGATTTTTTTCTTTTTAGAATTTCACCCCTTCTCCATGGGCCCCTTAAATTGGATTTATGAAAAGACGTTCAAACACGCATTTACTTTTTAAGCTGATTACTTCCCCCCTCAGTTTCAAACTTCTCGCCTATGTCGTTTAAGAGATACACGCTCCGTTAAGAATCCTTCAACCCCCCACTTTTCACCCCTTTCACCTCATAATATACACCACATCGATTAACCCTTAGACACGTGTCGGCTTATTTTTAAATGATTAGTTTGTATGCTGAGTATCACATCCCGAAATGAAACCACTCGTAAGATATTGTTATTCAATGAAATGCAGGTTTAACCCCCTTAACACCCGTTTGGGAAAAAAAATCCCTCAGTATGCCTTCCTTCGGAGGGGAAGTAAAGTAAAGCCGGCGGTCCCATGTCATAGATTTATGGCATGTTAAAGATCCTTCCACTAATTGCACCTGTGTGAAGCTAAATTGGATAGGTTAAGAATGTAAACAACGCTCTTAGGTTTCTACGTTCGTTGCCAAGCGCGGTGGCGTCTAGTAGCTAAGTTCTGAATTAGACCTAGTAGTCGTGGCGGCAAAAGTAGGAACTATTTGAAAAATTATAAGTTGCAGTACTTAAAATTAAAAAACAGATACACACACTAATACAGTCATCACAATTAACACCGGTTATCAGACAGATTCTACACACACCCAAAGTACACGGGGCTACATGACCGCGTTGTCGCAGCCCCTAAACTTATAACCAACCAACCCGTTTGGAACCTCACATCCTTCCTTAGTGGACGCTTTCAACGAACATATCCCCAAAATTTCATGTTTCTAATTTCAGTAGTTTTGGCTGAGCAATGATGAAAAAGGAAGATTCTACTTAGTCTTACCATAAATACTTTCACAAAGTTTTTAATAAATTTACACTAAATGGTTTGAGATATTTTAATATCCTAATGATATTAGTTAAATGGATGTGTAACAAATCAAAATCACATGTCATTATTCAAAATGGCCACCTTTGGCACGAAGACAGTCCTTAAGTCTTAAGGCCACTCATCGATTGATTTATGCACCACTTCCATCGGAAAATCTGCTGCTGCCTTCAGAAGAGAACACTTTAAACTTTCAATATTTGGATGTCACTTCTTGCAAGCCATCTCCTGAAGCTTGGACCACAATTTGTAGTCTAGGGGGTTTAGGTCCTGACTTGCAGAAGGCCAATCCAAGGTCGAAATAAAGTCCGGAACATTGGCCCTAAGCCAGTCCTGAGATGTGCGAGCCTTATGTGCTGTGACCGAATCCTGTTGGAAGCTCCAGTGTTCTCCATGGAAGAGGGTGTTGTTGAGTTTCTTGACCAGTGGCTCTAACACTGTCTCCTGATACACTTTGGCTGACGTTTTGACCCCTTTCTCACAGAAATGGAGGTCCGTGGTACCTTTGTTGCTCATGCCCCACCACACCACACCATAAGAAATGAATGATGATGGCCCCTCTGGATCCTTGGAGCCTTTTCAGCAGCTTGTGCAGAGCATGTGGCATTTACCCCGTCATTTTGGGCACTAAAAATCTCCTCAACACTGAAGATGGTTTCATCAGTAAAAAGGATTTTTCGGTGACCATTTGCTGCATAACGCGACAGTAAGCGTTTTGATTTTAAGAGCCTCTGTTCCTTCAGCGCATTTGTGAGGAGGTGTCCTTTCAGTCGTTTGTAAGCACAAAGTCCCCAGGTCACTACTCAATGTGCGAGACAGACATTTTGGAAATTTTCAGCTCATAAGCCATCACAGACTGTCTCCACACTGGATTTCTTCGCACACGAGCCGCCACTGTTTTCACAAATTTTGGAGTCCACACAGTGCATGGACTTCCTACTTTGTCTTGGTCTTTCACAGTTCCAGTCACGAGGAAGCTCTGGATAGTGCGGTACACAAACCTTTTGCTTATTTTGAGTTTCTGGAGAATATCGAAAATCTCACCTGGGGATTTGCCTACCTTGTGCAATGCGACCACAGCTACACAATTTTCGTGATCACCCCATTCCATCTTAAAGGAACACACAGAACTTTCCACTACTGCAACTGCACTCGGAATGACCCATAGCTGGTGCTACAACACAGGAATATGACGGCCCTTATAAGGGGAAAAGTACAGCCACCCTCAAAAGTTGAGACTATTTATGGTAAGACTAGGTAGTTTTACGTGACAGTTAATCTCGAGATCATGAGCCACAGGATCTTCTTTTTATGTGGAATCCAAACCACAGGAAATGGCAATTTACTTTAAAAATCTGGGATTATTATAGACTGCGATCGTTTTCATGCAAAATTCCCCTAAAAACAAAATGGCGGCTTTTGTGACGTCATCGATGACGTCACGAAATACTCCTCTGGCAAGCTTACGGGAAAAGCCTGCGTAATAGGGGGTTTTGGGTGGGGAAAATACAAAAACAGAAATCAGCATTTACAAAAAATCTTCGAAACGCAATGTGTATCGCCATCTGTAATTGACCTTCATAGCTCATCAATACATCCTTTTTGTTAATAAAGCTTTCCGTACATACACAAACCTAACCTGGTTTTGGCACAAGCAGTAATGTACTTGTTAATAACGGTTTCCAGGGATACATAAACCTAACCTGGGGCTTACACCCCAGACCCCCTTATTTGTGGCACAAGCAGTAATATTGACTACTTGTTAATAACGCTTTCCATGTATACATGAACCTAACCTGGGGCTCAAGCCCAGTCATCAGCACATGTGATGACTAGGGTTCGGAAGTTTAATGCCCGTTGCTCACGGTAACATTTTCCTTCAAATTTATTGTACAATAATTTCATTTTATAAAATTTCTGTTGCTCACGGTCAAATTCAAGTTTTATAAAACCTTTGATAAAACTTTCCATAAAATAGGACATGTTCTATTCCGTAAAATTAATTTTACGAAACGAACCAATCAGGGAAGCTGGCGCAAAGATGATGCTGGCGCCACGTGGTGAGAAGATTGTGAAGCTCGCTTGTAAACAAACACTTCGAAAATGGCAGGCTCCGGCTGGACTAAGGAAGCTGTTAGTGTTTTCTGGACAAGAACCAGAAATATCAGTTTGTATGAGGTTAAAATGCCCATATACCACAATAGAAATGCAAGAAGGGAGGCAGAGATCTCAATCGCCGAATATGTTTCACAAATTCGACCGAACACAAGCCAGGCTGATGTGAAGGCGAAGATAAATGGGCTTCGAACTCACTCGCAGTCTCATTTCAGGAGAAATGGCTTGCCTCATGTTAGTGTTCCGTCAAATAATTTTGGGACCAACAAGATCTAGGAGTTTTTTAAAACTGCTTTCCTCCATTCTTAGAAAATTCCTATATGAATTCTGATCTTCTAACCTCAACTCATTTTCGACCAAGACAGCATTCCTCTACTCTTCTCTTCTTTTTATCCATTCCCGAGTCCAGCACTTCCTAGCAGTTCTTTTCTTCCTTTATACCACTGTGCGACATATAATTGTAGCTGAAGCAGCAATTTTTGCTTTGTTTGTTGGTGCCATACTCTCAAACCAATGTGTGTTGAACAGCTGATTCTTGGTTCAGAAGTTTATCGGTAGATGGCGATCCTTATACATCCACGGATTTTATAAAATAATTTTACCGTGACCAACACAGCTTGCTTTCGTCAAATTTTTATAAAATTAGTCGTAAAATAAATTTTAAGAATCATTTTACCGTGAGCAACGGGCATAAGACCTAAAGAAGTACAAAATATGCAGGCAAATATGCCCTAAAAACTAGCTAAATATGACCTAAGAACTATAAAATATGACCTAAAAAACTATTAAATATGACATGAATTTTTGGGATAGGTAGAGTGTCACTAACATACAGTAAACGCGTCTTATGTGCCAAAACGTGATCGGCGATAATACACCAGACACATTTAATCATGCAAACTGACAGAGCTACAGTACATTAAACTTTGCAACATTAATTCAGTATCATAGCCTTGAGATGCAGTTCTTGCTCGGTTTTACTAAAAGAAAAAAAAGAAAACGAAGTATTAGCATGCTTTATGATATCTGTCAGTGTAAGTTAGAAGACACTGCCTAACAGGATGTTTATTGAATTCATAATCATAGATACCTCTTAATCTTCTTTTTTGACAGCATTGCTCATCACGACCATGTGCATTCTCAGGATATCGAAAAGAAATCTCCTTCGAAGGTCGCTCAGTATTTTTTGGTACTGGGAGTAGCTCTTTTCTACGTCTATGATGTCACAGGGGCGTATTTAAGCATAGTCAGTTCACTGCTGCTTAGCTCCGGGTCGTTTTCTCCTAAACCAGATCCAATACCCTCTAAAATAGAACCAATTCTGCACATTGTTGCGTATCCTTAATTTGCACTCAGCACCTTACTAAGTTTGTTCTTCACTGCAACTGACGCTGTACCTCTTGCTTGTTCTACTTTGGATACCATGTCCTTTTACTATTTCCAAACTCTCACATAATTCTAACCCAGCAGTTTCTAGGTGAGAGATAGTTTTCAATAGATCTCTATAATTTGGACCTATATACTAATTGTCCCGACAAATCATTGGAAAACAGTTCCTGTGCAATTTTTATTGACGATGCCTCACTACTGTCAAAAGTAGAAGCAATTTCTTGCATAGTTTCGTAGTGTTCACAGTAGCACTCGACTGCGTTAAGCCACGTTCCCCATCGGGTGAGCACTGGCTGAGGAGGAATCGAAGGCGCGTGATCTTTGAATTTTGCCACCGTCAGTGGAGCCTTCACAAAAATGTTCTTGACGTTTGATATTAACCAGTCAACATCAGGAAAATTCTGCCGTATTTCTTGAGCAACTCTGTGCAATCCGTGAGCAAGACATGTTAAATGGACCATTTTTGGGTAAAGTACTTTAAGTCCCCTTGCTGTTTTCACCATGTATGGTGCAGCATCGGTTAGTAACAGCAAGATCCGTTCTCGCTTAACTTCACCATCCCGCAAAAGCTTCATGGCATTGTCAAAAAATATTGCATGGAATGGTTAGCTGCATCTAGAACCTCCGAATGAAGTAAATATACATCGCCCGGACGATCCACGAGAAGCGTGTCCATTATAACATTCGCAACATACCTACCACAAACATCCGTAGTTTCATCAACGGATACCCAGACGCTATTGTTGCCTACACTAATTTCTAATTTTTCGAAGTGCGTCTTCATAACAGGTGGGCAAATAACTTTTTCGCAATGTTGCCTCGTCTGGGATCGACTGGGTTGTGTATTTAGTTAAGAATTTGTGGAAGTGTTCGTTGTTCACTTTGTTAGGGTGGAATATTGATAGATACCAACATTTCGCACAGGTCTTTTGAGAAATCGGAAAGTTTAGTTAACGAAGATTTCGCTGTATCAAACAAAAGTGCCTGCTCTGTTCAGAAGACTTTCGATTCGCGCAGCTTTTATGATTAGCCGTAGCGCAGTGCTGTTGCACATTATATCGCTTTATCGCCGCTACCTTAACTTCCCACGCTTTACAAAAAAGAATTGTTCCGTCAGTACGGAACGCCTCTTCACCGAACTCTTTCACATACTTTCTGAACTTTACAGCTTCACTACACTTCACTTTCGGCATGATGGGGTTCACTACAGTACTACAAGTGTGACCAATCTGTTGAAATCCGTTGGTAGTGAAAGAGCAAGGGAGCTTTCACTCGGCCCTGCAAGGAAGAACTGGGCGAAATATAACATGGCATTTTCTTGTTTGCTAATTGCTTCTGAGCTAAATATATCTACTGGAGTGACATCCTATTGAAAGACGGAAGCACACTATCGTCATGTTCCGTGACCTCATGCGTACAGTGTCGCAATCTAACTTGTCCAGAAAGATGTGCTAAAAGACGTCCGTAGAGGAGTGGCTCCTTGGAATCTGGTCTTCAAAACCTGCTATCTGCCTGTTCCGGGAAAAGAAAGAAAAATATATCTACTATACTATTTGGAAACCCTGTGTTTGAACCTCGACACAGATAACACGTACCTTGTTAATGGCGCCTTAATTTAAATAAAAGTGCTGAAATTATAACCAAATATGACCTTATATCACTAAAATATGACCAAATATGACCAAAACAATAAAAATTGCCGAAATATGCATTTATAGGCAACATCAAATTGCTTAAAATGTGGTCAGGGACCCATCAATCAATCTTATTTTTCAGATTTTGGGTAAAATGAGCTCAGGAAAAAAATATGACTTTTCCTTAACATCCGAACCTTAGTGATGACATTGGTATGTAATGACACACTACTTTTCAACCACAAACAGGGGACTAAATTGACACAATGGAAGCCACAACAACAAACATCTACATCTGTATGTCATCCACTTCAATAAAAATCCCCCTAGATATGTACACATATAATGGTATATAATCCCCCAGGAAATAATCATAAAAATAACAGACCTTATGTCATAATCTAGCCTATTTTATATCATAGGTATACATATTCACAACTTCCAATATATGCACCTAAATACAGTAGTAGATAAAAACATGTATCCCTTTCATTCAAAGCAGGAAGGTCCACAGTGGATTTGATTTTTGCTGTAAGACAGTTACAAGAACAGCACTATGAGTATGGAACAGATCTACTGATGGCCTTCTTGGACATTGAGAAAGCATATGACAGTGTACGCAGAAACAAAGTATGGAAGTCCCTGGAGGACAGAGGAGCAGAAAAATGGACTATACGGAGGACAAAGGAGATGTACAAGGGAAGCGTGAGCTGTGTGAAAGTGGGAGGAGAGAGATCGGACTGGTTGGAACAGAGAAACGGCCTGAAACAAGGAAGTGCACTGTCACCGTTACTTTTCATTGTGGTGATGGATGACGTAATGACCCGAGTGGCACAAGTAATTGGGAAAGGAAAGATGAAAGCAATGGTGTTTGCAGATGTTTTGATGATTTGGGGAAACGAGGAGGAGGAAGTACAGGAGCAGTTGGACGTGTGGGAAGGAATAATACAAGGATATGGGATGAAATTTAGCATAAATAAGAGTGAGATGGTGATCACAATAAGGAAGAAGGAAAGAACCACAACGGGAATAACAATTGGTGGGGAACAGCTGAAGAAAGTGGAGAGTTTCAAGTATTTGGGAAGCCTGATACAAAATAATGGAAGAAACGATAGAGAAATAAATGACCGGGTGAGACAGGCAGAAGCATTCCGGAGGAGTGTGAGAAGAATGATATGGAGCAAGGTTGTCCCTCTGATCAGCAAAAATATCATATATCTGACGTACTATATCCCTATCCTGATGTATGCCTCGGAGACCTGGGTTATGATAGGAAGGGAGAAGAGCAAAATACAGGCCAGTGAGATGAGGCTCTTGAGAAGCAGTATTGGAGCTACAAAGATGGACAGAATAAGAAATGAGAGGACCAGAGAATTAATGAAGGAGGAACCATTACAGGATGGTATAGAGAAATCTAGACTTAGATGATATGGACATGTAAAACGAATGGAGGAGAAGAGGATGCCCAGGAGGATACACGAGATGAAGTGGAAAGGAAAGAGACCGAGAGACAGGTGGCTGAAGGGGGTGGAAGAAGAGAGGAGAAGACTGGACAAGGGTGGAGGCTGAGAGATGGTGGGAAGACGGAAGACGTTGGAGAGGCTTATGTTCCAAACAGACCCGGCTAGAGGCTGGAAACTGTGCAAGATGATGATGATGATGATGATCCCTTTCATTACTTCACCTATGTAGGTCTGGTATCGAGCCTGACAAACATGCAAATTTTTGCAATCTACATAATATTTACAAAACATGTCTCCCCATGGACCATTATAGGTCTAATACAGAACACTATCATATTTCTTTTCCAAGTGTTATTGTAAATGCTGTTTTGTGTTAATGTTTTACCCATCCAAAAACCACTATTGCGCAAACGTATTACCGTAAACTTACAAAATCAACATTTACTGTATTTCGTAATATCGTCGATAACATCAATGCCCTCAGTATGCCTTCCTTTGGAGGGAAAGTAAAGCCGTAGAATTATGGCATGTTAAAGAACCTTCCACTAATTACACCTGTGTGAAGCTAAATTGTATAGGTTAAGAATGTAAACAACACTCGTAGGTTCCTACGTTCGTTGCCAAGGGCCGACTGCGGTGACGTCTAGTAGCTAAGTTCTGAACGAGGCCTAGTAGTCGTTGACGGTGGCGTTTGGCGGCAAAAGTAGGAACTATTTGAAAAATTCAAAGTTGCAGTCCTTACTTGAATTAATAAACAGATACACACACTAATACAGCCATCTCAATTAACACTGGTTATCAGACAGATTCTACACACACCCAAAGTACACGGGGCTACATGGCCGCGTTGTCGCAGCCCCTAAACTGAGGAACCAACCAACATCAATGCCACCATTTAGTTAATAAATGCTTCTCGGGGCAAATGCAATAAAAAAATCAAATGGGCGCCTATCTTTAAATCTATAGCATAATCTCACCTTAATTATTATCAATCAACTCTTGGTTTCTATCAAAAGGGTGGACAGACAAAAATCCTCGCGTCCAAGTGCCTAACGTCTAATTTTCGTGCCCCAAGTGCCTAAAGTAATATTTTCGTCCAGACCATTGGCTTTGTCTATGGCTTTAGAAAAATACAGTGCAACTTTTCAGTTGAATTCAACATCTAAAAGAAAGTATGAACAATTCATACTCACCGCCTCCAAGTCACACAAGAACATCCTCGCAAGCTGAAATCTAACCCAGCTGACAAGATGGCGGACACGGCAACTCCGAGCATCAACATCAACACGACATCCGTGACGTCACCGAGGTCCCTAAAAATTCCCCTAAACGAAACCGATCGCAACTTCACTTCCTTTTCCTCTTCTCTTTTCTTCCCAAAACCTCTTCATTAATTCACTGTATTTTTTCTTCCTTTCCTTTGTCAATTTTTTCCCTTTTGTTTCTTTTCTTGAGACTTGTTCGAATTTCTTGTTTCTGATTTTATTTCTGAATTGATTCCTGTCCTTAATATCGTCTTCAGAGATTTTGAATCGTTCCAGGTCCTCCTGTGTTTCTCTCATCCAACTGGTCTTTAATTTTCTTGTATTAATGGTGTTAAAATTTTTGTTAGTAAGTCTGTTTTCATCCATCCTCCACAGGTGTCCATAGAAGTCTGTAAGCGTCTTTTCCTAAATTTCTCTGTGATGGTGTCTGTATTTCCGTAGAGTTCCTTTGTAGGTCGTCCGATCCAAGTTCCGTCTTGGAGAACAGCGCCGTGTATCTTTCTAAGAATTTTCCATTCTTGTTTCTTGATGTCATGAACTCTTGTCATCCCTCCAATTAATGTTGTTTCTGCCGCATACAAGGCTTCTGGTTAAAACAACCGTGTTGTAGTGTCGTAGGTTTGCATTACGAAACACTACTCTTTTGTTTTAATGATTCCATATCAGTTTGCAGTTTGAATATTCTTTCAGTGTTGGAGATTGTGTTCAGTCCTGTGGGTTGGATGGTTTTTCCTAAGTACTTGAAGTGACTGACTTGTGAGATTTTTCCGTACTGTGTCTGCAATGTGAGTTTTCCTGTTGATTTTGTGTCTATATACTGAGTTTTCTCATAGGAAATCTCGAGTCCAGTTTTACGGAAGATTTCATGTAGTTTATGTAGTGCTATTTTTGCTTCATCTTTTTTGTTCATTAATTTAGCTAAGTCATCCGCAAATTCCAAGCATTTCACAGTGACTCTTTCTCCTTTCTGTTTTCCAATTTGGATACCTTTGACATGCCTTTCCCATTCTCTGATGATTTTGTACAATACGATATTGAACAAGATTGGCGACAAACCATCTCCTTGTTGGACTCCAGTGTGGATTTCAAATGAGTTTGAGATTTCTCCCACGAATTTCATATCGACTCCTAATTCTTCCAAGTTATTAAACAGTGTTTCTCTGTCAACAGAATCGTAGGCTTTTTTGAAATCCACCAATGTGACTGTAGTGTTTTGGCATCGTCTGATGTGTAGAATGGTTTTGAGGTTCCAAATCTATTCAATACAGGATCTTCCTTTTCTGAACTCAGCCTGATACTCACCAATCTATTGGTCTACTTGTGACTCGAGTCAGCAAAGCTTTAGAAATAATTTTATATATTACTGGAAGAAGTGAGATTCCTCTGTATTGTTTGGATCTGTCTTGTTTCCCTTCTTATGGAGGGGATGTATCAAGGCACTCTTCCATTCTTCTGAGATTTTCTCTGTTTTCCAAACATTTGATATTATTCTGTGAATTTTTGGTGTTATGGTTCATGGTCCAATTTCCATATTTCTGCAATCAGTCCATCTTCACCAGGTGCTCTATTGTTTTTAATGATTTGATTATGTTCACTATTTTTTTGTGTGAAGGAGGAAGTGAATCAGGGTTTAGCGCTGATTTTGCAAACAGGAGAGACGGTGCTTCGCAATTGAGGAGTGTACCAAAATATTTGGCTAGAATTTCACAATTACTCTTTGTGTTAGTTTCCAGAGATCCATCAGGTCATTGGAAACACAGGTTAGGAGGCTGGTAGCCAGCTAATTTTTCTCTCAAGATCTTGTAAAAATTCCTGGTGTTGTTCTTGGTAAAGCCCTGTTCTATTTCGTGCTCGTATTTGCCTTTTTCTTGCCGAATTATTTTAGACACGTTTCTTCGTACCTCTACAAATTCTTGCCACTTTTCTGTCTTTTAATGACTATTGAAATTATTCCATGCTTGAATCCTATATTCGATAGCTTGATTGCATGTGATGTTCCACCACCTATGTTTTCTCTTTCTCGGAGGTTGACCCAATTTTATTATTTGTTTCAGTTTTTCGTAGAGTTCAGAACAGTCCGTGGTATCTATCCTACGGATGTCTTCACTTACATCCTTCTTGTTGAGTTCTAGGTATTCGGGGTCAGTCCTGAAAATCTGAGTTCCTCTAGTCCGTTTTCTGTTGGGCTGAAATTTTTACCTTGATTTGAAGTGGTGACTCGATTCGAAGTAAGTGGTGATCCGACTCGCGAAGAATCCGTTTCTGGTTTTTACATGGAGGACTTCTTTGGTGTTCCTCCTGGAGATAGCAACATGGTCAATCTGGAACTCTGAGTGCTTTATTGGGGGATTTCCATGTCCTTATTTTCTGTGTAGGTTTCTGGAATTGTGTTGACATAAGTATGAGATTAAAGTTTTGACAGAAACATATAAGGTGTTCACCATTTATATTGTTCCTGTTGTGAGCCGTGTATGGTCCCGTATTTCTTTTCTTAATTGCCCATTAAAGTCACCTAGTTGAACCTTGACGTGATGTTTGGGAATTTTGTTCGTGATTTCTTCCAGAAGTTCCCAGAAGTCTTCTTTCACCCATGGTTTTTTTCTGTAGTGGTCATTTGTTGGTGCGTGCACATTAATCAGTGTGTATGCCTTGTTTCCTGATTTTATTGACAGCGTTTAAAGTCTTCCTGATGGTGAGGTGAAGTCAATGACTGTGATGGATTTGTGAACCACAAAACCTGTGCCAAATTGTTTCTGTCCTGTGTTGATCTGCACTGCAGGTTTTCCTTTATAAAACCTGTAATTCTCAGAGTCTAAATGATTTTCAATTGTAAATAGAGTTTCTTGCTTTGCCATAATTTTGATGTTAAATCTGTCAATGGTATTTGTTAGATCTTTGAGGAGTATTCCAGGTTTCAACAGAGTGTTCACGTTGAGTGTGTTGTTGTTTGAGTCTTCAGTCTTTTGACTGGTTTGATGCAGCTATCCATGCCTCCCTGTCCTGAGCTAATCGTTTCATCTCTACATAGCTCCGACACCCTACATCCGAGGCAATCTGTTTAACATATTCTAACCTTGGTCTACCCCTACAGTTTTTGTCCTCGACCCTTCCTTCCATAACTAAGCTTGCTATTCCTGGGTGTCTTAGTATGTGTCCTACCAACCTATCTCTTCTCTTCATTAACAGTCGCCAGAAACATCTCTCCTCTCCCACTCGTCTTAATACCTCTTTGTTTGTAACCCTATCTACCCATCTGATCTTCATCATTCTCCTGTAACACCACATTTCAAATGCTTCAATTCTCCTCTTTTCTGCTGCACCAATAGTCCAAGTTTCACTTCCATAGAGCGCCACGCTCCAGACAAAGGCTTTCAAAAATGACTTCCTAATACCTAAATCTATATTCGATGTCAGCAGATTCCTTTTTTGCAGAAATGCTTTCTTTGCCCTAGCCAACCTACTTTTTATATCCTCTTTGCTTCGTCCATCACTGGTTATTCTGCTTCCTAAGTAACAGAAGTCTCCTACTTCCTTCAGCTTTTCACCTGCCAATTTGATCTCCATAGAGGTTTCTGATTTATTTCGGCTGCATTCCAGTATTTTTGTTTTACATTTATTAATTTTCATCATGAATTATTTCCGTAAGACGGAGTCCATACCATTCAAAAACTCATTCAAATCCTCAGGCTTGTCGGCCAAGATGACGATGTCATCAGCAAATCTCAGAGTTGAAATTATTTCTCCTTGAATCTTCACTCCCACTTTCAATTTTTCTCTAATTTCCTTAATTGCTTGTTCAATGTAAAGATTGAAAAGTATGGGCGATAAGTTGCAGCCTTGCCTTACACCTTTCTGAATACCAGCTTCTCTCTCATATCCTTCAACTCGAATGACTGCTGTCTGGTTTCTGTACAGATTGTATATCACCCTCCTATCCCTGTACTTTATTCCAATCGATTTCAAAATGTCAAACAATTTAGTCCAATCAACATTATCAAAAGCCTTTTCTAAGTCTACAAAAGCCATGAACGTTCTCTTATCTTTCCTTATTCTACCTTCCAAAATCAGCCTAAGACTTAGTACAGCTTCCCTTGTTCCTATATTTCTCCTGAAACCAAACTGGTCTTCACCCAACTCCGTTTCTATCTGGCTTTCAATCCTCTTGTAAATTATTCTAGACAGGATCTTTGAAGCTGATTGTACGGTAATCTTCACATCTGTCAGCTCCCACTTTCTTTGGTATAGGGATGATTACATTCTTCTTGAAATCAGGGGGTACCTCACCTGTCTCATAAATCCTACACACCAAGTGAAATAACCTGATCAGACCTTCCTCTCCTATGCAGCGTAGCAACTCAATCGGTATATCATCTATGCCTGGTGCTTTGTTCCTGCTTAAGTCTTCCAAAGCTCTATCAAATTCTGATCTCAATATTAAATCTCCTTTCGCATCCTCATCAATTTCCTCCTCCCTTTCCATTACATGATTCTCAATCTCCTTTCCCTTATACAAACTCTCGAGGTAATCTTTCCATCTCTCTCAACCTTTTCTTCCCTATCTGTTAGAGGCTTTCCATTTGTGTCCTTAATATTACAGCACTTAGTCTTCTTTTCCCCAAAAGTATTCTTAATCCTTCGATAAGCTGTGTCTACTTTTCCTAATTTCAGACAATTTTCTATACCTGCACATTTCTCTTTCAACCATTCTTCTTTTGCTTCCTTGCACTTCTTGTTAACCTCATTTCTCAGACGTCTGTATTCTGCTTTCCCCTTTTCATCTCTTACATTCTTGTGTTTCTGCCTTTCATCCATCAATTCTAGTATATCCTGAGTGATCCACGGTTTTATCCCTATTCTTTCTTTCCTACTAATGTTTTCTTCTGCGGATTTTGTTATTTCATTCTTCAAAAGTGCCCATTCGTCTGCAATTGAAGTTTGTTTAGGGTCTTTCATTAGTCCTTCCTTTATACTCTTCTTGAATCTTTCGTTTACATCCTTTTCTTTCAGTCTGTCTATTGCCCACCTTTTTGGCTTTTGACTTTTCTTCAGTTTCTTCAACTTGAATCTGCAATTCATTACAACCAGATTGTGGTCAGAGTTTATGTCAGCACCAGGATATGTTTTACAATCCAAAATCTGGTTTCGAAACCTCTGCTTGACCATAATGAAGTCGATTTGGTAACGCCCTGTATCTCCTGGTCTCATCCATGTGTATATTCTTCAATTGTGGTTATTGAATAAGGTGTTAGCTATGACCAATTCATGCTCGGTGCAGAATTCTACCAGCCTGCTTCCTCGATCATTCCTTTCACCTAATCCGAAATCTCCTACTATCTTCCCTTCTCTCCCTTTTCCTACCACAGCATTCCAATCTCACATTACTATAACATTTTCATCACCCTTGATATACCTCAGAGTTTCGTCTATTTCTTCGTGACCTTTTCAACATCCTCATCATCAGCTTGACTGGTAGGCATATAGACTTGTACCACTGTGGTGCAGGTAGGTTTAGTATTGATTTTTGCTACAATAATCCGTTCACTATATTGCTCATAATATTCCACCCGCTGTCCAAGTTTCCTACTCAATATGAGGCCAACCCCTGCTTGGCCATTGTTTGATTTGAGTTGAGTGTACCTATGAAAAACTTCAGTTTCGTTTGAAGAGGTTTTGAGAAGCTCCAATCCATATACATGACATGTCTGGTCCCCCAGAATCCTATGACCAAAACGGGAATCCAGTCTATTGACTGGGGCCTGGGGTAGTGGAATTCTTTTCTGTTCTGCCATGGTTGCTTCAGGTTGAGGATTGTTGTTTGGTAATCTCCGATAGAGATCACGAGGTTTTAAGACTTAATTGTTGAGATCAAGCCGTAAGTCTAGCAGCCGCACCTACTAGGTGAACAGACGCTGCCCATTAGCCTCTGGATACCAGTTCAGACGCTAATGTATTTAAGTTAAGCCGACATCTAACCGAATAGAGTACAGATGCCTTTTATCCTACTAATCCCCGATACAGGGCCGCCTCTTCCACCATGTATAGTGTTGTTCTGTAGTTTATCTACCCACTATCAATGTCGTTGAGGACTTCACCGTAACCCTGGCAAGGGACCCTTAAAAGGTTCTACCAGCCGGGTCAGCTGGACCTCGGGATTTTTAAAGAGGTGTTACTCCTCTATCGCTCACCGCTTTCTCCTGGCTTGTGACAGGCAGAGCCTGGCCTCCCATAAATATATATATATATCAGTTTCTCGTGGACACTATAGCTGCTGTCATTTTGCACCAATCACTTTCAAGTTTATACATAAAATATGACCATTCAAAATCTTGGTCGAGTTCCTTAATGGGCAAAATCGGACAACGGGGGTAGAAATGTGGGACCTTTTTCGAAAAAGTGAAATATTGCTATAACTTTCTTAATATGTGAAAAATAGAATCCATTCTAAGTTCATACTGTTTTTCGATAAGGGCCAATAATGTTTTTAAAGCAACAACCATTGATCAAAGGGGTGGAAAGAATTGAGATTCAATTGAAAAATATCTTACCCCCCTTACTGGGCACAATATCAAAACCATTTAAACTGGTCAATACTCCTCTAAAAATTACCTAAAACTTTCGGGTCAAGTAGAGATTGCGATCAGTTTCGGTTAGTGGGATTTTGGTGTCCCCGGTGACGTGTTGATGCTCGGATGTTTGACGTTTTCATGGAGTTGCGAAATGGCTGCCATTTGGTCAGCTGTCAGTGTTTCGTTAGATTTTGGCATGTGTGGACATGCCATTTAGTTGTTGAATTTAATTGAAAGAAGTTGCACTGTACTCTTCTAAAGCAATTGGTCTGGACGAAAATTACTGCTTGTACTACAAGCTTTTTTTATGTCGTCATCATCAGCTTCTAAAGGCTAAAAGCCTTGTCGTTGCAGCTATTTCTTACGGTCTTCAGCAGTTCTCTTTGTATTGACATACGAGTCATAATCCATTTCCTTGACAATGTTCTTGAGATACGATTCTCTTGGTAGTCCCCTTGGTTTCTTCCCCAAAATTTTTCCTTCAAAAAATACCTGGTGGAGAGTATCATGTCTGAGTATGTGTCCCATGAATTTCGCTTTCCTTTTCTTGATGGTGTTCAACAAGCATCGATTCTCCTGAATTTGGTTCAGAACAAGCTCATTTGTCTTTCTTTCCATCCAGCTTGTTCGGGTCATTCGTCTCCAAAACCACATTTTTTAAATGTAAAGCCGTAATAAGATAGAACATATATTCGCTACCGTATTACGTTAGGCACTGTCTGGACGATAATTACTGCTT
Source organism: Meconema thalassinum (assembly GCA_946902985.2). Classification (NCBI taxonomy): domain Eukaryota; kingdom Metazoa; phylum Arthropoda; class Insecta; order Orthoptera; family Tettigoniidae; genus Meconema; species Meconema thalassinum. The sequence continues at coordinate 198,094,146 of OX336395.1, forward strand.
TTACTACAATTAAGGTTTGTTTTTGTATGTAAAGCCTTATTAACTTATGTCATCGACGACATCATGAATGACAATAAATGTTTATTTGGCAAGCTTACAGGAATACACCTGGGGAATAGTGGGTTTTTGGTGGGTAAAACATAGACAGAAATTGGCATTTTCAATAACACTTGGAAAAGAGATGTGTATATTGTTCTGTATTAGACCTATATATAGTAGGGCTAGTAAAGATGGGGAGACATGTTTTGTAAATATTAGGTAGAATGCAAAAATTTCTTTATGTATCTGGTTCTTTACCAGACCTATATAGGTCAAGTAAAGAAGGGCATACATGTTTTCAACTACTACTGTATCTAGCTATCTCTCAGCCAGTTGTTTTATTGTGATTGTGTATAGTACTGTAATGCCTTATGTGAAATATTCGTTACGTGAATGTGTATATCTGCACAATACGTACATAAAGTGCAGGAAATCGTGCGCATGAAGAAGGCAAAAGTTTTGAGTCAAATTTCCAGGGAGACCCATTCCTATAAATCGGACAATAAAACAACTGGCTAAGAGATTCAAACGTATAGGTTCAGTAAACAATAAAAATAGACGTAAAGGTCGTTATTTTTTTACTGAAGCTAAATTAACCGGAGTAACCGGAAACTTAAGCATCTACTGTAAACATGGAAAAAAAAAAAAGTCAACCCCTGGCACTATACATCCCATGACGGGCTAAGGCCGACCACGCGACCGCTGCCCAGCCATTCGGCCCACTATCCCAACACCACGGGGCCGGCTATCTACTCTAAACATGGTGAGTAAAAATGCACGATACTGATTTTAAGCACCGTACATGTGCCCACGCGGCAGCCGGCAACTGAGCCGTCACTGGCGGAGCATGTGAACGAGAATGTCCCTGCCAAGCAAAATAGAAGGCCCTGTATATTTAAATTATTTTAATCATATTTTATTAAATATAAACTTTTGAACTGATGGTGGTTATGGACTCTGGGGGATGTGAGACACGAAGATATGTCCAAATATTCCGCAAGTCGAAACGTGGTACCCATTCCAACATGTGGCACTTTTGTAGGTATGCAACAATTGATCTTTGCCCGGTGAAATCTACCTCCACCTTCCAGCATGCCAAGAGGGTGGTGGTTGTGTTTCTTCTTTCCTTTCGATGGTTCGGTATCCCTTGTTATTGTAAGAGGCACTAAACGGGACACGGTGTGTGAAGCCCACCCCTCATGGTGCACCTTGAATAACACTACCCCCTCAGGGCTTGCAGGAGAAGGGATTTCTGAGCTGGGTCCTTTTCTTATCCCCCTTTTTTTTTCCAGCGATGTAACGTTTACTGAGATCACATAGGCCGTGATTCGTTAATATAAAAATTATTAGTGTTCTTTGGAGGTGACGTTGGTGCGCTTGAGTGGAGAAAACTTGAACTAGAGAAACGAGAGTGTCAACTCTGACGATAGCAGAGATGAGTTTAGACGATGAGAGTTGAAGAGGAATAAAAAAAAAGTGATATAGGTTATTAGCGCTGATAAAAGAAAGCTATTGATGAAATACATTATTATGAAAGATAAACGTTAAGGAAGTTATAGATTGAATCATTCTGTCTTCTTTACTGCATCGTAATGGTTATATAACGATAGTTTCTAAAATACATTGTTCTAAGAAGGGAAACCAGAATAAAATGAGTATTTGAATGGTGGTATGAAACTAGAAATTGTATCTTGTTGTGACGGCACTATTGATACAATTTAATTAAGGCTGAAGTTCTGGAAAAATGCGTTATACCGGTGTTACTATATGGTTGCCAAACTTGGGCATTAACATCGAAACAAAGACAAATGATCCAGAGATGTCAACGGAAAATGGAAAGGAAGATACTTCATGTCTCATTGAGAGATAGAATACGGAACGAAGATTTAAGAAGGAGAACCGGCATGAAAGACGCTATGACATCAGCAGACCAGATCAAATGGAGATGGGGTGGACATGTAGCGAGATTAGATCCTAACCGATGGACGTACAAAATGACGATGTGGGACCCAAGAACAGGAAGACGAAACGTTGGGAGACAAAGAATCAGATGGGCAGACTGGTTCGTAAAATGGGGAGGAAAACAATGGACAAGAACAGCGAAGATGAGGCAGGAGTGGAAAGACCTAGGGAGACTCGCATGCAGTGACCAATAAAACAATGCATCAACTAGAAAGACACCGTTCAGTGGGCATGCAGCAAAGCGGTACATATCTCTGGTGTGCAATAAAGGCTTCTCACAGAGCGGTGACCTCAAGAAGCACACTGTTGTTCATACTGGAGTGAAGTAATACACTTGTAGCACATGTGAGAAGTCATTTGCATGGCGGACAGAACTAATGGAACATTGTCTCGCGCTCTAATTTGAGGAAACATCATCGTGTTCACTAGGGAAAATAACCTTACTGCATCACAAGGAATTCAAAAGGTTCAACTATCTTGCGAAACACTTATTAATTCGTTCCGGGACCACATGTGCACAACATAGTGAATGATTTGTGGGATGTTAAAGAACGTGTATAGGTATCTGCATCCAAACTAGATGTTAAAACTCCACCGGTAAGGTTTTGTATTGCATTTTAAAAAGACCTATTTGAAACGGTTCAATATACGTAGATTTTACTGAAGAGTGAAGACTACGCAGTTTCTGTCATTGTTCAAGTGCTTAGACAGGGTAAGCTTTGTGCTTAGTGGCAATGGGAAGCTCCCAGATATTAATTGATGGCTATTATGATTTCCGTAATACTAATGGATATTTGAGGCCTTGATATCGCCAGACTCAGAAATGAAGATTGTTGTAGCGAATTTTATGCCATCGTAATATAATTTACTTAATCTTTAATCAGCTGCACATCTATATAGAAGGCCCAATCAGAAAGAATAACCCCGAATGCTCCTCAGGACTTGCTCACCTGATGAGTTAAAACTGAGCAATTCCCTGCAAAGCAGGAGGCCATAGCCCTTATGGGATTTGTAAGGCTATTTATTTATTTATTTATTTATTTATTTAAGACCACTAAATAGTAAGTAGCATTCCAATGATTTATTGTTATGTTGCAGTATATAATTAAGCTGCCTTGTTTACTGAAGTGTCTTGGTTGGTGTTATAAACACACCATTCCTGAGATGAATGAGTTCTCGTGTCTGTATTAAAAGAATATTCATTCATAGTAGGCTATTCTATCTATGAATTGGCGCCCTCCCGGAAATATTTATATCACACGTATGAGAAACAATTACAGCGACTTCGGGGCAGGCCCAAAGTCCTATCTGTCTTGCATGAAATAAGAGCTTCAAGTGCATCGTGCAGAAGATGGACAACTTTAAATATCTTGGAGAATATGTAACAGGGCGAAACAGGAGAGGGTGATAAAGTTGAAAATATCCTACCTTGTGGCTAGAGAAGTGTACAATAAATTAAATATATCAATGGATGCAAATAAGCCTCCGTGGCTTAGGCGGCAGCACGCTGGCCTCTCACCGCTGGGTCCGTGGTTCAAATCCCGGTCACTCCATGTGAGATCTGTGCTGGACAAAACGGAGGCAGACAGGTTTTTCTCCGGGTACTCCGGTTTTTCCTGTCAAAAATTTCATTCCAGCAACACTCTCCACTATCATTTCATTTCATCTGTCATTCATTTAATCATTGCCCCAGAGGAGTGCGTCAGGCCTCGGCAGCCGGCACAGTTCATATCCTCGCCGCTAGATAGGGGCTTCATTCATTCCATTCCTGACCCGGTCGGAGACTGGAAGCAGGCTGTGGATTTTCATTTTCAATGGATGCAAAGATCAGACACTACAAAGTAACAGTAAGGAATGCGGTGCTGTATGCTGCTGAGATGTTGATACGAGGAATGTCTAGGGCTGAACAACTGGGGAAAGAAGGGAGAAAATTCCTGAGGAGTCACGTGCATCATAGCTTTTCAAACCTTATCGGCGGAACATAGAGCGCATGCATAGGGTATGCTTAAAAAGCGAAATGCGCGATTGAACAGTCATGTTATTTTACCCTGTTTATTTCAGAAAACGATGCGCGCGCTGTTGTTTCTGAGCTGGAGTAGTGTGTCCCAGTAACTTACCTTGCCTCAGTTTTAAACCAGGGCTCAGACATAATAGTTCGAAAATGTACCTCTTCGGATTGTCGTGGTAAGTGGACAAAGCTCACAGGGCCTCGGCGGGAAACGGCAGAGGGGGCAAAAATAGACTGTTTGTTTGGTAGAATATAGAAATTACGACTAATGAGGCAAGATGGCTTTTCTCATTTAAAGCCTAACGTAGTATTAAATCGTAATACTTTCTGGTTATTTTATTTATATTTTTCTAAGTGTAGGCTGCTTAAAAATTTTGCCTTGCACCTAAAACTTGGGGGGGGGGGGGGGTAGGACAATGCGCCCCCCCCCCTCCCTGTGTTTTATGCCCCTGTCTAATGGGACATGATAACTTGTGATATTCTTACTCATCTAATCTAGTAGACACAATAATTGCAATTTTTTCATAGACTAGTACCGTATATTAAAGTCTAATCTTGGTCTGAGACCCACTATTTAGCAGCAACTGCTACATTTGTGTATTGTAACTTATTCATCAATTAAATTGCTCTAAAATTTTATCAATGGCATAGCTTTAAATTTTTAACCATGGTCACCATCTTTGTGTATAAGGTGCGTTCAAAAAGTAACGAGCCGGAGGCTGGAATGCGCAAACGGTGACGACATCGGCTAATCGTGGCGTGTGTAATGAGGTGTGGTTCTGACCAGAGCGTGGAAGGTCGCAGCCCGTCGCTAGAGGGCACGCGACGATACAAAGTGAGCAGCAGCATGCATCAATCGTCCAACGCTGCCAGTAATGCTGACGTTCTTCTTTGACCAAGATGGCCCCCTTCTGATACCTTTTTGCCACACGGGACAACAGTGAATGCCCAGCGTTACTCGCAAACCTTGACCACCCTTCGCTAAGCGATCAAAACAAAACGACCAGGCAATCTCACCCGTGGCGTCATTCTGCTCCACGACAATGCAGGACCTCATATGGCCAACACAGTCGTGGCACTCCTGCCACCCTCCATACAGTCCAGACCTCTCTCCCTGTGATTACGCCATGTTTGGTCCCCTGAAAAGGGCTCTGCGGGGCCAACGATTCACCTCGGACGCCGACATCCAGCTGTACGTGCGGAACTGGTTCACATCGCAGCCCAGGGAATTTTATGAGACAGCCATTCACCGCCTCGTGTCACAGTGGGACAAGTGCCTCAACAGCCAGGGCCAATACTTCTAACATACAGGTACTGGTTTCTGTAATTATGCCTCCGGCTCGTTACTTTTTTAAACGCACCTTATATTTTACATTATCTTTCAATTACTTAATATTTGAAAGTCTATCCTAGATTATTGATGAAGCTAATTACTATTCTCAATATTCTTTCACTTGATCTTCACTTATGGCAGCAACTTGAGATGTTCCCCATGAACTTTGGCAATTATTTCTTTCGTTTGTTGTGCTCTTACCAAAGCCTGCTTAACTACTATTTCTGTTTAGTTCATGATTTTTCACAGATCTCTTTGGATGAGTGTCGCAGGTATAGTTCGCTCAGCTAACTTCTACCTTGGGTCGTTCTCAATCTATGCATATTGATTATTGTTTTTTCATAATCAAGACTGTGTCTAATCTGGCTAAATAGCGGCTTCGGTGGCATAGTTGGTAGCATGCTGAGCTTCTATGCCCAAGATCGCGGATTCAAACCCAGCCGAAGTCGTCGGATTTTTTAAGAGTGTTAAAAATCCCTCAGTATGCCTTCCTTCGGAGGGGAAGTAAAGCCGGCGGTCTCATGTCATAGATTTATGGCATGCAAAAGAACCTTCCACTAACTAAGCTCGTGGAAGCTAAAAAAATTTGTAGGTTAGTTTGATAACGCTTTATGAGTTCCAACGTTCACCACCAGGTGCTGACTGCGATGGCATTTAGTAGCCACGTCTGCAGCTTGTCGTGGATGGTAGAATTTGGTGGCAAAAGTAGGAACTACTTGAAAGAATTAATCGTCTGCAGTCCTTCGACCTGAATCACAAATAACACACACTAATACAGCCATCACAATTAACACCGGTTATCAGACAGATTCTACACACACCCTAAGTACACAGGGCTACATGACCCCGTTGTCGCAGCCCCTAAACTGAGGAACCAACCAATGTGGCTAAATCTCTTATTAGTATTTTTCTTGTGAGAGATTTAGTTTTACTTTCCGAGCACAACAATCATTTTCTTCCTAAAAGCTTTAAGCTTGATTATATTTGTAACTCCTGCCAATGTTTGTAAAATGGGCCACAGGACCCTCCTTCCCTCACACTACTCTGCTTTAAGAAATCTAAAGTCTCTTCTCATCAATATCACTACTAAATTAGCATATTTTTGTCTCATTCTTTTATTGTGTCTTGCACCTTTTTTGAATACATTTTTCTTGTTTTGGGTCTTCCCTTGGAACATATTCTTCCGATTTCTCTCCCGAACTTGTTTCCTTATTCTTACTACATCTTCCCTGTGGTGGACTTTTCCAATTGCTCCAAATGGAGGACTCGGTTGGATTTCCACCTATATGAGTCGTGGTCAAATTTGGGACGGCGGGTGGGTTATCGACAGCAGAGGAGTAAACTACATCATTACTAAATCGTCTCCAGATTTTTTCCCGACCATTACTATAGGTATTTTTGCTAATTTCAGTAGTTAAAGAATTTTTTTTTCCCAAGGATTAGGTCAAGGCAACTTCTACTACCATACAAACATATCCTGTATCCTTTGGGAAACAGTTTATATCAAAGTTTGATCTGACAGGCAGGCTAATTTTTTGCATTCAGGTGGTGCAGCACTCATAGTACTGTACACTGGCACTGCTTGCAGTTTATAAGAACCTTGCAGTGGCCTTCTCATTATGTACTAGCCATCGTCTTTGTGAGGTTTATTTATCGTATGGCTTTTAGTGCCGGGAGTGCCCGAGGACATGTTCGGCTCGCCTGAGTCTGTAGCTGCTTCCAGCGGACACCCTTAGGGTGAGCTAGAAGTTCCGTTCAATTTCAAGTAGTTCCAACTTTCGCCACCAGATATCAATGATACCTAGTGGTGAACGTTGGAACTTTGATAAGAGATTTCCAACGAAATCTAACCTAATAATTTAGCTTCACACATGTTTAGTCTGTGGAAGGATCTTTTACATGCCATAAATCTATGACATGGGACCACCGGCTTTACTTCTCCTCCAAAGGAAGGCATACACAAGGATTTTTAACGCTCATAAAAAATTCGACGACTTCGGCCGGTTTTGAACCCGCTATCTTGGGCACAGAAGTTCAGCATGCTACCAACTACGCCACCGAAGCCATCTTTTGTAAGGTGTATCATGCCAACTGACAAGCCCAATGGTACACTGCACTGGGGTGAAACGCTGGCAAATTGATTCAGATGACCCAATCAATTTTTGAATTTTCTTTGATATTTGATGCAATTTACAGTTTTGAGAAAAGAATCATTCTTTCCATTCCCACTGAAACACTTTGTTCTTTGGTAGGCAAATTACACAGATTATTGTAGAAGGTTTAGATCTCTGCAGGTATATTTCAGAAGTTTTTTGATGTCATTACTGTACTCTACGTTGATGGAAATTATGGATATGAGCATTTTTCAAAGACAGAACATTTTGAGCAGGTTCCCCATCAGAACTTTCTTTTTACATGGCCATTGAGACATGCAGCTAATGTGTATAGGTTACCCCACCGATTTTAGCCGGTCAACCCTGGTTAGGCTGTTGTACAGAGGACAGTCGGCGAGCCTCAGGCGTGTGCAATTAATATGCGAGTTGTCAGTTACACTGTTACATAACTGCCAACTCTCCTGATTTAGGCGGGAGACTCCCGATTTTACACCATTTCGCCCGCCCTCCTGCTTGACTCGTTGACTCTCGCGCGTTATTTCGGACCTAAAGTGCGAGATGACAAATTTCAGTCATCCATCGAACAGGTCGATTTTACGTGTGTAGAAGTGTGTTTCATTACCGCAGTTTGGCTTTGTATCGATAATTACTCGTACAGCTTAGTTGGATTTGAATTTCTCTTTGTTTGAAATAGTCGATGGTTAATTCAGCGTATGTTATCATAATAGTCTGTGGTTGAGAGGTAGTTGTAGGCTGCGGAATATTGAATCTGTTTAACACGTGAAATTATTTGTGTATAACTTAGATGTTGGTATTAATATGCCGGTAGGCTATTGTAATTTTTCGGTAATAGGTTATGTCGAAGAAATATGATTAGACATCGATCGTCTTCAAAATCTCCCGATTTTTCAGTTTGAAAGGTTGGCAGATATGCTGTTAGCTAGGCTGTGTCATCGCGCTGTGTGTGCTCGACTGATGATTAATAAATTAAATAGTAGACTGTTATTGTAGTTAGTTGCAGTTCCTTGTGTGTGTTTGGTGTGTAGTGGGCTAAGTGAAATGCTACTTAATCAAAACTCTTCACGACCAAGCTTGTGAGGTGGTAAATATTGTACTGTACATTTGTTTATGAAAAGTGAAATGAGCATCTCTACTCTGGATTACGAATGTAGAACGGTGACAGCTGTTATCCACTTGAAGGGTGAGGTGTAGAGAGGAGATGAGTGGGGTCCATGGTCTCCATGGCAACAGCAAGTGGTTTTGCAATGTATGCAGGAACATGCGGTGAGCACATATAAGTTGCGTTCAAAAAGTAACGAGCCGGAGGCATAATGACAGAAACCAGTACCTGTATGTTAGAAGTATTGGCCCTGGCTGTTGAGGCACTTGTCCCACTGTGACACGAGGCGGTGAGTGGATGTCTCATAAAATTCCCTGGGCTGCGATGTGAACCAGTTCTGCACGTACAGCTGGACGTCGGTGTCCGAGGTGAATCGTTGGCCCCGCAGAGCCCTTTTCAGGGGACCAAACATGGCGTAATCACAGGGAGAGAGGTCTGGACTGTATGGAGGGTGGCTGAGAACCTCCCAGTTGAGTTTATGCAGGAGTGCTGCGACTGTGTTGGCCGTATGAGGTCGTGCATTGCCGTGGTGCGACCACGGCGGCTATGGCGTTCACTGTCACTCGGCGGTCCAGGGTAATGAGTGCATCAACCAGCTGGACGTTGTCATTGGTAATGCAGGGGGGTGCCCCAGACCTGGCATTATCGGCTAACGACACCCGTCCTTCCCTGAAGCGCTTGTGCCATGCCCTGACCCTTGCAAGGGACATGCAGTGTTCGCCGTACACTTGTGACAATCGGTGATGAATGTCCTTTCCCCCTACTCCTTCCGCTGTCAGAAACCGAACAACACCTCTTTGCTCTTCGGTTGACGCCTCCATGTCACTGTTTGCAATGCGACTGGCACCGTTGGACGATTGATGCATGCTGCTGCTCGCTTTGTAACGTCACGTGACGTGCACGCGTGCCCTCTAGCGACGGGCTGTGAATTTCTACTCTCTGGTCGGAACCACACCTCGTTTCACACGCCATGATTAGCCGATGTCCTCACCGGTTTGTGCATTCCAGCGTCCGGCTCGTTACTTTTTGAACGCACCTTATAGTTTGAGGCAGTGTTCTACTGTGCTTTGACTCGTCACTGTCATTAGTATTATCCCATGTATCTATTGAAGTGCATTTGCTTATTCTTACATAGGCTACAGTTAATGTTATCGTTCTGTGTTTGTTCGTGGTGTGTGTACGTACAGATTTTGATACTTAATTTCTTTTATTCGCATTATCATGTTCCTATTTTCGTTGCATAAAAATGGCATTGGTACGTACTCGCGGGAGGCCTAGGATCCATTCTCCGTGACATAGAACAATTTCCGGTCTTGGTGTGACTCTCCATAAGCCAAACAAGGGAGATGAGGAATTTTATGGAGGATAGATGAAAGTATGCGCTTTTGGTAGGAACCTTCGATTCTATTTGTTCAGGTGAGGAAACGAACTGTAAAGGCTCTTTGTGTGAGTGCTCTTGTTCTTCCACACTAATATGGATGACACACCACTGATTGTGAGGCAGGAGAGCCGACTTCGCCAGTAGTTGCCTCTCCGTCTTGGAATGTCACGAGTCATGACGCACCTCGCGTACGAGGTAAAACCATATAACACGGCTGACTTTTAGAGATAAGCATATGGTCTCTTGCACATTTTGTAGACCATTTCATGCTCTATTATTCTTAGCCGAATAGTTTGTGGATATCTTTAACGGTTTCGGCAAAATAGACCAAGAAGTGTTTGCGAGTCTTAAAATGTTAAGTTATTTTGCAGTAACCATTACTACTTGGCTTCTCCTTATCACCAGTTCAACATTTAATACAAAAAAATCCATCCTCGGAAGGTGCTATAGGTACGAATGAAAACTGTATTAAAATTGGTTCAATGCATGAAACTAGGAACAGGTCCCAGTCTAAAAAAATTGATTAGGGATAAGAAATCCACTAAGCTGGGTAAGGAAAGGTTTTTAGTTGATAATATATTGGGAACTTACTTGTGCTGTAAGAAGAAGCCACAGTACAAATTTTACTTTAATATTGAAAGGGGCAAATGCTCTTAAAATGTGGCATTAAGATAACAGGTTTAAGATAAAGAAATTCTTGGCTGAAGCCTTCAAGAATGGAAGATAGGCCTGTACGACAGAGCCCATAAGAGGTCAGAAATAAGCAGACAAGCTAGGCTGTAAAAGCGTTTAAATTACAATGTACAGTACAGCTTGTTCAATAGAGCCCAGAATAAGAGGAGGTTAACTGATAAGTTAGTTTTAAGTTCAGATCAGAATGTTCATTAATGTTCGGATGTTTAGGAAATATCATATTTTTTCCCTCGTCTACAGTTTAATAAAAAACTGTAATTAAAGCAGGAGTTCAATGTTCCTGCCACGGTGGGTGAGTGGTCAACGTGTCGGTCTACTAACCCCAAGCTTGCAGGTTCGCTCCTGGCCGCGTGGTAAGTGATTTTTGAAAGGCGGCAAAAATTACAGCACCATGTCATACGATGTTGGCATGTCAAAGAACCCATTTGAATTCAGTAGGCCGTGTTCATAATGGAAAAATTAATCTCGGGATTTACCGCCAACACGAAGTTCCTCATTTCTCTACTAGGAAGCGCTATAGTGTTCAAGGAGCTTAGATATCTAACCTCCTCGACTTTCATAGTGCTTCAAGGAACAACGAAATTTGACACAGAAGCTACCCTTTGGGTGTCAAATAGCAAAGCTTGCACCCGGCACCCGAGGCCATATGATATTATTATTGAATGTTCCTGATTCCTTTTAGGTGGATTTTATAGAGCATATAAATGCACATTTGGATCATTTTCATTGTTATTGTCATATTTCATCAATATTAATGTTTTAAGGTCATATTTTGGTAATATTTTACGGGTAGTTAGGTCATAAAATGCCTTTGAGTGTGGCGAGCTCATCGTACTAATAGCCTATAGAATGAGTAAATGTGAATTGAGGCCTTGGAAAGGGCTAGGGCGTCCCTTGCAAGCGACGCGCAGTTCTCAGGGGTCTGGGGGAACTGTGAGAATTGGGCTACCAGACACTACTAACATCGGATTCATAAATGTGATGAGCCTAAATGGCAAGACAGAAGAATTGGTGGACTACATGGAAAAGAAGGAAATAGCAATGATGGGAGTCAGTGAAGCGAAATGGAAGGGAAAAGGTGAGAAAGAAATCAAGAAAGGGAAGGGATATAGAATATATTGGAGTGGAGGAAAGAAGGCAGTGAATGGTATTGCAATAATATTGAGAGAAGACTTGGTACAGTATGTTGAGAAAGTAGTGCAAACTAGTGACAGAATACTGAAAATTAGATTAGGACTTGAGAGTGGAACAAAGGACTTCATACAGATTTATGCACCCCAAACAGGGAAGGTAGATGAATGTTTAGAGGAGTTCCTAGATGAACTGGAAAAGTGTATAGAAGACAAAGAAGTTATAATATTGGGAGATATGAATGCACATGTGGGAACAGATAGGCAGGGAAAAGAAGAGATAATTGGCCCGTTTAGTTATGGAAATCAGGATGAAGAAGGGGATCTGTTAATAGATTTCTGTAGAAGGAATGGATTAATTGTTGGAAATACATGGTTTAGGAAAAAGAACTCTCAAAAAATAACTAGGTATGGTTGGGGAGACAGAAAGACAAAGACAATGATTGATCTTATCCTGGTGGAAAAGGATAAACGAAGACAACTGGTAGATGTGACGGCTATGCCAAGAGGAGATTTGAAGGAGACCATAAAGTGGTGATAGCCAAATTAAGGCTGGGAAAAATCACAAACCTTTTGGAAAAGGGAAAGAAAAATAAAGGTGTGGAAGCTAAAAGGGTGGGAGACAATGGACAAGTTCCAAGAGGATTTAAAAAAGGAAGTTCCCAAAGATGAAGCAAAAAGTGTAGAAGAGGAATGGGCATGTTTTAGGAATGGTTTTGTGAAGTGTGCAGTAAACACCTGTGGAAGATTATCAGGGAAGAATAAGGAAAGGGAGACTCCTTGGTGGAACAACAGGGTAAAGGAAGCTGTTAAAGAAAAGCAAGTGGCATGGAGGAAGTGGATAGGCAGTAGAAATGCAGAGAAATTACAAAAATATAGAGAAGCAAAGAAGGCATGCCAAAAAATTGTACAAGATGAAAAACGGAAAAGTTGGGAAAGATTCACAGAAACTTTGAAGGAGGATATCCTAGGAAGTAAGAAGGTGCTATATGGATTCGTTAAAAACAGTGTAAAAGGTAGGGAAAATACAAAATTTGTAAAAACTGAAGCAGGGCAGATATTGTATCAAAGAGATGATATATTAAATAGATGGGAAGAATACTTTTCAAAGCTACTAAATGTGAAATACATTGAACTGGAAGATGAAAGGGAACAAGAAGAAACAATGGAGGAAGAAGAAGAAGAAGAACAAGAAAAGGAGATAACTATGCTAGAAATAGAGGAAGCCATACAGAAGATGAAGAGTGGTAAAGCAGCAGGTGTGGATGAGGTGACCACGGAAATGATAAAAGCAGCGGGACCAATAGGGATACAGTGGCTGTATAGATTATTTAGAATAATTTGGAAGAAGAAAGAAATTCCAGAAGAATGGGGAAAGGGTTTAATTGTCCCGATTTTTAAGAAAGGCGACAAAAAGGAATGTAATAACTACAGAGGGATCACTCTTATTGCTCATGTAGCTAAGATCTTTGAGAGAGTATTGGAAGGCAGACTGAGGAGGAAGATAGAAGGAGAGTTGGAAGAAGAACAGTATGGTTTTAGGAAAGACAGATCAACATTTGACCTAATCTTTACATTAAGGCAAATGATGGAGAAAAGATGGGAATTTGGAAAAGACATGGTGATGACATTTATTGATATTGAGAAAGCATATGACAGTGTGCCTAGTTAGGTGGTTTGGGATGTATTAAGAAAAAGAAGAATTATCAGAGCAGAAGTCCAAATGTTAAAAGCTATGTACAAAAATTGTGTCAGTAGCGTGAAAACCAGTATAGGAGAAACAGAATGGTTTAAAGTGGAAACGGGTCTCCGACAGGGAAGTTTATTGTCCCCATTACTATTCATCATAGTCATGGATGAAATCCACAAGAATGTCAAACAGAGATTGGGACAAGAAGCAACAAAGGCCATGCTGTTTGCAGATGATATAGTTATATGGGGTGAGGATGAAAAGGATGTACAAAAACAACTAGATGTATGGAACCAAGAGATAGAGAAATTTGGGATGAAAGTAAGCACAGAGAAGAGCAAGATAATGGTAATGTCAAGAGGAAGGAAGAAAGGAAGAGGAAAGATAGAATTGAATGGCAAAATTCTAGAAGTCGTTAAAAGTTTCAAGTATTTGGAAAGTGTGATCGCAGAAGATGGAAAGATAACTGAGGAAATTGGAATGAGAATACAACAAGCGAACAGTTTTTACCAGAGTGTAAGGGGTATTGTGTGGAACCGAGATGTCCCAAAGAAATGCAAAAAAGTATTATATTCAACCTACTACAGACCCATACTAACATACGCAGCTGGAGCGTGGACTACTACAAAAAGAGAGGAGAGTAGAATACAAGCCGCAGAGATGAAATTCCTAAGAGGTATAGAGGGCAAGACCAGAAGAGATAGAGTTAGAAATGAAGAGATTAGAGAAAAAGTACAGGAATATTGAAGCTGCAGGACAGGATAGAAACAACAAAGTTAAAGTGGTATGGACATATGATGAGAATGGGAGAGGAGAGAGTACCAAAGAAAACTTTCTGTGAAAAGATGACAGGGAAGAGACCACGAGGAAGGCCCCGGAAGAGATGGGCAGATACAGTGTGGGAGTGTGTAGAAAAGAAGGGAGGAAAACCCGAAGATGTACTAAAATCAGGAGAGGAGTGGTGGGGAGACAGGCAACGATGGAGGTCCTTAATTCACAACCCGACCCAGGAAGCTGGAAACGGGAAATGAAGATGATGATGTGGTAGACTTAAAATATGGTATCCGCTGGCCGCTACTAGGTTTCTGTGCGTTAGCGGCACTAAAAATTAAAAAACTTGCCAATTGTTGCACACTATCAGAAAATATTTTTAACTGTAACTAAACTTGGTAAGTTAGTATATGTTAACTAAGGGCATTTTATTTCTCTTTTACAGGAAATGTGACTTGTGTTTTTAACGCGAGAAAGGTGAAGAATATGCTGCTTTCCGCGAGTCTCTGGTAACATTCTGCGATATAAATGTGAGGAAAACATTTTTATCGTAGGCCTGTTCATGAAATCAGCGTAGATTTTAACATTTTTTTTTTTTTTTTTTTTTTTTAGGTTTCAATGTAGAATAATAATTTAATTTTACTACATTATAAAGATGTGTTTTTGGAAAGCATGTAAATATATTAGGGCATATTGTACCTTTTGTTGGGTCATATTTCAGTATTTTTAGGGCATATTTCTAGTTTCTGTAGGTCCTAAACATCCGGACATATGTGTTCACTATTGCTTGGCATTTCATTGGCAGAAGATAACACTTCAAGTTTTGAAGAATTACTTATCTTGTTAGTTTCCAGAAGATATCTCGCAAATTTTGTAGAATAGTGCTATTTAAATACGCAGGCCAACTGCCGATGTACAAATAAAATAAGTAGTAAAAATAAATGGTTGAATAAATGTGGCCAAGATCTTGTCAATATCACATAATTAGGCGAGGCGCAGCTGGCGTGCCGAGATTGAAGAATTTGATCCCTAACTAGGCTTGGCCAACAGGCATGGCCGAGAGAAATGTGAAGTGTGTTGAGAGATGAGCTGTCTTGTAGTTATGTAGCAGATTGATGGCTGACTTCACCTAAAACATGCTGGAGAGATGACTAACATCCAAGGTCATGTGACAGTCAGAAAGCCAATGGGATAGAATCATGACGCAAGCAGAAGACAGACCCGCCAAGATAGATTCCACTCGGAATGTAGAACTGTGCATATACAGTCGCAGTCACTTCACTGAAACACTCCTTGAGAAATTGCCTTAATATCATACCAGAAATGAGAGTTCAGCCAAGGTAAGTGAAAAGATTAGCCAATAAAGAATACTAGCGGACCCGTGCAAAAACTCTTGCATAATGGGTTGTGTGCGCCACATGTGTACAAACTACCCGGCTGGCCCTAGTGCTATGCAGGCTTTACACGGCACAGTTCTGCAAGGGGCTATAGTCTTGTTTATTTGTTAAATAGCACTTTATAAGCAAATAAATATATTTCCGTTGACTTTTCAAGAAATGCAAGATTTTTCTTTTACTATTCAGATGATTTGGAAGATTTTGGTACAAACCACACCTTATAACTCCCTCTGGTTTAGGAGCTTGAGTTTTGTGACATGTGGCCAACATGCCGTATTTTAGGTTATAATACAAAGGTGAATAATATAAATAAAGCATAAACACTTCTTTCCTACTTCAGTAAGAAATACAACTAAAGGAAATGAATACAAAGATAACTTTGTAAGATTCGCAAATACAAACACACTTACATAAAGCAACAGATGAGATAACCTATCACAGTGGCAACGGGGCATTTCCCCACGTGCTAGCTTTGACAGACATCAGCGTTTTTCATTGGTAATACAAATTATATAATCTTAATTCCTCTGAAAAAAGTGCAACAAAAGTGCCAGAGAGAATAGTTAGAAGAATTGTTAAAGAAGGAAAGAGGTGTGAGGAACAGGGCTGCAACACCAGGTAGAGTCCATCGGGTACCCATTAGCATCAGTTTTATACATTATTTTGATAACTATGTTATTCAGCGAACTACTACTAATTTTTATATTTAGGAAAGCTAACTGCTCTTAAAACTTAAGAGACAGCATTCAGTTTAAAGACGGCAGTTCAAGTTCAAGACTTACATTACACGATATGGGGTTCGTTGTTGTTTGAGTCTTCAGTCTTTTGACTGGTTTGATGCAGCCTTTCATGCCTCCCTGTCCTGAACTAATCGTTTCATCTCTACATAGCTACCACACCCTACATCTGAAGCAATCTGTTTAACATATTCTAACCTTGGTCTACCCCTACAGTTCTTGTCCTCGACACTTCCTTCCATAACTAAGCTTGTTATTCCTGTGTGTCTTAGTATGTGTCCTACTAACCTATCTCTTCTCTTCATTAGCATTCGCCAGAAACATCTCTCCTCTCCCACTCGTCTTAATACCTCTTCGTTTGTAACTCTCTCTACCCATCTGATCCATCATTTTCCTGCAACACCACATTTCAAACACTTCAATTCTCCTCTTTTCTGCTGCACCAACAGTCCAAGTTTCACTTCCATAGAGTGCGACGCTCCAGGCAAAGGTTTTCAAAAATGTCTTCCTAATACCTAAATCTATATTTGATGTCAACAGATTCCTTTTCCTTGCCTGAGCCAACCTACTTTTTATATCCTCTTTGCTTTGTCCTTCACTGATTATTTTGCTTCCTAAGTAACAGAAGTCTCCTACTTCCTTTAGTTTCTCCCCTACCAATTTGATGTCCATAGAGGTTTCTGGTTTATTGCGGCTGCATTCCAATATTTTTGTTTTACATTTATTAATTTTCATCATGAATTCTTTCCTCAAGACGGAGTCCATACCATTCAAAAACTCATTCAAATCCTCAGGCGTGTCGGCCAACATGACAATGTCATCGGCAAATCTCAGAGTTGAAATTATTTCTCCTTGAATCTTCACTCCCACTTTAAATTTCTCTCTAATTTCCTTCATTGCTTGTTCAATGTAAAGATTGAAACGTATGGGTGATAAGTTGCAGCCTTGCCTCACACCTTTCTGAATACCAGCTTCTCTCTCATGTCCATCAGCTCGAATGACTGCTGTCTGTTTTCTGTACAGATTGTAGATCACCCTCCTATCCCTGTACTTTATTCCAATCATTTTCAAAATGTCAAACAATTTAGTCCAATAAACGTCATCAAAAGCCTTTTCTAAGTCTACAAATACCATGAACATTCTCTTATCTTTTCTTAGAAAAGTGGAATAAAAACACGGAGTAACAGCCATTTTAATAGAAAGGAAGGATATTCGATCCTGGTGTGTTTCATATTTGTGTGCAATAGATAAAGCTGCCTACAGTATGTCTCGTATCTCTTACTATATCATTATTCTGTGACGAAGCACTTGGTGATGCATTGAGCTACACAAGATGCATGACACGTCAACTGTTCACTCATCTCAACGGCTGATTACTCCGCCTGTCAAACTCCAGCCTAACTTGTGAATTAAGAGGCCGTAGTAGGATTTCATCGGGGTCCGCCTATGACGCGCAAGAACCGGCAACGGAAATCCGCGATGAGTGCGCGCTTCCGACTCGCCACCACCGGCAGGACGTCCCACGAGCCATGCCAGTTAGACGCCAACAAGCGATGAACTGACAGCGTGGGACACAAGTCCGACTACAAGCTTTTTAACCGCAACAACTTTAATAACTTTGAAAGAATAATAGATTTTCCGCCTTCAATACTGTTTATTTATATTACTTACAGGGACT
The DNA here is from genome assembly GCA_946902985.2 of Meconema thalassinum. NCBI lineage: Eukaryota > Metazoa > Arthropoda > Insecta > Orthoptera > Tettigoniidae > Meconema > Meconema thalassinum. Next base: position 198,112,199 of record OX336395.1, read on the forward strand.
AGTAATATAAATAAACAGTATTGAAGGCGGAAAATCTATTATTCTTTCAAAGTTATAGTTACGTCAATACGGACCTAAATAATTGACAACTTTAATATACGGAAATGAGGTACACAACAAAGAGACACTCAAGACAGTGTGGAAAGAGTACTTTGAGGATTTGCTGAATCCAAATGGTCATAGGGAGGAAGACAATGTATTGGAAGATGGAGAAGACAACACAGCAATGGAAAAGGACCTGACTTGGAGAGAACTGGAAATGGCTATAGACAAGATGAAAGGAGGAAGGGCACCAGGTGTGGATGAAGTGAGTGTTGAAATGGTGAAGGCAGCAGGGGAGGTTGGGAAACAGTGGCTGTACTGTGTGATGAGGGTGATATGGAAGGAGAAAAAGACCCCAGAAGATTGGAAGAAAGGATTAATTGTCCCAATATTTAAGAAAGGAAGCAGAAAGGAGTGCAGAAATTACAGGGGTGTCACACTCATACCTCACTGTGCCAAGATATATGAAAAGATATTAGAAAGTAGAATACGAGCCAAAGTGGAGAGAAAATTGAGAGAGGAACAGTATGGATTCAGACCTGGGAGATCAACAGTGGATCTCATATTTTCAGTGAGACAGCTCCAGGAACACCACTACGAATTTGGAGAGGATCTGCTGATGGCCTTCCTGGACATCGAAAAGGCCTATGATAGTGTGTGTAGGGAGAAGGTTTGGAAAGCAATGGAAAACATGGGAGTGGAAAAAGAGACTGTAGGCAGAGTGAAGGAGATGTATTGTGGAAGTGTGAGTTGTGTGAAAGTTGGAGGGGAAAGAACAGACTGGTTCAGACAAATGAGTGGCCTGAAACAAGGTAGTGCGCTGTCACCCCTTCTCTTTATTGTGGTTATGGACGAGGTAATGACACGGGTAACAGAATAAGGAGAAAGATGAAAGCAATGGTGTTTGCAGATGATCTCATGGTCTGGGGAAACAAGGAGGAGGAAATTCAGGAGCAACTGAAGGCTTGGGATGAAACAGTGGGAGAGTACGGATGGAAGTTCAACATCAGTAAATGTGAGATCCTGTTAACGACCAGGAAAAAGGACAGACCAATGAGTGGGATAACACTTGGAGGTGGACAGCTGAAGAAGGTGGAAAGTCTCAAGTACTTGGGAAGTATAGTGGAGGAAAATGGGAGAAATGACATAGAGATTACGGAACGTGGCAGACAGGCAGAAGCATTTCTGAGAAGCATTAGGAGCTTAGTGTGGAATAAAGATGTCCCACAAAAAAGCAAGGAAGTGTTATACAGAAGCTACTATATCCCGATACTGACCTATGCTTCAGAAACGTGGACAATGAAGAAAAGAGATATAAGCAGAATACAGGCAGGTGAAATGAAGTTCCTGCGAAGTAGGATCGGAATAACAAGAAGAGACAGGGTGAGGAATGAAAAGGTCAGGGAAATGGTGAAAGAGGAGCCCTTGCAAGGTAGGATTGAGACATCAAGACAGGTGGTATGGACACTTAAAGAGAATGGATGAGAAGAAGATTCCCAAGAGGATACATGAGATGCAGATGCAGAAGAAACGACCAAGGGGAAGACCAAGAGATAGATGGCTGAAAGGAGTGGAGGAATGTGTCAAGAAGAGAGGCGAGGACTGGACCAGAGTGACAGCGGAGAGGTGGTGGGAAGAAAGAACTAAGTGGCGAGGCTTATGTTCCAAACAGACCCAGCCTGGGGCTGGAAACTGTACAAGATGATGATGATGAATATACGCTATTGAAGCTGGAATTACCGCGGCTGCTGGCACCAGACTTGCCCTCCAATGGATACTCGTTAAAGGATTTAAAGTGTACTCATTCCGATTACGGGGCCTCGGATGAGTCCCGTATCGTTATTTTTCGTCACTACCTCCCCGTGCCGGGAGTGGGTAATTTGCGTGCCTGCTGCCTTCCTTGGATATGGTAGCTGTTTCTCAGGCTCCCTCTCCGGAATCGAACCCTGATTCCCCGTTACCCGTTACAACCATGGTAGGCGCAGAACCTACCATCGACAGTTGATAAGGCAGACATTTGAATGATGCGTCGCCGGTTCCAGGACCGTGCGATCAGCCCAAAGTTATTCAGAGTCACCAAGGCAAACGGACCGGACGAGCCGACCGATTGGTTTCGATCTAATAAAAGCGTCCCTTCCACTTCTGGTCGGGACTCTGTCTGCATGTATTAGCTCTAGAAACACCACAGTTATCCAAGTAATGTGGTACGATCTAAGGAATCATAACTGATTTAATGAGCCATTCGCGGTTTCACCTTAATTTGCCTTGCACTGAGACATGCATGGCTTAATCTTTGAGACAAGCATATGACTACAGGCAGGATCAACCAGGGAGCTGCTCGAGGAAGAGCGGTTCATTTTGGGGGTTTTATCATGCAGGTCAACTTAATTACCGTACATTCGTATTGTTTGCTGGGTACGGTGACTATTTTATTTTTAGCAATGGTCGAAATTATGGACTGAAGATAAAATTCCAACCAGCTGGCGGGACTCCAGACTACAAGCAGGGTGCGAGCTCTCTAGGCCACCATCCGAAAACCTTGGCGCAAACTGTAGGTTGGCTCAAGGAACCTTTATATTTACCGTGTATACCTAAGTGCCTTGGGGTAAAAAAAGAAAATGTTTATATCCCGATGTCGGTTCCACCTTGAACCGTATCGGACCTTCAACCCCGGTTCAACCCAGGTCATCATGGTCAGCAACTACGGTGCTGCATGATTATAATAGCTGCGTACTGAGGGTGAGAGAGGTCAGTCAGGCATGACAGGACAGGAGTCTGGGAGTGAGGGTGTTTGCCTGCCGATCGAGAGATCGGGGAAGTGACGTGACGTGATGTCGAACGCCCGTTGACCTACTGTCGACCCAAGTATTATGTGTACTCGAGTTTGAAGGTTGTTTGTGAAGTAACGAATAGATCTACATAAAATCCAATAACATCATCATTTTCGTCGTTCTATTTTACGTTAGCTCATGTAGGTTTGGAATTTTTAGTTTATATTTTAGTAGTTTTTGTCGCAGTCGGAACACAAAAAGTGCACGTTTTTAAGCGTGTTTCAACCATGTGTCACATTTGAAAATTATTATCTCAAAAACCCATCATCAGATCGAATCCAAATTTTAACACAATATACATTGGAATGTTGTGTAACTGGATTATTAATTTCAAAATTTTGCGTGTCCAAGAAAAAAAGTTGTTATCATTTTTGTAAGGTAACTTTTTCTCGGCTCGGGGTGGTTGGAAAATGTAGTTCTTGGTTGCGATGTATTCCTTATACATCAAAAAGTTAAGCTGTATGACTGTGAAATACGTAAATTAACTCACATATTTTATATCGGTTTGTATTTATTGGCGGAAATAACACATCGTTCACCAGCTACCCGCTCCCAGAAAAGCTGTACATCGTTGCCGAAATGGAGCCCAACACTTATCATGGCGTGCCTCGCTCGGAAGTGATGGGCTCCATCACAGCAACGCTGTACAGCTTTTCTGGGAGCGGGTAGCTGGTGAACGATGTGTTATTTCCGCCTACAAATACAAACCGATATAAAATATGTGAGTTAATTTACGTATTTCACAGTCATACAGCTTAACTTTTTGATGTATAAGGAATACATCGCAACCAAGAACTACATTTTCCAACCAACCCGAGCCGAGAAAAAGTTACCTTACAAAAATGATAACAACTTTTTTACTTGGACACGCAAAATTTTGAAATTAATAATCCAGTTATACAATATTCCAATGTATATTGTGTTAAAATTTGGATTTGATCTGATGACGAGTTTTTGAGATAATAATTCTTAAATGTGACGCATGGTTGAAACACGCTTAAAAACGTGCACTTTTTGTGCTCCAACTGCGACAAAAAATATTAAAATATAAATTAAAAATTCCAAACCTACATGAACTAACGTGCAATAGAACGACGAAAATGATGATGTTATTGGATTTTATGTAGGTCTGTTGGTTACTTCACAAACAACTTTCAAACTCGAGTGCACATAATACTTTGGTCGACAGTAGGGTACCTGGGGTTAAGCGGTACTTGGGAGAGCCAGCTGAGAGATCAGGTGAGAACCAACATTGTTATTTCTTTGCAGGATTGAGTTAGCCATTCACACCTTGTATCTGCATGGTGGATTCCTTTACGCTTGAAGGAATAAACTGGCAGTTAAGCGTAAATCACTTTTATTAGAGAGCATCCCCTAACTTCTGTATCACCTCCCAATCCCGTTACCTTACGGGTAGTGGCGTGCCGATTATCGTTAGTAGAAGCTATCGGTAGGACACGATAACGATTCCGGTACTTGTTCTTGGAGAACCCATGGCTTAAGACCGTGCCCTCAAGTGGGGATACAACAGTATACTGTGCACTTTCCAAATAACCAATTCAATTGGAGAAAGGGCAATTATCCTGGATGTAGACTATATAGAGCCCAGTTATAGAAGTGGGCCTGAGTATGTTTTGTTTTCTTGTGCAGGTATAGAACTGAAGTTCCGTGGAGAAGCTGAGGTGCAATGGAAAGAGACACGACAGGATGGAATTACTGGATCATCAGGTGATGTCGATACTCGTTGCGAATATTACTCTGCCAATGAGCTCTACTTTGAGAATCGTTTCTACGTCTTGGGAGGACCCAGTAAGTATGATCAATCCAGCCATTGGTACCTGGTGCAGATTGCAGATTTGCTATGCCCAGTTATTTTTACTATCTACAGTGTGATTAAAGTGACAGGTTTTGCACAGTGCAAGCAGGTCATGAGTTGCATATTTTGGTGTAGTTCAGTCTGAAGGAGGAATTTGTTTATGTTGGCTGAGCCATGAGTGATATAGAGTGGTTTTTAACTACATATCAAAAGGAATGCTTTCATTCTTGTGATCTTTTGTAAGTGTTTTGTAAAAAGCCTAGTGCTGTGTAAGCGCCAAGAGAATTTTCCCATAAATTCAGAGTTATACGGGTTTTACACAAATCCACTCAATTCGTGAGATGCCAAAGAAAGTAAAGATAACCAGGGCATTTTTTGAAAACAAAATGCAGTTTTTATGCTGACTTCTTGCACAGGATAAGACGGATAAGATCCGTGCTAGCTTTGAACTTTCTCCTGGGAAATCAATCCAGCATATTACCTACTAATTGCCCTATGCTCCTGTATTTACCTTGCGCTAGTCTTTTGAAATGCTATTCAGTATCAAACTTCTTATAGTGATTTAAGTCACTAGTAGCGAGTCATGGCAAAAAAAAAAAAGCTTGAACGTGTTGTTCTATCTATAGCAAAGAAATAAGAAACTACAGATAAGTTGGAAAAGGGTCAGTCAGCATCAAAACAGTGTGTAGGGGAATTTTTTAGTGAAGTCGATGATGCGAGGACATTGATGTTCATTTGTTTGGTGTTGTGGCTTGAATTGCTCCCATATTGCTCAGCTATATGAGGTTTCAAACAGTACATCGTTACTTGTGGATGCAGTCACATGTGTTCAAGTATGAGGTTTGGTGATGAGTTGCAAATGTTCATAAATTACTATTAGTTGTTCAATTTAATTGGAAAGCTTGCATCATACTGAACCTAATATTTGTTTCTCCTTCTTCTTCTTCTTTAAGTGCCTCGTCCTCCAAGAACATTGGCGATCAGTAGCATGATCTGCTGTTTGTCCATAGCTGTTCTAAAGAGTGTCACTGTATTAAGTCCGAACCACTGGCTTAAGTTCTTTAGCCAGGATATTCGTCTGCGTCCTGGACCCCTAATGCCACCAATCTTCCCTTGGATAATTAATTGCAAGAGGTGGTATTTGTTGTTGCGCATGAAATGACCAAGGTATTCAAGTTTTCTTCTTTTGATGATACGGAGAATTTCCAAGTCTTTGTTCATACGCCGCAATACTTCCACATTTGTGACTTGGGCTGTCCATGATATCCTTAAAATCCTGTGATACGTCCACATTTCAAATGCTATCAGTTCCTTACTCAAAACCTCAGTAAGTGTCCATGATTGAACTCCATAGAGCCAGGACACTAAGAACGTAGCATCGAAGCAGTCAGGCGTGTAATGACAGACTTAAATCACGGCTGGTCAAAACTTTTCTGGCCTGCACAATTCTATAGCGAATTTCTTGTTTTTTACAAAGTAATTTTTGGTTTCTACAGACTTGGTTCTTGCTAAATCCAAAATTTGAAGGAGATAGGACCATTTTTTACGAAAGTTAATATGTTGAGACTCGATCTAGTCGAGATCTGAATGTCGCTGGTACATTTTATGTTACAGCAGAAGTGTTGTCTTTGTGAATTTATTGTGTCACAGACCAGCAGAGAGGGGGCGGCTTTCCGAGCCCGTGGCAAAGCGATTGATATTGTCGGCTAGGGCGAAAACGGGTCTAGATGCGGCCAGCTGAGTTTTTTTATGAAGTAGCCAGTGACTAGATCCCATGTGTAGAAAAAAGTCATGGAGAAGGGAAAAGTGTGGCGCGGTCACGAGCGATTGGCATGAGCCTGGCCGAAGCTATTAAGGAGTGGAAAAGGGATGGGGATCACGTGACCCGAGGACATATTCGGATTGCCGAAGGAAATCATCATTATCATCTTGTACAGTTTCCAGCCCCAGGCTGGGTCTGTTTGGAACATAAGCCTCGCCACTTAGTCCTTTCTTCCCACCACCTCTCCGCTGTCACTCTGGTCCAGTCCTCGCCTCTCTTCTCGACACATTCCTCCACTCCTTTCAGCCATCTATCTCTTGGTCTTCCCCTTGGTCGTTTCTTCTGCATCTGCATCTCATGTATCCTCTTGGGAATCTTCTTCTCATCCATTCTCTTTAAGTGTCCATACCACCTCAGTCTTGATGTCTCAATCCTACCTTGCAAGGGCTCCTCTTTCACTATTTCCCTGACCGTTTCATTCCTCACCCTGTCTCTTCTTGTTACTCCGATCCTACTTCGCAGGAACTTCATTTCACCTGCCTGTATTCTGCTTATGTCTCTTTTCTTCATTGTCCACGTTTCTGAAGCATAGGTCAGTATCGGGATATATAGTAGAGCCATCATTACATCTGACTTGACGTTTCACTGTTAGGCTACAATTTCGTTCGCTAAATCGCGACATCGCGAACGAAACTCAATTTGCCGTGATATATCGATTTGAATGGGTGCCTGTGATTGGCTTCTTAGAGTGATTTTCCTTCTGACCGCTACATAACTCTAGGGTAACACTGAAATGTCAAGTCGGAAGTTATGATGGCTTTACTATAGTAGCTTCTGTATAACACTTCCTTGCTTTTTTGTGGGACATCTTTATTCCACACTAAGCTCCTAATGCTTCTCAGAAATGATTCTGCCTGTCTGCCACGTTCCGTAATCTCTTTGTAATTTCTCCCATTTTCCTCCAGTATACTTCCCAAGTACTTGAGACTTTCCACCTTCTTCAGCTGTCCACCTCCAAGTGTTATCCCACTCATTGGTCTGTCCTTTTTCCGGGTCGTTAACAGGATCTCACATTTACTGATGTTGAACTTCCATCCGTACTCTCCCACTGTTTCATCCCAAGCCTTCAGTTGCTCCTGAATTTCCTCCTCCTTGTTTCCCCAGACCATGAGATCATCTGCAAACACCATTGCTTTCATCTTATCTTCTCCTATCTTTCCTGCTATCCGTGTCATTACCTCGTCCATAACCACAATAAAGAGAAGGGGTGACGGCGCACTACCCTGCTTGAGGCCACTCATTCGTCTGAACCAGTCTGTTCTTTCCCCTCCAACTTTCACACAACTCACACTTCCACAATACATCTCCTTCACTCTGTCTACAGTCCCTTTCTCCACTCCCATGTTTTCCATTGCTTCCCAAACCTTCTCCCTACACACACTATCATAGGCCTTTTCGATGTCCAGGAAGGCCATCAACAGATCCTCTCCAAATTCGTAGTGATGTTCCTGGAGCAGTCTCACCGAAAATATGAGATCCACTGTTGATCTCCCAGGTCTGAATCCATACTGCTCCTCTCTCAATTTTCTCTCCACTTTGGCTCGAATTCTACTTTCTAATATCTTTTCATATATCTTGGCACAGTGTGGTAGGAGTGTGACTCCCCTGTAATTTCTGCACTCCTTTCTGCTTCCTTTTTTAAATATTGGGACAATTAATCCTTTCTTCCAATCTTCTGGGGTCTTTTTCTCCTTCCATATCACCCTCATCACACGGTACAGCCACTGTTTCCCAACCTCCTCTGCTGCCTTCACCATTTCAACACTCACTTCGTCCACACCCGGTGCCCTTCCTCCTTTCATCTTGTCTATAGCCATCTCCGAAGGAAATAATGACTTTAATTAGATGTACAATTACTCTGAAATAGTAATGCATCATAAGAAGTACCAGGTTCGACAGAGGAAATTATTGCACATTTTTTTACGTTTTCGAAATTTAAGGAGGAGGTCCTTATTTTGCAGAGACATGTTTCATCAAATTGGAGCGGGGTTTTTGAGCGCCAAAGCTTATTGAGGACGCCATTGGTGAAAGAGGGGAGATTATTCCATTTTGAAAAGCCTCGAGTTAAAGACGTGTTTTTGAGTTCGCCAAAATATAGTGCACTAGGAGCTTACTTTTGACCGCCATTGCAAGCGATATTCCAGCCAAATATTGGAGAGCCGAAGAAAGCCAATAGTGGAACTTAAATACAGTGCACTCTCGGTAATTCGCGGTAATTAATGCATGAAATTCCGCGAATTATTGAAAACCGCGAATTATCCGCAGTTATTCTTGTTAAGCCTAGTAAAAACAAAACAATTGATTAAAATATTGAAATATGCTTGAAACGCAAAATAATAATTAAAACACTTGATTGTAGTGTCTTATAAGACATGCTAGGCTAGAGGCAGGCCTATGTGGTTATGCCTACAATAATATTTAAAAAAAAAGTCATCCCGTTTTGTTTCTTAGATCGTTTATTCTAATTTTCGAGTGCACATTTCCGAAGAAAACGTTATAAGAGAACGAAAATTCATTTCGTTTTTCTATATAAAAGATAAGTGTGACTAGATTCTGTGGGAAACTTTCGGTATTTCCGTTGCATCACTCTTGCACTCGATATCAACTGGATCTCAGTTTTCCTCACCAACAGTCAAATTCCGTGCTATTTCATCTTTGCTTTCATGTCTTAAATCATAATCGTCTTTATCGGCGTCTAACTTGGCCGTTCGAAATATCGTCGTTACAGATGTCGGCAAGAGCTTGCTTTTGTAGCGGTATTTTTCTCTCATGACTGGTTGACTGCATGAAGAGCATCCAACAAACACGCTCTCGGTCTCGCGAAAGTTTACGTCATTACGCAATAATCGCTGTTTACAATACGCTGTCCGCGCATCCACCCTTCACAACTCACAGGTCAGCGACCTTTGAGTGTTGCTGTTGGGAAAGGGAGAGTAGGTTCCCAGTGAAAGCGCATTCCTCTTGTATTGTTTGGGCTTCGAAGATAAAGAAAATCTATGCTATACCACTCGCGGCAACCTGCTCGTATGTTTCGAACATTGCGCAAGTAGGCCTATGTTCCATCACAGAGAAACGCAGTTCAGTCTTCTCGAATGTCAATGATTTCGTCTTTACGCATTGCTATTGGTTTTACGTCCCTTTTAACTACACTGGTTTATGCATTGCGTCGCACGAAAATTCTTTTAAATGACTGAGAGCATGATGATTAGTTGCCGTGAGAATTTCTATTTAAAATATACTTGGAGACCCGCAAATTAACCGCAAAGCAAATTATCCGCACGCGAATTATCGGGAGTGCACTGTAGTATAATATTGAAAGCGATTACACATTTGAAGTCTGTCTATATAATTCTTCGAGCTACAGTGAAGTTACTTCAAACATTATTAAACATTATTCTATGAACGTGATAGTATTCAGAGACGTATTTCCATAAAGAAGCAACAATATTATTTTGTAATAGTTTCCAACATCGAAATTCAAAACTACAAGGACATTATTGATGAAACTACACTTCGACCAAACTTGGGAGAATAATTCTACATTACCAAGTAATATAATTATCTGCTACAATAGTTTGCAATACACCATTTTGTAGAAATTACAAAATCTACGGAATTTGAGGATTATGGTCCTTTTTTGAGATTCGTCATAGATCGATTTCATGATCTATAAGTCATTCAGTTTATGAATTTGATATGATATATGTTTACTGGTCACTCAAAGTGATTTTGCTATAATTGAACCCTGACGATGTTGTTCTAGATAACATTTGTCGTGTCAAATATTGTTATTGTTACATAACAATCCAAGAATGATCAGAACGACGAGTAGATACTTGTATTGTGTTGCAGAGGTATAGAATTCTGAATATTTAAACAGAAAGCTGTGGAAATAAATGGTATTTTGAAAGTCGTTGTTATTGTTTAGATGAAGGATTTTTGGCACAAGGTTTATATCGTTGTGAAGATTTATTCCACAAGAGAGAGATTATTAAGTGCATTGTTTGTAATAGGTATTTACGCACAGTTGCGAGGGTATGTTGGTAACAGAATGTTAAGATATATGTCACATATTGAGTAATAATGCCATTTTGAGAAGGTCACAGTAAAGGCCATTTAAAAACAGCTGTTTATTTTCTGAAGAAAGTATGTAACGATTGATAACTTTCAGTTGAAGTTATTAGCCTACTTTTCACATTTTGCAAAAATGAGGAAAAAGTAGACTTATGAGAACGGGCAAATGTGTGTCTGTCTGTCTGTCCTTCTGTCTGTCTGGCTGTGTGTGTGTCCCCCCCCTATCAACTCTTAAACGGCTGGAGCAATCGAAACAAAATTTGGTAGGAGTAAAGATCTATACCTATATATCTCGCGGCCATATTTGAAAATGATGTCAGTGCTTCCAACTGCTGAAAAATCGCAATTGAAATTTGAGCTCCATGTTGGATATTATGGAAGGTATGAATGGGTGCTATTTCAAAATTGGCACACGTATAGATAATAATATAGCAGTTTTAATTTCCAGGAGGCCATACATGGCAGTGTTGCCAAAATGATTATAAGCCTGCTGATAGGTCCAAATTTTAAATGCATATAACTTCTACACAGGCAATTGGACTTCAACCAAATTTCGTATGTGCTATGTGTACATAAACAGATATAACTGAGCGTATTCTTAAGAGCCACCAGGGCTGCCAACTGTTAATAAATGCTCTCAATTTTTAAAATCTAAATACCCAAATATCAGAAAGTATGCAAGCCGACAGCTTTAAATTATGCACACGTATAGTACCTGGAATTCTATATTAATTTGGAGTAACTTATATACGTCAGTGCTACCAACAGGAATCTCTCCCTCAGTATGCCTTCCTTCGGAGGGGAAGTAAAGCCGGCGGTCCCATGTCATAGATTTATGGCATGTTAAAGATCTTTCCACTAATTACACCTGTGTGAAACTAAATTGGATAGGTTAAGAATGTAAACAACGCTCTTAGGTTGCTATGTTCGTTGCCAAGAGCCGACTGCGGTGGCGTCTAGTAGCTAGTTCTGAACTAGGCCTAGTAGTCGTTGACGGTGGCGTTTGGCGGCAAAAGTAGGAACTATTTGAAAATTCAAAGTTGCAGTCCCTACTTGAATTAAAAAAAACAGATACACACACTAATACAGTCATCACAATTAACACCGGTTATCAGACAAATTCTACACACACCCAAAGTACACGGGGCTACATGACCGCGTTGTCGCAGCCCCTAAACTAAGGAACCAACCAACCAACAGGAATCTCAGCCTGATGAGAAGTCCAACTTGAAATACATGTAACTTCTATACTATCATTTGGATTTCAACCAAATTTCGTGTGTGCTATGTGTACCTAACAGATATGACTATGCCGATTCTTAAGAGTAAACAGGGCTGCCAACTGTTAATAAATACCGTCTCTATTTTTGTTACCCTAATATGAATATATCAGAAAGTATGCAAGTCAGTAGCTCTAAACTTTGCACACGTATAGTACCTGGCATTCTAGATTCATTTGGAGTAACTAATATAGCCATACGCCAGTGCTGCCAACATGATTCTAAGCCTGCTGATAGGTCCAATTTTAAAATGCATGTAACTTCTATACTAACTAATGGATTTCATTCCAAATTGACACAACAATAGATCATATTATTTCAGATTATTTCTGACCAATAGGCTACATTTGTATGTCATTGTTGCCAACATGATTTTACACCTGCTGTTAGATCCAATTTTAACTGCATGTAACGTCCATGCTATCCATTGGTCTTCAACCAAATTTTATATTCTGTACCTTAAGAGATGAAACTAAGAATATATTCAGTCACCAGGGCTGCCAACCGTAGTTCTCTATTAGGCTACATTATGCCAGGTATACAGAATTTCGAACTAATTAGAAATGTTGATATTACCAACTTCATTTCGTCATTATTCCAGATAGATCCATATAGATTAATCATTGGAATGAATCTTAAATTTTAAGAAAAGTAGGCTCTTTAGTTCGTTACGGAACTTCTTGTTTTATTATTATTCTTGATTATATGACGCAATACGAATTCTAAGCTTAAACGCTTGGATAACCGGGATTTTCAGTTAACACAAGTACGAAGTGTGGGGTAGGGATATGATTTATTTATTTATTTCTCGTGTGGCTTTTAGTGCCGGGAGTGTCCGAGGACATGTTCGGCTTGCCTGAGTCTGTAGCTGCTTCCAGCGGACACCCTTATTAGGGTGAGCTACAAGTTCCGTTCAATTTCAAGTAGTTCCAACTTTCGCTACCGGATATCAATTATACCTACTGTAGTGGTGAGCGTTCGAACCTTGATAAGAGCGTTCCGACGAAATCTAACCTAACGATTTAGCTTCACACAAGTTTAGTCTGTGAAAGGATCTTTTGCATGCCATAAATCTATGACGTGGGACCGCCGGCTTTACTTCCCCTCTGAAGGAAGGCATACTGAAGTATTTTTAAAATTCCAACGACTTCGGCCGGGTTTGAACCCTCTATCTTGGGCACAGTAGTTCAGCATACTACCAACTATGCCACCGAAGCCGAGGGATATGATGATAATAGGACATTGATATGTCAGTGATATGTTTAACGAAATGCATAGAAGCGTATTCTCAGTAGAGAAATTATGGACATTCTATGAATGCAATTTAAGTGTTGTAAATAATTAATTTCTGTAAATATTTGTGTAGGAGAAGCCTCCATGGCTTAGGCGGCAGCAGTCCGGTTTCTCACCGCTGTGTCCGTGGTTCAAATCCCGGTCACTCCATGTGAGATCTATGCTGGACAAAACGGAGACAGACAGGTTTTCCTCCGGGTACTCCGGTTTTCCCTGTCAAAATTTCATTCCAGCAACACTCCAGCAACACTCTCCACTATCATTTCATTTCATCTGTCATTCATTAAATCATTGCCCCAGAGGAGTGCGTCAGGCCTCGGCAGCCGGCACAGTTCATATCCTCGCCGCTAGATGGGGGCTTCATTCATTCCATTCCTGACCCGGTCGGAGACTGGAAGCAGGATGTGTATTTTCATTCATTCAAATATTTGTGTAGGACTTTGGCTAGGTATTTCATTTAACATCGATTTAGATTTAGGAGTATTAGAAATAGGACTGATAGGAGTAAGTGTATCAATTAAAATTTATTATTGTATTCAAGAACAGGGTGTTCTAAAAGCCATTATTCGCTATTTTCATTTCTTTGTAAATCGTATTTTATTTAATCTTTTTATTGTGGAAACTCCTAGCAGTAGTAGGTAGTGTTTTAATACAGTAATGCCAGAAGAGTGACCTGAGTTTAGTTTTATTTCTTTTATTTCACTTACTTTATTTCAGCCATCTTAGTTAGATTTAGCAGGATTTTTAGCCTACTTTTCACATTTTGCAAAAATGAGGAAAAAGTAGACTTATGAGATCGATCCGGGAAAACGTGTGTCTGTCGGTCTGTCTGTGTGTGTGTCCCCCCCTATCAACTCCTAAACGGCTGCAGCAATCAAAACCAAATTTAGTATGAGTAAAGATGTGCACCGGAATAGCTCACGTCCATATTTGAAAATGATGTCAGTGCTACCAACTGCTGAAAAAACGCACGAGAAATTTGAGCTCCATGTTGGATATCTTGCAAGGTATGCATGGGAGCTATTCCAAAATTGGCACACATGTAGATAATACTATTTCAGTTTAATTTCCAGGACGCCAACCATGACAGTGTTGCCAAAATAATTTTAAGCCTTCTGATAGGTCCAATGTTTAAATGCATATAACTTCTACACCATGATTGGATTTCAACCAAATTTTGTATGTAATATCTGTACATAAACAGATATGACTGAGCTTATTCTTAAGAGCCACCAGGGCTGCCAACTGTTAATAATTGCTCTGTCAATTTTTTTTATCCAAATACCAATATATCAGAAAGTATGCAAGCCAACAGCTTTAAACTATGCACACGTATATTCTGACATTTTAGATTAATTTGGAGTAACTTATATACGTCAGTTCTACCAACATGATTATAAGCCTGCTGATAGTACCAATTTTTAAATACATATAACTTCTATACTATCAGTTGGATTTCAACCAAATTTCGTATGTGCTATGTGTACCATAACAGATATGACTATAAGTATTTTTAAGAGCAATCAGGGCTGCCAGCTGTTAATAAATGCTGTCTATATTCTTTTTACCCTAATATCAATAAATCAGAAAGTATGCAAGCCAACAGCTCTATACTTTGCACACGTATAGCACCTGACTTTCTAGATTAATTTGGAGTAATTAATACAAGGCAGTGCTGCCAACATGATTCTATGCCTGCTGATATGTCCAATTTTAAAATACATGTAACTTCTATACTAACAAATGGATTTCATCCAAAATTGGCACAACAAGATATCATAATAATTCAGATTATTTCTGACCAGCACACGCATGGTATTGTTGGCAACATACTTTTACGCGTGCTGATCGATCCAGTGTCTAACTGCATGTAACGTCCCTTGGACTTCAACCAAATTTTGTATTCTGTACCTTAAGAGGTGGAACTAAGAATATATTCAGTCACCAGGGCTGCCAACTGTAGTGCTCTATTAGGCTACATTATACCAGGTATATTTTGAGATAGGTTCATATACTGTAGAATAATCATTGGCATGAAAAGTAGGCTGTATAGTTCTTGTTATTTATTATAGTTGTGTTTCTGAAAGCCTTGGGTAGATTATTAGCTTGGGAATAACCTAACCCCCAAGAGAAGATGAAAAAGAAAAGGAAGTGGGTTTCGGACTGGAGAAAAAGGATGGAGAAATAGGACGAGTCCAAAAGAAGTTATAATTTTAACTTTAAATGTACTCAAAGGCGGCTGCCACTGCAAATCCGCTCTCCGATACCTAAAGTGGGTAGGGACCTGGGCAAAGCTAACGGGAAACGCAGCTGGAACTTGGGCGGTTTGCAAGAAAGTGGCTTTAGTGTATTCCCACTCAAGCATACATATGCCTACTATGGGGAAGGGTGATGGTCTGGCAAGACAAAGAGTAACAGATTTATTGTGTATCTGTTCAAAGGAGTTTGTTTTTAAACAAGTAATTTGAAGAATGCCGATAATTTGAATCGGTTTCGATATTTTTAGTTTTTGAAATTGTAGAATTTCTAAAGAGCGACCAAATGCTTCCAAGAAGGATAGTGATAAGCTATTATACCTTTGGGAATAATTTTGGTAAGTATACCAATAGTTGCATTCAGAAATGGCTAAGCTTTTACCCAGCAAGGCGCCGACTAAAAGTTTAGACAATGAGAAACACTTATATTTTGAAAAACCAACCATAAGTGTTGGAGCGAATCTCAACAAGCAGGAAGCTGGCGTAGCGAGCTATGCTTGCCTTACTGGCCAGTTAGGATTAGCTATTAAAGCTAAGAGAGACTTTACTAAGTTATCAACTAAGAGTTTTTGCTCAAATGCAACAAGTGGTGAAAACCCTATCAATAGATTTATTTGCATTAAGTGGGAAGAGTCAAGGAAGACAGGATCTTGCCTCACCGTTGTAACTTTTTACCAGCCCTTCTTGGGCGACTGATTTAAAACTTCCCAAAATCATCCTCCTATTTTTGATCGGAAGTACTTCATCATATACCACACAATTGAAATGGCAGGGTCGTGGAGTGTTGGACACACATTTGGTCAACCTAACTGGTATCATTTGGGCGTTCAACTATTAGGTGTAATTCCCTATAAAGAAAACTAATTATAACCTTCAAAATATGTGTATTAATATCAACTTTAAACATATGGCGGGGACTCTCGTCGAACAGACTATGGTTTACTATCTTCTCTCCTCGGCAATGACGAAAACATGTGACCCAAAATGAATGTTGGAATATAAAGATGTTTGTTACTCACTCATCGACGATCTAGCAGATAATCTACGAGACATGCTCGATAGATCAGTTCTCCCCAGCATTTCTAAGATTTTCCACACGTGGTTTGAGGTTAGAGATGTTTACTGGTTTACATAGCCACATCTCTGCGAGAGAAATGAATGTGCTTCCGTACCCAACTTGAATTGTGCTAACAGAGATAACATCGTTGTGATATGTAGCCGTTTCGAGTACATTCACAAGCCATGCTTTCAACAAAACTGTTTCTCCAAATAGGCCTACGCCAAATTACGAGAACGCGACCTTTCCAATCAGACGCTACAATAGAAGTGACGCCCCGCTATACACGAAAATCCCACCTCTCATCTTGTAAACACATGTTTTCGTCTTTCTCCGCCAGGGTCATGATACCCTCCAACCCATACAAAATACACCAATAATCTCGAACCCATGTATATTTCTTACAACTCGTGGCGCGAAACTCTTCTCTGACGTCAGAACCTTACACAATTTACACAAAGCTTTCTTCAAGACAAGGGAAGTTATTCTCGGCCCAATCTAAATTTGGCCTAGAGTTTCCTGCTGTTGCAACATCTTGTAGCTTACCTACACAATCCGCTGTCTTGTATACTGACATCTCCCATACAAATTAAATGAAATATTCCTGACTGAGTCCCCGAGATACACAAGATATATATACACTAAATAAAATGAAATTCTACAACCTAAATGATGATGATGAACAAGAAAAGAAATGGTATGAACAAATTACCCTAACCTGACTTCTCTTGCAGTCAACCAAATAAGGGTTTGGGAACATTGTGACCGGAACAGTCACAATACGCCCCCATGTGATTCACACGGGTGAAACAAGTGTGGATCACAAACACTCAAACAAGCAACGCACTGAAAACACAAAGAATTACACTATTACATAAATAAACCCTGGAAGACATATATACATACACACTTGTCAAATTTTCACACATTCTCACTCTCTCGAATGTCTTATTGTGTCCATTTCCTAGCCTCACTGATTTCTCTCAAGTGTCTTAGGTCTACCACTTCATTTTCTTCGTCTCATCATGAGACCCTATCGCTTCACAAGCCATGGTATTTGCCTGCACAGGCCTTATCATACCATCTATCCATCTAACACTCGATGCCACTTTGCTGGTTAGCATTCTTCGTCACATCTCTTGAGTTTTGTCATGCCATCACGTTATGTTGACTGATTCTCTAAGAGTCCATGCCATATTATTTTACAGAGTGATATCTACGGAGATTCCTAATATTATGTGTACTGACAGACTTACCATCCTGGTCCGTTAAACTATAGGCACACTCACCAATACGTTTAACCACCTTAAAAGGCCCCTGAAATAGATGAAAAAACTTCCCTATCTCCTTATCTACAGCTGAAGACGGATATGGAACCCTCAGAAGCACCTGATCGCCTACTTCAAAAGAATCAAACTTTACCCGCTTCTGCTGGCGCCTACGCTTATTCCCTGCCTTGATTAAGTTGTCCCTAGCCAGCTGGATACAAACATCCTTCCCAATCTCCTCTCCCGTGACCAAACCTAGCATTCTAGCAAGCTCATTGGTAGGCTTCCTACCATACTGAATTTCATAGGGAGTGCATTTTACACTCTCATGGAACGTACTATTGAACCATCGTTCAATATCTCCTAACTTGGAGAACACGCATTGTGGCGATTGCTCACATAGGTGCGAAATACTCTCCCTAATTCTCTCATAACTCGTTCGGACAAATTCCCTTGAGGATATCGAATAGATGAGAATATGTGCTTGATACCCAATTCACTCAACTTGGTTTTCCAGATCTTTGAGGTGAATTGACTACCGTGGTCTGATAGTATCCTGAGAGGCACCCCAAACTCAGGTACATACTTATCAGTGATCTGTAGGACACAACCCTTCCCGGTCGCTTTTCTCAGGGGATACAGTTTGACGAGTTTACTGAATGCGTCAACAACCACGAAGATATACTGATATCCAAACTGAGCTTTAACCAATGGACCATACAGATCGACACAGAGTAAATCCCTTGGTTTTTCTGTGATCACCATTTGCCGAGGTCCCTCAAGAAACCTCGTTGGGCATTTACACCGTTGACACGAGTCACAACTTGCCAGAACTTTCCTAATCTGCCTTCCCATGTTCTTCCAAATGAAATGCTGCTGAACAGCAAAAAGAACCTTGCTTGATCCAAAATGCCCTAAAGCCTTGTGATGATACCAAATCATCGTTACCTGCAATGAGCTTGGCACACACACTCTCCAGGCACCTTCATGGCACAGCCTAGCCAAGAAACCACACTCCAACTTGTACCAATACTTTCCAACCTTAATTCTACTATCCACATCCATACCTCTCAACTGAGTCAAGATATCACCTAAGACCTCATCCTTCTCCTGCTCTACAAGCAGATTCCTTAAGCAGCGTATCTCATAATCACACTCGCTTACCTTGGTTACGCAGATAACAACACCTTCCTGTACCTCCAGTACCTGATGACCCTCATCACCCCCAATGTTTCTACTCATGAAGTCAGCCACAATGTTCTCAGTACCCTTAATATGCCTTACCTCAAAGTTATATTCACTTATAGCCAATATCCACCTTGACATCCTGTTCGAAGTGAGCTTGCAGGATCCAATAAAAAGTAATGCATGATGGTCAGTCAGTATCTGCAACTTACTGCCCAACACAACTCCTAAACTTCCCTAGAGAGTATACGATTGCTAACATCTCTATTTCAGTAATTGTATATCTCTTCTCCGCCATGCTTAGCCCTCTGCTTGCTAATGAGACAATCCCTAGATTGCCCTCACTATCCTCCTGACACAAAATGCCTGAGATGCCTTGCATGCTCGCATCAGTCATCAAAATGTAGGGACAATCCAGACGAGGATACCTAAGCATGACAGTCTCTACAAAGCCTCTCTTCAACTCCTTAAAAGCCTCATCGTGCACCTGGGTCCATACCCACTTAGTACCCTGCTTCAGCAATTCCCTAAACGGTTCTACAAGACAGGAATATTTAACTACGAATCTACGAAAATAATTGAAAACCCCTAATATTGACCTCAATTGTTTGGCGTTACGTGGTGTAGCAGTGTTGTGAATCTTGTCTAATCGTGACTGTTCGGGAGACACCCCTTGTGTTGTGATAGTATGCCCTAAAAATGTGATTGATGTTGTGCAAAACAGAGACTTCTTAAGTTTAATTGTAAATCCCCCGTCCCTTAATTTCCCCAAAACAATGTCTAAGTGATCCAGGTGTTCCTTTAATGTGTAAGATGCAACAATTAAATCATCTATGTACATTGTCACAAACTCGTGTGTGTCCCTCCCTAACACTAGATTTAAGGCCCTAATCAACGCTGAACTGCTGGTCTTTGTTCCGAAAGGAACGACCCTGAATTGGTACAAACCACTCTTAAAGCTAAACGCAGTCAACTTCCTGTCCTGTTCTCTCAACGGTACCTGCCAAAATGATGCACTCAGATCCATAGTGGAAAACCATTGCTTACCATTGAATTTCTGAACCAGTTCCTCAACACATTCTGGCCTCTGTTGGTCCCCAGATATCCTACAATTGAGCTGCCTGGCATCAATACACAACCTGACCGAGCCATCACTCTTCCCAACCACAACTAAGGGATTCAGATATGCACTAGTTGAAGGCTCAATAATACCCTGATTCAGCATAATGCCTATTTCTTTCTCCACAGCATCAGCAAATTTGTGAGGTATCGGGTACTTGGGTCCTGAAAATGGAGAATGATCTACAATTTCGAACTGATGCGTATAGACATGTGTTAGCCCTGGCTTGTCACTGAAAACTTCTTGGTTTAGCTCTAAAACCTCTAACAACTTATCCCTCTCCTCAACACTTAAACCACTCTTATCCACAGCCTGCTGGAGTTGATCACACTTATCACCCTCCACAGCAATGTGACATAAATCCACAACTTCCTCCTCATCGTCAGCCTTACCTTCTGCCATATCCCCTACAGTGACCTCAGTAACACATGCCTTTACTGTCTTATCTACACTCTTGCATTTCATTCTCATCTCCTGGCTTATATTCCCCCTCACAAAGTTGATGACACCCCGGTCAAAATCAATAACAGCACTATGCTCGTTAAGCCAGTCTATCCCCAAAATCATTTCATAAATTAGGTTAGGAATTACCAAGCAAGTCTTGTGGTCAACTTCATTACCAAACCTCATGGGCAACAATACCTGCTTTCCCACTCTTTGGGATTTATTACCAACAGCAGTTACCACATATGTCGACTTAACTGGAATTTCTTCCAACTTACCACCGTCCTTGATTAAAGTATCATAAAATCCCTTACTGATGACACTTCTCTCACTCCCCGAATCCACCAATGCCTGCACTCTCTTACCTAGTATGCTCAACTCAACAGTTGACATAAAAGCCTCCTTCTCCCCGATACATGAGAACTCCTGCTGGTCAGCTAGCAGATCCTCCCGACTCATAGGCATAAAATCCTCCTCACCCACAATAACACACTGCTTGACTTCATTTCTTACGGACTGCCTGACTGACCTCCCTGCACAGCCCGTTCGGAGTTTAAAGCTCCTTGACCACCTTGTTCTTGTCTCCTCTGGTTCACCTGTACTCTTTCGTTACCACCTTCCTGACGCCCCCCACCTCTCTGATAGTTACCTTCCTGTCGCTGTGAATTATCCTGACGCCCCCCACCTCTCTGATAGTTTTCCTGCCTCTGCTGATAATCTCTTTGCTCCTGATTAAATCTACCCCTATTAAACTCCTGATTATTCCCCCTATTGCCCCTAAATTCCTGTTTGACCTCTGGCCTCTCCATGTGCTGCTTGCCTAAAACGTCAAAGCTCGTAAGAAGCTCTTCCAACTCTTCTACCGTCCTTACCTTCTGCATACAAGCTGCCTCCTGAATTCTAGGTGGGAAGTGCTTCAACATGACCCTAACCACATCACTGTCAGAGGTCAGCCCATCCAAATTCTTCCAAATAAGTACATGTGCCAAAAAATATTCTGTCAGGGATACCCCTTCTCTCTCCTTATATTTCCCAAAAGTTAATTTTTCCCTTTCCCTGGACTGTACCCCCTCCCCCCAGAACTTAGCTTTGAATTTATCCCTGAATTCCCTTAAACTATTCATGTTAGGCCTGTATATTTGGAACCATGCTTTCACATCCCCTTGAAATGAGTTAGACAAGATCTCCAACACTGTTTCCCATTCGACAACCCCGTCTTCTAGATCCTTGCTGAATTTCTTCTCAATGGTTTTTAAAAACTCCATAGGGTTGAACTGCCTTGAGTTAAATTGTGGCAGACCAGGGTCCCTGAGTAGCAAACTAGATGGCATCACAACCCTTTGACTCATCGGTCGCTCTTTCAACTCTCTCCTGACCTTTATCAGCTCTTCCTGCAGCTTTTCGTTTTTCTCGGTCAATGCCACCTGCTTCCCTCTCAGACCCTCAATCTCTCCCAACTTATTTTCAACGGCACCTACTCTATCTAAATATTCCCTCTTATTCCCACTTACAGTGTTGCATATCTCATCACACTTTCCCGTTACATTCTGTACTTCTGCCCTTGAACTAGCTATCTCTGACTTAATTTTCGTTATTTCCACATCTTGCTGGTTCTGATGGCCTTCCATTCCTTCTAGCCTACTTGTGATCCCAGCCTGATTCCCCTGCATTTCTGCCCTGATTTCCTCTCCCTGTTTGCTAATTTTCCCACTTAATTCCAGGTTCATACTCTCCATTCTACTATTAAGGACAGACTTATGGTCCCGTATTTCTTTGCTGAGACTCTCTATCCTTGTGTTCGTGGCCCTGTTGCTCTCCTGAATTTCCTTACTTACAAATTCCTTCACTTCTACTATCTGTTTGGTCACTGACTCTACCTTCTCATTTACAGAGCCTACCTGCTCCTTAATTTCCTTACTCATAGATTCTCCTTGCTTCTTAATCTCTTTTATTTCACTCAGTAGCATTTGGATCAAACTATCGTTCATAACCCCCCCATTTACATTTAAGTTACTACCTTCAGCGATCAGCTGCGACTCAGTAGTAACAATGGTAACATATGTTCCCACTGTCTTTTCCACATCTTCCTCACTGCCACTTCCCCCAGTTTCCTGATTACCTGACATTTTACTGTTTGATTTACACACAACCCTTGACCTTAATTCTAAATTGTCTGATGTGGACATACCCCTTAAAACAAAACAAATTACTGTGAACCCTAATACTCCTAAGGTGTCTATCGGCTGTGTGCATATGTGCCCTAATGATACCTGCTAGGTTTCCCTACTCTTGCCCCACGTTGAGGTGCTATGTTGTAACTTTTTACCAGCCCTTCTTGGGCGACTGATTTAAAACTTCCCAAAATCATCCTCCTATTTTTGATCGGAAGTACTTCATCATATACCACACAATTGAAATGGCAGGGTCGTGGAGTGTTGGACACACATTTGGTCAACCTAACTGGTATCATTTGGGCGTTCAACTATTAGGTGTAATTCCCTATAAAGAAAACTAATTATAACCTTCAAAATATGTGTATTAATATCAACTTTAAACATATGGCGGGGACTCTCGTCGAACAGACTATGGTTTACTATCTTCTCTCCTCGGCAATGACGAAAACATGTGACCCAAAATGAATGTTGGAATATAAAGATGTTTGTTACTCACTCATCGACGATCTAGCAGATAATCTACGAGACATGCTCGATAGATCAGTTCTCCCCAGCATTTCTAAGATTTTCCACACGTGGTTTGAGGTTAGAGATGTTTACTGGTTTACATAGCCACATCTCTGCGAGAGAAATGAATGTGCTTCCGTACCCAACTTGAATTGTGCTAACAGAGATAACATCGTTGTGATATGTAGCCGTTTCGAGTACATTCACAAGCCATGCTTTCAACAAAACTGTTTCTCCAAATAGGCCTACGCCAAATTACGAGAACGCGACCTTTCCAATCAGACGCTACAATAGAAGTGACGCCCCGCTATACACGAAAATCCCACCTCTCATCTTGTAAACACATGTTTTCGTCTTTCTCCGCCAGGGTCATGATACCCTCCAACCCATACAAAATACACCAATAATCTCGAACCCATGTATATTTCTTACAACTCGTGGCGCGAAACTCTTCTCTGACGTCAGAACCTTACACAATTTACACAAAGCTTTCTTCAAGACAAGGGAAGTTATTCTCGGCCCAATCTAAATTTGGCCTAGAGTTTCCTGCTGTTGCAACATCTTGTAGCTTACCTACACAATCCGCTGTCTTGTATACTGACATCTCCCATACAAATTAAATGAAATATTCCTGACTGAGTCCCCGAGATACACAAGATATATATACACTAAATAAAATGAAATTCTACAACCTAAATGATGATGATGAACAAGAAAAGAAATGGTATGAACAAATTACCCTAACCTGACTTCTCTTGCAGTCAACCAAATAAGGGTTTGGGAACATTGTGACCGGAACAGTCACACCGTTATGTTAGAGAAATGATAAATCCAAAAAGAACTCTTGAATTTATTTAACAATGTTGGGTAGTAGTTTTTGTAACAAATATATAATTTTGATATTGTAACAAATGGGGTCGCAGACCTCCGAAAACATCTAAAGCTTGCGCCAGGCAATTAACAATTCTACCGGTTTCAAACCTTTTATATACTTTAAAATCTTCGTAAGATTTTGAAATGACAAAGATAAATAAATAAAAAATTTAAAGATAACTGACGTAATTAAAGTTAGACAATAAACCAAGTTCAAGGTGTGTACTTTAAGAATTTCTAGGTAAATATCTTAGATAGAGTAACAACTTCGAAAGTAACAACAACAAAAAGCAGGAAGAATAAAATAGAAGTTTCTATGACTTCTTATATTAATACAGAAATACTTGGTTGGATTATGCAAATAGGGCAGGTCACTTATTGTGAAACCTGAAGAGAACAATCGAAAGGAAGTTTCTAGAATTCCTATGTTTAAGTAGGGATCACGAGACAAATGGGGCAAGTTTCCCTTTCGTGAAACCTAGAGATAACTCACTTATGAGTTGAAAGAATTGTATTCCCAAATTAGAAGGGAGAAACAATATAATTTAAGGCGTGTACTAGACACGAAGTTTTACAGACATTAATTCGTGGTACATAGAGCAAAAAAAGGGAGGGCACTAATTGAGAGTGACACTTCATTGAAAAAAGACCTAAAGTAACAATTTTATTATTTGGGTTTGTTAGTAAAGGGTTTGGGAAAGATCAAATGGGATTGAGGAAAAGTGTTCATGGCCGTATTTATAGTATTCGGACGAACGTGACGCGGATGAAATGTTGAACAAGCACTGTTTTTCACTATAGTCTGTTAAATAAGTGAAAAGTTCACTGTAGTAGCACAAAAGGTTTATGGCAAAGAAAGTTATTGCAATGATGGAAAATAACTAGTTACACTAGATTTGCGAGAGTCTATTGCTTGAGAAAGTTGTAGATTATAGTTGAATGCGCCAGAGAAAATCCCAACGGGGGAAGAAAAATTAGATATTGATTAGTAGTTCATAAGGAAGATTCCTTAGTTTGAAAAAGTATTCCCACATGTGAGTGGAAAATACATGACAGTATAACTGGTAGATAGAGTGCAGATTCTGGAAGGTTCCAGAGCAATCATGACTGAAGAATAGGGCAAAAGTTAGTCCAGCGGTGGAACGAGCTAAGTATTTTATAGACAGTGGGTAATTTAATGGTATCCCACGTTGTGAGAAAATCTCTCATTTAATGAGCATAAGAAATGCTGCTTCATGTTAAGATTGGCTTAGATAGACCAAAGCCCAACATAGAAAATCCCGCGAAGGATGATTATTGCCCCAAATATAGTAATCTCACATTGCCTATAAAATGATCATTAAAAAGCATGTAGCTATTTAAAATCCATTAAAATAAGTTTAAGAACGTAGAAGTAATACTTAGCTTTGCTTCATGGCGAAGGTGATGTTCCCTTTGACGGTTGATACTAAAATTCTAACATGGCGTAGAATTTAAAAGGTTGCCTCTCGAGTTGAGGAGGCGAGCTTGAGTGGAGCTCTAACTGACAAGGTCGACTTCCGACGTACAAGTGAGACACGCTCAACAGAGCACGGAGGGACCAGGGAAGGGAAAAGAGTGGGGGTAGGAGACAAAAGGAATACATATAAGAATAACCAACATTGAAACGTTAATTTCTCTTGATGAAATGGTCTTCAAAGAGTTGATAGCAGGCAACACTAGCGCAGCCTGGAGGGTGAAAAAGTAGACGAAGTTCTCTTGATCACAGAGATGATAGCTGGCGATGGCGACGAGATCTGGTGGCCAGATTGATAAAGAAGTCCTCTTGTACAGGGAAGAATTGAGGAACTTCAGGGATTCGCTGCTAGATGACGCTAGGTGGGTCATGGAAGATATATCTCTAGAACAGACTCACAGGTAACATAAGAGACATGACCAACAAGGAGAAGATCACTGTTGGTGTTTGAGAAAAAGGAAGGAATGAACTATAGCAAAGAGAAGTAAAAGCTTACTCTATCTTACCGTGTATTCCAAAGAATACACCAAGCCTCCATGGCTTAGGCAGCAGCACGCCGGCCTCTCACCGCTGGGTCCGTGGTTCAAATCCCGGTCACTCCATGTGAAATCTGTGCTGGACAAAACGGAGGCAGACAGGTTTTTCTCTGGGTACTCTGGTTTTCCCTGTCAACATTTAATTCCAGCAACACGCTTCACTATCATTTCATTTCATCTGTCATTCATTTAATCATTGCCCCAGAGGAGTGTATCAGGCCTCGGCAGCTGGCACAGCCCATCTCCTCGCCGCTAGATGGGGGCTTCATTCATTCCATTTCTGGCCCGGTCGGAGACTGGAAGCAGGCTGTGGATTTTCATAGTTGTGTTTCTGAATAAATTAGCGAGCACCCTTTGTTTTGCTCGTTAATTTTTCTAGTAATTTCTGACATATTTGTAGTAGTGAGCAAGATGATGTTCTATGTAAACTAGGACTCGAATAGTGGATTTTCGGTTATTGTAAACGGAGTGAGCTTGGGAGCACTGGAAGAAGAGCCATTGAATGAAGACATGATAATCGGGGCATCATCATTTATCGATTTATTATTAAAGTATGCTAAGCAGCTAAAACTTCTTTGACTACACCAACCTTTTGATGCTCTGTAAGATAAGGACTGCTATAAAAAAGAAAGTAAATGATACAGGAAGGAATGGACAGTCCTGAAAGAGAAATGAGAGAAATTTGTAACGCAATGAGTTTTGTATTTCATATGTTGCATGTTTAGTAAATAAAAGTGTGATTTCAGGTAAGGTATGTGTGTGTTATCAGTTTTTTTCATTCAACCATCCAATCATATACCAGCCGGACAAGTCCCGACTGGTGAGTAGCGCAGCAGCAGTGGCTCAGAATGGTGGCTCTTATTCTGCGAGGTTTGGTCTGTGATGGTTTTTTTTTTAACAAAATATAGCACTGATCATGGAATGCTCAGTACAGGTGTTGACAATGCCCGACACATATGGCTCGCCGCACAACAACTGTTTTGCAAGAGTTCGCCTGGAAGCTACAGGGTCATTATGTGTGTGCACGTCAGTAAACGCGGCAAGCTAAGCCGGCTGTGACTAGCGCAGATCGCGGCCGCGCGCACCCGTTTCAGCTGGCGGTTGGCATGTTCTGCTGACTCATATCGTTAGTTCACATGTGTTTTGTCATTCATATGGGCGTGTATTTGCAAAGCTTAGACGTTAGTGTTGCACGTTTAGTGAGTATTGTGATTACTGTGATTGTTGGTCATGCCTAGACACAAATTCGCACTGCGCGAACGTGTGTATATCCATAATTTGTATATGAAAAGCAGAAAATCTTGTTCTGAAACAAGACAAAAATTTCGAATTGAGTTTCCAGGAAGACCTGTGCCTAATGCCAGTACAATTAGGAGGTTCGCTAAACGATTTAAGGAAACAGGCTCCGTAAATAATAAATGAGTTGACAGACATTCTTTCATCAAAAGATGTCAGGTGTGTGTTACAAGAGAGGGAGGACATTTTCAGCATCACCTATGAGTACTGTAAGTACACATTATTGAACATGTTGGATAAAAGTGTGATAGTGCGCTGACCGCCGGCTGAACCGGGTGCGCGCGGCCACGATCTGCGCCAGCCGCAGCTGGCTTAGCTTGCCGTGTTTACTGGCACGCACACACATAATGACCCTGTAATTGATCATCTACTGTACAATCCTAATCTTGTTCCCAGCGATTTCCTTTCTTTCTTGCTCCTCATGGAATCACTGTCCTATGGTGAGCATTTTCACACTGACAAAGAGCTGAAGACGAATTTGTCACGCTGGTTCCATTCCCAGGCGTCGGACTTCTACGGTCGAGGAATAGAAAAGTTGATCCCACGTGTTGACAGGTGTCTCGATTATGGTGGTGATGTCGAAAAATGACTAACATGGCTGTATCTTGTGCCAATAAAAGTTTTTCTTGTAACTATGTTTTCTTTTTATTAAAAAAAAGGGAAACCTAATTTCTGGATGGGTTTTGTATTTGTCACAAAAACACATTTAAAAAAATTCTTCCAATGCTAAAAATCTATAATTAAAAAACTTATTGTAAAATATACTCATTGATATTTAAAAGACTTTTGCAAAATCTGTAGCTTGGTTCAAATCAAAGAGTTTTATGTTTTGCAATAATCTGCAAGTTTTTATTGGTGAGTTAGCATCCTTCTTTCGGCCATCATAGTAGTGGTTTTTGTAAGAGGATATAAGGAAACCAGAGATATATAAGCAAAGCAATCTGATGTGAGTTTAATAATAATAACGAACTGATGTACATGGATGGCAATAGCGGAACCGCGCTAACTAAACATGTGCGAACATGGCGCGAGTTTTGGACAAACTGAAAGCATAAAGGGCAGGTGGCAGCACCTTACATATATAGAACCGCATACTTGATAAATAAGAATAAAACCACCAAAGTTACAACACTTCCCCTCAAGTACAGGTTCATACAATCTTTACACTCTCCAAACCAGCAAACTTCAAGCAACGTTCATGTTTCATTCGACTTAAACTCTTCGTGAGAAAGTCAGCAACTTGATCGTTCGTAGAGATATACTTCAAAACAAAAAATTTACACTCAAAGACTTCACGAACAAAGTTTCAATATGTTTGCTTCTACTGTGATACATCGCGTTCTTTGCCAAATTAATTGCACTTGGATTATCACAAAAGATGAACATAGTGGCTAAGTCTTTTAAAGCCTAACTCGAGCAGAAATCGACGTAAGTACACAGCTTCCTTGGCGCACTCTGACAACACCATGTACTCGGCCTCCATGGTGCTAAGGGCCACGGTTCTTTGTTTTCTTGAGTCCCACGATATAGGGCATCCGCCGAGCAGGAACACGTACCCCGTGTAGGACCTCCTATCTTCTTGGCAGCTTCCCCAGTCGGCGTCGACGAATCCTTGGATTGGTTCGATGTCTGCTTCGTAGATCAGCCCGATGTTCGAAGTCCCCTTCAAGTACCGCAGCACTCTCTTGGCAGCTTTCCAATGTTCGACTCCGAAGCAATTGTTGAACTGTCCCAGGTAGCTGACAGCGAACGAAATGTCCGGGCGTGTAGCTGTCAACAGATATGTCAGCGCGCCTACCAATTCGCGGTAAGGCAACTTCAACTCGTCAGTACTGGGATTCACATTTTTGCTCAATTTAGTTCCAGGGTCGGGTGGTGTGACTACAGGGTTGCAGTCGGCCATCTCGTATCGTTGGAGAAGCTCTTCGGTGTAACCTTGCTGTAGCATGGCTATACATCCGGTCTCCTGGATTAGTTTGATGCCTAGGAAGTGTTTGGCCAATCCTAAGTCCTTGACCTTGAAATTTTCACTCAGGACTCGGGAAATCTCGGCGATCGTCTTTTTGCATTTTGATAGCACCATCATGTCGTCAACGTAAACGGCAATCAAAGTTATGTTATTTCCGGAACCAATTTGGAATAGACGGATCCGATGCGGTTGGTTTGACACCGCACTTCCTCAAGACCTCACGCAGCTTGGCATACCAGTTTCTACCGGCCTGTTCCAATCCATACAGTGATTTTTGTAGTAAGCAGACCTTGTCGCCTCCCTGCAACTGGCGAAGCATGTTCTTGGCTTTCTCCTTGGTTTCGTCGTCAGTTCCAGACATCGCAATGCTCTCTAACATCTCCCTGAAGTTCTTCGGTTGTTTAATGAATATTTCCTCGTCTAGGTCACCATACAGATAAGCCGCTGTGATATCGTACTGTCTGATTTTTACACCGAGCTTGGCAGCGAAACAAACCATCAATCGAATTGATTCCATTCGCGCCACCGGTGCGAACGTGTTAAAGTAGTTGATTCCATACTCCTGGTTGAAACCTTGAGCCACCAGCCTGGCCTTTCTCTTCTCAAGTGTTCCATCAGGTTTTAGTTTGTCGTGCAGCACCATCCGGCATCCGATGACTTTGGCATCACGGGGAGGATCCACCAGCACCCATGTATTGTTTCTCAGGATAGATTCCATTTCCATGACCATCGCACCATGCCACTCGTTAAGAGTTTGGTCTTGTTATTGCCTCCTTGAATGGAATCTCTGCTAGAAAAATCTCGTCTTCTTCTTGCTCCTCCACATCTTGGAGATTTGTTTGAAAAAGTTTCTTCGGTCTTCCCCTTTTTTCAGTTCGCAGAATCTTGGCTCGACCAGGTCCTTGCATCAATTGAGGCGTAGTATCGGATGTTTCGACAGTCGTTCTATCATGATCATCCACTGGCATCACATCAAAAACGAGGAAAGGTTCATCATCTTCTCCGATTTCGGGTTGAGAGACTGGTTCCTCCATGGCAGCTGGTTGATCTTTTTCTCTTGGTGATTGCGGCGGTGGTTCTGCAAAGAACAGCTCCCAACAAATATCTTGCTTCGAGGATTCCGGGCGCTCCATCCTAGTCTCTTCCAGTGGCTTTTCATTATCGAAGAATTTTACATCTCGGCTGATCAAAACTTTGTCTTTGTCAGGGGAGTATATGCGAAAGCCCTTGGTTTCTTCGGAGTAACCGATGAACACGCCTTCTCTGCCTCGTTGATCCAGTTTCCCTCTTCCGGGATCCCTGTCCAGGAAGTAAACCTTGCTTCCAAACGTTCTGAATTGCGAGATGTCAGGAATCTCTCCTGTCCACAATTCGTACGGTGTTTTGCCTCCGATACTTTTTGATGGCAGGCGATTACGGATTTAATTTACAGTATTCACAGCTTTCTGCCCAGAAGCGGTGAGGTAATCCGGCGTCGAACAACATGCACCTGGCAGTCTCCATCAAAGTCCTATTCATCCTCTCCGACTTCGCGTTTTGTTCAGGGTTGTGAGGGACTGTGAGGCGTCTTGTGATTCCGCGCTTCTTCAGGTAGTTGTTGAACTCTCGATTCAGGTATTCCCTGCCGTTGTAAGACTGGATCACCTTTACTAGTTTTCCTTTCTGATTCTCCATCCTGTTAACGTACTCGACGGTGGCTTCTTAGACCTCTGATTTTGCCTTCAGAAATCTCACTTCACACCAATGAGAGTGATCGTCGATGAATTCCAAGAGGTACCTTGAACCTCCCATAGATGGAGTCGACATTGGTCCACATACGTCCGTGTGGATCAAATCGAGTAGCCCCGCCCGTCGATCGGATTTCTTTGGAAACTGCGTCCTGGACATCTTCCCCTCGAGGCAGACTCTACAGTCCAGAGTCGTCGATGGATTCCTCAGCTCAACGCCAGAAACCCTCCCTTTTCTCACAGCTACCAAGATGTCGCCCACGTTGACATGTCCGAGCCGACGGTGTAGCAATTTTAGATCAATTATTTTGGGTGATGTAGCCATATTTGCTTGTTCTTGACTCTCACTGACGTAATATAGGTTATTCTTCCTCTCAGCTCGCATCAAGACTTCTCCTTTTTCGTTCACGATGACTGCGCCTTTCTTGTCAAAAATCACCTCGTGGCCGTGGTCGGTGATCTTTCCCACCGACAGCAAGTTTGTCCTGAGGTCAGGAACGTGAGAAACATCTGAGAGAGAGAGATCTATCTCTTCGTTCGCAATGCGGGTAGATAAGTGAACACTGCCTTTTCCCACGATCTCTGCCGTTGAATCATCAGCCAATTTCACCACACCCCTTCGTGACTCGTCGATCTTCGAAAAAATCGCAGGGTCGCCACAGATATGTGAAGTGGCGCCACTGTCGAGACACCATATACTGCGTACGCCACTGCTCTGAGTTGTCGTCGCCTGTAAGCATAGTTCTCGAGTGAAATTTGCCGATTGAGTATTAGAACTGTCTTTACCTTTGTTCTTCGATGGATCTCTTTGTTTAAATCTGCACTGCCTGGCTCGATGACCTTGCTTTTTGCACACGTAGCACCGGAACTCAGATCCGCCTCCTTCTGTTTCACTATTGTTGTTTAGTTTGGGTGTTTGTTTCTTATAGTTCTTGTTACCTGGACCAGTCTTCTTCTTGACGAACATAGCTCCCGCTATTTCACCTTGTGTGCTCGATTTTCGTGCGTCATCCTCTTCGATGATTTTGGTCCGAAGAGCCTCGGGAGTCGGTAGGTTGTCACGTGACTCTATTGCACACCTAAAGTTCTCGAACTGTGCCGGCAGCCTGTATAAACACAGAACTGTCAACAATTCCGGATTGATCGTCATGTTCATATCTCCCAATTTCTCCACTGTGTCGAAGAAATCATTCAGATGGTCACGCACATCGCCATCGTCCGCCAATTTTTGTAAGGTTAGCCTTTTCAGTAAGGTCGCCTTCCGAGCCTGTCCCTGAGATTGGTAGATCTGTTTCAGTCGTTGCCATGTATCACGTGCCGTGACACAATTCTTGACTTGCTTTATTTCACTTGGTGACATCGACAAAATGATCAGCGACCGAGCCTTTGATCCTTCTTGTTCCACTCTTGAATTGCCGCCGTGTTTGCATTTCCAGCCGCTTGTTCTGGTTTCGTAGAATTCCCGCCGACAAATTCCCACAAATCGCCCGTAATGAGGATAGCCTGCATCTGCACGGCCCACGTGTATAAATTATCCTTACCGAGGGGTTCAATTCTCCCAATACTTCCGGCGTTCATTTTTGAGGTTAACTTCTGGCACGTTTTTACGAATAATTACGATTTGTTATTTACGCACTTAGTCTCGCGCATCTGGACCCATAACCTGTAAGAGTATATAAGGAAACCAGAGATATATAAGCAAAGCGAACTGATGTGAGTTAAATAATAATAACGAACTGATGTACATGGATGGCAATAGCGGAACCGCGCAAACTAAACATGTGCGAACATGGCACATGTGTTTTAGACAAACTGAAAGCATAAAGGGCAGGTGGCAGCACCTTACATATATAGAACCGAATATTTGATAAATAAGAATAAAACCACTAAAGTTACAACAGTTTTATCCACCTAGTTATGTAGTAGCTAGCATTCTTGGCTGTCACAGTGCAGGCCTGGGTTCGATTCCCGGCTGGTCTGAGGGCTGGAACTGGGTGCACTCAGCCTCGTGAGGTAGAACTGAGAAAAGCCAAGTTCGATTCCTACCTATGCCATACTGGGAGTAGTTTTCCGTGGTTTCCCACTTCTATTCCAGGCTAATTTCGTGATACCTAACTTAAGGCCATGGCTGCTTCGTATCCAAATCCTGCCCCAATTACGAATACACACACTAGTACAGGCATCATAGGGAAACGGGTTATGAGAAAAATTCTGCACACACCCAAGTACACAGGGCTACATGACCACGATGTCACAAAGCTCCTATAAGTAAATTCTTTTTTTTTTGTTTTTATCAGTTGTGAAAACAGGTATCACGTTGAATAAGGCGCAGTTCTCATTTAATAAAGTAATTTGTTTTCAGCATGTGACATGCTCCTTCAGGCTGGAGACCACATGTATAACTTCAGCATGCAGTTGCCCACCATCTTGCCCTCATCCATGGAAGGTCGGTACGGGCACGTACGCTACTCCCTGGAGGCCTCTCTTGTCTGCGTGGCAGGAACTAATGTCTATGCTAAAGTCTACTTTTCCATATTCTCTCAACTGGACTTGAACCATGCTGTTGGTGTCAAGGTAAGAGGATGCATTAACTTTGTGTCTATTTGATGATGATGATGATGATGATGATGATTATAATTATAATTGTTGTTTTAAGGGGCCTAACATCTAGGTAATAATAATAATAATAATAATATTGTATGGCCTCGGGTGCCTGGTGCAAGCTTTGTTAATTGACACCCAAAGGGTAGCTTGCATATCGAATTTCGTCGTTCCCTTGAACGCTATGAAAGTCAAGGAGGTTAGATATCTAAACTCCTTGACATTACAGCGCTTTCAAGTAGAGAATGGAGGAACTTTGTGTTAGCGGAAAATCCCGAGATTAATTTTGCCATTGAACACGGCCTACTGAATTCAAATGGGTTCTTTAACATGCCAACAACGTATGACATGAGTGTCGTGATTTTTGTCGCCTTTCAAAAATCACTCACCATGGTCAGGAGCGAACCTGCAATCTTGGGGTTGGTAGTCCGACACTATAACCACTCACCCACCGTGGCAAGCAACATCTAGGTTATCGGCTCCTAATGGTCAGGGTGATAGCGAAAATGACAATGAAATGGAAACCAGAACGAAAATTAAGCCAGACTGAAAATATTTACATAATGGAACTCAGATTGAAACAACGTACAAAATGGAGAATGGCAATACTTACGAAAGGGAATTTAGAAGGAAAATACTCACAAAAGGAAAAGATTGAAAAATTGGTACAAAGTGTAGTTTAGGTTCAAAATACGTACAGAATGCTATGTAGAGTTGAAATACTTACTGTCCCATATAAATAAATTTATTTAGGCCAGACACCCCCGAAAGGGTTAGCGAGACAAAGCTCGTTGAGTGGAGGGAAGACCAACTTTCCAGAGCCGTGGCTGAGTGGTCGCTCGAAGAATAACGTAAGTCAAACAAGATTTTAAAATATGAAAATATATTGAGAACAAACAATTACAGGTTTAACAGTTGAGCAAATCAAATGAAATACCCTCCTAAGAAATTGTGGGAGAACCCCTTACTGAATAACATCTGGCTAGGCCAAGTACGCGCGGGAAACCACGATAAGAAAGAAAACCAAAAATAGGTAACCAAATAATATTAATTGAACAGAAAATAAAACCAGAGCAAGTCAACAACTTACAAGTCAGCATACATCAGTACCCTCTGTGGCTTCTGACCACGAGATCCATTCGCAATATTTGTTAAGTACCAAATCGAAAGATTCTGCCGAACCTCAAATGAAAATTAAATTTCACCCAAAATAACACGCGGGCACTCTTTTGGCAAATAGAAAACATGCACAAGGTGACAAGAGAATTAGTAAAGCTAATTTAAAGTTAGAAAATGCAAATTTTGCCAAGATGGCGTCACAACCGACGCTATCACCAAGCTTCAGGCATGAACACCAAAACTCGAAAAATCTGGCGAAAACAAGGCTTCCACCAAGTAATTTCTATTTCCACCACACAACAATTCATAAAGGACGATTTCATCAAGAATTAAATCATTTAGTTCTCAAAAGACCGCAAAATATCAACATTTAGACGGAGCGGAAAACTAATACGTCGAAACGTTCGGCCATGATGCCAATCAACATTCGTAGAATAATAATGGAAAACAAACTAGTGATGAAACAAAGGACAGTCACTAGTAATTAACACAGTTACCCACCAAAAGAAACAAGTTCTTCGATCAAAATTTGAAAACAGAAATAAGTAAAATTCTTAACTAAACCTAACTTATGTTGGCCACACTAAAGTTTGGTAGCAAGCTAATAGAAAATAATTTAACAAGATGGAAACATCATTTGCGCAAATGTTTGGCCCGTTAGAAAAGTTTCAAATCATAGAAATTAAGAAAGCTTGCTACTTAAAAAAAAACCTAAAGTCTTTGGTTCCCTATGTGGTCCAACAGATCACCTACGACACGATGATCATTAAATCTAAAAATATGATAAAGAATTCAAATTAAATAATTTATCCAAGTTTTCACCAAGTCTCAGAACAATCTGTAGTTGGCCATCTACTCCTACCTTCTAGTCCGGCCATGGGACGGAGCCCAGAGCCCCAACGTCTGCTTTCAACTTAAGTCATCTTGAGAGTGCGGCGTCTCCCAACACTCCGTCCGTTAGCCCGCCAGAGCGGCCCACGCGCATGCGCGCTACACACATAGTGCTGCCAAGTTTATGCAGTGGCAGATTTTGAACTACCGAAACAGTTTAAATTATCGAATGTTTCGTCAGGGTGGACAACATAATTGCCAAGAGACATTGCATATCCAATGCCCGAAAACAGTCCAGGTCCAATTTTAGGTTGGCATTTAATAAGCGGGAAGATCCTAATGTTTCATTGGTCACACGGTCACTTCACAAGTTTGAATTTGTATGACCGCGAATTCCGGACATCAATGTTCATCAATTTTGTCACAGACGACAAATAATGTCTTTAATGATATTCCCATTGTCGTCATAATATTAGAGACCAAGCGGTGATATTTGAAATTTTTACCCTATAACCTTTTGGGGCATGATTATACTTCATGAGGTCCACAATCACCTAGATTACCACTGGGTCCGAAGCTGGGTTCAGATTTTTAGTGACCTCTGGGTTCAGAACTGAGTCCAGGTTTATTTTCATGAAATAGGATTGGCGAAAGTTCAGGAAGGGAAAGTGTGCAGATGCAATCGGCACAGCCTCCCACCACGAAACGTCCACCAGAGGTGACGAGAGAGAGGGCAGACTAGATTGTAGAATCCATGCATAGTTTGGCTTGAGCTCACCGACTGACAGTCACAACCTGTCACAGCTACTCCATCTCCTGAGCGTGATACCAGATATCCCCAACATCGACCAGCAAGGCTGCAGAACCAGGTACCAGATGTCGACGGCTCGAACGAAGCGACAGTAACCCGTGCACTGGCTACTATCACGTTGTTTGAGGAGAATTCCCCTCATCATTGACAGACTGCAACAAAATCAAAAACAGCAGAAGAGGGCACAAACACTAAAGTTCTCTCACAGGATTCTTCTTCTCAGTCGACCTTGTCACCATTTATTTGTCACTACTTGCATACGAAGCACACGCGTTATTACTTGTTTTACTCTCATGACTTGAATATTCAGGTAAGAGACTTGATAGTTTCAACTTTGGCCATGAAGTTATAAGTTACAATTTAAGATAACAAAATTATGTATATTAAAGAAAAGAACATCACAACACGATGTTCGGGAAGTTAACTAGTTCCCCAACCAAAATCCTAACGGTTACATTATAAACTTTTACTATTATCATTGACGGGAGCAATCAGAACCATAATGTTACCCCTCAGAACATGGTGACATGGCAGATGGGAACAGACAAGGATAACAGAACCATCCGAGCCAGCTCCAGATTTGAGACAACTCCTATCAATTACATTAGTTAAGAAATTAAACTTCAGTTAACAGAAATCAGACTGCATACCAAACTACACTCTCTCATTCATCATAGCTGCTTAAGGAGAGAACAAACTCTCCACTCACTGCACGAGAGAAAAATAAAAACTAAACATGCTCACATCTCAACTTCAACACTACCACCGAACAAGAGTACCTTTTCAGAACGCATACTTTACTCACGTTTCACCATACACAACAGTGATCTTTTAGAATGAACCAGACACACCCATGGCACCAACTTCAATGAACAGCAATAAGCCACATCCACTCCACGTACAACGACAACAGAAATCGTTCTGCTCACTCAATGCGACCACTCGACTAGACAATCTAGGTCACCCAATTCAACCAACATTACAGCACCACAAACAGGCTGCAATCATCACGCAACCAACAACAACCAACGTAAGATACAAGTATTCCACTACGAATCATCTTACCCCCTTTTACCCTCACAGAACAAGAATGCCCACGAGCAAATGCAGGTCATCCTATCCTCGAATGAGTTGATCACAACTCCATCACTTACACTCAAACAAGGAATGACAGTTTACACGACTGTTATCCAGTTTACACAACATTATCAAGAAGAAAGACCTGAGACGGTGAGAACGCCTATAACAGGCTTTCGTCAACAAGGAAAAGAAAGGTAATTGTCGACGAAACTAACTCAGTTATGTCGCACTTAACCACCCACATCATCAGCTTCTGCGAGCAACTCAACTCCATTTCTTACAACCAACATCTCCACGGTACCATGGTGCTCAAGTTCCACCAAAATCACAACTCCAGTCTTCACTGGCAACTCACTCCGACATCACAGTTCAGTACTCTAGCAGTTCCAACAACAATGAGCAATATTCGTCAATATTTACCATCTACCAGTTCCCGAAACAAAACCCTCCAAGGACTACATCTTACTACTTAATGACTGGCAGCAACCTCGAGATCACCAGGCTCACGTTCTCCTGCTGTAAAGCTTTACAGTACGACAGGTGAGTTCGAAATATGCATCTTCTCTCTGCATCTTCTAATAAAACAGTTACTTCTGTCGGAAATGACAAGACTTTATACGGACCAGTATATTTGGGAAGCAACTTTCCTGAGACCTTATTTCCAGGGGTTTTCTTCCAGAAATTCTTGACTGACACCAAATCATTCACCTTAAACTTCCCTTGAACTCGACCCTTGTTATAACGAACAGCGAGTTTGTCGTGAGACACCTTAATCGCTTCCTGAGCCTCCTTCCATATTTACTCTTTCAGGCGACGGCTGATCAGGCAACAAATCATTCAACGACCACAGATTAGTCAATGACGAGTTCGGTGCGAAAGCACATATTAAGGAGAACGGTGTCTTTCCATGTGATTCATGATCCGCCGTATTGAATGCATAAGCCAACCAATGCAGCGATGAATCCCACCTTGCATGGTTGTCCCTATGATAAGCAATGAGAGCAGCTCTCAAATTCCTATTTACTCGTTCCGCCAAACTGGGGTTTGGGTAATACGGTGTCGTAGTTATATGAGATATAGAATAATCAAAACAAAAGTTTCTCATTTGAACGGATGTGAAAGTCTTAGCATTGTCTGAAATAAGATACTGACACGGACCAAAAGATGTGAAAATACTCTGCAAACATTTAATCACAGAAGTAGAATTACTAACTTTAGTGGGGAAAATCCAACAGAATCTAGAAAAGCCATCGACACAAACCAACGCGAACCTATTTCCAACCTTGGACCTCGGAAAAGGCCCAACGAAATCCACGTACAGCCGTTCCATGGGTCTTGACGCGGGCTCAGATGGTAGAAACCCCACCTTGCTCGAGACTGCGGGTTTACTTACGTTACATGAACGACATCCTAGCACAAACTTTCGAATATCACAATCCATTTGTTTCCAAGTGAAAGATTTACGGATCTTTTGCCTAGTCTTAAATATCCCCAGATGACCTCCCACTGGAGATTCGTGAAAATACCGAAGCATACCATCAACCAGCTGAACCGGCAACACGAACTTAGGTCTCCTGTCGTGCCTAGCAACACAACACAATACTCCAGAACGCAGAAAATAAGGATGAACAGTCTCTCCATTTGACAATTTACTGATGATCCCTTCTAAATTAGGATCCTCTCTCTCGTGAATAGCAATGTCCTCAAAAAGTAAAGGTGAGTTGTTCAGCATGTGTTGAGCGGAATTCGCTCCCACCACAACATTACTCACAGCGACTGTCTCAACTCCCTTCTTCCCTAACGGAACTTCTTCATACATCCTACTCAGAGAATCTGCCACCCCATTTTCAGAACCTTTGATATGGCGCACCTTAAACTTAAACGATGATATACGTGTTGCCCACCTTGCAATGCGCCTGGTCTTCCTCGGCCTTGCTAACACCCAACTCAGTGCTTGATTATCAACTTCCAACTCAAATTCCACATGTTCGATGTACAACTTAAATTTCTCTAACGCGAACATCACTGCTAGTCCCTCCAGTTCGTAGACAGAATATGAAGATTCAGGTTTGGTTAAAGTCCGAGATGCGAAAGCAATCGCCCTCCTACCATCATCTCCTTCTTGAAGTAAAACGGCGGCAACAGCTCCCAGTGAAGCATCGGTCTGAATAATAAACGTTTTGTTGAAATCTGGGACAGCCAGTACAGGTGCGTTACACAAGGCATCCTTAAGATCGTCAAATGCAGCTTGCTGCGACTCGCCCCACTCAAACGGAACATTCTTCTGCCTCAACTGATTCAACGGAATGGCACGACGAGCAAAATCCGGGATGAATTTTCTAAAGATATTTATCATGCCCACAAACCGAGCTACCCCTTTAACATTGACAGGCACCTTGTAGTCTCTGATACTCTGCGTACGAGATGGATCGACAGCAACTACCTTGGCTGACACAATGTGTCCCAAGAACGAGATCTGTGACTTAGCAAAGGAAGTCTTAGAAATTTTCACAGTTAACCCAGCATTTTTGAGTCTCTCAAACACTTCTCTTAAGTGACGGACATGATCCTCGAAATTTTTACTGAACACCACCACATCGACTAAATAGTGGTACAAAAACTTAAATTTTATGCCTGAGAAAACGCGATCCAATAACCTGCTCAAAACAGCTCCTCCAGTACTCAGACCAAACGGTAATCTATTATACTCAAACAAATTCCAGTCCGTGGCGAAAGCAGTCAAATGCTTTGATTCTTCAGCCAACGGTACCCGATTATATGCTTGTGTTAAATCAAGCAGCGAAAAGAAACGAGCGTCTTTAAACCAAAAGAAGCAGTTGTACAAATCCGGCAAAGGTATGGACTCTTGAACCACTTTCTTATTAAGTCTCCGATAATCGACCACCGGCCGAAAACCACCGTCAGGTTTCGGAACCAAAAACATCGGCGAAGAGTATGGAGAAATTGACGGACGAATAACACCGTCAGCCAGCATTTTATCAATAATCTTTTTTAATTCTGCCATCTTGGGTGGACTCAACCGATAAGGCGGATGACGAACAGGAATGTCATCTTCGACAATTATTTTATATGACATTAAATTGGTCACACCTAGTCTTATCAGTGAATACCTCAGGATACTCTGAACACAAATTTTGAATAACACAAGCTTGACCATCAGAAAGATTGCCCAAATCGAGGTCATCAACCCCAAAACTTGCCTCCTCCTCAACTTTCTCCTCCACGTCCACATGACCGGTTCTAATATCATATCTTTCGGAAGACGAGAATTTCAACTTAATCTCTGGACAAAAGTTAAACCAAAACGACTCTCTCCCCACATCCAATGTCACTCCAGAACGAGACATAAAATTTGCCCCTAAGATAACAGGACAAGACAACTTGGCAATAATCCAAAATGGAAACTTCCAAGTAAAATTGTGGATGCGAATTTTCAACTTAACCGAACCAAGAATATTTAACGATGAATCTTTTGCTGACACAAGTTTAACGTCCACCTTGGACAACGCTGGAAACTTACAAATCCCTTTCATGGCCTGATACCAATCTTCACTCATTAATGATGCTGCACTACCCGAATCAAGCAAGGCACTCACGTTAGCATCATTTACAAGAATCCTGATCACAGGAGAAGGTAATAATGAATTTAAAGAAATTTTTGCACAATTTTCCCGACCAACCTTAGATTCACAAACAGTACCTGACATCGATAAAACCTCATCAGCATGGTCACGATGCCAGTTCCCCTTCTGTCAATCTTGCCTGCAATTACACTCTCGATCAGAATGACCACTTCCACCACAACGATCACAATGTATAACATTAACTCCTTCACGAACTGTGGCACCCTGTCCGACAATCGCACCTCCTCGATCCTGACCATTCTGCACACGAGCATTTCCATCACGACCCTGATTCTGAGGAGCTCTCACTTCACGATTTCTATCCTGCCCTGCTGGAGGACGAGTATTTCCCCAACGATTATTCCTACCTTGAAATCTGTTATTATTATTCCAACGAGGTGGCATTTCCTTCGGCCTGTTACGATTCAACTGACTCACATGACCTCTCTTCGATTCATTCTGTATTACAGACTCAGCATGGACTACAACCTCATTTAACTCCGACACAGTTCGAGCACGGTATCCTACCCTCAATACGGACCTATACTCAGGAGTAATGCCATCCAATATGTGAGAAACAATTTCCCCTTCAGTGAAATTGACAGAAAATACCTACGCAAACTTAAGAATATCCTGCACGTAAGAAGTCAATGACTCCCCAACACACTGGAGACGGTAGAAATACTGGTGTTCAATCAGACCTATCGCTCTTGAAGGCACAAAATTTTCTAAAACCAACCCAATAAAAACCATAATTCTAGTATTCTTTGACATAGCTTCAACTACCATTTTCCTCATCAGTCCACTAGTAAGTGGGAACATTAATTGATATATTTGTGCATCAGTTACATCGAAAACCTCAGCATATTCTTCAATTTCAACTAACTCTCTCAAAAACATGATAATTCCGTCAGTAGGTTGCCACACAAGCTGTCAACGGATGAGCCAAATTTCCAAAATTTTTCTGCGTGAACACAGAACGACCCGAGTTTCCTTCTCTCGAATCACCATAACCTGCTAATCCTTCTCCACGTCTCACTCCACCAATTGTTTGATTATCGAAATCACCCCGATCATAGAAATTGAATCTGTCCTTTGACCTTCGGTTACGCCCTTCTGCTGATGACGATAAAGGAACTCTCTGACCATCCGATAAAGTAGATCGATCCACTCGACTAACAGTAAACCTATCCGTCCTAGGCAACTCTCTCATATCACCCCAATCAACCAAATTAGCACGTCTACGAACACTATCACTACTGGATACCGAACACACAGGTCTAGAATTTGCATTCGAATAAGAATGCTTAACACCACCATACGAGTTACTCATAGTATAAACAGGAAGTACGTTACCCACGTTCACTGATCTAGCACTGGCAACACGACCCACAGCTTCTGTTCTTAACAACGAACGACGTTCATACAGGTTAGGCCTAGCATCAAATTCAGTGCTTCTGTCTTCAACACGACCACCATACACAATAGAGGAAGTTGGCACTCCTATCCTAACATCTGACAACACAGAAGTTTCCCTAACCAAATTCAACTGAGCTGGATACGCCTCCCCAAGACTCAACTGATTTATCCGTGTCACTTCACCATTTACTACCGACCTCGTAGCAGAATCACGAGTACTTTCCTTTCTGAAATCAACCTCACTACGACCATTTCTACGCACAGGCACATTTATAACGTTAACAGGTTGCTGAAATACAGGATTAGCCACGGTAGCACAATTCATACCATCACCATCTACAGCCACTGCATCAACTACAGGATACAAATGTGAACCACGTACTACAATACCACTACGTTGCACTACACTTGGTACATCAACATTTCTATCTCTGAGAGAGTGAGGTACATCACAATTTCCTTCTCCAACAACCGATCGAACTGAACTCCGATCACCACTATCAATACTAGACTGACTACGATCATCCAACAACTGATTAACACTTTTAAAATCTTCTGTCCCAAACACAGGATCTGATTCCTCAAAAACCTTTTCAGCACATTTGACAAGATTTATTTCAGCCTCAATGATCTCCATTAACTCCTCATCTGACTTATGAACTGACACGACAAAAATGTCCTAGCAACGTGTAAACAGATAACGCAGCCTAGCCCGCAGTCTATCATACTGAGATGAAGTACCATACTCTTCAAAGAAAAATAAATTCACAATACTACTACACAAATCCACTTTATATTGCATCTGGAACTTAGATTCAGCTCTGCATCCTGCTCGAATATTGGCAATTCAACAGGAACGACCAGATTCTCGCTCAGCCTCTCACGAGCCAACACCAAGTCTGATGGCACCACCATGCCTCTAATTTGTAGCTCATATAAGCCACTTCATCCTCATACAGATATTTGGGATCAGGAACATATCTCTCCGCCATGACAAAAGAGAAACAAAACACAAATATTAGAATATAACCCAATCAGAGCCCTACCTAATGAATAATTCAGAACTAGTTTCACTTGTTCAACTGCCAATCTGTTTAAGATTTTAACTGCATAACCTTTGCACCACATAAAATGATGCCTGAAAAGCAAATTTTAACCATCACGATACCCTTCCTACGACCACCAGCACGAAATACTTACAGAGGAAGCTACCATTTCTTCTAACATTAGGATGCATGACAAAATCAGCCGGCTTTCAGAAAATCGAAAAACCACCCTAATGCTAACATAACTTCTGTCCCATATAAATAAATTTATTTAGCCAGACACCCCCGAAAGGGTTAGCGAGACAAAGCTCGTTGAGTGGAGGGAAGACCAACTTTCCAGAGCCGTGGCTGAGTGGTCGCTCGAAGAATAACGTAAGTCAAACAAGATTTTAAAATATGAAAATATATTGAGAACAAACAATTACAGGTTTAACAGTTGAGCAAATCAAATGAAATACCCTCCTAAGAAATTGTGGGAGAACCCCTTACTGAATAACATCTGGCTAGGCCAAGTACGCGCGGGAAACCACGATAAGAAAGAAAACCAAAAATAGGTAACCAAATAATATTAATTGAACAGAAAATAAAACCAGAGCAAGTCAACAACTTACAAGTCAGCGTACATCAGTACCCTCTGTGGCTTCTGACCACGAGATCCATTCGCAATATTTGTTAAGTACCAAATCGAAAGATTCTGCCGAACCTCAAATGAAAATTAAATTTCACCCAAAATAACACGCGGGCACTCTTTTGGCAAATAGAAAACATGCACAAGGTGACAAGAGAATTAGTAAAGCTAATTTAAAGTTAGAAAATGCAAATTTTGCCAAGATGGCGTCACAACCGACGCTATCACCAAGCTTCAGGCATGAACACCAAAACTCGAAAAATCTGGCGAAAACAAGGCTTCCACCAAGTAATTTCTATTTCCACCACACAACAATTCATAAAGGACGATTTCATCAAGAATTAAATCATTTAGTTCTCAAAAGACCGCAAAATATCAACATTTAGACGGAGCGGAAAACTAATACGTCGAAACGTTCGGCCATGATGCCAATCAACATTCGTAGAATAATAATGGAAAACAAACTAGTGATGAAACAAAGGACAGTCACTAGTAATTAACACAGTTACCCACCAAAAGAAACAAGTTCTTCGATCAAAATTTGAAAACAGAAATAAGTAAAATTCTTA
Organism: Meconema thalassinum; assembly: GCA_946902985.2. Classification (NCBI taxonomy): domain Eukaryota; kingdom Metazoa; phylum Arthropoda; class Insecta; order Orthoptera; family Tettigoniidae; genus Meconema; species Meconema thalassinum. The sequence goes on from OX336395.1 coordinate 198,157,011, forward strand.
ACTAAACCTAACTTATGTTGGCCACACTAAAGTTTGGTAGCAAGCTAATAGAAAATAATTTAACAAGTTGGAACAATCATTTGCGCAAATGTTTGGCCCGTTAGAAAAGTTTCAAATCATAGAAATTAAGAAAGCTTGCTATTTAAAAAAAAAATAACTAAAGTCTTTGGTTCCCTATGTGGTCCAACAGATCACCAACGACACGATGATCATTAAATCTAAAAATATGATAAAGAATTCAAATTAAATAATTTATCAAAGTTTTCACCAAGTCTCAGAACAATCTGTAGTTGGCCATCTACTCCTACCTTCTAGTCCGGCCATGGGCCGGAGCCCAGAGCCCCAACGTCTGCTTTCAACTTAAGTCATCTTGAGAGTGCGGCGTCTCCTAACACTCCGTCCGTTAGCCCGCCAGAGCGGCCCACGCGCATGCGCGCTACACACGTAGTGCTGCCAAGTTTATGCAGTGGCAGATTTTGAACTACCGAAACAGTTTAAATTATCGAATGTTTCGTCAGGGTGGACAACATAATTGCCAAGAGACATTGCATATCCAATGCCCGAAAACAGTCCAGGTCCAATTTTAGGTTGGCATTTAATAAGCGGGAAGATCCTAATGTTTCATTGGTCACACGGTCACTTCACAAGTTTGAATTTGTATGACCGCGAATTCCGGACATCAATGTTCATCAATTTTGTCACAGACGACAAATAATGTCTTTAATGATATTCCCATTGTTGTCATAATATTAGAGACCAAGCGGTGATATTTGAAATTTTTACCCTATAACCTTTTGGGGCATGATTATATTTCATGAGGTCCACAATCACCTAGATTACCACTGGGTCCGAAGCTGGGTTCAGATTTTTAGTGACCTCTGGGTTCAGAACTGAGTCCAGGTTTATTTTCATGAAATAGGATTGGCGAAAGTTCAGGAAAGGGAAAGTGTGCAGATGCATTCGGCACACTTACAAAATGCAAGTGAAATTCAAAATACTTACAAAACGCAAATGAGATTGAAAATACGTACAAAATGCAATTGAGGTTCAAAATACTTACAAAATATAATTGAAATTGAAAATACACAATGCAATTCAGATTGAAAAATGCCCATTTCAGATTCCAAATACTCACAAAGTACAATTGAAATTCAAAATACTTACAAAATGCAATTGAAATTAAAAATGCTTTCAAAATGTATGGTAGATTCAAACTACTCATTTGGTTTGATAATACTTACAAAATGCAATTTAGATTGAAAATACTTACAAAATGTAATTTAGATTCAAAATACCCACAAAATGCAATTGAGAATCAAAATACTTACAAAATGCCCACCATACAAAATGCAATTTAGATTGAAAAATGCGGTTTAGGTTGAAAATACTTACAAAATGCAATTGAAATTCAAAATACTCACCCTAGTGCCAGCTCCTGCTTTGAAAGACTTACTAAAAAGCAATTTAGATTGTCAATCCTTACAAAATGCAATTGAGGTTGAGAATACTCGCAAAATGCAATTTAGATAGAAAAATACATACGAAATGCAACTTTGATTGAAAATACCTACAAAATGTGGTGTAGAGTCAAACTATTCACAAAATGGAATTTAGATAGATGGGGAGCCAATGCACAAAAACAGTGCGGGAATCTTAGACAGAAAAGAAAATATAATGAAAAGAAAAAGAAGGCTGATCCCTAGAAGAATGAGGGATCAGGAAAGATGAGAGAAGGGCCAAGTAAGGTGGGAAAGTGAAAGACTCCCTAGGCCTCGGGTACCCTAATACCGTCAGGATCGGAACAGAACAAGCCGATAGGAAAGAAGACGGAGAGGAGCCCGGTACATGTAAGGTAAGGGCACTTAAGATTGCGCACTTAATGTATTTATGTCCATAGATAAACAACTTTTGTGACCAATTTAACACAAAATTTATTAACAAGACTTCAAATAATTACGAACACAATGTGTATACAAAAAACACGAAAAATAATATAAATTAAATGTAAATTAATATTTTTAAATTAATTGCAGATGCGCAATCTTACAGGCACTGTCCTTTAAGAATGCGCATGGTGTCCTGTAAGAATGCACATTTGCATAATTCATATTTGAAGAGTCCTATGCCTTCATAGTTCGAACACCCTTCATGCCACCACCGTTTGCACCTACTACATTGCACCCAGTCTTCAATAATTGGATCTTCATACTCTTCGTCATAGCAAGGACACACGATTTTCTCTTCTTCGGCAGTTGTGACAGCTGACGAAGTTGACGCTACTGAACTTCCATCGTAGCGAAGAGTTTTCCTGCCGTGTTTTTTTTTTTTTTTGCTTGTTCATTCCTCGTTAGAAGGCCATTCTTATAAGGAGAGGAATATAGAATTTTAGACCTTTTGCAAGTTCTCTTTCGTTTGGTTGTTTGAGCTGCCTTTGGTAGGGGAGATATCATAGCAGGTGACACTTGTGGCTCGTCAATTTTTGAATTCTGAATTTGCTCCCCTACAGCAGGTTCTTTCTCCTGCACAGATGGGCGGAATGATACCTCCGAAGGAGCAGAGTCGTCATCCGAAAATACATTCCGGTTAAACGGATGAATTCCAGTTTTCATGAAAGCTTGAACGGCTATCTCCATCTTTGCTGCTCTCTCGTAGGTTGATTTGAAGATCCTGGCCACGTTGGCCTGTGTAATTGCATTGCTAGGATGATTCACCAACCACGTATCAGCTTCTTGAGAATAAGCTTTCTTCAGAGGCCCAAAAAAAGCCAACATCCAAAGGCTGAAAACAATTATTAATCAACTACCGTAATTAATTTCTTCCTTACCAATTTTAATCTGTTTCTCAAAGTGGATTCCTTGGTACCCAATGAAGTAGCCACTTTTGCTTGACTTTCACCATTTTCAATTCTCCTTCTGGCTTCCTCTAAGATTTCTGACGTAAATATAAGTTTCCTGTCTGATTTTCTTCAGTATGTTTAGCTCATACTGCCGTTAAATAGACGTCTGCAAGAAAGAATATCCTAGATATAAACTATTTCTACAGAACAAGAATGTGCCTGTAAGATGGCGCACATTGCCTGCAAGACTGCGCAGAATGCACGGTCTTACAGGCTTCTGCGTAGTTCAACACTTACGCTAGTAGGTGGCAGAAGCAGTTACGTATACACACACCGAGCCATTCACAGCCTTTGTTAGGAGTTCCCATTGTGAGAGTAGTATTTATTTCAACTATATCATAATTTAAATGAGTGCTAAGGCTTATTTTCTCAAGAATAAAAATTATATCAAATAGGATGATTAGTTATTCTTACCTCTTAATTCTTTATAGAATTAGAATCAGCAAAATCTTTCATAGTTTCGAAGAGCACTCTGCAAGCCAAGTTTCTCAACAGAATGGTTGGGTCAGCAGTGCTGCCAACTGTAAGAAAATGCCACTGTGCAATCTTAAAGGCTGCACAATCTTAATAGCCTTAACCTTAAGTGGAAGCAATGCCGGACTCAGCTGGGGTCCCGTGGTCCTCAACCCACGTCCCACTGGATGTGAGCCCCTGGGGGAGTGTCTATTGGTGATGGAAGTACCGGAATAATGCTACAAATTTGTTGATACACTCTAGAGAGCAATTAACCCTTTTGATGCCAAGCTATTACGATCGGTTATGTTAAAAAAGTCACGCCAAGTTTAGTAAAGTTGCAAGTTTTTTTTTTAAATAAAAATTATCTCCTACGTACATTTTTAACCCTTCCCGAGCGGAATACGGATATATCCGGCGCATGCTTTTCAGCCGCAAGTGGGAAACTAATATATCCGGAAAATTCGAAAATATAAATATGGCGCCATTTTCCGTCAAAGTAGTTAATGTTAAACACAGGAGATGGCACCACTATGCAGACACGTGTTTGATAGTTAATTATGTCTTCCCTAGAGACCTCTTTGACTTAACAAATACCTGCAGGCAGTTGTTGCACGTGTCATTGCATAGTTGAAGTGAGTGAATTTTTGTAGTATTTATTTGGTGATGTGAGCATAATTTCATGGAAAAGGCTATGGAATGATGAAGATCAGAGCCATAAAAGCATCCACTAGGGAATGGTTAAGATGAAATATTGATATTTTTATCGTTGCAGGTAAATACCGTATTTACTCGTATAATCGTCGCACCCCTACTTTTCGAATCAAAATGTGGTTTATAAAATTTAATTGCATAATCTTAACACCCTACCTTTCGAATAAAATTTGATTCATAACATTTCATGGCGCACTCAGCTCATAGCTCATAGCACATTTGTATTTGCGTGCCAGTCCGTTACACACGCTGCCATATTTCAATCGTACGCGAGCTCTGTTGTTAACCAGCCGTGACCTTGTTTGAAGAAAGAAGTCTCTGTCTTTCCTTCTGTGCATATGGGCTATGACTCACTCTATGCAACAGGTGGCCGGCCGGCCGGCATATGTTCGCCAGTCTACATTGTCAGAAGAAAGAAGCCTGTCTCTCTGACTGCAGGCTATGACTCACGATCATCTAGCCCAATGCACGCTAAACAGCGATCGTGTTCAACGCCTTCCGGTAGAGTGAAACTTGTGTAGACCTGTTGCTTCCGTGAGTTAGCCTCGGAATGATGGGATTCAATAAGCCGCCTTACAAAGCGCTGCTAGCCCCAGTTCGCCGAAGGTAAAACAAGCCTGACTGCTATTGGCGGATTCTTATGCAAGGGACGCCTCGTGCCAGTCAAGCATCAGCGACTTCCATGGAAACATCGCAACAGAGACCCGTGAGTGATCTTAAGCACGTGTTGTCCGCAATGAGAAAATACAAGAATTATAAGGTGATCTTGATGAAAGTGAAATGCATGGAATTACATAATAAACAAATAATATTAAGAAAGAGTCAGCTGACTGCAACTTGTTCAAAGAATACTTGTTATGAATTCAGTTATTCGTGGAACTTTAAATCATCTATAAATCCAGAGAGAGAATGATTCCCGCTGTTTTGGTTACAACACTGAAAGCGCTATGTGGCTGGAAATAATATTTCTTTTTATTAAAATAACAGGGCCCATGACACTCGAGGGTTAATACCTGATGGCGCAGACCTGCGCGCACTTGAGGTAGTTTGCGGCTGTGTTACTGTAGCCACACCAAGTTTAGAGGGTGACATTTCGTTAATTGAGATCTTAACTCGCAATATAATTACAGACACCCAGAGCTGGTGCAAACACTTCCTTATCAAGGAGAAAAGTGAACGTTCCTCCCCTATCTACCATGGACTTGCCCGCATGCTAGATTCGCTGTGTGCACAGCTGAGTTTTTACGCCGTCAAGTATTAACCCTTACCCCTCGTCAGTCGGGCGAGCCCCGACATAACAAATTTCCCGTTCCAGTCGTGTGTCGGGCGAGCCCCGACATCATAATTGTGTCCTCTGCTGCATTAATTATTTTTCATTTGCGTTTGGTGTACAAAATTTCAAGGTTCAATATTCAATTGGCGTTTAGTGTCTTGGATTTACCAACAATTTTTAATTGGCGCTAATACCTTAACACTCGTATGTGATGTGGAATGCCATAATGGAATGTATATATGATCTTTTGCGATTCCTACGCTAAGCTTTTAACTCTCGAAGACCGAACATTACTGCCTACTGGCCATGGGTACGTATTGCAATGCGCAAGTATACTTGCACGACCGTAGGTCGGTAATATCTTTGAGGTTGAGCCAAAGGTACTCCAGAAGCCTGTGGTAACTGGATGGGGAGGGCCCACGGAAAATAAATGGTGGTTGGTACGCGTGGATGTTGACGGGGTGGAAGGAGTACCTTTGGTTGTCGGTATGTGTGTTTGAATGAGTGCACAATTGAATGGACGTTGATGGTTTGCCGTAAAACTTACTACACTATGCTGTAAAGGGTTAAATACGAGCTGTAGGGAGAGCCAAGAGAATTTTAAATCGAGGGGTAAGGGTTAAGTATAGTATATCAGGGATGGGTAAGTTTTTTTTTTTTTTGCACACAGTCCTCGTCGGTACTTATTAGTGGCCGAGACTGAAGTGAACGGGAAGGGAGGGTGATGCGTTAGACATTCCACAATAGATGGCCTTGGTGCGAATGATGTCTGGTGCTGTACTGTGGCGATGAAAACCTGTCCGAATTAGTGAAGCCTGAAATAGTGAGGGCTCACTGTATATGAAAAACAAACTTTGAAATTTATATATAGATTATTTTTAACCCTCTTAGTGCGAGGCCCTAGCTGCGTGCTCTGAGCTACGAGTGCTAGTGGGAAATAGTCCATTATGCAGAGGTGGAGGTGAACAAGCACAGCTTCCTTATTGTTCGAGCTATTTCTTTAGGAATTTCACCACATAGTTCTCTGCACTCTGTTTGTATCATAATTTCATCTGAGACATGCTTACTGAGACCTAAATGTTTAAATAAATCCCGTTCACTTCACTCGCGGCCAGTAATAAGTACCAAACGAGGACTGAGTGCAAAAAAAAAAAGTAACCCATATCTTGTATACTAAACTCAAATTTTGGATATTTTTTGACCTACTTCTATTCTTCGTGAAAAGTTTTGTATGGAGCAATGCAAGTTATGGCTCTGAAACATGGACTCTGCGACAAGCAGATGTATCAAAACTTAGGGCATTTAAGATGTGGTGCTGGCGACGACTACTAAAGATACCTTGGACTGATTAAGTCATGAATGAGAATGTTCTCAAAAGAGCAAAGGAGACATGTGCCTTGGTGAATACTTAAACAGAAGAAAGAATAGTTTTGTTGGCCATTTGATTCGTCATTCTGACTGGTGCACCACACTTTTCGAAGGGAAGCTAGAAGGAAAGGAGAGTCGAGGAAGACCAAGGACTCAATTTATAGACAGCATTAAAGGCAAGCATACTTATTGCCCTTTGAAGCTACAGGCCAGTGGAAGAAGACGCTTTGGAAGACATTCATGTTACCCACCAACCTATACCAAACCCAAAACAACTGTGAACCTGGGCTAGCCCAGTTGCGTGTGTTCAGCTGAGCACTGTTGCCACAGCGGAGATGACACAGCTCTACGCTCGCAGTATACGCGCGACCTGTTCCGTGAACACAAGGCGCTCCTAATGTAAGAACATGTACGAGCTGGGGCCTAATCCTACGGATATCTATGATCACAACGGAGTGTGCACATTTCTATAATTATGATATGAGGCAGATATAAGATATCACACAAACGTTATTCGTGCACGTGTCCACCTCCTCGTGTAGCAACCAGCATTCTTGGCTGTGGTCCAGGTTCGATTCCCAGCTCTGCCAAGCAATTAAATTCTAGTCTGAGGGCTGGAACGGGGCACACTCAGCCTCGTGAAGCAAAACTGGGAAGCTGTGAGTTGGATTCCTACCTAAGGCCGGTATTACACTATCAAATAAATTTGTCAAAGAAATTTTATCAAATATTTTATAAAACTAAACTTTTATAAAAGTTATACAAAGCAATAATCACACCATTACACTACATCAAATATTTTATCATAGTTCAGCAAAATGGATGAAGGAGAGTTCCTTCTTCACTTTACTGTATTACGGTAGTTGGCATTCTGTGGTGGCAATACCGGTATGGAAATGAAACGGAAAGATAAAGGGAACGTCTATGGGTTAAACCATGGGTCGCCCACGTTAACGTGTATTACGAGTAAAATCTTGGTGAACAAGCTGCAGTACGAGCACTTGAAAAAATTACATTAATATTTAATTATTTATAATTATGATGACATGAATTATGGTGACGTTCGAAAAAACCACTGCCCGAGCAAATAAAATTGAAACATACGAAGTAAAAAATCACGCCTTGAGTGGGATTCGACCCCAGGTCCCCTCGAACCAGTCGAGCGCTCTACTCATTGCGCTAATTAGACACTGCCATGTCACGGTTGGTTAGATGCATTACGTACCGGTAAAGATAAAGTGCTTATTTAACTCGTAATATCATAAGTGTAATTGAAAAATTATAATACAACTATTATAACATAAAGTGCACTCCTATTCATGGCTTATTTCAGCCTATTTAACTATTTCATTCCTCTTTATATCCTGAAATGCGCGTCCTTTGTGCGCAGCAGATATAGCCTCGGCTATTTTTACCCACAGTTTCTATCTGTTATTCATGTTTTACATCGTATACCATTCATTATGTAACATATTATGTAACATTTCATGCATTTCACACTCTGATATGAGCATATTATTTGTTGTGGTAATATTCCAGCTGTTATGATCCGCCATTTTGGTTTGAATCTTTTATCAAAGATACCATGATGCTCATACATTTTTTAAAAGAAATTTTATAAAACCACCTTTTATAAAAGATTTTCCCATTACACTGTCATATCTTTTATAAAAGATATTTTATCAAAGAACTTAGACAAATTTCTTTGATAGTGTAATACCGGCCTAAACCATCCTGGAAGTGGTTTTTCTTTGGATTCGTACTTCTAATCCAGACAAATGCCGGGATGGTACCTAACGTGCCATGGCCGCTTCCTACCCAAATCTTATCTGACTTACAAATACACACACTAGTACAGACATCACAGTGACAAAGGTTATCAGACAAATTCCACACACACCCAAATACACGGGACTACATGACCACGATGTCGCAAAGCCGCTAAAATAGTCATCAACAACAACCCGTGAGGTCTGGATTCGATTCACGGCTCAATCATGACATTTAGTTCTGGTCTCAGGGTTAGAACTGGCTACACTGTGCCTCGTGAGGTAAAACTGTGAGGAGGTGAGTTTTATTCGACTCAATTACAAATAAAAACATAATTGCTGATACCACAATAACACAGGTTATCAGATTTTGTGTTTTCACCTACTTCTTTATTTGAAAGCTTCTTTTAAAGGCCATATACCCTGAAAATTATATTTCTTGCCTGGCTGTGTAAAACTGTTCGGCTGCCACTGGGCTTGCTAAGGGACATTGTTATGAGCTCAAAACTTCAGCTCACAGCACTTGTTAAAGCTCCACTACTGAATTGTTATAGCAATACTGTCACTCTTCTTTATCTACCCTAGTGAACCTAAATATTTCAACACCTAAATCATTCCTTCTCTAATTATGCCTTCATTCAAGGGCAGATGTTATCTCCCGAATGGCTGGTCGTATCGTCACGGGGTTTGGACAGTCAGTTTCAAAATTTTTAGCTCTATAACATAGGGTCATGAAAATAATTGAATAATTAATTATTTTCGTGCGCGGAGAGAAATAACGATTTTGTACGGCGCAGCGAGCCCAGCTAGATGAGTTAACTTGGGTCTGGTATAGCAGCAGAGAGAGAGAAAATATAAATAACATTCACATCATAATTTGATGAATAAATGGAGAAGCAGCACCTCATACAGATACAGATGGAAAGGTAAATGGGCTCCCTGGGCATGGTTACAACGTACCTTTTCTTGATCTGTCTCCCATGGTGTGATACAAGTATTGATTGTAGGTTGTTGGAATTGATGATATGTGATATGTTCAACCATATTAGCAGGATGTTTTGCTTTTGCATGCTAATGCACAACCTCACACCAGTCAGAACACAAAAGGACTTGATCCAACATATCATTGCAACAACCCCTTTATAGTCCTAATTGTCTGGCTGCGTGGCTCAGGGGTAACGTTCTCGCTTGCTGAGCCCAAGGCTGCAGGTTCGAAACCTGGTGCAGTCAGCTGGCATTTGAGGGTGCGCAAATGCGAGGGAGCCGTGTCAGTACATTTACTGGCACGTTAAAGATCCCCTTTGGGGCAAAATTCCGGCACCCCGGCGTCTCTAAAAGCCAGGGTAGTTAAAAGGGACGTAAAACCAATAACATTATTATTATTATAGTCCTAAGGGGTCCCAGGAATCAACCTGGGAGGAGTCCTTACGGCTCTGGGCTAATGGGAGTGAAATGCGTTGTTGCATGTCAGCTGCGACTTAAACATATTGGATTCAGCAAGAGAATCCAACTTAGCCTCTTTCACTCCAACTCCAGCATGTAACCTACAAGAGGTGCCCCCTCTTAAGCCGAGCAACCCAGTGGAAGGTTGGGTAACCAATCCCAGCGGGAAGCTGGGTCGGCGAGCCGATCAGTGCTGGGGACTCCAAGGCTCACAACCTTGGCAGTACATTGGTCAGTGTGCAATATCACTGGCCCCCTATCTACAGTTTTTTCAACTGTGAAAAGCATGGAGGAAACGTCTGCTGAAGCAACTACCCCAGGTGGTAACCAATCCACCGTCGTCTTGCACGACGCATGCAGGCCTTCGGACTCTGGGGAGCCTGCAACGACATGCTTGGAGGTATCGGAGACTCCTACAAACAAGATCAGACACAAACGACGCAACTTCTTCGCAACATTCAACGTGAACTCCCTTATGAAGGTCGGTAAATTGAAACAACTGATTGACACCCTACATCATCAAATCCTGATCGCAGCAATTCAGGAAACAAGGTTTGTTGATGCAGAAGCTTTTGACTCCCAGGGGTATAGAATCTTCAAAGGTAAAGTCGGAAAACGTGTAGTAAAATCCATCCCCCACCTTGGCACAGGATTTGTGGTCAGTAAGAAGATTTTAGAGTCCATCACCAACTTCACGTCCCCCAACAGTCGAGTCTCGATCCTTTCGTTTCGGAGCACAAATAAAATCTACACCATGGTGAACGTCCATGCCCCAATTAATCAAGCTAACAGAATCGATCCACAAGGGACGGAAATATTCTGGGAAGAGCTTGAAGATATTCTATCCAAGATTCCCAAGGAACACATCATCGTCCTTCTTGGGGACTTCAATGCTCAGCTCGGTAAGGAAAAGAAATTCAAGAATATTATCGGAGAATACCCGGCCCACAGAAGAACAAACCGCAATGGAGAAAGGTTAGTGGAGTTGTGCAAGGCGTTCAACCTAGTGATGAAGTCAACCGCTTTCAAACGACTTCCTGCAAAACAGAAAACATGGACATCCCCAAATCCCCATCTCGGCGAATTCCAAATTGACCACGTTGCTATTTCTCGTAAATCTCGTAGAGAAATCCAGAATGTAAAAGTCTTAAGAAGCGCGAATCTTGACTCTGATCACTATCTTTCAAAGATAAAATTAAAACTTCTTCTAAGATCCACCAAGAGATTTCAGGGAAGAAAGATCAACAGGTTTGATGTGGAAAAACTGAAAACACAAAGCGAATTCAGTCAGAAACTTGAAACACTTGAGCCACAGAATTGGGAACAACTCAAAGAAGCAATTCTTGAAACGGCACAGGAAACCATAATGTCGATTATTCAGGTCCGTATTGACGTAACTATAACTTTGAAAGAATAATGGATTTTCCGCCTTCAATACTGTTTAATATATTTTGTATGAACTTGTACATGGAAAGTTTTTCCATTGTGTAGTTTTTGTTGGACAGGCTGAGGAAGGGGGAGTATTTACCCCCGAAACTAGTCCCTGTAAGTAATAGCATTAAACAGTATTGAAGGCGGAAAATCCATTATTCTTTCAAAGTTACAGGAAACCATCCCACTGACAAAGTTGAGGCGGCATCCTTGGTGGACTAATGAATGTGACGATGCCATTCACCAAAGGCGGCTTGCCTGGTTGCGATGGAACAAACAGAAGAATGAAGAAAACAGAGAGAGATTCCTGGTCGTGAGAAAGCAGACTGATAAAACCATACGTGGGATAAAACGAGCATTCCAAAAATATCAGTTGGCACAGATAGACCAAGATTTCAAAAAGAACAACACCCGTGATTTCTATAAAACCTTCAAGCAAAATCTCAGTAAATACACACCACCCAGTCTTCACTTTAGGAATCTCGATGGGAAAGTTGCTTACAATGACAAAGACAACTGCCAGATCCTGGCGAAATACTTTGAGTCCCTTCTCAATTGTGAGGCTCCAACATCGAAATTTTCCTTTCACAGTAATGTGCTCGTCAATCCAGACTCAAGTCCACCAACTAGGGAAGAAATCAAGCAGATCATTCACTCACTTAAGAACAATAAAGCACCAGGTGAGGATTCAATAGTTGCCGAACTCTGGAAATACGCAGGTGAAAAACCAGTCGACAAGCTAACGGATATCATCCGGGAGATTTGGGAAACAGAGAAACTGCCCAGTGATTGGACATCGGCCCTAATTCATCCCCTGCACAAGAAAGGTGATAAAGCGGACGTAAACAACTATCGTGGCATATCACTCCTCTCGATAACATACAAGATTCTCGCGGAAGCGCTTCAAACGAGAGCGGAAGCACAGCTCGATCAACACCTGGACGAATACCAAGGTGGATTTCGAAAGGGGCGCTCTTGTGTTGAGCAAATCATGAATCTAAAATCAATTCTATCGTACATGAATCTGAGAAGTAAGAAATTTGTTGTGACTTTTGTTGATTTCAAGAAGGCACGACTTGCTGGATCGAAGTACCCTGATCCAGGTTTTATGAGAATTTGGTTTAGATAATAAGACAAGAGCAATCATTCACCAATCCCTATTGGATACGGCTTCCGAAGTGAAATTCAGGGGAGAGATTTCTGAATCCTTCGCAATACGGACAGGGGTGAGACAGGGAGATGGGTTCTCGCCTCTTTTATTCAACTGTGTTCTTGAGAAAGTTATTCGAGAATGGCGTAAAGAATTGTGTAAGGATGGTATAGAGAATGGGGTCAGACTAGGTTGTAAGAACAAAAACCTGACAATCGACTGTTTAGCTTTCGCAGATGATGTTGCAATTGTCTCTAATTCTCTTGACACAGCCACACAACAAATCAATCAATTACAGGTGCAAGCAGCAAAGGCAGCTCTTCAGATTTCGTTTGAGAAAACGCAGTTTATAACGAACATCAAGTCGGAACCCAGAGAACTTATGGTGAATGGAGGACAAATAAAACAGGTAGAGAAATTCAAATACCTGGGTGAATGGATTGAGCCCAACATTCGTGAAAAGGAAGCCTTCGTGGCACGGATTAACAAAATGGAAATGGCTTACCATTTAACCAAAGACATTTACAAATCACGATCAATGTCCTTCAAGGCCAAAGTGAGGCACTTCGTTACCGTTATTCGCCCGGAGGCGTTATATGCATCAGAATGCCTGGCGATGAATAAGAAAGGCCTGGCAGAACAACTCGAAGCCAAAGAGAGGAAGATTCTGAGAAAGATCTTGGGCCCGGTCAAGGAACGAGGAGAGTATAGAAGACGACACAACGATGAACTCTATCTACATGTGGAGAAAATAACGGACACCATTCGCAAAAGAAGACTCTCCTTTTATGGCCATTTAACACGAATGAACTCTGGAAGATTGTCCAATCGAATCTGTGCCTACTTTGTGGGAAAGAAAACCAAAGGGATCTGGTTTACAGAGGTGGAAAAAGACCCACAAGAACTGGGGATATCACATGAGGACATCTTGGAACGTGACTCTTTGAAGAAGAAACTTGGGGAGATACGGAGTTTTCAGCCAAAACCTATAGTGAAAACTGGCAAGAAGTGGACCGAAGAACGAAGGGAAGCTCACCGAAGAAGAATGCGCGAATACTGGGCCAATGTGAAAGAACGAGGGAAAAGGCAGTTGAAATGACGTGGTCCATAGACGACCGAAACGATTAAAAAAAAATAAATATATAGTCCTAAGCTGGAACCATACGAACACCCTCTCTTTGGTGAACTTATGACTCACTTCGCGGACAGAGGTTTGAAAATGACTCCCTTGTGGAGGATGTTACACTGTGGCATAGACTTGCTGGGCCAGGCTCTTACCATACAGGAATACGTGCACTCATTCCAAGGTGACATAAGGCTGTTGAAACTGATAGAGATTATGTGGAGAAATGACATTTTGTGCCAACAGGATTTACCTTGTACATTCGTAAAATTGTCACACCATACATTTCAAGTAACAAAAATTGGTTTATAAAATTTCATCGCATAATAGTTGCATGCCCACTCATATTTTTGCACATGCGCTGCGAGTTTACAACCTGGCCTGACCTAGTTGGAAGAAAGGAGTCTCGCCTCTGTGCATGCAGGCTATGGCTCGCGCTAAGTGAACAGCTGACACTCAACACGCTAGACAGTGGTCGCGCTCAGCACCATTCCAGGGGAGTGAAACTTGTATGGACCCGTCGCTTTTGCGAGTTGGCGTTAGAATGATGAGCTTCAATAATCCGCCGTACAAGTGCTGGTAGCGCCAGTTCACCCACGTGAAAACGGGCTCGACTGCTAATGGTGGAAACTTACTAAAAGGACACCTTGCGCCATCCCCGTGGATACATCGCAACAGAGACCCATGTGTGGTGTTACGCCTGTGGTGTTCACAATGAGAGAATACAGGAATTATATCACGATCTTGATGAAAGTAAAATATATTGGATTACAAATTAAGGAAATAATGATGCAGTATATTAAAAGAAAATTGTGGTTTTTCTTCTTTGAACTTTAATATTCTTTGCATAATTGTCGCACCCTGCTTTTCTTTCACAAATTTGAGGCTAAAAATATGTGATGATTATGCAATTTACTGTACCAATTTCAAAGGTGTAGAGTAAAATTTGGATTTAAAAAAAAAAAATAAAAAAAAAAATGGTGCATTAATTTAGGAGTATCTTTGTATATAGATATTAACTCACAAGTGCTGTCTTACTTTCTAACAGGATCCAATACGGACGATTGAGGAGAAGTTCTTGTGCTGCTGTTGCTGTAAGTCTGGCCCTATTACCGCCGTGGTAAGTCTACCAGCCTCAGGGTTCGTACCTGGGCAACACATCCCGATATCCGTCGAGGTGGACAACATCACCAACAAGAATTTATCCACTGTGATGTGCTCCTTGCAGAAGGTAACATATACTGCTTACAATGATGATGATAATTGTTGTTTTAAGGGGGCTAACATCTAGGTTATCGGCCCCTAATGGTGTGAGTGATCGTGAAGATGAAAATGAAATGTAAACTATAACTAAAACTAACTACTAACTTATATACTAAATAGTATTAACAACAAATTGTATATCCGCCTTAGTCAATACATAAATGAAAATAAATTATAATTACACTTGCTCCTGGTACATGTTTCAGGAATTAATAGCTTTTATCCCCTTCATCAGCCAAGACAAATATCCGAAGAAAGATATAAAATAGCGTAGCACTCAAAAAAACAAATGGCTATTTAACTTAATATGGTGCACCATATAAGTAGGTCACAGAAAAATGTTGAGCAAAACTAAGAAATATATGAAACAGCGATGATATTCAGCCATCAAAACACAGAAAATCAGTGGACAGTTCATTCGTGAATCCGCCCCAAAATACTGGTCGAAACTTGAATTGGCAAAAATCACAATACTTCACCATATGAACACAGCCAATGAAGAAGCCTTATGCTTAACAGGTTCATAAGTCAAATCAAATGCCTGCATACAAACTAGACGAGCGTGGAAAGAACAACTTCATATAGCAATGAGGTTAGCTCAATGCATAACTTCAGGTTAAATCAAGGTATCAATTGTGATCAAGGAGAGCCATGAAAGGCAGATAGGAAAGTGAAAGAGGAGAGGGTCCGCCCCAGAGGTAATGGATAAAAGGGGGAAAACCGGACCCAGCGCATGAATCCCTCGGGGTCCAACTCCTGAACTCACCAGCCGTTGAACCCCTGAGGGTGTAGCAATATCCAGGGTGCACCAGAAGTGGTGGGGCTACAAACACCCTGTCTCCTTGAGGGCCTTGAGCAGAAGGCAGGAGATAACATGAAATGAAAAAGAAGGCTGACCCCGCGCAGAAGGAGGGTATTAGAAAAGATGAGACAAGGACCAATTAAGGCGGGAAAGGAAGAGACTCCCTAGGCCTCGGATACCCTAATACCGTCGGGGTCGGAAGAGAACAAGAGTTGACTAATTGTGGTCTACAGGAAAGAAGATGGAGAGGAGCCCGGCACAAGTAAGTGGAAGCAATGCCGTACTCAGCTGGGGCCCCGTGGTCGCCAACCCACGTCCCACTAGATGTGAGCCCCTGGGGGGATACTGCTTACATGGGAAGTATTAGGTAAGATAGGTCGAAACCTATCTTGAAATCTCAATCGTTGTACTATAAGAGGACAACGAGTGGAAAATCAGTCTCCAGATTGAACTGCAAGGCTCCAAAATCGTACCAGACTTCCTGGGACACAGGCACGATGGCTGGCGGAGCTGGACATCCCTGTGGCAGTCGGAGTAGTCACATTACGGGGCATATATGATGACTGGAGTGTGCAGCTGCTTCCCAGTACAAACCGCACGAAGCGTTGCTAGTCGGAATTTGCCCACGTGAAAACGTGATAACAGAGCCAACTGCTATAGGTGAAAACTTTTATTTTTATTTTAATAATATACCAAGGGCCCGTCAGCTAAACTCCGGATGTACTGCAGCCTAAAGGCTTATTGTACTGCCCTGTGTACTCAGCACCAGTCCATTATCCCTGTGTCTTTGATAAGATGGTCCAGTCCCATGATGGACTCTGTTTTGATTTCTTTTGGTTCAATTGTCGGTCTCCCAAAAAGATTGAATCTTCTGCGATCTAGAGCTTCGCAAGAGCAGATTATGTGATGGGCTGTCTCCATTTCCTTCCCGCAAAGTCTGCAGTCTAGGTTTCCTTTGATTATGCCCATTTTGTTTAGGTGCTTTTTCACGGGAGCATGGCCCGTGAGAAGAGCCACTATGTATCTTACCTGAATTTTTTTACATTTGAGTAATTTTCCAGCTGTTTTCTTACATGGTTCATTGATGAACATTTTCCCATGTTTCATACCAGGGTTAGTTTTCCATCTATACCTATGTTCTTTTTTGATCCTGTCTTTAATAGCTTCTCTTACGGAGCATTTAGGTACTCCTAGAGCCGGCTCTGGTCCATAAAAGATTGTTGCCGCTCCCTTCCGGGCGAGTTCATTGGCTTTTTCGTTTCCTTCAATGCCCTTGTGTCCTGGGACCCATATCAGTTTGACGCTGTTATGTTCCCCCAGTTTAGTTAGGGCATTAAGACATTCTTCCACCAGTCTTGAGTTCACTTTAGGGCTTTTTAAAGCCTTCAGTGCTGCCTGGCTGTCTGAGTATATAATAATCTTCTTATTTATATAAGATCTTTTCATATTTTCATATATGCATTGTAGTATTGCATAAACTTCTGCCTGGAATACCGTGGGATATTTTCCCAGGGGAAAGCTAATGCTTTTTCCTGGTCTCATTCCATATACTCCCGAGCCTGCCCCTGAGTCGTCTCTTGACCTGTCTGTGAACCAGATCAAAGTTTCCTCAGGATGCTCGGGTTTTGTTTTCCAAGAGTCTGTTTCAATTATTACTTCAAATGTTTTATTGAAGTTGTATTGTGTAGGAGTGTAGTCTGATCGCATTTCAAGTATGGAATCTTCTACAATTTTTGTTATTGATGATATTCCTGATTGTGAATCAGGAATATTTCCAGCTTTACCCTGTTTTAGCCTATGTAATGCCATCCTAGCTTCCCCTTTGATCAGAATGTCAAGAGGGGCCAGGTCTAGTAAGGCCTCCATAGCCGCTGTGGGGGTAGTTTTAAATGCTCCGGTAATTGCTAGGCAGACTTGTCTTTGAATTCTTCCCAGCTGTACCAGAGTTGTTTTATTTTGCACCTTGGTCCACCATACCAGTGCACCATATATTATCGAGGGTCTCAGTACCCTAGTATACAACCAGTGTATTATCTTAGGTTTTAGTCCCCACGTATTTCCATACATCCTCCTCACAGTCATGAAGGAGGTTACAAATTTATTGTATATTTTGTTCAAATGCTGGTTCCAGGTCAACTTGGAGTCAAGAATTACTCCTAAGTATTTAACCTCTCCCTTAATTTTAATTTCTTCACCTTTTAGAAGCAGGGAGTTAGTTTCTTTCGGATTTCTTCTTCTGGTGAATGGGACAATGGCTGTTTTGTGAGGGCTTATTTTAAGTCCCTCATTTTCTGTCCAATTATATACAACGTTAAGTGCCATTTGCATTCGTTCCTTAACGGTGTTAGCAAATTTTCCTTGAACTATAATGACGATGTCGTCAGCATAGCCAAAGATATTAATGTCTAGCTAACTTACCTTTTTAAGCAGTCCATCCACAACGAGGTTCCACAGCAGAGGGGATAAGACCCCTCCCTGAGGACATCCCCCTGTAACCCTTGCAGACAGACTGCTTTCCATACATGTTGTGTGTATCACTCTGCTTTTAAGCATGGCTTCGATCCACCTGCAGGAGGTTTCATCTAGTCCTCGCTCTCGGGCAGCAGTGATCATTGATTTAAAGGAGGTATTGTCGAAGGCTCCTTCTATGTCCAGAAAAGCTCCCAACGCTACCTCCTTTTGTTCCAGAGTTTTTTCCAGTCTTTGTACTACTTGGAAAAGAGCTGTCTCTGTTGACATACCGGCTTGATAAGCATACTGGTTCCGGTGCAGAGGTCTCTCAGCCAATGCATCATCCCTGATGTGTCGGTCAAGCATTTTTTCTGGAGTTTTTAGAATAAAAGACATGAGTGTGAGAGGTCTGTAGGACTTAGCCCGGTCTATAACTTTCCCAGGTTTAGGTATGAATACCGCCCTACAGTGTCTCCACCCCATTGGTATATAACCTAGGGCTAAACTAGCTCTAAGTATTTTAATCATAATCCTTGCAAGCATTTGGAAGCCTTCTTGGAGCATGATGGGCATTATTCCATCACTTCCTGGGGATTTATACGGTTTAAATGAGAAGATTGCCCATTTTAGAGTTTCATAGTTAACCACCTTCCTAGCTGTTTCCCAGTCTCTCCTGTCAGTTTTCCAAGATGGAAACTCCAGTTCCAGGCTGCCCCAGCCTCCGGGAGGTTCTTCTATGATTTCCGACCCTGGGAAGTGTACATGAAATAGTTCTTTCATGGTCTCTTCCGCAGTTCGGGTGTATTCTCCATTATCTCTTTGGAGTGAGTTTATGCTGCTTCGGCTTTCTTTAGAGAGAATTCTTTGAAGTCTGGCACATTCTGGAGTCTCATCTATCTCCGTGCAGTACCTTCTCCAAGTCTCTCTCTTTGCCAATCTTAAGGCTTTGTTGTAATCAGTAAGGGATCTCCTATATTCCTCCCATTTTCCTGATTTTTTTGCTGCGTTGAACAGTCTTCTTACCTGTTTTCTCTGGTCTGCTAGGTCTTTACTCCACCAGGGAATATTCCTGTTGGACTGCCTGGCTACCAGAGGGCATGTTTCTTTGTAGGCTGAAATTATTGCTTCCTGTAATTGTTCTGCAACAATTTCAACTTCTTCTGTACTTTTGAAGTTTTTATTTATGCCCCTGAGATTCTGAACTAGTTCTCTTTTGAAGCTGCCCCAGTCAGTTCTCCGGGGATTTCTGTAATATTCTGTTTGTCGTTCTAATCCTGCCATGTCGAATATTATATATCTGTGGTCTGAACAACTTACTTCCTCAGATACATGCCATTCACTTACACTACTCCCTATATAGGGGGTAGAGAAAGTTATGTCGATAACCTCCTTTCTGTTTTTAATAACAAAGGTTGGTTTATTTCCTTTATTCATTAAGTTCAAATTACGTTCCAGAATGAATTCTAACAAGGACTCACCTCTGGGGTTGTTGTTGGTGCTACCCCAGGCCAGGTTGTGTGAGTTGGCGTCGCATCCTAAAATTAGGTGTTCACCTTCTTTTTCACACCTTGCTACCAAGTCCATTACTTCCTTGGTAGGTGGTAACTGCTCATCGTCATAGAGAAGGTATGCGGATCCAAGGATGATTTTCCTTGACCCTTCCTTTGAAGATGTCTGGATAGCTACTGTTGTGAGGTCTCTGGAACAGAAATCCATCAGCGGCAGTATCTTGATTCCTTTTTTGGCAAGTATACAGGTTCTGGGAGTCTGGTTTGTCCGACTGAATATCAGTTCGCCTCCAACTCCTCCCAGTCCCTTTATTTTGCCTTTTACAGCCCAGGGTTCCTGAATGAGAGCCAGGTCACAGTCTCTCATCATCACACACAGTGCTGCCGAGGCAGCCCTGCTATGCTGAAGATTTATCTGGACCACTCTCATTCGCGCCCTTGGGTCTGGGTTTACCTTTTAGTGGTTTAAAGGTTACCTGACTTAGGCCGCAGAAGACCTTAAATTGTTTGGCTTCTAGCTTTTCATACGAGTCGAGGTCCACCGAGAATGCCAAAGTTTGGCCTTTCTCGGTCACCTTTCGGCTCATAAGATGCCATTCACCTACCTCAAGTCCTGAATTCTGTGCCTTCAGTCTCTTTTTAATGGTTTCCACATCATTTGTTACTGGTACCCAGACTAGAACCCTTGGCCTCCTTGGAAGGTCTTTGGAGTCTACAACTTGTAACTCCAATCCCTCCCAAGGGCTGCCAAGTCTGCCTATAGCTCCGGATAACCAGTGTTTTGTTTGTTCATTCTCACAGGTCATCCAAAGGATACCCTGTGAGAATTTGTTATCTAGGAATTGTGGTGACACCTGTTCAGGGTTGTCATCCAACATTTCCAGAATTTTCCTTTTCACCAGTTCTGCTTTCTCCTGGTTAAGTTGTTGGTTTTTTGCCATTACGGCTACCTTGATACCTTTAGCAGCGTCCCTGTAGCTCAAAGGTTGAGATAGTTCATTCCTTCGATGCTTAGGTTCTCGCTGCTTTGGGGTGCTTGATTCAGAGCGTGGTCTTTTTTGAGTTGAGGTTGAGGTCTCTTTGCTCCTGAACGGTTTGTTCTCCGTCCAGGTCCCTTCTTTCTTCTTCCTTTCGCTCATTAGTTTCTTCCGTTGTGCTCCAGAGAGTTTCTTAGGTTTGATGCCAGTTCCTGACGTACCTGGTACTGCCACCTCTCCTGGAGTTGTTTCAGTCACCTCCATTGTGGAGTCTTCTGATGTTGACAAGTCTATGGACGAGTCCATTCCTTGTAATGTCTTTGTTGAGCTTTCGCTTGAGGTTGTTTCTTGGTTCTCCATTTGGGTCCCACGAGTATCGGAGAAATAAATAGTCCACTCAGACAGAGCTCCGGTTGTCCGAGCAAGGCTGCTTTCTCAGGGAGGTCGCCCAGTTTCCCTGAGGCTCCGTTAAGGACACATCACCCATGTGCCATGCACCCCTTCGGCACGGATTAAGGCAAGCCACACTTAACACCTTGGGGTTGGGGAGGTGGTCCACGATCTCTTATTCAATATATTCAGAGAAACACCTGTCCGGCTCGTCAGTGGTCAACTGTCGCTACCAGACAGGTGCCGGCTATCCGCCACCTGCCCACGCGTCACGATACCCGCTCAAGGTCCAGCGTTAGGGTTTGCAGGATATTACTCCTTGCCAGGGACCCCCTGCTGAGGATAGGTGAAAACTTACATAAGGGACACAATGGTTAAATTTAAGAATTGACAGTATGTTCCACCAGCCACTTCCTGGGAAACATTGCAACAGAAACCTGTGCATGGTGTTCACAATGAGAAAATACTAGAATTACATGGCGATTTTGGAGTTGAAAGTGAAATACACAGGACTATGAAATAATCAATAATATTTATGGGTATTTAAAAAAATTGACTTCTTCTTTGAACTCTTATAATTCTTTGCATAATCATTGCACCCTGCTTTTTTTTTCAATAAAATTTAGGCTAAAAATTTGCAGTGATATGCTAGGAAGGAAATACAGTTCTTTCTATACCCTATTTGCCTTGTCTATCACTTGCTTATTTTGCTTCCCTAGCAGCAGAAGTTTCCTACTTCCTTCAGTTTTTCACCTGCCAACTTGATTTCAATAGGGGTTTCTGATCTCTTTTAGCCACATTCCATAGTTTTTAATTTACATTTATTGGTTTTTGTCATGAATTCTTTCCTCAAGACTGAGGTCATACCATTTTAAAACTCATTCAAATCCTATCATAACGAATAGAATAAGAAGTGATATCACTGGCCTAGTACGCCTGGTCCGCCGCAGCGCAGCGCAGCGCTGGCTCCGATCTGTGATGTAAGTTAGCATTGGCGCTTACGAGACTTTTAAAACCTTGCGACCTGTTTTACACGTTAAAACACCGCAAGATATCCTCATAGGCGCTAATAAGTTCGACATCTCCACTTACTTTACTGTGCCCAATTATAATTTAATAAGTCGTCTCCTGTAATAGTCCAGTTTCGACAATAAGCGAAGACAGAGAACAAGTTCAAAATGCAATTAGTTTTGCCAGCTATCGGTAAATTTAAAAAAAGAACGGAAAAATTAACCCCGCTATCAGAAAGGATTTCTTCACATTGTTACACATTTTACATTCCCTTAACAGACTTGCAACACAAAAAAAAAAGCCGTACGAACGCAACTTTCAACTTTACCGTAGATTACTATACAATTCAATAATGACTATAAATTTCACTCCACAAACACCAAAATCAGTAAACTACCATCATTTCAGAAGAACTTAACATTAAACAGACATAGAAGGCATAGTTATGACCCCTTCATAGAGTAGGCTATTGCCTAAAACTGATCACGTCTCCTTCAGCATTACGGTACATATATGTTTTTTAACTCATTGTCTTTTTATTCTCATCCCTTTCTTCACAGAAGTAGTCTTTAATGGCAACAAGAGCATTTTTATTTACACCATACTGGACAAATACTTAGACAAATTAGGAAATATATGTGGAACATAATAGTCTTTCAATCGCCAGTTGGTTCTTGGGAGAAGTAGTACTTCCTTCCCTTCTATCACAAATTTGTCAAATTTAACAATTAAATATTCTGAAAAGTGAGCATCACAGATGTAGGACTTTTCAGTAAGTTCCCTATCTTTCCCTGGTATGGCTCCTTTGCACTTGATAAAACGTTCCTTATCTTTAGGAGGTTTGAAAAACCGTCTGACCTCTTTACAGTCCCCATAGCTAGATCTGCATCCTGGTACAAAAGAGCAAGGCATCTTCACTACTCACATTAAGCACTCATGGAAATGTAAGGGCTAAAATGCTGTTTACTTACATTAAATAACAATAAAATTAACACACGAAGATAACGTCAACACACGACAAGAAATTACATTCCATTTCAGTTAATGCTTCCTACAATAGCATTTCAGGTATTAATACTATGAAGTAATAGTGTAAGCACTTGTATATCAATAAACATTTGCACAGAACACCACCAAAACACTCCGACCGATTAAATACTTAATACAGTGGAATCTCGTTTGTACGTTTTTCAAGGGACTGAAAAATTTGGATGTCATATGCGGGAAAACGTACTACCGAAAAACGCCATACTGCATTTACAACGTATAAGAAAGAACGCGGCGTATATATGGACGTCAAATCACCGACCTTAGTAAGTGATTGTATGCACTACTACAGTCACGACATAAACATAGGTTATCAGTAACTTACACGCAATAAATAACATAAAAATGAATTACTGTACCTCTACACTACAGTATAATACAGGGTCTTTATTTCTGCTTAGCAAGGACATTCTCGCTCTTGCGCTCCGCCAGTGACGGCTCAGTTACCGGCGACCGCGCACGCATATGTTTGAAGCACGGGCTTGCTTGAACCACTTCAATAAAGCGCTTTCTAGTTGAGGAAACTGTCCCTCTCGCACACGTTTCCTTTTGCCGCTCATTCCTTCTTCAAATGCACGTTCGATTTCCTTCCTTTTGCCGAGAATCGTGTTCAGTGTAGACGGAGGAATGTTCCACTTTCGCGCTATCCACACGCTTCATGTGAGGATTGCATTCCACGTCTCGAATGTATTTCATCTTCTCATCATTAGTTATCTGCCATACTTTCTTCTTATCCATTATGAAACACGCAATAAAATAGGACATAACTGGACGTGAACACTAAGAACTAGAAGACAATAGTGCGGAATACGAAGACAATAATGCGCCTACGTGAGAAATAAACAAAGGGAAAGGGGTGGAGGGCAGCGGGAGAGCGACACGTCACCTGTGTTGCGTCATAGCTATAGCCACTTCTACGCCGTCAAACACAATAAAATCACAGTATTGAAGGCGGAAAATCTATTATTCTTTAAACAGTATTGAAGGCGGAAAATCTATTATTCTTTTATAAACAGTATTGAAGGCGGAAAATCTATTATTCTTTTATAAACAGTATTGAAGGCGGAAAATCTATTATTCTTTCAAAGTTATAGTTACGTCAATACGGACCTGAATAATCGACATTATGAATCAAACGGCATGCCAAGCAAAGAGGTATAAACAGTATTGAAGGCGGAAAATCTATTATTCTTTCAAAGTTATCATCTACACTGTCAATAACTATCAGAGAATATGCGGCAATATCGCGTCGTGTTTCCCAGAAGCCGAATTTTTTAATGAAATAAGAATAAAATACGGTTCACTAACAAATAGTTCAATGGAAATTTGATCGTTGTAAGCGGGAATAGAGAACGTATTAAGGGGATATATCAACATGAATTTAGTAGGATAGGGACTTGAGAAAGGGCAGCGGGAGAGAGACACGTCACCTGTGTTGCGTCATAGCTATAGCCGCTTCTACGCCGTCAAACACAATGAAATCATCTACACTGTCAATAACTAGCAGAGAATATGAGGCAATATCGCGTCGTGTTTTCCAGAAGCCGAATTTTATAATGAAATAAGAATAAAATCAGGTTCGCTTACAAATAGTACAACGGAAATTTGATCGTCGTAAGCGGGAATAGAGAACGTATTAAGGGGATATATCAACATGTATTTTGTAGAATTGGGACTGGGACTTGAGAAAATCATTGCGCTAAACGGGAAAACGTTGTAACCGAGAACGTGCTAACGAGATTCCACTGTATATCGCACATAAACATATGTGGAAATCAACAATCTCAAGTCGACTGTAGCGCTGCGTAGCGGCGAATGCCAACCCGATCTGTATTCATTACATGCTATTGAGGGAGAAGAGATCACACTTTATATTCTATTCGTTATGATCCTGTGATGTATCGGCCAAGATGACTATGTCATCAGCAAATCTCAAAGTTGAGATTATTTTCCTTGAATCATTACTCCTACTTTAGATCTTTCTCTAATTTCCTTCATTGCTTGTTCAACGTATGGTTTGAAAAGTATGGGCGATAAGTTGCAGCCTTGCCTTACACCTTTATTATTGTTGTTGGTATTTACTCTTGAATGTTGTTTCAGGTGGTGGTGTTCAAGGCAACTCGCCCCGACATGAAGACACGCACACACACGGAGAAGGTGTGCCAGATGGTGCTCAGTGGTGTGGCACCCAATAGCAGTCGCACTTGGCTCGAAAGGATCACCGTACCATCACTGCCCCCCTCGTGTCTGCAGCATTGTAACATCATTGACATCAACTACTGTCTGGTGGTCAGTACACAGCGTGCATCCCAGGGTCTCAAGACTATTGCGAAATTACCGTATTTTCTCGCATAATTTGCGGACCCCACTCCTCAAACACTAAACATAGGTTTAAAAAATTTAATCGCATAGCATATTCGTATTTGTGTGCCGGTTGGTTGGACCCGCTGCCGTGAGCTTATAACCTAGCTTGACATTGTCAGAAGAAAGGAGTCCCTGCCTCTGTGGCTGCATGGATGACCACGTGATGCGAGCGGCCAGCATCGTGGATTAGCACATTCGTATATTTGCGCTGGTCGGTTGCACATGCTGCCGCGACTATATAACCTGGTGCAACTTTGTCAGAATTAATCTCGTCTTTGTGCCTATGGGCTATGAACCGCGATGCGAGCGACCAGCATCATCACTTAGCACATTAGTATTTGCATGCTGGTTGGTTGCACATTCTGCGAGCTTATAATCGGGCATGACCTTGTCAGAAGAAAAGGGTCTGTTTCTCTGACTGCAGGCTATGACTAGCGCTACGCGAGCAGCCGGCCCACGACATGCTAAACGGTGATCACGCTCGACTCCAGTCCAGGGGAGTGAAACTTGTATGTACCCATCGCTTCCTCGAGTTGGCCTTGGATTGACGAGATTCAATAAGCCGCCGTACGAAATGCTGTTAGCCCCAGATCGCCAACAGGCCCGACTGCTATTGGTGGAATCTTACGCAAGGCACACCTCATGCCAGTCTAGCAACAGAGACCCATGCATGATGTTACGCACGTGGTGTTCACAATGAGGGGATACAAGCATTAAACGGTGACCGTCAGGAAAGTGAAATACAC
This sequence comes from Meconema thalassinum, assembly GCA_946902985.2. Classification (NCBI taxonomy): domain Eukaryota; kingdom Metazoa; phylum Arthropoda; class Insecta; order Orthoptera; family Tettigoniidae; genus Meconema; species Meconema thalassinum. The sequence continues at coordinate 198,183,190 of OX336395.1, forward strand.
CAGATTACATAATGGGCCTAAAGCAAATAATATTAACCCCTCAAGCCGGCTATTTAATCCGGAGGTGCTCACTTCTCCGGGGGTATTTAAATTGAAGCTCAATAGAGGTTTGGACACCAACAAGGTAACAAAATAATAATGTTCAAGTTACGAAATATAACGTAATGACATTTTTAGGATTAGTTACCGAAATCATGTCCAATGTTTCTCAGTAATATATGTGACGACTGACCTTTGGGTGTGGCGAACCCATCGTACAAATAGCCTAAATATGATAGTGTGCGAGTCGAGGCCTCGGATGGAGGTCCTTGATTCACGCCCCGACCCAGATCACTGGAACCGGGAAAAGAAGAAGAAGAAGATATGTGACGACTGCTTTTCAGGGTTGTCCATAATCACACGCAATATTTACAAAAGTATAACAATTTGATAAGATCCACTTTTGGTATTTGTTTCAGGTATATTTACAATGAAAGCAAGATATCCACATGATACTGTTCAATCTACATATATACATAATTGTTGGGTATAATTTCCAGGAAAAGCTGAATTTTGAAAAGCTTTTTAGGCCCCGTATATGTATCCCGTGTTGAATTGTCAACAAAATGTAAATATCGCAATATTAATTCTAGCCTATCCTTTGGCAATGTTTGAGGTAATATAGGGGTGAAATAGCTCTTTAGGGTAGGTTTCTACATTATCCCCATCAACAATACAAGCCCTGAACATATAAATGTTGTCCCCTGTCACTGACTCTCACTTCCTGGCGCGCGACCTTGGTTTCAAGGGTGCGCCACTATACATTCTGCCGCGTACATATCTGTTTCTCAAACAATTAGTTCAATCACTTTGTCGAAAACAGAAAAAAAACAGACGTGAAATGCTTTCTTGTACCCGGCATACCCGTGAATGAGATCTTTTGAGTGCTCGTGACGAGGTCTACCTCTCGCCACAAACACTGAACAGCAGTCGTTGTTATTACAGCTGAAGCTATATCTTCTCCATCTAGGCTGTCTGCCGTTTCTCCAATGACATGCTGTGCGTAGTCCGTATCACTACCGAAAATATTGCTTCTCTACACATCACTTCCACTACTGTCATCTATCAAACCAATAATATCTGCACTCGTAAGAGAACGAGACAGCCCGGCAATTATTCATCTGCGACTGAGTAGCCTCTAGCTTGCGAAGTAAAAATTATCTACTAAGTAATTGCCATTGGTGCTTCCCCTTCATAAGTGACATACATTTTCAAGTTAGATATAGTTCACAAAACAATCTCGAGATGGCAGGAAAGGATGTGGTACCTTCTTGAGCAACTAACCTGAAACTCAATAGAGCGTGTTTCATGTTCCTTCCCTGATCGATTTGAGTCGTCAAAAGCAACGTATATCGATCAACTTCGTATTAGTTACAGAGATGGCATGGAAGTACATAACTTCTCGGTTCATAACCTGAAAGAAGATCCCGCGAAGCAGCAGTGTTTCATGCGTAATAGGCATTCTAACTTCCGCCTGCACCGGACGTTTGTGGTACGTCGAACCGGCTGAACGAGTAGAGTCCAGCGGACGTACAGTGTACGGCGAACCGACTTGAGGGTTTAAGAAAGCGAACAAGCGGGCAGCAAAAATGATACAGTATATTTAAAAAAATTGTGGTTTTCTTCTTTGAACTTAAATATTCTTCGCATAATCGTCGCACCCTCCCTTTCTTCCTTGAATTTTAGGCTAAAATTATGCGAGGAAATATGGTATGTGCACTTAAGCTTGGAGATAATAAAATAACTTTATTTAACACAAATTGTGCACTTAACAAAAGAGTATTCGCATTACTTGTGTTCAATAATCGAGCATGGTCGCTGTGTGCATTGTAGAACATGGTACCGTTCACAATGCTGATCACACAGTTGACAATCGGCTGAAGGCTCATGTAAGTATAATAACCAAAAGGCTTGGAGATAAACAATTTACAAATTAATTTTCCTTGTTTAGTTCTGTGTTTATTGATGGTAAAGTTACCTTTTGGAAACACATTTCAATGTCTTGTATGACAAGTATAATGTAAGAAATATGTTTTGGTGGGTTTCGAGGGAAATGTCAACTTGAATGATTTGCAACTTTGTGAATGCAGTTTCTAATCCTTTCTCTCACGTGAAATTTTTACTGATCTGGCAACTAATGATTCTCTCTAATTGTGCCATAAACTTGTGTTGCAGAAGTTTTGAGATGTGGACACGCTATTATGATTATTCGAAGAAGAGTCCATTGCAGGTTCCGTGTTGACGTTTTGTAATTAAGTATAACAAATTTAAAGTTGATTAGGCGGAAACTTTAAATTTGTTATACTTAATTACACTATTATGATACAGTCGTCATCATCATCATTTCCCCTTATCCAGCGCCTGCCGGGTTGGGGTATTTATGGCACTTCTCCACTTTCCTCTTTCCTTCCACAATCTTGTCCCATTCCAGATTTCTTTTTCTCACGCTGTTCTTCACTGAATCGATCCACCTTGTTCTAGGTCTTCCCCTTGCTCTCTTACCCTTGCACTTGGCCTCCAGCATCTGTCTTGGTATTCTATTTTCCTCTATCCTCTTTACATGTCCAAACCACCTTAGTTTATTCTTCTCAATTCTCTCATTTACCGTAGTTTTCCCATCCCAACTTCCTTCCTAACATCTTCATTCCTCACTCTGTCTTTCCTTGTCTTTCCTATCATACTTCTTAGAAATTTCATTTTACTGGCTTGGATTCTACTCTCTTGCCTGCTTGTCAGGGTCCAAGTCTCAGCTGCATAAGTTAATATGGATACATAGTACATCATCATCTTGTACAGTTTCCAGCCCCAGGCTGGGTCTGTTTGGAACATAAGCCTCGCCACTTAGTTCTTTCTTCCCACCACCTCTCCGCTGTCACTCTGGTCCAGTCCTCGCCTCTCTTCTTGACACATTCCTCCACTCCTTTCAGCCATCTATCTCTTGGTCTTCCCCTTGGTCGTTTCTTCTGCATCTGCATCTCATGTATCCACTTGGGAATCTTCTTCTCATCCATTCTCTTTAAGTGTCCATACCACCTCAGTCTTGATGTCTCAATCCTACCTTGCAAGGGCTCCTCTTTCACCATTTCCCTGACCTTTTCATTCCTCACCCTGTCTCTTCTTGTTACTCCGATCCTACTTCGCAGGAACTTCATTTCACCTGCCTGTATTCTGCTTATGTCTCTTTTCTTCATTGTCCACGTTTCTGAAGCATAGGTCAGTATCGGGATATAGTAGCTTCTGTATAACACTTCCTTGCTTTTTTGTGGGACATCTTTATTCCACACTAAGCTCCTAATGCTTCTCATAAATGCTTCTGCCTGTCTGCCACGTTCCGTAATCTCTTTGTCATTTCTCCCATTTTCTTCCACTATACTTCCCAAGTACTTGAGACTTTCCACCTTCTTCAGCTGTCCACCTCCAAGTGTTATCCCACTCATTGGTCTGTCCTTTTTCCGGGTCGTTAACAGGATCTCACATTTACTGATGTTGAACTTCCATCCGTACTCTCCCACTGTTTCTTCCCAAGCCTTCAGTTGCTCCTGAATTTCCTCCTCCTTGTTTCCCCAGACCATGAGATCATCTGCAAACACCATTGCTTTCATCTTATCTTCTCCTATCTTTCCTGCTATCCGTGTCATTACCTCGTCCATAACCACAATAAAGAGAAGGGGTGACAGCGCACTACCCTGTTTCAGGCCACTCATTTGTCTGAACCAGTCTGTTCTTTCCCCTCCAACTTTCACACAACTCACACTTCCACAATACATCTCCTTCACTCTGCTTACAGTCTCTTTTTCCACTCCCATGTTTTCCATTGCTTTCCAAACCTTCTCCCTACACACACTATCATAGGCCTTTTCGATGTACAGGAAGGCCATCAACAGATCCTCTCCAAATTCGTAGTGGTGTTCCTGGAGCTGTCTCACTGAAAATATGAGATCCACTGTTGATCTCCCAGGTCTGAATCCATACTGCTCCTCTCTCAATTTTCTCTCCACTATGGCTCGTATTCTACTTTCTAATATCTTTTCATATATCTTGGCACAGTGAGGTATGAGTGTGACTCCCCTGTAATTTCTGCACTCCTTTATGCTTCCTTTCTTAAATATTGGGATAATTAATCCTTTCTTCCAATCTTCTGGGGTCTTTTTCTCCTTCCATATCACCCTCATCACGCGGTACAGCCACTGTTTCCCAACCTCCCCTGCTGCCTTCACCATTTCAACACTCACTTCATCCACACCTGGTGCCCTTCCTCCTTTCATCTTGTCTATAGCCATCTCCAGTTCTCTCCAAGTCAGGTCCTTTTCCATTCCTGTGTTGTCTTCTCCATCTTCCAATACATTGTCTTCCTCCCTATGACCATTTGGATTCAGCAAATCCTCAAAGTACTCTTTCCACACTGTCTTGTGTGTCTCTTTGTTGTGTACCTCATTTCCGTTTTTGTCCATCATTACCACATCCTTTCGCAGACCTCTTCTCTTACTTTTGACCATCCCATAAAGTACTTTCTTATTTCCTCTGCTGTCTTCCTCCATCCTCTCTGTCCACTTTACCATCCACTTCTTCCTCTCCTCAGCGACAATCTTGTTTGCTTCTTTCTTCTTTATCTTATAATCTTCCCTTGCCAGATCAGTTCTTTCCTGGAACCACACTCGGAAAGCCTTGTTCTTCCTTCCCACAGCTTCTTTTACTCTCTCATTCCACCATGGTGTCTCTTTACACCGCTTTCTGTTGCTTGTTCTTCCACATACTGCCACTGCAGCTTCCACCATTGTGTTTTTGAATTGCTTCCATTCCTCTTCCCCTGTTTTAGGATTGTCTGTTGGCATCCTTTCCCTTATTATCTTCTGGAATTCTTCCTTGACTTCCTTTTCCTTGAGTTTCCATACTTTGATTCTCCTTTCCTGGTACTCTGTCCTCTTGCTATCCTTAACAACTCCCAGGTTCATTACAAGTATTCTGTGGTCGCTATCTAAGGCCTCTGATGGTATTACCTTTATATCTCTGACACTTCTCTTCATTTCCCAGTCGTACAGCATATAATCGACCAAAGATTTCTTTGTTAAATCACTGCTGTACCACGTTACCTTGTGGCTTTCTTTCTTCCGGAACCAGGAGTTGCCTACCACTAAACCGTTTCTCTTGCAAAAGTCCAGCAACTTTCTCCCTTCTTTATTCCTGCTACCCCATCCTTCTGCTCCCAATACATTTTCATATCCTTGCCTTTCACTTCCTACATGTGCATTCAAATCTCCCATGACAATGATGCTCTGCCCATTCAACTGCTGTTGTAGCTCCTCTTCAAAGTCTTCCTTCTCTTGAGCTGTACATCCAACTTGAAGGGCATATACCTGGGCTATCTCCAGGCTTCTTCCCTTTACAGTTACTCTGATCTTCATGATCCTGTCACTTATTCCCTTTACCTCTTCCTTCATTCCATCTCTCACAACTACTCCTACTCCGCTGCCCCTTCCTTCACTGTTCCCACTCCAGTACAACTGGTACCCTTTCCTCAGTTCTCTGCGACCTTCTCCTTTCCATCTTGTTTCTGCCAAGCCCAGTACATCCAGTTTTCTTCTCTCCATCACATCTACAATCTCCTCCACTTTTCCTGTCAGTGTCTGTATGTTTAATGTCCCAACTCGTAGTCCATTAGCATATCCGGGTCGTCGTCGTTTGCATCCGTCCTTTCCGAGGCCTGTTCCTGGTTTGAAAGCAAATATGATATCCACTACTGGCTTGCTAGGCCTATCGTAGCTTCACCAGAGCCCCGTCAGCCGTCACTTTTCAGGGTTCCCATAGAGCCTTCACAGCTACCGTAGCGGTCCCGGGGCACACAAAGTCCCCACTGTACTTCACCCCTACAGGCAATCCCCTACTTCATGCCGTTGCCCGTCTCCCACCACGTGGAGGAGGGGTTGGACTTGTGGGAGACGGATACATAGTACACTTTATACATTACCTCCTTGCTTTTCCTTGGTACTTCCTTATCCCAAACAAGTTTTCTTACACTTTGATAGAATGCATTGCTCTGCTGTACCCTCCTGCCAATCTCCATGTCCAACCTACCAGTTTGCATCAATTCACTTCCTAGGTATTTGATCGTGTCCACAATTTCCAAACTCTGACTTCCAATTTTCACAGTGCCCTTTCCTTGTCTTTCCCCTCTTGTCATCACCAGGGTCTTGCTTTTCTCTATACTGATTTTCAGGCCATACTTCTGAATATTTTCGTTCAGTGCATCTAGTTGTTTTTGCACTTCTTCGGTGTTCCTTCCCCAGACCACAATATCGTCTGCAAATAATAGTAACTTCATTTCTTTATGTCCATATGCTTCCTTTGTTTCCTTTACAATTTCATCCATTACCATTATGAACAAAAGAGGTGACAGCACACTCCCCTGTCTTAGTCCAGTCTTGTTCCTAAACCAATCTGTCTTTTCAACTGGGGTCAGTACCCTGCTAACACAGTTGTTGTACATTGCTTGCACCATTTCCAACATTTCTTTTCCCAGTCCTTTCTTAAGCATGGATTCCCATACCTTCTCTCTAGGGACACTATCATATGCCTTTTCTAGATCTATGAAAGTCATGACCAAATCCTCTCCATATTCCCAGTTCTTTTCCATCACCTGCCTCAAGCTAAAAATTGGGTCCACTGTGGATCTTCCACTCCTGAAGCCATACTGTTCCTCTTGCAACTCTCCTTCCACCTTTCTTCTCATTCTTCTTTCTAATATCCTTCCCAGTATTTTTACTATCTGTGATATGAGGGTGATCCCTCTATAGTTATCACACACTTTCTTGTCCCCTTTCTTAAACACTGGTATTATTAGCCCTTTCTCCCAGTCTTCTGGTACACATTTCCGTTTCCACACACACTTTAGCAGTCGATACAACCATTGCATACCAACAGGTCCAGCAGCCTTTATCATTTCTACACTGATTTCATCCACCCCTGTTGCTTTTCCCATCTTCATTTTCTGTACTGCTAATTCCACCTCCAGCATTGTTATATCATCTTCTGTTATAGAGTCGTCAGGTTGTGTCACTTCCATCTCACCAGTACAATTGCTCACATTCAATAGCTTATCGAAATACTCCTTCCATCGTCCCTTTATCTCTTCTGGGTGTGTTAACAACTCTCCTTCTTCCTTTTTCACTAGCTTTGTAGTAACTCTTTCTTTCCTCTTACTTCTTAGAAGTCCATACAGCATCCTTTTACTGCCACTTACATCTGTTTCCATTCTTCGTGTAAATTCTTCCCAACTTTTCTTCTTTTCTTCTCCTACCACTTTCTTACACCTCCGTTTGCTGTCGTGATACTTCCTTTTGCTTTCTTCTGTTTGATCTCGGTTCCATTCTTTCCATGCAGACTTCTTTTCTTTCACTGCTTTCCTCACTTCCTCATTCCACCACGGTGTCTCCTTCTCTTTCACTCTTGTTGACGTCCTACCACAAGCACTCTCTGCTGCACCAACAAATGCCTTTTTAAAGTGAGACCATTCCTCTTCTACGTTTTCCACTTCAGTAACTGGGATTTTTTGCTTCAATCGCTCCTGAAAATCTTCCTGTACAGTTTTGTCTTTCAATTTCCATACTTTTATTTTACTTTCTCTGATCTCCTTTAGGTTTTCCAATTTTTCCCATCTAAATTTTGCCACCACAGCTCTATGGTCCCCATCAAATGCTTCTCCTGGTAAAGCTGTCACATCTATCAGCTTTCTGCGATTTGTCCTTTCCACCAGAAAGTAGTCAATTACTGATTTTGTTCTTCTATCACCCCAACCATATCTCATAATTTTCCTGCTGTTTTTCTTCCGAAACCATGAATTACCCACTATCAGTCCATTCCTTTCACAAAAGTTTACAAGTTCCTCTCCTTCCCGGTTCTTTTTCCCATATCCATATGGTCCAATGACTTCTTCCTTTCCTTGTCTCTCGTTTCCGACTTGTGCATTCATATCTCCCATGATCACCACTTCTACATCTGAAATTACTCTTTCTACATCCTCCAGGAATACTTCAATAACTTCTTCTCTGTTTCCAATCTGTGGTGCATGCACTTGTATGAAGTCCATCATGTCATTCTTCATCTTCATTCTAATTTTCATTATTCTATCACTCACACACTCTACCACTTCAACATACTCCTCCAGTTGTTTCGAGGTTATCAGTCCCATGCCATTTTTTGCCTCTTGGCCACCACTCCAGTATAATGTATATCCTTTCCTCAATTTCTTCCTTCCTTTACCTTTCCATTTCACTTCACTTAGCCCCATCATTCCCACATTCTCCCTCTCCATGAAGTCTACCAGCTCCTCCACCTTGCCTGTCAGGGTCATGACATTCATGATTCCCACTTTCATTTCGGTTACTGGTCACCCATTTCTCACAGTTCCCCCAGTACCAAAGGAACTCCGCGTTGCCTGTTGGATACGCACTAACCTTTTCCGAATCATTGGCAGTGCCATTTTCATTTTAGGCTATTATTACGATGGGGTCGCCACTCCCAAAGGCATTTTATGAAGCTACTGCCAGCTATTATTCAGGCTGCCCCTAACGTGGAGAACAGACACCCTTGCAGCCGCCCCTAACGTGGAAACAGACGCTGCGGATTGATGCTGTACTGGGTTGCCTCTTCTGCAATCTCCACCGTTCCGAAGTCCATCTTCTCCGCTGCAGATTCCGTTGAGGTCTTCGCACGTAACCCTGTTCACGGGGCCTATGTTATACCCCATAGGACTGGGTCCTCACCAGAACTTAGCCGGTACTGTAGTTCCATGGTATATTACAGTACCGTTGCCCACCCCTGCGACGTGGACGCGCCTGGCAAGAATTATCCATGTAGCCAATTATGGTTGACTCATGGACCGGGTTAAGGAGCTGTCTAATTCCAGCCTCCAAGTAAACCTTGATAATTCGAAACCGGTTTATTAAAAATTCCTCTAATTTGAAGAAACGTTGGCTCCCCGAAACTCAAGATTAGTCTTTTCATATAATTTAATTTGTTTATCATGGATAAATCATAATTCGAAATGTAAAAAGAATTTCTTCAAGACTACGCGATTTATTTTACAACTTTCATAGCGCCGCATGTTGAGATACACAGCTCCCTAGCGATTAATTAGTATTCATTAGAATGAATTATCAATTTTTTGGATTATATTTTATTTTTGATAAGTTCAGAACAGAATTTGAATTGTGTTTGAGGTGAATTATCGAACAATTCTATTGTCCGCGGAACGATCGATTACTTCTGTTCTATTTCAAACATGGTTGTATGTTGTTCTTGCATCCACAATTATGGCTGATAAATGTTAACGTTTTTGCCTCATATGATAAAACAATATTTTGGGGAAAATATTTCGTAGTTTTATGTGGTTGTATTAAAAGGAAGGATGTTCTAGGCATTTTATTTATTCTTTTTACAGCAAGAGCAGTAAAGTCATGTGTTTTGGTTTATATCGTGTCGACCACTAATTTCTTCTCGTTCTTTACCATGATCTCTCTCTGTCCTAGCATTTATCCTGCAGTGCAGGGTCTGCTGCTTTGCTATATCTCCTCCATTTCGGTCTGTCGTTGGCATCCTCCGGTTTTCAGCCAACATTATTATGGGCAATTAACGCCTTGTCATTATCTTTTTTTTTATTATTTATCCTCTCCTCGAACTTGAAATTGATACTTAATTTTTCCCTCTCGACTTTAGTCAACCATCCAGGGGCTGACAAGTGGGGTGTGGATTTGCGACCACCAGACCCCAGTTGAGTCTGCCATTGCTTCCACTTGCTTGTGCCAGGCTCCTTTCTAGCATGTTTTCCCATCGACCTCCCTTGGTCAACTCTTGGTGTCTTTCATATTCCCGCCTTTATTGGCCCTTGTCTCATCTTTCCTGATACCCTCCTTTGAGTGATCAGACCTCTTCGTTTCATGATATCTCCTGCTTTCTGCGCAAGAATCTAAAGCAGGCAGGGTGCGTGTAGCTCCACTCTGGCTAGTGCTACACCTCAAAGGCTCATTTCTGGTTAGCTTGGGATTTGGCAACCCTCAAGGAATTCCATATCCTTTCCCCCTTTTTTCTAATGACTTCTCTTCCTCCCAAGTCCTTCAGTCGTCATTATTCATGGGCAGAGACAATATTTTTCCTTATTCCATTTATTTTGTCCTTTTTGTGAGATGGTGATCACAACAAGGAAGAAGGAAAGAACCACAACAGGAATAACAAATGATGGGGAACAGCTGAAGAAAGTGGAGAGTTTCAAGTACCTGGTAATCCTGATGCAAGAGAATGGAAGAAACGATAGAGAAATAAATGAGCGGGAGAGACAGGCAGAAGCATTCCAGAGGAGTGTGAGAAGCATGTTATGGTGCAAGGATGTCCCTCAGATCAGCAAAAAGATCATATATCGGACGTACTATGTCCCTATCCTGACGTATGCCCCGGAGACCTGGGTTATGAAAGGAAGGGAGAAGAGCAAAATACAGGCCAGTGAGATGAGGTTCTTGAGAAGCAGTATTGGAGCTACAAAGAGGGACAGAATAAGAAATGACAGAACCAGAGAATTAATGAAGGAGGAACCATTACAGGATGGTATAGAGAAATCTAGATGGTATGGACATGTGAAATGAATGGAGGAGAAGAGGATACCCAGGAGGGTACACGAGACGAAGTGGGAAGGAAAGAGACCAAGAGGGAGTCCGAGAGACAGGTGGCTGAAGGGGGTGGAAGAAAGCGTAAAGAAGAGAGGACAAGGGTGGAGGCTGAGAGCTGGTGGGAAGACAGAAGACGTTGGAGAGGCTTGTGTTCCAAACAGACCCGGCCAGTGGCTGGAAAGATGATGATGATGATTTGGTCCTTTTCTTTTTCTTCAAGTTTGTTAGATACGTCACTAGACGGTTTTATTTTTACTGTCATCCGTATCATTAGGGGTAGATGACCTAGATGTTTACCCTCCATAAAAACTATAGCCACCACATTTTGCAGTCATGATGATGTATTTTGCAGGTGGAGGTCAAGGTGCCTGGAATTCATTGCAACCTGATTGTGACTGTCCCCATCACCATAGGGACAGTTCCACTGTCCATTCACCCGCCTCACTTTCAACCTGGCATGGTCCCATCAGCTCCTCCAGCCGACCTCCGTGAGTATTGGGTGCCCTTATATTACGTTTTATGAACATTAATGATGCCAAGTCTGTTCATATATCTAAGACCCCATTTTTATCCTCTTTTCATTTATGAGAAAATAGGCTTGTGAGATCACCTTTAGTCCGCATGTGTATCCCTAATAAAATCTAAACGGCTGGAGCGATTTCAATGAAACTCGGTAAGGGCATAGTACTATTCGTCCACCTCGACCGTGTCCTTCAAATTTTATTACGTCTCGCCAATCCAACATGGTGGCTGTGCGAAATATTCCACCGGCATTCTATATCTCTGAAACTATTACCGTTATCACCCTGAAATTTTTGTTGGGTGATAAAGGGCACTACTAGAAGTTCACCTATGTGACTTTCATAAACCTGTTAGCAATTAACATCAGTAGGATATATGAAAATAGGTTATTTAGTTCTTTACGGAGCTACTTGTTAAAATGTGAAATTGTAGGTGAAACAAATCTTCGCACAGGGGGACATAGTCGTCTTAAGCACTGTCCCCCAGAGCGGTTACATGTAACACAGCGATATTGGCCCATCAGTGGCAGAAGAGAGGCAAAGAAGATCATCAGAAGGTGTGGGAAGTGTTATTGCTTTAATCCCACAGTTCCTGAGGTACGCATGGCAGATTTACCAAAGGAAATAGTCCCGCTGGTTCTTTGGCCCTGTGTCACCACAGGAGTGGACTATGCAGGTCCCATATCTTTGAGAGAAAACCGCAGAAGAGGCTGGTTCCATGTTTACAAGAGTTACGTAGCTGTATTTACGTGCTTCAGCACCAAGGCAGTGCATCTGGAACTATTGTCAGAGCTAACAACTGAAGCATTCTTAGCCGCACTGCAACGTTTTACTGCGAGACGAGGTTTATGCAACCAGCTCTTTTCTGAAGATAATTTCTGGAAATAATTTTATTGGAGCATCTAATGCGCTACAAGACCAGACAGTGACACCACTAAAGTTAGAATCAACAGGCATTGCCTCCTCACGTGCTCAGCAACCAATCAATTGGAAGTTCATCCTTTCCCGATCACCGCATTTTGGGGGACGTATACTAACCTTCGAAGAGACCTACAATATTCTTTGCGACATTGAGGGTGTATTAAACTCACGCCCTCTCACTCCGTTAGCAAATGATCCCAATGATTTGCAAGTTGCACATTTCATCTTGAGTGACTTGTTTCTGCAGCCTGTACAGATGGATGTGTTGAGGGAACCTGATAACCACTTGTCCCATTGGCAAAACTTGCAGAAAGTCCGACAGCGGCTCTGGCAGAGATGGCAGCAAGAATACTTGCAGGAGTTGCAAAGATGTGTTAAGTGGCACAGTACTGATCGGCATATTAAAATTGACTCTTTAGTACATAGTGATGTGGGACGGGTAAATACCCATTGTGAAGGTAAATATAAATTGGGTATTTACCCGGGTATTTACCCAGTGGTCTTTTAAATACCCAAAATTAGGGTATTTTCAGTTTTTGAGCTTTGTACAACACTTTCTGATGTGTTGATGAAGTGTTGGACAAACAAGGACTGAAACACAGGTATTTGATGCCTTAAATTGAAATCAGGAACAATATTGATCCTTCAGAACTAAAAAAGGAAAATGGATGCCCAGGTATTTTTGGGTATTTATGTTATGTTTTGACACTGTAACCTTGTCTTTAATTAGTTTTTTTTCTCTTTAAACTAAAGTAAAATATAATAATAATAATAATAATATCGTATGGCCTCGGGTGCCTGGTGCAAGCTTTGTTAATTGACACCCAGAGGGTAGCTTGCATGTCGAATTTCGTCGTTCCTTTGAACGCTATGAAAGTCAAGGAGGTTAGATATCTAAACTCCTTGACACTATAGCGCTTTCAAGTAGAGAATGGAGGAACTTTGTGTTGGCGGAAAATCCCGAGATTAATTTTGCCATTGAACACGGCCTACTGAATTCATATGGGTTCTTTAACATGCCAACAGCGTATGACATGAGTGTCTTGATTTTTGTCGCCTTCAAAAATCACTTACCATGGCCAGGGGCGAACCTGCAATCTTGAATAAAACCTTTTGGTTGTTTTGTGTTTTAAATTTTTAATAAATACCAAGATATTGAGAAGGTCGAGTTTTATTACGATACTGGAAATGAGCAACAAAGATGAGGGAGGGAAAAGCTACTTTTGTAGTAATAAGAGTAAGCTATTTGCATATTAATTGAAAGTGTATGCCAAAACTCAAAAGGTAATAAAATATATTCAATAGAAAGGACATTTGAAAAAAAAAAGCTTAGTAAAAGTGCTTTTAAGTTATTTTTCATTCAATTTTAAATATTAAAGAAATATTAATTTTTAAATCATACTCTAATTAACACAAATGCAGGTCAGGAAGTTTTTGTAGTATGTGGGCTCTATAATGTGTGAAGATGTACTGTATGCCAGCAAGCATATGGGTTGGCAATACTGCTTAGCTCATCCTACCCAGGATTCAAACTGACACTGAACTTCCCTCTCAATTTCTATTCTTTGTTTGATTTTCTATTTACTAGCCTTTTCGGTTATTTGATTATTTATTTTATATATGAACTAGCAACCCACCCCGGCTTCGCCCGGGAACAGTTATGAATGCAAGGTGATAGGCTACTTCTAACGGAGGTCTTATAAGATATCTTTGTATACGACATTAGTCGTTTTCCCTCCTGCAGTGAACACGAAAAGATTTCGGTTTGATGTAACAAGCGATAGAGCCACGTAAAGCTGCCCATGAGAAAAACATTCTCCATTAAGATCAACTCCAGTCACGCTAAGTGTCTGATCCTGTGCTTTGTTTATAGTCATGCCAAAGCAGGCTCTTACTGGAAATTGTACTCGTTTGAAACGATAAGGCAAATCTGAAGGAATCATAGGGATTCTGGGTACTAAGACCGTTTCTCCTGTACCACAGCTAGTTAAGATAGTTGATTCAATGAAACAGTTTTTCAAAGTTTTCACTACCATTCGTGTCTCATTGCATAACTTTGGTGGTTGTAAATTACATAGCAATTTAATAGGCACTCCTACTTTTAAAATAAGCTTGTGTGGTGGCAAGCCAGAAGGAAATAAAGAATTTAGGAATTCTGTAGGGTAATGAACAGCTTCTTCACTATTGACTACTGCATCTAGCCTACTGAGTAATATACTAGAGCCTGGGCAGTGAATTTGGAGAACACCAAGTCATTCCTTTTCACAACTTGTTCATTTGTCGGCGATAATATTGCTCTTTCTTTAAACCATGAATGAGACTTGTTAGATAGGCCATGGATTTGAGGATAAACGCTATCAATCAATTCTTGAACACTGCTTACTAAAGCACAGAAATCGTCACTGAGGGTAATTTTCCCGTCAATGACCGGTAAATCTCCATTTCCGACTCTAAGTAACAAATTAGCAAACAAACTATTATCTTCTGAAGGTAAGAGTAGCCTACTGTCATGTTAGTTTTCAGTGCCAATTTGTTATATCTGGCCAGATGTAAGATATTCTTAATGAAGCGTTCACTTCGTCGGCTCTTGTTCCTCTAGTAACAACTGGTAAGATTTGACGAAAATCTCCGGCGAACAAAACTGTGCAGCCACCCATAGGTGTGTTCCGATTCCTTAGATCACGCAAGGTCCTGTCTACAGCTTCAACGGAAGTTTTGTGCGACATTGTAGCCTCATCCCATACAACTAAAGAACAATTTTGGACTAAATTGGCAGTGTTACTTTGTTTTGAAATATTACATACATTTCCATCATTACTGCTGAGTTTCCAAGGAAGTTTAAATGTTGCATGTGCTGTTCTTCCTCCTTCCAAAAGAGTGGCTGCAATTTCAGATGATGTGACTGCAAGAGCAATATTACTGCCAGGCCTCACTTTGGCGAGCAACACATAAATCAAGAACGTTTTGCCTGTGCCCACAGAGGCATCGAGAAAAGATATCTTACCTTCCTTCTTAGTGTTATAAGCTTGTTTCTGATCGTGGTTCAGACGGTGTTCTTCTTGAGCAACGGTTTGAAGGTGCCGAGAACGAAGTCTTTCTTTCTCTTGTGGCAATCCAGAAATTATTTGTTGCTCTGTTTCATTGTTATGTGATAAGCACTTTTTTATTTTGCGATGTCAATGAACTATGACCTATCCGTTTTACATCTCGGCATGATAGCTTAACATCACTGACTGGACTATTAATTATAACGAATTCTTGTCAGACGTAATTTAAGAATGGCGAGGTGCATGAAACACAAATCACCCTTCCGTCCAATCTTAAAATGACTGTGTATTTTGCGGAACAGAAAGTTCACAGGCGAAATGAAGAAAAACCGAGTTGAACTTCCAGGGAAACTCCAAACACAACCAGCCTTCTCTGAAGTCTTAGCTCAACACGACTCGACGGTTTGCTGCTGGCTGTATCTGGGGTAATAGGTTCGCCCGCTAGTTAGGCTGTAACAAGGGTGATAAGACTCTCCCTTAGCTAGCTCGTAAACTGTCGCCTCAATATTAGAATGGACATGGTTGGAAGAAATGAAAACTTAAAAATACTTATCGTGGGCGATGTATTGAAGATAGAGATATGCTCTCCTGGATTTTATGTAGAACTTTTCATGCTGAACGATTCTTACACTCATAGTATTTAGATATGTTTAACGGTTTGCCCAAAATAAACTTAAAAAGCGCTCGGACGCCAGGTTTTTTTTCCACTGAAATCGTTACTGCTCTGCTTCCTTTGATCATAAATGAATTATTTTCTACAGAAATCATCCTCGAGATATCCTTTACAGAATTGTGAAACCCGCATCAAAATATATCCAGAGGTTCTCGTGATTACCCGTGACATCCAAGAATCGGGGACTTTGTTTTATACTAAGTAGAGGAGATTTTACAAACTGTTCTGAAAAACTGTATATTACACCTTTTGTAGAACTTGGCCAATGCTCTGAATAAATTTCCCTCAACTTTTATCTCAATGTTTGCAAAAAAGCCTAGTTCAATTCTAACCCTGAGTTTTTCAGGTTATAACTATTGAATTTTATCTCCTGATCTAATTCCCAATTCTAATTCTGTTTTTAAGTCCCAATTCTAATTAAATTTAATTTTATTAACTATCTAATGTTGTTACATTTCTAAAAAGTTAATGTAGAGTAGTTTGCATAGTTTAAGGTCCAACTTACCACGACACAGGATTTTTAATGAAAAATCTAAAATACCTGGGTATTTACCCAAATTGGGTATTTACCCAGGTATATACCCTGGGTATTTACCCTGGTTTATAAATACCTGGGTATTTTACATCACTATTAGTACAGTGGCCAAGAGGTATGATAACTATTCAAGTTCATTCCGGGCAAGATGGCGAGGTGAGAGTTGACACCAGGTGGAACCTTCACTCAAAGTATCAAGAAAGTATGCCCTCTTCCCATAGAGGATGAAGAAAAGGATCCATGATTTCTACACAATTTCTTTAATAATTACTAGGAAATAGAACATTGTATGGATTAATTGAAAGAATTACTTTCAAGGTGGAGTGCAATGTCAAGGTGTAGACTTCAGCCCTTCGATATTGAATGGAAAGAACGATTACGTATCGATCTGTTAGGTTTTTTCCGACCCGCTCTCGTGAGAGCTTTGAATCGATTGTCTTGAATTGTATGGTGTTTGATGTGTGTTGACTGACTGAAAAACATCAAACTACTTGCTTTGAATTATTAAAAGTTACGAGAAAAAGTAAGCACATAATAAAGGTTTTTATCAAATGGAGAATGCAACAGCGTTTTATTTATTCCACAAAAACATGCATTACACCTGAACACCTTATTTTTACCTTATTTTTCACTCTCCTGCTTCCTCTACTGCTCCAAAGATGTCTTACCTGTATAAAGCATTTTAATTTAATTCGTGCTGTTCCAGCCCCACCTTCCTATGAGGAGTGTGCTGTTGGTCAGGATGACGCCGAAAGAGACTTTGTGTTCCTGCCGCGATACCCTACATACCACTTCTAGTATTGCTATGCCTCTCTTCAGCTAACAAAAGAGTTTTGTTTGTAGAGCAGAGAACTGTAGGTTTTTATATTTTTATACCATATACTTCGACATCCCATTTGTGATCCGGATCTTCTCTGGTTGTTAATGAAGCTGTCTTATTTTCTTGACCCAGCATTATTTGCTATATTCTGTATTACAAATGAACAGCGGTGACGGCTGTCATCCACTTGAAGGGTATTATAATATCGTATGGCCTCGGGTGCCGGGTGCAAGCTTAGTTATTTGACACCCAAAGGGTAGCTTGCATGTCGAATTTCGTTGTTCCTTGAAGCACTATGAAAGTCAAGGAGGTTAGATACCTAAGCTCCTTGAACACTATAGCACTTTCTAGTAGAGAAATGAGGAACTTTGTGTTGGCGGAAACTCCCGAGATTAATTTTGCCATTATGAACACAGCCTACTGAATTCAAATGGGTTCTTATGACATGCCAACATCGTATGAGGTGGTGTCGTAATTTTTGCAGCCTTTCAAAAATCATTTACCATGGCCAGGAGCGAACCTGCAAGCTTGGGGTTAATAGACTGACATGTTGACCACTCACCCACCATGGCAAGCCACTTGATGGGAGAGGTGTGGAGAGGAGATGAGCGGGGTAATGGTCTCGTGGCAACAGTGAGTGGTGTTGCAATGTATGCAGGACCAGCGGCGAGCACATAGTTTGAGGCAGTGTTTTGCTGTGCTTTGACACCTCACTCTCGTTTGTATTATCCGGTGTACCTATTGAAGTGCATTTGCTTATTCTTTCATAGGCTACAGTTAATGTTATCATTCTGTGTTTGTTGGAGGCATGTGCATATACAGATTTTGATAGTTTATTTCTTTTATTCACATCATTGTGTTTCTATTTTCGTTGCATACAAATGGCATCAGTATGTGCTCGTGGACTCTTGGCGGGAGAGAAAACGAGCCCTGACACAGAAGCAGTTTCTTGTTGGGAGCCCTGTGCATGGTGGCCACTACTCCTGGAAAACTCCTGGATTTTTATTAGGTCTGGAAAGCTCCTGGAAAATAGTCACTGTTAATGAATTATAAAAATCTTTCCATGTTAAATCATACTCCCGCTGTGGTTTTGGGTGAGCACTCTATCGTTAACGAAAGAAATTTCCTCAGGCTACCTGTTTCTGTGTGGGAGAACACGCAATTGTATTTTTGTAAAACATAGGGTATTGAGTATAGACAACTTCACCGCAATAAAATTGCAGGCGGCATTCTTTTCTCTTTTTTTTAAGGTGGATATTTAAGTCACATAGGCTTTTTTAAAACAACAATTAAATCATTTGTGTGTAGGCTTGCATATCAATAACGCAATCACCACTAATTTTTGTATAAGTAAACCAAACACAACTGCTTTATTTTGGTCTTGAAGTAGGCAACCGATAAAGGCCCCCCTTGGACTCGCGCTTATTTTTAAGTCTGGAAAATGAGAATTACTCCTGGAAAATTTCTGGAAAACTCCTGGTAAATCGTTGACCGATTTGAGTGGCCACCATGCCTGTGGCACCTACAGTGGAGTGCTTTCCCTTTGTCAATGCGCTCCTTACTCTTTAACAGTGGAATACTCTCGGTGTCATCCTCCAAATGGCTCTGGTCTCTCATGAAGAGCCAGCAGCACAAAACTCATTCTATGGGTTATGTACCATTTTATATTAATGCTGAAGAACTCTGCTTATCTGAAATGAAGAATCAACATTGTATTTTGATGTATGCAGCTTGCCGCATATACTGTCGCTTAGGGTTTTTCCTGGTAGGCCATTTGGAAAGTTGACAGGCATGGAGTTATAAAGCAAGTTGTTATTCAGTTATCATTCTATATTATTGTGATGTATAATGAGCTGAGCAGCATCATGATATTCCAAGAGACAAGAAAAGACCACAAATATATTTAAAATGATATCCATTTACACAACATAATTCGTACATGCCCACGACCTCAGCTTCGCAACTGTAATAACTCGTGGCAAAGGCCAGAGGAGCGAAAAGGGCCTTTGAATGAATTAAATCTTTCATCTACAAAATATTAAACGAAGATTCAGAAACAGCTTCCAGGGAGGGCTGTATTCACAATCGAAGACCATTCAGCAAAATACAAATATAAGCTGTTTATTACATATTCGCCGGTCACACACCATCTATCGGCAGCCTGCAGAAGTTCATCCTGGCACGAATTTGAAAGAGAAGATTTCTGTATTTAAAATGTGGTATTTAAACCATAAACTACACTGCAATTCTGTAGAAACCGTAGAAGTTGATAGGTATACAAGGTAAATGTACAATACCAGTGTATGCTAATGGAACAGGGTACATCAAATTGGCACTATTTAGGCAAGTTGTTTGACTCAAAGTGTCGTGGAATTTTCCTGCTCTTATAAAACTTGACTTCCTCGGTCAAAAACGAATTAAGAGACCTCAGGATTAGCAGGCCGACACTCTTATTACTGATCCATAAAGGTAGCGCTATGATACTTGAATAAAGTTTTCTCTCTAGTGGATTCAAATGGAAAGGCCCAAATCAGATACTTGATCCAGATCACAAATGGGAGTTTTAGATATAGAAATAATCAGGCAATATATACTGTATGAACAACAAATGCCATTTTTTGGCTCGAGTTTTATATGAAAATGATTTTGTCAATTTTTTATTAACTAAGTGTTCTTAACATTATTTTATATAATGTGAAGCCTACAGAGGAAAATGATCAGGATCCAACAAAAGTGGAAAGATTTATTGCCACCAGTAGTGACAGGTATGCGAGTGTATAATCATATTGTTATAATACTCCGCATAAACGATTAGTGTCCATGAAATACTCTTTTATATTTGAGTATTGTATGAAAGAATGATCAGGGTCCCCTGAAAATTAAACCACCACTACGAGAAGTGTGGTTTTGTCGTTAAATAATATTTTTCAATACTTGGGGAATGTATAGCTTGAAGTGTCGTTAGTTTGTAATTACAAGAAAAAGCAAATTATTATCATATATACATACACAATACCAGAGGGAGTTAGAAGGTGCAGTTTGTGCCGGGCCAAGGAATTGAAACATCAATTTTTCTAGGATTATGACGTGGCTTGTGTGGGGTTTTGCCTAGAAACACCAAGCTGGCTCATCAGCGGGCTCTTTGGTGTCTGTGCCCAACCGAGACACAGCATAACCCTAGAAAAATTGCCGAGTTTTAGATATTTGTTTGTTTAAAATGTGTGTCTTAAACAAATAAACAAGACAGTATCGCCTACCAGTACTGTCATGTGGTGCCCGGATAACAGTAAAGCCAGGTGGGTGGTATATACACATGGGGTGCTCACAAATAACTGATCGTTACAAATGAGCTTTCAAAAGAAAGAGAATTACTCGCAGCAGTGAAGAATTGCAGTCTGATTTCATAAATATCGACAATTTGTTTAAAAGTGCGTTTAAACAAATAAACAAGATGATAAGCCCTTGCGAGACCTGTGTCGCCCACATACCAATACACATGCGAGTTTTCTAGCATGGGTCCGCTAGTTTTATCAAATTTGTAACCATATTTACTGAATATGTAGTAAAAGTAATGTGCATGTTTGCTTCAAATATTTATTCTATAGTTTTGAAATTCTGTTCTTCGGACTGTCAATCCTCTTCTGAAAAATTTGCTTTTTTGACTGATCTTTTTTCGCTGTAGTCTTCATGTGGTAATTTTCCAAAAGCTAATATTCACTGACTCTGTTAAATGTGAGTATTGGTTCCTTGTTGACTTGTCAAATAAACAAATTTATTCACAATGAATGAACATTAGGTTTCAGCCAGTCTACTCTTACAGCAATTATTTTAATTAGGAATTTAAAATATGAAACCTATTTTTATTCTTTGTGAATAAATTTGTTTATGTGCTTAAAAACTAATATGTCAGTTTTTATATATATTTTTTAAAATTTTTCTAGTCTTCCACAATATCAGTTTCTGGCAGAGAAGAGTATAGCTTCAACGATATATCATATTTTCAAACATCCAGAGGGAGTAATAGATGAACAAGTTTTCCAGGCTTGTTGTCCATGGTCTTGTATGAGTTTACCAACATTTCACTCAGTATTATGTCAGACATCTTCATTCTCTGGCAGTCTGAGAAACATTACAAAAATCAAACCTTATTAGACCATGGCCAACAAGCCCCATCCATTACAAAGCCAGCCTTGAAAGCCTTAATTATTCTGCCTAATGTGCCTTACCTTACAAGTGCCAGCTTTAATTTCTATAGGCCAGGGAACATGGGTATCTGCATCGAACTAGTCTAAGGACTGAAGATTCGAAACACATGCAGGGTTAAGACATATCAGACATAGTCCAAAATTACAAAACCTCACAACTGAATATCCAATTTTATTTTGATATATCAGCTTTTGGCAAATAACCAAAGAATCATTTATAGCAATTTCCATAAAATATCCATTTTATAGAGTTAGATATTGTTGTTTTAAGGGGTGGAACTGCGAGGTCATTTTATAGAGTACTGTGTTAATCTTATCTTATACAATGTTCCTGTCTAGGAAAATAGCACACTCAGATGTGTATGTAGGCCTACCTTCCCCTGTCACAAGACGATACAGCTGTTGGAGAAGAGGTCCCTGCAGTTGCTCAAGGAATGTTGGATTATCCTCCTTACTACTGAGCATTCTGTGTTCCCCTGATTACCACCCTGCAGTCAGTTGTTGGGTATGGCTCCCCTCACACTGTCACCAGTCCTGGAGGTGTGTTGGTCCTGGCAGCATGTATCATCACAGAATGTCCTGCATGTACTTCAGCAGAACTTTCAGTAATCTTCAGATCCCCAACCTCAATTCAATTTGTAAATTACGAAAAAACAGAACGTGATAAATAATTACCATATCTCGCACTTTTTTGACCGAAAATATTCGGTGCGTGATACATATGTGGGAATTTGTGTGCAGAAGGCCGTATTCCCGAAAAAAAAAAAGACGTAAAATTTGCATTTTTGAAACAAGACAACTAGCATTGTTAATTGCTGACAATCACCGAGCTACTCTTGCGTGTATCATCATCCCGTACTCCACCAATGCATTTACAATGTCCGTCTTCAAGAAGCTCTTCACTACAATGTCTGTCAACACCAAAACCCATGCCCATATAACCCAATCACGCAAGAGTTCAACTGACGGCCTTCTTTATTTTGTCTCCTGTCGTCAGCTTATCGTAACTAACAATACTTGTTGCATTATCAATAAATTATAAAAATGGTCCGGTTAGCTCAAACAATGCCAGCGTTTCGCCCCAGTGTGCCGTTGGGCTCGTCAGTTGGTACAGACACACCTACCAATACGCGTGGCTAGCACATACTGAGAAGGCCATGCAAGACACAAAATACAAGCAGTATTGACGTCACGAGCATGCCAATGTGCTACGGGAGTAAAACTCCCTTTCATAAAAGCAAAAGCCTTACCTTGGCAATCCAAATAAGGTTTTGAATATTCCCGAAGGGAATATGATGTAGTTTCCATTTGAGCGGATGAATTATCAATAAATGATAAAAATGGTCCGATTAGCTCAAACAATGCCAGCGTTTCGCCCCAGTGTGCCGTTGGGCTCGTCAGTTGGCATGCTCGTGACGTCAATACTGCTTGTATTTTGTGTCTTGCATGGCCTTCTCAGTATGTGCTAGCCACGCGTATTGGTAGGTGTGTCTGTACCAACTGACGAGCCCAACGGCACACTGGGGCGAAACGCTGGCATTGTTTGAGCTAACCGGACCATTTTTATCATTTATTGATAATTCATCCGCTCAAATGGAAACTACATCATATTCCCTTAGGGAATATTCAAAACCTTAATACTTGTTGCGCCACAAGTATCCTCTTTCCCTCAAGAATTGTCTTCTGTAAATTAATCCATTGGTCTAGAGGTTGTGGCCAAACCATTTCTTGTCCATGTGACATTGCTGCAAAGATTTTGCACAAAACCTGTGATTTGATTCTTCGTCAGGTCTTGGAATATTGACTTTCACTTATTTTCGGTCAAAAAAGTGCGAGATATGGTAATTATTTATCACGTTCTGTTTTTTCGTAATTTACAAATTGAGTTGAGGTTGGGGATCTGAAGATTACTGAATGTTCTTCTGAAGTGCATGCAGGAGTTTCTGTGATGATACATGCTGCCAGGACCAACACACCTCCAGGACTGGTGACAGTGTGAGGGGAGCCATACCCAACAACTGGCTTAGAGACTGGCTATTTATTCATGGAATGCTTAGATTGCTCACGAGAGTCAACTTAAAGACCTGCACTAGGTCTCTCGGAGATCACACATTATTCTTCTTTCTTTGGTCGTTTGGACCATGGTGCTTGCGTGTTAGCTGTTGTCTGCCTCTTCTGGTGTTTTTGTTTGGCGGCTGCTTTTGTGCTGATATCTTGTGCCTGTCTATCTGACCAGTATTGTTTCATTTTCTTGCTGAACTCCACCTAACATTCTTCTGACCATTTCCTGGACGTGTTGTGAGCTTCTGTAATGGATGTGAGGAAAGGTTTGGTTTCAATTGTCAGATGGTAGCGACTCCTGTCATTTGTTGCGTCTTTCTGAATATTAAGTTCATCAAGATCCTTCTCAACTTGTTTGATCTGCAGGGAGACAGTGTATTTATATTATTATCCTTTTTAAAATAGTGTTTCTGGGTGTGATATTTTAATTGGCACTAAACCTTTGCAATATTGGATTAAATATGAGGTGATTATGAATCCAAGATCAAGATTTTCTGGTATAATATTTTGTAAAAACCTTTACTTGTACTTGAAGAAATGCAGGATATTTCCTGGCATGAGACTGAAGTTTTACTAAACAAGCCAAAGAGCATTTTCAAATGATGAGAATTTTTATACAGAATTTATAGTATAATAGATTTTAGAGGATAATATGGATGAAGAACAGAGAAATCAATATTTTAAATTATAATTCTTCTATTTTTTATTTAAGTTATTACCACCAGATTGAACTTGTCGAAATGAGTACCTTTTTTTCAAATCACTTAATGTACGAAAAGACAAGGTAGTCTTGGAGAGCTGTGAGAAGTATGTTAGATTACACTTATGAAACTGTATTATGAGAGGACTTGTTGCATTCTCCTGATTGCTTTAGATGTTGCAAATCTCGGAACTTTGTCATGTACTGTGTTGTTCAATACTGTACACTTATAGATGTGCTGTACACAACTGGAGTGTTGACATTCTCCTTGGCATAATGTTTGAATACCTTCCAAATTATTGAAGTAGATAAGCAATGCTGGAGGTTATTTAAAAATTTATTTCACATTTTGAAAGAGCATTTTCACTTTATGTACACTAACAACCATGTGGTTTTGGAAATAATATTCCCCAAATGTCTAATGTTCTTTAAATGCACATGGATGGGTAAAAGGCAAAACATCTTAACCGCATATATCGATAGGTGAAAGGCAAAACATCTAAACCGCCAATTTTTTTGAATTGTACGTTTTAACATGAACTGAATAGCATCTTTAAATACTTCTTCCCAGCAAAACATCTTGTAGAAATTCAAATTCCTTCTCTGTTTACTGTTGAAAGCAGGTGTATTTTATCTTAAGAACCAAAAAAATAAACTAATGCTCAACAAACCATTTTAAAAAGATATTGTTCTCGCAATTTTATCTTAACCATCCCAAAGTGGCGCATAAGATAATAAATGTGGCTCTTAAGATAAGCTTTTTGGGACTAATTTTGCATGCAGTAGGTTTAGATAACAGAATAATCCTTATAATTATGACGAATCCAGGTGTAAAAATGTACTTAAATACACTGAACAATCACAACGGATGAGCTGCAATGAACTGCTAAACAAGCACCCACTGAGCAGTCATGTGCTACTCCAAGAGCGTAAGAAAATGTACAGTATGCGCTTCACTCATTGTGGCGTCATGGCACCTGTCAAATTCGACAGCTCACAGACCACCGACACGAGGCAGATAAGCAATCCCATTGAATCCTAGCAGTGATTACTGAACATAGCATACCTTAGCTCTCAAGGCGGGTTAATTTAAGAGAATGATAAGATTCAGAACAGTGATTTAAAATGAACAATTATAGTAGAGGAAGGTACAGTACTTAGTTTCTTTGTGCAGAGATATTAAAACTCCACTGTTCTGCTTCAGCTTTACTTTGAAAAATTGTGCTCGAGTCCAAACCGTGATAATGTGTTGCGTGGTGACAATAGGCTTTCATTTACCAAAGAATCTTGCTCAATGTGAAATGTTTAAGAACAAGAGGAAAGTTCCATTTCTATGCAGGAACTCAAACACCAAGAAAAAAATCTCAAAGGAATTGGAAATTGGTCAAAGACATTTTGTTTTCGATCAACAAAATTCAAAATTGACAAATGACTCTGTTTGTGCCAGTTTTGATTTGTAAAAAGTGTTAAGCATTCCCCATGGAAACAGTATGTTATATTACTATTCTAGAAAGTACTCGGTATACAATGAAACTGTGTACGAGAGTGGAAGTGCATTTTGTTACATTTGGGGTCAAGCTGAGGTTAAAGAGGGAGAAATGAAATATGTACAGTTATTCACAAATATTTGACCATAGTAGATCAGAGAGGAGATGTTAAGGAAGTATCTCCGTATTCAGATAGTTGTACTGGCCAAACTCTCTAAGACAGTATGAAGTTACGACTAATCGTGACTTCTTTGTTTTGAAAAAAATCCTACAAATGCAAGGACAAGAAAAGGTAGCACATAGAAAATAACATAGATAAAAACTACCTCTGTCAAGAAAGAAACGCATAAAATCGAAATCAACTTTACCTATGAAACTATTGGAAAAGATTAGTTGGGTATTGGCACCAAAGAAGGACTGAGAAAATGTGTGAAATTGATTTGAACCCAACTTACTTAACTCAACTGCCAATTCCCCCTTTGCTCTACAAGCAACGGATGTGCTTGAAAGGTGTCGTACCGAGAAGAATTATATCACCAAGATTGTATTTAACTTCCAAACACTCAATTCAAGAATGCTTGCCAGAAATTGATGAAGAGGATGAAATTGAAATAGACTTATGATTAATTTATTGCATAAAACCCAAAATGTTTTATTTTACATCTTATGTATTATTTTTTTAGATTGTTCTACTTCCAACCTCAACATTAAAAGGAATTAAATTACACATTGCAACCATCAATATTAATTAATGAACTTTACTTGAGAATCGAATTGTGTTATTAAGTTTAAACCTTAGGATCCACAATTATTGTTTCGCATCCACAGGCAGAAAAATCAGATAATAATTTTGTAAATAGGGTAAATACTGGATAGACCAGATTAAGGGTGACTTGGCAGACAAAGGGCTGGATTGGGAGAGCACTCATGAAGACCAACTATTCATGGATAGAAAGAAATGGAGAAGACTTGTTCACAGCACCCGGGTGACTGGAG
This sequence comes from Meconema thalassinum, assembly GCA_946902985.2. Lineage (NCBI taxonomy): Eukaryota > Metazoa > Arthropoda > Insecta > Orthoptera > Tettigoniidae > Meconema > Meconema thalassinum. The sequence goes on from OX336395.1 coordinate 198,209,850, forward strand.
CTGTTTAAGATGATGATGATGATGATGACTGCTTTTATAGTTTGGTAGAACATCTTAAGAAAGAATGTCTGCCATAACATCTTATGCAACCTTAAGATGATGTGAACAAACAAAGTAATACCCTTCAAATCATCTTAAGAACCATATCTACTATTAATAAACTACTTCAAGAAAAAACTATGTATACAAATAAAACTGATAAATTAGGAAGAACAATAATATATTTTTGTGAAAATTAATTCAACAAGAAATGCAAAAAACATTTGTTTCCTGAAAAAGAGACTAAATGGTGGATAATATGTTCTTCCTTTCACCCATTGACATGTTAGGTCACTCCTCGGAAGTTCTGCATTACTCTTCTGGTCATGCCTGGTGAATCCTTAGTTTCTAAAGGGTAGCAGCTTTCAGTCGTCATTTGACTTGAGGCATCAGGTTTCCAAGAGAAAAATTGCAACTTGGGAGATAGGAGGAACAGGCTGGCCAGGTAATGTCAGGTACCCTGAACATATTGCTCACAGGAGGTTCTATGAAGTCCTTGCTATGTGTGGAGTAACACCGTCCTTTTGAAACCACATTCCAGGATTGCATTCTTTGTGAAATAACTTTTCAACAGCTCGAGCGTTGCTTTGTTATTTGAAATTCAGAACTTATTTCTGCTGCACACTGTATTTGAATTTTATCAAGTTTATTTTCCAGCTCAGTACTTTAACATAAACAGTGTATAGACAGGAGCTGTTATCATTTATGTATTCCGACTGTAGCTTTTATTCGATTATATAGCTGAAGAAAGGAGGATGAATGTTTTAAATAGTCAAAAGTTTTCATTATCATTGTTTTCAAGGTTATTTCCTAGCACTAGTTTTAATTTTTGCATGGCAATTTTTTTTATTTAGCATTTATGTGTACTGATATACACACATCAAAAAAAGTTTTGCATCACCTCGGTTCCCAGATCTCCGGCATATAGACGTTGACTGTGTATATTGTATCCAAGATACAGTCCCTTTGACTGTTCATAGATGTCACTAAAACTGCTCAAAGATGTAAACAACCATGCATGAGCAGGGCCTATTAGACGGAGGGGGTACGACAGCCGATCAGTTCCAGTCATTCCACCAGGACGAAGGTACGCTGCTCATGTTGTCTGTAGTTCTACCATGCCTAGAAGGTCAATACCGCAGTTCGATCGCGTCCGCATTGTTACTTTGTGTCAAGAAGGGCTCTCAACAAGGGAAGTTTCCAGGCGTCTCAGAGTGAACCAAAGCGATGTTGTTCGGACATGGAGGAGGTACAGAGATACAGGAACTGTCGATGACAGGCCTCGCTCAGGCCGCCCAAGGGCTACTACTGTAGTGGATGACCGCTACTTACGGATTGCCGCTCGGAGGAACCCTGACAGCAATGCCACCATGTTGAATAATGCGTTTCATTCAGCCACAGGACGTCGTGTTTCAACTCAAACTGTGCGCAATAGGCTGCATGATGCGCAACTTCACTCCCGACGTCCATGGCGAGGTCCAGCTTTGCAACCCCGACACCATGCAGCGCGGTACAGATGGGCCCAACAACATGCTGAATGGACCCCACGGAATTGGCATCACGTTCTCTTCACCGATGAGTGTCGCATATGCCTTCAACCAGACAATCGTCGGAGACGTGTTTGGAGGCACCCTGGTCAGGCTGAACGTCTTAGACACATTGTCCAGCGAGTGCAGCAAGGTGGTGGTTCCCTGATGTTTTGGGGTGGCATTATGTGGGGCCGACGTACGCCACTGGTGGTCATGGAAGGCTCCGAAACGGCTTTACGATACCTGAATGACATCCTCCGACCCATAGTGCAACCATATCGGCAGAATATTGGAGAGGCATTTGTCTTCATGGACGACAATTCTCGACCTCATCGTGCACATCTTGTGAATGCGTTCATTCAAGATAACGACATCGCTCGACTACAGTGGCCAGCATGTTCGCCAGACATGAACCCTATCGAACATGCCTGGGATATGTTGAAAAGGGCTGTTTATGGACGTCTTGACCCACCAACCACTCTGAGAGATTTACGCCGAATTGTCGTTGAGGAGTGGGACAATTTGGACCAACAGTGTCTTGATGAACTTGTGGATAGTATGCCACGACGAATACAGGCATGCATCAATGCAAGAGGACGTGCTACTGGGTATTAGAGGTAGTGGTGTGTACTGCAATCTGGACCACAAATGCTGAAAGTCTAGCTGTATGATGGTACAACATGCAATGTGTGGGTCTCATGAGCAATAAAACGAACTGAAATGTTGTTTGTGTTGATCTCTATTCCCTTTGTATTTAAAGGTTCCGGAACTCTTGGAACCGAGGTGATGCAAAACTTTTTTTGATGTGTGTATATATTAATAGAATGGGCATGTTCTTAAATTCATTGATTTGATGATGAATGGTGAATTGCCGATTCTGTGTACATTTAACAGCTTCCAGTTGGGCCTGATGTTTCATAAGCCGGACATCTGAATTACCATGGTAACTAAAACTGCCTAATTGGGACAGATGACCCAGAATCCTACTTGATAAAGCAATTGCCATTACCCTAAGAATGCCAATAGCTTTTTTAGCACTGATAAACATACGAGTCAATGTACTCTAATGAATTATTGATAATTTTAAACAAAACCATTCTTAAAATTTCTACTTACTGCCAAGAACAAAGATTGGATCAATCTGAAAGTTCTGCTTGAATGTATATCACTGTCATAATCAACGCAAAATCTTTTTCATACTTGACATGTTTTTAAGGTCCTTTTAATATTAACATTTCATTGTTAAGTTGGACTTGATAACCGTGTTAGGGAATCGAACCCAAATCTGATGTCCGGGCAGGTGTATTTATGTGAAGTTTTGAAGCCATTTTTTCAGTGTTGCCTGTTCACACTACCAATTTATACTTTTTCAGTCGGCCAAAATGCTTAAGTGTGAAAAAGTATAAATTGACAGGTGCATTTAGCTACTTATGCCATCTAATTTAAAAAAAAAGTCTCGTCATTAGTGTACTAAATTCACCTGCCCAGACAGGTACCGGTAGGTATTTGGGATCATATCCTGGCTGTAGGAACATTTTTAAATGTTTTACTCGACATTCGTATCCACTCAAAGAGCTATTCTTTTAGTGTTACTTACTTTTATTTGTCTTTCTCCCAGGAACATTTTGCTAATAATTGACATGCAATAATATCTTTAGCTCGCCCTCTGTTTTCCAATCTCAAATACATTGCAAAACTAATTCACAGCATCCTCCATAGCTTTTTTTTGTTTTGTTTTTGTTTTTAACCTTACAAATGCATCCAGAAGGTTTTATCACAGTTACGGAGCTGTACTGTGATGGAAGTGATGCCTCTTGATGGATATCACCATGGAAAATTAAAGGAAATTAAATTGGGTTGAACTCTTTTTAATACAATAATTCATTAGATCAATGAAATTAAAAGCATACCTAATTATATAGCTGAAAAAAAAAAAGGAGGAATGAATGTGTAAATTGGTCCAAAGTTACTATTTTTATTAATGCTGTTTCCTAGCACCTGAATTGAATTGCACATAGCCTGTGTGTGGACATACTGATATTTTTGTTTTAGGGTTGAATTGAATTTATAGGTTCAATAAAAAAAACATTTGTTAATGTAAGAATACATTTTTCTTCCATTCCCCTCACCTCCTCTCCCTAATGTGTGCCTGAACACTGAAAACCCCTTTTAATATTCACCCCAATATTTAGTTTTGAGCCGTAAATTAAGTGAATACAATATTGCCTGTTAAATATGTGTGTAAATTTATGTTAATACTATAACTTATGTAGTTTGCAATAAATTGTGAAAATCATAGGTTAAATCATTTTTCAAAACTTTATCCCTAGAGATAACTATTGAGAGAATAACCGCCAGGTCATACGCTGCAGAAGTGACGTTCAAACAACCGATTGCGAAGTTTTTTATACATAGGAAGCTGCATTAACGCTGCACAGTGTCTTGAATTTTGTGGAGAAAAAGGAGTAATATGTGTGAAATAAGGCAAAAGCCTCCCGTGAAGATCATCTAGAGTGTTGAAGCTACAAAATAGAAGTGAAATTTTAAGGATAAAGTACGAGAATGTTGCGAGATAGTGTGAATAAAGTTGAGCTCACTTCTGAGGCAAGAATTGCATGGCGGGCACTACAAATTATAAATTGAACCATTTTCCTGGTTCAGCAGAGTCCAAATTTATATTCCATCACTTCTTTTACACAATCTGACTATGGTATTTAAATATCTATTCCCTTATTATTATTAATTCATGTATTGAGTTCTTTTATTATGTCATTTTACAGTCCTCCACTGTACTTTTCTCTTTCTTTACTTCTCTTATCGATGCCATCTGGTGGCATGAATTAGGCATCTCTTCCTATTCTTTTCTCGTTGACAATGGACGACTAACCCAACTTTCTGATCTCTCAGATTTTATCAGAAATTTTCGCTTCCAACTCTTTTGATAAGTATACATGTTGAGATGAGGTGAAATGCGTATATTTTTCTATTAATTAACTTAATTGGATTTCTTTTCGTTCGTTTATTTGTGTCGCTTTTCACCTTACGAAAACACAGCTATATCTCGGTAATTTGTCTCCATGTTCCTTTTCTCGATATGCATGAATGTGGGAATGAATTTTGGCAAGCAAATAAACCGGACACGTCTTGAAGTAGTTTTAAGTATAAAAACTGCATTTAAATGTAAGATTACATAAGATGAGATTTAACAGAACTTGACGTGACATGACTCGACACAAAAACTGTAACTGATCGTCTTGGTTTCTCGCTACTTCCACTTGACTCCTCTACGCGGCGCCACCGGGCAGTGTCGAAGCTGGCGGGAAACCCAAAAGCGTTCATTATTTTCAGATTCCACAATCGGCCATCCTGCAGATCATCCGCCTCGGATGATGAGAAGTCTTCAGCCCAGGGTTTGAGGAATTCAGCACAAGTAGTTGTTCGTTTAGGGCCTAAATGATTCCCTTCACAGCAGAGGTCGTGTCATTCAGCTTGACTCTGGAGATTCTGTAAGGCCCAAGGTACTTTTTCTTCAATTTAAGGCCTGGTTCAAACTGGGTCCTCTTGATGGTTTTGATATCGCCAACTTGGTACTGGCGAGCAGGCCGTCGACTTCGATCAAACGACACACTGTTTTCTTGATGCACTTTCTGGATTTGTGCTCTTGCTTCTTCACGGTGTTCATCTCCCCTGGTCTCAAACTTGTCTACCATCTCTTCATTGACCAACTCGACTATTCTCACGTCATTCTCACAGCGCATTTTGGCTCCTGTCAAAAGTTTGAATGGCGTCTGCTTGATACTGCGGTTGTAAGTGGAATTCATGGCCCTTCGATCAGGTTCGACGTGCTTGTTCCAATCTCCAGGGTTTTCGATGGACAACTTAGCCAGCACGGAAATGATCGTGGAGTTCATTCTTTCTATCTGGCCATTGGCACGAGGGAGTCTGGTCGTGATCAGCGAGTGGGTGATGTTGTTGGCAGTGCAGTACTCTTCGAATTCATGTGAAATATACGCGGTTCCACGTTCGGTGACGATCTGCGCAGGATTACCAAATACTCCTTTTTGCACGTCCAATTTCTCCGTAGTTTCTTTCGTGATCGCCGTTTTAGTGGGATACAGCCACACAAACTTTGTGATGCTATCCGTTACTGCAAAAATATGCTTGCATCCTTTTTTCATTGAATCTAAGGGTTCAAGATGGTCAGCATGGTAAGTGTGAAATGGTGTGCTTTCTTTAAATAAGGGATGCAATAGTCCTTGTTTCATCGTGATGCTCATCTCAACGCTGGTACTCTTCGTCTTTTCCGATGCCTTTCCTATGTCCATCTCATCGGTTGCTACCACGTCGATTCGGTACAAGTACGCTTCTGATATGTCCTTGGATATCTTGACACCGGTTTTGCTGATGGTAGTTATGGCTTGGTCCAGCAAGTCGTTACCCATGATAGCTGGCAACTTTAGTGCATCTGCAGACACCACATAGAAATCAGTCAAGTAAGTGTCGTCGTCAACCTGGACGTCGGTTGCAAAATATCCTAGGGGACGCACCTCACAATCTCCGAAACCCTTGAGTACTATGGCGGTAGTCTTCAGCTCCGGATCGCCCATCTCTGTGTAAATATCTTCATGGATGAGATAGATTGGGCAGCCCGTGTCAACTAATGCATTGATCTTCTGGCCCTGGAGCAACAATTCTTTCATCTTTATATTCGACTTGGTTCCCAAAGCAACGTTCACTGTCTTCTTCTCGGCATTCTGCTCAGGGTTTGGGCACTTGGAAGCTATGTGTCCGAAACTGCTGCAATTGAAGCATTTTGGACCCTGACTCTTGTGTGGACATTCTCTGGACTCGTGACTGTTCTTCTGACCACAATTGTAACATCTCTTTACAGGCGAGGTCTGTTTCTGCCTGTTGTCTTCTCTTGGTGTATGATTGTTTGTCGTCCTCTCATTTATCGTCACCTTCTGGGAGTTTCGTGCGTAAGCACTCTTATAGATCTTTAACTTGTCCTTGAATTCCTTGATGTCCTTTGCTCCATACAGAATCATCTTGGATCCAGTGTCATCCTCGATGCCATCGATGACGTATTGTATCAGTGATTCATCATCGATTGTCGACCTGCTGGCTATTTCTCGCATCACCAGGAAATATTCATGAAGAGTTTCAACTTTTGTTTTTCGTCGGTTGGTTAGCAGTCGATGAATCTCTGCTGCGCTGGCATCATCTCGGAATTCCTTCTTCAGGGCTTTCTTCAACTTGTGTCAGGATGTGATGCCACGTTCACCCTGCACGAACAACTTAGGCAGGCCTGTCAGCGACTTTTTTGCAAATACGTATTTCTGCATCTCGTCCCAACCCATCAACGTTGCTGTTTCCTCAAAGTCCTCAATCCAACGTCGCACCGGATAGTTCTCACTGCCGTCATAGGTTCTGACAGAGCCCTCTACATCTCGGAAAGTCAACGCAAACTTGTGTGCGACTCCACAGTTTGCAGTATGCCGCAAGTCCACCACGTCCTGGTCGACTTCCCCTTCACTTGAGTTTTTTTTCTACAGTCTTCGCTTTGTGTTTGGTCTTTGTTATTTTCTTTTGTTTACCTCCATTTGCTTTGGAGAGTTTCTGGTCTTCGGACGAGCTAGATGAATCTGATGATGATCCTGACGTGCTAGAGGTTGAATGTTTTGAGGATTTCATCCCAGCCATTTTCTCCTTTAACTCACGTAATTCCTCCGCCAGTGCTTCCGTTTTCCTCTTTCATCTTGCTCATTGCATCTTTCTTTTTACCAGTCTCTTCTTCTTCTTCACCTTCTTCGTCTTTACGCATCCCCAGCCACGAAAGGTCCATTAAGTTATCACAGACGCGTTGCACAAGCACAGCTTTCTCTCCCTTATATCCAATTTTTAATACTGTGCACATGGCAATCAGGTCAGCCTCGGTGAATTCGGTCTCAATGAACTTCAATTTCACCAGGTGTTCTGGTGAGTCACGTTCAAACTCGAATCCTGGGTCTTCTCTTAAGCGCGGTCTGTTCTTTCGATCACGTGGCAGTTTTTCGAAAATGAGGTTATGTAACGTCTTAATCACGGCCGTGGGCGCCGTCTTAATGTTATTATTCACTTTTTCAATATCTTGTAAACACGCCACTTTGTCCGCCATTTTTCTTTGTCTTTCGGCACGCGTGCTGAACACTTTTATTTTCGTCGTCATCGTCGTAGGCTTCAGGATCCTTGAACTCGTCTTTTGTAGCCTGCTCGAACCACCACGTCTTTGGAGGTTGAACAACTGCTCGTCTTCTATATTCCACGGACCCACGTCTTCGTCGTAAATCTTGCCAGAAAAATGCCGTCAATTCGCGCCTTTTCGTCTTTGGTTTTATCGCTGTAGGCCTAGCCAAAATTGCCGTTCCGCACTCAAAACCCTTAATATCCCGGACGAGCCCCCAAATGTGGGAATGAATTTTGGCAAGCGAATAAACCGAACACGTCTTGAAGTAGTTTTAAGTATAAAAACTGCATTTAAACGTAAGATTACATAAGATGAGATTTAACAGAACTTGACGTGACATGACTCGACACAAAAACTGTAACTGATCGTCTTAGTTTCTCGCGACTTCCACTTGACTCCTCTACGCGGCGCCACCGGGCAGTGACGAAGCTGGCGGGAAACCCAAAAGCGTTCATTATTTTCAGATTCCCACAATATATCTCGGTAAGTAGTCTCCATGTTCCTTTTCTCAATATGCATGAATTAGTGGACTGTTATGTGCATCTTGTACGAGCATGTTTCGCTATTCTGTATATCTTTATTGTTTTCCTTTTCCCATGTGTTTATGTTTTTGTCCCTTTCCCCTTTTCTTATTTATTCTTGAGTTCAGTATTTAGTTGGGTTTTGTATATGTTGGACTTGGCGTTGGGCATACATGCATGTTTTGGGATCCCGTGTGTGTGTGCAGTGTGTGCTTCGGCCTCCTTGCATTTCATGCATTTTCGGGATGCTCATATTACTGCTATGATGTTCGTCTGGTCTCGTCTGTGCCTGGTGTAAGATCTTTTGGTCATTGCATATTACTTCTGTACTGCTATGCACCTCGATCTTAGGACAAACCTGTACTGTCGCATCGTATACTTCATTCTTTTCTGATCCAAGCAATGTCTTGATTTTACACCACTATCTACTGCACTCAAGTTCTTTTTCTTTTGTGTCTTTGAGTGAGATTGCGGTTGGTTATGCAAATCTTTTTCTCATGACCCTTTTCTCCCCTTTTCCTGCCTGTTCCCCTATTACTGAGATATCTACCTTTAGCTATGTTTCCGTAAGTCTTTTGAGTTTTGTTTCTGTTTAACGGTGTGTTTATGCACGATTTTCTTTCGTTCTCTCCTCAATATGTATTCTTATATCTTTCCTTATTTCTTTACCTAACTCGGGAGCTCCTTTTGGAACTGTAACGCCTACTTTGTTACAGTCCAGATTTTCACAAGTCTCTACGTCAGTTCCTCTTCATCCTTTCTTTCCCAAAGTCATTTTTTTAAAATCCCTACTCCCTTGCGGCAGTGGACGTATCTTGATGTGCTCCACTTATTTTACGTTCATCCTAGTTTACCGTTCCTCTCGCTTCGGATCTTTTGCATTTTGAATTACAAGTCGTCTCGACAATTGCTTGCTTATCCCTTGTTGTCCTTTGTGTCAGTCTTTCTTTCTTTCTTTTCGTTCTCGGCTCATGTTTGGCGAGATACTGTCATGTGGGGACTTGGTTGAACTTATTCTCTTAACGAGGGTACGTTCGTCCACGACCCTGGGGTGCCCAGCTCATCTTTTTGAGACCTAGCACGGTAGTTTCGCAAAACAATGGGCCCAGCACGAAACTATTCTCTCTCTCTTCCACCGCCAGTTTTACATCTTTCTGAAGAAGATTGCTGCTATGCCTGGTGTCTCCTACACTCAGGTAAGTGCGAACCTAGTTCATCACTACGTTTAGGTTGGTGCAACATATTTATATATAACATCATTTAGTGGATACAGTATATCTAATATAGAGAGATGTACCATACAGCGACATTATTCAAGCCAATGAATACTGCTTATTTCTGAAGTGATGGAGTGACAAGTCTTGTTGCGATTGTCTGGGAAAATTCGGTGAAAAAGTCAGTGTTGTTAAGAAATGAGGTGATGAGGATAGTGGCGAACCAGGTTGCCATGACATTATGTCAAAATTGTTAGAAAATGTTTTAATCGTTTCAGCATGAAGTATTAGTGAAAAAGTCACTGATGCTATAAAATTATCAATTAAAGTGGAAATATAATAAGCTATGTGTGTAGTTAGTCAGGTTCTTGTGCATTACTTCTCTGGACAATTATTGTACATTTATTATGAGTTATAATAAAACTATATTGATATTCAAAATATCGAGGCTTAATACTTAACTGCAATGTTTATGCCAAACATCTTGAATGGATTTATCAGGAAGTACTGGTATATTTTTGGGAAGTAGCCTACTCCTCTGCAATTCAACCTAAAAGCTCCTGCAGAAGTGTGGATGTGTTTTTCGCCCCTCAAAGTAGGCCTATTTGTTATTGACAACTGAGTTTAATAAATTGGAGTTGCAGGTTGTGGGGAATTATGTAATAAGGTACCAAATGGCAGGTAAGTGGTGTTGGTGGTTATTGAGGTCATTAGCCCCTAACAAGAATGTAAGCTGATTCTATTTAGTTCTGTTGGTCAAGTGATGAATTTTAATCATGAAGGGGTAGGTGGCATAAATATTTTCTAGATAATGTTTTTGTTGGTATAGGCCTCATTAAATTCATTGCTTAACTAAAACCTAAGGTATAATCTGACTACCTCTGCATTAGTAAGGCTGGAGAAAGATCATCCCAATCATACTGTACCGGTACCTTAACAGTGAGTTAGCTATTTAAATTTGAGGCTTGTGGTTAATTATGGTAATGCATATTTTATACTAAGAATGGTGTTAATTTCTATATCAATGCCCAATATTTTTTATATCCTGACTCCATGGGCTGATAACCTAATTATCCTTTACCCACTCTTAAGAACCACCACCCTCACTCCCATTGTTTGGATTGGAACATTAGTTATGCAGACGAATTTCCAGTCTTGGAGATTATTCTTTGTGGAATAGTGGAATAATATTCCCCCCTCCCCTCCAAATGGCCAATCACATCAAACTGTACTAACTTGAGTTTACCATACATGTATGCATCAATTATGTGATGCATTTTACTAATGTATAATAAGGTGTTGGAGAGGGTAAAATTTAATGCCTGAATACAGCCGCTTACTGTTGAAAAAGACAGTTTTACGCTGCAAACTGAATATGTGGTCTGTGGAAAAGTTTGGAGTTTCTACCAGAAAGTCCTATTCAATTCAGTAACTGGAAACTGTGAGCCATCAAATACCCTACCACATGGTTCATTGTTATGATACCGGGACTCGCAGCATTTCTCTATATCAACTCTTGGGCCCATTTCATTCCAAGTAGGTTACTTGTATCACTGTGAATGTCCAGCACACATATTGTGTGAATGTTTGTTAAGATTCCAACTCATGAAGATGCAGGATGGCTATTTTTTTGTTCTGTTCTTAATCTCTGCAATCTCATATTTGAATGCTGTTGTCTCTACCCTCATTCAGGGTGCAATTTTTCTATAAGCCCGATTTGAACCATTCCCTCATTCAGTGGTAGAGGTGGGCTATTTCAATATTATTTTCTCAATTTAATAGCACATTAGTAAAATTAGTAAATTACGGTATTATTACAATGAATGTTTCTGCTCTATTATGCAACTCGTACCTTAAGCTAGTGACTGGGATATTTATTAAATTCTTCACACTGTCTGACATTTGCTGCATAACAAAGGCTCCAACTTCGTGGGAGCAGCTTTCACCCCATGAAGGTTTTACAAAGTACCTTGCAGATAATGGGAGACTAACTTACGTTTTTGTACTTCTAGACTTTATGAGATGAAATTGTAACATGTACTGTGAGAAATAGATGTAACTTACAATGTAATTGTAGGCTGTATATTGCAACCTGGTATTGGACATCATTCCTACTTTGGACAGTCTCATCTTCCTCTCCAATTTGAGACCAAATGAGTGTTATGCTCAATAACAGGCTATATAATGCATTTATAAATTGGTACTGTACCCATAGAAATCAAGAAGCCACTTGCTGGGAATCCGAAGATCGGCTGGATCGCAGAATCTTGAAAGTTCCCAGCTAGAAAAAAACTCAAAAATCCTACCAACAAGCACTTCACGATCATACACAGTATCTACGATCGTGTTACGGATAAAATAAAAATAATAGGTTGGTAGAGTGAGACATTTACCAAAATCTCGGGTCGTAAAGTTCATGACCTGATTCAGGCTTCCACAACACAATCTCCACTCTGCATGTACTAGTAACATTCACTTTCGTATAAGCAGTTTACTGATCATTTAACGAAAATTACAAAAATTCCATTGACTGTGACATTCTTTAAACACTGAAATTATTTACGCGTGTCGAGCCCACAGCTGCAAGCTGCGTCTGCATAGTGACTCACTGCCGTGATGCGCCTGTGTATTCCTCTGTTACATAAGCGTCTCCATTCATAACAGGCTCTTACTCGTTTCACACCTGTTCTAAACTACCGTTCATTTTAACACGTAAAAGTGGTGAATTCCTTTCACATTGAGTATTATCATTTCCAATCCTTTTAACTTCTTAAAAATCTTCACACTTATGTAGTATTGTATCATAAATACACTTGCTAAAAACACTTCACTTCGTTAAATTACTCACGTCTTATACAACTGACGTAGTCTCAATCATTCACTTTATAATACATACACTTGCACTCTCATATCAATCCATACGTTTCCAAATGATCTATACATTATCACACACGAAATATTATTATAATAAATAAAACACCGTAATTAAATAATTATATACAATATTTACAACGGTCTAACAATTCAAGTTTAATTGTTTATAGTGTAGCTGTCATTATTATTAATAATATTTACAACTATTAATCTCATCTCTGACTTTCTTTAAGAATAAGTACTATGTCTTTTAGTCTGTATTAGGGGTTAAAAGTCTCTATCAGTCTAATATGACCAATCAATTAAGATAAGTGCATATGATTATTACTCAACTCCGGTTTAATAAATTGTTAATAATTATTAGTAACCAAAGATTAACTTCATTTTAGATAGTTATTATTGTTTTAAGGGGCGGAACTACGAGGTCATCCCCTCTTAACACAGATTAAAGAATACAAATTTTGAATTGAATTTTAAATTTTGAGGTGGACATCTAAATTTAAAAAGACCAAAAATTAATAAAACAAAAAATAAATAAAAATTATATAAAAAATAAACAAAATTACGGAAAAACAAAAACATCATCATTCAAAAACGAACAAGTCGTTGAGTCAATTTATACTGGAAAATTTAGATTGCTGGCCCTAACCCACTCTCACTTATAAAGCGGATAACGCGATCAGCAGCCAACGCGTCATCGGCTAATATAAGTTTGAGTGTGATCTGCAAACCAAGGTTTCTTCGTAAGTCAGCAAGATCCACGCACTCGGTTAAAATGTGGGCCACGGTGAAAACGGCTCCACAGGTACAAAGTGGGGGGTCTTCCATTCTCATTAGATACGAGTGGGTGGATCTTGTATGACCTATCCTTAGCCTACACAAAATGACGGACTCTCTCCGTGACCGGAAAGAGCTCCGCCACACGCGAGCAGTTCCCTTGATCGCTCTCAGTTTACTGGGCAGTGGGTCAGCTGGCCACTGACTCTCCCAAAAAGCCAGAACTTGTAGACGTAACTGAGAGCGAATATCTCTAGCGGGTATCTCCAATGGTCGAGGTGGTAGTGATACCGCCTCTTTTGCAGCTTGATCCGCTAACTCATTTCCCGCAATTCCCATGTGGCTTGGAAGCCACAGAAGGTGATTCGAGTGTCAGCGTGGCACAGCCCGGCTAGTAGGTTTCCGCCGACTATCTCGCCCTCAATATCGTTAACATACTTATACATCTGAGTTATTAACTCAACTCCAAAAATAACAATGTTCCAAACTTCCTCACACCAGTACTATAATGCATCAACTTCTGAAAGAAGGAAAACACCCTCGTATTTCATCAAATATATCCTCGCAGACTCCTATACTTCCGTATACGGCATTACCATTCCTCGTATACTCATAAACAATTTCTTCATTACATTTGTTCCATAACTTTCACGTAGTACTTGCATTATTCAAAATTACCTTTACATTTGCGTTGTCTACAAAACTGCTTTCATTGTTATTATATAGCTTTCATTCTCATAACAACAATTGAAGTTCATCGAAGACCTTACGAAGGTTTACACCGTATAGTTACTGTGTCATTAAACCTTTGTTACTAACACGAAATAAAAATACATTAATACGTAACATTACAAATTGTGTATAAATAACAACAATGTTATTTAAGTGTCCAATAAATATCAATCACGACTGGAATAGAATATCTCTAATTTCCCTTCCGTCGGATGAAATACTGTTCCGTAGAAGATGTGTCTCAATAAAAGTTTAATAATAGTTTGCCAGAATATCTTAAGCGCACATCTTATGCATACTTAAGATGATAGAGCAAACAAAATAATTCCCTTCAAAACATCTTAAGAACCATATCGACTATTAATAAACTACTTCAAGAAAAAAACATTTATTGTTTTTAATGACTTGGAAGAGCACACTGACCATGAAAATTTGATTTTAATGGGTGATTTTAATGCACAAGTTGGAACACAGCGAGCTGGATATCAATCCATACTGGCCCCCCATGGAATGGGAAAGAGAAATACAGAAGGAAAGAATATGCTAGAACCTGATGGTGAACAACACTTGGTTCAAAAAAAAGGACCCATAAAATCACGAGATACAGCTGGGATGATAAAACAGGTACAATAACAGATTCTATACTAACAGATCGGAATGTATGAAAAAATGTGAGTGATGTCAAAGTAATTCCAAGTGAAGACCTAGGTGGAGACCATAGACTACTAGCTGCAGTTATTGGAGACAAAAGACCTCCGAGGACCAAGAGGAAGACATCGCGATGTGTGGGAGAAGCTAGAGATAAGAACTGGCATCAAATACAATAACTACAGTTATGGATGGACAGGACAAATTGGAGACGGCTCATTATTATAACCGCACCCGGCTTGCTGGAGCGAAGAAACGATGATGATGATGGTTGCAATATGCAATTTATTTTGGGGCAGATGACCTCGTAGTTTCGCCTCTTAAAACCTCAATAACTAACTAACTTAAGTGTAATTTAATTCATTTTAATGTTGAGGTACGAAGTAGAACAATCTAAAAAAATTAGTACTGTACCCGAAATTCACGCAACCACCATCTAATATCCGGG
Organism: Meconema thalassinum; assembly: GCA_946902985.2. NCBI lineage: Eukaryota > Metazoa > Arthropoda > Insecta > Orthoptera > Tettigoniidae > Meconema > Meconema thalassinum. Next base: position 198,224,858 of record OX336395.1, read on the forward strand.
GATGGGAAGGATCGCAAGGACTGCTGATGCCCAGCTTGATAAAACATCATCATCCTGCTAGACAGTTAGCTAGGAACTCCTCGATACATCAAGACCTCAAATACACGGTCGCACAGCTAACATTTAACAAACTCCTACTACAAAGTGCAGTAGGACAAGACTCTCGGAATCTCGAGGGTGAACGGTCGAATTCTTTTAAGAGTCCGGAGTTAATCCCACGAGCATCTAAATAGACCCTTAAACTCCCATCCTCCTTCTTAACAGCAGTTATGGGGTTTAAATAAGACGTTGCTTGCTTCTTAATTATGCCATTACGTTCCATTTCTTTAATTATCTCGGATACTTCAGCTTGGTATTTCTCCGGAATTGGGTACAATTTCTTTTGAAATGGTGAGTTGTCGGTCAATCTAATGTGGTATTTGAATCCCTTAATTAATCTGGTTTTTCGTCGAAAACATCAGCAAACAGCCGAATTAACCCTTCCAATTTTTCTAGATAATAGTCTGCTCCTATCTTCGATCCGTAATGGGTTGGTTTATCAGTTTCAATTTCTGTTACTGAACCGATATAACCGGCTCTATTTACTTTGGTGCCCTCCGTCTTGTCTGTTAGTCGGAAACGCAAGGGATTCCGGCGAGATTTCTATGATTGTCGCGAGAGCGCAGCAGCTCTCAGATGGTAAGAAGCAAGGTATGATAGTTCTACTGATACACTGCTAGACGGCGCTGATGTAGACTGCTCAAGTATTGTATCTAAGTACGAGTCGTGGTACGAGTTTACTTTGTTATTCAACAGTGGCATAGTGACAATTATTATATTTTTAACTTGGACTGAAAAAGAGAGTGGAAACTTGTCGTAAAACGGGAAGGATGTGAAGGAGCTTTGCTCTGGGTACCCGTGGTGGCCTGTTAGCCTGGAGTTACTCGGATATTTGATTTGTGCTTTGTCAACATCTAAGTAAGCACCCAATACTTGCAAAATAGAGTTGGTTGTATGAAACGCATCTCAGTGACTTTGATGGTTAATTATCTGAGAATATTAACTTATTGATATTTTAAAGTTCACGGATGATACTGACGTTAGGAAGATTGTATAATCGAGTTGGAAATATTGAATCATGCTCTTATACCAAATCGTAGGATGTTGGACTACGTGATTGGAAGTACTATAATTGGCTATGTACAATGCGTTTGGATGTCACAGCGTTGAGAGGATTAACAGAAGAGATTGATAACACAGAAAAGGAAATGGATATTCGAAGATTAATATTAGTAGGCTATTCCTTTGTGTAACGGCCTAGATTGCATGTTCTGATACTGGGCAACTGCTGATGTTCATAACGTTGCTCCACTAAGGGTTTCTCGTCTTAAACAACTACTAATGGTAACTTAAATGTGTTTCCACTTCTTATTTATATTGATATTTATTGTGTTTTAGTTAGTTTCTTGTACTCAGATATTATTGAATAGATGTGATTGTATGTACAGAAGTACAAATGTGGATTCATTTCTATGCTTGCGCTCGACTAAACAATCTCTGTAGCAGGGTTATATGCAATAGGTCCAGTCCTTCCATTAGAAGTCTAAATTGTTACATGTGATGTTTGTGTTTATTATTATATATTATTTGAGTTAGTTCAATTACCATTCTCTCTATATTTTCATTTGAAATTTCACTGTCAATAATGTATTCATTTTCTCGTTCTTCCAAATTCTCTTCCTCAGCGCCTTTTCCAATGCATTTTATTATACCGTTCTTGAGGTCTATAACTGCACCAGTCTTAGTTATAAATTCAATGCCGAGAATCACATCAAAATTAATCTTTCCCAATACAATGAAGATCTGCTTATACTTGTAGTTATTTATCTTAAATTCCAACCAAACTTGCACTCTACATTTCATGGTTTTATCATTGAAAACACCTCTCACTTTGATGGCTGACACGGGCATGGCAATAATCGACTCCCCATCCTTAAGTCGGTTATAACAATAACATTCTTCCGATATTATTGAAGCTGGCGCCCCAGTATCCATCAACGTTCGTAGAACCTCTCCTTGCGTTTCAATCTGTATTATTGGCAATATAGCCACTCTTTCTTTCTTTCTTTCTTTCTTTCTTTCTTTCTTTCTTTCTTGACTCCTCTCTTTCATACATCAAGTCGTCATCTGTTGCCTGATATAATTCATTGATAAAAATGATAACAGATGAGCATTATGACAGATAACTTCGTGGTTAATTCGACCTCTTCTCAATAGTGGCTTATAGTGCATCACAACATCGCACACATCGCAATCTCTGTTGTTCCAACGACAACATTTACAATACATTGAAAACTCCTTATATCGCTTACATTCGTAGTCATAACCTTTGCCGTTGCATTGGGCAAGTTCCTTAAAAATCTGCGTCTTACTAACAGCGCATACGTCTATACCATCGACGTTCAACTATCATTACTCTGCACGGAATTCCATCAATAATAAAAATAACCAACCAGTTCAACACACCGCCAGTGACGCGAGAACTTCAGTATACCTACTCGTTACTCAAGCACTATGAGATAACTTTCAATTTTCAAATACTCCAATAACTTTATACATCATCGTCGTGCTTAATAATTACCAATCTTATTCCAATACCTGCAACGCATTCCTTATTTACGTATTCCTTCATTACACATTATTATAGCGATTCATTTGCGATATCCTTCCTTATACATCACTTTACCTAGATTAACCACGTTACAAATATTAAGCCAGATTCTTAAAGATCTACATCTACATCTGCATATGCCATCGAATTAATAAAAATATTCCTTCCTCACATTTCAAGCTTCCTTCTGCATTTAAATGCTTAACAACATTATTTTAATATTTTTTCGTTACTTATTTCTCGAGTGTATCAATTACACCTCGTTATTCATTATTTTATTACGGCTTATAAACTCGTTATCAAGTCTTTCGTTTCATTAGAAGCTAACAATTGCTTTCCTTTAAATATTTCTTATTACTCGACAATACATTCATGTATCATACATTACTTATGTTCTATAAAGCCTTGCTCATCAAATATGACTATTACACTGCTTAAAAATGTCATAACTTCACGTGACAATTACTAGCGTTCAGTAACGTCTTACAGTATTTTATATCTTTCAAGCAAATTATACGGCCTTGCTTGGCGCTTCATACAAGTAATATGCGTTAATATTCCGCTCTACACATTTGTTTACTATTTAACTGCATTATACAGTATATATTATTCTCATTCGTATTTGTCTATCAACTTGTTTATTATAAAACATATATATATAAGAGATTTTATATTGTAGCATTCCCTGATCCATAAAACGCATTTACGCATATCGGACTACATTTTCGTATTAAAATAGCAGACGAAGAATTAAATAAACAATTTAACAACACGTCAAAACGACATACGGTGACGTGAAAATTTAATACAAATCTAACAATTACTTAAATGTCACCTATCATGACTAAATAACAATAAACAATGAAGATTAACCTGGTCATAAAAATGTTGGTCAACAAGATATACACAGCAATGGCAACACACTACTAAATGAATCGTAAACTCTCAAATACCTTACTGCCAATACGCCTCTTGTCAATCTGCTGTAAAAAACGCACAGCTGAGAACGGAATTCCTTCGGCTGCGTTCCTCAAATACCTGCATACGGGACCCAGCTGCTACTCTGCCCTTCAGTTGGCCTGGCGCGCGCTCTCCATGTCTGCTCGCTGCCTCGAACGACTGGGGATGAACGAACCCTGCTCCCTGGACTCGTTCCTCGAAACTGCCCTGGCATCTCTCGTACTTTTCTGAATCAGATGATTCTGTTGGGTATCTCTTCGTACGGCTGCTATCTCGATGTTCTTCGTCGAATGCAAATTGTATGACAGTAGTCTTTTGAGAATTCCATGGTGTTATCGGAATTTCAATTAGTGTAGTTGCACCTAGTGACATCTTCGAACTGCAGTAGTTCGTCTTCATCTCTCTCGTCTTGCTAAGTCACTCCTGATTTCCACATCATTTATCGTAGACTATTTCCCCTCCATAGCGTTTAACAATTCATAACTCCCTCTGTAGAGTTCGAATTATAATATAGTGTCTGACTTATATTGGTCGACATAGTTGATGGCTGCTTAATATTTCGAAGTATTATGTAGAATATATTTCTCCTGAGATGTTGTGTGTATCTCGAGAAATCGTAGATTATGTTCGTAGTCAGCTTTCTTCTTTCAATAAATAACTTGTAGAATACAATAATGTTTCTCTTCTTTCAGTTTAAGAACGCTTATCTGCTGTGCATACTTTCAACGGGGTTGCGTTCTGATACTTGACCGGAGGTAGACACTTGCCTCCCGGTATCTTCACCTTCCTCGCCGACCCAAATTCCCTAGTAATTTCTGGAGTCTTAATTTACGCAACTATTCACTTCAATCGCTCGGAGTGGAATGAACCTTGTCTCGTATCAAGACTTGCTTTCTCTGCTTAAAAAAAATGGCGTCTTCGCGCTAAAACATCTTCCGTCCACTTCTTATCAAAATATCTCTTTTCCAACGCTTAATTTCAAATAAACCTTCAGTCCATTAGCATTTATTTCCATATAGCTTAGTATTTCCGTACTCAAATTGTTTATAATTATTTCAACAAATAATCATAATTATATCCGCGGTAAATATCTGTAAATTCTGTGATTGGCTTAGCCGCGATCACGTGACTTTTCCGTAAATATTTGGCACGTGCATCAGCCTACTTTCGACGTGACGTCCTGTAGGGTCGCTTGTCGGAAGACTCTGACTGTCTCTCTCTTACACGCGTCAGAAACTGGTTCGAGCCAGCGTAACCTGCCCTCGACTCAACGAATTGACCATTTTCCAGTTCCCTTTTCGCTTCATAATTCCCATGTTAAAAATTCACAGATTACAAAACTTCATATTTTTTTCTAAATCTTGCTTTATAAATGCTAATATACAGTCCATATCCTCTTGCCTGCATTCATTACATGTTTATACAGAGTACGGTGTATTCTGATTTCATTTAATATGAATGTTGCATTGCCACCGTGCCACAGGTTCGATGCCTGACTGCAGCATTCCTGGATTCAATAAATTCGGGCTCAGTACCAAAGATGTAAAATACAACATTTTGGGTTTTTGCAATGAATTAATCATAAGTCTATTTCAATTTCATCCTCTTGATCAATTTCTTGCAAGCATTCTTGATTTGAGTGTTTGGAAGATAAAGATGTTCTTGGTGATGCGACAACACTTTTCAATAACAGTTGCTGCAATTCTTTGTAGAGCAAAGGGGGAATTGGCAGTTGAGTTAAATAAGTTGGGTTCAAATCCATTTCACACATTTTCTGAGACCTTTTTTTTTTGCCGATACCCAACTAATCCTCTCCAATGGTTTCATAGGTAAAGTCGATTTCGATTTTATGAGTTTCTTTCTTGACAAAGGCAGTTTTTATCTCTGTTATTTTCAAGGGGCTACCGTTCATTGTCCTAGCATTCGGAGGAATTCTTTCCGAACAAAGAAGTCACGATTAGTCATAACTTCATACTGTCTTGGCGAGTTTGGCCAGTACACTATCTGAATACAAAGATACTTCCTTATCATCTCCTCTATGATCTACCATGGTCAAATATTTGCGAATAACTATACATATTTCATTTCTCCCTCTTTGACCATCAACATGACCCCCAAATGTAACAAAATGCATTCCCACTTCCACTCTTGGTCACAGTTTCATTGTAAACTGAGTACTTTGTACAATAGTACACTGTTTCCAGGGGCAATGTTTAAAAAATTTTGCAAATCAAAACTGGCACAAACAAAGTCATTTGTCAATCTTGATTTTTGTTGTTCAAAAACAAAATGTCTTTGGCCAATTCCCAATTTATTTCCTTTGAGATTTGTTTCTTGTTGTTTGTGTTCCTGCATAGAAATGGAGCTTTCCTATTGTTCCTAAACATTTCTCATTGAGCACAATTCTTTGTTAAATGAAAGCTTATTGTCACCACGCTACATATCATCACGGTTTGGACTCGAGCACAATCTGCACAATTATTTCAAAGTAAATCTGAATAACTTTCCATTCGAAGGTGGCAGAACACTGGCGTTTTTTAATATCTCTGCACAAAGAAATTAAGTACTGTACCTTCCTCTTCCTCTTCTTCTTCTTCTTCTCCCTTTGAGACTACATAGGATCACTTTAACCAACCCATTAGTTCGTCGACTTGTAGGAACTGTACGAGCCTTGCGGTCCTCCCAGTACTTCTTCATGCGTATTGATCGTCTTGCCCTTTCTTGGGCCGAAACTTTTCTTGTTGGAATTTTCTTTTTTGTGAGTAGAAAACGAAAAGTCCTTTTTTAAGTGGTTTATTTAAACTTTTCTTATTTGCAGCATCTTCTGTTGTTAGGCCAATTTCTTATAAGTCCTCTCTGATTTTCTCTACTATAATTGTTCATTTTAAATCACTGTTCTGAGTCTTCTCATTCTCTTAAATTAACCCGCCTTGAGAGCCAATGTATGCTATGCTCATTAATCACTGCTAGGATTCCACTAACGGGATTGCATATCTGCCTCGTAGGTTATGATGTTCCCGAATGGAAACATGATGTTATTTCCGTTTGAGCAGATGAATTTTGGCCTGTTCGCCATCTCTTGATGAATACAGTACTTTTGCATTTGTCAGTTGGCACAGGCTAGAGTAAAAGGTGGCTTTTCACCGATGTCTCAGTCTCACTCATGGCTGTGATTATATGGAAGCTACTGAGGTATGGGTGGTGCTTAGTAATGGCATTCGGGGCACAGTCAGTGCCTGTGAATGCTGTGAAAGGTTCAACTCATAGGGTTAGGACTACTGTTCTGACTCAGTGAGGAACGCAATGGCAAACTACCTCACTCCTCTTCTTGCATAGAACGCCTCAAAATAGCGCTGCCTTGGGTTTTTGTGGGTATCTACTCACATAACGTAACGGCGGTACTTTTTGAGGATCCAACCAGCCTTCGGGCTGACTACCTAACAGACAGATGAATTATCAATTAATATGATAATATGTGTTCGGTTAACTCAAATATAAAATGCCAGCGTTTCGCCCCAGTGTGCCGTTGGGCTCGTCAGTTGGTACAGACACACCTCACCAATACGCGTGACTAGCACATCTGCCTCGTGTCAGTGGTCCGTGAGCTGTCGAAGTTGACAGGTACCTTGACGCCACACTGAGTGAAGAGCACACATTTTCTTACGCTTTTGGAGTAGCATTTGACCGCTGCGTGGGTGCTTGTTTTGCAATTCATCCATTGTGATTGTTCAGTGTATTTAAGTACATTTATACACCTGGATTCATAATAATAACGATTATTCCGTTATCTTAACCTACTGTATGCAAAATTTGTCCCAAAAATATTATCTTAAGAGACACATTTATAATCTTATGCACCACTTTTTAAGATGTCCGTTGGGCGTTTGTTTATTTTTGTTGTTAAGATAAAATACGCCTGCCTTTAACAGTAAACAGAGAAGGAATTTCTGTAAGATGTTTTGCTGGGAAGAAATATTTGGTGATACTATTCAATTCATGTTAAAAAGTACAATTCGACAAAATTGGCGGTTAAGATGTTTTGCCTTTCACCCATCGAAAATAATCATTTCGGGTGTAATTTTGCGTGCAGTAGGTTGAGCTAACAGAATAATCTTTATAATTATTATGAATCCAGGTGTATAAATGTACTTAAATACACTCTACATTCGCAATGGATGAGCTGCATGAACTGCAAAACAAGCACCCACGGAGTGGACATGTGCTACCCCAAAAAGCGTGAGAAAATGTATGCGCTTCACTCAGTGTGGCGTCATGGTACCTGTCAACTTCGACAGCTCATAGACCACTGACACGAGCAGTGCTTACTGAACATATCATACCTTGGCTCTCAAGGCGGGTTAATTTAAGAGAATGAAAAGACTCAGAACAGTGATTCAAAATGAACAATTGCAGTAGAGGAAGGTACAGTACTTAGTTTCTTTGTGCAGAGATATTTCAAGAGAGACAATACAATCTCCAGTGTTCTGCCCCCTTCTAATGGTAAGTTATTTACTTTTACATTGAAAAATTGTGCAGATTGTGCTAGTCCAAACCCGTGATAAGAAAGTGTAGCGTGGTGACAATAGGCTTTCATTTACTGAAGAAAGACATATGTGCTCAATGTGAAATGTTTAAGAACTAAGAGGAGAGCTCAATTTATATGCGATTCTACCAGTGACCTCCATACAGACCACATTGAACCAGTTAACTCCATAGACAGACAGGCAATGGTCATCGGCCCATTCTCCTTCCTCTCAATTTTCAACGGGCACTCAGTGCAAGGAGAACATACGAATCTCTTCTAAGCTATCAAATTAGAAGAAGCCTCCGTCATACTTTTCGCATGGGACAAACACATTAGATTACGTCACATAGTGTCAACAGCCACTATTAACATGACGCAACGATTTCCACAGCGCAACTTAAAGTTAAAAACAAAACTGTTAAACATCAGTTCATTTTTAACAGTGTTTTAATGTTTTTTTTAACGTATTTTAACATGTATTGTTTCCTGTGTATCAAATATATTTTCATGTACAGTATGTCTTATCAGTAGTCTATGTTGTTGATGTAGTTAGATTCATGATTGATTGTGCAAATATTTTAAGTTCAGGGCTGAAGGAGGACCCGACGTAGATATTTCATAATATACAAGTATTGATTGACGGGGTCTTCCTCAAAAATTGGTATATTAAGATGTTCTTCCTTTCACCCATCGATATCCGGAGCTTAGACTAAAGCCGATTAGAAACGCCCCATTCACTTATAACCCACTCTTCCACAGCACCATGGACCACTCTATCAGTGGAGAAACACTTATATCCTTCAGGAGATTCAATGCATCGAGAAGTCGCAAGAAGAGATCTGGGCTGTGAGAGTGGTTTCACTAGCAACCAGCAATCCTTCTTCAAGGAAGGTGCAGGGATATTTGTTCACCATTAGGATAGGCACCTGAACTGTGAAGAATCCCTCTAACTGCTATCTGTACGGTATGTATTGTGATGTAGTGTACATTATCCAATACATAAAATAGTGTTCGTGTTTAGACGTCGCTTCGTTTATGAACAATCCTTATTCTATTTGATAGAATATCAGATTAGTCTATAACAATAATGGATTTATTGCTCTTGAAAAAACAAATGATACATTTAAAAGAATACGGTTTCATTATTATCATCAGGTTACAGTTCCAGTTTCCCAGGTACTGTAAAACTGAATTGATGTATATTCATGGCATGCCTACTATCTGTACCACTGGAACCAACTGGAAGAGAAAGGAGTATGCAGTGGAAGTAGATGTTAAATTCTAACCTGTCCTGGGCCAGATGTGCCGAGCAACTCCAGACTCCGTGAAGGTGGTCCTACGACGAGTGGTAGGAATACCCTCCTGGTGTTTGCAAGATAAAATAAATATAGATTTGAAGAGAGAGAGAGAGTAGGAGAGCACCCCAATAGACAAACACTACTAAAACATACGGTTTAAGATTTACATTTCACTGTACTCTGTAAGGGAGATATTTCTTGGTTGGCACCAAGTTATTTACACACTGAGAGACATAAACTGCATATGAGGCAAAAACATTAACCATATTGGAAAATGCTTGAGTCTACGTATTAACTTCGATAACTAATTAAATTCGCTTTAAACACCTTTTAACAGGTACATGAACTGCAGAAACAAATTTTGTCTGATTTGTGAAAATGATAGTTTACACAGATTTTGTGATGGTATTCCTGTACTACCAACAATGTCTGTACATGGCAGAGTATCTGGTTAGGTCCGATCGAGCCTCTGTCTGTCATTGCATCTGTAGAAAAGAATTCTGGCCAAATTTTTCTTTTCTTCATCTCTCTCTTCCCCCTTTCATTTCCTTGTCTTCCCAGTGGATTGCAGGTCGCAGTTTACTCAAGGGGTCTGGTACAGCTTTCCATGGTAAAATTTTAGCAACTTTGAACATTTTTTTCTTTGAAACCACAAAACTTACAATAATGAAATGTTGTGCATATGAAACACTGGTATTGTTTTACATGGAAACAGCATTACCATTAACTTAAAAAAGTAATTAGCATTCAAAATTCAAACTGGTGGTTGCTTTTTATGCAAGGCTGAGGCATTTTTGTGATAACTCCACTAATTTTCAACTTTTTAGGATCTTTTTGTCTTATTTTATTGCTAATATTTCCTCTACAAATTCATGCACTTTCAGCAACATATGCGGACAAATAGTATTTTTTAATTTTGTATTGAATAGAAAAAAATAAATTTGTATAATGATTTTAACAAAATTCCTATTTTTAAGAAGAAAATATTCGAGTGAGAGACATAAATTTACATCATGTTGTAGATATAATATGTAGAAACACACCAAAAAAATGTCATCAGTGTATGTCAATTGGTATTTGAGTTATCACTAAATCAGATGTTAAAAAACACATTTTGAAAAACGAGCGATAAATATAAGTGCATACCACACTGACAGGACGAAAGTGGTTGCAAGTCTTTGCCTTTTAAATCGAAAATCAAAAACTGTTGCTCATAATGCAGCGCCCCGATCACGAATACCAAGATTAACGGCCGAGGGGACCTGACGCGCTGATCACGCGTCACCCCAATATCTGCAGGCCGAATGGTTGGGCAGCGGTCGCTTGGTCGGCCTTAGCCCGTCATGGGCTGTATAGTGCCAGGGGTTGGCTTTGACACTGACAGGACGAAAGTGGTTGCAAGTCTTTGCCTTTTAAATCGAAAATCATAAACTGTTGCTCATAATGACACATTTTATTCAATAAAATATTCCTAAAGTATAGGAGCAGCAAATAAAAAATAAATGGAAAAACAATTTTTTAATGGTAGTAAGGTGAAGCTGACCCCTTAGGTCAGAGATGGCCAACTTCTTAACCCTAAAGGGCCACTGCAATATTTTCCAGTGAAGACGAGGTCCGCACAATTAATTCCACACATACATCAATAAGCCAAATATATGCAATACGTATATCATATACCGGTAGTATGCGTCGTATATGAAATAATATGAATCAAACGTTACGCAAAATATTTTCATATACATTTAATATCAAGCTCAATGAACAGAGGATCAAAACAAGTACGGTATAATATTAAATTTGTAGTTGTTATTTAATCATGTTGTTTACACTTATCAGAACCCAGTATTTGAAGAAAAAAAAAGAATCACTTCCAAACAAAATGCAGCGATAAGGCACTGACAGTCAAATAAAAAAGTTATAACTAAGGAAGATCTATTTAAATTAAAAATCTGAAATAAAATAATATATAAATAAATAAAAAGTAAATTATATGAAAGTATTTAATTGTTAACGTTGACAGAACGGCGTGTGTAACTCGACTGGACGGGGATGTGCATACTGGCGCATCGAGTTGGCGCCTTTGCCTGACCACTTACTGGGAGAAAGAGCCGTGTTCAACCTATAACCTATATACCAACCTATATTTTTATGTTTTACATTTATTAATAAAACAATAATCTAATGTTTTTAAAATTCGTCTGGGGCCGCTAGTTGGCCATCCCTGCCTTAGGTCATCTATAAGATAGTTCATAAACGAGTCTTGAAGGCATGAATCTGGATAAGCCGATGGTTGCTTTTAAATAGTGAGCTTTCACATTTTTCTATCATGGACAAGTTTCTGGTTGTCATTTTTTGCCAAATTAATTAAAGTCCGTATGTTAAGACTGGTATGATTTTTGAATTAAAAAGATTCATTGCAGTTTTTATGGAGAGTCTTCTAATTTCCTTGATTCCAAGCATTGCTTTTATGCAGCTGTCGTTTTTTCCTTTATATGTAGCCTCAATAAGGTGTTCGTGGTCTGTAGTGTAATATTCCTAAGTACTTGAACTCCTTTACTCCTCCAAAGAGTTGGTGCACGTTTTAGCGTGAGCAGAAGATTTTATATAAGGGAGCATAGAGGGAATAAAGAGAGCATAGCACTCTTACTGTCGACCAAAATATTATGTGCACTCGAGTTTGAAGGTTGTTTGTGAAGTAACCAATAGACCTACATAAAATCCAATAACATCAAATTTTTTGTCGTTCTATTTTACGTTAGTTCACGTAGATTTGGAATTTTAAATTTATATTTTAATATTTTTTTATCGCAGTTGGAACACAAAAAGTGCACGTTTTTAAGCGTCTTCCAGCCATGCGTCACATTTAAGAATTATTATCTCACAAACCCGCCATCAGATCGAATCCAAATTTTAACACAATATACATTGGGATGTTGTATAAATGATTTATTAATTTCAAAATTTTGTGTGTTCAAGAACGAAAGTTGTTATCATTTTTGTAAGGTAACTAACTCTTTCTCCGCTCGGGGTCGTTGGAAAATGTAGTTCTTGGTTGCGTTGTAATCCTTATACATCAAAAGGTTATGCTGTATGACTGTGAACTACGTAAATTAATTCACTCATTTTATATCGGTTTGTATTTGTACGGGGAATTAAGACATGGTTCACCAGCTAGCCGCTCCGGGAAATGCTGTACAACGTTGCTGATATATGGAGCCCATCACTTCCAAGCGAGTTGCGCCATGACGCGTGATGGAGCCCATCTTGGCAACGTTGTACAGCTTTCACCGGAGCGGCTAACTGGTGAACCATGTCTTAATTCCCCGTACAAATACAAACCGATATAAAATAAGTGAATTAATTTACGTATTTCACAATCATACATCATACCTTTTTGATGTATAAGGATTACAACGCAACCAAGAACTACATTTTCCAACCACCCCGAGCCGAGAAGAAGTTACCTTACATAAATGATAACAACTTTGTTTCTTGGACACACAAAATTTGGAATTAATAAACCAGTTACACAACATTCCAATGTATATTGTGTTAGAGTTTGGATTCGATCTGATGACGGGTTTGTGGGATAATTATTCTTAAATGTGACGCATGGTTGAAACACGCTTAAAAACGGGCACTTTTTGTGTTCCAACTGCGATAAAAAGTATTAAAATATAAATTAGAAATTCCAAACCTACATGACCTAATGTAAAATAGAACGACGAAAATGATGATGTCATTGGATTTTATGTAGGTATATTGGTTACTTCACAAACAACCTTCAAACTCGAGTACACATAATATTTTGGTCGACAGTAGTACATTGGCACTGCTTGTGGCATCATAGTAGCCTTGCAGTGGCCTTCCCAGTATTTACCAGCAAAGCATCTTGGTGAAATGTACATACCAACCGTCGAGCTCAAATATAAAATAATAATAATAATTAAAATATTCGCTTTGCTGAAAATAACCTTTATGTACTGAACTCGTATTTTATAAACACCTGTGTATAGGTCACAAGGTGAGACTTGAACCGTATTTAGCGTGATAATTTATGTTACGATGTATATGAAAAGATATAAGAAACCATCTACACAGAAATGCAACCCGCTTGACAAGAAAGGATGGAGATAAAGATATATATGAGTGAGATGAAAAATAAATATTATCAGATTATACTGACCTATGTTACAATTTATAATAGCTGGAAGTGAGCAGTTTGACAGGCTACTCGGCGAAGGCACAAAAAAACTGGTTAAAAAGAAACTGGATTGGGGGAGAGGCAGATCGCCAGCCACAGCATACTTCAGACGCGAAAGGAGCGCGCCAGAATCCAGTCACGTGCGAGTCGTAATCAATCAGAAAATTACAATTTCATGGGTAGTAATGTATGAGATAACAATAATTGCTATGTACAATTTAGAAACGATATGAAGATATTAAAATAAATGGGATCTGAAAATGGACAGTTTTGTATACTCAGATTCTAAAGAATAAGCATTATTAGGCCTGGTGTAAAGTTAACACCATTGGATCAACCAATTAAAGGTCTCCATTATCTGAGAGAATTCTGAGTGTGTTCAGAATTAATAAAGTTTGAGCGTTAATGTATGTAGGGTGGAACATGATAAGAGCAAGCACCAAAAAAAAAAAAAAAAAGAGAGAGAGAGCAAGTAGCTTTAACATAAATATATATTTTCAACCAATAAGTTCACAATGTTGTAGTTGTGTACAGAGATAAACAAGGTTAGGTTCTTAAGAATAAATAAATCAAAGAAAATCTTTGATGTAGTAAACAGTTCAAAAAGGAAAACAAATTGTTATCATGAAATAGAAGACGACTTAAAGCAATTAGGGATCAAGAAGCAAATGATAGAAGACAGAGAAAAATTCAGAAACAAAATTAAGAACGCCAAATTTTTAGTAAGTGAAAGGAAGAAGATAGGAACATTGTGGACGGAACAAAGGAAACAGGAGCACAGTCAAAGGATGAAGAGATTTTGGGAAGAGAAGAAGGGAAAGAAGTGAAAATTGTGACAGCATGAGATATTTAAGTTCAAACACTGTCCATAAGGGAAAAAATGATGTAATAATAATAATAATAAATCAAAGTTACAAATCTTGGGCATATGTAAATGCTGGAAAGCAAGAATTAAGTTGCTTTTGACTGGCTGACAGGGAGCAAATCCAGTTAAACCGAAAGAAAAGAAAAGGGAAAACTATAGAAGTTAACAAAAGACATGACCTATGAAGGGGGCCAGTGGCTGACAGGGAGCAAGTCCTGCAGTACCCTATAAGAATGGTAATATGCCAAGATGCAACAAAAGCACTGTCAAAAGAAATAATGTAATGGCAGAAACAAAATATGTGAGCTGCATACAAAATTTACTGAAACGGTGAAATGGCAGAAGCAGTTGGGCAAGTAGCCTTTTACCAGAACGTAAACCATGAAAGATGACCCGTTAATAAAATTAACTCGCATCCAAACCGTTCCGCGGGCGGTTGTTGGCGCAATCCTGACCTTCACTGTACCTATTGGCAACTCCAGCTATCTGATATGACATCTAGCGGTAAAAATGAGAAACTTACCAAGTAGGGTACATTTGTCACGTGGTGACTGTTTGTATTATGGTTTCTTGTATTGGTAAGCAGATAGTGGTAAATTCTTCGTGTTTATACATAAGTAATACGTTTTACTCGTTGATAAGAGTGCAAAATGAGTAAAATCAAAGTATATTGCTCAGTTTACGGCTGTAAGTCGATGTATAAGAGGACTGCGGATATACGTTTTCATCACTTTCCAAAAGATGCAAATAGCAATAGCAGAAATGTGACGATACCAAATAAATACGGGCAACAGCGGGTTGGACCATTCACCACTACACTCACTGACGACAGGACGGGTTGTTCACTTACGCAGTGCCAAGCCGCAACTAGACAGCCGAGCACAGTCTCGCCGAGCCAAGCCGTACCAAGACAGCCAAGCCTAGGCCTACGCCAGCCGAGGACAGCCAAGCTTCATCAGTCAGGTCCTTTCCCGCTCCCAAGTTCATTTCCAATAACCCTACCAACCGTCATCACCTCGCTCTGCGATATCCGAGCCATTCCACTACGAGTCATATAGGCCTAATTTGACTTCGCAGGGTAAATACTTACCATCCAAATCAAGCAATTCCTGTCTACCCCGAGTTTTAATACAAGTTAAACTCATCCCTTCGCCCAACCAAGCAGCAAATAATTTCTAGAGTCTATGGTACAATGAGCAAATTCAAATATAGCTTTTAAAGGTAACAGCGCCATGACTCAAACTGCACAAAAACAAATACCAGCAGTCAACCGATGCGTGATAATATGCAATTGACACATAAAATCCAGTGGAACACGCAAATTAGATCACGTGCATCGCACGTTTATACATATATACAATTGAAAACAACACTGTCATTATTTTAGGGACCACATTTACTGATTATAAACGGAAAATAAAAAGAGTTCCATATCAAACGCGTGTTATTGAGTATTTTTACCCTACTTATCCAGACGACCGCAGCGCCCCAAGTGTTAGTTTGAGTTGCCAATAATTGTCTGACTAAACTTGAATCTCGGCTAACTTCCGCGAGGTTCTGTACTGTCGATGGCTCGCTCTAGTGGCAAATGTTTGTACTTCGGCGAGTCTCTGTCCAGTAGATGGCTCGACCTAGTGGCAAATGTTGGAACTTAATTTTGTAGTGTACGAAGCTTGCCGATCGGGTCCGTGGGTGCCCGAACGAACCGTTATTGTCTCCGTTTGTTGACGAAAACAAAAGTAAGTTGAAGGAATTCTTGCAAGAAGAGATGTGAGAACTAAATCTCTGGTGTAAAACGGGGATTATCTGGCCTCGGCCAGATAAATCTCCTTTCCCCGATATTATTTCATCACTACGTGATGTACATTTACCGTCCGCCGTGGGGAAATCTATATCATCGGGTTAAATATGTAGACATGAAGAAAAACGTAATGTATGAAGTTTGGCTACTACAGGAGTACATCTCTATTAAGGTTGGTTATGTGTTAAAAGTTATTGGAACTATTTGTGACCTGAAAAGGTGAATTGGTCGTCGGTACGAGTATATTGTGTTGGTGTTATTCTTCATATTTTTATGTTGCAGTCTTGAGCTGTTGAATAATTATCTTAGCGTAGTTGGCATATATTTTGCTGTTGGTAAGTCTCTTGGCTTGGAGAACCGAGTTGGCCTAAGCATGAAGAGAAAGTTCCAATAACTTATTTTTTTAAAATCTGATGTAAGACGTATATTTATATGTATTTTAGGGGCTATGTTTAATCTTTTATTTCTGACGTGCCGAGCTGTGTAACGTTCAGATCTCATTTTGTGTTGAGCGAGGAATTTCCCTAACCTTAAAATATGTTCGTAATAATTAATTTTCTTTTCCTCGTCTCGTTTAGTATGGTCTCTTATAAACTCTGTATAATATATCACCTCTTATGATATGTATTTTATTCTTTCGTCCGTTGCCTGGAAACAAATTCGGGATTGTTAATTTTTCATGTTTCTCTTGGAAACAATGTGGGTAATTTTTCCAGTCGACTTGTGGTCAGTCATTTTGCAATTGCTTGCTGTACGCACGTATTTGAGTTTGGTCGTGAATAATTAATTGATTTAAAGATTCATTCAATTTATTTGAAGGGAATATTCTCTAAACGCTTTGACGTTGTCATTACTTCGAAGATTTTCGTGGATATTTATACATTTTATTGAGATCTAATTCTCCTGATCTGGAGTATAATTTGGTCATCGGTTATTAAAAGGGTTGACTGAAAACGGGTAAATACTTACTTCTCCTTCCCACTTGTGGGTTCCTTGCTTCTTTATTTTAATTAATTTGTTTTCTGTATGCTAATATTTTATATTATGTTCATTTTTTTAAACATGCATGTAAAATTGTCCTTTCATTTAATTATATTTTATGTTATGAAACATGCTTAGTGTTTTCTTCAATCTTAGATTTAGTGGTCTTCTCTCAATTTAATTACAACTCGGGTATGGTAATTTGTCCAGCCGTTCCACACACATACTCTAGTTACTCTTTGTCATTATTTATTTTAAATTTCTTGAAGGGTTATATATTTCTTATCTGTTAGTGTTTCTTAAGGTAGCTTGTGGGTACAAAAGATATGGTGCACAGACAAAGTGCAAAGAAAGGTACAGATATGCATAAACAATGCTGAGATTGTTCTCACAACAACCATAAAAATAGCTAAAGCAAGCTGGTATGTTAATCCGCCTAGTGGGGAATTGAGAGATCACACAGACATTAAGATTGAGGAATCTTCTAAACCATGCTTGTTTAAGATTAACATGAAAACAGAAAGAACATAGATAGTGTAAAAGAACAGTGCAATGGCAGAAGCAGCTGTGCTGTAGAATACACATGAAAAAGCATTAAATACCTTATAAATTTGGGTACTTAACTTGTTGATGTAGTGCTGGCGATAATCCAGTTTTGCGTAGAACAAGGAAGACATAGGTTATGTCCAGTTAGAAATTGCGTAGCACGAAGTACTTCACTTGAGAGAGTATGGTACCAAATTCCACACGTGTTCGTAGAACAAAAGTTGAGGTTACTTTCACAAAGTATGTGACGGAGCTGAAGCACTCGTAGAATAGTAAGGTAGTCCTTAGCTATTATAAAGATGAAGTGACGATGTTCACTTAAGTCTAAGTAGATTTTCTTGGTACATAACGATGTACACTTGAATTTGTGTTGCAGGAACACTTTAAAGTTCAATCCAGGTTGGATTAGTTGAAACTTGTCTAGACGACATGGCGAAGGTTGAAGTAACACTTCTTGATTCAGAATTACGATGCGAAGTTTGTAATGATGAAGTTTTTCGTCCGGTGTCCAAGACGGGTGGTTGGTGCTATACCAACGGAGAAATCACAAGGAATATGTGTCGGTCTGCATCTTAAATAGGAAACAGCACTGAAGTCTGGAATTTTCCATGTCCGGCCATTGGCGAGCCCAAATCATGTGGCGGGAAGAAGCGTGCTGAATGGCTGGAGAGAAGTGACGTCATAGAGACGGCCAATGAGCGCGTAGCAAACTGAGACTCTGTAGACGGACAAAAAATGCCACGAGAAAAAGCGGTGACCTAATTAACACTTAGAGAAATGTCTTAGAGGCGAGATAGATAATATAATATAACAGGTGAGTACAAAATAACTTTAAATATAACTGAATTAAACAATAAAGTGAAACAAAGATGATTTGTCACAAACAGTGGTGACGAAAAAATGAGGTTATAAGTTAAATACTCGTCTGATTTTTGCCGTGACAAAGACCTACAAAATTTAACCTGTTAAATATTCGCAAATGGGAACATACTGCCACAGGGGCGACAAGAAAAAAACAAGAAAGAGAACAGAAAAATACAAACTAGAGTGGAAAAGGAGCAACAGAAGAAATTGGACGAACACACTGTCCGAAAGGAGTCATTAATTTCACTACCCTAACTGTTGTCACGACCGTTGTAGCACCTAACTACTCTACCGGTGTGCCAAACAAGAGGAGGACTTGATTCTCGAAGGAGAATCAAATCTCCCTCCTTGAGGTTTGGTTGAGCGAGCTGCCACTTCCCTCTCCTCTGAAGGAAGTTCAAATACTCCTGCCTCCACCGTTTCCAAAATCTGTCCCTGAGTGCTTCGACTCTTTTCCAAAGAATAGGCAAAGAACTATCGAGCTTGCGGTCGATGAGAGGTGGCAGAGCATTTAAGGAGCTACCTATTAAGAAGTGACCAGGAGTTAGAGGAAGCAGATCGGAGGGGTCGTTAGACACAGGAGACAAGGGACGGGATTTGACAGTGCCTTCGATAAGAATGATGAAAGAATTAAATTCTTCAAACGACAAGATAGAGTTTCTTATAGTTCTTCTGAGATGAGCTTTAGTTGATTTGACACAAGCTTCCCATCTACCTCCATGATGAGGAGCGTAAGGGGGGATGAAATGCCATTTAAAGCCTTTTAAATGAGCGTAGTTAGAAAGTTGCTCGTTGGCAGAACGAGAGCAGAGTGCCTTTTGCCATTGTTGAGAAGCGCCAAGAAAGTTTCTGGCGTTGTCAGAGAAAACCTCGGAGGGAATTCCTCTTCTAGCAACAAAGCGAGAAAAAGCAGAAAGAAAGTATGAAGTGGATGCATTGGTGAACAGTTCGAGATGAATAGCACCAGTAACCATACATACAAATAGCGCTATGTAAAGCTTGGCAAGAATTTTGGGTTTAGCTTTTAGACTATTGGTTTGATATAGGAACGGACCAGCGTAATCAATACCAGTTAGAAGAAATGGTCTGCTGGGAGCGGAGCGGAACGAAGGAAGGTCAGCCATAAGTTGCTGAGAAAACTTAGGTTTGGCCTTGAAGCAAAGAATACACTTTCTAACAACGGAGATGACTTCGTGCAAGCCATTGATGGGCCAGTAATGTTCACGAAGTAAACACAAGAGAGTGCGAGTACCAACATGTAAGTGCTGATAATGAAATTGACGTATGATCAATTTGGTAACGTGATGCTTTGAAGGAAGAATGATGGGGTGCTTCTTATCTTCAGGATAATCAGAAAAAGATAATCTACCACCTACTCATAACAATCCGTTATCATCAAGAAAGGGGCATAAAGCGAATAGTATATTACGCTTTTTAAAGGGTAGACTCTTAGATAGAGAGTTAATTTCATCAGAAAAAACCTCTTGCTGCGTGAGCAATAAGATTGTGGTAGTAGCAGACTGTAATTCAACAGCTGAAAGAAATGCTTGAGGAAACAATGGTTTATCTAACACAAAATATTTCCAACGAAGCAAGTAGGCAACAACACGAACTAGCTTTTGAAAAGAAGAATATCTTTCAAGCAATGAAGGGGTAACCGTGGTTACAAGAGAAGAGGCGACTTTACGAGTTTCAGGAACATTCGTTAAAGCAGAAGAAAATAGAGCTGGCCAAGAGGAAGGTTCTTGCAACAACCAAGTTGGACCATGCCAGAAAAGACTAGATTTGGCTAGCTGGTGTGGAAAGCATCCACGAAAAATTATGTCTGCTGGGTTCTCCTTACCCGAGACATGTTTCCATTGAGAAGATGCGGATAGAGTTTGGATTATTTTCACCCTATTGGTGACAAAAGATTGCCAATGCGTGGGGGGCTTCGAGATCCAAGCTAAAGTGATGGCGGAGTCAGTCCAGTAGTAGATATGACTGAAATGACAGTTGAGATTGGAGACAAGCTTTTGAGATAATTCGGCTGCGAGCAGGGCAGCGCATAACTCTAAGCGAGGCAATGATACCGTTTTTAAGGTATCTACCTTTGACTTGGTACAAATTAAATTAGAGAAAGAAGGAGTGTCACGACTGACCACAAAAGCGCAACATCCATAAGCTTTCACAGAGCTATCTGCAAACAGATGCAGCTCTAGATTAGCAAGGAAGTAGGGATAAGAACCCTGGGGATGTCTGTGACAGACAGATCAAGAAGATGAGTGCGGAAGGAAAGCCATCTTTCCAAGAGAGAAGGAGGAATAGGATCATCCCAATCCGTTTTGAGAGACCATAGCTTTGACTATGATCGGAGCTAGAAATTGAAGGGGGTCGTAGATTTTGGCGATCTCTGAAGGAACTTGTCGCTTAGTTTGAGGAATAATAGGAGACAAGCTGACTTGATAGAAGAAAGAATCTGATACGGGATACCAATGAAGTCCTAAAACTTCAGTAGAATCAGCGGTATGTAAGAGCTCGACTGGTGTATCAGTGTTTCCTTTGGATAAGAGCTTAGATAGCACTTCTGGAGAATTAGAATTCCATTTGTGAAGTAAGAAACCTCCTCCTTGAAGCAACGCTTGGAGATCAAGTGAGTGTTCAAGTGCTTCAGAAGGGGAGCTAAAGGAATGAAGAAAATCGTCCACATAAAAAGGTTTTTTTTTTGATGAGATTTGAGGTATCAACGGAAAAGAGATTCGAGTCTTGGTCAGCGAGATGCTTTAAAGTGCGGATGACCAAGAAAGCAGATGGTTTTAAACCATATGTGACAGTTTTTAATTTGAAGATCTTAATGGGTTTGGCGGGGGCTATCACACCAAAGAATTTGTTGCAGATTTTGCTGTTCAGAGTTGATAAAAATTTGCCTATACATTTGTTTAATATCGGCGATCACACCAACAGGGAACAAGCGAAAGTTTCACAGAACGGAAGAAAGATCAGACTGAATGGCGGGACCGGTAAGTAAGGTATCGTTCAATGAAATACCATTAGAATCTGGAGCGGAACCATTGAAAACGACTCGAATGTTTTCTCTTATGGAAGGGTTCTTCCAAACAGGGTGATGATTCAAATAAACACTATATTTAGAGATATTTTGTTTATGAAGGACTTCCATGTGACTAGAGGCTTCGTAGTCTTCCATAAAGGTAATGTATTGAACTTTGGCTGAAGAATCTTGTTTCAACTGTTTTTCCACAGCAAACAAAGCCTTAAGAGCGCGAGGATGTGATTCCTTTAAAACTGGGGGAGAAGAAATACGAGGCCTAGTAACCACAAATCTACCGTCTGGGTTGCGAGTGGTAGTGGAGAGATAAAGCAGCTCGCAAAAGTCATCTTCAGTGGAAGAAGAAGGGGTGGAATCGATAGACTCAATTTCCAAAACTTTTCCAAATTATTGTCCAACTCAACATGAGTTAAGTGACATAAAGATGAAGACTGCACAGTGGCAGGAGGGATATGACCCGTGACCAACCAACCGAACCTCGTATGGTGGGCATAGATGCTAGAAGTTATATTAATTCTAGAGGGAAGCAAATTTTGCCAAAAGACATTAGCACCTAGCAACATGTCCACTGGAGCACTCTGATGAAAGTAGGGATCAGCTAATTTCAGATCAGAGGGGAAATGCCAAGTATCAATAGAAAATGAATGACTAGGGGTAGGGGCTCCAATAACTGGGATTGACAAACAATTTAAACTAAGGTTAGTGCCAGATTGCACCGAATCCTTAATATTGCGCTTTACGAACTGTAAGGAAGTAGACTTACTGTTATTGATACCAGATACTTCTATCGAAGTACTATTAGGTGTTAAGTTTAATTTCTTAACCAAAGAAGAGGTTATGAAATCGTGTGTGGCAGCATTGTCAAAAAGAGCTCGGACAGAATGCCATTTGCCCTTAGATTCTTGGACCTGAAGTCTCACCGTGGATAACAAAAAATGAGTACTTCGCGAAGAATTAGCAGTCTGACTATACGACTGAGCGCTATAGTCCGCATGAGTGCCAGAAGTAAGGTACGACTTACTACTGGATGCCACGTTGGATTGAGAAGTCGTAGAAACAACGCTTTCCAAAGGCTTATTTTGGGGATGCTTAGATTTGGGTTTTTCAAACCGGTGTAACGAAGAATGGTGGCACAGTTTGCAATGCGTGCAGACACCTTTAGATGAACAGTTTGAAACTGCATGTTTGGTAGACAAACAATTATAGCAACATTTGTGCTCGGCAACAGCTTTCGTACGTTCATCGACAGTCATAGCTTTAAACACAGAACAAGTGTAGAGCGGATGCAAATTGTTGCAGAGAAAGCAGGTTTGTACAGTGCTATGAACTGTAAGTACCTGAGAGCGAACAGATTTCTTATTGGAAGAAGTCTTAGCGAACGCACCTTTGGTCCAGCTAGGTAGCTGGGCTTGTTGAGCAACGGCTGAAAGGATTTGGCAACGATTTTTGATAAACGTGACCAAAGTTTGAAAGGTGGGATCAGGCTGATCTATTAACTCTGATTCCCATGCATTTAAAGTTTGAGAATCGAACTTGAAAATAGTAAGATATATAAGAAACAAGTCCCAATGCTGGACTGGTTGCTTTAAGTGCTCGAGAGCTCGAACATGAAGCTCGACAGTATCACATAACTGACGTATAGAGAAAAGATTGTCGGGGCGACAAGAAGGGAGATTAAATAAAGCAGTAATATGTCTGCGGATGCGAAGCTTGGGGTTACCAAAACGTTGTTGAAGCAGATTGAAAGCAACAGAATAATTATCTGATGTGAAAGGAAGTGCCTCTATCAGCTTAAGCGGGGGGCCATGCAATGTAGATTTCAAATAATGAAACCTCTGAATAAAATTTGTAAGAGTTTTCCAAATGCCCAAATTGTAGATGTAAGCAAATTAGACAGGAAGTTCCACACTCGGCATGGCCTACACTTAAATAGATTAGGAAAAGAGTATCTTAGTGATGAAATCTGCAAAATTGTAAATTCAAATGGTAAGAATAATTCAACAGTAATATCATTCGAGTGGAAGCAGGGAAACTGGTAGAAGAAGCCAAACGTGAGGTTTGGCATTCAGATCTTTTGAAGTCAAATTTAACGGAGTGCAACAATGGTATTTCGGATTTGTCTAGCAACAATAATAATAACAATTATGATAATAATAATGTAAATAAATCACCAACACAAGCTTGCAAAAGTAACAAATTTAAAATTTACCACCAGAATGTCCAGTCTCTTTATAATAAAATTGAATACATAAATCTAATGCTTAAAAATGAACTTAAAGATATCTCAGCACTATGTATTTCAGAACATTGGCTGAAAGAGGAACAACTCGAATTAATTCAATTCCCAGGGTTTATACAAGCTAGTAAATACTCTAGATCTAATATTAGCCATGGCGGTACTTGCATCTTCTTAAGAAATAATTTAGATCATGAACAGATAACAGCTTATGATTATCTAATTATGGAACAGGATTTTGAATTCTCTGCCGTAAAAATACAGCAGTTTAAGTTAATAATTGTATGCGTATACCGTTCTCCGTCAGGAAAGTTTCCTTTATTTATAGATAAATTAGAATTGTTACTCAATAACATGATCAAAGTAAATTTCGATATAATAATTTGTGGGGATGTAAATGTGGATTTCTTAAAATTTGATAGAAATTGTGAATTATTAACACAGTTACTAATTTCCTATGGACTGAAACCTACAGTAAATACCCCAACAAGAATAACAAAATTTAGTAAAACCACTCCTGATCAATTTTTTATAAATACAGATAAATATCACCATTCAATAGAAGTCTATTGTCCGGGTTTTAGTGACCACCATGGACAAATACTGAGTTTTGAAGTATCCGAAACAATCAATAATAATGATAATGGAGTAAAATCAAAGTGCAGGTCATTCACTGAATCAAATGTTACATATTTCAATGACTTATTAAATAAGGAAACATGGTCAGAAATTTATGAACTAGAAAATGTAAATGATAAATTTAATGCATTTAACAGTACCCTAAAACACTATTTTGAAATAGCATTCCCCTTTTAACGAAGAACTGTTCAAAATAACAAAACTAGCAATTGGATAACAACAGAGATTATAAATTCATGTCAAAGAAAGAAATGTCTACACAAATTATATAAACAATACCACACAACACCTGAATTCAATTTATACTACAAAAAATACACTAGCATATTAAATAAGGTAATAAGACTGGCAAGGAAAATGCATAATGATAATTTTATTTCCCAATCATCTAATAAAAACAGGGCTATGTGGTCCGTGATAAAGAAAGAAACTGGAAAATCTGCTAAAATACAAAGGATCATTACACTGACCAGAAATAATAAAGTGATTAATAATCCAGAGGAAATAGCAAACACTTTTAATGACTATTTTCTGGATATTCCACAAAAATTATTGAATAAATCACAGGTAAATACACTAAATTCTAATAATAAAATAAATATATGCAGTGATTCTTTATTTATAAATCATGTCACAAGTGAAGAGGTAAGAATAGTTATAAAAGAGCTAAAAATAAATTCTGTCCTGGCATTGATGGCATCTCTGATGCAATTTTAAAGAAATGTGCAGAAAATATAATAAATCCACTTATGCACTTAATAAACAGTTCAATTCTCTCAGGAACTTACCCGGATATTTTGAAGTTATCAAAGGTAATTCCAGTGCACAAAAACGGTTCAAAAGATGAATTAGATAACTAGCGTCCTATTACCTTACCAACTGGTATTGCAAAAATTGTGGAAAAAAATATGTATAAGAGACTAATAAGTTTCATAGAAAAAAATAAAATATTATCAAACTCACAACATGGATTCAGAACGGAAAAATCTACACAGACAGCAATTTACGAATGTAGTAATTGTATACTGAAATTAATTGCCAATAAGGAACATGTAACTGGCCTATTCTTGGATTTATCGAAAGCATTTGATGTTGTTGACGATAAAATCCTCCTTACCAAACTAAATCAATGTGGTATTAGAGGTCTAGCTAATAAATGGATAGAGTCTTACTTAACAAGGCGTAAACAAATAGTAAGCTTAAGACACAAGGATGATGGAACCAAATTACTTAATGAAACATTGTCCAATGAGGGAATTATTGAATTTGGAGTACCCCAGGGATCAGTTTTGGGCCACTACTCTTTCTTCTATATATCAATGATATAACACAGAACGTTCATTCACATAAGGAAATTTTGTTTGCGGACGATACAACACTCGTAATAAAAGGTGAAACTAAACAGGTCATACAGCAGTCTGCAGACTCCGTTACAGGAGAGTTAACCAAATGGTCGCAAGATAATCGCCTCATAATAAACTATAAAAAAAACAGTATGTCTAAATTTCCACACTATACAGAATAGGAATCCTGCGAAACCCAATATAACATTAAATGGTCATCAAATAGAAAATAAATCAGAAACAAAGTTTTTAGGACTATGGATACAACAAGACTTGAAATGGAATAAACATATACAATATCTGAATACTAAACTGAACTCAATGTGCTTTGCGTTACGTACTTTGAAAACCTGCACTAGCATGCACACATTAAGAAATACTTATTGTGCTTATTTCCATTCATACTTAAGATATGGGGTCATATTTTGGGGTATGTCGACAGATGTACTAAGCACGTTTAGGATACAAAAGAGGGCGATTAGAATTATGGCAAATGTAAACACTAGAGAATCATGTAGACCTCTGTTTAAAGATTTAAACATTATCCCACTGCCCGGCATATATATCTTTGAAAGTATTATGTTTTTAAAAAGAATTTAATGAATAAAGATGTTTTTCTTAAAACAAACAATGATGTTCATAGGCATAACACAAGACAAAATCAAAACACTCATATTTCACACACACACAAGTATATATCAAAGAGGAACTTTTCACACTGGAGTTAAATTATACAATAAACTACCCCAGTATATAAAACTGGCCCCAAAAATAAAAACCTTTGATAGAATGTTGAAAGTTTATCTGCAGTGCCATTGTTTTTACTCAGTAGTTGAATATCTTAGCGTATAGGAGCGATGAAATCTATAATTATATTTTACTTTTTAAATTTAATTGTAATACCTAGCTGTATGTTGTCGTATTTATAGAATTAAGTTTTCATATTATGATAATAGAGTGAGGTGTAAATAGTTGTGCAATAAGATTGTATCTATTAAGATTTGCTATTATAATAAGTTAAATAGTTATAATATTAGTAACATATACCTGTTAGTTCCTTTTTTACAGATGTAAATTCTGACATGTCCTATATCAAAAATGTATTGAATGCATGTATTTGATCAAATGGAATTAATAAAAATCTATCTATCTATCGGGTATTGCAGAATTACTATGCACTAATGAAATGTACAGTTCCTCGAAGGAATCTCATTCCTTCTCGTTGCCAGAAAAGGTTGGCAAGGAAATCCGGGGTAAGATAGGTTTCGAGGGAGTGACAGGTTGGTCCCTATGCTTTATGGTTAATGTTTTGATTAAATTCTCGGCTTCTGCAAAGCCTTCATAATAACTTTCCTCCACCTCAGCTCGATCTTGCTCATGAGTTGAGTTGAGAAGCTCAAGTTCAATTTGCACAGTGTCGTACGACAAGAAATTGGATTGATAAGTTTTAAATTTTTCATTGAGGATGATCATCAAAACTTTTTTCAGTAAGGTAAGAGCGAAACTTGGATAACTTCTTTTCTAAAAGGGCACGAGTGCCTAATAACTTGTCAGCTTTGGCCATGATGGAGACTGAAGCACTTACCCCAACCCCAACCTCTTGCTGGTGGCAAGACAACGTCAGACTTGACAGGAGAGGGCTGCGGCTGCGGGTCAGGATCCAGCACCTGTTCCACCTTGATGGACTCCGTATTAGCTGCGAAAAGTCAGACAGAGTTTTAGACAAGGTATTACCATGAAGCAACGTGCTCTCCAGAATAAGTTAAGTTTGAATGAAGTGAAACTATTCCAAGGGTTTCTAGCACCACAAGAATATGGTGAAAAGTTAACACCATTGGATCAACCAATTAAAGGTCTCCATTATCTGAGAGAATTCTGAGTGTGTTCAGAATTAATAAAGTTTGAGCGTTAAAGTATGTAGGGTGGAACATGATAAGAGCAAGCACAAAAAAAAAAAAAAAAGAAAAAGAGACAGAGAGAGAGAGCAAGTAGCTTTAACATAAATATATATTTTCAACCAATAAGTTCACACTGTTGTAGTTGTGTACAGAGATAAACAAGGTTAGGTTCTTAAGAATAAATAAATCAAAGCTACAAATCTTGGGCGTATGTAAATGCCGGAAAGCAAGAATTAAGTTGCTTTTGACTGGCTGACAGGGAGCAAATCCTGTCAAACCGAAAGAAAAGAAAAGGGAAAACTACAGAAGTAAACAAAAGACATGACCTATGAAGGGGGCCAGTGGCTGACAGGGAGCAAGTCCTGCAGTACCCTATAAGAATGGTAATATGTAAGCAGTTGCCAAGATGCAACAAAAGCACTTTCAAAAGCAATAATGTAATGGCAGAAACAAAATATGTGAGCTGCATACAAAATTTACTGAAACGGTGAAATGGCAGAAGCAGTTGGGCAAATAGCCTTTTACCTGAACGTAAACCATGAAAGATATGGTGCACAGACAAAGTGCAAAGAAAGTTACAGATATGCATAAGCAATGCTGAGATTGTTCTCACAACAACCATAAAAATAGCTAAAGCAAGCTGGTATGTTAATCCGCCTAGTGGGGAATTGAGAGAAGATCACACAGACATTAAGATTGAGGAATCTTCTAAACCATGCTTGTTTAAGATTAACATGAAAACAGAAAGAACATAGATAGTGCACAAGAACAGTGCAATGGCAGAAGCAGGTCTGCTGTAGAATACACACGAAAAAGCATTAAATACCTTATACATTTGGGTACTTAACTTGTTGATGTAGTGCTGGCGATAATCCAGTTTTGCGTAGAGCAAGGAAGTCATAGGTTATGTCCAGTTAGAAATTGCGTAGCACAAAGTACTTCACTTGAGAGAGTGTGGTACCAAATTCCACACGTGTTCGTAGAACAAAAGTTGAGGTTATTTTCACAAAATATGTGACGGAGCTGAAGCACTCGTAGAATAGTAAGGTAGTCCTTAGCTATTATAAAGATGAAGTGACGATGTTCACTTAAGTCTAAGTAGATTTTCTTGGTACATAAAGATGTACACTTGAATTTGTGTTGCAGGAACACTTTAAAGTTCAATCCAGGTTGGATTAGTTGAAACATGTCTAGACGACATGGCGAAGGTTGAAGTAACACTTCTTGATTCAGAATTACGATGCGAAGTTTGCAATGATGAAGTTTTTCGTCCGGTGTCCAAGACGGGTGGTTGGTGCCATACCAACGGAGAAATCACAAGGAATATGTGTCGGTCTGCATCTTAAATAGCAGACAGCACTGAAGTCTGGAATTTTCCATGTCCGGCCATTGGCTAGCCCAAAACATGTGGCGGGAAGAAGCGTGCTGAATGGCTGGAGAGAAATGACGTCATAGAGACGGCCAATGAGCGCGTAGCAAACTGAGACCCGGTAGACGGACCAAAAATGCCACGAGGAAAAGCGGTGACCTAATTAACACTTAAAGAAATGTCTTAGAGGCGAGATAGATAATATAATATAACAGGTGAGTACAAAATAACTTTAAATATAACTGAATTAAACAATAAAGTGAAACAAAGATGATTTGTCACAAACAGTGGTGACGAAAAAATGAGGTTATAAGTTAAATACTCGTCTGATTTTTGCCGTGACAAAAACCTAAAAATTTAACCAGTTAAATATTCGCAAATGCGAACAAGGCCAGTAAAATTAAATGAAATGTTACCAGGATTTTGGCCGCCTAAATATGTAGATAGACTATCAGATTGATATGGTTGGGGGAAAGCTGTCCTTCTATCGAGGCCTTTTGTTGGAAAACATTGGATCAAATGGACTTGTCGGTCCAGAGCAGACATAGTATGGCGAGGGCAGAGCCTTCGGAAGTCAAGTTCGACTTCATAGACTGTGAAAGTTCCATAGTGCAAAATAAGGACTTAGAATATTTCAGCAATTATTGGAGTGATACTGGTACAAGTGAGTAATATTATTAAAAGTTGATCGGCTGAGTAAATATATAAATGCTTTTCATCTGAACATTACAATTCGACTACGTGAAGAATATTATAGCAACGCATTTGAGAACTTAAAGCTACGACAAATCTATAAGTTATTCAAAAACTGCAAGCAGCAAATTACTACAAACATTGAAATATTATCTACGATTGTTACTACAGAATGTCCAACATGAATTATAAAATGGAGTCAACGAGGATGCTGAATATGGACATTATGAAGGTGTTGGAGATGACACCACAGTAAATTAATGGAAGGGAAACAGAGCCTACGATAAACATGTGGATTACTGGAGTGACTTAAACACCTAAATTGAATGCAGACGGACATATATGGATCTACAACTTCTTATCAGACCACGTAATTGGGATCTCAAATCTACAATAATTAATTTCCTATGCCAACACGGAAATGTACTGTAATTAATCTATAATTACACGAGATGAGTACAATGAGTTCCAACTACGAGACCTTTAAGAAAGCAGCCGTTCAAAGCATGATATCGACAGCTTCATCTAAAAAAGAAGCGAACGAGTTCCATGCAGTAGCCAGACTATGCAGAGCCATATTCCGAAGGATCAACCGACAACACGACATCGAACCCAGGAAGACGAGGGGAAAATAAATCTTCCTTAGTTTGAGGAGATTCCGGTTCAAGCAAACCAAAGTACACCAGGTTTGGCTATGCAGAGAATCAACGGGCAGAAGGCAAATGAACGATTTTAGTAGTTTGGATGACTTTGATTTGACCATGTTCTAAGAGAGATCTACGATGTTTAGTCTCCTCTTTTAAATACGGTACGTAAAATTTATAGCTTCATTAGAAATTGATCGATTTTTGAATTTTAGTATTTAACTACGGTTCTGTTTTAACATATTTATTCGATTTCTATTTTATTAGTCGAATGGGAAATTTTATTGATGAATTTATTTATAATAAGGTTTGAAGAGACTGCTTCTCAATGATTTTATCAAGATTTTATTTATCTAGTTGTATTAGATTCGATGATAAAAGTTTTGAGATTGCTTTGCTGTGGCAAGTTCGATCTAGTTTTATACTAGAGTCAACGAGGATATTTTTTATATTGACAAGAGGTAGCATTATAGAGTTCTAGATAGTTTGTCGAGGAAGTAGGAAGTCTTGACAACTCTAGACCTGTGCTAATTATTATGACGAATTTAATGAAATGCACAATAACATAACAAAAGGAAATAAGTGTTATTCGTTATTTATAATTGACCAGAAGGAAACAAATTGTATTATTATTTATATATGATATAAGTAGACGTAATTCCAAGATTAGTTCTTGCACAGATAATATCATAGAGAGTGGTTATTTCAATAAAAGAAAAGTAATGTATTGTTGAAATAGGAACAGTTGAATATTGAGAAATTTCGTTTATGAAGGTCGTATAATGGTGATGTAAGCACAAGTATATAAACAGTATTAAGGAAGATTGTAGTTTTACGTGACCGTTAATCTCGAGATCATGAGCCACGGAACCTCCTTTATACGTGGAATCCGAACCACAGGACATGGCATTTCACTTTGACAATCTCACATGCATTGACCGGGAATCGAGGTAATTTATGTTCAGAGAAAGAAACGATATGTTAAATACTGGTATTGATAAATGCTAACTTAATAATGAGAATGAATATACATGAATACAGAATTTCGTGCTGTTGTATGGAAAGATTTAAGTTTATGGAGATAATTTTATCAGAGAAGGATTGTGAGTTTCTTATACAATTAAGAGGGACTTGATGAAGTCCTTATTAATATTTTACGAAGTTGCCGATGAAATATAGATGGATGACGATGACTTATGGAAATGACAGTGAAAGAGAAGTTAATATTAATTGTAAAACCACTGTTAATAACAACAAATGTGTATCAAGGGAGGAAGTTCTATGTAATGTCATGATTATTATTTTAGCATGGATTTGACGAAATTTAACTAGAAGTAACTTAACCGTTCGTTCTGAAGTTAATTGGATTTGACGATAAAGAAACACTAAAGCGAATTGAGTAATGCAAGGCAAAGTAATGAAAAAAATATTTTAAATAGAGAAACTAGGTAATCGATACAGACATCGGTGAATTAATATTAAGTATATAAACTAACGTGGAATTAGAACGGATTTAATATTTACTAATAGAGAAACGAGAAGTAGAATTAGGGAGTAAAATATGTATAGAGTTCAATTTACGTTTGTAAATAGAAAGTTATTATTATTACAGCCTGTTGGAATTAGACGTAGAGAAATATTTAATCTGAATATTATTGGAGTAGACTGAGAAGTCTATAGAAGACTGGAATTTTACTCTTAACTCCTTACTTAGGACGGATGCAGTATCCATAGACCGAATTCTCGGTGATATTTTAATATATTTAGTTGAAAAGATATTATTTGGATTATTTTAATTTTTCAGATTAATTAATTGAATTGTCAGGAATTTTTATTTAAAATCAATGTAAGATGCTTTTGTTAATAAATCTCCACAGGCGCTAGTTAGATTGCCTGTTCCACTTTTATAGTAAGCAACGATATCTTCATTTCGTAACATTAGTTTTGAGTGTACAACTGGTTAGTAATAGGCACCCTGTTTATTTATTTTATTAATCCGTTCACTCCCTGAGGTTTTTGATGTGTAACATCTTTCCGCTCGGTTGCTGGATAGTTTTGTGGGAGTGATTTTGAAAATTGGGGACGGAAGTGGATCGGAACGATCGAGCTGGCAGTGGTGGATCGAACGGAAGTATGCACTGCCCGCTCGATCGATCGAACGGAAGTGAACTAGCTGGCAGTGGTGGAAAACGGAAGTATGCACTGCCCGCTCGCTCGATCGAACGGAAGTGTACTAGCTGGCAGCGGTGGAACGAACGGAAGTATAAGATGCACTGCCAACTCGACCGATCGATCCAGCGGGCAGTGGTAAGACCCAGCTGGCAGTGGTACGAGAAACAATGAGCGCGCGGTGTCGGAAATTGATACCATGGCGTACTCTCGGCCATGTGGAATGTATATGACACAATGAACGGAAAACGCTCATGCGAACTCTGGTGTCAAGTGATTGAAACAAATGACATGGTACATGTTCGAAGTCTTCGTATCAGTATTTACATGGTAAAATGCCTTAATATCAAACATTATAAGTAGTCGGCATTGCCAGTATTATGTTTCTGCACAATGGCTATTCAAATATTAACCCACATAACGGTAATGCAGTCATCAATACAATATAATCGTTGTGGTTATACGAGAATTGAGCAAGCCTTCATGAACTATTACTGGCTCAATTTCACGCTGGAACATTATCGAAACAAGCAAAATATAAATGCAACTTAATTCCGTAATGCAGTATTATTGTAACGTGGAAATAAGTCACCATCTTGTGCACAACATTTGTGTAGTCGAAATAGCCGTGGGGTTATTGCTTATGACTGAATCTAGAGATCTTGGGTTCGAATCCCGGACGGGGTAGATATTTTTGCTACCAGATTATCATTTTAAACGATATTTATCATATCAATATGACTCATTTTAACAGTATCCATATTAAATTACGTGTTGGTCTGTGAATGAAGAGGACCTGTTTATAAGGAATTTAAGGTTATGAGCGGTGTCGCATCTATTCATCTATATTTTTTTTTACTTTATTTAGGCTAGTGCTGGCGGAAGCTACAAATCATCTAATAAAATGAGTTCCGTATTATAAACTACAATATCTGTAAAACACTCCTTTTTACAACTCAGCAATTCTTCTAGGTTTGTGCCGTGTCTTGTGTGGGGTTTCGCCTAGGACACCAAGCTAGGCTCATCGGCGGGCTCTTGGTGTCCCTGCCCGGAACTTTCTCGCAGTCAAGGAGTGCAGTTGCACTCTATATAAAGGGAGGTATCGCGCAGTTCGATACTCCTGTGGGGGTCCGGGCAGGGACACCAAGAGCCCGCCGATGAGCCTAGCTTGGTGTCCTAGGCGAAACCCCACACAAGACACGGCACAAACCTAGAAGAATTGCTGAGTTTTAATTCACCGGCCGTGAAAGCCAATACACCATCTCCTTTTTACAATAGATTAATATTCGTGCTAATAATGGTATAAAATACCGGTGTATCAACAATTCCACGCGAGGTTTCTTCTATGTCAGATGTTACACATCATATGCGACTACTGTAAAGATCGTAATTTTTTAGAATGTCGACCTCGATTTTTGTAATTGGATTTGCTACAGTGTAGCTAAGTAGCAGTACATTAGTATTGTCAGTAAATATGTGTACGACTAGTTCCTAACTTGCCAGCTAGCAGGGAACTGTTGGTTTTTCTTGCTGGGGATCATTGTCCTTAGCGACCATTCCCATCTTCGGATATTGGTTGGTAGTTACGTGAATTCGGGTACAGAACCTGAAATAAACACGCAACAATTCACTTTCGGAAGGGACTCTCTCCTAAAAATCCTCAAACACCAATACTCCAAGGTTCGTGATGGTATCATTTGTTTTCGTTTCTTCAAGTCTTTCCAAATTATGACTGCTTATAGACTATGTCATGCAATGATCAATCCCATGTCTTTATGTTTGCAAAGGAAAACTATATCTTGCTTAAAATGAATGCTTATTTCTCTAAGAGACTGGCCTCAAATTAGTCTATTGCGATATCAACTCTAGGATGTTTAATTATCAGTGACAGTGTAAAGAGAAATAGCTTTTATTTGAAATAACGTTACAGGTAAGCTGTTTACTTGACTTTGTAAGTTTTAGCAAGATATGCAACGCCAAGCAGTCTACAGGATTGAATTTGGATGGTTCAGGATAACTTTCCAGGAAAGTACAGTATCACAGCTTACTGATGAATTGATATTGAGCCAAGAATTGGCTCAAAGACTATTAATTAATTTCCGTCCCGGTCATGTTGTCTGAGGTCTATAAGACCGGCATCTAAAACTTGCCTCATTTTATAGCATTTCACTAAAGACTATGTGAGTTCAGTCTGTATAAGCAGAGAGTGGAGGGTTGTCACCCCCTCTCCTCCGCCCCCCTCTTTTAAAAAAAACTTTTATCAACAATAATGTTCTTCAATGTAATTAAGTGAAATGAAGTACCGTGTATAAACTTTTTGAATATGTGTTTATATTGTCAGATCGGTTTTTCCAAATTTGTCATGAGGTTTACCTCATGTTGTCCCTCAAGACATGCCACGACACGCAGTACAACATTATAAAGTGTCTATTTTAATTGTTTTGAAATCTGTTGGAATTTTTGTGTGTGCTGGTTATGTTTTATGGCCTTGATGGCTAGGTGCATGTACAGAGAGCTGAAGAAGGGCCCATGAGGACCCGAAACATGTCCCCCTATATGTAAATTAAAATTTTACAGAATATAACGTGGACGGAAATTATTTTCGACTTATTTTAGTCTTTTTATTGCAAATTGTTTGCCAATGCAGACCTATAATGGATTCGAGTGATCATCATCATCCTTTTCCGTCTCCAGTTTCCCAGGTGCGGTAGACAAGCACTCGCCACTACTTTCTGTCATTGTACAACTTCTTCTCATTTCAGCCCTTTTTTCTCCACTTCTGATTTCACGGTCTCAATCCATCGTTCTCTGGGTCTTCCCCTTAGTCTTTTCCCTTTCAGTTCTCTATTGAAGCAGGCCCTTGCTGTTCTAGTGTTATTCATTCGCATCAAATGTCCATACCACTAGAGTCTACGCTTCCCTATAACATTTGCAACAGTTTCCTGTATCCCAGCTCCTTTCCTATTTGTTTCGTTTCTGATCTTTTCTTTTCTGGTTTCTTGATTCATGGTTCTAATGAATTTCATTTCTGTTGCTTGGATTTTGTTAAGGTCTTTATCGAGTAAAGTACATGTCTACGGTCCATACACCATAATTGATACAAAGTAAGTATTAAACATGGTTAATTTTGCTTTCAGGGATATGTTGCTGTCCCATATTAGGTTTCTCACTTGACTGTAAAAACGAGACGCTTTCTGCGTCCTGTTGAGTACTTCTTGCTGAGCAGTGTTATCCTTTGAGATGGTGCTTCCGAGATATTTGAAGTTGAAGACAGAGTCTAATTTCGTTCCTTCCATAAAGATGTTAGAATTGGTACCGTCTCTGTTGATCGTCATTTCTACAGTCTTGGTTTTGCTGATGATTAGCTGGAACTCCTTAAAATTGCTGTTCCAGGAATTTAGCTTCTTTTGTACTTCAGCTTACGTTTCTCCCCATATCAGAACGTCATCTGCAAATACAAGGGCGTTTGGTTCACTGTCAGCTTCCTTGATAGATTTAAGGATCCGATCCATTAATATGATGAATAAAAGTGGTGATATGGCACTTCCTTGTTGGACTCCTCTCTGTGTTTCAAACCACTCTGATCTTCCTTTTCCTATCTGGACACAAGTATAGCACATTTGATATAGCATCTTCACTTTGTCAATCAAGTAATTTGGCACATACATAATTATCTTCCAGACATTCCCGGATCTATTTTCATGGGACACTATCATACGCCTTTTCAATGTCCCAAAATACCATCACATGTTTATTTCCACGCTCTCAATACTTCTCTTCTGACATTCTCACAGCGAAGATGAGTTCTGTTGTACTTCGATGCTTCCTGAATCCATGGTGTTGTTCTTCTAGAAGTGGCTCTACTATCTTTCTTATTCTCTTTTCTGTTATTTTTCAAGAATCTTCAGTGAATGTGATAGAAGAGTGATGCCTCTGTAATTTCCACATTTTCTCCTATTTGCCTTTTTGAAAAGGGGGATGATCACTCCTTTCCTCCAGTCCTCTGGGATCCTGTTCTCTTTCCAGATGATCGACAGTACTCGATACCGGCGTTCCAGCTGCTTTCAACATGTCAGAGCTGAGTTCATCAAACCCTGATGACTTTCCCCTCCTCATGTTCTTCAGTTCCGACTCAACTTCTAACCATGTCAGTGGGTGTGGATTTTCACATCCTGCATCTACTCTGCAATCATTGTCACTGTCATTGTTGTTTACATCTCCGTTTAGTAATGCTAAAAATAGTTCTTCATTTCATTTCTAATTTCTTCATCCATCCTCAACAAATTTCCATCATCTGTCTCCAATGCCGTTATGTGTCCCGGATCACTCTTCTGCTCCTTATAACTTGGTACAATAACTCCTTATTTCCTTGGCTGTCTTCCATTGTCTTATTAGTGAAATCGTCCCAACACTTATCCTTTTCCTCCTGGGCCAGTCGTTTGACTGCAAGCTTCTTGTCCCTGTAATTTTGTGCAAGATGTGCAATTTCTGCTTCATTGCGACTACTGTCTGTTTTCTGTTTTTCACAGTCTAATTTCCTTTTCAGCATATTTCTTTCTTTCACTACCTTCTTCACTCTGTCGTTCCACCACGGTGTTTCCTTTTCTCTCTGTATAGCACTTACTTTTCCACAGATTTCTTCAGCTTCTGAAACGAGAGATACTTTGAAAAACATCCATTCTTCCTCCACTCCTCCTTTTTCATTTTTTGGTTGTTTTGTTGTTTTCCTCCTTTGGTACTCCATTTTCTTTTCATCTTCATTTAGAAGCCAAGTCCTGATCTTGGGATTTTTTTTGTGTTTGATCTCTTGTACTTAAATATCCTTGAGGTCTGCGACTAGGAGTCGTTGGTCACTACCTAGGCATTTACTAGGAATGACTTGAACATCTGAAATGAACTGACCAGCTAGTCAGTCAGTTATTATGTAGTCTATCATTGTTTTGAGCTTCCCATCCCAGCTGTAGCGTGTTATTGTATGGCTTGCTCTCTTTTGAAACCATGTGTTTTGTATGCTCAAGTTGTTCCGTACACAGAAGTCTAACAGATGTTCTCCCTCAACGTTTCTTCTCCCATAGCCCTGGGGTCGAATTATATCTTCATAGCCCTGCCTCTCATTGCCAACTTGGACATTTAGGTCACCAATGATGGCGGTATTGTCCTCAGATATTTGGTCCTAAGGGCCGATTGTATAAAGATCGCTTGACTGGAGATCAAATTAACTGGAGTTCAAAATATGAACCAAGTTCAGTCGGCGTCCATGTTGTATAAAACTATTCGCGGGTTCCGGGAACCGAGTTCAATTTGATATCAAGTTCAAGGATTTCAACATGGCAACAGCGCAAAATAGTAGTAGAATTCGACAATAGAGCGCACTGATGTAATTCCGCTGTCTGGTTGTCAACTGTTTATATCTATGAAAAAGAAAAAAAAGATACTCGGAATTCGTAACATAACCTTGTTCATTGGTAAACAAAACTTCTATGGTGTAGTGTTAACATTTTCGTCTTCCGTAAATCTTGTAATATCTCCGAAGAATGGCGGAAAAGAAGTCCCGGGCTCCCAATTTTACAGAACATGAAAAGGATGTTGTTCTGAATTTAGTTTTAGATAAATACAAAAACGTAATAGAAAACAAGAAGACTGGCGCAGTTAGCCGGTCAGCGAAGGATGCCACGTGGCGGGAGGTCGCCAATGACTTCAATAAAAGAATTGACGTAGCCAGCCCACGAGATTGGAAAAGCCTCAAGCTGTGCTATGAGAATTTGAAGAAACGAGCCAAAAAATCCAATGCCAAGGACAAGGTAAGTTAGGTTACGTCTGTAGTTCGCAGTAGTTTCCAATTAACGACTGCTGATAAAGGATGTGTTTGGTAACATACTTTGTTGATTCATGCGGCGGTATTATTTCAAAATTCATTTCTTTTAGGTTCAGGTGCATAAAACTGGCGGCGGTGGGTATGTTCCCCCTACCCTCAATGAGACTGGGAGGAAACTGATAACGGCTCTCAAACCTCAGTTTGTTCCGCTCTACAGCGCGTTCGATGGACGCTGGTTTTCATGCGGACGAAATTCATGGTAAGTTTTCAAGTCTTTTATTTAGTACCAGAGGTAAGGCATATTTCTGCGTAGGATTTGTGTGGATAGCTTTGAAGCATTTACATCTGTACCTAGCTGTGGAGGAAATAAAACAGCAGCAAACAAATATCCACTTCACCAAAATTATTGTCATTTAAATTTTAGTGATATGACTTAAACTTTGCAGATAGTTTTATAGATACGGTACTGGTTATGTATTGACCAGCTTAAGTGATGTGAATTTTGACCTAATTTGTATAGGTCACCTATTAATAAGAGGTGTAGCTTAGTTCTGTATGCCTTTCCCTTCCCTGCAAGGTCATGCAACATGTTTAATTGAAGTGTGGTCTACCTTTTTCAGATATAAATAACCTGGAAGCCGGTGAATGCGAGGTTCAGGCGTGCAACAGGAGCATAATTGAGGTAAACTTACCAAGATCAAAAAGACAATCAACTTCACAATACATTTGATATCTCAGGGTATGCAAATTTAAACACATTTTCATATTGCAGGTTATTCTAACAGAGGATGAGCTTGCAGGAACTCCACCTCACGATGTGGACTCTCCTGAAATTCAGGTAAAATATCAATCGCCTGTTTATTTCTTTATAACATGCCAATTAATTAATTCTGACCGACGTATCACTCTTTTCCGTGACAATATATAATTTTCATACCTTATTTCATCTTTTGGGGGAATAACTACAAACCTTGATCACTTCTGCATCGACTGCACGGGATATGTGTGCTAAATCATGTAAATATTATTTATTTATATTTTATTTATTGTGCGCATTTAACAACTGCAGCCATGTTCGACAACGTATTTATTATGTTCAACTTATTGCCAAAGCGTTCACATTGACGTCACTAGTTGCCAACATGTCCGTTACAAAATACACCACACAACACACGTATTTGAATACCAACATGTCATAGGTCTCGACAGACTGCGCCACTGACTGACTGGATGAAAATTACTGATGTACTCAAGTTGTGTAAGACAAATCCATTGGTCTGGACGAAACCATTGGCCAGTACTAGGTTAGAAGACTCTGCACGAGAAGTATTGCTTGCACTACAAGCAAGAAGGTCTAGGGTATATGCCCCAGGTTAGATTCGGGTTTGTATATAAAGCCTTATTCTTCAATCCTAACCCCAATAACAAATGCACAATTACAGGTACCGCAGTAACAGAGCGTTAGCTGACATCAGTAAAGCCTTGTTCCCATGTCCTGTGACTTGGCGAGCCTGGACTGTAGTTCGCCAGACCTTAAGCCGTGGGAACGCAAAGACTCGTTATTACTCGGGTTGGCTCGAGGTTGTTTGGCCTTTCCAGCGTATTGTTGGTACCTCAAAGACTTGGGGCTAGACGGATGACAAACCGCAGTACAGCTCGAGCCGGCTATAAACCCACCGGCTTCCCTATTTAGATCACGACTTCTATAGTAAAATTCCAGCTGTGTCTGCCATTATCCGCGTGAATTATGCACAAATAGAGTATTGCCAACCCCACACATAACGGTACTAATTGTATAGGCAGTGTTGTAAAACAAAAGACCAAGAATTACTAGGTAGCGCGGCACTGCCGGTCTCGTTAGCCATTTATGCACCCCTGGTTTTTGTTACGCACAGAGGAAATAGTCACGCATATGACCGACCTTATGTTGTGGTGTACTTTGTATCTTACATGTTGGCAACATTAATGCGACGTCAATGTGTGCGCCTAGGTAGCAGTTGAAGAGAACTCATGCCCTTGACGAATATGTCTACCGTATTTCAATGAGCAAGAAACAAGAACAGCTATTTACAGTGCACAACTTGAGCAGACTAGTAATCATTCATATCATGTCCTGGAATCTGTGAGAAAATAATTACAATTAAGGTCAAAGGTCAAGGATTGTTGCTTAGTTTGGCGACATTAATTTGTTTTGGATATGAAAACTAAAGAACTGCGGAGTAGAAAATCTGGTTGGTTTGTTCCTCAGTTTAGGGGCTGCTACATGGTGTCCACAGAATTTTCAATGTCAATTTACCTGACTTTTCCTGACCATTTTTCAACAAAATTCCTGTCTCGCGAAGTCATCGTAACATCGGAAAAAAGGTTTATTGAGCAAATATATATATCTTTTTTCATTTGCAGAATTTGCCCAATGCTCGCCTCTTTATTCATTAAAAATAGAAAATAAAGTAAATTATAATGCAATAATACATAAATTAAAGTACGTATTGAGGGGCAGATGACCTCGTAGTTCCGCCCCTTAAAACAACAATAATTAACATATAACTAAAGTACTCATTAATAACCTAAACTATAGTGATGGGGTCACCACACCAACGCCAAAAAAGCGTACAAAATAGGTAAAAGATGTTTTTACTATGATGTACTGTAAAAATGGAAACTTACCATAATGTCCAGTGAGTTATTGCTTTTATCTTCAGAGATTAGTTTAAACAGTGAGTTATTGCTTTTATCCTCAGAGATTAGTTTAACTAGTAACATCAAAATGAGTGTAAAACACAAAATACTGTATGGTTAATACCTGACTTTCTAATACATTTCGCCATTTTTTTCCTGACTCACACCACTTTTTCCTGACTTTTCCTGACCAAAAACAAAATTCCTGACTATTCCTGCCTGTGGACACCATGATGTAGCCCCGTGTACTTTGGGTGTGTGTAGAATCTGTCTGATAACCGGTGTTAATTGTGATGGCTGTATTAGTGTGTGTATCTGTTTTTTAATTCAAGTAAGGACTGCAACTTTGAATTTTTCAAATAGTTTCTACTTTTGCCGCCAAGCTCCACCGTCAACGACTACTAGGCTTAGTTCAGAACTTAGCTACTAGACGCCACCGCAGTCGGTTCTTGGCAACGCACGTAGAAACCTAAGAGCGTTGTTTTTCATTCCTAACCTATACAATTTAGCTTCATACAGGTGTAATTAGTGGAAGGTTCTTTAACATGCCATAAATCTATGACATGGGACCGCCGGCTTCAACCTTCCCTTCGAAGGAAGGCATACTGAGGGATTTTTAGTAGGATATCTATTTATAAATTTTGATAGCAGTGGCTTAGCAGACTAGTAATCATTATATCATGTTCTTCCCCTTATAACCACCACCATCAGTCTTTGATGTAAACAAATCAGGAATCTGTGAGAAAATACTTACAATTAAGGTCAAGGAATATTGCTTAGTTTGGTGAGAATTAATTTGTTTTGGTTATGAAAACTAAAGAACTGCAGAGTAGAAAATCTATTTATAAATTTATTAATTGTACTCTGATTCTGTTAGGTATTTGGAACAATCTTACTATTTTGAATAGAAGAATAAACAATATTCAAGTTTATGACTATTTTTATTATTCAAAACAAACAAAAAATCAAAAAAGAGCTATGCTATATACAACTTGAATTACATATTTTAGTAATATCCATGTTGTTGGAATTTTTATGAAAGTAGGCCTAAGTCACTTCATGAAACTCCAGCTTCCAATGAAATAGTAAAAAATTCATAATGAGCCTTGTAGCTTCATGAAATGACTTACTCTCGCCATCCTATGGTGTAATTTATTTTTGTTCATCATATCCTTTGTATGTTGCAGGAGCCCACGGCGAGGCCGCTGCAGGAGCCCACGGCGAAGCCGCTGCAGGAGCCCACGGTGAGGCCGCTGCAGGAGTCCACGGCGAAGCAGCCAGAGAGACTCAGATTACCTGCAACGAAAACAGCCCATACCGATGATGCCATGGCAGAAAGAGTCGGTTTTTATAAAAAGAGAAGAGAACTGCTGCTAGCGGAGCACGAAATGAAAATATGTTTTTTGAAGGAAGAGAACGAAAGGAAATTGAGGGAACATGAACTTATAGTAAGAAATTTAGAATTAGATATTAAATTAAAAGAAAAGAAATTGTCCAAATAGTAAAAATGGTAATTAAAATGTTTTTTATACCTGAACTTATTGTTGATGAGTGCTGTCCTGACTGCTGTGTCCTCCCTCCTATCCAATTGATCCACAGCAGGCTGAGGTAATTCGGCAAAAAGGTGCCCTGCGATGACATCATCCTGCGGCATATTGTCCATTGAGTTGATGGCGATGTTGTGTAGAACGAAGCATGCCACAATGATGGGTGGCACTCGAAGTAACTTTACGCTGAGGCCCATACTTAGGCAGGGAAACCGTCTTTTTACTACCCCAAAAGACCTCTCGATTACACATCTTGTTCTTTTATGGGCCACGTTGTAGTTCCTTTCTGCGGGTGTCCGTTCATTGAGTACCGGGGTTAGCAGATAATCATTGCAGCGATAACCACTATCTCCTACCATGATACTGAGTGGAAATTCTCCCGTTTCAAACTGAGCGTGGACCCGACAGTTGTGAAATATATTACTGTCGTGTGCGGATCCTGGCCATCTTGCCACAACATTTATATACCTCAACTTCGCATCACAGATGGCTTGCACATTTAGCGAAAACCATCCATGGCGATTTCGGAACACTTCAGCATTACCTCCCCCAGGTGAAATTATTGGAATGTGTGTACAGTCTATTGCACCTATAACACCTGGAAAATTTGCAATTTCGTAGAAATCGCTTTTCAGCCTGTCCATTTCATTTTCTTCACGGTGCATTTTAATTAGTTCCACAGCAAGTGAAGCAATTTCTCTTGTAACTCTGTGGATAGCTCTGCATGCTGTGGCTCGATCAATTTTAAACAAATCCCCTACAACAATCTGGAAACTCCCAGTTGCAAAAAATCTCAGTGTTAGGAGAAGCATGTATATTGGCGATAGTGGCATGTTTCGCCGAGTTGTTGCCTGTAGAGGTTGGCGTATCCGTAGCTCCAGATTCCTGACTGTCTCTTTTGACAAACGGAACCTCATACGAAATCTCTCTTCTGTGAACTCCAGAAGAGGGTTCCTTCGTTCTTCAAACACACGAGGTGCTCTTCGACGAACTTCTTGGTCATCATCGGATTAAATGTCCGAGTAATCCGACATCTGAGAAATAAAGAAAAGTTTCATTAAACAAGTTTCTCCACACTGATGCAGGTGCATTTGAAATGTCAAAGCTGTTGTCATTAAGTTCGATTTAGGTTAAGAATGGTGATGACAAGTTTAGTTTCAGAGCACAGACCTACATTTTCAGATTGATGGGTACAGTTTACTCTATAGACACGTCAACAGCCGGTAATGAAAGCTAGTGAAGGTAAGCAAGACCCATTTTTTCATTACATTGAATTGCGTTGGAATTGGAATTATTGCTTTCTGTATTTCAATGATTCTTGCATTGTACTTCATTTTCATATTACTATTAAGTTAAGTATTGGATCAGTGTTCATACTGAAAATTGTATTTATAAATTTCAAAAGCAAT
Source organism: Meconema thalassinum (assembly GCA_946902985.2). Classification (NCBI taxonomy): domain Eukaryota; kingdom Metazoa; phylum Arthropoda; class Insecta; order Orthoptera; family Tettigoniidae; genus Meconema; species Meconema thalassinum. The sequence continues at coordinate 198,269,039 of OX336395.1, forward strand.
AACAATACATTTTCTAATTATTTGAGGGTTTCATGTGGAAGTTGGCATTCAAAGTTACAAAGTTCATTCCATTTGATATATCAAGGGTACTTCTGCAATACTAGTTGGGTAACCAGTGGCGATTGACTTGAGTTTAGATGAGCTGGACCCAGGTTTTTGGGTACTAGACGCTAAGCGTTCGCTTTTAGGTTTAAGAGACATTGATTCAAATTTAGAACTAGTTAAGAGTTGGCATCTAGCATTTATGAAAGTGACTAAATGCTCGTAAGAGTAATCGTCTTATCTGGAAAGTTCAATCTCCCAAGCTTTGAGGGTAGCAACATCGACTTTAGAAACCACAAAGTGTATTAAAAAAGTGTTCAGTGGGTTGATCTAATTGGGATAGAGTTTTAACGTGAAGTTGTGTTGTATCAATGAGAATACGCAAACTAGTGACGTCATTGTGCTGTGACGCAGGTAAGTTAAATAGAGCCTTCATATGGCGTTGAATACGTAACCGTGAATTACCGTATCTTTCTTTCAACAAGATAAAGACAATGGGGTAGTTTTCGGCACTTAATGGGAGTGCTTCAACTAATCTCGTAGGATAGATCTCAAATAATGAAACTTGTAGATGACTTGAATGTCTTCATTGTCATGAACAAGAGAACAAAATAGGTCATAGAAAGAATCCCAAGTAGATTCGTCTCCAGAGAAGTGGGGTAAATCAATCTTAGGTAGGATTGGTTTGGGAGTGCCCTCACGAGAAGAGGTTTGTTGTTCGTGAAGGGAACCAAGAACAGAACCATCTTTTTCCTGTTATTTTTCGAGTTGGCGTATTATTTTAAAAGCAGAACCTATACCTTCGTAATATTGGTTTTCTACTTCGACTCGATCATCAGTTTGATTGAGCATACAAGTTTCGATTTCAGTTTGGATGTTACAATAATTTTCATATGAACGTTCAAAATCCTTTACGCGATGTTTTAACAAATCTAATTGAGCTTCTGAAGGATCTAGCTCTTTGATGTATTTTCTAAATCGGGTAATTTGCCCTTTATAGGATGCTCGTTTAGAAGTAAGTTTTTCATCCTTATCCTTTTCTATAGGAGCCATGACAAAATAGGTAAATTAAAGTATAACTTACGAAACTGTGGAGCCTTGGAAATGCTGTCAGACTGGCAGCAGCAAATAAGTTGAAAGAAAGGGACACACCAAAGGAGACAGGAGCGGCCTCTTTCTCCTTCACAGGCTTTGCACGGTGAAGCTATAGCTGGAAAATTCAAAGAAATTATTAATGATTTGCAAAATATTGTCAAATAACCCTTGACAAATAAAGTCTGATAAGTAAAGTGTCATAAATGGACTCTCCCGGGTTTCTGGGACCAAATTTTGGGTAGATTATTAGCTTGGGAATAACCTAACCCCCAAGGGAAGATGATGAAGAAAAAGAAGTGGGTTTCGGACTGGAGAAAAAGGATGGAGAAATAGGACAAGAGTCCAACAGAAGTTATAATTTTAACTTTAAGTATACTCAAAGGCAGCTGCCACTGCAAATCCGCTTTCCGATACCTAAAGTGGGTAGGGACCTGGGCGAAGCTAACAGGAAACGCAGCTGGAACTTGGGCTATTCGCAAGAAAGCTGCTATAGCGTATTCCCTCTCAAGCATAAAATAAAGTACCTACTATGGGGAAGGGAGGTGGTTTGGCAAGACGAAGAGTAACAGATTTATTGTGTATCTGTTCAAAGGAGTTTGTTTCTAAACAAGTAATTTGAAGAATACAAATAATTTGAATAAGCCCAGATATTTTAGGTCTTGAAATTGTAGAATTTCTAAAGTGCGACCGAATGCTTCCAAGAAGGATAGGAATAAAGCAATTATACCTTTGGGAATAATTTTGGTAAGTGTACCAATAGTTGCATTTAGAAATGACTAAGCTTTTACCCAGCAAGGCGCCGACTAAAAGTTTAGACAATAAGAAACACTTAAATTTTGAAAAACCAACCATAAGTGGTAGAGAGAATCTCCACAAGCAGGAAGCTGGCGTAGCGAGCTATGCCTGCCTTACTGGCCAGTTAGAATTAGCTATTAAAGCTAAGAGAGACTTTACTAAGTTAATAACTAAGAGTTCTTGCTCAAATGCAACATCATCATCATCATCATCTTGTACAGTTTCCAGCCCCAGGCTGGGTCTTGGAACATAAGCCTCGCCACGTAGTTGTTTCTTCCCACCACCTCTCCGATGTCACTCTGGTCCAGTCCTCGGCTCTCTTCTTGACACATTCCGCCACTCCTTTCAGCCATCTATCTCTTGGTCTTCCTTTTGGTCGTTTCTTCTGCATCTGCATCTCATGTATCCTCTTGGGAATCTTCTTATCTTCCATTTTCTTTAAGTGTCCATACCACCTCAGTCTTGATGTCTCAATCCTGCCTTGCAAGGGCTCCTCTTTCACCATTTCCCTGACCTTTTCATTCCTCACCCTGTCTCTTCTTGTTACTCCGATCCTACTTCGCAGGAACTTCATTTCACCTGCATGTATTCTGCTTATGTCTCTTTTCTTCATTGTCCACGTTACTGAAGCATAGGTCAGTATCGGGATATAGTAGCTTCTGTATAACACTTCCTTGCTTTTTTGTGGGACATCTTTATTCCACACTAAGCTCCTAATGCTTCTCAGAAATGCTTCTGCCTGTCTGCCACGTTCCGTAATCTCTTTGTCATTTCTCCCATTTTCCTCCACTATACTTCCCAAGTACTTGAGACTTTCCACCTTCTTCAGCTGTCCACCTCCAAGTGTTACCCCACTCATTGATCTGTCCTTTTTCCTGGTCGTTAACAGGATCTCACATTTACTGATGTTGAACTTCCATCCGTACTCTCCCACTGTTTCTTCCCAAGCCTTCAGTTGCTCCTGAATTTCCTCCTCCTTGTTTCCCCAGACCATGAGATCATCTGCAAACACCATTGCTTTCATCTTATCTTCTCCTATCTTTCCTGCTATCCGTGTCATTACCTCGTCCATAACCACAATAAAGAGAAGGGGTGACAGTGCACTACCCTGTTTCAGGCCACTCATTTGTCTGAATCAGTCTGTTCTTTCCCCTCCAACTTTCACACAACTCTCACTTCCACAATACATCTCCTTCACTCTGCCTACAGTCTCTTTTTCCACTCCCATGTTTTCCATTGCTTTCCAAACCTTCTCCCTACACACACTATCATAGGCCTTTTCGATGTCCAGGAAGGCCATCTGCAGATCCTCTCCAAATTCGTAGTGGTGTTCCTGGAGCTGTCTCACTGAAAATATGAGATCCACTGTTGATCTCCCAGGTCTGAATCCATACTGCTCCTCTCTCAATTTTCTCTCCACTTTGGCTCGTATTCTACTTTCTAATATCTTTTCATATATCTTGGCACAGTGAGGTATAAGTGTGACTCCCCTGTAATTTCTGCACTCCTTTCTGCTTCCTTTCTTAAATATTGGGACAATTAATCCTTTCTTCCAATCTTCTGGGGTCTCTTTCTCCTTCCATATCACCCTCATCACACGGTACAGCCACTGTTTCCCAACCTCCCCTGCTGCCTTCACCATTTCAACACTCACTTCATCCACACCTGGTGCCCTTCCTCCTTTCATCTTGTCTATAGCCATTTCGAGTTATCTCCAAGTCAGGTCCTTTTCCATTCCTGTGTTGTCTTCTTCATCTTCCAATACATTTTCTTCCTCCCTATGACCATTTGGATTCAGCAAATCCTCAAAGTACTCTTTCCACACTGTCTTGAGTGTCTTTTTGTTGTGTACCTCATTTTCGTTTTTGTCCATTACCACATCCTCTCGCAGACCTCTTCTCTTACTTTTGACCATCCCGTAAAATACTTTCTTATTTCCTCTGCTGTCGTCCTCCATCATCTCTGTCCACTTTACCATCCACTTCTTCCTCTCCTTTGCGACAATTTTGTTTGCTTCTTCTTTATCTTATAATCTTCCCTTGCCAGATCAGTTCTTTCCTGGAACCACACTCTGAAAGCCTTGTTCTTCCTTCCCACAGCTTCTTTTACTCTCTCATTCCACCATGGTGTCTCTTTACACCGCTTTCTGTTGCTTGTTCTTCCACATACTGCCATTGCAGCTTCCACCATTGTGTTTTTGAATTGCTTCCATTCCTCTTCCCCTGTTTTAGGATTGTCTGTTGGCATCCTTTCCCTTATTATCTTCTGGAATTCTTCCTTGACTTCCTTTTCCTTGAGTTTCCATACTTTGATTCTCCTTTCCTGGTACTCTGTCCTCTTGCTATCCTTAACAACTCCCAGGTTCATTACAAGTATTCTGTGGTCGCTATCTAAGGCCTCTGATGGTATTACCTTTATATCTCTGACACTTCTCTTCATTTCCCAGTCGTACAGCATGTAATCTACCAAAGATTTCTTTGTTAAATCACTACTGTACCACGTTACCTTGTGGTTTTCTTTCTTCCGGAACCAGGAGTTGCCTACCACTAAACCGTTTCTCTTGCAAAAATCCAGCAACTTTCTCCCTTCTTCATTCCTGCTACCCCAGCCTTCTGCTCCCAATACATTTTCATATCCTTGCCTTTCACTTCCTACATGTGCATTAAAATCTCCCATGACAAGGATGCTCTGACCATTCAACTGCTGTTGTAGCTCCTCCTCAAAATCTTCCTTCTCTTGAGCTGTACATCCAACTTGAGGGGCATATACCTGGGCTATCTCCAGGCTTCTTCCCTTTACAGTTACTCTGATCCTCATGATCCTGCCACTTATTCCCTTTAACTCTTCCTTCATTCCATCTCTCGCAACTACTCCTACTCCGCTGCTCCTTCCTTCACTGTTCCCTCTCCAGTACAACCGGTACCCTTTCCTCTCTGCGACCTTCTCCTTTCCATCTTGTTTCTGTCAAGCCCAGTACATACAGTTTTCTTCTCTCCATCACATCTACAATCTCCTCCACTTTTCCTGTCAGTGTCTGTATGTTTAATGTCCCAACTCGTAGTCCATTAGCATATCCGGGTCGTCGTCGTTTGCATCCGTCCTTTCCGAGGCCTGTTCCTTATCAATGGATTTATTTTTATTAAAGAGGGCATAAACCTAGGAAGAGTCGAGGGCATAAACCTAGGAAGAGTCAAGGAAGACAGGATCTTGCCTAACCGTTATGTTAGAGAAATTATGAAGCAAAGAACAAATCTTAATTTATTTAACAATGTAAAAGGAAGTAGTTTATGTAACAAATATATAATTTTGATTTTTATAAACAATTGGGGTCGCAGACCTCCGAAAACATCTAAAGCTTGCGTCAGGCAATTGACAATTCTTTTGGTTTTAAACCTTTTATATGCTTTAAAATCTTCGTAAGATTTTGAAATGTTGTTAAGATTAACAAATGGGAAATTCAAAGATAATTGACGTAATTAAAGTTAAACAATAAATCAAGTACAAGATGTGTACTTTAAGGGTTTCTAGATAGGTATCTTAGAAATATGAACAAATAACAACTTCAAAAGTAACAACAACAAAAACAGGAAGAAATGAAATAGAAGTTTCTATAACTTCTTGTATTAATACAGAGCTACATTTGGCGATTATACAAATAGGGCAGGTCACTTATTGTGAAACCTGAAGAGAAAAATTGAAAGGAAGTTTCTAGAACTCCTATGTGGGTAGGGATCACGAGAAAAATAGGGCAAATTTCCCTTTTGTGAAACCTAAAGATAACTCACTTTTGAGTAGAAAGAATTGGATTCCCTTATTAGAAGGGAGAAACAATATAATTTAAGGCGTGTACTAGACACGAAGTTTTACAGACATTAATTCGTTGTACTTGGAGCAAGTAAGGGAGGGCACTTATTGAGAGTGACACCTCATTGAAAAAAGACCTAAAGTAACATGAACGGGAAAATACGAAGAAGAAGAAGTAAAGGGTTTGGGAAAGATCAAATGGAATTGTGGAAGAGTGTTCATGGTCGTATTTATTGTACTCGGACGAGCGCGACGCGGATGAAAAAGTTGAACAGGCACTGATATCACTATAGTCTGTTAATATAGTTGAAAAGTTCACTGTAGTAGCACAAAAAGTTGACGGCAAAGAAAGTTATTGCAATGGTGGAAAATAACTAGTTACACTCGATTTGCGAGAGTCTATTGTTTGAAAAACTTGTAGGTTATAGTCGAATGCACCAGAAAAATCCCAACGGAGGAAGAAAAATTAGATATTGATTAGCAGTTCATGAGGAAGATTCCTTAGTTTGAAAAAGTATTCCCATATGTGAGTGGAAAGTACTAAAAGGTTTAACTGGTAGATAGAGTGTAGGTTCTGGAAGGTTCCAGAGCAATGATGAGTTGTTTATCCCTCGGCGGAAAACTACATTATATAGACAGCGGGTATTTTAGAAATATCCCTCATGTCAGATAGCATCTCAGAAAATCTTTCATTTTGAAAGTTAGACTTGATAGTTCGAGTTTGATCAAGAAGATCTCTAGAAAGCAGTTATTTTGTCACATATAGCAATTTTCACTGTCTATAAAATCCAAATAAAAGCATTGAACATTTTAAAAGCGATGAGAATGTGGTTAAAACATGAAGTCGGTACTTATCTTTGCTTCATGAAGAAGGCGATGTTGCTGTTGACGGTTGATTCTAAAACTCGAACATGGCGTCGAATTTAAAAGTTTGCCTCTAGAGTAGAGGAGGCGAGCTTTAGTTAAGCTCCAACTGACTGGTTTGACTTCAGACGCACAAGTGAGACCCGCTCAACGGAGCGCGGAGAGACCAGGGAAGGGAAAAGAGTGGGGGTAGGAGACAAAAGGAATACATATAAGAATAGCCAACATAACAGAAGTACATTTTCTCTTGATAAAATGGTCTTCAAAGAGTTGATAGTAGGCGTCACTAGCGCAGCCTGGTGGGTGAAAAAGTAGACGAAGTTCTCTTGATCACGGAGATGATAGCTGGCGATAGCGACGAGATCTGGTGGCTAGATTGGTAAGGAAGTCCTCTTGTACAGGGAAGAATTGAGGAACTTCAGAGATTCGCTGCTAGATGACGCTAGGTGGGTCATGGAAGATATATATCTATAACAGACTTACAGGTAGTGTAAGAAACATATACCAACGAAGAGAAATCAGATCACTGTTGGTGTTTGCGAAAAAAGGAAGGGATGAACTAAAGCAAAGAGAAGCAAAAGCTTACTCTGTCTCACCGTGTATTCCAAAGAATACACCTCTACCGTTTGATTAATCCGATTTTTTGTTGGAGTTGAGGAATTCTCTGATCATGACTGATATCCCCAATTGATTATGAATATAATATATTTTTTAACATTTCAAATGAATATTCAAATTTATGGCTGATGATGATGATGATCGAATGTTTCCAGTGAAGTTAGAAGCGAGTAATAATATTTCCCAAAGATATATCAATACAAGTCTGTATATAAATGTGTGATGTTTAGAATATATATTGTTATGTCCGGTGTCAATTTTACCTTGAACGTACCGGACATTCAACCTCGGCTAACCCCAGGTCATGAGAGTCAGCGCAACGGTGCTGAGGCGAGCACGCGTGCGGTGGCATTATGGTTTGGTTATAAGCGGCTAGCTCAAGTGTGGAAGGGGGCCAGAGAGGGAGAGAGCACAGACCGTGAGGTCCGTGTCGGTTGGAGTGAGAGAAGGCTGAGTGTGCGAGGTTCTGCCGATCGGGAGATCAGGCAAAGTGGGGACCGAACGCTCGTTGACCGAAGGGCACGGAGCTGAACGATACTCGAGAGCACCAGCTGGTGAAACCAACAAATTCATTTTGTTTAGAATTTTAATTCCAGCCAATTTTTGAATCCTGGTGGCAGCTTCTTTTGCTCCCTTGAGCAATAAACTGGGAGTCAAGCCTTCATTCTCTTTTATTGGGGATCATTCACCAATTCCAAAATCCCCTCTCCCTCCTACTTCTTTGTGTAAGTGGCGCGTTGGTAATCGTTGTGAAAGCTATCGGCAAGGACATGATAACGATCCGGTACCTGAGCTTGCAGAACCTCCTGAAACTGGTTCCTGAAGAACCCCTAGGCGGCCTATGGCTTAAGTCCGTGCCCTCGAGTGGGGTTACAACAAGGGTAGAGGTTACGGTGGTAACATAACAGTGGTGGAGGCATCGACGTTATCGTAACGAATCCTGCCGAAGTTTCGTCTACGATCTGCTGCACGCTACCGTATAGTACCACAAACCCAACCCACCCCACCCGCATAACTAACTTGCATGCGCCTTTATAAACCTACGAACGTAGATTTAGTTACTGGTTTTGTGTAGCTTATGCGTCTATGAATGTGTACTTATAAGACCAGTGTATTAGGATTAAGAGTTCATATATTTTATTGTGGCATTTCGCACGTTGGTTTGAATGGCGAATCCATTAAAAGAATCGGTGACACTTAACAACTAATCCCAAGCCCATCAGGCCCAAAGTCATTCTGAAAAAGAAAAAAAAAAGAAAAACGGAATATATAAATAACTACAACGTTGGCCAGTTCATCGCCCAATTAGAGGAAAAAATATTAACATTAAAGTTAGAAAACCCTAACGCGCTGCTAACCCCTGGTCCACCCCAAACTAGATCACGCGCACAGGCTGAAGCACGTGACACGGATACACACTCCACTGACTCATTTAACACGAACTACATTAAACAACATGTACTTAAGACACAAGAAATTCACAACAATTTACAGGAGTTAATTGTTCAATTAGACAGCCATATCACCAACGAGTTGAATACCGAGAAACTTAGTGATCTGGTCGCAGATATCAAACTAGTGAGCGCAACACTGAGCGAAATTATTTGTATGACACTGAATACATTCGAGCCCGCGCTTAACGAAGAAAATACGCCACAGGCAACAGTTCCTGACAGTCAAGCGAACATGGCGCACCACATTCGATATCCGCTATTCCAACCTTACAAATTCTCTGGCACGGATAAGGAAGATGCAGAAGAATACCTCAAGGCATTCAATAGAACTGCGCAAATTAACGACTGGGCAGAGGCAGAAAAAGTCCGCCTGTTTCCAGCGAACCTCAAGGATGCAGCGCTGGTATGGTACGACTTGTATGAACAGAGCGAACCACAAGTTACTTGGAACAAACTCCAACAAGATTTCACGAAGGAATTCGCTCGAATCCAAGACAAAGATGAACTATTCGATGCGCTTCGTAATAGGACACAGAATCCTAATGAACTGCACAATGTGTACATCAATTATAAGCTGCAGATGTGCCAACGATTCAATCCTTTCATGGCGGAAAGAGATAACATCACTCACATAATTAAGGGTATGAGACCCGCCATTTTAGATAAAATACTCACGATGAGAAATGACACTCTAGAGTAACTGCGAGCTAACGTAATAACGGTTGAACAAAACCAAAGATGATGATGATAATTATTGTTGTTTTAAGGGGCCTAACATCGAGGTTATCGGCCCCTAATGATCTGGGTGATAGCGAAAATGATAATGAAATGGAAACCAGAACAAAATTATCTCAGACGGAAAATACGTACAAAAAGGAACTCAGATGGAAACAACTCACAATATGGTCTTATAAAAGGGAATTTAGAACGAAAAGTTGCACAAAAAGAATAGTTTGAAAAAAGACCCACAAGACGTAGGTGAGATTCAAAATACGTACAAAATGCAGTATAGCGTCGAAATACTTACAAAATGCAACTGAAATTCAAAATACTTACAAAATGGAAATGAGATCGAAAATACCGACAAAATGCAATTGAGGTTCAAAATACTTACAAAATGCAATTGAAATTGAAAATACACAATGCAATTCAGATTGAAATAGGCCCTATCCCAGTTCCAATCCAAATTATTCACAAAGTGCAATTGAAATTCAAAATACTTACAAAATGCAATTGAAATTGAAAATGCTTACAAAATGTACGGTAGATTCAAAGGACTCGTGTGGATTGACAATACTTACAAAATGCAATTTAGATTGAAAATACTTGACAAAATGTAATTTGGATTCAAAATACCCAAAAATGCAATTGAGAATCAAAATATGTGCAAAATGCCCACCAAACAAAATGCAAATTAGATTCAAAATTCGTGCGAAATGCGGTTTTGGCTGAAAATACTTACAAAATGCAATTGAAATTCAAAATACTCACTAAAAGGCCCGTCTACCTGCATTGAAAGACTTACTAAAAAGCAATTTAGATTGTCAATCTTTACAAAATGCAATTGAGGTTGAAAACAATCGCGAGATGAAATTTAGATCGAAAAAACGTACAAAATGCAACGTAGATCAAAAAATGCCTTAAAAATCGTTAAAAGGGAATTTAGACACACGGTGAACCAAGTAACAAAAAACAGTGCGGGAATCTTAAAGAGAAAAGGAAATATAAGGAAAAGAGGAGAGGAGAGGAGAGGGGAGAGATGAGAGGGTCCGCCCCAAAGGTAAGGGACAAAAGTGGAAAACGGACCCAGCTCAGGAATCCCTCGGGGTCGCCAACTCCCGAACTCACCAGCCGTGAGCCCCTGAGGGTGTAGCATTATCTAGGGTGCACCAGAAGTGGTGGGGCTACATACACCCTGCCTCCCTAAGGGCCTTGAGCACAAGGCAGGAGGTAAAAGGAAAATAAAAAGAAGGCTGACCCCTCACAGAAGGAGGGTATCAGGAAAGATGAGACAAGGGCCAATTAAGGCGGGAAAGTGAAAGACTCCCTAGGCCTCGGATAACCTAATACCGTCGGGGTCAGAAGAGAACAAGAGTTGACCAAGGGAGGTCGACAGGAAAGAAGACGGAGAGGAGCCCGGCACAAGTAAGTGGAAGCAATGCCGGACTCAGCTGGGGTCCCGTGGTCTCCAACCCACGTCCCACTAGATGTGAGCCCCTGAGGGGCAAAACCAAAGATTAGTGAACAAAAACATAGACTCACACTTGCAGAAGGCTGGCGTAGCAAACATGCAACAGCAGCTAGACCAAATAACGCATCAAATGGAACAAATCAATATCGCCATGGTACAAAACCCGCGGCGAAGAAGTCAGTACCATTCGCCCCATCCTCAAAATTCACGACGGGAATACCAAACGCGAACGCGTTCCACAGCTAATGCAACCTCAGCTTCACAAGTTAGTTTTCAGTCGCGTCCAGAGCGGATTAAAACGACTCTAGGGACGGCCGATGTAATAACTGCCGATACTGCTCTGCTTGTGGGCAAAGGAGGATTTTCAGAGCATCGAAAGCCCCTGCCTCAACAAACATGTCGGGAAACTAGGTATGGAGGTTCCACGTAAGTTCATTATAAATTCAATTTCGGCCAGTGTGAACCTCCAAAAAAAATTATAAAATACAAGACGTCATACGAGATGGGAACTGTCTATTTCGCGCAGTCAGTGTATTATTGCATCGTAGCGAACAAATCACAATGTTCTGCGAAAAAAATAATTCGCGCGATACATACATGACAATTGGACAGAATATGCCAATTTTGTCACCGACAGCCAGGATACTTTATTTAAAAATCCTGAGGAATACTTGGCATATATGCTTAGAGAAGGCACATTTGCATCCTCGATAGAGGTGATCGCCTTGTCAAAAGCAAAAGAATGTAATATAATTGACGTGCTCAACACTGATAAGCCTTTATTGCAGTGTACAGGGTTTCATGCAGAGTTGCATTTACTTTTTACGGGAAAACCAAATGCTGGCCATTATCAGGCACTGGTTACGAAACCCACCCCGATACACGGCGAAGGCAGTGCTCAAACGAAGGAAAGGCCAGAGAACACGGGCAACGAACCCAAGATAGTCGGGGACAGGGGCGCACCCAGGGGGGGGGGCTTTGGGGGCTTAAGCCCCCCCCCAAAAAAAAACCTGGGAACACTTTAAAAACATTTATGATATGTTTCAAGAAAATTGATTGCATAACGGGTTCCAGAATGTTTAGTGTTGGAACGTTGGAACATTTTGCGATTTTCTACTGTTTAAAATAGAATTATGTTAGGCCTATATTTAAGCAACACTTGAGTGATAATCATATATAGGCCTATATTATTTCAGTAGGCCTAGTATATATCCCTCCTGCAGCGCTCACAAGCGACCGATTGTGAAAATGAGCATTGAAATGAAAGAGAATAGACATTAGCAATGACGAATTGCACTCTAATTCCATAAATATCAATAATTACTTTAAAAAATGACTTTAAAAATGTACGAAGTGTGCGATTTGCAGATACTGTTGATTTATGAGAATACGCTCCATAATTGCTGTTTACTTCACATTTTGGTCGCTGTGACGCCCGTTTCATGTCATTTTAACATTGAGGTCTTTGCTTTATAATTTTGCATGGATTTCAGAAACAGTTGCCTAAATCAAAGGAATGAGTACACAAATAGTATGATTTCATAAATATCGAATAACCAATGAGTGTTACAGCACAGTGACAAATTGCATTCTAAATTTCTTAAATATCATTTTTTGTAAGAAGTGTTCGATTTGTAAAACCTATTGGGAAATGTGTGGTTTATGAACATGCGAGATTTCTCGCACGGGTCCGCTAGTAATATATATTGTAAACACAACACGACCGGATATTTCCGTCCGTTGTCGTAACTATGCTCGGAGCAAGATGCGCGTGGGACAGCGGTGAAAATTTCTCTCCCCAAGGTATTGTGCTGTGCTCTGTGTCAGGCGTCAAGTCAGTAGTGGTGTTGGTAAAAGTTGATTCGATGATTGTTATTGTGTTTGTATTTTCTATTGGCTATTGGTGTTCGTAGTGTGTCCAATTGGACTAGTCGTAATGGGAGACAAAAGAAAGTCAAGCATCCAAAACTATTTTAAACCGTTAAAAATCAATAAATATGATGCGGTTAGTGTTAGTGAATGTGGCGATCCTTCAACGAGTAAGGAACTGTTAACAAGGACTGCAAGCATAGAAAAACAGCCAAGTTGTTCGTCAGAGGAGGGCTCAGAGGCAAATGTGAGCAGGCCTAAGGCCGTTGTAAGTAAACATAACATGGATTTGGACATTGGTTTATTTAAAAACAAAGTGTTGACGGACAATGAAAAGTTCAAAGTTTTGAATGACAAATGGGTTCCTCAGAGCAACTTTAACTTTCCTTTTAGATCGCATGGGAACCAACAACGAAAATTTTCGTTTCCATGGCTAAAGAAATATACCTGGCTTTCGTATTCTGGAATTGAAGACTCTGCATACTGTGTCCATTGGATGCTTTTTTCAAAAAAAGAAGTAGGTAAGAGTAACGCTCAACATACTGGACAACTTGTTGAAGGAGGTTTTTGTAACTGGAAAAAAGCACTAGAAAAGTTTGAAAAACATGCAAACTCGCAGTATCATAAAGACTCATGTGTAAGCGCAGCTGACTTTAAAAGAGTTATGGACTGCCGAATGAAACCGATTGACAAATCTCTTGATAAAGGAAAAGACGTCCAAGCCCAAAATAATGTGAAAAGAATAATTCCAATAATAGAAACTGTTATTTTGTGTGGCAGGCAAAATATCGCCCTTAGGGGCCATAGAGATTATGGTCAGTTTCAAATCGACAGCAAACCATTTGAAAATGAGGGGAACTTAAGAGATTTGCTCAGAGCTAGAATTGAAGCAGGTGACAACAATTTGAAAGATCACTTTGGGTCATGTGGCAAAAATGCGACCTATATAAGTTGGAATTTTCAAAATCAAGTCATCGATGCTTGTAACCAAATAATAACTGAAAAAATAGCAAGTAAAGTAAAAGAAGCTAAGTTTTTTAGTGTTCTCGCAGATGAAACATCTGATATTTCAACTGTTGAACAGTTTTCGTTGTGTTTACGTTATGTAACCCCAAATACTTTAAATGGTTATGAAATATGTGAGCAATTTTTGAAGTTCATGCCTCTATCCTCTACTACGGGTAGCGTATTGGCAAAAACATTGATTAAAGGTCTTGAAGACAGTAATATAGACATAAATAACCTACGTGGCCAGGGGTACGATGGGGCGGCTGCCATGAGTGCAAAGTTTAAAGGGGCTCAAGCGTGCATCCAAGAAGCTCACCCCACAGCAATATACGTGCATTAAGCTTCTCATAGCCTTAACCTGGCATTGTCGAACGCGTCTGAGGTTGTATCAATCAGGAACTGCTTTGGAATAGTGGAGAAGTTGTGGGATTTTTTTTAACACTCCTAAAAGACAAGCAGTTTTAAAACAGTGCATTGAATCTGAGGTAAATCTTGAAACCAACAAGAAAAAACTCCTGCAGCTTTGTCCAACGAGATGGGTACAAAGGCACGATGCTATTTTTGTTATGAAAGAACTGCTGCAACCTCTTGAAGTAGCGTTAGAGGAGATTAAAAACTGGAATGATAGGGAATCTTCTTCAGGAGCTCTAATACTACTAAACTCCTTAAGTCAGGGTGAATTTATAATTTCTCTCATGGCATCAGAAAAACTGCTTGGTTACACAGTAAACCTAAGCAAAAAGCTTCAGGGAACTGATTTAGATTTATCATCTGCAATTACACACGCTGAAACTGTGATTGAAAGCTTAAAATCTCTAAGAAAAAATGCAGATCAAGAATTTCACTCGTTGTTTGAAGAAGCTACCAAAATTGCTAATAACTGCGGTTCAATAATTTCGATGCCTCGAACAGTTGGAAGACAACTGAACAGAAGCAACATACCGGCAGAAACTCCAGAATTATACTATAAAAGATCTGTTTTCATCCCTTGGATTGACTCTTTCATTATTTCATTGGAATCTCGATTCATCAAGCATAAAGACTTATTAAAGCGTTTTGAGTGCTTACTGCCATCAGCCAATGCATTACATACACATAAAGAAACCTTCCAAGAAAAAATGCAACCTGATTTCTTACAGCTGTGTAATTTTTATAAGAATGACATAATTGAAAGTGGAGGAAACAACAAAGGCCTGCTTATGGCTGAGTTTGAACTGTGGCACAAGAGCTTCAAAACCTACGCTAATATCCCTAAAAACGCAATCGATGTGTTGAATCTATGTGACAAGGAATTGTTTCCTAATATCCACACATTGTTGAGAATTTTGTGTACCATCCCTGTGACTGCAAGCACTGCTGAGAGGTCATTTTCTACACTACGTCGGCTGAAAACATATCTTAGGAATACCATGGGTGCAGACAGGCTGACTGGACTAGCAGCACTGAATATTCACCGAGAAAATGAAGTCACCATTACAGAGGTAGTTTCCGTTTTGATAAAATCTGCTAGGCGGCTGGATTTTGTTCTGTGAAATTTGAGTTTCCACTTTATTCAAACAATGTTAATGTTAATTCATTAATACATGATTTGTATTCAACTATCTGTTTAAACTTCCATTCAGTCTGTGTAATTAAGTTCAACTTGAAATTCTAGAAATGTTCAAGTTTTTATTATAATGTTAGTTATTAAGGAAAATTTAAATAACTTATATATTTTCACGTTCAGTACATAAAATATTTGTTACAATCCATAACACTATGGTATACAATTACATCTCGTAATTTTTAAAATGTAATTTTTAGTTCCAATTAAATTTACGTATTCAAAATCAAAATGTTATTAATAATTTCCTAAAACCTATACCGTACTAGTTCTTGGTATAAACAACTCAAAACTTAGTAAATGATTGCAGATAATTGATGTTACACATCAATCTGACGATCCTGGTAGCTGGATATATAGTTATAATAGTGAGCAGAGCAATCCAGTCGTTATCACTCTGATCGTGATCAAAAGTTAATTCTTGATAAAAATCATGCTGTTCCTTTTTATTACTTGCATAACCGTTGCTCAATGGTACTGTAACTAAAATTTGTATAAAACCAATGCACATTTTGTTTAAATAATCTCCAGTCTAATAGCATCTTTTGTATTGGTTTTAACAGAGCATTCTACAGTATGTTTGATCTTATAGAATATCTTTTTATGCATATGGTCTCATATATACATATTTACATACAAGACTAATAATGGACTCATTCTCTTTCCATAGCTGAAATCATGTTATTGAGGAAAGCCCCCTCCAAACGAAAAGTCTGGGTGCGCCTCTGATCGGGGACAATGCTCACTCCGATGGTAACCCGAAAGTGCCAAGGTTACAATGCCAACCCCTTACTCGGCAACACCATACTATGGGCAAATTGCCGACATTGTACCTTAGCAAATCACGGCAGGACATTCACCGGGCATACAGTCATGAACCCAACAAGAGTGCTACATACGGACAGGCTGAACTTCCTGTGCAAACGGTGCATTTCGCCGACCACACAGCGGAGGACACCGCGAGTAAACACTCAGCACTTCGTAACACGACTCCCATACGGGAGGAGACTGCCAGCACAGCCGATTCTCAGAGCACTACCAGTGTGACTGCTTATCAGCATAATACGGGCGCAAGGCCGGCAATGCGAATTAGAGGTTAATAACAATATGGTCAACATTTAAACGGCCACCTCTATCCAGTGACGACAGACTTGAGTTACTTGGAATAAACAGCCTTGCTCAACACACTAGGAACATGCCAGGCAATATGCAGACCAGAATTAACGGGATTAACACTGAGGCTCTCATTGATACTGGCGCTGGTATTTCATGCATTTCGCACAGTCTTGTGAAAGACAGAATCATCCGACCAATCACAGGAGGTACCCAACTTGTTGCGGCAAACAATGAAGTTCTGAAAGTTGCAGGAACCTCCTATGTAAAAACACCGGTCAAGAATTTCAACATTTCATTTTCAATGCATGTGATTAATGACCTTGCGGCTCCTTGTCTTATAGGAACAGACTTTCTGGCGAAGTATAGGGTTAACATTAACTTTGAGGAAAGATCTCTCCAACTCAATACAAAGAAGGGGACGATAAATTGCAACTTCCAACAAGAGAACCGTACAGGGGGCAAAGAAACGGAAACAGAAATAGCCAGGCTATCTAATATCAACACAGATTCTATATTTTAAAATGATATCAGATTAGCCACCACAGACGAAATTTCCCTACCCCCCAAATCCATTTAAAAAGTAGCGATTACATTTTCATATAGGTCATCCCCGCAGAAGTTATTTCATTCGTGAAGAAATCCAAAATACAGCAAAAACCGCAGATTATCATCCCGGAGGAGAAAGTCCACACAAAGGCAACTAAAATAACCTTGATGAACTATGATGATAAAACTGTTCCCATCCCTAGTAATTCCACAATCGGATGGTTCAATGAGACATCACAGGAAACAAGCCACATTCCGGTGAGTCAGGCTGGCATTGAACCGCACGAACAATTGAAGGCGTATAACATTAATGATGATCTCACACCAGATCAGAAGCACGGCCTATCACAACTACTAGACAAATATAGCGACATTTTTGCCACATCTATAGAACAGCTTCGCGAAACTAATTTAATAGCGCATCGCGTCAACATCAAGCATAGTACACCGTTAAATCAAGTACCCTATAAGGTTAGCAAGAAAGAGCGAAAAATAATTGACGAGCAGGTGAAAGAAATGCTTGATGCGGGGATTATCGAATGCAGTTCTAGCAACTATACGGCGCCGGCGGAGCTAACTAAGAAGAAAGACGGCCCGCAAAGATTCTGTACTGACTATCGGAGACTCAATAAAATAATTGAGCCCGGCGGTTACCCATTACCACGCACTGACAGCTACCTAGATAGGCTCAGTGAGTCTAAGTGGTTCAGTACATTAGATGCATTCTCAGGGTTTTGGAGCATCCCAGTCCACGAAGAGAACAGGCATAAGCTCGCATTTGCCACAGAGAACGGTTTATACACATACCGCAGGCTTCCCATGGGGCTTATGAAAGCATCATAATGTTTTCAGCGTCTTATGGACAAATTATTGGCTGGAATTAAATGGAACTCTGTACTCACTTATATAGATGACCTTACAGTGTTTTCCAAAACTTTCGAGGAACATTTGCACCACCTCAAAGAGCTCTTCAAGCGATTGAGGCAGGCCAATATAATGCTGAAAGCATCCAAATGTCATTTTGGGCACAACGAAATCAAAATGTTAGGTCACATGGTAACCCAGAGAGGGATCAGATCCGATGTTGAAAAAATACGTTGTTAGGGACATTCAGTCACCCACGAATCTCAAGCAACTTCGCAGATTTCTAGGTCTCGCAGGATATTACAGGAAGTTCATTGCCCAATACTCGAGCATAGCCGAACCTTTGACAGATCTTACAAAGGGAAAAGCTCGATTTATTTTCACAAAGGAACACGAACAGGCCTTTAACATGCTCAAAAAGAAATTGATAACGCCGCCACTCCTCAATCATTTTGATGAAACAAGCCCAACATTTCTGCATGTCGATGCCAGTAAGCATGGTGCAAGAGCTGCATTATTACAGGAAAATGCGCTCAAGGAGAGGCAAGCGGTCGCTTCCGCAAGCAGGAAATTAACGGACACTGAATCACGTTATTCCACTATCGAGCGAGAAATTTTAGCATTCGCGTGGGCAATTAACCACTTCCGCACTTATCTTCATGGAGTGCATTTCACGGTCATCACCGACAATGCAAGCCTCACCTATTGGGACAAATTAAAAAATCCCAATTCTCGTCTTAATAGGTTTATTCTAAAATTGGCTGACTTTGACGTCATTCACAAGAAAGGAACCATGCACAGTGATGCCGACGCTCTCTCGCGCATGCCAGTTTTAGAAGCAACTGAAGAAATGGCGAACGATTGTCTAGAAGTGCCCAAGTACTCTATTGTTAATAATGACGGTATTCTACAGGGTCAGATGAAGGACGCTCACTTACAGCAGACCAGGCAGGCAAATAAGCAGCCGGATACTGCACCAGTGACGTATGCGCGGCTGGCCAGCCATTACATTATTGACACATCAGACATCCTGCGTATTAAACAGGGTAAAGCCGAGACTGACATGCCACTATTGGTTCATGAGGCCCTGAAAGCCCAAATAATCCAGGCGCATCATGACGACCCACTAGGGGGTGCCCATCAAGGAATCTAAAAGTGTTATCATAAAATTAAAGACAAATATTTCTGGACAGGGTTCAAGGATGCTGTATTCAAGTATATTAGGTCCTGTGACACCTGCCAACGGCACAAGGAGCGAAAGCCGAAGCGGCGTGGTCTCCTGCAACCCATATCTCCAGGCCCTATATTTAATCGTATTGGCATCGATATCAAAGGGCCACTCTGCAAGTCAAAAAAGAGGGAATAAAACATAATAGTAGCTATTGAGTATCTCACACGCTATGTAATTGCAAAACCCATGTTCAAAGCAAATGTTGAGAAGGTAGCTCAATTCTTACTAGAAATCATTTGTCGTTATGAAATCTTTAGTGAGATACAGTCTTCATGTCCAAGTCATCCAGTAGCTTTTGACATTTTAAATGTGCAACCCATCAACACGACCAGTTTCGCACCTCAAACCAATGGCTTGACGGAGGCAATGAACAAGATAATTGCCAAAACCATTGCTATGTTTACCAATGAAACAGGTACGGACTGGGATGAGTATGTTCCCTTTGCAGTGTTCTCATATAACACGTCGCAGTCCACCGCAACAGGATACACTCCACATTACTTGTTGCTCGGCTATGAGGCGAGATTGCCGCCTGACATCCGATATCTATCTATAGACACGGACAACGCCGAGAGACGTTATATAATGCAGAAAGACTGAGAATTGGCTAAGCAGGCCATCAATACTGCACAGAAGCAGAAGGCAAATTACGACAGGTCAAGAACGAATAAGGTTTCCCAGCCTAATCAGCTCGTGTTGGTTTGGACGCCATCACGAAAGAAACACATTTCCGATTTCTTACGGTCGCAATGGAAAGGGCCATATAAAATAATTCGGAAAGTATCAGACGTCACTTACGTGGTGGAAATCACGATGAGGGGCAAATTCACTCGTGACAATGTTCACGAGCGGCGGATTAAACCTTATCACGTAAGATAGATACCGCCATGTGCTTCCAGGGATTAATATGTGTATTGTCTGTTTCAGAGACATTATTGCCCTTTTGCATTTTCGCTGTCTGCAGCTGTCGAAGTTCATTTGGGAGAGACATGAAGACACGTTTCGCAGCTTGCATTCTCAGCGAATGCACAGGTACACAGAATTGAAACAGGTATGTACGGCTGTTTGCACGGCAATGAGGCCCTGACATATAGACATGTCACGATCAGCATTCTTCAAACTGCAATTTGCCATTATTGCATCCTTTTGTATTTTAATATTTTGTGGTTTAAAAGGCTGTAGACGCCCGCAAAAACCACAGAAACAAGCATAATTTTTTTCCTAGACAGGAGTACCATCTCCTAAATATTAGATGAGTTATTTGGGCTCCTATTTTCACAGAGATGACCCCACGCAGCGAGACGAGTTCGGGAATGGGAAACCGTCTTCACGAGGGAAAGAAAATGGACAACGACTATGAACAGCGCATTCAAGCAATAGCATAGCGTGCTGCCGTGTAGATCGTAACATCATATTTTTGTAGTATTCTCCTTGTTGTCGAGGTCTATTATCATTGTTGATAAGGTCAATTCTTATTGTTAATGTCCATTATTATTATTGATTTGTAATATATTGCTATTCAATCGGACCGTCGGATGTTATTGATAGTTAGTTTTGGCTAAAATTTGTATAGGATGTACATCTCAAAACATCTTAACTTCATACATCTTACCATAGTTATATCTATATAAAAAATGCAACTCAACTCTGTAATATAGCAGCGCAACTTGGTAACATAACAGCGCAACTTTGTAATATAGAAGCACAATACGTAAGACACTGGGAAAAGTATGAAATAGCGACACCAGCATACAAGGGTGCACAGATCATTAGGGTCTAATGCATAAGCATTGCTTCTGCTTACACCTCTTTTCGTTCCGCTTTTCGGAAAAACACCTGGGATCTCAGCTATGGCTTTGCTCTCATTATCGTTGGTTCCACACCGTTCCCACTCTGGTCACGGGCATGGTCATCGTCGGAGGGTGGCTCCGATTTTTTGAGGTGGAGGAAGGTTTGGGGGTAGCTAGGTGGATAGCTACGCCCAGACAGCGGGGTCACTGTCTCTTCGAACTGGGGGAGGTATGTTATATCCGATGTCGATTTTACCTTGAACGTACCGGACATTCAACCTCGGCTAACCCCAGGTCATGAGAGTCAGCGCAACGGTGCTGAGGCGAGCACGCGTGCAGTGGCATTATGGTTTGGTTATAAGCGGCTAGCTCAAGTGTGGAAGGGGGCCACAGAGGGAGAGAGCACAGACCGTGAGGTCCGTGTCGGTTTGAGTGAGAGAAGGCTGAGTGTGCGAGGTTTTGCCGATCGGGAGATCAGGCAAATTGGGGACCGAACGCTCGTTGACCGAGGGGCACGGAGCTGAACGATACTCGACAGCACCAGCTGGTGAAACCAACAATTTTATTTTGTTAAGAGTTTTACATCCAGCCAATTCTTGTATCCTGGTGGCAGCTTCTTTTGCTCTCTTGAGCAATAAACTGGGAGTTAAGCCTTCATTCTCTTTTATTGGGGATCATTCCCTGATTCCCGAATCCCCTCCTTCTTCTTTGTGTAAGTGGCACATTGGTAATCGTTGTGGCAACTATCGGTAAGGACACGATAACGATCCGGTACCTGAGCTTGCAGAACCCCCCGAAACTCGTTCTCGGAGTACCGTACCACCTGAGCAAATATTAACAATATATTTTGTGTTCACATGAAGAATTTGTTAAAGATATTTTTGGTTAGGTCTCAGAAATCACAAGTGAATTTTAAGTGAAGTGCTTCGATGTGATTCTCTGAGTGGACAATCGAACTTCTAGTTTTTAATCTTTCTGAACACGTGAACGTTAAGACAGGAATGAGATGGTTGGAGTTGAATCGAACATTATCATCCTAACTTTTATTATCCACCATTCTCTTAGGCAGGATTCCTTCATTTACTTTTCATTATTTTTCTCTTGCCAAATTAGTTTTTTTCTCTTAAATTACATGAGAGCATAAGTTTAAGGCTTCATAGAAAGGATGTGGTTTGTTAGAAATCCAGCTGGATGACGTCCCCCTTTTTATTGATTAAACCCCTAATGCCCCAGAGACACTTCGTCTCGTGCTACCCAGAGCTAACTTTAAGTATTGTTGTTTGTTTGAAACTGGATTTGGACACATTTCTGTTTTGTTTAATGTGTGTGTCCCGTACCGGATGATGTGCGATCAGCCGGGTCGTTGCATGCCATCGCGGAACGGGTAAAATAGTATGCCAGTCTTAAGTTTGAGAATCCCTGCATTAGGAAATATACAATGTGCACGTTTCAAACATGTTTTTTTTTCCTCATTATTATAAAAGTTTCTTAAAAGACATTGAGTGATCATTAAATAGGGATGACAGGATGAAAAAAATAAAATAAAATTACTTGTCAAAGGTTATGACGATATCAAGAATTATTAACAAATGCGACACATGTGCGATGACTTTCTACAATCCCTTTAGCCAAGTTACATACAGTACTTTTACTGAAATGTTATTGTGGAAGGTTACTTATTATATTTAAAGCATCGTAATATAACTGAGTGCAGATCAATGCTGTTCATAAGTTTTAGGACCTTTCTAAAGCTAATATTGTTTATTAAAATCTTACGACAAATCTGTTTTGATTGTATAAATATATGCCATCACCGACATTAATATCACACCAGTTTGCACAGAATTAATATTAGGAGAGTGATTTTGTTTGTTCATGTTTTGCCATATGAGCATTGAATCGATCTCTGCGAATAAATGATCTAGAACAAATATTACAGGAATGAGGCTTCTCAATACCATGAACATACATATGTGACTTGACCTTATATTTTTGATTATACTGTTGCCCACATACAGAGCAGGTATATTGATTCTCTCCAGTTTGGGTCGGTTCACTAGTTTGCACAGAATTAGTATCAGAAACCTGACTTCTTTCTTTATGTATTACCATATGAGCATTTAATCGATCTCTCCGAATAAATGGCCTAAGGCAAATGTCACAGGAATAGGGCCTCTCAATACCATGAACATACATATGTCTTTTGAGATTAGCTTTTGAAGTACATTGCTGCCCGCAGACAGGGCAAGGATGTTGTTTCTCTCCACTATGGGTTGCTGCTATGTGCTGTTGTAGGGTAGAAGATTGGGTGAACGATTTTCCACACAAGATACATGTATGCCGACGCTCCCCAGTATGAGTTACCATGTGTCTTTTCAGTTCACTTCCGGTGACAAATCCTTTGTTGCACACACTGCACACGTGAGGCTTCTCGCCAGAATGAACTAAATTATGTCTCATCAGAAAACTTTTATCGTAGAACTCTCGATCACAAATACTACAGTAAAGTCTGTCTCTTGTATGAACTTTCTTATGATGCGCCACATCAACCTCTCTCTTAAATGCTATATTACAAACATCACAAGTATGAGGCCTTCCTTCCTTGTGAAATGAGCGGTGTGCTAACAGTTTACAGAGCATAGTGAATGTCTTATCACATAAGCTGCAAGAATAACTGTCATCTTTAGTATGTTTTGGACTTCGATAACTCACAGGCAAGTTCGACAGCTGGACACTGGAAAATAGTACATATTCCTAAGGTCCATTTCAACAATATGATTTCTTTTTAAGTTAGAAAATAATAAAACAAAATAAAATTATGGTATATGCCTAAGAAAGAAAATAACCTAAAGAAATGGTTTATACAACCTTCTGCTGAAATAATTATATGGTAATGGTAAATTGTGAGTGTTGTGTGAAGGTGTGGCTTGTACATCTCCTGTGGAAATGATGATGCTAGAGTTTAGACGTCATTGATAAACATGAAAATGAATACTTGTTAACAGAGATGAAATTTAAAAACATTTACAAAAAAAAAGTAAAACCTAATAAAATGCTTTCAATCATTAAACAAAAATGGTCTTGAACCCTTAAAAATAAGAGATGGAGTTCTGGCCATATCAATAATGAGTGTAACAGGAAAGATCCAACAACAGCCAATACATGTGGAAAAATTAAGAGACCCTTAACAACAGATATCCTAAAAGCATACAGATAGGAATAGAACAAATTGCCAGCAGTATGCATTCAGCTGAGGTCCAAAGTCAGCAACACATGTTCCACTCGCTACAAGCCCCTGGGGATCGAAATATAACCCGGCAAACGTATGATCAGGAAAGTGTACTCTTCAGGAAAACTCTCGAGTTTCGGAAATAGTCTCTCATTGGATGATGACAATCAGGGACACATTTCTAGAGTGACAAGACACACTTAAAAGGAGATGGAGATTTATTAGTGGCAACTGTGCATTCTTTTTTAACTCCAAAATTTTTACAGTCCTTTGATATAGTTATTATTGTGAACAGCCTGTTGCCAGCGATGTACACTGCACGGCCCTAAGTAGCTATTGCTAGAAGCATGTTCTGCCCTGCAGCACTCTTAAGCACAGGTAAAAAAAAGATGCAATGTTCTCGGCTCTCCCTATCTACTGCCAGCAACATGTGTCTGTGAGTGATGTATAGTGTGCTTTTCTGTCACACCAACAGGACAAGTGCTTACAACACCTGGTAATCAGTCTGGGGCCTGTTACACCCTACTTAGAAACATGCTAGGCTAACTAGAAATCACCAGATAGGCGTCCAGTGTTATTCAACTTATCCCAGAAGGGATCACAAGACAGCTGAGAAATATTGTCGAGACAGTTATTATTAATATTGGAAAAAAAATAATTACACAAGTTGTTCAATATTAAATAAACCCTCCACTAAAGAAATATTTCAAATGAGGCACATTGAAGAATACTGTTTATAAAAATAAAATGTCACAGCAATTTTCAGTTAGCTTCTGTAATGAACTATGGCCTTCGTCCATCAATAAGCAAAATTCACAGTAGTTCTCAGCACCAAATTTGAACTCTTCCTACACCTAGTTAACTAAAAATTTCAACCATAATACTCCTCTCCTTTATTACTGTATGTATTATACTTAATGTTTGTGGTTTCTAGCAATGGTAGGAGCAAAAAAATTAAGAATTTGTCAATAAATACAGCATCAGTGTGTCGAGCGATGACCTGTTTTTAGAATCCCGTTTATTTCCTGTATGAAAATTCACCAAATTCCCGTATATTTTAGAACTCTTTAAGACTAGAGTTGCCATATCGTTTGGCTGAAAAATGAATTTTATAATTCGAATCAAGTTTTTCTAGCGTAAGAGTAACTGCATGTTTGGAGATACTTCCGCAGCCCAGGGCTTAAGGCAAGATTTAGGCCTACTGTCAAGGAAGAAAGTACAGATACTAGAGTTTATACGTCAATAAAACTGTTACCCGTAGTCGTACATAAAACAATCTACACCAAACGTTTCCTTATTATATTCTTCGTTTAGCTACGTAAACATTTGTATTGTAACCCGTGAACATTTTATAGCTGATTGAACAAAAAGTGCTGTTTTTCTTACCAAGTTTAACGGAGCGCTCACTTAGAAAGATCATTACATTAAAAGTATTAGTGAGATCGTAATGAAACTTTAATACTTCTTGAAGTAACTCATTGTTAACGTGTATACGGAGTTTTAATGTGAACTTACGGTTCTGAAAATAGTAGTTGTTATATTTTGTAAACCAACATTTTCTCCGGCTTGGGTGGTCATAACAGTATGAAATACGTCTTGTTATGAGGCTCATAGCAATGCAAGGCTAAACGAAAAACTACATTGTATCTACACTTGATTGGTGATTTTATATGGATTGATATTTAATTGGATCATTGTGTGCGGCGAGGGTACTATAGCGGTCGGGCAATGCTGCCAGTTGAACTTGCCGCGCACACACAACTCTGACTTGCCTTTATTCTCTGTTGAATCAAGCAGCAACTATCTTCACTGTCTACGTTATCCATTGTTTGGACATACGTTCAAAATGTCAGCCAAACCGCAGTTAACGGAGAGAGAAATTGTCATGATTATAAGTGCAATATGTTTGTTTCCTTTTAGAAGCGAGAGAGAAAGGGATAAGAGGTATCTGGTTTACCAGAAAGCATCAATGTGTATTGGAAGGTCGATAGAGACAGCAGAGAGACGTGTTTCTTATTTTTTCCTTCGTCTTTTCACCCTCAAGTGGAGTCGATGTTTCTCCTTCAAGTCATCTCGTATACAGTCCCTCCATCTTCTTCTTGGTCTTCCCCTTCCTCTGTCACCTTCCACTACCATTACTGACATTCTCTTGCCAACATAAGTGTCATCCCTTTTCATGACATGTCCATACCACTGTAGTCTTCTATGAAAGAAAATTAACAGAATGCGGGATGTGGATCGAGCAAGAAGTGGTGTATGAAGAAGGGACGCCCAAATATAAAGCTTGACGACTTAGGTGTATACAAGACTTCTAACTTAAAAAGACGCTCCATACAATAAAAAATCTCCATTTGAAACATATTGAGAACGTGACTGATTTTCCAGGAATGTCAAGGAGAACTCTCAAAAATTGTCAACAAGTTAGCAACACCCGAGCTACGGAACAAAATGCATCGGACACACCAATAAAACAGAGAAACATTAATTGGAAAATGATAGGCTAACTGATGACGGCCCCATTGTTGACCCACTTGTTAGAAACTTAAATGTCAGTTCACCCTCTTTATCGGACAGAGATTTTTCAGACGGTTGATAAACCAACAGTCTTATAATCTCTTTAGTGTACATTACTTCAAACACTTCATCTTGACCGTATTGTCTTATAATTACAGCTTCTCAGTTGGCACAAATTTTTAAATCTGCCATCGGAGGTCGAAAACTCCCATAAAAAATAAACCGATGGATGGGAAAAGTTTTACTTATTAAGAAAATGAGAAGTCTGATCTAGGCCAGATGATCTTCCTGCCATATAGCAGTTACCTCACTGGCAGAATATTTCAAAACCATCATTAACTGCGGCCATATACCCACTAATCAGTCGTACAACACCTCAATCCCTCTCAGTGAATCTATATGGATATGTAAAGGGATATGGAACGGTAGGGGCAAACTTTGTTTACGCTATTCGACCGAAAAACATCTCATAAATTGTATGTCACTACATCTCGTTTTCTTGACCTACAGAGTGCTTTTGATTGGCTCCACATCTGTTGATACAGGATGCCCTTCACGACCATCTGCTTCCGGAAGCATTCGTCAACTACTGTGTAACAACATTCGAGTGTTATGGCCCGAAGGACCGACAAACGATTGGCATTCATCAAGGATTCGCATTAACTCCACTGCCATTCGCAGTCGGGATGGACAGCATACCACATGATATACAAAACGATGCTCCATGGAGCATTTTCTATGATGATGTAACAATCATAGTTTGATTCTTTACAGAACTAAGGCTTAGTTTCTTAGACGGAGTACTTCAAAACCTTCTGGTGCCATACCTTTCAACGGAGTCTCTTTGAACAGCGAAGACACATTCCGCTACCAAAGCTCATAACTGAATATGTATGAATGATCACTTGCCAGAATGGATCAAACCAATTTGGATGCGAATAAATGAAGTCACAGGTGTTCTTTGAGGTCACGGATTTGCGACACAGTGCAAAAACCAATTTTACTCTATGGTAACGAGTGTTTAGTCTGGTCTACCAATGTTTCATGTTAAAGGTTCAGTACCTCACTAAAACCCTTGCAAAGGACTCAGGAGCCCTGTTTGAGAGATAAGTAGAAAGAGAATACTAAATATGGCTAAATAAACATTATTGACATTGGGGTTGCACAGTTACCTCTATTACATACTGTAGTAAGTACATCACGTACTTGAAATCTATCGGCACACATGATAACATAGGGATATTACTGACATGAATGTTTAACTCATGGCATTAGTAACATTTGCCACATATCATTGGGAATTAATCACCTGATAATGAGTTAATGCTATCCTATTACTGAGGAATTGAGTTTTCACACCGTGTATCATTAATCAGAATTACTGTATATAATTACACCTCGAGATGGGTGCCGAATGAGGAAGTAAATGAGTCCACAAATCCCTGTAAATTCACTAGTTTTATTTCTTTTATCAGAATTTCTTGAGATAATGTTAATTCACGATATGTTGCGAAAATTCATAACTTAAGAGTCATCATCCATAATTTATGGAAATTCACTTTAAAAATACCCACAGGAATATAATTCAAAGTGTTTGTATAGTGTCCCAGATTTTATTTAACACAATGAATGCCAATCACCACAGTTATATGCATAATCCCCGTAATCAATTCAGAGGGGATATCAACATGTCACAAGTGCTACTACTTTGAGGCATTATCATAAATCCTGGGGAGATTATATACCTTCCTCCATGAAACTTTATGAAAATGAATCATTTAATGAGATACTAAATATAAACTACGACTAACTGTAGCTAGTAACAAAATCAAAACATTCTATGACAGGTTCAATAAGAGAGACATCTAACAGAACGACCAATTCGTGTCGATATCCAACATTTTCTGTTTATCTACTATATATTTGTCAAATACCACTCACTCATTCATTAATCACGAAATCTCAGAAACCACCCAACGGATTGGAATGAAATTTGGTATGCAGCTTCCTCAAGGGTCGTAGGTGCACGTTAAGAGAGGTTTTCAAAAAATTCACTCGGGATCATGGTCAAAACGCGAAAACCGCGATTTCTACTATATATTTGTCAAATAACACTCACTCATTCATCACAAAATCTCAAAAACCACCAAACGGATTGGGATGGAATTTGGTATGCAGCTTCCTCGAGGGCCGTAGGTGCTCGCTAAGAAAGGTTTTCAAAAAATTCACTCGGAATCATGGTCAAACCGCGATTTCTACTATATATTTGTCAAATACCACTCACTCATTCATCACGAAATCTCAGAAACCACCGAACGGATTGGAATGAAATTTGGTATGCAGCTTCCGCAAGGGCCGTAGGTGCTCGCTAAGAAAGGTTTTCAAAATATTCACTCGGGATCATGGTCAAACCGCAAACACCGCGATTTCTACTATATATTTGTCAAATACCACTCACTCATTCTTCACGAAATCTCAGAAACCACCGAACGGATTGGAATGAAATTTGGTATGCAGCTTTCTCAAGGGCCGTAGGTGCTCGCTAAGAAAGGTTTTCAAAACATTCACTCGGGATCATGGTCAAACCGCGATTATATGAACAGCTTCATATCTCAGAAACCACCAAACGGATTGGAATGAAATTTGGTATGCAGCTTCCTCAAGGGCCGTAGGTAGTCGCTAATAAAGGTTAAAAAAAAATCACTCGGGATCATGGTCAAACCACGAAAACCGCGATTATATGAACAGCTTCAATAATGCCTAAGTCTATTATTGCCAGGCAATTCGGGCTGCATTACATCGCCCCTATTAGTGTTCTGGTGTTTTGCAGGCCGGTCAGGAGTTTCAGAAAAGGGATATTGTACTCCACAGCAGAGATAGCAGGTTGCTTCGTATTAGTGAAACACATCGCGCGTATGATGGTCTGCAATATCAGCTTATGTTCTGCCGTGGAGAAGTTGGCTACTGCATTAATATCCCTCAACGTCACAACAGCACTCAAGCACCTTTGAAGAAGACTGTGTCTGCCGCTAACTTTTACACCTTCAGAATATTTGAGCGTGAGGGTGATAATTCTTATATTTTGTTATTTCGCAATCTTCTCAATCAGTTTCTGGTTGATATGTATGCAAAGAGACTACTTTGGATTCGCATCAATCACAAAGAGTTGAGAAGCGAGGAATATGTGCACCTGAAGGACGCAATGAGCAAAGCTGACAGCCGTTTGTCAGATATTGGTAAAATGGTCGTGTTGCCGTCGACTTTCACTGGAGGCCCGCGCTATATGCATGAACGCACTCAGGATGCTATGACTTACGTGCGCCATTTTGGACGTCCAGATCTTTTTATAAACCAAACCGGGGAAGACGGGTATCCCAAATATCGCAGGCTGCCCACTTCGGAGGGTGGGGTTTCTAATATTAAAAAGGGAGTGGAAATTGACAATAGCTGGGTGGTACCCTATAACCCCGTCCTATCTCGCAACTTCTCAGCTCATATCAATGTTGAGTACTGAACCGTTTTTATCAGGTTCATTATTTTTTTGTCATATTATTATTATTATCATTTCCTTCATGTCACATTATTGTGACATACGTTTCTCTGTCACTCCTACTGCGTTCAAACTTAGTAATTCTGCGTAGACGTTTCACCAGATGGTGAAACTTTTCACCCCTACTGACACAGTTTTACCATTGGTTGAAGCATAGCTTGTTGCTAAGCTTTGCTTCTCCCATTGGCCCCCTTCATGTTCTGGAGAGGGGGTGTTCTGCGTCTTACTTTTACAAGGCGCGTGCCTGCGCCCTAAGCAGGAAGGTTCCTTCTTCCATTTTTCTGTGGCCATGTAGACCACACGCTTTCAGACGAGCTCTCGCTCGCGACCAACGCAACTAAGTAAGTACGATTCAATCATCAGATTTATTTTACTATGAAGTCATTTTAAATTTCTGTTTCGCCTTTTGCATTTTTTTTTGTGTCTCCTTTGATTTTCTTTCCTATGATGATGTGAGGTCATTCCTGTGAACTCAAGTCCTTTCACTTTCGTTCACGTTAATTTAGTGAAGTCTCTGTGTTTATTTGTCATCCCTCCCTTTCATGTAATCGGTTTTATTTTTACGTAAATCTCTCAGGTCTGCTATTTTTCAACGAGGCTTAATTATGCTCTGTATTGCGTCACCACCTGGTTCGGTGCTCTTTTAAGACGACCTCCGGTGGATTGTCGCATCAGAGCCTTGTTTTTTGTGGATGGAATCGTCGAAGTTACGGAGCTGAGTCTCACGTCTTCAGCCAGATCCTCCCTCTGTTTTATTGAAATGTATGCGAGCGATGGTCATCGTGCTAATCACTGTCCATGCGCCACATTACTTTCTTTGTTTCTTCGTATGTCGTTGTGATTCGGCATTTCTACCTCTGCGTAAGCCTACATCTTCCTACGAAGCATATTTCTTAGCTGATTGATTTTTTCTTTTGTTTCCTGTCCCGGTAATGTCAAATAATTTAATTTAATTTTCATTTCGTTTATTTTTATGTGTTAATTTCGTGTTACTTCCTCTGACTTCGTTATATTACGTAACTCTGTGTCACCCCCCCGTTTCCCTACATACGCACTCCTCCACTCCCCCATCCTTTCACCCCCCCCCCCTACCCCATGATTTCACAACATCATGAGCGTCTTAGTTCTGTTTTTGGCGCTGGCATTCTAGTCCAGGTCATCCTCGTAAGTAGAGGTGTTCTCTTATTCGACTCGTCCATACTCTCTATCCTTTGGTTTTTTGTATTTTAAATTTTGGTTATCGAGTCACGCTTACGGTTTAGTTGCACATTGATTGAAAGTACATTTTAATTAATCTTGTTTCATCTTTGTTTGTGCTTAAGTTCATTTATACACTTTTCTCTTGATATTGTTTTTGTGTACCCCTTTCTTGGGTACTATCTTTAGTCATTAATTTTATTTTGTTTGTTATTAAGTGATTTTAATGCCTCTTCAAGTTTACCTTTCATTTTGTGTTTAGATTAATCCTTACTCTTATGCGCAGCTGTTTTAGTTTACTTTAAATACATTAGTAAGTAGTTCACTTTGGCTTCGTCCTCTTTCATTTGTAATTTTAAGTTCCCTCATCTCTCGTTCGATTTCGTCGGTCTTGGCTTCGTACTGTAACGCAGTCACGACCTACACGCTTCTGGGTTCTTCGATCAATTAGATAAATTTAATTCCGCTTTTGATTTGTTTTAAACAATTCATTCGTTTCCTTTTTTGGAAATTATCTTTCTTTCGATCCGGAATCTTGGGCCCAGCACGCATAGAAAGAGACATCCTTTCCCCGCTCCTTAGCGATCCTGTTTAAGTTGTTGTTTTCGCTTCCACTGTATTCCTCATGCCTCTGCTATTTTGTTAAACGTAAAAGCACAAGGCGGTGCAAATGGTATCTGAGCTATGGTTACGTGCGAAATCGTCCCCTTTAGGTTACCAAACTTATATTATTTTTGCAATTATTACAATGTTGTCTTTCTGAGTTTAAGATACCTGTACTGAATTGTTCCCCCATCCCCGAAGAAAGTGTGGAGTGTGAAAGCATTTCTCGAGTGAACAAGACATCCAAAGAATCTAGTTCCGAGGTGAAGAGTGCAACAAGTTAGTGAGTACTTCGCAACGCTGGAATAGGACACATTACGGTATTGTGACCTTTATTTTACTAAGTTAAAGTGTTTTACTTTTCTCCTTGTCTATTGTCATGTCTAAGTCAGAATTCCCACCCGTCAAAAAGGAGTTAAATTTTATGGGCCTTGAATCCTTAACAGTGCCCACGCCACTATTGCAAGATACGACACAGGACCTGCTAATGATAGATCCTCCCCTTTTAGATTGCTCCATCGCCCCTGTTGGTACTGTTAATAGTGTTCGCCACAACGAAAATGTTGCATCAGTAGTGAGTAGGTGGGGTTTGACGTTTTCCGGAGAAAACAATACCTCATCAGTTTTTTGTTTTATCCAACGTGTGGAGGAATTGTGTTATTGTCACGATATTCATCCCGACAGTACTGTACGTTGCTTACCTATTCTTTTGTCTGGAAAAGCGCTGATGTGGCATCGCACTTCTCCAAATTTTTATAAATCATGGGACGAATTTGTTGGGTGCATTAAGGACCGTTTCACGCCACAAGATTTCAATTTCGCTCTCAAACAAGAAATATACTCCCGTACTCAGGCTCCTGGAGAGATGATCGATGATTATATAACCGCAGTCCGTCTGTTAGCAGCAAACCTCCCTCAACCCTTTCATCCCAGGGATCTGTTGGAAATTGTATACAGGAATTTAAATCCCACGTACAAATACTTCATTCGGCGTACATCCGTTTTTTCCATCGAGGACATCATATTGCAAGGCCGTGAGTATGAATCAAATGCACGAGCCTGTTCGAACTATACTCCACCTCCAAGAGCCAATAATACGATTTTCCCCGAGTTAGCCTACTCCCCCCAGTCAACATTGTCTAGCCCAGCTGTCGACCGAACAAAAGACAACACCTTAAGGTTTAAGCCGTCCGCTCGCCGTGCTGACCCCCTTTCTAGGAATTCTAATCCAAACCCTTCTATGGCTCGTAATTCATCTGCTGTCTCCCGTGAAAGGACTACAAACAACCCAACAGCAATCACACGCAATGTTTCTTCTGGTCACATAATTTGTTGGAACTGTAATGAACTTGGACATCATTTTAAAATGTGTTCTTTAAAACGTCGAAAATTCTGTTTTGGCTGTGGGATGAATGAGGTCACGACTCGTTCCTGTCCGAATTGTAATTCCAACCAGGAAAACTCATAGGGAGGTGTTCTGAGTTCGACTCCCGGAGCAGTCCTCCATCCAAACTTGGCAATGCATCTAATTTTGATGTTGTGTCACAACCAGGAGTCTCAGTAAATTTCGATAATGTCTCGGCACCTGCTATTTTGGATACAGGCGCCATCAGAAGTTTCATCCACCGGTCAGTGGCAGATAGCATTCGATCTTCGCAAAAACACCCCATACAGAATAAATGTCAGTTCCTGTCTGCGGGATCGTCAGTTATCGCTGTTGCCGAAACTATTTTATGTCGCATTAAAATTCACGGATTTTCTTGGGAACATGTTTTTCATGTGGTTAACAATCTCTCCACTCAATGCATTCTAGGAATTGACTTTATGCATAAAACTGGTATGCAGTTGGATTTTATTAACGATTCATTTTGTTTCAAATTTCGCACAGATAAAATGTTCCCCTTTGAAGAATGTACTTCTAACTCCGTTGATGTGTCTCCTGTATTTTCCGTACATCTTCCATTAACTTTGATGTCCGAGCAACGTGATACTCTGAATGTTTTAGTTGAGGAATTTTCTGATGTCCTCACAGAATATTTAGGTTCTGCTGTAAATCACGAATGCCACATTGACTTGAGCGACAACATACCTGTTCGAAGTCCTCCATTTCCTTGTAATCCACCCAAGCTCTTGGCCATGAAAAAGTATATCAATGATTTGCAAGATCGGGGAGTAGTGGTTCCTTCCAAATCAGCTTATGGGTCTCCTGCTTTCTTAATTCCCAAGAAAGAAGAGGGCGAGTACCGGCTAGTCGTAGACTACCGAAAATTGAACAAGAAGGTGTATTCGATTATTGATCTAAATAGTGCATATTATCAAATTCCTTTGGATGCTGAGAGTCGCGACTTCACTGCTTTTAACACCCCTTTCGGATTATATAATTTCAAGCGTCTCCCGATGGGTATAGCTGTTGGTGCGCAAGTCCTCAGTCGCGTGCTAGACGACATCTTGGGAGACCTGAAGTTCAATTTTGTATTTAATTATCTTGACGATTTAGTCGTATACAGCAGATCTTTTGAGGAACATGTCGTTCATCTTAGGGAAGTTTTCTCCCGCCCCAGGAAGGCCGGTCTCACTATCAATCCAAAAAAGACCTCTTTGGGCTGCACTCAAATTAAATTTCTGCGCCACATTCTGTCAGCCGATGGTATCCGTGTCATACCCGAGCGCGCAGATTGCATTCAGCAGTTACCTGTACCCACCACAGTTAGGGCCTTGAGAAGAGTAATGGGTATGTTCACGTTCTATTCTCGTTTTATCAAAAACTTCTCTGACATTTCGGCACCTCTAAATGCTCTCAAAAAGAAGAATGTGAAATTTGTGTGGGGGCCAGAACAGGACAAAGCTTTCAATGTTTTGAAAGAAGCCCTTATGTCAGCACCAGTACTGCACACGCCTGATTTCGAATCAGCTTTCTTTTTACATTGTGACGCCAGTGATTTGGCCATTTCTAGTGTTTTGAGCCAGCGTGTGGATGGAAAATTTGCACCAGTGGCCTTCGCGAGTCGTATGTTAAATCAACATGAACGGCGTTACTCAAGTTTCGAGAAGGAAAGTCTTGCTGTGGTTTTTGGATGCGAAAAGTTCAGGACTTTTTTGGAACACCGTCATTTTACTGTTTTTTCCGACAATGAGGCTTTGAAATGGAGTCTTTCTCACGTAAAAAAAAGCTTGGACGCATCAACAGGTGGATTTTGAGGTTGTCATCTTTTAAGTTTGATATCATCCACGTAAAAGGGAGCGAGAACCCGGTGGCTGACTGCCTATCGCGCATGTTTGAAGAGACCCCTAGAACTCCAATCGAGAGCGTTTCTATCAGTACATCACTTCAAGAAAATCTTTTCCTATTGCAACATTGTCCTTGGTCTTTTGTGGATATCCGGAAATTCCAGTCTGAGGATCCATTTTGCACTGACCTCCGTGCAAAAATTGCAAACAAAGATCCGGCAGTAAGCAACTTTTGTGTTCGAAATGATGTTATTGGCTATGTTCTTCCTAACTCTTCTAAATTTAGAATTTTTGCTCCATTAGCAGTACGTGATATGCTTTTGACATATTATCACGATTCCGCACTGGGAACTCATGCAGGGATGCAGCGCACTTTCCGTAAGATATCCGGTGAATTTTATTGGCCCTCAATTAAGGTAGATGCTTTCGCTCATGTCAGAAGATGTTTAGTCTGCCAGCGTTCTAAACCTGCCCAGAACACACGTGTCGGCTTCCACCAAGCCGGTACTGTCACTCTTCGCGGCGAACGCCTTTTCATTGATTACTTTGGTCCAGTCGTGAGATCAAAATCTGGCAATCAAGCCATTTTAACTGTCATTGATGGTTTTTCGAAGTTTGTTTGGTTATTCCCAGTAAAGAATA
This sequence comes from Meconema thalassinum, assembly GCA_946902985.2. NCBI lineage: Eukaryota > Metazoa > Arthropoda > Insecta > Orthoptera > Tettigoniidae > Meconema > Meconema thalassinum. The sequence goes on from OX336395.1 coordinate 198,304,892, forward strand.
TCACTTCTCGGACTACTATCCATTTCTTGTCTAGATATATATTTGGAGTTTTTGGTCCTCCCAAGTACCTTGTGTCAGATAACGCCTCTGTGTTCCGTTCCAAAGCTTTTGAAACTATGGTGTTTAACTGGGGCATCCAACAAATTTTCTTGTCACCGTATCGACCGCAGGGAAATCACGTAGAGCGTTTTCACAAAAACTTGAAGGCTTGTATGTCCGCTTTTCACAATGCCGATCAAACCTCCTGGGATACGAACCTACAGTATTTCAGTCTCGGGTTCAATACCTCTTTCCATTCGTCCGTTCAAACTACTCCAGCTGAATTATTCCTAGACCGAAGGCTTGTCGACCCCTTGCTACTCAAATGGAATATTGAATATCTTTTTGAACCCTCTCGCACTACCTCTGTTGCTCAAAAATGGGCCATCGCTACCGGTCACCTCAAGAGAGCAAAAGCCAGAGTGGCGAAGCGTTACAACTTAGGCCGTCATGATGTTAAATTCCAAATTGGGGACAACGTTTTGTGTCGTTTACATCCTTTGAGTGACGCTACCAAACAAATTTCCAGTAAGCTGTGCTTACGTTGGTCAACTCCCAAGACTATTGCACGTTTTTTAAATCCTGTCTCAGTTGAGTTGGTGGACGATCACGATAATTCAGTGACTTCGGCCCACGTCACGCAGTTGAAAAAATTTGTCAAATGATCTTGTGAATTTCACCTCGCTATAATGTTGTATTTTTGTTTTCCTTTTATTCTAATTGGATGCCCGAGCTCCTTAATAGCCAACCTAGCATGTGTGCCTATTCAGATTTTAATTCGTGTGCTTCCTTTCCATTTATTCCTGTGACAAGACAGGAGACACCCGTGGCCTCTTTCTCGTACACGAGTGTGTCGTGAATACTTGACATCTCTGTCGAGCTATATCTTTGCCTGAGACTGTCAGCATGTACCTGGTCGGTCACTATTTGCAAACCGCACACCTACTCCTCTTTTGTACTGCTCCTCGGCTTAACTCCTATTGTTCGACGACAGACAAGGACCCTTCAACACTTCCTGCTTTACCTTGTAGGAACTTTGGATTTATTTTAAATTTATTGATGTAATTGATTTTTTGTGTCATGGTTTTGAGATATCATGCACCTTTGTGTCATCTTGATTTTGATGTTTATTGTGAGGTCATGAATTTTGTTTTGTTTTAAATTGTCAAGTGTTCTTAGAATGTCGTGTTTTGTCTAGCAACCATCCAGACGGGCAGCGAGTAACAACAAACAGTCTTTGTGTACCTGGGCTAACACGGCTGGGGTCTTCTCGGAACTCGTTAATGGACCAGTCACCCCCACTGGATCTATACATGGCTTTATTTTCAGCTGCTGAAAAGGGGAGTACTTTCCCTTTCGAAGACATTATGACACTATTGCATATTCCTCGTTGACGCGACGAGCGGTCCTATATACAGGGTGTCCCAATTGTATTTTTTTAATGTGATCACGATTTAACTTTGTCTGTCTTTTCTCATCAGAGACTGGAGAGATTGGCAGTCTTGGGGTAACGTCCATCTTGAAGATTTCGACATCCGCATCATCATGAACTAGCAAAAACAACAATTACTATTACTATATGAACTCACTGTATTTATTTTTGAACGCAGTACTTTTGACGTTAGTGGCTAGTGTGGACGAGCAATGAAGGGGGTACCACCTTCATTTCACGGTCAGATTAGTCCACTGTTCATTTTTTTTGTATTCATCTAGAGGTCTTTAGTACCCATTCTTTTCAGTATTCAATTTTTCCCCCTTTACGATTTTTTTGGCCTCTCTATTTGTACGAAAAAAGAAATTTTCCAAGGCCAGGAAAATTCTTTTTTTTTGGGAGAGCAGGGGAATTTTGAACCGTTTTTATCAGGTTCATTATTTTTTTGTCATATTATTATTATTATTATCATTTCCTTCATGTCGCATTATTGTGACATACGTTTCTCTGTCACTCCTACTGTGTTCAAACTTAGTAATTCTGCGTAGGCGTTTCACCAGATGGTGAAACATTTCACCCCTACTGACACAGTTTTACCATTGGTTGAAGCATAACTTGTTGCTAAGCTTTGCTTCTCCCATTGGCCCCCTTCATGTTCTGGAGAGGGGGTGTTCTGCGTCTTACTTTTACAAGGCGCGTGCCTGCGCCCTAAGCAGGAAGGTTCCTTCTTCCATTTTTCTGTGGCCATGTAGACCACACGCTTTCAGACGAGCTCTCGCTCGCGACCAACGCAACTAAGTAAGTACGATTCAATCATCAGATTTATTTTACTATGAAGTCATTTTAAATTTCTGTTTCGCCTTTTGCATTTTTTTTTTGTGTCTCCTTTGATTTTCTTTCCTATGATGATGTGAGGTCATTCCTGTGAACTCAAGTCCTTTCACTTTCGTTCACGTTAATTTAGTGAAGTCTCTGTGTTTATTTGTCATCCCTCCCTTTCATGTAATCGGTTTTATTTTTACGTAAATCTCTCAGGTCTGCTATTTTTCAACGAGGCTTAATTATGCTCTGTATTGCGTCACCACCTGGTTCGGTGCTCTTTTAAGACGACCTCCGGTGGATTGTCGCATCAGAGCCTTGTTTTTTGTGGATGGAATCGTCGAAGTTACGGAGCTGAGTCTCACGTCTTCAGCCAGATCCTCCCTCTGTTTTATTGAAATGTATGCGAGCGATGGTCATCGTGCTAATCACTGTCCATGCGCCACATTACTTTCTTTGTTTCTTCGTATGTCGTTGTGATTCGGCATTTCTACCTCTGCGTAAGCCTACATCTTCCTACGAAGCATATTTCTTAGCTGATTGATTTTTTCTTTTGTTTCCTGTCCCGGTAATGTCAAATAATTTAATTTAATTTTCATTTCGTTTATTTTTATGTGTTAATTTCGTGTTACTTCCTCTGACTTCGTTATATTACGTAACTCTGTGTCACCCCCCCCCCCGTTTCCCTACATACGCACTCCTCCACTCCCCCATCCTTTCACCCCCCCCCCCTACCCCATGATTTCACAACATCATGAGCGTCTTAGTTCTGTTTTTGGCGCTGGCATTCTAGTCCAGGTCATCCTCGTAAGTAGAGGTGTTCTCTTATTCGACTCGTCCATACTCTCTATCCTTTGGTTTTTTGTATTTTAAATTTTGGTTATCGAGTCACGCTTACGGTTTAGTTGCACATTGATTGAAAGTACATTTTAATTAATCTTGTTTCATCTTTGTTTGTGCTTAAGTTCATTTATACACTTTTCTCTTGATATTGTTTTTGTGTACCCCTTTCTTGGGTACTATCTTTAGTCATTAATTTTATTTTGTTTGTTATTAAGTGATTTTAATGCCTCTTCAAGTTTACCTTTCATTTTGTGTTTAGATTAATCCTTACTCTTATGCGCAGCTGTTTTAGTTTACTTTAAATACATTAGTAAGTAGTTCACTTTGGCTTCGTCCTCTTTCATTTGTAATTTTAAGTTCCCTCATCTCTCGTTCGATTTCGTCGGTCTTGGCTTCGTACTGTAACGCAGTCACGACCTACACGCTTCTGGGTTCTTCGATCAATTAGATAAATTTAATTCCGCTTTTGATTTGTTTTAAACAATTCATTCGTTTCCTTTTTTGGAAATTATCTTTCTTTCGATCCGGAATCTTGGGCCCAGCACGCATAGAAAGAGACATCCTTTCCCCGCTCCTTAGCGATCCTGTTTAAGTTGTTGTTTTCGCTTCCACTGTATTCCTCATGCCTCTGCTATTTTGTTAAACGTAAAAGCACAAGGCGGTGCAAATGGTATCTGAGCTATGGTTACGTGCGAAATCGTCCCCTTTAGGTTACCAAACTTATATTATTTTTGCAATTATTACAATGTTGTCTTTCTGAGTTTAAGATACCTGTACTGAATTGTTCCCCCATCCCCGAAGAAAGTGTGGAGTGTGAAAGCATTTCTCGAGTGAACAAGACATCCAAAGAATCTAGTTCCGAGGTGAAGAGTGCAACAAGTTAGTGAGTACTTCGCAACGCTGGAATAGGACACATTACGGTATTGTGACCTTTATTTTACTAAGTTAAAGTGTTTTACTTTTCTCCTTGTCTATTGTCATGTCTAAGTCAGAATTCCCACCCGTCAAAAAGGAGTTAAATTTTATGGGCCTTGAATCCTTAACAGTGCCCACGCCACTATTGCAAGATACGACACAGGACCTGCTAATGATAGATCCTCCCCTTTTAGATTGCTCCATCGCCCCTGTTGGTACTGTTAATAGTGTTCGCCACAACGAAAATGTTGCATCAGTAGTGAGTAGGTGGGGTTTGACGTTTTCCGGAGAAAACAATACCTCATCAGTTTTTTGTTTTATCCAACGTGTGGAGGAATTGTGTTATTGTCACGATATTCATCCCGACAGTACTGTACGTTGCTTACCTATTCTTTTGTCTGGAAAAGCGCTGATGTGGCATCGCACTTCTCCAAATTTTTATAAATCATGGGACGAATTTGTTGGGTGCATTAAGGACCGTTTCACGCCACAAGATTTCAATTTCGCTCTCAAACAAGAAATATACTCCCGTACTCAGGCTCCTGGAGAGATGATCGATGATTATATAACCGCAGTCCGTCTGTTAGCAGCAAACCTCCCTCAACCCTTTCATCCCAGGGATCTGTTGGAAATTGTATACAGGAATTTAAATCCCACGTACAAATACTTCATTCGGCGTACATCCGTTTTTTCCATCGAGGACATCATATTGCAAGGCCGTGAGTATGAATCAAATGCACGAGCCTGTTCGAACTATACTCCACCTCCAAGAGCCAATAATACGATTTTCCCCGAGTTAGCCTACTCCCCCCAGTCAACATTGTCTAGCCCAGCTGTCGACCGAACAAAAGACAACACCTTAAGGTTTAAGCCGTCCGCTCGCCGTGCTGACCCCCTTTCTAGGAATTCTAATCCAAACCCTTCTATGGCTCGTAATTCATCTGCTGTCTCCCGTGAAAGGACTACAAACAACCCAACAGCAATCACACGCAATGTTTCTTCTGGTCACATAATTTGTTGGAACTGTAATGGACTTGGACATCATTTTAAAATGTGTTCTTTAAAACGTCGAAAATTCTGTTTTGGCTGTGGGATGAATGAGGTCACGACTCGTTCCTGTCCGAATTGTAATTCCAACCAGGAAAACTCATAGGGAGGTGTTCTGAGTTCGACTCCCGGAGCAGTCCTCCATCCAAACTTGGCAATGCATCTAATTTTGATGTTGTGTCACAACCAGGAGTCTCAGTAAATTTCGATAATGTCTCGGCACCTGCTATTTTGGATACAGGCGCCATCAGAAGTTTCATCCACCGGTCAGTGGCAGATAGCATTCGATCTTCGCAAAAACACCCCATACAGAATAAATGTCAGTTCCTGTCTGCGGGATCGTCAGTTATCGCTGTTGCCGAAACTATTTTATGTCGCATTAAAATTCACGGATTTTCTTGGGAACATGTTTTTCATGTGGTTAACAATCTCTCCACTCAATGCATTCTAGGAATTGACTTTATGCATAAAACTGGTATGCAGTTGGATTTTATTAACGATTCATTTTGTTTCAAATTTCGCACAGATAAAATGTTCCCCTTTGAAGAATGTACTTCTAACTCCGTTGATGTGTCTCCTGTATTTTCCGTACATCTTCCATTAACTTTGATGTCCGAGCAACGTGATACTCTGAATGTTTTAGTTGAGGAATTTTCTGATGTCCTCACAGAATATTTAGGTTCTGCTGTAAATCACGAATGCCACATTGACTTGAGCGACAACATACCTGTTCGAAGTCCTCCATTTCCTTGTAATCCACCCAAGCTCTTGGCCATGAAAAAGTATATCAATGATTTGCAAGATCGGGGAGTAGTGGTTCCTTCCAAATCAGCTTATGGGTCTCCTGCTTTCTTAATTCCCAAGAAAGAAGAGGGCGAGTACCGGCTAGTCGTAGACTACCGAAAATTGAACAAGAAGGTGTATTCGATTATTGATCTAAATAGTGCATATTATCAAATTCCTTTGGATGCTGAGAGTCGCGACTTCACTGCTTTTAACACCCCTTTCGGATTATATAATTTCAAGCGTCTCCCGATGGGTATAGCTGTTGGTGCGCAAGTCCTCAGTCGCGTGCTAGACGACATCTTGGGAGACCTGAAGTTCAATTTTGTATTTAATTATCTTGACGATTTAGTCGTATACAGCAGATCTTTTGAGGAACATGTCGTTCATCTTAGGGAAGTTTTCTCCCGCCCCAGGAAGGCCGGTCTCACTATCAATCCAAAAAAGACCTCTTTGGGCTGCACTCAAATTAAATTTCTGCGCCACATTCTGTCAGCCGATGGTATCCGTGTCATACCCGAGCGCGCAGATTGCATTCAGCAGTTACCTGTACCCACCACAGTTAGGGCCTTGAGAAGAGTAATGGGTATGTTCACGTTCTATTCTCGTTTTATCAAAAACTTCTCTGACATTTCGGCACCTCTAAATGCTCTCAAAAAGAAGAATGTGAAATTTGTGTGGGGGCCAGAACAGGACAAAGCTTTCAATGTTTTGAAAGAAGCCCTTATGTCAGCACCAGTACTGCACACGCCTGATTTCGAATCAGCTTTCTTTTTACATTGTGACGCCAGTGATTTGGCCATTTCTAGTGTTTTGAGCCAGCGTGTGGATGGAAAATTTGCACCAGTGGCCTTCGCGAGTCGTATGTTAAATCAACATGAACGGCGTTACTCAAGTTTCGAGAAGGAAAGTCTTGCTGTGGTTTTTGGATGCGAAAAGTTCAGGACTTTTTTGGAACACCGTCATTTTACTGTTTTTTCCGACAATGAGGCTTTGAAATGGAGTCTTTCTCACGTAAAAAAAAGCTTGGACGCATCAACAGGTGGATTTTGAGGTTGTCATCTTTTAAGTTTGATATCATCCACGTAAAAGGGAGCGAGAACCCGGTGGCTGACTGCCTATCGCGCATGTTTGAAGAGACCCCTAGAACTCCAATCGAGAGCGTTTCTATCAGTACATCACTTCAAGAAAATCTTTTCCTATTGCAACATTGTCCTTGGTCTTTTGTGGATATCCGGAAATTCCAGTCTGAGGATCCATTTTGCACTGACCTCCGTGCAAAAATTGCAAACAAAGATCCGGCAGTAAGCAACTTTTGTGTTCGAAATGATGTTATTGGCTATGTTCTTCCTAACTCTTCTAAATTTAGAATTTTTGCTCCATTAGCAGTACGTGATATGCTTTTGACATATTATCACGATTCCGCACTGGGAACTCATGCAGGGATGCAGCGCACTTTCCGTAAGATATCCGGTGAATTTTATTGGCCCTCAATTAAGGTAGATGCTTTCGCTCATGTCAGAAGATGTTTAGTCTGCCAGCGTTCTAAACCTGCCCAGAACACACGTGTCGGCTTCCACCAAGCCGGTACTGTCACTCTTCGCGGCGAACGCCTTTTCATTGATTACTTTGGTCCAGTCGTGAGATCAAAATCTGGCAATCAAGCCATTTTAACTGTCATTGATGGTTTTTCGAAGTTTGTTTGGTTATTCCCAGTAAAGAATATCACTTCTCGGACTACTATCCATTTCTTGTCTAGATATATATTTGGAGTTTTTGGTCCTCCCAAGTACCTTGTGTCAGATAACGCCTCTGTGTTCCGTTCCAAAGCTTTTGAAACTATGGTGTTTAACTGGGGCATCCAACAAATTTTCTTGTCACCGTATCGACCGCAGGGAAATCACGTAGAGCGTTTTCACAAAAACTTGAAGGCTTGTATGTCCGCTTTTCACAATGCCGATCAAACCTCCTGGGATACGAACCTACAGTATTTCAGTCTCGGGTTCAATACCTCTTTCCATTCGTCCGTTCAAACTACTCCAGCTGAATTATTCCTAGACCGAAGGCTTGTCGACCCCTTGCTACTCAAATGGAATATTGAATATCTTTTTGAACCCTCTCGCACTACCTCTGTTGCTCAAAAATGGGCCATCGCTACCGGTCACCTCAAGAGAGCAAAAGCCAGAGTGGCGAAGCGTTACAACTTAGGCCGTCATGATGTTAAATTCCAAATTGGGGACAACGTTTTGTGTCGTTTACATCCTTTGAGTGACGCTACCAAACAAATTTCCAGTAAGCTGTGCTTACGTTGGTCAACTCCCAAGACTATTGCACGTTTTTTAAATCCTGTCTCAGTTGAGTTGGTGGACGATCACGATAATTCAGTGACTTCGGCCCACGTCACGCAGTTGAAAAAATTTGTCAAATGATCTTGTGAATTTCACCTCGCTATAATGTTGTATTTTTGTTTTCCTTTTATTCTAATTGGATGCCCGAGCTCCTTAATAGCCAACCTAGCATGTGTGCCTATTCAGATTTTAATTCGTGTGCTTCCTTTCCATTTATTCCTGTGACAAGACAGGAGACACCCGTGGCCTCTTTCTCGTACACGAGTGTGTCGTGAATACTTGACATCTCTGTCGAGCTATATCTTTGCCTGAGACTGTCAGCATGTACCTGGTCGGTCACTATTTGCAAACCGCACACCTACTCCTCTTTTGTACTGCTCCTCGGCTTAACTCCTATTGTTCGACGACAGACAAGGACCCTTCAACACTTCCTGCTTTACCTTGTAGGAACTTTGGATTTATTTTAAATTTATTGATGTAATTGATTTTTTGTGTCATGGTTTTGAGATATCATGCACCTTTGTGTCATCTTGATTTTGATGTTTATTGTGAGGTCATGAATTTTGTTTTGTTTTAAATTGTCAAGTGTTCTTAGAATGTCGTGTTTTGTCTAGCAACCATCCAGACGGGCAGCGAGTAACAACAAACAGTCTTTGTGTACCTGGGCTAACACGGCTGGGGTCTTCTCGGAACTCGTTAATGGACCAGTCACCCCCACTGGATCTATACATGGCTTTATTTTCAGCTGCTGAAAAGGGGAGTACTTTCCCTTTCGAAGACATTATGACACTATTGCATATTCCTCGTTGACGCGACGAGCGGTCCTATATACAGGGTGTCCCAATTGTATTTTTTTAATGTGATCACGATTTAACTTTGTCTGTCTTTTCTCATCAGAGACTGGAGAGATTGGCAGTCTTGGGGTAACGTCCATCTTGAAGATTTCGACATCCGCATCATCATGAACTAGCAAAAACAACAATTACTATTACTATATGAACTCACTGTATTTATTTTTGAACGCAGTACTTTTGACGTTAGTGGCTAGTGTGGACGAGCAATGAAGGGGGTACCACCTTCATTTCACGGTCAGATTAGTCCACTGTTCATTTTTTTTGTATTCATCTAGAGGTCTTTAGTACCCATTCTTTTCAGTATTCAATTTTTCCCCCTTTACGATTTTTTTGGCCTCTCTATTTGTACGAAAAAAGAAATTTTCCAAGGCCAGGAAAATTCTTTTTTTTTGGGAGAGCAGGGGAATTTTGAACCGTTTTTATCAGGTTCATTATTTTTTTGTCATATTATTATTATTATTATCATTTCCTTCATGTCGCATTATTGTGACATACGTTTCTCTGTCACTCCTACTGTGTTCAAACTTAGTAATTCTGCGTAGGCGTTTCACCAGATGGTGAAACATTTCACCCCTACTGACACAGTTTTACCATTGGTTGAAGCATAACTTGTTGCTAAGCTTTGCTTCTCCCATTGGCCCCCTTCATGTTCTGGAGAGGGGGTGTTCTGCGTCTTACTTTTACAAGGCGCGTGCCTGCGCCCTAAGCAGGAAGGTTCCTTCTTCCATTTTTCTGTGGCCATGTAGACCACACGCTTTCAGACGAGCTCTCGCTCGCGACCAACGCAACTAAGTAAGTACGATTCAATCATCAGATTTATTTTACTATGAAGTCATTTTAAATTTCTGTTTCGCCTTTTGCATTTTTTTTTGTGTCTCCTTTGATTTTCTTTCCTATGATGATGTGAGGTCATTCCTGTGAACTCAAGTCCTTTCACTTTCGTTCACGTTAATTTAGTGAAGTCTCTGTGTTTATTTGTCATCCCTCCCTTTCATGTAATCGGTTTTATTTTTACGTAAATCTCTCAGGTCTGCTATTTTTCAACGAGGCTTAATTATGCTCTGTATTGCGTCACCACCTGGTTCGGCGCTCTTTTAAGACGACCTCCGGTGGATTGTCGCATCAGAGCCTTGTTTTTTTGTGGATGGAATCGGCGAAGTTACGGAGCTGAGTCTCACGTCTTCAGCCAGATCCACCCTCTGTTTATTGAAATGTATGTGAGCGATGGTCATCGTGCTAATCACTGCCCATGCGCCACATTACTTTCTTTGTTTCTTCGTATGTCGTTGTGATTCGGCATTTCTACCTCTGCGTAAGCCTACATCTTCCTACGAAGCATATTTCTTAGCTGATTGATTTTTTCTTTTGTTTCCTGTCCCGGTAATGTCAAATAATTTAATGTAATTTTCATTTCGTTTATTTTTATGTGTTAATTTCGTGTTACTTCCTCTGACTTCGTTATATTACGTAACTCTGTGTCACCCCCCCCCCCCCCGGTTTCCCTACATACGCACTCCTCCACTCCCCCACCCTTTCACCCCCTCTACCCCATGATTTCACAACATCATGAACGTCTTAGTTCTGTTTTTGACGCTGGCATTCTAGTCCAGGTCATCCTCGTAAGTAGAGGTGTTCTCTTATTCGACTCGTCCATACTCACTATCTTTTCTTTTTTTGTATTTTAAATTTTGATTATCGAGTCGCGCTTACGGTTTAGTTGCACATTGATTGTAAGTACATTTTAATTAATCTTGTTTCATCTTTCTTTGTGCTTAAGTTCATTTATACACTTTGATATTGTGTATTGATATTGTTGTGTACCCCTTTCTTGGGTACTATCTTTAGTCATTAATTTTATTTTGTTTGTTATTAAATGATTTTAATGCCTCTTCAAGTTTACCTTTCATTTTGTGTTTAGATTAATCCTTACTCTTATGCGCAGCTGTTTTAGTTTACTTTAAATACATTAGTAAGTAGTTCACTTTGGCTTCGTCCTCTTTCATTTGTAATTTTAAGTTCCCTCATCTCTCGTTCGATTTCGTCGGTCTTGGCTTCGTACTGTCACGCAGTCACGACCTACACGCTTCTGGGTTCTTCGATCAATTAGATAAATTTAATTCCGCTTTTGATATGTTTTAAACAATTCATTCGTTTCCTTTTTTGGAAATTATCTTTCTTTCGATCCGGAATCTTGGGCCCAGCACGCATCGAAAGAGACATCCTTTCCCCGCTCCTTAGCGATCCTGTTTAAGTTGTTGTTTTCGCTTCCACTGTATTCCTCATGCCTCTGCTATTTTGTTAAACGTAAAAGCACAATGCGGTGCAGTACTGCAACTCAGTAGTGTCAATAAAATACATTGCAAGTATGTTAACAAAGGTTCCGACCAAGCTACTTTTAGCATCGGAGAGTTAGACAAAGTTGCAAGATATGAATCAGGACGCTACATCAGCAGCTCAGAGGCGGCTTGGCGCATATTCTGCTTTCTCATACATGAACGCTATCCTTCGGTCATGCAACTTGCCGTCCACCTCGAGAACGGCCAGCGGGTTTACTTTAATGTAGGCGACGTTCGTGACCAGTTTAACAGCCCTCCAAACACAATTCTTTTTGCTTTCTTCGAACTATGACGATCCGATAAATTTCCTTCAACACTTTTATATTGTGAAGTTCCATCCTATTTCATTTGAAAAGGTAAGAGATTCTGGAGAAGGAAACAAGGAAAGCCAGTCCCAGGCCATCCTGGTGTGAAAAAAGATCAGGACGCAATGGCAGAGTTTACACCGTTCACCCTGGTAATGCCTAGTGCTACTACCTCCGCCTCCTTTTACATAAAATCCCTGGCCCTCAATCTTTTACTGACCTCAAAACCGTGGGAGGGGTGGTTCAACCTACATTTCAAGCGGCATGTAAAGCACTTGGCTTGCTAGAGGATGATGCGCACTGGGACCGCACACTAGAGAGAGCGTCCTCCACCGACTCTCTCCACAAGATACGCGAGCTGTTTGCCATCTTACTGGTGTTATGTCAAGTGAGTGATCCCTTCATGCTCTGTAGATAAAGTACTTTATGTGAAAACCTTTCAAATTATAACTTGTACTAAAAACTTGGAAATTATATCATACAGTTGTAGAAACAATAACCTTAAAATTCTTTACACCAAAATCTATAAAAATGAAAACATATAAACTAGGAAAAAGCATTATTAATCCTTATTTATATTATAATATTGGGAAAGTTTGTGTGTGTGTGTATTTGATACCTCTTCACACTAAATGGCTGGATGGATTTGGATGAAATTTGAAATGGAGATAGCTTATACCCCGTATACTTAGGCTGCCTGTCATCCTTATATATAAAGCTCAATGTTCGTAGTTGGGCCCTTTGGCACAAATCTACACCATTTCACCAATCTAAAGCAAATTTTACTTAATGTACATCAGCGGCCAAGATGAGAGATATTTGCTACATGTAGACGTTCAAATCATCAATGATTATGGAAAAATTACACCGTGAATAGCTTAAGGAAAAATACTTTTAATTCCCCATATTCCGATAGATTTGCCATTCCAGTGTGCAAGAGTGCACACTCTTCAAACAATATTCACAATTACTATTAACAAAGCGCAATGACTCGCACTTAACAGCAGCAGGTGTACGTATAATCACAACCAGTTTTTCCCATGGGCAACTGTAGGCTATGTGGCGTGCTCACGAGTATTCAGACAACAAAATCGTCATGTCTCGGCAAAACATGCCAAAACCAAAAACGTAATTTTTAAATATGTTCACATAAGGTAACATCGTACCAAGTAGACATTTTCAACTCTATGGAATTCCCATTTTGTGGCTCATACTTATATACTGAAGGCATCAGAATTCTCCAAATTGAAATGGACCCACCCAGCCGAGATTGCTTTAATAGAATAGACCAATCATCAGCAATAATGCATCATCCCTATTGTCTTCATCGCGTGCAATATTAACAATATTAACGACTTACTCATTGAAATCAGTTCCGCTTGAAACACCTTCTTCATCCTTGGTTTCTTCTTCCACATCCTATGGAGAAAAAGTAATGATTTCATTCTTTACAATAATCTCACATCACAGCACCTCCACTGAAGAAATTACCTGCAAACACTTACAAATTTTATTGACAGTGATGATTATTATACACCGACGTCATAATAAGAAAGCGCAAAATAAGATTCACCTATATCTTCCCCGTCAGAAGTCCTCTCAGAGAAAATAAAAACACATGCATGGAAAGCATACAACCACTGATTCAATAATTTTAATGCCCTCCATAATCCAACAAGAATTATTTTAATTATAGCAGTAGAACTACGCTTCGAGTTGTTTCTCAGTCATAATATCAATATATCTTTGACTTACAAGCAGGGTGAAATCACCAGCCCATACCTCTGAAAGGGTAAGAATAAAAGCTAGTTAATATGAGAGGTAGGATCTAGCGCGCAGTAAGATTAAAGCAGTCCATATGACTGATTAACAAGCAACACTGGTATTACTGGCTAGCTTCGTTTACCCGTCATTGTGGAGATTATATCAGAGGGAGGATCTATCTTGGTTCGTAATATAAAAAAAACCAATCAATTTCTCGGGTAGGCAAAGGAACAAAGTATCTCGGGCCGTTTACTGGGTAGTTTGTTGAAAGGGCTCGACGATACAAAACATTACCCACACATATCGGAATAACCAGAAAGCCAGAAAATAAGAATCCAAAGTAAGATAAAACACAATGATCCTTTATTTGGTCAATAAGGCAAAGAACAGAGGCACTATCCTATCACCTACGAGTACCCTATGTTACGTTGGGATCAAGTCCAAAGAAGATCAGAGTCCCTGAAATAGAACATTAACATTGGAAAAAAAAACCATTTATTTCAGACTCGTGGATGTCCTAGCAAGCGTTAACGAAAAGAAGATCGCCTGGCAATATACAAAACAATCGGCGCGCACGCACATACAAGTCACTGACTACCCACAAATCACAAAGTTCATATTCTGTGATAGCGAAGGGAGAAAATATTCATTACATAGACAATCATATGAATTTATACAACCATCTGGCGGGTTCTCCCTTATCGAAGGATAATGTTAACTAAACAACACCAAATTCATGAATAATACACAATTATTTAGTTATATCCAATGTAACTACATTTTACTAGTCACTAGATAAAATTACGACCTTAAAGTAATTATATCACACATATTCGATCATCCTGTTTTATAATTCCACGGCTTAGATCCGCACTACTTCCAATTACTGAATTATTGAATTATTAGTTTGCCACCTCCAAATTAAATAATAGAATTTATAGCATGGCTACCTGACAGCTCCATTAATAAACATTCGTAGCTGACTTTCAACTTGAAACGATTCCATCTACAATATCTTATATCTTATATCATGTGTGAGGATCTGAATCACCTTACAGTAGATCTATTCAAATGCAGCCTAACATCTAAAATACGTGACACTCTTAATAAGATTGGGGACCACATCCCAGAAATCTCATTCTACAGCCATTCACTGTGCTGCGAATCTCAACATCCAAACCCCATGTTTGGTGGAGTAACACCACTCACAATATCCATCATCTAATAATGCACTATATGCAATTAAACCACAATAAATCCTTAACATGACATGTTGATATTATCTGTATATCAAGTCCTACGGCAATCTATAAGCGTATCCAAGTCACCGCTACTATCCATCTATAATCTTCTCTATCACATCATCCAATAAGACTACTATGTTTCACTGACTTAATCTTGGCCAATTACATTCAACTGGATAAAAATATCATCTCCAACTTCCTCCAACATTCCATTAAATAAAGCTTAAAATCTGGTGTCAAAAACAGGCACTAGTCCAGTTCTAAAATGGACAAAAATAAAATATTAAAGATAGCCTTCAATAAATCAGTAATATCATCGATCATAATGTCGATAAATAGGCTATAGCTGTACATGAAACAATGCATTGAGTTCAAGCATATATTTGATACTCTAACCACAGAAACCAGGTTTATCATTCTGCGTTCCAAAAGAAAATAATCAAGTTCTATTTTACGTTCTCAAAAGAATAAGGAAGTTCTATTTTAGGTTATCAAGTCATTCATGGCATGGCAATACGAAGGGGCTATTCATTCTCACGTCTAACTTCGTGCGGCTTCACGGTGTAACCAAACCTCGGGATCTCCAGCGGTATAGCCCTCCATCGTTCTACGTGCACCTCCAACGTCCAGTAGTGGCATCTCCATGCGTCTCCGGCATCCAATAACGCCTACGGCGTCCAGCGACGGCATCCTCCATCTCTTCTGGTGGAGGCTTGCTGTTCTCCCTCATCAGCGACGGCGGTATCCCCCAACGTCACGGCTCATGGCTCTCAACCATTTCGGTCCCCTTAGGATTCTAGTGCGTCATGTCGCCACTGACAGCCTTCATCTGATGTATATTCATTTCGCCCTAATTTAAGTCTTTCATTTCACCACAGTTCAGATATGTTCGAAACATAATTAATGAGTTCATACGAAAAACAACTTCCAATGTCCATTTTGACAGGATTTCCTACTCGAGTTTTCGTGATTCTTTACGAACTGTACGTCGGATGAATTTCTCCCCGAGTACAACAGCTGTTTAATATGAACTCGCCCAGTGCGTCACAGACTGTCCAAGCTTACAACGACCCCTGCTCACAAGGTCACACAATACCGACACGCTCAACATTTTCACACGCGACTCGAATAACCAGCGACATTCACCTGTCCTTTTTCACAGTATGAGCTATAATAGTTATGTTTTTCCTTGCGTTATAATAACTATCGTTGATCGTCCTATTTTCACGTGAATTTTGTATATCCCTGACGTAATTTTTATCGTATAATGTGTTCTTTAAATAACCGCCCTCACTGGTATAATCAATTGTTTTCAGTCTCGTGAGGCTTTTAATCCCCAATGCACGTATTCGATATCTCATCTAACGTGAATCTTTCACACGACTTCAGGCT
This sequence comes from Meconema thalassinum, assembly GCA_946902985.2. NCBI lineage: Eukaryota > Metazoa > Arthropoda > Insecta > Orthoptera > Tettigoniidae > Meconema > Meconema thalassinum. Next base: position 198,321,013 of record OX336395.1, read on the forward strand.
ATAACTCAAGCAGTAAAATGACAAGTTCCAACCAACTGCAATGCCTCGCGTAATTTTCACTTACGACAATATTTCTGCTGCGTGCCTCTCGTAACACGAAACTGATCCGACTGCCTGCCGTCGCACTGGCATCGCTCCAACACACCTTCCGTGAGCGATCCAACCAACACTCTGTCTCTCTGACGTGAGCGCAACTGTCCACTCCACACGAGGGGTGTAGGTAGGAGAAGGTCCAGAGTAATCTCTCCCTGCTCTATCGGACACATCGAGACGTATCTCCTTGAAATACATGCCACAACCTAATTTCTCCTCCGTGGTATAGGTGCATAAAAACTCCAATATGGGCCATGTTTACGTCAGTCCCATGCATAAAGAAACAGAACTATATGAGGGCCATAACTCAAAATATGCATATCTCCACACAGCGCCATCACACGAGATTCACATACACATTACCCATCAGGCCATGCTACCTGCAGGAGTGTAAGCCGGAAAAGGGCGTGACAAGTCACTCTTGACGTCCGACTATCGTTACTATCAACAAATGTCCAAAATAATCCAATGCTGGGATCAGCACAACTCAGATCGGTCACAGTATTACTGACTAGCTTCGGTTACCCGTCACTGAGGAGTATATAGAAGAATGGAAGGCAGAGTATGAGGATACTCGTGCCTTGTACATCACACCGGCAGGATGAAATTACACTTACTTGGATGTTCCGTGCGAAATAAAGAACTTACCAAGACATCAGTGTGAGTTCGTCCTTTGTCAAGAACAAACCAGTGATGATAGGTTTAAACAGCAATAAACCTTAATTATTTCTGAGGTAAATTGATCGACCCTGCTGCTCTCCACGAGGCAGAGTTGCTTCGTTAGTTATCGTTGTTTAAAGAGACAGAACAGCGAGGTCATCTGCCCCTGAGTCAGTTCAAGTAGCATGCATATGGACTAACTCTACAGTCTTGCCAGGTGAATAACAATAACCATGTGAACTTCTATAAAACATTCAATCACTGTCTGAAAAAAAGTCTACAGTTTAAAGATTATAATGAGAAATTAGCTCACAATGATAAAGATAATTGTCAGATTCTAGCAAGTTATTTTGAAAACCTCCTCAATAGTGAGGCTCCAGAGATCCCTTTCGTTTATGCATGCATACTTATTCATTTAATAGTGTATGAACTTCCGGGCTTTACTCATGAGAATAGGGAGAGGGTGAAGGCATGAGTTTCAATACAATATCGGCTCGTAAATACTTGCAGAAGAAGACACGTGCAAATACTTGAGCATCCTTGTAAGAAATGATAAGAAATGGCATGTGGGTTGTCTCCAAAGCGTACAAATCACTTTATTTTGTAATGCGGGAAAAGGGCAGTAGTTCTACCACAAAAGAATTAGGATATTTGACCCTGGTGAGGCCAATCTTGGAATAAGTCTTAGCAGTTTGCGACCATATCAGGCAGGGCTCATCAATGAGCGGGAGATGGTACTGCACCCAAAATTTGAATGTTTCATGATGAAAATGATGATATTTTTCGAGCCCCATGATAAAATTTAACATTGCAATATAAATCCTGGAAGTTGGCTCAAGAGAGCTTTGTTAGCGAACGCAGACAGTGGGAGAAACCAGTCACGTGATCAGAGACGCCCAAGAATATTCTCGATCATTGGAAAGTCCCTAGCAACAAGGCATTATCGCGCAATATCATCAGTTAATTGTTATAAAATATATCATTGGATATATGCCGACAGCCAATGAGAGGAGGGTTTATGGAAGCAGATATGGATATTTACCTAGTTAATGTGATTAACTATTCCATTTAAGCCCTATGTAACCATTTTACTCCATTGAAATTATCAAGAAAATTAAAAGAAGATGTTAGTACAACTTTAAATGTCGTAAAAGGGAAGAAATTCACTGTTATAAGCTTTATTACAAGTGCGCACCAATAACTACCCGCGACCAACAATGGCGCCGAATTTCAGGCAAGGAAGAGAGGGGACGGCTTGTAGAAGCGTTATTCTCTCGACAGACTTTGAAGGTACAAGACGTGTTACCCGGGGTAGTTCATTCCCGTAGACACTATACCGAGTGCGGTCTTACGCTACTCGAGGGACGGTGCCGAGAGCGGCCAATAGGTAAATCAGAGCCTCGCTGAAACTAGGTGAAGTTTAGCGAAGTCAATAGCGAACAAGTGTTCGACTTTTCGAAAAGCAAATTGTATACAGTATATTCATTCAGTTATAAGGCTTCAGTATAAGAAGATTTTAAGAAAATTCATCGAGAAATTCGACAGTTATAGGACATTTTGTATTGCGAAAGAAAGTTGCTTATCTCAACGCAGAAGGAGAAACCTTTTAGTGCAGCGAGACTTACACATAGGGTGCGTTTTTTTAAGCAGAACGCGCAGCGATTCAGCAGTTCCGAACGCAGCGCGTTCTTTTATTCCTGCTGCACTCTCTGCTGTTGCCAGCGATTTACCCCCACTCTGAGCCCTCGTGCAGCGTAGTTTTACTTTGCTGCGTTGCTTCGATAATCAAAATGGCTCCAATTGAATACGCTCTTATCCTACAAGATTTTCTGGAAAGTGTGATTTTCGGTAAAGTGTTGCTGTACATGTGTGTACGACTGAATATCAAGTTTGATAAAGTAGAATCAAGCCTAGGAAGAAAGTTATAATCATACGAGTATTCAATTGATGATTACATTTATTTGGTTATGTTCTGTGTTATGTGCTATGGAGGAAAACCCAGGGCCGGATTTACCCAAAGTTACGCTATAGGCACCTCTCCATTGAGCGCCCCTCCTCACTTGAGCCCCCCCCCCCCCCGATTTTTAGCCTACTTTTCACATTTTGCAAAAATGAGGAAAAAGTAGACTTATGAGATCGGGCAAATGTCTGTCTGTCTGTCTGCCTGTGTGTGTGTGTCCCCCTATCAACTCCTAAACGGATGCAGCAATCGAAACAAAATTTGGTGGGAGTAAAGATCTGTACCTGGATATCTCACGGCCATATTTGAAAATGATGTCAGTGCTACCAACAGCTGAAAAATCGCAATTGAAATTTGAGCTCCATGTTGGATATCTTGGAAGGTATGTATGGGAGCTATTTCAAAATTGGCACACGTACAGATAATATTATTGCAGTTTAATTTCCAGGAGGAGGCCATACATGGCGGTGTTGCTAAAATGATTATAAGCCTGCTGATAGGTCCACATTTTAAATGCATATAACTTCTACACTATCAATTGGATCTCAACCAAATTTCGTATGTGATATGTGTACATAAACAGATATGACTGAGCGTATTCTTAAGAGCCACCAGTGCTGCCAACTGTTAAAAATGCTCTAATTTCTTTTATCCAAATACCAATATATATGAGAAAGTATGCAAGCCGATAGCTTTAAACTATGCACACGTATAGTACCTGACATTCTATATTAATTTGGAGTAACGTATATACGTCAGTGCTACCAACATGATTCTAAGCCTGCTGAGAGGTCCAACTTTAAATACATGTAACTTCTATACTATCATTTGGATTTCAACCAAATTTCGTGTGTGCTATGTGTACCATAACAGATATGGCTATGCCGATTCTTAATAGTAACCAGGGCTGCCAACTTTTAATAAATACTGTCTCTATTTTTGTTACCCTCATATCAATATATCAGAAAGTATGCAAGCCAATAGCTCGAAACTTGGCACACGTATAGTACGAGGGATTCTAGATTAATTTGGAATAACTAATATAGACCTACGCCAGTGCTGCCAACATGATTCTAAGCATGTTGATAGGTCCAATTTTAAAATGCATGTAACTTCTATACTAACTAACGGATTTCATTCAAAATTGACACAACAATAGATCAGATTATTTCAGATTATTTCTCACCAATAAATGTATGTCATTGTTGCCAACATGATTTAACGCGCGCTGTTAGATCCAAAGTTTAACTGCATGTATCGTCCATGCTATCCATTGGACTTCAACCAAATTTTGTATTCTGTACCTTAAGAGATGGAACTAAGAATATATTCAGTCACCAGGGCTGCCAACTGTAGTTCTCTATTTGGCTACATTATGCCAGGTATACAGTATTTCGAATTAATTAGAAATTTCGATATTGCCAACTTAATTTCGTCATTATTCTAGATAGATCCATATAGATTGATTATTGGGATGAATCTTAAATTTTAAGAAAAGTAGGCTCTTTGGTTCGTCACGGAACTTCTTGTTATGATAAGGCATAGCCACTCGCATGAGGTAAGGTTCGAAAAAAAGAGGAATAAACAGATAATATATGGCTGACAGCATAATTTTATGCTTGAATTTTTATGCAGGGAAAACATAGTCAATTCAATAAAAAAAACAGCTTGGAGTAAAACTACATGAAACAGTTTAACTTTTATGCAACCAAAACACTTTATGAATACCCTTTCCAAAAATAATGTCTAGCCTTAATTCATACAACAAAAATGAAGAGTGGCTTCAAAAATAAAAACATAATTTACTGCTGTAACTGAATGAACTGCGGTAGCACGAAATATAATTAAAAAACAGTAGAACACATGCTAATTTTAAAACGCATGAAGAGCAGTGGTACAAACGACATTTTAAATTGAAGAAAGTGCCTCTAAAATACAAATAAGGCCAACTGCATATCTTCCTGCAATATCTTTTAGAGAAATTAAAGTGCAGATTAAAAACATGAAGACATAACGGGGCCTGCCTCAAGCACAACGAGAACTACTTCAAAAGTTTCCTTCTTGCCTTCTTTTCGGCAAATTCATTAATTATGGCACCGTAGTTCAAGTTTATCGTCATATATTTTTCAATCGCTAGGAGTGCAATAGAGTTTAACCTTTCTTCTTTAGTGACTGACCGCAAATAGTTCTTGACGCGATTCAGTACCGAAAATGATCTTTCTCCAGAACAATTGGTCACTGGAATGGTAAGAAGTATCCATAAAGCAATGTTTACGTTCGGGTACATTTCGTGTAAATCTTTTCCATGAAGGAAAGTGCTGAGCTCAGAGGCTGACTTGCCTTTAAAATCTGCAATTTTTAAATGTTCCTTTAAATGCAAGCACTCGTCAGCCAGTGCACTTTCTAAGTCATCCACATACTTTTCTGAGAGATCGTCAGCGATTTTTTTAATCATTGGTCCATCTAGGTCTAACAGGTTTTCTAGAAAATAAAATCTCTTATGGAGGACTTTGTAAGCCTCACTTCGCCTCTTAAGCTCAGCAATTAGTACACCCAGAATTACATAAAATACATTGACGTGAAAATTTTCTGAGCCCTCTGATGGTACATATTCTCCTTGCTTTGTCTCATCATTCCTAGTCTTTCGTTCCAGTCTTCTCTTTAGGTCGTAGGAATATTGAGCAATGCCGCGTAATTCCTTGGCTTCTTTCTCATAGACATAGAAATTATATCTTAAACTTTGCACAAATTCCGCAAACGAAGCGTAACATTCTACCACAGTTCTCAAATTAGTGCTAACTTTTTTGGAGCTTCTGGCTGACAGTATTAAATCTTTTTAGAATGGTACTCCAATAAACAAATAGGAAAGCAGTTTATAATTGTAGGATATTGCTTAAGATGCCTTTGGCTTCACTTCGAGTGTTTGCATTTTGATTTCTGTCTTCGTGAATACTCTCAAGAGCTGCCACGACGCCACACCAGTCTTCCCTCAGAGTTTGACAAGCGTCATATCGTGCCGACCACCGAGTCACTGACGGGCTTTTTAGTACGCGCGCAATTAAGTTCTTTAAAATTTTCCATCGGTAGGTCGAAGCAGTAAAAAAGTTGTACAGTTCTTGAGCTGTTAAAAGATACCTTACAGATTCTGAACAAGGTTCAGCGGCATGAGTTCCGACCAAATTTAGTGAATGGCGTGAGCATGGTGCATAGATAACTAAGGGATTCAAGGCCGCTATTCGAGCTTGCAACCCGGAATATTCGCCGGACATATTACTTGCGTTATCGTAAGATTGGCCTTGAATATCCTCCACTTCCAAATCCAGATCTTCCAACTTGGCTTTTACTGCATCAAAAAGCTGCTCTGACTTGTGCCCGATGCTCTCCATAAAACCTAGAAACCTTTCTTTTGGTTCACCATTGGCCGTAACATTTTGTTTGTCCGCTGAGGCAAATTTAAATTTTTGTTGCTTTCTCCCCCTAAGGTGTCATTTGAATTAAATGTAGGCCTCGAATTTTCATTCTCTTTTTCATCAATTTTGGCTTGTTGGAGCTGAAAAGGAAAATCCCGTATTAATTTGAGCATTTCAAACATAGTAAATTTAAAAAGAACAACTTTTAATATACTCTGCAGGCACGGTACGGTTTCGAGGCCAGTCTGAGTTTTTACGTATGTCACTTTGTGCAACAGTGTATCAAGGAATCGCCTATTGGGAAAGGCTTACTTTGCGTAAAGTAATTCGGGTACGGCAGCTTACCTCAAGTTGCTGAACTCCATCGCAGTCAATGTCGTGAAACGCAGAGCAAGAATTGTTATTGTTTTCCGAATTTGTCGTTGGAGGTGTAGGATTCACACGCCCACTTAACATCTCATTTATTTTCCGACATTTTGATAGTGTCACCTTGGCTCTCTTATCCTCTTCAGCTTTGCGGACACGGTTTTGGTAACCAGACAACTTTTTGCTGCCCGTAGTTTAGAACGTTTACTTGCAGATCACATCACAACAAAACAACACAACGAAAGTTCGAACTCCCACACAGCACAGGCAAGGGGGCGGCGGGGCATTTCGATGCTACTACAATGCAAGCAAACCCAGCTACCGCAACAACAGTGCGCGCAGCACAGCTCCGCTCGCCCGCCTCCCCAACCCTCTCACACTTGTCGGGACGAAAGGGCGTCGAGCGGCATAACGAAGAGCGAAGTGGAAGGGCATGCGACAAAGACACGATATTATTTCTAAATGTCTCTGCTCATTTCTCAATATTTATTTTAGCATATATAGACTACTGCTATAATCCTAACTTAGCACATTTAAAGCCATAGCAAAGAGGGCGCCTCCAGTAAAGATCATTGCCGGTCGCTTAACCGAAGGGGCGGCGCCCCTTGGACTGCGGCGCCCCTAGGCACGTGCCTATTTTGCCTTACGGTAAATCCGGCCCTGGGAAAACCCATACTCCCATTCTCCATAAGAAGTCGCAGATTTGTGAATGTATCTTACTTACAGTACTTCGTTACGAAAAAATACTGCATTTTATGTCTTCGGTCTACAAACATTTTTTTTGTTGGTGTACATAGGCCCTACCTCAGTATGGTAACAAATATCTGTACTTGGCTGGGTGGTGACAAATTCTATTAGGTTTCTCATGAAAAATAATATGGACACTAACCTATTTTATTTATCTAAGGTGCATTTTAACTAGGTATACAAATTGATTCATCTGTCTTCCATTCCTCATTCACCCCAATTATACATATTTATTTTGGCCCTGGCTGTTATGTGCTGAAGTTCTTGTAATTATGGTATTATGTGATATCAACATGGATGCCTGACTACTTTGTACATTTCATTCATGCGTGGAGTGTAAATGTTTGTGAGAATGATAAAAACAAATCATACAGTATAATTATGTTGTCAGGTCACTATCGGAGTAGGCCTACTTAGTTTGTAGGGGTCACTGTTCGCAGAGCCGACACACAACCAATGTATTATAAGTCTGTAAAATACTCGAATGTGCATGCGCACAGGTTATGGCAGGCCACGCCAACCCGAGCACTTAGTGCTTGCACCCTGGTGCTTTTCTCCTCCCACCCCTCTTTCTCCAGTCAGACTTGGATGATGAGCAAGGGATCGCTGACCTCGCTTTCATGAAATACATCACGGGGTATTTAAATGACTTAAATAACTTGTTGCAAAGCAAAAATAAATTAATCAGTACTGTGTGTGACCGTATTGAAAGTTTCAAATTCCAGCTTGTGCTTTTTAAAACTCAGCTTCAAGAAGGAAATTGGGACAATTCTCACTCCCTAAAATGCTTCAATCAGTGAGTACACAAAAGCGTTACAGTCGTTGCATAATGAATTTGAAGATAGGTTCGAAGAGATAAAACAAGTAAAACCGGCACTCAAGTTTTTATGACACCTCTTTCGGTACGCCCATAGGATGACCCATCAAATCTCCAAGTTGAGCAGATTCAATTTTGAAAGACCGCTATTAACATTATAATGGTGATTTGATTTCATTTTATAAAGGCGTTGTGGAAAAAGAATTCCCGAGGATCCATGCCCTTGCCCTGAAATTTGTTGCTATGTTCAGAACAACTTTTGTTTGTGAACAAATATTTTCAATTATGAATATTAATAAAACAAAGTCAAGTTTGTCTGATGCTTCCTTGGAAGCTATACTTCGGATTGCAAATGCCAAAACGATTGTTCCAAATATCGGAGAAATTAGTAGCTTCAAAGCGATGCCAAAGATAAAGAGAGAATGTTGAAAATTAGTCGAAAATCAGGAGTGCAATAAGACTATTATTTCTGTCTACACAAAATTAGCATTATTATTATTATTCGTTTTCATATCGGTACGCTGCCTGACGCGCGCCGATTTGCCCAGCCCAATTCACAAATAAACAACAGCACGACTCTCGCCTCGCTAAGCGCTGCCACTACACGTTCCTCTCCTACAGCAGAGCACGGTGCCGCCCAGTGCTCGCGAAGCACCTGAGTTGGCGAGGCCTGGGTTATGGAATGCTCAACTGCGCGTGCGTCACAGATGCAAAATTTCAGAGAATAGCAACAATATCTGAAAGCCCTCTACGAACATTTTTCTGCTACAAAGTACTGTACATGAACTACAGTGAGAGCCTTCACTATAGACCAGGGCCTCGAAGTCGCTGAGTGACTGCAGGAGTTCTGCGTGTAGCCACCTGTTGAGCAAGGCACTGGCAGCATAGCGCCCAACTAGTTCAACACATTTCAACTTTTTAACGTATTTAATAATCATCATTACATAATTATATGAATTTCAGAGTAGTTGCTGGAAATTCTGTCCTTGATTTCCTAAACACACATTGCACCAACGTAGGAAGTTTTGGTACACTTGCTGTAATTCATCCTCACTGATATGACTGCAAACAGTCTCAATACATACTTCTAAACAACAACGATGGCAAGAAATTCAAACAGAAGGACAGCTCAGGACAGGGAGGCATGGAGCGCTGCATCAAACCAGTCAAAAGACTGAAGACTCAAACAACGATATGACTGCAGTTATTTCGTTCTCGAGAGTTCGCGGATTGTTTCTGTATACCTTTTGTTTGAGGTTCTCCACACGCAACAATCGCATGGCGCTGAAACGTACGAACACATTTACTGGAAGGCTACTTCTTGAGAAGATGAGTTTTCACTAGGAAACTTTCATGTTTTGTTCTATACCTAACCATGTTATTAAAGATCCAGAGTAGTGCAGCCTCCCTTTTCGTAACTTTCCACAAAGTAGATTATTGAAAATATATCATTTATAATTTACATACCTTTCTGGGAGTCGTTATAAGTTGATTTCAATTTCAATTGCCACTGCTGCACAGGAAATAATTGTTTTTTTTACGTAAATAAAGCATTTTTGATCGTGTTCATTTCACTCGGGACGCCATGTTGGACAGTACGTCATAAGTTACCCCATGTGACACCCAAAAGACTTATATGTGACACGTTGCCAACATGTCCGATACGAAATTCCGGGCAGCTAGCGGGGCACGGTTCACACAAAACCATTGGTCTGAACGGGTTAGTTAGTAACCATTGTCAAAACCATTGGTCTGGGTGGGTTAGGTTGTAACCATTGTCATGAACCATTGCATTGGACAAAACGAAGGTTAGAAGGTGGTAGGTCTAGCGGGGCACGGTTCACACAAAACCATTGGTCTGGGCGGGTTAGGTTGTAACCATTGTCAAACCCATTGGTCTGAGCGGATTAGGTTATAACCATTGGTCTGGGCGAAATAGTACTAAATGCTTGGGGGTTGGCATTATTGACTCAGTGCGAAAGATGGCCGTCAGAGATGTAATTTCAAACTATATAAGTCGTGATCCTATTTGGGATGGCTGGGTGCGTCTATGACAGCGCATCTGTTACCAATGTATGGTACACATTATATACAACATAGGTCATGCATAATGAGCTCAGCGAAAACCTTTTGACTTCTGTCTGGCCGAAAATTACTGCTTGTACTACAAGCAAGGGGGTCTGGGGCGTTTGTCCCAGGTTAGGTTTGTTTTTGTGTAGAAAGCCTTCTTAACATAGAAACAACAAAGGAAACAGATTGAGTGGAGCAAGCATAGCATAAAACAAACACCACACGGTGCCGTATACGTGGGGTTGGCAACATGTTATTTATCCTATAAATCACGCCCACAATGCCCGTCACAAGTGAAATTTCACCAGGTAATTTTTCCCGTATTCCATTAATTGGAATGATTTTTGTATTGTCCAACTGAATGCTATAATATTAATGTAAGTTAGTGACGCACGGTGTCACAGACCAATGTCATAAACGATTGCGCCTCCTTCTTTGTCCTTTGGAGTGAGCTAGTTGTGCATCAGGTTACCGTCATCAATTTCATTCTCGAGTATACTCACCACTGTAAAAGTTCGAACGATAACCGTACAGGTCAGTGGAAGTCTTTTCGGTCTCACACACCGAGGTCACTAAGAGCGTATTCGGTCCAAGTGTCATAAGTATTTGTGCCTTGATAACGCAAATGTTGTATGCCATGACTGTCTTGAAGGTTAATTGTGTACTGATGCAAATTTAAAAACTTTAGATCTCAATCATGATTGATTGTTTTCTTTTCAACAGAGTTAATCATTGGATATTTCGCTAATGTTCGTTTTTATAACTCATTTATAATTTCTCATTATTGCTTATAGATTACTTAAGTGAATTTTAAATAAAGGTTAAGATGATAAAATACTTATGTATTATACCCTTCCTTAAAAATATACTTTCAAAATAATGAAAAGTATGGAATTATTTAAGGCCGGTCAACTGGACCTAAGTCACTAAAGTTGAGAGTAAAATTCAGTGAAGGTATTTCCATGACTGGCTTCTCTCACTTCTCATTCTCGTACAACCCAACCAAAAGCAAATAGGGAAATAACAAGAAACGTGAAAGACGCAGATCTTAGTAAAAACTAAAATTATTTAAATAAAATCCTGTTCAACTTTGCAGTTCCACAGCATAGTTCACCAATTTCCAGACACTGGCATTCTCTACAAGGATGGTTCAAATGTAGACGAGAAAGTGGGTTGTGCTTACGTTATTGATGGTGCAAATACCAAGATCTCTTTGCCTGAGGCCTGTAGTATGTTTACTGCGGAGCTCGTTGCCATCTATGAAGCTCTGCAGTTTGCACTACAGGATGCACGAATCCACTTTCTCGTGTGTACCGACTCTTTGAGTTCGTTGCAGTCAATTGCTACATGTTTCCCGCAACACCCCCTAGTGCAGCGAATCCACGACCTACTAGCTGGGGTGTGCTGCGCTGACACTCAAACCACCTTTCTGTGGCTTCCAAGCCACATGGGAATTGCGGGAAATGAGTTAGCGGATCAAGCTGCAAAAGAGGCGGTATCACTACCACCTCGACCAATGGAGGTACCCGCTAGAGATATTAGCTCTCAGTTCATCATCATCTTGTACAGTTTCCAGCCCCAGGCTGGGTCTGTTTGGACCATAAGCCTCGCCACTTAGTCCTTTCTTCCCACCACCTCTCCGCTGTCACTCTGGCCCAGTCCTCGCCTCTCTTCTCGACACATTCCTCCACTCCTTTCAGCCATCTATCTCTTGGTCTTCCCCCTGGTCGTTTCTTATGCATCTGCATCTCATGTATCCTCTTGGGAATCTTCTTCTCATCCATTCTCTTTAACTGTCCATACCACCTCAGTCTTGATGTCTCAATCCTACCTTGCAAGGGCTCCTCTTTCACTATTTCCCTGACCTTTTCATTCCTCACCCTGTCTCTGTCATTTCTCCCATTTTCCTCCACTATACTTCCCAAGTACTTGAGACTTTCCACCTTCTTCAGCTGTCCACCTCCAAGTGTTATCCCACTCATTGATCTGCCCTTTTTCCTGGTCGTTAACAGGATCTCACATTTACTGATGTTGAACTTCCATCCGTACTCTCCCACTGTTTCTTCCCAAGCCTTCAGTTGCTCCTGAATTTCCTCCTTCTTGTTTCCCCAGACCATGAGATCATCTGCAAACACCATTGCTTTCATCTTATCTTCTCCTATCTATCCTGCTATCCGTGTCATTACCTCGTCCATAACCACAATAAAGAGAAGGGGTGACAGCGCACTACCCTGCTTGAGGCCACTCATTTGTCTGAACCAGTCTGTTCTTTCCCCTCCAACTTTCACACAACTCACACTTCCACAATACATCTCCTTCACTCTGCCTACAGTCCCTTTCTCCACTCCCATGTTTTCCATTGCTTCCCAAACCTTCTCCCTACACACACTATCATAGGCCTTTTCGATGTCCAGGAAGGCCATCAACAGATCCTCTCCAAATTCGTAGTGGTGTTCCTGGAGCTGTCTCACTGAAAATATGAGATCCACTGTTGATCTCCCAGGTCTGAATCCATACTGCTCCTCTCTCAATTTTCTCTCCACTTTGGCTCGTATTCTACTTTCTAATATCTTTTCATATATCTTGGCACAGTGAGGTATGAGTGTGACTCCCCTGTAATTTCTGCACTCCTTTCTGCTTCCTTTCTTAAATATTGGGACAATTAATCCTTTCTTCCAATCTTCTGGGGTCTTTTTCTCCTTCCATATCACCCTCATCACACGGTACAGCCACTGTTTCCCAACCTCCCCTGCTGCCTCCACCATTTCAACACTCACTTCATCCACACCCGGTGCTCTTCCTCCTTTCATCTTGTCTATAGCCATCTCCAGTTCTCTCCAAGTCAGGTCCTTTTCCATTCCTGTGTTGTCTTCTCCATCTTCCAATACATTGTCTTCCTCCTTATGACGATTTTGATTCAGCAAATCCTCAAAGTACTCTTTCCACACTGTCTTGAGTGTCTCTTTGTTGTGTACCTCATTTCCGTTTTTGTCCATTACCACATCCTCTCGCAGACCTCTTCTCTTACTTTTGACCATCCCATAAAGTTCTTTCTTATTTCCTCTGCTGTCTTCCTCCATCATCTCTGTCCACTTTACCATCCACTTCTTCCTCTCCTCTGCGACAATCTTCTTTGCTTCTTTCTTCTTTATCTTATAATCTTCCCTTGCCAGATCAGTTCTTTCCTGGAACCACACTCTGAAAGCCTTGTTCTTCCTTCCCACAGCTTCTTTTACTCTCTCATTCCACCATGGTGTCTCTTTTCACCGCTTTCTGTTGCTTGTTCTTCCACATACTGCCACTGCAGCTTCCACCATTGTGTTTTTGAATTGCTTCCATTCCTCTTCCTCTGTTACGCCTACTAATTCTGGCATTTTGGGAGTCAGTGGCTAGCTGACCCACTGCCCAGTAAACTGAGAGCGATCAAGGCGTGTGGCGGAGCTCTTTCCAGTCACGGAGAGAGTCCGTCATTTTGTGTAGGCTAAGGATAGGTCATGCAAGATCCACCCACTCGGACCTAATGAGAAGGGAAAACCCCCCTTTGTACCTGTGGAGCCGTTTTCACCGTGGCCCACATTTTAACCCAGTGGGTGGATCTTGCTGACTTACGAAGAAACCTTGATTTGCAGATGACACTCAAACTTATATTAGCCGATGACATGATGGTTGCTGATCGCGTTATCTGCTTTATAAGTGAGAGTGGGTTAGGGCCAGCAATCTAAATTTTCCAGTGTACATTAACTCAGCGACTTGGTTCGTTTTTGAATGATATTTTTTTGTTTCTCCGTAATATTTGTTTATTTTTATAATTATTATTTTTATTTAATTTTTTGTTTCATTAATTTTAGGTCTTTTCAAACTTAGGTGTCCACCTCAAAATTTTAAATTCATTTCAAATTGGTATTCTTTAATCTGTGTTAAGGGGAGCAGATGACCTCGTAGTTCCGCCCCTTAAAACAACAATAACTAACTAACTATTGTATTCTAAAATCTATCCACAAATTTACTGTAAATATTATCCGAAGCTTATCTGCTATCCGCACAGTCATGCAAACTCGATCCGCAAGACGAAAGGTATTGATATTGTGCCAGGAGATGGCAGTTGGGTTTGAACTGCAGATGTCTTCCCGCTCACTGAGTATCGCGCATTCCAAAAATATTAAGTTGGTCACTACTTGCTTCACTCACTTAGCACCTTCCTTTCTCACTGGCTGCGATAACCATTGGCATGCGGGAAGCCGATATATTTAGGTTTGGAATAGGCGGACCACGCATACGTACTGCAAGACCCCCGCACCCCGTCACAGTGTGTTGAACTTCCATTTCCTGGCGCGATGACAATAGTAGAGCAGACGCAAGAAGAGCTTGCCGAAACTCAACGATGCACAGAGACCAATATCAATCGGCGTATTTCAATGCTCATTGCGGAGCTCCTGTGTGTCCCCCGAATGCTGATCTTACTGGGCTCACTCCATTCTTCAACAATGCGGCTCGATCCAAGACGTGGTCAACAGCTGTAAAGCGAGTGCAGAAGGCATCACACGTGTGTATTATTACTATTTTATGTATATTACGTACAGGGCCGGATTTACCCAAAGTTTCGCTATAGGCATCTCTCCATTGAGCGCCCCTCCTCACTTGAGCCCCCCCCTCCCCCCCCCCCGATTTTTAGCCTATTTTCAATTTTGAAAAAATAGGCTTATGAGATCACCTTTTGTCCGTGTGTGTGTGTGTGCGTGTGTGTGTGTGTGTGATTCGTGTGTGTGTGTCCCCCTAATAAAATCTAAACGGCAGGAGCGATTTCAATGAAACTCGGAAAGTTCATAGCACTATTCCCGGCGACCTCGACCGTGCCCTTCAAATTTTGTTACGACTCACCAATCCAACATGGCGGCTGTGCGAAATATTTCACCAGCATTCAATATCTCCGAAACTATTACCGATATTACCCTGACATTTTCTATGGTGATAGAGGGAACTACTATAAGTTCACTTATGTGACATTTGAAAACCTGGTAACTACAAAACCAACATGGCGGCCAAGCGAATTTGCGACTTTTAAATAGACGTTTCTCGCGATTTGACCAACCAAACGCAATGAAACTTGGTACAGTATATGTTTATATACATTGTAACGCACCGACATCTAACTTCGTTCAATTGTTTACATAATCACAAGATGGCGGATGTGCGGAATATTTCACCGGCATTCTATATCTCTGAAACTATTAGCGGTATCTCCCTAAAATTTTGTACGGAGATAAAGGGCACTACTGGAATTCCATCTATAAGATTTTCAAAAACCGGTTAACTACAAAACGAACATGGCGGCCAAGCGAATTTGAACATTTTAAATAGACCTTTCTCGCGATTTAATGTTCCAAGCGCACTGAAACCTGGTACAGGAAATATTTATACACATTGTAATCCACTGGTATCTAATTTAGTTCAATTGTTTACATAACCTCAAGATGGCGGCAGTGCGAATTTTAAAATTAAGTTTTTATTTCTTGTGATGTAGTCATGCGATCGAAGTGAAAGTTTGAATAATGAACCTACGCAATAATTTTCCTTTAATGGTACATGACTCTATGGCCTATACATTTAACAATCCAACATGGCAACCATCCGAAATATTTAGACGATGCTGAATATCTACGAATCTATTTTAGCAATCAAACTGCATTTTTTAATGTTCATAGGGGCTATGAACTTAAGTTCACCTATAGGACTTTAAATAACCTGGTGATCACAAATCCAACATGGCGGTGACGCGAATTATAAATATTCACATGGACGTTCCTCGCAATTTAACCATCGGCGTGCAGTGAAACTTGGTACAGCAAATCTTTATCCGAATGTTAATCCACTGGCATCTAATTTATTTCAATTGTTTCCATAACCTCAAGATGGTAGCTGTGAAAATTTTTTAAATCTCCTTGTTTTTTCTTGTGTCTTAATTATGCAATTGAAGTTTGAATACTACACGTTCACAATAATCTGCATGTAACAGTAAACTCTAGGACCTACATATATAAAATCCAACATGGCGACCATCCGAAATATTTAGTCGGTTCTCAATATCTACGAATCTATTACAGCAATTAAACTGAAATTGTGTATGTTGATAGTGGCAATTAACATAAGTAGGATATATGAAAATAGGCTGTATAGTTCTTCACGGAACTACTTGTTATGATAAGGCGTAGCCACTAGCATGAGGTAAGGTTCGGAAAAAAGAAATTAACAGATATATGGCTGACAGCGAAAGTTTATGCTTGAATATTTACGCAGGGAAAACATAGTCAATTCGATAAAAATAACGCTTGGAGTAAAACTACATGAAACAGTTTAACTTTTATGCAACCAAAACACATTATGAATACCCTTTCCAAAAGTAATGTCTAGCCTTAATTCATACAACAAAAAGAAGAGTAGCTTCAAAAATAAAAACATTATTTACTGCTGTAACTGAATGAACTGCGGTAGCACGAAATATAGTAAAACAAATAGTAGAACACATACTAATTTTAATACGCATGAAGAGCAGTGTTACGAACGACATTTTAAATTGACCAAAGCGCCTCTAAAATACAAATAAGGCCAAATTCATATCTTCGAGCAATATCTTAAAGAGAAATTAAAGTGTTGATTAAAAACAGGATTGAAGACATAACGGGGCCTGCCTCAAGCACAACGAGAACTACTTCAAAAGTTTCCTTCTTGCCTTCTTTTCGGCAAATTAACTAGGGCAACGCAGTTCAAGTTTTTCGTCATATCTTTTTCAATCGCTAGGAGTGCAATAGAGTTTAACCTTTCTTCTTTAGTGACTGGCCGCAAATAGTTCTTGACGTGATTCAAATACCGAAAATGATCTTTCTCCAGAACAATTGGTCACTGGAATGGTGAGAAGTACCGTATGCGTAAAGCAATGTTTACGTTCGGGTATATATCGTGTAAATCTTTTTCATGAAGGAAAGTGCTGAGCCCAGCGACTGACTTACCTTTAAAATCTGCAATTTTTAAATGTTCCTTTAAATGCAAGCACTCGTCAGTCAGTGCACTTTCTAAGTATAACAGGGTTTCTAGAAAATAAAATCTCTTATGGAGGACTTTGTAAGCCTCACTTCGCCTCTTAAGCTCAGCACTTAGTACATCCAGAATTTCATAAAATACAATGACGCGAAAATTTTCTGAGCCCTCTGACGGTACATATTCTCCTTGCTTTGTCTCATCATTCCTAGTTTTTCGTTCCAGTCTTCTCTTTAGGTCGTAGGAATATTGAGCAATACCGCGTAATTCTTTGGCTTCTTTCTCATACACATCGAAATTATCTCTTAAACTTTGCACAAATTCCGCTAACGAAGCGTAACATTCTAACACAGTGCTCAAATTAGTGCTAACTTTTTGGAGCTTCTGGCTGACATTATTAAATCTTTTTAGAATGGTACTCCAATAAACAACTAGGAAAGCAGTTTATAATTGTAGGATATTGCTTAAGATGCCTTTGGCTTCACTTCGAGTGTTTGCATTTTGATTTCTGTCTTCGTGAATACTCTCAAGAGCTGCCACGACGCCACACCAGTCTTCCCTCAGAGTTTGACAAGCGCCATATCGTGCCGACCACCGAGTCACTGACGGGCTTTTTAGTACGCGCGCAATATAGATCTTTACAATTTCCCATCGGTAGGTCGAATCAGTAAAAATGTTGTACAGATCTTGAACTGTTAAAAAATACCTTACAGATTCTGAACAAGATTCAACGGCATGAGTTCCAACCAAAATTAGTGAATGGGGTGAGCATGGTGCAGAGAGAGCTAAGGGATTCAAGGCCGCTATTCGAGCTTGCAGCCCGGAATATTCGCCGCCGCATTACTTGCGATACCGTAAGATTGGCTTCGTATATCCTCCACTTTCGAATCCAGATCTTCCAACTTCGCCATTGCTGCATTAAAAAGCTGCTCTGACTTGTGCCCGAAGCTCGCCATAAAACCTAGAAACCTTTCTTTTGGTTCACCATTGGCCGTAACATATCTAATGATAAAAGTCCACTGATCGGTGTGGGAGAAATCGACGGTAGCTTACCTCAAGTTGCTGAACACCATCGCAGTCAATGTCGTGAACCGCAGAGCAAGAATTGTTATTGTTATCCGAATTTGTCGTTGGAGGTATAGGATTCACACGCGGACTAAACATCACATTTATTTTCCGACATTTTGATAGCGTAACCTCGGCTTCCTTATCCTCTTCAGCTTTGCGGACACGGTTTTGGTAACCAGATAACGTTTTGCTGCCCTTAGTTTAAAACATTTACTTGCAGATCACATCACAACACAACAAAACAACGCAACGGAATCTCGAACTCGCACACAGCACAGTCAAGGGGGGTGGGGCGCGGGGCACTTCGATGCTACTACAATGCAAGCAAGCCCAGCTACCGCAACACAGCTCTACTCGCCTGCCTCCCCACCCCTCTCACAATTGTCGGGACGAAAGGGCGTCGAGCGGCATAACGAAAAGCCAAGTGGAAGGGCATGGGCGGGCATGCGACAAAGACACGATAATATTTCTAAATGTCTGAGCTCATTTCTCAATATTTATTTTAGCATGTATACTGCTATAATCCTAACTTAGCACATTTAAAGCCGTAGCAAAGAGGGCGCCTGACGGCGGTGACCTTCGGGGCGCCTCCAGTACAGATCATTGCCGGTTGACTAACCGAAGGGGCGCCTTGCGGCGCCCCTTGGACTGTGGCGCCCCTAGGCACGTGCCTATTTTGCCTTACGGTAAATCCGGCCCTGATTACGTAGCTGAAAGTGCGTTTGTTGAATACCTAAAGCCTTGAAAATTGTGCAAAATATTCAGTGTACTTAGCAATGCCACCGTTTCGCTCTAAATTAGGAAGTGCCAAAACTTTACACAGTCAAACTAGGGAAGTTATTTATAATGTATATAAATTCATGAAAAACGAAACACATCTCGCTGGGAACATATGCGCAACTCAAAATAAAGTGGCTGAAGCAACAGGTGTGTCGGAAAGGTCGGTGCGGAATATAATACAAGGCACCAAAAGAATTGAAAGTGGTGAGGTAGATTCATTTTCAACGCCTGGAAAGAGAAGACCAAAATCTGTCAAGATGTGTAAGTTAGACGATTTTGATAAATGCGTGGTAAGGTGTACGATTCATAGTTTTCACTATAGGAAAGGCAAGAGGCCAACGCTGCAAAAGATCCGTAGGAAATTGGTTGAGGTTATAAATTTTAAAGGTGGTGTACGAACATTGAGCAAGATAGTTCGAGGCCTAGGCTTTAGATGGAGGAAGACAGAAGACATGTGTAGAATACTTATGGAGAAGCCTGACATAAGGCTCCTACGTATGCAGTACTTACAGACCATAAGGCGGTACTGACAACAGGGTAGGCCTATTGTTTACACTGATGAGACATATTTGTATAGTTCGCATACTAAGCCAAGTGCTTGGAGTGACGGTTCTCTTCATGGACTGAAGTCGCCTATGCAGTTTCGTTCCAAATGCTTTGTTGGTTTTCAAATCCAACAAAACAACAGGGCACTATCACGATGAGATGAACCATAGAAATTACGAAAAATATCTGACAGAAAAATTAATTCCCAATTTGCCAACAAATTCTGTAGTCGTGATTGACAATGCCTCGTACCATAATGTCCAAAGTGAGCGCGTACGCATATCATCTTCCCGAAAACCGGTGCAGGATTGGTTGACCGATAAGGGTATTCCATTTTCTACAGAGATGATAAAACCTCAACTGTACGCTTTGATTAAATCCCATAAACCACGCTATAAGACATATCAAATCGATACACTGCTTGCTACCTATGGACACACAATCTTGCGTATACCACCGTACCATCCTGACTTGAATCCTATTGAAATGATTTGGGCTCATGTTAAAAATTATGTAGCTGGACAGGTGGTGGTTGTGGGGATGAATGTTTTAAGGAGTGTAACATCGAGGCCCCCTTTCCTGTTGGCATACAGTTATGTTATAAAAGGGAAAATTTCGACTCTTTAAAAAAATTGGGGTAGTGAGTAAAGAGAAAGGCCATGACTGCCCTAGGCTTCGAAGGTCTGAAGAAAACGAGAGATGACCAAGCGAGTTGTTGTTATTGTTTAAAGGGGTGGGACAGTGAGGTCTTCTGCCCCATTGACCAAAGGAGATCGACAGGAAGATGAAAGAGGAGCCTGGCACAAGTAAGTAGACGTACCATACTGCATAATTCAGAAGAGGCTATACTCTGCCCCGCAAGTGACTATCCTGGGGATATCATTAGCGACATGCACAGGCTATTAGTGTAGCATATGATACTGCACAATAATAGGCCTACACTTCCATTAGCAGCATATCAGTTGGTTAGTTAGGAAATATTTGTAAGAAGGCAAAGAAGTGAAGAGCTTTGTCGTCCCATTTTGCAATTTTTAAATCCAAGTTACCTTGCCACATAAAAGTTATGCTGATTATTATAGATATGGTAACCTTAAGTTCTGAAATTTTTATCTATATGCTACTTCATTCGTAAAACGATCATTATTAATGCGACTTTAATGGCTAAGCCAAGGACATTACATCGTGGAAGGAAACTCCAATGACATGGGCAAGGCCTAACCTAAAAATTACAAGCAAGGTGAAATCCTAGTGTACGGTAATTGACAAAATTGTTTATTGAGCGATATAACTATGCATTCATCATAACTTTCGTCTCCTAGTGGACGCATCGTTATATTACATTACATTTATTTCGAAATAATGACTGAAACACGTTTTAAACGACCGCCAATTCGCGCCATCTTTACCGTTTTTATTTACAGGTAGTTTGTGATGTAGCAATTTACTTCCCTTGGATGCAGCGCTGCAATTTATCGCTTAAAAAAACGCGGCCATAGTCCAGTCCACGCTGCAGAAATAAGTGAGTACCGGTAACGTGATATTGTATGGACAAAAATACGTATAACATCAAGAATTATAGAATGCCGGGACAACATAATACATTATGTACACTTTCATCCAGTACATTTAATGTATATTCATGTACATTAATTCTCGACTATGAGCAGTTATAATCTTTCATTGACCAACCAAATGAACATTAACATCTACGATAGTGATTCGATGTACAAATTTATTTGTAACGATGGAACTTTTACGAATATATTGCTCGATAATGATGGAGGACTTTCGAGAGATGTCGGCGATTGAAGAATCTTCAACGGGAAGACAGAAGATACGAGACCCGATGATTGTTCGAGATGGAATCCATGTTCGAGGAACGAGGTTCGACGTCTGGAGGAGACGAGTATGCCGGGAAGGAAATCTTTCTGTTCCCGAGGTCGCAGTCCTTGTCCACTGGCGTTGAGCGGATTTGGTTTCAACAATTCACACCTGGGAGATGATCCAGCCAGGTATTTTCGAATACCTGATGATGAACTTCAGTTGTCTACAATACTAAGGTAGAAATGTTTTGCATTATCTAGTAGTTTGAGTATTTATTGCGGCATTTGTGAACAACAATTCTCTTTATTTAATTTAATTCGTGTATTTTCACTCCGATGTTTATTGAGTTTTATTCTACAAGATCGTATAAGATGATGGTCATTGGTCATCTATACTTGGAAATATTTTTTGATTCAGTTTCTGAACTGAAGTCAGTTGTTTGAGAAATTTATTTTCCATTGGGAAAATCTTAAAGGAAGTTTTTATTCGATGATTAACGATTTTTATTCGAGATCTCAGACATTTTGTCCTTGATATTTTTAATCAATTCTTTTTGTAAGAAGAATTCATAGTTAGGAGTAGAGATCTACGCGTGATATATTGTGAAATATCAACAAATACTATAAACAATTCGTCGATCTGGCAAGTTATATTCGTTATGATTACGACGTGAAGTTAAACATTTATGAACTTTCTTTGTGTAGAATGAAGTTACATTCAGTCGATGACAAACCTATTTTGAGTTGAAGGAAGGCTTTGCTCTTCAGTAAATGTAAATTATTTGAGACATATCTTTAGAAAGATAAATCATCCGACTATAGGAAAGTTAGATAAAATCTAATCCAGTCGTGATTGATCCTTATTGAACGATGAAATAACACGAGTTGTTATAAATACATAAATGTAACACTACGTTATTTGTCAATGTAGTATTGATGCATGCTGCTGCTCGTTTTGTATCGGCACGTGACGTGCACGCATGTCCTCTAGCGACGGACTGTGACCTTCCACGCTCTGTTCGGAACTACACTTCATTACACACGCCACGATTAGCCGATGTCGTCACCGGTTTGCGCATTACAGCCTCCGGCTCGTTACTTTATGAACGCACCTTATAGTTTGAAAGTGCGAATATTTTGATGTGAGCGTTTGAAGTTAGCTATGATTGTTGTATGTATGGAGTTTCGTCGGTCATTAACGACGGTATCAAGTGTTAGCAAGAATGTTTTGAAGTATGGATGTTTTTTAACGAGAAATGGCTTTAATAGAGGAAGTTTTGTAAATGTTATTGTTTGAAATACGAGATGCTTTAACGCTGTTCATTTTTACGTATTCTGTGTGTTAAGAGGGTAGTCCCTGCCAGGTGGCAAACAAGCTCGCCCCGTTATAAGCAAGGCCGAGCAACAAATAAGCCGAGATATTGCAGGTGTGTGTGTAGAAGAATCTGACAGCTGAGTCACAGCTATTATTTAATAACCAGTTCAGATATGCGGAAGGCACGCGCCTGAGAAATGTAAAATCTTAAACGGAATGCATGTCTCAATGCAGAGCCAGTAGAATGTTTAGATTATTTTATAATTTTGTAGAAGGCAGAATCCTTTATTTTTAACCAGTTATGTTAGGGTGTGTCTAAGGCGCTTTTCCAGCAGCAGTGGCGTGAATGAATAATTGTATTAGGCTGTTATTTTGTTAGTAAGTGTTATTTAGTATTTATTAATACATTTATATTCTTATACGCCTGGTCTCGTGTACCTTGATTATTCTATAAATTGAGACGTGTTATGGAACAGCCTATAATAGATAGGATGTCTATTTCTTTCCAACAAAGTCCTGAGATATTAAGGTAAGTTTGCACTATACCATATAAAGCTAGTTTGTTTTTATCCATAACATGTTCCAAGCTTACTGTGTATAATTCTGAAGACCTCGTTGGCGTGATTGCGATAGTTCATTAGCCGGGACTTGCACTTTTTATAATCCAGCTTTGCTTTGGATTGACCTTCTCGATTTTTACGGGTACAGTACAAAGGAAGGCTGCTAGATTTGTGCTCAACGATTTTAATCCTAGAAGTAGTGTAACTCGAATGATAGAAAAATAGGTTGGGAATCCTTCGAAGATGGACGAAATTCAGACTATATGCTATGTTTAACACTTACACTAATCGGCCAGCAGGGCCAGGTGGTTGGGATTTCCCAGACCTTCGCTTAGGTCTTAGAACCTTTCCCTAAACAGATGGATGGGTTTAAGGGAAGATTTAAATTTTGTGTAATTACTATAGTACAAAAAAAATGCGAAATGTGTATATTGTGTTAGATATTATTGTTGGCGATTTTCTGTATTTGTACAATTTGTCACCGGGGAATTATCCCAATTTGAAAATATTATATAATAACAATAAGAATAAAATACTTGAAATTTTGGACAGTTCTCTTCATTGCCGGGATTTAGGCCCCCCGTGGTGTAAGGGGTAGGATGTTGACAGAACTCCTACTCAAATGTCAACCTCACCTGCACGTGGTGCACCCTGCTTAAGACTGACGAGGCTCTGACGACCGAGTGACCTCCGGTATAAGAGGTCCTCCTCTACCAAGTGCCAACGGTTTCCTTGGAAGGCGTATGAGCGGGTAGAGGTTTAGGGCACTCTGCTGTCCTAGGGATGAGAAATTATCCCTGAAGGCGGAGGAACCATGATTGGTCAACGGCATCAGAATGTGGAAGGCAACGGGAAACCACCACATTAAATATTCCAAGAATACCCCATGGCTTTGCTCAATTTAAAATGTTCCGGAGTTTCAAGTTCCCCAATCGGATCTCCGGGGGGAACTAGGTTGAGAGGGGCTTTAAGAAGAGTGCAATGCTGCAAGGAACAGTACTGTTTAGGAACATGGAATGTGAGATCCATGTATCAAGGGAAACTAGATGTAGTCAAAAGAGAAATGGAGAGAATCGGCATCGACATATTGGGAATAAGTGAAATGAGGTGGTCTGGAATGGGAGAGTTTATTTCGGATGACTACACAGTATACTTTTCTGGACAAGACAACAACAAAAGTAATGGAGTAGCCTTCATAGTTAGTAACAGAGTAGGTAAAACTGTGATGGGTTGCAACTATAAAAATGATAGAATGATATCTATCAGATTTCAAGGTCAACCTTTCAATGTTACAGTCATTCAAGTTTATGTACCAACCATTGATGCTGAAAAGGACGTAGTTGACCAATTTTATGGAGATTTACAAGAACTACTACGGTCGACACCAAACAAGGATATCGTGTTCATAGTTGGAGATTGGAATGCTAAAGTGGGAAATCAAATAGTAAATGGTGTAACAGGACAATTTGGTCTTGGTACAACAAATGAAGCAGGACAAAGACTCATAGAATTCTGCCTAGATAATTCACTGATTATTACCAACACACTATTCCAGTTACCCAAAAGACGTCTATACACTTGGACTTCACCAGATGGCCAATACCGGAATCAAATTGATTACATAATTTGTAATAGTAGGTGGAAAAGTGCTATTCAATCTACTACAACAAGACCAGGCGCTGACTGCGGATCAGATCATGAATTATTAATTGCAAAATTCCGGTTGAAGTTGAGGAAAACGGCTAGAACTGCCTCCTCATACAGATTTGACCTGGGAAGAATTCCTTGCGATTATAGAGTAGAAGTCAGGAACAGATTTAATACATTACAGATTGGAGACAAAACCCCTGAAGAGTTGTGGACAGAAGTATCTGCTGCTGTTAAGCAGGAAGCAGAAAAATACATTCCCAAGGAAAAGAATATGAAGAAGGCCAAATGGTTATCGGATGAGGCACTGCAAATTGCAGAAGAACGAAGGAATGCAAAAATTAAAGGGGATAGATCAGCAATGTTTGAGTTTAATGCAGAGTTTAGAAGATTAGCTAGAAGAGATAAGAATATTTTTATAACTAATCAATGTAAGGAAGTTGAGGAAAATAACAGAATGGGCAAGACGAGGGAACTTAACAAGAAAATTAAAGATATCAAAGGAAAATTTCAGGCAAAATTTGGGATGGTAAAAGATAAAAATGGCAAAGATCTAACAGAAGCAGAGGACATTAAGGAAAGATGGATGGAATATGTAGAAGATCTGTATAAGAAAGAACCATGTATTATGGATAATGACGTCCATGTGCCCTTCGAACCAGAACCAGATATTTTGGAAACTGAAGTCAAATGGGCCCTAGAGAATATTGCTAAAAACAAAGCAAGTGGACATGATGGAATTCCAATAGAAATGTTCAAAGAAGTTGAAGATAGTGCAGTGAAAATTTTACATTCCATATGTCAGCAAATATGGAAAACCCAACAATGGCCAAAAGACTGGAAAAGTTCAGTATTCATCCCAATTCCTAAGAAGGGAAATTCTAAAGAATGCACGAATCACCGAACAATAGCACTTATCTCACATGCTAGCAAAGTCATGCTTAAAATCCTACAAAATAGACTACGCCAGTATGTAGACCGAGAGCTACCTGAAGAACAAGCTGGATTTCGTAAAGGAAGAGGGACCAGAGGTCAAATCGCCAACGTACGATGGATAATGGAGAAGGCAAGAGAGTTCCAGAAAGATGTATATTTTTGTTTTATTGATTATGCTAAAGCTTTTGACTGTGTTGATCATAATGAGTTATGGAAAGTACTAAAATACATGGGAGTACCAGAACATATCATTAACCTCATCCGGAACTTATACTCTGATCAAGAAGCTACAGTGAGAACCATATATGGAACAACTAAATGGGTTAAGATTCAAAAAGGAGTACGGCAAGGCTGTATATTGTCACCTTACCTTTTCAATCTGTATGCAGAACACATTATGAGGAATGTGGGGTTAGATGAAGAAGGAACAGGAATCAAAATAGCTGGGTTAAATATAAACAACCTGAGATATGCAGATGATACAATCCTGATGGCTGAAACTGAAGAAGATTTAAAAAACCTCTTACTGAAAGTGAAAGAGGAAAGTTCAAAGGCTGGACTAATGTTGAATGTCAAGAAAACAAAAATTATGACAACTACAACTGTCAATTCATGGCAAGTAGGAGGAGAAAAAATGGAGATAGTCTCTGTTTTTAACTATCTTGGCTCACAGATTTCTGCCGATGGTGACTGCAGTCATGAGATCAAAAGACGATTGCTACTTGGTAGACAGGCATTGTCAAATCTGGACAATGTCTTAAGGAGTAGAGACCTAACCTTAACAACAAAGATCCGTATAGTAAGGGCTATGGTTTTTCCAGTTGTGATGCACGGATTTGAGACCTGGACCATAAGAAAAGCTGAACGCCGTAGAATAGATTCCTTTGAATTATGGTGTTGGAGAAAAGTTCTTCGAGTTCCATGGACTGCGAAGAGAACCAATAAGTCAGTTTTATAGCAAATTAAACCAGTGTGTTCCTTGGAGAGCTTAATCCTGAAACAAAAACTGGGCTACTTTGGACACATCATGAGAAGACATGATTCATTAGAGAAGACCTTAATGCTGGGGAAGATAGAAGGCACAAGCAGAAGAGGGAGGCAAAGAATGAGATAGATGGATGGATGGCATCACTGAAGCACTAAATTCCAGCTTGGAAAATCTTCGGGAGGCAGTGCAGGACAGAAGAAATTGGCGTAGTTTAGTACATGGGGTCATGGAGAGTCGGAATCGGCTAAACGAATAGAGAGAGGCACAAATCAACGATCTTTCACCAAACTGAACCAAATATACGTACATACCCTTTGGAACCCTGCGATTAACACTGTCTACTTGAAATTTCGGACAACCCGACCCATTTCCTGGATATAGGCCCCTTTGGCACAACTCTACACCGTTTCACAGAACCTGATCACAATAATAATTTAATGGATCACAGTTTAACATATTTAAAATACATCAACATTAACGCAACAACCACGGAAGTGAAAAATAACATCTGTAAATAAGATTGACAAGTTTTTAAGGACATATGTACCGTATATATATGTGTGCATAAGTGTAATACATAAACATCCTGAACAGGATCTGAGGATGAACATTAGACGTTCGAAACATGTCAGCTAATTTAAGTACCCCCACTTCATTGTACATAAAAGTGTTTCATTTTGTGATAAATATCTTATGTAGTGTTTTCATTCTAGGGCACATAAATACTTGTTTCCCCGCCTAATGTCATTGGGCACAAAAATGTGTGTTGACCGACTGAAAAGCTTTCTTTATTAGATTTAGACGAAACTGAAAAATGGCTTCTATCAAAATTTTGCAGAACTCAATCAAATTGTACGTAATTACCTTTTGGAACCCTGCGAAAAACACTGATTACTTCAAATTTGGAAATCCCTCTCTATTACCTACATTTAAGCCGTTTGGCACATATACGAAACATCGAGTTTGTCGTAAAAGGACCAATCTACACTTATTTATGTCTCACAAAACATGAAACAAAACTAGGGACGAAGTATTTGGTTCAGTTCGGTGAAACAATGCAGATTTGTATTAAGTCTGAACGAGACGCGAAAACCACGTTTTAAGGTCCTTGAACCAACCTTGTCGGAAGTATTTCAGTGTTGTTGTAGGGGTTCAAAAATGGTCGGAATTGAGGTGTAACTGGAACAATATTTAGACGAGTCTACTGTTCGCTGGCAATACGAACTGCAACACGCCATCCCTATCTACAGTATGCTCTGGGGGGGAATTGAGGTGTAACTGTAAGAATATTTAGACGAGTCTACTGTTGGCTGGCAATACGAACTGCATCACGCCACCCCTATCTATGCTCTGGGGCGTAATTGAGGTGTAACTGTAAGAATATTTAAATGAGTCTACTGTTGGCTGGCAATACGACTTGCATCACGCCACCCCTATCTATGCTCTGGGGCGGAATTGAGAAAAGAGTTACATTTTGCGCAGCCTACAAAATTACAATCATGGAGAGCAATTAGTGAAAATCAATTTCCTGGGTCCCTTACAAAAGTTATCAACATGCATAGCTGTAGGCCACATCTGGTCACTTAATATTAGGCCTCTGTACAAATGCGATGATGTTGGGGCAGATCATTGAGGTCATCAGCTTCAATACGTAGTGTTGATACTTACAAATATGTTTTGGCGTTCTAGGACCATTTCCCTACAGTGCTATGTCGCATAAAATTATACTATTGCTACCTCAGGGGCTCAGGAAAGCCGAAGTTTCTTGAAGAGCTCCAATCATTTTACCACAGCGCTATGCGGTATAAGACGATACTATTTCACCCCACTTTTCTAATAGAAAATGGAACAGGGTCAGCGTCTTTTATTGTGCTTATTCCTTTTTCTTATAAATTTGTATATGCCTTGGTAAATTACATGCGGCCATAGTAAGTAGTTGTTTCTATTATCAATAGCGTTGGGGGCCAATGACCTGGATGTTGGGTCCATTATACAGTACTTCTAATCACCACCACAAATTCTTCCTCAACAGTGATACCGGTATTTAAAATATCTTTTCTGTTAGTAGGTAAGTTCGCTGTGTCAGTTGAATAGTAGTGTCATTATCATTCTTAAAATACGTATATAAATAAATAAGTACACTATATGTATATATAATTCACCGCTTTGGAGTGTTATCTGACGAGGGAGTTTAAGGAGACTTTGAATCTTCATTCCACCGGGCGAAGCTAGTAGTTTATAGGTCAGTCCTGTTCACTTTATGGTTCATCTGCTGCTGTGTCAGAGCACTACATTATAACATACTTAGTCAGTTGCACAGTTGGTTACAGTTGTCTCGTTATGTTAGTTTAAATACAAAAAACTCCTCCAGCAAAAGTTCGGTAATCACACAAATCAACATGAGCAGTCTCACGAGCCATGAGCGAACATTGGAATAAGCATTCAACCTATAATGATCACGGACACATCATGAAAGGTTTTGGATTTCCATCCAACTCAACACCAGAGGATATAACTCAACAGCCATATAACATACAAAGACGGGGACGGCTTCACAATTAAAATTACGAGAATTTGTTGGATATAATTTTGGTTACAATAAAGCTCAGTATGAGGCACATACAACAACCATAACTATCCAAGGTTTGCAACGATTGAGGCTCCTCAAAATCCTAAACCAGAGCAGTGAACTAGTCGAAAAAAGAATAGACTTACATTACTGAACCAATGTGTATATTGAAAAGCTGTGTGATAATAATAGCAATGATTTTCTCTCATCTGCAGCCAACTTGTTGATTTATCAGCTGCAGCACCATTTTTCCAATTCCTCTCTGACAGGTGACCGTCTCCAGCACCTTCGTGAAATAACATAAGAGGAGGAGCGATCTTTGGATTTGGGGTCCTTCCGATCTCGAGCTGGTTTATGAATACACGTTACTGTGGCATTCAGGGATCTTACATTCCTAGGTACAATTCAAGTATCCAATGCCTTATGAAAAGGAAAAAAATCAGGACATCTTCTAGAGGTATGTCATCTAATCCAGCTGCTTCTCCCGATGTAATCTTATTGAGGGCCAATCAAAAGAGTGAATATCACCGGAAAATTATGTTGTTGAAGATATTTCATAGGTTGTTTTTAATAATGGGTTAATGTGACAATAGCTGATGAACAATTAGGTCGGCTTTATATTTACAATGGGTAGGGCCATTACCGAGGCGAACTTATGGACCCATGACTGCTCTTGCTCCAAACACAGGCAGTCGTTAAATTTGCCCTCTCACCTATCTTAGCCTGAGAAATGGAGGAGAGAAATGTCTGGCGTGAATTGATGCATCCTCGGCCAAATGATGTTCCTCAAACTGTTTGTAATATTCTACAAGGAGATACGATGTATCAGGTCTTGATATATATATTGAGACCGATAGACTCATTATCAATGATGAGATTCGAACCCAGATCAATTATCAGGAAGAAGAACGCTCGAACTCGCATGAGGAAGGGAATGCAAAGTCTACCATAAAATTGCAACACAGCAGGTGATGCTTTTAGAAGGCCTCAAAATTTTTGTAAAATTATGTTGTTATAATTATTTTTGAAGAGGATTTGAAGAGATTAAAAATTAAGAATTATTAAGGAAATTATTCTCATCATGAAATTATATTACTGTAAGAAGAACTGAATATTCTATGTAACTCATTTGACTTGAGAGTTGAACTATAATAGCTACAGTATTTAGTTTTGCAGCTGTTGGCATTCATGCCCTTGAGTGAGAATTGAAAAATGGCAATTACTTGTTTATACTCGTATGAACTCGAACAATTATCAGAAGTATGTCATTAAGTATGCTGGACAATCTCATCCAATCAACCTACTTAAGGCTCAGTGTTGTTTATAAACTAACTTCTTGCGGCCTTACTGACATGAGAATGAATCCTATGTTTTGCTTTTGGTATTGGTGAGGATACTAAGTTCCCTTATTGCACGTATATTCGATATTTCTAGTTTCAAAACGGTCTGGGTT
Organism: Meconema thalassinum; assembly: GCA_946902985.2. Taxonomy (NCBI): domain Eukaryota; kingdom Metazoa; phylum Arthropoda; class Insecta; order Orthoptera; family Tettigoniidae; genus Meconema; species Meconema thalassinum. Next base: position 198,351,853 of record OX336395.1, read on the forward strand.
ATAACCTAGTTACAATATTCAACTGCTGAAGACCCAGGGACATACTATTGTGACGTTTCATTCCCTTCCTCATGCGAGTTCGAGCGATCTTCTTCCTGATAATTGATCTGGGTTCGAATCTCATCATTGACAATGAGTCTATCAGTCTCAATATATATCAAGACCTGATACAACATATCTCCTTGTAGAATATTACAAACAGTTACACAGTTACATGATTGTGGCTGATCAAACCACCCACCAGAATGGACACTTATGGGCATTTATCAAACGTCTTCACGGAATGAAACTCAGATGCTAGAAGCCTTTAAACCGAGTGACAATGTTGTTATATGGCTTCAAAGAGATAATTTCAGATTCGCCTTCAAGTGAAATCTTGAAATATTAAGACTACCCCATCTAGCCTTAGATAAAAGCTGTTCCTTATTTAGTAGGTTGCTTTTCAGAATCTAATTTCATTCCAGATTCACACAGTGTTTTCTCAACATTAGATCCCATGTCTCTTACCCAGGGCACACTTGCATGTATTGTGTTCAACTTGGATATTAGAGCCCTCAAGGAGGCTGACTTTGAGCCCCTATACATTTCATTAGTAAGGTAATTCTTACAAATTCAATGGTATCTGTGATGACTGGGAGGATGCAGCTGTGTCCATATGCCAGGTAACATTCGCATGTTTGCCTACATTTAAGGCAAACATTTCCTGAGCACAGAGGAAATATAACAACTCATATCATGTAAGGTAGCAAAAGAGAACTAACACAGATTGTAAAAAAAAATTTAAAAAAAATGAGACTTTAATGTACGACATCTTACTTGCTCTCATGAATGCATCATGTTCTAATCTTCAAATCATAATTCTAACCTCTGGAAGTGCCAGATATCAAACCAGTGGCTTATGTACAAAGGCTTTAACAGTCACAACTGGACCATTCTAACCTATGGAAGTGCCAGATATCAAAGCAGTGTCTTATGTACAAAGGCTTCAACAGTCACAACTGGACCATTCTAATTCTGGAATGATATTATTTATTTCCTGAGCATAGAGGAAATACAACAGCTCATGTAATATTTGGTTGAAAAGAGAACAAAACTAATATACAGAACGCAAACAAATACAAGATGTTCAGTAAAGAACATATAGCCTACCTTCTCAAAAATGCATAGGTATACTTTTAACTCATTGTCCTTTCAAGGAGTATAATTGATTGTTGGTTGTAGTAGCATGTTGAATAACAACATGGTATATTATAAACTGATTGATTGAATCCTCACTTGAATTATACATACACTTACTAATACAGCCATCATAATGACACAGGTTAGTAGTAAGTATTCAAGACTCACCAAAGTACACGGGGCTAAATGACCATGAAGTCCAAAATTCTCAAATGAAACAAAACAACAGCTTCCTACCCAAATCCTTCCACGTTTCAAAGTACACAGACATTACAGTGACACAGGTTGTATGACAACTTCTACACACACCTAAATAACGGTGCTACATGATCACGATGCCACAAAGCCCCTTCAGAAGCAGCGACAGCAACAACAACAAACAGCAGACTCTACCACGGATCAACAACAGCTTCCTACACAAATCCTTTCTCATTTACTGTACAAGTACACACATCCAAGAACACAGGGCCGAAAAGCCCCTAAAGAATCAACAACAACTTATACGCGGATCAAACACAAAAAAATGTAATCACTGTAGTCCAGTATTAAAATATGTGGTGTGATAAGTATATACAATATTTCCAATTGCAAATACACGCAATGAATAAAGATTATAACGTGTGAGTAGTTATAAGTCAATATACATAAAACAAAGAAGTAAAAAAAATTGAAGCCGCTAGGATTTCAACCTCAAACCATATGATTCGGAGTCTAGCACGTTGCTACACATGCCCACTACACTAAGCAAGGTTAACAACTGCTTTAGCACAACTGCCTAGCATATTTTTTTGTCTTGGAATGAACGATTTCATTAGCATTTTCTGCCGTCCTTTATACACCATTTGATACCAAATTTGAATTATTTTGTTCAGTATATTCCTGGAAGACTATTAAGCTACTAATATATGGACTAGAGAGAATACTATATCCTCCATTTTGAATCAACGGGACGTCACGGCCCAGCACGGGCAGCCTGTTCTGTTAGTCACTTCTATATAATATTCTATTATAAGATGTTAATAACCTATGGGTAACCCCTTGAGAACAGTAAAAGCCACCCTCTGTACTATAAACGGATCTGGAGAGGCCGGGCCTTGTTGAATCGTATGTAACGGTTAGGCTATAATACTTGCATGATGCATACGTCCACCATCTGGAAACTATTTGGCTGGTGATCTTTTAGTTTGGGTAAAAGACACTTGCCAGATTATGGTATATTGTTGAAAAAATTGGTAGAGATCGTATGATTAGGTTAGTCGTAAGTTGATTTAAGCTTAAACCATTCGAGTGGGCGCCATTTCTTTTTCGTTACGATGGCGGCAATAAACAACATGACACTGAGTTTTCCCTTGATAGTGCTACCTCTGTACCAAAGTTGCTTCAATTAGGTTACATTGTGTTGAAATTGATACGGGGGATCGATTTTCACACATACACGGCCGCCATCTTCAAACTATTTGGCTGATGACCATGCTGTTTGGTCAAAGACGCTTCCCACATGAAGGTATGTTACTGCAAAATTTGGTAGAGAAACGATGATTAGGTCAGTAGTAATTTGAATTAAGCTTTGAACATTTGGGTGGCCACCAATACGTTTCCGTCAAGATGGCAGCGATATAAAACATGACACTGAGGTGTTCTTAGCTAGTGCTACCTCTGCACCAAATTTCGTTCTATTCGGTTTCATCGAGTTTGAATTGATACGGCGGGACAGATATGCACACTCACAAACACAGACAGACTGACAACTTTCGTCCAGTGTCGAACTCACAAGTCTACTTTTAATTTTTGCAAAAATCGAAAGTTGGCTAAAACAAAAATAAGGAAATAAGGTACCTACATTTCTCAAATCTTGGTCTTTTGATGTAGATGGTAATTCCCCTTTGATGAATGGAACAATCTCGGTATCCACATGTTCATCAATAACAATATCCTTGTTATCCTCAAATTCTTGCTTGATATAAGTTCCCTGCACAGAAGCAATAATAGATTCAGCTCGACAACATGCACCATACAAATTAATGTCAACAGTAGAATAGCATTCATTCTAGACTTTTACCTTGTTTCACACACCTAGGATTATTTCAAATCTTTCATTTACAATGTTAAAAGATCAGAAATTATCCTGAGAATGGTAATTGCAAAAACTCACACATCATAGAGTTAATTTTGTGTTAATTACCTAATTTCAACATTTTTAGATAGATAGATAGATTTTTATTAATTCCATTTGATCAAATACATGCATTCAATACATTTTTGATATAGGACATGTCAGAATTTACATCTATAAAATAAAAGAACTAACAGGTATATATTACTAATATTATAACTATTTAACTTATTATAATAGCAAATCTTAATAGATACAATCTTATTGCACAACTATTTACACTTCACTCTATTATCATAATATGAAAACTTAATTCTATAAATACAACAACATGTATAACAATTAAATTAAAAAAGTAAAATATAATTATAGATTTCATCGGTCCTATACGCTAAGATATTCAACTACTGAGTAAAAACAATGGCACTGCAGATAAGCTTTCAACATTCTATCAAAGGTTTTTATTTTTGGGGCCAGTTTTATATACTGGGGTAGTTTATTGTATAATTTAACTCCAGTGTGAAAAGTTCCTTTTTGATATATGCTTGTGTGTGTGTGAAATATGAATGTTTTGATTTTGTCTTGCGTTATGCCTATGAACATCATTGTTTGTTTTAAGAAAAACATCTTTATTCATTAAATTCTTTTTAAAAAACATAATACTTTCAAAGATATATATGCAGGGCAGTGGGAGAATGTTTAAATCTTTAAACAGAGGTCTACATGATTCTCTAGAGTTTACATTTGCCATAATTCTAATCGACCTCTTTTGTATCCTAAACGTGCTTAGTACATCTGGCGACATACCCCAAAATATGATCCCATATCTTAAGTATGAATGGAAATAAGCAAAATAAGTATTTCTTAATGTGTGCATGCTAGTGCAGGTTTTCAAAATACGTAACGCAAAGCACATCGAGTTCAGTTTAGTATTCAGATATTGTATATGTTTATTCCATTTCAAGTCTTGTTGTATCCATAGTCCTAAAAACTTTGTTTCTGATTTATTATCTATTTGATGACCATTTAATGTTATATTGGGTTTCGCAGGATTCCTATTCTGTATAGTGTGGAAATTCAGACATACTGTTTTTTTATAGTTTATTATGAGGCGATTATCTTGTGACCATTTGGTTAATTCTCCTGTAACGGAGTCAGCAGACTGCTGTATGACCTGTTTAGTTTCACCTTTTATTACGAGTGTTGTATCGTCCGCAAACAAAATTTCCTTATGTGAATGAACGTTCTGTGTTATATCATTGATATATAGAAGAAAGAGTAGTGGGCCCAAAACCGATCCCTGGGGTACTCCAAATTCAATAATTCCCTCATTGGACAATGTTTCATTAAGTAATTTGGTTCCATCATCCTTGTGTCTCAAGCTTACTATTTGTTTACGCCTTGTTAAGTAAGACTCTATCCATTTATTAGCTAGACTCTAATACCATATTGATTTAGTTTGGTAAGGAGGATTTTATGGTCAACAACATCAAATGCTTTCGATAAATCCAAGAATAGGCCAGTTACATGTTCCTTATTGTCAATTATTTTCAGTATACAATTACTACATTCGTAAATTGCTGTCTGTGTAGATTTTTCCGTTCTGAATCCATGTTGTGAGTTTGATAATATTTTATTTTTTTCTATGAAACTTATCAGTCTCTTATACATAATTTTTTCCACAATTTTTGCAATACCAGTTGGTAAAGTAATAGGACGATAGTTATCTAATTCATCTTTTGAACCGTTTTTGTGCACTGGAATTACTTTTGATAACTTCAAAATATCCGGGTAAGTTCCTGAGAGAATTGAACTGTTTATTAAGTGCGTAAGTGGATTTATTATATTTTCTGCACATTTCTTTAAAATTGCATCAGGGATGCCATCAATGCCAGCACAGAATTTATTTTTTGGCTCTTTTATAACTATTCTTACCTCTTCACTTGTGACATGAGTTATAAATAAAGAATCACTGCATATATTTATTTTATTATTAGAATTTAGTGTATTTACCTGTGATTTGTTTAATAATTTTTGTGGAATTTCCAGAAAATAGTCATTAAAAGTGTTTGCTATTTCCTCTGGATTATTAATCACTTTATTATTTCTGGTCAGTGTAATGTTCCTTTGTATTTTAGCAGATTTTCCAGTTTCTTTCTTTATCACGGACCACATAGCCCTGTTTTTATTAGATGATTGGGAAATAAAATTATCATTATGCATTTTCTTTGCTAGTCTTATTACCTTATTTAATATGCTAGCGTATGTTTTGTAGTATAAATTGAATTCAGGTGTTGTGTGGTATTGTTTATATAATTTGTGTAGAAATTCCTTTCTTTGACATGAATTTATAATCCCTGTTGTTATCCAATTGCTAGTTTTGTTATTTTGAAGAGTTATTCGTTTAAAGGGGAATGCTATTTCAAAATAGTGTTTTAGGGTACTGTTAAATGCATTAAATTTATCATTTACATTTTCTAGTTCATAGATTTCTGACCATGTTTCCTTATTTAATAAGTCATTGAAATATGTAACATTTATTTCAGTGAATGACCTGCACTTTGATTTTACTCCATTATCATTATTACTGATTGTTCCGGATACTTAAAAACTCAGTATTTGTCCATGGTGGTCACTAAAACCCGGACAATAGACTTCTATTGAATGGTGATATTTATCTGTATTTATAAAAATTTGATCAGGATTGGTTTCACTAAATCTTGTTATTCTTGTTGGGGTATTTACTGTAGGTTTCAGTCCATAGGAAATTAGTAACTGTGTTAATAATTCACAATTTCTATCAAATTTTAAGAAATACACATTTACATCCCCACAAATTATTATATCGAAATTTACTTTGCTCATGTTATTGAGTAACAATTCTAATTTATCTATAAATAAAGGAAACTTTCCTGACGGAGAACGGTATACGCATACAATTATTAACTTAAACTGCTGTATTTTTACGGCAGAGAATTCAAAATCCTGTTCCATAATTAGATAATCATAAGCTGTTACCTGTTCATGATCTAAATTATTTCTTAAGAAGATGCAAGTACCACCATGGCTAATATTAGATCTAGAGTATTTACTAGCTTGTATAAACCCTGGGAATTGAATTAATTCGAGTTGTTCCTCTTTCAGCCAATGTTCTGAAATACATAGTGCTGAGATGTCTTTAAGTTCATTTTTAAGCATTAGATTTATGTAATCAATTTTATTATAAAGAAACTGGACATTCTGGTGGTAAATTTTAAATTTGTTACTTTTGCAAGCTTGTGTTGGTGATTTATTTACATTATTATTATCATAATTGTTATTATTATTGTTGCTAGACAATTCCGAAATACCATTGTTGCACTCCAATAAATTTGACTTCAAAAGATCTGAATGCCAAACCTTACGTTTGACTTCTTCTACCAGTTTCCCTGCTTCCACTCTAATGATATTACTGTTGAATTATTCTTACCATTTGAATTTACAATTTTGCAGATTTCATCACTAAGATACTCTTTTCCTAATCTATTTAAGTGTAGGCCATGCCGAGTGTGGAACTTCCTGTCTAATTTACTTACATCTACAATTTGGACATTTGGAAAACTCTTACAAATTTTATGAATTTTTCCATTTGTAACCTCTATTTCTACATTCACACATGATTTGGGAATTAAATCGTATCTCTGCGGAATGTTTACAATAATGACATTTGTTTTTTGCATGGATGGCAATGTACCCTTTAAATCTTTGATTACCTTTATGTAACTTATACTGCACTTTCAAGGCTCCGAATGCTAGTCACAGTGATACGGCGATCAAGTTTCCACCGCAGTACATGATATAGCACAATTCAAGTAGCTACACTGATATAATTTCATATAATTTCACCATCACGATTACTATTCACTTAAATTATATGAAACAAATATAGGATGATGGAGGGATTTAATGCAAGTTAGTTATAGAGGGAAGGGTCGAGGACAAGATCTGAAGGCGTAGGTCAAGGTCAGAATATGTTAGACAGATTGGCTTGGATGCAGGGTGTAGTAGTTATGAAGAGATGAAACGATTAGCTCAGGACAGGGAGGCATACCGAAAGGCTTAAGACTCAAACAACACACTAGAAAAAGGATCAAGAAATCAAGTGGTCATGATGCAAAGAAACATGGAATCCTCCTTAGATGTCCTGGTTTTGCCTACTCACACTTAATATGCTCAGAATCCATAGAAGGCATTTTGCTAAATTAACTGAACACCTTAACCTTAAAAATCGAGGGTTTAGCAGAGATGTATTCAAAACTTATTTCATGAAGTACAAAAAATTACTACTTTCATTATGGAGCTTCAGCAACATATATAGTATAATATATTGCGTTACTGCATTGACATTATCTACAACAGGGTCTAGGTTGCATAGCATTATAACAAAATATAATTTTCTTCTGATGTTCAAATTCAAAACAGAAAATTATATCGACTTAAAATCTTCTTATGATTTTACAGTGAAAAAGCATTTGAATTTATTCCAAAAGAAGGTATAGTGTGCACTTCACATTCCTCTCTAACAGTAGTTTCATCTTTTGACCTTACTAGGTATTCAAAACATGTAATGTATCTTTGAACCTCACCTGGCCTAGTTTGCCTCAATTTAGTTTTTGTAGATTTCTACCCATCAAACCTTTTGCAGGATTCTTGTAGGATACAATCGCCCACAGTACAGACATGATTCATTGTCTATGATGAGATTCGAACCCAGATCGATTATCAGGAAGAAGAGTGCTCGAACTCGCATGACGAAGGAAATGAAGAACTTTTGTAAAATTATGTTGTTATTATTATTATTATTATTGAAGAGGATTTGAGGAGAATAAAAATTAAGAATTATTTAGGAAATATTCTTATCATGAAATTGTATTGCTTTAAGAAGATCTACAATTTCATAGAACTCATTTGACTTGAGACTTGAACTATATTATCTAAAGTATTTTATTTCGCAGCTGTTTGCATTGATGCCCATGAGTGAGAATTGAATAATGTCAACTACTTCTTCATACTCGTATGAACTCGAACAATTATCAGAAGTATCTCATGAAGTATGCTTGACAATCTCATCCAATCAACCTACTTAAAGCTGAGTCTTGTATATAAACTAACTTCTTGCAGCCTTACTGACATGAGAATGTATCCCATGTTGTGTTTTTGGTATTGCTGAGGATACTAAGTTACCTTATTGCACATATGTTGGATATTTCTACTTACAAAAAGGTCTGTATTAAAAACCTAGTCCCCATCTTTCACTGCTGAAGTACCCAGGGACATAATATTGTGAATAAGGATGTCAAGGTAATTTTCAGCACAAAAAAAAATCCTTTAACTTTTCATCTACTGAGCATAGCTCCAAGAAGCCTTTAAACCGAGTTGTCAATGTTGTTATATGGCTTCAAAGTGATAATTTCAGTTTCCCCTTCATGTGAAATCTGGAAATATTAAGACTACCCCATCTAGCCTTAGATAAAAAGCTGTTCCTTATTTTGTACGTTGCTTTTCAGAAACTTCTACAATCTCCTAAATCGTCCATCAGCAGCTGCTGAAGACTTCCTTTGTGATTGCCGCAACAACCTGAACAACTGTGGTTGGCAGTACCTCCTACTTACCATGAATTCAGTGCAGTTCTCACCCAATTGAAACCCAGAAAAGCACCTGGCCCAAATAACATCCCTCTGGAACTAATTCAAGCCGGAGGTCATTCCCTCAAAACAAGGATTTTCACCCTTATCCTCAGAAACTGGAGACCTAAAGAATGCCACTATCGTCACTATCTTTAAAAAGGCTGATCGCAGTGTTTGTGGCAACTACCGTGGCATATCATTGCTATCAATTGTGGGGAAGATTCTTGCAAGAATTCTACTTAACCGCCTCAAGTTTATCTCTGAGAAGCTCCTCCCAGAGTCTCAATGCGGATTTAGAGCTTCCAGAAGCACAATTGACTTTTTTCTGTGTGAGACAGCTACAAGAAAAATGTAGAGAACAGAATCCACTCTTCTTAGTCTTTTATGACTTGGAAAAGGCATTTGATTCAGTTCCAAGACCAGCCATGTGGGCGGTGCTGAAACGGTTTGGTTGCCCTCAGCGTTTTGTAGATCTAATCATGGCTCTCCATGATGGCATGACAGGTCAGGTTTGCCATCAGAATAAGATGTCCAATGAATTTCCTATTACCCACGGACTGAAACAAGGATGTGTACTGGCTCCAATGCTTTTCGTGCTGTACTTGGCTGCAATGCTTTATGATTCACCCACAAACATCCCAGGTGTGGAAGTTAAGTATCGTTTTGATGGAGGGCTTTTCAACCTAACTCGTCTCCGCTCGTTGAGGAAAACTCAGGTCACTAAGGTTACTAACATGCTGTATGCAGATGACGCTGCGTCGCCAACTCTCACACCAGAAGAGCTGCAAGAGTCTGTTAATTGTTACAAAAGTGCATGTGATCGCTTTGGTCTTACCATAAATGTCAATAAGACTAAAGTCTTGGCACAACCTTCACCAGGCACACCTCTTCCTCAGTTCAATATCTCCATCTCAAATTTGCCATTAGAACAGGTAGACCACTTCTCGTACCTGGGCAGTACCATTTCTGTGAGCTGTACGTGTTAGCAGGATGTGGATAAGAGAATTGGCGCAGCCCAAGCAGCATATGGATGATTAGCGCACCGGGTCTTCATGAATAAAAGATCTGTCCATGAGTACAAAACTTATGGTGTACAAAGCAGTAGTCATTTCTACATTGTTGTATGGCGGTGAAACGTGGACCCTTTACCGACGTGATCTTAGGAAGCTTGAGCGTTTCCACCTGCAAAAACTTCGATCAATCCTGAGGATTAAATGGGAAGTCCGCATTACCAATATTGCTGTTCTGGAAAAGGCTCAAATCAACAGCATAGAATCATCCATAACAGGTCACCAATTTAGATGGATTGGTCATGTCCATCGGATGGATGATGTGAGATTACCTCGTCAAATGCTATATGGTGAGCTATGCTATGGCACCAGACCTCATGGTGGACTTAAAAGACGCACTACAAGGACCAATTTAAGCAGACCCTGAAATAGACAGGTCTTGATTCACAAACCTGGGACACGCTGGCTGAAGACCACTCGGATACTGTAAAGACGTTTGAAAGGGATCGACGCGCACATGAAGAGGCCAAGCGTCAAGCTAGGAAACTTCGAGCAGCCCAACCACGTCCTCCTTCAGTAATACTATGTGACTTGTGTGGTCGCTTGTTCCATGCCAGGATTGGACTCTTTAGTCACCGTAAACACATCCACAAACTGGACTGAAGGAAGAAGATTTATACTCGGATTCGAGTTAAAGCCGATGATGATGATGATGATGATGATGATGATATAGTGATTCCTCAACACACAGAATATCATACTTCTTTAACGAACATTAGATCTCAAGTCTGCTACCTAAGGGACACTTGAATGTAATGTGTTCAAATGGGAAATTAACACCCTCGAGGAGGCTGTCTTTGTGCTCCTATACATTCGATTAATAAGGTAAATTCCTACAAATTCAGTGGTATCTGTGATGACTGGGAGGATGCAGCTGTGTCCATATGTCAGGAACCATTCGCATATTTGCCTACATTTAAGACAAACATTTCCTGTGTACAGAGAAATTATAAAAGTTCATATCATGTATGGTAGCAAAAGGGAACTAACACAGATTTTAAAAGGAGAAAATAATTAAGACAATAACGCACCACATCTTGCTTGTTCTTATGAATGCATCGTGTTCTAACCTACAAATCATAATTTTAACCTCTAGAAGTGCCAAATATAAAACCAGTGCCTTATGGACAATGGCTTTTACAGTCACAACTGGACCATTCTAATTCTGAAATGATATTATGTAATTCCTGAGCAAGGAGGAAATACAACAGCGCATGTAACATTTGGTTGAAAAGAGAACAAAACTAAAATATAGACTGCAAACAAAAACAAGATGTTCAGTAAAGAACATATAGCCTACTTTCTCCTAAATGCATGGTTCTAATTATAACTCATTGTCCTTTTCAAGAAGCAAAATTCAATGTTGGGTGTAGTAGCATGTTGAATAACAACATGCTATATTACACATTGATTGATTGAATCTTCACCTGAATCTTATATACACTTACAAATATAGCCATCACAATGACGCAGGTTAGCAGTGAATATTAAATACTCCACAAAGTACACTGGGCTAAATGACCATGATGTCCAAACCTCTCCAATGAGACAAAACAACGGCTTCCTACCCAAATCCTTCCTTGTTTAAAAGTACACACACAGACATCACAGTGACACTGGTTGTCAGACAACTTCTACACACACCTAAATACATGGTGCTACATGACCACGATGCCGAAAAGCCCCATAATTGCCAACAACAGCAACAACAAGAAACGGCCACTAGGATTTAAACCTCAAACCTTAAGATTCGGAGTCTTGCACGCTACCACGCTGCTACACATGCCCACTACACTAAGCAAAGTTAACAACTGCTTAGCATATTTCATTTGTCTTGGAATGAACGATTTCATTAGCATTTTCTGCCGTCCTTTATAAACCACTAGCTGAAGTACCCGTGCTTCGCTACGCGTCATAAATAAATTAAAATGTGAAGGTGAGAGTTAAAACAGGGGATAGGCGAGGTGCTATGTAGAGGGAGATTAAGGATGGAACATTTTGTCCAACTACACCGCTCGGCGTTGACCGTGTTTTATAGCACAAATTTAGGTTTTACTCGCTAACGGTTGAAGATACCTTTCGGATAGAAAATGTAATTTTAAACCTCGTATATACCATCAAAAGTTTACTATTTCTTAGATGGTCGCCAGCCTTAAATAGTGCAAAGTATTGAAATCAAAAGTAACCTATTTGTTAACCAGGTAAATCAGCTACTTCCATGTAAAATTCATGTAAATCCTACCAGTGGTACTTGCGTGATTGAGTAATACACAGACACATCATCTCATTTATAGCCTCGCTTCGCTCGCGTCATAGTCGTGTCATATTGTTATTCAATGAATTGCAGGTTTAACCCCATTAACACCCCTTTAGAACCTGAATATCCAAAAATCCCTCCTTAGTAGACGTTTTCGACACGCAACAAACATATCCCCAAAATATCATTCTTCTAACTTTAATAGTTTGGGTTGGTCGATGAGAGTGAACATCCAAAAAGCCTTCCTTAGGGGACGTTTTTCTTCCAGAATTTCACCCCTCCCCATAGGCCCCTCAAATTTGATTTATGAAAAAACGGTCGAACACCTATTTATTTTATTTATTTACTTTTAAGCTGATTGATTTCCTCCGAGTTTCAAACTCCTCGCCTATGAAGAGATACACGCTCCGTTAGGAATCTTTCAACCCCCACTTTTCATCCCTTTCACCTCAAAATAGACACTATATCGAAAAACCATTAGACATGTGTCAGCTTATTTTTAATGATTAGTATATATGCCAAGTATCACATCCCCAAATGAAACCACTCGTGAGATATTGTTATTCAATGAAATGCACGTTTACCCCCTTAACACCCTTTTAGAACCTGAATATTCAAAACTCTTTCCTTAGTGGACGTTTTCGACATACAACGAACATATCCCCAAAATTTCATGTTTCTAACTTGAATAATTTTGGCTGGGCGATGATGAGTGAGTGAGTCAGTCAGGACATTTCCTTTCATTTATTTTTGATAATTTCACCCCTCCCCATGAACCCCTTAAATTTGATTTATGAAACAAACGATCGAACACCTATTTACTTATTTAAAGCTGTTTTCCCCCCTGAGTTTGATGAGTGAGTAAGTGAGTCAATCAGTTAGAACACTTTCTTTCCTGTTTCCCCCCCCCCCCCCAGAAATTCACCCCTCTCCAAGGGCCCCTTACTTTTAAGATGATTGATTTCCGCCGAATTTCAAACTTCTCGCCTATGTCGTTTAAGAGATACACGCTCCGTTAAGTATGCCTCAACCCCCAATTTTCACCCCTATCACCTCATAATATACACCACATCGATAAACCCTTAGACATATGTCTGATTATTTTTAATGATTAGTTTATATACCGAATATCACATCCCCAAAGAAACAACTCATGAGATATCGTTATTCAATGAAATGCACGTTTACCCCCTTAACATCTCTTTAAAACCCGCATAAACAAAAATCATTCCTTAGTTGACGTTTTCGATATACAGCGAACATATTCCCAAAATTACATTTTTCCAACTTTAATAGTTTTCGCTGGGCGTGATGAGTGAGTGAGTCAGACAGGATATTTTATTTCAATTATTTTTACCAGAATTTCACCCCTCCCCATGGGCCCCTTAAATTGAATTGATGAAATAACACTTGAACAACTATTAACTTATTTTTTAAGCTGTCTTTTTCCCCTGACTTGGGTGAGTGAGTGAGTTAGTCAGTCAGTTAGGACACTTTCTCTCCTTTTTCCCCCAGAATTTCACCCCAGCCCATTGGCCCCTTAAATTAATTTATGAAAAAACGGTCGAACACCGATTTACTTATTTTTTAGCTGATTTTTTTTCGCTGCGTTTCAAATTTCTCGCCTATGTCGTTTAAGAGATAGGCCTACACGCTCCGTTAGGAATCCTTCAACCCCCAATTTTCACCCCTTTCACCTCATAATAATACACCATATCGAAAAACCCTTAGACACATGTCTGCTTATTTTTAATGATTAGTTTATATGCCGAGTATCACATCCACAAATGAAACCACTCGTGAGATATTGTTATTCAATGAAATGCTGGTTTAACCCCCTTAAGACCCCTTTGGAGCCTGAATATCCAAAAATCCTCCCTTAGTGTACGGTTTTGACATACAACGAACATATCCCCAAAATGCCATGTTTCCAACTTCAATATTTTTGGTTGGGCGATGATGAGTGAGTGAATGAGTCAGGATACTTTCTTTCATTTTTTTCCCTTCAGAATTTCACCCCTCCCAATGAACCCCTTCCAATTTGATTGATAAAAAACCTTTCGAACAGCTATTTACTTATTTTAAAGCAGTTTTTCCCCCTGAGTTTGATGAGTGAGTCAGTCAATCAGTTAGGACACTTTCTTTCCTGTTCCCCCCCCCCCCCAGAATTTCATCCCTCCCCATGGGCCCATTTAATTGGATTTATGAAAAAACGGTCAAACACATATTTACTTATTTTTTATGCTGATTTTTTCCCGCTGAGTTTCAAACTCCCCGCCTATGTCGTTTAAGAGATACACGCTCCGTTAGGAATCTTTCAATCCCTACTTTTGACCCCTTTCACCTCATAATATACACCACATCGAAAAACCCTCAGACACGTGTCTTCTTACTTTTTAATGATGAGTTTATATGCCGTGTATCACATCCCCCAATGAAAACAATCGGGAGATATTGTTATTCAATGAAATGCAGGTTTAACCCCATTGAGACCCCTTTAGAACCTGAATATCCGAAAATTCTCCCTTAGTAGACGGTTTTGACATACAATGAACATATCCCCAAACTGTCATGTTTCTAACTTCAATAATTTTGGCTGGGCGATGATGAGTGAGTGAGTCAGTCAGTCAGGACATTTTGTTTCAATTTTCTTTTTTCAGAATTTCACCCCCACCCCATGAACCCCTTAAATTTGATTTATGAAATAAAAACTGTCGAACAGCTATTTACTTACTTTAAAGCAGTTTTTCCCCCCTGAGTTTGATGAGTGAGTCAGTCAATCAATCAGTTAGGATACTTTCCTTCCTGTTTCTCCCCCCCCCCCAGAATTTCACCCCTCCCCATTGGCCCCTTAAATTAATTTATGAAAAAACGGTCGAACACCGATTTACTTATTTTTTAGCTGATTTTTTTTCGCTGCGTTTCAAATTTCTCGCCTATGTCGTTTAAGAGATAGGCCTACACGCTCCGTTAGGAATCCTTCAACCCCCAATTTTCACCCCTTTCACCTCATAATAATACACCATATCGAAAAACCCTTAGACACATGTCTGCTTATTTTTAATGATTAGTTTATATGCCGAGTATCACATCCACAAATGAAACCACTCGTGAGATATTGTTATTCAATGAAATGCTGGTTTAACCCCCTTAAGACCCCTTTGGAGCCTGAATATCCAAAAATCCTCCCTTAGTGTACGGTTTTGACATACAACGAACATATCCCCAAAATGCCATGTTTCCAACTTCAATATTTTTGGTTGGGCGATGATGAGTGTGTGAATGAGTCAGGATACTTTCTTTCATTTTTTTCCCTTCAGAATTTCACCCCTCCCAATGAACCCCTTCCAATTTGATTGATAAAAAACCTTTCGAACAGCTATTTACTTATTTTAAAGCAGTTTTCCCCCTGAGTTTGATGAGTGAGTCAGTCAATCAGTTAGGACACTTTCTTTCCTGTCCCCCCCCCCCCCCAGAATTTCATCCCTCCCCATGGGCCCATTTAATTGGATTTATGAAAAAACGGTCAAACACATATTTACTTATTTTTTATGCTGATTTTTTCCCGCTGAGTTTCAAACTCCCCGCCTATGTCGTTTAAGAGATACACGCTCCGTTAGGAATCTTTCAATCCCTACTTTTGACCCCTTTCACCTCATAATATACACCACATCGAAAAACCCTCAGACACGTGTCTTCTTACTTTTTAATGATGAGTTTATATGCCGTGTATCACATCCCCCAATGAAAACAATCGGGAGATATTGTTATTCAATGAAATGCAGGTTTAACCCCATTGAGACCCCTTTAGAACATGAATATCCGAAAATTCTCCCTTAGTAGACGGTTTTGACATACAATGAACATATCCCCAAACTGTCATGTTTCTAACTTCAATAATTTTGGCTGGGCAATGATGAGTGAGTGAGTGAGTCAGTCAGGACATTTTGTTTCAATTTTCTTTTTTCAGAATTTCACCCCCACCCCATGAACCCCTTAAATTTGATTTATGAAATAAAAACTGTCGAACAGCTATTTACTTACTTTAAAGCAGTTTTCCCCCCCTGAGTTTGATGAGTGAGTCAGTCAGTCAATCAGTTAGGATACTTTCCTTCCTGTTTCTCCCCCCCCCCCCCAGAATTTCATCCCTCCCCATGGGCCCATTTAATTGGATTTATGAAAAAACGGTCAAACACATATTTACTTATTTTTATGCTGATTTTTTCCCGCTGAGTTTCAAACTCCTCGCCTATGTCGTTTAAGAGATACACGCTCCGTTAGGAATCTTTCAATCCCCACTTTTCACCCCTTTCACCTCATAATATACACCACATCGAAAAACCCTCCGACTCGTGTCTTCTTATTTTTAATGATGAGTTTATGTGCCGAGTATCACATCCCCCAATGAAACAAATCGGGAGATATTGCTATTCAATGAAATGCAGGTCTACCCCCTTAACACCCCCCTTTAGAACCTGAATATCCTAAAATCCGCTCTTAGTGGGCATTTGCGGCCTTTGGGGAAGCTGCGTACCAAATTTCATTCCAATCCGTTTGGTGGTTTCTGAGATTTCGTGATGAATGAATGAATGAGTGAGTGAGTGAGTGAGTGGTATTTGACAAATATATAGTAGAAGATAGTGTCAAGTCTTTGTTATGCTAAACTCGGTTGACAGTGCTATGTGAGTAGTTGAGTAACTAACGGGATACCAAGTAAAGATCCTCATTTTCTATACCGGCAGTGCAGAGCGCAAATGGCATCCAGTCGGCCGTGTCGCGACTTGAGCTATGTTGCCATGGAAACTATCTGTCTTGCCATTCGTTCATGAGTATATTTTATGATTTGATTAGCCTGTGCTTGAGTGCAAAAGGGACGAAATCAGAAGAATGAGAAAGACTATCGAAAATTCATGTAGCCAGCGGTTCCTTCTGGGTCCTAAACTATGTGTATGCAAAATTTGGTTGAGATTGGTGGAACGGTGTAGATTTGTATACGGAACAGATCCACATACATACCCACATACATACATACAGACTTTCACTTTTATATATAAGATTTGATACTAAATTTGTATTATTTTGTTCAGTACATTCCTGGAAGACTATTAAGCTATTAAATATGGACAAGCGAGCAAACAATTGCCTCCATTTTGACCCAAGGGGACAGCACGGTCCAGCACGATCGGCCTGAACTGTTATTCAGTTATATGGAATAATTGTTTTTATTATAAGATGTTAACAACCTATGGGTCACCTCCTTGAGGACAGTTTAAACCACCCTCTGTACGATAAACGGAACTGGTGATGCAGGGCCTTGTTGAATCGTAAGTAACGGTTAGGCTATAAAACTTGCAGGATTCATACATCCACCATTTTGAAACTATTTGGCTGATGACTGTGTAGCTGGGAAATAAGACACTTCCCGCATTATGTTGCATTGTTACAAAATTTGGTAGAGATCGGATGATCAGGTTAGTCGTAATTTGATTTAATCTTAGAACATTTGGGTGGGCACCATTTCCTTTTTTTATGATGGCGGCGATATACATCATGACATTGAGTTGTCCCTTGATAGTGCTATCTCTGTTCCAAAGGTGGTTCGATTTGGTTTCGTTGTGTTTGATTGATAGGGGGGATCGATTTGCACACATACGCGGCCATCATCTTCAAACTATTTGGCTTCTGACCTTGTTGTTTGGTCAAAAGACGCTTCCCACATGAAGGTATGTTGATGCGAAATTTGGTAGCGATCCGATGATTAGGTTAGTCGTAATTTGATTTAAGGTTTGAACGTTTGGGTGGCCATCATTACGTTTCCATCAAGATGGCAGCGATATAAAACATGACACTGGGTGTTCTTTGCTAGTGCTACCACTGTACCAAATTTCATTCAATTCATTTTCGTTTGAATTGATAGAGGGGACCGATATGCACACTCACACACACAGGCTGACAACTTTTGACACGTGTATATCTCACTAGTCTACTTTCACTTTTAGCAAAAATCGAAAGTAGGCTAAAAAGGTAAGGAAATAAGATACCTACATTTCTCAAATCTTGGTCTTTTGATGTAGATGGTGATTCCCTTTTGACGCGCGGAACAATCTCTGTATCCACATGTTCGTCAATAACAATATCCTTGTTATCCTCAAATTCTTGCTTGATATAGGTAGCCTGCACAGAAGCGATAATGGATTCAGCTTGAAAAAATACACCATACAAAATGTCAACAAACGAAATGCATGAATTCTAGACTTTTACCGTGTTTCACACACCTCGGATTATTTCCAATCGTTCATCTACAATTTTAAAATATCAGAAATTCCCCTGAAAATTGTAATTGCAAAGCTCACATATCATAGCATTAATTTTGTGATACTTACATAAATTCAACATAATTTATGTATACGGTACTGTACTTTCAAGGCTCGGAATGCTTGACACAGTGAAACACAAAAGAATACAATCTCTGTTTCTTACGGTGATCATGTTTCCACCGCAGTACATGATATAGCAAAATTCAAGTAGCTACACTGTTATTAATTTCACCGTCGCGATTACTATTCACTTAAATTACAACAAATAGAGGATGATGGAGGAATTTAATGCAAGTTAGTTATAGAAGGAAGGGTCAAGTACAAGAAATGAAGGGGTTGGCCAAGGTAAAAATATGTAAAACAGATTGCCTTGGAAGTAGGGTGTAATAACTATTAAGAGAAGAAACGATTAGCTCAGGACAGGGAGGCATGGAAAAAGACTGAAGACTCAAACAACACAACACTGTAGAAAAAGGATCAAAAATCAAGTGGTCAAGATGCAAAGAAACATGGATTTTTCTTGGATGTCCTGGTTCTGCTTAATCACAGAAATATGCTCAGAATCTATAGAAGTCATTTTGCTAAATTGACTGAACACTTTAACCTTAAAAATCGAGGGTTTAATAAGGTTGTCTTCAATGTTCATTTCATTAAGTACAAAAAATTACTACTTTCATTATGGAGCATAGGCAAAACATATATAGTATAATGCATTTTTTTTACTGCATGGACATTGTCTACAACAGGGTCTAGGTTGCATGATTATTAAAAAAAACATTTTTCTTCTGATGTTCAACTTCAAAACAGAAAAATATATCGACTTGAAATCTGTTTATGATTTTACAATGAAAAATCATTTGAATATATTCCAAAAGAAGGTATAGTGGGCAATTCATGTTTCTTGCTAAGGGTAGTTTCATCTTTTACCTCTGTAGGTATTCATAACATGCAATGTTTCTTTGAACCTCACCTGGCCTTGTATGCCTCAATTTTGTTTTTGTAGGTTTCTACCCATCAAACTCTTTACGGGATTCTTGTAGGATACAGTCGGCCACAGCACAGACATGACTCTATTTATAATACCAGGATGTATGGCAAGGATATAAATAGGCTACTAATGAATAATATTTGGAAATGAAAGGAATCAAATTGCTTATGATAAGGAGAAACTAGTGCTTATTTTGGTGGAAATTGTACGTATTTAGAGATTACTGTAGGGAAGAGGATATTCACCTAGGGGAAGAAAATAGGGGACAGAGTTAACAAGGCAAACAAGCCACTGCACATGCTTTTGCGGGTGTCTAAATGATTTGGCAGGGAAATCTGTGAAAGGGCTTATCTGTCTCTAATATGACCTCAGCTGGAGTAAGTTGCAGGAGTGTGGGGTCCATATCGAGGCATGATAGATGAGTTTAAATGGTACAAATGAAGGTACACAGGTACTGGTGTATTCTTTGGAATACACGGTAAGATAGAGTAAGCTTTTACTTCTCTTTGCTAGTTCATTCCTTCCTTTGTCTCAAACACCAACAGTGATCTTCTAATTTCTCCTTGCTGTTTATGGTTCTGATGTTACTTGTGAGTCTGTTCTAGATATATATCTTCCATGACCCACCTAGCGTCATCAAGCAGCGAGTCTCTGAAGTTCCTTAATTCTTCCCTGTACAAGAGGACTTCCTTATCAATCTGGCCACCAGATCTCGTGGCGATCGCCAGCTATCATCTCCGTGATCAAGAGAACTTCGTCTACTTTTTCACACTCCAGGCTGCGCTAGTGTCACCTACTATCAACTCTTTGAAGACCATTTCATCAAGAAAATATTTATTTTTGTTAAGTTGTCTATTCTTATATGTATTCCTTTTGTCTCCTACCCCCACTCTTTTCCCTTCCCTGGTCCCTCTGTGCTTCGCTAAGCGTGTCTCACTTGTACACCGGCAGTCGACTCAGTCAGTTGAAGCTCAACTAGAGCTCACCTCCTCAACTCAAGAGGCAATCTTTTAATTCCACGCCATGTTGGAATTTTAATCTCAACCATAAAAGGAAACTTCACCTTCGCCATGAAGCCAAGCTAAGTACAACTTCTACGTTCTTCAACTAATTTTAATGGATTTAAAATAGCTATATGCTTTTAATGATCATTTTATAGGCAGTGTGAGATTACTATATTTGGGGCAATAATCATCCTTCGCGGGATTTTCTATGTTGGGCTTTTGTTTGTCTAAGCCAATCTTAATAGGAAGCAGCATTTCTTATGCTTATTAAATGAGAGATCTTCTCACAACGTGGGATACCATTGAATTACCCACTGTCTATAAAATACTTAGCTCGTTCCACCGCTGGAATAACTTTTGGCCTATTCTTCAGTCAGGATTGCTCTGGAACCTTCCAGAATCTGCACTCTATCTACCAGTTATACCGTCATGTATTCTCCACTCGCAAGTGGGAATACCTTTTCTAACTAAGGAATCTTCCTTATGAATTACTGATCAATAGCTAAATTTTCTTCCTCCGTTGGGATATTTCTTTGGCGCATTCAGCTGTAATCTACAACTTTCTCAAGCAATAGACTCTCGACTATCTAGTGTAACTAGTTATTTATTTATCGTATGGCTTCTAATGCCGGGAGTGTCCGAGGACAAATTCGGCTCGCCTGAGTCTGTAGCTGGTTCCAGCGGACACCCTAAAGGGTGAGCTACCAGTTCCGTTCAATTTCAAGTAGTTCCAACTTTCGCCACCAGACATCAATGATACCTAGTGGCGAACGTTGGAACTTTGATAGAGCGTTCTGACGAAATCTAACCTAACAAATTTTGCTTTACACAAGTTTAGTCTGTGAAAGGATCTTTCACATGCCATAAATCTATGACATGGGACCGCCGGCTTTACTTCCCCTCCGAAGGAAGGCATACTGAAGGATTTTTAACGCTCTTAAAAAATCCGACGACTTCGGCCGGGTTTCAACCCGCTATCTTGGGCATAGGAGTTCAGCATGCTACCGACTACGCCACCGAAGCCGCTAGTTATTTTCCATCATTGCAATAACTTTCTTTGCCATAAACTTTCGTGCTACTACAGTGAACTTTTCATCTATTTCAACAGACTATAGTGAAAAACAGTGTTTGTACAATATTTCATCCTCGTCGCGTTCGTCCGATTATTATAAATACGGCCATGAACACTTATCCTTAATCCCATTTGATCTTTCCCAAACCTCTTACTAACAAACCATAATAATAAAATTGTTATTTTAGGTATTTTCCAATGAGGTGTCACTCTCAATAAGTGCCCTCCCTCTCTTGATTTATTTAAAACGAATTAATGTCTGCATAACTACGTGTCTGGTACACGTCTCAAATTATCTTGTTTCTCCCTTCTAATTAGGGAATACAAATCTTTCAACTCATAAGTGAGTTATTTCTAGGTTTCACGAAAGGGAAACTTGCCCCATTTGTCTCGTGATTCCTACTTAAACATAGGAGGTCTAGAAACTTCCTTTCGTTTTTCTCTTCAGGTTTCACAATAAGTGACCTGCCCTATTTGCATAATCCAACCAAGTAATTCAGCATTAACATAAGAAGTTATAGAAACTTCTATTTTATTCTTCCTGCTTTTTGTTGTTGTTACTTTCGAAGTTGTTACTCTTTCTAAGATATTTACCCAGAAATTCTTAAATTACACACCTTGTACTTGATTTATTGTCTAACTTTAATCACTTCAATTATCTTTAAAGTTTTCATTTTATCTTCGCCATTTCAAAATCTTGCGAAGATTTTAAAACATATAAAAAGTTTGAAACCAAAAGAATTGTTAATTGCCTGGCGCAAGCTTTAAATGTTTTCGGAGGTCTGCGACCCCAAATTGTTACCAAAATTGAAATTATATATTTGTTAAATTCATTACACTCTTTTTGCATTGTTAAATAAATTCAAAATTTCTTTCTCGCTTTATCATTTCTCTAACATAACGGTTAGGCAAGATCCTGTCTTCCTTGACTCTTCCCACTTAATGCAAATAAATCTATTAATAGGGTTTTCACCACTTGTTGCATTTGAGCAAGAACTCTTAGTTGGTAACTTGGTAAAGTCTCCCTTAGCTTTAATAGCTAATTCTAACCGGCCAGTATGGCAAGCATAGCTCGCTACGTCAGCTTCCTGCTTGTGGAGATTCTCTCCAACACTTATGGTTGGTTTTTCAAAATATAAGTGTTTCTCCTTGCCTAAACTTTTAGTCGGCTCCTTGCTGGGTAAAAGCTTAGCCATTTCCAAATGCAACTATTGGTTTACTTACCAAAATTATTCCCAAAGGTATAATTGCTTTATCCCTATCCTTCTTGGAAGCATTTGGTCGCTTTTTAGGAATTATAAAATTTCGAAAACCAAAATATTGAAACCGATTCAAATTATTGGCATTCTTCAAATTACTTGTTTAAATACAAACTCCTTTGAACAGATACACAATAAATCTGTTACTCTTTGACTTGCCAGACCATCACCCTTCCCCATAGTAGGCATATGCATGCTTCAGAGGGAATACACTAAAGCCACTTTCTTGCAAACCGCCCAAGTTCCAGCAGCGTTTCCCGTCAGCTTTGCCCAGGTCTCTACTCACTTTAGGTATCGGAGAGCGGATTTGCAGTGGCAGTCGCCTTTTAGTATATTTAAAGTTAAACTTATAACTTTTGTAGGACTCTCCTCCTATTTCTCCAACCTTTTTCTCCAGTCCGAAACCCACCTCCTTCTCTTTATCATCTTCCCATGGGAGTTAGGTTATTCCCAAGCTAATAATCTACCCAAAATTTGGTGCCGAAATCCGGGATAGTCCATTTATGTCATTTTATATTATTTTTTTTCAAGAGTTATTTGACAATATTTTGCAAATCATTAATATCTTCTTTGAATCTTTCAACTATAACTACATCGTGCAAAGCCTGTGAAGTGGAAAGAGGCCGCTCCTGTCTCCTTTGGTGGGTCCCTTTCTTTCAACTTATTTGCTGCTGCCAGCCTGACGGCATTTCCAAGGTTCCACAGTTTCGTAAGTTATACTTTAATTTACCTACTTTGTCATGGCTCCTACGGAAAAGGATAAGGATGAAAAACTTACTTCTAAACGAGCATGCTATAAAGGGCGAATTACCCGATTCAGAAAATACATCAAAGAGCTAGATCCCTCACAAGCTCAATTAGATTTGTTAAAACATCGTGTAAGGGATTTTGAACGTTCATATGAAAATTATTGTAACATCCAAACTGAAATAGAAACTTGTATGCTTAATCAAACCGAAGATCGAGTCGAAGTAGAAAACCAATATTACGAAGGTATAGGTTCTGCTTTCAAAATAATACGCCAAGTCGAAGAAGAACAGAAAAAGGACGGTTCTGTTCTTGGTTCCCTTCACGAACAACAAACCTCTTTTCGCGATGGTACTCACAAGTCCAAACCAATTCTACCTAAGATTGATTAACCCCACTTCTCTGGAGACGAATCTACTTGGGATTCTTTCTATGAATTATTTTGCTCTCTTGTTCATGACAATGAAGACATTCAAGTCATCTACAAGTTTCATTATTTGAGATCTATCCTCTGAGGTCAAGCTCTGCAGTTAGTTGAAGCACTCCCCTTAAGTGCCGAAAACTACCCCATTGCCTTTAACTTATTGAAAGAAAGATACGGAAATTTACGGTTACGTATTCAACGCCATATGAAGGCTCTATTTAACTTGCCTGCGTCACAGCACAATGTCGTCGCTAGTTTGCGCACTCTCATTGATACTACACAACTTCACGTTAAAGCTCTGTCCCAATTATATCAACCCACTGAACACTGGGACACTTTCCTAATACATTTAGTGATTTCTAAAGTCGATGTTGCCACCCTCAAAGCTTGGGAGATTGAACTTTCTAGAGAAGACGATTACTCTTACGATCATTTAGTCACTTTCATAAATGCTAGATGCCAACTCTTAACCGCTTTAGCTAATCAAAGTGAACCCTCATCCCCGAGTTCTAAATTTGAATTAATGTCTCTTAAACCTAAAAGCGAACGCTTAGCGTACTCAAAAACCTGGGCCAGCTCATCTAGACTCAAGTCAAACACTACTGGTTACCCAACTAGGTCTAGCGAACGCCGTATTGCTAGTTCTCTCGTTTTAAGCACTCAAAGCGAACCCCGCAAGAGTTTAAATGAACCTTTAAAGTGCATACTTTGTAAAGATCCCCACGCCTTATATCTATGTAAATCCTTTAAAGAACTGTCAGTCGACGACAGAAGAAATTTAGTTTCCCAGAATAAACATTGCTTCAACTGCTTAGCACCCACGCTTTCTGCTTCAAATTGCAAGTCCACAAGACTTTGCTTCCATTGTGAAAAAGCTCATCACACTTTACTACATCGTCATGATCAGGCAAGGTCATCGACAGCATCTACTTCTAAGAAAAGTGACAATGCTAATTCTAATGCTTCATCGTACATTCAAAATGCCAAGTCCATACGTAGTGCCCAAGTACTATTGACTACTGTCCAAATCGTAGTTCAGGATAACTTTGGCAACTGGGTCCGTGCACGCGGTCTTCTTGATTCAGCGGCAACTCATGATTTTGTGTCTAATTCTTTGATTAGAAAACTAGGCCTACCTGTAAACCCCACTTCTATTAACGTATCGGGCATTAACTGCTCAAAATCGCAAGCCTTACAGTTCTCAAAGCTAACCATAAGAGACATTTGTCACAGAAACAACTTTCTCAAACTGAATTGTCTCATTCTCAATAGCATAGGAGAAGATACTCCAAGTCACTCTGTGGATATTTCAGGGTTAAACATTCCCTCGCATTTAAGGCTAGCCGATCCTTTGTTCAATGTACAAAACCCCATTGACATAGTCTTTAGTGCCAATGTTTTCTGGAATTGCCTTCGTAAACAGGTTCGCAAGCTATCCTCAAACGTGGTCGCCAGAGACACCAATTTTGGATGGATCGTCACCGGTCAACTTCCCCATTATTCTCCCCAACCCGCATCACAATGTTACTTCGCCAATACTGACCTAGAACAGTTCTGGAGACTCGAAATCGTTGATTCTCCTAACGTGACCTCTTCAGAAAATGAATTCTGTGAGCAACTTTTCCTGAACACCACCACTCGCTCTTCTGATGGTCGGTTCATTGTTCAAATGCCAAGATAACATAATCCCCCTAAACTTATTAACTCTCAACCCAAAGCTCGAAAAGCTCTCTTTGCTATTGAGAGCAAATTCAAAAAAGAACCTCTCGTTAAACAGCAGTACACTGACTTCATGGATGAGTATGAAAGCCTAGATCATATGGAAGTTGTTAACAAATCTGATGACGAATTGCACCCCCCCCCCCCAATTGAAACGGTTTTCTTAAATCATCATCCCGTGTGGAAAACCCCTCTTGTAAAGGATAAAATCCGAGTTGTTTTCAATGGTTCATCACCTGACGTTAATGGCAACAGCCTTAACGATACTCTTTACTCTGGTCCTGCTCTTCAGTCAGATCTATCTGCTATACTCTTAAACTTTCGATTATTTCCCATAGCTGTTATAGCGGATATAAAACAGATGTACCGTCAAGTTTTAATTCAGCCTGAACAACGAGATCTCCAAAGAATCTTGTGGCGCGACGAAATCAGTAAGCCCATTAAGGTATTTCGTTTAAAAACGATTACGTATGGCTTAAAACCTTCCACTTTCCTTGCTATCCGATCCCTACACTTGTTAGCCTCACAAGATGGTCATTTATTTGATTCTAAAGCTTCTGAAGCACTAACTACGTCATTCTATGTTGACGATTATTTGCAGTCCTTCCCCACTCTGGAGGAAGCTTCTTTTGTGTCATTAGAACTTCAGGCATTGCTGAAGAATGGAGGTTTCCCACTTTATAAGTGGAATTCCAACTCCCATGAGTTTCTCGCCCAGTTTCCTATTGAAGGTGTAGAACCCTCCTCCGTCAAAATTTGTGGAAACTCCGAATCCATAAAAACTCTTGGAGACCATTGGTGCACTAGCACTGACACTCTCATCTATAAAGTTTCGCTCGCAGAAGAGCTCCCTAACACAAAAATACAAATTCTCTCTGAAATTGCAAGAATTTTTGATCCGCTTCAATTCCTTGCCCCAGTTATCGTTATAGCCAAACTTTTCATGCAAGAGCTGTGGTCGCTCAAATGTGAATGGGACGACACTGTTCCCCTTTCTTTTCTTAACAGATGGCTCTCCTTTCGCAGCAATTTGCTTGATCTTTCCCTTATTGAAATTCCCAGGAATTTAATTAACACTCATCTTAATGCATCTTTTTTTCCTTCATGTGTTCGCGGACAGTTCCAAAAAAGCTTACGGTTGCTGTGCATATTTGGTTTATCGCGGTTCATTAAATGGATCTTCAGTTTCCAACCTTGTTTGTGCCAAATCGAAGGTGGCTCCTCTCAAAACTATCACTTTGCCTAGGCTTGAATTGTGTGCTGCACTCATGGCTGCAGAACTTTTTAAGAAATTACGGGAAGTATTAAAAGTCGACTTCTCGCAAATCTATCTCTGGAGCGATTCCATGATCACCCTTTCTTGGATCGCCAAGAACCCCGCTCACTGGCAAACTCTTGTTGCAAACAGGGTTTCCAAAATTCAAACTCTTTCTTCGGGATGTCAATGGAGGCATGTGCCCAGCGCTGACAACCCAGCCGACATTATTTCTCGTGGATGTTTACCCTCTCAATTGGCAGCTTCTCAGTTGTACTGGCATGGGCCCTCGTGGTTAATCGAAGACTCCTCTTGTTGGCCTTCTAAACCTCCAGCTACAAACTCCAACTTGCCTGACGCTAAAGTGTCTATATCTACTGCTTCGTGTCTTGTTTCCAACGTTTCTCATCCCTTGTTGTCCCGCTATTCTTCCTTTCATAAATTAATTCGAATTGTCGCCTATCTTCTTAGATGGAAATATCTTGTGGTTGACCAACCTCTTCTCCCCAAACCACACCTTACCAATCATGAATTGAATCTCGCTACCATTAAGATCTTGCAACTAACTCAGCAAGAACCCTTTTCTTCGGAATTGTCTTTACTTTCTTCTAAAAGGGATCTTCCCAAATCCAGTCGTCTTCATGCTTTAGCCCCGTTCCCTGATGACAATGGGTTACTCAGGGTAGGTGGTAGGCTCTCGCAATCTTTGCTTTCGGAGGACAAAAAGCATCCCGTTATTTTGCCTTCTAAACATCACGTAACTTCCTTAATTATACGTGACTTTCATTACCGCAATCTGCATGTTGGTACACGCACTCTTGCCTCTTAAGGGAAAAGTACTGGATTATAAATGGAATTCACGAAGTTTCCTCTGTAATTCACAAGTGCATTCCTTGCTTCAAAGCGAAACCTAAAGTCAATACTCAATTAATGAGCGATCTGCCTTCTTTTCGCTCTTCTCCTATACGCCCATTTGCTCTAACTGGTGTGAACTATATGGGTCCGTTCCAATATCAACGCAATTCCCTTGAAGCTAAACGCAAATTGTTTGGTAAGCTCTATGTTTCTCCCTTGGTTTGCATGGTTACTGGCGCGATCCATTTGGAACTAGTAACGAATGCTTCTACTTCTTACTTTTTATCAGCTGTCTCTCGCTTTGCTGCAAGGCGTGGTGTTCCTTCGGAGATGTTCTCTGATAACGCTTCCACTTTTCAAGGCGCAGCTTCCTTGTGGAAAAAAGCTCTCACATCTTCTCCTGCCATGGAACAGATCTCTAATTTTTCCTACTCAAAAGGTTTCAAATGGCGTTTTATACCTCCCTACGCTCCTCATCACGGTGGTAGGTGGGAATCCTGCGTAAAGCTCACTAAACGTCACTTAAAAAAGGTTTTAGGTAATCGAATTCTGATTTATGAAGAATTTAATTCACTGTCCGTTCTGATTGAAGGTGTTGTTAATTCTCACCCTTTAACTCGACTTTCCAATGACCCTGATGACCTGCTTCCACTCACACCTGGTCACTTCCTTATAGGCACTTCTCTTTCTGTCCCTCCTCCCCTTCCCAACTCTTACAGGGATTCTAATTTACCTATTGTTTGGCGTAAACTCGAAGCCCTCCGCAATTCTTTCTGGAAGAGGTGGAACTTGGAATACTTAACTTCCTTGCAACGGAGACAGAAGTGGATTCTTTCCAATCCCGACATCAAAGTGGGGGGACTTGGTCCTGGTTAGGGATGTTTCTCCGCCCCTGGTCTGGATTTCTGCTAGAGTGACCGAGTGTTATACTGGAAGGGATGGGAGAGTTAGGGTAGCCAGAATCTTGACCATTAACGGTCACATCATAAGACCACTGTCTTTAATTGCTCCATTACCTATAAAATTTTAATTGTTTATTTTGTTCTCTGTTGGTGTTTCTCCTCCCAGCTTGGTGTATTCTTTGGAATACACGGTAAGATAGAGTTAGCTTTTACTTCTCCTTGCTACTTCATTCCTTCCTTTTTCTCAAACACCAACAGTGACCTTCTAATTTCTCCTTGCTGTTTATGGTTCTGATGTTACTTGTGAGTCTGTTCTAGATATATATCTTCCATGACCCACCTAGCGTCATCTAGCAGCGAGTCTCTGAAGTTCCTTAATTCTTCCCTGTACAAGAGGACTTCCTTATCAATCTGGCCACCAGATCTCGTCGCCATCGCCAGCTATCATCTCCGTGATCAAGAGAACTTCGTCTACTTTTTCACCCTCCAGGCTGCGCTAGTGTCGCCTACTATCAACTTTTTGAAGACCATTTCATCAAGAAAAAAATTATTTTTGTTAAGTTGTCTATTCTTATATGTATTCCTTTTGTCTCCTACCCCCACTCTTTTCCCTTCCCTGGTCCCTCTGTGCTTCGCTAAGCGTGTCTCACTTGTACACCGGCAGTCGACTCAGTCAGTTGAAGCTCAACTAGAGCTCGCCTCCTCAACTCAAGAGGCAATCTTTTAATTCCACGCCATGTTGGAATTTTAATCTCAACCATAAAAGGAAACTTCACCTTCGCCATGAAGCCAAGCTAAGTACTACTTCTACGTTCTTCAACTAATTTTAATGGATTTTAAATAGCTACATGCTTTTAATGATCATTTTATAGGCAGTGTGAGATTACTATAATTGGGGCAATAATCATCCTTCGCGGGATTTTCTATGTTGGGCTTTTGTTTGTCTAAGCCTATCTTAATAGGAAGCAGCATTTCTTATGCTTATTAAATGAGAGATCTTCTCACAACGTGGGATACCATTGAATTACCCACTGTCTATAAAATACTTAGCTCGTTCCACCGCTGGAATAACTTTTGCCCTATTCTTCAGTCAGGATTGCTCTGGAACCTTCCAGAATCTGCACTCTATCTACCAGTTATACCATCATGTATTTTCCACTCGCATGTGGGAATACCTTTTCTAACTAAGGAATCTTCCATATGAATTACTGATCAATAGCTAAATTTTCTTCCTCCGTTGGGATTTTTCTTTGGCGCATTCAGCTGTAATCTACAACTTTCTCAAGCAATAGACTCTCGCCTATCTAGTGTAACTAGTTATTTTCCATCATTGCAATAACTTTTTTTGCCACAAATGTTCGTGCTACTACAGTGAACTTTTCATCTATTTCAACAGACTATAGTGAAAAACAATGTTTGTACAATATTACATCCGCGTCGGGTTCGTCCGATTATTATAAATACGGCCATGAACACTTATCCTTAATCCCATTTGATCTTTCCCAAACCTCTTACTAACAAACCATAATAATAAAATTGTTATTTTAGGTCTTTTCCAATGATGTGTCACTCTCAATAAGTGCCCTCCCTCTCTTGATTTATTTAAAACGAATTAATGTCTGCCTAACTACGTGTCTGGTACACGTCTCAAATTATCTTGTTTCTCCCTTCTAATTAGGGAATACAAATCTTTCAACTCATAAGTGAGTTATTTCTAGGTTTCACGAAAGGGAAACTTGCCCCATTTGTCTCGTGATTCCTACTTAAACATAGGAGGTCTAGAAACTTCCTTTCGATTTTCTCTTCAGGTTTCACAATAAGTGACCTGCCCTATTTGCATAATCCAACCAAGTAATTCAGCATTAATATAAGAAGTTATAGAAACTTCTATTTTATTCTTCCTGCTTTTTGTTGTTGTTACTTTCGAAGTTGTTACTCTTTCTAAGATATTTACCCAGAAATTCTTAAATTACACACCTTGTACTTGATTTATTGTCTAACTTTAATCACTTCAATTATCTTTAAAGTTTTCATTTTATCTTCGCCATTTCAAAATCTTGCGAAGATTTTAAAACATATAAAAAGTTTGAAACCAAAAGAATTGTTAATTGCCTGGCGCAAGCTTTAAATGTTTTCGGAGGTCTGCGACCCCAAATTGTTACCAAAATTGAAATTATATATTTGTTAAATTCATTACACTCTTTTTGCATTGTTAAATAAATTCAAAATTTCTTTCTCGCTTTATCATTTCTCTAACATAACGGTTAGGCAAGATCCTGTCTTCCTTGACTCTTCCCACTTAATGCAAATAAATCTATTAATAGGGTTTTCACCACTTGTTGCATTTGAGCAAGAACTCTTAGTTGGTAACTTGGTAAAGTCTCTCTTAGCTTTAATAGCTAATTCTAACCGGCCAGAAAGGCAAGCATAGCTCGCTACGCCAGCTTCCTGCTTGTGGAGATTCTCTCCAACACTTATGGTTGGTTTTTCAAAATATAAGTGTTTCTCCTTGCCTAAAATTTTAGTCGGCGCCTTGCTGGGTAAAAGCTTAGCCATTTCCAAATGCAACTATTGGTTTACTTACCGAAATTATTCCCAAAGGTATAATTGCTTTATCCCTATCCTTCTTGGAAGCATTTGGTCGCTTTTTAGGAATTCTAAAATTTCGAAAACCAAAATATTGAATCCGATTCAAATTATTGGCATTCTTCAAATTACTTGTTTAGAAACAAACTCCTTTGAACAGATACACAATAAATCTACTCTTTGACTTGCCAGACCATCACCCTTCCCCATAGTAGGCATATATATGCTTGAGAGGGAATACACTAAAGCCACTTTCTTGCAAACCGCCCAAGTTCCAGCTGCGTTTCCCGTTAGCTTTGCCCAGGTTCCTACTCACTTTAGGTATCGGAGAACGGATTTGCAGTGGCAGTCGCCTTTTAGTATATTTAAAGTTAAACTTATAACTTTTGTAGGACTCTCCTCCTATTTCTCCATCCTTTTTCTCCAGTCCAAAAACCCACCTCCTTGTCTTTATCATCTTCCCTTGGGGGTTAGGTTATTCCCAAGCTAATAATCTACCCAGGTACCGTATGTGATGGGGGACCAAAGGTAGAGAGTACGGTGCATAGAAATGATTCAGGATTCTGTTTGGAAAGGTTTGGCAGATGGACAATCCAGAATAATATTGGAGGACACGTTTCTAGTTTACAAGGGAGTGAATAGACTGAAGGATATTTGAGGAAAATCGGTAAAGGTATGGCTATATAGAGGAAGATTATTGCAAGTCATGACAAATTATTCTAACTCAAAAGAATATTAACGATGGAAAATATTCCATTGTGGGCAGAGGGGAACCAGGTCTCTAAAGGACTTCTTCAGCTCTAGTTAGTCAGCTATTGTTTTAAAGGGCGGAACAGTGAAGGTCATCTACCCTTATTTTCACCTCTAGATGTTCAGAGGTTTCAGAAACCAATCTCAACTAAACAAGATTTGAGTAGATAAGTGGGTAACAATGAGTGTGTGTGTTGGAGGGGATGGGTACGATTGATAATTCATAATTTTAAATTTGATTTTTATCTTTTTATCTGCAGTAAGATCAATTGATTTTCAATGTTCTTGCAAATTTGCCTTAGGGAGTATGTTTATTTATCTGACAAGAATATGAGCTGTAAATTATTATTAGCAACAAAGACAGATCTCCTTTTCATTGGGCAGTAGAAAGTTGTATACACACTACTGAAAGACCTGTCATGGTACATAGGAAAGATTACAATGTTACACAAACACGGTACTAAAATACTACTGGTACTTACAATGGTAGAGAATTCTTCAGGTTCACATTTGATGGATGGTTGGTCCTCCATAATTGTACTGTATTGAAACTAGAAAGTATAAAACATACAAATCATTGATAATTTGAATGTAACTGTAGTATTGTAGATGACTTATTTGTTACAGCGGGTAATATTAACTGACATAGATGGCGATTCTCAATAATATCGGCATTACAAACACACAACATCACTACATAAGCATTATGCAAATAGGGATATCCCACACAATACTACCTCAGTGTAGTGATGATTTGTGATTCAAAGGGCCAAAGTATTTGGTGCTAATTCAAGCTACAATAAGCCTCCTTTCTTTTGAGCCTATTTCAATCAGCATAACAGGAAGCATACAATATGTATGATAGGTTGGCATAGCCACACTGAGAAGTGTGGTGCCTTATTGGCCAGGCAGACAGAAGCAACTCTACAATACCACATTGTTCGTCCAGTGTTTGGATTTCATGACCTAATTGCTGAAAGACTTAATTTCTCATCATCGCGAACCATTTCCTGCAATCTGTCTAGTTTGCCTCCATCATATTCTGCATGTAAAGAGTATTACCCTCCTCCCGGAATGCCAATCATTATTATACCAGATATTCATATCATAATGTGTAACCTAGGTGCAGGCTAATTAACTTAAATGCCAAAACTCCGATTTCATTTTAGGAATAAAGTTCCATTATAAAATTGCATGGAATCACCTACGGTATTGTAGGAAAACTTTTGATGATTTCATGAATGGAAATTTACTCCAGGTAAATATCACGACGGTTCCAAACTTAAAGTCACGGCCGCCTCATTCCTAATTGAATTGCGAACACCCACACACACTAGTAGGCTACAGTAACCACAATTACACAGCTATGATGCAAAATGCCACACACACCCAAGAATACGGCGCTAAAAGCCCACGATGGTAAAGCCCTCCAAGTAGAATTTAAGCTATTAACTTGATGAACGAACCAAGACCGACTACAATATTGTAGTCGGTCTTGAACGAACTTTGCAAGCCATCGACCCAGATGGAAATCGAACCTAAAACCTC
Source organism: Meconema thalassinum (assembly GCA_946902985.2). Taxonomy (NCBI): domain Eukaryota; kingdom Metazoa; phylum Arthropoda; class Insecta; order Orthoptera; family Tettigoniidae; genus Meconema; species Meconema thalassinum. The sequence continues at coordinate 198,385,564 of OX336395.1, forward strand.
TGGCTTTGTATGCCAATGCTCTGACCACTGAGGTGTTTGTACATTACACGTCGTTGAGGAATTATAATATCTGCTTCTTACTAATATTCAATAACTACCGGTACTAATACACCTTACTCTTGGGTTGCATCACCCTCACTTCAAAAACGAACTCTCTAACCGTACGACGGAACGGAAGAGACTTAACAACATATTCCCTTTCACAACCAGTAACATGAGGCAACACACACTTTATTTGTTCATCCTGGACAATGGAATATTGAAAATTTCATCCATAACCAGTAACATGAGGCAACACACACTTCACTTGTCTATCCCGGACAATATATATTGAGAATCTCATCAACAACCAGTAACATGAGGCAACACAAACTTTACCTGCCTATCCTGGACAATCGGATATTGTGAAACTGCACCAGACACCAACTGGTCCCTTTATTCCAAAATCTTGTTATGTTTATATTACATGACGTTACTTATTGTACACCAGCGGCGGCTCGTGAAGGGGAGCTGCAGTGCTGCAGCCCCCCCAGGGTATTAGACAATATCAATTTACACTTTGAAAGTAATGGGCTAACGGTGTAATTAAATAGATCCCTTTAAATTTTTCACAAGTAAAGGCCAGGCTGGCTCGTAAATCCGCTTCCCCCACGGCTGCTGCATTCTCCGCAGCACCCTAGGAACTTAACATTGCACTTCCTGAATCCACTTCCCCCATTGCCAAGTTGTCCTATGAAAGCCTCTTTGGGTGCTGCAATCCTTGCAGCTTCGCCACAGAGTGCCAACTCATCTTTGGAAACAATAGAGTATACAGTTTGCAAACAGCTCAAATATTATACTGGCAGCGGCTAACAGCCCCTAATTCGTATTCAGAAAATTTACGACTTATATTCTAATGCACTAAATTATAAATATAATCATAATACTATCGCAAGAAAATGTTTAAATGGGAAAAACTTTTGCTGCAACATGGCTATGTTTGTAGCACTGAATGGCAATGAGAATCATGAGTAGAAGAAGGATGGAACTCAAGTAGGCGCTCACGGCATCTAGTGGGTACTAGAAGAACCATGTCCATTATCAACCCTTAGCCAATGAAAGGGAGGCATTCCACCATCTCCATGATTTGTGCATTTTCTTCAAACACTTGTACGATCAGTCTTGCCTACATGCGAATTATAGATCAATATTCTAATGTAGTATGCTTGCGTGATATTAACAAATACTTGTATATTATTTCACAGTATAGTCGGTGGAGAATTTAGCTGAACTCAAAAGAGAGTGACAGATCTTAGAAAACTGACCGAAGAAATTGAGAAGCAAGCATCTTCCGGAGCTCATTTAAATAACATGTAAAATTTTGCAGTGTAAAGCTCTACCCACAATGCGCTGTCGGTAGCCGGTAGTGGGCAGCCGGTAGACTGTAGTTGAAGGCTGACCCGTGCTCTCTTATTGGCAACTCAAACTAACACTTGGGGCGCTGCGGTCGGTCTGGATAAGTAGGGTTTAAAATACTCAATAACACGCGTTTGATATGGAACACTTTTTATTTTTCGGTTATAATCAGTAAATGTGGTCTCTAAAGTAATGACAGTGTTATTTTTAATTGTATATATGTATAACTGTGCGTTACACGTGATCTAATTTGTGTGTTCCAATGGATTTTTGGTGTCATTTGCATATTATCAAGCATCAGTTTTTATGGTTGATGTAGATCAGCTGATTCAAATTTACACAGGGCTACACTTCGGACATTATTTCGGTACTATTATGCGCAATATAATGTAAATGTCGATCCTGAGTCAACGCCGAGGACATTCAAATAGAGAAATACGGTACATAAACAAATAAATATAACACACCGAAGCTGTGCTACTTCTATCATTCCGAGACTAGCATCCACGCAAACCAGACGCCACTGTTCCAAGCTCCGACTAATATCGTGAATTGATGTCAAACTGATGATCCGCCAGCCTTTCCGCCAAGCCTACACCTCGTAATCGCTAAGTTCTTCGATATTCGAGCTATTCCACTACGAGTCATATAGGCCTAATTTGCCTAGAATTTGCACTGTAGAATGAGTGATTCCGCTACCATTCAAATATTCAACACCAAACCCACCTTTTAACCATCCAAATCAAGCAATTCCTGTCGCCCCACGAGTTTTAATACAAGTTAAACTCATCCCTTCTCCCTACCAAGCAGCCAATAATTAATTATTCAAGTAACTTCAATCTTACCAGCGCGCCCATCGTAACAGCTGTTTTTAAACTGAATAACCTTCGCTGGCTTTACGTCGCAGGTCTTCTGTCTGTCTACCTCGACAAGTGTTAGATCCTTCCCGGGGTGGAATGGTATTATTATTAGGTATTATTAGGTATCATCACATTTCGGCTATTGCTATTTGCATCTTTTGGAAAGTGATGAAAACGTATATCCGCAGCCCTCTTATACATCTACTTACAGCCGTAAACTGAGCAATACACTTTGCTTTTACTCATTTTTCACTCTATCAACGAGTAAAACTTATTACTTATGTATAAAGACACGAACAATTTACCACGATCTGTTTACCAATACAAGAAACCATATACAAACAGTCACCGCGTGACAAATGTACCCTACTTGGTAAGTTTCTCATTTTTACCGCTAGATGTCATATCAGATAGCTGGAGTTGCCAATGGCGTCATTCACAATGTGAAGTTGCTTGTCGGTAGTAGATAGTTGACTATCGACAGCGTGTAGTCTGCTGTCGCCTATTTTATCTTTGACTGTCAGCTACATATTTAAGAGCCAATCAGAAAAGATCACAAGCTGACGTCACTTTGTCGTTTCCCGCTCGTCTTGCTGTGTGGTTGTGACTTCTGCGTTCTTCGCGTTATATTGTATAACATAATATAAATAATAAATATAAAAATACGATGATGACGACTGATTGTGCTGACATTGGGATGGAGGAGATTTTTATTGATCTTGTGAGGGAACGTCGTTGGTTGTACGACATGAGCGAGCCGAAATATAAAGATAACCTTTTCAAGGACCAGACGTGGAGAACTTGTCATGGCTTGTCCGTTTATATTTTAAGAAAAGAGTTTTAAACTCCCCCTCTTCTGCCACTAGCGTCGGATGTCGCCAGTACCTTCGCGTACCATTGTTCCTCAATTTTACCAATGCTGTAGCAGTTAGCAGTAATAAAAATGCACCATACAGCTCCAAGTCGTCCATCCTTGCAATTTTAGGTTAAGTTATCGACAATATTGACAACTTGTCTCCCATGCAATTGAACTTTCTCAAGGAATAAATGAAAGTCAAGTTATTATTTACTCCTAGCATTTTAACTTTCAAGGAATAAATGAAAGTCAAGTTATTATTTACTCCTAGCATTTTGACAACTGCGCATTGTGGGTTGCTAGGTTGTGAGCTACCGGCTTCAGACCACGTCTGCCGTCTACCGGCTGCCCACTACAGGCTACCGTCAGCGCATTGTGGGTAGACGCTTAAGTTCGGCGTATCAACAATCGGTTGAGCGTCATAACAATGAAGTAACTAGAAACAAGGAAATATATAAATAGAATCATAATACTATGACTGTATGTTAGGTAGTCAGTCCGAAGGCTGGTTGGATCCCCAAAAAGTACCGCCGTTAGGTTATGTGGGTAGATACCCACAAAAACCAAAGGCAGTGCTATATTGAGGCGTACTAGGCAAGAAGAGGAGTGAGGTAGTTTGCCATTGCTTTCCTCACTGAGTCAGAACAGCAGTACTAACCCTATGAATAGAACCTTTCACAGCATTCACAGGCACTGACTGTGGCCTGATTGTTATTACAAAGCACCACCCATACCTCAGTAGCTTCCATATAATCACAGCCATGAGTGAGACTGAGACATCGGTGAAAAGCCACATTTTACTCTAGCCTGTGCCAACAGACAAATGCAAATGTACTGCATTCATCAAGAGATGGCAAACAGGCTAAATACTATCACAAGAAAATGTTTATATCGAAGAGAAGAATTTCGAAATATCCGTGGAGCTGTAAAACCTTTGAGTTTGCTTTTCGTGCCTCAAGAGGATCAAAGTGTACCTCAGGGCTGCCATGGCGTATATCCCTGAGCGGATATCCGCAACATTTATCGTCATACGGATATAGTTTGCATGGATGTGCGGATACCGGATACCGGTAATGTTTGGAGTAAATTTGCGGATAGTTTTTAGAATACAGTACAATCCGAACTTGTTGAATATCATTACTAGGACTCGGATGTTTATTGTTATGTTTTTTATGACAAATGTAAAATGGTGATTAAGCTTATCTCATTCAAATTATGTCATTAAGCATAATTAACTCTCAAACTGAAAAGGGTTACAATTCTGGCTGTATAACATTCATTTTAAACATAGCACATGACATACATAGCCTAAGGGAATGACTTTCTCCTCAAATGTCTAAATGTGTTGCTTTAATGTATGTCTACCCCTTATTATTCCCGTTCTCCAAAGGGGTTGGGGATGAGATGCGATGTAAGTCTTTGTGGCGAATGGTTTTTACGGCCAGATGGATGTGTTGCTTTAATAAAAAATAAAAATATTATTGTAATGCCAGTAGATTCGAATAACAAACGTGCGGATAACAGTCGTGCGGATGCGAGGCGGATGTGGATAACGTTTTCTTTATCCACGCAGGGCTCTAGCCATAGGACAAGAAAGACTTACTGCACTTGGAATGCTGTCTACTGAGAATGGTCTGATTAACAGCATACCGAATTTCAATAACCTCGTCATCGAAAAATTCGTTGCGTTCAAGACTCGACACCTGGAACTGATCTACAAATAAGGTAAGTTAATGCTTGTGCATGCAGCTCCACCAACTGCGATATGTGCGAGCCGCCACTGTTGTACACATACCTATATGTGGTGTATGATAGCGTGTTTCGTACCAAACAACTTGTCACACTACATGGGAGAGAAATCAAACCGTAAATCCTTTGTAGTACGGTATTAAAAGATTTTGTAACTTTTGAGTGAACGTTGCATCAGAAACTGACGAGTGAGCACTACCTACTACCGGTACCGTACTCCTTAACGGCCAAGGAAAGTAACAGCCTATGGCTAAGGCTGTGCGGTCAAAAATTAAAATTTTATTTTTATTTGTATTCTTAATCTCTAATGTAGGTCTCTGTGAGACATTATATGCGTTTCGCAGAAAATAACGACGGCTCGTTTGCTGAGGACATGGCTTCAAAGTGGCTATTTTGAGCGTTAAAGGTACGATCACCACGACGAAACTAATAATCGGAAGACACCGAAATTTCTGTACAACAACCCCTGTAGTAGTACCTGCAATAGGAACAATTCTTATTTCGAAATTCAAATTTTGTATTGACCTCTTCAGATTTGAATACCATTTTTAGTGAGAAAAAAATCGTTATATTAACTTCAAAGTTATATTAATTTGAAGTGGATCTTATTCTGAGCAGTAGAAAAGTTTGATAAAGAAAATTGGTTCAGCGATATACCCGTGGTGCATGTAGGCCTACCTTTCAGACTCTAAAAAACGCTGGCCGAATCAGTCACACACACATACACACACGCGCGCACACACACACAGAGACAAAGACAAGGTCTTGGGCAAGAGCGCGCTCGGGCACCTGCCTTCCCCTCTCCTTCAACACCTTTGCTATCGCAGCTTTCGCCCCCCTCCCTGCCTGACTCATCCTGCCAGGCTACACGACCACAGTCTATAGAGGAAATCGTAGAAGTGTTATTATCTCACCCATTACTCCTTACAGAATGTTAAAAATTATTTATAAGTTACTTTATAAAATTCTGTAAGTTATATTAACAGAATAAAACATGTTTATGATCAATAGAACTTTATGCGAGTTGTAATCTTCAAAATATATCACAATTATATATATCTCTATATATATAAGAATGAAAGTTTGTCTGTTTTTTCTGAATTTCTACGGAAATTTGCGTTATTTACGCGTTTCAGACTGTTTTATGACGGATGCGAGCGAAAATATATTTTTGTCTGTCTGTATGTCTGTTTGTCTGTCTGTGGACAAAGTGGTTGTTCCCTTATGACTCGAGAACGGCTGGGTGGATCAACGTGAAATTTGGTACAGATATCCTTCAGAGGCACGACACTAATTGTTGGTGTAACCCTTCTCTGTACCTCTCATAAAATGGGGCCTACCCCCTTAAAATACATGCTGAAATAGGATTAGAAGGACGAGACAAAGCTCATTTTCAGCCCCTCAATGTGAGAAACGAAACTCGGGGGCCCCCGAAAACCACATTTTAAGGCCTTAAAACCAACATTTTTTGAGATATTCCCAGAAAATTAATTTCATTTAATACAATAATGAAAGAAAGCTAGCCGGTAACCATGGCAACAGAAACTCACAGTCCATCTATTGCTGTAAGACGCAATACAATTCCATTTATTACATTACTGAGATAGTTTGCAAACGGCTAGAAGGTTATAACGGAACCAAATTAAGCTGTAAAATTTATCAATACATATAATGCGTATAAGGGGGTCAAGGGGTACTCTAGATTCTTTCACGCGATTTACACGTGCTGGTGTGCTACGGAAGGTCTAGTATATCCCTATCCCTATATTGTTATATTATTATTATAATTATTATTATTAGACTACGGAAAGGAAGACCCCAGAGGACTGGAAAAAGGGAATAATTGTCCGATCTTCAAGAAAGGTAATAGAACAGAATGCAGAAACTATCGGGGAATACAACTGATGAGTCATTGTGCAAAGATGCTTGAGAAAGTTTTGGAAAGGAGAATTAGGACAAGGATAGAAGGAGGGATGAGAGAAGAACAACATGGCTTCAGAGCAGGAAGGTCCACAGTGGATTTGATTTTTGCTGTAAGGCAGTTACAAGAACAGCACTATGAGTATGGAACAGATCTACTGATGGCCTTCCTGGATATTGAGAAAGCATAAGACAGTGTATGCAGAAACAATGTATGGAAGTCCCTGGAGGATAGAGGAGTAGGAAAATGGACTATAAGGAGGATAAAGGAGATGTACAAGGGAAGCGTGAGCTGTGTGAAAGTGGGCGGAGAGAGATCGGACTGGGTGGAACAGAGAAACGGCCTGAAACAAGGAAGTGCACTGGCACCGTTACTTTTCATTGTGGTGATGGATGACATAATGACCCGAGTGGCACAAGTAATTGGGGAAGGAAAGATGAAAGCAATGGTGTTAGCGGATGATTTGGGGAAACAAGGAGGAGGAGGTACAGGAACAGTTGGACGTGTGGGAAGGAATAATACAAGGATGTGGGATGAAATTTAGCATAAATAAGAGTGAGATGGTGATCACAACAAGGAAGAAGGAAAGAACCACAACGGGAATAACAATTGGTGGGGAACAGCTGATGAAAGTGGAGAGTTTCAAGTATCTGGGAAGCCTGATACAAGATAATGGAAGAAACGATAGAGAAAAAATGAGCGGGGGAGACAGGCAGAAGCATTCCCGAGGAGTGTGAGAAGTATGTTATGGAGCAAGGATGTCCCTCAGAACAGAAAAAAGATCATATATCGGACGTACTATGTCCCTATCCTGACGTATGCCTCGGAGACCTGGGTTATGAAAGGAAGGGAGAAGAGCAAAATACAGGCCAGTGAGATGAGGTTTTTGAGAAGCAGTATTGGAGCTACAAAGATGGACAGAATAAGAAATGAGAGGACCAGAGAATTAATGAAGGAGGAACCATTACAGGATGGTATAGAGAAATCTAGACTTAGATGGTATGGACATGTAAAGCGAATGGAGGAGAAGAGGATACCTAGGAGAGTACACGAGACGAAGTGGGAAGGAAAGAGACCGAGAGGAAGACCGAGACACAGGTGGCTGAAAGGGATGGAAGAAAGCGTGTAGAAGAGAGGCGAAGACTGGACAGGGGTGGAGGCTGGGCTGAGAGATGGTGGGAAGACAGAAGACGTTGGAGTGGCCTGTGTTCCAAACAGACCCAGCCAGTGACTGGAAACTGTGCAAGAGGATGATGATGATAATACTACGGCCTACAACGACGAGACAAAGCTCATTTTCAGCCCCTTGGTGTCAGAAAAAAAACTCGGGGCCCCTAAACAGCCGAAAACGGTCCCCGAAAAGTACACTTTAATGCTCTAAAACCAAGATTTTCTGAGATATTCCCAGAAAACAAATTTCATTTAATAAACTAATGTAGGAATGCAAGCCTGTAACCATGACAACAGTGTCTCAAAAATGTACATCCAACTTTCCATCTAATTCTGCTAGAAGTAATGCCACTCCATTTATTAAATTTCTGTGAAAGTTTGCAAATGGCTATACTGTAAGGTTATCACGGAACCAACAAAAACTGTAAAATTCATCAATGCGCTTAAGGGGGTCAAAAGGTACCCTCGATTTTTTCACAAGACTTAAACGTGTGATGTGTCGTACAGAAGGTCTATTCTATCTTCAAACAGCAACATTATTTTCAAAAATTCCTGAATTGAAATAATTTATTTTTTATGTTATTTTTTTGCTTTTAGGAATTTGGGCCATTGGAGGCTAAAAAACCTGAATTTTCATGCACCACAAGCCTTTATAATTTATTTAAGGGGTTTTCCTGTGGATGCGCACTTGACACAACAGTGAGGATCAGTTTTTATGTGGAGTGTATTGCATTTCGTCTACGAGGTTTTCAATTTTATTTTCACGTCAGGAAGTACACGTTAGGTAAATTCGTTTCAGAGCATATTTCAAATAATCATTTATCTTTGTCGACAAACAGGTTCCAAGCCCCTAACCATTGCAACAGTAGCTCAATTGATTACGTCTGGTTATTAATACCGACGACCGTTCGAAGAATGGGTACTTCTGCTAGTATATATATACTAATATAATAAAGCTGAAGAGTTTGTGTGTTTAAACGCGCTAATCTCTGGAACTACCAGTCGGATTCGAAAAATTATTGTTTTATATGATAGCCAGATTCAAGAGGAATAGTTTAGGCTATGTTAAATTGCGGACAGACCACTCCGTTCCCTGCATTTAGGCCCTTTGGCACAAATCTACACGTTTCACCGATCAGAACCAAAATTTGTATACATACCCTTTGGAACCCTGCGAGTAACACTGTCTGCATGAAATTTATGACAGACCGGTCCATTCCCTGCATTTAGGCCCTTTGGCACAAATCTACACCTTTTCACCGATCTGAACCAAATTGTGTATACATAGCCTTTGGAACCCTACGAGTAACACTGTTTACATGAAATTTCGGACAGACCACTCCATTCCCTGCACTTATGCCCTTTGGCACAAATCTACACCGTTTCACCGATCTGAACCAAAATTTGAATACTTACCCTTTGGAACCCTGTGAGTAACGTAGTCTACATGAAATTTCGGACAGACCATCCATTCCCTGCATTTAGGCCCTTTGGCACAAATCTACACCGTTTCACTGATCTGAACCAAGATTTGTATACATACCCTTTGGAACACTGCGGATAACACTGTCCACTTTAAATTTCGGACAGACCAATTAATTCCCTGCATTTAGGCCCTTTGACACAAATCTACACCGTTTCACTGATCTGAACAAAAATGTGTATACTGTGACCGAAATCGCATTTTGAGTTACGCTCATTAATACGTCAGAACAGCGGGATCATAGGCTCGTGACTGGACGAGTGCATAATGAACTTTAGAGCGAGTCTTATAGCCTAGCTTCAGCCTGGCTGGACACGGCAAGGAGACACCGGTCTTTCAAACATATGGAATATAATCGTATTACAACGCTGCATTGATTTCAGCTTTACCTTCATGCTTTGGCAGAATATGTATAATAGAAGATACCAATCGACCAACGGCAGAATATTATTTAAATATCACCTGTGTAATACTGCACTTTGAGTTACGTCGTAATACGTCACTAGAAAGGGAGGTCCGATTCTCCCCGACTACACCACGTGATTATAGGAGGGGAGAGATCGTGACCTGTTCCTTGCAACCCATCGCGGGCTGTCATTCGGAGAGAGTTCACGCTGAAAAACACATAGCCTATTTTAAACCGAGGTTTATGATTTTTCCAAATCGCACGGCATCAGATAGCTTATGTGAACATGTGTTCGATTGAAATAAACGCTCAAACGGTCTAGTGTTTGAAACTAGCGATAAATTCAGTGATATTCGTGTGAGTGCATCGGAGATTTCTGTGAGTAGAACCATTTCTTACATTATCACACTACACGAGGAACAATTACAGCTTCATGATGAACTCGCCATGAACACTGCAAATCAATACATGCAAACGCACTCATACTAGGTGAAGTCCTATGACACATTAAGAAGTTATTACTGCAATATTCACATTCAAATAAACATTGAGGAGCAGAACACTATTAATATAAATTGAATTACAAGACTCTTTAAGATGTGCATTATTCAGATAGCAGTGGCAAACAGTCAAATTGTATTTGAGGAACCTGAATTATCCAGAATGCTCTTTATACACAATAAACTTTCCTTCGTGGGATCTTATGATAGCTTTTACACTATCAAGATGAGTTCAGCTTAGACAATTCGAGGGGAAACTTACGGGCTTTGATGAACACCGAGATCAGCAGACACACCAACTTACAGTCATCACGATGATGTTGGGGTTTTCCAATTTCATTAAACGGAGGTCTAACAAGTCCAAGACATCTTACGTCATCGGTGGACTTCACTCCATGTGCAAGGGCAGTGAAACATTACATCCATAATACACCATGACAACCAACACCATGAAACATGATTGATTTTATTTCCTGATGACTGTTATATTTATTCCTGATTTTTCGAACATAAAAGAGCTACCTTAAGAGTTAATCATTGCTATTAGTATTTCATAATTTTTTCTTATAGAGATAATAACTTAATAATTATTTAATTCTTTGATAAATTAAATTAATTTAATTTTTTTATAATAATAATTATTTTTATTTAAGAATATTTTCCCACAATCTTTTGAATGCGATTGTCAGCGACATTTCCCGATCTTTGACAGCGATGGTTGATAAAGTTAATAATTGGATTCATTATGATGAATTATAATAATAATAATAATAATAATATCTAATTTATTTAAGTAAAGGTAACATTCATATTTTTTAATTAAGGGTTGATTATCAACGATAATAATCACATTTGTGTGGCAATTTATGACAGCAATTTGAAGAATAATTGCAGATAATAATTTATTGATTTCCTGTTTGATTAACTGAGCATTGGAAGATTCTGAATTAATGATTCGATTAATTTTTATGTTATAACAAGCTAATTCTCTTATGATATCTTTTCGCAGCAGCCTATTTATACATGTATGCATGTTATTTGATTTATGTTGTGGACACTTCTAGTAGGTGGTCCTATAGTTGCAACATTTGAATGCGAGTCAGTTGACCCATTTAATGATTATGATAGAAATACTTCACATTTGTAGGCAGTGAAATATGTATTTCAAGATTGATTTTTGTGATTAGAAGAATTCTAGGAGGTGTCTGTGAACACAATCCTGAGATTATTATTGCGATAAGCATGTTTAATGAATGCGATGAATAATAATAATAATAATATTTATTAAAGGCTGTAAAATAATGGATATTGATATAAGAGCTTATTGAGATATTAACAATAAATATGAATCTTCTTTATTCGATCTTCTCTTCGAAAGGAAAACATTTAAATGAAGTAATCTATAACCTATTAATGAATGAATTTTGCCATATTAATTAATCAATGCATCACCCTCATAATAATAATAAATGGAAGATATTATAAGAATTTATGGATTATAATTTATTGAAACTGAATTGTGGAATTTAACAACAATTAGCAGGTTGATGTAATATAATCGGAGATTGGAATAATTATTACCGGTAATGAACATTAGTTACTACATGGAAGATACTGGACATTACTTGAACAGTATTCCACACTAATGTCGAATGCTCAATGTAAATAATATTTGCTAATTAATTCTATTTTTATTGCAATTCAAATTAAATCACGATTTATATCCTTGTTAGATAATATTCTCGTAATTGATTAAGTTATTTTCCTTAAAATATGTTAGTTTAAATGTGTGATAAGTTAGATTTTTGAAGGGAATGTGAAGTTACAATTTACAACTTATTTCAATTTATTCCAAGCTGAAACAGTGACAGTGAAGTGCAACGATTTTATTTTATTTACCATTCAGCTAAACCAACGAACACTGGAACTTTATTTCATATCGCATTACCCCAAGTGCAATAGGAAAGTCGAATTGGCAGTTTAGGACTTTTGGATCTACGATCCCAACATAAGATTGAACCAATTCGATTTTTAGGAGGGTATATTTATTCGTGTTCGTCTGCTCTTAAATAAAGAGAGAGCATTTTATCTTAGTTATCTTAAATTATTCCTGCAGCTTGTTCCTTTTCCTGACTGAATGATACTATCCTATTTTATTTGGAGAGATATATATCTGAGGCAACCTATCTCACCTATCCCGTTAAACGACCCGAGACATTAGAACTCTTGCCTGCCCGTGTTCTCAGTTGATGTTTTTGGTAGTTTTTCCGGATATATATTTCAGGGACTCCTAATTTGTTTTGTTACGACCATGTACCATTTCTTGGACATCACGTTTGACTTCCGGGCCGACGTGAGGTCTGGGAAACGGGTACAATACTTACCCTTTGGAACCCTGCGAGTAACACTGTTTACGTGAAATTCCGGACAGACCACTCCATTCCCTGCATTTATGCCCTTCGGCGCAAATCTACACCGTTTCACCAAGCTGAACCAAAATTTGTATACTTACCCTTTGGAACCCTACGAGGAACACTGTCTGCATGAAATTTCGGACAGACCACTCCATTCCCTGCATTTAGGCCCTTTGGCACAAATCTACACCGTTTCACCGATCTGGACCAAAATTTGTATACTTACCCTTTGGAACCCTGCGAGTAACACTGTCAGCATGAAATTTCGGACGGACCACGCCATTCCCTGCATTTAGGCCATTTGGCACAAATCTACACCGTTGCACCGATCTGAACCAAATTTCACATACTTAGTCTACACTTTGGAACCCGACGAGCAACACCGTCTGCTTGAAATTTCGGACAGACCACTCCATTCCCTGCATTAGGTCCATTGGCATAAATCTACACCGTTTCACCGATCTGAATCACATTTTGTACACTTAAGCTTTGGAACCCTACGGGTGACACTGTCCACTTTCAATTTCGGACAGACCACTCCATTTCCTGCATTTAAGCCCTATATCACAAATCTACACCGTTTCTCCTAATTGCACCTAATTATACATACACTTTGAAACCCTGTTGGTCACACTGTCCACTTGATATTTTGGACAACGCTCTCCATTCCCTACATTTAGAATAACAAACAAGGTATTAAGGCCCTAGAATCATTCATGTCCGTAGAAGTGTAAATGTAAGAGTATTTTAATAAGTCTATTGGTGACTGGCAATTCGGGCTGCATCACGTCGCCCCTACCAGCGTTCTGGTGCAGAATTGCGAAAATAGTTGAATCTTGCGCTACTTATAAATTGCAGTCACGGGGAGTAATTAGTGCAAAAAGACTTCTTTTGCCCCTTAAAACAGTTATCATCATGAACATATTATGCATCTGTATAAGTGCAATGGTGTTGGTGCAATACATTGAGGTTATCAGCTGCAATAAGCGCTGGTGCTTTCTAATTTACCGTAATTTATTCCGAAACTTATCGTTGAGCGCTTTGTGTCGATAAATGATACTATTGCTACCTCAGGAGCTCGGGACAGCCGAAGTTTTCCAAAGTGTTCTGATTCTTTTCCTACGGCGCTATGCGACAAAAGACGACACTATTGGTCTCTACATTTCTAACAGACAATGAGAGATAGGCCCTAGGCAGTGCCTTTTATTTCGCTTATTCCTCTTTCTACTCATTTTTAGAAATTTGTTTGTAAATTACATGTGTCAGTGCTGTAGTTAGTAAATAGCCGTTTCCCTATTCATTATTATCATTAGGGGAAAATGATCTAAATGTTACGTCCATTATACTGTACTGCTTATCACCCTCACTACATCCACCACCACCAACACCACCACCTCCACCACAAAAAGTTGTATTTTTTTTCTTTCGGGTAGTTTAAGTATCATGTGCCAGTTCTGTAGTAGTATTCATTATCATCCATAAAACAAATAAATCCACCGGGTGAAGCCGGCCACTACTACTAGTTTATATATATATATATATATATATTACAATTAGCCTTACGTCCCACCAACACAGATACTGTAGGTTTTATGGCGACGATGGGATAGGAAAGACTAGGAGTGGGAAGGAAGTGGCTGTGGCCTTAATCAAGTTACAGCGCCCATTTGCCTGGTGTGAAAATGAGAAACCAGGGAAAACCATCTCCAGGGCTACCGACAGGGGGGGGGGGGGTCGGACCCACTATTTCCGGAATAAAAGATCACAGCTGCACAACCCTAACCGCATGGCCAGTTCTCTCCGTCAATCATATCATACTATATCATAATATAATCTTTTTTATTGGGCTGGACGGAGGGAGAGTGCCTAGTCCACAAATTGGTAATACGTGGGGCCGTCGCGAGAGGTGCGGTCGCGCCAGGCCCCGAGCTCAGAAAGGCCCCGCGCTTCAGGCCATTTTTTTTTCATAAATGAAAATAAATAAATAAATAAAGGTAGTGTGTTTGATTCAGTCCAGCCCAAATTAAAATTTGTCCTCCGCTATGTTGATATGATAGCAGAAACTCCAAGGATCGTCGAATCGTTCATCGAGTTTTTGGAGGTACACGACAATACGGGAAAGGGGTTAGCTGAGGTTTTAGAAGGAGTATTGGAGGATAATGATCTTGATATCATGGACTGTTGGGGACAAGGGTATGGCAAGGGTACTGATATGAAAGGTAAGTATAAGGGAGTGCAGATGCGAGTAAAAATACTAATAAACGAACAATGTTCATGGCATGTGTTGCACATAATCTTAACTTACTTTTGGGTGACATGGTTAATGCAATAAGAACGCTATGACATTTTTTAGTATAGTTCAGCGCCTGTACACTTTGTTTGTAGCTTCCACGGAAAGGTGGGACATTTTGTGCGAACTATGTCCTGGCCTCCTCACACTAAAATCTTTAGCTAGCACGAGATGGGAATGTTGAATTGGCAGTGCCAAGCCCATCAGGTACCAGTTAGGCAAAGTAAACGAACCTCTAGAAAAATTGGCAGAAACTACCAAAGATCCTGTTACCCGGTCAGAGACCCAATCTTTGTTGCTTCATACAAGTTCGTATGAATTTATTTTAAGCCTCGTTATCTGGTACGATATTTAATTTTCTGTGAACTCAACAAGTAAAACTCTCCAATCTGACAAGACTTCGTTAGATACGGCTTTAACCGAACTTCAGGGCCTAAAGTAATTTTTTTCAAAATTATCGCAACACTGGCTTTGACAGTGCAATGTACACCGCTAGAGAAATAATGGAAAATTTGGGCTATGCAAATAAATTCTCTATTCGCCGTCAAGGCAATCGCAAAAGGTTCCTTGATGAAATAAAACAGCAAAATGATCAACAGGTGGAAAAAACTGAAGAGGAACTTTAAAAAGAAGCTGAAAATAAATTTCGGGTAAATTACTTTTTGTCTGTCATAGATACTGCACTGAGTTGCGTAGAAAATAGATTTAACGAAGTTTTTTTTTCCGGAATACTTTGGATTTCTCTTCGATCCCTCCAAGCTTTCCAACTTGGAGGAAAGGCAATTGAAAGACCATTGTCAAACAGTCTCTAATTTTCTAAAAGACGGGGAGCTTGAAGATTTGGATGCAGAGGATCTTTTTCTGGAGCAACAATTATTTAGGTACGCTGTTCCGTAATCTGTAAAAAGTGCTTGCGGTGCACTAGAGTACTTAGCCCAGATAAAGGAGTCCTATCCTAATTTAACGACGGCATATCAAATTATGCTTACAATTCCTATAACGGTTGCGTCGGGGGAAAGGAGTTTTTCCATTTTGAAACTAATCAAAACAAGTAGTTCCCTGAAGAACTAAAGCCTATTTTCATACATCCTACTTATGTTAATTGCCACTATCAACATACAAAATTTCAGTTTGATTGCTGTAATAGATTCGTAGATATTGAGAACCGACTAAATATTTCGGATGGTCGCCATGTTGGATTATTGTAGGCCATAGAGTTATGAAATGTTACATGAAGATTATTGTGTACGTGTAGCATTCAAACTTCAATCGGATGATTAGGACACAAGAAGTAAAAACGAGATTTTAAAATTTCACACAGCTGCCATCTTGTGGTTATGGAAACATTTGTATAAGGATTTACTGTACCAGGTTTCACTGCACTCGGATGGTTATATTGTGAAAAATGTCCATGTGAGTATTTTTACTTCGCGTCACCGCCATGTTGGATTAGTGATCGCCAGGTTATTGAAAGTCCTATATGAGGCAGATGACCTCGTAGTTCCGCCCCTTAAAACAACAATAACTAACTGAAGTCCTATAGGTGAACTTATCTTCATAGCCCCTATGAACATTAAAAAAATCAGTTTGACTGCTGTGATAGATTCGTAGATATTGAGAACCGTCTAAATATTTCGGATGGTCGCCATGTTGGATTGTTATATGTATAGGCCATCGAGTCATGTACCATTAAAGGAAAATTATTGTGTAGGTTCATTATTCAAACTTTCACTTCGATCGCATGATTACGACACAAGAAATAAAAACTTAATTTTAAAATTAGCACAGCCGCCATCTTGAGGTTATGTAAACAATTGAACTGAATTAAATACCAGTACATTACAATGTGTTTAAACATTTGCTGTGCCAAGTTTCATTGCGTTTGGATCATTAAATCGCGAGAAAAGTCTATTTAAAACTTTCAAATTTGCGTGGCCGCCATGTTCGTTTTGTAGTTAACCGATTTTTGAAAGTCTCATAAATGAACTTTATCTCCGTACAAAATTTCAGGGTGATAACGGTAATAGTTTCAGTGATATAGAATGCCGGTGAAATACTTCGCACAGCCGCCATCTTGAGATTATGTAAACAATTGAACGAAGTTAGATGTCAGTGCATTACAATGTGTATAAACATATCCTCAACCAAGTGTCAATGCGTTTGGTTGGTTAAATCGCGAGAAACGTCTATTTAAAAGTCGCAAATTCGCTTGGCCGCCATGTTGGTTTTGTAGTTACCAGGTTTACAAAAGTCATATAGGTGAACTTCTAGTAGTTCCCTTTATCACCGTACAAAATTCCAGGGTATTCTCGGTAATAGTTTCGGAGAAATTGAATGCTGATGAAATATTTCGCACAGCCGCCATGTTGGATTGGTGAGACGTAACAAAATTTGAAGAGCACGGTCGGGGTCGTCCGGAATAATGCTATGAACTTACCGAGTTTCATTGAAATCGTTCCAGCCGTTAAGATTATATTAGGGACACACACACACACGAATCACACACACGCACACACAGACAGACACACAGACAAAAGGTGATCTCATAAGCCTATTTTTCCATAAATGAAAATAGGCTAAAAAACTATTTGCGATCAACGATGGCGCAGGAGCGTCTGAACGGTTTGGCTACTCTGTCAATTGAATGTGAAACGGCCAAAAACTTAGAAATGAACGATTTAATGAGCACTTTTGCCCTAGCAAAGGCCCGCAAAGCGCCTTTTACATAAATAAAAAGCTTTAAATACTAAACATAAAACAGTTTTTTTATTAAAAAAATAAAAGCCTGCCTTGTAAACCATGTTATTTCTCGAACAAAGGGGCCGTTCAGCTGATATTTATCGGTGGAAGTAGACTTATAGCACTTTTAGTAGTTTAGTTTATGAAAAACTGTATAGCCGAAGAAATGTTGAAATATGTAAACGTGATTGCGTATTATTATTAATGATGTGCGTTTGGGTAAGAAATTACATCAAACACATGCTTTGTTTTCCATAATATATTATTTATGCCAAAAAATCACCTGTGTTAGCTCATTATATCAGGTTTCCATTGATATAGCTTGTTGCTTTTATCTGATCAGGTGCTTCCTGTATTCAATTTTATGATTAGGCCTATCCTATTTGTTGAGGTTAGTTTAGAAACTAGAAATGTAATAAAATGAGTTTTAACTAGCCTAAAATTGTAATTTCTTTTAAAACATCACTCTCCGTACAACACATCCACTTACAGTCTAACGCTATCAGTGAGAGAGAGAAGACATTGAGTGACGAGGAGAGGTAGGGGCGAAAGTAGGTGGTAAGTGAAGGGTAGACAGATCACTAACACAAATGCAGCGGCTGTCAAACGGTGATAGTGCTGCCATCTCTTGCCTTGCGATTGACGGCGGTGGTGATCGTACAGCCTTAAGTACGCTCGCCTCCGAGCAATAAAAACCTACCCAATAGCCACTGGGAGCTGCCGTGCGGATCCTACGTTGATCGCTTGAGGCGCTGCTGGTCAACCCCAAATGATGACGCCGTTTGGCGGAATTTTAAATTCGTGGGGTGCCTTCAGGTGAATTTATGTCATCAAATATATTACATTAGTGGGGAGGTTAAGACGAAAATCAATGGGGTACCGTTCATTTTTTTATAGAAGCATGAGACTTGGCACACTTATAGCTTGGACCCTAAACTTTCGATCTGAGATGGTAGCCACTTCCGGAAGTCGCGCCGAGTGCCTGTTTTGCAAGGTTGCCTACCCACCCGGAGTGAACTACGAAATCTACGCTTAAGTCGATTACAAATGCCGTTTCTCCTTTTCAAAAACTCGCCAATGTATTTCTTATGGGCCCTCGCCTCTGTTGGGGACCGAGAATCAGACGTCGTGGCTGATGAAGCGAGATGCAGAAGTTCGCGTGACGTCACACGCTCATAGTCACAATGCTGCTTGACGCGGGTAACCGACGCGAATATACCGCCGTGTATTGTTGCGGTCAGTAACAGAAGCTTTGTGCTGGTGCTGTGTTGTTTTTCTGTGTTTGGGGAACTGATTTCTTTGAGATAATTGTGCATCATTCATCCTGTGCATTCGAATATATTGATAAGTACATACACGGTAAATATTTTCTTTGCTTTTAAAGCTGTTGTCCCTCGTTTATTTCGACTATTCGTTACATCCCTGTGATATAGGTTATGTATACTTGCAGTTAAAATTTGTTTTTAGGTACTTCTAACAACGGTAAGGTTTACATTTATTTACATTTTATGTGTTTCGTGTTGTTTGTTTAGGATGTGGTGGCTTGGAATCTTTCGAAAAAAGAAGGTGAGTTACGGCAATTTTTCATTCTGAAAGTAATAACATGACTTTTTCTAATTTTGTTATTTGCACTTTTTCAGTGGAATCTGAGAAGCGAATCTGATAGTACCGTACATCACAGCGGCAACAGCTCCGAAAAAGCGAGGTTTATAAAGGACGTTAAAAATCTTGATGGTGTCTTTGTTGAACTATGAAACCCTTTTTTGGAAGAAAGCTCGGATTTGTACAATATTGATAGCAAGCAGGTCGCATCCTCTGAAGTCGTTACTACAATAATGACCATTGAAGCACTGGGCGAAAAACAACACAAAGAATTTGTCGAGGAACTCCTTATCAGCGGGGAAAAATCTGTTAAGACACCGTGAAGCAAAATAAATACGCTCTTTTTACGTCATCTTCAGAAGCATCGCCGACCAAGACAAAAGAAAAAATCGTTGGCCTCTAGCTACAAGTGAGCACCGATTGGGATACCTAGACAGTATTTTCGCACGTGAAAACCAACCAACACCACCGTGTCTCCACAAACGGCGAACTAAGACCGGGCAAAAATCAGATCTTTTGAAATGTTTGATGGCTGCAAGTCCAGATAGCTTCCACACTTGTGACGTACCCGCCGTACAAGCACAAATTACCGATGGACCTGCCCTAGTTCACATGCTACGTCCCGGACCGTCAAGAACGTTTCAGGAATCTGCTGACTGCATTTTTATGCCATTCCTCAGGAAAGAACTTAGTACTGTTCAACGCGTTGATGTCATTTGGGACAAGTATATACAGGATAGTCTGAAAAACCACACAAGGGCAGAACGGGCTGAAGTAATACGCACGAGAGTCACAGCTGGAACACGCATTCCGAAAGGATGGCCCAACTTTCTGCGCACTCCGAAGACAAATGCGAGTTGTTCCAATTCCTAAATACGCAAATACAAAAGATCACACAGGGGGGGCAAAGACATGTACAGTACACAGGATTCGTCTGTGTTAGCATCGCCTCATCGAGAAGATATGGATATGTTGTCTCCATGCAATCACGAAGAGGCATACACAAGGGTCATGATTCACATCGCGGATTGTGTTAGTCAGGGATACCGGAAAATTCTTGTGCGAACTGTGGACTCCGATGTCCTTGTATTGGCCGTGAGTATTGTGCCTAAATTGACGGATATTGAAGAACTCTGGGTCCACACTGGCACGTGAACGAACCACCAGATTGTAGCACATAAAATTGCCCAAAATTTAGGTAGCGACCTATGTCGGTGACAAAATATATGTTATCATGGAAAGGCAATGTTGACTAAATAGGCTTTATTTGTTGCAGGTCGTAACAAGGCTTTAAGTTTACCCCTATTTCACGTGTTTTCTGGATGTGATACCGTTTCCTCGTTTTCCAACAGAGGTAAGAAGAGTGCCTTTGAATTATGGACGGCTTATCCTGACGCCACCAAAGGATTTTTGGCAGCTCAAAAGAACGATTTGGACTAAGCTTTACCTTATATGGAAGAGTTGGTAATCACTATGTATGACAGGTAGGAAAAATTGATTCATAATCGTTACCGATGCGTTTTTGTTGAACTTTGTCGTAAACACTTGTGTTTTATTGCATTGCAGGTCGAGTTAATTTTTCAACATAAATGCCTGCCGAAAGGAACATTTTACCAAGAAAAACCGATATCTGGAGAGTATTCCTCCAACGCAGAATGCACTGGAGCAACACATCCGGCGTGCCATGTACCAGGGGGTTTATGTGTGGGGACAATCTCTGAGCCCCATCCAGGAACTACCCTCACCGTCAGATTGGGGCTGGGAGGAAAGTCCATCAGGATGGACACCGCGGTGGACGACTATCCCCATTGCAACTAAGGCTTGCTTAGAACTAATCCGTTGCGGGTTCAAAATTTGTGCAACTAGGCCCCAGCAATGTGTATGCAGGAGGAGAGACTTGAAGTGCACGGAACTGTGCTCTTGTGACGCAAAATACTAAGTAATATTTTCTGCTTATTTTCTACTTCCGTCTTTATTTTCTGGTGATGGCTGTCCACTTAATAGCTATTAGATTATTTTAATACATTTTTTCCCTATTTTAGGAAGTTTTGTTGAGCCTCCAAGATTAGTTTTGGTGAGCCTGATGCATAGGGTCACACGCATTACAAAACATGGACTTCTGCCTTCTTATTCTTTGTTTATCATGCCTTGTTATTCTTCTTTTTGGCTCTTTTTGTAAGTTATCAAAAATGATTTGTGATTTTTATTAAATAAATTAAAGCCTGGAGAATGTGGTGGCTTGTTTTTTCAGCTTTAAGAAAAATGCGCATAGTAGGTAGGCAACCACACCACAAATTTAAATCCTTCCACTCCAAATCGTGTTACCAACGTTTTCCAGGGCATTCTGTGTGCAAAAAGTATTCATCGCGAAGCAAAACAGGTATTTGCAATCAACTTAAGCGTTGATTTCGTAGTTCACTCTGGGTGGGTATGAAACCATGCAAGACAGGTACTCGGCGCGACTTCCGGAAGTGGTTACCATCTCAGATCAAAAGTTTAGGGTCCAAACTATAAGTGTTCCAAGTTTCATGCTTCTATCAAAAAATGAACGGTGGTTTTACCTAACCTCCCCACTACATACCGTATACTCAATGTTATGTTTTGGCGTGCCAATTACAAAAACCAGTGCACAACTAGGCTACCGTTTCTGGAATCAGTTATCATACATTTCCATATCAATTGAAAAGCTAGAAGCCCAGAGCAAGGATCATGTAAGTATAAGAGACTCGTCACTTTTGGTTATAGAATATCCGAGAGAAAACACCGCCTGAGTCTATGGATTGTACTGGCAAGTCTGGCAACATAAAAAGTAAAAAGCCATATGAATTTAGCCTTTATTACACGTAATTGAACAGTATGTTCTGCGATGAGTTATTGATTATTGATGAAAATAACACAAACATAACTGCGCCTCTCGCTAGGCGCTGAAAAATACGTCCAGATAGGAAAATAATACATTTTGATATATATCAATGTTGGCAATAGATTTGTCTCGAAGGACACAGTTATGCCGTTCTAGAGCTTAATTCACCTCTAGACTAATTAAAAATGCTCTCATACTCTATACAATTGTTGGGATATTCGATGAATATAAAGAAAACTGTCCAAATGCACACACTATACTGCCATAACCTCACTTTATGCCTACCATGCCGGCTGCCACCCACCCCTCCCCGTAGCCCTAAACCACAAATTTTATTGCAATGCAAAGGAGAATGGGTAAGAAAACAAACAAGAGATGAAACGCACACATTTATTCTCTCTTAGCAAAATTTTAATGTTCTCTTTCATAAAAGAAGTACCTCGTCATGCAGTTTTGTCTGATACAAGTAAACTTTTACACACAAATTCAAGACACTGCGCAGCGTTAATGCAGCTTCCTATGTATATAAAACCTAGCAACCAGTTGTTTGGGTCCATTGTGGCTGCGCCCATGCGGTTGCTAGGAGCGTCACTTCGGCAGCGTATTATAGTGTCCCCTTAATGCGACTTCTCATCATCATCATCTTGTACAGTTTCCAGCCCCAGGCTGTTTGGCTTCTATGCTGATCAAAACAGTCCTCAGACCTTCATCATCAATAGTAGAACGTCCAAGTTCCTTCGTAGACATCGCTCGGTAGAGCGATCAGTCTCCCCTATCATCCTCCCCACGAAGCCGCACGTGGAGCAATACATTTCCTTGTAATACCTTGCTGGGCCAGATACTGGTGTGTCTTTGTCGCTGAGAGGACTGTCCATAGTCTATCAATTCTCTGTACACTGCACGGAATGTCGGAGCGCTGTCGCTGTAGATCGTGTGGTGTATGCCGCGTTGGCCAATGAACCTCTGGAAGGCCTGCAGAAATCTGTCAATTGACATATCACTACATAGTTCTAAATGTAAGGCACGGGTTGTTGCACAGGTGAATAATGCGATGATTGATCTGTTTGGAAATGAAAAACTTTTTGTAATTACTATTATCGGTTTTAGGTGTGATCTTCATGTTGTACTCCTTCAATGAACTAGTTATATTATAATGTTGACCTGTTGGTGTAAATCTATGTCTTTAGTCATATTTCTAACTTTCCCGTATTGATTATGATATGTTACAAAAATATCCACTTTACAATACAACATTTTTCATACACTATTTTTATAAATGATACATGTTTCTGCTCTTTGAGACTTCTTCAGTCATAATAGCACAACTAAAATTCTCACATGTCAATCTAGGACTAATCAGTGTGACATTCTTAATAACTCCATATATAAAAATCCACTGCCTGCTTCCAGTCTCCGACCGGGTCAGGAATGGAATGAATGAAGCCCCTATCTAGCGGCGAGGATATGAACTGTGCCGGCTGCCGAGGCCTGACGCACTCCTCTGGGGCAATGATTAAATGAATGATAGATGAAATGAAATGATAGTGGAGAGTGATGCTGGAATGAAATTTTGACAGGGAAAACCGGAGTACCCGGAGAAAAACCTGTCTGCCTCCGTTCTGTCCAGCACAGATCTCACATGGAGTGACCGGGATTTGAACCACGGACTCAGCGGTGAGAGGCCGGCGTGCTGCCGCCTAAGCCACGGAGGCTCAACTCCATATATATATTACAAATATTGTACAGTTAGTATCAAAAGGGACAATCTCCAAAATAAAATTTAAAATATCTCAATAACTATAAATCATATGGTTGGTTTTCTTTGATTACTCGCACACAACCGTTTACTTTATGCATAAGAAAAAAAAACATCCAGATAGTGTTGCAAATGCATTAGATAAACAAGATGTTCAGTAAAGAACATATAGCCTACTTTATCCTAAATGCATGGGTATGGTTATAACCCTTTGTCCTTTTATAGGAGTATATGTGAATGTTGGTTGTAGTAGCTTGTTGAAATACAACGTGCTATAGGGATATTAAACATGAATATGAGGTGCCCTTTGCTAGTGCTAAGTTTACCTCTGTAAAAAAATTCATACAATTCGGTTTAACCGTGTTTGCATTGATATGGGGAATGGATTTGCACACATACATGGCCGCTATTTGCAAACTATTGGGCTGATGACCTAGTAGTCAGTCATAAGATGCTTTCCACAAAAAGGCATGTTGTTGCAAAATCTGGTAGAGATCAAATTATTAGGATGGTCGTAATTTGATTTAAGCTTTTAACATTTGTGTGGCCGCCATTACGTTTCCGTCAAGATGGCAGCGATATGAAACATGACACTGAGGTGCCCTTTGCTAGTGCTACCTCTGTACCAAATTTCGTTCCATTCGGTTTCACCGTGTTCGAATTAATTGGGGGAATCGATTTTGACACAAAGATGGCCGCCATCCGTAAACTATTAGGCTAATGACCTTTTAGATTGGTCAAAGGATGCTCCCTCCATAAAAGTATGTTTTTGCAAAATATGGTAGAGATCGGTGGATTATGTTAGTCGTAATTTGATTTAAGCTTTGAACATTTGTGTGGCCACCATTACGTTTCTGTCAAGATGGCGGCGATATAAAACATGACACTGAGGTGCCCTTTGCCAGTGCTACCTCTGTACCAAATTTCGTTCCATTCGGTTTCACCATGTTTGAATTAATAGGGGAAATCCATTTTGACACAAAGATGGCCGCCATCCGCAAACTATTAGGCTAATGACCTATTAATTTGGTGAAAGGATGCTTTCTGCATAAAGGTATGTTGTTGCAAGATTTGGTAGAGATCGGATGATTAGGTTAGTCGTAATTTGATTTAATCTTTGAAAATTTGTGTGGCCGCCATTACGTTTCCGTCGAGATGGCGGCGATATAAAACATGACACTGAGGTGCCCTTTGCTAGTACTACCTCTGTACCAAATTTAGTTACATTCGCTTTCACCGTGTTCGAATTAATAGGGGGAATCGATTTTCACACAAAGATGGCCGCCATCCGCAAACTATTAGGCTGATGACCTATTAGTTTGGTCAAAGGATGCTCCCCCCAAAAAGGTATGTTGTTGCAAAATTTGGTAGAGATCGGATGATTAGGTTAGTCGTAATTTGATTTAAGCTGTGAACATTTGTGTGGCCGCCATTACGTTTCCGTCAAGATGGCGGCGATATAAAACATGACACTGAGGTGTCCTTTGCTAGTGCTACCTTTGTACCAAATTTCGTTCAATTCGCGTTCACCGTGTTCGAATTGATAGGGGGGGGACAGACATTCAGAGTACACACACTCACACACACACACACACAGACTACACACACACACACATACACACAGACAGACACACTTTTTTTCGCCCTGTGTTGATCTCATAAGTCTACTTTCATTTTTTGCAAAAATCGAAAGTAGGCTAAAAATTACACCTAGAGTTCAGCAACTGAAACCCCGGAAAAAATGTGAACTAAAAGTACTTTCTCCCTGCCCGCTCTGACCAACTCAAGCAAGACCTATATCTGTGCAGAGGGGTATAGCCAATGCCACCTAGAGAATAAGGCCTCAGCGCTCGGAAGCACGCGCGCCAAGAGTAGTCATTCCTCCCTGACCTTCCAAACGATGTTTCTACTCGCAAAGAAAACGCTCATATTGTTGCGCTGTGCAACTATAAATGAACACTGCATAGCCTGCAAGTCTTTGAGTAGCCAGTATTGCTAAATTACCCGTAACTCGTAGAATTTACCTACTTCCTTACCTTCCAAAAAATACGCTTTCCAGTAATGATTAATCTATGAAACTCCTTCTATACTGAGGGAGGAAAAATAAATAAACAGTTTCATCATAATAACAAACAAAAGGCCCGTAATTATTACGATAATGATGTTTATTATGATTTTCAGAACGTTATGAACTTATTAACCTCACTTTTAAATGAAGGGAGAAGGGGAAAAATGGAAAAGAATAATTGAACAGCTGAGTCGAAAAAAGATAACATTCCATTTCGAAGAGGAAAAAAGAACAATCATCTGTCGAAACTATACGTCGTATTGAAAAATTCACTAGTAGGCAATTGTAGTACGGTACTAGTAGAGAGAAGTTATGCCTCAAAATGTCATAATAGGAGTAACATGAGTTAGCGACTAATTAATGATTAAATATGCTGGAATATTATCCCATTTCTTTGACTATTGTCCTTTTTCCACTCACTCGTTCAATTTTTAGTATTATTTTACTGGCGTTGGATTACAGAATATTAAATTAATTAAAAGTTTTGAATTTTCCACTTATTTACATAAAATGTATCAGCAATTTGGCTACAGACAGAAATATAATACAATACAGTTTTATCTTGAAACATATTTAGCCGAGACTACATTGTACAGCAGGAACATAATTAACTCTCACCAACAATTCAACTCATGAGCCTACTGTTCTTGTAGCTTAATGGAGAATAGAGAGAGCATAGGAAATCTTCAGTTTCTTAACTATTATTTTAACAGATTGTACATTAAAATTACATTTTGTTACTAGAAAATTTCTTAAAGGATGTAAGTGAAGGTTAAAAAATTAGTTTAAATGGGTTTAAAAAAATTCAAAATAGATTCAATTCACATTTTGAGAGGGTTGTTTTTGAAATTACAATAAGACTAAATTTCTTAATCTTGGGAATCAATAATAAGCTTATTGACTTTCTGATATGAATAGATGTTAGGAAATATGCTTCACCCATCTGGTACATCAGGACTGCCAAAGCTAAATCTGCAATTAATGATATAGGCTACATTAAGGTAAAATTATGAGCTGGGCTAGAATTTAATTTTGAACATGTCCAAACATAAAACAAACAAACAAAAAAAACTCAATAACAGACCTTAAGAAAGCCTATGTTGTGCTGAAAATACTATTAGTTTTGTAAGTATTTAAAATATCTTAATCACAAACTAGGCAATGAATACCTTACATCTAAATAAATGCAGTACGCAGGGCTACCGTAGGCCTATATTGGATTAATTCAAATAACATGCACAATGACAGACGTGCACTGGTACAACGATATTACTCTAATGTAAGAAAAACCCATATGAATAAACATCTTGGTCTTAAACAAACACCAGTATTATAACATAGCCTATATTTTTAGCCTATTTTCAATTTTGAAAAATAGCCTTATGAGATCACCTTTTGTCCGTGTGTCTGTGCGTGCGTGTGTGTGTGTGTGTCCTAATGACTTCTATACGGCTGGAGCGATTTCAATGAAACTCGGTAAGTTCATAACACTACTCCGGGCGACCCCGACCGTGCCCTTCAAATTTTGTTACGTCTCACCAATCCAACATGGCGGCTGTGCGAAATATTTCACCAGCATTCAATATCTCCGAAACTATTCCCGATATCACCCTGGAATTTTTACGGTGATAAAGGGAACTACTAGAATTTCACCTATGTGACTTTTGAAAAACTGGTAACTACAAAACCAACATGGCGGCCATGCGAATT
The DNA here is from genome assembly GCA_946902985.2 of Meconema thalassinum. Taxonomy (NCBI): domain Eukaryota; kingdom Metazoa; phylum Arthropoda; class Insecta; order Orthoptera; family Tettigoniidae; genus Meconema; species Meconema thalassinum. Next base: position 198,413,346 of record OX336395.1, read on the forward strand.
TGCGACTTTTAAATAGACGTTTCTCGCGATTTAACCAACCAAACGCAATAAAACTTGGTACAGTATATGTTAATACACATTGAAATGCACCGACATCAAACTTCGTTCAATTGTTTACATAACCACAAGATGGCGGATGTGCGAAATATTCCACTGGCATTCTATATCTCTGAAACTATTAGCGGTATCACCCTGAAATTTTGTACGGAGATAAAGGGCACTACTGGAAGTTCATGTATAAGACTTTCAAAAACCGGTTAACTACAAAACGAACATGGCGGCCAAGCGAATTAAACATTTTAATAGACCTTTCTCGCGATTTAATGTTCCAAACGCAATGAAATCTGGTACAGAAAATGTTTACACAAATTGTAATGCACTGGTATCCAATTCAGTTCAATTGTTTACATAACCTCAAAATGGCGGCTGTGCGAATTTTAAAATTAAGTTTTTATTTCTTGTGTCGTAATCATGCGATCGAAGTGAAAGTTTGAATAATGAACCTACGCAATAATTTTCCTTTAATGGTACATGACTCTATGGCCTATACATTTAACAATCCTACATGGCGACCGTCCGAAATATTTAGACGGCTCTGAATATCTACGAATCTATTAGAGCAATCAAACTGAATTTCTTTACATTCGTAGGGGCTATGAACATAAGTTCGCCTATAGGACTTAAAATAACCTGGTGATCACAAATCCACCATGGCGGCGACGCGAAGTATAAATATTCACATGGACGTTTCTCGCAATTTAACCATCCTAGTGCAGTGAAACGTGGTACAGTAAATCCTTATACGAATGTTAATCCACTGGCATCTAATTTATTTCAATTGTTTTCATAACCACAAGATGGCTGCTGTGCGAAATTTTTAAATCTCCTTGTTACTTCTTGTGTCCTTATAATGCGATTGAAATTTGAATGCTACACGTACACATTAATCTTCATGTAACAGTACATAACTCTAGGACCTACATATATAAAATCCAACTTGGCAACCATCCGAAATATTTAGTCGGTTCTCAATATCTACGAATCTATTACAGCAATCAAACTGAAATTTTGTATGTTCATGGTGGCAGTTAACATAAGTAGGATATATGAAAATAGGCTGTATAGTTCTTCACGGAACTACTTGTTATTAATATAGTGTATTTTATGATAGAACTACTATAGTAATATTTTGAATAATTGTAGGCTTAAGAATTCAGCGAATGATCTGAAAATTAAATTATCAAACAGCATAAAGTGCACATAAAACGTCGTAGTGGATTACAAGCCTAATTTGTATCACAGCCTACGGTACTTTCAGAAAATAAACCAGTATTTAAGTTATATCATACGTCTGCTGATCACTAGAATGAAAATAATACAAAACAAGCTAATTCCAAACGGGCAAATCACTTACGGTATGTTATAGTATTTAACTGCATTGCAAATGTTTTCATAGAACAGATGTACATACAGTAGGTGTATCTGGGGTTATGTACACCATGTAGTTCAGACCTTGTATCTTTAATCTATATTTAATATGGGTAGTATAAGTACTGTATAACTTTCCTTTGTTGTTTTGCTGACTTAAATTCTCCCTTGGGCTGGCTCGTATCCACTTGTTTGTCAAGTCTGCTTCTTTCGGAAAAGAAAACACTTGGACTTTTGGTCCCGTTGGATAATTCCCTCTGCATCCAGTCACACAAAAACTATACGGCATTTTGGTGATTAATATTACACATATCCCCAAATACAAACATTTCATTACACATTTATCTACACTGATTAACACAATTCGAACGCTGAAGAGCAAAACAACAGCAAAAAGTACAACTTATGCGCCGACCTTGAAACGCTCCACAAACAACGCGATTGACTACTGTTGGTCGAGCTGCCTAGCGCTGGTCAGCCAGTGCGGAGGCCTTATTATTTAGGTGGCGTTGGTATAGCCCATCGCTGGCCGGGAGCCAATAGATGTGATGTGTTGACAAGCGTTCACAGTTCACTCTCTGTCTCAAGCTCGCCCTCCTCTCTGTCACTGGCTGACAGAGCTAGCGCTGTCACCAGGGTCTCACTCCAAGTTGCTGAGCTCTACTGTAAAATGCAGGAAGGTGGATATTGTTCCTTTTGATACTAATAGCCTCATATATCAGTTGCTGTTTCTGAGAGACTAATGTTGTACTACCTCCTTTACAGGTGACCCAATGCAGCAGTCATCAGTGTGCTGAACAACTCAATATTGTATTTGGCTACCATCCTGCAAAATGAGAATCTGAACCTTCTGTCAATAAATATGTTTTGTTTCCAGAGCGATCTAGCTAGCCTTGCGTGTTAGGGAGCTGCTGATTTACTCAATTTCAAATATGTATATATATCTGATGGTGCTATGAAATGGGAAGGTGTTTTGCTGTAATAAAAGGAAATAATTAAAGAATTATTTTCACCTCTGTGTTATTTTTTCCAGTAATACGTAACCTTCCTTTCATGAATTAAATGATGCAGGAAAGTAGTGCCTCAGCATTAAAGAAATGTTATGGTTCAAGCAGAAATGCCAACCACGTCAGCTTTTATATGTTTAAACACCGGTGAGAGAACAATCTAGGGAGTTGCGTGTCAACTGAATCTGATTATCGCGGCAATAGTGTGTCTAAGTTTCACAGCCACACAGTAGCGTTAAGATGACAACAGCTTTGTACACCATGAGTAGGGGAAACTACTAAACCCTTGATACCTTCCAACGAGAGGTAAACCCAAATCAAAAACACATTTCCTTGTATCGTGATTAGTCACTCTCCTTAAGGTCAGCAATATTCTCATCACCGTCATTGTAGTCTTATTTTGCTGCTAACTTTCTTGACTAAAACCTTTTATAGTTGTCAACATGTAACAAGTTTGAAATTGCTTATGATTTTCTTCAGAGGTAGAAAAGGGAAATTTTCCCTTCAAAAGCCTGGCAACCATAGTTTTTCGAGTTCAGATTTATGTACAGTAGAGTGCAATCCACACACCAAAAATTCCCAGAACCATTTTGCTTCAGCCCCGATTATGAGGTGACATGGCTCAAATAAATGAGCAAAATTATATGATTGCTAGTAGTACATGTTCATACCACTAGAGTCTGCTTTCTTGCATCTTCTCTCTGATTGGTGTGACCGAATCTTCAGGATAGAGACGTAATAAACAAAACTGTCCACACAAGGGGATTTAAGGAAGATGGGAGGAGACCAACACATCGTATCTGGATGGAGATTACAACAATTTGTGAAAATGAACTATTGGGCCAGGAGGAAAGCTCGCAAAATATTGATTCCGCGTGGTCCTAATCGACCCATTCGCGAAGAAGAAGAAGAAAGACATTGAATTTTTTAATTAAAAAGATGCCATTTTGGTTCTTCGCTGTAAAAGAGATTTCTCATGTTGAAAGACAACATTCAGTCAACCATAAAAAAGAAATATTTTAGACTGGTAAATGAATTAGTTTTGCAAAAAGAAAACCAATTCAAAATATTATTTTAGCAATTGTCCTTCAACATTCAGGGGTTCACTTTTGTGGCTCTTGTCTCCATTTGGCACATTCATGTGCTTGATCACAGGTAGATCCAACGATCTTCAGGTTATTTTGCAAGGTGTCAAGCTCTTGCTATGACAGATGTTGTGTTTGCTAGTAGTACGTGTCCATACCAGTAGAGTCCGTTTTCTTGCATATTCTCTATGATTGGTGTGATTCCATATTACCGTTACCAGTGGTGGCCGGTAATGATGTAGTGTTGCACAACGACCAGATTTTAAATATATAATACTGTAAAAATAATCTTTTAACAATAAATAAAACTACGCACCTCTTACATGCTTAGGAATTCATAGTTTTGTTACTTAATAATTCAGAAAAACTTGTAGTACCGTACTGCGAACTGTGGTGTGGTCGTTGCCAAGCCCCGGCACCGACTAATCTCAATAGTGGAGGGTATGGCAGAGACGCTAGACCAGGTAAGTTTACTCAGTTGGTAGTTGCTCGCTGATTGCAACAAAGGGGGGAAAGGGGCTAACGAAGACATCCGAAATTTGCCGTCTTGTGCCGATACCATGTCTCGCAATGTTATTTGAGCACGAGTGCGACACTTGCAGTTCTCTCTCGCCCTCGTGTAGGCTATAGCTTACGCGGTTTTGTTATTGTGAAGTTTTTCAAACAATTTAATCTTGAGGTGAATGTGATGTTTTCAGGACTGCAGCATTCGTGACAAACTACATACGTACAAATTCAAGTGTTCATGTGTTGATAACCCTGTATTTTCTTGTACATAAAATGTGTGATTCTTCATGCATTCCTAATGCTGTTCTGGCATTACTAAGTAAACATTTTAAATTTGAATAAAATGAGATTATTTTAGGAATTGTGCTATTTTCAAAGTCTCCTTCTATCCTTGTTGTTGCATCGAGCCGAAAATCAGTAAAGCAATTTTTTTGATCGTGTTATTGTTGTAACTTTAATCCATATGGCGCCCTGAGATGTTTAGATTCTCGTGCTGACTGATTTTTGGTAAAATGCATATGTGGTCGTTGGACTTCGGTCTAAACGGGCACAGTATGCCCCACATCAAGTGTTATTGACACAAGGAGATTGCGTGCTTTACTGTTTCTGGTACTTACTGTGCTAATAAACTACTCTCCGTTAAGCATATGAATATTCACATAACACAAAATTGAAACACCCACCAGATCAAACGCAAAACTGGTGCCACAATGATTCATTGATATACATGCAGACTGTACTGCTGTATCTGGGAAAACTATTTGCGTCACACCACTGACAAATTGTAGTTCATGCATTTAACACCGGCAGGATTTATCAAATATGTAATGGAAAATACTTCCAACACCGGTGAAAAGGTTAGTTCTTTAATAATGAATTGCCGATGAATTAACTATAATGACTGTCACTTCACGCAAGCAGTGGTACGACCTGGATTGGCTGGTGGAAGCCCCGCTCCAACATTATGATACAACCCTGTTCAAAAGAACTGCCCGATGCTGTATGGTAACTTAATGTCATCTCTACTAACTTTGTGCGATGAAATAAGTAAAGTGGCTTCGGTGGCGTAGTCGGTAGCATGCTGAGCTTCTATGCTCAAGATAGCGGGTTCAAACCCGGCCGAAGCCGTCGGATGTTTTAAGAGCGTTAAAATCCCTCAGTACGCCTTCCTTCGGAGGGGAAGTAAGGCCAGCGGTCCCATGTCATAGATTTATGGCATGTTAAAGAACCTTCCACTAATTAAACCTGCTAAATTGGATAGGTTAAGAATGTAAACAACGCTCTTAGGTTTCTACGTTCGTTGCCAAGAGCCGACTGCGGTGGCGTCTAGTAGCTAAGTTCTGAACTTGGCCTAGTAGTCGTTGACGGTGGCGCTTGGCGGCAAAAGTAGGAACTATTTGAAAAATTCTATGGTGCAGTACTTAAATTAAAAAACAGATAACACACACTAATACAGTCATCACAATTAACACCGGTTATCAGACAGATTCTACACACACCCAAAGTACACGGGGCTAAATGACCGCGTTGTCGCAGCCCCTAAACTTAAGAACCAACCGAAATAACTCGCACCGGTACTGTTTAATTATATTTATGTTACCATGGCACACGGCAAGCATGAATAAAGCCATGATTTCCCTTTCTCTCATGCATATTTGTGTGTTGCAGTATGTATGTTTATTTTAAATACGAGGAAATAAAAGTAGGTTGGCTCGGGCAAGGAAAGCATTTCTATAAAAAAGGAATCTGTTGACATCGAATATAGATTTAGGTATTAGGAAGTCATTTATGAAAGCCTTTGTCTGGAGCATGGCACTCTTATGGAAGTGAAACTTGGACTATTGGTGCAGGAGAATTGAAGCATTTGAAATGTGGTGTTACAGGAGAATGATGATCAGATGGGTATACAGGGTTACAAACAAAGAGGTAATAAGACGAGTGGGAAAGGAGAGATGTTCCTGGCGACTACTAATGAAGAGAAGAGATAGGTTGGTAGGACACATACTAAGACACCCAGGAATAGCAAGCTTAGTTACGGAAGGAAGGGTAAGGACAAGAACTGTAGGGGTAGACAAAGGTTAGAATATGTTTAACAGATTGCCTCGGATGTAGGGTGTGGAACTATGAAACGATTAGCTCAGGATAGGGAGGCATGGACGGCTGCATCAAACCAGTCAAAAGAATGAAGACTCAAACAACAACAGGATTTTCTAGGGTATTTTTTCATGAATGTGTTACTCTTACAAAACTGAAGATGCTGGTGACCTACCACTTGCATTTCGCATCTGGGAAACATTCTAATTAGAATTGGTACTGCATCAGTGTGGGGTTTACATCAAAGAGGATATAAAAGAGATGCATGTTAAATTTTGACGCCAACCTATTTCTCGGTGCATGTAGTTCCAATAGATAGCGTGGGATGGCGCGGCAATGCACTTATGAGCGCAATCCATCCACCACCCTCTCTCGCCCCTTTTCCATCACATACACTACTTTTTTATTCCTTCTTTTCTCTCCCCTGCCTTATTACGGTCATGATTTAGTAATTATACTCTTCCAGTACTATATTAATAATAGTGATATTTTTTCTCTCTGTGGTATCAGCTGATATTTAATGGTACAATACCTCATTAGGCTATTGTAAAAAATGCATGAAGTCGTCAGGATATTGATAGCCACGTACGCCTATTTCAAATGAAGTAACAACATTGAAAATTGAACCTAATACATTTTGTCTGATAACTTACCAGTGCAAATATTACACCATTAGCAATCGAGGGTGCAAAAACTAGCCATACAGGTTGACAAAAGTACACTCACAACATAGGCTGACTCATTAGGCTATTGTAATGTAAAACGTTATTTTGAAAACACATAGATTAAGACATGCAACAAGCTCCAAATACTATTGGAAAAATGGTTGGTTGGTTCTTAAGTTTAGGGGCTGCGACAACGCGGTCATGTAGCTCCGTGTACTTTGGGTGTGTGTAGAATCTATCTGATAACCGGTGTTAATTGTGATGACTGTATTAGTGTGTGTTATCTGTTTTTTAATTTTAAGTACAGACTGCAACTTAGAATTTTTCAAATAGTTCCTACTTTTGCCGCCAAGCGCCACCGTCAACGACTGCTAAGCCAAGTTCAGAACTTAGCTATTAGTCGCTACCACAGTCGGCTCTTGGCAACGAACGTAGAAACCTAAGAGCGTTGTTTACATGCTTAACCTATCCAATTTAGCAGGTTTAATTAGTGGAAGATTCCTTAACATGCCATAAATCTATGACATGGGACCGCCGGCTTTACTTCCCCTCCGAAGGAAGGCATACTGAGGGATTTTTAACGCTCTTAAAAATCCGACAGCTTCGGTCGGGTTTGAACCTGCTATCTTGGGCATAGAAGCTCAGCATTCTACAGACTACAACACCGAAGCCGCCCTTGGAAAAATGTATAAGTTATTGTGTTGGTTAGTTATTTGAGTTTTAAGGGGCAAAACATCTAGGTCATCTGCCCCAGTTATTGTGTCGGCTTCATACAAGCCGGACATTTGTTTTAGACGATTGCCCTTGACCTTGAAACCTGAGGGTGAGCCTGCACACAGTCACTCTCTCACCCTATCGCTTCACATTTGTCACCACCGATCTGATGTGAGCACGTGGCGACATTACCTTGCTGACAGTACAGTACAGTTCACGTCGAAGTAACTTATTGTGTGGCACGGAAGTACACGTTACGTAGATACGAACAGAACGCCATTATATTTGCCAATGACTATACTTCAGCAGTAGTGTGAGACAGCTTTGTCAATCATCGGACCTCTTGGGGCAGCTGACAACAACACAGGTACTGTAGTAACTCGCCTCCAGGCTTCCATTATGATTTTTCACTCGTCTAAAACGAACGTCCGGCCTGTAACAATGCATGGGAACTTAATAAGGGAAGTGACTTAATCCCTTTTTAATATGTATTGTTTTCTCCCTACCTTGTCCATGCAATAACAACTAAGTTAACTGATAATTTTGAGGCACATCACATGGCTTCTTAAAAAAATAGCACTTGATGGTTGATATTGGCTACCCTTAAAGCTGCAATATTCAATATTATTGAAATAATATGAGTATAATGCTCAGACAACAAAATATGGTTTCAAAACATAACGTCACGAAGCGAAATTAAGTTTTGGATGAGGATATGGGAATGATGACTAGGTTATTTCAGGAAAGTCACATGCGTGCTGTTGAATGGCCCGATTATTAGCTAGGCAGATATACTTGTTATTTTAGAAACTGTAGATAATCTGGAAGGTATCAACATGAATGGTAGGGAATAACTCATCTCTTTTGGGAAAAACTCTTGTTGACGGACTGAAAAGCATCAAACTTTCATAGGTCGGCCTTTTGTTACAATGTTTTTCCGACACTGCCAACTTCATCCATACTCGGTGAGCTACCATAATGGGATTGACAGTTCTCGCCTCGCCATGTGGTCTGAGAACGAGGTTGCCAAACCGTACAAGCCAGAGATACAGCTGACCAGGCACTCAAGTACGCGAGCTGTAATATTGCAACACATAGTATTATCATAACGAATAGAATATAAAGTGTGATCTCTTCTCCCTCAATAGCATGTAATGAATACGGATCGGGTTGGCACTCGCCGCTATGCAGCGCTACAGTCGATTTGAGATTGTTGATTTCCACATATGTTTGTGTTTATGTGCGATATTTTAAGTATTTAATCCATCGGAGTGTTTTGGTGGTGTTCTGTGCAAACGTTTATTGATATACAAGTGCTTACACTATTACTTTATAGTATTAATACCTGAAATGCTATTGTAGGAAGCATTAACTGAAATGGAAATTAATTTCTTGTCGTGTGTTGACGTTATCTTCGTGTGTTAATTTTATTGTTATTTAATGTAAGTAAACAGCAGTTTAGCCCTTACATTTTCATGAGTGCTTAATGTGAGTAGTGAAAATGCCTTGCTCTATTGTACCAGAATGCAGATCTAGCTGTGGGGACTGTTAAGAGGTCAGACGGTTTTTCAAACCTCTTAAAGATAAGGAACGATTTATCAAGTGCAAAGGGGCCATACCAGGGAAGGATAGGGAACTTACTGAAAAGTCCTACATCTGTGATGCTCACTTTTCAGAAGATTTAATTGTTAAATTTGACAAATTTGTGATAGAAGGGAAGGAAGTAGTACTTCTCCAAAGAACCAACTAGCGATTGAAAGACTATTCTGTTCCACATATATTTCCTAATTTGTCTAAGTATTTGTCCGGTATGGTGTAAATAAAAATGCTCTTGATGCCATTAAAGACTACTTCTGTGAAGAAAGGGATGAGAATAAAAAGACAATGAGTTAAAAAACATATGTACCGTAATGCTGAAGGAGGCGTGATCAGTTTTAGGCAATAGCCTACTCTACGAAGGGGTCATAACTATGCCTTCTATGTCTGTTTAATGTTAAGTTCTTCTGAAATGATGGTAGTTTACTGATTTTGGTGTTTGTGGAGTGAAATTTATGGTTATTATTGAATTTATAGTAATCTACGGTAAAGTTGAAAGTTGCGTTCGTACGGCTTTTTTTTCTGTGTTGCAAGTCTGTTAAGGGAATGTAAAACGTGTAACAATGTGAAGAAATCCTAACTGATAGCGAGGTTAATTTTTCCGTTCTTTTTATAAATTTACCGATAGCTGGCAAAACTAATTGCATTTTGAACTTGCTCTCTGTCTTCACTTATTGTCGAAACTGGACTATTACAGGAGACGACTTATTAAATTATAATTGGGCACATTAAATTAAGTGGAGATGTTGAACTTATTAGCGCCTATGAGGATATCTTGCGGTGTTTTAACGTGTAAAACAGGTCGCAAGGTTTTAAAAGTCTCGTAAGCGCCAATGCTAACTTACATCACAGATCGGAGCCAGCGCTGCGCTGCGGCGGACCAGGCGTACTAGGCCAGTGATATCACTTCTTATTCTATACGTTATGGTATTATGACAACTATGCGAACATGGATTGGTCAAGAGGAAGGGGGGTGATGACCGACGTGAAATTTGCGGCTAAATGACAATCCTATTCAGGCAGCTCACATAGTATAGCTGCATTACCTTGGATCTATCACTTTTCAGAAACGACCAACACTCCTGAGGGCGAAAAAATGTTTAAGTACAGGTAGGAAAAAACCTACATGAGCCCTCTCAGACAATCATTTAAAAATGAATGTTTCTCATGATATTGGTAGTATAAGCTACGACAAAAAAAAACATTAGACATGCACAAGACAAGATCCATGTATGAAGCTACTACGAGGAAAACTTACATGAATGTATGGGCAGAAATAGCAATTCATCACTATCTCTGAATTACCAATAATGAACGCTGACGTCTGTCAAAGCCAGCACATGGGGAAATGCTGCGTTGCCACTGAGACAGTCATGACTCATAACATTCCAAGAGGCCTGCAGGAAGAGACAAATACTGGGGAAGTTAGACCCCCTGCCTGGCGGTCTAATGACAGCGACGAGTCAAGGCAAAGTAGAACACTGCGTCAAACCATGTCTTCTTTTTTATGTGTCTGCATACATTGCAACACTGCTCGCTGTTGCCATGGAGACCGTTACTCTCTCGTCTCCACTCCTCACTTCACCCGACAAGCAGATGCCAGCCGTCACCATTCACCGTTTGTAAATCCGAGTATAGTCACAAGCACCCAATTTATGTTAGCCTACAGCGGATGATGTCAGAATTATTCTTGGATTAGAAGGTAGAGTCTAGGGAAACATAGTAAAAATAAATAAAAGAGCAAATTCCTGTGAAGGAGCTTTATTTAATATCTAAAAATTCAGTACTCACCAACAAGTTAGTCATAAGGTTATGTTCTGCTTTACGAATCCATAATTTGGCAAACATAAAGGAATAACAAGCCGGAATATCTCCACAACACTAGTCTTTGATGTTCCATAATTGTGGACAGTTTCTTGTTAAGTGAAAACACAAATGTATTTATCACAAAGCACTGAATTGTAAACCTACCACTGAAAAGAAGGCTATATGGGTAATAAAGACTAAAATATTACATCAACATGTATATCCTTGGTCACTTAAAGTAACAGTTTCGTCGAAACTAGTTGCCAGAAAATCCCAATATTTCTTGCCTAGATACGTTGCTTCGCTTGTCCTAGGCCACATAACCTACAAGTTTAACTTTGTCAAATGACACTCCAAATAGTTGTCACTGCTTTGAAACATAATTAGAACCAGAAATCGTCGCTATTCACGGTACGCAAGTATAATAACGTCGCTGGTTAAAAAGGCATTTTCTTTCGAAATATGCAACGCATACATTGCGCAGATTTCCATCGGCGCACACTATAGCTGTCACCAGTCATGAACGTGATAGCCTATATTACGTTTTAACAAATTCTACGGATGATTGCCACTGCATCATGAAACAATAATGCACTGCATCAACACTAGAGATCAAAGAATAGAAATAAACATTCCGAACGAATGTAAATAAACGATCCAACATTTAAACAATGATACGTACAGAAACGATACTATCGGTAGACCTGGACCTGAATCAGAGAGTATCGATCATTACGCATCCGGCGTTTCTCAAATGTATGTAGCCTATGTATGTCTACCCATTATTATTCCCGTTATTCCAACGGGGTCGGGGATATGCGATTGAAGTATTTGTGGCCGGATGCCCTTCCTGACACCAACCTCATGAAAGATGGAATGAAACTGGGCAAGGATGTGGAAGGAAGCGGCCGTGGCCTGTCAGAAGGTACCGTCCTAGCATTTGCCTGGAGTTGAAAATGGGAAGCCACGTAAAACCAATTCAAGGACGGCCGACGGTGGGGCTCGATTCCTCGCGTTTATCGAGTCAGCAGAGAGCTTGGCCCCATGACGTAACGCTGCGCTTTAGCGAGCGTAGCCACCACTGTCGGTCCGGCGTTTCTCACATAATAGAAAGAAAACATCAACATGAAGAACCTTCCTACTGCAGCCCAGCAGTCGCACAGGTAACACCTGAACCTCACAAGTTAGGTCACCTCAGCCGGCAACATGTACGTGAGACCAGATGATCTAGCCGGAGTGCGCAGAGAACGCTCGGCTCACACGGTATAAATAATGCGAGCAGTGGAGCGGCGGAGTGACCGATAACAACCATCAGCAATGTCCAGGACACGAGAGAAGAAGCCCCTGTTCGCAGGCGTGGCTCCCCTCTCCGGATCACGGAGACTTGGTACTAGGACGCTCTAGGCGGGCGGACTGTGCTCCGAACCTAACCCCGGACGTGCAGTTCGTCCGCCATTGCGGACGCGCTAGTCCCAGCAGTGCCAAGCCAACTGATTCCCACATATACTAATCTCGGCGAGGAAACGGATTTTGCAACTGTTGCGTAATACACCTCCCGTACTAACAAAACCTACTCATTTCCATACCCACATTATCCCTGCATGTGGCAATAACCAAGCCGCCAGGTTTTACGTGTAGACAATCTTTCCTTTCTGTCTATGCGGTTTTCCCTGGCCCTACAATCTTACCGTTATATATGTGTACATATTTAATATGTGCAAATATATAATAATATACCAATGTTAATATCAACCTATGATGCCTGGTAGATCGCGACCGCGATGGGACAGGCGCAAAGCCTCAAAGGGCAATCCTTATCTTTCCAATCCCCTATGCTTTCTCTTCTACTATGTAGACTAACCGCATGTCGGAGGCACCAGTAGTAAGGTCGGGTGCCACGCGGGGGGAGCGGGAAACCTTCCCCCCCCCCCGGAAAAGAAAAAAAAGCTGGTCTTCATTCCACTGCTGACCAAGGAAAGGAGCGCGGAACCCTTGATAATGCCGGACGCAGTTTCCGGTGAAACGTCGGGAGGTATCCAGTCTGAACCACGTCCTACAAGTCCGAACAACTTGCAACTAATTATGAACACCGGCCGTGAAAGCCTAAGCTGTTATAATGGTTTCAGTATCAATTTCACATGTACGAGGATAATAACTGGCATAACTGCTGACTTTAGTGCAGTCATAACCCCCTGTACTCACCATATTGGAACCTTCAGAACCGACGGCAGGATTTAGACTAAGTCCGTACATTGCCGATGCGCATGCGCTAGCAGTTACACACTCAAGCAGATGAGATGAGAAGATACCAACACACAACAATTTTCTGTTGAGAGCTGAGCTATTTATGTTGCAAGAGCAGAACATTCGATTGAGCGAGTACGCAAAATCCGAATAATTTTCTATTATGTAATAGATAATAATGTTGTTTTAAGGGGCCTAACATCTAAGTTATCGGCCTATTATGTAATAGATACAGGAGATGAACATTTTATCTCTAGAAGGTGTTGCATTTTGTTTTGCCGCTTATCTCGCAAGTGGGAGAACATGGAATACGGCTTTACATACAAACACAAACCTAACCTGGGGCTTACACCCCAGACCCCATTGCTTGTAGTAGGCCTAGAAGCAGTAATTTTTGCCCATACCATTGTCTGACCAAGTAGCTTTGTTTCACCTAACTTTACTACATCTGTAATTTACGTCCAGACAGTCGTCTAACCTCACTACAGGGGAGTGCGGTGAAGAACATTATTGCAGTCTGTCGTGAACTGTGAGATATTGTTGATACTCTCTGAAATTTTGCATCTGGGACGCATGCGTAGTGCGTATCCTGTGCGCATGTGCAGTTGAGTATTTTACGGACTTGTAATACAGTTTTCTTGTGAGTTGGCTCTGCGAAATAACAGCCTGCATATCATAAGTATAAAATTATCTTAAAAGAGTCAAAAATACCCAGTCCCCAAGTCAGGGGTTAAACACTGAAGATATTCCCCACAGCCAGGTCAGGAATCAAACCCACAAACTTTCATGTCAAAGCATAGAATGCTAAGGACCTCTGGATGCAATCGTGGATGTTAAATGAACAAAAGACATATCTGCAAATTTGCTTGTATAACAAAGGATCCCTCCTTGGTGAAATTTGGCTCCCTGGTGTGACATAGCAGTTATTATTTACAAAAGTCGTTGCCTGGAGGTAAGCAAGAGGTACATTGCATTCCTCTCTCACCCATTGACTGGACTGACACAGAAATGCGATTGCACAGGTCTATGACTGAGAGGTTCACAATTTGTTTCCAGTAGTAGAGTACCCGCAAGAAGAGCTTGCCGCAACTCAACGATGCGCAGAAACCGATATCGATCGGCGTATTTTAATGGTCATTGCGGGGTTCCTGTATGTCCCCCGAATGTTGACTACCGGGCTCACTCAATTCTTCAACAATGCGGCTCGCTCCGAGACGCGGTCTACAGCTATTTTGTGCATATTACGTAGCTGAAAGTGTGTTTGATGTATTGTATACCTCAAGCCTTGAAAATTGTGTATAATATTCAGTGTACTTAGCAATACCACAGTTTTGCTGTAACTTTACAGCCAAACTAGGGAAGTTATTTATAATTTGTATAAATTCACGAAAAACGAAACACATCCCATTGGCAACATATGCGCAATTCAAACGAAAGTGGCTGATGCAACAGAGTGTCGGAAAGGTCGGTGCGGAATATAATACAAGGAGCCAAAAAAAAAAAAAATGAAAGTCGTGAGGTGGATTCATTTCAACGCCTGGAAAGGGGAGGCCAAAATCTGTCAAGAAGTGTAAATTAGACGATTTTGATAAATGCGTGGTCAGGCGTACAATTCATAATTTTCACAATACGAAAGGCGAGAGGCCAACGCTGGAAAAGATCCGTAGAAAACTGGTTGAGGACATAAATTTTAAAGGTGGTGTACGAACATTAAGAAAGATAGTTCGAGGCCTAGGTTTTAGATGGAGGAAGACGGAAGACATGCGTAGAATAGTAATGGAGAAGCCTGACATAAGGCTCCTACGTATGCAGTACTTACAGAGCGTAAGACGGTAAGACAACAGGGAAGGCCTATTGTTTACACACTGATGAGACATATTTGCATAGTTCGCACAGTAAGCCAAGTGCTTGGAGTGACGGTTCTCTTCATGGACTGAAGTCGCTTATCTCGAAAGGGCAAAGATTACAGGCCGGACGTTTGTTTAAGACGATTGCTCTTGACCTTGAAGCCTGCGGGTGAGCCTACACACACTCACTCTCTCACCCTATCGCTTCACACTTGTCACCACCGATCTGATGTAATGGAATTCCTGACTTGAGGAGACAGTACAGTCCACGTCGAAGTATTGTGTGACGCGGAAGTACAAGGTACGTAGTTACGAACAGAACGTCATTATATATGCCAATGACTGTACTTCAGTAGTAGTGTGAAACAGCTTTGTCAATCATCGGACCGCTTGGGGCAGCTGATAACAACACAGGTACTGTATTAACTCGCCTCCAGGCTTCCAATAAGATTTTTCACTCGTCTAAAACAAACGTCCGGCCTGTAATAGTAGTACATGCCGGTTTATATGCAGGTTTCATTCAAAATGCTTTGTTGGATTTCAAAAAGCAAGCTTGTAGTTTAACTTGACCATTAATCACAAGTACATGAGCCACGGGACCTCATTTTTACGTGGATCCGAACCACAGGACATGGCATTTCTCTTCGAAAATCTCACATGCATTGACCGGGTGAGAGGCATACAGCTTGACCGCTGCGCCACCACGCCCCCTGTTGGTTTTCAAATCCAACCAGACAAGAGGGGACTATCACGATGAGATAGACTATAGAAATTATGAAAAATATCTGACAGGAGAATTAATTCCTAATTTGCCACCCAACTCTGTAGTCATGAATGGCAATGCCTCTACCATAATGTCCGATGTGAGCGCGCACTCACATCATCTTCCCGAAAAACAATTATGCAAGATTTATTGACCGATAAGGGTATTCCATTTTCTACAGAGATGATAAAACCTCAACTGTATGCTTTGATTAAATCCCATAAACCATGTTACAAGACATATCAAATCGACAGACTACTTGCTAACTATGGACACACGATATTGGGTCTACCACCCTGACTTGAACCCTATCGAAATGATTTGGGCTCGTGCTAAAAATTATGTAGCAGAAAAGAATGTTACTTTCAAACTTGATGACGCAAGCACATTGCTTATGGAAATAATTGCGTCAACTGGAGCAGAAGGATGGTCGAGTCGGTGTAGTTACACAATAGGCATTGAGAAGAAGTACATTGATAGCGATCACATAATGGATGAAGTATCAGACCGCATAATCATTAATCTGGGGGACGATAACGACAGTGACAGAGAGTGTGTTAGAGCTCGCGTCAGCCCGGAAGGCGGACGGCTCTGTGGGATTTGCGCAGAGAGAGAAAGAGATACATTTCCACTGTTGCAACAGGTCCACCATGTCCGAGTTCCCACACCGCAGGCTGCTGCCATGAGTTCCTGCGGTATGACAACACCGCCGCTTACCTCAACGAGCTTGTCTCCTTAAAGCTGCTTTACGCTTAGCTCTCCTGACAACACACCAGCTCAGATTCTCAAGACAGACTGACTGTGATTGGTGGGATGGAAGTGAGGCATGACGTAATGGTAGCGTTGTGTTCTGCGCACCGCCTTCCCGGCTGGTTCGGGCTCTAGTAACGTCATCACCAATATCACGGATGAGAGTGAAGGTGATACGAGTCGGCTTTCAACCTCTTTCAAAAGACCCAGACTGTAATGGTTTCTATAGCCCTCACGTTGAGCGTCAAATGTAACCTTTTGACAGCCCACACGTTGAGCATACAATGTGGCAGTTTGGCTAGCCCACACTGTTGGGAGATAAATGTAACTGTTTACCTTTGCCTAAGCTATGTTGTTTTAATGGGCGCCAAGACCTCAATGCAATGTTGAAATCTAAATTTGTATTTAACAACGTCTAGCTCTGGCAGAACACCTTCAAGACACTATTCACTCAGATCGTGGTATGATTTGATCATTAACCCAACAAACAATTGTATCAGGAGAAGGAATTGGTCTATATCTAATGCTACCTACTGAAAGCAAAGATTGCATTGTAAAAGAAATGAATTTATTATATAAAACAAGTATAGCAAAATTAATAATAATAATAAGTACAAAATTTAAATTGGAGCGTTGTGATTTGAATATTACCGATAGAAAATTACGTGAAAACGGAGTCTGATAAATTGATTTTACTCTTATTTCCAAGCTATGAAGTTACTGAAATATGAAATGTAAAACAAAGAAAAATGAGAGATTGCGTATTTCTGCGTCATTTGCGCTTACCACTGGAAATGCCCGAGGCATTTCCCTCGTACTTGATGATGCTGTGAGCTTCCCACAGTCTCCTGGACGTCGTCATCTCCGTCGGAATTTGATGATATTCTGGTAGATTAGATAATTCTATGGTCCGTATCTCGGACCCAAACACTCGTACAACCGCACTGGTTAAGTTTTGCAAAAGTTAGTCTTCAACTCCACTGAACATCGGAGCGACACGCACTTGCAACCGTACTCCGCAAGTTCTACACCGATAGTCCTCGTTTCACGGCGCGTCGAACGATATATGCACACGTTGGCTCCCCCACCATGGTACCGTCTTCCAGCTTACGTTGTCTCAACTGATTGGCTGAGCACGCCGCTAGTTCCCCTCCTCTGCCTCATTACACTGGGCGCGCGAGAGGGAGAAGTCGATTTCCGTTCCAACAATTCGCCTTTTCTAGACCTTGCGACCCAGCCTTGCGTAATACTTCTCGACAGGAATCAGCTTGTACTTGAAATCCCAGTGAGTCACGTCTCTCGATATACCCTAACTGACGAAAACTCCGTAAAATTCCGTAATCACATAATTTTCTATAATATTGTCGTTCGTAATAATTTGCTTGATAGCGTTTTCTAAGACATAGAAAACCTATCTGAATGCTAATAATTTTTATAAAATGCTCCAAAATACCTTAATAATGAAAATGAAAATCCACAGCCTGCTTCCAGTCTCCGACCGGGTCAGGAATGGAATGAATGAAACCCCCTTCTAGCGGCGAGGATATGAACTGTGCCGGCTGCCGAGGCCTGACGCACTCCTCTGGGGCAACCTTAATAATAATTATAATAAATTAATAATAATAATAAATTAACATGAAAAATTATCTTGGCTGAACAATTTGCCGCGTAAATAAATATAGAATGGCTTCCTACTGACTTATGCCAGTTGCATAAAACCCCTCGAAAAACACGTTACATATTCGCCTCGGATCATCGGATGATTTACCGTGACGACGGTCCATTATCCGATTATCCCAGACACGTTAATAAAACCCATCCAAAATACATATTACATAAATGAAATCACCCTAAATTACAGATATATACACTCATATTTTTTCTTCACGCACTTTGCGTCAAAGTTTGTTGTCACTATGGATTGCACTTTGCAACCAGTCCAATGTTTTACATATGGAATAGTGTTCCACGGATATTTCCGCCTCTCAAATTTCTCTATGTTGGAGAAATAGACATAATTAATGCGTGAGCACTATGTATTTATGATGTCATATCACACGCATTGAAGGTGTTCTGATATATTTATATCACCATAGAACTTCCTAATTTCACTGGAGGTCCCCTCCTTATGGTGACATTTAATTCCACATATCACTGAGCACACGATCACACTATTGTGGCAGCGCCTCGTGACCATAATACTTAATCTCTCTTTAAAGTAGATTAAATTAATATTGACTTCTGAAAAAAAAAACAGTAAATGCGCATTACATATAACACCAAATATTTCTGTGCCGTAATCGCCCTGTCTTGTTAAGTTCCCGTTAACCATATTCTACTTAATACTAGTTCTCAACACAGACCATTTCTCCTCACACAAATAATACCATTGTACAAATTATCTTAAATTACACACTTACAAATCTTACATGGCGAGGCCGTAAACAGAAATCACGTGTGCTGATATGTATGAGTTTCATGAAGGACTGTCTCGCATTCTGATGGCCCATCTTTTATCTCGTGGACGCCTTAAGCTAACAAGCCCTATACAAGCGCTCCCCCATCTCTTGGAGATAAATGGGAACCCATCAGCGCTGCCAAAATGGCCTTGGTGCATCGAGACAATTTAGTGCTCAACAGCATCCGACAATCCCGTCATATTTCCCTGTACCTTAAAAACTCTCATTTACTTACATACTACCCCCCTGTGTGACTTCAGATACGCCTGCCTGGAAGACCATCTCCTCCCACGCACCAAATACCACACTTACTCATTTGATAGGCTGGCTCGCCAGCTAAACATCCTCACTTTATGACACATACTTTCGGAGACTATGTATATTATACGTCCCGTATAATCTGTTTCCCTCACTATTCTCCAGCACATATGCTGTTTTGCCAATACGTTTGGAAACTATAAATGTTTCTGCGTCACCTGCTTCCAACCTTGCAAGTGGCTCCCATTAAATGAACGTCATCACGTTGCTCTACCTAGCATATTTCTCAGTGTCTGTAACGATGCCCTGTTGCTACTGTCCACACATGCTAACCCTACCTTTCTATGGTGTCACACCTCTACTCGACACTCTATGACCTCAAAATGTCACTTCTGACTGACAGAATGACGACTTAGACAGCTTCAAAGTGAACCCTGCCTGATCTAACTTCTGAAAAACTATATCTAAATGACGTAGGTGCTCCTCAAAACTGCGTGAACTAATTACCATATCATCTATGTAAATGGTTACAAACACTCCTGTGTCATCCCCTAATGCGATGTTTAAAGCCCTAATTAAAGCTGCTGAACTACTCTTTAACCCATAAGGTGTTCTACAAAATTGATAAAGGTTATATTTATGACTAAAAGCTGTAAATGGTCTATCTTCGTACATAAGTGGCACTTGCCAAAAACTGGAACTCAAATCTACACAAGTGAAATACTTCTTCCCCTCAAATGTTTGCATTAATTCCTCTATTGACATAGATTTCAGCTGATCTGAACTAATTCTACTGTTAACCAAACGAGCGTCTAAACAAATACGAACAGTGCCGTCGGTCTTGGGTACCGTGATCAAAGAATTAACATACGGACTGTTAGAGTGCTCAATAATCCCATCTTCAAGCATCTGGTTAATTTGTGCCTCAACTGCACTCTGATAAGCGAAAGGTACAGGATATCTATGTCCTGTGAATACTGACCTATCAATAACGTTCAATGAATGTGTATAGCAATTGGCCATACCAATGCGATCCTCAAAAACTCTCCTATTACACCATAACACATCATAGAGCCGAACACACTGTTCATCCTCTATATTTCCCTGAAATGCAGCCTCACGTAACGAGTCCTCTAGACTTCCGTTCGTAATCACACTGCCCACAAAACATGGAGAACCCCGCTCTACGGCTGGCGATATCTCATTTAAAGTACAAATCACACCTACAATACTACTCCTCTGAATATGGTCATTGAACGCTACTTCTACTTCAGAATCTCCCCATTTAAATTTCAAACTCCCTACATCATAACATAAGTTACCAGACACTCTACTTAGCCACTCTGAACCCAAGATAACACTGAATACTAAATTTGGAATTACAAGACAAATCTGCTTCTCTACATGATTATTAATTTTAATGTCTACTAAAACTTGCTTAGAAATTACTTTAGACCTCTTCCCAACAGCTGTGATAACAAAAGTGCTTTTAATTGGCATCTCCTCAAAATTTACTCCAGTTCCTTTCATTTTATCATAAAATGCACTACTTATGCAACTCTTCATACAACCGCTATCAATTAAAACATCTGTGTACGCCTCGGACACGTTAAATTTAACTATGGGGCTCTTACTAACCACTTCCTGCATAATACCTTCATCATTTAGTTCATGTAATAATTCATTTCTTACATTTAGGTCATAGGGTTCCTGTATAATTGTATGGACAGGGCATGCTACAGACTGAGATTCTGAACTTACTTCGCAGCCTGGTTCGCGTTTAAAGAACCGCTACAGCTGGCCGTAGTACTACTAACTACTGAACTGGTCTGGTTGTTCTGGGCTGTGTTGTCATTGTTTGGCTGTATATTACTACCACTAAGCTGTCCTCTTCCTTGACCCCTATTCTGGTTGTAATTATTGTCATTATAATTTCTCCCTTGATTTCCCCTGAAATCATTGTTTCTCCCTTGATTTCCCCTGTAATCATTGTTCCTCCCTTGATTTCCCCTGAAATCATTATTCCTCCCTTGATACTGATTACCATAGCCATTTCCTCTATTCTGATTTAGCTGATTACTATTATTTCTATTTTGAGCGTTGGCCCCTTCGCCACCGTTCCCTTGAACTTCCTGATGCCTGGCTTCATTAGGTCTATTATTATTATTACCCTGGTTCCGATTGAAATTGTCCTCATAACCCCCTCTCCCTAGTGCATCAAATGTGCTTAAAAAAATTTCTACTTGTGATATTGTCTTTACATTCTGGATACAAGCAGCCTCCTTGATCCTATAGGGAAAGTGCCTAAGTAGCAACCTCACCACATCACTTTCCTCCTTCAAGCCATCCAGATATTTACACACTAATACCTGCCCTAAAACGTATTCGGTCATGGTGGAGCTTCCTTTGGGGTTATATTTACCACACACTACTCCCTCACGATGCTGCGACTGAATAACCTCATTCCAGAACTTTTCACAGAATTTCATTTTAAAATCATTGATATCAGTAAACTTGTCTCTGTAGACAGCAAACCAATTCCTCGTTTCCCCCACAAACACTTGTTCTAAAATTTCAACTACCTGGCACCACTCAATACTACCATTTTCCAACCTTTCCCCGAATTTATTTTCTATAGTGTTCATGAACTCCATTGGGCACCCCTGTCGATTGCTGAACTTACCCAGTTCTACCTCCCTGTGTGTGCTATTCACAAAAACTGGCCTATTCTGACTATTTTCTTGCCTGATCCTAGCTTTTAATTTTAACTCTAATTCTGCGATTTTCTCCTCAGCCTTCCTCTCAATACTGTTTACTGTTAATATAATGTTTCCTTCTGATTCTTCTACTTTATCATATAGCTTTGCTTGTTTCTCCTCAATCTTGCTAATGCTCTCTCTATTACTCTCTCTTAAATCATTTACTTCTGCAACTATTTGCGAGTGGACTTTCTCAATTCTACCCCCCAGCTGTTCCTTAACCTCTTTAGTAGCCACCTGAATTTTGTCAATTTCTCCCCCCAATTGCTTTTTGACCTGCTGTGTTTCCAGTTGCACTAGTTCTTTTAAATTTTCAGCCTGTGTACTGATTCTAATTTCCAACTCCTCCTGTACTTTTCCTAATTTTCTGTCTACATCTGCAATAATCTCTTTAGCCTTTTCTTCCATCACCCCCCTGATCTCACCTCTAATCAGTTCGAATTTGTCACTCATTTCCCTACTGTTTTGTTCTAATTTAGCATTTAAAGTTTCAGTACTCTCTCTATTTTCCTTACTGTTTTGTTCTAATCTGGCGTTTAAAGTTTCATTACTCTCTCTATTTTCCCTACTGTTTTGTTCTAATCTGGCGTTTAATGTTTCATTACTCTCTCTATTTTCCCTACTGTTTTGTTCTAATCTGGCGTTTAATGTTTCATTACTCTCTCTATTTTCCCTACTGTTTTGTTCTAATCTGGCGTTTAATGTTTCATTACTCTCTCTATTTTCCCTACTGTTTTGTTCTAATTTAGCGTTGTTTTGTTCCAGTTTAGCATTTAAAGCGTCTGTACTTTCTTTATTTTCCCTACTGTTTTGTTCTAATTTTGCATTATTCTGTTCTAATTTTGCATTTAAGGCATCACTACTAACTTTGTTCTGATACATGAACTCGAGAAGTAAAGTTTTTAATTCTGGTTGGCCGCCTACACTCCCTGTTTCAGTATCGGGATTTACCTCCGCTACCCCGGTACTACCATCACTCGACATACTGCTCGTATCATCACTCTCCCGTTGATGACCACTACGTAACCTCATCTGTCTTTCTTTCTCATCCCCCATAATGATATACACTGATACAGACAAATAACCCCCAAAATACAGGCACAGAAATATATACCCTTCTCCTTCCACAAATGTTATTAGGTTTTCATCCCCAAGTTGTCGGCGACAAATGTAGCTGTCTTGCTTAGGCTGGGATGACAAGTGAAACGGTATTTACTTTGCTCCACGTTGAGCGTTAAATGTTATGGTTTCTATAGCCCTCACGCTGAGCGTCAAATGTAACCTTTTGACAGCCCACACGTTGAGCGTACAATGTGGCAGTTTGGCTAGCCCACACTGTTGGGAGATAAATGTAACTGTTTACCTTTGCCTAAGCTATGTTGTTTTAATGGGCACCAAGACCTCAATGCAATGTTGAAATCTAAATTTGTATTTAACAACGTCTAGCTCTGGCAGAACACCTTCAAGACACTATTCACTCAGATCGTGGTATGATTTGATCATTAACCCAACAAACAATTGTATCAGGAGAAGGAATTGGTCTATATCTAATGCTACCTACTGAAAGCAAAGATTGCATTGTAAAAGAAATGAATTTATTATATAAAACAAGTATAGCAAAATTATTAATAATAATAACAAGTACAAAATTTAAATTGGAGCGTTGTGATTTGAATATTACCGATAGAAAATTACGTGAAAACGGAGTCTGATAAATTGATTTTACTCTTATTTCCAAGCTATGTAGTTACTGAAATATGAAATGTAAAACAAAGAAAAATGAGAGATTGCGTATTTCTGCGTCATTTGCGCTTACCACTGGAAATGCCCGAAGCATTTCCCTCGTACTTGATGATGCTGTGAGCTTCCCACAGTCTCCTGGACGTCGTCATCTCCGTCGGAATTTGATGATATTCTGGTAGATTAGATAATTCTATGGTCCGTACCTCGGACCCAAACACTCGTACAACCGCACTGGTTAAGTTTTGCAAAAGTTAGTCTTCAACTCCACTGAACATCGGAGCGACACGCACTTGCAACCGTACTCCGCAAGTTCTACACCGATAGTCCTCGTTTCACGGCGCGTCGAACGATATATGCACACGTTGGCTCCCCCACCATGGTACCGTCTTCCAGCTTACGTTGTCTCAACTGATTGGCTGAGCACGCCGCTAGTTCCCCTCCTCTGCCTCATTACACTGGGCGCGCGAGAGGGAGAAGTCGATTTCCGTTCCAACAATTCGCCTTTTCTAGACCTTGCGACCCAGCCTTGCGTAATACTTCTCGACAGGAATCAGCTTGTACTTGAAATCCCAGTGAGTCACGTCTCTCGATATACCCTAACTGACGAAAACTCCGTAAAATTCCGTAATCACATAATTTTCTATAATATTGTCGTTCGTAATAATTTGCTTGATAGCGTTTTCTAAGACATAGAAAACCTATCTGAATGCTAATAATTTTTATAAAATGCTCCAAAATACCTTAATAATAATTATAATAAATTAATAACAATAATAAATTAACATGAAAAATTATCTTGGCTGAACAATTTGCCGCGTAAATAAATATAGAATGGCTTCCTACTGACTTATGCCAGTTGCATAAAACCCCTCGAAAAACACGTTACAAGACTACTATCGGATTTTTTAAAATTAAGGATACTCGAGTTTAGGCCTTAATTACAATTGTTTCCTTCATCTTCAACAATAGGTTACTGTGTCCTGGCTCAGGTTATAACTACTGTGTAAGGCATTACACACACGCGCTGAGATCTCACTTGAACCCCTGTCACAGTTCAGCCAAGCCTGGGCAGACGATCCGTTCACAACGGCTGCCAGCGAGTTACTGAGCGAAGTGGGAGGGGCGTGTTCTGCCACTACCGAGCCCACCCGAACATTGCTGAAGATCTGCGCAGCGTTCTGCGGCAATCTCTTCTTGCACGTATTCTAACAGATAGTAGCACTAAATGAAAGTAGAACGAGCGATAACTTTCTCTACAGTACATGAATTTGCCAAAATACCTTATCAAACGATGAGAAATAAATCAGCGAATGATGTTTTAATAAACGTTTCCTCGTCCACAGTCTGTAATCAACCCAGCCATCCCGTGCGGGACCAAGGCCACATATACACCCAACCATTCTAACCTTCGCATTGTCCAATCCAATGGTTACAGCCTAACGCGCCCAGATCAGTGGGTTTTGACAATGGTTACAGCCTATAACGCATCCCGGTGTGTTTTTTTTTACAACAGTAATTTAGTATCCCACATGTTGGCAACAATATGTGTGCCTCGGTGTGTACTGCTAGAGCGTGCCTGTTGACAGTTGAACAAGATGCAAGCGCTGTTGGAACATGGCAGCCGTTTTTGAAAGAGCAATAAATAAAAACATATATTTACGTACTTTAGCACATATATGAGGTGCAATAGTGACCAGGGTTCCTAATTTCAATATGTAATATCGCCCAGAAGATGAAACAAGGTCACAAGGTATGTAAAAGTCACATTCATGTCAGGTGTAAGTGTATAAGCAGCGTTCTACTTTCATTCAGAATTAATAGAAAACCTGGCTCAAGGTTCTCAGAAGAAAAGCACGACCAATATTTTAAGCCTGGCTCAAGGTTTGCAGAAGAGAAGAACGACCAATATTGTAAACCTGGCCCAAGGTTCGCAGAAGAGAAGCACGACCAATATTTTACAATGTTTTAAAGACCCTATCACGGCCGAATACTTTAAATACTCCTGATATACATACATAAATTAAATATAAACTTTTGAACTAACGGTGGTTTTGGGGTCTAGGGGATGTGAAACGCGAAGATATGTCGAAATTTTCCGGAAGTCGAAACACGGTACCCATTGCAATAGTTAGCTTTCTAATGAAATCCGACTGGCTGCGTGGCTCAGGGGTAACGTTCTCGCTTGCTGAGCCCAAGGTTGCAGGTTCGAAACCTGGCGCAGTCAGCTGGCATTTGAGGGTGCGCAAATGCGAGGGAGCCGTGTCAGTAGATTTACTGGCACGTTAAAGATCCCCTTCGGGGCAAAATTCCGGCACCCCGGCGTCTCTAAAAGCCAGTGTAGTTAAAAGGGACGTAAAACCAATAACATTATTATTATTCTAATGAAATCTACCTAACATGTGGGATACAAAATGCTGGCATAGGTCTGGTCTGTATAAAGATTAATGATGTGTGAGTGCCCCACCAGGGTGTATATATGGCTAAGGCTGCGCTACCTATTAATTATTGGTCTGGATTCAACAAATTTTACTATTACAAAAACACTAATTCATTTAGCATTACCTAAAGATTATTGATGTGCGACTACCCCACTGTGCGTGACAAATAAAAAGGCTTGATGGACACAGGGTACACTGGCAAAGATGTTGAACTGTCTGCTGTTCTCCACAATCACATAAGGATGAATCAGTTGAAAAACCCCTATTCTACAGATTCAGCTTGATTCTACTCACTGCTATTCAAAGTCTATTCAGAGCCTTGCATGTAGGCCATTCCTCCTTGTGACCAGAAGGGAGGCTTTCTTTTGCAACTATCCAGCTTGAAAGATAATCAGTTCTTTCCTTCCACATTTTCATTCTGGCAGGATGCTGTCCCTTCAAGGTCGACCGTCGATTTAAAAAAGCTATTACAACCCAATTATAAAAAGCGTGGATGGTAAGTTGCTGTAGGCATACAGATACACATCAACTGCTTGTTGTGCAAAACCATCTACAAAGGACTTGAGTCCCACCTATAAACATTTTTCACTGAGTCAATGATATCTTTATTGGAGTGGAATCTTCTTTCCTTTACAATTTTATTAATGCAGCCAATAGCTTTTCAGGATGCGCTGGCTGCGTGACACAGCAGTAGTGTTCTCGACAGCTTTACTGACATGTTAAAGATCTCCTTTGGGGCAAAATTCCGGCAATCCAGCGTCTCTAAAAGCCAGAGTAGTAAAAAGGGACGTAAAGCCAATAACATTATTATTATTACTTTTCAGGATTGGTCAGAGAAGAGATTTTAGAAGTAAATTGGCAGTGGACCTTTTGAAAGGAACCATCCCGGCATTTGCCTGGTGGTACAAATGGGAAACCACAAAAACCATTTTCAGGATGGTCGAGTAGAGATTCAAACCCATGCTCTCATAATGCTAGTGAGGCACGAGTTAGTACTCTCGGCACCTTGGCGGGTTCTTCTCTCATTTGGACTTTTTGCAAAGTGTTCAAACAATGATGAATTAGCATGGATAGGATGAGAGGACCTGTAGCCCCCAATCAAGATAGCTGTTTTCAGGAACATTGGAGAACATTCACTGCCTCGCCATATATACTTTCTTCAGATTATCCCCAGTACTAGGGATTGCCAAAGCCAACCTTGCTCACTTTGATTTTGGCTAGACATTTAAGACCCCTTTCTGGACAACACAGCACGTCTAGGTGAAAATTCCATCCCATTTTGTTATTGCTATGATTCAAATTTTATTTTTGGTGAAATTCCATGTCACCATGCCATATGTTTTCACCTTCTCATTAGGGGCATATGACCACGTGGTTCTCACTGATTAATAATGATTAAAACAAGCAAGGAAGGGAGAGGTTGTCAGGTACTGTCACTAGCATGTGGGGGATTGGTTAGTAATGCCAGGTGGGGTCAGATACTTGTTTTATTTACGGGCTAAGCTGTCTGATTTGAAGTGCTTGTTCTGGTGTGTACACTTACATTTAGGGTTGGGAAGGAGGTAGCTGTGGCCATACGTTTACTACCATCTCACTAGATTGCTAGACTCGTTCACACCAGTTTTAAGAAGATTACATTCTTTTTATAAGGCATTCCAGGAATTACTTATGTATATATATATTGAGACCTTGAGGCATATTGCATATCCATCTAGTCTCAAGTTTATGTTTCCAACATTAATTCTATACGCAGACCGGCACAGCAGATGCAGAGTACAGAGGCGGCAAATACTTTTATTGGAGATGTGCAGAAACATGAACGAAGAATAGCAGGAGGGATGAGTGGTCATAAATGCACTTAGCAGGATTCCAGGGAGTGCCGAGGGTGTACGTGTATCGTGAGAAGACGAGCGAGGGCTAGGACGGCAGGTCGTTGAATGCAAGAATTTGTGTGAGAAAATTGCAGTTTGGCAAGGACACAGTTTCAAGTTTTGGTACCGCCCAGATGCGACCTACTTAAGAATTAATGACCGGAGAGCAATGAGAGTTGCATATATGGAACCGGGAGACTCGCAACCTCCCAGAATTGTAATTTGGTACAATATGGATGTAAGGCTCATTTAATTCAGTAAAAAATGCCTAATGTGGGGGCGTTCCAGCTTCAGCCAATGAGAGGATAAGCGTCACCAAGCCGTGTTTTGCGCGTAAATTGGCAGACAATGAGGGATGATTACTGAGTTCATTTGATAAGAAGCCCACGATCGATTCTTGGAAAGGACATCACCAATGAGACATTGGGATTACAACGAGTGATATAAGTCAATTCGGGACAGAGCTATTATTTTGGAAATAAATCTCATATTTCCCCTTCCTACGACCAGTTAGGCTTCAAACACTTAAATAGCTCCATCTGGGAGAGTGAAGTCAGTCGATTTTGTGATTCTGTTACGGAAGCTTCACGTCAGTCGAGTTCGTGATTTGGACTCTGTTGTTTTACATGTCCAGTGGTAAAATTTGAGACAGTGTATTCTTGGAATACACGGTATGATAGAGTATTTTTTTAATACTCTTTGATTGTTCATTCCTTCCTTTTTCTCAAACACCAACAGTGATCTTCTAGTTTCTCTTTGGTGGTCATATCTCTTATGTTACTTGTGAGTCTGTTCTAGATATATATCTTCCATGACTCACCTAGCGTCATCTAGCAGCGATTCTCTGAAGTTCATCAATTCTTCCCGGTGCAAGAGGACTTCCTTATCAATCTGGCCACCAGATCTCGTCGCCATCGCCAGCTATCATCTCCGTGATCAAGAGAACTTCGTCTACTTTTTCACCCACCATGCTGCGCTAGTATCGTCTGCTATCAACTCTTTGAAGACCATTCATCAAGAAAAACATTTATTTTTTCAAGGTTGTCTATTCTGATATGTATTCCTTTTGTCTCCTACCCCCACTCTTTTCCCTTTTTCCTGGTCCCTCTGCGCTTCGCTGAATGGGTCTCACTTGTACGTCGGCAGTTGACTTAGTCAGTCAAGGCTCAACTAGAGCTAGCCTCCTCAAACCAAGAGGCATTCTCTTCATTCCACGCCATGTTGGAACTTTAAGTTTATCCGTCAAAGGGAACTTCACCATCGCCATGCAGCAAAGATAAGTACAGACTTCAAGTTTTAACCTCATCTTCATCGGTTTTAATATCTACATGCTTTTAATAATCATTTATAGGCAGTGTGAGATTACTTATTTGTGGCAATAATCATCCTTCGCGGGATTTTCCATATTGAGCTTTGTCTGTCTAAGCCAATCTTTGTAAAAGCTGCATTTCTGATGCTTATTAAATGAGAGATCTTCTCACAACGTGGGATATTATGGAATACCCACTGTCTATAAAATATTAAGCTCGTTCCACCGCTGGAATAACTTTGCCCTATTCTTCTATTAGGATCGTTCTGGAACCTTCCAGAATCTGCACTATCTACAAGTCTCGCCGTCATGTATTTTCCACTCACATGTGGGGATACTATTTTAAATTAAGGAATCTTCCTTATAAATTACTGCAATAGCTAAATTTTCTTCCACCGTTGGGATTTTCTATGGCGCATTTAATTGTAATCCACAACTTTCTCAAGCAATAGACTTTCGCCTACCTAGTGCAACTAGTTATTTCCCATAATTGCAATAACTTTCTTTGCCACAATCTTTTGCGCTTCTACAGTGAACTTTTCATCCATTTCAACAGACTATAGTGAAAACCAGTGCTTGTTCAATATTTCTACCGCGTCGCGATCGTCCGATTATTATAAATACGGCCATGAACATTTATCTTCCATCCCAGTTGATCTTTCCTAAACCCCTCACTAACAAACCATAATAAAATTGTTACTTTAGGTCTTTTTCAATGAGGTGTCACGCAAAAGACGTGCCCTCCCAACTTTGCTTATCTCTCATTAATTAATTTCTGTATAACTACGTGTCTTGTACACGTTTCTAATTATCTTGTTTCTCCCTTCTAATTAGGGAATACAATTCCTTCAACTCATGAGTGAGTTATTTCTAGGTTTCACGAAAGGGAATCTTGCCCAATTTGGCTCGTGATTCCTACTTAAACACAGGAGGTCTAGAACCTTCCTTTCGACTTTCTCTTCAGGTTTCACATTAAGTGACCTGCCCAATTTGTATAACCAAAAAAATATAGGTAATTCCGCTTAAATATAAGAAGTTAGGAACTTCTATTTTATTCTTCCTGTTTTTGGTATTGCTATTTTGGAAGTTGTTACTCTTTCTAGAATATTTTGTTAGAAATTTCTGGAAGTACACACCTTGTACTCGATTTACTGCATAACATTAATTACTTTAATTGTCCTTAATTTTTGTACTTTATCCTCTCTATTTTAAAATCTTGCGAGGATTTTATAAAGGTTTGAAACCTAATGAATTGTTAATTGCCTGGCGCAAACTTTAAATGTTCTCTGAGGTCTGCGACCCCAAATTGTTAACAAAATTGAAAATATATATTTGTTAAATTCATCAAATTCTTTTGAATTGTTAAATAAATTAAGAGTTCCTTTACGCTTTTTCATTTTTCTAGTATAACAGTTAGGCAAGATCCTGTCTTCCTTGACTTTTCCCACTTAATGCCATTAAATCTATTGATAGGGCTTTCACCACTTGTTGCATTTGAGCAAGAACTCTTAGTGGTCAACTTGGTAAAGTCTCTCTTAGCTTTAATAGCTAATTCTAACTGGCCAGTAAGGCAAGTACAGCTCGCTACGCCAGCTTCCTGCTTGTGGAGATCCTCTCAAAAAACTTATGGTTGGTTTTCCAAAAGATAAGTGTTTCTCTTTGCCTAAACTTTTAGTCGGCTCCTTGCTGGGTAAAAGCTTAGCCATTTCCAAATGCAACTATTGGTGCACTTACCAAAATTATTCCCAAAGGTATAATTCCTTTATCACTATCCTTCTTGGAAGCACTTGGTCGCTTTGTAGTAACTCTACAACTTCGAAAACTGGAAATATCAAAACTGATTCAAATTATTGGCATTCTTCGAATTAATTGTTCAAAAACGAACTTCTTTGAACAGACATACAATAAGTCTGTTACTCTTTGTCTTGCCAGACCATCACCCTTCCCCATAGTAGGCATATGCATGCTTGAGAGGGAATACGCTAAAGCCATTCTCTTGCAAACCGCCCAAGTCTTAGCTGCGTTTCCCGTTAGCTTCGACCAGGTCCTTACCCACTTTAGGTATCAGAGAGCGGATTTGCAGTGGCAACCGCCTTTGAGTGCATTTAAAGTTAAATTTATAACTTTTGTGGGACTCTCCTCCTATTTTTCCATCCTTTTTCTCCAGTCCGAAACCCACCTCCTTTTCATTATCATCTTCCCTTGGTGGTTAGGTT
Source organism: Meconema thalassinum (assembly GCA_946902985.2). Taxonomy (NCBI): domain Eukaryota; kingdom Metazoa; phylum Arthropoda; class Insecta; order Orthoptera; family Tettigoniidae; genus Meconema; species Meconema thalassinum. Next base: position 198,444,905 of record OX336395.1, read on the forward strand.
ATTCCCCAGCCAATAATCTACCCAATCATGTCTAGATACTATAGCATACGAGAGCGAGTTCTTGTCAGTGTCGAGATAAGATATTGATATGCGCGCTAGTTCGCGAGTGCAAGTTCGGCTGAGAAATAGGCTAGCCACTGCGCTAGGTAAACATATAAGTTGTGTCGATAGGAGCTACGGCGGACAATCTGGATGAATTGAGTAGTTCAGGTGGTAGCTATTTGGGAGAATGATAGGGTTATCGGCTCTGAACAGTGAGTGCGAGTTACCTTCTTGTATGCCGCATTAAGTAACTGTGTATTCTGTGTTCATCCTTACCACGAGGTACCCGAAGCAAGAAGAATCTGATGCTGCAATTGGAACAATGGGAGGATATTCAAACGTGGAATTCGTCATGTGTGAAATGATGGCGTAAACCAAAACCGTGGGGGCACACTGCAATGATGGAGAGGATCTGGGACCCAGGAATAGTGATAAGTACAGCAAATTATCTTGCATAATTTAATTAGGGGTGTACGGGTCAACATGAGTGCAATGGCAGTGTACATATTCATTTCCTAATGTTAGTTGTGCTTGTGTTGTGGTTGTTGTGTTTGTTGATACAACGTGCGCGTTAATATGTATTGTGTGGTCAAGGGTTTCAGTGTAGTTTGGGGAGAGTAACATTCAGGGGAAATCTGGCCATCAGCTTCTGTCACTGTAAATACATTTTCAGTTGAGAAGGTGGGGGAGAGTTTGTACAGTGGTCGTAAGCAAACCAGAGCATATTGAATAGTTTTTTGTGGTAAATATGGTTCGTGGATCGCCTGTGGTAAGTTCTACCAGGTAATGGTTTTTTGCAATCTTCGATCGGTGACGGTCAAGGCAGGCAAACCCGGCGATTTGAGGTATATAAATTGGAGTCTGACTGGATGTACTAATGCATATCGGTAAGTCGTGATGCTGTGCCCACATGTATTTGGTGCCCACCCATATTGGTAAGTTGTGGATGTTCAAAACCACGTAAGTATTTTGATAATTCCGTGGACGAGGTAATTCCCACGAGGTAAAAATCACGGCCGTGATGCTGGGGTCGGTCTGCGCCCGCAGGCAGCGTGCTAAGTGATGATTCTGCGAGGCATGTTGAATTGAGCCATATTGAGCACGTGCTTCAGTCAGTACACGTCAGCTGTGGTTGTAGTGAAAGCAGGTAGCCACTCCTCGCCGCGGGGTGCTTTTGCTTGGCCTTGAGTCTGTCCGAGGTTATTTGGTAAAAGTTAAATGGCTGGTTTGTTTATATATTTTGTTGTTATTGATTCTGGGATTCCGGTTTGTTGTGCTTTTGATTTTATTGTGGACCCACGTTACTAGTGTATCAGATTTTGTACCCTCTGGGTGGCCGCTAGACGGTTATAATTGATGTCTTGATAAATGTTTCACACGGGAACTGTTGTATGTGAATGAGGTAGGCACGTTGTATCTTAATGTAGTGTTTGTGTGGCCGCACTGCATGCTGACCGTACACGACCCTAACGGAGGTCGTGAAGGGAGGTCTGTTTGCCAAACGGAACGATCTCGTCTGTACGATTCACTTTTTCCAAATAGAGAGCGTTAAAATGAGATTCCAGCTTGTAAAATTTAATTGATTTGATGCTCCGTTTGAGTGTATAGTGTTCTGATCTGATTAACGTAATGATTCAATTCTTGTGGCATTAATTTAATCTTTTGATGTTGCATTTTGAACTCACCTGGGGTGAGAGCGCGCCACTTTGATTTTGATTTTATTTTATTTGGATTTGTGTTTTATTTGGAGTTCCATGATCCTGCAGTGTTTGGTCAGAGGAAGCTGAGGCTTTGCCCGAATTAATTAGATTAAGGTACCCTGGTCGTACCATCTCTGTGGACTTTATGACAGAGAAGGATAGTGATGACGCAGTTTATTTTGTTGTGGTTCTACGTTGGTTTTGGGTTGTTTATCAGGGGATTGGTTTTTTTCGTCTTGTAGTACTTCTGAGAACAAATTTTGTTTCCTTGTTCCCCTGGCATATGATTTATAGTTTTAAGTTCCCATGATCCAAATTTCGAAATTCCTAGGATGTCAAGTGTTAATTAGCCACCGAACGAGCCACGGCCGAGATAAGATTCAGCATCCTAGAGGGCCTTTGGAAGGGAACAATATATATATATTCCACAATTATCTCCGAATACAAAAATTATCGTACGCAACATAACCCTCAATTTACGCTCGTGCACTTCCATCAAGGCATTGTTCTCAAAATTCAGCTATTTGATACACCCACCGTTCGTCCTAGAACTTTTCCACAAAGTTTATATACTCCTCAGCAACGTAGTAGGATTCTCGTCCAGTTTTCCTTCACTGTAATTGTCAAGTAATTGTCTTTTACCATCATATGTATATCATTTCAAATGGCTAGTTCCATTGAATATTAATATTCCATGCTATTGCAAAGAACTCTTTTAGCACGCACACATGTTCAAAAAATACGGACAAAGATATTCCCTGCAGAACAGTCTTGCGAGAACTGCTAGGCTACACAATCTAACCAATGGGAAGAGCGTATGAATCACCCGCTCTGGGGCTTCTAGCTTTTCAATACACGCCCCCCGTAACTCTCGAACCGTTCACTTTAGCAAGCTTATGCATAGGACCTTTTTTGTTCGCAATTTAATGTAAATTATGTTTGTATCAGACACATTTTGCGCTAAACCACATATTTTTCGAAATATTTAAGAAAAGCTGATAAAAACTACTAATTTACCAACTTCTGCCCCCCCCCCCTCCCCCCCCCCCCAAACCCGACGCTCAAAATGGTGAGACTTTTTACCGAACAACATGTGGACTGTATAGAACAATTTGGAGCTGAAGAGAATCTTTTACTTTGGATGTTGAGGTTTGGGTCTAATTGCACCGTACTATAAGGAGAGGCCCTAACGGCCAGAAAGTGAAGCTACAAGTAACTCCCACGCTAGTGCTCAAAACAATGCGTTAGACTCATAAGAATAGCATGTGATGGTGTGACATATCACCTAGAAAGGCTGGCAAATGCTGGAACGGTACCTTCTGACAGGCCACTGTTTCATTCATCTTCATTAATTTCATCTCTCATGAGGTTGGCGTCAGGAAGGGCATCCGGCCGTAAAAGCCATCCGCCACATTGAATTTAATCGCATCTCATCCCTGACCCGATTGGAAACGGAAATAAAAGGGGGTAGACATACAATTTCTTTTGAACGTGGTTTGAGCTCTCGATTTATTACTCGTGGGTGTTAAAAGATTGATATGCCACTATTTGCATATTTTAGCTTGTTAATCTCAAACCTCAGCCCAAGCCTTGCTTATTTTGTTACCCAAACAGAACTGGACTATTTCTTAAAACATCGTGCAATAAGAACAGTAACGCCACCACCCACTCAGTTCACATGCCTTGATATTTTAAATTTATTTAATACCGATCCACATTCGTGAATATAATGGCAGGCATAATGGTTTCTCATTAATTATTTGGTATAAATTAAGAATACAGTGTTGGGTGTCAGGTTGCCTAAAATCCCACAGTAATTACCGTTATAGAAACTGCTTACCGGTACAATATATTCAATTCCCAAGTGCTGTACTATATTTTAGATCGGTGTATTGCTCTAGTTTATGTTGTAAGGTTTAAAAAATATTACAGCAGTTTACATGATTTTCGAGTGCGAAAGTATTGCGACTGCCATACACTTCACGCTAGCCAGCAAAGAAGAACTTGATTTTCATCGACATACACCTTACAACTTCGTACCATACCTGCTCACGATTCTTTTACTGGTAATCATAGTTTAATGCAACTAATAAATAAGTCTACGGTAGGCTCCATTTAACGCTGGAGCCGGACTAGTATGGGAGCGTGGTCAGTGCTTTAACTCTCCGCATGCTATAGCAATGACTGGACGTCTCCTTGTTTGAGTCTTCAGTCTTTTGACTGGTTTGATGCAGCATTCCATGCCTCCCTGCCCTGAGTTAATCGTCTCATCTCTACATAGCTACCACACCCTACATCCGAGGCAATCTGTTTAACATATTCTAACCTTGGTCTACCCCTACAGTTCTTGTCCTCGACCCTTCCTTCCATAACTAAGCTTGCTATTTCTGGGTGTCTTAGTATGTGTCCTACCAACCTATCTCTTCACTTCATTAGCAGTCGCCAGAAACATCTCTCCTCCAAGTTTCACTTCCATAGAGTGCCACGCTCCAGACAAAGGCCTTCAAAAATGACTTCCTGATACCTAAATCTATATTCCATGTCAACAAATTCCTTTTCTGTAGAAATGCTTTCCTTGCCTGGACTAACCTACTTTTTATATCCTCTTTGCTTCGTCCATCACTGGTTATTTTGCTTCCTAAGTAACAGAAGTCTCCTACCTGCCAATTCCATACCATTCAAAAAGTCATTCAAATCCTCAGTTGTCTCGGCCAAGATGACTATGTCACCGGCAAATTTCAGAGTTGAAATTATTTCTCCTTGAATCTTCACTCCCACTTTAATTTTTTCTCCAATCGTTTTCAAAATGTCAAACAATTTAGTCCAATCAACGTTATCAAAAGCCTTTTCTAAGTCTGCAAATGCCATGAACGTCCTCTTATCTTTCCTTATTAGTCCAGTATTTTTTGGGTTTGTGGTGGGAATAATTAATGTAAAGCTAATATTTTGATGTGCTTAACATATCAGAAGTCCCCAACTTTCGTATGTCGGCGTTCTTGAATTCCTGGCCCTGGAACTAGAATTACGAGGCACAGAGGCAATTGAAATGGAACACATGTTTAACGTACTTGACATTTACTAGAACAGAACTGAACATACAAGGTGATACAACATTCTTTTATACACACAAAAACAAAAGAGAAACATACCTCTATGGAGCAGGTTTACTGATTAACAGTGTGACTAACACAAACAATGGTCACATATTCCAACACACCTCCTTAAACCTGTGGGAGTAGAGGACATGATTCAAGGCCCAAGTCTTTACAAAAATAAATGTGCTTATGCTTAGGAAGAGGCTCTGTTAGGATGTCTGCAGTCATTTTTGAAGTCTCCTCATATTTTATGTACATGACTTAAGAATCCAAAGCATCACTAACATAGTGATATTTAGTGTCAACATGTTTGGTCCCATTATGGTGGACTGGATATTTTGCCAGTTTTTGAGCTGATTGACTATCACTCAATGATATGATGGGTGACTTGAGATCTATAATGTTAGACAAAACACGTTTCAACCAAACAGCTTCCCTTACACCTTCACTCAGTGCAACATATTCTGCTTCAGTAGATGATAAGGAAATGCATTTTTGCTTTTGAGTCCCCCCCCCCCCCCCATGATACAGCACCACCTACCATTTTGAACACAAAATCACTATGATTTTCGGTCAGTGCTATCATTAGCCCAGTCAGCATCAACAAATCCCATTCCTTGCATACTTAAGTTACAAGTCTTTTGTGCAATTTAAATAACGCAGCACTCACTTTGCAGCAGACCAGTGAGATTCATTGTAACAATGATTAAATTGACTGAGATATGATATCGCATAGCTTATATCTGGACGCGTGCAAACACTTAAATACATGAGTGAACCTATGAGTTCTCTACAAGGAATATTACTAGTTTCTGTATCAGAAACAACCAAGATTTGGTTTAGTTTCCAAAGGAGTACCAATGGGACGTGCATCGTGCATACCATATTTCTTTGCAATCTCACTGATGTACTACTCTTGGCTAAGATACATTGTACCATTCTTCTCATCTTGCCTTACTTTAATACCTAAAATATAAGAAATTGGTCCAAGATCTCGTACCTTAAATTCTTTATCAATACAGGTCTTCAATGACTTGATCTCATACTCATCATTATAAGCCACAATGAAATCATCCACATATAATGCAATAATTACCATACCTTGGGCTTGTTTCTTAAAGTACACACAGGGTTCATCAGCACAATTTTTGTAACCCAATTTGACAAGAACAGAGTGAGCTCTCTCATTCCACAAATGAGAAGATTGTTTTAAGCCATAAATAGATTTTCAACTTGCAAACTTTATGCTCTGAACCTTTCTTGACAAAACTTTCTGGCTGATACATGTAGATCTCTTCATCTAACTTTCCATTGAGGAAAGCAGATTCAGCATCCCAATATACCACCTTCAGCCATTTGGAATGTAGGCTATATGTTTAAACTGAAAATCCTAAAAGTCATAAGTTAACTCTTACACGACCTCTATCCCACTCTCAGTCCAAAAATAGTGTATTTTTTCCAACAAATATATGGTAAGTAGGTTATATGTTTAAATTGAAAATCCTAAAAATTCATGTGTTAACTCAAACACCTACCTCTATCCCACTCTCGGTCCAAAAATATTGTATTTTTCAAATATTTACAAAAAATATTTCCAAATGGGTTATATTTCCAAAAATTAGGAATTTTACAAAAACGTTTGTTTGACATAAATGAATGGTCACTACGCCCTCTACCTGTAAACCAAGTTTCAATTCCTTAGGATAAAAATGAAAAAAGTTCAATTTTGAATGTAGGCTATATTTTTGGAACCAAACATCCTAAAAAGTGTTATATAGGCTTAAAAGAATGGTCTTTATGTCCTTTATTTTCAGAACAACATTTCATTTTTTTTTAATTTTTTTTTCAAGAACGTTGAATTTTGAAATTGGTTATATTTTGGAAACGAAGAATTTTACAAAAATGTTTATTTGACGTAAATGAAAGGTCCCTAGCCCTCTATCCCCAAAACAAATTTCAAGTTTCTAGGACAAAAACTGTACAGTAGGTTAGTAGTGGGGCTTCTAACGCAGACACTTTATTTGTACCCAACTGTACATGCTCAGCCATGTTAAATAATTAATATCTGGCGAACCCATGGTCGGATTTTAACAAATGAGGTGTCGTAGGACTCAGAGTGACACCCCTTCAATGATGGGCTAGGGCCAGACTTAACCTCATGGTGGATAAATCAATTTTCCCAATCGTCATGCCTTGTAAGACCGCGAAGGAAGTCTGGGAAGCTCTTGAAAAGGCCTACTCAGATAAAGGAGTGAATCGGCGGATCGGCATCATGAAGAAATTGTGCAAAGTTAAATTAAAGCACTGCAATACGATGGAAGAGTGTGTTAGTGAGGTTATGGGACTTGCTCAGCAACTTGCGTCTATGAATAAAGCACTGGACGACGAGTTTGTGGCAGCTCTTATGCTGAAAGGTCTACCAGATGAGTTTGAGCTTTTGATTATGGCTCTGGAAAGTTCCGGAACAGACCTTACTGCAGACACAGTCCGAACCAAGTTGCTACAAGATACTACTTGGAGTGGGAAAAGTACTTCCAAGCCATCCAAGGATTCTGTTATGTTTTCACGAGAAGACAGTACGAAGAAGAAGCCCTTCTGCTGGAAATGCAAGAAGCCAGGACACTGGAAGCGGGATTGCAGAAAAGAGGAGATGCAGAGCTCAACTCAACAGAAGTCGAAGGAAGACAAGATGATGCTGGCGACCGAGGGACAGGCATTAAGTGCAAGAGCCTCTACAGGGTCCTGGTTCGTTGACTCTGGTGCTACTAAGCATATGAGTTCAAGCAAGACTGCGATGGTGAACTTCACTGCTGGTCCTAATCTGGAGATCAGTACAGCAAACAATCAAAAATTGTATGGCCAAGGATCTGGTAATGTAACTGTTCAATTAGAAAATGGTATTTTATAAACCTTGTCCAATGTAGAATATGTTCCTGGTCTCACTGCTAATCTTTTATCTGTGTCTGCTGCTACTTAAAAGGGTTGTGTTGTTGTATTGACCGACAATACTTGTGAAGTTTATGATAGTGAAAACTTTGTTACTGCAGATAATGTAGCACTGACTGCGAGTAATGTAGGGGTGTTTACCAAGTCGATGCTCTCAGTGCTCAAGCTAATATTCGTACAGAGGACTCAGAATATTTATGTCATAAACGACTGGGCCATCTTAACAACCAAAGCATGAAGTTGTTAAGAGATGGTCTCACTCATGGAATTAATTTCTCAGATAATGGCTTTAAAAACTGTTTTTCATGTGCTGAAGGTAAACAAGTTAGACAACCATTTAAGTCAAGTAAGAGTAAAACTGTATGTAAAATAAGCTAGATCTTATTCATTCAGACTTATGTGGGCCTATGCCAGTTCCATCTTGGAGCAATGCTCGCTATTTCTTGACCTTCATTGATGATCATTCTAGAAAGGTTTTTGTGTATTTCCTTGCTAAGAAAAGTGATGTTTTGGATTGCTTTATTGATTTCAAGGCACAGGTCGTTAATCAGTGTGAACGATCTATTAAGGTCCTACGCACTGATGTTGGTGGTGAATTTTGTAGCAAAGCTTTTGAGAGGCTATTTAAATCAGAAGGCATTCAGCATCAAACTACAACTAGTTATTCTCCACAGCAGAATGGTGTAGCTGAACACATGAATAGAACATTACTTGATAAATGTAGAGCCATGATGAGCTAGTCTACACCTAAAGTACACGGGGCTACATGACCGCGTCGTCGCAGCCCCTAAACTTAAGAACCAACCAACCAAAGTAGATAAACGCATGTGGGCCGAAGCAATAAATACAGCAGCCTATCTTGTAAACAGGTCCCCTACCAGAAAAATTCCAGGTGCAGTTCCAGAGGAGATCTGGACTGGTAAAAAGGTCAATATGGAACATCTAAGAATTGTTGGTTGTGTAGCACAAGTTCATGTCCCAGATCAAAGGAGAAACAAGTTGGATCCTAAAAGTGAAAAACACATTTTCTGTGGTTATTGTGAGGACAGTAAAGCCTATAGATTCATGCATCCTGTTACTCATGAACTTATTAAGTCCAGGGATGGACAGTTCTTTGACGATGTGTTCCAGGAGGTGTCTGATGTGTCTCCAGGTAATGTTGGCCCATCCTTGAAGATTAATGAAGCTGCAATGTGCAGATCTCAGTTCCCAATGACAGTGAGGCAGGACCCGACAACTCAGAGGATGGGGCAGAGTGCATTTGAGAACTTGAAAGCGTATCACCCATTAGCAGTGCTGGTGTGGCTGATACTGTTGACTCAGCTGATTTAAGCTATGTCCCTAGTGGAACAGATTCAGCTTGCAGTGATTCTGAGGGCTCTGCCACCATCGTCAACGAGCCAATGGAGGGGGATGCCAAAGGTAGTCAAAGTTATCCTAGGCGCGAACAAAAGCCTGCAGACATGTCAGAGTATGTGACATGCTTTACTCTCAGAGATGACTCTGAACGTAGTACAGTTAAGGAAGCACTGTCCATGCCTGATAGGGTTAAGTGGGAGCAGGCTATGAAAAGAGAAATGGAGATACTTCAGTTAAATGACACCTGGGATCTAGGTGACAAACCCCAGGGCAAGAATGTTGTCAGTAGTAAGTGGGTTTTCAAAGTAAAAAGAGACTCTAATGGTAACATTCAAAGGTATAAAGCCAGACTTGTGGCCAGGGGCTTCACCCAAAGGTACGGAGTAGATTTTACAGAAACTTTCTCTCCTGTTGTTCGACACAGCACGTCAAGGATGCTGCTTGCCTTGGCTGTGTTTATTATTCTTGTTGTTGCCATCAGGCAATGTCTTGTGAAATAAATTTTTGGTGAATGGTTTTTATCTTAATATGTGTTCTCACTTTCTGTCGTGTTGTGAAGTATTTCCTTATCCTTTACGGGGAGCATGGGTGCAGTGTGCAGTAATTACATAGCCCAGCCCGGGACGCCCTGAGATAAATCTCGTGCTGACACTGAGCTCATGTTGCCTCGCATGTGGTCGCCTGTCCATCCCAGGTGGACAGACGGGCACAATACGTCTTGTGACTAACAGCAAAAAGGCTGAAAAGCTAATAGCTAAACCAACATTCATTGAGAGAACAATTTATGGTCCTAACCTAGCTGCTTTCCACATGGCTAAACGTAACATTGTATGCAATAAGCCTATACAGTATATATTGGAATCTGTATACTGGATATTTCAAAAACTCTAATGTATTCCCACCACTATGATGTCCTGCTACCCTATTATGGGATGTAGATCAAGACAAGTTGGACTTCCTAGAACACCTGGACACATCTGATTATCCTACTAATCACGTATGTTACTCTTTATCAAACACGAAAACGTTGGGATTTTTTTTAAAAGACGAGGCTTGTGGACAAATTATTAAAGCATTTGTTGGACTTAGAGCTAAAAAGTATGCTTTAGACATAAATGGCAAAGAAATCATAAAGATTAAAGGTATTAGCAGAGGCGTTGTCAAAAATTGCATAGTTTTCTAGCGAGGACCGAATTAAAGAAGCTCTTCATAATATGTGCTTTACTCATTTTTTCCACTTTTACTCGCTTCAACATGGATGTTCCGTGGACACATTGCTGTCAGTTTCTTTGCAACCTGCGGACCAAACGTTCCATCCTTTTCCTGCAGACAAATGTAAAGCTTCTTCACTAATTTGCCATTCATGGACAGAGCCACATCAATTGTGTAACTATGCGTAGAACTATGCACAGACTGTACCAGACCAACTGTTGATATTTCCCCTCTGTTTGACGGTGTTGCAGTAGACCTTAGTTCATAAAAAATGGCTCTGATTACTATTCCACACGCATTCCTTCGTTATGTTCCCGTGTTGAATAAACATTTTCACTTCTGCCACAAATGTTTCTGCTGTTTGCATAAAAACATGCTCTTCTTCAATCTCTTTGTGAGCCATTGTCGATGTACCTCTGAGCATTAAGTCAGCCTCTGGTTATCTGAAGGTCCGATGGGCCGTCAATTTTGATGTCATCCCAGACCATGACAGAGCCACGGCCAAAGCTGTCTCTTTCTTGGAATGCTGCTCCATAATAACGTTCACCACGATGACGATAGGCAGGTACGCCCGTACCACAGCGTTAGACGAAAGCGGGACTCGTCCGTAAACAATACATTGCGCCAGTAACGCAGCTGCCAGTCCCAATGATCCTCAGCAAATCGAAGTCGCTCTCTCTTGTGGCGAGCAGTTAATCGAGAGACCTGATGAGGTCGTCTTGGTCTTAAACCTGCCTCGTGTCTGTTGCGCATTGTTTGGTCACTGACACTGCTACCAGTTGCTGCTCTTAGATCACTTTGCAGGTCCCGGGTGGTCGACGAACGCCAGCGGAGAGAACAATTCACCACATATCGGTCGTCTCTGGCCGATGTTTTTTGTTTTCTCCCTTGCCCTGGCTTTCGTGTGTATGAAGCAGTTTCAATAAATCGTTTCCAAAACCTCCCAACAACAGATGAAAACACATTAAGCTCTGTAGACACTCCACGAATAGTCCAACCTTACTGCAGTATTGTCACTGCCCGAACACATTCTGTCTCATTCAAATGCCTCATTTTGACTATTCCAACGTACACCAAGTGGATAGTAACGTATTCTCCACTTACACGCACTCGAGGACAGAGTGCGACATTGCTCGTCAATTTCACTCTGCGTCATAGCACGATACATGTGTCTACTGCCACAAAACCATGGCTTAACAATGACATGGGGAGGTGTCCTCGCATTCTTAAAACATGTCGGAAGAATACGGGCAACAGTATATATCGTAATCATGGACTACGTATATGGTACACGCGATCAAATTCCTGACCCTCTAATTGTTTTTAGCAGTGTACGGTATATTTCTTTCGGCAATACAAGCTCTATGTCAGACGTCTTGTTGATTATGTACGTTTGCAAATAGATGGAACGCAGGCCACGTTACATGATCGATACTTTATCATCCATATTCACTCTGTCATCTACAACCAACTATCTGCACCGAGATACAGACCTATGTTAACATACGCATGGCAAAGAGCAGGTTATGAAGTTGATGTACCTGTTGCTTCTTTTGATAATGTGAACACCGTGGTATTTGAGTTTGGACTATTGCAATGCGGGAACATTGTAAATAATGGGGTATGTCTACATGTTGCGCTTGTTAAGTGTGCATACTGTTCCATTCCGCTGTGTTTTAATCACTTCATTGAAACTGCACATTTACACTTCGACATCGAATGAAGGACGACACAGTATCTTCTATTGTGGGAAAGATGACTATGTCAACACGGTACTGCATGTGTTAAGAGTTCTTGTTGCAAACAAGTGTTCAACCTTTTGCCAGATGATACTGCACCACATCTGTTTCTTGTTAATACAATGGTCCGAATTGCCTGTTGCACGGTAGTTTCTGCTGCGAATTGTGTTTCTGCAATCTCTGGACGCCGTAACTTCCAAACATTGATTGCACACTAATGTGGGGGTTAACAGATAAATGCCCGTGATGGGTAGTAGAACAGACATATCTTCGTATGTTAAGCGCACTGCCAGTCGGTTTTAGCCGTTTGAAATGGGGTACTTCCCTCGTTAGTGTAGGAATCTTTACACATCTTACGGGTACCCGAGAACTGGTAGATATTGTTATATCCTGGTAACCCACAGGGTATCTATAAATACATCAACAACTACTACCCCCTATCCACCCCACTACTTAGCACACTTCAGCCCCAAACTGATACCCAGAACAGCAGCAAACACTTTATTACTTCTACAACATACCTGCAGCATGGAGCAATTATTACGACATGCTTGCAACACTTCATTAAACATTTGCCAACAGTGCTAAGTAGTACAGCTGTTTACCAACTATCTGTGTCAGAATTAGTAAAACTTATAAAAGCTCATGGACAACACCCCTCCTGGTCTCTTGTCTGTCCAACTGCGAGACCAGCTGACTGCCGAAGGTGATGATGATAATTGTTGTTTTAAGGGGCCTAACATCGAGGTTATCGGCCCGACTGCCGAAGGCTACAAGCGTCTGATCTAAGGTAAGTGTGTGCTCTGGTATCTCCTAACACTATTCCATTTCATTTACCGCCCCTAAAAACATTGTAACCATCTCTTAATTGCTTGTGCATTGCCACTCACTAGAAAATTGCTAGTGAAGCCTACTTAGTGCCCTAGAGGCATCTCATTAAACTTACACATATCTCTATAATTGGCTGTCTGTCTTATTTCATTGAAACGCCTGCCACAACTTCCCATCTGGTGACATTTAGATTCCGCTGAATCAGAGCTAGCTGCCTGCCGCCTGTTATCATTGTACTGCAAGCCAGATTATTCGTACGCGTGTTACTCAAGGTCGTCCCGCACGGAATTTGTTAGTCAGCGGGTTCCACGCCACCCCTTCCATTGTTTGCTAACCAGTGCTCTAAATTGTAAACCCCTCTTATTTTTAATAATTAAATCACAGGGACCTTTCTACCCCCCAACGCTACTGACTTGCTAAAACACACAGGGAATCACAACCTCTTACATTAGCTTAAGCCTCCAATTATTCTAAACACTCACCCCCATTAGGTACACATCGTTATGACCAATCAAAAATCGCAGTTGGGCAGACAAGAAGCCAGGAAGGGTTTTGTCCATGGGCTTTTATAAGTTTTACTAATGCTGACACAGCTAGTTGGTAAACAGCTGTACTACTTAGCACTGGTGGTTAATGTTTAATGAAGTGTTGCAAGCATGTCCTAATAATTGCTCCATGCTGCAGGTGTGTTGTACAAGTTCTGAAGTAATGGAGTGTTTGTTGCTGTTGCCTTCTCTGCTGTTCTGGGTATGGGGCTGAAGTGTACTAAGTAGTGGGGTGGATAGGGGGTAGTAGTTGTAGATGTACAGGGTCATCGAAAAATAATGCCAACATATCAAAAAATTATAACACTGAAACCCTTTAAGTTAAATGTGTAATTCTCTCACTGAACGCCAGCTGGTTAAAGTAAGTTTTGTGTTGGAGGGGACGTGACCTTGCTATGCGCACACTAGATGCGCAGTAGCCAAGGTCGACCGGGGGTGCGTGCACCAATGACTGCAACGCCCGACAAACTGCACCTGATTACAAAGCTGTAATTCGATGGTTTAATCAGTTTAAGGAAACAGGGACTGTAGAGAAAAAATCTAGGCCAGGCCGACCACCAACATCAGCATTGAACGCACGCTTTCCCAATGGCTGAATTGGCACGTGCAATCATTTCAGGAGTAACTGTCAAGATGGCGGCAGAAATTCGCTCCTGCAGGTACTCCAAATCCCGAATGTTATCTTCATACACAATGTTTTTAATGTACCCCCAGAAAAAATCCAAAGGGGTGAGGTCGGGACTTCATTGGCGCGCGCGCCCCCGGCCGACCTTGGCTACTGCGCATGTAGTGTGCGCATAGCAAGGTCACGTCCCCTCCAAAACAAAACTTTCTTTAACCAGCTGGCGTTCAGTGAAAGAATTACACGTTTAACATGAAGTGTTTCGGTGCTATAATTTTTTGAAATGTTGGCATTATTTTTCGATGACCCTGTATTTATAGATATACCCTGTGGGTTACCAGGGTATAACACTATTAAGTGCTTCAAAAAGCCTCAAACTCTTGGTTTGAGAGTCCTTTCAAGGTTCCATTGGCTACTTCATGTCTGGAAATGGCCTGAAAGAACTGTGGTCACTAGTAAACGCAAGATACAAGCCGAAAGTTTGTATTAGACGATTGCCCTTGACCTTGAAGCTTGCGGGTGAGCCTGTACACAGTCACTCTCTAGCCCTATCGCTTCACATTTGTCACCACCGATCTGATGTAATGGGATTCCAGACTTCAGGACGTAATGACACCACCAAGCAGACCGTATAGTCCACGTAGAAGTATTGTGTAACGCGGAAGTACACGTTACATAGTTGCGAACAGAACGCCATTATATTTGCCAATGAATGTACTTCAGCAGTAGTGTGCGATAGCTTTGTCAATCATCAGACCGCATGGGACAGGTGACAACAACACAGGTACTGTAGTAACTCGCCTCCAGGCTGCCATTAATATTTTTCACTCGCCTAAAACAAACGTCCGGCCTGTACTCTGTGCCACACATGATTTCTTGTTATGCATATGCAAGGTCATCGAGAACTCACTTCCTGATTCAACGTGCACTCATCAGTCTTCGTTCGAAAGTGTCCAGAAAAGTAGATAATTGTAAGAGTGAATTGAAAACCACGTTCTAGACATTCATGGATGGCATCAAAACCATCTGAATCTTTGAGAGTAGCAATGCTACGACCTCTGTGGTTCTTTCTATGGAGGAACCTTTCGAGGACTATTCTTCTAAAAAGTCGTACTTCTGCACTTGGGGTTCAGTACATACGGATGGTACGTAATTATCTATTCGTCAATATATATTTGTGGATGAAGAAGCTGATCCTGGCTATATTCATTCATTCATTCATTCATTCGTTTATTTGCAATTGGGGGTGTGTCCCCCGGTGGCAAATTAGATATACATAACAAATAAATAACTGTACATAACAATTCACTAACAATTAAACTGGAGTATTTACACAAATGGTCAGTCTTTTCTTAAACACACCTATATGTTTGGGAAAAGACTCTAAGACTGCGGCAGGTAGAGAGTTCCAATTATCAATGGCACGGTTTACGAAAGAATATTTACCATAATTTGTTCGCTGTGGTCGACCCTTAACTTAGAAAGGATGATCGCTCCTACCCATGTAAGTAGGCTTTTCCATACGTTTGCTAAGCTCACCCCATGCTGGTTGATTTGTATACGTGTTGCACATAGCGCGGAGTCTAGATTTCATCCTCCTAGCCTCAAGTGATTCCCACCCTAGTTTCTTTAACATACGGCTCACACTGCTCCTGGGATTAAAGTCACTGAGCACAAATCTAGCGGCCTTTCTTTGTACCATTTCCAACTCATTTATGAGACCTACTTGATATGGATCCCAAACCGCCGAGGCGTATTCGAGAATAGGTCTTACAAGTGACAAATATCCTAATTCTTTAGCAGAGGTACTACTTCCTTTTAATACCCTCATTACAAAGTGCAGGGATTTGTAAGCTTTAGAAACTACACATCCTATATGACTACTCCATTTCATATCATTTCTTACGCGAACGCCCAAATATTTGCAAGAATCTTCTTCTACGAGTTTTTCCGAGCCAATGTTATATTGAAAATCTTGCCTTCGCATTTTCCCTATTTTAATTAGACTACATTTTCTTGTGTTTATTTTCATTTTATTTTCAATCGCCCACTTATAGACCAGGTTCAGGTCATCATGAAGTACTGCATTGTCTTGTGAGTCATGTATCTTTCAATATATTACACAATCATCCGCAAACAATCGACTGTCACTGCGAATCCCATTTGGTAAGTCATTTATAAACGCCAAAAATAACAAAGTTCCGATTACGCTGCCCTGAGGGATACCCGACGTTACGGTAATTTCATCCGAGAATCGGCCTTCAACTTTCACTTTCTGGGAACGACCCGTGAAAAATTCTTGGATCCATAAAATTACTCCTCTATCAATCTTCGTCGAAGCTAATTTATGGAGTAGCAAGTCATGCGGCACGACATCAAATGCCTTCGCAAAATCTATAACTACGGCGTCGACTGAAACTCCATCGTCTAACGATTCGCTAATATCTTGAAAAAGTGATAGCATCTGACTCTCGCATGACTAACCTTTCCGAAATCGATGTTGCCTATCATTAAACCATGATAAAGTTTCCCACTGTTCCCTTAAGTAGTCGCAAATGAGATGCTCCATCTGTTTACAAACGATGGACGTAAGACTAACCGGCCTGTAGTTGCCCAATTCAAGTCTGCTCCCTCCCTTAAATATTGGGACTACTGTAGCTCTTTTCCAGTCATCTGGGATGTGCGCATTGTTTATGGACACATTAAACATCACCTCTAGGTATCTGCCACGGCCCTACCTCCTAGTTTAAGTACTTCACTAAAAATAATATCAGGACCCTTCGATATATTGTAACGTAATTTTTGTATTAGCTTTACAATTGCTGACTGGTTTACTTGGAGAAGTGGAGCCCCTGATTCACCGTTAAGGTCCAACAAACAGCTATTGGATTTATTGAACACACTACCATAAAAGACATTTAATTCATTAGCAATGGTCTGCTTCTCAGTAATTAATTTACCGTCACCGGACATTATCATGGACAAATTATTTGAATTTCCCTTTCTTTTCCTAACATAACTGCAAATTTTTTCCCACCCATCGCCTCCCGAACCAAGTAAACCTTGCATATAATTGTCATGAGCAGCCCTCTTTTTTAAGACGAGCTCTCTTGATAAGGACTTAAATTTCAACATATACTTGTCACTATCATGTCTTTTATTGTATCACTTACTTACTTACTTACTTACTTAATTCCTGCCGCTCCTTCCGGAGCATAGGGCCTTGGCGAAATTTCTCCACGCAGTACGGTTCCTGGCCATTCTCTTCACTTGACTCCAGTTCTTGTCCACCTCTGCAATTTCATTTTCGATTGTCCTCTTCCAGGTCTTCTTAGGTCGACCTCGCTTCCTGGCGCCTTGCGGATTCCAGTCTAGCGCCGCCCTCTCAATAGCTCCGTCCGGCTTCCTTAGTGTGTGACCAATCCAGCGCCATTTCCTCTCCTTGATCTGGATGCTAATCGGTTGTTGATTGGTGATGGTCCAAAGATCTTCATTTGAGATTATGTCCGGCCACCTCACATTCATGATGCGACGCAGACATCTGTTAATGAACACCTGTAGCTGGTTGTTGATCGGTTTTGTGACTTTCCATGTTTCACAGCCGTAGAGAAGAATCGACTTTACGTTGCTATTGAAAAGGCGGAGCTTGGTCTTCCTGGAAATGTTTCTATTTCTCCAGATGGGGTAGAGCTGGACAAAGGCACCATTTGCCTTCCTGATACGGCTTCGAACATCTTCCTCTGCTCCCCCATCATTTGTGACTATACTTCCAAGGTAGAGGAAGGACTCAACTCGCTCAATGTCCTTTCCGTTGACTGTCAAACTAGTCGTGATGTCAGAATTTATCCTCATCTCTTTGGTCTTGTTGGTGTTGATCATCAGTCCTGCATGTTCTGCTTCTTTCTGCAACCTCCCCAGCTTATCTTCTATGTCTCGGTACCGTTGTGCCATAAGACAAATGTCGTCTGCGAAATCCAGATCTTCAAGCCTGTCATTTATACACCATTGAATACCCCTCTTCCGTCCTCCCATTACCTTCTTCATCACACTATCCAGGACCAACAGGAACAGAGTGGGGGAAAGGACACACCCCTGTCTCACTCCGGAACTGACCTTTATCTTTTCTGTTAATTTGCCTTCGTGAAGAACCTGGCACTCATACCCTTCGTACATCTCTTCCATGATTCTGATGATCTTTGTTGGAATTTTATATTCCTCGAGGGTCTTCCACATGATTCTTTGATTTACGGAGTCGAAGGCTTTCTCGAAGTCAACAAATGTGAGGTAAAGGGTATTCCGCCACTCCACACTCTGCTCCAGGATGATTCGGAGGGTGTTGATGAGATCCACACAGCTGCGATGTTGTCGAAATCCAGCCTGTTCCTTCCAAAGCCTTTTTTCTACGCAGTCTTTTATACGATTCAGGATGACTCTCGCCAGCACTTTGCTTGGAATGGACAGCAAGGTGATACCCCTCCAGTTGTTACAGTTTGTGGTGTCCCCTTTCTTCGGCAACTTGACTATCAACCCCTTCTTCCAGTCGGTTGGTATTTTCTCCTCCTTCCAGATCTTCTCCAACAGCGGGTGCAGCAGATCGATCGTAATATCCAGGTCTGCTTTCAGTACTTCCGCTGGGATATTATCCAGACCTGGTGCCTTCCCGCATTTCATCTGCTTCAACGCTGTCCATATTTCGCCCCGAGTTGGGAAGTCGAGGCTGATGCTTGGGTCACCTTCTGCTTCCTCTTCATCTTCCCCTCGCTGCTTACTTTCTGGTCCTCTATCTCTATTAAGAACCTCCGCAAAGTGTTCTCTCCATCTTGTCAGCTGCTGTTCACACGTCGTGAGGATCTCGCCCGTCTTGCTCTTCACAGGCCTAGTTTTATTAAAACCTTTCTTCGAAAGCATCTTTGTGATGCCATAGAACTCCTGAACGTCCCCCCTTCTTGCCGCTTCTTCTGCTTTCTCTGCCTGCTCATCAATCCACCTCCTATGATCCTTCCGTACACTCCTCGTTACCTCCCTGTTTGCTGTTGAATACTTTGCTTGTGTGAGAGCCTTCTGCTGTCTAGTCTTGCAGGTGTTGAGCTTGGCCTTAATCTCCTTCCTATAATTTATCTTGTCCCAGGTCTGATCGGATATCCATTCATTCCGCAGGTAGTTCTTGTACCCGAGCTGCATCTCACTGGTTTCCACGAAGATATTCTTTACCTCGCTCCACACAGTCTCCACGTCCTTCTCTGTCTCGGAGTCCAACACCTGGAATTTATTTCTGAGCTCCAGTTTAAATTGGTCCAATCTCTGCTGGTTCTTAAGCTTGCCCACATCAAACTTGTTGTGCCGAGTGTTAAACTTTCGGCGGACTGCGACGATCTTCATGCGGAAGTTGGCAACCACAAGATGATGGTCACTACCAACGTCCGCTCCTCTCTTGTCCCTAACATCTTCCAAGCTCCTTCTGAACCTCCTGCTCACCGCGATGTGATCAATTTGATTTTCTGTGACTTGATCAGGAGACACCCAGGTGATCTTGTGGCACCGCCTATGAGGAAATACCGTGCCACCCATCACCAAATCCTGACTGGCGCAATATTCCGTAAATTTCTCCCCATTGTCATTCATCTCACCAAGGCCATGTTTACCCATGATCTGCTCCAACCCCTCATTGTTTGAGCCCACCTTCGCGTTGAAGTCTCCCATAACAATGAGAATGTCCTTCTTACTTGTTTGTCTTGTGACATCTCGCAGCATTTGGTAGAATTCTTCCTTCTTCTCTGGCTCCGAATGTTCTGTAGGCGCATAGCATTGGATGATGATCACATTCCTGATCTTTGTCTTGAACCTAGCGAACATGAGCCTACTCGAAATTGGCTTCCACTCCATAAGGCTTCTCTTTGCATTTCTGTTGAGCAGCAACCCCACTCCATCCCTGTGTTCTTCATCATCGCCCCCAGAATAGAGAAATGTAATTCCATCTGTTGTCTGTATTTCACCAAATCCTGGTCACCTCACTTCACTCAATCCTAGGATATCCAGCCCATAGTTCTTCATCTCCCGTGTCACTTGTTTCAGTCTGGTTTTCTCCATCAAGGTCCTCACATTCCAGAAACCGATTTTCGTAGTCCTCTTCATGCCAAAAGTCGTCATCAGGTTATCCGTCCGGTTTTGTAATTTCGCTTCAGTTTCCGTAATCAGTTTATTTAAGAGGAGCGAGTGATTAACCCACTGCCTCCGAGTGCCTTGGAGGGGCTGCCACCTTAAGCCTGAGGCACCAGGCTGATTTTCTGTCAGGGTTTCTTCCCTTAGCCTTTGAAGAACCAACTCCAAACTACAAGGCAGCAGTTGTTTCACCAGAGTCCCGTTAGCCGTAATTTCTTCAGCTTTCCTGTAGGGCCTTCACAGTACCGTAGCGGTCTTGAGGCACACAAAGTCCCCACTGTACTTCACCCCTACAGGCAATCCCCTACTTAATTACGTTGCCCATCTCCCACGACGGGGACGAGGGGTTGGATTTGTGGGAGACCTTTTATTGTATAATTTCCTAATTTTCCGTTTAAGACTCCTGATTTCCCGTGTGTAATGCTCAGGATCCGGGTTTTGTTTCAGTAATTTAAATGGAACAAATTTATCAATAGCGCTATTTAAAATTTTCAAAAAGTTAGTCCACAGGATATTAATGTGATTTCCTTCCGATGCCCATCCTACAAATAGATCATTCAAATACCCCTGAAATTTGCCCAGATCCGCCCTGCGATACTGGAATATGATCTTATTTGCTACATCAGAGTCTAATTTTGTAATGTCACCGTATCTAATATTTAATTCGGGTGATACCGAGCTCCGCTAATGAGTTCTCTCCACGGGGGTCAATTAGGAAAATCCTAACAGGGGAAGTTGCCTGAGGCATGTTTCCCTGCCCCCCACTCCAAACTGGACGTGAAGGTGTCAACCTGCCATGATCTTCACTAGCTACTCTTGTTATCTCAAACACGTAGTCCATACCACTCATTAGAAATTCTAGGCGTACTATACAAATTAATATGCACATTTTAATTTGTATGTTGTAGCTTTGTAAAAATGTTATCATATGAAAGTTATAACCAGCAGTTACTACGATATTCTGCTACAAGGTGCAAAACTGCAGACAGAAGCTTTACTTCCACTGACAGTTCGTGGAGTTAACGTTAAAACTTTGACGGTATGGAAATAATTCATCTTCTTAGTATTTTCATTCAATCAAGACGAAGTACTGGTATAAGAACAAAATTGAATGTAGACATTTTATGACACATCGTTTAAATCTTAAGAGAATAAAAATAACCTTTACCACAAGGTGATTTCTTAAAGTCTGCAAATGTGTAAATTGGGGGATCAAAGTGAAACGATCATGGTGGTGGGGAATTGTGTTTAAATGTACCTCCTGTATTAGTCCAATAACTAAGCAAAATACTCATTCTACTAATATTTCATATAACAACCGCATATTTTTTGGTGGGGTGTGAAATTTGCAACCGCACTGGTAGCCCCACTAAACTACATTTAGTGGCAATATATACCGGGTGAGTTAGCCGTGGTCGTTACGGCATGACTGGTGGCAGTTGCTCACATCCGGGAGGCGAGGAGGTTCGAATCCCCCCCGCCGGCAACCTTGAAGATGGTCTTCTCTGGTTTCCCATCTTCCTTCCAGGCAAATGCCGGGGTTAGTCCCTAACTATAGGCCACAGCCGCTACCTTCCAACTCCTCGTCCTTCTATTCCCACTTCCCTCCCCAACGGTACTTGTAGCTCACCCATTGGGTGTCCGTCTCGAAGCAGCTACAAAACTGGCGAGCCGAACTTGTCCTCGGACACTCCCGGCACTAAAAGCCATACGCTAAAAAAAAGTGGCAATATACCTAAATGAAACCTTGTTATTGTCACATTGCATTACATTTCATTTGCATATTCCTTGTTGGTGCACACTGTTTCTTGAAGATACTTACTCTAGTTGAGTTTATTCTCGACTTATACATATATTTTGGCCCATCAATGTCCAAGTATTTCATTCAACCTATAAATATACTTGGCAAATTGAATTATGATATTAAATAAATCACCCGTTTGGACAGCTAGTTCTACAGAGCTAACCTAGAAGTAGGATTCTCTGGTTTTATTCGAGGTTAGTTAGTTGGTTAGATGGTTTTATCATTTATAAAACATATTTACGGTGTTCGACCATCTGGAAACAACATATTGTAACCACAAATATATTTCAACAGGACTCTTTATAAGGTTATATGACTTCAAAAATTTTACGCATTGTTCCATATAAATATGCCTGGCTGGAAACAACATCCCATAGCATCCATCAGCGACATCCGTTTCAATGTATAATAATAATAATAATATCATATGGCCTCGGTGCCGGGTGCAAGCTTTGTTATTTAAAACCCAGAGGGTAGCTTGCATGTCGAATTTTGTTGTTCCTTGAAGCACTATGAAAGTCAAGGAGGTTAGATATCTAAGCTCCTCGACACTATAGCGCTTTCTAGTAGAGAAATGAGGAACTTAGTGTTGGCGGAAAATCCCGAGATTAATTTTGTCATTATGAACATGGCCTACTGAATTCAAATGGGTTCTTTGACATGCCAACATCGTATGACATGTCGTAATTTTTTCCGCTTTTCAAAAATCACTTACCCCGGCCAGGAGCGAACCTGTAATCTTGGGGGGTTAGTAATCCAACACTATAACCACTCACCCACCGTGGCAAGCAATATATTATTATTGAGCCGTATTGAAGAAATCTAGTCTAATATAGGTGGTTCGGCCACTGTCTTGGCAAACCAGTTTTGTGTTTTCCTATTTGTTTCCACTCTGTGTGGTTGTACATGTCTTTATTATTTGTCTTCATTGTATTTATTCATTGTCAAGTTTGTTTTGTTTATGTTGGTTAGTTGTCATGATTCATTTGTTTTGATTACATGTTGTAGGATATTTTTGCTTAGAAGGTATTTTGGTGTTCCAAGTTGGCTACATTGATTCTTCTTTATTCTCTTTAACTTGTTTTTGAACTCTCTACTGTGATTGGCTGCTTTCAGCCTATCAGAGGCCTCCGACTTGTCTTTGAACTCTCTTGCCTCCTTGCTGTTTGAAGTGACCAATCACGTGTTTCTTCTTCGTTCTCTAAGTCTGCAGCCATGACACAATGTTGTGCTTCAACACTGGTTGTGATATATCAACGAATATCCAGCTAATCATTTCTATAATTGGTGCTATCTTCACAGTAACCGCGCTTAGTAATCATGTCCTATGCACATGATTCATATTTTGTTAGGGCAGTGACCAGTTGTTGATTTTCGGTCTCATCAAACCATGCTTGATGTTGCTACGCGCCATGTCGACGAATTCTTCAATCCGCGGCGTCGGATAGTTTGTTGTAACATGTTTACTTCTATCTTCATCTACTGCCTAACAATTTGTCATCACGCGTATGAATATGATTTTGTTTCGTGTGATAAGTAATGCATCGTTTGTCTGGAAGCATGTGCTACAAACCATGCAATATTTTCCTGCAACATCACTGGAATGGAGGTTGACGCTGGGCTTAACTACTTTACTATTGTGACAATACCGTGCGATTGGCATATCCCGGTATTTGTATGACAGCAACTACTTTGACTTCCTGCGTTTCACACATAATTTGTTTTATTAACAATTCATTTTGGGCTTACAGTATCGGCGCATCACTGTAAGTCAGTCCTGGTTCGACGACACATTCTCGTTCCATGCGACCTGTTTTTTCATTATTTGTTGCAACTCCACTTGTGTTGCATATTTAAACTATATCATTCTTTGGAACCGCCGTGTATTGCATGCCGTTCTATGATGTACTGATCTGCAGCTACGTTCAAGACAATATGTGTGTTTTAGGCTCAAGACTTAACGTGTGTTAACTCCATGCGAGTGTTTCTTCAATTGTGTAAATTTGTGCCAGTGTTTCTCATATGTTTATGTGCCACCTTTGAATATTTGTTTTATGTGCCACCTTTGAATATTTGTTTTATGTGCCACCTATTTGATAATATATCTTATTATTAGTTATTGGTGGTGTTGTGTCCTTTATGCCTTCCTGGACCTCCTTATTTGGTGACAATAATATTGTCTGGTCCTCCCCATGTTTGCTAAATTGTTATGCGACCTTTTTATTAAGTCAACCCTTTTATCATTACATCTTATCTAATGCTTTGGCCAACAAACCTTTATACATTGTCCACTATTACCAGAATACTCTTGGTGGGTTGTTGACTTCCCGCGTTGGCCATTACATTATTTGGTCCTCTCCGGGCCGGATATTGAGCTGTTTACTACTTTGAATGAATTATTAAGCATTGTTGGCCATGTTGGGCCCTTGTTTCTTGCTATTTCACCAGGAAGGCCTTAAATTAACATTGTATACGTTCCCATTAACTTCCCAAGGACACAATACAGTATTCTATGTTCAGATGTTTGTTTACAACTTAAAGCGAGACCATTGTCTCAGTGTTTATTTTTTGTGTTAGTTGGTTGTGTTAGTTAGGTGTGCAACTCTGGTAATTACATCTAGGCGGGCAATCCTAAAGTCATTATGGAGGATGCCCAAAAACGACTTTTAGTTAGGAAGCGTGCAGTCGCTAAGGACATGCTTACCTCACAAGAAAAAGTAATTAGCAACTTTCAGGACATTACAGAAGAGCAATATCAAATGTTAGTGTTACGCAAACACAAATGCGAGGAAATTTATAAACAATATAACGAAGCGCAAGTCGCTTTAGAGGATATTACAGACAATATCGACGAAGAAATAGCCGAACGTTGTGACTTCGAAGATAAGTACTTTGAGTTGCTGGTTAAAATTAAACTACATTGTGACAATTTCAAAAAACCCAACACTACAGACAGTGATAACCCTTTGAATAATTTGCAGAGTGCACAATTTCCTAATGCTAACGTAGCTGCAGCGCATATAAAGTTGCCTGAAATTCAAATTCCGCAGTTCAGTGGCGACTTCACAGACTGGCTGAATTTCAGGGATAGCTTCAAGGCCATAGTAATTGATAACCATGCCCTTTCTGATATTGATAAGTTCTACTACCTTAATTCTAGTCTTAGTGGGGAGGCCAAACTCCTCCTAAAGAACATTACTGTGTCAGATGATAACTTTATGGTTGCATGGAACTTGCTGACAACTCGATACAATAACATTAGGCTCATAGCGCACAACCATGTCACCAAGCTTTTCAAGCCCCCTGCATACGGTAATGATTCAGTGTCATTGCGTGCCATCATCGACCACTTTGTTTCTCATGTCAATGCGTTAGAAGCTTTGGACTTTAACGGGGTTCCCCTTCAAGACTTGTTATTGTCACATTTTATATTGGAGCTACTAGATAATGATAGCATCCGTGAATGGGAGAATCATGTTGATTCTGGGAGAATTCCCACTCTCCAGGACTTGGTTAGCTTCTTAGAGAATAAATGCAAGGTACTGGAAATAACTGAAAGGAATGGGTCCAAGCCTGCATTACATATTGCTGTAACCAAACTTAAAACTGAAGGTCATTCGCCTCAGAAACCCATGTTAACTACTACCAAATTTCGTTGTACATATTGTAGGAGCATTGATCACCAATTGTCGAAATGTGGTACCTTTATTAAACTTTCGTCCACAGCCAAATGGGATTTTTTCAGGTCTCGAAAATTATGTTATAATTGTTTGCGTAATTTCGAGCCTAATCATCAATGTTCGAAGTACTCTTGTAACACTTGTTCCCGAAAACACCACACTCTTCTTCACTATGAGCCCTCCAGTGGCACTAGTAATGATGCTTCTCAAGCTCATGCTAACGTGGTAAACACGAGTTGCAGTAACGTCGCTCGTGACAATCAATTTTCAAGGACGCTATTACCCACTGCCAAGTTGAATATACTAGCTGGCAATGGCTTACGTGTACCTGTCACTGCACTACTTGACTCTGCATCAGATTGTAACTTAATTTCGTCACACTTAACTAAGAAATTAAGACTCCACACCAAACCTATGAAGGTACACATTCGCGGTGTTGGTCAAAATCAAAGCACTGCTACTGTTGTTGCTGATGTGAACGTTTTTGCCTGTGCTACTAATTGGTCTGCTAAGCTTGAATGTCTCGTGGTTCCCAATATTGCACTTGAGCTACCCGCTGCTGGTTTCGACACCTCTGAATGGAACATTCCATCACATATTGATTTAGCTGATCCTGATTTCAATTGCACTAAATCTATTGACCTTGTTCTTGGTGCAGAATATTTCTTTGACCTGTTATGTCCTGGTAAAATCATACCAGTTGGTGATTTGCCAATCATTCAAAATACCTCTGTGGGTTGGGTGTTTTCTGGGAGGCTGCCCAGTGCAAGCACCTCGCAACCATCGCACGTGGTATCAGCACTTACACTCTCACGCCCTCATGTAGAAGAACAGCTGGAAGCGTTTTGGAACGTTGAAGAAGTTGAAACCCCAGTGTTGTCTGTTGACGAATCCATATGTGAAGAACACTTTGTTGCTACTACCACTCGCCAAGACGATGGTAGATTTGTGGTTAGACTCCCTCACAAGGTAGACTCGGAGCCTCTAGGTGCCTCTCGCTACGCTACACTAAATCGTTTTCACTCTCTCGAAAGACGTTTGGCTCGTAACCCTGAGTTAAGGTTAGAATACACTGAATTCATGCATGAATATCTAGCCTTAAGCCATATGCAAGTCGCTTCCCACCCGATTGATGGTGAAGTATACTACATTCCCCATCATCCTGTTTTCAAGCCGCACAGTACTTCTACAAAGCTCAGAGTGGTATTTGATGCTTCGATGGTTACTACGTCTGGGTGCTCCCTTAATGATACCTTGTTGGTGGGCCCTGTAATTCAGCAGGATTTGTTCTCCATTTTGCTTCGGTTCCGTACTCACTTGATAGCGTTTGCAGCTGATCTGAGTAAAATGTACAGACAGATTCTTGTAGATCACAAAGATCGTGACTTACAGAGAATATTTTGGAGAGACTCTTCTTCAGACCCAATAGTAGAATATCAATTAAACACCGTTACATATGGTACTGCCCCAGCATCCTTCTTAGCCACTCGTGTGCTAAAGGAGCTCGTCCTCACTGATGGGACAGCTTTTCCAGCTGCCACTCAGATTGTTTTAAACGACTTCTATGTTGATGATTGTATCTCGGGATGTGATTCCGAGCATGATGCACTCATTCTGTATGATGAATTGACCCTTCTTTTGAGATTAGGTGGTTTTGAACTGTGTAAGTGGAGTTCAAACTCCATGACTCTATTAGATAACATTCCTCTTGATCATCAAGAGAAACAACAACTCCGTAGTTTCGGCGATGGTGAAGAAACAGTCGCCAGAACGCTAGGACTTTATTGGCAACCTATCGATGACTTGTTGCGGATTGAGTCACCTATCGTGAACTGTGACACTTCAATTACCTTTACTAAGCGTTCATTTTTGTCCATTGTTGCCTCTATCTTTGACCCCTTGGGTTTAGTGTCACCTATTGTGGTTGCTTGTAAGATTCTCTTCCAAGATTTGTGGATTCACAAACTCGGTTGGGATGACCCCCTTCCAATGGAAATCGCGCAAGCTTGGCTGAATGTTTATAGCAATTTACCTGCGATTTCTGAGATTTCTACTCCACGTTTGATTAAGCCTGCTTCAGGAATCAAATCTATGCAACTTCATGGCTTCTGCGACAGCAGTCAGCAGGCCTATGGAGCTTGTCTCTATTTATTGTCAATTGATACCAACGGCGTCGTCACTGTTGCACTTGTGTTGCTCCTCTTAAACAGTTGTCTTTGCCCAGACTTGAGTTATGTGGTGCACTTTTGCTTTCCAAATTGCTTGCAAAGGTGCAACCCGCTTTGAACTTGCCTATTGAATCCGTCTATTGTTGGACAGATTCCACTATTGTCTTGTCTTGGTTGGCTTCGCCCCCCTCAAAATGGAAAACCTTTGTAGCCAATAGAGTTGCTGAAATACAAAGGCTTACTGTTCACTGCGCCTGGAAACATGTCTCTTCCCGTGACAATCCAGCCGACATAGTTTCCCGAGGCTGTATGCCCTCAGAATTGAAAAATAATCAGCTATGGTGGCATGGTCCAGCATGGTTGAAGGCCATTACAAGCTCCAGTACTTCAGATATCTTTGACACTCCTGTGTCCGAATTGCCTGAGTGTAGAATTTCGTGTGCAAATGTATCTAAACCTGTTGACATTGATTTTTTAAATAATGTTTCTTCCTACACGAGATTGTTGAGGGTCATAGCCTACTGTATTAGGTTTTTCTCTAATTGTAGAAATACCACTAGGATCAGTGGTCCACTCACTGCCATTGAAATTGATGTTGCACTACTTACATGTGTGAAAATGATTCAAGCTCAGTGCTACTCTACTGAACTTGCTGCTCTAATGAAGAATGAGCAAGTGCCATCCACTTCCACCATCAGCAATTTGCACCCTTTGCTTCACTCTGATGGCACTATTCGTGTGGGAGGCCGTTTGGAATTGGCCGACCTTCCATTTGATACAAAACACCAGATACTTTTGCCCAATGACCATCATTTCACTAAAGTCCTGGTCAGACATACCCATTTAAAGTTGCTTCATGGCGGAGTCCAGGTTGTGATTGCGACTATCCGACAACGCTTCTGGATACCTTCACTACGAAAACTTGTTCGTAGCCTATCTCGCTCTTGTGTTACTTGCGTGCGCTACGCTGCACATCCTTCTGAACAGTTAATGGGTCAACTCCCAGCTGTTCGCCTCCATCAAACCTTTCCCTTTAATCACGTTGGTGTTGATTACTGTGGTCCATTCACTATCAGGTACGGTGGCCCCAGGTCAAGGGTCTCGACGAAGGCCTACATCGCAATGTTCGTTTGTATGGTTACGAAGGCTGTGCACACTGAAGTCGTCACTTCCCTCTACAGTCATGCTTTCGTTGTAGCCTTTACTCGCTTCTGCAGTAGAAGGGGTGTTCCCGCTCAAGTGTATTCCGACAATGGTACCAACTTTCAAGGCGCACAGTCTGACCTTGCTGATCTTGGTTCGTTGCTCTCCTCTGCAGATTTTCAAGCTGTTGTTCAAGATTCTACCTCATCGCTACTAATTCAGTGGCACATCATTCCTCCTAGTTCTCCGCATTTTGGTGGAATATGGGAGGCAAACATCAAATCTTTGAAATCTCATTTAATAAGAATCATGAAGGCTCAAGTACTTACGTATGAAGAATTGACCACTCTCGTGGTGCAAATTGAAGCCATTCTAAATTCTAGACCCATTTCGCCTATGACTGAGGATCCTACTGACTTGTGCTATCTCTCGCCAGGTCACTTCCTGGTTGGACGACCTTTGAATGCCTTGCCCATTCCTGACGCTTCTGAAGTGCCCATCAATAGGTTGTCTAGATGGCAATTACTTCAACAGATTATGACTTCATTGTGGGGTAAATGGTCCACAGATCATTTACTCTCCCTTCAACAACGTCACAAGTGGAACCGTGTGTCTCCTAACCTCAAGGTTGGCACGCTTGTGCTTATTATGGACGACAATGTTTCTCCTACTTACTGGCGACTTGGACGCATTCTTGAGGTTCACTGTGGTAAGGACGGCCTAGCTCGTGTGGTCTCTCTACACACCACCTCTGGACTCTTGAAACGTCCCATCGTCAAGGTGTCTCCCTTGTTGCCGCAGAACTAAACCCTCTTGTATTTTCATAAACAACCTGCCTGTTGTTTCTGTGCGGGCAATATGGTTCGGCCACTGTCTTGGCAAACCAGTTTTGTGTTTCCCTATTTGTTTCCACTATGTGTGGTTGTACATATCTTTATTATTTGTCTTCATTGTATTTATTCATTGTCAAGTTTGTTTTGTTTATGTTGGTTAGTTGTCATGATTCATTTGTTTTGATTACATGTTGTAGGATATTTTTGCTTAGAAGGTATTTTGGTGTTCCAAGTTGGCTACATTGATTCTTCTTTATTCTCTTTAACTTGTTTTTGAACTCTCTACTGTGATTGGCTGCTTTCAGCCTATCAGAGGCCTCCGACTTGTCTTTGAACTCTCTTGCCTCCTTGCTGTTTGTAGTGACCAATCACGTGTTTCTTCTTCGTTCTCTAAGTCTGCAGCCATGACACAATGTTGTGCTTCAACACTGGTTGTGATATATCAACGAATATCCAGCTAATCATTTCTATAATTGGTGCTATCTTCATAGTAACCGCGCTTAGTAATCATGTCCTATGCACATGATTCATATTTTGTTAGGGCAGTGACCAGTTGTTGATTTTCGGTCTCATCAAACCATGCTTGATGTTGCTACGCGCCATGTCGACGAATTCTTCAATCCGCGGCGTCGGATAGTTTGTTGTAACATGTTTACTTCTATCTTCATCTACTGCCTAACAATTTGTCATCACGCGTATGAATATGATTTTGTTTCGTGTGATAAGTAATGCATCGTTTGTCTGGAAGCATGTGCTACACACCATGCAATATTTTCCTGCAACATCACTGGAATGGAGGTTGACGCTGGGCTTAACTACTTTACTATTGTGACAATACCGTGCGATTGGCATATCCCGGTATTTGTATGACAGCAACTACTTTGACTTCCTGCGTTTCACACATAATTTGTTTTATTAACAATTCATTTTGGGCTTACAGTATCGGCGCATCACTGTAAGTCAGTCCTGGTTCGACGACACATTCTCGTTCCATGCGACCTGTTTTTTCATTATTTGTTGCAACTCCACTTGTGTTGCATATTTAAACTATATCATTCTTTGGAACCGCCGTGTATTGCATGCCGTTCTATGATGTACTGATCTGCAGCTACGTTCAAGACAATATGTGTGTTTTAGGCTCAAGACTTAACGTGTGTTAACTCCATGCGAGTGTTTCTTCAATTGTGTAAATTTGTGCCAGTGTTTCTCATATGTTTATGTGCCACCTTTGAATATTTGTTTTATGTGCCACCTTTGAATATTTGTTTTATGTGCCACCTATTTGATAATATATCTTATTATTAGTTATTGGTGGTGTTGTGTCCTTTATGCCTCCCTGGACCTCCTTATTTGGTGACAATAATATTGTCTGGTCCTCCACATGTTTGCTAAATTGTTATGCGACCTTTTTATAAAGTCAACTCTTTTATCATTACATCTTATCTAATGCTTTGGCCAACAAACCTTTATACATTGTCCACTATTACCAGAATACTCTTGGTGGGTTGTTGACTTCCCGCGTTGGCCATTACAATAGGCCTAATATAGAAAGTTTGGGTTCAACTAGAACGTTTTTCAAGGTAGAGGACTTTATCAGTCAAAAATTGTTACGCATTTCACCAATTCTTTATACGTGGAAACAACATCTTTTTTGCAATCAACAGGAGATCCGATTCATTATATTGAACCAAAATGAAGAAGTATAATGTAGACAATCTATTAAGGTAGATTTATATTAACTTTAGTCTTGTTTCGTTTATGTATTTTTCTTGTTTTTTGTGACCTTTCATTTTATTTAAATTTTAATGTGTACTTTGTAAAGATATCCATTTTCACTTTGGCATTTGTTAACATAGTTTTTAAGATTCTTTTATTATTTCAATCTACGCTGACGATTATCATTGTATACCGAAACATGTACGTATTGATTTAAATATTAAACGTCTTTTAAGTGTTTGATAAGGCGGATATTATAATTTGAGATTAATATAATGAAAACCAACAAAATGTTAATGTATAGTCTAAATCATTTTAAAGCTTATAAAACAGGTTACAGCGTTAATACTGAGAGCTCTCCGTTATTTTTTTGACGGAGGTCCATGTTTTATTCCCGGCTCTGCCAAGAAATTTAATTCTGGTCTATGGGTTGGAACGGGGTACACTCAGCCTCGCGAGGAAACACTGAGCAGAGATGGGTTCAATTCCCACCTCAGCCATCTAGGAAGTTGTTTTCTGTGGTGTCCCCACTTCTACTCCAGGCAAATGATGGAAGGTTCCTAACTTAAGGTCACGGCCACCTCCTTCCCAATCCTCCAGTCTAGTCTGCAAGCCTCTGTTTGTGAACAAGTCACCTCCATAATCTCCTATTAGCAGTTAGCCCTGCGGCCTCCTCTGCTTCTACACCTCTACATTGAAATCGTTCAACACTGAATCTAACCATCGCCTCCTAGGTCTACCTCTACTTGTCATACGCTCTACAGCCGAACTCATTAACCTCTTAGATAATCTCTCCTCCCCCTTTCTCTTCACATGACCCCACCATCTGAGTCGGCTCATACGAACATCTGGCGTGTTTATTTCTAACTTATCCTGTTTCTCTTCATTTACATATTACAATACTTAAATGTTCCGTCTATAAAAATAGTTTCTCTTTTAGACAAGTATTTCAAATTTGATGCAGTAGAAAACATAATAATGTTATTCTCTCTGTCTTTTACCAGAAGCATATTTTCTTTTAGTCGGCCCCGTGGTGTTGGGATAGCGCGTCTGCCTCTCACCCGGAGGCCCCGGGTTCGATTCCCGGCTCCGTCAGGGATTTTAGAAACTGATGATAGGGCTGGAACGGGGTTCACTCAGCCAATATTAACGGCCGAGGGGACCCGATGCGCTGATCACGCGTCACCCCAATATCTGCAGGCCAAATGGCAGGGCAGTGGTCTCTTGGTAAGCCTAGGCCATTCACGGGCTGTAGTGCCAGGGGTTATTATTATATTTCCTTCCAAGTTCGATCGAATGTCCTTAATGGCTTGAGTATCATGAACTTTTTGCTTATTTTGAGGCAGAGGTGGTAAGTTTCTCAGTCGCAATATTATTTTAAATCCTCTCTATGCCATTTGATAGTAAATTATCAGACAAGTGCTTAGGGGCAGCAAGTATATCCTTTCTCATCAACTTCGATGGCCGTTCACATATATTATTGTCACGTACATTTCTTTTTACACTGTTCGAAATAAATTCTTGATCAATCGTCGTACATGGTTCGTGATTGTGAGACCCACATAACAGAAAGTTACCACCATTTGTAAATAAATGGGCAGAACATTCCTTGACACCTCCACTGTTGGCCCCATTTTGACAACTCACACTTATGAAATTTATAGTTTCCTATAATTCTAAATTCTCCAACTCTTTGACTGTACATGGATAACATGTTCGCTGCACTGATTATATCTACAGAAACCCCAGGGGGTCCAAGTGTATGTAGCTGTCAGTCAACTCATGACTTAACCAACATTTCAGGAGAGGTTGCCTACCCCCACTCTCTTCCCAAACCCATTATCGTGAGCTGACAGGACTGTTTGGGTTTAAACTAATCAGCGGAGTTCGACCATCCCGTTTAATTCAACCCCAGAATGGTCACTAATTCCTGGTACTTTCAGACAGGGACAGCTCTACAGGCCTTACGAGATAAACATCTAAGGTATTATTGCCTCTAGTTGGGAAGTAAACTACTTGGGAAAATCCCCCCTCCCTTAAGAATTTGTTTGCAGCGCTCTGAGCTTGACCACAGCTAGTTAACTCACCAGACCAGTCTACTTTGGGGAGGTTTAACTCTCCGGCAATAATTATGCTCTTTTTCATAGCATTACCCGTACAAGTTTTATCATACAGTGTGTCGAGAAGCGAAAAGTTATCTTTCGGTGCTCTATACGCCCCTATCACCTGAAGAGGTAATTTATTCCCTTTATCCGAAATTTGTACACATAACATTTCATGATCCGTATCAGCCCACTTTAAGAAACTAGCTATATATTTGCGCACACAAATAAATAGCCCACCACCTCGCTTCCCCCGATCCCTTCTGTACATTTCGTAGGTCCCTTGAATTATTTCATTACTATGTATATCCTCATATAACCAAGATTCAGTAGCAATGACAATGTCCGGAGAATACGTCTCTACAAGATTCCAAAATTCAATTAATTTATTTCCTAAACTCTGACAATTAACATGCAGTAATCTTAGAGTCTTACCTTCGCAGCAAGTATCCCGAAGTAGCTCCTTCTGTTCCCGTCGGCTGGCAACCTCTGGACCTGCTCCTCCTCACAATGGCCGGCACGAACCGATGACCCTGTCATGTAGGCTCCCTAGGTTGAAAGCGCCCCGTCTCGGGCGAAGGCAAGTTACGTTTGTTCATTGTACAATAGTAATACTTTCATATAAGCCGGCCCCGTGGTGTTGGGGTAGCGCACCCGGAGGCCCCGGGTTCGATTCCCGGTTCCGTAAGGAATTTAGAAACTGACGTGAGGGCTGGAACGGCGTGCGCTCAGCCTCGTGACGACAATTGAGTAGCTGTCTGACAGCGAGGCAGCGACCCGATCACGAAAACCAAGATTAACGGCCGAGGGGACCCGATGCGCTGATCACGCGTCACCCCAATATTTGCAGGCCAAATGGCAGCGGTCGCTTGGTAGGCCTAGGCCCTTTATGGGCTGTAGTGCCAGGGGTTACTTATTAATAATACTTTTATATAAACGCACAAACAACGTGCAATCACAGTGTATTTCTTAATTAGTACGCTTATTTTTAGCGTTCTAACAGGTTATTAAGTGAAAATACAATCACAGAATAATGACATCACATAATTAGCGTGTGCGCGGACCGATATCGAAATGCGGGCTTGCGGGACATGCAGAAACGATGCACACACTACCCGTTAAACGCCCGTGGTTCAGCCCTTACAGGATGTACAAAACCAATAGATACACCATTGGAAAGATTCATGTATTCCCTAAAAGGTTTATTTAAAGTATTTTTGTGATATCTGCCGTATTAAACCGCCCTCCACAACACTAACATAAACATAGAGACGGAAATACGAACTTTTTTTTAAGTTTCCCGCAGTTTAGCGCCCGATGTTATAGGATATGCTTTTCATCTACTTCAGAATGTAGCTCTACCATTCTTAAAATTTGGACATCTCCGGTCGATTTTGGTACAAGCGTTCACATTAAATGCCAATTCCAGTGATAACATGTACTTTTCCAGGACTCCACGAGTTCCAGGGCCTGGAA
The DNA here is from genome assembly GCA_946902985.2 of Meconema thalassinum. Classification (NCBI taxonomy): domain Eukaryota; kingdom Metazoa; phylum Arthropoda; class Insecta; order Orthoptera; family Tettigoniidae; genus Meconema; species Meconema thalassinum. The sequence goes on from OX336395.1 coordinate 198,480,077, forward strand.
TTCAAAGAAGCCGACATAGGAAAGTTGGGGACTTTTGATATATTAAGCACATCAAATAGCACCACTGTGCTAAATATTAGCTTTTCATTAATTATTCCCACCACAAACCCAAAAATTACTGGACTGATAAGGAAAGATAATAGAACGTTCATGGCATTTGTAGACTTAGAAAAGGCTTTTGATAACGTTGATTGGACTAAATTGTTTGACATTTTGAAAACGATTGGAATAAAGTACAGGGATAGGAGAGGGTGATCTACAATCTATACAGAAACCAGACAGCAGTTATTCGAGCTGAAGGACATGAGAGAGAAGCTGGTATTCAGAAAGGTGTAAGGCAAGGCTGCAACTTATCACCCATACATTTCAATCTTTACATTGAACAAGCAATGAAGGAAATTGGAGAAAAATTTAAAGATGGGAGTGAAGATTCAAGGAGAAATAATTTCAACTCGGAGATTTGCCGATGACATAGTCATCTTGGCCGACACGCCTGAGGATTTGAATGACTTTTTGAATGGTATGGACTCCGTCTTGGGGAATAATAATAATAATATCGTATGGCCTCGGGTGCCAGGTGCAAGCTTTGTAATTTGACACCCAGAAGGGCAAGCTTGCATGTCAAATTTTGTTGTTCCTTGAATCACTATGAAAGTCAAGGAGGTTAGATATCTAAGCTCCTTGAACACTATAGTGCTTTCTAGTAGAGAAATGAGGAACTTTGTGTTGGCGGAAACTCCCGAGATTAATTTTGCCATTATGAACACGGCCTACTGAATTCAAATGGGTTCTTTGACATGCCAACATCGTATGACATGCGTGTCGTATTTTTGCCGCCTTTCAAAAATCACTTACCACGGCCAGGTGCGAACCTGAAATCTTGGGGTTAGTAGACCGACACGGTATCCACTCACCCACCGTGGCAAATAATTCGTGATGAAAATTTATACGGTACATGTAAAACAAAATATTGGAATGCAGCCGAAGGTAAATCAGAAACCTCTAAAGACATCAAATTGGCAGGTGAAAAGCTAAAGGAAGTAGGAGACTTCTGTTACTTAGGAAGCAAAATAATCAGTAATGGATGAAGCAAAGAGGATATAAAATGTAGGTTAGCTCAGGCAAGGATAGCATTTATACAGAAAAGGAATCTGTTGACATCGAATATAGATTTAGGTATTGGGAAGTAATTTTTAAAGGCCTTTCTCTGGAGCGTGGCACTCTATGGAAGTGAAACTTGGACTATTGGTGCAGAAGAAAAGAGGAGAATTGAAGCGTTTGAAATGAGGTGTTACAGGAGAATGATGAAGATCGGATGGGTAGATAGGGTTACAAACGAGGAGGTATTAAGACTAGTGGGGGAGGAGAGATGTTTCTGGCGACTGCTAATGAAGAGAAGAGATAGGTTAGTAGGACACATACTAAGACACCCAGGAATAGCAAGCTTAGTTATGGAAGGAAGGGTCGAGGACAAGAACTGTAGGAGTAGACCAAGGTTAGAATATGTTAAACAGATGGCCTCGGATGTAGGGTGTGGTAGCTATGTAGAGATGAAACGATTAGCTCAGTACAGGGAGGCATGGAGTGCTGCATCAAACCAGTCAAAAGACTGAAGACTCAAACAAGGAGACGTCCAGTCATCGCTATAGCATGCGGAGAGTTAAAGCACTGACCACGCTCCCATACTAGTCCGGCTCCAGCGTTAAATGGAGCCTACCGTAGACTTATTTATTAGTGGCATTTAACTATGATTACCAGTAAAAGAATCGTGAGCAGGTATGGTACGAAGTTGTAGGGTGATGAAAATGAAGAAATATGTGTTATTCTTTGCTGGCTAGCGTGAAGTGTATGGCAGTCGCAATACTTTCGCACTCGAAAATCATGTAAACTGCTGTAATATTTTTTAAACTTTACAACATAAACTAGAGCAATTCACCGATCTAAAATATAGTACAGCACTTGGGAATTGAATATATTGTTTCTATAACCTGTAATTACTGTAGGATTTCAGGCAACCACTGTATTCTTAACTTATACCAAATAATAGGCAAATAATTAATGAGATACCATTATTGTAACGATAACCTTCGGATTCGAGATTCGATAATCTAAACATACATCTCTGCAATACGTTGCGCAACTATGTCAATTGTTAATACTTCAACATACATAATAAATGTTGGCACTAGGCTATGATGTTGTTAGTTATTATTTGATTACCCTATAAACCTGTATGTAAATGTTACATGGTGTCGGAAGTAACGTAATTGTTTTTTCTGAATTATAAAGCAGGAAACAAAAATAATGGCCAACGTAGAACAAAACGCCCAAAATCAGAGGCTAACTCATAGAATGCATATTCGACAACCTAAACACCTGGAGTTTGGCAAAAATATGGCACAGGAATGGATAATGTGGAAAGTGTCTTACAACTGGTATTCAAAAGCAATTCAGCTGGATAAAGAACCGCCCGAAGTCCAAGTCGCTACGTTCATGACAACAATAGGTTATGAAGCCGAAGAGATTTTTCAGTCATTTAACCTCACTGAGGCAGAACAAGCAAACATGCAGGTAATCATGGACAAATTTAACAATTATTTTGTGCCTAAAGCTAATGAAACATATGAAGCATACGTTTTTCATAAAATGTTACAAGAATCAGACGAAAATTTTGAACAGTTTTTGATTCGCGTTATAACTCAAGCAAGAACATGTAGTTTCGGTCAATTAGAGAAACGAATGCTAAAAGACAAAATTGTTAGTGGCATCAATAATGATACGTTACGTGAAAGATTGTTGGGTACAACAGACCTAACCTATGACAAAGCGGTAGACATGTGTCAAGCAAGCGAGCTGGCACACAAACAAGCCATCGACATGAGTAAGAATAGCGAATCAGAATCACAGATGTCAGTCGCCGCACTCAGGAAAATGAAAAGACAAGGAGTTAACATAAAAAATACTGATTAGTTTAATTGCAACAGATGTGGTATGCCACATGGAAAGCGATCTTGTCCGGCGTATAAGCAAAGATGTAATTTGTGTGGAAAGTTAGGACATTTTGAAGTCTGTTGCAAGTCCAAAAAGGAGATTCATGTAGTACACGGCTCTAAAGACGACGATGCAAACTCTCAATCGTCACGTGATAGATATATGATGTACATTGGCAGTGTTACAGTACCACCAAGACAAGAAGATTGGAAAGAATTAATAAAAGTGGGAAACAAAGCGTTTCATGCTAAACTAGACAGCGGTGCTCAATGTAAGGTTCTTCCGACTCACATAATCGAGAAACTGGGAGTCACTGCTAAGATAACACCATCCAAAGTAAAGAAGTTGGTAACATTTAGAGAACACAGGCTCAACGTTGTCGGAGAACTGAAATTGAAATGTAAGATCAAGAATCGTCAAACAGAAGTAACATTCTTGACTGTGAATGAACAAGTTCAACCTATAATCGGCAAAAAGACTTGCGAAGAAGAAAATCTGATTATTAGAGTACACAGCGTGAAGATTAGCAACCCGAAGTTAAATAACGAACAGATGTTTAATGGATTGGGATGTTTCAAGGGTTACGAATACGACATAGACCTTGTAGAAAATCCAAAGTTCGAGATTAGCTCAGCTAGAACGATTCCATTGGCCATAAAGGAAACAGTTAAGCAAGAACTTGATATAATTGTTAAAATGGACGTCATCAAACGAGTCACGAAACCCACTGTAGCAGTATCTCCTCTTGTAATCGTCAAAGAAGGGGGCAAACTTCGTTTGTGTAACGACCCTACAGATGTAAATAAAAATATCAAGAGAAGGCATTTCCCATTAAACACGATTGAAGCCATTGCCGCAAGAATGAATGGTAGTAAGTACATCACATGCCTAGATTGCACTCGAGGTTTTAGGCAAATAAAAGTCTCTGAGAGAACACAAGAATATTTAACATTTGCAACACCTTAGGGACGTTATTCCTGCAAACGTCTTCCGTTCGGACTCTCTTCAGCTCCGGAAGTATTTCAGAAAATTATGACAGAGATACTTCACGACATTCCAAATGTAGAATGCGCCTTGGACGACATATTAATTCATGCCAGTACAGACCAGAAACTTCGGGATACCACTGAAATAGTACTTCGAAGACTGCATGAAAATGGCTTTAAACTCAATAAAGAAAAGTGCATATTTAACGTACAAGGAGTTCCTTTTTAGGACACGTTTTGTCAGGCAAGGGACTTGAAATTGATGAGACAAAAGTCGATGCGATAAAGAAACTCAAAGTACCAAAGAACAAAGAAGTGTAGGTACCTACTCTTTTCAAATTACTAGTTTGTAAGCATAAGGCTTCAAGTCACATAAAATATTCTGTTTCTATCACTTTCCCACACATTATTATGTGTTTGGCATCTAAAAATGCCTGCCCTTCAATAAGAGACCGCCTAGAATTGCCAACAATATTCAACACAATCATATAATGAAGTCTATCACCCTTGCGCCCACCATTTTGTCGCGACCGACCTGCCACCTACATTCGATTCAGTTCGAGAATATCCAATAAATACAGAACGTGTCATATTATTATTATCATTATTATTATTATTATTATTATTATTATTATTATTATTATTATTATTATTATTATTATTATTATTCTGGGATAAATTTTGAACTGTTTAAAATCTAATAGTTATCACGAATAGTATCCATCCATGGTTTTAAACAGTATTTGGGGAAATTTTATGAGAAAAAACATGTTTACTATCGTCCTCGTAGATCATGTAGACAAAACTAAGTTGCAATATTGTTGTACGACGTGATGAGGACATAATAAAATAATTAAAACGAAGTAAAAATTTTCGCCGTTGGATACACTTGAACCCGGGATCTTCAAAGCAGTAGGCATGCGCGATACCACTTGCACACTTTTCCAACAGACATTACCGCATTTTGTTACGCTTCTCATTAGCGCGTATGGTTATATACCAATTATTACAGTTAGATCTTAAATATTGATTGGAATGCATTCATTCAGTACCAGGCATGTTTTGAAAAGTACTTAAAGCAAGTTTCACGACCGCTTTGCGTTAATAATGCGAATCGACTGTAAATTTTACCCCCAAACGACAACCGTCCTCCATGTTTTATTTCTTACAACTAACACAGTCGCCTTCGTAGCGTAGCGGTCAGCATGGTTAGCTGCCACCCCTGAGGTCCTGGGTTCGATTCCCGGCTCTGCCACGACATTTGAAAAGTGGTACGAGGACTGGAACGGGGTCTACTCAGCCTCGGGTGGCCCAAATGAGTAGAGGGGGTTCGATTCCCCCTCAGCCATCCTCGAAGTGGTTTTCCGTGGTTTCCCACTTCGTCTTCGGGCAAATGCCGGGATGGTACCTTCTTCAAGGCCACGGCCACCTCCTTCCCTCTCCCTTGCCTATCCATCCTCACCATCCCTTACCTTCCCTCATGAGGCCCCTGTTCGCTTTGCAGGTGAGGCCGCCTGGGCGAGGTGCCAATCCCACCTCACCAGTTGTATCCCTTCCGATTCGATGTTCCCAGCTCTAGGACACTGCCCGTAGAGGCGGTAGTGGTGAGTTCCCTCGCTGAGTCCGTGGGTGCCACCAACCTGGAGGGTAAACGACTAAAAAAAAAAAAAAAAAAAAAAAAAAAAAAAAAAATACACTTCAGCCATAAAAGCTGGTGTACGGGCGAGGATGAATATAATCATACAGGATTTTATACCAGCGATCACAACAGCTTCCACGCTAGCACGGGCCTAAGGTCTGAGGATTGTAGTTTGTCTTGGAGAAACAAGATACTCTCTGATTCAGGTCTATCGATAGTATCGATTCTGTACGTATCATTGTTTAAATTTTGGACCGTTTATTTACATTCGTTCGGAATGTTGATTTCTATTCTTTGATCTCTAGTGTTAATGCAGTGCATTATTGTTTCATGATGCAGTGGCAGCCATCCGTAGAATTTGTTAAAACGTAATATATCACGTTCATGACTGGTGACTGCTGTAGTATGTGCTGATGGAAATCTGCGTAATGTATGCGTTGCATATTTCGAAAAAAAATACTGCCCTTTTAACCAGCGTTATTATACTTGCGTACCGTGAATAGCGACGATTTCTGGTTCTAATTATGTTTCAAAGCAGTGACAACTATTTGGAGTGTTATTTGACAATGTTAAACTTGTAGGTTATGTGGCCTAGGACAAGCGAAGCAACGTATCTAGGCAAGAAATATTTGGATTTTCTGGCAACTAGTTTCCACGAAACTGTTACAAGAGACCAAGGATATACATGTTGATGAAATAGTTTAGTCTTTATTACCCAGTGGTATGTTTACAATTCAGTGCTTTGTGATAAATACATTTGTGTTTTCACTTAACAAGAAACTGTCCACAATTATGGAACATCAAAGACTAGTGTTGTGGAGATATTCCGGCTTGTTATTTCTTTATGTTTGCCAAATTAAGGATTCGTAAAGCAGAACATAACCTTATGACTAACTTGTTGGTGAGTACTGAATTTTTACATATTGTTTGATGAATAGAATCACATTCCATTAAAATGTGCCCTGGCTCAAAATAAATGTGATCAATCTGCTGGAGCTTTTGGTGTTTCTTGATTGTTTCTAGACACATACAAACAAAGTTGGCATATTTTTGTTGTCCTTCACAGCTATCTGAAATCATTACATTCTCAATATCAGGCGAATCTGACACATTCGTTACTTTGCTGTAGTAAACATTGTTGTATGCTATTGTGATGACTAGGGCAAACTAACCAAAGTGTAGATTCGCTACTTTACCATTGTCAAAATCCCATTGTATGCAGTTTCGTAAATAAAGAAGAGCTAATTGTTGCCAAACGGAACGAGCTACAGATACAATACTTTGCCAGACTGTAGATCTTATATTAATAGTAATTCTATGATATAGATTGCAGATTCGCTATTTTTGCACTTTCGCTAGTTTGCCAGAGGTGGGACGATATTAAATAAAGCTCCTTCACAGGAATTTGCTTTTTTATTTATTTTTACTATGTTTCCCTAGACTCTACCTTCTAATCCAAGATTAATTCTGACATCTTCAGCTGTAGGCTAACATAAATTGGGTGCTTGTGACTATACTCGGATTTACAAAAGGTGAATGGTGACAGCTGGCATCTACTTGTCGGGTGAAGTGAGGAGTGGAGACGAAAGAGGTAACGGTCTCCATGGCAACAGCGAGCAGTGTTGCAATGTATGCAGTCACATAAAGAAGAAGACATGGTTTGACGCAGTGTTCTACTTTGCCTTGACTCGTCGCTGTCATTAGACCGCCAGGCAGGGGGTCTAACTTCCCCAGTATTTGTCTCTTCCTGCAGGCCTCTTGGAATGTTATGAGTCATGACTGTCTCAGTGGCAACGCAGCATTTCCCCATGTGCTGGCTTTGACAGATGTCAGCGTTCATTATTGGTAATACAGAGTATAGTGATGAATTGCTATTTCTGCCCTTACATTCATGTAAGTTTTCCTCGTAGTAGCTTGATACATGGATCTTGTCTTGTGCATTTCTAATGTTTTTTTGTCGTAGCTTATACTACCAATATCATGAGAAACATTCATTTTTAAATGATTGTCTGAGAGGGCTCATGTAGGTTTTTCCCTACCTGTACTTAAACATTTTTTCGCCCTCAGGAGTGTTGGTCGTTTCTGAAAAGTGATAGATCCAAGGTAATGCAGCTATACTCTGTGAGCTGCCTGAATAGGATTGTCATTTAGCCACAAATTCCACGTCGGTCATCACCCCTCTGCCTCTTGACCAATCCATGTTCGCATAGTTGTCATAATACTATGCATTGCAATATTACACCTCACGTGCTTGAGTGCCTGGTCAGCTGTATCTCTGGCTTGTACGGTTTGGCAACCTCGTTCTCAGACCACATGGCGAGGCGAGAACTGTCAATCCCATTATGGTAGCTCACCGAGTATGGATGAAGTTGGCAGTGTCGGAAAAACATTGTAACAAATGGCCGACCTATGAAAGTTTGATGCTTTTCAGTCCGTCAACAAGAGTTTTTCCCAAAAGAGATGGGTTATTCCCTACCATTCATGTTGATACCTTCCAGATTATCTACAGTTTCTATCTGCCTAGCTTATAATCGGGCCATTCAACAGCACGCATGTGACTTTCCTGAAATAACCTAGTCATCATTCACATATCCTCATCCAAAACTTAATTTCGCTTCGTGACGTTATATTTTGAAACCATATTTTGTTGTCTGAGCATTTTACTCATAATATTTCAATGACATTGAATATTGCAGCTTGAAGGGTAGCCAATATCAACCATCAAGTGCTATTTTTTTAGAAGCCATGTGATGTGCCTCAAAATTATCAGTTAACTTAGTTGTTATTGCCTGGACAAGGTAGGGAGAAAACAATACATATTAAAAAGGGATAAAGTCACTGCCCTTATTAAGTTCCCATGCATTGTTACAGGCCGGACGTTCGTTTTAGACGAGTGAAAATTCTTAACGGAAGCCTGGAGGCGAGTTACTACAGTACCTGTGTTGTTGTCAGCTGCTCCAAGAGGTCCGGTGATTGACAAAGCTGTCTCATACTACTGCTGAAGTACAGTCATTGGCAAATATAATGGCGTTCTGTTCGTATCTACGTAACGTGTACTTCCGTGCCACACAATACTTCGACGTGAACTGCACTGTACTGTCAGCAAAGTAGTGTCGCCACGTGCTCACGTCTGAAATTCCATTACATCAGATCGGTGGTGACAAATGTGAAGCGATAGGGTGAGAGAGTGACTGTGTGCAGGCTCACCCTCAGGTTTCAAGGTCAAGGGCAATCGTCTAAAACAAATATCCGGCTTGTATGAAGCCGACACAATAACTGGGGAAGATGACCTAGATGTTTTTCCCCTTAAAACTCCAATAACTAACCAACACAATAACGTATACATTTTTCCAAGGGCGGCTTCGGTTGCGTAGTCAGTAGCATGCTGAGCTTCTATGCCCAAGATAGCGGGTTCAAACCCGGCTGAAGCCGTCGGATTTTTTAAGAGCGTTAAAAATCCCTCGGTATGCCTTCCTTCGGAGGGGAAGTGAAGCCGGCGGTCCCATGTCATGGATTTATGGCATATTAAAGAACCTTCCACTAATTAAACGTGTGTGAAGCTAAATTGGATAGGTTAAGAATGTAAACAACGCTCTTAGGATTCTACGTTCGTTGCCAAGAGCCGACTGTGGTGGCGTCTAGTAGCTTAGTTCTGAACTTGGCCTAGTAGTCGTTGACGGTGGCGCTTGGCGGCAAAAGTAGGAACTATTTGAAAAATTCTAAGTTGCAGTCTGTACTTAAAATTAAAAAACAGATAACATACACTAATACAGTCATCACAATTAACACCGGTTATCAGACAGATTCTACACACACCCAAAGTACACGGGGCTACATGACCTTCGATGTTAAGCAGAAAATTTATTATATTATTTATTATTATTATTTATTATATCATCTGTTCTCGATCCAAAATAATAATTCTGAGCGCATGACTCGACTATAAATTCATGGTCAAAAATTTATTAACAAAAACATAATTTCTTTAAATATTTTAGCCTAACTAGACCATCCAATCATTTAACTTTCAAATATTATCATTCAGAAAATTGTTATCAAAATAGTAAGAAATACTATCATCAAAAATTGTCATTCTTTAACAGAATATGAAAATTATTAATTAATTTTTAAATTATTTTATATTTTATAATATTTATAATTTCAATAGGATCCCAAATATCCTTGAAATTGGTAGTGGCTGTTCATGAAATAGCGTTATTATTTTATTTATAGCATCGGCCCATTCTATTTACGTGTGTCAAAAATCACTTGATCATATTTAACATTAGACAAACGGTAAGGTATCGTTGTAATGGAATGTTAATTTATAACAAATCGGGATGACAACTACTGGGAAAATAACTATAGAACACGAGAATCAAATGTGAAACAACTGTGATGGTTGCAAAAAGTAACCCTTGGTTATCAAATTCGACGAATGTGTGGCTTATAATTATATTTTCAACTTCCATATTTCTCCAACATATTTATAAAAGTCATCTAACCTTCACATTGGTTGAAGCTTCATGTAACGACGATTTCATTCCTGCGACTTAATTGCACAATCAGAATGACAAAACTCACCTATTTCCACACACCATAAGTAGCGTTTTTTTTACGGGTTCTACAGCCACCACCAAGATGGCGGCGGCGCGATATCTCTCGAACGCACGGTTGGATTTTGACGAATGAGGTGTCGTTGAAGTCAGGCTGACACTCCCTTTCTATTGGACAACATATTTAAACCCCAAAATAAAACCTACCCCTACTAGGGGGGTGAAATTGTATTTTTTTTTAGAAAATCTCGCTTCTCATGTGCGACATGTGGGAGTTAGAATGCCAATATGTGTACGGTGGATAGCCAATATGAATTAACATGCTTGTTTTTTGTTTTTACGCATGGCCTCTCATAGCTTTTGTGAGAGGGCGGGCTTTTTGAAGATGGCGGCTGTAGTGTAACCTAACCTAACACAACCCACGAGGGGTGATCAAAAAGTATTCCAAGCGGTGCTTGTCGATAGGCAAACCAATAATCAATGAGGACATGTAAGGCCTTGAGCCGATAACCCCTTTTGATTGATCCCTGTTGACTGGTCCCTTTCGATTGATCTCTGTTGATTTCTTTCTTTGGACTGGTCCCTGTTGACTAGCCCCTTTGGACGGGTCCTTTTGAAGGGGGTCCCTGTTGACGGGTCATTGTTGACGAGTTCCTGTGGATGGGTCATTGTTGACAGGTCATTGTTGACGAGTCATTGTTGACGGTTCCTTGTCGACGAATCCCTGTTGACGGGTCCTTGTGGACGAGTCATTGTTGACAGGTCGTTGTTGACGAGTCCTTGTTGACGGATCATTGTTGACGGGTCATTGTTGACGGGTCCTTGTGGACGGGTCCCATTGGACCAGTCCCTTTGGCCTAGTCCCTATGGCCTAGCCCATGAATTTATTCAAATTGTGCCAAAGGGCCTAACGACATTTGTGTGTAAAGCAGTGTGTTGAACTGACGTTGTTCGCCAGTCCTTACCACTACAATCTGATAACGATATGAAAGGAAAGTGACGAAATACATGTGAACACGTGAGAGATGACATTATTATTACCGACCCCCTTGTGAAACAAGTCACATCCCGTTTAGGTTCATACGTGAGAAAATGCAAGTTCATGTGTAATATGACCTAACGCACAGGTGTTCACCTTGAATGTTAGCTGCGCTCGTGCACGATAAGAGCTAACAAGTCACATCCTGTTTTGACAGTGGTGGGAGGTGAAGGGAAGGAGAGGGAGAGAGTCGGTGTAAGAGACAACATAGGCGAAGAGAGAAAGAAATATATATTGCTCATAATACATGAAGAGCTGAGGACTGCACACACACACATACATACACACAGGGCTATAGGTTAAGTACAACATGAGTGAATAAATAAATACAAAGTGCACAGTTTCATACAACATGTAACTTATTAATCCAAGAATTAAAGGCTGAGCTAAATAACAACCATTTTACATATAGTTTATTTCCTTTTTGTTTCAACACTTTTTCCACAAGGTGATGTTTAGGAAACGCTGTCTTTTGGAGTTTTTGGATATAAAACCTGCCTTTTATGGGTTGATGGTTGAGGTCCTCGAGTAAATAGGTGACTGGGCTGTTTAGGTTGACTTGTCGAATTCGAAATAGTTCAGTCCCCCAGTTTGGTGTGTAAGCTTTGTCGAAGACAGACTTAAATTTGCTCACACGAACATGGTCCCCAATGTTAAGGAGGTGACGTTTAGGGTCTGCGTTTTTATGGGGTTAAACAGTTTATCCAGTCGCGGAATATTTTTGGTCACAAGTCGTGGCTTGGTCCCAATGGTTCTGTGTTTGGTGTCATTGTAACGTGATACTAGCTCAGGTAATAAGTCCAGCCAGCGATATGAGACTTGAGCGGTAAAGGCTTTCCACATATGGGTTTTCAATGTTCGGTTAACCGCTCGACCACACTGGCTTTGAGATTGCTGTATGTGGTGTAATGGTGAATATCCTTAGATTTGAGAAAACTGGAGAAATCCTTGTTGTAAAATTCCTTTCCCTGATCGGTTTGTAACAACTGAGGTTGACGTTTGGATTGTTGAATAATATGTTTAAAGTCCTTGGTGACTTGCGGACCAGACTTTCGACTCACGGGTTGAACAAAGGCCATTTTGGAATACACATCGATGACCGTCAACATATAGCGTACACCATCGTAAACACTAGCATAGGGAATCATTTCCACTAAATCGGCTTGCCAAAGTTCATCCACACCTTGTGAAATCACATTAAGTCGTGGATAGTGACGTCTAGCTGGACAATGCAACTCATGAGCAATACCCACTTTAATGGGTGAAGGCTTAAACAATAATTTTGGCATTTCGAAGTTCTTCTTCAATTTCTTGAATTTCCCAATCGTGACCGGTATGACCGGCTTGACGTGAAGCATGCAACAGCTGTAGTCGCTGGACGAGCTTATTGGGATTGTGCCAGTAGGTAACATCCACAAGGGGTTTTAATGGTTTAAATGTCACTCCCGAAGCGGACACTTTACAACGACCACTTTGACTGGTGGGGAACATTTTTGCAATGATGGTTTTATATTTTTGAGATATATTGGCATTCACTTGTTGAGTGAGATCATACTGTCTTTTGTGGGCATGGGTGTCCAATAAAATGGATTTATATTTGGCAAGGTCCTCTGGCGTATAATCATGGGAAGAGGGGGTCCGAGAGAATAGCAGCTTTAACAGTCCTGGTGTTAATTTATAATTGATCTTTTTAATGACAGCTTTAGTACGAGCAAATTTAATCGATGAATCCCCAATTTTAAAACTATCAACCTCATAGCGAACATCATAGGTGGTATCTGTGTTTCCAATAAATAAATCGGTGAAATAGGGTTCCAGTGTTGATCCATAATATTTTATTAAAATATTTTTCAGTTGAGCTTCATGTTGAGGGGTGGCCAAGAGTTGTGAAAACGGCGACGATCTGGAAGGGCAAGGTGTTTCGACCATGGTCAAGGATTTCTTTTTTCGTAAAAATTCTGCGAGGGGTGAGGTCTTTTTTGAGGTGTAAACATTCCTCGTCATCCTCAACCTCGCTAACACTAGTTAAATCTTCCTGTTCATGTTCCTCTTCCTCTTCATCAGGGTCCTCGTGGTGCGTCTGAGTGGCTTGTGAAACGGTAGGTAGCGTTTCACATGGCTTGAAAGAGGGTTTCAACATGGCTTTTAGCGGAGGTGCTAAATGTTGTTGAATAAACAAAGCATGATCCGCACGTGATCGTTTCAATTGACGGAACTTTTGGCGAATAGTATTTTTTGCTTTAATAATATGCTTTTTCAATTGACTCTCTGCTAACACCATGGTGTCTTGACAAATGACTTGAGAGGGAATGACACAGTGCCTTAAATAGCAATAAAATGATCAAACCCTAAGCGATACCGCCCTTGGTTGAGTTCACTTTGTTTGTCAATCACTAAACAGGCATGACGTTGAGTGTTCCAGCACTTGGCACACAATTCAGTAAACATTTGAAAGGTCATATCCGGATTCACATGCTCATTATAAATGTGACGACTGTTCCTCTCGTCCTGACGAAATAAAACAATGACATTGGCATTGTCACGAATCAACTGTTTGGACATTTTAGAATACGTTTGTCCTAGATAGAAGCAATCGATATGTTTGTGTCGACCCATGCTGAAATAGCATTGAATGATGCCTTGTCGTTCAGTGGATACATCATCGAAAATCATGAGTGAATCAGGCTTTACCTCATCCGGTGAAATAACATTTTCTTGCATGGAAAATGTGAAATAACCCATATTCTCATTTTGTAATCCAGACATGACTTGATCCAAAAACACGTAGAGGGGTTGGTAGAGAGATTTTGCAAAAATATAAATATTTTGAAAACGCAGACCATTGGGCGCTGTAATATGCGTCAGCAAAAGATTAGTCTTTCCACATCCCGAAGGTCCCACAATGATGCAGCGGATGGAAGATGGAAACAGTGAACCATGGCGTTGTTCATGTGATGTGGGGCAGAGATGGGAAACCATGTTCCCCACGGGGAATGACTCTTGCTGCTTAATAATCTTCATATCAACTAAGGCTTAGAGAGGCTAGCAAGCTGTCTATATACATGGAACCGAACCTTGTCATAGAAACAGTAGACTCGTACTACAGGTTGACGATGGATGTCTTTGGACGTGCATTGATGGCTAAAGCTAGGTCTGTTCCCATACATTATCCTAAACATGACACAGATCCTGCTAATAAACACTATGTGGATAGGTCTGTAGTGCCACGCACAAAACAGGGAGATTATGACTTTAAGGGAAATCGGTTAACCCATGTGAAACATCATCAAGTGTCTACAGACGTTACTACAAGGTGGATGAGTTATATAACAAAGTGCCTCAGCTTACTGTGGATGGCTATACAGCTAATCATCACCGCATTATTCACGCGGAAGACCCACAATAAGATGATGATGTCTGCACCAAACGCTACCTCACCTACCAAATGAAAAGCCTTTATAAATGTATTCCATCTATATTTTTAGTGTATCTGACAAATGAAAAACCTGTGAATGATAGGGACCATTTACCGCTATTCCATGACCAGCACCTGACCTATGTGCTTGCTTCGGGTTTAAACCACTATCAAATTACACTATGAGGGAACCATTCACAATAAATAGGCGATGCCTGATGAAAACCATTTACATGTAGAGATAAACGGTCATAGGATGTTGGTCCATAACCATGAAATGGTCAATGCAGGTGACGAATTATCCTTTCACCTCATGTTGACATGGGATGAAAAGCAAGCTGGAAAAAACATAAAGGATTTCCCGCTTTATGTGGAATTGGAATATACAGCCATGAAATAACAAGCTGACGTTAGTTATGACTTAAACTTTCTTGTGAAAGGTTGTTGGTAATCATCATCATGGTGGAACAAAGATATGTGGTATGAAATAATAAAAAGACTAAAAATAAGACCCTCTCATTGGTAAAGCATGGGCTTAAGGCATTCGTGGACAAGCCCTTGCGAAAGAAAAAGAAAAAAATAATGTGTTGAACATAAGGAGAGCTCTTCGAGCGGTACAGAGACATGTTATTCCAAAACGTCAGCGACAGGGTTCAAAACAAGGGCAAGTGATTCCCGTCCCCAAACGAGCTGGATTTTTACCTGCATTATTCGCTGGTCTGGCTGCTCTGGGTTCACTTTTGGGCGGTGCCAGTGCGGTGGCAAAAACTATTAAAGCCGCACAGCAGGGCAAGCAACAACTAAAAGAAAGTCAGCGACACAATGACACGATGGAAGCCATTGCTATGGGGGCTAGAAATGCTAATGTAAAGCCAGCCTTTTATCAACAAGGATTTGGAATTTCACCATTTCGAAATTAAAAAAAAAACATCTTTAACCTCAGCCATAGCAAGACATGCTCTGACGCATCAACAAGTGGAAAGCTATGCTAAACAACTAAAGCTTTCTCATTTTCGAGGTGTGTTTATGCGAAACCAATTACCCCCACGACCCTGGAAACAGGAATGTGCTGTTGTCAATTCGAGGACCAGGAACACATTATGTAGCTTATGTCAAAGAGGGATCCAACGTATGGTACTTTGACAGTTTTGGGAACTTGCCCCCGCCCATGGAATTAGTGATCTATTTTGGAAACAGGATCAAGATATATTATAATGTGAAACGTGAGCAAACATTTAACAGCCAACAGTGTGGACGTTTGTGTTTAATTTTATTATATAAGACGCAGCATAAGCAAAAACGTCAACAGTATGTCAGCGGAAAATAAGACGTTTACACTGCATGGACGCGGACCTGAAGTCAGCCTAGACTTTAACCCGCCTATTGAATTGAGTGAAAGACCTTATGGTTTAGGACTTGTTTCACTTGAAACGTACAATCGAATATACAACATACGTGAAAATGTGAACAACAAGTTTTACTATGATGATTGTGTGCTCACCCTGAACTCTGGTGGATATACGATAGATGACATTTATGAACACATGTATGTGGTGTTGATCAATGAATATGGTTTAAAGTCATTTCTCGATGGAACGCACAAGTTTGAACTTGTAGGAAATACCAACACTCATCGCTGCAGTATTTTTTCTACATTCAAAATTGACTTTAAAACACACCCCGATTCCATTGGTCCATTACTAGGATTTAAACCACGAGTGTTGGAGCCCGACAAAAAACATGATTCAGACCATGAAGTGAAACTCATTGAGGACCATAACGTGTCGGTGACGTGTAATATTATTAGCCAAGTGTACACCAATCAAGAACCATCACATTCGCTTTATGACTTTATTGTAACATCGCCCAATGGCTATATTATTCGTGAAAACCCTCCAGTGGTGCTTTTTCATTCTGTGGCTGTCGATGGTATTAGTAATATAACATTAAGACTGATCAATAGAGATCAACAACTCATTGATCTAGATTCTACCACACCAGTGACTTACAAGTTGGTGCTAAAGCCACTATGAAGTTTGTGTATAAAACAACAACACCGTCTAGGAATAGTGTTAGTTGTTTGCCACGTGAATACACGTTAACATCTAAGGACAAGCAGATTTTACAGCATTTGGGTTACCACGTCAACCCCCATGATGAATTTTATCCTAGAGGTAGCGAATCACATCGAGGAGCAATCAGGAGTGGTAAGAATTGATCTCCATTCCTATCTAGCTCAAACACCTGGACTCAATAACAATGATGAAATTCAATTTGTTATCAACAACCAAGATATTTACACCCTACCGCATGAAAGTGTCATTCAGATTGAAGGTCGGCTCACCAAAGCCGATGGCTCTACACCTACCACATCCAAGTTAGCCAACCATGCTTTTGCCTTTCTGTTTTCTGAGGTGCGGTATGTCATTAACGATATCGTAGTGGATAGCACTCGAAATGTGGATATTTCCAGTGTCATGAAACTATATCCCTCTTATAGTGAGGAAGAAGGTAAAACACTTTGCATGGCGGGTTGGTGCCCTGACTCGACCAATGACTGGAGGGTACACACGGATGGCACCTTTACTGGATTTTTACCTCTTAAACTGATTTTAGGCTTTGCTGAAGATCACCAGCGAATTGTGGTGAATGCAAGGCAAGTGCTTTATTTGGTGAGAGACAGGAGTGATAATAATGCACTCAAGGGAGCCGACAATGCCCCCATAGATTCAAAAATTCAACTACAACGCTTGCTATGGAATGTGCCTCATGTGACCCTTAATGATAGCAAAAAACTGGACATACTCAAAATGGTAAAGAGAGATATGCCTCTACCCATGGAATTCAGAAGCTGGGCACTGCATGAGTACCCGCTATTGCCCACCACCAACACACACAGTTGGTCTGTAAAACAGCCCGCTATACAGAGAGGCCTCTCTACATGATCGTGGATTTCCAAACAAATCGCAAGTATTAACAAACCAAAGATGCCACGCAATTTGATCACCTGCAATTAAGAAATGCACGTCTTTTCCTCAACGGTGCTGTGTTTCCCTATGAAGGACTGGATTTAGATTTTTCAAAAAATAAATTTGGCCCCCTGTACGACTTGTTTTCTAAATTTCGATGGTCGTATTATCAAAAAGAGAATTGTCCCATGTTGTCACCCCAAGCTTTTAAGACAAGGGCGCCGCTGATTGTCTTTGACTGTTCCTACTTGGAAGAGTCTGTCAAGCCATCCAATATTGACATTCGACTAGATTTTGAAACGCATGATAATGTTGCAGCCAATACGACGGCCTACTGTTTGAACATTCATCACAAACAAGTCAATTATTATCCACTGTCCAACCAAGTGACAAGTGTATAAATAACAGGTCAACCTACGTCAAGCCGCTCAGTCATGTCTTGCTTTAAAGCATCAAGAGACGACACATCCATGAATTTAAAATCTGAGGAACAACGTCTCAAGGCCTTTGTGACGTGACCGGTGCCTTTCATAAACCCTCAAGCCTTGGCGGCCGCTGGATTCTATTATTTAAAAACGAGAGATGAAGTGAAATGTGCCTTTTGTCCCATCATCATAGATCAATGGGAAAAAAATGATGAACCTATGCAAGAACATCAGCGCTGGTCACCCGCCTGCCCCTACCTACGTAGAATGGAGGTGGGAAATATACCCTGTCATTCAAGTTACCCCTCACTGGTGCCTCTGAGTGATGAAAAAAGTTATGATACGTGTGGACTTTATGGTGTCAATGATGCTTCGGTGAGCAGCTCAAGTCAAAAACACCCAGTTTAGAGACATTGGGATATCATCGGTGTTATGGACGCTATAAACACAAAATATTTTGTTGTTGTATGAGTTGGTACCGCCCCTATCCCAGAATGACAAAAGAATGTAAAACTTGTTATGCTAATAAAATAATGTAATAAAAATTGGTTGTTGTTATATTATTATTTCTTATGCCCCCTGTCATACCCTAACCTCAATAGTGACTAGTCAGTGATTTTTTATTTTTTTACTAGAATGGAATGTAAGTAAATGTCATGGGTACACCTTACTGGACGATAGTCAGTCTATGGTCAGTTGGACTTGATCCAGACAAGAGTGAACATGTTGCGTACACTGATTGTCGACTGTCAAGGGTTTAAAATTGGAATTAACAAATTTATATTTAAAGAAGTGGCCATCATCGATTGTTCCACTTTTTGGATATCGCAAGCTACCCATTTGGTGTTTAAACCACTCTATGCGTTTGATTTGTTGTGTGATAAAGAGCATCAACAAACCCAGTGGATTTAAACTCATATGCAACTAGAGTGGAATCAAGGAACCATTTCATATAAGCACCTGGACATGGTTATGAAAGCCCACTTGTCCTCTGCCCATGTGGTATTTGTGAAAGATAGTGAAAAACGTCAATGGTTACAACCAATTTTTGCGTCTTACTGTCAATGTATCGATTTAATGGACATGGGCTGTCCCTCGCTGCAAACACTCATGGACCGCTGCCCCTGTGACAACATTACCCATAAAGCCTTGGCACAGGTGTGGCAATTGTTACATTGGCTAATCACCAATGCCTGCTGTGAGTTGTTAAATAAAATTAAAACTCTAGGTATACCTGTGAATGACACCAGTGAGATTTCTACAAGCGACGTGTAAACATCAACGTGATACCATGGAGAAAGGGGATGCTGCCGATAAAGCAATTGGGAAGTTCTTTGTGTGTAAAAAGAAACTAGACAGTTTTACCATAGAATAATTATTGGCTCTTCCAAAATCGTTCATTTATTATGTGGCAGCAAATGCAGTGAAAGAAATCTGGCAACATGTACCAAAATCATGGACTCAAGACCCTGTGTTAAGTGAATTGCAACCATGTACAGATTATGATCACCATAAGCAAGTGGCCATGGCAAAAATACCCTCTATGCGACAGTGTGCTACTTGCCAGCTGGTCAAACTGTATCACGGTCATAAAAGTCAGTGTAAAGACTTTGTTTCCTCATTCTACGGGTGTGATGGCGAGAAAAAAGCAACAACATCAACATCGTCTACAGATGAAGAGGAAAATCAAACCTTTTCTCCACCTATGGAAAAGGATATGTCAATCTTGTACTGGTCATGGCGTCATTGACAAAGTCATTCAATACTTACCTTTTGAAATCCATCTTCCTGGTTATCGTTTTTGTGGTCCTGGAACAAAGCTGAATCAACGTTTGCAACGTAGTGATGTACCTATTAATCCTTTGGATCAAGCATGCAAAGAACATGACCTTTCTTATCGTCATAGGCATCCTGCATCAAGACGTGTGGCGGATAAAGTGTTGTTGAAAAAAAGCTAAACAACGTTTGACATCCTGTGATGCCTCAGTGGGAGAAAGGTTGGCTGCCCTCATTGTGATTAGTGCTATAAAAGGAATGTTAATGATGAGTGGACATGAACATTGAAAGGATTGAGGAATTGGTATTTTCTTTGTATTCTATTTTGTAAAGCCCTAGTTGTTGTGAAATAAAAACAAGGTTTATCAGATCACAATGTATTTTAATTTTTAAAATGGTGAGAGCCATTTCTTTATTTTTTTCATTTTTTCACATATGGATATTTACATTTTCCACTTTAGATTTTTTACATTGCCCTCGTTTAGTTTTACATTTTGTACATTTTTGTAAAAACCATTTTTACCATTTTTCACACATGGATATTTACAATTTTCATTTAACATTTTTTATATTGTCTTGTTCAGTTTTCACATTTTATACATTTTTTAAATAATTTGTTTAACCATAATATAAAAAGCAAATTTTTACAGTAAAGTGTGTTATTTTAAACTTAAACTACAGTAGCCTAACATTATACGTTCTACATACAGTTTTACAAATATATCACAATATAAAACACACACTACAAATGATACAATATGCTGAACATTAGACTTAAGTAAAGTAATAGTCAATGCGACGGTTTCCCCAAGCAAGAGTATCAAATGTTTTGGGTATAATGAATCGTTTGTTGTCTTCATTACTTAAAGCAACTTTGTTCAGCAAATTGGTATGTAGCTGATGATTTTTACTTCTAAATACACACATTTTCTTATATAATATAGGTGGGTTACTGACTATACAGTTCTTATAATCACTTATGTCTAACTCTTTACTAACAACATTCGTTTTCACTCCTTTTAATTTTTTTTATTACTACATCAATCGTCATATAGATGTATGATTTAGATTTTGTGCCTACAAAGGTTTCTATAACAACACCAGCACATTCATCATTAAATTTTCCTAGAACCTTTTTGTTTACTAGAGGTAAATGGTAGATATTATCCTTGGGATAGTCACTTGTATCAAACCTATTTAGCTCAGTTTTGATATCCTCATAAAAATCATCAGTTTTAAATTCATAAATAAAAGAATCTGTATCTGTATACAGTAATTTTTCATTATCATGATAGTTTTTCTTAACATAATCATAGTGAAATTCATACATAAGTGTTTTTGACAATTCCAGAATGGCGTAACCCACATATATGGGCTTGTTGTAGGTTACTTTAAGACGTTTCATTTGTATCACAAATTAATCCTCATGAATAATAGAACAGCTATGGAAGTTAGGCTTGCTTATTAAGTTGTTCGCACCATACCTTTGACCTTCATTCTCCCACTTTGCTATCAGCTTTACATCAATTCGCTTATCAACATTCTCCATAGTCTTTCCAAAAACACTATTATTCATAAGTTTATAAAAATCTTTTTCAAAAGCATTTGTTGATAGTGTTCTTAAATTATTGTTCAGATCAATATATGGTTTGAGCCATGCTGACTGATGAAATTGTAATAAACGATGAATTTTAGTTAGTTTTAATCCATGCTGTAGACACTGTTTTAAGTTTTGATAATGTATTACATATTTACATTTATCATTTACATTAGCAATTAACATTTTTGTTCGTGATGTTATGTATGGAGATTTCATATTCTCAGGACAAAATGGTAGATCATTATGTTCATCATGTAACTCTTTAGGGTACTCAAGATTTACCTCTAAAATATATCCTTTTTCATCGTTATCATTTAAAGTGTTAACATTGAAAATATCAATTTCAGGTTGTGTCAGCCAGCGAAAATCTTTTAGTGGTAGATATTGACTCATAGCCCAACCATATTGGTTATTTGCATCGAGATAGACAATATATTTTGACTCCTCGCAAGGGTTGTAGCTAGGCATGTATTTATTATTTGCTTTAGAATATCGCCCACTACATTGGCTTAATCCACCTCGAATTGATGATTTTATAAAATGAATCATGTCTATATCAGTCATCAATTCTAAATTTACTTTCGTTTTTTTCAACATTGAACTAAAACTTAACCCAGGAGCAGTGAAATACTGACAAGGATCAAGGTCATAAGTTTTCATACAAACATTCCGAAAATTTTCAAAAACATCTGCTAATAATAACATATCTGTCTTCAAATATATGTCTGAAAATTCACCTGAAGTTTGAATGTCAAACTGTGTCCATACACGTTGTGCATGTAAATATTCCTGATCACTAATATGACTTGTGTTTAAGGAACTGTAAAATGCATCTTTTGGTGGCAAAGAACACTCCTCAAGACGTTCCACACAGTTAATATATTCATAAGGGAATATACCCTTTTGACGAATCAAATTAAGATCATCTTCTTTAGGAAAGACACGTTGAATTTCGCGAAACTGATCTGATTTTAAATTACTAGCAAGCTTATCAAGACTACTTGGCATAAAACGGAATGAATCTAAAAATCGCAGTTTTATCTTTTTTTGTGTCAGTTCTTATGTATTTTGTGAACGATATGTATTGTTCCTTATTATTTGCAATCACATCAATTTTCACATCTGAAGCTCCAAATTCTTTAACGATAAAGTGGTTATCGTATTTGCTACCGTTATGTAGAATGACTGGAATGAATTTAGTTACTCTATACTTTAAATTACATTCTTGGTGAGCAGCACCACGATATTTTCCTGTTAAATGGTCATGATCGCGAACCCTATCTGTATATAAACACTCGCCACATATAAATCAATTAGTTTCAGTTTCAAAACGCATTTGCTGGGATGATGTTAGTGGCTCCATTGGAGTGATAGTATTAAAAATAGAGGATATACGGATGGCATCTTTTTCAAGTCTTTCCATAAAAACTTTAGGTGCATCAGGTCCTCTATAAAGTTCAAACTTATTTAACGAGTCATCATAACTACATTTAATATAATATGCAAAGCTAAAAGGTTCATGAATGTGAGTAGTGTTGGTAAAAGGTTTGGTTGGATTCGATAAACATGTATTAAAAGGTTTTAACAAAGCTTCAAAGTCAGTATATATAACAAATGGTACTCGAAGCTGCTTCTCAAAGTCCTTAAATTTCAGAATGTTATTCTTAGGAGTCGGTAATATCGAACACACATGATTACAACCCCATTTTTGATGTTGAGATAGTTGATCCTCTTTTCTAAAATATAGCAAGCAACCATCACACAACCACTTTTTAGATTTATCTTTTGATATCTGACTACCGACAAGTCTACTTAATTGTTTTATCCAACAATAGTGAGCATTTTCACCTTTAGTTATGTATAGTAAATTTACATGCGCATCCTTCTTTTCCTGAGTATAATATAGAGGACCATCTATACTCTTGTTTTCAATTCCATACACATTAATACTTACACTGTTCAGCTCTTCAAAACGTTTAATATCTTTTATCTCCAAAGGAAATTCCATTTCTTCTAAATCTAACACTGAGGAATAGTGAGGATAAGATGATGTTCTCTTTACATTCATCACTGCTGGATGGAGAGCTGAGGTTACAGCCCACGCAAAACATGCATGGTCACTAATCATATCGTTTACACAAGCATGCTTACGTTTGATCCATGCTGGCAAATCAATATATGATGATGCTCGAAGGGGGTTATATTTATTCATGTTGGTTTCTAAATAAAGTACTTCAACCAACGCCCAGCCTGACTCCCTTTCCTGGAACTCTTCACTCTTCACAATGATAGCACTTGAAATATTTTGGTATATATCACTAATATTAGTTGATTCACTTACAATTATGTTTTTTGTATTAAAAGATTTGATATCCGTAATTTCACCTTCGCTCCCAGTTTTTATATAGAGTCCAAAAAGTTCAGAATTCATTTTAATTGTTTTATGCTCTACTAAAACATTATCTATCAAACACAGTAGGTTGAACATTTTTTAAGTGATTCAATACTTTGAGTTTTTTCTTCACTATAAAGTCTATAACTAGCAATTCGACTTTTAAATGCACTACCTATTTGTTGAATATTTCCAGAATTGTTTTCATGACAAGCGTTATTTTTATGATGAATACTGCGCAAATGTCCCTGAATCAATAAAGAAGGTATATCAATATTGCATACATTACAATGTGTTATTGGAGGTTCACAATTTTTCTTTTTGTTGCACAACTATTTTTACAATCTTTAGAACGTTTACGCTTTTGAGCATCACATTCGTTTAAAGGTTCTGTGCTAGTTGATGGTTTCACAGTTTTTAATTCCTGTTGTTCACCATGCACTTCAACCATGTGGGATTGATATCGCTTTACAGCAGAAAAACCAAGTTCACAAACTAAACATGAGAAAGGTGCTGTACTGACATGCTTTAAATTTACATGTGGTGTAAGACTATCCTGTCTGTTAAATGTAGTAGCACAATGACTGCATACAAACATTTTGTGATTATGTTTAGTACTTGCATGACGTTGAAGGCTGTCAGGTCTTGAGAACTGTTTCTTACAGTCACCACACTTGAACATGATGATTACTTTCCAAGTTACCTATAAAAGAAAGAAATCATAAATGTTAATAAAAGATAAAACAAAGTAAAATATAAATAGTTTAATTATATATATTATATACTGTATATATATATAATATATATTACAGTCAATGGTTATAGCAGGGTATTTAATTTAATCGCTTTGTGAACACATACCAAGTCTAATTTCAAGTTATTCCAACTTTTGACTGCCGAAATATATCACTGTCACTAACATCTAGCAGTGAACAATGGAACTTGATAAGGCGTTAATCAAATCTAACCTACAAATTTAGCTTCACACCCTTGTCAGGTAGTTCCAACTTTGGCTACCAAATACCATTGTCACTGACATCTAGCAGTAAACATTTGAACTTAATCAAGGGTTAATCAAATCTAACCAACAAATTTAGCTTTACACACCATTGTCAAGTAGTTCAAACTTTAGCTATCAAATATACCATTATCAGTGACACCTAGCGGTGAACGTTCGGACTTAATAGAGCGTTAAACCCACATTTTACTTGATCTCTTGTTTTAAATAATAGAAACCAGTGGCCGTCAGTTAAGTGAGTTAAGTGTGACGTCATAGCCAGTCTTAATGCAAGTCTAAACTTGTAGAACATGTCACGTGACAAGGTTAAGTTAGGTAAAGTTAGGTTATGTTCGGTGAGTTGAGTTGAGGTTAAGTCTTTAAATATTTCCTATGTCACTGACACCTAGAAGTGAACATTGGAATTTGATAAAGCGTTAATCAAATCTAACCCACAAATTCGGCTTCTCATAATTGTCGAGTAGTTCCAACATTGGTTAACAAATATTATTGTCACTAACAGAAGCCTCCGTGGCTTAGGCGGCAGCACGCCGGCCTCTCACCGCTGGGTCCGTGGTTCTAATCCCGGTCACTCCATGTGAGATCTGTGCTGGACAAAACGGAGGCAGACAGGTTTTTCTCCGGGTACTCCGGTTTTCCCTGTCAAAATTTCATTCCAGCAACACTCTCCACTATCATTTCATTTCATCTTGTCATTCATTTAATCATTGCCCCAGAGGAGTGCGTCAGGCCTCGGCAGCCGGCACAGTTCATATCCTCGCCGCTAGATGGGGGCTTCATTCATTCCATTCCTGACCCGGTCGGAGACTGGCAGCAGGCTGTGGATTTTCATTTTTCATTGTCACTAACACCTAGCAGCGATCGTTGGAACTTAATTGAGAGTTAATCAAATCCTACCTACAAATTTAGCTTAACACATCATAGTCAAGTAGTTCCAACTTTGACTATCAAATAAACCATTGTCACTGACATTTCTCGGTGAACATTGGAAAATATCACTCTAGCTGTTTATAAGTTATTAGAGGGGGTACTGTACCCGATATCCGGATAGTAGGCAGTCAGATATCCGCCCCCTCAATCGGATTGCCAATAATCAATCGCACCGGCACAGCTACATCAATGAAAATGGCACTGACCGATACTATCGAGATTAGAGCACAATAGTTAACAAGAAATTATTGTGGAACACACCAAAATATACGGGGGTTCATACTTACCTTTACTTACCTCTTAAATTTATCTCGGGGACTGGGTTGTCAACTGGATCACTTAAAGTATGTCCTCACAATAACCTCCACCATGATATTTAAAATGAACCAGAACGAAGACGAGAAACTTTAAACTGCACAATAATTTATTTCACATAAAGAATGATTTTAACAAAAATAAAACAACAAAATCCACGTGGCAATCAGAAGCCATCGACCACATAACCATGTCCTCCTGTAGGACTTGTATACTCTACATACAATGTTTCAGCTTTCTCAAGCTCATAGTAACGTAAAAATAATAATGCACTTGGAATGGAAACGGGATTTGGGACGAGACACATATATCAATTGTTTTGCGTGTTTATATACTTCACATTTTATTTATAGCCACAAGGCTATTATGGATACGTCCTTGGCCTCTGTCATACAGTTGTCCGGGCCAGCTGCAATGCACCTGCATCGTCAAAGCGGACTCACCCCGTTCGTTCAACCCTAGCATAAGCGAGTTACCTCAGAGCTTGGCTCTCCTTTTCAAAACACGTAAATGTTCACATCTCAACTGAAATATTATCACGCAAATGTTTTAAATGCTCCATTCAAACACCAGTGGATTACTCCAACAATCCCAAATCATGTTTAATTGTTCAAACCACTTGTTTAATTAGCGTTGTTTAGAGTATAAAAACAAAACTCTTAATGTTAATAACAAAAGTTCATTAATTATTTATAACAATAATAAATTGTTTATAACAATGTCAAACGACAATTGGAAAACTTATACACGCCTCTATTAATCCTTTTCATTTCAAATTATTTAACAAAGATATTTACAAAATTATTTTACAATATTATATTGTTTATATTATTTATACAAGAAATACATTAAACCACACATTTATCCGGTTGATAATTACTCAAATCGTGGTGATATAATCGACCAATGTAGGTTAGTTATATTTAACTGTCAAATTCAGGTTTAATAAGGTTTAATAATAATTATTATTATTTGTGACGGTAACCTCCATTCAAAATCTTTATCTCAAATTATTTAACACTCTTGTTAATTTTAACAGTATCTTCATATGAATAACTTTCAAAGAACCAGAACAATACATTCAGCGGGAAAATACTTCGCTCAAAACGCACAAAATTGCACAACAATAGGCCCAGAATTCATCATATATCTTCATATATATGGCATAAAAATCTTCCAAACTACATACAAAAATCCTCCACTTATAAATTCATCAACTTCATTAATTACTGTGGGAACCTCCTTCATTATTCAGGGGCATTATTCATCAGCGACTTTTACATGTCCACTGAACTAACGATTATACATCCATTGTTCCTCTTTTAAAAATTCTTATATTCATCAATTGTATTAATGACTGTTATTATTAAACCTTCGTGGGTTTCATTCATGAATCGATATGAAGTAAAAATTTGCCAATCACAAATAAATTTAATAGCAAATACGATTAGACACTCCTCCCTGGTCTATCAAAATTGAGATTAATATCTTCAAAGTAACGCAGTATAAAAATACTATCTTCAATCAAAGTTCATCTAAACTGTATGAATAGTCGAATAGAATACAATTAGACTGTGGAATGCAAACATTATTGTTCCAATCTATAATTGAGAAAAACTCCTATCAAAAGTTCATTACTTTAGTGTATTCAATAAATCGTAATCAAAGTTCATATTTCATAAAATTGTCTATAATGCAATGATAAATGTCTATGTTGCAATCATGTTCATAAGACGACTAGTATTTCAAAGATCGTCGATATCGTAATAGATTTTAACGCTCTAAAATCATTTAATCATTCTTCTTTCTTGAGGATGACAGAAAATTGGTCAAAGTAATTTACTGAATAGAATTACTTTAATAAAATGACACGCTGTCTGAATTCAAATCTGCCATAGAAAATCGTTAACTTTACAGTCAAATCGTGACTACAAAAATATGCAAATTACTGAAAGAATCTAAATCATCAGTCTCAACTGATCCAAAATTATTTAACTATGCCAATGACATAATAATGTCTCAACAAATCGAAGAAAAAGGCATACATCATCGAAGTGTACTGAGTACAGAAATGTTAATCAAGAAAATGGGGCACAAAAAAAATATGGGACAGAAAATATGGGAAGAATGGTTGCTCAGATATCGCTACAAGACTCAAATAATACAAGAAACGTTCACGACTACCTTATCTGTTGATTGAAGTTCTAGAGGAAAGTTTTCAAAGAAAACTGCTGTTGGTTCCATTTCACCAGCGTGAAGATGTGCTCCGTCCTCGAACCTGGAATCAGCGTCCTCGGAGAAGCGAACTGCTTCCTTCTCCGGAAATTGCACTGCTCCGTGGATACGAAAACATCCTTCTGGCAAAACTCTTCTTTGTGAGCCGGGTCCACCCTAGCCTCTCTTGAAAGTTCCCTGAAGTTCCGGTCGTAAATCGCCATGAAGTTTATTGTAGTTATTTCCGCAGAAATATTCATAATCGTGGAGTATGAAAATATTTCCACTGTCATCTGGTATAATTCAGCGATGGATTCACGATGCATGAGTGTAGTTGGATGTTCATTACATGCTCGCTTTTGTAGAAAGACGATTAACGAAGTTCCATGCTGTTATTTCACTCCAACGATATATGTCCCAATTGCATTAAAGCCTTAGCCTTCCATCTCAACTTCTGTTATAATCATTGAAAGCACTGCAAGATTATAATGTTCCATAGTAGACTGTATCGTTGTATTACCAAACGTATTCTCCAATATCACTGTTGCAATCCACGTGTCAGCCGTAGTGTATAATGTGGAATTTTAAAAGTGTTTCTCATGTGGTGTGTTTTAGATCCCTTATTTGGGGGTGGATCTAAAAGGAAGAGTTATTGTATTAATTTATAAAGCTGTGCCTAAAAAGGGTAGCTTCCCTTGTCAGGGCAAGCTGACCAGTGTAGAGTGTTGTGGTGTGCTAGGAACTAGGGGGCGTTCCTATAAATAATGTAGTAGTGTTTGAGGGGATGGGACCCAATGCAAAGGGTCACTGTGCTGGTCGCTCAGCTGACTGCTTATTATGTAACTGACTCTGCTTATATCAGCTAAGTGGCACGCGCTGCTTGCTACCAGCCGGGCCGGCTCGAGAAATACAATGGTATCTGAGCTAGCGTTATCGGACTACCGTCTGTCACGTCTAACCGCGACGGGAATAAGGAAGGGCGTTGGGACGTAAAGAGGCGTATGGACAGTAAGACTAGTGTGATGTGTTGACCAAGTGTTTATTGGTCTGTAGTTCTGAAGTATGAGTCCCTTGTAGGGAATGTAGTTATGTTCACAATGTGAAGTACAAGTTGTGGGTTAAAGGTTACAAAAGTAGGAAGTCTGAACACGACTGACTCACCTCGGATGACACTGGCGTAGCCTCCGGCCGTATCGTTGAAGCACTGATAATGGAGAGATCCCTTGACCTGATTAAGGCGCCTTCTTATACTCTTCGGCGCTATGCTGTCAGCAATGTGTTGGCATTGCTGTCCCAGTTAATAGTATGTCGCTATGTGTAACCATTGTGCAAGGACCGAGCTGCTTTATAGAGTGGCAAGCTGTCCTTGCTACGTTTATGGATGTTGGCCCGACTTTCCAAGGGTTGCCCGTTAGGAGATTTAGGCAGATGATGGGGGGATGGTCTCCAAGGGGTGCATACCCCTGGGAGGCTGTACAAGCGTCTTCCTTCATTTGTTCGCGTCCTCGCGAACGGGAACGTAACTGGAGGTTGGGATGTTGACGTAGTGGTTCTTGAAGCCCCCTCGTATCTCCTGGTGGTGTCGTATCGAAGTGTAGGTGTGAGGTCAGCCCGTGTTCAGAGGGGAGGGTTATGGGATGTACAGAGATATATATATAACATTGACATTGGCATTGTGACAATAGAAATGGACGTTGAAAAAAAAAGTTGACATTGAAAAAAAAAATTGCCATCGAGAAAAAAAAAATGACATTGAAAAAAAAAAATTTTTGACATTGTTGGCATATTGCTAGTTTAAAAAAACATGGTTATTGATAGTGATTCGTTACATAGTTGTGCAGGGAGGAAAAACCCAGCTGGACGAGGAATTGTGTCGTCTGGCTTTATTTTGGGGAAAAAGTGCTCCCTGCAAAGAGAAAGATAGAAGAGAATAGAAAAAAAATGGGTGTTCCAGGGTATAATTTAAGGGATATAATCAAAGTGTATTTATTGGTTCGGGATGAAACGGAACACCCTGACAAATGGGGAAGTTAGAAGAAGAAAAAATGAAAGAAAACAAATCATTGACATTATGTACGTTGGTGGTCTTGATAATGGGAACAGATATGACCCGATAATAATAATAGTAATCCTTACATCTGTAAAATTTCTGACAAGTTATAATTGAACATAGTAAACATAGTAATAAAGATGAACATAGAAAAAATAATGGTTGCCATGTTGGGACCCTTTGCGTATAAGTATCTTGGCCACTCTTGTGGAACCTTGCAATTGTATGACATGACGAGAAAATACAAAATAAATTACACTTTACAATTATCACTATCATAAATATATATACTCTATAGAGCTCTATTACCTGGCCAGTTATTGCATACCTCTTATACTTGGTGCGCACCGTACTATCATGCCTCGCTGACCGTTCTCTAATCGGCCGTTCCTGGTGCGGTTTAGTGGCTAGTCCACTATTCTCTCCCTGTACTTATCACATAACCTCGTGGTTTTCCGTCGTGGGTCGGA
Source organism: Meconema thalassinum (assembly GCA_946902985.2). Lineage (NCBI taxonomy): Eukaryota > Metazoa > Arthropoda > Insecta > Orthoptera > Tettigoniidae > Meconema > Meconema thalassinum. Next base: position 198,510,862 of record OX336395.1, read on the forward strand.
ATCCCACCTTAGGGTCGAAGGTCCGGCACTTACAAACTTTGTGTCGCCCTTTGAGCCTGAAGTAACGCTTCATTTGCGTAAGCTTAAGTGTGTTTGCGTTCAGCGATGGTCATCATCCCACGTATGCTGTCCACCGCTGACCGCTGGCGTTGTCACCTTTAAGGGTGCAACTAAAATTGATGAGGAGTGTATTTGTGTATGACATATATGTGTATTTTGGTAATATGTTTACCACAGACATATTCACGTTCTTGGTTACCTGTAAATCAAATCAAAAAAAATGTATCCATATGAAGATGTTTATCTCTTCGGAGCTCCGTGGTCTTCCTGTGTGGGTGAAAAGTGGATTAATTATGAATAGGACAGTACAATACATTATAATTCATTACCAGTACATATAGAACCTTCCCTGGTAGCGCTTAGTTTGTAAACTAAGTGTAGCGCCACCGAAGTCTAACTTAACCTAGGTTAGCCTAATTTAACCTATTCTAGTCTAGTGTTGTCGGACTTACCCTGGTAACGGATTTTGAGTCACCAAGTGCCGAAATATTCTATTGTGATCTATATATATATATTAAAAAAAAAATGCCTTGAATGTAGGCTTATTGCTTCTTACAACGAATTATCATGCCTTATCATGAGTTGTCGGCCTTACCCTGATGCCGGGTTTCTGGGTCATCAGGCGCCGACCGCGTTACTTAATGCTATCTATCTTAATTATGGTCTAATAATAAAAAAAATGCTATTTCTAACCGAAAGGGTTGCCTTAATCTATTGCCGAAATGTGCTGTGCCATACCTGGCAACAGCGGTGAATAAATTTGCTTAATCCTAGGTTGCGTGTCAAATGCAACCGTCTTATAGCTAAATTTGGCCTAGAACGATCGCCTGGGGCAATTTACTTCCCCAGGACACCACCCGCACGAGTCCTAGAAACACCGGTTGTCTCTAGGATCGCTGGATTCCGTTCCCTTAATTCTAGGTGTCGACGTCTATTACTAGTACTAATCTAATCACAGGCGGCTTACGGTGCCACTAAGCAAACCGTTCCGCCTGCTGTACCTTCCATTTCTTTTGACCGTTGTCGTTCATCGTTGTCGTAGTTGAGCCGCCCACTTTGGCTCCTATGAGGTGCCCGCAATGCCCCTCTCTTAATGCCCATTGACTGCCCGCTGTGGCGCCATTTATGTGGACATTGGACATTGTCGTCCAATGGCATAATATAATCTTCGCCTTTATCGGCAATCGCTGTCTGCCTTTCGCAGTAATAGAATCTCTTCGCCTTTGTCGGCAATCGTGGTTAGCTTTTCGCAATAATAGAATCTCTTCGCCTTTGTCGGCAATCGTGGTTTGCTTTTCGCAATAATAGAATCTCTTCGCCTTTGTCGGCAATCGTGGTTTGCTTTTCGCAATAATAGAATCTCTTCGCCTTTGTCGGCAATCGTGGTTTGCTTTTCGCAATAATCTTCGCCTGTATCGGCAATCGTGGTTTGCTTTTCGCAATAATAGAATCTCTTCGCCTTTGTCGGCAATCGTGGTTTGCTTTTCGCAATAATCTTCGCCTGTATCGGCAATCGTGGTTTGCTTTTCGCAATAATATTCCCCTCCAACGCACAGGAGTTTTGCTTCCCGCTATGGAAGCCGTGCCTTCTTAAATTTAAATTTAACTACAAGTCTAGTCATAATGGGTCGTCTCTAGGGATAGCTCCCGAGTCCGGCGCTGAGTGAGCTATTTCTCCCGCCTTTCTCAGAAAGTCTCCCTGCAGGTCTTGGCTTCGACGACCGTGGCACACAGTGGGTGTAACTTTCTCCGACAAGGGGGATAAGCGACATGCACCCCTAGATCTCGATGTTTGCCCGTGCCCGGTCGCGAATGCTTTGACCTTACGTGGTTCGTCTGTTTGGTCAGGTCAGTGATTTGTTGAGCCAACTGGGGTAAGGGTCCACATCGCCTTCCCCAGCTCTGCTCCAGTGTGGTCCCTCTGACCTTCGACTTACACCGTTGTCATCAATCAGATCGTATCAGATTCCTTTGTAAAAAAAAATGTAGCGTAACCTGTGTAAATGGTTTGATCTCTGTGTAAAATGTAAAATATGTCCAGTGTTGTGGGGTTGTAGATCTTCTAAGTACATAGGCTACTTCTGGTCCACCATTGCTACGTCAGCTTTCCAGCAATAATGCTTTCTTTACCTTAATGGAGGTGTTAGTAGGGTCTGTAATGTCAGGTACCCTGTTATTAGGATCTGGGGGTAGTTATTTGTCGAGTGGACTGAAACAAGGCAGGAAGGGGTTGCGCACCTTTGGGTTCCACGTTAGTGGTGGCCTGGAACCGATGATGGCGTTGGGATGCTCCTATAGTGAGTGGAGTGGGGAGGTAATGCCCGGGATTGCAAAGATACGAAAATTTCATGCAGGCTTGATATTAAAATCCCTGGTATATGGATGGGATATTCATGCATGTGTCTGGATATGAAGTGTCTGCCTTCATGTACGGATAGGTGTAGGGTGGGGCATAATACCAATATATTCCTGTCATGCGGGAGTGTTTAAGTACTAAAGAATGGTTAATATATGTCTATGGCCTCATCTCTCATCTGGAGATGTGCATTATGCTTATTTAATGTCTGCCGACTCACCCCTAATACTCAGGTGGTAGCATCGTGGTGCAAGGCGTAGCATGCCTTCTCTTTAGACGCATGAAGTCCATCAAACCCTTGCGTGTACTTTGTAATGTAGTGTAGCTGTTTTTGGTCGTGTACATGTGTCTGCGTTGGCTTATGTGGGACGTGAGAGGGTTACTGGAAGGGAATTGGGTATTAACAATGGTAGCCTGCTGTAGTATGTCGGTAATCCCTCTGGGATTATCCACCTATGGTTTGTCATCCTCACTTGGTCCATGTTGGCTTTCTATCCGCGCCTTGGGATAGCAAAGCTTCATGACCTAATCTGGTCTGCCATTTGTAGTGTAAATGTGGCCAGTGGTCGTAGTGCGACTGGTCATGTGCTAGTCATCTGTAATGACTCCTATGCCTTACGATCGATAAGAGAAGTTATTAGAGGGGAGATTTTGTCTGTGTTTGCTCCTATTTGTTGAGTGCGTGTGCTTGTGTGTGACTATGTTCCGCTACACCACGCGGACGGTTGGTCTGTTGCAGGCTAAGTCGTAATATGTGTCGCATGTATGGGCAGGAGGCGCCCGTGGCCTGCCAACGTCTTTGCGAACGTGCTCTTATAGGCCCAAGATAAGTTCCGCTGTATCACGTCTTGTCCATTGCCACATGTTTTTGCAGTGTGAAAAAAAAATGTATGGTGTTATAATTGTTTTGTGTTTGTAATTTCACGGTCACTGGCGATACACAATAGTGTCTTGTCATCGCAGTGTTGCAGTGTGAAAAGTCTGCAAGTCAGCAATTGGTATGTGTAATGTCAGGCTGGGATGTTATTGTTTGTCATCCGCTGGCATGTGCTGTCCTGCACGTATGCAAGTGTGGTCATTGTTTTAGATTCCTGGCGGACTTAATGTGGCAATTCATACTATTTGCCAATACTATTGTGTGTTCACCATTCCGTAAGACCTTTGTCTTCCGAAATTATCCTAGCTGTGTCTGGGAAATGTATTTCTCATGTCAGGTGTATTTTGAAATTTTATGCCCGTTTTTTTTTTTTGGCGTGAGGCAATGTGGTATTTCCTGTTCATGTATCGGTATGGGCCAATTTTGGTGTGGTTGGAAGCCTGGATGATTGCCTTCCTTGGTGTCTAATGTTTACTGGGATTGGAACCCGCGACCTCATGTCATTCTCTGTGTTCTGTGTCTGCGTTGTGTTTCAGGGCTTGGGGCTTTCCCAGTGTGGTTTTTTGCTTGTGTTTCGTGTAACAAAAATACCATTGGATAGTTAGTTTTTGGTACGAGTGTGGTGTGTGGTCATGGGTTCGAATCCGGTTGCCAGTAAAGACTTGGTGTGACCCTCTCTGTGCCGGATATATTATGGCACCTGTACTGTGTATCTGCTATGCGCAAACGAAAGTACTCAATACTGTGAGGAGTTTGCGTATTTTTGAACTCTCCTCGTAGTGTAATTTTGGAAGATATAGGGTCTCTAAATCGGGCGTGAATGATGCGTTTGTTCCCGTCCACTGGGAGCTGGCTTAGTTCGTCTGTGTGCGTGAAGGTCAGCCAGTCATGCCCGCCTTATCGCTGACAGTGTAGGATTACAATGTCGTGAGCTCTTGTTTGTTTTATGTCTTGTCCATGCTCTTGTTTCCGGCATCGTATGTGGGAACCTGATTGCTGTCTGTTGTAATTGCGGGCAGGCTCTTCGTAATGGAAAAGAACCTTCTATTAACTACTTTTGTGTTCCCAATTGTGTGTTACTGTAACGTGGTTCAAGTATATTCCTTATCCATGGTACCAAATGTCGTTATACCTTAGTGTGTCTGGGCCGCTAGTCGCGTGTTTAGTGACTAGATGCCGGAGGCGATTTTGTTGTTTTTCGTTTATGACCCGCTGTTAGTGGGACTGTCCCAATCTCTGTTAGCTTTCCCATTTTTCTATTCTAGAACTGGATAGCTGCCCGACCTGATATTCCTGGTATTCAGAAGGTTGCGGGTTTTGAGACCGTCTTTTACCCAGAGTAATTGTTTCTGGCACTATTCAGGTTGTGTCTCCGGGACAGTTTGGTAGTATTTTACTGTCATGTGGCTATGTAAATTGATTGTGTGATTTCCAAAAATATGCAGGGCTTCCCAAAGTCTGGGGTTTTCATCCTACGGTGTGTTAGCGTTTTAGCTTGCGTGTTGTTGTGGAAATGATAAAAAAAAATTATATTACAGGCAATGTAACGTGTCACGTATGCCTATGGGTTAAATACATACAGTTCAACTTGGCCACCCTTTTTTTTTTCATCGGGCCTAATGCTTGAGGCAGAGAAAGAGGAGAAAAAAAATGAGCTATGCCCCGCTCCGTATTAAGAGAGCATTATGAACAGGTATAGAATATATGCTTGTATGTCGCCTGCCCACTGCTGTATGCTTTGCTAAATTGGGTTGCCGGACGGCGATAGTCTGCCACAATTGTGTCGTAAACAACATGAAAAAAAATGCTTAAAAAAAATGGTAAGTAGGTCCTGATCGTACTATGCACCTAGTAGGTGACGTTAGCACTATAGTAATCTGGTTACATCTCAGGGGACTCTACCGACCTTGTTTAGTACACCCGGGGAAGGCCATTGCCAGACGTATTTGCTACGTGTGTATCCACGTCACGAGCAAAGCCAGGGCATTATGGGAGTCGAAACTCCACTCCAAAGCAATTATAACCTTACCTTGGCATTGAATATATAATTTTCAAAAGAGAAATATGTATTGTCTGTTGAGCCATTATATATTTATACACCAATTGTGCTAAATGTTCCGGCATAACTCAACAAAATGACAGTGGTTCGCCCCGGTGTGCAATTGGGCTTTTCAGTTGGTTAAAGCACACCTCACCAAATTTTTTTTTTGAAAATTAGTTTGCGATTTTTGATTCTTGCCACTCTTATGGCTCTTGCCCTCTACAAGAGAGTCTATCCAACTGTGGAACCGGAACGTAGAACATTTTAGTCATTTCTGCTTAGAAAGACTCGCTTAAGCTCTATGCTGTGGCCTGATGTCTAAGCTATGTTCAAAATATCTCTTTCCGGCTTTAAGCCGCGTAGTTCACCTGATGGGCTTCTACTTGGCTTTGGATATTAGAAACTTTACGTTATCCAATTTATGGTGATGACCATTCCGACCAATAATCATTACTGGCCTGGGAGAAAAAATGTCAGGGGCAAACAAAAAAAACAAGGATTTTGAATCATGCACCTCTGATCTAGCCAAGTTGCACTGCATATCCATGAAAGAAGGCAGATGGAGAAAGAGAAAAAAAATGTGCAGTTTACGTTAGTGAGTCTGTATGTATTTATTGGCGTATTTCCCCCGTGTAAAGGAACTTATGTGTGTCCCTGGTGGAAGTCGTTACTCCGGTCCGATCGTCCTTGCTCGGAAAGGTGAAGGGTTCTGTCCTGTTATGAGATTATAGGCCCCTGAAATCCACTGAGGCGCTTCTTTGCCATTTTCCGGGGGATTTTGTAGCAAAGTAAGCCTGGGCCTACTTCCACCGTAGCGCGTGTCTGTAGGTTTGAGTGTGCCTGTTTGCGAGGGCCTAAATGCGCTCTGCGCTATCCTAGTAGAGTTTACGGGGGTATGTGCCCTTGCCCTTTGAACTGGCGGAAAAGGTCGCTTAATGGCTTGTGTCTGGCCTAGCAATGTGGTGGCGTGTAGCCTGACCGCTTTTCGGCCTGTGGCCACGGCAGACTCCTGCCATTGCGTTAGCCTATCTGTGTGGGCGTATGTAGGCTTTATGTATAGTGGGACGGGTTCTATGTCGTCTGCCCATGACGTGATTACGTCCTGTTGTCTCTCTGTCATGCTATGTGTGTCTGAGAGTCCTGGCTTCAACTCCCTCTCGTCCCTTTGTTCCGAGGGGGTTGTTCTAGGCTCTGCCCCTCGGTTTGGCAAAATTGCCTTCCGATCCGGAGCTGAAGGACATGTGCCCGTGTAACTTTGTGTTTTTAGCCTATTGGAGCCTAACCTGGCCGTCTTCTTGACTGTGGCCATGGTGACCTCCTTCCCATGTGTGGCAGTACATGGCGAGAGGGACATCCTCGCAAATTGTCGAGTCAGCGTATCCACGCTTATGTCCTCTCTCGGGTGGGCTGATGGCCCTACCAACTGTGTGTGGTCCTGTACGTGTACCAGGTGTGAGTCTCGGTATGAGTCCACGTCTGCACTTGCACTCGTGGTTCTGGCGCTGAATTAGCCTTTGCATGCCTAGTCAGGTCCGTGTGCCTAGTGTACCTATATGCCCTATCGTGGTGTTGTAGCGTGGATGTCCAAATGTTATGTTCGTTTCGCCGACGATCGCGGGTTTCATCCCTTATCGGAGCATGTGCTCCTTCTGTCGGTCTAGTTGGGTCTCTATAATCCCGGTAGTGTGTTTGTCTGTAGGCTCTCGCTCGCTCTTCCCTTCTGTGTCTTCCCTTGTCCCCCCCGGTTGTTTGCTTGTCTGTTGTTTGACGTGGCGTCGGGGTGGGTAGCCCCGTTCCTCCCTGTATTGGTGTGGGAGGGACATGTCCCCGTCTTCGCCGCTTCTCTGTTTTGTTAGGTTTCCGGGCCGGTTCCGGGAATTGATGGCATGTGTGTGTGTGTCCCCGCATCGTATGGGAGGGTGGTCTGTCCGTCTTTCGGCCTGTGGCCATGGTAGACTCCCGCCCTTGTGTTGCGGTACGTGCTGAGAGAGACGTTTTCGCAAATTCCTGCGTTAATACGTCTACAGAGGTGTCGTTTATGTGCTTCTTGGGTTTTTCATCTGACCGCTCCCAATGGATGTTCCTCAGCATGGCCTTTCGTGCGGGCGCATACATCTTTATATATGTGTTGAGAAAAGAGGAAAAGAAAGAAAGAGAAGAAAAAAAAATGCCTTTGGCTGGGGTTGTTTTACTAAGGATTTCTCCTGTGTAGGTAGTGTGAAGCAAAAAAAACTACTTTCTGTCTGGGGAGAAAAAAAATTTTCACTATTCGCTTGGCTTTTTGCGGTACGGAAGGGGTCGTTTTACCTACGAGGGCTCGTTGGTTGAGTCCCGGTCTATTATGCGTAGTACCGCGCCTCCACCAGTGTTTTAGATCCCTTATTTGGGGGTGGATCTAAAAGGAAGAGTTATTGTATTAATTTATAAAGCTGTGCCTAAAAAGGGTAGCTTCCCTTGTCAGGGCAAGCTGACCAGTGTAGAGTGTTGTGGTGTGCTAGGAACTAGGGGGCGTTCCTATAAATAATGTAGTAGTGTTTGAGGGGATGGAACCCAATGCAAAGGGTCACTGTGCTGGTCGCTCAGCTGACTGCTTATTATGTAACTGACTCTGCTTATATCAGCTAAGTGGCACGCGCTGCTTGCTAGCAGCCGGGCCGGCTCGAGAAATACAATGGTATCTGAGCTAGCGTTATCGGACTACCGTCTGTCACGTCTAACCGCGACGGGAATAAGGAAGGGCGTTGGGACGTAAAGAGGCGTATGGACAGTAAGACTAGTGTGATGTGTTGACCAAGTGTTTATTGGTCTGTAGTTCTGAAGTATGAGTCCCTTGTAGGGAATGTAGTTATGTTCACAATGTGAAGTACAAGTTGTGGGTTAAAGGTTACAAAAGTAGGAAGTCTGAACACGACTGACTCACCTCGGATGACACTGGCGTAGCCTCCGGCCGTATCGTTCAAGCACTGATAATGGAGAGATCCCTTGACCTGATTAAGGCGCCTTCTTATACTCTTCGGCGCTATGCTGTCAGCAATGTGTTGGCATTGCTGTCCCAGTTAATAGTATGTCGCTATGTGTAACCATTGTGCAAGGACCGAGCTGCTTTATAGAGTGGCAAGCTGTCCTTGCTACGTTTATGGATGTTGGCCCGACTTTCCAAGGGTTGCCCGTTAGGAGATTTAGGCAGATGATGGGGGGATGGTCTCCAAGGGGCGCATACCCCTGGGAGGCTGTACAGGTGAGAAAATCACTTTTGTTGGCAGCCTTAAAGTGCCAATATCTTTCGAAGTATAACCGTGAAATTGTTCAAATCTTCTACACACCTCAATGTTGTACTGCCCAATTGAATTATAATAAAGGCTGAAGTTAACTCTTGATATCTTATCTGGTGGAAACGTTAATGTGAGCGTTTCAACTTCACCTAGTTTCGAGCAGCGTAAAATGGAACTGCTCCGTGTTCGTTCGATGCGCCGGGCTTTAACCACACGCTAAAGACAACTTGCTTCACTTATTCACTCGAAAATGACTCTATGACATCTGAAATATATATGCGGTATCAGCGGTATGATCCGTATGAGTTCTGAGTATGAGTTCTGAGTTCTGTGCACGACCTTTTATCAACTTCTTAAGGGGCGTATCCATCCCTTCCATAGCCTGTTGCTGCGTCATTGCTAGAAGTTTTAACTTTGGCTATACTTGACGGATTTTCAAATTTCAAAAACTCAAAATTAATTTCTTCAAAATTCCAAATCAATGCCATAACTGAAAATAGTTTTCCACAATTCTGCATGCCAAAAGTAATTAAATATCGTAGTTTCAGCAATCTCCGTCTTCCTTCCAAACTATCGTTCATTGGTTCGAGTCTCTCCTCCAATTGCGTAACTTCTTCCTTAGCACAATACCTTGTTTCCTGCGACTGCGTCGTAAATCTCCGATCTTTCTCGAACAAAATCATGACGTCACCAAGAATCTCAGCTCAATCAGCCTACTTGCATGAATCTACGTCATCCGTGCCTACGTCATGAATATACACGTCACAACTATGACATCCATAACTTTACTCATTTATGCCAATACAGCCATCGTGGTCTCAATATAATTCAATTTACGGGGGCATTCTCCCTTCACCACGTTTTAAAAACAGTTGCAAATTGTTTTTAAACTCTTGTGTTATAAATATCTCAGAATTCACTTGAACACGAAATTGAATTATAATTTCACTCTTGTATGATATTTCTTCTATGTTCCTTAATCATAAGTCTCTTCTTCTCTGGGTTGTGTGTGGCTAATGCATTGTCTCCTTTCTACTTTCTCTTCTGTCCTGTATTCCTGTTTTCTAGGTTCTGCTGACTTGTAGAAGGACCAGGATCGAACACTACATCCTGTCTTTTCTTTTGGTTTTCAGCTTCCTTTTCTCGTAATTCCTTCAGATACTGCTGACTTTCTTTCTCTCTCTCTTGATACTTGTCGGGTGTCATAACCTGACCTTGAGAATTCTGATTCTGATTCTGGTACTGGTTATTTCGATTGTAGTTTCTATTATAACCATTGTTATAGTATCTACCTCTTCCGTTGTTGTAATTCCCTCTATTATTATTCCAGCCTCGTCTTTGCTGATATGGACGGTAACCTTGGGATCTGTTGTTGCGGAAATAATTATTCCTGTGAGGACCTACATTTTCAGTTTTTCCTTCCTCAGGCTTATCAGTTTGCTGCACTTGATCCATGTAGACTGTATTAACGTCTTTGAATTCGTGCCTCTGACCTTTTTGTACCAAATTTGGCTTTGGACTCGTGTAGTCAAGCCTTCTCAATAATTCGTCCATACTTGTCAAATCTCTGATATTTGACGATATGATCAGTCTTCTTACTTCCACAGGCAGCATATGTGAAATCGCATCTATCAACTGCTCTGTTGACAATGGGGGTTGCAAAAATCTCAAGCGTGATAGTTGGCTCGTGAAGAAATCAGCGTACCGTGTTGGAAGAGTACCTGAATACTTCCTCGAGTATACCTCAGCTCTTAATGAATTCTGAGCTTCTATTGACCAGAATCGTTTTATCAGTGCCTCTGCAAATTCGTCAAAATTGCTGAAAGTGTACCGAAATGCTCTAAACCATTCGAGGGGTCCTCCAGCTAGAAATCTTTCTACGATTCTCATCTCTCTCTCTCTAGGAATGTGGGCTTCAATGAAGTAGTCTTTAAGATTCCTGATATATTCGATCGGTGTGAGACTATCAGTGTTGCTAAATTTTTGAGGTTTGTCTTCAAAATTCCGGATGACTGTCACGTTTCTCGGATATGAATCCATATAATGTTTCCCACTATCACGATACTTCCATTCAGGTTCAATATTCCTATCTTCTTCTTCTTCCCTGAATCTGGATATACGTTCCTCAGGACTAATATCTCTCTCTTCTGTAGTAAGGTTACCTCTTCTCACGTAATTTCTCTCCTCTTCACCAGTCAATCCTTCGGTATCCTTGTCTGTGATTTCCGTGATGACTTTCCTAATCAACTCTTCCTTATAGGTTTCCATCATGCTAGCTTCTCCTAGTTTCAAATTCTGCAGTTTGCTCGTAGTTTCATTAACATCAGAGACAACCTTATGAATTTGTTCCTCTAACGCAGTTTTTAATGCTTGCACGTCCTGACCTATTTGAGTTCTATCCTCTACCTGCTTTTCGGATAGCGAATCCATCCTTACATTCAAGTCTTTCCTAATCTGAACTACTTCATTATTAATGTCTACTTGTGTACTGGCAAGTTTTCTTTCAATTCGCTCCTGAATCTGATCTACATGTTCCCCACTTGACCTGATCCATTCATCTTTCCACACCGTTACATTTGCAGTTAACATTTCCGCGATATCTACTTCGATGTCCTCCTTAAGTAAACGATTATGATCTAATACTTGGGTTCTCATGACCTCTACATCGTATTTTAAGCCAGCTAAAGAAGCTGTTGTCCTAACAGACTCGTCAACTAATCGAGTTGTTAATGCACTAATGTTACGAGTACAAAGTGTTTTTGAAGTTTCAATTTCCTCCCTAACTTTGTTAACATCAATCTGAACTTTAGCAATGTCTATAAAAACAGTATTGACTTCTACTTGTATCTTATTGATATCGCTTTGCATATCGTTAACATCTGAATGAATATTATTGATGTCTACTTGAACATTTGACACATCAGTTCGAGCATTTCTAACCTCCTTTTGAACTTCTTCTACTTTGTCTTGTACAGTAGCAACATCATTCCTAACAACAATTACTTCAGCTCTAGCACATGAAATATCACCCCGGACATTAGCAACATCAAGATTCAACATGGTAAGATCTTTCTGTACCTTAGAAACATCAATTTTAACATCAGAAACATCTTTGTGAATGTCACTTACAGCATTCTCGATTCCCTGGGTACTGATCTGTAAACGCGACACATTATTTTCTAGGTTTGCAGAACTGGTCTGAAGAACTTTCAGATTTTCATCCAGCCTAATAGACAAATTACTAGCATTCCTAGCTTCCATCTCCTCCATTCGACTAGTATTCCTAGCTTCCATCTCCTTTATATTGTTGGACATCTCCTCCAACATTTTCTTAATACTTTCATCTGCCATTTCAATAATATTTCAATAATAAACTGCTTTAGGGACATACATCAAACAGAGCAAAATAACAACATCTGAGCAACATTTTTCACCATATATAAGTTTGAGCAATTTTCTGTCTTAAATCTAACTTATAATTACCTTATAATTAACCTTCGTAGACACTTCATGTTGAAATAAACTCAAGCACATGTTCAAGTTTCTTTGGTTCATTTTAAAATATCCTAACACAAATAATTTACATTTACAATCCAAATAGTTTAATTTTATCTTTAATATGACTAAACATGTCATAAGCCGGTCAAATAAAATAAGACTCCAGATCATAGGCGATTTTTCTAAGTTTCCAGCCTATTTAACCTCTATCAAGTTGTATAAGATCTGATCTTTTCTGAGTGTAATTTTCCTAATACAACACAACATTTTATTCCTATATAATCACACTCTCAAATTCTACAATTGGCTAAGACATCTAACAAAGAATCAACCTCTTTATTTGAGTCTTCACAATCCTTTTGACATCGATAACTTGGTAATCCAATGTTATTCGAACACTCCACAAAAATTGCGGTGTCAATTCTACTGCAATAACTTGGTAATCCAATGTTATTCAAGCACTCCGAACTTCGATTGTGCCAATTCTACTGGCGTTCAACCTGGTAATCCAGTGTTGTCAATCGAGCCCCACCGAATTGCGGCGCCAATCCTACTGGTGTTCAACCTGGTAATCCAGTTTTGTTGAACATGCCCCACGTTGGGCGCCAATCCTACTGTACCCGATATCCGGATAGTAGGCTGTCAGATATCCGCCCCCTCAATCGGATTGCCAATAATCAATCGCACCGGCACAGCTACATCAATGAAAATGGCACTGACAGATACTATCGAGATTAGAGCACAATAGTTAACAAGAAATTATTGTGGAACACACCAAAATATACGGGGGTTCATACTTACCTTTACTTACCTCTTAAATTTATCTCGGGGACTGGGTTGTCAACTGGATCACTTAAAGTATGCCCACACAATAACCTCCACCATGATATTTAAAATGAACCAGAACGAAGATGAGAAACTTTAAACTGCACAATAATTTATTTCACATAAAGAATGATTTTAACAAAAATAAAACAACAAAATCCACGTGGCAATCAGAAGCCATCGACCACATAACCATGTCCTCCTGTAGGACTTGTATACTCTACATACAATGTTTCAGCTTTCTCAAGCTCATAGTAACGTAAAAATAATAATGCACTTGGAATGGAAACGGGATTTGGGACGAGACACATATATCAATTGTTTTGCGTGTTTATATACTTCACATTTTATTTATAGCCACAAGGCTATTATGGATACGTCCTTGGCCTCTGTCATACAGTTGTCCGGGCCAGCTGCAATGCACCTGCATCGTCAAAGCGGACTCAACCCGTTCGTTCAACCCTAGCATAAGCGAGTTACCTCAGAGCTTGGCTCTCCTTTTCAAAACACGTAAATGTTCACATCTCAACTGAAATATTATCACGCAAATGTTTTAAATGCTCCATTCAAACACCAGTGGATTACTCCAACAATCCCAAATCATAGTGTATTGGCTTTCACGGCCGGTGAATTAAAACTCAGCAATTCTTCTAGGTTTGTGCCGTGTCTTGTGTGGGGTTTCGCCTAGGACACCAAGCTAGGCTCATCGGCGGGCTCTTGGTGTCCCTGCCCGGACCCCCACAGGAGTATCGAACTGCGCGATACCTCCCTTTATATAGAGTGCAACTGCACTCCTTGACTGCGAGAACCAAAAGCTCAAGCAGCCATAACCTCCCTATGAAGGCTTCCAAAAAGATAGTGTATTAGCTTTCACGGCCGGTGAATTAAAACTCAGCAATTCTTCTAGGTTTGTGCCGTGTCTTGTGTGGGGTTTCGCCTAGGACACCAAGCTAGGCTCATCGGCGGGCTCTTGGTGTCCCTGCCCGGACCCCCACAGGAGTATCGAACTGCGCGATACCTCCCTTTATATAGAGTGCAACTGCACTCCTTGACTGCGAGAACCAAAAGCTCAAGCAGCCATAACCTCCCTATGAAGGCTTCCAAAAAGATAGTGTATTGGCTTTCACGGCCGGTGAATTAAAACTCAGCAATTCTTCTAGGTTTGTGCCGTGTCTTGTGTGGGGTTTCGCCTAGGACACCAAGCTAGGCTCATCGGCGGGCTCTTGGTGTCCCTGCCCGGACCCCCACAGGAGTATCGAACTGCGCGATACCTCCCTTTATATAGAGTGCAACTGCACTCCTTGACTGCGAGAACCAAAAGCTCAAGCAGCCATAACCTCCCTATGAAGGCTTCCAAAAAGATAGTGTATTGGCTTTCACGGCCGGTGAATTAAAACTCAGCAATTCTTCTAGGTTTGTGCCGTGTCTTGTGTGGGGTTTCGCCTAGGACACCAAGCTAGGCTCATCGGCGGGCTCTTGGTGTCCCTGCCCGGACCCCCACAGGAGTATCGAACTGCGCGATACCTCCCTTTATATAGAGTGCAACTGCACTCCTTGACTGCGAGAACCAAAAGCTCAAGCAGCCATAACCTCCCTATGAAGGCTTCCAAAAAGATAGTGTATTGGCTTTCACGGCCGGTGAATTAAAACTCAGCAATTCTTCTAGGTTTGTGCCGTGTCTTGTGTGGGGTTTCGCCTAGGACACCAAGCTAGGCTCATCGGCGGGCTCTTGGTGTCCCTGCCCGGACCCCCACAGGAGTATCGAACTGCGCGATACCTCCCTTTATATAGAGTGCAACTGCACCCCTTGACTGCGAGAACCAAAAGCTCAAGCAGCCATAACCTCCCTATGAAGGCTTCCAAAAAGATAGTGTATTGGCTTTCACGGCCGGTGAATTAAAACTCAGCAATTCTTCTAGGTTTGTGCCGTGTCTTGTGTGGGGTTTCGCCTAGGACACCAAGCTAGGCTCATCGGCGGGCTCTTGGTGTCCCTGCCCGGACCCCCACAGGAGTATCGAACTGCGCGATACCTCCCTTTATATAGAGTGCAACTGCACTCCTTGACTGCGAGAACCAAAAGCTCAAGCAGCCATAACCTCCCTATGAAGGCTTCCAAAAAGATAGTGTATTGGCTTTCACGGCCGGTGAATTAAAACTCAGCAATTCTTCTAGGTTTGTGCCGTGTCTTGTGTGGGGTTTCGCCTAGGACACCAAGCTAGGCTCATCGGCGGGCTCTTGGTGTCCCTGCCCGGACCCCCACAGGAGTATCGAACTGCGCGATACCTCCCTTTATATAGAGTGCAACTGCACTCCTTGACTGCGAGAACCAAAAGCTCAAGCAGCCATAACCTCCCTATGAAGGCTTCCAAAAAGATAGTGTATTGGCTTTCACGGCCGGTGAATTAAAACTCAGCAATTCTTCTAGGTTTGTGCCGTGTCTTGTGTGGGGTTTCGCCTAGGACACCAAGCTAGGCTCATCGGCGGGCTCTTGGTGTCCCTGCCCGGACCCCCACAGGAGTATCGAACTGCGCGATACCTCCCTTTATATAGAGTGCAACTGCACTCCTTGACTGCGAGAACCAAAAGCTCAAGCAGCCATAACCTCCCTATGAAGGCTTCCAAAAAGATAGTGTATTGGCTTTCACGGCCGGTGAATTAAAACTCAGCAATTCTTCTAGGTTTGTGCCGTGTCTTGTGTGGGGTTTCGCCTAGGACACCAAGCTAGGCTCATCGGCGGGCTCTTGGTGTCCCTGCCCGGACCCCCACAGGAGTATCGAACTGCGCGATACCTCCCTTTATATAGAGTGCAACTGCACTCCTTGACTGCGAGAACCAAAAGCTCAAGCAGCCATAACCTCCCTATGAAGGCTTCCAAAAAGATAGTGTATTGGCTTTCACGGCCGGTGAATTAAAACTCAGCAATTCTTCTAGGTTTGTGCCGTGTCTTGTGTGGGGTTTCGCCTAGGACACCAAGCTAGGCTCATCGGCGGGCTCTTGGTGTCCCTGCCCGGACCCCCACAGGAGTATCGAACTGCGCGATACCTCCCTTTATATAGAGTGCAACTGCACCCCTTGACTGCGAGAACCAAAAGCTCAAGCAGCCATAACCTCCCTATGAAGGCTTCCAAAAAGATAGTGTATTGGCTTTCACGGCCGGTGAATTAAAACTCAGCAATTCTTCTAGGTTTGTGCCGTGTCTTGTGTGGGGTTTCGCCTAGGACACCAAGCTAGGCTCATCGGCGGGCTCTTGGTGTCCCTGCCCGGACCCCCACAGGAGTATCGAACTGCGCGATACCTCCCTTTATATAGAGTGCAACTGCACTCCTTGACTGCGAGAACCAAAAGCTCAAGCAGCCATAACCTCCCTATGAAGGCTTCCAAAAAGATAGTGTATTGGCTTTCACGGCCGGTGAATTAAAACTCAGCAATTCTTCTAGGTTTGTGCCGTGTCTTGTGTGGGGTTTCGCCTAGGACACCAAGCTAGGCTCATCGGCGGGCTCTTGGTGTCCCTGCCCGGACCCCCACAGGAGTATCGAACTGCGCGATACTTCCCTTTATATAGAGTGCAACTGCACTCCTTGACTGCGAGAACCAAAAGCTCAAGCAGCCATAACCTCCCTATGAAGGCTTCCAAAAAGATAGTGTATTGGCTTTCACGGCCGGTGAATTAAAGGGAGGTATCGCGCAGTTCGATACTCCTGTGGGGGTCCGGGCAGGGACACCAAGAGCCCGCCGATGAGCCTAGCTTGGTGTCCTAGGCGAAACCCCACACAAGACACGGCACAAACCTAGAAGAATTGCTGAGTTTTAATTCACCGGCCGTGAAAGCCAATACACTATCTTTTTGGAAGCCTTCATAGGGAGGTTATGGCTGCTTGAGCTTTTGGTTCTCGCAGTCAAGGAGTGCAGTTGCACTCTATATAAAGGGAGGTATCGCGCAGTTCGATACTCCTGTGGGGGTCCGGGCAGGGACACCAAGAGCCCGCCGATGAGCCTAGCTTGGTGTCCTAGGCGAAACCCCACACAAGACACGGCACAAACCTAGAAGAATTGCTGAGTTTTAATTCACCGGCCGTGAAAGCCAATACACTATCTTTTTGGAAGCCTTCATAGGGAGGTTATGGCTGCTTGAGCTTTTGGTTCTCGCAGTCAAGGAGTGCAGTTGCACTCTATATAAAGGGAGGTATCGCGCAGTTCGATACTCCTGTGGGGGTCCGGGCAGGGACACCAAGAGCCCGCCGATGAGCCTAGCTTGGTGTCCTAGGCGAAACCCCACACAAGACACGGCACAAACCTAGAAGAATTGCTGAGTTTTAATTCACCGGCCGTGAAAGCCAATACACTATCTTTTTGGAAGCCTTCATAGGGAGGTTATGGCTGCTTGAGCTTTTGGTTCTCGCAGTCAAGGAGTGCAGTTGCACTCTATATAAAGGGAGGTATCGCGCAGTTCGATACTCCTGTGGGGGTCCGGGCAGGGACACCAAGAGCCCGCCGATGAGCCTAGCTTGGTGTCCTAGGCGAAACCCCACACAAGACACGGCACAAACCTAGAAGAATTGCTGAGTTTTAATTCACCGGCCGTGAAAGCCAATACACTATCTTTTTGGAAGCCTTCATAGGGAGGTTATGGCTGCTTGAGCTTTTGGTTCTCGCAGTCAAGGAGTGCAGTTGCACTCTATATAAAGGGAGGTATCGCGCAGTTCGATACTCCTGTGGGGGTCCGGGCAGGGACACCAAGAGCCCGCCGATGAGCCTAGCTTGGTGTCCTAGGCGAAACCCCACACAAGACACGGCACAAACCTAGAAGAATTGCTGAGTTTTAATCCCAAATCATGTTTAATTGTTCAAACCACTTGTTTAATTAGCGTTGTTTAGAGTATAAAAACAAAACTCTTAATGTTAATAACAAAAGTTCATTAATTATTTATAACAATAATAAATTGTTTATAACAATGTCAAACGACAATTGGAAAACTTATACACGCCTCTATTAATCCTTTTCATTTCAAATTATTTAACAAAGATATTTACAAAATTATTTTACAATATTATATTGTTTATATTATTTATACAAGAAATACATTAAACCACACATTTATCCGGTGGATAATTACTCAAATCGTGGTGATATAATCGACCAATGAAGGTTAGTTATATTTAACTGTCAAATTCAGGTTTAATAAGGTTTAATAATTATTATTATTATTTGTGACGGTAACCTCCATTCAAAATCTTTATCTCAAATTATTTAACACTCTTGTTAATTTTAACAGTATCTTCATATGAATAACTTTCAAAGAACCAGAACAATACATTCAGCGGGAAAATACTTCGCTCAAAACGCACAAAATTGCACAACAATAGGCCCAGAATTCATCATATATCTTCATATATATGGCATAAAAATCTTCCAAACTACATACAAAAATCCTCCACTTATAAATTCATCAACTTCATTAATTACTGTGGGAACCTCCTTCATTATTCAGGGGCATTATTCATCAGCGACTTTTACATGTCCACTGAACTAACGATTATACATCCATTGTTCCTCTTTTAAAAATTCTTATATTCATCAATTGTATTAATGACTGTTATTATTTAACCTTCGTGGGTTTCATTCATGAATCGATATGAAGTAAAAATTTGCCAATCACAAATAAATTTAATAGCAAATACGATTAGACACTCCTCCCTGGTCTATCAAAATTGAGATTAATATCATCAAAGTAACGCAGTATAAAAATACTATCTTCAATCAAAGTTCATCTAAACTGTATGAATAGTCGAATAGAATACAATTAGACTGTGGAATGCAAACATTATTGTTCCAATCTATAATTGAGAAAAACTCCCATCAAAAGTTCATTACTTTAGTGTATTCAATAAATCGTAATCAAAGTTCATATTTCATAAAATTGTCTACAATGCAATGATAAATGTCTATGTTGCAATCATGTTCATAAGACGACTAGTATTTCAAAGATCGTCGATATCGTAATAGATTTTAACGCTCTAAAATCATTTAATCATTCTTCTTTCTTGAGGATGACAGAAAATAGGTCAAAGTAATTTACTGAATAGAATTACTTTAATAAAATGACACGCTGTCTGAATTCAAATCTGCCATAGAAAATCGTTAACTTTACAGTCAAATCGTGACTACAAAAATATGCAAATTACTGAAAGAATCTAAATCATCAGTCTCAACTGATCCAAAATTATTTAACTATGCCAATGACATAATAATGTCTCAACAAATCGAAGAAAAAGGCATAAATCATCGAAGTGTACTGAGTACAGAAATGTTAATCAAGAAAATGGGGCACAAAAAAAATATGGGACAGAAAATATGGGAAGAATGGTTGCTCAGATATCGCTACAAACTCAAATAATACAAGAAACGTTCACGACTACCTTATCTGTTGATTGAAGTTCTAGAGGAAAGTTTTCAAAGAAAACTGCTGTTGGTTCCATTTCACCAGCGTGAAGATGTGCTCCGTCCTCGAACCTGGAATCAGCGTCCTCGGAGAAGCGAACTGCTTCCTTCTCCGGAAATTGCACTGCTCCGTGGATACGAAAACATCCTTCTGGCAAAACTCTTCTTTGTGAGCCGGGTCCACCCTAGCCTCTCTTGAAAGTTCCCTGAAGTTCCGGTCGTAAATCGCCATGAAGTTTATTGTAGTTATTTCCGCAGAAATATTCATAATCGTGGAGTATGAAAATATTTCCACTGTCATCTGGTATAATTCAGCGATGGATTCACGATGCATGAGTGTAGTTGGATGTTCATTACATGCTCGCTTTTGTAGAAAGACGATTAACGAAGTTCCATGCTGTTATTTCACTCCAACGATATATGTCCCAATTGCATTAAAGCCTTAGCCTTCCATCTCAACTTCTGTTATAATCATTGAAAGCACTGCAAGATTATAATGTTCCATAGTAGACTGTATCGTTGTATTACCAAACGTATTCTCCAATATCACTGTTGCAATCCACGTGTCAGCCGTAGTGTATAATGTGGAATTTTAAAAGTGTTTCTCATGTGGCGAGAAAATCACTTTTGTTGGCAGCCTTAAAGTGCCAATATCTTTCGAAGTATAACTGTGAAATTGTTCAAATCTTCTACACACCTCAATGTTGTACTGCCCAATTGAATTATAATAAAGGCTGAATTTAACTCTTGATATCTTATCTGGTGGAAACGTTAATGTGAGCGTTTCAACTTCACCTAGTTTCGAGCAGCGTAAAATGGAACTGTCCGTGTTCGTTCGATGCGCCGGGCTTTAACCACACGCTAAAGACAACTTGCTTCACTTATTCACTCGAAAATGACTCTATGACATCTGAAATATATATGCGGTATCAGCGGTATGATCCGTATGAGTTCTGAGTATGAGTTCTGAGTTCTGTATGAGTTCTGAGTTCTGTGCACGACCTTTTATCAACTTCTTAAGGGGCGTATCCATCCCTTCCATAGCCTGTTGCTGCGTCATTGCTAGAAGTTTTAACTTTGGCTATACTTGACGGATTTTCAAATTTCAAAAACTCAAAATTAATTTCTTCAAAATTCCAAATCAATGCCATAACTGAAAATAGTTTTCCACAATTCTGCATGCCAAAAGTAATTAAATATCATAGTTTCAGCAATCTCCGTCTTCCTTCCAAACTATCGTTCATTGGTTCGAGTCTCTCCTCCAATAGCGTAACTTCTTCCTTAGCACAATACCTTGTTTCCTGCGACTGCGTCGTAAATCTCCGATCTTTCTCGAACAAAATCATGACGTCACCAAGAATCTCAGCTCAATCAGCCTACTTGCATGAAATCTACGTCATCCGTGCCTACGCCATGAATATACACGTCACAACTATGACATCCATAACTTTACTCATTTATGCCAATACAGCCATCGTGGTCTCAATATAATTCAATTTACGGGGGCAGTACTTACCTTTAATAATTTATCAACTGCTGAACTAGGTACAGGACTCTGCTAACCTACAGGTACGCCAATTATCTGTAAACAAATAAATCAATCAATAAATACATTCCAATCAATAACTTGAACATCGATTAGTAATAAAAGACTACAATCCATTAATAATACGTACTTACCTTGCAAAATAATTTAATGATTTTCCACCAAAAAGGCTTTTTTTGCAACTGTTGAGCAGTAATAGAGCACTGTTCACTTGTAGCGAGTAATAAAGACAGACAGTAGGGAAATATATGATACCTCCCTTATATAGGCTTACATCACTCGTGTCAGCAGTTCTTTGCTGATCATTGCAATTCCTTTCCTGTACACCTGCCAGTCCAAAGTGCACTAGGAACACCTGTGCGGTATCAGATTACTGCTGACTTTGCATGATCATCACCCATTGTCTTCATGAACATTAGGAACACCTGTGTGGTATCAGATTACTGCTGACTTTGCATGATCATCACCCATTGTATTGATGAACACCTGCGGTGTTAAATTACCGCAGCGTTAGTCATAGCAACAGAACTGTGCCTGCCATGTCAGCAATATGACACAGGAAATAACAAGTCGGTTTACTGCACGTACAATCTCCTCAGTTTTAACATCTTAAGAATGTGCATTATTCACTTTCAACTACAAAAGACACATCAACCCACCAAGTTAGGTCCCTCGACCTGTCCTCAAATTGAATGTACCCCGTGTACTAGGGTGTGTTCATTAACCCTAGCACTAGAACATATTCATCCATCAAGTTTCGCACGTAGCCCTTGACATGTCCTCTCTCTACCATGTTTTACACTTATACAAACCAAAACAGGATGTGACTTGTTAGCTTACAAATGTTGTTTCACAAGGGGGTCGGTAATAATAATGTCATTTCACACGTGTTCACATGTATTTCGTCACTTTCCTTTCATATCGTTATCAGATTGTAGTGGTAAGGACTGGCGAACAACGTCAGTTCAACACACTGCTTTACACACAAATGTAGTTAGGCCCTTTGGCACAATTTGAATACATTCATGGGCTAGTCCATAGGGACCAGGCCAAAGGGACTGGTCAAAAGGGACCCGTCCACAAGGACCCGTCAACAATGACCCGTCAACAAGGATCCGACAACAAGGACTCGTCAACAAGGACCTGTCAACAAGGACTCGTCCACAAGGACCTGTCAACAATGACTCGTCAACAAGGACCGGTCAACAGGGACTCGTCAACAAGGACCCGTCAAAAATGACCTGTCAACAATGACCCGTCCACAGGGACTCGTCAACAATGACCCGTCAACAGGGACCCTCTTCAAAAGGACCCGTCCAAAGGGGCTAGTCAACAGGGACCAGTCCAAAGAAAGAAATCAACAGAGATCAATCGAAAGGGACCAGTCAACAGGGATCAATCAAAAGGGGTTATCGCCTCAAGGCCTTGCATGTCCTCATTGATTATTGGTTTGCCTATCGACAAGCACCGCTTGGAATACTTTTTGATCACCCCTCGTGGGTTGTGTTAGGTTAGGTTACACTACAGCCGCCATCTTTAGAAAGCCCGCCCTCTTACAAAAGCTATGAGTGGCCATGCGTAAAAACAAAAAAAAAGCATGTTAATTCATATTGGCTATCCACCGTACACATGTCTCTTGTGTAGAACAACGTTTAATTCGATATTGGCATTCAAACTCCCACATGTCGCACATCAAAAGCGAGATTTTCTAAAAAATTACAATTTCACCCCCCTAGTAGGGGTAGGTTTTATTTTGGGGTTTAAATATGTTGTCCACTAGAAAGGGAGTGTCAGCTTGAGTTCAACGACACCTCATTCGTCAAAATCCGACCATGCGTTCGAGAGATATCGCGCCGCCGCCATCTTGGCGGTGGCTGTAGAACCCGTAAAAAATCACTACTACCATATTTCTTCCCAAATTATACATTATGATAATCAAGCCCTTGGTTGTTATCCGAACAGGAAGACTAAGAAGCTAGTAAGCTCCTCCAATGAGTTTATTGTAAATATCATTATCACATTAAATCTAAATATTATTACATCGTGTCTATTCATGGTCAAACGTTTTATCAAATGACGTTACCCAAATAATGTAATATTTATATAAACTCTAGCAAACCCTAATTTATACATTCATTTTTGTTTCCCATATTATCACCTTCCGTGTCTCCTACATATTTGACTGTATAATGCTATTATTAAATGCTTCCCAACATATTATTCTGTTATTAGAATGTGGGCGTGCGTCTAACCACTAACCTTCGGAAAAACAAGTATCCGATTTAGTGAACTGTTTCGAATATCCAATTAATAAATTCACACAACATAACATGATTATTAGAGATTACAAATCATTATTATTAGTATTTCAGAGAAATGAAAAGAATTATTATTATTAAATCATCATTATTATTATTATTTCTAAAACTGGATTTAACTTCATTAAACGATTCGAGAAAAGATCAAACTCGACTTCTTAACATGGAAAAAATATCCATTCCTCAACCTGAATTTATTTTATATTTACAGATGTGACGGCTGATGACCGTGATTTGACAAATGACAAAATCAACTTAAGTGCTCATGATGCTTGTCCATAGATTCAAGTCATTGAATCAACATTTCTGAACGTAGGAAATACTCAGAACTAGGCTTCCATGCCTCGCAGTACACTCTGCAACAGCAAATTACAAAAGATAAATTGTGTTGATAAAACTGTAGAAAAATGAGAATTTCGACTAACTACGCATAAGAATAATGTAAATGCAGCTTACATTCTTGTAGATGTTGCTGTAGAAGATAATCTGGTTAAAACCAGACCATTCCAGTCTTTAGTCCTATTTGGACTCGTACCTAAATCCTGGTATCGGCCTCCATGTTCCACCCGCAATTTGTCTAGCAAGACATAGC
Organism: Meconema thalassinum; assembly: GCA_946902985.2. NCBI lineage: Eukaryota > Metazoa > Arthropoda > Insecta > Orthoptera > Tettigoniidae > Meconema > Meconema thalassinum. Next base: position 198,534,686 of record OX336395.1, read on the forward strand.
GGTGATTATATTCGTTGCCTTGTAATGATCTTGACGTTAACTGTTCATGATGGCAGCTCTAATAGCTGTAGTTAATTTCTTGAAAGGGGCTAGATCTATTTGATCCATGGTAAAAAAATACCAGGTGTAACACAGACCCAACATTGATGCATTCAGTCCAGTTTAATACGCTAACAATCTTATTCAGCTATGGTAACAGATCTGATGTTCTAGTTGTCCCTGGGGAGAGTTATGCACTCTCCAGACAGCGCTATGCACAGCTGGCCCCGTTCGTCGGCTAAGTTGATATTTACCCAGCAAGAAAGTTATTTATAAAAGTACTGATATGTGATCTAGGTTGGTCTTTTAGTCACCAAGACAAAGCTTGACTCTGTTAAATGGAAATGAAAATATTCCAATAATAATATTATGAACTGTGGATAATTGTAGACTAAGTCTACCATATGTCCGTTTGCAACTTGATAATTACCCGTGTTGACTGTCGAAAATGTTTATCACATGAGAGATAAATGTAATTAAAAACTATACAGCCTACTTTTCATGCCAATGATTATTCTACAGTATATGAACCTATCTAGAATAATGACAAAATTAAGTTGGTAATATCGAAATATCTAATTAGTTCAAAATATACCTGGTATGATGTAGCCTAATAGAGCACTACAGTTGGCAGCCTTGGTAACTGAATATATTCTTAGTTCAATTTCTTAAGGTACAGAATACAAAATTTGGTTGAAGTCCAATGGACGTTACATGCAGTTAGACACTGGATCTATCAGCACGCGTAAAAGCATGTTGCCAACAATACCATGCGTGTGCTGGTCAGAAATAATCTGAAATATTATGATATCTTGTTGTGCCAATTATGGATGAAATCCATTTGTTAGTATAGAAATTACATGTATTTTAAAATTGGACATATCAGCAGGCATAGAATTATGTTGGCAGCACTGCCTTGTATTAATTACTCCAAATTAATCTAGAATGTCAGGTGCTATACGTGTGCAAAGTATAGAGCTGTTGGCTTGCATACTTTCTGGTATATTGATATTAGGGTAAAAACAATATAGACAGCATTTATTAATAGTTGGCAGCCCTGATTGCTCTTAACAATACTTATAGTCATATCTGTTATGGTACACATAGCACATACGAAATTTGGTTGAAATCCAACTGATAGTATAGAAGTTACATGTAATTAAAAATTGGTACTATCAGCAGGCTTATAATCATGTTGGTAGAACTGACGTATTTAAGTTACTCCAAATTAATCTGAAATGTCAGAATATACGTGTGCATAGTGTAAAGCTGTTGGCTTGCATACTTTCTGATATATTGGTATTTGGATTTAAAAAAAAAATAGGGAGTGCAATTATTAACAGTTGGTAGCCCTGTTGGCTCTTAAGAATATGCTCATTCATATATGTTTATGTACAGATGTTACATACAAAATTTGGTTGAAATCCAATTGATAGTGTAGAAGTTATATGCATTTAAACATTGGACCTATCAGAAGGCTTAAAATTATTTTGGCAACACTGTCATTGTTGGCCTCCTGGAAATTAAACTGAAATAGTATTATCTGCATGTGTGCCAATTTTGGAATACCTCCCATGCATACCTTGCAAGATATTCAACATGGAGCTCAAATTTCTAGTGGGTTTTTTCAGCAGTTGGTAGCACTGACATCATTTTCAAATATGGACGTGAGCTATTCCGGTGCACATCTTTACTCATACTAAATTTGGTTTTGATTGCTGCAGCCGTTTAGGAGTTGATAGGGGGGGGGGGGGACACACACACACAGCCAGACAGACAGACAGATAGAAGGACAGACAGACAGACAGACAGACAGACATTTGCCCGATCTCATAAGTCTACTTTTTCCTCATTTTTGCAAAATGTGAAAAGTAGGCTAAAAAATGTTGAAATTCAGGGTTCCCAAAAAGATCCGGCTCTGCACAGTTTTTAACGCCCGACAACAGGTTTCCTCACAGGGTCCAACTCTTTCACCGCTCCAAATTTTAGCTCGATATCTTGAAAATTGCGACCTGTAATTCGCTAAACCCAAAAATGTAACGCACAATGAATATATTCAGGGCCAAAAAAAAAAAAGAAAACCGTGTGAGATATCAAAACAAGAAGTTCCGTTAAGAACTATACAGCCTACTTTTCATGCCAATGATTATTCTACAGAATATGAACCTATCTAGAATAATGACGAAATTAAGTTGGTAATATCGAAATATCTAATTAGTTCAAAATATACCTGGTATAATGTAGCCTAATAGAGCACTACAGTTGGCAGCCCTGGTGACTGAATATATTCTTATTCCATCTCTTAAGGTACAGAATACAAAATTTGGTTGAAGTCCAATGGGCGTTACATGCAGTTAGACACTGGATCTATCAGCACGCGTAAAAGCATGTTGCCAACAATACCATGCGTGTGCTGGTCAGAAATAATCTGAAATATTATGATATCTTGTTGTGCCAATTTTGGATGAAATCCATTTGTTAGTATAGAAGTTACATGTATTTTAAAATTGGACATATCAGCAGGCATAGAATCATGTTGGCAGCACTGCCTTGTATTAATTACTCCAAATCAATCTAGAATGTCAGGTGCTATACGTGTGCAAAGTATAGAGCTGTTGGCTTGCATACTTTCTGATATATTGATATTAGGGTAAAAAAATATAGACAGCATTTATTAATAGTTGGCAGCCCTGATTGCACTGAAGAATACTTATAGTCATATCTGATATGTTACACATAGCACATGCGAAATTTGGATGAAATCCTACTGATGGTATAGAAGTTACATGTATTTAAAAATTGGCCCTATCAGCAGGCTTAGAATCATGTTGGTAGAACTGAAGTATATAAGTTACTCCAAAATTAATCAAACATGTCAGGTACTATACGTGTGCATAGTTTAAAGCTGTCGGCTTGCACACATTCTGATATATTGGTATTTGGATAAAAAAATAGAGAGAGCAATTATTAACAGTTGGCAGCCCTGGTGGCTCTTAAGAATACGCTCAGTCATATCTGTTTATGTACAGATATTACATACAAAATTTGGTTGAAATCCAGTTGATAGTGTAGAAGTTATATGCATTTAAACATTGGACCTATCAGAAGGCTTAAAATTATTTTGGCAACACTGTCATGGTTGGCCTCCTGGAAATTAAACTGAAATAGTATTATCTACATGTGTGCCAATTTTGGAATAGCTCCCATGCATACCTTGCAAGATATCCAACATGGAGCTCAAATTTCTAGTGCGTTTTTTCAGCAGTTGGTAGCACTGACATCATTTTCAAATATGGACGTGAGCTATTCCGGTGCACATCTTTACTCATACTAAATTAGGTTTTGATTGCTGCAGCCGTTTAGGAGTTGATAGGGGGGGGGGGACACACACACACAGCCAGACAGACAGACAGACAGACAGAAGGACAGACAGACAGACAGACAGACAGACGGACAGACAGACAGACAGACACACATTTTCCCGGATCGATCTCATAAGACTACTTTTTCCTCATTTTTGCAAAATGTGAAAAGTAGGCTAAAAAGATCTATGTTCCACTGGAAAAATTTCTAACACTTTCAAAGTACCACTAACCATGTACTGTTTTGACGATTCACACGACTTAGCAACCATGTGCTGTAGACAAGTATTGGCAACTCAAACTAACACTTGGGGCGCTGCGGTCGGTCTGAATAAGTAGGGTTTAAAATGCTCAATAACACGCGTTTGATATGGAACACTTTTTATTTTTCGGTTATAATCAGTAAATATGGTCTCTAAAGTAATGACAGTGTTATTTTTAATTGTATATATGTATAAATGTGCGATACACGTGATCTAATTTGTGTGTTCCACTGGATTTTTTGGTGTCATTTGCATATTATCAAGCATCAGTTTTTATGGGTGATGTAGATCAGCTGATTCAAATTTACACAGGGCTACACTTTGGACATTATTTCGGTACTATTATGCGCAATATAATGTAAATGTCGATCCTGAGTCAACGCCGAGGACATTCAAATAGAGAAATACGGTACATAAACAAATAAATAACACACCGAAGCTGGTGCTACTTTTATCATTCCGAGACTAGCATCCACGCAAACCAGACGCCACTGTTACAAGCTCCGACTTATATCGTGAATTGATGTCAAACTGATGATCAGCCAGCCTTTCCGCCAAGCCTACACCTCGTAATCGCTAAGTTCTTCGATATTCGAGCTATTCCACTACGAGTCATATAGGCCTAATTTGCCTCCCCGTGGGCACTGTAGAATGAGCGATTCCGCTACCATTCAAATATTCAACACCCAACCCACCTTTTAACCATCCAAATCAAGCAATTCCTGTCGCCCCCCGAGTTTTAATACAAGTTAAACTCATCCCTTCTCCCTACCAAGCAGCCAATAATTAATTATTTAATTAATTATTCAAGTAACTTCAATCTTACCAGCGCGCCCATCGTAACAGCTGTTTTTAAACTGAATAACCTTCGCTGGCTTTACGTCGCAGGTCTTCTGTCTGTCTACCTCGACAAGTGTTAGATCCTTCCCGGGGTGGAAAGGTTGCAAACTTGTTAGCAGTGAATAAGATCGGAGCCAATATTAAGTGAATACGTGGTGATTTGTGAAATGCTTGTTTAAACCGAGTGTTATTATAATATTAGATAGTGATAACATATATAATTATATGTTGGTTGAGTGACACGACGAGTGAATTTATCAATTGCAGTGTACTAAATAGAATTGTTGTTTTCGACAAGGGGAAAGCCATTTTGGAAATTCTCCGTTGCAGAATAACGGCAATCAGTGAAGTATAACGCCAACTAGACTCCATGCCTGATATAAGCATTCAGCACGTCCCCATGCTGGACGAGAAAGACTGCTGCCCCATCTGTGAACGGCATGTAGAAGACGAGGTTGCCGTTCAATGCGATGGCTTATGCCAGAAATGGCACCATCTGAATTGTGCCGAATTACAACAAGGACAATTCAACGCTTTGAAAGCGTCAAATAAAAAAAAGTCGAAACTTTTGTGGCTCTGCTACGAATGCGAACAAGACTTTGTGTTATATAAAGCAGGTAAAACTCTTCAAAAAGAAATTGACAATATCCGATCAGATATGAATAAGAAATTAGACTCTCTCACAGAATCAATACTGGTGATTAAACGTCACACAATGAATAGTATGCAAGCATCAGCTACTAGTAAGTCAATACCAAAGAATATGCAGGAGCCTTCACCGGGGAACCTTGAGAAGCATGACGCACTTCCACAACCTAAACAATCATCCTCAACAAAAGTAGATTTAGACCATAAATATAGATCGCTTGAAGAAGACCCTCAAAGGAAAAGAGAAGACAATAGAAAAAGGACGACAATAGAAGATAGAGTCGCAGGAAAACATCCCAGTGAAGATGTAAAACAACAGAAAAAACCAGCACCCAGAACACCAGTACAAGACAACGTGAATAAAACGGAAAGAAACACGGTACACAATAATCCGGGGTCAGGAACGTACGTTGCTGAGGAAGAGTCAGAAACACTGATGTCCGAAAAACCGGAGGAAGGAGATTGGACATACCACACTTCAAGGAGAAGAAAAAGTCAACGACAAGACATTATCATCGGTACCAAACAAGGAATTGACATAGACTTACAAGCGGCAGACAAGACAGCCTGGTTGTACGTAGGCAAGGTGAAACATAGAACTACCGAAGAAGCAATTAGAACCTTCTTGCTAAGAAACAATATAACCGAGGGAGTAGTTTGCGAAAAGCTCCCCACAATAGGAACTAAGGAAGCTTTTAAGGTCGGCTTTCCCTTCAATCATCTCACTGAAACAGAGAAACCGGAGTTTTGGCCTGAAGGAGTTCTTGTCAGAAGATACCGTTTTCGAGGCCTCAGAAGCAACAACGGAGCATCCTTCGACTAACCAAACACTAAGCCTTCTTTTATGGAATGCGGAAGGACTCAGAAACGCGCTGCAATTCACCCCTCAAGATCTAACAATACATTATGACGTAGTGATCATGACAGAGACTTTTCTACAGGAACCAGTAGACCTACCAGGTTTCTACGGAATACATGCATACGCAAGTGCCACAGGAGGCAGACCAGCGGGCGGAGTGTCTTGTTTCCTCAAACCATCAGTAGGAAGCATCCTGTCGCACAGGAAAGAGACAAACGCCACAATAATCAAGACCACAAGGCTCACAATGATAGGAGTATATATCTCTCCAGATGCGGCACCGGAAGACGTTATAGACACTCTTTTAAGGTTATTAAGCCACGCCGCACATCAAGCGAATGTAATATTAGCAGGCGATATCAACTGCAGAACTGATAAGACAAGTACTAAAACTGACCTGGTTTTGGAAGCACTAGAAGAAGAAGGGTTCACGCTAGTTAATGACAAAACTTTCCAAACCTATTTCGCTCCCAACGGGGCAAGCGCCATCGATCAAGTGTTTTACAGGGGAACAGATATACGAATATTGAAACAAGAGGGTTTATGGGCCTCAGGAGCTGCCCCAATTAGAAAACACATCCCCGTGTCCACAGTGATAAAAATAGCACCCCAGACAAAATTAGTGAAATCATCTCCAGAGCAAAAACCTTCCAGGAATCTCGATCTGACAAAATTGCAGAACACAACAGGTATAGAAAAAGCAAGTGTCCTCATCGCTCAGGACCAACTAGATGACGCGGTACAGTGTGTTAACAATCTGATCAGTAAAGCATTCGTCCCGAGAAGAAAGAGATACGCACAAAAATGGTTCGATACAGAGTGCTACCATACTCGGAAGGAAACCCTGCGTGCACTATACAGAGCAAAGTGTACAAACGACAGAGAAGACTTTGAAAAATATGCTACGATGAGGAAACAGTATAAACTGCTACTGAAAACTAAAAGAACTGAGTTCGTTGAGGCCGAAGCAATGGGAACAGCAGAAGCAGCGAGGACAGATCCTTTCTTAGCCCTAAGGAAGAATCAAACTCCCATGGCGAGGGAGATACCGATAGAGACTTGGGAGAAACATTTCTCCGAGACCCTCAATAAGAATGGAACTGCAACAGCCTACCAAGTCACAGATACAAATAGTATTGATACAGTAGTCACTCAAATTACTTCAGAGGAAATACAGGGCACTATCATAACGGCTAAGAAGGGCAAGGCGGCAGGGCTGGACAAGATATTCATGGAACATATAAAAGAGACACACGAACTACTATTACCAATATGGACAGAACTGTTTAATAGGTGCTTGAGAACAGGAACGATTCCAGTCAGCTGGAGAACAGCCCAAATGACAATACTATATAAAGGGAAAGGGCACACTGCAGACCCGAACTCTTACAGGGGTATAGCTCTAGAATCCACGATATTCAAAATTTTCTCCAAAATTTTGACGAAAAGACTAATCACGGAAGTGGATAAGTTCATACCAGATTCTCAATTCGGCTTCCGAGAAGGAAGGAGTACTTTACAAGCAGTAAAAGTACTACAAGAAGAAGCGGAACAGGCACTAAGGCACAAGAAGGGGAAATACCATGTGGTCTTCATTGACTATAGAAAAGCTTTTGACTTAATCAATCGGAATATCCTCATAAATAAACTAAAAGGGATGCTGGGATACGCCCATCCACTAGCAAGAATAGTTGAGGCAATTCTAACATACAATTATATCGTTATTAATGACGGTGTAGTCCTGTCAAAGAAGATCATACAGACAAACGGCGTACTTCAGGGCGACCCCATGAGTCCTCTATTGTTTAATGTCCTAACAGCTGACATTTTCAACATCGTTCAGGACCACCCAACGGTGAAACTAATAATGTACGCTGATGATATGGCACTAGGATCTCACAGCAAAAGAGACCTGCAAATCGCACTCCAGAAGCTCGCACTGTGGGCTGGTGAAAATAGCCTCGAGATCAACGAAGAAAAAACCTTCTACATGATTATCAGAAAAGGAGGTAAACTGGCAACAGATGATCATTTAACCCTGCAAGGTGTTAAGCTAACAACAGTGAATAAATTTCAGTACTTAGGAGTGTATTTACAAACAACCATGTCTTCATACAGGATCCACATTCAAGAGAGAGTCTCAGCAGCTATAAAAGCCATTCACAGAATAAAGAATATCAGCAAACTATCATTGTCTACTGCAATGACCTTATTTAAGGCAGTCGTTTCACCAATAGCCTCATATGGAATAGAATTAATATGGCCGCATTTAACAAACAGCGATCTCACAAGATTGGAAAGTGTGAAAGCAAGATACCTGAAGAGAGTTCTCGGAGTTGGGATTTATGCACCCTCAAGGATAGTATATGAATTAGCAAGGGAAAGTTTCTTCGTGGAGGACTTAAGACTTCAGTTCATGCTACCATCTACAGGCCCATTCCAAGCGCTACTCGAATCGCGATGGATGAAGAGGAAGGATATTGATCCCGATTTCTATGGCACAAGCGCAATGATAGACCGACAATGGACAAAGTCTGGGCAAGACCAAAGGCATGTGGTAACCAGACTTGCTACCCATGGCTTCCACCATAAAATCTGCCGAACTCAAAGGTTTCACCAACCTGGTGAAGACTGTATATGCTCATTGTGCAACAGGAAGTGCGACCGTTACCATATAATACTCTGTGGCAAAAGAACAAAGACAATAAGAGAATATAGTGAAAACTAAATATCAATGTATTAGATTTAGGTTTAATGCTCTTTCGAGCGCGTCTTAATAAATTAATTAATTAATTAGGTATCATCACATTTCGGCTATTGCTATTTGCATCTTTTGGAAAGTGATGAAAACGTATGTCCGCAGCCCTCTTATACATCGACTTACAGCCGTAAACTGAGCAATACACTTTGCTTTTACTCATTTTTCACTCTATCCACGAGTAAAACTTATTACTTATGTATAAAGACACGAACAATTTACCACGATCTGTTTACCAATACAGGAAACCATATACAAACAGTCACCACGTGACAAATGTACCCTACTTGGTAAGTTTCTTATTTTTACCGCTAGATGTCATATCAGATAGCTGGAGTTGCCAATTACGACGAATATAGCGACCATGCGCTGGTAGATAAGTATCACGAAGTGCTAGCAACCATGTGCTGTGAAGAAGTGAATATTGAGACCAGATCGGCTCTCATTTTATACAAAACAGATTATTCCCCTGACGTCATAGCGGGGGGTGTCCTTTATCAATAAACTTCTCATATCTCGACTTCCGCTGATGCGATTTTCTTCTAATATAGCTCATTCTTTTTCTTTTGTCCGTGCCAGTAATATGGTATGTGTCCCAAGTTTCCAATCAATCGGGAAATATTTTATCAAAACATATAGTCTCGCTTGTGACAATCAGCCTCGTCACTAGCCGTTCTGTAGCCTGCATATTTCTTCAATTTCCTTCTAAGAACAAATGGAGCGCACTATTCAAATCTTCCGCCTGGGACTTAGGATATGTGCCTGTGCTCTCAAATCTGCACCCGTGGATTTGGACACATCACACATCTCTTGCCTCGCACTAGTCCGGATGTAGGTTTACCGATAGACGGATGTAACCGTTTGGCAGCGCAGTTACTTCTAATATTAACAAACAGCTATTGTAGTGGGTAAATTAATTGGCATCGACACAAAACTCTCCTTCTCCCGTAAATTGTTCTCCATCTCCACCAGGGTACGGGGATTAGATTTGTAAATTTTGTCTCTAATTTACCATTAAATACTGGATTCTGTTTCTGCCTTTGTGTCTGCAGCGACCCATGACGTCTTGGGTAGCGGAAGACTTACGCGCTCCTGGCTATCGTGGCCCTGCTCCAAAAGAAATCTCACCCTGTATAAAACTATGTGAATGGTAAGTTACAATGTTTTTAATTCCAGAGGCATGTGAGTACCCAGCACAAATATCACAGTAGTGAGATATTTACACATGCTGATATCCTTATCCTTAGGTCTTAGAAATGCCTTCAACCGAAGGAACTATAAAAATTCATAAATTGATATTATCTGAGTGCTTAACAACCTCTGCATATCAGTATGTATTAGTTTTGGATTACCAAGGCAGAAGAACATCAACTTGCTGTCGTGAAAACAAGAATGCTTTGCTGGACATCTGGTGTGATTATGTTTGACCATGTCATAAATGGTACATAGCAGTGGTGGCTGGCAGATAATTGTTCTGGGTGTTGCACTATTTACACTAAGAAGAGGTGGGGTTGGGCAAAAGACTGCTGATACCAGAGAGGACGGTATACACGTGCTCGGTAAAACTGATGTAGTTTATTTGTCACGAATGCTGCAGTTCTGAAAACATCACATTCACCTCAAGATTAAATTGTTTGAAAAACTTCACAATAACAAAACCGCGTAAGCTATAGCTTACACGAGGGCGAGAGAGAACTGCAAGTGTCGCACTCGTGCTCAAATAACATTGCGAGACATGGTATCAGCACAAGACGGCAAATTTCGAATGTCTTCGTCTGACCCTTTCCCCCCTTTGTTGCAAACAGCGAGCAACTACCAACTGAGTAAACTTACCTGGTCTAGCGTCTCTGCCATACCCTCCACTATTGATATTAGTCGGTGCCCGGGCTTGGCAACGACCACACCCAGTGGCGTACCCAGACTTTCATTTTGGGGGGGTCATGTGCATGAACAGGGCCAAGTTCTCCACGGGAGGGGGGGGGGCTGTGGTTATGCCAAGTAGTTAAGCTAGTAAATACATAAATTTCTCCGAACAAAGATATTAAAATACGTTTAATATGCATAAACATGAAAAAAAAAGTTCTTTCACAAACACAGTCTCTTTTTAGGCCTACAAAAGTTTAAAATTCACGGACAGTGAATCAACTTAGCTAAAAGCTAAAGTGTGCTGACAGCGATAAAACTAATTTTAAACGACAAATTCGCGGCGCCGCACACTCTTCTTCCCATATCTTGTTATTACTTTTTCTACGTCTACCTCGATGTCTTCGTGTACATGCATGAGTGCTAAACCCGTTAGACGCTCTTCTCCCATACGACTTCTCAACCATGTTTTCAACCGCCGTAAGGTCGAAAAAGATCTTTCTGCAGTTGCTACACTTATTGGCAAAGTTGCCAAAATTCTCAGCAAAGTGTTTATTGACGGATAAATATCCCAGTCACATTGTCCAATGATACTGACAACACTTGCTTTGGAGATATTTTCATTCGACTCCCTTGCCCACTTTTGTACCCAAAGTTCAAACTCATGTTGCACGGATTGTACTGGTACTTTGAGAAAGTGTTGGTACGTCTCAGCTACACTCTTGACTAGTAGTTCAGTATTTTCGTCACAATTCGTAAATGGCGGCATAAATACATTTAGGTTGAACGCTTTTAGCACTTCATCCGAAAAACGTCGTTTCGAATCCGAAATGCCCTCATCAAGCAAAGGGATGTAAATAGATTTTCGGAAGAACTCTTCCACGTTGTCAGCTGGTGGGTTGTCACGGTGAATTTGATGCACAATTGTGCGAGGTCGTGATAATTCCATCCCCAGTTCCTGTGCAATAGCTTGAGCTCGGGCAAAGAGCTGGATGAATTTTTTGTCCACTTCTTGTCGTTTTTTTTTCCAAGGTCTGCGTTGTATCTTTAACCAAATCCGATGCCGTTTTTAAATCGAGCGATGGAGTTTGAAGATATTTGCTAAGCGACTTTGTAGTTCCTGAAAAAAATACCACCGGAACAACGATTAAAATATTGAACAATGGTATTAGTGTTAGATTAAAAACATCTTAAAGTAAATAAACAAACAAAATTATCATATGTAAGTAATATGTCATTTTTTCTTACCTAAAACATCGCAAATGCACACCATGGAAATCACGAAATCTGTAGTTTTGATCGCCTGGAGTAAACAGTAGGCGTCGGCAGATGTTTTTCGGTCATGCCACAAGGAGATTTTCTCCAAGGCTCTTGCAATTTTGGGTAGGTTTTCCTGAAACTGCAAATACCCGTCGTGTTTCTCACTCCAACGTGTTTCACACAATCCCTTTAAAGCTTTGTCGCCACGTTCTTGTTTAAAAACCAGATGTCTCTTTGCAGACATATTTGCAAAAGCAATAATTCTCTGCATAATTTCGGTAGTGTTGCGGCAAGAAACAACTTTCGAACAGTTTGAAAGCCGTTGTTTAGGGCATGATTACTACAGGGACATCGTCTTGCGTTCACCGCCTTCTTGAGTAATTCTTGAACTGCTCCCTTCACATTTGAAGACATAACAGCGCAATTGTCAGTGCCTGCTCCAACCATCATTATTATATCAATAGAATGCTTTAAAAGAAGGTCCTCCACGACATGAGCAAGAGCGATACCCGTCAGTCGGCGTTCACCCTTTTCGTCTACAACTTCAGGGCGAATCGATTCATATGCGTCAACAAAAGTGACAAAATCTTCTCTAATTGAATTCCCATACAAGTAGCGGAAAGACAGGCTGAGCTGCTCGATATGGGAGCAATCGGTGGTTTCGTCGAAAATTATTGAATATGGCCCCACCTCTCTCACTCTACCTAGGAACACCTCTTGAATTTCTTCCTTGCAACAGTCTATTAACTCATTTTGCGTTCTGGGACTGATGTAAGTAGCATTTGCGCCAGAATTTTCTAAGTGTTTCAACAACTTTTCATCTCCTGCTTCTATTCTAAAACGAAGCAAAGCTCTGAAGTTTCATTCTTTAGCCACAGACTTCTCTTCCTCCCCTAAATTAGCAGCCTGGTCCTGGTCATTTTCTCCCGATTTTGAAGACTGTGGTAATAATAAACCGTGATCTCTGTGGCCACGGAGCGGTATGTTCTGACGGCCACACAGAAGGATTGTACTCAATATAGGCCTGAGTCGTTCTCTGTTTTCGCGTACTTGCATTTCACGCTGAGAAGATTGCTGATTAATTACCTCCAACGAAGGGTTGTGGTAGGATAGAAGGAAGTTTTTACCAGCTTCAACTGCCTTTCTGTGATACCGAGTCCGGTCATGAGAGCAGAGTGCTCCCTTTTCACCCAATAGGTCGTCAAACATTGTCAATGGTTGTCGGACTAAGCGTTTCAGACTGGTGTTGCACTGATAACCTCCGCATTCTCCAGCGACGAAAAGTACACAATATTTACAATACAAGCCTTTATCTTTATGGGAGAGAACTAGCCAAAAATATCTGTCGAGGTGAGATCTCTGTGCAAACTTCCTCGTTTCTTTTCCCTTTTTCTTAATAACACAGTGCGGAAATGCATAATCCTTCGGTGGAGTCCACGGTCTCTCTAACAGCTGACATTTTTCAAAATCTGTTACACCGGGCTGGCCCACGAAATTCCCAACATCCCATGCGTATGCATTGACAGGGTCGGCAGATAAAGTAACAGTGGCTGGTGGACTGCTGAAACCCTCCACATTGTTGCTAGTACTTTCTTGGTTAAGTGTACTGCTGCCTGAATTGGATGGCTGCTCAGATATTGAAGACGGCGAATTTACGCCAGCAGCTTCAGGCTCAACCGTGATCTTACGTTGTTTGGAGAAAAAACTATCAATGGTCCTAACGGTACACCGTTTTATACCAACACCAGAGACAGGAGCAGTAGGGGGAGTAGAAATTGGAGCCGTTGCAGGAACAGTATTGTTGGTGCGCAGAAATTCACCACCAACACCAGCCGAGCTTTCTGGACACGAAGGAACGCCATCCCCATCCTGCACCAGGACAAAGGAAACAATGAACAAAAGAACAAAATCACCCGTTTGTCCCCCACCCTCAAAAAGAAACAATTTGATAGAAAAACAAAAGTACAAAATCACCCGTTCGTCCCCCAGCCCCCAAAGGAAACAATTTTGATTAAAAAAAAAAGAACAAAATCACCCGTTCATCCACCACCACAAAAATAAACAATTGAAAACAATGTAACAGCAGCTAAGCTGCACCACAACCACCATCGATGTATTTGGCATGACAAATTTTAATTGGGCCTATACCATTTGCTTTTCTAACGATTATTTTTATAATGTATTGGTACACCTTACGATAAAATCACAAAAAAAAAAACCTGTTGTAAATTCTACATTTTACAAGTAGACCTGCCAAAGTTTAACGCTCAGAAAAGTACCAAAGTAAGACCAATCAACTGTAGCTATACTATAAAGGTTGTTCTGAAATAAAGACATTTTGGAGATAATTAAATAATTAACCATAGAGCTAATATAAAGAATCTTTACTTTAAACCGATTTTTGGCTACCTCGAAGATCAAATATTAAATTTGAAAACATTGATGTTCATGTTCTTTGCTCATAAACAAATATAAATAAATTGAAGAAAAACTTTTGTATCAGCCACCGACATTGAAAAGCGCCCAAAAGGCGTAGGGTAATTCAAGAAAAAATTAAATTAGCCTACATACTGCGAAAAATACAAAATAAATGGTATCGTATACGCCCACGTGCACGGTATCGTAGCGTACCTGCGACGTATACAACCCCTTTTTCGCGGGAGGTGAACCTAATCAAACGGTTTTTTTTCATATTTTTTTTCATACGGCAAATTGGGCACAAATCACCAAAGTAAACAGCGAGTTGCATGATCAGCGACGATGGTGTAGAGGCTGTTGATGTTATGATTTCACATTGATGGCAGCATGGCACAGTTCAACCAACACGAAACCCACAAAGGCTGAATTGAATTCAAAACTCACCATTTTGTAGGAAAATCCCTGGCGTGCTTAACCTCACGTATAACAAGAGCACAGCTCAGCCAAAAACACAACACAAATCAAATCTGTCGTCCGGATTCGTCAACAGTTTGCCGACTGTCACAGTGATTTTTTTTACGTTGCTCTCTGCTTCTCGCTCAACAACTCAAACTCAAATGCACTTTTCACTAATATGCAAAGGTCTTTTGAATAGAATGTTACATGTCACTGACACTACAAAGTACAAAGCTACTTTCACTACACAAAATCATCACACATCACACATTGTTTACATTTGAATTTGCATTGTACTGCTCTCTCTTGTCACTGCCGTTGCTGGCGGGAAAGTAGGATGTGGAGGGGAGATGGTGCAGGCAGAGCGACACTAGAGGGCGCGCCGTGTTACTGTCGAAGGGAGCGGGAGGGAACAGATAGTTCGCAGAGGATTACGGCTAAATTCAGGAATGGCCAAGACGGTAAGGTAGGGCATGAGCACTTCTCGTAGTTCTCCGTCCGTTCCGCACTCATTATACCAATATCACTTGTAAAATTCGTTTTTTACTTCGGTCAACTTTTACGGCATTAAAGGCAATAAATACGGGCGAATTCCTAGATGCAGATATTTTTTTTAGGGGGGGGGGTCATGACCCCCGTGACCCCCCCCCCCTTGCGTACGCCACTGACACACCACAGTTCGCAGTACGGTACTACAAGTTTTTTGAATTATTAAGTAACAAAACTATGAATTCCTATGCATGTAAGAGGTGTGTAGTTTTATTTATTGTTAAAAGATTATTATCATTTCAAATGATCTTGTCGACTTCGTCGTTATGGTTGGGGTCCAACGTTATGCATTACGGACACGGACACGGTGACGGACGTGACGTCATGCAGCCGCGCGGGAAGTGACGTCATGCAGACCTGGCTCATAACATGTCATTTCAGACCAGCGCATGAAGCGTTCATGTGATTCTTGCACCTCCCGCTACCCGTTGTTCACCGCGCGGGAAGCCGGTGCGTTAGTTCAGTGATAATGCATGACTTGCAACTTGTCGATCATGAAGCGTTCAACTGCTGCTCAACGAAATACGGAATATAAGGCACGTAAAATGTTAGAAAACATTAAATTAACTGATAATACTGCTGCTCAACGACATAAGGAATATAAGGAACGTAAAAAGTTAGAAAACATTAAATTAACTGATAATACTGTTGCTCAACGACATAAGGAATATAAGAGGCCTGATGTCGAGCGACCTGGGGCTATGAGCGTGACGAACACAAGAATACAGTGCGACTTCTAAAGAGATATACGAGATGCCATGTAAGAATACAGGGTGCCTCCTAAAGAGGTGTGCAGGATGTCAGAGCAAAATACAGTACAAGATGCCAGATAAGAATACAGGGTGACTCATAAAGGGATATACAAGATGCCAGATAAGAATACAAGGTGACTCTTAAAGAGGTGTACAAGATGGCAGAGAAGAATACAGGGTGACTCCTAAAGAGGTGCACAAGATGTCAGACACGAATACAAGTGACTCATAAAGAGGTGTACAAGATGTCACACAAGAATACAGGGTGACTCCTAAAGAGATATACAAGATGCCAGATAAGAATACAAGGTGACTCTTAAAGAGGTGTACAAGATGGCAGAAAAGAATACAGGGTGACTCCTAAAGAGGTGCACAAGATATCAGACAAGAATACAGGGTGACTCCTAAAGAGGTGTACAAGATGTCACACAAGAATGCAGGGTGACTTCTAAAGAGATATACAAGATTACAGGGTGCCTCCTAAAGAAGTGTGCAGGATGTCAGAGCAAATTACAGGGTGACACTTACCGAGGTGTACAGTATGTTAGATTCAATTCAAAAACAGGGTGACCCTTAAAGAGTTGTAAAAGATGTCAGACTCAAATACAGGGTGACCCTTAAAGAGGTGCCCGCGCGGGAAGCCTAAATTAATGGGTAATGGAGTCTGTTGAAAGAGTCCTGGGACTTCGAGCGAAGCGAGAAGCCCTCCTGAGCCTTTCTAACATGTGTAGCATTTGTAGCTTGCGTCATTTGAAATGATATAACGTCTAGTCTTTCAGACTGACTGTATTTTTTTTCAATGTTATTGTTTATTTAAAATCTGGTCGTTGTGCAACACTACGACATCATTACCGGCCACCACTGGTAAATGGTAATATGGAGTCACACCAATCATAGAGAAGATGCAAGAAAACGGACTCTACTGGTATGGACATGTACTACTAGCAAACACAACATCTGTCATAGCAAGAGCTTGACACCTTGCAAAATAACCTGAAGATCGTTGGATCTACCTGTGATCAGGCACATGAATGTGCCAAATGGAGACAAGGGCCACAAAAGTGAACCCCTGAATGTTGAAGGACAAATGCTAAAATAATATTTTGAGTTAGTTTTCTTTTTGCAAAACTAATTCATTTACCAGTCTAAAATATTTCTTTTTTATGGTTGACTGAATGTTGTCTTTCAACACGAGAAATCTCTTTTACAGCCAAGAACCAAAATGGCATCTTTTTAATCAGTAAATTCTTCTTCGTGAATGGGTCACTTAGGACCACACGGAATCAACATTTTGTGAGCTCTCCTCCTGGCCCAATAGTTCATTTTCACCAATTGTTGTAATCTCCGTCCAGATACGATGTGTTAGTCTCCTCCCATCTTCCTTAAATCCCCTTGTGTGGACATTTTTTTTATTACGTCTCTATCCTGAAGATTCGGTCACACCAATCAGGGAGAAGATGCAAGAAAGCAGACTCCAGTGGTATGGACTTGTACTACTAGCAAACATATAATTTTGCTCATTTATTTGAGCCATGTCACCTCATAATCGGGGCTGAAGCAAAATGGTTCTGGGATTTTTGGTGTGTGGATTGCACTCGACTGTACATAAATCTGAAATCGAAAAACTATGGTTGCCAGGCTTTTGAAGGGAAAATTTCCCTTTTCTACCTCTGAAGAAAATCATAAACAATTTCAAACTTGTTACATGTTGACAACTATAAAAGGTGTTAGTCAAGAAAGTTAGCAGCAAAATAAGACTACAATGACGGCGATGAGAATTTTGCTGACCGTAAGGAGAGTGACTAATCACGATACAAGGAAATGTGTTTTTGATTTGGGTTTACCTCTCGTTGGAAGGTATCGAGGGTTTAGTAGTTCCCCCTACTCATGGTGTACAAAGCTGTTGTCATCTTAACGCTACTGTGTGGCTGTGAAACTTAGATACACTATTGCCGCGATAATCAGATTCAGTTGACACGCAACTCCCTAGATTGTTCTCTCACCGGTGTTTAAACATAT
This sequence comes from Meconema thalassinum, assembly GCA_946902985.2. Classification (NCBI taxonomy): domain Eukaryota; kingdom Metazoa; phylum Arthropoda; class Insecta; order Orthoptera; family Tettigoniidae; genus Meconema; species Meconema thalassinum. The sequence goes on from OX336395.1 coordinate 198,552,772, forward strand.
AAAAGCTGACGAGGTTGGCATTTCTGCTTGAACCATAACTTTTCTTTAATGCTGAGGCACTACTTTCCTGCATCATTTAATTCATGTGAGGAAGGTTACTTATTACTGGAAAAAATAACACAGAGGTGAAAATAATTCTTTAATTCTTTCCTTTTATTACAGCAAAACACCTTCCCATTTCATAGCACCATCAGATATATATACATATTTGAAATGTAGCAAATTAGTAGCTCCCTAACACGCAAGGCTAGCTAGATCGCTCTGGAAACGAAACATATTTATTGACAGAAGGTTCAGATTCTCATTTTGCAGGATGGTAGCCAAATACAATATTGAGTTGTTCAGCACACTGATGACTGCTGCATTGGGTCACCTGTAAAGGAGGTAGTACAACATTAGTCTCTCAGAAACAGCAACTGATATATGAGGCTATTAGTATCAAAAGGAACAATCTCCACCTTCCTGCATTTTATAGTAGAGCTCAGCAACTTGAAGTGAGACCCTATCAGCTAGTCTGACAGAGGAGAGTAGTGGAGTAGTGGGCGTTTAAACCCACAGCCTACTTTCCTGCGAACATTGCCGATAACTCTCGAACCCGTGGTCGGAGATTCACGAATGAGGTGTCATTGGACTCGAGCTGACGTCCTCTTTCCTATGGACCACTCGTTATATTTTTGAAAATTGTTTTGAAAATTTTTGTTTTCGAAAGTAAATGATAGTTTGAAAACCAAACATGATAGAACGATGTGCCATGGCTCAAACGAATGGTCTTTATGACCTTTATTTTTCGTAATAAAACTTTTTTATTATGTTTTTTGAAAACATTTGAATTTTGAAAATCCTATATTTTGGAAACTAGGAATTCCACAAAAAAAATTGTTTGACATAAATGAAAGGTCTCTACCCCCCTTAACCCCCAAAATAAATTTCAAGTCTCTAGGATAAAAACCTGGTGGGATGATGAGAGAGCTGCTTCCAAAAGTAAGTTGTGAGCCCCTGCGACCTTGGAATGGAAGGAGTCATGCTATAGAGCATCCAGCGTTTAGAAAAGACTGTGGGTCTTATGGGCTTTTACTTTTAATGGAAACCCTCCCTACACTGGTTTTGTTACGTCACCTTTTATCACGAAGGAACTCTGAACATATATACTTTTCGTCATAATAGCTTCCTACAATTATCTCCCAATTGATTACCTTTGTTATTGCATACAAGTATAGTTTATATCACGGCTTTGTGATTTAAAAATTTTCGAGGTTAGCACGCTGGAAAGAAGAGCCTCGTCCAGTGCTGCATGCTCACCCGGAGTGGAGCACGTGCTCAGTTCCGCCGGCAACATAAGTTCTGAAGCACTATCTGTCATTGGTGTTATGTTTTATATTCTGTTCGATGGAATCAGGGCTGCCGACAGTTGGGTTCGAACCCACTATCTCCCGAATGCAAGCTTACAGCTGCGCGCCCCTAACTGCATGGCTAACTCACTACAATATTACAAATATTAATCTAAACAAAACAACAAGAATAGAATTGAAATAAATTAAATTATAGCCTAACTAATAACAACAACAACAACAACAAAAAAGTGAAGATCAACAGTAAAAATAGTAACATCGTCAGCATAGATCCGAGAAGGAAGGAAGGGTTGTGCTCTCGACATCTGTCAATCATTATTGCGTCATATCACAACGTAATGAATGTCGTTATTGGTTCTCTTCGCATACGGTATCCTTAATACTGATCCAATCCGTTAACATCCAGCCAAACTGCTCATTCCTGTGCGTGTTCTACTTCAGGTAGCTGCTGGAGTTGTGTTGTCTCGCTAACTTATGAAAGACCAGTACTCGAAGCGGGTGAACTTAACGTATGACGTCAGCGCACCCTCTGCCTAGAGTTAGCAACACTGTCGCCATAAGAAGCCACAGTCTTTTCTAAACGCTAGATGCTCTATAGGAGGGCGTGCTTGGATTCGTTTTTTCGTCTAGTTGCGCTCTTTACGGGAATGTAGGTGTCGAAAATGTGAAATGCTGGAAACATGTTTTTTTTTGTAAAAACGTGATTTTAGACTTTTTGTTATATCTCGCGAATCAATCATGCTACAGGCGTGTACGAGGGGTCCAAGGACTCGGGGTGACCTCCTCTTTGCTATGGACCACTCGTTATATTTTTTTAAAATATTTGGAAACTCGATTTTTGGGTAAACAAGTGTTTTTTTGTGATTTTAGCTGATATCTCACGAACTAATAAGCCTAGAGACTTGTACTAGGTGTTATTTTTTTCGTCGCGTTGTCCTCTTGCCGAGGATGTTCGTGTTGAGCGGGAATGGAAAACCATGTTGACGTAAAACCGTGATTTTAGACTTTTTGCTCTATTTCGCAAACCAATAACGCTAGAGACGTGTACGAGGTGTCCTAGGACTCGGGCTAACGCCCCCTTTCGAATGTGGCAGATATTTTTTCCAAGAAATAATTCACAAAGGGCCTAACGCCATACATGTTGAAAAAAATCTTTACCTGTTTAAAATGTTCATGAAGCGTGGTGGTTGAGAGAGACGATACTGCTGGGTGTTGTGTTTCAACGAAACTGTCGCTCACCGCAATGACCATGCTCAATAGAACAATCGATATTTCGACGGGTCGGTTTATGACAAAGCGAGGGTGCGTTTTTTTGTATATTTTACCCCCGAAGATGATCTTTAAAGTGTAAACGGTGATGAGAACTTGGTTCTATGTTGGTCGAAGCGAGTACAGAAAACAAACTTGCAGAGAAGCAGACGAGCAGGATGCGAATGTCATTTGAGCTTATTGGAATGCGCTGATCTGACTTGACAACAGGTGCAATGGAAAATGACAAAGACGCAGAGGACGCTTGAAGTTGAAATAACCTGACAATCGTGGTGGCAGGGAAGAGCGAAATGCATGTGAACACGTGTGAGATGACATGTACGCTAAACAAGTTACATCCTGTTTGCTTCGTACGTGACAAAATGCAAGTTCATGTGAAATTTTACCTGGCACAGATGTTCACCTTGGGCGTTATCTGTCTACGTGCACGATAACTGTTAACAAGTCACATCCTGTTTTGATTCGTATGTGACAAAATGTAATTTGACGTGTAATATGATCCAACACAGGTGTTCACCTTGGGCGTTAGCTGTCCACGTGCATGATAACAGAATGTTCAAAGCGTGGGAGTCGCTGAATCAGTAAAAGGTATCATGCAACTTGTGGGAACGATGACACAACCAATAGATAGGCAAGAGCTGCGAACAGCAGTGGAGGGAGGTGAAGGGGGGAGAGGGGGAGGGGTTATGTATGAGAGAACACAGGTGGAAAGAGAAAGAAATATGTGGAGCTGAGGACTGTACACACAGAGCTATAGGTGGTGTACAACATGTGTGACTAAATAAAAAGTGCACCGGTTCACACGACATGTAATTTATTGACCCAAGAATTAAACGTAGAGTTAAATCCTAACCATTTGACATATAGTTTATTTCCCTTTTGTTTCATCACTTTTTCCACAAGATAATGCTTAGGAAATACTGTTTTCTGAAGTTCATGGAGATAAAATCTACCTTTTATGGGTTGATGGTTGAGGTCCTCGAGTAAATAGGTGACTGGACTGTCCAAGGTGACTTGACGAATTCGAAATAGTTCAGCCCCCCACTGAGGCGTGTAGTCCTTATTGAAGGCAGACTTAAATTTGCTCACACGAACAAAATCCCCAATTTTCAGTCGGTGACGTTTAGGATCAGCTGTTTTTATGGGGTTAAACAGTTTATCCAATCGCTCAATATTTTTGGTCACGAGGCGTGGCTTGGTCCCAATCGTTCTATGTTTGGTGTCATTGTAACGTGATACTAGCTCTGGTAACATGTCCAACCAGCGATACGTGCCCTGAGCGGTAAACGCTTTCCACTTATGGGTTTTCGATGTTCGGTTGAACCGCTCGACCACACTGGCTTTGAGATTGCTGTACGTGGTGTAATGGTGAATATCCCTAGATTTGAGAAAACTGGAGAAATCCTTGTTGAAAAATTCTTTCCCCTGGTCAGTTTGTAGCAACTGAGGTTGACGTTTGGAGCGTTGAATAATATGTTGAAAGGCCTTGGTAACTAGTGGACCAGACTTGCGACGCACAGGTTCAACAAAGGCCATTTTGGAATAGACATCAAGGACGGTCAACATATAGCGTACACCGTCGTTAACGCCAGCATAGGGTATCATTTCAACCAAGTCAGCCTGCCAAAGTTCATCCACACCTCGTGAAATCACCTTGAGTCGTGGATAGTGACGCCTAGCTGGGCGATGCAACTCGTGAGCAATATCCATTTTAAAGGGTGAGGGCTTAAACAATAATTTTGGCATTTCGAAGTACTTGTTCAATTTCTTGAATTTCCCAATCGTGACCGTTATGGCCAGCTTGACGTGAAGCATGCAACAACTGTAGCCGCTGGAGGAGCTTATTGGGATTGTGCCAGTAGGTAACATCCACAAGGGGTTTTAATGGTTTAAATGTCACTCCAGAAGCGGATGCTTTACGACGAGTTCTTTGACTGGTGGGAAACATTTTTGCAATGATGGTTTTATATTTTTGAGATATATTAGCATCCACTTGTTGAGCGGGATCATACTGTCTTTTGTGGGCATGGGTGTCCAATAAAATGGAATAATATTTGCCAAGGTCCTCTGACGTATAATCATGGGAAGAGGGAGTCCGAGAGAAGAGCAGCTTTAACAGTCCTGGCGTTAATTTATAGTTGATGTTTTAATGACAGCTTTAGTACGAGCAAATTTAATGGACGAATCACCAATTTTAAAACTATCATCATCATAGCGAACACCATACGTGGTATCTGTGTTTCCAATAAATAGATCAATAAGATAGGGTTCTAGTGTTGATCCATAATATTTTATTAAAATGGTTTTCAGTTGAGCTTTATGTTGAGGGGTGGCCAAGACTTGTGAAAACGGAGACGCTCTGGAAGGGCAAGGTGTTTCGACCATGGCCATGGATTTATTTTTTCTCAAAAACTCTGCAAGGGGTGCGGCCTTTTTTTTGAGGCGTAAACACTTGTTCCTCGTCATCCTCAACTTCGCTAACACTAGTCAAATCTTCCTGTTCCTGTTCCTCTTCCTCAGGGTCCTCGTGCAGCGTCTGAGTGGCTTTTGAAACGGTGGGTAGCGTTTCAGATGGCTTTAAAGAGGGTTTCAACATGGCTTTTAGCGGAGGTGCTAAATGTTGTTGAATAAATAAACAAAGAATGATTTTCACGTGATCGCTTCAACTGACGAAACTTTTGCCGAATAGAATTTTTTGCTCTAATAATATGCTTTTTCAATTAACTCTCTGCTAATGCCATGGTGTCTTGACAGATGACTTGACGGGGAATGAGACAGGGCCTTAAATAGCAATAAAATGATCAAACCCTAAGCGATACCGTCCTTGGTTGAGTTCACATTGTTTGTCAATCACTAAACAGGCATGACGTTGAATGTTCCAGCACTTGGCACACAATTCAGTAAACATTTGAAAGGTCGTATCCGGATTCACATGTTCATTATAAATGTGACGACTGTTCCTCTCGTCCTGGCGAAATAAAACAATGACATAGCCATTGTCACGAATCAACTGTTTGGGCATTTTAGAATACGTTTGTCCAAGATAGAAGCAATCGATATGTTTTTGACGACCCATGCTGAAATAGCTTTGAATGATGCCTTGACGTTCAGTGGATACATCATCGAAAATCATGAGTGAATCGGGCTTTACCTCATTCGGTGAAATCACATTTTCTTGCATGGAAAATGTGAAATAACCCATATTTTATTTTTGTAATCCAGACATGACTTGATCCAGAAACACGTAGAGGGGTTGGTAGAGAGATTTTGCAAAAAATATAAATATTTTGAAAACGCAGACCATTGGGCGCTGTGATGAGCGTTAGCAAAAGATTGGTCTTTCCACAGCCGGAAGGCCCCACAATAATGCAGCGAATAGAAGATGGAAACAGTGAACCATGGCGTTGTTCACGTGATGTAGGACAGAGATGGGAAACCATGTCCCCCACGGGGAATGACTCTTGTTGCTTAATAATCCTAATTTCAACTAAGGGTTAGACAGGCTAGCAGGCTGTCTATATACAGGACACCGAGCCTTGTCATGGAAACAGTAGACTCATACTACAGGTTGACGGTGGATGTCTTTGGACGTGCGTTGATGGCCAAAGCTAGGTCTGTCCCCATACATGATCCTAAACAAGAAACATATCCTACTAATAAACACCGTGTGGATAGGTCAGTAGTGCCACGCACAAAACAGAGAGATTATGACTTTAAGGGAAAGTGGTTAACCCATGTAAAACATCCTCAAGTGTCTACAGACGTTACTACAAAAAGTATGTGGATAACAAGGTGTATGAGTTTTATGAATTGCCCCAGCTTACAGTGAATGCCTATAGCGCTAATCACCATCGTATTATTCACGTGGAAGACCCGCAAGACGAAGACGATGTTTGTACCAAGCGTTATGTGACCTATGAAATGAAAAGGCTTTATAAATTTATCCCATCCGTATTTTTAGTGTATCTGACAAATGAAAAACCTTTGAATGACAGAAACCATTTACCGCTAGTCCATGACCAGCACTTCACCTATGTGCTTGCTTCGGGTTTAAACCACTATCGATTGCATTATGATGGAACCATTCACATGATATACGCCATGCCTGATGAGAACCATTTACAAATACAGATCAATGGTCGTAGGATGTTGGTCCATAACCATGAAATGGTCAATGCAGGAGACGAATTATCCTTTCATCTCATGTTGACATGGGATGAAAAGCAAGCGGGAAAAAACATAAACGATTTCCCACTTTATGTGGAATTGGAATATACAGCCATGAAATAACAACCTGACGTTAGTTGTGACTTAAACTTTCTTGTGAAAGGTTGTTGGTCATTATCATCATGGTGAAACAAAGGTATGTGGTGAGAAAGACTAAAAAAAGGACTTTGTCCTTGGCAAAGCCTGGGCTTAAGACATTCGTGGACAAGCCCTTGCGAAAGAAAAAAAGAAAAAATAATGTATTGACTATACGGAAAGCCCTTCGAGCAGCACATAGACGTGTTATTCCAAAACGTCAGCGACAGGGTTCAAACCAAGAGCGAGAGATTCCCGTTCCTAAACGAGCGGGATTTTGCCTGCTTTATTTGCCGGTCTGGCTGCTCTGGGTTCATTTTAGGGCGGTACCAGTGCGGTGGCGAAAACCATTAAAGCCGCGCAGCAGGGCAAGCAACAACTCAAAGAAAGTCAGCGACATAATGAAACGATGGAAGCGATTGCTATGGGGGCTAGAAATGTCAATTTAAAGCCAGCCTTTTATCAACCAGGATTTTGGATTTCTCCACTTCAAAATATTTTAAAAAACTCAGCCATAGCAAGACATGCACTGACACATCAACAAGTGGAAAGCTATGCTAAACAACTAAAGCTTTCTCATTTTCGAGGTGTGTTTATACGAAACCAATTGCCCCCACGACCCTGGAAACAGGAATGCGCTGTTGTCAATTTGGATGATCACCGAGGACCAGGAACGCATTATGTAGCTTATGTCAAAGAGGGATCCATTGTATGGTACTTTGACAGTTTTGGGAATTTACCTCCGCCCATGGAACTAGTGACCTATTTTGGAAACAGAATCAAGATATATTATAATGTGAAACGTGAGCAAACGTTTAACAGCCAACAGTGTGGACGTTTGTGTTTTTTTTAATATAAGATGCAGCATAAGCAAAAACGTCAGCAGTATGTCGACAGAAAGTAAAACGTTTACACTGCATGGACGTGGACACGAAGTCAGCCTAGACTTTTACCCGCCTATCGAATTGAGTGAAAACCCCTATGGTTTAGGTCTTGTTTCTCTTGAAACGTACAATCAAATATACAACATACGTGAAAATGTGAACAACAAGTTTTACTATGATGATTCTGTGCTCACCCTGAACTCTGGTGGATACACAATCGATGACATGTATGAACACATTTCTGTGGTTTTGATCCATGAAAATGGTTTAAAGTCATTTCTCGATGGAACGCGCAAGTTTGAACTTGTAGGAAATACCAACACTCATCGCTGCAGTATTTTCTCTACCTTTAACATTGACTTTAAAACACGCCCCGATTCCATTGGCCCATTACTAGGATTTACACCACGTGTGTTGGAGCCCAACAAAAAAACATGATTCGGACCATGAAGTGAAATTCATTGAGGACCATCATGTGTCGGTGACGTGTAATATTATTAGCCAAGTGTACACCAATCAAAAACCATCGCATTCGCTTTATGACTTTATTGTGACATCGCCCAATGGGTATATTATTCGTGAAAACCCTCCAGTGGTGCTTTTCCATTCTGTGGCTGTCGATAGTATTAGTAATATAACATTAAGACTGATCAATAGAGATCAACAACTCATTGATCTAGATTCTACCACACCAGTGACTTACAAGTTGGTGCTAAAGCCACTATGAAGTTTGTGTATAAAGCAACAACACCGTCTAGGAATGGTGTTAGTTGTTTGCCACGTGAATACACGTTAACATCTCAAGACAAACATATTTTACAGCATTTGGGTTACCACGTCAACCCTCATTGATGAATTCTATCCTAGAGATAGCGAACCGCATCGAGGAGCAACCAGGAGTGGTAAGAATTGATCTCCATTCCTATCAAGCTCAAACACCTGGTCTCAATAACAATGATGAAATTCAATTTGTTATCAACAACCAAGATATTTATACCCTACCGCATGAAAGTGTCATTCAGATTGAAGGTCGGCTCACTAAAGCCGATGGCTCTACACCCTCCACATCCAAGTTGGCCAACCATGGTTTGGCCTTTCTGTTTTCTGAAGTGCGGTATGTCATTAACGATATCGTGGTGGATAGCACTCGAAATGTGGGCATTTCCAGTGTCATGAAACTATACCCCTCTTATAGTGAGGAAGAAGGCAAAACACTTTGCATTTCAGGTTGGTGTCCTGACTCGACCAATGACTGGATGGTACACACCGATGGGACCTTGACTGGATATTTACCTCTTAAACTGATTTTAGGCTTTGCCGAAGATCACCAACGCATTGTGGTCAACGCAAGGCAAGTGCTTTACCTAGTGAGAGACAGGAGTAATAATAATGCACTCAAGGGAGCCGACAATGCCCCCATAGATTCAAAAATTCAACTACAACGCTTGCTATGGAAAGTGCCCCATGTGACCCTTGACGATAGCAAAAAACTGGACATACTCAAAATGGTAAAGAGAGATATGCCTCTACCCATGGAATTTAGAAGCTGGGCACTCGATGAGTACCCACTATTGCCCACCACCAACACACACAGTTGGTCTGTAAAAACAGCTCGCTATACAGAGAGACCACTCTACCTGATCGTGGGTTTTCAAACGAATCGTAAGTATCAACAAACCAAAGATGCCACGCAATTTGATCACCTGCAATTGAGAAATGCACGTCTTTTCCTCAACGGAGCTGTGTTTCCCTATGAAGGACTGGATTTGGATTTTTCAAAAAATAAGTCTGGCCCTCTGTACGACTTGTTTTCTAAATTTCGATGGTCGTATTATCAAAAAGAGAACGGCCCCATGCTGATACCCCAAGCGTTTAAGGCAAGGGCGCCACTGATTGTCTTTGACTGTTCTTATCTGGAAGAGTCTGTCAAACCATCCAATATCGACATTCGACTAGATTTTGAAACGCATGACAATGTACCAGCCAATACGACGGCCTACTGTTTGATTATTCATCACAAACAAGTCAATTATTATCCACTGTCCAACCAAGTGACGAGTGTATAAATAACAGGTCAATCCAAGTCAAGCGGCTCAGTCATGTCTTGCTTTAAAGCATCAAGAGACGTCACATCCATGAATTTAAACTCTGAGGAACAACGTTTCAAGACTTTTGCCACGTGGCCGATGCCTTTCATAAACCCTCAAGCCTTGGCGGCCGCTGGATTCTACTATTTAAAAACAAGAGATGAAGTGAAATGTGCCTTTTGTCCCATCATCATAGACCAATGGCAGGAGGGCGATGAACCCATGCAGGAACATCAGCGCTGGTCACCCGCCCTGCCCCTACCTGTGTAGAATGGAAGTGGGAAATTTACCCTGTCATTCAAGCTATCCCTCACTTGTGTCTCTGGGTGATGAAATAAAACACGTTACGATACGTGTGGACCATATGGTGTCCATGGTGCTTCGGTAAGCAGCTCACCATTAAAAACGCCTAGTTTAGAGACATTGGGACATCATTGGTGTTATGGACGTTACAAACACAACAGACTATATTGTTGTATAAGTTGGTATCGTCCTTATCCCAAAATGACAAAAGCCTGTAAGACGTGTTATGATAATAAAATGATGTAATTCTTAAATTCTTATTTTTTCATGTCCCCCTGTCCTACCCTAACCTTTTTTTTTTTGAAACTAGCATGAAAGGTAAGTCCATGTCATGGGTACACTTTAGTGGCCAATGGTCAGTCAGTCGTCAGTTGAACTTGGTCCAGGCAAGCGTCAACATGTTGCGCACACTCATTGTGGATTGCCAAGGGTTTAAAATTGGTGACAACAAATTTATATTTAAACAAGTGGCCATTATCGATTGTACCACGTTTTGGATATCGCAAGCTACGCATTTGCTATTTAAACCGCCCCATGCTTTTGATTTGTTGTGTGAAAAAGACCGTAAACAAACCCAGTGGATTGAAAATCATAGGCAACTAGACTGGAATCAAGGAACCATTTCCTATAAATATTTGAACGTGGTCATGAAAGAACACTTGTCCTCGGCCAATGTGGTATTTGTGAAAGGTAATGAAAAACGTCAATGGTTGCAACCATTTTGGCGTCTTACTGTCAATGTATCGACCTCATGGAGTTGGGCTGCCCCTCCCTGCAAACGCTCATGGATACTTGTTCCTGAGGCAACATTAGCCATACAGCCCTAGCCCATGTGTGGCATCTCTTTCATTGGTTAACCACCCATGCCTGTTGGGAGTTGTTGAACAAAATTATAACTCAAGATTTACCTACGAATGACGCCAGTGAGATTTCTACAAGCGACGTGTAAACATCTACAGCACGTGATACCATGGAGAAAGGCAATGCTACGGACAAAGCCATCGGCAAGTTCTTTGTATGCAAAAAGAAACTAGACAGTTTTACCAAAGAGGAACTCTTAGCGTTGCCCAAGTCGTTCATTTATTATGTGGCCGCCAAAGCGGTGAAAGAAATCTGGCAACATGTACCAATATCATGGACTCAAGACCCTGTGTTGAGTGAATTGCAACCCTGTACGGATTACGATCACCATAAGCAAGTGGCCATGGCAAAAATACTCTCTATGCGTCAGTGCGCGACTTGCCAGCTATTGAAACTGTATCACGGTCATAAAAGTCCGTGTAAAGACTTTGTTGAATCATTCCACGGGTGTCATGGTGAGAAAAAGCAACAACAACAAACACAAACATCGTCCACAGAGGAAGAGGCAGACCAAACATTTTCACCATCAATGGAAAAGGATATGCCAGACCTGTACTGACAGTGGCGTCATTGACAAAGTGATTCAATACTTACCTTTCGAAATCCATCTTCCAGGTTATCGTTTTTGTGGCCCTGGAACTCATCTCGAAAAACGTTTGCAGCGTGGTGATGTACCCATTAATCTTTTGGATCAAGCATGCAAAGAACATGATCTTTCTTATCGCCATAGTCATCCTGGTTTAAGACATGTGGCAGATAAATTGTTATTGAAAAAAGCTAAACAACTTTTCACATCCTGTGATGCCTCAGTGGGTGAAAGGATGGCAGCCCTGATTGTCATGAGTGCTATGAAAGGAAAGTTGATGATGCATGGACATAAACATTGAGGAATGGAGGAGTGAGGAATTGGGATTTGTTTGTATTCTATTTTCCTTTTGTCAATTCACTATGACTATGAAATAAAAACAAAGGTTTACCAGAGCACGATGTTTTTATTTTTATTTTTAAAAATCATGATGTTGATGGTCTGATTTTTCATTTTCACATTTCACACATGACCAATTTACACATTGCAATTTGCCATTTTCATTTTACAGTATTTTAAAAATATCTGTTTGAAGTTTTGTCTTTTTGATGATATTGATTTTCCATTTTGTTGATGACACTTTTTTTTAAATGTTCGTTTGAAGTTTTTGAATTTTCATATTTTACACATGGCCATTTCTAGTTCTTAAAAATGTCAGTTTTAAGTTTTGTGTTTTTGGTGATATGGAAACATGGATTTTCCATTTTGCTGTTTTCACATTTTTCCATTTGGTGTATGTCGAAAGTTGAGATTTGACAATGATGTTGATGCAAATGCTTGACCATGATAATGCTGCAATGGGTTTATGGGACTGTGGAAACGTCGAGGTCTACGACTACTGCAGGTAAGACTGTTTATTACAAAAATAATGTCTATTGACTGCTACATTTCAAAGAAAACAAAACTATTTAAACAAAATGACAATTGACCATTTGATATATAAGTGACAATTTCCCCCCTGCCACCCACTCTACCTCACCTGTTTGCCCTGGTCATACATACACACAAGCTTTCTCTCTCTACTCATACATAACAAACACAACCACTTTATTTATTCGCAAAAGCACATTCTCGACATGCACACTCTTCCTAAAAGAACTTTTATTATAAATTTAACATTTTACCATTACAAAAAATAATTAAAGTTACTAAAAATACTATTACTCATTAAATATTTACAAAAAATAACACTTTTGTACAGCTTAAAAAATCAAACTATTTGCAATCAAAAATTTAAAAAAAAGGTTGCATGGAACTTTTTAAAGAGGAAAAGGTTCAAATGGGTTGCCACTATTTACAAAATCTACTATTTACAATGACAAAAAACAATATTTACAAAATACTAAATCTACAAGTCACAAAAAGCCATGTCCCTAAACGAACAAACAGAAAAATCACACCTCCTCCTCCTCCTTGCGGTCATAACCCCAGGGCAGGCTGGTGAGCAGGTCATTAGCCCACACACGTTTGTTATCCATGGAGGCGAGGGTGCGTTCCACAAGATACAAATGATGGTTGCTGGATTGTATCCTGCACTGTGTATGAGACATAGCTTTGCCAGTGTGTAAAACCGCTAAGTAATCGTCTACACGTAGCGATTTTACCTATGCCCTACCTACACCTTTTGCTCTTTTGGCTTCCTTACAGTCTAGTGTGCGGTAAGCATACATTTTTGAGGCCAAACCTACGAATTGCATCATAATGGAATCACCGCATTCATCTTTTAAGACGCCTATTATTTTCTTGTTTTTATGGGCAGCTGAAACATGTTGTCAGCGCTATAAGAATAAGTGTCGAACCAGTCACTATGTTGTCTCATAACGTCATAGGGGTTGCAGTGGCGAATGTGGTATGTGAATGAGTCCATATCCATATACAAAAGAGAGACGTCCTCAAAATGACGTTTGGCAAACTCATAGTGGAATCGATACATGACCGATTTGGAAAAGTCTAAAATGACTTGGCCCAAGTAAATGGGTTTATCCATGGTCACGCTGGTCTTACTCAATTCAATAGTAGCCAATTCCTCATCGATAATGTTGATCGATTTAAAATTTGGCTTGGCAATGTACCGCCGGGCACCCCAACGCCCCTCCCAGACATTGACCAATTTAATGTCACGGTATTTGCGGGCATTCTCCAAGGACTTGCCATAAATGCAGTTGTTCATTAATTTTAAAAAATTAATTTCAAACTGCTGTGTTGCCATTTGTCGGTGCTCTGTGTTGAGTCGGATGTATGGCCCGAACCATGCTTTTTGAGCAAAAGAAATACCCCTATGGATTTTCTTCAACACCAAGCCTTCGGCGAGGCGTTGCACCAACATTTGGATATGTAGCACATACCGATTTTTGTTGTAAAGTGTGCCCATAAGTTTTTCAATTTTCACTTTACTGTCAGGGGAAACCATTTGCTCAAGGCAGAATGGGAAATCGGCATGTTCATCATACAAGTATGAGGGATATTCAATATCCACTTCTAGCACATATCCAAGGCCTGTTTCTTGGCTAGCCTTGATCACATCAAATTCTGACACTTTTTTCTCTGTCAGCCAAGCAAACTTCCCATAGAGCGAAGGCTGACTCATGGCGTAGCCGTACAAATTATTCACGTCATAGTACATTAAGTACGATTCTGGTTTGTCTGGTGAGTAATCAGGCATGTAGACATTGTTCGCTTTGGCATGGCGTTGGTTAAGCGATACAAAGGCGCCACGAAAGCCCTTTTCAAAAAATAGAACCATGTCTACATCAGTGAGTAAATCCAATTCCACTTGAGTGTATTTCAAAGCGGCATCAAACGAGAGCCCAGGACTCGTATAATAGTGAGCTGGGTCAAGAACGTAAATGTGTTGACACACCTCACGGAATTTTTCAAACACATCAGTGAGCAGCAATACATCCAGTTTTAGGTAATGCATAGCATATTCACTTAGCGAGTTCATGCCAAACACTCGCCAAACTTGACATGCATGTGCATAGTCTTCATCGGAAACGGTACTGCGAGTTAGTTTCGAGTAAAATGTCTCTTGTGGTGGGAGTTTTCTTTGCTTTAACACGTCCCAGCTGTTGCAGAAATCATACGGAAATATTCCTTTCCGAATGCACAATTGAAATTGCTCAGGATCATTAAAATGCATTCTAGTATTTTTTAATTCCTCCTCATTCAGGCCATTCACAAGGCTGTCTAGCGAGGATGCCATAAACTTAAAGGAATCCAAAAATCGAATGCTAAAGTCGCTCAACCTCCATGTCAGGGCTGTACAACGCTCATGGTTTTGGGGAATAATGGTAAACGAGCCCTTGTTGACATGACCCAATTCACGAATCAAAAACTGAATGTCATAATTTGCCATATTGTGAAAAAAGACACTGATGAAACGAGGAGCTGGAAAGTTCAAATTGCATTTACTATGCGCAGCTCCACGAAACTCCCCCATAAAGTGCGAGTGGTCTCTGACTTTTTCCTCTCTATTTAAAATAGGTTTTTCGCAAATATGGCATGTCGTGGCATGCTCATACCCCTGCTGCTGTTCTGGAGATAGGCTCATGGGTACTGGATGGTCCAGTAATTCCTGTACATCATGAGCCAACTTGACAAATTCATCCAAGAACCAGCTGGCACAATCTGGCCCCTCACGGTATTTGTAAACGGATTGTGTGGGGTCATAGGCACACACCACATTAAATCCTATGGCAAAGGGGTCATGTTTTTGAATGGGTGTGGTTGAGCTTATGGTGGGATCTGGTTCACATCCCGCCATGGGTGTAGTGAGAGCTTCAAAATCTGCATACACCACATAGGGGACAGTGTCACGCTTGTGAATGTCCTTAAACTTTAACACAGCCTTGTCCCCTTGTGGCAATATCAATCTCACCGCTTCCTGAGAAACACAATCTACCCTATGACGTTCTAAAAGCGTAGGGGTTGTAAAATATTGCAGACAACGATCACAAATATGCTTCTTAGGATGATGTTTGGACATTTGACTGCTTAGCAATCTACTCGGGCTTTTAATGAGGCAATAGTGATTCACCTCTCCGTAAGACAGATATAAAAGACGAATGTGATGTCGCTTCGGTTCTTTTGTAGCATAAAGAGGGCCCACAATCTCATTACCGTCAAGGCCATAGACCATGAACGAAAAGTCCTGGTTATCTTGTTCAAACCTATGGATCTCGGTTATGTCGATAGGGAACGATACTCGAGTTAAATTTAAAGTTTGTTTCAATTCATCAAACTTGGCCTTGTACTTTGCTGGTCTATCACAGTGACGTTTTGCTGGCTGCAAATACGCGGCCACACACCAGAGGAAACATTTATCATCTTTATTTTCAATATTTACCACCGCTCTCCGACAGACAATCGTTGATGGTAAAGAAATGTGTCTAGACCCAGCATTCAACGGATTGAAATGACAAATGTCGATTTGTAGATGATGAATTTTGTCTAAGGCAAGGCCACTCGATCCTTGTTGCAGTTTATCAAATTTTGATAGCAAGGCATTCACCACATGGCTTTGATACCACTCGTTCAGATTATCGGCTATCAAAAGCTCTTGCATTTTACTGCAAATATAAAATGTCTCTTTATGCTCTACGTCCTTCTTTGTATATATGAAATCGCACACCAGTTCTGTATTCACCTTTAAAGCCGTATGCAACCTTTGTGCTGTACAAATTTCAATTTTAAAAATTTCAAAACAAGATTCTAAAAATTCTTTGGGAATCAAACTTTTTCTAACATTGACCACACGACCAGAGCACACACGCGATTTGAAACAACTGTTTAGGGGTTCCCAAGTTAACGTATCCGTAGCAGTAAAAGACATTATTTTGAAAGAACACTCTCACCTGAGTTTTCACCTGTAGACTGCTTGACAATGGTTCCACTCTAAAGCCACTTGGTTTTCAGCTGTTGTGGCTAAAGCAGTAGAGTTTTTTTTCTCCAAATATCTATAAAGAAATAAAATAAACCACCATAAGTATATCAATTCCATAGAGTTTATGCACGTCATAAACAAAACAAAATCAAACAGGTTATATATATATAAACATATCTCACCTTGACTTGAAATGCCTTGCTTTATTCCCGTCTCGTGGGCTAGTGTGGTAATGGTTTCCTCCTCTAGCTGTCTGTCTTTCTCTCTTTTTCAATCACTTTCCCACAGAAACACAACAGGTAGGCTATACACGTTATCTACAAACAAATAAATAAACATTTAATTATAACTCAGCAATTCTTCTAGGTTTGTGCCGTGTCTTGTGTGGGGTTTCGCCTAGGACACCAAGCTAGGCTCATCGGCGGGCTCTTGGTGTCCCCGCCCGGACCCCCACAGGAGTGACGAACTGCGCGCCACCTCCCTTTATATAAGGTGCAACTGCACCACTTGACTACGAGAACTAAAAGTTCAAGCAGCCTTAACCTCCCTATGAAGGCTTCCAAAAAGATGGTATATTGGCTTTCACGGCCGGTGAATTAAAACTCAGCAATTCTTCTAGGTTTGTGCCGTGTCTTGTGTGGGGTTTCGCCTAGGACACCAAGCTTGGCTCATCGGCGGGCTCTTGGTGTCCCCGCCCGGACCCCCACAGGAGTGACGAACTGCGCGCCACCTCCCTTTATATAAGGTGCAACTGCACCACTTGACTACGAGAACTAAAAGTTCAAGCAGCCTTAACCTCCCTATGAAGGCTTCCAAAAAGATGGTATATTGGCTTTCACGGCCGGTGAATTAAAACTCAGCAATTCTTCTAGGTTTGTGCCGTGTCTTGTGTGGGGTTTCGCCTAGGACACCAAGCTAGGCTCATCGGCGGGCTCTTGGAGTCCCCGCCCGGACCCCCACAGGAGTGACGAACTGCGCGCCACCTCCCTTTATATAAGGTGTAACTGCACCACTTGACTACGAGAACTAAAAGTTCAAGCAGCCTTAACCTCCCTATGAAGGCTTCCAAAAAGATGGTATATTGGCTTTCACGGCCGGTGAATTAAAACTCAGCAATTCTTCTAGGTTTGTGCCGTGTCTTGTGTGGGGTTTCGCCTAGGACACCAAGCTAGGCTCATCGGCGGGCTCTTGGTGTCCCCGCCCGGACCCCCACAGGAGTGATGAACTGCGCGCCACCTCCCTTTATATAAGGTGCAACTGCACCACTTGACTACGAGAACTAAAAGTTCAAGCAGCCTTAACCTCCCTATGAAGGCTTCCAAAAAGATGGTATATTGGCTTTCACGGCCGGTGAATTAAAACTCAGCAATTCTTCTAGGTTTGTGCCGTGTCTTGTGTGGGGTTTCGCCTAGGACACCAAGCTAGGCTCATCGGTGGGCTCTTGGTGTCCCCGCCCGGACCCCCACAGGAGTGACGAACTGCGCGCCACCTCCCTTTATATAAGGTGCAACTGCACCACTTGACTACGAGAACTAAAAGTTCAAGCAGCCTTAACCTCCCTATGAAGGCTTCCAAAAAGATGGTATATTGGCTTTCACGGCCGGTGAATTAAAACTCAGCAATTCTTCTAGGTTTGTGCCGTGTCTTGTGTGGGGTTTCGCCTAGGACACCAAGCTAGGCTCATCGGCGGGCTCTTGGTGTCCCCGCCCGGACCTCCACAGGAGTGACGAACTGCGCGCCACCTCCCTTTATATAAGGTGCAACTGCACCACTTGACTACGAGAACTAAAAGTTCAAGCAGCCTTAACCTCCCTATGAAGGCTTCCAAAAAGATGGTATATTGGCTTTCACGGCCGGTGAATTAAAACTCAGCAATTCTTCTAGGTTTGTGCCGTGTCTTGTGTGGGGTTTCGCCTAGGACACCAAGCTAGGCTCATCGGCGGGCTCTTGGTGTCCCCGCCCGGACCCCCACAGGAGTGACGAACTGCGCGCCACCTCCCTTTATATAAGGTGCAACTGCACCACTTGACTACGAGAACTAAAAGTTCAAGCAGCCTTAACCTCCCTATGAAGGCTTCCAAAAAGATGGTATATTGGCTTTCACGGCCGGTGAATTAGAACTCAGCAATTCTTCTAGGTTTGTGCCGTGTCTTGTGTGGGGTTTCGCCTAGGACACCAAGCTAGGCTCATCGGCGGGCTCTTGGTGTCCCCGCCCGGACCCCCACAGGAGTGACGAACTGCGCGCCACCCCCTTTATATAAGGTGCAACTGCACCACTTGACTACGAGAACTAAAAGTTCAAGCTGCCTTAACCTCCCTATGAAGGCTTCCAAAAAGATGGTATATTGGCTTTCACGGCCGGTGAATTAAAACTCAGCAATTCTTCTAGGTTTGTGCCGTGTCTTGTGTGGGGTTTCGCCTAGGACACCAAGCTAGGCTCATCGGCGGGCTCTTGGTGTCCCCGCTCGGACCCCCACAGGAGTGACGAACTGCGCGCCACCTCCCTTTATATAAGGTGCAACTGCACCACTTGACTACGAGAACTAAAAGTTCAAGCAGCCTTAACCTCCCTATGAAGGCTTCCAAAAAGATGGTATATTGGCTTTCACGGCCGGTGAATTAAAACTCAGCAATTCTTCTAGGTTTGTGCCGTGTCTTGTGTGGGGTTTCGCCTAGGACACCAAGCTAGGCTCATCGGCGGGCTCTTGGTGTCCCCGCCCGGACCCCCACAGGAGTGACGAACTGCGCGCCACCTCCCTTTATATAAGGTGCAACTGCACCACTTGACTACGAGAACTAAAAGTTCAAGCAGCCTTAACCTCCCTATGAAGGCTTCCAAAAAGATGGTATATTGGCTTTCACGGCCGGTGAATTAAAACTCAGCAATTCTTCTAGGTTTGTGCCGTGTCTTGTGTGGGGTTTCGCCTAGGACACCAAGCTAGGCTCATCGGCGGGCTCTTGGTGTCCCCGCCCGGACCCCCACAGGAGTGACGAACTGCGCGCCACCTCCCTTTATATAAGGTGCAACTGCACCACTTGACTACGAGAACTAAAAGTTCAAGCAGCCTTAACCTCCCTATGAAGGCTTCCAAAAAGATGGTATATTGGCTTTCACGGCCGGTGAATTAAAACTCAGCAATTCTTCTAGGTTTGTGCCGTGTCTTGTGTGGGGTTTCGCCTAGGACACCAAGCTAGGCTCATCGGCGGGCTCTTGGTGTCCCCGCCCGGACCCCCACAGGAGTGACGAACTGCGCGCCACCTCCCTTTATATAAGGTGCAACTGCACCACTTGACTACGAGAACTAAAAGTTCAAGCAGCCTTAACCTCCCTATGAAGGCTTCCAAAAAGATGGTATATTGGCTTTCACGGCCGGTGAATTAAAACTCAGCAATTCTTCTAGGTTTGTGCCGTGTCTTGTGTGGGGTTTCGCCTAGGACACCAAGCTAGGCTCATCGGCGGGCTCTTGGTGTCCCCGCCCGGACCCCCACAGGAGTGACGAACTGACGAAGTGACGTAGTCAAGTGGTGCAGTTGCACCTTATATAAAGGGAGGTGGCGCGCAGTTCGTCACTCCTGTGGGGGTCCGGGCGGGGACACCAAGAGCCCGCCGATGAGCCTAGCTTGGTGTCCTAGGCGAAACCCCACACAAGACACGGCACAAACCTAGAAGAATTGCTGAGTTTTAATTCACCGGCCGTGAAAGCCAATATACCATCTTTTTGGAAGCCTTCATAGGGAGGTTAAGGCTGCTTGAACTTTTAGTTCTCGTAGTCAAGTGGTGCAGTTGCACCTTATATAAAGGGAGGTGGCGCGCAGTTCGTCACTCCTGTGGGGGTCCGGGCGGGGACACCAAGAGCCCGCCGATGAGCCTAGCTTGGTGTCCTAGGCGAAACCCCACACAAGACACGGCACAAACCTAGAAGAATTGCTGAGTTTTAATTCACCGGCCGTGAAAGCCAATATACCATCTTTTTGGAAGCCTTCATAGGGAGGTTAAGGCTGCTTGAACTTTTAGTTCTCGTAGTCAAGTGGTGCAGTTGTACCTTATATAAAGGGAGGTGGCGCGCAGTTCGTCACTCCTGTGGGGGTCCGGGCGGGGACACCAAGAGCCCGCCGATGAGCCTAGCTTGGTGTCCTAGGCGAAACCCCACACAAGACACGGCACAAACCTAGAAGAATTGCTGAGTTTTAATTCACCGGCCGTGAAAGCCAATATACCATCTTTTTGGAAGCCTTCATAGGGAGGTTAAGGCTGCTTGAACTTTTAGTTCTCGTAGTCAAGTGGTGCAGTTGCACCTTATATAAAGGGAGGTGGCGCGCAGTTCGTCACTCCTGTGGGGGTCCGGGCGGGGACACCAAGAGCCCGCCGATGAGCCTAGCTTGGTGTCCTAGGCGAAACCCCACACAAGACACGGCACAAACCTAGAAGAATTGCTGAGTTTTAATTCACCGGCCGTGAAAGCCAATATACCATCTTTTTGGAAGCCTTCATAGGGAGGTTAAGGCTGCTTGAACTTTTAGTTCTCGTAGTCAAGTGGTGCAGTTGCACCTTATATAAAGGGAGGTGGCGCGCAGTTCGTCACTCCTGTGGGGGTCCGGGCGGGGACACCAAGAGCCCGCCGATGAGCCTAGCTTGGTGTCCTAGGCGAAACCCCACACAAGACACGGCACAAACCTAGAAGAATTGCTGAGTTTTAATTCACCGGCCGTGAAAGCCAATATACCATCTTTTTGGAAGCCTTCATAGGGAGGTTAAGGCTGCTTGAACTTTTAGTTCTCGTAGTCAAGTGGTGCAGTTGCACCTTATATAAAGGGAGGTGGCGCGCAGTTCGTCACTCCTGTGGGGGTCCGGGCGGGGACACCAAGAGCCCGCCGATGAGCCTAGCTTGGTGTCCTAGGCGAAACCCCACACAAGACACGGCACAAACCTAGAAGAATTGCTGAGTTTTAATTCACCGGCCGTGAAAGCCAATATACCATCTTTTTGGAAGCCTTCATAGGGAGGTTAAGGCTGCTTGAACTTTTAGTTCTCGTAGTCAAGTGGTGCAGTTGCACCTTATATAAAGGGAGGTGGCGCGCAGTTCGTCACTCCTGTGGGGGTCCGGGCGGGGACACCAAGAGCCCGCCGATGAGCCTAGCTTGGTGTCCTAGGCGAAACCCCACACAAGACACGGCACAAACCTAGAAGAATTGCTGAGTTTTAATTCACCGGCCGTGAAAGCCAATATACCATCTTTTTGGAAGCCTTCATAGGGAGGTTAAGGCTGCTTGAACTTTTAGTTCTCGTAGTCAAGTGGTGCAGTTGCACCTTATATAAAGGGAGGTGGCGCGCAGTTCGTCACTCCTGTGGGGGTCCGGGCGGCGACACCAAGAGCCCGCCGATGAGCCTAGCTTGGTGTCCTGGGCGAAACCCCACACAAGACACGGCACAAACCTAGAAGAATTGCTGAGTTTTAATTCACCGGCCGTGAAAGCCAATATACCATCTTTTTGGAAGCCTTCATAGGGAGGTTAAGGCTGCTTGAACTTTTAGTTCTCGTAGTCAAGTGGTGCAGTTGCACCTTATATAAAGGGAGGTGGCGCGCAGTTCGTCACTCCTGTGGGGGTCCGGGCGGGGACACCAAGAGCCCGCCGATGAGCCTAGCTTGGTGTCCTAGGCGAAACCCCACACAAGACACGGCACAAACCTAGAAGAATTGCTGAGTTTTAATTCACCGGCCGTGAAAGCCAATATACCATCTTTTTGGAAGCCTTCATAGGGAGGTTAAGGCTGCTTGAACTTTTAGTTCTCGTAGTCAAGTGGTGCAGTTGCACCTTATATAAAGGGAGGTGGCGCGCAGTTCGTCACTCCTGTGGGGGTCCGGGCGGGGACACCAAGAGCCCGCCGATGAGCCTAGCTTGGTGTCCTAGGCGAAACCCCACACAAGACACGGCACAAACCTAGAAGAATTGCTGAGTTTTAATTCACCGGCCGTGAAAGCCAATATACCATCTTTTTGGAAGCCTTCATAGGGAGGTTAAGGCTGCTTGAACTTTTAGTTCTCGTAGTCAAGTGGTGCAGTTGCACCTTATATAAAGGGAGGTGGCGCACAGTTCGTCACTCCTGTGGGGGTCCGGGCGGGGACACCAAGAGCCCGCCGATGAGCCTAGCTTGGTGTCCTAGGCGAAACCCCACACAAGACACGGCACAAACCTAGAAGAATTGCTGAGTTTTAATTCACCGGCCGTGAAAGCCAATATACCATCTTTTTGGAAGCCTTCATAGGGAGGTTAAGGCTGCTTGAACTTTTAGTTCTCGTAGTCAAGTGGTGCAGTTGCACCTTATATAAAGGGAGGTGGCGCGCAGTTCGTCACTCCTGTGGGGGTCCGGGCGGGGACACCAAGAGCCCGCCGATGAGCCTAGCTTGGTGTCCTAGGCGAAACCCCACACAAGACACGGCACAAACCTAGAAGAATTGCTGAGTTTTAATTCACCGGCCGTGAAAGCCAATATACCATCTTTTTGGAAGCCTTCATAGGGAGGTTAAGGCTGCTTGAACTTTTAGTTCTCGTAGTCAAGTGGTGCAGTTGCACCTTATATAAAGGGAGGTGGCGCGCAGTTCGTCACTCCTGTGGGGGTCCGGGCGGGGACACCAAGAGCCCGCCGATGAGCCTAGCTTGGTGTCCTAGGCGAAACCCCACACAAGACACGGCACAAACCTAGAAGAATTGCTGAGTTTTAATTCACCGGCCGTGAAAGCCAATATACCATCTTTTTGGAAGCCTTCATAGGGAGGTTAAGGCTGCTTGAACTTTTAGTTCTCGTAGTCAAGTGGTGCAGTTGCACCTTATATAAAGGGAGGTGGCGCGCAGTTCGTCACTCCTGTGGGGGTCCGGGCGGGGACACCAAGAGCCCGCCGATGAGCCTAGCTTGGTGTCCTAGGCGAAACCCCACACAAGACACGGCACAAACCTAGAAGAATTGCTGAGTTTTAATTCACCGGCCGTGAAAGCCAATATACCATCTTTTTGGAAGCCTTCATAGGGAGGTTAAGGCTGCTTGAACTTTTAGTTCTCGTAGTCAAGTGGTGCAGTTGCACCTTATATAAAGGCAGGTGGCGCGCAGTTCGTCACTCCTGTGGGGGTCCGGGCGGGGACACCAAGAGCCCGCCGATGAGCCTAGCTTGGTGTCCTAGGCGAAACCCCACACAAGACACGGCACAAACCTAGAAGAATTGCTGAGTTTTAATTCACCGGCCGTGAAAGCCAATATACCATCTTTTTGGAAGCCTTCATAGGGAGGTTAAGGCTGCTTGAACTTTTAGTTCTCGTAGTCAAGTGGTGCAGTTGCACCTTATATAAAGGGAGGTGGCGCGCAGTTCGTCACTCCTGTGGGGGTCCGGGCGGGGACACCAAGAGCCCGCCGATGAGCCTAGCTTGGTGTCCTAGGCGAAACCCCACACAAGACACGGCACAAACCTAGAAGAATTGCTGAGTTTTAATTCACCGGCCGTGAAAGCCAATATACCATCTTTTTGGAAGCCTTCATAGGGAGGTTAAGGCTGCTTGAACTTTTAGTTCTCGTAGTCAAGTGGTGCAGTTGCACCTTATATAAAGGGAGGTGGCGCGCAGTTCGTCACTCCTGTGGGGGTCCGGGCGGGGACACCAAGAGCCCGCCGATGAGCCTAGCTTGGTGTCCTAGGCGAAACCCCACACAAGACACGGCACAAACCTAGAAGAATTGCTGAGTTTTAATTCACCGGCCGTGAAAGCCAATATACCATCTTTTTGGAAGCCTTCATAGGGAGGTTAAGGCTGCTTGAACTTTTAGTTCTCGTAGTCAAGTGGTGCAGTTGCACCTTATATAAAGGGAGGTGGCGCGCAGTTCGTCACTCCTGTGGGGGTCCGGGCGGGGACACCAAGAGCCCGCCGATGAGCCTAGCTTGGTGTCCTAGGCGAAACCCCACACAAGACACGGCACAAACCTAGAAGAATTGCTGAGTTTTAATTCACCGGCCGTGAAAGCCAATATACCATCTTTTTGGAAGCCTTCATAGGGAGGTTAAGGCTGCTTGAACTTTTAGTTCTCGTAGTCAAGTGGTGCAGTTGCACCTTATATAAAGGGAGGTGGCGCGCAGTTCGTCACTCCTGTGGGGGTCCGGGCGGGGACACCAAGAGCCCGCCGATGAGCCTAGCTTGGTGTCCTAGGCGAAACCCCACACAAGACACGGCACAAACCTAGAAGAATTGCTGAGTTTTAATTCACCGGCCGTGAAAGCCAATATACCATCTTTTTGGAAGCCTTCATAGGGAGGTTAAGGCTGCTTGAACTTTTAGTTCTCGTAGTCAAGTGGTGCAGTTGCACCTTATATAAAGGGAGGTGGCGCGCAGTTCGTCACTCCTGTGGGGGTCCGGGCGGGGACACCAAGAGCCCGCCGATGAGCCTAGCTTGGTGTCCTAGGCGAAACCCCACACAAGACACGGCACAAACCTAGAAGAATTGCTGAGTTTTAATTCACCGGCCGTGAAAGCCAATATACCATCTTTTTGGAAGCCTTCATAGGGAGGTTAAGGCTGCTTGAACTTTTAGTTCTCGTAGTCAAGTGGTGCAGTTGCACCTTATATAAAGGGAGGTGGCGCACAGTTCGTCACTCCTGTGGGGGTCCGGGCGGGGACACCAAGAGCCCGCCGATGAGCCTAGCTTGGTGTCCTAGGCGAAACCCCACACAAGACACGGCACAAACCTAGAAGAATTGCTGAGTTTTAATTCACCGGCCGTGAAAGCCAATATACCATCTTTTTGGAAGCCTTCATAGGGAGGTTAAGGCTGCTTGAACTTTTAGTTCTCGTAGTCAAGTGGTGCAGTTGCACCTTATATAAAGGGAGGTGGCGCGCAGTTCGTCACTCCTGTGGGGGTCCGGGCGGGGACACCAAGAGCCCGCCGATGAGCCTAGCTTGGTGTCCTAGGCGAAACCCCACACAAGACACGGCACAAACCTAGAAGAATTGCTGAGTTTTAATTCACCGGCCGTGAAAGCCAATATACCATCTTTTTGGAAGCCTTCATAGGGAGGTTAAGGCTGCTTGAACTTTTAGTTCTCTTAGTCAAGTGGTGCAGTTGCACCTTATATAAAGGGAGGTGGCGCGCAGTTCGTCACTCCTGTGGGGGTCCGGGCGGGGACACCAAGAGCCCGCCGATGAGCCTAGCTTGGTGTCCTAGGCGAAACCCCACACAAGACACGGCACAAACCTAGAAGAATTGCTGAGTTTTAATTCACCGGCCGTGAAAGCCAATATACCATCTTTTTGGAAGCCTTCATAGGGAGGTTAAGGCTGCTTGAACTTTTAGTTCTCGTAGTCAAGTGGTGCAGTTGCACCTTATATAAAGGGAGGTGGCGCGCAGTTCGTCACTCCTGTGGGGGTCCGGGCGGGGACACCAAGAGCCCGCCGATGAGCCTAGCTTGGTGTCCTAGGCGAAACCCCACACAAGACACGGCACAAACCTAGAAGAATTGCTGAGTTTTAATTCACCGGCCGTGAAAGCCAATATACCATCTTTTTGGAAGCCTTCATAGGGAGGTTAAGGCTGCTTGAACTTTTAGTTATCGTAGTCAAGTGGTGCAGTTGCACCTTATATAAAGGGAGGTGGCGCGCAGTTCGTCACTCCTGTGGGGGGTCCGGGCGGGGACACCAAGAGCCCGCCGATGAGCCTAGCTTGGTGTCCTAGGCGAAACCCCACACAAGACACGGCACAAACCTAGAAGAATTGCTGAGTTTTAATTCACCGGCCGTGAAAGCCAATATACCATCTTTTTGGAAGCCTTCATAGGGAGGTTAAGGCTGCTTGAACTTTTAGTTCTCGTAGTCAAGTGGTGCAGTTGCACCTTATATAAAGGGAGGTGGCGCGCAGTTCGTCACTCCTGTGGGGGTCCGGGTGGGGACACCAAGAGCCCGCCGATGAGCCTAGCTTGGTGTCCTAGGCGAAACCCCACACAAGACACGGCACAAACCTAGAAGAATTGCTGAGTTTTAATTCACCGGCCGTGAAAGCCAATATACCATCTTTTTGGAAGCCTTCATAGGGAGGTTAAGGCTGCTTGAACTTTTAGTTCTCGTAGTCAAGTGGTGCAGTTGCACCTTATATAAAGGGAGGTGGCGCGCAGTTCGTCACTCCTGTGGGGGTCCGGGCGGGGACACCAAGAGCCCGCCGATGAGCCTAGCTTGGTGTCCTAGGCGAAACCCCACACAAGACACGGCACAAACCTAGAAGAATTGCTGAGTTTTAATTCACCGGCCGTGAAAGCCAATATACCATCTTTTTGGAAGCCTTCATAGGGAGGTTAATGCTGCTTGAACTTTTAGTTCTCGTAGTCAAGTGGTGCAGTTGCACCTTATATAAAGGGAGGTGGCGCGCAGTTCGTCACTCCTGTGGGGGTCCGGGCGGGGACACCAAGAGCCCGCCGATGAGCCTAGCTTGGTGTCCTAGGCGAAACCCCACACAAGACACGGCACAAACCTAGAAGAATTGCTGAGTTTTAATTCACCGGCCGTGAAAGCCAATATACCATCTTTTTGGAAGCCTTCATAGGGAGGTTAAGGCTGCTTGAACTTTTAGTTCTCGTAGTCAAGTGGTGCAGTTGCACCTTATATAAAGGGAGGTGGCGCGCAGTTCGTCACTCCTGTGGGGGTCCGGGCGGGGACACCAAGAGCCCGCCGATGAGCCTAGCTTGGTGTCCTAGGCGAAGCCCCACACAAGACACGGCACAAACCTAGAAGAATTGCTGAGTTTTAATTCACCGGCCGTGAAAGCCAATATACCATCTTTTTGGAAGCCTTCATAGGGAGGTTAAGGCTGCTTGAACTTTTAGTTCTCGTAGTCAAGTGGTGCAGTTGCACCTTATATAAAGGGAGGTGGCGCGCAGTTCGTCACTCCTGTGGGGGTCCGGGCGGGGACACCAAGAGCCCGCCGATGAGCCTAGCTTGGTGTCCTAGGCGAAACCCCACACAAGACACGGCACAAACCTAGAAGAATTGCTGAGTTTTAATTCACCGGCCGTGAAAGCCAATATACCATCTTTTTGGAAGCCTTCATAGGGAGGTTAAGGCTGCTTGAACTTTTAGTTCTCGTAGTCAAGTGGTGCAGTTGCACCTTATATAAAGGGAGGTGGCGCGCAGTTCGTCACTCCTGTGGGGGTCCGGGCGGGGACACCAAGAGCCCGCCGATGAGCCTAGCTTGGTGTCCTAGGCGAAACCCCACACAAGACACGGCACAAACCTAGAAGAATTGCTGAGTTTTAATTCACCGGCCGTGAAAGCCAATATACCATCTTTTTGGAAGCCTTCATAGGGAGGTTAAGGCTGCTTGAACTTTTAGTTCTCGTAGTCAAGTGGTGCAGTTGCACCTTATATAAAGGGAGGTGGCGCGCAGTTCGTCACTCCTGTGGGGGTCCGGGCGGGGACACCAAGAGCCAGCCGATGAGCCTAGCTTGGTGTCCTAGGCGAAACCCCACACAAGACACGGCACAAACCTAGAAGAATTGCTGAGTTTTAATTCACCGGCCGTGAAAGCCAATATACCATCTTTTTGGAAGCCTTCATAGGGAGGTTAAGGCTGCTTGAACTTTTAGTTCTCGTAGTCAAGTGGTGCAGTTGCACCTTATATAAAGGGAGGTGGCGCGCAGTTCGTCACTCCTGTGGGGGTCCGGGCGGGGACACCAAGAGCCCGCCGATGAGCCTAGCTTGGTGTCCTAGGCGAAACCCCACATAAGACACGGCACAAACCTAGAAGAATTGCTGAGTTTTAATTCACCGGCCGTGAAAGCCAATATACCATCTTTTTGGAAGCCTTCATAGGGAGGTTAAGGCTGCTTGAACTTTTAGTTCTCGTAGTCAAGTGGTGCAGTTGCACCTTATATAAAGGGAGGTGGCGCGCAGTTCGTCACTCCTGTGGGGGTCCGGGCGGGGACACCAAGAGCCCGCCGATGAGCCTAGCTTGGTGTCCTAGGCGAAACCCCACACAAGACACGGCACAAACCTAGAGGAATTGCTGAGTTTTAATTCACCGGCCGTGAAAGCCAATATACCATCTTTTTGGAAGCCTTCATAGGGAGGTTAAGGCTGCTTGAACTTTTAGTTCTCGTAGTCAAGTGGTGCAGTTGCACCTTATATAAAGGGAGGTGGCGCGCAGTTCGTCACTCCTGTGGGGGTCCGGGCGGGGACACCAAGAGCCCGCCGATGAGCCTAGCTTGGTGTCCTAGGCGAAACCCCACACAAGACACGGCACAAACCTAGAAGAATTGCTGAGTTTTAATTCACCGGCCGTGAAAGCCAATATACCATCTTTTTGGAAGCCTTCATAGGGAGGTTAAGGCTGCTTGAACTTTTAGTTCTCGTAGTCAAGTGGTGCAGTTGCACCTTATATAAAGGGAGGTGGCGCGCAGTTCGTCACTCCTGTGGGGGTCCGGGCGGGGACACCAAGAGCCCGCCGATGAGCCTAGCTTGGTGTCCTAGGCGAAACCCCACACAAGACACGGCACAAACCTAGAAGAATTGCTGAGTTTTAATTCACCGGCCGTGAAAGCCAATATACCATCTTTTTGGAAGCCTTCATAGGGAGGTTAAGGCTGCTTGAACTTTTAGTTCTCGTAGTCAAGTGGTGCAGTTGCACCTTATATAAAGGGAGGTGGCGCGCAGTTCGTCACTCCTGTGGGGGTTCGGGCGGGGACACCAAGAGCCCGCCGATGAGCCTAGCTTGGTGTCCTAGGCGAAACCCCACACAAGACACGGCACAAACCTAGAAGAATTGCTGAGTTTTAATTCACCGGCCGTGAAAGCCAATATACCATCTTTTTGGAAGCCTTCATAGGGAGGTTAAGGCTGCTTGAACTTTTAGTTCTCGTAGTCAAGTGGTGCAGTTGCACCTTATATAAAGGGAGGTGGCGCGCAGTTCGTCACTCCTGTGGGGGTCCGGGCGGGGACACCAAGAGCCCGCCGATGAGCCTAGCTTGGTGTCCTAGGCGAAACCCCACACAAGACACG
Source organism: Meconema thalassinum (assembly GCA_946902985.2). NCBI lineage: Eukaryota > Metazoa > Arthropoda > Insecta > Orthoptera > Tettigoniidae > Meconema > Meconema thalassinum. The sequence goes on from OX336395.1 coordinate 198,582,312, forward strand.
GCACAAACCTAGAAGAATTGCTGAGTTTTAATTCACCGGCCGTGAAAGCCAATATACCATCTTTTTGGAAGCCTTCATAGGGAGGTTAAGGCTGCTTGAACTTTTAGTTCTCGTAGTCAAGTGGTGCAGTTGCACCTTATATAAAGGGAGGTGGCGCGCAGTTCGTCACTCCTGTGGGGGTCCGGGCGGGGACACCAAGATCCCGCCGATGAGCCTAGCTTGGTGTCCTAGGCGAAACCCCACACAAGACACGGCACAAACCTAGAAGAATTGCTGAGTTTTAATTCACCGGCCGTGAAAGCCAATATACCATTTAATTATAACTTTAACAACCAATAAATAATTGCATGTAAATATATATATAAATCAATAAATATATAAATGAATAAATATATAAATAAATACCTACGCCACAACAAGGTTAAGTATTTTCCACCAACACCAAAACTGTTAAACAAGACCAGGTGTTTCACGCAACGCAGTGTGTTCAAAGGTAGTTACCTAAGTGAGAGTGGAAATAATAACATGCCTTTATATATGTTACGTTGCATGTATAATCATTTTTTCCCACGCTTTGAACATCCTGTTATCGTACACGTGGACAGATAACGCCCAAGGTGAACACCTGTGCCAGGTCAAATTTCACATGAACTTGCATTTTGTCACGTACGAAGCAAACAGGATGTAACTTGTTTAGCGTACATGTCATCTCACACGTGTTCACATGTATTTCGCTCTTCCCTGCCACCACGATTGTCAGATTATTTCACCTTCAAGCGTCCTCTGCGTCTTTGTCATTTTCCATTGCACCTGTTGTCAAGTCAGATCAGCGCATTCCAATAAGCTCAAATGACATTCGCATCCTGCTCGTCTGCTCCTCTGCAAGTTTGTTTTCTGTACTCGCTTCGACCAACATAGAACCAAGTTCTCATCACCGTTTACACGTTAAAGATCATCTTCGGGGGTAAAATATACAAAAAAACGCACCCTCGCTTTGTCATAAACCGACCCGCCAAAATATCGATTGTTCTATTGAGCATGGTCATTGCGGTGAGCGACAGGTTCGTTGAAACACAACACCCAGCAGTATCGTCTCTCTCAACCACCACGCTTCATGAACATTTTAAACAGGTAAAGATTTTTTTTCAACATGTATGGCGTTAGGCCCTTTGTGAATTATTTCTTGGAAATAATATCTACCACATTCGAAAGGGGGCGTTAGCCCGAGTCCTAGGACACCTCGTACACGTCTCTAGCGTTATTGGTTTGCGAAATAGAGCAAAAAGTCTAAAATCACGGTTTTACCTCAACATGGTTTTTCATTCCCGCTCAACACGAACATCCACGGCAAGAGGATAACGCGACGAAAAAAATGACACCTCGTAAAAGTCTCTAGGCTTATTGGTTCGTGAGATATCAGCAAAAATCACAAAAAACACTTGTTTACACCAAAATTGAGTTTCCATTTTTTTTAAATATAACGAGTGGTCCATAGCAAAGAGGACGACACCCCGAGTCCTTGGACCCCTCGTACATGCCTCTAGCATGATTGGTTCGCGAGATATAACAAAAAGTCTAAAATCACGTTTTACCCAAAAAAACATGTTTCCAGCATTTCACCTTTTCGACACCTACATTCCCGTAAAGAGAGCAACGAGACGAAAAAAACGAATCCAAGCACGCCCTCCTAGCATGACTCCTTCAATTCCAAGGTCGCAGGGGCTCACAACTTGCTTTTGGAAGCAGCTCTCTCATCATCCCACCAGGTTTTTATCCTAGAGACTTGACATTTATTTTGGGGGTAACGGGGGTAGAGACCTTTCATTTATGTCTAACAAACTTTTTTTTGTAGAATTCCTAGTTTCCAAAATATAGGATTTTCAAAATTCAAGTGTTTCCAAAAAACATAAAAAATAAAGAAGTTTTATTACAAAAAATAAAGGTCATAAAGACCATTCGTTTGAGCCATAGCACAACGGTCTATCATGATTGGTTTTCAAACTATCACCTACTTTCGAAAACAAAAATGTTCAAAAAAATCTAAAATATAACGAGTGGTCCATAGGAAAGAGGACGTCAGCTCGAGTCCAATGACACCTCATTCGTGAATCTCCGACCACGGGTTCGAGAGTTATCGGCAATGTTCGCAGGAAAGTAGGCTGTGGGTTTAAACGCCCTCTACTCCACTACTGAGGAGGGCGAGCTTGAGCGAGTGAGTGGACTGTGAACGCTTGTCAATACATCACATCTATTGGCTCCCGGCCAGCGATGGACTACACCGCTCTGCACAGGATATAGGTCTTGCTTGAGTTGGTCAGAGCGGGCAGGGGGGAAGTACTTTTAGTTCGCATTTTTTCCGGGGTTTCAGTTAGAGTTGCTGAGGTCTAGGAGTAATTTTTTATCTAATGCATTTGTATACACTCTATCTGGATGTTTTTTTTTTCTCTTATGCATAAAGTAAACGGTTGTGTGCGAGTAATCAAAGAAAACCAACCATATGATTTATAGTTAGTGAGATATTTTACATTTTTTTTGGAGATTGTCCCTTTTGATACTAACTGTACAATATTTGTAATATATATATATGGAATATATATTTGTGGAATTATTAAGAATGTCACACTGATTATTCCTAGATTGACATGTGAGAATTTTAGTTCTGCTGTTAAGACTGAAGAAGGCTCAAAGAGCAGAAACATGTATCATTTATAAAAATAGTGTATGAAAAATGTTGTATTGTAAAGTGGATATTTTTGTAATATATCATAATCAATACGGGAAAGTTAGAAATATGACTAAAGTCATGGATTTACACCAATAGGTTAACATTATAATATAACTAGTTCATTGAAGGAGTACAAAATGAAGATCGCACTTAAAACCGATAATAGTAATTACAAAAAGTTTTCAATTCCAAACAGATCAATCATCGCATTATTCACATGTGCAACAACCCGTGCCTTACATTTAGAACTATGTAGTGATATGTCAATTGACAGATTTCTGCAGGCCTTCCAGAGGTTCATTGGCCAACGCGGCATACACCACACGATCTACAGCGACAGCGTTCCGACATTCCGTGCAGTGTACAGAGAATTGATAGACTATGGACAGTCCTCTCAGCGACAAAGACACACCAGTATCTGGCCCAGCAAGCAATTTCAAGGAAATTCATTGCTCCAGGTGCGGCTTCGTGGGGAGGATGATAGGGGAGGAGTCTATAAACATTTTCAAAGCTTCCATTAAGCGATGGCTCATTAACAGCAATATTTACACTTTGGTCGAATTTGAAGAGAAAATTACACTCTACCCAGATGGACTATAGAAGATCAACTTCTTCTTACTGTATTCGTGTTATTATATTCTTATTTTATTTTATAGAATTCAGTGAGCTGGTAATAATACTTGTAATATATTATACATAACTTTGTGATTTTATTGTAAATTGAAAATGTATTTTTAACAATGTGACGTAGTCTAATACAACGATAAGTTGTTAAATGACAATAAATATTGATTGATTGATTGATTGGAGACTGATCGTTCTACCGAGCGATGTCTGCGAAGATACTTGGACGTTCTACTATTGATGATGAAGGTCTGAGGACTGTTTTTATCAGCATAGAAGCCAAACAGCCTGGGGCTGGAAACTGTACAAGATGATGATGATGATAAGCCGCATTAAGGGGACACTATACGCTGCCGAAGTGACGCGCCTAGCAACCGCATGGGCGCAGCCACATTGGACCCAAACAACTTGTTGCAATTTTTTTTATACATAGGAAGTTGCATTAACGCTGCGCAGTGTCTTGAATTTGTGTGTAAAAGTGTACTTGTATAAGACAAAAACTGCATGACGAGGGACTTATTTTATGAAAGAGAACATTAAAATTTTGCTAAGTCATAAAATGCAAAATAAAAATCTATACAACTTCACTGAGTTTAGATTTGCCCTTCACCATAGGTATGTCTAGCGATGTAAAATACCCAGGTATTTATAAATTGGGGTAAATACCCAGGTATTTTAGATGTTTCATTAAAAATCCTGTGTCGTAAGTTGAACCTTAAAAAAGGGTACCGGTATGTAAACTATTCTACATTAACTTTTTAGAAATTAAATTTTTTTATATTTAAAATTGAATGAAATATAACTTAAAGCACTTTTACTAAGCATTTTTTTTTCAAATGTCCTTTCTATTCATCATCATCATCATCATCATGTACAGTTTCCAGCCCCAGGCTGGGTCTGTTTGGAACATAAGCCTCGCCACTTTAATCTTTCTTCCCTTTCTATTGAATATGTTTTATTACCTTTTGAGTTTTGGTATACACACATTTCAATTAATATGCATATAGCCTACTCATTACTACAAAAGTAGCTTTTCCTTCCCACATCTGCTCATTTCCAGTACCGTAATAAAACTAGACTTTCTCAATAACTTGGTATTTATTAAAAATTTAAAACACAAAACAAACAAAAGGTTTTATCCAATATTGTACTTTAGTTTAAGGAAAGAACACACTTAAAGACAAGGTTCCAGTGCCAAAACATATAAATACCCAAAAATACCCGGACGTTCATTTTGCTTTTTCTTAAGTTTTGAAGGATCAATTTCAATCTAGGGCATCAAATACCGGTACCTGTGTTTCAGTCCCTGTTTGTCCAACACTTCATCAACACATCAAAAAGTGTTCTACAAAGCTCAAAAACCTGAAAATACCCTCATTGTGGATATTAAAGTGACGACTGGGTATATACCCGGGTAATTACCAAATTTATATTTACCTTTATTGCAAATATGTTAGCCCGTCGATCAATACATCAAGTTACATATAATTCAACAGTGGTACATGTTTCGTGGGTCTCTCCTCAGGTATGACTTCACTGGTTTTTCTACACGATCGGGTTCGCCGTCCCTGGTTTCTTGGGTTCTCACTTTAATTCTTGGCCTTACTTTCTGTTCTCTTTAAGATTTTGGCTCCTCTTGTTTCACTTATGGACCATCAGCTTCTTCGCTTGAGCTAACTTGGCCACGTTTCTTGGGATCCATTTTTCGTCCGTTTCGACCGCATATTAACACAACTTGACGCTCCAGGCGTCCATGTCAAGAAATGTTCAAACTCCTTCAAGCCACATTGATATCATGAAAAATGAACAGTGACTGGCTTACTTCATATAGTGCCAATATTCTATGTGAACTTACTCACCTATCCACGAACTCCTGGGCCGGAGAGACTTTTTAGAGATCTTTTAACGATGTGTATATGCATTTTATTCCATGTTGTTGACCTGTTTTTACCAAGTTTTATGCATGTTTTTAATGTTGTTACGGAGTCTCTGGTGTTATGTTTCTTTAGATTCGATAATTGTGGCTGAGGAAGGGCTATTTAATGGCCCGAAACATGTACCACTGTTGAATTATATGCAACTTGATGTATTGATCGACGGACTAACATATTTGCAATAAATCATCAAAGTCAATACGGACCAAAAATGGAGGAAGTAAATCCCACAATTATATTTGCCTTCCCACTGGGTATTTACCCTGCCCACATCGCAGTCCTTCAGACTTCTTTTTCCCTCATTTCAACAGACACTGGTGGAGTTAAACATAGACTGCCAAACAAGCTTGTCTGCAGACTTATGCACAATAATAAAATTATCATTCCCCCTGTCATCTGCATCAATGTTTTCAGGCCTGAAATTAGAGAATGTTGCCAGTTTCTACTCAGTGGCTGTAGGCTTAATTTTACGCTCGCCCATTGTATCAGAATCATTCGAATTACATTCGATAGTACCAGAAGAGCAAATCACACTGCCTTCCCCATCAGTATGTTTCATTTCAGGACATAAAATAGGCCTATAGTTAACAGGCACGTTGCTTTCTGAAACATCAAAAGCAACACACTTTCCCACCTTATAATAAACAGCCAAACCTGTTGACCTTCTCTTCCAAGGCCAGTTTCCAGGACATCTCCTACTCCTAGGCATTCTTGATAATTCAATTACAGAAAATACATACACGAAAGTTCACAAAAGAAAGATTCTGAAACAGCTCAATCCAAACACAACCGCCAATTTCACTGTTTACTAACAAACCGGTTAGAGTGCTGTCCAAAATACGTCTGCAATATAAATAAGGGTTACATACTCAACTTATAAATATCATACGTTCAATCTATTACTACCAGTAGCACTATATAAAAAAGTAATATTATGAAATAAATTGAAACCATGGTTATAAGCAGTGATGTGCGCGAGTGACTCTTGGACTCGCGAGAATCGAGTCTAGCGGTTCCGAGTCTGAACGAGTAACCCGTGCGAAGGACTCGAGTCTCTACGGAGACGTCACGATCCGTACTTACGATATAGGACACAATGCGGGCAAATTCCCAAAACTCGTTAAACTTGCAAACGACTTTTGTACTAGTGATTTACAAGAGAAATCGCTTGCAAAATGCACACTATGCTTCATATTATAACGACTGAGTAATGAGAAAGAAATAAATATAATAAAAATCAAATTTAAAGAAACCTCCTCGCCGGGAATCGAACCCCAGCCCGCAGGGTGAAAGTTAGCAGCGTTAACCACTCAGCCAGAGATTTCGATAAGGTTACATGCGTTATCAACAGTGATACATACTACTGCTTAGAAAATGATCACGTTGAGGGAAATTACTCTTTAGTGTATTGCGTTCCTTCTTTCTGTCATCAGTCCACTTCTTGCCGATTTCCAATTTTGAATATTCTATTGTATCACTGTGCATGAATGGGAAACGAATACAATACTTGGCCTAGACGTACCGACATTACTATACATCGTGTTGTTTCCATATATGGCTCACAGATACCGCTGACAGCGTCCTCGGCCTCGATTCCGGACTCGAGTACCTCGAGTTTTACGGTTCCAGACTCGATTCTTCGCGAGTCCACTCGCAGTCCATCACTAGTTATAAGTTATAAGTATTTATTTCACTAATAATGGATCATGTACTATAACAACTGAGCATCAAGATGCAACGCATCACCTCTGCAAGTCGATTATTCAATTTCATTTAAAATCCCAATAAGAAAGACGTCAGAAACACATAATTTCTTAGCAGTAACTGGAGGGGTCGTGTCGAGTAGCGCACGGAACAATGAAATGCCACCGCAGTGCCAATGAGAGGAGGTGCTGAGGACTTTAAGAATGGCGGCACTTAAAAAGAAAAACACATTTCGCTAGAGGATATATCCGGGTATTTTTAGTGCCATAAACCCAACTTTGATATTTTCCTCGAAATTCACGGAATTTCAGTATAGTGTCCCCTTAAATACAAGATCCCTGACACAAGATGGTCACAATGGCAACGTACTGACTCCAGCCCACTTTCTCGTTGGCGATCGGCTCACCACGATACCCACTGGACCAGAACCACCTAGGAATGACCTAGTACGAACCTTCAGACTATGCCAACAAATAGATAATTACTTCTGGAAACTGAGTAAGGAATACTTGCTGCTGTTACGGAATTTCCACTAAGTTCGTCAGCCCCGAGACAGTGGTACAAAAATTAGAGTGGGTGACCTAGTTCTACTACAAGAGGACACATGTGGAATAGGGCACGTGTCGAAAAATTACGTGACGGGAGAACTAGAACCGTTATGCTTCGCACCCCGGACAGAAACCATCTTACACGGCCAATCCAGCTGGTCATCCCCTTCAAGATAAACCAGGGTGGGGAGGATATTGGAGAATTAATCACTGCGACACCCATCGCCCACGTGAGACTTGTGTATTATGGTGTGGCGGGAGATTTATATTGTTATAGTGTTCTAAGTTCCTTGGCAGAACATAAAGTAGCTTTTCAACATGGACACCCCCCCCCCCCCTATTTTCACAACATAGACCTTTCTTCATCACATAATTTTCAACTAAATCTATATCCATTTTCCCCTTGGTCTTCTCACAGACTTTCTTCCTTCCACCTCACTTTCGAACGCCCTTCTTGCAGTTCTGTTCGCAGGCATCCTTTCCAAGTGGACAAACCACTTGAGTCTTGATTTCTGGATCTTCTTGAGGAGGGTTTCTTCCACTCCTACTTCCTCCCTTATCATCTTGTTTCTAATTCTGCTCTTCCTGGTCTTCTGTACCATGCTGCGTAGAAATTTCATCATTTGATAGTATGGGATATCACATCGTTGGTCACAGTGAACACACATGCAGCCTGGACCTGGCTTGTGGAATGAACTCTAAGAGTCAGTACACTCAAGAAGCTGGATTCATGCATCCTGTAGTGCAAACTGCAGAGCTTCATAGATGAACGTGCTACCTAGTTAATATTGGTCTAGGCAAGAACTATCTCGATAAAGATTATTGGGAGGTTGGCAATGGTCCAAAATTCATGCGTATAATGCCCAATTCAGCTGGAATTTTCCTACATAAGTCAATCTAATAAGGGAATTATGGGTGGATAGCTTGTATTGAGTGGTGTATGTTAATGTGTAAGTTCTGCATGGACGACAATCAAGTAGTTTCACTCAGTGATCTTCGTGTCACAGTGAAATTCATGAACAGTAAATATGCGATGTGGTAAATACGGCTGTAAAGCTTTTCACATGTGAGTAAACAAAATTACTTTTGTTTACAATGTGTTATAATACCTTCATTTTGTGCAACATAGATAAAAGTATTGAACTAATATCAACTAGGTTTAATAACTAAACCGAACGGAGACCCAAGTGATCAATTCGTGTGTGGGCCAAGATCATTTTCTTGAACTTGACGAAAACCATTTTAATTAGTCAATCAAAGCTGTACCCGAGAAGTATATCTCGACATTGGGTTGCATCACGATACGAGATGCACTAATAGTGCAATGCGTCAAAAATATGCTTGTCGGCTGTGCAACAAGCTCATACACTTGATGGGCCCTTAAACGATCAGAAGGAACAGTCAGTTCATGGTAACGTGTGATGCATTTACTGTCAATAATTATAAGATGTCTTACAAAATGATAAGAATATCTTTCAAAATATGTTTAACCCTTACCCCTCATCAGTCCGACAAGGCCCGGCATAACAAATTTCCCGTTCCAGTCGTGTGTCGGGCAAGCACCGACAAATTATCCATTCCTATTCGATGCTGCGATCTGTTGGTTGCGTGAGGAACGTCTTGAAATCTAGTTATTGCGAAGCAGGCAACGTTAAACTCTTATTTGGAAGACAGTGCAACCTGTCAGCTGTTACTCAGCGACCCCCAGATTAATAGTAAGCAAACATGGCCGATCCGACATTGACATAGGATGAAATACGGCAAGTTACTGATGATAGTGATGTATCATACGAAGTTACAGTATCAATAGGTGAAACATAATGGTATCTTTGAACTGCTGGCAATCAACACTGAAGTTTCGAATGACATTTCCAAGGAGACCCATTTCTATAAATCGGAAAATAAATCAACTGGCTAAGAGATTCAAATGTACAGGTTCAGTAAACAATTAAAATTGACTAAAATGTCGTTATTTCCTTAATGAAGCTAAATTACCCGCAGTAACCGGAAACTTCATAAGGAGATGCCGGTTATGTTTGGCAGCGCATGGGGAACATTTTCAGCATCTACTGTAAGCATGGTGAGTAATAATGCATGATACTGATTTTAAGCGCCGTATCCTGACGTACATGCGCGCGTGGTCGCCGGGAACTGAGCTGTCACTGGCGGAGCGCGCGAGCGAGAATGTCCTTGCCAAGCAAAAATAAAGACCCTGTACTAGAGCAGTTTCCAACCGCAGGTTGGGTCTGCTTGGAGCACAAGCCTCCCCATCGTGTTCTGTCCATCCACCACTTCCCTTCTGTGGAACGCGGATTATACACTTGCAACAGACATAGCTAGTTATTGTTGTTTTAAGGGGCAGAACTATGAGGTCATCTGCATCTCTTAACACAGATTAAAAATAATATACTAATTTGGAATGGACTTTAAAATTTAGAGGTGGATACCTAAATTTGAAAACACCAAAAATTAAATAAAACTAATAATTATAAAAAATAAACAAAAATTACGGAAAAACAAAAATCATAATTCAAAAACCAAAAAGTCGTCGAGTCAATGTTCACTGGAAAATTTAGATTGCTGGCCCTAACCCATTCTCACTTATAACGCGGATAACGCAATCAGCAGCCACCGCGTCATCGGTTCATATAAGTTTGAGTGTCATCTGCGAATCAAGGTTTCTTCGTAAGTCAGCAAGATCCACACACTCGGTTAAAATGTGGGCCACGGTGAAAACAGCTCCACAGGTACAAAGTGGGGGGTCTTCCCTTCTCATTAGGTACGAGTGGGTGGATCTTGTATGACCTATCCTTAGTCTACACAAAATGACGGACTCCCTCCGTACCCGAAAAGAGCTCCGCCACAAGCGAGTAGTTCCCTTGATCACTCTCAGTTTACTGGGAATTGGGTCAGTTAGCCACTGACGCTCCCAAAATGCCAGTACTTGTCGGCGTAACTGAGAGCGAATGTCTCTAGCGGGTGTCTCCTTTGGTCGAGGTGGTAGTGATACCGCCTCTTTTGCAGCTTGATCCGCTAACTCATTTCCCGCAATTCCCGTGGCTCGGAAGCCACAGAAAGGTGATTCGAGTGTCAGCGCGGCACAACCCGGCTAGTAGGTCGTGGATTCGCTGCACTAGGGGTTTTTGCGGGAAATATGTAGCAATTGGCTCCAACGAACTCAAAGAGTCCGTACACACGAGAAAGTGGATTCGTGCATCCTGTAGTGCAAACTGCGTCATAGATGGCAACGAGCTCCGCAGTAAACACTCTACAGGCCTCAGGCAAAGAGATTTTGGTATTTGCACCATCAATAACGTAGGCACAACCCACCTTCTCGTCCACCTTCGAACCATCTGTGTATAGAATGCCAGCGTCCGGAAATTGATGAACTATGCTGTGGAACTGCCTCAAACGGAGGCATCCGTGTTCACCTTAGGACCTCGGTGTAGATCTTACCAAATTTCCGGACGAGGGACTTGCCACGGAGGCACCTCGCTAGGTGTCCCATTTCTGTACACGAGCTATCGAGTCTAATACCAACCGGCCGAGTGGCACGAGGCACCATTGATCCGGGCGCGTTAGGCTGTAACCATTGTCAAAACCACAGTTCTAAAAAAAAATCCACATATTTATTACAGCGGAGCGATATGCTGCATAGTAATTACAGAGCAGATAACAAAAAAAAACACTCATTCGGCTGTGGAAAAAATAATAATTACAGAGAAGCGAAATTCCTTGAAATTACAAACTTTTTGGTATGTCCGGGTAGCCTCTTGTTGCAGGTTACAGCTAGATTATATCTTATCCACCTAACTTCCACTTGACGATGGCATTTCGCGCACGGTAGTGATTTTGGTATTAAATTGTGTTGTGGCAATATCTGCAGCAACTTCTTTGGTTGATCACAGAACCGCCGATTGAATTACAGATCGTTATGAGGAAATTTCCACAATTCATGGTGAATAAACGATTCAATTCGGCGCACTATGTAATGAACTGAGTGCTGTGCACGAATGATGCGCGTTTGAGACTGAACTGGGTGCTTCTTTGTTTCACATAGTACCGTAAAGGCGGGGTTGGCAGTACTGTCATGGTACTGTTTTGATGATGATTGATTTGAACAATGGCGCTCACAGCTGTAATTTTCGCTATATAAGTTGTGATCCCACTTGGGATGGCTGGGTGGGTCACAGACGTCGGAGGAGGAAACATCTATTAAAACATTGCTCCTCGATTTATTTATCATCGTTTCATAAGGTAATTTGGCTAATTCATGTATTATAGAGAATGTTATCGCTCGTTCTATGTTCATTCAGCGCTACCCAATTTCCTCATGTCAAGTGTTTCAATTTGTCAGAATTAAAAATAATTAATGAACACGAGAACGAACACGCCAGGTTTATCAAATATAAGGGGAGTTATTTAAAGAAATATACAACACCTTCAAGACATTTCGGTTTAATTATAGAAGTTGAAAGGCAAGTGCCCAAGAAAAAACAGAGTCATATTTTAAAGCAGTATAACTATTTTTGAAAGCCGAAAGCATGTAGACAGTTGCGCAATTTAAGGTGATTGCATTTCACGAAAATATATACGAATTACAGTACTTCCTAATATCCATGGAATGCTAAGTCAGAGATTACTAAATGAAATACATCAATTAGGGCTTCATGCTTTGTTTTTTTATGCACCGTTCTCTCTATTGAACCCCAATGGCTTGTGCCTTACATAATATGAGTAGCCCATTTGCAAAACCAGCTATGTGCATAAATTTACGAGAATGAGATAACGGTATCCCATGTTGCTTTATGATACTGGCTTCTAATTTAGCTATGTTTCAGGTTCCTAAACCAGCTATAACATTTTTAAAATTGACATTAAAAACGTCAAACGGTTGCAAAACCTGCTACATGCATGGCAGGTACAGATGCAAAGCCTGCTAAATTCACAGGGCAATGTTTACGTTTACAAAACCTGCTATATGTATATTGACTAACATGGCCGTCCTTCGGGTAGAGTTGCAAAACCTGCTATTTTCCTTTCCATAAGAACAGCATTGCACTCCTCTTTATCAAAGAAAATAAAGCTAAAACGCTTATCTCTATTGTAGACAGTTAGGTTGGCTGTACTACATACTGAGGAGATTCAGCTGTGAAATTCTGCTTGCATTTGTTTCACTCGCGCGCCAATTTCTCTGAGTACATTGATGTGGATGCAGCCTACAAGCTGACGTCTCGTTCCTACAGACGTTTTTAGTTATATATTTTTAAATGAATGAAGATAATAATATGTCAAGAGAAAATACTGATAGAATAAAACTGTGATAGGGATGATATTACACTGGCTTCTTCTTGAAGCGCCTCATAATATTGAAACAATTGAACTGATGTTCCCTGTTGTAGGACATTCATTCATTCATCCCGCCGGATCGGATATTTGGACATCTAGAGAGAGAATTTAACACTCGAAGTGTCATTGCAAACCCTGAAGAGTATTTGCACGTTATCAAGAGGTACGGAATCGTAACACGTCTAGGAGAAGATGCCCCTGTTAAGGATTGGAAAGCATATTCAGATAACATTCTAAAAAACCCTGGACAATGGCATTTCCCATTTCAGAAAGCAAAGAGATTAATAATCACAAGAAGCAAAAGCAATAAATCTAGTTCGAGGAGAACCCTTCTACAATTTTGACATTGGTGAAGTGATGAGTTTGTGCAGGAAGGGGAAGAATTTTAAGATCGCTCACATCCCTGATATCCCAAGGGGTGTTGTTGTAAAATCGGCTAAGATCAAGGATGTTAAAAGACTTCTTGCCCTTCACTTTGGGGAAGCATGGGACAGTAATCCAGATTTGGAATTCCATGTCAATGTATTTGCAGATAAGGACCCTGATACTCAAAGTTTGAATGATGATGTTGATGATGACACTTTGGACTTTCAACTAATGGAAACTGATGAAACAGACATAGCCTAAATTCATTTTGGTTGTACTTTGATAGTATATCAACACACACAGAACTATTCTAAACTGTGTATGTCTTTAACGTTGTAATATATTCCACGTTACGTAATATGTTCTTCCATTACGTCTGTATGCATTGTAAATTGTAACGTACTCATAACATAATTCCATCCATCATGAGTGTGTGATTAAACTACGGCCACTACGATTGTAGCTGGTTTTGCAAACTAAGGCTCAATCAATATGGCTGCCACTAGAGTTGCAAAACCTGCTATGTGAACAACACAGTTGCAAAACCTGATATATGCAAATAAAAAATATTAATAACTTGTTTTCTACTCATCAGATATTTCAGAACTTTGGTACACTTATTACAATTATGTTTACCTATAGTTTGTATCAGAATCAGCCCTCTGCCACATTTCCGTTTCGTTTTATTAGTTTTTCCTGATTTCTCACTAATTACTTATCATGCACATAGCTGGTTTTGCAACTGGGCTACTCATATGAAGCAGTTATTAGTGGTAATACAGTTAATATATATCAGCAATCTTAGCAGTAATACAGCATAAAATTGCTTCACGCGCCGCAGTCACTCGCTACACCTAGCCCTACCTACCCTTCTAATTTTTCGTTGCCTCAAGTAGACTGAAAGAAGAGAAACTATATATTTGTATAAACAAATCAACCTTGAATATCACTTTTCCCTTCTTGGCATTAAGTCTATAGGCACCATACACGAGCCATCTAACCAAGTGGCGACCAATGGTTTAGTTCAGACACCCATTTTAGTCATTAGTATTTTTCATCCATACAGTCCCCAAACCTCGCTGCATGGGATTGCGGTAAAGTGAAGGTGGAACCATTGCCTCATATAAGCATTATTTACAAATTCAAATAATACACAAAAGCCCTATTATTTCTATTTTCACATAATTACATTACGCGTGTGTTGTGTGTTTTGTATCGGACATGTTGGCAACTACTGACGTCAATGTGTGCGCCTCATGAGCGCTCGCCGCGGCTGTTTCACATACTAAATACGCTGATGAACATCTGACGAACCTCTGGTTGTTAAATAAACAATAAATAAAAACACATATTTACGTGACTTAGCACACATATCCGGTGTAGTCGGTGCAAAAGCGATCAACACTTGCACTACTGTACGTCTTTTTGACCTCGCCAGCCATGTGCTGTTTGTTTTATGCTGTGCTAAAGCTGTGCCAATACACCACCTCAGACCCTTGCTTGTAGTAGGCCTACCAGCAGTAATTTTCAGCTAGACAGTGCCTAACCTAGTAGTGGTCATAAATTCTATCTTAATAAGGCTTTAGGCCTACATACAAAAACAAACCTAACCTGGAGCAAACACCCCAGACCCCCTTGCTTGTGGTACAAACAGTAATTTTCGGCCAGACAGAAGCCAGTAGTTTCTTGCTCGGCTTCGCAAGCCAATAGATTCTCGCTCCCATGCATGACCTGCGTAGGCTAGTATATTTTGTGTAACAAACATTGGCAACGGTAACCTGACGTCAATGTACACACCTGTGCGGGTGTCGGTAACAGTTGAAAACACCTAATGTGCCTCCTTCAGAAGTGGTTGAGCAATGACAATTGCAGTCATAGAATGAACAAGAAATAACGACTAAAGTCAGATATTTACGTAATTTAGCACACATATTCAGTGCAGTAGTGATAATGCACAGTAGGCTAATTTCAATTGGTAATGACTCCCAGAATACAAAATAACGTCTGGAAATCATGAACATGACATACATTATCGAAGTGCTAGTGTAGGATCCAGGTTTATCACACCCTAACAATTACCAAAAAGGAAAATTACTAGTGCATGAGACAGGAACCTGACTTTCACAGTTTCACCTACATGGTAAGTGATAATAATTGATTTTCATACCTTTTCAGGGGTTCCACGGGACAGTACCTATTGAAATTGTCCTTCATTATGACTAATATACTGGAAATATGTGCTCAATTACGTCATTATGTGCGTTTCTTTCTTGTTGAATTTCAACTACGGCGGCCATATTGCTCACTCCAGCTGAGTGAGACATAACGAGATATGACGAGACATTGATGCCACGGCAGTGTGCCCAATATGTAAGATATAAAATACACCACCACTATGAAATATGGACGCGTTAGGCTGCAACCATTGTCAAAATCATTGATCTGGACGTGTTAGGCTGTAACCATTGTCAAAATCATCGATCTGGACGCGTTAGACTGTAACCATTCTCAAAACAATTGATCTGGACGCGTTAGGCTGTAACCATTGTCAAAACCATTGATATGGATACGTTAGGCTGTAACCATTGTCAAAAACCATTGGATTGGGCAAAACGAAGGTTAGGTTAGGTGTGGTGTAGGTGCGGCCAAAGGCCGCGGTAAGATAGCGGGGCAAGGTTTACAAAAAACCATTGACCTGGGCGGGTTAGGCTGTAACCATTGTCAAACCCATTGGATTGGACAAAACAAAGGTTTGGTTAGGCTAGGTAGGGGCAGGTGACCTCGTAGTTCCGCCCCTTATAACAACAATAACTGCTACTGCTAGGTTAGGCTAGGCGTAATCTTCACACAAAAAATTATGAATTGAGATTGGCGTTCTTTTGTTTTAGAAAACTGCCTAAATTAGTACCAAATGCGTGGGGTTGGCACTAATGTTCCAACGCCGAAACTGGATGCCAGAGCTGGAATTTTTGCTATATAAGTCATGTTATAATTTGGGAGGGTTGGTGGGTTATAGACAGCCGAGGAATGAACATCATTCCCAGATCAATTTTGAATCATTAGAAAAGGTATTTATTGTAAATTTCACAAGTTATTCTCCCCCCCCCCTGAATCATTAGAAAAAGTATTTATTGCAAATTTTACAAGTTATTTCTCCCCCCCCCCCCCTCCTGGGTTCATGTCTCCTGCAATTTACGTAGTTATTTAGTATCAGTCAAGACATGCACATCACTTCATTGTAGTAATACCCAAAATATAACTACGGATGGCTATATAAGAATTGTTTTTCTGAGCTTTACGAACATTTGAAAACACCTAATATGCCTCTTTGAGAAGTGATTGAGCAATGACAATTTCAGTCATAGAATGAACAAGAAATAACGACTTAAGTCACATATTTACGTTGTAATGACTCTCATAATATCAAATAAGGCCATCGGCTGCAAGAAATGTAGGTATTCAACTAAACAATAAAGACTGCACTAAAGCTTTTGCAGATTACTTCCAGAAGCTACTAAACGCAGAGCAACCTAATGAAAAGCTTATTTTCCATGAGCCTCCGCACAGGAACCCTGATTCTCAACCGCCTACAAGAGAAGAAATAATCAACATAATTTCGAATGGTCTCAAGAACAACAAGGCTCCAGGTGAAGACGGCATAGTAGCCGAGATGTGGAAACATGCAGATGACCAGTCCTTACAGAACATCTATCAAATCATAAAGGACATATGGGCAACAGAGTCCCTACCCGAAGGTTGGACGTCTGCTGTGATTTATCCCCTGCACAAGAAGGGAAGTAAGACAGACCTCAACAATTATAGGGGTATTTCCTTGCTACAAATTACCTACAAGATCCTCTCTGTAGCCTTGCTCAATAGAGTCACTGCACAGCTAGACTCAGAATTAGGTGAATACCAGGCTGGTTTCCGTATGACCAGATCTTGCCCAGAACAGATACACAATCTTAAGACAGTTCTCACCTACACGAACCGAGGTGGCCATCCATGGGTGGTGGTTCTAGTAGATTTTCAGAAAGCTTATGACTCCGTGGATAGAGATACCCTTTTCTTCATACTACGGGAATTTGGTCTGGATGGGAAGACCCTAAGATTAGGCCAAGCCACTCTGAGAAACACGACGTCCAAGGTCAGATTCAGAGGTGAACTATCCGAAAGCTTTCCAATCAGAAAAGGAGTTAGACAGGGTGATGGTCTCTCCTGTATTCTCTTCAACTGTGTACTGGAAAAGATCATTAGGGAATGGAGAACGATGCTACCACCGGGAGCTGGACTGAAGCTTGGTTACAAGAGAGACAACCTCTTCGTCCCTTGCCTAGCCTTTGCCGATGACCTCATTCTACTGGCAAATAACATAGAGGAGGCTACCTACAACCTACAGAGTCTTTATAGTGTAGCAGTTAAGACTGGTTTGAAGATCAACATCCAGAAGACTGAATTTATGACCAATATCAAGGAGGCCCCTTCTAATATTCCTCTCACAGACACTACCATACGAAAGGTACCTGCAGTTAAGTACTTGGGAGAATGGATTTCTGCGAATCAGAGCGAGAACCTAGGCATAGATGCCAGATGTACAAAGTTTGAAAGGGCGTATCATTTCTGTCGTAGTATCTATTCATCTAAGTGCCTCTCCAAGAACCTCAAACTCAGACACTATAACTCCGTCGTCAGGCCATCTGTTCTGTATGCTTCTGACTGCCGTGTAATGACCAGAAAGGGTCCACTCAGAAAACTGGAGTTAATATAATCTCTAATTATTGTATTTTTTGTTTCATGTTATTTTACACCAAAACCAAATGGATAATCGAGCTATGCCTGCCATTTCATACTTGAATAAAAGTGAGGTGGCCTATGAGATATTGATTAGAAATGGATCTCCATCCTATCATCGAGAATTAGATGTCATTGCTTTAAGGAAACTAAAAGGTGTGCCTGTTGTCATTCCCTCTCATGACAATATCTGTTGGGATGTAGGTAAGTATGACATTGTACCCTCTGTTTCTTGCTTATTGGATTCGTTAGGTGGTTTGAATTGTGTTGGAAATCAGTCTGCTTCGCAATTGAATCGTATTAAGTACAGATCCATTCATTGGATTAATAGATTGCACGACTTGATTGAAGTTTGGTCACGAAGTGATAAGATATTTTCTGAAGAGTTATCTAGATTGCGAGCTAAACTTGTTGAGTATTATGACCAAATCTTTGCTGAGGTTTCTGAAGGTGAGAGTAATGATTCTATTGTGTGTGCGAGTGGTGGTATTAATAATTGTGATGAAGCGTGTGAAAATAGTGATGGTCTTAATATTATCGAGAATTTAGAACGTGTGTCATTGAGTGAAAATGAAAACATGGTAGATAATTTTGAATATAGGAATACTTCTGATGTTAATAGTCTGGTAGGGTCGTCAATCAGTTTATCCAGGGGTAGGTCGTGTACAATTAGGCCTGATGTGAACAAGCAAAGCAATTTCATAGAAAAATGTAACTCGGTAAATACTTCTGTACCAAATGTTTCTGCGATTAGGACTCCATTTAATCTGAATTATAGCTGTTCTGGTGTTAGCAAGTCTGTGCAGACTGGGAGGAGTCTATTAGATAAAAGTGAAGCGATTGATTGTGATATTTTCAATCCTCTATTGAGAAATTGTGCTTGGTCTCAGAGTAACGTACCGATGCATGCCATGCCTGATAATGGTGTTAGGTTCCAAAATATTCCCAACCCTGTGAATTTAATTCTAAAAGACTTCCATGTGTGCGATGGCACTGATAGTGACCTATTGGTAAATTTTTAAGGAAGGTGATAGAATTAAGAGATGCTGCGGTCATGTATGGGTTATCCGAGTTGCAAATTTTTAGGATCGTATGTACGAATGGTTTACTTCGAGACAAGTTACTCGAGTGCATGTCTGCTAATTATTCTTTGGAATATTTTCAATCTGAAGTTTTAAATTATTTTATTTCCCCTCGTCTGTTGTCTGATTTACAAAGGGATTATTTGTTTCGAGTACAACGCATGGACGAAACGTTAAGTAATTATTTTATGGACATCAGATGGTATGCTAGGTTATTTGCTGTTGGGTTGTCTGAACAACAAATCGTTACTTCAATGGTGGAGGGAATTAATCCTAATTATGGATTATCGTTAGCTATGAATACCAAACCCAAAAGCTATAAAGAGTTCAACGATATTATCTTCGAAGCAAAGTTAATAAAGCTAATTTAAGGCGCATGGATGGTCCAGGGAGGTTATGTTCTACTGGTTTCCCTCCTTCTGGAGCTATTGTTGATACTAATTATTTTCAGAAGCGTGAAGAGATGCAGCATGCTGACAGATATAACCAGCCTGACCAGAGTAGAAATATTTTTCTTAGTAATGATTTTCAGCATAGTAGCGGAGAACTAGTACCAGTTCGTGTGGGTGCGGAGACTCCTCAGTGGCATAACTTCAAGAGACCCGATAGGGGTAGCAACAAAAGGTAGGAGATGCGATCTTTGTGGATCATATGATCATCTACGTCGATGGTGTGATGCCACTGTGAACCGTTATTATTGAATTTTGAGTTGTGTGATTTGTATTTTTCTAAATTGTATTAGACAGACGGATCATTCAAGTAAGAATAAAACTATCCAGAGGATATTTGGCAGTTATAGGGGTATATGCACCGGTTGAAGGATACTCGAAAGAAAGTGATATTTTGTATAATGATCTACAGAAGATAATGAATATTACTAATAGACAAGATATGATACTGTTAATGGGAGACTTAAATGGCAGAGTTGGTAATGAGAAAATTCAGAATAACATTGGTATTCATGGAGAGGTAACCCGCAATAATAATGTAACAAAATTAATAGATTTCACTATCTTCAATCAGTTTCGGATTATGAACACACTATTTCCACACAAGGACAGTCATAAATATACGTGGTCCCCAAGAAATCAGAAATCAATTATTGATTATATCATTTGTAATGGAAAATTGGCAGATTTAGTTTTGGATACAAGAGTTTATCGAGGACCTGAATTGGAAACAGACCACTATTTATTAGTTGCTCCTATTCGTTTAAAACCACGGTGGTTCAAGAAAAAGAAACAAAGAACACAGGAAAACGAAACTTTATATAAGGTTAACCTTTTAAATGATCCCAGTATAAAATGGCTATACCAAAACAGGCTTGATAATCACATTCAGATGATTCCACTTTCTGACGATGTCGAAGACGAGTGGTCCAATTTGAGTTCAGCTCTAAAACAGTCAGCATTTGAAAGTTTGGGAGAAAAAAGAAGATGGAAAAAGAAAAAGGGTTTAAGAATTTGGGACTAAGGAATTAAAAAAGTAATCTCCGAAAAAAGAAATTCATATAAAATGTTTCTGTCAACTGGTAAATTAGAAGATAAAATTGAATACCATCATAAGAGAGCAATAGCAAAAAGAGAAGTTCGGAAGAAACACAGGGAAAGATGGGAAAACTTTGTCTCGTACCTGGAGACTGACATAACAAGACCACAACCAGAAACCTATAAAATTTTGAAAAAACTAAATAGGGAAGTAAAAGAAGATGTAAAAATTAATGCAATATCCCACAAAGAATGGCTTGAGTATTTTCAGAGCCTTTGGTCGAGTCCAAATATTGAACAACTTGTTTTACAAGCATCTAACAACAAGTCATCGGAAAATATTACACTCGAAGAATTAGAACGGGTCTTGAGGAAACTTCGAAATGGGAAAACACCTGGAGAAGATTCGATAAATGCAGAAATGTTAAAATATTCAGGCGATGCCTTCAAGAAAAGATTTCTCAGATTATTGAATTTAATCTGGATGGGTAACAGGCCGCCAGAAGGTTGGCAAAAGGCAATAGTAGTTCCTCTTCATAAGAAGGGAAATATGAAAGTTTTGGAAAATTATAGAGGAATAAGTATACTTAACTCTGGATACAACATTTTTGCAAACATTGTTAAAGAAAAATTACTGAAACATTACTCTGAGTTAATAGGGAATGAACAACATGGGTTTAGAAAAGGTCGCACATGTGCAGATGCCTACTTCACCTTAAAAATTTTGATCGAAAAACGCAGGGAGTTCAATTTGGAAACACACATATCATTTGTTGATTTTAAGAAAGCCTTTGATTTTGTTGACAGAAACAGACTTATTGACATATTGGCCAGAGATGGTGTCCCCCAACAGTTAATTGATAACATTTCCAACATGTATAGTGGTACTCTTATTTCAGTAAGGTTAAGTAATCATAAATCCGAGTGGAAGCCAATCAGCAGAGGGGTAAGACAAGGCTGTGGACTCTCTCCATTGCTATTCATAATCTACATGAATGTTATAATAAAGGAATGGAGGTGTGAAAGACATGGTTCAATACCTATCAGCAGGCATCTAAAAAATTTAGATGCTATACTATTAGCTGATGATGTTGCATTGGTAGCAGCTTCTGAAGATGATCTGCAGTGGTCAGTTTTCAACCTCCAGAAAGTGGCATCAAAATTCAGCATGTGCATTTCTACTGAAAAGACTAAAGTAATGGCCTTTAAGGGTAAGGACCCTATCCCCAGTAAAATTTGTCTGGATGGTAAAATTTTAGAAAGAGTTAACGAATTCAAGTATTTAGGATATCATTTATCATTTCAAGAAGAACGAGACATAACTGCAAAAATAACTAATTATACCAGAACAACAGGAATCATCAATCACGTCATGAAGCCATCTCTTGTCCAAAGGCATACACGCTTGCGTTTGTATAACACATTAGCCAGACCAACCCTATGCTATGGCAGCGAGGCATGGACAATAAGATGTCAGGACATCTCCAGACTCACAGCACGCGAAATGACCTTTATGCGCCGAACAGCAGGCTATACTAAATGGGATCATAAGAGAAACGAGGATGTGCTGAAGGAACTAAAAGTGAAACCAATAACTGCATACATTTGTGACTACCAAGAGAACTGGAAGCATCATGTCCAAAGGATGGAACCTGGAAGATTTCCAAAGGAGAACCTTCGCTACCAGCCACGGGGAAATAGATCGATAGGACGTCCGATGAAGAGATGGAGGGAAAGTGCAAGACCGTAACGGGACATTTGGCCCAATACTTGGAAGGAAGATGATGATGATGATGATGTATTAGACAGACAAAATCATTTTCTTGTGTGCATGGTATGGGTATTTTGTTATGTGAGTACAATTTTCTAAATTGTACTAGACTGACAAAATCATTTTCTCGTGTGTATGGTATGTGTGGACGTTGAGTGATCGTGTATATTTAGCTTTGTTTTGGTAATTGGGTGGTTTGTTGTTGCTTTTGATGGTAAAATAAGTTTAGGGGTTTATTATATTTAATGGTTTTAAGGTATTCTTAATGTATAACAGAATATATAAATTGGGATCTAGTTAGGATATCATTGGGCATCTTACGATCCTAATATTATCAAGGAACGGGACTTGATTGGGTGATATAAGGTGTTCAAAAATGTGATGGCAGGTATTTACAAAACAATTCCTTTTGAGTCTCCAAGTAAGTGTCTAGAGTGCACTTTTAATCGCTTGTTGATTTCGGAATGTAACGACTTACAGGTGAGTTGAGGTTATAAGAAGTATGTCGAAAGGTAATTGTTGCTGTTGGTCGAAGAGAATAAGTCAAGGGTGATTATGGTGATGAGTCGACATATTAATAGTGTTTCAGGGTAATTTTATTTTGTGTATGTCGGTGTTCTAATGTGATCCTATTTATATTTTTGGTAGAATTTTGGGATATTTGTGGGTGGTAACTTGTTGTATGTAAGGTATGATTTTGAGGTTATGGATGTAGGAATGTAAGCTTTCTTATGTGATTTTGTTGGTCTGTACGTGTGTTCTGGTTATTAATTTATTGTAGAGTCCTTTGGTTGATCTTGGGATTTGCTTGGGATCTTTCATCGTTTTTTCGGATTTGCTAATGTTTCGTTATGTATGTAATTTCCTAAATTTGTGCAGATCTTTAAAATGGACACAACCTTTGTTTATCGTGTGGATGTATGTTTGAGTGTGAGATATTAGCTTTGCATATTAATTTGGGTGGGATGTTTCGTTTCTAGTTATGGTGTCAAAATAAGGTTAGGTTTCTAGCGATTTTTTGGGTTAACTTATTAATTTAATTTATTACCGAAAGTATAATCTAGTATTTGTTAAAATACCTTTCAATGAGGTAAGTATTAGTTTAAGAGAATTACCTTACGATCCTTGACATTTTCTGTATGGGATCTGGTTTAGGTGAAAGAAAGTAATTATTAGTTGTAAGTTTAGTGTTTGTTAATATTAAAGGGTAATGTATTTGTGTCATTGTGTTTGAATAGGCGTTTTAACGAGAACTTGGTTATATTCTGGTATTTCCTGGGTAATTTGTGGGTGGTAATTTGTAATTTTGTTGATTGTGTGAAATGGAGGTTATGTGAGTGGTGTTATGAAAGGGTTGTGTGTTTATTTTGTTGGTTTGTGCGTGTCGTCTGATTCTGCTATAATTTTCATTTTTGGGAATTTGTTCGTTGTTTGGTCGAATTTTATGGGCGATTCTTCTTTTGTTTTATCCTCTGGTTGGTGTGTGTCTGGTCAGGGTTTCTATGAGTGGAAACAGATGGGAGATGAAGGATTTAACCTGCATTTAGTTAGTTCTGAGAATTTTTTATTATTTTCTTTGGCAAGCAAGCTCATTTACATTTTAAGTCTATATCTGTGTAGGTGGAAAGTATTTGTTTTCTGTTAATAAGAGAGTTCATTTAATTTGGAAATAATGTCTGTGTAATGAAAAGATTATTTTGGTTGTTAACGATGAGAAATATTTATTACATATGAGTACATGAAATAAAAAAAAAAAAAACAAGGATTGTAAAACTTAAAACCTTGATTGTAAAAGATGTGGAAATTTTTCTTTTTTGGAATTCGATTTTGTCTAAACCCTTGCCAGATTTAATTGAAAGGTTATATATTATGCTGTTTCGAAAATAATTTTATTGTGTGCTAGTTGTAAGATCTTTATTACATGGTACTGTCGCAAGCGAAATTGATTTCAGCCCTATTTATTTGGAGATTGCTTCTGCGGTGAAGATTCTTTGGTGTATTATGTGAGTCAATCCAGAGCCCGGATGACTAAGCTGTCGCCGAGGGATCTGTACGAAAGGGAAACTACCTTCGTCTATGTTTGAAGACATCGTAGATACAAATTTATATTGTATTTGTACGAGAAAACCTGTATTTGTAATTTTGTGCCATTGTAAGATGCGTGATAGTACTAGCAAACGTTCTTGACATGATGTCAAAACCTGGAAACGAGATGCTAGTGTGATTTAAAATTGGTGGAAGAATGTGAAAAGACTTTATTTGGCAAGAAGAGTTCATATTCTAATATGTTGTGGTAAAAAAAAATACATGAAGGTTTGCATGTCAGCATGATGTAACTAATTTTATTTTCATTGACGTGGTTGTTGAACCAACGTCAAGCTTGTAGAGGGGGAGATTTGTGCCGTTAATATGTCACTTCTTACCCTTACTGCTCTGTTTAGTCGATGGTCTCTAGGACTCTGCCTGCAGTGGAGATATCAGTTCTTTGTTTTGCCGCTAGAGAGCTGCACCACGGTAAGAAGTTGATAGTAGCCTTGGGTCTGCTATATGTATCTTGTGGGCATGACCAGTCATCCTGATGTTTTGAAGACAATTGCTCTTTGTTTTGATGATGATTATGAAAAGATCTGTGAAGATCTTTGGACTGGAAAGAAGTGAGTAGTTATTTACTGCGAGTTCCCACACGGAGCTAAATAGCCTATGGGCCACTTAATCCTGCATGTATTTGTATTACACTAGTGGAGTGACTGTACCCTTCGACTTTTCGAAACTACTGCTGATATATATATTTTGTATGTAAATTTTGATATTGTAGGCTTCAGTTAGGTTTCGGTTATATTATTCTTTGGGAGTATGGGAGTGAGTTTAGTTCTGTAAGTGCCCCTCTGGCAATGTAGTATTTGTTTTGTTTTTTTGGATTTTCTGTTGGGTTTCTTAACTATGCATGACAGTCAGCTGGGATGTGAACAGAGAAGGATCGAGGGAGCCATTGCTGAAGTTCTGTCTTCTTATGAAGTTCTTCTGGAAATTAAAAGATTTTAATGGTGGGTTGGTTTGGCCATAAGTTTTATATGTATGACAACGTGTGTGAGATTTTGAAAATACGACGTGAAGTTCTTAAAGTGTTTGAAAGTACCTTACTTCATGCAGCTGATGAAAACTTCTAAGATTGAAATTGTAGGCTATTCCTTCGATGATAATGAGGCCTATATGATTGATAGTTGGGTAACTGTCGTGACATGTATGCTGGACTACATAAGTCTTTCTCCGTGCGAAGGCAAGTACTGGGAACGTGAACTATTTCCACATCTTCTAGTTTTGTTAAATCTAATCTTGTTGTTAATGTTATTGTAAATGTAATGTTGAAAAATGTCAATAGAAGTTGTTCATTTAAGGAACGCAAGTGTATCATTTCTAGGTCTAGGCTTAGTACTGTAGTCTCGGATTACTATTCTGGGTATGTTGTTTCTTTTGGGCCTGGTCATTCCAATTAAGGGGAATTCTCCTGCGTCTCACATTGTATGAAAGGACACAATGTATTAATTTGATCCTCAAGCCCATCTGTGCTGCTGAGTAGGGGCCTACCTCAATTTACGCTCCACGTTGAGGACTGGTTACCTGAATGTTCGAAATTTGATTGCTGACGCTGACAGCAGCCATCCTGAGCAGGGCCGCCGAGAGGATTTAAGAGCCCCTATGCATTGATCTTCCCGGGCAAGATCTTGATCTTCCCCCGCTTGAAATACGTTTAATTATTACTATCCACTACGGTACCAGCTATTCTGGCAAGACAATGCCATTTTGAGAAAAGCGTCTGATCCACAGTCAAAATTAAAAACATACAAATCTTATTCATAGAAAAAAACATACAAATCATATTCATAGAAAACATTTTAGAATTTATTTTATGAAATATCTTTCTTAAAGAGCACGAGTAATTTAATACAGTTAACATTCATAGGGAAATATTTTGCAATTCTCTAAGTCTTCACGCTAATTACCAGTACGGTACGTACCGTAATAAAAATAGAAGTAGCATTTTAAAACTCCGCATTACTTTGATAGCAGACTCAACGATACAATTTATAGCACATTGTTTCTAAAGAGTTATAACTTCTTGCTTATAGATCAATGTCAACAAATAACTTTCCTTGACTTCATTGATGCAAAGTGATCAATTACATCACCATAATTTAAAGACCTAGCAAGATCGCTCTCCAGGGAAAGCGAGCCAAGGTTATTTAGTCTTTCCTGGCACATTGTTGATCTGAAAACATTTTTTACTTCTTTCAGTTTGCTGAAGTATCTTTCAGCATCACCAACTGTCACAGGAATTGTACAGAACATCCGAATCGCTAAACAAATATTTGGAAATAAACTGTCCAGTTTTAGTTCTCTAAGACAGTTTAAAAGTTTCAGAGGTTTCTATGGGCCTGGCCCTAAATTA
Organism: Meconema thalassinum; assembly: GCA_946902985.2. Taxonomy (NCBI): domain Eukaryota; kingdom Metazoa; phylum Arthropoda; class Insecta; order Orthoptera; family Tettigoniidae; genus Meconema; species Meconema thalassinum. The sequence continues at coordinate 198,609,140 of OX336395.1, forward strand.
GATGTTTGAATTGATTTTATACATTTCAGTTTATCACTGATCTCTCTGTTATTATCTACAAAATACTTTTCATGCAAAATAGCACCCATATTTTCAAGACCATGTTCTTTGGAAACTGTCATAAACACTTAAATATGTCATTTACGTTTTCCACTAGAATGATACGATTCGTTATTCCACAAACAACTGAATCAATTACTCTATTGAACACATTCACTCTGAACTCCCATTCTTCATTAGCTTCCCCTTCACTCCCACGAAATTCTAGAATATCTTCTTTTCTTTCGTCCGTGGAAGTTTTTGCCTTTTTCACTCTCATCTTAGTAAGCTCTGTTTCTGCAGGAATATCATTTGATAATGAAGTGGCCACTAGCTTTGCTTCATTTAATAACTGATTCCATTTATCACGCAGTTTTTCAGCTCCTGAATTAGTTCGCGAATGTTATCAACCTCCACATCAAGAGTTGCATCACGAGCTTATAGAACTTTGTTGCGAATATCAATTGCTGAGAGAATTTTAAACCAGATGGTTGCCATCAAAGTGCACTTAAATGATTCAAGGTATCTTTTTATTCCCTTCAATTCCGTTTTACACTCAGCTGAGAAATTTAAATTCTTGCATTCATTTAATGCATGCTTGATGAGTGATAGGTGTTTGCCAAATGGTTTAACACTGTCAACACGAGCTGACCATCTTGTTTTTGATAGGTCGTGCAAGGAACAACCTATTTTATTCTCTAGTATTTCCCATCTCGGAGGACTTGTGAAATTAAATGATACGTTTATTGAACCATACCGTACCAAAAAACGTAATTACATCTTCACAACATTCAGCAGGATTCATACCACACAGATTTAGACTGTGTGCACCACAGTTACTAAACGTGGCAAAAGGATTGTTATCACTTATAATGGCCTGCGCGCCATTGCATGCACCAGCCATATTCACTCCATTGTCATGTATCTGCCCCCTGCTATCTTTTAAAGGGATTTTGTGCTTATCTAATTCTTCAGTTATTGCATTAGCAATGTCTCGTCCAGTTTTCTTGTTGCATTATACAAAACTACGGTAATAAACCTCTCCATTACATTATATGAAGAAGCACAGTCCAGAACATACCTCAAAATTATTGTAATTTGCTCTTTATGCGAAGTATCCGGAGTAGCATCAGCTACCGTAGTATTGCGAATACCGTACTTACATTTTTCCCTTTCTGAGAGTACAGCCTGAAGGACCTTGTTACTGCAAGCTGCAATGAAGTCGTTTTGGGAATATGCGAAAAGATAGTGAGCTTGAAGTATTTTCCCATCTTGCTGTGACTCTTGAAGTTTCGTCACGTGTTCACGTAACAGCGGATCATATTGAGCGAGCAGCTCAATAATTCCGAGGAAGTTGCCATTGTCCGATGATCCTATTTTGCTAGAAGAACCCTGAAATGCCAGACCCCTCTCACTAGGAAATAAAGTAACAGACAGAATCCTGTAAATTAAATCCCTCCAATATTTCAGTTTAGAGACACTTTCAAAATTCAAATGAGACTGAATGTCAGTTCCATGTTGAATTCTTCTTTCTAATCCTCTCCATTCAATATAGCATTGTTTGTGACTATTATAGCACTCAATTCATGATGAGCTCGCAGCTTATTATACAGCTTACGCCAAGAATGATCCTCTCAAAGATGGCGACAAGTAACAAATCAACCAAGTGCGGCCAGTGTAAAAAATGTGTAGCCTAACTGATAATGAAGACTACTTAATTTGTGATGGGGAATGTGGTAAATCATACCATAGAACCTGCGTAAACATAAAGAAAAAAGTTTTTTAACCGGCTTTTTTCCGACAAGGCCAAGCAATGGTATTGTGTCGATTGCAGTGCAATGAGTAAGTCAACTACGGATGAGGTTTCTAAAATCGCGTCGCCAGACGAGAATGTAAGCAAACCAGATTTACACGATCTTGTTTGTGAAATCAACCTCCGACTGACAAAACTCAAAAACGTTGAAAAGACTCAGAATGACATGCTTAAGTCCGTGACATAGGCTACTTTTCTGATTGTTTTGATGGTATGAAAAGTGACATTTCAACTGCCGCACAAACTCTGAAGCAAGCCTTGTCAGAAATAACAAAGCTCAGCCAAAGAGTTTGTGCGTTAGAGAAGGATAAGAATATTGCCTGCAGTGAGGCCAAATTGTTAAAGCAAGAGAATCTCGAGCTTCAACAGTACGTTCGGCGAAACAACTTAGAGCTTCATGGCGTGCCGCACACTTCAAACGAAACCCCCGTTCAAATTGTCAAGACTATCGCTGACCAATTGGGTGTCACAGTTGTTGAGTCCGATATTGACGCCTGCCATCGGCTACCACAAAGCAGAGAAGGTCTTCCACCTCCTTTACTAGTAAAATTCTGCAGTCGGCTAAAAAAAGAGGCAATTCTAAAAGGCAAAAGATCCAAACCCAACCTGAACTCAAGTGATGCAGGAATCAATGGAAGGGCTAGGCCTATCTAACGAGCATTTGACGCCAGCCAATAAAGTACTTCACAAACAGGCAAGAGACCTCCGTAATTTAGGTTTTAAATACGTCTGGACCCGGGACTGTAAAATTTTCGTCCGTAAATCAGATAGTGACAAGGCTATCAGGATCACCTCACCAGAAGACATTGAAACGCTACTAAAAGACTCTTCCATCAACAAGGCTCAGCCATCCCATTCACATATTAATAATGAATCAAGACACGGACCTACTAGTTGATGTTGACTTACACACATCAATTGATGAGCGTAAATATGACTATCCACGACTACATAGCAGACACTAAAAATGAGGTTAGCCAAATTAAGTGTCTTTACCTAAATAGCAGAAGCCTAAAAATAAACTAGAAGATATCGAGATACTTATACATATTGTGGAAAATCTAGATGTCATAGTGGTAACCGAGACTTGGGTAAAAAGTAATGAAGCTAAATACTTCAACCTAAACAACTATTCTGTTGCATTTGTACACAGAGACAATCAGGATGGTGGAGGTGTGGGAGTTAATGTCCACAAAAATGGAATACAAAAGTTCTTAACCTAGTTGAGATTAACCATAGCTTAATCCAGTTAGAGCTTATAAGAAATGATACTGTTCGTTTCAATAACCTGAATACTATTAATATAATTGCAGTATATAATCCTAACATAAATAACGCAACAAAATTCATGCAATCTCTAGAGCACATTCTCTCGAAAAACAATGCCAATCTTTCCGTATGCATTGGTGATACAAATATTAACTTATTAAACAAAAATAATGTAACCAAATCATACCTCAATCTACTATCAAGCTATGGTTTCACACAAGGCAATACTCACTATCCAACAAGAATGAGTGAATCAACAAGTACACTCCTTGATCAGGTGGCCACTAATAACTGTAAATATGCCTATAGAATAAGCAATATAAATAGTGATATTAGTGATCATAATATTCTTGTAACTGAGATTTTCTGGTCAAACTACTATCCAGGCAAAAACCCAATCTCGAACATGGCATTTAAATACGCCCCCAACAAGCAAAGGTCTAGTCCAAAAAACGCGAATAAAAATTACCGGTACATGAACAAACACAAATTCTCTAATGATCTCAATCAAATAGACTGCTTAGATGATCTAAACGAAACTTACATCGCCATGAAACACAAAATCTTGACACAGACACCCAACAAAGAAAACACAGACTCACCTTTGAAGGAAATACACCAGAACCACAAAAACCCATGGATAACAACAGAATTAATTCAACTAATAAAACAAAGGGACCTACTACATGCTAAACTTAAAAGTAGCATTCACAGAAACAACAACCTCTTAAAGGAAGAGCACATAACATGTAGGAATAAAGTGACAGCTTTAAAACGGAAACGGAAATCCTCATACTATGAACATAAATTAACATTGAATGCCAATAGCATAAAAGATACTTGGAAAGTAATCAATGAAATGATCTACAACTGCACAACTGAAAACAAAGATCAGTGAGATAATAATTGACGGTAAATCTCTCACAGGAAAAGAAAATATATGCAATGCTCTAAACACTCACTTTATAAACATAGCACACAAATTAGCCAAAGACATCCCCCCAGTGAAGAAAGTTAATGAAATTAATGTCAACACAGATTCCATATTTATGATCCCGACTAATGAGATGGAAATTCGCAATATTATATTAAGCCTCAAAATGAAAAGTAGCCAAGACAAAGATGGTATGTCAGTAAAATTGTTAAAAAACTCCATTGACATGCTCAGTAGCCCACTAACTACTTTAATAAATTTATCGTTAGAGACTGGTCTGGTGCCTGAGGATCTAAAAATAGCACGAGTCATACCAGTCTATAAAGGAGGTGACAAAAGCAATCCGGACAATTACAGGCCCATTTCCATCCTCCCACCCATATCCAAGGTACTCGAAACAGTAGTAAAAAACAGAATTGTTAATTTCTTAAATAAAAATGATTACTTCTACAAAGGGCAATACGGATTCCGAGAAAATTCAAGCACAGAAATAGCCACAATTGATATTATCTCTAACTTGCAGGATGTCTTTGACAATAAGATGACAGCGAGTGGTCTTTTCATAGACCTGAGAAAGGCGTTTGATACTGTTGACCATGAAATTCTTTTAGGGAAACTTGATAAAGACGGTATCCGAGGAGTAGCTTGGACATGGTTTAAAAATTACCTATCTAATCGTAAGCAGTATATTGAAATAAATGGCTACAGAAGTGAGGAAGTTAATATTACCCACGGTGTGCCCCAAGGATCAATACTGGGTCCTTCCCTCTTCTTAGTATATATTAATGACACAGCAACACTCTGTTTTCATGGTAATATAACGTTGTTTGCAGACGACTTAAGCATCTTTTACAATGCGTACACCACCGACACGCTGATTACACACATGCAGGAGGACATGAATACCATACTTGGCTGGACCCAGTCAAATAAATTAACAATAAATGAAGATAAAACAAATTATTTAATAATATCTAAGCGTAGAACAAAGTTAGACATCACTCAGAATATAATGCTGAATGGAAAAGCAGTTAAAAGGGTCTCATCTGTCAAATACCTAGGCCTAATAATAGATGAAAATCTCTCCTGGCAAAAGCACATTGATGCATTAGTAAAAAAAATATCACCTGCCGCTGGGATGATAAAAAAAATTGAGCTACTATATCCCAAAATATCTACTCAGGAAAGTGTATTTTTCCTTAATCCATAGCCACTTACAATATTTGAATACAATTTGGATAAAATGCTCAAATTACCTAAAAAAGGAAATTGAGGTAATTCAGAATAGAGCCATAAGAAATATTTATAACTACCCTTTTTTTTTAACACCAACCAAACACCTTTACATTACGAGTAAAATTCAACCAGTAGCCCTAAATGCAGAAATCAAATCAAATGTCCTGATGTACCAAATCCTACACAAAGGTATCCACACAAATTTAAACTTCACTCAACAATCTGATTTACACGCTTACAAAACTAGACATGCAGATGACATAACACTTTTCCATATCAATTCCAAACAATATGGCAGTAATAGCATTAAGTATAGTGCCTTTGTAAAGTTCAATAGACTACCAGAAAATATAACAATTGCACCTAGCCTACCAACCTTTAAAAGGAGGCTAAAACAGTTTATGTGGAATGATTATAAAATGTCAGTTTGAAGAAATTTCGTAATCTGAGAAGACAAAAGAAGAACACATTGTGTACAAAAACGTATGAGAGCTACAAGATGATGTATATATTTTCATACTGAAAACTTTGTAAACTAAACATTGTATTGTAATTTGTCGCCAACAAGATAAAACTGTACAATTCCTTTGTATATGAGTCCTTGACTCGTTAAGGGATTAATAAAATGCATTATTATTATTATTATTTCCAGCCTTCGTTACTAACTAAAACTGACTTATGGAACTCAGAGTTGCGACCAAATAATCTGCAAGGAAAACAGTATATTGATTGATTTGTATCAGTCCATACTAACCAGTCTCTGCGAACACATTCTCCATTCTGTAGTTTTGAAAATAAAACTGTTCTCGGGAAAACTCTTGTTCCGTCAATCGGAAGATTATTATTCAGTGCAGGGGGACCTCTTCGAAAAATATGTTCAATATCACTTACACTTGGCCTACCAGGTTTTAATTTTCCAAGGTCGCATGCTACTTGCCATGACTCAAAGTTGCGAGCAACACTTACATAGTTTTTTGATTGTTCACCATTTTTGCTATTGTCCTCTTCTTCCAATGCGCCATTGGTGTCATCAGAGTTATTTTTTAAATTGTCACAATCATCATTCCTCTCTGAACGTGAAATGTCTTTATTCACTTTAACCAGAGCTTACGAGCTTGTGATTTGTTAAGATATTGCACTTTCAGGACCTTCACTATCGACACTGAATTTCACACCGACCTCAAACAATGTTCTACTACTTTTATTAATACCGTCCAAACTTTTGTTTCTTTCCTTGCGCTTCTCAACTTCTGACTTATGCTTATAGTTGCTCATGGTACAACATATAACACTACACAGTATGACGATGAAATGGTGAAGAAACATGATAGAGACAACCCAAATAATAAATTTATTAAAGCACAAAATATGCAGTATGAAATTACAACTAGTTTGAGAGACAACCCAAACTGTTACTACGCAGCACTGACACGTTATTTTCACAACTGCAGGCAACAGAACGATGGGCACTGTTGTCAGCCACCCACGAGAAATGTATCGTAACAACAATTCAAAAGACCACTTTGTCGCTGTCCGTAAACTGAAGAACCAACCAACGATTCAAAAGTATCGTATTTCAAACCAAAGTATCATACAACTCCCTCATCCAAGAAAGTGTAAGAAAACATGTCATATTATGTAATTATGGTAGCAAGCAGTACTACCATTTCTATGAAACGCATTATATTAACAAGCACACAAAGTAAGCTGCGTCTTCGTGTAACTAGAACTCGTTCAACAGTGCAGAATGATAGTAACAAGCTGCCAACAGCATACAAGTGTTGAGAGCTCAAGTTTCAATAATAAGAAATAAATGGCCTACTGTTAAACTAGTCTTCATCCCGTTCCTATTCAGCAAGCTCTGTATTTGCGACCGATGATACTTTGGTGAGGCTATTGTTGACAATCAGTGACAGGTCCCAGATGAGAGTCAGGCAATTTATTATTAAGGGTAGTTCATTGAATTAGAAGTAACACCGCACCTGTACCCTTCTTCACGGTTGTACATAACTATTCTTATTTCATTCTGGTTCGTTTGATAAAATGAGACTGATTTCTTCATCAAGTATCCTGGACCGCATATGCACAATGTAGACACCCAGATCAAACGGATTTCAAAGGCAGGCCTATCATAGAGGTAGGCTCATCATTATATATTATTATTATTTTGTGATTGTAATTATAATATTATCGTCCATTGTAACATGCTCCAAACTATCATATATCCCCTTTATATCGTACGGGTTAAAGACACTGATCGCGCGTATTTGACTAGGGAGAGTCCAAGCAAAGCGAGGTACTCCTGGGTGGAATGGTTAACACAGTATGCTCAACTAGCGCGAGGAAAACGGTATTCTGTTGCTTCTAAAAATGGATATCATTGTTCCGATTACTGGTTAATGGGTATATTAAAATAAAAATAAGTTGTTTTGTATAGCCGACTACCCATGTGAGATTCTCGAAGCGAAAAGTCATGTCCTGTGGTTCAGATTCCACGTAAAAAGAAGGTCCAGAGGCTCATGATCGCGAAATTAACGGTCACGTTGAACTACAAGCGTCCTTCCTTCCTTATCAGTACATAAATAGAAAAAAAATCGCAATTTCTTACGGGCCTCCATTGCTTAAGGGCCCCTATGCATTTGCCCCCCTTGCACCTGCCCTCCCCCCCCCCCCCCCTCCCGTCAGCCCTGATCCTGAGTGTAATAATTTCAATACTACCTTCAGGGAAATGCCACGTTGGTACCATGTTTCATGTACCAGGGCACTCGTCTCGAAACTACGGTACTGTAAAATAACATTACTTATACACACTCGCCTACCAACACCCCACATGTTATTAGATTAATTTCATTCACAGACAAATACAAGGGGTGAAGTTTAAACCGGTTCCCGAACAAAGCAACAACATTAAAATCAATGCCAGTTATTGAATATAAGTAGGCTAATTTTCCCCTCTTTAAGGGTACGGTAGCGTTAACATGGTACATACATTTAAAAATCTCAAAAGTATTTGTATCAGTGAAGGCCGGAAGTAAGGGTGCATTGTTGCACAACGATCAGATTACTTTAAGAAAAATATTATTAATATATTAATATTTTTAGATATAAAAGCTGTATGATCCTTTTATATGTTTAGGAATTCATAAGTTTGTTCTTTAATAATTCAGGAAATCTTAGAGTAAGTTACTGTGAACTGTCTGAGAAAGCATAGCGCGCAAACTGTCTAGGAGCGCTCGTCCGTTTGGTCGTTGCCAGCCCCACGCACCGACCAGATCTCGATAGAGTCACTCGGGGTAACTTTGTACCGGTCAGTATAACTTTGTACCATTCCCTCAGTTCATTATATTGAATAATTTGAAATCCATTTACTATGCTCTCTTTGGATTTCACAACCTCTCGACAAACTACGTTCTCAATTCATTACTTGCTGTCTTGACCAACCATTATAGAAGAGCTCTTTGTTGAAGACACGTGTTTAAAATTATCGCCGTTATTGGAGCTGAGTGGTGTGCCATTTTCAAGTTAATATTGTGAGTATATTTTTATAATCTTTCCTTAATAGTTATTTTAAAATAGAACTATAGATTCTGGTTACCTTAACTAACAAAAAATAATTAAGATAAGTGTGCTCTTTTTCTTTCTATAAACAAAATAGCACAATGATGCATTTCTGTAGGATTTTCAGGTTAACTTTGTACCGGTACAAAGTAACCATGATAGTGGTCGAAAATTAATGCTAAGACGAGACAAATATATTTTTATATTAATTTGAAAGGGATTTATAATATTTTACGTTTTATTACGGTAATTATTGTGTTTAAATATGAACCTCCATTGTGGATAAAAGAAATTCTAACCTAAAGAGAAAACTGATCTGCATATAACAATAACATCAAGTAGTGGTAATTCAAAACTGTATTGGGCCTAAAGTATATTAGAAAGAAAAAAAAATGTTGTTCATGCTAATAATAATTTCATTTAATTTCTGTTTTATATTATTCTAGTTGCCAAGAAAACCATCCGTGAAAGCAGGGACCAGGCAGTATGGAACAAAGACCCGATATACAAGTGAAAAACTAAAGGAAGTGCTGGATGATATTCGTCTTGGAAAAATCGGTCAGCGAGAAGCTTCTCGACTGTATTCTATCCCTAGGCAAACACTTGTTAACAAACATTCTGGTAGAGCAGGAAGACCCAATATTTTTTCAGCGGAAGAAGAAAATGCTTTTGTCCAACATTGTGTGCGCGTGAGTGAAATGGGCATCCCTATATCTATGTTTGATTTGAGGTGCATTGTAAAATCATACCTTGATTCTAACAAGAGAGTTGTGAAGTGTTTCAAAGGTAACATGCCTGGCTGGGAATGGGGAAAATCATTTTTGGAAAGACATGGTGCATGTATTCAGGAGAAATTTGCTAGAAACATTAGTAGAAAGCGAGCATCAGTGAATGAAGGTATCGTAAACACATTTTTTGAACATTATGAGAAAGAAGTAGAAGGTGTTCTGCAAGAGAACACATTTAATTATGACGAGACAGGGTTTCATGATACTCCATCTAGTGGGAAACTCCTATTTCGTCGCTCGTGTAGACATCCCAGAGAAAACAATGAATTGTTCTAAAGTGTGCTATACAGTCATGTTTTGTGGGAGTGCAAGTGGTAATTTACTACCTCCTTACATTGTTTTCAAAGGGACACAGAAGTGGAATACCTGGCTGTTAGATGCACCCCATGGTATAAAAATGAACGTATCTCAGAGTGGGTGGATGGAACAAAGCATATTTGATGACTGGTTTTTGAATTCCACTTCCTTCCAGCAGTAAATCATCTAGAAGGAAATAAAGTTTTAATAGGAGACAATCTTTCAGCACACATTTCCATAAAGACTTTAAAACTCTGCGAAGAAAATAACATAAGGTTTATATGTTTGCCTCCAAACGCTACACACATCCTTCAACCACTAGACATTGCTTACTTTTCGGCACTGAAAAGTAACTGGCGACATGTGCTCTCCGACTGGAGAAAAACACCACAGGGGAAGAAAAGAGCTTGTCTACCTAAAACAGAGTTTAGTGGCCTTTTGGCAAGGACACTCGAATTGGGACAGGCAACATCTGAGGCAAATTTAAAAAAAGGTTTTCAAAAATGTGGGATGTTTCCAGTGGACAGCCTGAGAGTTGCAAATTATCTTCCAGAGTACGCAAGAAATGAATCTTCAGTAACTCAAAGTGTGAGTGAAGAATTTAAAAATTACGTACAGAGTATTAGAAATGTAGATCTCACAACCAAGACAGTAAAACGATTTAGGTTGCCAGTTGAACCTGGCAAAAGTGTTTCTGCAGAAGAAGTTTCTCAGTTTTCGAAAAACAGAGAGTCTCAGGCTAAGAAAAAAAGGAAAAGTGATGAAACTGGGACAACATTAGAGAGTGTAGAAGATAGTGATGTGGGAACCGATATTACTCAGATTCAATCGACTTCAAAACAGATCAGCAGGCCGATAGGTAGAGGGCCCAGAACTCGAGGTGGAATAAGAAGAAATAATGCAACAAATAGAACAATGGGACAACTGGTAAAGAGTATAAACGAAAATAGTGAATTGGAAACTACAACTGGTATTTCATGGGACACATCTGCTTGTGTAAATGAAGACGTGGGCACTGAATCATGCAGTGTTGCTGATCCAAAATCTAGCAACAATATTGCTCTTGATTATTCTATTGATGACTTTGTTATTGTCTCATATGAAGGTTCTCTGTTTCCAGGAATAGTGACTGCAATTGAAATTCATGGCCCAAATACAAGTTATAAAGTAAATTGTATGACAAAGAAAGGACAACATTGGGTATGGCCTGAAAAAATTGATGAAATGTGGTATGACAAATATGAAATAATTAAAAAGTTAATGATAGTAGCATTAAACAAGTAAATAAGAGGGGTATGTATCAATTTAAAGACAGTATTTTGTGTTCAGACTCTGATTCTGATTGATTTGTTCTATATGAGTGATCCTACACTCAAAATGACTTCATGCTGTACAGTACTGCATCATGTTCAGGGATGCGTAATAGGTTACATTGTAGATCAATTGTGTTCTCTATGTTTTCTATGCCAATATATAAGATCAATGGAAGTTTTCCCTTTCTCTCTTTGTAATCAGATATTGATTTAAAATAAATATATTATAAAATAAGTGTGTGTGTGTGGTTTTACTAGTTCAGTGAACGTGAGATTTAATGTTAAATTGTATTCATATTTAAAAGTAAATTTCAAGTTCCGTGGTTTTAAATAAAAGCATTTAATAAGTAGATTCTTGTCATCTGGTCCAAAGTTACCCTATACTTTATGAACAAGAGAAATAATTCCATTTTATATTGTAAAGCATAGTTGGTACAAAGTTACACTAACTTACATGGTAACTTTGTACCACTATTAAAACATTTTTTTCTTTGCTTTAATATGAAAATAAACATTTCTGAGTAAATTAAACCTAAAAAAGAAGTTTTGATTTAACATAATATCCACATTTATTTCGATTATCGATGATACCATCTTCAGCCTTACACTAAATGTGAAAAAAATGGTACAAAGTTATCCCGAGTGACTGTAGTGAAGGGTATGGCAGAGATGCTAGACCGAGTAAGTCATATTCCAACAGTTAACTCGGCTGGTCGTTGCCCACTGATTGCAACAAGGAAGCCGAGGTGCGAACGGAGACAACCGAGAAGCTCCGTCAACAGGCTTGCGCGCACTTACGACACTCGCGGTTCTCTCTCGCCCTCGAGTATAACTTACGTTGTTTTGTTCCCGTGAAGGTTTTCATGTAGACTAACTTTAATCCGATGGCAATGTGATGTTCTATGAACTGCGACACTCTTGATTAATGAGGTTCTTTAGTTCTACCGCGCAATTGAATACAGTTTTCTCTGGTATCAAGCATTCTTTTACCCTACCACCACCCCGTTTATGAAAATAGTGCAGCACCCAGAGCAATTATCCGCCAGCCGCATCTGATTTGTATTAGATTGGTTGGACAGTACGGTGCATTATATTATTTACATCACAGGTACAAAATAATACCCACTGGATGGAGAAACTAATCATCCTACCGTATGTAAAACGCCAATCTGCGAATTTCTTCGAATCGCTCGAGTGCTATGATGCACTGGACTTCATTCTTTTATTATGTCTTACACTAGGGAAAATAATGAGGCGAAATATCACATGTTCATATTAGAAAGCTGTCCGGAATTGTACAATATCTATTAGTTTTCTATTTATCGTATACTAGCTGAAGTACCCGTGCTTCGCTACGCGTCATAAATAAATTAAAATGTGAAAGTGACAGTTAAAACAGGGGATAGGCGCGGTGCTGCGCAGAGGGAGATTAAGGATGGAACATTTTGTCCAACTACACCGTTCGGCGTTGACCGTGTTTTATAGCACAAATTTAGGTTTTACTCGCTAACCGTTGGAGATACCTTTCGGATAGAAAATGTAATTTTAAACCTCGTATATGCTATCAAAAGTTTGCTATTTCTTAGCGTTCACTTTTTATTTGAAATGGAAATATGAAAGTTTGAAACCAAAGGGTGTAGTGACGTCACTAAAATGGTCGCCATAGTGCAAAGTATTGAAATCAAAAGTAGCCTATATGTTAACCAGTTAAATCAGTTACTTTCATGTAAAATTCATGTAAGTCGGACCAGTGGTTCTTGCGTGATTGAGTAATACACAGACACACACCATCTCATTTTTAGCCTCGCTTCGCTCGCGTCATAGTCGTGTCATATTGTTATTCAATGACATGCAGGTTTAACCCCGTTAACACCCCTTTAGAACCTGAATATCCAAAAATCCCTCCTTAGTAGACATTTTCGACACACAACAAACATATCCCCTTCTTCTAACTTCAATAGTTTTGATTGGTCGATGAGAGTGAACATCCAAAAATCCTTCCTTAGTGGACGTTTTTATTCCAGAATTTCACCCCTCCCCATATGCCCCTTAAATTGGATTTATGAAAAAAAAACGGTCGAACATCTACCTATTTTAATTATTTATTCATTTATTAATTTTTAAGGTGATTGGAACTCGGAGAAAATCAAACTCCTCGTCTATGTCGTTTAAGAGATACACGCTCCGTTCGGAATCTTTCAACCCCCACTTTTCATCCCTTTCACCTCATAATATACACCACATCGAAAAAACATTAGACATGTGTCAGCTTATTTTAAATGATTAGTATATATGCCAAGTATCACATACCCAAATGAAACCACTCATGAGATATTGTTATTCAATGAAATGCACGTTTACCCCCTTAACACCTCATTAGAACCTGAATATCCAAAACTCTTTCCTTAGTGGACGTTTTCGACATACCACGAACTTATCCCCAAAATTTCATGTTTCTAACTTCAATAATTTTTGCTGGGCGATGATGAGTGAGTGAGTCAGTCAGGACATTTTCTTTCATTAATATTTGAGAATTTCACCCCTTCCCAAGAACCCCTTAAATTGGATTTATGAAAAAAAAAACGGTCGAACACCTATTTACTTATTTAAAGCTGTTTTCCCCCTGAGTTTGATAAGTGAGTAAGTAAGTCAATCAGTTAGGACACCTTCTTTCCTGTTCCCCCCCCCCCCCGAATTTCACTCCTCCCCATGGGCCCCTTAAATTGGATTTATGAAGAAATGGTCGAACACCTATTTACTTATTTTTAAGCTGCTTTTTCCGCTGAATTTCAATCGCCTATGTTGAATAAGAGATACAGTACACGCTCCGTTAAGAATCCTTCAACCCCCAATTTTCTCCCCTTTCACCTCATAATATACACCATATCGATAAACCCTTAGACATATGTCTGCTTATTTTAAATGATTAGTTTGTATGCCGAATATCACATCCCCAAATGAAACAACTCGTGAGATATTGTTATTCAATGAAATGCAAGTTTAACCCCCCTTAACACCCCTTCATAACATGAATATCCAAAAATCCATCCTTAGTGGACTTTTTCGACAAACAACGAACATATCCCCAAAATTTCAAGTTTCTAACTGTAATAGGTTTGTTGGGGGATGATGAGTGAATATCCAAAAATCCTTCCTTAGTGGACTTCTTTCCCCAGAATTTCATCCCTCTCCATGAGCCCCTTAGATTGGATTATGAAAAAACGATCGAACACCTATCTACTACTTTTTCAATCTGATTTTTCTCCCTGAGATTCTTACTTTTTGCCTCTGTCTTTTAAGAGATACTTGCTCCGTTAAGAATCCTTCAACACTCACTTTTCACACATACACCTCATAATATACACCACATCGAAAAACCCTCAGACATGTGTCTTCTTATTCTTAATGATGAGTTTATATGGCTAGTATCCCATCCCAAAGGAAATCATTCGGGAGATATTGTTATTCAATTAAATGCAAGTCTACCCCCTTAACACCCCTTTAGAACCTGAATATCCAAAATTCCTTCCTTAGTGGACGTTTTCAACATACAACGAACATAGCCCCTTAATGTCATGTTTCTAACTTCAATAATTTTGGCTGGGGGATGATGAGTGAGTAAGTCAGGACATTTTCTTTCAATTATTTTTCAGAATTTCACCCCTCTCATGAACCCCTTAAATTGGATTTATGAAAAAAAAAACGGTCGAACACCTATTTACTTATTTTTGAGCTGTTCTTCCCCCCCTGAGTTTGATGAGTGAGTGAGTTAGGACACTTTCTTTCCTGTTTTCCCCCCCAGAATGTCATCTCTCTCCAAGGGCCCCTTAAAATGGATTTATGAAAAAACGGTCGAACACCTCTTTACTTATATTTTAAGCTGTTTTTTTCCGCCGAATTTCAAACTTCTCGCCTATGTCGTTTAAGAGATACACGCTCCGTTAGGAATCCCTCAACCCCAATTTTCACCCCTTTCACCTCGTAATATACACCTCATCGATAAACCCTTAGACATATGTCTGATTCTTTTAATGATTAGCTTATATACCGAATATCACATCCCCAAAGAAACAACTCATGAGATATCGTTATTCAATGAAATGCACGTTTACCCCCCTTAACACCTCTTTAAAACCCGAATAACAAAAATCATTCATTAGTTGACGTTTTCGATATACAGCGAACATATTCCCAAAATGTCATGTTTCTAACTTTAATAGTTTTCGCTGGGCGTGACGAGTGAGTGAGTCAGACAGGACATTTTCTTTCAATTATTTTTACCAAAATATCACCCCTCCCCATGGGCCCCTTAAATTGGATTGATGAAAAAACGCTTGAACACCTATTAACTTATTTTTTAAGCTGTCTTTTTCCCCTGAGTTTGATGATTGAGTGAGTTAGTCAGTCAGTTAGGACACTTTCTCTCCTTTTTCCCCCCAGAATTTCACCCCACCCCATTGGCTCCTTAAATTAATTTATGAAAAAACGGTGGAACACCGACTTACTTATTTTTTAAGCTGATTTTTTTTCGCCGAGTTTCAAATTTCTCGCCTATGTCGTTTAGGAGATAGGCCTACACGCTTCGTTAGGAATCCTTCAACCCCCAATTTTTACCCCTTTCACCTCATAATAATACACCACATCGAAAAACCCTTAGACACATGTCTGCTTATTTTTAATGATTAGTTTATATGCCGAGTATCACATCCACAAATGAAACCACTCGTGAGATATTGTTATTCAATAAAATGCAGGTTTAACCCCCTTAAGACCCCTTTAGAGCCTGAATATTCAAAAATCCTCCCTTAGTGTATGGTTTTGACAAACAACGAACATATCCCGAAAATGACATGTTTCCAACTTCAATATTTTTGGCTGGGCGAAGATGAGTGGGTGAGTGAGTCAGGACATTTTCTTTCAATTTTTTTCTTCAGAATTTCACCCCTCCCGATGAACCCCTTAATTTGGTTTATCAAAAAAACTGTCGAACACATATAAGTTATACTTATTGTAAGCAGTTTTTCCCCCTGAGTTTGAAGAGCGAGTGAGTCAATCGGTTAGGACACTTTCTTTCCTGTTTTTTTTTTTACACAGAATTTCACCCCTCGCCATAGGCCCTTTGAATTGGATTTATGAAAAAAAAAACGGTCAAACACCTATTTACTTATTTTTTATGCTGATTTTTTCCCGCTGAGTTTCAAACTCCTCGCCTATGTAGTTTATGAGATACAGGCTCCGTTAGGAATCTTTCAACCCCCACTTTTCACCCCTTTCACCTCATAATATACACCACATCGAAAAACCCTCAGACACATGTCTTCTTATTTTTAATGATGAGTTTATATGCCGAGTATCACATCCCCCAGTGAAACCAATCGGGAGATATTGCTATTCGATGAAATGCAGGTCTACCCCCTTAACACCCCTTTAGAACCTGAATATCCAAAAATCCTTTCTTAGTGGGCGTTTGCGGCCCTTGAGTAAGCTGCATACCAAATTTCATTCCAATCCGTTGGGTGGGTTCTGAGATTTCGTGATGAATGTGTGAGTGAGTGAGTGAGTGAGTGGTATTTGACAAATATCTAGTAGATAGTGTCAAGTCTTTGTTATGCTATACTCGGTTGACAGTGCTGTGTGAGCAGTTGAGTAACTAACGGGATTTCAAGTAAAGATCCTCATTTTCTATACCGGTAGTGCAGAGCGCAATTGGCATCCAGACGGCCGTGTCTCGACTTGAGCTATGTTGCCATGGAAACTATCTGCCTTGCCATTCCTTCATGAGTATATTTTATGATTTGATTAGCCTGTTTTTGAGTGAAAAAGGGCTGAAATCAGAAGAATGAGAAAGACTATCGAAAATTCATGTAGCCAGCGGTTCCTTCTGGGTCCTAAACTATGTGTATGCAAAATATGGTTGAGATTGGTGGAACGGTGTAGATTTGTATACGGAACCAACATATATACATACATACAGACTTTCACTTTTATATATTAGATTGTTTTCATAAACAGAAAAATATTGAGCATAATGCTCAATTGCAACAAGCAGTGGTTTGTTTACGTTCGTGATTAGTGTGAACTATTTCCAGTCTTGTAATTATCTCACAACGTTCCTTTGAACGTTTGACGGTTATCTCGTAAAGATTTCGTTGCTTGATATATAATTTCTGTAATTGAGTAGAGCGCAAATTCCCAAGAAGAAGGAGAGGAATGATATATACAGTAATTCGACTTACTACTATATTCTTAGCCCATTTTCATCGATGACAAAAAAAATAGGCTTATGAGATCACATTTTGTCCGTGTGTCTGTCTGTGTGTGCGTGTGTGATGGTGTGTGCCCCCCCCCCCTCCCCCATCCCCCTAATAACTTCTAAACGGCTGTAGCGATTTCAATGAAACTCGGTAAGTTCATAGCACTATTCCGGGCGACTCCGACCGTGCCCTTCAAATTTTGTTACGTCTCACCAATCCAACATGGCGGCTGTGCGAAATATTTCACCAGCATTCAATATCTCCGAAACTATTACCGATATCACCCTGGAATATTTTGCGGTAATAAAGGGAACTACTAAAAGTTCACCAAGTGACTTTTGAAAACCTGTTAACTACAAAACCAACATGGTGGCCAAGCGAAATTGCGACTTTTAAATAGACATCTCTCGCGATTTAACCAACCAAACGCTGTGAAACTTGGTACAGTATATGATTATACACATTGTAATGCACTGACATCTAAATTCGTTCAATTGTTTACATAACCTCAAGATGGTGGCTGTGCGAAATATTTCACCGGCATTCTATATCTCTGAAACTATTACCTGCATCAGCCTGAAATTTTGTACGGAGATAAGGCCACTACTGGAAGTACATCTATGAGAATTTCAAAAACCGGTTAACTAAAAAACGATCGTGGCAGGCAAGCGAAGT
Organism: Meconema thalassinum; assembly: GCA_946902985.2. Classification (NCBI taxonomy): domain Eukaryota; kingdom Metazoa; phylum Arthropoda; class Insecta; order Orthoptera; family Tettigoniidae; genus Meconema; species Meconema thalassinum. The sequence goes on from OX336395.1 coordinate 198,627,316, forward strand.
TGAAAGTTTTAAATAGACTTTTCTTGCGATTTAATGATCCAAACGCAATGAAACTCGGTACAGCAAATGTGTATACACTTTGTAATGCACTGGTATCTAATTTAGTTCAATTGTTTACATAACCTTAAGATGACGGCTGTGCGAATTTTAAAATTAAGTGTTTATTCTTAGTATCGTAATCATGCGATCGAAGTGAAAGTGTGAATAATGAACCTACGCAATAATTATCCTTTAATGGTACATGATTCAATGGCCTATACATATAACAATCCTACAAGGCGACCATCCGAAATATATAGACGGTTCTCAATATCTACGAATCTATTACAGCAATCAAACTGAATTTTTTAATGTTCATAGGGGCTATGGACATAAGTTCTCCTGTAGGACTTTCAATAATCTTGTGATAAATCCAACATGGCGGCGTCGAGAAGTATAAATATAGACATGGACGTTTCTCGCAATTTAATCATCCGAGTGCAGTGAAACTTGGTACAGTAAATATTGATACAAATGTGAATCGACTGACATCTAATTTATTTTAATTGTTTCTATAACCACAAGAAGGCAGCTGTGCGAAATTTTAAAATTTCGTTTTTACTTCTTGTGTCCCAATCATGCGATTGAAGTTTGAATAATAAACGTACACAATAATCTAAATGTAACATTACATAACTCTAAGACCTACATATATAAAAATCTAACATGGCGACCATCCGAAATAATTAGTCGGTTCTCAATATCTACGAATCTATTACAGCAATCAAATTGAAATTTTGTATGTTGATAGAGGCAATTAATATACAGTATGTAGGATATATGAAAATAGGCTGTTGTTCCCCATGGAACTTCTTGTTGACAATGGTTACAGCCTAACGCGCCCAGATCAACGGTTTTGTGTCAACCGTGCCCCGCTAGCTGCGCGAGGCCAAGCCCGCACCTACACCCGAACATTCTAACTTTCGTTACGTCCAATCCAATTTTACAATGATTATAGCCTAACGCGTTTAGATCAATGGTTTTTGACAATGGTTACAGCCCAGTGCGTCAGGATGAATGTTTTTTTTTAATCAACAGTGATTCTGTATCCCACTATTCTATCAACGGTGATTTTATATCTCACATGTTGGCTACAATGTGTGCGCCACTGTGTGTGTCGCTCAAGGAGTAATAAGGAGACTATTGCATGCCGAGAGTTGAAGTCTTGACCACGCCCCCATATCAGCTCGGCTCCAGCGTTAAATGGAGCCTACCGTAGACTTATTAGCCTACTTTCGATTTTTGCATAAAATGAAAGTAGACTTATGAGATCAACACAGGGCGAAAAATTGTGTGTCTGTGTGTGTGTGAGTCTGTCTGTGTGTGAGTGTGTGTACTCTGAATGTCTGTGCCCCCCCCCTATCAATTCGAACACGGTGAAACCGAATTGAACGAAATTTGGTACAGGGGTAGCACTAGCAGAGGGAACCTCAGTGTCATGTTTTATATAGCCGCCATCTTGATGGAAACGTAATGGTGGCCACCCAAATGTTCAAAGCTTAAATCAAATTACGACTAACCTAACCATCCGATCTCTACCAATTTTTTCAACAACATACCTTTATGTGGGGAGCATCCTTTGACCAAACAAGAAGGTCATCAGCCTAATAGTTTGTGGATGGCCGCCATGTTTGAGTGAAAATCGATTCCCCCTATTAATTCAAACTAGGTGAAACCGAATGGAACGAAATTTCGTACAGAGGTAGCACTAGCAAAGGGCACCTCACAGTCAGCTTTTATATCGCGGCCATCTTGATGAAAACGTAATGGCGGCCACCCAAATGTTAAAAGCTTAAATCAAATTACGACCAACCTAATCATCTGATCTCAACCGGTTATTGCAACTTTATACCTTTATGTATGTAGAATCGTTTGACCAAACTAATAGGTCATCAGCCCAATAATTTGCGGATGTCGGCTATCTATTTGTGCAAATCGATTCCCCCTATCTATTCATACACGGTGAAAACTAATTGAACGAAATTTGGTACAGATGTAACACTAGCAAAGGGCACCCCATTGTCATGTTTTATACCGCCGCCATCTTGACGGAAACGTAATGGTGGCCACACAAATGTTAATAGCTTAAATCAAATTAAGACCAACCTTAAATCTGATCTCTACCAAATTTTTCAACAACATACCTTTATGTGAAAAGCATTCTATGACCAAGCTACAATGTCGTCAGTCCAATAGTTTGCATATGGCGGCCATATATGTATGCAAATCGATTCCCCCTATCAATGCAAACACGGTAAAACCAAACGAAATTTGGTACGTAGGTAGCACTAGCAAAGGGCACCTCAGGGTCATGTTTTATATTGCCGCCATCTTGACGGAAACGGAATGGCGGCCACCCAAATGTTAAAAGCTTAAATCAAATTACGACCAACCTTATTATTTGATCTCTACCAAATTTTGCAACAACATACCTTTTTGTGGGAAGCATCTTTTGACTGAACTACAAGGTCATTAGCCCAATAGTTTGCAGATAGCGGCCATGTATGTGTGCAAATCGATTTACCATATCAATTTAAACACGGAAAACCGAAGTGAATGAAATTTTGTACAGATGTAGCACTAGCAAAGGGCACCTCATATTCATTTTTAATATCAGTATAGCACGTTGTATTTCTACAAGCTACTACAACCAACATTCAATTATACTCCTTGAAAAGGACAAAGAGTTATAACAATACCCATGGATTTAGGAGAAAGTAGGCTATATGTTCTTTACTGAACATCTTGTTTATTACTGGGATTTAACTATGATTGCGAGTAATAGAATCGTGAGCAAGTTTAGTATGACGTTGTACGTTTTGTCGATGGAAATCAAGGAATATTTGTTCTTTGCTGGCTAGCGTGAAATGTACGGCAGGCACAATACTTTTCGTCGCACTCGAATATTATGTAAACTGCCGTAAAACGTTTACTTTTACAACATATACTAGAGATATACATTCATCTACAATATTGTATAGTTGCATTTGATTTTAGCCTCTCAGCCCATCTATGGGGCCTTTAGAGCTATGTCAAGGGTAGAGACTTGTTTATGGAAACTTAATGGATTAGGAATGGTTTGGGTATGTTACATGGAATCAAACTGGCCAGAATATTTGCTACAACGTTGTATATATATGGTTCTTAACGCTCAATTCGGGTGTGCACGATTGGCTGAGTGGTTAGGGCATTGGTCTTTCATCCGGCTGGCCGTGGTTCAAATCCTATCAAAGTTGAACTTTTTTTCTTGATTTTTTTATATTTATTATTTCTTGAGTACTGAGACGTTATAAAATAAAGCATTATAAGGTGGATTTGAAATGAAAAATATATATTTAATTAAAACAACATTCTCCACCGGAGTGACATCTAAGAGTAATTAGTTGAACTATGTTATAGCAAACCACACGCTTCTAGATGTGAGTGCGCTCTATACCGGCCAGTTAGAGAACTCATGTCTACAGTATTATTGAAAAGTGTATTATTTTTGCTCATAGAGGGCACACATCCCCACGATAAGGCGCGATTATCACGGACAACGAAAATGACTGGCTCTGGTGCGTCCATTTTATGAACATTGATATAAAATATTGCAATTCTGCTGCTTATGAAATGCTCTCGCCTTAAACGTACAAGCACCATCAAGCAGTGCATTCCCTACGCCACAGAATGGTTTGGTTTACGCGCCATGGCCTGTCTTTCTCGTTAGCCGTGCGCGATTACAAATTAGCTGTGTAATAGGTATATTAAATATGTTTCTCCCAGTGATACGTTTAGAGCAACGAAGTTTAAATTATTGTAAGTAGTCAGTGTTAATATACTGAATACCTACGTTGTTTGGAGTGTATGCTGATGAAATTGCAAAATGCTGGGGGTAAATTATAAACTATGGTTTGAACGCCACTCCTCAAATCCAGTGTGCCAATTTGCACTTCGAATTGGAAGAAATTAGGAGGTGATAATGACAAAGAGTTGTAACTATACCCATACATTTAGGAGAAAGTAGGCTATATGTTCTTTCCTAAACATCTTGTTATAACCTGTAATTATTGTGGGATTTTAGGCAACCAGACCCCCACCACTGTATTCTTATCTTATGTCTGTCTGTTAGGTAGTCAGCCCGAAGGCTGGTTGGATCCTCAAAAAGTACCGCCGTTACGTTATGTGAGTAGATACCCACAAAAACCCAAGGCAGCACTATTTTGAGGCGTTCTAGGCAAGAAGAGGAGTGAGGTAGTTTGCCATTGCTTTCCTCACTCTTATCTTATACCAAATAATAATCAAATAATTACTGAGATACCAGTCAGTCTGCCATTATATTCACGAATGTGTATTATATAAATTTTAAATATTGAACCATAAGAACTGAGTGGGTGGTGGCGTTATTGTTTTTATTGCACGATTTTTTTGAAATAGGCCAGTTCAGTTTGGGTAACGAAATAAACAAGGCCTATGCTGAGGTTTGAGATTAGTTAGTTATTGTTTTAAGGGACGGAACTATGCTAATACATTCAAATAATGGCATATCAATCATTTGACACTCACAATCAATAAATCTGGAGCTCTAACCACGTTAAAAATATAGATTGAGATAGGTAAGCTAATACCGTTCATTAATTGACAAGCAGAAACTAGACCAGCTCATTCTACCTAGGCCGTAACTGATCACGAACTGAAGCTTGCTACTATCAAGGATGTGCAACTCACGCAGCAGGAAGCATTTCATGCTGAACTTTCTCTTTTATCTAAGCAAAGCGATCTGCTCAAGTCTTTGCTCTTTTCTAGACGAAAATGGTTTGTTAGGAGTTGGTGCAAATCTGCAAGTCTCAGAGGACAAAAATCACCACGTGATCTTGCCTTCAAAGCATCATGTTACTTCACTCATCATTCGTGAATTTCACTGTCGTAACCTGCACGTTGGGACTCGAACTTAACTGTGCATATATCTCGAGAAATATTGGGTCATAATTGGTATTCAGTAAGTTTCTTCTGTCATCCACAAATGTGTCCTTGCTTCAAGTTGATGCCCAAGGATCATGAGTGATCTTCCTTCGTTTCGCTCATCCCCTGACCAACCTTCTGCTTTAACCAGCGTCGACTATATGAGTACTTTTCGCTAGCAGCGTAATTCTCTAGGAGCGAAGAGAAAATTGTTCGGCAAGCTGTAGTCTCTCTTTTCGTTTGTATGACTACTGGAACCATCCAATTAGAGCTTGTCACAAACGCTTCTACGTCCTACTCCCTATTTGCCGTTTCTCGCTTTACGGCTAGGCGTGGAGTACCTTCGAAAATGTTTTCTGACAATTCTACCACTTTTCAAGGTTTGTCGGCTTCATTAGGCTATGGAAGAAAGAACTTACCTCCTCTTCTTCTGTCGTGGAACACATTTCCAATTTTTCCTACTCCAAAGGTTTCAAATGGCATTTCATCCCCTCCTACGCACCCGATCATGGTGGCAGACAGGAATCACGTGTCAAACTTATCAAAAGACACATGAGGAAAGTCTTAGGTAACCGCAGTCTAACATTAGAAGAGTTTAATTTTTTCTGTGTTCTGATCAAAAGTGTTTTCAATTCTCGCCGTCTACCTGCGTTTTCTAGCGACCCTGATGGTTTGCTGCCCTTTGCTGCAAGTCATTTCTTGATTGGTTGTTCTCTTCTGCTCCTCCCTCCTCCCCCCCCCCCCTGCTCGAATTACGCAGGGGTATGTCTCTTCCTAATTCTTGGCGCAGGATCGAATCCTTAAGAAATAGCTTTCTGAAGCGCAGGTAGTTGGAGTACCTCACTTCAAATCTGAGTAGGGAGAAATGGCTTCTATCCAACCCTAACATTAAGGTAGGGGATCTGGTATTTTTTAGGGGATCCAGTCTCCCCCTAGTGTGCATCCTGGGCAGAATAACCCAGTGTTATCCTGGTCGGAATGGTATGACTAGGAAGGTACCGATTTTCAGTCCTAATAGTCACACCGTATGACCAATTTCTATGATTTCTCCACCACCCCTCCAGTCTTTAGCTTCGTCTTGGTTTCTCTTATGGTGGTTGTTATCCCCCAACCCCAATGTAGTATATATCTTAGAATATACCAGAATTGGTTAGGTTCTCTTTCGCTTTTTCATTTTCTCTCTTCACTTACGGTTAGTGTTTTATTTTTTTACTTTCCATAAAACCACCAACAGGTGTCTTTTCCATATTGTTGTATGAGTCTTCAGTCTTTTGACTGGTTTGATGCAGATCTCCATGCCTCCCTGTCCTGAGTTAATCGTTTCATCTCTACATAGCTACCACACCCTACATCTGAGGCAATCTGTTTAACATATTCTAACCTTGGTCTACCCCTACAGTACTTGTCCTCGACCCTTCCTTCCATAACTAAGCTTGTTATTCCTGGGTGTCTTAGTATGTGTCCTACCAACCTATCTCTTCTCCTCATTAGCAGTCGCCAGAAACATCTCTCCTCTCCCACTCGTCTTAATACCTCTTTGTTTGTAACCCTATCTACCCATCTGATCTTCAACATTCTCCTGTAACACCACATTTCAAATGCTTATATTCTCCTCTTTTCTGCTGCACCAATAGTCCAAGTTTCACTTCCATAGAGCACCACGCTCCAGACAAAGGCTTTCAAAAATGACTTCCTAATACCTAAATCTATATTTGATGTCAGCAGATTCCTTTTTTGTAGAAATGCTTTCTTTGCCTGAGCCAATCTACGTTTTATATCCTCTTTGCTTCGTCCATCACTGGTTATTCTGCTTCCTAAGTAACAGAAGTCTCCTACTTCCTTCAGCTTTTCACCTGTCAATTTGATCTCCATAGAGGTTTCTGATTTATTTCGGCTGCATTCCAGTACTTTTGTTTTACATTTATTAATTTTCATCATGAATTCTTTCCGTAAGACGGAGTCCATACCATTCAAAAACTCATTCAAATCCTCAGGCTTGTCGGCCAAGATGACGATGTCATCAGCAAATCGCAGAGTTGAAATTATTTCTCCTTGAATCTTCACTCCCACTTTAAATTTTTCCCTAATTTCCTTCATTGCTTGTTCAATGTAAAGATTGAAAAGTATGGGTGATAAGTTGCAGCCTTGCCTTACACCTTTCTGAATACCAGCTTCTCTCTCATGTCTTTCAACTCGAATGACTGCTGTCTGGTTTCTGTATAGATTGTATATCACCCTCCTATCCCTGTACTTTATTCCAATCGATTTCAAAATGTCAAACAATTTAGTCCAATCAACGTTATCAAAAGCCTTTTCTAAGTCTACAAAAGCCATGAACGTTCTCTTATCTTTCCTTATTCTACCTTCCAAAATCAGCCTAAGACTTAGTGCAGCTTCCCTTGTTCCTACATGCCTCCTGAAACCAAACTGGTCTTCACCCAACTCCGTTTCTATCTGGCGTTCAATCCTCTTGTAAATTATCCTAGACAGGATCTTTGAAGCATGAGTAATCAAGCTGATTGTACGGTAATCTTCACATCTGTCAGCTCCCACTTTCTTTGGTATAGGGTTGATTACATTCTTCTTGAAATCAGGGGGTACCTCACCTGTCTCATAAATCCTACACACCAAGTGAAATAACCTGATCAGACCTTCATCTCCTATGCAGCGTAGCAACTCAATCGGTATATCATCTATGCCTGGTGCTTTGTTCCTGCTTAAGTCTTCCAAAGCTCTATCAAATTCTGATCTCAATATTAAATCTCCTTTCGCATCCTCATCAATTTCCTCCTCCCTTTCCTTTACATGATTCTCAATCTCCTTTCCCTTATACAAACTCTCTATGTAAGCTTTCCATCTCTCAACCTTTTCTTCCCTATCTGTTAGAGGCTTTCCATTTGTGTCCTTAATATTACAGCACTTAGTCTTCTTTTCCCCAAAAGTATTCTTAATCCTTCGATAAGCTGTGTCTACTTTTCCTAATTTCAGACAATTTTCTATACCTGCACATTTCTCTTTCAACCATTCTTCTTTCGCTTCCTTGCACTTCTTGTTAACCTCATTTCTCAGACGTCTGTATTCTGCTTTCCCCTTCTCATCTCTTACATTCTCGTGTTTCCGCCTTTCATCCATCAATTCTAGTATATCCTGAGTGATCCACGGTTTTCTACCTATTCTTTCTTTCCTACCAATGTTTTCTTCTGCGGATTTTGTTATATCATTCTTCAAAAGTGCCCATTCGTCTGCAATTGAAGTTTGTGTAGGGTTTTTCATTAGTCCTTCCTTTATACTCTTCTTGAATCTTTCGTTTACATCCTTCTCTTTCAGTCTGTCTATTGCCCATCTTTTTGGCTTTTGACTTTTCTTCAGTTTCTTCAACTTTAATCTGCATTTCATTACAACCAGATTGTGTTCAGAGTTTATGTCAGCACCAGGATATGTTTTACAATCCAAAATCTGGTTTCGAAACCTCTGCTTGACCATAATGAAGTCGATTTGGTAACGCCCTGTATCTCCTGGTCTCATCCATGTGTATATTCTTCTATTGTGGTTATTGAATAAGGTGTTAGCTATGACCAACTCATGCTCGGTGCAGAATTCTACCAGCCTGCTTCCTCGATCATTCCTTTCACCTAATCCGAAATCTCCTACTATCTTCCCTTCTTTCCCTTTTCCTACCACAGCATTCCAATCTCCCGTTACAATAACATTTTCATCACCCTTGATATACCTCAGAATTTCGTCTATTTCTTCGTAGACCTTTTCAACATCCTCATCATTAGCTTGACTGGTAGGCATATAGACTTTTACCACTGTGGTGCAGGTAGGTTTAGTATTGATTTTTGCTACAATAATCCGTTCACTATATTGTTCATAATATTCCACCCGCTGTCCAAGTTTCCTACTCAATATGAGGCCAACCCCTGCTTGGCCATTGTTTGATTTAGTGCTAATGACCCTATAGTCTCCTGACCAAAAGTCCTGTTCTTCCTGCCAGCGCATTTCACTAATCCCAACCAAATCCAACCTCAAGCTATCCATTTCCCTTTCTAAGTTTTCTAACCTTCCACTTCCTAGCAGACTTCTAACATTCCACGCTCCGATCCGTAGAATGTCAGATTTCCTCTTTGTCACTTCTGTGATGTTAACCCCCTCTCGAGTAGTCCCCACCCGGAGATCCGAACGGGGGACTAGTTTACCTCCGGATTGAAATTTTACAAGGGAGGTGGCCATCATCACATGTAATTATGCATAGAGAGGTGCATATCCTCGGGAATAGCATACGGCTGTAATTTCCCGTTGCTTTCAGCCGTGCAGCAGGACGCAGTGTAGCCATCATTTGGCTTATATTATCAATATCTTAACCGTCTATAAGACTAGTAAGGAATTGGTTTATTCTGAAAGACTGCTACTCCCTTTCAGAATAAGTAAAGAGCAATTCTACTAACAAAAATACTAACCTTCTACCGTACTAACAATTAAATACCAAAATTCTACTAACGAAAAAAATACTAAAGTTCCACCAACAACAAATACTACCACTAAAACAGTCTGTCACCAGGCACACTCACATGCACCCTCACACATCACAGTCTACTGAAACAATGAACTAGAACTAATAAACAATGCAACTGCTCCCAGACACACTCACACACCACAGTCTAATAGAACAATGACATATATCTAATAGACAAACTAACTACCTACTTACAACTAAAACTAACTACATACGTACTGTACTGTTATTTGAATTGACAATATTTACAAAAGGCAATTTAGATAGAAAATACTTACAAAATGTAATTTAGATTCAAAATAGTCACAAAATGCAATTGAGAATAAAAATACTTACAATATACCCACCCTACACAATATGTCTACCCCTTATTATTCCCGTTTTCAACGGGGTCCGGGACGAGATGCGAGCCTATGTGGCGGGTGGTTTTTACTGCCGGATGCCCTTCCTAATGTCAACCTCACAAGAGGAGTTAATGACAGATGAAATGAATGAAGTTCCAGGAAGTGTGATATTTATTTATTGTTCATCTGCTTATTTGGGTTGTCTTTGTATTTTCTTTCTGCGTAACTGCGTCGTGGAAATATTTTACCTCGTGGTAATGGCGCAACACTTTGGGCTTCGGCCGGATAATGAGTTGATGTCCCCCACTGTTTAATATCTGAATTGTTTATCAATTTTTCTTCTTCGGAAGCTAGTTTTTCATAGTGGGAAATCTTTGTTGTTTTTGGGCGAGGGTTTTCCTTGCTGCGCAACCGTAGGCGTCCTTTTGGTTTGGTTCCAAATTTATTTATTATTTTCCTGTGAAAATTTTCCTGTTTCTTAGATCGTTTATTCTAATTTTCGATTGCACATTTCAGAAGAAAACATTATATGAGAACGAAAATTCATCTCGTTTTCCTATTAAGAGATAAGTGTGACTCGAGACACTAGCTTGACTGTGCGAAATTTTCGGGATATTAAAGCCATAGAATTAAGTTCAAACATAAATGTTAGTAGAGTACGTGAAGATCTATCCAAGCGGATAGATGAGCTTCAAGCCAATAACGTAGCCACGCTGAGCTCTGTTGTAAGTAAAGCAGATTTAAGTAATTCAGGCGAACTTGACAAAGTTTTACGTACAGTCGACGACATAAACACAGAACTGGCGAAAATTAGGTCGAGGCAGGAAAAGGAAACCAGCGAATTGGAACAACAATTAATGTCACTCACGATTGGGGATTCTTCATTTTCATCTACGTTAAGAGCTGAAGTCAGGGAGGACTTGTGGAAGGACTTAATTAGATTCTTTGAGGCAAGAGATGAGAAATAGAAGGAAGAAATCAGGAAATTAGAGGCTAGGACAGACAGGATAGAAAAGGATAAGGAAATCGTGGATAGTCAGCAGCTTCCGAAATCCAGCTTTAACATCACTCGAGAGCCATTTCGAACAGAAATAGAGGAATTTGGAGGAGACTTTGAACCTTTCCAGAGTAGGTCAAATGCGAACGTTATCGTCATTAGGAGTAACGACGAAAAACCCAACAAATTCAGCGGGGTTGGAAATATCACTGCTGTGGAATTTCTCAGGGACATGAGATCGTATCTGGAGGATAACAGAATACCTCGTGAACGAGACATGAGGGTGGTGGAGAAATATTTGGACTCGCAGGCCTTAGTTTGGCACAGAGCTTTCAGGTATACTTACCACACATTCGAGGAGTTCGCTATTGCTCTACAGAAGCGATTCTGGAGTAAAGAACTTCAACAAGACATACGTGCCGAAATTTATTCGAAAAAGTATGCTTACTCTAGTCCGACGAAGTACGCAAGCTTCTTTACAAATCAATTAGCACGCTTGCAATATCTTCAACCTCCATTGGCAGAAGAAGACCTAGTACATGCTATTTCATGCCAGTTACCAACTGAAGTTAGAAGGCACCTCATTTCGGCAAACGTCAGAACGTTAGAGGGGATGGCGGAAATTTTGAGGAGGTTGGATCACACGTCCAATGTGTCCAACAACTCAACCGGAAACCAGAACCAAAGAAGGAGAAACCCAGAACATAGAGAGATCCACACCGTCCATGTTGATCAAACGCAACAGACGGAAGTCAATAAAAATGGAGTAGGACCAACTAGATCGCGAGTTTATGGACAAAACCGCTTTCAACCTGATTATCAGAGACCAAGAGAAGGGAGACCATACCAGACTCGACGAAGGAACGAAAATCAGCGGAGAAACAGCAACCACCAAAGGAACAATGATTATCGCCGAGAGGGATATTACAACAGAGATAACCCGACGAATAATTACGGATATCGAGGATATCAAAACTGGAGGAACTCAAACAACTATTCGAGACCGCAATAACAGCAGAATCAACAAAACCGAGGATGGAGAACCAACAATAACGTAAGGAGGTATTACGATGATAGAGAGAGAGAGTCAAGAATACCGGAAGAAGCTTAGAGAAAGGGAAGAAGGAAACGCAAGAAACCAAAATCAGGAATCTCAGCCCGGATCAAGCAGAGACCGGAGCAATGACGATCCAGGAGGGAAAGGAAGGAGAAGGAAAGATTCGGATAAGAATTAAAGAGGAGAAGAAAGAACATCACCGTAACTAGACAAAAGAGAAAAGACATCGAGGGAAAGAAAGAAGGGGACTCTAAATAGAACAAAGAGAAGGAAAGAGATCCAGAGGAACGACACTTCAAAGTAGATACAGTCTACGGTAACAATTGCTACAAGATCGTGAGGATTGAAGACAACAGATCCATAGGAAAATTTAACCACTCCAAATTAAAGAGATTTTACCCAAAGATTCAGTAAATAAATAAATAAATTCAGTCCCAAGAACAGAGAAACCAATTTTTATTAAAGAAAGCACAGGCTATACTTTACTTTAAATGGCAACGGGGAATTGCGCCCGAAATTATTTAAGGCCAATACTAAGATCCAGACGGGATACGAACTGGGACGCAGGAAAAATAAAAGAACGAATTAAAATCTCTTATTCCTTAAAAATTTGTGAGATATGGAAAACCTAAGCCGAAATAGAGTGTCATACCATGCATCATTATTAATATAAACAATTACGGAACGCGGGAAGGAAAGAAGGAACTATTTAAATATGGTTGTGTATTTATTATCTGAATGTAGGGAGGCCTACATTGTAAGAATGCGTCACACCACGAGAAGTGAGTGTAACGTCATGAAGGAGGAGAAGTGACCAAGGTTGATGACACAGCGAGTGAGGGGTAGTCTGTGGAGCTACGTCACACCACGAGAGGGGAGGAAACGCGATAAACTTGCCGTACACGGAGAGCAAGAACGAGTAGTCATTCCAAATTCAGATCGGGTCTGAACAAGACCGCCAGTGCAGAAACAAGTTGTTTCTTGGACAGTGCCACGCATAACGAAAGTGGAGAAAAGCAGCGCGGAGTCAGAAGGCTGTGACTTGTGAAGCAAGCGACATTCTGACTGAGACCAGCACAGCATGTAGGCCGGTGATTTTGTAACACACTTATCGGAACGAGACTGAGTTCATTTGCACTCACATTTAGAGAAGCTTCATACAGCATGTCTGTGGAGTATTTGAAACACAGCTTGTTACTTCAGTATTTCGATACGAAGCTACTACACATCTCACGCAGATAAATGCAAACAATTCACTTCAGGAAAAGAGCTATAAAACTCATACAATTCGGTTCATCCTTGGAAGCTATACATAATGCAGTTTATAAATTGGCGACGGGGAAGTTATGTAGGTTTAATCATTAATCTGATTATGACTTCGTGCTAAGATGTACATTATAGGGAAGTAGAGACTACAGAAATGTAAAGTTGAATCCAGAACTCCACAACTTGGATGGTGCAGCCGAACATCTACGCGATGCGCAGAAATGCAGAACTTCATAACACGAGTTCATATACATCCAGTATACTCTCAAAGACACTTATAGAACAATCGAATTTCAACCTTAAGAAGCGATGCCGGCGTAGTGAAGTCGTAACGTCAGAAGATCCGAACGACATGCGGGAGTCGAGTGAAGGTGTGGGGGAGAGACTTGCTGTACACGGAGAGGTCGCTAACCCAGTTATGTCATCGACCTTGTCCCACTGTGAGGTTATCCAGCAGGCCTCGCCTTAACCGGTTCTCGCAGCTGTGGGCGTTGTGCTCAAACACATTTGTCTTACCAGACAAGGCATCCTACAGCAGAGATCGTCGCCAGCTCAAGGTAGTGAAGAGATTGAAATATATTTAGTAGAATTGTAGTCATGTTCTGTGTTTATCCAAATTGACCAACCGTATAATTCTGTCATTTTATTTAAAATTGTGAAGATTTTAATCCAGTATATCAGTATTTCCTTAGGAGTCATTTTCATTGAAAATTTCAGTCATTTGGACGAAATTTTATTAGCGAATTGCTGTTGTCAACGTTAAAACAGTTCATTATAAAGTCGTTTAGAATTATTGATACTTGCGTTAAATTAAATAAATCTGTTTTATGCGCAGCGTTGGAACGTATATTGAACATCTTAAGTACCGTATATTTAAAAAGCTACGTCACGAAATGTCAAATAAATTTCGACAACTCAAGATGTTGATTCGAGTGTCAGAAATTTATTATAAACCAACTGTGTGCAATAATGGATTGTTACACGACACAAAATCTGGTAAAAGATAGTCTAAATAATTGATATTGACAATTAAATCAATAAATACCAAATTCATTGTAATGAAACAGATAGTTATGTAGAACTATGCTGTAAACGTAATAAAACATATTTCCTAGTAACAAAGATCCAAGAATCTTTATATGTGTCTAATAAAACATTTAGAGCATTAAAAAGCCTAGATAAAATTTATTAAACAAATATTTCACGAAGATAGCTAACACTTTATTGTATTCACAGGAAGAGACAGGGCAATTTAGATAAGTCCACCCATTGTCTGAAAATAAATCAGCTGGGCTTAACTGAATTAAATTCAGAAATTTGTATTCACAGGAAGACAGGACACACTTATATAATTTTTAAATATGAATTCTTGCTGACAATTCTTTGAAAGTTACAATAATGTAATAACTGAATTTAAATACGTGAAAAGGAGTTAAGAAAGTTAAATCACAGGGTGATATAAAAGTAACTGTACAGAAAGCAATTAAAGATTTGAATTTATAGGCACGAGGAAATTTTGTATAAGAATAGAGGAGTTCGTTTCTTGAACAATATTCACAATGGTAGTGGATATTTAATAGAGTTACTGATTTTCTTTGCATTGATTGTGAAAATGCACTGAAAGGGGTTTAGATTTGGAATACCGTGCAAGAAAAGAATCGTAGACGTAAATGAGTTACGTATTTTCCTAGTTTTGATCACAGCGAATGTGACATCGTTTAATTGCATTTGAGGCAAGTTCTGTACAGGGTGTTTAAGAAATAATGTGATTGTTGTATAATTTTGGAACGGAAGTGTGGAATGAAGGTAAAATGCCATGCACTTCGAATATTCACGTTTATCAAAGAAAATGTTATTCGAGCAAAGAATTTCAGGAAATTTTTCGAAATTTAATAATCAAATGGGAGAAAAAAAAGTTAGAGCAGTGCTGAACTTAAACGTTTGTCACCTATGTTCTCTTGATTTAGACAAGTATTTATACTTTCAACCGATAAAGTTACGGTGTTTGTTCAGTAAGTTTGAGTAGTAAAGACTCATGTATATTAAAAGGAAAGTAAATCATTTCAACGCAGTTAATTTAATATTTGTGCGAATCACAAATCATTGTACACATGAATATATATTTAATACTGAGTAAATTTTGATCTTGCATATTTAGATGTGGAACTACGGTTCAAATATGAAACGCAATGTATAATATAGGGTGATGTTTGAAATCACGTCGTTTCATAATTTTTCATATTTCAGTGGAGGTTCTGAGGAACTTCACTCGAGTTTATCGTTTGTAAAGTGGGAGGTGTTCACTTGCTTAAGATTACTAGAAGTGCCAGGACCTACGCTTTACTCCGGAGTCTTCCTAGGATGCCTTCGACTTTTGACTGATGGCTGGATAGCTGCATCTAGCTCTTTGGAGCCATAATCCTTGAAGGTTAACATAATTCCACGTTCTACATGTTCCACGCCATGCATCAGAAAAGGTAAGTATTACACATGTTACATACATCTTTCCATGACGCCCAATGGGGCAACATGCTGCAAGTTTGAACCAAACTTAAACCTGTACACCAAATGCAAGTTGATTGCTATTAATTCTCTGCTGGCAGGAGCAATAGTCTCTTTTTTTTTACTGGCATGCTTTCTAATGTACTCCAAAGTTTGATGTTACTTATGGCTAAAATTATTCCGCCGTGAGTCAAACTCTCTGGCTCCTATTTGACAGTACCCCTCTCTCTCTAGTTATCAGCTGTAAAGCTGGTTGGCAGCAGCTCTCCATTCTTCTCGCTTCTCTGCTTTCATTTTCAGTTGGTTATAGGAAGTACACCTCATGTCTTCTATTATCTCCGTCATGTATTCTTGTCGAGGTCTTCCTCTGTAATTCCTCTCTTCAATGGAACCCTCCATAATATTCTTTACTAGCCCATCGTGCCACATTGGCATTATCTATGGTTTAAATAATCCAGCAAGGGATTCAAATCTTGCCCAATTTCACTTTGCTAAGGGCTATTTACTTGCCCACCGAACGATTCAGTTTTCCTGTCTCAATTTGACACTATATTACGCCTAATTACAACAAGTTCACCGAAGGATTTTTTATTGTTGTCTCAAGAATACTCTAGCACTGAGATTGTGCCCTGTTTATAAACTACGGAAACACTTCTCCCTGTTGCAAAGTGCTGCGTTCTACTCCATAAACGTTACTTTTAAGAAGATATATAAGACTCGCAAAGTGAAACCTACATGCAATTGTGGTGCACGTTTTAGCGTGAGCAGAATATTTTATATAAGGGAGCATAGAGGGAATAAAGAGAGCATAGTACTTTTAGTACATTGGCACTGCTTGTGGCATCATACTAGCCTTGCAATGGCCTTCCCAGTATTTACCAGCAAAGCATCTTGGTGAAATGTACCATACCAACTGTCGAGCTAAAATATAAAATAATAATAATTATTAAAATATTAGCTTTGCTGAAAATAACCTTTATGTACTGAACTCGTATTTTATGAACACCTGTGTATAGGTCACAAGGTGAGACTTGAACCGTATTTTGCGTGAAAAATTATTTTACGATGTATATGAAAAGATATAAGAAACCATCTACACAGAAATGCAACCCGCTTGACAAGAAAGGACGGAGATGAAGATATATATGAGTGAGATGAAAAATAAAAATTATCAGATTATACTGACCTATGTTACAATTTATAATAGCTGGAAGTGAGCAGTTTGACAGGCTACTCGGCGAAGGCACAAAAAAACCGGTTAACTGGTTAAAAAGAAACTGGATTTTGGGAGAGGCAGATCGCCAGCCACAGCATACTTCAGACGCGTCAAAGGAGCGCGCCAGAATCCAGTCACGTGTGAGTTGTAACCAATCAGAAAATTACAATTTCATGGGTACTAATGTATTAGAGAACAATAATTGCTATGTACAATTTAGAAACGATAAGAAGATATTAAAATAATTAGGATCTGAAAAATGGACAGTTTTGTATACTCAGATTCTAAAGAATAAGCATTATTAGGCCAGTAAAATTAAATGAAATGTTACCAGGATTTTGGCCGCCTAAATATGTAGATAGACTAACAAATTGATATGGTTGGGGGAAAGCTGTCCTTCTATCGAGGCCTTTTGTTGGAAAACATTGGATCAAATGGACGTGTCGGTCCAGAGCAGAAATAGTATGGCGAGGGCAGAGCCTTCGGCAGTCAAGTTCGACTTCATAGACTGTGAAAGTTCCATAGTGCAAAATAAGGACAGAATATTTCAGCAATTATTGGAGTGATACTGGTACAAGTGAATAATATTATTAAAAGTTGAGCGGCTGCGTAAATATATAAACGCTTTTCATCTGAACATTACATTTCGACTACGTGAAGAATATTATAGCAACGCATTTGAGAACTTGAAGCTACGACAAATCTACAAGTAATTCAAAAACTGCAAGCAGCAAATAACTACAAACATTGAAATATTATCTACGATTGTTACTACAGAATGTCCAACATGAATTATAAAATGGAGTCAACGAGGATGCTGAATATGGACATTATGAAGATGTTGGAGATGACACACTAAATTAATGGTAGGGAAACAGAGCCTACGATAAACATGTGGATTATTGGGGTGACTTAAACACCTAAATTAAATGCAGACGGACATATATGGATCTACAACTTCTTATCAGACCACGTAATTGGAATCTCAAATCTACAATAATTAATTTCCTATGCCAACACGGAAATGTACTGTAATTAATCTATAATTACACGAGATGAGTACAATGAGTTCCAACTACGAGACCTTCAAGAAAGCAGCCGTTCAAAGCATGATATCGACAGTTTCATCTAAAAAAAAGAAGCGAAGGAGTTCCATGCAGTAGCCAGACTATGCAGAGCCATATTCCGAAGGCTCAACCGACAACACGACATCGAACCCAGGAAGACGAGGGGGAAAAAAATCTTCCTTAGTTTGAGGAGATTCCGGTTCAAGCAAACCAAAGTACACCAGGTTTGGCTATGCAGAGAATCAACGGGCAGAAGGCAAATGAAAGATTTTAGTAGTTTGGATGACTTTGATTTGACCATGTTCTAAGAGAGATCTACGATGTTTGGTCTCCCCTTTTAAATACGGTACGTAAAATTTGTAGCTTCATTAGAAATTGATCGTTTTTTAAATTTTAGTATTTAACTACGGTTCTATTTGAACATATTTATTCGATTTCTATTTTATTCGTCGAATGGGAAATTTTATCGATGAATTTAGTTATAATAAGGTTTGAAGAGACTGCTTCTCAAAGATTTTAGCAAGATTTTATTTATCTAGTTGTATTAGATTCGATGATAGAAGTTTTGAGATTGCTTTGCTATGGCAAGTTCAATCTAATTTTATACTAGAGTCAACGAGGATATTTTTTATATTGACAAGAGGTAGCATTATAGAGTTCTAGATAGTTTGTCGAGGAAGTAGGAAGTCTTGACAACTCTAGACCTGTGCTAATTATTATGACGAATTTAATGAAATGCACATTAACATAACAAAAGGAAATAAGTGTTATTCGTTATTTATAATTGACCAGAAGGAAACAAAATGTATTATTATTTATATATGATATAAGTAGACAGAATTCCAAGATTAGTTCTCGCACAGACAATATCATAGAGAGTGGTTATTTCAATAAAAGAGAAGTAATGTATTGTTGAAATAGGAACAGTTGAATATTGAGAAATGTCGTTTATGAAGATCGTATAATGGTGATGTAAGCACAAGTATATAAACAGTATTAAGGAAGATTGTAGTTTTACGTGACCGTTAATCTCGAGATCATGAGCCAAGGGACCTCCTTTTTACGTGGAATCCGAACCACAGGACATGGCATTTCCTTTGAAAATCTCACATGCATTGACCGGGAATCAAGGTAATTAATGTTCAGAGAAAGAAACGATATGTTAAATACTGGTATTGATAAATGGTAACTTAATAATGAGAATGAATATACATGAATACAGAATTTCGTGCTGTTGTATGGAAAGTTTTAAGTTTACGGAGATAATTTTATCAGAGAAGGATTGTGAGTTTCTTATACAATTAAGAGGGACTTGATGAAGTCTGTATTAATATTTTACGAAGTTGCCGATGAAATATAGATGGATGACGATGAGTTATGGAAATGACAGTGAAAGAGAAGTTAATATTAATTGTAAAACCACTGTTAATAACAACAAATGTGTATCAAGGGAGGAAGTTCTATGTAATGCCATGATTATTATTTTGGCACGGATTTGACGAAATTTAACTAGAAGTAACTTAACCGTTCGTTCTAAAGTTAATTGGATTTGACAATAAAGAAACGCTAAAGCGAATTGAGTAATGCAAGGCAAAGTAATGTAAAATTATTGTAAATAGAGAAACTAGGTAATCGATACAGACATCGGTGAATTAATATTAATTATATAAATTAATGTGGAATTAGAAAGGATTTAATATATACTAATAGAGAAACGAGAAGTAGAATTAGGGAGTAAAATATGTATAGAGTTCAAGTTACGTTTGTAAATAGAAAGTTATTATTATTACAGCATGTTGGAATTAGACGTCGAGAAATATTTAAACTGAATATTATTGGAGTAGACTGAGAAGTCTATAGAAGACTGGAATTTTACTCTTAACTCCTTACTTATGACGGTTGCAGTATCCGTAGACCGAATTCTCAGTGCTATTTTAATATATTTAGTTGAAAAGATATTATTTGGATTATTTTAATTTTTCAGATTAATTAATTGAATTGTCAGGAATTTTCATTTAAAATCTTTGTAAGATGCTTTTGTTAATAATTCTCCACAGGCGCTAGTTAGATTACCTGTTTCATTTTTATAGTAAAAACGATATCTTCATTTCGTAACATTAGTTTTGAGTGTACTACTGGTTAGTTATAGGCACCCCGTTTATTTATTTTTATTAATCCGTTCACTCCCTGTGGTTTTTGATGTGTAACATCTTTCCGCACGGTTGCTGGATAGTTTTGTGAGGGTGATTTTGAAAATTGGGGACGGAAGTGGATCGGAACGATCGAGCTGGCAGTGGTGGATCGAACGGAAGTATGCACTGCCCGCTCGATCGATCGAACGGAAGTGTACTAACTGGCAGTGGTGAAAAACGGAAGTATGCACTGCCCGCTCGATCGATCGAACGGAAGTGTACTAACTGGCAGTGGTGAAAACGGAAGTATGCACTGCCCGCTCGATCGATCGGAAGTGTACTAGCTGGCAGCGGTGGAACGAACGGAAGTATAAGATGCACTGCCAACTCGATCGATCGATCCAGCGGGCAGTGGTAAGACCCAGCTGGCAGTGGTACTAGAAAAAATGAGCGCGAGGTGTCGGAAATTGATACCATGACGTACTCTCGGACATGTGGAATGTATATGACACAATGAACGGAAAACGCTCATGCGAACTCTGGTGTCAAGTGATTGAAACAAATGACATGGAACATGTTCGAAGTCTTCGTATCAGTATTTAAATGGTAAAATGCCTTAATATCAAACATTGTAAGTAGTCGGCATTGCCGGTATTATGTTTCTGCGCAATGGCTATTCAAATATTAACTCACATAACGGTAATGCAGTCATCAATATAATATAATCGTTGTGGTTATACGAGAATTGAGCAAACCTTCATGAACTATTACTGAATACATTCTCTTTACCCACAAGAGGGCCTATTCATAAAGCATTTAAACTCAATTTCACGCAGGAACATTATCGAAACAAGCAAAATATAAATGAAACTTAATTCCGTTGCTTATGACTGTGAATCTAGAGATCTTGGGTTCGAATCCCGGACGGGATAGATATTTTTGCTACCAGATTATCATTTTAAACGATATTTATCATATCAATATGACTCATTTTAACAGTATCCATATTAAATTACGCGTTGGTCTGTGAATGAAGAGGACCTGTATATAAGGAATTTAAGGTTATGAGCGGTGTCGCATCTGTTAATCTACTGTCGACCAAAATATTATGTGCACTCGAGTTTGAAGGCTGTTTGTGAAGTAACAATAGACCTACATAAAATCCAATAACATCATAATTTTCATTGTTCTATTTTACGTTAGTTCATGTAGGTTTGGAATTTTTAATTTATATTTTAATATTTTTTATCGCAGTTGAAACACAAAAAGTGCCCGTTTTAAAGCGTGTTTCAACCATGCGTCACATTTAAGAATTATTATCTCACAAGCCCGTATCAGATCGAATCCAAATTTTAACACAATATACATTGGAATGTTGTATAACTGGTTTATTAATTACAAAATGTTGTGTGTTCAAGAACGAAAGTTGTTATCATTTTTGTAAGGTAACTTTCTCTCGGCTCGGGGTCGTTGGAAAATGTAGTTCTTGGTTGCGTTGTAATCCTTATACATCAAAAGGTTATGCTGTATGACTGTGAAATACGTAAATTAATTCACTTATTTTATATCGGTTTGTATTTGTACGGGGAATTAAGACATGGTTCACCAGCTAGCCGCTCCGGTAAATGCTGCACAGCGTTGCTGATATGGAGCCCATCACTTCCGAGCGAGGTGCACCATGACGTGCGATGGAGCCCATCTTGGCAACGTTGTATAGCTTTCACCGGAGTGGCTAACTGGTGAACCATGTCTTAATTCCCCGTACAAATACAAACCGATATAAAATAAGTGAATTAATTTACGTATTTCAAAATCATACAGCACATCTTTTTGATGTATAAGGATTACAACGCAACCAAGAACTACATTTTCCAACCACCCCGAGCCGAGAAAAAGTTACCTTACAAAAATGATAACAACTTTCTTTCTTGGACACACACAATTTTGAAATTAATATACCAGTTATACAACGTTCCAGTGTATATTGTGTTAAAGTGTGGATTCGATCTGGCCAGTAACACTAATGTCTATTTTCGCGCGAGTCTTTGAATCAATTGTTCGAGACGAAGTGTACGCTCACGTGTCACCATTCATCACTGAACTTCAGCACGGCTTTCTTCCTAGGCGATCCACTGCTACCAACCTAGCAGTCTTCACTCATGATGTATCCACCTTTATGAATAACCGTGGTAGTGCTGATGTTATCTATACTGACTTCTCTAGGGCTTTCGACAGCGTTCATCACAACCTACTGCTTCTTAAACTTTCAAACTTTGGTATAACTGGTAATCTTTTACGTTTCTTCAAAAGCTACCTCTCAAATAGAACCCAATCAGTTGTAATTAATAATAATAAGTCTAAATCTGTTAACGTTACTTCCGGTGTCCCTCAGGGTTCTGTATTGGGCCCTCTGCTTTTTATACTTTTTGTAAATGATATCCCTCGTATAATACATAATTCTAGGTGTCTGATGTACGCTGATGATCTTAAACTGTATATGCCCATCAGTACTATAAATGACTGTGAGTTGTTGCAACAAGACCTACACCAACTCAGTGAATGGTGTGAAACATGGAAACTGAAACTGAATACTGAAAAGTGTAAAGTGTTGTCAGTTTCATTGAAACGTAACCTCCTACCCAGGTTTAATTACTGTATTAAAAATGAAACGCTACGTAGAGTGTCAACCATTAAGGATCTAGGGGTGACAATCACTAATAATTTCTCGTTCGATGAACATATTTCAAAAATATGTCGTGAAAGTTTCCGGATCCTGGGATTTTTAAAAAGAAATTGTTTAAATTATTTTTCGGACATAACTCTATCCAAATTATTTAAGTCACTCATTCGGCCTAAATTAGAATACTGTAGTGTGATCTGGAATCCCTTTCACAGTAATAAAATTGACGCCATCGAACGTGTGCAAAAGAGATTTATTAAATGGCTCTGTTACAGGGGTGGACGACCGTACCATAGAGCTGAGTATGAGAGTTATTGCAACGTGTACGGTCTTCCTCCACTTAGCAGTCGGCGCACAGTGGGTGACGTGAGATTCCTTTGGAAGCTGGTAAATGGCGGAATTGACTCTAATCAGTTGCTAGCTAACTTGGGTTTTCACGTCCCTCAGAGAACCACCAGACGGAAGCACACGTTCGATGGGGTCAGATCGAGAATTAATGTGCACAAAAATTCATGTCTGATCCGGTTGCAGTCAACATACAGCTTGATGGAGAGTAGAAGTGCTACTGATATTCACTTCGACTCTCTATTAACTGTTATGAGAGATATCTCAAGTGGGCTGTAAAATAGTGTACTGCATATTGGGTTAATTTCTATTTGCGTTGATTGATTGAACATGTGGTCGAATGAATGGTTGATTGATTTTTTGATTGAATGTACGAGTGAATGAAGTAATGTATTTTTTGTTTGCTGTTATCTAGATCCTTGAATGTCGCTCTTGTATTACTTTCCCTAGTTTCTGAACCTTGTCTTCTTATCTTTTATTTTATGTTTTTGCCTGTTTCTGTTTACTGTTGATAGTTTTTTTTCTGTAATAATTATTGTAATGTTCTTGTACAAAGGGATTGCATGAATGAATGCTTGAGATAGGATGTTAGAGTGTGTGTCTGTATGGTTGTGGTTGCTGATTTATAATAGGTTAGTGTATTGCTATTTTTGTACGTGTTTGCTGTTTTTGTTTTGTTTATAATTGTAAATTTTATTGTTAATTATTATATTGTCACTAGTGGAGTCTATCTGTCTGACAATAAAGAATACATACATACATACATGACGGGTTTGTGAGATAATAATTCTTAAATGTGACGCATGGTTCAAACAGGCTTAAAAACGGGAACTTTTTGTGTTCCAACCGCGATAAAAAATATTAAAATATAAATTAAAAATTCCGATCCTACATGAACGAACGTAAAATAGAACGACGAAAATGATGATGTTATTGGATTTTATGTAGGTCTATTGGTTACTTCACAAACAACCTTCAAACTCGAGTACACAATATTTTGGTCGACAGTAGTTGATCCATATCGTATTCTTTATTTAGGCTAGTGCTGGTGGAAGCTACAAATCATCTAATAAAATGAGTTCCGTATTATTAACTACAATATCTGTAAAACACTCCTTTTTACAATAGATTAATATTTGTGCCAATAATGGCATAAAATACCGGTGTATCAACAATTTCACGTGAGGTTTCTTCTATGTCAGATGTTACACATATTATGCGACTACTGTAAGGCTCCTAATTTTTTGGAATGTCGACCTCCATTTTTGTAATTGGATTTGATACAGTGTAGCTAAGTAGGAGTACATTAGTATTGTCAGTAAACAAGAGTTTAGTGCTTTTCAGTAGGTCAACACGAATGTACCCAAAAGAGATGGGTTATGCCCTAATCCTGAAATAAATTACATGAGATTAATAAAACACTAGGATGACCAGTTTCGATCGTCAAGCGATCATCATCAGATCCATTACACTTAGGCTACAAAATCTATGTTTGAAATACAGGTGAAAATATTTACAATATGTACAATTATTTAGTTGCAGTATTGGTACTGCAACTGCCAGTGTATGCTAAATGCAGTACGGTATATATGTTAGGTGAAATGCTAAATGGTGATAGCTATCCGTAGATTGTACTTTAGAGAGATTATATGGTTGTAAACTATGGTTAAACTATAAAATTTTAGGCTAACTACTTATCTGATTGTCTTCCGTACAACAGCTACTCGCAGTTTTCGTGCTCACTGGAACTCACTGTGCGGTCGACTGCGGTGGTTATCTTAACGACTGGTTTTTTCCTGCTTTCTCCCCCCTGCTCCTACGTGCTGTGGGGAGTGATAGCGATGTGTTTATGTGAGGTGTTGCCAACCTAGATAAGATGTATGTTATTGAATGAGGTGGGTCTACAACTATTAAAGACCGTGGATTAGCCCTCGCCACGCGTGGAGCATAACCCATTCGAACTAAGCGTTGACGGTCTTATGAGGACGTCCCGGCACCTTTAATACTGCCGCTAATATGGGCCTTGGTTTATTGCAGAAGAAAAGTACATCGTACACCTGATCCAGATAACATTTACCTATTAATAACCCCCTAATTTCCCCCTTTTTATCTAGCTTGGCTGTGTCGCTAAATTGTGTTTTGTTTCCGACAGGGTGTGTTTTTTAGTAGCGTGAAGAGGGGTGAGCTCTCCATGAACGTGTGTTCATTTAGATTGTTGGGATTGTTTCGTTTGGCTAGGTGTATCTCGATTGCTTCCTTTATGTCAAGAGCTCTGCCTTTCGATTCGTGATGGATTATTTTAAGGTCCGACTCTATGTTGGTAAAGCTGTGCCCTGAGTCACACATATGTTCGCACACGACTGAATGTGTTCCGTATCTTATCGCATTCCTATGTTCATTATAACGTGTGTCTACTCGCCTTTCACTCTGCCCGATGTAATTAGCTTGACAATCGGTGTCTTGGCACGTTATAGAATATACCCCTGACCTTGAAGCGCTAGGCACCTCTAAATAGTAATCTAAATAAACGTGACCCGTATTCAAGGTCAGGGGTATATTCTATAACGTGCCAAGACACCGATTGTCAAGCTAATTACATCGGGCAGAGTGAAAGGCGAGTAGACACACGTTATAATGAACATAGGAATGCGATAAGATACGGAACACATTCAGCCGTGTGCGAACATATGTGTGACGCAGGGCACAGCTTTACCAACATAGAGTCGGACCTTAAAATAATCCATCACGAATCGAAAGGCAGAGCTCTTGACATAAAGGAAGCAATCGAGATACACCTAGCCAAACGAAACAATCCCAACAATCTAAATGAACACACGTTCATGGAGAGCTCACCCCTCTTCACGCTACTAAAAAAAACCACCCTGTCGGAAACAAAACACCATTTAGCGACACAGCCAAGCTAGATAAAAAAGGGGGGGGAAATTAGGGGGTTATTAATAGGTAAATGTTATCTGGATCAGGTGTACGATGTACTTTTCTTCTGCAATAAACCAAGGCCCATATTCGCGGCAGTATTAAAGGTACCGGGACGTCCTCATAAGACCGTCAACGCTTAGTTCGAATGGGTTATGCTCCACGCGTGGCGAGGGCTAATCCACGGTCTTTAATAGTTGTAGACCACTGATCTCTATACATGGATGGCTGGTAGCTAAGGCAGCAGTAAGCCGAATAGACGATGACAGGAGGTATAGCAAGATGGCAGCGAGCGCATGGTGCAATATTGCTCGTAGACCACGTGGTCCGTAGAGCGCTCTTGTCTTATTCAGTGACGCCATGCCCATTTATAATTTACATTTTTTCTGGAGGAGAAGGAAATTTACTTACAGGAGAAAGGAAAATTATATACTCCCCACCGAGAACTACCTGAAATAAACAGTAGTAGTTTGATGTTATACATATAGGCCACTGGCAGTAAATATTTTGTGTTTCTTGTAGTTGTAAAATGGGCTGAATTTGGTTATTTAAAGCGTAAAATCTTAGTTTCAAGCACCGGTACCGGTTTGGTGACCCATCATCCCAGGCAAGTCGGTAATACCTTAACTTCTCAGGCAGACAGGTCACTTAGCCGTAATTTTGATGTTATTGTGAAGTTAAGTATACATATGCGGTGGTGCTGAAGCAGACGTGATCGGCTAGGCCATAGTGTTTTTAAATTTGATCCCATTTCAGGGTTTTTCGGTTCTGGGTGCAAATAGTTCGCTTAATAGTTGTAAAACTGTGGGGAGAGAATATTTTGAGTAGGTTTTTAGTTGTGTTAACTTTAATGTGGAGCTGAGGAGTGAAATTGGTTTGGCTTAAAGTGCAGTTTGGCCTAGATCTACCTCCCTTTATTATTAAGTTTATTGTGCTGCTAGCGTGATTAAAAGCTGTAGTATTTGATGTAGAGTGCTGGGATTAGTAATTAAGCCCTGTAATCCTCCCCTCCCCCTCCACCATTTCTTTCCGATTTCGCACCCTGATAATTATATAGGCTACCGGTACATTTTTTTTGGTGTAATTTTTACTGTGGCAATTAAGCTGCTGGTTATGTGATATATTGACAAGGTCTGAATATTTGCTGGTTTCATAAATACGTACTATTTGCTTAAATGATCTTTTATTTAAAAATTAAACTGCGCGTTATTTCATGGAAACAGAAATTCATTACCAAGCACCGATTACGATATGTCGAGTGTATAGTGAGCTACGTTTATAGGTACATCATTTGAAGAATGCATAATTTCGTGGCATATATATTTATACAATTTACAAGAAAGTTTCCTGAAATTGTTCTTCACTCGTTACTCTGTTACTGATCGCTAATTGCGTGTACTCAGCACCTAAGTTGATATTTGTCAGCCGTTATTATACATTCATTTTTATTGCTATTCCGGAGATTAACTGACCTCGGAATGACGTGTCAGTGATCCCAATGCCCTTATGCTGTGAGTGGACATATCTCTATATTTTTATTTTTTCCAAAGCACCATTAATTACGATTTAAAATTGACTAGATTATCATTGCTTCTCCATAAGGATGGCTCGAGAATGGGCACACCAACATGGCGGACCGCGCACTCAACCTGGTGTACTTGCTCGTGCAGCGGAGAACTGCCATCAGCGATCCATGTATAGAGATAAGTGTTGTAGACCCACCTCATTCAATAACATACATCTTATCTAGGTTGGCAACACCTCACATAAACACATCGCTATCACTCCCCACAGCACGTAGGAGCAGGGGGGAGAAAGCAGGGAAAAACCAGTCGTTAAGATAACCACCGCAGTCGACCGCACAGTGAGTTCCAGTGAGCACGAAAACTGCGAGTAGCTGTTGTACGGAAGACAATCAGATAAGTAGTTAGCCTAAAATTTTATAGTTTAACCATAGTTTACAACCATATAATCTCTCTAAAGTACAATCTACGGATAGCTATCACCATTTAGCATTTCACCTAACATATATACCGTACTGCATTTAGCATACACTGACAGTTGCAGTACCAATACTGCAACTAAATAATTGTACATATTGTAAATATTTTCACCTGTATTTCAAACATAGATTTTGTAGCCTAAGTGTAATGGATCTGATGATGATCGCTTGACGATCGAAACTGGTCATCCTAGTGTTTTATTAATCTCATGTAATTTATTTCAGGATTAGGGCATAACCCATCTCTTTTGGGTACATTCGTGTTGACCGACTGAAAAGCACTAAACTCTTGTTTACTAAGGCAACACTGAAAATATGGCTTCAAACACCACAATTGTCAGTAAATATGTGTACGACAAGTTCCTAACTTGCCAGCTAGCAGGGAACTCTTGGTTTTTCTTGCTGGGGATCATTGTCCTTAGCGACCATTCCCATCTTCGGATATTGCTGGGTAGTTACGTGAATTCGGGTACGGCACCTCAAATAAACACGCAACAATTCACTATCGGAAGGGACTCCCTCCTAAAATTCCTCAAACACCAATACTCCAAGGTTGGTGATGGTATCATTTGTTTTCGTTTCTTCAAGTCTTTCCAAATTAAGACTGCTTATAGACTATGTCATGCAATGATCAATCCCATGTCTTTGTGTTTGCAAAGGAAAACGATATCTTGCTTAAAATGAATGTTTATTTCTCTAAGAGACTGGCCTCAAATTAGTCTATTGCGATATCAACTCTAGGATGTTTAATTCTCAGTGACAGTGTAAAGAGAAATAGCTTTTATTTGAAATAACGTTACAGGTAAGCTGTTTACTTGACTTTGTAAGTTTTAGCAAGATATGCCAAGCAGTCTACAGGATTGAATTTGGATGGTTCAGGATAACTTTCCAGGAAAGTACAGTATCACAGCTTACTGATGAATTGATATTGAGCCAAGAATTGGCTCAAAGACTTAATTAATTTCCGTCCCGGTCATGTTGTCTGAGGTCTAAAGACCGGCATCTAAAACTTGCCTCATTTTATAGCATTTCACTAAAGACTATGTGAGTGCAGTCTGTATAAGTAGAGAGTGGAGCGTTGTCACCCCCTCTCCTCCGCCGCCCTCTTTAAAAAAAACTTTTATCAACAATAATGTTCTTCAATGTAATTAAGTGAAATGAAGTACCGTGTATAAACTTTTTGAATATGTGTTTATATTGTCAGATCAGTTTTTCCAAATTTGTCATGAGGTTTACCTCATTTTGTCCCTCAAGACATGCCACGACACGCAGTACAACATTATAAAGTGTCTATTTTAATTGTTTTGAAATATGTTGGAATTTTTGTGTGTGCTGGTTATGTTTTATGGCCTTGATGGCTAGGTGCATGTACAGAGAGCTGAAGAGGGGCCCATGAGGACCCGAAACATGTCTCCCTATATGTAAATTAAAATTTTACAGAATATAACGTGGACGGAAATTATTTTCGACTTATTTTAGTCTTTTTATTGCAAATTGTTTGCCAATGCAGACCTATAATGGATTCGAGTAATCATCATCATCCTTTTCCGTCTCCAGTTTCCCAGGTGCGGTAGACAAGCACTCGCCACTGCTTTCTGTCATTGTACAACTTCTTCTCATTTCAGCCCTTTTTTCTCCACTTCTGATTTCACGGTCTCAAACCATCGTTTTCTGGGTCTTCCCCTAAGTCTTTTCCCTTTCAGTTCTCTATTGAAGTAGTCCCTTGCTGTTCTAGTGTTATTCATTCGCATCATATGTCCATACCACTGGAGTCTACGCCTCCCTATAACATTTGCAACAGTTTCCTGTATCCCAGCTCCTTTCGAATTTGTTTCGTTTCTGATCTTTTCTTTTCTGGTTTCTTGATTCATGGTTCTAATGAATTTCATTTCTGTTGCTTGGATTTTGTTAAGGTCTTTATCCAGTAAAGTACATGTCTCCAGTCCATACACCAGAATTGATACAAAGTAAGTATTGACCATGGTTAATTTTGCTTTCAGGGGTATGTTGCTGTCCCATATTAGGTTTCTCACTTGACTGTAAAAACGTGACGCTTTCTGCGTCCTGTTGAGTACTTCTTGCTGAGCAGTGTTATCCTTTGAGATGGTGCTTCCGAGATATTTGAAGTTAAAGTCAGAATCTAATTTAGTTCCTTACATAGAGATGTTAGAATTGGTACCGTCTCTGTTGATCGTAATTTCTACAGTCTTGGTTTTGCTGATGATTAGCTGGAAATCCTTAAAATTGTTGTTCCAGGAATTTAGCTTCCTTTGTACTTCAGCTTCCGTTTCTCCCCATATCAGAACGTCATCTGCAAATACAAGGGCGTTTGGTTCACTGTCAGCTTCCTTGGTAGATTTAAGGATCCGATCCATTAATATGATGAATAAAAGTGGTGATATGGCACTTCCTTGCAGGACTCCTCTCTGTGTTTCAAACCACTCTGATCTTCAATTTCCTATCTGGACACAACTATAGCACATTTGATATGGCATCTTCACTTTGTCAATCAAGTAATTTGGCACATGCATAATTATCTTCCAGACATTCCCGGATCTATGTTAATGGGACACTATCATACGCCTTTTCAATGTTCCAAAATACCATCACCTGTTTATTTCCACGCTCCCAATACTTCTCTTCTGACATTCTCGCAGCGAAGATGAGTTCTGTTGTACTTCGATGCTTCCTGAATCCATGGTGTTGTTCTTCTAGAAGTGGCTCTACTATCTTTCTTATTCTGTTTTCTGTTATTTTTTCAAGGATCTTCAGTGAATGTGATATAAGAGTGATGCCTCTGTAATTTCCACATTTCCTCCTATTTCCCTTTTTAAAAAGGGGGATGATCACTCCTTTCCTCTAGTCCTCTGGGATCCTGTTCTCTTTCCGGATGATCGACAGTACTCGATACCGGTGTTCCAGCTGCTTTCAACATGTCAGAGCTGAGTTAATCAAACCCTGATGACTTTCCCCTCCTCATGTTCTTCGGTTCCGACTCAACTTCTAACCATGTCAGTGGGTGTGGATTTTCACATCCTGCATCTACTCTGCAATCATTGTCACTGTTATTGTTGTTTACATCTCCGTTTAGTAATGCTTAAAATAGTTCTTCATTTCATTTCTAATTTCTTCATCCATCCTCAATAAATTTCCATCATTTGTCTCCAATGCCGTTATGTGTCCAGGCTCACTCCTTCTGTTCCTTATAACTTGGTACAATAACTCCTTATTTCCTTGGCTGTCTTCCATTATCTTATTAGTGAAATCGTCCCAACACTTATCCTTTTCCTCCTGGACTAGTCGTTTGACTGCAAGCTTCTTGTCCCTGTAATTCTGTGCAAGACGTTCAATTTCTGCTTCATTGCGACTGCTGTCTGTTTTCTGTTTTTCACAGTCTAATTTCCTTTTCAGCATATTTCTTTCTTTCACTACTTTCTTCACTCTGTCGTTCCACCACGGTGTTTCCTTTTCTCTCTGTATAGCACTTACTTTTCCACAGATTTCTTCAGCTTCTGAAACGAGAGATACTTTGAAAAACA
Organism: Meconema thalassinum; assembly: GCA_946902985.2. NCBI lineage: Eukaryota > Metazoa > Arthropoda > Insecta > Orthoptera > Tettigoniidae > Meconema > Meconema thalassinum. The sequence continues at coordinate 198,658,893 of OX336395.1, forward strand.
TCTATTATTCCTCCACCCCTCCTTTTTCATTTTTTGGTTGTTTTGTTGTTATCCTCCTTTGGTACTCCATTTTCTTTTCATCATCATTTAGAAGCCAAGTCCTGATCTTGGGCATTTTTTTGTGTTTGATCTCTTGTACTTAAATATCCTTGAGGTCTGCGACTAGGAGTCGATGATCACTACCTAGGCATTCACTAGGAATGACTTGAACATCTGAAATGAACTGACCAGCTAGTCAGTTAGTTATTATGTAGTCTATCATTGTTTTGAGCTTCCCATCCCAGCTGTAGCGTGTTATTGTATGGCTTGCTCTCTTTTGAAACCATGTGTTTTGTATGCTCAAGTTGTTCCGTACACAGAAGTCTAACAGATGTTCTCCGTCAACGTTTCTTCTCCCATAGCCCTGGGGTCGAATTATATCTTCATAGCCCTGCCTCTCATTGCCAACTTGGGCATTTAGGTCACCAATGATGGCGGTATTGTCCTCAGATATTTGGTCCTCTAGATCTGTAAGGAACTGTTCTTTCTCCTCTGTATTACATCCCGTTTGTGGTGCATGCACTTGGTCTACACGTAACCTCATTTTGATGATCCTGTCATTTATATAACTGATATCTGCCTGTATATCTATGTCTGTGTGGAGAAGGAATGCCACTCCATTTTTAGCTTCTGCCATGTTCACATTCCAGTAAAGCACGTAACCATTTCTCCAGGATCTCTTCCCAGAACTTTTCCACTTGGTCTCACTCAATCCTAATATCTTTATTTTTCGTCTTTCCATAAGGTCCACAAGTTCTTAACATTTATTGTTACGGGTAAGGATATTAGGTGTTCCAATTTTTAGTCGGTTCTTCTTAGTCCATGTATGTCTCGTCTGTATCCCCGAAGAGCTTCGGGCTGTGTGCCGTCATACAATCGTGAGTTACAAGGAGAGTTGTCCTGTCCAGTATTTAATCCGTTTTTTACATCTGAGAATTGTTTTAGTTTTAAAAGCACGATACTATCCACCATCGGCAAGCTACGCCTAACATGGCGGGTTTAAAAGGGACAGTCATTTATTGGTTAATTTATATTTAATGGATTTGAATCGCGCGGTGTGAGCACGATGATCTAGTTCGTGATGTGATGGAGAGAGTGCTCTGCTATACACTTTCTGGCAATATTCCTGTGACCATACTAAAATAAAATTTGAAAGACTGAAGCAGTGCGGGAAATCTTATGACACAAAGTATGGCGGTTGAGTATTATTTATTAATCCCGCTGACCCTATAGTGTGTGCCACGCGCACTGTTCTGGAAATGTCATTGTTATTTAAAATGGGAGAAGTGTTGATTGGGCGATATTAATTAATGTCTGGTGCAGAACTTCACGTGTACTGAGTCCGCAGCCATGTTCTAAACAGCGACTGGAGCCTTACTTTTTGACACAACAAGAAGTATACTGTGTGAACCTCCTGAGGCAACAAAATTTGCTGCCCCGGAAAGGCAATCACATTGTGAAGTACTATTGATCATGTGGAGAAAGAGTTCATATTGGAAATTTAATTTGTGAAGATAGACGTGTGAGATTGGGGAAATATGTGGCCACTTCAAGGATTACACCATGCCTAATAGTATCAATGTGCGCCATTTGGTTTGTCCTGGAGATTGTACCTGAGGCTACGTCGTTCAAAAGGAAAATCCGGAATGCAGCAAGTACCTTCTTCTTTGATAATGTGATATCGGGGTTATCTAAATGTATTTATCCAAGGGATCGACTGGGAGGTAGACTATTTCTTTTTAAACATGCCATTCTGATTGTTTTATTTGTTAATTATGACCTTATGATTGCGCCCCCTAGTATAAATCACAGCAAACATGGAGTCATATTATCCTAAAATGTAGAGGTTTAGTGTCTATTTCTTTCTTTGGCTTTTTTTAAATATGGCGTGCAAGTTAGCTTGTAACTGGTAGATCCGTACATATTTCTCGTTTTATTCCATATTTTATTTAGATTGTTACTCCTTTCTCTATATATACATATATATTTTTTTACTCTGTAGGCTACTTGATTTCTTTCCCTCCATCGCACTGGGGATTGTCATTTCAATTAGTCGTTAAAGGTTATTTATTATTGAGGAAGATTTTGTTCGTGGCAGACACTGCAGGTATTTCTATTGTTCTTTTTTGGTTCCTTTGTTTTATGTCATGATATTATCTTTAGTTCACGGTGGCCTTGGAAAAGATATGGACGTTAGTTATCGTTTGCCTCGTGACTTCAAACATGTTATGTGGATGTTAGTTCTGTATGTCTTCATTATTTAATTTCTTTTTTAAATTCTGAAGGTACCTGAATAACATGAAGATCTTATTATATAATGCGCTAAGACTAAGGTGTATATATCACAAAACTGAAGCTCCTAAACCAGAAGGAGTTAGAAGGTGTGGTTTGTACCAAAATCTTCCAAATCGTCTCAATAGTACAGGAAAAATCTTGCATTTCTTGAAAAGTCAACGGAAATAATGTATTTGCTAATAAAGTGCTTTTGAACCAATAAACAAGACGATAGCCCCTGCGAGAACTCTGTCGCCTACAGCCCGCAGAGCACTAAACCAAGCGGGTAGCCTGTACACATGGGGATGCACACAATCCATTATGCGAGAGCTCTCGCACGGGTCCGCTAATAATTGAAGAGGTGAGTTCATGAAGGGGTTATGTTACAAAATGGTATTTCTGAGATAAATAGACCCAAAGTTCAAGGGCTGGAACTTTTTTGTGTTATGTTCATTTTTGCTCTAAATTAAATTATTGTACTCCTAAATAGTATAGAAATATGTTGGCATGGTGTTCAACTTGAATCTTTGCTTATTGCATTAAAAATAAAAAAAATATTTGTACATACCTCCTTGATTCACAAGAAAATTTTACTTATCATTTATTTTTATTCATGTAAAGAGAGGTATGTGCACTTACCTCCTTCATGCATTTACGCAGATGTGCATTTTTGTCTATCTTATGAGTGATGTGATTAGTAGTTGGGGTAAAACAAGTACTAGATAACTGTTTAGAAAAATGTATTATAACATTTGTTATGCATATTTTGACAAAGTATAATAGAGATTACATTTCATTGGTAATATCAAATGGTATAATTATGGCTGAATTGTTAGTTTATCAACTAAATTTACATAAATCTTTGGTACTGCCCCCGTAATTGAATTATGTAGAGACCACGGTGGCTATATTTGAAATTATTAGGAGAATTATGGCTGTCATAGTTATGACGTGGGTAGTCATGACGTAAGCACGGATGACGTAAATGTTATGCCAGCAGGTTACTTGAGCTGAGATTCTCAGTGACGTCAGTTTTTAGTCCAGAATGTTCCAAGATGTACGACGCAGTCGCAGGAAACGAGGAATTCTGCTGAGGAAGAAACTATGCTATTGGAGGAGAGGCTTGAACCAATGAACGATAGTTTAAAGGAAGACGGAGATTGCTGAAACTATGGTATTTTTATTACTTTTGGAATGCAGAATTGTGGAAAACCATTTGCAGTAGAAGCATTGATTTGGAATTTTGGTGAAATTTATTTTCAGTTTTTGAATTTTGAAAATCCGTCATGTATTAACGAAGTTGGAACTTTTAGCGATGACGCAGTATCACGCTTTGGAAGGGATGGAAACGCCCCTCGAGAAGTTAATAAAAGGGCTTGCGCAGAAGAGAGGAGTCTCTTTCGTTCTCTGATCATTCTGAGATCTCATGCTCAGATCATCGAAGTATATTTGTGAAAGTTCTTTTCTTATACACTCATTATAGTGAGACGTCGAAGTGAACAGCAAGTGAAAAGAATCGTCTTTATAACGCGTGGCGAGGCCACTATATTAACGAGATCCAAGTCAAACTAGGTGAAGTTGAAACGGACCTTAGAAAGCTTCTACAAGTTTAGCTTCGAACAGTTAGCGGTCACCGATAAGCTAATTGTATTGTGCAGTGCTACATGCAGTTATAGAGAAAAGCTGAACAATTTCGACCGATTAGTTTAAAAGATATTAGAAGTTTTATACGACTGACAAAAGTGATTATCTCGCCACTAGAGAAGCACTTTTTGTTTAGCCAGAATCAACGCAAGGCTGACGCTGCGAGTGGAGTAGAAAGACTTCAGATTGCTTGGTTACAGAACGATACCAGTATAATGGAGCAATTGAATACGGCAGTTTGTTCTTCTAACACTACAACCGAAGAGCAAATGGAAGGCTAAGAGGGCTTATTGCAATTGGGACATACTTCAATGGAGTAAGATAGCGACATGGAACTTCGCTAATTGCTATTCCACACAAGCGAACATGCGGTGAATACCATCTACACCCATGTTTCGTAATTAAAGGCTGAATACCATCGAACAGCCATAGAAACAATGTCATACTCTGTATATGAATAATTTCTTCGGAAATTTCTACAAAACTTCATGATGATTGTCTACTGGAACTTCAGGGAATTTTTCAAGAGAGGTCAGGGATATCCCGACTCACAAAGAAGATTATTGCCGGAAGGATGTCTATTCGTCTTCGAGGACCAGAGCGATTCACGGAGAAGGAAGCAGTTCGATTCTCCGAGGGTGCTATTTCCTATTTCGAGGATGGAGCTCAGCTTTAACGTGGTGAAATGGATCCATCAGCAGTCTTCTTTGGGGAATTTTCCTCTGGAACGTCAATCGGCAGATAAGGTAGTCGTGAACGTTTATTGTATTTGAGTTTACTAATAATGTTTGAGCAACCATTTTTCCCATATTTTTATCCTCATGTATTTTGCCCTATTTTCTTGTTGAGATTCTTATTCTCAGTACACCTTGAGTTTTGCATTTTTCGACGTTTTATTAAGACATTGTTATGTCATGGGCATAGTTAACGATTTTGAATCAGTTGAGACTGATATTTAGAATATTTCAGTAATTAATATTTTTTTTGTAGTCACGATTTGATTGTAAGTTAATGATTTTTATGGCAGATTTAAATTCAGACAGCGTGTCACTTTATTAAAGTAATTCTACCCCAGTTTAATTACTTTGAACAATTTTCTGTCATCATCAAGAAGGAAGAACATTTAAATGATTTTAGAGCGTTAAAATCTCTTACGTTGTCGACGATCTTGGAAATACTAGTCGTTATTTGTATTGATTGCAACACAGACATTTATCGTCAGTTATGAATGAACATTGCATCATAGACACTTTTGTGAAAGAGTAACTTTAATAATGAATTATTGAATGCATTAAAGTCAAGTACTTTTGTTAGGATTTTTTCTCAATTAGAGAATTATATAACGATGTTTGCATTCCCCAGTCTAATTGGATTCTATTCGACTACTTTGCATTTTTGTCGCACTTTATTTGAAGATAGTATTTTTATACTACAGTTTCTTTTAAGATGTTAATCTTAAATTTTGATAGACCAGACAGGCGTATATAAGCGTATTCACTATTAAATTTGTTTGTGATTGGCAAGTTTTGACTTCATTTCGGTTCATGAATGAAATCCACGAAGGTTAAATAGAAAAACAGTTTTGAAACAATTTATGATTATAAATTTTTTTAAGTGGAACTATGAATGTATAATCGCTAGTGCAGCGCGTGTTGAAAGTCGCTGAGATATAATGCCCTTGAATATGAAGGAGGTTCCCACAGGAATTAATGTTAAAGAATTATTTGTGGAAGTTTTGTAAGTTATGTAGAAGTTTTTAATGCCATATAGATTAATATATGATGATTTTGGGCATATTTTTAATGCAGATTTTGCATTAACTTGTTAGCGAAGGATTTTCCGCTGGAGTAAGATTGTTATAGTTCGTTGAAAATTTAATCAAGTGATTTACTGTTATAATTAACACGAGTTTTGAAAGAATTTGAGATAAGATTTTGAATGAAGGTTGCCGTCACAAATCATTATTAAAACCTTTATTAAACCAGATTGTGACATTAACATGTATAACTAACCTTCATTGGTCGATTATATTAAACAGGATTATAAAATTATCAACCGAATGAACATGTGGCTAATGTATTTATTAAATTAATAATTTAAACAATTTAAATGTTAATATTGTAAATAATTGCTGTAAATATTTTTGAAAATAATGTGGAACGAGAGTGACGTTAAAGGCGTGCTTATAATATTTTTATTGTCTTTGACAAATATTATAAACAATTTCTAATTGTTATAAATAATTTATGTGATTTTGTTATAAACATTTAAGAGCTAATTAAACATTTGGATTGAAGTTAACAAGTTTAAGAAATTAATATAATGATCCAATAGGATGTGTGCAAAGTACTTGTAAGATTTGCGTAAATATAATGTGAGTTGTCTTCTAGACATTTAAAAGCTTGAGAGTGCAGGCTGTATTCTTACGTAACATAGCGTGTGAGAAGGGAGTGCATTTAACCAGTATGCAACAGGCTGGAAGGTAGCCCGCAGCTGTGCCAACATATGGTTCTCAGAGAGTGAGGTCGTACACACTTTGGCCTTGCGACTATAAATACCATTCTCTTGTTTATTAAAAGGAAACCAAATGCTCTATATATGTCACACCCTGACGTCCTTCTCCAATCCAATAGTGTTATGAATATTACGTTATTTGAAGCTCTTGGGAGCTAAAATGTTTTATATCATGTTGTATAATAATTTTGCAAGTCCTACTGGAGGACGTAGTCAGATTGACTTGGGCTACTGATAGCCACGTTGTTTTTGTTGTGTTAGTAAAATCAGACCCTTTATTAGAAATAAAGCTTTTGTACAGTTCAAAGTTCTCGTCTTCGTTCTGGTTCATTTTTAAATGTCATGGTGGAGATTATTGTGTGAACAGACTTTTAGTGATCCTGTTGTCAACTCAAACCCCGAGATAATTAAGAGGTAAGTAACGGTAAGTATGAACCCCCGTCTATTTTGGTGTGTTCCACAATGATTTCCTGTGAACTTCTGTGCTCTTATCTCGATAGTATCTGTCAGTGCCATTTTCATTGATGTAACTGCCGGTGCGATTGATAATTGGCAATCCGATTGAGGGGGCGGATATCTAACAGCCTACTATCCAGGTAAACGGGGACAGAAAGATTGGCGACCCAAGAACGTGGGGCTGAGTCAACAGAAAGATTGACCCTAATACGTGGCTCGAATTCGACAAAACTGGATTACCAGGTTGAACAATAGAAAGATTCGCACCTAAAACGTAGGGTTCGATTAGACTCAAATAAAGAGGTTGATTCTTTGTTAGATGTCTAGGCCAATTGTAGTAGTTAAGAGTGTGATTATATAGGAATTAAATGTTGTATTGTGTTAGGAAAATTACACTCAGAAAAGATCAGATCTTATACAACTTGAGAAAGGTTAAATAGGCTGGAAACTTAGAAAAATCGCCTATAATCTGGAATCTTATTTTATTTGACCGGCTTATGACATTTCAGTCATATTAAAGATAAAATTAAATTATTTGGATTGTAAATGTAAATTATTTGTGTTAGGATATTTTAAAATGAGCCAGAGAAATTTGAACATGTGCTTGAGTTTGTTTCAACATGAAGTATCTTCGAAGGTTAATTATAAGGTAGTTATAAGTTAGATTTAAGACAGAAAGTTGATCAAAAATTATATATGGTGAAAAGTGTTGCTCAAATGTTGTTATTTTGCTCTTTTGATGTATGTCCCTACAGCAATCCATTTTTGAATAATATTGTAATGGCAGATGAAAGTTTGAGGTTGATGCTAGAGGAGATGTCTGCTAACTTGAAAGCTAGCATGAACAATAGTATGAAGCAGATGCTCAATGAAAGCATAAAGGAGATGGAAGTTAGGAACACTAGTCGAATGGAGGAGAATGCTAGTAATATGTCTGCTAATTTGAATAGTAGTATGAAGGAGATGGAAGCTAGGAATACTAGTCGAATGGAGGAGAATGCTAGTAATTTGAAAGCTAGTATGGGTGAAAGTTTGAAGGGTATCCAAACTAGTGCTGCTAATTTGGAGGATAATATGTCGCGTTTACAGATTAACACCCTAGGAATTGAAAATACTGTAAGTGACATCCGCACAAATGTGTCTGATGTTAAAAATGATGTGTCTAAGGTACAGAGAGACCTTACAATGTTAAATCTAGATGTAGCTAATGTCCGAGGGGATATTTCTTGTGCTAGAGCCGAAGTTGTTGTTGTCAAAAACGATGTAGCGACTGTCCAAGACTAGGTCGAGGAAGTCCAAAAAGAAATTCAAAAAGCTAGAACTGATGTATCCAATGTTCAGATAGACATTAATAACGTTCGTGCGGATATAACTGAAGTGCAAAGTGACATAACTAAGATTCAGGTAGAGGTCAACACAGTTTTCGTAGATATCACTAAAGTCCAAACTGATGTAAATAAAGTCAGGGAAGACATCGAAAACTCAAAAACTCTTTGTACGCGTAATATAACTGCATTAGCGACTAGGTTAGTCGATGAATCAGTTAGAACAACAACGTCTTTAGCAGAGTTGAAGTATGACGTAGAGGTCATGAGAACCCAGGTATTAGACCACAATAGAGTATTAAAAGAGGATATCGAAGTAGACATAGCCGAAATGTTAACAGCAAACGTAGCGGTATGGAAAGACGAGTGGAATAAGTCAAGTGGGGAACATGTAACCCAAATTCAGGAAAGGATTGAAAGAAAACTTGCCAGTACGCAGATAGAAATTAACAATGAAGTAGTACAGATTAGGAAAGATTTAAGCGTCAGGATAAATTCGTTATCCGAAAAACAAGTTGACGATAGAACACAACTAGATCAGGATATGCAAACTTTAAAATCCACATTAGAGGAACAGATGCATAAAGTTGTCTCGGATGTAAATGAAACGACGAGTAAACTGAAAAATTTGAACTTAGGAGAGGCTAGTTTAATGGAGAACTACAAAGAAGAGATAGTCAAGAAAGTCTTAACAGAAATCACCGACAAGGATACAGAAGGCTTAGCTTGCGAATTGAATAGGAAGTATACCAGAAGATGTCACCTAGAGCCAGAAGAAAGAGACGTGACTCCTGAAGAACGTGTATCCAGATTCAGAGAGGAGGATGACGAGAGGAATATGGAACCTGAGTGGAATTATCGAGATAGTGGGAAAAACTATCCGGATTCATATCCGAGGAACGTGACGGTCATCAGGAATTTCGAGGACAAACCACAAAAATTCAGTAACACTGATAGTTTGACACCTATAGAGTATGTAAGGAATCTCAAAGATTATTTCATCGAAGCTCACATTCCCAGAGAGAGAGAGATGAAGATAGTAGAGAGATATCTGATTGGAGGACCCCTTGAATGGTTTCGCGCATTTAGATACACATTCAGTAACTTTGACGAGTTTGCAGAGTCATTAATCAAACGATTTTGGTCCATAGAAGCGCAGAATTCGTTAAGACCGGAGGTGTATTCAAGAAAATACTCAGGTACTCTTCCAACGAGGTACGCTGATTTCTTTACGAGTCAGTTGTCCCGCTTGAGATTTTTGCAACCCCCATTGTCCACGGAGCAACTAATAGATGCGATTTCTCGTATGCTGCCAGTTGAGGTGAGGAGACTTATAATTTCGTCCAACATCAGGGATTTATCCAGCATGGATGAATTACTAAGAAGGTTAGACTACACAAGTCCAATGCCTAACGTAGTCCAGAAAGGTCAAAGGCAGGAATTTAAAGAAATCAATACGGTATATATGGACCAAGTCCAACAAACTGACAAGCCAGAGCAGGAGAAAACTGACAATGTAGGTCCTCACAGGAATAATCAGTTTAGAAATTACAGATCACAAGGTTACCGACCGTATCAACAGAGAAGAGGTTGGAACTACAACCGAGGAAACTATAATGGAAGAGGCAGATATTACAACAATAATGGGTATAACCGTAACTATAATAGGAATAACCAAAACCAAAATAGAAACCAGAATACTCAAAGTCAGGTTATGACACCTGATCAGTATCAGCAAAGAGAGAAGGAAAGCCAGCAATACTTAAAAGAATTAAGGGATAAAGAAGCTGACAATCAAAAGAAAAGGCAGGATGTTGTAATCGATCCTGGGCCTTCTACGAGCCAGCAGAACTTTGAAAATAGAAATACTGGTCAGAAGAGAAAGTAGAGAGGAAAGAATACATTAACCACACACAACCCAGAGTAGAAGAAATTTATGATTAAGGAACATAGAGGAAATATCATACTAGAGTAAGCCAGTAATAATTCAATTTCGTGTTCAAGAGAGTTGAGATACTTGTAACATTGAGTTTAAAAACAATTTGCAACTGTTTTTAAAACGTGGTGAGAGGAGAATGCCCCCGTAATTGAATTATGTAGAAGTTTTCAATGCCATATAGATTAATATATGATGATTTTGGGCATATTTTTAATGCAGATTGTGCATTAACTTGTTAGCGAAGGATTTTCCGCTGGAGTAAGATTGTTATAGTTCGTTGAAAATTTAATCAAGTGATTTACTGTTATAATTAACACGAGTTTTGAAAGAATTTGAGATAAGATTTTGAATGAAGGTTGCCGTCACAAATCATTATTAAAACCTTCATTAAACCAGATTGTGACATTAACATGTATAACTAACCTTCATTGGTCGATTATATTAAACAGGATTATAAAATTATCAACCGAATGAACATGTGGCTAATGTATTTATTAAATTAATAATTTAAACAATTTAAATGTTAATATTGTAAATAATTGCTGTAAATATTTTTGAAAATAATGTGGAACGAGAGTGACGTTAAAGGCGTGCTTATAATATTTTTATTGTCTTTGACAAATATTATAAACAATTTCTAATTGTTATAAATAATTTATGTGATTTTGTTATAAACATTTAAGAGCTAATTAAACATTTGGATTGAAGTTAACAAGTTTAAGAAATTAATATAATGATCCAATAGGATGTGTGCAAAGTACTTGTAAGATTTGCGTAAATATAATGTGAGTTGTCTTCTAGACATTTAAAAGCTTGAGAGTGCAGGCTGTATTCTTACGTAACATAGCGTGTGAGAAGGGAGTGCATTTAACCAGTATGCAACAGGCTGGAAGGTAGCCCGCAGCTGTGCCAACATATGGTTCTCAGAGAGTGAGGTCGTACACACTTTGGCCTTGCGACTATAAATACCATTCTCTTGTTTATTAAAAGGAAACCAAATGCTCTATATATGTCACACCCTGACGTCCTTGTCCAATCCAATAGTGTTATGAATATTACGTTATTTGAAGCTCTTGGGAGCTAAAATGTTTTATATCATGTTGTATAATAATTTTGCAAGTCCTACTGGAGGACGTAGTCAGATTGACTTGGGCTACTGATAGCCACGTTGTTTTTGTTGTGTTAGTAAAATCAGACCCTTTATTAGAAATAAAGCTTTTGTACAGTTCAAAGTTCTCGTCTTCGTTCTGGTTCATTTTTAAATGTCATGGTGGAGATTATTGTGTGAACAGACTTTTAGTGATCCTGTTGTCAACTCAAACCCCGAGATAATTAAGAGGTAAGTAACGGTAAGTATGAACCCCCGTCTATTTTGGTGTGTTCCACAATGATTTCCTGTGAACTTCAGTGCTCTTATCTCGATAGTATCTGTCAGTGCCATTTTCATTGATGTAACTGTGCCGGTGCGATTGATAATTGGCAATCCGATTGAGGGGGCGGATATCTGACAGCCTACTATCCAGGTAAACGGGGACAGTACCAACTCAAGAACTGCTTTTAAATTTTGACCATACTGAGAGGACAGTTCTCTGTTTGCAAGAACCCTATATAAGAAACAATAAAGTTATTGGCTTCGGTCCAGACTTTCATATTTATACTTCAAGCAACATTACGCCTGAAGAGCGAATTCGTGCGGCTATAGTTACAAAATCTAAGACCGTCATCCGTTTAGGGCAATACTGTGCTGCTGACAGAGTTGTTGTATGCACAACTTTTAACTGCAGGGAACTTTATGTATGTAATGTGTACTTCGACTCCAAACAGGACATAAATGTGGATTTAAGTTTTTTGGAGCGTGTGTGTGAAGACCTACGAGGGAAACCTCTGCTCATAACAGGTGATATTAATTCGAAACATAGTTCCTGGGGTAGCCCCGTTGAAGATGCTCGTGGAAGACTTTTCTATGATTTCTGCAGTGCACAAAATTTAACTATCTTAAACAAAGGTGATAAACCAACATATATACGTTCTAACTCTCAGAGTTATTTAGACATTAGTGTCTGTAGTCCTGCACTTCTTCCATTTATTTACGACTGGATTGTAAGCGATACACCAATGCTGTCTGATCATGCTTTAATAATGATATCTTTACAACCTACAGCAGAAATACCTACTGTACAAGCTTCCAATTACATAACTCGCATCTATAAGACAAAGAATGTAAAGTGGGATCATTTCCATTTATCTGCCAAAAGAAATTTGCAGAAAGTGATGGGAGACATAGAATCCTGTAGTTCGGTGGACGAGCTTGATCAAGCTGTAAACAAATTAAACAACGATATAATTAATTTACCTGAAGTTAATTTACCTAAACTTTCTCAGACACCTAGTAAAAACTTCTGGTGGAATAATGAACTTTCTTTAATGCGGAAACGTGTTCTAGCCTGTCATAGACGATATAAGCGTAGTCGTTGTCCACTGTTAAGTCAAAGATATGAAGAAATATATTTAACGGTTAAAAATGAATACAAAATAATGATTTTAAAAAGGAAATTAGAGAGGTGGAAAGAATTTTGTTCACTTCCTACAAAAACTAACCCATGGGGACTTGTTTACAAATTATCAAGGAGGCCAGATAATCTGAATAACAATCTTACTACAATTGAGACTGAACATGGATTCACCACTTCGTTTCAAGATACCGCCGAAGTTTTAATTAACGGATTCTTTCCTGATGAAAGTAATGACACAGAATCACAAAGAGCGATTAGGATATATTCTCAACTCCCACCTGACACTGCAGATGACGTACCCTTCACAGATCAAGAGGTAGAACGAATCATCTTTTTACAAGATGACAAGAAAGCTCCCGGATGGGATGGCATATCTGCTAACATAATTAAGAACGTACACCTATGTTTTCCTCGCTTTTTTGTTGCACTTTTTAACAAATGCCTTGCCCTGCATTTCTTTCCTACCTCCTGGAAAATCGCAATAGTTAAAGTAATTCCAAAGGACAGTTCCTTAACAATATGTACTGTTAAATCAGTCAGACCTATTTGCCTCCTGCCAATACTAGGGAAAATTTTCGAGAAACTAATAATTGATCGCGTTATGTATCACATGTATCGTCATGGACATTTAAGTGAAAAGCAGTATGGTTTCACGCCCCAAAAATCAACCGAAGATGCTGTACTATATGTGGTTGATTGGATTCGCAACATATTCTCAATGAAAAAGGTGGCCGTATTGGTATCTTTGGATATTTCAGGCGCTTTCGATAATGCTTGGTGGCCTAAAATTTTATCACAGTTAAAAGGAAAACATTGCCCAAAGAATTTGTACAGTTTAATACAAGCCTACTTTAGCCATCGAAAAGTGAAACTTCGGATCGGAACTGCAATTTCTACAAGATGTATTAATAAGGGATGCCCTCAAGGATCAGCATGCAGCCCTGGTTTTTGGAACATTTTGTATGATGAACTCCTACAATTACCTCTTCCGACAGGGTGTAATGTTATTGCTTATGCTGATGATGCTCTTCTCCTAACTGAATCAGATAATGTGCAGAATTTGAATTATATAACAAACTCTGCTTTACACACCTTGTCTCTATGGGGTTCTGTAAACAAACTTCAATTCAATCCTTCTAAGACTAGAGCCATGTTCGTCACAAGGAGAAGAAAAGTGGAACAACCCAAAATCATTATGAATGGCCACCGAATAACATCAGATGATCAACTTCTTTATTTGGGCGTTGTGCTTGACAAACACCTGACATTCAGAGCACATTTAAATAGGTTAAAATTGAAATCAGCAAGCTTTTACAAGGTCTTGCGATTGCTTGTAGACCTTCTTGGGGTCTGAACTCCGATGTTTTACGAATAATATATTATACAGCTTTTGTGCCTTTGATTCTGTACTGCGTGTCCGCTTTCCGTACAACCCTAGAAAAGAAATGGGCTCGGGTTAAGTTATTACAAATCCAAAGAGGTTTCGCTCTAAGAATTTCTCGAGCATACCGCACTACATCTACAGATGCAGCACTTGTAATTGCTGGAATAGAACCACTATTTTTAACAGGAATAGGGAAAGCTGAGCTGACATTACTGAAGAAGAATAGAACATCTCCTATGCCGATTTTCGACATTATTGTGGAGCAAAAGTGCCATTTCTTGGAATCTTCTCATCCTAGTCAATTCTATAAACTTCTGCATAAAAATTGTTTCAGCACCCATGACTGTTTCATCTATACTGATGGCTCCCGTACACCAAGCTTTGATGGAAATGACAGTGTTGGCTGTGCCTTTGTCGTTTATGAGAATGATACTGAAATATTTTCAGCTCAGTATAAGCTCTCTCCCAGTTGCTCAATTTTCCAGGCAGAACTTTGGGCCTTAAAGTGTGCAATAGAATGGGTTAAAGCTAACAATAAAAGAGTGAGGATTTTCAGTGATTCACAATCCGCATTGCATTCTATAAATGACAAATATAATTCTAACCCAATAGCTGTCTACATCAGGGCAACAGCTCAGGAGTGCTCACATATATGCACATCGTGGATAAGGGGACACACTGGATTGGCTGGTAATGAAAGAGCAGACCAATTAGCAAAATCAGCGGCTACGACACATCTTGAAATAACATATAGTAAGTCTCCTATATGTTACGTTAAAAGCCAGATAAGGAAATACATATTAAACGAATGGAATATCGCATGGACATGTAGCCTGAAAGGGTCTGTAACAAGAGAAATATTCTTCCCGGAAGTACAAAATCGACTGTTATCAAAATTATTAGTGCCAAACTTTGTCCTCACACAATTTTTAACTGGTCATGGAAAATTCAAGTCTTATTTTGAACGTTTTAAAATAGCAACAGACGACTATTCATGTTTATGTGGATTGCCTCAATCGGTGTGTCACCTTGTATTTGAGTGTCCTGTTTTTGAAAAGGAAAGATACAATTTACAATGCCACCTTTATAGCTGTAACCTGGAACTTTCAAAACCGCTGTACCATATTTTCAAGAGGCAGTGCTGCTTAGGACAATTTATCACATTCATTAACAAATTTTTTTGTAAACTATGTTAGTAATATTTGTATTTGCTTTGTTTTTAATCTATAACCCTAATGTACCTCTGGTAAAATAGGGTTCCTGTATTGTTTTCTGGATATTCAATAATAATAATATCAAATGGTAAAGTTGTAAAAGTGTGTTTATAACCCATAGCACTTTTCAAGAAACTTATTATTCAACGTTTTCATCTTGTTCATTCAAGACTTGTTCATAGAACCATTTATGTTGCTCCGGAACAAAACAGAGCTGTTCTTTCAAGTTTTGTATTTTTCTTTTTGTCATTGAGTTGAATTTTCTGAAGATCCTAGGGATGATGAAATCATTCGGGAGGGATGGTGGAGCGTCATCTTTGGATAGTTTGTTAAGAATGACCATTTTGAAGGGTGTGTGGGTGTCATACGTTTCTTTAAAGAGGTAAGATCCAAAAGATTCGGTTCGAAACCATTTGATGCCATCTCTGAAACAAATCTTTTCTTTTAAGAGATCTTTTTTCTTGTTGAAAATCTTCATTCTTTTTGATAAATCTTCTGTGTCCCTGAAATGATCCTTCATATCAATCACCATATTTTTCCTATTAGAAGATACTAACACTTCGCGATACTGGTCTGGAGTGTAAATATTTTGATATTTTCTCAAACGTTTTTCGATTCGCCCAAAATCTCTATCGGAATCCAGGTAAGAATGCCCAACTTCTGGAAACTTGTGATCAATCGTCTTGAAATATCCTTTTCCAACAAGGTATTGGTGGATACACACCATCAAAATATTCTTGTTCTGTCCTGAGCAGGAATCAGTCCAAAGTATCAAGTGATCCTTTTCTTTGAGATTAGCCTCAACTTCTATTGCCCTAAGAAGACTACTAACAATTTCATTACTACCTTTGCTTGCTTGATTTTCAGTCCATGTGCAACCGATTGTTCTATCAATATCTTTAGCTATGATATGTATTCCCAAATTATAAAACCACATCTGGCGTAGATAGAATGCCTTAGAAGTGCTTAGTCTAGGAAGAGGCATTGTTTGTTGTAGACCTAATGTCATGTACACGGTGTTGGATGAATTTCTGGCTTGTTCTCTGTCTGCTTTTTGAGATTCAAAAGCGAACTTATAGTTCTCCACATGTTCTTCATTAGCAACACCTGAATCGCACGTACTGCAGGTATCGCTCTTAGGGTGTCCAAAAGACAAATTAAACTCATTATTGAAAATGAAGCGATAAGTGCACTCTTTAACTTTAAACTGTTCATCTACCTTATCGGCTAGACACTTTTCGAGGTATAGCTTGTGCATGATTGGAATTGATAATAATGAAGGAAGGTATTTCTTGTGAATATTCTTATACCTTGAGTAGTGCGATTCCTCGGCAGGAAAGCTAGAGATATGCTGAATAATGTAAGCCGCTACATTGTCTGGTGTTTTGTTTGGTCTGGTCTTGTGTTTTCCTCTTCTGTCAGGTGCAGGAGCTCCCAAACCACTCTTGACAGAGGCTTGGATTAACTCAACCTTTTTTGTACCTATGTTATATAGCTTCATAAGGCTCTTTTACAAACAGTTGTTTGTTTTCCCCCAACAGTTACAGTATACTTGAAGGTCGCAGTTTTATGATTGACTGCACCAGTTCGCTTCCTTTGTGGAATGCTTCTTTGCATTGAACTAAATAGTAAAGAGTTTTTAGCATTAATGTCTAGTTTGTAGTAAGACGAAAATAGTTTTTCCCTATCTTCCAAGGTAAATGCTTCTGAGCATTTCAAGCGACATTTTTCAGGGCACAAGTTCCCTACAAAAACGGTTTTAGCTGGTTTGAGGTCACCTTTTGAGTTTATGTAGGCCTTGCCTTTTTCTCTATTTAGCATTCGTTTTATTTTTTTCCACTCATTTGGGTTTCTTTGCCTCTTTTTAGTCACTTTAAGTTTCGGAGAAAATATTTTCTTCTTTCGCTTTACAGTGAGAATTTGCGGCTCCTCAGTGTTTATCAGATTTTCATCAGCCATTGGAAGATCTCCATCCTCACTTTGGACTACCTCGATTTGATCAACAATAGCATCTGTGTCATATTGTCCGGTGCAAACTTCATTTTCTGATTGTCGCACCACTTTCTTTTGAATTTTTTGTTTTTCGGTTGGTTGTCAGAGTCCTCGTAACCTGATTCATCAAGATCGTTATCATCCGGGCTATATTCATCGCTGGAAGGATCACCAAAAAGGGTGTCGCTCTCTTCAGAATCATCTCCTCTATCTGTAACAAATAAAAAAGGGTGTGCATGTTTTTAATATGGTAGCAAAAATCATAAAGATCTTGCGTTTTCTTTAATGGGGTGATTTTTTTTCTACCTGTAAAACTTTGAAATATTTAACAAATTTTAATCCAATCAAGAAAGATATATTAAAAGTAGATGTTAAAAGTAAAATTATATTAAAATTAGACTAGTCTATTTTAGATGATGGAGAACCAGAAAAAACAAGCACCCATAAAGGTTTCATGACATTTGGGAAATTTGCTTTTCTCACTTGAACATTGTTTTCAGGGATGGCTAATACCTCTAACCTAATTTAATTCTAACTTATATTGTACACTATTATCTCACATACTTGGTATTGAAGGAGAGTAAAGTAATAGTCTTACGTAGTTTCCTGTAATTGTCAACATTTCTTGTAGTTGTTCTCCTTGGGAAAGGTCTCTTTTCTGCTTTCTTCGTGACACGTGAATCTCCTTCATTTGTAGGCCTTGATGTGGATGGTGTCACTATTTCTGGAAAAAAAAGCACACATAAAAAGGTTTAACTTGTTATTGGTTGTTAATATTCTTGCTAGAAGCAAGTTGGTAGAAGCAGGTTAGGTTCAAGGCATAATGTCATATGTTTTATGTTAGGTTAGGCTCCAGTTATTATTAGGTGATCTATGCTACCACCATATTTTCTACATGCTTAGGCATAAACTCCTCTGTCTATAATCGTCACTTAAGGATAGTCAACAAAAAAGGCTTAAAATAATATGTTTATCGGCATAAAACAGAAACACGCTAGGCCTAGGCTGCGAAAAAGGATCGTTTTACTAAGAGCCTAATAAAGTAAAGTCTTTGTTATCTATTCAATAACATAAATATAGCAATAAATAAAGCTTGTACTTACCTATTTGCTGAATATTATTGTTTGTTTCTGCTTCCAATGTTAGTGATTCCTGATTTTGTAGGTTAGGATTAGGAAATTCATCACTGTTACGTCTTGTAACATTTATTTCATTTTTAATAGATGACAAAGCAAGGTTTAGCATCACTTGGTCTCTTGTAGCCATTACAACAATGGTTTAACACTAACTTTATATAAAAATAAAATATAAATCACACGTTTTTCCAAAACTAAACAAGCATGATGTTAGTTAACTTATTTGGTTATCAGCAGCTGACTGGTGCATGAAGGAGGTATGATTCACACATGCCTATTTCACTTTAATACAATATTGCAATTTATAGCGCATAAAGGGGTTATGCTCAATTCTTTGACACATACATTCTTTCTTAATATTCATCTGTCTTACCTTTCAATGCATGAAGGGGGTATGTGTGTTGTGTGTGTAACATAACCCCTTTATTCTCTGAGAGGAAGGTATATGAGAACAATTGAATGAATGCATGGAGGAGGTATGTGTGATTTATTGTAACATAACACCTTCCTTCACTAGGGAAACACTTGTTACTTGTGTACACTAGAAGGTATGTACTTTTTTATGTTACATATCCCCTTCATGCCCTGCAAACTACAAATGCTGTAGAAACATACCTCTTTCACGCTCTAGGATCTCAGTAAATACAGGCTCTACAGAGCAGGAGTCAGTGTAGAAAAAAATACAACAGCTGGAAATTTTACATTTGGGCACATAACCCCTTCATGCACTCACCTCTTCAATTATAATTGTTCCAACAAGGGTTGTGTTATATTATTTGATGTAACCGTGCACTATGGTGTTGATATATTACGTAAATATAATTTGTCATTGTTGTGAGGCGTTTTATGCTTGTTGAAGTATTGTAAACCTAATTGACCTTAACAAATTTTAATAGGGGTATAGTTTCCCTGAAGTTATCAGATTAAATTTCTTCTTGGTCAGCTTACTTAAAATTTTCTGCCTAAATTCGTGTACCCAGAGCGATGATATGAAAGACAAGCTAGGACTAGATAGGGACTATTTATGTTGTTTCCGTAGACTCCCTTTGTTTTATCCTTTATTTTATTTATGTAATTAGAGTAGGGCTTTTAAAATTGAATTTCTCTTTATTTAAATCCTTTTCAGTGTCATATTTTCATTGGTCAGTATTTAATTAGGGTCCTGGGGTACAGTGACGGCTCGTAGATGAAAAATCAGGTGAAGAGCGAAACTCTCATTTCAGCAGTGCTTGATTGCTTTTGTGAATATTGATAATTTTCTTTCGTATTTTAATGCTAAAATATCTACTCGTTCGTCCTGAAAATGATTTTTGTGGTTTCTCATTTTCACCACCAGGCATATGCCGGGACGGTTCCTTTCAATAGGTCCACGGCCGATTTCCTTCCAAAATCCCTTCCCTAACCCGCCCTGCAAAGAAAATGCATGGCCATTGCCTGCATTAATGGAATTAATATAATTCCTTAAAGTTCCCACGAGTTACAGTAAAGTTTAAAGTTCATAGGAACTCTCTTCTAGAGGTTATGACGAGAGTGAGACCTCAAGTATAGAACAACTCCAATTACAAGCCTATTTAAAGTCACATTCTCATTATATCTAAGTCCACGTACAGTGCTTGCAGAAAGTTTAGGGACAGGTCTAAATTTCGTTTGATGCACATTTGTCCCTAAAGTAACAGCATTTCAGTCATTGTTTTACTTGATGTTATTAGCAATTTATATGAGGGGTTTTCATTTAAAATTTCGCTGCTCTAGCTCTAATACTTTTAAAGATAGAATGGTTTACCTTTTTGTAAACAGGGCTAATAAAACCTATTTTTCCTGCTAATAAAATGTTTTCGTTCTCAAAAACTGCTAATCCTACAACTATGAAATCTTTACTGCTGTTTTACTACAATATAGCAATCATAAACATAAAAATACAACCTAGGTAAAGAAATTACTACTCATTTGATGGCCTCTCAAATAAACTTTCTTCCCCGGTAATTTTGGCGGCAAAATTGATCAATTTCGTTCCATGATAACTTCCGATTGGCAACATTTCGAGAAAGCACCCACAGCCGATCCATCACAAACAAGACACGGAGAAAACAACTGCGTAGTCAGAATAGCTCGAAGTGTTTCCAATCGGAAGTTATCGCGAAACGAAATTCACCAATTTTGCCGCCAAAATACCGTACTCGGGAAGAAAGTTTGTTTGAGAGGCGACCAAATAAGTAGTATTTTTTCCCAGGTTGTTATTTTTATGTTTGCTATATAGTAGTAAAATAGCAGTAAAAAATTCATAGCATTAGGACTAGCAGTTTTTGAGAAAGAAAACATTTAAGTAAGAAAAACAGTTTTTTAGCCTTGTTTATAAAAAAACATTCCGCCTCCAAAAGTATTAGACCTAGAGCAGCGAAATTGTAAACGAAAACCCCTCATATACATGACTAATAATATCAAGTAAAACAATGACTGAAATGCTGTTACTTTAGGGACAAATGTGCATCAAACGAAATTTAGACCTGTCCCTAAACTTTCTGCAACCACTGTAGTCTTGCATTTTCCCTCAAGGCGTCAGATAACGTGTTAGTGTTTCTTTTGAGTGTTCTAATCTGTAACTGGCACTTCAAATGTTCCTCTCTGTCTTTGTGTTTGTTCAACCCGCGCGTAGGCCTTATGTTTTGGAAATCACCGAAACTTGTTGATTCCACACACCACATTTGTTACTAAAAAGTAAGCAAGGCTAACAGAACAGGTTGTTTTTAAGAATACAACTACTGCACAAGCATGTGAACTGCTCGAACCAAGATCCCTTGCAATGAAGGCTATAAGATTTGCCGGTTTTCTTAATATCTTTTTGTGCACAGTTCTATTAATTAATTTGGCCGTCCACGATTTAATAACTCCCCTTTGTCTTCGTCTTTCCACCTACTGAAGGGAATTTCTAATAAAAGTAATACCGTGTCTTTCACTGGAAATATTATTACACTAAAAGCCATAAACTTTCATCAACAACAGGGTAAGTAACGTTATAAATAAATACTATTTATTGGGAAAATAAATACAAGCTTCAGAATAAAATAAAAGAAGCCTCACGCAATGCCAACTTTCAACAACTGGACTTGACGTAATGCCTTGGAGACACAGCAACATCTTCACTCGACTATCTAACGGCAGGTAATGTCACATCCCATGTCAGGTTGCCATGGCAACGAGACGAAGTGGCTGACGTAAACACGTTACTTCGTCTCCTGCAGATTCCCCTCCAAGTTACGACAGTAGTACAATCTACCGACAGGGAGTTCAACTGACACAAGGCCGTCATACAGCCCCGCTTGCGTACCATCTAGCAACGGACTGTAGAAATAACAGTATACTACACGATAAAATAGCGCAAGACTACTGCAACATTTTCATTTAAATAAGAAAATATAACGTTTATCTTACGAGATGGCTAGTGAAGAGGCTCTTCACTCCCTTCACCTGAATAGCCGCTACTGCTGGGGTAACAAGTTACGAATTTTATGGGTATTCGTTTGTCCTTTCTCCATATTTTTTGGCCTAGCATATTTTTTATTTTGGAAGCGACACCTGTGCAATACCATTTATGGACCTCTGATAACAAGATAGCCGGGATTCAGCACGCATCTCCATATAGATGTAAGTATGGTGGTAATTATGGTTAGGTAACGTGTACCATGTTGTAGGTGACGGAGGTCGCTATCTCCCTGACATCACACTATTTTTAATAACCCTTGTAGGAATCCCCGAAGCGTAGCCTCTCTGCTTCCCACTCCTTACCCCCAACCTCCTCGCCCCGGTGGCGCAGATTTTTATTTCTCATTCAAAAATTTTAACATTACATTAACTGGTCAACATTATATATATATATATATATATTTCATACCATGCTCATCCTTAATGTTTTTGTTATTGTTTCCATAAAAGGTATAACATCATCTTATCCAGTAAACATCATGCTTTCCTTATCTAGTATTTCTCAGTGATGGTCCATAATGTCCAGCTCAATAAATCCCAGCTCTGCCAAGAAATTCAATTCTGGTCTGACGGTGGGAATGGGGTACACCCACCCTCGTGAGACAAAACATAGAAAGAGATGGGTTCAATTCCCACCTCAGGCCTGTCCTAGAAGTGAATTTCCATATCTTCTCCACTTCTACTTCAGATGAATACTGGGATTGTTTCTAAGGACCACGGCCACCTCTTCCCAAATCCTAGCCTCAATTACTAATATGCACACTACCTGACATCTCAATAACACAGGTTAACGGACAAATCCTATACATCTCTTAGTACATGGGACGTAGTAAATAAACTAAATAAATCAACAAAATATAAGCAAGTGAGCAGTCATGACTTCTACGTGACATTAGTGTGATTATGTTTATGTTGAGAATTGGTTACCACATACATTTCCATGATACCTTTTAAAATCACATGATATTACTTGGTGGTACGGTAGAATTGTAAGTTTTGGTTTAATATTGTACCCGATGTGACTCTGGTGAGATCGGCTATGCTGACCCAGTTTCAGATTCCAGGCTGAAAAAGAGAGCGCTGATATCGGAAACATAGCATTGTGGGCGCGTGACGTCAGGTCAGCTGGTAGGAAGTGCATGGCGACCTCCCGATGAACAGGCATGCTGGGAGATGAGCATCGGAGTGTCTATTTTATAAATATTACGACATGTAAATCGAGCCAAGAAGATATAAATGCTGAAGGGAATTTGTATTTCTCCTTTCCCTGATTGGTAATGTCTTATGAGAAGCCTGGTTAAAATAAGGATTATTATTTGCACCTCAGGAGAAGTTTCGTGACGTCAGAAGCACTCACCCCCTACACCCCACACTTTTGGAGGGATGCTGAGTCACGCCACCCGGCATGTGAGCCGAGACATCGTGAAGTCACAGGACGGTTCGCTCCGTGAAACCTTCACGGGAAGGCAGTTTCAGTACAGTTCGATTCCGTGATCTCGCACGGGAAGGAACTCACAGTACACTTCGCTCCGTGAAACCTTCACGGTAAGGCAGTTACAGTACACGTGTATGCAATGATCTTTCACGAGAAAGAGCATCGTAAAGTTGCAATAGAGTTTGCGGTTGTCATAGTTATTTCAGTGATTCTACACAGTGAATTCGAATCACCTTTCAGTTTAGTTCAGTGAAATATTTTCAGTTTTATAATATTGCACAAACGATCAGTGAAGCTTGCCAGTGCGGGCCGCGAACAGTTGTCTCTGTCCAGCTCAAGCTGTAAATCGTGGATTGCGTATTTGATCGCCACATACTACAAAACGCTTTCTCACATGTAAGCACAACATGCTATGAAATCAACAGGTTAGCATAGCAAGCCCATATTCCAGCACGCGCTGCACAGTTATTATCGGAACGTATGCATCCTGTATTTGATGCTCAATAATGTGAATTACTTTATTAAAACGGTGATTAACCTACACTACAGTGACTTTGATAAACATGTTAATGCGCCTGAAATACTCGCGTACTATATGATTATCATAATCCACTGGACAGCAGATGTGTTACATACGACATATTCATGGTGACCATGGGGCTTTTCCACACGTGAATGAACAGTTGACAACCAGCCACGCGAACATTGTTATATGCCACTTTTAGTGATGGGCTATCATATATGATTTTTGCTTCGAATATTTGCAAATACGCGCAAGCCATTACCGAGTGTCGTGCACTTCGAATATTTATGAACTATAGGGTGTTCCAAAATTATAGTCATGCAATATCAGCACTTTTAATACGATATCATCAGACTTTATTGTGAGAACTTATTAACCCACGCAGGAATAGACTTACAACACAGTAGCGTGAAGCATCGACCGTTAAAATGGGGCCATCTTTAATTCCACCCAGCTCAGCGATGTGTTTGAACTTTATCGGATACAATTGTGAAATGGAACTATTCGACATCGAGATGGGGCATTAAGCGCTGAAGAGGCAAGATGGCCGAGCAGATTGACTATCCCAAGGGAGACCAGATAGAAGAATGCGAACCCATATTTTGGATCGAGGCGACGACGATATCTGGAATCTCCGCCGATCTGTGGAAATGAAGACCTACGCAATATTGGAATACCTCAGGGCACAGAAGACGGATGCCCTGGTTCAAGCCATCCCATATTACACATTATTGGGCCAACTTAAGGTAATGTGACCGCCAACCTGAGTTTCCGTCGAAATAGGTCTCAAATAGAGCACATGAGTATAATATTTCTTTATTGATATACCATACATGTGTATAGTAGAATTCCCCCCCCCCCCCCCCATCTTCTACAATGCGTAAAAGGACATGCATTTAGGTTTGTTTTGTCAGTTGTGCTATGAAATAATGCTGCGTTGGTTTAGCTAATCGGGTGTACTCGATATTCGATGCCTGCAAACAGGTGTTTGCTTTTCTTGATTTCCTATTTGTGAAGCTTCATATTGCCTGTTTCCGTAGACTCCTTTGCTCTATCCTTGATTTTTATTTATGTAATTCGTGTGGGGCTTTTAAAATTGAATTTCTCTTTATTTAAATCCATTTCAGTGTCATATTTTCATTGGTCAGTATCTAATTAGGGTGCTGGGGTAACAAGTTAAGAATGTTATGGTTATTCCTTTGTCCTTGCTCCATATTTTTGTTATTGTTGTGTCCCTATAGGGGATACACCCCCACTTTACACTCTCACCCCCATATTTCCACATCATTTAACAATTCCAATTACACTCCAATCTACAGTGAGTCCGGGAATGTTCTCCGCAGCGCCTACATGCGTCTGGGAGAACTAGCTACAGCAGTTACGTTGGTAGCACGGCTGCCGCTTGCAACAACTCTACTTAGTATAAAACAAAGTCCCCGATTCTTGAATGTTACGGGTAAACTCGAGAACCACTGAATGGATTTTGATGCGGTTTTCACCATTCTGTAAAGGATATCAAGTATGATTTCTGTAGAAAATAAGTTATTTATGATCAAAGGAAGCCGAGCAGTAACGATTTTAGTGGAAAAGTCGATAAAATACCAGGCGTCGAGCGCTTTGTAAGCTTACGCTGGGCAAGCCGTTAAAAATATCTAAATACTATGAGTGTAAGAATTGTTCAGCATGAAAAGTTCTACAAAAAAGTCCGTGAGAGCATATGTCTATCTTCCATACATCGCTCACTATTAGGGAACTGAAGCTTGTCTCTTACAGCTCTATGTGCTGTCGACTAGAGATTCCTGTTTGTTGAGCTAATTTTCGTGTTGATTTACTTGTACTACGCAGCATTATATCGGAGATTTCATCAAGTTCTTCGTCTGTTAAAAGCGCAGGCCTGCCTGTTCCCGGTACATCGTGAACTGAGCCAGTCACACGAAATTTACTTACCAAATCCCGAACGGTATCACGGTTTGGACACTGACTTAGGAAACCGCGCCTGAAATCTTAATTTTACATTTTCTGTAAACCGATAGCCTTCGCGAAAAACGTATTCCACCAAAGAACTCTCTCTTCAGTAGTAAACATGACCGCCTATATACTGTTGCACTCTTCCAATAATAATCTATCTGAACGCTCGCTGACTGTAATACACGCTGAAGACATGCAGGCTGGCGCGCTTATCGCGATACACATCGACAGCTCATACGGGGAAGTCCCGCTTTGAAGGACACAGTGCAGTGCAGCCAACTAAAACTCATGACTCAAGCACTCACAGCTGCACGTACCCACTGCGGAGAACATTCTCGGGCGCCCTGTGTATCCTAACACACCTCAATGAACTCATATAACCTCACACATGACCCCTCTTGAACTCACACGACCCCCAGACCGGTAGCTGCTAGCACGGAATGTGCTGATAATGATTAGCTTGCAGCAACATAATTAAAAAATCAGGCAGGAAGAGTTAGTCAGGAACTGTGTCCAACCGAACCTCTGAAGGTTTGCATCGTGACTGCCGCCATCTAGGGTAAGTGTGCTTACGGGTTTCATCCTTTACATCGACCACTTACACTCAACCCCTTTTACACTTTGTGTTAGCCTTGTTTGAACACTGAGACCATTAGCACTGAAGTCTGGTCTTTAGAGTAATTACACCTCATTAGAGAAGTGATCATTATACCTACTGGTATTATCTTCATTTGGTCTTATTACTTATTTGCTTGTAAGATAATCCCCTGTCCTCCAACCCTGACCCATTAGGGCCCAGTATTGCTTAATTGTATTAAAAGCATCAGGTAAGCAGTTCACCTGACGGCTCGCCATAGAGCTCTAGTCAGGAAGTCTGCTCATAGCACTCTCTTGTACGCGCTGCCCACATGTGTTGAGGCATCATCGCTAAGTTGCAGGTTATCCGTTATCCATCAACCCCTTCACAAATACTCCATCGCCGAGCTCACCAGTCACCCCCGAGCACTCGGTAGCTCTTCCTCGAGCACGTCTAAGTTAAATAGACGCCATTCACCCCACCCTTACACAAAACACCTACTCAAACAGCCCCCATCACTACAACATTCAAATCAACCCCTAACACATTGTATAAGCCCTTCAAGGCCCATAAAATTGGTGGAGACGCGCGGGGACCACGTAAAGGGATTAAAAACAACGTAATTCCGTGGTAAAGACCCCGAAGTGCACCTTTAGCAAGCAAACGCGAAGCCGCAAAGTTTAGAGAAAATTTTTCTTTGAGTATACATCGCGATTGCGAAGCAGGCAAGCGAATTAAATAATTAGCTTCCCACCCACCCACCCACCCTCAGATAGATAAAAGAGATTAACGCGTGCTCTTTAGTACAGCACCCTTATATATACATATTTCATATAGAACTTGCCTAAAGGCGGTAGCGCACCTATAACGGTTCAAGAAGCTCCGCACATATTTTCCCTTTTGCAAATCAACAGAGGCAAGGGAAAATCTAGCTCTTACACTACCCTTACAGAAATTTACGCCCAGTTACTAAATAGTCACACGCTATGGCACCTCATGCCGAATCCACAGGGGTAACACATACACAAGGGAGGGCACACTCCACTCGAAGCGACAGAACATCGCCCATACTATTCACACTATTGCAAAGCCGCCAAAACCACATGCAGAGGATGCAATCCCAAATACAGACACTCAGTGGCGGTTCTAGAAGCTTAAATCTGGGAGGGGGGGGGGGGGCAGACATTTTCCCTGATCGATCTCATTAGTTTACCTTTTACTCATTTTTGCAAAATGAGAAAAGTAGGCTAAAACTATAATTGGTAAAAAATGGCATATTTCACTGTCACATAAATGTATTCTTCTGTTTCCACTCTGGGCAAACTGGTTCACTATATCAGAAGGGTTGTGAAGTAATTTTCCACTTAATTCTCTTTCAATTGAAAGAATTGCGAGAATGGAAATCCTCTTTGTTGCCACTGTTGCTCTTAAATAGGGTTTTATTCGTTTCACGACAGAGAAACTGCGCTCAGCAGAAGCAGATGACACAGGAAGAGTCAGCATCAACTTGAAAAATAATAGTAGCTGTGGAAAAGCAACTTCCATTTTCAGAAGTTCAGAAAAAAAGAATGAGGAAGTGTTTGGATATTTGCCTCTAAATACATTCTTAGCTAAACTGATTTCAGTCTGTAGCAACTTACGGTCAGTGAAGATTAGATTTTACTTTTTACAGAACGTGAGAATATAGCCTATATATTCAAAATTTCAAAAGTTTTCACTTCTTGGGTTACAGGCATCCATTGCATTGCACACAGAATCATTTTCAGTAAATCTACGCAGTAACTCTTCTACCATGTTGTCTAATATTTCAAAAAGATTTCTTTTACATGTCTCTGATATTGTGACATTTTACTCTTCTTTCTCCGCAGAGACTGGCATTAATAAAACGTAGTCTGAAAAGTTCTTTGGAATACTTGAGACTCTAGATTGTTTATAAACTTTCACGCCTAACGACTGAACAGAGTCACATGTAACCGCCCATAGTTCCTTAAAATAACATCATTTCGTTTTTCTTGCAACGATTTTACAAGACCATAGATCAATGTATGTGCCCCTCCGAAGTCCACATGTTTTTGTTGTAAGAACATAGAGGCTCCATTGGCAAGCTCTAGAATATCAGAAAAGATTTGTAACACAAACATCACCTTCACTTTACAAAGCTGTTTCAACAAACCTTTTGCTTCTGCTGCCTCTTTCTTGTTACCTGACTTTGAAAAATACTCTAGAGCTGCTTTAACTGAAGCAAAACGTTTCTGAAAATACATTACTCCTCTATATTTACATACCCATCGCGTGTCACTTTGAAGAGGTATCTCTAAAACACGTTCTCCTGGATGAAGATCACTCTGTATCTCAACAAACTTTTGGTGTCTTACAGTAGATATAGACTGAAAAGCATAAATTGCTTCCAGTAAACCAAAAGTGTCCCCTACCACGTCTACAAACTGGCTTTGAAACGTCCACCAAAATTAAATTTAAGCGATGTGCATAACAATGCACATAAACACACGGGTTATTGACCTTTTGTCGCAATAAACGTTGCACACCGTTTATCTTCCCTGACATAACCGCGGCTCCATCATATGCTTGTCCAATGCACTTACATGGATCGAAATCCCCTGAAACAAGGTACTCTAAAGCTGAATTAGCTATATTTTCTGCATTCAGTTGAGACAAATGTATAAAACCAATGAAACGCTCCTCTATAGAATTTTGTCCCACATATCTGACACATACGGACATCTGTTCCACTTTACTAACAACTTAAGCTTCGTCCAGGATTAAGGAAACATAACCATTGTTATATTCTTTCGTCTCTCCTCCAATATGTTCAACTATTATATTAGCTGAGATATCAAGAAATTCATTTTGAGAATCTTAAGATGAGTATGTTGCATTCTTTTGTAGACTGTTTACATTCTCCCTTGTGCTTTCACTTTCTAGTTTAATTACATTTAAAATTTCATCAAAATTCCCTTTATTATTAACACTGTCATCATCCGAAACTGTTTGGCGACGGCCTCTAAGCCCAATGTCTTGCCGAACACAAAGTAATGCGACTCAGGCCATTGTTGCCACAGCTGAGCGGTTACGCAATATAACAAGAGGTTTCACGCTTAGCTTCGAAATCACTGTGCCGCTACGTTCACTTTCCAGAAAACTGTTTAACTTTACTATTGAAGATTGATAACATTCACTATCAGCATGCTTTGCACGTTTTTCTCATATTCTTTTCCAATTGCAAAATCCAGATTTAGTGAAAATATGTTCAGCATTGCTTGAATCAGATTGAACGAAATGACGACACAGAAAACAGCATCTTTGTCCTCCGAGTATTCAATAAATGTATACCTATCAAACCATTTACTGTTAAAACTTCTGTTCTTATTGTATAGTAACGTTTGTTTATAAAATGATTTACGGGGTTGGCATGGACCATCATAGATCGATGCACTGATATAAAATGGTACTGGTTCGTCTATATTAGAAACAGTTGCACTCACATTTTTGTCACAGAGTTGGGGAGATATCGATGCACTTGTATCGCGTGGAGGTTTGTCTACATTGGAAACTTCTGAACTTGCATGTCATAAAGTTGGGAAAAGAGTTTAATACTCCTGGTGTATGCACTACGCATTTTAAAAATATTATATTTATACACGATTTCAATTGTGTGTTTAAATTACATACAATAAAATTAATAAATCTTGACATTGAAAGAAAAATTAACTTAATTAAATGCATTAGTTTGTTTTATATCAGAAAAATTATATCTGTAAATTATCAATTTATTTAGTAACCAAGGAATTTTAAAATAAATATTTTACTAAAACTGGGGGGGGGGGGGGGGGGACGCCCCCCCCCCTCGGCCCAGGGCTAGAACCGCCTCTGCAGACACTGCATACGCGAGTTGGCGCGGCGCAGACTAGATACATACGCACCACTTCAGAGATTAGAAAATCACTCCTAAAACGCGCACAATGACACTTGCATGCTATCCACAAGGAGCTGCACGGAAAACATATAAAGACAAGTCGAATTCACGACCGGCTCAATACAGTATACGGTCTATTACCGACCAATGCGACCCTCCAGAGTGTAAGGGCGCAATATACGGCACTACATGCCAATTATAAACGGCTCATTAGCGCACACGCGCAGCTCAACGTTCAAATGATCGAACTATGTACGGCCAATAGCTCAATTACACCTCAATAGGTACAAGCACCAGAGAGTCGAACTCACGACCTCCCAGGACGCTGAGGCAGACATTGCACTCACAAATGAGTACCAGACCCATTTAAGGCATTATTAGTATACCCCTCCCGCACGATACACTACATATTTGCAAACCTACACCTACATAATACACTACACGTTTGCAAAAATTACACGCCCACGGTACACTAACATACAATTTACACTTAGACCTCCTTATCGAACCAACGTCCTCTCAGTACAAAAGACACAAGTTCCAAGTCCCCACCAACCTTCCTATACCTGCTATTTAAACAGTGCTTTTTTGTATTATGTATTTGCATGCCGCATTGTTATAATAGAAATTTCAGGAGGTGTATTTTGTTATTCGGAGGACACGAACACATATTTGTAGCAAGCGAGCACGGCAGTGACCTCAAATTGCCACGCTGCTGCAAGTCATTATTGTAATCCGAGACATACACATGACGCTGCAGTCATACTCTTCTTCCGGCAGACAGTATGCTTGCTGCCAGGCACACTTTCTCACTACACGCGCAGAGTGGACACACAAAACCACAGTAGGATACACTCACATTAGAACAATATAAAGAGTTCCACACATATATTTCAATACCATGCACACAAAAACAGTTACACACATACCAGTCGGAAAACGGCCAAACGTATGAACGACTGAAAAGCATTTTATGTTAACATAAGGGTCATTGGACCAGCAAGTCCAAAAACTGCATTCGCAAGCCAGATGATAGGCATTAACGGTTCACACACACGTAGCAGTCGAACAGCAGTCAAGTAGCGACCGACTGAAAATAATTTTGAGTAAATATAGGGACCATCTTTCCAGCATGACATTAAACTGCACGCTTAGGCCAATTACTAGCCACCTACAGTCCATATACACTTGCAATGTAAGCACACATACAGAGCGTCGAACCGAGAGCCTCTTAGGCCCGAGGCAACTTTCGCATACAGGTAATTGACCTGGGTACGTCGAAAAACTGCATCCATCGTCACCATCATCGTCGTCATCATCCACTATCAGCGGAAACAATAGGAATTAGCGATTACTACACTTACATTGTCAAATACATACAGGGTATCGAACGGGGAGCATTTCAGCCCCGTGGCGACTTTCAAACACAACTAATTGACACGGGTAAGTCAAGAAAACCACGTACAAATAGAGAAAGTCTAAGAAATAGCACCCCACATACACATGCTGACAAATACACTGGTAGGGGATCGAAACCACACCGATGTAGATTTACAGCGCGGTAGAGTTACACTACACAAATCGAGTAAACATTTTGATTGCACATAAATCCATACACTACAGGGAACAGGAGTAGTGTAGTGTTGGATTGGTTACTAACACTATGCTATGGATCTATACTTAATACTGGAAACGTCCAGCACAGTCACATGAACATAGACACAATAATACGAGATGGGACGACACAGCTTGGTATCGACACATAATAACACTAGTTAGAAAATACAGGTCAGTACAGGCACACAATAGCACTGTCTATTAGGTAGTCAGCCCGAAGGCTGGTTGGATCCTCAAAAAGTACCGCCGTTACGTTATGTGAGTAGATACCCACAAAAACCCAAGGCAGCGCTATTTTGAGGCGTTCTAGGCAAGAAGAGTAGTGAGGTAGTTTGCCATTGCTTTCCTCACTGAGTCAGAACAGTAGTCCTAACCCTATGAGTTGAACCTTTCACAGCATTCACAGGTACTGACTGTGCCCCGAATGCCATTACTAAGCACCACCCATACCTCAGTAGCTTCCATATAATCACAGCCATGAGTGAAACTGAGACATCGGTGAAAAGCCACCTTTTACTCTAACCTGTGCCAACTGACAAATGCAAATGTACTGTATTCATCAAGTGATGGCAAACAGGCCTACAATAACACTAGTTAGCATATACAGCCAAACACACACACAATAACACTAGTTAGAATATACGGCTAAGTACGAACGCCGGACAACACGTAGAAATATACGCGAAGGTCGCATACATTCCACATTTTCGCGGAGGCAGTAAGCCACACAGAATACATACTAGTAACGATCTAAATGACGTAGCGGTGAAACACAATATTTGTTTCAGGAGGATATATTCGAAGAGTGTATATGTTATTAATATGTACATAACCACTTGATATATAGATGTTATTATATAAGTATAAATATTCCTCGTATAACGGGAAACACGTTTGCAAATTCTAGTGACAGGTTCACAGAGTGAAACAGAACTTGGGTAAACCCAAGATAAGAAACACAACTCAGAATAGTAAATACAATAACACAGGGTAACAGACATAGTTCGGTTTAGTCACTACAATAACACTGGTTATCATACACTCGAGAGATAAGAGACAAAAACACAGGTTAGCACACTCAAGTACAGTATGTGAAATGGACAGAGAATACATACATATGCAGGAAATCCACATGAAGAATGAATACATTTTCCAACATACAGTTACATACTTTTCACCGGCAAATGCATACACAGTCCTTACATCATTCACTAGCATTGAGACAAGCTACACAGTCATGTCTTACGGAAGTAAGGGCGCTGACGTTACAAAAGGGTACAGATCTTCACAGATCTGCGAGCACGCAACGAGTAGGGACGCCAAACTCAACAGGCCACGCGCGACACACTCGCTAGAACACATGCGTTTTCACACACATACACACTTACATATTTTTTCCTTCTATGGGATCTTTATTTTTATTCAGTCAGAATGACAAATCAATAGCGACATAGGGCTACACTGTACAGCCAGTTCCTAATTCAGGCGTTATCATTAGCCGTCGATAGCAGTATGGTCGCAAGCCCATTTTACTGCCAATTTAGGGAACCCCATTCAAATTTAACAAACCATCCATACTTAGTCTTCGAAGCGGGGCCTTGTACCATGAGTGCTCGGATTGTGTCCAATCGCATAACCCGCTACCGAGGGAACCATCTGAATCATCGAACGCCAAATGAATTGATGAACAGACCGTAAAAGCAGCCATATGACGAACAAATATGATATAATTTAGTAGCACCACATTTCAAGGCCACAAGGCTACACTAAGGCGGATCCCATACCACATACACGCTAGAATTACATTAATCTACAGAATCATTAATTGGCCTCATTCACGATATAATACATTGACATAAATTAAACTTGACATTAGTCATAACGATAGGGCACAAGTTTACTCTTTGTTTTAGCAAGAATGCTTGTGCCTAAGCACACTAAGCCAGCCTTGTGTCGACAATGGAGAGTAAATACAGCCATGTAAGGAAGGGCAGAGATTATCCGTTGTTTTAGCATGAATGTATGTGCTGAGGCTTGCGTCCATAATACAAGACAATCTAGGCCATTCCTACAGTACAATCATAAGTCAACAATAATTAAAGGCAAATTGATTCTATTAAAATTACACGTCAAAAACACACTTACAAACGCAGACAAATAAACGATTAGAAACATGCTCCCTTCTTACGGATCATTTCCAATCTCATACTCACACATTTGTCACTTAAAACATAGAAATTTTTCCAGTGGCAATAATTTAGCTAACTACATAAAAGGACATAACAATGCGCATAGCCACTTCATTACACTAAGACGCGGACCATCAATAGTACGATAAGATATACACGGATACAATATCATTGTATACAGGGAGGAGAACACGATTAAACATTTTCCCGTCTTACACAGGTACAGACTCACAAAGACATAATTTTCCATCTTACAGAGGAACCAACATCAGACACTCCGATAGACTTTGGGAATAGAGCGAAGAGCACACACGCAATGTATATTATACACAAGTAGGGTAATACAATCCGCTAAGCCTACAACATAGATTTCACGACCTATATAAGCCGAAACAGGTACACAACATAATTACAGGCATTTTGTTAGCATACATAGGGACAGGGAGCACCCACAGTTCCTCCCACGCCTATTAACATTTCCCTGGAGTCGCAGCGTTAAACCACGGAACGAATAGGTTACACGGGGAGAGACGATGAAATCTTACACATACACTACAAGCGAAACAAAATATGGTACATGAAAGGTAACATACTCCGGAAAATGATATTCCAGCCGACAATTGAAAGCGAGAGATAATATTCACAACAGAGGAAAGAAAATACCGTTCCGGCACATACATTACAATAACATACATCAACAAATAAGGTAGAAATGCAGACGATACATTCTAATCATTTCCCAGGAGTGGAAGACAGGAAACGTGGAAATCCTAGTCACAGATCGACACTACCACAGGCACGCGGAGTCTAGGACATCAACACATCTAGATACTAGGATTATACAATATGGAGGGGGAAAAAACATTTGCACACAGCGCCGTATTAGCACGGGGTTGCACATGTAAACAATGAACGGCCATGTCTTATTTTAAAAACAAAAGTACATCACCACCGAGCAAGCACGACGGTCGACTTGACACACCTCATACGATAGGAGACAGCTAACCGCTAGCGAGCGAGTAGGCGGAGCAAGTACGTAAACACATGTAGTTCCACTCACAGGATCCGGTTACGGAACCGCACGTCAGGCTGATAACGACGTGACCAAAGCCCGGCAGCCATCATTAACACTAGTACCAATCACAGACCGGAGCGCCAATTTCAAACTCCGTACACAACCTTACAACTAATTACATTTGAGATACACTAGCAGGACCACCGCGCAAACATTATTATTATCTAGCAGGGACAAAACAGGAAAAGTGAATACAGTGATATTTCAACACGATAATAGCGACATTGTGATTATTAAAAAGAGCGCCAATGACATATCCCACCAATATATACATTTTTTTTCCATTTCCTATTTCATTTCCACAAATAGCGAAGGACAGCGCTATCCATTGCTAGAAATAAGGCGGAAGCCCATAGTTAGTAAACATTAAAGCTTCATCCCCACCTACGCCATACATTTAGGTATTGCCTATAGTCATAAGGAATAGCGACAGATATCGCAGTTGGAACACAGCCAGTAGGATAACAATGAAAAGTAATAGCATATATATATATATATACATAACAAACTAGAGGTACGATAAAACATTAGACGTAGACACCCAAAATACATTGCACACTTCTAGGGACATAGATCGACACATGCACAACTATAGAATGTAGGAGATTTATAATACACACATCAAAAAAAGTTTTGCATCACCTCGGTTCCAAGAGTTCCGGAACCTTTAAATACAAAGGGAATAGAGATCAACACAAACAACATTTCAGCTCGTTTTATTGCTCATGAGACCCACACATTGCATGTTGTACCATCATACAGCTAGACTTGCAGCATTTGTGGTCCAGATTGCAGTACACACCACTACCTCTAATACCCAGTAGCACGTCCTCTTGCATTGATGCATGCCTGTATTCGTCGAGGCATACTATCCACAAGTTCATCAAGACACTGTTGGTCCAGATTGTCCCACTCCTCAACGACAATTCGGCGTAAATCTCTCAGAGTGGTTGGTGGGTCAAGACGTCCATAAACAGCCCTTTTCAACATATCCCAGGCATGTTCGATAGGGTTCATGTCTGGCGAACATGCTGGCCACTGTAGTCGAGCGATGTCGTTATCTTGAAGGAACGCATTCACAAGATGTGCACGATGAGGTCGAGAATTGTCGTCCATGAAGACAAATGCCTCTCCAATATTCTGCCGATATGGTTGCACTATGGGTCGGAGGATGTCATTCAGGTATCGTAAAGCCGTTTCGGAGCCTTCCATGACCACCAGTGGCGTACGTCGGCCCCACATAATGCCACCCCAAAACATCAGGGAACCACCACCTTGCTGCACTCGCTGGACAGTGTGTCTAAGACGTTCAGCCTGACCAGGGTGCCTCCAAACACGTCTCCGACGATTGTCTGGTTGAAGGCATATGCGACACTCATCGGTGAAGAGAACGTGATGCCAATTCCGTGGGGTCCATTCAGCATGTTGTTGGGCCCATCTGTACCGCGCTGCATGGTGTCGGGGTTGCAAAGCTGGACCTCGCCATGGACGTCGGGAGTGAAGTTGCGCATCATGCAGCCTATTGCGCACAGTTTGAGTTGAAACACGACGTCCTGTGGCTGAACGAAACGCATTATTCAACATGGTGGCATTGCTGTCAGGGTTCCTCCGAGCGGCAATCCGTAAGTAGCGGTCATCCACTACAGTAGTAGCCCTTGGGCGGCCTGAGCGAGGCCTGTCATCGACAGTTCCTGTATCTCTGTACCTCCTCCATGTCCGAACAACATCGCTTTGGTTCACTCTGAGACGCCTGGAAACTTCCCTTGTTGAGAGCCCTTCTTGACACAAAGTAACAATGCGGACGCGATCGAACTGCGGTATTGACCTTCTAGGCATGGTAGAACTACAGACAACATGAGCAGCGTACCTTCGTCCTGGTGGAATGACTGGAACTGATCGGCTGTCGTACCCCCTCCGTCTAATAGGCCCTGCTCATGCATGGTTGTTTACATCTTTGAGCAGTTTTAGTGACATCTATGAACAGTCAAAGGGACTGTATCTTGGATACAATATACACAGTCAACGTCTATATGCCGGAGATCTGGGAACCGAGGTGATGCAAAACTTTTTTTGATGTGTGTATTTCGGAACCAAAATAATCAGCGATGGACGAAGTACAGAGAACATAGAGCGTAGGTTAGCACCAGATAGGAAAACACATTAAAGCAAAAGACTCTGTTAACATTACATATATATATATATATATCATCATCATCATCATCATCTTCCTTCCAAGTATTGGGCCAAATGTCCCGTCACGGTCTTGCAATTTCCCTCCATCTCTCGGACGTCCTATCGATCTATTTCCCCGTGGCTGGTAGCGAAGGAGCTCCTTTGGTAATCTTCCAGGTTCCATCCTTTGGACATGACGCTTCCAGTTCTCTTGGTAGTCACAAATGTATGTAGTTATTGGTTTCACTTTTAGTTCCTTCAGCACATCCTCGTTTCTCTTATGATCCCATTTAGTATAGCCTGCTGTTCGGCGCATAAAGGTCATTTCGCGTGCTGTGAGTCTGGAGATGTCCTAAGATCTTATTGTCCATGCCTCGCTGCCATAGCACAGGCTTGGTCTGGCTAATGTGTTATACAAACGCAAGCGTGTATGCCTTTGGACAAGAGATGGTTTCATGACGTGATTGATGATTCCTGTTGTTCGGGTATAATTCGTTATTTTTGCAGTTATGTCTCGTTCTTCTTGAAAAGATAAATTATATCCTAAATACTTGAATTCGTTAACTCTTTCTAAAATTTTACCATCCAGACAAATTTTACTGGGGATAGGGTCTTTACCTTTAAAGGCCATTACTTTAGTCTTTTCAGTAGAAATGCACATGCTGAATTTTGATGCCACTTTCTGGAGGTTGAATACTGACCACTGCAGATCATCTTCAGATGCTGCTACCAATACAACAT
Organism: Meconema thalassinum; assembly: GCA_946902985.2. Taxonomy (NCBI): domain Eukaryota; kingdom Metazoa; phylum Arthropoda; class Insecta; order Orthoptera; family Tettigoniidae; genus Meconema; species Meconema thalassinum. The sequence continues at coordinate 198,697,034 of OX336395.1, forward strand.
CATCAGCAAATAGTATAGCGTCTACATTTCTTAGATGCCTTCTGATAGGTATTGAACCATGCCTTTCACACCTCCATTCCTTTATTATAGCATCCATGTAGATTATGAATAGCAATGGAGAGAGTCCACAGCCTTGTCTTACCCCCCTGCTGATTGGCTTCCACCCGGATTTATGATTACTTAACCTTACTGCTATAAGAGTACCACTATACATGTTGTAAATGTTATCAATTAACTGTTGGGGGACACAATCCCTGGCCAATATGTCAATAAGTCTGTTTCTGTCAACAAAATCAAAGGCTTTCTTAAAATCAACAAATGATATATGTGTTTCCAAATTGAACTCCCTGCGTTTTTCGATCAAAATTTTTAAGGTGAAGTAGGCATCTGCACATGTGCGACCTTTTCTAAACCCATGTTGTTCATTCCCTATCACCTCAGAGTAATACTCAACAACAACCAAAAAAAAGTCAACCCCTGGCACTATCCAGCCCATGACGGGCTAAGGCCGACCAAGCGACCGCTGCCCAGCCATTTGGCCTGCAGATATTGGGGTGACGCGTGATCAGCGCGTTGGGTCCCCTCGGCCGTTAATCTTGGAGTTCGTGATCGGGGCGCTGTGTCACTGTCAGACAGCTACTCAATTGTCCTCACGAGGCTGAGTGCACCCCGTTCCAACCCTCACATCAGTTTTAAAATCCCTGACGGAGCCGGGGATCGAACCCGGGGCCTCCGGGTGAGAGGCAGGCGCGCTACCCCAACACCACGGGGCCGGCTACCTCAGAGTAATGTTTCAGTAAATTTTCTTTAACAATATTTGCAAAAATTTTGTATCCAGAGTTAAGTATACTTATTCCTCTATAATTTTCCAAATCTTTAATATTTCCCATCTTATGAAGAGGAACTACTATTGCCTTTTGCCAATCTTCTGGAGGCCTGTTACCCGTCCAGATTAAATTCAGTAATCTGAGAAATCTTTTCTTGAAGGCATCGCCTGAATATTTCAACATTTCTGCATTTATTGAATCTTCTCCAGGTGCTTTCCCATTTCGAAGTTTCCTCAAGACCTGTTCTAATTCTTCGAGTGTAATATTTTCCGAAGACTTGTTATTAGATGCTTGTAAAACAAGTTGTTCAATATTTGGACTCAACCAAAGGTTCTGAAAGTACTCAAGCCATTCTTTGTGAGATATTGCATTAATTTTTACATCTTCTTTTACTTCCCTATTTTGTTTTTTCAAAATTTTATAGGTTTGTGGTTGTGGTCTTGTTATGTTAGTTTCCAGGTACGAGACAAAGTTTTCCCAACTTTCCCTGTGTTTCTTTCGAACTTCTCTTTTTGCTACTGCTCTCTTATGAATGAAAATGAAAATCCACAGCCTGCTTCCAGTCTCCGACCGGGTCAGGAATGGAATGAATGAAGCCCCCATCTAGCGGCGAGGATATGAAGTGTGCCGGCTGCCGAAGCCTGTCGCACTCCTCTGGGGCAATGATTAAATGAATGACAGATGAAATGGAATGATAGTGGAGAGTGTTGCTGGAATGAAATTGTGACAGGGAAAACCGGAGTACCCGGAGAAAAACCTGTCTGCCTCCGTTTTGTCCAGCACAGATCTCACATGGAGTGACCGGGATTTGAACCACGGATCCAGCGGTGAGAGGCCGGCGTGCTGCCGCCTAAGCCACGGAGGCTCTGCTCTCTTATGATGGTATTCAATTTTATCTTCTAATTTACCAGTTGACAGAAACTTTTTTTATGAATTTCTTTTTTCGGAGATTACTTTTGCAATTTCTTCGTCTCAAATTAGATATAAGGACATTATTCTTGAAAGGCCTTTGCCTAGAGCATGGCATCCTGTAGCAGGAATACCTCGATTACGATTACGGATAGAACAGAGAAACTTACAGCATTTTGAAAGCGAATATTACAGCAGAACAATGCAGATTACATTAGTAGATAGCATTACGGACATAGAGCTATTCACACTAGTAGGAGCAAAGAAATATTGTTCACAATTATTCACGAAGTGAAGTAATAGGTTGGTAGGACACATACTCACAAACCCATAAATAAGAAGTTTAATTATGTCAGGCAGCACTGAAAATACAAATGATCGCGTTGGACCTAGAGTACAACAGTATAGACAGACTGCATTAGATATCAGATACGATATTTACATAGAGATGAAACGATTAGCTAAGGGCAAGGAGACATGCACAGCTGCATCGGCCCCGTCGAAAGACTATGGATTTACACGACTACACAATTCCATGCCAGATCGAAACACAGATCGATGTTTACCACCCGACACAGAACGGGATCCCCGAATTAATAACTATTAACCACTCCTTGCATACCCCATATTCGCAAACCCTATAACCAAACACTATCATCCCCCCATTACGGAGAATACAAACGTACACTAACAAGCTGCATTGACCCATAACCACCATCCCTTACACCTCCACACGAGCAAACAAAATATAACACACCCCTTCACCACCCCTCTTTTCTTAGCTTACACAGGGATAGTTGCATCCTACCCCAAAGGCACAGAGCTGGCGCCTGAATTCAAGGGGCGTATGGAGATAATTAATCAACGCTTGATAGACTACATACGCATCGGCCAAAGCAATACGAACCAAATATTTTTAATTTACCCGAATGAGATAACCCGCATGCACCACACTAACTCACCTATATCCTCCCTTAGAGCATAACTAACACTCGCTCGAACTCACATCCCTCAGCATGCAATCCCCATAACGACAATCCCAAGCATAAAACAAAAACAAAACAAAAAAGAAAAAATGGCTCAATAAAATACCTTCCTCGTCTGCATGTTAATCCTCTCTTTCAACCCTTGCATGTCAACGGGAATAACCACACCCTAATATACCAACGTTACCTAATAACATAACCAATGCATGTCACCCAACATACTAACATCTCTAGGCCTTACGTAAGTAGTATGAGCGTAGAAGTCCGTTAGGCTCGAAGTGCGAAACGCAGCGCGAGTTACACTATTTCTCACACTCTCCACGACACTACACACTATACACGACACTCCACACTATTCACGACACTATATACTATTCAGAAAACCATATTCATAACATTACACACTATTTAAAGACACTATACATTATCTAGTACGCTTTACACTATATTAGGACACTACACACTATTCACAACACTGTATACTACCTACACTCTTTACAAGAAACACGACCTACCCTCGTGAGCACACCGGTCATTGATGAGCGTGCGGGAACAGGAAAGTCAAAGGTGATACAGCACAGATCACAAGATAACAATCAATACATCCGTGGTATTATTCAGCCATGATGTATGACATTGTGAGAGCAAAAACACATATTTTACACGACGCCTGACTTTGACTTATTAGTTTTGAGTTAGTTAGACGTAAGGTGAAGTACTACACCTGTTCACGAACACAGGTGAAGATAACGTCAAGAAAAGAAGATGATTGATATAAATAAATGATTTTCCTGGCCCTAAGACAACTTGATCCACGGCTGTAAGTCCAGATGATTGATATTAAATTTTACGCGATGAATCTCTCTCTCTCTCTCTCTCTCTCTCTCTCTCTATATATATATATATATATATATATATATATATCCGGCAAAAGCCGAGAATGCGAAATACACGATTGTAAGTCCGACAATTCGGCGTTAAAAGTCCGACAACACGATCACCATTACGACATTGCGATGCGCATTACGACATTGCGATGCGAATTATAATAATGCGATGCGAATTATAATAATGCGATGCGCATTATGACATTGCGATGCGAATTATAATAATGCGATGCGCATTGTGACATTGCGATGCGAATTATAATAATGCGATGCGCATTACGACATTGCGATGCGAATTATGATAATGCGACGCGCATTATGACATTGCGATGCGAATTATAATAATGCAATGCCCATTACGGCATTGCGATGCGAATTATAATAATGCGATGAGCATTCCGGCATTGCGATGCGAATTATAATAATGCGATGAGCATTACGGCATTGCGTTGCGAATTATAATAATGCGATGCTCATTACGACATTGCGATGCGATATATAATAAAGCGATGCGCATTACGACATTGCGATGCGAATTATAATAATGCGATGCGCATTACGATAATGCGATGCGAATTATATTAATGCGATGCGCATTACGACGCGAATTATAATAATGCGATGCGCATTACGACATTGCGATGCGAACTGCGATGCGCATTACGACATTGTGATGCGAATTATGATAAAGCAATGCGAGACGCCATAAAGCGTCGCGAAATGCGATACAGCGATGCGAAAGGCGACAAAGAGATTGTACATTCGCCGGAGCCATACATAGATGATTAGTGCTGATAATAACCATTATATGTTTTATGTAATTTCAGCAAGAGCTCCAACGCAGTCGACAAGAACCGTCCATGGTAGTAGGTAATGCCCATGCAGCATGGAAAACATTTTTTTTCACAGTGACACACAATTGCCACCTCACACAAATACACAAGGTACATAGGTATAAGGACCTAGACTTAGGCTACAGTAGATCTTAAGATGCGCATAGAATATAAGGCGCCAGAGTGCATATGAATTGGAGAATGCATATATACATAATCACCGTGCGTTTCATTTTTCAGGCCCACAGATCAGCCGGCATTTACACTAACATATGTACCATCTTTCTCTTTCCACAGGTGGCGACAATTGTATATATGACCCCTGTAAATATTTTGCCAACGCCCAGAACACGCCTTCCTCCTCACAACACGAATTACACTTATATTTCTTCCTTACACTTTAGACAAAAACACATACACACAATATAACACACCCGTACCCAGGGGTGAGTACGGTACTTGTGGGGTATTTACCACCACGGACGGACCTCCGATCAAATGCCAAACATGTGGCATACCAAGCGGCATTAAGGGTCGAACCCAATATTGTAAGGGCCGATCTTTATTGCCAAGGTAGGTCCATTTGACCCACAGAAAATAGCCTACTTAATAAAGGATATATTAAGGACGACCGATTAATATTTAGATAGATAAGGTTAGCGAATAAGTCTACATTTAAGTAGCGCGCGTAAGAGATAATATTATATAGGAGCTCCACTACTAGGGTACCTTACATTTTTAAACGAACAGATTTATGATTGTCACCGATATTATTTTAATTATTGCTAGCATATGTTCCACGGATATGCACCATTATTATTGTATTTACACTGTACACCTACACATTGATACATATTGTTTTTCTATCCTTTCCACTCTTCTAACGCACACATTGTAAAAATGCCTTATTTCTCCAACACAATAAATACATTATAATCTTCCCATAAACTACACCCTAAGGTATTTGTTTTTCTTTCCCTCCATTCTCTTACATTGTCACATATTTTATATTTTACACTGTGCACATTTTAATATTGTAAACCCGAGAGCAGTTTTTCATCCCACTGCAAGTACAGCGGAGGGTATGCTCCACCCTTAAGATGTTTTTTTTCCTCTCGCGGTACTCACACCATGATTATGCTTTATGATTTTGTTCGATTTATGTATAGATTTTTGAGTAATGACTTGTAATTTAGGATTCATGATTTTGATTCATGTTATTCTACTATGATTTGTAATCGCCATCATTGATATTTGCCATTGTACTTAATTTCATGTTAGACGACATACATGTCAGAAAGAATTGTTCCACGCCTTTCCATTTTCAAAAAAACGAAGCACACGAAGCCCCATATCATTCAAGCTAATCTACAACCAGATACACCTTCCCCTACCACAAATACACATCTTCAAACACTTTATCGATCTCCGATCACACACACACACCATATATACCACCCCCTATTTACGACTCGCCTACCATGAGGCCATACACACTCCCAACATCGACGCCATATACCTAAAGGAAAGAAGAGAAGAAAGAAGACATCAAGGGAGAAGATGAAGGATGACCGAAACCCACCCCTACGACTACTCACATTCTACGAGGTCGTAGAATAAAGCAACAGAGGGAGTTGTTGTATCCCTATAGGGGATACACCCCCACATTACACTCTTACCCCATATTTCCACTCCATTTAACACAATTCCCATTACACTCCAATCTATAACCTAACACCCTCAATGAACTCATATAACCTCACACATGACCCCTCTTGAACTCACACGAACCCCAGACCGGTAGCTGCTAGCACGGAATGTGCTGATAATGATTAGCTTGCAGCACCATGATTATAAAAGCAAGCAGGCAGAGTTAGTCAGGAGCTGTGTCCAACCGAACCTCTGAAGGTTTGCAACGTGACTGCCGCCATCTAGGGTAAGTGTGCCTACGGGTTTCATCCTTTACATCCACCACTTACACTCAACCCCTGTAACGTGTTTTTCGAGGGGTTTTATGCAACTGGCATAAGTCAGTAGGAAGCCATTCTATATTTATTTACGCGGAAAATTGTTCAGCCAAGATAATTTTTCATGTTAATTTATTATTATTATTAATTTATTATAATTATTATTAAGGTATTTTCGGAGCATTTTATAAAAATTATTAGCATTCAGATAGGTTTTCTATGTCTTAGAAAACGCTATCAAGCAAATTATTACGAACGACGATATCATAGAAAATTATCTGATTACGGAATTTTACGGAGTTTTGTCAGTTAGGGTATTTGAGAGACATGACTCACAGGGAATTCTAATACAAGCTGATTCCTGTCGAGAAGTATTACGCAAGGCTGGGTCGCAAGGTCTAGAAAAGGCGAATTGTCGAAACGGAACTCTCGCGCGCCGAGTGTAATGAGGCAGAGGAGGGGAACTAGCGGCGTGCTCAACCAATCAGGGGAGACGACGTAAGCTAGTTGGGACTGAAGAGTGGGGAGCCGGCGTGTGGATATATCGTTCGACGCGCCGTGAGACGAGGACAATCTGTGTAGTTCTTGAGGAGTATGGTTATACGCGGGGGACGCTCCGATGTTCCGTGGAACGGACAATCTGTGTAGAGCTTGCAGTGTACGGTCGCAAGTGCGTGTCGCTCCGATGTTCAGTGGAGTTAGCGACGAACTTTTGTAAAACGTAACCAGTGCGGTTTTACGAGAGTTTGGGTCCGATGTATGGACCATAGAATTATATAATCTACCAGAATATCATCAAATTTCGACGGAGATGACGACGTCCAGGAGACTGTGGGAAGCACACAGCATCATCAAGAACGAGGGAAATGCTTTGACAATTTCCAGGGGTAAGCGCTAATGACGCAGAAATACGCAATCTCTCATTTTTCTTTGTTTTATATTTCATAATTCAGTAACTTCATAGCTTGGAAATAAGAGTAAAATCAATTTATCAGACTCCGTTTTCACGTAATTTTCTATCGGTAATATTAAAATCACAACGCTCCAATTTAAATTTTATAGTTATTATTATTATTAATTTTGCTATACTTGTTTTATATAATAAATTCATTTCTTTTACAATGCAATCTTTGCTTTCAGTAGGTAGCATTAGATATAGACCAATTCCTTCTCCTGATACAATTGTTTGTTGGGTTAATGATCAAATCATACCACGATCTGAGTGAATAGAGTCTTGAATGTGTTCTGCCAGAGCTAGACGTTGTTAAATACAAATTTAGATTTCAACATTGCATTGAGGTCTTGGCGCCCATTAAAACAACATAGCTTAGGCAAAGGTAAACAGTTACATTTCTCACCCAACAGTGTGGGCTAGCAAAAACGTTTCATTTCGCTACCAACATGGGGCACTAATTAACGTTTCAATTGTCGCCGACAACTTGGGGCTGAAAACCTAATAACATTTGTGGAAGGAGAAGGGTATATATTTCTGTGCCTGTATTTTGGGGGTTATTTGTCTGTATCAGTGTATATCATTATGGGGGATGAGAAAGAAAGACAGATGAGGTTACGTAGTGGTCATCAACGGGAGAGTGATGATACGAGCAGTATGTCGAGTGATGGTAGTACCGGGGTAGCGGAGGTAAATCCCGATACTGAAACAGGGAGTGTAGGCGGCCAACCAGAATTAAAAACTTTACTTCTCGAGTTTATGTATCAGAACAAAGTTAGTAGTGATGCCTTAAATGCAAAGTTAGAACAGAATAACTCTAAATTAGAACAAAATAGTAGGGAAAATAAAGAAAGTACAGAAGCTTTAAATGCAAAGTTAGAACAGAATAACGCTAAACTAGAACAAAACAGTAGGGAAAATAAAGAGAGTAATAGGGAATTGAGCGATAGTTTAAACGCCAGATTAGAACAAAACAGTAAGGAAAATAGAGAGAGTACTGAAACTTTAAATGCTAAATTAGAACAAAACAGTAGGGAAAATAGAGAGAGTAATGAAACTTTAAACGCCAGATTAGAACAAAACAGTAGGGAAATGAGTGACAAATTCGAACTGATTAGAGGTGAGATCAGGGGGGTGATGGAAGAAAAGGCTAAAGAGATTATTGCAGATGTAGACAGAAAATTAGGAAAAGTACAGGAGGAGTTGGAAATTAGAATCAGTACACAGGCTGAAAATTTAAAAGAACTAGTGCAACTGGAAACACAGCAGGTCAAAAAGCAATTGGGGGGAGAAATTGACAAAATTCAGGTAGCAACTATAGAGGTTAAGGAACAGCTGGGGGGTAGAATTGAGAAAGTCCACTCGCAAATAGTTGCAGAAGTAAATGATTTAAGAGAGAGTAATAGAGAGAGCATTAGCAAGATTGAGGAGAAACAAGCAAAGCTATATGATAAAGTAGAAGAATCAGAAGGAAACATTAAATTGACAGTAAACAGTATTGAGAGGAAGGCTGAGGAGAAAATCGCAGAATTAGAGTTAAAATTAAAAGCTAGGATCAGGCAAGAAAATAGTCAGAATAGGCCAGTTTTTGTGAATAGCACACACAGGGAGGTAGAACTGGGTAAGTTCAGCAATCGACAGGGGTGCCCAATGGAGTTCATGAACACTATAGAAAATAAATTCGGGGAAAGGTTGGAAAATGGTAGTATTGAGTGGTGCCAGGTAGTTGAAATTTTAGAACAAGTGTTTGTGGGGGAAACGAGGAATTGGTTTGCTGTCTACAGAGACAAGTTTACTGATATTAATGATTTTAAAATGAAATTCTGTGAAAAGTTCTGGAATGAGGTTATTCAGTCGCAGCATCGTGAGGGAGTAGTGTGTGGTAAATATAACCCCAAAGGAAGCTCCACCATGACCGAATACTTTTTAGGGCAGGTATTAGTGTGTAAATATCTGGATGGCTTGAAGGAGGAAAGTGATGTGGTAAGGGTGCTACTTAGGCACTTTCCCTATAGGATCAAGGAGGCTGCTTGTATCCAGAATGTAAAGACTATATCACAAGTAGAAAATCTGTTAAGCACATTTGATGCACTAGGGAGAGGGGGTTATGAGGACAATTTCAATCGGAACCAGGGTAATAATAATAATAGACCTAATGAAGCCAGGCATCAGGAAGTTCAAGGGAACGGTGGCGAAGGGGCCAACGCTCAAAATAGAAATAATAGTAATCAGCTAAATCAGAACAGAGGAAATGGCTATGGTAATCAGTATCAAGGGAGGAATAATGATTTCAGGGGAAATCAAGGGAGGAACAATGATTACAGGGGAAATCAAGGGAGAAACAATGATTTCAGGGGAAATCAAGGGAGAAATTATAATGACAATAATTACAACCAGAATAGGGGTCAAGGAAGAGGACAGCCTAGTGGTAGTAATATACAGCCAAACAATGACAACATAGCCCAGAACAACCAGACCAGTTCAGTAGTTAGTAGTACTACGGACAGCTGTAGCGGTTCTTTAAACGCGAACCAGGCTGCGAAGTAAGGTCAGAATCTCAGTCTGTAGCATGCCCTGTCCATACAATTATACAGGAACCCTATGACCTAAATGTAAGAAATGAATTATTACATGAACTAAATGATGAAGGTATTATTCAGGAAGTGGTTAGTAAGAGCCCCATAGTTAAATTTAACGTGTCCGAGGCGTACACAGATGTTTTAATTGATAGTGGTTGTATGAAGAGTTGCATAAGTAGTGCATTTTATGATAAAATGAAAGGAACTGGAGTAAATTTTGAGGAGATGCCAATTAAAAGCACTTTTGTTATCACAGCTGTTGGGAAGAGGTCTAAAGTAATTTCTAAGCAAGTTTTAGTAGACATTAAAATTAATAATCATGTAGAGAAGCAGATTTGCCTTGTAATTCCAAATTTAGTATTCAGTGTTATCTTGGGTTCAGAGTGGCTAAGTAGAGTGTCTGGTAACTTATGTTATGATGTAGGGAGTTTGAAATTTAAATGGGGAGATTCTGAAGTAGAAGTAGCGTTCAATGACCATATTCAGAGGAGTAGTATTGTAGGTGTGATGTGTACTTTAAATGAGATATCGCCAGCCGTAGAGCGGGGTTCTCCATGTTTTGTGGGCAGTGTGATTATGAACGGAAGTCTAGAGGACTCGTTACGTGAGGCTGCATTTCAGGGAAATATAGAGGATGAACAGTGTGTTCGGCTCTATGATGTGTTATGGTGTAATAGGAGAGTTTTTGAGGATCGCATTGGTATGGCCAATTGCTATACACATTCATTGAACGTTATTGATAGGTCAGTATTCACAGGACATAGATATCCTGTACCTTTCGCTTATCAGAGTGCAGTTGAGGCACAAATTAACCAGATGCTTGAAGATGGGATTATTGAGCACTCTGATATGTTAATTCTTTGATCACGGTACCCAAGACCGACGGCACTGTTCGTATTTGTTTAGACGCTCGTTTGGTTAACAGTAGAATTAGTTCAGATCAGCTGAAATCTATGTCAATAGAAGAATTAATGCAAACATTTGAGGGGAAGAAGTATTTCACTTGTGTAGATTTGAGTTCCAGTTTTTGGCAAGTGCCACTTATGTACGAAGATAGACCATTTACAGCTTTTAGTCATAAATATAACCTTTATCAATTTTGTAGAACACCTTATGGGTTAAAGAGTAGTTCAGCAGCTTTAATTAGGGCTTTAAACATCGCATTAGGGGATGACACAGGAGAGTTTGTAACCATTTACATAGATGATATGGTAATTAGTTCACGCAGTTTTGAGGAGCATCTACGTCATTTAGATATAGTTTTTCAGAAGTTAGATCAGGCAGGGTTCACTTTGAAGCTGTCTAAGTCGTCATTCTGTCAGTCAGAAGTGACATTTTTAGGTCATAGAGTGTCGAGTAGAGGTGTAACACCAGAAGAAAGTAGGGTTAATAAGATACTTAACGCAGAGGTGCCACAGAATGTTAAACAGTTAAAAACTTACCTGGGAATTTGCAACTTTTTCAGGAGGTTCGTTCTTAAATACTCAGGGTTGGTAGAACCATTCAGGGAATTGCTTAAAAGTGGGACTCGGTGGAGATGGGAGTCCAAGCATGATCAGGCTTTTAGAGCGCTAAAGGAAGGTTTTGAGAAAGCTGTAGTGCTGAAATATCCTTTAAAAGATAAGGAATATGTGGTTATGACAGATGCTTCACATATAGGCATTGCTGGAGTATTATGTCAGAGAGATGATGAGGGTAATCTGTGCATTGTATCTTTAGCCTCGCGAGGACTGACTGCAGCAGAGAAAAGATACACGATTACTGAGTTAGAGCTTTTAGGTATTGTTTTCAGTTTAGGGAAATTTAGAATGTATTTAGTAGGGGGGAAATTTGAGATCCACACAGATCACCATGCATTACTGTATATGAGAACTTGTAAACTCAGTTCTAACAGAGTTAGTAGGTGGATTCTTGCTCTGCAGGAATACGAATTCACAGTAAAATATATTAAAGGTAAAGATAACATTCTTGCAGACATGCTATCGAGGGACACTAATTTATGTAGGGATTATCCTGTGGTTAAAGCAGAGGACGGTATTTTAATATGTGCATGTGTGGACAGTAGCAACAGGGCATCGTTACAGACACTGAGAAATAGGTAAGTGGAGCAACGTGATGACGTTCATTTAAAGGGAGCCACTTGCAAGGTTGGAAGCAGGTGACGCAGAAACATTTATAGTTTCCAAACGTATTGGCAAAACAGCATATGTGCTGGAGAATAGTGAGGGAAACAGATTATACGGGACGTATAATATACATAGTCTGCGAAAATATGTGTCATAAAGTGAGTGTGTTTAGCTGGCGAGCCAGCCTATCAAATGAGTAAGTGTGGTATTTGGTGCGTGGGAGGAGATGGTCTTCCAGGCAGGCGTATCAGAAGTCACACAGGGGGGTAGTATGTAAGTAAATGAGAGTTTTTAAGGTACAGGGAAATATGACGGGATTGTCGGATGCTGTTGAGCACTAAATTGTCTCGATGCACCAAGGCCATTTTGGCAGCGCTGATGGGTTCCCATTTATCTCCAAGAGATGGGGGAGCGCTTGTATAGGGCTTGTTAGCTTAAGGCGTCCACGAGATAAAAGATGGGCCATCAGAATGCGAGACAGTCCTTCATGAAACTCATACATATCAGCACACGTGATTTCTGTTTACGGCCTCGCCATGTAAGATTTGTAAGTGTGTAATTTAAGATAATTTGTATAATGGTATTATTTGTGTGAGGAGAAATGGTCTGTGTTGAGAACTAGTATGAAGTAGAATATGGTCTACGGGAACTTAACAAGACAGGGCGATTACGGCACAGAAATATTTGGTGTTATATGTAATGCGCATTTACTGTATTTTTTTTCAGAAGTCAATATTAATTTAATCTACTTTAAAGAGAGATTAATTATTATGGTCACGAGGCGCTGCCACAATAGTGTGATCGTGTGCTCAGTGATAAGTGGAATTAAATGTCACCATAAGGAGGGGACCTCCAGTGAAATTAGGAAGTTCTATGGTGATATAAATATATCAGAACACCTTCAATGCGTGTGATATGACATCATAAATACATAGTGCTCACACATTAATTATGTCTATTTCTCCAACATAGAGAAATTTGAGAGGCGGAAATATCCGTGGAACACTATTCCATATGTAAAACATTGGACTGGTTGCAAAGTGCAATCCATAGTGACAACAAACTTTGACGCAAAGTGCGTGAAGAAAAAATATGAGTGTATATATCTGTAATTTAGGGTGATTTCATTTATGTAATATGTATTTTGGATGGGGTTTATTAACGTGTCTGGGATAATCGGATAATGGACCGTCGTCACGGTAAATCATCCGATGATCCGAGGCGAATATGTAACGTGTTTTTCGAGGGGTTTTATGCAACTGGCATAAGTCAGTAGGAAGCCATTCTATATTTATTTACGCGGCAAATTGTTCAGCCAAGATAATTTTTCATGTTAATTTATTATTATTATTAATTTATTATAATTATTATTAAGGTATTTTCGGAGCATTTTATAAAAATTATTAGCATTCAGATAGGTTTTCTATGTCTTAGAAAACGCTATCAAGCAAATTATTACGAACGACGATATCATAGAAAATTATCTGATTACGGAATTTTACGGAGTTTTGTCAGTTAGGGTATTTGAGAGACATGACTCACAGGGAATTCTAATACAAGCTGATTCCTGTCGAGAAGTATTACGCAAGGCTGGGTCGCAAGGTCTAGAAAAGGCGAATTGTCGAAACGGAACTCTCGCGCGCCGAGTGTAATGAGGCAGAGGAGGGGAACTAGCGGCGTGCTCAACCAATCAGGGGAGACGACGTAAGCTAGTTGGGACTGAAGAGTGGGGAGCCGGCGTGTGGATATATCGTTCGACGCGCCGTGAGACGAGGACAATCTGTGTAGTTCTTGAGGAGTATGGTTATACGCGGGGGACGCTCCGATGTTCCGTGGAACGGACAATCTGTGTAGAACTTGCAGTGTACGGTCGCAAGTGCGTGTCGCTCCGATGTTCAGTGGAGTTAGCGACGAACTTTTGTAAAACGTAACCAGTGCGGTTTTACGAGAGTTTGGGTCCGATGTATGGACCATAGAATTATCTAATCTACCAGAATATCATCAAATTTCGACGGAGATGACGACGTCCAGGAGACTGTGGGAAGCACACAGCATCATCAAGAACGAGGGAAATGCTTTGACAATTTCCAGGGGTAAGCGCTAATGACGCAGAAATACGCAATCTCTCATTTTTCTTTGTTTTATATTTCATAATTCAGTAACTTCATAGCTTGGAAATAAGAGTAAAATCAATTTATCAGACTCCGTTTTCACGTAATTTTCTATCGGTAATATTAAAATCACAACGCTCCAATTTAAATTTTATAGTTATTATTATTATTAATTTTGCTATACTTGTTTTATATAATAAATTCATTTCTTTTACAATGCAATCTTTGCTTTCAGTAGGTAGCATTAGATATAGACCAATTCCTTCTCCTGATACAATTGTTTGTTGGGTTAATGATCAAATCATACCACGATCTGAGTGAATAGAGTCTTGAATGTGTTCTGCCAGAGCTAGACGTTGTTAAATACAAATTTAGATTTCAACATTGCATTGAGGTCTTGGCGCCCATTAAAACAACATAGCTTAGGCAAAGGTAAACAGTTACATTTCTCACCCAACAGTGTGGGCTAGCAAAAACGTTTCATTTCGCTACCAACATGGGGCACTAATTAACGTTTCACCCCTTTTACACTTTGTATTAGCCTTGTTTGAACACTGAGACCAGTAGCACTGAAGTCTGGTCTCTAGAGTAATTACACCTAGAAGTGATCATTAAACCTAATGGTATTAACTTCATTTGGTCTTGTAACTTATTTGCTTGTAGGATAATCCCCCGTCCTCCAACCCTGACCCATTAGGGCCCAGTATTGCTTAATTGTTTTAAAAGCATCAGGTAAGCAGTTCACCTGACGGCTCGCCGTAGAGCTCCAGTCAGCAAGTCTGCTCATAGCACTCTCTTGTACGCGCTGCCCACATGTGTTGAGGCATCATCGCTCAGTTGCAGGTTATCCGTTATCCATCAACCCCTTCACAAATACTCCAACCCCGAGCTAACCCGTCACCCCCGAACACTCGGTAGCTCTTCGTCGAGCATGTCTAAGCTAAATAGACGCCATTCACCCCATCCTTACACAAAACACCTACTCAAACAGCCCCATCACTACAACATTCAAATCAACCCCTAACACATTGTATAAGCCCTTCAAGGCCCATAAATTATCTTATTTCTTCTTGGCCAACTTGCTTGAAATTTTCTGTTGTTCATATCAGGCCTTCTGCCTAAATTCTTGTACCCAGAGCGATGATAGGAAAGGCAAGTTAGGACTAGTTAGGGGCTATTTATGTTGTTTACTTTGGAAGCGACGAGCCTCCGTGGCTTAGGCGGCAGCACGCCGGCCCCTCACCGCTGGGTCCGTGGTTCAAATCCCGGTCATTCCATGTGAGATTTGTGCTGGACAAAGCGAAGGCAGACAGGTTTTTCTCCGGGTACTCCGGTTTTCCCTGTCACAAAATTCATTCCAGAAACACTCTCCACTATCATTTAATTTGTCATTCATTTAATCCTTGCCCCAGGGGAGTGCGACAGGCTTCGGCAGCCGGCACAGTACATATCCTCGCCGCTAGATGGGGGATTCATTAATTCCATTCCCTGACCCAGTCGATCGACTGGAAGCAGGCCGTGGATTTTCATTTTTAATTTTGGAAACGACACTTGTGCAATACCATTTATAGACCTCTGAAAACAAGATAGCCGGGATTCAGCACACATCTCCATTTAGAGGTTTGAATCAATGGGGGTAAATATGGTAAGTATGGTTGATGAATGCAACAGATGCGCATAATCCTCAGGTTAATAAACTAGAGTGGAATCTGGCACCTCTAAAATGTAATAAAATTTAACTGACGCCTCTAATACGATACATTTTAGCTGTCCAAAATATGAGTAAATCAATCCGAGCTACAATTATAAGAAATTTAATATGGTTTATGCTGGATATGAATTTCTATCGTTTGATTAATCCGATTTTTTGTTGGAGTTGAGGAATTCTCTTGATCATGACTGATATCCCCAGTTGATTATGAATATAATATATTTTTACCATGTCAGATGAATATTAAAATTTATGGCTGATGATGATGATCGAATGTTTCTTTTGACTTCGATCCAGTGAAGTTAGAAGCGAGTAATAATATTTCCCAAAGATATATCAATACAAGTCTGTATATAAATGTGTGATGTTTAGAATATATATTGTTATGTCCGGTGCCGATTTTACCTTGAACGTACCGGACATTCAACCTCGGCTAACCCCACGTCATGAGAGTCAGCACAAGGGTGCTGGGGCGAGCACGCGTGCGGTGGCATTATGGCTTGGTTATAAGCGGCTAGCTCAAGTGTGGAAGGGGGCCAGATACATTATTGCTCTTTTGCATTTTCGCTGTCTGCAGCTGTCGACGTTCATTTGGGAGAGACATGAAGACACGTTTCGCAGCTTGCATTCTCAGCGAATGCACAGGTACACAGAATTGAAACAGGTATGTACGGTTGTTTGCACGGCAACGAGGCCCTGAATATAGACATGTCACGATGAGCATTCTTCAAGCTTCAATTTGCCATTATTGCATCCTTTTGTATTTTAATATTTTGTGGTTTAAAAGGCTGTAGATGCCCGCACAAACCACAGAAACTAGCATCATTTTTTTCATAGACAGGAGTACCATCTCCTAAATATTAGATGAGTTATTTGGGCTCCTATTTTCACAGAGATGACCCCACGCAGCGAGACGAGTCCGGGAATGGGAAACCGTCTTCAGGAGGGAAAGAAAAAGGACAACGACTATGAACAGCGCATTCAAGCAATAGCATAGCGTGCTGTCATGTAGATCGTAACATCATATTTTTGTAGTATTCTCATTGTTGTCGAGGTCTATTATCATTGTTGATAAGGTCAATTCTTATTGTTAATGTCCATTATTATTATTATCGATTTGTAATATATTGCTATCCAATTGGACCGTCGGATGTTATTGATAGTTAGTTTAGGCTAAAATTTGTATAGGATGTACATCTCAAAACATCTTAACTTCATACATCTTACCATAGTTATATATACAGGGTGTCGAGCGATGACCTTTTTTCAAATTCCCGTACTTCCCGTACGAAAATCCACCAAATTCCCGTATATTTTAGAAAAGACTAGAGTTCGCATACCGAATGGCTGAAAAATGAATCTTAAACCGCGAATCAAGATTTTCTGGCGTAAGTGTAACTGCATTTTTGGACATACTACCGCAACCCACGGGTGATGGCGAGATTTAGGCCTAATCCGTAGCGTGAGCAAAGCGCGCGTGTGCGAATGAACTCTCTCGCAGATAGGATGAAATGCTACGAACACAAATAAAATACCGTTCACCTGAGGAGAGCTGATATAAATGACTGTTTTACTGAGGAGGGTTGGGAGAGTAGAGAATAGGAGTGTTGGTTGGTTAGTTTAGGGGCTGCGACAACGCGGTCATGTAGCCCCGTGTACTTTGGGTGTGTGTAGAATCTGTCTGATAACAGGTGTTAATTGTGATGACTGTATTAGTGTGTGTATCTGTTTTTTTAATTCAAGTAGGGACTGCAACTTTGAATTTTCAAATAGTTCTTACTTTTGCCGCCAAACGCCACCGTCAACGACTACTAGGCCTAGTTCAGAACTAGCTACTAGACGCCACCGCAGTCGGCTCTTGGCAACGAACGTAGCAACCGAAGAGCGTTGTTTACATTCTTAACCTATCCAATTTAGTTTCACACAGGTGTAATTAGTGGAAAGATCTTTAACATGCCATAAATCTATGACATGGGACCGCCGGCTTTACTTCCCCTCCGAAGGAAGGCATACTGAGGGATTTTTAACGCTCTTAAAAAATCCGACGGCTTTGGCCGGGTTTGAACCCGCTATCTTGGGCATAGAAGCTCAGCATGATACCAACTACGCCACCGAAGCCGCCGGAACAGGAGTGTCACATAATAAATGTTTACGGGAAGTGACTTAATTGTATGGTACCGTAACCACTTCCACGGGTACCGAAGGTTGTGCATAGCCAACTTCCGGTCGGCGAATCTCCATTTGATTTTCATTGGCAGTGAATCGTTCGTGATTATCTTACTTATTATTTCGGATTGTGGTTTTGTTTTTAGGCGTTCAACTTATGAAATAAGAACTAGAGGGTTGGCCTTTCAAGAATATTCCAAAGACAAGTGTCTCCTAAAAGAGTAATTGGACGGTGTTTTGCATCAACCGGCTAAGCGACAATTTTCGAAAAACTGAATACTAACGCCATCTGTCGCCTAAGTGGTCGAACTAACTGCTCGCATTTTGACAAAGCTCTGTTTGAATTTACACAGTTGCAATTGAAGAAAAACGTAAGCGCCATTCTCATAATACGGGGTTGCAAGTTTTGCATCAACCGTCTATCCGCATTATTCTCACTGAGATTGTTATGGCGTTCTGTAACATCCGGCTAAGCGACATCCCACGTCGTTTCTTTTGTCCCTGCGTATTAGCTGGCAAGCTAATCAGCAAGTAATCAGCCACATAAAACCAATTCCTTAGGTAGCCTATAAGTCACACTATTGCAGAGCACAGACAAGTAGTGACTTTCTCCCATCATATGTCACCATTCCGGTCATGTACAGTCTATATAAAAGTGAATATTTGGAGCCTGTGTTACTTTCCTCCTATAAGAAAATATTTTATTCTAAATTCAATCTGAGGCGCAAAGCATGGAAAAAAGACACCTGTAATGTTTGCGATTCTCTGAATGCTCAACTGAAATATCATGAGGATTCGCTTTATCTAAGGCAACATCTGGAGATCTATCAAGAAATGGCAGAAATGGCGCGTTCAGAAATGACGCATGATATGAAGCGTGCTGCTAAGGACAGAGATTTAGCGGTCGTGACATTTGACCTGCAGTGAACTTTACCTTTGCCAAGAATCCCCACTAATATTGTACTCTACAAACGCTTATTGTGGCTGCACAACTGTGGAGTTCACGATGGAGGTTCAAAAAAGGCTACTGCTATGTCTGGTGAGAAGGGCAAGCTTGTCGTGGAGCACAAGAAGTAGGGTCTTCTCTTCGACAACATCACATGGTGCGGCAGATGACCTCGTAGTTCCGCCCCTTAAAACAACAATAACTAACATCACATGGAAAATGTATACGAGGGAAAGAAACATTTAATATTGTGGTCTGATTATTGTGGGGGGAGGGCAGAACAGGAACATTAAGCTTGTACTTATGATGAAGAGTATCCTGGCTTCACATCACAACATTAAAAACCATTCGAATGAAATTTCTAATACCTGGGCACAGTTTCTTGTCCAACGATGATGACTTCGGAGATATAGAGTGCTCCTTAAAGAATCAGCAGCGATTGTACACCCCGGATGATTACGTACAAGTAATGAAGAATTGCCGTAACAAAAATAAAATGATTGTAAAGAAGATGATGAAGGAAGACTTCGTTGGATCTGCTAGTTTAGAAAAGAAGATAAGGAACAGTAAGAAGGACGTTGAGAGTAAGACTGTGAGTTGGCTCCAAACCAGGGAAATTGACATCGAAAGGTGAAAACCATATTCTCTCATTATGAAAAATTCTTTCAACAGGGGTCAAGAAGTTAGTTTGAAAAGAAGAAACACTTCATGTCTGAGTGATCACAATATATTCCTGGATGATAATCTGGAACTCCTGTGGCCTAATGGAAAGCCAATATCAGAACCCAAACTGCAAGACTTGAAGAGTATCATGCATCTCATTCCAAGTGACTGTAAAGGTTCCTATGAAAACTTGCATTCAAAAGGTGGAACCTATGATGATATAGATGGATTCGATGAAAACCGTGATTTCACACTGCAAAGTGAAAATGTGTGATAATGGAAAAAACTATCGCGTGTGATTGCAATGTGTAAGAGATTATGTTTTCCTGTAACTATAGATTGTATTGAATTTAAAATCTGAATGTTAACACTTTCCACTATTGATAGTCATATTAATGTACTGTATATTTCTGTGAAATTCTTATGTAATAACATATTAATACGTTGACTGAAAATCAAATGTTACCGGATCTTGGTTATTAACAACAAAACTCACAAAGTAGCACTTAACTTGTTGTGACATAACTACATAAACCCTGAGCCCTGTGCATCAACACGTTAACCGCCACAGATTGGTGCTTAGCCGCTTGATGTGTAACTGCGAAACGCAAACTGCAAATACGGCTAAGTTAAATTTGAGAAAAACAAAGAAAATATTTCACCAAGTGAGTTTTTGTGTGAATAATCACATTACGCGCAATACAATACGTAACTGTGCCAAATATTGATTTATCACGACTAAAATGCATCTTCCTATATGGTATTAAGTATAAAAATCTTTGAACGCGTTTAGCTCAAAACTAAGAATTGGCGCATAGCTGCATGATGCATAACACCGTCCAATTAGTAAAACTTCGCATCAGAGATAACCATAACAGCTTGCCTACCAAGTGTGCGATTTGCACATTTCAAACGGAAGTGATCTATCATATCTTAGACTACAATAATTACGTTGGTGCAAATTAAATATGTTATATGTGAGAATATTATTATAATTTACTATCGAGTTGTTAGTATATTATGCATTAACGTGACCAGTTTAAATGCCAAATTGTGACAAAAGCTACGAGTTATAGGCTATTCGCCGTACCGGTAGGCTTAATATTTACTAGACAACAACGCATCGTTTCTTCTTTAATATTTATTTAATCATTATAATTATAATAACCTATCTAATAATCATTTTATAATTCTATACATATTCCAGGCATTGCAAGAAAGCGATATTTGATAGCACATACGGTTCCACCTTAAAATCCAACCGTGCCTAGTTTTCAGTACCTATGGAAAATATTACCATAAGTTAATAAACCAAACAACTGGCGACAATTTTATTTTTAAATGCTCATTTACATCTTCACCCTAGTCTACGTAAAGTACCATACGGTAATCACTGAAAGGGTAGGGGGGTTATAACCTCAATTTCACAAACGAACAAACCTCATTTTGCATGAATTATGGTACCCGAATCCTAATGGAGGTATGGATTGTCTGCATTTAGAAATATGTTAGTCAATAATTTAAATCAAGATGCCAGAAAACTAAATACAAAAGGCTAAGATGCCAGAAAACTAAATACAAAAGGCTGCGTGCCTACTATGGTGCAAAGATGCTTCGTGAAAAAAAGAATACACTTCGCCAAGATTATACGACGTGCATACAGTTAAATACAATCATCCAATCGGAGAAACACTTTCTTTGCCACGATCTTATAAGCAATTCAAACATAAACTGCTGTAATTTATGGGAAAATGTGCAACATTTAGAGACTACGAGTGTTGTATGTGGCACAACGTTAGCTGACATTTCGCATCATTAATACATTATACGGAATGAACGCATGCACAGCTTTCTCACTGCACACAGCTGAAGATCAAATCATTCTTGGTGCATTTTATGTTCTCTTAACAACAATAATTTGCTTAGTTACATGCAAGGAAAATTGTAGTACACAGTTCCCATTGCTTCCATTAGCCTACCTGACTACTAAACCAGAAGCTGGTAATGCATAACCATACTCCGGTGGCGCGTCCTATGGCAAATGAAAGATCGAAAGAAAATGCAAGCTCTATAGGAGCCCGGAACAAGGCGATACAATTTTCCACACTACTGAAAATAGTCAACATACCCTTTGTAATAATGAATAATAATTTTGGGGGTCATGTAGTAATAGATGTTACCCACCCACTATCCCTTTTTAGATCACGACTTTTATAGTAAAATTGGAGGTGTGTCCGCTATTACACGCGTAAATTATGGGACAAATACAGTATTGCTAACCCTGCGCATTCGGTACTGACAGCCTTCCTGTCACTTTGCCCCGCTTTTCCTCTCCGCAACCCACGGTCACCGCATAACAAGACCCTACGTCCAACCGCCACACGGCAAGAATTCTGAGCAGGGTTCTCACCTACACCCTGTGTTTTGAAGGAAACAACGCGAAGGATATGTCGGGAGCTTGGAACAGCTGAGCTGTGTTGCTAAGTTTTTAGTGTTGTTGTAAATCAACTGATTCGAATAATACACAGGGCTACACTTCAGACATTTATGTACAATTGTACGTAATATATTTTAAAAACGATCCTGAGTCAATGCCGAGGACATTCAAACAGAGAGAAATACGATACTTTGAGATGAATAAATAAATCACTCACTGAAGCTATGATACCTTTATCATTGGTATTCAATTCAATAAATACGACAAAGAGAACAAACACTCTACAGCTAATGAATATAAAACACTCACTTATCCTTTAACATGAAACAAGAGTCTGAGAGGAGGTAGTTCACAGCTTGCTACAGTAGTCGACGGATAACACCATGCTCACTCACTGAATCGCGACTCTCTAAGGTTAAAATTAGCATTCGTGATAACACAAAAGTAAAGTTAAGGTAGAGACATATTTAGCACTGAGCACTCAAAGAAGCCGCTCTGCGGCGATATTATTCCCGTGGTTTTATATTGTCGAGTTGTAGGCTATTGAATGACAGACGGTATTTTGAACACTATGACGGAAAACCATTGCATGTGCTCTATTATCGATTGACGCAAGCGAACTGACACCAATAAATAAATTATCGTCAGTCAGTTGGCAAGGGTTTCTTTGATACCCTCCATCCCTTCACTGTCCCTATCATCATCACCACCATCATTGTCTTCGTCAGAGCTTGATGAATTGCCAAGGTTAATAATCATTTCATCCACCGCGATATCCAGACCGCCTTCAGTATTTCTTTCTGTAAGTTACATGCTCTACGGGATGTGTCCAGTCCTAGGGGTCGAACTTCGGCGAAGTAAAAGTAACGAAACAATGACAATGAAAGGAAGTCCAACACAGAAAGTGGTTAACAAGCGACTGAAAGAATGCCTGCCCATACGAGAAGAATTCTGTCACTTGTGTGGTGTATTTTGTAGCCACATGTTGGTGACGGGTGTTTGATAGTAAAATGTCGAGAGCTGTAAGATATTGTTTATAGTTTTTGAAATGTATGCATGTATGACGCATTTGCACGAGTGTTTGCACGGACTTTAAAACAATTTGGTATGTGCATCTCCCCTGCGAAAAAACACCATGGAAAGGTTAAAAACAGTAAAATTCCGCACGCGACACGCCGGGAATACTTTTTAATTTAGATTTATATTATCAAAGTAGATAATAGAAAATAAAATAAGGCAAAATGAAATTAAATAAGTCATTCTGACAAATACAAGATTGTTCTAGGAACTTCAGTTATACACAGCACAAAATTAAGTTCTTTTGACAGTACTAATTTCTGAATAGGAACTGTAGGCTAGTCATACACAAAATAAAATAAGTCACTTTGTTAATACTAGATTGTGGTTAGGAACTTTGTTGTTGTTGTTTGAGTCTTCAGTCTTTTGACTGGTTTGATGCAGCTCTCCATGCCTCCCTGTCCTGAGCTAATCGTTTCATCTCTACATAGCTACCACACCCTACATCCGAGGCAATCTGTCTAACATATTCTAACCTTGGTCTACCCCTACAGTTCTTGTCCTCGACCCTTCCTTCCATAACTAAGCTTGCTATTCCTGGGTGTCTTAGTATGTGTCCTACCAACCTATCTCTTCTCTTCATTAGCAGTCGCCAGAAACATCTCTCCTCTCCCACTCGTCTTAATACCTCTTTGTTTGTAACCCTATCTACCCATCTGATCTTCATCATTCTCCTGTAACACCACATTTCAAATGCTTCAATTCTCCTCTTTTCTGCTGCACCAATAGTCCAAGTTTCACTTCCATAGAGCGCCACGCTCCAGACAAAGGCTTTCAAAAATGACTTCCTAATACCTAAATCTATATTCGATGTCAGCAGATTCCTTTTTTGTAGAAATGCTTTTCTTGCCTGAGCCAACCTACTTTTTATATCCTCTTTGCTTCGTCCATCACTGGTTATTCTGCTTCCTAAGTAACAGAAATCTCCTACTTCCTTCAGCTTTTCACCTGCCAATTTGATCTCCATAGAGGTTTCTGATTTATTTCGGCTGCATTCCAGTATTTTTGTTTTACATTTATTAATTTTCATTATGAATTCTTTCCGTAAGACGGAGTCCATACCATTCAAAAACTCATTCAAATCCTCAGGCTTGTTGGCCAAGATGACGATGTCATCAGCAAATCTCAGAGTTGAAATTATTTCTCCTTGAATCTTCACTCCCACTTTAATTTTTTCTCTAATTTCCTTCATTGCTTGTTCAATGTAAAGATTGAAAAGTATGGGTGATAAGTTGCAGCCTTGCCTTACACCTTTCTGAATACCAGCTTCTCTCTCATGTCCTTCAACTCGAATGACTGCTGTCTGGTTTCTGTATAGATTGTATATCACCCTCCTATCCCTGTACTTTATTCCAATCGATTTCAAAATGTCAAACTTTAGTCACACAAAATAAGATAAAACAAACAATATTCAAGGATTTATTAATTTAATGCTTAACTCGGGAACTCATCTTCTCTTCAATTTTCTCTGCTTCGAACGGGCGTCGTTCAATATCTTTTTTTTTTTTTTTCCAATTCCTGGAGATCTTTCGTGGCTTTTCTTTCGACTGCCACCTTAGCCGTCGCTTCGCACCTGTTTTGCTTCCTTGAATACGGCGTAGGAGTTTCGTGCAGTATGGGCTCATGCTCACGGTTATCTTTTCTACTCCACCAGCTGCCATCACAGCGTCCTGAACAGTATGCATGCCAATCAGACTTGCTTCATTGTGATTGACGATCGTGCACTCCTTGTTCAGGGAGAAACCTCTGTCTAAAGCTGCATTGTTGTGATACAAAATCAGTATCATTTTAACGAAGCTTGTGAGATCGTTTTTGGCAGGAAGTGAGGAAGGTGCTAAAGCCACTAATTCAGACCACAGCACGTCGAGCCGTGGCTCTTTTCCGTCGAACTGCTTCAAACGCAAAGTGACGGAGGGCGGTCTCAGAAGTGCGGAGTAGCTGCTCTTGATGCGGTCAGCCATTGCGCCAGAAAGCAAATTCTTCTGATTACAAAGAATTTCCAGGCCAATGACGATCCTAACTTCTGCCAACTTAGGAGTCTCAGCGACCCCTATAGGTTCCAGGCAGGAAATAGCACGGGTCATCTTGAAAGCAAGAGATGACCTATCTTTGATTTTTTCAGCCATAGGATACGAATGTACAATTTTCGGCAGTTGGTGCGAAATTGCAGCACATCCACGACAGGAATTTTCTGAGATCTTGAGCTGTTAGCTTCTTTAAGGGCTGCTCTTGTCGAGAAACCCAGGTTTGCGGACTGATTCCTGTATGTCACTGTCAGCAACGAGTGCGGCGCGCGTAGCCCCGCGCGGAGAGGGAACGGCTGGCAGTCGGCCAGGCAAAGCATGCATTCGACGTTGGCTGGGTTCTCATCCTACTTAGAGCTCTATCGGTGGCGCAAATTGCAGGTGGCAGCGCGGTCTGCAGGCGAAATAGAAGACTGAGCGGGAGGACTCGACCGAGCGTTCGGGGACTAAGAAGTTAGGCATTATGAGACTTTCCAAGATATCCCATATGTTGTTGTTTGAGTCTCCATGCCTCCCTGTCCTGAGCTAATCGTTTCATCTCTACATAGCTACCACACCCTACATCCGAGGCAATCTGTTTAACATATTCTAACCTTGGTCTACCCCTACAGTTCTTGTCCTCGACCCTTCCTTCCATAACTAAGCTTGCTATTCCTGGGTGTCTTAGTATGTGTCCTACCAACCTATCCCTTCTCTTCATTAGCAGTCGCCAGAAACATCTCTCCTCTCCCACTCGTCTTAATACCTCTTTGTTTGTAACCCTATCTACCCATCTGATTTTCATCATTCTCCTGTAGCACCACATTTCAAATGCTTCAATTCTCCTCTTTTCTGCTGCACCAATAGTCCAAGTTTCACTTCCATAGAGCGCCACGCTCCAGACAAAGGCTTTCAAGAATTACTTCCTAATACCTAAATCTATATCCGATGTCAGCAGATTCCTTTTTTGTAGAAATGCTTTTCTTGCCTGAGCCAACCTACTTTTTATATCCTCTTTGCTTCGTCCATCACTGGTTATTCTGCTTCCTAAGTAACAGAAATCTCCTACTTCCTTCAGCTTTTCACCTGCCAATTTGATCTCCATAGAGGTTTCTGATCTATTTCGGCTGCATTCCAGTATTTTTGTTTTACATTTATTAATTTTCATCATGAATAAAGTGCGAATTTCCCGTATAATTCCCGTATTTTTCCCGGGTCACTAAAATTCCCGTATCGCTCGACACAATGTATATATATAAAACAATGCAACTCAACTCTGTAATATAGCAGCACAACTTGGTAACATGGAAATCAGGATGAAGAAGGGGACCTTTTAATAGATTTCTGTAGAAGGAATGGATTAATTGTTGGAAATACATGGTTTAGGAAGAAGAACTCTCAAAAAATAACTAGGTATGGATGGGGAGACAGAAAGACAAAGACAATGATTGATCTTATCCTGGTGGAAAAGGATAAACGAAGACAACTGGTAGATGTGACGGCTATGCCAAGAGGAGATTTTGAAGGAGACCATAAAGTGGTGATAACCAAACTAAGGCTGGGAAAAATCACAAACATTTCGGAAAAGAGGGAAAGAAAAATAAAGGTGTGGAAGCTAAAAGAGAGGGAGACAATGGACAAGTTCCAAGAGGATTTAAAAAAGGAAGTTCCCAAAGATGAAGCATAAAGTGTAGAACAGGAATGGGCATGTTTTAGGAATGGTTTTGTGAAGTGTGCAGTAAACACTTGTGGAAGATTATCAGGGAAGAAAAAGGAAAGGGAGACTCCTTGGTGGAACAACAGGGTAAAGGAAGCTGTTAAAGAAAAACAAATGGCATGGAGGAAGTGGATAGGCTGTAAAAATGCAGAGAAATTACAAAAATATAGAGAAGCAAAGAAGGCATGTCAAAAAATTGTACAAGAAGAAAAACGGAAAAGTTGGGAAAGATTCACAGAAACTTTGAAGGAGGATATCCAAGGAAGTAAGAAGGTACTATATGGATTCGTGAAAAATAGTGTAAAAGGTAGGGAAAATAAAAAATTTGTAAAAACTGAAGCAGGGCAGATATTGTACCAAAGAGATGATAAATTAAATAGATGGGAAGAATACTTTTCAAAGCTACTAAATGTGAAATACATTGAACTGGAAGATGAAAGGGAACAAGAAGAAACAATGGAAGAAGAAGAAGAACTAGAAAAGCAGATAACTATGCTAGAAATAGAGGAAGCCATACAGAAGATGAAGAGTGGTAAAGCAGCAGGAGTGGATGAGGTGACCACGGAAATGATAAAAGCAGCGGGACCAGTAGGGATACAGTGGCTGTATAGATTATTTAGAATAATTTGGAAGAAGAAAGAAATTCCAGAAGAATGGGAAAAGGGTTTAATTATCCCGATTTTTAAGAAAGGCAACAAAAAGGAATGTAATAACTACAGAGGGATCACTCTTATTGCTCATGTAGCTAAGATCTTTGAGAGAGTATTGGAAGGCAGACTGAGGAGGAAGATAGAAGGAGAGTTAGAAGAAGAACAGTATGGTTTTAGGAAAGACAGATCAACATTTGACCTAATCTTTACATTAAGGCAAATGATGGAGAAAAGATGGGAATTTGGAAAAGACATGGTGATGACATTTATTGATATTGAGAAAGCATATGACAGTGTGCCTAGACAGGTGGTCTGGGATGTATTAAGAAAAAGAAGAGTTATCAGAGCAGAAGTCCAAATGTTAAAAGCTATGTACAAAAATTGTGTCAGTAGCGTGAAGACCAGTATAGGAGAAACAGAATGGTTTAAAGTGGAAAC
This sequence comes from Meconema thalassinum, assembly GCA_946902985.2. Lineage (NCBI taxonomy): Eukaryota > Metazoa > Arthropoda > Insecta > Orthoptera > Tettigoniidae > Meconema > Meconema thalassinum. The sequence goes on from OX336395.1 coordinate 198,725,019, forward strand.
GGGTCTCCGACAGGGAAGTGTATTGTCCCCATTATTATTCATCATAGTCATGGATGAAATCCACAAGAATGTCAAACAGAGATTGGGACAAGAAGCAACAAAGGCCATGCTGTTTGCAGATGATATAGTTATATGGGGTGAGGATGAAAAGGATGTACAAACACAACTAGATGTATGGAACCAAGAGATAGAGAAATTTGGGATGAAAGTAAGCACAGAGAAGAGCAAGACAATGGTAATGTCAAGAGGAAGGAAGAAAGGAAGAGGAAAGATAGAATTGAATGGCAAAACTCTAGAAGTCGTTAAAAGTTTCAAGTATTTGGGAAGTGTGATCACAGAAGATGGAAAGATAACTGAGGAAATTGGAAAGAGAATACAAGCAAACAGTGTTTACCAGTGTGTAAGGGGTATTGTGTGGAACAGAGATGTCCCAAAGAAATGCAAAAAAGTATTATATTCAACCTACTACAGACCCATACTAACATACGCAGCTGGAGCGTGGACTACTACAAAAAGAGAGGAGAGTAGAATACAAGCCGCAGAGATGAAATTCCTAAGAGGTATAGAGGGCAAGACCAGAAGAGATAGAGTTAGAAATGAAGAGATTAGAGAAAGGACAGGAATATTGAAGCTGCAGGACAGGATAGAAACAACAAAGTTAAAGTGGTATGGACATATGATGAGAATGGGAGAGGAGAGAGTACCAAAGAAAACTTTCTGTGAAAAGATGACAGGGAAGAGACCACGAGGTAGGCCCCGGAAGAGATGGGCAGATACAGTGTGGGAGTGTGTAGAAAAGAAGGGAGGAAAACCCGAAGATGTACTAAAATCAGGAGAGGAGTGGTGGAGAGACAGGCAACGATGGAGGTCCTTAATTCACAACCCGACCCAGGAAGCTGGAAACGGGAAATGAAGATGATGATGAACTTGGTAACATAGCAGCGCAACTTTGTAATATAGAAGCACAATACGTAAGACACTGGGAAAAGTATGAAATAGCGACACCAGCATACAAGGGTGCACAGATCATTAGGGCCTAATGCATAAGCATTGCTTCTGCTTACACCTCTTCTCTTTCGGCTTTTCGGAAAAACACCTGGGATCTCAGCTATGGCTTTGCTCTCATTATCGTTGGTTCCACAAGGTCCCACTCCGGTCACGGGCATGGTCATCGTCGGAGGGTGGCTCCGATTTGTGAGGTGAAGGAGGAAGGTTTGGGGGTAGCTAGGTGGATAGCTACGCCCAAACAGCGGGGTCACTGTCTCTTCGAACCGGGGGAGGTATGTTATGTCCGGTGTCGACTGTACCTTGAACAGTACCGGACATTCAACCTCGGCTAACCCCAGGTCATGAGAGTCAGCGCAACGGTGCTGAGGCGAGGATGCGTGCGTTGGCATGATTTTTTAGTTATAAGAGGCTACCTCAAGTGTGGAAGGGGGCCAGAGAGGTAGATAGCACAGACCATGAGGTCCATGTCGGTTTGAGTGAGAGAAGGCTGAGTGTGCGAGGTTTTGCCAATCGGGAGATCAGGCAAAGTGGGGACCGAACGCTCGTTGGCCGAGGGGCATGGAGCTGAACGATACTGGAGAGCACCAGCTGGTGAAACCAACAATTTCATTTTGTTTAGAGTTTTACATCCAGCCAATTCTTGTATCCTGGTGGCAGCTTCTTTTGCTCTCTTGAGCAATAAACTGGGAGTTAAGCCTTCATTCTCTTTTATTGGGGATCATTCCCCTACTTCTTCTTTGTGTAAATGGCACATTGGTAATCATTGTGGAAGCTATAGGTAAGGACACGATAACGATCCGGTACCTGAGCTTGCTGAAACTCGTTCTCGGAGAAACACTGATTGTTGCGCCGTACCAACTGAGCAAATCTTAACAATATATTTTGTGTTCACATGAAGAATTTGTTAAATATATTTTTGGTTAGGTCTCAGAAATCACAAGTGAATTTTAAGTGAAGTGCTTCGATGTGATTCTCTGAGTGGACAATCGAACTTCTAGTTTTTAATCTTTCTGAACATGTGAACGTTAAGACAGGAAAGAGATGGTTGGAGTTGAAACGAACATTATCATCCTAACTTTTATTATCCACCATTCTCTTAGGCAGGATTCCTTCATTTACTTTTCATTATTTTTCTCTTGCCAAATTAGATTTTTTTTTAAATTACATGAGAGCATCTTTTCCCTTTCCTGCATAAGTTTAAGGCTTCACAAGAAAGGATGTGGTTTGTTAGAAATCCAGCTGGATGACTTCCCCCTTTTTATTGATTAAGCCCCTAATGAACCAGAGACACTTCGTCTCGTGCTACCCAGAGTTGACTCTAAGTATGGTTTTTCGTTTGTTACAAACTGGATTTGGACACATTTCTGTTTTGTTTAATGTGTGTGTCCCGTACCGGATGATGTGCGATAAGCCGAGTCGTTGCATGCCATCGCGGAACGGGTAAAATAGTATGCCAGTCTTAAAGATAGAGAATCCCTGTATTAGGAAATATACAATGTGCACGTTTAAAACATGCCTTTTTTCTTATTATATTAAAAGACATTGAGTGATCATTAAATAGGGATGACGGGAAGAAAATAATAAAAATAAAATAACTTGTCAAAGGTAATGACGATATCAAGAATTATTAACAAATGCGACACATGTGCGATGACTTTCTACAATCCCTTTAGCCAAGTTACATACAGTACTTTTACTGAAATGTTATTGTGGAAGGTTACTTATTATATTTAAAGCATCGTAATATAACTGAGTGCAGATCAATGCTGTTAATAAGTTTAAGGACCTTTCTAAAGCTAATATTGTTTATTAAAATCTTAGGACGAATCTTGTTTTGATTGTATAAATATATGCCATCACCGACATTAATATCACACAAGTTTGCACAGAATTGGTATTAGGAGAGTGATTTTGTTTCTTCATGTTTTGCCATATGAGCATTGAATCGATCTCTCCGAATAAATGATCTAGAACAAATAATACAGGAATGAGGCTTCTCAATACCATGAACATACATATGTGACTTGACCTTATATTTTTGATTATACTGTTGCCCACATACAGAGCAGGTATATTGATTCTCTCCAGTATGGGTCGGTTCAGAAGTTTGCACAGAATTAGTATCAGAAACCTGACTTCTTTCTTTATGTATTACCATATGAGCATTTAATCGATCTCTCCGAATAAATGGCCTAAGGCAAATGTCACAGGAATAGGGCCTCTCAATACCATGAACATACATATGTCTTTTGAGATTAGCTTTTGAAGTACATTGCTTCCCGCAGACAGGGCAGGGATGTCGATTCTCTCCAGTATGGGTTGCTGCTATGTGGTTAAGTAGGCCAGAAGATTGGGCGTACGATTTCCCACACAAAACACATGTATGCCGACGCTCCCCAGTATGAGTTACCATGTGTGTCTTCAGTTCACCTCCGGTGATAAATCCTTTGTTGCACACACTGCACACGTGAGGCTTCTCGCCAGAATGAACTAAATTATGTCTCTTCAGACCACTTTTATCGAAGAAATCTCTATCACAAATACTACAGTAAAGTCTGTCTCGTGTATGAACTTTCTTATGATGCGCTACATCAACCTCTCTTTTAAATGCTCTATTACAAACATCACAAGTATGAGGCCTCTCTTCCTTGTGCAATATGCGGTGTTTGTTCAGACGACTGAGCATAGTGAATGTTTTATCACATAAGCTGCAAGAATAACTGCCATCTTGAGTATGTTTTTGACTTCGATAACTCACAGGCAAGTTCGACAGCTGAACACTGGAAAATAGGACATATTCCTAAGGACCATTGTAACAATATGATTTCTTTTAAAGTTAGAAAATAATAAAACAAAATAAAATTATGATTTATGCCTAACAAAGAAAATAACCTAAAGAAATGGTTTATACAACCTTCTGCTGAAGTAATTATATGGTAATGGAAAATTGTGAGTGTTGTGTGAAGGTGTGGCTTGTACACCTCCTGTGGAAATGATGATGCTTGTTGTTTTTTAAGGTGTCTTAACTTTAAGGTCATAGGTCTCATTGATAAACATGAAAATTAATACTTGTTAACAGAGAGATGAAACTTAAAAACATTTACAAAAAAATAAATAAATAGTAAAACCTAATAAAATGCCTTCAATCATCAAACAAAAATGGTCTTGAACCTTAAAAATAAGATATGGAGTTCTGGCCATATCAACAATGAGTGTAACAGGAAAGAACCAACAACAGCCAATACATGTGGAAAAATTAAGAGACCCTTAACAACAGATATCCTAAACGCATACAGATAGGAATAGAACAAATTGCTAGCAGTATGCATTCAGCTGAGGTCCAAAGTCAGGAACCCATGTTCCACTCGCTACAAGCCCCTGGGGATCGAAAGATTACCCGGCAAACATATGATCAGGAAAGTGTACTCTTCAGGAAAACTCACTTAAAATCCTCGAGTTTCGGAAATAGTCTCTCATTGGATGATGACAATCAGGGACACATTTCTAGAGTGACAAGACACACTTAAAACAGATGGAGCTTTATTAGTGGCAACTGTGCATTCTTTTTTTAACTGCAGTAAATTATTACAGTCCTTTGATGTAGTTATTATTGTGAACAGCCTGTTGCCAGCGATGTACACTGCACCACCCTAAGTAGCTATTGCAAGAAGCATGTTCTGCCCTGCAGCACTCTTAAGCACAGGTAAAAAAAGATGCAATGTTCTCGGCTCTCCCTATCTACTGCCAGCAACGTGTGTGAGTGATGTATAGTGTGCTTTTCTGTCACCATTACTGACATTCTCTTGCCAACATAAGTGTCATCCCTTTTCATGACATGTCCATACCACTGTAGTCTCCTATGAAAGAAAATTAACAGAATGCGGGATGTGGATCGAGCAAGAAGAGGTGTATGAAGAAGGGACGCCCAAATATAAAGCTTGACGACTTAGGTGTATACAAGACTTCTATCTTAAAAAGATGCTCAATACAATAAAAAAATCTCAATTTGAAACTTATTGAGACCGTGACTGATTTTCCAGGAATGTCAAGGAGAACTCTCAAAAATAGTCAACAAGTTAGCAACACCCGAGCTATGGAACAAAATGCATCGGACACACCAATAAAATAGAGAAACATTATTAGGAAAAGGATAGACTAACTGATGACGGCCCCATTGTTGACCCACTTGTTAGATACTTAAATGTCAGTTCATCCTATTTATCGGACAGAGATTTTACAGAGGTTGATAAACCAACAGCCTTATAATCTCTTTAGTGTACATTACTTCAAACATTACATCTTGACCGTATTGTCTTATAATAACAGCTTTTCAGTTGGCACAAATTTTTAAATCTGACATCGGAGGTCCAAAGCTCCCATAAAAAAAAAAACGATGGATGGGAAAAGTTTTACTTACTAAGAAAATGAGAAGTCTGATCTAGGCCAGATGATCTTCCTGCCATACAGCAGTTACCTCACTGGCAGAATATTTCAAAACCATCATTAACTGCGGCCATATACCCACTAAGCAGTCGTACAACACCTCAATCCCTCTCAGTGAATCTATATGGATATGTAAAGGGGTATGGAACGGTAGGGGCAAACTTTATTTATGCTATTCCACCGAAAAACATCTCATAAATTGTACGTCACTACATCTCGTTTTCTTGACCTACAGAAAGCATTTGATTGGCTCCACATCTATTGATACAGGATGCCCTTCACGATCATCTGCTTCCGGAAGCATTCGTCAACTACTGTGTAACAACATTCAAGTGCTATGGCCTGAAGGACCGACAAACGATTGGCATTCATCAAGGATTCGCATTAACTCCACTGCCATTCGCAGTCGGGATGGACAGCATACCACATGATTTACAAATGGACCATTTTCTATGATGATGTAACAATCATAGTTTGATTCTTTACAGAACTAAGGCTTAGTCTTTTAAATGGAGTACTTCAAAACCTCCTGGTGTCATACCTTTCAACGGAGTCTCTTTGAACAGCGAAGACACATTCCGCTACCAAAGCTCCCAACTGAATATGTATGAATGATCACTTGCCAGAATGGATCAAACCAATTTGGATGTGATTAAATTAAGTCACAGGTGTTCTCTGAGATCACGGATTTGCGACACAGTGCAGAAACCAATTTCACTCTATGGTAACGAGTGTTTAGTCTGGTCTACCAATGTTTTATGTTAAAGGTTCAGTACCTCACTAAAACCCTTGTAAAAGACTCAGAAGCCCTGTTTGAGAGATAAGGAGAAAGAGAATACTAAATATGGCTAAATAAACATGATTGACATTGGGGTTGCACAGTTGCCTCTATCACATACTGTAGTAAGTACATCACGCACATGAAATCTCTCGGCACACATGATAACATAGGGATATTACTGACATGAATATTTAACTCATGGCATTAGTAACGTTTGCCACATATCATTGGGAATTAATTACCTGATTATGAGTTAATGCTATCTTATTACTGAGGAATTGAGTTTTCACACCGTGTATCATTAATCAGAATTACTGTATATAATTACACCTCGAGATGGGTGCCGAATGAGGAAGTAAATGAGCCCACAAATCCCCGTAAATTCACTAGTTTTTTTATTTCTTTTATCAGAATTTCCTGAGATAATGTTATTTCACGATATGTTGAGAAAATTCATAACTTAAGAGCCATCATCCATAATTTATGGAAATACACTTTAAAAATACCCACAGGAATATAATTCAAAGTGTTTGTATAGTGTCCCAGATTTTATTTAATACAATGAATGCCAACCACCACAGTTATATGCATAATCCCCATAATCAATTCAGAGGGGATATCAACAAGTCACAAGTGCTACTACTTTGAGGTAATATCATAAATCCCGGGAAGATTATATACCTTCCTCCATGAAACTTTATGAAAATGAATCATTTAATGGGATAATAAATAGAAACTACGACTAACTGTAGCTAGTAACAAAATCAAAACATTCTGTGACAGGTTCAATAAGAGAGACATCTAGCAGAATGACCAATTCGTGTCGATATCCAACATTTTCTGTTTATCTACTATATATTTGACAAATACCACTCACTCATTCATTCATCACGAAATCTCAGAAACCACCCAACGGATTGGAAAGAAATTTGGTACGCAGCTTCCTCGAGGGCCGTAGGTGCTCGCTAAGAAAGGTTTTCAAAAAACTCACTCGGGATCATGGTCAAACCGCGATTTCTACTATATATTTGTCAAATAACACTCACTCATTCATCACCAAATCTCAAAAACCACCAAACGGGTTGGAATGGAATTTGGTATGCAGCTTCCTCGAGGGCCGTAGGTGCTCGCTAAGAAAGGTTTTCAAAAAATTCACTCGGGATCATGGTCAAACCGCGAAAACCGCGATTTCTACTATATATTAGTCAAATACCACTCACTCATTCATCACGAAATCTCAGAAACCACCGAACGGATTGGAATGAAATTTGGTATGCAGCTTCCGCAAGGGCTGTAGGTGCTCGCTACGAAAGATTTTCAACAAATTCACTCGGGATCATGGTCAAACCGCAAAAACAGCGATTTCTACAATTTATTTGTCAAATACCACTCACCCATTCATCACGAAATCTCAGAAACCACCGAACGGATTGGAATGAAATTTGGTATGCAGCTTTCTCAAGGGCCGTAGGTGCTCGCTAAGAAAGGTTTTCAAAACATTCACTCGGCATCATGGTCAAACCGCGATTATATGAACAGCTTCAAATCTCAGAAACCACCAAACGGATTGGAATTAAATCTGGTATGCAGCTTCCTCAAGGGCCGTAGGTACTCGCTAATAAAGTTTTAAAAAAATCACTCGGGATCATGGTCAAACCACGAAAACCGCGATTATATGAACAGCTTCAATAATGCCTAAGTCTATTGATGCCAGGCAATGCGGGCTGCATCACGTCGCCCCTATTAGTGTTCTGGTGTTTTGCAGGCTGGTCAGGAGTTTGAGAAAAGGGATATTGTACTCCACGGCAGAGATAGCAGGTTGCTTCGTATTAGAGAAACACATCGCGCGTATGATGGTCTGCAATATCAGCTTATGTTCTGCCGTGGAGAAGATGGCTACTGCATTAATATCCTTCAACGTCACAACAGCACACAAGCACCTTTGAAGAAGACCGTGTCTGCCGCTAACTTTTACACCTTCAGAATATTTGAGCGTGAGGGTGATAATTCTTATATTTTGTTATTTCACAATCTTCTCAATGAGTTTCTGGTTGATATGTATGCAAAGAGACTACTTTGGATTCGTATCAATCAGAAAGAGTTGAGGAGCGAGGAATATGTGCACCTGAAGGACGCAATGAGCATTGTCAGATATTGGCAAAATGGTCGTGTTGCCGTCGACTTTCACTGGAGGCCCGCGCTATATGCATGAACGCACTCAGGATGCTATGACTTACGTGCGCCATTTTGGACGTCCAGATCTTTTTATAAACCAAACCGGGGAAGACGGGTATCCCAAATATCGCAGGCTGCCCACTTCGGAGGGTGGGGTTTCTAATATTAAAAAGGGAGTGGAAATTGACAATAGCTGGGCGTTACCCTATAACCCCGTCCTATCTCACAACTTCTCAGCTCATATCAACGTTGAGTACTGCAACTCTGTCAAGTCAATAAAATACATTGCAAGTATGTAACAAAGGTTCTGACCAAGCTACTTTTAGCATCGGAGAGTTAGACGAAGTTGCAAGATATGAATCAGGACGCTACATCAGCAGCTCAGAGGCGGCTTGGCGCATATTCTGCTTCCTCATACATGAACGCTATCCTTCGGTCATGCAACTTGCCGTCCACCTCGAGAACGGCCAGCGGGTTTACTTTAATGTAGGCGACGTTCGTGACCAGTTTAACAGCCCTCCAAACAAAACTCTTTTTTGCTTTCTTCGAACTATGACTATCCGATAAATCTCCTTCAACACTTTTATATTGTGAAGTTCCATCCTATTTCGTTTGATAAGGTAAGAGATTCTGGAGAAGGAAACAAGGAAAGCCAGTCCCAGGCCATCCTGGTGTGAAAAAAGATCAGGACGCAATGGCAGAGTTTACACCGTTCACCCTGGTAATGCCTAGTGCTACTACCTCCGCCTCCTTTTACATAAAATCCCTGGCCCTCAGTCTTTTACTGACCTCAAAACCGTGGCAGGGGTGGTTCAACCTACATTTCAAGCGGCATGTAAAGCACTTGGCTTGCTAGAGGGTGATGCGCACTGGGACCGCACACTAGAGGAAGCGTCCTCTATCGACTCTCCCCACAAGATACGTGAGCTGTTTGCCATCTTACTGGTGTTATGTCAAGTAAGTGATCCCTTCATGCTCTGTAGATAAAGTACTTTATGTGAAAACCTTTCAAATTATAATTTGTACTAAAAACTTGGAAATTATATCATACAGTTGTAGAAACAATAACCTTAAAATTCTTTACACCAAAATCTATAAAAATGAAAACATATAAACTAGAAAAAAGCATTATTAATCCTTATTTATATTATAATATTGGGAAAGTTTGTGTGTGTGTGTATTTGATACCTCTTCACACTAAATGGCTGGATGGATTTGGATGAAATTTGAAATGGAGATAACTTATACCCCGTATACTTAGGCTGCCTGTCATCCTTATATATAAAGCTCAATGTTCGTAGTTGGGCCCTTTGGCACAAATCTACACCATTTCACCAATCTAAAGCAAATTTTACTTAATGTACATCAGCGGCCAAGATGAGAGATATTTGCTACATGTAGACATTCAAATCATCAATAATTATGGAAAAATTACACCGTGAATAGCTTAAGGAAAAATACTTTTAATTCCCCATATTCCGATAGGTTTGCCATTCCAGTGTGCAAGAGTGCACACTCTTCAAACAATATTCACAATTACTATTAACAAAGCGCAATGACTCGCACTTAACAGCAGGTGTACATCTAGACACAACCAGTTTTTCCCATGGGCAACTGCAGGCTGTGGCGTGCTCACGAGTATTCAGACAACAAAATCGTCATATCTCGGCAAAACATGCCAAAACCAAAAACGTTTTTTTTAAATATGTTCACATAAGGTAACATCGTACCATGTAGACTTTTTCAACTCTATGGAATTCCCATTTTGTGGCTCATACTAATATACTGAAGGCATCAGAATTTTCCAAATTGAAATGAACCCACCCAGCCGAGATTGCTGTCATAGAATAGACCAATTATCAGCAACAATGCATCATCCCCATTGTCTTCATCGCATGCGAGGCCACGGGTACCTGCTAGTTATAAATAGAAGACAATATTAACGACTTACTCATTGAAATCAGTTCTGCTTGAAACACCTTCTTCATCCTTGGTTTCTTCTGCCACATCCTATGGAGAAAAAGTAATGATTTCATTCTTTACAATAATCTCACATCACAGCACCTCCACTGAAGAAATTACCTGTAAACACTTACAAATTTTATTGACAGTGATGATTATTATACACCGACGTCATAATAAGAAAGCGCAAAATAAGATTCACCTATATCTTCCCCGTCAGAAGTCCTCTCAGAGAAAATAAAAACACATGCATGGAAAGCATACAACCACTGATTCAATAATTTTAATGCCCTCCATAATCCAACAAGAATGATTTTAATTATAGCAGTAAAACTACACTTCGAGTTGTTTCTCAGTCATAATATCAATATATCTTTGACTTACAAGCAGGGTGAAATCACCAGCCCATACCTCTGAAAGGGTAAGAATAAAGCTAGTTAATATGAGAGATAGGATCTAGCACGCAGTAAGATTAAAGCAGTCCATATGACTGATTAACAAGCAACACTGGTATTACTGGCTAGCTTCGTTTACCCGTCATTGTGGAGATTATATCAGAGAGAGGATATATCTTGGTTCGTAATATTAAAAAAAACAATCAATTGCTCGGGTAGGCAAAGGAACAAAGTATCTCGGGCCATTTACTGGGTAGTTTGTTGAAAGGGCTCGACGATACAAAACATTACCCACACATATAAGAATAACCAGAAAGCCAGAAAATAAGAATCCAAAGTAAGATAAAACACAGTGATCCTTTATTTGGTCAATAAGGCAAAGAGCATAGGCACTATCCTATCACCTACGTGTACCCTATGTTACGTTGGGATCAAGTCCAAAGAAGATCAGAGTCCCTGAAATAGAACATGAAAAAGAAAAGAAAGGAAAAAAAAAAAAGCAGCATTTATTTCAGACTCGTGGATGTCCTAGCAAGCGTTAACGAAAAGAAGATCGCCTGGCAATATACAAAACAATCGGTGCGCACGCACATACAAGTCACTGACTACCCACAAATCACAAAGTTCATATTCTGTGATAGCGAAGGGAGAAAATATTCATTACATAGACAATCATATGAATTTATACAACCATCTGGCGGGTTCTCCCTTCATCATCATCATCTTGAGCAGTTTCCAACCGCTGGTCGGGTCTGCTTGGAACATAAGCCTCTCCATCGTTTCCTGTCCATCCACCATCTCTCGTCATTTACTGTGTCCCAGCACACTCCTCTTTCCTCCACACTCTTCTTAACTCCTTTTGTCCATCTGTCCCTTGGTCTTCCTCTTGGCCTCCTTCCCGTCATTTCCATTCCAAACATCTTCTTCGGTATCCTCTCCTCTTGCATCCTCCTCAAATGTCCATACCATTGTAGCCTAGATCGCTCTATTCTATTTTGCAATGGTTCCTCTCTTACCATCTCTCGGACTCTCTCATTCCTTACTCTGTCCATTCTTGTCACTCCTACCCTACTCCTCTGGAACTTCATCTCCACTGCTCGTATTTTATTCCTGTCCCTTTCCTTCATCACCCATGTTTCTGAACCATATGTCAAAATTGGCACAAAGTAGGTCTTGTAGATGATTCCTTTACATTTTTGTGGTACATCTTTATTCCATATCATCCCCCTAACACTCTTGAAAAATCCATCTGCGCACCTTCCCCTCTCATTTATTTCCATCCTATTGCCTCCCTTTTCTTCAATTATGCTTCCCAAGTACTTGAAGCATTCTACTTTCTGCAACTGCTGTCCTCCAAGTGTTATGCCCATATCCAGTCTGTTCTTCTTCCTCGTTGTGATGACCACTTCACTCTTTTGTGCTGAGAACTTCATCCCATATGATAACACTACCTTCTCCCACTCATCTAATTGCTCTTGTACTTCTTGCTCATCCTCTCCCCATACCAGAAGGTCATCAGCAAACAACATTGCCTTCATTTTCCTTTCCCCAATGCTATTTACCACTTTTCGTATGATTTCATCCATCACCACTATAAATAACAGGGGTGAGAGGGCACTTCCCTGTTTCAGACCACTCTCCAGTTGAAACCATTCCGTTCTCTCTCTTCCCACCTTTACACAGCTTTTGCTTCCCTCGTACATTGCTTTCACTCTTGCCACTGTCTCCTTGTTCACTGCTTTTGCTCTCATTGCTTCCCATACCTTGTTTCTATTAATACTATCATATGCCTTCTCAATATCCAAGTAGGTCATCACCAGATCTTTCCCATATTCATAATGGTGTTCTTGTAGCTGTCTCACTGCAAAGATGAGGTCAACTGTTGATCTTCCTGGCCTGAATCCATACTGTTCTTCCCTCAGCCCATCTTCAACTTCTGTCCGAATTCTTCTCTCCAGTACCTTCTCAAATATTTTGGCGCAGTGGCACATGAGTGTAATTCCCCTGTAGTTCTTGCATTCCTTCCTACTTCCCTTTTTAAATATGGGTATTATTATCCCTCTTTTCCAGTCCTCTGGTATTTTCTTCTCCCTCCATATCACTTTCATTACTCGAAAGAGCCACTGGGTTCCTATCACCCCTGCTGCTCTCACCATCTCCACACTCACTTCGTCTATTCCCGGTGCCTTTCCCCCTTTCATCTTCCTTAATGCTTCCTCCACTTCTTTCCATGTCAATTCCTTCTCTGAAATGTCTTGGTCACTGTCTGTTTCTTCCTCCACAATGTCCACTACGCTGGTTTTAGTTGGATTTAGGAGTTCCTTGAAGTATTCTCTCCAGATAACCTTACTTCTTCCATATTTTCGACCTCCTTTCCATTCCTGTCCACCATTCTGACATTTTCCCCTGTATCTCTTCTCCTTGCCTTTATCATTCCATACAACACTTTCTTACTGCCATCACAGTCCTCCTCCATCATTTCTGTCCATTTCTCCAGCCATTTCTTTTTCTCTTCCTTCACTACTTCTCCTGCTTCTTTCTTCCGCTCTTGGTATTCTTCTCTTGTTCTGTCTGTCCTCTGTTGGAACCATTTCCTGAATGCTTCATTTTTCTTTTTCACTGCTTCCTTAGTTCTGGGGTTCCACCATGGTGTTTCCTTCCACCTTTTCTTTCCACTAGTTCTGCCACACACGACTTCCGCTGCTTCTACCAACACGTCCTTGAACCTATTCCATTCTTCTTCACCTGTTTTCGGATCATCCTTCGGTAATTTGTTCCTCACTAATATCTGGAACTTCTCCTTATTTCCATCCTCCTTCAGCTTCCATGTCCTTATTCTTCTTTCTTGGTTCTCAGTTCTCCTCTTTTCCTTCAGTCCTCTCACCTTGGCGACCAGCAGACGGTGGTCACTGTCCAGGGCTTCTGAAGGTATTACCCTTATATCCGTGATACTCTTCTTTGTCTCCTTCCCGCATAGAATATAGTCCACCACTGATTTCCTAGTCAAATCCCTGCTGTACCAAGTAATTTTATGGCTCTCTCTCTTCTTGTACCATGTGTTTCCAACCATTAGCCCATTTATCTTGCACAGTTCCAACAGTCTCTCTCCTTCCTTATTCCTGTTTCCCCATCCTTCACCACCAATCACTTCCTCAAAACCTCTTCTATCAGTTCCGACATGGGCATTTAGGTCTCCCATGACTATCAGGTCTCTCCCCGCTAACTGCTTCTGCAACTCCTCTTCAAACTCGTCCTTCTCGCCTTCTGTGCATCCCACCTGTGGTGCATAGACTTGCAGAATGTCCAGGTTTCTACCTTTCACTGTGATTCTGGCTCTAATTATTCTATCACTTACCCTCTTTACTTCCTCCCTCAGCCCTTCTCTCACCACCATTCCCACTCCATTTCTCTTCCCCTCCTCATTTCCTATCCAGTGTAGCTGCAAGCCATTTCTCAGTTCTTTTCTTCCTTCCCCTCTCCATCTAGTCTCTGCCAGTCCGAGTACATCCAGTTTTCTCCTCTCCATCATATCCACAATCTCCCTTATCGAACGATAATGTTAACTAAACAACACCAAATTCATGAATAATACACAATTATTTAGTTATATCCAATGTGACTCCATTTTACTAGTCACTAGACAAAATTACAACCTTAAAGTGATTATATCACACATATTCGGTCATCCTGTTTTATAATTCCACGGCTTGGATCCGCGCTACTTCCAATTACTGAATTATTGAATTATTAGTTTTCCACCTCCAAATTAAATAATAGAATTTATAGCATGGCTACCTGACAGCTCATATTTCCATTAATGAACATTCGTAATTGACTTTCAACTTGAAACCATTCCATCTACAATATCTTATATCATGTGTGAGGATCTGAATCACCTTACAGTAGAGCCAAAAAGTCTATCACCATATTGATCTATTCAAATGCAGCCTAACATCTAAAATACGTGACACTCTTAATAAGATTGGGGACCACATCCCAGAAATCTCATTCTACAGCCATTCACTGTGCTGCGAATCTCAACATCCAAACCCCATGTTTGGTGGAGTAACACCACTCACAATATCCATCATCTAATAATGCACTATATGCAATTAAACCACAATAAATCCTCCCTTAACATGACATGTTGATATTATTTGGATATCAAGTCCTACGGCAATCTATAAGCGTATCCAAGTCACCGCTACTATCCATCTATAATCACCTCTACCATATCATCCAATAAGACTACTATGTTTCACTGACTTAATCTTGGCCAATGACATTCAACTGGATAAAAATATCATCTCCAACTTTTTCCAAAATTCCATTAAATGAAGTTTAAAATCTGGTGTCAAAAACAGGCACTAGTCCAGTTCTAAAATGGACAAAAATAAAATATTAAAGATAGCCTTCAATAATTCAGTAATATCATCGATAATAATGTCGATAAATAGGCTATGGCTGTACATAAAACAATGCATTGAGTTCAAGCATATATTTGATACTCTAACCAAAGAAACCAGGTTTATCATTGTGCGTTCCAAAAGAAAATAATCATGTTCTATTTTACGTTCTCAAAAGAATAAGGAAGTTCTATTTTAGGTTATCAAGTCATTCATGGCATGGCAATACGAAGCGGCTATTCATTCTCACGTCTAACTTCGTGCGGCTTCACGGTGTAACCAAACCTTGGGATCTCCAGCGGTATAGCCCTCCATCGTTCTACGTGCACCTCCAACGTCCAGTAGTGGCGTCCTCCATGCGTCTCCGGCATCCAATAGCGCCTACGGCGTCCAGCGATGGCATCCTCCATCTCTTCAGGCGGCTGCTTCCTGTTCTCCCTCATCAGCGACGGTGGTATCCCCCAACGTCACGGCTCATGGCTCTCAACCATTTCGGTCCCCTTTGGATTCTAGTGCGTCATGTCGCCACTGACAGCCTTCATCTGATGTATATTCATTTCACCCTAATTTAAGTCTTTCATTTCACCACATTTCAGATATGTTCGAAACATAATTAATGAGTTCATACGAAAAACAACTTCCAATGTCCATTTTGACAGGATTTCCTACTCGACTTTTCGTGATTCTTTACGAACTGTACGTCGGATGAATTTCTCCCCGAGTACAACAGCAGTTTAATATGAACTCGCCCAGTGCGTCACAGACTGTCCAAGCTTACAACGACCCCTGCTCACAAGGTCACACAATACCGACACGCTCAACATTTTCACACGCGACTCGAATAACCAGCGGCATTCACCTGTCCTTTTTCACAGTATGAGCTATAATAGTTATGTTTTTCCTTGCGTTATAATAACTATCGTTGATCGTCAAGCGGACCGACTGTCCTATTTTCACGTGAATTTTGTATATCCCTGACGTAATTTTTATGGTATAATGTGTCTTTTAAATAACCGCACTCACTGGTATAATCAATTGTTTTCAGTCTCGTGAGGCTTTTAATCCCCAATGCACGTATTCGATACCTCATCTAACGTGAATCTTTCACACGACTTCAGGTTATAACTCAAGCAGTAAAATGACAAGTTCCAACCAACTGCAATGCCTCGCGTAATTTTCACTCACGACAATATTTCTGCTGACTGCCTCTCGTAATATGACACTGATCCGACTGCCTGCCGTCGCACTGGCATCGCTCCAACACATCTTCCGTGAGCGATCCAACCAACACTCGGACGTGAGCGCAACTGTCCACTCCACACGAGGGGTGTAGGTAGGAGAAGGTCCAGAGTTCTCTCTCCCTGCTCTATCGGACACTTCGAGACGTATCTCCTTGAAATACATGCCACAACCTAATTTCTCCTCCGTGGTATAGGTGCATAAAAAATCCAATATGGGCCATGTTTACGTCAGTCCCATGGATAAAGAAACAGAACTATATGAGGGCCATAACTCAAAATATGAATATCTCCACACAGCGCCATCACACGAGATTCACATACACATTACCCATCAGGCCATGCTACCTGCAGTAGTGTAAGCCGGAAAAAGGCGTGACAAGTCACTCTTGACGTCCGACTATCGTTACTATCAACAAATGTCCAAAATAATCAAATGCTGGGATCAGCACAACTCAGATCGGTCACAGTATTACTGACTAGCTTCGGATACCGGTCACTGAGGAGTATATAGAAGAATGGAATGCAGAGTATGAGGATACTCGTGCCTTGTACATCACACCGGCAGGATAAAATTACACTTACTTGGATGTTCCGTGCGAAATAAAGAACTTACCAAGACATCAGTGTGAGTTCGTCCTTGTCAAGAACAAACCAGTGATGATAGGTTTAAACAGCAATAAACCTTAATTATTTCTGAGGTAAATTGATCGACCCTGCTGCTCTCCACGAGGCAGAGTTGCTTCGTTAGTTATCGTTGTTTAAAGAGACGGAACAGCGAGGTCATCTGCCCCTGAGTCAGTTCAAGTAGCATGCATATGGACTAATTCTACAGTCTTGCCAGGTGAATAATAATAACCATGTGAACTTCTATAAAACATTCAAGCACTGTCTGAAAAAAAGAAACAAGTCTACAGTTTAAAGATTCCAATGGGAAATTAGCTCACAATGATAAAGATAATTGTCAGATTCTAGCAAGTTATTTTGAAAACCTCCAGAGACCCCTTTCGTTTATGAAATAAATCCAAACATCCACCCCGATTCGTCCCTACCTATGATGGCTGAAATCACGAAGAACATCCAAGAGCTGAAGGACAAGGCACCGGTTGAAGATTTGATAATTGCTGAACTGTGGAAACATCAGGGGAAAAGGCAATCGACAAGCTTGTTGCAATTATTCAAGAGATCAGGGAGAGCGAAAAACTCCCAAGTGGATGGACCTCTGACGTATTATTATTATTATTAGCGTATGGCAAGGAAATTATATACCGGTACATAATATATACAACATATACACAATAACAAAAAAACAGTGATTCACTTCAGGCATTAGTGTTATCCCTTATAGCTGAATGTCCAACTATTGAACCCACTGCAGTGCCTCCGCTGTTGGTGATAGAAAGTCTTCCAATCTACCTGGATAAGCCCGTAGTTGACACTCGCTTAATATGTGGGGAATGGTCTGGCGAGGGGCTCCACAATCACATTCTGGAGATGGTACAAAGTTCCACTTATAGAGGGAATCCCTGCACCTTCCATGACCTGTCCTGATCCTGTTCAGTCTGGACCAAGTTGCACGCGGTAGTTGGAATCCGTTAGCAATTTTTTACCCTTTGAAGATGTTATGTAGGGGCAAGTCAGTGGAGTTATTCCAGCGGCCTTTCCATTCCTCCAAAGCATCGAAGTAGGTGGATGTCTTCAGATCAGCATCAAAAAGAGGTGGACGTCGTGATTTCAATCTTTGGAGACTAAGAGCTGGTATGTCGCCTAGAACAGGTAGCAGAGGATTCTTGCAGATCTTGTTGTACTCTCGAACAAGAGCCCGGGATCTTCGTAAGTCAGGTGGCATTATACCAGACAACAGTGGGAGCCAGTGGACTGGAGTTGGTCTGATGGTGCCAGATATAAGACGCATGCTGGTATTCAATTGTGGGTCAATATACTTCGTATACGGGCTATTAAGCCACACTGGAGCACAATAGTCGGCAGTAGAGAAAACCCGTCCTAAGGCTGAAGAGCGCAGGATGTTCGCAGCAGATCCCCAAGTAGTACCAGTTAGCTTCTGAATAATATTGTTTTGGGTTTTCAGTTTCTTTGACAAATTCAAAAGATGTTGCTTGAAGGATAAAGTCCGATCCAAGGTAACACCAAGATATTTCGGAAACCTATTGTGATTAAGTACTCTATTGGAAAAGGTAATATTTAGTTCGAAGTTAGCAAGCCGGTTACTCAAATGGAAGCAAGAGATCTCCGCCTTGGCTGTACTGGGTCTGAGTCTCCAGTTCCTGAAATATTCTGTCAGGGTGGATAAGTCCTTAATCAAAATGTCTTCAGTTTTCTCAATGATCTTGTGTTGTGTGTCCAGGGTCAAGTCATCAGCATAGCAGAACTTTCTGGATATTGTTTCTGGAAGATCAGAGATGTATAGATAAAACAGCAGTGGCGATAAAACTGATCCCTGAGGCAAACCATTATGCAGTTTTCTCACTGAGCTTTTCTTTTCACCTAAACAGATCTGAAATTTCCTGTCACTGAGCATGTTGTTGATAAGCTGTGCAATTGTTCTGCAGGGTATAGCTCTGAGTAATTTATAAATCAATCCTTCCTTCCATACAGTATCAAAGGCAGCAGTGAGATCCACAAAGACAGCAGATGTTTTAAGCTTTTGCTGGAATCCGGCCTCAATGTAAGATGTTAATGAAAGTACTTGATCACAGCAGTTTCGGTTAGGTCTGGAACCTGCCTGATCCACAGGAATGAGTTCTAATATGGTTGACCCAATTCTGTTGTAGAAAGGAGAGAAAACCTATGTGAACAATTACCGTGGCATCTCTCTTCTATCAATAACTTACAAGATCCTCTAAGAAGCTCTACATAATAGAGCGGAACAACGAATCGCACCACAACTGGGGGAATACCAAGGAGCTTTCAGAAAGGGACGACCATGTGCTGAGCAGATTATGAATCTGAAGTCCATCCTTTCATATCTGAAACTCAGGAACATGGAATTCGTGATGACATTTGTTGATTTTAGGAAAGCGTACGACTCAATTGATCAAACCACCCTATTGCAAATCCTTGAAGAGTTTGGCTTAGATAACAAGACACAATCAATTATCCAGCAAACCCTGACCAACACCACCTCCAAAGTGAAGTTCAGAGGAGAGATGTCTGATGCCTTTGAAATCAGGACAGGAGTGAGGCTAGGAGACGAACTGTCACCTCTTCTCTTCAACTGTGTTTTAGAAAAGGTCATCCGAGAATGGCGGAAGGAAATGAAAAATTCAAGGGTGGAAAATGGGATAAGGGTAGGGTACAAGTATATGAATCTTACAATCGACATTACTGCACTGTTATCCGACCAGAAGCTCTGTATGCGGCAGAGACTCTAAATAATGAACAAGAAGGGTCCAATGGAAAAACTAGGGGCTAAAGAAAGGAAGATTTTGAGGAAAATCCTGGGTCCCATCAAAGAAAACAGCCAGTTCAGAAGGCGTCACAGCCACGAATTATACAAGCACGTGGATAAGATCAGCGACACAATTCGAAAGAGAAGGATTGCCTTTTATAGCCAAGTGATACGAATCAGTCCAGGCAGGATATCAAAACGGATATTGACGTACTTTCAAGATAAGAAAACCAAAGGGGCATGGTTCACGGAAGTTGAGAAAGATCTACGTGAAATGGAAATTTCCCTTAAAGATATCCAGAGAGTGTTCTACTTCAGGAAATACTACGTACGCACAAAGGTTTCCAGGAAAAGCCTAAGCTTAAGACAGGGAGAGAAAAGAACACCACCGGAGACGAATTCGGGAACACCGGGCGGTAGTTAGAGCTAGGAAGAAGAGACGGTTTAACTGACGTGGTCCCTAGTTGGCCGAATCGAAGAAGAAGAAAAGGAGAAGAAGAAGAAAAATCATGTGAATTCTAATATGTTCGACTGGGACTTTAGAACTGGGTTGTGACATTTCTACGTCACGAGGGTATCGTTCACATCTTCCGACAGGTACATGCATGCCTTTCACTCCAATAGTTTTGACGACATTCCGTAACAACTGACAAACAGACGAATATTAAACTTAGGGTATGTTTTATCATTACGGACCTCGTACGGGATAATTACAGGATTCCAATGGATTTAAAAAAAAGACAAAACTTTACACGATCATTAAGCACATGAAAATTAGCCATAGGACATCATTTAATTGGAGTCTAAATCACTGATACATCATGTTCTGAAATACCACTTGCATTTACCGGATCTAGTAAAGCTCGAGGCGGCCGGTGATGGGATCTACATATTAGTGAGTAACAATGTAAACCAGTCCTCAGCAGTACTTTAATGAATGACAATCCACCAACGAGATGGAATATTGGCTTTCACGGCGTAGGAATTAAAACTCAGCAATTTTCTAGGTTTATGCCGTGTGTTGCTTGGATTCACCTAGGAACAACAAGCTGGCTCCTCAGCGGGCTCCTGGTGTCCATGCCCGGACCCCCTCAGGAGCAGCAAACTGTGCACTACCTCCCTTCTTATGAACACACCCGTGCTTCTATATTGCGAGAGCCAAGAACTCAAGCAGCCTTTCACCTCCCTATAAAGGCTTCCAAAAATGCTCACACGGACACCAAGAGCCCGCAGATGAGCCATCTTGGTGTTCCTAGGTGAAATACCACACTAGACACGGCATAAACCTAGAAAAATTGCCGAGTTTTCATTCCTTGGCCGTGAAAGCTAATATACCATATATTCGTTGCCCTGCAACCAAAATTAGAGAATTTTCTCAAGACGTGTGTGGAGCCGTAATTGCAGCATCCATTCAATTGTGGAAACTGGAAAAGCTTAATCTAAGAAATTTCTAATCAAAATATTGAAAAAGAGATATTCCAATCGAATCTACGTACGTGGGTAAAGTATATGAAGAAACTATCAAATACATTCAACACAAGGTGAAAGAAAACAAACTTTGGGTAACAATTGACGAGACAACTGATTCGTGTGGTAGGTACTGTCCCCGTTTACCTGGATAGTAGGCTGTCAGATATCCGCCCCCTCAATCGGATTGCCAATTATCAATCGCACCGGCACAGTTACATCAATGAAAATGGCACTGACAGATACTATCGAGATAAGAGCACAGAAATTCACAGGAAATCATTGTGGAACACACCAAAATAGACGGGGGTTATACTTACCGTTACTTACCTCTTAATTATCTCGGGGTTTGAGTTGACAACAGGATCACTAAAAGTCTGTTCACACAATAATCTCCGCCATGACATTTAAAAATGAACCAGAACGAAGACGAGAACTTTGAACTGTACAAAAGCTTTATTTCTAATAAAGGGTATGATTTTCCTAACACAACAAAATATACGTGGCTATCAGTAGCCCAAGTCAATCTGACTACGTCCTCCAGTAGGACTTGCAAAATTATTATACAACATGATATATAAAACATTTTAGCTCCCAAGAGCTCCAAATAACGTAATATTCATAACACTATTGGATTGGAAAAGGACGTCAGGGTGTGACATATATAGAGCATTTGTTTCCTTTTAATAAACAAGAGAATGGTATTTATAGTCGCAAGGCCAGAGTGTACGACCTCACTCTCAGAATACCATATGTTGACACAGCTGCGGGCTACCTTCCAGCCTGCTGCATACTGGTCAAATGCACTCCCTTCTCACACGCTATGTTACGTAAGAATCCAGCCTGCACTCTCAAGCTTTTAAATGTCTTACAAGACAACTCACATTACATTTACGCAAATCTTTCAAGAAGTTTGATCACATCCTAATGGATCATTACATAAATTTCTTAAACTTGTTAACTTCAATCCAAATGTTTAATTAGCACTTAAATGTTTATAACAAAATCACATAAATTATTTATAACAATTAGAAATTGTTTATAATATTTGTCAAAGACAATAAAAATATTATAAGCACGTCTTTAACATCACTCTCGTTTCACATTATTTTCAAAAATATTTACAGCAATTATTTACAATATTAACATTTAAATTGTTTAAATTATTAATTTAATAAATACATTAGCCACATGTTCATTCGGTTGGTAATTTTATAATCCTGTTTAATATAATCGACCAATGAAGGTTAGTTATACATATTAATGTCACAATCTGATTTAATAAAGTTTTTAATAATGATTTGTGACGGCAACCTTCATTCATAATCTTGTCTCAAATTCTTTCAAAACTCGTGTTAATTATAACAGTAAATCACTTGATTAATTTTCAACGAACTATAACAATCTTACTCCAGCGGAAAATCCTTCGCTAACAAGTTAATGCACAATCTGCATTAAAAATATGCCCAAAATCATCATATATTAATCTATATGGCATTTACAACTTTCACATCACTTACAAAACTTCCACAAATAATTCTTTAACATTTATTCCTGTGGGAACTTCCTTCATATTCAAGGGCATTATATTTCAGCGACTTTCAACACGCGCTGTACTAGCGATTACACATTCATAGTTCCACTTAAAAATTTTATAATCATAATTTGTTTCAAAACTGTTTTTCTATTTAACCTTCGTAGATTTCATTCATGAACTGAAATGAAGTCAAAACTTGCCAATCACAAACAAATTTAATAGTGAATACGCTTATATACGCCTATCGGGTCTATCAAAATTTAAGATTAACATCTTAAAAGAAATTGTAGTATGAAAATACTATCTTCAAATAAAGTGCGACTAAAATGCAAAGTAGTCGAATAGAATCCAATTAGACTGGGGAATGCAAACATTGTTATATAATTCTCTAATTGAGAAAAACTCCTAACAAAAGTACTTGACTTTACTGCATTCAATAATTCATTATTAACATTACTCTTTCACAAAAGTGTCTATGATGCAATGTTCATTCATAACTGACGATAAATGTCTGTGTTGCAATCAATTCAAATAACGACTAGTATTTCCAAGATCGTCGATAACGTAAGAGATTTTAACGCTCTAAAATCATTTAAATGTTCTTCCTTCTTGATGATGACAGAAAATTGTTCAAAGTAATTAAACTGGGGTAGAATTACTTTAATAAAGTGACACGCTGTCTGAATTTAAATCTGCCATAAAAATCATTAACTTACAGTCAAATCGTGACTACAAAAATATTAATTACTGAAAAATCTAAATATCAGTCTCAACTGATTCAAAATCATTAACTATGCCCATGACATAACAATGTCTTAATAAATCGTCGAAAAATGCAAAACTCATCAAGGTGTACTGAGAATAAGAATCTCAACAAGAAAATAAGGCAAAATACATGAGGATTAAAAATATGGGAAAAATGGTTGCTCAAACATTACTAGGCTACTCAAATACAATAAACGTTCACGACTACCTTATCTGCCGATTGACGTTCCAGAGGAAAATTCCCCAAAGAAGACTGCTGATGGATCCATTTCACCACGTTAAAGCTGAGCTCCATCCTCGAAATAGGAAATAGCACCCTCGGAGAATCGAACTGCTTCCTTCTCCGTGAATCGCTCTGCTCCTCGAAGACGAATAGACATCCTTCCGGCAATAATCTTCATTGTGAGTCGGGATATCCCTGACCTCTCTTGAAAAATTCCCTGAAGTTCCAGTAGACAATCATCATGACGTTTTGTAGAAATTTCCGAAGAAATTATTCATATTCAGAGTATGAAATTGTTTCTATGGCTGTTCGATGGTATTCAGCCTTTACTTACGAAACATGGGTGTAGATGGTATTCACCGCATGTTCGCTTATGTGGAATAGCAATTAGCGAAGTTCCATGTCGCTATCTTACTCCATTGAAGTATGTCCCAATTGCAATAAGCCTTCTTAGCCTTCCATCTGCACTTCGGTTGTAGTGTCAGAAGAACAAACTGCCGTATTCAAATGCTCCATTATACTGTATCGTTCTGTAAGCAAGCAATCTGAAGTCTTTCTACTCCACTCGCAGCGTTAGCCTTGCGTTAATTCTGGCTTATACAAAAGTGTTTCTCTAGTGGTGAGATAATCACTTTTGTCAGTCGTATAAAACAGCTAATATCTTTTGAAGTACTCGGTCGAAATTGTTCAGCTTTTCTCTATAATTGCATGTAGTACTGCACAATACAATTATGTTATCGTAGACCGCTAACTGTTTGAAGCTAAACTTATAGAAGCTTTCTAAGGTCTGTTTCAACTTCACCTAGTTTGACCTGGATCTCGTTACTATAGTGGCCTCGCCACGCGTTATAAAAACGATTCTTTTCACTTGCTGTTCACTTTGACGTCTCACAATATTGAATATATAAGAAAATGACTTTCACAAATACTTCGATGATCTGAGCATTAGATCTCAGAATGATCAGAGAACGAAAGAGAAGAGGCTCCTCTCTTCTGCGCAAGCCCTTTTATTACCTTCACGAGGGGCGTTACCATCCCTTCCAAAGCGTGATACTGCGTCATCGCTAGAACTTCCAACTTCGTTAATACATGACGGATTTTCAAAATTCAAAAACTGAAAATAAATTTCACCAAAATTCCAAATCAATGCTATTACTGCAAATGGATTTCCACAATTCTGCATTCAAAAAGTCATAAAAATACCATAGTTTCAGCAATCTCCGTCTTCCTTTAAACTATCGTTCATTGGTTCATGCCTCTCCTCCAATAGCATAGTTTCTTCCTCAGCAGAATTCCTCGTTTCCTGCGACTGCGTCGTACATCTTGGAACATTCTGGACAAAAATGCTGACGTCACTGAGAATCTCAGCTCAAGTAGCTTGCTGGCAAAACATTTACGTCATCCGTGCTTACGTCATGACTACCCACGTCATAACTATGACAGCCATAACTCTAATCATAATTTCAAATATAGCCACCGTGGTCTCTACATAATTCAATTACGGGGGCATTCTCCTCCCACCACGTTTTAAAAACAGTTGCAAATTGTTTTTAAACTCAATGTTACAAGTATCTCAACTCTCTTGAACACGAAATTGAATTATTACTGGCTTACTCTAGTATGATATTTCCTCTATGTTCCTTAATCATAAATTTCTTCTACTCTGGGTTGTATGTGGTTAATGTATTCTTTCCTCTCTACTTCCTCTTCTGACCAGTGTTTCTATTCTCTAAGTTCTGCTGGCTCGTAGAAGGCCCAGGATCGATTACAACATCCTGCCTTTTCCTTTGATTGTCAGCTTCTTTATCCCTTAATTCTTTTAAGTATTGCTGGCTTTCCTTTTCTCTTTGCTGATATTGCTCAGGTGTCATAACCTGACTCTGAGTATTCTGGTTTCTATTTTGGTTTTGGTTATTCCTATTATAGTTACGATTATACCCATTATTGTTATAATATCTGCCTCTTCCATTATAGTTTCCTCGGTTGTAGTTCCAACCTCTTCTCTGTTGATATGGTCGGTACCCTTGTGATCTGTAATTTCTAAACTGATTATTCCTGTGAGGACCTACATTGTCAGTTTTCTCCTCCTCTGGCTTGTCAGTTTGTTGGACTTGGTCCATGTATACCGTATTGATTTCCTTATACTCTTGCCTTTGACTTTTCTGGACTACGTTAGGCATTGGACTTGTGTAGTCTAACCTTCTTAGTAATTCATCCATGCTGGATAAATCCCTGATGTTGGACGAAATTATAAGTCTCCTCACCTCAACTGGCAGCATACGAGAAATCGCATCTATTAGTTGCTCCGTGGACAATGGTGGTTGCAAAAATCTCAAGCGGGACAACTGACTCGTAAAGAAATCAGCGTACCTCGTTGGAAGAGTACCTGAGTATTTTCTTGAATATACCTCCGCTCTTAACGAATTCTGCGCTTCTATGGACCAAAATCGTTTGATTAATGCCTCTGCAAACTCGTCAAAGTTACTGAATGTATATCTAAAAGCTCTAAACCATTCAAGGGGTCCTCCAATCAGATATCTCTCTACTATCTTCATCTCTCTCTCTCTGGGAATGTGAGCTTCGATGAAATAATCTTTGAGATTCCTTACATACTCTATAGGTGTCAAACTATCAGTGTTACTGAATTTTTGTGGTTTGTCCTCGAAATTCCTAATGACCGTCACGTTCCTCGGATATGAATCCGGATAGTTTTTCCCACTATCTCGATAATTCCACTCAGGTTCCATATTCCTCTCGTCATCCTCCTCTCTGAATCTGGATACACGTTCTTCAGGAGTCACGTCTCTTTCTTCTGGATCTAGGTGACATCTTCTAGTATACTTCCTGTTCAATTCGCAAGCTAAGCCTTCTGTATCCTTGTCGGTGATTTCTGTTAAGACTTTCTTGACTATCTCTTCCTTGTAGTTCTCCATTAAACTAGCCTCTCCTAACTTCAAATTTTTCAGTTTACTCGTCGTTTCGTTTACATCCGAGACAACTTTATGAATTTGATCCTCTAATGTAGATTTTAAAGTTTGCATATCCTGATCTAGTTGTGTTCTATCGTCAACTTGTTTTTCGGATAGCGAATTTATCCTGACGCTTAAATCTTTTCTAATCTGTACTACCTCATTGTTAATTTCTATCTGCGTACTGGCAAGTTTTCTTTCAATCCTTTCCTGAATTTGGGTTACATGTTCCCCACTTGACTTATTCCACTCGTCTTTCCACACCGCTACGTTTGCTGTTAACATTTCGGCTATGTCTACTTCGATATCCTCTTTTAATACTCTATTGTGGTCTAATACCTGTGTTCTCATGACCTCTACGTCATACTTCAACTCTGCTAAAGACGTTGTTGTTCTAACTGATTCATCGACTAACCTAGTCGTTAATGCAGTTATATTACGCGTACAAAGAGTTTTTGAGTTTTCGATTTCTTCCCTGACTTTATTTACATCAGTTTGGACTTTAGTGATATCTACGAAAACTGTGTTGACCTCTACCTGAATCTTAGTTACATCACTTTGCACCTCAGTTATATCCGCATGAATATTATTAATGTCTACCTGAACATTGGATACATCTGTTCTAGCTTTTTGAATTTCTTTCTGGACTTCCTCGACCTTGTCTTGGACAGTCGCTACATCGTTTTTGACAACAACTACTTCGGCTCTAGCACAAGAAATATCCCCTCGGACATTAGCTACATCTAAATTTAACATTGTAAGGTCCCTCTGTACCTTAGACACATCATTTTTAACATCATCAACACTTTTATGCACAATAGATACATCTTTATGGACATTAGACACCTCTGTACGCATGTCCGTTACAGTATTCTCAATTCCTAGGGTATTAATCTGTAAACGCGACATATTATCCTCCAAATTAGCAGCACTAGTTTGGATACCCTTCAAACTTTCATCCATGCTAGCTTTCAAATTACTAGCATTCTCCTCCATTCGACTAGTATTCCTAGCTTCCATCTCCTTCATACTACTATTCAAATTAGCAGACATATTACTAGCATTCTCCTCCATCCTTGCATTTAAATTACTAGCATTTTCCTCCATCATCTGCTTCATGTTAGCAGACATCTCCTCTAACATTTTCTTCAAACTTTCATCTGCCATTACAATATTATTATTCAAAATGGATTGCTGTAGGGACATACATCAAAAGAGCAAAATAACAACGTTTGAGCAACACTTTTCACCATATATATAATTTGATCAATTTTCTGTCTTAAATCTAACTTATAACTACCTTATAATTAATATTCGAAGATACTTCATGTTGAAACAAACTCAAGCACATGTTCAAATTTCTCTGGCTCATTTTAAAATATCCTAACACAAATAATTTACATTTACAATCCAAATAATTAATTTTATCTTTAATATGACTGAAGTGTCATAAGCCGGTCAAATAAAATAAGATTCCAGATTATAGGCGATTTTTCTAAGTTTCCTGCCCATTTAACCTTTCTCAAGTTGTATAAGATCTGATCTTTTCTGAGTGTAATTTTCCTAATACAATACAACATTTAATTCCTATATAATCACACTCTTAAATACTACAATTGGCCTAGACATCTAACAAAGAATCAACCTCTTTATTTGAGTCTAATCGAACCCTACGTTTTAGGTTTGTCAATCTTTCTGGTGTTCAACCTGGTAATCCAGTTTTGTCGAATTCGTCCCACATATTAGGGTCAATCTTACTGTTGATCGAGCCCCACGCTCTTGGATCACAAATCTTTCTGTCCCCGTTTACCTGGATAGTAGGCTGTCAGATATCCGCCCCCTCAATCGGATTGCCAATTATCAATCGCACCGGCACAGTTACATCAATGAAAATGGCACTGACAGATACTATCGAGATAAGAGCACAGAAATTCACAGGAAATCATTGTGGAACACACCAAAATAGACGGGGGTTATACTTACCGTTACTTACCTCTTAATTATCTCGGGGTTTGAGTTGACAACAGGATCACTAAAAGTCTGTTCACACAATAATCTCCGCCATGACATTTAAAAATGAACCAGAACGAAGACGAGAACTTTGAACTGTACAAAAGCTTTATTTCTAATAAAGGGTATGATTTTCCTAACACAACAAAATATACGTGGCTATCAGTAGCCCAAGTCAATCTGACTACGTCCTCCAGTAGGACTTGCAAAATTATTATACAACATGATATATAAAACATTTTAGCTCCCAAGAGCTCCAAATAACGTAATATTCATAACACTATTGGATTGGAAAAGGACGTCAGGGTGTGACATATATAGAGCATTTGTTTCCTTTTAATAAACAAGAGAATGGTATTTATAGTCGCAAGGCCAGAGTGTACGACCTCACTCTCAGAATACCATATGTTGACACAGCTGCGGGCTACCTTCCAGCCTGCTGCATACTGGTCAAATGCACTCCCTTCTCACACGCTATGTTACGTAAGAATCCAGCCTGCACTCTCAAGCTTTTAAATGTCTTACAAGACAACTCACATTACATTTACGCAAATCTTTCAAGAAGTTTGATCACATCCTAATGGATCATTACATAAATTTCTTAAACTTGTTAACTTCAATCCAAATGTTTAATTAGCTCTTAAATGTTTATAACAAAATCACATAAATTATTTATAACAATTAGAAATTGTTTATAATATTTGTCAAAGACAATAAAAATATTATAAGCACGTCTTTAACATCACTCTCGTTTCACATTATTTTCAAAAATATTTACAACAATTATTTACAATATTAACATTTAAATTGTTTAAATTATTAATTTAATAAATACATTAGCCACATGTTCATTCGGTTGGTAATTTTATAATCCTGTTTAATATAATCGACCAATGAAGGTTAGTTATACATATTAATGTCACAATCTGATTTAATAAAGTTTTTAATAATGATTTGTGACGGCAACCTTCATTCATAATCTTGTCTCAAATTCTTTCAAAACTCGTGTTAATTATAACAGTAAATCACTTGATTAATTTTCAACGAACTATAACAATCTTACTCCAGCGGAAAATCCTTCGCTAACAAGTTAATGCACAATCTGCATTAAAAATATGCCCAAAATCATCATATATTAATCTATATGGCATTTACAACTTTCACATCACTTACAAAACTTCCACAAATAATTCTTTAACATTTATTCCTGTGGGAACTTCCTTCATATTCAAGGGCATTATATTTCAGCGACTTTCAACACGCGCTGTACTAGCGATTACACATTCATAGTTCCACTTAAAAATTTTATAATCATAATTTGTTTCAAAACTGTTTTTCTATTTAACCTTCGTAGATTTCATTCATGAACTGAAATGAAGTCAAAACTTGCCAATCACAAACAAATTTAACAGTGAATACGCTTATATACGCCTATCGGGTCTATCAAAATTTAAGATTAACATCTTAAAAGAAATTGTAGTATGAAAATACTATCTTCAAATAAAGTGCGACTAAAATGCAAAGTAGTCGAATAGAATCCAATTAGACTGGGGAATGCAAACATTGTTATATAATTCTCTAATTGAGAAAAACTCCTAACAAAAGTACTTGACTTTACTGCATTCAATAATTCATTATTAACATTACTCTTTCACAAAAGTGTCTATGATGCAATGTTCATTCATAACTGACGATAAATGTCTGTGTTGCAATCAATTCAAATAACGACTAGTATTTCCAAGATCGTCGATAACGTAAGAGATTTTAACGCTCTAAAATCATTTAAATGTTCTTCCTTCTTGATGATGACAGAAAATTGTTCAAAGTAATTAAACTGGGGTAGAATTACTTTAATAAAGTGACACGCTGTCTGAATTTAAATCTGCCATAAAAATCATTAACTTACAGTCAAATCGTGACTACAAAAATATTAATTACTGAAAAATCTAAATATCAGTCTCAACTGATTCAAAATCATTAACTATGCCCATGACATAACAATGTCTTAATAAATCGTCGAAAAATGCAAAACTCATCAAGGTGTACTGAGAATAAGAATCTCAACAAGAAAATAAGGCAAAATACATGAGGATTAAAAATATGGGAAAAATGGTTGCTCAAACATTACTAGGCTACTCAAATACAATAAACGTTCACGACTACCTTATCTGCCGATTGACGTTCCAGAGGAAAATTCCCTAAAGAAGACTGCTGATGGATCCATTTCACCACGTTAAAGCTGAGTTCCATCCTCGAAATAGGAAATAGCACCCTCGGAGAATCGAACTGCTTCCTTCTCCGTGAATCGCTCTGCTCCTCGAAGACGAATAGACATCCTTCCGGCAATAATCTTCATTGTGAGTCGGGATATCCCTGACCTCTCTTGAAAAATTCCCTGAAGTTCCAGTAGACAATCATCATGACGTTTTGTAGAAATTTCCGAAGAAATTATTCATATTCCGAGTATGAAATTGTTTCTATGGCTGTTCGATGGTATTCAGCCTTTACTTACGAAACATGGGTGTAGATGGTATTCACCGCATGTTCGCTTATGTGGAATAGCAATTAGCGAAGTTCCATGTCGCTATCTTACTCCATTGAAGTATGTCCCAATTGCAATAAGCCTTCTTAGCCTTCCATCTGCACTTCGGTTGTAGTGTCAGAAGAACAAACTGCCGTATTCAAATGCTCCATTATACTGTATCGTTCTGTAAGCAAGCAATCTGAAGTCTTTCTACTCCACTCGCAGCGTTAGCCTTGCGTTAATTCTGGCTTATACAAAAGTGTTTCTCTAGTGGTGAGATAATCACTTTTGTCAGTCGTATAAAACAGCTAATATCTTTTGAAGTACTCGGTCGAAATTGTTCAGCTTTTCTCTATAATTGCATGTAGTACTGCACAATACAATTATGTTATCGTAGACCGCTAACTGTTTGAAGCTAAACTTATAGAAGCTTTCTAAGGTCTGTTTCAACTTCACCTAGTTTGACCTGGATCTCGTTACTATAGTGGCCTCGCCACGCGTTATAAAAACGATTCTTTTCACTTGCTGTTCACTTTGACGTCTCACAATATTGAATATATAAGAAAATGACTTTCACAAATACTTCGATGATCTGAGCATTAGATCTCAGAATGATCAGAGAACGAAAGAGAAGAGGCTCCTCTCTTCTGCGCAAGCCCTTTTATTACCTTCACGAGGGGCGTTACCATCCCTTCCAAAGCGTGATACTGCGTCATCGCTAGAACTTCCAACTTCGTTAATACATGACGGATTTTCAAAATTCAAAAACTGAAAATAAATTTCACCAAAATTCCAAATCAATGCTATTACTGCAAATGGATTTCCACAATTCTGCATTCAAAAAGTCATAAAAATACCATAGTTTCAGCAATCTCCGTCTTCCTTTAAACTATCGTTCATTGGTTCATGCCTCTCCTCCAATAGCATAGTTTCTTCCTCAGCAGAATTCCTCGTTTCCTGCGACTGCGTCGTACATCTTGGAACATTCTGGACAAAAATGCTGACGTCACTGAGAATCTCAGCTCAAGTAGCTTGCTGGCATAACATTTACGTCATCCGTGCTTACGTCATGACTACCCACGTCATAACTATGACAGCCATAACTCTAATCATAATTTCAAATATAGCCACCGTGGTCTCTACATAATTCAATTACGGGGGCAGTACATTGCAAATGTAATAGATGGTATTATGGAATCAGATAAGGCCGGTGAAATGTTTCTCGTTAACATGGAAGAACTTGAAAGAGAAAACCACACCGGTATTGTGCAACGTTTTGAAAATGATATGCTGATTTTGTATCCGTATGGAATTCAACCAGAGAGGATTTTTCTATTTGTAACGGATGCTGCTCCATACATGGTCAAAGCAGCATCAGCAATTAGAATCCTGTCCCCTAAGATGATTCACTTGACTTGCTTGGCACACGCAATGCATCGTGTATGCGATGAAGTTCGTATTCAGTACCCAGAGGTAGACCGACTTATTTCTAACATGAAGAAGGTGTTCTTGGAGTCACCTTGTAGGTGTAAGACATTCAAAGAAATGGTACCACACTTTCCACAACCACCAAAGCCAGTGCTAACATGATAAGAAATACTGCGTGGTGACAAATCATGTTCGCTTGAAAACATCGAAGACTTCACTCTAGAAGACGTAACGTGTTTTATGTACAGTCCTGTGACATCATGCTCCGTGGAACGTTCATTTTCTCGCTACAACGCCTTGTTAGCAGTCAACCGAAGAAGTTGTAATGTTGATAACCCGAGGATGACATTTGTGGCCCAGTGCAACTTGGAAGGTATAAGATATCCATTTATCCTAACAAATTCATTTTGGTTTAATATTGGCGCAGATATAATAGATTTTACAATTTCCTTCCTCTTTTTCCAGATAACTCGGAGAAGAAATTTCAGATGACTATCACAGAATAATACTGAAATTATTTTAACACCCAGTAGGTTTCAGTCCTTTTTGCAAGTTAATATCAATTATTTTTATTCAGCATTCATTATGTAAATATTGTAAAGATTATTTTCATTTTAAAAAATTCAATGGCTATTTAAATTGTAAATCAGTTATAATTAAAAATGAACATAACAAAATAATAATTGAAGGTCAAAGCCGCTTGAAGTTCCAGAGCCTAAGCTCTGTTGAAGGTATAAATAAATAAATAAATTTCCTGCTATATAGAAATGTTTCTTAGTTGAGGTATTTAATAAAAAGGTGTAGTTATATGCCCGTCAGTTCATATTTTCATTACATTCAAAATAGAAACGCCAAAGAACAGAGAATTGCCGTAGTTATTTGATAGTGGATATTTTTTGAAACGCAATGCATATTTGACCAATAATTAGTGTATATTTGCATGCATATTTATTCATTTAATAGTTTATGAACTTCCGGGCTTTACTCATGAGAATAGGGAGAGGGTGAAGGCATGATTTTCAATACAATATCGGCTCGTAAATACTTGCAGAAGAAGGATATTTGACCCTGGTGAGGCCAATCTTGGAATAAGTCTCAGCGGTTTGCGACCATAACAGGTAGGGCTCATCAATGAGCTGGAGATGGTACTGCACCCAAAATACTTGAGCATCCTTGTAAGAAATGATATGAAATGACATGTGGGTTGTCTCCAAAGCGTGCAAATCACTTTATTTCGTAATGCGGGAAAAGGGCAGTAGTTCTACCGGAAAAGAATTAGGATATTTGACCCTGGTGAGGCCAATCTTGGAATAAGTCTCAGCGGTTTGCGACCATATCAGGCAGGGCTCATCAATGAGCGGGAGATGGTACTGCACCCAAAATTTGAATGTTTCATGATGAAAATTTTTTGAGCCCCATGATAAAATTTAACATGGCAATACAAATCCTGGAATTTAGCTCAAGAGAGCTTTGTTAGCGAACGCAGACAGTGGGAGAAACCAGTCACATGATCAGAGACTCCCCAGAATAGTCTCGATCACTGGAAAGTGCCTAGCAACAAGGCATTACCGCGCAATATCATTAGTTAATTGTTATAAAATATATCATTGTATATATGCCCACAGCCAATGAGAGGAGGGTTTATGGAAGCAGATATGGATATTTACCCAGTTAATGTGATTAACTATTCCATTTAAGCCCTATGTAACAATTTTACTCCATTGAAATTATCAAGAAAATTAAAAGAAGATATTAGTACAACTTTAAATGTCGTAAAAGGGAAGAAATTCACTGTTATAAGCTTTATTACAAGTGCGCGCCAATAATTACCCGCGACCAACAATGGCGCCGAATTTCAGGCAAGGAAGAGAGGGGACGGCTTGTAGAAGCGTTATTCTCTCGACAGACTTTGAAGGTACCGTACAAGACGTGTTATCCGGGGTAGTTCATTCCCGTAGACACTATACCGAGTGCTGTCTTACGCTACTCGAGGGACGGTGCCGAGAGCGGCCAATAGGTAAGTCAGAGCCTCGCTGAAACTAGGTGAAGTTTAGTGAAGGATTACAAGTCAATAGCAAACAAGTGTTCGACTTTTCGAAAAGCAAATTGTATACAGTATATTCATTCAGTTATAAGGTTTCAGTATAAGAAGATTTTAAGAAAATTAATCGAGAAATTCAACAGTTATAGGACATTTTGTGTTGCGAAAGAAAGTTGCTTATCTCAACGCAGAAGGAGAAACATTTTAGTGCAGCGAGACTTCAACATAGTCCAGTCCACGCTGCAGAAATAAGTGAGTAACGTGATATTGTATGGACATTGAGACTTTGTTTTATTGGAACACTATGATGGCTACAAACATTTATAAAGTGGAATTGGTTTACAATATA
This sequence comes from Meconema thalassinum, assembly GCA_946902985.2. NCBI lineage: Eukaryota > Metazoa > Arthropoda > Insecta > Orthoptera > Tettigoniidae > Meconema > Meconema thalassinum. The sequence goes on from OX336395.1 coordinate 198,760,149, forward strand.
CTTTGAGTATGAGTGAGATGATGGATTAGAACTATTATGCCATTGGGAAATGTCAATTCAGAGTTGTGATTAACAACATGGAACAACGAGAATATGTATAACATCAGGAATTATAGAATGCCGGGACAACATAATACATTATGTACACTTTCATCCAGTACATTTAATGTATATTAATGTACATTAATTCTCGACTATGAGCAGATATAATCTTTCATTGACCAACCAAATGAACATTAACATCTACGATAGTGATTCGATGTACAAATTTATTTGTAACGAAGGAACTTTTACGAATATATTGCTCGATAATGATGGAGGACTTTCGAGAGATGTCGGCGATTGAAGAATCTTCAACGGGAAGACAGAAGATACGAGACGCGATGATTGTTCGAGATGGAATCCATGTTCGAGGAACGAGGTTCGACGTCCGGAGGAGACGAGTATGCCGGGAAGGAAATCTTTCTGTTCCCGAGGTCGCAGTCCTTATCCACTGGCGTTGAGCGGATTTGGTTTCAACAATTCACACCTGGGAGATGATCCAGCCAGGTATTTTCGAATACCTGATGATGAATTTCAGTTGTCTACAATACTAAGGTAGAAATGCTTTGCATTATCTAGTAGTTTGAGTATTTATGATGGCATTTGTGAACAACAATTCTCTTTATTTTATTTAATTCATGTATTTTCACTCCGATGTTTATTGAGTTTTATTCTACACGATCGTATAAGATAATGGTCATTGGTCATCTATACTTGGAAATATTTTATGATTCAGTTTCTGAACTGAAGTCAGTTGTTTGAGAAATTTATTTTCCATTGGGAAAATCTTAAAGGAAGTTTTTATTCGATGATTTTCGATTTTTATTCGATATCTCAGACATTTTGTCTTTGCTATTTTTAATAAATTCATTTTGTTTAAAATGAATTGGGCAATCTTTTTGTAAGAAGAATTCATAGTTAGGAGAAGAGATCTACGCGTGATATATTGTGAAATATCAACAAATACTATAAACAATTCATCGATCTGGCAAGTTATATTCGTTATGATTACGACGTGAAGTTAAACATTTATGAACTTTCTTTGCGTAGAATGAAGTTACATTCAGTCGATGACAAACCTATTTTGGGTTGAAGGAAGGCTTTGCTCTTCAGTAAATGTAAATTATTTGAGACATATCTTTAGAAAGATAAATCATCAGACTATAGGAAAGTTAGATAAAATCTCATCCAGTCGTGATTGATCCTTATTGAATGATGAAATAACACGAGTTGTTATAAATACACAAATGTAACACTACGTTATTTGTCAATGTAGTATTGAAGCAAGCTGCTGCTCGTTTTGTATCGGCACTTGACGTGCACGCGTGCCCTCTAGCGACGGACTGTGACCTTCCACGCTCTGGTCAGAACTACACTTCATTACACACGCCACGATTAGCCGATGTCGTCACTGGTTTGCGCATTACAGCCTCCGGCTCGTTACTTTTTGAACACACCTTATAGTTTGAAAGTGCGAATGTTTTTATGTAAGCGTTTGAAGTTAGCTACGATTGTTGTATGTATGGAAGCTTCGTCGGTCATTAACGACGGAATCTAGTGTTAGCAAGAATGTTTTGAAGTATGGATGTGTTTTAACGAGAAATGACCTTACTAGAGGAAGTTTTGTAAATGTTATTGTTTGAAATACGAGATGCTTTAACGCTGTTCATTTTTACGTATTCTGTGTGTTAAGAGGGTAGTCCCTGCCAGGTGGCAAACAAGCTCGTCCTGTTATAAGCAAGGCCGAGCAACAAATAAGCCGAGATATTGCATGTGTGTGTGTTTGTAGAAGAATCTGTCAGCTGAGTCACAGCTATTATTTAATAACCAGTTCAGATATGCGGAAGACACGCGCCTGAGAAATGTAAAATCTTAAACGGAATGCCTGGCTCAATGCAGAGCCAGTAGAATGTTTAGATTATTTTATAATTTTGTAGAAGACAGAATCCTTTTATTTTTAACCAGTTATGTTAGCGTGTGTGTAAGGCGTTTTTCCCGCAGCAGTGGCGTGAATGAATAATTGTATTAGGCTGTTATTTTGTTAGTAAGTGTTATTTAGTATTTATTAATAAATTTATATTCTTATACGCCTTGTCTCGTGTACCTTGATTATTCTATAAATGAAGACGTGTTATGGAACAGCCTAAAATAGATAGGATGTCTATTTCTTTCCAACAAAGTCCTGAGATATTAAGGTAAGTTTGCACTCTACCGTATAAAGCTAGTTTGTTTTTATCCATAACATGTTCCAAGCTTACTGTGTATAATCCTGAAGACCTCGTTGGTGTGATTGCGATAGTTAATTAGCCGAGACTTTCACTTTTTATAATCCAGCTTTGCTTTGGATTGACCTTCTCGATTTTTACGGGTACAGTACAACGAAGGCGGCTAGATTTGTGCTCAACGATTTTAATCCTAGAAGTAGTGTAATTCGAATGATAGAAAAATAGGTTGGGAATCCTTGGAAGATGGACGAAATTCAGACTATATGCTATGTTTAACACTTACACTAATCGGCCAGCAGGGCCAGGTGGTTGGGATTTCCCAGACCTTCGCTTAGGTCTTAGACCCTTTCCCTAAACAGATGGATGGGTTTAAGGGAAGATTTAAATTTTGTGTAATCACTATAGTTCAAAAAAATTGCGAAATGTGTATATTGTGTTAGATATTATTGTTCGCAATTTTCTGTATTTGTACAATTTGTCACCAGGGAATTATCCCAATTTGAAAATATTATATAATAACAATAAGAATAAAATACTTGAAATTTTGGACAGTTCTCTTCATTGCCTGGATTTAGGCCCCCGTGGCACAAATCAACGCTCTTTCACCAAACTGAACCAAATGTACGTACATACCCTTTGGAACCCTGCGATTAACACTGTCTACTTGAAATTTCGGACAACCCGATCCATTTCCTGGATATAGGCCCCTTTGGCACAACTCTACACCGTTTCACAGAAGCTGATCACAATAATAATTCAATGGAACATAGTTTAACATATTTAAAATACATCAACATTAATGCAGCAACCACGGAAGTGAAAAATAACATCTGTAAATAAGATTGACAAGTTTTTAAGGACATATGTACTGTTCACATCGTGAACAGGATCTGAGGATGAACATTAGACGTTCGAAACATGTCAGCTAATTTAAGTACCCCCACTTCATTGTACATAAAAGTGTTTCATTTTGTGATAAATATCTTATGTAGTGTTTTCATTCTAGGGCACATAAATACTTGTTTCCCCGCCTAATGTCATTGGGCACAAAAATGTGCGTTGACCGACTGAAAACCTTTTTTATTAGATTTAGACGAAACTGAAAAATGGCTTCTATCAAAGTTTTGCAGAACTCAATCAAATTGTACGTAATTTACCTTTTGGAACCCTGCGAAAAACACTGATTACTTCAAATTTGGAAATCCCTCTCTATTACCTACATTTAAGCCGTTTGGCACATAGACGAAACATCGAGTTTGTCGTAAAAGGACCAATCTACACTTATTTATGTCTCACAAAACATGAAACAAAACTAGGGACGAAGTATTTGGTTCAGTTCGGTGAAACAATGCAGATTTGTATAAGTCTGAACGAGACACGAAAACCACGTTTTAAGGTCCTTGAACCAACCTTGTCGGAAGTATTTCAGTGTTGTTGTAGGGGTTCAGAAATGGTCGGAATTAAGGTGTAACTGGAACAATATTTAGACGAGTCTACTGTTGGCTGGCAATTCGAACTGCATCACGCCATCCCTATCTACAGTATGCTCTGGGGCGGAATTGAGGTGTAACTGTAAGAATATTTAGACGAGTCTACTGTTGGCTGGCAATACGAACTGCATCACGCCATACCTATCTATGCTCTGGGGCGGAATTGTGGTGTAACTGTAAGAATATTTAGACGAGTCTACTGTTGGCTGGCAATACTAACCTCATCACACCACCCCTATCTATGCTCTGGGGCGGAATTGAGAAAATTAAAATCACGGAGAGCAATTAGTGAAAATCAATTTCTTGGGTCCCTTACAAAAGTATCAACATGCATAGCTGTAGGCCACATCTGGTCACTTAATATTAGGCCTCTGTACAAATGTGATGATGTTGGGGCAGATCATTGAGGTCATCTGCTTCAATACGTAGTGTTGATACTTACAAATATGTTTTGGCGTTCTAGGACCATTTCCCTACAGTGCTATGTCGCACAAAATTATACTATTGCTCCCTCAGGGGCTCAGGAAAGCCGAAGTTTCTTGAAGAGCTCCAATCATTTTACTACAGCGCTATGCAGTATAAGACGATACTATTTCACCCCACTTTTCTAATAGAAAATGGAACAGGGTCAGCGTCTTTTATTGTGCTTATTCCTTTTTCTTATCAATTTGTATATGCCTTGGTAAATTACATGCGGCCATAGTAAGTAGTTGTTTCTATTATCAATAGCATTGGGGGCCAATGACCTGGATGTTGGGTCCATTATACAGTACTTCTAATCACCACCACAAATTCTTCCTCAACAGTGATATTTAAAATATCTTTTCTGTTAGTAGGTAAGTTCGCTGTGTCAGTTGAATAGTAGTTTCATTATCATTCTTAAAATAAGTATATAAATAAATAAGTACACTATATGTATATATAATTCACCGCTTTGGAGTGTTATCTGACGAGGGAGTTTAAGGAGACTTTGAATCTTCATTCCACCGGGCGAAGCTAGTAGTTTATAGGTCAGTCCTGTTCAGTTTATGGTTCATCTGCTGCTGTGTCAGAGCACTACATTGTAACATACTTAGTTGCACAGTTGGTTACAGTTGTCTCGTTATGTTAGTTTAAATACAAAAAACTCCTCCAGCAAAAGTTCGGTAATCACACAAATCAACATGAGCAGATGTTTCAGCTCAGTCTCACGAGCCATGAGCGAACATTGGAATAAACATTCACCCTATAATGAACACGGACACATCACGAAAGGTTTTGGATTTCCATCCAACTCAACACCCGAGGATATAACTCAACAGCCACATAACATACAAAGACGGGGGCGGCTTCACAATTAAAATTACGAGAATTTGTTGGATATAATTTTGGTTTCAATAAAGCTCAGTATGAGGCACATACAACAAACATGACTATCCAAGGTTTGCAACGATTGAGGCTCCTCAAAATCCTAAGCCAGAGCAGTGAACTAGTTGTCGAAAAAAGAATAGACTTACATTACTGAACCAATGTGTATATTGAAAAGCTGTGTGATAATAATAGCAATGATTTTCTCTCAGCTGCAGCACCATTTTTCCAATTCCTCTCTGACATGTGACCGTCTCCAGCACCTTTGTGAAATAACATAAGAGGAGGAGCGACCTTTGGATTTGGGGTCCTTCCGATTTCCAGCTGGTTTATGAATACACGCTACTGTGGTATTCAGGGATCTTACATTTCTAGGTACAATTCCAGTATCCAATGCCTTATGAAAAGGAAAAAATTCAGGACATCTTCTGGAGGTATGTCATCTAATCCAGCTGCTTCTCCCGATGTAATCTTATTGAGGGCCAATCAAAAGAGTGAATATCAGCGGAGAATTATGTTGTTGAAGATATTTCATAGGTTGTTTTCAATAATGGGTTAATGTGACAATAGCTGATGAACAATTAGGTCGGCTTTATATTTACAATGGGTGGGGCCATTACCGAGGCGAACTTATGGACCCATGACTGCTCTTGCTCCGAACACAGACAGTCGTTAAATTTGCCCTCTCACCTATCTTAGCCTGAGAAATGGAGGAGAGAAATGTCTGGCGTGAATTGATGCATCCTCGGCCAAATGATGTTCTTGAAACTGTTTGTAATATTTTACAAGGAGATATGTTGTATCAGGTCTTGATATATATTGAGACCGATAGACTCATTGTCAATGATGACATTCGAACCCCGATCAATTATCAGGAAGAAGAGCGCTCGAGCTCGCACGAGGAAGGGAATGCAAAGTCTACCATAAAATTGCAACACAGGAGGTGATGCTTTTAGAAGGCCTCAAATTTTTTTGTAAAATTATGTTGTTATAATTATTTTTGAAGAGGATTTGAAGAGATTAAAAATTAAGAATTATTAAGGAAATTATTCTCATCATGAAATTATATTACTGTAAGAAGAACTGATTATTCTATGGAAGTCATTTGACTTGAGAGTTGAACTACGGTATAATATCTACAGTATTTAGTTTTGCAGCTGTTTGCATTCATGCCCTTGAGTGAGAATTGAAAAATGTCAACTACTTGTTCATACTCGTATGAACTCGAACAATTATCAGAAGTATGTCATCAAGTATGCTGGACAATCTCATCCAATCAACCTACTTAAGGCTCAGTGTTGTTTATAAACTAACTTCTTGCGGCCTTACTGACATGAAAATGAATCCTATGTTTTGCTTTTGGTATTGGTGAGGATACTAAGCTCCCTTATTGCACGTATATTCGATATTTCTAGTTTCAAAAAGGTCTGGGTTATAACCTAGTTCCAAACTTCAACTGCAGAAAGACCCAGCGACATACTATTGTGACTTTTCATTCCCTTCCTCATGCGAGTTCGAGCGATCTTCTTCCTGATAATTGATCTGGGTTCGAATCTCATCATTGACAATGAGTCTATCGGTCTCAATATATATGAAGACCTGATACAACATATCTCCTTGTAGAATATTACAAACAGTTACACAGTTACATGATTGTGGCTGATCAAACCACCCACCAGAATGGACACTTATGGGCATTTATCAAACGTCTTCACGGAAAGAAACTCAGATGCTAGAAGCCTTTAAACCGAGTGTCAATGTTGCTATATGGCTTCAAAGAGATAATTTCAGATTCGCCTTCATGTGAAATCTTGAAATATTAAGACTACCCCATCTAGCCTTAGATAAAAGCTGTTCCTTATTTAGTAGGTTGCTTTTCAGAAACTAATTTCATTCCAGATTCATACAGTGTTTTCTCAACATTAGATCCCATGACTCTTACCCAGGGCACACTTGCATGTATTGTGTTCAACTTGGATATTAGAGCCCTCAAGGAGGCTGACTTTGAGCCCCTATACATTTCATTAGTAAGGTAATTCCTACAAATTCAATGGTATCTGTGATGACTGGGAGGATGCAGCTGTGTCCATATGCCAGGTAACATTCGCATGTTTGCCTACATTTAAGGCAAACATTTCCTGAGCACAGAGGAAATATAACAACTCATATCATGTAAGGTAGCAAAAGAGAACTAACACAGATTGTAAAAAAAAATAAAAAAAAAATGAGACTTTAATGTACGACATCTTACTTGCTCTCATGAATGCATCATGTTCTAATCTTCAAATCATCATTCTAACCTCTGGAAGTGCCAGATATCAAACCAGTGGCTTATGTACAAAGGCTTTAACAGTCACAACTGGACCATTCTAACCTATGGAAGTGCCAGATATCAAAGCAGTGTCTTATGTACAAAGACATCAACAGTCACAACTGGACCATTCTAATTCTGGAATGATATTATTTATTTCCTGAGCATAGAGGAAATACAACAGCTCATGTAATATTTGGTTGAAAAGAGAACAAAACTAATATACAGAACGCAAACAAATACAAGATGTTCAGTAAAGAACATATAGCCTACCTTCTCCTAAATGCATAGGTATACTTTTAACTCATTGTCCTTTCAAGGAGTATAATTGATTGTTGGTTGTAGTAGCATGTTGAATAACAACATGGTATATTATACATTGATTGATTGAATCCTCACCTGAATTATACATACACTTACTAATACAGCCATCATAATGACACAGGTTAGCAGTAAGTATTAAACACTCACCAAAGTACACGGGGCTAAATGTCCATGAAGTCCAAAATTCTAAAATGAAACAAAACAACAGCTTCCTACCCAAATCCTTCCATGTTTAAAAGTACACAGACATTACAGTGACACAGGTTGTATGACAACTTCTACACACACATAATAACGGTGCTACATGATCACGATGCCACAAAGCCCCTTCAGAAGCAGCGACAGCAACAACAACAAACAGCAGACTCTACCACGGATCAACAACAGCTTCCTACACAAATCCTTTCTCATTTACTGTACAAGTACACACACCAGTACAGAAATCACAGTGACACCGGTTATCAGACTTTTACACACACCCAAGAACACAGGGCCGAAAAGCCCCTAAAGAATAAACAACAACTTATACGCGGATCAAAAACAAAAAAATGTAATCACTGTAGTCCAGTATTAAAATATGTGGTGAGATAAGTATATACAATATTTCCAATTGCAAATACACATAATGCATAAAGATTATAACATGTGAGTAGTTATAAGTCAATAAACATAAAACAATGAAGTAAGAAAATTGAAGCCGCTAGGATTTCAACCTCAAACCATATGATTCGGGAGTCTAGCATGTTGCTACACATGCCCACTACACTAAGCAAGGTTAACAACTGCTTTAGCACAACTGCCTAGCATATTCTTTGTCTTGGAATGAACGATTTCATTAGCATTTTCTGCCGTCCTTTATACACCATTTGATACCAAATTTGAATTATTTTGTTCAGTATATTCCTGGAAGACTATTAACCTCTCAGCGTGGGAGGACTTTCACCTCACTGCTACCCTGTGCTGCGGGAGGAGATGAGCACAGAACTTGATTACAAGTGCACACCGTCATATAAGACGTTATAACAGAGCCGAGAAGCATTGGATTTAAACCAAATTTTCACAGTTTTTTAATGACAAATGTCGTGAAGGAAAACACAAGTTACTGAAACTATACTATCAAATTTTAAAGACCATGCTTACCTTAGAAAATCTCGTAATACTTTCATATCTATCAAGGAAGATGACAGAATATGAGAGTGGCTAATAAACGGCTTTTTGAGAAATAGGTCCTCAGTGTGGGTTTTTGAACAATGCCCATCAGCATATATAGTGCAAAAACTACGTACATTTCTTCGACGGTAACTGGAACCCATTCATTTACCCATGATATGTGCCATCATGTGCTGCTTAGCATAGATATTTGTCTGTTTCACTCTCATACTCACGAATTCACACGTAAAAATTACTGAAATATTGCCACAATCTAAACAATTCCTCGCATCTTCTTGCGGCCCATAATTTCCAGTAAACACTTCCCTTTGGCCGATATAATTCCCCATGTCATCCCAGACAAACTCCTGACCGGCAACATTTTACCCGTGTCTTGCGATGTATTTACATAACCACATTCACTCCCACTGTCACTACTTTCATTTTCAGACTCTATATTTGAATCGTCATTCAGAGAAACCAATATTTCCGACCCATCATTCGCTAAAACTTCACATAATCGGAATCCGCTATCGGAAGCACTCGTTTAGCCGCCATTATGTGTTTACAAACACACAACAAAAATATAGCTCTTTGCAATCGGATTTATCTAATGTGATCGATGCAAAATCGATATATTTTTACTCGAGACGAGAGATCATAGCTTCCTTCATCGGTATAACACAACAAAATTGTAATAGTTACGAAACTAGGCACGAGATGGAAGCACAAAGCAAGCACTGCAACGTGCGTGCAGGTAACGGCACTCCGCGACAGAGAGCGGCGAGTTCATGACGTGCAGTTCACGGCACTCCACGCTGAGTGGTTAAGCCACTAATATATGGACTGGAGAGCAAACTATATCCTCCGTTTTGAATCAACGGGACGTTACGGTCCAGCACGGGAAGCCTGTTCTGTTAGTCACTTCTATATAATATTCTATTATAAGATGTTAATAACTTATGGGTAACCCCTTGAGAACAGTAAAAAACACCCTCTGTACTATAAACGGATTTGGTGAGGCCGGGCCTTGTTGAATTGTATGTAACGGTTAGGCTATAATACTTGCATGACTCATACGTCCACCATCTGGAAACTATTTAGCTGGTGACCTTGTAGTTTGGGTAAAAGACACTTGCCAGATTATGGTATATTGTTGAAAAAATTGGTAGAGATCGTATGATTAGGTTAGTCGTAAGTTGGTTTAAGCTGAAACCATTCGGGTGGGCGCCATTTCTTTTTCGTTACGATGGCGGCAATAAACAACATGACACTGAGTTTTCCCTTGATAGTGCTACCTCTGTGCCAAAGTTGCTTCAATTAGGTTACATTGTGTTGAAATTGATATGGGGGATCGATTTTCACACATACACGGCCGCCATCTTCTAACTATGTGGCTGATGACCATGCTGTTTGGTCAAAAGACGCTTCCCACATGAAGGTATGTTATTGCAAAATTTGGTAGAGAAACGATGATTAGGTCAGTAGTAATTTGAATTAAGCTTTGAACATTTGGGTGGCCACCAATACGTTTCCGTCAAGATGGCGGCGATATAAAACATGACACTGAGGTGTTCTTAGCTAGTGCTACCTCTGTATCAAATTTCGTTCTATTCGGTTTCGTCGAGTTTGAATTGATACGGCGGGACAGATATGCACACTCACAAACACAGACAGACTGACAACTTTCGTCCAGTGTCAAACTCACAGGTCTACTTTTAATTTTTGCAAAAATCGAAAGTTGGCTAAAACAAAAGTAAGGAAATAAGGTACCTACATTTCTCAAATCTTGGTCTTTTGATGTAGATGGTAATTCCCTTTTGACGAATGGAACAATCTCGGTATCCACATGTTCATCAATAACAATATCCTTGTTATCCTCAAATTCTTGCTTGATGTAAGTTCCCTGCACAGAAGCAATAATAGATTCAGCTCGAAAACATGCACCATACAAATTAATGTCAACAGTAGAATAGCATGCATTCTAGACTTTTACCGTGTTTCACACACCTAGGATTATTTCAAATCTTTCATTTACAATTTTAAAATATCAGAAATTATCCTGAGAATGGTAATTGCAAAAACTCACATATCATAGGGTTAATTTTGTGATAATTACCTAATTTCAACATTTTTTATGTAACTTATACTGCACTTTCAAGGCTCCGAATGCTAGTCACAGTGATACGGCGATCAAGTTTCCACCGCAGTACATGATATAGCACAATTCAAGTAGCTACACTGATATAATTTCACCATCACGATTACTATTCACTTAAATTATATGAAACAAATATAGGATGATGGAGGGATTTAATGCAAGTCAGTTACAGAGGGAAGGGTCGAGGACAAGATCTGAAGGCGTAGGTCAAGGTTAGAATATGTTAAACAGATTGGCTTGGATGCAGGGTGTAGTAGCTATGAAGAGATGAAACGATTAGCTCAGGACAGGGAGGCATAGCAAAAGACTTAAGACTCAAACAAAACACTAGAAAAAGGATCAAAAAATCAAGTGGTCATGATGATATAATTTCACCATCACGATTACTATTCACTTAAATTATATGAAACAAATATAGGATGATGGAGGGGATTTAATGCAAGTTAGTTATAGAGGGAAGGGTCGAGGACAAGATCTGAAGGCGTAGGTCAAGGTTAGAATATGTTAAACAGATTGGCTTGGATGCAGGGTGTAGTAGCTATGAAGAGATGAAACGATTAGCTCAGGACAGGGAGGCATAGCAAAAGACTTAAGACTCAAACAAAACACTAGAAAAAGGATCAAAAAATCAAGTGGTCATGATATAATTTCACCATCACGATTACTATTCACTTAAATTATATGAAACAAATATAGGATGATGGAGGGATTTAATGCAAGTTAGTTATAGAGGGAAGGGTCGAGGACAAGATCTGAAGGCGTAGGTCAAGGTTAGAATATGTTAAACAGATTGGCTTGGATGCAGGGTGTAGTAGCTATGAAGAGATGAAACGATTAGCTCAGGACAGGGAGGCATAGCAAAAGACTTAAGACTCAAACAAAACACTAGAAAAAGGATCAAAAAATCAACTGGTCATGATGATATAATTTCACCATCACGATTACTATTCACTTAAATTATATGAAACAAATATAGGATGATGGAGGGGATTTAATGCAAGTTAGTTATAGAGGGAAGGGTCGAGGACAAGATCTGAAGGCGTAGGTCAAGGTTAGAATATGTTAAACAGATTGGCTTGGATGCAGGGTGTAGTAGCTATGAAGAGATGAAACGATTAGCTCAGGACAGGGAGGCATAGCAAAAGACTTAAGACTCAAACAAAACACTAGAAAAAGGATCAAAAAATCAAGTGGTCATGATGATATAATTTCACCATCACGATTACTATTCACTTAAATTATATGAAACAAATATAGGATGATGGAGGGGATTTAATGCAAGTTAGTTATAGAGGGAAGGGTCGAGGACAAGATCTGAAGGCGTAGGTCAAGGTTAGAATATGTTAAACAGATTGGCTTGGATGCAGGGTGTAGTAGCTATGAAGAGATGAAACGATTAGCTCAGGACAGGGAGGCATAGCAAAAGACTTAAGACTCAAACAAAACACTAGAAAAAGGATCAAAAAATCAAGTGGTCATGATATAAATTCACCATCACGATTACTATTCACTTAAATTATATGAAACAAATATAGGATGATGGAGGGATTTAATGCAAGTTAGTTATAGAGGGAAGGGTCGAGGACAAGATCTGAAGGCGTAGGTCAAGGTTAGAATATGTTAAACAGATTGGCTTGGATGCAGGGTGTAGTAGCTATGAAGAGATGAAACGATTAGCTCAGGACAGGGAGGCATAGCAAAAGACTTAAGACTCAAACAAAACACTAGAAAAAGGATCAAAAAATCAAGTGGTCATGATGATATAATTTCACCATCACGATTACTATTCACTTAAATTATATGAAACAAATATAGGATGATGGAGGGGATTTAATGCAAGTTAGTTATAGAGGGAAGGGTCGAGGACAAGATCTGAAGGCGTAGGTCAAGGTTAGAATATGTTAAACAGATTGGCTTGGATGCAGGGTGTAGTAGCTATGAAGAGATGAAACGATTAGCTCAGGACAGGGAGGCATAGCAAAAGACTTAAGACTCAAACAAAACACTAGAAAAAGGATCAAAAAATCAAGTGGTCATGATGATATAATTTCACCATCACGATTACTATTCACTTAAATTATATGAAACAAATATAGGATGATGGAGGGATTTAATGCAAGTTAGTTATAGAGGGAAGGGTCGAGGACAAGATCTGAAGGCGTAGGTCAAGGTTAGAATATGTTAAACAGATTGGCTTGGATGCAGGGTGTAGTAGCTATGAAGAGATGAAACGATTAGCTCAGGACAGGGAGGCATAGCAAAAGACTTAAGACTCAAACAAAACACTAGAAAAAGGATCAAAAAATCAAGTGGTCATGATGCAAAGAAACATGGAATCCTCCTTGGATGTCCTGGTTTTGCCTACTCACACTTAAGAATATGCTTCAATCCATAGAAGGCATTTTGCTAAATTAACTGAACACCTTAACCTTAAAAATCGAGGGTTTAGCAGAGATGTATTCAAAACTTATTTCATAAAGTACAAAAAATTACTACTTTCATTATGGAGCTTCAGCAACATATATGGTATAATATACTGTGTTACTGCATTGACATTATCTACAACAGGGTCTAGGTTGCATAGCATTCTAACAAAATATAATTTTCTTCTGATGTTCAAATTCAAAACAGAAAATTATATCGACTTAAAATCTCCTTATGATTTTACAGTGAAAAAGCATTTGAATTTATTCCAAAAGAAGGTATAGTGTGCACTTCACATTCCTCTCTAACAGTAGCTTCATCTTTGACCTTGCTAGGTATTCAAAACATGTTCATTCATTCATTCATTCATTCATTTATTTGCAATGGGGGGTGTGTCCCCCGGTGGCAAATTGGATGTACATAACAAATAAATAATTATACATAACAATTCAATAACAATTATACAACAATTAAACTGGAGTATTTACACAAATCGTCAGTCTTTTCTTAAACACACCTATATATTTGGGAAAAGGCTCTAAGACTGCGGCAGGTAGAGAGTTACAGTTATCAATGGCACGGTTTACAAAAGAATATTTACCATAATTTGTTCGCTGTGGTCGGCCCTTAACTTTGAAAGGACGATCGCTCCTACCCATGTAAGTGGGCTTTCCCAATCGTTTGCTAAGCTCACCCCATGCTGGTTGATTTGTATACGTGTTGTACATAGCGCAGAGTCTAGATTTCATCCTCCTAGCCTCCAGTGATACCCACCCAAGTTTCTTGAACATACGGCTCACACTGCTCCTGGGATTAAAGTCACTGAGCACAAATCTAGCGGCCTTTCTTTGTACCATTTCCAACTCATTGATGAGCCCTACTTGATATGGATCCCAAACTGCCGAGGCATATTCCAGAATAGGTCTTACAAGTGATGAATAGCCTAATTCTTTAGCAGAGGTACTACTTCCTTTTAATACCCTCATTACAAAGTGCAGGGATTTGTAAGCTTTTGAAACTACACATCCTACATGACTACTCCATTTCATTTCATTCCTTACGTGAATGCCCAAATATTTGCAAGAATCTTCTTCTACAAGTATTTCCAAGCCAATGTTACATTGAAAATCATGCCTTCGCACTTTCCCTATTTTTAAGTGACTACATTTTCTTGTGTTTATTTTCATTTCATTTTCAATCTCCCACTTATCGACCAGGTTCAGGTCCTCTTGAAGCACTGCATTGTCTTGTGAGTCATGTATCTTTCGATATATTACACAATCATCCGCAAACAATCGATAGTCACTGCGAATCCCATTTGGTAAGTCATTTATAAACACCAAAAATAACAAAGTTCCGATGTATCTTTGAACCTCACCTGGCCTAGTAAGCCTCAATTTAGTTTTTGTAGATTTCTACCCATCAAACCTTTGCAGGATTCTTGTAGGATACAATCGGCCACAGTACAGACATGATTCATTGTCTATGATGAGATTCGAACCCAGGTCGATTATCAGGAAGAAGAGTGCTCGAACTCGCATGACGAAGGAAATGAAAAGTCTATCATAAAATTGCAACACAGGAAGTGATATTTTAGAAGAACTTTTGTAAAATTATTTTGTTATTATTATTATTATTCTTGAAGAGGATTTGAGGAGAATAAAAATTAAGAATTATTTAGGAAATATTCTCATCATGAAATTGTATTCCTTTAAGAAGAACTAAAATTTCATAGAACTCGTTTGACTTGAGACTTGAACTATATTATCTAAAGTATTTTATTTCGCAGCTGTTTGCATTGATGCCCTTGAGTGAGAATTGAATAATGTCAACTACTTCTTCATACTCGTATGAACTCGAACAATTATCAGAAGTATTTCATGAAGTATGCTTGACAATCTCATCCAATCAACCTACTTAAAGCTGAGTCTTGTATAAAAACTAACTTCTTGCAGCCTTACCGGCATGAGAATGTATCCCATGTTGTGTTTTTGGTATTGCAGAGGATACTAAGTAACCTTATTGCACATATGTTGGATATTTCTACTTACAAAAAGGTCTGTATTAAAAACCTAGTCCCCATCATTCACTGCTGAAGTACCCAGGGACATAATATTGTGAACAAGGATGCCAAGGTAATTTTCAGCACAAAAAAAAATCCTTTAACTTTTCGCCTACTGAGCATAGCTTCCCATACATGATTGTGGCCGATCTGAATGGACACGTTTTGGCATTTATCAAACTTCTTCATGGAAGGAAATTCAGATCCAAGAAGCCTTAAAACCGAGTTGTCGATGTTGTTATATGGCTTCAATGGGATGATTTCAGTTTCCCCTTCATGTGAAATCTGGAAATATTAAGACTACCCCATCTAGCCTTAGATAAAAAGCTGTTCTTTATTTTGTATGTTGCTTTTCAGAAACTAATTTCATTCCAGATTCATATAGTGAATCCTCAACACACAGAATATCACACTTCTTTAACTAAAATTAGATCTCAAGTCTGTTACCTAAGGGACACTTGAATGTAATGTGTTCAAATGGGAAATTAACACCCTCGAGGAGGCTGTCTTTGTGCTCCTATACATTCGATTAATAAGGTAAATTCCTACAAATTCAGTGGTATCTGTGATGACTGGGAGGATGCAGCTGTGTCCATATGTCAGGAACCATTCACATATTTGCCTACATTTAAGACAGGAGAAGGTTAGGGCATACCCTGCAGGCGACGCGCAGTTCTTTTGGTACTGGGGGAACTGTGAGAAATGGGCGACTAGTAACCGAAATGAAAGTGGGAATCATGAATGTCATGACCCTGATAGGCAAGGTGGAGGAGGTGGTAGACTTCATGGAGAGGGAGAATGTTGGATTGATGGGGCTGAGTGAAGTGAAATGGAAAGGTAAAGGAAGGAAGAAATTGAGGAAAGGATATACATTATACTGGAGTGGTGGCCAAGAGGCCAAAAATGGCGTGGGACTGATAACCTCGAAACAACTGGAGGAGTATGTTGAAGTGGTCGAGTGTGTGAGTGACAGAATAATGAAAATTAGAATGAAGATGAAAAATGACGTGATGGACTTCATACAAGTGTATGCACCACAGACTGGAAACAGAGAAGAAGATATTGAAGTATTCCTGGAAGATGTAGAAAGAGTAATTTCAGATGTAGAAGTGGTGATCATGGGAGATATGAATGCTCAAGTCGGAAACGAGAGACAAGGAAAGGAAGAAGTCATTGGACCATATGGATATGGGAAAAAGAACCGGGAAGGAGAAGAACTTGTAAACTTTTGTGAAAGGAATGGACTGATAGTGGGTAATTCATGGTTTCGGAAGAAAAACAGCAGGAAAATTACGAGATATGGTTGGGGCGATAGAAGAACAAAATCAGTAATTGACTACTTTCTGGTGGAAAGGACTAATCGCAGAAAGCTGATAGATGTGACAGCTTTACCAGGAGAAGCATTTGATGGGGACCATAGAGCTGTGGTGGCAAAATTGGAAAACCTAAAGGAGATCAGAGAAAGTAAAATAAAAGTATGGAAATTGAAAGACAAAACTGTACAGGAAGATTTTCAGGAGAGATTGAAGCAACAAATCCCAGTTACTGAAGTGGAAAACATAGAAGAGGAATGGTCCCACTTTAAAAAGGCATTTGTTGGTGCAGCAGAGAGTGCTTGTGGTAGGACGTCAACAAGAGTGAAAGAGAAGGAGACACCGTGGTGGAATGAAGAAGTGAGGAAAGCAGTGAAAGAAAAGAAGTCTGCATGGAAAGAATGGAACCGAGATCAAACAGAAGAAAGCAAAAGGAAGTATCACGACAGCAAACGGAGGTGTAAGAAAGTGGTAGGAGAAGAAAAGAAGAAAAGTTGGGAAAAATTTACACGAAGAATGGAAACAGATGTAAGTGGCAGTAAAAGGATGCTGTATGGACTTCTAAGAAGTAAGAGGAAAGAAAGAGTTACTACAAAGCTTGTAAAAAAGGAAGATGGAGAGTTGTTAACACACCCAGAAGAGATAAAGGGACGATGGAAGGAGTATTTCGATAAGCTATTGAATGTGAGCAATTGTACTGGTGAGATGGAAGTGACACAACCTGACGACTCTATAACAGAAGATGATATAACAATGTTGGAGGTGGAATTAGCAGTACAGAAAATGAAGATGGGAAAAGCAACAGGGGTGGATGAAATCAGTGTAGAAATGATAAAGGCTGCTGGACCTGTTGGTATGCAATGGTTGTATCGACTGCTAAAGTGTGTGTGGAAACGGAAATGTGTACCAGAAGACTGAAGAAAGGGCTAATAATACCAGTGTTTAAGAAGGGGGACAAGAAGGTGTGTGATAACTATAGAGGGATCACCCTCATATCACAGATAGTAAAAATACTGGAAAGGATATTAGAAAGAAGAATGAGAAGAAAGGTGGAAGGAGAGTTGCAAGAGGAACAGTATGGCTTCAGGAGTGGAAGATCCACAGTGGACCCAATCTTTAGCTTGAGGCAGGTGATGGAAAGGAACTGGGAATATGGAGAGGATTTGATCATGACTTTCATAGATCTAGAAAAGGCATATGATAGTGTCCCCAGAAAGAAGGTATGGGAAACCATGGTTAAGAAGAGACTGGGAAGAGAAATGTTGGAAATGGTGCAAGCAATATACAACAACTGTATTAGCAGGGTACTGACCCCAGTTGGAAAGACAGATTGGTTTAGGAACAGGACTGGACTAAGACAGTGCACCGCTTTGTGGTTTTACGTTAAACAAAATAGCAGAGGCGTGAGGAAATACAGTAGAAGCGAAAACAACACCTTAAACAGGATCGCTAAGGAGCGGGGAAAGGATGTCTCTTTCGATGCGTGCTGGGCCCAAGATTCCGGATCGAAAGAAAGATACTTTCCAAAAAAGGAATCGAATGAATTGTTTAAAACAAATCAAAAGCGGAATTAAATTTATCTAATTGATCGAAGAACCCAGAAGCGCGTAGGTCGTGACTGCGTTACAGTACGAAGCCAAGACCGACGAAATCGAACGAGAGATGAGGGAACTTAAAATTACAAATGAAAGAGGACGAAACGGAAATTGAACTACTTGCTAATGTATTTAAAGTAAACTAAATCAGGTGTGCATAAGAATAAGGATATATCTAAACACAAAATAAAAGGAAAACTTGAAGAAGTATTAAAATTAATTAATAACAAATAAAATAAAATTAATTATTAAAGATGGTACTTAAGAAAGGGGTACACAAAAACAATATCAAGAGGAAAGTGTATAAATGAACTTAAGCACTAACAAAGATGACACAATGATTAATTAAAATGTACTTACAATCAATGTGCAACTAAACCGTAAGCGCGACTCGATAACCAAAATTTAAAATACAATAAAAAAACAAAAGATAGAGAATATGGATGGGTCGAATAAGAGAACACCTCTACTTACGAGGATGACCTGGACTAGAAAGCCCCGCGCCAAGAACAGAACTCAAAAGCTCATGATGTTGTGAAATCATGAGGTGGGGGGGTGAAAAGTGGTGGGGATGAGAAGGGTGCGCATGTAGGAAACGGGGGTGGGGGGAGGGGGGGATGACACGGAGTTACGTAATATAACGAAGCCAGAGGAAGCAACACAAAATTAACACATAAAAATAAAGGAAAATGAGCATTACATTAAATTAATTGACATTACCGGGACAGGAAATGAAAAAAAAAAATCGATCAGCTAAGAAATATGCTTTGTAGGAAAATATAGGCTTACGTAGAGGTAGTTATGTCATAATATAACGACATACGAAGAAACAAAGGAATTAAGGCATGACGAATGGACAGTGACTAACACAAAGACCATCGCTCACACACTTTTCCTAAAACAGAGGGAAGGATCAAATAGGAGGCGAAATGAGACATGGCTCCGTTACTCCAATGATACCTTGACCCAAAAAACAAACTCTGATACGACAATCAAATGAAAGATGCCTCGAAAGAGTGCACATCAATTTGTGACGTAATACAGAGCGCTAGAAAGCCTCGCAGAAAAGTAGCATATATTTCAGACCTGAGAGATTTGAGTAAAAATAAAACCGATTACATGAAAGGTAGGGATGACAAATAAACACAGAGGCTTCGCTAAACTAACGTAAACAAAGGCGAAGGGACTTGGGTTCATGGATCGAATTCACATCATCATAAGAAAGGGAAATTGATAAACTGAAATTCAAAAATGATAGCATGCCAGATAAAACCAAGTGATCGAATCGTACTTACGTTTAGTTGCGTTGGGCACGAGCGAAAAGCCCGACACACCTAGGCTGTGACCGTTTCACATGATGGTCAGAAATGGAAGGAAAACACCTTCTCTAAAAGGAACGCAGTAACGCCGCTCGGGAAAAATAAGTCGTAGAACTCCCCCTCTCCAGAACATAAAGGGGGCCAATGGGAGAAGCAAAGCTTAGTAACAAGTTATGCTTCAACCAATGGTAACACAGTGTCAGTAGGGGTGAAAAGTTTCACCATCTGGTGAAACATTTACGCAGAATTACAAAGTTTGAACGCAGTAGGTGAGACAGAGAAACGTATGTCACAATAATGCGACATGAAGGAAATGATGATAATAATAATAATAATAATAATAATAATAATAATAATATGACAAAAAATAATGAACCTGATAAAAACGGTTCAAAATTCCCCTGCTCTCCCAAAAAAAAAAGGAATTTTCCTGGCCATGGAAATTTCTTTTTTTGTACAAAAAGAGAGGGAAAAAAAATGTAAAGGGGGAAAAAATTGAATACTAAAAAAAATTGGGTACTAAGGACCTCTAGGAGAATACAAAAAAAATGAACAGTTGACTAATCTGACCGTGAAATGAAGGTGGTACCCCCTTCATTGCTCGTCAACACTAGCCACTAACGTCAAAAGTACTGCGTTCAAAAAGAAATACAGTGAGTTCATATATTAAATAGTGATCATTGTTCTTGCTAGTTCATGATGATGCGGAGGTCGAAATCTTCAAGATGGACGTTACCTCGAGACTGCAAATTTCTCCAGCCTCTGATGAGAAAAGATAGACAAAGTTAAATCGTGATCACATTTTAAAAAAAATACAATTGGGACACCCTGTATATAGGACCGTTCGTTGCATCAACGAAGAATATGCAATAGTGTCATAATGTCTTCGAAAGGGAAAGTACTCTCCTTTTCAGCTGCTGAAAAATAAAGCCAAGTATAGACCCAGTGGAGGGTGACTGGTCCGTTAACGAGTTCCGAAAAGACCTCCTGCTGTGTTAGCCCGGGTACACAAAGGCTGTTTGTTGTTACTCGCCAACCCTCTGGATGTTTGCTAGACAATACATGATATTCTAAGAACACTTGACAATTTAAAATAAATACAAGGTTCCTACACGGTCAAACAGGAAGTGTTGAAGGGTCCTTGTCTGTCGCCGAGCAATAGGAGTTAAACCGAGGGGGAGCACAAAAGAGGAGTAGGGGTGGTTTGCAAATAGTGACCGACCAGGTATATACTGATGGCCTCAGGCAAAGGTATAGTTCGACAGAAATGTCAAGTATTCACGACACACTCGCGTACAAGAAAAAGGCCACGGGTGTCTCCTGTCTTGTCACAGGAATAAATGAAAAGGAAGCACACGAATTAAGATCAGAATAGGCTCACATGCTAGGTTGGCTATTAAGGAGCTCGGGCATCCAATTAGAATAAAAGGAAAACAAAAATACAACATTATAGCGAGGCGAAATTCACAAGATCATTTGACAAATTTTTTCAACTGCGTGACGTGGGCCGAAGTCACTGAATTATCGTGATCGTCCACTAACTCAACTGAGACAGGATTTAAAAAGCGTGAAATAGTCTTGGGAGTTGACCAACGTAAGCACAGCTTACTGGAAATTTGTTTGGTAGCGTCACTCAAAGGATGTAAACGACACAAAACTTTGTCTCCAATTTGGAATTTAACATCATGACGGCCTAAGTTGTAGCGTTTTGCTACTCTGGCTTTTGCCTTCTTGAGGTGACCGTTAGCGATGGCCCATTTTTGAGCAACAGAGGTAGTGCGAGAGGGTTCGGAAAGATATTCAATATTCCATTTGAGCAGCAAGGGGTCGACAAGCGATCGGCCTAGGAATAATTCCGCTGGAGTAGTTTGAACGGACGAATGGAAAGAGGTATTGAATCCGAGACTGAAATACTGTAGGTTCGTATCCCAGGAGGATTGATCGGCATTGTGAAAAGCGGACATACAAGCCTTCAAGTTTTTGTGAAAACGCTCTACGTGATTTCCCTGCGGTCGATACGGTGACAAGAAAATATGTTGGATGCCCCAGTTAAATACCATAGTTTCAAAAGCTTTGGAACGGAATACAGAGGCGTTATCTGATACAAGGTATTTGGGAGGACCAAAAACTCCAAATATATATCTAGACAAGAAATGGATAGTAGTCTGAGAAGTGATATTCTTTACTGGGAATAACCAAACAAACTTCGAAAAACCATCAATGACAGTTAAAATGGCTTGATTGCCAGATTTTGATCTCACGACTGGACCAAAGTAATCAATGAAAAGGCGTTCGCCGGGACGAGTGACGATACCAGCTTGGTGGAAGCCTACACGAGTGTTCTGGGCAGGTTTAGAACGCTGGCAGGTTAAACAACTTCTGACATGAGCAAAAGCATCTACCTTAATTGAGGGCCAATAAAATTCACCGGATATCTTACGGAAAGTGCGCTGCATTCCTGCATGAGTTCCTAGTGCAGAATCATGATAATATGTCAAAAGCATATCACGTACTGCTAATGGAGCAAAAATTCTAAATTTAGAAGAGTTAGGAAGAACATAGCCAATAACATCATTTCGAACACAAAAGTTGCTTACTGCCGGATCTTTGTTTGCAATTTTTGCACGGAGGTCAGTGCAAAATGGATCCTCAGACTGAAATTTCCGGATATCCACAAAAGACCAAGGACAATGTTGCAATAGGAAAAGATTTTCTTGAAGTGGTGTACTGATAGAAACGCTCTCGATTGGAGTCTTAGGGGTCTCTTCAAACATGCGTGACAGGCAGTCAGCTACCGGGTTTTCGCTCCCTTTTACGTGGATGATATCAAACTTAAAAGATGACAACCTCAATATCCACCTGTTGATGCGTCCAAGCTTTTTCACGTGAGAAAGACTCCATTTCAAAGCCTCATTGTCGGTAAAAACAGTAAAGTGACGGTGTTCCAAAAAGGTCCTGAATTTTTCACATCCAAATACCACAGCAAGACTTTCCTTCTCGAAAATTGAGTAACGTCGTTCATGTTGATTTAACATACGACTCGCGAAGGCCACTGGTGCAAATTTTCCATCCACACGCTGGCTCAAAACACTAGAAATGGCCAAATCACTGGCGTCACAATGTAAAAAGAAAGCTGATTCGAAATCAGGCGTGTGCAGTACTGGTGCTGACATAAGGGCTTCTTTCAAAACATTGAAAGCTTTGTCCTGTTCTGGCCCCCACACAAATTTTACATTCTTCTTTTTGAGAGCATTTAGAGGTGCCGAAATGTCAGAGAAGTTTTTGATAAAACGAGAATAGAACGTGAACATACCCATTACTCTTCTCAAGGCCCTAACTGTGGTGGGTACAGGTAACTGCTGAATGCAATCTGCGCGCTCGGGTATGACACGGATACCATCGGCTGACAGAATGTGACCCAGAAATTTAATTTGAGTGCAGCCCAAAGAGGTCTTTTTTGGATTGATAGTGATACCGGCCTTCCTGAGGCGGGAGAAAACTTCCCTAAGATGAACGACATGTTCTTCAAAAGATCTGCTGTACACGACTAAATCGTCAAGATAATTAAATACAAAATTGAACTTCAGGTCTCCCAAGATGTCGTCCAGCACGCGACTGAGGACTT
Source organism: Meconema thalassinum (assembly GCA_946902985.2). NCBI lineage: Eukaryota > Metazoa > Arthropoda > Insecta > Orthoptera > Tettigoniidae > Meconema > Meconema thalassinum. Next base: position 198,783,536 of record OX336395.1, read on the forward strand.
GCGCACCAACAGCTATACCCATCGGCAGAAGTTCGAAATTATATAATCCGAAAGGGGTGTTAAAAGCAGTGAAGTCGCGACTCTCAGCATCCAAAGGAATCTGATAATAGGCACTATTTAGATCAATCATCGAATACACATTGGCCCCGTGGAAATGTTGAAAAGCACTCTCAATAGTAGGCAGTGGGAAATTATCAAAGACTACCTTCTTGTTCAATTTTCGGTAGTCTACGACTAGCCGGTACTCGCCCTCTTCTTTCTTGGGAATTAAGAAAGCAGGAGACCCATAAGCTGATTTGGAAGGAACCACTACTCCCCGATCTTGCAAATCATTGATATACTTTTTCATGGCTAAGAGCTTGGGCGGATTACAAGGAAATGGAGGACTTCGAACAGGTACATTGTCACTCAAGTCAATGTGGCATTCGTGATTTACAGCAGAACCTAAATCTTCCGTGAGGACATCAGAAAATTCCTCAACTAAATCGTTCAGAGTATCACGTTGCTCGGACATCAAAGTTAATGGAAGATGTACGGAAAATACAGGAGACACATCAACGTAGTTAGAAGTACATTCTTCAAAGGGGAACATTTTATCTGAGCGAAATTTGAAACAAAATGAATCGTTAATAAAATCCAACTGCATACCAGTTTTATGCATAAAGTCAATTCCTAAAATACATTGAGTGGAGAGATTGTTAACCACATGAAAAACATGTTTCCAAGAAAATCCGTGAATTTTAATGCGACATAGAATAGTTTCGGTAACGTCGATAACTGACGATCCCGCAGAGAGGAACTGACATTTATTCTGTATTGGGTGTTTTTGCGAAGATCGAATGCTATCTGCCACTGAACGGTGGATGAAACTTCTGGTGGCGCCTGTATCCAAAATAGCAGGTGCCGAGACATTATCGAAATTTACTGAGACTCCTGGTTGTAACACAACATCAAAATTAGATGCATTGTCAAGTTTGGATGGAGGACTGCTCCGGGAGTCGAACTCAGAACACCTCCCTATGAGTTTTCCTGGTTGGAATTACAATTCGGACAGGAACGAGTCGTGACCTCATTCATCCCACAGCCAAAACAGAATTTTCGGCGTTTTAAAGAACACATTTTAAAATGATGTCCAAGTTCATTACAGTTCCAACAAGTTATGCGACCAGAAGAAACATTGCGTGTGATTGTTGTTGGGGTGTTTGTAGTCTTTTCACGGGAAACAGCAGAAGAATTACGAGCCACAGAAGGGCTTGGGTTAGAATTCCTAGAAAGGGACTCAGCACGGCAAGCAGACGGCTTAAACCGTAGGGTGTCGTCTTTTGTTCGCTCGACAGCTGGGCTAGACATTGTTGTCTGGGGGGAGTAGGCTAATTCGGGGAAAATCGTATTATCGGCTCTTGGAGGTGGAGTATAGTTCGAACAGGCACGTGCATTTAATTCATACTCACGGCCTTGCGATATGATGTCCTCGATGGAAAAAATGGATGTACGCCGAATGAAGTACTTATAAGTGGGATTTAAATTCCTGTATATAATTTCCAACAGATCCCTGGGATGAAAGGGTTGGGGGAGGTTCGCTGCTAACAGACGGACCGAGGTTACATAATCGTCGATCATCTCCCCAGGAGCCTGAGTACGGGTGTATATTTCTTGTTTGAGAGCGAAATCGAAATCTTGTGGCGTGAAACGGTCCTTAATGCACCCAACAAATTCGTCCCATGACTTATAAAAATTCGGAGTAGTGCGATGCCACATCAGCGCTTTTCCAGACAAAAGAATAGGCAAGCAACGTACAATACTGTCGGGATTAATATCGTGACACTGACACAATTCCTCCACACGTTGGATAAAACAAAAAACTGATGAGGTATTGTTTTCTCCGGAAAAAGTCAAACCCCACCTACTCACTACTGATGCAACATTTTCGTTGTGGCGAGCACTATTAACAGTGCCAACAGGGGCGATGGAGCAATCTAAAAGGGGAGGGTCTATCATTAGCAGGTCCTGTGTCGTATCTTGCAATAGTGGCGTGGGCATTGTTAAAGATTCAAAGCCCATAAAATTTAACTCCTTTTTGACGGGTGGGAATTCTGACTTAGACATGACAATAGACAAGGAGAAAAGTAAAACACTTTAACTTAGTAAAATAAAGGTCACAATACCGTAATGCGTCCTATTCCAGCGTTGCGAAGTACTCACTAACTTGTTGCACTCTTCACCTCGGAACTAGATTCTTTGGATGTCTTGTTCACTCGAGAAATGCTTTCACACTCCACACTTTCTTCGGGGATGGGGGAACAATTCAGTACAGGTATCTTAAACTCAGAAAGACAACATTGTAATAATTGCAAAAATAATATAAGTTTGGTAATTTAAAGGGAACGATTTCACGAAAAACCACGCTCTGATATACCATTTGCACCGCTTTGTGGTTTTACGTTAAACAAAATAGCAGAGGCGTGAGGAAATACAGTAGAAGCGAAAACAACACCTTAAACAGGATCGCTAAGGAGCGGGGAAAGGATGTCTCTTTCGATGCGTGCTGGGCCCAAGATTCCGGATCGAAAGAAAGATACTTTCCAAAAAAGGAATCGAATGAATTGTTTAAAACAAATCAAAAGTGGAATTAAATTTATCTAATTGATCGAAGAACCCAGAAGCGCGTAGGTCGTGACTGCGTTACAGTACGAAGCCAAGACCGACGAAATCGAACGAGAGATGAGGGAACTTAAAATTACAAATGAAAGAGGACGAAACGGAAATTGAACTACTTGCTAATGTATTTAAAGTAAACTAAATCAGGTGTGCATAAGAATAAGGATATATCTAAACACAAAATAAAAGGAAAACTTGAAGAAGTATTAAAATCAATTAATAACAAATAAAATAAAATTAATTATTAAAGATGGTACTTAAGAAAGGGGTACACAAAAACAATATCAAGAGGAAAGTGTATAAATGAACTTAAGCACTAACAAAGATGACACAATGATTAATTAAAATGTACTTACAATCAATGTGCAACTAAACCGTAAGCGCGACTCGATAACCAAAATTTAAAATACAATAAAAAAACAAAAGATAGAGAATATGGATGGGTCGAATAAGAGAACACCTCTACTTACGAGGATGACCTGGACTAGAAAGCCCCGCGCCAAGAACAGAACTCAAAAGCTCATGATGTTGTGAAATCATGAGGTGGGGGGGTGAAAAGTGGTGGGGATGAGAAGGGTGCGTATGTAGGAAACGGGGGTGGGGGGAGGGGGGGATGACACGGAGTTACGTAATATAACGAAGCCAGAGGAAGCAACACAAAATTAACACATAAAAATAAAGGAAAATGAGCATTACATTAAATTAATTGACATTACCGGGACAGGAAATGAAAAAAAAAATCGATCAGCTAAGAAATATGCTTTGTAGGAAAATATAGGCTTACGTAGAGGTAGTTATGTCATAATATAACGACATACGAAGAAACAAAGGAATTAAGGCATGACGAATGGACAGTGACTAACACAAAGACCATCGCTCACACACTTTTCCTAAAACAGAGGGAAGGATCAAATAGGAGGCGAAATGAGACATGGCTCCGTTACTCCAATGATACCTTGACCCAAAAAACAAACTCTGATACGACAATCAAATGAAAGATGCCTCGAAAGAGTGCACATCAATTTGTGACGTAATACAGAGCGCTAGAAAGCCTCGCAGAAAAGTAGCATATATTTCAGACCTGAGAGATTTGAGTAAAAATAAAACCGATTACATGAAAGGTAGGGATGACAAATAAACACAGAGGCTTCGCTAAACTAACGTAAACAAAGGCGAAGGGACTTGGGTTCATGGATCGAATTCACATCATCATAAGAAAGGGAAATTGATAAACTGAAATTCAAAAATGATAGCATGCCAGATAAAACCAAGTGATCGAATCGTACTTACGTTTAGTTGCGTTGGGCACGAGCGAAAAGCCCGACACACCTAGGCTGTGACCGTTTCACATGATGGTCAGAAATGGAAGGAAAACACCTTCTCTAAAAGGAACGCAGTAACGCCGCTCGGGAAAAATAAGTCGTAGAACTCCCCCTCTCCAGAACATAAAGGGGGCCAATGGGAGAAGCAAAGCTTAGTAACAAGTTATGCTTCAACCAATGGTAACACAGTGTCAGTAGGGGTGAAAAGTTTCACCATCTGGTGAAACATTTACGCAGAATTACAAAGTTTGAACGCAGTAGGTGAGACAGAGAAACGTATGTCACAATAATGCGACATGAAGGAAATGATGATAATAATAATAATAATAATAATAATAATAATATGACAAAAAATAATGAACCTGATAAAAACGGTTCAACAGGGGAGTGTGCTGTCACCTCTCTTGTTCATAATGGTGATGGATGAAATTGTAAAGGAAACAAAGAAAGCATATGGACATAAAGAAATGAAGTTACTGTTATTTGCAGATGATATTGTGGTCTGGGGAAGGAACACCGAAGAAGTGCAAAAACACCTAGATGCACTGAACGAAAATATTCAGAAGTACGGCCTGAAAATCAGTATAGAGAAAAGCAAGACCATGGTGATGACAAGAGGGGAAAGACTAGGAAAGGACACTGTGAAAATTGGAAGTCAGAGTTTGGAAATTGTGAACACTTTCAAATACCTAGGAAGTGAATTGATGCAAACTGGTAGGTTGGACATGGGGATTGGCAGGAGAGTACAGCAGAGCAATGCATTCTATCAAAGTGTAAGAAAACTTGTTTGGGATAAGGAAGTACCAAGGAAAAGCAAGGAGGTAATGTATAAAGTGTACTATGTTCCCATATTAACTTATGCAGCTGAGACTTGGACCCTGACAAGCAGGCAAGAGAGTAGAATCCAAGCCAGTGAAATGAAATTCCTAAGAAGTATGATAGGAAAGACAAGGAAAGACAGAGTGAGGAATGAAGATGTTAGGAAGGAAGTTGAGATGGGAAAACTAAATGAGAGAATTGAGAAGAATAAACTAAGGTGGTTTGGACATGTAAAGAGGATGGAGGAAAATAGAATACCATATTATTATTGCCTTTATTGGTGGCGCAGTTAGGGCTCTTGGCCCTCTCTTACACTTAACCACATTAATATAATACAATAAACATATTATGGCGACAAAATTAAACAATAATAATTGACATTGATCATGACTTTCACACTCTCATTCACTCATCCAGTCACACTTGTTGTCGGTCAGCAATGTTCAGCAGGCTGCCCCAGCAGGTGGTCTTGAATTTAGATAGTGAGGTGGTACCCCTGACACTGGCTGGAAGGGTATTCCACAGCCTAGACCCCACCACATGAAACGAGTTGTTGTATATAGAGGAACGATGAATAGGAATGGAGAGGGAAGAACCAGAGCGTGTATTATTACCATGGAAAGAAGACAAGTACTTGAATTTATTTGATAAGTATAGTGGTCTGTCGTCAGACAATAATCGGAAAATCTGGACAAGAATGTGATATGATCGACGTAGTTCAGGTTTCAGCCAGGAAAGAGCGCAATAATAGGGAGTGATATGTATCATAGCTCAGATCGTAGATAAATCGTATGCAAGAGTTCAGAGCTCGTTGAAGTTTCAAAGTTAATGTTTTGGTTGCGTCTACAAGAATAACGTCACAGTAGTCAAGAATAGGAAGTATTAGTGTCTGTATGAGTAGGATTCTTACTTTAAATGGTAAAATATCTTTTTTTCTTTTGAGGGAGTGAAGCGTTGCGAAAATCTTCTTGCATACATTCTGTACATGTTCAGACCAGATAAGAGTCTGATTTATTATCACACCTAGATTTTTCACTGTAGGACAGTATGGAATTTCATTGTTGTTCAGTACAATTGGGGAAATAATTTGATCTCGGAGTGACGTCAATAGTTTTTGAGAGCCAATTATGATAACTTGTGTTTTGGATGGATTCAGAAGAAGGGAATTTTCCTGAGAATATTTTCCAAGTCGTTGAAGGTCAGCGTTGATAGTTTCAATTGTCAATGGAATGTCATTTGTCTTGCAGTGGGAGTATATTTGCAAATCATCTGCATATAGGTGATATTTGCAATTTTTCAAATTAGATGAGATGTCGTTGATATATAGTACAAAAAGCAAGGGTCCTAGTACACTACCCTGAGGGGCGCCTGACTTTCTGCTTAGACACTGAGAAGTTTTATCCTGGGTTACAACACGTTGCTGGCGATTATTCAGGTATGATGCGAAAAAGTAAATTGTCTGCTGGTCAAAGTAATAAAATTCCATCTTTTTCAATAGTGTCTGAGTATTTATGGTGTCAAAAGCACTGCTGAAGTCGAGAAGGGTGAGGATTGTCACCAGTTTTTGGTCCATTGCGTGTCTAATGTCGTCTGTCACTTTGAGTAATGCTGTTGCGGTGCTATGTCCCTTCTTGAAACCTGATTGCAGAGGGTCTAAAAGAGAACGGCTATTCAAATATTCAAGTACTTGCTCATGAACCAGACCCTCGAGGGCTTTTGAAAGTGCAGGTAGAATGGATATTGGCCGATAGTCAGATGGAAATAAAGGTTCGGTTTTCTTAGGAATAGGGATGACATTGGCTTGTTTCCATAGGGAGGGAAAGGTGTAAGACTATGGTTGAATATGTGAGTAATAATTGGTAGAACGGCACCGATGATATAATGTATGAAGGATATGGGAATATCATCAACTCCTCTCGCTTTTGATTTTATGGAATATAGTAACTTTTTTACTTTGTCTGGTAGCAAAAGAGAACTAACACTGATTTTTAAAGGAGAAAATAATTAAGACAATAATGCACCGCATCTTACTTGTTCTCATGAATGCATCGTGTTCTAACCTACAAATCATAATTTTAACCTCTAGAAGTGCCAAATATCAAACCAGTGCCTTATGGACAATGGCTTTAACAGTCACAACTGGACCATTCTAATTCTGGAATGATATTATGTAATTCCTGAGCAAAGAGGAACTACAACAGCGCATGTAACATTTGGTTGAAAAGAGAACAAAACTAAAATATAGACTGCAAACAAAAACAAGATGTTCAGTAAAGAACATATAGCCTACTTTCTCCTAAATGCATGGTTGTAATTATAACTCATTGTCCTTTTCAAGGAGAAAAATTCAATGTTTGTTGTAGTAGCATGTTGAGTAACAACATGCTATATTACACATTGATTGAATCCTCACCTGAATTATATATGCACTTACAAATACAGCCATCACAATGATGCAGGTTAGCAGTAAATATTAAATACTCCACAAAGTACACTGGGCTAAATGACCATGATGTCCAAACCTCTCAAATGAGACAAAACAACGGCTTCCTACCCAAATCCTTCCTTGTTTAAAAGTACACACACAGACATCACAGTGACACTGGTTGTCAGACAACTTCTACACACACCTAAATACATGGTGCTACATGACCACGATGCCGAAAAGCCCCTTAATTGCCAACAACAGCAACAACAAGAAACGGCCACTAGGATTTAAACCTCAAACCTTAAGATTCGGAATCTAGCATGTTACCACGCTGCTACACATGCCCACTACACTAAGCAACGTTAACAACTGCTTCAGTACAACTGCTTAGCATATTTCATTTGTCTTGGAATGAACGATTTCATTAGCATTTTCTGCCGTCCTTTATAAACCATTTGATACGAAATTTGTATTATTTTGTTCAGTACATTCCTGGTAGACTATCAAGCTATTAAATATGGACTAGCGAGCAAACAATTACCTCCATTTTGACCCAAGGGGACAGCACGACCCAGCACGATCGGCTTGAACTGTTATTCAGTTATACGGAATAATTGTTTTTATTATAAGATGTTAACAACCTATGGGTCACCTCCTTGAGGACAGTTTGAACCACCCTCTGTACGATAAACGGAACTGGTGATGCAGGGCCTTGTTGAATCGTAAGTAAAGGTTAGGCTATAAAACTTGCAGGATTCATACATCCACCATTTTGAAACTATTTGGCTGATGACTGTGTAGCTGGGAAATAAGACACTTCCCACATTATGTTGCATTGTTACAAAATTTGGTGATCGGACGATTAGGTTAGTTGTAATTTGATTTAATCTTAGAACATTTGGGTGGGCGCCATTTCCTTTTTGTTATGATGGCGGCGATATACATCATGACATTGAGTTGTCCCTTGATAGTGCTATATCTGTTCCAAAGGTGGTTCGATTTGGTTTCGTTGTGTTTGATTGATAGGGGAGATCGATTTGCACACATACGCGGCCATCATCTTCAAACTATTTGGCTGATGACCTTGTTGTTTGGTCAAAAGACGCTTCCCACATGAATGTATGTTGATGCAAAATTTGGTAGCAATCCGATGATTAGGTTAGTCGTAATTTGATTTAAGGTTTGAACGTTTGGGTGGCCATCATTACGTTTCCATCAAGATGGCAGCGATATAAAACATGACACTGGGTGTTCTTTGCTAGTGCTACCACTGTGCCCAATTTCATTCAATTCATTTTCATCGTGTTTGAATTGATAGAGGGGACCGATATACACACACACACACACACTCAGGCTGACAACTTTTGAAACGTGTATATCTCACAAGTCTACTTTCACTTTTAGCAAAAATCGAAAGTAGGCTAAAAAAGTAAGGAAATAAGGTACCTACATTTCTCAAATCTTGGTCTTTTGATGTAGATGGTGATTCCCTTTTGATGCGCGGAACAATCTCTGTATCCACATGTTCGTCAATAACAATATCCTTGTTGTCCTCAAATTCTTGCTTGATATAGGTAGCCTGCACAGAAGCAATAATGGATTCAGCTTGAAAAAATACACCATACAAAATGTCAGCAATAGAAATGCATGAATTCTAGACTTTTACCGTGTTTCACACACCTCGGATTATTTCAAATCGTTTATCTACAATTTTAAAATATCAGAAATTTCCCCTGAAAATTGTAATTGCAAAGCTCACCTATCATAGGGTTAATTTTGTGATAATTACATAACTTCAACATAATTTATGTATACGGTACTGTACTTTCAAGGCTCGGAATGCTAGACACATAGAATCACAAAAGAATACTTTCCCTGTTTCCTACGGCGATCATTTGCAGTACATGATATAGCAAAATTCAAGTAGCTACACTGTTATTAATTTCACCGCCACGATTACTATTCACTTAAATTACAACAAATAGAGGATGATGGAGGAATTTAATGCAAGTTAGTTATAGAAGGAAGGGTCAAGGACAAGAAATGAAGGGGTTGGCCAAGGTAAAAATATGTAAAACAGATTGCCTTGGATGTAGGGTGTAATAGCTATTAAGAGAAGAAACGATTAGCTCAGGACAGGGAGGCATGGAAAAAGACTGAAGACTCAAACAACACAACACTGTAGAAAAAGGATCAAAAAATCAAGTGGTCATGATGCAAAGAAACATGGATCTTTCTTGGATGTCCTGGTTCTGCTTACTCACAGAAATATGCTCAGAATCTATAGAAGCCATTTTGCTAAATTGACTGAACACTTGAACCTTAAAAATCGAGGGTTTAACAAAGATGTATTCAATGTTCATTTCATTAAGTGCAAAAAATTACTACTTTCATTATCGAGCATAAGCAAAACATATATACACTGGTCAAAACAATTAGGGGATCAGGTGAGATATCATACAAACGATACATATGGCAACGTCTTTTATTCAGAGTTCGATTGCAATTGTAATTTGTGTGTGCCACAGTACGATATTGTGCTGTCTCAACTCTTTACTGGAGGTTTATATGGCGTTTACGTAGAGCGAGGCACCATGGGACTACCATAATAGTGAAAAAGTAATTCTCGTTGCCCTCTAATATGGTGTGTGATCACCTCGGACGGCCAGGACAGTTGCACTCCTGCGTGGCATGGACAGTATGAGGTTATCAATCAGCTCTTGAGGGATATTTGGCCATTCTTCCATGAGTGCAATATCCAGCTCGGTAACCGTTGTGGGAGGTGCTGGTCTGGCTGCAATGCGTCTGCCAAGTGCATCCCAGACATGCTCAATCGGGTTTAAGTCCGGTGAACAAGCTGGCCACTCCATTCGTTCAATGCCCTCGTCGTCAAGCATGTTGTCCACCAGTGCAGCTCTGTGGGGACGTGAGTTATCGTCCACCAGAATGAATCCATCGCCTATGGCACCAGCGTAGGGCACAACAAACGGTCGAAGGATCTCGTCGCGATACCTCTGAGCCGTCAAAGCACCATTCTGAATGATATAGAGGTCCGTACGTCCACCAATACTGACACCTGCCCACACCATTCGTCCACCACCATGATATTCATTCATTCGTTTATTTGAAATTGGGGGGTGTGTCCCCCGGTGGCAAATTAGATATACATAACAAATAAATAATTGTACATAACAATTCACTAACAATTAAACTGGAGTATTTACACAAATAGTCAGTCTTTTCTTATTTAAACACAAATAGTGCTAAATGTTCCGGCATAACTCAACAAGATGACAGTGTTTCGCCCCGGTGTGCTATTGGGCTCTTCAGTTGGTTAAAGCACACCTCACCAAGACACTGTCTAGTGCACACTGGGAAGGCCATTGCAAGACGTATTTGATACATGTGTATCCGCGTCACGAGCAAGCCAGTGCACTATGGGAGTCGAAACTCCATTCCAAAGCAATTATAACCTTACCTTGGCATTGAATATACAATTTTCATAAGAAAATATGCATTGTCCGTTGAGCCATATTATATTTAAACACAAATAGTGCTAGATGTTCCGGCATAACTCAACAAGATGACAGTGTTTCGCCCCGGTGTGCTATTGGGCTCTTCAGTTGGTTAAAGCACACCTCACCAAGACACTGTCTAGTGCACACTGGGAAGGCCATTGCAAGACGTATTTGATACATGTGTATCCGCGTCACGAGCAAGCCAGTGCACTATGGGAGTCGAAACTCCATTCCAAAGCAATTATAACCTTACCTTGGCATTGAATAAACAATTTTCATAAGAAAATATGCATTGTCCGTTGAGCCATATTATATTTAAACACAAATAGTGCTAAATGTTCCGGCATGAAGAGCCCAATAGCACACCGGGGCGAAACGCTGTCATCTTGTTGAGTTATGCCGGAACATTTAGCACTATTTGTGTTTAAATATAATATGGCTCAACAGACAATGCATATTTTCTTATGAAAATTGTATATTCAATGCCAAGGTAAGGTTATAATTGCTTTGGAATGGAGTTTCGACTCCCATAGCGCACTGGCTTGCTCGTGACGCGGATACACATGTATCAAATACGTCTTGCAATGGCCTTCCCAGTGTGCACTAGACAGTGTCTTGGTGAGGTGTGCTTTAACCAACTGAAGAGCCCAATAGCACACCGGGGCGAAACACTGTCATCTTGTTGAGTTATGCCAGAACATTTAGCACTATTTGTGTTTAAATATAATATGGCTCAACGGACAATGCATATTTTCTTATGAAAATTGTATAGTCTTTTCTTAAACACACCTATATGTTTGGGAAAAGGCTCTAAGACTGCGGCAGGTAGAGAGTTCCAATTATCAATGGCACAGTTTACGAAAGAATATTTACCATAAATTGTTCGCTGAGGTCGGCCCTTAACTTTGAAAGGATGATCGCCCCTACCCATGTAAGTAGGCTTTTCCATACGTTTGCTAAGCTCACCCCATGCTGGTTGATTTGTATACGTGTTGTACAGAGCGCAGAGTCTAGATTTCATCCTCCTAGCCTCAAGTGATTCCCACCCAAGTGTCCTTAACATACGGCTCACACTGCTCCTGGGATTTAAGTCACTGAGCACAAATCTAGAGGCCTTTCTTTGTACCATTTCCAACTCATTTATGAGCGCTACTTGATATGGATCCCAAACCGCCGAGGCGTATTCCAGAATAAGTCTTACAAGTGACAAATATCCTAATTCTTTAGCAGAGGTACTACTTCCTTTTAATACCCTCATTACAAAGTGCAGGGATTTGTAAGCTTTAGAAACTACACATCCTATATGACTATTCCATTTCATATCATTTCTTACGTGAACGCCCAAATATTTGCAAGAATCTTCTTCTACAAGTATTTCCAAGCCAATGTTATATTGAAAATCTTGCCTTCGCACTTTCCCTATTTTTATTAGACTGCATTTTCTTGTGTTTATTTTCATTTTATTTTCAATCACCCACTTATAGACCAGGTTCAGGTCATCTTGAAGTACTGCATTGTCTTGTGAGTCATGCATCTTTCGATATATTACACAATCATCCGCAAACAATCGACAGTCACTGCGAATCCCATTAGGTAAGTCATTTATAAACACCAAAAATAACAAAGTTCCGATTACGCTGCCCTGAGGGATACCCGACGTTACGGTAATTTCATCCGAGAATCGGCCTTCAACTTTCACTTTCTGGGAACGACCCGTGAAAAATTCTTGGATCCATAAAATTACTCCTCTATCAATCTTCGTCGAAGCTAATTTATGGAGTAGCATGTCATGCGGCACGACATCAAATGCCTTCGCAAAATCTATTACTACGGCGTCGACTGAAATTCTATCGTCTAACGATTCGCTAATATCTTGAAAAAGTGATAGCATCTGACTCTCGCATGAGTAACCTTTCCGAAATCCATGTTGCGTATCATTAAACCATGACAGTGTTTCCCACTGTTCCCTCAAGTAGTCGCAAATGAGATGCCCCATCTGTTTACAAACGATGGACGTAAGACTAACCGGCCTGTAGTTGCCCAATTCAAGTCTCTTCCCTCCCTTAAATATTGGGACTACCGTAGCTCTTTTCTAGTTATCCGGGATTTGCGCATTGTTTATGGACACATTAAACATCACCTCTAAGTATCGTGCCACGGCCCTACCTCCTAGTTTAAGTACTTCACTAACAATATTATCAGGACCCTTCGATATTTTGTAACGTAATTTTTGTATTAGCTTTACAATTGCTGACTGGTTTATTTGGAGAAGTGGAGCCCCTGATTCACCGTTAAGGTCCAACACACAGCTAATGGATTTATTGAACACACTACCATAAAAGACATTTAATTCATTAGCAATGGCCTGCTTCTCAGTAATTAATTTACCGTCACCGGACATTATCATCGACAAATTATTTGAATTTTCCTCTCTTCTCCTAACAAAACTGTCAATTTTTTTCCACCCATCGCCTCCCGAACCAAGTAAACCTTGCATATAATTGTCATGAGCAGCCCTCTTTTTTAAGACGAGCTCCCTTGATAACGACTTTCAACATATTCTTGTCACTATCATGTCTTTTATTGTATAATTTCCTAATTTTCCACTTAAGACTCCTGATTTCCCGCGTGTAATACTCAGGATCTGGGTTTTGTTTCAGTAATTTAAATGGAACAAATTTATCAATAGCGCTATTGAAAATTTTCAAAAAGTTAGTCCACAGGATATTAATGTGATTTCCTTCTGATGCCCATCCTACAAATAGCTCATTCAAATACCCCTGAAATTTGCCCTGATCCGCCCTGCGATACTGGAATATGATCTTATTTGCTACGTCAGAGTCTAATTTTGTAATGTCACCGTATCTAATATTAAAGCAACCCCAGAATGGTCACTAATTCCTGGTACTTTCAGACAGTTAATATACAGTTCTACAGGCCTTACGAGATAAACATCTAAGGTATTATTGCCTCTAGTTGGGAAGTCAACTACTTGGGAAAATCCCCCCTCCGTTAAGAATTTGTTTGCAGCGCTCTGAGCTTGACCACAGCTACTTGACTCACTAGACCAGTCTACATTGGGTAGGTTTAAATCTCCGGCAATTATTATGCTCTTTTTCATACCATTACCCGTACAAGTTTTATCATACAATGTGTCGAGAAGCGAAAAGTTATCTTTCGGTGCTCTATACGCCCATATCACCTGAAGAGGGAATTTATTCCCTTAATCAGAAATTTGTACACATAACATTTCATGATCCGTATCAGCTCACTTTAAGAAACTAGCTATATTTTTTGCGCACACAAATAAATAGCCCACCGCCTCGCTTCCCCCGATCCCTTCTGTACATTTCGTAGGTCCCTTGAATTATTTCATTATTATTTATATCCTCATATAACCAAGATTCAGTAGCAATGACAATGTCCGGAGAATACGTCTCTACACGATTCCAAAATTCAATTAATATATTTCCTAAACTCTGACAATTAACCTGCAGTAATCTTAGAGTCTTACCTCCGCAGCAAATATCCCGAAGTAGCTCCTTCTGTTCCCGTCGGCTGGCAACCTCTGGACCTGCTCCTCCTCACAATGGCCGGCACGAACCGATGACCCTAGGTTGAAAGCGCCCCGTCGATTTAAATTGAGCCCATCTGGGGCGAGACACGGCCACCAATCCAGCAGTAAGCATCTACGTACACTAATCCCAGTTGTGCACAAACCCAGTCCATGCGGTTATTTACAGTCTTAACTCGCCTTAACGGAATATCTCCCCGCCGAACAATGCCACTCATTATAATTTTTGCATTTCTAAACTTGCTTTTAGCTTTTCTGCCTAGTTCGTAGAGCTCCCCCATGATGTAATCAGCTGTAGCCCTCTTCTTCAAATCGTTCGTCCCAACATGGAGCAACAACACTTTAACTTTGTCACAGTCCTCTACATTTGCTTCTTCCACTTGTTGGGCAAGCTGGTCAATTTTAATCCCCGGATAACACCGCACTTTCGCACCTGATTTCCTCGAGATATTCGCACTCCATCGTATCATAGAATCACCCATTATGATAATGTCATCCTCAGTTTGCTCCTGCACGCCCTCTTCCACACTGATCCCAGTAGAAAGCCGTTCAGTCACATCCTTCACCGTTTCCTCTGATTCACGAAGCTTTGTTCTAAGTTCCTGTATTATTTGATCCCTTGCTTTGATTTGCACCCTCAAACAGTCCGGCGTATCACATACTTTACAAAACCAATTCCCGACATCACAATCCTCCTTTTTGAAGCCGAAGTGAAACCATTTCTCACATAGTCCACACTGAACACCGTTCATCAATGTTTTACTGCACGTCGAACACTTTAATGCTGCCACTGGATCATTTGCCTGATTCACATTTGGAGTAACAGGGCCTGGATTCACTTCCACTCCACCAATAACGAACAACGCAGCTATCACTAGGGCTATAAACCACAAGTTACTAGGGCCCGTACGCACACACAAACACCGGAAATCCCGACTACCCTTCGCACACCACAGTCCGATCCTCGCGCGATAACACTCCAGAGAACAACCCATTTCAGCACACCTGAGAGCTCGGGAAAAACACGACCTTTCACTTTGACTTCCAACTGCCAACTGGTGCTGCTTCCTGCACATAAGCGGGATTGTTACGAGTTCCACGTTCTCTCCAGATGAGGTAACGACGATTGTCTGGCTGAACACAAAATCTTGACTCATCTGTGAACAAAACCCGGCACCATTCGTTACGACGCCAATCATGATGTTCCTCCGCCCAGTTTCTGCGGGCTAAACGGTAGCGTGGTTTTAATGGGACACACACCATAGGCCTCCGTGCGTCGAGGCCACTTTCCCGAAGGCGATTTAGGACTGTTTTTGCTGATATTGCGCGTCCTGTTGCCGCCTGGAGGGTGCGTTGCAGCTGAGTTGCATTCAGCCTCCAGTCTCGACGGGCTGTTGACCGGAGATAACGGTCATCTCTTACTGATGTTACCCATGGACGACCTTGGCCTGGCCTTCTTTTAATGGTTCCTGTTGTCTGAAATCGCGTCCAGGTTCTGGAAATTACACTTTGGGACACTCCAATAGCTGCAGCCACCTCCCTCTGTATCTGTCCCGCTTCCAACCTTCCTATGGCTCTCCACGCCATACTTTCGGGTAAGTCACGTTGTTGTTGCATTGCACTGCCTACTCACTACACCATCTGAACCCAACTGCTTGTGTCATTCGTTTGGTAGAGTAAACACAAGCCCACACCAACCCCCTCTGCAGCAACTTTCTGTTGTTACCACTATCTCGGTTGCTGTAATGTTTTTGTCTCCACTCCGTAGAACCGACAGACAGACGTCGAACCATTTTAGGTCATTCTGCCGATGACAATACATCAGAACCTAGATATCTCAACTGATCCCCTAATTGTTTTGACCAGTGTAGTATTATTTATTTACATAGTTTACGCCCACATTGGAGCACTTAAATCAATCCATATACACTACAGTCTTTACATTATTAGAGTTGTAATGGCTTCTCAACTTCCTCTTCTCCCAGAGCTTCTTTAATCTCTCCGACCTGGCCGCCCTCTCTTCATTTGTAATGGTGTACTGTTTTCGTTTGACTGTTTTTAATTTCAATCTTGTATCCCTACTTCTCAGAATCCTCTTCTCTTTTCTCTCTGCAATTTGTTTCATAATATTTAATAATATAATTAATATAATATAATAATAATATTTAATATTTTTAATATTTAATATTTTTTATATTTAATTTAATATTGTAATATTTAGCTCGTCTAAATCATTCAGTGTAGTATAATGCATTTTTTTTTACTGCATGGAGATTATCTACAACAGGGTCTAGGTTGCATAGAATTATAAAAAATACAATTTTCTTCTGATGTTCAACTTCAAAACAGAAAAATATATCGACCTAAAATCTGTTTTTGATTTTACAATGAAAAATCATTTGAATATATTCCAAAAGAAGGTATAGTGGGCAATTCACGTTTCTTGCTAAGGGTAGTTTCATCTTTTACCTTTGTAGGTATTCATAACATGCAATGTTTCTTTGAACCTCACCTGGCCTTGTATGCCTCAATTTGGTTTTTGTAGGTTTCTACCCATCAAACCCTTTACGAAATTCTTGTAGGATACAGTCGGCCACAGCACAGATATGACTCTATGTATAATACCAGGATGTATGGCTGGGGGACGATGCTATTATGCATTCCGACAGTTCTGGGCGAACTGTAATAGATGTCACCGAAGCGACAGTTTAGTTTGAGAATAAGTCTCATGTAGTCCCCAAGGCATCGGATATAAATGATATTGTGGAATGTAATTTGAGAGGGCATATCAAATTGTATGCAGATGATACAAATATCTTCTACACTGGGAAAGACATAATTGAAATCATACAAAATGTGCAACAAGATATAAATACTCTCTCACAATGGTTCCAGGCCAATAAATTAACAATGAACCTACATAAGACCAATTACATGGTAATTTCAAAACAAAGCATGAAAGAAATCACACATGACAAAATATATATAAATAATATTGAAATAAAAGAGGTTAATCAGGCAAAGTATTTAGGTCTAATCATCGACAAACACCTGACCTGGATTGAACACGTTGAACGAATTGCTAAGAAACTCTCACCTGTAGTAGGGATCCTAAGGAAACTTCGGTATCTTATTCCCCTAAACCTTGTAAAACAAATCTACTATTCACTTGTACATAGCAAGCTCCAATATTTAAATGTTATTTGGGCTCACTGCAGGAAATCCACACTGAATGATTTAATGACTATTCAGAATAGGGCTATTAGAAACATATTTAACCTTCCTTACTGCACTCCAGTAAAAGATCTGTACATCAGAAGTAAAATTCTACCCCTCAGCATAAGTGCAGAACTCCGAGCAGCTATGCTAATATACAAGATTAAACACAACACAATACTCTATAGCTCTCCCTACATCTTGAACTCGGACAATCATTCTTATGGAACTAGGCATGCGAAGGACGTAGCCTTATATATCATTCACTCTTCTAAATATGGTAGAAATAGTTTCAAGTTCTCTGCATCACAGTCATATAATAAACTTCCTGATGAAGTAAAAAGTGCACCAACTTTGTCGGTATTTAAGAGGAAAACTATGGAAGTATTGTGGGGAAAATTCGATGCATCTTAATACATCAAATAAGTTAAGTTATGTATTAGATTAAAAATCCTAAGTGCTTATCATTTTAAGAGACCTTGGTCTAAACAATCTTAGATATGGTATCAACCTTATAATAGGCCTATGTCCTTATTCATCAATTTGTGTTACCTTCAGAATTTTCTTCCTTGGTGTGTAAACACACATATTACTGTACAATTCCTCTGTACGAGCCTATGGCTCTTTGGAATTAATTGAATAAAATATCTATCTATCTATCTATCAAAAAAAAAAAAAAAAATGGCAAGGATATAAATAGGCTACTAATGAATAATATTTGGCAATGAAAGGAATCAATTTGCTTATGATAAGGAGAAACTAGTGCTTATTTTGGTGGAAATTGTGCATATTTAGAGATTACTGTAGAGGAGAGGATATTCACCTTGGGGAAGAACATAGGGGAGAGAGTTAACAAGGCAAACAAGTCACTGCACATGCTTTCGCGGGTGTCTAAATGATTTGGCAGGGCTTATCTGTCTCTAGTATGACCTCAGCTGGAGTATGTTGCAGGTGTGTGGGGTCCATTTCGAGGCATGATAGATGAGTTGAAATGGTACAAATGAAGGTACACAGGTACCGTATGTGATGGGGGACCAAAGGTGGAGAGTACGGTGCATAGAAATGATTCAGGATTCTGTTTGGAAAGGTTTGGCAGATGGACAATCCAGAATGATATTGGAGGACACGTTTCTAGTTTACAAGGGAGTGAATACACTGAAGGATATTTGAGGAAAATCGGTAAAGGTGTTGCTATATAGAGGAAGATTATTGCAAGTCTTGACAAATTATTCTAACTCAAAGGAATACTAACGATGGAAAATATTCCATTGTGGGCAGAGGGGAACCAGGTCTCTAAAGGACATCTTCAGCTCTAGTTAGTCAGCTATTGTTTTAAAGGGCGGAACAGTGAAGGTCATCTACCCTTATTTTCACCTCTAGATGTTCAGAGGTTTCAGAAGCCAATCTCAACTAAACAAGATTTGAGTAGATAAGTGGGTAACAATGAGTGTGTGTATTGGAGGGGATGGGTACGATTAATAATTATTATTTTAAATTTGATTTTTATCTTTGTATCTGCAGTAAGATCAATTGATTTTCAATGTTCTTGCAAATTTGCCTTAGGGAGTATGTTTATTTATCTGTCAAAAATATGAGCTGTAAATTATTATTAGCAAAAAGACAGATCTCCTTTTCATTGGGCAGTAGAAAGTTGTATACGTACTACTGAAAGACTTGTCATGTCCATAGGAAAGATTACAATGTTACACAAACATGGTAATAAAATACTACTGGTACTTACAATGGTAGAGAATTCTTCATGTTCACATTTGATGGATGGTTGATCCTCCATAACTGTATTGAAACTAGAAAGTATAAAACATGCCAATCATTGATAATTTGAATGTAACTGTAGTATTGTAGATGACTTATTTGTTACAGCGGGTAATATTAACTGGACATAGATGGTGATTCTCAATAATATCGACGCTACAAACAAACATCACTACATAAGCAATATGCAAATAGGGATATCCCACACAATACTACCTCAGTGTACTGCGAGAAAGTAAACATTCTAATTAGTGATGATTTGTGATTCAAAGGGCCAAAGTATTTGGTGCTAATTCAAGCTACAATAAGCCTCCATTCTTTTGAGTCTACTTCTATCAGCATAACAGGAAGCATATACAATATGTATGATAGGTTGGCATAGCCACACTGAGAAGTGTGGTGCCTTATTGGCCAGGCAGACAGAAGCAACTCTACAATACCACATTGTTCGTCCAGTGTTTGAATTTCATGACCTAATTGCTGAAAGACTTCATTTCTCATCATCGCGAACCATTTCCTGCAATCTGTCTAGTTTGCCTCCATCATATTCTGCATGTAAAGAGTAATACATTACCCTCCTCCCGGAATGCCAATCATTATTATACCAGATATTCATATCATAATGTGTAACCTAGTTGCAGGCTAATTAACTTAAATGCCTAAACTCCGATTTCATTTTAGGAATAAAGTTCCATTATAAAATTGCATGGAATTACCTACGGTATTGTAGGAAAACTTTTGATGATTTTATGAATGGAAATTTACTCCAGGTAAATATCACGACGGTTCCAAACTTAAGGCCACGGCCGCCTCATTCCTAATTGAATTGCAAACACACACACACACACACACTAGTAGGCTACAGTAACCACAATTACACAGCTATGATGCAAAATGCCACACACACCCATGAATACGGCGCTAAACGCCCACGATGGTAAAGCCCTCCAAGTAGAATTTAAGCTATTAACTTGATGAACGAACTTTGCAAGCCATCGACCAAGATGGAAATCGAACCTAAAACCTCTGGTTTAGTATGCCAATGCTCTGACCACTGAGGTGTTTGTACATTACACGTCGTTGAGGAATTAGAATATCTGCTTCTTACTAATATTCAATAACTACCGGTACTAATACACCTTACTCTTGGGTTACATCGCCCTCACTTCAAAAACGAACTCTATAACCGTAGGACGGAACGGAAGAGACTTAACAAGATAATTCCCATTCACAACCAGTAACATGAGGCAACACACACTTTACTTGTTTATCCTGGACAATGGAATATTGAAAATTTCATCCATAACCAGTAACATGAGGCAACACACACTTCACTTGTCTATCCCGGACAATATATATTGTGAATCTCATCAACAACCAGTAACATGAGGCAACACAAACTTTACCTGCCTATCCTGGATAATCGGATATTGTGAAACTGCACCAGACACCAACTGGTCCCTTTATTCCAAAATCTTGTTATGTTTATATTACTAGACGTTACTTATTGTACACCATACCTATATGTGGTGTATGATAGCGTGTTTCGTACCAAACAACTTGTCACACTACATGGGAGAGAAATCGAACCGTAAACCCTTTATAGTACGGTATTAAAAGATTTTGTAACTTTTGAGTGAACGTTGCATCAGAAACTGACGAGTGAGCACTACCTACTACCGGTACCGTACTCCTTAACGGCCAAGGAAAGTAATAGCCTATGGTTAAGGCTGTGTTTCTATCTCCCAAAATTTTAATAATGACACCCCAAAGAATATGGGTAAGAACGGTTACTCCAGCTTTGAATTCAATTCCGATCACGTCCACCGCCCACACGCCGCTTGCGCACGCATGCACTATGGCGCCTCCTGAGGAAGCTAAACGAACTAACTTTTTTGCGTGCGGGAAATTTGAACCGTAACCTGTGGCCAGCTGTAGCCTGTTCCCTCCCCCCCCCCCCCCCCCTCCCCCTCATTTCCCTCCTCCAGAGAATGTGTATTTCAATGGATAGTATCAATCTCATTTCTTTATTATGGCTTCATAGAACATATAACAAACTTAAGACTACTTGTCCCTTGCATGTGAGGAATAAAAGTTAATGATAATTATTGATTTAAGACCTAACATCTAGGTTATTGACCCACAAATTAATATAGGCATACACTGCTATAAATAGATTAAGAAAAAACACAGAAAATAAATATGAATAAAACCATCGCCACTTAAAAATACACCAAAACTTTGCTCTCACTAAATGGAATACTTAAAGGAAATCAGGATGTAAACAAGGAAATTGGAACAATATAAAATAATTACAAAATCAAGTCCGTATACTGTGTTGTATATTATACATTTCTCATTCTTACATAGCCTACATTCAGAAAACTGTACGGTACTTCATTTCAACAAATTATCATTTCAACATAGATTTGTCATTCCATTGCAGTGCCACCAAACATTACAACCTGTAAGAGAAAAAAAGTAATATAACCAAACATGGCAAAGTGCATCACTTAAGGAAAAATCATGAGAGACAACTGCAGTAACATTGGTCATGAATATTATGCACTCTTATTCAGTGCATCCAATAGGTCACCCACCACTGGATCTAACAGAATATGCAGTGGTGGCCATTGGCAGTTTTTAATCCCCCACCCCTTTTCACTTTGATATTACACAGTCCAGCCTAAATATTATTCATGCACCCAGACTAAACACAATGGTGATGTGTATTTGTCACAAGTACCAATTACCGAGCCGGCCCCCGTGGTGTTGGGCCTCTGCCTCTCACCCGGAGGTCCCGGGTTAGATTCCCAGCTCCATCAGGGATTTTTGAAACTGACGTGAGGGCAGGAACGGGGTGCACTCCGCCTCGTGAGGACATTTGAGTAGCTGTCTCACAGTGAGGCAGCGCCCCGATCACAAAAACCAAGATTAACGGCCAAGGGGACCCGATGTGCTGATCACGTGTCACCCCAATATCTGTAGGCCAAATGGCTGTGCAGCGGTCACTTGGTAGGCCTAGACCCTTCATGGGCTGTAGTGCCAGGGGTTATTACCAATTACCATAGTTAATCCAAAGAAAGCCTAGCACTATTTTTCAGAATTTACAATAATATAGTCACAAGAGGAATTAAATTATTCAAATGGCCAAACAAATTGTGTAGTTACTTAGAATTATCTTGCACGGCTTCTAGATTGAAGAAGAAAATAAAATAAATTCATTGTTTGCAGACTGTTATGCCTCTCAGTACCCAGTCTAGCATGCAAGCCTTTGTAAATAAACAAACAAATAAGCCTACAAGTTTAGTGATTAAATGGCATTTGGGTATTCACACTTATGACATATAGAGGTAATTTAATCCTTCTCTTCCCCAAAGGAGCTGTAAAATAGTGTTAGCCTCCCATATGCACATGGTTGATGAAGCTGCACAAAAATGTACAGGATAGAATTTAAGACCAGTATCACATAACACTGACCGACAGTAGCAGACATTTACAGACAAGATTTGCATTCTCCTCCGGTTGATGGGGGCCAGATGACAGCAATTTTCTACCCCTTAAAACAACTCCTCACACCCAGCTTATTGGCCGATACGGTTTGAGGAAGGTAGCCTAATGCTTCTCACTTGCTTTGACCTGTGGTATGATACGAATAAACACAACCCCATGGGGAACCTAAAGCAGGCTACTCGTCTTTCTTACAGCAGGAATCAAACCCAGTCCTTACAGTTGTGGATCTAACGCCTTGCATACTGAGCCACCAGGGCTCTTACATAGCCTAAAGATATGTAAAATAACTTACCTTCAATTAGAGCGGGTAGGCCTACATTATACAGCATGTAACAGGTCTTGCTGTTGAATAATTGTGATAGACTAGAAGATGCACTACAGTTGTACGGTGTCCCATTACCTGTAAAACAAAAAGAAACAGGCCACTGTTACCTATTGTATTTGCTTACTCCCATAACATTCTGGTAAAAGTACAATACGGTATCTCAGGACAGGGCCCTAATGAATAAACACAGTATTACTTGAATTTTTACATCACATTGAAGTACAAGTAGGTGCTATTATTCATCAAATAATATATATTTGAAAGAATTCTTACCTTATTAGATAATAATCCTGTGAAATATCACATTTGAACCATTAACAGCTGATGACGGAAAGACACACAAACTGAGTTCAAATTATACAGAGTGACGCCATGTTGGAGCGCCTAACCAATAGCACCGAACATTAGGCTTTAGCCAATAGGAAGCCTAAGCCAGGCTCACATGGCTGAACAGCGCCTCTTGAGAACACTAAAGGAACTCGTCATTGAACTTGCGGATGTCGGAAGCGACGGATCCATACAAGTTACACCCCCCTGTGGCACCCCGTCGTGTTCGTTAAGCCGCCATTTTGGTGGCCGGCACGGCCTAGGGTGGGGGCTTAACGAAGACGAGTGAATCAAAACTTTCTAAAATTTTTCCGAGCATGGTCGCCAATCAAAACGTCCCTGATTGGCTGAGCACTTATTGGGTCCTTCCCGCCACACTTACTTACTTATTTCCTTTCGCTCCGTGCGGAGCATAGGGCATCCAAGAATGATTTCCATCGGGCTCTGTTTGTAGCCAAGTTCTTCACTACCCTCCAAGTCTTTCCCGCTTTTCTGGCCTCCTCTTCAATGGTGCGTTTCCAGGTGTTCCTTGGTCTTCCCCGTCTCCGAGCCCCTTGAGGATTCCAGTCCAGAGCTCTCCTTTCTACTGCATCATTCTGTTTCCGCAGAGTATGCCCAATCCAGCCCCATTTCCTCCGTTTAATTTGGACTTCTATAGGTTGTTGGTTAGCCCTTTGCCACAGCTCTTCGTTTGGGATTATATCTGGCCATCGTATACACAGAATTCGACGCAGACAACGATTGATGAATACTTGATGTTGGTGGCTGATAGGATTGGTAACTTTCCATGTTTCACATGCATACAATAGGACAGCTTTCACATTGGTATTAAAAAGTCTGATTTTCGTCTTCCTGGATATGTTACGGTTTCTCCATACTGGATACAGCTGCACAAAAGCCCCATTTGCCTTTCTTATTCTGCTCTTGACATCCTCCTCAGCCCCTCCACTTCTCGTTACCACGCTTCCCAAGTAAACAAATGTATCCACCTGTTCTACATCTACTCCTCCCACAGTGAGACCAGCCTGTACTGTGGAGTTCACTCTCAGCTCCTTTGTCTTCTTTGGGTGTATCTTAAGTCCAACCTTAGCAGCTTCAAGTTCTAAGTTTGCCAGTTTTCCCTCTATGTCTCTAAAGCGCTGTGCTAGCATACAGATGTCATCAGCAAAATCAAGATCCTCCAACCTGTCTCGAAGTCCCCACTGTATCCCTCTCTTCCTTCTTCTCCCCACCTTCCTAAGAGTATTATCAAGAACAATCAGGAACAAAGTGGGAGAAAGTATACATCCTTGTCGTACTCCAGTCTGGATGGCCAATGGCTGGGATAGCTGACCCTCATGCAGGACTTGACATTCATAACCAGAATACATCTCTCGTATGATGTTAACTATTTTACTTGGTATACCATATTCCTTTAAGGTCTCCCACATGACCTTCCTATTAATGGAATCAAAGGCCTTCTCAAAATCTATAAATGTGATGTACAGTGCTGCTTGCCATTCGTTACTCTGCTCCACAATAATCCGTAAAGTGTTAATTAAGTCCACACAACTACGGTGCTCCCTAAATCCAGCTTGTTCTTTCCTCAACTTCGACTCGATAGACTTCTTCACGTGATTCAAGATTATCCTGAGAAATACTTTGCTTGGTACGGATAGTAAGGTAATACCTCTCCAGTTGTTACAATTCGTCAAGTCACCCTTCTTTGGGATTTTAACAATCACACCTTTCTTCCATTCCGTAGGCAGCTTCTCTTCAAACCAGATCTTTTCCATCAATGGCTTCAGGATATTAGCTGTGGTGTCCATGTCTATCTTGAGGACATCTGGCGAAATGTTGTCGACACCGGGGGCTTTTCCATTCTTCAGCTGTAGCAAGGCTTCTTTGATTTCAGCACAAGTTGGGCTGTGCAAAAGAATATTTGGATCAGAATTATCAGGTTCATCATTCCTCTCTTCGTGGTGTTCATTAATCCCTCGATCAACATTAAAATTTTCGGTGAAGTATTCCCTCCACCGTTCTTGTTGTTCTTCTTGAGTTGTGAGTAAACTTCCCTGTTTGTCTTTTATGGGTCGATTCTTTCGGAAACTTTTCTTGGACAGCACTTTTGTGATGCGGTACATTTCTTTGCTGTCACCTTTTGATGCAGCATTTTCTGCCTTCTTCGCCATCTCATCGATCCAATTACTCTTATCTCTCTTCACACTCTTTTTGACTTCTTTGTCAACGACTGTGTATTCTGCTTGCACTTTTGCTTTCTGATGTCGAGTCTTACACATATTCAACCTCTCCATAATCATTTTCCTATGACTTATTGCCTCCCAAGTTTGTTCTGACATCCAATCCTTCTTGAGAGGATTGCTCTTTCCCAGGACTACTTCACTTGTATCAAGGATGATGTTCTTTACATTACTCCAGGAAGATTCAATATCAGTTTCTGCTGTATCAGATTGGAGTACCTGAAAACGATTTCTTAGCTCCAATTTAAATTCTTCTCTGACCTTCTCCTCCTTCAACTTCCTCACATCAAATCTCTTGCTCTGCTTTTCAAACCTCTTCTTTGCCACCATGATCTTCATCTTGAACTCAGCCAGCATAAGGTGGTGATCACTGCTAGCATCAGCTCCTCTCTTATTCCGAACATCGGTGAGCGATCTTCTGAATCTCCTACTCACTGCGATGTGGTCAATTTGGTTCTCAGTGTCATGATCAGGGGAAATCCACGTGATCTTATGACACCTCTTATGGGGAAACAAAGTACCTCCAATAACAAGGTCATGGCTAGCACAGAAGTTTGTGAACTTTTCCCCATTTCCATTCCTATCCCCAAGGCCATGTACACCCTTCACATGCTCTAGTCCCTCGTTGTTCTCTCCTACCTTAGCATTAAGGTCACCCATTATTATAATCACATCTCTCTTACTGCTTTTCTTTACTGTCTCATGTAGAAGGGAGTAGAATGCTTCCTTAAGTTCTTCTTCTGATGGTTCCATGGGTGCATAGCATTGTATAATCGTAACATTGCGAATGCGAGTCTTAAATCGTGCTGATAATATTCGCTCGGAAATGGGTTGCCAACTTATAAGGCTTTTCTTTGCATGTTCAGTAAGCAAAAGACCAACTCCATCTCTGCGTTCCGCATTCTCCTCGCTCCTCCCAGAGTATATGAGGGTAAGTCCTTCATAAGTTTTTATCTCACCAAAATCTGGCCATCTTATCTCACTGAGCCCAAGTATATCAAGTTTATACGAGATCATTTCTCTGGTCACCTGCCTCAGCCTACTACTCTCACCCAGAGTCCTCACATTCCAGAAACCTATTCGTGTCTTCCTTTTCGTGCCGAAAGTTGTCAACATGAGATCCGTCCGGTTTTCATTCTTTTCAGTTTCTTTAATAAACAATTTCGGAGAGTGCGAGTTATTAGCCCACAGCTTCCTAGTTTTCTGGTAGGGCTGCCACCTTAAGGACTGAAAACGAGCCCCCGCAGTTTTCCAACCGTACCACTGAATTACAGCTCCGCCTGGATATAACCTACTGATGACGCTGCTGCCCACCATCATGGTGTAGTCTGTCATTTAGTCTGGTCTCTCACCCTCGACCTTACCGGCATGGGTGACCCTGCCAGGAGCCGAAGCTCCCGCCGGCATTGCTCTCGGGATCACTGAAACACACAAGCCTCCCCACCACGTCGAGGTACCAGACCATGGGGGAGGTTCCCGCCACACAGTCGCAATCAATTACGCCATTAACCTCAACTTTAAACATAACCTACGTTACTTAAATTACAAATATTAATGTTGGTGAAGGGTGGGTGACTTGTGGATTAGATAAGCCATTTTTAGTGTTGCTTTCTATAGATTTGTGGGTGGCATTGTGGTTTTTTGGCAATCTCGTTATCTTGTAGACATTAAGATAAATAGTTCTATTTCGGGGGCCTATCACTCAGTAGCGGTTTATCACAACAGTAGCCCACTATTACGAATAGCTGTACTTTATGAAGATTTTTCTGCACCTTCGCGAAATAGTGGCGGTGGTTTGAGATTATTTTTGACTACCATTATGGGGTTTTAATAGTTTTTCATAGAGCATTTTTGTTGTCTTGTAGGTATGATTGATTTGACATGTTAGGCCTGCATGTACAGGTTGTTTTTTTCTTCTGGTTTTGGGAATAATGCTCATTACTATAAAGTGCAACCGTGTTGACCGACTGAAAGACATTGAATATTTTGTTTACTAAGGCAACACTGAAATATGGGTTCCAACATGATATGGACTTGGAACTTATGTTCGCTTAGCAAAATAATGATACATTAACAAGTCATCCTTGTAACCTCTGCAAATAATAAAATTATTTCCCATCCGATATAGGCCTATTCATGTTGAACGGTAGAAAGTTATCATATTGGAAATATAACCCTTTAAATGTGAATTACGTTGTATTGATCAGGCAGAACCTATCCCTCTTTTAGTGCATAATTGTTCAATCAATACGGAACCATGACAAATATGAATATAATATCTGTTCCCGAAGGAAACAGGATGTAAAATTGTCCGATTGAGCTATGTACATTAACAAATTAACAAAGAAATTTGATAAAATGGTCCGGCTAGCTCAAAACAGTTGCCAGCGTTTCTCCCAAGTGTACCAATGGGCTCTTCAGTTGGTTATGGTACACCTCACCAAGACGCGTGGCAAGTACATACTGAAAAGGCCGCTGGAAGGCACTAAATGTCGCCACGAGCAGCGCCAATGTACTACGGAAGCCAAAACTTCCTTTCAAAAATAATGTTAGCTTACCTTGCTAATCCATATTGGAAATATCTGTTCCCGAAGGAAACAGGATGTAAAATTGTCCGATTGAGCTATGTACATTAACAAATAGGCTAAAACCGCTTTTTATATGCTGTGTTAAAACGTGGGATTGTTTTACAGTGGTAGGCCGTCATTTTTATATTTCAGCGATATAATGTTGTCTAATGCAATATAAGGGAGTAGGGTATGCAGTAGACGTTTTTGTTTACACTAGTAGGCGTGAGAAATCTGTAAAAATATGGCACCGGGACTTAGGTCTAGAGATGACAGCGTGTGATGTGCGGTAAATTTGTACTTGCCACGCGTCTTGGTGAGGTGTACCATAACCAACTGAAGAGCCCATTGGTACACTGGGGCGAAACGTTGGCAACTGTATTGAGCTAGCCGGACCATTTTATCAAATTTCTTTGTGAATTTGTTAATGTACATAGCTCAATCGGACAATTTTACACCCTGTTTCCTTCGGGAACAGATATTTCCAATATGGATTAGCAAGGTAAGCTAACATTATTTTTGAAAGGAAGTTTTGGCTTCCGTAGTACATTGGCGCTGCTCATGGCGAAATTTAGTGCCTTGCAGCGGCCTTCTCAGTATGTACTTGCCACGCGTCTTGGTGAGGTGTACCATAACCAACTGAAGAGCCCATTGGTACACTGGGGCGAAACGCTGGCAACTGTTTTGAGCTAGCCGGACCATTTTATCAAATTTCTTTGTGAATTTGTTAATGTACATAGCTCAATCGGACAATTTTACATCCTGTTTCCTTCGGGAACAGATATTTCCAATATGGATTAGCAAGGTAAGCTAACATTATTTTTGAAAGGAAGTTTTGGCTTCCGTAGTACATTGGCGCTGCTCTTGGCGACATTCAGTGCCTTGCAGCGGCCTTCTCAGTATGTACTTGCCACGCGTCTTGGTGAGTGTACCATAACCAACTGAAGAGCCCATTGGTACACTGGGGCGAAACGCTGGCAACTGTTTTGAGCTAGCCGGACCATTTTATCAAATTTCTTTGTGAATTTGTTAAGAAAGTTATCAATCTTTATTAAGGCAACACTGAAAAATGTTCATTTTGATCTAGCCTACTTACTCGGAGTCATCAGCATCAATGTCCCTAGAGGTTCAGTTTTTTAAATTCTCCCTTTCCTATGGTCAAATAACACATGAATGTTCCCTATTTTTCTTAAGGGGATTCAATGACCGTATGCTGAACTAATTAAGAATAAGGCATGTACCCCAACCCCTTAAAATATGAAGTTGTCAGGATAAAAATCATGTCCATAGCCATCAGAAGCTTGAGAACACTGAGATCAGGAGAATGTTAATCAACCATGGATGCTAGACCAGAAAGTCTTAAAGAGGAATGTTTCATTTAGAGGCTTGGAACATCATGATCAAGACCCCTGTACTTGGGTGTGTGCTCAATCTGTTTGAAAACCCGTTGACAGATCATGAGTTAATCTGTGGCTGGAATCCACTCATTCCTATGCTAAGCTGTGAGCACTGGGCACCATTAGTGTTCTGTAACTACTGTATCAATTTCTGAAAGTTGTGTCATAGGCCTATGCATAGACAAGTCGCTGAGAATGTTCTCTGAATGGTGAATACCAGTAGGCTAGCCTACTTAGCTGCCTCCTTCACTAGCATTTCCAGGCACCCGGTTAGTTGGTAAAATGAAATGAAAATCCACAGCCTGCTTCCAGTCTCCGACCGGGTCAGGAATGGAATGAATGAAGCCCCCATCTAGCGGCGAGGATATGAACTGTGCCGGCTGCCGAGGCCTGACGCACTCCTCTGGGGCAATGATTAAATGAATGACAGATGAAATGAAATGATAGTGGAGAGTGTTGCTGGAATGAAATTATGACAGGGAAAACCGGAGTACCCGGAGAAAAACCTGTCTGCCTCCGTTCTGTCCAGCACAGATCTCACATGGAGTGACCGGGATTTGAACCACGGACCCAGCGGTGAGAGGCTGGCGTGCTGCCGCCTAAGCCACGGAGGCTTTAGTTGGTAAAATAAAATTGAAAAATCACTTGAATGGTTCAAGTTGTCCTTGATTGTCCTCGTGGAACAGTGTACATGTAGATGGAAGCAATGTGAGACCAACCACTAGGTAGCCTATGTCCCATTAGTTGGGAGTGTTAGGGAATGGGAGATTGGTTCAACATGTCAGCCTATGCAGGCGTGTGTATTCCATGGATGTAAGGTAAGCATTGCTTACCCAAGTAAAATAATGACGGGTACAATAATAATTTACTTTGGTTATAGTGATATTCCAGTCTCTGTGTCCTGTATTGTTTTAATGAACCCATTCACACTTCGTTGTTCTTTGATGCATACTGCGAGTTCCTTGCGGAGTCGCCTGCAGCAGCAGGTACTGCAGGGTGAGTGAAAGCGAAGGTTAGGAAGCAATTCCTTCAGTTACATACCTTAGGCCGAAACAAGGAGCGGTCAGTTTTCAAAGATAGTGTGTTGACTCGCCCATTATAGTTTGAAAAAGCGTGTCAGTGTTTGTGTAAAACCGCTTTTTATATGCTGTGTTAAAACGTGGGATTGTTTTACAGTGGTAGGCCGTCATTTTTATATTTCAGCGATATAATGTTGTCTAATGCAATATAAGGGAGTAGGGTATGCAGTAGACGTTTTTGTTTACACTAGTAGGCGTGAGAAATCTGTAAAAATATGGCACCGGGACTTGGGTCTAGAGATGACAGCGTGTGATGTGCGGTAAATTTGAGAACAAAATATTAATTTTATTAGGAAGTCGTCCAACTCCTCAATTGAGTAGGCCTATTAACGCGAATGCAAAAGCTTGTATTCGGTATTTTAACTAAATGTGTAACATTTATCATTGATTTCAATAATTGAGATAGATTTACTTTGTAAGTTCAAAATATCCCAACTGGGTCTTCAATAATTTTGAGAAGAAAACCATTGATTGCTTACCCTAAGTAAAATTCCACCACACGCCACTGAGCCTATGTTGTATATTTCATTAATGTATGGGATCTAAAAGTGTATCATAGGAATATTAAAGCAAGCCATAATATATTACCAGTTGGTCAATTGGATACAACAATTCGATGAAACATTCTGTTTATAATTAGGAAGTGTCGCAGGTAACCAGAGAAGCGACACAAGAAAAAACACCTGAGTCTTCCAGGCAGTTGTTATCAACTGTATTTCACATAGAGAAGAATAACTAAAATAGTTCCTCATGAAAAAAATAACTGGTCAATGACTTGAAAGACAGGAGTAAGGACTTATATGCTGTCAGTAAAAGTGGAATTAAGAAAGATGTCTGGAATATTTAAATCAGTAGTTGACAGCCAGGATTTTTAAAATTACCGTAGGTAATTGCACCATAATATGATTAGTAGCCTATGTGCAAGATTTTAAATGGTAGGTTTTTCTGTGAACCAAAAAACAGCTCTTAACATGGATTATTATTTTCTGTAGACTCCAACACAGCCTACCACCAGGGGAAAAAGAACTTGTTGGTGATGTTTAATGAGAGCAAATCTTGAAACACTGTGATTTAAGTGGTTGGTATTAAAAGTACCAAACTCGGTTGTAGTTCCCACCTTACTTTACGGATCTGAATCCTGGACATGCTACAGACGTCATTTTAAAAAGCTGGAGCAATATCACCAGCGTTGTTTGAGGAGAATTCTTCGTGTCACATGGCAAGACAAACGCACAAACACCAGCATTCTCGAAGAAGCACAGACTACCAGTGTTGAAGCCATGCTTTTAAAACGTCAGCTGCGATGGACAGGACACGTAATCCGCATGCCCAATAATCGCATTCCCAAGCAAGTGTTTTGCTCTGAACTAACTGAGGGCAAGCGCTGTGTGGGAGGTCCGAGGAAGCGATTCAAAGACGTACTAAAGGCTAATATGCAAATGTGCCATATTAATATCAACAACTGGGAGACCTTAGCTCTTGATCGCTCATCCTGGAGATCAATTGTTCATCGTGGTGCGATACTTTTTGAAGAAAACCGCCGACGTATGATAGAAGATCGGAGGCAACGCAGAAAGAACAGAGTGTTCATTAGAAGACAGGGAATGAATGCGGATGTCTCACCTGACCCTGATACTACCTGTCATCACTGCGGGAAACTGTGTCTCTCCCGCATTGGGCTTTTTAGTCACCTCCGGACTCATCGATGAAGAGTCATTCAGTATTGGAAGGCCAACCTACTCGAGACGAGTGTTTGCTATCATCATTAAAAGTTGTATAGGAAACATGAAAATGTGAATTCGCGCCCAAGTTTACGAAGCCTTGCCAGACTCAGCTGAAAGTATCTTCGATGCAAATCAAAATCTTTAGGACGACCTTTGACATGAGCACTATAATAGGCCTACATTTAGGATTGACATAGCTTGCAGTAGGTCTTAAGCTACTGTATGCACCTGGGCATGTTTAAAAAACTCAGCCTGCAGGTTAATAAGGTAGAATATTACTATAAATCTATCTCAAGCAAATCCAAGAAGTTACCAGACTGAGAAACTACATATCAATATTTAAAAAAAAAAGGGTGGCGGTGCAAGCTGCACTTTTAATCCTTGCTTCATTAGTTAAACCATAATATTTGTACATAAATACCGTAAGGACTTCACATTACAAACGGCCACTTAAATTATATGCCTTAGGCATAACCTACAAATTACATGTCATGAAATTGGTAAATTCAGACTGCAACATCAATACGCAATGATCAATAATGTAGTTTTATAGTGCAACTCAATATATTTCGAACTGATGATTAAACTGGTGGAAACGACAGCCAATTGATTTACATCCAAAGTAGTAGAAACTTTCAGTTGATCAGCAAGAGTATTGATTTGTACTTTTATTTTCACAAATTTTGATGAACAGTGTCACGCTACAATTTAAATATAAACGTACATACAATTCCTCATAAATAAATGATTTGCACTTCATACTGTCATGAACTGGAATAGATTTCTAGCAATTTAATTGATGTAGAAATCTATTCCTCTCGCCGCCATGTTGGTGATTTATTTTGTAAACAAACCAGCGGGCAGCCAATGGCTGTTAATAATTGCCAGCCAATAACAAGCCAGGATGATGCGGATCATAATTCGCGTTTCACTCTCATTTGCGTTTTAACTTGAGGTGAAGAATCAGCTGTTCATTAACGCCACGGGGTGCCATTATTAAAATTTTGGGAGATAGAAACACACCCTAAATACGCTCGCTCTAACCTTAGCCTCCGAGCAATGAAAACCTACCCAATAGCCACCGGGAGGCGTATATTGAAAAGCTAGACACCACAGAGCGGGCGATTCATACGCTCTTCCCATTGGTCGGAACGTGTGATCGGGCTAGTGCCCCAGAGAGAATCTTGAAGGGCATATCTTTGACATGAGAACCCTTTGAGATTCTTTGGTCTTGACTGTTTACGATACGATACGATGAAAGGAGATGCAGCCATCTTTAAGTTAAGTTGTGGATGATTTGTTTGTTGGTGAGTGTGTGTTTTTACGCCCTTCAAATAATTGTTCTGAAGAATTGATGTACCGTACATCATGCTGCGAATGCTCACGAAGCCCTGATAATTATCTGTAAGGTTCTTATAATGTATTGTAGTCAAAAGTCCGTAAGGGTAGACTACTAATGATGATAATAATTAATACCTACATTTCTAGCAGCCAATAGCCTTATTTGATATTATGGGAGTCATTACAAATTGAAATTACTGTCCATTATCACTACTGCACTGAAAATATGTGCTAAATTACGTAAATATGAAGATAATAATAATAATGAAAAGTAATCGGGTTAGTCCCACATAGAGGCTACACGACCACGCTGTCGTAAAGCTCAGAAACACGTCTTATATAGCTATCTATAGTTATCTTTTGAGTATTACTACAATGAAGTGATATGCATGTCTTGACTGATACTAAATAAGTAAATTGCAGATGCACTGACACGTAATGTGAACCAGGCCCAGGATGTTATTCACTAATGGTCTGTCATCTCTTTTTTTTTTGGTAATTTTTAGGGAGTGATGAACCTGGATCCTACAATAGCACTTCGATAATGTATGTCATTTTCATGATTTTCAGACGTTATTTTATATTCTGGGAGTCATTACCAGTTGAAATTAGCCTACTGTCTATTATCACTACTGCACTGAATATGTGTGCTAAATTACGTAAATATGTGACGTTAGTCGTTATTTCTTGTTCATTCTATGACTGCAATTGTCATTGCTCAACCACTTCTGAAAGAGGCACATTAGGTGTTTTCAACTGTTACCGACACTCGCACAGGTGTGTACATTGACGTCAGGTTACCGTTGCCAATGTATGTTACACAAAATATACTAGTCTACACGGGTCAAGCATAGGGAGCGAGAATCTATTGGCTTGCGAAGCCGAGCAAGAAACTACCGGCTTCTGTCTGGCCGAAAATTACTGCTTGTACCACAAGCAAGGGGGTCTGGGGTGTTAGCTCCAGGTTAGGTTTGTTTTTGTATGTAGGCCTAAAGTCTTAATAAGATAGAATTTATGACCACTACTAGGTTAGGCACTGTCTGGCTGAAAATAACTGCTGGTAGGCCTACTGCAAGCGAGGGTCTGAGGCATTAGCACAGCATAAAACAAACAGCACATGGCTGGCGAGGTTAGAAAAACGTACAGTGGTGCAAGTTTTGATCGCTTTTGCACCGACTACACCGGATATGTGTGCTAAGTCACGTAAATATGTGTTTTTATTTATTGTTTATTTAACAACCAGAGGTTCGTCAGATGTTCATCAGCGTATTTAGTATGTGAAACAGCCGCAGCGAGCGCTCACGAGGCGCACACATTGATGTCAGTAGTTGCCAACATGTCCGATACAAAATACATCACACACACACGTAATGTAATTATGTGAAAATAGAAATAATAGGGCTTTTGTGTATTAATTGCATTTGTAAATAATCCTTATATGAGGCAATGGTTCCACCTTCACTTTACCGCAATCCCCTGTAGCGAGGTTTGGGGACTGTATGGATGTAAAATACTAATGAACTAAATTGGGTGTCTGGACTAGGCACCCTGTTCAGTCTCTAACGCGCATCATTCGTGCGCAGCACTCAGTTCATTACATAGTGCGCCGTATTGAATCGTTTATTAACCATGGATTGTGGAAATTGCCTCATAACGATCTGTAATTTCAATCGGCGGTTCTGTGATCAACCAAAGAAGTTGCTGCAGCTATTGCCACAACACAATTTAATACCAAAATCACTACCGTGCGCGAAATGCCATCGTCAAGTGGAAGTTATTTGGATAAGACATAACCTAGCTGTAACCTGCAACAAGAGACTACCCGGACATCCCAAAAAGTTTTGTAATTTCAAGGAATTTCGCTTCTTTGTAATGATTTTTTTTTCCACAGCCGAAATGAGTGTTTTTTTTTTTATCTGCTCTGTAATTACTATGCAGCATATCGCTCCGCTGTAATAAATATGTGTACTTTTTTGTACAACTGTGGTTTTGACAATGGTTACAGCCTAACGCACCCGGATCAATGGTGCCTCGTGCCACTCGGCCGATTGGTATTAGACTCAATAGCTCGTGTACAGAAATGGGAGTGGCTGTAGGCAATGGCGTACCGACGGGGGGTTTAGGGTTTAAACCCCCCCCCGAGACATTAGTTTACATGACTCCTTATATTGTCCCATCTATCACCTGGAAAATGTTTTGAATTGCTGCCAGTGAGGCTTCTTTAGGCTACTCCTTTGTAATATATTTTTAATGTGAACACGTTCTTCACGTGGTAAATGACCTTCACCCAACTCGCAACGAGACTTCTCCAGCTTTGGCGCTAGCTACTGGTTATGGCCTGGGGTAAACACCCTTAAACTACTTGTTAAACGGAGCAAGAGGGGCAGATGACCTCGCTGTTCTTCCACTTAAAGCAATAATAACTAACTACACTAGGCGAAATATCAAATTGTTGTTTTACTGTTAAAGTGTGCGATTGGTAACTATCGTAACGCAGCTTCGTTCTGCTTTAAACGTGCATATCTGTGAACTGCCAGATCGTGAGTCACACTTTTTTTCCGAGTTTATTTGTAATGCATAATGGATCGATTTATTATTAAAAAACCAAGAGTAGATGTTACATGCAACACTGCCATTGCAAGTAGTTCATCTTTAAGAATTGAAAATGAACTTGAAGAATTATCGGCTACTACCAAGCCGGCTACCGACCAAATACATCGAACAGACTTAGGAGGTTATGCTGGCCAACAGGTGTGTTAACAATATGATTCATGATAATCGCTATTTCTGTAACTGATTTGCATTTCGATGCTTTACCTATTATGTTATACCGGTATTTGTATGGCCTTGGCCTATGTATGTGTCGGTACATATTAATTATTTCAATGTTGTGATTTACTTTTTTCTTTAGATTGATGATTATCTGAAAAATGAACTGTTGGAAAATGCCTGGACACCTGGAAGCAATTTTAATTTCCCTTTATCGGGTCCAAGGAATCTGAAATTTCAGTTGAACTGGTTATCAGAGTGGAAATGGCTAGTTTACTCTCCTTCAAAGAACGGAGCCTTTTGTAAATATTGTTCGTTGTTTTGCACTGTTGTTGGGAAACAATCTTCATCGCCAGGTAAACTAGTAAAATTTCCTTACATGAACTGGAAAAATGCGATGGAGGATTTCAAAAAACACCAAGAAACCAAGTATCATATGTCATGTACGGAAAAGGCTGCGAACTTTCTCGCCATATACAAAGGTACAAAACCTGCTGTTGACGTAAGCTTGGATAGGGGTATTCAATCCAACATATTATGCAACAGGGAGAAACTCATACCAATAATTACATCTGTGATTTTCCTTGCTCGAATGGGCATTGCTTTCCGTGGTCACAGGGATTCGGGACCTGTAAATTTAGATGAGCCTCTCAAGAAAGGGGAGGGAAATTTCAGGTCTCTTCTCAAGTTTCGAGCAGAAGCTGGTGATACAATACTAAAGGAACATTTGATGACAGCATCCTTAAATGCAACATACGTAAGCCCACGGATTCAGAATGAAATTATTTCATCTTTGAATGACATTACATTGAAAAGGTTAGTCGATCAGGTGAAAAAAGCTAAATACTTTTCTGTTCTTGCTGACGAGACCACAGACATCAGTGGTGTGCAGCAAATGTCACTATGTGTCCGTTTCGTTCAAGATAATTCCGTACTTGAGGAATTTCTGCAATTTATTGCTATCAATGATGCTTCTGGGTTAGGCCTTGTGAATAGCATATTGTCTGGTTTGAAAAGTGTGGGACTGGATGCAGAATATCTCGTAGGCCAACGTTATGATGGAGCTAATGCCATGAGTGGATCCTACAGAGGTGCTCAGGCCATTGTACGAAAACAGTTTCCCAAAGCCCAGTATGTTCACTGTAGTGCTCACTGTTTAAACCTGGCCATTTCTGAAGGGTGTAGTGTTGCAGAGATTAGGAACTGTATGGGTACAATTGAAAGAGCTTATGCCTTTATTAGTACTTCACCAAAGAGGCAGGCTGTGTTGACAAATGAAGTTGAAAGTATGGAAGAGAAACCCCGAGTGAGTAAACTCAAGAAGTTATGTGCAACGAGATGGATTGAAAAGCACGAGTCTGTTCGTTCATTCATTGAACTTCTGAAACCGTTATTGTTGGCATTAGAAAAAATAGCAGCATGGGTTGATAAGAAGGCAGCTACAGATGCGCAACTTTTTCTGTGCGCTATCAGCAAATTTGAGTTCTTGATAAGTGTATTTGTCATTCATGAAGCATTTCAAATCACACTTCCTCTCAGCAAATACCGTCAAACTGAAAATTTGGATCTCAGTCAAGCAATCAACGCCTCCATGAATGTTAAGAGGTCTCTTGAAGAAATGAGGGCAGATGCAGACGCAAGGTTTTTGTGTGCATATAATTCGGATTTAGAGTTCTGCAAAGAATTTGGAGTGCCTGTAGTTCAGTCTCGAACTGTTGTTCAACAAACGATGAGGAACAAAGTTTCATCTAACGATCCGGAAGAATATTATAGGCGGGTTATTTTCATCCCATTTCTTGAAGAAACTATTTCATCACTTGATGATAAATTTGTCTCCCATAAAGAAACTCTTCAGCCATTGCAAACGCTAGTTACCACAACTGAAGACAAACTATCCAAGCAAAGAATAGCTGAAGTAGAAAATGTAGCTGAATTTTATGGACGTCCCCTTAATATTAGAGGCGAGCTACTTCTCTGGAAACAAACTCTGAAATCTATTGAAAAGAAGCCCAAGAGTGCTATAGATGCTTTGTCAATATGCAATAAGAACATGTTTCCAGTTGTGTATAACCTGCTTGTCATCATGGCTACCATACCTGTCACAACCTGCTTGTGTGAAAGATCGTTTTCGTCCTTAAAATTCTTGAAGAACTATTTAAGGAATTCAACTAGTGAAGAACGCCTTAATGGATTAGCTTTGATGTTCATTCATGATACTGTTGATGTTTCAATTGAGGAAGTACTGAATGACTTGTCTGTCAAACCTAGAAGGCTTGATATACGATTGAAGTAGACTTGTCTAAGTCCTTCAACAAATTCCAGGGCAAATATCTACTTAATCAGATTCTTTGGTTTAGCCCGATTGACAATTTAGACATTTCTTTTTTGTCCGTTTGTATCTAGTGCAATATCTATATTGGGCTAAACTCTTTTCCGTATTTTTTATTAATCTTTTATGTTTTCAATTGTTTGTAATATTGTTTAAAGTGCTGAAAAATATAGTTAAAATAGTTTTCATGCAAAGAGAATCATCATATATTCTTTCATTAGTATAGATCCCTCCTGTGGAGCTCACAAGCGACCGATCGTGCCAAATGAGCATTCAAATGAAAGAGAATAGACATTAGCAGTGACGAATTGCACTCTAATTTCATAAATATCAATAATTTCTTTAAAAAGTGACTTTTAAAAAAAATGTACGAAGTGTGAGATTTGTCGATACTGTTGCTGTAGGAAAATATGCTCCGTAATTGCTGTCCACTTCACATTTTGGACGCTGTGACGCCTGTTTCGTGTCATTTTAACATTATGAGGTCTTTCCTTTATAATTTTGCATGGATTTCAGAAACAGTAAGTCAAAGGAATGAGTACTCAAATCGTATAATTTCAAAAATATCGAATAACTGGTGAGTGTTACAGCTAAGATAAATCAATGGACTCAGCACACAAATGACATTAGCAGTGACGAATTCCATTCTAATTTCATAAATATCAATTTTCGTTAGAAGTGTGCGATTTGCAAATACTGGAGCTCTAACATGCTGCAATTAATTCTCTCATTATAAACCTATCGGGGAAGGGTGGTTTATGAACATGCGAGATTTCTCGCTTGGGTCCGGTAGTGTTTATTTAACTGAGTTGTTGCTTTTTATGAATTATATTTGAATTATCATTTTTATTATAGGACATTACTATGAATGAACCCCCCCTCAGAAGGAAATCCTGCATACGCCACTGGCTGTAGGCCCCTGTACGATCCGGACACCTAGCGAGGTGCCTCCATGGCAAGCCCCTCGGTTAGATCTACACCGAGGTCCTAAGGTGAACACGGATGCCTCCGTTTGAGGCAGTTCCACAGCATAGTTCACCAATTTCCAGACGCTAGCATTCTATACACCGATGGTTCGAAGGTGGACGAGAAGGTGGGTTGTGCCTACGTTATTGATGGTGCAAATACCAAAATCTCTTTGCCTGAGGCCTGTAGTGTGTTTACTGCGGAGCTCGTTGCCATCTATGAAGCTCCGCAGTTTGCACTACAGGATGCACGAATCCACTTTCTCGTGTGTACCGACTCTTTGAGTTCTTTGCAGTCAATTGCTACATGTTTCCTGCAACACCCCCTAGAGCAGCGAATCCACGACCTACTACCCGGGTTGTGCCGCGCTGACACTCCAATCACCTTTCTGTGGCTTCCAAGCCACATGGGAATTGCGGGAAATGAGATAGCGGATCAAGCTGCAAAAGAGGCGGTATCACTACCACCTCGACCAAAGGAGGTACCCGCTAGTGACATTCGCTCTCAGTTACGCCGGCAAGTACTGGCATTTTGGGAGCGTCAGTGGCAAACTGACCCAATTCCCAGTAAACTGAGAGCGATCAAGGGAACTACTTGCGTGTGGCGGAGCTCTTTCCGGGTACGGAGGGAGTCCGTCATTTTGTGTAGACTAAGGATAGGTCATACAAGATCCACCCACTCGTACCTAATGAGAAGGGAGGACACCCCACTTTGTACCTGTGGAGCCGTTTTCACCGTGGCCCACCTTTTAACCGAGTGTGTGGATCTTGCTGACTTACGAAGAAACCTTGGTTTGCAGATGACACTCAAACTTATATTAGCCGATGACGCGGTGGCTGCTGATACTTCATCTCGTCGTTTGTACCCACTACACTCTTTCCTCCACTTTCCCTTGCCCAAGTCGGTCGCGTTTCGTCGAGAATAGCACTTGTTCGGGTCCAAAGCCTCTACTCCACATGCACCATCCCCTCGCATCCCCTTTCACCTCGTCCATTTCGCTTCGGGTACCTTCGGCATACAGGGATGATAGTCGAAAATCAGCTCGAACGTTCTCTCATAGGCCTAAGGCAAGTAATGTACGATGGTGTTCAATCTGAGGGAGCATGTAAGTGACTGTCGCCAAAGAAATGCTCGTTAAGGCAAGGCATGCTCGTTTAGGATATAAAAATGCGCCTAAGGAGAGGGCAGCCGAAAAGAAAAGAAAATGAGGCCAAAGAAAAACAGGAGAGCAATATTGTAGACGAGGTAAAAGAGTTGAAAACCAAAAGAGTCAAATTGATGTTAGAAAAAGAAGCCAACCTAATTGATATTGAAGAACATTTAAAAGTGCTAAACAGTGGGTACTTGTAGAGAGTTATTCAAATAGAGGTGTGCAACGAAAGTTTTAAAGCTAGTGTGTTAGCTTTTCAAAATGTGATCGTACTTACTTTCGCTAAGAATGTAGCAAAAAGGTGTATACTCCGAGCCAAATGCATGGATTTCCTGTTTTAGTCCATCGATGTCTTTACCAGTGTCAGTCACTAAATTTTGTGTTTTCGATGTCTATATTTTTTCTCAGTATTGTTTATGTATTTTAAGTGTTAGTAATTATAGCAATAAGATCTTACGAGCAAAAAACATGTCTAGTGTACGTCAGGCGTCCATTAAGTCTTTTAAGTTTCAAACAATTCTTTTTGTTCTTCAATTTTGACCAGTATAGGATAAGGTATCAACGAATCCATGGCATACCAAACTTAGTGTCACCTATATCGCGTATGGATTTTGTAATCCATTGATGTCAGTCATGGCGCAGTCGTAAGACGTAAAAGATTACAAAGCCTTAATATGCAGATTAAAAAGTGATAAATATCTTTCTGTGTTGTCTGTGGGTCCGTGCAATACTTGTTTGCTTTCTAGACAATGAAAAGGGCTTTTGCAGTCAATCGATGTAAATAAGTCTGATAGCTTTTGAGTCCAATTAAATGGTTTCGTTGTGCCATTTTATTGATTACCTATTTTTAATTTCTTTCTTACCTTAGCAATAATTTTGAAAGAATCCGTGCCGTGTACGTTACTTACCCATCATATTATTTGACTGTTAGGCCATAGTTTTTAAGTCATTAGTTATAACAATTGCAATAACTTTTTGAATGTAAGAAGTTTCATTGCGAACTGAGTGTACTGACAAAGAAAGAAGTTAAAAATTATGTTCCTTGAATCCATTTTTTTAAATTATTTGCCGTGTTATTTTTTTTAGCATAACCGATTAATTTATTTAAAAAGTCAGATAAAGCCAGGTTTTTTCATGCCTTCTGAAGTGCTCATGGCATCTAAAACTGGGCTGATTCTTAAAATAAGCTTTTTGTTAAAATTCTTTCTTCAAGCCTTTTCTTTACAATCTCTGAAAAGAAACTCTTTTTCTGTGTGAGATAGCTCACATATCTCCTGTAATACAGTATCTGGAAAAAAGTTAGCATGGACGTGTATTTAAAGAAAAAGAAAAAAAATTAATCACCGTATGTCATGCGATTCGAAGATGTAAATCAGTAACTATCGTTTGATCAATTCTACGGGTTTTATTTTTAAAATATGTTCATACGGCGATCAGAATAACGTATTGGTGGTCAGGGAAAATGCAAATCTTGGTCTTGTAACAACCCTGTTTGTAGACAAGGAAGTCTGACACAATTGTGTCAATAACCGTCAAGAGTGCTTATCCTATT
This sequence comes from Meconema thalassinum, assembly GCA_946902985.2. Classification (NCBI taxonomy): domain Eukaryota; kingdom Metazoa; phylum Arthropoda; class Insecta; order Orthoptera; family Tettigoniidae; genus Meconema; species Meconema thalassinum. Next base: position 198,826,123 of record OX336395.1, read on the forward strand.
ACAGTACTTTGAATGTGTACCTTTATGGCCATTGGCTACAATAAAAGTTTATTAATGAAATGTATTAAAATAGCATCCAATTGTTCTTCACAAGACATACCAGGAGCTGTTAGCGACTGTATGTGCCTTCTAAATCCATCATATAAGACTCTTAATGCTCGGAAGATTCCACTTCTATTCTGCTTATCTGAAAGACCGAATTAATATGGGAGGAAAAAGATTCTAAAGACTTGAAAACGTCTGCCGCCCTACCTGATAGCACTGATTCAGCGAAATCGGAGCAGAAGTTTTAGAGTTTTTGCGAGACTAATGCAAGGCATTTGATTTATATATAGAGAGATAATCCAGGAAAAGTTGTTTTTTTAACATTTGAAATTGTATTTTGGTCCAATTTATTAATGGTGTATTATTTTATTATTGTTATAATTATTGATTTTATTTTGTTTTTAATAGGGACAGCTCAATGCTCGAAGCAACTGAAATGAAATTTCTACGAAGCATGGCACAGAAGACCACGAATAACAGAATTAGAAACGAGATGATAAGAGAGGAAGTAGGAGAGGAAGAAACCCTTCTCAATAAGATCCAGAAATCAAGACTCAAGTGGTTTGTCCACTTGAAGAGGATGCCTGCGAACAGAACTGGAAGAAGGGCATTCGAAAGTGAGGTGGAAGGAAGAAAGTCTGTGAGAAGACCAAGGGGAAAATGGATAGATTTAGTTGAAAAGGATGTGATGAAGAAAGGTCTATGTTGTGAAAAATAGGGGGGGGTCCATGTTGAAAAGCTACTTTATGTTCTGCCAAGGAACACTTTAACAATATAAATCTCCCACCACACCATAACACAGGTCTCACATGGGCGATGGGTGTCGCAGTGATTCATTCTCCAACATCCTCCCCACCCTGGTCTATCTTGAGGGGGATGACCAGATGGATTGGCCGTGTAAGATGGTTTCTGTCCAGGGTGCGAAGCATAACGGTTCTAGTTCTCCCGTCACGTCCTTCACGTAATTTTTCGACACGTGCCCTACTCCACATGTGTATTGGACGTGTGTCCTCTTGTAGAAGAACTAGGTCACCCACTAATTTTTGTACCACTGTCTCGGGGCTGACAAACTTAGTGGACATTCCGTCGTAACTGCAGCAAGTATTCTTTACTCAGTTTCCAGAAGTAGTTAGCTACTTGTTGGCGCAGTCTGAAGGTTCGTACTAAGTAATTCCTAGGTGGTTCTGGTCCAGTGGGTATCGTGGTGAGCCGATCGCCAACGAGAAAGTGGGCTGGAGTCGCTACGTCGCCAATGACACCATCTTGTGTCAGGGTTCTTGTATTTAAGGGGACACTATACTGAAATTCCATGAATTTCGAGGAAAATATCAAAGTTGGGTTTATGGCACTAATAAATACCCGATTATGTCCTCTATCAAAAAGCGTTTTTATTTTTTCAGTACCGCCATTTTTGAAGTCCTCAACACCTCTAATTGGCACTGTGGTGGCATTTCATTGTTCCGTGCGCTACTCGACACGCCCCCTCCAGTTACTGCTAAGAAATTATGTGTTTCTGACGTCTTTCTTATTGGGATTTTAAATGAAATTAAAGAATCGACTTGCAGAGGTGATGCTTTGCATCTTGATGCTCAGTTGTTATAGTACATGATCCATTATTAGTGAAATAAATACTTATAACCATGGTTTCAATTCCTTGCGCTGAAATTTATTTCATAATATTACTTTTTTTATAGTGCTACTGGTAGTAATAGATTGAACGTATGATATTTATAAGTTGAGTATGTAACCCTTATTTATATTGCATACGTATTTTGGACAGCACTCTACCCGGGTTGTTAGTAAACAGTGAAATTGGCGGTTGTGTTTGGATTGAGCTGTTTCAGAATCTTTCTTTTGTGAACTTTCGTGTATGTATTTTCTGTAATTGAATTATCAAGAATGCCTAGGAGTAGGAGATGTCCTGGAAAATGGCCCTGGAAGAGAAGGTCAACAGGTTTGGCTGTTTATTATAAGGTGGGAGTGTGTGTTGCTTCTGATATTTCAGAAAGCGACATGCATGTTAATTATAGGCCTATTTCATGTCCTGAAATGAAACATACTGATGGGGAAGGCAGTGTGATTTGCTCTTCTGGTACTTTCGAATGTAATTCGAATGATTCTGATACAATGGGCGAGCGTAAAATTAGGCCTACAGCCACTGGCAACATTCTCTACTTTCAGGCCTGAAAACATTGATGCAGATGACAGGGGGAATGATAATTTTATATTGTGCATAGGCCTAAGTCTGCACTTCAGGAACTTGTTAAAAGCTTGTTTTGCAGTCTGTGTTTAACTCCATCAGTGTATGTTGAAATGAGGGAGAATGAAGTCTGAAGGACATGACATACCTATGGTGGAGGGCAAATCTAAACTCGGTGAAGTTGCATAGATTTTTATTTTGCATTTTATGGCTTAGCAACATTTTAATGTTCTCTTTCATAAAGGAAGTCCCTCGTCATGCAGTGTTTGTCTGATACAAGTAAACTTTTACACAGAAGTACCTAGATAGTTGGTGCACAAATGTTAGTATGCATTTTTGCTGTGGAAGGTGATTCAACATTATTTTTGATCTACCAAATTCTGTTTCACTCATATATATATATATATTTTTAAATTTCAACATTGATTTTTAAGAAATTCAACAATTCTACATGCTAATGAATTTGTCACACAACTAACTGTGCCACTAACTTATGTTAGCATATCTATAAGAAGGTTTGTGAAAAATTTGGTACCAATTGGAAAAATATTGTGATGCAAGAGACTTTTTTTTATGATGGTGGTAAAATGACATTTAAAAAATTCTTACTCAAAAAGTTTTATATGTACAATATTCAAACTTCATAACATTACTACACTTAAAGAATCTCAGAAAAAAAACTGAAAAAAATTCATTGATAAATATAGAAGTTAGAAATTTCAGTATACGCTGCCGAAGTCTACGTCACTTTCGCTCCGTTGCTAAGTAACTGGAGCAATACAACATGGCTCACTTGTAGCTTGCTTCAGTCTTCGAGCCGTCATTATTTCCTATTTGTATCGTATAAAACTGTACATGCATGAATGTCCAGAGGCAAGAAAGCATAGAAAAGTATATTTTTCACAGTAATTTCACATAGTTGTCCAATAAAGTTGTAAAATATTGCATACGAGATGCACATTAAGTCTAAGAGCATAAGTCGTAGAAATGTAGCCTACGATATTTACCTTAAATTAAGTGAAAACATGAAAATACAACATTTCTGGATATTGTGAATCACGTCCCGTATGAATGATCAATACTACGGAAAATAAAGTACCCGTAGGCCCTACCAGTAAATGACGAATAAAATGAACTTAAGGTCTATCAAAGCATAAGGGAACAGTTTGAAACATTTGGATGAGAGTTTAGGCCAAATCTCATCAACGGCTATAGAAGAAACAAAGACTGCATTTCAATACAATTTGTGTGTTTGAAGATTAATCTCCAAGGCTGGAAATTGGTCTGCATGACTATGTTCCAATCCAAACAATGGAAATGAGGGTGATGGTTCTTATAGTACTGAAGAGTGGGTAAAAGATAATTAGGTTATTAGCCCATGGAGTAAGGAAATAAAACATAATTGGGCAATGATATAGAAATGTACACAATTCTTGGTGTAAAATATGTTCATTGCTTACCACAAGCCTCCAATTTAACTAGGTAGCTAACTCAGTGTAAAGGTACCGGTACAGTATGATCTCTCTGACAGCCTTACTAATGCAGAGGTAGCCGTATTATACCTTAGGTTTGAGTTAAGCAATGAATTTAATGAGGTAGGCCTATACAAACAAAAACATTATCTAGAAAATATTTATGCTACCCACCCCTTCATGATTAAAATTCATTACTTGACCAACAAAACTAAATAAATTGAGCCAAGATTCCTGTCAGGGGCTAATGGCCTCAATAACCACCAACACCACCTACCTACCATTTGGTACCGTATTACATAATTCACCACAACCTGTGATAAAATGACCAGTTACAACTCCAATTAAACTCAGTTGCTCAGTAACAAAAAGGTCTATTGTGAGGGGCGAAAAACAGATCCGCACTTCTGCAGGAGCATGTAAGTTGAATCGCAGGGGAGTAGCCTACTTCCCAATAATATACCAGTATTTCCTGATATCCATTAAAGATGTTTGGTATAAACATTGCAGTTAGGTATTAAGCCTCGATATTTTGAATAGCAATATAGTTTTATTATATCTCATAAATGTACAATACTGTAGCATTCCATAACTTAATTCAACTAGCCTAATTTTACTGTCCAATGTTTGAAAACTTGTCCAAATAAGTAATGCACAAGAAACTTAAGTACACACATACAGTAGGTTATTATATTTCCACTTTTATTGATAACTTTATAGCACCACTGACTTGTTGACTGATACTTCATGCTAAAACATTTAAAACATTTTCTAACAATCTTGACATGATGCCATGGTAGCCTGGTTCGCCACTATCCTCATCGCCTCATCTCTTAACACCACTGACTTTACACAGAAGTTTCCCTGACAATCACAACAAGACTTGCCACCCCATCACTTCAGAAATAAGCAGTATGCATTGGCTTGAATAATGTCACTGTACGGTAGAGCACATACTGTATCTTTGTTGCAGGGTGTAGGCCTAGGCTAATGGTACACGATAATTGTTTTCTGAAAGTGCAAAAAATAAAATATTTAGGCAGAAATTTTCAGTCTAGGATAGGCCTAATTGTTATTTGGAAACACAATTCACTGCTTAAATAAATTAAGTAAAAAAATCATTACTCAGAAAAGTTGTAGGAGAAAATTTATTGCTGTTAGTGAATCAGATGTAAGGTTATGTAGGTTGTCGTTTATAATACTTATAGTACATCATCATCATCATTTCCCCTTATCCAGCTCCTGCCGGGTCGGGGTATTTATGGCACTTCTCCACTTTCCTCTTTCCTTCCACCATTCTTCTTCCACGATCTTGTCCCAGTCCAGATTTCTTTTTCTTACGCCGTTCTTCACTGAATCCATCCACCTTGTTCTAGGTCTTCCTCTTGGTCTCTTACCCTTGCACTTCGCCTCCAGCATCTGTCTTGGTATTCTATTTTCCTCCATCCTCTTTACATGTCCAAACCACCTTAGTTTATTCTTCTCAATTCTCTCATTTAGTTTTCCCATCCCAACTTCCTTCCTAACATCTTCATTCCTCACTCTGTCTTTCCTATCATACTTCTTAGGAATTTCATTTCACTGGCTTGGATTCTACTCTCTTGCCTGCTTGTCAGGGTCCAAGTCTCAGCTGCATAAGTTAATATGGGTACATAGTACACTTTATACATTACCTCCTTGCTTTTCCTTGGTACTTCCTTATCCCAAACAAGTTTTCTTACACTTTGATAGAATGCATTGCTCTGCTGTACCCTCCTGCCAATCTCCATGTCCAACCTACCAGTTTGCATCAATTCACTTCCTAGGTATTTGAACGTGTCCACAATTTCCAAACTCTGACTTCCAATTTTCACAGTGCCCTTTCCTTGTCTTTCCCCTCTTGTCATCACCATGGTCTTGCTTTTCTCTATACTGATTTTCAGGCCATACTTCTGAATATTTTCGTTCAGTGCATCTAGTTGTTTTTGCACTTCTTCGGTGTTCCTTCCCCAGACCACAATATCATCTGCAAATAACAGTAACTTCATTTCTTTATGTTCATATGCTTCCTTTGTTTCCTTTACTATTTCATCCATCACCATTATGAACAAGAGAGGTGACAGCACACTCCCCTGTCTTAGTCCAGTCTTGTTCGTAAACCAATCTGTCTTTCCAACTGGGGTCAGTACCCTGCTAACACAGTTGTTGTACATTGCTTGCACCATTTCCAACATTTCTCTTCCCAGTCTCTTCTTAACCATGGTTTCCCATACCTTCTCTCTGGGGACACTATCATATGCCTTTTCTAGATCTATGAAAGTCATGATCAAATCCTCTCCATATTCCCAGTTCTTTTCCATCACCTGCCTCAAGCTAAAGATTGTGTCCACTGTGGATCTTCCAATCCTGAAGCCATACTGTTCCTCTTGCAACTCTCCTTCCACCTTTCTTCTCATTCTTCTTTCTAATATCCTTTCCAGTATTTTTACTATCTGTGATATGAGGGTGATCCCTCTATAGTTATCACACACCTTCTTGTCCCCCTTCTTAAACACTGGTATTATTAGCCCTTTCTTCCAGTCTTCTGGTACACATTTCCATTTCCACACACACTTTAGCAGTCGATACAGCCATTGCATACCAACAGGTCCAGCAGCCTTTATCATTTCTACACTGACTTCATCCACCCCTGTTGCTTTTCCCATCTTCATTTTCTGTACTGCTAATTCTACCTCCAGCATTGTTATATCATCTTCTGTTATAGAGTCGTCAGGTTGTGTCACTTCCATCTCACCAGTACAATTGCTCACATTCAAAAGCTTATCGAAATACTCCTTCCATCGTCCCTTTATCTCTTCTGGATGTGTTAACAACTCTCCATCTTCCTTTTTCACTAACTTTGTAGTAACTCTTTCTTTCCTCTTACTTCTTAGAAGCCCATACAGCATCCTTTTACTGCCACTTACATCTGTTTCCATTCTTCGTGTAAATTCTTCCCAACTTTTCTTCTTCTACCACTTTCTTACACCTCCGTTTGCTGTCGTGATACTTCCTTTTGCTTTCTTCTGTTTGATCTCGGTTCCATTCTTTCCATGCAGACTTCTTTTCTTTCACTGCTTTCCTCACTTCCTCATTCCACCATGGTGTCTCCTTCTCTTTCTCTCTTTTTGACGTCCTACCACAAGCACTCTCTGCTGCACCAACAAATGCCTTTTTAAAGTGAGACCATTCCTCTTCTATGTTTTCCACTTCATTAACTGGGATTTGTTGCTTCAATCTCTCCTGAAAATCTTCCTGTACAGTTTTGTCTTTCAATTTCCATACTTTTATTTTACTTTCTCTGATCTCCTTTAGGTTTTCCAATTTTTCCCATCTAAATTTTGCCACTACAGCTCTATGGTCCCCATCAAATGCTTCTCCTGGTAAAGCTGTCACATCTATCAGCTTTCTGCGATTAGTCCTTTCCACCAGAAAGTAGTCAATTACTGATTTTGTTCTTCTATCGCCCCAACCATATCTCGTAATTTTCCTGCTGTTTTTCTTCCGAAACCATGAATTACCCACTATCAGTCCATTCCTTTCACAAAAGTTTACAAGTTCCTCTCCTTCCCGGTTCTTTTTCCCATATCCATATGGTCCAATGACTTCTTCCTTTCCTTGTCTCTCGTTTCCAACTTGTGCATTCATATCTCCCATGATCACCACTTCTACATCTGAAATTACTCTTTCTACATCCTCCAGGAATACTTCAATATCTTCTTCTCTGTTTCCAGTCTGTGGTGCATACACTTGTATGAAGTCCATCACGTCATTTTTCATCTTCATTCTAATTTTCATTATTCTGTCACTCACACACTCGACCACTTCAACATACTCCTCCAGTTGTTTCGAGGTTATCAGTCCCACGCCATTTTTGGCCTCTTGGCCACCACTCCAGTATAATGTATATCCTTTCCTCAATTTCTTCCTTCCTTTACCTTTCCATTTCACTTCACTCAGCCCCATCAATCCAACATTCTCCCTCTCCATGAAGTCTACCACCTCCTCCACCTTGCCTGTCAGGGTCATGACATTCATGATTCCCACTTTCATTTCGGTTACTGGTCGCCCATTTCTCACAGTTCCCCCAGTACCAAAAGAACTGCGCGTCGCCTGCAGGGTACGCCCTAACCTTTTCCGATTCATTCGAAGTGCCATTTCCATTTTAGGCTATTATTACGATGGGGTCGCCATTCCCAAAGGCATTTTATGAAGCTACTGCCAGCTATTATACAGGCCGCCCCTAACATGGGAAACAGACGCCCTTGCAGCCGCCCCTAACCTGGGAAACAGACGCTGCCGATTGATGCTGTACTCATACTATTCCCTGAGTACTGGGTTGCCTCTTCCGCAATCTCCACCGTTTCGAAGTCCATCTTCTCCGCTGCAGATTCCGTTGAGGTCTTCGCACGTAACCCTGTGCACGGGGCCTATGTTATACCCCATAGGACTGGGTCCTCACCAGAACTTAGCCGGTACTGTAGTTCCATGGTATATTACAGTACTGTTGCCCACCCCCGCGATGTGGACGTGCCTGGCAAGAGTTATCCATGTAGCCAATTAAAATTGCCTCATGGACCGGGTTAAGGAGCTGTCTAAATCCAGCCTCCAAGGCACTTATAGTACAAACCATATTTAATTACAACTACACTGCCCACATGAACCAAAAACCCCTTTATGTGCCATATTTGTCCTAAATATCTCCCTATATTAGATATCCACTAAATGATGTTATAAATAAATATTTATTTGTAGTACCCGCCATGCAATTCTTGCCTCGGGAGTGAGGTCGACTTTATTGATACTATCTCGCAAAATTCTCGCACTTTATCCATAAAATGTCACTCTTATTTTGTAGCTCCAACATTGTGGATGATCTTCACGGGAGGCGTTTGCCTTATTTCACGCATATTACATCTTTTTATCAACAAAATTCAAGACACTGCGCAGCCTTAATGCAGCTTCATATGTATAAAAACCTAGCAACCAGTTGTGTGGGTCCAATGTGGCTGCGCCCATGCAGCTGCTAGGCGCGTCACTTCGGATAGGCTGCATTACTAAGTGGTTAAAACATGGAAAATGTTCCTTCAGTGAACAATTCTTTTACCCAACCCATAACGAATAGAATAAGAAGTGATATCACTGGCCTAGTACGCCTGGTCCGCCACAGCGCAGCGCTGGCTCCGATCTGTGATGTAAGTTAGCATTGGCGCTTACGAGACTTTTAAAACCTTGCGACCTGTTTTACATGTTAAAACACCGCAAGATATCCTCATAGGCGCTAATAAGTTCGAAATCTCCACTTACTTTACTGTGCCCAATTATAATTTAATAAGTCGTCTCCTGTAATAGTCCAGTTTCGACAATAAGCAAAGATAGAGAGCAAGTACAAAATGCAATTAGTTTTGGCAGCTATCGGTAAATAAAAAAGAAAAGAACGGAAAAATTAACCTCGCTATCAGAAAGAATTTCTTCACATTTTTACACATTTTACATTCCCTTAACAGACTTGCAACACAGGAAAAAAAAAAAAGCCATACGAACGCAACTTTCAACTTTACCGTAGATTACTATAAATTTCAATAATAACCATAAATTTCACTCCACAAACACCAAAATCAGTAAACTACCATAATTTCAGAAGAACTTAACATTAAACAGACATAGAAGGCATAGTCATTACCCCTTCATAGAGTAGGCTCTTGCCTAAACCCGATCACGGCTCCTTCAACTTTATTTAGAATATTACAAAAATCAATTACCCTCGGGGGAACCTGTAACCTCTAGAGGGCGCGTCCCCAGGTGGCGGATAGGGGGGCCCTACAGCACTAGTAGGGCTGGTTCAAATACCCTCCAATAGAACCCGCGGACCAACAGGTAGCCCAATTCCTGGGGGCTTCACAATGCTGCAGTGGAGAAGGAGTCCTTCGGTACAGTGCAGTTGGCGGAAGTGGCATCCCAGTGCTCGGGAAATTGAGTAAAAGGTATCGCTCTCACTTCAGAGACTGATATCAACCATAGCGTCTGACCCGGAGCGGGCGGCTACAAACAGCGTCTGTTCCCCATGGGAGGGGCGGCTGATTTACTACCTGGCCGTAGGTATAAAAGGCTTGGCGTCAGCAAGGGCATGCGGCCGGAAAACTATGCCAAAACCAATATGACAGCGAATCTTAGTTTAGCCTCGGAAAATGCTAGGGCGTACCCCAGAAGCGACATGCAGGGATTTCGCCCGACCCCTGTAAGAAATGGGCTAGGGCTACTGGGTCACGAGCGAACCCGGCTAAAGAGGCTAGCTCAAAAATATGGTGAGTTACGAAGAATAGGCACACTGAATGTAGGAACAATGACTGGGAAAGGAAGGGAGTTAGTGGATCTCATGGAAAGGAGGAAGGTGAAAATATTGTGTGTACAAGAGACTAGATGGAAGGGAAATAGGGCTAGAGAGTTGGGTAGTGGCTATAAGCAGTGGAGCAGACAAGGATGGGAGGAATGGAGTGGGAATAATCCTCTCCCGAGACATAAAGGAGACCATAGTCCAAGTTAAGAGAAGAAGTGACAGGATAATGAGCATCAAACTGTGTCTTGATGGACAATTGGTAAACATTGTGTGTGTTTATGCTCCGCAAGTGGGTTGCGATGAGGAAGAGAAAATATCCTTCTGGGAAGATATGGATCGTGAGCTTGGAGATATACCAGCGAATGAAAGATTGATAGTGGGTGGTGACTTAAATGGACATGTCGGAAGGAGTCGAGATACAATCGAAAGAATACATGGAGGCTGGGGAGTAGGAGTGAGGAATGATGAAGGACATAGAATAGTGGATTGTGCGATGGCATATGATTTGGTGATTGTGAACACATGGTTCGAGAAAAATACAGGTCAATATATGACTTACAAGAGTGGGACCAGAGAAAGCCAGATGACTTCTTAATGTGTAAAAGGTCTCAATTAAGGGAAATACAAAACTGTAAAGTTTTTAATGGTGAAGCAGTGGCAGCACAGCATAGGACGGTAGTCATGGACTGGAAAATGAAGATTAGGAAGAAAGGCAGACCTGTGCGAGTCTTAACAAAAATTAAGTGGTGGAGATTAAATGAAGAGGCGTTGAAGGACCAGTTTAAGGAGAAAGTACTCAATGGAGTGGTTCTTTGCAATGATGTGCAGGAGTGGTGGGCGCACAACAGCAGTTTGATAAGGAGGGTAGGAACTGAAGTGCTAGGGAGAACTTGTGGCAAGAAACCACTAGCTGACAAAGAAACATGGTGGTGGAATGAGGAGGTACAGAAGATCGTGAAAGCCAAAAGTGATGCAAAGAAGTTATGGGATATGTCAGGTAGACAAGAGGATAAAGAGAACTACAAGAGATGTAATAAGGAAGCAAAGAAGGTAGTAGCACAGTCAAAGGCACAAATGATGGATCGGCTGTACGAAGAGTTGGAAACTACAGAAGGTGAAAGAAAAATTTTCAGAATAGCGCAGGCGAGAGATAAAGACAATAAGGACTACACCCAAATAAAGCAGATCAAAGATGAAAATGATCTAGTATTAACGGACCATTCCGACATCAAGTGCAGATGGAGAAACTACTATGGAAAACTTCTCAATGAAGAGAACCCAAGGGTATATTTAGGAGAAGGAGAAAAACACCAGGGTCTGACAATGGATATTAGAAAAGAAGAAGTAACATTAGCACTTAGGAAAATGAAAAACGGAAAGGCAACAGGACCCGATGAAATACCAGTTGAAGTGTGGAAGTATCTAGAGAAAGATGGAATCGTTGCTGGATTTAATGCAAAAAATGTACTCTCAGGAAACAATACCTGATGAATGGAGAGAAAGTATTTTAGTGCCTATATATAAAGAGAAGGGGGATATTCAGGACTGTGCCAACTACAGGGGCATTAAGTTAATGTCCCATGCCATGAAAATCTGGGAAAGAGTTATAGACAAGAGGATCCGGGAGGAGACTAGCATTGGCGAGCAACAATTCGGCTTCATGCCAGGAAAAGGGACCACAGACGCAGTGTTTGCCCTGAGACAAGTAATGGAAAAGTATCGTGAAAGACAGAAGGGATTACACTTCGCATTCATGGACCTAGAGAAAGCATATGACCGGGTGCCCCGAGGAGAAGTCTGGAGATGTTTACGAGCGAAGGGAGTCCCAGAGAAGTACGTGCAGTTGGTTCAGGAAATGTACAAAGACGCAAGAACACAGGTTAGAAGCAGCGTTGGACTTACAGATTGGATTCCGGTTCGAGTAGGTTTACACCAAGGTTCGCCTTTAAGTCCATATCTGTTTGACCTAATTCTGGACGAAATGTCTTGTGGATTACGAGACCAAGCCCCCTGGTGCATGATGTTTGCGGACGATATTGTGTTGTGTAGTACCACCAAAGATGTCATAGAAGAAAAACTGGAACAGTGGAGGGCAGCCTTGGAAGACAGAGGACTCAGGATTAGCAGGGAGAAGACAGAGTATATGAGGTTCAATACAGACCAAGACTGTGAGATCAGAATGCAAGGGGAAACGTTAAATAGAGTGGATGAGTTCAAATACCTGGGTTCGGTGGTGACTGGAGATGGAAATCCGGATCTGGAAGTGTCACACAGGATTCAGGTAGGATGGATGAACTGGAGGAAAATGTCAGGAGTGCTCTCTGACCGCAGGATCAAGCCTAAGGTTAAGGGGAAAATATATAAAACTGTCGTAAGACCTGCATTGCTGTATGGCTCTGAAACATGGCTGCACGCAAAACGCACACACACAGGCTTGACGTCACGGAAATGAAAATGCTCAGGTGGATGAGTGGAGTGACTAAGCGTGATAGAGTGGAAAATGTCAAAATAAGAGGAACATTGAAGGTTGGGGAAATATCTAAGAAGATACAAGAAAAGCGACTTCAATGGTACGGGCATGTGAGAAGAAGGGAGGAATCCTACGTGGGGAGGAAGATGCTAGACATGCAAATACAGGGAGTGAGAATGTGAGGCAGACCTAAACGAAGATGGATGGATTGTGTACAGGAGGACCTCAGAGAAAAACAGTTGTCAGAAGAGGATGTGCATAACCGGGCTAAATGGAGGAGAGCTGTCAGAAACATCGACCCCACATAGGAGTGGGAATGATGTAAAGAGAAAGAAGAAGATTACAAAAATCAATTATACCCATAAATTTCACTCCACAAACAAAAAAAAACAAAGTCAACCCCTGGCACTATCCAGCCCATGACGGGCTAAGGCCGACCAAGTGACCGCTGCCCAGCCATTTGGCCTGCAGATATTGGGGTGACGCGTGATCAGCGCGTCGGGTCCCCTCGGCCGTTAATCTTGGTATTCGTGATCGGGGCGCTGTCTCACTGTCAGACAGCTACTCAATTGTCCTCACGAGGCTGAGTGCACCCCGTTCCAACCCTCACGTCAGTTTTAAAATCCCTGACGGAGCCGGGGATCGAACCCGGGGCCTCCGGGTGAGAGGCAGGCGCGCTACCCCAACACCACGGGGCCGGCCACTCCACAAACACCAAAGTCAATCAACCATCATTTCAGAAGCACTTAACATTTAACAGACATAGAAGGCACAGTCATGACCCCTTCTTAGAATAGGCTATTGCCTAAAACTGATCACGCCTCCTTCAGCATTACGGTACACATATGTTTTTTAACTCATTGTCTTTTTATTCTCATCCCTTTCTTCACAGAAGTAGTCTTTAATGGCATCAAGAGCATTTTTATTTACACCATACTGGACAAATACTTAGGCAAATTAGGAAATATATGTGGAACAGAATAGTCTTTCAATCGCCAGTTGGTTCTTGGGAGAAGTACTACTTCCTTCCCTTCTATCACAAATTTGTCAAATTTAACAATTAAATCTTCTAAAAAGTGAGCATCACAGATGTAAGACTTTCCAGTAAGTTCCCTATCCTTCCCTGGTATGGCCCCTTTTCACTTGATAAAACGTTCCTTATCTTTAGGAGGTTTGAAAAAACGTCTGACCTCTTTACAGTCCCCATAGCCAGATCTACATCCTGGTACAAAAGAGCAAGGCATCTTCACTACTCACATTAAGCACTCATGAAAATGTAAGGGCTAAAATGCTGTTTACTTACATTAAATAACAATAAAATTAACACACGAAGATAACGTCAACACACCACAAGAAATTAAATTCCATTTCAGTTAATGCTTCCTACAAAAGCACTTCAGGTATTAATACTATGAAGTAATAGTGTAAGCACTTGTATATCAATCAACGTTTGCACAGAACACCACCAAAGCACTCCGACCGATTAAATACTTAATATATCGCACATAAACCCATAAACATATGTGGAAATCAACAATCTCAAGTCGACTGTAGCGCTGCGTAGCGGCGAGTGCCAACCCGATCCGTATTCATTACATGCTATTGAGGGAGAAGAGATCACACTTTATATTCTATTCGTTATGCCCAACCCCACTGACGAAATATGTCGTTGTGGAGAATCTCTGGTAAAATGTGTCGGGGAAACCTAAAATTATCATAACTAGTTAGTTTAGGTTCCAAATAACTGGACTAACAAAATATATTGCATTAAAAAAAATTGGGCAGATATGGGTTTAAGTCCCCCCCCTCAATTCTAGACCCGGTAAAAAATGCTACGCTACTACAGTCACCATGATGACTTTGGTGGCATAGTCGGTAGCATGTTGAACTGCTATGCCCAAGATCGCAGGTTCAAACCTGGCCGAAGTCATCGGATATTTAAGAGTATTAAAAGCCTTCAGTATGCCTTCCATCGGAGGGGAAGTAAAGCTGCCGGGTGCATATCAAAGACTTATGGCATCTAAAAGAACTTACCACGACAATTGATAGTGTGTAGCCAAATTTGTAGGTTATATTTGGTTAGAAACGCTCTATCAAGTTCCAACGTTCGCCGCTAGGTGTCTTGACATCTGGTAGCCAAAGTTGGAACTGCTTGAAATTGAATTTGTTGGGAGCCTATGGGCATTAAAAATACCCTGCTATGGCCATTAGCTGCAATTCAAATATAAATAAACTATTCGCCATGGAGTTGTTTTCAAATTCAACACACCCAACTACTTTTTGGACTGTTCCAAGTCCTGTAACTTATTTGTTCATTTTCAGCAATCTATATCAGTTGCTCATTTAGGTCAACTCCATTTCCAATTTAATTTTGCTATTTTTGAGAGACTAATGTTGTACTACCTCCTTTACAGGTGACCCAATGCACCAGTCATCAGTGTGCTGAACAACTCAATATTGCATTTGGCTACCATCCTGCAAAATCAGAATCTAAACCTTATATAAGTTCTCTGTTTATCTGCCAATAAATATGTTTTGTTTCCTGAGCGATCTAGCTAGCCTTGTGTGTTAGGGAGATACTGATTTACTAAATTTCAAATAAGTATATCGTCGTCGTAGGCCGATACTCGTATCCGAGTTTACGCTTTTCGCCTGCAGTTTCATAATCTTTAGTCCAGACGATGAAGATGGCGCTGACGGCTTATCAGGCCAATTCTCGCATAGAACATGCGACCACATATGTTGCATCCGATGGAGGGTGGAGGACGTGGTAGTATTTGACGTATCTTCTTCCTCTGGCGAATTTCCTCTTCCTGTCTACGACGTTCCTGCTCAAACTGTGCAACTGCAGCTGAGATGGTAGCATGCCAGCGAGGACGATCCAGTGCAAGAGTATGCCAAGTATTTGGGTTTATCTCTACTCTCCTCATGGTCTGCTTGAGTTGGTCTTTATATCGTTTTAAAGGAGCACCACATGGCCTCTTGCCAGTGTTGAGTTCACTATACAGGATTTGCCGAGGTAGTCTGCTGTCACTCATACGATGAATATGGCCTGCCCATCTAAGCCGATGACCACAATGGAGGCTTCAATACTGTTTGTCATTGCTTTCTCAAAGACTGCTCAAGTAAGTGTTTCACCATTTCCAGAGCTGAGCCAGATATGTCGATATCAAAATCTGGGGGGATGGTTCCAGGAACAGGCTGAGTTAGCACTTTGGTTTTCTGAATGTTGACAGTCAGGCCAAAACGTTCATAAGCTCTGTTGAAACAGTCATCCCATTTGATGTTCATAATTGGTCTAAGTTTTTGTTGATGAAAGTGTTCTAGTTTCTTGATGTCCCGGCGATATAGGGTCCAGGTTTCACATCCGTAGAGCAGCGTAGAAATAACAACAGCTTGGTACACCAATACTTTCGTGCAGATACTTAGATCTTTGTTCAGAAACACACGATGTGAGAGACGTCCAAAAGCCACATGGGCAGCCTGAATTCTGTTTTCCACATCCTTCTCAGAGGTACAGTTTGCTGATAGAATACTACCAAGGTACGAGAAGTGTTCCACCTTATCCAGAGCTGAGCCAGATATGTTGATATCAAAATCTGGGGGGGATGGTTCCAGGAACAGGCTGAGTTAGCACTTTGGTTTTCTGAATGTTGACAGTCAGGCCAAAACGTTCATAAGCTCTGTTGAAACAGTTGGCAGACTGCTGAAGCTCTTCTGGTGTGTGGGCTGGAGAAGCATTGTCATCTGCATATTGCAATAGTAGGGGAGTAGTAGGGGTTCTAACGAGTGTCATGGCCGCCGCGTGAGTCCAAGCCAATATCTCGTGAACCCAAGGTCGAATGTTGACAAATGAGGTGTCGTTGGACTCTGGCTGACGTCCTCTTTCCTATGGACCACGTATTATATATTTTTAAAAAAATTAGAAATTTTTGTTTTTCAAACATGATAGAACGTTGTGCCATAGCTTAAACGAATGGTCTTTATGTCCTATATATTTTATAATAAAACTTTTTTATTTTTGATGGTTTTTTTTGAAAAACGTTCAATTTTGAAATTTTCATATTTTGGAAACTAAAGAGTTTACAAAAAATTTTGTTTGGCATAAATGAATGGCCCTGACCCCCTCTACCTGCAAAATAAATTTCAAGCCTCTAGGACTAAAACTGTGCAGTAGTGGGGTAAGGCCGGTTCTACCCATAATCGCGCGTGTGCTTGAATACGTATGGCTATCTTGGAAAAAGAGGAAAAGCCAAGAGGACGTCACCCCGTTTCTAAACAACACATCGTTCTAGCCTTACAAGCTCATTAAATATCACCAAAATTTTGAAAATTCTTTTTTTTTTTTTTGATTGGCGCTATTTTGAAAACGGTGAATGTTGGAAAAAAGTTTGTTTGACGTTAATGAAAGGTGGGTATGCCCTCTAGGCAGGCAGCAAGTTTCAAGAGTGTAGGAGGGGAAAAAATGATAGCCTACTTTCTAGCGAACATCGGTGATCATTGGCGAACGGATGGTCGGATTTTAATAAATGAGGTGTCGTTGGACTCGAGCTGACGTCCTCTTTCCTATAGACCACTCGTTATATATATATATATTTTTTTTTTGGAAAAATGTTGTTTTTAAAAGTAGGCGATAGTTTGAAAACCAAACATGATAGAATGTTGTGCCATAGTTCAAACCAATGGTCTCTATGACCTTTATATTTTTATAATAAAACTTTTTAATATTTTGAGATTTATTGAAAACCCTTAAATTTTGAATTTTTACTATTTTGGAAACTAACACGTTGACAAAAAAAATTGTTTGACATAAATGAAAGATCTCTATCCCCTCTACCATGAAAATAAATGTCAAGTCTCTAGGACAAAAAAACTATGCATTTTAATTTTTTTTTTTATTTTTTTTAAATAAAAGTGTGTTTGTAGACAGAGAGCCGGTAGCGCTTGACGTATGTTACAACGAGGCTATGATTGGCCATGGTGGATACTGGAAATGGCTATTTCGACGGGGGCGATGTATGGCAAAACGAGGGGTCTTTTTCGCTACTTTTTCCTATGACGAATGAATGAAGGCGAATATTTTGAAATGTGACAAGCATGCTAAGCTTTTTACCCCTGAAGGGGATCTTTAACGTTTTAGTTAACGGTGATGAGCGAGATCGCTCTCTGACACAACAGACGGTTGTAGGATATGACCAAGTGATTCTTAGACGTTGGCGATCTCGGTGAACGTGCCCGGAAGAAATGAATAGCTATTTTGGTGGGATGGCGGGGGCAGCTTATGACGGTTGGTTTTGTGATATTTCCTATGACGGATAGAGGCGAATATTTGAAAATGTGTTAAGTGTGCTAGGAATTTTTTTACCCCTGAAGGGGATCTTTAACATGCTAGTAAACGGTGATAAGCGAGACTGCTGTCTGGCACAGTAAATGGTTTTAGAATCTGGAAACCTATAACATTTGCTCGACCAAGTCATGTGCATGTACGCAAAGAGCCAAAACGGTAAGGTCATTGGCCTGAAATGTTATAAACTAAATATTGAACTGGGTCAAGTCATGTGTTTTAGGATGAAAGTATGTGGTTAACATGATCATGTATTGAGGATGGCCGCTTGCTAGTAATTATTATTAAAGTAAAATGTTTGATAATAATAATAATAATAAGACACACACACGTTTTGAATGCTAACACGCACACAGTCCAGCTCACTGGTGACTGAATATTGTACCTAACTAGAGGACTCGTGAGAGCTGTTGCTGGTGCTGACGAGGCAGGAATGTCTACGTCAGCAGGAAGTGTGATATCAGCTTACTTGCCTCGTGGTGGCTAGCAGGTGTGCTGTTTAAGCAGAGACCACAATTTTGGTTCTGAGACAGTAGGACTACCGATGTATAAGAGGTAGCCATTTTGGTTTCTTATTAAAAACATGAAACTAGTATAAGGTACACGAATCTTATTCAGATTGAGGAATGTGAAGAGGTGTGGGAACACGTGCGAGAGAGACAGAGAACCATTCAAGGTCAAAACGCTGAGAAAATACAACTTTTTCTGTTGCTAGGCTAACTGATAACGATTGCGTTAGTCATGCACTTGCCATTTTAGCACACGGACGTATACAGTAGAGCTGTGGAAGAAAAATCCATTTATTTTTTGGTAAGTACCTATTGTTTTAGATCCCTTATTTGGGGGTGGATCTAAAAGGAAGAGTTATTGTACTAATTTATAAAACTGTGCCTAAAAAGGGTAGCTTCCCTTGACAGGGCAAGCTGACCAGTGTAGAGTGTTGTGGTGTGCTAGGAACTAGGGGGCGTTCCTATAAATAATGTAGTAGTGTTTGAAGGGATGGGACCCAATGCAAGGGTCACTGTGCTGGTCGCTCAGCTGACTGCTTATTATGTAACTAAATCTGCTCGTATCAGCCAAGTGGCACGCGCTGCTTGCTAGCAGCCGGGCCGGCTCGAGAAATACAATGGTATCTGAGCTAGCGTTATTGGACTACCGTCTGTCACGTCTAGCCGTGACGGGAATAAGGAAGGGCGTTGGGATGTAAAGAGGCGTGTGGACAGTAAGACTAGTGTGATGTGTTGACCAAGTGTTTATTGGTCTGTAATTCTGAAGTGTGAGTCCCTTGTAGGGAATGTAATTATATTGACAATGTAAAGTACAAGTTGTGGGTTACAGGTTACAAAAGTAGGATGTCTGAACACGACTGACTCACCTCTGATGACACTGGCGTGGCCTCCGGCCGTCTCGTTGAAGCACTGATAATGGAGAGATCCCCTGACCTCATTAAGACGCCTTCTTATACTCTTCGGCGCTATGCTGTCAGCAATGTGTTGGCATTGCTGCCCCAATTAATAGTATGTCGCTTATGTGTAACCATTATGCAAGGACCGAGCTGCCTTCTAGAGTGGCAAGCTGTCCTTGCTACGTTTATGGATGTTGGCCCGTTAGGAGATTTAGGCAGATGACGGGGGGATGGTCTCCAAGGGGTGCATACCCCTGGGAGGCTGTACAAGCGTCTTCCTTCATTTGTTCGCGTCCTCGCGAACGGGAACGGAACTGGAGGTTGGGATGTTGACGTAGTGGTTCTTGAAGCCCCCTCGTATCTCCTGGTGGTGTCTCTTTCGTCGTCGTGGGCGTCGTCGTAGAGAATGGGTGGTGCCGTATCGAAGTGTAGGTGTGAGGTCAGCCCGTGTTCAGAGGGGAGGGTTATGGGATGTACAGAGATATATATATAACATTGACATTGGTATTGTGACAATAGAAATTGACGTTGAAAAAAGTTGACATTGAAAAAAAAAAATTGCCATCGAGAAAAAAAATTGACATTGGGAAAAAAATGACATTGTTGGCATATTGCTAGTTTCAACAAAAAAAAAACATGGTTTTTGATGGTGATTCGTTACATATGTGTGCAGGGAGGAAAAACCCAGCTAGACGAGGAATTGTGTCGTCTGGCTTTATTTTGGGGAAAAAAATGCTCCCTGCAAAGAGAAAGATAGAAGAGAATAGAAAAAAAATGGGTGTTCCAGGGTATAATTTAAGGGATATAATCAAAGTGTATTTATTGGTTTGGGGATGAAACGGAACACCCTGACAAATGGGGAAGTTAGAAGAAGGAAAAATGAAAGAAAACAAATCATAGACATTATGTACGTTGGTGGTCTTGATACTGGTGACAGATATGACCCGATAATAATAATATTAATCCTAACATTTGTAAAATTCCTGACAAGTTATAATTGAACATAGTAAACATAGTAATAAAGATGAATATAGAAAAAATAATGGTTGCCATGTTGGTACCCTGTACGTATAAGTATCCTTGCCACTCTTGTGGAACCTTGCGACTGTATGACATGGCGAGAAAATACAAAATAATTTAAACCTTACAATTATCACTATCATATATGTATACCTTATAGAGCTCTGTAATCTGGCCAGTTATTGTATACCTCTATACTTGGTGCGCACCGTATTATCATACTTCGCCGACCGTTCTCTAATCGGCCGTTCCTGGTGCGGTTTAGTGGCTAGTCCACTATTCTCTCCCTGTATTTATCACATAACCTCGTGGTTTTCCGTCGTGGGTCGGAATCCCACCTTAGGGTCGAAGGTCCGGCACTTACAAACCTTGTGTCGCCCTTTGAGCCTGAAGTAACGCTTCATTTGCGTATTCTGAAATGTGTTTGCGTTCAGCGATGGTCATCATCCCACGTATGCTGTCCACCGCTGACCGCTGGCGTTGTCACCTTTAAGGGTGCAACTAAAATTAATGAGGCGTGTATTTGTGTATGACATAGATGTGTATTTTGGTAATATGTTTACCACATATTCATGTTCTTGGTTACCTGTAAAACAAAAACAAAACAAAAATGCATCCATATAAAGATGTTTATCTCTTTGTAGCTCCGTGGTCTTCCTGTGTGGGTGAAAAGTGGATTAGTCATGAGTATGACAGTACAATACATTATAATTCATTACAGGTATATATATAACCTTCCTTGGTAGCGCTTAGTTTGGAAACTAAGTGTAGCGCCACCGAAGTCTAACTTAACCTAGGTTAGCCTATGTTAACCTATTCTAGCTTAAATGGTATCGGGCTTATCTTGGTAACGGCTTTTGAGTCACCAAGTGCCGAGATATTCTATTGTGTTCTATATATATATATAAAAAAATTCCTTAAATGTAGGCTTATGCTACCTTACAACGAATTATCATGCCTTATCATGAGTTGTCGGACTTACCCTGATGCCGGGTTTCTGGGTCATCAGGCGCCGACCGGCGTTACTTAATACTATCTATCTTAATTATGGTCTAATGATAAAAAAAAATGCTATTTCTAAGCCGAAAGGATTGCCTTAATCTATTGCCGAAATGTGCTGCGCCATACCTGGCAACAGCGGTGAATAAATTTGCTTAATCCTAGGTTGCGTGTCAAATGCAACCGTCTTACAGCTAAATTTGGCCTAGAACGATCGCCTGGGGCAATTTACTTCCCCAGGACACCACCCGCACGAGTCCTAGAAACACCGGTTGTCTCTAGGATCGCTGGATTCCGTTCCCTTAATTCTAGGTGTCGACGTCTATTACTAGTACTAATCTAATCACAGGCGGCTTACGGTGCCACTAAGCAAACCGTTTCGCCTGCTGTACCTTCCATTTCTTTGACCGTTGCCGCTCATCGTTGTCGTAGTTGGGCCGCCCACGTAACCCTTATGAGGCGCTCGCAATGCCCCTCTCTTAATGCCCATTGGTTGCCCGCTGCGTCGCCATTTATGTGGGCATTGGACATTGTCGTCCAATGGCATAATATAATCTTCGCCTTTATCGGCAATCGCAGTCTGCTTTTTCGCAGTAATAGAATCTCTTCGCCTTTGTCGGCAATCGTGGTTTGCTTTTCGCAATAATCTTCGCCTGTATCGGCAATCGTGGTTTGCTTTTCGCAATAATAGAATCTCTTCGCCTTTGTCGGCAATCGTGGTTTGCTTTTCGCAATAATATTCCCCTCCAACGCACAGGAGTTTTGCTTCCCGCTATGGAAGCCGTGCCTACTTAAATTTAAATTTAACTAGAAGTCTAGTCATAATGGGGTCGTCTCTAGGGATAGCTCCCGAGTCTGGCGCTGAGTGAGCTATTTCTCCCGCCCTACTCAGGAAGTCTCCCTGCAGGTCTTGGCTTCGACGACCGTGGCACAAAGTGGGTGTAGCATCCCTTCCTCCCAGGGGCGGTTTTATGCGCATCTAGGATTCCAGAGCTTGCCCGGCCAGGCCGCGAATGCTTTGACCTTACGTGGTTCGTCTATTTGGTCTAGCCGTCAAGTTTAAGTGAGGTCGCTGCGCTATTGAGCCAACTGGGGTAAGGGTCCACATCACCCTCCCCAGCTCTCAAAGTGTGGTCCCTCTGACCTTCGGCTTACACCGTTGTCATCAATCAGATCGTATCAGTTTCCTTTGAAAAAAAAATGTAGCGTAACCTGTGTAAATGGTTTAATCTCTGTGTAAAATGTAAAATATTTCCAGTGTTGCGGGGTTGTAGATCTTCTAAGTACATAGGCTACTTCTGGTCTACCATTGCTACGTCAGCTTTCCAGCAATAATGCTTTCTTTACCTTAATGGAGGTGTTAGTAGGGTCTGTAATGTCAGGTACCCTGTTATTAGGATCTGGGGGTAGTTATTTGTCGAGTGGGTTGAAACAAGGCAGGAAGGGGTTGCGCACCTTTGGGTTCCACGTTAGTGGTGGCCTGGAACCGGTGATGGCGTTGGGATGCTCCTATAGTGAGTGGAGTGGGGAGGTAATTCCCGGGATTGCAAAGATACGAAAATTTCATGCAGGTTTGATATAAAAATCCCTGGTAAATGGATGGGATACTCATGCATGCGTCTGGATATGAAGCGTCTGCCTTCATGTACGGATAGGTGTAGGGTGAGGCATAATACCAATATATTCCTATCATGCGGGAGTGTTTAAGTACTAAAGAATGGTTAATATATATCTATGGCCTCCTCTCTCATTTGGAGAGGCGCA
Organism: Meconema thalassinum; assembly: GCA_946902985.2. Lineage (NCBI taxonomy): Eukaryota > Metazoa > Arthropoda > Insecta > Orthoptera > Tettigoniidae > Meconema > Meconema thalassinum. The sequence continues at coordinate 198,849,197 of OX336395.1, forward strand.
TTATGCTTATTTAATGTTTGCCGACTCACCCCTAATACTCAGGTGGTAGCATCGTGGCCAAGGCGTAGCATGCCTTCTCTTTAGACGCATGAAGTCCATCAACCCCTTGTGTGTACTTTGTAATGTAGTGTAGCTGTTTTTGGTCGTGTACATGTGTCTGCGTTGTTTTATGTTAGGCGTGAGAGGGTTATTGGAAGGGAATTGGGTATTAACTATGGTAGCCTGCTGTAGTATGTCGGTAATCCCTCTGGGATTATCCACCTATGGTTTGTCATCCTCCCTTGGCCCATGCTGGCTTTCTATCCGCGCCTTGGGATAGTAAAGCTTCACGACCCAATCTGGTCTGCCATTTGTAGTGTAAATGTGGCCAGTGGTCGTAGTGCGATTGGTCATGTGCTAGTCATCTGTAATGACTCCTATGCCTTATGATCAATAAGAGAAGTTATTAGAGGGGAGATCTTGTCTGTGTTTGCTCCTAATTGTTGAGTGCGTGTGCGTGTGTGTGACTATGTTCCGCTACACCACGCGGACGGTTGGTCTGCTGCAGGCTAAGTCGTAATATGTATCGCATGTGTGGGCAGGAGGCGCCCGTGGCCTGCCAACGTCTTTGCGAACGTGCTCTTATAGGCCCAAGATAAGTTCCGCTGTGTCACGTCTTGTCCATTCCCAAATGTTTTTGCAGTGTGGAGAAAAAAGAATGTATGGTGTTATAATTGTTTTGTGTTTGTAATTTCACGGTCACTGGCGGTACACAGTAGTGTCTTGTCATCGCAGTATTGCAGTGTGAATAGTGTGCAAGTCAGCATTTGGTATGTGTAATGTCAGGCTGGGATGTTATTGTTTGTCATCCGCTGGCATGTGCTTTCCTGCACGTATGCTAGTGTGGTCATTGTTTTAGATTCCTGGCGGACTTAATGTGGCAATTCATACTATTTGCCAATACTATTGTGTGGTCACTATCCCGTAAGACCTTTGTCTTATGAAATTATCCTAGCTGTGGCCGGGAAATGTATTTCTCATGTCAGGTGTATCTTGGAATTTTATGCCCGGTTATTGGCGTGAGGAAATGTGGTATTCCCCGTTCATGTATCGGTATGGGCCAATTTTGGTGCGGTTGGAAGCCTGGATGATTGCCTTCCTTGGTGTCTAATGTTTACTGGGATTGGAACCCGCGACCTCATGTCATTCTCTGTGTTTTATGTCTGCGTTGTGTTTCAGGGCTTGGGGCTTCCCCAGTGTGGTTTTTGCTTGTGTTTCGTGTACCAAAAATACCATTGGATAGTTAGTTTTTGGTACGAGTGTGGTGTGTGGTCATGGGTTCGAATCCGGTTGCCTGTAAAGACTTGGTGTGACCCTCTCTGTGCCGCATATATTATGGCACATGTACTGTGTATCTGCTATGCGCAAACGAAAGTACTCAATACTGTGAGGAGTTTGCGTATTTTTGAATTCTCCTCGTAGTGTAATTTTGGGAGTTATAGGGTCCTTAGATCGGCCGTGAATGATGCGCTAGTTTCTGTCCAGTAGGAGTTGGCTAGGCTCGTCTGTGTCGAGGAGTCTTGCACATTGAGGAGTATGTTACTGCTGATACGACGGTGTTGAATTACGATGTTGTGTGCTTTCATTTGTTTTATGTTCAGCCCACGTCCTTGTTTTTTCTGCACGTGTGTGTGTGTGAACTTGATTGTTGCCTGTAGTGATTGCGAGCAGTGCCCCTCGCATTGTAAAAAAAAAAAAAAACTTGTGGTGTAACATGACTGTTAATCTGTAGATCATGCGCCACGGGACTTCCGTTTTACGTGGAATCCAAACCACAGGCCGTGGCCTTTCACTTTGAAAGTCTCACATGCTTTGGCCGTATTGTAAAAGAACCTGTTACTAACTACATTTTGTGTCCCCAATTGTATGTTACTGTAACGCGGTTCAAGTATATTCCTATCTGTTGTACCAAATGTCGTTATACACTAGTGTGTCTGGTCCGCTAGTCGCGTGTTTGGTGACTAGATGCCAGAGGCGATTTTGTTGTGTTTCATTTATGACCCGCTGTTAGTGGGACTGTCCCAATCTGTCTTAGCTTTCCCATTTTTCTATTCTAGGACTGGATAGCTGCCCAACCTTATATTCTTGGTATTCAGAAGGTTGCGGGTTTTGAGACCGTCTTTTACCCAGAGTAATTGTTTCTGGCACTATTCAGGTTGTGTCTCCGGGACAGTTTGGTAGTATTTTACTGTCATGTGGCTATGTAAATTGATTGTGTGATTTCCAAAAATATGCAGGGCTTCCCAAAGTCTGGGGTTTTCATCCTACGGTGTGTTAGCGTTTTAGCTTGCGTGTTGTTGTGGAAATGATAAAAAAAATTATATTACAGGCAATGTAACGTGTCACGTATGCCTATGGGCTAAATACATACAGTTCAACTTGGCCACCCTTTTTTTTTTCATCGGGCCTAATGACTGCGGCAGAGAAAGAGGAGAAAAAAAAGAAAAAAAATGAGCTATGCCCCGCTCCGTATTAAGAGAGCATTTTGAAAAGGTATAGAATATATGTTTGTATGTCGCCTGCCCACTGTTGTATGCTTTGCTAAAGTGGGTTGCCGGACGGCGATAGTCTGTCAAAATTGTGTCGTAAACACTAAAAAAAATGCTTAAACCATGGTACGTAGGTCCTGATCGTACTATGCACCTAGTAGGTGACGTTAGCACTATAGTAATCTGGTTACATCTCAGGGGACTCTACCGACCTTGTCTAGTACACATTGGGAAGGCCATTGCCAGACGTATTTGATACATGTGTATCCACGTCACGAGCAAAGCCAGGGCATTATGGGAGTCGAAACTCCACTCCAAAGCAATTATAACCTTACCTTGGCATTGAATATATAATTTTCAAAAGAGAAATATGTATTGTCCGTTGAGCCATTATATATTTATACACAAATTGTGCTAAATGTTCCGGCATGCCTCAACAAAATGACAGTGGTTCGCCCCGGTGTGCAATTGGGCTTTTCAGTTGGTTAAAGCACACCTCACCAAATTTTTGAAAATTAGTTTGCGATTTTTAAGTCTTGCCTTCTTATGGCTTTTGCCCTCTACAAGAGAGTCTATCCAACTGTTGAACCGGAACGTAGAACATTTAGTCATTTCTGCTTAGAAAGACTCGCTTAAGCTCTATGCTGTGATTTGATGTTTAAGCTATGTTCAAAATATCTCTTTCCGGCTTTAAGCCGCGTAGCTCACCTGATGGGCTTCTACTTGGCTTTGGATATTAGAAACTTTACGTTATCCAATTTATGGTGATGATCACTCCGACCAATAATCATTACTGGCCTGGGAGAAAAAATGTCAGGGGCAAACAAAACAAAACAAGGATTTTGAATCATGCACCTCTGATCTAGCCAAGTTGCACTGCATATCCATGAAAGAAGGCAGATAGAGAAAGAGAAGAAAAAAAAATGTGCAGTTTACGTTAGTGAGTCTGTATGTATTTATTGGCGTATTTCCCCCGTGGAAAAGAACTTATGTGTGTCCCTGGTGGAAGTCGTTACTCCGGTCCGACCGTTCTTGCTCGGAAAGGTGAAGGGTTCTGTCCTGTTATGAGATTATAGGCCCCTGAGATCCACTGAGGCGCTTCTTTGCCATTTTTCGGGGGATTTTGTAGCAAAGTAAGCCTGGGCCTTCCACCGTAGCGTGTGTCTGTAGGTTTGAGTGTGCCTGTTTGCGAGGGCCTAAATGCGCTCCGCGCTATCCTAGTAGAGTTTACGGGGGTGTGTGCCCTTGCCCTTTGAACTGGCGGAAAAGGTCGCTTAATGGCTTGTGTCTGGCCTAGCAATGTGGTGGCGTGTAGCCTGACCGCTTTTCGGCCTGTGGCCACGGCAGACTCCTGCCATTGCGTTAGCCTATCTGTGTGGGTGTATGTAGGCTTTATGTGCAGTGGGACGGGTTCTATGTCGTCTGCCCATGACGTGGCTACGTCCCGTTGTCTCCCTGTCATGCTATGTGTGTCTGAGAGTCCTGGCTTCAACTCCCTCTCGTCCCTTTGTTCCGAGGGGGTTGTTCTAGGCTCTGCCCCTCGGTTTGGCAAAATTGCCTTCCGATCCGGAGCTGAAGGACATGTGTTCGTGTAGCTTTGTGTTTTTAGCCTATTGGAGCCTAACCTGGCCGTCTTCTTGACTGTAGCCATGGTGACCTCCTTCCCATGTGTGGCAGTACATGGCGAGAGGGACATCCTCGCAAATTGTTGAGTTAGCGTATCTACGCTTATGTCCTCTCTCGGCTGGGCTGGTGGCCCTACCATGAACTCAAAAATGGCCTTGTTGGATTGGAGCTCACGATATTCGTCCCAAATTTGGGTGTACTGCCTATTGAGGCATATGGCCTGTTCAGCGACTTTTGTGTCCTGTGTCCCTATGCGTCTGTGTTCCCTGATGAGTGTCTCCCATTGTTGGAACATAAACTCGTGTCGACAGTGTAATTGCCAGTGGGCTTTTATGATTTGTGTGCGGAGGGTGGGGATTTTCGCCCGAATCTTACGATTCTTAGCGCTGCGGAGTGGCCGGACAAGGGCTCTTATGATCCGCATGTACTGGGCGTGCAGGAGCTGCTGAAACCTTCTGAGGTAGTCCTGCCTAGTTTCAAAAACTCTGTGCCAGGCAATTAATTCCTGGTACTCCCCAATGCTCCTTAGCACAGCTAGGCGGTATAGGGGGGCCATGTTGAATGGAGCGTATGTGAATAAAATAAAAATAAAAAAATCTGTGCGTGTTTGACAGTGTATTTTCGTATCTGGTTGGTTCTTTCTGGGGCTGGGGGGTTGGTGTAACAATACAAACTCCTATATGTGTATAAAAAAATGTGTGACGTAATATAAGGTCAAAAAAAAAATTTTCACTATTTGCTTGGCTGCGTGCGGTTAGGACCGTCTTGACCGCAGGGATACGTTGTTTGTACCCCTAGGGCGTTGTTCTAAAACAACGTCACGGTACTCCGCGCCTCCACCAGTGTTTTAGATCCCTTATTTGGGGGTGGATCTAAAAGGAAGAGTTATTGTACTAATTTATAAAACTGTGCCTAAAAAGGGTAGCTTCCCTTGACAGGGCAAGCTGACCAGTGTAGAGTGTTGTGGTGTGCTAGGAACTAGGGGGCGTTCCTATAAATAATGTAGTAGTGTTTGAAGGGATGGGACCCAATGCAAGGGTCACTGTGCTGGTCGCTCAGCTGACTGCTTATTATGTAACTAAATCTGCTCGTATCAGCCAAGTGGCACCGGGCCGGCTCGAGAAATACAATGGTATCTGAGCTAGCGTTATCGGACTACCGTCTGTCACGTCTAGCCGTGACGGGAATAAGGAAGGGCGTTGGGATGTAAAGAGGCGTGTGGACAGTAAGACTAGTGTGATGTGTTGACCAAGTGTTTATTGGTCTGTAATTCTGAAGTGTGAGTCCCTTGTAGGGAATGTAATTATATTGACAATGTAAAGTACAAGTTGTGGGTTACAGGTTACAAGAGTAGGATGTCTGAACACGACTGACTCACCTCTGATGACACTGGCGTGGCCTCCGGCCGTCTCGTTGAAGCACTGATAATGGAGAGATCCCCTGACCTCATTAAGACGCCTTCTTATACTCTTCGGCGCTATGCTGTCAGCAATGTGTTGGCATTGCTGCCCCAATTAATAGTATGTCGCTTATGTGTAACCATTATGCAAGGACCGAGCTGCCTTCTAGAGTGGCAAGCTGTCCTTGCTACGTTTATGGATGTTGGCCCGTTAGGAGATTTAGGCAGATGACGGGGGGATGGTCTCCAAGGGGTGCATACCCCTGGGAGGCTGTACACTATGAATGATTATTTTAATAATGTCATGCTAATGAACCTTAAATTTGTAGTTATTGATTAGGTAATTATTGATTTTTTAATTTATTTGTTTGCAGATAACCGGTATACCTTACATGTCTGAGATACAAGAAACCAGTTTACTTTTGAGCCCACTAGAAGGAAACAGCAATAAGCCACTGCAAGTGAAGGTGGGATTATTTTTCTAAACTAACTTGTTTCATTTTTTGTTTCATATTTTACTTTATGAAATGCATGTACTAACCTGAATTTGGGTATTTATAACGGTTTAATTTATTTATTTTTAGAAACTTGGAAAGAAAAGCCTTACCGCCGTAGCAGTCGCTGAAAACCCGAGACGCAGAAAAGTGCAACCATTGTTTCCAGGCAGTGAACTATTTAAAACTCAGGTAAGCCTAACATAAAATGCTATTCCATTTTACCACTACTGAAAACTCGTAGACAAAAAATTCATTACCTGTACATGACTAGGCCGATGATTGCTTTCTTGATTAACGGCTATGTATTGGCAACGTATTGGCAACCGGTACAAGACCATATTGGATTTTGTAAAAAACAAAAATTTTAATTTAACTGACATGTCGTTCCCTATAATAATAATAATAATAATAATAATAATAATAAAAATAATAATAATATAATATTAATAATAATAATATTAATATCGTATGGCCTCGGGTGCCAGGTGCAAGCTTTGTTATTTGACACACAGAGGGTAGCTTGCATGTCGAATTTAGTTGTTCCTTGACTATGAAAGTCAAGGAGGTTAGATGTTAGATATCTAATCTCTTTAAACTCTATAGCGCATTCTAGTCGAAAAATGAGGAACTTTGTACCCTATGAACTCAACGAATATTCACAGGTTTGAACATGATAATCTGAACAAAATGACATGACATTATTATTTTTTGTTTATGTATTGGTTAAAGGGGAATGTAAATGACTGCAGCTTTATAAAGAGAAAATAAGTACATGGGTTACTGTTAGTGCCGACATACAGTTTATTATAATTTTTATGGTGTTTTGATATATTAATGCCAATTAACGTTAAAGTTTTATATACAAGTATTGATTGATTGATTGATTGATTGGTTATTTTGTTTGCTTTTAGGTGTCGTCATGCGCCATTAACGTAATGAACAGACAGTGAACAAGCATACATTGTGCTTTAAAGTACTCTGTGCAACGTTAATAACTTACAATAAGAAAAAGTTTTATTATAACACATGGCGTTAGTACCAAATACAACAAGTGAGCAAGTTGGTTTACCACGTGGGTTAAATTTAAAATCAGAACATGACCGTTGGTTAACATTTGAATCCTGGCCTGTAGGCTTTTTGTCGACACATGAACTTGCAAAAGCCGTTTTTTTTTTTACTTGAACCGAGAAGATGTGGTGCGCTGTGTGTTTTGTCGTATTGAACTTTCACACTGGGAAGAAGGGGATGATCCCTTTAGAGACCATTTGCGATGGTCTCCTTGTTGTCCTTACATGCTTGGAAAACAAGTGGGTAACTTACCCGTGAATTCATTTTACCGAACCACAAGACCATTGGCCGCTACTTACGCTGCTGAATCACAAATAAATAATAATAATAATAATGATGTATTACCAGTCAACAACGGTAGTGTCGATATATGTGGTCCATATGCCATAGACAGTGTTGAATTGACATTTGCTTTTGAAAAATTGGGAGTTTGCAAGACTAAAGCACTAGCACACCCAGAGTACAGCTCTGTTGAAAGACGTTTAGAATCTTATAAAAATGTTTGGCCATTAATATTAAAACACCTTACCGAACAGCTAAGTGAAGCTGGATTTTTTTTTTTACTGGTGAAGGGGATAAAACAATATGTTTTTATTGTGGATTTGCTTTAAAGGATTGGCAAATGACTGATGACCCTTTTGTGCAACACGCTCGTTGGTTACCCAACTGTAAATACATGGTGTTGCTTAAAGGTCAGGAATTTTTGAACACTATTCGTAAAGAAAACGTGATTGCAGCACAATACATAAAAGTGCCTTTAGAGTTAGAACATGCGGAGCAAATACATGAGGCTGAAAAAAAGACTTGTCTCACGAACAGATACAAAAGTGTGACCAACAATTATGTAAAATTTGTGATCAAGATGAACTAGGTGTTGTATTTTTGCCTTGTGGACACATGATAGCCTGTGTCAAATGTGCATTAGAACTCAACACTTGTGCTATATGCAGAAAAGCAGTATCTGCTACAGTTGGGGCATTTCTTGCATAAATAGTAAAATTTATCAGCCATGCATAGTGCAAAATCCCTAATTGCACAATATTATTAAAGCTGTTTTAGAGTGTAATAGATATGCTTTTCTTTTGTTTATAGACTACTACAATGAATGTTTAGAATGCTGTGGGTCAAGCATGTGGCTTAGAGACAAAGAAGCTCAGCGAATTGCCAACGCATATTCCATTCTGCATTATCAAGATTCGGAAATTGAAAACAGCATATGGTGATCGTGTACTTTGTGTATGTGAAAACTTTGAGACATTTCTGCCTACACGGTTTAATGATATGTCGGAGAGTGTTTTTGATGAAGTCAATAATGCTGTACAACCTGTACACTTAATTTATGAAGGTTTTAAAAACAATAGGTGCATGGTTCGTTTTAATTAAATAAAAAAACAAAAAACAAATGTCAAATAATAATGGAAGATATAAGTCATGACAATGGACTGAAAGAAAAATATGTGTATAGAATAATAATGTTTTAGTGTTTAGTCTTAGTTTGTCTTAAAAAATATTATCATGAAACCAAAAAAAATGTATATAAAGTTTGTAAATAAATGAAAATAATGGTACAATGTTGTTTTATTTTCTATAGAAGTCAGAATATTTAACATTGCAGAGTATACATGATTATGACAATAAAAAGCACACTTAATAAAAGTCTTTGCCTTTACGATAGTGTGTTATAGTTTTAAAAACAAAGCTTGTTGTAGATATTTTTTCTTCCACGGTGAACAATAGGCATGAAAACGTTATTGTCTTGTTTTGGATCATTATCACTATCATAATCAGAAGCAGCATGATCTATATCACTATTATTATAATTATCCTCAACATTATCCTCAACATTACTAAAACCAGTTAAATATTCCTGTTCCTCTTCCTGTTCCTCTTCCTCTACAGTGTCCTCATGTAGAGTCTGCGTGGCTTTTGATAATGTTAAGGGTTTTTTGAACATTGAATTATTTTCAATAGTAGTATTGTTTTGTAGCACTTGCTTTTTAACATTTTCATGATTTTCTGTTGACAGCAACAGTGTTTCATGCAGTACACTACATTGATGATCACTGACACTTAAAACCTCACTATTTTTACTTTTTAGCTCACTGCGACATTGTTTTGAACGTTGTTTTGAACAACGCTAAATAACAGTTCCATTTTTATTGGTTCGTTTCACAATATATGAATATCCTTTATAGAATGCATGAGGCTTACCATACCTAGTCACAGATACTTCCATATCAACTGTCAAGCATAGACTCTAGTAAAGACAACTTGGTAATAAGAACAATAGTTTAATGTGCGAGCATATATGGGTGCAAATGTGGGAGCAAAATAGTGGGAGCAAAAATTGGGAGCAAACTGTGGGAGCAAAAATTGGGAGCAAAAAAAAAAAACAAAAAAGTAGGAGCAAGTATGGGAGCAAATGTGAAAGCAAAAGTGGGAGCAAGTATGGGAGCATATGTGAAAGCAAAAGTGGGAGCAAAAAAGTGAGAGCAAAAAGTGGGAGCAAAAGTGGGAGCAAATATGAGAGCAAAGAAAGTGCGAGCAAATATGGGAGCAAAAAGTGGGATAAAAAAAAAAAAGTAGGAGCAAGTATGAGAGCAAATGTGAAAGCAAAAGTGGGAGCAAGTATGGGAAAGCAAAAGTGGGAGCAAAAATGAGAGCAAAAAAAGTAGGAGCAAGTATGGAAGCAAATGTGAAAGCAAAAGTGGGAGAAAAAAAAGTGTAAGCAAAAGTGGGAGCAAATATGAGAGCAAAGAAAGTGCGAGCAAATATGGGAGCAAAAAGTGGGATAAAAAAAAAAAGTAGGAGCAAGTATGAGAGCAAATGTGAAAGCAAAAGTGGGAGCAAGTATGGGAAAGCAAAAGTGGGAGCAAAAAGTGAGAGAAAAAAAAAACGTGAGAGCAAAAAGTGTAAGCAAAAGTGGGAGCAAATATGAGAGCAAAAAAAAAGTAGGAGCAAGTATGGGAGCAAATGTGAAAGCAAAAGTGGGAGCAAAAAGTGAGAGAAAAAAAGTGGGAGCAACAAGTGTAAGCAAAAGTGCGAGCAAATATGAGAGCAAAAAAAGTTAGAGCAAATATGGGAGCAAAAAGTGGGAGCAAACAAGTGTGAGCAGTAATTGGGAGCAAATGTGAAAGCAAAAGTGGGAGCAAAAAGTGAGAGCAAAAAGAGCGAGCAAAAGTGAGTGCACAAAATGGGAGCAAAATGTGTGAGTAAAAAGTGGGGGCAAATGTGGTGTTTTACTAAAACAATCTCCCCTAACCTAACCTAACCTAACTTCACCTAACCTAACCTTCCAACTTGAGTTGTTAGCTTCTTAAGGGCTGCTCCTGTCTGGAAACTCAGGTCGAAAAGGCAAATGGTCTTTTCTGTGAATAACAATACGGACTGATTCGTGTCTGTCATTGTCACCAACGAGCAAGGCGCATGGCCCGCACAGTCCCGCGCGGAGGGGGTATTTGCCGGCGGTCGGCCAGGCAAACCATGCATTTGACGTTGGCTGAGTTCTCATCCCGCGTAGCGTTCTAGCGGTGGCGCGAAATACGGGTGGCAGCGCGGTCTGTAGGCGAAATAGAAAGCCGAGCGGGAGGACTCCACCAAGTGTTCGGAGGCTAAGAAGTCTGGCATTATGAGACTTTTCAAGATTTCCCATATAAAATGCGAATTTCCCGTATGTTTCCCGCATATCCCGGATCGCCCAACACGCGGAGCATGTGTATTTTGGTGTATTATACTACTGGTTTGGATTTTAGCAGTTTTGAATTGGTAATAAAATTAAAATTTAGTTCACTGTGCAAAATGGTTCATATTTGCTAAATAACAGAGCTATTTTCATTTTCTGAAAACAAATGTTCTGTTCTTTAACCAAATAGGCTACCTAGGGCTGTATGTTAGGAAGATTGTTCTTGCTAATATATTTTTCAAATTTGAAGTTTATATGTTTAAATACGCTTTGATATGTATATCTGGATGTCTTTCATGGATTTTCACTGTTAAGCTTGCAGCTTCTGTGTTCTTTGATAGCACCATATCTTATGTGTGATTAAATTATATTATTTTAATCCCAATCGTTACATGTAGTATAGCATGTAGTATAGCATGTAGTATAGTTCATGAAATAATTTGCTACAAAAACAGAAAATTCACAATTAAATAATGCTAAAAATCCCAATCAGGCTATATTATAAATATTTTTAAACTCTTATATTTAATACTTGTTAATTTGTTTCTGCCTGCTTATTAAAATTGCTAGAAATTAATTGTGTTAGTTAATTTAGAAGCTTGCAACATTGTAATCATCTGCCTTGTGTTATTCTAGTTGCTGTTCTGCTGTTTGTACTAGAATTGGGAAGAAGGTGGCCAAGACCTTAAGTTGGGGACCATCCCAGCATTTGACTGTAGTAGTAGTAGTAGTAGTAGTAGTAGTGGGAAACCTCTCAAAACCCCTCCCAAGATGTCTGAGGTGAGAATTGAAACCAATTCTTCTCAAGGCTTAGTACCCCGTTTCGCACTCAAACCAGAATTAAATTTCCTGGCAGAGATGGGAATCGAACCCAGGATCTTTAAAACTGGAATATCAATGCCTACTCAGTTTATGGAAGATGGCTTAAGATAGTTTTATTTTTTAAATATCTTCCTACTTACAAATCATTAAAAGAAATACTGTACTTAAAATTCCAAGATCTACTGATATAACATGACCGTATTAATTTGATTTTTCTGTGTCTATACAGTATTAACTAAACGAAACAAGAGAATCTGTTGTTTTCACTCACAGTACATGTAGTTGTTAATGCTGTTGTCATTTCATGTACAGTATTAATAATTCTCTGAGCCATGTTGTGTATTCTGCTACATGTACCCCTCTGAAAATCAGGTAAGTAAGTTTGGCTTGGAGGCGAGATATGAAGCCCTCTCCAGTTGTCAGTCTAGTCGGCAGTGGATGCATAGTGCCAGTGTGGCTAAATTCTTAAATGCTCAGAAGTGGGTACGGTAGGGCTATGCTTTGCCAGCACTCCTTAGTCTCACTCACTGCAGGGTCCTAATACAACAGTATTCAAAATTTTATGTTGACATACCCAGGGTATGTTCCTTTCATTGAATTAATAATTTATGCCTGTTCTACAGAATGTTGCAGCTAAGCATAATAAAGTGCAAAGGGTCTTGCTGCTGCAGGCTCGGTGGACATGTGAGTTCACTTCCATTTGAAGGCCATCCTGGATATGGTTTTCCCGTGATTTTCCACTTTGAACTATAATTATATAATGGGATGATATTTTCTAATTGGTCTCAGTCTTGTCCTTCCAATTCCATTTCATTCATCTTCATCCCTCATTAACTCCTTTGATGAGGTTGACAGTCCATTCAGTCGTAAAAACAATCGGCAAAGTAAATAGACAATTCCTTCTCATCCTTAACCCCACAGAAATGGGAATAATAAGATTAGAATTAATTATTTCTTTTCTAAGATTTTCCTGTTTTGTTCAGTTTATTCTGTATAGAATTATATCCTATTTCCTAATTATTGTGAGAAATATTTTAAAAGTTTACCTAGGAGTTCCTGGCTGCAATTCTAGATGCAAAAGAGATTTATCTGTCATCAATAATTAGTGGACTGATGAAACTAATAACCAGAAGATAGGGATGCCAACCGAGTGCTTATATCACTACTAAAGTGGGTGGATTTCTAACCAATTATGATGTTTTGCTACTGAAATGAAAGTTAATTAATTAATTTGCTAAACCAACTAAAAAAAATCATAAATGAAAATATGAAATATTCTGTCATGAAAATACATAAAGAGTCACTCGATCTAGAAATGAAGTAAATGCTGAGTGTAACCATGGGACATTTTTACTCACTAACTTAAGTGAGCAAAAATGTATTCTATTTAGAGGAAGCCCAATACAGGGCCTTACAAATGCGAGAAATCGCAGACGTGCAAATCAAGGAACAGAAGTTTTAAGCTCCGTGCATCAGACCAGCGTTTTGGCTCCGGGAGGCTCAGTTAAGCTTGGCTCAGATGGTGTAGCGCATTGCAGAGCAATGAAGCATGCATTGATATTAGCGCAATTGATTAGCGCAAGACAACTACGAGGGCTATTCCAAAACTAAGGTCCGGTTAAAAAAAACATCCAAAATCAAAATTGTTTCCAAAACAATTGTTTTATTGACATTCCTTACGTCTTTCTCTATTTTTCTACATAATTTCCATACTTATTTACACATTTGTCACATCGTTCCACAAGCTTTTGAATGCCTAAGTCATAGAACTCGGCCGGCTGCGAAGCTAACCAGTCTTTTAACAGCTTCTTTCACTTCATCATCTGTGTCGAAGCGCTTGCCACCAAGAAACTCCTTTAGGTAGCGGAACAGGTGGAAATCACTTGGCGTCAAGTCCGGACTGTACGGTGGGTGGTCCATCTATTCCCATCTAAATTTCTTGATTAGAGTTTGCGTGTCATTCGCAGTATGGGGTCTGGCATTGTCATGCAACAACAACACTCCAGACGACAAAAGACCACATCGCTTATTCTGGATTGCACGTCGGAAATTAGCCAGGGTATCGCAGGAGGCGGCTTTATTGATCGTTGTCCCTGAAATAGTGAATCGTCGATCTTCACGAATTTTGATGTCAACCGCATGAACCAACTCGTCTGAAATCACTGCTGGTCTGCCAGAGCGGGGTTCATCGTGCACATTTTCCCATCCTTCATTCAAGGCTCGCACCCATGTGCGCACTTTACTGTCACTCATTATGTTAGGACCGTACACTTCAGTAATCTGCCGATGAATTTCTGCCACAGAAATGTTTCTTGCAGACAGAAACTGTATCACTGCCCTTACTTCACAATCGGCGGGCTGATTAATTCGCACCCCCGCAAGAAGACTGCCACAAGTCAAAAAAGTTTGATTTTGAGTTATTGCGTACATACGAATGGTTTATGTTTAGTCTATGACCTGGAAAAGTGCCATAAGTCAAAGCGTACTTTTATCGTTGCTATGACCTATGTTTCAGTTTTCTACCTACAAGAAAGTTGCAACTCAAATACTAGAAGACTGCCACATGTCAGTTATGGCAGTTTTCTTTAGGGAACGTAATATGAAAGACTGCCGTAACTCGAAATACGGCAGTTTTCCTCCATGCAGTTGGATGGGAAATGACCGCCGTTTTGAGTTGAAGCTGATGTTGTCTGTAGTGCCGAGTAGCCAAGATTGACTGTTGTGATGAATTGGAAACATTTACTACATGAAATATGAGTTCTAGAGCCGCATTAATTATGTCAATGGCACTTAACTGCGTAGATATTGAAGACAGTAGTGAGGGAATCGTAGAAACTTATGAAATACCGAATAAATCTGCCGTTCATGTAAGTAGCATTATGTTATAGGTTATACTGGGATATCGTTGTATGTCGACTGTTGTTTATGTTGCAGAACGAAGTAAATTAGATTTGTGATACTCAAATATTGTCTTATTTTAGGGTGACTTGTTGTAAAGGATTCTTCTTAACCAGTAGGCTACCATTTTCAAGGAATTTAAATGCATGCCTGAGTAGGACTAGGTTAGTGTAGGCCTATACGCTTGATAATTTGCATGTATCAAAGTTTCGAAGAAAAATGTGCACTATAAACCGGAAATATGACTATTGGAATTTTATAATATGCCAGTATCTCCCATGTATGGTGACGTATGTGTTATGCTAATGGATTTTGAAGGTGAAATCGTATCTAACAGGCCTACTGGTACTCTGGTAAATATACCGACTAGAGATTGAATGTACCAAGGGGCTTCCTTGCAGGTTATCAATCAAGAAATTCAGAATGGGACTTTTCCTGAAGATGAGCAAATTAATGCTAGATTTGATGACGATAATATCATTCATATTATGGATGTAGCAGAAGAAGAAAATCATAATATTTCTGGTACAGATAAAACATGGAATACGAAAGGTGAACCAAATTCTTCTAACTCCACTGAAACGTCTTTACCAAATGATGAAGGTAAGTGTAGAAACATAATTTGAGGAACTTCACAGTGATATTATTGCAGATGTTATTATGTCAGTGATTTTAAATCAAACCTTTAAATTAATCTTTACAGAGAGGAAAACGAGGAAACGGATGCGGCAAGAAAATAAGTGGAAGAAGAACGCTGCTAAGAAGAAGAGAAATAGTGGAGAAGAATTCGTAAGTGGCTCAGGTAAACTTGTGTCTGCAAGATCGCTCAAGCCTCCGTGTAGTGATAAATGCCGGCTAACATGTAAAACGAAAGTTAATGATGCAGAAAGGGAAGTGATACTAAAAGACTTCTGGCAATTAGGCGATTTCTCACGTCAGAGACAATATATCGCCAACCATTCTCATGCTATTAATCCTACATACAGATATAAAGTTCACAACAGTTCAAGGGGACTAAATATGGCATACTATTTTACTGTAAGAAATTCACGCATAAGAGTTTGCAAGGTAATGTTTATGTCCACCCTGGACGTTGGTGATCGTTTAGTTCGGTCAGCTATCAGCAAGACAGCTAGTAATGGTGTTACTACGGGTGACAGAAGAGGTAAGCATGGTCATCACAAGCAATTGGATTCCAACATTAGGGAGAGAGTACGTCGTCATATCGAATCATTTCCACGGATAGAATCCCACTACTTACGGGCCCAAACAAACCGTGAATATATTGATGGGGGATTATCAGTCGCAGCTATGCACAGGCTGTACAGTGAAGAATGCAAGGAAAAGGACATTTCGTGTGGCAACATTACTGTGTACTCCAAAATTTTCAACGAAGAGTATAACGTTGGATTCTACGTGCCAAAAAAGGACCAGTGTTCTGAGTTTGAATCATTTAAACTTGCTACTAGTGATGTCAAGGTACTACTTAAAGAGAGACATGAAAAACATATTGCAAGCAAAATAAAGTGCAGGGAGGAGAAAGAGAAAGACAAATCAGCTGCTGCATGTTATGATTTGCAGGCTGTTTTGAACACTCCTGAAGGAAATGTTTCTTTGTTTTATTATAAAAGGAAACTGTCAGTATATAACTTCACTGTCTTTGACCTGGGCACTGCTAAGGGTTTTTGCTTCGTATGGGATGAGACTATAGGTGGATGAGGATCAAATGAAATAGGATCCTCGGTTCTAGAATTTCTGAATGTCAATTGCAAGGGAAAAGATGTTATATTTTATTCTGATAACTGCTGTGGTCAGAATAAAAACAAGTACATAGCATCACTGTACATGTATGCGGTGTTGGATGAAACATTAAGTATTCCTTCCATCACACATAAGTTTTTTACAGTAGGACATGGACAGAATGGAGGCGATTCCATGCACAGTGTCATAGAGAAAAATAAGAAAAGGGCATTGAGATCTGCCCCAATTTATGTCCCAGCGCAATGGGTCACAGTGATCCAAACTGCTAAGAAATCGGGCGACCCTTATGTTGTGAAAGAAATGGCAACAGATACTTTTTATGATATGAAACAGCTAGCAGGTGAAATTGGAAATAATTTTACTACAAATGTGAGTGGTGAAAAAGTTCTCTGGAATGATATTAAAGTGATACGAGCAAGAAAGGATACACCTTTCATTCTGGAGTACAAGACAAACTTTGGGGAAGATTTCAAGCAGATAGATGTACGGCATCGTCAAAGAGGGCGTCCTCCGATAGGATTGTTAAGGTTGAAGAAGGCTTATAGCAAACCTCTTGGCATATCTGAAGCCAAGAAGAAAGACTTAGTATCTTTATGCGATGCCAATCTCATTCCATTTGTGCACCAACAGTATTACAGAGATCTTTTAACAAGAGATGCCCAAAGTATAATAAGTAGCCTGTCAAACCTGAAAATTAAGGTTCCTGTACATCTCTGTATTTTGTTTATGTGATTTTTCTTTGTGTATCATTCAATGTTATTACTTTCTAATTGGAACAAAGCGCCTATTGTGTTTTGCTGGATGTAGGTATTATTACTGAGGTATCAAGTAAGGTATGACACATTCATAAACTGTATGTTATAATGACTGCCAATGTTATTGTCTGTCGCATTAGTAAGTTCTGTAATTATATTCTTACTTCTTTATTGTATTAAACTGCTTAACCTAATTTATTTTTTTCATAGATGAAAATGAACCATCCTTGTTTTATTATATTCCTGATATAAAGGGCTGGAACAGGGTCGACTCAGCCTCGGGAGGTCAACTGAGTACAGGGCGATTCAATTCCCACCTCAGCCAACCTCGAAGTGGTTTTCCGAGGTTTTCCACTTCTCCAGGCAAATGCTGGGATGGTACCTAACTTAAGGCCACGACAGATTCCTTCCTTCTTCCTTGTCTACCACTGCCCTTGAGACGCTAGAGGTGGGATCCCTCGCTGAGTCAGAGGGTAAACAGATTAAGAAAGAAAGAATCAACGTTATTAAAATAATGTTAGCGCTGCAGCTGTGACTAATCCAGTAAAATATATTTGTAAACATATTTGTACCATATGTACAAGAGTATGGTATAGAGCTGTGAAAAGTTTGTTAAAATACAAATTCAGACAAATTATTGATTAATACTTTGGCCACAAGTGTTGGTATTCCCACGAACACGTAATAGAAAACTGCCGTAAGTCCCATATTCACTGTATTACTTAAAATTAATGCAGTTCTGTTATAATATGTTCATAACGAATTGTGCCGATATAAAGCTGAATGTCAGAGGACCATTGTTTGCAAGGTTCATTATCCTAAAATATTATTTATTATTTTTCCCATTGATTCAAACCTTTGAGAGCTTCTCCTGAAATATGGTTGTTTTTGACTTGTGGCAGTCTTCTTGCGGGGGTGCGAATTGTCTTAAACATTGTGAACTGACACATCAACAGCACACAGCAACAGTAACAACGCTACTGGCGGCTTTTGCCGCGCAAGGCATGCCAGGAGTCTGCGCGCATGCGTGTTTTGCCCTTGGTGCCGCTTTCAAATATTTACGGCGAATCGGACCTTAATTTTGGAATTACCTTTGTACATAATAATGGAACAACTTGCTCCGAAGGAAACAAAGACTCCCGAAAGTCCATTTAAATCAAAGTGTGAACTTTCTTAATTCATTTTGTCAGTCATGACAATAAAGCAGAAAAGTAAGTCAGTAAGTAAGTGAGTGAGTAAGTAATGAAGAAAAGCATCTATTGAAAGACACTACAAGGAGGAAGATTTAAGGAAGTTGAAAAATCTTGAAAAAGAGCACTGTAACCACAAATGAGGTTTGTACCAATACTTCGTAGAGGAAACGGCAGCGGAAGTACGAAAGGAGGAGATAGGTGCGAGACAAGCATAGGGAAAGAGAAAGGCAGTTCTATTGCTCAAAATCTAGGAGTGGGTGTTGGCACTGTGGACAACCTAGCACAGTCGTATTTTAAACCCTTACAGGCCCTGCCATAAGTCAGTATACTATTAACATAACAATAAAGGTTGAACTGATTAAAATCCTCAAAATGTAACAGCACTAAACAATAAAATTATTACTCAAAATACGATGCCTCCGTGGTGTAGTGGTCAGAACGCTTAGCTGCCAACCCGGAAGTCAGCGGTTCGATTCACGGTACTATCACTAAAGTTGAAAAGTGGTCTGTGGACTGGAACGGGCACTACTCAGCCTTGGGTGGTCCAAATGAGTGCAGGGGGTTCGATTCCCACCTCAGCCATCACAAAGTGGTTTTCCGTGGTTTCCCACTTAGCCTCCGCGTAAATGCCGGGATGTTACCTACCGTAGGGCCACTGCAGCCTCCTTCCCTCTTCCTTACCTATCCCTCGCAATCTACCCCTCCCTTCCCATCCCTCATGAGGCCCCTGTTCACTTTGCAGGTGAGGCCGCCTGGGCAAGCAACTGGTTCCAACTCCCCAGTTGTATCCCCGGTCAGGTGTTTCAAGCACCAGAACACTGCCCTAGAGGCGGTAACGGTGGGACCCCTCGCTGAGTCCGAGGGATAAGCCAACCTGGAGGGTAAACAGACTAAAAGCAACTTAGAACATTGCAAAGATGGTTCAATAAATGCCAAAAGAGGTTTTCTTTAATGTTAGTGCAACTTCATTTACAAATGATATAGCGAAATGGAACACATTGCAGAATTATAATTAATTTGTAAGCGGCTTCGGTGGGATAGTCGGTGGCAAGCTTAACTGCTATGCTGAAGATCGAGTGTTCTAACAAGGCCGAAATCGTCGGATTATTAAGAGCGTTAAAATCCTTCAGTATGCCATCCTTCTGAGGGGAAGTAAAGCCGGCGGGCCCATGTTATGTAAAAGTCCTAAAAATACAATTAGTAGTTTGTGGCTAAATTTGTAGGTTATATTTGGTTAGAAACTCTGTATCTAGTTCCAACGTTCGCCGGTAAGTGTCAGTGACAGTGGCATCTGGTAGCCAAAGTTGGAACTACTTGAAAATGAACTGGCTGGGAGCCTATCGGCGTTCATTTAAAATACCATGCTATGGCCAATGGCTGCAATTCATTGTATATACAGTATATAATTAATTTGTGAAGGGGTATATCTGACTCTGGATGGTAAATATCACCCGGGTCATCCCTCTGAAAGAAGAGCTACAAGAAATGGCACACAATACAAGAGCAATAAATCTACAAAGCAATTCTTAATATCAATCATTTTAGGGCCTTCGGTGGTATAGTCGGTTGCATGCTAAACTGCTATGCACAAGATCACGGGTTCAAAATGAGCTGAAGTCGTCGGATTGTTAAGAGAGTTAAATTCTTTCAGTATACCTTCCTTCGGAGGGAAAGCAAAACCGTTGGACCCATGTCATAGATTTATGGCATGAAATAGAACCTACCACTACAATTGGTAGCGTATAGCTAAATTTGTAGGTTATTTAATTTAGAAATGCTCTATCAAGTTCCAACGTTCACAGCTGGGCGACAGTGGCGTCTGGTAGCCAAAGTTTGAACTATTTGAAATGGAACTTTCATTAATTTCATATCTCATTAGATCCTGTTAAAAGGTTAGCGTCAGGACGGGCATCCAGCCGTATAAACCATCAGCCACTCTGAATTTCAACGCATGTCATCCCCGACCCCGTAGGAAACTGGATTAATAAGGGGTAGACACAGAGAGGAAATTAATCATTAGGAGTCAATCGTAAATAGAAAAAGAATACATTAATAAGTCAATCACTTACTCTTCAGAAGGGTCACCACGGACACCATTCTCTTCATCCTGTACCTCCTCTTTGATAACCTAAAAAAAAAAAGAAAGGAAACTGTACTTGTTTTGCAGTTGCCAAGTGCCTTTTCAAACATGTATTATTTAACAATCTGGGTCTGAGTGGGCTTACCACAAAGAATAAAAACCTACCTTGATCTTGATCAATAAGTATTATACATTAACAAAGCATACAAATTTTGCTTCAGCCCGTCAGGTACTGTGCAGGATTTTTCGTAGAATGGCAAGAGTGCTACAAGATATATATGAGCAAAAACATTAGCCATATTGGACAATAACCTCATTATCTTATTAAATTGTTGACACCTGCTAATACTCAATATGCTCACTTCTTTATTGGAGCATGTTTTAGGTCCATCAATGGGACCTTCTTCAGCTTATTTTCTTAGCCTAACAATTTCATATGTATTTATAAAACAATGACATTAATGATATAAATAAAACTTACAAAATGGACGTCCTTACAGTATTAATTATGAAAATATTACTCATATTAAAATCAGAAAACAAAAGTCTTAAATTTATAATTCAATATATGCAAACAAATTTTTATTGTCTTGTATCAAACCTGTTTACCATCTCTTGATGAATGCAGTACATTTGCATTTGTCTGTTGGCACAGTCTCGAGTGAAATGTGGCTTTTCACCAATGTCTAGTCTCATTCATGGTTGTGATTATATGGAAGCTACTGAGCTATGGGTGAAGCTGAGTAATGGTATTCAGTGCCTGTGGATGTTGTGAAAGGTTCTGCTCATTGGGTTAGTACAGCTGTACTGACTCAGTGAGGAAAGCAATGGCAAACTACATCATTCCTCACCTTGCCTAGCTTGCCTCATTATAGCCTTGCCCTGGTTTTGTGGGTTTCTAGCACATAACCTATGGTGATACTTTTTGAGAATCCAACCAGCCCCCAGGCTGACTACCTAACAGACACAGTATCAAAGAACTCTTGGTTGGTTCCTCAGTTTAGGGGCTGCGGCAATGCGATCATGTAGCCCCGTGTACTTTGGGTGTGTGTAGAATCTGTCTGATAACCGGTGTTAAATGTGATGGCTATATTTGTGTGTGATATCTGTAATTCAGGTAAGGACTACAGACCATCAATTTTAAGTATTTCCTACTTTAGCTACCAAATACTACCATCAACGACACCTAACCGCGAACTTGGCTACAAGATGCCACCGCGACCAGCACCGGGCAGCGAACATTAGAACTAATAGAGCATTAATGAAATCTAACCTACAAATTTAGCTTAACACAATAGTAGTTAGTACATGCCATAAACCTATGACATGGGCCCGACGGCTTTACTCCCCTCCTCCCCCCCCTGAAGGAAGACATACTGAGCGATTTTTACGCTCTTAAAATAATGTATGATAATTTTAACTTAGTCCCGCTGCAAAACTCCCTGCATTATTGGATGTCTGTTAACTAGAAAACCGGTTCCAAAAAAGAAGAGAGCATATTGAGTATTAGCAGGTGTCAACAATTTAATAAGACAAGATATATATGACAATTCGGTCTGGAAAGTATCTTCCAGTCTAGATAATAACAATGATGGTATAACCTCAGCTGTTGGGTGTAGATCTTTTGAGTTAATGACATTTGAGTGATTTATTCATATATTTCATTCATCCGTTTTGCACTGCCGTCTCGTAGAGAAACTGTACCTCTAATGGGCAACCTGTCACTGAAATTTGATTAGTTCTGTCACGTAATCACCAAAAGTGATGGGAGATCGTTTACAAGACATGGAGTGTTGTGCTTTTTCTCTACACTTTAAAAATCCCATTTTCTTGGTCAGGAATTGAAACTGCAATCTTGGGATCATGAGAAGGACTCACTACCAATGATTCACCAAGTGAATGATACCCATCAAATTCAGGAAGAAACAACTTTATTATGCTACTTGCCTCAGAATGACCAAGTGGTTATACTTAATATCCCTTTTATATTGTCTTTGTTGATTTCAGCTGGCTTTAAATTTGACATCACAAATCTAATGAAGCAGTGGCTGGGTCAATAGAGTCTGCTTCTGGTTTCAACCCTTTAATTGAAAGCATGCCTATCTTATGATTGCTTCCTTGATGAGTAAGGCAGTAGACCTCCTTGTTCATTTATACCATCATACTGTTTTATTCAGTGGTGATTTGGTAAGTCTAGGTGTAAGAAACTTAAATGACTTTTCAGAGGTCCTGGTTTGCAAACCTGGTGGTTATAGGGGGCTTAATGATTAAACTATATAACACTAAGATGCCATTGACATGTGAGGAAAAGGTTTTGTGGACTTTCGACCAATAGGATCTGCACTTGGGTATCTTTTACCCAGGGCAAACTGAATTGTTAATAATTCTTGGTGTAAAGGCTATTCTGCCTTCAAGCCCTCGCTACCTTACCAATGGAGTCTCCCACGAAGTACTTATTGCTTAAATAAATAATAAATAAATATTGCCTAGATAATCCCATAAGGGCAAAGGCCTCCCGCGAACAGGGACGTGCTCTGGTTTATACTCGTTAGGCGAGCAAGTCCTAAGAAGTTGTGTACAAGTTTTTACTCCACTTGCTACACTTCACTATAGTTCACTTCACTAACAGTACATTTCACTTCGCTTTACGTGCGTTGTTTGGCTTGTTACAGGTTGCTTAGCATTGTATAAATGATAGTGTTGTTAGAGGAGTTGACAAATTGGTATCCTGATATCCTTCGCGCGCGTGCTTGTATATGTTTACAGCTAGATATAATTTTCTCGTGGCCTGGGAAAAGTTTCGCAATGGACAGACTAACCGATCAAGATATAAGTAATTTACTTACTGATGATAAAATTGTTGGTGGAAGTGACAATTCAGATATAGACTTAACAGTAGTTTATCAAAGTGATTTTGGCAGCAATACAGGACATGACAGCTTAGCGTCACAACACGAACAAACTTCTTCCAGTAAATCTGAACATGAAGTTGATGGGGATAATATACAGCTAGATATGCTACTTGATGTTTATAAGGGGAAGGATGAAACCGTGTGGTACAAAAGTATTTTTCTCCAAAGGGGCGGCACCAGAGTGTAATATATTGTTAGTCATTTGCCAGGTCCCAAAGGAAAAGCTCGAATTGCAAAATCTGCTATTAATAATTTTAATGATTGTTGGGGACTAATGGTAGATGATTGTTTGTACTTCTTAATTGAGAGGAAATTGATTTTATATGGTGAATCATAATGACAACTCTTTGGGGAAAATTTACAGATCGCTCGCCCGTACGTTACAGAACAGAGCGCACGTCCCGACGGGTTAAGAGCATTGCCCTGGAGCTACTAGTTCGGAGAACCAAGGTTCAAATCCCGATGCTGGCAGCAGCCATCTTGAGTCTAGTATTCACTGGGGCTTTTCAA
Organism: Meconema thalassinum; assembly: GCA_946902985.2. NCBI lineage: Eukaryota > Metazoa > Arthropoda > Insecta > Orthoptera > Tettigoniidae > Meconema > Meconema thalassinum. The sequence goes on from OX336395.1 coordinate 198,872,928, forward strand.
CACTCCTTCCAGGCAAATGCTGAGATGGTACTGTACCCGAAATACCTACCGTCAGCTTGTTGATATCCCTCGATGGTAGCTGGATTGCAGAACCTGAAAACCCCGAATAAAAAACCCCAGATTCCACTCAACAAGAGATGGGGATAATGGGGCACAAGGATCACCTAACTGAGGGAACGCCAAGAAAAACCATAGCAACAAAAGAAAAATCTAGCTCGATAGAACACAAGAACGAGAAAAAACAATCTCCAAAGCGTGGAATTATACTGAAATGCCTGCAATGGTTTCCTTAACGTGAACTCCTATCGCAGCTATAAAGTACCACTCTATAAGAATTAAAATAAAATTCTTCAAAATTTATTCACAAAGGCATTATAGCAGAAATTGCTATAATAATATTACAAGAAATGAAAAGCAATTGCAGCTTCAACCGGAAGCTCAAATCACAGTGACCTGAATACAACTTCTAGTCATTACTAGACACACTGTATTCTCCATTTAAAAAAATGTTAAACACTCTTAAGATAATACCCTACTATGGCACAAGCAATGCCTCAAAAGCCTTATTGAAAATTAATTCCACATTCGGGTAGGTCATTACTAATCCTACAGCTAGCAATATCATTTATGTACAAAATCTACATTGAAATATATATATATATTGAATGGCACACTCCAAGTGTGCTTTTTCTTTTTATTTCGCAAGCCTCAGTTTAACATTCTTCCATTAGAATAAGATCATTAGTTTCCTTTAACAGATTCGAAAATGTTTAAATTGGTCCTTTCCAACCAGGTGATGAAGCTTAAGAGAGGTAATCTATCACTTTAATAATTATTGCACTCACCAAAATAACTGATCAGGATAACTGAAAAACCCTCGTCAGCATGGTGATTAAATCCAGAATATTAAGGTTGACATCATTTAATACATGTTTTAATGTTTTACTTTGTAGTCTGCATGCTTCTAAGCAACAACAAAATGCTTGTAGTAAAGCGCTGAATTAGACTTGAAAATAAGTCAACTTATATTCGACTACTCAATCACAATTATCATGGGTTAGTTTCCATGAAATATCTTAATGTTTATTTCATTCTTTCACTGCCTTCACGCGGCTCTCCTCTTATGCATATGCACTCCCCTGAGTACTCTATTCAAAATTAATTTATTATAATCATACACACATAAAAAAAAGTTTTGCATCACCTCGGTTCCAAGAGTTCCGGAACCTTTAAATACAAAGGGAATAGAGATCAACACAAACAACATTTCAGCTCGTTTTATTGCTCATGAGACCCACACATTGCATGTTGTACCATCATACAGCTAGACTTGCAGCATTTGTGGTCCAGATTGCAGTACACACCACTACCTCTAATACCCAGTAGCACGTCCTCTTGCATTGATGCATGCCTGTATTCGTCGTGGCATACTATCCACAAGTTCATCAAGACACTGTTGGTCCAAATTGTCCCACTCCTCAACGACAATTCGGCGTAAATCTCTCAGAGTGGTTGGTGGGACAAGACGTCCATAAACAGCCCTTTTCAACATATCCCAGGCATGTTCGATAGGGTTCATGTCTGGCGAACATGCTGGCCACTGTAGTCGAGCGATGTCGTTATCTTGAAGGAACGCATTCACAAGATGTGCACGATGAGGTCGAGAATTGTCGTCCATGAAGACAAATGCCTCTCCAATATTCTGCCGATATGGTTGCACTATGGGTCGGAGGATGTCATTCAGGTATCGTAAAGCCGTTTCGGAGCCTTCCATGACCACCAGTGGCGTACGTCGGCCCCACATAATGCCACCCCAAAACATCAGGGAACCACCACCTTGCTGCACTCGCTGGACAGTGTGTCTAAGACGTTCAGCCTGACCAGGGTGCCTCCAAACACGTCTCCGACGATTGTCTGGTTGAAGGCATATGCGACACTCATCGGTGAAGAGAACGTGATGCCAATTCCGTGGGGTCCATTCAGCATGTTGTTGGGCCCATCTGTACCGCGCTGCATGGTGTCGGGGTTGCAAAGCTGGACCTCGCCATGGACGTCGGGAGTGAAGTTGCGCATCATGCAGCCTATTGCGCACAGTTTGAGTTGAAACACGACGTCCTGTGGCTGAACGAAACGCATTATTCAACATGGTGGCATTGCTGTCAGGGTTCCTCCGAGCGGCAATCCGTAAGTAGCGGTCATCCACTACAGTAGTAGCCCTTGGGCGGCCTGAGCGAGGCCTGTCATCGACAGTTCCTGTATCTCTGTACCTCCTCCATGTCCGAACAACATCGCTTTGGTTCACTCTGAGACGCCTGGAAACTTCCCTTGTTGAGAGCCCTTCTTGACACAAAGTAACAATGCGGACGCGATCGAACTGCGGTATTGACCTTCTAGGCATGGTAGAACTACAGACAACATGAGCAGCGTACCTTCGTCCTGGTGGAATGACTGGAACTGATCGGCTGTCGTACCCCCTCCGTCTAATAGGCCCTGCTCATGCATGGTTGTTTACATCTTTGAGCAGTTTTAGTGACATCTATGAACAGTCAAAGGGACTGTATCTTGGATACAATATACACAGTCAACGTCTATATGCCGGAGATCTGGGAACCGAGGTGATGCAAAACTTTTTTTGATGTGTGTACATATTTTAATGTAACTGGATCACCTTCATTGCTTAATGACGAATTTCATTCTCAGCCGATAATTGTTGTTACTACATCGTTGTTTAAATTTATACATAGTTTACATAAGTTTTCAATGATGTTGGTTGGATTTTCTCAATAACAAAATATCCTTTTGAATTAATACCTATGCTATGAGAGATTGCAATAGCATCGACTCTCCTTAATCAGAATGTATTTATACATTTATTAAATTTGGGATATACGCTGGTTAAAAAAGTGAATGATGTTTCAGAGATATATTATAGTCAAATGACGACAATCAAAAACAATAATAAATTCCTTCGACCAAGGATCTCAACTGTGCCTTCAAGCGAAAGGCTAACGTGAATAAAAAAAAAAGTTAAATACAAGTAAAGAGAAAGTTTATCAAGCCAATGTTCGGTACACCCCTGCACGGATGAATTCGAGAAACAAAGTAATGTCTCTACACCACCGGACATGGTAATCATAACAATTAGCACAATTGCCTGGTTAGAAAACATTACCAGCCTCTGTCCTTCAACAACACAAAGAATGGTTCCTAACAAAGACGAAAAATCGAACTCCTCTATATAAATATAAAATAAAACTTCAAAAAACTCATGACTTGCTATCAAAATCAGTCTTCTATTCATAATTCCAATCACTCGGATGCATAAAGTTCGAAGGTGCAGTAGGAAAATGTAGCCCAACAGAAACACAATCTAACGATGCGAAGAATGTCACAAATTGACATAATAAAGAGCTCACCACGTTGATAAACTACACTGAATCACAAAATGCCTATCGATGTCCTCTTCACTACCCTAAGAAAGCTTCATGAAATATTACTGAATTTAAAATGAAATCTACTTAAACATACACACATCAAAAAAAGTTTTGCATCACCTCGGTTCCAAGAGTTCCGGAACCTTTAAATACAAAGGGAATAGAGATCAACACAAACAACATTTCAGCTCGTTTTATTGCTCATGAGACCCACACATTGCATGTTGTACCATCAAACAGCTAGACTTTCAGCATTTGTGGTCCAGATTGCAGTACACACCACTACCTCTAATACCCAGTAGCACGTCCTCTTGTATTGATGCATGCCTGTATTCGTCGTGGCATACTATCCACAAGTTCATCAAGACACTGTTGGTCCAAATTGTCCCACTCCTCAACGACAATTCGGCGTAAATCTCTCAGAGTGGTTGGTGGGTCAAGACGTCCATAAACAGCCCTTTTCAACATATCCCAGGCATGTTCGATAGGGTTCATGTCTGGCGAACATGCTGGCCACTGTAGTCGAGCGATGTCGTTATCTTGAAGGAACGCATTCACAAGATGTGCACGATGAGGTCGAGAATTGTCGTCCATGAAGACAAATGCCTCTCCAATATTCTGCCGATATGGTTGCACTATGGGTCGGAGGATGTCATTCAGGTATCGTAAAGCCGTTTCGGAGCCTTCCATGACCAGTGGCGTACGTCGGCCCCACATAATGCCACCCCAAAACATCAGGGAACCACCACCTTGCTGCACTCGCTGGACAGTGTGTCTAAGACGTTCAGCCTGACCAGGGTGCCTCCAAACACGTCTCCGACGATTGTCTGGTTGAAGGCATATGCGACACTCATCGGTGAAGAGAACGTGATGCCAATTCCGTGGGGTCCATTCAGCATGTTGTTGGGCCCATCTGTACCGCGCTGCATGGTGTCGGGGTTGCAAAGCTGGACCTCGCCATGGACGTCGGGAGTGAAGTTGCGCATCATGCAGCCTATTGCGCACAGTTTGAGTTGAAACACGACGTCCTGTGGCTGAACGAAACGCATTATTCAACATGGTGGCATTGCTGTCAGGGTTCCTCCGAGCGGCAATCCGTAAGTAGCGGTCATCCACTACAGTAGTAGCCCTTGGGCGGCCTGAGCGAGGCCTGTCATCGACAGTTCCTGTATCTCTGTACCTCCTCCATGTCCGAACAATATCGCTTTGGTTCACTCTGAGACGCCTGGAAACTTCCCTTGTTGAGAGCCCTTCTTGACACAAAGTAACAATGCGGACGCGATCGAACTGCGGTATTGACCTTCTAGGCATGGTAGAACTACAGACAACATGAGCAGCGTACCTTCGTCCTGGTGGAATGACTGGAACTGATCGGCTGTCGTACCCCCTCCGTCTAATAGGCCCTGCTCATGCATGGTTGTTTACATCTTTGAGCAGTTTTAGTGACATCTATGAACAGTCAAAGGGACTGTATCTTGGATACAATATACACAGTCAACGTCTATATGCCGGAGATCTGGGAACCGAGGTGATGCAAAACTTTTTTTGATGTGTGTACTTAAATACAAGCTGAAAATGGGTTGCACTTCTTATGGAAGTCTAAAACCTGTCGATTGTGAAATCAGTCATGATTAAAACGTCAAGCCTAAATTCCACAGTCCGACATACTACTCAAAAATATGCTAAAAAAAATAATGGCGTAAATTAACATTGAAATATCTACACTTAGCTACGAGAGACGAAGTTGTGTAAGCTGTACCTTGTTGATAGATGAATTTCCAAGAGCGAGCATTGATACGCCCTGCATATCACACCTTTTCCATATCTAGCTGTAACTAACACTCACCAGGTCGTCGGGAATCGAACCAGGGTACACCTTCTCCAATCCGCACGTTCTTCCCGGTTCAGAAGGCTATTACCCATCCTGGGTAAATAGACAGGAATCGCTACTTCACGTCTCCAACATCTTCCAGTACACAGTTCGTTTCTCAGTAGTATCGCGTTCTTCATATCGGGCCGAAATATTAATGAACGAAAGACGAATGACTGCCCATGCGAATAGCATTCAGGATTACTAATGAGGTAGACACAATAGGTCACACAATCAGAATCAGTCATCACTGGGGCCTTGGTGATAGTTCATTGAAATGTTCGATACAATGCCGGTCTAGTAGCGTTCATGCTGCTGCGTTATTTAGCCTGCCATTATAAAAGAAATAAACAGCACTAAAACTATTCCTCTTGACATCTTGATTAAGAATATGTCTGTTCGCGATGAGGAATAGTGTTTAGAGTTCAAAACCATTGCTGCGCACTCGGCATCAATGCAATGAAGACAGAGACTGCTTTTCAAAACCAAAGTTCAATGTGATGACAGGCAGCTGGCTGTATTGAAATTACAGTTTCTAATACTGCTTACCCTTGTAGCGGTATGGATTGCATCTCGTGAAAACGAACCGAGTCCTTCGACACTGGCTCTGTATACACTTTAAAGTGTTTGATATAAACCTCGCGTCACATTGCAATAACGAAACGCGTTCTCAAGCTTCACAAAGAGATATGTTCTCAAGCGATCCGTAGAGTTATGTGCTCACAGCTGACTGTGTGTCCATCCACCTAGCTTCATGCTACCCCCACTCAGACGTGACAGTAATCGAACTGATCTCTCATTGGTGGATGTAAATCATAATTTATAATGTCTCCGACAGATACTAAACATGTATTGATAACAAAATACACATTATGCTCTGTTCCAGGGTCTCGTGTAATGTTGCAAATCTTGCATGTTATTCTCTTTTCTTCTTATTGCTGATAAAAATGTAATCCTGGTGACCGATCAATAAACTGGGTCAATGGTCGCCATGTTGTAATAATATCCGCCTGGCTTCGTGCGTGCACGTCGATCCTCGGAAAATACCGTAATCGAGCGGCCGACTACTGCTTCGGTTTGATACTCGTGGATCGCGCCGATCTTCAACATATAGGCCTACCACAACTATACATCATAACAATATGAGTATAATTGTTCATGTTCCTCTTGATATCTTTACATAAAAGAAGAAAACGTGCTTTTATGTATATCATATAACCTTCATACACACATAATGGATCATTATTCCCATGTTAATTTCTTATAGAATTTCCACAAATTCTTAGAGTTGTAGCGGCCAATAATCTCAGTTCCATTCAGATTAGATATCTCGTAACAATTGTTCCCAAACACTCGGTTTACACGGAACGGACCGGAAAACACGTAGGCGAACTTCGTGTATAGCTTCTTAGCTACATCTGCCTTCGTTGGTTTTCTTATTAAGACCAATTCGTTCTTTTTGAACGATGGACGATAGCGTTTATTTCTAATTCGCTTTTGCCTCTTTTCGGCTGCGTCCATTAAACTCTCACGCACAGATTGTATCATCTCCTCTGCAGTGCGTTCTACATCTTTGGGAATGTAATCTGTTACAGTGTTCCAAGGTCTGACAGGTTTTGTGTTGAAATGAGCAGTCATGGGCACGTCAGCGATGCTGTCATGGAAGGTCGAGTTCATGAACTCTTCCATTAGTGGCACAAACTTCACCCAGCTGGCGTGATCTTCTGGGCAGTACAAACGAGCATATTTTGAAATATTTCCCATAATTCTTTCCGCTACGTTCGACTCCGGGTAACGTATACTGGAAAATACGTGCTTAATGCCCAGTCTGTTCATGGCTGTCTCAAAATCTTGAGATGTGAACTGGGTTCCATGATCAGACAAGAGTGTTTCAGGTATCCCAACCTTGGGAAACACCCTCTTCTCCAACCGACTAAGAACTTGTGTAGAGGTGGCCTTCTGAATAGGATCAAGGGTAACGTATTTTGAAAATACATCGACTGTGACCAAGAGAAATTGGTTTCCCCTGGCCCCCTTCGGGCACGGGCCAAACAGCTCGCACGCCATCAGCTCTCTCGGCCTTGAAGGAATTATGGCTCGAGGCTCTTCCTTTGACAAAGCTGAGGGGTATTTCCCGCGTTGGCACTCAAGGCATGTTTTTATGACGTCTGCGATGGTAGCCCGCATTCTGGTCCACGTAAACGTTTCCAATAACGTTTGAAACGTTTTGTCCACGCCACCGTGGCCCGTAATGCTATGAGCAAGCCACGTTAGACTCGTAGTTAACATAGGAGGAACTTTAATACGGACTTTCGTCCTCTCCTTGTCGATGTACTTACAAAGAGTATCTCCACAAATGAGATATCTCACAGAACGCTTTCTTACTTGTTCAAACTCAGGATCAGAGTTATCCATGTACCCTCTCAAAAACCTGTACATTATCCTTGTTGGGGTGTGTCTCTTCTGTGACACGGCTATCTTCTTTAGCTTTTCTAGGGTTGCCACATGTTCCCTCTCCAACTGTACAGCGTGAATCTCGATATCATTTGAGGGATTTCTTGAGAGGGCATCAGCTAACAAGTTATCTTTCCCAGGCTGGTGCACGATAGTGTCATTGAACTGCTGAAGGAACAATGTCCACCTCGTTAACCTGTCACTGGAAAGATCTGACTTGAGCATAAACTGAAGCGCTCTGTGGTCTGTCACGATAACCACTTGATATCCTATCAGGATCTTCTTCCGTTTTTGCAGAGCAGAAATGAAAGCTAGAGCCTCCAATTCCGTTGTAAAGTAATTCATTTCATGCTCTTTCAACTTCCTACTATGAAAATCCAGGTAGTGCTTCTTTCCTTTGATATCTTTCTGATAAAGTACTGCACTTACTCCTACCCTGGATGCATCTGATTCGATGAAAAATACCCTATCAAACTCTGGGTATTCTAACTTTACACAATTCTTTAGCATGTTCTTAGCTGCTTAAAACGCTCGGTTGGTTTCGTCTGTCCATTTCCACCTGTTATTTTTCTTTAAAACCTCGTACAGTGGTGCCATGGTTACCGAGTAACCTGGACAATGACTGCTAAGGAACTGGCACATACCTAGGAACTCTCTGAGATGTTTAATTTTGTTAGGCCTTGGAAATTGTGTAATAGCTTCAATTTTCTTGGTATTGGGGTGGTAACCGTCCTGGTCTATAGTGTGCCCCAAGAAATTAATACTCTCTTTCATAAATCTGCATTTATCAAAGTTTAATTTGATATTTACTTGACGCAGATTATCAAATAACATTCTTAAATGGTTCAGGTGTTCCTTGACATCCGCCGATGACACAATGATGTCGTCTATGTAGCAAATAACATGTTCTTTAACATTCTCTGTTAATTTGCTATCCAAAGCACGTATGAGAGCTGGACCACTGTTAATCATACGAAATGGTACTCTACAGAACACATATGTGGTTTGATCAAAAAGAAATGCGGTAAATTGTTGACTGTCTTCCTCAAGTTCTACCTGGTAAAAGGAGGCCGTTAAATCCAGAACACTGAAACAAGACTTTCCTTTAAATTTCTTCAGTAGTTCCCTGATTTTCGGTGGTCGATCAGTTTCTAAAAGAATTCTTGTATTAATTTTTCTTGCATCCAAACAAAGACGAAGCTGCCCATTGGCCTTCTTAACGCCTGTGATCGGATTCAAGAATGAGGATGCCTGTTTTCTTATTATGCCGTCTTTTTTCCATTTTCTTTATAATGACTTTCACTTCTTCATAATATTTCTGCGGGATGGGATATAGTTTCGCCTGATATGGAGATTGATCGGCAAGGCGAATTTGATATTTAAAATCTTTAATCATGCCGGGCTTACCATCGAAAATGTCCTGATATTCCTCTATTAGGTTAAGAAATTCCTGTTCCACTTCCTTAAATCCCTCGGCTTTGAGTGCGTAATGCTCCCTCTCTTGCTCGATTTCATTGATGAGGTGTTCTAGGATTTCCTGTCTAGGGAGTTCCTTTTCTTCAATTGCTACCTTTTCTGTAGCGTCTTCCTGAAACTTGATCAATCTATTGTCCATGTCTATTATTGCCCTTGCTTTAGTGATGAAGTCTATCCCTATAATTAGATCGAAGTTAATATTCTTCACCACGATGAATATATTCTCATATATCTTCCCATTAATTCCAAATTGCATCAAGATTTGTATTTTACACTTCATAGATTTATCCTTAAATATCCCTTTGACTTTCATAGGAGAAGCAGGTAAAATTACAAATGAATCCTCCTTCTTGAGCCTCTCAAAACAGTCCTCACTTATAATGGAGACCATCGCTCCAGTGCCAACTAGGGCTCTACATGACTGTTCCCCTATTTGCACCTGAATCAAGGGTAACTCAATGGGTCTTCCCTTTGTTCCAGTCTCTTCTTCAAACAGAAGATCTTCGTCTGAGACGTTAAATGTTTCATGAATCGTGATTTCTAATGGAGGTGTTAAAATCTGAGTCTTTACTTGCGTTTGGAAATCGGAGTTTTTTTTTCTTCGTCAGGGTTTCTTTCTCTACTCCCCTGACGACTTGTACCAGGCCTGTTCTCGATTTCCTGATTTGTATTTCTCTCTCTCGAATCTCTTCGTCTGTTTTCTTTAGATTGTTCTTGCTCCCCTCTGAGCCTTTTATCACGATTACGTTCGTATTCCTCATTCCTATAATTTTTATACCTCCCATATCCTCGATATTGTCTGTCATTGGAATTGTATGGGCTTCCTCTACCTCTATTCCTTTCATAGTTTCCATTATTTCTACGATAGAAATTGCGTTCTTCATATCTACGCTGCCAAGGCTGTTCCCTGTATTCAGCGTACCTGTTGTCTTGCCGATTGTTTCTCTGGTAGTAATTGTTGTTACGACTATTTCCTGTTCGATTATAATTCCTCTCTTCGGGCCTGACTTTGTCAGTCTGTTGTGTCCTATCCATGACTATTGTGTTAACAGTTCTAGGTTCATTTCTGTTATTCCTGGCCACCGTAGGTGTCGTAAGAGCACTTACATGGTCAAGCCGTCTTAACAACTCATCCATGGTTGTTAAATCGGATACGCCAGATGATATTACATTCTTTCGGACTTCTACCGGAAGTTGTCGAGATACGGCTTCTATTAACTGAGCTTGTGTAATGGTGGTTGTAAAAATCTGAGTTTAGAGAGCTGTGTTGCAAAGTACTCAGAATAGCTCGTTGGACCAGTACTTGAGTACTTGCGAGAGTACATTTCTGAACGCACGTTGCTTTGTATTTCTATGCTCCAGAATCGATTTATGAATGCTTCCGCGAACTCGTCAAAATTGTCGAATGTATAGCGGAATGCATGATACCACTGAAGTGGGGCATCTGACAGGAAACGCTCTACCACTCTCAGTTCTCTCTCTTTCGGAACATGTGTCTCTATAAAAATAATCCCTCACACTCCTGATAAATTCAATGGGAGTATTCCCGTCAAGTTTATTAAAGCGTCTCGGCTTGTCTTCATAATTCCTTATAATGGTGACATGCGATGTCCCATCTGGTGTCTTATGTGTGTACGCCCCTGTACTTGCACTTGCTATCGGCGAAATATACGATTGCGTTACAGTGGGATTATGTGCTGCATTAGACTGGGGACTACTCTCTGCTATAGGAGCTGGTTGTGGAAAATTGACTTCCCTGTCCTGCGTTCTAACGTTCGTCCGTTCAATCGTAGCTAGAAAATCCGCATTCCAATGCGCCCTCAACTGTTCCCGTAAACTATCTACATTTATACTGCCTTCCAAAGTTATACGTTCGAGTTGATTACGAATCTCATTTATTTCAGATGTCTTTTTCTCTCTGACTTCGGTTACTTCTAATTTGGCTTGATCGACCTTAACTTCTACCGACTTAATCCTTTCTTCAATACTAGTGTGACTATTAGTTTGAGAATTCTGAAACACATTCAATCTTTTAATTACGTCTTCCCGTACATCAGATATCTCCTTACTTGCTCTAACTTCTCCCTCTACAATTTTTCGATTAACTTCCAACTTAAAATCTTTGAAGTAGTCATCGTTAATTTTAACCATTTCTTTTCTAAGAATAGTTACATTATCTGATATTATACCTTTTATGTCAATGTCAAAATCATCCTTTATAAGTTGGTTATGATCTTTAACTTGCGTTTGTAAAAGACACAATTCATTCCTTAACTGCTCTAAAGTAGATTGGGTATGGATGGTTCCATTAGACACTTGTAATTGGAGGGCATCTAAGTTTGCTTTAGCGTCCCTTTTATGGTTGGACAATTCTAATCTAATTTCCATTTGGAAGTCCCTATGATTTTGTTCTGCTTCATTTAATTGGACTTGTAGCAGTTTCTGATTAGATTCAACAATGTCTACTTTATCTTGTATGTTAATCTGGGTGGTCTGCATTTGACCTTGAGTCGCCTGCATATTACTTTGGGTTGACTCAATCCTAACCATTTTAGAGTCTAATTTATCTACAGTGGACTGCATTCCTTCAATAGTGGATTGAATTTTAGTGACATTATATTCAAGACTATCCTGGCTTGATTGGATTTTATTGACATTAGATTCAAGACTATCCTGGCTTGATTGAATTTTATCAATGGTGAACTGCATTTTAGTGACATTAGATTCAAGACTATCCTGGCTTGATTGAATTTTAGTGACATTAGATTCAAGACTATCCTGGCTTGATTGGATTTTATCAATGGTGGACTGCATTTTAGCGGTCTCTATTTGAATATTGTCAATGGTGGATTGTATTTTGAGTTGCCCTGTTTGGACAGTGTCTAAATCCGCTCTACTTAAATGAACATCGGAATGTGTTTGCTTAACATCTGATTGTACATCATCTATTGTAATTTCTACAACTTTAACTTTAATCAGAACTTGTTTGGAACTGTCTTGTAAATTCTTTTAAGTACCCTGTATACCAGAGATTTCATTACGTAGGCTTTCAGTGACTACGTCCTGAATTACCCCTCTACTCCGGGCTTCTGATGCTTCGTGTATTGAGTCTAGCTTATTTTGAAGCTCCTCTACTCCGGGCTTCTGATGCTTCGTGTATTGAGCCTAGCTTATTTTGAAGCATCTTATACAATGACTTAAGGTCCGTGACCTCCTCTTCACCTTTATCAGACATCATATGTAGTAATATAATTCACACAAGTAAACACAAACACATGAACACTACTTAAACCTAAGCAAAGCATGAACATCTCAATGAAAATTTACTGCCATAATTGAAGCTTTCCTAGTGTATAGCATTAATCCTTACAGCTATACTAAATTTAATTAATGTTAAAACCTACACAAATGTGGAATTTCCTACATTGAAATGTGTGCTACCTTATATCTGCGATGTTACCTCAAATATCCTAATCTGACAAGTATTTAAATGAATGAAACATCCTATTATTACGATGAGGTGAGAAATCCCCATCAGTCGGATTCAACTAAGTCAAGCTATTGAATGCAGCTCAAACTTGAATTGCATCAAATGCCTCCATTCGATTGAACACGTCAGTAAAGGTTCCGTAACATGTCTTTCACTGCTCATGCTCGAATCGTCAATCTATTACAAATTAGTGTAGCACCACTAAAAAAAATAATCAAAGTCTAATAATGGTTGCGTTTCTACATGCCTGTCATGCAGATTGAGTAATCTCATAAACGCTTTGTTTACAAGTGAATCCCAACATTTCGTGCTAAGGATGTCGGTATACCATTACTTTCTGACATTCATTCAATGAATTCGCAATGATCGCAGTAATGGTGTCAGAGTTGGCTAACACAAGACACCTCCCACGTGTTCGAACACAAGATTCGAAATGTGCATGAAATGGCATCTTATGGCTGACCTCGAACCTGGTATTCCAGTTTTCTCGAATTCACATCCATCGAGGACCTGAATTACTGAATTACTACAGGGTATTTCAGTTAATTCGAGCCCCGAATCGTTGGTGGGCCAAATCTCTATGTACCCGAAATACCTACCGTCAGCTTGTTGATATCCCTCGATGGTAGCTGGATTGCAGAACCTGAAAACCCCGACTAAAAAAAACCCATATTCCACTCAACAAGAGGCGGGGATAATGGGGCACAAGGATCACCTAACTGAGGGAACGTCAAGAAAAACCATAGCAACAAAAGAAAAATCTAGCTCGATAGAACACAAGAACGAGAAAAAACATAATCTCCAAAGCGTGGAATTATAATGAAATGCCTGCAATGGTTTCCTTAACGTGACCTCCTATCGCAGCTATAAAGTACCACTCTATAAGAATTAAAATAAAATTCTTCAAAATTTATTCACAAAGGCATTATAGCAGAAATTGCTATAATAATATTACAAGAAATGAAAAGCAATTGCAGCTTCAACCGGAAGCTCAAATCACAGTGACCTGAATACAACTTCTAGTCATTACTAGACACACTGTATTCTCCATTTAAAAAAATGTTGAACACTCTTTAAGATAATACCCTACTATGGCACAAGCAATGCCTCAAACGCCTTATTGAAAATTAATTCCGCATTCGGGTAGGTCATTACTAATCCTACAGCTAGCAATATAATTTATGTACAAAATCTACATTGAAATATATATATATTGAATGGCACACTCCAAGTGTGTTTTTTCTTTTTCTTTCGCAAGCCTCAGTTTAACATTCTTCCATTAGAATAAGATCATTAGTTTCCTTTAACAGATTTGAAAATGTTTAAATTGGTCCTATCCAACCAGGTGACAAAGCTTAATAGAGGTAATCTATCAATTTAATAATTATTGCACTCACCAAAATAACTGATCAGGATAACTGAGAAACCCTCGTCAGCATGGTGATTAAATCCAGAATATTAAGGTTGACATCATTTAATACATGTTTTAATGTTTTACTTTGTAGTCTGCATGCTTCTAAGCAACAACAAAATGCTTGTAGCAAAGCGCTGAATTAGACTTGAAAATAAGTCAACTTATATTTGACTACTCAATCACAATGATCATGGGTTAGTTTCCATGAAATATCTTAATGTTTATTTCATTCTTTCACTGCCTTCACGCGGCTCTCCTCTTATACATATGTACTCCCTGAGTACTCTATTCAAAATTAATTAATTATAATCATACATATTTTAATGTAACTGGATCACCTTCATTGCTTAATGACGAATTTCATTCTCAGCCGATAATTCTTATGGGATTCTAAAACCTGTCGATTGTGAAATCAGTCATGATTAAAACATCAAGCCTAAATTCCACAGTCCGACATACTACTCAAAAATATGCTAAAAAAAATAATGGCATAAATTAACATTGAAATATCTACACTTAGCTACGAGAGACGAAGTTGTGTAAGCTGTACCTTGTTGATAGATGAATTTCCAAGAGCGAGCATTGATACGCCCTGCATATCACACCTTTTCCATATCTAGCTGTAACTAACACTCACCAGGTCGTCGGGAATCGAACCAGGGTACACCTTCTCCAATCCGCACGTTCTTCCCGGTTCAGAAGGCTATTACCCATCCTGGGTAAATAGTCAGGAATCGCTACTTCACGTCTCCAACATCTTCCAGTACACAGTTCGTTTCTCAGTAGTATCGCGTTCTTCATATCGGGCCGAAATATTAATGAACGAAAGACGAATGACTGCCCATGCGAATAGCATTCAGGATTACTAATGAGGTAGACACAATAGGTCACACAATCAGAATCAGTCATCACTGGGGTCATGGCGATAGTTCATTGTAATGTTCGATACAATGCCGGTCTAGTAGCGTTCATGCTGCTGCGTTATTTAGCCTGCCATTATAAAAGAAATAAACAGCACTAAAACTATTCCTCTTGACATCTTGATTAAGAATATGTCTGTTCGCGATGAGGAATAGTGTTTAGAGTTCAAAACCATTGCTGCGCACTCGACATCAATGCAATGAAGACAGAGACTGCTTTTCAAAACCAAAGTTCACTGTGATGACAGGCAGCTTGCTGTATTGAAATTACAGTTTCTAATACTGCTTACCCTTGTAGCGGTATGGATTGCAACTCGTGAAAACGAACACTGTATACACTTTAAAGTGTTTGATATAAACCTCGCGTCACATTGCAATAACGAAACGCGTTCTCAAGCTTCACAAAGAGATATGTTCTCAAGCGATCCGTAGAGTTATGTGCTCACAGCTGACTGTGTGTCCATCCACCTAGCTTCACGCTACCCCCACTCAGACGTGACAGTAATCGAACTGATCTCTCATTGGTGGATGTAAATCATAATTTATAATGTCTCCGACAGATACTAAACATGTATTGATAACAAAATACACATTATGCTCTGTTCCAGGGTCTCGTGTAATGTTGCAAATCTTTGCATGTTATTCTCTTTTCTTCTTATTGCTGATAAAAATGTAATCCTGGTGACCGATCAAGAAACTGGGTCAATGTTCGCCATGTTGTAATAATATCCGCCTGGCTTCGTGCGTGCACGTCGATCCTCGGAAAATACCGTAATCGAGCGGCCGACTCCTGCTTCGGTTTGCAACTCGTGGATCGCGCCGATCTTCAACATATACCTCAAACTGCACTATACAACATAACAATATGAGTATAATGGTACAGTACGATAACTTATTTTAATTCCTACTCCAATCCTTTAACTTAATACTCACAATTATCGGTACACACTGTAACAGTTTCGCTTAGGCTGGGATGACAAGTGAAACGGTATTTACTTTGCTCCACGTTGAGCGTACAAATGTGGCAGTTTCGCTAGCCCACACTGTTGGGAGAAAATGTAATTATTTACCTTTGCCTAAGCTATGTTGTTTTAATGGGCGCCAAGACCTCAATGCAATGCTGAAATCTGAATTTGTATTTAACAACGTCTAGTTCTGGTAGAACACCGTCAAGAATCTATTCACTCAGATCGTGGTATGATTTGATCATTAACCCAACAAACAATTGTATCAGGAGAAGGAATTGGTCTATATCTAATGCTACCTACTGAAAGCAAAGATTGCATTGTAAAAGAAATGAATTTATTATATAAAACAAGTATAGCAAAATTAATAATAATAAGTATAAAATTTAAATTGGAGCGTTGTGATTTGAATATTACCGATAGAAAATTACGTGAAAACGGAGTTTGATAAATTGATTTTACTCTTATTGCCAAGCTATGAAGTTACTGAAATATGAAATGTAAAACAAAGAGAAATGAGAGATTGCGTATTTCTGCGTCATTAGCGCTTACCACTGGAAATTGCCAAAGCATTTCCCTCGTACTTGATGATGCTGTGTGCTTCCCACAGTCTCCTGGACGTCGTCATCTCCGTCAAAATTTGATGATATTCTGGTAGATTAGATAATTCTATGATCCGTACATCGGACCCAAACACTCGTATATCCACACTGGATAAGTTTTACAAAAGTTAGTCGTCCACTCCACGGAACATCGGAGCGACTTCAGCGTGAACCATACTCGGGAAGTTCTATACAGATAGTCGCTAACTCCACCGAACATCGGAGCCACTCGCACGCGCACCCATACTCGTCAAGTATTACACAGATAGTCCTCGTTTCACGGCGCGCTGAACGATATATGCACACGTTGGCTCCCCCACCAGTCTCCACTTCCAGCTTACGTCGACTCCACTGATTGGCTGACCCACCACGCGATCTTCCCCTCCTCTGGTTCATTACACACGGCGCGCGAATCAAGAAGTCGATTTCCGTTCCAACAATTCGCCTTTTCTTGACGATGCGAACCCGCTTGCGTAATACTTCCCGACAGGATTAAGCTTGTATTTGAATTCCCAGTGAGTCACGTCTCTCGATATACCCTAACTGACGAAACTCCGTAAATTTCCGTAATCAGATAATTTTCTATGATATTGTCGTTCGTAATAACTTGCTTGATAGCGTTTTCTAAGACATAGAAAACCTATCTGTATGCTTATAATTTTTATAAAATGCTCCGAAAATATCTTAATAATAATTATAATAAATTAATAATAATAATAAATTAACATGAAAAATTCTCTTGGCTGAACAATTTGCCGCGTAAATAAATATAGAATGGCTTCCTACTGACTTATGCCAGTTGCATAAAAAAACCTCGAAAAACACGTTACATATTCGCCTCGGATCATCGGATGATTTACCGTGACGACGGTCCATTATCCGATTATCCCAGACACGTTAATCAACCCATCCAAAATACATATTACATAAATGAGATCACCCTAAATTACAGATATATACACTCATAATTTTTCTTCACGCACTTTGCGTCAAAGTTTGTTGTCACTATGGATTGCACTTTGCAACCAGTCCAATGTTTTACATATAGAATAGTGTTCCACGGATATTTCCGCCTCTCAAATTTCTCTATGTTGGAAAAATAGACATAATTAATGTGTGAGCACTATGTATTTATGATGTCATATCACACGCATTGAAGGTGTTCTGATATATTTATATCACCATAGAACTTCCTAATTTCACTGGAGGTCCCCTCCTTATGGTGAAATTAATCCCACTTATCACTGAGCACACGATCACACTATTGTGGCAGCGCCTCGTGACCATAATACTTAATCTCTCATTAAAGTAGATTAAATTAATATTGACTTCTGAAAAAAAAACCAGTAAATGCGCATTACATATAACACCAAATATTTCTGTGCCGTAATCGCCCTGTCTTCTTAAGTTCCCGTAGACCATATTCTACTTAATACTAGTTCTCAACACAGACCATTTCTCCTCACACAAATAATACCTTTGTACAAATTACCTTAAATTACACACTTACAAATCTTACATGGCGAGGCCGTAAACAGAAATCACGTGTGCTGTTATGTATGAGTTTCATGAAGGACTGTCTCGCATTCTGATGGCCCATCTTTTATCTCGTGGACGCCTTAAGCTAACAAGCCCTATACAAGCGCTCCCCCATCTCTTGGAGATAAATGGGAACCCATCAGCGCTGCCAAAATGGCCTTGGTGCATCGAGACAATTTAGTGCTCAACAGCATCCGACAATCCCGTCATATTTCCCTGTACCTTAAAAACTCTCATTTACTTACATACTACCCCCCTGTGTGACTTCTGATACGCCTGCCTTGAAGACCAGATCTTCCACGCACCAGACACCACACTTACTCATTTGATAGGCTGGCTCGCCAGCTAAACACACTCACTTTATGACATATTTTCGTAGACTATGTATATTATACGTCCCGTATAATCTGTTTCCCTCACTATTCTCCAGCACATATGCTGTTTTCCCAATACGTTTGGAAACTATAAATGTTACTGCGTCACCTGCTTCCAACCTTGCAAGTGGCTCCCTTAAATGAACGTCATCACGTTACTCTACCTACCTATTTCTCAGTGTCTGTAACGATGCCCTGTTGCTTCTGTCCACACATGCACATATTAAAATACCGTCCTCTGCTTTAACCACAGGATAATCCCTACATAAATTAGTATCCCTCGATAGCATGTCTGCAAGAATGTTATCTTTACCGTTAATATATTTTACTGTGAATTCGTATTCCTGCAGAGCAAGAATCCACCTACTAACTCTGTTAGAACTGAGTTTACAAGTTCTCATATACAATAGTGCATGGTGATCTGTATGGATCTCAAATTTCTCCCCTACTAAATACATTCTAAATTTCCCTAAACTGAAAACAATACCTAAAAGCTCTAACTCAGTAATCGTGTATCTTTTCTCTGCTGCTGTCAGTCCTCGCGAGGCTAAAGATACAATGCACAGATTACCCTCATCATCTTTCTGACATAATACTCTAGCAATGCCTATATGTGAAGCATCTGTCATAACCACATATTCCTTATCTTTTAACGGATATTTCAGCACTACAGCTTTCTCAAAACCTTCCTTTAGTGCTCTCAAAGCCTGATCATGCTTGGACTCCCATCTCCACCGAGTCCCACTTTTAAGCAATTCCCTGAATGGTTCTACCAACCCTGAGTGTTTAAGAACGAACCTCCTGAAAAAGTTGCAAATTCCCAGGTAAGTTTTTAACTGTTTAACATTCTGTGGCACCTCTGCGTTAAGTATCTTATTAACCCTACTTTCTTCTGGTGTTACACCTCTACTCGACACTCTATGACCTAAAAATGTCACTTCTGACTGACAGAATGACGACTTAGACAGCTTCAAAGTGAACCCTGCCTGATCTAACTTCTGAAAAACTATATCTAAATGACGTAGATGCTCCTCAAAACTGCGTGAACTAATTACCATATCATCTATGTAAATGGTTACAAACTCTCCTGTGTCATCCCCTAATGCGATGTTTAAAGCCCTAATTAAAGCTGCTGAACTACTCTTTAACCCATAAGGTGTTCTACAAAATTGATAAAGGTTATATTTATGACTAAAAGCTGTAAATGGTCTATCTTCGTACATAAGTGGCACTTGCCAAAAACTGGAACTCAAATCTACACAAGTGAAATACTTCTTCCCCTCAAATGTTTGCATTAATTCCTCTATTGACATAGATTTCAGCTGATCTGAACTAATTCTACTGTTAACCAAACGAGCGTCTAAACAAATACGAACAGTGCCGTCGGTCTTGGGTACCGTGATCAAAGAATTAACATATGGACTGTTCGAGTGCTCAATAATCCCATCTTCAAGCATCTGGTTAATTTGTGCCTCAACTGCACTCTGATAAGCGAAAGGTACAGGATATCTATGTCCTGTGAATACTGACCTATCAATAACGTTCAATGAATGTGTATAGCAATTGGCCATACCAATGCGATCCTCAAACACTCTCCTATTACACCATAACACATCATAGAGCCGAACACATTGTTCCACCTCTATATCTCCCTGAAATGCAGCATCACGTAACGAGTCCTCTAGACTTCCGTTCGTAATCACACTGCCCACAAAACATGGAGAACCCCGCTCTACGGCTGGCGATATCTCATTTAAAGTACAAATCACACCTACAATACTACTCCTCTGAATATGGTCATTGAACGCTACTTCTACTTCAGAATCTCCCCATTTAAATTTCAAACTCCCTACATTATAACATAAGTTACCAGACACTCTACTTAGCCACTCTGAACCCAAGATAACACTGAATACTAAATTTGGAATTACAAGGCAAATCTGCTTCTCTACATGATTATTAATTTTAATGTCTACTAAAACTTGCTTAGAAATTACTTTAGACCTCTTCCCAACAGCTGTAATAACAAAAGTGCTCTTAATTGGCATCTCCTCAAAATGTACTCCAGTTCCTTTCATTTTATCATAAAATGCACTACTTATGCAACTCTTCATACAACCACTATCAATTAAAACATCTGTGTACGCCTCGGACACGTTAAATTTAACTATGGGGCTCTTACTAACCACTTCCTGAATAATACCTTCATCATTTAGTTCATGTAATAATTCATTTCTTACATTTAGGTCATAGGGTTCCTGTATAATTGTATGGCAGTGGCGGCCGGTGGTATGTAAAGCTGGGTGTTGCACCAACATTTCTGATGTCGCAATTTTATATGGGAAGTTTACACATGTAACAAAAATCAATTAACGTTAGATGAACTACATTTCTATAAAAACTGAAATACATGGGTTTTCCAAACTAACTGTACGTTCGACAAATAGACAAATTTTAATGGCTCTTTTGGGCTTCTTCCTATAAGAATTCATAAAAAATCATATGTATGTATTTACGCCCTATGCCTAAGTTAATTGGAAGAATTTAAAACACAGCAGGTAGTCTAAGGTTGGGTCTCTATCTCCAGGATAATAAACATTCTCAACATAAAAACATGGCAACCGAAAAGTTTGTACGTTACGAAAAATGATATTACTAACAAAGACGGGCACATATTCTGCATAAGGATAGGATTTTTTACTATAGCTTGAACCCCATCAGAGGAACCAGCCATGAAGTGCGCTCTGTCATACGTCTGCGCAATTCATTTTTGCGGAGTTTCATTCAATTTCTGCTTCTTTAATTAATCCAGTAAACACGCTGCTAATGTGTGTGCATCATGTTTTGTTTGCCTCGTACTACGTAACTTATCGGTACACAACAGCCATCTGAAATATGTTTGAAATATCACTAGTTTCATCTGCTATAATGGCTAAAATTTCCGATTCCTTTATTTGCTTTGATACTTCTTCTTGGCAAACCACCAACATAATCTGTAAAATTTAATTTTGAATTGTTTTGGACGTTCCTTTGAAAACAGTTGCCCTTACTAAAATGACCTTTAACACAGCATCCAACTCAACGCTAAATTTAATTAGTTCTCTCAAAACACCTGGATTTTTTGATGTTACACTTTCATCATGATCACGCAAGGCCAGTTCGAAAGAGCCACAGAAACGAATACAGTTTATTACAATATTTAACACATACCTATTGTGCCTAACTTCTTCGTTATATTCCGCAATTTACCTTCTATAGACACTGTCCAATTGTGCAGCTTCGTTAACAGTTCCAAAAAGTGTCAATTTCAAACAGCTGAAGATTGGTTGGTTCCTCAGTTTAGGAGCTGCGACAACGCGGTCATATCCTGTACTTTGGATGTGTGGAGAATCTGTCTGATAACCGGTGTTAATTGTGATGGCTGTATTACTGAGTGCCATCTGTTTTTAATTCAAGTGAGGACTGCAGACATTGAATTTCAAGCAGTTTCTACTTTTGGCGCCAAAGGCCACCGTAAACGACTACTAGTTCAGAACTTGGTTACTACACGCCACCGCAGTCGGCTCTTGGCGACGAACGTTGGAACCTAAGAGCGTTGTTCAAATTTTTAACCTATAATTTAGCTTCACACAGGTGTAATTAGTGGAAGATTCTTTAACATGCCATAAATCTATGACATGGGACCGCCGGCTTTACTTCCCCTCCGAAGGAATGCATACTGAGGGATTTTTAACGCTCTTAAAAATCCGACGACTTCGGCCGGGTTTGAACCCGCGATCTTGGACATAGAGGCTCAGCATGCTACCAACTACGGCACCAAAGCCACTCAGCTGAAGATTCATGTTTCTTTATTTTAGGGATTAATTTCCGTAACTCCTATTTTGGTCCACGCGGATTCTCCACCAACAAACATGGAAAACAGAATAAAGCGTTTTTAATGTCGCATTCACATAACCAATTATTATTGCCTTAAATATATCCTTTAAACGCCCTCGTAGCCTATACTTATATTTTGGACAATACTTATCTGGTAATGGTCAACCGAGTGTTTTTACTGTGAGTTTATCGTCATCAGGGAGCTGGGAAAGCTGTCTTAACTAGTAAATTACTTGCTCTATTAATTTTCACTTACACTCCACAATACAATTAATGTTTCAAACTAAACATTCCGTTTAAATAAAATACTAACTTACAAGATGCACAGATGATACATCTGGGTGCTATATCGGAAAGTGGCGCGAAAGGCAAACTAACAAAACACTGAATTTTGCTAGCCTGAAATTTCGTAGTGAATGCATAGTAGTGAATCAACCAAACAATAATAATAATAATAATGCACGGTTATGTATCTGCCTGGAACCAAAATACTCTATCAACTAAATACAGAACTAATCGCAACCCAAATCCCGCAAGAACAAGAGTGGTAAAAGCAAACATAAACCGCTACAGTACACCAACAATACGTCGCAAAATAGTTCAGTCACTTATCTACTGTACTTACAGCAATGGTGGCGTTCTTAGGCTCGCTTCACAGAACAATTGACAAAAATATTAAATGAAGTTATGAGAAAACATCTAAAAATAATTGGGTGTGAACCAATGTCTCCCTATGAAATTCCGATATTTGTACTGTTGCGGGTGGTGTAGCATTCCCTAGTGGTGTGGGAAAGAAACTACCCTTCAGGGGCGGATGACCTCGTAGTTCCGCCCCTTAAAACAACAGTAACTAACTAACTAACTAACTAACTAACTAAACTACCCTTCGCGGGGTAAGAGAAATCGAGGGTGTTGTCATTTCCAAAGAGTGGTGTAGTCTAACGGTGCCATTTGGAACTGAGTGTTGCCAGGGGGCTGGCAGCTCGTCTGCAACTCCCTACTACCCATGCTGGCCAGCAAGCATGTGCAAGCTTGGCCTCGTTCCTGCCGGCCGCGCTGTCTACTTGGGAGTTGCAACAAGAGAGCTAACCCCCTGGAGTTTGATTTGAAGGCGGCAGCTTTTATAGGTACAGTGTGAAGCATTACGATAAATAATAACAAAATATCGATGATTTAAACACATTTTTGAGTGCATTAGATCTATAAAACTAAAACATTAAAGGAAAAAAAACGACGAACTAGTTGTAAAATTATTGGGAGTTGTGCAACGCTGCAACAATATCACCAGCCGCCCTTGTTGTATGGACAGGGCATGCTACAGACTGAGATTCTGACCTTACTTCGCAGCCTGGTTCGCGTTTAAAGAACCGCTACAGCTGGCCGTAGTACTACTAACTACTAAACTGGTCTGGTTGTTCTGGGCTATGTTGTCATTGTTTGGCTGTATATTACTACCACTAGGCTGTCCTCTTCCTTGACCCCTATTCTGGTTGTAATTATTGTCATTATAATTTCTCCCTTGATTTCCCCTGAAATCATTGTTTCTCCCTTGATTTCCCCTGTAATCATTGTTCCTCCCTTGATTTCCCCTGAAATCATTATTGCTCCCTTGATACTGATTACCATAGCCATTTCCTCTGTTCTGATTTAGCTGATTATTATTATTTCTATTTTGAGCGTTGGCTCCTTCGCCACCGTTCCCTTGAACTTCCTGATGCCTGGCTTCGTTAGGTCTATTATTATTATTACCCTGGTTCCTATTGAAATTCTCCTCATAACCCCCTCTCCCTAGTGCATCAAATGTGCTTAACAAATTTTCTACTTGTGATATAGTCTTTACATTCTGGATACAAGCAGCCTCCTTGATCCTATAGGGAAAGTGCCTAAGTAGCAACCTCACCACATCACTTTCCTCCTTCAAGCCATCAAGATATTTACACACTAATACCTGCCCTAAAAAGTATTCGGTCATGGTGGAGCTTCCTTTAGGGTTATATTTACCACACACTACTCCCTCACGATGCTGCGACTGAATAACCTCATTCCAGAACTTTTCACAGAATTTCATTTTAAAATCATTGATATCAGTAAACTTGTCTCTGTAGACAGCAAACCAATTCCTCGTTTCCCCCACAAACACTTGTTCTAAAATTTCAACTACCTGGCACCACTCAATACTACCATTTTCCAACCTCTCCCCGAATTTATTTTCTATAGTGTTCATGAACTCCATTGGGCACCCCTGTCGATTGCTGAACTTACCCAGTTCTACCTCCCTGTGTGTGCTATTCACAAAAACTGGCCTATTCTGACTATTTTCTTGCCTGATCCTAGCTTTTAATTTTAACTCTAATTCTGCGATTTTCTCCTCAGCCTTCCTCTCAATACTGTTTACTGTTAATTTAATGTTTCCTTCTGATTCTTCTACTTTATCATATAGCTTTGCTTGTTTCTCCACAATCTTGCTAATGCTCTCTCTATTACTCTCTCTTAAATCATTTACTTCTGCAACTATTTGCGAGTGGACTTTCTCAATTCTACCCCCCAGCTGTTCCTTAACCTCTTTAGTAGCTACCTGAATTTTGTCAATTTCTCCCCCCAATTGCTTTTTGACCTGCTGTGTTTCCAGTTGCACTAGTTCTTTTAAATTTTCAGCCTGTGTACTGATTCTAATTTCCAACTCCTCCTGTACTTTTCCTAATTTTCTGTCTACATCTGCAATAATCTCTTTAGTCTTTTCTTCCATCACCCCCCCTGATCTCACCTCTAATCAGTTCAAATTTGTCACTCATTTCCCTACTGTTTTGTTCTAATTTAGCATTTAAAGTTTCAGTACTCTCTCTATTTTCCTTACTGTTTTGTTCTAATCTGGCATTTAAAGTTTCATTACTCTCTCTACTTTCCCTACTGTTTTGTTCTAATTTAGCATTGTTTTGTTCCAGTTTTGCGTTTAAAGCGTCTGTACTTTCTTTATTTTCCCTACTGTTTTGTTCTAATTTTGCATTATTCTGTTCTAATTTTGCATTTAAGGCTTCTGTACTTTCTTTATTTTCCCTATTGTTTTGTTCTAATTTTGCATTATTCTGTTCTAATTTTGCATTTAAGGCATCACTACTAACTTTGTTCTGATACATGAACTCGAGAAGTAAAGTTTTTAATTCTGGTTGGCCGCCTACACTCCCTGTTTCAGTATCGGGATTTACCTCCGCTACCCCAGTACTACCATCACTCGACATACTGCTCGTATCATCACTCTCCAGTTGATGACCACTACGTAACCTCATCTGTCTTTCTTTCTCATCCCCCATAATGATATACACTGATAAAGACAAATAACCCCCAAAATACAGGCACAGAAATATATATCCTTCTCCTTCCACAAATGTTATTAGGTTTTCAGCCCCAAGTTGTCGGCGACAAATGTAACAGTAATTGGTGCCCCATGTTGGTAGCGACAAATGTAACAGTTTCGCTTAGGCTGGGATGACAAGTGAAACGGTATTTACTTTGCTCCACGTTGAGCGTACAAATGTGGCAGTTTCGCTAGCCCACACTGTTGGGAGAAAATGTAATTATTTACCTTTGCCTAAGCTATGTTGTTTTAATGGGCGCCAAGACCTCAATGCAATGCTGAAATCTAAATTTGTATTTAACAACGTCTAGCTCTGGTAGAACACCGTCAAGAATCTATTCACTCAGATCGTGGTATGATGTGATCATTAACCCAACAAACAATTGTATCAGGAGAAGGAATTGGTCTATATCTAATGCTACCTACTGAAAGCAAAGATTGCATTGTAAAAGAAATGAATTTATTATATAAAACAAGTATAGCAAAATTAATAATATTAAGTATAAAATTTAAATTGGAGCGTTGTGATTTGAATATTACCGATAGAAAATTACGTGAAAACGGAGTTTGATAAATTGATTTTACTCTTATTGCCAAGCTATGAATGAAGTTACTGAAATATGAAATGTAAAACAAAGAGAAATGAGAGATTGCGTATTTCTGCGTCATTAGCGCTTACCACTGGAAATTGCCAAAGCATTTCCCTCGTACTTGATGATGCTGTGTGCTTCCCACAGTCACCTGGACGTCGTCATCTCCGTCGAAATTTGATGATATTCTGGTAGATTAGATAATTCTATGATCCGTACATCGGACCCAAACACTCGTATAACCACACTGGATAAGTTTTACAAAAGTTAGTCGTCCACTCCACGGAACATCGGAGCGACTTCCGCGTGAACCATACTCGGGAAGTTCTATACAGATAGTCGCTAACTCCACCGAACATCGGAGCCACTCGCACGCGCACCCATACTCGTCAAGTATTACACAGATAGTCCTCGTTTCACGGCGCGCTGAACGATATATGCACACGTTGGCTCCCCCACCAGTCTCCACTTCCAGCTTACGTCGACTCCACTGATTGGCTGACCCACCACGCGATCCTCCCCTCCTCTGGTTCATTACACACGGCGCGCGAATCAAGAAGTCGATTTCCGTTCCAACAATTCGCCTTTTCTTGACGATGCGAACCCGCTTGCGTAATACTTCCCGACAGGATTAAGCTTGTATTTGAATTCCCAGTGAGTCACGTCTCTCGATATACCCTAACTGACGAAACTCCGTAAATTTCCGTAATCAGATAATTTTCTATGATATTGTCGTTCGTAATAATTTGCTTGATAGCGTTTTCTAAGACATAGAAAACCTATCTGTATGCTTATAATTTTTATAAAATGCTCCGAAAATATCTTAATAATAATAATAATAAATTAACATGAAAAATTCTCTTGGCTGAACAATTTGCCGCGTAAATAAATATAGAATGGCTTCCTACTGACTTATGCCAGTTGCATAAAAAACCCTCGAAAAACACGTTACAACACCTCTTATCAGATAAATTCCACACACAAATAATTTCTTACCACCAAACTAAACAAACTATTTGCAACATAAACTGCTGTAAACTAATATATGTAAATGACCTACAAGTATCATCATTACAGCTGAGCACTTGTAGTTCATTTCCACATATTAGTTAACAATTCTACAGTAGTTTTGGGCTTAAGTGTATCACTGCAGTAGTGGCTACACCTTCGTGGATTAGTTAATTTCTAAGTTTTGCAACATTAAAATAAATAGTTCTTATTTCGATCGCTTAATGCCTTATTATTTATCAGTAATAATTTTTTAAGAGTGTTAAAAAATCCTTCAGTATGCCTTCCTTCGGAGGGGAAGTAAAGCCGGCAGTCCCATGTCATAGATTTATGGCATGTAAAAGATCCTTTCACAGACTAAACGTGTGTAAAGCAAAATTGTTAGGTTAGATTTCGTCAGAACGCCCTATCAAAGTTCCAACATTCACCACTAGGTATCATTGATATCTGGTGGCGATAGTTGGAACTACTTGAAATTGAACGGAACTTGTAGCTCACCCTTTAGGGTGTCCGCTGGAAGCAGCTACAGACTCAGGCGAGCCGAACATGACCTCTGACACTCCCGGCACTAAAAGCCATACAATAAATAATAAATAAATAAATAAACCACACTTCCTAAGTTTTCTGACGATTTCTTTTGTGTTTTGGAGGGCAGAGTCAGTATTTGGGTGTCACTGTAGGTTTGGTAGTGTTTTATAGAGTCATTAGTGTTGTAGATTTTGATCCGATGATGCTCGCTTGACGAGTGAAACATGTCATCACTTAGTTTTCTCCTTCTTCAATAGTCCATAACATATATTCATATACAGTGGAATCCCGTTAGTACGTTCCTCACTAACATGTTTTCCCGCATATCACGTCGAATTATAAAAGTCCCGGTCCCAAAGCACTAAATTGTCGGTAAAATATTGCTTTAGTACGTTTTAGTGCACCCGCCTACTACGTTCAAATTTTGGCCAGCCATTACGTATTTGTCGGTCCAGTTGGACTTTGGACGAGGTTAAGTGATTGCATAAGATTGGCATGGTAGCGGTCGAGAGCTCAGTTTAGCAGCGAGCAGGGGGGTGTAACTTGTGTGGATCCGTAGCTTCCGAGAGCGGCCTTGGAATCATATAAAGGCCTTACGTGGCGCTTGGCAGCGAGTGTGCTTCCTGTCGGCCAAGTTAAGTGATTGCGTAAGTGCGAGCGCGGTCGAGAGCTCAGCTCATTTTAGCAACGAGTGTGCTTCGACCATAACCCATTCCCTATATCCAATCATGCCGGAGTTCAACAAACGGCCTTCTTTATTTTGTCTTCTGTCGTCAGCTTTTTTTGACTATCAATACCAGATCCTGACATGTTCTAACTTAACAATAACTTATGTAGCATATGGATCACCAACAAAACAGCCGATGTTCACACTCCATATTGTTGTTTTACTGCGTCGCCACATTTGAAAACACCTTACATGTTTGGTTATTGGTTTCTAGCGCGTCTTTCTGATGACGCCAGTAGCGAATATCAAATTCATTCACAATGAATTCTCGACCGGTAGCTGTATTACCCTAGTCGTCCGCGTATTTGATCACCTTAGAGTTTAAATCCAGCCGTATAACTTCCGAGTTTTTACAAAACTAAAAGATCCATTTCCACAAAAAAACAATCTCACTTAACTGAGAAACAAAAATGGAATGTGAAGACAATACTGGTAGGCCTACTTGTCGACAATGCAACAGACGGACAACAAACACTGTGAAGGAAAGGATAGCACCGGCGGAAAAACGAACAATAACATAGCGGGCAAGACTTGTTCTAAAATTACTACCGTACGATCATCCTTATGACAGTGTCAGAAATTAATGAGAGATATATGCGAGGAATACTTCTTCCTGCAATTTCCAATTTAAAAATGGGGTGCGAAATACACGTGGTGGCGAGATATATGCGAGCAGATACGGTATCCATCAACCATACACATGTATTTCAAACCAGTGTAAATATTCGTGTTCGATTGTGAGGTAAGATGTATTATTAGAATTAAAGTTCATATCATTTATTTATTATTTACATATTTTACGCCCACATTGGAGCACTTAAATCAATAAATTTCATAAAATTTCTTCTTTTTCTCCTCCCAGAACTTTCTCATCCTCTCCGACCTGGAAGCTCTTTGTGTGCCCGATATAGTATATTGTTTCCATTCAACTGTTATTAGTTTGAGACTTATGCTTTTGTTCTTCAAAATCCTCTTCTCTTCTCTATCTTTGATTTGTTGCCGAGTTATACCCAATTCTTCCAAATCATCCTGAACTTCTTTGAACCAATTAATGATTTTATTTTTCAAAAAGTAATCAAATAGTTGTTTCAATATCCTGGTTTCTGGCAGTCTTGATATGTGACAGAAAAAGGAAATTCTTCTTTTACGCATTGTAGTTATTATTGATTCACATTCATGATAGACGATGTTGTTAGGCAACAATCTCCACTGTCCATCAACTTGGTGTTTTTTTGTTAAAAATTGTTCTAATAATTCTCCTGTCAGTTTTCTGTAATTTGTCTGTTGTAGATTTTACATTCAATTTGAATAAATTTTCACTAGCATAAGTTGCCTCTGGTTTAACTATGGAATTATAGTGTTTCAGCTTAGTGTTTATCGAAAGAAATTTCTTTTTATAGGTTGGCCAGGTAAGTCTTTGTGCTTGTTTAAATTTACCGTAGTTGTTCTGTATTTTATTGCTTCTTTTTCATTTGTGTTCCATGTTATTATTTCCCCAAGATATTCGAATTTCTGAACAATTTTAATCTCTTTATTATTGTTCAGCTGAACGACTGGTAGATCAACTTTAAAAGTTGGCATCATTTCTGTTTTTTCAAATGAAATTTGTAATCCCATTTTTTTTTTTTTGCTATAATTTCTAGTTGTTCAATTAGAAATTTAGCCTCTTCTATTGTATTTGCAAGTAATGCTAAATCATCCGCAAAAGCAAGACAGTTGAGTTTAATATTTCTACCGATCTTGATAGTTGGTTGACATTTCTTGTTCCATTCACGCATAACCTTCTCCAATGCAAAATTGAACAACAATGGTGAAAGTCCGTCTCCTTGTCGGAGTCCAGTTCTTATAATGAATTATTCTGATAATTCACCTCTTAATTTAACTTTTGCCTTCGTATTTTTGAAAGCCATACTAATGAGGTTCCATCCTGTCCGAGGCTCGTTCCATTTTTGAAAGCATTTGGTATCATCCACTACTGGCTTGCTGGGCCTATCGTAGCTTCACCAGAGCCCCGTTAGCCGTCACTTTTCAGGGTTCCTGTAGGACCTTCACAGCTACCGTAACGGTCCCGGGGCACACGAAGTCCCCACTGTACTTCGCCCCTACAGGCGATCCCCTACTTTGTGCCGTTGCCCGTCTCCCACGACGTGGACGAGGGGTTGGACTTATGGGATACCCAGGAGGATACACGAGACGAAGTGGGAAGGAAAGAGACCGAGAGACAGGTGGCTGAAGGGGGTGGAAGAAAGCGTGAAGAAGAGAGGAGAAGACTGGACAAGGGTGGAGGCTGAGAGATGGTGGGAAGACAGAAGACGTTGGAGAGGCTTGTGTTCCAAACAGACCCGGCCAGTGGCTGGAAACTGTGCAAGATGATGATGATGATGACTAATGAGGTTAACGAGTTTTTGGTGTAAGCCAAATTCTTTAAGGCTTTTCAGTAATGATTCACGATGGATACTGTCGTATGCTTTCTTAAAATCTACAAATGTGATGACTAGACCCTTATTTCATATACTGTACTGTAATTCATTTTTATGTGGTTATTTACTCCCCCGTTAGTTACTGACAAACCTATGTTTATGTTGAGTCTGTAGTAGTGCAATAACTAATTCTTAAGGTCGGCAATTTCACGTGCGCACCTATAGTGCACGTTTTTTAAGATTAATTTTACACGTTGTAAATATAGTATAGCGTTTACGGTAGTAATTTTTCCCGCTTTTCACGTCCGATTATTTTAGTTCCTTCAAAATTACCCAACGTAGTTCCACTGTACATGTATATCTCAATCGAATGTCATTTATTTCAGGTTATTTTTCCACATATTCCACTAATTGGAATTATTTTGAGTTGACCGATTGAAAGTTACAATATTAAGAATTTGAGGAGAGAAATATGGCAAGAGATAACATATTGATATACATCCATCAAAATAACACTAGACAAAAATATTCTTCACAAGCCAGAAGCAGTAGGACAACAACTAATCAATTAGAAAGGAAATTTCCGCATGAGACTTACGATTTTCAACCCTGACATTCATTAGCAGTTTAACCCTTGACTGGTGATGTTGACCCCACCCCAAAACTTCTCATGCCTCCCCACGCCATCCCCTGATTTAGCAACCCGATTAACTCGGTCTGAGAACAGCAAGTGATCAGTGTGGCAACCTTCTGCTGCAATTAGTGCACAAGTCATTAGGCGGAAAAGCATGTTGAGGATCAGCGTGACTCCACATCACCAGATAAGTTACTGATTGGTAAGTGAAGCTAGTAGCGTTAAATCAAGAAATGGTGTATACTGGGTTAGTACTGGCATCAAAGAGAGGAGGATGATCTGCTTGCGCGTATAGTGCGTTGTCATATTATGAACGGTTACGAAATTGTTGAGTTGTGTGTTATGGGACAAATTGACTTTGGTCAGACATCGGGTTCAACAGAGAGGTGTCATAGCATTTTGAAGTAATGGTTGTAATACTAGGGTGATATAGCTCTGATCTCCGTAAGTTATTTTGTATCCAAAGATTAGGACGCCCGAAGATTTTTGTCCTCATTAATTTGAATTTTGCTTCAGGGTCATTAATTTATTTGCACATTAAGAGTAATTTTGAGAAGTCTCCGAGCGAAGGTAGGCTTCTGTGTTTGATTTTATGTATTTCGTGGTGTGGTTCTGCAATAAATGGTGGATGAGTTTTATTTTAACAGCGGAGTTTTTTGTCATTCTTGTTCGTTGTCATACTTGTGTGTCCACCGGATCAATTTTGAGATTTTACCCCAGTTGTACCCATCTTTATCAAGACCCCGGATTGTTTGAATCCCATTCCCGACAAAGTTTTTTTTTAATGCTAAAATTTATTCGGATATTCAATTTTCTTTTCTTTTCGAGTTGTACCGAATTCTGGGCGAGGATTGACGTGCGTGTCGGGCCACCCAATCCAAAGCCAGATTATCGGGCACAACAAGTAATGAGCTTAGATAAAAAGCATTATGTCTTCCATAGTGGATTTAAAAAAAATAGCTTTAATAGCATTGAGCGTAAGTTCCTAGTCCTTGGCTATGCCAGCCAACAATCTACTAATTTAAATATTCTTACAGTTACACTTCTTCCGACACGATTGGTTCCATGGCTTCAATACGTGGTTTTCAGGTCCATGTCTGTTATTTATACAAATCTGCGCCATTTCACCAAAATGAACTAAAACCTACGTCCATAGTTTTGTTTCTTGCCTTCATCAACATAAAGTTTCCACCCCAGTTTCCTGGGTATGGTTTACGAGCGCTCTCCATTTTAGTCTATTCATGTATCACTGCTCCTTCAAGACTTCATCCAGGTGATTCCCTTGGATGTGATATCTTCCTTCAGTTGGTCCTGCCATCTCCTCCTAGGTCTTTCCAGTAATCTCAGTATGTAACCATTGTTTTGCGATTCTTCCTTCTGTCATACGTTTGACGTGACCAAACCATCGCAAACGTACCCTAGGTATGGTCTCCTTCAGGGACTGATTTATTCCAGCTTGTTCTCTTATCTTCTCATTTCTTGCCTTGCGAGGCATAAAATGAGCCTAGAAATGTCCATGTACCACTAATTTCACACTTCGTCTATGTGCCAAACGGCCTAAATCTAGGAAATGGAGAGAAATGTCCGAATTTCAGGTACTTAGTGTACCTGTTAGGTTTCGAAAGGTCAGTACGTAAAATTTGGTTCAGTTCGGTGAAATGGTATAGATTTGTGGCAAGGGGCCTGAATGCAGTGAATGGAGAAGGTTGTCCGAAATTTCAAGTACACAGTGAACTCATCGGGTTTCAAAGGGTAAGTACGTAAAATTTGGTGCAGATCGGTGAAATGGTGTAGATTTTTCCCAAAGGACCTAAATGCAGGGAATGGAGAGGTCTGTCTGAATTTTCAAGTGGACAGTGTTACCCGCAGTGTTCCAAAGGTAAAGTGGGCAGAATTTGGTTCAGATCGGTGAAACGGTGTAGATTAGTATAAATAACAGACAGACAAATCAACATTGACCTTTATATATAGATGTGGGTATGCAAAGTGTGTTAAGTCATAATTTATGAGACACTTCGTGTTGTCTGGCTCCCTAATGACATGAATTTACATGGATCTCTGTACTGTTCATGTAATATTTGTCATTAGGCTATTTAATACCTTAGATATTCTACAGACATATGATAGTTACTCAATAATAGTTTCCTTCCCATTCACATAAAACCTACCTTCCAGCTGTAAAAATAACTTTGGGGTCACTATGACCCCGAATCACCAGTTGAACTACAGAATCTCCACATCATCCGAGGACTAAAAAAAGTCAAAATTAAAACATTTTCGTTGAGATATTGCTCCTATTGAAGAGTATCTATTACCAAGTCATTCTGACTAAAGCTGTATGGTATGTTATAAATGGTGTTCTCTTCCATACTGTACCTAGGTATATAACCTTATGATACAATGTCATTCTCTGAGCTTGTGCAGGCTAATGTATAATATGCTCACATATCCTCAATCATTTATATTACATAAATGAATGAATATTTCTGGTTTTATCTTTAAGGGCCTTGTGTGTAGAATTAGTTTGATAAGCTGTGCTATTGTGATGTCTGCACTAATGTGTGTATTTGTAATTGAGGCGAGGATTGAGATCGAGGTGGCCTTGACCTTAGGATAGATAGTTATTTATTTACACTGTTTACGCCCACATTGGAGCACCAAAAATCAAACCTTATATACAAAGTCTTCCAATATTTCAAATAGTAAGTTCAGTTCTTAATTCTTGATAATTTTTTCCTTTCCCAATACTTCTTCATTCTGGAAAATCTTGCAGCTCGTTCTTCTGCTGATATAACATATTTCTCACGCTGTGAAATTTTGAATGTTAGTCGAGTGTATTTGCTATTCAGAAGCCGTTTCTCCCATCTATGTTCAATTTGATGTTGAGTTATTTTCAATTCATCCAAATCCATTTGTATTTCTTTACACCATGTGATTTTTGTTTTACTGTTCCAAAAGAAGTCAAAAAGTTGTTTCAGGAGTCTAGTATTTGTCAAGCGGGATAAGTGTCCAAAAAACGAGATCCTTCGTTTTCGCATCATGTCAATGATAGATTCATTTTCCTTGTAAAGTATTGAATTGGGCAAAAGTCTCCACTGGCACTCAACCTGGTGTTTTTTTATTGATTATTGTCCAAAGAATCCGTCTATCAACCTTCTGTAGTTTGTCAGTTGTTGATCGGGTGTTCAGTTTAAATAAAGTTTCACTTGCATATGTTGCTTCTGGCTTAACGACGGAGAAATAATGTCAAAGTTTAGCATTAATCGAAAGAAACTGTTTCTTATACGTTGGCCAGGTAATCTGTTGTGCTCGTCGCAATTTTAGTGTGCTACTATCTATTGATGCTCTTTCATTGGCATTCCAAGTGATGATCTCACCAAGATATTTAAATTTTTTCACAATCTTTATTTTCTGGGCATTATGCAGTACAACTTGTGATGTGTCAACTTGAAAAGATGGCATCATTTCTGTTTGCTCAAAAGAAATTTTCAACCCAACCTTTGTTGCTAATTGTTCCAATTCCTCTACCTGAAATTTAACTTCTTCAATACTAGTTGCTAATAATGCTAGATCATCTGCAAAGGCAAGGCAATTTAGTCGAATATTTTTTCCAATCTTAACATTCGGTGTACAAACCTTATTCCACTGACGCATAACTTTTTCCAGCACACAATTAAACAACAATGGAGATAATCCATCTCCCTGCCGAAGACCAGTATGGATATCAAATGACTCAGAGGTTTCACTTCTAAACCTAACTCTAGATTTAGTATTCTTAAGAGTGACCGCAATAAGGTTAACAAGTTTTCGATGTAAACCAAATTCAGTAAGGACATTTAATAGAGATTCGCGATGGATGCTATCATAAGCTTTTTGAAAATCAACGAATGTGATCACTAAATCTTTGCTCCTAATCCTGTGGTGTTTAATAATCCATTTGAGACTGATAATTTGATCTGGACAGCTTCGTCCTAGACGGAAACCACCCTGATATTCACCAAGTTCATTATTAAAGTGTTCGTGAATTCTGAAATAAAAAATCTTATACGTGACATCCAGCAACGATATCCCTTGATAATTGCCAGGATCTGACCTATCGCCCTTTTTGTGTATGGGATGTATAATTGCAATATTCCACTCTTCAGGCAATTTTTCTGTATTCCAAATGTGAATAAGATGTTTATGTAGGTTATGAATAGTCTCTACATTAGCAAACAAACGAATAAAATGCATGCATGTTTGGTCTACAGATTACCTGAGAATTTTGTTCCTCTTCAGTTAGTTCTGGATTTTGCTCCTTTTCACTTGAATCAGGCAA
Organism: Meconema thalassinum; assembly: GCA_946902985.2. Classification (NCBI taxonomy): domain Eukaryota; kingdom Metazoa; phylum Arthropoda; class Insecta; order Orthoptera; family Tettigoniidae; genus Meconema; species Meconema thalassinum. The sequence goes on from OX336395.1 coordinate 198,908,919, forward strand.
TATATAATCTGGCTCGACCTTTACAACCAGCGGATCATCAGTTGGCAACTGCACAATGGGGTCCTAACGAATAAGATGTAATCTTAAGTAGAGTAGATGCACAGTTTTTGATAAGTCATAAAACAAAAGAATTTGATCTTATACTGGAGCTGAAAATATTAAGACAGTTTTAAGCTGATTCTACAAGTCTCAAGCATCAAATCAAGAAATGGTGCAAACTGGGTTAGTACTGGTATCAAAGAGAGGAGGGCGATCTGCTTGCGCGTGTATAGTGCATTGTCATATTATGAACGGTTACGAAATTATTGAGTTGGGTCCAGATCGGTGAAACTGTGTAGATTTGTGCCAAAGGGCCTAAATGCAGGGAATAGAGAGGTCTGTCTGAAATTTCAAGTGGACAGTGTTACCTTCAAGGTTCTAAGGGGTAAGTAGGTAAAATTTGGATCAGATCGGTGAAACGGTGTAGATTTGTATAAAAAACAGACAGGCAAACAAACATCGAGCCTTATATATGGATATGAGTGTGCAAAGTGTGTTCGGTCATAATTTATGAGACACCTCGTGTTGTTTTGCTCCCTAACTACATGCATTTACATGGATTTTATTATGACTAGTTACCCTATTGTTGTGAACAGTATTAGGCTCCTGAAGACATAATTCAAATTACTTATATTCCACAACTCGACTTTGGGTTTCGAATTGAACTTTAAAACTTAATTTTCTCAAAACTAGTGAATTGTGACATAACGCACTTGATACACCCACCTGTCAATTAATATCAAGACATAGTGTTATTATTAGCCCAAGTACGACGGTCGTTTGCAATGATTGTACGCGTCCCGTCTGTTTAGACTGCAAGACCCTGTTGTGACTGACAAATTAACAAATTGAATAGAAATTAAAGCAAGTGAAGACACTGTAAAGGACGTCAAAGTTGTAATTTATCTTTTTTATCAACTTCGTTCTCCAGCTAAGGATTAGTGTCTTTCAATGAATTCTACGATTCTCAAACAGACTATCTGCATTTTTCGCAATCATGCGTTTGGATCTCTGTACTGTTCGTGTAACAAATGTTGATATAGATATAATAACTTAGATATTTTACAGGCATTACATGGTAGTAACTCGATAATAGTTTCCCTCCCAGTCACATAATAAACCTACCTTCCAGCTGCGAAAATAACTTTGGGGCACTATGACCCCACATCACCAGTTGAGCTACAGAATCTCCAAGTCATCAGAGGCTAAAGAAAGTCAAAATTAAAAGCATTCTTGTTGGGATATTGTTTCTATTCAAGAGTATCTATCAGAAGGTCATTCTGACTAAAGCTGTAACTATGCACTCTTGTACCATGTTCTATATGCTGTTCTCTTCCATACTGTACCTAGGTATATACCCTTATGATAAAATGTTACTCTCTGTGCTTGTGCAGGCTAATGTTTATATGTTAATATATCCTCAATCAATTATATTATGTTGTTGTTGTTTCTTATGGCTAGCCCGGATTCCAATCCATCAACTTTCTTGCGTTCCAATAGAGTTGTGTGAGGTTTCCTGAAATTCTACAGTCTCATTTATATTATATAAATGAATATTTAATTATGGTTTTATTTTTTAGGGGATGGACATTGTGTGTAGAATTTGCCTGATAAGCTGTCCTACTGTGGTTTCATCATTAAGGTGGGTATTAGTAATTGAGGTGGAGATTGCGGTGCAGGTGGCCGTGACCTTAGGATAGATCGAGAGCTTGATAAATAAATAAAATGCATGCATGCTTGGTCTTTAGATTACCTGAGAATTTTGTTCGTGTTCAGTTAGTTCTGTGTTTTGCTCCTCTTCACTTGGATCGGGCAATATGTAAACTGGCTCAACCTTTACTTCCAGAGGATCATCAGTATGGGTCGGTCGACAAGTTTGCACAGAATTAGTATCAGGAAGGTCATCTTTCTCTTTATGTGATGCCATATGAGCATTGAATCGATCTCTCCGAATAAATGACTTGAGACAAATATCACAGGAATGGGGCTTCCTACGACCATGAACATACATATGTCTCTTTAGATTATATTTTGTAGTACACTTATGCCCACACACAGGGCAGGGATGTTGTTTCTGTCCAGTATGGATTGTAGCTATGTGGTAGGTCAGGTTATAATATTGCGAGAACGATTTGCCACACAAATTACATGTATGCGGACGCTCCCCAGTATGAGTCAACCGGTGTCTTCTCAGTTCGGGTTCAGTGAGAAAACCTTTATTGCAGATTCTGCACGCGTTAGGCTTTTCCCTTGAATGACGTATATTATGTCTCTTTAGGCAAGTTATATTCAAGAAAAATCGATCACAAATACTACAGTGAAGTCTGTCTAGTCTATGAACTCTCTTATGATGTGCCAAATCAACCTCTCTATTAAATGCCTTATCGCAAACATCACAAGTAAGAAGCCTCCCTTCCTTGTGAAATGAGCGGTGTGCTATCAGTTTACAGAGCATAGTGAATGTCCTATCACATAAGTTGCAAGAATAACTGCCATCATTAGTTTGTTTTTGACTCCGTGGACTCCCAGGTATGTTCGACAGCCGGACTCTGGAAAATAGAACATATTTCCAAGGCCTATTTGAACAATATGATTTCCTTTTAGGTTAGAAGATAATAAAAATAAAATTACAGTTCATGCATAAGAAAGAAAATAACCTAAAGGAATGGTTAATACACCCTCATCATCATCATCATCATCATCATTTCCCCTTATCCAGCTCCTGCCGGGTCAGGGTATTTATGGCACTTCTCCACTTTCCTCTTTCCTTCCACCATTCTTCTACCACGATCTTGTCCCAGTCCAGATTTCTTTTTCTTACGCCGTTTTTCACTGAATCCATTCACCTTGTTCTAGGTCTCCCTCTTGGTCTCTTACCCTTGCACTTCGCCTCCAGCATCTGTCTTGGTATTCTATTTTCCTCCATCCTCTTTACATGTCCAAACCACCTTAGTTTATTCTTCTCAATTCTCTCATTTAGTTTTCCCATCCCAACTTCCTTCCTAACATCTTCATTCCTCACTCTGTCTTTCCTTGTCTTTCCTAACATACTTCTTAGGAATTTCATTTCACTGGCTTGGATTCTACTCTCTTGCCTGCTTGTCAGGGTCCAAGTCTCAGCTGCATAAGTTAATATGGGTACATAGTACACTTTATACACACATCAAAAAAAGTTTTGCATCACCTCGGTTCCCAGATCTCCGGCATATAGACGTTGACTGTGTATATTGTATCCAAGATACAGTCCCTTTGACTGTTCATAGATGTCACTAAAACTGCTCAAAGATGTAAACAACCATGCATGAGCAGGGCCTATTAGACGGAGGGGGTACGACAGCCGATCAGTTCCAGTCATTCCACCAGGACGAAGGTACGCTGCTCATGTTGTCTGTAGTTCTACCATGCCTAGAAGGTCAATACCGCAGTTCGATCGCGTCCGCATTGTTACTTTGTGTCAAGAAGGGCTCTCAACAAGGGAAGTTTCCAGGCGTCTCAGAGTGAACCAAAGCGATGTTGTTCGGACATGGAGGAGGTACAGAGATACAGGAACTGTCGATGACAGGCCTCGCTCAGGCCGCCCAAGGGCTACTACTGTAGTGGATGACCGCTACTTACGGATTGCCGCTCGGAGGAACCCTGACAGCAATGCCACCATGTTGAATAATGCGTTTCGTTCAGCCACAGGACGTCGTGTTTCAACTCAAACTGTGCGCAATAGGCTGCATGATGCGCAACTTCACTCCCGACGTCCATGGCGAGGTCCAGCTTTGCAACCCCGACACCATGCAGCGCGGTACAGATGGGCCCAACAACATGCTGAATGGACCCCACGGAATTGGCATCACGTTCTCTTCACCGATGAGTGTCGCATATGCCTTCAACCAGACAATCGTCGGAGACGTGTTTGGAGGCACCCTGGTCAGGCTGAACGTCTTAGACACACTGTCCAGCGAGTGCAGCAAGGTGGTGGTTCCCTGATGTTTTGGGGTGGCATTATGTGGGGCCGACGTACGCCACTGGTGGTCATGGAAGGCTCCGAAACGGCTTTACGATACCTGAATGACATCCTCCGACCCATAGTGCAACCATATCGGCAGAATATTGGAGAGGCATTTGTCTTCATGGACGACAATTCTCGACCTCATCGTGCACATCTTGTGAATGCGTTCCTTCAAGATAACGACATCGCTCGACTACAGTGGCCAGCATGTTCGCCAGACATGAACCCTATCGAACATGCCTGGGATATGTTGAAAAGGGCTGTTTATGGACGTCTTGACCCACCAACCACTCTGAGAGATTTACGCCGAATTGTCGTTGAGGAGTGGGACAATTTGGACCAACAGTGTCTTGATGAACTTGTGGATAGTATGCCACGACGAATACAGGCATGCATCAATGCAAGAGGACGTGCTACTGGGTATTAGAGGTAGTGGTGTGTACTGCAATCTGGACCACAAATGCTGAAAGTCTAGCTGTATGATGGTACAACATGCAATGTGTGGGTCTCATGAGCAATAAAACGAGCTAAAATGTTGTTTGTGTTGATCTCTATTCCCTTTGTATTTAAAGGTTCCGGAACTCTTGGAACCGAGGTGATGCAAAACTTTTTTTGATGTGTGTACATTACCTCCTTGCTTTTCCTTGGTACTTCCTTATCCCAAACAAGTTTTCTTACACTTTGATAGAATGCATTGCTCTGCTGTACCCTCCTGCCAATCTCCATGTCCAACCTACCAGTTTGCATCAATTCACTTCCTAGGTATTTGAACGTGTCCACAATTTCCAAACTCTGACTTCCAATTTTCACAGTGCCCTTTCCTTGTCTTTCCCCTCTTGTCATCACCATGGTCTTGCTTTTCTCTATACTGATTTTCAGGTCATACTTCTGAATATTTTCGTTCAGTGCATCTAGTTGTTTTTGCACTTCTTCGGTGTTCCTTCCCCAGACCACAATATCATCTGCAAATAACAGTAACTTCATTTCTTTATGTTCATATGCTTCCTTTGTTTCCTTTACTATTTCATCCATCACCATTATGAACAAGAGAGGTGACAGCACACTCCCCTGTCTTAGTCCAGTCTTGTTCGTAAACCAATCTGTCTTTCCAACTGGGGTCAGTACCCTGCTAACACAGTTGTTGTACATTGCTTGCACTATTTCCAACATTTCTCTTCCCAGTCTCTTCTTAACCATGGTTTCCCATACCTTCTCTCTGGGGACACTATCATATGCCTTTTCTAGATCTATGAAAGTCATGATCAAATCCTCTCCATATTCCCAGTTCTTTTCCATCACCTGCCTCAAGCTAAAGATTGGGTCCACTGTGGATCTTCCACTCCTGAAGCCATACTGTTCCTCTTGCAACTCTCCTTCCACCTTTCTTCTCATTCTTCTTTCTAATATCCTTTCCAGTATTTTTACTATCTGTGATATGAGGGTGATCCCTCTATAGTTATCACACACCTTCTTGTCCCCCTTCTTAAACACTGGTATTATTAGCCCTCATGCTGCAATAATTATAATGGTAATGGTAAATTGTGAGTGTTGTGTGAAGGTATGGTTTGTATACCTCCTGTGAAACTGATGATGATTGTTGTTTTAAGGTGTCTAACTTGTAACCGTAATTATTCAGTTACATAGCTCACCCTCGCCTTGTACGGTTAATTGAGGGTACAAAATGGCCGCATATCACCTAGGCAATACATGGTATCCAGTGGTTACAGTCCACTAGATACCATATAGGTAACCAATAAAGTTAAAGGGGGCTTAGATATTAGAATGGTATTGATACTGAGATGGTGTAATGTTTTGGAGATGGTGAAAGAAGGAATACTTTGGTTGTTATGTTGTAAACGAAAATAATGAGAAGAGGAGTTGTGGATCTGATAAGTGAGATAAATAAAGAAAAATGTAATATTTTGAAAAGGTAATGTCTTTAAGATAAGTAAAAAAATATGGCATTTCGGCAATAGAAGAAAGTTACAAATTGCACTGCAATGAGTGGGAGTGATTGTATGTTGCTGAAGAATTGAGCATATCCCTGCGTCATGTCCAAGTAAGAACCACAGTCAGTCCTTTTATTACTTTTCTTGTGTGCATAACACCAAGCGACCCCTATCATATTGAGAACTTTATCAAGGAGTAATTACAAATGGCACCTAAACATGGGGTACGAATTGGCAACTCCAGCTATCTGATATGACATCTAGCGGTAAAAAATAGAAACTTACCAAGTAGGGTACATTTGTCACGTGGTGACTGTTTGTATATGGTTTCTTGTATTGGTGAGCAGATCATGGTAAATTCTTCGTGTTTATACATAAGTTATAAGTTTTACTCGTTGATAAGAGTGCAAAATGAGTAAAAGGAAAGTACGGTATATTGCTCAGTTTACGGCTGTAAGTCGATGTATAAGAGGGCTGCGGATATACGTTTTCATCACATGCAGGGAATGAAGTGGTCTATCCGAATAGCAATAGCCGAAAGGTGACTATACCAAATAAATACGGGCAACAAGAGCGGGTTAGACCACTCACCACTACACTCAGTGACGACAGGACGGGTTGTTCACTTACGCCTAGCCAAGCCACACCTAGACAGCCAAGCACAGTCTCGCTGAGCCAAGCCGTACCAAGACAGCCAAGCCTAAACCAGCCGAGGGAAGACAGCCAAGCTTCATCAGTCAGGTATCCTCCGCTCCCTAGTTCATTTCCAATAATCCTACCAACCGCCATCACCGCGCTCTGCGATATCCGAGCTATTCCACTACGAGTCATATAGGCCTAATTTTGACTTCGCAGGGTTAATACCTACCATCCAAATCAAGCAATTCCTGTCGACCCCGAATTTTAATACAAGTTAAACTCATCCCTTCGCCCTACCAAGCAACAAATAATTTCTAGAGTCTATGGTACAGTGAGCAAACTCAAATATAGCTTTTAAACGTAACAGCGCCATGACCCGAACTGCACAAAAACAAATACCAGCAGACAACCGATACTTAATAATATGCAATTGACACATACAATCCAGTGGAACACACAAATTAGATCACGTGTATCGCACATTAATACATATATACAATTGAAAATAACACTGTCATTATTTTAGGGACAACATTTACTGATTATAACCGAAAAAAAAAGTGTTCCATACCAAACGCATGTTATTGAGTATTTTTACCCTACTTATACAGACCGACCGCAGCGCCCCAAGTGTTAGTTTGAGTTGCCAATAAGAAAGTTCAAAATATGGTGACTACAATGAAATATTATCAGTATAGTGTAAGTACAGTGCAAGCTTAATAAGGAAAGCGAGGTTAAATTTGATGTGATATTAGAGGACGATGCTAAGACTAAGGGTGATTCTGAATAGTTTAAAGAAGAGAGTGAGAGTGAAGGGGAGGTTAAAGAATAAAGAGTTGGAAATCTAATTGAGGTGGAAAATCTAAACAGTGTCTAGAAGAAGGTTAAGAAATTGGCGACGTTCAACGAGACGGGGAAGATTACTCTGAAACCAAAACTGTTGTAGAAGGAAATAGAAAGATCAGAGAGTTTTAAGCAATACAATGTCAAGAATAATATTACCTGTAGAAAAAGGAATAGGGGGCTATGGAATCGGATTTTGTTATGAATGCCGTTTAGGAAGATCATAGAGGTGCAAGAGTCTATGTAACAGCTGGGTGAGTCTGTGAGTAAGAAAATAGGAACTGTAAGTGAGGAGATTGCCACCTTTAGTTTAGAAATTAAGAAGTAAAGGAGTCTGTTATTAAACAAGTAGAGTCAATTAACCCTTTAACCACCTGTCATAAGGAGGGGCAGATGACCTCGTAGTTCCGCCCCTTAAAACAACAATAACTAACACCTGTCATAAGGACTGTTTATGCTTTCAAAGATGCTGATAGTTGAATCTTTAAGCCAAACTATGGAGAATGTTCGAGCCAAAGTGCTAGAATTTCTAAAAATCAAATATATAGGTATGTATCTACTTGACGTAATGTGTTGGATAAAATTTCAAAAGAAACTAAAAAAATTAACAATTAAAGCGGAAAAATGAAATATAAATATAGCAATAAATTTCATAAAAATAAAATTTTAATAATGAAAGAAATATAAAAAATAAAATAATAAACATAAAGATAAAAAATATGAAAATAATTGTAAGAATCAATTCGAAATTAGTAAATAATATAATTCAATAAAAAATATCAAAATTAAATCTATATAAGAACATATATTGAAAATTTAAAAAATATATATAAACATTAAAATTGGAAAAACAAAAAAAACATTATTTATAATTATAATAATCAATATAAATTAAAATTTAAAAACATACAAATAAAAAAATACCCTATAAGGGGTTAAGGAATATGTTAATGAATCAGTTAAGGAGCAGGCAGTTAAACTGATACCAGAATAGACTAGCCAATCAAAGAGATCCAGGAACATAAAATAGAAATGAGCTGCAGGTTAGAGAAAGTAGTGGAGAGACTCTAAATATGTGATAATAGAGTAGATGAAATAAAAGGAAATAATAGAAAGCTAAATGGAGAAGTGGAAGAGATAGGCGTTGTTGTAGAGGCATATGTTGTAAACCAGCATAAAAAAATAAATAAGCCGTAGAAGAGAAAGGAGAAAGAAAGGAGGGAGAAGGTGAAGCGGAAGAAGGAAAGAAAGTTGGTGGAATAGAAGAAGGTGAAGAAGGAAAGGAAGCAGATGAAGGAAGGCAAAGACAGGGCCATGGGGATAATCAAAGGGAAGGAAATTTTAATCATGGAGGAGAGATAACTAGAAACTGGATTATGGGAGGGAAGATAGGAATTATGGTAGATACGAGAATAATGGTAAGGAAAATCAGAGTAACGTGCATCAGGGAAACCGAAAATAATCAGCTAGTGAACAGCTCAAGTGAACAGCCCAAGTGAGATAGAAGTAGGAGGCATTCTGAACTCAGACACCAGAGGCTCGATGATAACAGGAATGACAGACCAGATAGCTGTACTTAGTGTATTTGTGTGAGGGTTGAGGACTAAATCTATAACAGAGTAGTTAAGAGATTTATCCTCGAGGGGGCGACTATAACCGAAATTATTCAGTTACATAGCTCACCCTCTGGTTTTCGCCTGTGTGGTTAATTGAGGGTACAGAATGGCCACATATCACCTGGGCAATACATGGTAGCTAGTGGTTACAGTCCACTAGATACCATGTATGTAACCAACAATGTTAAAGGGGGCTTAGATATAAGAATGGTATTGATACTGAGATGGTGTTATGTTCTGGAGATGGTGAAAGAAGGAATACTTTGGTTGTTATGTTTTAAATGAAAAAAGAATGAGAAGAAGAGTAGTGGATGTGATAAGTGAGATAAATAAATAAGTAATATTTTGAAAAGGTAATGTCTTGAAGATAAGTAAAAATATATGGCATTTCGGCAATAGAAGAAAGTTACAAATTGCACTTCAATGTGAGTGACTAAGTTGCCTGTGTCATGTCCTTGCGTGCATAACACCATGCAACCCCTATCATATTGAGAATTTAAAAAAGGAGTAACTACAAACTTCAAGGTCATAGGTCTCAATGATAAACACGAAAATTAATACTTGTTAACAGAGAGTTGAAATTTAAGAACATTTACCTAAAAAAAGGAAACAGTAAAACCTAAAATAGTGCCTTCAATCCTCAAACGAAAAATGGTCTTGAACCCTTAAAAATAAGAGATGGAGATCTGGCCATATCAATGATGAGTGTAACAGGAAAGAACCAACAATGGCCAATTCATGTGGAAAAATTAAGAGACCCTTAACAACAGATATCCTAAAAGCATACAGATAGGAATAGAACAAATTGCTAGAAGTATGCATTCAGCTGAGGTCCAAAATCAGCAACCCACATTCAATTAGCCCTTGGGGATCAAAAGATTATCCGGTAAACATATGACTAGGAAAGTGCACTCTTCAGGAAAACTCTCTCTTAAAACCCTCGAGTTTAGGAAATGGTCTCTCATTGGATTATGACAATATCCAGCAGGGACATATTTCTAGAGTGTCAAGACACACTTAAAACAGATGGAGCTTTAACATTGGCAACGGGAAGGAGAGGAACTTGTAAACTTTTGTGAAAGGAATGGACTGATAGTGGGTAATTCATGGTTTCGGAAGAAAAACAGCAGGAAAATTACGAGATATGGTTGGGGCGATAGAAGAACAAAATCAGTAATTGACTACTTTCTGGTGGAAAGGACTAATCGCATAAAGCTGATAGATGTGACAGCTTTACCAGGAGAAGCATTTGATGGGGACCATAGAGCTGTGGTGGCAAAATTTAGATGGGAAAAATTGGAAAACCTAAAGGAGATCAGAGAAAGTAAAATAAAAGTATGGAAATTGAAAGACAAAACCGTACAGGAAGATTTTCAGGAGAGATTGAAGCAACAAATCCCAGTTACTGAAGTGGAAAACATAGAAGAGGAATGGTCTCACTTTAAAAAGGCATTTGTTGGTGCAGCAGAGAGTGCTTGTGGTAGGACGTCAACAAGAGTGAAAGAGAAGGAGACACCATGGTGGAATGAGGAAGTGAGGAAAGCAGTGAAAGAAAAGAAGTCTGCATGGAAAGAATGGAACCGAGATCAAACAGAAGAAAGCAAGAGGAAGTATCACGACAGCAAACGGAGGTGTAAGAAAGTGGTAGGAGAAGAAAAGAAGAAAAGTTGGGAAAAATTTACACGAAGAATGGAAACAGATGTAAGTGGCAGTAAAAGGATGCTGTATGGGCTTCTAAGAAGTAAGAGGAAAGAAAGAGTTACTACAAAGCTAGTGAAAAAGGAAGATGGAGAGTTGTTAACACACCCAGAAGAGATAAAGGGACGATGGAAGGAGTATTTCGATAAGCTTTTGAATGTGAGCAATGGTACTGGTGAGATGGAAGTGACACAACCTGACGACTCTATAACAGAAGATGATATAACAATGCTGGAGGTGGAATTAGCAGTACAGAAAATGAAGATGGGAAAAGCAACAGGGGTGGATGAAGTCAGTGTAGAAATGATAAAGGCTGCTGGACCTGTTGGTATGCAATGGCTGTATCGACTGCTTAAGTGTGTGTGGAAATGGAAATGTGTACCAGAAGACTGGAAGAAAGGGCTAATAATACCAGTGTTTAAGAAGGGGGACAAGAAGGTGTGTGATAACTATAGAGGGATCACCCTCATATCACAGATAGTAAAAATACTGGAAAGGATATTAGAAAGAAGAATGAGAAGAAAGGTGGAAGGAGAGTTGCAAGAGGAACAGTATGGCTTCAGGAGTGGAAGATCCACAGTGGACCCAATCTTTAGCTTGAGGCAGGTGATGGAAAAGAACTGGGAATATGGAGAGGATTTGATCATGACTTTCATAGATCTAGAAAAGGCATATGATAGTGTCCCCAGAGAGAAGGTATGGGAAACCATGGTTAAGAAGAGACTGGGAAGAGAAATGTTGGAAATGGTGCAAGCAATGTACAACAACTGTGTTAGCAGGGTACTGACCCCAGTTGGAAAGACAGATTGGTTTACGAACAAGACTGGACTAAGACAGGGGAGTGTGCTGTCACCTCTCTTGTTTATAATGGTGATGGATGAAATAGTAAAGGAAACAAAGGAAGCATATGAACATAAAGAAATGAAGTTACTGTTATTTGCAGATGATATTGTGGTCTGGGGAAGGAACACCGAAGAAGTGCAAAAGCAACTAGATGCACTGAACGAAAATATTCAGAAGTACGGCCTGAAAATCAGTATAGAGAAAAGCAAGACCATGGTGATGACAAGAGGGGAAAGACAAGGAAAGGGCACTGTGAAAATTGGAAGTCAGAGTTTGGAAATTGGGGACACGTTCAAATACCTAGGAAGTGAATTGATGCAAACTGGTAGGTTGGACATGGAGATTGGCAGGAGGGTACAGCAGAGCAATGCATTCTATCAAAGTGTAAGAAAACTTGTTTGGGATAAGGAAGTACCAAGGAAAAGCAAGGAGGTAATGTATAAAGTGTACTATGTACCCATATTAACTTATGCAGCTGAGACTTGGACCCTGACAAGCAGGCAAGAGAGTAGAATCCAAGCCAGTGAAATGAAATTCCTAAGAAGTATGATAGGAAAGACAAGGAAAGACAGAGTGAGGAATGAAGATGTAAGGAAGGAAGTTGGGATGGGAAAACTAAATGAGAGAATTGAGAAGAATAAACTAAGGTGGTTTGGACATGTAAAGAGGATGGAGGAAAATAGAATACCAAGACAGATGCTGGAGGCGAAGTGCAAGGGTAAGAGACCAAGAGGAAGACCTAGAACAAGGTGGATGGATTCAGTGAAGAACGGCGTAAGAAAAAGAAATCTGGACTGGGACAAGATCGTGGAAGAAGAATGGTGAAAGGAAAGAGGAAAGTGGAGAAGTGCCATAAATACCCCGACCCGGCAGGAGCTGGATAAGGGGAAATGATGATGAAGATGATGAATTTTTACAGTCCTTTGATATAGTTATTATCATTGTGAACCGCCTGTTGCCAGCGATGTACACTGCACGGCCCTAAGTAGCTATTGCTAGAAGTATGTTCTGCCCTGCTGCACTCCCAAGCACAGGTAAAAATATGCAATGTTCTTTCTTAGCCAGCAACATGTGTCTGTGAGTGATGTATAGTGTGCTTTTCTGTTACGCCACCAGGACAAGTGCTTACAACACCTGGTTATCAGTCTGGGGCCTATTTCACCCTACTTAACAACATGCTAGGCTAACTAAAAATCACCACTTCAGGCATCCAGTGTGTAGTGTTATTCAACTTATCCCAGAAGGGATCACAAGACTGCTGAGAAATATTGTCTAGCCAGTATTTATTAATACTGGAAAAGAAGTTAAATAACACAAGTTGTTCAATATTAAATAAACCCTCCACTAAAGAAATGTTTCAAATAAGACACATTGAAGAATACTATTTATAAAAAACAAAATGTCACAGCACTACTCAGCTACTGTGATGTACTATGGTCCTTGTCCATCAATAAGCAAAATTCACAGCAGTTCTCAGCAGCAAATTTGAAAAATTGCTACACCTATTTAAATAAACATTTCAACCATGGAACAAATCTCCCTTATTACTACTGTATGTATTGCACTTAATGTTTGTGGTTTCTAGCAATGGTAGGTCCGAAAAAAATTAACAATTCATCAATAGAAACAGCATTTTTTTTTTTTTTTTGGTGTTATACACTACTGGTTTAGATTTTAGCAGTTTTGAATTGGTAATAAAATTAAAATTTAGTTCACTGTGAGCTATTTTCATTTTCTGAAAACAAATGTTCTGTTCTTTAACCAAATAGGCTACCTAAGGGTGTATGTTAGGAAGATCGTTCTTGCTAATATATTTTTTTAAATTTGAAGTTTGTATGTTTAAATACACATTGATATGTATATCTGGGTGTCTTTCAAGGATTTAAATGTTAAGCTTGCTGCTTCTGTCTTCATTTTCGATAGCACTATATCTTATATATATGTGACTAAGTTATATTATTTTAATCCCAATCGTTACATGTAGTATAGCATGAAATAATTTGCTACAAAAACAGAAAATTCACAATTAAATAATGCTAAAAATCCCAATCAGGCTATATTATAAATATTTTTAAGCTCTTATGTTTATTACTTGTTAATTTGTTTCTGCTTGCTTATTAAAATTGCTAGAAATTAAGTGTGTTAGTTAATTTAAAAGCTTGCAACATTGTAATCATCTGCCTTGTGCTGTTCTCCTGTTTGTACTAGAATTGGGAAGAAGGTGGCCAAGGCCTTAAGTTGGGGACCATCCCAGCATTTGACTGTAGTAGTAGTAGAAGTAGTAGTAGTAGTAGTAGTAATAATAGTAGTAGTAGTGGGAAACCTCTCAAAACCCCTCCCAATATGTCTGAGGCGAGAATTGAAACAACCTCTTCTCAAGGCTTAGTGTAACCAGTTTCACACCCAAACCAGAATTAAATTTTCTGGCAGAGATGGAAATCGAACTCAGGATCTTTAAAACTGGAATATCAATGCCTACTCAGTTTATGGAAGAAGGCTTAAGATAGTTTTATTTTTTAAATATCTTCCTACTTACAAATCATTAAAAGAAATACTGTACTTAAAATTCCAAGATCTACTGATATAACATGACCGTATTAATTTGATTTTTCTGTGCCTATACACTATTAACTAAACGAAACAAGAGAATCTGTTGTTTTCACTCACAGTACATGTAGTTGTTAATGCTGTTGTCATTTCATGTACAGTATTAATAATTCTCTGAGCTATGTTGTGTATTCTGCTACATGTGCCCCTCTGCAAAGCCAGTGAAGTAAGCATGTCAGGGAGGCGAGATATGAAGCCCTCTGCAGTTTTCAGTCAAGTCGGCAGTGGCTGCATAGCGCCAGTGTGGCTAAATTCTTAAATGTTCAGAAGTGGGTACGGTAGGGCTATGCTTTGCCAGCACTCCTTAGTCTCACCCACTGCAGGGTCCTGTTACAACGGTATTCAAATTTTTATGCTCACATACCTAGGATATAACATCCTTTCTACTCTGTTGTTGGTAGCATGCTGAACATCAGTGCCCAAGATAGCGGGTTCAAACCCGGCCGAAGTCGTCGGATTTTTTAAGAGAGTTAAAAATCCATCAGTATGCCTTCCTTTGGAGGGGAAGTAAAGCCTACAGTCCCATGTCATAGATTTATGGCATGTAAAACATCCTTTCACAAACTAAACTTGTGTGGAGCTAAATTTCTAGGTTAGATTTCGTTGGAAAGCTCTATGAAAGTTCCGGTCTTCACCACTAGGTATCATTGACATCAGGTAGCGAAAGTTGGAACTACTTGAAATTGAACGGAATGTGTAGCTCACCCTCTGGGTGTCCGCTGGAAGCAGCTACAGACTCTGGCACTCTGTCCTCGGATACTCCTGGCACTAAAAGCTATACGATAAATACTTTGTATTAATAATACTTGAGACCTGTTCTACAGAATGTAGCAGCCAAGCACAATTAAGTTCAAGGGGCCTTGCTACTCCACGCTCGGTGGACATGTGAATTCACTCCAATTTGTGGGCCATCCAAGAAATGGTTTTCTCTTGATTTCCCACTTTGAACTAGAGATAAATAAAGGAATGATACCTTCTAATAGGCCTCAGCCTTTTTCTTCAAATTCCATATCATTCATTGAGGTTGAAGTTAGACAGTCCATTCAGTTGTAAAAACCATCTGCCATTTAAATAGATAATTCCTTCTCATCCTTAACCCCACAGAAATGGGAATAGTGTTAGAATTAATTATTAATTTTGTAAGATTTACGTGTTTTGTTCAGTTTATTCTGTATAGATATAGATATCCTATATCCTTTGTCTTGTGAGAAATATTTTAAAAGTTTATTTAGGAGTTCCTGTGTGCAATTCTGCAAACAAAGGAGATTTATCTGTCCTCAATAATTAGTGGACTGATGCAACTAATAGCCTGCAGATAAGAGATGCTAACTCAGTGCTTACATCACAACTCAAGTGGCTGGATCTCTAATCAATTATGATATTTTGCTACTAATGAAAGTAAATTTTTTAATTTACTAAACCCTGCTAAAAAAAAATATATAAATGAAAATACATAAAACTCACTAGATCTAGAAATGAAGTAATTGCAGAGTGTATCCATGGCACATATTCACTTACTAAATTAAATGAGCAAACATTTATTCTATTTAGAGGAAGCCTTAAGACAAGGCCTTACAAATGCACACGTGCAAATCAAGGAACAGAAGTTTTAAACACCGTGCATCAGACCAGCGTTTTGGCTCAGGTAGGCTCAGCCGCTCAGATAGTGTAGCGCGTTGCAGAGCGTTGAAGCTTGCATTGATATTAGTGCAACTGATCAGCACAAGTACATAATAATGGAACAACTTGCTCCAAAGGAAACAAAGTTAGTGTTGTTTGAAGGGGCGGACCTACGAGGTCACCTGCCCCTCAAAGGATTCAAAGACTACCGAAAATCTCTTTATTCAAAGTAGGAACTTGCATAATTTATTTTGTCAGCCATGACAATAAAGCCAAATGCCTCATCTGTAGTACTATAAATTAGGTGAATAAGAAAAGCATCTATTGAAAGACACTACAAGAGTCAAGGTGGCCACTCAAATCGGTCAACGCTTTTCCAGGAGTTTTCCAGGAATTTTCCAGGAGTAATTCTAATTTTTCCAGACTTAAAAAAAGCACGAGTCCCGGAGGGGGGGCTTTATTAGTTGCCTACTTCAAGACCAAAATAAAGCAGTTGTGTTTGGTTTACTTATTCAGATGTTGACAAAAATTAGTGGTGATTGCGTTATTGATATGCAAGCCTACACACAAATGATTTAATTGTTGTTTTAAAAAAGCCTTTGTGACTCAAGTATCCGCTTTATTTTTTAAAGAGAAAAGAATGCCGCCTGCAATTTTATTGCGTTGAAGTTGTCTATACTCAATATGTTTTACAAAACTACTATTGCGTGTTCTCCCACACAGAAACAGGTAGCCTGAGGAAATTTCTTTCGTTAACGATTGAGTGCTCACCCAAAACCGCAGCGGGAGTATGATTTAAGATGGAGAGATTTTTATAATTAATTAACAGTGGCTATTTTCTAGGATTTTTCAAATTTTTCGTCATTTTCCAGGAGTTTTCCAGACCTGATAAAAATCCAGGAGTTTTCCAGGATTTCCAGGAGTAGTGGCCACCATGAACAGTGTACATTCAGAAAAATACGATGAAATCATAGGGGATGCCCGGGAGGCAGATTTTAGGAAGTTGAAAAATCTTGAAAAAGAGCACTGTAACCACAAATTAGGTATGTACTAGTACTTCATAGGAGAAACAGCAGGGAAGGTATGAAAGGAGGAGATAGGCAAAGGGAGCGAGACAAGCATAGGGAAGTGGGGGTTTGCACTGTGGTCAACCTAGCGCAGCCGTCTTTTACACCCATGGTCGGAATTTGACATGCGACATATCAAATTACTCACGCTGACACCCTCTCGATAATGGGTTCGCAAAGATATCCACAAAAGTCAGCGTAGCCGAGCGGCGCCAGGGGTCGAGTGCGATAGAAACCGCCTTGCTACTGCACAGTTTTTGTCCTAGAGACTTGAAATTTATTTATAGGGTAGAGGGGGTCAAGGCCATTTATTTATGTCAAACAAAATTTTTTGTAAACTCTTTAGTTTACAAAATATAAAGATTTCAAAATTGAACTTTTTCAAAAAAAATAAAAAAATAAAAAAGTATCTTTATAAAAAATAAAAGACATAGAGGTCATTCTTTTAAGCCCATAGAACACTTTTTAGAATGTTTGGTTTTATGAAAAATCGCCTACTTTCCCAATTGAACTTTTTTCATTTTTGTCCTACAGACCTGAGACTTGGTTGACTGATAGAGGAGATGGAGACCTTTCATTTATGCTAAACAAACCTTTTTGTAGAATTCCTAATTTTCAAGATAGTGACCATTTTTCAAAATTCATTTTATTTTGTCCTAGACTCTTGAAATTTCGAATGGGGTTAGAGGAGGTAAAGACCATTGATTTATGTCAAACAAACTTTTTTGTAGAATTCCTAATTTTGGAAATATAGCCTATTTTCAAAATTAATTTTGTTTTGTCCTAGAGACCTGAAACTAAACAATAACATTATTACTTAAAAATACATGGCAAAGATGGTACATGAAAATGCCAATAGTAGTTTTCTTAAATGTAAGTGAAACTTTATTTACCAATGATATAGCGTGACTGCACATTTAGCAGATTTATAATTAATTTGTAAGCGGTTTCGGTGGCAGAGTCGGTAAGGTGCTGAACTGCTATGTCCAAGATTGCGGGTTCTAACACGTCCGAAGTCTTCAGATTTTTAAGAGCATTAAAGTCCTTCAGTATGCCTTCCTTCGGAGAGGAAGTAAAGCCGGCAGGCCCATGGCATGTAAAAAAACATACCTCTACAATAGTGTGTAGCTAAATTTTTAGGTTATAATTGGTCAGAAAAGCTCTATCAAGTTCCAATGTTCGCCGGTAAGTTCAGTGACAGGGGCATCTAGTAGCCAAAGTTGGAACTACTTGAAAATGAACTTGCTGGGAGCCTACCGGCATTCAATTAAAATACCAATGCTATGGCCACTGGCTGCAATTCATTGTATATACAGCACATGCATATAATTAATTTGTGAAGGGGTATATCTGACTCTGGATAGTATGGATAGTAAATATCACCTGGGTCATCCCTCTGAAAGTAGTACTACAAGAAATGGCATACAATATAAATGAAGTAAATCTACAAAACAATTCTTAATATTAATTAGCGGCTTCGGTGGCCTAGTCAGTAGCATGCTTAACCGCTATGCACAAGATCGCGGTTTCAAACCCCGCAGAAGTAGCCGGATTTTTAAGAGCGTTAAAATATTTCAGTATTCCTTCGGAAGGAAGAAAAGCCGGCGGGTCCATGTCATAGATTTATGGCATGATAGAGAACCTACCACTACAATTAGTACTGTGTGGCTAAATTTGTAGGTTATTTGATTTAGAAATGCTCTATCAAGTTCCAACGTTCACAGCTGGGCGACAGTGGCGTCTGGTAGCCAAAGTTTGAACTATTTGAAATGGAACTTTCATTAATTTCATATCTCATTAACTCCTCTCATGAAATTGGCGTCAGAAAGGGCATCCGGCCGTACAAACTATCAGCTACGTGGAATTTCATCGCATCTCATCGACGACCCCCGTAGGAGACTGGACGAAAACGGAGTCGACACAGAAAGAAAATTAATCATTAGGAGTCAATCGTAAATAGAAAAAGAATACATTAATAAGTCAATCACTTACTTTTCAGAAAGGTCACCACAGATACCTTTCCCTTCATCCTGTACCTCCTCTTTGATAACCTAGAAAAACGAAAGGAAACTTTACTTGTTTTGCAGTTGCCAAGTGCCTTTTCAAACATGTATTATTTAACAATCTGGGTCTGAGTGGGCTTACCACAAAGAATAAAAAACTACTTTGATCTTGATCAATAAGGATTATATATTAACAAAGCATACAAATTTTGCTTCAGCCCATCAGGTACTGTGCAGGAAATTTCTTAGAATGGCAAGAGTGCTACAAGATATATATGAGCAAAAACATTAACCATATTGGATAATAACCTCATTATCTGATTAAATTGTTGACACCTGATAATACTCAATATGCTCTTTTCTTTATTGGGGCATGTTTTAGGTCCTTCATTGGGTCCTTCTTCAGCTTATCTTCTTAGCCTAACAATTTCAAATGTATTTATAAAACAATGACATTAATGATATAAATAAAACTTACAAAATGGACGTCCTTACAGTATTAATTATGAAAATATTACTCATATTAAAATCAGAAAGCAAAAGTCTAAATTTATAATTCAATATATGCAGGTAATTTGACTCATCGTGTAGAGTAATAAGATCATTAAAGATATTATTTTATTGCCTTGTATCAAAGAACTCGTGGTTGGTTCCTCAGTTTAGGGCTTGCGACAACGCGGTCATGTAGCCCCGTGTACTTTGGGTATGTGTAGAATTTGTCTGACTACCGGTGTTAATTGTGATGGCTCTATTAGTGTGTGTTATCTGAAATCGGGTAAGGACTGCAGACGATCAATTTCAAGTAGTTCCTACTTTCGCTACCAAAATCAACCATCGACACCTAGCCGCAAACATAGCTACTAGATGCCAACACGACCGGCACCTGGCTGCGAAAGTTGGAACTAATAGAGTATTAATCAAATCTAACCTACAAATTTAGCTTCACACAGTTGTAGTTAGTGGAATGTTCTTATTCATGCCATAAACCTATGACATGGGCCCGCCAGCTTTACTTCCCCTCTGAAGGAGGGCATACTGAGAGATTTTTAACACTCTTAAAAAATGCGACTTCAGCCGGCTTTGAACCCGCGATCTTGGGCACAGAGCAGTGGTTCTGAACCCGTAGAAGTCTGCGGACCACTCAGCCTGAAATTGAATAGTGTACGGACTTCCCCGCCCCCCTTCCCCCCACCCCACACCAATACACCTTATCAGTTGTAACCCCTCCTCAACAACACTTATTTAAAAGATATTTCAATTCAAAATCTGATAGTCATAGACACGAATACATTTAGATGATTCTCGTTCAATGCACATCGTTTTCGACATCCCCACTTATTGGCCACTTTCGTATAGGTGCTGGTGGACCCTTTTCTCCCGCGGACCACTCCCGAGGCACTCGCGGACCACCTGTCGTCCGCGGACCACCAGTCGTCCGCGGACCACCAGTTAAGAACCACTGGCATAGAGGATCAGCATGCTGCCAACTATGCCACCGATTCAACCACCAAAGAAATGTGTCTTGTGGAGGTCTTACACGATATGAAGTCACCCATCCAATATCAATATCGTCCCTACAATCCTGGATTATATGTATGAATTTAAATTTGGTCCTGCTGTAATACTCCCTGCACTATTGAATGTCTTCTGTTAATGTTATTACTAGAAAACCTGTTCCAATGAATAAGAGAGCATATTAAGTATGAGCAGGTGTCAACAATATAAGAAGACAAGATATATATGACATTGGAATGGAGAGGTCTATCTGAAATTTCAAGTGGACAGTGTTACCTGCAGGGTTTCAAAGGTAAAGTGGGCAAAATTTGGTTCAGATCGGTGAAACTGTGTGGATTTGTATAAATAACAGACAAATCAAAATTGAGCTTTATATATAGATGTAGGTATGAAAAGTGTGCCAAGTCATAATTTATAAGACACCTCATGATGTCTGGGTCCCTAACGACATGAATTTATATGGATCACTGTACCGTTCGTGCAACAAATGTTATTATAGATATAATACCTTAGATATTAAACAGACATTATATGATAGTTACTCATAACAGTTCCCTTCCCATTCACATAAATAATAATAATAATAATAATGTTATTGGTTTTACGTCCGTTTTAACTACTGTGGCTTTTAGAGACGCCGGTGTGCCAGAATTTTGCCCCGAAGGGGATCTTTAACGTGCCAGTAAATCTACTGACATGGCTCCCTCGCATTTGCGCACCCTCAAATGCCAGCTGACTGCGCCAGGATACGAACCTGCAACCTTGGGCTCAGCAAGCGAGAATATTACCGCTGAGCCACGCAACCAGCCCCATTCACATAAAACCTATCTTCCAGCCGTGAAAATAATTTTGGGGTACTCAGACCCCACATCACCAGTTGAGCTACAGAATCTCCACATCATCAGAGGGCTAAAGAAAGTCAAAATTAAAAACATTTTCGTTCGGATATTGCTTCTATTGAAGAGTATCTATTACAAAGTAATTCGGACTAAAGCTGTATGATATATCATAAATGGTGTTCTTTTCCATACTGTATCTAAGTATATACCCTTATGACACAATATCATTCTCTCTGCTTTTGCAGGCTAATGTATGTGTATGTTTATATATCCTCAATCATTTGTGTTATATAAATGAACGAATAATTATGGTTTTATTCTTTTGGGACTTGGACATTGTGTGTAGAATTTGCTTGATAAGCTGCGCTATTGTGGATTCTGCATTAGTGTGGGTATTGTAATTGAGGCGAGGATTGGGATAGAGGTGGCCGTGACCTTAGGATAGATAGAAAGCTAGATAAATAAATAAACAAATAAAATGCATGCTTGTTTGGTCTACAGATTACCTGAGAATTTTGTTCCTCTTCACTTGAATCAGGCAATATATAATCTGGCTCGGCCTTTACTACCAGCGGATCATCAGTTGGCAACTGTACAATGGGGTCCTAACGAATAAGATGTAATATTAAGTACATGAACAGTTTTTGATTAGTCATCAAGCAAAAGAATTTGATCTTATGGGTACTGGAGCTGCAAAGAGAGTTTTAAGCTGATTCTACAAGTCTCAAGCATCAAATCAACATGAAAATCACTAAGAAAAGAGTGATCGGCTTCGGAAGAAAAAGAAGACATCAACCTATAAAAAAATAATAATAATAAAGTAATATTTAGTTCCATAAACAAGTAAATAGTTATTTTTCACATCAGTAAGGAGTTAATCATGAACGGCCATAACTTCGGTACCAACTGCTATGTTTCATTGGCAGAAATTAAATCGACTAAAACATATAGTCAATTATGTAATACTTTGTTTCTTGTTCATTTTGTCAAAAATGGATAAGACTGACAAATTATTCAATTAAGAGGTACTGTAACTTTGAGATGGTCAACACAAATATATACCCAATTAAGTTGGAATAATGTGATTACACCCAAAAAATATTTACAGTACATGTGATTATTTATTATATGCAAAGATTACAAGGGGGAGGGGTTAAAAGATTGACCCGTTTCAATCGTCAAGTGAGTATCATCATATCGAGGTCACAGATATACAACACCAAATTGCTCTACAAAACACACAATGACAATTACAAACGATCGTCACCCTCAAACATTAACCCGCTAAGGAGCAGCGGTATCTTAATAAATTGCGGCTAGTACGGCTGTGAAACACTAAAGCGTTATTCCTCCTAAGAAAAACTATTTGTTTTAATATCTACAAGGTTGCACGTTTGAGAAATCACAAAGCCACCCATAAATAGTCACCCTCCACCAACTCATCCGGGAAGGTGTGGCTACTGCTGCTGTGATAAGACTTAAGCCCCTAAACTAGAATTACAGACACAAATGGTAAAACTGGAGGACACTAAATCCTGAGGCAAAACATTCTTTAACTACTGAAATTAACATTTAATATTGTAGCAACACTGAAAAATGTCTTCAAAGCTATCTCTAATGATATTAGCCAAAATACCTGTGGTAATGGTCGTGAAAAAATCTGGAGATTATGTACTAATAGATGTTACTACTCCACCGACTATAACCAAACCATTTTTAGATCAAGACTTATACAGGGTGTAACGAAAATATATGGCACAAAATGCAGGACACATTACTCATACGTAGACGAAGAAATTATGTTAAATGAACATGGATCTGGAAACGCTTTGTTTCCATGTTACACCTCATTGTCTCTTAACTCATTAAGCATGGGAAACACAGAAGAACAGAACGTTGCAATCATGGGGAATATACACTCTTGGTTACGTTGTCATTATCGTAGGTGCACCACCAGTGTTTTGTTTTACATGGCCCTGTTGCCGTGCGACTTAGCAGATGTGCCTTTCGCTGTGCGACAAAACATGTACTTCATGCACGATGGAGCACCTCCTCATTTTAGCGCTAATGTCCGTTGGATTCGAAATAACAGTTTTGGTGACAGATGGATACGGTAAGTAGAGGCGGACCAATTTTCTGCCCTACACGCTCTCCGGACCTAAACCCACTGGACTTTTATTTTTGGGGTCATTTGAAAGCTCTTGTGTGTCAACCTCAGTACAAGATGTTCAGAGTCTCCGTGCCCGTATTATGGAAGGCTGTGAAACCATACGCAATTCTCCAGGGATACATCAGCGCATCCGAGATTCACTACAACGGCGGATTGATGCATGTATCATTGCGCACAGAGGGTATATTGAACATCTCCTGTGAGAAAGATGTGGCATGTGGTATGCTGGTACGTTCTGTTCTTGTGTGTTTCCCATAATCGAGGAGTTGGAGACAATGACGTGTAACGTGGTAACAAAGCGTTTCCAGACCCATGTTCATATAACATAATTTCTTCGTCTACGAGTGAGGAACATGCCCTGCATTTTGTGCCATACATTTTTGTTACGCCCTGTATAAATAAAATTCCAGCCGAGTCCATCATTGTATGCATGATTTATGACTAAAACTTGCAAGTAGTGCATCGTCCTTTTTCGTAACTTTTCACAAGGTAGATTATTGAAACTATATCTTTTATGATTTACATACCTTCCTGGGAGTCCTTACGAGTTCATTTCAATTGCCACTGCCTGTTTTTACGTAAATAAAGCACATGATCGTGTTAATTTCACTTAGGCCGCCTTGTTACATTGACGTCGGACAGTACGTCATACCCCATGTGACACGTTGCTAACTTGTCCCAATACAATATTCACCCCACGACACGGGAATAAGGAAATAAAAGGCAAAACCATTGGCCTGGATAAAGATTATCGATGCGTGACTACCCCCACTGTGCCTGACAAAACCCAGGGTGTTATCTATGACTATGAGCTAAGCGGGCTGCGCTACCTAACCACCATTGGTCTAGGCAAAACCATTGGTCTGCCGGATGCGGTATAATACCGAATGTGTGGTGTTGCCATTATTGACTCCTTCACAAATTGGCTGTCAGAGCTGCAATTTCAACTATATAAGTCATGATCCTATTAGGGATGTCTGGGTGGGTCTATGACAGCGGAGGAGTGAACATCTAATACTAAATCTTCTCCAGATATTCTCCCTCTTTTTAACTCATAGTCACCCATTTTTCCGTATTGACTTACTATAATAATCAAAAGTTTACCTCGTTCCGCCTTGTCAATACAATATATTCAAAATTTCGTGATACAATCACATGTCACACTCTACATCGGTACATGTTTCGATGCCTATAAACATTGACATCATCATCAGCCTTATTAGTGTATTGGCAGCACTTAAAAATCACTTTGTAAAAACATAGAGTGTAATAAAATGTTGACATATATGTGGTTTTAATGTGTGTTTATGTCAACATTTTATTACACTCTATGTTTTTACAAAGTGATTTTTAAGTGCTGCCAATACACTAATAAGGCTGATGTTTTTTTTTTCTTTTTTTTTTCCGTGTAGCCTCCTGAGAGGCCGAGTGCAGGTCTTTCTAGTCGACGCCCGTGGGCGACCTGCGCGTCGGGATGAGAGATGGAATGGATGAAGATGAATGAAACTGGGCAAGGATGTGGAAGGAAGTGGCCGTGGCCTGTCAGAAGGTACTGTCCCAGCATTTGCCTGGTGTTGAAAATGGGAAACCACGGAAAACCATTTCAAGGACAGCCGACAGTGGGGCTCGAACCCACGCGTCTACCGAGTCAGCAGAGAGCTTGGTCCCTTGACCTAACGCAGCGCTTTAGCCTGCGTAGCCACTACTGTCGATGATGATGCCAATGTTTATAGGCATCGAAAACATGTACCGATGTAGAGTGTGACATGTGATTGTATCACGAAATTTTGAATATATTGTATTGTATTGATGAGGCGGAACGAGGTAAACTTTTGATTATTAAGATATTCTCCCGACTATTAATTCAGGTAATTTCAGTACTTATTTTTTTTTTATAGGAACGATGCAGTACTTGCAAGCGCCACCAATTTATGGACATATATATAGTATAGCCAACCACAAGCATACGGTACTACTGTATAGCCGGTATTGTAAAACAAAAAAGCACCAAGTTCCATTCAGAGCACCTCTTCAAATCAAATCACCTTCAAGACACCAGAGTGCACCAGATTGTTTTAAAACATAACATCTGATCTACAGTGCATCCTCCCATCCACTAAGACAGAAAATACCCAAAAATGCATCAATAATTTTCATCTAGATCAATGGTTTTTGCCTACACTAATAATTGCTAGGTAGCGTTAGCTAATAATACAAGGGCTTTTTTCTTTTTTTTACAAGATCCGATCGGTCGTGAAATGAAAGCCACAGTAAAAATCAAACATGTTTTATTTACAACACATGTAGCTACAACTCCCACCTACTTCTCTACAAAGTCGCCGCTCCAACATAGGTACTTTCCGTAGCATGGTATCAACTATCCAATCCCCTCCACATAGGTCGCCGCCTGCGCCTTCAGCCAAGTTTGTATGCTGATCTGCAGCTCATTGTCGTCCTCCTAGACACTCTTTCATGCGAGGAAGGAGATGAAAATCAGATGTCGCTAAGTCCGGGCTTCCCATCGAAAAAGCTGCAAGAGGTTCCTTGTCGCAGCTGCAGTGTGGGACCGAGCGTTGTCCTGAAGAACAATGCCTGATGAAAACATTCCTCTTCGCTTGTTCTGAATTGCCCGTCATAGATTCTGAATAGTCAAGCTGTATGAGGCTGCAGTGATGGTTGTGCAACGTTCCATGAATTCCACCAAGAGAACTCAAGTTTCGGTCCCAGAACACAGTAGCCACACTCTTTCTGTTGGAGAATGTGTGCTTGAATTTCTTTGTTTGTGATGGGGAAGACTAATGCATATCCACTGTTTGGATTGCTCTCTTGTTTCTTCAGTGTTGAAACGGACCCTGTGACAATTTTGTTCAAAACATTTTCTCCTTCATCATCGTAGTGCAGGAGAAACGTTAAGGCGGCACCCATTCCCTGTGTTTTGTGCTGGTCAGACAGCATCTTGGTGCCCTATCTCCCACACAGTTGTGGTACTGAAATGGTATAGAGAGCTGACCTCGAAATGTCGGGAAACGACACATGCAACACACAAAGTGTGAACCACTGATCATCTGATCCACTTGCTGAACGAGATCAACGGTTGACACCCACTTCCTTCCCTAACCACCTACATGATGAACGTCAGTATGCCCTGCATCAAAGTTCCAGCACCATTGCCGCACTTTGCTGTCACTCATGACTGTTTCAACGTACACGTTACACAATCGTCGGTAAATTTCAGCTGTGTTGCGCCCCTCCGCATGAAGAAAGAAAATAACATCATGCACTTCACATTTGGCGGGCGACATTATTGTTCTCGACATGTTTCCATGCATACTGCGTGCTGACGACTGACATGTATAACATGACGTGATCAACGGTCATACTAGAGACACTGTGCAATACATCTGCGCAAAGCTACATCTGGAATTCACTGTGATTGGAATGCCGCAGCCGATCGGACTTTGAAAAAAAAAAAAAAATGCCATCGTATTTTAAAAATAATATATATTATATACACCCCTGGTTTCTGACATGCACAGTGGCAGGTAATCACCTATCAATAATCCTTATCCAGGCCAATGGTTACGACTGTCGTGTGGTGTAATTTGTATCCCACATGTTGGCAACAACTGTCGTCAATGTGTGAGTCTGAGTAACAGTTGAAGATACCTCATGCGCCTCAGATGCACGACTGCCATCGTCGAATGAGCAAGAAATAAAAACATTTAAACTTAATTTTACAAATATTTCCGGTGCAGCAGTGATAATTGACAGTATTTCCAATTCCCAATGACTCCCAGAAAGGTATGAAAATTATACATTTTCAATAATATGCCAGGTAGAAGCATAAAAGCCAGGATTTAGTCTCCTACAGAATTAATAACACAAATTTACATTAATTGTGTACAAGTACACTGTTGAAATGTTGATACATGTCAACATGTTTGATTGTGTACTGACTTCTCAAACAGCTCTGTCAGCCACTGATTGAATAATTAGGATTCCTCTGTGAAACCTCCATGTTTAACCACTAGCAAATCACCTGTTGAAGAAAATCTATTTTGGGAATCTGTTCTGTCATTAAAAAGGCCAAATCAATTGGAAATATATTTGTGTTCACCAACTGAGAGTTCGCATGGCTTGAAAACTTTCTATATAATTTTTGTTGTTGCTTATTTTAGGGACTGCGACATTGCGGTCATGTAGCCCAGTGTACTCAGGTGCATGTGGAATTTGTGTGAAAACCTGTGTTATTGTGATGGCTGTAATAATGTGTGTATTTGTAAATTGTGATGGTATTGGGAAGGAGGCAGCCATGGCCTTCAGTTAGGAACCATCCTAGCATTTTCCTGGAGTAGAAGTGGAGGGAAACCACTTCCAGGATTGCTGAGGAGAGAATCCAAGCCTCCTCTTCTCAGTTTTGCCTCACAAAGCTGAGTGTACCTCGTTTCAACCCTCACACCAAAATTAAAATTTCTTTACAGAACCGGGAATCGAATCCGGACCTACAGCCAAGAATGCTAGCCGCTATACCATGAGGTTTTAAATTTATTCACAGCAAACAATTCAGTAGGTGCCTCCAATTACTTACTGTATGTTAACACCAGAGCTAAATAAAACTGCATACATCTACCATAGAACATTTAGTTAAAATGGGTCACTTTTTTGCAAGCTCAGCAAGGACAACAGCAAGGTTGGCGGCATCACTAGAGTCCCGGATTTTTGGTTTTAACGATATCCACGATTTTTTTCCAACAAACATATCTATGTTATCACAATGGTATACTTACCCCAAATATGCAATTTATTTCGATAATGAAGTCATGAAACATTGCAATAATAAATTATTTTGCGAAATGTGCTAGGCCTACTTTCACCCTAAAATACAAAATACCAACAAAATGCTGGTAATACGATTTTGTTTTGTTTTAAATATTTACTTTATACTTACTTGAGATAGTTCCACTATCTGCCGTTTGATAGAAAATACGAAATCTTAAATACAGGCTAAGTGTTTTATAAGATAAGACAGCGAAAGAGGCTTTCCTGCCTTCTTAGGCGAACAATTCCGACTCCAGAAATCATGGAAACACTGCTTTGCTTAAACTTTAGGGACAACATAACTTTTACGAGTTAGAGAGAACAGGACTATGGGGAGTATTTGTTGAAGTAAATGTTTGTATATTTTTCAAAATTTAACCAAACCCATGGTACACACTCAACTTCCACTTTTTTAAATTTCACCGCAAAATATTTCATTTCACCGCTTTGGAACCTTTCATATTCATCATCATCATCTTGAGCAGTTTCCAACCGCTGGTCGGGTCTGCTTGGAACATAAGCCTCTCCATCGTTTCCTGTCCATCCACCATCTCTCGTCATTTACTGTGTCCCAGCACACTCCTCTTTCCTCCACACTCTTCTTAACTCCTTTTGTCCATCTGTCCCTTGGTCTTCCCCTTGGCCTCCTTCCCGTCATTTCCATTCCAAACATCTTCTTCGGTATCCTCTCCTCTTGCATCCTCCTCAAATGTCCATACCATTGTAGCCTAGATCGCTCTATTCTATTTTGCAATGGTTCCTCTCTTACCATCTCCCTGACTCTCTCATTCCTTACTCTGTCCATTCTTGTCACTCCTACCCTACTCCTCTGGAACTTCATCTCCACTGCTCGTATTTTATTCTTGTCCCTTTCCTTCATCACCCATGTTTCTGAACCATATGTCAAAATTGGCACAAAGTAGGTCTTGTAGATGATTCCTTTACATTTTTGTGGTACATCTTTATTCCATATCATCCCCCTAACACTCTTGAAAAATCCATCTGCGCACCTTCCCCTCTCATTTATTTCCATCCTATTGCCTCCCTTTTCTTCAATTATGCTTCCCAAGTACTTGAAGCATTCTACTTTCTGCAACTGCTGTCCTCCAAGTGTTATGCCCATATCCAGTCTGTTCTTCTTCCTCGTTGTGATGACCACTTCAATCTTTTGTGCTGAGAACTTCATCCCATATGATAACACTACCTTCTCCCACTCATCTAATTGCTCTTGTACTTCTTGCTCATCCTCTCCCCATACCAGAAGGTCATCAGCAAACAACATTGCCTTCATTTTCCTTTCCCCAATGCTATTTACCACTTTTCGTATGATTTCATCCATCACCACTATAAATAACAGGGGTGAGAGGGCACTTCCCTGTTTCAGACCACTCTCCAGTTGAAACCATTCCGTTCTCTCTCTTCCCACCTTTACACAGCTTTTGCTTCCCTCGTACATTGCTTTCACTCTTGCCACTGTCTCCTTGTTCACTGCTTTTGCTCTCATTGCTTCCCATACCTTGTTTCTATTAATACTATCATATGCTTTCTCAATATCCAAGAAGGTCATCACCAGATCTTTCCCATATTCATAATGGTGTTCTTGTAGCTGTCTTACTGCAAAGATGAGGTCAACTGTTGATCTTCCTGGCCTGAATCCATACTGTTCTTCCCTCAGCCCATCTTCAACTTCTGTCCGAATTCTTCTCTCCAGTACCTTCTCAAATATTTTGGCGCAGTGGCACATGAGTGTAATTCCCCTGTAGTTCTTGCATTCCTTCCTACTTCCCTTTTTAAATATGGGTATTATTATCCCTCTTTTCCAGTCCTCTGGTATTTTCTTCTCCCTCCATATCACTTTCATTACTCGAAAGAGCCACTGGGTTCCTATCACCCCTGCTGCTCTCACCATCTCCACACTCACTTCGTCTATTCCCAGTGCCTTTCCCCCTTTCATCTTCCTTAATGCTTCCTCCACTTCTTTCCATGTCAATTCCTTCTCTGAAATGTCTTGGTCACTGTCTGTTTCTTCCTCCACAATGTCCACTACGCTGGTTTTAGTTGGATTTAGGAGTTCCTTGAAGTATTCTCTCCAGATAACCTTTACTTCTTCCATATTTTCGACCTCCTTTCCATTCCTGTCCACCATTCTGACATTTTCCCCTGTATCTCTTCTCCTTGCCTTTATCATTCCATACAACACTTTCTTACTGCCATCACAGTCCTCCTCCATCATTTCTGTCCATTTCTCCAGCCATTTCTTTTTCTCTTCCTTCACTACTTCTCCTGCTTCTTTCTTCCGCTCTTGGTATTCTTCTCTTGTTCTGTCTGTCCTCTGTTGGAACCATTTCCTGAATGCTTCATTTTTCTTTTTCACTGCTTCCTTAGTTCTGGGGTTCCACCATGGTGTTTCCTTCCACCTTTTCTTTCCACTAGTTCTGCCACACACGACTTCCGCTGCTTCTACCAACACGTCCTTGAACCTATTCCATTCTTCTTCACCTGTTTTCGGATCATCCTTCGGTAATTTGTTCCTCACTAATATCTGGAACTTCTCCTTATTTCCATCCTCCTTCAGCTTCCATGTCCTTATTCTTCTTTCTTGGTTCTCAGTTCTCCTCTTTTCCTTCAGTCCTCTCACCTTGGCGACCAGCAGACGGTGGTCACTGTCCAGGGCTTCTGAAGGTATTACCCTTATATCCGTGATACTCTTCTTTGTCTCCTTCCCGCATAGAATATAGTCCACCACTGATTTCCTAGTCAAATCCCTGCTGTACCAAGTAATTTTATGGCTCTCTCTCTTCTTGTACCATGTGTTTCCAACCATTAGCCCATTTATCTTGCACAGTTCCAACAATCTCTCTCCTTCCTTATTCCTGTTTCCCCATCCTTCACCACCAATCACTTCCTCAAAACCTCTTCTATCAGTTCCGACATGGGCATTTAGGTCTCCCATGACTATCAGGTCTCTCCCCGCTAACTGCTTCTGCAGCTCCTCTTCAAACTCGTCCTTCTCGCCTTCTGTGCATCCCACCTGTGGTGCATAGACTTGCAGAATGTCCAGGTTTCTACCTTTCACTGTGATTCTGGCTCTAATTATTCTATCACTTACCCTCTTTACTTCCTCCCTCAGCCCTTCTCTCACCACCATTCCCACTCCATTTCTCTTCCCCTCCTCATTTCCTATCCAGTATAGCTGCAAGCCATTTCTCAGTTCTTTTCTTCCTTCCCCTCTCCATCTAGTCTCTGCCAGTCCGAGTACATCCAGTTTTCTCCTCTCCATCATATCCACAATCTCCTCCACTCTTCCCGTCAATGTTGTTATATTCAAAGTTCCGATTCGTAGTCCATTTCCATAGCCAGGTCTGCTTCCTTTAGATCTGTCCTTTCCGAGGCCCGTTCCCGTTTTAAAAGCAGTTTCATATCCACTACTGGCTTGCTAGGCCTAACGTAGCTTCACCATAACCCTGGCAAGGGGCCTGTTTTTGGTCCGCGAGAGGTATTTTATTTCCCTCAAACCCTCCGGACAAGTCCGGCGAGCCCCCCTATCCGCCACCTGGGACGCGCCCGATAGAGGAACAGGCAAACCCCCACGGGTTTCATATTATTACCATAAATCAGGGTCCCTAGGCATCACCTATTCCCTGGCTAAAATATTAAGGGGCAGCTGAGGAAAAGGGGGCAGGAAAGTGGCACACAGGGTTTAAGGCCTGGTTTCATCAGTTCCGCTTTAATTACTCAGAGTGGTTTAAACCATGCTCAAGGACGTGACTTGAGGACTACTGAGGCCATGCTAGGTGGCTAGCCACCCACATGGCTCGCACGTCAAAAAGGCACTTAACGCAAGGTGCCTGGATCATATTTTAGTGGGTTGAGGGTGGTGTATGTAATGTAGTGAAATAAATAATATAATGATTACAATGAAAGCATAACAGGCCAAAGACATCTTTTATTCCCAATCATTAGATGCTAAGAAGTCGTACGTAAGGCTGCTGATAATACAAGTCGTCATTCGGATAGAACTTGACAATAGCTACTCCTTGGAAAAAATTCTTAAACTACTGAAATTAGCCAAAATACCTGGGGTAATAGACGGAAAGAAATTTGGTGATGTAGTAATAGATATTTTCTCCTCCGCCGTCTATAACCCACTCACCTTCCCAAATTCGATCACGATTTATATAGAAGAAATTCCACCTGGGTTCGCCATTTTGCGTCTGAATTAGTAATAAGTACAGTATTGCTAACCCTACGCATTCGGTACTATTTCGTATGCGGTATCGAAAAACAAAAGAGTGCCGTCAAGTTAATGTGAATGTACGCCAAGTTTCAGTCTTAAGTTAGACCATTCTAACCTTCGATTTGTCCAATCAAATGGTTTTTGACAATGGTTTCAGCCTAACACGTCCAATCCAATGGTGTTTGGCAATGGTTACAGCCTAATTCGTCCTGGTTTTTGTCACGCATCAATCGTCTTTATCCAGGCCAATGGTTTTTCCTATTTCTTTTTCACATAATAACACTGTAACATGTGTCGTGTGGTGTATTTTGTATCGGACATGTTGGTAACAGTGATAGAACGTGATATGTCAATGTGTGCCCCTGAAACATGGCTGCCGTCGTTGAATAAGCAAGAAATAAAATCATTTATGTATGTAATATAACTAATATTTCCGGTGCAGCAGTGATGATTGACAGTAATTTCAATTCCCAATGACTACCAGAAAAGTATGTGAATCATAGATTTTGAATAATCTGCCAGGTAAAAGTGTAAAATCCTGGAGTAGGTATTCATTTAATTTAATGCTCACAATGTGCAAAGATAAAAATCACAGTAGAGCGTCAATAATCCGAACGCCCACTTTAGGCATATGAACTGTATTTTTCACGGCGCTGTGAGAACAATGACCTTGAGAGTGTTTGTTTTGAACCACCACTCCCCCCCCCCCCCCCCCCCCCACAGGCCAGTCTATTTTTAACCCTGTCAGTCCAGTTGCTTCACTTGTTCAGTAGTGTAATTGTAGTTGCATGTTTTGGTTCGTAGTGCGTGTATTTTAATTACAGTACAGTCCAACTTGGATAACTCTAATTTGGATAAATCAAAAGTTTTTCTCCGGTCCCTTGAATTTCCTATACTGACAATGCCAAAACTCGAAACTGGATAACTCGAAGTTATGGTTCCGGAAGTCATAAAGATTTGTTTGGCTGAAACAGGTTTTGTCAGTTTCAAGCCCAGTCCCAGTTTGATTTTCGGTTCCACTCAAGGTCAGTAAGCACATCTCTCTTTCTCTCTCGCTTTCCCCCCTCTTGCTTCGACAACGCCTCGGAAAGGAAGCAGGCTTGGTAGGTCAATTTTGGTGTTCGTAGACGATCGGCCAAGTTCGGATAGCGTTTCTTCACTCCCCCGCTTCGTCAGTGTGCGGGGTTGAGTCTTCGAGCCGGTAACATTGTGTCGTAACAGGCAAGTGAGCGTTTGGTTAAAATCACAGCAAGTGAGCCGGATTTAAGAGCAAATTTCTTTGTTTATAGGTTACCATGTCTCTTTCAAAACCAAGTCTCTCAACATCGGGCTCAAAGTTGAAGACACTGACGCTAGCTGAGAAGATTAAAGTCATTAAAAAGCATCAAATAAAAGAATTTGATGTATTAAAGAGTCGTTTTCCATTATTATACACCCTACCCCGTCACAAACGACCGTTTTAGATAACTCGAAGTTATTTTTCCGGCCCCTTAAGCTTTGAGTTATCCAATTTCGACTGTACTGTGTGCCTTGTAGAGTGTTGTATTATGGCGTCATCAGGGACATAATATGCAAGAGCGTTAACAATCCTTCAGTATGCCTTCCTTCAGAGGGGAAGTAAATCCGGCGGTCCCATGTCATAGATTTATGGCATGTAAAAGATCCTTCCACAGACTAAACTTGTGTAAAGCAAAAATTGTTAGGTTAGATTTCGTCAGAACCCTCTATCAAAGTTCCAACGTTCACCACTAGGTATCATTGTTATCTGGTGGCGAAAGTTGGAACTACTTGAAATTGAACGGAACTTGTAGCTCACCCTTTAGGGTGCCCGCTGGAAGCAGCTACAGACTCAGGCGAGCCGAACATGTCCTCGGACACTCCCGGCACTAAACGCCATACGATAAATAATAAAATAAATATGTAAGTACATTTAGTACGTGGTGGGAGACGGGCAACGGCATGAAGTAGGGGATTGCCTGTAGGGGTGAAGTACAGTGGGGACTTCGTGTGCCCCAGGACCGCTACGGTAGCTGTGAAGGCCCTATAGGAACCCTGAAAAGTGACGGCTGACGGGGCTCTGGTGAAGCTACGATAGGCCTAGCAAGCCAGTAGTGGATATCATATTTGCTTTCAAACCAGGAACAGGCCTCGGAAAGGACGGATGCAAACGACGACGACCCGGATATGCTAATGGACTACGAGTTAGAACATTAAACATACAGACACTGACAGGAAAAGTGGAGGAGATTGTAGATGTGATGGAGAGAAGAAAACTGGATGTACTGGGCTTGGCAGAAACAAGATGGAAAGGAGAAGGTCACAGAGAACTGAGGAAAGGGTACCGGTTGTACTGGAGTGGGAACAGTGAAGGAAGGAGCAGTGGAGTAGGAGTAGTTGTGAGAGATGGAATGAAGGAAGAGGTAAAGGAAATAAGTGACAGGATCATGAAGATCAGAGTAACTGTAAAGGGAAGAAGCCTGGAGATAGCCCAGGTATATGCCCCTCAAGTTGGATGTACAGCTCAAGAGAAGGAAGACTTTGAGGAGGAGCTACAACAGCAGTTGAATGGGCAGAGCATCATTGTCATGGGAGATTTGAATGCACATGTAGGAAGTGAAAGGCAAGGATATGAAAATGTATTGGGAGCAGAAGGATGGGGTAGCAGGAATGAAGAAGGGAGAAAGTTGCTGGATTTTTGCAAGAGAAACGGTTTAGTGGTAGGCAACTACTGGTTCCGGAAGAAAGAAAGCCACAAGGTAACGTGGTACAGCAGTGATTTAACAAAGAAATCTTTGGTAGATTACATGCTGTACGACTGGGAAATGAAGAGAAGTGTCAGAGATATAAAGGTAATACCATCAGAGGCCTTAGATAGCGACCACAGAATACTTGTAATGAACCTGGGAGTTGTTAAGGATAGCAAGAGGACAGAGTACCAGGAAAGGAGAATCAAAGTATGGAAACTCAAGGAAAAGGAAGTCAAGGAAGAATTCCAGAAGATAATAAGGGAAAGGATGCCAACAGACAATCCTAAAACAGGGGAAGAGGAATGGAAGCAATTCAAAAACACAATGGTGGAAGCTGCAGTGGCAGTATGTGGAAGAACAAGCAACAGAAAGCGGTGTAAAGAGACACCATGGTGGAATGAGAGAGTAAAAGAAGCTGTGGGAAGGAAGAACAAGGCTTTCAGAGTGTGGTTCCAGGAAAGAACTGATCTGACAAGGGAAGATTATAAGATAAAGAAGAAAGAAGCAAACAAGATTGTCGCAGAGGAGAGGAAGAAGTGGATGGTAAAGTGGACAGAGATGATGGAGGAAGACAGCAGAGGAAATAAGAAAGTACTTTATGGGATGGTCAAAAGTAAGAGAAGAGGTCTGCGAGAGGATGTGGTAATGATGGACAAAAACGGAAATGAGGTACACAACAAAGAGGCACTCAAGACAGTGTGGAAAGAGTACTTTGAGGATTTGCTGAATCCAAATGGTCATAGGGAGGAAGACAATGTATTGGAAGATGGAGAAGACAACACAGGAATGGAAAAGGACCTGACTTGGAGAGAACTGGAAATGGCTATAGACAAGATGAAAGGAGGAAGGACACCAGGTGTGGATGAAGTGAGTGTTGAAATGGTGAAGCCAGCAGGGGAGGTTGGGAAACAGTGGCTGTACCGTGTGATGAGGGTGATATGGAAGGAGAAAAAGACCCCAGAAGATTGGAAGAAAGGATTAATTGTCCCAATATTTAAGAAAGGAAGCAGAAAGGAGTGCAGAAATTACAGGGGAGTTACACTCATACCTCACTGTGCCAAGATATATGAAAAGATATTAGAAAGTAGAATACGAGCCAAAGTGGAGAGAAAATTGAGAGAGGAGCAGTATGGATTCAGACCTGGGAGATCAACAGTGGATCTCATATTTTCAGTGAGACAGCTCCAGGAACACCACTACAAATTTGGAGAGGATCTGCTGATGGCCTTCCTGGACATCGAAAAGGCCTATGATAGTGTGTGTAGGGAGAAGGTTTGGAAAGCAATGGAAAACATGGGAGTGGAAAAAGAGACTGTAGGCAGAGTGAAGGAGATGTATTGTGGAAGTGTAAGTTGTGTGAAAGTTGGAGGGGAAAGAACAGACTGGTTCAGACAAATGAGTGGCCTGAAACAGGGTAGTGCGCTGTCACCCCTTCTCTTTATTGTGGTTATGGACGAGGCAATGACACGGGTAGCAGGAAAGATAGGAGAAGATAAGATGAAAGCAATGGTGTTTGCAGATGATCTCATGGTCTGGGGAAACAAGGAGGAGGAAATTCAGGAGCAACTGAAGGCTTGGGAAGAAACAGTGGGAGAGTACGGATGGAAGTTCAACATCAGTAAATGTGAGATCCTGTTAACGACCAGGAAAAAGGACAGACCAATGAGTGGGATAACACTTGGAGGTGGACAGCTGAAGAAGGTGGAAAGTCTCAAGTACTTGGGAAGTATAGTGGAGGAAAATGGGAGAAATGACAAAGAGATAACGGAACGTGGCAGACAGGCAGAAGCATTTATGAGAAGCATTAGGAGCTTAATGTGGAATAAAGATGTCCCACAAAAAAGCAAGGAAGTGTTATACAGAAGCTACTATATCCCGATACTGACCTATGCTTCAGAAACTTGGACAATGAAGAAAAGAGACATAAGCAGAATACAGGCAGGTGAAATGAAGTTCCTGCGAAGTAGGATCGGAGTAACAAGAAGAGACAGGGTGAGGAATGAAAAGGTCAGGGAAATGGTGAAAGAGGAGCCCTTGCAAGCTAGGATTGAGACATCAAGACTGAGGTGGTATGGACACTTAAAGAGAGAATGGATGAGAAGAAGATTTCTAAGAGGATACATGAGATGCAGATGCAGAAGAAACGACCAAGGGGAAGACCAAGAGATAGATGGCTGAAAGGAGTGGAGGAATGTGTCAAGAAGAGAGGCGAGGACTGGACCAGAGTGACAGCGGAGAGGTGGTGGGAAGAAAGAACTAAGTGGCGAGGCTTATGTTCCAAATAGACCCAGCCTGGGGCTGGAAACTGTACAAGATGATGATGATGATGATGAAGTACATTTAGAGTGTTTATTTTTATCTTAACATTTTTAGTTTAACTAGGAATTTCTAGGTTATATTCGAAAATCTAACCCCCCTCCCCCTAGTCCCAATTAGTTCGGATTTTCGATGCTCTAATGTACATCAATCTTCAGCACCGGTAAAAATTTTTACAAATGATCCCAATCGTTGGTTGCAACTTGACACATGGTACCTAGTACAGCGTTTACCACATCTCAAGCAGGTGCAATTTCGGACCTGATGCATGGAAATGCTGTACGTTACATAATTTATAACGAAACCCATGAACGGAGAACCTTGTCAGTAAGTGCCGTAGATGATATCCACCTTGGACCCACTCGCGATTTGTCATGGCTTCGGTGGAGTAGAACTCTTCCCAGATGTCTGCTTTTTTGGACTGTAGGTCTCGGATTAGTTGTATACCCGATGTTGTGGCTGGGAGTAACGACTGTATTCTCAGGTACTCAACATAAAATTCCTCTCTGGACAACTCTACACAAGTATGGAAGGGGAATACTTAAAGAGGCAGAGTGCTCGTTTCAAATAGGTAGCCTTCAACTTCTATATCCTTTTCATTTGCCTTGGACTCAGGTGTTCCCAAATGTGTTCCAGGCCATATTTTGTTATAGGGCTGGCTTTAAGGTAGAATAGTTTTATGGCTGTTGATAAAGACAAGTCTCTCAGATGCATAATGTCGGACATTGCTTTCATGGCGGCATGAGGTTTTCCTATCAAATTACTAGTTTGTACAGGCCGGACGTTTGTTTTAGACGAGTGAAAAATCTTAAAGGAAGCCTGGAGGTGAGTTACTACAGTACCTGTGTTGTTACCAGCTGCCCCAAGCGGTCCGATGATTGACTAAGCTGTTTCACACTATTGCTAGGAGTACAGTCATTGGCAAATATAATGACATTGTGTTCGTAACTACGTAACGGGTACTTCCTCGACACACAATACTTCGATGTGGACTGTACTGTCTGCTCAAGTCTGGAATTCCATTACATCAGATCGGTGGTGACAAGTGTCAAACGATAGGGTGAGGGAGTGAGTGTGTGTAGGCTCACCCACAGGCTTCAAGGTCAAGGACAATCGTCTAAAACAAACGTCCGGCCTGTAAGCATAAAGCTTCAAGCATTTTAAAATATTCCTTTTCTAGTACTTTCCCGCACATAATTATGTGTTTGTCATCTAAAATTGTCTGTCCTTCAATGAGAGGCCATCTAGAATTGCCAACAACATTCAATACATCAATGAAGTCACCCTTGTGTCCACCATTTAGTCGCGACCTAATGTTAGTTTACTATAACTTCGCACTTCTTTGACAACTACGGTTGCCAACTTTCATAAGGAAAGACTCAATTTATAACCTGTTGTCCATAACAAATAGGTACATGTTTTAATCACATGTACGTTTTTTCAGGTTATTTTTACGCTTGTCCCAGTAATTCGGAATATATTGGGAACATATTCTGTCTGCCAGACTGAATAGTTGCCTTATCAAACTGAAGAACCAAGAGCTTGTGGCATGGGTGTGCGGTTGATAATAGATGCATTACTGCTCGGTTCCAAGCTCTGTGAACTTGCGGGATGAAGGGCAGAGGCAGGGTAGGAGCAGGCGTGAATTGAGAAGCCTGTCAACAGCCCGCCGTGTTACCTGACATTCTCGTCTATTCCAATACTGCTAACATGGGTCTTTTCTGAAACCAGTGTGGCGTTGAGAATAAGTGACTGAGTCACCGACTAATGTATTTGCTTCTGTTACTACGCAAGGACCGAGAAACCTCATCACTCGTCACCACCACTACTCATAGTCTGCGATGCACATTCCTCTCAGGTCCACGCAGCTTAAACGCGAGCAGTACTGTGTTCATCCGCCTGTGCAAATAATGTGGTTATATTAAATTATAATAACCTACTACGCTGTCGTAGCAGGCGGAGAGGTGATACTCCGACGTGGCGCGTCCCAGGTGGCGGATAGGGGGGTCCTCACCGGCATACCGGCGGACTTGAGTGAAATAAAATAGCTCTCGCGGACCAAACACAAACTTCACAATCTCATTAATCACCAATCCATATCTCACCAATCACCCTTTCCAGATCACATCTGGAATTGTAAACCCTGGCCTCGGTCAGAACTGTTTCGATCGTCGAGATCAGACAATCAATCAGAACATGAAGAGTCTTCTAACGAATAAATCCACCGGCTTGGACATGCAACATCGAAGATCCAAGCAAGGCACCATTCGGAATACGGTGGGGTGCCACGTAGAAGATCAAGGCGAGTCGGAGCGCCTGAAAGCCCAACAGAAGAAACTTAAATTCAACAAGAAAGGAAAGTTTTCATACTTTGCGACATTAAATATCAACTCACTACTGAAACTTGGTAAGTTGAAACACTTAACAGATATAATGGATCAACATAAAATCTTAATAACAGCGCTTCAAGAACTTCGAAATACAGATCAGGATCCAATTGAATCAGGAGGATGCATACCTGCCAACTTTTGAAAAGGGCTATCAGTAAAACTCACGCGCGACAAAAAAAATCTAACGATTTTCGACATACCCCGGCTTGACGAAAATAATAATACTTCTGGGCTACAAAATACAATAATTCATGCTTTAAACAGGATACTTCAATGAAATCATATCTACTTACATGATTTGTAGATGAACATAACAATCAAGAAGAAATCCATGTTAATCAGCAGCAGGCGTGGTGAATATTGGTTTGGAGCAGACATAACAGGACTTCCTTGATAGATTAAGCTGATATACGATAATTGAAAAAGGCTTTAAACAATAAAACTTGTTTAACGTAACACAGGCAAGAAATAATATAATACACACTGCAAATCACATGCTAGTTCGACTTTTAAGTCATGGTTGTGGCCTTTTTAGCTTCCTGCAAACAGTCTTGAGAAAATGTTTTGTCATAACAGGGACCAGAACTCCTGGTCTTCAAAATAGAAATAGACTCCAGAGATTCATTGGACATGGATGACCTGAACTGTGTTCTATTTTTCTTCACAAAGCTAAAAAAAAACATTCACATTCTGCATAGCTATGGGGTATGGTGAGAATAGAGAGCAATACTCTAAAAATTCGGTTATACTTAAGAAGTCCATCGGCTCCACGAATTCTTGATATTTGTGCCCAACTGGAATCACTTGCAGCATCTTGATGTGCAGCCAAAGAGTCATCTACCTGAAGAGCTGTGAACTGCCTCTGAAGCACATTCACCACCTCATCTGTAGTTTCATTCTCTTCCTTGCATAACATGATAGGAAACTTTTCCAAGAAAAAACGAATGGAAGATAAGTGTGAATCTTCAATTTTGTCTAACCTAGCAACTTGAGCATTCTTTAACACGTCATCCTTGAGTGGAAACTTGTTGATGATGTAGTCACAGGCAGTATAAAAGTAGTTTCTCACTGATGAAAAGAAAAGGAATTTATCTGTATCCGGTCCGTTCTGAAGGCACTTAACAACTTCAGATGATGCATTTTTTGCCATTTTATTTACAATACATGTCGTTTTCGTGCGACCACAACTATATTTCTTTGCAACTTCTGATGTGGGAAACATCTTCTTAAATAAAGCTCCAGCATGATCAGCCGCACTTAAGGGCACATTGTGTTCCACCAAAAAGGAAGTAAACAGACACTCGGCCCTAATTACGTCACTGTAAACGTTTCCAGACTTAGCAAAAAAGGTGTTGATTTTCTTGCTATCTTCTTCGATTTAACATAACTAATGTGTTTACCGCACTTCACATGATTACTTAAATCGTTTTTTCAACCATATGCAATATTAATATCACACCCACATACCGTGCAAAAGGCAAATTTTTATCTCTTTCTTGATTTTAGTATGCACGGAAAATCAACCGAGTATGATTCTTTAAATGTCTGGAAGTACTGTTTCTTGTTGGATTTGTTCATTCTCGATATCTACTAAAACATCGAAAGGAACCTGGATCACTGAACGTCACATAAAATTATAACATAAAACAATTAAGACAGCCAACACTTCATTAAAACATGTCAAAACACACCAACCATTAAATGAACACGACGCCAACCTCGTGAAGATAGAATATGCACATGGTAGAAAAAAATAAACACACACACACGTGGAACGAATGTAATTAGTCCAAGGAATACAGGAAACTGCGAAGCACGAAGTTATAGCCAAAAACTCGAACGCTTCATTAAAATATGCCATAACCTTAAAAGACGAAAACATTCAAGGAACGCCAACTTCGCGAACAATGAACAACTAACGTGGTCAAAGAATATGGTTTAAATCGCAACGAGCGAACGGAGCGGAACAAAGAATATGCGAAGCAGAGCCTGTCAACACCTAAGATTCACATGCAAGAACGGTTATCCCGGCTTCAAATTCAATTACGATGACGACACAGCCATCACACGGTTAAAAGTACGAATCATATCAAAGAACGAGTTATCGACTATCGTGGACTTGCCTTCGACCCACGCAAACAATCGATTGTACGGAAGTGGGCGGTATTATCGAATGTAAATTATCGTTTCAAATTTTTGTCCGCGAAATCGTAAAATGACACCGTTCGTCCGTAAAACCGTAAAATGCTGCAATTTCCGTAAATTTTACGGATAAACCGTAAAAGTTGGCAGGTATGAATCGTCTATATAAAGGACCCCCAGGGAAAAGGGTAATGAAGAATGTCCCGCAATTCGGAGTGGGATTTCTGGTTCATATTAGTATAATAGACTCAATAGAGGACTTCTCCTCGAGCACGGCGAGGACAGCAACCTTAACAATTAAAGTTGAAAACAAAACCTACACCTTGATAAATGTACACGCACCAACAAATGATAAAAACAGAAAGGATAGAGAAGAAGTGGACAAATTTTGGGAGGAACTCGACCATATGATATCAAGCATCCCTGATGCACATGTTAAAATCTTGCTTGGGGATTTTAATGCAAAAATAGGACGAGAAAGGCGATACCGCCCAGTAGTAGGAAAATGGCCAGCTCATAAATTAACAAACAGGAATGGTCAAAGGTTAATTGAACTTTGTACAGACCATGGATTTATTTTGGAAACTACCAGATTTAAGAGGCGACCACACAAATTAATGACCTGGAAATGTCCTAACATAAAATTGGGGGAATTCCAAATCGATCATGTTGCCATGGATAAAAATTATCATAAGGAAATTTATAATGTCAAAGTTCTCCGTGGAGTGGACATCGATTCAGATCATT
Source organism: Meconema thalassinum (assembly GCA_946902985.2). NCBI lineage: Eukaryota > Metazoa > Arthropoda > Insecta > Orthoptera > Tettigoniidae > Meconema > Meconema thalassinum. The sequence goes on from OX336395.1 coordinate 198,951,764, forward strand.
ACATATCCAAAATAAAAATAAAGCTAACACCTAAGAGAAAGCGTAAGCCTGCCCAATCCAATAGGAAGAAAAATTATGACCCCACATATTTAATGAACAATAAAGTATACTTGGAGAGATCTAAAACACAACTAAGTGATGACTTAGAGGTGATAATTAATAAATTGAAATCAGTAGCTGAAGAACTTGCTCCCATTAAAAGGAGGAAGAAACATGCTTGGTGGAACGAGGAGTGCGATAAAGCAATTCAAATGAGGCACAAAGCATGGTTAAATGATCAACAAAGGAAAACCGACGAATCCAGAACAGAACTAACTAATGCTAGAAGACAAGCAGCTAAAGAAATTCGAAGAATTAAAAGGAATCATCAGAATGAAATGCTCAGAACAATAGATGAATCATTCAAGCAACATAAAACAAGGGATTATTACAAGTCGTTTAAACAGTATCAGTCTAAGTATACCCCACCTACACTTATGCTGAGAAATGAAAATGGGAAAATGGCACATAACAACCAAGACAATGCAAATATCTTGGCAGTCTACTTCAAAAAATTACTCAACTGCGAAGACCCAAGAGAAAATCTGGAATTTGACCCAAAACCTAAAAACAAAACACCACTAGAAAAGGTTATTCCACCAACATATGAGGAAGTGATCAAAGCCGTTAACTTGCTCAAGAACTATAAAGCAGCAGGAGAAAATCAGTTGGTTGCAGAATTATGGAAGAATGCAAATGATCAAACTCTACGAAACCTACATAAACGTATTATTGACATATGGAACTCTGAAAAAATGCCAGAGGAATGGAACACTGCAATAATCCACCCCCTACACAAGAAAGGTGATAGGTCAGATCCCAATAATTATAGAGGAATATCCCTTGTTGATGTCACATATAAGATCTTTTCAAAAATTCTTCACTCAAGAATACAGGAACAACTGGACCAAGAACTTGGAGAGTACCAAGGAGGATTTCGGCCAGGCAGAAGTTGTCCAGATCAAATCATCAGTCTTAAATGGATTATGAAGCATCACAGAGCTCGAAGTAAGAACCTAGTCATCACTTTTGTTGACTTCAAAAAAGCTTATGACAGTATTCATCGGAAGTCATTACTAAATACTCTTCAAGAATTTGGTGTTCACAGGAAATTGATCAACCTTATTGGAATGACTCTCAAGAACACTAAAGCAAAAGTTAAATTTAGAGGAGAATTGTCAAAACCATTTACAATCACAACCGGCCTTCGGCAGGGGGATGGTCTCTCACCTATTTTGTTTAATTGTGTACTGGAGAAGGTCATGAGAGAATGGAGAAAGAAATGCCAACCAAACATCAAGATTGGTAGAAATATTAAACTAAACTGCCTGGCATTTGCAGACGATCTTGCACTACTGGCAAATGGTGTGGAAGAGGCTAAAGTCCAAATTGAACAACTGGAAAACATTGCAGAAAAAGTGGGATTACAAATTTCATTTGAAAAGACAGAGATTATGCCAACCTTCGAGGTGGACACTCCTGTCCTTCAACTAAATGATAATAAACAAATTAAGGTTGTAAAAAAGTTCAAGTACCTTGGGGAAACTATAACTTGGAACCTAAATGAGAAAGCCGCAATAGAGTACAGAACAACAAAACTGAGACAAGCACAACGAGTCACATGGTCAACTTATAAGAAGAAATCTCTCTCGATGAATGCCAAATTCAAACATTATGGTTCAGTAGTTAAACCTGAAGCAACTTATGCAAGTGAAACCCTGTTTAAGATGAATACCAAAGCAACAACAGATAAAATCCAAAAAATAGACAGAAGGATCATCAGGACAATTATCAATAAAAAACATCAAGTAAATGGACAATGGAGACTGCTGCCTAATGAAATAGTCTATCGGGAAAATGAATCAATTGTGGATACAATGCGAAAAAGGAGACTTGCTTTTTTCAGCCACATAGTAAGACTACCAGACACCAGACTACTGAAACAATTATTCAATTTCTTTTGGAAAAGTAAAACCAAGAACAACTGGTTCGTTGAGGTCCAGAATGATTTAGACGAGCTAAATATTACAATGAAACAAATTGCAGAGAGAAAAGAGAAGAGGATTCTGAGAAGTAGGGATACAAGATTGAAATTAAAAACAGTCAAACGAAAACAGTACACCATTACAAATGAAGAGAGGGCGGCCAGGTCGGAGAGATTAAAGAAGCTCTGGGAGAAGAGGAAGTTGAGAAGCCATTACAACTCTAATAATGTAAAGACTGTAGTGTATATGGATTGATTTAAGTGCTCCAATGTGGGCGTAAACTATGTAAATAAAAAAATAATAATTATAATTGATAATGACAATATTGCGCAAAGTCGTCTGAAAGTACTCATATTATTTCAATTTGAGCGCATGTTCACTTTTCAGATAAATATATAGTGGTTATCTTAAATGTTGAGTAAATATGTAGGCTGAGCAGGCAGAGGTGTCTGTCACCTGGTCGGACATTTTTGTTTTGATGATGATGATGATGATTGTTTTAAGAGGCCTAACATCTAGGTTATCGGCCCATTTTTGTTTGTTTTGACTATCGCGTCGGAAGCAGATAAGGAATTTCTTGTTCAAGATATTTATTTTATTTCTCTCTCCTTGAAGGTAAAAGAAAAGGCAGCAGAACTCTTGATTTCCCCAAGGGTTATTGGCCAGGTGAATTATTTTCCCCAGATCATTAGGGGCCGATAATCTAGATGTTAGGCCCCTTAAAACAACAATTATCATCATCATCATCGAATTATTTTCACATGGCATGATTTGTGCTGAAAGGAGTGGAGGAATGTGTCAAGAAGAGAGGCGAGGACTGGACTAGAGTGACAGCGGAGAGGTGGTGGGAAGAAAGGACTAAGTGGCGAGGCTATGTTCCAAACAGACCCAGCCTGGGGCTGGAAACTGTACAAGATGATGATGATGATTTGTGCAAAAAAATTAGGCCTAAAATATAAGTTGATGTGTAGGCCGGCCTAAAAGTTAACTTACATGGTGAAATTTTTCGCATGATTTTAATATCACGCCAACAGTTCAAGTAATGATATTATTCTCTTAAGGACATCTTACACCATACCTTAGTAAGCATTTTCCTGGAGCTGTGAAATGATGAGCCTAAAAATAATTCCACTCGTATAACATTTAAGTTATCAACTGCTGTGTCGTAGCACCCCCAATGATGTAACAGTCAGCAAGCCGTCAGTGGGTTTCAGGTGTGCTGTTAGAACGATTATTTGATAAATGCCACAAAGAAATGAATGTTTGGCCTTTAAAAAGGGCAATGAATTGATATTGCGAGGTGAATCAATAATCGTGTGCCTCTGGAGAGGCCAAGTGCAGGTCTTTCTAGTTGACGCCCGTGGGCGACCTGCGCGTCGTAATGAGGATGAAGTGATGATGAAGACGTCACATACACCCAGTCGCCAAGTCACAGGAATTAACCCCAAGAGATTAAAATCCCTGATGGTTTGGCCGGGAATAGAACCCGGAGAACTTCGGGCTAAAGCCTAGCTTGCTAACCATTTAGCCACGGAGCATATTGCGAGATGAACGTAGGTTTAGGCAACTCATAACAGCTGTTCACCCCTTGACAGAATACACGCGGTCATTGATGGCTGCCATGTGGGTGATGGCTCATTGGCTGCAATGCACGTGGTAGCAGCGGATTAATCTGTCTAGTAGGACTAGGCCTATTAGCTCCCGCGAGAACAGTAAAAAAAAAAGTTACAGTAAATGTAACTCTACCTGCTGGAAGAAGTATGTGTACTCGGAATAGAGTTACAGTCGACGAGGACCCTACCTGCCACCTACATTCGATTGAGAGTGTGAATTCTTTGCCATCATTTAACCACGGGTCTACTGGCGACACGTGCCATTTATTATAAAAATTTAAAAAAACTGTGGAAAAATTACAACATACAAGAGATTCAAACTTCCGCTACTCAGGTGGGAGTCGAGCATCTTGACCATTCGACCACTGTATTTTGTTCTGATAAGCAGTTAATTATTATTTAGTGTATGGCAACTGAAGAGCAACTAATATTCATAGTTTATAAAATTATATAAAAATAATAATATAATAATAATGTTATTGGTTTTACGTCCCTTTTAACTGCTCTGGCTTTTAGAGACGCCGGGCTGACTTAATTTTGCCCAAGAGGGGATCTTTAACGAGCCAATAAATCCTCTGACATGGCTCCCTCGCATTTGCGCACCCTCAAATGCCAGCTGACTGCGCCAGGATACGAACCTGCAACCTTGGGCCCAGCAAGCGAGAACGCTACCGCTGAGCCACGCAGCCAGCCAAGCAGTTAATAATAGGTTTAGGTACAACTGTGGAAATAAGGAATATCTTCAACATAGCCCAGTACAACGTGCAATAAACAACGTTTTATTTCAACAAGCTAAATTACAACTATTTTCATTAGTAGTGAAGGAGACAGGGACCTGACTTTTATAGTTCCACCTGGATTCCGATTGTAAATGATAATACAGAAGCCTATATGATTTTCACACCTTCTCAGGCGATTCATTATGACTAATATACTGGAAATATGTGCTAAATTAAATAAATATGTGCGTATCTTTCTTGTTCAATTTGAACTACGGCAGTCATGTTGCTCACTCCAGGCTTACTCAGAAGGCACTCGTCAATTGATATCTGGGAGTATTCGACATCATATTGGTCCGTATCGACTGATATTCCTATTTGACTAGTAATTATTGAATAGACGGAAATGTATAATTACTAGTCAAACATGAATTGATATCTGGGCGAGACATGATGCGACGGTGTGCCCAACATGTAAGATATAAAATACAACACTTGGCAAAACCTATTCGTTTACGCGGCCATGGCGACGAGAAGCTAGAATCTGGACATTTAGGCTGTAACCATTGTCAAAACCATTGATCTGGTTGGGTTAGGCTATAACCATTGATCTGGACGCATTAGGCTGTAACCATTGTCAAAAACGATTGGATTGGATGTGTTAGGCTGTAACCATTGTCTAAAACCATTGGATTGGACAAAACAAAAGGTTAGAATGGTCGGGTTGAGGTGAGTCATTAGGAATTGAAAATACTGTCAAATATCACTGCTACAAAACTCAGCAATTCTTCTAGGTTTGTGCCGTGTCTTGTGTGGGGTTTCGCCTAGGACACCAAGCTAGGCTCATCGGCGGGCTCTTGGTGTCCCCGCCCGGACCCCCACAGGAGTGACGAACTGCGCGCCACCTCCCTTTATATAAGGTGCAACTGCACCACTTGACTACGAGAACTAAAAGTTCAAGCAGCCTTAACCTCCCTATGAAGGCTTCCAAAAAGATGGTATATTGGCTTTCACGGCCGGTGAATTAAAACTCAGCAATTCTTCTAGGTTTGTGCCGTGTCTTGTGTGGGGTTTTAATTCACCGGCCGTGAAAGCCAATATACCATCTTTTTGGAAGCCTTCATAGGGAGGTTAAGGCTGCTTGAACTTTTAGTTCTCGTAGTCAAGTGGTGCAGTTGCACCTTATATAAAGGGAGGTGGCGCGCAGTTCGTCACTCCTGTGGGGGTCCGGGCGGGGACACCAAGAGCCCGCCGATGAGCCTAGCTTGGTGTCCTAGGCGAAACCCCACACAAGACACGGCACAAACCTAGAAGAATTGCTGAGTTTTAATTCACCGGCCGTGAAAGCCAATATACCATCTCACTGCTACACATTGAAAATACTGGATATATTTCTAATATTGCTTAAATAAAGGTCTTTCTTTGTAGCTTGCTCAACGACGGCGAACATGTTTGTGACCGACTCATTGATGTCTTATTGCATCATATCATGCCTCTTCACTGTTGCCAACATGTCCGATACAAAATACACCACACGACACACGTAACTTTGTAATTATGTAAAAAATGAAATATTGGCCTGGCGTGACAAAAACCAGGGGTGTTTATATTGGCTAACACAGGCCGTGCTACCTAACAATTATTGCTCTAGGCGAAAACCATTGGTCTGCCAGATGCGATATAGTACCAAATGCATGGGGTTGGCAATGCTGTACATGATTCTAAAAATGGGGGAGTCAACTGGAATTTCATCTATATGTGATCCTATTTGGGATGACTGGGTGGGTTACAGACAGTGGAGGAATGAACATCTTATTACTATATCTCCAGATTTCTTCCCTACCAATTACTACAGGTATTTTGGCTAATTTCAGTAGTTTAAGCATTTTTTACTTCGGTTCTGGTCAAATGAACTGTTACTGCTACTACTGCGGTTACTGAAGATTTAACCACGTTAGAAGTGCCAATTCAAACATAATCTGAAACTACTATTGAAAGAACGAGATATGAAATCATATTTGAACTTGAACCACTCAACAAATGAAATATATAATATGGTTTTTACAATTTTATATTCGACGATTTTGAAATCAAGCTGTTGTGACGCTATTTGGTCAGTTTATATAGGGGTGGGGGGTGGCGCAGCGGTCAAGCTGTTGGCCTCTCACCAAGGCGGATGGGGTTCGATTCCCGGTCAATGCATGTGAGATTTTCCAAGTGAAATGCTATGTCCTGTGGTTCGGATTCCACGTAAAACGGAGGTCCCGTGGCTCATGATCTCGAGATTAACAGTCACGTTAAACTACAAGGTACCTTCCTTCCGTAGTTTATATAGGACCTACGTTCTGTTAAGGATTAGGTGACTCTTTTAAAGAGCGTAGCATGCTACGAATCTGATCAGTTGTTGCTGTTGCTTAATTTTAGGAACTACAACATCGCAGTCATATAGCCCCGTGTATCTTTGGGTGTGTGTGGAATTTGGGTCATAACATATTATGTTATTGTTATGGCTATACTAGAGTGTGTATTCATTTGTAAATTGGGGATAGGATTGGGAAGGAGATGGCAGTGGCTATCCCAACATTTGCCTGCAGTAGAAGTGGAAAACCATGGAAAAGACCACTTCCAGGATGGCTAAGGTAAGAATCGAACCCTCTTCTCCTCAGTTTAGCCTCATGAAGCTGAATGCACCCCGTTCCAGCCCCCACTCAACAATTCATTTTTCTTGACAGAGTCAGGAATTTAACCCGTACCTACGCTAGCTGCTACACCATCAGTTCATAATCGAACATGAATTGAAACGATAGCTTGCCACGGTGGGTGAGTGGATAGCGTGTCGGTCTACTAACCCCAAGATTGCAGGTTCGCTCCAGGCCGTGGTAAGTGATTTTTGAAAGACGGCAAAAATACGACATGCATGTCATACGATGTTGGCATGTCAAAGAACTCATTTGAATTCAGTAGGCCGTGTTCATAATGGCAAAATTAATCTCGGGAGTTTCCGCCAACACAAAGTTCCTCATTTCTCTACTAGAAAGCACGATGGTGTTCAAGGAGATTAGATATCTAACCTCCTCGACTTTCATAGTGATTCAAGGAACAACGAAATTCAACATGCAAGCTACCCTCGGGGTGTCAAATTACAAAGCTTGCACCCAGCACCCGAGGCCATACGATATTATTATTATTATTAATTAACACGATTGGCTATGGTCACCATTGAGCCTTCTTTTGCCAAGTACCATACCTAAATTCCAATTCCAGATTTTTCTAAACTGCCATTTCTCCCCCCTCATGAGCACACTACTGTGACTATGGAAAGTCTCTCGAGTCATCCTAAAATTAATATGAAAATCAGTGTCACTGTACAACTCTATAGCCTACAGTGAAGGTCTTAAGTGTCCATCCTCTGGACGCATTCAGGCCATTGCAATATTTTAAAAATTAAGTTAGTTTCACCGTCTATATATTGAAGGAAACACATCTGGTCAACATTATCATCATTTATTCACCATATCAATTCCAATTCATTTTTCGTCGCCATATTGCTAACTTTCTGAATATTTATAATGTGTAACATCTTTCCACTCGGTTGCTGTATATTTCTTTAGTGGGGGTGATTTTGTAAAAAAGGGACGGAAACAATGAGCGCCCGCAGTGGTAGAGATTGGTACAACAACGTACTGTCGGCCATGTGGAATGTAAATCGCATACGGTTTACTTAAAGGTTTGAGGCCCCATTAAAGATATTCCCACAATAAATCATCTTCAACTTGTCGTTCTTTGGTGTGAAAATATTCATTATTATCATATTTGCTGAAAACAATGATGATTTATTAAATCTTACTACTTTTGTTGTATTCTTATTTAATGTATGCACTCAAGGTACTGTCCGCCAAAATACAGCACTATGTGGAATGTACCGTATATAGCATACAGTATACTTCAAGGTTTGGAGGCCCCATTAAAGAAATTCCTACAATAAATCATCTTCAAGTTGTCGTTCTTCTGTGTGAAAATATTCATGATACTGTACCATATTTGCTGAAAGGATTTGGCACAGGAGTTTTAAAAGTAGCGCGCAGTGGCGGAGATTGGTACAATGACGTACTGTCGGCCATGTGGCTATGTGGAATATAAATCACATACGGTTTACTTCAAGGTTTGGAGGCCCCATTAAATATATTCCAACAATAAATCGTCTTCAAATTGTCGTTCTTTGGTGTAAAAATATTCATTATATCATATTTGCTGAAAACAATGATGATTTATTAAATCTTACTACTTTTGCTGTATTCTTATTTAATGTAAGCACTCGATTTACTGTCGGCCAAAATACAGCACTATGTGGAATAAACATACGGTTTACTTCAAGGTTTGGAGGCCTCATTAAAGATATTCCTACTATAAATCATCTTCAAGTTGTCGTTCCTTGGTGTGAAAATATTCTACCATATTTGCTGAAAGGATTTGGCACAGGAGTGTTACACGTAGTTATTTCAATGACCACCAGAGTTCACTGTAAACAAGGGAATTGCACTCCCAGCAGGGACATATTAGGGCTGTGTTTCTATCTCCCAAAATGTTAATAATGGCACCCCGTCGTGTTCGTTAAGCCGCCATTTTGTTCGCTACCACGGCCTAGGGTGGGGGCTTAACGAAGGCAAGTGAATCAAAACGAATTAAAATTTTTCCGAGCATGGTCTCCAATCAAAACGTCCCTGATTGGCTGAGCACTTATCGGGTCCTTCCCGCCACAAAGCCGCAATCAATTCCGCCATTAACCTCAATTCAACATAACCTAAGTTACTTAAATTACAAATATTAATGTTGGTGAAGGGTGGGTGACTTGTGGATTAGATAAGCCATTTTTAGTGTTGTCTTCTATAGATTTGTGGGTGGCATTGTGTTTTTTTTTTTTTGGCAATCTCGTTATCTTGTAGTCATTAAGATAAATAGTTCTATTTTGGGGGCCTATCACTCATTTAGGGGTTTATCACAACCGTAGCCTACTATTACGAATAGCTGTACTTTATTAAGATTTTTCTGCTCCTTCGCGAAATAGTGGCGTTGGATTGAGATTATTTTTGACTACCATTATGGGGTTTTAATAGTTTTTCATAGAGCATTTTTGTTGTCTTGTAGGTACGATTGATTTGACATGTTAGGCCTGCATGTACAGTTTTTTTTCTGGTTTTAATAACGTTTTATTGCGCACAAGTTGTGCAAAATTACAAATAACATGCAAGGAAAGATGCACTTCAGCCTATGCAGTGATCTATGATGGGTTTCCCTCTGTTCCTACAACGAAGAACGTGATAACGTTCACAGATTCCGTCACACAGCTCACAGACACAGGCCGGGTCCGGATCATGGAATGTCTTTGTCTTGCACATTGTATGGTGGAAACCGTGCACAGCCAAGGTCACAAAGTGCCGCAAGTCCTGGTTCGGTTCCATCCATGCTCTGTTGATCATAGCCTCGGTCGAGTAGAATTCTTCCCAGATTTCACTTCTTTTCAACGTTCTTTCTGCTAGAACCCTCTTCCAGCAGGTCGTAGTAGGCAAAGCGAACTTGAATCTAAAATCCTCCATCAAGAAGGGTTCCCGAGTGAGCACATACACTAATCTTGATCGCGTGTATTTGGATACTCCAAGGACAGCCTCCAAGTATCTAGCCTTTACCTGTTCCAATGTTCGGAGGTCTCCTATGCTTAACTTGTCCCAAATTATCTCTATGCCATACGTGAGGATTGGAACAATTTTTGCATCGAAGAGTGCAATGGCGGATCTCAAGGATAGTCTTGTAATGGCTCTGACGTCAAATATAGCCTTGGTAGCTGCTGTCGCTCTTTGTTTTACGTGGATTTTGAACGAGTTCATTGTCGTTTGTAACGTTACACCCAGATATTTAAAGCTATTGACAGTCTTCAGTGGTTTACTTTTGAAAAATATTCTCTGTTCTTGGGAAACTCGTCCACCCTTCCTGAAAATCATATGCTCGGTCTTCTCTGTATTAACTTGCAATTCATTCTTACCTGCCCATTTCTCCAGAGCATGAGTTACAATTTGGAGGTCCCTGATGTTCTGCGACCCCAAAACCAAGTCGTCGGCGTAAAGGTATATCTTCGTTTCCTTTGAAACTTCTCTGACTGCATGAACAATATCGTGCGTGGCGACATTGAACAGCAAGGGACTGAGGGGATCTCCCTGAAGTACGCCGTTCGTTTGTATGATCTGTCTGGAAATGGTTGCGTTGTCAGAGATTTTTATATTATTGCTCCTTAACATGTTATGAACCAGAATTGTGAGTGCTTTATTTTCTGTCGCTATCGAATTTAGTTTCGTGTAGATGATGGTCCTGCTGGTTTTGGGAATAATGCTAATTACCATTAAGTGCAACCATGTTGACCAACACTGAAATATGAGTTCCAACACAATATGGACTTGGAACTTATGTTCGCTTAACAAAATAATGATGCATCAACAAGTCATCCTTGTAATCTCTGCAAATAATAAAAATATTTCCCATCCAATATAGGCCTATTCATGTTGAACGGTAGAAAGTTATCAACCTTTATTAAGGCAACACTGAAAAATGTTCATTTTGATTTAGCCTACTTACTCGGAGTCATATGCATCAATGTCCCAAGATGTACAGTTTTTTTTAATTATCCCTTTCCTATGGGCAAATAACACACGGATGTTCCCTATTTTTCTTAAGGGGATTCAATGATCTTATGCTGAACTAATTAAGAATAGGGCATGTACCCCAACCCCTTAAATATGAAGTTGTCAGGATAAAAACATGTCCATAACCAACAGAAACTTGAGAACACCGAGATCAGAAGAATGTTGATCGACCATGGATGCAAGACCAGAAAGTCTTAAAGAGGAGTGTTTCATTTAGAGGTTTGGAACATCATGGTCAAGACTCCTGTACTTGGGTGTGTGCTCAATCTGTTTGAAAACCCGTTGACAGATCACGAGTTAATCTGTGGCTGGAATCCACTCCGTCCTATGCTAAGCTGCGAGTACTGGGCACCATTAGTGTTCTGTGACTACTGTATCAATTTCTTAAAATTGTGTCATAGGCCTATGCATAGACAAGTCACTGAGAATGTTCTCTGAATGGTGAATACCAGTAGGCTAGCCTACTTCGCTGCCTCCTTCACTAGCATTTCCAGGCACCTGGTTGGTTGGTAAAATGAAATAGAAAAATCACTTGAATGGTTCAAGTTGTCCTTGATTGTCCTAGTGGGACAGTGTACCCCATTTCAGATCTTAGTTCAGAATTAGTCTCCTTGACGGAGTTGGAGAAACAGTCACAATACCTATGGTACTACTAGACCTAGTACGGTACATGTAGCTGGAAGCAATGTGAGACCAACCACTAGGTAGCTTATGTCCCATTAGTTGGGAGATTGGTTAACATGTCAGCCTATGTTATTGTATATTTCATTAATGTATGGGATCTAAAAGTGTATCATAGGAATATTAAAGCAAGCCATAATATATTACCAGTTGGTCAATTGGATACAACAATTCAATGAAACATTCTGTTAATAATTAGGAAGTGTCGTAGGCAACCAGAGAAGCGACACAAGAAAAAACACCCGAGTCTTCCAGGCAGTTGTCATCGACTGTATTTCACATAGAGAAGAATGACTAAAATAGTTCCTCATGAAAAAAATAATTGGTTAATGGCTTGAAAGACAGTAGTAAGGACTTACATGCTGTCAGTAAAAGTGGAGTTAAGAAAGATGTCTGGAATATTTAAATCAGTAGCTGGTAGCCAGGATTTTTAAAATTACCATAGGTAATTGCACCATAATATGATTAGTAGCCTATGTGCAAGATTTTAAATGGTAGGTTCTTTTGTGAACCAAGAAACAGCTCTTAACATGGATTATGTTCACGTTAGGCCTACAAGTTATTGAGAGGGAGGTTTATTCTACATACCTGTTGCACATAAAATGAGCTTCTGATTAGAACTCTGTGGGAATATTTAAATGGATTGATACAGGGTTTATCAAGCCACTTTCTATGGATTTTTTAAAAACATTTTAGCATATCATAAGTTACTGTCATCATTGCTAATGCTGTAATCTGTCATGTTTATTTATTCAGCATGAGGAATTAGGAAACATTGGTAGGATTGCTATATTGAGTGGAGATATAGTAGGATAAAATGCAACTGTGTCATAGAAACCTAAGATGTATTTTTATTTCTCAACTTTATTTTCTGTAGACTTAAACACAGCCTACCACCAGGGGGATTGTTGGTGATGTTTAATGAGAGCAAATCTTGAAATACTGATTTAAGTGGTTGGTATCAAAAGCTGTATAGGAAAAATGAAAATGTGAAGTCGCGCCCAAGTTTACGAAGCCTTGCCAGACTCAGCTGAAATTATCTTTGATGCAAATAAAGCCTCAATAGTTCAAGCTTTAGGACGACCTTTGACAAGAGCACTATAATAGGCCTACATTTAGGATCGACATAGCCTGCAGTAGGTCGTATGCTACTGTATGCACCTGGGCATGTTTTAAATAAAACTCAGCCTGCAGGTTAATAAGGTAGTATATTACTATAAATCTATCTCAAGCAAATCCAAGAAGTTACCAGACTGAGAAACTACATAGGCCTATCAATATTTTAAAAAAAGGGTGGCGATGCAAATTGCACTTTTAATCCTTGCTTCATTAGTTAAAACATAATATTTGTACATAAATACAGCAAGGACCTTAAATTATATGCCTTAGGCATAACCTACAAATTACATGTCATATATTCAGACAGCAACATCAATACGCAATGGTCAATAATGTAGTTTTATAGTGCACAATATGTTATTGTACTGAATGTACTTCGAAATGATGAATAAAACGGGTGGAAACGACAGCCAATTGATTTACATCCAAAGTAGTAGAAACTTTCAGTTGATCAGCCAGAGTGTTGATTCGCACTTTTATTTTCACAAATTCCGATGAATAGTGTCACGCTGCAATTTAAATATAAACGTACATACAATTCCTCATCAATAAGTGATTTGCACTTCATACTGTCATGAACTGGAATAGATTTTTATAGAAATTTAATTGATGTAGAAATCTATTCCTCTCGCCGCCATGTTGGTGATAATTGTAAACAAGCCAGCGGGCAGCCAATGGCTGGTGATAATTGCCAGCCAATAACAAGCCAGGATGACGCGGATCATAATTCGCGTTTCACTCTCATTGCGTTTTAACTTGAGGTGAAGAATCAGCTGTTCGTTAACGCCACGTGGTGCCATTATTAAAATTTTGGGAGATAGAAACACACCCTAGGATAACATGTCACATGTTACACATAATATGAGACTACTGTAACGCTCGTAATTTTTTAACCTATTTCTTTTTGGCGAGTGAAACTGCGAACCTATAACCCCGGTTAAAACCAGGGGGAGCGCCAAAACACGCCTAATAACTGCGATGTCGCAGTCCCTACAATTATATAGCAATAGTATCAAATTGTTAGGTCGAACTTTTTAATAGGAATAGGTCTAGCTACTGAAAGAGGAGTAAATCCCGTCAACGGGTCGTCATGGCCGTATACATTTTTGTGGAATACCAAATTTAAAAAAAAAGTACTTACTAAATTAAATGATTCTTCTGGCTCACATTTGATAATGACGGGTGCTTCCGCCATTATCTCCAGGAAGAGAAATATGAGTACAACAGCTTATAAAAATGTTGGTAGTAATTCAGTAGTGCCAGCCGGGACGCGACATCGCAAATTCTAGTTCTGTTTTAGCATTACAGACGGATACCATGCGGATACGGCTTCCTGATTGGCCGTTCGGACGAAACAGGGCATGTGATTAGTTACAGGGTGGAACCTATCAGCGATGTCGTTCCAAAATGAAAATGTTTAAGGCTTGCTTTTTCAGAATTTCGTATAATCATGGAAGAATAATACTCCCATAAGGCCATGGTTATCACTTTCTAATTTCGACCTTCAGCTGTTACACCTTACCGCACGGCGCACTCTGGTGAGTGTCGTGGGCAAGACACCGCCATATGGCGCAGCATTTAAAATTACTAATGTATGCTAAATTTTCAGGTTAGGTAGTTAATTTTGCAAGTATTTGATATCACAGTTTCCCATGATTTAGTTTTAGAATTGCATACGTCCGTGGAAATGTAAATAACATTGAAATTATTTAATTCTCCCACGAGTGTTTTCGAAGTCCCAATATACAAAGTTTCAATAGGTCAACTTATTTATAAAATAGGACGAATGTGGAAGTTTTGAAGGAAATAAACAAATAAAATGAAGATATGTGAATATATTAATTTTTGTAGGCAATTACATATAATTTACAAATAATACAGTATATGGCAATTGTACATGTAAAACAAGATATGTGAATACATACAATTTACAAATTTTATAAAAGAATTCAATATGAATGTAGTGGTTGTCTCACTTGCAGGCCTGTCCCTCAAAACAGTTGGTGAGATGCAGTGCACAGAGAATGGCTTAATTGTAGTCTTTTATGCAAGTGCATACTTTACCAATCTTCAGATTGGAGATATCCCTCCACACATTTCATCTTCCTCCTTGTGTTTCTGAAATGACATGCAGCGGGTCAAGACAAGCGACTTTATGTTGTTTCAAACTTCTGTTACAAATTTATCGATGGTAAATATCTTTAGAACCAAGTATATTTGGTAACGCTTCGGGAAATTAGCTGAAATACTTTTATGAATAATTGTGGAAATGTCATAATAGATGTTTTCTCCTACGCTGTCTATAACCCACCCCTCCGTCCCTTTTTATAACATGACTTACAGATGTCAGATGTGCCGACCATTATAGACGTGATTTATGGGACAAAACAAATATTGACAATCCAACACATACGGCAAGCGCAGGCATGTGGTGATTGTTTTATGCAGCGCTCGTTTCGTTGTGTCTCTATATACAAAAACAAACCTAACCTGGGGCTAACGGCCCAGACCCCCTTGCTTGTAGTACATGCAGTAATTTTCGGCCAGACTGTGCTTAAACTAGTAGTGGACATAAATTCTATCTTATTAAGGTTTCACATACAAAATCAAACCTAACCTGGGGCTAAAACCCCAGACCCAATTGCTTGTAGTACAAACAGTAATTTTCAGCCAGACAGAAGCCAATAGTATCTCGCTTAGCTCGCTACGTATGACCTGGGTCTGTCACTTGAAGACATGTTGCTTATTTTAGGGGCTCTGACATCGTGGTCATATAGTGCCATGTATTTGTGTGATAACCTGTGTTATTGTAATGGCTGTACTAGTGTGTGTATTGACAAAACATACCGGTACCTCTAACAAATTGTGAGACACAAACGTTTCAAATAAGGAAGGAGGGTGGGTTATAGACAGCGGAGGAGTGAACTGCATCATTTCCAGAGCAATTTTGAATCATTATAAATGATTTTCTGAATACTGTAAAAGATTAATTGTGAAGGAGAAAAGAACCTGACTTTTGAACTCACACTTGGATAATATGATCTTTTCAAGGGTTCCAAGGGACAATTGCAAAATAAATGAGTCACTGTTTTGTGAAATTGAGTTAAGATTATGGTGGCATTCTGTACTTTCGCTGCGTCTAGCAGCCCTCACTTGTACGTCGGAAGTCAAACCAGTCAGTTAGAGCTTAACTAATGCTCGCCTCCTCTACTCAAGAGGCAAACTTTTAAATTCGACGCCATGTTCGAGTTTTAGAACCAACCGTCAACAGCAGCATCACCTCCTTCATGAAGCAAAGATAAGTACCGACTTCATGTTTTAACCACATTCTCGTCGCTTTTAAAAGGCTTAATGCTTTTATTTGGATTTTATAGACAGTGAAAGTTGCTATGTGATAAAATAACAGCTTTCTAGAGATCTTCTTGATCAAACTTGAACTATCAAGTCTAACTTTCACAATGAAAGATTTTCTGAGATGCTATCTCACATCGAGGGATATTTCTAAAATACCCACTGTCTATATATTATGTATCTAGTTTATGTCCTCTATGGAACTTGGTCGGAGTGTATATATGCTTTTACTCTGTGACAATGTTAGTTGTAAGTTGTTCATTGTGTTAAGATGTAGATTCAGATGTGTGTGCATATTAAAGAGTTATAATATCCGTTATCCAAAACATAATAGCTATAATGTGCTTTATTCAAACATAATAGTTGGCGACGAAGAATTGGGACTTGATTCTCCGGTACAGATATAGCCTACATCAATGAAGTACGGTATTTACGTCGTCTGTTTCAACGGCCACGTGATGTCCCTTTTGCTCTTCGGGAACGCGTTGAAAAGGAACTCGCTTCATTGGAATCAGAAGGAGTTATTTCTCCCACAGCTTTAAGTGATTGGGGATCGCCTCTTGTTGTTATCCCAAAACCAGATGGGGGAGTTAGGTTATGTGTTGACTACAAATGTGGAGTAAATTCAAGGTTGATTTCTGCAAACCATCCCATAAGACCAGTTAATGATGTTCTACATAGTCTTAGAAACTCAAAATTTTTCTGCAAGTTAGACTTATACAAGGCACATTGTGCGCAAATAGTACATCTGTCACGTTGCTCCTTGTATGCAATACAGGCTACACGATTCCAGGCTAAGAGCAGTCAGTGACTCATGTAGTTCCTGCACTGAATGC
Source organism: Meconema thalassinum (assembly GCA_946902985.2). Taxonomy (NCBI): domain Eukaryota; kingdom Metazoa; phylum Arthropoda; class Insecta; order Orthoptera; family Tettigoniidae; genus Meconema; species Meconema thalassinum. The sequence continues at coordinate 198,968,799 of OX336395.1, forward strand.
AGTGCGAGTTCTAAGCGCTGTAAAGCAGGAATATCTAAAGCACACGAGATGCTCTCTACAGGATTGCCCCCGTCTTCTTTTAAATCGTAAGTTTACCGACTTCTCTGTTCGAAAAGTAACGTGCATCCGTTTTCTAGGTGGACATGTCAAGTAGCAGTGAAACAGACAGCAATAATGGGAACCAAGTGAAGAAAAGGAGAAGAAATCCTGAAGCACGCAAAAGGAATGCCATCCGCACAGGGAAGGTAAAAGTTGAGGAGCATGTTCATTGGCGGGGGAAGGTTTTCAAAAAGAGAACTAATGGCCCAAACTTCAACTGTGGTATGAAGTGCTTTTCTAAGTTAACACCCGAAGAGCCAACATACACACTTCATCGCTTCAATGAATTTGCGACTAAAAATGAACAGGACATATACATACAGCAGTTAATTGAGAAGAGGTACATAAGGAAACGTAGACCTACGAAGGATTCCAAAATTAGGATATCTAACTTTCATTATTTTGTCACAAGTGGATCCATTAAGGTGCATGTTTGTAAGAAAGCATTCATGTCATTTCACGGAATTACAGACAGACGGGTCCGTCGTTTATGCACGTTATTGTTGGAAAGACAGTCTCCAAAAGATCCAAAACCAAACGTAGTTCCTGGAGATGTATGTGTAGGCCTAACATTTAATCTTATAATTCAGAAAAAAACAATTACTTCTGACACCATGTAACATTTACATGCAAGTTTATATGGTAATCAAATAATAGCTAACAAGATATATTGAGTGCCAACATTTATTATTGTATGTAAGCCTATATGTTTAAGTAACAAAGACTGGCATCGTTGTGCAATGTATTACAAGGATGTGTGTTTGGATTATCGAATATCGAATCCTAAGGTTATCGTTACAGTATGCAAGACAATACATCAACATATTGAATCGTTCCCTACGAGGTGTACACATTATGGTGAAAGACGACTTCTGTATCTACAGTAGTTGTCAGATTAGACGTGAATAAAATGTATGCCATGTTCACCAATGCAAACCCAGGGGTTCCTATAAAATATCAGTTTTATCTCCACTATTTTATGGAAAATATTAAATTACGTTTCGGAAAGCCGCAAGTTGACACATGTAGCGTATGTGAAGAACTGGCTGTTAAAATAAAATCACCATCATTATCAGAATCAGCAAAGCGTACTGCAGTTGCTGAATTAATGGTACATAAAACGCGTGCCGCGGTGGCCACGAGCATTAACATGCTACCTCGTGTCTCGCTGGCATCGGTAGAGCGTGGGTTCGAATCCCACCTCGACCGCCCTGAAAATGGTTGGGAAAATTTTCCATTTTTGGTCCGTATTGACAATTATAATTTGTTTTATTCAAAATTAGCAGGTTCCGCCAATCAATACCTTAATGCTTTTACATAAACCCTAGGTGCAGTACATGTTTCGAACCATTATCGGTCCTTCATCAGCTGACTTAATGTCTTATCAACAGCATTAACACATAAAAACACTGAGCATTGACACAAAGAAATGCATACACGTTAAAATACTCACAATCATTCATTAAAAGATATTCAAGCTTTAAAAAGTGTAAAACACTGCAAGTTCAATTGTTCCTGTTAAATGATGCTAATTCTCTTGATTAGCATCTTTTCAGTCCATTTAGTATTCTTGTCCTCTTCACACGTGAGCGGCGAAGCCGTACAAATTGTTGGGTTGAATATTGCCACGTATAGGGAGCGAACAAATGGTTTTCATGGTTTCCTAGTTTTACTACCAGGCAAATACCGGGACCGTGAAGGTGATGCAAATGGGAGAAAATGAAGTCTGTTCATTGCTCTTGAAGTACATAGAGAATGTTGTACCAGATACAATAAATGTTTTGTACTTATTCTCTGACGGATGTCCGGGGCAAAACAAAAACCACGCTCGGCAAAAATCTCGGCACGCATACCATACGTTGTTGGCATGTTAGAGAACCCATTTGAATTCAGTAGGCCGTGATCATAATAGCAAAATTATCTCGGGATTTTCCGCCAACACAACGTTCCTCCTTTGTGTTAACGAGCTTAGATATCGAAACTCCTTGACTGTCATAGCAGTCCAAGGAACGACAAAAATTCGACATGCAAACTGCCCTCTGGGCATCAAATAACAAAACCTACACCCGGCGCCCGATATTATTATTATTGTACTTATTATCATATTATATGACGATTATTTTTCCATTTTGAATGAGTTGACTCGAGGCATTTTACTATCTTGAACTTTCATGTTTTTTCTAAGTGTTGCCTATTTTGCACCTTGCACTGTACTGTTTATTTGCTGTGAATGAAATGCGGTATATTTAATCAGAAACACGGCTAATATTGAAATGAATTAAAAATTCACAATTCCTCGCACTGATTAGTGCAAAAACTACTGTACATGAGTCACAATATTTAAATATTTTATTACAATATGTTATTCATGCAATGTTGACCTAGAAAACTGTCAGAATCATGTACTTACAGCTGTAAATAATTGTGGCAAAAATGGAATGAATTACCGAATTTCTTCATTCTATAATCTGTTTTTTGTCCCTCCAGTGAAATTAGATTTTAGTGACTCATGTCATGTAGTTCTTGAAATCATCGATTCAATTGAAATTGCTGTCCATTATGTCTAGTGTACAGGAAATTGTGCTAAATTACATAAATATGTGTGTTTGTTTCTTGTTCATTGAATGATGTTGTGGTAGTGTTCCCAACATGCAATATATAAAATACACCACCACTAGGCAAAACCCATTGGTCTACAGAAAGATTATGCGTGACCATTTCTACTGTACGTGACAAAAACCAGGGGTGCATATATTACTAACGCGGCCCGCAAGCTAAAACCATTGTCGAACCCCAAAGGCTGCCCTGGCAGCGAGAAGCTAGCGGGGCACTGTTGACGACACATATCAATATAGAAAATTAGCATAAAGGACACATTACGCAGTAGTCATTGTCGAAAACCATTAAACTGGACGAGTTAGGCTATAGCCATTGTCAAAATTATTGGTCTGGACAAAACGTAGGTTAGAATAGTAGGGTTGAGGTGAAACATTTGCAGTGGGAAGCTAGCGGGGCACTGCTGACAACACGTTAGGCTGTAACCATTGGATTGGGTGTGTTTAGGCTGTTATCATTGTCATAATTATTTGTCTAGGCAAATGTGACTTTTACAAAAACAAATTTTATAGCACACAAAAGAAAAAGCAAAGAAGCCTATACAATTAGTATCATATGCATGGGGTTGGCAATGCTGTACTTGTGCATAAATTATGCAGATAATAGCAGACACAGCTGACATTTAACTATATAAGTTGTGATATTATTTGGGAAGGCAGATGGGTTATAGACAGCGGAAGAGTGAACTACATCATTTCTAGAGCAATTTTATATCATTATACTGTAAAAGCTATTAATGACTAATTTCAGGGACAGTGTTTTTCATAGGTTCTTGTCTCCTTCACTGGTAGGCCTACCAATAAATGTAACAAGCTCAGAATTGAGCAACATTGTCATTTTAACCGGAATGGTTTACAGCCATTCAAACAATACTGCATTAAAATACTGCAAATAATTATATTTTCTCAGAAATGAACACACATGGCAGCTAGGGGTCATGTCAAGAACAGAAACTTGTAATCAGAAAGGCAAGGCTGACACAATTAAAACAAAAACATGATGCACAGGAAGACATACTCCTCAACAGAGCAGATAACCTAGATGTTATGTCCCTTAAAACAACAACCACTCTCACTGGAGCACAAGATGTTATGCCCCTTAAAGCAACAATCGCCATCATCACTCACACCCCACATCTAAATACACTCATTTTCAATTGGTCAAAATTAAGTATTTTATATTTGACAATGTCCACAGAAGTTTAGACTGTGTAGACTCTAGGCTCCTTTCGTCAATTTTTGTTCTCTGCAGACCTCAACGGTATGAAGCTTCCATCGCCGTGGGTGTCTTTCATTCTCATGCCTGCAAGATCAGAGGTTCCTGAAAGACAAAGGTTTTTTTCTTTTAGCTGCACGTTGAAATGTTAAATTTCAATACATAGCACATTCTTGACAGGACACATTTTAACTTACCTCCAGTCACAACAGTAGGAACTGCTTCAGAAGTCAGGAAATTTCTATTTAAGTGCCTTGTGATGAACCATTTGGCAAAATTAACACTGCATAATAGACGTGTAATCATGCCACACACAGATTTCCCGAACACATCATCCCTTCCACAGAACTACTAGACCTACTCGCTGCATCTGCAAAGAAAAATAGCTCAAATAAAAACATGTGCAGTAGCTACAGGATATTAATTGCTAAAATCACATATCCATAAAACACTACTAAAAATTCAGCTTGAATAAGATAAATATACATAAACCTAACTGAAAACGATCCAACTTACTGGCCTTGAACTCATTACTCTGAGCTGCAGTAACCACACACATATATGGCTAAGATATAGGCAACTCGTAACTTTCAGTAGTAATAACTCTTTGACTCTTCAGTCAGTCAACTTGAATTCGCCCAATGAATGGGTGGGGTACAATGTATACCTATATAACTTAATGGAGTATAGCTAATAGGCTACATGTATATTATATACATTGTACCCCCACCCATTCATTGGGCAAATTCGCTACAGAGGTGTAGGACACCCTGTCTCTTAAGTCTTGCACACTTGTATACTTTCCTTATATTATTATAAAGGAAGAAATCGCTAACTCAATTTTACTCCACGTGAACATCAAGAACATTATTTCTACCTATGTTTCCATTAATTCTTCACGAGAGGAGTTACTTCCTTGTATCACTTTCACAAGGCTAAATATTGAAAATATATATATAATTTGATTCACATACCTTATGGGAGTCATTCAATGTTCATTTTCGATTTCCATCGGCATTGCTGCACTGGAAATAATTACTTTTACTACCGATAACAGTTAATTCTTACGAGATTCCGCGCCATATCTTACATTTACTCACATGCTACGTCATACCCGCTGTAAACACAAATCGCCCACGACACACAATATATATCGCCCTAGTCGAACATATGTGCTGCCGTCTATAGAGGACCGCTAAAAGGTCGAAGCATGTAAGAAGAATACTAAGTTTTTATGTGACATTCGAGTTATTTTATAAATTTCACCTTTTTTGTGATCCGGTCTTGTTTGTGTACATGTAATTGCCAGTCACCAAGATGGATCACTTCGGTGTATCTTTGTGTCCCCTGTGTTTCCTGGCATTTTTGTAGTTAGAAATTGTCAGATGATGTTACCCCGTGTTTTCTTCACTATCACAGATCCTCAATTTATCCTTGATGTTTTGTACTTGGCGTTTATTGGTCTTTTACTGCCCAACACACGGGCAGTACCCGTCTTGCCATTGGGCGAAGCTCATGTGTGCCCAGTGAAAAGAAGAAGAAAAAAAGACATGTTCTGCTTATGGTCATGTGTGCTTGTGTTTATTAGCAGATTTTGATACTCATGAGCTTTATTGTTTCATTCCGTTGCAGTATTCTTAATTCAATATATCTTTTAGCTAGATTATTAGCATAGTCCGGTGAAGTACTCTGAGAGCCCAACTTAACCTATAAGAATGGGACAGGCTTTTTTTAATTTATTTAACCCTAGAATACTAACATAATTGAATTAATGCCTAATACTAATAATACATTAAATTTACGTATGGTACATTACGAACTTTGGGCTAAGGCACCAATTAGTTAAATGGTTGAAATTAATATATATTTCGTATGTAACACTATTTACATACACTGAATCCTCTGTGAGTGTGGTCTTTGAGGTTTAATATGCTAAGTTCTTAACCCTGCGTAAGTGTGGCGAAATATTGAACATGATTCGTGTGGCCGGTCTCTAATAAGACCGGGTATTTTATTTTGTTTATTTATTAAATTGTGAATTGTAAGAATAGATCAGATTTTACACAAAATGTATTTATTCAAACTCACAGATGGAAAACAGACTTGCAAGTAAAATCAGACCCATAGAGGTAACATAAACAAAGGAAAAAATCAGAAAAGGGAATCCCAAGTAAAATCAAATTATTTAAATAGCAAGAACGACAAAAAAATAATTTGATACAAATATATCATACCTATAGTTGTGTCAGTTTTGGAAATGTGGCACATAATAAATCTCGTCTAAGCCTGTGGCTTATGAAGTAAGGTCGCCCGTAAACATTGCACATTTATTTTGAAAATTCATCCACAGTCTTTGCATAATACTTCTATGTGCCCTAGGCACATGAACTTATTGCACTATCTACAATACTATTTTGTTTTTCTGTTCTGCTTCCAAGTACACGTTTGACATCGTCCAAAGAGACGTACAGGCCAATCATCTTGTACCCTTTCAAGCTTGCAGACGACAGCAATCCTCTCACGCAGAAGGTGGCTTTGTAAAATGCTCATTCCCAACCCTGTGATAAATTTTCGCCGTACTATATTCTGGGTTGGTGCGTTCTGACTTATAATAACTTGACTGTTTGTGCCAGCAATGTTTATGAGAGAATAAAATACCACAATGATAGGCCAACGTCTTGTATTTCTGGCCCAGCATAATTTGCAGAGAGCTGGTCTACGACATCGACACCGCCTTTAGTTTTATTGTAGTCCAAAATCATATCTGATTTCTCTGTTTCTTCATCGACGAAGTCATCATCGTGCATCGAGAAAATTAGTAACACATTCTTTCGTTTGTTAGGAATATATGACAGACGAGTACAATCTTCATGAAATCCAAAGATGTTGGATGGGGTAGGCCTGGACTGTCCTTGAGTGAATCGAGGTGGAAGCTGGCGCTTGATTTTTCAAATGGTGCCTAGCAGCATGAGTTTGTACTGACTGGTCAAGATTTCACAGAGCTCAACGCTGGTGAACCAGTTGTCCACTGTAACGTTTCATTCTCGTCCCGGAAATGGCTGTATTAGTCTCTCCATTGCATTCTTCGGGCTGTTACAGCATACTGTGATCCTTCTGGCTGTTTTCCAACATAGACTTCCATTCTTTTAGTATAAAATACCTTTGCATCACAAGGCATATATACCTTGATGCCGTACTTGTTAGGTTTCGAAGGTCTGTACTTCCGGAAATCAGCCTTTCCCTTGAAACCTAATAGCATTTCATCAATTGTAACAAACTGACTCAAGCTGAAATATTGTACACACATGTGAACAAATTCGAACAGATCACGAATTGGAGCCAATCTGACAGTAGCCTCTGCTGCCTGGTCTCAATATTGTCAAAACGTATATGGCTAAGTAGGAAAGAGAAACATTGCTAAGACATAACTAGCCGAAAGATTTCTGGGAAGTTTCCATCTGTAAAGAACAGTTCTTCTAAATTTAACCTATTGGACTTCTTTACTCCACTCAAAGTTAGAAGGCCCAAGAGAGCTTCCATGTCATTACAGTCGACCTCACAAACGTGATATTCTTGATTATATTTTCTTTTGCGTGAGTGATAATATGTTAGTTTGTAAATTTTACAATAATTTCCATTATCTCTCGATCAAAGAAATGTCTCCAAACCTCGAGAGGATAGGTCTTTCCTCTAACTGATCCTCTGACACCTGGAAGGTGCGTTATAATATTCTTCTGACTTTTTCTAATATTTTTGGGAGGGGGATAAATTTTCCGCTTCGTGTAATCCCTACCATAATAAAAGTAAAGAGTCTTCACATCCGTGATAATAATGACGCAAGGATTCTGCATCCTCATCAGGATTCAAATCTCGTTCACTTGCCGAATTCTCTTCTCGAACTTCCAGCACGTCATCTTCGTCATCTACTGAAGAATCATCATGTTTCCGGTTCAGAATCAGTGGAAACAGTTTCAAGTAGCCTTTGCAATCGTTTTTGTTCTCTTTCATAGCCCATTTTACCTAAAATACAGTAAAATATAAGCTTGAACAAATAGTTCGATAACTCTTCAATATGAAAGCAAAAATCATCTCAAGAAATAAGCCATAATAAAAATATACTGATTACCTCATAGATACACTGAACGTAACGCAAAAAGTGTTGCTGGTCTCAGGAACCATGTCGTAGTGAGTTGTAACAATGGTCAATTTCCCATGACTGGCAATAATAGTTGCACGTGCGGGGTTGCAACAGAGGAAGGTACAACAAAGTACAGCTTCTTAGCTTCAACTGTCGGAAATTTAAATAGCATTGTTGTGAGGCCCGGAACAAGAGACCGTGCCACACTTATGCAGGGTTAAATACAAGAAATACAGAAGTCGTTTACTTTGACGTAAATAGCAGTATGTAATCTCTCCAGCCCTATCTCTGGTTTTTATGAGGTTGTTTTTATAATCCCTCTGAAGTGATGTCACATATCTACATGAAATTCCCTACCTCTTTGTTATTGTCATGGAGAAACCAATATGTTGTTAAATTCAAGGATAATTTCAAGGCAATTCCTTGCCCCATGATTATGCTTCTAGAACTGATAGTCCTTAATAACAAAAGCATTGACATCACCATAGACCAGCAGAAGCACTGCTGGAACAGATATAGAGGGAATTCTAAGCAGTTAAATTATTCATACATGTAAATTTTACATATGATAGTATTGTATGCTTAATCACTTATTTACATAGGTCCCAATGAGCCAGAGCTCAAGTACTGGGAGCAGCAGAAATAACTCTCGAATTTCAAACATAAATAACACAGCAACGCAACACGAAATTTACAAATTTATTGCGCAGTTTAAAAGAGGAATGTTTGCCATTTATGATATCTAGCACCCTTATTGGCCACAGCGCTTAAGCAGGTATTATTGTCGATGTGCGTGTGGCCTTGGAGAACACGTGCATCGCCTCGTCTCATCAGTCGCTAGCATGGCGTGTTTGAAAGGAACTGGTTCGAGTGTTAAAGCGAATCCATGTGGTAGGCCTCGTGGCATCAGAGAACATCCATGCAGTGAGGCATTCCCTCCTCAACGTAAGCACGCACGTGCTATGCGACTCACAGATCGCACCGTACGGAGACTTTTACACACCGCTATGAAGTTCCGTATAAAATGGTGGGTGTGCAGGAACTCTGTGAATGTGATTGGGCCAACCGCAGAGCGTGTTGTGAGACTAACCTGGAAGCTGTGTCAACTGACTCCAGACTACTGGAAAGTGATGAAGCCCACTTTCATTTGTCGGGCTACGTTAGTAAACAAAATTTTCGGTACTGGTCCGCAACCAATCCTAGACAGAACCTCCACAGCGAACGCGTGACTGTTTGGTGCGCTGTCCTTGATTTTAGAATTGTAGACCCTTACCATTCTGAAGAGAAGGCCAAAACTGTGACAGTAACATCTGCACGTTAAGTACGACTTATGGAATCCTCCTGTGTTGTTTCAAAAAGATGGTACCACTGCACCTGTGTGCACACTGCCGCAAAGGTTTCTGAATTAGAAAAACCATTTGGTAGTAGGTAGCATACGAGTAGTTTCAATAAATGATTGTCGGCCAGCGAATCGCTTAAGGAGAGTCCTGTAAGCGTTCATATACAATTCCGCCAATTGCGATGAAAGTTTGGTGAGTTGTTGTGCACACTCCCACCAATTTTTCTGAAAAAGTAAATCCATTTTACATTAGATGGCACACGAGTAGTTTCAACAAATGCTCACATGGTCAGCTGTATGTGGCATGCTCATGCGTCGGGAAACCTTCGGATTTATTTATATATGCACCAGACAGAAAAACAAAGAATATTGTTTATCCGACGGCCCTCCAGTAAACGTAATTGCAATTCAAACACTTATTCTTATTCTTTCTTGGGCTGGCTGTGTGGCTCAGCGGTAATGTTCTCGCCTGCTGCGACCAAAGTTGCAGGATCAAATCCTGGTACAGCCAGTTGGCATCTGAGGGTGCGCAAATGTGAGGGGGCCATGTGGGTAGATTTACTGGCACGATAAAGACTTCGGGCCAAAATTCCATCACTCCGGCATCTCTAAAAGCCGCAGTAGTTAAAAGAGACGTAAAACAAATAACATTATAAAGGAGGTGACAAAAGCAATCCAGACAATTACAGACCCATTTCCATCCTCCCACCCATATCCAAGGTACTCGAAACAGTAGTAAAAAACAGAATTGTTAATTTTTTAAATAAAAATGATTACTTCTACAAAGGGCAGTATGGATTCCGAGAAAACTCAAGCACAGAAATAGCCACAATTGATATAATCTCTAACTTGCAGGATGTCATAGACAATAAGATGACAGCGAGTGGCCTTTTCATAGACCTGAAAAAGGCGTTTGATACTGTTGACCATGAAATTCTTTTAGGGAAACTTGATAAAGCAGGTATCCGAGGAGTAGCTTGGACATGGTTTAAAAATTACCTGTCTAATCGTAAGCAGTATGTTGAAATAAATGGCTACAGAAGTGAGGAGGTAAATGTTACCCATGGTGTGCCCCAAGGATCAATACTGGGTCCTTCCCTCTTCTTAGTATATATTAATGACATAGCAACACTCAGTTTTCATGGTAATATAACGTTGTTTGCAGATGACATAAGCATCTTTTACAATGCGTACACCACCAACACGCTGATTACACACATGCAGGAGGACATGAATACAATACTTGGCTGGACCCAGTCAAATAAATTAACAATAAATGAAGGTAAAACAAATTATTTAATAATATCTAAGCGTAGAACAAAGTTAGACATCACTCAGAATATAATGCTGAATGGAAAGGCAGTTAAAGGGGTCTCATCTGTCAAATACCTAGGCCTGATAATAGATGAAAATCTCTCCTGGCAAAAGCACATTGATGCATTAGTTAAAAAAATATCACTTGCTGCTGGGATGATAAAAAAATTGAGCTACTATATCCCAAAATATCTACTCAGGAAAGTGTATTTTTCCTTAATCCATAGCCACTTACAATATTTGAATACAATTTGGATAAAATGCTCAAATTACCTAAAAAAGGAAATTGAGGTAATTCAGAATAGAGCCATAAGAAATATGTATAACTACCCTTTTTTAACACCTACCAAACACCTTTATATTACGAGTAAAATTCAACCAGTAGCCCTAAATGCAGAAATCAAATCAAATGTCCTGAAGTACCAAATCCTACACAAAGGTATCCACACAAATTTAAACTTCACTAAACAATCTGATTTACACGCTTACTGGTGCATTCTTGGAATACACGGTACGAGAGAACATAATTTTTAATGCTTTTGCATGTTTATTCCTTCCTCTTTGTCAAACACCAACAGTGATCTTCTATTTTCTCTTTGATGTTCAAATCTCTTATATCTTTTATGAGTCTGTTCTAGATATATATTCCATGACCCACCTAGCGTCATATAGCAGCGAATCTCTGAAGCTCTTCAACTCTTCCTGGTGCAAGAGGACTTCCTTCTCCATCTGGCCACCAGATTTGCTACCATCGCCAGCTATTTTCTCCGTGAGCAAGAGAACTACGTCTACTTTTCTTCACCATGCTGCGCTAGTATCATCTGTTATCAACTCTTTGTAGACCGGCTCAGCAAGAGAAGATCAATTTTTTGTTGTAATGTTGGCTATGTTTATATGTTCTCCTTTTGTTTCCTACCCCCACTCTTTTCCCTTCCTAGGTCCCTCTGTGCTTCGCTGAGCAGGTCTCACTTCTCAGTCGGCAGTTGACTCGGTCAGTTAAGGCTCAACTCGAGCCAGTCTCCTCAATCCAAGAGACACTCTCTACGTTCTACGCCATGTTGGCACATTAGATATCGTCAAAGGGAACTTCACCTTCGACATGAAATCAAGTTAAGTACAAACTTCAAGTTTTAACCTCATCCTCATGGTTTTAACTTCTACATGCTTTTAACTAATATTTTATAGACAGCGTGAGATTACTTATTTTGGGGCAAAAATCATTCTTCGTGGGATTTGCCATGTTGAGCTTTTGTCTGTCTAAGCCAACCTTAATAGAAAGTAGCCTTTCTTAAGCTATTTGATTGAGAAATCTTCTCACTACGTGGGATATTATCTGATACCCGCTGTCTATAAATCACTAAGCCAGTTCCTCCGCTGGATCATCTTTGCCCCATACTTCTATTAAGTTCGTTCTGGAACCTTCCAGATCCTGTACTTTATCTACAAGTCCTGCCGTTATGTATTTTTCACTCACTTGTGAAAATACTATTTAAAATGAGGAATCTTCCTTATAAATTACTGCAATAGCGAACTTTCGTCCACCGTTGGAATGTCCTATGGCGCATTTAATTGTAATTCCCAACTTTCTCAAGAAATAGACTCTCGCCTACCTAGTTCAACCAGTTCTCTTCATTATTGCAATAACTTTCTTTCCCATAAACTTTCGTGTCTCTAGAGTGAACTTTTCATCTATTTAAAAGACTATAGTGAATACTAGTGCTTGTCCCACTTTTCTACCGCGTCGCGATCGTCCGGTTACATTAAATAAGGCCATGAACATTTATGCTATATCCCAATGATCTTTCCTCAACCTTCTACTAACAAACCATATCAATAAAATTGTAACTTTTCTATAAGGTGTCACTCACGAAGTGCCCTTCCATTTTGTTGATTTATCATTAATTAATTACTGTATAACTACGTGTTTTATACACGGTTCAAACTTACATTGTTTCTTCCCTATAATCAGGGAAAACAATTCTTTCAACTCTTGAGTGAGTTATTTCTGGGTTTCACGAAATGGAATCTGCCCCTTTTGGCTCGTGATTCCCACTTAAACACAGGAAGTCTAGATAGAACCTTCCTTTTGACTTTCTCTTCAGGTTTCACCGTAGTGACCTGCTCTCTTTTGTATAATTGTTATAAAGTAATTCTGCTTAAATATAAGAAGTTGTAGGAACTTCTATCTTATCTTCATGTTTTTCTTATTGTTATTTTTGAAGTTGTCACTTTTTCTAGAATATTCTCTCAGAAATTTCTTAAAGTACACTCCTTGTACTCAATCTAATGTTTAAACTTTAATTATTTCATTTGTCTTTTTTAAATCTTATAAAGATTTTAGAACATATATAAGGTTTGAAACCTAATAAATTGTTATTTGCCTGGAGCAATCTCTAAATGTTAGGAGGTCTGCGACCCAATTGGTTAAAAAGTTTAAATGATCTATATTTGTCAAAAAGATATCATATATTTGTTAAAGTTATCAACTTCTCTTGAATTGTTAAATAAATTAAATATTTGTTTTTGGATTCATCATTTCTCTGATACTACTGTTAGGCAAGATCCTGGCTTTCCTAACTCTTCTTCAGTTCATGCCATCTTTAATACAGAATAAAGCTTTTACTATTTGTCTTGCCAGACTATCACCCTTCCCCATAATAGTCTTATGCAAGCCTGGGAGGAAATACACTAAAGCCTTTCTCTGGCAAACCGCCCAAGTTCTAGCTGTGTTTTCCGTCAGCTTCGACCAAGCCCGTACCCACTTTAGGTATCAGAGAGCGGATTTGCAGTTGCAACCGCCTCTAAGTGTATTGAAAGTTAAATTTATAACTTTTGTGGAACTCTCATCCTATTTCTCTATCCTTTTTCTTCAGTCCGAAACACACTTCCTTTTCTTAATCATCTTCCCTTGGTGGGTAGGTTATTCCTCAGCCAATAATCTACCCAAAACTTGGTACCAGAAACCCGGGTGAGTCCATTTGCCATTTCTATTTTTTGTCAAGTGTCATTTGACAACACCTTGCAAATTATTAATATTTGCTTTGAATCTTTCAGCTATAACCACATCGTGCAAAGCCTGTGCAGGAGAAAGAGGCCGCTCCTGTCTCCTTTGGTGTGTCCCGTTCTTTCTACTTATTCGCTGCTGCCAGCTTGACAGCATCTCCAAAGTTCAACAGTTTCGTGAGTTACATTTCAATTTATTTATCTTGTCATGGCTCCTACTGAAAAAGATGAAACTCTCATTGCTAGACGTTCTTCTTATAAAGGGCAACTCACTAGATTCAAAAATTTCATCAACAAATTAAATCCCGCCGAGTGTGATTTAGATATCCTGACACAACGCCTTAAGTTGTACGAACGGTCCTATGATTATTACGATCAAACTCAAACCGAGATTGAATCCGCTTGCCCAGAACTTCAATCGGATCGGGACGAGGTCGAACCCTTGTACTTTGAAGGGATTGCCAAGGCCCACCAACTGACCCGCAGTATCTCAGAACCGGACACTAGGGTCATCAATCCGGCCCAGTTCGCACCCGCTTCAGTTCACAAAAACAAACCGAAACCGTTACTTCCTAAGATAAGCCTACCTCACTTCTCAGGCCAGGAAGGTGAATGGTATTCTTTTTATGAACTTTACTGCTCCCTAATTCATGAAAATACTGACATTCCCGACATTCATAAATTCTACTTCTTACGTACATCTTTGGAAAGCGAGGCCTTAGCCTTGGTGGAGTCACTGCCTTTAAGCGCAGACAACTACCACATCGCCTTTAATCTCCTTAAAGAGAGATATGGCAATTTACGTTTGTGTATAGCTCGTCATATCAGCTGTCTATTTAACCTGCCAGCCGTCAAACCTAATGACGTCACCTCTTTAAGAGACCTGTTAGACTCTATTCAATTGCACGTGAGAGCATTATATCAACTCAAGCAACCAGTCCAAACGTGGGACACTATTCTCATTCATCTGGCTACATCAAGATTCGATTTTTCAACTTTAAAGGCTTGGGAAATTGAACTCGCTCGCAAGGAGGAATTTTCGTTCGAACACTTAATCTCGTTTCTTAACAGCCGATGCCAAGTTCTTACAGCACTCTCATTTCAGTGCGAAAATGTCGAAAAGAGTAATCAGTGTCACATTTTTTAGAAAAACCTTGCTTTTTCAAAGGGTCATCAGCCCCCATCTGTCGAGAACAAGCAAATCCGTTCTGCTTCTTTTAGTCATGCAAGAGAACATATCAGGCCGCCCAACAAATCTTTAAAATGCACGCTCTGTAAAAAGCTTCACACATTGTATTTGTGCAAATCCTTTAAAGAATTGTCTGTCGAAGATCGAAGGAAGTTTGTCTTCAATAGCAAATATTGTTTCAATTGCTTGTCACCTAAGCATTCTTCTTCAAACTGTACGTCATCCAATCTCTGTTTTCATTGCAAAAAACCGCATCATTCTTTATTGCACGTTCATGATAAATCGAGGTCATCAGCACCCGCTTCTTCAAACTCCATGCAGAGCAGCTCCGAACAAACTAATGCTTCTTCCTGCATTTCTAACGCCGAAACTTCTCACAGTGCGCAAGCCCTTTTGTCCACTGTACAATTCGAAATCCAAGATAAATTTGGAAATTGGGTTCGAACCCGCGGTCTTCTCGATTCCGCTTCAACGCACAACTTCGTTTCGCAATCGTTAATTAAAAAACTAGGTCTTCCGTCATCGCCTATTTCCATCAATGTATCTGGCATTGACAATTTGAAAACTCAAGTCTTGCAGTCTTCAAAATTGAAAATCAGAGACGTTTGCCAAAGAAACACCAATCTTAACTTAAACTGTCTTATTCTTACCAGTATCGGCAAGGACACTCCTAGCAGCTCTATTAGCACTTCCAGTTTAAAGATTCCTTCGCACTTAAGGTTAGCTGATCCTCAGTTTAATGCTCAAGGTCCCATTGAGATACTTTTCAGTGCCAACGTTTTTTGGAATTGCCTTCGTAAACAGGTTCGCAAGTTATCTTCAAACGTGGTCGCTAGAGACACCGATTTTGGTTGGGTTATTACTGGTGAAATCCAACATCCGAGTGTTCAAACCAAAGCGCAATGTCATTTCGTTACAGCTGACATAAATCCCATTTCTGAAAAAGAGAACGCTCATGTTTTCGATCTCGATACTTTTGAAAAACACTTGCCGAAACGATGTCTTATCGTGAACAACTACGCCATCTTTGTAAGTTGTTTAAATGGTTTTGCCTTCTTCCCGCACAAGATGGCAATTCAAGTTCGCCTCGCCTTGTGTTATTTCGCTTACCTTCTCATGTCATTTTTTATAGCAGGTAATTGCTTAAACTCTCTATTGAAAACTATCTTCCCCTTGTGTAAAACTATGGCTATCAGTCTCCATCACTTCGCTGTAAGCTATGTTTCATTTCTTTCGCTATTTAGAAGGATGGCCACGGCCGGCTCCCTCCTCCTTCCTCACAATTGGAAGCCGCTTTTGAAACCGCTTGAAAATCTGAATTCTCTAGCATCTAGAATAACTATTCTTATGCATAAACTCCTTCTCAATGTTCCGGCTTCTCTTCCTATTTCGGAAGAATCAAGCTTTTTTCTCTCGAAAATTGTCGGATTCCGTGATCCTCAAAATTATGCGAAATTGATTTCTTACTTTATTTCATATGGCTTTAAATTGTTTTTTCACGTCCAAGCCACGAATGACTGCATGTCGTGTTACTCGTTCCGCTTTAAGTTACAGCTGATTCAACTAGTGTTGTTTGGTTACTTCAAACTGCTTGTTTGTCAAACTTGTTTGTATACAAGCCTGGATAACGCCAAGTTGTTGTTTATTTCCTGTGCGCTTGCCAAAGGTCAAAGCAAGTTTCTCTTATCTCAACTCTGGCTGACTGCCAACCATCGTCTTGCGAGTTGCTTCTGTAAGCTCGGAAGCCGCTCACCTACTTCCCAAAATAAACTTGTTCCGGTTAAGGACTCTTTCAGATATTTATATTCCTTATCTCGTTGTACTATGTGGGTCAAGGTCGTTCATGCTTACGTCTCCCACTTACTCACGCTCATATCCTACAACTGCGTCGATCCTTGTTTCACAACATCGTTGCGTATTTTTCACGCGTTCATGTATTGCTCCTTGCTTACATATTTTGCAATCTTATTGTTCATTGATGAACAAACGTGTTTTTTCTCGTCGTCACATTCGATGTGTTTTTGTATTTATACTTGTTATGTCACGTTTCTCGCTGACTTAGTATTTTTTTGAGTAACCCCTTTGATACTCATTATAACTTGAGGTCATTGTTTATGGCCACTAGTTTGTTACCTATGGTGTTCTTGCTTTCTACTCGCATAGTTCCTTTGTTTATTTGGTATATTCTTATCCTTAACAGATGTACTTGTTTCTATACGCTTTGTTTAAACTTGTCAATTCTCCTTTTGCATCGTATCGCAATCTTTACTAGTGCCTTATTTCCCGCATTTTCTAGCTATTTCGTGATTGAAGGTGTCGTTAATTCTCGTTTTTTAACTCCGCTTTCCAATGACCCTGATGACCTGCTTCCACTTACACCTGGTCACTTCCTTATCGGCACTTCCCTCTCTGCCCCTCCTCCCCTTCCCAATTCTTACAGGGATTCTAATCTACCCATTGTTTGGCGTAAACTTGAAGCCCTCCGCAATTCTTTTTGGAAGAGGTGGAACTTGGAATATTTAACTTCCTTGCAACGGAGACAGAAGTGGTTTCTTTCCAGTCCCGACATTAAAGTGGGGGACTTGGTCTTAGTTATGGATGTTTCAACCCCCCTAGTATGGATCTCTGGTAGAGTGACCGAGTGTTATCCTGGAAGAGATGGGAGAGTCAGGGTGGCCAAAATCTTGACCACTAATGGTCCGATCACAAGACCACTCTTTTTGATCGCTCCATTACCTTTAAATGTTTAACTGCTTCTTTGTTCTCTGTTGGTGTTTGGCCCTCCCAGTATGGTGCATTCTTGGAATACACGGTACGAGAGAACATAATTTTTAATGCTTTTGCATGTTTATTCCTTCCTCTTTGTCAAACACCAACAGTGATCTTCTATTTTCTCTTTGATGTTCAAATCTCTTATATCTTTTATGAGTCTGTTCTAGATATATATTCCATGACCCACCTAGCGTCATATAGCAGCGAATCTCTGAAGCTCTTCAACTCTTCCTGGTGCAAGAGGACTTCCTTCTCCATCTGGCCACCAGATTTGCTACCATCGTCAGCTATTTTCTCCGTAAGAAAGAGAACTACGTCTACTTTTTTTTCACTATGCTGCGCTAGTATCATCTGTTATCAACTCTTTGAAGACCGGCTCAGCAAGAGAAGATCAATTTTTTGTTGTAATGTTGGCTATGTTTATATGTTCTCCTTTTGTTTCCTACCCCCACTCTTTTCCCTTCCTAGGTCCCTCTGTGCTTCGCTGAGCAGGTCTCACTTCTCAGTCGGCAGTTGACTCGGTCAGTTAAGGCTCAACTCGAGCCAGTCTCCTCAATCCAAGAGACACTCTCTACGTTCTACGCCATGTTGGCACATTAGATATCGTCAAAGGGAACTTCACCTTCGACATGAAATCAAGTTAAGTACAAACTTCAAGTTTTAACCTCATCCTCATGGTTTTCACTTCTACATGCTTTTAACTAATATTTTATAGACAGCGTGAGATTACTTATTTTGGGGCAAAAATCATTCTTCGTGGGATTTGCCATGTTGAGCTTTTGTCTGTCTAAGCCAACCTTAATAGAAAGTAGCCTTTCTTAAGCTATTTGATTGAGAAATCTTCTCACTACGTGGGATATTATCTGATACCCGCTGTCTATAAATCACTAAGCCAGTTCCTCCGCTGGATCATCTTTGCCCCATACTTCTATTAAGTTCGTTCTGGAACCTTCCAGATCCTGTACTTTATCTACAAGTCCTGCCGTTATGTATTTTTCACTCACTTGTGAAAATACTATTTAAAATGAGGAATCTTCCTTATAAATTACTGCAATAGCGAACTTTCGTCCACCGTTGGAATGTCCTATGGCGCATTTAATTGTAATTCCCAACTTTCTCAAGAAATAGACTCTCGCCTACCTAGTTCAACCAGTTCTCTTCATTATTGCAATAACTTTCTTTCCCATAAACTTTCGTGTCTCTAGAGTGAACTTTTCATCTATTTAAAAGACTATAGTGAATACTAGTGCTTGTCCCACTTTTCTACCGCGTCGCGATCGTCCGGTTACATTAAATAAGGCCATGAACATTTATGCTATATCCCAATGATCTTTCCTCAACCTTCTACTAACAAACCATATCAATAAAATTGTAACTTTTCTATAAGGTGTCACTCACGAAGTGCCCTTCCATTTTGTTGATTTATCATTAATTAATTACTGTATAACTACGTGTTTTATACACGGTTCAAACTTACATTGTTTCTTCCCTATAATCAGGGAAAACAATTCTTTCAACTCTTGAGTGAGTTATTTCTGGGTTTCACGAAATGGAATCTGCCCCTTTTGGCTCGTGATTCCCACTTAAACATAGGAAGTCTAGAACCTTCCTTTTGACTTTCTCTTCAGGTTTCACCGTAGTGACCTGCTCTCTTTTGTATAATTGTTATAAAGTAATTCTGCTTAAATATAAGAAGTTGTAGGAACTTCTATCTTATCTTCATGTTTTTCTTATTGTTATTTTTGAAGTTGTCACTTTTTCTAGAATATTCTCTCAGAAATTTCTTAAAGTACACTCCTTGTACTCAATCTAATGTTTAAACTTTAATTATTTCATTTGTCTTTTTTAAATCTTATAAAGATTTTAGAACATATATAAGGTTTGAAACCTAATAAATTGTTATTTGCCTGGAGCAATCTCTAAATTTTAGGAGGTCTGCGACCCCATTGGTTAAAAAGTTTAAATGATCTATATTTGTCAAAAAGATATCCTATATTTGTTAAAGTTTTCAACTTCTCTTGAATTGTTAAATAAATTAAATATTTGTTTTTGGATTCATCATTTCTCTGATACTACTGTTAGGCAAGATCCTGGATTTCCTAACTCTTCTTCAGTTCATGCCATCTTTAATACAGAATAAAGCTTTTACTATTTGTCTTGCCAGACTATCACCCTTCCCCATAATAGTCTTATGCAAGCCTGGGAGGAAATACACTAAAGCCTCTCTCTGGCAAACCGCCCAAGTTCTAGCTGTGTTTTCCGTCAGCTTCGACCAAGCCCGTACCCACTTTAGGTATCAGAGAGCGGATTTGCAGTTGCAACCGCCTCTAAGTGTATTGAAAGTTAAATTTATAACTTTTGTGGAACTCTCATCCTATTTCTCTATCCTTTTTCTCCAGTCCGAAACCCACTTCCTTTTCTTAATCATCTTTCCTTGGTGGGTAGGTTATTCCTCAGCCAATAATCTACCCACTTACAAAACTAGACATGCAGATGACATATCACTTTTCCATATCAATTCCAAACAATATGGCAGTAATAGCATTAAGTATAGTGCCTTTGTAACGTTCAATAGACTACCAGAAAATATAAAATTTGCACCTAGCCTACCAATCTTTAAAAGGAGGCTAAAACAGTTTATGTGGAATGATTATAAAATGTCAGTTTAGGAAATTCCAAAATCTGAGAAGACAAAAGAAGACTACATTGTGTACAAAAACTTATGAAAGCTACAAAATGTTGTATATATTTTCATACTGAAAACTTGTAAACTAAACATTGAATTGTAATGTGTCGCCAACAAGATAAAACTCTACGATTCCTTTGTGTATGAGTCCTTGACTCGTTAAGGGATTAATAAAATGCATTATTATTATTATCTTCCATTCTTTCTATCTGTCTGTGATTGACATCGCAATGCATGCCGGGTATAGGCTAGCCAGTATAATATAAAAATAATTTTGTGAAAATTACATATTTCTAAATAGTTGGTATTTGTATATTCCTGTAAATTAGTCTAAAATATTTTTCTTTAAAAACATCTTGATATGGTCGATGAGATGAATAAAGGCTCTTCGCGAAGTGGTTGGAATATGTACTCTATTTATCTTCTTGCTCCAATGGAAATTTTGAAGTGATATGGAAATGTTTACGGTCCTTGATACTATTATCTATGAACAACCTCAACCTCACAAAGATACTCAAACATCCTATAAGAAAATTACCTCTAGCTCTCAGTCATCCATACAGTCCCAAATGTTCAAGAAACATTAACATTATTTACAGAAAATTCAAAACTATCTACAGTAAACAGAAACCTGGAGACACATAAAATGTGTACAAAAGGGAAAAAATATACAGTAAATGAAAAGCTAGAAAAAAGTACTTCCAGAAATGGGAAAAATTATATATACGGAAGTGACATTCGAGGATCTAAAAACAAAAGATTGCATTACTTCACTCGCTCGTACATTCAATCGAAAAATCAATCAACTACTCATTCTTCCTCATATTCAATCAATATAACAACAAACCAATCAAACTCAAATAGAAATGAACACAATATGCTGTAACGTGTTTTTCGAGGGGTTTTTATGCCACTGGCATCAGTAGGAAGCCATTCTATATTTATATACGCGGCAAATTGTTCAGCCAAGAGAATTTTTCATGTTAATTTATTATTATTATTAATTTATTATAATTATTATTAAGGTATTTTTCGGAGCATTTTATAAACATTATAAGCATACAGATAGGTTTTCTATGTCTTAGAAAACGCTATCAAGCAAATTATTACGAACGACAATATCATAGAAAATTATGTGATTACGGAATTTTACGGAGTTTCGTTAGTTAGGATATTATGAGAGACATGACTCACTGCAAATTCAGATACAGGCTGATTCTTGTCAAGAAGTATTACGCAAGCGGGGTTGCAGCGTCAAGAAAAGGCGGATAGTTGGAACGGAAATGGACTTCATCATCCGCGCGCCGTAAGTAATGAGCCAGAGAAGGGGAAGTAGTGCGTGGAGAGCAGCCAATCAGTGGGGACCACGTAAGCTGGAAGTCGGTACCGAGGTGGGGAGCCGACGGGTGCATATATCGTTCGGCGCGCCGTGGAGCGGGGACAATCTGTGTAGAACTTGCCGAGTATGGTTGCACGCGGGAGTCGCTCTGATGTTCCGTGGAGTGGAGAACTGTCTGTTTAAAACTAAACCAGTGTGGTTGTACGAGGGTATGGCTCCTATGTTAGGACCATAAAGTCACCAAATCTACAAGTATATCATCAAATATCGACGGAGATGGCGACGTCCAGGAGACTGTGGGAAGCACACAGCATCATCCAGTACGAGGGAAATGCTTTGGCAATTTCCAGTGGTAAGCGCAAATGACACAGAAGTACGCAATCTCTCGTTTCTCTTTGATTTAAATTCAGTATTTCAGTAACTTCATAGCTTGGGAATAAGAGTAAAATCAATAATTTATCAGACTCCGTTTTCACGTAATTTTCTATCGGTAATATTAAAATCGCAACGCTCCAATTTAAATTTTAAACTTATTATTATTATTAATTTTGCAATACTTGTTTTATATAATAATTCATTTCTTTTACAATGCAATCTTTGCTTTCAGTAGGTAGCATTAGATATAGACCAATTCCTTCTCCTGATACAATTGTTTGTTGGGTTAATGATCAAATCATACCACGATCTGAGTGAATAGATTCTTGAAGATGTTCTACCAGAGCTAGACGTTGTTAAATACAAATTTAGATTTCAACATTGCGTTGAGGTCTTGGCGCCCATTAAAACAACATAGCTTAGGCAAAGGAAAACAGTTACATTTATCACCCAACAGTTAGGGGCAGTCAAACCGATACACTTGTTGCTCAACGTGTGGGCTAGCAAAACTGTTACATTTGTCGCTCAACGTGAGGGTCAAACTGCTACATTTGTCGCTACCAACATGGGGCATTAATTACTGTTACATTTGTCGCCGACAACTTGGGGATGAAAACCTAATAACATTTGTGGAAGGAGAAGGGTATATATTTCTGTGCCTGTATTTTGGGGGTTATTTGTCTGTATCAGTGTATATCATTATGGGGGATGAGAAAGAAAGACAGATGAGGTTACGTAGTGGTCATCAACTGGAGAGTGATGATACGAGCAGTATGTCGAGTGATGGTAGTACCGGGGTAGCGGAGGTAAATCCCGATACTGAAACAGGGAGTGTAGGCGGCCAACCAGAATTAAAAACTTTACTTCTCGAGTTCATGTATCAGAACAAAGTTAGTAGTGATGCCTTAAATGCAAAATTAGAACAAAACAGTAGGGAAAATAAAGAAAGTATAGACGCTTTAAATGCTAAACTGGAACAAAACAACGCTAAATTCGAACAAAACAGTAGGGAAAATAAAGACAGTACAGACGCTTTAAATGCTAAACTGGAACAAAACAACGCTAAATTAGAACAAAACAGTAGGGAAAATAAAGAAAGTACAGAAGCTTTAAATAAAAAATTAGAACAGTATAATGCAAAATTAGATAAGAACAACAAGGAAATTAGCGTGAAAATGGAGCAGATTAGAGGAGAAATCAGAGGAGTAATGGAAGAGAAGGTTAAAGAGATCATTGCAGATGTAGACAAGAAATTAGGAAAAGTACGGGAGGAGTTAGAAATTAGAATCAGTACACAGGCTGAAAATTTAAAAGAACTAGTGCAACTGGAAACACAGCAGGTCAAAAAGCAATTGGGGGGAGAAATTGACAAAATTCATGTAGCAACTAAAGAGGTTAAGGAACAGCTGGGGGGGGGGGGTAGAATTGAGAAAGTCCACTCGCAAATAGCTGCAGAAATAAATGATTTAAGAGAGAATAATAGAGAGAGCATTAGCAAGATTGAGGAGAAACAAGCAAAGCTATATGATAAAGTGGAAGAATCAGAAGGAAACATTAAATTAACAGTAAACAGTATTGAGAGGAAGGCTGAGGAGAAAATCGCAGAGTTAGAATTGAAATTAAAAGCTAGGATCAGGCAAGAAAATAGTCAGAATAGGCCAGTTTTTGTGAATAGCACACACAGGGAGGTAGAACTGGGTAAGTTCAGCAATCGACAGGGGTGCCCAATGGAGTTCATGAATACTATAGAAAATAAATTCGGGGAGAGGTTGGAAAATAGTAGTATTGAGTGGTGCCAGGTAGTTGAAATTTTAGAACAAGTGTTTGTGGGGGAAACGAGGATTTGGTTTGCTGTCTACAGAGACAAGTTTACTGATATTAATGATTTTAAAATGAAATTCTGTGAAAAGTTCTGGAGTGAGGTTATTCAGTCGCAGCATCGTGAGGGAGTAGTATGTGGCAAATATAACCCTAAAGGAAGCTCCACCATGACCGAATACTTTTTAGGGCAGGTATTAGTGTGTAAATATCTGGATGGCTTGAAGGAGGTAAGTGATGTGGTAAGGTTGCTACTTAGGCACTTTCCCTATAGGATCAAGGAGGCTGCTTGTATCCAGAATGTAAGGACTATATCACAAGTAGAAAATTTGTTAAGCACATTTGATGCACTAGGGAGAGGGGGTTATGAGGACAATTTCAATAGGAATCAGGGTAATAATAATAATAGGCCTAATGAAGCCAGGCATCAGGAAGTTCAAGGGAACGGTGGCGAAGGGGCCAACGCTCAAAATAGAAATAATAATAATCAGCTAAATCAGAACAGAGGAAATGGCTATGGTAATCAGTATCAAGGGAGGAACAATGATTTCAGGGGAAATCAAGGGAGGAACAATGATTACAGGGGAAATCAAGGGAGAA
Organism: Meconema thalassinum; assembly: GCA_946902985.2. NCBI lineage: Eukaryota > Metazoa > Arthropoda > Insecta > Orthoptera > Tettigoniidae > Meconema > Meconema thalassinum. The sequence continues at coordinate 198,993,302 of OX336395.1, forward strand.
ACAATGATTTCAGGGGAAATCAAGGGAGAAATTATAATGACAATAATTACAACCAGAATAGGGGTCAAGGAAGAGGACAGCCTAGTGGTAGTAATATACAGCCAAACAATGACAACACAGCCCAGAACAACCAGTCCAGTTCAGTAGTTAGCAGTACTACAGCCAGCTGTAGCGGTTCTTTAAACGCGAACCAGGCTGCGAAGTAAGGTCAGAATCTCAGTCTGTAGCATGCCCTGTCCATACAATTATACAGGAACCCTATGACCTAAATGTAAGAAATGAATTATTACATGAACTAAATGATGAAGGTATTATTCAGGAAGTGGTTAGTAAGAGCCCCATAGTTAAATTTAACGTGTCCGAGGCGTACACAGATGTTTTAATTGATAGTGGTTGTATGAAGAGTTGCATAAGTAGTGCATTTTATGATAAAATGAAAGGAACTGGAGTAAATTTTGAGGAGATGCCAATTAAAAGCACTTTTGTTATCACAGCTGTTGGGAAGAGGTCTAAAGTAATTTCTAAGCAAGTTTTAGTAGACATTAAAATTAATAATCATGTAGAGAAGCAGATTTGCCTTGTAATTCCAAATTTAGTATTCAGTGTTATCTTGGGTTCAGAGTGGCTAAGTAGAGTGTCTGGTAACTTATGTTATGATGTAGGGAGTATGAAATTTAAATGGGGAGATTCAGAGAAGTAGTATTGTAGGTGTGATTTGTACTTTAAATGAGATATCGCCAGCCGTAGAGCGGGGTTCTCCATGTTTAGTGGGTAGTGTGATTACGAACGGAAGTCTAAAGGACTCGTTACGTGATGCTGCATTTCAGGGAAATATAGAGGGTGAACAGTGTGTTCGGCTCTATGATGTGTTATTGTGTAATAGGAGAGTTTTTGAGGATCGCATTGGTATGGCCAATTGCTATACACATTCATTGAACGTTATTGATAGTTCAGTATTCACAGGACATAGATATCCTGTACCTTTCGCTTATCAGAGTGCAGTTGAGGCACAAATTAACCAGATGCTTGAAGATGGGATTATTGAGCACTCTAACAGTCCGTATGTTAATTCTTTGATCACGGTACCCAAAACCAACGGCACAGTTCGTATTTGTTTAGACGCTCGTTTGGTTAACAGTAGAATTAGTTCAGATCAGCTGAAATCTATGTCAATAGAGGAATTAATGCAAACATTTGAGGGGAAGAAGTATTTCACTTGTGTAGATTTGAGTTCCAGTTTTTTGGCAAGTGCCACTTATGTACGAAGATAGACCATTTACATCTTTCAGTCATAAATATAACCTTTATCAATTTTGTAGAACACCTTATGGGTTAAAGAGTAGTTCAGCAGCTTTAATTAGGGTTTTAAACATCGCATTAGGGGATGACACAGGAGATTTTGTAACCATTTACATAGATGATATGGTAATTAGTTCACGCAGTTTTGAGGAGCATCTACGTCATTTAGATATAGTTTTTCAGAAGTTAGATCAGGCAGGGTTCACTTTGAAGCTGTCTAAGTCGTCATTCTGTCAGTCAGAAGTGACATTTTTAGGTTATAGAGTGTCGAGTAGAGGTGTAACACCAGAAGAAAGTAGGGTTAATAAGATACTTAACGCAGAGGTGCCACAGAATGTTAAACAGTTAAAAACTTACCTGGGAATTTGCAACTTTTTCAGGAGGTTCGTTCTTAAATACTCAGGGTTGGTAGAACCATTCAGGGAATTGCTTAATAGTGGGACTCGGTGGAGATGGGAGTCCAAGCATGATCAGGCTTTTAGAGCGCTGAAGGAAGGTTTTGAGAAAGCTGTAGTGCTGAAATATCCGTTAAAAGATAAGGAATATGTGGTTATGACAGATGCTTCACATATAGGCATTGCTGGAGTATTATGTCAGAAAGATGATGAGGGTAATCTGTGCATTGTATCTTTAGACTCGCGAGGACTGACAGCAGCAGAGAAAAGATACACGATTACTGAGTTAGAGCTTTTAGGTATTGTTTTCAGTTTAGGGAAATTTAGAATGTATTTAGTAGGGGGGAAATTTGAGATCCATACAGATCACCATGCATTACTGTATATGAGGAGTTGTAAACTCAGTTCTAACAGAGTTAGTAGGTGGTTTCTTGCTCTGCAGGAATACGAATTCACAGTAAAATATATTAAAGGTAAAGATAACATTCTTGCAGACATGCTATCAAGGGACACTAATTTATGTAGGGATTATCCTGTGGTTAAAGCAGAGGACGGGATTTTAGTATGTGCATGTGTGGACAGTAGCAACGGGGCATCGTTACAGACACTGAGAAATATGCTAGTAGAGCAACGTGATGACGTTCATCTAAAGGGAGCCACTTGCAAGGTTGGAAGCAGGTGACACAGAAACATTTATAGTTTCCAAACGTATTGGCAAAACAGCATATGTGCTGGAGAATAGTGAGGGAAACAGATTATACGGGACGTATAATATACATAGTCTCCGAAAGTATGTGTCATAAAGTGAGGATGTTTAGCTGGCGAGCCAGCCTATCAAATGAGTAAGTGTGGTATTTGGTGCGTGGGAGGAGATGGTCTTCCAGGCAGGCGTATCAGAAGTCACACAGGGGGGTAGTATGTAAGTAAATGAGAGTTTTTAAGGTACAGGGAAATATGACGGGATTGTCGGATGCTCTTGAGCACTAAAAGTCTCGATACACCAAGGCCAGAATTTGGTAGCGCTGGTGAATTCCCATTTGTCCCCAAGAGATGGGTGAGCGCTTGGACAGGGTATTTTTGCTTAAGGCGTCCACGGGACAAAAGATGGGCCATCAGAATGCGAGACAGTCCTTCATGAAACTCATACATAACGGCACACGTGATTTCTGTTTACGGCCTCGCCATGTAAGTTTTGTAAGTGTGTAATTTAAGGTAATTTGTACAAAGGTATTATTTGTGTGAGGAGAACTGGTCTGTGTTGAGAACTAGTATTAAGTGGAATATGGTCTACGGGAACTTAAGAAGACAGGGCGATTACGGCACAGAAATATTTGGTGTTATATGTAATGTGCACTTACTGGTTTTTTTTTTCAGAAGTCAATATTAATTTAATCTACTTTAAAGAGAGATTAAGTATTATGGTCACGAGGCGCTGCCACAATAGTGTGATCGTGTGCTCAGTGATAAGTGAGATTAAATTTCACCATAAGGAAGGAACCTCCAGTGAAATTAGGAAGTTCTAGGGAGATATACATATATCAGAACACCTTGATGCGTGTGATGTGACATCTCATATACATAGTGCTCACACAGTAATTATGTCTATTTTTCCAACATAGAGAAATTTGAGAGGCGGAAATATCCGTGGAACACTATTCTATATGTAAAACATTGGACTGGTTGCAAAGTGCAATCCATAGTGACAACAAACTTTGACGCAAAGTGCGTGAAGAAAAATTATGAGTGTATATATCTGTAATTTAGGGTGATTTCATTTATGTAATATGTATTTTGGATGGGGTTTATTAACGTGTCTGGGATAATCGGATAATGGACCGTCGTCACGGTAGCCTAAATCATCCGATGATCCGAGGCGAATATGTAACGTGTTTTTCGAGGGGTTTTTATGCCACTGGCATAAGTCAGTAGGAAGCCATTCTATATTTATTTACGCGGCAAATTGTTCAGCCAAGAGAATTTTTCATGTTAATTTATTATTATTATTAATTTATTATAATTATTATTAAGGTATTTTTCGGAGCATTTTATAAAAATTATAAGCATACAGATAGGTTTTCTATGTCTTAGAAAACGCTATCAAGCAAATTATTACGAACGACAATATCATAGAAAATTATGTGATTACGGAATTTTACGGAGTTTCGTCAGTTAGGATGTTATGAGAGACATGACTCACTGGAAATTCAGATACAGGCTGATTCTTGTCAAGAAGTATTACGCAAGCGGGGTTGCAGCGTCAAGAAAAGGCGGATAGTTGGAACGGAAATCGACTTCATCATCCGCGCGCCGTGTGTAATGAGCCAGAGAAGTGGAAGTAGCGCGTGGGGAGCAGCCAATCAGTGGAGACCACGTAAGCTGGAAGTCGGTACCGAGGTGGGGAGCCGACGGGTGCATATATCGTTCGGCGCGCCGTGGAGCGGGGACAATCTGTGTAGAACTTGCCGAGTATGGTTGCACGCGGGAGTCGCTCCGATGTTCCGTGGAGTGGGGGACATTCTGTGAAAGACTTGACTAGTTCGGTTGCAAGTGTGTGTCGCTCCGATGTTCCGTGGAGTGGAGAACTATCTGTTTAAAACTTAACCAGTGTGGTTGTACGAGGGTATGGCTCCGATGTTAGGACCATAAAGTCACCAAATCTACAAGTATATCATCAAATATCGACGGAGATGACGACGTCCAGGAGACTGTGGGAAGCACACAGCATCATCCAGTACGAGGGAAATGCTTTGGCAATTTCCAGTGGTAAGCGCAAATGACACAGAAGTACGCAATCTCTCGTTTCTCTTTGATTTAAATTCAGTATTTCAGTAACTTCATAGCTTGGGATTAAGAGTAAAATCAATAATTTATCAGACTCCGTTTTCACGTAATTTTCTATCGGTAATATTAAAATCGCAACGCTCCAATTTAAATTTTAAACTTATTATTATTAATTTTGCAATACTTGTTTTATATAATAAATTCATTTCTTTTACAATGCAATCTTTGCTTTCAGTAGGTAGCATTAGATATAGACCAATTCCTTCTCCTGATACAATTGTTTGTTGGGTTAATGATCAAATCATACCACGATCTGAGTGAATAGATTCTTGAAGATGTTCTACCAGAGCTAGACGTTGTTAAATACAAATTTAGATGTCAACATTGCGTTGAGGTCTTGGCGCCCATTGAAACAACATAGCTTAGGCAAAGGAAAACAGTTACATTTATCACCCAACAGTTAGGGGCAGTCAAACCGATAACTTGTCGCTCAACGTGTGGGCTAGCAAAACTGTTACAATGCATTACAAAATATTACAGCTCATCTTCTCATATCAGTTGAAGGAGAGCCAAAGTGAATATTAGCAGTCCTGTTACACTTGATCAAACTGTATGTTGACTGCAAGGGGATGAGACATGAATTTTTGTGAACATTAATTCTCAATCTGACCCTATCAAACTTCTACTTCTGTTTTTGAAAATCTCACATGCATTGACCGGGAATCGAACCCGGTCCTCCTTGGTGAGAGGCAAACAGCTTGATTGCTGCACCTCCATGTCCTCGGTATAATTTTAAGGTGGTCTGTCTAATATCACAGCAAGATGGGGTGCACAAGGACCTTTCTGCATATTGTGCTTGCATTAAATTAAGGTGTAGGCCTATTTGTTCTAATTTAAGTTAATGGCATTCCCCACTTCGTGGCATTCTTTTTCTTCTTCTACTTCTTCGCCTTTTGAGACACATAGGATCACTTGAACCAACCATTCGTTCGTCGACTTGTAGGAACTGTACGAGCCTTGCGGTCCTCCCAGTACTTCTTCATGCGTATTGATCGTCTTGCCTTTTCTTGGGCGGAAAATATTCTTGTTGGAATTTTCTTTCTTTGTGAGTGGACAATGAAAAGTCATATTTTTCTTCGTGGCATTCAATATGAGTATCTAAAATCAAGGCTTGAGGTGCATTGAGGTGGCTGGTAAGGCCTATTATACTCCTCCAGAGCAATGAAGAATGCATTATTATTAAAAATAATTCATATTCTGCCTTCTGTGTACGTATTGAGACTTTAGATCCAGATGACTTGGCTGTGCCAAGACATATAATATGGTCTGAGGGCTGAGACTAGATAAACTCAATCTCATGATGCAGAACTGAGAAGAGATGGGTTCAGTTTCCATCTTAGCCAACCTAGAAACTTTTTCCCACCTCTACCGCAGTTAAATGCTGGTGTGGTTCCTAAATTAAGGCCATGGCCACCTCCTTCCAAACCCTAGCCTCCAATACAAATTCACTTACAGCCTCACAATGACACAGGTTGTCAGACAGATTACACACCAACTACATGGGGTAACATGATCACAATGTCGCAAGGCCCCTTAATGAATGAACAATATTATTAAGAGTGGTATGTTAACTTAATATTTTTCTCTCACAGGTTTGCAATGCACGTGACTCTACCATTCAATGACAGTTCTCTACTGGGAAAATGACTTCATGAAATTCAATGTTGCTCTTTTTATGAAAATGTTATGTGGATTTTATTTCTAAAAAAAATAGAAAAGAAGAATATATACTATGTGTAATACAGCATATGCACTTATTTTTGTCCTGATATCATTCCTTCAGAATTCCTTATGCACATCCTGATTCCTTCCAGTATCATATTTCATTCAACAGTAGTTAATTATTTTATGCTGTATAGTGGTTCACGGTTCCTAGTTCGTGAACCATGGGCAACAGCTGAGTAGCCTTGTAAGGGGTCCTGACAGTCTGGATACCAGTTACTATGGAATGAGTGGGCATTTTGGACATATTCTGAGTCATGGCCCTCCTTGTGCTTAGGTGGCTAGACTACCCAACTCCCTTTTTTATTCCCTGAGGTGAAACTCGTGAGGCCCTGTGTAAGTAAGGCTAGCAACCTGCTTCACGTGCACTTCTTAAACCTGCTAAAAATGTCTTGAGAATGCCTCGGACCTAAGGGAGTGATCAGGGACTCCTTGGAAACGAACGAGCAATAGATCGGGTATTCGATGAGGTGCTATTAATATCGACGGGGCTTATGGAAGGAAGAAAGTAAAGCTAGCTGAGTCAGCAATTAGGAAGGGATTGGATATTCTAGGAATTAGTAAAGTTCAGATAAAGAGAGCTAGAGAGGAGGAAGTAGGAGATTACAAGGTGTACCTGTCAGGTGTAAAACGAGACAGGACAAAGTAGGGAGTAGGGTTGTATGTCAAGAGAACCTTAGAGCGTAACATAGTTTTTGTGAGGTATGTAAATGAACAATTAATTTGGATAGATTTGGAAATGACAGGATTGTTTCAGTATACGCTCCAAATGAAGGGGCTGAATATGACGAAGTAGTCAGATTTTATGAGGCTCTGAGTGATATGGTAGTGAGAGTTGAACAATAAAGATAGTGTAGTACTGATGGGAGATTTCAATGCTAGAATAGAAAATAGGACCGAGGGGTATGAGCAGGTAATGGGTAAGTGGGATGATGATAGAGAAGCGAACACCAATGGAGAATATTTACTAGACTTATGTGCTAACATGGGGTTAGCTGTTGCGAACTCATTCACGAAGCACAAGGAGATTCACAGATACCAAGTCGATAATACACTATATCATTACTGACTTGCAATTTATAATGTAATGAGAGCAGCCAATGGCCAAAATATACATAATCAGTTAGTACAAAGTCGTAAAAGAAATCTTCAGCACTACTGCTTTTCAATACAAAGTTCTCAGTCTTTTGTGCAAAACACTCTTAGGGTTTCTCCTCGTTTATGACACTTCATGACGTGATATCTTTCGCATTTTTCATTGCACTTTTCACATTCGCAGTCCTTGGCAGGGTTTTGGTAAGTCTTCTTTCGACATTGTAATGCAAATTTCAGAGCGAACTAGCTAAGAAGATATCTAAGCCTGTCAATGGAAGCCCCTCCAGTAATAACAACTCTTCTTAACTACCCAACAGTAGAAGACCATCCCGGAGACAACATGACGATAACAATGGACCAGATATACAACTCCAATCCTACCAACTGCAGAGAACTAAAATTTGTGAGTGTGCATGATTACTCTATTAAATATAAAACTATCACTAATGACTGTAACAGCCTACAAATTGTGTATCTTAACAGTAGAAGTGTTAAAAATAAGCTGGATGAATTGGAAATACTCCTGCATATTTTAGGTGAAGTAGATGTCTTGGTTATATCTGAAACATGGATTAAGAGCAACGAGGCTAAATATTACAACTTAAACAACTACTCTGGTGTGTTATCTCACAGAGATGATATGAGAGGAGGTGGGACGGGGTTATTTGTACATAAAAAATGGAACTTTAAATTAATTAATAAGTGTGAATTGAACCATAGCTTAATCTGGGTGGAGATATGGCGAGACACCTCAACTGGTAAAATCAAATCAGACAATCTATCCATCATTGGAGGATACAACCCAACGAGATCTAATGCAGCGTTATTTCTAACATCTTTGGAAAATTTCCTCTCTCAGACCAACAATACTCCTTGTCTTTTCATAGGTGACACAAATATTAACACTTTTACTGACGACCTCCTAAAAATGCGATACCTTAATGTTTTAACAAGCTATGGATTCACATTGTGTAACAAAATATACGCAACACGTACGACTGACACATCATCAACTCTTCTCGATCATGTAGTAGTAAACAATGACAAAATGCAGCTCACAATATCCAATGTGGATACAGACATAAGTGACCACAATATAATCATCACAGACACTGTCTGGCCATACAAAAGAACCCATTCTCATAACAAAATTTTCACTTCGTCGATTAGTCCTAATTGTATGGCCAACGAAACAAACGATAATAATGATATCACACAAACTAGCCAGGATATTACGATCAACAACATGTACAGCGCTTTTATTGACCAAATGCAAGGAACTATAAAAAGACGCAATCACAATTCCAACAATCAGAAAATATTGTCAAATACAGATGATGCAAGTCCATGGATTACATCTGAATTGATAATATTGATTAAGCGACGCAACACACTACACCAAAAACTCAAGATCAGGCAACACAAAGATAACATCTCCCTAAAAGAAGAATATATTATGTGTAGAAATGCAGTAACATCATTGAAAAGGAAACTAAAAGCAGATTATTACTCACAAAAGCTAAACTTGTATGATAAAAACGTAACGAAAACATGGGAAATCTTGAATGAAATTATATATAACAAAAGGTATAGCTCTAAAACTTGCACATCTCTTATGATGGATAACACGGTCGTTGCAGATAAACAGGAAATTGCTAACTCATTCAATGACTATTTTACATGCATAGCCAGCAATCTTGCATCCCAGATAACTGATCAGGACTGTACAAGTCAGAATGCTAACTACCAGTCAGAATCACTCTTTCTGTATCCAACAGATCACGTTGAAGTTAAATGTATAATTAAGAATCTACAAAATAAAAAAAGTTGTGGTGTAGATGGGATTTCAGCTAGTGTGGTTAAAACGTTTGATGATCAACTAATAACGATGCTTGTTGCTATAATTAATGAATCTATGACTAGTGGCATAGTACCACAAGCTCTAAAAATTGCTAAAGTAATACCAATTTTCAAAGGAGGAAATACAAGTGATGCAGGGAACTATAGACCTATATCTATACTACCAATTATTTCCAAAGTCCTGGAAAGCATTGTTAAGTTGAGGCTAGTGAAGTTTCTGCAGAATAACAATTTTTTTTATAGAGCCCAATATGGTTTTGTTGAGAACTTCAGCACAGAACTAGCTATTACTGATCTTATTTCAATGCTTCAGGAAAGCATTGACCGCAACGAGATAGCAGCTGGGTTATTCATTGATCTCGCTAAAGCTTTTGACACAGTAAATCACGAAATTCTATTATCAAAATTAGAGAATGCTGGAATTCGAGGCGTTGCATTGGAGTGGTTCCATAGCTACCTTAGTGGAAGAAAGCAATATGTTGCCATGAATGGCTATCAAAGTGAGGAAAAGGCTGTATCGTGTGGGGTTCCTCAAGGGTCCATTTTGGGCCCTACGCTGTTTCTAATATATATAAATGATTTAAGTAAAGTTAATTTAAAAGGTCAAATTATGCTTTACGCTGATGATACGAATGTTTTCTATACTGGTAGCAAAGTGGGCACAATAATCAATAATATGCAAGAAGACTTAAACGCAATAGCCAAGTGGCTCAATATTAATAAATTGACTATGAACATCACGAAAACAAAATATATGATAATGACAAAACCCAGTATGAAAAATATTGAACATAATCATATATATAGCAACAACACAATAATAAACGAGGTCGAACATTTTAAATATTTCGGGCTAATCATTGATAAACATCTAAGCTGGGTAGCACACGTTCATTATATTGCGAAGAAGATAGCTCCGGCATCTGGGCTGTTGAAAAAATTGAGATACTTAATCCCTAGAAAACTTCTAATCACAGTATATTACTCACTCGTACACAGTCACTTGCAGTATCTAAATGTAATTTGGACTCAGTGTAAAAAGACAGCCCTGCATGAACTTATGGTAATACAAAATAGAGCGATAAAAACTATATATAATCTACCCTTTAATACACACAGTCGAGATTTATATGCCAAGAGTAAAATAATGCCAATGTCAATGTGTGCAGAATTAAGGTCAGCAATACTAATACACAGAATTAAGCAAAACAATGTGCTGCATAACAGTGACTACACCCTAAATTCAGAAATTCATACATATAACACACGACAAGCAGATGACTTCGCTCTCTTTCAAATCCGCTCGTATAAATTTGGTAACTGTAGCTTTAAGTTCTCAGCCATTCAATCTTACAACCATCTTCCAAGCGATTTAAAATCAATTTCCAATCTGTCGACTTTCAAATTTAAATTAAAGAGACTACTTTGGAATCGGTACCTAATAAAGTATGTACCGTAGCCAAATTTAGTGAATCATCATGTCTCATTTCACTCTGCATTGATAAACTTATTATCTTAATTATTATTTTACTTTTATGTTATTTACATTGTACATTTTCTTTTGGTAAGCCAATTACAGTGTTAGGTCTAGTATCATTGTCGTAAATTAACTTAATCACGCAGCAAATGTGTATGTAAGGTATATATGTATATAAAATTGTAGTAGACGCCAATAAATTTGTATTGTACAATTCCTATGTAAGAGCCTCTGGCTCGTTGGAATTAATTGTTCAATAAATGATGATGATGATGAACCATGGAGCCTGGTGGGCATGTGTCGCAACTCATAGTTAGCCCTACTCCAGCCTCTTGACGTCATGACAACTGACTTTCAATTTAGGAAATTGTTAAGGAATTGCAGGGTATTTTTTACTGAAACAGACCACAAACTGATATGGTGTGATCTATTTGCAGATGGATTATAGTTGGAAATCTTCGGGATAAGGAACTTGGCAGAAATATATTGATATGATAGATGAAATATTCCAAAGAGTAGAGGGTAAAGAATTACAACACAATGAAAACGAGAGGTCAGAGAACAAGGATGTCTTGGGAAAACTGGGTAGAGACAGAAAAAAGCACACATCCTGGTGAAATGGCATAGTGAATTTGGCTTGTAAATGTCAAAGAATGCTTAAAAAAATGGCTCCAAACTAGGAATCCAGCAGACAGCTTTATGCAATAGAAAGGAACGGACCAAACAAATAATAGTACAGCTAAAAGGAAATGAGGGGGGAAATTGTAGGCCAAGTGGCAGGAAAGCTTTTTTGGAGTGTTATAAAGAATCTTAGAAATGGAAGGAAAAGAGAAGTGAAAAGTGTCGGGATAATTCAGGGGAACACTTCGTAAATACTAAGGTAGCATTGGGAGGAGGGCAACAGTACTTTGAAAATTTGCTAAATGTAAATGTGGCAGATTTTGAGACTATACAGGAGGAGAATAAGAACAGCATTCACGGTTGTGGAATTAGGGAGGGTGGTTACAAAGCGGCAGGGATCGGCAAAATTCAGCCAGAAATGGCAAAGTATAGTGGGAAAGCAGGGATGAAATGGTTGCATAGGATAATAGAATTGGCATGGGAATTAGGAAAGGTACCCTCTGACTGGACAAAATCAGAAATCAACCCAATTTAAAGCAAGGTAACAGGAAAGATTGCAACCATTAAAGAGGCATTTCTTTGATAAGTGTCCTGAGCAAAGTGTACACAGGTATTGTAGAAAGGAGAGAGTGATAATTGGACGAGAGTAAGATGGATGAAAACCAGTGTGGCTTTGGACCACAACGAGGATGTCAAGATCAGTTTTTTAATATGTGCCAAGTTATTGAGAAATGCTATGAGAGGAATAGACGTTTGTGTTTTGTAGATCAAGAGAAGATGCTGAGCATCCTGAGGGATTATAGTATCGAGGGAGGGCTGCTACAGGCAATCAAAAGTATTTATATTGATAATCAGGATGCAGTGAGAGTTTATGGTAGGATTAGTTATTGATTTGAAGTTATTACAGGAGTGAGTCAAGGCTGTAACCTCTCACCTCTACTGTTTATTATGGATCATTTGCTGAAGGGCGTTAACTGACTGGGCGGGACTCAATTAGGTGGAAACCAGGTAAGTAGTCTGGCTTATGCTGAAATGTAGGGAAAATGGCATGGAAATCAGCATTTCAAAAACAGGTTACGTCTGTAGGGAAGAAATGCAAAAAATAGAATGAAAAATGAAAATCCACAGCCTGCTTCCAGTCTCCGACCGGGTCAGGAATGGAATGAATGAAGCCCCCATCTAGCGGCGAGGATATGAACTGTGCCGGCTGCCGAGGTCTGACGCACTCCTCTGGGGCAATGATTAAATGAATGACAGAGCAAAAAATAGAATGCTAGGTAGGAATTAAATTGAAGTAGGTAGACCATTTTAAGTACTTGGACTGTATATTCTCTCAGGAAGATAGTATGGTGAAAGAAATTGAGTTGAGATGCAGAAAAGCCAATGCAGTGAGTTCTTGGTTGCCATCCACAGTATTCTGCAAGAAAGAAGTTAGTAGAGCAATGAAACTATCCCTATATCGCTCAGTATTTAGACCGACCTTGCTGGATGGAAGTGACAGCTCATGCATAAGCTAGAGGTAACTGATATGAGGGTAGCACGAATGATTGCTAGGACAAATGTGAGCATTGGCAGGGAGGTACTCATAATTAAGAGATAAAGACTAAAAGTTAGAAATGGACTCGCTAAATGAAGCTGTTCGTATGAGCCGACTCAGATGGATAGATAGATAGATAGATAGATAGATTTTTATTAATTCCATTTGATCAAATACATGCATTCAATACATTTTGATATAGGACACGTCAGAATTTACATGCATAAAATAAAAGAACTAACAGGTATATATTACTAAGATTATAACTATTTATAACTTATTATAATAGCAAATCTTAATAGATACAATCTTATTGCACAACTATTTACACCTCACTCTATTATCATAATATGAAAACTTAATTCTATAAATACAACAACATACAGCTAGGTATTAAAATTAAATTAAAAAAGTAAAATATAGTTATAGATTCCATCACTCCTATACGCTAAAATATTCAACTACTGAGTAAAAACAATGGCACTGCAGATAAGCTTTCAACATTCTATCAAAGGTTTTTATTTTTGGGGCCAGTTTTATATACTGGGGTAGTTTATTGTATAATTTAACTCCAGTGTGAAAAGTTCCTTTTTGATATATGCTTGTGTGTGTGTGTGAAATATGAATGTTTTGATTTTGTCTTGTGTTATGCCTATGAACATCATTGTTTGTTTTAAGAAAAACATCTTTATTCATTAAATTCTTTTTAAAAAACATAATACTTTCAAAGATATATATGCAGGGCAGTGGGAGAATGTTTAAATCTTTAAACAGAGGTCTACATGATTCTCTCGAGTTTACATTTGCCATAATTCTAATCGCTCTCTTTTGTATCCTAAACGTGCTTGGTACATCTGGCGACATACCCCAAAATATGATCCCATATCTTAAGTATGAATGGAAATAAGCAAAATAAGTATTTCTTAATGTGTGCATGCTAGTGCAGGTTTTCAAAATACGTAACGCAAAGCACATCGAGTTCAGTTTAGTATTCAGATATTGTATATGTTTATTCCATTTCAAGTCTTGTTGTATCCATAGTCCTAAAAACTTTGTTTCTGATTTATTTTCTATTTGATGACCATTTAATGTTATATTGGGCATCGCAGGATTCCTATTCTGTATAGTGTGGAAATTTAGACATACTGTCTTTTTATAGTTTATTATGAGGCGATTATCTTGTGACCATTTGGTTAACTCTCCTGTAACGGAGTCAGCAGACTGCTGTATGACCTGTTTAGTTTCACCTTTTATTACGAGTGTTGTATCGTCCGCAAACAAAATTTCCTTATGTGAATGAACGTTCTGTGTTATATCATTGATATATAGAAGAAAGAGTAGTGGGCCCAAAACCGATCCCTGGGGTACTCCAAATTCAATAATTCCCTCATTGGACAATGTTTCATTAAGTAATTTGGTTCCATCATCCTTGTGTCTCAAGCTTACTATTTGTTTACGCCTTGTTAAGTAAGACTCTATCCATTTATTAGCTAGACCTCTAACACCATATTGATTTAGTTTGGTAAGGAGGATTTTATGGTCAACTACATCAAATGCTTTCGATAAATCCAAGAATAGGCCAGTTACATGTTCCTTATTGTCAATTAATTTCAGTATACTATTACTACATTCGTAAATTGCTGTCTGTGTAGATTTTTCCGTTCTAAATCCATGTTGTGAGTTTGATAATATTTTATTTTTTTCTATGAAACTTATCAGTCTCTTATACATAATTTTTTCCACAATTTTTGCAATACCAGTTGGTAAGGTAATAGGACGATAGTTATCTAATTCATCTTTTGAACCGTTTTTGTGCACTGGAATTACTTTTGATAACTTCAAAATATCCGGGTAAGTTCCTGAGAGAATTGAACTGTTTATTAAGTGCGTAAGTGGATTTATTATATTTTCGGCACATTTCTTTAAAATTGCATCAGGGATGCCATCAATGCCAGCACAGAATTTATTTTTTAGCTCTTTTATAACTATTCTTACCTCTTCACTTGTGACATGATTTATAAATAAAGAATCACTGCATATATTTATTTTATTATTAGAATTTAGTGTATTTACCTGTGATTTATTTAATAATTTTTGCGGAATTTCCAGAAAATAGTCATTAAAAGTGTTTGCTATTTCCTCTGGATTATTAATCACTTTATTATTTCTGGTCAGTGTAATGTTCCTTTGTATTTTAGCATATTTTCCAGTTTCTTTCTTTATTACGGACCACATAGCCCTGTTTTTATTAGATGATTGGGAAATAAAATTATCATTATGCATTTTCTTTGCTAGTCTTATTACCTTATTTAATATGCTAGTGTATTTTTTGTAGTATAAATTGAATTCAGGTGTTGTGTGGTATTGTTTATATAATTTGTGTAGAAATTTCTTTCTTTGACATGAATTTATAATCCCTGTTGTTATCCAATTGCTAGTTTTGTTATTTTGAACAGTTCTTCGTTTAAAGGGGAATGCTATTTCAAAATAGTGTTTTAGGGTACTGTTAAATGCATTAAATTTATCATTTACATTTTCTAGTTCATAAATTTCTGACCATGTTTCCTTATTTAATAAGTCATTGAAATATGTAACATTTGCTTCAGTGAATGACCTGCACTTTGATTTTACTCCATTATCATTATTATTGATTACTTCGGATACTTCAAAACTCAGTATTTGTCCATGGTGGTCACTAAAACCCGGACAATAGACTTCTATTGAATGGTGATATTTATCTGTATTTATAAAAATTTGATCAGGAGTGGTTTTACTAAATTTTGTTATTCTTGTTGGTGTATTTACTGTAGGTTTCAGCCCATAGGAAATTAGTAACTGGTTTAATAATTCACAATTTCTATCAAGTTTTAAGAAATCCACATTTACATCCCCACAAATTATTATATCGAAATTTACTTTGCTCATGTTATTGAGTAACAATTCTAGTTTATCTATAAATAGAGGAAACTTTCCTGACGGAGAACGGTATACGCATACAATTATTAACTTAAACTGCTGAATTTTTACGGCAGAGAATTCAAAATCCTGTTCCATAATTAGATAATCATAAGCTGTTATCTGTTCATGATCTAAATTATTTCTTAAGAAGATGCAAGTACCACCATGGCTAATATTAGATCTAGAGTATTTACTAGCTTGTATAAACCCTGGGAATTGAATTAATTCAAGTTGTTCCTCTTTCAGCCAATGTTCTGAAATACATAGTGCTGAGATGTCTTTAAGTTCATTTTTAAGCATTAGATTTATGTAATCAATTTTATTATAAAGAGACTGGACATTCTGGTGGTAAATTTTAAATTTGTTACTTTTGCAAGCTTGTGTTGGTGATTTATTTACATTATTATTATCATAATTGTTATTATTATTGTTGCTAGACAAATCCGAAATACCATTGTTGCACTCCGTTAAATTTGACTTCAAAAGATGTGAATGCCAAACCTCACGTTTGGCTTCTTCTACCAGTTTCCCTGCTTCCACTCTAATGATATTACTGTCGAATTATTCTTACCATTTGAATTTACAATTTTGCAGATTTCATCACTAAGATACTCTTTTCCTAATCTATTTAAGTGTAGGCCATGCCGAGTGTGGAACTTCCTGTCTAATTTACTTACATCTACAATTTGGACATTTGGAAAACTCTTACAAATTTTATGAATTTTTCCATTTGTAGCCTCTATTTCTATATTTACACATGACTTGGGAATTAAATCGTGTCTCTGCGGAATGTTTACAATAATGACATTTGTTTTTTGCATGGATGGCAATGTACCCTTTAAATCTTTGATTACCTTTTTACTCTCATTTCTATAGACGTCGTTTGCTCCAGCGATGATCACTGCGTAGTCCTTTGCAGTAAGGGACGCACACTCTCCTATCATCCCGTTCGTGACTTCTGCAATCTGAGCTCCTGGCTTCACTGTCGAAGTGACCTCCATTTCTCGGCTTCTCTCCAAAACGCTTGCTGCTACATCTCGCCCGTGGCTATCCGCAAATATCCGCATCTTCCTGGATTTTCTCTTTATCACTTTCTTCTTTTCTTCTTGAGGAAAGTCATCATTTTCTTCGACAAGCACTCCAAATGAATTTGAGACGGGAATTTCAGTTACATGTACTCCATTTATAGGCCTAGGCTTATTCAATCTTACCTTACCAGCAATCACTGTCGACCAAGTTTCCTTGCTTTCCCCTCTGTTTCCTTTTAATTTATTCAACTCTTCCATTAACTTAGCAATATCTTCCTTTAGCAGCTTTATAATTTCGTCTTTTGAGGACAGTTCGTTTCTCAGGTTATGACATTCGCATGACGGTAGCGGTAGGCCTACATTACGACAATCGGTTTCACTTTTCTCCTCATTCAATTTTACCTGAGATCTTGTGATGATTTTATTTGCATTTTTTACTTTTATTTTGCACGACGAGCATAAATCCGTTACGGTTACACAACCTGACGAGATACTAACACTGTTGACTGTCGTCATACTAGAGATCTAAGTGAGCCTAGATGTTTACACCAAATTACACTAAATTTAATTTAATTATTACTACCTAATAGAATTAATCTAATAACCTACCAATAAAGAAGAATGTGAAATACGTATATCTTCCAATCGGGTGAAGTCTCGTAAAAGCACCACTGCTCTACTTGGTTCAAACAGTGATTGAAGAAGTCACCGAATCTTTGGATACACGTTCCCACAACTTAGTTTAAGTTTATTAAATTATCAACAAGAATTTCTTAATACTATCAATATTCCGTATTACACTTGATCTAAGGAAAGTAACTTTATAGATTTTAAGCCTCTGTTATAATATTTTACCACTTTTATCAAATATTTACACTAGCTGCTATTTCACTACACTTTCACTGTGACGCCATATGAAGAGAAGGGGGAGAGGATAGATTACCTAAGAGGTTAATGAGTTCATCTGTAGAGGGTAAGAGAGGTAGAGGTAGTAGGTGTGGTTAGATTCAGTGTTGAATGGTGTAGAAGCAGAGAATGTCACAGTGTTAACTGCTAATAGGGGATCTTGGAGGTGACATGTCCGCAAACAGAGGCTTGCAGGCTAGACAGGATGCTGAAAGGCAAAACAGTTTCAAATTAATGTGTAGTATTGGCAAGAGCTTTAGTTTGCTGTGTGCTCCTTTCTTGATATGCTGATAATACAGTGTAATAATGTAATCTGTAAGTTTCGTTAATACCTGAGGTGACCTAAACAGTTGTTTACTTGAGGCCATTTATGTTCTCGTACCATTGGATTAAGGGATTGCATATCTTATATCCCTGCCAACGGGCTAGAAGCAATCTCACTACTGCTAACACTGGTGGCAACTAAACCACACTTCTACCTGTCTGGTATTATAATATAACATACTACTGTGGAATAGATGATTGACTTACTTGCAACTAGTGTTCCAAGGCCATGGGTTCATAGCTCGTCTTCAGCTAAGACTTATGAAAGAAAGTCCCATGATATAAAGGAACCTATTTGAACCCGTACAACATTTAAAAGCCACTTCAATGGCATTTGTCAAAATCCAACCTCCAAGCTATAATAAAGAAAAAGTAATTTTCTGTCACATATTACGATTACCAGGGACCAGGATACTCAGACAGCTATTCCAATACTTTTGGAAAAGTAAAACCATTGGTTCAAAGAAGTCCTAGATGATCTAGATCAGGGCCATCCAGTCATTGTGCTCTGAGAGCGTGGCCGCGCTCAGGGAGCACTGGGCAATCAGACTAGCACTCCTCCCCCTACCACCACTACACTGTGGCAGCGAGGAGGCATGAGACAGATGGGCGCTGACTGAATATGTACGTTAAGTCGTGCGACCGACGCCATTTGTGGGATTGTTGACATCATACTGATACTGCTCTTTTGCCACTAAAAAATATACCGCATATACAAATCTAATGGCACTCCGATGTATGGAATGTGCAGGAAACGAACGCAAGTGTTAAGTAAAGAACATTGTGATCTATTCCAAACTAAAATTCGAACATATTAGAGAGGAAAATTCAACAACATTTTACCAATATGAACAAATAGTACAGACCTCCGTCGTTTTTATGAGCTTTTAATTTTGGAGAATACAATCTTCTCCAATTTGGGTACAATATTTCTGGACACAGCTATTCGTAAACATTTGCGCTAGTTTCTATCGCTCAACGTCACACGATGCTTACGTTTGGTAAGCTTAAGAAACGCCCACAAATGTAAGTTGAGCCGAACATTGACAGAACTTAACATGCATATTTATACAAAAGGGGGTATTCTTCTTGCGGAAAGCCGCTGCTTCACCACTCCTTTTTTTTGGTATGATGTTCATTCATGACCACTGCAAAACTGATTTACTTACACGCTGTTAACAAAGTGCATTGGACTAGACTGATTCAGTGAACACTACCGACTGGTGGATCGGCTGCTCACTTCGGCGCGACGGGCAGACCGCTCGCTTAGCCAAGCTCCTCCCACCACGACCGAAACTACCATCCACCAAAGCTCTCGGAGCACTGGCTTAGAGCGCAGCCGGAGCGCTGTGTGGATGGCCCTGATCTAGATGAATTAGGCTTGACAATGCAACAAATTGAACACTGGGAAGAGAAGAGGATCCTGAGAAACAAAGACGTGAGACCTAGTCTAAAAACTTCTACACGCAAACAATACACCACAATGGATGAAGAACGGGCTGCCAGGTCAGACAGAATGAAACAGTTCTGGGAGAAGAAGAAGAAGAAGCCAAATTTGTAACTAATATTCCTAAGACTTGACTGTATATAGATTGATTATAGTGCTCCAATCACTCCCTAGGGGTTGCATGACTTTGACGTGGTGGGAGTGCTTGCGTGATCTAATGATCCTTTGGGCTATGCCGGTGGTAGCATAGCTACTGGTAGGACCTTCCTTGCCGGACAGGCCAAGGGTGAAGATCCAGACTAAAAAGCAACCCAGAACCCTCAAGTCCACAACTGCAACGAAGGCGGAGAAGATGGTCTTCGGTACGGCGGAGCTGACGAAGAGGCTGACCAGGGTTAAGAGGTCAGGACCTCCACTGCCTTGTGAACAGAAGTGGGAACTTCAAAGTCTAAGGGAAGAAACCCTGACAGAAAATCAGTAGGCCTGGATACTTAGAAGGCAGCCCCTTCTCCAGGCTTTGGGTGCTGAAGGCCAATAACCTACAAACCCGAGATTACCCTTATTACAGAAACGGAAATGAATAGAAGCCGGATGGATAAAACGGATTGGACCTTTAGCATGAAATCAGACACAAGAATTGGAATTTGGAACGTACAAACAATGTGGGTGACAGGTAGACAGGCCGAAGTATCTGGGGAGATGAAGCGCTACAGGTTGGACTTACTAGGTTTGAGTGAGATGAGATTGAGTGGGTTCGGGGAGATAAGGACCCAGGAAGGGGACACGTTGTTGTAGGCCTACTCAGGAACAGAAGGAGAACATAGAGAGGGTGTTGTTTTACTGATCACACAAAAGACAAGGAGGAGCTTGATGGAGTGGTATCCAGTCTCAAAAAGGATAATAGTAGCCCGATTTGCATCAAAAATTAGACCAATCACAGTGGTGCAATGCTATGCAACAACAGAGACAGGAGAAGAAAGAAAAGAGCAATTTTACGGCCAGTTACATCGAACCTTGATAAAAGTGAAGAAAATGGATATAGTGGTCGTGATGGGAGACTTGAATGCGAAAGTCGGAAGTGATAATCAAGGAATAGAAAATATAATGGGGAGATATGGTATAGGTACTAGAAATGAGAATGGCGACAAACTTATTGAATTCTGTAGCAACCATAGTTTGGTGACAGGAGGTACAATCTTTCCTCATAACAACTGCCATAAAGTGACTTGGTTGTCCGCGAACCATATAACGGAGAACCAGATTGACCATTTCACTATAAGCAAGACATGGCGAACTTCCCTGTTGGACATGAGGAACAAGAGAGGAGCAGATGTGGGAAGTGACCATCATTTAGTGATAGCTACGCTCCTATTGAAGATAGCAAATATTAGGCACATTCATCAAAAGGGGAGGATAAGGTACAACCTCGATAAATTAAAGGATAAGGAGGTGCAACAACATTTGTCACAAGAGTTGAGAAACCCATTTCAACAGCTGAGAGAGGAAGAAGAAGGAAAGGATATTGAACATAACTGGAAGAACATAGAGACTACCTATATCAATACACGTGAAAAGGTTTTAGGCAAGAGAGAGAGGAAGGGAGGAATGGGTTACTTCTGAGACATGGGAAACAGTGAACAGCAGGAAGGAATATAAGAAAAGACTTAACAATGCAAGGACACAAGAATAGAAAGTACAAGCTAGAACAGATTTCAACCAACTTAACAAAATAGTGAAGAGGAGCTTTCGACTTCATAAAAGAGTATTTATCAATAATTTAGCAACACAAGCAGAGATGGCAGCACAAAACAACGATAGTAGGACCCTATATCACATAACCAAAAAATTAACAGGAAAGTTGGGGCAGATGACCTCGTAGTTCCACCCCTTAAAACAACAATATCTAACTAACAGGAAAGTTCTCTAGTTTTGATAAACCTGTGAAAGCCAAAGATGGGAGATTACTGTCTACACAAAAGGAAGAACTAGAAAGATGGAGAGAACATTTTCTGGAGAAGAGCAGGAATATAGGGCTAAAAGCACAGAACCACCGTCAAGAACAGAGATACAAAAGGCTATAAACAACTAAAGAACAGTAAGGCGGCAGGTATGGACAACATTCCATCGGAAGCCTTGAAAGTAGATATGGACACTACAGTTGAGATTTAGCTCCCATTTTTTTTTTTGAGAAGCTCTGGGAAGAAGAGAAGATTCCTACAGAATGGAAGAAAGGACTATTGTTAGGTTCACTTCTCAATAAATCACATAGACTCCTCTAGAATGCATATTTTATTATTTGTTGTGGAAAGATTCACAATTCACACGAAACACACCATATTGTTTTTTGACACTGAACTTCACTGATATCAAAGACTATGTCAAAGATACTGCACTACACTCTTGTGCTTGCTGCCAACACAACATTCTCCCACCTTGAGTTGTGGAAACAACTCAACAAAACTATAAAATAACATAACACATATATATTCACAAAATAAATGAACACAGAAATAAATAAGTCACTCAAAATATCTCTTTGGTTTAACCACCACTCTCCCACTACTGGTTTTGACGAGATCAGAAGTATTAGTAGATGGTTTAACAGTCTTTGGATTTTTCTCCTTCTTCTCATTTTCATTCCGCTCAACTTGCAGTCTTAAAGCATGATCTTCTCCAGATGTCATTTCAAGTGGATACACCCTCTGTACTGGCCTCAGTAGCTCTCCTTTTGTAGTCGCCAAGCGAACAACTCTCACGACACCACCTTTGCCAGGGATGACCTCCGTCACTCTTGCCAGCGGCCAGTCTAGTCTCTTCGTGTTGTCACTGGCTACCAGTACTACTTCACCTACACAGGGTTTGTGATGACTTTCCCTAATGTGGTTCTTCTGTATTAGCTGTCCAAGATATTCATTCCTGAATCTTACCCTTAATGTTTCCTTTACTTTCTGTCTGTACCTGAATCTTCTGTCAAGTTTTATGTCCTCGATCATGTCGATATCGGGCATTCCAATCTCCTTGACTTCCTGTAGGAACATTGCAGGGGTGAGAGCCATCAAGTCTTCTCCATCATTGGACAGGT
Organism: Meconema thalassinum; assembly: GCA_946902985.2. Lineage (NCBI taxonomy): Eukaryota > Metazoa > Arthropoda > Insecta > Orthoptera > Tettigoniidae > Meconema > Meconema thalassinum. The sequence continues at coordinate 199,015,894 of OX336395.1, forward strand.
AAGTAAGTGGTCGTGAATTCATGACAGCTTCAATGTCACACAGAACAGTCATCATTTCTTGGTACGACAGACATGACCTTCCCTGAACTTTCCTGAGCATTTGTTTGAGGACACCAATCAGCCTCTCCCACCATCCTCCCCACCATGCTGCAGTGGGAGGATTGAATTTCCATTTTATTTGGTGTACAGAACTATATTCAGCAATTTTATCCCACTGAATTGTCTCCAACATATTGCAGGTGCCTTGAAAGTTTGTCCCATTGTCACTATAGACAATCATTGGCCTTCCACGTCTGGACACGAAGCGCCGAAAATCTTCGAGGAATGTTGCAGTAGCCAAAGATGTTACTAACTCCAGGTGTACTGCACGAAAAACCGCACACGTGAACATACAGACCCAGGCTTTCTCTCCACCTTTCAAAATCAGAGGCCCGTCAAAGTCGACCCCTGTTATTTCAAAAATTGACGCTTCTCTTACTCTGTCTATGGGGAGATGAGTTTGTTCTGCTTCAAGATGTTTTCCATGGTACCTTCGGCAGACAACACATGTTTTAATTGCACCCTTCACCGTTCTCCTTCCTCCAAGGATCCAATATTTCTGTCTGAGCCCACTGAGCAGAATCTGGGTTCCAGCATGACATAAGTCTTTGTGCTTCTCCCTAATGAGAGCGTGAACTGCTGTATGCTTCGCAGGAAGGATAGCAGGACAACGGAAAGCATAATCATCTTTGCGCGATATAATTTTTGTTTTCAGTCTCATCACTCCCTCATCATCCATGAAAACACATAGTGAGTTGAATCTTTCATCCTTTTCACCAACAAAACACTCCTTTTGTATGAACTTCATCACGACTTTTTCTGCTTCTGTGGTTTCTTCAATGGATAGTTCGGTAGTTCTATTATTTTTCTGTCGACAATTATACAGAAACCTCAAGATCCATCCTATCATACGAACTGTTCTACGGAAACTTGAGAAATAGTCAAGGTGCCATTCTTGGGTATTGGACTTGTCTTCTAACACCGTCATAGTGTTGACTTTCTTTTTTCTTTCTTGGAAGACTTCATCATCGTTTGTTGAAATTTCGGGGCTAGGCCATTGTGTAGTGGATTGTTTTAGCCATTTTGGCCCTTCCCACCATCTCTGTTGAAGTAACTGTTTTGTGCTACATCCCTTTGATGCCAGGTCAGCCGGATTCATGGTTCCTGGAACATGACGCCACTGTTCTATTCTGGACAGTCTTCGAATTTCTTGCACTCTGTTCCAAACGAAGGTCCCCCAAGGTTCGTCTAACTTGATCCAGGACAACACAGTCGACGAGTCACTCCAATAATAAGTAACGATTTCTTTTGCAGTTAATGTTGGCAGTACTGACGTCACTAGTCGAACCCCTATTGTAGCTGCTAATAATTCCAGGCGTGGTATGGTGATACTCTTCTTGGGTGCCACTCTTGTCTTGGCTTGTACAAATCGTAGCTCTATATTGTCAACCCTCTGTATTCGCAATAATATAACTGCAGCATACGCAGTTTGACTGGCGTCGCAGAACACGTGAAGAGATATATCTTCAACCGACTGGACACTACCGATCATACATCTAGGAATCTTAATCTCAGACAGCTGAGGTAGTTCTGCCAACCACTTCATGAATCTTCTCTTTGTTGTTTCGTCTACTCTGGTGTCCCAACCCAAGTCAGTGGACCATAGTTCTTGCAAGATTAATTTTGGACAGAGAAATACCGGACATGAGAAGCCAATAGGGTCAAACACCTTATGTGCAGCTCCTAGTATAGCTCTTTTGGTGATTACATCATATTTGAAATCGTTAACATGAGTTAGATTCAGTTCAATGGTATCTTCTCCTTTATTCCAAATGAGCCCTAGCACATGAGTAAGATTTTCAGCTGTACCATCCTGAGAATACTCCCACCCTCGGAGATTGAAAGATGCCTTATCCATTATTATGCTTGCCTCTCGCATGAATGAATGAAGATCATTTCTGTTGTTAACACTAATAGCACAGTTATCCACATAAAAACATTCTTCCAATCTTTCTATTGTCGAAGTTGAGTAGGAACTATTATCGACTGTTTGTCTCTTCAACTCGTTCAAGTGGAGTTTGATGGTTGCCGACAATAGGAACGGAGAACATGCAAGTCCAAAGACAACTCTATTGTGACGGAACACTTCTACCTTCCCTGTACTTTCCTCCTCCCACCAAAGGAATCTCAGAAAAACACGGTCTCTAGGATTGACACTTATTTGAAGAAATGCTTTTTCAACATCGGCCATCACACCGATCTCATTTTCTCTGAACTTCAGTAGCGAACTAGGGATCAACTCTATGAAGTTAGGCCCTTTTTCAATACATTCGTTCAGAGATGGAGCGTTTCTCTGCTTCGCCGAGGCATCAAAAACAGGCCTGATCTTGGTGGTGCTGTTTTCTTTGAAGACAGGTCGGTGAGGTAGATAGTGTCCACTATTCTTCAGTTCTTCTTCAGGTACCCTCTCGATGATTCCTTGCTCCAACCAACTTCGTAAGACATTATCATACTCCTGATAATGTTGTTCAGCTTGTAGTTTCTTTGTAGTGATTTCTAATCTGTGCTGAGCAATTTCTCTGTTGTCAGGGAGAGGTGGATGTTGTTCACTCCAAGGCAGACACACTTCATATCTGTTATCTTCATTTAGTCGTGCAGTCTCAAGGAAGTTATTTCTAACACGCTCATTCCTCTCGACGATAGATTCTTTCACAACAGGGTCAGTAATTCCAAGAATTTCTAAGTCCCAGAGATCAGAAATTCTTGTATGTTGGGAAAACAATGATGACACTAATAATGATGCCGAATCCCTTTGGGCCTTGTTACCTATGACTTTTCCCATTAGTGTCCACCCTAGGGAAGTCTCCACCAAAACTAGGCCACATTTTAGTTGATGTTTCCTCCCAGTGAGCACTTCACCCGCCTTATCGGCCCCAATCAGAATCTGCACAGGCCCTCGCTCTCGTACATCAGTTAAACATCTTTTCAGATCCCTTATCTCCTCACTCCAAGAACCATTCTTAATATATGGGACATCTTCACAAATAATATCTTGGCTTAAAACTTCCAGTTCCTTGGAATACTTTCCCTCCAATCGCTTTAAACTTATTCTGTAACAGTCGTGTTTTGCTTCTCGAGAACATACTCCACCAAACAAGGAATGTATTAACGTTTCCTTCCTGATTGACTGATACCCCATTTCTTCGGCTAGGTCACGTGCAATGTAGGATTTAGTAGACCCAGTATCAATGACAGCTCGTACAGTTTCTTGTTTACCCTTTCCTTTAACGACAACTGCCAGGGTTTGCAAGTACACCTCAGGAGAACAAGACACATTAGCTAAAGCCTTATCCACATTATTGCCATCCTGGAGAACCAAATTCCTGTCTCCCTCGTAATTCTGTTTGGACACACTTTCATTTTCTTTGTCACGGAGCTTATAACACATCAATACCACATGTTTACCACCACAAACAATGCACCTGACAATGGATTTACAAGCTCTACTTGCATGCCCCTTCTTTAAACAATTGAAGCAACAGTGTTTATCAGTTAAGATTTTCCTTTTCTCCCCTACAGTCATTTTTTGAGCTTTAATGCACTCTGGGCTCGAATGAGGTTTAAGACAAAAAACACACTCCTGTCTCTTAGAAACATCAGCAAACAAAGCAGAAGCAGTAGGTATATTTGGTTCAATGACATCCCTTGGTTTCTTGTCTCCCTTAATCTTAGATCCTTGGGATGTGCTAATACTAAACCCTTTCATGTTGTTGTTTGAGTCTTCAGTCTTTTGACTGGTTTGATGCAGCCCTCCATGCCTCCCTGTCCTGAGCTAATCGTTTCATCTCTACATAACTACCACACCCTACATCTGAGGCAATCTGTTTAACATATTCTAACCTTGGTCTACCCCTACAGTTCTTGTCCTCGACCCTTCCTTCCATAACTAAGCTTGCTATTCCTGGGTGTCTTAGTATGTGTCCTACCAACCTATCTCTTCTCTTCATTAGCAGTCGCCAGAAACATCTCTCCTCTCCCACTCGTCTTAATACCTCTATGTTTGTAACCCTATCTACCCATCTGATCTTCATCATTCTCCTGTAACACCACATTTCAAATGCTTCTATCCTCCTCTTTTCTGCTGCACCAATAGTCCAAGTTTCACTTCCATATAGCGCCACGCTCCAGACAAAGGCTTTCAAAAATGACTTTCTAATACCTAAATCTATATTCGATGTCAGCAGATTCCTTTTTTGTAGAAAAGCTTTCTTTGCCTGAGCCAACCTACTTTTTATATCCTCTTTGCTTCGTCCATCACTGGTTATTCTACTTCCTAAGTAACAGAAGTCTTCTACTTCCTTCAGCTTTTCACCTGTCAATTTGATCTCCATAGAGGTTTCTGATTTATTTCGGCTGCATTCCAGTATTTTTGTTTTACATTTATTAATTTTCATCATGAATTCTTTCTGTAAGATGGAGTCCATACCATTCAAAAACTCATTCAAATCCTCAGGCTTGTCGGCCAAGATGACTATGTCATCAGCAAATCTCAGAGTTGAAATTATTTCTCCTTGAATCTTCACTCCCACTTTAAATTTTTCTCTAATTTCCTTCATTGCTTGTTCAATGTAAAGATTGAAAAGTATGGGTGATAAGTTGCAGCCTTGCCTTACACCTTTCTGAATACCAGCTTCTCTCTCATGTCCTTCAACTCGAATGACTGCTGTCTGGTTTCTGTATAGATTGTATATCACCCTCCTATCCCTGTACTTTATTCCAATCAATTTCAAAATGTCAAACAATTTAGTCCAATCAACGTTATCAAAAGCTTTTTCTAAGTCTACAAAAGCCATGAACGTTCTCTTATCTTTCCTTATTCTACCTTCCAAAATCAGCCTAAGACTTAGTACAGCTTCCCTTGTTCCTACATTTCTCCTGAAACCAAACTGGTCTTCACCCAACTCCGTTTCTATCTGGCTTTCAATCCTCTTGTAAATTATCCTAGACAGGATCTTTGAAGCATGAGTAATCAAGCTGATTGTACGGTAATCTTCACATCTGTCAGCTCCCACTTTCTTTGGTATAGGGATGATTACATTCTTCTTGAAATCAGGGGGTACCTCACCTGTCTCATAAATCCTACACACCAAGTGAAATAACCTGATCAGACCTTCATCTCCTATGCAGCGTAGCAACTCAATCGGTATATCATCTATGCCTGGTGCTTTGTTCCGGCTTAAGTCTTCCAAAGCTCTATCAAATTCTGATCTCAATATTAAATCTCCCTTCGCATCCTCATCAATTTCCTCCTCCCTTTCCATTACATGATTCTCAATCTCCTTTCCCTTATACAAACTCTCTATGTAAGCTTTCCATCTCTCAACCTTTTCTTCCCTATCTGTCAGAGGCTTTCCATTTGTGTCCTTAATATTACAGCACTTAGTCTTCTTTTCCCCAAAAGTATTCTTAATCCTTCGATAAGCTGTGTCTACTTTACCTAATTTCAGACAATTTTCTATACCTGCACATTTCTCTTTCAACCATTCTTCTTTCGCTTCCTTGCACTTCTTGTTAACCTCATTTCTCAGACGTCTGTATTCTGCTTTCCCCTTCTCATCTCTTACATTCTTGTGTTTCCGCCTTTCATCCATCAATTCTAGTATATCCTGAGTCATCCACGGTTTTCTACCCATTCTTTCTTTCCTACCAATGTTTTCTTCTGCGGATTTTGTTATTTCATTCTTCAAAAGTGCCCATTCGTCTGCAATTGAAGTTTGTTTAGGGTTTTTCATTAGTCCTTCCTTTATACTCTTCTTGAATCTTTCGTTTACATCCTTCTCTTTCAGTCTGTCTATTGCCCACCTTTTTGGCTTTTGACTTTTCTTCAGTTTCTTCAACTTTAATCTGCATTTCATTACGACCAGATTGTGGTCAGAGTTTATGTCAGCACCAGGATATGCTTTACAATCCAAAATCTGGTTTCGAAACCTCTGCTTGACCATAATGAAGTCGATTTGGTAACGCCCTGTATCTCCTGGTCTCATCCATGTGTATATTCTTCTATTGTGGTTATTGAATAAGGTGTTCGCTATGACCAACTCATGCTCGGTGCAGAATTCTACCAGCCTGGTTCCTCGATCATTCCTTTCACCTAATCCGAAATCTCCTACTATTTTCCCTTCTCTCGCTTTTCCTACCACAGCATTCCAATCTCCCATTACTATAACATTTTCATCACCCTTGATATACCTCAGAATTTCGTCTATTTCTTCGTAGACCTTTTCAACATCCTCATCATCAGCTTGACTGGTTGGCATATAGACTTGTACCACTGTGGTGCAGGTAGGTTTAGTATTGATTTTTGCTACAATAATCCGTTCACTGTATTGTTCATAATATTCCACCCGCTGTCCAAGTTTCCTACTCAATATGAGGCCAACCCCTGCTTGGCCATTGTTTGATTTAGTGCTAATGACCCTATAGTCTCCTGACCAAAAGTCCTGTTCTTCCTGCCAGCGCATTTCACTAATCCCAACCAAATCCAACCTCAACCTATCCATTTCCCTTTCTAAGTTTTCTAACCTTCCACTTCCTAGCAGACTTCTAACATTCCACGCTCCGATCCGTAGAATGTCAGATTTCCTCTTTGTCACTTCTGTGATGTTAACCCCCTCTCGAGTAGTCCCCACCCGGAGATCCGAACGGGGGACTAGTTTACCTCCGGATTGAAATTTTACAAGGGAGGAGGCCATCATCACATGTAATTATGCATAGAGAGGTGCATATCCTCGGGAATAGCATACGGCTGTAGTTCCCCGTTGCTTTCAGCCGTGCAGCAGGACGCAGTGTAGCCTTTCATAGCCAATGAAATTCTTTCTTCACTTACTACTTCATTTTGAAGAAAAGCCATAAGCTGCTGCAAACGATCTTTGGATACGGAATCACACCTGAAGGAAGTATTCCTCTGCCATGCTCTTAATAGGTCTTCTGGCAAAGATGATTCACTTAGGGGATACAGCATTGCAGTACATTTTTCTGTAGTAACGACTAAACTTTCCAGCGATGTGACTCTAATTTATCATACAAGCTACTCAGTGTTGTCCTTTCTTTGGAATTGACTGCATTCGTCAATACTAGTTTGCGCAATTCACGAACATAAACTTCCACCTGCAAGTCCTCTCTACCAAATCGAGCTTGAAGACTCTCTATAGCTTTGTCATAATTCTCGGCAGTGGGTGGAAAACTAGTAACTAATTCATATGCTCTGGAACCTTCTGTCATAGCCTGAATTAAATATTGGAATTTATCTTCCTTCCCAATGTCCTCATCCTCGTGAATTTTACGGAACTGGCTCCAAAAATATAACCAATCAATTATTTCACCAGAAAATTTCTTAAATTCTATTCTTGGAAGTCTATATTTCTTTTTATCACAAACATTGTCATTCACTACACTTTGTGGAGGGGTAATGGAAACAACGGGATTCATAAAACGTGTTGCTTTTGTTCTACAGCTAAGGAATTTGTGTTTGTAATCATCAGCTGATTCACATCCCGTTTCTATTTCATCATCCTCACACTCGTCGTCTATCATCTGTTGAAATATTAATCCATCTAAATTAGAAATATCATCATACTTTTCTTGAAGGATTTCAAGTTGCACTTGCACTTTTTCCGTTTCAGTTTGATCATCTTCTAACAACGCCATTAGTTGATTGTGTGAGCGCGTAAATAACCGCCGCTTTACGGTTCTTTCTTTAGCGAGTCTTTCCATCTTCTTTCTTCACGGGAGCCTTTTACTATGAATGAGTCCTGTCACGGTCGCCATAAAATGTTAGGTTCACTTCTCAATAAATCACATAGACTCCTCTAGAATGCATATTTTATTATTTGTTGTGGAAAGATTCACAATTCACACGAAACACACCATATTGTTTTTTGACACTGAACTTCACTGATATCAAAGACTATGTCAAAGATACTGCACTACACTCTTGTGCTTGCTGCCAACACAACAACTATTGATCAAGCTTCCGAAGAAAGGAGATTTATTGGAATGTGACAACTGGAGAGTGATTACTCTCATTTCAATCCCAAGTAAGGAACTCTCGCAAGTAATTCTAGAAAGGATAAAACAGAGAGTTAATTTAAGGCTGAGGAAAGTACAAGCAGGATTTAGAGAAGGCTTTTCTTGTACAGACCGGATCAATACGCTGCGCATAATTATAGAACAATCAACGGAACTGCAATCGTCACTGTACCTACTATTCGTTATTTCGAAAATGCGTTTGATAGTATAATGAGAGAGAAGATTTGGCAAGCCATGAAAGAGTTTGGGATTCCAAAGAAAATTATAAAGATTACTCATGAAATGTATGAGAATTACACCTGTCAAGTTTTACATCAGGGGATGCTGTCGGAGCCCATTCCAGTAAATACAGGAGTTAAACAAGGATGTTTGCTGACTCCAATACTGTTTCTCATGGTGCTGGATCTTATCAAAAAGAAAGCAATGAATTGCCGAAGAGGTATCCAGTGGGGACTAACAGACAGGTTAGGGGATCTGGAGTTCGCAGACGACCTGTGCTTGCTAGCCAGCAGTTACAAAGATATGGAAGCAAAGCTGAATGATTTAAGAACTGAAGCATCTGAGGAGGGATTGAAGATCAATGGAAGGAAAACTAAGGAGATGCGCCATAATAATCGAAATAAGGTATCATTATTTCTCGGGAATCAAGAGATCGATCAAGTCAAACAGTTTTGCTACCTGGGAAGTATGGTCACCACTGTGGGAGGTACTATGGAGGTTATAGGAAATAGAATAAATAAGGCTAAAAGAGCATTCGCAATGTTGAGACCAATCTGGAAAAAAAGGGAACTTAACACCTATACCAAACTTTACATCTTCAATTCAAATGTCAAGTCAATATTGTTAGAAATATGTAACCCAACAGGTGATCTATGGTTTAAATTAAGCGCCATGAAGCGCAACGCCATTGGTGGCTGTTCTATTATCAATTAATTTGATAACATTGGTCCGGCCAGATCAAACATAAAATGCCAGCGTTTCGCCCCAGTGTGCCGTTGGGCTCGTAAGTTGGTACAGACACACCTCACCAATACGCATGGCTAGCACATACTGAGAAGGCCATCACAAGACACAAAATACAAGTAGTATTGACGTCACGAGTGATGCCAATGTGCTACAGAAGCCAAGCTCCCTTTCATAAAACAAAAACCTTACCTTGGCAATCCAAATAGGTTATGAATATTCCCAAATGAGAATATGATGTAATTTCCGTTTGATCAGATAAATTATCAATTAATTTGATAACATTGGTCTGGCCAGATCAAACATAAAATGCCAGCGTTTCGCCCCAGTGTGCCGTTGGGCTCGTCAGTTGGTACAGACACACCTCACCAATACGCATGGCTAGCACATACTGAGAAGGCCATCACAAGACACAAAATACAAGTAGTATTGACGTCACGAGTGATGCCAATGTGCTACAGAAGCCAAGCTCCCTTTCATAAAACAAAAACCTTACCTTGGCAATCCAAATAGGTTATGAATATTCCCAAATGAGAATATGATGTAATTTCCGTTTGATCAGATAAATTATCAATTAATTTGATAACATTGGTCCGGCCAGATCAAACATAAAATGCCAGCGTTTCGCCCCAGTGTGCCGTTGGGCTCGTCAGTTGGTACAGACACACCTCACCAATACGCATGGCTAGCACATACTGAGAAGACCATCACAAGACACAAAATACAAGTAGTATTGACGTCACGAGTGATGCCAATGTGCTACAGAAGCCAAGCTCCCTTTCATAAAACAAAAACCTTACCTTGGCAATCCAAATAGGTTATGAATATTCCCAAATGAGAATATGATGTAATTTCCGTTTGATCAGATAAATTATCAATTAATTTGATAACATTGGTCCGGCCAGATCAAACATAAAATGCCAGCGTTTCGCCCCAGTGTGCCGTTGGGCTCGTCAGTTGGTACAGACACACCTCACCAATACGCATGGCTAGCACATACTGAGAAAGCCATCACAAGACACAAAATACAAGTAGTATTGACGTCACGAGTGATGCCAATGTGCTACAGAAGCCAAGCTCCCTTTCATAAAACAAAAACCTTACCTTGGCTGGCATTTTATGTTTGATCTGGCCGGACCAATGTTATCAAATTAATTGATAATTTATCTGATCAAACGGAAATTACATCATATTCTCATTTGGGAATATTCATAACCTATTTGGATTGCCAAGGTAAGGTTTTTGTTTTATGAAAGGGAGCTTGGCTTCTGTAGCACATTGGCATCACTAGTGACGTCAATACTACTTATATTTTGTGTCTTGTGATGGCCTTCTCAGTATGTGCTAGCCATGCGTATTGGTGAGGTGTGTCTGTACCAACTGACGAGCCCAACGGCACACTGGGGCGAAACGCTGGCATTTTATGTTTGATCTGGCCGGACCAATGTTATCAAATTAATTGATAATTTATCTGATCAAACGGAAAATACATCATATTCTCATTTGGGAATATTCATAACCTATTTGGATTGCCAAGGTAAGGTTTTTGTTTTATGAAAGGGAGCTTGGCTTCTGTAGCACATTGGCATCACTCGTGACGTCAATACTACTTGTATTTTGTGTCTTGTGATGGCCTTCTCAGTATGTGCTAGCCATGCGTATTGGTGAGGTGTGTCTGTACCAACTGACGAGCCCAACGGCACACTGGGGCGAAACGCTGGCATTTTATGTTTGATCTGGCAGGACCAATGTTATCAAAAATTAATTGATAATTTATCTGATCAAACGGAAATTACATCATATTCTCATTTGGGAATATTCATAACCTATTTGGATTGCCAAGGTAAGGTTTTTGTTTTATGAAAGGGAGCTTGGCTTCTGTAGCACATTGGCATCACTCGTGATGTCAATACTACTTGTATTTTGTGTCTTGTGATGGCCTTCTCAGTATGTGCTAGCCATGCGTATTGGTGAGGTGTGTCTGTACCAACTGACGAGCCCAACGGCACACTGGGGCGAAAAGCTGGCATTTTATGTTTGATCTGGCCGGACCAATGTTATCAAATTAATTGATAATTTATCTGATCAAACGGAAATTACATCATATTCTCATTTGGGAATATTCATAACCTATTTGGATTGCCAAGGTAAGGTTTTTGTTTTATGAAAGGGAGCTTGGCTTCTGTAGCACATTGGCATCACTCGTGACGTCAATACTACTTGTATTTTGTGTCTTGTGATGGCCTTCTCAGTATGTGCTAGCCATGCGTATTGGTGAGGTGTGTCTGTACCAACTGACGAGCCCAACGGCACACTGGGGTGAAACGCTGGCATTTTATGTTTGATCTGGCCGGACCAATGTTATCAAATTAATTGATAATTTATCTGATCAAACGGAAATTACATCATATTATCATTTGGGAATATTCATAACCTATTTGGCAGTTCTATTTACGAGAATGTTCTCGTTGATTCATTTGTCTGCTTTTGTATACATACGCCTGTATGTTACCTAGTCGTTCAGTTCGTATTAAATGTTTATCCTGAATATACGCCCAGTCTTCATTCCCCTGCCATATACTTCTACAAATATTGCTCTACGGGTGTGAAACTTGGAAGACCAACAAACAACTCATTAACAGACTCCAAATATTTGTGAATAGATGCTTGAGGAATATCCTGAGGATATGGTGGCCACAAGTTATCTCCAATGAAGAGCTATGGAGAAGAACACAGCAAACACCCATTTATATTGAGATTCGTCGTAGGAAATGGAAATGGATTGGGCATACATTACGTCGAGATGGAGAGAACATAGCAAAACAAACCCTGGAATGGAATCCACATGATAGTAGGCGAAGAGGCAGACCAAGGAACACCGGAGGAGGAGTGTAATAACAGAAGGAATGGAGAAAGGAGTGAAGACCTGGAACGAGATTAGGAGAATGGTGCAGAACAGAGTCTGATGGCGGAAATTCATCGACGCCCTATGCTCCACTTAATAGATAGAGGAAATAAGTCAACTATATCAGTAAGTCATAGTGCTCCAATGTGGGCATAAAATAAATGAGGAAAAAAAAAAGTAAACTACTTGCTATCAATAAAATAAACATGATGTCTTCACTATGGTTACTAAGAGGTTCCAATGAAAAAAATAACAGAAGGAAGTTGAATATACACATTCAAGGATCACATTATGCCTATTTTTAATTTGTAAAACCTTTCATTGCCATTAAGTCTACATCAAAAAAATGATGATAATCTGTAGAATTATTATTCTTGTATCAGAAGCATACATATTAAACACAGCTACGGTATATTATTTTTGCCCGCCACTTCCAATGCTTTTTCTGTTCCTTGATGAAAATCGTCTTCTGTACGGGAGGCTGGATATAGTCGACATTGAAGCCCACTCCTATCTTGATCAGTGTAGTTTACCAAATTATTCTGTGGAATGAAGTGCAAGTATAGTACAGTAATGTCACTCATATCCATTTATGTTTTATGGGTCATATACCAAGTCATCATCATCTACCTCGTTATGACAAAAGTACTGTCCGCGCATTATATCTCTGCCGGCGACGTACGTCATCACTTCCAGGAAAGGTCTATCGACTGTACTAGCCTCAGCAAAAACATTTCTATAATCACTATTGTATTTATAATTATTATTGACATCGCCATGAACAGTTATCCTTAATACGTACTGGTCAAAGTTGTCATAACAGTATTACTTCTCGCACGAGTTTTATCAGGAGTTGCAAACAAGTTCGATTCTCCTTCATCAATATCGCCCAACTCTCTCTTTATAAACAGAACCGTTCTTTTAGATACACCTTCTAGATAGCCTGTGCTTGGTTAACAGGAATATTGAAATCACCGCAAGCCACTTCATTTTCCATGAATTTTAGCACATTAGCCACCATCTCCCTACTTTGGCTGTTCAGTTTCTTGGTTTTAACTTTAGAGATGACAGGTGCCATCTTTAACTTGACTTAAAAATGTAACTTAAAAAAATAACACCAGCTTAACACATTAAATTATAAAAAAAAAAGTCAACCCCTGGCACTATCCAGCCCATGACGGGCTAAGGCTGACCAAGCGACCGCTGCCCAGCCATTCGGCCTGCATATATTGGGGTGACACGTGATCTGCGTGTCGGGTCCCCTCGGCCGTTAATCTTAGTTTTCGTGATCGGGGCGCTGTCTCACTGTCAGACAGCTACTCAATTGTCCTCACGAGGCTGAGTGCACCCCGTTCCAACCCTCACGTTAGTTTTAAAATCCCTGACGGAGCCGGGGATCGAACCCGGGGCCTCCGGGTGAGAGGCAGGCGCGCTACCCCAACACCACGGGGCCGGCACATTAAATAATGCAAAAAAAATAATTCAACGGTACTGCCGAACTACATACACTGACAATAGTCTGGCAAGTACGAGGGCTGTTTTTTAATTAAGGGCCGTTTTTTTATTTAAAATTAACCGATCATTTTATTTTGAAACCACATTTATTTTTAGGTTTTACATACCTTCCTCTATTTTTCTACTTAGTTGCCTTGTTTATTTTGGCACTTGTCATACCTTAAAACTAAGTTCTAAAATCCCTCTGCATAAAAGTTTGCCGCCTGCTCTGACAACCAAGAATTCACACTTGAGGAAAATCCATTGATAGAGTGGTTATCATGAATCTTCGGTCCTCGTGAATTTTCGTGTCAATTGCAGTCAACAAGTCATCTGAGATCACAGACCTGAGCGTTCATCGTCATGAACATTTTCACGGCCACTTTAGAACTCGCATACCCATTTTCGCACTTTACCTTCCGTTATTGCATTATCATCATGCACCTCACAAAGCTGACGATGAATGTCTGTAGCCGACATGTTTCTTGCACTCAAAAAAGTATCACAGATGGTACCTCACAAGCGGCGGGCGAATCAATAATCTTGAACATTGTAAAGATGCACAGTTCAGCGTACAGGTTAGCTACACTGTTGCAACTGACGCCTGCTTGTTCGCCAAGGATGCCGGGAGGATGCGTGCATGCTTGTTGCGGAGTGCGTACTGACTACGGGCTTTGAAAAAAAAATGGCCCTTACTTAGAAAATAGCCCTCTTACTAATGAAATGTGCTGACTGCATCAGGCTAAGTCGGCCGAGTATACCGTATTGTATCGTCCAGGCGCGGATTCAAGGGGGGGGGGGGGGGTCACAGGGGTCATGACCCCCCCAAACGGGGACCAAATTTTTTTGCAAACTCAAAAAACAAAAACACAATAATCAGACAAATAAAACTTAACGAATTTTAATTGAAAAACAGGTTTATTTTTCATTTTATACAATACTGAAAATATCTTGATTGCAATTATTATGTTCTGTTACAACTGTACATATTTACAACTTCATACCTGTTATATAAAAACGATTATTTATATAACAAAATCAACTTGTCTATTTTGTTTAGCAAACCTTGTGATTACCGAATCGATGTCTATAGTGATGTCACGATGAATGTGCAGCAATGCACGGATAGGAATTTGGGGCTTTTTACACACCAAAAAATGTTGCCGACGTCCAAACTGCAAGCTTGGTTGGCAATTTAAGCTATGACTTTCTCCCTCTGTCGGTACCAACTCGACTTGCCGAAACTGTAACGTACCTTGATACTTTTCTCGAAGCTCGATGTAAAAGTCGCAAAACACGCCGTTGCAATTTGTACGAATATTTTTGGTGCACTAAACGCATCAAATTTCTATCCATGTAGCTTGCAAAAAAATTGGTCTGGTTTTGTACGTTTGGTTATTTTGTGATTGCGTTCGTTGTTAGTGATACCATTTTTCTGAACAATTTCGATTATGTGACCCCTCCCCAAAACCAAACTCTAGATCCGCGCCTGGTATCGTCAAAACTCCCGAGCCCCAACATGAGGGGCAATGTCACGTAAATAGGAGTAGAGAAATTGACAGGTCGATGATACTTCATATTCTTAGAAATACAACGGTCATCAGAGGCAGAGATATAATGCACGGACAGTACTGAAGTCAATGAACAATTTAATAATTTGTAAATACATTTAAATTATAAGTAATTATAAGTGTTGATCATGAAGTTGAAGTTTGTAGTTTTACGTGACCGTTAATCTTGCGATCATGAGCCACAAGGCCCTCTTTTTACGTGGAATCCGAACCACAACACATGGCATTTAAACTTTGAAAATCTCACGTGCATTGACTGGGAATCGAACCCGGTTCGCCAAGGTGAAAGGCCAAGAGCTTGACCGCTGCGTCACCACGCATCTTCCCCACGCTTCTTCCCCACCCCTCCTTCCCCTTGCCACCCCACCCCCTCCTACAGGGAGTATTCTCCTGAAAAAAGAAAAAAAGACATTTCAAGGAGACTAACTGTGGGATTTGAACCCTTCTACCTTGCACATTAACGAGCCATCAGTCCAGGTCAATAATAATATCTAGAATAGTAACACTGTATATTGTTTTTTGAATGGAAGAAAGCATATTTTATTGAAAGTATTTTAAAATATTATTTTGTATCTAAAATACATTTTGGGAGTATTTTGCCTATCTCTGACTATACTACCGGTATGTTAGTAGCCTGCAGTGGGCTTTTTATTCCAGAATTGGATTTCCACGCTAAGTTTGACTGCGATATAATGACAACGGTTCAATGATTGTTACCTGTTCGAAGCAAAGTAGGATACATTTTCTTATTGTTTATTTAGGATAAATGAATACATCCACCCTCTCGTTGGGCCTGGTGTGGTAGCTATGTAGAGATAAAACGGTTAGCTCAGGAGAGGACGCCATGGAGATCTGCATCTAACCAATCAAAAGACTGAAGACACACACAGCACGTGGTAGTGTAGTAGTCATTATGCTGAGGGTTAGGAAAGAGGTGGATCCGGGCTTACGTTAGGAAGCATTCTGGCATGCGCCTGGAGTAGATGTGGGAAACCACTGAAAACCACTTCCAGGATGACTGAGGTGGGAATCGAACCATCCTTTCTTCAGTTTTGCCTCTAGAGGCTGAGTGTTTCAGCCCTGATACCAGAATTAAAATTTCTTGACAGGGCCGGGAATCATACCCAGACCTCCAGAGCGACAGCCAAGAATGCTAGCTGCTACAAGTAGGGCGGCAAAAATCTACAGCAAAGTTGTATGATGTTGGATCGTGAAAGATCTCTCGTATTACATTTGGTGATTAGGGTCTAAAATTAATTAAATCTCAGTCACATGTAGCTCAGTAGAATTCAGGTTTTCACTACCAGATGGCAGTGTTAAACAGAACGTTGACATTGGAGTTTGGAACGCCTCAATGGATTCAAGTCAAAAGATCTACAGCAGGTAGCTGAGACCATAGGATAATGATGATTATTATTAGGAGGAGTAGTAGTAGTAGTAGTAGTAGTTGTCCTTGTATGAGTAATCCGCAGCGTTTCATTGAACTCCATTACCAGAAGGAGGAGCTGGATGTTCAGAGATCGAAAGTTTTAATCCCGCCACTAACAGAGGCATAAAAGCCCGGCACAATGAAGTGGAAGGAATGCCGTGCTTAGCTGTGGTCCCCCGGTCACCAACCCACACCCTACTATTTTTTAGCCCTTGGGAGAGATACAAGAGATATGAATGTGGGAGATGTGTAGGAAGTTTGTTAGGATATGGATCTTTTAAAGATGCGAGCATACTGAAATACCTTGACCGTAAATAGTAATAAGATTCAGGTGAGCTTAGGGCTTTTCACGATATGGTATGATTAACGGTAGAATAACTATTCTCCCAAAGAGTGAGTCAGTCCTGACCGTCCTGGCCTATAAAATTAGCAATATTCAGTCCGAGCTGCAGCTGAGACAATTCAGCGGCCCTACGCTGCAATAAACAGAACACTGGTAGTGACCTACTCTTTATCTCTGCTATAATACAGTACATCTCAATGTAGAAACAACCAATTGGGATGGCAGTTTATAGAAATTCTACTTTGGGGAATGCCAAGATCGTTATGTGTAGTGTTTGTCCAATAGCATATGTTATTCTTGTAAAGTTTTGTAGTGTGTGTGTATTTGTAACTGAGGCTAGGAGTTAGGAATCATCCCGACATTTCCATGGAGTAGAAGTGGGGAAACCATGGAAAATCACTTCTAGGATATCTGAGATGGGAACGGAACCAACCTTCTCTCGGTTTTGCCAATCAAGGTAGAGTGTATTTCGTTCTAGTCCTCAAACCACCGGTTTGAGTCCTGCTTAATAGACTTGGTGTTTGTCTTGTTCTTATTATGTAAGATTGTTTTTGTACAACCTTTATCATAATACCAATAGAAAATTGAGGCTGGCTGTGTAGCTCTGTAAGACCTGATAGCTAAATTACTGTATCTCTATAGAAATGAATGTTACCTGATAGTATATTAGGTATCCATAGGCTACAAAAGAATGTTTGTTTGTTCATCTTTTATCCGTTCATATACCATTCATCCCATTGTGATGAAGCTTTAGTGAGTTGTTGTGCACACTCCCATGACAGTTTCTGAATAAGGAAATCCACTCTACAATAGATGGCGCATGAGTCGTTTCAACAAATGATCTTTTCTGAATTGCGCGCACACCCGCGAAGTAAATCCATTTCATAATAAGTAGCACGCGAATCATTTTAACAAATAAGTGTAGGCTATTTCATACAGTTTAGCGGCAGTTTCTGTGTTTTCGTTGTATGATTTTCTCAATGCGTTTCAATACCATTCCTCCGATTGCGATGATACTTTGGTGAATTGTTATGCTCATGCCCACAAAGCTTTCTGAGTTAGTAAATCCATTTTTCAATTGGTGATGGACGAGTCGTTTCAACAAGTGAGTGTTGCTGCGCAAATTATTCCAACAAATTAACTTTGGTGAGTTGTGCGCAAGCACGTGAAGTCTTCTGTATAAGCTGGGCCCGGATAATTTTGTGCTTAACTTTTCATAAATATGTATTTATATGCTTAGTGGAAAATATATGATAGGGGTATCCAAAATATGTTTGTAAATTTGTCATATTTATGTCCCCCAGTTACTCAAAATAGTTGAAACGTACAGCTGCTTGAATAATCCAGTCGACAGTACAAATATTCCCACTTAACAGTGTACTGTGTCAGAGTAATAGTTCTTACGCAGTGTTGACTCGTCAGGGAGAGGAAGTTCGACGTAGGCCTACATTTCTAACGTACCATGTAGTACTGGATGCTGCAATTTATTTAGTGGTATATCAGCCGCAAGAAATGCATGACAAATATCTTGTTAGAACTGGCTGTTTGCTGGACCATGTCTCACATCTCGCAGTTTGGGAAGCAAACGTTGTGTCGCTTCTTTAACGATGCACATTTCACGTTTTGCTGTGTAAATTGCAAACGCATGTCTGCCGCTACAGGTTCCTCACAAATGTTACAAAATAATACAGTTCTGTCAGTCCCATGAAGGGCCTAGGCCTACCAAGCGACGAGCCATTTGGCCTCAGATATTGGGGTGATGCATGATCAGCGCATCGGGTACCCTCGGCCGTTAATCCTGGTTTTCGTGTCCGGGGTGCTGCCTCACTGTCAGACAGCTACTCAATTGTCCTCACGAGGCTGAGTGCACCCCGTTCCAGCCTTAACGTCGTTTTTAAAATGCCTGACGGAGTCGGGAATTGCGCGCTACCCCAACAACACGGGACCGGCCTAATTTAATTTTATTGTTACATACCGAATTTGATCATAATGACATTTTGTTTTTACATATTTTTGCCTTTTTAAATGTAAAAAAATACATATTCTGTCTCTTTATTTTACATATTTGATCATAATGAGATTTTCTTCTTCTTCTTCTGTTTCTATGGCCTCATTGGACCACTTCAGTCAATCATTTCTTGGTCCTCTTCTTCAGTAATTCCTTTCCGAGTTGCCCAGTAGCTTTTCATTCACTCTGAACTTCTCAGGCGTTCCTCATCTGTAAATACCCTTTTTATTGTATTAGGTTTGTCTATTTTTGCCTGAAATCTAATTTTTATATCTTTCAGGTTTTTTTAAAAATTTTTGTTTTGTTTTGCAAGTCATACAAGGTTATTTCTAATTCTTTTATATCTTCTCTAATTTCCTTAATCCACCCTACTTGTTGTTTCATATTCCAAAGTTTCACTACAATTTTTCTAGATAATCTGGTTTTCGGCTCATAATGAGACCAAAAAAAGAAATCCGTTTCTTCCGTTTAGTATCTGTATTTAACAAATTCACAAAGAAATTTGATAAAATGGTCCGGCTAGCTCAAAACAGTTGCCAGCTTTTCGCCCCAGTGTACCAATGGGCTCTTCAGTTGGTTATGGTACACCTCACCAAGACGCGTGGCTAGTACATACTGTGAAGGCCGCTGCAAGGCACAAAATGTCGCCACGAGCAGCGCCAATGTACTACGGAAGTCGAAACTTCCCTTCAAAAATAATGTTAGCTTACCTTGCTAATCCATACTGGAAATATCTGTTCCCAAGGAAACAGGATGCAAATTGTCCGATTGAGCTATGTACATTAACAAATTCACAAAGAAATTTGATAAAATGGTCCGGCTAGCTCAAAACAGTTGCCAGCGTTTCGCCCCAGTGTACCAATGGGCTCTTCAGTTGGTTATGGTACACCTCACCAAGACGCGTGGCTAGTACATACTGTGAAGGCCACTGCAAGGCACAAAATGTCGCCACGAGCAGTGCCAATGTACTACGGAAGTCGAAACTTCCTTTCAAAAATAATGTTAGCTTACCTTGCTAATCCATACTGGAAATATCTGTTCCCGAAGGAAACAGGATGTAAATTGTCCGATTGAGCTATGTACATTAACAAATTCACAAAGAAATTTGATAAAATTTCCAGTAGAATCTGTATATCACTTCATTTGGTACTATCTGCCACTGTACATCTTTCTGATATTTTTTATTTATGCATGTTCTAGCTATTCTTCTTTCTACTTTTAAAATTTTGTTGATTCTGTTTTTCTGAGTAACTTTAAAAAGAGTTTTGCTTCCATATGTCACCTCTGGTTGAACCACAGTCTTGTAATGTTTTAATTTTGTTGCGATTGATAGACATTTTCTTTTATATGTAGACCATGTTAATTTTTGGGCTTTTATCATTTTATTAGTTCTTTCTAGCCATGCAGGGTTCTCATTCAAGTTGTAAGTTATAATTTCTCCTACGTATTTAAATTCCTTCACTATTCTAACTTTCTTGTTATTTACTGTTATGTGATTGATTACAAGTGGATTTGCTACCATTATCTCAGTCTTTTCAAATGATATCTGAAGTCCAATTTTTTGTGCTATATTTTGTAGGCTTATTATTTGATTCCGGAGGAGTGTGAGAAGCATGTTATGGAGCAAGGACGTCCCTCAGAACAGTAAAAAGATCATATATAGGACGTACTATGTCCCTATCCTGATGTATGCCTCGGAGACCTGGGTTATGAAAGGAAGGGAGAAGAGCAAAATACAGGCCAGTGAGATGAGGTTCTTGAGAAGCAGTATTGGAGCTACAAAGATGGACAGAATAAGAAATGAGAGGACCTGAGAATTAATGAAGGAGGAACCATTACAGGATGGTAAGGTGAGTTGGGGTAAGTGCATACCCAAAAAATGCAAGTGCAACTTTGAATTTTAAATGCATCTAAACTAGTTGCAATACCAAACCAAGACTTTTCTGCATATTGACTGGTTAATTGTGTGTGACTGATGCATCTTGTATGTTTGCTTCGAGAATGTATATTCCATTAGGAAATGAAATATCACTATAATGTCCAGGGTACGCACTTGCCCCGTGATATGGGGCAAGTGCAACTCTAGCCTATATTCTTCCATTAAATGTTTTACACATAATCGCGGGGCAAGTTCGTGTTCTCTACTTATTAAGCTATTAGATGCATATTTCAGAATTTATAAAGTTATGTTTTCTATTAAATTCTTCACCTTAGAATGTTGGGGTGTGTAAGATGCAAAATTACAGCCATTGGAAAACATCACAAGAATATAAAAATTAAAGACAAAAACTGGTGTTTACTTACATTTTATTAGTAGGTACGTTGCTTAGGGTTCAACGCAATTTATTAACGTAACAGTAACTAAAAACAAATTGTAAAATCAAGTTAAGTTATACCAAATAAGTACAAGGAAAATAAATGTCGACAGAAGATACACTGTATCAAGGCACATTAAAAATTGTTTATCAAATTTTTAAAATAAAGAAACGCAAATTAAACATTGTCACTAACAGTAGATATTCATTTAAATAACAACATGATGTGTTTAAATCTCCTTATTAATAAATCAAAAGTAAGTTTCATTCGTGGTCCATCATAAAAAATCGTCAAATTAAGTTTCACTATTACCCATTCACTGAATGTTGTTCTGAGTAAAGGAAATGGGAAACAACAGTTTTCCCCTGCGGTCTACAGATGGCGGAGGGAGAATAGACACTATTTCGTCTTCTAAAATATCACTGATATCATCATTGTTTGGATACGCACTTGCCCCGTTGGGCAGGGACGAACTTACCCCGCATACTTGTTCTGACGGGACAAGAGCAACCCCCCATGTTTTTGTAATTAGTTACGTGGTATTTCTCTGATTAAATATGTTTATGAAAAGAGTATACTTATAACTTTTAAACTTTCCATAAATGAAGTTATTTCAATGAGCGATGGTCCAGATACAGCGTGGATTCGGGAAGCACGGTGAACTCTGATGCTTCGTTGACGGCATTACTTTCGGAACTGGCCTATACATCCGCTTGTTAGACTTGCAGCTAATGGGCGAGCAGAGCCACCAGCATCAGAGACCTCTTTCGGTCAGTGAAATAACTACTTGTAGAGATTCTTCTGGTCTCTTCGCTTAATGCCACGAAACGGTGCAGCGGAGTCGAGTTGGGATTCTCCGTGCGTCTGGACGTGGTGTGTTAGTGCTCTTGGTGTTTCGTACCGCGTGTGTTCGGAGTGTACCATAGTCTACTTATTTCTTTCTTCCTTATTGTGTGATTATTATCTTTAGAGTAAACCTTTCGTTGTCTTTCCCGGTAATCTAGTGCATGCTGTAATGGCGTCCTCTAGTGACGGTGGATTGCATGCTCGACCACCTGATTCTGAACTCCAGCATTTTACTACGGATGTAGTCCCTCTTACGGCACCTTTTCAACCTCAAATGGATACCGAAAATTCTGCTCCTTCTCCAATTACTCCATCGGATCGTCCCAGATCCGACATCTTCATTTGCCCTGATATTTCTGCGGTTTACACTCCTAATCATATGGGGCCGTATATCGTACATGTCGAGTCTACTAATCAAGGGAGGTTGGGGAACTTACATCCCATGAGTCTTGGCCGAACCTTTTACGATCGCAAAATTACAGGTATCACCTGTATTCAACGAAAAGGTCGTAATCGGGTACAAATTAAATTTAATTCAGCTGCCCATGCAAATGATTTCATGTCGCATTCTATTCTGAAGGAACGCAATCTTAAAGCTTTCATACCCTCTTCCAGTATTCAGAGAGTAGGGGTTGTCCGTGGAGTAGATTTAGACCTCTCTCTTGAAGATATCATGAAATTTATTGAAACTCCGATACCCATTGCTAAACTTCAACGTATGACTAGGAGAGTGACCAGAGACGGCCGCACTGAATATGTTCCCACAGGGACTGTAAAAATCACCTTTGCGTCTCAAAATTTGCCTAGAGCTGTTTCCCTTTTTAACGTTTACCTCGAAGTAGAAATATTTGTATTTCTACCCATCATATGTCAGAGATGTCAACGTTATGGTCATGTAGGCCTCAATTGTCGAGCGAAATCGCCAAGATGCCGCAAATGCGCTCAGTCCCATTTGACGGCTGATTGCACTAGTGTACTCTCCTATTGTGCTCATTGTCTACAGAATCATCCTTGTGGTTCTGCTAGATGTGACTTCCATCAACAACAAATAGCAATCAAACGCCAAATGTGTCTGAATAATCAAACTTATGAGGAAGTAACCAAACATCAACCGCTCACAGTCAATCCCCTGTATACTCCGCAACAATTCCCTTCATTAGCGGCAACTACTACTCCGTTTGTATCTTCCCAAGCTCTTCCCAATTCTCTACCAACAGAGGGGATTGCTAAAAAGCGGAAATTCACTGCTGTTCTGTCACGTTCTCCCAAATTACCCAACCCTCCGGGGTATGACCATCAGGCCTATCAGGCGATTTTACATCCTCCCACCCACTCTGCTTCTCGGTCCCTTGCTGGACCGTCTTCATTGAACCCACCTCCCCCTACCTCGTCCGATCCGCTACCGCCTGCCGGTATGCCCACAGAATTGTATACTGATTATACTCAATTACTCGCGTTATTAGGTACCAACGCTCAATGGCAAATGTTATTGAAAAAATTATTTTTCAACTTTTTAACTTTTTTACCCCCACAATCGCATGTTTTCCCCGTTAAATCCCCGATAACTCCTGAACCCCATCCCTCTCCATTAGATGCGTCTCCTTCAATGGAATTGTCGGAGCCTGCTCCACAAAAAGCATGAACTTATTCTACTTGTACAGGAATTCAATCCTGATATCATATTAATTCAGGAAACTTGGTTACCGTCACATTTCACTTTTTATCTCCCGAATTACCACATTGAACGCAGTGATGGCACTCCCTATGGGGGAGTCATGACCTTGATTAAATATCATATTCCGTATACACTTGTCTCCACCCACTTTACTATTCCCCGCACGTATTCCTTAACTATACGCCTAGATGCCTTCTATGTCACGAATTTTTATTGTCCCCCAGCTATCAAAGGCAATTTTCGTCAATGGTTTTCTTTTTTACAACATCACAGTAGCTTGGGATCCCACATTATTACTGGTGATTATAATGCTCACCATTCTGTATGGGGTTGTGAGAAAACCACTCCCAAGGGTCGTCATATTTATTCGGCGTTTACCAAACTCCATCTTCACCTTTTGAATGATGGTTCCCCCACCAGACTCACAGGACCGACCCAGGCAAAAAGTGCCGTTGATCTTGCTTTCACCACCATTAATATAGCACACCGTCTTCATTGGCAAACTATTCCTGATCTCCATCAAAGTGACCATTATCCTATTCTTATGTCCTACTCTCTTGTCCGTCCTTCTCTACTTCCTTCTATTCTTTCGCCGCCCACTCGTTTGCTTCGTCACTTCGATCCTTCCTTGTTTGCTGATTATATTCAACATACCTCTCCCTCACCTCATGTGACCTCATCTACTGCTTATACCCATCTTTTATCATCGATCGGCGCTTATTTAGATATTTATCATCCCTTCACAGTTCGCCGCCCCCTTGATTCCCCTTCTTCTCATATTTCATGGTGGGATAATGAATGTGCCTTGTTACTTAAACGTCGCAAACACGTTTTCAAATTATATCGGCAGTTTAATACCCCCTTTACTTATCTAAATTATAAAAAAATTACCGCTCAACTTCAAAGAACTTGTAATATGAAACGTCGAGCCGCTTGGCAACGCTTCACAACTTCTATAAGTCGATCCACTCCTATTTCTCGTATTTGGACCGCAATTAAATTTTTGTCTCATAATTCTTCTCCCAGTTCCCCATCTTCCATATCTGATGATGTTCTTCGTTCCTTTTATCGTCAACTTACGCCGGATTTTGTTCCCCCACTACTCTCCTTACCTCCAATTCCCACTGGTACCAAATTTTCGTGTTTACTCCGTCCCATAACTCTTTCCGAATTTACTAAAGCACTTCATCATCGCAAATCTACCCAACCGGGACTGGACTTCATTACCTATAATATGTTGACTTCCTTACCACTTTCGGCTCAAATAACATTAATAAACTTTTATAACTATATTCTTCAAACGGGCCTTACTCCGCCTGAGTGGAATGCGTTTCGAATCGTACCCCTCCTTAAACCAGGTAAACATCCCCTGGATCCTCATAATTATCGGGGTATTAGTCTTGGTTCTTGTCTTCGCAAAACCTTTCAAAGAATCCTCTTACAGCGCCTTATGTGGGTCTTAGAATATTATTCTCTTCTCCCCGTGAATCAATATGCTTTTACCAAAAAGAAGGGCACCATTGATGCCATCAATATATTTTTAACGGATGTTCTTCTCAACCGATATTGAAAACATCATCTTCTTGCAGTGTTTTTAGATGTACAAGGCGCTTATGATAATGTCAACATTTCTCTTTTATTACAGATTCTGGGCCGTTTACAATTTCCTCTCGTTTTTATCTCTATTATCCATAATCTTCTTACCAATCGAAGGTTATCCGTTCTCTCCTCAACCCTTGAACTCAATGATCGCTATACATCTCTCGGATTACCTCAAGGTGACATATTAAGTGGTCTTTTATACAATGTTTACACCCATGAACTTGAGACGATAGTGAATCCTCACGTACGTATTCTGCAATTTGCGGATGATATTCTTCTATATTGCTCTCACCCCCAGCTTTCTGAATGCCGCCGGAACATGACTACGGCTTTAAATCTCAGTCATGATTGGTTGCACCAATCCGGGTTAACTACTGCCCCTTCTAAGAGTGCTGCTCTCATTTTTACTCCCCGCCGTCTTTATGACCGATCTCCCATTCGCTACCGATCTGGGCATATCTCCCTGAGACGTTCTATTACCTATCTTGGAGTAACTATTGATGATCGACTCCTGTGGACACAACATCTTCAAAATATTTCTGTTACTATCCAACGCAAATTTAATCTTCTTCGTTCCCTCACCCGTCGTAATTGGGGTGCTGATCCTTATATCCTATTACTTCTCTATCGAAATTTCATTCGGGCGACTCTCGACTATGGATGTCATTTTTTCGATTTAATGTCACCCACCCGCTGTAAAAAGTTGGACACTATGCAATATACCGCCTTACGTATTATTACAGGCGCTCTTCGCTCCACTCCCACTGGCGCGCTTTTAATTGAAACTGCTGAATTTCCCCTCGTCTTAAGGCGTCAGTATTTATCGCTTAAGTATCTTCTCGGTAAGATGGCTATTACCCAATTTCCACTTATACCTAAATTGCAATTATTACATACCTATACGCAAACTTTTCCTCGTTTTCGGAATTTCCTTCCATCCCTCTTAGTTGCTTATCGTTTTTTACAACCCTCTCGTTCCTCCATTCTTCAAACACGGAAGCCTCTCTGTTATACGGTTCCCTACCCTATTCTTTATTATTCCCCGAATTCTTACCTGCATTTAGCCAACTCTCCTCTTACCGACCTCCGTCACAATCCTCTTATTACTAATTCCCTGGTATTCACTTTCTTATCTACGCACCCTCATCACATTATCTTTTATACTGATGGATCCAAATTTTTCAACCCCCTTCGTGTTGGTGCAGCTGTTTATTCTCCTCAACTAGATCTTTCACTACAATATTGTATATCTTCTTCGCTTTCCATCTTTACGGCTGAAGCCTTTGCCATTCGACAGGCTTTGCTTTATATTAAGCAACATCACATTCGCCAGTCTCTTATTTGTACCGATTCACTAAGCGTGCTCAGAGCTCTTTCGAATATCTCCAACACAGATAATTGGTACCTTATGCAAATTCTTCTATTAACTTTCGACCTTGCTAATCTTGATTTTGATGTTATTTTTTTATGGCTCCCTAGTCACTCTCACATTCCTGGTAATGAACTGGTCGATACTATGGCTAAAAATGCTGCCCAAGGACATGGCGATACATATGATTTAGCGATACCGTATACTGATCTGCTCCCTGAAATTCACACCCATTTACGTCAAGAATGGCAACAATGGTGGCATTCCTATTCCCGCTCCAAAGCGACCTTTTATCATCGATTGCAGCCCATACCTCCTTTCAAGCCCTGGTTCTCTACCGGACAATATACTCGTCGTCATATCACAACCATTCTTCGCCTCCGATTTAATCATGCTTTATCCCCTGTTCATTTAGCCCGCCTTCGTTTCCGACCTTCACCAATGTGCGATTGTGGGAAGTTTTTCGGTTCCGTCAATCACATAGTATTTCAATGTTCCCTTTATGATTCTCACCGACCTTCATTTTTTCACACCTTATTTACTTATGGCTTTCAACTTCCCTTAACCATTGAAACGCTTCTTACAGACCCCACCGCCCCAGTCATTACCTCTCTCCTAACATTTCTTGATACGTGTAACCTTACTTTTTAAATTTCGTACCTTTATGTGTGACCCGGTTGTGTTTATGTTTTAGGAAGTCGTCATTGTGGGTCAATTGACGTGAAGAATAGTTCCTCTGTCTCCCTGGTTTCAATTTCCTTTTTTCGTTTTTTGTTAACCCCATTCCTTTAATTTGTCGATGGTCCATCCAACCTTAAATACGCTCTTAACCTAGTTATTGGGTAAAAAGCTATTCGCTCTGCCCACCA
The DNA here is from genome assembly GCA_946902985.2 of Meconema thalassinum. Classification (NCBI taxonomy): domain Eukaryota; kingdom Metazoa; phylum Arthropoda; class Insecta; order Orthoptera; family Tettigoniidae; genus Meconema; species Meconema thalassinum. Next base: position 199,043,411 of record OX336395.1, read on the forward strand.
AAACCCCCTTACAAGAAAGAAGAAGACGTGAAGAATAGTTCCTCTGTCTCCCTGGTTTCAATTTCCTTTTTTCGTTTTTTGTTAACCCCATTCCTTTAATTTGTCGATGGTCCATCCAACCTTAAATACGCTCTTAACCTAGTTATTGGGTAAAAAGCTATTCGCTCTGCCCACCAAAACCCCCTTACAAGAAAGAAGAGAGAGAACGGTGCAGCGCAGCGCTTGGTGAAGCAAACCAACACGGAGACGGATTGGCTTGGATTATTATTTTGATATATAATTTAATGAATTCGCGTTCGCTTGGTTAAAAGCGGTACCGGTAGCGTGAAGTTTAAACTCGTATGAAAATATATTTTGACTTTGTGGCTGTAGTTTTATATGTGTACATGTGATTTTATGTTGAACGGAAAAATTATAAGTTTTTACCAGGATATTCAGCAGAGTTACGTGTGAAATTTTGATGAGGTTATGGTATTACATGGGCGGATATTTACACGACATTTTTAACAATCTTCCGTTGCATATAATATGTAACACGCAAAAGCTTGCACAACTAGTTTCCTTGTGCTATTGAATATTGAAATACATACTTGACAACACAATTGGGTACGGAATTTATAAATGGGGGCTTCATAAATTCCATTCCCTGACCCGGTCGGTCGCCTGGATGCAGGCCGTGGATTTTCACTTCATTTCATAAATGTGCTACCTCGAGCGGCCTACTGCATGCTCTAAATAGTTTAATGTACGGTAGCCTAAAATCCCGCAATAGAAAACTCAAAAACGTAGGAAATCACTGGTCTAACGTCGTACCTTTATTCAAAAAGGGGCAAAATATAACAAATTTTCACAATCAGACTCTTATTATAATTTATAATTATTAATAACTCATGACAAGACAGTGATTTTATAATTCAAACAAGTAAACATCGAAGTACATACACAGAAAAATTGCATCTATTTATAAGATCCTACTTGAAAACAAACTCGACTATGAGGCTTTTCTTTACAAAACCATCGATAACTTCATCATAGAAAGAGGACTGTAATCTAATTTTTGCAAACAATCCTTTTTCAATCGAAAACATACCTAATGATGATAGCCTCTCCTGACTTTGAATCGATCTGCAATATGTATTAATGCGTCTCAGTGTCGAAAAAGAATGCTCTGCAGGGGATGTAGCAGCAGGAATTGTTGCTACCAGTTTGATGAGCTTGAAAATCACTGCCATACCCATGTACAATTTGTTAGTATGCATAAGCTGCATTAAGTCTGAAACACTTTTCTCTTTCAAGTCAGGAGATGAGTACGGTAGGCTACATCACACTTAATTAATTTTTTAAGCGAACAATGTCGAAAAATTACCCATAGGTCTTTTCTAGGGCAGTAACATAACTTATTTCTGTGCTTCTCAAACAAATCACAATCCCGCAGTGAGAAGAACGTAAATGTATTTATGTATTTGAAATGCTCTCCTATTTGGACAAGTGCATTGTCAATAATTTCATTGAATAGACGTTAGTATTTTGATTTTTCTGGTTCACCACTTATTGCACGATTTTTAGAGCACGGCTGTCCTCCATAAACATCGATTTTGGTATTAACATGCCCATAAAAACTATCAAAATCTTCTTCTCACATAGACTGCGTTTTTAAAAAGAGCTCAACCTTCTTGCCACAGTACTGTATATCAAAACTGTTTGTAAAATATTGAACACAGTATCGGAGAATGAAAAGATCTTGGAGAAAATTGTCAGCAGAAATCTAGTGTTGAACTTAAGTAAGAAGAACAAAAATCCTTGTGTTTTCAATGTAGTAGCTTTCTGTAGCTCTCAGCTGTAGCTTTCAACTACACATTGGAACGTGACAGCTCACAGCCGGCTTTGGACAGAAGGAACCTGCGCGCGCATACATTTCTCGCTGTGTCGACAGCTCCGCTGAAGCTCCTAAGACACTTGCAAGCCTCGCTGTACTCGCCAAGATATATGCAACATGCGATTCGTTTAACGCAGATCTATTACAGATACGGTACATATTGTAATTTTTAAAATCTCGCCTGGATTAGAAAAATATTGCACTTGCGCAGCAAGCATAGCATGCTCGGAGAAATCGCCCCTGAATTCTTATGTGCTGTAGGTAGAGGATGGAGATTGAGGGAATAGCATTACATTAACAAATTCACAAAGAAATTTGATACTATGGTCCGGCTAGCTCAAAACTGTTTCCTGTTTCCTCCGGGAACAGATATTTCCAATATGGAATAGCATTACTCGAAAAGCATGAGCAATACATGTTAGCAAGGGGTAGAATGCGTACTGTAGGCTATATTAACGTCCAGAACGTTTGCCTATACCAAATGTAAAAAAGGAAGGAAGCTTTTAGTTTTACTTGATCGTTAATCATGTGATCATGAGCCTCGCGACCTCCTTTTTACGTGGAATCCGAACCACGGGACATGGCATTTCACTTCGAAAATCTCACATGCATTGACCAGGAATCGAACCCGGTCCACCTTGGTGAGAGGCCAACAGCTTGACCGCTGCGCTGCCACCCCCCTCCCCCTCATTGCCTATATCAAACAGAACAACTGTGAACATGTCGTCCAGTAGCGTGGGTCCTAATGAGCACTGTTGTTGCATAGAGACCGGCGAGAGAAACGAAGAGAAGACTCAGCTCTATGCTCACCGTATACACATGGCCTTCCCTTTAAACATTTATGTGCATGTATGGGATGGAAGACCTAATCCTAAGAATAACCATGCTTACAACGGAGTGCGCACATTTTTACTATTGCAATATGAGGCAGATATTGTTATAAGATGTCACAAAAGTTATACGTGCACAAGTCCACCTCCAGGTGTAGCGACTAGCATTCTTGGCTATTGCCCAAGAGGTGCGGGTTTGTTTTCCAATTTAATTCTGGTCTGAGGGCTGGAAAGAGGTACAGTCAGCATTGTGAAGCAAACCTGAAAAGAAGTGGGTTGAATTCTCACCTCAGCCATCCTGGAAGAGTATCCCATGGTTTCCCATGTCTACTCCAGACAAATATTGGGATGGTTCCTAACATAAAGGACACGGCTGCCTCCTTCCCATTCCTCACCTGAATTACAATTGCACACACTCTAAAATAGACACCACAGATTATCAAGCAAATTCTATACACACATCCAAGTAACGGGGCTAAATGACCAAGATGACCAAGCCCCTCAAATGAAACATCATTATTAAACGTGACATAATCTACACTCCATGTCATTCTTAGTAACGAGGAAATACAAATACAGAGATTGAATCAGTTTTTATTTATCAGGGATCACCTTGTGGTGTAGTGGCTAGCATAGCCTAATTACACTGCAACAGCTCACCAGTGGAATTCAGTCCAGCGATCCCGCGCTTACGAAGCAGGGCTCTTCTCGGAAAAAGCTGAAAAGCGCACCTTACTACTTGCACCTGGTATATGCCTGTCCATGGCCTACACGTGTACTGAAGATGGTTAGAATCGGTGACCCATGCATCGTATCCTCCCCTTGTTAGCTGTCGCCCATGACATCCAGATTCGATTAATGGCTCAGTCAAGAAATGTAGTTTTGGTCTGGGTTAGAACACAGTACAATATGCCTTTTGAGGTAAATCTGAGAAGAGGTGAGTTTCCTCACTTCAATTACAAAAGCACACACACTTTTGAATTCGAAAGCTTCTTTAAAAAGCCATACACTCTGAAATTTGTAATCCTGCTGTGTAAAACTGTCTGCTGCCACTCGACTTCCTAAGGGACATAGGTATGAATTCAATATTTCAGTTCGCAGCACTTCTTAAAGCTTCACTACTGTACACTGCATTGATACACCAATACTGCCACTCAAGTTTGTATTTCCCCGACGAACCTAAATATTTCAATGTAATATTTCTCACTCAATTTGTCCCTCCAGTTCATGTGCAGATGTTAACTCCTGAGCAGCTGATCGTAGCGTCACAAGCTTAGGACAGTCAGCTTCAAAAGTTTTAGCTCTGTAACATAGGATCATCAAAATAATTGAATAAGTTATTATTTTCCTGCGTGGATAGAAATAAAGATTTCATACGGCACAGCGAGCTTAGCAAGTTCAGTTATCTAGGCAATGTTCTGTTCTATTGGCTGTCATGAGCGAGCGAATCTAGCTCCTACCTCATTTTCAGAGTTTTTTATATACTGTATAGTAAATTTATTCATCATGTATGAGTTAAAATGCCATAACCTTTTCGATTAATGCAGTTCAACCTCTCATGATAAACAAATGGAATCACATGTCACTACTACAGTGCTGCAAGTTTTGTCTTAATTTTTTGTGTGTATGTATATATGACTTACAATGATGAAAAAGAATGCCCCAATAAAGATGAATTATGCCCCTAATGTTGCCCAAATTCCTTCTGTTCCCTTTAGTCTGGAATTGAATAACCCGCAGATGATGTCCATTTCTTGGTTGGAAGATAGAGATAAAATATGTGTGGAATGTTAACTTGCACGGTCAAGAAATTAAACTCCAGCAATTCTTCTAGATTTATGCAGTGTCTGGTGCGGAGTTTCTTTCAGATGTATAAAACTCTTTCAGCAGACCCTTGGTATAAATGACCAGTCGTATGCATGTGAAAATTTTGGGAACAGTCTACATTATATCATGTAAATACCCTTAACAGTCTTCTGCCACACCTGCCGAGCTCCTCTTTGGTCACTATTCTTGACACTCGCACATTGCATTGTTGTCGGCACAAACCATATACTAACAGAGCGAGTAGAACACAGATCGGACTCAAAGTGCGCTGGGCAAAGAGAGAATGCCCACATCATTTTCACTGATCTCAAATGTATCAAAGCCCACTGTGCATGGATATACCATTGCGACCAACCTAAGAGGAACGGCTCATTTATACACAGTGCCTGGACCCCATCTGGATAGTGGACCATGCATTATGACCTGTATATTATAGTACTTCTTTGCTGGTGGAACTAGAGCACCCTCAGCATTATCTTATCCCTATAAAGGTACCAAAAGATGGAATATTGGATTTCATAGCCAACAGGGATGCAATATAAACCTTGAAGAATTGCTGGAGTTTAAGAGATGTGTGGTGTACTTCAGTAAGACCTTGACATGGATTTACAAGGTTTAATCTAATTGAAAACTCTGAGTGGCCTTTATAGAAATGGGGCTGGGCGACTTAGAAACAGTGATAGAGATGAAGGTTGGCTTTTCAGAGACCTATGAGTTGGAACTGCTGGGTGGAGCAAAAATTTCTGATAAAATGTACCTTAAACGTTCAAAATCAATCCATTTTTATCAGGATTCTTCAGAATGTTCAGTATATGTATGTGAATCGCTCAGTTTATACATCCCTTGTAGCAAAATCACAATGCACAAGAATAATGAAAAACAAGAAGGTTTTGTCTAGAAAACAAATTAAAAATACAATTTAGAATTATACAAATATGAATCCAGTACAGTGCTACCCTCCATACTAATTTCAATTTCTCCATTTGTTGACACTGCCTCAACAGCTTCTTAATTGTCTGAACATTTGGGGTATAGGGCTGAAAATGTGTCCTGCCTCTCACCACAATACTTGGCCCACTTCCTTTTCCACTGGCTTACGGAATGATAAAATGGCCCCGCCCCACCTCACACAAAGCTTTATATGCCCATTGCCAGCACAAAACCTATCCTGCAAGCACCTTCTGATTAAGAGGAGAGGTTACACATCAGTATATATGCGGTGGGCCATAAATATAACAAAGGTGGCATAGTGGCACAGAGGTCAAGCTGTTGGCCTCTCACCACGGCGGACCGGGTTCTATTCCCGGTCTATGCATGTGAGATTTTCAAAGTGAAATGCCATATCCTGTGGTTCGGATTCCACGTTAAAAGGAGGTCCCATGTCTCATGATCTCAGATTAACTATCAAGTAAAACTACAATCTTCTTTACTTATAAATATAACAGTTTCAGACAATCATGTGGTGTAGTGACTAGTATACTTGGCTGTTACCCCTGAGGTCCCAGATTCAGTTTCCGGCTCTGCCAAGATAATTAATTCTAGTCTAAGAGTTGGAATGAGATTCACTCCGCCTTGTGAGCCAAAGCTGAGAAGAGGTGGATTCAGTTTCCACCTCAGACATCCTAGAAGTGATTTTCAGTGTTTTCCCACTTCTACTCGAGGAAAATGCAGGGGTAGTTCTAAATTTAAGGCCATGCACGCTTCAGTCCCAATCAATTGCAAATATACACTGCTAAAGATGCCACATTCTGTAGGTCATTAGACAAATTCTACATACACCTAAGTGCAGGGGTCTGATAACACAATGTCCAATCGCTAAATGAAAATTCAGTCTCGGAAGCCAGCAAACTTCTACGCCAGGAAAATGCCGATATGGTTCCTAACATATGGTCATGCTCACTCCACTTCCTTCCCAATTCCAGAGTCAATAACAAATATAACCACTGCAAATAATGATACCACACTAACATCAGACACAGTGGAATGGTCATGAAGTCTCACTCTCTCCTAAGCTCCGAGGTCAGTCAACACACCAAGTGATGAATTATATATTTATTAACAGCATTTATATATTTATTTAATTTCTTTGACCGAGCTTCATATTTAAGTAGTCATTGTTGAAGCAAGATGACATTTTTCTATATAGGCCTACACTGCATGCTATTTCTATGTGTCTTCTGATTTCAATGTCGGAATCTAAACTGTCAGTGATGATACTCCCTATTTAAAGTAGTGAACCCGCTCAACTGGAAGACTTCTTCAATATTATTATCTCCCAAATTGGAAGATGTTCGGTCCGTATTGCCAATATAATCAATCTAACTTAATAATCAACAAGCAAATTCGTCGAACAATACTATATTATGACAAAATATCACTTCCTAAAACTAGGTACATGTTTCGAGCTATTCAAATATTTAGCTCTTCTTCATCCCTCTCACGTCACCAACACATCACCGACACTCATCAATCAACATAATAAAAAACACATTAAAACACAACTACTGTATATCTACAGACACACTCAAATGCCCTTAAAATTTTATAAAAAACTGTCTCTTCTTTTAGTGGATCTTTGCCCATGTTTTTACCAATTTGTACTATCTTGTATTCATAATTTTGCTGAGCTGGCTTGAACTTTTCATGTAAAGACGGATGTCCTTGGTTCATTAATGTATGGACTCGCTCCAACCCAGACCTGTCCTAAAGGAACGAAATAAAGCTGTCACTATTCATCTGACAAGAGAAATCAAATAGTCTAAATAATTAAATGTGAAGAAGCTTACGTCAAAGCCAGGCGGGAACCTCATAAGCTGGGGTAGCGGGCCCAAATCCATGCGTCTCACGTCATGTAAACTGTAAAATTGTTACAGGCAAATTGTATTGAAGTGTAAATAAAGTGAAGTAAACTAAACAACTATGTGTGCTGTTCCGAATGATGCCTGTTGACTTACCTGCACGTTCCAGATGAAAAGGAATCGCCTAATGATGCGGTCCAAGTGACATGGCAGGAGGAGGATAGGCCGTGGTGAGAGGCCAACAGCTTGACTGCTGTGCCACCACGCCCCCTTTGTTATATTTAGGGTCCCCTTCTGCCTATCCTCCTCCTGCCGTGTCACTTGGACCGCATCATTAGGCGATTCCTTTCCATCTGGAACGTGCAGGTAAGCCAACAGGCATCATTCGAAGCAACACACATAGTTGTTTAGTTTACTTCACTTTACTTACACTTCAATTCAATTTGCCTGTAATAATTTGACAGTTTACATGACGTGAGGCGCGTTGATTTGGACCCGCTACCCCAGCTTATGAGGTTCCCGCTGGCTTTGACGTTTGCTTCTTCTTCTTCTTAGCGTTTTCCCACAGGTGCAGGGTCCGCTGTCCGGATCTTGGCTCGCCACTCGTTATGATCGCGAGCATCATAAGGTGTTAGGCTGAGCACCATCGTATCGGCATTTATCGTAGCATGCCAGCGCTGTTTTGGTCTCCCACGTTGTCGTTGCCCATTGATTTCCAAGCACTGGGTAGAATTGGCTACTGTTCCTGGTGCAGCATGTAGGACGTGACAGTACCATTGGAGACGTTTTTGCAGAGCCTTCTCAGTGATGGGTGAAATGCCCATTTGCTGGCGAATGATGTCGTTTCTTACATGGTCTAGGAGTGTGATGCCCATTGACCAACGGAGCATACACATTTCCATGCTGTGTACTTGGCGCTCTGTCAGTTGGTCGACATTCAGCGCCATACAAAGCAACAGGACGTACTATCATGCGATATATTTTGGATTTCAGATGTAGTGGCATCCTTCTGTCGCAAAGTACACCTGTAACTTCCCTCCATCTCATCAAAGCTGCGTTTATCCTGCTTCGCACTTCATCACCTATCTCACCATCAGATTGTAAGCGAGATCCTAGATACTTGAAGCTTACGGTCTTGGCTAATGTCTTTCCGTCAACTTGATAGAAGCCGTTGCTTGTACACATGTAACTTCCCTCCATCTCATCAAAGCTGCGTTTATCCTTCTTCGCACTTCATCACCTATCTCACCGTCAGATTGTAAGCGAGATCCTAGATACTTGAAGCTTACGGTCTTGGCTAATGTCTCTCCGTCAACTTGATAGAAGCCGTTGCTTGTGATGGTTTCAAGGTATTCGGTCTTCTTATTCAGTCTAAGACCGTATTGCGAAAGACGGCTGTTCCAAACTTCAACTTGATGCTGCAGTCCTCCTCTGGTGGTATCAGCAAGTGCAACATCATCTGCATATAAGAGAGTCCAAGGAACACAACACTCCTTTGCAGGTCTCGTGTGATTGTGTCCAAGACTAGGATAAAGAGCAATGGGGACAATGAGGATCCCTGGTGTACACCAACTTTCACTGGAAAGCTCTCCGAGGTGCCGACGGCACAACGTACACAACTGGTGGTGTTTGTAAGCTTATTCACATTTAATTATTTAGATTATTTGATTTCTCTCGTCAGATGAATAGTGACAGCTTTGTTTAGTTTCTTTAGGACAGGTCTGGGTTGGAGCGAGTCCATAAATTATTGAACCAAGGACATCCGTCTTCACATGAACCTTTCTTTAGGGATGAAAAGTTCAAGCCAGCTCAGCAAAATTTTGAATACAAGATAGTACAAATTGGTCAAAATATGGGCAAAGATGCAGTCAAACGAAGAGACAGTTTTTTTTGTAAAATTTTAAGGACATTTTATTGTGTCTGTAGATATACAGTAGTTGTGTTTTCTATTATGTTGATTGATGAGTGTCGGTGATGTGTTGGTGACGTGAGAGGGCTGAAGAACGGCTAAATATTTGAATAGCACGAAACATGTACCCTAGTTTTAGGAAGTGATATTTTGTCATAATATAATATTGTTCAATAGATTCCCTTGTTGATTATTAGATTGGATGTGATGCTCAGAGTAGTCTGGTCGTGATTTTGACGACTGAAACCCATTTTTATTTTTCTTATTTACATTAATATGCCCCAACTAATGACAAGAATGTCAAAAAATTTAGAGATGAAACGGACAATTTTTGGGAAGAACTTGCCTTACTAAAATTTCAAACATTCCAGACACTCATGTTAAAATCTTGCTTGGGGATTTTAATGCAAAAATTGGTCAAGAAAGAAAATTTCGTCCAATAGTAGGTAAGTGGCCAGCTCACAAATTCACTAACAAGAATGGTCAAAGATGAATTACCCTTTGTGAAGAACAAGGCCTACGTCTCAAAACTACTAGATTTAAGCGAAGACCACACAAACTTATGACCTGGAAATGCCCTAATAGTGCACTAGGAGAATTCCAGATAGACCATGTTGCAATGGATAAAAAGTTCTACAAAGAAATATATAACGTGAAGGTACTACGTGGGGTCGATGTTGACTCTGATCATTATATATCCAAGATAAAGATCAAGTTAACTCCACGACGTAAACAAAAATCATCAAACTCGAACATGCAAAGGCAATATGACCCTAGTTATTTAATAAATAATGTGCCTTATAAGGAAAAGTCTAAAACTATCTTAAGTGACAAGCTAGAAACGATGGTTGACACACTGAAAACCGTTGCTGTCGAAATTGCCCCTATTAGGAAAAGGAAAAGCATGCATAGTGGAATGCAGAATGTGACGCTGCAATTCGGAAAAAACATACAGCATGGCTCAATGATCAGCAAAAGAGGACCACACAATCGTGAGAAGAATTAACCATTGCTCGAAGGGAAACTACCAAAGAAATTAGGAGAATTAAAAGAGAAAATAAAAAAAAGTCCATTACAAATTATTGATGATTCCTTTATACAACACAAAACAAGGGACTATTACAGGACATTTCGTCAATATCATTCTACATACAGCCCTCCTACACTATTAATGAAAGATAAATCAGGTAAACTAGCCCACAATGATACTGATAATGCTAAAATTCTAGCAGATTATTTTAGAGAACTACTAAATGCTGCTGAACCTAAGGAATTCTTGATTTTGAGCTTAATCCAAAAAATAAAACAAATTTACAGAACATTATTCCTCCTGACTTGACTGAAGTATGTGCAGCAATTAATTGGCTCAAAAATTATAGAGCAGCAGGAGAGAATTCAGTGGTAGCAGAACTATGGAAATATGCAAATGAATAAACCATCTCCAACCTCCATAAATGCCTCATCGATGTATGGAATTTGGAACAAATACCAGAGGAATGGAGAATGGCTGTAATCCTCCCAATTCATAAAAAGGGTGATAGATCAGACCCGAACAACTACCGTGGGATTTCTTTGCTTGATGTAACATACAAGATTCTATCTAGAATTATCTTGACAAGAATTCAACAACAACTCGATCAAGAACTAGGAGAATATCAAGGAGGGTTCCGACCAGGTCGCAGCTGTCCGGATCAGATCATCAGTCTGAAATGGATAATGAAATATCACAGAATGAGAAAAAAGGATTTTTTTTATCGTGTATATTTTTTTATTAAATTAATTCCAAAGAGCCATAGGCTCGTACAGAGGAATTGTACAGTAATATGTGTGTTTACACACCAAGGAAGAAAATTCTGAAGGTAACACAAATTGATGAATAAGGGCATAGGCCTATTAGTAAAGTTGATACTATATCTAAGATTGTTTAGACCAAGGTCTCTTAAAATGATAAGCACTTAGAATTTTTAAGCTTATTTGATGTATTAAGATGCATCGAATTTTTCCCACAATACTTTCATCGTTTTCCTCTTAAATACTGACAAAGTTGGTGCACTTTTTACTTCATCGGGAAGTTTATTATATGACTGTGATGCAGAGAACTTGAAACTATTTCTACCGTATTTAGAAGAGTGAATGATATATAAGGCTACGTCCTTCGCATGCCTAGTTCCATAAGAATGATTGTCTGAGTTCAAGATGTAGGGAGAGCTATAGAGTATTGTGTTGTGTTTAATCTTGTATATTAGCATAGCTGCTCGGAGATCTGCACTTATGCTGAGGGGTAGAATTTTACTTCTGATGTACAGATCTTTTACTGGAGTGCAGTAAGGAAGGTTAAATATGTTTCTAATAGCCTTATTCTGAAGAGTCATTAAATCATTCAGTGTGGATTTCCTGCAGTGAGCCCAAATAACATTTAAATATTGGTGCTTGCTATGTAAAAGTGAGTAGTAGATTCGTTTTACAAGGTTTCGGGGAATGGTCATTACTTTTGTGGATTTTAAGAAAGCTTATGACAGTATCCATCGAGGGTCATTACTTAACATCCTTAGGGAATTTGGGTTACATCAAAAGCTTATCAATCTCATCGGCATTACTTTGAAAGATACTAAATCAAAGGTTAAATTTCGAGGAGCCTTGTCTGAACCATTTGATATCCGGACTGGACTTTGACAGGGAGATGGTCTATCACCGTTATTATTTAATTGTGTTCTTGAAAAGATCATGCGTGAGTGGAACAAAACTTGTCCTCCAAATGTAAAAATTGGTACTAATATAAAACTGAATTGCTTGGCTTTTGCGGATGACCTTGCACTGCTTGCAACCAGTATAGATGAGACTAAACACCAAATTGAAGAACTTGGGTCTATTGCAGCAAAAGTAGGACTTCAAATTTCATTTGAAAAGACTGAAATAATGGCATCCTTTGATGTGGAAACCCAAGCTATTACATTGATTAACAATAAAGAAATTAAAGTTGTACATAAATTTAAATATTTAGGGGAGATTATAACATGGAATTTGAATGAGAAAGCGACAATCGAAAATAGAACAACAAAGTTAAGACAAGCGCAACATATTACTTGGTCTAGTTACAAAAAAAAAAAACACTCTCCATAAATGCCAAATTACGACATTACGAATCAGTTATTAAACCGGAAGCAATATATGCTTGTGAAACACTTTTAAAGTTAAACACTCGATCAGTTACTGACACATTACAGAAGACTGATAGAAGAATTCTCAGAACTATAATTAATAAAAAACATCAGGTGGATGGTCAATGGCATCTATTACCAAATGAAGTGGTTTATAAAGAAACTGAGTCTATAGTCGATACTATGCGAAAAAGGCGAATTGCTTTTTTTTTGTCATATCTCACGCCTGCCGGATGCCAGAAAATTAAAAGTATTATTTAATTATTTTTTCAAAAGTAAAACAAAGAACTCTTGGTTTATGGAAATTCAAAATGATCTGGATGAACTCGGCTTGACAATGTCCCAAATTGCTAACAAAGATGAGAAGAAAATCTTGAAAAACAAGAACATCCGACTTCCCTTAAAATCCTTTACCCGCAAAACTTACACCATAAGCGATGCAGAGAGAGCGGCAAGGTCGACTAGAATGAGAATGTTTTGGGAAAAGAAGAAAAATAAGAAGCTGAATCTTTAATATTGTTTTTGAGACATGTATATACTTGTTTTGGTTAAGTGCTCCAATGAGGGCGTAACATATGTAAATAAATAAATAAATAAATAAATATGGAGTCTACATTCTTCAGATGTTGGCTGGTAATTGTTGAATACCATCACGACTATGGTATCACAGAAGATCGTTGCACCACAGTAGTACAAGTCTATATGCCTACCAGTGAAGCAGCTGATGAAGAAGTTGAAAAGTTTTATAGAAAAATAGATGGAATTCTGAGCTATGTCAAGGGCGATGAAAATGTAATAATAATGGGAGATTGGAATGCTGTGGTAAAAAAAAAGAGGAAGAGAAGGGAAGATAGTAGAAGAATTTGGATTGAGTGAAAGGAATGATTGAGGGAGCAGGCTGACAGAATTCTGCACTGAGCTCAAGTTGGTCATAGCTAACACTTGACTCAACAACCACAACAGAAGAATATACTCAGGATGAGACCAGGAGATACAGGACATTTCCTAATTGACTTTATTATGTTGAAGCAGATCTTCTGAAACCAGATTTTGGATTGGAAAACATATCCCAGAGCCGACATAAACTCTGACCACAATCTGGTTGTTTTGAAATGCTGATTGAAGCTGAAAAAACTGTAGAAAAGTAAATACCCATAAATGTGGCCAGTAGAGAAACTAAAAGAGAAGGATGTGAACAAAAGTCTCAAGAGGATTATAAGGGAAGGACTAATGAAGAACCCTGAACTAACTTCTAATGCAGAGTGATGGGTACTTTCGAAGAATGAAATAATTAAGTCCACAAAAGAAAGCATTGATAGAAAGGAATGAATAAGTGGAATTGCTTGGATCACTCAGAATATACAAGAATGCATCAAAGGTGGAACAACAAGAGATGAAAGGGGAAAAGCAGAATATAAGTAGATGTCTTAAAAATGGGGTAAACAAGAGGTGCAAGGAAGCGAAAGCAGTGTGGTTGAAAGAGAAATGTGCAAGTATAGACAATTGTTTGAAAGTAGGAAAAGCAGATGCAGCTTTTCGAAGGATTATGGGTACTTTGGGGAAAGGAAGACTAAGTGCTGTAATATTAAGGACTTGGATGGAAAACAGATAATAATATTATGTTGAGAGATGGAAAGCTTACATAGAGCATTTGTATGGGAGTAAGAAGATTGAGAAACATGTTATGGAAAGGGAAGATGAAATTGATAAGGATGAGAAAGGAGATTTAATGTTGAGATCAGTATTTGATAGAGCACTAGAAGACTTAAGGAGGAAGAAAGCACCATTTTCATTCGAGACTGATTAACTAACCCAGTTGCTGATCAGGTTATTTCACTTAGTATGTAGGATTTATGAGATAGGTCAGGTGCCCTCTGCTTTTAAGAAGAATAGTATCATCCCTATATGGTTTTTAATATATATATTTGTTTTGGGGCAAATAAAAACCTTCTCCCCACACTATATGGCACCCTGCTCTCAATGATCCACTATTAGCAGTTAGCACTGCCGCCTCCTCTACTTCTACTCCTTTCGCTTTGAAATCGTTCAACACTGAAACTAACCATCGCTTCCTAGATCTACCTCTGCTTCTCTTACCCTCTACAGCCAAAGTCATTAACCTCTTAGTTAATCTTTCCTCCCCCAATCTCTTCACATGATCCCACCATCTGAGACAGCTTATACAAACAGCATCATCTAGCATGTTCATTTCTAATTAGCCTTTTATCTCTTCATTACAAGTACCCTCCTGCCATTGCTCCCATCTATTTGTCCCAGCAATCACTCGTGCTACCCTCATATTACCTCTGGCTTATGTATCTACCCAGCTCTCACTTCCATATAGCAAGGTCGGTCTAAATACTGAGCGATGTAGGGAGAGCTTCCCCACTACATCAACTTCTTTCTTGCGGAATACTGTAGATCGCAACTGAGAACTCACTGCTTTGGCCTTTTTACACCTTGACTCTATTTCCTTCCCCACACTGTGACCATCCTGAGAGAATACACAGCCCAATGTTCCACCTGCTTCAATTGAATTCCTCCTATCTGTCATTCTATTTTCTTGCATTTTTCCGTATTGACATAACACTCGTCTTTGAAATGCTGATCTTTATACCATACTCCCTACATCTAACATGCTGGCTTGCAAGCTTTTGATGGTGTCCATTATTACAACCAGATCATCACCATAGGGCAGACAGCTTACCTAATTGAATCCCACCCAGCCAGTTTATGCCCTCCAGTAAATGGTCCATATATAAAATAAACAGTAGTGGTGAGAGGTTACAGCCTTGCCTCACTCCTGTAACAACCTGGAACCAAGAATTCATCCTACCATCAACTCTTACTACAGCCTGATTATCAAAATAAATAATTTTGATTGCCTGTAACAGCCATCCCTCAGTATGCTCAGCATCTTTTCCTTGGGTACTCTTATCATATGCCTTCTCTAGATCTACAAAACACAAACGTCTGTTCCTCTCATAGCATTTCTCAATACCATGGTACATGCTAAAAATTTCATCCTCACATCCTCGTTTCATCCATCTTAATCTTGGCCAATGATCGAACTCTCCTTTCTACAATGCCTGAGTAAACTTTGCCCAGAATGCTTATCAAAGAATTATAGCAATCTTTTCTGACCTTGGTTATAAATTGGGGCAATTACTGCTTTTGTTCATTCAGCGTATTTATCAAAAGTATTTCTAAAACTCCTTGCAAACGTGGGGGGAGGGGTCAAATTTATAAACTGCCTACCTATCAGCATATTTTATTTTTGTTTCATGCTTTAATGCTTGAAATAACATAGTAATGTAGGCCTAATGCTATAATTTGAAGGGGGAAAAAGAGAAAAAAAAGAGGATTTTTATTGCATTTCTAATTAAAATACAATCAGAATGTAAATATAAAACATAAAACATTTGTCAACGGCTGACAAAAGACCTGAACACTGACCGCCGTGAATCTTTAAGCAAGATGTCATTTCCGAGTAGGTGGCCAGTAGACAGCAATGCTTCTGTCCATTTTGTCCCATCGTAGATTGGAGGTAGTCCTTAACCTTGCTCATCACCAAGAAACCTCTCTCTGCAGAACAGCTTGAATCAGCAACGACGAACAGATTCATCACAGTGACAAAGTACAAACTCCACAAATTTAAACTAAATAATCAACAAAGTTTAGACAGAAACTGATGAAATGCTGGAGCTCCACCAATTTAGGTAAACACGACACAAGTGTAGCACCAAACGTCTGACAACACTGCTTTTTGAACTCTATTGGCGCAATGAAGTTTAGCATAAGCAAAGGCGAGTGGATGATCACAACCAGGAAGAAGGAAAGAGTCACAACGGGAATAACAATTGGTGGGGAAGAATTGAGGAAAGTAGAGAGTTTCAAGTATCTGGGAAGCATGATACAAGAAAATGGAAGAAACAACAGAGAAATAAATGAGCGGTGGAGGCAAGCAGAATTATTCAGGAAAAGTGTTAGGAGCCTGGTATGTAGTATGGATGTGCCTCAAAACAGCAAAAGGGTCATATATAGGACGTACTACGTTCCATTCCTGACGTATGCCTCAGAGACCTGGGTTATGAGAGGAAGGGAGCGGAGCAGAATACAGGCTAGTGAGATGAAATTCTTGAGAAGTATTGGAGTGACAAAGGTGGACAGGTTAAGAAATGAGAAGATTAGAGAATTAGTCAAGGAGGGAGCATTACAGGATAGGATAGAGGAATCAAGGCTTAAATGGTATGGGCATGTTAAGCGAATGGATGGGAGGAGGATACCCAGGAAGATACACGAGATGAAAATAGAGGGAAAAAGATCAAGAGATAAGTGGCTGAAGGGTGTGGAGGACTGCATGCGAAAGAAAGGAGAAGACTGGACCAAGGTGGTGGGAAGACAGAAGACGATGGAGAGGCTTATGTTCCAAACAGACCCGGCCAGTGGCTGGAAGATGATGATGATCGGCGCAACACAGGGTGTGCTTAAAGCACGAGGGGAGAGTCGTCGAATTAGTGTGTTACAATCGTCAGCAATTTCTACAGCCAATACCCACTACAATAACATTGGACAATAATAAAACGATCAATTGTCCAATATAAATAGTCAAATGAGAAGGCGGGCCGAGCCAGCGACGTCTTGTTTTCACGCAAGAATAAGTGAAATGGACATGTAAATATAAACTAGTATTTTATTCATTAGTGTGGTATTTTAAGAACAATTTTTAATGCAAGTACAACAAACATTTTAGAGTTTTATTGTAAACATTTGTAAGGGGTTTTTAACGTGTGTGCAACTATCTCATATGTTTCCATCACATTTCATTCACATCAACCATTTTAATTTTTTAATGTTCAGTGACTGGCCATTATCATACTAGCTGATGAAGGGGCAAATTTTCTATGAAAATAATAGCCTCGAAACATGTACTAGTGTGTAAATAAACACAAAAAGTATTGACTAGACGGAACATACTATATTTCAATTTTTTAAACTATCATTCGTCAATGCAAATTTAAGAATCTGTTCAGGCAGTGTCAACAAACTGAGATATTATAATTTTATTATATTAGAGGGTAGCACTGTACTGGATTAATATTTGTATCATTATAAATTGTATTTGCCATCTATTTGCTTTTTAGATAAAACCTTCTTGTTTTTCATTATTCTTGTGCATATATTATAATTGTATTGTGATTTTGCTACAAGGGATGTCCAAACTGAGTGATTCACATACATTGTGAAGAATCCTGATAAAAATGGATTGATTTTGAATGTTTAAGGTACAGATAAACAATCATAAAATGTCGCATATCTTGAGGCATGAAAAATGCTAAGTGTCACTTTGTCTGCTCACGGCTGCGTACAGTTCGGTGGATAAGTACTGCAACAGGGTCAGTTCGTAATTCTCTCATTCCCTCTCGCTATCGGCCAGCCCCTCGCCCCGCTCTCACACGCATATTTATGTGTGTTGCACTGTAGCGTAGTAGGTTAGCTGTCAGGTTGTAAAGTTGTTCATCGCCGAGCAACCACAGTTCGAGTCACGCCGTGAATATTATTTTCGTGAAGTAACTCACCATGATGATGTCATGCTACGAAAACAACCGCGTTTGGCCGAGCTATCGATGATAATGTGTCATTACATTCTGTAATGGCTCACTATACACACGCATCCAGAGAGCACGTTCCGGCTCTCGTCGAATACGGCAATTACAGGGCGCGTGAGGCAGCACTCCCATGTGGTGTTCCACCGAGATTTGCCCAAATTTGGATACAGCAGTGGCGGGTGTCAGGGAGGATTGGTCGTCTACCGGGCACTGGTTTACAGCGGGTTTCAACTGTAGAAGAAGACCACCATTTAGTTACAACTTCGCAGGAAAACCCATTCTTAAACTTGGTAGAGCTGATGCAGACGACTAATTTTCCTGGATGTCCATACACGGCCCGTAAACGATTAGCCTATGAGAAGCAGGAATTGCTTGCACAAAACCTGCAGTCAAAGAATGTCTTTCCAACCAACATATAGTCGAACGGTGTGCCTTTGCTGAGCTGGAATTAAATCGTAATTGGGATCAGGTCATCTTCTCTGACGAGACATGTTTCAGTTCGGCAGAGGTCAGACCGGTTTGTGTTTACAGGCCACGTGGAACCTGGTACGAGAAACAGTATGTGGCTGGGCGCACTGGTAGTGGCCGCATATCTGTATCATGCTGCGGGTGGATGTCGTCTGATGGGGCCGGAGTGCTTCATCGGATAGGTGGACATCTCACATCGGACCAATATTTGCACATCTTGCAGAATATTATGATTCCAAGTGTGAGAGAGCGCTATCCACATGCAGTACTTCAGTTCGTGCAAGACAACTCTCCAATCCACATGAGCAGGAGTGTTCAGGGCTGATTTTCTGAGCAGAACTCCATTGAACTGCTCAACTGGGACCTCAAACTCTAGACTTGAACCCCATTGAGTATGTGTGGGCAAAGTGGAAACGCCATATCAGGGAAAACTGGCCTCACTCTCCCCCTCGTTCGCAGGATGCATTGTGGGAGATTATGTTGGAAGCATGGGAGGAGATTGCCCATGATGAACAGTACTTCAGAAATCTAGTTCAGTCAATGCCACGTCGGCTACAGCAAGTTATCGAAGCTGGTGGATACTGGACGAGATATTGAAGAAGTGTCTACAACAGTCCTTTTCGGGACTAACAATAAGCAAATTCATTAAGCCGGATTTCCCTTTGTATAGAAACACACATGTATTTCGTTCATGAAACATTTGACATGTTTAAAGAATAAACACCGCGAGTACGATTCCAACCCCGGTTGTTTGTCGTTTCACGCAACGCCTCTTCCCCTGAGCTAACTGGCAGTCTGCAAAATGCTCATAATATTGTAATGATATTTCCATCATTTCATGCACGTCTATAACAGCTATCATAGACCCAGTGGTAATTAACTAACGGTTTATTGCAATATTTCATTGTAAAACTTAAAAGGCGTCCAGTATCATGCGGTTCCACTGGTATAACAGAAGCCATCAAAACAAAAAGAATTGCCGAGACCAAAATTGGACCGTGGTGGTTCGGCTTACTAACTTCACACACTTCCTCTACCCTATCACAGCCACTCTGTTAAACGCTACTCATCCTTCGTCAATGGGACGTGTCCCTCACTTGACGCATTTGGGCTGTTTCTCATTAATATTGCACATCATTCTTCTCTGTTATTCTGATATCTGCACAGTGACACTGTGTACTGATAGTTGCATTTTGTCCCGAACATGTCGTTGAACAAAGATGGAAGTGCATCAATTTTGTTGCAACTGTGCAGCCACTTCCAAGCATGATGATACCCCAATAGGACTTTGATATTTTCCATGCGACAATTTATGATTGTCCATCTGTACATTTCATCAGAAATTTCTGCACTCCCCTGCAGTTCCAATTTATAGATCTCTGACAAAGCCAACCTTCATCTCTATCACTGTTTCTAAGTTGCCCAGTCCCATTCCCATAAAGAGTTTTCAATTAGATCAAATCTTGTAAATCCATGTCAATGTCTTAGTGAAGTACACCACACATCTCTTAAACTCCAGAAATTCTTCAAGGTTTATACTGTGTCCCTGTTGGCTATGAAAGCCAATATTCCATCTTTTGGTATCTTTATAGGGATAAGATAATGCCGAGGGAGCTCTAGTTTCACCAGCAAAGAAGTACTACAGTTGAACTTGACTTATATGCATATCAAGGGAAGAGAAAAGACTACTTGTAACTCAGAATTACTTAGAAATCAGACTTACACAACACATGACATATTTACTGAAAAACCAATGGAATAGACCTACATGTGTAAATCCTAGCAAACAATACATACATTAAGACAGAAAATACAGTACTGTATTATTTTGAACTTGGTCCAGCCTTAAAGAAATCAGATAGTTTGGCTTGTTTCACTTTTCTTGCATTGTGTATAAACCTCCTTTTGCGAACGTAGTAATAAATTCAAGGCATTTTCACTACAAGTTTTCGCACTGATGTAACGCCTACACACATCGATTGCACTTAAGACTAACTTCACTTAGTTCAGGTGTTTCAAGATTCAAGTCGTCATCTCCATCAGTGTCACTATCGCTTGTAGCTGGTCCGTCACCACCGAGTTGTTGGCATACATCAGCAATAATCCCTTCATCCCATTGTAGCCCACTTGCAGCCAGATTATCATCGTAGTGCACCAAAGTATCGAAATCTGCACCCTCCGGTAGCGTTAGCTAATTGAAAATGAAAATCCACAGCCTCCGTCCAGTCGACCGACCGGGTCAGGGAATGGAATGAATGAAGCCCCCATCTAGCGGAGAGGATATGAACTGTGCCGGCTGCCGAAGACTGTCACACTCCCCTGGGGCAATGATTAAATGAAATGATAGTGAAGAGTGTTGCTGGAATTAAATTTCTGACAGGGAAAACCGGAGTACCCGGAGAAAAACCTGTCTGCCTCCGCTTTGACCAGCACAAATCTCACATGGAGTGACCGGGATTTGAACCACGGACCCAGTGGTGAGAGGCCGGCGTGCTGCCGCTTAAGCCATGGAGGCTTCAGCGTTACCTAATTGCCAGACATAATTTCGTCCCCATAATCATCATTAGAGGCAGCCTCCTCCAGTAAGACATCAGCTTTGCGGATACAGTTGCTGATTGTGGAGGATGACGCCTGCTTCCAGGCAGCCGAAATAAAAGTCCATGGCTTGTAGTAAATTAATGGAGAGAGTTTCATTTCCTGCATCACTCAAGTGTTATTAAATGTTGAACCAGCAATCTTTTATAATGCACTTTGAAATTTTCAATGATGCCCAAATCAAGCGGTTGTAGAACACTGGTACAGTTAGGAGGGTCAAGTTCCACTCGGACATTCTCCACAACGATTTGAGGTGGATGTGCTGCACATCTATCCATAAGAAGAAGGATCTTCTTCTGTTTCTTTTTCATTCTAATGATCAGTTTTTTCAACCACTGTTCCATTAGAAGCATATTCATCCAAGAATTTCTGTTGGATTCATATTCTATAGGTTTTGTTTTTGCACCCTAAAACACCTCGGATTCTTCGATTTTCGTATCACAAGTGGAGGAAGTTTGTCCGATCCATCTGCATTGGTGGGAAGAAGTACTGTTACTCAAATTTTACTTTTCTTCTCTCCATTGCAGGAGTCACCTTTTTCAGCTAATGTTTTACTAGGAAGGAGACTGTAGAATAAGCCGGTCTCATCACAATTGTAGATGTTTGTAGGCTGTTAATCGCTTATGATACCCTGCAGAACCTCTTCTTTCCAGTGTTGCACCGTGACGTCGTCCACAGCTTTTGCGTCACCGCAAATTGGTCTCTATGCGATTTCATGACGATCTTTAAATCCTTGCAACCATCCTGACGAAGCCTTGAAATCAGCAGTGATACTTATCAATTTAGCTAAATCTATCGCCTTTGTCTTCAGCATGTCGCCACTAATTGGTAGAGCTGCAGCCCACTTTTGCTGGATCCATGTGAAAAGTGCTTTCTCCAAATCTACATACCTCCCTTTTTGTTGACGGCTGCGCTTTGCTGATTTCGAACGCAGTTTTAAAACTCAACCAAAATAGCGTTTTTTTAAACGGATTACTGTACATAGCGTGATATAAGCAATCCTTAAGTCTGAAGCAATTTCAGTTTTTGTTTTGTGTTCTCCTTGGCTAATCGAAAGCAACTGAATGATAAAACTACTGTTCAACAGAAAACACCAGATACCAGCACCATGTACATTTTACTCGTTCTTTGTTCCCACGAAAGAAATTCTCATATTCAATCAAAACACAGAGATTTGCAGTGTGACATTGTTGACCCTAACTTACTGGCGGCGTAACAAAGGCCAACCGAGCGAGTTCCCTTGGCTCCTCCTCTAGCTGCATCGTTTTTGATCTTCACAATACTGCTAAATATTAAGTTACAAGCGAAGTTGGAGGTTTCAGCGCGGAAACAAAAGAAAAGAAATTTGTTTGAATATGAGAATTTTTTTCGTGTGAACAATCTAGAGCATGTCCCACATGAGACAGAAACTCTGTGCTCTGTTTCAGCACCGAAACCCGACCTCTCTACCTCCATCTACACCAACAAAGAGAAAATATCATAAATACAGTACTGTAGTTTCTTTTATAACAACACGTGCTCATTATTAAATTACAAATACGTAAAACTCAGATTTATTTCGCTAACACTTAATATGTATAACAGCGATTTATGTATAAATAAGGTTAAATTAACACGCTTTTAGATTACATTTTTCCGGGACCTAAAATAAATTCCGTACTAATACGAAATACGCAGAATAGAGTTATGTATAAAGCAGGTTCAACTGTATATTATACAGGTCATAATGCATGGTCCACTATGCAGATGGGGTCCAGGCACTGTGTATAAATGAGCCGTTCCTCTTAGGCTGTTCGCAATGGTATATCCATGCACAGTGGGCTTTGATACATATAAGATCAGTGAAAATGAACTGCGCAGTGTCCCTTTGCCTAGGGCACTTTGAGTCCGATCTCAGTGTTCTACTCAAGCTGTTAGTGTATGGTTTGTGCCGCCAACAATGCAATGTGCGAGTGCCAAGAATAGTGACCAAAGAGGAGCTGGGCAGGTGTGACAGAAGACTGTTAAGGCTATTTACATGATATAATGTAGACTGTCTCTAAAATTTTCACATGCTTACGACTGGTCATTTAAACCAAGGGTCTGCTGAAAGAGTTTTATACATCTGAAAGAAACTCCGCACCAGACACTGCATAAACCTAGAAGAATTGCTGGAGTTTAATTTCTTGACCGTCAAAGCCAACGTTCCACACATATTTTATCTCCATCTTCCAACCAAGAAATGGACATCATCTGCGGGTTATTCAATTCCAGACTAAAGGGAACAGAAGGAATTTGGGCAACATTAGGGGCATAATTCATCTTTATTGGGGCATTCTTTTTCATCATTGTAAGTCACATAAACATACACACAAAAAATTAGACAAAACTTGCAGCACTGTAGTAGTGACATGTGATTCCATTTGTTTATCATGAGAGGTTGAACTGCATTAATCGAAAAGGTTATGGCATTTTAACTCATACATGATGAATAAATTTACTATAAGTATATAAAAAACTCTGAAAATGAGGTAGGAGCTAGATTCGCTCGCTCATGACAGCCAATAGAACAGAACATTGCCTAGATAACTGAACTTGCTAAGCTCGCTGTGCCGTACGAAATCTTTATTTCTATCCCCGCAGGAAAATAATCACTTATTCAATTATTTTGATGATCCTATGTTACAGAGCTAAAACTTTTGAAGCTGACTGTCCTAAGATTGTGACGCTACGATCAGCTGCTCAGGAGTTAACATCTGCACATGAACTGGAGAGATAAATTGAGTGAGAAAGATCACATTGAAATATTTAGGTTCGCCGGGGAAATACAAACTTGAGTGGCAGTATTGGTGTATCAATGCAGTGTACAGTAGTGAAGCTTTAAGAAGTGCTGCGAGCTGAAATATTGAATTCATACCCATGTCCCTTAGGAAGTCGAGTGGCAGCAGACAGTTTTACACAGCAGGATGACAAAAAATACAAATTTCAGGGTGTATGGCTTTTTAAAGAAGCTTTCGAATTCAAAAGTGTGTGTTTTTGTAATTGAAGTGAGGAAACTCACTTCTTCTCAGTTTTACTTCAGAAGGCATATTTTACAGTCTTCTAACCAAGACCAAAACTACATTTCTTGGCTGAGCCGTGACTCGAATCTGGATGTCACGGGCGACAGCTAACAAGGGGAGGATAAGATGCATGGGTCACCGATTCTAACCATCTTCAGTACACGTGTAGGCCATGACCAGGCATATACCAGGTGCAAGTAGTAAGGTGCGCAAAGAAGAGAGAGAAACAAGACACGTGCGATCCTAGCGTCAGGATGGCAACTGAATGAATGGCCTTTTAAAACCACTCCTGCCATCTTGCGAGCAAACTACATTACTGCTTAGTCACTTATTCCTTAATTCTAACAAAGGATGTTGACGTACACACATCAAAAAAAGTTTTGCATCACCTCGGTTCCAAGAGTTCCGGAACCTTTAAATACAAAGGGAATAGAGATCAACACAAACAACATTTCAGCTCGTTTTATTGCTCATGAGACCCACACATTGCATGTTGTACCATCATACAGCTAGACTTTCAGCATTTGTGGTCCAGATTGCAGTACACACCACTACCTCTAATACCCAGTAGCACGTCCTCTTGCATTGATGCATGCCTGTATTCGTCGTGGCATACTATCCACAAGTTCATCAAGACACTGTTGGTCCAAATTGTCCCACTCCTCAACGACAATTCGGCGTAAATCTCTCAGAGTGGTTGGTGGGTCAAGACGTCCATAAACAGCCCTTTTCAACATATCCCAGGCATGTTCGATAGGGTTCATGTCTGGCGAACATGCTGGCCACTGTAGTCGAGCGATGTCGTTATCTTGAAGGAACGCATTCACAAGATGTGCACGATGAGGTCGAGAATTGTCGTCCATGAAGACAAATGCCTCTCCAATATTCTGCCGATATGGTTGCACTATGGGTCGGAGGATGTCATTCAGGTATCGTAAAGCCGTTTCGGAGCCTTCCATGACCACCAGTGGCGTACGTCGGCCCCACATAATGCCACCCCAAAACATCAGGGAACCACCACCTTGCTGCACTCGCTGGACAGTGTGTCTAAGACGTTCAGCCTGACCAGGGTGCCTCCAAACACGTCTCCGACGATTGTCTGGTTGAAGGCATATGCGACACTCATCGGTGAAGAGAACGTGATGCCAATTCCGTGGGGTCCATTCAGCATGTTGTTGGGCCCATCTGTACCGCGCTGCATGGTGTCGGGGTTGCAAAGCTGGACCTCGCCATGGACGTCGGGAGTGAAGTTGCGCATCATGCAGCCTATTGCGCACAGTTTGAGTTGAAACACGACGTCCTGTGGCTGAACGAAACGCATTATTCAACATGGTGGCATTGCTGTCAGGGTTCCTCCGAGCGGCAATCCGTAAGTAGCGGTCATCCACTACAGTAGTAGCCCTTGGGCGGCCTGAGCGAGGCCTGTCATCGACAGTTCCTGTATCTCTGTACCTCCTCCATGTCCGAACAACATCGCTTTGGTTCACTCTGAGACGCCTGGAAACTTCCCTTGTTGAGAGCCCTTCTTGACACAAAGTAACAATGCGGACGCGATCGAACTGCGGTATTGACCTTCTAGGCATGGTAGAACTACAGACAACATGAGCAGCGTACCTTCGTCCTGGTGGAATGACTGGAACTGATCGGCTGTCGTACCCCCTCCGTCTAATAGGCCCTGCTCATGCATGGTTGTTTACATCTTTGAGCAGTTTTAGTGACATCTATGAACAGTCAAAGGGACTGTATCTTGGATACAATATACACAGTCAACGTCTATATGCCGGAGATCTGGGAACCGAGGTGATGCAAAACTTTTTTTGATGTGTGTATATGTAAAGTATTGAAACCATATTTTCCAGTGTTGCCTATACAAAGTGATATTTGTAACTCTTCAGTAGGTCAACACGAATTTGTCCAATGACTGGGCGGGGGGTGCAATGTATATAATACATTAGCATAGCCAAAATCGACCAATGGGGGGTTATAGTTACTCAAGCCAAATTCTGCGAGCATTTCGTCCCACAGCATAGCCATGCTCACCAGTCTCTATGAAGCAACAGTGCTCAGTAGAACCCACGCTACTGGATGACATGTTCACAGTTGTTCTGTTTGATATAGGCAATGAGGGGCGTGGTGGCGCAGCGGTCAAGCTGTTGGCCTCTCACCAAGGTGGACCGGGTTCGATTCCAGGTCAATGCATGTGAGATTTTCGAAGTGAAATGCCATGTCCCGTGGTTCGGATTCCACATAAAAAGGAGGTCCTGAGGTTTATGATCTCATGATTAATGGTCACGTAAAACTAAAAGCTTCCTTCTTTTTTTACTTTTGGTATAGGCAAAAGTTCTGGACTAAAATATAGCCTACGGTATGCGTTCTACCCCTTGCTAACATGTATTGCTCATGCTTTTTGAGTAATGCTATTCCCTCAACCTCCATCCTCTACCTACAGCACTTAAGAATTCAGGGGCGATTTCTCCAAGCATGCTACGATTGCTGCTCAAGTGCAATATTTTTCTAAACGAGGCGAGATTTTAAAAATTACAATAGGTACCGCATCTGTAATAGATCTGCGTTAAACAAATCGCACGTTGCATATATCTTGGCGAGTACAGCGAGGCTTGCTAGTGTCTTAGAGGCTTCAGCGGAGCTGTCGATACAGCGAGAAATGTATGCGCGCGCAGGTTCCTTCTGTCCAAGGCCGACTGCGAGCCGTCACGTTTGTAATGTGTAGTTGAAAGCTCTGGTCTGGGAGCTACAGAAAGCTACTACATTGAAAGCACAAGGATTTTTGTTTTTCTTAATTAAATTCAACACTAGATTTCTGCTGGCAATTTTCTCCAAGATCTTTTCATTCTCCGATACTGTGTTCAATATTTTACAAACAAACAATTTGGATATACAGTACAGTGGCAAGGAGATTGAGCTCTTTTTAAATACTCAGTCTATGTGAGATGAAGATTTTGATAGTTTTTATGGACATGTTGATACCAAAATCGACGTTTATGGAGGACAGCCGTGCTCTAAAAATAGTGCAATTAGTGCTGAACCAGAAAATCAAAATACTAACGTCTATTCAATGAAATTATTGACAATGCACTTGTCCAAATAGGAGAGCATTTCAAATACATACATACATTTGTGTTCTTCTCGCTGCGGAATTGTGATTTGTTTGAGAAGCAGAGAAATAAGTTTCCAGGCAGTTATGTTACTGCCCTAGAAAAGACCTATGGGTAATTTTTCGACATTGTTTGCATAAAAACTGAATTAAGTGTGATGTAGCCTACCGTACTCATCTCCTGACTTGAAAGAGAAAAGTGTTTCAGACTTAATGCAGCTTATGCATACTAACAAATTGTACATGGGTCTGGCAGTGATTTTCAAGCTCATCAAACTGGTAGCAACAATTCCTGCTGCTACATCCCCTGCAGAACGTTCTTTTTCGACACTGAGACGCATTAATACATATGGCAGATCGATTCAAATTCAGGAAAGGCTATCATCATTAGCTATGTTTTCGATTGAAAAAGGATTGTTTGCAAAAATTAGATTACAGTCCTCTTTCTATGATGAAGTTATCGATGGTTTTGTAAAGAAAAACCTCAGAGTCGAGTTTGTTTTCAAGTAGGATCTTATAAATAGATGCAATTTTTCTGTGTATGTACTTCGATGTTTACTTGTTTGAATTATAAAATCACTGTCTTGTCATGAGTTATTAATAATTATAAATTATAATATGAGTCTGATTGTGAAAATTTGTTATATTTTGGCCCTTCTTGAATAAAGGTGCGACGTTAGACCAGTGATTTCCTACGTTTTTGAGGTTTTCTATTGCGGGATTTTAGGCTACATTAAACTATTTAGAGCATGCAGTAGGCCGCTCGAGGTAGCACATTTATTAAATGAAGTGAAAATCCACGGCCTGCATCCAGGCGACCGACCGGGTCAGGGAATGGAATTTATGAAGCCCCCATTTATAAATTCCGTACCCAATTGTGTTGTCAAGTATGTATTTCAATATTCAATAGCACAAGGAAACTAGTTGTGCAAGCTTTTGCGTGTTACATATTATATGTAACGGAAGATTGTTAAAAATGTCGTGTAAATATCCGCCCATGTAATACCATAACCTCATCAAAATTTCACACATAACTCTGCTGAATATCCTGGTAAAAACTTATAATTTTTCCGTTCAACATAAAATCACATGTACACATATAAAACTACAGCCACAAAGTCAAAATATATTTTCATACGATTTTAAACTTCAAGCTACCGCTTTTAACCAAGCGAACGCGAATTCATTAATTTTTTTTTTTTTTTGTAGGTTAGGCAATGGGCATAGCACGGATGCTCTGGACCCAGTCGCAGCCCTAAAAAATACTGTTACACGTGAAAAGTATCCAATATTTGAACTATAAACTACTGGAAAATTGTGACACAGATATACAAGGACACAAATAGGTACTAATCTTTACACCAAGCGACGTATCTTAGTGACTTACTACTTGAACACAAACATGACATCGTCACACGTAAGGGTATGCAAATTAAAAAGTAAGGGAGCATTCGTGTAGGAATCTAAGGAAGGCATGAATAACAGAAGGAATAGGAGTATGAAGGAGCACGGAAATGTGGAGAGGGAGGGGGAAACCTAAAGAACGCAAAGTATGTAGAAATGGGACTCGTTGAGTGTCAAATATAGGGCATTGAAAAATTAAATGATTAATAGTACCGATTGCCTGAGAACAGTCGCAGAGAGCCGAAGGACGAAGCTTACAGCGGGCCATATATACCGGAGTCAAAGCATGATGAAAACGTAAACGGATAATCGTAATAATATGCCGTCGAGTGTAGGATCCATTATAAAACCAAGGGTGTCTAGGGATAGTAGGTTGAATTCTATAATATAACCTGGCTTTTGTGCGTGTATAATCCTGCCATTGGTGTAACCAAACATTAAGTAATTGAGATTTGAGAGTGGGGAGATAATCTGAGGCGGGGGTAGCCACATTCATCAATACAGCATGACCCAAAGCCGCATCCTTGGCCGCTTTATCGACTAATTCATTCCCCGAGAGGTTGGCATGGCCGGGTATCCAAGAAAACACTATCTGAAAGCCCGAATGATATAGGTCATACGTTAATTGTACAATATTAAATATATACCAATTATTCGTAGTTTGGACATGTTGTAAAGCCTGGAGGACACTTTGAGAATCAGATAGAATTAATGCTTTAGTGATGTTATTCCGTTTAATATATAGCAGGGCTTGTCGAATAGCAAAGGCTTCAGCCGAAAAAATAGAGAGGGTATGCGGTAATTTAAAGGAAGCAAGATAAGATAGAGAGGGGATATAAAAGGCAGCACCCGTATTCGAAGGAGAGGGAAATTTTGATCCATCTGTATAAATTGTCGTATATTGTTGATTCAATGCAAGATTATATACATATTTGCGGGCAATCGTAGGGGTAAGCTTAGAAGACATACGAGATACATGCGAGGAATGTCTCACTACATCAGGTTGAAACATTAATACCGAGAGCGGTGCATTATAACAAATGGGTTTTCGTGTTTGAAGAATTTGTGGGCGAAAACCCGAAAGCTCTAGATAAGCCAGGAGAATAGAGGGAGGTGCATAGCGTTTGAATAAACTTTTTTGATGATATTCGGAGAGAAGTTGTAGTTTGGGAAGAATGGGTGTTGTTAATAGTGCCATTTGTCGTAGGAGATATCGTGAAGACAGATAACGTCTCCGAAGGTGAAGCGGTTGCTCTGCCGCCTCGACGAGAAGAGCTTGTGTGGGGGTGGAAGAAAGGGCCCCGAGAACAATTCTGAGGGCGGAAAATTGTAGTTTATCCAATTCATTGAGGCGTGTTTTCGGCATGACGTCATAGTAGTGACTACTGTAATCAAGGACAGATCGAATAAGATTTCTGTAAAATAACAATAATATCTGAGGATCAGCTCCCCACTTACGACGAGTTAATGACCGTAAGATATTTAATTTCTGGAACACATGAGCTTTTAAGTGAGATATTTGAGGCGTCCAGATCAACTTATCATCTATAATGAGTCCTAAATATTTTGTATGGTGTACAATAGGAATGGTACCCTGATTATAACGGATAGGCAACCGGTCACACACCCGTTTATGAGTGAAGAGCAAAGCCGCATTTTTGAGCAGAACAGTATCAAGGCCATGTGAGAACAGCCATGAATGTAATATCGTGAGAGCACGTGACATGATCTGCCGACACATATTTATATCAGAATGGGAACAATATAGGAGTATATCATCAGCATATTGTATTAGGCGGACATGAGGAAGTAAAAGCCTCTCAATCTCACTAGTATAAATAAGGTATAAGATTCCACTCAAAATATCACCCTGCGGCAAACCAGAAGACGAATACCTGTAATTTAACCCAGTAGGAAAGTTGGAAAGTGTGATATGCCTTCTTCGGAGAAATGCCGAGATGATATTAATAAAACTGATCGGAAATTGTTGTTGGTGTAGTTTTTGCAGTAAAAGGACGGTATTCACATTATCATAAGCCCCTTTAATATCTAAAAAGACTGCTAATGTTGAGTGTTTACGGCAAAATGACAACATGACATCAAGAAGAAAAATATTCAAGGCGTCGGTAGTAGATTTCCGTTTAGCAAAGGCGTATTGAGTTTTCGGAAACAGATCATAATATTCTAAAGTCCATACTAAGCGTGTCAACAGAATACGTTGGAATGTCTTCCTAATACAGGACCCAAGATGTATACCACGATAACTTCCTGCTAAATCCGGATTTTTCCCTGGTTTTAAAATAGGAACTACTAAAAACTCATTCCAATCCTCGGGAACATTGCCGGAGGCTAAGACGGCATTAAAAACATCTATTAGAACTTGTTGTGCATTATTGGGGAGACTCTTAATGACGTGGTATGAGATATAGTCTGGTCCAGGTGTAGTAGATTTTTTTTGTGATAAGGCTGATTGAAATTCGGAAACAATAACCGGATGCAGAAGGCAAGAAAACATATGGTTGTGTTCCAGGGATGGAAAGATAATTTCTTGTTCTACAAATTCAGGAGTCATCGTGTGATAAAATTCTACTGACTGATCATAATTCAAACGATGCAGACTTGGACCTAAGTGGCGGCGCGATAAGGTTTTTAACACAGTCCATATTTGAGTAATGGGAGTCTGGTGATGTATAATTATCAAAATAATAATCCAAGCCAATCCGTCTCCGTGTTGGTTTGCTTCACCAAGCGCTGCGCCAAGGAGGATATATGGGCGCTGCGCTGCTTCGCTTCGTTGCATTAAGCGAAGAGATCAGAAGAATCTCTACAAGTAGTTATTTCACTGACCGAAAGAGGTCTCTGATGCTGGTGGCTCTGCTCTCCCATCAGCTGCAAGTGCTTGTTAGTCGACTTCACCCGCGACATCTAGTGTTAAATGAACGCAAGACAACTTACCCTAACTCCCCAAGAGATGTCAGAACGAGTTTCAAACGGACAAATATATCATGGACCAGTGATGCTCTTGCCCCGAAAATGCTCTTGCCCCAACTCACCTTATAGAGAAATCTAGACTTAGATGGCATGGACATGTAAAACGAATGGAGGAGAAGAGGATACCCAGGAGGATACACGAGACGAAGTGGGAAGGAAAGAGACCGAGAGGAAGACCGAGTGACAGGTGGCTGAAAGGGGTGGAAGAAAGCGTGAAGAAGAGAGGAGAAGACTGGACAAGGGTGGAGGCTGAGAGATGGTGGGAAGACAGCAGACGTTGGAGAGGCTTGTGTTCCAAACAGACCCGGCCAGTGGCTGAAAACTATGCAAGATGATGATGATGATTATTTGATTTCTGGCTTCTTGAATATTATCAGCCAGTAACGATAAGTCATCTGCGAATCCCAAGCAATTTAAGCCTATTTGATCTTTCTTGGTTCCAATTCTTATGCTCCTAGGATTTTCCTTGTACCATTCCCTCATTACATATTCCAAAGCACAATTGAAAAGTAGAGGCGATAAACCATCTCCTTGTCTTAATCCTGTTTTAATCGTAAACGGTTCAGATATTTCTCCTCTGAATTTTACTTTAGATTTGGTGTTTGTTAGAGTTAGTTTTATAATTTTTATTAATTTGGGATGAAGTCCGAAATTCTTTAGTATTTTCAGCAGTGAAGATCTATGTATACAATCATAAGCTTTTTCAAAGTCTACGAAGGTTATGACTTGCTGTTGTTGTCCACGTTTGTAGTAATCCATTACTAATTTTAAGGTGATTATCTGATCAGGGCAGCTTCTCTATGGCCAAAATCCACCTTGGTATTCTCCTATTTTCAGTTCTAATTGATCTTTACAACGATTATATAGAATTCGTGACATGATTTTATATGTGATATCCAAAAGGGAAATTCCTCGATAGTTGTCAGGATACGATTTTTCTCTTTTCTTGTGTAATGGATGTATTATAGCTGTAGTCCAATGGTCTGGCAGTTCTTCTTTGATCCAAATGTTCACTATGCATTGGTGTAATGAAATCTTTACTGGTTCTGCTGCATATTTCCACAATTCTGCAAATGTTTGATCTTCTCCACTCGCTTTGTAGTTTTTGAGCTCTCTCAGAGCTTTGTAGACTTCTTGGGTTGTGGGTGGATTTATGTTTTCTGATGGTGTTTTAATAGTCGTGTCTGTATTTATTTGAAGCAGTTCTGGTGGATCTTCGCAATTTAACAACTTGTTAAATGTTTCTGCTAAAATTTCTGTATTTTTTACTATGAGCTAACTCGCCATTTTTGTCTTTTAACATTAATGGTGGAGGTTCATATCTTTGTAGTTGTTTGCTAAAAATTTTGTAGTAATCTCTTGAGTTTGTTTTCGTGCTATTTGTTTCGAACATCAGAAGTATATCCTTTTGGTATTGACGTTTAACCCTTCGTATTATTTTTTGAGTTATCTTCTTTTGTTTTATGAGTTCCAAGTGTGATTCATCTGTTTTTTTACTCTGATACCGTAGCCAGGCTTGATGTCTATCTTCCACTGTTTTATCACACTAGAGGATACCCAGGCGAGTACATGAGACGAAGTGGGAACTATATAACAAAGGAGAAACTGTTCCGCCTAGTCAATACATTTATTTACAACAAGTTATAAACTTGCTATTATATGGTACATGTTTCGGGGCCTCTAGTACTGGTCCCTGTGAATTAGATCAACAAAGAAAATTGTTTTAGTTGATCTAAGTAAAATATGTTTTTTCCATACTTGGACGTCTCCTCATCATGATGATGTATTTCATTACATGACATTCGATGTTTTCCCTCTAATGCAAGACTATAAGCTCAGAAGCCCCAGCTTGAACAGCAAGTTTCAGTCAACAGCATTGTAAACAACAGGCTATAAATCCCAAGTGAAGTGATTTCCACATGCACAAACATTAGAACAGTGTATTCTCAAGAACCTAGCAATACCAATGGTGTTAATTTTTACTGATATGCACTCACATTACTTCTCATGAGTAATATGTTCTTTTTCGCCTCATTTCATCCCTTCACTCATCATTTTATGTATTTTTTATTATGATATCTTTAATTATGCTGGATTTTGCAACTTAATTTATGGCTGAAGAAGGGACCAGTACTAGAGGCCCCGAAACATGTACCATATAATAGCAAGTTTATAACTTGTTGTAAATAAATGTATTGACTAGGTGGAACAGTTTCTCCTTTGTTATATAGTGAATCTGTCAATACGGAAAATGAACTTCTTTCAGAGCACAATTTACGAAGTGGGAAGGAAAGAGACCGAGAGGAAGACCGAGAGACAGGTGGCTGAAGGGGGTGGAAGAAAGTGTGAAGAAGAGAGGAGAAGACTGGACAAGGGTGGAGGCTGAGAGATGGTGGGAAGACAGAAGATGTTGGAGAGGCTTGTGTTCCAAACAGACCCGGCCAGTGGCTGGAAACTGTGCAAGATGATGATGATCGTTCCACCATTGGTGTTTCTTCCTTGGATTTATTGGGGCTACTTGTTCAGCTATTTGTTTCAATTGGGGAACTATTTCCTCTAGATCATCTGTTATTTTAATATATTTAGTTTGTTTGTTGTATCCCTTATTATTTATTAGTTTATGAGGGTCGTATGTTCTCTTTCTTTTGAGGTGAGTTTTTTTCTTTGTCAACGGGGTGAATTTAATTTTAATCTTTATCATGTAATGATCCGATCCAGTATGGGTTCCTCTCAGAACTTTCACATTGTAGATCTCCCTGTGATAGTTCTTATCCATACAAACATGATCTAGTTGCCATTCACCTTTTTTCCAATCTGGATGTTTCCAAGTTTTGAGTTTATTTGGTCTTCTCTTGAAGTAAGTCGATTTGGAGATCATATCATGGTTCCTGCAAAATTCCACCAGTCTTATGCCATTCCTCTGTTTGTTCTTCTCTGTGCTGGCCATTTTCCTATTATGCCTCCATATCTTTTTTCCCTTCCTAACTGGGCATTAAAGTCTCCAATTAAAATTTTGGTGTGACTTTTATTTATGTTTGTTGCTGTCTAATCCAAAAGCTCCCAAAATCCCTCCACATCATCTTTGTGTTCTTTCTTATTATTTTTATAATTAGTTGGGGCATGGGCATTTAGTATGGTATATGTTCTATTTGGAGCTTTTAGAGTTAGTGTCAAGAGCCTAGGGGATAATGCTTTAAATTCTATGATGGACTCAATTATTTTGAGATTGACTACAAATCCTGTTTCGAATTGTGGACATTGCTTCATTACTCTTTTTCCTGGTATTCCCTTGTAAATTCTATACCCTTGTGATTCTATTGGTTCCTGATCGGTGTTTCTCATTTCTTGAAGCCCAGTTATTAGAATCCCTCTGCGATCCATTTCGTCTGTCAAAATTTTGAGTTTCCCTGGCTGTATGATGGAATTTATATTGTGTGTTGCTATATAGTTTATCTGTCCTGTCTTCAGTCTAAATTTGGGTTTTCTATCTGTTTTTTCTATTTTTAGATGCTCCGACTCATCTAGGGTATCTTTCAGGTGACTGCCCACCATATCCGAATGCAGACTGCCTTGGCAATTGCAAGGCGGTGGAATATTCCTTAAACGATTTCCTTCCATGTTTGACTTTCAAAGGTATGGAGGAAGCTCCGAGTTACAACTGCGGTTGTTAACCGTAGAGGTTGTTGTGTGTTTGGTTCATGAGAGCTATTTTATTTTGTTCAAGTCCGCCGGCAAGATGGTGAGGACCCCCGTATCCGTCACCTGGGACGCGCCACACCGGAGTATCACCTCACCGCCTACTACGACACATATTTTTACTTTTTTTAAATTAAAAATTACATTTCTGTCTCTTTCTGTAAAAAAATGGGCTGTTTGCCATTTCTTGATGAATGCAGTACATTTGCATTTGTCTGTTGGCACAGGCTAGAGTAAAATGTGACTTTTCACCGATGTCTCAGTCTCATGGCTGTGATTATACGGAAGCTACTGAGGTATGGGTGGTGCTTAGTAATGACATTCAGGGCACAGTTGGTACCTGTGAATGCTGTGAAAGGTTCTATTCATAGGGTTAGTACTGCTGTTCTAACTCAGTGAGGAAAGTAATGACAAACTACCTCACTTCTCTTCTTGCCTAGTATGCCTCAGTATAGTGCTGCCTTGAGTTTTTGTGGGTATCTACCCACATAACCTAACGGCGGTACTTTTTGAGGATCTAACCAGCCTTCGGGCTGACTACCTAACAGAATCGATTATTAACAGCTGTACAAAACTATAGATAGATCGATAGTTTCCAATCGATTGTTGCAAATTCGGAGATTAATAAAATATAATAGTGCAACTAGTTATTTATTGACTTAAGGTTTTAATTTACTCAATATTTTAAACTTCTTCAATAAGGACAAGGGCAGCCATGGTCATATTATTGGCTTTTCATAATAATAGTATCAATGAGAATGAAACACGTACTCCAGAGTGTGCATGATCGCTTTTATAAGATATCGATTATTACCATATTCCCTGCTATTCATTATTCTTTGTCGCTATTGCATGGAAGAAGATCTTCTTCCATGGCTATTGGTTAGACGTTCCAACATGGCGGTACTCTGGTTAATTTGAATTTGCTGTTGCCATCAGCTGTTAATATTAATAGTATAAAGGTGATATTTCGCAGGATTGTTCTTTAACAAGGTAAGAATTCTTTCTAATATATATTATTTGAATAATAGAACCAACTTGTACTTCAGTGTGATGTAAAAAAATGCTAGTAATGTGGTTGTTCAGTCCTTATTAGATACTGTAGTTTACTAGAATATTATGGGGCAAGCAAAAACAATATATAGTAGCCTGTTTCTTTTTGCTCAACTGCAGTGCATTTTCTAGTCTATCACAGTTATTCAGCAGTGCCATCTGATACGTGCTGTATAATGTACCCGCTTTGATTGAAGGTACCGGTAAGTTATTTTACATTTTTTTTGTAGGTTATGTAAGAGCCCTAGTGGCAAATTGTTAGATTCACAACTAGAAGGACTGGGTTTGATTTTTGCCAATGGTGGAGATTTTTAAACTACCCTTCACTAACAGGTAAACCCTGGTCAACTCAGCCAGCTGTAAAATAAAGAGTAGCCTGAGGGATTTCCTCGGAGCGTAGCCTCCAATAATAAAAAGCCTGGCCAATAGCCTCTGGGAGCTGTCAGCCCTGCAGATGCTATGTTTGCCGCTAGAGGCGCTGAATACCTCCCTACATGATCAGTTCAGTTGGCAGTATTTATACGCACTGTGTACGCACGACTCGAGTTATGTTACTGAAATAAGGTTATTGTATTATGGTGGTATACTGTCGCGTGCCGTTTAGTAAACAAGGCTATAGAAATAATAATGTTACTGGAACTAGTTTTCATGAATTTCTTTTTCGAGAGCCAACTAGGAAATTATGGATTAAAGCAATAAGCAGACAAAGTATGTAGCCTATGCCTACCATGCGACTGAAAGTTAGGTGATCTTGTATTATTGCTCCAGGTCTGATGATGATAATCTCCTGATCACCTCGTCAAGTAGTGGCTAGCATTCTTGGCTGTCGCCCCCAGAGATCCATGTTCGAATCCAGGCTCTGCCAATAAATTTCATTCTGGTCTGAGGGCTGGAACGGGGTACACTCAGTTACATGAGGTAAAACTTAGAAGAGATGGGTTAGATTCCCATCTTATCCTTCCTGGACAGGTTTTCCGTAGTTTCCCACTTCTATTCCAGGCAAAAGCCGGGATAGTTCCTAACTTAAGGTCACCTTCCAAATCATCACCGGAATTACAAATGCACATGCCGCAATAACATGGGTAGCAGACACGGGGCTAAATAACCAAATTTCTATGACGAGAGCTGTAGAGTCCGCCTCGTTGCGTAGTGGCTAGCATTATTGGCTGTCACTGCGGAGGCCCGGGGGGTTCGATTCCTGGTTCTGAGGGCTGGAATGGGGTACACTCAGTCTCATGAGGCAAACCTGAGAAGAGGTGGGTTCGATTCCTACCTCAGCTATTCTGGAAGTGGTTTTCCGTGGTTTCCCAAGTCTACTCCAGGCAAATGCCGGGATGGTACTGTCCCCGTTTACCTGGATAGTAGGCTGTCAGATATCCGCCCCCTCAATCGGATTGCCAACAATCAATCGCACCGGCTCAGCTACATCAATGAAAATGGCACTGACAGATACTATCGAGATATGAGCACAGAAGTTAACAGGAAATCATTGTGGAACACACCAAAATAGACGGGGGTTCATACTTACCGTTACTTACCTCTTAAAATTATCTCGGGGATTGAGTTGACAACAGGATCACTAAAGTCTGTTCACACAATAACCTCCACCATGACATTTAAAAATGAACCAGAACGAAGACGAGAACTTTGAACCGTACAAAAGTTTATTTCAAATAAAGGGAAAGATTTTAATAACACAACAAAATCAACGTGGCTATCAGTAGCCCATGTCAATCTGACTACGTCCTCCTATAGGACTTGCAAAAATTATCATACAACATGATATAGAACATATTAGCTCCCACGAGCTCCAAATAACGTAATATTCATAACACAATTGGATTGGAAAGGAAGTGAGGACGAGACATAGATAGAGCATTTGGTTTCCTTTTAATAAACATGACAATTGTATTTATAGTCGCAAGGCCAGAGTGTGGACGACCTCACCCGCTGATAACCAGTTGTTGGGACAGCTGCGAGCTACCCTCCAACCTGTCGCATACTGGTCAAATGGACTCCCTTCTCACATGCTACGTTACGTAAGAATACAGCTCTCTCTCTCAAGCTTTAAATGTCTGCAAGACAACTCAAATATATATTTACGCAATTCTTTCAAATACTTTACTCACATCCTACTGGATCATTATGATAATTCCTTAAACTTGTTAAGTTCTCATCCAAATGTTTAATAAGCTCTTAAATGTTTATAACAAAATCACATAAATTATTTATAACAATTAGAGATTGTTTATAATATTTGTCCAAGACAATAAAATTATTTTTTAAACACGCCTTTAACATCACTTTCGTTCCACATTATTTTCAAAAATATTTACAGCATTTATTTACAATATTAACATTTAAATTATTTAAATTATTAATTTAAGAAATACATTAACCACATGTTCATCCGGTTGGTAATTTTCATAATCGTGTCCATATAATCGACCAATGAAGGTTAGTTATACATGTTAATGTCACAATCTGTTTTAATAAAGGTTTTAATAATGATTTGTGACGGTAATCTTCATTCAAAATCTTATCTCAAATTCTTTCAAAACTCGTGTTAATTATAACAGTTAATTCACTTGATTAATTTTCAACGAACTATGACAATCTTACTCCAGCGGAAAATACTTCGCTAACACAATAATGCACAAATTGCATTAAAAATTAGGCCCAAAATTCATCATATATTAATCTATATGGCATCAAAAACTTCCACAGAACTTACAAAAACTTCCACAAATAATTCTTTAACATTAATTCCTGTGGGAACCTCCTTCATATTCAAGGGCATTATACATCAGCGACTTTCAACACTTGCGCTGCACTAGCGATTATACATCCATAGTTCCACTTAAAAATTCTTATAATCATTAATTGTTTCAAAACTGTTTTCATTTAACCTTCGTGGATTTCATTCATGAACCGAAATTAAGTCAAAATTTGCCAATCACAAACAAATTTAATAGTGAATACGCTTATATACGCCTGTCTGGTCTATCAAAATTTAAGATTAACATCTTCAAAGAATTGTAGTATAAAAATACTATCATCAAAAGTGCGACTAAAACTGCAAAGTAGTCGAATAGAATCCAATTAGACTGGGGAATGCAAACATCATTATATAAATCTCTAATTGAGAAAAACTCCTAACAAAAGTTCTTGACTTTAATGCATTCAATAATTCATTATTAAAGTTAATCTTTCACAAAAGTGTCTAAGATGCAATGATCGTTCATAACTGACGATAAATGTCTGTGTTGCAATCAATTCAAATAACGACTAGTATTTCCAAGATCGTCGACAACGTAATGGATTTTAACGCTCTAAAATCATTTAAATGTTCTTCCTTCTTGATGATGACAGAAAATTGGTCAAAGTAATTAAACTGGGGTAGAATTACTTTAATAAAGTGACACGCTGTCTGAATTTAAATCTGCCATAAAAATCATTAACTTACAGTCAAATCGTGACTACAAAAAAAAATAAGCAAATTACTGAAAAATCTAAATATCAGTCTCAACTGATCCAAAATCGTTTAACTATGCCCATGACATAACAATGTCTTAATAAATCGTCGAAAAAGGCATAACTCATCAAGGTGTACTGAGAATAGGAATCTCAAACAAGAAAATAGGGCGAAATACATGAGGACAAAAATATGGGAAAAATGGTTGCTCAAACATCATTAAGAAACTCCAATACAATAAACGTTCACGACTACCTTATCTGCCGATTGACGTTCCAGAGGAAAATTCCCCAAAGAAGACTGCTGATGGATCCATTTCACCAAGTTAAAGCTGAGCTCCATCCTCGAAATAGGAAATAGCACCCTCGGAGAATCGAACTGCTTCCTTCTCCGGAAATCGCACTGCTCCTCGAAGACGAATAGACATCCTTCCGGCAATAATCTTCTTTGTGAGTCGGGACAACCCTGACCTCTCTTGAAAAATTCCCTGAAGTTCCAGTAGACAATCGCCATGAAGTTTTCGTAGAAATTTCCGAAGAAATATTCATATTCAAAGAGTATGAAATCGTTTCTATGGCTGTTCGATAGTATTCAGCCTTCAATCACGAAACATGGGTGTAGATGGTATTCACCACATGTTCGCTTGTGTGGAATAGCAATTAGCGAAGTTCCATGTTGCTATCTTACTCCGTTGAAATATGTCCCAATTGCATTAAGTCCTTTAGCCTTCCATCTGCTCTTCGGTTGTAGTAATAGAAGAACTAACTGCCGTATTAAATTGCTCCATTATACTGTAGCGTTGTGTAACAAAAGCAATCAGAAGTCTCCCTATTCCACTAGCAGCGTCAGCCGTGGCGTTGATTCTGGCGATACAATAGTGCTTCTCAGGTGGCGAGATAATCACTTTTGTCAGTCGTGTAAAACTGCTAATATCTTTCAAACTAATTACTCGAAATTATTCAGCTTTTCTATATTACTTCATGTAGCACTGCAAATAGAATTAGCTTATCGGCGACCGCTAACTGTTCAAAGCTAAACTTGTAGATGCATTCGAAGGTGCGTTTTAACTTCACCTAGTTTGACTTGAATCTCGTATAATGCAGTGGCTTCACCACGCGTTATAAAGACGACTCTTTTCACACTTTTCACTTCGACGTCTCACCAAAATGACTGTATAAGAAAAGAACTTTCACAATTAGACTTCGATGATCTGAGAATGAGATCTGAGAATGATCGGAGAATGAGACTCCTCTCTTCTGCGCAAGCCCTTTTATTAACTTCACGAGGGGCGTTTCCATCCTTTCCAGAGCGTGATACTGCGTCATCGCTAAAAGTTCCAACTTCGTTAATACATGACGGATTTTCAAAATTCAAAAACTGAAAATAAATTTCACCAAAATTCCAAATCAATGCCTTTACTGCAAATGGATTTCCACAATTCTGCATTCCAAAAGTAATAAAAATACCATAGTTTCAGCAATCTCCGTTTCCTTTAAACTATCGTTCATTGGTTCAAGCCTCCCCTCCAATGGCATAGTTTCTTCCTCAGCAGAATTCCTCGTTTCCTGCGACTGCGTCGTAAATCTTGGAACATTCTCGACTAAATGCTGACGTCACTGAGAATCTCAGCTCAAGTAGCTTGCTGGCATAACATTTGCGTCATCCGTGCTTACGTCATGACTACCCACGTCATAACTATGACAACCATAACTCTCCTTATAAATTTCCAACATAGCCACCGTGGTCTCTATATAATTCAATTACGGGGGCATTCTCCTCTCACCACGTTTTAAAAACAGTTGCAAATTGTTTTTAAACTCAGAGTTACAAGTACCTCAACTCTCTTGAACACGAAATTGAATTATTACTGGTTTACTCTAGGATAGTATCTTTTTAAATTTCCAGCATTGAACTTGCCGTAAACGACATTATTCTCATCATCGTAGAGTTCATAACAGTTGTTTCCATAAGCGTTCGTAATTCTAAACGGCCCCAGGAACACTAATCCAAATTTGGGGTAGATTTTCTTGGTCATATCAGCCTTGACAGGTCTGCGTAATAATACAAGATTTCCAACTTGTAAGGGTGTACCAAAACGTTTTCCAGCTACTCTTTTCAATCGTTTCTCTGCTGCTTTCTGGAGTTGTTCCTTCGCCTTGTCAATCCTCTGCTGCCTTCCTATGTCGGGATCTCTAGGTATGTGGTTGAAAAGATTATCCCACGGCCTTTCTGGGTTTCTTCCTAGATGAAGTCGCATTGGCACTTCTCCTGTGCTCTCCTGCACTGTAGAGTTCAGACATTCCTCAATAAGGGGTACAAATCTCACCCAACCAGAATGATCATTTGGACAGAAAATTCGACAGAATTTCGAAAATTCAGCCATATATCTTTCTGAGGAATTCGATTCAGGGTAACGCACGCTTGAAAATAAGTGCTTAATGCCAAGCCTTTCCATATCCGCTGCAAATTCCACGGATGTAAACTGCGTTCCATGATCTGACAGTAGATATTCCGGTATACCAGCTTTAGGAAATACAGCATTTTCCAGTCTGCTTACTACGTTCCTCGTGTTAGCTTTCTGCATGGGACTCATTGTAACAAATTTTGAGAAAACATCCACGGTCACCAACAAGTACTGGTTACCCTGGTATCCCTTCGGACAGGGGCCAAATATATCCGTCGCCATGAGTTCGTTTGGCTTAGAAGGAATCATAGCCTTCGGTTTTCCCTTTAGTAAAGCAGAAGCATACTTTGCTCTTTGACATTTGTCACATGATCGAATGACCTTGGCAATGCTGGAACGCATGTTAGTCCAGATAAATCTCTCTTTAAGAGTATTAAGAGTTTTATCTAAACCGGCATGTCCAGTTGCGTGATGAGCTACCCACACTAAATTGACAACAAGTTTAGGTGGCACGACTATTCGGAGTTTTGTATGCGCAGAGTCAGCATACTTGCATACGATGTCTCCACTCAAGACAAAGTGTCGTGAATTTCTCCGTGTAGCTTCATAGTCAACATCCGTATTGTCCATGTAACCCTTGAGGAACCTGTACATTTTCCTTATTGGAGCGTGTCTCTTCTGTGACACACCGATTCGGGCTAACCTCCTAACGGTTTCTTGATCTTCTTGCTCCAATTGTACATGGTGTATCTGCACATTTTTAATAGGGTTACGTGATAGAGCATCAGCCAGTAAGTTATCTTTCCCAGGCTGGTGGACGATAGTGGCGTTAAACTGTTGGGTGAACAAAGCCCAACGTGTCAATCTATCACTCGACATGTCAGTTTGCAACATTAACTGTAGTGCTTTATGGTCAGTAATAATGATGACCTTATGTCCCAGCAGGATTTTCTTCCAGGCTTGCAAAGCTGTCACAAAAGCTAACGCTTCAAGCTCT
Source organism: Meconema thalassinum (assembly GCA_946902985.2). NCBI lineage: Eukaryota > Metazoa > Arthropoda > Insecta > Orthoptera > Tettigoniidae > Meconema > Meconema thalassinum. Next base: position 199,086,657 of record OX336395.1, read on the forward strand.
GTCGTGAAGTAGTTTTCCTCGTGCTTTTTCAACTTCCGACTAGTGAACGCAATGTAGTGCTTGTTGCCTGCCTCGTCTTTCTGGTATAAGACTGCACTAATGCCTATTCTCGATGCATCAGACTCAATATAGAACACCTTCTCAAAGTCTGGGTACTCCAGTTTCACATTATTTCTGAGCATCTCTTTTGCTTTCTCAAAAGCCTCGTCTGCAGCGGTACTCCATTTCCATCTGTTGTTCTTCTTGAGTAAGTCATACAGAGGAGCCATAATTTCCGAGTATCTTGGACAGTGGCTGCTAATAAATTGGCATGCACCTACAAATTCTCTGACTTGTTTCACCTTAGTTGGCTTTGGAAATCTCGTGATCGCATCTACTTTTTTCATGTTTGGATGATATCCATCTTTATCAATAGTATGCCCCAAGTAATTTATCTCCTTCTTCAAGAATTGACATTTTCCAAAATTCACCTTGATGTTGGCCTCCCTTAAATTCTCGAACAACTTTCTCAAGTGCACTAAATGTTCTGCGGCGCTGGGTGAAGATACGATTAAATCGTCAATGTAGCAGATTACATTTTCTTTCACTTCGTCAGTGAGCTTACTATCAAGTGCTCGAATAAGTGCTGGTCCACTGTTAACCATACCAAAAGGCATTCTGGCAAAGACCCATGACGTCTGGTCAAATAGGAATCCAGTGTACTGCATACTATCTTCTTCTAGTTGAACTTGATAAAATGAAGACGTCAAGTCAAGAACGCTGAAACATGCTCTTCCTTTGAATTTTCGAAGCAGATCTCTAATCTTGGGTGGTCTGTCATTTTCTGGAAGAATCTTCAAGTTGATGGTTCTGGCATCGAGACAAAGACGTATCTGACCATTACTTTTCTTCACTACTGTGATGGGGTTTATATAAGACGACGCCTGTTTTCTAATAATCCCGTCTACCTCCATTTTTCTGATTAACCCTCGTACTTCTTGATAGTATTTCTCAGGAATGGGGTATATTCTCTTCTGGTAAGGGGTTTCATCTGTCAGTCTTATCTTGTATTTATAATCCTTAATCAATCCAGGCTTTTCATCGAAAATATCTTGGAATTCCTTTATCAGATCCTCAAATTCCCCCTGAATTTCTTCAAATCCTTCAGTTTTTCTACTGGGTATTTCTTCTAAATTTTCCACTTCATTAATTATGGTATTCAAAATTTCTTCCCTAAGGTCTATTTCCAGACTGTTTTTCACGTCCTGTTTTTCTATCTCTTCTGTGATCATGTACCCATCATTAAAGCTAATACTTCTGTTCTTCATGTCAATAATAGCTCCGACCTTCGATATAAAATCGATTCCAAGCACCATATCAAAATTGATCTTGCTCACCACAATGAAGATCTGTTCATAATTCCTTCCATTGATCTCAAAGTTCAATAACACTTGAATCTTGCATTTCACTGCCTTATCTTGGAATATCCCTCTCACTTTGACGGTAGAAACAGGTAGAACTGTCATGTTCTCTCCTCTTAGCAGACTTTGATAACATTCCTCTGAAATGATGGAAATAATTGCACCAGTATCCACCAGGGCTTTGTACTGCTGGCCATCTATCCGTACAGCAATAATAGGTAAGGCACATGGTCTTTCCTCTTTAACAATACCCCTCTCTTCTAGTAAATCTTCATCGGTAACTTCGTATATCTCATTAATCGTAATCAGGTGTGGTGTGGCAATGTATTTACAGGTTCTCACTGACGTTGAGAAATCGGCGTTTTTTTTTGTGTTACCGACCTCAAAATTCTGCTGGCTCGTAGAAGGCCCAGGATCGATTACAACATCCTGCCTTTTCTTTTGATTGTCGGCTTCTTTATCCCTTAATTCTTTTAGGTATTGCTGGCTTTCCTTCTCTCTTTGCTGATACTGATCGGGTGTCATAACCTGACCTTGAGTATTCTGGTTTCTATTTTGGTTTAGGTTATTCCTATTATAGTTTCGGTTATACCCATTATTGTTGTAATATCTGCCTCTTCCATTGTAGTTTCCTCGATTGTAGTTCCAGCCTCTTCTCTGTTGATACGGTCGGTAACCTTGTGATCTGTTATTTCTAAACTGATTATTCCTGTGAGGACCTACATTGTCAGTTTTCTCCTCATCTGGCTTGTCAGTTTGTTGGACTTGGTCCATATATACAGTATTGATTTCTTTAAACTCCTGCCTTTGACCTTTCTGTACTACGTTAGGCATTGGACTTGTGTAGTCTAACCTTCTCAGTAATTCATCCATGCTGGTTAAATCCCTGATGTTGGACGAAATAATTAGTCTTCTCACCTCAACTGGCAGCATACGAGAAATCGCATCAATTAATTGCTCCGTTGACAATGGGGGTTACAAAAATCTCAAGCGGGACAATTGACTCGTAAAGAAATCAGCGTACCGTGTTGGAAGAGTACCTGAGTATTTTCTTGAATACACCTCCGCTCTTAACGAATTCTGCGCTTCTATGGACCAAAATCGTTTGATTAATGCCTCTGCAAACTCGTCAAAGTTACTGAATGTGTATCTAAATGCGCGAAACCATTCGAGGGGTCCTCCAATCAGATATCTCTCCACTATCTTCATCTCTCTCTCTCTCTGGGAATGTGAGCTTCGATGAAATAATCTTTGAGGTTCCTTACATACTCTATAGGTGTCAAACTATCAGTGTTACTGAATTTTTGCGGTTTGTCTTCGAAATTCCTGATGACCGTTACGTTCCTCGGATATGAATCCGGATAGTTTTTCCCACTATCTCGATAGTTCCACTCAGGTTCCATATTCCTCTCGTCATCCTCCTCTCTGAATCTGGATATACGTTCTTCAGGAGTCACGTCTCTATCTTCTGGATCTAGGCTATATCTTCTGGTATAATTCCTATTAATTTCGCAAGCTAAGCCTTCTGTATCCTTGTCAGTGATTTCCGTTAAGACTTTCTTGATTATCTCTTCTTTGTAGTTCTCCATCAAACTAGCCTCTCCTAACTTCAAATTTTGCAGTTTACTCGTCGTTTCATTTACATCAGAGACAACTTTATGCATCTGTTCCTCTAATGTAGATTTTAATGTTTGCATATCCTGATCTAGTTGTGTTCTATCGTCTACTTGTTTTTCGGATAGCGAATTTATCCTGACGCTTAAATCTTTCCTAATCTGTACTACTTCATTGTTAATTTCTATTTGAGTACTGGCAAGTTTTCTTTCAATCCTTTCCTGAATTTGGGTTACATGTTCCCCACTTGACTTATTCCACTCATCTTTCCATACCGCTACGTTTGCCGTTAATATTTCTGCTATGTCTACTTCGATATCTTCCTTTAATAATCTATTATGGTCTAATACCTGGGTTCTCATGACCTCTACATCATACTTTAAACCTGCTAAAGACGTTGTTGTTCTAACTGACTCATCAACTAATCTAGTCGCTAATGCAGTTATATTACGCGTACAAAGAGTTTTCGAATTTTCTATTTCTTCCCTGACTTTATTTACATCAGTTTGGACTCTAGTGATATCTACGAAAACTGTGTTGACTTCTACCTGAATCTTAGTTATGTCACTTTGCACCTCAGTTATATCCGAATGAATGTTATTAATATCAACCTGAACATTGGATACATCAGTTCTAGCATTTTGAATTTCTTTTTGGACTTCCTCAACCTTGTCTTGGACAGTCGCAACATCATTTTTAACAACAACTACTTCGGCTCTAGCACAAGAAATATCCCCTCGGACATTAGCTACATCTAAATTCAACATTGTAAGATCTTTCTGTACCTTAGACACATCAAATTTAACATCATCAACATTTTTATGCACATTAGATACATCTGTGCGGATGTCAGTTACAGTACTCTCAATTCCTAGGGTATTAATCTGTAAACGCGACATATTATCCTCTAAATTAGCAGCACTAGTATGAAGAACCTTCATATTCTCCTCCATTCGACTAGTATTCTCCTTCATGCTTTCATTCAGCATCTGCTTCATACTATTGTTCATGCTAGCTTTCAAATTAGCAGACATATTACTAACATTCTCCTCCATTCTTGCATTCAAATTAGCAGACAAATTACTAGCATTTTCCTCCATCATCTGCTTCATGTTATTCATGTTAGCGGACATCTCCTCTAACATCATCCTCAAAATTTCATCTGCCATTACAATATTATTCAAAAATAGACTGCTGTAGGGACATACATCAAAAGAGCAAAATAACAACATTTGAGCAACACTTTTCACCATATATAAATTTGATCAATTTTCTGTCTTATTACTAACTTATAACTACCTTATAATTAACCTTCGAAGATACTTCATGTTGAAACAAACTCAAGTACATGTTCAAATTTCCCTGGCTCATTTTAAAATATCCTAACACAAATAATTTACATTTGCAATCCAAATAATTTAATTTTATCTTTAATATGACTAAAATGTCATAAGCCGGTCAAATAAAATAAGATTCCAGATCATAGGCGATTTTCCTAAGTTTCCAGCGTATTTAACCTTTCTCAAGTTGTATAAGATCTGATCTTTTCTGAGTGTAATTTTCCTAATACAATACAACATTTAATTCCTATATAATCACACTCTCAAATACTACAATTGGCCTAGACATCTAACACAGAATCAACCTCTTTATTTGAGTCTAATCGAACCTCACGTGTTAGGTTTGCCACTCTTACTAGCGTTCAACCTGGTAATCCATTTTTGTTGAATTCGAGCCCCAACGTTATAGGTGCGCCAATCTTACTGTCCCCGTTTACCTGGATAGTAGGCTGTCAGATATCCGCCCCCTCAATCGGATTGCCAACAATCAATCGCACCGGCTCAGCTACATCAATGAAAATGGCACTGACAGATACTATCGAGATATGAGCACAGAAGTTAACAGGAAATCATTGTGGAACACACCAAAATAGACGGGGGTTCATACTTACCGTTACTTACCTCTTAAAATTATCTCGGGGATTGAGTTGACAACAGGATCACTAAAGTCTGTTCACACAATAACCTCCACCATGACATTTAAAAATGAACCAGAACGAAGACGAGAACTTTGAACCGTACAAAAGTTTATTTCAAATAAAGGGAAAGATTTTAATAACACAACAAAATCAACGTGGCTATCAGTAGCCCATGTCAATCTGACTACGTCCTCCTATAGGACTTGCAAAAATTATCATACAACATGATATAGAACATATTAGCTCCCACGAGCTCCAAATAACGTAATATTCATAACACAATTGGATTGGAAAGGAAGTGAGGACGAGACATAGATAGAGCATTTGGTTTCCTTTTAATAAACATGACAATTGTATTTATAGTCGCAAGGCCAGAGTGTGGACGACCTCACCCGCTGATAACCAGTTGTTGGGACAGCTGCGAGCTACCCTCCAACCTGTCGCATACTGGTCAAATGGACTCCCTTCTCACATGCTACGTTACGTAAGAATACAGCTCTCTCTCTCAAGCTTTAAATGTCTGCAAGACAACTCAAATATATATTTACGCAATTCTTTCAAATACTTTACTCACATCCTACTGGATCATTATGATAATTCCTTAAACTTGTTAAGTTCTCATCCAAATGTTTAATAAGCTCTTAAATGTTTATAACAAAATCACATAAATTATTTATAACAATTAGAGATTGTTTATAATATTTGTCCAAGACAATAAAAATATTTTTTAAACACGCCTTTAACATCACTTTCGTTCCACATTATTTTCAAAAATATTTACAGCATTTATTTACAATATTAACATTTAAATTATTTAAATTATTAATTTAAGAAATACATTAACCACATGTTCATCCGGTTGGTAATTTTCATAATCGTGTCCATATAATCGACCAATGAAGGTTAGTTATACATGCTAATGTCACAATCTGTTTTAATAAAGGTTTTAATAATGATTTGTGACGGTAATCTTCATTCAAAATCTTATCTCAAATTCTTTCAAAACTCGTGTTAATTATAACAGTTAATTCACTTGATTAATTTTCAACGAACTATGACAATCTTACTCCAGCGGAAAATACTTCGCTAACACAATAATGCACAAATTGCATTAAAAATTAGGCCCAAAATTCATCATATATTAATCTATATGGCATCAAAAACTTCCACAGAACTTACAAAAACTTCCACAAATAATTCTTTAACATTAATTCCTGTGGGAACCTCCTTCATATTCAAGGGCATTATACATCAGCGACTTTCAACACTTGCGCTGCACTAGCGATTATACATCCATAGTTCCACTTAAAAATTCTTATAATCATTAATTGTTTCAAAACTGTTTTCATTTAACCTTCGTGGATTTCATTCATGAACCGAAATTAAGTCAAAATTTGCCAATCACAAACAAATTTAATAGTGAATACGCTTATATACGCCTGTCTGGTCTATCAAAATTTAAGATTAACATCTTCAAAGAATTGTAGTATAAAAATACTATCATCAAAAGTGCGACTAAAACTGCAAAGTAGTCGAATAGAATCCAATTAGACTGGGGAATGCAAACATCATTATATAAATCTCTAATTGAGAAAAACTCCTAACAAAAGTTCTTGACTTTAATGCATTCAATAATACATTATTAAAGTTAATCTTTCACAAAAGTGTCTATGATGCAATGATCGTTCATAACTGACGATAAATGTCTGTGTTGCAATCAATTCAAATAACGACTAGTATTTCCAAGATCGTCGACAACGTAATGGATTTTAACGCTCTAAAATCATTTAAATGTTCTTCCTTCTTGATGATGACAGAAAATTGGTCAAAGTAATTAAACTGGGGTAGAATTACTTTAATAAAGTGACACGCTGTCTGAATTTAAATCTGCCATAAAAATCATTAACTTACAGTCAAATCGTGACTACAAAAAAAATAAGCAAATTACTGAAAAATCTAAATATCAGTCTCAACTGATCCAAAATCGTTTAACTATGCCCATGACATAACAATGTCTTAATAAATCGTCGAAAAAGGCATAACTCATCAAGGTGTACTGAGAATAGGAATCTCAAACAAGAAAATAGGGCGAAATACATGAGGACAAAAATATGGGAAAAATGGTTGCTCAAACATCATTAAGAAACTCCAATACAATAAACGTTCACGACTACCTTATCTGCCGATTGACGTTCCAGAGGAAAATTCCCCAAAGAAGACTGCTGATGGATCCATTTCACCAAGTTAAAGCTGAGCTCCATCCTCGAAATAGGAAATAGCACCCTCGGAGAATCGAACTGCTTCCTTCTCCGGAAATCGCACTGCTCCACGAAGACGAATAGACATCCTTCCGGCAATAATCTTCTTTGTGAGTCGGGACAACCCTGACCTCTCTTGAAAAATTCCCTGAAGTTCCAGTAGACAATCGCCATGAAGTTTTCGTAGAAATTTCCGAAGAAATATTCATATTCAAAGAGTATGAAATCGTTTCTATGGCTGTTCGATAGTATTCAGCCTTTAATCACGAAACATGGGTGTAGATGGTATTCACCACATGTTCGCTTGTGTGGAATAGCAATTAGCGAAGTTCCATGTTGCTATCTTACTCCGTTGAAATATGTCCCAATTGCATTAAGTCCTTTAGCCTTCCATCTGATCTTCGGTTGTAGTAATAGAAGAACAAACTGCCGTATTAAATTGCTCCATTATACTGTAGCGTTGTGTAACAAAAGCAATCAGAAGTCTCCCTATTCCACTAGCAGCGTCAGCCGTGGCGTTGATTCTGGCGATACAATAGTGCTTCTCAGGTGGCGAGATAATCACTTTTGTGAGTCGTGTAAAACTGCTAATATCTTTCAAACTAATTACTCGAAATTATTCAGCTTTTCTATATTACTTCATGTAGCACTGCACAATAGAATTAGCTTATCGGCGACCGCTAACTGTTCAAAGCTAAACTTGTAGATGCATTCGAAGGTGCGTTTTAACTTCACCTAGTTTGACTTGAATCTCGTATAATGCAGTGGCTTCACCACGCGTTATAAAGACGACTCTTTTCACACTTTTCACTTCGACGTCTCACCAAAATGACTGTATAAGAAAAGAACTTTCACAATTAGACTTCGATGATCTGAGAATGAGATCTGAGAATGATCGGAGAATGAGACTCCTCTCTTCTGCGCAAGCCCTTTTATTAACTTCACGAGGGGCGTTTCCATCCCTTCCAGAGCGTGATACTGCGTCATCGCTAAAAGTTCCAACTTCGTTAATACATGACGGATTTTCAAAATTCAAAAACTGAAAATAAATTTCACCAAAATTCCAAATCAATGCCTTTACTGCAAATGGATTTCCACAATTCTGCATTCCAAAAGTAATAAAAATACCATAGTTTCAGCAATCTCCGTTTCCTTTAAACTATCGTTCATTGGTTCAAGCCTCCCCTCCAATGGCATAGTTTCTTCCTCAGCAGAATTCCTCGTTTCCTGCGACTGCGTCGTAAATCTTGGAACATTCTCGACTAAATGCTGACGTCACTGAGAATCTCAGCTCAAGTAGCTTGCTGGCATAACATTTGCGTCATCCGTGCTTACGTCATGACTACCCACGTCATAACTATGACAACCATAACTCTCCTTATAAATTTCCAACATAGCCACCGTGGTCTCTATATAATTCAATTACGGGGGCAGTACCTAATTTAAAGCCAAGGCCGCTTCCTACCCAAATTTTACCTCAATTACAAATACACACACTAATACAGACATTACAGTGAGACAGGTTATCAAACAAATTCTACACACACCTATGAACATGGGGCTACATGACCACGACATTGCAATGCCCCTAAAGAAACAATAACAACGAGCTGAAGACCATAACCTATCTATATCATGCCAAGACATGGTGTCCACAGGCAGGAAAAGTCAGGAATTTTGTTTTTGATCAGGAAAAAGTGTGAAAATATAGCGTGAGTCAGGAAAAATGTCTAAAAGTATTAGAAAGTCAGGAATTTTATATTAACCATATTAACTCTTCAAGTTCTACTTCAGGAACTGTGTGTGACATCTGTAGAATCTTTCTGTTATATAGATGAAGTCACAAGTGCCGAAATAAAGTGGGCCCTTAATGTCGTCCAAAATAAATTCTCTTAATTCTTGTATAAATATTTCAGAAACCTTCAGGGAAATGTTTCCTGATAGTGCAATTGCAACAAAATTTCAATTGGGGAACACGAAATGTTCATATGTCATCAATTATGGATTAGCTCCATACTTTCATAATTTACTGCAAGATGAAATTCTTTCATGTGATAATGTTATGTGTTTTGATGAGGCATTGAACAAAGTTAGTTAGTTATTGTTGTTTTAAGGGGTGGAACTACGAGGTCATCTGCCCCCATTGAACAAAGTTGTTCAGCGAGGTCAGATGGACCTATTTGTGCGTTAACTTGACATCAACTGCAATGAAGTTAACACCAGATATTTCAACAGCATCTTTATGGGACACACAACAGCTCAAGACATTTTAGAGGCTTTCAACCAGGGAATCTCTCCTCTTGCTAGAAAGATGGATGGACCGAATGTTAATTTGAGTTTCATAAAGAAGTTCAGTGGCCAAATAATAGAAGATAATGCAGATGGCAAACAACTCGTTAACCTTGGTGTTTGCGGCCTTCACGTTGTGAATGGAGCCCTACAAACAGGAATGCATTCTGTAAAGTGGGACCTTCAATTATTTTCGAGAGACATGTATTATGTATTGAACGACTGTCCTGCACGCCAAGCAGAGTACTTGGATTTATGTATTATTGCATTATAATTTACTTTATTTTGTATTTTAAATGAATAAAGAGGCGAGCGTTGGGCAGCTATGGGGATGGTGGAGGCTGCAAATAAAAAATAATATTTGTTTGCTCAATAAACCTTTTTTCCGATATTACGATGACTTCATGAGTCAGGAATTTTGTTGAAAAATGGTCAGGAAAAGTCAGGAAAATTGACATTGAAAATTCTGTGGACACCATGCAAGAGTCCTTGATAAAATTAGTAGTATCCGGAGTTAGTTAGGTATTGTTGTTTTAAGGGACGGATCATCGAGGTCAACTGCCCTTCGGTATCCAGAGTTCATCTCCAGTAATATCACTAATAAAACTCAAAGACAGAGGTGGTCTCCGGTATCGTAAGCCAGGTTTTGTTTTTCTGGAATTGAACTAACGGACAAAATGATATCGGTTATGTCGAGCAGTCCAGGAATAGCACAAACATTAACTAGAACACTGTTGCCACAGGTTGCTAAAAATCATATTCTATAGTGTGGAGTACGTGATCATCCTGAGTAACTGAGGAGGGTAATATTGCAGAAGTTTCTGCACCCGTCTGTCACTAACTACACCATTGACTACGTCTTGAGAAGAGAAACAAATTGTGAGAAAAAAGAATCACAATAATTAAGAAAAGTCGTTCCTTTTCATTGAAACTCGATCATGGTACACTAGTAAAAATATTCAGTGGAACCATATACAGTACCTTACGCTTGTGCATACCAGACAGTGAGCGTGCTATCTAATAAGGAAAATCTGCAGTTGAAACAAACTTCTACCACTAAAAGATGAACATCTCTTATATTTTACTTCATTCTACTCAACAATTTATATTCATGTACTGTAAATATAGTGTATAGGTTCATTTTTGCTGGTTTTAGCTTGCGATAGCAATGCTATTAAGTTACATGTTAGGTGGTTACTCAGCGCTGCAGTGGTCAATACGCGCACTGCTATGAGGACAGTGTTGATGCAGAGAACGCCATGATTGGGTAGGCTTTGTATTATTAGAGGCTAAGCTCGGAGTAAAGGCTGGTGTTCCCCATTCGTGAACTCAAGCGACTGTGCTGCCGTTATCTGATGGAAACATAAACAAACAGATGCTATAATTTTATTAATGCAGCCAATGGCCATGTATTTTTCTTTTCAGGACGGGTCAGGGAAAGGATTATGAAAGGAAATAGGCTGTGGACCTATTGAAACCATGTGATTTGAGTTGATGGGTGTGCTATTCTTTAGTTTTTTCAGTTATTTTCATAATAATTGAAGCTAAAAGATGAGTAATATAATTACTCAATTCCACTGCGCTCTTCAAATTCAACATTTGCCATATCAATGCACTACTTCCACAAAAAGAAAGCTTTTCAGATGGAATGGAGTCGATTACTTCGTGTCGCAAAACCGATTTCGAAGTATATGATCGCATGTGGCTGGCATTATACAAAGGATAATTATTTATTAATAAATACTAATGAATTTCTTACAATAACCAGTACCCTACATTCTGCCCTGCACTACAAACTAGGCAACTTAAATGCAGGGTCGATTTGACAGCTGTTCTTCCCATGTGGCAAAAATTTCATTTAGGGGTCGCTTTATCGTAGGCCTACATGTGGTTGTCTTTCTTTAACTTGCCCCATTGCTACTTCAAAACTGAGAAGCTCAGTTCTTCTAAGTTTATAATCAGGTGCCTATTAAAAAATTAAAACATCTTGAGGCTATAGTCAACTTGTACAGTCTTTGATTTATTGACTTCAACAGTATTAGGCTATATCTTCCAAATTTAAATATATGTATAGCAATATACCGACTACATACTTATTAGATTCCTGAACAAATTATTTTTATCTCGGTAACTGGTGACCGAATTCCATTTTGAATCTGAATTGAATTTTTCTAATTACTAGTTTGTAAGCATAAATCTTCAAGTCTCATAAAATCTTGGTGTTTTTAGCACTTTCCCACACATAATTATATGTATGGCATCTAAAATTGCCTGTTCTTCAATACGAGCCCGCCTAGAATTGCGGACAACCTTCAATACATATATGGAATGTAATGGCTAATGACCACATAGAGTTGCATGCAAAATAGATACACTGAATACAAGTGCATACTATTCATGACCAATGTTACTGCAGTTGTCTGTCATGATTTTTCCTTTAGGGATGTACTTTGCCATGTTTGGTTACACTACCTTTTTTCTCTTGCAGGTCTGTAATGAGCGGTGGCATTGCAAAGGAAAGACAAATCTATGTTGAAATGATAATTTGATGAAATAAAGTAGGGCCTACTCTAAATGTAGGCTATGTACGAATGAGAAATGTATAATAAATATACCACAGTATATGGACTTGATTTTGTAATTTTTTAAAATTCCAAGTTCCTTATTTACATCCTGATTTCCTTGAAGTATTCAATTTAGTAAGGGCATAATTTTGGTGTGTTTTGTATTAGCGATGGTTTTATTCATACTTATTTATTTCCTATGTTTTTTCTTAATGTATTTATAACAGTGTAGGCCTACTGTATATTAACTTGTAGGTCAATAACCTAGATGTTAGGTCTCTTAAAACAATTATCATTAACTTTTATTCCTCACAGGCAAGGGCCAAGTTGTGTAAGTTTGTTCTATAAAGCCAAAATAAATAAATGGGATTGATACAAATCATCGAAATGCTCATTCTCTGGAGGAGGGGAATAGGGAGCCGCGGAGGTGCAGGTTACGGTTCAAATTTCCCGCGCTGAAACTTTCATATGTTTCCTATGCATGCGTAAGCGGTGCTCGTTATCGGAATTAAATTCAAACCGTTCTTACCAATATTTTTTGGTGCTGGAATATATTGTGATTTTCTATGATTATTTTCAACGTTCAAAAATGTTTGTAGAAAGCCAAGACATTTATTCTCCGAGTAGAAAATCTGCCCGGACGCCCTTTCTACATAAATAAATAAAAATTATCGCACCTAAAGAATAGTTATATGTTCTAGGAAAAGATGTCTTGTGGTAATCTCGTCCGATACCACTAAATTTACACGACAAACTAATATCAATTTCAGTACGCTCCCGTATTAACTCGTATATAGTGTATATTATGGTGGTCAACCCCAAATAATATTTAATATTGAACAGCCAATCACAATTTTAAAGCAGATTAGTACAAAAATGTAACTCCAGAGTACGCATCGTCGCTTCTGTCTATAGCTATGAGAGCTGCTGTGTAGAGCTATGAGAGATAATGGAGTAAGTACCGTTGAGTTGGTAGCACTGCTCCACCGCACCTTCAACTATCTTTCATCATTAGATCTAATTTTATCAGTACTACACTTCTTACCTTCAAGAAATGCAACCATAAACCAACATTTACGTAGGCATAGGGGACGGCTGTTAATGTTGCCTACCCTGTCTTGATCTAGTAACTTATTTAAGCTGTCCCAGACTGTAGTACTATACATGTATGCTGATGACATGGTTCTAGGAGCTATAGTCTGGGACAGCTTAAATAAGTTACTAGATCAAGACAGGGTAGGCAACATTAACAGCCGTCCCCTATGCCTACGTAAATGTTGGTTTATGGTTGCATTTCTTGAAGGTAAGTTGTTTTCAGGTGCGAGCACATTGTCGCCAACCCTGCTTAAAATCCCGCCATCCCCAAAGACCATAATACCAGTAAAATTCCGTACCACACAGTTGCCGACATGTTTCTGGCAATAACTCCCAGAATGCATTTTTCACAAAGTCAGCCAATATTATAATTACGACTGCAACTAATGACTTATTATTTAAATAATTTCACAGTTTTCTTTGGAAATTCAAGTCTAATGAAGTTGTAACAAGTTGTACATGGTAAGTACTAGTAATATACATCGATTAAAACAGTTTATACAGTTATTATAGACTCTTGATATGTGTGTGTCAAATCCACTTGTCTGAGTTGTTTCGAAGCTTTTATTTAATTAATTTTTGGATAAATTCTTATTTAGATTTCATCATGACGCCTAAAAAATACGAGAACAAGATTGGAGATGGATTGGAGTAACTCTACAAAGATCACTACAATTTAAGTAAGTAGGCCTAGCCTAGACCTACACAATTTAAAGTACAGAGTTATCTAATCGTTGTGTTATTTATTTTTATATTCAGTCAGAGCACAAATAACGTAATAAAAACCTTAATGGTCTTTGGAAATTTTGAAATAGTCTTCCAACTGCATTTTCCGTATAGGCCTAATTCAAACATAACCTAAAATATAGCCTATGTAAGTTCTCTCTCGGGAATGTATTCTTAGGTTCAATTCACCTACTAATATAGTAATGTATATTATTCTCGACTTCCAAATGCCGTCAGCCATAATATTATAATACATTGCACATGTAACTCTTTAAGCTTGGAAGTAGGCCCAGTCTATGATTCGCAATTGGTTGGTGGTAGTGAATGTATTGGTGATTATTTATGAAGCTTATAACTTATCTACTTGGCTACTGACCTATAGCCTACTTAGTAGTAGGCAGATAAAATATTTATATTAGGCCTATTTTTATTTGTTTCAGTCATGGTTGCGACAGAGTAGTGTGATGCCCTTCAACGAACTTCAAGGGTTGTGCAACATGAATCAATCATCATTCTGAAGAGCCATATACTCACATGTGCATGGTACATGCACTGCGCTAGAGTCACATATGCAAATTTTCAGAGAATACCAACAATATCTCATAGCTCTCATTTAGTTCTCGACATAAGTTACTGCGCCACTGAATGTCTGGGTGAAAATTACTGATGTAGGCCTACTAATGTTGGGTGAGACAAAGTCATTGTTCGCTACTTGGTTAGATGACATGGTTTGGGCGAAGCCACTGGTTGCAATAAGTTATAAATATTGGTCGCAGCTATAGCCTACTTGTATTATTAATTCTGAATGAAAGTAGAAAGTGGCTTATACACCTGCATCGGACATGATTGTGACTGAATGCTGTGATGGCTGCGTTAGAATCAGTAGCACACAGGTAACGATATTTGTAGGCTATACATTATACGGTAGTAGAAAACTAAAAATTTCGTAGATCTCGTAGGCCTATGCTACACAGCTTGGACATTGGACGTGAATAATGAAATAAAAGGCAAAGCCATTGGTCTGGATAAAGATTATTGTTGCTTGACTACCCCCACTGTGCATGACAAAAACCGGGGGTGTTATATATTAGCTAACGCGGCCCGCGTTACCTCAATTTTTCATATTAAAGCATTGTTGTTGTTTCTTATGGCTAGCCCAGATTCCAACCCATCAGCTTTCTTGCATTCCAATAGAGTTGTGTGAGGTTTCCTGAAGTTCTAGCAGTCACATCAAGTTTGTTGCAATGTGGCAGGTGCCCCTTACCCATTTTACTTCCAGGTTCGTGACAAAGTGTGCATTTTTCAGATCTCAGGATGTCCCAAATAGGATCACGACTTATATAGATGGAATTCCAGCTGAGTCTGCCATTTTCGCTGTTAATTATGCACAAGTACAGTATTGCCAATCCAACACTTACGGGACTACTTTGTATAAGCGCGGTACCATGAAACAAAATAGCGCCAAGTTTGAACCAGTTCGCAATGGATTGTGCAAGCTGTTTTTGTCTAAACCTATAATTGTTAATTCATTAGGCCATACAAACACCCCTGGATTTTGTCACGCACAGTGGGGGTAGACACGCATCAATAATTTTCATCCGAACCCATGGTTTGTGTCTAGACCAATAACTTTTAGGCAGTGAGGCGCTGGTTTTTTCCCGATTAGTCGAAACATGAAATTCTTGCGATCAGCGTTCATTACAGTGGTAAATACTGTTCTACGTACAAAACAAACCTAACCTGGGGCTTATGCCCAGACCTCCTTGCTTGTAGTGCAATCGGTAATTTTCGTCCAGACAGTCGTCTAAACAAGTAGCGACCAATGGTTTCGTCCAGTCAGTCGTCTAACCAAGAAGAGCTCGTTTATTTCTTTTTCTCACATAATTACAACATTACATGTGTCGTCTAATGTAGGCCTATTTAGTATCGGATATGTTGGTAACTAATGACGTCAATGTGATCGCTCACTGCGGCAGTTTCACATACCAAATATGCTGTCGAACATGGCTGCGGTTGTTAAATATACAATAAATAAAAACACATGTTTAAGTGATTTAGCACATATATACGGTGCAGAAGTGATCAAGGTTAGTAGTTACAATTGATAATGTCCCCCCCCCCTCCTGCCAGAAGATGAAATAAGGTATGAAAATGATATATTATCAAAGTGAAAGCAAAAAGAAAAAAGAGTGATACATGGTACAGAATTAATCTGAAATTTCACTACAGTATATGTCGTTTTATAAAAGGGCATAGCGGGTGGGTTACAGACATCTAAGGAGAAAGCATCTATTAGGACATCACTTCCATAATTATTATTCATCATTACACAAGGTATTTAGGCTAAGTTAAGTATTCTACTTGGTTCATCACTCCTGAAGTGTTACCTCTATTATGTATGTCGTTTTGCCTTGAACATTTTTGGTTGAAGGCAGGCTATTATTTTATTTTAGAATATGCACTGAAAATTTGATGTAATCAGCGTAACCGCAGCCTTCGTAAAGAGGTTTACGCAGGCCAGCGCGTATCCCAGTTTTGAACAGCTGACTGCAGTTTACTGTAGCGTTGGGGGTCTGCACAACTAGCGCTGGCCAACAGCGGGGCGCACTTGAACTCGGTCAGTGATAACACTATGTATTGTATTCGTCATGATAATGCTATTATTATGATCATGTAGAAATGAGTGGAAGTGTAGAGGACGTACCCATTCGCGACAACGCTGCCTCAGTTCAATTCCCTCTCATATATTCCGCTCTCGCAATTTAAATAACTCAGCTCTCCACAGAAAAAAGTTTTGTGTTGGTATCTTATGATTATAATTTTCAAGATATTACTCCGTCGATAAAGCTTGCCTTTCAACGCCTGTACTTAACTCGTCAATTTCTCAGTGAATTCATTGAATTTTCTACAAGTGGCTTTTAATGTGCTGGTTGATGAGAGGTCAGGAGACTATTCTACCAACCATCTCGCGTTGTGCGGCTAGCATTTTTTGGCAGTTGGTCCAGGTTCAATTTCCAGCTCTGCCAAGAAATTTTAATTTTGGTCTGAGGGATGGAACAAGGCACACTCAGCCTCATGAGGCAAAACTGAGAAAAGGAGGGTTCGATTCCTATCTTAGCCATCTTGGAAGTGGTTTCCACGCTTCTACTCCTGGCAAATGCCGGGATGGTTCCTAAATTAAGGCCATGGCCACCTCGTTCCCAATCCTCATCTGAATAATAAATGCACACACTAATCCAGCCATCACAATAACACAGATTATCAGACAAATTCCACATGCCCAAGTACACAGATCTACATGACCATGATGTCACAAAGCCCCAAAATCAACCAACTGCTGCTTTCTACCTTTTCAAGACGAAATCTTCGAGTTGTCATTAGTCTAATGCCCCTAATATCAACGACTAGTTCGAATGGTTTTAGGCCTAAGCATTGGATCAACCATCTTCTTGCATCTCAATAGGGATTTGTTAACAGGCTTTCAACATCTTGTCTCAATTCTGCCTTCATATATGTAGGCCTATTGGCAACTCCAGCTATCTGATATGACATCTAGCGGTAAAAATTAGAAACTTACCAAGTAGGGTACATTTGTCACGTGGTGACTGTTTGTATATGGTTTCTTGTATTCGTAAGCAGATCGAGGTAATTTCTTCGTGTCTTTATACATAAGTAATAAGTTTTACTCGTTGATGGAGTGTAAAATGAGTAAAAGCAACGTATATTGCTCAGTTTGCGGCTGTAAGTCGATGCATAAAAGAGGGCTGCGGATATAAGTTTTCATGACTTTCCAAAAGATGTAAATAGCAATAGCCAAAAGGTGACGATACCAAATAAATACGGGCAACAGGAGCGGGTTGGACCACTCACCACTACACTCACTGACGACAGGACGGGTTGTTCACTGTTTACGCCGAGCCAAGCCGTACCAAGACAGCTAGGCCTACACCAGCCGACTACAGCCAAGCTTCATCAGTCAGGTATCCTTCCCCCTCCCTAGTTCATTTCCAATTACCCTACCAATCGCCATCACCTCGCTCTGCGATATCCGAACCATTCCACTACGAGTCATATAGGCCTAATTTGACTTCGCAGGGTAAATATCTACTCTGCGAGAACCTGCTACCAGTCCGATATTCTACACCAAACCCACCAGCTAACCATCTAAATCAAGCAATTCCTGTGTCCCCCGAACTTTAATACAAGTTAAACTCATCCCTTCGCCCTACCAAGCAGCAAATAATTTCTACAGTCTATGGTACAATGAGCAAACTCAAATATAGCTTTTAAAGTAACAGCGCCATGACTCGAACTGCTCAAAAACAGATACCAGCAGACAACCGATGCTTGATAATATGCAATTGACACATAAAATCCAGTGGAACACCAAATTAGATCACGTGTATCGCACAGTTATACATATATACAGTCAAAAATAACACTGCCATTATTTTAGGGACCACATTTACTGATTATAACCGAAAAATAAAAAGTGTTCCATATCAAACGCATGTTATTGAGTATTTTTACCCTACTTATCCAGACCGACCGCAGCGCACCAAGTGTTAGTTTGAGTTGCCAATACATGCAAGAAATGAGTACGGTACTTATCAAAAATAAAGAAATAATAAGCTAATATGTACCCTACTATTATATTTCTCTCCTACTCCTAAATCCTTCTCTGAACACTCATCTTAAAACAGAATGGTCTGCATTTTTGGACTAATTATAAAAATATAGCCTATAAGAAGAAATGAACATGCTCATCTTTAGCTCCCTGGCGAAAATAATTGAGTAAGTATTAATGTTTCTGTTCTTATGCATTTTATATGATGCTTTAAAAATCAATCTAGAAGAGATAATTTAAGTTAACTTCACTACCATAATACTGCTTAAGAGTTACTGTCAAGGACTGATGACCAAGATGTCCCTAACTTGAGTAAGGACTGCTTCACAACTTCATGTAAAACGTATTTTCGTAAAAGAGCCTTTACTTAGTTTGGATCATTTGCGATACGTGTTACATGGATGTGTGTGCTGACTTTTTGGTGTTAAATGATGTAAGTTGGCAAAACCAAATGTGGCGGCCATGTTGGTTTTCTAGTAACTTATTTAAGGTGTCCTGGACAGTAATAAAGAAGAATTACAATCAACAGTAAATAAATTGGAGGAATGGGCAACAGAAAATGATTTTACTATTAACAAGAACAAGACTGTACAGATGGTTTTTAGAAGGGGAGGAAGACTAGCCAAATCATATAACATACTTATTGGAAAAGAAAAATTGGAAATTGTCAACCACTTCAAATATTTAGGAATAAGTCTACAATCCACCAGAACGTCATTTAGATTACATATAAAGGAAAGAGCAATAGCAGCTATTCGTAGTACTCAAGATATCACCAAACCAGAACTACTGGATATTAAAACATCTATGTTCTTATTTCACGCAAAAATTGCACCGATCGCAACATATGGACTACATTTAATATGGACACATCTTAAAGGCAGAGACCTTGAAGTAGGCTATTAGATCGTGTAAAAGCAAGTTTTTTGAAATGGGCACTTGCTGTTTCAAAATTCACTCCCACACGATTAGTATATGAACTTACAAAGGAAACCTTCTTCATTGAGGAACTTAAAATAAAATTTCAACTACCAACAACACCAGCCTCAGAAAAACATCTAATTGATAGGAAGGAGAAACAGGAAAATATCTGGGAAGAATTCTACAGCACTGACGCAATGGTAAACAGGGAATGGACTCAAACCAACTACACTCTCAGGCACACGGTGACTCGTTTCGCTGTACATGGGTTCCATCATTTGATATGCAAAGTGAAGTCTTTTCATTCACCGGACGAACACTGCTTTTGTGAACTCTGTGATAAGCAATGAGGAAGATATCATCTACGGGACTGTTCGAAAAGATCAAGATCTATCACGAGTTATAGTGAAGGAAATTAAAATGTATTTATATACTTTATATATTGGCCATTGGCTGTAATAAATCTATTAATTAATATTTCTTGCACAATATACGGCCAGTTATTGCATCTCGGTGGCGTAGGAATTCGCCACGTGGTGCGCACCATGCAACGCTTTTTAGTAGCTTTGCGCACCATGTGCGTTGAGTTGGAGCGCAAACAATGACGCAATCGCTGAATTTAACGGAACGCAGAAATAGCAGAGAGTCCCTACTGTAACGATAACCTTCGGATTCGAGATTCGATAATCGAAACATACATCTCTGGAATACGTTGCGCAACTATGTCAATTGTTAATACTTCAACATACATAATAAATGTTGGCACTAGGCTATTATGTTGTTAGTTATTATTTGATTACCCTATAAACCTGTATGTGAATGTTACATGGTGTCAGAAGTAATTGGTTTTTCTGAATTATAAAGCAGCAAAAAAAAAATGGCCAACGTAGAACAAAACGCCCAAAATCAGAGGCTAACTCATAGAATTCATATTCGACAACCTAAACCCCTGGAGTTTGGCACAAATATGGCACAGGAATGGAAAACGTGGAAAGTGTCTTACAACTGGTACTCAAAAGCAATTCAGCTGGATAAAGAACCGCCCGAAGTCCAAGTCGCTACGTTTATGACAACAATAGGTTATGAAGCCGAAGAGATTTTTCAGTCATTTAACCTCGCTGAGGCAGAACAAACAAACATGCAGGTAATCATGGACAAATTTAACAATTATTTTGTGCCTAAAGCTAATGAAACATATGAAGCATACGTTTTTCATAAAATGTTACAAGAATCAGACGAAAATTTCGAACAGTTTTTGATTCGCGTAACAACTCAAGCAAGAAAATGTAGTTTCGGTCAATCAGAGAAACGAATGCTAAAAGACAAAATTGTTAGTGGCATCAATAATGATATGTTACGTGAAAGATTGTTGGGTACAACAGACCTAACCTATGACAAAGCGGTAGACATGTGTCAAGCAAGCGAGCTGGCACACAAACAAGCCATTGACATGAGTAAGAATAGCGAATCAGAATCACAGATGTCAGTCGTCGCACTCAAGAAAATGAAAAGACAAGGAGTTAACATAAAAAATACTGATCAGTTTAATTGCAACAGATGTGGTATGACACATGGAAAGCGATCTTGTCCGGCGTATAAGCAAAGATGTAATTTGTGTGGGAAGTTAGGACATTTTGAAGTCTGCTGCAAGTCCAAAAAGGAGATTCATGCAGTACAAGGCTCTAAAGACGACGATGCAACCACTCAATCGTCACGTGATAGAGATATGATGTACATTGGCAGTGTTACAGTACCACCAAGACAAGAAGATTGGAAAGAATTAATAAAAGTGGGAAACAAAGCGTTTCATGCTAAACTAGACAGCGGTGCTCAATGTAACGTTCTTCCGACTCACATAATCGAGAAACTGGGAGTCACTGCTGAGATAACACCATCCAAAGTAAAGAAGTTGGTAACATTTAGTGAACACAGGCTCAACGTTGTCGGAGAACTGAAATTGAAATGTAAGATCAAGAATCGTCAAACAGAAGTAACATTCTTGACTGTGAATGAACAAGTTCAACCTATAATCGGCAAAAAGACCTGCGAAGAAGAAAATCTGATTATTAGAGTACACAGCGTGAAGATTAGCAACCCGAAGTTAAATAACGAACAGATGTTTAATGGATTGGGATGTTTCAAGGGTTACGAATACGACATAGACCTTGTAGAAAATCCAAAGTTCGAGATTAGCTCAGCTAGAACGATTCCATTGGCCATAAAGGAAACAGTTAAGCAAGAACTTGATAAAATGGTTAAAATGGACGTCATCAAACGAGTCACGAAACCCACTGTAGCAGTATCTCCTCTTGTAATCGTCAAAAAAGGGGGCAAACTTCGTTTGTGTATCGACCCTACAGATGTAAATAAAAATATCAAGAGAAGGCATTTCCCATTAAACACGATTGAAGCCATTGCCGCAAGAATGAATGGTAGTAAGTACTTCACATGCCTAGATTGCACTCGAGGTTTTTGGCAAATAAAAGTCTCTGAGAGAACACAAGAATATTTAACATTTGCAACACCTTGGGGACGTTATTCCTGCAAACGTCTTCCGTTCGGACTCTCTTCAGCTCCGGAAGTATTTCAGCAAATTATGACAGAGATACTTCACGACATTCCAAATGTAGAATGCGCCATGGACGACATATTAATTCATGCCAGTACAGACCAGAAACTTCGGGATACCACTGAAATAGTAATTCAAAGACTACATGAAAACGGCTTTAAACTCAATAAAGAAAAGTGCATATTTAACGTACAAAGAGTTCGTTTTTTAGGACACGTTTTGTCAGACAAGGGACTTGAAATTGATGAGACAAAAGTCGATGCGATAAAGAAACTCAAAGTACCAAAGAACAAAGAAGAGCTACAGAGATTGTTGGGTATGATAAATTACTTGGGAAAATTTATTCCCTGTCAGTCAAAATTGACAGCTCCATTGCGTATACTATTGAAGAATGATGTTGCATGGATTTGGGGTCCAGAACAGGATCAGGCGTTCAAAGAACTAAAAAAAGCCCTGTCCAGCACCCCTGTTTTGAGGTACTATGACGTAAATGAAGACGTAACATTATCAGTTGATGCATCATCAAGGGCATTAGGAGCTGTTCTAATGCAAAGAGGACAACCAGTAGCGTATGCTACAAAATCATTAAACAGCACCGAACAAAATTACCCGCAGATTGTTAAAGAGGCACTTGCGATTCGCTACGGCTGTAAGAAATTTCATGACTACATTTGGGGTAAGAAATTAACAGTCGAGTCGGATCACAAACCCTTAGAGTCAATCTGGAAAAAGCCGCTTGTGAATGCACCACCGAGATTAAGAAGAATATTATTAGATCTCAAGGAGTACAACCCTATCATCGTATACCATAAAGGAAGTGAACTGAAGATTGCGGATACACTTAGTAGAGATTGTGAAGATTCTTACGAAAACGATGAAGAAGAACTCGAAGTTCTAATGGTGTTATCAATGTCTGAAAGCGCCACTGAAGACTTCAAAAGATCAACGCTCCAAGACCCAACTTGCCAGGCATTAATCAAGATGATGAACAATGGTTGGCCTAACGATATCCTTCAATTGCCGCAGATATTGAGATGTTTTTTCACTTTTCGTGATGAATTATCACATTGTGATGGACTCATTTTCAAAGGAGATCGCGTTTTTGTCCCAAAAAGCGAAAGACCTAGAGTTCTACAAGTTATTCATAAAGGGCATCCGGGTATACAATCAACACTGAGAAGATCAAGACAGTTAGTGTTTTGGGAAACTCTAACAAAGGACGTAACCAAATTGGTAGAGTCCTGCAAAACCTGCCAACATACGCAGCGTAAACCTGTCAAGGAAACCATCATAATGAAGAAAATACCTAAATTACCATTTGAAATAGTATCTTCAGATGTCTTTTTCTACAAAAGCAACAGCTATCTTGTTCTGGCAGACAGTTACAGTGGATACTACGAAGTGCAAAAGATTAACAAAACAACAGCAGCAGAAATAATTAATCAACTTAAAATTTGGTTTGCTACACATGGAGTTCCACAAGAATTTCACGCCGACAACGCAACATATTCGTCCAGAGAATTTGTAAAATTTTCAAAGGAATGGAACTTCAAATTAGTTACATCGAGTCCTTGTTTTGCAAGGTCGAACGGATTAGCTGAGAAGTACGTAGACATTGCGAAGCGACTGGTGAAGAAATGCGACATCAGCGGAGAAGATGTTCAACTGGCCCTGCTAATGTCGAGAAATACACCACGAGACCCAGAACTAGGCACACCAACCTCGAGATTGTTTGGAAGGAATACAAGAACTCCAATTTCCTTTTCTAATAACAATCTTCAGCTCAAACTACAAACCGATGTACCAATAAAACTTAAGGAAAAGCGGTCAAAACAGAATAAATATGCTGATCGCGGAGCCAAGGAATCACGACAGTATCAAAATGACGAGAAAATCTTGATCAGAGATCTAAACAACAAGTGGTACACGGGGAGAATTGTACATCCAGTAACTAATCGCTCATATGTGATTCAGAAAGATGATGGAACAATTTTGCGAAGAAATACCAGTTTCATCAGACCATCGAATATTGAAGGCACAATAACAAAAGAAACACCAATTCAGGCCGAGTTAAACGTTGTATCAAATCAAAGTACAAACGAGAGAATGCAATCGTCAATTCAAGATCCACTAACAGACATCCAAGGAAGGTCACGTCTACCCATACATCCAGATGATCCCAACAAAGGAACATTTCCAGTTGAACCGAACGTAGAGAGGGAAGAAGCATCAAAAGCACCCTCATTAGAATCATTCAAATATACTACAAGACATGGCAGAACTGTAAAACCAGTAGTTAGGTTAAATCTGTAAATCTAATCAGCGTAGATAAATATTAATTTTATTTTGAGAAGAGAGATGTAACGATAACCTTCGGATTCGAGATTCGATAATCGAAACATACATCTCTGGAATACGTTGCGCAACTATGTCAATTGTTAATACTTCAACATACATAATAAATGTTGGCACTAGGCTATTATGTTGTTAGTTATTATTTGATTACCCTATAAACCTGTATGTGAATGTTACACCTACTCTGTTATTATATGCTCCTTGGCTGTGCTCACAGCAACACCTCAAAAGCTTGCGGCTTGCGTTTGTGTGTGATCCGTTGGAGTGTACTTTTAGTTTTGTGTTTCGTTAGTGATTGGTGTTGGTGTTTTGTGCCATTGTATTATAGGGCTGTTAATAAGTTTTATATACTAGTTGTGTGAGGTCGCGATGGCGGCTCAGAGTGATGGGACGTTAATGGGCCAACCCCCAGACAATACAGGGAATGTTATCGTGGATGGTATTATCCCTATGGAGGGTATGTCAATCGTTCATGAGCAACCGATTATTTCAACCCAGGAGACAACGAAACCGATGATGGGATCCTCAACTGACCCAGTACGAACCCCGGCCACGGACTATCGTTATCCTAGCCATCATACTGGACCATATATTGTTTTTGTTCAGGGGGAAGGGGCTCAGGCGATTGGAAATTTACATCCGATGGCCTTGGGTCGGCTTTTCTATGAAAGAAAAATCCCGGGCATACGAGAAATTCAGAAAAAGGGACGAAATAGAGTACAAATACAATTCACAAATTATCGCGATGCAAATGCTTTTTTGGAAAATACGATACTACGGGAGAGGAATTTGACAGCTTTTATCCCCTCCTCTAATGTCCAACGGGTTGGACTTGTGCGAGGGGTTGACACGTCTCTTACGAATGAGGAACTAATCAAGTATATAGAGGCTCCCGTCCCCATTTTACAGGTACAGCGCTTCTTTCGAAACAGAACTGTGGATGGCCAAACGGAACGAATAGCTACGGGGACTGTGAAAATCTTTTTTGAGACTCAGAACTTACGGCCTTATGTCAGCATTTTTAATGTTATGCTAGAAGTTAATTTGTATATTTTCTCGCCTCTACGATGCACCAAGTGTCAACGTTACGGACAAGTGCAGTTGCATTACCGGGCTCGAGCTCCTCGCTGTGGCAATTGTGCCGCTGAACACCTCACCTCGGGATGTAAGGAAGTTTTATCTAAATGTGCCAATTGTGCAGAGAATCACCCGGCAGGTGCCATTCGTTGCGAAATACATCAACAGCAAGTTGAAATTAAAAGACGGATGTGTGTGGAAAATAAATCGTATAATGAGATCATGAAAAGTCAAATGGGGCCCACATTTAATCCATTAACTTTACCTCAACAATTTCCGCCCTTAAGTTCAGCTCCAAGTGTCAGGCTGAATGAGCCGGCCCGAAAGTGCAAGTTTACGGAAATCGTTCATGCGGACCCCAAAGTGGTACAACCTCTGGGATATGATAGGAGTGCTTATTGCCAGCTTTTTAACCAACCGAGATTGGAAAAGACCCCTACGGTCTTCTCAGCCAAGACGTCGGAGACAAGTAATCTACACAGTCCCGGGCCTGGTTCAGGGTCGCCTGGATCGGAGCCAACAAAAACTATTTTGGCAGAATTTACGAAACTTATGGAGTTGTTAGGGCATAATGCGCAATGGGCGCATTGTGTTAAAAATTTGTTAGATAGGGTATTTATTATCTTTGCTACCCCCGTTGGAAAAATCAACACAGCATGACAACCAGACCCCGGGTCACTAGTTTCACTGATTTTCTCTTTCTGTTTTTGAAGAGACGTGTGGCTCCTCCAATGGAATTGCAGGAGTATAGTCAACAAGAGGCATGAATTACTTAAATTAATTGATGACTTCCATCCGGATGTTATTTTTTTTTTTACAAGAAACTTGGCTATCGCTCCAATATCGTTTTACGATCCCACTGTATAATATTGTTAGAGAAGATGGTCCTGGTTATGGCGGTAAAGCACCCTTATTCGAAATGATATCCCTTTTTTAGTTATCCCAATTTCTTATCTTTTACCACGTAGTTTTCATCAGTGTTTTCAGATCGGCAATGCTATTTTTAGTAATTTATATTGCCCTCCCCAAGTTCAGGGATCGCAATGTCAATGGTCGATGTATTTCAAATATATTGCACAATTTTCTAAACATATAGTTCTAGGGGATTTTAATGCCCATCATGGACTCTGGGGCAGTGAGCGTGTCAATCCTAAAGGTCGCCATATTGTGCATGCACTTCAAACTTATGTCTTGAATATTCTTAATGATGGGTCGCCTAAGCGCATAACACCACCGGGACGTCCAAAGAGTGCGGTAGATTTGACTATTACAACAGCGGATATTGCCCATCAATTGGAATGGCGAACACTTGGGGACATTCATCAGAGCGATCATTTTCCAATTCTTATATATTATGCGAAACCGGGTGAGTAGCTTGAGCGTCCATGTCTTTTTACCATCAAAAGGAATTTACGGCATTTCGACTATGAAATTTTTCAACACTTTATAAATGATGGATTGGGGACTTCGCGAACATCGCCGTATCAACGGTATTATTCTTTATTACAGCTGATACAACTATTTCTTGATTGTTATCACCCCAGCGCGCGATAGCATCGTATTCGTCACAGCATCCGGGTAAGGTCCATTGGTGGGACGCAGAGTGTGCTTTGCTTGTTCGTCGGAGAAAGGCATGTTTAAAAAGATATCGTGTACATGGGACGGTTGATAATTATCTACGTTACAAAAGTCTCACTGCTCAGCTTCAGAAGACATTTAATGAAAAACGTCGGTTGGCGTGGCAAACTCATATTAGTACATTCAATTCCCATACTTCTTTGAGCACCTTATGGTCTTTGATAAAACTATTATCGAATACTCGTCGTACTCGTCCTAGTACGGGACTCACGCAGACAGGTTTTCAAATGTTTTGTCATTCTCTAACGCCAGATTCAGTTTCCGGACAAGCATTTGTACCACCTTATTTGACTTCGGATAAGTTTCAGGTTTTACAACAACCAATCACGCGCCATGATATCTCGACTGCGTTGCGTCACACTAAATCCACGCGTCCGGGTATGGATTACATTACTTATGGGATGCTTGCCCATCTCCAGGACTCAGCACTGACGGTCTTGATTGCGCTTTACAATACGGTACTGACAAATGGTACGTATCCTGCGGAATGGAATAATTTTGAAATTCTGCCGATATTAAAACCCATGAAAGATGCCAGAGACCCCCTAAGCTATCGCGGCATCAATCTTGGTTCGTGTCTAAGAAAATTATTTTAAAAAAAATATTACGTAGATTGCAATGGTGTTTGGAGTACTATAATTTATTTTCGAGGTCACAATTTGCATTCCGTAAACGGTTAGGTACAATCGACGCTCTTACGATTTTTTTGACGGATATCTTATTAGCGAAAGCTCGCAAACAACACACGGTTGCCGTATGTGTGGATATTCAGGGGGCCTATGATGCGGTGGATCTAGTCATATTACAACATCGTCTAGGGGAGCTGCTTTTCCCATTACCTTTCATATGTTTAATACGGAATTTTTTACACCATCGTCGACTATTTTTACACATCCTCACTGGTGTACTTGATAACCGTCAGACTTCTCGTGGATTGCCTCAAGGTGATATTTTAAGCGGTATTCTTTTTTCAATTTATACTCAGACATTAGAATCGGTCATCCTTCCTTATGCACGAATCATTCAATACGCAGATGATTTTCTTATTTATTGTTCGCGTGATACTATTCAGCTCTGTCGTCAGGATATATATGATGCATTGACTGCTGCTCATACATGGTTCCACAATCACGGATTTGACACGTCGGCGAGGAAAATTTCTGCCATAATTATTACTCATCAAAGGCAGGGTGATCGCTCTCCAATTTTATTTAGACAGGGAGCCATAGAGATGGTTCGTAGCATCAAATATTTGGGATTACATATTGATACCCAATTAATGTGGTCGCGCCAGGTTCAAACACTCACTGTTCGAATTGAAAAAAGACTACACGTCCTCCGAGCGCTAGCACGCCGGAGTTGGGGGGCGGATCCTCATTTATTACTTACTGTATATAAGAATATTATTCCTTCCCAGATGGTTTATGGTTGCTTTTTCTACGACATGATGGCGAGTAGTCGGTTGGTCACTTTTGACAGGTTGCAGTATCGGGATTTACGTATTATTTTGGGAGCGCTCTCGTCCAGTCCCACCTGTGCATTACTAGTTGAATCTGGGGAATTACCTTTACACTTACGACGGAGATTTTTAGCCAGTAAGTACCTGGCTTCTAAAATGTCATTGTTGGCGTCACCGATCCTCAATAAAGTACAGTTGCTTGTGGAGTATTATGCGCGAAATCGATTTGCACGTCCGCATAAGCCGGCTTTGGTATTGGCATATGAAATCATGCAAGCTTTTCGGTCAGATATACTACAGACGCTCAAACCTTTACCATACACGGTTTCTTATAGGGTTCTACAATCCCAGCGAAATATATTGCACACTTCCTTACCGGCGCTATTCCGGATGTATCAGCGTTTTCCGCAAGTAATTTCACGATGCTTTCGGGATATTGTCAATTACTATTCCCATTATACTTTTTTATACAGATGGCTCAAGAATGTTGTCACCAGATGGAGTGGGGGCGGCTTTTTATGCTCCGGATCGACAGATTATACGAACATATAGTTTGCCAAAATATCTAACGATTTTTACAGCTGAAGTATTTGCCATTCGTCAAACTTGTCAGTATATACGTACACACAGAGTTTCCCCTGCAATGATTTGCACGGATTCAATGAGTGTCATCCAGGCTTTATCGAATCCGACTAGCTCTGACAATTGGTATGTGTATCAAGTTGCGCAAATGTTGTATGATTTTCAGACCATGGCTCAGGAGGTTATGCTCACTTGGATCCCGGGGCATTCGGGTATCCAAGGAAACGAGGATGTTGACCGCATGGCAAAGTGGGCAGCACAGGGATATGGAGTCGTTTGTAATATCGCTGTACCTTTTACGGACTTCCTGCCTGTTATCTATTCCCTGCTCCTCAATGAATGGCAAACTGAATGGTCTAATATCGCGCCCTTTAAGGCTCGTAATTATTTTCTGGTACAACCCACTATCAGAACAACACCATGGTTTCGGGTAGGCAAATATACGAGACGCCACATTATTACTATAATACGTTTACGTTTTCAGCATGCTCTGACACCGGTGTATATGGCACGCATGAACCTTCGCGAGAATGCTAGGTGTGTGTGTGGTAGAATGAGGGGTACACTTAGCCATCTGATGTTTCAGTGTGACGTTTTCAATGAACCGAGGATAGTGATGCTCAGAAAGTTAAGATCGTTAGGTTATACTTTGCCCTTAAATATGTCTACTATGTTGCGTAATCCTGTAATTCCATTGGTCGAGGCCATAATGGAGTATTTGGACCATCTCCCTTTTACGTTATAATTTATGGTCCCCTCTTTCGTTTGCTGTATTTTTCTACGTTTTACGATTTGACACGAAGTATGTGTGTGCTGATTTTTCCTTAACCCTTCCTAGAGTGGCGTGCATACCTTTGTGCTACGGACCATATGGATAGTTTTTATAGGCGAATGGTTAGGTTAGGAAATTTCTGTCTGTGTTTACAACCATGACGTGTGACGGGTATGTGCTACTGTGGTGAAATCTGTACAGAAGCTATTGGGCGAAGAGGCAACTGTGTCTATCAATCTTACTACAACAACAACAACAAGCTATTTCCAGGGGATCTTGATAAAATCGGGTTCAATTCTCCACTAGCCCACACCTTTTAAAATAAAATATTTAATACAACAGGTATTAGATTCTATAGGCAACTTCCTCACTCCTTCATTACACGATTCTCTTCTAAGAATATTCACTTGGTTTAAATACATCTAATTCCTGGTTTATTTATATACAGTATATATTCTCCTGCACTGAATTCTTTCTTTTTTGCTCCCATACAGCTGTCCTTTGACCCCCTTCTACCTGTGAGACTAAGGTATCTGTACAGAGATAAAACTAAAGGGGAGCAAGATTGGCAAATTTCTGGGAAGAGCTTCATTCTGCATTATTTTTCGACCTAGGTCACATTAGCAAATATGATGCAATGTGATGACATTCAGTACAATAAAAATAAAAACAATCTTAACTAACTAAAGAATGGGCCTCAGAAGATTTCAGTGAAATAATGGCTCTTGAGCAAAGGAGGATCAAACTAGACAAGGCATACTACGCTCGCAGAAAACTGTAAGTCTCGAAACATCAGTCGATGAATGTCAAACTAAGACACTATAATGCAGCAGTCAGACCAGTGCTTGATTTGTAAAAAATGAGGTTTCGGTTGGCCTACCGTGGGCTACCGGGTGGTAGTGGGAGGGCTTTATGGAATGTTGAAATATAGAGTTCTAAAACCGATAATTTTACGCTTTTCTGAACACCTTTAAAAATTACTCAGCGGACAAAATAGCAATCTATTCTCTGTGAGCTTTCAGAATAGGATTGACAGTTCTCGCCTCGCCATGTGGTCAGAGTACAAGGTTGCCAAACACTTAGAATAACAAGTGATCACACTGTACAAGCCAGTGACAAAGCTAACCAGACCAGGGGGATGACAGATCATAGGGAACGCGTGGGGTTCGATAAAGCTCCGCTATAGATGTTCTGCCAACCAATGAAGAATTAATTTCAGTACTATGTTTCCGTAGTTGGCACTCACCCAACGCTCACAGCAAACAGACTGACGGAAGCGGGAATGGTCTGTTTTGATTGATTTTCCTTGTGGTGGTGTTGGTTGTTGTGATTTGTTGGGTATTTTGATTGTTTATTTGAATTGAATTGAGAGTCAATCATGCCACTGCAAGGGAGGAAAAATTGCCAAGCACCGGGATGTAAGAATTATAATGATAGTAAGAACAATACGGCAATTTTCATCTTCCTGGAGTTGACCATGTGTAAAACTAGTGGACAATATGGACTATTCTCGAATAAAAATATATAGAGAGAATAAATGTGTGCATTTCATCTCTTGTTTGTTTGTTTTCCTACCCATTCTCCTTTGCATTACAATAAAATTTGTGGTTTACGTATATGGGGAGGGGTGGGTGACAGCCGGCATGCTAGGCAAAAGTCAGGTTATGTCAATATAGAGTGTGCATTTGGACAGTTTTCTTTATATTCATCGAATATCCCAACAATTCTGTAGTGTAGGAGAGCAATGTTTAATTAGCCTAAAGGTGAATTAAGCTCTAGAACGGCATAATTCTATCCTTCGTGACAAATCTATTGCTAACATTGATATATATCAAAGAGTACTATTTTCCTATCAGGACATAGATTTCTACGCCTAGCGAAAGGCGCAGTTATGTTTGTGTTATTTTCATCAATAATCAATAACTCATCGCAGAACATATTGTTCAATTACGTGTAATAAAGGCTACATTCATATGGCTTTTTACTTTTTATGTTGCCAGACTTGGTATAGCGGTACATAGCCTCAGGCGGTGCTCTCTCCCAGAAATTCTAAAACCAAAAGTGACGAATCTCTTATAGTTTACATGCTCCTTGAACCAGACACTGACGCACGTGGGCTGTGATACTGCAATGCAGAGTATTATGACATCAACTATGCGAACATGGATTGGTCAAGAGGCAGAGGGGTGATGACTGACGTGGAATTTCCGGTCAAATGTCAATACCCTTCAGGCAGCTCACAGAGTATAATTTTGACTGCAATTTTAAATTAAATTGAGACTGCTGTAGCATAATTTTTCTTACCGTAGCCATCGACCTATATTAAATTTTAATGTAGGCCAACTAGGCTACCATTTAAACACTGTAACTTACTGTACATTATTTCAATTTTTATTTTACGTAATTTAAAAAAATTAATACATTCGGTTTGAAAATACACACATGTTCACCAAGAATCTTTTATTTCTTATTTCATAATTTTGTCTTCACCGTTTTCTGAAATAATTATAATATAAAAGGTACTGTACTTGAAAATGTTTTACCTCACAGTTTATAAAATTGTTCAAAGTTTAGAAAAGTTTTCGTTGTACGTGCCTCCTCTCTCTCTCTCTCTCTCTCTCTCTCTCTCACCTTGCTGTTAGTATCCAGACGGCAGGAATCAGACGAAGTCCGTAGTTTTTGGCAATGCGCATGCGCTAGGAAGTTACACACGCACATACACACACTTATTAACAGAACAGATACCAACAGAACACAATTTCTGTGGATAGCCGAGATACCGTAGGTATGCGAGAGCGATTACTTCCGGTAATGCAAAGAATATCACAAGAAAGACGAAACACTCACTCGCAGAAGGGATGAAAAGATACATGAATTCCACCACAGGATGTGTAAAACAGGACACTTCCATGAACCAAACAATCAATGCATAGTTGGGAAAATTTTCCATTTTTGGTCCGTATTGACAATTGTAATTTGTTTTATTCAAATTAGCAGGTTCCGCCTATCAATACCTTAATGCATTTACATAAACCCTAGGTGCAGTACATGTTTCGAACCATTATCGGTCCTTCATCAGCTGACTTAATGTCTTGTCACAGCAAAATACATAAAAACACTGAGCATTGACACAAAGATATGCATACACGTTAAAATATTCACAATCATTCTTTAAAATTCATTAAAAGATATTCAAGCTTTAAAAGGATTTAAGAAACACTGCAAGTTCGATTTTTCCTGTTAAATGATGCTGATTCTCTTGCTTAGCATCTTGTCAGTCACTTTAGTACTCCTGTTCTCTTCACACGTGAGCGGCGAAGTCGTACAAATTGTTGGGCTAATATTGCCATGTATAGGGAGCAAACAAATGGATGAAAAACGGTCCCAATTGCGCGGCTCGAAGCAAGTGAAAATACTAATTAAATTGATTGATCCAGGCAGCAAAGTAATCCTCTGTTAAACAAGAAAAGAAAAAAAGAAAAAGGTATTTAGACTTGCATTTAGTGGAGAAACAAGAGAGAAAACTCAGCAAATGTGATAGTCTACGAGAAGCCGCTATTGAAAGTGAAAGTGACAACTCATACCTCGTATGCGAGCAGTGTACACGCCGGCTGAGCTGACAGCAGCAACTGAGGTGCTATTCTGAGCGAGGTCAGGTCTGTGAAAGGGGAAGGGGGAGGGGAGCGGGTGTGGCTAGCGGGATGGGGAATGAAAGACTGGGGAGTAGGAAAGGAGATGAGAGGAAGGAATACGGGAGGGGGGGGGGGGGGCAGTGAAATCAGGTATATTCTCTATGGGGGCTTTGTACGTCTCCTATTAGTGACGTAGTTCGTCAGTGTTTCATACAGAATGTTGGTGTCATAATTAATATCATTAAGATTGTACGAGGGATTATTCCTTAGGGCCTGTTCTATTTCTATTTGTTCCAAAATGTTGAGCCTACACCCTTTGTTACAGTAGTGTAGAATTTCCAGATCATCTTCGATTTTCGAAACATTATGATTGAACTCCTTCATATGATTACCAATGGCCGAGAATTTTCTGTGTCTTATCGCGTTAACATGTTCATTATATCTAATTTTGAAACTGCGTCCGGTTTGCCCTATATAGTCCGCATCACAATTTTGGCACCTTATCCTGTAGATTCCTGATTTTTGAAATTTATCTTTTATATTAACAGACATAGAATTAAATAAATGTTTCTTAGTGGTATTGGTTGTTTTGTAAGCTATTTTTACCTCTTGTTTTGTAAAAACATTTGTAATATTGTGGGTGAGTTGGTTTGAGTATGTGAAGATTGCGAAGGGCTTATCCTTTTCTATTGGTTGTAATTTAGTTACCGGTCTATTCTTAATTTTACTTAAAAGGGAGTCAACGTAGGGCTTGCTGAAACCATTGGCTCTAGCGATTTGATGTATGATAGAAAGCTCGTTGTTCCAGTCTTCCTCAGATAGGGGTATGCTAACGGCCCTATTAATGAACGCTCTAAATGCAGCTTTTTTGTGGCTGGGTGGGTGGTTTGAGTCTTTCCTGATAATGGTGTGCGTTTGGGACGGTTTTCTGTAAATTTTGAATCGTAGGCCTGTAGCGTCTCTGATAACAGTTAAATCTAGGTAATTTATGGACTGTTCAATTTCGGATGCTGTAGTAAATTTAATGTTGTTGTCAATTAAGTTCAGTTCTGCTGTGATGCGATTGATGTTGCTATTTTCATTGTCTATTATTAGAAAAACGTCGTCGACATATCTGACCCAGTAACTTATGCCTTTTAATTTGTGGATATTATTCTTTTCTAAATGGTCGATATAAATGTTGGCCATTATACCTGATAATGGGGAACCCATGGCCAATCCCTCTATTTGCCTAAAGATTTTTTGGTTGAAAGAAAAGTAATTGTTCTGCACGGTGAATTTTAAAAGGTTAATAAACTCATTAATTTCATCACGAGATAGCCTACTATGCGTTTTTAGATTATTCTCTATTATATCGACGGTTGGACCTACTGGAATATTTGTGTACATGTCGCTGATGTACGCGGTGTGCAATGACTCGGAACTTTTCAATTTTAAGTCTTTGATTTGCTCACAAAATTGAATGGAATTTCTAATAGCATTGTTAGTCGAAAATTTGTAATATTTTATCAAAAATTTCTGTAAAAACTGTGACAGTTTGTAAACCGGACTGCCCCTGAAGTTTACAATTGGTCTGATCGGTGTATTGTTCTTATGCGTTTTAGGTAGCGCCCTGAGGGTTGGAATGCCTGGGTTCATATTGATGAGCTTATTGCTCTGATGTTCGTCTAGAATCATAATGGTGTTCTTTAGTAATTGTTTCAGTTTCCTCTGTGTGGCCCCCGTGGGATCTTTGCTAACGATTTCAAAGTTTTTGTTATTCAAGAACAGTTCCGTTTTATCGATATAATCTGCTTTATTAATAATGACAATGCTGTTATCCTTATCCGCCTTTGTTTTCGTGTGACAGATGGCGTCGGTGAGTGAAGTGCGTGTGTTTCGGTCTCCTGTTTTGTGCTGTTTTCTCATGTTATTCTTTCACGTAACTAGTTCTTTTTTCGTGAGTGGTAGTGATGTGAGGGTGTCCATGATTCGTGAAAAGAATTATGAAGCTTCAGTAAACTGGAAGTGCTCCAATCGGAGTTTTAATTTTTGTTGTTTCTCTGCTGCTGGATTGTCGCCTGCCATGCTGCTAAAAGGAGCCAGCCCTTTCACTAGGCGAGGTACTGTCACATCAACATCAACGGTGACCACAGTCTTCATGCTTCTTCTACTGTCAGGTGATGCAGAAATTAATCCTGGTCCGGGTTCGAACAGTTCTATGTCCATATACTTTCAGAACACTCAGAGCGTGGCCAACAAGCTGGACAAAGTAGATTTGAGCAGCAGTGATTTTAATAATATGTCAATAATAGCCTTACATGAGTCTTGGCTTTTTGACAGTTTTCTTGACTCAGAACTCGCCTTTTCTAGGACTCATGACATATTTAGAAGAGACAGGCCTGGGCGTGGGGGTGGTGTTGTCATTGCTACGCAGTCTCAGTTGCGTGCTAGGAGAAGAGCGGACTTAGAAAGTGAATGCGAAATTATTTGGTTGGAAATCCAAGGAAGGTCTAGTGTGTTCGTGGGCTGTGTGTACCTACCCCCGCCTGCCTCTTTAAACCACTTGGAGGAGCTACATACCTCTCTCAGCAGGGTGCACGCCCAGTTGAAGGACAAGGATACAGTTATATTGTGTGGGGATTTCAACATGCCGGACATCTCATGGGGACAGCAGGAAGGGCCTTCTCTCATACCTTTAAAACTAACTGAAAGTGCAGTGAACTCGATCTTCTGCGAGATAATTGAGGAATTCTCTCTGCATCAATTGAATCCACATCTCACGCGCGGACAAAACTACCTTGATCTTCTGTTTACTAATATTCCTAAAATCTCTCAATCTGTAGAGTTAGAAAAACCGGGGTGGATTCCATCTGACCATAGTGCTCTAATATGGAACATTGATTTTCACGACGCTAGTTTATTTCAAAAACTACCTCGCAGGGAAATTTTTAACTGGAAGAAAGCAGACATGAACCACCTGAAACTTCTACTGGATTATTGCCCAGGGTCCCTCCTTGACATCAGGAACGACATTAATGAGAATTGTGAGATATTTTATGATCTCTTGATGTCCGCAGTTCGAGAAGCAGTTCCTCGTGTGAAGGTTAATCCCTACCGTTATCCACCTTGGTTTGATGCAGATGTAATCAGCGCGCTACATTCGAAAAATAGGGCTCATCGTCAATGGAAACGCTCTTCTTTGGAATGCCATAGAATTGAATTTGTGGTCAGGAGACTCGAATTCAAAGAAATTCAACGCCGAAAGTATGTCGCCTACCTGGAAGACATAGACTCCAGTGTTAAAACTAATCCGAACAGACTATGGTCCTTCATTAAGCAGAGATCTAGGAACACCAGATTACCAGTCTCGCTCGAGTATGACGGACGTACCAGTACTGATGCAAACTCTGCCTGTGAGCTGTTTTATGATTATTTCGAAACCTTATTCCTTCCTGTAAATTCTATACCGCCACCATTACCTGATCTGCCACCCTCCAGTAACGACAGCATTTCGTACTTCCATATTTCCGAAGACTGCATCAAGAATAAATTACATAATCTATCCTCTGGCAAGTCTCCCGGTCCTGATGCCATTCCTATAGAAATAATTAAATCTTTATGCCACCAGCTATCTCGTCCACTTTACATCCTATTCAACCAAGCCATCAGTGAAGGAGTGTTTCCGGATTACTGGAAATCAGTTCATATCACCCCAGTGTTAAAGAAAGGCTCCAGGCAGAAGGTAGTAAATTACAGGCCAGTAACACTAATGTCTATTTTCGCGCGAGTCTTTGAATCAATTGTTCGGGACGAAGTGTACGCTCACGTGTCACCATTCATCACTGAACTTCAGCACGGCTTTCTTCCTAGGCGATCCACTGCTACCAACCTAGCAGTCTTCACTCATGATGTATCCACCTTTATGAATAACCGTGGTAGTGTTGATGTTATCTATACTGACTTCTCTAGGGCTTTCGACAGCGTTCATCACAACCTACTGCTTCTTAAACTTTCAAACTTTGGTATAACTGGTAATCTTTTACGTTTCTTCAAAAGCTACCTCTCAAATAGAACCCAATCAGTTGTAATTAATAATAATAAGTCTAAATCTGTTAACGTTACTTCCGGTGTCCCTCAGGGTTCTGTATTGGGCCCTCTGCTTTTTATACTTTTTGTAAATGATATCCCTCGTATAATTCATAATTCTAGGTGCCTGATGTACGCTGATGATCTTAAACTGTATATGCCCATCAGTACTATAAATGACTGTGAGTTGTTGCAACAAGACCTACACCAACTCAGTGAATGGTGTGAAACATGGAAACTGAAACTGAATACTGAAAAGTGTAAAGTGTTGTCAGTTTCATTGAAACGTAACCTCCTACCCAGGTTTAATTACTGTATTAAAAATGAAACGCTACGTAGAGTGTCAACCATTAAGGATCTAGGGGTGACAATCACTAATAATTTCTCGTTCGATGAACATATTTCAAAAATATGTCGTGAAAGTTTCCGGATCCTGGGATTTTTAAAAAGAAATTGCTTAAATTATTTTTCGGACATAACTCTATCCAAATTATTTAAGTCACTCATTCGGCCTAAATTAGAATACTGTAGTGTGATCTGGAATCCCTTTCACAGTAATAAAATTGACGCCATCGAACGTGTGCAAAAGAGATTTATTAAATGGCTCTGTTACAGGGGTGGACGACCGTACCATAGAGCTGAGTATGAGAGTTATTGCGACGTGTACAGTCTTCCTCCACTTAGCAGTCGGCGCACAGTGGGTGACGTGAGATTCCTTTGGAAGCTGGTTAATGGCGGAATTGACTCTAATCAGTTGCTAGCTGACTTGGGTTTTCACGTCCCTCAGAGAACCACCAGACGGAAGCACACGTTCGATGGGGTCAGATCGAGAATTAATGTGCACAAAAATTCATGTCTGATCCGGTTGCAGTGAACATACAGCTTGATGGAGAGTAGAAGTGCTACTGATATTCACTTCGACTCTCTATTAACTGTTATGAGAGATATCTCAAGTGGGCTGTAAAATAGTGTATTGCATATTGGGTTAATTTCTATTTGCGTTGATTGATTGAACATGTGGTCGAATGAATGGTTGATTGATTTTTTGATTGAATGTACGAGTGAATGAAGTAATGTATTTTTTGTTTGCTGTTATCTAGATCCTTGAATGTCGCTCTTGTTACTTTCCCTAGTTTCTGAACTTTGTCTTCTTATCTTTTATGTTATGTTTTGCCTGTTTCTGTTTACTGTTGATAGTTTTTTTTCTGTAATAATTATTTAATGTTTCTTGTACAAAGGGATTGCATGAATGAATGCTTGAGATAGGATGTTAGAGTGCGTGTCTGTATGGTTGTGGTTGCTGATTTATAATAGATTAGTGTATTGCTATTTTTGTACGTGTTTGCTGTTTTTGTTTTGTTTATAATTGTAAATTTTATTGTTAATTATTATATTGTCACTAGTGGAGTCTATCTGTCTGACAATAAAGAATACATACATACATTAAATTCTCCTGACTTACTTTCTTTTTCAAATTAATCATGTCTTTACTGTGGGGTTGTTTTTTATCTTGTTTTATTATTTTGTTAATTTTCTTATTAAGAACGTGTCTGATTTCGTTCCTTTTCTCTATTGGAAGTTTTTGAATTGCTGCCTCAGTTTCCGCTATTAGTACCTTTAAATTGTTTTTGTTATTGTATGAGGATTGCCAATTATGTTTAAAACCTTTTTCTAATAATTCAATTTCTGCTTTGTTGAAGTTGACATTTGAAAGGTTTTCTACCGGTTTGTCGAAATCATGGGTTGGGACTTCTGGTTCCTCATTGCTTACAGTGCTTGCCTTCTGCAAGAGTTGGTCAAATTTTTTGTTTAAAGTGTCGATCTTTTTGCTGATGTGAAATGAGACTACTTCTTCTACATGGAATAAGAAGGAGTCCCATTCCTTCTTATCTGTAAAACTGGCGGCCTCCAAATGAATTTCGTACAGAGAATTGTTTATTTGATTTTTCTTCATATATAGAAATTTCAATTCGCGTTGTAAAATCTTTTGGTTAACCATTTGCTGCGTTCTCCTTTCAAAGTTGTTATTGAATCTTTTTTTCTGAAAAGCTCTTATGTGTTGGGGAACTAAATTGTGTGATCTGCATCTCTCTAGGAACCCAATGTCTTTAATAATGCTGGCCAACTTTACTCGTAGGTGTTTAAATCTGTACCTTTTAGCCTGGCAAGCCGCTTCAGAA
This sequence comes from Meconema thalassinum, assembly GCA_946902985.2. Lineage (NCBI taxonomy): Eukaryota > Metazoa > Arthropoda > Insecta > Orthoptera > Tettigoniidae > Meconema > Meconema thalassinum. The sequence goes on from OX336395.1 coordinate 199,126,461, forward strand.
TTGGGAAAATTTTCCATTTTTGGTCCGTATTGACAATTGTAATTTGTTTTATTCAAATTAGCAGGTTCCGCCTATCAATACCTTAATGCATTTACATAAACCCTAGGTGCAGTACATGTTTCGAACCATTATCGGTCCTTCATCAGCTGACTTAATGTCTTGTCACAGCAAAATACATAAAAACACTGAGCATTGACACAAAGATATGCATACACGTTAAAATATTCACAATCATTCTTTAAAATTCATTAAAAGATATTCAAGCTTTAAAAGGATTTAAAAAACACTGCAAGTTCGATTTTTCCTGTTAAATGATGCTGATTCTCTTGCTTAGCATCTTGTCAGTCACTTTAGTACTCCTGTTCTCTTCACACGTGAGCGGCGAAGTCGTACAAATTGTTGGGCTAATATTGCCATGTATAGGGAGCAAACAAATGGATGAAAAAATAGCTTACAAAACAACCAATACCACTAAGAAACATTTATTTAATTCTAAGTCTGTTAATATAAAAGATAAATTTCAAAAATCAGGAATCTACAGGATAAGGTGCCAAAATTGTGATGCGGACTATATAGGGCAAACCGGACGCAGTTTCAAAATTAGATATAATGAACATGTTAACGCGATAAGATACAGAAAATTCTCGGCCATTGGTAATCATATGAAGGAGTTCAATCATAATTTTTCGAAAATCGAAGATGATCTGGAAATTCTACACTACTGTAACAAAGGGTGTAGGCTCAACATTTTGGAACAAATAGAAATAGAACAGGCCTTAAGGAATAATCCCTCGCACAATCTTAATGATATTAATTATGACACCAACATTCTGTATGAAACACTGACGAACTACGTCACTAATAGGAGACGTACAAAGCCCCCATAGAGAATATACCTGATTTCACTGCCCCCCCCCCCTCCCGTATTCCTCCCTCTCATCTCCTTTCCTACTCCCCAGTCTTTCATTCCCCATCCCGCTAGCCACACCCGCTCCCCTCTCCGTTCCCCTTTCACAGACCTGACCTCGCTCAGAATAGCAGCTCAGTTGCTGCTGTCAGCTCAGCCGGCGTGTACACTGCTCGCATACGAGGTATGAGTTGTCACTTTCACTTTCAATAGCGGCTTCTCGTAGACTATCACATTTGCTGAGTTTTCTCTCTTGTTTCTCCACTAAATGCAAGTCTAAATACCTTTTTTCTTTTTTCTTTTTTTCTTTTCTTGTTTAACAGAGGATTACATTGCTGCCTGGATCAATCAATTTAATTAGTATTTTCACTTGCTTCGAGCCGCGCAATTGGGACAGTTTTTCATCCATTTGTTTGCTCCCTATACATGGCAATATTAGCCCAACAATTTGTACGACTTCGCCGCTCACGTGTGAAGAGAACAGGAGTACTAAAGTGACTGACAAGATGCTAAGCAAGAGAATCAGCATCATTTAACAGGAAAAATCGAACTTGCAGTGTTTCTTAAATCCTTTTAAAGCTTGAATATCTTTTAATGAATTTTAAAGAATGATTGTGAATATTTTAACGTGTATGCATATCTTTGTGTCAATGCTCAGTGTTTTTATGTATTTTGCTGTGACAAGACATTAAGTCAGCTGATGAAGGACCGATAATGGTTCGAAACATGTACTGCACCTAGGGTTTATGTAAATGCATTAAGGTATTGATAGGCGGAACCTGCTAATTTGAATAAAACAGATCAATGCATATGCAACTTGTGCGACAAACCGTGTGAGAGATAGAGCACTTCCCGTACTGCAAATATCCAACTAGGTCACTGAAAGAGTACAGCAAGGAGATCTGACTCCCTACAATTTCATGCACATTCGTGCGCTGTTATTATATTATTAAAAGATTCAAACACAAAGAGGGCTTAATTTCTGCCGTGTCATGTGTGGGTTTCGCCTAGGAGACCAACCAAGCGGGCTCCTGGTGTCCCCGCCCGCTTGGTGTCCTAGGCGAAAACCCACACATAACACGGCACAAACCTAGAAAGATTGCTAAGATTTATATACTTCTTTCTTTGATGGATGCCGTTCTTTTAATTGTACTACGTGTGACTTTTCGCATATCCGATGTAAGAAACTTCTTAATACTATTTATATCAACACAATACCGTACCGATCCGGGTCATATATCGCAAATTCGATTCGTGGGTTGCACGAGTCGGGGGAATGACGGGCCGATGCGAGCACCATATATTGCCTCTATTGAGAAACAAAGCGCCCGCCATCTTGTTGTAAAAGCCAGAGTAAACATGTGTGGTGGGAAGCGTGGGAGCATCAATTTTTAGTGATAAAAGTGCCTTTTGTAGAGAAGATTTGTCAAACCTTACTCATTTTGACAAGAGTCGGTGTACGGTGCTGCTCCCTATATTTACGGTAGTTCACCCAGTGCCCACGTACGGCAGCGCCCGTAGCACGGTCGGGTATCTTGCGCATTCCGTGTAATGCCATATCTTTGACTTCATGAGAAGCACTGCCGGCTGGATCGCAACACTCCTGGTTGCTTTAAACTGCCTGCCCATTCGACGATTACAGCATTGGTTTGAGCGTACAATCTCGTTTCCAAATAAAGGCGCTATGAAGCAGCACCAAAGCACTGTGGCAGACATAAGTTTTGTATTGATGTTAATGGAGCAGTTGTGATTGGAATGTATTCTGAATGATTTTATAATGCTGTACTGCTGCGAGCCCTTTTGTAAATCAGAACAGGGCAAGTTAGAATACCGGGGAATCTCATTTCGTGAGATACCATCGGACAATTCACTGCGTGGGATGTGGTTACGTGCAATTTCCAGAGAAGGTGACGCAGGGGAAGCAAATAAACAAATAAATACATACCGGTACATAAATGAATGATTGAGTAAATATGTGAGACAATAAATATGTAAGTAGGTAAATATGTAAGTAAGTAAATAAATAATTTAAGAAATATGTAAGTAAATAAATAAGTGAATAAATAAGTAAACAAATAAATAAGAAAATAAATAAGAAAATAAATAATTAAATAAATAAATGTGTAAGTAAATAAATACGTGAATAAGTAAGCAAATAAATAAGTTTACAAATAAATAAGAAAATAAATAATAAAATAATTAAATAAATAAATAAGTAAATAAATAATTAAACAAATAAATAAGAAAATAAATAATTAAAAAATAAGATAATAAATAATTAAATAAATAAGTAAACAAATAATTAATAAAATAAATAGTTAAATAAATAAATTTGTAAGTAAATAAATATGTAAATAAATAAGTGAATAAATAAACAAATAAATAAGTAAGTAAATAATTAAACAAATAAATAAGAAAATAAATAATTGAATAAATAAATGTGTAAGTAAATAAATATGTAAGTAAATAAACAAATAAGTAAATAAATAAGCAAATAAGTAAGTTAATCGATAGATAAGAAAATAAATAAGTTAATAAATAATTAAATAGATAAATACGTAAGTAAATAAAGAAGTAAATAAAAAATAAGTAAATAAATACCGTAATTAAATAAATACATATGTAAGTAAATGAGTAAATAAATAAGTAAACAAATAAATAAGAAAATAAATAATTAAATACATAAATATGTAAGTAAATAAACAAATAAGTAAATAAATATGAAAATACATAATTAGATAAATAAACAAATAAGTAAATAAATACGTAAATAAATAAAAAAGCAACAAATAAGCAAATAAATAAGTAAAGAAATAAGAAAATAAATAAATAAGTAAAAAAATAAACAATCTGTCCAAAAAATATGTAAAAATGTATAATACAGCCATCACAATAAGACGGGTTATCAGACAAATTCCCCTCACACCCAAGAACATGGGGCTACATGACCACGATGTCGCAAAGCCCCTAAATAAATCATCATCCCATTTTTCGGGGACCGGATGCATTTCTTTTCCCTGTCTCTTATTGTCCTTATTCTTTTCTTTTCATCTCGCCAAGTATGTAAGTTAGATTTAAGTCAGAAGTAGTTATATTTTTATCATCGTCTGCATAATTACGGGAAAATGAGTTAGACATTTCGCCCCTTAAAAACAATCGCCTCCACCACATGTATATTTGTTTTCCGTTATACTGAAAATTTGCACGTAAGTATGTGTCTGAATACCTTTAGATGTTAGAATAACAAAGGAACTAACTTAGTGTGATGTTTTCACGTCCGTCAATCTCGATATTAAGCCTCCAAACATAAAAATACTTCGTTTCAGGTATCTTCATCATTAAAAAGCCGCGGCAATCTCAGTGCCTTGGTGCTGCACCTAGCGGTGAATTAAAGCATATATCTTATACGCCTGTGAGTGTCGAATGGGCAGGCAGTTTATAGCAACCAGGAGTGTTGCGATCCAGCCTGCAGTGGTTTTAAGATAATAAACGTCGTAATTAAGTAAATGTGGAATTCCCTTATGAGCTACCAGAGAGAATGTTTGCACACAACATTTTTTGGTCCTTCCGATTGCCGGATATAGGTGAACTACGTAACCATCTATAAAAATATCGAACTTGGTTGAGTTAGAGAACACAGAACTACATCAGTAAGTACATTCTGGTTCAACATTTCCTTTGTCCTTTCCTTACCGGGTCATCATAAATACCAATCAAAAAAGTGTATTGACAAAGGAAAGAGCAGTCATCAAATCTCGCGTGACATTCGTGAATGAATTTGCAGGTGTGAATTTTAACGATATAAAGGTTAGGAAACAATCATTGGCGAGTTTAATGGATGAGTATAATGACATTCAGATACAATTGGAAATCGATGATGCTGAAAACGAATCACATGATCTAGATAGAGCAGCCTTTGATGATTTATGCTTGGACATTAAGTCAAAAATGGAAACGCTATTGTGCCCCGAACATACACACCCACCTCCGCCTCTAAATAGTGATAACATGAGCAATAGATGTGCACTAAAACTTCCAACTATTTCACTACCCAAGTTCAATAGCGCTCTACAAGATTTCATGCTTTTCTATGACACCTTTGTAGCGCTGATCATCAATAATGAAACAATCACAGACATTCAAAGATACTATTATCTTCTATCATGCTTGTCTGGGGAACCTCACCACCTCATTGGAAATTTACCAATTTCACATGATAACTTCAAGGTCGTCTGGGAATTGATTTGCAGTCGGTATCACAATCCCAGACTTATATCAGATCTCCACATCAAGGAATTGTTGTCACTCCCTAATGCAAAGCACGATTCTCCTAAGGAGCTGCGTTTGCTAATAAATCAACTTAGCAGCAACTTAAATGCCATAGAAGCTTTAAAAATCGAAACGCCCTTACATGACCTCATGCTGTCCCACTTAGTATTGGAGAGAATCAGTCGCAATCTCAGGAAGCAAAGGGAGAACGGTACGTCAAATAAAACGCACGCCAACTTGAAGGACTTAATTCAATTCTTGGAAAACAATTGCCAAACTTTAGAAATAGTCACGTCCAACGAGTCAGCTGCTGTAACCCAAGATGAGGTCAAGCATGGCACAAGTTTAAGGGGACCACACCGAACTTTCGTCACCACGTCACCTTATTGTGTGCTATGTAAGACATCTCACAGTCTTCATAAATGCCCAAAATTTAAGTACATGGACATAAATAGCAGGGTAGGTGTTGTGAGGGAACATAATCTTTGTTTCAATTTCTTGAGAAGTGACCATGTAGCCAATAATTGCAACTCAGGCAACTGCAGAACAAGTAATAAACGTCACCACACATTGTTACATATACACCAGAATATGAACAGTACTGCTACCCCGGTACTAAATGCATCCCAGCAGCAAGCATATTGTTCTGTCAGAAGCGCATGTCGTCACAATGAAGTATTGTTATCAACTGCCAATGTTAACATTAGGGATAGCAAAGGTCAAATGCATCAAAGTCGAGCACTATTAGACAGTGCATCACAGATGAACTTCGTGTCTCGAGACTTAGTAGACCGTTTGGGTATCAAATTGAATCGTCATTCGATACCTATAAATGGTATCAGCAACACGCAATCGACTCAATCCTCTTACTTCTGTTAACTTCAGATAGAGTCGAGAGTTAGTACTTATAGTCGGCATATAGTATGTTCTGCCTGCGTCAGATTACTGGTCCACTGCCTTCATCTAGAATAGATTACGAGGACTGGCAACTGCCCGTCAACATTCCATTAGCTGACCCGAATTTCTACCAGCCCAAAGAGATAGATCTACTGTAAGGTGCTACTATATTCTTTGAACTCTTAAGGCCTGAAGAACAATCTAGGGATGGTTACCCTACTCTCCAAAATACACAACTTGGTTGGGTGCTATCTGGATGTATCCCCTCTCACTCAGTTCAACAAAGTAAGGATGGAACAACATCATTGTTGTCCACGGCTGAAACCTTGCACACACAGGTGGAACGCTTTTGGGAACAGGAAGAGCTTACGACTCGTAGCCATTCCAAAGAAGAAAGTCAATGCGAGGAACATTTTCAGAAATTCTTCACGCGCGATGAGTCGGGCAGGTTCATAGTTAGACTATCACTTCGGCAAGGAGTAGGAGAACTTGGTGACTCCTTTGACAATGTCATTAGGAGCTTTGGCTTTATAGAGAGGAAATTGCATCGACAACCTGACCTGAAGAACGAGTATACCAAATTCATGAACGAATATTTACAACTAGGACACATGGAACTTGTCGATCCTAGTGACCAGCAGAAACCTGCTTAATACATGCCTCATCACGCGGTAATCATGGCTACGAGCAGCACTACCAAGGTCAGAGTTGTCTACAATGCGTCGGCTAAAACTACTTCATCGATCTCCCTGAATGACGTGATGTTGGTTGGGCCAACTGTTCAGCAGGATCTGTTCTCGATCGTTCTTCGCTTCCGTACACACAAGTATGCGCCAACAGCAGATATCGAGAACTTGTACCGACAGATTCAGATTCATGAAGCAGATCGAGACTTCCAGAGAATCTTATGTCGCAGTTCTCAGAATCAACAACTGGATATGTACCGATTGACTACAGTAACCTATGGTACTTCAGTGGCTCCTTATTCATCTACCCGTTGTTTACTGCAGGTGGCACTCGATGGTCAAGACATATACCCTACAGCAGCCAAAGTTACCAAAAGAGACTTCTACGTTGATGATCTTTTGACAGGGTCAGATTCCATTGAAGAAGCCATCCAATTATACAAAGACCTCACATCGCTCCTGAAAACCGGAGGATTTCCCATCCGTAAATGGCGATCCAACAATCCTGATATTTTGGAAGCCATCCCATCAACACTTCACGAGAGCCAGGTGCAGGGGCGGCCGGTGATATTGGACTCAAGGACGCCACCCTCCCACCCTCCTCCCTCCTCATCCGCCCCAATGATCTCTCTCCTCGCACCTAATCATGTTTTGCTATCGTGGCACAATGTGTAGTTCCTCTCCTCGTCAGTAGAGCGCACCGTATACTCATGTGGACTCATCAAATGTCGCCCACTTTGTTATTTACGTTGCCATGACAACGCATACCTCAAGTCATCCTCCCTCTAACCCCTCACGCGCTACGTCACGAAGTGTGCGGACTCAGTCAGCTTGAGTCTAATGCCGGTCTGATGCAGCCACTGGATAGCTTCCCTCTTGGCCAAGGAGCTGCCTGCCCATTCAACGATTTATGCGTACAACATCGTTTCCAAATAAAGGCGCTAGGAAGCAGCACCCAGCAGACATAAGTTTTGCATTGATGATAATGGCGAAGTTGGAATGTATTCTGAATGATTTTATAATGTTTTACTGCTGCGTGCCCTTTTGTAAATCAGAACTGGGCAAGTTAGAATACCGGGGAATCTCATTTCATGAGATATAATTGGACTATTCATTGCGAGAGAAGTGGGTACGTGGAATTTCCAGAGAAGGTGACAAGAGAGGAAGCAAATGGTTACCTTCTGATCGCTCTGTTGCGTGTTGTCTTCATTTTCTTCCTGAGAGCTTCAGATCACATAAATTATTATCAAATTGGTTACAACTAGTGGGATATGTGTTGGCGACTATGGGACCCCAGCTAAGTTTCCTTGAGCTGAGCTCCTCTCTTTTTTCTTTCATGTCAACTCTTACCCCAACGTTATTAGGGTATCGGAGGCCGGGGATGTCTTTCATTCCCCTTCCTTAATTGGCTCTTGTCTTTTTCTTTCCTGATGCCCTAATTTTTGTAGGATCAGACCTCATTTTGTTCTTTTGTCTGCCTTCTCTAAGAGGCCCTAAAGGAGGTAGGATGTGTGTTGTCCCAACATGCACGGTGCACCTTAGATATCGATATACCTTCAATGATGGAGATAATTGTTGTTTAAAGGGGCGAAATATCTAGGCCATCTTCCCTTCGTGGTTTAGGTGATGGTGAGAAATTATGATGAAGTGAAATCTACAGCTAGGCTCCACTAATAACTGACTTACAACTAACTAATGTACTAGAAGAAGAAAACGACAATAATAAAAGAAAGAAACAAATAAGGGAAATAAATGACGGAAAAGAAATGCCCTCTATCTTCGAAGGGCAGATGACCTTGCTGTTCATCCCCTTAAAACAAGAATCAATCATCGAAGAATGAATATTGAGGTGCTTGGAAACTACTAGAGCCATTAAAGGCAGGTAGAAAAGGGAAAGAAGAGAGGGTCCATTCCAAAGTCAATGCAAAAAGGGGAAAATGGATCTCGCTCTGGAACACATCACGGTCGCCAACTCCCGAGCTCAAAAGCTGAGCTCTTGAATGTGTAGCCCCATCCAGGGTGCATTACGTGTGGTGGAGCTTCAAACACCCTGCCACCTTTAGGGCCTTGTGTAAAAGGCATTAGAAGTTATGAAACTAAAAGAATAGGGCTGACACCTCGAAGAATGAGGGTATCAGGATAGATGATATAAGGGTCAGTTACGGCAAGAAAATGAATGCCACCCTAGACTTTGGATGCTCTAGTGCTATCAGGGTTGGAAGAGAACAAGAGTTGACTAATGGAGGTCGACAGGTAGATGACAGAGAAGAGCCCGGCACAAGTGGAAATAATAACCGCCTCGGCTGGGGTCCAATGGTCTCCAACCCAAGTCCCACTAGGCCTAGTTGTGAACCCTTGTGGTGGGGATACACCCTCAAGGGCTCATGGCTAGAGAGCTTGGGAATTGGCAACCCTGATGGATTCCTGAGCTGGGTCCGGTTTTATTCTTTTTCCAGTGACTGGGAGCAAATATTTTTAATACCTTTGTTATTTCTTTAAAAACAGTAGTGCCTAGTCCAAACGAAATAAGGAAATCAAGCTACAAAAATATGTGAGAAGGAAAAACACAATTCATGTATGAAATCATTCTCTGTCAATTACTGGAAAAACATCACAAAAACTGTTTACAACTTAAACGGTTGAGTCCCCCCTCGGTAATATTGACGAGCCGCCACTGGCCAGGTGTCATGCAGTCTTCCCTTTGAAGATGGCGCCGAAAAAACTCTTGGTTTGTTGTGGCATTCGAGTCGTGACTCATTTCAATTCTCAGTGGGGGCCCTCGACTGCAATAATGTGACTTGGACAAAGAGATCAGTGTTGGCCAATGTATCGTCCATTTATGATCCATTGGTATTCATAGAGCCTGTAATTGTTCAATGCAAGTTGTTTATACAAGTTCTTTGGCAACTACACCTGGATTGGGATGGCTAATTGCCCTCAGAACTAGAGGTGGGACTATCGATTACTTTTAACCATCGACTGACTAGTCATTCATTGGAAGAAACTATCGACTAGATAGTCGACTACTTTCAGTCGAATGGTTACCTGAATTCGCATTGCTCCTAAGCGTGTTGTTCCATGTATTCGACTCAAAGTAGTCGCTCCTAGGCAGCGTACTTGCAGCGTACAAAGCACGGCAAGCCGTTACCCGCTGAGTTGAGGCGTACCACCAGATGAAAATCAAACTTCTCCTTAACCCACCTATTTTTGCAGACGTTAGTTTGGACTACTAGACGCTCGGCAACATGCAATTGGTCAAAGTTATTTATTTATTTTTACTGTGCTTCGAAATGGTGGTTTACGTCGTGTAGAGTGCAGCCATTATTTGCAATGTTGCACATTTCATTTAATGCAAAATGTGTGAGTAAATGTTCCCCGATACCGGTATTGATACAGGGCACATTACCTGTATGTACTGTGGATAAGTGAGTAATAGACCAATACTTAATTAAACTAAGAGTAAATTAAATCACTATTACTGAGGGAGTTCTTAAGTACCGGGAACAATTCCATAGCCAACATTGAAATAATCACACTTCATATTTTAATGCCAAAAATAGTAAATGTAAAATATGTCCATAGAGTCATAAACAAGTTAGGCTATGTGTTCACTAATTTAATCCTCTCTGAAGTACTAAGAACGTAGAGCTGAAATACGACTTGAACAAGAAAATTACGGCCTATTGGCAACTCCAGCTATCTGATATGACATCTAGCGGTAAAAATGAGAAACTTACCAAGTAGGGTACATTTGTCACGTGGTGACTGTTTGTATATGGTTTCTTGTATTGGTAAACAGATCGTGGTAAATTGTTCGTGTCTTTATACATAAGTAATAAGTTTTACTCGTTGATAGAGTGAAAAATGAGTAAAAGCAAAGTGTATTGCTCAGTTTACGGCTGTAAGTCGATGTATAAGAGGGCTGCGGATATACGTTTTCATCACTTTCCAAAAGATGCAAATAGCAATAGCCGAAATGTGATGATACCTAATAATACCTAATACCTAATAATAATACCTTTCCACCCCGGGAAGGATCAAACACTTGTCGAGGTAGACAGACAGAAGACCTGCGACGTAAAGCCAGCGAAGGTTATTCAGTTTAAAAACAGCTGTTACGATGGGCGCGCTGGTAAGATTGAAGTTACTTGAATAATTAATTAAATAATTAATTATTGGCTGCTTGGTAGGGAGAAGGGATGAGTTTAACTTGTATTAAAACTCGTGGGGCGACAGGAATTGCTTGTTTTGGATGGTTAAAAGGTGGGTTTGGTGTTGAATATTTGAATGGTAGCGGAATCACTCATTCTACAGTGCCCACGGGGAGGCAAATTAGGCCTATATGACTCGTAGTGGAATAGCTCGAATATCGAAGAACTTAGCGATTACGAGGTGTAGGCTTGGCGGATCATCAGTTTGACATCAATTCACGATATAAGTCGGAGCTTGGAACAGTGGCGTCTGGTTTGCGTGGATTCTATATAGTCTCGGAATGATAAAAGTAGCACAGCTTCGGTGTGTTATTTATTTGTTTATGTACCGTATTTCTCTATTTGAATGTCCTCGGCGTTGACTCAGGATCGACATTTACATTATATTGCGCACAATAGCACCGAAATAATGTCCGAAGTGTAGCCCTGTGTAAATTTGAATCAGCTGATCTACATCAACCATAAAAACTGATGCTTGATAATATGCAAATGACACCAAAAAATCCAGTGGAACACACAAATTAGATCACGTGTATCGCACAGTTATACATATATACAATTAAAAATAACACTGTCATTACTTTAGAGACCACATTTACTGATTATAACCGAAAAATAAAAAGTGTTCCATATCAAACGCGTGTTATTGAGTATTTTAAACCCTACTTATCCAGACCGACCGCAGCGCCCCAAGTGTTAGTTTGAGTTGCCAATAGTAAATACACACGAAAATAGAACACTTTAGAACAGCAACGAGGGCGAACTTTCAGTGGAGACGTTGGCAACAATGTAAATACTAAGTTTTTTTTAATGCGCGCGCTTTCCATGTGCTGAAACAATTGACGACCAGAACGTAAAACTATCCGAGCGCATTCTACATGTTAAAAGTTAAAACACATTTGGGATATGTCGTTTGCAAACGACTTGTTTATGTTATGGTGAGTAGTCGTTGAATTCATTCGACTGTTTTTTAAAAGCAGTCAAACAAGTCGATGGATACAACATTTTTCAGTCGACTGCTGCGGTGCTGCCCATCTCTAAACAATTGACGACCAGAATCAATTTGTACGTACGGTCAAGCTGTCCTCACAGTACCCGCTGCAATAGATGTAGAGATTCACATCACCACTCTATCTTATGATGGATGTCAGTACATAAAATCAGCCATAAGGCAACGACAGTTTAACCACAGACAACGCTACAACTCTTCCATCCCTGCCCTCATGTCTTTGCCACTAACCGCTTCCCCCCTCCCACACAGCACGCCACTGCTCTGACACAGGTGTTAGGCCTGCTACAACAACTCTCAGCCATAACCCTGTAAACTACAGCTAATCCAAACCCAGAACCCCCTAATACACTTCATTTGCAGAGCAATAAAATTCATAAAACAACTCCGCAACAAGCTTCACAAAAACCTAAATTATAAACGAAAAGCCTACTCCACAAACACCAAAATCTGTAAACATCCCTCATTTCAGACACACTACACCTTAAACAGACATAGAAGGCATAGTCATGACCCCTTCATGGAGTAGGCTATTGTCTAAACACGATCATGTCTCCTTCAACTTTACTGAAGACTTCATTACATTCTATTAAAAAAATCATAAACTCATTCCACAAATCTTAAAATCAGTATACATCCCTCATTTCAGTTACTCTATTCATTAAACAAACATAGAAGGCGTAGCCATGACCCCTTCATGGAGTAGGCTATTGTCTAAATCTGACCACGCATACTACAACCTTACTCTAATTCAAAATTACGGCTAAATGAACCATCTGACTGGGAGGCAAAGGTATTTACCGGCTTGCCTGGGATGATGTGCCACAAAACCGGTATCTGGAGTTCAAACATAACCTAAATATTGAATGACAATATTGAATTGTCCAATAACTTGGACAATTGGATTTAGGCTATTTCATTGAAAGAATCAACGAACTGTATAGAACTATAGGCACCTACAGGAATACTTAACTTATTAATTAAAGCTCTACAATAAACATACATCACAATGAATTGTAGCATGAAGTTATCCTGAAGAAGTCGTTTGATTAGAACGACTACTTAAATTCGAATGATTCCATTCGCTTGGAATTAGTCGTTTCCCAACGACTTGTATCATTCGAATGATTTCCAACGATTGCTTTGGGATCAGTCGTTTACAACGACTACTTTTATTCGAATGATTCCATTCGCTTGGAAGTAGTCGTTTGCCAACGACTTGTTTCATTCGAATGATTTCCAACGATTGCTTTGGGATCAATCGTTTACAACGACTACTTTTATTCGAATGATTCCATTCGCTTGGAAGTAGTCGTTTGCCAACGACTTGTTTCATTCGAATGATTTCCAACGATAGTTTTGGGATCAGTCGTTTGCAAACGACTTGTTTATGATACGGTGAGTAGTCGTTGAATTCATTCGACTGTTTTCAGTCGACTGCTGCCCATCTCTACTCAGAACTTGAGACACAATGGAAACAGATACATCCGCAGCTCCCTAAACTAAATGAAATTCATGTCCCACGGAGGGTAACAGCAGACGGCATGAATGCCAATGTTGAACTTCACGGGTTTGCCAATGCTTCAGAAAGAGCCTACGGCGCATGCGTTTATCTACGTTGCATCAACTCCAATGGAACAATCTCCGTTCATTTACTTTGTTCAAAATCTATAGTATCCCCTTTGAAGAAAGTGTCGCTTCCAAGACTGGAGTTGAATGGCGCACTACTTCTGAGCAGACTAATGGAAAGGGTGATTGAGGCCCTTAAGTTACAGTACATTCATGTCGACGATATTATTGGACAGACTCCACTGTTGTTCTAGCCTGGATTGCAGGCAATTCTTCAGCTTGGAAAACATATGTGGCCAACAGGGTATCGGAAATTCACAAACTGACGTCTCAGCAAGATTGGAACTGTTGATGTATTTCACATCATTATTGTTCTTTAATAACTCTGATATTTAACTACACTAGCGCCGTATGTGAGAACACCCACTCACAAAAGCGATCTTTGGTTTTTATTCAAAAAGGCTTCTGAATAGTATTATTGTAGCATCAAAGAAGATAAAAAGATAGAGTGGTTCAGGACCTTCTATAATACCGGACCTGACACTGGCGGCGGGACACAGGAAAGATGGCTGTCGCTGTTGGTGATTACATGCTTTGTTTATAAGTTGAGTCGTTTTGTTTACGATGTGATAGTGGTGTGAATTTCGGTTAGCAATCGTCTCACTTGATTATCTGTGCTTATTGATTATTGCTTAATGTTATTACACGTTCGTGTAAGTAAATGTCTGCATTAGTGCTTCATAAGTACGAGATACCGGTGACTTCTGTTACGCTTGTGATGCCATCAATACTATTGCCAATCAGTGGGTAAGTTTGGTCTATTTATTATTCTTTTGAACGGTTTATAAATTATTAGTAATGGTAATTTATTATGAGCAAGCATAGTAATAATTAACGTATTCCAATTTAAGGTCTAAGAAGATCTGAAAATTGATTACCGTACGTAGGAACATAACCTACTTTTTAAATTGACTGCAGTGTTCTCTCTTCCAATTATACGCCTGTTAGTTCAAGGATATCTATCTTATCACGTACTTGGTGTGGATCCAGTTTTAATAAACTACCAGTAGGAGTTGGTTCGCAGTAAGTTTAGCTACACCATTCAGTCAGTTTGTTCAGGTTATCTGCTCTTACTCCTCTTGTCAAATGATCGGCTGGGTTATCCTTGCCAGGGCAGTGTCTCCACTGTGATGGAGTTGTGGAGGCCTGAATCTCAGTCACCTGGTTGCAGACAAACGTTTTCCAACGATTTGGGTCATTCCTTATCCATCCTAGTGTAACTGATGAGTCGCTCTAAAGAATAGCCTCCCTGATATTTAAATGTGTTGCCTTGCAGTAGTAACGGAGAAGTCTTGCCCCCATTAACGCACCCAGAAGCTCAAGTCGAGGCGCAAGTCGGCTTTTACTGCAGATCAGATGGACTTGAGCGTGCTTGTGATGGGTGTCTCTCATGTACAGAACGGCGTCGTACGAACTCTCCGACGCGTCACAGAAGACATGTATTTGTGATTTAACTTTATTTGATGTTCCTATCCACCTTGGTATGGTGATGCGTTGCAAGTCAGGTAGTGTGGACAACCAGTCTCGCCAGCGAGTTGCCAGGTCGTGAGGCAAGATGTTATCCCATGCAACTCCGCGTGTCCAGGTATCTTGGAAGAAAATTTTTCCCACTACAGACACCAGTGAAATCAAACCTAAGGGGTCGTAGATACTAGCAGTGGCCTGTAACAGAGTCCGTTTAGTTGCTACCGCTGTTTCCAATTTGCTTGTAACTTCCTGTTGGGCGAGAGAAAACGTGTCAGTATCTGTGTGCCAGGAAATTCCCAATACATGAGCATTGTGTGAGATCTTTCGTCCTTCTGCCTTCCATATGCCCATTAGCTGAAATGAATTTGTTGCCCATTTAGCAAGTGGAAGCTGGATTTGCCTCATGAGGGATACGAGCTCGTAGTATAGTGCAATTACGTCGTTGTCGTCATCTGCACCTGAAGCGATATCATCCATGAAGGTGTTTTGATCTATGAGCGATGTGGCGATAGGAAACTGGGCTTGGTGAATAGCTGCTAGTTCTCTGATTGTAGCCGATAGTAGAAACGGACTGCATGTCAGACCAAATGGGAGCTTTGTGAACCTGTAGAGGTGGTAGAGCTTTCCGTTCCATTATCAATGATGCGGTAGGCTATGCTAAAATTGTGGTGATATGCCTTGAAACTGTTGTGTGACTGGATGCAAATCCAATTATTATAAAGATAAGCCATTGGTGCCTATTTTCTAATTTCCCATCAGGGGAATTGAATCCTCACCCAACTTCACGGGGCTGATGACCAAGAAGTCCCAAGCCCATAAAATGAATTAACAGCAGACAAAATCACGTCATGATGTTATTTTGTGTTGGGTTGGATTCTGACACACGTCATGCGTTTGACAGACTGCCATTTAATCTCATGAATAGGAATGAATGAATTCGACTAGCCAACTTGTTGACGGATTTACAGGAGGCAGTCGTGACCTTATGATAGGAATTACCTAGGCATTTATATTCAGTATGTGTGGGAACCCATGGTAAATCACTTGCTGGGTGGCTAAGCGGAGAATCGAACCCAACATTTCCCGGTTTACCTCACTAGGCTGTGTGTACCCCTTCTTACCCTCAGACTAGAATTAAGATTTCTTGACTATCAGGAATCAAATTTGGACCCCAGAAGTGACAACCAAGAACTACACTACCTGGTTGGTCACATTTATTTTTAAGAATAATATGTCTGAGTGTTAGGTAGTCAGCCCGAAGGCTGGTTGGATCCTCAAAAGGCACTGCCGTTAGGTTATGTGGGTAGATGCCCACAAAAACCCATAGCAGCGCTATATTGAGGCGTACTAGGCAAGAAGAGGAATGAGGTAGTTTGTCATTGTTTTCCTCACTGAGTCAGTACAGCAGTACTAACCCTATGAGTAGAACCTTTCACAGCATCCACAGGCACTGACTGTGCCCTGAATGTCATTACTAAGCACCACCCATACCTCAGTAGCTTCCATATAATCACAGCCATGAGTGAGACTGAGACATCGGTGAAAAGCCTCATTTTACTATAGCCTGTGCCAACAGAAAATGCAAATGTACTGCATTCATCAAGAGATGGCAAACAGGCCCCGAATAATATGTAACTTACTGAAAAGAGATTGAAATTCCTACAGGAACATTTACAACTTTCCCTGTTCACTCAGCCAAGATATTCTACAGATCTCTCCTGTGGGCCTCAACATTATTTTATTTTATTCCTTTCCTGATGGAACTCCGGTAGTACCTTATTTTAACTCCCGGAGCGCCTCCCCATGCCTTGTCCCTTACACAGCTACACACACTACTACAGTCATCACATAATCGGAGGAATTCAACCCACATCCAACTGCATGGGGCTGATGACCAAGATGTCCCAAGCCCATAAAATGAATTAACAGCAGACAAAATCGCGTCATGATGTTATTTTGTGTTGTGTTGGATTCTGACACACGTCATGCATTTGATGTCCGACCACCAACTACGGCGGCCATCTTGGATTGCAGTGTCAGGTCCGGTAGTATAGAAGGTCCTGAGTGGTTACTCCAGCTTTTGTGAGTGGGTGTTCTCACATACGGCGCTAGTGTAGTTAAATATCAGAGTTATTAAAGAACAATAATGATGTGAAATACATCAACACTCTCCCTTATTTAATAACTTTACTGACCCCCATGTCGTTACATCATTTTCGGAAACGAATTGAAAACAAAGGTTTGGTCAAAATATCCGCGAGCTGATTTTGTGTGTCATATCTTGAAATGTCTATTTCTCCTGCTGTGACCAATTCGCGAACAAAGAAGTGTCTGATACGAATGTGTTTCGTTCTCCGATGAAACACAGGATTTTGTGCTAGCTGGATGGCTGCTTCGTTGTTGATTTGCAGAATGGGCGTCGACTTCAACTGGCCTAGTTCAGTCAGAAGCCTCTTGATCCAGATGATCTCTCTTGCGGCTTCACTGGCAGCCACGATTTCAGCTTCGGTTGTGGATATGGCAACAGAGGGTTGTCTCTGGCTCATCCACGAGATAGGCGATCCAGAGTACAGACACAGGACCCCTGAGGTTGAGCGGCCCGAACTGAAGTCACCACCGTGATCTGCATCGCTGAAACAATCAAAAACCTCCTCTCCCAGGTTGGCTTTGTAGAACAGTCCAAGATCGGTTGTGCCTCTCAAGTACCGCAGGATCCTCTTCACTCTGAGCACGTCTCGTTCAGTTGGTTTGTCAAGGTTCCTGGAGGCCACGCTGACAGCATACGCGATGTCTGGTCGAGTGCCGCACATGAGTGCTCCAACAGCTTGTCTGTATGGAAACTTGAAGTTCCGAGGGCTCTCTTCTGCATCGTTGTCCTTGGTGATTGGAGTAGTCACAGCCTTGCAACTACTCATGTTGAATTTCTCCAGTATGGTTTCCGTGTAATGAGCTTGGCTCACACGTATTGACCCATCTTTCCCTTGGTTGATTTCCAATCCTAGGTAGTACGATGCTGGCTTAGAGGTGATTTTAAACTCCCGTTTCAGATCGTCGATAAATTTATGGAGTTCCTGCTCATCTTCAGCTGTAATCATTCCATCGTCAACATAGAGAACGAAGAATATCTTCTTTCGTCCTTTTTGCCTCACGAAGAGACAAGGATCCGCTTCACTTCGCCGAAATCCCAGGCTGACGATGTAGTTGCTGAACTTCTCATTCCAACATCTAGGAGCTTGCTTCAGTCCATACAAGCTTTTCTTCAGGCGGCATACCCTGGCAGATCCATCACCATATCCTTCAGGTTGTTGCATATATATAGTTCCCTGGAGGTCACCATAGAGAAATGCCGTTGAAACGTCGATCAGTGCTAGTTTCATTTTCTCTTTTGCAGCAACACTGAGCAATGTTCTGATGGTTGATGTCCTGGCCACTGGACTGAAGGTTTGATTATAATCTACTCCTTTCCGCTGTGAATAGCCTTTGATGACCAATCTGGCTTTGAATTTATCGACCGATCCATCGGCGTTCGTTTTAACTTGGTAGACCCATTTGTTTGAAATTGCTCTTTTTCCTGGAGGCAGTTCAACCAGTTCCCAAGTTTTGTTCTCTTCAAGAGCTTTCATCTCACGACCGATGGCTTCCTTCCACTGGTCCTGTTGAACTGATCTCATGGCTTCACTGTAGGATTCAGGTTCTTGTTGAGGGCTTAAGAGATACATCACGAAGTCTCGATACTTTGATGGAGAATTGAGAGACGAACGCTCACGAAGTCGTCGAACGATGGTTTCATCTGAGATCGGAGTACCTTTTTGTTCTGGTTGACTTTCAGCTTCGTCTTCATTAATCAGGTCCCAGAATTCATCTTCCTCCTCTTCGCTCTGCGTTTCGTCGTCAGCTTGATATTCTTCGGGGATCGAATCTTGTTCTGGTTGAACAGAGGAGTCTAAGCTTCCCGGAAGATTGACATTGTTCTTGTGCTGCAACACTTTCTCATCGAAGGTGACATCTCTCGATCGAATTAGTTTACCTTCCTCTTCACAAATGATCCTGTAACCGTCATCGTTGTCGTATCCGATGAGAATTCCTATGGTGGCCTTGGGATCCATCTTCTTCCTTTGCTGCTTGGGAACATGCGCATAGCAGATAGACCCGATCACCCGAAGATGCTTCAGACCTGGTTTCCTGCCGTACCATAGCTCGTAGGGAGATGTTCCCTCAGCGTGGGAAGGCCCAGTCCTATTAAGGACGTAGGCTGCTGTCCGGATCATCTCGGCCCAAAGTTTTTGTGGAAGTTTTCCATGAGCATACATCATTGCTCGAGCAGATTCGACCACGGTGCGGTTCTCTCTTTCGCTGGATCCATTTTGTTCCGGAATGTATGGCGTGACGAGTCGTTGAACAATTCCATCTTTCTGCAAGATTTTTCTGACATACTGGTTGTTGAATTCTTTGCCATTGTCACTCAGCAGCTCCCTGATATTGTGTCCGAGAGTCTTAGCTTCTGCAACGAATTGGGCTAATTTCTCTGGAACTTCAGACTTTTCTCTTATGAAGTAAATAGTCCTGAACTTCGTGAAATCATCCTTGAAAAGGACGAAATACTTGTATCCTGACATCGCTCGTCGAATTGGCCGCAGACATCTGTGTGAATCCGCTCTCCCGGTTTCGTAGTTCCAGACCTCGTTCCAAAAGGCAGACGGTGAGCCTTGCCATAGACGCAGCCTTCACACAGTTCGCTGTCCACCTCAACGCGGATTCCCAGCTCTTTGTTCAGGAGGGATCTCACGTGTCGCTTGTTCTGATGTCCGAATCGTTCATGGTAAAGTTGGAGAAGGTTGTCCTTTCCTGTTGCGTTGACTTCCTTGAATGCAGTGTTGTTCACGCTCCTCACTCTCAGCTTGTAGAGTCCACCGAACCGTTCACGAACTCCAATTTATCTCACTTCGCCGTTGACGACGAAATTGCAGACCTCTCTTGACGAGACGAACCTGCTGTCCTTGTTTCTATCTTGGGCTGCAAGGACTGAGAATAGATTTCTCTGGATCCCAGGAACGCACCATACATCAGCCAACGTGAGCTTGTGCCACTCGCCGTTAACTACTGCTTCGATGTCGATGTCACCTTTTCCAATGGCCGCAACCTTCACACCGTTCGCTGTGGTCACTGAGTGTTCCGTAGAAAATGGTTCAAATGTCCTAAAAATGTTCCTGTTATTAGAAATATGGCTCGTTGCTCCATTATCTACAAACCAGTCGTCAGAGTTGCATTCTGAGTTCATCACAGTTGAGGTTATAGTGAACAAAATCATGTTGGTACCGCTTTCTGATGTTCCTGAGTTGCTGGGCTTGGGCGGTCTTCCATCGGCGATCCACTTCCTACACTGTTTGATAGCGTGGTTAGGTCTCCTGCAGTAAGGACAGAATATTTTCTTTTTGTTGCTCTTTTGGAGATAGTTTTGCGAAGAGTTCTGCTGTTGGGTTTTCTGTTTGGACGAATCCGAGTAGAGTGCTTCTTGTTGAGGTGATTCTCCTTTGCCTCTGAGCGCCCTCTCGTACGCACACAGCTGATTGGTCAGGTTGTCGATTGTCCTGTCCCTTTTTGACATCAACATCCAGCTAGACTTGAACGAAAAATATTCTTCTGGCAGTGTAGCTAGAATTTTACAAATCATAAATACATCTGGCAGATCAGAGTTGATTTCGGCATCTCTGGACATTTCCTGCTTTAGTTCGCTCCTCAGATTCTTTAATTTTGAAACGTGCGTTGCGATGTCATCCTCATTTGCCTTTTTGTAGCTGAAGAATTGCAGGCATAAGTTGTAAACTTTATCTTCTGAGACACCGTCAAATAGTTTGTGGAGTTCTAACCACACTTCACGAGCTGACATGACACGCATGATTTTTTGTAACGTCTCTTCTGACATGTTAGTGGTTAATACAATCAATGTGTGGCTATCCGCCTTATTAAAAACATCAAGCTTACTCTGAATCGCAGCCTTAGCTTCAGTGGTTGCGTCCTCAGAAAGTGAGGTTGGCTTCACTAACCTGCCGTCAATTACGTCTATAGCTCCGGGGATCCCTCGTAGGCAAATACTTATTTTGTATCTCCATGTGTTCCAGTTCGCTTTTCGTTCCAGAAGGCCAACGTTTATTATCCTAGTTGAATCCATTGTGTGAGCAATTGGTCCTAACCTCAAGATTGGCTTCTCGGAGGTTTCGTCAAAATATAGCGCACAAAATACTTTGTTTGTTATTTCGTCTAATTACGCACTTTATCTCAATGCGTGACTGAAACCATAACCTCTTGGTTTATTTGAAATAAATTAACAAACATAAATGAATAAACTTTGAAAAGCGATCTTTGGTTTTTATCTTATTTGATGCTACAATAATACTATTCAGTCGCTGTTTTGAATAAAAACCAAAGATCGCTTATCAAAGTTTATTCTTTTATGTTTGTTAATTTATTTCAAATAAACCAACAGGAACCATGTCTCATCACAGGACAATCCAGCAGATATTATCTCCAGGGGAACTGAGCCACATCGACTTCGAAGCAATCGAGCATGGTGGGCGGGGCCCGTTTGGCTGATTACGGATCCTTTTACATGGCCTGAACTTACCACTGTTCGACCAACCGAAATTCCTGAACAACGAGGAGTAAGAATGTGTTTCGTGGCGAGTAATCACAATGCAGATAACATTTTCATCCGTTTTTCCAGCTGGACTAAACTACACAGAGTAGTTGCTTACATTCTCATGTTTTTTCACAATCTAAAGCAGGATGCAGCAGCAAGACGGCATGGACCTTTGACTACTGCCGAACTTCGCGATAGTCTGACAGCAATCATTCGCATCGTTCAGTATTGTTCGTACAGTCAGGAGATTCATAATTTACATAAAAAGAACGCAGTGCCACTTCAGAGCAAACTTCTCACTCTGTACCCTTTCCTAGATAATGACAATCTATTGAGGGTGGGCGGCAGGCTAGAGAATGCTGAAGCATCATTTGAACAAAAAAATCCTTTGATACTGCCACTTAAGCATCATATCACGAAATTGCTTATTTGGAATGAACACATACGACTTCTGCACGCAGGAAGCAACCTATCTTAGCTTCGTTGCGGCAACGGTGGTGGATAACCAATGGCCGATCTGCTTTCAGGCAGGTGATCCGCAGTTGTGTAACATGCTTCCGAGCGAAGACCAATGACAGCAGTCAACTCATGGGACAATTGCCTAAGCCTAGAGTGACCCCTAGCAAGCCATTCTCTCATTTTGGTGTGGACTATGGAGGTCCGCTGCATGTGAAATATGGAAATCCACGAAGTAAAATTCATAAGAATTGCTACATAGCATTGTTTGTGTGCATGGCGACCAAGGCAGTACACATTGAGGCCGTCAGTGATCTATCCACGGAGGCGTTTATTGCCGCCTTAAGAAGATCCATTTCAAGACGTGGCCGTTGCAGTCACATGTACAGTGACAATGGCACGTGCTTTACCGGAGCAAGAAGGAAATTAGATGAATTGTCACGCTTCATCCGGACAGAAGATAATCAAACGAACGTATTGAACTTCACAGCCGAAAAAGAAATTCGTTGGCATCACATACCTCCTCACTCCCCTCACTTTGGCGGACTGTGGGAAGCAGGTATACAATCAGTGAAGACCCACCTGAAGAAGGTTGCCGGTAACACTGTGCTAACCTTTGAAGAAATATCCACACTGCTCACACAAATTGAAGCATGTTTATATTCGAGACCAATCGTCACTATACCCAACAGTCCTGACGAATACGCTTTCCTCACCCCTGGTCATTTCTTAACTGGCGAGCCTTTAGTCTCTTTCCCTGAACCTGATTGTCACTTAGCACCATCAGCACGGCTGTCAAGATGGCAATTGGTCCAGCGGTGCCGACGACTCATCTGGAAACGCTGGTCAACTGATTACTTGCGCCAGCTCCAGCAGCGTTCCAATTGGTTTCAGAATCAACCCAACCTCAAAGCAGGAAGGCTGGTACTTCGGAAAGAAGACAATACCACCCCCCCCCCCTCTCGTGGCAAACCGGAATAATTGAAGAGCTTCATCCTGGGATTGATGGTTTGGTTGCGTGTAGTAACTGTGCGGACAAGCAAAGGGTCATATAAAAGGCCAGTGACAAGGATCAGTCTTATCCCTGACGAGCTCATTTAAAGGACTACCTCTGTACTGTGTTTCTTTTTGTTTCTTATATTTGTATGTGTACAGTTTCTGTTGTTAGTTTCTAGAGACTTGCGTTGGAGAAGTGTGTCTATGAATTGCTACCAATTTTTTAATTTGTTTGACAAATTAGGTGGGCGGCATGTACGGTGCTGTTCCCTATATTTACGGTAGTTCACCCAGTGACCGTACGGCAGCGCCCGTAGCACGGTCGGGTATCTTGCGCATTCCGTGTAATGCCATATCATTGACTTCATGAGCTCCTTGTCTTATATTATTGTACATTGTCCTCTTATGTTCCAGTTAGTTTTAAGATAATAAACGTCGTAATTAAGTAAATGTGGAATTCCCTTATGAGCTACCAGAGAGAATGTTTGCACACAACATTTTTTGTTCCTTCCGATTGCCGGATATAGGTGAACTACGTAACCATCTATGAAAATAGCTAACTTGGTTGAGTTATAGAGCACAGAACTACATCAGTAAGTACATTCTGGTTCAACATTTCCTTTGTCCTTTTCTTACCGGGTCATCATGGATACCAATCAAGAACGTGTATTGACAAAGAAAAGAGCAGTCATCAAATCTCGCGTGACTCGCTTAAGTACATTCGTGAATGAATATGCAGGTGGGAATTTTAACGATATAAAGGTTAGGAAACAATCATTGGCGAGTTTAATGGATGAGTATAATGACATTCAGATACTTTTGGAAATCAATGATGCTGAAAACGAATCACACGGTCTAGATAGAGCAGCCTTTGATGATTTATGCTTGGACATTAAGTCAAAAATGGAAACGCTATTGTGCCCCGAACATACACACCCACCTCCGCCTGTAAATAGTGATAACATGAGCAATAGTTGTGCACTAAAACATCCTACTTTTCACTACCCAAGTTCAATGGCGCTCTACAAGATTTCATGCATTTCTATGACACCTTTGTAGCGCTGATCATCAATAATGAAACAATCACAGACATTCAGAGATACCATTATCTTCTATCATGCTTGTCTGGGGAACCTCACCACCTCATTGGAAATTTACCAATTTCACATGATAACTTCAAGGTCACCTGGGAATTGATTTTCAGTCGGTATCACAATCCCAGACTTATATCAGATCTCCACATCAATGAATTGTTGTCACTCCCCAATGCAAAGCACGATTCTTCTAAGGAGCTGCGTTTGCTAATAAATCAACTTAGCAGCTACTTAAATGCCATAGAAGCTTTAAAAATCGAAACGCCCTCACATGACCTCATGCTGTCGCACTTAGTTTTCGAGAGAATTAGTCTCGATCTCAGGAAGCAATGGGAGAACGGTACGTCAAATAAAACGCACGCCAACTTGAAGGACTTAATTCAATTCTTGGAAAACCATTGCCAAACTTTAGAAATAGTCACGTCCAACGAGTCAGCTGCTGTAACCCAAGATGAGGTCAAGCATGGCACAAGTTCAAGGGGACCACACCGAACTTTCGTCTCCACGTCACCTTATTGTGTGCTATGTAAGACATCTCACAGTCTTCATAAATGCCCAAAATTTAAGTACATGGACATAAATAGCAGGGTAGGTGTTGTGAGGGAACATAATCTTTGTTTCAATTGCTTGAGAAGTGACCATGTAGCCAATAATTGCAACCCAGGCAACTGAAGAACATGTAATAAACGTCACCACACATTGTTACGTATACACCAGAATATGAACAGTACTGCTACCCCGGTACTAAATGCATCTCAGCAGCAAGCATATTGTTCTGTCAGAAGCGCATGTCATCACAATGAAGTATTGTTATCAACTGCCAATGTTAAAATTAGGGATAGCAAAGGTCAAATGCATCAATGTCGAGCACTATTAGACAGTGCATCACAGATGAACTTCGTGTCTCGAGACTTAGTAGACCGTTTGGGTATGAAACTGAATCGTCATTCGATACCTATAAATGGTATCAGCAACATGCATGCGACTCAATCCTCTTACTTCTGTTAACTTCAGATAGAGTCGAGAGTTAGTACTTATAGTCGGCATATAGTATGTTCTGTCCTGCGTCAGATTACTGGTCCACTGCCTTCATCTAGAATAGATTACGAGGACTGGCAACTGCCCGTCAACATTCCATTAGCTGAACCGAATTTCTACCAGCCCAAAGAGATAGATCTACTGTTAGGTGCTACTATATTCTTTGAACTCTTAAGACCTGAAGAACAACTTAGGGATGGTTACCCTACTCTTCAAAATACACAACTTGGTTGGGTGCTATCTGGATGTATCCCCTCTCACTCAGTTCAACAACGTAAGAATGGAACAACCTCATTTTTGTCCACGGCTGAAACCTTGCACAAACAGGTGGAACGCTTTTGGGAACAGGAAGAGCTTACGACTCGTAGTCATTCCAAGGAAGAAAGTCAATGCGAGGAACATTTTCAGAAATCCTTCACGCGCGATGAGTCGGGCAGGTACATAATGAGACTACCACTTCGGCAAGGAATAGGAGAACTTGGTGACTCCTTTGACAATGCCAGGAAGAGCTTTGAGTATGTCAAATTCATGAACGAATATTTACAACTAGGACACATGGAACTTGTCGATCCTAGTAACCAGCAGAAACCTGCTTATTACATGCCTCATCACGCGGTAATCAAGGCTACGAGCAGCACTACCAAGGTCAGAGTTGTCTACAATGCGTCGGCTAAAACTACTTCGTCGATCTCCCTGAATGACGTGATGTTGGTTGGGCCAACTGTTCAGCAGGATCTGTTCTCGATCGTTCTTCGCTTCCGTACACACAAGTATGCGCCAACAGCAGATATCGAGAAGATGTACCGACAGATCCAGATTCATGAAGCAGATCGAGACTTCCAGAGAATCTTATGGCGCAGTTCTCAGATTCAACAACTGGATATGTACCGATTGACTACAGTAACCTATGGTACTTCAGCGGCTCCTTATCTAGCTACCCGTTGTTTACTGCAGTTGGCACTCGATGGTCAAGACATATACCCTACAGCAGCCAAAGTTACCAAAGGAGACTTCTACGTTGATGATCTTTTGACAGGGTCAGATACCATTGAAGAAGCCATCCAATTATACAAAGATCTCACATCGCTCCTGAAAACCGGAGGATTTCTCATCCGTAATTGGCGATCCAACAATCCTGATATTTTGGAAGCCATCCCAGCAACACTTCACGAGAGCCAGGTGTCATGCAGTCTTCCCTTTGAAGATGGCGCCGAAAAACTCTTGGTTTGTTGTGGCATTCGAGTCGTGACTCACTTCAATTCTCAGTGGGGGCCTTCAACTGCAATAATGTGACTTGGAAAAAGAGATCAGTGTTGGCGAATGCAGCGTCCATTTATGATCCATTGGGACTCATAGGGCCTGTAATTGTTCAATGCAAGTTGTTTATACAAGTTCTTTGGCAACAACACCAGGATTGGGATGGCAAATTGCCCTCAGCACTTGAGACACAATGGAAACAGGTACATCAGCAGCACCCTAAACTAAATGAAATTCATTTACCACGGAGGGTAACAGCAGACGGCATGAATGCCAATGTTGAACTTCACGGGTTTGCTGATGCGTCATAAAGAGCCTAGGTTGCATGCGTTTATCTACGTTTCATCAACTCCAATGGAACAATCTCCGTTCATTTACTTTGTTCAAAATCTAAAGTAGCCCCTTTGAAGAGTCGCTTCCAAGACTGGAGTTCAATGGCGCACTACTTCTGAGCAGACTAATGGAAAGGGTGATTGAGGCCCTTAAGTTACATTCATGTCGACGATATTATTGGACAGACTCCACTGTTGTTCTAGCCTGGATTGCAGGCAATTCTTCAGCTTGGAAAACATATGTGGCCAACAGGGTGTCGGAAATTCACAAACTGACGTCTCAGCAAGATTGGAACCATGTCTCATCACAGGACAATCCAGCAGATATTATCTCCAGGGGAACTGAGCCACATCGACTTCGAAGCAATCGAGCATGGTGGGCGGGGCCCGTTTGGCTGATTACGGATCCTTTTGTTGTTTGAGTCTTCAGTCTTTTGACTGGTTTGATGCAGCCCTCCATGCCTCCCTGTCCTGAGCTATTCGTTTCATCTCTACATAGCTCCGACACCCTACATCCGAGGCAATCTGTTTAACATATTCTAACCTTGGTCTACCCCTACAGTTTTTGTCCTCGACCCTTCCTTCCATAACTAAGCTTGCTATTCCTGGGTGTCTTAGTACGTGTCCTACCAACCTATCTCTTCTCTTCATTAGCAGTCGCCAGAAACATCTCTCCTCTCCCACTCGTCTTAATACCTCTTTGTTTGTAACCCTATCTACCCATCTGATCTTCATCATTCTCCTGTAACACCACATTTCAAATGCTTCAATTCTCCTCTTTTCTGCTGCACCAATAGTCCAAGTTTCACTTCCATAGAGCGCCACGCTCCAGACAAAGGCTTTCAAAAATGACTTCCTAATACCTAAATCTATATTCGATGTCAGCAGATTCCTTTTTTGTAGAAATGCTTTCTTTGCCTGAGCCAACCTACCTTTAATATCCTCGTTGCTTCGTCCATCACTGGTTATTCTGCTTCCTAAGTAACAGAAGTCTCCTACTTCCTTCAGCTTTTCACCTGCCAATTTGATCTCCATAGAGATTTCTGATTTATTTCGGCTGCATTCCAGTATTTTTGTTTTACATTTATTTATTTATTTTCATCATGAATTCTTTCCGTAAGACGGAGTCCATACCATTCAAAAACTCATTCAAATCCTCAGGCTTGTCGGCCAAGATGACGATGTCATCAGCAAATCTCAGAGTTGAAATTATTTCTCCTTGAATCTTCACTCCCACTTTAAATTTTTCTCTAATTTCCTTTATTGCTTGTTCAATGTAAAGATTGAAAAGTATGGGTGATAAGTTGCAGCCTTGCCTTACACCTTTCTGAATACCAGCTTCTCTCTCATGTCCTTCAACTCGAATGACTGCTGTCTGGTTTCTGTACAGATTGTATATCACCCTCCTATCCCTGTACTTTATTCCAATCGATTTCAAAATGTCAAACAATTTAGTCCAATCAACGTTATCAAAAGCCTTTTCTAAGTCTACAAAAGCCATGAACGTTCTCTTATCTTTCCTTATTCTACCTTCCAAAATCAGCCTAAGACTTAGTACAGCTTCCCTTGTTCCTACATTTCTCCTGAAATCAAACTGGTCTTCACCCAACTCCGTTTCTATCTGGCTTTCAATCCTCTTGTAAATTATTCTAGACAGGATCTTTGAAGCATGAGTAATCAAGCTGATTGTACGGTAATCTTCACATCTGTCAGCTCCCACTTTCTTTGGTATAGGGATGATTACATTCTTCTTGAAATCAGGGGGTACCTCACCTGTCTCATAAATCCTACACACCAAGTGAAATAACCTGATCAGACCTTCATCTCCTATGCAGCGTAGCAACTCAATCGGTATATCATCTATGCCTGGTGCTTTTTTCCTGCTTAAGTCTTCCAAAGCTCTATCGAATTCTGATCTCCTTTCGCATCCTCATCAATTTCCTCCTCCCTTTCCATTACATGATTCTCAATCTCCTTTCCCTTATACAAACTCTCTATGTAAGCTTTCCATCTCTCAACGGATCCTTTTACCTGGCCTGAACTTACCACTGTTCGACCAACCGAAATTCCTGAACAACGAGGAGTAAGAATGTGTTTCGTGGCGAGTAATCACAATGCAGATAACATTTTCATCCGTTTTTCCAGCTGAACTAAACTACACAGAGTAGTTGCTTACATTCTCATGTTTTTTCACAATCTAAAGCAGGATGCAGCTGCAAGACGGCATGGACCTTTGACTACTGCCGAACTTCGCGATAGTCTGACAGCAATCATTCGCATCGTTCAGAATTGTTCGTACAGTCAGGAGATTCATAATTTACATAAAAAGAACGCAGTGCCACTTCAGAGCAAACTTCTCACTCTGCACCCTTTCCTAGATAATGACAATCTATTGAGGGTGGGCGGCAGGCTAGAGAATGCTGAAGCATCATTTGAACAAAAACATCCCTTGATACTGCCACTTAAGCATCATGTCACGAAATTGCTTATTTGGAATGAACACATACGACTTCTGCACGCAGGAAGCAACTTATCTTAGCTTCGTTGCGGCAACGGTGGTGGATAACCAATGGTCGATCTGCTATCAGGCAGGTGATCCGCAGTTGTGTAACATGCTTCCGAGCGAAGACCAATGACACCAGTCAACTCATGGGACAAATGCCTAAGCCTAGAGTGACCCCTAGCAAGCCATTCTCTCATTTTGGTGTGGACTATGGAGGTCCGCTGCATGTGAAATATGGAAATCCACGAAGTAAAACTCAGAAGAAATGCTACATAGCATTGTTTTTGTGCATGGCGACCAAGGCAGTACACATTGAGGCCGTCAGTGATCTATCCACGGAGGCGTTTATTGCCGCCTTAAGAAGATCCATTTCAAGACGTGGCCGTTGCAGTCACATGTACAGTGACAATGGCACGTGCTTTACCGGAGCAAGAAGGAAATTAGATGAATTGTCACGCTTCATCCGGACAGAAGATCATCAAACGAACGTATTGATCTTCACAGCCGAAGAAGGAATTCGTTGGCATCACATACCTCCTCACTCCCCTCATTTTGGTGGACTGTGGGAAGCAGGTATACAATCAGTGAAGACCCACCTGAAGAAGGTTGCCGGTAACACTGTGCTAACCTTTGAAGAAATAACCACACTGTTCACACAAATTGAAGCATGTTTAAATTCGAGACCAATCGTCACAATACCCAACAGTCCTGATGAATACGCTTTCCTCACCCCTGGTCATTTCTTGACTGGCGAACCCTTAGTCTCTTTCCCTGAACCTGATTGTCACTTAGCGCCATCAGCACGGCTGTCAAGATGGCAATTGGTCCAGCGGTGCCGACGACTCATCTGGAAACGCTGGTCAACTGATTACTTGGGCCAGCTCCAGCAGCGTTCCAAGTGGCTTCAGAATCAACCCAACCTCAAAGCAGGAAGGCTGGTACTTCTGAAAGAAGACAATACTCCCCCCCCCCCCTCACGTGGCCAACCGGAATAATTGAGGCGCTGGGTGCAATAACCACTTAAGTCGACTTAAGTCGTTTTTCCGGCGAATGCAGTTTTGTAATCCCCAATGTGTTCTTCATCTATCCTCCAAATATTATTTCGTTATGTCAACTCTAGATGGCAGGAGCTTGCATTATATACAGATGTGTAGCAAGTCGTTCTTCCGGTGAACAGCAGGGCCGACTCAGGCGCTTCGAGCGCCGGTATCGCACACGCGCGGGAATCAGTGAGTGTTGTTTTGTGACTGTTGCGTGTGGTTTTGTTATTGTTATTCTGTTAAGATGTGTGATCAGTCAGATGATAGTTAAATGAAGGATCGGATTTGGAAATGCAGAATAAAGGAAAGAAGAGATTACTTCAGCGAGACTCTTGGAAACGCGCGCAGAACAAAGCCAAGAAGAATCGTGGTGATAGCTATGTGAGTTCTAGTGGCAAAAAGGTTTCTAAGAAAGTAGGCCTAGTTAGTTACACTGAAAATTGTTGCAAGAGAAACTGCCACTCATTTTTTCCCAAAGAAAATCAGGAAGAAATGTTTAATTTGTTTTGGGATCTGGGTGATAAGGTAGTGCAGGACACTTTTCTTTGTGGCCTCGTTGATAAAAAGGAAATGGTGCCTAAAACGCCCCATCCCATTGGATATAACAGAGGATATTTTTGGGCATATCACTTGCAAAATGATGAAAGGAAAGAGGTCTGTAAGGAGTTCTTCTTGAAAAGTTTTCAAGTCACTGTATCGCGAATTAAGACTGTGTTGCAGGCTTGTGCTTCAGGTAAGAAAACGTCAATTCCCTATCAGCAAATAATATTGTAGGAACGTTTCTATAATATTATTTCTGATATTTCTAGAATGTTCCTATGTATTATTTTTAATATTAAATTAATATCCCTGGAATGTTCCTAGGGTTTGTATCTCATCTTTTTCTTAGAAACGCTAACTCTTAAGTTGTTTGACGCATGTTTTCATCGTTTGGTTTTACAGGGAATCTCGTAATAAAAGAGAATAGGGGAAAGCATTCAACGCGTCCTAACAAACTGTCTGATGACATCTGGAAAAGAATCGAGGAACACTGGTCTATATTTCCAAGCAAGGAGTCTCACTATTGCCGGGGACATACCAAACGGAAATATTTTGAAAATCCGGACTTGAATGTGAAGAAGCTTTTTACTGCATTTCAGCAATATTATTTTGAGTCTGCTGGAAGAACTCTTACAATGAAATACTCTACATATCACAGGTATTTTAGAGAAAATAGTCCATACTGTTTTAGGCAACCAAGAACTGACGTCTGTGATTTCTGCACTGAATCCACAAGATTATTGGATGTTAATCCAAATGATCCTTGTAAAACGATGTATCAACTTCACTTGAAAAGGGTTGAAAAGTATAAGTCTCTGAAACAGGAGTACTTGGTTAAAGTGAAAGGTGATAGAGGAACAGATGACACACTAATATTAGAGTTCGATTATGGACAGAACCTTCCTCTGCCTAAGTTAAATGTTACGTCCCAATTGTATAAAAGATTATTGTGGCTGAATATTTTTAATGTTCACTGTCATAACGACTCTGGAAGTTCATTCTATTGCTTTTTAGGATGTGATGCCAGGAAAAATGCCAATTCAGTGTGTAGTTTTCTACATGACTTCATATCAAAGAAACTTGAAACTTATAAGAATGTAAAGAAGAGTATTCTTCTTTCGGATGCAGCAGGGGGCCAGAACAAGAATTCCGCAATGCTCAGATTTTGTTCCTGATTGTCGCAGACAAGAAATATTAGAATAAAACACTTGTTTCCACCCCGTGGTCATTCCTATTGCCAATGTGACAGAAATTGTGGGCTTTATGGTAACTTACTCAAAAGAGTAGAAACTATTGAGTCTACTGAAGCTTATCTGTCAATATTGAAGACAGCACGAAATAATATTTCCCCTTTTGAGGTGTGATGGCAGCGCATCTTATCCAAGATTGGCGCTCCGCTTTAGAACCATTCTTTTTTAAAGTTCCTAAGTCAAAAGACACTAAATTCTCTATTCAGAAAAATATGGTCCTTATGTTTCAAACTTCAGGGTCACTTGCCGTATCGGCTACCTATAATGCTGTCTTCCAACCATTTCGCTTTTCGTTGCAGTGTAATCTACCACTGAAAAAAGAGCTGAATTTCAAAGAACTGGCCAGGCCTGGCTTTAAGTTAACAAAGAAAAATTATGTTCTTTCTTTACTCAAGTTCTTAAAACCGGAGAATGCAGATGCACTTAAGCAGATATTAGAGAAAGAGACTGTTGTGGAAGAAAGGGAACTGCAAAGTGAAATCAGTGAGGCTGAGGAAACCATTGAATGTCCATAAACTCCTGTTGTTTTATTATTATCATTATTATTATTATTATTATTAATATTTAAATAAAGATTTACTTCAATTAGTCAAGGCAATGCCGGTGTATATCTATTAATTTAATCATTTTATTCTGATTGAAATTGAGTAAACAGAATCAGTGTTCATGCATGAATGTAACCATTCTAAACCTTATCTGCATAACCGTTTGCATTCAAATGTACTAATTACACAGGATTATAAAAAATTGCTGTGTTTGGACAACTTTTTATTTCATTTTTAGGTAAAATAATTTCAGTGATGCTTTCAAATGTGCCTAATTAAAAGAATAGTTTCAAAATTACGTTTTTGGTGTTAATTTTATATATACTGTATATATATTATAATTTTATTATGCCTGCCACGGTGGGTGAGTGGTTATAATGTCGGACTACCAACCCCAAGATTGCAGGTTCGCCCCTGGTCGTGGTAAGTGATTTTTGAAGGCGACAAAAATCACGACACTCATGTCATACGTTGTTGGCATGTTAAAGAACCCATTTGAATTCAGTAGGCCGTGTTCAATGGCAAAATTAATCTCGGGATTTTCCGCCAAAATAAAGTTCCTCCATTCTCTACTTGAAAGCGCTGTAGTGTCAAGGAGTTTAGATATCTAACCTCCTTGACTTTCATAGCGTTCAAAGGAACGACGAAATTCGACATGCAAGCTACCCTCTGGGTGTCAATTAACAAAGCTTGCACCAGGCACCCGAGGCCATACGATATTATTATTATTATTATTATTAATTTTATTATAAACATATACTTATTGTGCAGTACAGGGTAGCTATTTTTTCGAATTAAATTAATTTGAATGAATCTACTATCCATAAATGGTAATTTAAGCGGCTGATTGTCAGTCTCTGCAATAACGACTTAAGTCAATCCATATTTAAATTAAAATATTTAAGAACTGGTAAAGTTTAAATTCACAGTGACATCGATATATTGTTAAGGACTATCTTTAAATGGTGTGTATAAATCAACGTATCCATAAATGCAAAACTCAGACATTTACAGTGTTTCAAAACTTTAGGAGTCATCTTCTCAAAACAGTGTTTTCAGACTTAAGTTGTTATTGCACCCATCGCCTCAATTGAAGAGCTTCATCCTGGGATTGATGGTATGGTGCGTGTAGTAACTGTGCGGACAAGCAAAGGGTCATATAAAAGGCCATTGACAAGGATCAGTCTTTTCCCTGACGAGCTCATTTAAAGGACTACCTCTGTATTGTGTTCCTTTTTGTTTCTTATATTTGTATGTTTCTGTTGTTAGTTGCTAGAAACTTGCGTTGGAGAAGTGTGTCTATGAATTGCTACCAATTTTGTAATTTGTTTGACAAATTAGGTGGGCGGCATGTACGGTGCTGCTCCCTATATTTACGGTAGTTCACCCAGTGCCCACGTACGGCAGCGCCCGTAGCACGGTCGGGTATCTTGCGCATTCCGTGTAATGCCATATCTTTGACTTCATGAGCTCCTTATCTTATATTATTGTATATTGCCTTCTTATTTTCCAGTTAGTTTTAAGATAATAAACGTCGTAATTAAGTAAATGTGGAATTCCCTTATGAGCTACCAGAGAGAATGTTTGCACACAACAGTCGGTATGAAGAAAAGAATAATCTGTGCGGAGTTGATCCATTTGACTTGGAGTGGGGAGAATTAAGTCAAAACATGGAGGATTCGCCTAAGGTTACTGACATGGACCGCATGGATTATTTAGAGCTGAGGACAAATTTTGCCACGAAAGAAGCTGTGAAGAATTTTAAGTTTATGGAGGCCCACGATTTTTTGACTAGTGGCTTTTTGTTTCCGCCTTGGGCGAAGGAGGTACCAGGAGGTAGGATTGTCCTACTAGGAAAGGTTAGTTCAATTCAGCAAACATTGACACATATTTCTCCTTCTCTCAACCTCTTAGCTCTTGGTACTAATTATCTTCTCGTTTACAGGTTCATCATTCTCAAAGGTACAGCTTGGAGCCACTGAAGTTGTAATATTAGCTGAAAAAAATGGGAACATTCTCACATCGCACTGCACCTGCATGGCTGGGCGTTGTGAGAATTGTTCTCATGTAGCAGCCACTTTTTTCATGATGGAGGTGGCTGCCAAAGCTCAAGATGTCCAATCCTGCACGGACAAACTGGACGCCTGGCTGCCTCCCATAATGTCCTCAGCACAGCTGCGCCTGTGAAGGAAGCAAGACACATTGACTTAAGGTCTGCTGACAACAGAATGCGATGGTTGGAGGCTCTTGCTGAAGGTATGATCTCTCCTGCTATTCACCTGTGATTTGAGGGTTTGAGAACGTTCAGAGTGGTAATGGCAACAATGATATTATCCACAGGTGAGCAGCTGCCAAATCAACCAGCGGCCAAAAGGCAAAGGCGCCATCCTCTGCCTGCAGCTTGCTCAAGCTCCTTTCTGGGAGGCTTAGCAGAAACATTCCCAAATTCAGCTGGCCTTGCATTGACCAAGGAGCATTCTGGGCCCTTCAAAACACCTCCCTCAACCCCTGTGGACCTCTCCATATTGTTCAACAGCACAACCCTGGACCTCCCCGGCCCCTAATGGTTTGGGTGATCGTAAAGACGACAATGAAATGTGAACTATAACTAAAACTACTAACTTATATACTAGAAGAAGAAATGGAAAACAAAAGGAGAATAAGGCAAATAAAGGACAGGAGGAAAATAAATGCCCTCAACCATCGAAGAATGAGGATTGAGGGACTTGGAAGGAAGGAGAGCCATAAAAGGCAGATAGGAAAGTGAAAGAGGAGGGGGTCCGCCCCACAGGTAATGGGTAAAAGGGGAAAAACCGGACCCAGCTAAGGAATCCCTCGGGGTCGCCAACTCCTGACTCACCAGCCGTGAGCCCCTGAGGGTGTAGCCATATCTAGGGTGCACCAGAAGTGGTGGGACTACATACACCCTGCCTCCTTGAGGGCCTTGAGCAGAAGGCGGGAGATAACAGGAAAAGAAAATGAAGGCTGACCCCTCGCAGAAGGAGGGTATCAGAAAAGATGAGACAAGGGCCAATTAAGGCGGGAAAGGAAGATACTCCCCAGGCCTCGGATACCCTAATACCGTCGGGGTTGGAAGAGAACAAGAGTTGAACAAGTGAGGTCGACAGGAAAGAAGACGGAGAGGAGCCCGGCACAAGTAAGTGGAAGCAATGCCGGACTCCGCTGGTGCCCCGTGGTCGCTAACCCATATCCCACTAGATGTGAGCCCCTGGGGGGCATTGCGAAGAAATATTGAAGAATATGACCATCACCCCAACTGAGATGTGTCAAATTGAGGAGAAGACAAGACAGCAGACCAACAGTGTGATGTGGCGCCTCTACAGACTTGGCCGATTCACAGCCAGTCTCATGAAGTTAGTCAGTAGAGGTGACATCAACAATCCGGCAATCTCAACCTGGAAACCAATCTGCAAAGGGTCATATGGGGATCAGAAGGCGCAGAAGAGGAAGTCTCGAAACCCAGACATCAAGAGAGGCAAGGAGAATGAAAATCCCGCCAGGAAGGAATATGCAGAACTGAAGACCGAGCACCAGAGTTTGGCAGTCTCTATCTGTGGCCTGTACACCTCCAAAGATCATCCCTTCATCGGTGCTTCTCCTGCTGCCCTGGTGTTTGTGTCCTGGAGATAAAGTGCCCAAAAGAAGATAACCTGTATGAAAGCCTCATCAGCGAGAAAGAAATGGATGTCGACCACAAATATATTATCAGGTGCAGACATACCTTCTGGTCACGGAGGCTAAGTTCTGTGACTTCCATCTCTGGGTGAAGAAGGATGAAACCAAGCCGCATTTGAAACCCTTGGCAATTCGTGTGTTGCCTAACCCAAAAGTTCAAGAGGAGATTGTGTCCAAGGCCAAGGACAACTTGTTGTATGTCATCCTCCCAGAGATGGTGGCTCATTGGCTTTCAAGAAGCTCTGAAATTAATATGCCTCTCCAACCTTCAAACCCCAACAAATCTAGAGTCAACATCTGCGTCTGCCAAACACCACGACGAGACCCTCTTGTTGTGTGTTCTGGTATGAGATATACCTTCAAGGAATTTCAATGCCGATGTGAGGATCTGATATCCGCCCCAAAGAAGTGGTTTTGTCTTGAGTGGCAAGGCCAAGCATCACAACCCAGGAGGAGAAGGAGGGCACAGACAGAAAATCTAGAGAACATGTGTACCTGAGTGTCTTGAGGAAGACTGAATTAGCTCTTTTAATTAGTGTAGTGTTGAAAGTATTTCTTGTGATATTGACCAAAAAGTGAGTTAATTTAGATCATGATGTGTCTCGATTATTGAGCTAATTATTTAAAATAGTGAATTATTTTTTAATTTATGAAGTGTTAGAAATGTTTTTATGTTGATTTAACCAAGGGCTCATGCATATTTTGTCATGCTTTAATTATGTACATCTGTGATTGCTTTCTTAAAATTATGATTGTGACTGCCCTTTTGGAAAATTATTTGTGACTTGATGTATTCACATCCAAAATGAATAATAGGACTTCCATAAAAGAGACTGAATGATTCAAGGGAACAAAGTCATTTTAATCATCCTTAGTCAAGTCAGGGTGCACTACAATACTTGGACACAAATTGGCGAGAGCACAACACACAGGAACAATTTTGTCCATCTGGCAATCTTCATCATCTGCTTTCTTCAAGAGCATTTCTACAGGAAGAGTTTCCTTTAAAATACGATACTTCCTCCGCACTAATCCAATAACCCTCTCTACATGAATGCGAAGATTAGCAATCTTTCTGGTGAGGCTTACATCATGAGAACTGAGTTGCTTTCGACCTCTAGTAAAGGCAAGCATCAATAACTGTGCACCATGCACAGCTAGATGTTCAGCAATGTTGAGCCCTAGGTCAGCCATTACAACATCATGAGGCAACAATAATTCATACAAGCCAGAGTTAGATAGTATATTGTAGGGTACCTGTGAGGGTAGCCTCTACAATGTGTAGGGGGAGGGGGATGAAAAGAGAGTAGCTGAAGGCTGCCCGGGACTCTGGTGTAAAAAGATGTAGGTTGGATGGGTTCGGGCGTGAATGCAGCTCGATGGGAGAACACCCAATCGTACAGACTGCGGGGGTAGTTCTAAGGGATGGCTAAAAGGGGTAATTTACTATGTGCTTGCAGGAGCAGCTACGCGACTGCTGGGATTCCTGCTGATGTTAGCTGACTGGCCGTGCTCCTAATGGGTATCGCACACGCAGGCAATGTAAGGTGACGCCTGTGGCTGACTATAGCAACAAATAAACAATTAACTAAATACTAATTTAGGATCCTACCGGGAAGTGAGTTAAGGGGCAGGATCTTATTAACTAATTAAATAAATGAACTAAAAGACCAGTTAGCTTATGGATTCTACTGTTTAATCCGTACTCCTGAAGTGGAGTCCAATGAAATTTTGCAGAGCAGATACTCTTGATCTTTTTACAATAATAGGGGGATGATGTACGTGTTGGTGTTTTAGTGTGTGTAGGCTCACTAGACACTCACCTATCTGGATATGGCAGCTACAAGCAGCGTCTCAGCACCTGATAGCACTTGTGGAAGACTGACCCCGGCTTACCTCTCCTTCAGTGTTTTATAGAATCCGCTTGCCGAGTTAGCATTAGTTGCAGATTCTATAGGAAGTGAGGTGCTTGGCCTGGGTCATCGGAGGTCGTCTCTATGCACT
Source organism: Meconema thalassinum (assembly GCA_946902985.2). Classification (NCBI taxonomy): domain Eukaryota; kingdom Metazoa; phylum Arthropoda; class Insecta; order Orthoptera; family Tettigoniidae; genus Meconema; species Meconema thalassinum. Next base: position 199,164,924 of record OX336395.1, read on the forward strand.
AGGCCTGGCCTTGGTATGTGCTTATGCGACGTATGCCGCATGCATCCATGTGAAATTAGATGTATAATTTATAGTTGTAGGTTTGTAGTTAATATAATTTATAGTTATAGGGAAGGGGTGTGAATGCATCCCTCGGATGCAACAATATGCTGATCAGAAGCTCGAGCACCCCAAGCTGTGGACGCAAAAGTAATAACACCACATGGGCTGATACCAATATGAACTTTCACTGTGTGATGGTGCATATAATTTGACCACATCATAGCCCGAGTTTCCAGGCATGAAGGTTTATCGGTAAATATCTGAAAACAATCAATAATAACAGCAACACTGTTTCCGTAAGCTTCTCTAAAATCCCGAGTCATAGTTTCCCATAGAGTTTCTCTGTCTGGCCATCTTACAAGAGTGGGATACAAAGATACATACATTGCATCTAGCCACCTATCAAAGCTACGACAGCCAGTCTATTTTGACACACCAAATCTGTGGGCAAGGTCTTGAAGAATAAGGGACAACCGTAACGTCATCAGTGTTAGCAGTAGATTTTGCCAGGGTTGCAAAATAAACCTGGACTCACAATTTCCCATGAAGCTCACAAGGCCATCAAGAACTACTTTAAAAACAGTATAACAGGGCAAGCCAGGGCTAAATTTAACTTTCTTCTCATTACTAGCAAATTTCTCTAAGTCCTTGAACGTACATTCCTCTGCCTCCATTACCTGTCTCTTCAAGAATTCTACTACTTCCCTGAATTTAGCAAGAGCGGTTTACAATTCAGCAGGTACCCGTGATTCTGATTCCAATGCGTCTGCTTTCTCTTGACATTTTTCTTTTGCTTGCTATAGCTTTTGATTCAGTGATTTTATGTCTGCTTTGGCTTCTCTTAGAACAGCCTGAAGCTCTAACTTGTCCACCTCAAGTTCTGTTACTTGATCTCTCAAAATCTTTGTTCTTTCACTCACTTGCTCGTACTCTTTTCGAAGAGTAGCATGTTCCTCCTTCAGTCCTTCAAAGTGTGTCTTGATGTTGGACTCCAACCTCTCACCGTCACTCTTTGAACTGTCAGAGGGTAAAACACCTTCAACTTGCTCTTCTTGATACAGCCTCTTAGGTGAGGGACCAGATGTTTCTCTCTGGCAAGCTGGGCGCTTTGGGAGAGTCACTGAGGAACTTCCACAGAGAAGATCCAGTTCCACTGTGACGGCAGGTGCACCACAATCTTCAAGCTCAGCTTGATGAGACAGTGGACTGCTCCTACTCTTGTTAATGGCTCTCTGGCTGACACATTCGTATCGGGCAGAGGTAATACAAGCCTTGCGAGATGGCGATGTCGGTCCAGAAGGGTAACCCAGTTCTAAAGTGGGTGCCCTGTGTGGGTTATTTTCATCCCTTAGGGCAGCTAGAGATCCTAGAAATGAAATTAGAACATTAGGAGATGAGCACATAACCTCCTCGTCAGCCACAGTGTCAAAACATAACGCGCTCTAAGCGACCAACCTGTCACGAAATGACGGCTGCATACTTTGGTATGCGGGTTCACGTCACAATCTCTCAGGTCTTTCCGATTTATGCGAGAAAGCCACAGTGCTCGGCGTCTCTTGCTTCGTTTCTTCGTGAGTTCGCATTGCATCTTTATCACTGGCACTATGCTGAAAAAACGTACACCCTCCTTGTGATCAGCTCTATACCTGTTGGTCCTCGTGCGACAAGCAACCATTGCACAGCATACCATCTCAAATTCAACGATGAAAAGGGCTACTTTCTACGTTTTACCACCCAAAATGCAAGTACCTCTCTATTGTTTATCAACTGGCCTTTACAACAAGATGGCGGACAGGCTGTCTCTGAGTACAGCGCATAGGTGGCGTCAGTTTCTCAGGAGTAAAAGTAGGCAACCCACATGGCTCGTGCAACCCAATCCACTTGGTACTTGGAAGGGGGATTGATCACCGACCTTCAAGGGCGATACGGGTGACTTTTCGCATATCCGATGTAAGAAGGTCTTAATACTAATTTTATCAACACAATACCGTACCGATCTGGGTCATACATCGCAAATTTGATTATTCCATTTGGTACCTCAAAGGGGGATCTATCCTTGACCTTCAAGGGCGATACGGGTGACTTTTTGCATGTCCAATATAACAAACTTCTCAAAACTATTCTTATCAACACAATACCGTAAGCGTGTATTGAATAGCTAGAAGCCCCATACGCTCTTCCCATTGGTTAGATTGTGTAGCCTAGCAGTTCTCGCAAGAATGTTCTGCAGGGCATATCTTTGTCCGTATTCTTTGATCTTGCGTGCGTGCGTGCCAACACCACCTAGAGAGAAAGCCTTGCGATATGGAATTGACGTGTGAGTGACGTCACGGAGGACCGGCCATGAAAATTGAGACAAAACATTCGAGTTATGGAGGTTATGGTGTCGTTTCCGCATGTTGTGTTTCGTGTTTACAGTTTCAGGTACTGATTTTCTGCGAATTCCTACCCGGTTATACTTAATGGTTATCAGTGTAGTGTAAAATTATGCCTTATAAGTGCAATGTACCAAATTGTATATGCAATTATGCCAATGGACCGAAAGTAAACGTTTTCTCTTTCCCTAATGATGAAGGTAGAGACGAAATGGATTCGAGCCATTCACCGCAAGGATTCCTACGAAATATTCCATGGTACGTGTTACATCTATTATGCTCCAATTCTCACAAGTTTAGTATAATGGGAGGAAGGAACCTTGTAACAAGTCTCTTTTCTTGTAGGTGTGTGGGCTCCATTTCAAGCCACATAAGATTGAATGGAGCACTAGTATGTATGATGAAAAGAATGCAAAGCTAGTTACTGCACCGTTGTATAAATCGAGACTTATTAAATGTTAGTAAGCAGATAGTCCTACCTTTAAATTTTAGCATAGGCTAGCTCCTCTGTTCGAAAATTCATTTAGATGTAGAAATCAGAATATTCTAACCTAAATTATGTGCTACAGGCTACTGTCATAGGTTAGGTTTATTTGTTTTATGGGGGCTATCAATTTCAAGTGGGAGGTGTAAGTGGATAGTATCTCATTTCTATTGGAGTTTAAATTGCAAGAACTGCACGAGGTTAGAGACCGATAACCTGTAGCAGGTCCTGATTAATCTATTTTTTATCTATTGCAGTAATCTCATTCATTAGATTTCTTATTGGGGTGGGGAAAGTGGTGTGTGTGAGTCAGGTTGGTGATTGAATACATTTAGAATAAGTACCGGTAGTGTAATTAATGTATTGCAAGGTGATAAAATGATTGTATCGCAACTTAAACGCCTTAGGAGTCCTCTTCAGGAACCAATAACGACCACCTCACCTCATAGTTTTTAACAACAATTATACATCCGCCTTAATCAATACATAAACGAAAGAAAATATAAGTTAATTAGATTTGCTCCTGGTACATGTTTCAGGGATTAATTGCTTTTATCCCCTTCATCAGCCAATATTAATACCTGAAGAAAATTATAAAATAGCATAGCACTCAAAAAAACAAATGGCTATTAGACTTAATATGGTGCACCATATAAGTAGGCCTAGGTCACAGAAAAATATTTTAAAGCATAGAGCAAAACTTAAAAAAATATGAGACGGTGATGATATTCAGCCATCAAACACAAGCTAACATATACGTAGAGAACCAGTGGACAGTTCATTCACATATCCGCTCCAAAACACAAGTCAACTTGACTAGGCTAGATAGGCGGAAAACAATCGACGGTAACAGTGAATGAAGGTAGAACGCGCGATAAAAATCTCCACAATACTTGAATTAGCCAAAATACCTTATGAAACGCTGGGAAATAAACCAGGGAACTATGTTTTAGTAGATATTCCCTCCTCCGATGTCTGTGACCCACCCAGCCATCCCAAATAGGTACATGTCTTACATAGCGAAATTGCAGCTGTCAGCGCCATTATTCTCATCGATCGTTATCAAAACAGTACCATGACAGTACTGCCAACCTCGCGCTTACGGTAGTATGAAAAACAAAGAAGGGCCCAATTCAGTCGCTAGTGCGCATCATTCGAGCGCACCACTCAATTCATAGATAGTGCGCCCAATTGAATTGTTTATTGATCATGGATTGTGGAAATTGCCTCCCAAAGGCCGCACCTGCCCCCGACCTTCTAACCTTCGTTTTGTCCAATCCAATGGTTTTTGACAATGGTTACAGCCTAACGCGCCCAGATCAATGGTTTTGAGTCCACCGTGCCCTGCCAGCTGCGCGCGGCCACACCTACCCCCAACCTTCTAACCTTCGTTTTGTCCAATCAAATGGTCTTTGACAATGGTTACAGCCTAGCGTGCCGAGATCAATGAGTTTTGAGTCAGTCGTGCCCCGCCAGCTGCGCGCGGTCACACCTAACCCCGACCTTCTAATCTTCGTTTTGTCCAATCCAATAGTTTTTGACAATGATTACAGCCTAACGCGCCCAGATCAATGAGTTTTGAGTCAACCGTGACACTACATCAGTGGTTATTGCTCGTATGTTTTTTTTAAAGTGAACTGTTTAGTCGGTGGTTGGCACACACTTGAACACTTTTACCAACCATGGTCAATAATATGTACTTACAGTGCTCATAGTCGATTATGAAAATGTCCTCCCTCTCTTGTAACGCACAACTGACATCTTCTGATGAAAGAATGGACAACAATCTCATCTAAAAAGATGGTATATGGGCTTTTACAGCCAGTGAATTAAAACTCAGCAATTCTTCTAGGTTTGTGCCGTGTCTTGTGTGGTGTTTTGCCAAGGACACCAAGCTGGCTCATCAGCAGGCTCTAGGTGTCCCCGTTCTGTAAGAACACAGCGTTGTCTGTTAAAATGCTTATTATTTACAGAGCCTGTTGTTTTAATCGTTTAGCGAGCCTCCTAATTGCACTGGCATTAGCCACAGGTCTTCCTGGAAACTTGATTCGAAATTTTCATCCTGTTTCACAACAAGACTTTCTGCTTTTCATTTACGAATTATGGATATACACACTTTCGTGCAATGTGAATTGGTGTCTAGGCATGACCAACAATCACAGTAATCACAATACTAACGTCTAAACTTTGCAGATACACATCCATATGAATGACAAAACATGTGTGAACTAACGATATGAGTCAGCGGAGCTGGGTATTGCGAGGTCCAATCGCTCCGTACCTGACCAGCCAAATGACACCACAGTTTGTCGCGATTTTCGGGGCGCACCAAGATAATGACCATGTAGTTCAATTAATATTGTGTTACTTGATCCAATTCTGTGCATGGCTAATTACTAATCTATAAGTATAGCAGTGGCGACTGGCGGATAATTGTTATGGGTTTTGTCCTTTTTCATTGGGGGGGGGAGACTGCTTGATATCAAAGAAAACTGTATTCAATTGCGCGGTAAAACGGGTATACCTCATTCATCCCGATTGCCGCAGTTCAGAGAACATCACATTGTCACTGAATCACCGGATTAAATAGTTAGGCTACATGAAAACCTTTACAAGAACAAAACAACATAAGTTATAATACGAGTGCGAGAAAGAACCGTGAGTGTCACAAGCATGCGCAACATTGCAAGACATGAGTTAGTATCGGCAGTTGACGGAGCATCTCAGATGTCTCCATCCACTCCTCGGCTCCCTTGTTGCAATCAGCGGACAACGACCAGCCGAGTTAACTGTTGGGTTAGGACCTACTCGGTCTAGCATCTCAGCCATACCCTTCACTATTGAGATATGGTCGGTGCTCGGGCCTGGTTCCTAGTCGGTTGGCGCGTTTTGCTTTCTCAGACATTTCACAGTAACTTTCTATAAGATTTCCTGAATTTATTAAAGAACAGAATTATGAAATCCTATACATATAAAAGGAAACGTACAGCTTTTATTACTAAAAATATTATTACGGTATTAATTGTTTTTCTTGAATTAATCTGGTCGTTGTGCAATACTGCAACCTTATTACTGACCACCACTGAAGTATAGGAAGAATGTTGCACTGATCAAATTTTTATTTGTACAGATTTTTAACAATGGACTGAATGAAGTCTTGCAAGTTTCTTTAAGAATTTTACACCTATTTTCATTGGAAAACGTTAATGTAGGCCTATTTTAAAAGTTTTAATCTAATGTAGTATGATACGTGAATGAAAATCCACATGATACGTGCTAGAGAGTATTTTTAGAAAGTGTTCGCATAAGGACTGTTGAAGGTGCATATGCCGAAAAATTTATGCACCCTATAAATAATATAATATTAATTCTAAATGGAAGTAGAACGCGGTTTATACACTTGCATCAGCATTGAAATGAGGAAACCTGGTCAATACTGCACCTCATATAAGTTAGGCAATGTGCTTAGGTACATAAATATGTGTTTTTATTTATTGCTCTTTTTATAAACGGTTGCTATGTTCTGACAGTGCTTGCGTCTCGTTGAACTGTCAACAAGGCGTACCCGAGCGGCACACACTGTTGATTTAAAAAAAATCATCGGGACGTGTTTGCTGTAACCATTGTAAAAAACCATTGATCTGGATGCGTTAGGCTATAACCATTGTCAAAAACCATTGGATTAGACAAAAGGAAGGTTAGAATGGTCGGGTGTAGGTTCGGCCTAGGCGCGTGCAGCTATCGGGGCACGGTCGATACAAAACCAATTGATCTGGGTGAGTTAGGCTGTAAACATTTTCAAAACCACAGTTATGCAGGGGGGAAAACCAAATATTTATCACAGTTGATCATAGAACCGTTGATTGAAATTACAGATCGTTATGAGCCAATTTCCACAATCCATGGTGAAGAAACGATTCGATTCGGTGCACGATGTAATGAACTGAGTGGTGCGCACGAATGATGTGCACCAGAGACAACTGGGCGCTTCTTTGCTTTTCATTGTACTATAAGGGCGAGGTTGGCAGAACTGTCATTTATTTATTGATTGGTGCCTTTATTGTGGCGAAGTTAGGTCTCTAGACCCTCTCTTACACTTAACCACACACAGTGCAACTTACATGAATACTCAAATATGATATACTTAACCTACCAAACTTAAATACTAGGAAAACTTAAATACTAGAATTAAATTAAATTAAATTGGTGACTGCGTGATATTAACTAAGCTATACAATTTAAATGACATACATTTTTAACAAAATTATACTATGGTCATTCACTCACACATTCATACACAAATTGTTCTAGTTGGCCTACGGATTCAAGAGGAAATCTTTACGTGCACGTTTTGAAAGTTGTTAGGGATGTACAATTTCTAACGTCACGAGGACAATTATTCCAAATTCTAGTTCCCGACATGAGGAAAGAGTTACTGAAGGCAGATGAATGATGTAGAGGAATTGCAATTATAGATCCAGATCGTGTGTGACGATCATGAAAGGAAGAAAGAAAACTAAAATTACAAGAGAGATAGTGAGGTGTACTTTCATTGAGAAGTCGATAGATGAGGGTACATATGTGCAGGTTTATTTGTTGTTCTACTTTTAGCCAGGAAAGTAAATCATAAAAAGGAGACACGTGTGAGGAAAATTTAAAGGAGAAAATAAACCTAATGCAGGAATTTAAAGCTCTGTTTTGATGACGATTGATTTGAGCAATAGCGCTGACAGCAGTAATTTTCGCCATATAAGTTGTGGACCTATTTGGGATGGCTGGGTGGATCACAGACAGTGGAGGAAGAAATATCTACTAAAACATCGCTCCCTGATTTATTTCTCATCGTTTCATAAGGTATTTTGGCTGATTCATGTATTGTAGAGAATTTCATCGTTCGTTCTATCTTAGAGCTACTGTTGATTTCAATTTGAATCGTCACTACTGAACCTCATATGCGTGCTCAAGTTTGTAAATATGTGTTTTTATTTATTGCTACTGTATTTTAAAAACGGCTGCCATGTTTCAACAGCGCTTGCATCTCGTTCAACTGTCATCAAGGCTAACTCTAGCGGCACGCACCGGGGTGCACATATTGTTCCCAACGTGTGAGATCTAAACTCACTGTTGATAAAAAGAAGTGGGATACAATATCACTGTTGATCAAAACAAAATCATCGGGACGCGTTAGGCTGTAACCATTTTCAAAAAACATTGGATTGGAAAAAACGAAGGTTAGAGTGGTCGCGTGCAGCTAGCGGGGCACGGTTCACACAAAACCATTGATCTGGACACTTTAGGCTGTAACCATTGTCTTGAACCATTGGATTGGACAAAACGAAGTTTAGAAGGCCTAACCATCGATCTGGACGCGTTAGGCTGTAACCATTGTCAAAACCATTGGATAGGACAAAACGAAGGTTAGAATGGTCGGGGATAGGTGCGGCCTTGGCCGAGCGCAGCCAGTAGGGTACGGTTGACAAAAAACCATTGATCTGGACGCGTCAAAAACCATTGGATTGGACAAATCGAAGGGTGTTGGTGCGGCATTGTACCATAAGGGCGAGGTTGGCAATACCGGTTTGATGATGATTGATGTGGACAATGGTGGCCACAGCTGGAATTTTGCCTATATAAGTCGTGATCCTTTTTGGGATGGCTGGGTGGGTCACAGACATATTTTAAAACATAATTCCCTGATTTATTTCTCATAGTTTGATAAGGTATTTTGGCTAATTCATGTACTATAGAAAATGTTATAGCTCGTTCTACTTTCATTCAGTGCTACCAATATAATAGGGAATACAACAATTTTGTGTTGAAAAGTGGAAAGTATCTTTTGAAAAGGCTATATTTATTTAACTAGTGATAGGCTGTAACCATTGTCAAAAAACACTGGATTGGACAAAACGAAGGTTAGAGTGGTAATTTTTTTTTCTTTATTTACATAACAGCACAGTTTGTGTAACGTAGAAAATATGAGAACAACATGTTTTTGCAGATGACGCACTGTATTCTGTTCAAAACAAACTGGGAATTAGCATGTTTTATGTATTGTCGGGTATGCCATGCTTGATATTATAAATATTGCAATATGAAAAGTACTCTAGGGTTACTCTATATCAAGTGTTTGTTACTAAATTATTACCACATCATCATGCCCCTATATGAATCATCAACAACAACAAGTTTCCTCTTTTGTGAATGTTTACATGGCTCATGACTTCTGCTCTGTTCCATTTCAGTGGGTAACCTTTTCTGTCATAGGCATGCCATTACTAGCCTGTTTTCTTATCACGGATGAAAACTTTCTGTGGCTAGTTGTTGTTGTTTTGTTAGTGGGTTAGGACATCACTGTCATCAGCCATGTGTACTTGGATATGGGTAGAATTTGTATGTGTGTATTGTTATGCTAGAATTGGGAAGGTCAGGTACCGGTATTGTAGTTTTAAGGGGAGGAACTACGAGGTCATCTGCCCTTGGGAAGGAGGTGACCATGGCCTTCTGCTAGGAACAATCCCAGCATTTACCTGGAGGAGAAAGGAGAAATCGAACCCACTTCTTCTCAGTTCAGTTTTAACTCATGAGGCTGAGTGAATTTCGTTTCACACTCAAATTAGAATTGTATTTTTAGGGGCAGATGACCTCGTAATTTCGCCCCTTAAAACAACAATAATCAACAATAACTAACTAGAATTATATTTCTCGGCAGAGATGGGAATCAAACCTAGACCTTTGGACAGATATGATTGACTATACTGTAGATATTAATTTCCGTTTTAACTGTTACAAATTAATTAGTTATTTGTTGTTGTGTAGTTGACATCTCACGTTAAAATGGGGTGAATATTTTTCAAGTTTTCTATTGAATTCTTCTATATATCGCATTTATTGAGACATCAGTGTTTTCGGTCAAGTTCACACTCGCAAGGTTCGAAATGCATACTTATCGATTATGATCGAAAACGTCGATTTATTAGCTAGAGTAATGTATCGATCGCATCAACTTCTGACCATATGTTTCATTTATGGTTACGTTATTTATTTATTCGCGTCTGTAGAACGTAATTTGACACATAAACACTCAGTCGCGTTTCCTCACAGGTTGTTCATAGCAGCCGTGCTGGGTAGCTTGCTCGCTGACGGCCGGAAGGCTATGACGTCATAAATTGTAACGCAAGGCTTTCTCTCTAGGTGGTGTTGGTGCGTACTAAAAGAGTTCTTTGTAATAGCATGGAATATTAATATTCAACGGAACTAGCCATTTGAAATGATATACAGCTGATGGTAAAAGACAATCACTTGACAAGTGAAGGAAAACTGGACGAGAATCCTACTACGTTGCTGAGGAGCATTTAAAATTTGTGAAAAGTTCTAGGACGAACGGTGGGTGTATCAAATAGCTGAATTTTGAGAACAATGCCTTGATGGAAGTGCACGAGCGTAAATTGAGGGTTATGTTGCGTTCGATAATTTTTGTATTTGGAGATAATTGTGGAATATACATAAGTAATTCCTGGAATTCCTTATAAAAAAGAATGTAATCTTCTTAAAACTGGTGTGAACGAGTCTAGCAATCTAATGAGATGGTAGTAAACTTATGGTCACAGCTACCTCCTTCCTAACCCTAAATGTAAGTGTGCACACTAGAACAAGCACTTCAAATCAGACAGCTTAGCCCGTAAATAAAACAAGTATCTGACCCCACCTGGCATTACTAACCAATCCCCCACCTGCTAGTGACAGTACCTGACAACCTCTCCCTTCCTTGCTTGTTTTAATCATTATTAATCAGTGAGAACCACGAGGTCATCTGTCCTTAGGAGAAGGTGAAAACATATGGCATGGTGACATGGAATTTCACCAAAAATAAAATTTGAATCATAGCAATAACAAAATGGGATGGAATTTTCACCTAAACATGCTGTGTTGTCCAGAAAGGGGTCTTAAATGTCTAGCCAAAATCAAAGTGAGCAAGGTTGGCTTTGGCAATCCCTAGTACTGGGGATAATCTGAAGAAAGTTTATATGGTGAGGCAGTGAATGTTCTCCAATGTTCCTGAAAACAGCTATCTTGATTGGGGGCTACAGGTCCTCTCATCCTATCCATGCTAATTCATCTTTGTTTGAACACTTTGCAGAAAGTCTAAATGAGAGAAGAACCCGCCATGGTGCCGAGAGTACTAATTCGTGCCTCACTAGCATTAGGAGAGCATGGGTTTGAAACTCTACTCGACCATCCTGAAAATGGTGTTTGTGGTTTCTCATTTGCACCACCAGGCAAATGCCGGGATGGTTCCTTTCAATAGGTCCACTGCCAATTTACTTCTAAAATCTCTTCTCTGACCAATCCTGAAAAGTAATAATAATAATATTATTGGCTTTACGTCCCTTTTTACTACTCTGGCTTTTAGAGACGCTGGATTGCCGGAATTTTGCCCCAAAGGAGATCTTTAACATGCCAGTAAAGCTACTGACACGGCTCCCTAACATTTGCGCACCCTCAAATGTCAGCTGACTGCCAGAATTCGATCCTGCAACCTTGGGAACAGCTGGCGAGAACGCTACTGCTGTGTCACGCAGCCAGTGCATCCTGAAAAGCTATTGGCTGCATTAATAAAATTATAAAGGAAAGAAGATTCCACTCCAATAAAGATATCATTGACTCAGTAAAAAATGTTTATAGGTGGGACTCAAGTCCTTTGTAGATGGTTTTGCACAACAAGCAGTTGATGTGTATCTGTATGCCTACAGCAACTTACCATCCACGCTTTTTATAATTGGGTTATAATAGCTTTTTTTAATCGACGGTCGACCTTGAAGGGACAGCATCCTGCCAGAATGAAAATGTGGAAGGAAAGAACTGACTATCTTTCAAGTGGATAGTTGCAAAAGAAAGCCTCCCTTCTGGTTACAAGGAGGAATGGCCTACATGAAAGGCTCTGAATAGACTTTGAATAGCAGTGAGTAGAATCAAACTGAATCTGTAGAATAGGGGTTTTTCAACTGATTCATCCTTATGTGATTATGGAGAACAACAGACAGTTCAACATCCTTGCCAGTATGCCCTGTGTCCATCAAGCCCTTTTTTTTTGTCATGCACAGTGGGGTAGTCACACATCAATAATCTTTAGGTAATGCTAAACGAATTAGTGTTTTTTGTAATAGTAAAATTTGTTGAATCCAGACCAATAATTAATAGGTAGCGCAGCCTTAGCCATATATACACCCCTGGTGGGGCACTCACACATCATTAATCTCTATACAGACCAGACCTATGCGAGCATTTTGTATCCCACATGTTAGGTAGATTTCATTAGAAAGCTAACTATTGCAATGGGTACCATGTTTCGACTTCCGGAAAATTTCCTCATATCTTCGCGTTTCACATCCCCTAGACCCCAAAACCACCGTTAGTTCAAAAGTTTAGGCCTATATATAATTTATATATATATATATATATATATATATATATATATATATATATAATATGTATGTATATCAGGAGTATTTAAAGTGTTCGGCCGTGATAGGCCTAATTGGGTCTTTAAAACATTGTAAAATATTGGTCGTGCTTTTCTTCTGAGAACCTTGAGCCAGGTTTTCTATTAATTCTGAATGAAAGTAGAACGCTGCTTATACACTTACACCTGACATGAATGTGACTTTTACATACCTTGTGACCTTGTTTCATCTTCTGGGCGATATTACATATTGGAATTAGGAACCCTGGTCACTATTGCACCTCATATATGTGCTAAAGTACGTAAATATGTGTTTTTATTTATTGCTCTTTTAAAAACGGCTGCCATGTTCCAACAGCGCTTGCATCTTGTTCAACTGTCAACAGGCGCGCTCTAGCAGTACACACCGAGGCACACATATTGTTGCCAACATGTGGGAGTTGATTTTACTGTTGTAAAAATATCACCGGGATGCGTTATAGGCTGTAACCATTCTCAAAAACCACTGATCTAGATGCGTTAGGCTGTAACCATTGGATTGGACAAAGCGAAGGAGAGAATGGTTGGGTGTAGGTGTGGCCTTGGTCCCGCACAGCTAGTGGGGCATGGTAGGCATGAAACCATTGATCTGGGCGCGTTAGGCTGTAACCATTGTCGAAAACCATTGGATTGGACAAAACGAAGGTTAGAATTGTTGGGTGTAATTGTGGCCGCGCGCAGCTATCAGGGCACGGTTGACTCAAAACCATTGATCTGGGTGCGTTAGGCTGTAACTATTGGATTGGGCAAAACGAACGTTAGAATGGTCAGGTGTAGGTGCGGCCTTGACGTCCGGGTATCCTCTTGTTGCAGGTTATAGATAGTTTATGTTTTATCCTAACTTCCACTTCACGATGGCACGCAAATGATGCGCACTAGAGAATGAACCGGACGCTTCTTTGTTTTATATAGTACCGTAAGGGCGAGGTTGGCAGTACTGTTTTGATGATACTAGTGCTTAGAAACAGACCAGCGGGGCTAACAAAGCGACTCAAATACTCACGACCGCAACTGATGATCCATTTGGACTAATGGTGGCCACCGATGTAATTTTGGCTATATATCGTGATCCTATTTGGGATGGCTGGGTGGGTTACAGACTGTGGACGAGGAAACATTTATTAAAACATCATTCGCTGATTTATTTCTCATCGTTTGATAAGGTATTTTGGCAAATTCATGTACTGTAGAGAAAGTTATCGCTCGTTCTACTTTCATTCAGTGCTACCATCTGTTAGAATATGTGCAAGAAGAGATTGCCGCAGAACGCTGCGCAGATCTTCAGCAATGTTCGGGTGGGCTCGGTAGTGGCAGAACACGCCCCTCCCACTTCGCTCAGTAACTCGCTGGCAGCCGTTGTGAACGGATCGTCTGCCCAGGCTTGGCTGAACTGTGACTGGGGTTCAAGTGAGATCTCAGCGCGTGTGTGTAATGCCTTACACAGTAGTTATAACCTGAGCCAGGACACAGTAACCTATTGTTGAAGATGAAGGAAACAATTGTGATTAAGGCCTAAACTCGAGTATCCATAATTAAAAAATCCGATAGTAGTCTGTGTCTTTTGAAAGAGGTTGAAAGCCGACTCGTATCACCTTCACTGTCATCCGTGATATTGGTGCTGACGTTACTAGAGCCCGAACCAGCCGGGAAGGCGGTGCGCAGAACACAACGTTACCATTACGTCATGCCTCACTTCTATCCCACCAATCACAGTCAGTCTGTCTTGAGAATCTGAGCTAGTGTGTTGTCAGGAGAGCTAAGCGTAAAGCAGCGTGAAGGAGACAAGCTCGTTGAGGTAAGCGACGGTGTTGTCATACCGCAGGAACTCATGGCAGCAGCCTGCGGTGTGGGAACTCTGACATGGTGGACCTGTTGCAACAGTGGAAATGTATCTCTTTCTCTCTCTCTGCGCAAATCCCACAGAGCCGTCCGCCTTCCGGGCTGACGCGAGCTCTAACACACACTCTGTCACAGTCGCTATCGTCCCCCAGATTAATGATTATGCGGTCTGATACTTCATCCATTATGTGATCGCTATCATTGTACTTCTTCTCAATGCCTATTGAGTAACTACACCGACTCGACCATTCTTCTGCTCCATTTGACGCAATTTTTTCCATAAGCAATGTTCTTGCGTCATCAAGTTTGAAAGTAACATTCTTTTCTGCTACATAATTTTTAGCACGAGCCCAAATCATTTCGATAGGGTTCAAGTCAGGGTGGTAGACCCAATATCGTGTGTCCATAATTAGCAAGTAGTCTGTCGATTTGATATGTCTTATAACATGGTTTATGGGATTTAATCAAAGCATACACTTGAGGTTTTATCATCTCTGTAGAAAATGGAATACCCTTATCGGTCAACCAAACCTGCATAACTGTTTTTCGGGAAGATGATGCGAGTCCTCGCTCACATTTGACATTATGGTACGAGGCATTGTCAATCATGACTACAGAGTTGGGTGGCAAATTAGGAATTAATTTTCCTGTCAGATATTTTTCGTAATTTCTATAGTCTGTCTCATCGTGATAGTCCCCTCTTGTTTGGTTGGATTTGAAAACCAACAGGGGGCGTGGTGGCGCAGCGGTCAAGCTGTATGCCTCTCACCAAGGCGGACTGGGTTCGATTCCCGGTCAATGCATGTGAGATTTTCGAAGAGAAATTCCATGTCCTGTAGTTCGGATTCCACGTAAAAAGGAGGTCCCGTGGCTCATGATCTTGTGATTAATAGTCACGTTGAACTACTGTACAAGCTTGCTTTTTGAAAACCAACAAAGCATTTTGAATGAAACCTGCATCTAAACCGGCATGTACTATTATTACAGGCCGGACGTTTGTTTTAGACGAGTGAAAAATCTTAATGGAAGCCTGGAGGCGAGTTACTACAGTACCTGTGTTGTTATCAGCTGCCCCAAGCTGTCCGATGATTGACAAAGCTGTTGCACACTACTACTGAAGTACAGTCATTGGCAAATATAATGACGTTCTGTTCATAACTACGTACCTTGTACTTCCGCGTCACACAATACTTCGACGTGGACTGTACTGTCTGCTCAAGTCAGGAATTCCATTACATCAGATCGGTGGTGACAAGTGTGAAGCGATAGGGTGAGAGAGTGAATATGTGTAGGCTCACCCGCAGGCTTCAAGGTCAAGAGCAATCGTCTAAAACAAACGTCCGGCCTGTAATCTTTGCCTTTTCGAGATAAGCGACTTCAGTCTATGAAGAGAACCGTCACTCCAAGCACTTGGCTTACTGTGCGAACTATGCAAATATGTCTCATCAGTGTGTAAACAATAGGCCTTCGCTGTTGTCTTACCGTCTTACGCTCTGTAAGTACTGCATACTGTACCCGATACCTAGTTTAGGCTATCGGCTACGCCAGCAGACATTAAGCTGTAGTTGAGGTTTTGGGAAGAATTAGGAAAAGATAGCGCACCGATCGCGTCAAGAAGAATGTCAAGATGACGTAGGAGGTCTAGAATCAAGGAGGCATTGACATCTGTGAAAAGATGGAATTATGGATAGAGATGTGAAGCTTTATTGAAATATTTATGGAATTATGGTAATTAAACATCTTAGAAGAGGATATATAACATGCATTATATGTGGAAATAATTTTATGGAGGTCCGATAACCCTTAAGTTATTTTATAACGGAATAACCGAGATGATCCAGGGTTCGAGACTATGATCGTGACGCGAGAGCACAGTGGTGGGGGACAACACCACGTGCCTGCGCCAAGCACATAAGCGAGAGGACAGTGCAAGCAAGTTCAGTTGAGCTCAGTCAGACGAGCAGGTAGGAGCAGCTCTATAGCGCAAGCGAGACGCACAGTGAAGGTCACGCAACATACCGAAACTGTCACGGCAAAGTGTAGGCGACAGTTCCTGCATCGCCGAGCAGCGAAGGCCAAGCGGGTCATTGATCCAGGCGGGCTAGCCGAGGAAGCAATCACAGACGGCCGAAATATGTTAGGACGGCACTGCAAGTAGTTGGAGACTTTATTACAAGCTACATTTCAACGCAGTTTGAACACAGCTCTTATGAATAACTTTATGACTATGCTTTTCTATAACGCATTCAAAGTCACTTTAACTATTTCAAGTAAACGGAATGTTGTTAGCATAGGCACCGATGAACATTAGATCGTGCATTAATGAAACTTATTTCTTATGCAGTTTCATGAATTACCAAATACAGACAACTACAGGGTGTTTCGTAAACTTGAACACTCTCAAGTAAAATTTTGTTTTACGAAAGTGAGACTTAGCAGTCATTTGAGATTGAACTTTCGATACTCAAACTGAACATTTAACGGAACAGTGGCGTAACTTAGAAGAGGAGTAGGGGGTCCGCTGTTTCCATGAACATTTTCGAGAAGGAGTTGGACAATATCCGCTATGGGTAATCCGAAGTTCAACATGTCCGAGTAGACGCTGATAGAGACAAGATGGCACCGCAGAGCGATGGATTCGATTCCTGACGAGAGGAGTCCACCAGCTGATTCATTTGAGATTTCGAAGGCAATCGTCATTTCATGGATGGAATGATATTCACGCCGATCTTTCGAGAAATTCTTTATGTAGGGAAAATCGACGATCTTGGAAATTTAATTACAGCTGATTATGAAAGGTACTGTAAGAGTCATAACTACCTGATACGATTATTTTCATGAATACTGGGCACACATGTATATATTTTTCTAATAGGAGTGATATGATTATTAAGACATGGTTTGAATTTATATACTTCGAATTTGCTAGAATATGGAGTGACCATATGATATGGCAGGCATCATTATACGAAATTCTCACCATTGTTTGGCTTTATTAAGCAGATGTTTGGTCTTTTAGACATTTTTTCCAGCTAGGATATTTTTCATGAATAGTTTTTTTGTGTAACGAGTATTTCGAACTCGTGATCTGCAATTGATTATCAAAATTTACTTCGTCAGTTCATTGCATACTAGCGAGTGTGTATTATTCATCAGTAGGGATTTTTTCCATTGGATTGTTTGGAGATATTAAGAAGTTATACACTTTAGTGAATGAACATCGCTTTTATATGACAACTAGAAACTTGTTGATTCCTATCTGGTATATTCACTCATATAGCCTACGAGATGGGGTCCTTCGTATTTATACGATTGTATGGTGGCTACTCATCTTACCCATCGTTCAGGGAACTATCATCCAAGTCGACGGGGCGAGGTCTTTCGTATTTATACGACTGTACGGTGGTTACACATCTTACTCGCCATTGAGGGACTCATTTTTATCATCCGAATGTACACGAGATTGTAAGTGAATCAAACAAGGAACTACTAGTCACATATCAGTCGAAATTTTGTTAAATAAAGTAACGATAAATGTCAACAGGATTGCATTTAGTAATTCTTGTTTGCCAATCCAATATTTTGTTGCTATACTCTTTTGAGAGTAATTTCAGTTTAACAGCTGTTACAGCTGAAGCTTTTGATGATTTTTTATAATTGTGTATGATACCTTTGAGAAGGATTTAAAGTAATTGAATCTTGTAAGATTAATCATTAATGGTCAGATTTATTTTAAGGCAGATCAGTATTGCAGAATTTGATGAGAGATTATAGCACATTGGTGTTTTTTCTGCGATGTGAATTATAAGAATTGTAAGAGAATTTATGCTATTTGAAAGCAGATCTTAAATTACTGAAGTAATATTTTTCCAATTGTTTAAGAAGTTGTCTAGATGTGATCAGAGTAATTTCAGTTATTGGAGATTGTGTGCGTTGATAATTTGAAGCCAGTTATATATTTTTTGTAGATCATGCAACATGGTTAAGTGAAGTTTGTGATAGGCATTTTGTGGAAGTTGCCATGTGATAGTTGCAACGTTGATAATGTATTTTGAGGCAGACATGAGGTCGTCGTACCCAGTCTAGCGTAATTGTTGAGATTCATGCTGTATGTGCTGAATATTTATGGAGTTTTGTGGAGTAATTTTTGTATTCAAATGTGATATTTGAAGTATTGAAAAAATGTAATGTCGTTGTGGATAGTTTGATCCAACGTGATGTCGTGGAGGCAATAATATTTTTTGGCATGATAAATTAAATGCGAGATATAACTTGGAAGTAATAAAACTGTAAGACAACGTTCTATAAACCTTATTAAACAATTTGTTAGGAAATTAAACAAATAAATGAAGTTGATAATACAAGATTTTCTGAAAATAATAATTAACGAAATAATAATCTGAGATTTAAGCATATTAACGATCTGACCTAATGAAATAAAAATCAGAATGACTAGATGAAATAATGAAAAACTTAATAACCAGAAGATTGAAATTTAAATAAGTTGATAAATTAAATTTTGGAATAAATCGATGAATTAAATAGATGGATGAATTAAAGATTGAATAAATAAACTGATTGAAATAAATTAATAGACGATTGTGATGATGATGAATAACTGAATTAGGAGGTGATAATTAACTAAAGAAGCTGATGATTAATGAATTTATATGGAATTAAATAAATTTAATTGAGAGATAATTTGAAGGAATTGCAACTTGAGTTGAGAATTTAAATGATGTAATGGTGATGAATTAAATGATTCTGACAGGAATATGTAGAATTTTGAAGTGAGAATTAATGTGAGAAATATTTAATTTTGATGTTGACGATAATGATGACCAATGAGAATTTGAATTTTCTGTAATTCACAGATAAGAGATTGTTAATGACGATGTAAATAGTGTAAATTAAGTATTCAATGTTTAGGAGCATTTGATTAACATGTTCAACATTCAAATTATGCCATGCAAACCATAAATTACGTGATATTTAATATGTGTGATTATAATATGTGTATGTTTAGACAGATTAATAACTTAATTAAATCCACATTGATGTTAAATTAAAGAGAAATTAGGTCTCAGGTTTCACAAATGTCAGTGACGAAAGACATAGTGCTACAGTGATCCTGAGAACCCAAGAGAACTTTAAATTTTTTTCTTGTTATGTGGATAAAAATAATTTTGGAATAGAAAGGAGATGGTTCGATTTTTGGACAATGACAATTTAACTTTGGCATTCGACCATACTCTTAGGTAGGAGTTATATTTAAAATGTCTGTTTGACTATCAAAGTAAAATAAATTTGTTTTTATCTTAGTTGTGATCTGATGATGGTGTGATGTTCCTTTTTCTTTCCTTGTCTTGAGTAAGGCTTATCCAGAAAGGAAGTGGTTTGCTAGGAATTCAGTTGATGGCGCCCATTTATATTTGCATTATTTTTATTAAACTTAAGCCCGTAACGACCCTAGAGATACTTTGTCTCGTGATACCCACTGCTTTTTCGAGAACTCAGCTGAATTTCCGACACATTCCTTATTTGACTAGAGGTTCATTTAACTCCGCTCTGTCCTGGAACTCCAGGAATGCGATGTTATAGCAGATGGGTCATCGCATCCCCAGGACGAACGGGTACAGAGAGAGAGGGAGAATTGGCTTTATCCAACTAGTGGGGCTCTTCGATTTTGTTTATTCTATGGAATCACATCAGATTTAGATTACTGAGAGATTGATCTCAAGTTCATTTAAGTGTGTTACAAAATTTATTAAACTTAGTCAGACAATGTACTTGTGTGCCCAATCCAGTGTTCATGTTAATCGTATTAGTAATATCATGTTAGTTATAAGACATTTTTCCTATACCCAAGTGAATGCAGGAATTGAGACATTGTGATGTGTTGTTGTCTAACGTCTCTATATAAAACGTATATTGAAAATATAATTATGTTGCCGGAAGATTTAGCTAAGGTGTTAGGAGAGTTACAGACGGGTATGTCTGGTATTGCAGAAACTATTTCTAAGATGGAAACGGAAGTTAAAGAACAAATTAATAATTCAGAAGCTAGATTAGAAGCTAAATGTAAAGAGAATGTACAAGCATTACAAACTAGTAATGAAGAAAATTTAAAATTATTGCAGACTAGTACTGAAGAAAATTTAAAATCATTACAGGCTAGTAACGAAGGCAATCTGAACGACAGTTTAAAGTTATTAGAGACTAGGCTACAGTCAAATAGTGAAGCTAACTTGAAAGATAATTTTAAGTCATTGGAAGAGAAATTACAGTTTCGTAGTGAAGAAACTAACACTGAATTAGAAAACAAGTTAACTAGATTAGAGAATAGTTTAACTTTAAAGAATAATGAAATGCTAAAGACTCTACAATTAGACATAATTGCGGTAAACATGAAAGGAGAGGAAAATGTTCAAATATTAAGAAAAAATATTATTGAATTAGAAAGTAGAGGAGAAGAAAATATGTTTACTTTAAGAACAGACGTTATGTCCATACAGAAAGACATTAAATCAGATGTATCGAAGTTGAGATTCGACATCGATGGTTTAGTGGCAGATGTAGGCAAAATTCAAGAGTGGTCTACCGAAGTATCTTTCGAGACTAAAATTAAAGGTCTAGAAACGAATCTAGGTAACGAGATTAAAGATTTAAAGACAGTAATTGGGACCATTAAAGAGGAAGTCTTAGGAGAGGTCAATTCTAATTTAAAATCATTAGAAAATCAATTGCAGAAAGATATTAGGAAGATAGACGACGATATAGAGCAAAAGGTTAATGAAAACTTAGCTTTGTTTAAAAATAGAGTCGGTGCAATTGTGGAAGAACGGTATAGTGAGGTCGATGCCGAAGCAAAAGAGAAACGTGAAGGGTTAGATGAAAAATTAATCGCAGGTATGGCAAACTTAGAAGCGAGGTTTACGGAAAACAAGGAAGCGATGAAGATAGATTCAACTCTATTTAGAACAGATGTTGATCTGTTAAAGGAACAAGTCGCGTCAGTAAAGA
The DNA here is from genome assembly GCA_946902985.2 of Meconema thalassinum. Classification (NCBI taxonomy): domain Eukaryota; kingdom Metazoa; phylum Arthropoda; class Insecta; order Orthoptera; family Tettigoniidae; genus Meconema; species Meconema thalassinum. The sequence goes on from OX336395.1 coordinate 199,186,186, forward strand.
ACACGTGCGAAGGAAAAATTGACAAGTTAAGAAACGACTTAGACGAGAGCAACAAAACGCAGGATGTTACATCGTTAGATGAGTTGAAAACGCAGGTCAAGAACGTGGAGAAATTAGCAGAAGACAGGATAACTAAACTAGAATCCATGTTTAACAGTTTCACCAGTCGGAATATAACATCAGGGGAAACATTGATAAATCAAACAGCGATAGACCGCAGTATGACTAATCAAGAAGCGAGCATGGGAGAAGACCGTCAAATGCAACCGAATGTGACATTCGAAAGGGCCAGTTCAACCCCTCAGGATAATCCAAGTTCGAATAGGAGTACGTTGGGTCCAAGCGAACGATACTCAGGTCCAGTCACCATTATTAGGAACCTGGATGACAAGCCGAGAAAGTTTTCGGGAAATACAGGAGTCACACCAGTCGAATTTCTGCGAGATATTCGAGACTACATGGCGGAACATAGGGTAGCCAAAGAAAGAGAGCTAAGGATAGTCGAACGCGCCTTAGATGGATCTGCGCTTACTTGGTTTAGAGCGTTCAGAAGCAATTTTGCGAACATGGAGCAATTTGCCATAGCTTTCTTGAGGAGATTTTGGAGTGCCGAGGATCAACTTAACGTAAGAGCGGAAATGTACTCAAAGCGCTATTCTACGTCACATCCGACGCATTATGCCAACTATTTCACGTCACAGCTGGCTAAATTACAGTTCCTTATTCCTCCATTGCCAGAAGAAGAGCTTTTGCAAGCTATAGCGAGACAGTTACCGATTGAGGTACAGCGATCACTAATAGCGTCGGGAGCCAATACACTGGAGCACTATGACGACATTTTACGGCGATTGGACTATACAAGCGCTCAAGTTACGCCTAGAAACACCAGAAACGACAATAGAAACACGCAAGAAGTGAATGCGGTAGTCGTAGACAATGCAGCTCAAACGGACAGAAGGGATTCCTGGGAAAACCGACGGAACGAAGGGAATCGAGGAAACATCCGTAACGCTCGAGGAAATGATCGATATAGAGGACCATATGAGAGGCCATACGATCAAGAAGCGAGAGATAGCCGATATAGGAATTATAACCAGAATTCCAGATATCAAGACAGGAATCGATATAACAATAGATATCGGGGCAGAAATAACTGGAGCCAAGGTCAACAGTATAATGGGAACGACAGGCAGGATGGCCAAAGAAACGATCCTAACGACAGACGGGATAATCGTGGACATGAGAGGTCAAGGCAAGAAGATAGACAGCCTAGTGCACCACTCGAGGAGACAGTGAGAGATGTCAATCGAGCAAGCACGAGTGGCGAAGGAAAAAAAAAAGTCAAATTAACTCTAGAGAAAAATGCTAATCATTGGGAATCGATCGTCATCGTGGAAACGTATCAGGTCAAGGACGAAGATTTAATCGAGGAGGAAGACATAGTACATCGGGAAAATAGACATGAATTGCCAGTTATTAGTGTGGAAGTCATGGGAAAAGAAATAAAGACACTTGTAGACACGGGGGCTATGGTGAGCTTGATATCCATAGGTTGCCTGGATGAATTGAAATTATTAGGCGAAATTACAATGTTGCCAACTGTTGTTAGCAAAATTCAAGGGGTGATCCCAGACAGGAGTATGAAATGTAAAAGTCAGGTACTTTTAGATGTTGGGATTGGAACCAGAAGTTTTGAACAAATGTTCCTAGTAGTGGGTCAACTACATTTTGACATGATCCTAGGAGTGGATTTCTTAAGTGAGAGTGGCCTGATCATAGATATGCAGAGTAGGCGCATGTACTTTCAAGAAGGGGTCATGGAAAATCAGGAATCGGAGATGACATTCTTTAGAGAGGATATATTGGATGAGATTGTATGCAGCGTTGAAAGGTCTATAGAAGATAAAATTGGCATGACAAGTAAAATAAATCCAGAAATTAAGGGGCAGTTTGATCAAGTAATTTCAGAATATGAGGATATATTCAATGACAAACCAGGTCTCATCGAACATTTTACCTACAGCATCAAGTTGATGGATGACAAACCATACCATAAAAATTTATATCCCATTCCGGATAAATGGAAGGAGGAAGTTAACATAATGATAAGCGATATGGAGAAAGATGGAATAATTAAGAAAATGCCAACTGCTTATTTGAATCCTTTAGCTGTTGTCAAGAAACCTAACGGTAAGCTGAGGATATGTCTAGATGCTAGAGCCCTTAATGAAAGAGTTCTTCCTGAACATGACAGACCACCTGTTATTCGTGAATTGTTACGCAGATTCAGAGGAAAGAGTTTCTTTTCGACAATCGATCTGACTAGTTCTTATTATCATGTTGAGCTAGCAGAAGACTGCAAACAATACACAGGGTTCTTGTTTGCCCATAAAACATATGTATTCAATAGGTTACCTTTTGGAGTGAAAAACAGTGGTCCGGTGATGATCCGAGCACTAGATGAAAATTTGTCAGATGCAGTTAAGGAGCATGTAGTAAGCTATATTGATGACTTGATTATAGCGTCTGAGACAGCGGAAGAACATATCAGGCACCTTCAAATGCTTTTTGAAGATCTTAGGAGAACGAACTTCAAGGTGAATTTCAATAAATGTCAGTTCTTTCATGAAGAAATTGAATTTCTTGGACATAGAATCGATGGAGATGGTTATAGGCCCAATCCAAAGAAGATCATGGCAATTTCAGAGTTTCCAACACCACGAAAGATTAAAGAGGTACGGCAGTTTTTAGGCATGTGTCAGTTCTTTTCAACACATTGTCCTGAATATACTGAGACGATGGCACCTCTGCAGGATTTATTAAGGAAGGGAAATCGATGGAAATGGGACGATAGATGCAATCAAGCGTTTTTAGCGGCCAGGAAAATGCTGATCCAAAATATCAAGCTTGAGTATCCTGATTTTACAAGAAGATTTTTTGTAGAGACAGACGCATCCAAAATAGGTATTAGTGGGATCCTATATCAGTTGGATGATGACAAGAAACATAGGTATTTAGCTTTCACCAGTCGCAAGCTTAGGAATTGTGAGAAGAATTACTATGCAACTGAGTTAGAGGCATTAGCAGTGGTTCATGCTCTCAAAACGTGGAAGAAGGTGTTGTTTGGACATGACATAACAGTGATCACAGATCATAAAGCCCTCCAATTTATTATGAAGACAGACTTAGCGAGTGACCGCATCACCAGATGGGCTCTGTTCTTACAGCAATTTAACCCAACTGTTGTACATAGACCTGGGAAGTTAAATCTGTTAGCAGATGTGTTGAGCAGAAACCCTTGTGAGGAAGTAATTGTCAACCATATAAATTTGATTCAAGAGGATAATGGTACTCTAGAAAAGTTGAAGTTGTTAGCGCAAACTCAGAAGAGATATGCACCTTTGCGGAGAATTTACCGTTTTTTGACACGCAGGATGGACAACGCTGATCCGGATTTTCAAAGAACTGAGATAGAGGCTAGAAAATATCATATCATGGGAGGTGTTATATGCCAATATATCGACCAGGATCATACTAAACTTAGAGTAGTGGTCCCACCCAAGCTTGTCAAACCAGTTATTTGGATGATACACCGAACTGCAGCTCATGTAGGTGTAGACAAGACTTTGGCTCTCGCTCAAGAAACTTTCGTTTGGAGACAAATGGGACAAACGATTCGCGACGTCATAAAGACCTGTGACAGTTGTCAGCGAAGTAAATACTCATCTAAGTTAATGAAAGAAGTTCCTAGATCAATATTACCCAGCAAGCCAAGAGAACTTTTCGCGACGGACATTTTCGGTCCGATTCCTCGTTCGACGAAAGGCAATCAGTTCGTTTTGGTAACAGTTGACCTATTTTCGAAATACGTATCTCTATGCCCTATACAGAAAGCTACATCCAAGTACGTGATAAACAGACTTGAGAAAACAGTTATTCCGAGCATGGGGAAACCTGAAGTTTTGTTGAGTGACCATGGATCGCAATTCACTAGTATGGAATTTTCTACTGCTATGGAACGTTTAGGAATAAGGCATGTGTTTAATTCTGTACGGTATCCAGAGGGAAATCCCGTCGAAAGAATTATGCCGGAGATAAGTAAGATGTGTCGCTTATATGTGTCAAGGCAACACCATAGATGGATGGAAGTGATACCCATCATTAGCCAATGCTTGAATTCCACAGTACATGAAAGCACAGGACAGATTCCGTCCATGCTTCATCATGGATTGAAACCGGATAGACCATGGGACCGAGTCGTGAGGGCACCAGTAGATCCTCAACCCACACAAGAAAGAAGAGTCGAGATGGCAGGAGAGAGGCTCAGAAGACAGGCGGAGAAGAGAGCCAGGAGACAGGCAGGAAGGAGGTTCCACGAGCCATTTCAAGAAAATGACGAGGTGCTGATTAGGAAGCCAGTCACTTCGAACCTTCAGCTGAAGATCTACCATAAATTCGCTCCATTGTACGCTGGTCCGTTCCGTATTGAACAAACATACCAGAATAATAGCTACAAGATTGTCAGAATGGATACTGATGAAGTTGTAGGAACTTTTAATGCAGCTAGCATCAGGAAATACCATCATGCTGAGTAAGGGAATTGTAGAGCTATCGTGTACATGTATATATATAGAATGCCTGAGAGTGTATTTTTTTTCTCAATCCTGATAAAAAAAGGAGATGTACGGGAGAGATGTACCCGATACCTAGTTTAGGCTATCGGCTACGCCAGCAGACATTAAGCTGTAGTTGAGGTTTTGGGAAGAATTAGGAAAAGATAGCGCACCGATCGCGTCAAGAAGAATGTCAAGATGACGTAGGAGGTCTGGAATCAAGGAGGCATTGACATCTGTGAAAAGATGGAATTATGGATAGAGATGTGAAGCTTTATTGAAATATTTATGGAATTATGGTAATTAAACATCTTAGAAGAGGATATATAACATGCATTATATGTGGAAATAATTTTATGGAGGTCCGATAACCCTTAAGTTATTTTATAACGGAATAACCGAGATGATCCAGGGTTCGAGACTATGATCGTGACGCGAGAGCACAGTGGTGGGGGACAACACCACGTGCCTGCGCCAAGCACATAAGCGAGAGGACAGTGCAAGCAAGTTCAGTTGAGCTCAGTCAGACGAGCAGGTAGGAGCAGCTCTATAGCGCAAGCGAGACGCACAGTGAAGGTCACGCAACATACCGAAACTGTCACGGCAAAGTGTAGGCGACAGTTCCTGCATCGCCGAGCAGCGAAGGCCAAGCGGGTCATTGATCCAGGCGGGCTAGCCGAGGAAGCAATCACAGACGGCCGGGATATGTTAGGACGGCACTGCAAGTAGTTGGAGACTTTATTACAAGCTACATTTCAACGCAGTTTGAACACAGCTCTTATGAATAACTTTATGACTATGCTTTTCTATAACGCATTCAAAGTCACTTTAACTATTTCAAGTAAACGGAATGTTGTTAGCATAGGCACCGATGAACATTAGATCGTGCATTAATGAAACTTATTTCTTATGCAGTTTCATGAATTACCAAATACAGACAACTACAGGGTGTTTCGTAAACTTGAACACTCTCAAGTAAAATTTTGTTTTACGAAAGTGAGACTTAGCAGTCATTTGAGATTGAACTTTCGATACTCAAACTGAACATTTAACGGAACAGTGGCGTAACTTAGAAGAGGAGTAGGGGGTCCGCTGTTTCCATGAACATTTTCGAGAAGGAGTTGGACAATATCCGCTATGGGTAATCCGAAGTTCAACATGTCCGAGTAGACGCTGATAGAGACAAGATGGCACCGCAGAGCGATGGATTCGATTCCTGACGAGAGGAGTCCACCAGCTGATTCATTTGAGATTTCGAAGGCAATCGTCATTTCATGGATGGAATGATATTCACGCCGATCTTTCGAGAAATTCTTTATGTAGGGAAAATCGACGATCTTGGAAATTTAATTACAGCTGATTATGAAAGGTACTGTAAGAGTCATAACTACCTGATACGATTATTTTCATGAATACTGGGCACACATGTATATATTTTTCTAATAGGAGTGATATGATTATTAAGACATGGTTTGAATTTATATACTTCGAATTTGCTAGAATATGGAGTGACCATATGATATGGCAGGCATCATTATACGAAATTCTCACCATTGTTTGGCTTTATTAAGCAGATGTTTGGTCTTTTAGACATTTTTTCCAGCTAGGATATTTTTCATGAATAGTTTTTTTTGTGTAACGAGTATTTCGAACTCGTGATCTGCAATTGATTATCAAAATTTACTTCGTCAGTTCATTGCATACTAGCGAGTGTGTATTATTCATCAGTAGGGATTTTTTCCATTGGATTGTTTGGAGATATTAAGAAGTTATTCACTTTAGTGAATGAACATCGCTTTTATATGACAACTAGAAACTTGTTGATTCCTATCTGGTATATTCACTCATATAGCCTACGAGATGGGGTCCTTCGTATTTATACGATTGTATGGTGGCTACTCATCTTACCCATCGTTCAGGGAACTATCATCCAAGTCGACGGGGCGAGGTCTTTCGTATTTATACGACTGTACGGTGGTTACACATCTTACTCGCCATTGAGGGACTCATTTTTATCATCCGAATGTACACGAGATTGTAAGTGAATCAAACAAGGAACTACTAGTCACATATCAGTCGAAATTTTGTTAAATAAAGTAACGATAAATGTCAACAGGATTGCATTTAGTAATTCTTGTTTGCCAATCCAATATTTTGTTGCTATACTCTTTTGAGAGTAATTTCAGTTTAACAGCTGCTACAGCTGAAGCTTTTGATGATTTTTTATAATTGTGTTTGATACCTTTGAGAAGGATTTAAAGTAATTGAATCTTGTAAGATTAATCATTAATGGTCAGATTTATTTTAAGGCAGATCAGTATTGCAGATTTTGATGAGAGATTATAGCACATTGGTGTTTTTTCTGCGATGTGAATTATAAGAATTGTAAGAGAATTTATGCTATTTGAAAGCAGATCTTAAATTACTGAAGTAATATTTTTCCAATTGTTTAAGAAGTTGTCCAGATGTGATCAGAGTAATTTCAGTTATTGGAGATTGTGTGCGTTGATAATTTGAAGCCAGTTATATATTTTTTGTAGATCATGCAACATGGTTAAGTGAAGTTTGTGATAGGCATTTTGTGGAAGTTGCCATGTGATAGTTGCAACGTTGATAATGTATTTTGAGGCAGACATGAGGTCGTCGTACCCAGTCTAGCGTAATTGTTGAGATTCATGCTGTATGTGCTGAATATTTATGGAGTTTTGTGGAGTAATTGTTGTATTCAAATGTGATATTTGAAGTATTGAAAAAATGTAATGTCGTTGTGGATAGTTTGATCCAACGTGATGTCGTGGAGGCAATAATATTTTTTGGCATGATAAATTAAATGCGAGATATAACTTGGAAGTAATAAAACTGTAAGACAACGTTCTATAAACCTTATTAAACAATTTGTTAGGAAATTAAACAAATAAATGAAGTTGATAATACAAGATTTTCTGAAAATAATAATTAACGAAATAATAATCTGAGATTTAAGCATATTAACGATCTGACCTAATGAAATAAAAATCAGAATGACTAGATGAAATAATGAAAAACTTAATAACCAGAAGATTGAAATTTAAATAAGTTGATAAATTTAAATTTTGGAATAAATCGATGAATTAAATAGATGGATGAATTAAAGATTGAATAAATAAACTGATTGAAATAAATTAATAGACGATTGTGATGATGATGAATAACTGAATTAGGAGGTGATAATTAACTAAAGAAGCTGATGATTAATGAATTTATATGGAATTAAATAAATTTAATTGAGAGATAATTTGAAGGAATTGCAACTTGAGTTGAGAATTTAAATGATGTAATGGTGATGAATTAATGATTCTGACAGGAATATGTAGAATTTTGAAGTGAGAATTAATGTGAGAAATATTTAATTTTGATGATGACGATAATGATGACCAATGAGAATTTGAATTTTCTGTAATTCACAGATAAGAGATTGTTAATGACGATGTAAATAGTGTAAATTAAGTATTCAATGTTTAGGAGCATTTGATTAACATGTTCAACATTCAAATTATGCCATGCAAATCATAAATTACGTGATATTTAATATGTGTGATTATAATATGTGTATGTTTAGACAGATTAATAACTTAATTAAATCCACATTGATGTTAAATTAAAGAGAAATTAGGTCTCAGGTTTCACAAATGTCAGTGACGAAAGACATAGTGCTACAGTGATCCTGAGAACCCAAGAGAACTTAATAAATTTTTCTTGTTATGTGGATAAAAATAATTTTGGAATAGAAAGGAGATGGTTCGATTTTTGGACAATGACAATTTAACTTTGGCATTCGACCATACTCTTAGGTAGGAGTTATATTTAAAATGTCTGTTTGACTATCAAAGTAAAATAAATTTGTTTTTATCTTAGTTGTGATCTGATGATGGTGTGATGTTCCTTTTTCTTTCCTTGTCTTGAGTAAGGCTTATCCAGAAAGGAAGTGGTTTGCTAGGAATTCAGTTGATGGCGCCCATTTATATTTGCATTATTTTTATTAAACTTAAGCCCGTAACGACCCTAGAGATACTTTGTCTCGTGATACCCACTGCTTTTTCGAGAACTCAGCTGAATTTCCGACACATTCCTTATTTGACTAGAGGTTCATTTAACTCCGCTCTGTCCTGGAACTCCAGGAATGCGATGTTATAGCAGATGGGTCATCGCATCCCCAGGACGAACGGGTACAATGCGTAGGAGCCTTATGTCAGGCTTCTCCATAACTATTCTACGCATGTCTTCTGTCTTCCTCCATCTAAAACCTAGGCCTCGAACTATCTTTCTTAATGTTCGTACACCACCTTTAAAATTTATGTCCTCAACCAGTTTCCTACGGATCCTTTCCAGCGTTGGCCTCTCGCCTTTGGTATTGTGAAAATTATGAATTGTACGCCTGCCCACGCATTTATCAATATCGTCTAATTCACACGTCTTGACAGATTTTGGCCTCCTCTTTCCAGGCGTTGAAATGAATCCACCTCACGACTTTCAATTTCTTTGGCGCCTTGTATTATATTCCGCACCGACCTTTCCGACACTCTGTTGCTTCAGCCACTTTCGTTTGAATTGCGCATATGTTGCCAATGGGATGTGTTTCGTTTTTCGTGAATTTATACAAATTATAAATAACTTCCCTAGTTTGGCTGTAAAGTTACAGCAAAACTGTGGTATTGCTAAGTACACTGAATATTATACACAATTTTCAAGGCTTGAGGTATACAATACATCAAACACACTTTCAGGTACGTAATATACATAAAATAGCTGTAGACCGCGTCTCGGAGCGAGCCGCATTGTTGAAGAATTGAGTGAGCCCGGTAGTCAGCATTCGGGGGACATACAGGAGCCCCGCAGTGACCATTAAAATACGCCGTGCGATGTCGGTTTCTGCGCATCGTTGAGTTTCGGCAAGCTCTTCTTGTGGGTACTCTACTACGGGAAATAAATTGTGAACCTCTCAGTCATAGACCTGTGCAATCGCATTTCTGTGTCAGTCCAGTCAATGGGTGAGAGAGGAATGCAATATACCTCTTGCTTACCTCCAGGCAACGACTCTTTTAAATAGTAACTGCTATGTCACACCAGGGAGCCAAATTTCTCCAAGGAGGGATCCTTTGTTATACAAGCAAATTTGCAGATATGTCTTTTGTTCATTTAACATCCACGATTGCATCCAGAGGTCCTTAGCATTCTATGCTTTGACATGAAAGTTTGTGGGTTTGATTCCTGACCTGGCTGTGGGGATTATCTTCAGTGTTTAACCCCCGACTTGGGGACTGGGTATTTTTGACACGTCTTTTAAGATAATTTTATCCTTAAGATATGCAGGCTGTTCTTTCGCAGAGCCAACTCACAAGAAAACTATATTACATGTCCGTAAAATACTCAACTGCACATGCGCACAGGATACGCACTGCGCATGCGTCCCAGATGCAAAATTTCAGAGAGTATCAACAATATCTCATAGCTCACGACAGACTGCAATAATACGCTTCACCGCACTCCCCTTGGTGTATTCTTGGAATACACGGTACGAGAGATATAAAGTTTAATGTTCTTTGCATGTTCATTCCTTCCTCTTTGTCAAACACCAACAGTGATCTTCTATTTCCTCTTTGGTTATCATGTCGCTTATATCTTTTATGAGTCTGTTCTAGATATATATCTTCCATGACCCCCCTAGCGTCATCTAGCAGCGAATCTCTAAAGCTCCTCAATTTTTCCTGGTGCAAGAGGACTTCTTTTTCCATCTGGCCACCAGTTTTCGTTGCCATCGCCAGCTATTATCTCCATGAGCAAGAGAACTTCGTCTACTTTTTCACTCACCATGCTGTGCTAGTATCGCCTGCTATCAACTCTTTGAAGACCATCTCCTCAAGAGAATTTAAGTTTACAATGTTGGTCATGCTTATATGTATTCCTTTTGTCTCCTACCCCCACTCTTTTCCTTCCTTGGACCCTCCGTGCTTCGCTGAGTAGGTATCACTTCTAAGTCTGCAGTTGACTCGATCAGTTAAGGCTCAACTCGAGCCAGTCGCCTCAAACCAAGAGACACTCTCTACGTTCTACGCCATGTTGGCACATTAAGTATCGGTTAAGGGAACTTCACCTTCGCCATGCAACAAAGATAAGTACCTGCTTCAAGTTTTAACTTCATCTTCATGGTTTTAACTTCTACATGCTTTAACGATATTTTATAGACAGTGTGAGATTATTTATTTTGCGGCAAAAATCATTCATCGTGGGATTTTCCATGTTGAGCTTTTGTCTGTCTAAGCCAACCTTAATAGAAAGTAGCTTTTCTTAAGCTATTTAATTGAGAAATCTTCTCACTACGTGGGATATTATCTAATACCCGCTGTCTATAAATCAGCAAGCTAGTTCCTCCGCTGGATTATCTTTGGCCCGTTCTTCTATTGAGATCGTTCTGGAATCTTCCAGATTCTGTACTTTATCTACAAGTCCTGCCGTCATGTATTTTTCACTCACTTGTGGGAATACTATTTAAATGAGGAATCTTCCTTATTAATTACCGCAATAGCAAATTTTCTTCCACCGTTGGAATGTTCTATGGCGCATTTAATTGTAATTCACAATCTTCTCAAGAAATAGATTCTCGCCTACCTAGTGCAACCAGTTCTCTTCATTATTGCAATACTTTCTTTCTCATAAACTTCCGTGTTTTTACAGTGAACTTTGCATCCATTTTACAGACTATAGTGAAAACTAGTGCTTGTTCTACTTTTCTACCGCGTCGCGATCGTCCGCTTACATTAAATAAGGCCATGAACATTGATCCTATATCCCAACGATCTTTCCTAACAAACCATATTAATAAAATCGTAACTTTTCTATAAGGTGTCACTCCACGAAGTGCCCTTCCATTTTTCTTGTTTATCATTAATTAATTTCTGTATAACTACGTGTTTTATACACGGTTCAAACTTACATTGTTTCTTCCCTATAATCAGGGAAAACAATTCTTTCAACTCTTGAGCGAGTTATTTCTAGGTTTCACGAAATGGAAACTGCCCCATTTGGCTCGTGATTCCTACTTAAACATGGGAAGTCTAGAACCTTCCTTTTGACTTACGGTACTCTTCAGGTTTCACCGTAAGTGACCTGCTCTCTTTTGTATAATTGTTATAAAGTAATTCTGCTTAAATATAAGAAGTTGTAGGAACTTCTATCTTATTCTTCATGTTTTTCTTATTGTTATTCTCGAAGTTGTCACTCTCTCTAGAACATTCTCTCAAGAATTTCTTAAAGTACACTCTTTGTACTCAATTTAATGTTTAAACTTTAATTACTTCATTTGTCCTTTTTTAAAATCTTATAAAGATTTTAGAACATATATAAGGTTTGAAACCTCTTAAATTGCAAATTTCCTGGAGCAAACGCTTAATGTTTTCTGAGGTCTGTGACCCAAAATTTGTTAATCAAATTGAAATTATATATTTGTTAAAGTTATTAACTTCTTTTGAATTGTTAAATAAATTAAGCGTTTCTTTTCGCTTTCTCATTTTTCTAGTACAACGATTAGGCAAGATCCTGCCTTCCTTGGCTTTCCCTACTCAATGCCATTAAATCCATCAATAGGGCTTTCACCACTCGTTGCATTTGAGCAAGAACTCTTAGTGGTAATCTCATTAAAGTTTCTTTTAGCTTTAGTAGCTAATTCTAACTGGCCAGTAAGGCAAGTAAAGTTCGCTACGCCAGCTACCTGCTTGTGGAGATCCTCTCCGAAAACTTATGGTCAGTTTTCCAAAAGATAAGTGTTTCTCTTTGTCTAAACTTTTAGCCGGCTCCTCGCTGAGTAAAAGCTTAGCCATTCCCAAATGCAACCATTGGTTCATTTACCAAAATTACTCCCCAAGGTATAATCTTCTATTATTTTCCTTCTTGGAAGCACTTGGTCGCTTTTTTCAGGAACTCCATAACTTTGAAAAATGGAAATACCAAACCTGATTTAAATCATTGGCATTCTTCGAATTACTTTGCAAAAAAGAATTGCTTTGAACAGGCATACGATAAATTGGTTACTCTCAGTCTTGCCAGACCATCACTCTTCCCCATAGTAGGCAGATACATGCTTGAGAGGGATTACACTAAAGCCACTCTCTTGCAAACCGCCCAAGTTCTAGCTGTGTTTCCCGTCAGCTTGGACCAAGCTCTTACCCACTTTAGGTATCCGAGAGCGGATTTGCGGTGGCAACCGCCTCTAGGTGCATTTAAGGTTAAATTTATAACTTTTGTGTGACTCTCCCCCTATTTTCCTATCCTTTTTCTCCAGTCCAAAATCTACCTCCTTTTCTTAATCAACTTCCCTTGGTGGTTAGGTTATTCCTCAGGCAATAATCTACCCAAGAATTGGTGCCGAAACCCGGGAGAGTCCATTTCTATTTCTATTCTTTGTCAAGTGTCATTTGGCAATACTTTGCAAATTATTAATATCTGCTTTGAATCTTTCAGCTATAATCACATCGTGCAAAGCCTGTGAAGGGGAAAGAGGCCGCTCCTGTCTCCTTTGGTGTGTCCCGTTCTTTCTACTTATTTGCTGCTGCCAGCTTGACAGCATTTCCAAGGTTCCACAGTTTCGTGAGTTACATTTTGATCTATTTTCGTTAACATGGCTCCTACTGATAAGGATAAAGATGAAAAACGTACTTCTAAACGAGCATCCTATAAAGGGCAAATTACCCGATTCAGAAAGTACATAAAAGAATTAGAACCCTCAGAAGCGCAATTAGACTTGTTGAGACATCGTGTGAGGGATTTTGAACGTTCTTATGAAAATTATTGCAACATTCAAACTGAAATAGAAACTTGCATGCTCAATCAAACCGAAGATCGAGTTGAAGTAGAAAACCAATATTAAGAAGGCATAGGTTCTGCTTTCAAAATAATACGCCAACTCGAAGAGGAGCAGAAAAAGGACGCTTCTGTTCTTGGTTCCCTTCACAAACCACAAACTTCTTTCCGTGAGGGTACTCACAAGCCCAAACCAATTTTACCTAAAATTGATTTACCCCATTTCTCTGGAGATGAATCTACTTGGGATTCTTTCTATGAATTATTTTGCTCCCTTGTTCATGACAATGAAGACATTCAAGTCATTTACACGTTTCATTACTTGAGATCTATCCTCCGAGGTCAAGCTTTGCAGTTAGTCGAAGCACTTCCTCTACGTGCCGAAAATTACCCCATTGCCTTTAACTTATTAAAAGAAAGATATGGAAATTTACGGTTACGTATTCAACGCCATATGAAGGCTCTATTTAACCTACCTGCGTCACAGCACAATGACGTCACTAGTTTGCGTACTCTAGTTGACACTACCCAACTTCACGTTAAGGCTCTGTCCCAATTAGATCAACCTACTGAACATTGGGATACTTTCCTAATACATTTAGTGGTTTCTAAAGTTGATGCTGCTACCCTCACAGCTTGGGAAATGGAACTTTCTAAAGAAGACGACTACTCTTACGAGCATTTAGTCACTTTCATAAATGCCAGATGCCAGCTCTAAACCGCTTTAGCTAATCAAAGTGAACCCTCATCTCCTAGTTCTAAATTTGAATTAATGTCTATCAAACCTAAAAGCGAACGCTTAGCGTCTAATACCCAAAAACCCGGGTCCAGCTCATCTAAATTTAAATCAAACACTACTGGTTACCCAACTAGGTCTAGTGAACGTCGTGTTGCTAGCTCTATTGTTTTAAACACTCAAAGCGAACCTCGCAAGAGTTTAAACGAACCTTTAAAGTTCATACTTTGTAAAGATCCCCATGCCCTATACCTCTGTAAATCCTTTAAAGAAATGTCAGTCGACGACAGAAGAAAATTAGTTTCCCAGAAAAAAACATTGCTTCAATTGCCTAGCGCCTACTCATTCTGCTTCTAATTGCAAGTCCACAAGACTTTGCTACCATTGTGAAAAGGCTCATCATACTTTGCTACATCGTCATGATCAGGCAAGGTCATCGACAGCATCTACTTCTCCGAAAAATGATAGTGCTAACATTTCTAATGCTTCATCGTATATTCAAAATGCCAAGTCCATTCGCAGTGCTCAAGTATTGTTGTCTACTGTCCAAATCGAAGTTCAGGATAACTTTGGCAACTGGGTCCGTGCACGCGGTCTTCTAGATTCAGCGGCAACTCATGATTTTGTGTCTAATTCCTTGATTAGAAAATTAGATCTACCTGTAAACCTCACTTCTATCAACGTGTCGGGCATCAACAGCTCAAAATCGCAAGCTTTACAATTCTCAAAGCTAACTATAAGAGATACTTGTCATAGAAACAACTTTCCTAAACTTAATTGTCTAATTCTCAATAGCATTGGAGAAGACACTCCAAGTCACTCTGTGGATATTTTAGGGTTAAACATTCCCTCGCATTTAAGGCTAGCTGATCCTTTGTTCATCATGCAAAATCCTATTGACATACTCTTTAGTGCCAATGTTTTCTGGAATTGCCTACGTAAACAGGTTCGTAAGTTATCCTCAAATGTGGTCGCCAGAGACACTAATTTTGGATGGATCGTCACAGGTCAACTTCCCCATTATTCTCCCCAACCTGCATCGCAATGTTACTTCTCCAATACTGACCTGGATCAGTTCTGGAGGCTTGAAAATGTTGATCCTCCTAATGTAACCTCTTCAGAAAATGAATTTTGTGAGCAACTTTTTTTGAACACCACCACTCGTTCTTCTGATGGCCGGTTTGTTGTTCAAATGCCAAGATTACATAATCCTCCCAAACTTCTTAACTCTCAGCCCAAAGCTCGAAAAGCTCTCTTTGCCATCGAGAGCAAATTCAAGAAAGAACCTCTTGTTAAACAGCAGTACACTGATTTCATGGATGAGTATGAAAGCTTAGATCATATGGAAGTTGTTAACAAATCTGATGATGAACTGTACCCCCCAATTGAAACGGTTTATTTAAATCATCATCCCGTGTGGAAAAACCCTCTTGTAAAGGATAAAATCCGAGTTGTTTTCAATGGTTCATCACCCGACGTTAATGGCAACAGCCTTAACGACACCCTTTACTCTGGTCCTGCTATTCAGTCAGATCTATCTGCTACACTCGTAAACTTTCGATTATTTCCCATAGCTGTTATAGCTGATATAAAACAGATGTACCGTCAAGTGTTAATTCAACCGGCACAACGAGATCTCCAAAGAATCTTGTGGCGTTATGAAATCAGCAAGCCCATTAAGGTATTTCGCTTAAAAACGGTTACTTATGGCTTGAAACCCTCTGCTTTCCTTGCTATCCGATCCCTACACTTGCTAGCCGCCCAAGATGGTTATTTATTTAATCCCAAAGCCTCTGAAGCACTAACTACGTCATTCTATGTTGACGATTATTTGCAGTCCTTCCCCACTTTGGAGGAAGCTTCTTTTGTGTCTTTAGAACTTCAGGCATTGCTAAGGAATGAAGTTTTCCCACTTCATAAGTGGAATTCCAACTCCCCTGAGTATCTTGCCCAGTTTCCCATCGAAGACGTAGATCCTTCTTCTGTCGAAATTTGTGGAAACTCCGAATCTATAAAAACTCTAGGAGTTCATTGGTGCACTAGCACTGACACTCTCATCTACAAATTTTCGCTCGCAGAAGAGCTTCCTAACACAAAAAGACAAATTCTCTCTGAATGCAAAAATTTTTGATCCTCTTCAATTCCTGGCCCCAGTTATCGTTATAGCCAAACTCTTCATGCAAGAGCTGTGGTCGCTCAAATGTGAATGGGATGACACTGTCCCTCTTTCTTTTCTTAATCGTTGGCTCTCGTTTCGCAGCAATTTGCTGGATCTTTCCCTTATTGAAATTCCCAGGAATTTAATTAACGCGCATTCTAATGCATCCTTTTTCCTTCATGTGTTCGCGGACAGTTCCGAAAAAGCTTATGGTTGCTGCGCATATTTAGTTTATCACGGTTCAGTCTATGGATCTTCAGTTTCCAACCTTGTTTGTGAGAAATCGAAGGTCGCTCCTCTTAAAACTATCACTTTGCCTAGGCTTGAATTGTGCGCTGCACTCATGGCTGCAGAACTTGTTAAGAAATTACGGGAAGTATTAAAAGTCGAATTCTCGCAAATCTATCTCTGGAGTGATTCCATGATTGGTGTATTCTTTGAATACACGGTACCTGAGATATAATTTTTATTGCTCTTTGCATGTTCATTTCTTCCTTCCTCCTTGTCAAACACCAACAGTGATCATCTGTTTTCTCCTTGTTGGGCATATCTCTCATGTCTTCATAAGTCTGTTTCAGATATATAACTTCTGTGACCCACCTAGCGTCATCTCGCAGCGAATCTCTGAAGCTCCTCAACTCTACCTGGTGCTAGAGGACTTACTTATCCATTTGGCCACCAGATCCTGTTACCATCGTCAGCTATTTTCTCTTGGAGCAAGAGGACTACGTCCACTTCTTTACTCACCATGCTGCGCTAGTATCAACTGTGATCAACTCTTAGAAGACCGGTTCAGCAAGAGAAGATAAATGTTTTATTTTCAAGTTGGCAATGTTTATATGTTCTCCTTTTGTCTCCTACCCCCCACTCCTTCCCCTCTTTATTGGTCCCTCCGTGCTCCGTTGAGCTGCTCTCACTTCTCCGTCTGCAGTTGACTCGTTCAGTCAAAGCTCCGCTCGAGCTTGCCTCCTCAAACCAAGAGGCTCACCCTCTTTTACGCCATGTTGGCTAAGTAATCATCAACGGAAACTTCGACTTCAACATGAAATCAAGATAAGTACCATTTTTAAAAAAAGTTTTAACCTCATCTTCATGGTTTTAACTTCCAAGTGATTTTAATTATAATTTATAGGCAGTGTGAGATTATTTACTTTGGGGCAATAATCATTCTTCGTGGGATTTGCCATGTTGAGCTTTTGCTTGTATAAGCCAACCTTACTAAAAAGAGCTTTTCTTAAGCTATTCAAACGAGAAATCCTCTCGCTACGTGGGATATTATCTAATACCCGCTGTCTATAATTATAAAGCTATTTCCTCCGTTGGATTTTCTCAACCCCATTTTTCTGCTAAGGTCGTTCTGGAACCTTCGAGATATTGTTCTCTATCTGCGAGTCTTGCCGTCAAGTATTGTTCACGCACTTGTGAAAATGCTAGTTAAAATGAGGAATCTTCATTATAAATTTTTGCAATAGCTAACTTTCCTCCACCGCTGGAACCTCTAGAATATTCTATGGCGCATTTAATTGTAAATCACAACTTTTTCAAGAAATAGACTCTCACCTATATATTGCAATCAGTTATTTCCATAATTGCAATAACTTTTTTTCTCATAAACTTCAGTGTTTCTATAGTGAACTTTGCATCCATCTTCATAGACTACAGTGATAAACAGTGCTTGCTCCACGTTTCTACCGCGTCGTGATCGTCCGGTTATATTAAATACGGCCATGAACATTGATCCTATATCCCAATGATCTTTCCTCAACCTTCTACTAACAACCATTATTAATAAAATTGAAACTTTTCTATAAGGTGTCACTCACGAGGTGCCCTTCCAACTTTGCTAGTTTAACATTAATTAAATTCTGCATAAGTGCTTGTGTGATACAAGTTTTAAATTCACGTTGTTCCTTTCCCATAATCAGGGAAAACAATTCTCTAAACTCTTGAGCGAGTCATGTTCAGGTTTCACGAAATGGAAACTGTCCCATTTGGCGAGTGATTCCTGCTCAAACTTGGGAAGTCCAGAACTTTCCCTTTCACTTTCTTCAGGTTTCACAGTAAGTGACCTGCCCTCTTTGTATAATTCTCATATATTAATTCTGTATAAATATAAGAAGTTGTAGGAACTTCTATCTTAATTTTCATGTTGTCATTATTGTTATTTTCAAAGTTGTCACTTTCTCTAGAACATTCTCTCCTGAATTTCTTAAGGTGCACTTTTTGTACTCTAATTTACGTTAAAGCTTTAATTATTTCATTGCTCATTTGTTTAAATCTTATAAAGATTTTAGAAACATGTAAGGTTTGAAACCTTGTAAATTGTCAATTGCCTGGAGCAACCGTTTAATGTTGAGAGGTCTGCGACCCTATTTGTTAAAAAGTTCAAATGAACTATGTTTATTAAAATTATATTGCATAATTGTTAATTTCCTCAAACTTTTTCTAATTGTAAAATAAACAAATCTTTTCCCTTCGCTTTTTCATTTTCGAATATAAAGTTTAGGCAAAATCCTGTCTTCCTTGACTCTCCTCACTCAATGATATTAAAATCATTAATAGAGCTTTCACCATTTGTTGCATTTGAGCAAGAACTCTTAATTTTCACCTCACTAAAGTTCTTATTAGCGTTAATAGCTAATTCTAATTGGCCAGTAAGGCAAGTAAAGTTCGCTAAGCCAACTACCTACTTGTGGAAACCCTCTCCGAAAACTTATGGTCAGTTTTCTAAAAGATAAGTGTTTCCTTTTGTCTAAACTTTTAGCCGGCTCCTCGCTGAGTAAAAGCTTAGCCATTGTCCAATGCAACCATTGGTTCATTTACCAAGATTACCCAATAAGGCATAATCTTTTATCATATTCCTTCTTAGAGACACTTGGTCGCCCTTACAGGAACTCCATAATTTCGGAAATTGAAAATACCAAACCTGAGTTAAATCATTGGCATTCTTTGAATTACTTTGTAAAACCTAATTTCTTTGAGAAGACATACAGTAAATTTGTTCCTCTCAGTCTTGCCAGACCATCACCCTTCCCCATAGTACTTTTATACATGCTTGGGAGGAAATATACTAAAGCCTCTCTCTTGCAAACCGCCCAAGTCCTAGCTGCGGTTCCCGTTAGCCTCGACCAAGCTCGTACCTACTTTAGGTATCCGAGAGTTAATTTCCATTGGCAACTGCTTCTAGGGGTATTTAAATCTCAACTTATTAATTTTGTGGGACTCTCCTCCTATTTTTCTATCCTTCTTTTCCAATCCCAAATCTACTTCCTTCTCTCAATCATTTTCCCTTGGTGGGTGGGTTATTCCTCAGCCTATAATCTACCCAAAAATTGGTGCCGAAACCCGGGAGAGCCCATTTTTTCTTTTCTCCTTTTAAAATAGTGTCATTTGACAATACTTTGCATATTTCTAATATCTGTGTTGAATATTTCAGCTATAACCACATCGTGCAAATCCTGTGAACGGGAAAGAGGCCGCTCCTGTCTCCTATGGTGTGTCCCATTCTTTCTACTCATTCGCTGCTGCCAGCTTGACAGCATTTCCAAGGTTCCACAGTTTCGTGAGTTACATTTTCATTTACCTTCTTTAATATGGCTCCCACTGATAAGGATAAGGATGAAAAACTTACTTCTAAACGAGCATCCTATAAAGGGCAAATTACCCGATTCAGAAGGTATATAAAAGAATTAGATCCCTCAGACGCGCAATTAGATTTGTTGAAACATCGTGTAAAGGATTTTGAACGTTCTTATGAGAACTACTGTAACATTCAAACTGAAATTGAAACTTGCATGCTCAATCAAACAGAAGATCGTGTCGAAGTAGAGAACTTATATTACGAAGGCATAGGTTCTGCTTTCAAAATAATACGCCAACACGAAGAGGAGCAGAAAAAGGACGCTTCTGTTCTTGGTTCCCTTCACGAACCCCAAACTTCTTTCCGTGAGGGCACTCACAAGCCCAAACCTACTTTACCGAAAATTGATTTACCCCATTTTTCTGGAGATGAATCCACTTGGGATTCTTTCTATGAATTATTTTGCTCCCTTGTTCATGACAATGAAGACATTCAAGTCATTTACAAGTTTCATTACTTGAGATCTATCCTTCGAGGTCAAGCTTTGCAGTTAGTTGAAGCACTTCCTCTGCGTGCCGAAAATTACCCCATTGCCTTTAACTTATTAAAAGAAAGATATGGAAATTCACGTTTACGTATTCAACGCCATATTAAGGCTCTATTTAACCTACCTGCGTCACAGCACAATGACGTCACTAGTTTGCGTACTTTAATTGATACTACCCAACTCCACGTTAACGCTTTGTCCCAATTAGATCAACCTACTGAACATTGGGATACTTTCCTAATAATTTAGTAGTCTCTAAAGTTGATGCTGCTACCCTCAAAGCTTGGGAAATTGAACTTTCTAAGGAAGACGACTACTCTTACGAGCATTTAGTCACTTTCATAAACGCTAGATGCCAACTTTTAACCGCTCTAGCTAATCAAAGTGAACCTTCATCTCCTAGTTCCAAATTCGAATTAATGTCCATCAAATCCAAAAGTGAACGCTCAGCGTCCAATATCCAAAAACCCGGGCCCAGCTCATCCAAATTTAAATCAAACATTACTGGTTACCCAACTAGGTCTAGTGAACGTCGTGTTGCTAGCTCTATTGTTTTAAACACGCAAAGCGAACCTCGCAAAAGTTTAAACGAACCTGTAAAGTGCATACTTTGTAAAGATCCCCATGCCCTATACCTCTGCAAATCCTTTAAAGAAATGTCAGTCGATGACAGACGAAAATTAGTCGCTCAAAACAAACATTGTTTCAACTGCCTAGCGCCCACGCATTCTGCTTCTAACTGTAAGTCCACAAGACTTTGCTACCATTGTGAAAAGGCTCATCATACTCTGCTACATCGTCATGATCAGGCAAGGTCATCGACAGCATCTACTTCGCCAAAAAGTGATAGTGCTAACAATTCTAATGCTTCATCTTATATTCAAAATGCTAAGTCCATTCGCAGTGCGCAAGTATTGTTGTCTACTGTCCAAATTGATGTTAAGGATAACTTTGGCAACTGGGTCCGTGCACGCGGTCTTCTAGACTCAGCGGCAACTCATGATTTTGTGTCCAATTCCTTGATTAGAAAACTAGGCCTACCTGTAAACCCCACTTCTATCAATGTGTCGGGCATCAACAGCTCAAAATCGCAAGCTTCACAATTCTCAAAGCTAACTATAAGAGATACTTGTCATAGAAACAACTTTCTTAAACTTAATTGTCTAATTCTTAATAGCATTGGAGAAGACACTCCAAGTCACTCTGTGGATATTTCAGGGTTAAACATTCCCTCGCATTTAAGGCTAGCCGATCCTTGTTTCAATATGCAGAACCCTATTGACATACTTTTTAGTGCCAATGTTTTCTGGAATTGCCTACGTAAACAGGTTCGTAAATTATCCTCGAACGTGGTCGCCAGAGACACTAATTTTGGATGGATCGTCACCGGTCAACTTCCCCATTATTCTCCTCAACCCGCATCGCAATGTTACTTCTCCAATACTGACCTAGAACAGTTCTGGAGGCTTGAAAATATTGATTCTCCTAATGTAACCTCTTCAGAAAATGAATTCTGTGAGCAACTTTTTTTGAACACCACCACTCGTTCTTCTGATGGCCGGTTCGTCGTTCAAATGCCAAGATTAAATAATCCTCCTAAACTTATCAACTCTCAGCCCAAAGCTCGAAAAGCTCTCTTCGCTATCGAGAGCAAATTCAAGAAGGAACCTCTTGTTAAACAACAGTACACTGATTTCATGGATGAGTATGAAAGCTTAGATCATATGGAAGTTGTTAACAAATCTAATGATGAATTGCACCCCCCAATTGAAACGGTTTATTTAAATCATCATCCCGTGTGGAAAAACCCTCTTGTAAAAGATAAAATTCGAGTTGTTTTCAATGGTTCATCACCCGACGTTAATGGCAACAGCCTTAACGACACTCTTTATTCTGGTCCTGCTATTCAATCAGATTTATCTGCTATACTCTTAAATTTTCGATTATTTCCCATAGCTGTCATAGCCGACATAAAACAGATGTACCGTGAAGTGTTAATTCAACCAGAACAACGAGATCTTCAAAGAATCTTGTGGCGTGATGAAACCAGTAAGCCCATTAAGGTATTTCGCATGAAAACGGTTACTTATGGCTTAAAACCCTCCGCTTTCCTTGCTATCCGATCCCTACACTTGCTAGCCTCTCAAGATGGTCATTTATTTAACCCCAAAGCCTCTGAAGCACTAACTACGTCATTTTATGTTGACGATTATTTGCAATCCTTCCCCTCTTTGGAGGAAGCTTCTTTTGTATCTTTAGAACTTCAGGCATTACTAAGGAATGGAGGTTTCCCACTCCATAAGTGGAACTCCAACTCCCCTGAGTTTCTTGCTCAGTTTCCTACCGAAGACGTAGATCCTTCTTCTGTCGAAATTTGTGGTAACTCCGAATCTATAAAAACTCTAGGAGTTCACTGGTGCACTAGCACTGACACTCTTATCTATAAAGTTTCGCTCGCAGAAGAGCTTCCTAATACAAAAAGACAAATTCTCTCTGAAATTGCAAAATTTTTGATCCACTTCAATTCCTTGCCCCAGTTATCGTTATAGCCAAACTCTTCATGCAAGAGCTGTGGTCGCTTAAATGTGAATGGGATGATACTGTCCCTCTTTCTTTTCTTAATCGTTGGCTCTCGTTTCGCAGCAATTTGCTGGATCTTTCCCTTATTGAAATTCCTAGGAATTTAATCAGCTCTCATTCTAATACATCTTTTTTCCTTCATGTGTTCGCGGACAGTTCCGAAAAAGCTTATGGTTGCTGTGCATATTTAGTTTATTACGATTCACTCTATGGATCTCTAGTTTCCAACCTTGTTTGTGCCAAATCGAAGGTCGCTCCTCTTAAAACTATCACTTTGCCTAGGCTCGAACTGTGCGCTGCACTAATGGCTGCAGAACTTGTCAAGAAATTACGGGAAGTATTAAAGGTCGAATTCTCGCAAATCTATCTCTGGAGCGATTCCATGATCGCCCTTTCTTGGATCGCCAAGAACCCCTCTCACTGGCAAACTTTCGTTGCAAACAGGGTTTCCAAAATTCAAACTCTTTCTTCTGGATGTCAATGGAGGCATGTTCCCAGTGCGGATAATCCAGCTGATATTATCTCTCGTGGTTGTTTACCCTCTCAATTGGCAGCTTCCCAATTGTACTGGCATGGGCCCTCGTGGCTAATCGACGAATCTTCCTCATGGCCTTCTAAACCCCCAGCTACAAACTCCAACTTGCCTGACGCTAAAGTACCTTTACCCATTGCTTCGTGTCTTGTTTCCAACGCATCTCATCCTTTGCTGTCCCGCTATTCTTCTTTTCATAAATTACTACGGATTGTCGCCTATCTCCTTAGATGGAAATATCTTGTGGTTGACCAACCTCTTCTCCCTAAACCACACCTTACCAATCATGAATTGAATCTCGCTACCATTAAGATTTTACAACTGACACAGCAAGAAGCCTTTTCTTCTGAATTGTCATTGCTTTCTTCTAAAAGAGATCTTCCCAAATCCAGCCGTCTTCGTGCTTTAGCCCCGTTTCTTGATGACCATGGGTTACTCAGGGTAGGTGGAAGGCTCTCGCAATCTTTACTCTCTGAAGACAAAAAGCATCCTGTTATTTTGCCTTCCAAACATCACGTAACTTCCTTAATTATACGTGACTTTCATTACCGTAATCTTCATGTTGGTACACGTACTCTGCTTTGCCTCTTAAGGGAAAAGTACTGGATTATAAATGGGATTCATGAAGTTTCTTCTGTAATTCATAAGTGCATTCCTTGTTTCAAAGCGAAACCTAAAATCAACACTCAATTAATGAGCGATCTGCCCTCTTTTCGTTCTTCTCCTATACGCCCATTTGCTTTAACTGGCGTGGACTATATGGGTCCGTTCCAATATCAACGAAACTCTCCTGAAGCTAAACGCAAATTGTTTGGTAAGCTTTATGTTTCTCTCTTTGTTTGCATGGTTACCGGCGCAATCCACTTGGAACTAGTAACGAATGCTTCTACTTCTTATTTTTTATCAGCTGTCTCTCGTTTCACCGCTAGGCGTGGTGTTCCTTCTGAGATGTTCTCTGATAACGCTTCCACCTTTCAGGGCGCAGCTTCCCTGTGGAAGAAAGCTCTCACTTCCTCTCCTGCCATGGAACAAATCTCTAATTTTTCTTATTCAAAAGGTTTCAAATGGCGCTTCATACCTCCTTACGCTCCGCATCATGGTGGTAGGTGGGAATCTTGCGTAAAGCTCACTAAACGTCATTTAAGAAAAGTCTTAGGTAATCGAATTCTGACTTACGAAGAATTCAATTCACTGTCTGTTCTGATTGAAGGTGTTGTTAACTCTCGCCCTTTAACTCCGCTTTCCAATGACCCTGATGACCTACTTCCACTCACCCCTGGTCACTTCCTTATCGGCACTTCTCTTTCTGCCCCTCCTCCTCTTCCTAATTCTTACAGGGATTTTAATCTACCTATTGTTTGGCGTAAACTTGAAGCCCTCCGTAATCCTTTTTGGAAGAGATGGAACTTGGAATATTTAACTTCCTTGCAACGGAGGCAGAAGTGGTTTCTTTCCAGTCCCGACATTAAAGTGGGGGACTTGGTCTTGGTTAGGGATGTTTCTCCCCCTCTAGTCTGGACTTCCGGTAGAGTGACCAGGTGTTACCCTGGAAGAGATGGGAGAGTCAGGGTGGTCAGAGTCTTGACCATTAACGGTTCGATTACAAGACCCTTGTCTTTGATCGCTCCTCTTCCAATAAATGTGTAACTGTTTATTTGCTCTCTGTTGGTGTTTCCCCCCAGTATGGTGTATTCTTTGAATACACGGTACCTGAGATATAATTTTTATTGCTCTTTGCATGTTCATTTCTTCCTTCCTCCTTGTCAAACACCAACAGTGATCATCTGTTTTCTCCTTGTTGGGCATATCTCTCATGTCTTCATAAGTCTGTTTCAGATATATAACTTCTGTGACCCACCTAGCGTCATCTCGCAGCGAATCTCTGAAGCTCCTCAACTCTACCTGGTGCTAGAGGACTTACTTATCCATTTGGCCACCAGATCCTGTTACCATCGTCAGCTATTTTCTCTTGGAGCCAGAGGACTACGTCCACTTCTTTACTCACCATGCTGCGCTAGTATCAACTGTGATCAACTCTTAGAAGACCGGCTCAGCAAGAGAAGATAAATGTTTTATTTTCAAGTTGGCAATGTTTATATGTTCTCCTTTTGTCTCCTACCCCCCACTCCTTCCCCTCTTTCTTGGTCCCTCCGTGCTCCGTTGAGCTGCTCTCACTTCTCCGTCTGCAGTTGACTCGTTCAGTCAAAGCTCCGCTCGAGCTTGCCTCCTCAAACCAAGAGGCTCACCCTCTTTTACGCCATGTTGGCTAAGTAATCATCAACGGAAACTTCGACTTCAACATGAAATCAAGATAAGTACCATTTTAAAAAAAAGTTTTAACCTCATCTTCATGGTTTTAACTTCCAAGTGATTTTAATTATAATTTATAGGCAGTGTGAGATTATTTACTTTGGGGCAATAATCATTCTTCGTGGGATTTGCCATGTTGAGCTTTTGCTTGTATAAGCCAACCTTACTAAAAAAGAGCTTTTCTTAAGCTATTCAAACGAGAAATCCTCTCGCTACGTGGGATATTATCTAATACCCGCTGTCTATAATTATAAAGCTATTTCCTCCGTTGGATTTTCTCAACCCCATTTTTCTGCTAAGGTCGTTCTGGAACCTTCGAGATCTTGTTCTCTATCTGCGAGTCTTGCCGTCAAGTATTGTTCACGCACTTGTGAAAATGCTAGTTAAAATGAGGAATCTTCATTATAAATTTTTGCAATAGCTAACTTTCCTCCACCGCTGGAACCTCTAGAATATTCTATGGCGCATTTAATTGTAAATCACAACTTTTTCAAGAAATAGACTCTCACCTATATAGTGCAATCAGTTATTTCCATAATTGCAATAACTTTTTTTCTCATAAACTTCAGTGTTTCTATAGTGAACTTTGCATCCATCTTCATAGACTACAGTGATAAACAGTGCTTGCTCCACGTTTCTACCGCGTCGTGATCGTCCGGTTATATTAAATACGGCCATGAACATTGATCCTATATCCCAATGATCTTTCCTCAACCTTCTACTAACAACCATTATTAATAAAATTGAAACTTTTCTATAAGGTGTCACTCACGAGGTGCCCTTCCAACTTTGCTAGTTTAACATTAATTAAATTCTGCATAAGTGCTTGTGTGATACAAGTTTTAAATTCACGTTGTTCCTTTCCCATAATCAGGGAAAACAATTCTCTAAACTCTTGAGCGAGTCATGTTCAGGTTTCACGAAATGGAAACTGTCCCATTTGGCGAGTGATTCCTGCTCAAACTTGGGAAGTCCAGAACTTTCCCTTTCACTTTCTTCAGGTTTCACAGTAAGTGACCTGCCCTCTTTGTATAATTCTCATATATTAATTCTGTATAAATATAAGAAGTTGTAGGAACTTCTATCTTAATTTTCATGTTGTCATTATTGTTATTTTCAAAGTTGTCACTTTCTCTAGAACATTCTCTCCTGAATTTCTTAAGGTGCACTTTTTGTACTCTAATTTACGTTAAAGCTTTAATTATTTCATTGCTCATTTGTTTAAATCTTATAAAGATTTTAGAAACATGTAAGGTTTGAAACCTTGTAAATTGTCAATTGCCTGGAGCAACCGTTTAATGTTGAGAGGTCTGCGACCCTATTTGTTAAAAAGTTCAAATGAACTATGTTTATTAAAATTATATTGCATAATTGTTAATTTCCTCAAACTTTTTCTAATTGTAAAATAAACAAATCTTTTCCCTTCGCTTTTTCATTTTCGAATATAAAGTTTAGGCAAAATCCTGTCTTCCTTGACTCTCCTCACTCAATGATATTAAAATCATTAATAGAGCTTTCACCATTTGTTGCATTTGAGCAAGAACTCTTAATTTTCACCTCACTAAAGTTCTTCTTAGCGTTAATAGCTAATTCTAATTGGCCAGTAAGGCAAGTAAAGTTCGCTAAGCCAACTACCTACTTGTGGAAACCCTCTCCGAAAACTTATGGTCAGTTTTCTAAAAGATAAGTGTTTCCTTTTGTCTAAACTTTTAGCCGGCTCCTCGCTGAGTAAAAGCTTAGCCATTGTCCAATGCAACCATTGGTTCATTTACCAAGATTACCCAATAAGGCATAATCTTTTATCATATTCCTTCTTAGAGACACTTGGTCGCCCTTACAGGAACTCCATAATTTCGGAAATTGAAAATACCAAACCTGAGTTAAATCATTGGCATTCTTTGAATTACTTTGTAAAACCTAATTTCTTTGAGAAGACATACAGTAAATTTGTTCCTCTCAGTCTTGCCAGACCATCACCCTTCCCCATAGTACTTTTATACATGCTTGGGAGGAAATATACTAAAGCCTCTCTCTTGCAAACCGCCCAAGTCCTAGCTGCGGTTCCCGTTAGCCTCGACCAAGCTCGTACCTACTTTAGGTATCCGAGAGTTAATTTCCATTGGCAACTGCTTCTAAGGGTATTTAAATCTCAACTTATTAATTTTGTGGGACTCTCCTCCTATTTTTCTATCCTTCTTTTCCAATCCCAAATCTACTTCCTTCTCTCAATCATTTTCCCTTGGTGGGTGGGTTATTCCTCAGCCTATAATCTACCCAATGATCACCCTTTCTTGGATCGCCAAGAACCCCTCTCACTGGCATACTTTTGTTGCAAACAGAGTTTCCAAAATTCAAATTCTTTCTTCTGGATGTCATTGGAGGCATGTGCCCAGTGCTGATAATCCAGCCGATATTATCTCTCGTGGCTGTTTACCCTCTCAATTGGCAGCTTCCCAATTGTACTGGCATGGGCCCTCGTGGTTAATCAAAGACTCTTCTTCATGGCCTTCTAAACCTCCAGCTACAAACTCCAACTTGCCTGACGTTAAAGTACCTCTATCTATTGCTTCGTGTCTTGTTTCCAACACGTCTCATCCCTTGTTGTCCTGCTATTCTTCTTTTCATAAATTAATACGAATTGTCGCCTATCTCCTTAGATGGAAATATCTTGTGGTTGACCAACCTCTTCTCCCTAAACCACACCTTACCAATCATGAATTGAATCTCGCTACCATTAAGGTTTTACAACTGACACAGCAAGAAGCCTTTTCTTCTGAATTGTCTTTACTTTCTTCTAAAAGGGATCTTCCCAAATCCAGTCGTCTTCGTGCTTTGGCCCCATTCCTTGATGACCATGGGTTACTCAGAGTAGGTGGAAGGCTTTCGCAATCTTTGCTCTCTGAGGACAAAAAGCATCCCGTTATTTTGCCTTCCAAACATCACGTAACTTCCTTAATTATACGTGACTTTCATTATCGTAATCTGCATGTTGGCACACGCACTCTGCTTTGCCTCTTAAGGGAAAAGTACTGGATTATAAATGGAATTCATGAAGTTTCTTCTGTAATTCACAAGTGCATTCCATGTTTCAAAGTGAAACCTAAAATCAATACTCAATTAATTAGCGATCTGCCCTCTTTTCGCTCTTCTCCTATACGCCCATTTGCTTTAACTGGTGTGGACTATATGGGTCCGTTCCAATATCAACGAAATTCTCCTGAAGCTAAACGCAAATGGTTTGGTAAGCTTTATGTTTCTCTCTGTGTTTGCATGGTTACCGGCGCAATCCACTTGGAACTAGTGACGAATGCTTCTACTTCTTACTTTTTATCAGCTGTCTCTCGCTTCACTGCTAGGCGTGGTGTTCCTTCAGAGATGTTCTCTGATAACGCTTCAACTTTTCAGGGTGCAGCTTCCCTGTGGAAGCTCTCACTTCCTCTCCTGCCATGGAACAAATTTTTTAATTGTTCCTATTCAAAGGGTTTCAAATGGCGCTTTATACCTCCCTACGCTCCTCATCACGGTGGTAGGTGGGAATCTAGCGTAAAGCTCACTAAACGTCATTTAAGAAAAGTCTTAGGTAATCGAATTTTGACTTACGAAGAATTCAATTCACTGTCTGTTCTGATTGAAGGTGTTGTTAATTCTCGTCCTTTAACTCCGCTTTCCAATGACCCTGATGACCTGCTTCCACTTACACCTGGTCACTTCCTTATCGGCACTTCTCTTTCTGCCCCTCCTCCTCTTCCCAATTCTTACAGGGATTCTAATCTACCTATCGTTTGGCGTAAACTTGAAGCCCTCTGCAATTCCTTTTGGAAGAGTTGGAACTTGGAATATTTAACTTCCTTGCAACGGAGACAGAAGTGGTTTATTTCCCGTCCCTACATTAAAGTGGGGGACTTGGTCTTGGTTAGGGATGTTTCTCCCCCCCTAGTTTGGACGTCTGGTAGAGTGACCGAGTGTTATCCTGGAAGAGATGGGAGAGTCAGGGTGGCCAAAATCTTGACCATTAATGGTCCGATCACAAGACCACTGTCTTTGATCGCTCCATTACCTTTAAATGTTTAACTGCTTCTTTGTTCTCTGTTGGTGTTTTCCCCTCCCAGTATGGTGTATTCTTGGAATACATGGTACGAGAGATATAAAGTTTAATGTTCTTTGCATGTTCATTCCTTCCTCTTTGTCAAACACCA
The DNA here is from genome assembly GCA_946902985.2 of Meconema thalassinum. Classification (NCBI taxonomy): domain Eukaryota; kingdom Metazoa; phylum Arthropoda; class Insecta; order Orthoptera; family Tettigoniidae; genus Meconema; species Meconema thalassinum. Next base: position 199,216,270 of record OX336395.1, read on the forward strand.
ACAGTGATCTTCTATTTTCTCTTTGGTTATCATGTCGCTTATATCTTTTATGAGTCTGTTCTAGATATATATCTTCCATGACCCACCTAGCGTCATCTAGCAGCGAATCTCTAAAGCTCCTCAATTTTTCCTGGTGCAAGAGGACTTCTTTTTCCATCTGGCCACCAGTTCTCGTTGCCATCGCCAGCTATTATCTCCATGAGCAAGAGAACTTCGTCTACTTTTTCACTCACCATGCTGTGCTAGTATCGCCTGCTATCAACTCTTTGAAGACCATCTCCTCAAGAGAATTTAAGTTTACAATGTTGGTCATGCTTATATGTATTCCTTTTGTCTCCTACCCCCACTCTTTTCCTTCCTTGGACCCTCCGTGCTTCGCTGAGTAGGTCTCACTTCTAAGTCGGCAGTTGACTCGGTCAGTTAAGGCTCAACTCGAGCCAGTCTCCTCAAACCAAGAGACACTCTCTACGTTCTACGCCATGTTGGCACATTAAGTATCGGTTAAGGGAACTTCACCTTCGCCATGCAACAAAGATAAGTACCTGCTTCAAGTTTAAACTTCATCTTCATGGTTTTATCTTCTGCATGCTTTAACGATATTTTATAGACAGTGTGAGATTATTTATTTTGGGGCAAAAATCATTCTTCGTGGGATTTGCCATGTTGAGCTTTTGTCAGTCTAAGCCAACCTTAATAGAAAGTAGCTTTTCTTAAGCTATTTAATTGAGAAATCTTCTCACTACGTGGGATATTATCTAATACCCGCTGTCTATAAATCAGCAAGCTAGTTCCTCCGCTGCATTATCTTTGGCCCGTTCTTCTATTGAGATCGTTCTGGAATCTTCCAGATTCTGTACTTTATCTACAAGTCCTGCCGTCATGTATTTTTCACTCACTTGTGGGAATACTATTTAAATGAGGAATCTTCCTTATTAATTACCGCAATAGCAAATTTTCTTCCACCGTTGGAATGTTCTATGGCGCATTTAATTGTAATTCACAATCTTCTCAAGAAATAGATTCTCGCCTACCTAGTGCAACCAGTTCTCTTCATTATTGCAATAACTTTCTTTCTCATAAACTTCCGTGTTTTTACAGTGAACTTTGCATCCATTTTACAGACTATAGTGAAAACTAGTGCTTGTTCTACTTTTCTACCGCGTCGCGATCGTCCGCTTACATTAAATAAGGCCATGAACATTGATCCTATATCCCAACGATCTTTCCTAACAAACCATATTAATAAAATCGTAACTTTTCTATAAGGTGTCACTCCACGAAGTGCCCTTCCATTTTTCTTGTTTATCATTAATTAATTTCTGTATAACTGCGTGTTTTATACACGGTTCAAACTTACATTGTTTCTTCCCTATAATCAGGGAAAACAATTCTTTCAACTCTTGAGCGAGTTATTTCTAGGTTTCACGAAATGGAAACTGCCCCATTTGGCTCGTGATTCCTACTTAAACATGGGAAGTCTAGAACCTTCCTTTTGACTTACTCTTCAGGTTTCACCGTAAGTGACCAGCTCTCTTTTGTATAATTGTTATAAAGTAATTCTGCTTAAATATAAGAAGTTGTAGGAACTTCTATCTTATTCTTCATGTTTTTCTTATTGTTATTCTCAAAGTTGTCACTCTCTCTAGAACATTCTCTCAAGAATTTCTTAAAGTACACTCTTTGTACTCAATTTAATGTTTAAACTTTAATTACTTCATTTGTCCTTTTTTAAAATCTTATAAAGATTTTAGAACATATATAAGGTTTGAAACCTCTTAAATTGTAAATTGCCTGGAGCAAACGCTTAATGTTTTCTGAGGTCTGTGACCCAAAATTTGCTAATCAAATTGAAATTATATATTTGTTAAAGTTATTAACTTCTTTTGAATTGTTAAATAAATTAAGCGTTTCTTTTCGCTTTCTCATTTTTCTAGTACAACGATTAGGCAAGATCCTGCCTTCTTTGGCTTTCCCTACTCAATGCCATTAAAGCCATCAATAGGGCTTTCACCACTCGTTGCATTTGAGTAAGAACTCTTAGTGGTAATCTCATTAAAGTTTCTTTTAGCTTTAATAGCTAATTCTAACTGGCCAGTAAGGCAAGTAAAGCTCGCTACGCCAGCTACCTGCTTGTGGAGATCCTCTCCGAAAACTTATGGTTAGTTTTCCAAAAGATAAGTGTTTCTCTTTGTCTAAACTTTTAGCCGGCTCCTCGCTGAGTAAAAGCTTAGCCATTCCCAAATGCAACCATTGGTTCATTTACCAAAATTACTCTCCAAGGTATAATCTTTTATTATTTTCCTTCTTGGAAGCACTTGGTCGCTTTTTTCAGGAACTCCATAACTTTGAAAATTGGAAATACCAAACCTGATTTAAATCATTGGCATTCTTCGAATTACTTTGCAAAAAAGAATTGCTTTGAACAGGCATACGATAAATTGGTTACTCTCAGTCTTGCCAGACCATCACTCTTCCCCATAGTAGGCAGATACATGCTTGAGAGGGATTACACTAAAGCCACTCTCTTGCAAACCGCCCAAGTTCTAGCTGTGTTTCCCGTCAGCTCTTACCCACTTTAGGTATCCGAGAGCGGATTTGCAGTGGCAACCGCCTCTAAGTGCATTCAAGGTTAAATTTATAACTTTTGTGTGACTCTCCCCCTATTTTCCTATCCCTTTTCTCCAGTCCAAAATCTACCTCCTTTTCTTAATCAACTTCCCTTGGTGGTTAGGTTATTCCTCAGCCAATAATCTACCCACCCCTGTAGTGAGGTTAGACGACTGTCTGGACGTAAATTACAGATGTAGTAAAGTTGGTTGAAACAAAGCTACTTGGTCAGATAATGGTATGGGCGAAAATTACTGGTTCTAGGCCTACTACAAGCAATGGGGTCTGGGGTGTAAGCCCCAGATTAGGTTTGTGTTTGTATGTAAAGCCGTATTCCATGTTCTCCCACTTGCGAGATAAGCAGCAAAACAAAATGCAACACCCTCTAGAGATAAAATGTTATCTCCTGTATCTATTACATAATAGGCCGATAACCTAGATGTTAGGCCCCTTAAAACAACATTATTATCTATTACATAATAGAAAATTATTCGGATTTTGCTTACTCGCTCAATTGAATGTTCTGCTCTTGCAACATAAATAGCTCAGCTCTCAACAGAAAATTACTGTGTGTTAGTATCTTATCGTCTCATCTGCTTGAGAGTGAAACTGCTAGCGCATGCGCATTGGCAATGTACGGAATTAGTCTAAATCCTGCCGTCGGGTCTGAAGGTTCCAATATGGTGAGTATAGAGGGTTATGACTGCACTAAAGTCAGCAGTTATGCCAGTTATTATCCTCGTACATGTGAAATTGATGCTGAAACCATTATAACAGCTTAAGCTTTCACGGCCGGCGTTCATAATTAGTTGCAAGTTGTTCGGACTTGTAGGACGTGGTCCAGACTGGATACCTCCCGAAGTTTCACCGGAAACTGCGTCCGGCATTATGAAGGGTTCCGCTCCTTTCCTTGGTCAGCAGTGGACTGAAGACCAGCTTTTTTTTTCGGGAGGGCCCCGAAAAGAGTACCCGCAACCCCCGCGTGACACCCGACCTTACTACTGGTGCCTCCGACTTGCAATTAATCTACGATAGTAGAAGAGAAAGCATAGGGGATTGGATAAAAGGAATGTCTTTTAGAACTCAGTGCCTGTCCCATCGCGGTCGCGATCTACCAGGCATAATTACTAGATATTAACATAGGTATATATTATATATGAGCACATATAAATATGTACTCATATATAAGGGTAAGATTGTAGGGCCAGGGAAAACCGCATAGGCAGAAAGGAAAGATTGCCTACACGTAAAACCTGGCGGCTTGGTTATTGCCACATGCAAGGATAATGTGGGTATGGAAATGAGTAGGTATGTTAGTTGGGAGAAGGTATCATGCACCAGATCCATGTCCGTCTTCTCGCCAGTTCGTCTCCGTGGAATCCGTTAGAACTCGGCACTGCTGGGATCAGCGCGGGCCTTGCCGGCTACCGAGCAATGGTACAAGTATCCGGAGAACCTGCGCCACTACCCGATCTCCATGGAGTCCCTGGTACCGAGCCTCCGTCACCGGAGAGTGGAGGGGGGGCCTCGCCTGCCGAAGCAGGGGCCTAGCGGGCGGTCGATGGGAACGAGTCACCTTCCTTTCTGCTCTTGCCATGGACCTGTAGACAGGGCAACTGCGATGGGATGACGGATGGTCACCCATGCAGTTGGCGCACACTGGCGCGTCCCGCGGCCCGTGCAGCCGGTGTGGTGGTGGCCACCTGAGCACCGGTTACAACGGACTAGAGAGCCGCAAGATCCCTGGGAGTGGCCCCATCTCAGACAGCGGAAACACTGTAAAAGCTGGCCTGAGCGGGGCTTCATACGACCTGATTGTAGCGGCTGTTCCTGGCTGCGGCTGGTGGCCTCGCGGCGTCCTGGCTCCCCCTCCTGGGGACGCTGCGGGCGACGGTCCTCTGGGCTGCTGCGCTTCGTCTTCTTCCGCTGCTTTGGGGCCGTCCTGGTGGCCCCGGCCGTCTCTGGAGTCCCCTGCCTGGTGGTGGTGGCGGGCGCGAGTTGCCCCGCTAAAGGCCCCACCTGGGGCTCTGGTTGTTGCACCTCCTGGATGGCGGGCGCGGGTTGCCCCGCTAATGGCACCGCCTGAGGTGCTGGAAGAGGCGCCTGCGTCGTCTTGGAGAAGGTCAGGGGGCCCACCTGGGTCCCAACCTCGGCCTGCGTCGTGGTGGCCCTCCTCTCTCCAAAGTCTGGGCGAGTCTCCCCCGCGTGGCGGAGGAAGTGCGGAGAGGCACCTGGCGCACAGCCTGGTACCACCGCGACCTGCCAGATCTTGGAGATTGCTGCCAGGTAGATGATAACCACGTCCTTGTGTGGCCTGATCAGCACTCCGGTGGGGAGGTAGGCTTCGATGTCCGGGCGGACACGTTCAGCTCCTCCCGTCGTGACTTCATGGGCCTGGTCCATGTAGGCCCTGATGACGTACCTTTCTTCTTCCTGGTTGACGCCTGGCCTGTAATAGACAAACAGAGCCAGGAGGCTGGGGTCGTAGCCACTTGCTCACTCGGAGCCTGGGGAAGTGGCCCCAGGGTGCCCATGCACGGTGTCCGAGCTCACATCGCTCGCCCAGCTGAACCTGGCGTCCGGGCTACTGCTGCTCTCCTGTCGCGGGGAGCTAGCCTGTCCTGGCGTCCAACTCTTCGCGGACTCGGCTAGCTCAGAGGGCCCAGGGGAGGCGTCGGTTGACTCGGACCGCAGGGACACCTGCGTTATGTCCGGGCTACCTGTGCTCTCCGGGCCGGGAGCTACTCCAGCGTTGAGTGCGCCAGCCGGGCTTTGAGGCACCCCTACCTCTTCAATGGCTGGCGGCTTCTGCGCCGCTGGCGTCTTCTCACCAAGTGCCTGCTGGCGTGCCCGCGTAACCGGAGGAGAGGGCCCTGAGGAGGTTAACTCCCCACCCAAGGAGCCTGCCGATCGTGGCCCTCTACCTCTCCGGTCGCGGCTGCGCCCGCCCTGACCCTTGGCTGGCTCGCCGGTCCTCAGCTGCTTCCTCCACTCGATGGTCCCGCTGCTCGTAGTCTCCATCCTGGTGAGCTGTTAGCACAACTTTGCTGGTCTGCTGCTGCCACTGGCAAGGTGTCATTCCTCTAACGATTCAGAGACAACCTCGAAGACCTTTTTTTTCGGGGGGGGGGGGGGGGGGGGGGTGGGAAGAGTACCCGCACCCCCCGCGTGACACCCGACCTTACTACTGGTGCCTCCGACATGCAATTAATCTACGATAGTAGAAGAGAAAGCATAGGGGATTGGATAAAAGGAATGTCTTTTAGGACTTCGTGCCTGTCCCATCGCGGTCGCGTTCTACCAGGCATAATTAATAGATATTAACATAGGTATATATTATATATGAGCACATATAAATATATACTCATATATAAGGGTAAGATTGTAGGGCCAGGGAAAACCCCATAGGCAGAAAGGAAAGATTGCCTACTCGTAAAACCTGGCGGCTTGGTTATTGCCACATGCAAGGATAATGTGGGTATGGAAATGAGTAGGTATGTTAGTTGGGAGAAGGTATTATGCACCAGATCCATGTCCGTCTTCTCGCCAGTTCGTCTCCGGGGAATCCGTTAGAACTCGGCACTGCTGGGATAGCGCGGGCCTTCCCGGCTACCGAGCAATGGTACAAGTATCCGGAGAACCTGCGCCACTACCCGATCTCCATGGGGTCCCTGGTACCGAGCCTCCGTCACCGGAGAGTGGAGGGGGGGCCTAGCCTGCCGAAGCAGGGGCCTAGCGGGCGGTCCATGGGAACGAGCCACCTTCCTCTCTGCTCTTGCCATGGACCTGTAGACAGGGCAACTGCGATGGGATGACGGATGGTCACCCATGCAGTTGGCGCACACTGGCGCGTCCCGCGGCACCGTGCAGCCGGTGTGGTGGTGGCCACCTGAGCACCGGTTACAACGGACTGGAGAGCCGCAGGATCCCAGGGAGTGGCCCCATCTCAGACAGCGGAAACACTGTAAAAGCTGGCCTGAGCGGGGCTTCATACGACCTAATTGTAGCGGCTGTTCCTGGCTGCGGCTGGTGGCCTCGCGGCGTCCTGGCTCCCCCTCCTGGGGACGCTGCGGGCGACGGTCCTCTGGGCTGCTGCGCTTCGTCTTCTTCCGCTGCTTTGGGGCCGTCCTGGTGGCCCCGGCCGTCTCTGGAGACCCCTGCCTGGTGGTGGTGGCGGGCGCGAGTTGCCCCGCTAAAGGCCCCACCTGGGTCTCTGGTTGTTGCACCTCCTGGATGGCGGGCGTGGGTTGTCCCGCTAATGGCACCGCCTGAGGTGCTGGAAGAGGCGCCTGCGTCGTCTTGGAGAAGGTCAGGGGGCCCACCTGGGTCCCAACCTCTGCCTGCGTCGTGGTGGCCCTCCTCTCTCCAAAGTCTGGGCGAGTCTCCCCCGCGTGGCGGAGGATGTGCGGAGAGGCACCTGGCGCACAGCCTGGTACCACCGCGACCTGCCAGATCTTGGAGATTGCTGCCAGGTAGATGATAACCACGTCCTTGTGTGGCCTGATCAGCACTCCGGTGGGGAGGTAGGCTTCGATGTCCAGGCGGACACGTTCAGCTCCTCCCGTCGTGACTTCATGGGCCTGGTCCATGTAGGCCCTGATGACGTATCTTTCTTCTTCTAGGTTGACGCCTGGCCTGTAATAGACAAACAGAGCCAGGAGGCTGGGGTCGTAGCCACTTGCTCGCTCGGAGCCTGGGGAAGTGGCCCCAGGGTGCCCATGCACGGTGTCCGAGCTCACATCGCTCGCCCAGCTGAACCTGGCGTCCGGGCTGCTGCTGCTCTCCAGTCGCGGGGAGCTAGCCTGTCCCGGCGTCCAACTCTTCTCGGACTCGGCTAGCTCAGAGGGCCCAGGGGAGGCGTCGGTTAACTCGGACCGCAGGGACACCTGCGTTATGTCCGGGCTACCTGTGCTCCCCGGGCCGGGAGCTACTCCAGCGTTGAGTGCGCCAGCCGGGATGTGAGGCACCCGCACCTCTTCAACGGCTGGCGGCTTCTGCGCCGCTGACGTCTTCTCACCAAGGGCCTGCTGGCGTGCCCGCGTGACCGGAGGAGAGCGCCCTGTGGAGGTTAACTCCCCACCCAAGGAGCCTGCCGATCGTGGCCCTCTACCTCTCCGGGCGCGGCTGCGCCCGCTCTGACCCTTGGCTGGCTCGCCGGTCGTCAGCTGCTTCCTCCACTCGATGGTCCCGCTGCTCGTAGTCTCCATCCTGGTGAGCTGTTAGCACAACTTTGCTGGTCTGCTGCTGCCACTGGCAAGGTGTCCTTCCTCTAACGATTCAGAGACAACCTTTCGAAGACCAGCTTTTTTTTCCGGGGGGGGGGGGGGGGGGGAAGGTTTCCCGCACCCCCCGCGTGGCACCCGACCTTACTACTGGTGCCTCCGACATGCAGTTAGTCTACATCGTAGAAGAGAAAGCATAGGGGATTGGAAAGAGAAGGATTGCCCTTTGAGGCTTTGCGCCTGTCCCATCGCGGTCGCGATCTACCAGGCATGATAGGTATATATTAACATTGGTATATATTATCATATATGTGCACATATAAATATGTACACATATATAACGGTAAGATTGTAGGGCCAGGGAAAACCGCATATACAGAAAGGAAAGATTGTCTACACGTAAAACCTGGCGGCTTGGTTATTGCCACATGCAAGGATAATGTGGGAATGGATATGAGTAGGTTTTGTTAGTACGGGAGGTGTATCATGCAACAGTTGCAAATCAGTTTCCTCGCCGAGATTAATATATAATATGGGAATCAGTTGGCTTGGCACTGCTGGGACTAGCCCGTCCGCAATGGCGGACGAACTGCGCGTCCGGGGTTAGGTTCGGAGCACAGTCCGCCCGCCTAGAGCATCCTAGTACCAAGTCTCCGTGATCCGGAGAGGGGAGCCACGCCTGCGAGCAGGGGCTTCTTCTCTCGTGTCCTGGACATTGCTGATGGTTGTTATCGGTCACTCCGCCGCTGCATACAATCGTCCTGAAACTATAAGCTAATGATTATTAATAGTCCTTCCCTTGACTATCCTTTCGGCAAGCCAGAGGAAGGGTTTTTAAAACTAATGTTTTTTTTTTGGGCCTTAACTAGACTTAACCTGTAACAAAGAAACACACTGAAACAGACAGACAGACGTGCACATGGACATAGACAATTAATTTCTACACATAAATATTTACACTTCATGTGTGCAGCAAGGGGAGCGCGTGCGGCCGCCTTGGTTGGCCTGAGCCGTTTCCAAGGACTTCCATGGGAATGTGGAGTTGGGGTTATCCATGGGAGAATTCCATGGGATGTGTATTTGGGGGGTGACATTTGTGTTGTATGTCCCTGGGGTTAGTGCCGCTTTGCGCTACTCATAGCACCTACCTTTCCTGACTTTACCTGAAGAGAATGTGTCGAGGGGTAGGGTATTTGCTATTTCGGCCCATATCGTGTCGGCCGAGGGCTCTTACGAGTGGGTTTGCCGAATAGCGCCTGGAGCGTTGTGACCTTAGTGCAAGTTGTCGCACAAAGGCTTTGATGCTTGGCGTATTTGTTATGCGTTCTAGCTCCCGCGTAGGTGTATCCCGCGGGAGCTTTTGTGCTAACCGCAAGCATTTGTTTTGGATCATCTGCAGCTTTTTGAGGTTCGACTTAGCTGTGTAACCGCATACAGGGCTGGCGTACATAATAATGGGCCTTATGAGGGCTTTATATATGTTTACGCCCAGCGTCTTGTCGAGGCGAGTCTTCCTATTTAGGAATGGGTAAGGCTGCAGTAATCGCATGTTGGCTTTGCGCTGTAGTGTTTTTACATGGTGCAGCATGGTTAGTTTAGCATCTAGGGTTACTCCTAGATACTTAACTGTGCTCGTCCATGGAATGTCGCGCGCAAATAGTGTGAGTGGCCGGATGGAATCAGGTCGGCGTGAGATACGGTTCTTCTTGGTGAAGAGTACCGCCTGGCTTTTGTGAACGTTGACTTTTATCCGCCAGTCTCGGAAATAGGGTTCCAGGGTCCATAGCGCTTCCTGCAGCCGTTTACGGATGCTGGCTATGCGGAAGTGCTGGGCTGTCATTGCCGAGTCATCAGCATAGAGGTATAACCTAGTTAATGCTCCTGCTGGTGTTGGCATGTCATTGATGTACAGGCTGAACAGCACGGGAGCTATAATACTACCCTGCGGGACGCCTGCTCTGATCTGTCGCTAAGTGGACAGCACGTTCAGAATATCAACCTGGAATGTGCGGCCTTCTAGATATGATTGAATGAGTCGTATGTAGGCCGGGTGGAAATTACAGTCTATTAGTTGGGCTAATAGGCCTGTGTGCCACACCTTGTCGAAAGCTTTCTGTATGTCTAAGAAGACAGCTCCGGTGTCGCGTTTTTGGTTGAACCCTACCGTGGCGTGTTCGACCAGCCTCATAAGCTGCTGCGTTGAGGAGTGGTGGTTCCGAAAACCGAACTGCTCGTTCCTGAGCAGTCCATTTTCCTTAACGTGCGCTACTATTCTCTTTAGCAGTATTTTCTCGAATACTTTGCTTAATGAGTCTAGTAGGCTTATTGGGCGGTAGTTGTCGGGATTGGACTTGTTTTTACCCGGTTTGCCGAATACTAGTATTTTTGCTTGCTTCCAGCACACAGGGTAGTACTGTAGCGTGAGCATTGCATTGAAGATGGAGGTTAGTATTTGCAGGGCCTTGTCAGACAACCACTTCAGTACTATATTCTGTAGGTTGTCTTGGCCCGGGGCTTTACGATTGGGGAGGTGCCGGATGATCCACTTAATTTCGTGAATATTGGTTTTGCGGACTTCCGGCTTGGGCGCATTGGTTATGTATTCATTTACCTTTGCGTCCATCCTGAGCGTGAACTCCGGGTTAGAGGGTGTATCGTTTGGAGTAAATGCTTCCTCTAGGGAGTTCGCTAGGGCCTCCAGTTTGTCCCGTGTCGAATAGGCCGGTCCTGTCGGTGTTTCAAGGGTCGGCACCTGATGGGTTTCGCGGGTGAAGTGTCTCGCGAGGAGCCACACTGATGGTGTATTTTCCGTGGGGTTGGTACCAAATTTTGATATGAGATTACCCCAAGAACTGCACCGGTGTTCATGTAGAGCGTTCTGGATTTCAACATTAAGTTGATTTTTCCTGACTCTGTCGTGGTCCCTGTGGTATTTAGTCCAGTCCCGCCTTATGTTATTCCTTTCCCTTATTAGAGCCCGGATGCGTGCTGGAATTTCCAGTTTCCGCTCGCGGGTGTTTACAAGGGGAACACTTGTGTCCAAGGCGACTTGGATGGCTGAAACCAGGGTTTCCACGGCAGTGTCTAGCTCCTGATTTGTGGTTAGTGGCATGTCATCTTTGCCATCTAGTTCTTGGTCTAGTATGGCCTTGAACTGGTTCCAGTTAGCAGCTTTATAGTTACGTATGGGCCTGGTTCCTGTCTCGATGACTTCAGGGGGGGTCGCAAGTGTAATAATCGTTGGCTTGTGATTTGACGAAAGGTCATTTATCACCCTGATGCTGTGACTGAGCGTTACCTGGTTCATCAGGCATATGTCCAGAATGTCAGCGATGTCCGTCGAATTACGTTGCGGTACGAAGGTTGGCTCGTTGGGGGCAGCGACTATGTAGTCATTGGCTATCATGTGCGCATAAAGCCTCCTCCCCGAGTGATTGGGGGGAGACATCCCCAGTGAGCGCTTTTGGAATTGAAATCCCCACCAAGTATGGTATGAGTGCCAGTTTTGAATAGGGTTTCTATGTCCTGTGTATTTATCCGGTTGGTGTGGTTGTACACTGAATAAATATTCAGGTAAGTACCTTGCACAGGCAAGCGGATGCCGCAGGCCTCGTGTGATTGCAGTTCTGGTTTGTCTAGTTCCATGTGAGCTATTTCTTTACGGACCAGTACTGCCACTCCTCCTTTCGACATATCGGTGTGTTCGCGGCGATCTCGTCTTACGGTGTTAAAGCCTCTTACGGTGAATTTCTGCCCGGGCTGTAAGTGGGTTTCTGTTATGAGTGCCACGTGTATGTCATGGGTTTGGAGGAACAACGCGAGTTCTCTTTTCTTTTTGCGGACTCCATCGGCGTTCCAATTTAAAACGCGGATTCCGTCCGTGTGAGTATAGTTGGGGGTATTAGTTGGGTTCCCCTCGTTCCCTTCAGGTAGGTCAGGTGTATTATCCATGACGGGATGTGAAGGTGGTGTTTATAAATGTGGTGAAAATGCTCATCCACTGGTTCATAGGGGCCGTGAATAGCTGCATAATTAGCGCCATCACGGCCTGGCACAATGTTCCCATCGTCAGCCCTGGAAAGAGCTGATTTAGGAAGTCATTGATTTTGTCCCAGATGGTGCTGGGAGCCTGTTCCAATGGTGGGCTGGCCTGAGTGGCTGTGTTTGAGGGAGGGGTGGGGGCAAGAGGGAGGAGAGTAGCTGGGGGGCGATGCGTCTGAGTTTGGCTGGCAAGGGTTGGAGCTAGAAGCTTGTTGGGCTTCTCTCGTTTGCTCCGCAGCCATGGTGGTCTTAGTTTCGGCTTTGTTGGGGCGTTTGGAACGGACCTTCTTTTTCCTTTGTTCCTTGGGAGGGGGCACTGAGATCGGGTCTGGGCAGGTGGAAGTGCTGGGCTGAGGATTGATCTCAGTGTTAGGGTGTGACGTGTCTCTGTTGCGGGATGGCTGTGTCCCCCCTTCAAAGCTACGTTCGGTCCTGCCTGATGGGCCTTTAGGCATTGAAGATGCCTTGTTGCCTGAAGGGCCTCCACGTGCCTGGTGCATGCCACCTTGATGCGCACTAGTTAGCATCGTGTTTCGCCTGTTGGCTTCGTATGCCCTGCGGGTGGGGCAGTTCTTAAAATTAGCCGCATGTGGTCCCTTGCAGTTTCTGCGCTTGGAATTTGCCTCATAGGGTCCAAATGGGCATTTGGCAGAGTGGTGTCCTTCCGCACAGCGCCTACAGCAAGGCCTATCGTGGCACCCCTTGGAGGTGTGACCCAGCCTTTGACAATTGCTGCATTGTGGCGCTGATGCGGGAGTCCGGTATGGTGTGATGCATTTTTACCTGTAATATGCTGTTCGCTTCCGGCCCTGCCGTGACTGTTACCAAGTACAGTGGGGAGTGTATTCGGGAGGACTTAGTGCGCATCGTTTCGACGATTTCCACTGGGAAATTCATCGCTTTGAATGCGGCTGCGAGGTCTGCACACGTCTTTTGGTTTGCCGGTGTGCGCAGTACATATCGCTTTACAGGCTTAGCTGAAACGATCTGTGAGTACGGCGCTTTGACGGCTTCCAGGTGCTCTATGCAAAAGTGGTAGGCTTTCCAGCTATCGCATAGAAGCCAGACAGACGTGCCGGGGTCTCGCTTGGGGGCTTTGAAATGGTACTTGTTACGGTACTCATGTGGGAGTGCCGTTGCAAGTCCCAGATCGATGCTGTGGATGTCAGTAGTGTATAGTGTTAGTGGCGGCGGCTTCTTAGGTTTTGGCCTGCTCGGTCTGTCGGGGAAAGTGGAAGTAGTCGAGCCGGACGAGTCCCGCGAACCACTCCGCCTTTGCCCGTCTTTAGCATTAGCTGCTTGGGCTTGCCTCTTGGCATCGGCTTTCTCCCTCCTCGACAGGACCGGTGTGAAATCCTCCTCCTGTTCCCCAAGCTCTGGAGTCTGTTTCCTGAGTTCAGGGGCTCCAGGGTGCGTGGAGGACTTTTGATTGGTCTTTCCCTGCACAGGTTTGGAAGTCCGCGCGGGTGCTGGCTTCTTAACCTTTGCTAGGGTGCCTTTGCCAGCCTTCCCGCTCGACGATTTCGCTGGCGGAGCTCCTTCCAGGCCTAGGCCTGTGGTTGGAGTCGCCGTGCTAGTCGGAGACTGGGACTGCTGGGCTGCCGAATTGGGGGCCTTTGATTTACCCTTCCCGTTGGTATTTCCAGCTTTCTTGCGACGTGGCTGATCAGGCGGCACGTCCATTACTAACTTGTCTCCCGTTGGGTTGGGGTCGATCGCGTGGCTTACCAATCCGGTGTCCATTGACATTAGTGCAGGGATAGCTTTCTCCTGGACCACCGGCTTTCGCTGCCGGTCTTGTGGTCTCCAAGATAGGCGTCTCCTTGCCTTCTGTCTCTGTTGGCACCAATGCCGCGCCTAGTGGTGTCGCTGGCGCGACGAGGCTGGAGTCTGTGGTCTCTCCCATGGGCTGACTGCCGGACAAGTCCAGGCAGCCGTCCGGGACGTCTCCGCAACTCAACAGCCTCGCTGGGGTGCCGTCTGTGTGCTGGGGCGCTGCGGGAGCAAGCTGGATAGGTGCTTCCTGTAGCGGGCTGCAGGGCGCGGCTACCCGCGGCACCTGGGTCACGCTTACAGCGCTGCCTATCTTGCGCAGCTGTTCATGTCGGGTGCCAAGCACGGGGGATGTGGTGTGCTTGGGTGTGAGCGCATAGAGCTGCCATTGGCTCCCGAGCGGGCTGCCGGGTGTAGCTGGGCTAGATACCGGGGTCACGATCAGGTCTACCATGTCATTACTCATATGCCATTTGTGCAGGTTCAATAGTTCCTGCTCGGTTCGGGGAGTGATAAATGAGGGGAGGATGGGGGCGTAAGGAGTGCTGGGGCGTGCGCGGCGCGGGGTGAATATGAACATGAGGGATACTAGTAGTAGACAGCTTAGATACTAATAGGGTTCGCACCAGGACCAAGAGAGGTTGTCCGACAAATTGCTCTTTTTTGAAGCAGACAAATAGCTCTTTTGAAGTTGGCCTGGGAAGACCAGCTCCACTGCTCGCATTATTTATACCGTGTGAGCCGAGCGTTCTCTGCGCAGTCCGGCTAGATCGTCTGGTCTCACGTACATGTTGCCGGCTGACGTGACCTAACTTGTGAGGGTCAGGTGTTACCTGTGCGACTGCTGGGCTGTAGCAGGAAGGTTCTTCATGTTGATGTGTGCGTGATATCCTGGCCTTGGTGTTCCTAAGAGCCGGGATCCATGTATTAGGCAAGGTTCAATTTCTGCCTTTCGATTGAAGTTTTCGGAATGTTTGAATATTTCTATAGCTTCCCGTTGCCTGGCGTGGTAGTGGAGAGCATCTCCGTGTCCCTGTACTGTACATCGTGACTGGCCAAGAGAGAATGCTCAGCGACTGACAATTTCTCAGTTTGACCAAGGCGACTGTGTCTGTTGTGTTCCTCGAGTCTGGTTGTCATTCTTCTCTTCGTGGTTTCTATGTACACCTGCCCACAGGAACAAGCACCTTGGCATAATGCACTCGGCACACTCATTAGTGCTTGCCACATAATTGTTTGTGTGCCAATTTGAGAAATGTGTTTGGTAAGGCTAGGGGTATTTTGTAAGTAATATGAGCGTTTCTGATCATGGGAATGCAAGGAGAATGTCTTGTTTTCTTTCTATTATTTGAGAAACGCCGGGGGGAGCGTGATGGCGCAGTGGCTTAGCTGCTCGTCTTTCACCCGGACGGCTGGGGTTCGAATCCCGGTGACAGCGGGGTGGAATTTTCACCTGAAAAATCACGTGGCGTCAGGAAGGGCATCCGGCCTTAAATCCCTGGCCAAAACCAAAAATGAGCCTGGTTGGCTCCGGCGACCCCAATTAATTGGGAAAAGGCGAAGAAAGAAATAATTTGAGAAACGTCGGACCGACAGTGCTGGCTACGCTCGCTAAAGCGCAGCGTTACGTCATGGGGCCAAGCTCTCCGCTGACTCGATAGACGCGTGGAATCGAGCCCCACCGTCGGTCGTCCTTGAATTAGTTTTACGTGGTTTCCCATTTTCAACTCCAGGCTAGGACGGTACTTTCTGGCAGGCCACGGCCGCTTCCTTCCACTTCCTTGCCCAGTTTCATTCCATCTCTCATGAGGTTGGCGTCAGGATGGGCATCTGGCCTTAAAAACCATCGCCACAGATACTTCAATCGCATATCCCCGATCCCGTTGGAATAACGGGAATAATAATGGGTAGACATACCAAGACCAACTACAATACTCAGACCATAATGTAGAAAAAACATGGCGGCGATGGTTGCCCTACCAATAGCTAAGATCATGTCATCGGGGTTGTCACTGTTCGTGTAAATTATTATTTTTGCTCACCTAAGAGCATTAAAGATATCACAAATCGAGACTAGGTTCCGAAGAAACATGCATCAATATTTTAGACTTACCTGAATTAATTTATCTATATAGTGCTGGCCTCGAATTATAGGTTTCTTCGTCTTCACCCAAGGGGCAGCTACAATAGTCTCACTGGTTCTGTGGTTGAATAAGAAGCTTTTTGGCGAGTTATCACGATTTGTATTTAAGTTCAGTAATTATAGATTAATATTATTGGCATAAAATCAAACAGATTCTGAAGTAGGAGAGAAGAAAGTACCCGGTTACTGAATTGCTGTCCCAGCACATGCAGAGTATAAGTGTACACAATCGGAATGAGGATAGTTGCCTGAAATAATCGAACCAACGCTATGGGGATACAACTCAATTAAGACCTCTCGTAGAATTGTCTAAAATCTCAGCTAAAATATCACACCGAATTAGTTGATTGAAATATGCAAAGAAGTCGTCGTGTGGATATCTGAACATAATTATGGGGATTACCACACACAAAGGACACAATAATATGTTACCATCTAACCTATTAAACATTCGCTGTTACCGTTTGGAATAGCTGTACGATGGAAATAGTAGATTTAGTAAAGTACTGTAGGTAGGAAAGCAACATCTTCCTCTTACGAAATTATCGCGGCACACCAGCTCCCAATATAAGTACATAATTGGCAAGTTATTCACAACACTTTATTGCACACATCATAATAAAAATAACTTGCAAGCTGTAAGAATCACAAAAGTATGAATAATGACGGAACACAATGAGTTCACTGTTTGGCACAGGGGAAACATCTTCCTTAACAAAAAAAGACAGAAGTTCACTGTATTATTTGGCGTGTATACAAGGCAGTGTAGAACATCTGCTATAGACTGGTAAGGATTTACGGAGGCACATGAAGCTGAGCGTTCAAGATAACGTCAACAGTTTAGTCTTGCCGTAGATACTCATTGCGTTTTCCCTTTACGTACTTAAGTTCGACACTACCGGTACTGAAGAGTACTAAGCTATTATTATATTGTCACTAACTAGCAAATCATTGCGGTGTATATTCTTGAGACACTTCTATGACCGGTAATGCTTTAGTCTTAGGTACTTCAACATCTGCAGTAAATGACACAATGCCATCGGTCGACTGAACAATCATCACACAATCGAACCAGTCCATAATAAGCGTATTATCACATATTTACACACGATTGCAGTACATTAATGCGAACTGGACTTAACAGGCATAGGCTACTGAAGACACTAAAACTTACAGATGAGCAATAGTTTATACCAACTTTCATCAAAAGAAGCTAATCAAAGCTAATATTGTATCACAGCAACGAATGTAAACAAACAATATCTCGGGCTTCCGCATACGCCATTTTCTCGCTTTCGATACCTGCATTAAGGTCTGAGTATTGTAGTTGGTCTTGGACATACATAGGCTACATACATTTGAGAAACGCCGGATGCGTAATGATCGATACTCTCTGATTCAGGTCTATCGATAATATCGATTCTGTACGTATCATTGTTTAAATGTTGGACCGTTTATTTACATTCGTTCGGAATGTTTATTTCTATTCTTTGATCTCTAGTGTTGATGCAATGCATTTATTGTTGCATGATGCAGTGGCAATCATCCTTAGAATTTGTTAAAACGTAATATATCACGTTCATGACTGGTGACTGCTGTAGTGTGTGCCGATGGAAATCTGCGTAATGTATGCGTTGCATATTTCGAAGAAAAAAAAAGCCTTTTTAACCAGCGACGTTATTATACTTGCGTACCGTGAATAGCGACGATTTCTAGTTCTAATTATGTTTCAAAGCAGTGACAACTTTTTGGAGTGTTATTTGACAATGTTAAACTTTTAGGTTATGTGGCCTAGAAAGTAGAACACTGCGTCAAACCACGTCTTCTCTTTTATGTGTCTGCATACATTGCAACACTGCTCGCTGTTGCCAAGGAGATCGTTACCACTCTCGTCTCCATTCCTCACTTCACCCGACAAGCAGATGCCAGCCGTATCTTGCCTAACGTATCTAGGCAAGAAATGTTTGGATTTTCTGGCAACTAGTTTCCCCGAAACTGTTACTTTAAGTGATCAAGGATATACATGTTGATGTAATATTTTAGTCTTTATTACCCATATAGCCTACTTTTGAGTGGTAGATTTACAATTCAGTGCTTTGTGATAAATACATGTGTGTTTTCACTTAACAAGAAACTGCCCACAATTATGGAACATCAAAGCCTAGTGTTGTGGAGATATTCCGGCTTGTTATTTCTTTATGTTTGCCAAATATTGGATTCGTAAAGCAGAACATAACCTTATGACTAACTTGTTGGTGAGTACTGAATTTTTAGATATTAAATAAAGCTCCTTCACAGGAATTTGCTCTTTTATTTATTTTTACTATGTTTCCCTAGACTCTACCTTCTAATCCAATAATAATTCTGACATCTTCAGCTGTAGGCTAACATAAATTGGGTGCTTGTGACTATACTCGGATTTACAAAAGGTGAATGGTGACGACTGGCATCTGCTTGTCGGGTGAAGTGAGGAGTGGAGACGAGAGTGGTAACGGTCTCCATGGCAACAGCGAGCAATGTTGCAATGTATGCAGACACATAAAAGAGAAGACATGGTTTGACGCAGTGTTCTACTTTGCCTTGACTCGTCGCTGTCATTAGACCGCCAGGCAGGGGGTCTAACTTCCCCAGTATTTGTCTCTTCCTGCAGGCCACTGACTGTCTCAGTGGCAACGCAGCATTTCCCCATGTGCTGGCTTTGACAGACGTCAGCGTTCATTATTGGCAATACAGAGATAGTAATGAATTGCTATTTCTGCCCATACATTCATGTAAGGTTTCCTCGTAGTGGCTTCATACATGGATCTTGTCTTGTACATTTCTAATGTTTTGTGTCGTAGCTTATACTACCAATATCATGAGAAACATTCATTTTTAAATGATTGTCTGAGAGGGCTCATGTAGGTTTTTCCCTACCTGTACTTAAACATTTTTTCGCCCTCAGGAGTGTTGGTCGTTTCTGAAAAGTGATAGATCCAAGGTAATGCAGCTATACTCTGTGAGCTGCCTGAATAGGATTGACATTTAGCCGCAAATTCCACGTCGGTCATCACCCCCCTTCCTCTTGACCAATCCATGTTCGCACAGTTGTCATAATACTATGCGTTGCAATATTACAGCTCGCGTGCTTGAGTGCCTGGTCAGCTGTATCTCTGGCTTGTACGGTTTGGCAACCTCGTTCTCAGACCACATGGCGAGGCGAGAACTGTCAATCCCATTATGGTAGCTCACCGAGTATGGATGAAGTTGGCAGTGTCGGAAAAACATTGAAACAAAAGGCCGACCTATGAAAGTTTGATGCATTTCAGTCCGTCAACAAGAGTTTTTCCCAAATGAGATGGGTTATTCCCTACCATTCATGTTGATACCTTCCAGATTATCTATAGTTTCTAAAATAACAAGTATATCTGCCTAGCTTATAATCGGGCCATTCAACAGCACGCATGTGACTTTCCTGAAATAACCTAGTCATCATTCACATATCCTCATCCAAAACTTAATTTCGCTTCGTGACGTTATGTTTTGAAACCATATTTTGTTGTCTGAGCATTATACTCATATTATTTCAATAATATTGAATATTGCAGCTTGAAGGGTAGCCAATATCAACCATCAAGTGCTATTTTTTTAAGAAGCCGTGTGATGTGCCTCAAAATTATCAGTTAACTTAGTTGTTATTGCATGGACAAGGTAGGGAGAAAACAATACATATTAAAAAGGGATAAAGTCACCGCCCTTATTAAGTTCCCATGCATTGTTACAGGGCGGACGTTCGTTTTAGACGAGTGAAAAATCTGGAAGCCTGGAGGCGAGTTACTGCAGTACCTGTGTTGTTGTCAGCTGCCCCAAGAGGTCCGATGATGGATTAAGCTGTCTCATACTACTGCTGAAGTACAGTCATTGGCAAATATAATGGCGCTTTGTTTGTAACTACGTAACGTGTACTTCCGTGCCACACAATTCTTCGACGTGAACATACATACATACATGGTTTATTTGCAAATGTGGACACTGTCCATGGTGGCAAATTACAATAAATACACAAAACAATTCACAACCACAAAAAATTTAGAAAATTAGGACTAATTAGAAAATAAGTAATAGTTGCTAAGAGAAGAAACCGGTAATCGTAAAAATAATCATTCTAATAACAGAAATAAACATAAAATACTAAACATTTACACTTTCTTTCATTGCTTCAACTTATGCACCGTTCATCACTGCCTCTTAATCTGGTGCTTTTTCACCAACTCCTTAAATTTACCAACATCAGAAGGCAAAGGGCTGAAAATGCCTCCTGGCAAACTGTTCCATTCTATTTCCCCCCTCCCAATGAACGAATATTTGCCCCAGTTACTTTTCCACTGACTTAATTTCAATTTACAACAATGACTGTATCTGCCCATATATGAACTTTCCTTTCCCAATCTCTCATGAATATCTTCCCATGCAATTTCCCCCTTGTAAGCTAAGAAAATACCCCCTAGTCTTGCTCTTGAACGTCTATCAGCCAGACTTTCCCATCCCAAATCCTGTATCATCCTACTCACACTACTCGTCGATCTGTGGTCCCCCATTACATACCTGGCGGCCTTCCTTTGCACTCCTTCCAATTCCTTTATTAAATATATTTGGTATGGATCCCACACTCCCCCAGCATATTCCAGCAGAGGACGGACTGTCAGCAAGATGGTGTCGCCACGTTCTCACGTCTGAAATTCCATTACATCAGATCGGTGGTGACAAATGTGAAGTGATGGGTTAGAGAGTGACTGTGTGCAGACTCACCCGCAGGCTTCAAGGTCAAAGGCAATCGTCTAAAACAAATGCCCGGCTTGTATGAAGCCGACACAATAACTGGGTCAGATGACCTAGATGTTTTGCCCCTTAAAACTCAAATAACTAACCAAAACAATAACTTATACATTTTTCCAAGGGCGGCTTCGGTGGCGTAGTCTGTAGCATGCTGAGATTCTATGCCCAAGATAGCGGGTTCAAACCCAGCCGAAGTCGTCGGATTTTTTAAGAGCGTTAAAAATCTCTCAGTATGCCTTTCTTTGGAGGGGAAGTAAAGCCGGCGGTCCCATGTCATAGATTTATGGCATGTTAAAGAACCTTCCACTAATTAAACCTGCTAAATTGGATAGGTTAAGCATGTAAACAACGCTCTTAGATTTCTACGTTCGTTGCCAAGAGCCGACTGTGGTGGTGTCTGGTGTATTCTTGGAATACACGGTACGAGAGAATAAAGTTTTATGCTCTTTGCTTGTTCATTTCATCCTTTTTCTTAAACACCAACAGTGATCTTCTATTTTCTCTTTGATGGTCATGCCTCTTATGTCATTGTGAGTCTGTTCTAGATATATATCTTCCATGACCCACCTAGCGTCATCTAGCAGCGAATCTCTGAAACTCCTCAATTCTTCCTGGTGCAAGAGGACTTACTTTTCCATCTGGCCATCAGATCTCGTTGCCATCGTCAGCTATTATCTCCGTGATCAAGAGAACTTCGTCTACTTTTTCACTCACCATGCTGTGCTAGTATCGCCTGCTATCAACTCTTCGAAGACCATTTCCTCAAGAGAATTTAAGTTTACAATATTGGTCATGCTTATATGTTCTCCTTTTGTCTCCTACCCCCACTATTTCCCTTCCTTTGACCCTCCGCGCTTCGCTGAGTGGGTCTCACTTGTAAGTCGGCAGTTGACTCGGTCAGTCAAGGCTCAACTAGAGCCAGTCTCCTCAAACCAAGAGGCACTCTATACGTTCTACGCCATGTTGGCACATTAAGTATCCGTCAAAGGGAACTTCACCTTCGACATGCAACCAAGATAAGTACAGACTTAAAGTTTTAACCTCATCTTCATCAATTTTATTATCCACATGCTTTTATTGATTATTTTATAGACAGCGTGAGATTACTTATTTGGGGCGGTAATCATTCTTCGCGGGATTTGCTATGTTGGACTTTTGTCTGTCTAAGCCAACCTTACTAGAAAGTAGCTTTTCTTAAGCTATTTAAATGAGAGATCTTCTCACAACGTGGGATATTATCTAATACCCGCTGTCCATAAAATATTAAGCTCGTTCCACCGCTGGATTAACTTTGGCCCCATTCTTCTATTAGGACTGTTCTGGAACCTTTCAGATTCTGTACTCTATCTACAAGTCTTGCCGTCATGTATTTTTCACTCACTTGTGGGAATACTATTTAAAATGAGGAATCTTCCTTATAAGTTACTGCAATAGCGAATTTTCTTCCACCGTTGGAATGTTCTATGGCGCATTTAATTGTAATTCACAACTTTCTCAAGAAATAGACTCTTGCCTACCTAGTGCAACCAGTTATTTTCATCATTGCAATATCTTTCTTTCCCATAAACTTTCGTGTTTCTACAGTGAACTTTTCATCTATTTAACAGATTATAGTGAAAACTAGTGCTTGTTCAACTTTTCTACCGCGTCGCGATCGTCCGTTTACATTAAATAAGGCCATGAACATTTATCCTCAATCCCAATTGACCTTTCCTAAACCTTCTACTAACAAACCATATTAATAAAATTGTCACTCTAAATCATTTTCTATGAGGTGTCACTCTAAAGAAGTGCCCTTCCATCTTGCTTGTTTATCATTAATTAATTTCTGCATAACTACGTGTTTTATACACGGTAAAAGCTTACATTGTTTCTACCTTATAATCAGGGAAAACAATTCTTTCAACTCTTGAGTGAGTTATTTCTAGGTCTCACGAAAGAGAAACTGCCCCATTTGGCTCGTGATTCCTACTTAAACATAGGAGGTCGAGAACCTTCCTTTTGATTTTCTCTTCAGGTTTCACAGTAAGTGACCTGCCCTTATTTGTATAATAACCAACAGTAATTCAGCTTAAATATAAGAAGTTATAGGAACTTCTATCTTATTCTTCATGTTTTTCTTATTGTTATTTTCGAAGTTGTCACTCTCTCTAGAATATTCTCTCAGGAATTTCTTAAAGTACACACCTTGTACTCTATTTATTGTTAAATCTTAATCACTTCATTTTTTTTTTTAATCTTACAAAGATTTTAGAACATATATAAGGTTTGAAACCTCATAAATTGTTAATTGCCTGGCGCAAACGTTTAATGCTTTCTGAGGTCTGTGACCCCAAAATTGTTAACCAAATTGAAAATATATATTTGTTAAAGTTATTAACTTCTTTTGCCTTGTTAAATAAATTAAATATTGGTTTTTGGATTTATCATTTCGCAAACACAACGGTTAGGCAAGATCCTGTCTTCCTTGGCTCTCCCTACTCAATGCCATTAAATCTATTGATAGGGCTTTCACCACTCGTTGCATTTGAGCAAGAACTCTTAGTGGTAATCTCGTCAAAGTTTCTCTTAGCTTTAAAAGCTAATTCTAACTGGCCAGTAAGGCAAGTACAGCTCGCTACGCCAGCTACCTGCTTGTGGAGATCCTCTCCGAAAACTTATGGTTAGTTTTCCAAAAGATAAGTATTTCTCTTTGTCTAAACTTTTAGCCGGCTCCTTGCTGAGTAAAAGCTTAGCCATTTCCAAATGCAACCATTGGTCCACTTACCAAAATTACTCCCCAAGGTATAATTTTTTATCACAATCCTTCTTGGAAGCATTTGGTCGCTTTTTCAGGAACTCTATAACTTCAAAAACTGGAAATACCAAACCTGATTCAAATTATTGGCATTCTTCGAATTACTTTGCAAAAACGAATTTCTTTGAACAGACATACAATAAATCTGTTACTCTCAGTCTTGCCAGACCATCACCCTTCCCCATAGTAAGCAGATGCATGCATGAGAGGGAATATACTAAAGCCACTCTCTTGCAAACCGCCCAAGTCCTAGCTGCGTTTCCCGTCAGCTTAGACCAAGTCCTTACCCATTTTAGGTATCAGAGAACGGATTTGCAGTGGCAACCGCCTCTAAGTGCATTTAAAGTTAAATTCATAACTTTTGTGGGACTCTCCTCCTATTTTCTATCCTTTTTCTCCAGTCCGAAACCTACCTCCTTTTCTTAATCATCTTCCCTTGGTGGTTAGGTTATTCCTCAGCCAGTAATCTACCCAGTGTCTAGTAGCTAAATTCTGAACTTGGCCTAGTAGTAGTTGACGGTGGCGCTTGGCGGCAAAAATAGGAACTATTTGAAAAATTCTAATTTGCAGTCAGTACTTAAAATTAAAAAACAGATAACACACACTAATACAGTCATCACAATTAACACCGGTTATCAGACAGATTCTACACACACCCAAAGTACACGGGGCTACATGACCGCGTTGTCGCAGCCCCTAAACTTAAGAACCAACCAACCATTTTTCCAATAGTACTTGGAGCTTGTTGCATGTCTTAATCCATGTGTTTTGAAAATAACTTTTTACATTACAATAGCCTAATGCGTTAGCCTATGTTGTGAGTGTACTTTGCTCAACCTGTATGGCAAGTTTTTGCACCCTCGATTGCTAATGGTGTAATATTTGCACTGGTAAGTTATCAGACAAAATGTATTAGGTGAAATTTTCAATGTTGTTACTTCATTTGAAATAGGCAGACAGATTCTACACACACCCAAAGTACACGGGGCTACATGACCGCGTTGTCGCGTTGTGGCTATCAATATCCTGACGACTTCTTGCATTTTTTACAATAGCCTAATGAGGTATTGTGCCATTAAATATCAGCTGATACCACAGAGAGAAAAAAAGATCACTATTATTAATATAGTACTGGAAGAGTATAATTATTAAATCATGACGGTAATAAGGCAGGGGAGAGAAAATAAGGAATAAAAAAGTAGTGGGTGTGATGGAAAAGGGGTGAGGGAGGGTCATGGATTGATTGCGCTCAGAAGTGCATTGCCGAGCCATCCCACGCTATCTATTGGAACTACATGCCCTGAGCAATAGGTTGGCGTCAAAATTTAACATGCATCTCTTTTATATCCTCTTTGATGTAAACCCCACACTGATGCAGTGCCAATTCTAATTAGAATGTTTCCCGGATGCGAAATGCAAGTGGTAGGTCACCAGCATCTTCAGTTTTGTAAGAGTAACACATGCATGAAAAATTACCCTAGAAAAACCTGTTGTTGTTGTTGTTGTTTGAGTCTTCATTCTTTTGACTGGTTTGATGCAGCCATCCACGCCTCCCTATCTTGAGCTAATCGTTTCATAACTACCACACCCTACATCCGAGGCAATCTGTTAAACATATTCTAACCTTTGTCTACCCCTACAGTTCTTGTCCTTACCCTTCCTTCCATAACTAAGCTTGCTATTCCTGGGTGTCTTAGTAAGTGTCCTACCAACCTATCTCTTCTCTTCATTAGTAGTCGCCAGGAACATATCTCCTTTCCCACTCGTCTTAATACCTATTTTTGTAACCCTATATACCCATCTGATCATCATTCTCCTGTAACACCACATTTCAAATGCTTCAATTCTCCTGCACCAATAGTCCAAGTTTCACTTTCATAAGAGTGCCATACTCCAGACAAAGGCTTTCAAAAATGACTTCCTAATACCTAAATCTATATTCGATGTCAACAGATTCCTTTTTTATAGAGATGCTTTCCTTGTCCGAGCCAACCTACTTTTATTTCCTCGTATTTAAAAAAAACATACATACTGCAACACACAAATATGCTTGAGAGAAAGGTAAATCGTGGCTTTATTCATGCTTGCCGTGTGCCATGGTAACATAAATATAATTAAACAGTACCGGTGCGAGTTATTTCGGTTGGTTCTTAAGTTTAGGGGCTGCGACAACGCGGTCATGTAGCCCCGTGTACTTTGGGTGTGTGTAGAATCTGTCTGATAACCGGTGTTAATTGTGATGACTGTATTAGTGTGTGTTATCTGTTTTTTAATTTAAGTACTGCACCTTAGAATTTTTCAAATAGTTCCTACTTTTGCCGCCAAGCGCCACCGTCAACGAATACTAGGCCAAGTTCAGAACTTAGCTATTAGACGCCACCACAGTCGGCTCTTGGCAACGAACGTAGAAACCTAAGAGCGTTGTTTATATTCTTCTTCTTCTTCTTCATTTCCCGTTTCCAGCTTCCTGGGTCGGGTTGTGAATCAAGGACCTCCAACGTTGCCTGTCTCTCCACCACTCCTCTCCCCCTTTAAGTACATCTTCAGGTTTTCCTCCCTTCTTCTCCACGCACTCCCACACTGTATCTGCCCATCTCTTTCGGGGCCTTCCGCGCGGTCTCTTCCCCGAAACCTTTTCCATCATATGTCCATACCACTTTAACTTGGTTGTTTCTATCCTGTCCTGCAGCTTCAAGATTCCTGTCCTCCTTCTTATCTCCTCGTTTCTGATTTTATCTCTTCTGGTCTTCCCTTCTATACCTCTTAGGAATTTCATCTCCGCTGCTTGTATTCTACTCTCCTCTCTTTTTGTAGTGGTCCATGCTCCAGCTGCATATGTTAGTACGGGTCCATAATAGGTTGAATATAATACCTGCTTACATTTCTTTGGGACATCTTGGTTCCACAGAATACACCTAACACTCTGGTAGAAGCTGTTCGCTTGTTGTATTCTCTTTCCAATTTCCTCAGTAATCTTTCCATCTTCTGTGATCACACTTCCCAAGTACTTGAAACTTTTCACCACTTCTAGAATTTTTCCGTTCACTTCTATCTTTCCTCTTCCCTACTTACTTCCCCTTGACATTACCAGTGAACGGAAAAATTGACATAATTTGGATAAAATGCAAGGGCCAGTCCATAGGGATCAGTCCAAAGGACCCGCCCACAGGGACCCGTCCTCCGGGACCCGTTAAAAAAATGACTCAAAGGTTAAGTTAAGCTACGGCAGCCATTTTTGGAACTTTTTGATCACACCTCGTAGGGTTAGGTTAGGTTGAGTTAAGCTACGACCTCCATCTTGGAACTTTATGACCACACTTCGTAGGTTTAGGTTAGGTTAGGATAGGCAAGGTTCAGTTAAGCTATGACCACTATTTTGAAAAATTTTTGATCACACCTCGTAGGTTTAGGTTAAGTTAGGTTAGGTTAAGTGAAGCTACGGCCGCCATTTTGGAACTTTTTGATCACACCTTGTAGGTTAGGTTAGGCTAGGCTAGGTTTGGTTAAGTTGCAGCCAAATTTTTGGAACTTTTTGATCACACCTCGTAGGTTAGGTTAGGTTAGGCTAGGTTAAGTTAAGCTACGGCCGCCATCTTGTTAGGTTAGGCTAGGTTAAGTTAAGCTACGGCAGCCATCTTGTTAGGTTAGGCTAGGTTAAGTTAAGCTACGGCCGCCATCTTGGAGGAGGGGAGGAGGAGGAGGCTGCGGAACTGTCCAAAACACACTACTGCACAGTTTTTGTTCTAGGCACGTACAATTTATTTTTGGGGTATAGGGGGTAAAGACCTTTCATTTATGTTAAACAAACTTTTTTGTAAAATTCTTAGTTTCCAAAATATAGGCAATTTTGAAAATTGACCCTTTTTTGGAAAAATTGAAAATATGTTTAAGTTTTTTTATAACGTTAAAGGACTTAAAGAACATTTGTTTGAGTCTATATATGACTTTTTAGAATGATAAGTTTTCAAAATATCGCCTACTTTCAAAATTGAAACTTTGTGGATTTTGCCCAAGAGACCTGGGACTTGGTTTTATGGTAGAGGGAGTAAATACCTGTCATTTATGTCAAACACATTTTTTTTGTAAATTTCATAGTTTACAAAATATAGCCCATTTTTTTTAGAATGAACATTTTTTGGAAAAATGTCAAAAATTCCATGTTATGTTCTAACGATTAAGGACATAAAAGCCATTGGTTTGAGTCTATATATGACTTTCTATGATGATTAGTTTTCAAACTATAGCCTACTTTCCAAAAATTTTATGAAAAAATTTAAAGAATATAATTTTTTTTGACTGAGAGTGGGATAGACGTAGGTGTTGGAGTTAGCATATGATTTTATATGATTTTTAGTTTAAACATATAGCATACTGCCCCAATTTACCTTTTTTGAAAAAATCGAAATGTATAGTATTTTTGACTAGGCGTGGAATGGAGTTGAGAGACAATCATGAACCTTAGAGTAGTTTGGATTCTTAGAACTTTGGTGTGTTGTTGTTGCTTACAAACATGGCGGTAAGCATTATGCTATCATAAAAAGGGCTGAGATACTTTCCAAGAACAAGAGAGATATCCTCTAAATACATTTGACAAAAAATAACTTGTCAAATAAGCCATTACAAATAGAGTACCACAAAATAACTTGTTAAATAAGCCGTTACAAATAGGGTACCACTTTTACACCCCACTTTAGCACCCACTTTTGCACTCACTTTCGCACCCACTTTTGCACCCACTTTTGCACCCACTTTGCACCCATTTTTCACCCACTTTGCACCCACTTTGCACCCACTTTTCTACCACTTTTCTACCACTTTGTTACCAATTGTCTACCACTTGTCTACCACTTTGCTACCACATTTCTACCACTTTTCTATCACTTTAAACTGTACATATTAAATATAAAAGCCAACGTTAAATAATTCTATTACCAGAACAGATATAACCTTTGTAGTGTGCAAATCATACTAACAGGTTAGTTGTAAAATGTTAAACACTTGCATGGTATTACATTTTAGGTAATGCATGCGAAACATGAACTCACTTTTCTGTTGTATGAAAAGGACTCGTCAACAATGACCTGTCAACAATGGACACTGCTTGCACATTTTTAATTACTACCCACCTCTCTCAACTCCTAATGCAAAATGAACATGTAAAACACAAACTGGAAAAATCCATATTCCATATTGACAAATAGAAAAAAAAACAACAACATTAAACAGAAATTTTAAAAACTGTAAATGGGAATTTAGTAAATTGATAAATGTGAAAACAACAAATTGGAAAATCCATGTTTCTATATCATGAAATTGAAAAACTTTAAACTGACATTTTAAGAACTGTAAATGGGAAATTGTGAAATTGATAAATGTGTAAACAACAAAATGCTAAATCCATATTTCCATATTATGAAATTGAAAAACTTAAAACTGATATTTAAAAAAAAACTGAAAATGGCGAATTGGAAAATTGGCATATGTGTAAACAACAAAATGAAAAAAAATCCAGTGGGGTAGTAATTATGTTGTACAGTAACCTATAAGACTAGCATAAGAATAATTGCATGACATGTAAAAAAAACAAATTGTAAAAAAAATCCATGTTTCCATATTAACAAATAGAACAAAAACATTAAACTGAAATTTAAAAAAAACTGTAAATGTGAATTTAGTAAATTGACAAATGTGAAAACAACAAATTGGAAAATCCATGTTTCAATATTATGAAATTGAAAAACTTTAAACTGACATTTTAAGAACTGAAAATGGGAAATTGTGAAATTAATAAATGTGTAAACAACAAAATGCAAAATCCATGTTTTCCATATTATCAAATTGAAAAAACTAAAAACGGACATTAGAAAAAATATCCAGTGTTGGGGGGTAGTGATCATGTTGAACAGTAACCTATAAGACTAGCATTAGAATAATTGCATGACATGTAAAACACAAATTGTAAAAAATCCATGTTTCAATATTAACAAATAGAACAAAAAACACTAAACTGAAATTTAAAAAACTGTAAATGTGAATTTGGTAAATAGACAAATGTGAAAACAACAAATTCGAAAATCCATGTTTCTATATCATGAAATTGAAAAACTTTAAACTGACATTTTAAGAACTGAAAATGGGAAATTGTGAAATTAATAAATGTGTAAACAACAAAATGCAAAAATCCATGTTTTCCATATTATGAAATTGAAAAAACTAAAAACTGACATTAAAAAACTGAAAATGGGAAATTGGAAAATTGACATATGTATAAACAACAAAATGAAAAAAAAAATCCTTTTGGGTAGTGATCATGTTCTACAGTAACCTGTAAGACTAGCATAAGGATAGTTGCATGTACCTTATATGCTTTGGGTATGTGCATTAGCCTCTGGATTGGCTTAAGTTAGGTTTGGTAAAGTTAGGTTTAATGAGGTTAGGTATGTGACCTTGTTGTTTACTCTTTTAGGAAAATGTAAAAAAGTAAAATCTAAAAATAAAAATAAATCTTAAATTTAAAATGTAAAATCTGAAATCTTTAAATGAGGTTTCTGCTGGTTATGACAACACGTTTATGATTTAGTCAATGTTGATGTGTGGTATCCAATTACTGCTGACTTTGCATGATCATCACCCATTGTCTTGATCAACACCTTGGGGTTTCAAATTACTGCAGTGTTAGTTGTAGGAATAGAACTGTCCGCTCTCTGCCATGTCAGCAACATGACATCGGAAGGAACACCTGTGTAATATCCAATGACTGCTAACTTTATATAATCATCACCCATTGTCTTAATGAACACGTAGGGTTTCAAATTACTGCAGCGTAGTCATAGCAACAGAACTGTGTGCTCTCTGCCATGTCTGTAATATTACACAGGAAATAACAAGACGTCTTACTGTACATACCATCTCCTCAGTTTTAACATCTTAAGAACAAGTATTATTCTCTTTCAACTACAAATGACTCGTTAGAACACATTCATCCACCAAGCTAGATCCCTTGACCTGCTCTCAAATGGCATGTGCCTCGTGTACTAGGGTGTGTGCATTCGCCCTAACTTAACGTTACGTACGAACTAAACAGACTGTGACTTGTTAGCTCTTCTTGTGCACGTGCACAGGTGAACACTTTTGTGTTAGGTCATATTACACATGAACTTGCATTTTCTCACGTAAGTGCATTTCTCTGTTCCACAAGATACAAATTTGATTGCTGGATTGTATCCTGCACTGTTTATGCGATATAGCTTTGCCAGGTAGTTCTCTACATATAGCAATTTTACCACTGCTCTACCTAAGCCTTTTGCTCTTTTGGCTTTCTTACAGTCGAGTGTGTGATAGACAGCATTAAGTGTATATCAAACCCAGTTCACCTTTTGTATTTGTAATCCAAGTAATAATTTGAAAAGTCACAAATGTAATCAGTTTTAAACCTTATCTCTGTTTTTGTTTTGTTTAATATGTTTATGACATGCATATTAACCTGAAATCGAACCCTCTGGTGAAAAGGCTAACAGCTTAACCACTGCACCACCATGCCCTTGTTTCTTAGTTCAACTCGTTCTAGGTCTCAGACCTGGAAATCGAGTTAAGACTACCAATACAAGAGCTAAAAGTGCTTACCATTGCAACACAAAAAATAAATAAATGAATAGCTGGTAACATTAGACAACCGGAAATGATTATATTTCTGTTAGCAATGCATTTCGTCATCAGCCTACTGTCTGAGCACTGACAGCAACACAGTTTAGTTTAGAACAAGCGAGTGTGTGTGTGTATTGATTATTAGCTTCAAGTATTTAAAGCTTGTTGTGTGTAGCGATCATTTTGTCTCGGTAACCACTGAGCATTTTTGTGTTTTAGCTATCCTCTTTAACCAATCAAATAAAGATAGTCTACTCTTAATTCTTGATAAATCAGAGTTTGCGTACACCGTTTCTCATTTATTAACCCATACCTGCAACCTATACTCTCTCTATACTACAGTTTGATCTGAAAACAAGTTTCAATGGTAAAAGACTTGTCAGTCACAATACATGTAGCCTACACTAATTCTTTCTCTACCTAGCTATGTTTCATCACACATGGTAAACATCTCACATGTTCGTACCCGATTATTAGTTTATAAAATCTCAGGTCAATGACCTTGATGTATTGGGTACTTTTGGTAAATGCATTGGCCATGGGAAAGGGTTGACCATTCTAAGTCCTATGACACCTCACATGTTAATATTCAATTATTAGTTTATAAAATCTTAGGTCAATGACCTTTTCTTTTGAATCTTTTGGGTAAATTCGTTGGTCATGGAAAAGGGTTGACCATCCTGAGTCCCATGACACCTCACTTGACCCTCTCTGATTATTAGTTAGCGAGATATTAACAAAAGTGTAGTTAGACCCTTTTAACAAAAATAATAATAGATTCAAAAACAAAATGTCACCTCAAGTCCAACGACCTCCAATACAAGTCCCATAGCCTTATTGGTTCATGAAATGTTAAAAAGCTAATTACCTATTACTTTTGGATCTGTTGGTAATTTAAAAATAAATAACTCATTTATAAATCTGTATTCAAAAAGCCCGCCCTCTTACAAAAACCCCAAGTGCACATGCGTAAAAACAAAAACAAAAACATAAATGTTAATTCATAGTAGCGATCGGCTCTTTGCTTGCGTATCATGTGGAACAACGTTTTAATTTCATTATAGCATTAGGGGTCATGAGCCAGTCAAAAGGGACCGGTCTAAAGGGATTAGTCAAAATGGACCCGTCAACAAGGACCCGTCCACAGGGACTCGTCCACAAGGATCCGTCAACAATGACCCAACAACAATGACCGTCCACAGGTTCCCGTCCACAGGGACTCGTCCACAGGGACCCATTCACATGGGCCTGCGTGTGCGTGCAAGTGAACATACGATTACGTCAGCAAATCATCTCACCTAGTTTCAAATTTAGACACTACGGCGTGTGCAACACACAGGAAGTGCGTGGGAACATACGATTACGTCAGCTAAACATGAACTCACTTGTCTGTTGTAAGAGTATCACTTTAGTAGTGACATCAAGCAGCAAAAGACGTTTTCTTACACTCAATCCATCATTATGGTAAGCTCTTTTTTTTCTTATCATCATGGAAAGTTCTTAGAATAAAATGATATATATATAGTGATTCTGGTCACTTATAGCTAAACTGTAATAGACATTTTTTTTGTTTCTTTATAGGCTACTACAATAAACATTCTCAATGCTATGGGACAGAACTGCGGATTGGAGAGAAAAAAAGCTCACTGAATTACCAATGCATACTCCATTCCGTATCATCAACATTCAAAAAGTGGACACAATGTATGGTGAACGTGTACTATGTGTTAGTGAAAATTTTCAGACATTCCTTCCTACACGTTTTAATGATATGTCAGAAAGTGTGCTTGAGGATCTAAATCATGGTGGACATTCTCTATATCTAATTTATGAGGGTATAAAAACAATAGATGTATTGAACATTCTGTCTTTGAAGTTAGGTTAGACTAGGTTAGGTAAAGTGGGATTTGGTTAGGTTAGGTATGAATCAAAAGCCAACTCCTGTCAGTTTTGCTTCACAAGGTTGAGTGTACCCCATTCCAACTATCAGACCAGAAAATAAATTTCTTGGCAAAGCTAGGACTCAGACCGAGGACTCCACAGTGGCATCCAAGAATTCTACCACTTAATCATCAAGTGAATGATATATTGACTGGTCTTGATTGTACATGATTAATCAATAATTACATAATAATAATAATAATAATAATAATAATAATAGCAATAAATATTCCATTTAACGACTACACGGCCGACCTCCCCCTGTGACGTTATTCACGGTCTCAGGACATGGCGGCCATCTTGCGCATTAGCCCCTGCCCCAGCTCTGACTGACCCCTCCATAAGAATAACATAGAGTGATTGCGCGCGGCGGCCATCTTGCGCATTAGCCCCTGCCCCAGCTTCGGCTTATCTTACCTACTTGCCGCCAATCTCAAACTGTATAATCCAGCGGAAGAGTATGAGACCACGGAAGAAAAGCCATGCACACCCAAATGTACGGGGAATCATTATATATGCACGCAGAGAGTCCACAGAAAGGCCAACACCAGTTTGAAAGGAAACAAGATAGCCAGCTTGCAGATCCAAGGGGAACGAGGAATGAATGCAGCTGCCAGTTGGGAGAGTTTTATGAGCAGTTAAGGGAAGCAGCAAGGGAACTCCGAGCAATGAATGAAGCTCTGAGGAAAGAGAACGACGAAATAAGAGACGGTAGACCGACCCGAATGGAGGGGGAGGGAAACGACCCACTGCCCGGGAGCACAGACCGCCTAACGTAAACACTGTCTACAAGGTCGATGCAATCAGAAAGAGGCTCGAAAGAATTCACTTGTAAAATGAATTTTTCAAACTTAGCTGGGGGAAGATGTGCCCAAGTGGACACCGTGGACACGGCTGACTGGCATCGAACCAGGGTCTTTATAAAGGAAAGACCGGGTCTATGATTCTTCTAAGGATCGAACCATTGATGTCTGAGGGGGAACAGCCACAGTGAACCCGAGGAACAATGAGATAATGACAGTATATAATAATAATTGCTTAATTCCACGTCCAGAACGGGAATTTTAAGCAATATAAGTTGGAATATTGTATAAAAATGCAAAGCAGTATACGGATATGCTAGCGAGAGCAACAGGAAAGAGCCAACTTGACATTTTGACAAAGCGGAGTTGAAAGTGGGCAGGGCAGACGTGACGCCAGCGCACTATTCCTTGGCGACAGTAGGGGAGAAGGCCGTGATTAACGACGAAGCCTGTATGTGTTTTTGAGTCTATTCACACATGTACTGCGCGGGGGCACGGATAAGTCTCGTAGCCGAAGGGGATTCCCTCGGGTAGCGTCATAACGCCATGGAAGAAAGCAATTAATTTTAATTAATAAATTGGACGAAGGAATTGCCAGCACGCAAGTGAATTAGGAACCTCCATGAATAGACGAGCAAGAATCACACTTCACCTCGTCAGAAAATGCATTATTTAAGAAGAAAGTCGCGCCTGAAATTCGAGTGGACTACTTTTCGTCAGAAACCTTTATATGAGAGATGAAGGAGGAGGCAGTCAGTTCTTCTTGACTCAACTTGTGGAACAACATGCTGCTCGACCACGCGGAGAAAGTGCGCGAAATTTATAAGTAGTGTCGTTCAGTATCTTTGTGATGAACAATGAAAGGCGCATCATGCAGCATAATAAAAGTAATTCTGCATTAATGTTATAAATAGTCTACAGCAGACGTATAAGCAGACAATATACGCGACTAAATAATCAGTACATTTCAGGATGATTTTTATAGACAATGAACCTATCCACAGGGAGCGTTATAATATTTAAAATAACACATATAATTGTAATTAATACTACAGCTTTACGGGTACCTGGAAGGCATCACAAGTATTTGTGATTTATGATTGAGCAACTTTGCAAGATAGAAGATAGAAGCTGTAGGAGACGGGAGATGAGCACACATACGCGAGATAGACTTTCGGAGGAGACAGGCGGTTGTCAGAATTTAGCTGCGTCGCATCTCTGAAGTCAGGCAATTAGTGGAAATCCAAGCAAGGATCCGTGTGTAAATGGTGTGTAGAGTTATTTTACAGTGATCATTAAAAGTGTTTATGTTTATATGTTAAAAGAATGTGTGTTGTTTCAAAAGTGTAAAATGCCAGTAGTGCAAGATATAATTACCATGTGCAAACGATATGCAATGTGTCGTATGAAGAGTGTCATGATGGCTTAAAAGTAAGCAAGATGGTGGGCAAATTGCTGTCATGTTGTACTAACCCAGCAAGATTGAAAGTGAGTACCATTCCAATATTTTGATATGATTTAATAGCTCACCATACAACAAATCATTTCCTCAAATATTAAGAATTAACAGTCATTTGTGTACGAGCTCACATCCCTCGTATTTTTATAAATATATGGCTTTGAGGATGTTAAGCTTACGACCATTTGGGCGTAAGACGTTGATGAAAGTAACGGTAACGTTAACTAATAATAATAAGAAGAAGAACCTGAGGTCGGGGTCAATAATAAATATGTAAATCGGCATATTGATGCCTATAGAACGTGCAAAGTGTGTCATATCCATTGTAAGAGTACTGTGTTATTGAGAAAAGTGAGAAAGAGAGATATAATAGCGAGATAAAGAGAGTTTTTCAGTGTCATTGAAATGTTAGATAAATGTTTTATAATGTTATATTCTATATGGCTGTATTTGAGAGCCATTAAGGTAGTCAATGTAAGTGCCAGTAAATTAATACTTGTTTTGGAGCTACGTAAAACCTTGGCTTATAAGTAAATGTATGGAGGACATGAGTGCTTTAAAAATTGAGTAATCTGAAAGAAGTATTGTTTTAGCCACGATCAGCGAGCATGTAACGTAGAATCAAGAGATTTGAGTCTATAAATTGCAGGGACCATCCAAGAATAGTTCGCGCGTTGACGAATCTAGTAGGCCAATCTTCGAATCTACGATGTGGTATCGCCTTAGAGCATACATGTGTATTCGCAACAGAGTTGGGGCAGAGCCTGTCTGTATCCCACTGTTAGCAGAGTCTTCACTGCCAGGGAAAACCATTAGACACCCTAGGTACGCCAGTATAGTAATTGATCTGCCCATAGAGGTAAGATAAGGTTCTTCGAGTAGAAAACAGTTGATTTCCTCTAGATATATTCGTGCCCGGACAGTGAGATAACAGTTTGAAACACAGCTGGTACGCGCACAGAGCCACTGATTACGTCCATAGAACGGCGAAGCTATTTTGTGATCCATCCCTCGCTATGAATACTAATTAGGAGCCAAATGAGCCCATTAAATAACCTAAGTGTAGGTATTAAATACTTAGATCGACTCAATTCGTAATGGCACAATCTAATCAGGTACCTCTAGCAGATCTGCACCATTGAGTGAGCACATGGCCAAGTTATTTGCAGGAAGTCGGTCAGGGTGGCAGGTAGAGGCCACAGACCCGGCAGCCATCTTGAAGAGGGTGGTCCGTGACGAATCTTTTGTTCACACCAAGGGGAGTCAATTTGACTGGATCCCTTTCTCATTTCTTTTAAGATTGTAGTGGGACACTGAAGAATCTCGATATATCGAAAAGTAATTGAAATATGCTTGATATTATGGTATCAAATGAATTATATGAATTGTTTCCATGCGTATAGAATGTGGGAATGAAGTAATTGAATAAGATTTGGCCAAGTTATTGTCTGAGGACAAATTAACTGCACCAAATAAATAGATGTATTTTTGTAAAGAGTAATTACCCAGTTCATGCTAATTTATTCAGACGGGTAGCGTAATTTAACGATACGACACGTTTGTAATGATAATAATGATACGACCAGACC
Organism: Meconema thalassinum; assembly: GCA_946902985.2. NCBI lineage: Eukaryota > Metazoa > Arthropoda > Insecta > Orthoptera > Tettigoniidae > Meconema > Meconema thalassinum. Next base: position 199,253,104 of record OX336395.1, read on the forward strand.
CAGAAGATTGTTGTATTGTGAAGCTATAAAATTTCAATAACTATGTGTATTTTGGAGTGAAAGGTATACCACTTCAGCGTTTGAAACTTATGGGAAAAGAAGACGATATGCGCGGAAAAGCAACACATGTTAAGCAAGGCATAAGCTAATGAAATCAATGTGATTCAAGGGAAATGTTCCGTTTCAAAATGGATAAATATTTAATAATTGCACATAACTGTTATTTAAATGTAATTTGTGTTTATTGTGTTGTGATATGCAAATTTGAGTTAAAATGTGCCACGTGGGTAGATTATTGGCTGAGGAATAACCTAACCACCAAGGGAAGACGATTAAGAAAAGGAGGTAGATTTTGGACTGGAGAAAAAGGATAGGAAAATAGGAGGAGAGTCCCACAAAAGTTATAAATTTAACCTTAAATGCAATTAGAGGCGGTTTCCACCGCAAATCCGCTCTCGGATACCTAAAGTGGGTAAGAGCTTGGTCCAAGCTGACGGGAAACACAGCTAGAACTTGGGCGGTTTGCAAGAGAGTGGCTTTAATGTAATCCCTCTCAAGCATGTATCTGCCTACTATGGGGAAGAGTGATGGTCTGGCAAGACTGAGATTAACAATTTTATTGTATGCCTGTTCAAAGCAATTCGTTTTTGCAAAGTAATTCGAAGAATGCCAATAATTTGAATCAGGTTTGGTAATTACAGTTCTCGAAATTATGGAGTTCCTGAAAAGGCGACCAAGTGCTTCCAAGAAGGATAATGATAAAAAAAAATTATATCTTGGGGAGTAATTTTGGTAAATGAACCAATGGTTGCATTTGGAAATGGCTAAGCTTTTACTCAGCGAGGAGCCGGCTAAAAGGTTAGACAAAGAGAAACACTTATCATTTAGAAAACTGACCATAAGTTTTTCGGAGAGGATCTCCACAAGCAGGTAGCTGGCGTAGCGAGCTTTACTTGCCTTACTGGCCAGTTAGAAATAGCTATTAAAGCTAAGAGAAACTTTAACGAGATTACCACTAAGAGTTCTTGCTCAAATGCAACAAGTGGTGAAAGCCCTATTAATGGATTTAATGGCATTGAGTAGGGAGAGCCAAGGAGGACAGGATCTTGCCTAACCGTTTTACTAGAAAAATGAGAAAGCGAAAAGAAACGCTTAATTTATTTAAGAATTCAAAAGAAGTTAATAACTTTAACAAATATATATTTTCAATTTGGTTACTAATTTTTGGGTCACAGACCTCAGAAAACATTAAACGTTTGCTCCAGGCAATTGACAATTGATTGGGTTTCAAACCTTATATATATGTCCTAAAATCTTTATAAGATTTAAAAAGACAAATGAAGTAATTAAAGTTTAAACATTAAATTGCGTACAAGGAGTGTACTATAAGAAATTTCTGAAAGAATATTCTAGAGAGAGTGACAACTTCGAAAATACCAATAAGAAAAACATGAAGAATAAGATAGAAGTTCCTACAACTTCTTATATTTGTGCAAAATTACTTTATAACAATTATACAAAAGAGAGCAGGTCACTTACGGTGAAACCTGAAGAGAAAGTCAAAAGGAAGGTTCCAGACTTCCTATGTTTAAGTAGGAATCACGAGCCAAATGGGGCAGTTTCCATTTCGTGAGACCTAGAAATAACTCACTCAAGAGTTGAAAGTTTTGTTTTCCCTGATTATAGGGAAGAAACAATGGAAGCTTAAACCGTGTATAAAACACGTAGTTATACAGAGTTTAATTAAATGATAAACAAGCAAAAATTGAAGGGCACTTCGTTATAGTGACACCTTATAGAAAAGTTACAATTTTATTAATATGGTTTGTTAGTAGAAGGTTGAGGAAAGATAATTGGGATTTAGGATCAATGTTCATGGCCTTATTTAATGTAAACGGACGATCGCGACGCGGTAGAAAAGTGGGACAAGCACTAGTTATCACTATAGTTTTTTAAATAGATGAAAAGTTCACTGTAGAGACACGAAAGTTTATGGAAAAAAAGTTATTGCAATGATGAAAATAACTGGTTGCACTATGTAGGCGAGAGTCTATTTCTTGAGAAAGTTGTAAATTACAATTAAATGTACCATAGAACATTCCATCGGTGGAAGAAATTTCGCTGTTGAGCATTAATTCAGAGGTAAGATTCTTCAATTATAAATAGTATTCTCACAAGTGAGTGAAAATTACCTGAAGGCAAGACTTGTAGATAAAGTACAGGATCTGGAAGGTTCCAGAACGATCTTTATAGAAGAATGGGGTCAAAGTTAATCCAGCGGAGGAACTAGCTTGGTAATTTATAGACAGCGGGTATTAGATAATATCCCACGTGGTGAGAAGATTTCTCATTTGACAAGCATAAGAAATGCTGCTTTTCACCAAGATCGGCTTAATTAGACAAAAGCCCAACATGGAAAATCCCGCGAAGGATGATTATTTCAACAAATCAGTAATTTCACACTGCCTATAAAAGATCGTTAAATGCATGAAGAAGTTAAAACCATGAAGATGAGGTTAAAACTTGAAGTTTGTACTTAACTTTGCTGCATGGCGAAGGTGAGGTTCTCCTTGATGGTTAAAGTTACCACATGGCGTGGAATCTAAAAAATGCCTCGTTAGGTCAGGAGGCTAGCTCTAGTTGAGCCTTAACTGAGTCGACGGCCGGCGCACAAGTGAGACCCACTCAGCGGAGCACAGAGAGTCCAAGGAAGGGAAAGGAGTGGGGGTAGGAGACAAAAGGAATACATATAAGCATGACCAACATTGTAAACTTAAATTCTCTTGAGGAAATGGTCTTCAAAGAGTTGATAGCAGGCGATACTAGCACAGCATGGTGAGTGAAAAAGTAGACGAAGTTCTCTTGCTCATGGAGATAATAGCTGGCGATGGCAGCAAAATCTGGTGGCCAGATTGAGAAGGAAGTCCTCCTGCACCAGGAAAAATTGAGGAGCTTCAGAGATTCGCTGCTAGATGACGCTAGGTGGCTCATGGAATATATATATCTAGAACAGACTCACAAAAGATATAGGCGACATGATAACCAAAGAGAAAATAGAAGATCACTGTTGGTGTTTGACAAAGAGGAAGGAATGAACATGCAAAGAACATTAAACTTTATACCTCTCGTACCGTGTATTCCAAGAATACACAATACTGGGAGGGGCAAACACCAACAGAGAACAAATAAGCAGTTAAACATTTAAAGGTAATGGAGCGATCAAAGACAGTGGTCTTGTGATCGGACCATTAATGGTCAAGATCTTGGCCACCCTGACTCTCCCATCTCTTCCAGGATAACACTCAGTCACTCTACCAGAAGTCCAAACTAAAGGGGGTGAAACATCCCTAACCAAGACCAAGTCCCCCACTTTAATGTCGGGACTGGAAAGAAACCACTTCTGTCTCCGTTGCAAGGAAGTTAAATATTCCAAGTTCCACCTCTTCCAAAAGGAATTACGGAGGGTTTCAAGTTTACGCCAAACGATAGGTAGATTAGAATCCCTGTAAGAATTGGTAAGAGGAGGAGGGGCATTAAGAGAAGTGCCGATAAGGAAGTGACCAGGTGTGAGTGGAAGCAAGTCATCAGGGTCATTGGAAAGCGAGGTTAATGGGCGAGAATTAACAACACCCTCAATCAGAACGGATAGTGAATTGAATTCTTCGTAAGTCAAAATTCGATTACCTAAGACTTTTCTTAAATGACGTTTAGTGAGCTTTACGCAAGATTCCCACCTACCACCGTGATGAGGAGCGTAGGGAGGTATAAAGCGCCATTTGAAACCCTTTGAATAGGAAAAATTAGAAATTTGTTCCATGGCAGGAGAGGAAGTGAGAGCTTTCTTCCACAGGGAAGCTGCACCCTGAAAAGTGGAAGCGTTATCAGAGAACATCTCTGAAGGAACACCACGCCTAGCAGTGAAGCGAGAGACAGCTGATAAAAAGTAAGAAGTAGAAGCATTCGTTACTGGTTCCAAGTGGATTGCGCCGGTAACCATGCAAACAAAGAGAGAAACATAAAGCTTACCAAACAATTTGCGTTTAGCTTCAGGAGAATTTCGTTGATATTGGAACGGACCCATATAGTCCACACTAGTTAAAGCAAATGGGCGTATAGGAGAAGAGCGAAAAGAGGGCAGGTCGCTCATTAATTGAGTATTGATTTTAGGTTTCGCTTTGAAACAAGGAATGCACTTATGAATTACAGAAGATACTTCATGAATTCCATTTATGATCCAGTACTTTTCCCTTAAGAGGCAAAGCGATGTGCGTGTGCCAACATGCAGATTACGATAATGAAAGTCACGTATGATTAAGGAAGTTACGTGATGTTTCGAAGGCAAAATAACGGGATACTTTTTGTCCTCAGAGAGCAAAGATTGCGAGAGCCTTCCACCTACCCTGAGTAACCCATGGTCATCAAGGAACGGGGCCAAAGCACGAAGACGACTGGATTTGGGAAGATCCCTTTTAGTAGAAAGTAAAGACAATTCAGAAGGAAAGGCTTCTTGCTGTGTCAGTTGTAAAACCTTAATGGTAGCGAGATTCAATTCATGATTGGTAAGGTGTGGTTTAGGGAGAAGAGGTTGGTCAACCACAAGATATTTCCATCTAAGGAGATAGGCGACAATTCGTATTAATTTATGAAAAGAAGAATAGCGGGACAACAAGGGATGAGAAGCGTTGGAAACAAGACACGAAGCAATAGATAGAGGTACTTTAGCGTCAGGCAAGTTGGAGTTTGTAGCTGGAGGTTTAGAAGGCCATGAAGGAGAGTCTTCGATTAACCACGAGGGCCCATGCCAGTACAATTGGGAAGCTGCCAATTGAGAGGGTAAACAACCACGAGAGATAATATCGGCTGGATTATCAGCACTGGGCACATGCCTCCATTGACATCCAGAAGAAAGAGTTTGAATTTTGGAAACTCTGTTTGCAACAAAAGTTTGCCAGTGAGAGGGGTTCTTGGCGATCGAAGAAAGGGTGATCATGGAATCGCTCCAGAGATAGATTTCCGAGAATCCGACTTTTAATACTTCCCGCAATTTCTTAACAAGTTCTGCAGCCATGAGTGCAGCGCACAATTCAAGCCTAGGCAAAGTGATGGTTTTAAGAGGAGCGACCTTCGATTTGGCACAAACATGGTTGGAAACTGAAGATCCATAGAATGAACCGTGATAAACTAAATATGCGCAGCAACCGTAAGCTTTTTCGGAACTGTCCGCGAACACATGGAGGAAGAAGGATGCATTAGAATGAGCGTTAATTAAATTCCTAGGAATTTCAATAAGGGAAAGATCCAGCAAATTGCTGCGAAACGAGAGCCAACGATTAAGAAAAGAAAGAGGGACAGTGTCATCCCATTCACTTTTGAGCGACCACAGCTCTTGCATGAAGAGTTTGGCTATAACGATAACTGGGGCAAGGAATTGAAGGGGATCAAAATTTTTTGCAATTTCAGAGAGAATTTGTTTTTTTGTATTAGGAATCTCTTCTGCGAGCGAAACTTTATAGATAAGAGTGTCAGTGCTAGTGCACCAATGAACTCCTAGAGTTTTTATAGATTCGGAGTTTCCACAAATTTCAACAGAAGAAGGGTCTACGTCTTCGATGGGAAACTGGGCGAGAAACTCAGGGGAGTAGGAATTCCACTTATGAAGTGGGAAACCTCCATTCCTTAGCAATGCCTGAAGTTCTAAAGACACAAAAGAAGCTTCCTCCAAAGTGGGGAAGGACTGCAAATAATCATCAACATAGAATGACGTAGTTAGTGCCTCAGAGGCTTTGGAATTAAATAAATGACCATCTTGTGGGGCTAGCAAGCGTAGGGATCGGATAGCAAGGAAAGCAGAGGGTTTTAAGCCATAAGTAACCGTTTTAAGCGAAATACCTTAATGGGCTTGCTAATTTCATCACGCCACAAGATTCTTTGGAGATCTCGTTGTTCCGGTTGAATTAACACTTGACGGTACATCTGTTTTATATCAGCTATAACAGCTATGGGAAATAATCGAAAGTTTAAGAGTATAGCAGATAGATCTGACTGAATAGCAGGACCAGAGTAAAGGGTGTCGTTAAGGTTGTTGCCATTAACGTCGGGTGATGAACCATTGAAAACAACTCGGATTTTATCCTTTACAAGAGGGTTTTTCCACACGGGATGATGATTTAAATAAACCGTTTCAATTGGGGGCTGCAATTCATCATCAGATTTGTTAACAACTTCCATATGATCTAAGCTTTCATACTCATCCATGAAATCAGTGTACTGCTGTTTAACAAGAGGTTCTTTCTTGAATTTGCTCTCGATAGCAAAGAGGGCTTTTCGAGCTTTGGGTTGAGAGTTAATAAGTTTGGGAGGATTATGTAATCTTGGCATTTGAACAACGAACCGGCCATCAGAAGAACGAGTGGTGGTGTTCAAAAAAGTTGATCACAGAATTCATTTTCTGAAGAGGTTACATTAGGAGGATCAACGATTTCAAGCTTCCAGAACTGTTCCAGGTCAGTATTGGAGAAGTAACATTGCGATGCAGGTTGGGGAGAATAATGGGGAAGTTGACCTGTGACGATCCATCCAAAATTAGTGTCTCTGGCGACCACGTTTGAGGATAGCTTGCGAACCTGTTTACGAAGGCAATTCCAGAAAACATTGGCACTAAAGAGTATGTCAATAGGGTTTTGCATGTTGAACAAAGGATCGGCTAGCCTTAAATGCGAGGGAATGTTTAACCCTGAAATATCCACAGAGTGACTTGGAGTGTCTCCTCCAATGCTATTGAGAATTAGACAATTAAGTTTAAGAAAGTTGTTTCTATGACAAGTATCTCTTATAGTTAGCTTTGAGAATTGTAAAGCTTGCGATTTTGAGCTGTTGATGCCTGACACATTGATAGAAGTGGGGTTTACAGGTAGACCTATTTTTCTAATCAAGGAATTAGACACAAAATCATGAGTTGCCGCTGAATCTAGAAGACCGCGTGCACGGACCCAGTTGCCAAAGTTATCCTGAACTTCGATTTGGACAGTAGACAACAATACTTGAGCACTGCGAATGGACTTGGCATTTTGAATATACGATGAAGCATTAGAACTGTTAGCACTATCATTTTTCGGAGAAGTAGATGCTGTCGATGACCTTTCCTGATCATGACGATGTAGCAAAGTGTGATGAGCCTTTTCACAATGGTAGCAAAGTCTTGTGGACTTGCAATTAGAAGCAGAATGAGTAGGCGCTAGGCAATTGAAGCAATGTTTATTCTGGGAAACTAATTTTCTTCTGTCGTCGACTGACATTTCTTTAAAGGATTTACAGAGGTATAGGGCATGGGGATCTTTACAAAGTATGCACTTTAAAGGTTCGTTTAAACTCTTGCGAGGTTCGCTTTGAGTGTTTAAAACAAGAGAGCTAGCAACACGACGTTCACTAGACCTAGTTGGGTAACCAGTAGTGTTTGATTTAAATTTAGATGAGCTGAACCCGGGTTTTTGGGTATTAGACGCTAAGCGTTCGCTTTTAGGTTTGATAGACATTAATTCAAATTTAGAACTAGGAGATGAGGGTTCACTTTGATTAGCTAAAGCGGTTAAGAGCTGGCATCCGGCATTTATGAAAGTGACTAAATGCTCGTAAGAGTAGTCGTCTTCTTTAGAAAGTTCAATTTCCCAAGCTTTGAGGGTAGCAGCATCAACTTTAGAAACCACTAAATGTATTAGGAAAGTATCCCAATGTTCAGTAGGTTGATCTAATTTGGACAGAGCCTTAACGTGAAGTTGGGTAGTGTCAACTAGAGTACGCAAACTAGTGACGTCATTGTGCTGTGACGCAGGTAGGTTGAATAGAGCCTTCATATGGCGTTGAATACGTAACCGTAAATTTCCATATCTTTCTTTTAATAAGTTAAAAGCAATGGGGTAATTTTCGGCACGTAGAGGAAGTGCTTCGACTAACTGCAAAGCTTGACCTCGGAGGATAGATCTCAAGTAATGAAACTTGTAAATGACTTGAATGTCTTCATTGTCATGTACAAGGGAGCAAAATAATTCATAGAAAGAATCCCAAGTAGATTCATCTCCAGAGAAATGGGGTAAATCAATTTTAGGTAAAATTGGTTTGGGCTTGTGAGTACCATCACGGAAAGAAGTTTGTGGTTCGTGAAGGGAACCAAGAACAGAAGCGTTCTTTTTCTGCTCCTCTTCGAGTTGGCGTATTATTTTGAAAGCAGAACCTATGCCTTCGTAATATTGGTTTTCTACTTCGACACGATCTTCGGTTTGATTGAGCATACAAGTTTCCATTTCAGTTTGAATGTTACAATAATTTTCATAAGAACGTTCAAAATCCCTTACAGGATGTTTCAATAAGTCTAATTGAGCTTCTGAGGGATCTAACTCTTTTATGTACTTTCTGAATCGGGTAATTTGCCCTTTATAGGATGCTCGTTTAGAAGTATGTTTTTCATCCTTATCCTTATCAGTAGGAGCCATGTTAAAGAAAATAGATGAAAATGTAACTCACGAAACTGTGGAACCTTGGAAATGCTGTCAAGCTGGCAGCAGCGAATAAGTTGAAAGAAAGGGACACACCACGGGAGACAGGAGCGGCCTCTTTCCCCTTCACAGGCTTTGCATGATGTAGTTATAGCTGAAAGGTTCAAAGCAGATATTAATAATTTGCAAAGTATTGCCAAATGACTCTTGACAAAGAATAGAAATAGAAAATGGACTCCCCCGGGTTTAGGCACCAAATTTTGGGTAGATTATTGGCTGAGGAATAACCTAACCACCAAAGGAAGATGATTAAGAAAAGGAGGTAGATTTTGGACTTGAGAAAAAGGATAGGAAAATAGGAGGAGAGTCCCACAAAAGTTATAAATTTAACCTTAAATGCAATTAGAGGCGGTTGCCACCGCAAATCCGCTCTCGGATACCTAAAGTGGGTAAGAGCTTGGTCCAAACTGACGGGAAACACAGCTAGAACTTGGGCGGTTTGCAAGAGAGTGGCTTTAGTGTAATCCCTCTCAAGCATGTATCTGCCTACTATGGGGAAGAGTGATGGTCTGGCAAGACTGAGATTAACAATTTTATTGTATGCCTGTTCAAAGCAAATCGTTTTTGCAAAGTAATTCGAAGAATGCCAATAATTTGAATCAGGTTTGGTAATTACAGTTTTCGAAATTATGGAGTTCCTGAAATGGCGACCAAGTGCTTCCAAGAAGGATAATGATAAAAAAAATTATATCTTGGGGAGTAATTTTGGTAAATGAACCAATGGTTGCATTTGGAAATGGCTAAGCTTTTACTCAGCGAGGAGCCGGCTAAAAGTTTAGACAAAGAGAAACACTTATCATTTAGAAAACTGACCATAAGTTTTTCGGAGAGGATCTCCACAAGCAGGTAGCTGGCGTAGCGAGCTTTACTTGCCTTACTGGCCAGTTAGAAATAGCTATTAAAGCTAAGAGAAACTTTAACGAGATTACCACTAAGAGTTCTTGCTCAAATGCAACAAGTGGTGAAAGCCCTATTAATGGATTTAATGGCATTGAGTAGGGAGAGCCAAGGAGGACAGGATCTTGCCTAACCGTTTTACTAGAAAAATGAGAAAGCGAAAAGAAACGCTTAATTTATTTAACAATTCAAAAGAAGTTAATAACTTTAACAAATATATATTTTCAATTTGGTTACTAATTTTTGGGTCACAGACCTCAGAAAACATTAAACGTTTGCTCCAGGCAATTGACAATTGATTAGGTTTCAAACCTTATATATGTCCTAAAATCTTTATAAGATTTAAAATGACAAATGAAGTAATTAAAGTTTAAACATTAAATTGAGTACAAGGAGTGTACTATAAGAATACTCTAGAGAGAGTGACAACTTCGAAAATAACAATAAGAAAAACATGAAGAATAAGATAGAAGTTCCTACAACTTCTTATATTTGTGCAAAATTACTTTATAACAATTATACTAAAGAGAGCAGATCACTTACGGTGTAACCTGATGAGAAAGTCAAAAGGAAGGTTCTAGATTTCCTATGTTAAAGTAGGAATCACGAGCCAAATGGGGCAGTTTCCATTTCGTGTGACCTAGAAATAACTCACTCAAGAGTTGAAAGTATTGTTTTCCCTGATTATAGGGAAGAAACAATGTAAGCTTAAACCATGTATAAAACACGTAGTTATACAGGGCTTAATTAAATGATAAACAAGCAAAAATGGAAGGGCACTTCGTTATAGTGACACCTTATAGAAAAGTTACAATTTTATTAATATGGTTTGTTAGTAGAAGGTTGAGGAAAGATAATTGGGATTTAGGATCAATGTTCATGGCCTTATTTAATGTAAACGGACGATCGCGACGCGGTAGAAAATTGGGACAAGCACTAGTTATCACTATAGTTTTTTAAATAGATGAAAAGTTCACCGTAGAGACACGAAAGTTTATGGAAAAAAGTTATTGCAATGATGAAAATAACTGGTTGCACTATGTAGGCGAGAGTCTATTTCTTGAGAAAGTTGTAAATTACAATTAAATGTACCATAGAACATTCCATCGGTGGAAGAAATTTCGCTGTTGAGCATTAATTCAGAAGTAAGATTCTTCAATTATAAATAGTATTCTCACAAGAGAGTGAAAATTACCTGAAGGCAAGACTTGTAGATAAAGTACAGGATCTGGAAGGTTCCAGAACGATCTTTATAGAAGAATGGGGTCAAAGTTAATCCAGCGGAGGAACTAGCTTGGTAATTTATAGACAGCGGGTATTAGATAATATCCCACGTGGTGAGAAGATTTCTCATTTAGCAAGCATAAGAAATGCTGCTTTTCACCAAGATCGGCTTAATTTGACAAAAGCCCAACATGGAAAATCCCGCGAAGGATGATTATTTCAACAAATCAGTAATTTCACACTGCCTATAAAAGATCGTTAAATGCATGAAGAAGTTAAAACCATGAAGATGAGGTTAAAACTTGAAGTTTGTACTTAACTTTGCTGCATGGCGAAGGTGAGGTTCTCCTTGATGGTTAAAGTTACCACATGGCGTGGAATCTAAAAAATGCCTCGTTAGGTCAGGAGGCTAGCTCTAGTTGAGCCTTAACTGAGTCGACGGCCGGCGCACAAGTGAGACCCACTCAGCGGAGCACAGAGAGTCCAAGGAAGGGAAAGGAGTGGGGGTAGGAGACAAAAGGAATACATATAAGCATGACCAACATTGTAAACTTAAATTCTCTTGAGGAAATGGTCTTCAAAGAGTTGATAGCAGGCGATACTAGCACAGCATGGTGAGTGAAAAAGTAGACGAAGTTCTCTTGCTCATGGAGATAATAGCTGGCGATGGCAGCAAAATCTGGTGGCCAGATTGAGAAGGAAGTCCTCCTGCACCAGGAAAAATTGAGGAGCTTCAGAGATTCGCTGCTAGATGACGCTAGGTGGCTCATGGAATATATATATCTAGAACAGACTCACAAAAGATATAGGCGACATGATAACCAAAGAGAAAATAGAAGATCACTGTTGGTGTTTGACAAAGAGGAAGGAATGAACATGCAAAGAACATTAAACTTTATACCTCTCGTACCGTGTATTCCAAGAATACACAATACTGGGAGGGGCAAACACCAACAGAGAACATAGAAGCAGTTAAACATTTAAAGGTAATGGAGCGATCAAAGACAGTGGTCTTGTGATCGGACCATTAGTGTTCAAGATTTTGGCCACCCTGACTCTCCCATCTCTTCCAGGATAACACTCGGTCACTCTACCAGAAGTCCAAACTAGAGGGGGTGAAACCTCCCTAACCAAGACCAAGTCCCCCACTTTAATGTCGGGACTGGAAAGAAACCACTTCTGTCTCCGTTGCAAGGAAGTTAAATATTCCAAGTTCCACCTCTTCCAAAAGGAATTACGGAGGGCTTCAAGTTTACGCCAAACGATAGGTAGATTAGAATCCCTGAAAGAATTGGGAAGAGGAGGAGGGGCAGAAAGAGAAGTGCCGATAAGGAAGTGACCAGGTGTGAGTGGAAGCAGGTCATCAGGGTCATTGGAAAGCGGAGTTAATGGGCGAGAATTAACAACACCCTCAATCAGAACGGATAGTGAATTGAATTCTTCGTAAGTCAAAATTCGATTACCTAAGACTTTTCTTAAATGACGTTTAGTGAGCTTTACGCAAGATTCCCATCTACCACCGTGATGAGGAGCGTAGGGAGGTATAAAGCGCCATTTGAAACCCTTTGAATAGGAGAAATTAGAAATTTGTTCCATGGCAGGAGAGGAAGTGAGAGCTTTCTTCCACAGGGAAGCTGCACCCTGAAAAGTGGAAGCGTTATCAGAGAACATCTCTGAAGGAACACCACGCCTAGCAGTGAAGCGAGAGACAGCTGATAAAAAGTAAGATGTAGAAGCATTCGTTACTGGTTCCAAGTGGATTGCGCCGGTAACCATGCAAACAAAGAGAGAAACATAAAGCTTACCAAACAATTTGCGTTTAGCTTCAGGAGAATTTCGTTGATATTGGAACGGACCCATATAGTCCACACCAGTTAAAGCAAATGGGCGTATAGGAGAAGAGCGAAAAGAGGGCAGGTCGCTCATTAATTGAGTATTGATTTTAGGTTTCGCTTTGAAACAAGGAATGCACTAATGAATTACAGAAGATACTTCATGAATTCCATTTATGATCCGGTACTTTTCCCTTAAGAGGCAAAGCAGAGTGCATGTGCCAAAATGCAGATTACGATAATGAAAGTCACGTATGATTAAGGAAGTTACGTGATGTTTAGAAGGCAAAATAACGGGATGTTTTTGTCCTCAGAGAGCAAAAATTGCGAGAGCCTTCCACCTACCCTGAGTAACCCATGGTCATCAAGGAACGGGGCCAAAGCACGAAGACGACTGGATTTGGGAAGATCCCTTTTAGAAGAAAGTAAAGACAATTCAGAAGAAAAGGCTTCTTGCTGTGTCAGTTGTAAAACCTTAATGGTAGCGAGATTCAATTCATGATTAGTAAGGTGTGGTTTAGGGAGAAGAGGTTGGTCAACCACAAGATATTTCCATCTAAGGAGATAGGCGACAATTCGTATTAATTTATGAAAAGAAGAATAGCGGGACAACAAGGGATGAGAAGCGTTGGAAACAAGACACGAAGCAATAGATAGAGGTACTTTAGCGTCAGGCAAGTTGGAGTTTGTAGCTGGAGGGTTAGAAGGCCATGAAGAAGAGTCTTCGATTAACCACGAGGGCCCATGCCAGTACAATTGGGAAGCTGCCAATTGAGAGGGTAAACAACCACGAGAGATAATATCGGCTGGATTATCAGCACTGGGCACTTGCCTCCATTGACATCCAGAAGAAAGAGTTTGAATTTTGGAAACTCTGTTTGTAACAAAAGTTTGCCAGTGAGAGGGGTTCTTGGCGATCCAAGAAAGGGTGATCATGGAATCGTTCCAGAGATAGATTTGCGAGAATCCGACTTTTAATACTTCCCGCAATTTCTTAACAAGTTCTGCAGCCATGAGTGCAGCGCACAATTCAAGCCTAGGCAAAGTGATGGTTTTAAGAGGAGCGACCTTCTATTTGGCACAAACAAGGTTGGAAACTGAAGATCCATAGAATGAACCGTGATAAACTAAATATGCGCAGCAACCGTAAGCTTTTTCGGAACTGTCCGCGAACACATGAAGGAAGAAGAATGCATTAGAATGAGCGTTAATTAAATTCCTAGGAATTTCAATAAGGGAAAGATCCAGCAAATTGCTGCGAAACGAGAGCCAACGATTAAGAAAAGAAAGAGGGACAGTGTCATCCCATTCACATTTGAGCGACCACAGCTCTTGCATGAAGAGTTTGGCTATAACGATAACTGGGGCAAGGAATTGAAGAGGATCAAAAATTTTTGCAATTTCAGAGAGAATTTGTCTTTTTGTATTAGGAAGCTCTTCTGCGAGCGAAACTTTATAGATAAGAGTGTCAGTGCTAGTGCACCAATGAACTCCTAGAGTTTTTATAGATTCGGAGTTACCACAAATTTCAACAGAAGAAGGGTCTACGTCTTCGAAGGGAAACTGGGCGAGAAACTCAGGGGAGTTGGAATTCCACTTATGAAGTGGGAACCCTCAATTCCTTAGCAATGAATGAAGTTCTAAAGACACAAAAGAAGCTTCCTCCAAAGTGGGGAAGGACTGCAAATAATCGTCAACATAGAATGACGTAGTTAGTGCCTCAGAGGCTTTGGAATTAAATAAATGACCATCTTGTGAGGCTAGCAAGCGTAGAGATCTGATAGCAAGGAAAGCAGAGGTTTTTAAGCCATAAGTAACCGTTTTTAAGCGAAATACCTTAATGGGCTTGCTAATTTCATCACACCACAAGATTCTTTGGAGATCTCGTTGTTCCGGTTGAATTAACACTTGACGGTACATCTGTTTTATATCAGCTATAACAGCAATGGGAAATAATCGAAAGTTTAAGAGTATAGCAGATAGATCTGACTGAATAGCAGGACCAGAGTAAAGGGTGTCGTTAAGGCTGTTGCCATTAACGTCGGATGATGAATCATTGAAAACAACTCGGATTTTATCCTTTACAAGAGGGTTTTTCCACACGGGATGATGATTTAAATAAACCGTTTCAATTGGGGGCTGCAATTCATCATCAGATTTGTTAACAACTTCCATATGATCTAAGCTTTCATACTCATCCATGAAATCAGTGTACTGCTGTTTAACAAGAGGTTCTTTCTTGAATTTGCTCTCGTTAGCAAAGAGGGCTTTTCGAGCTTTGGGTTGAGAGTTAATAAGTTTGGGAGGATTATGTAATCTTGGCATTTGAACAACGAACCGGCCATCAGAAGAACGAGTGGTGGTGTTCAAAAAACGTTGCTCACAGAATTCATTTTCTGAAGAGGTTACATTAGGAGGATCAACGCTTTCAAGCTTCCAGAACTGTTCCAGGTCAGTATTGGAGAAGTAACATTGCGATGCAGGTTGGGGAGAATAATGGGGAAGTTGACCTGTGACGATCCACCCAAAATTAGTGTCTCTGGCGACCACGTTTGAGGATAGCTTGCGAACCTGTTTACGAAGGCAATTCCAGAAAACATTGGCACTAAAGAGTATGTCAATAGGGTTTTGCATGTTGAACAAAGGATCGGCTAGCCTTAAATGCGAGGGAATGTTTAACCCTGAAATATCCACAGAGTGACTTGGAGTGTCTTCTCCAATGCTATTGAGAATTAGACAATTAAGTTTAAGAAAGTTGTTTCTATGACAAGTATCTCTTATAGTTAGCTTTGAGAATTGTAAAGCTTGCGATTTTGAGCTGTTGATGCCTGACACATTGATAGAAGTGGAGTTTACAGGTAGACCTAATTTTCTAATCAAGGAATTAGACACAAAATCATGAGTTGCCGCTGAATCTAGAAGACCGCGTGCACGGATCCAGTAGCCAAAGTTATCCTGAACTTCGATTTGGGCAGTAGACAACAATACTTGAGCACTGCGAATGGACTTGGCATTTTGAATATACGATGAAGCATTAGAACTGTTAGCACTATCATTTTTCGGAGAAGTAGATGCTGTCGATGACCTTGCCTGATCATGACGATGTAGCAAAGTGTGATGAGCCTTTTCACAATGGTAGCAAAGTCTTGTGGACTTGCAATTAGAAGCAGAATGAGTAGGCGCTAGGCAATTGAAGCAATAATTATTCTGGGAAACTAATTTTCTTCTGTCGTCGACTGACATTTCTTTAAAGGATTTACAGAGGTATAGGGCATGGGGATCTTTACAAAGTATGCACTTTAAAGGTTCGTTTAAACTCTTGCGAGGTTCGCTTTGAGTGTTTAAAACAATAGAGCTAGCAACACGACGTTCACTAGACCTAGTTGGGTAACCAGTAGTGTTTGATTTAAATTTAGATGAGCTGGACCCGGGTTTTTGGGTATTAGACGCTAAGCGTTCGCTTTTAGGTTTGATAGACATTAAATCAAATTTAGAACTAGGAGATGAGGGTTCACTTTGATTAGCTTAAGCGGTTAAGAGCTGGCATCTGGCATTTATGAAAGTGACTAAATGCTCGTAAGAGTAGTCGTCTTCTTTAGAAAGTTCAATTTCCCAAGCTTTGAGGGTAGCAGCATCAACTTTAGAAACCACTAAATGTATTAGGAAAGTATCCCAATGTTCAGTAGGTTGATCTAATTGGGACAGAGCCTTAACGTGAAGTTGGGTAGTGTCAACTAGAGTACGCAAACTAGTGACGTCATTGTGCTGTGACGCAGGTAGGTTGAATAGAGCCTTCATATGGCGTTGAATAAGTAACCGTAAATTTCCATATCTTTCTTTTAATAAGTTAAAAGCAATGGGGTAATTTTCGGCACGTAGAGGAAGTGCTTCGACTAACTGCAAAGCTTGACCTCGGAGGATAGATCTCAAGTAATGAAACTTGTAAATGACTTGAATGTCTTCATTGTCATGAACAAGGGAGCAAAATAATTCATAGAAAGAATCCCAAGTAGATTCATCTCCAGAGAAATGGGGTAAATCAATTTTAGGTAAAATTGGTTTGGGCTTGTGAGTACCATCACGGAAAGAAGTTTGTGGTTCGTGAAGGGAACCAAGAACAGAAGCGTCCTTTTTCTGCTCCTCTTCGAGTTGGCGTATTATTTTGAAAGCAGAACCTATGCCTTCGTAATATTGGTTTTCTACTTCGACACGATCTTCGGTTTGATTGAGAATACAAGTTTCTATTTCAGTTTGAATGTTACAATAATTTTCATAAGAACGTTCGAAATCCCTTACACGATGTTTCAACAAGTCTAATTGCGCTTCTGAGAGATCTAACTCTTTTATGTACTTTCTGAATCGGGTAATTTGCCCTTTATAGGATGCTCGTTTAGAAGTAAGTTTTTCATCCTTATCCTTATCAGTAGGAGCCATGTTAAAGAAAATAGATGAAAATGTAACTCACGAAACTGTGGAACCTTGGAAATGCTGTCAAGCTGGCAGCAGCGAATAAGTTGAAAGAAAGGGACACACCACGGGAGACAGGAGCGGCCTCTTTCCCCTTCACAGGCTTTGCACGATGTAGTTATAGCTGAAAGATTCAAAGCAGATATTAATAATTTGCAAAGTATTGCCAAATGACACTTGACAAAGAATAGAAATAGAAAATGGTTGCATTTGGAAATGGCTAAGCTTTTACTCAGCGAGGAGCCGGCTAAAAGTTTAGACAAAGAGAAACACTTATCATTTAGAAAACTGACCATAAGGTTTTCGGAGAGGATCTCCACAAGCAGGTAGCTGGCGTAGCGAGCTTTACTTGCCTTACTGGCCAGTTAGAAATAGCTATTAAAGCTAAGAGAAACTTTAACGAGATTACCACTAAGAGTTCTTGCTCAAATGCAACAAGTGGTGAAAGCCCTATTAATGGATTTAATGGCATTGAGTAGGGAGAGCCAAGGAGGACAGGATCTTGCCTAACCGTTTTACTAGAAAAATGAGAAAGCGAAAAGAAACGCTTAATTTATTTAACAATTCAAAAGAAGTTAGTAACTTTAACAAATATATATTTTCAATTTGGTTACTAATTTTTGGGTCACAGACCTCAGAAAACATTAAACGTTTGCTCCAGGCAATTGACAATTGATTAGGTTTCAAACCTTATATATGTCCTAAAATCTTTATAAGATTTAAAAAGACAAGTGAAGTAATTAAAGTTTAAACATTAAAATGAGTACAAGGAGTGTACTATAAGAAATTTCTGAAAGAATATTCTAGAGAGAGTGACAACTTCGAAAATAACAATAAGAAAAACATGAAGAATAAGATAGAAGTTCCTACAACTTCTTATATTTGTGCAAAATTACTTTATAACAATTATACAAAAGAGAGCAGGTCACTTACGGTGAAACCTGAAGAGAAAGTCAAAAGGAAGGTTCTAGACTTCCTATGTATAAGTAGGAATCACGAGCCAAATGGGGCAGTTTCCATTTCGTGAGACCTAGAAATAACTCACTCAAGAGTTGAAAGTATTGTTTTCCCTCATTATAGGGAAGAAACAATGTAAGCTTAAACCATGTATAAAACACGTAGTTATACAGAGATTAATTAAATGATAAACAAGCAAAAATGGAAGGGCACTTCGTTATAGTGACACCTTATAGAAAAGTTACAATTTTATTAATATGGTTTGTTAGTAGAAGGTTGAGGAAAGATAATTGGGATTTAGGATCAATGTTCATGGCCTTATTTAATGTAAACGGACGATCGCGACGCGGTAGAAAATTGGGACAAGCACTAGTTATCACTATAGTTTTTTAAATAGATGAAAAGTTCACCGTAGAGACACGAAAGTTTATGGAAAAAAAGTTATTGCAATGTTGAAAATAACTGGTTGCACTATGTAGGCGAGAGTCTATTTCTTGAGAAAGTTGTAAATTACAATTAAATGTACCATAGAACATTCCATCGGTGGAAGAAATTTCGCAGTTGAGCATTAATTCAGAAGTAAGATTCTTCAATTATAAATAGTATTCTCACAAGTGAGTGAAAATTATCTGAAGGCAAGACTTGTAGATAAAGTACAGGATCTGGAAGGTTCCAGAACGATCTTTATAGAATAATGGGGTCAAAGTTAATCCAGCGGAGGAACTAGCTTGGTAATTTATAGACAGCGGGTATTAGATAATATCCCACGTGGTGAGAAGATTTCTCATTTAGCAAGCATAAGAAATGCTGCTTTTCACCAAGATCGGCTTAATTTGACAAAAGCCCAACATGGAAAATCCCGCGAAGGATGATTATTTCAACAAATCAGTAATTTCACACTGCCTATAAAAGATCGTTAAATGCATGAAGAAGTTAAAACCATGAAGATGAGGTTAAAACTTGAAGTTTGTACTTAACTTTGCTGCATGGCGAAGGTGAGGTTCTCCTTGATGGTTAAAGTTACCACATGGCGTGGAATCTAAAAAATGCCTCGTTAGGTCAGGAGGCTAGCTCTAGTTGAGCCTTAACTGAGTCGACGGCCGGCGCACAAGTGAGACCCACTCAGCGGAGCACAGAGAGTCCAAGGAAGGGAAAGGAGTGGGGGTAGGAGACAAAAGGAATACATATAAGCATGACCAACATTGTAAACTTAAATTCTCTTGAGGAAATGGTCTTCAAAGAGTTGATAGCAGGCGATACTAGCACAGCATGGTGAGTGAAAAAGTAGACGAAGTTCTCTTGCTCATGGAGATAATAGCTGGCGATGGCAGCAAAATCTGGTGGCCAGATTGAGAAGGAAGTCCTCCTGCACCAGGAAAAATTGAGGAGCTTCAGAGATTCGCTGCTAGATGACGCTAGGTGGCTCATGGAATATATATATCTAGAACAGACTCACAAAAGATATAGGCGACATGATAACCAAAGAGAAAATAGAAGATCACTGTTGGTGTTTGACAAAGAGGAAGGAATGAACATGCAAAGAACATTAAACTTTATACCTCTCGTACCGTGTATTCCAAGAATACACAATACTGGGAGGGGCAAACACCAACAGAGAACATAGAAGCAGTTAAACATTTAAAGGTAATGGAGCGATCAAAGACAGTGGTCTTGTGATCGGACCATTAGTGTTCAAGATTTTGGCCACCCTGACTCTCCCATCTCTTCCAGGATAACACTCGGTCACTCTACCAGAAGTCCAAACTAGAGGGGGTGAAACCTCCCTAACCAAGACCAAGTCCCCCACTTTAATGTCGGGACTGGAAAGAAACCACTTCTGTCTCCGTTGCAAGGAAGTTAAATATTCCAAGTTCCACCTCTTCCAAAAGGAATTACGGAGGGCTTCAAGTTTACGCCAAACGATAGGTAGATTAGAATCCCTGAAAGAATTGGGAAGAGGAGGAGGGGCAGAAAGAGAAGTGCCGATAAGGAAGTGACCAGGTGTGAGTGGAAGCAGGTCATCAGGGTCATTGGAAAGCGGAGTTAATGGGCGAGAATTAACAACACCCTCAATCAGAACGGATAGTGAATTGAATTCTTCGTAAGTCAAAATTCGATTACCTAAGACTTTTCTTAAATGACGTTTAGTGAGCTTTACGCAAGATTCCCATCTACCACCGTGATGAGGAGCGTAGGGAGGTATAAAGCGCCATTTGAAACCCTTTGAATAGGAGAAATTAGAAATTTGTTCCATGGCAGGAGAGGAAGTGAGAGCTTTCTTCCACAGGGAAGCTGCACCCTGAAAAGTGGAAGCGTTATCAGAGAACATCTCTGAAGGAACACCACGCCTAGCAGTGAAGCGAGAGACAGCTGATAAAAAGTAAGAAGTAGAAGCATTCGTTACTGGTTCCAAGTGGATTGCGCCGGTAACCATGCAAACAAAGAGAGAAACATAAAGCTTACCAAACAATTTGCGTTTAGCTTCAGGAGAATTTCGTTGATATTGGAACGGACCCATATAGTCCACACCAGTTAAAGCAAATGGGCGTATAGGAGAAGAGCGAAAAGAGGGCAGGTCGCTCATTAATTGAGTATTGATTTTAGGTTTCGCTTTGAAACAAGGAATGCACTAATGAATTACAGAAGATACTCCATGAATTCCATTTATGATCCGGTACTTTTCCCTTAAGAGGCAAAGCAGAGTGCATGTGCCAAAATGCAGATTACGATAATGAAAGTCACGTATGATTAAGGAAGTTACGTGATGTTTAGAAGGCAAAATAACGGGATGCTTTTTGTCCTCAGAGAGCAAAAATTGCGAGAGCCTTCCACCTACCCTGAGTAACCCATGGTCATCAAGGAACGGGGCCAAAGCACGAAGACGACTGGATTTGGGAAGATCCCTTTTAGAAGAAAGTAAAGACAATTCAGAAGAAAAGGCTTCTTGCTGTGTCAGTTGTAAAACCTTAATGGTAGCGAGATTCAATTCATGATTGGTAAGGTGTGGTTTAGGGAGAAGAGGTTGGTCAACCACAAGATATTTCCATCTAAGGAGATAGGCGACAATTCGTATTAATTTATGAAAAGAAGAATAGCGGGACAACAAGGGATGAGAAGCGTTGGAAACAAGACACGAAGCAATAGATAGAGGTACTTTAGCGTCAGGCAAGTTGGAGTTTGTAGCTGGAGGTTTAGAAGGCCATGAAGAAGAGTCTTCGATTAACCACGATGGCCCATGCCAGTACAATTGGGAAGCTGCCAATTGAGAGGGTAAACAACCACGAGAGATAATATCGGCTGGATTATCAGCACTGGGCACTTGCCTCCATTGACATCCAGAAGCAAGAGTTTGAATTTTGGAAACTCTGTTTGTAACAAAAGTTTGCCAGTGAGAGGGGTTCTTGGCGATCCAAGAAAGGGTGACCATGGAATCGTTCCAGAGATAGATTTGCGAGAATCCGACTTTTAATACTTCCCGCAATTTCTTAACAAGTTCTGCAGCCATGAGTGCAGCGCACAATTCAAGCCTAGGCAAAGTGATGGTTTTAAGAGGAGCGACCTTCTATTTGGCACAAACAAGGTTGGAAACTGAAGATCCATAGAATGAACCGTGATAAACTAAATATGCGCAGCAACCGTAAGCTTTTTCGGAACTGTCCGCGAACACATGAAGGAAGAAGAATGCATTAGAATGAGCGTTAATTAAATTCCTAGGAATTTCAATAAGGGAAAGATCCAGCAAATTGCTGCGAAACGAGAGCCAACGATTAAGAAAAGAAAGAGGGACAGTGTCATCCCATTCACATTTGAGCGACCACAGCTCTTGCATGAAGAGTTTGGCTATAACGATAACTGGGGCAAGGAATTGAAGAGGATCAAAAATTTTTGCAATTTCAGAGAGAATTTGTCTTTTTGTATTAGGAAGCTCTTCTGCGAGCGAAACTTTATAGATAAGAGTGTCAGTGCTAGTGCACCAATAAACTCCTAGAGTTTTTATAGATTCGGAGTTACCACAAATTTCAACAGAAGAAGGGTCTACGTCTTCGAAGGGAAACTGGGCGAGAAACTCAGGGGAGTTGGAATTCCACTTATGAAGTGGGAACCCTCAATTCCTTAGCAATGAATGAAGTTCTAAAGACACAAAAGAAGCTTCCTCCAAAGTGGGGAAGGACTGCAAATAATCGTCAACATAGAATGACGTAGTTAGTGCCTCAGAGGCTTTGGAATTAAATAAATGACCATCTTGTGAGGCTAGCAAGCGTAGAGATCGGATAGCAAGGAAAGCAGAGGTTTTTAAGCCATAAGTAACCGTTTTTAAGCGAAATACCTTAATGGGCTTGCTAATTTCATCACACCACAAGATTCTTTGGAGATCTCGTTGTTCCGGTTGAATTAACACTTGACGGTACATCTGTTTTATATCAGCTATAACAGCAATGGGAAATAATCGAAAGTTTAAGAGTATAGCAGATAGATCTGACTGAATAGCAGGACCAGAGTAAAGGGTGTCGTTAAGGCTGTTGCCATTAACGTCGGATGATGAATCATTGAAAACAACTCGGATTTTATCCTTTACAAGAGGGTTTTTCCACACGGGATGATGATTTAAATAAACCGTTTCAATTGGGGGCTGCAATTCATCATCAGATTTGTTAACAACTTCCATATGATCTAAGCTTTCATACTCATTCATGAAATCAGTGTACTGCTGTTTAACAAGAGGTTCTTTCTTGAATTTGCTCTCGTTAGCAAAGAGGGCTTTTCGAGCTTTGGGTTGAGAGTTAATAAGTTTGGGAGGATTATGTAATCTTGGCATTTGAACAACGAACCGGCCATCAGAAGAACGAGTGGTGGTGTTCAAAAAACGTTGCTCACAGAATTCATTTTCTGAAGAGGTTACATTAGGAGGATCAACGCTTTCAAGCTTCCAGAACTGTTCCAGGTCAGTATTGGAGAAGTAACATTGCGATGCAGGTTGGGGAGAATAATGGGGAAGTTGACCTGTGACGATCCACCCAAAATTAGTGTCTCTGGCGACCACGTTTGAGGATAGCTTGCGAACCTGTTTACGAAGGCAATTCCAGAAAACATTGGCACTAAAGAGTATGTCAATAGGGTTTTGCATGTTGAACAAAGGATCGGCTAGCCTTAAATGCGAGGGAATGTTTAACCCTGAAATATCCACAGAGTGACTTGGAGTGTCTTCTCCAATGCTATTGAGAATTAGACAATTAAGTTTAAGAAAGTTGTTTCTATGACAAGTATCTCTTATAGTTAGCTTTGAGAATTGTAAAGCTTGCGATTTTGAGCTGTTGATGCCTGACACATTGATAGAAGTGGGGTTTACAGGTAGACCTAATTTTCTAATCAAGGAATTAGACACAAAATCATGAGTTGCCGCTGAATCTAGAAGACCGCGTGCACGGATCCAGTAGCCAAAGTTATCCTGAACTTCGATTTGGGCAGTAGACAACAATACTTGAGCACTGCGAATGGACTTGGCATTTTGAATATACGATGAAGCATTAGAACTGTTAGCACTATCATTTTTCGGAGAAGTAGATGCTGTCGATGACCTTTCCTGATCATGACGATGTAGCAAAGTGTGATGAGCCTTTTCACAATGGTAGCAAAGTCTTGTGGACTTGCAATTAGAAGCAGAATGAGTAGGCGCTAGGCAATTGAAGCAATGTTTATTCTGGGAAACTAATTTTCTTCTGTCGTCGACTGACATTTCTTTAAAGGATTTACAGAGGTATAGGGCATGGGGATCTTTACAAAGTATGCACTTTAAAGGTTCGTTTAAACTCTTGCGAGGTTCGCTTTGAGTGTTTAAAACAATAGAGCTAGCAACACGACGTTCACTAGACCTAGTTGGGTAACCAGTAGTGTTTGATTTAAATTTAGATGAGCTGGACCCGGGTTTTTGGGTATTAGACGCTAAGCGTTCGCTTTTAGGTTTGATAGACATTAAATCAAATTTAAAACTAGGAGATGAGGGTTCACTTTGATTAGCTTAAGCGGTTAAGAGCTGGCATCTGGCATTTATGAAAGTGACTAAATTCTCGTAAGAGTAGTCGTCTTCTTTAGAAAGTTCAATTTCCCAAGCTTTGAGGGTAGCAGCATCAACTTTAGAAACCACTAAATGTATTAGGAAAGTATCCCAATGTTCAGTAGGTTGATCTAATTGGGACAGAGCCTTAACGTGAAGTTGGGTAGTGTCAACTAGAGTACGCAAACTAGTGACGTCATTGTGCTGTGACGCAGGTAGGTTGAATAGAGCCTTCATATGGCGTTGAATAAGTAACCGTAAATTTCCATATCTTTCTTTTAATAAGTTAAAAGCAATGGGGTAATTTTCGGCACGTAGAGGATGTGCTTCGACTAACTGCAAAGCTTGACCTCGGAGGATAGATCTCAAGTAATGAAACTTGTAAATGACTTGAATGTCTTCATTGTCATGAACAAGGGAGCAAAATAATTCATAGAAAGAATCCCAAGTAGATTCATCTCCAGAGAAATGGGGTAAATCAATTTTAGGTAAAATTGGTTTGGGCTTGTGAGTACCATCACGGAAAGAAGTTTGTGGTTCGTGAAGGGAACCAAGAACAGAAGCGTCCTTTTTCTGCTCCTCTTCGAGTTGGCGTATTATTTTGAAAGCAGAACCTATGCCTTCGTAATATTGGTTTTCTACTTCGACACGATCTTCGGTTTGATTGAGAATACAAGTTTCTATTTCAGTTTGAATGTTACAATAATTTTCATAAGAACGTTCGAAATCCCTTACACGATGTTTCAACAAGTCTAATTGCGCTTCTGAGAGATCTAACTCTTTTATGTACTTTCTGAATCGGGTAATTTGCCCTTTATAGGATGCTCGTTTAGAAGTAAGTTTTTCATCCTTATCCTTATCAGTAGGAGCCATGTTAAAGAAAATAGATGAAAATGTAACTCACGAAACTGTGGAACCTTGGAAATGCTGTCAAGCTGGCAGCAGCGAATAAGTTGAAAGAAAGGGACACACCACGGGAGACAGGAGCGGCCTCTTTCCCCTTCACAGGCTTTGCACGATGTAGTTATAGCTGAAAGATTCAAAGCAGATATTAATAATTTGCAAAGTATTGCCAAATGACACTTGACAAAGAATAGAAATAGAAAATGGTTGCATTTGGAAATGGCTAAGCTTTTACTCAGCGAGGAGCCGGCTAAAAGTTTAGACAAAGAGAAACACTTATCATTTAGAAAACTGACCATAAGGTTTTCGGAGAGGATCTCCACAAGCAGGTAGCTGGCGTAGCGAGCTTTACTTGCCTTACTGGCCAGTTAGAAATAGCTATTAAAGCTAAGAGAAACTTTAACGAGATTACCACTAAGAGTTCTTGCTCAAATGCAACAAGTGATGAAAGCCCTATTAATGGATTTAATGGCATTGAGTAGGGAGAGCCAAGGAGGACAGGATCTTGCCTAACCGTTTTACTAGAAAAATGAGAAAGCGAAAAGAAACGCTTAATTTATTTAACAATTCAAAAGAAGTTAATAACTTTAACAAATATATATTTTCAATTTGGTTACTAATTTTTGGGTCACAGACCTCAGAAAACATTAAACGTTTGCTCCAGGCAATTGACAATTGATTAGGTTTCAAACCTTATATATGTCCTAAAATCTTTATAAGATTTAAAAAGACAAGTGAAGTAATTAAAGTTTAAACATTAAAATGAGTACAAGGAGTGTACTATAAGAAATTTCTGAAAGAATATTCTAGAGAGAGTGACAACTTCGAAAATAACAATAAGAAAAACATGAAGAATAAGATAGAAGTTCCTACAACTTCTTATATTTGTGCAAAATTACTTTATAACAATTATACAAAAGAGAGCAGGTCACTTACGGTGAAACCTGAAGAGAAAGTCAAAAGGAAGGTTCTAGACTTCCTATGTATAAGTAGGAATCACGAGCCAAATGGGGCAGTTTCCATTTCGTGAGACCTAGAAATAACTCACTCAAGAGTTGAAAGTATTGTTTTCCCTCATTATAGGGAAGAAACAATGTAAGCTTAAACCATGTATAAAACACGTAGTTATACAGAGATTAATTAAATGATAAACAAGCAAAAATGGAAGGGCACTTCGTTATAGTGACACCTTATAGAAAAGTTACAATTTTATTAATATGGTTTGTTAGTAGAAGGTTGAGGAAAGATAATTGGGATTTAGGATCAATGTTCATGGCCTTATTTAATGTAAACGGACGATCGCGACGCGGTAGAAAATTGGGACAAGCACTAGTTATCACTATAGTTTCTTAAATAGATGAAAAGTTCACCGTAGAGACACGAAAGTTTATGGAAAAAAAGTTATTGCAATGTTGAAAATAACTGGTTGCACTATGTAGGCGAGAGTCTATTTCTTGAGAAAGTTGTAAATTACAATTAAATGTACCATAGAACATTCCATCGGTGGAAGAAATTTCGCTGTTGAGCATTAATTCAGAAGTAAGATTCTTCAATTATAAATAGTATTCTCACAAGTGAGTGAAAATTATCTGAAGGCAAGACTTGTAGATAAAGTACAGGATCTGGAAGGTTCCAGAACGATCTTTATAGAATAATGGGGTCAAAGTTAATCCAGCGGAGGAACTAGCTTGGTAATTTATAGACAGCGGGTATTAGATAATATCCCACGTGGTGAGAAGATTTCTCATTTAGCAAGCATAAGAAATGCTGCTTTTCACCAAGATCGGCTTAATTAGACAAAAGCCCAACATGGAAAATCCCGCGAAGGATGATTATTTCAACAAATCAGTAATTTCACACTGCCTATAAAAGATCGTTAAATGCATGAAGAAGTTAAAACCATGAAGATGAGGTTAAAACTTGAAGTTTGTACTTAACTTTGCTGCATGGCGAAGGTGAGGTTCTCCTTGATGGTTAAAGTTACCACATGGCGTGGAATCTAAAAAATGCCTCGTTAGGTCAGGAGGCTAGCTCTAGTTGAGCCTTAACTGAGTCGACGGCCGGCGCACAAGTGAGACCCACTCAGCGGAGCACAGAGAGTCCAAGGAAGGGAAAGGAGTGGGGGTAGGAGACAAAAGGAATACATATAAGCATGACCAACATTGTAAACTTAAATTCTCTTGAGGAAATGGTCTTCAAAGAGTTGATAGCAGGCGATACTAGCACAGCATGGTGAGTGAAAAAGTAGACGAAGTTCTCTTGCTCATGGAGATAATAGCTGGCGATGGCAGCAAAATCTGGTGGCCAGATTGAGAAAGAAGTCCTCCTGCACCAGGAAAAATTGAGGAGCTTCAGAGATTCGCTGCTAGATGACGCTAGGTGGCTCATGGAATATATATATCTAGAACAGACTCACAAAAGATATAAGCGACATGGTAACCAAAGAGAAAATAGAAGATGTGTTTGACAAAGAGGAAGGAATGAACATGCAAAGAACATTAAACTTTATATCTCTCGTACCGTGTATTCCAAGAATACACCACCACGTGAAGAACACTATGGACACTCGAAAATGTCGAAGAGTATCAACGTTAGGATATCTAGGATAGATATGGGTCCGGTGGAGCACCAAACTTTATGAGAAGAGACTTACATATAATTTTGATTTTTGTTGTGGGAAGTAGGCCTAATTGTAATATTTTTGTGTTTTGTGTTGTGTTTTGCCATGAATTAATGCCATTAAATTATATATTTAGGAATTTGTTGTTTCTTTCAAGTAGAGTAGTTACCTGACAGACTCAAATCCTGAACATGTGGTCGTATAGTGGGTTGAACGCCCCATGCCTCGAAATACCGTGAACTAGCAGGGTACGAACACATGTTCCATATGATGACGCAAGGGTACAATAAGTCAATCAAATAAGGGGATTATGGGTGGATAGCTTGTATTGAGTGGTGTATGTTAATGTGTAAGTTCTGCATGGACGACAATCAAGTCGTTTCACTCAGTGATCTTCGTGTCTCAGTGAAATTCATGAACAGTAAATATGCGATGTGGTAAATACGACTGTAAGGCTTTTCACATGTGAGTAAACAAAATTACTTTTGTTTACAATGTGTTATAATACCTTCATTTTGTGCAACATAGATAAAAGTATTGAACTAATATCAACTAGGTTTAATAACTAAACCGAACGGAGAACCAAGTGATCAATTCGTGTGTGGGCCAGGATCATTTTCTTGAACTTGACGAAAACCATTTTAATTAGTCAATCAAAGCTGTACCCGAGAAGTATATCTCGACATTGGGTTGCATCACGATACGAGATGCACTAATAGTGCAATGCGTCAAAAATATGCTTGTCAGCTGTGCAACAAGCTCATACACTTGATGGGCCCTTAAACGATCAGAAGGAACAGTCAGTTCATTGTAACGTGTGATGCATTTACTGTCAATAATTATAAGATGTCTTACATAATGATAATATCTTTCAAAATATGTTTAACCCTAACCCCTCATCAGTCGGACAAGCACCGACAAATTATTCATTCCTATTTGATGCTGCGATCTGTTGGTTGCGTGAGGAACGTCTTGAAATCTAGTTTTTGAGAAGCAGGCAACGTCAAACTCTCATTTGGAAGACAGTGCAAACTGTCAGCTGTTACTCAGCGACCCCCAGATTAATAGTAAGCAAACATGGCCGATCCGACATTGACATAGGATGAAATACTGCAAGTTTTTGATGATAGTGATGTATCATACTGTAACCTTTATGCATCTGTGATTGCATAAATTCTACATATTTATTTCAACAAGATTTTATTCATGTTTCAAAGCCGGTGTGAGAAAATACGTTGCTTGTGGAACAGGGAATAACAAAGGGAGGCCCGTACGTGCCTTAATGTAACTTTCACCCAGTGCAGACAATGACTGTAGGGAGAGAAAGCCAACATCTGGAAGCCACATGCGATCAGACAACGCAAAACGGTGTTTCAAACAAGCGGGTAAATACGAAAATTTCAACGATCACTCACTCGATAAACCCCGCCCATTTGAGAGAAATTGGAGCAGTAATTAAAACACAGAAACAGGAATTACACCATCGTATAGGGGACAATCCCAGGCTCTCAGAAGTATCGTCAAAATTTAAATTGGATCATTCTGTGATTTTTGCCAGAATTAAAATGAAATCAGGGGGCGGATTTAAAACTACCAATAGCAGCGAGGGACGCGAGACGTGACAAAATCCCGCCGAAATTAAGGAACAATGAAGGGAATTACGGAGCTCATTATATAAGAATCCAACGATCGGATTTTGGATAAAATGAAGTCATTGAGACATTAGAAATGAGGACGTTCA
This sequence comes from Meconema thalassinum, assembly GCA_946902985.2. Classification (NCBI taxonomy): domain Eukaryota; kingdom Metazoa; phylum Arthropoda; class Insecta; order Orthoptera; family Tettigoniidae; genus Meconema; species Meconema thalassinum. The sequence goes on from OX336395.1 coordinate 199,282,346, forward strand.
AAGGAGCTAATTTGCATATTCATGCGAGTATTATTATGGAAATAAATTCTAAAAGCTCCCCACTCCAAGTACTCCTAAGAGAAATCATATAAATAATAGCAGGAGACGCAGCGAAAACAGTTCAAATCGGGGCGCTGCAGTGGCGAAAGCCCACGCCCGTAGCCTTAAGAAAAGTAACAATTTTACAAGTTTTATAAGTTCATATCGGGGCGCTGCAGAGGCGTAAGCCCGGGCTTGAGGCAACAATAAATATTAATAATTTTACAAGTTTTTATAAGTTCATATCGGGGCGCTGCAGAGGCGAAAGCCCAAGCCCGTAGCACTAAGAATATTAATAAATTTTACAAGTTTTATAAGTAGAAGCAGTTACATCTTTGGAATTTGAATATCGCTAAGTATTCGCGAGTGCGAATTAGAACAGTGCATACCGTAACAGTACGCAGTTATAATGATAGACATAGCCGTACGAGCTATTAGTAGCTAAGCCAGTGATCTAGGAAGCTATTGAACTATCAGCTGAATTGAGTAGGTTGATGATAGCTGTAGGAGGTAGGAGCTAAATATGCGAGAACCGTGCATTGTAATAATAATAATAATAATAATTCACAGTGGACCTTTGCTTTGGTGAAATTTTGGAAACCGTGTGTAAATTATCCTCCTTGCAAGATGAACCAACTGATCCAGAAGACTGATATCAAGGACCAGAGCATTATCATCAGGATGTATACGAGATAAGTAAATATTGTATGGGGCATGTTTGCCATAGCGTATCCCATCATGGGGATCGGATAAGTTTATCTCGATCATAAGCAATTATGATAAAATAGATATTTTAGGCATAGCAGGCATGTTTTGTGTAGATTTGTGTATATTTGTCAGTTATGATTATTTTTTTGTGTGTTTTATAACGTAAATAGTATATGAGCATCAAAATTTGTTTAAATGTGTTTTGTTTGAGGGTGTCAGTAACTTTGCTGAATGCACAATTAAGGGAATAATTGGGTTGATAGTGCTCACGCACGATATTAACGTAAAAGCTAATAGGGGGAAGACAGCTCGATATTGTGACAAGACCAGTAGTGACACTGAAATTATGTGAACAGTAAGCATGGTAATTGATAATCACACCAAGGTAAAGAAAGGTAAGACAAAATGGCTGGATGATAATGTAATATTCAGAAAAGGTTGAGAGTTGATCCTGGGTTGAGCTGAAACTAATAACGGAGGTGGTATTCCCGTGTTCTACGATGATATAAAATGGTAAGTGAAATTAATAACGGAGGTGGTATTCCCGTGTTCTACGATGATATAAAATGGTAAGTGAAATTAATAACGGAGGTGGTATTCCCGTGTTCTACGATGATATAAAATGGTGAGTGAAATGATTGAATTCATTGTCTGATGAGAGTGCGCTATAGCTCCGTCGGAAAAGTAACTGTACAGCTCGAACCCCAGGTAGTCAAAGGGAGTCTTAGGGAGCAGGTATAGGACTACGGCCAGCCGTCTGAATTCTAAAAGTTGCAGTGAAGGTTATTGCCTGCCCAGCTGGTTAGTGTGTGGTGAGAATGTCTGTCACAAGGTCGAGAGTGGTATTGTTATCTTTGAGGGAAGATAGTCTGGCTTCCCAGGGTTTCCTTTTTTTTGTACCGCTTCAGGAAGCGACGTCTTGTATTGTCATTATTTTGGGTGCATTCATTATAGTTGTCTATTTATCAAGAGTAACGGGGCGTTGGCCACCGAGATGTATTTATTTGACGCTTCATGTATATTGACTTGTTTGTTTTACCATAATTAACAGAGTCATGGCTCTGAGAGAATTAATTGTTTATAAGCTAGAACGTGCACACATGCCTGTGGCCTAGAATAAGTCTATTGCCTTCATTGTCTGACTCTTGTGAGGAAGGATGATGATAGTACGAGAAAACATGTCCGAGCTCCCAGAAACCAATTTTGCAAGTTATAAACATGAGTGCGCATATTTTTTTTGATAGAATGGCTGGGTTATTTAGGCCATAGTTTTGATGAATTAAGTCTGTTGACGTTTTATTTTTGAACTTGAAGCAGTGGACTGCAGTGAAATAGATTATTTTTCTTTTCCTGGTTTCAGCCAGTGTGATAAATTTACTTTTGCATTTTGATGTTGTTGATTAGAGTAATTTAAGGGAGTATATTTTGTTGTTTATTGTCTATGGATGGGAGTAAATGGGAGATGATGTTTTCGTGAATAAAATTATTTTATATTAGGAGTTATCTGACATACTGATTTTAAGTTAAGCCTCCTGTGATCCTTGACGATATTCCTAGGATGTTTAGAATAAGTTAGAGCCACCCCGAACAGACCACTACCCGAGCTAGAGTCGGCATCCTAGAAGACATTGAAGGGTACATATGGATTGGGTGATAACGCTGTAGTTATTCAAGTCCATATCAGTTTTCTTTTATTAGTTAGTGGATCACAGTGATGGAGATTGTCAGAGAGTAGCTAGCCGGAGCCTACTGAAGTATACGTGCCGCGTCGAGGTTGTGATAAAACATGGTGGCCCATGTCGGTCTTTATCCAAGAGGGTGAGCATTGAGCTTGCATTATCAAACCTTGAGGACATGTAAACAGATGTAGGGTGTCCCCATATCTTGGCGCCCTGTAGTGTGGCCAAATTAACAGTAATTCAGGGGAAAGTAAAGCCAGGAGTTTGTTTAAAATAAATAGTCGAAAATGCTGAGTTTAATTTGCATATTTAGGTAGAAGCAGTGTTTTCGTGTCGCCCTTATAATTGAATAATTAGTAGCAAACTCCAAATGTATGTTGTAGGACGGCGTGAACCGTGAAAAGTCATGTCAGTACTTTATTGACAGGACTGGGAAATTAAAATTAACGCAGAAAGGTAAACTGAAAATTTATTCATGAAAGCAGACATCCAATAGGAAGCTCTTCAAGCAAATAAAAGTAATTAATGGGAATAACGTAGATTGGGATTAAGCGACTCATTTTATGATTGCAGAAGGTGTGTACGTGAGGCTTCATGCCCCAGGCTTCTCAAATAAGTGTTATATTTTGTGCTATGGCTTCAGTGGAAGAAATTCGAGTTATAATTGAGGGTTCGGTAGCTAGAACAATGGAGCAGTTCGAACAATTTAAGAGGGAGTGTAGAGAACAGAGTGAAATAAACAATGCACGTATCTCAGAGCAGATAGCGGAACAGAGCGAAATAAACAATGCACCTATCTCAGAACAGATAGCGGAACAGAGCGAAATAAACAATGCACGTATCACAGAACAGATAGCGGAGCAAAGTAGGATAAATAATGCACTACTCGCGGAGCAAAGTACAATTACTAATACACAGCTAACGGAACGAATTGCAGAACAGGGTAGGCTGAATAATGAAGCATTAAAAGAGGAATTGACGGATAAATTAGCAGAGCAGATAGCTAAGATCACACTTGAGACTACCGCACAGTTAGGACAGATGGAGATGAACCTAAGACAATCAATAGCATTCAGTGAAGAAAAGACGGCAGCGAAACTCATACAACTGGAAGAAATATGTAATGCTAATACGGAAGGGATAAAGTTAGAACAGTTAGCAATCCAGGCTACAATAAAAGGAGTGGACAGTGAGGTTAAGTCTGCGGCAAAGCAATTACACAGCTTAGAAGAAGAGATGACAGAGATCAGAACAGAAATAGACAAGGCAGCTTTGACTTCAGCAGAACGGTGGAGTATTCAAGAGAATGAGAATGATGCACTTAAAGAGAGCATTCGTGAAAGTAATGAACTGATAGGAGGCAGGCTCGATCAGCTGGAAAGCGATAAGAAGGATGGAAAGAGAAAAGAGGAAGATAGATATGAGGCAATAAGAGCAGAAATAAACAAGACATGCCGACAGATTGGAATTGACGGGAAAGAGGATAGAAAGAATCTCATAGAACAAATGGAAGAGAACCAGAAAAGGATAAAGGAGGTCGAACTGCAGTTGCTAGGAAAAATAGAGGGACAAGAACGAACGATCCTTAAGACGGAAATACAATCTTAATAACAGCAAGACATGCTTCTCGAACTAAAAGCTCATAATAGCAGTAAGGGAACAAACGGTATGGCTAATAATTACAACACAAGCCAGACTCAAGTAGAAGAAATGAATGGACTTAGTCCGGGCCGCGCAACTACAGGTAGCGAGAATAATGAGGGTTTCCAAACGTTTAGAGGACACGCCTCGACACCTCAACAGTCGACTGAAAATAATAATAATAATAATAACCCAACTACCCAGTATGTACTGAACCCTTGCAAAGAAGCATATGAGACTCAGATTCGGGGCGTAACGGGTCATATTCGTAAGTTGCTGTCAGGGCGCTTCATTAACTTGCAGGGTATCATATAACAAATTGACATGCAGGAAAGAGTGAAGCCAGGGTTAAAAAAACAACTGAATTTAATAACAAATCACCCTATTTACACATAAACAATTAACAACAAAAATCTCCCAACTGACTCCCATTTAATAAAAATGCCAAAACTAGGCGATATCTCTGGAGAGATTAATTACCTGGACCAAGCGTCCTTAAATAAAAGATACAAAGTGACCATATAAGTGACCATATAAATGCGTATGCCGTTCTACATGCATCACGATGTGTACTTTGAATGCGTGATTCGTTATCATCCGGGATGACCCTTCAAACACCGAATCCGCATTTCCTAGAGCTAGACCGACACGGGGGAACACAACTACACTACTTAAATTAAACCGACACTTCCTAAATCTACTATAAACAAACACAACATTTCCGTGTGAAATTGGACATGAATTGCCGTAGCAACATTTACTGCCTAAAAACTTAGGTCTTCTCACACAAATCAACACAAGTACATTAACACGTGACCAATAGAAAAATACTCAAATGACCGCTGTCAATATTTACAAATACTCTACAACTACACCACACGGGTGTGTCACACAAAAATTACATGAATTGAGTCATCAACAAAGCAATAGGCAAACAGCCAACATTTACGTTAATCACAATATTTTATCCATACAAGGTACAACAATCCGTTACAAACATGGTGAACTCCCCAATTAATTATGGCTTAAAATTAACCATCACAATGAACAGGTTTGCTATATGAAAGCTTACAGGGATCAGTCGGACACAAGGACTGCCTATCAAAATAAGTCACAGGCAAAACGGGCGGTTTGTGGAACTCTGCATGTCTGTCAACCCACGTGTCAAAAAAATACGTCGACCTCCCAGAACATGGGTCGAACCTCGAAGAAATGTGCCCCAAAGCACAATAATACATGTGTGTGTCAGAATAACCATATGGACAAGAATCAGCAGTCTCCCAAGAGCACTCTGTCTTTCCATCTCAAAAATACAATAGCAGCAAAATATATAAGGGCGGTAGGACAACTACCCCCTCCTCACGTAGAATCAACACACACTAGACACATCAATACACCCTGAATCACACGTATGGGTTTTGACAGACCCTGAAATAAAATACACAAATAATATCCACATGCTGGCGCCATCGTTTTATGCCGTGACTAGTCACCTGAAAAGGACTCAAGAAAATCTATCAAAATTAGAACGAAGGTGTTCTACAATTACTTTTAATTTGGTGCACTCGGCTACCCTAACATGAATAATAACCTGTTCAGCAAAATGTTTTACACTCATTTCCTCCCATTCCTATTTCAAATATTAACGTTAATAAAGCACCATTTATCGAATGTAACGGGTTCCGCATATTGCAAGGGTAAAAATTACGCACGCACGCCGCGTACATTACACATGACTCAAGAAAGAAAAACAAAATATCAACAAACACTTTGGCCACGCGCCAACGGACATTTAAACATACAGTGTCGGTACAAGAAAAACTCTAAAACAACAAGAAAGAAAAACATGACTATATACAAAGTTCCCCGGCCAAATCTAACTACATAATTGAAATAAATCCAATTTTAGTACATCACCGCTTCTGCATGTAGACCAAGGACATCCTCCTCAACCCATTGCCCTATGGACAATTTAGCTCTCCATAGTAGTCGTCTGTGCTGATTTCTTGAAGCTCATCCCAACTTCACACCACGTGCTGTTCATCTTGGTCTGGACTCCTCGGCAGAAAAGTTCAATATTAAATGTTTGCCTATCTATAATCGCTTGCAGGCTACTCAGTTCACCCACAATTGTCCTAGTGCGATTAATAGCGAAGACTGGCCCTACTTATATCAGACACACGCACTATAAAAACATACATAAATATACACAATTTATACAGAAATATACATGTCGAGTCCGCGCCACTGGCTCGTTAACAAGTTTACGATCCTGGCTGCACTAGCAGTCGCTATCTCGTCCGGTATTTCCGTCTGTACTATGGACTTCGGTTCTGGTAAGCGCTAATTAGGGTGGTACGATACTTCCCTCTTAAAGTTGAAGTAGTCGTCTTGAAATGAATGTTACTGTTTAGTTCACACAACAAAGTTGATTTTATAATAAAATGTATTACAGCTTTTTAAAATTTGATACTGCGATCGCTGCGACTTTAGTTCCTCAAAGCTCACAAAATGAATTAGCTTTACTGATCTAGAGCGTAAAAATCACATTTTACACCAAATAATGACTTAGATAAATTCGAGCGTCAAAATCACAAACCAAACTGACGTGGAGTATGCCTCTCAAGGCTCCAAACATTAAGACCTTAAAATTCACACTTCGAACTGGCGTGGAGTATGCCTATGAAGGCTCCAAAAGAATAGACTTTAATTGGCGTCAGGCCAAGCTATTTATGAGAAACTGACAAGGGCGGTGGAGTGGGGCAAAGTCGGATAAAAACTTCCAGAGTTTTTGTCTCACAAAGATGTAACTAGTGTCATTCTTCTCCAAATAAATCCAACGTCTCAAATTACTCGAGCGGAAATTAATCCGTTCGGCGGTTCCTTAGATACACACTTCCGCGGGCTTTTTACTACTGACGCCGTCCACCTCGTGGTCACGGCTTGGTCTCTTGCGATTGGCTGATTCAATCGTATGTTCGTTGAGAAGACCTCGTGATTCTTCCTTTATGTCTCCAATTTTGGTACAGTAGTTGCACAATTTAGCCTTGAACTCGACTAATTCTGGCCGTCCCCCAGGAATAGCTACTGGCTCAACTTCTGTGGCAATCGTTACGAAATGCTGGCCTCCCTAATATTCAAGTCGACTTCCTTACGTGCTGCCTGGGCCGTAGTAATAATAATAATAAATATGAATACTTATTTATCGAAGATGAATAAGGGTTCATTTGTCCTCAGCAAGGTTTTGAAATTCGAAACAATTTATTGGTTTGGATTTCAAAAACAAAATCCACTGTAGTAACAACACATCTCTTTAAATCTCACTCAGCTGCTCGAGTGTATGCCCCTCTGACTCAATTAGTGTGCTCCCTTCTCGCTGGAATGTCATTCATATTTTCACTAGGTTTCCCCTTCTCCTCAAGTAGTTGCCACTCCCGTCGTCTCAGCTGCTCGTTGTTTACAAACAAAGTGCGTACTCAGGCGCTCCCCGTGGATTTGAGTGTTTGCTCTCAAAATATATGAATTTTGAAATACAGATTCTGCACATATCATCTTTCCTACTCATCAAATGGTTCCCTTCTGTAGTACGGTTTCAAATTGGCACTATTAAAAACAGATTTTGCACCAGTGCTCACTTCTTCTATGTTGGCCACTATCATCTCTTCTTGCTCCCTGGCGATCTCCGTTTCTAGCCTATCTCCTTTCAGTTCATTTGGGTTTTTTTTTTTTATCCCGGGCCCCATTAGATGTGTTTCGCCGGTTATCATTCTGTCGCTCCTGTTGCCTCAGTAAACTCTCTGCCCCCTCTCCTTGATGATTGTCTGGGCTCTGTCTGTTTGCCATGGCACGCCCCCACTTTTCCTTCTCCGCTTCTTCATTACTTAATTGATCCAGGTATTTACGGGATTCAATATATCGCTCGTCCCAGTTATTCCTATATTCTCCTCTGTTTTCTTGGCGATAGTCCCTGCCGTTACTCCATCGACCATCTCCATTTCTTTGGTAGGGTCTACCTTGTCTCTGGTTTCCCCTCCAATTTGTGTACTCCCGCTGGTACGTCCACTGATTATTTTGATGTTGGTTATTCTGATGATATCTCCCGCGGTTATTCTGATAGTTATGATTGTTGTGATGGAACTGGTTTCGGCCGTCAAAATCTTGTCTTCTTGGCGTGAACTGTGTTCCTGTGGACTGTGTCTTACTTTGGTTTCCCTGGCCGTGGTTATTTTGGGGTCCCTGAACTACCTCTGCCGTGTTTACACATTCCAAATTCCTTCTTCCTGTCTGTGGGCTCACCATACTCGTCTCATCTAAGTGTCTGAGTAATTCTTCTGCTTGGACTGCGGTCTGAATGTTTCCTGCGACTAGCAATTGTTGGATATGCATTGGGAGTTGTTTTCCGATGGTTAGAACCATATTCGGCTCGCTAGGCGGGTCATCAAAATTCCTGAATTTTACTAATTGCTGACTAAAGAATTCTGAAAAACGGGTTGGATGGGTACTATGGTATTTGCGTGTGTACAGGTCCATTCTTAACCCCTGTTGTAACGAAGGACTCCAAAACTTCTTCAAAAACGCCTCGCGGAATTGATCCATGTCTGTAAATGTGTACTTGAAACTTAAGAACCAGGTCAGGCTAGGTCCTTCCAAAAATTTCTCCACCAGTCTTAATTGTTTCTCTGGGCCGATGTGTTGGTCATTAAAGTAATCCGTTAATTGCCGTAAGAATGCTTTGGGAGTGGTTCCTGAATTTTCTTTGAACTTATCGGGCTTAAAACCATTACCCCGAATGACTTGGATGACTTGGGCTGGTGCCAAGTTCGGTTGCGGAGTTGAAGTCTCCCCCCTGTACTGCTGGAATGCATTAGTCGTTAGTCTGGGACTTTGACCCCGACTCGTGTCCTCAGCCAACTTCGAACCTGCCGGACTTCCAAGACTTGTTTGCTTTTCCTGTATATTTTCATTTGAAAATAATGTCGCATTCTCTAACGATCTAATCTCGTTTTTTATGATTAACTCTGACTGTTCCTGCAATTTCGACTTCATATTCTCCTCCAGTGCCTGCATTCGCTTTAAAACTGCCAGCCTGTCTTCCTTATTCGCCTGAGCCTGCTGGTCCCAATCTCGCCGGATCCTACTTTTTAAGTTATTTATTTTCTCCTCGTTCCTCTCCTGATTTTTCTCTAACTCTTCACGTATCTGTTCCTGCGTTTTTACTAGTTGTTCCCCCACCTCTTCTCTTATGACCTCTTGTGTTTTGATTAGCTGACCTTCCAAATTATCTTGAGTTTTGACGAGCTGCTCCCCTACTTCTTGTCTTATTACCTCTCGTGTGTTTATCAGCTGGCCTTCCATCTCTTTCCTTATGATCTCTTGCGTTCTGCCTAATTGCTCCTCTAAATTTTCCCGCAAGTGTATCCGCTCAGTTTCAGCCTTAATTTCGACCTTATCTATTTCCTTTATTAATTCCAGCACGTTGTTATCTACCGAATTAATTTGCTGTTGTAGTTTCTCTTGGGTCTTCTTCACTCCCGCGGTGTTACTGACACATGCTGCCTCTATCTGCTTAAGTTTATCCGCCACCATCTCGTCAAATTGCATTAATTTATTATCAAATTTTGCCTCCAATTTCTTCATTTCTCCTAACTGTCTGATGTTGTTTTCCGCAACCTCGCCTGCCAGTTTCTCTACTTTTTGAACGCTCTGATTGATATCATTTGTGATTTTTCCTAACTGTTCGGTTTGTGTTACCGCCTGTTGTGACAATTTGTGGTTTAATTCATTGAGTTGTTTGTCAGTGTCTAATTTCTGGACTTCTAACTGGACCGAAATGTTACCGCTCATATCAAGTAATTGTTTTTCACAGTCTATCTTCTGCGCTTGTAACTGAACCGAAATATTATCGCTCATATCAAGTAATTGTTTTTCACTACGCTCCCGCTGAGCTTCTAATTGTTCTTTTAATTGTTTATTATTGTCTTCGCTTATTTCCTCCTTCATGTTCTTTAATTGTTTATCTAATTGTTCTTCCGTCTTTACGGACATCTGCACTAATTGTTCTTCCGTCTTTACGGACATCTGCACTAATTGTTCTTCCGTTTTCGCGGACATTTGGATCGACATCTGTTCTAATTGTTCTTCCGTTTTCGCGGACATTTGGATCGACATCTGTTCTAACAATGCCTTTATCTCATCAACAAGCGCCATATCACACACAAAAATATTCAGAGAAAAACAGGGTTATGGGCTAAGGTTTCAGCCCTATACGCACATATATGTCACACATTTAAATATTACTGGCTCTAATTTAATGAAATTTCAGTAACAAAATTTACTGAATACAATGACACTTATTCCCAAACAAAAAATAACCCCTAGTGATCTGCTTTTAAATTCCTAACCAACAGAATTTACGAAGCACCAATTAACCGAAGTCAATTAAATGTCAAATATAAGGCAACATCTTCCTGCTTTAACTGAGTTCATTAATAATGCAACTTTCTAATTTTAATGTGGGCGCCAGAACAAGTTTATAACAAATACAAATCAAATTCTAACCTTGTTCAATATTTCTAACCTTAGGAACTCAGTGATTTTACTAATGCACATGGCGGTACAACATCGCCTCCATTTACTGAATTTACATGTCCGCTTGATCTGGCATCATTTCTCAACGAAATAAATATGAGATCAGCGAAGCAACAACAACAACAAACCCCACTTGGGCAGCCATTTTTGTTTTATGAACCCTTGCAAAGAAGCATATGAGACTCAGATTCGGGGCGTAACGGGTCATATTCGTAAGTTGCTGTCAGGGCGCTTCATTAACTTGCAGGGTATCATATAACAAATTGACATGCAGGAAAGAGTGAAGCCAGGGTTAAAAAAACAACTGAATTTAATAACAAATCACCCTATTTACACATAAACAATTAACAACAAAAATCTCCCAACTGACTCCCATTTAATAAAAATGCCAAAACTAGGCGATATCTCTGGAGAGATTAATTACCTGGACCAAGCGTCCTTAAATAAAAGATACAAAGTGACCATATAAGTGACCATATAAATGCGTATGCCGTTCTACATGCATCACGATGTGTACTTTGAATGCGTGATTCGTTATCATCCGGGATGACCCTTCAAACACCGAATCCGCATTTCCTAGAGCTAGACCGACACGGGGGAACACAACTACACTACTTAAATTAAACCGACACTTCCTAAATCTACTATAAACAAACACAAAATTTCCGTGTGAAATTGGACATGAATTGCCGTAGCAACATTTACTGCCTAAAAACTTAGGTCTTCTCACACAAATCAACACAAGTACATTAACACGTGACCAATAGAAAAATACTCAAATGACCGCTGTCAAAATTTACAAATACTCTACAACTACACCACACGGGTGTGTCACACAAAAATTACATGAATTGAGTCATCAACAAAGCAATAGGCAAACAGCCAACATTTACGTTAATCACAATATTTTATCCATACAAGGTACAACAATCCGTTACAAACATGGCGAACTCCCCAATTAATTATGGCTTAAAAATTAACCATCACAATGAACAGGTTTGCTATATGAAAGCTTACAGGGATCAGTCGGACACAAGGACTGCCTATCAAAATAAGTCACAGGCAAAACGGGCGGTTTGTGGAACTCTGCATGTCTGTCAACCCACGTGTCAAAAAAATACGTCGACCTCCCAGAACATGGGTCGAACCTCGAAGAAATGTGCCCCAAAGCACAATAATACATGTGTGTGTCAGAATAACCATATGGACAAGAATCAGCAGTCTCCCAAGAGCACTCTGTCTTTCCATCTCAAAAATACAATAGCAGCAAAATATATAAGGGCGGTAGGACAACTACCCCCTCCTCACGTAGAATCAACACACACTAGACACATCAATACACCCTGAATCACACGTATGGGTTTTGACAGACCCTGAAATAAAATACACAAATAATATCCACATGCTGGCGCCATCGTTTTATGCCGTGACTAGTCACCTGAAAAGGACTCAAGAAAATCTATCAAAATTAGAACGAAGGTGTTCTACAATTACTTTTAAGTTGGTGCACTCGGCTACCCTAACATGAATAATAACCTGTTCAGCAAAATGTTTTACACTCATTTCCTCCCATTCCTATTTCAAATATTAACGTTAATAAAGCACCATTTATCGAATGTAACGGGTTCCGCATATTGCAAGGGTAAAAATTACGCACGCACGCCGCGTACATTACACATGACTCAAGAAAGAAAAACAAAATATCAACAAACACTTTGGCCACGCGCCAACGGACATTTAAACATACAGTGTCGGTACAAGAAAAACTCTAAAACAACAAGAAAGAAAAACATGACTATATACAAAGTTCCCCGGCCAAATCTAACTACATAATTGAAATAAATCCAATTTTAGTACATCACCGCTTCTGCATGTAGACCAAGGACATCCTCCTCAACCCATTGCCCTATGGACAATTTAGCTCTCCATAGTAGTCGTCTCTGCTGATTTCTTGAAGCTCATCCCAACTTCACACCACGTGCTGTTCATCTTGGTCTGGACTCCTCGGCAGAAAAGTTCAATATTAAATGTTTGCCTATCTATAATCGCTTGCAGGCTACTCAGTTCACCCACAATTGTCCTAGTGCGATTAATAGCGAAGACTGGCCCTACTTATATCAGACACACGCACTATAAAAACATACATAAATATACACAATTTATACAGAAATATACATGTCGAGTCCGCGCCACTGGCTCGTTAACAAGTTTACGATCCTGGCTGCACTAGCAGTCGCTATCTCGTCCGGTATTTCCGTCTGTACTATGGACTTCGGTTCTGGTAAGCGCTAATTAGGGTGGTACGATACTTCCCTCTTAAAGTTGAAGTAGTCGTCTTGAAATGAATGTTACTGTTTAGTTCACACAACAAAGTTGATTTTATAATAAAATGTATTACAGCTTTTTAAAATTTGATACTGCGATCGCTGCGACTTTAGTTCCTCAAAGCTCACAAAATGAATTAGCTTTACTGATCTAGAGCGTAAAAATCACATTTTACACCAAATAATGACTTAGATAAATTCGAGCGTCAAAATCACAAACCAAACTGACGTGGAGTATGCCTCTCAAGGCTCCAAACATTAAGACCTTAAAATTCACACTTCGAACTGGCGTGGAGTATGCCTATGAAGGCTCCAAAAGAATAGACTTTAATTGGCGTCAGGCCAAGCTATTTATGAGAAACTGACAAGGGCGGTGGAGTGGGGCAAAGTCGGATAAAAACTTCCAGAGTTTTTGTCTCACAAAGATGTAACTAGTGTCATTCTTCTCCAAATAAATCCAACGTCTCAAATTACTCGAGCGGAAATTAATCCGTTCGGCGGTTCCTTAGATACACACTTCCGCGGGCTTTTTACTACTGACGCCGTCCACCTCGTGGTCACGGCTTGGTCTCTTGCGATTGGCTGATTCAATCGTATGTTCGTTGAGAAGACCTCGTGATTCTTCCTTTATGTCTCCAATTTTGGTACAGTAGTTGCACAATTTAGCCTTGAACTCGACTAATTCTGGCCGTCCCCCAGGAATAGCTACTGGCTCAACTTCTGTGGCAATCGTTACGAAATGCTGGCCTCCCTAATATTCAAGTCGACTTCCTTACGTGCTGCCTGGGCCGTAGTAATAATAATAATAAATATGAATACTTATTTATCGAAGATGAATAAGGGTTCAGTACAAATAATCAGAATGCAGGAAGATCGCCCACGAAAATTCAATAATGATGGATCACAAACGCCGAAAGCTTTTTTTAAAAGATTTAGAACACTACCTTACAGACAGTAACATTCCTGAGAATAAGAAACTCAGAGTAACAGAGAAATTACTTGCGGATAGCGTCTTGACTTGGTTCAGAAGTATACGCTACACTTTTGAAGACATGGACCGTTTCAAACATGCATTTCTACGCCGTTATTGGAGCATGTCAATACAACATAGTCTGAGAATGGAGTTGTATAGCAGGAAGTATCACGCTTCACAGCCCACGCGTTATTCAGAATATTTTTCCGCTCAGCTACTCAGGTTGAAAGACATGGATATTTTACCACCGGAGTCAGAACTGGTGATGACAATTGGTAAACAGCTTCCATTGCCAGTACAACAGTTCTTAATTGCAGCGAACGTCTCGAGCGCACTACAAGCAGAGGAGGTTTTACGCCAACTGGATGAAACTTCATTAAATACTCAGAATAGGGACGTCAGAGCGAGTGACAGCGCAGCGCTGGTACACCAGGCCGAGCTAGTCAAAACTAGAGAGCAGAGCACCAATACGAATGTTGGCCATAAGGGCGGAAACAACAATGGAAGGATTATCAGCGGTGGAACTGAACATGAATAATCACGGCTTAGATAGAGATGCTGACATTTGGACGCTGGAGACGATTCCTGAGGAAGAAGAAGAGAAAAATCAAGCAGATGAAGAGGACTCGAACACAGGACTCCTGGAGGAAAAGCAAGAATTGGAAGATGGGATGTGGTCCATGGCAGTAGAAGAAGATGGCAACAAAGACAGTTTTGAGGCACTTTTGAAGGAAAAATTAGAAGAGGCAAAGCTAAATGATGATGAAAGAAATTGCTTGGCACAAATGCTATGTAAACATTCAGCAGCATTCAATACACTACCGGGAAAAATATTAAATTTCAAGTACGCTATGCAGGTGGATGACTGGACTCCATTCAAGAGCCGACTCTACCCAATCCCAGAAAAACAGCGTGCAGCAGTTAGAAAAATTATAGACGAAATGCTTAGAGGGGGCATAATTAAGAAGGCTCCAACACCATATTTGAACGCCATATTAGCGGTGGTGAAACCCAATGGTTCTGTGAGACTATGTCTCGATGCTCGCACCCTCAATTCCAGATTAATTGATGAAACCGACCGTGCACCGCTAATTAAGGATGTACTAAAGAAGTTCCATAAGAAAAAAATATATTCGTCTGTCGACCTTGCAAATAGCTACTGGCACATCGAGTTAGAAGAGAAATCACAGCTGTTAACTGGATTTCTATTCGATAATCAGAGTTTCACCTGGTGTCGCTTACCATTTGGAGTTAAGACAGCCGGATCTGCACTAATCCGAGCATTGGATCGAAATTTGACAGAAGAGGTGAAAGACATGACTGTCAGATATGTCGACGATATCTTACTAGCATCAGAAAGCATTGAAGAACACATGCAAAATTTAAGCAAGTTGTTAGAGAACCTAGAAAGGGCAAATTTCAAGATCAATCTAAAAAAATCGCACTTCTTTCAGCACGAAATTTTATATTTAGGACATATTGTTGATGGAGAGGGGGTCAAACCCAACCCAGTGAAGATTGAAGCCATTTGAAATTTTCCTCGACCAACCAGAGTCAAGCACATAAGGATGTTCTTGGGGGCAACAAATTTCTTTCATGAAAACTGTCCAGGATACACCGAAGTAGTAGCACCATTACAGGAGATGCTAAAAAAGAATAACCGTTGGTTTTGGAACGAAGAGTGTGAGAGGTCATTTGTAGCTACGAAAGAATTACTGTCAAATAGCATCAAACTGGGTTACCCAGATTTTTCGAGGAGATTCATAATTCAAGCAGATGCATCTTTAGTGGGCATCGGAGCAATGCATTTCCAAGAAGACGCAGAGAGGACAGCAGGCCGTTCATACCTAGCATTTATCAGCAGGAGGTTAAGAAAACATGAGAAAAGTTATACCATCTCAGAGCTGGAGCTTCTGGCTATCATACACGCGTTACAACAATGGCGTCGTATTATTTATGGTTTCCCCATAACAATCCGCACTGATCACAAGGCGCTGACTTTCTTATCTATAGAAATGAGAGTAAAAAGGTAATCAAAGATTTAAAGGGTACATTGCCATCCATGCAAAAAACAAATGTCATTATTGTAAATATTCCGCAGAGACACGATTTAATTCCCAAGTCATGTGTAAATGTAGAAATAGAGGCTATAAATGGAAAAATTCATAAAATTTGTAAGAGTTTTCCAAATGTCCAAATTGTAGATGTAAGTAAATTAGACAGGAAGTTCCACACTCGGCATGGCCTACACTTAAATAGATTAGGAAAAGAGTATCTTAGTGATGAAATCTGCAAAATTGTAAATTCAAATGGTAAGAATAATTCAACAGTAATATCATTAGAGTGGAAGCAGGGAAACTGGTAGAAGAAGCCAAACGTGAGGTTTGGCATTCACATCTTTTGAAGTCAAATTTAACGGAGTGCAACAATGGTATTTCGGATTTGTCTAGCAACAATAATAATAACAATTATGATAATAATAATGTAAATAAATCACCAACACAAGCTTGCAAAAGTAACAAATTTAAAATTTACCACCAGAATGTCCAGTCTCTTTATAATAAAATTGATTACATAAATCTAATGCTTAAAAATGAACTTAAAGACATCTCAGCACTATGTATTTCAGAACATTGGCTGAAAGAGGAACAACTCGAATTAATTCAATTCCCAGGGTTTATACAAGCTAGTAAATACTCTAGATCTAATATTAGCCATGGTGGTACTTGCATCTTCTTAAGAAATAATTTAGATCATGAACAGATAACAGCTTATGATTATCTAATTATGGAACAGGATTTTGAATTCTCTGCCGTAAAAATTCAGCAGTTTAAGTTAATAATTGTATGCGTATACCGTTCTCCGTCAGGAAAGTTTCCTCTATTTATAGATAAACTAGAATTGTTACTCAATAACATGAGCAAAGTAAATTTCGATATAATAATTTGTGGGGATGTAAATGTGGATTTCTTAAAACTTGATAGAAATTGTGAATTATTAAACCAGTTACTAATTTCCTATGGACTGAAACCTACAGTAAATACACCAACAAGAATAACAAAATTTAGTAAAACCACTCCTGATCAATTTTTTATAAATACAGATAAATATCACCATTCAATAGAAGTCTATTGTCCGGGTTTTAGTGACCACCATGGACAAATACTGAGTTTTGAAGTATCCGAAGTAATCAATAATAATGATAATGGAGTAAAATCAAAGTGCAGGTCATTCACTGAATCAAATGTTACATATTTCAATGACTTATTAAATAAGGAAACATGGTCAGAAATTTATGAACTAGAAAATGTAAATGATAAATTTAATGCATTTAACAGTACCCTAAAACACTATTTTGAAATAGCATTCCCCTTTAAACGAAGAACTGTTCAAAATAACAAAACTAGCAATTGGATAACAACAGGGATTATAAATTCATGTCAAAGAAAGAAATTTCTACACAAATTATATAAACAATACCACACAACACCTGAATTCAATTTATACTACAAAAAATACACTAGCATATTAAATAAGGTAATAAGACTAGCAAAGAAAATGCATAATGATAATTTTATTTCCCAATCATCTAATAAAAACAGGGCTATGTGGTCTGTAATAAAGAAAGAAACTGGAAAATCTGCTAAAATACAAAGGAACATTACACTGACCAGAAATAATAAAGTGATTAATAATCCAGAGGAAATAGCAAACACTTTTAATGACTATTTTCTGGAAATTCCGCAAAAATTATTAAATAAATCACAGGTAAATACACTAAATTCTAATAATAAAATAAATATAGGCAGTGATTCTTTATTTATAAATCATGTCACAAGTGAAGAGGTAAGAATAGTTATAAAAGAGCTAAAAAATAAATTCTGTGCTGGCATTGATGGCATCCCTGATGCAATTTTAAAGAAATGTGCAGAAAATATAATAAATCCACTTACGCACTTAATAAACAGTTCAATTCTCTCAGGAACTTACCCGGATATTTTGAAGTTATCAAAAGTAATTCCAGTGCACAAAAATGGTTCAAAAGATGAATTAGATAACTATCGTCCTATTACCTTACCAACTGGTATTGCAAAAATTGTGGAAAAAATTATGTATAAGAGACTGATAAGTTTCATAGAAAAAAATAAAATATTATCAAACTCACAACATGGATTTAGAACGGAAAAATCTACACAGACAGCAATTTACGAATGTAGTAATAGTATACTGAAATTAATTGACAATAAGGAACATGTAACTGGCCTATTCTTGGATTTATCGAAAGCATTTGATGTAGTTGACCATAAAATCCTCCTTACCAAACTAAATCAATATGGTGTTAGAGGTCTAGCTAATAAATGGATAGAGTCTTACTTAACAAGGCGTAAACAAATAGTAAGCTTGAGACACAAGGATGATGGAACCAAATTACTTAATGAAATATTGTCCAATGAGGGAATTATTGAATTTGGAGTACCCCAGGGATCGGTTTTGGGCCCACTACTCTTTCTTCTATATATCAATGATATAACACAGAACGTTCATTCACATAAGGAAATTTTGTTTGCGGACGATACAACACTCGTAATAAAAGGTGAAACTAAACAGGTCATACAGCAGTCTGCTGACTCCGTTACAGGAGAGTTAACCAAATGGTCACAAGATAATCGCCTCATAATAAACTATAAAAAGACAGTATGTCTAAATTTCCACACTATACAGAATAGGAATCCTGCGATGCCCAATATAACATTAAATGGTCATCAAATAGAAAATAAATCAGAAACAAAGTTCTTAGGACTATGGATACAACAAGACTTGAAATGGAATAAACATATACAATATCTGAATACTAAACTGAACTCGATGTGCTTTGCGTTACGTATTTTGAAAACCTGCACTAGCATGCACACATTAAGAAATACTTATTTTGCTTATTTCCATTCATACTTAAGATATGGGATCATATTTTGGGGTATGTCGCCAGATGTACTAAGCACGTTTAGGATACAAAAGAGAGCGATTAGAATTATGGCAAATGTACACTCTAGAGAATCATGTAGACCTCTGTTTAAAGATTTAAACATTCTCCCACTGCCCTGCATATATATCTTTGAAAGTATTATGTTTTTTAAAAAGAATTTAATGAATAAAGATGTTTTTCTTAAAACAAACAATGATGTTCATAGGCATAACACAAGACAAAATCAAAACATTCATATTTCACACACACACACAAGCATATATCAAAAAGGAACTTTTCACACTGGAGTTAAATTATACAATAAACTACCCCAGTATATAAAACTGGCCCCAAAAATAAAAACCTTTGATAGAATGTTGAAAGCTTATCTGCAGTGACATTGTTTTTACTCAGTAGTTGAATATTTTAGCGTATAGGAGTGATGGAATCTATAACTATATTTTACTTTTTTAATTTAATTTTAATACCTAGCTGTATGTTGTTGTATTTATAGAATTAAGTTTTCATATTATGATAATAGAGTGAGGTGTAAATAGTTGTGCAATAAGATTGTATCTATTAAGATTTGCTATTATAATAAGTTATAAATAGTTTTAATCTTAGTAATATATACCTGTTAGTTCTTTTATTTTATGCATGTAAATTCTGACGTGTCCTATATCAAAAATGTATTGAATGCATGTATTTGATCAAATGGAATTAATAAAAATCTATCTATCTATCTATTTAAGACCACCATGGTGAGTGAACGCATCAACAGTTGGGCCATCTATGCGCAGCAGTTTGATCTACAAATTGAGCATATATCAGGAAAATTAAATGTAATCCCGGATATTTTGAGCCGAAATCCAGAAGAGGAGGCACAGAAGGATCAGATGTTAGTGCAACACATTGAGCCAAATGCACGTGGAACGAGGAAGTAGACAGTCATAAACAGACCCGGTGTTTACATTGAACGACCGTGAAGTGAGAGTACTTGGCGAGACAGGCGGACAATAGCTACCTGCACCAGACAGCCGAGGCACTAATCCTACCAAGAATGTGGAGAGGGAGACACAAGAATAGTAGCAAGGGAATCCCTGCGTGCGACCAGCAGTGGCGAACCGAGTAAACAGAATAAGGAGTGACGGCGGAACCTTACAGCATCCGTGAGGCGGATCGGGATTGAGAAAAAAATCAAACGTTCCATATCGATTTTTTTCCTTTGCAGAAGGGTAATGTGACCTTTATGCATCTGTGATTGCATAAATTCTACATATTTATTTCAACAAGATTTTATTCATGTTTCAAAGCCGGTGTGAGAAAATATGTTGCTTGTGGAACAGGGAATAACAAAGGGAGGCCCGTACGTGCCTTAATGTAACTTTCACCCAGCGCAGACAATGACGGTAGGGAGAGAAAGCCAACATCTGGAAGCCACATGCGATCAGACAACGCAAAACGGTGTTTCAAACAAGCGGTTAAATACGAAAATTTCAACGATCACTCACTAGATAAACCCCGCCCATTTGAGAGAAATTGGAGCAGTAATTAAAATACAGAAACAGGAATTACACCATCGTATAGGGGACAATCCCAGCCTCTCAGAAGTATCGTCAAAATTTAAATTGGATCATTCTGTGATTTTTTTTTGCCAGAAATAAAATGAAATCAGGGGGTGGATTTAAAACTACCATCCCCCAGGGGCTCACTTCTAGTGGGCGTGGGTTGGCGACCACGGGGCCCCAGCTGAGTCCGGCATTGCTTCCACTTACTTGTGCCGGGCTCCTCTCCGTCTTCTTTTCTGTCGACCTCACTTGGTCAACTCTTGTTCTCTTCCGACTCCGACGGTATTAGGGTATCCGAGGCCTAGGGAGTCTCTTCCTTTCCCGCCTTAATTGGCCCTTGTCTCATCTTTTCTGATTCCCTCCTTCTGCGAGGGGTCAGCCTTCTTTTTCTTTTTATGTTATCTCCTGCCTTCTGCTTAAGGCCCTCAAGGAGGCCGGGTGTATGTGGCCCCACCACTTTTGGTGCACCCTAGATAATGCTACACCCTCAGGAGCTCACGGCTGGTGAGTTCGGGAGTACGCGACCCCGAGGGATTCCTGAGCTGGGTCCGTTTTCCCCTTTTGTCCCTTACCTTTGGGGCGGACCCTCTCCTCTTTCACTGTCCTATCTGTCTTTCATGGCTCTCCTTCCTTCCAAGACCCTCAATCCGCCTTCTTCGAGGATTGAGGGCATTTCTTTTCCTCCTGTCCTTTATTTGCCTTATTCTCCTTTAGTTTTCCATTTCTTCTTCTAGTATGTAGGTTAGTAGTTAGTTTTAGTTTTAAGTTCGCTTTTTTTTCATCTTCACGATCACCCAAACCATCAGGGGCCGATAACCTAGATGTTAGGCCCCTTAAAACAACAATTATCATCATCATCATCTAAAATTACCAATAGCAGCGAGGGACGCGAGACGCGACCAAATCCCGCCGAAATTAAGGAACAATGAAGGGAATTACGCAGCTCATTATATAAGGATCCAACGATCGGATTTTGGATAAAAAGAAGTCATTGAGACATTAGAAATGAGGACGTTCAAAGGAGCTAATTTGCATATTCATGCGAGTGTTATTATGGAAATAAATTCTAAAAGCTCCCCACTCCAAGTACTCCTAAGAGAAATCATATAAATAATAGCTGGAGGCGCAGCGAAAACAGTTCATATCGGGGCGCTGCAGAGGCGAAAGCCAACGCCCGTAGCCTTAAGAAAAGTAACAATTTTACAAGTTTTATAAGTTCATATCGGGGAGCTGCAGAGGCGTAAGCCCGCGCTTGAGGCAACAAGAAATATTAATAATGGACATGACTTTTTATTACACAAAAACATTTTCCTTTTTGCCAGCCTCCCACCGCCATTCATCTGTGACGTCATAGCCAGTCTCAAAGCAAGTCTATACTTGTAGAACATGTCATGTGACAAGGTTAGGTTTAGTGAGCTGAGGTTAACGTAGGTTAGTTAGCTCTATCTCACTCCTAGCCAATCATTAACCTTAAAAGCACTCTAGAGTTCTTGGAATCTGTTCATGTAATTATTATTCTTGACAGTACTTTGGAAATTACACCCTGAAAAATATCAATCCCCTTGAATTTTTAAACTGTCATTATTATTATTATTATTATTATTAGCCAAGTCACTTTACTAAAATTTAATTTATGTGTATTAGTTGATATGAAAGTCTCAACAACCAGCCATGCTTGCACCAACTTTTTGCTTTCACTTTTGCTCCCATATTAATGCCAACTCTTATAACTATAAGCAACAGCAAAATGTAAATGGAATAATATTTCTGATAATGTTCAAAACAAAAGTCCTGAGGTCTTGGGTTTGAATTCTCAACTGTGGTTGTCGGCCAATGAGTTACACTACAGGAAACTTTTATTTTTGAGTTGTGTTGCATGATCATTTGCCCATCTCGCGGTATAGTGGCTAGTATACTTGGGTGTTATCCCAGAGGTCTTGGGTTCTAACTCGACTATGGCCAAAATTTAATTTTTGATCTGAGAGTGGGAAGGTTAGGTTAGGTGAAGTTAGGTTAGGTTAGGGGAGATTGTTTTAGTAAAACATCACATTTGCCCCCACTTTTTTACTCACACATTTTGCTCCCACTTTGTGCACTCACTTTTTCTCGCCCTTTTTGCTCTCACTTTTTGCTCCCACTTGAGCTTTAACATTTGCTCCCACTTTCTGCTCCCATATTTGCTCACACTTGTTTGCTCCCACTTTTGCTTACACTTTTTGCTCCCACTTTTTGCTCTCATATTTGCTCTAACTTTTTTTTGCTCTCATATTTGCTCACACTTTTGCTTACATTTTTTGCTCCCACTTTTTGTTCTCTCACTTTTTGCTCCCACTTTTGCTTTCACATCTGCTACCATACTTGCTCCTACTTTTTTTTTGCTCTCATATTTGCTCCCACTTTTGCTTACACTTTTTGCTCTCACTTTTTTTTCTCACACATTTTGCTCCCCCTTTTGCTTTCACATATGCTCCCGTACTTGCTTCCACTTTTGCTTTCACTTTTGCTCTCATACTTGCTCCTACTTTTTTTGATCCCACTTTTTGCTGCCATATTTGCTCGCACTTTTTTTTGCTCTCATATTTGCTCCCAATTTTGCTTACACTTTTTGCTCCCACTTTTTATTTTCTCTCACTTTTTGCTCCCACTTTTGCTTTCACATTTGCTCCCATACTTGCTCCTACTTTTTTTGCTCTCGTATTTGCTCCCACTTTTGCTTACACTTTTTGCTCCCACTTTTTTCTCTCACTTTTTTGCTCCCACTTTTGCTTTCACATATTCTCCCATACTTGCTCCCACTTTTGCTTTCACATTTGCTCCCATACTTGCTACTACTTCTTTTTTTGCTCCCATTTTTTGCTCTCAATTTTTGCTCCCACTTTTTGCTCCCACTATTTCGCTCCCACATTTGCACCCATATATGCTCGCACATTAAACTATTGTTCTTATTTCCAAGTTGTCTTTACTAGAGCTTAGTCTATGCTTGACAGTTGATATGGAAGTATCTGTGACTAGGTATGGTAAGCCTCATGCATTCTATAAAGGATATTCATATATTGTGAAACGAACCAATAAAAATGGAACTGTTATTTAGCGTTGTTCAAAACAATGTCACAGTGAGCTAAAAAGTAAAAATAGTGAGGTTTTAAGTGTCAGTGATCATCAATGTAGTGTACTGCATAAAACACTGTTACTGTCAACAGAAAATCATGAAAATGTTAAAATGCAAGTGCTACAAAACAATACTACTATTGAAAATAATTCAATGTTCAAAAAAACCTTAACAATATCAAAAGCCACGCAGACTCTACATAAGGACACTGTAGAGGAAGAGGAAGAGGAACAGGAACAGGAAGAGGAACAGGATTTAACTGGTTTTAGTAATGATGAGGATAATGTTGAGGATAATTATAGTGATTATAATAATAGTGATATAGATCATTCTGCTTATGATTATGATAGTAATAATGATCCAAAACAAGACAATAACGTTTTCATGCCTATTGTTCACCGTGGAAGGAAAAAGATCTACAACAAGCTTTGTTTTTAAAATTATAATACACTATCGTAAAGGCAAAGACTTGTATTAAGTATGCTTTTTATTGTCATAATCATGTATACTCTGCAATGTTAAATATTCTGACTTCTATAGAAAATAAAACAACATTGTACCATTATTTTCATTTACTTACAAACTTTATATACATTTTTTTTGGTTTCATGATAATATTTTTAAGACAATACTAAACACTAAAACATTATTATTCTATACACATATTTTTCTTTCAGTCCATTGTCATGATTTATATCTACCATTATTATTATTTGACATTTGTTTTTTTTATTTAATTAAAACGAACCATGCACTTATTGTTTTTAAAACCTTCATAAATTAAGTGTACGGGTTGTACTGCATTATTGACTTCATCAAAAACACTCTCCGACATATCATTAAACCGTGTAGGCAGAAATGTCTCAAAGTTTTCACATACACAAAGTACCCGATGTTTTCAATTTCCGAATCTTGATAATGCGGAATGGAATATGCGTTGGCAATTCGCTGAGCTTCTTTGTCTCTAAGCCACATGCTTGACCCACAGCATTCAAAACATTCATTGTAGTAGTCTATAAACAAAAGAAAAGCATATCTATTACACTCTAAAACAGCTTTAATAATATTGTGCAATTAGGGATTTTGTACTATGCATGGCTGATAAATTTTACTATTTATGCAAGAAATGCCCTAACTGTAGCAGATACTGCTTTTCTGCATATAGCACAAGTGTTGAGTTCTAATGCACACTTGACACAGGCTATCATGTGACACAAGGCAAAAATACAACACCTAGTTCATCTTGATAACAAGTTTTACATAATTGTTGGTCACACTTTTGTATCTGTTCGTGAGACAAGTCTTTTTTTTCTAGCCTTATGTATTTGCTCCGCATGTTCTAACTCTAAAGGCACTTTTATGTCTTGTGCTGCAATCGCGTTTTCTTTACGAATAGTGTTCACAAATTCCTGACCTTCAAGCAACAGCTTGTATTTACAGTTAGATAACCAACGAGCGTGTTGCACAAAAGGGTCATCAGTCATTTGCCAATCCTTTAAAGCAAATCCACAATAAAACATATTGTTTAATCCCCTTCACCAGTATTAAAAAAATCCAGCTTCACTTAGCTCTTTGGTAAGGTGTTTTAAAATTACTGGCCAAACAATTTTATAAGATTCTAAACGTTTTTCAACAGAGCTGTACTCTGGGTTTGCTAGTGCTTTAGTCTTGCAAACTCCCAATTTTTTAAAAGCACACGCCAATTCAACACTGTCTATGGCATATGGACCACATATATCGACACTACCGTTGTTGGCTGGTAATATATCATTATTATTATTGTTATTATTATTTATTTGTGATTCAGCAACGTAAGTAGCGGCCAATGGCCTTGTAGTTCGGTAAAATGGATACACTGGTAGGTTACCCACTTGTTTTCCAAGCATGTTAGGACAACAAGGAGACCATCGCAAATGGTCTCTAAAGGGATCATCCCCTTCCTCCCAGTGTGAAAGTTCAATACGACAAAACACACAGCACATCACATCTTCTCTGTTCAAGTAAAAAAAAACGGCTTTTGCAAGTTTATGTGTCGACAAAAAGCCTACAGGCCAAGGATTCAAATGTTAACCAACGATCATTTTCTGATTTTAAATTCAACCCACGTGGTAAACCAACTTGCTCACTTGTTGTATTTGGTACTAACGCCATGTGTTATAATAAAACATTTTTCTTTTTGTAAGTTATTAACGTTGCACAAGAGCACAGAGTACTTTAAAGCCTAATGCATGCTTGTTCACTGTCTGTTCATTACGTTAATGGCACATGGCGACACCTAAAAGCAATCAATTAATCAATCAATACTTGTAAATAAAACGTTAACGTTAATTGGCATTATTATATCAAAACGCCATTAAAAAACAAACTGTATGTTGGCACTAACAGTAACCCATGTACTTATTTTCTTTTTATAAAGCTACAGTCATTTACATCCCCCCCCCCCTCTAACCAATATATAAACAAAGATGAATGTCATGTCATTTTGTTCACATTATCATGTTCAAACCTGTGGATATTCGTTGAGTCCATAGGGAACCACCTATAAATTAATTTTGTTTTTGTTTTTAGTAAATCCATCATGGCCTTGTACGTTTCCCAGTCAACAACAACATAGCCATTAATCAAGAAAGCAATCATTTTCCCAGTCATGTACAGGTAATGGATTTATTTGTCTACGAGTTTTCAGTCGTGGTAAAATGGAATAGCATTTTTAAGTTAGACTTACCTGAGTTTTAAACAGTAAGGCGGTAAGGCTTTTCTATCCAAGTTTCTAAAAATAAATAAAATAAACCGCTATAAATACCTAAATTCAGGTTAATACATGCATTTCATAAAATAAAATATAAAACAAGAAAATGAAACAAGTTAGTTTAAAAAATCATCTCACCTTCACTTGCAGTGGCTTGTTGCTGTTTCCTTCTAGTGGGCTCAAAAGTGCAATGGTTTCTTCTCTCTCAGACATGTAAGGTATACCAGTTATCTGCAAACAAATAAATAAAATCATTAATTACCTAATCAATAAATAATTGCTTGTAAATATATATAAATCAATAAATATATAAATGAATAAATATATACCTACCTCACAACAAGGTTAAGTATTTACAGGCGCGGCTGGTCATTAAAGGCTCTTAGGCGGAGCCTCTCCTGAAAGATTCTATAAATATACATAGCGTATTTAATTGAGGAATTTATAATTTATATTGATTGGAAACTTTTATAAATTTCACTCAATTCATTCAGTCACGAGTCAATATATTTGGAACTGGTGATAAAGAATGTCTTTCAGATGGATAGTAGCGCCGTTAGGCTGCGCCTTCGATGTCCTATTCCTTCCTATGTAACAGGGACGGGAGGCGTGGTTATGAAAGCTCCATTCGTTTCAATTGTATCGCTGAAGGCTCAGGCGACTACAGCCTAAGCCAGGCTTGCCAACGACGACAAGATATTCTTATTCTGTGGAATGCATTCAAAGTTGTTCAAGGAGACTGAAACCACTCTCATGAAAGTTTATACTTTCCCTCTTTCACTCTCCGAACGATTAATAATGACAAGTTACCAGAATCAGTTAGATATGACTATTAAGTGATAATCATTATTGAGAACTCAAATGGTATCCCTTAATGTATAATAACTAAAATATTTCCGCCAGATAGCACCATGAGGTGGCAAGGGGTAGCAGAGCCATCTACCGAGACTTAAGGGAAGTATTCTGTTTAAAATATGCCACCGCCCATGCTGCGTATTCGTAAACAAGTGTTCGCGCGTTAAAATCGTTGGTGTAACTTAATTAGTTCATTAATTATGTTGTTTGTCAGTGGCAAGTCTTAATTTGCGTGTTATGGACTACAGTTAGTGTTGCCATTGCATTTTTTTAATCAAGGTCGTCAAACGTTGTAATAAATAATACACATAAAGCAAGCCTCCGTGGCCTAGGCGGCAGCACGCCGGCCTCTCACCGCTGGGTCCGTGGTTCAAATCCCGGTCACTCCATGTGAGATCTGTGCTGGGCAAAACGGAGGCAGACAGGATTTTCTCCGGATACTCCGGTTTTCCCTGTCAACATTTCATTCCAGCAACTCTCTCTACTATCATTTCATTTCATCTGTCATTCATTTCATCATTGCCCCGAGGAGTGCGTCAGGCCTCGGCAGCCGGCACAGTCTATATCCTACCGATGGGGGGGGGGGGCTTCATTCATTCCATTCCTGACCCGGTCGGGGACAGGAAGCAGGCTGTGGATTTTCATTTGCATGCATTAAATAAGCATTGCATAATCAAATACACATATCATATAGGCCTATGGCACCAGCAACTTACAAATGCTTTTCATTTGAACAAACCTTTGCAAACATCTTTTATTTGTAAGTACCTTCTGATAAAATTCACTACAATTTTCGTCATAATTGTAATATGTGAACAATGGAGTTTGTTTGTATAATCTCTCCAATTGCTATTCAAGACAGAAAATACTCTCTCCGTAAATGCATTGGAGGGGGAAATGCTGAGTATTAACTTCACAAGGACTACGATACTCCTTAATGTTGTTACCCCTAATATATCTATAATATGTATCCATCTATCTAACACAGACATAGAAGTCATTTTCTCTTTCAAACTTGCACCTGTATCACCAGAAAACAAGCTAGATATTACAATCAATTCTGAAGCGGGACATTTGAAAATTGGTGAAAAATTGAATATACTATCAAATGAACCAAAAAAACGGAATATTGGGCGTTCCGTTAAAGATTAAAACAGAACGCGGAACAAACCAAGAAACAACGGAATTGTTCCGGGTAAAACGGGACGTCTGGCAACCCCAGCTACAGTAGTGGTAAGTGTATGTCTACAAGACAATGAATTCAGTTAGTAGCGTATCGGGCAAAAATCTCGACCACGAAACTAGGCTGATTGTAAAGGGTCACAGGAGAGGCAGAGCGGTGTTTCTATACCCTAAAACGAGTGAAAACATTTTTACGAAACACAATGAAGGAAGGCCGACTGTGCACTTGCAATGTGTTCCACAGAAAAGGAATTGTTGGAGTCACCGAACTTCAATGAGCTTGTCATTGACCACTTTGCAGCTCTAAAGGAGAGTAGGGCAGACTTCACTTACAAACCTATGAATTAAAGGTCATGTGTTTATAAGTGATAGCAAGTAGCTTCACTGCTATTAATATCTACAATTGTGTTTATTTATTTGTTTCCATTTATCCCTCAAGATCGGGTTCACTTTCGGACTATGTTACAGATCAATTCCCTTACAGTTCTAGCTGGTAAGCACAGTGTTTTCTAAGTAAATTGCGATTGTTTGGTAGTGTACAACCGTGAAACAGACTCCTCTGATCGGGACTAATTAGAATGGGGAGTAGGTTAAATAGGGATGTAGCCTGAGAAAGTTCGCGCCAGATAGCGCTCGTGTAGTACTGGGTAAGCGCAAGGCGATCGTCCTATGTTTCCCCCAGTCAGCTACGAGGAATGTATAGATTGTGACCGAGTTTTCTAAGCTAAAGTAAATTATATCTTCTCTAATTTTACTCCAAGACTATATTAATTAATTCTATAGGTATATCCTCTAATATATTGAACCCTTATTCATCTTCGATAAATAAGTATTCATATTTATTATTATTATTACTACGGCCCAGGCAGCACGTAAGGAAGTCGACTTGGATATTAGGGAGGCCAGCATTTCGTCATGATTGCAACAGAAGTTGAGCCAGTAGCTATTCCTGGGGGACGGCCAGAGTAGTCGAGTTCAAGGCTAAATTGTGCAACTACTGTACCAAAATTGGAGACATAAAGGAAGAATCACGAGGTCTTCTCAACGAACATGCGATTGAATCAGCCAATCGCAAGAGACCAAGCCGTGACCACGAGGTGGACGGCGTCAGTAGCAAAAAGCCCGCGGAAGTGTGTATCTAAGGAACCGCCGAACGGATTAATTTCCGCTCGAGTTATTTGAGACGTTGGATTTATTTGGAGAAGAATGACACTAGTTACATCTTTGTGAGACAAAAACTCTGGAAGTTTTTATCCGACTTTGCCCCACTCCACCGCCCTTGTCAGTTTCTCATAAATAGCTTGGCCTGACGCCAATCAAAGTTCTATCCGTGTGGAGCCTTCAGAGATATACTCCACGTCAGTTTGAAGCGTGAATTTTAAAGTCTATTCTTGTGGAGCCTTCAGAGGCATACTCCACGCCAGTTCGAAGTGTGAATTTTAAAGTCTATTCTTGTGGAGCCTTGAGAGGCCTACTCCACGTCAGTTTGGTTTGTGATTTTGACGCTCGAATTTATCTAAGTCATTATCTGGTGTAAAATATGACTTTTACGCTCTAAATCAGTAAAGCTAAGTCATTTTGTGAGCTTTGAGGAACTAAAGTCGCAGCGATCGTAGTATCAAATTTTAAAAACTGTAATACATCTTATTGTAAAATCAACTTTGTTGTGTGAACTAAACAGTAACATTCATTTCAAGACGACTAGTTCAACTTTAAGAGGGAAGTATCGTACCACCCTAATTAGCGCTTACCAGAACCGAAGTCCATAGTACAGACGGAAATACCAGACGAGATAGCGACTGCTAGTGCAGCGAGGATTTGTGAACTTGTTAACGAGCCAGTGGCGCGGACTCGACATGTATATTTCTGTATAAATTGTGTATTTTATGTATGTTTTTATAGTGCGTGTGTCTGATATAAGTAGGGCCAGTCTTCGCTATTAATCGCACTAGGACAATTGTGGGTGAACTGAGTAGCCTGCAAGCGATTATAGATAGGCAAATATTTAATATTGAACTTTTCTGCCGAGGAGTCCAGACCAAGATGAACAGCACGTGGTGTGAAGTTGGGATGAGCTTCAAGAAATCAGCACAGACGACTACTATGGAGAGCTAAATTGTCCATAGGGCAATGGGTTGAGGAGGATGTCCTTGGTCTACATGCAGAAGCGGTGATGTACTAAAATTGGATTTATTTCAATTATGTAGTTAGATTTGGCCGGGGAACTTTGTATATAGTCATGTTTTTCTTTCTTGTTGTTTTAGAGTTTTTCTTGTACCGACACTATATGTTTAAATGTCCGTTGGCGCGTGGCCAAAGTGTTTGTTGATATTTTGTTTTTCTTTCTTGAGTCATGAGTAATGTACGCGGCGTGCGTGCGTAATTTTATCTTTGCAATTTGCGGAACCCGTTACATTCGATAAATGGTGCTTTATTAACGTTAATATTTGAAATAGGAATGGGAGGAAATGAGTGTAAAACATTTTGCTGAACAGGTTATTATTCATGTTAGGGTAGCCGAGTGCACCAACTTAAAAGTAATTGTAGAACACCTTCGTTCTAATTTTGATAGATTTTCTTGAGTCCTTTTCAGGTGACTAGTCACGGCATAGAACGATGGCGCCAGCATGTGGATATTATTTGTGTATTTTATTTCAGGGTCTGTCAAAACCCATACGTGTGATTCAGTGTGTGTTGATGTGTCTAGTGTGTGTATTCTACGTGAGGAGGGGGTAGTTGTCCCACCGCCCTTATATATTTTTGCTGCTATTGTATATTTTGAGATGGAAAGACAGAGTGCTCTTGGGAGACTGCTGATTCTTGTCCATATGGTTATTCTGACACACACATGTATTATTGTGCTTTGGGGCACATTTCTTCGAGGTTCGACCCATGTTCTGGGAGGTCGACGTATATTGACACGTGGGTTGACAGACATGCAGAGTTCCACAAACCGCCCGTTTTGCCTGTGACTTATTTTGATAGGCAGTCCTTGTTTCCGACTGATCCCTGTAAGCTTTCATATAGCAAACCTGTTCATTGTGATGGTTAATTTTTAAGCCATAATTAATTGGGGAGTTCGCCATGTGTGTAACGGATTGTTGTACCTTGTATGGATAAAATATTGTGATTAACGTAAATGTTGGCTGTTTGCCTATTGCTTTGTTGATGACTCAATTCATGTAATTTTGTGTGTCACACCCGTGTGGTGTAATTGTAGAGTATTTGTAAATTTTGACAGCGGTCATTTGAGTATTTTTCTATTGGTCACGTGTTAATGTACTTGTGTTGATTTGTGTGAGAAGTCCTAAGTTTTTAGGCAGTAAATGTTGCTACGGCAATTTAAGTCCAATTTCACTCGGAAATTTTGTGTTTGTTTATAGTAGATTTAGGAAGTGTCGGTTTAATGTAAGTAGTGTAGTTGTGTTCCCCCGTGTCGGTCTAGCTCTAGGAAATGCGGATTCGGTGTTTGAAGGGTCATCCCGGATGATAACGAATCACGCATTCAAAGTACACATCGTGATGCATGTAGAACGGCACACGCATTTATATGGTCACTTGTATGGTTACTTTTGTATCTTTTATTTAAGGACACTTGGTCCAAGTAATTAATCTCTCCAGAGATATCGCCTAGTTTTTGGCATTTTTATTAAATGGGAGTCAATTGGGAGATTTTGTTGTTAATTGTTTATGTGTAAATATGGTGATTTGTTATTAAATTCAGTTGTTTTTTTTAACCTTGGCTTCACTCTTTCCTGCATGTCATTTTGTTATATGTTACCCTGCAAGTTAATGAAGCGCCCTGACAGCAACTTACGAATATGACCCGTTACGCCCCGAATCTGAGTCTCATATGCTTCTTTGCAAGGGTTCATAAAACAAAAATGGCTGCCCAAGTGGGGTTTGTTGTTGTTGTTGCTTCGCTGATCTCATATTTATTTCGTTGAGAAATGATGCCAGATCAAGCGGACACGTAAATTCAGTAAATGGAGGCGATGTTGTACCGCCATGTGCATTAGTAAAATCACTGAGTTCCTAAGGTTAGAAATATTGAACAAGGTTAGAATTTGATTTTGTATTTGTTATAAACTTGTTCTGGCGCCCACATTAAAATTAGAAATTTGCATTATTATTGAACTCAGTAAAGCAGGAAGATGTTGCCTTATATTTGACATTTAATTGACTTCGGTTAATTGGTGTTTCGTAAATTCTGTTGGTTAGGAATTTAAAAGCAAATCACTAGGGGTTATTTTGTTGTTTGGGAATAAGTGTCATTGTATTCAGTAAATTTTGTTACTGAAATTTTCATTAAAGTAGAGCCAGTAATATTTAAATGTGTGACATATATGTGCGTATAGGGCTGAAACCTTAGCCCATAACCCTGTTTTTCTCTGAATATATTTGTGTGTGTGAAATGGCGCTTGTTGATGAGATAAAGGCATTGTTAGAACAGATGTCGATCCAAATGTCCGCGAAAACGGAAGAAAAATTAAAGAACATGAAGGAGGAAATAAGCGAAGACAATAATAAACAATTAAAAGAACAATTAGAAGCTCAGCGGGAGCATAACGATAAACAATTAAGTGATATTACGGTTCAGTTACGAGCGCAGAAGATAGACTGTGAAAAACAATTACTTGATATGAGCGGTAACATTTCGGTCCAGTTAGAAGTCCAGAAATTAGACACTGACAAACAACTCAATGAATTAAACCACAAATTGTCACAACAGGCGGTAACACAAACCGAACAGTTAGGAAAAATCACAAATGATATCAACCAGAGCGTTCAAAAAGTCGAGAAACTGGCAGGCGAGGTTGCGGAAAACAATATCAGACAGCTAGGTGAAATGAAGAAATTGGAGGCAAAATTTGATAATAAATTAATGCAATTTGACGAGATGGTGGCGGATAAACTTAAGCAGATAGAGGCAGCATGTGTCAGTAACACCGCGGGAGTGAAGAAGACCCAAGAGAAACTACAACAGCAAATTAATTCAGTAGATAACAACGTGCTGGAATTAATAAAGGAAATAGATAAAGTCGAAGTTAAGGCTGAAACTGAGCGGATACACTTGCGGGAAAATTTAGAGGAGCAATTAGGCAGAACACAAGAGATCATAAGGAAAGAGATGGAAGGCCAGCTGATAAACACACGAGAGGTAATAAGAGAAGAGGTGGGGGAACAACTAGTAAAAACGCAGGAACAGATACGTGAGGAGCTGGAGAAAAACCAAGAAAGGAACGAGGAGAAAATAAATAGCTTAAAAAGTAAGATCCGGCGAGATTGGGACCAGCAGGCTCAGGCGAATAAGGAAGACAGGCTGGCAGTTTTAAAGCGAATGCAGGCACTGGAGGAAAATATGAAGTCGAAATTGCAGGAACAATCAGAATTAATCATAAAGAACGAGATTAGATCATTAGAGAATGCGACATTGTTTTCAAATGAAAATATACAGGAAAAGCAAACAAGTCTTGGAAGTCCGGCAGGTTCGAAGTTGGCTGAGGACACGAGTCGAGGTCAAAGTCCCAGACTAACGACTAATGCATTCCAGCAGTACAGGGGGGAGACTTCAACTCCGCAACCGAACTTGGCACCAGCCCAAGTCATCCAAGTCATTCGGGGTAATGATTTTAAGCCCGATAAGTTCAAAGAAAATTCAGGAACCACTCCCAAAGCATTCTTACGGCAATTAACGGATTACTTTAATGACCAACACATCGGCCCAGAGAAACAATTAAGACTGGTGGAGAAATTTTTGGAAGGACCTAGCCTGACCTGGTTCTTAAGTTTCAAGTACACATTTACAGACATGGATCAATTCCGCGAGGCGTTTTTGAAGAAGTTTTGGAGTCCTTCGTTACAACAGGGGTTAAGAATGGACCTGTACACACGCAAATACCATAGTACCCATCCAACCCGTTTTTCAGAATTCTTTAGTCAGCAATTAGTAAAATTCAGGGATTTTGATGACCCGCCTAGCGAGCCGAATATGGTTCTAACCATCGGAAAACAACTCCCAATGCATATCCAACAACTGCTAGTCGCAGGAAACATTCAGACCGCAGTCCAAGCAGAAGAATTACTCAGACACTTAGATGAGACGAGTATGGTGAGCCCACAGACAGGAAGAAGGAATTTGGAATGTGTAAACACGGCAGAGGTAGTTCAGGGACTCCAAAATAACCACGGCCAGGGAAACCAAAGTAAAACACAGTCCACGGGAACACAGTTCACGCCAAGAAGACAAGATTTTGACGGCCGAAACCAGTTTCATCACAACAATCATAACTATCAGAATAACCGCGGGAGATATCATCAGAATAACCAGAATCAAAATAATCAGTGGACGTACCAGCGGGAGTACACAAATTGGAGGGGAAACCAGAGACAAGGTAGACCCTACCAAAGAAATGGAGATGGTAGATGGAGTAACGGCAGGGACTATCGCCAAGAAAACAGAGGAGAATATAGGAATAACTGGGACGAGCGATATATTGAATCCCGTAAATACCTGGATCAATTAAGTAATGAAGAAGCGGAAAAGGAAAAGTGGGGGCGTGCCATGGCAAACAGACAGAGCCCAGACAATCATCAAGGAGAGGGGGCAGAGAGTTTACTGAGGCAACAGGAGCGACAGAATGATAACCGGCGAAACACATCTAATGGGGCCCGGGATAAAAAAAAAACCAAATGAATTGAAAGGAGATAGGCTAGAAACGGAGATCGCCAGGGAGCAAGAAGAGATGATAGTGGCCAACATAGAAGAGTGGGTAGCATTCCCAGACGACTGCCTGGAGGAAGTGGTGAAGAACCGTGAAAACGTTATCAGACAGCTACCAATTATTTACGCGCATATTGGAGGTATGAGGGTGAGATGTTTGATTGATACAGGTAGCCAGGTGAGCTTAGTCACTGAAATTTTGATAAAAGAAATAGCAAGAAAACAGACTGTTCCTATTATGCCGGTACCGCTAATGAAAGTCAGAGGTGTCATTCCTGACAAAACTATGAATTGTAAGCAGCAAGCATTCCTAGATCTGGAAATATTGAACCATACCTTTTCACAAACATTCATCGTTATTCCAAAGATGAACTACAATATAATTTTGGGAGCCAACTTCATCTGCGATTTTCATGCCGTAATTGATTTACATAACAACACTGTAAGCTTCAAACAAGTAGAAGGATTGGATCATGTGGGTTTAAATATGGAAGAGAATCCGCTGGAGAGAGAGGCCAATACTTGGGTTGTTGAGGAATGCACTAATGAGGCCGGAGATAAGATCTTGAGGGGAGAGCAAGTCAACCAGACAGCAGTGCTAGAAATGGACAGCCGAGATATTTCACAGGAACTTTGGGTGCATTTGGCGGAAGAAGAAATGGGCGGAACCAAATTCGAAATTTTACTTCAGGAGCGACTTAAGGAAGCCATCGTAGGGGAATCTGATAGAAGAAGACTGGAAGAAATTTTAAGACTACATAAAGAAGCTTTTGACACCGTACCTGGGAAAGTTTTGAATTTTCAATATGCTATGCAGGTGACAGATTGGACCCCATTTAAAAGTAAATTGTACCCGATCCCAGAGAAGCATTTTTCTCAGGTGAAGGACATTATTACTAACTTATTAGATTCTGGCATGATAAGGAAAGCTGCAACTCCTTATCTGAACGCAATATTGGCTGTGACCAAGCCAAACGGATCAATTAGGCTATGCCTAGACGCGCGAGTTTTAAATAGTAAACTGCTAGTTGAGCACGACCAAGCACCGAGGATCAAAGATGTTTTGAAAGGCTTCCGTGGGAAGAAGATATACTCAAGTGTTGATTTGACGAATAGTTTCCACCATCTTGAACTTGAAGAAAAATCTCAACTGTTGACGGGATTTTTATTCGACAATCAAAGTTATATCTGGTGTCGAATGCCCTTTGGCGTGAAAACTGCGGGATGTGCACTCATTAGAGCACTCGACAGAAATCTGACTGAGGAGGTCAAGAACTTCACCACGAGATATGTTGATGACATATTAATCGCTTCTGAGACGATGGAAGAACACTTGATAAATTTAAATAAACTGTTGGATAACCTGAGAACCATGAACTTCAAGATCAACTTAAAAAAATCACA
Organism: Meconema thalassinum; assembly: GCA_946902985.2. Taxonomy (NCBI): domain Eukaryota; kingdom Metazoa; phylum Arthropoda; class Insecta; order Orthoptera; family Tettigoniidae; genus Meconema; species Meconema thalassinum. The sequence goes on from OX336395.1 coordinate 199,318,852, forward strand.
TTTTTGCCAGAGCGAAATTTTATATTTGGGACATATAATTGATGTCGAGGGCGTGCGGCCTAATCCAGCCAAGATTGATGCTATTAAGAAATTTCCTACACCTACCAAAGTAAAACATGTTAGAGCATTTTTGGGAGTGACTGGTTTCTTCAAAGAAAATTGCCCTGGTTACACAGAAACAGTAGCGCCTATGCAGGAGATGTTGAAGAAAGCGAATCGATGGTCGTGGAACGAGGAGTGCGACAGGTCTTTTAAAGCAACGAAGGATTTATTGGAAAACTGTGTGAAACTTGGATATCCGGATTTTGAGAAACAATTTATCATTCAAGCAGATGCTTCGTTAATTGGGATTGGTGCTATGCTGTACCAAGAGGACGCTGAAGAACCCAAGAAGAAATCCTATTTGGCATTCACGAGTCGTAAATTACGGAAACATGAGAGAAACTACACAGTTACGGAACTTGAGCTACTAGCAATTCTATATTCTCTACAACAGTGGCGCAAGATGATCTATGGTTATTCCATCATTGTTAGAACCGACCACCATGCACTGACGTTTTTATTTAAGACAACAATAGCAAGTGAGAGAGTAACGCGCTGGTCCATCTACATACAACAGTTTGACATCACAATAGAGCATTGTCCTGGGAAATTGAACGTCATCCCAGATGCCTTGAGTAGAAACCCTGAGGACGGAAACGAAGTAATAGCGGAAGTTCACAATATTACCTTGACACCTAAGGCTCGTGAGTTTTTGGCAAGATTGAAGGATATTCGGAAGGAGCAAGAAGCTGACCCATGGATGATGATGATGATAAAATTCTATAGGAAGGAGTTACAACCAAATTCACCAGAGTACCGGGAAGCCAGTGCTAAACAAGCGAGATTTCACTATTTGAATAACTTGTTACATAAGTACGTGGATGAGCATCATACTAAACTGCGGATCTTAGTTCCAGCATCACTACAGAGGGGATTAACTTGGCATGTTCACGAGAGCCTAGCACATATCGGCACGGATAAGACTGAAGCTACGATAGGGGAGACCTTTACTTGGCCCAAGATGAGATTCACCATTGTTGAAGTAATTAGAACGTGTGACGCTTGTCAGCGCACAAAGCCGAACAACTTTATTCTGAAACAACCTCCAATACCACTATTACCGCAGAAACCATGCGAGATGCTCGCGATTGATTGCTTTGGTCCTTTAGTAAAAGGAAAGCGTGGATGCCGACACCTCTTGGTGTGTGTCGATGTATTTTCGAAGATGGTCGTGCTATGTCCTATTCAGAAGACGACATCAAGACAAGTCCTCAGTAGAATTAAGAACAAAGTCATTCCGATGCTTGGGAAGCCGGAATCCATTCTATCAGATCACGGTACCTATTTCACAAGCAATGTTTTTAGGCAAGGTTTGGAGAGCCTAGGAATAAAACACATATTTTCAAGTATTCGTCATCCTTGTGGAAATCCGAGCGAAAGAACAATTCGCTGTGTCGCTAAATACTACAGAGTAATGATTCCTAACGAACACAATAAATGGGTAGACAAAGTAGGAGAAATTGAGATGTGCATGAACACTACTAAGCACGAGTCGACGGGTCAAGTCCCACTGATTGTACACCACAACAGATTGCCAGAAAGAACTTGGGATAAGATCATTCCTTGCCCAAGGGATCCATTATTAGCGCATGATTTGCGAATCCAGCGAACGAGAGAGCACATGAGGAACCAAGCGGACCGAAGGCTGAGACGGTACCGAGGAAAGAAGTTTCACCGAGAGTTACAAGAACAAGAATTAGTGCTGGTTCGTAGACCACCGATCTCCGACCCTAAGAACAAAGTCTTTGCCAAGTTCTGTCCAAGGTTCATTGGTCCGTTCCGGGTAATTAAGAATCTGGGTAACAATGCCTACAGATTAGAAGAAGTGAGCACTGGTGCAAAATCTGTTTTTAATAGTGCCAATTTGAAACCGTACTACAGAAGGGAACCATTTGATGATTAAGGAAGATGATATGTGCAGAATCTGTATTGCAAAATTTTATTGTTGAGAGCAAACACTCAAATCCACGGGGAGCGCCTGAGTACGCACTTTGTTTGTAAACAACGAGCAGCTGAGACGACGGGAGTGGCAACTACTTGAGGAGAAGGGGAGACCTAGTGGAAATATGAATGACATTCCAGCGAGAAGGGAGCACACTAATTGAGTCAGAGGGGCATACACTCGAGCAGCTGAGTGAGATTTAAAGAGATGTGTTGTTACTACAGTGGATTTTGTTTTTGAAATCCAAACCAATAAATTGTTTCGAATTTCAAAACCTTGCTGAGGACAAATGAACCCTTATTCATCTTCGATAAATAAGTATTCATATTTATTATTATTATTACTACGGCCCAGGCAGCACGTAAGGAAGTCGACTTGGATATTAGGGAGGCCAGCATTTCGTCATGATTGCAACAGAAGTTGAGCCAGTAGCTATTCCTGGGGGACGGCCAGAGTAGTCGAGTTCAAGGCTAAATTGTGCAACTACTGTACCAAAATTGGAGACATAAAGGAAGAATCACGAGGTCTTCTCAACGAACATGCGATTGAATCAGCCAATCGCAAGAGACCAAGCCGTGACCACGAGGTGGACGGCGTCAGTAGCAAAAAGCCCGCGGAAGTGTGTATCTAAGGAACCGCCGAACGGATTAATTTCCGCTCGAGTTATTTGAGACGTTGGATTTATTTGGAGAAGAATGACACTAGTTACATCTTTGTGAGACAAAAACTCTGGAAGTTTTTATCCGACTTTGCCCCACTCCACCGCCCTTGTCAGTTTCTCATAAATAGCTTGGCCTGACGCCAATCAAAGTTCTATCCGTGTGGAGCCTTCAGAGATATACTCCACGTCAGTTTGAAGCGTGAATTTTAAAGTCTATTCTTGTGGAGCCTTCAGAGGCATACTCCACGCCAGTTCGAAGTGTGAATTTTAAAGTCTATTCTTGTGGAGCCTTGAGAGGCCTACTCCACGTCAGTTTGGTTTGTGATTTTGACGCTCGAATTTATCTAAGTCATTATCTGGTGTAAACTATGACTTTTACGCTCTAAATCAGTAAAGCTAAGTCATTTTGTGAGCTTTGAGGAACTAAAGTCGCAGCGATCGTAGTATCAAATTTTAAAAACTGTAATACATCTTATTGTAAAAGCAACTTTGTTGTGTGAACTAAACAGTAACATTCATTTCAAGACGACTAGTTCAACTTTAAGAGGGAAGTATCGTACCACCCTAATTAGCGCTTACCAGAACCGAAGTCCATAGTACAGACGGAAATACCAGACGAGATAGCGACTGCTAGTGCAGCGAGGATTTGTGAACTTGTTAACGAGCCAGTGGCGCGGACTCGACATGTATATTTCTGTATAAATTGTGTATTTTATGTATGTTTTTATAGTGCGTGTGTCTGATATAAGTAGGGCCAGTCTTCGCTATTAATCGCACTAGGACAATTGTGGGTGAACTGAGTAGCCTGCAAGCGATTATAGATAGGCAAATATTTAATATTGAACTTTTCTGCCGAGGAGTCCAGACCAAGATGAACAGCACGTGGTGTGAAGTTGGGATGAGCTTCAAGAAATCAGCACAGACGACTACTATGGAGAGCTAAATTGTCCATAGGGCAATGGGTTGAGGAGGATGTCCTTGGTCTACATGCAGAAGCGGTGATGTACTAAAATTGGATTTATTTCAATTATGTAGTTAGATTTGGCCGGGGAACTTTGTATATAGTCATGTTTTTCTTTCTTGTTGTTTTAGAGTTTTTCTTGTACCGACACTATATGTTTAAATGTCCGTTGGCGCGTGGCCAAAGTGTTTGTTGATATTTTGTTTTTCTTTCTTGAGTCATGAGTAATGTACGCGGCGTGCGTGCGTAATTTTATCTTTGCAATTTGCGGAACCCGTTACATTCGATAAATGGTGCTTTATTAACGTTAATATTTGAAATAGGAATGGGAGGAAATGAGTGTAAAACATTTTGCTGAACAGGTTATTATTCATGTTAGGGTAGCCGAGTGCACCAACTTAAAAGTAATTGTAGAACACCTTCGTTCTAATTTTGATAGATTTTCTTGAGTCCTTTTCAGGTGACTAGTCACGGCATAGAACGATGGCGCCAGCATGTGGATATTATTTGTGTATTTTATTTCAGGGTCTGTCAAAACCCATACGTGTGATTCAGTGTGTGTTGATGTGTCTAGTGTGTGTATTCTACGTGAGGAGGGGGTAGTTGTCCCACCGCCCTTATATATTTTTGCTGCTATTGTATATTTTGAGATGGAAAGACAGAGTGCTCTTGGGAGACTGCTGATTCTTGTCCATATGGTTATTCTGACACACACATGTATTATTGTGCTTTGGGGCACATTTCTTCGAGGTTCGACCCATGTTCTGGGAGGTCGACGTATATTGACACGTGGGTTGACAGACATGCAGAGTTCCACAAACCGCCCGTTTTGCCTGTGACTTATTTTGATAGGCAGTCCTTGTTTCCGACTGATCCCTGTAAGCTTTCATATAGCAAACCTGTTCATTGTGATGGTTAATTTTTAAGCCATAATTAATTGGGGAGTTCGCCATGTGTGTAACGGATTGTTGTACCTTGTATGGATAAAATATTGTGATTAACGTAAATGTTGGCTGTTTGCCTATTGCTTTGTTGATGACTCAATTCATGTAATTTTGTGTGTCACACCCGTGTAGTGTAATTGTAGAGTATTTGTAAATTTTGACAGCGGTCATTTGAGTATTTTTCTATTGGTCACGTGTTAATGTACTTGTGTTGATTTGTGTGAGAAGTCCTAAGTTTTTAGGCAGTAAATGTTGCTACGGCAATTTAAGTCCAATTTCACTCGGAAATTTTGTGTTTGTTTATAGTAGATTTAGGAAGTGTCGGTTTAATGTAAGTAGTGTAGTTGTGTTCCCCCGTGTCGGTCTAGCTCTAGGAAATGCGGATTCGGTGTTTGAAGGGTCATCCCGGATGATAACGAATCACGCATTCAAAGTACACATCGTGATGCATGTAGAACGGCACACGCATTTATATGGTCACTTGTATGGTTACTTTTGTATCTTTTATTTAAGGACACTTGGTCCAAGTAATTAATCTCTCCAGAGATATCGCCTAGTTTTTGGCATTTTTATTAAATGGGAGTCAATTGGGAGATTTTGTTGTTAATTGTTTATGTGTAAATATGGTGATTTGTTATTAAATTCAGTTGTATTTTTAACCTTGGCTTCACTCTTTCCTGCATGTCATTTTGTTATATGTTACCCTGCAAGTTAATGAAGCGCCCTGACAGCAACTTACGAATATGACCCGTTACGCCCCGAATCTGAGTCTCATATGCTTCTTTGCAAGGGTTCAATATTATGAACGATTTTCAGCGTTTAAGCGTTAAACAGCTGTAAAATGAGCTACGGACTAGACGTGCTAAAACTAGTGGGAGGAGGGAAGAATTAGTAGGCTACAGCGGTAATAACAAAATTCTAACACGCTTTATTATTCAAATTATGAATAGGAGTCAGCATGCTTGAGTATTGTAGGCCTATATTGATAAATAGCCTATATCTCCATAAGACTTAAATCGTAAATAGAGATTTCCCGGTCAATGCATGTGAGATTTTCAAAGTGAAATGCCTTGTCCTGTTCGGATTCCACGTAAAGAGGAAGACCTCTGTGCCTTATGATCTCTAGATTAACGGTCACGTAAAACTATAATCTTCCTTTTATAAATAGAGATTTAAATATTCACTGGCTCCCCTTGCTTATAGACTTCGATTCGTGTATTTTTTTGGTTGATAGCGTACATGAAACGGTCTTGTTTTAAGGTAAACATAATCAAAGAAAGTTGATACCGGTATTGTTTACCTCAAAATGCATCGCAACGTTTGGTTCTTTTGTAATTTGTCTATTTCTTAATACAAATCGTTTCCGTACCCCTTGGAAACGACTTAGGGGTACAGTATTTAAAATGTTTGAGAATCCCTGTTTTAAGGCCATGAACTGTTTCCATTCATCTGGCTAACTTAGGCCTATGACTCAAGAATGTAGAAGTCAGTCACTACCGGTACCACATTCTCCGTCGGGCAGATGTAAGTTGACGATTAATTCTGATTTCAAAAAACCAACCATAATACGTTTTTGACTGTTAATGTTGTGACAATTATTCTTGAAGTATTTGTCCGAGTATTGATGCCTTTGAAAATGGGAGTCACAAATGTTACATTCACTTCTTCCTGTATATTGACGATTTCTTCCCGTACCGTACTTCAATGGAGATAATTTATGCAGATTCCGATATTGTAGGCTTATCGTGATAAACTGGCTATTTTCTTGTGTATGGCCTCTTCCTTAATTTTGTTGTGTTCGTGGTCCACGGAAAAAGCGATGGAACAGTGCCCGGTTTTAATCTTGCTCTCTCACCTTCAAATACAAACGCATAAATACATTGGTTGTTATCGATATGTCTATTCAGTTTAGAGGTAGGAATTATTTCCCTTTGTAAATCACACTTGCCCAACACAGTTTTCGTGAAGTCATAGAGTTGAAAACGATGGGAACACACTTTAATATTTTCGGTCAGATTTTCTTCACCGAAATGTTTCCTTCTAATAGCATGTAACCATTTCTTCCTCATTTCTTTATTTTGTGAAAATTGGTGACACGAAATCGGATTTCCCTGATTTTTGCAAAGAGGAACACTGCAATAGCTCGGCATAGTCACAAAAATAGCAATTTAAACAACTTATATTCGTGAATATTAGCGGCATGAGAACACAGGAGACAAATGAAGAACGCCTTGCGCTTACCCAGTACAACAGCAGTGCGCTCTATCGGTGCTAGTTCTATACATCCCTATTAGAAACGGAATGCATTGCCTCTTCCTGAATGTTGAAACTAGGTAAGTACATTCATTTTAATTAGGGAAAAAATGCTTTATAAAATAGCATAATGGTGCCAATCTGTAAGTCTGTTATGAGCTCCCCCACCTTTCACCGTGAAATTAAAAATCCTGCAGTCGTGTATGTGGGTGTCGTATAATGCGTTATACCAGCATTTTGCCACTACGTGCTGGACCTTCCCCACCTGCAACACCACGAGCCGCGGCTGAGTATTTTCCACCAACACCAAAACTGTTAAACAAGACCAGGGGTTTCACGCAACGCAATGTGTTCAAAGGTAGTCACCTAAGTGAGAGAGGAAATGATAACGACATGTCTTTATATACAGGGTGATTCTCTATGTAGTTTACAACTTCAATAATGTGTAATTATTTATTGGAACCACTTACAGACTTGGTTTATATGTTATTATATTGCAAAACACTTCAAGTTTTTACTCACATAGTTCGTAGTTTCACAGTTGTCCGCTATGCGTGCCACCTGTCACTTGTTGGAAATGGCGTCTTTCACTGGAGCGGTAAGAGCGAAGTGCGTGTTCTGGTTTGAAGAAACCAAGTCAGCAACGAGTGTACAGCGGAGGTGTCACACAGAATTTGGCAAAGACCCACCCAGCAGACCAACAGTGTACAAATGGCACCAGATATTTATAAAACAGGTTGTTCTGTGCTAAACACAAAGGCGCCAAGCCGTGCACCAGTGACTGGCAATGTGGTGGAAACAGTTAGGGAGAGGTTCGTCCGCAGTCAGGAAAAATCAACACGGCGGCGTCTGTCACTCGAAACTGGTATCCCTCAGACCACTGCTTGGAGGGTATTGCGTCGACATTTGGCCATGAAAGCATACCGATTGCCCTTGGTTCAAGCACTAAGTGAAGCGGATAAACATACCCGACATGAATTCTGTGTTGACATGTTGGATCGCATCAGCAGTGATGAGTCATTTTTGAACAATGTGGTCTTCAGCGATGAATTAACCTTCCACCTTTCTGGCCGAGTCAACACACACAATTGTTGTATTTGGGGCACGGTAAAACCACGTGGGCACCACGTGCAGTTGGTTCGTGACAGCCCCAAAGTGAATGCTTTCTGCACTGTTTCGAGAGTAAAAGTATACGGACCTTTCTTCTTTGCTGAGAGAACCATCACGGGCATCATGTATCAGGATATGCTACAGAACTTCCTTATTCCACAGTTGGATAAAGATGACCACAATGGCCGCAAGTGTTGGCAACAAGATGGTGCCCCACCGCACTACCTGTCAGACGTGAGGGAATTCCTTGATCAACGTTTCCCAGGTAAGTGGATAGGTCGTACTGAACCAATTAACTGGCCGCCACGGTCCCCAGATTGCACACAGCTGGACTTCTTACTGTGGAGCTTTGTGAAAGATAGAGTGTACATCCCTCCCCTACCTGCAAATCTTGATGAGCTGAGACATCGCATCACAACAGCCAACGCCTCTGTTACCCCGGAAATGCTGGTTCATACGTGGCGGGAAATCGACTTCCGTTGGGATGTGTCCAGGATGACAAATGGTGCACACGTTGAACCGAAATGGATTTGTCAAAAAAATTTGAAGTGTTTTGCTATGTAATGACATATAAACCAAGTTAGTAAGTCGTTCCAATAAATAATTACACATTATTGAAGTTGTAAACTACATAGAGAATCACCCTGTATATTACGTTGCATGTATTATCATTTTTTCTCACGCTTTGAACATCCTGTTATCAAACACGTGGACAGCTGACGTCCAAGGTGAACACCAGTGGCAGGTCAAATTTCACATGGACTTGCATTTTGTCACGTACGAAGCAAGACAGGATGTGACTTGTTTAGCCCTCATGTGGTTTCACATGAGTATGCATGCATTTCGCACTTCCCTGCCACCACGATTGTCAGATTATTTAACCTTCAAGCATCATTGTCATTTTCCATTGCACTTGTTGTCATGTCAGATCAGCGCATTCCAATAAGCTCAAATGACATTCGCCTCCTGCTCGTCTGCTCCTCTACAAGTTTGTTTTCTGTACTCGCTTCGACCAACATAGAACTAAGTTCTCATCACCGTTTACACGTTAAAGATCTCCTTCGGGGGTAAAAAAATCTTAGCATGTTTCACACATTTTCAATGATTAGCCTCCATCCGTCTGCCATAGGAAAGATCAGAAAAACGAACCCTCGCTCTGTCATAAACCGACCCGCCGAAATAGCGATTGTTCTATTAAGCATGGTCATTGTGGTTAGCGATAGGTTCGTTGAAACACACACACACACCCAGCAGTATCGACTCTCTCAACCACCACGCTTCATGAACATTGTAAGCAGGTAAAGAGAATTTTTTTTCAACAAAAGTGTCATTAGGCCCTTTGTCAAAATTTCAAAAATAGTTTCAAAAAGGGGGCGTTAGCCCGAGTCCTAGGACACCTCGTACATGTCTCTAGCGTTATTGGTTTGCGATATAGAGCAAAAAGTCTAAATTCGTGGTTTTACCTCAACTTGGTTTTTCATTCCTGCTCAACACGAACATCCTCGGCAAGAGGACAACGCGACGAAAAAAATGCCACCTCGTACACGTCTCTAAGCTTATTGGTTCGTGAGTTATCAGCAAAAATCACAAAAAACACGTGTTTACCCCAAAATCGAGTTAACAATTTTTTAAAAAAATTATAACGAGTGGTCCATAGCAAAGAGGACGTCACCCCGAGTCCTTGGACCCGTCGTACACGCCTCTAGCATGACTGGTTCGCCAGATATTAAAAGCGAATGACCTTTTAGTTTTGGTCTTTTAATTAAATAAAGAGCCTATAGGAAAGTAGGGGACATCACTACGAGTGCTAGAACACCCTGTATGTTCAAATCCCATGGTTGGTTAGCAAGATATCAGGTTCGGGGCAAATACGAAGAGGGTTGAATAAGTTAGTGGGCAGCTCTCTCACTACCACACTATCAGGTTTTTATCCTAGAGACTTGAAATTTATTTTGGGGGTAGAGGGGGTAGGGACCATTGATTTACGTCAAACAAGCTTCCTAGTTTCCAAAATATAGGAATTTCATAATTCGAGTGTTTTCAAAAAAACATAAAAAATAAAAAAGTTTTATTATAAAAAATAAAGGACATAGAGACCGTTCGTTTGAGCCATGGTACAACATTCTATCATGTTTGGTTTTCAAACCATCACCTACTTTCGAAAACAAAAATTTTCAAAGAAATTTTCAAAAATATAACGAGTGGTCCATAGCAAATCCCCCGTCATCCCGAGTCCAAAGACACCTCATTTGTGAAAATCCGACCATGGGTTCGCGAGATATAAATAAGCAAAAAAGTGTGCACTAACTTTTTGAGCACCTTGTAGGTTAGAACCCTTACTACTCCACTACTCATGCAGGACTGTGTCCATTCGCCGCTGCCAGATAGCGGGGATGTTAGCTGCTCCATATACTGCTCGCGTTGGGCGGATCAGACCGTGATTTGCGTGTTAAGCGTGAGAGCATGGCTGAACTCATCGTCGACCTCGAGATGAGTGTACGCGTCGGAGATATCCAGATGGCAGAAGAGAGTGGCGCCGCGCATTCGGTTGAACAGCTGTTCCACCTTGGGAATCGGTTGTTCATCGATGATGATCCGCGGGTTGAGAGTAGGCTTGTAGTTGCCTGTGATCCTCAGTTTGCCGTTCTTCTTGGCGACGACGTGCGTTGTCGATGCCTACTCAGAGTATTCCACTCTTTTGTAGAAGCCAGATGCAATTTTCTTGTCGATTTCCATGGCATAGGCATCGTGTAGGGCAACTGGTACGTCTCGAGCTCTGGCGAAAACAGGTGTGGCTCCAGCCTTCAGGTGCATCTTCGCTGGGTGACCTGAGATCTTCCCGGGGGTGTCGCTGAATACATCCTGGTAGCGAGATAGAATGCTGTCGAGCTGCTTCTGTTGTTCCAAGGTCAGAGCCTGCTTGTCTGAGAGCTTGTGGATTGGGTCGGGTTTTGCGAAGAGGTGACCAAAGTCGATCTCCTGTACAAACTCTGAAATCCACTCTCGGCCAAAGAGCGATTCGACTTCATCGTCAACCACGTAGAGATTCAGGTTCCTGCTTGTGGTTCCGATGGTGGTGCACTCTGACGTTTTGCCAATGCATTTAATCGGATGGCCAGTGTAACTGACGATGTTACGATCGTTTCTCTGCAACACAAAACCTGGTTTGATCACACTTAGCTTTGATTTGCTCATGGTTGAGCAGGGGGCACTGGTGTCGAGTTCCATTTTGACGGTGGTTCCCTCTATGTTGACATCAACCAGTGGCTTAGGTGCTGCGTTGACCGATCCGATGACCTCGATTTTTCTTAGGTAGTTCACAACGTCGAGGTTTTCTGCTGGAAGCTCTTCTTCGGTCACATGGTTTGTTGTTCGATGTTTCCTCGATTTCGATCGGCAAACTTTTCTGATGTGACCTTTCTTGCCACACTTCAGGCACTCTGCGTTCAGGAAGCTACACTGACTACGAGGGTGAGCTTCACCGCACCCTGCACATGTTGATTGGTTGTCCTGGGATGCACTCTGGTTTGCCTGGTGTGGCCATTGGTGCTGTCTGGTTAGGTTGTAAGACCCTTGACTTCGATGAGCTGACTTGCTGCGTGGCGGCTGCTGGTTGATGTTCTTCCTGGACAGAGGCTTCTCGTATCCAATCCGATTGGTTGATTCAGACTTAGCGGCAGCTGTTTTGACCTCGTCGGTGGTAATGCGAGTAGCTTCGAGTGCGTGCGTGATTTCATATGCTGCGGTGAAGTTCTATGGTTGTTTTGCAATAATCTCGTCGCACATTGCTCGTGATTCCAAACCTGCGAGCATTTGTTCAATTAACATGCGATCAAGAAATGTGCCATACTCACAAAACGTTGCAGCCTGCCGCAGTCTTAAGGTGAAGCCAGCGATGGTTTCTCCTTGCTTCTGCATTACACTGCGAAATTTGATGCTCTCAGCAAACTTGTTGCGTGTGGCGTCAAAGTGGCCTTTCAGCTTAGATTGAATCTCGTTGTATGACAGAGTTTCCGGATCATTAGGACTCACCAGGATCTTCAGGGCATCATTGAGTTCAGATCCCATGTAAACCCGTGCAAAATGTGCGTGTTGATCCGCGGGTACCTTGCTCAAGTTGAGCGCCCAGGTAAAGCGAGTGAAATAGTCGGCTACAGTCGTCCCGTCGGTTGTACGATACGGTTGCATTGTGAATTGTGGCGGTCGAGGCTGTGATGATGACGTTGTTGAACTTGTCTGTCGGATAGCGTCGGCAATGATTGCCGAGAATTGTTGGAGTTGCTCAGAGGTTAAGTCCGACATGGTGAAGATGAGTGGAGAACAGTATATCTAACACGCACTTGCGATGAAATTAGTTCGGTGCAAACACTTGCGTTGAGGTTAGAAAATTCACTCGGTTTAGTTTCCAACACGCACTGCGATGAACGTCGTTCGGTGCAACACTTGCGTTGAGGTTAGAAAGTCACTCGGTTTCACAACGTTATTTATCTTATCCCACTTCTGACACCACTGTTATATCGTGGGAGATACAAGATAAATAACATACACATGTTAATATAACACAACGGTTTATTAAACACTAGTCGATACACAACGATACACAATGTGAACGAACTTGAGCGGAACTGTCGTCTACAGTCCGCGGGTGCATATATACATAGTAGCTGGAAAGTTCCAGAATCGAATGTTCCAGATTGGAATGTTCTGGGCATAGTGACTAGAATGTTCGTGTTAACTCAAGTAGCCTAAATACACAACACTGACTAGTGCTATGTTAACATAGCACTTTCTAGAATGTTCATGTAAATACATAACACTACTCTTACGGACTTTTGGCTACAATACATTTTAAGAACCTTATAGATTCTTATCAGAGCTTCGCAGCACGATGTACAGTACACCAATTCTTCAGAACAATTATTTGAAGGGCGTAAAAACACACACTCACCAACAAACAAGTCATCCACAACTTAACTTAAAGATGGCTGCATCTCTTGATTGTATCGTATCTCTGTCGTCAACAGTCAAGACCAAAGATTCTCATGTCAACGATATGCCCTTCAAGATTCTCTCTGGGCACTAGCCCGATCACACGTTCCGACCAATGGGAAGGACGTATGAATCGCCCGCTCTGTGGCTTCTAGGTTTTCAATACACGCGTACCGTACCTTGTATGACTGTTTTGCTCTGATGATATTTATCTTTTACGGCCGTCAGATGATCTCGCATCTAGATTAATGGCCCAGGAACGGCTCCAGACTAGACTTCTAACTCGAATATACAGAAAGTGGCTCAACAATTCACTTTAGTCATCGGCGTCTATAATTCTCAATTGATTATTGGCAACAGTACGGTACCGGTAGGCTACTCAAAACACAAACCCTGTTTGCTAATAGTTCGGGAGTGATGAACCTCGATCCTACACATGCACTTAGATAAACATTTGTCATTTTCATGATTTTCATACTTTACCTTACTACCGGTATTCTGGGAGTCAATACCATTTCAAACTACTTCATATGTGGCAGTTACTGGTGGTCAACAGCTGTTAGGCCTACATCATAAAATGTCTTTAATGTTGCTGACGTAATATGTATTTGCATTTTAAAAATGGTTCTAATGGTGTCATACACTAGATCATCGACGGAAACATAGATCCAATTTTCAATATGGTTATGCCCTAGTGTTAATTACCGTATGATCCTCCAAAACTATCACAAGTGGTTATAACTTTTGCCATCCCACTTCGGCAGTGGCGATTATGAAAGCATGTTCTATAGGCCTAGATCATTTTAAATACGGCAACACCGCAAGCCGATAAAATACGGCTTCCTTTGATTACTAGTAAAACACTGGTCATGCAAGGTCATTCTTAAAATATTGGATCATTTACTGAACATTATCAGTATTAAACGAGTATTCTCGCAATTTTTACGCCCGCTTGCCTTCCCGTGATCAATATTCGTGCCGAAAAATACTGTACCGGTACGATATTTTTTTATTTTTAAGGTGTGCAATAGTAAGTTACGGTGGATCGTTTCATGAGCACAAAGCGATTATTTCTACGTATGAACAACAATCTACCATTGATGTTATAGATTCTAAACCTGTAGTGACACATTTTCTACAGTCTAAGCAATTTATAATACAGTAACAGACTCTCACCCTCAATCGAATGTAGACAAAATGGTGAATTTAATGGTGATTTCATAATGTTGTATATGATTCCAATGGAACCCTCTTGCGAGGCAAGCAAGTTAGGATGCTTAAGATATACGGTACCGGTAGCCTACTTATGAGCGGAGTAGCTTCACAGAATCAAGATTAAGCTCGTTTTGATGGTTAATCGTCACAAACCAGCAATTTGAAAGAGGGTATATCTGCAACCGTAAAAATCACAAATTGCATATTTAGGCCTAGCCTGTGCCAAAGCCTGACAATTCTGGGAAATAGCATAAAAAATATAAACTTATAAATGAAGGGCATCTATGAAATGTACGTGAGTAGCGCTTTTCCATTCCAAGCTGCCATCAAAAATCTGAAAGACCTGAACACCATAGATCTGCAATTTTGCAAACAAAAATTTCTCCAATATCGACGTCAATCTATAGTTCTACAAGGCATGCATTGTATGAAAGGACACAATGTATTAATTTGATCCTCAAGCCCATCTTTGCTGCTGAATAGTGGCCTACCTCAATTTACGCTCCATGTTGAGGACTGGTTACCTGAATGTTCGAAATTTGATTGCTGACGCTGACAGCAGCCATCCGGAGCAGGGCCGCCGAGAGGATTTAAGGGCCACTATCCATTGATCTTCCCGGGCTCCCACCCCCGCTTGAAATACTTTTAATTATTACTATCCACTACGGTACCAGCTATTCTGGCAAGACAATGCCATTTTGAGAAAAGCGTCTGATCCACAGTCAAAATTTAAAAACATACAAATCTTATTCATAGAAAAAAATATTCAAATCATATTCATAGAAAACATTTCAGAAGTTATTTTATGAAATATCTTTCTTAAAGTGTACTAGTAATTTAATACAGTTAAGTTAACATTCATAGGGAAATATTTTGCAATTCTCTAAGTCTTCACGCTAATTACCAGAACGGTACGTACCGTAATAAAATATAAGTAGCATTTTACAACTCCGCATTACTTTGATAGCAGATTCAACAATATAATTTATAGCACAGTGTTTCTAAAGAGTTATAACTTCTTGCTTATAGATCAATGTCAACAAATAACTTTCCTTGACTTCATTGATGAAAAGTGATCAATTACATCACCATAATTTAAAGACCTAGCAAGATCGCTCTCCAGGGAAAGCGAGCCAAGGTTATTTAGTCTTTCCTGGCACATTGTTGATCTGAAATTTTTTTTTACTTCTTTCGCTTTGCTGAAGTATCTTTCAGCATCACCAACTGTCACAGGAATTGTACAGAACATCCGAATCGCTATACAAATATTTGGAAATAAACTGTCCAGTTTTAGTTCTCTAAGACAATTTAAAAGTTTCAGAGGTTTCGATGGGCCTGGCCCTAAATTAGATGCTTGAATTGATTTTATATATTTCAGTTTATCACTGATCTCTCTGTTATTATCTACAAAATACTTTTCATGCAAAATAGCACCCATATTTTCAAGACCATGTTCTTTGGTAACTGTCATAAACACCTAAATATGTCATTTACGTTTTCCACTAGAATGAAACGATTCGTTATTCCACAAACAACTGAATCAATTACTCTATTGAACACATTCACTCTGAACTCCCATTCTTCATTAGCTCCCCCTTCACTCCCACGAAATTCCGGAATATCTTCTTTTCTTTCGTCCGTGGAAGTTTTTGTCTTGTTCACTCTCATCTTAGGAAGCTCTGTTTCTGCAGGAATATCATTTGATAATGAAGTGGCCACTAGCTTTGCTTCATTTAATAACTGATTCCATTTATCACGCAGTTTTTCAGCTCCTGGATTAGTTCGCGAATGTTATCAACCTCCACATCAAGAGTTGCATCACGAGCTTGTAGAACTTGGTTGCGAATATCAATTGCTGAGAGAATTTTAAACCAGATGGTTGCCATCAAAGTGCACTTAAATGATTCAAGGTATCTTTTTATTAAAACTCAGCAATTCTTCTAGGTTTGTGCCGTGTCTTGTGTGGGGTTTCGCCCATATGGCTGCTTGAACTTTTAGTTCTCGCAGCAAAGTAGTGCAGTTGCACTCAATATAAAGGGAGGTAGCGCGTAGTTCGTTACTCCTGTGGGGGTCCGGGCGGGGACACCAAGAGCCCGCCGATGAGCCAAGCTTGGTGTCCTAGGCGAAAGCCCACACAAGACACGGCACAAACCTAGAAGAATTGCTGAGTTTTAATTCACCGGCCGTGAAAGCCAATATACTATCTTTTTATTCCCTTTAATTCCATTTTACACTCAGCTGAGAAATTTAAATGCTTGCATTCATTTAATGCATGCTTGATGAGTGATATGTGCTTGCCAAATGGTTTAACACTGTCAACATGAGCTGACCACCTTGTTTTTGATAGGTCGTGCAAGGAACAACCTATTTTATTCTCTAGTATTTCCCATCTCTGAGGACTTTTGAAAATAAATGATACGTTTTTTGAACCATACCGTGCCAAAAAAAAAAACGTAATTACATCTTCACAACATTCAGCAGGATTCACACCACACAGATTTAGACTGTGTGCACCACAGTTACTAAACGTGGCAAATGGATTGTTATCACTTATAATGGCCTGCGCGCCATTGCATGCACCAGCCATATTCACTCCATTGTCAGGTATCTGCCCCCTGCTTTCTTTTAAAGGGATTTTGTGCTTATCTAATTCTTCAGTTATTGCATTGGCAATGTGTCGTCCAGTTTTCTTGTTGCATTATACAAAACTAATAAACCTCTCCATTACATTATATGAAGAAGCACAGTCAGGAACATATCTCAAAATTAATGTAATTTGCTCTTTATGCGAAGTATTCGGAGTAGCATCAGCTAGAATTGGGAAGTACCGTACTTACATTTTTCCCTTTCCGAGAGTACAGCCTGAAAGACCTTGTTACTGCAAGCTGCAAAGAAGTCGTTTTGGGTATGTGCGAAAAGATAGTGAGCTTGAAGTATTTTCCCATCTTGCTGTGACTCTTTCGTCTCGTGTTCACGTAACAGCGGATCATATTGAGCTAAGTTGCCATTGTCCGATGATCCTATTTTGCTAGAGCTCGCGTCAGCCCGGAAGGCGGCCGGCTCTGGGATTTGCGCAGAGAGAGAAAGAGATACATATCCACTGTTGCAACAGGTCCCCCATGTCCGAGCCCCACACCGCAGGCTGCTGCCATGAGTTCCTGCAGTATGGCAACACCGTCGCTTAGCTCATCGAGCCTGTCTCTTTCACGCTGCTTCACACTTGGCTTTCCTGACAACACACTAGCTCAGATTCTCAAGACAGACTGACTATGATTGGTGGGATGGGAGTGAGGCATGACGTAATGGTAGCGTTGTGTTCTGCGCACCGCCTTCCCGGCTGGCTCGAGCTCTAGAAGAACCCCGAAATGCCAGACCCCTCTCACCAAGAAATCAAGTAACAGACAGAATACTGTAAATTAAATTCCTCCAATATTTCAGTTTAGAGACACTTTCAAAATTCAAATTAGACTGAATGTCAGTTCCATGTTGAATACTTCTTTCTAATCCTCTCCATTCAATGTAGCATTGTTTGTGACTAGCACTCAATTCATGAGCTCGCAGCTTATTATACAGCTTACGCCAAGAATGATCCTTTTTCCAGCCTTCGTCACTAACTAAAACTGACTAATGGAACTCAGAGTTGCGACCAAATTTTCTGCAAGGAAAACAGTATATTCATTGATTTGTATCAGTCCATACTAACCAGTCTCTGCGAACACATTCTCCATTCTGTAGTTTTGAAAATAAAACTGTTCTCGGGAAAGCTCTTGTTCCGTCAATCGGAAGATTATTATTCAGTGCAGGGGGACCTCTTCGAAAAATATGTTCAATATCACTTACACTTGGCCTACCAGGTTTTAATTTTCCAAGGTCGCATGCTACTTGCCATGACTCAGAGTTGCGAGCAACACTTTCATAGTTTTTGATTGTTCACAATTTTTGCTATTGTCCTCTTCTTCCAATGCGCCATTGGTGTCACCAGAGTTCTTTTTTAAATTGTCACAATCAACATTCTTCTCTGAACGTGAAATGACTTTATTCACTTTAACCAGAGCAGACGAGCTTGTGATTTGTTAAGTTATTGCACTTTCAGGACCTTCACTATCGACACTGAATTTCACACCGACCTCAAACAATGTTCTACTACTTTTATTAATACCGTCCAATCTTGTGTTTCTTTCCTTGCGCTTCTCAACTCCTGACTTATGCTTATAGTTGCTCATGGTACACCATATAACACTACACAGTATGACGATGAAATGGTGAAGAAACATGATAAATAGAGACAACCCAAACTGTTACTACGCAGCACTGACAATGTTATTTTCACAACTGCGGCAAACAGAACAATGGGCACTGTTGCCAGCAACCCACGAGAAATGCATCGTAAGAACAATTCAAAAGACCACGTTGTCGCAGTCCGTAAACTGAAGAACCAACCAACGATTCAAAAGTATCGCATTTCAAACCAAAGTATCATACAACTCCCTCATCCAGGAAAGTGTAAGAAAACGTGTCATATTATGTAATTATGGTAGCAAGCACTACTACCATTTCTATGAAACGCATTATATTAACAAGCACACAAAGTAAGCTGCGTCTTCGTGTAACTAGTACTCGTTCAACAGTGCAGAATGATAGAAACAAGCTGCCAACAGCATACAAGTGTTGAGAGCTCAAGTTTCAATAATAATAAATAAATGGCCTACTGTTAAACTAGTATTCATCCCGTTCCTATTCAGCAAGCTCTGTATTTGCGACCGATGATACTTTGGTGAGGCTATTGTTGACAATCAGTGACAGGTCCCAGATGAGAGTCAGGCAATTTATTATTAAGGGTAGTTCATTGAATTAGAAGTAACACCGCACCTGTACCCTTCTTCACTGTTGTACGTAACTATCCTTATTTCATTCTGGTTCGTTTGATAAAATGAGACTGATTTCTTCATCAAGTATCCTGGACCGCATATGCACAATGTAGACATCCAGATCAAAGGGATTTCAAAGGCAGGCCTATCACAGAGGTAGGCTCAACATTATATATTATTATTATTATTTTGTGATTGTAATAATAATATTATCGTTCATTGTAATATGGTCCAAACTATCATATATCCCCTTTATATCGTACGGGTTGAAGACACTGATCGCGCGTATTTGACTAGGGAGAGTCCAAGCAAAGTGAGGTACTCCTGGGTGGAATGGTTAACACAGTATGCTCAACTAGCGCGAGGAAAACGGTATTCTGTTGCTTTTAAAAATGGATATCATTGTTCCGATTACTGGTTAATGGGTATATTAAAATAAAAATAAGTTGTTTTGTATAGCCGACTACCCATGTGAGACTCTCGAAGCGAAAAGTCATGTCCTGTGGTTCAGATTTCACGTAAAAAGAAGGTC
Organism: Meconema thalassinum; assembly: GCA_946902985.2. Lineage (NCBI taxonomy): Eukaryota > Metazoa > Arthropoda > Insecta > Orthoptera > Tettigoniidae > Meconema > Meconema thalassinum. Next base: position 199,338,429 of record OX336395.1, read on the forward strand.
CAGAGGCTCATGATCGCGAAATTAACGGTCACGTCGAACTACAAGTGTCCTTACTTCCTTATCAGTACATAAATAGAAAAAATCGCAATTTCTTACGGGCCTCCATTGCTTACGGGCCCCTATGCATTTTCCCCCCTTGCACCTGCCCCCCCCCTCCCGTCGGCCTTGATCCTGAGTGTAATAATTTCAATACTACCTTCAGGGAAATGCCACGTTGGTACCATGTTTCATGTACCAGGGAACTCGTCTCGAAACTACGGTACTGTAAAATAACATTACTTATACACACTCGCCTACCAACACCCCACATGTTATTAGATTAATTTCATTCACAGACAAATACAAGGGGTGAAGTTTAAACCGGTTCCCGAACAAAGCAACAACATTAAAATCAATGCCAGTTATTGAATATAAGAAGGCTAATTTCCCCCTCCTTAAGGGTACGGTAGCGTTAACATGGTACATACATTTAAAAATCTCAAAAGTATTTGTATCAGTGAAGGCCGGAAGTAAGGGTGCATTGTTGCACAACGATCAGATTACTTTAAGAAAAATATTATTAATATATTAATATTTTTAGATATAAAAGCTGTATGATCCTTTTATATGTTTAGGAATTCATAAGTTTGTTCTTTAATAATTCAGGAAATCTTAGAGTAAGTTACTGTGAACTGTCTGAGAAAGCATAGCGCGGAAACTGTCTAGGAGCGCTCGTCCGTTTGGTCGTTGCCAGCCCCACGCACCGACCAGATCTCGATAGTGAAGGGTATGGCAGAGATGCTAGACCGAGTAAGTCATATTCCAACAGTTAACTCGGCTGGTCGTTGCCCACTGATTGCAACAAGGGAGCCGAGGCGCGAACGGAGACAACCGAGAAGCTCCGTCAAAAGGCTTGCGCGCAATTAAGACACTCGCGGTTCTCTCTCGCCCTCGAGTATAACTTACGTTGTTTTGTTCCCGTGAAGGTTTTCATGTCGACTAACTTTAATCCGATGGCAATGTGATGTTCTATGATCTGCGACACTCTTGATGAATGAGGTTCATTCGTTCTACCGCGCAATTGAATACAGTTTTCTCTGATATCAAGCAATCTTTTATCCTACCACCACCCCGTTTATGAAAATAGTGCAACACCCAGAACAATTATCCGCCAGTCGCATCTGATTTGTATTAGATTGGTTGGACAGTAAGGTGCATTATATTATTTACATCACAGGTACAAAATAATACCCACTGGATGAAGAAATTTATCATCCTACCGTATGTAAAACGCCAATCTGCGTATTTCTTCGAATCGCTCGAGTGGTATGATGCACTGGACTTCATTCTTTTATTATGTCTTACAGTAGGGAAAATAATGAGGCGAAATATCACATGATAGATAGATAAATAATTTTATTAATTCCATTTGATCAAATACATGTATACAATACATTTTTGATATAGGACACGTCAGAATTTACATCTATAAAATAAAAGTACTAACATGTATCAATTACTAATACTATAACTATTTATAACTTATTATAATAACAGATCTTAAGAGATACAATCTTATTGGACAACTATTTACACCTTACTCTATTATCATAATATGAAAACTTAATTCTATAAATACAACAACTTACAGCTAGGTATTACAATTAAAATTGAAAAGTAAAATATAATTATAGATTTCATTGCACCAATACACTAAGATATTCAACTACAGACTAAAAACAATGGCACTGCAGATAAGCTTTCAACATTCTATCGAAGATTTCTATTTTTGGAGGAAGTTTTATATACTGGGGTAGTTTAGTGTATAATTTAACTCCTGTGTGAAAAATTCCTTTTTGATACATGCTTGAGGGTGTGTGTGTGAAATATGAATGTTTTTATTTTGTCTTGTGTTATGCCCATGAACATCATTGTTTGTTTTAAGAAAAACATCCTTATTCATTAAATTCTTAAAAAAAACATAATACTTTCAACGATATATATGCAGGGCAGTGGGAGAATGATTAAATCTTTAAACAAAGGTCTACATGATTCTCTAGTGTTTATATTTGCCATAATTCTAATCGCCCTCTTTTGTAACCTAAACGTGCTTAGTACATCTGGCGACATACCCCAAAATATGACCCCATATCTTAAGTATGAATGGAAATAAGCAAAATAAGTATTTCTTAATGTGTGCATGCTAGTGCAGGTTTTCAAAATACGTAACGCAAAGCACATCGAGTTCAGTTTAGTATTCAGATATTGTATATGTTTATACCATTTCAAGTCATGTTGTATCCATAGTCCTAAAAACTTTGTTCCTGATTTATTTTCTATTTGATGACCATTTAATATTATATTGGGCTTCGCAGGATTCCTATTCTGTATAGTGTGGAAATTTAGACATATTGTTTTTTTTATACTTTATTATGAGGCGATTATCTTGTGACCATTTGGTTAACTCTCCTGTAACGGAGTCAGCAGATTGCTGTATGACCTGTTTAGTTTCACCTTTTATTACGAGTGTTGTATCGTCCGCAAACAAAATTTCCTTATTTGAATGAACGTTCTGTGTTATATCATTGATATATAGAAGAAAGAGTAGTGGGCCAAAAACCTATCCCTGGGGTACTCGAAATTTAATAATTTCCTCATTGGACAATGTTTCATTAAGTAATTTCGTTCCATCATCCTTGTGTCTCAAGCTTACTATTTGTTTACGCCTTGTTAAGTAAGACTCTATCCATTTATTAGCTAGACCTCTAATACCATATTGATTTAGTTTTGTAAGGAGTATTTTATGGTCAACAACATCAAATGCTTTCGATAAATCCAAGAATAGGCCAGTTACATGTTCCTTATTGTCAATTAATTTCAGTATACTATTAATACATTCATAAATTGCTGTCTGTGTAGATTTTCCCGTTCTGAATCCATGTTGTGAGTTTGATAATATTTTATTTTTTTCTATAAAACTTATCAGTCTCTTATACATAATTTTTTCCACAATTTTTGCAATGCCAGTTGGTAAGGTAATAGGACGATAGTTATGTAATTCATCTTTAGAACCGTTTTTGTGTACTGGAATTACTTTTGATAACTTTAAAATATCCGGGAAGTTCCTGAGAGAATTGAACTGTTTGTTAAGTGCGGAAGTGGATTTATTATATTTTCTGCACATTTCTTTAAAATTGCATCAGGGATGCCATCAATGCCAGCACAGAATTTATATTTTAGCTCTTTTATAACTATTATTACCACTTCACTTGTGACATGATTTATAAATAAAGAATCAGTGCATATATTTATTTTATTATTAGAGTTTAGTGTATTTACCTGTGATTTATTTAATAATTTTTGTGGAATTTCCAGAAAATAGTCATTAAAAGTGTTTGCTATTTCCTCTGGATTATTTATCACTTTATTATTTCTGGTCAGTGTAATGTTCCTTTGTATTTTAGCAGATTTTCCAGATTCTTTCTTTATCACGGACCACATAGCCCTGTTTTTATTAGATGATTGGGAAATAAAATTATCATTATGCATTTTCTTTGTTAGTCTTATCACCTTATTTAATATGCTAGTGTATTTTTTGTAGTATAAATTGAATTCAGGTGTTGTGTGGTATTGTTTATATAATTTGTGTAGAAATTTCTTTCTTTGACATGAATTTATAATCCCTGTTGTTATCCAATTGCTAGTTTTGTTATTTTGAACAGTTCTTTGCCTAAAGGGGAATGCTGTTTCAAAATAGTGTTTTAGGGTACTGTTAAATGCATTAAATTTATAATTTACATTTTCTGACCATGTTTCCTTATTTAATAAGTCATTGAAATATGTAACATTTGATTCAGTGAATGACCTGCACTTTGATTTTACTCCATTATCATTATTATGGATTGTTTCGGATACTTCAAAACTCAGTCTATGTCCAGGGTGGTCACTAAAACCCTATTGAATTGTGATATTTATCTGTAGTCTATTTTAAAAAAAAATCATGATCATTTAGAAAGCTGTTCGAAACTGTACAATATCTATTAGTTTTCTATTTATCGTATATTGTTTTCATAAACAGAAGAATCTTTAGCATAACGCTCAATTGCAACAAGCAGTGGTTTGTTTACGTTCGTGATTAGTGTGAACTATTTCCAGTCTTGTAATTATCTCACAACGTTCCTTTGAACGTTTAACGGTTATCTCGTAAAGATTTCGTTGCTTGATATATAATTTCTGTGATTGAGTAGAGAGCAAATTCCCAAGAAGAAGGAGAGGAATGATATATAATTCGACTTACTACTATATTCTTAGCCCATTTTCATTTATGAAAAAAAAAAATAGGCTTATGAGATCACATTTTGTCCGTGTGTCTGTCTGTGTGTGCGAGTGTGTGAGATGGTGTGTGCCCCCCACTAATAACTTCTAAACGGCTGTAGCAATTTCAATGAAACTCGGTAAGTTCATAGCACTATTCCGGACGACCCCGGCCGTGCCTTCAAATTTTGTTACGTCTCACCAATCCAACATGGCGGCTGTGCGAAATATTTCACCAGCATTCAATATCTCCGAAACTATTACCGATATCACCCGGGAATATTTTGAGGTGATAAAGGGAACTACTAAAAGTTCACCCATGTGACTTTTAAAAACCTGGTAACTACAAAACCAACATGGTGGCCAAGCGAAATTGCGACTTTTAAATAAACGTCTCTCGCGATTTAACCTACCAAACGCAGTGAAACTAGGTACAGTATATGTTTATACACATTGTAATGCACCGACATCTAAATTCGTTCAATTGTTTACATAACCTCAAGATGGTGGCTGTGCGAAATATTTCTCCGGCATTCTATATCTCTGAAACTATTACCTGTATCAGCCTGAAATTTTGTACGGAGATAAAGGCCACTACTGGAAGTACATCTATGAGGATTTCAAAAACCGGTTAACTAAAAAACGAACATGGCGGGCAAGCGAATTTGAAAGTTTTAAATAGACTTTTCTTGCGATTTTATGATCCAAACGCAATGAAACTCAGTACAGCAATGTGTATACACTTTGTAATGCACTGGTATCTAATTTAGTTCAATTGTTTACATAACCTTAAGATGACGGCTGTGCGAATTTTAAAATTAAGTGTTTATTTCTAGTATCGTAATCATGCGATCGAAGTGAAAGTGTGAATAATGAACCTACGCAATAATTATCCTTTAATGGTACATGATTCAATGGCCTATACATATAACAATCCTACAAGGCGACCATCCGAAATATTTAGACGGTTCTCAATATCTACGAATCTATTATAACAATCAAACTGAATTTTTTAATGTTCATAGGGGCTATGGACATAAGTTCTCCTGTAGGACTTTCAATAATCTTGTGATAACAAATCCAACATGGCGGCGACGAGAAATATAAATATTGACATGGACGTTTCTCGCAATTTAATCATCCGTGTGCAGTGAAAATTGGTACAGTAAATCTTGATACAAATGTGAATCGACTGGCATCTAATTTATTTTAATTGTTACTATAACCACAAGAAGGCAGCTGTGCGAAATTTTAAAATTTCGTTTTTACTTCTTGTGTCCCAATCATGCGATTGAAGTTTGAATAATAAACGTACACAATAATCTACATGCAACAGTACATAACTCTAAGACCTACATATATAAAAATCTAACATGGCGACCATCCGAAATAATTAGTCGGTTCTCAGTATCTACGAATCTATTACAGCAATCAAACTGAAATTTTGTGTGTCGTTAGAGGCAATTAATATATGTAGGATATATGAAAATAGGCTGTTGTTCCCCACGGAACTTCTTGTTGACAATGGTTACAGCCTAACGCGCACAGATCAACGGTTTTGTGTCAACCGGTCCCGCTAGCTGCGCGTGGCCAAGCCCGCACCTACACCCGAACATTCTAACCTTCATTTAGCCCAATCCAATTTTACAATGATTATAGCCTAATGCTTTTAGATCAATGGTTGTTGACAATGATTACAGCACAATGCGTCAGGATGAAGTTTTTTTAAAAATCAACAGTGATTCTGTATCCCACTATTCTATCAACGGTGATTTTATATCCCACATGCTGGCTACAATGTGTGCGCCACTGTGTGTGTGTCGCTCAAGGAGTAATAAGGAGACTATTGCATGCCGAGAGTTGATGTTCTGACCACGCCCCCATACCAGCTCGGCTCCAGCGTTAAATGGAGCCTACCGTAGACTTATTAGCCTACTTTCGATTTTTGCAAAAATTTAAAAATTTTAAAATAAAAAAAAAAATGCAAAAAATGAAAGTAGACTTATGAGATCGACACAGGGCGAAAAATTGTGTGTCTGTCTGTGTGTGTGTGAGTCTCTCTGTGTGTGAGTGTGAGTACTCTGAATGTCTGTCTCCCCCCCCCCCTCCTATCAATTCGAACACGGTGAAACCGAATTGAACGAAATTTGGTCCAGAGGTAGCACTAGCAAAGGGCACCTCAGTGTCATGTTTTATATCACCGCCATCTTGACGGAACCGTAATGGCGGCCACCCAAATGTTCAAAGCTTAAATCAAATTAAGTCTAATCATGCGATCTCTACCAAATTTTTCAACATCACACCTTTATGTGGGAAACATGCTTTGACCAAATTACAAGGTCATCAGCCCTAAAGTTTGCGGATGGCGGCCATGTTTGTGTGCAAATCGATTCCCCCTATACGCTGCCGAAGTGACGCGCCTAGCAACCGTATGGGCGCAGCCACATTGGACCCAAACAACTGGTTGCTAGGTTTTTTATACATAGGAAGCTACATTAACGCTGCGCAGTGTCTTGAATTTTGTTGATAAAAAGGTGGAATAAGTGTGAAATAAGGCAAACGCCTCCCGTGAAGATTATCCACAATGTTGGAGCTACAAAAAAGAAGTGAAATTTTATGGATGAAGTACGAGAATTTTGCGAGATAATATGAATAAAGTCGACCTCAATCCTGAGGCAAGAATTGCATGGCGGGTTCTACAAATTATAAATATTTATTTATAACATCATTTAGTGCATACAGTATATGTAATATAGAGAGATATTTAGGACATATATGTCACATAAAGGGGTTTTTGGTTCATGTGGGCAGTGTAGTTGTAATTAAATATGGTTTGTACTATAAGTATTATAAACGACAACCTACATAACCTTACATCTGATTCACCTACAGCAATAAATTTTCTCCTACAACTTTTCTGAGTAGTGATTTTTCACTTAATTTATTTAAGCAGTGAATTGTTTCCAAATAACAATTAGGCCTAACCTAGACTGGAAATTTCTGCCTAAATACTGTATTTTATTTTTTGCAAACTGAGCATAATATGTGGTCTGTGGAAAGGTTAGAAGTTGCTAGTAGAAAGTCCTATTCAATTTGGTAACTGGAAACTGTGTGAGCCATCAAGTACCATAGCACATGGATCATCGTTATTGTACCGGGACTAGCATTTCCCTATATCAACTCTTTGGCCCACTTCATACTGTACCCGTTCGTCCTGGGGATGCGATGACCCATCTGCTATTACATCGCATTCCTGGATTTCCAAGACAGAGCGGAGTTAAATGAACACGAAGTCAAATAAGGAATGTGTCGGAAATTCAGTTGAAATATCACAAAAGCAGAGGGTAACACGAGCTAAAGTATCTCCAGTGTCGTTACGGGCTTAAATTTAATTTTTAAAAATGCAAATATAAATGGGCGCCACCAACTGAATCCCTAGCAAACCACATCCTTCCTGGTTAAGCCTTAATTAAGACAAGGAAAGAAATAGGAAAATCACATCATCATCATCAGATCACTACTAAGATAAAAACAAATTTATTCAACTTTGATAGTCAGACAGACATATTAAACACTCATCCTACCTGAGAGCATGGTCGAATGCCAACGTTAAATTGTCATTGTCCAGAAAATCGAACCATCTCTATTCTACTCAAAGTGTATTTAATCCACATAAAATAGGAAAAATGTCTTAAGTTCACTTGGGTTCTCAGGATCACCGTAGAACTATGTCTTTGCGTCACTGACATTCGTGATACCTGAGACCTAACTTCTCTTTAAATTAACTTCATGAATGTGGATGTAAAAATATAATTAATCTGTCTAAACACATATATTCTAATCACATATTTAAATATCACATAATTTATGGCTTGCATGGCATTATTCAAATGCTGAATATTTTAGTAAATTGCTCCTAAACATCGAATAATTAATTTACACTATTTACACTGTCATTAATAATTGCTTGTTTGTGAATCACAGAAAATCCACTACTCATTGGTTATAATCATCATCATCATCATCAAAATTAAATATTTCTCACATTAGTTCTCATCTCAAAATTCAATATATTGAACCCTTGCAAAGAAGCATATGAGACTCAGTTTCGGGGGGTGTAACGGTTCATATTCGTAAGTTGCTGTCAGGGCGCTTCATTAACTTGCAGGGTAACATATAACAAAATAACATGCAGGAAAGAGTGAAGCCAGGGTTAAAAACAACTGAATTTAATAACAAATCACCATATTTACACATAAACAATTAACAACAAAAACTCCCAACTTACTCCCACTTAATAAAAATGCCAAAAACTAGGCGATATCTCTGGAGAGATTAATTACCTGGACCAAGTGTCCCTAAGATAAAATACAAAAGTGACCATATATGTGCGTATGCCGTTCTACATGCATCACGATGTGTACTTTGAATGCGTGATTCGTTATCATCCAGAATAACCCTTCAGACAACGAATCCACATTTCTTAGAGCTAGACCGACACGGGGGAACACAACTACAATACTTAAAATTAAACCGACACTTCCTAAATCTACTATAAACAAACACAAAATTTCCGCGTGAAATTGGAATCAAAATGCCGTAGCAACATTTACTGCCTAAAAACTTAGGACTTCTCACACAAATCAACACAAGTACATTAACACGTGACCAATAGAAAAATACACAAATGACCGCTGTCAAAATTTACAAGTACTCTACCACTACACCACACGGGTGTGACACACAAAATTATATGAATCGAGTCATAAACAAAGCAATAGGCACACAGCCAACATTTACGTTAATTATACAATATTTTACCCATACAACGTACAACAAGCCGTTACACACATGGCGAACTCCCCAATTAATTATGGCTTAAAAATTAACCATCACAATGAACAGGTTTGCTACATGAAAACTTACAGGGGTCAGTCGGACAAACAGGACTGCCTATCAAATTAAGTCACAGGCAAAACGGGCGGTTTGTGGAACTCTGCATGTCTGTCAACCCACGTGTCAAATACCTCGACCTCCCAGGATATGGGGTCGAATCTCGAAGAAATGTGCCCCCAAAGCACAATAATACATGTGTGTGTCAGAAAAATATATGGACAAGAATCAGCAGTCTCCCAAGAGCACCCTGTCTTTCCATCAAAATACAACAGCAGCAAAAATATAAGAGCGGTAGGACATCTACCCCCTCCTCACGAAGAATCAACACACACTAGACACATTAACACACACAGAATCACACGTATGGGTTTTGACAGACCCTGAAATAAAAAGACACAAATAATATCCACATGCTGGCGCCACCGTTCTATGCCGTGACTAGACAACCTGAAAAGGACTCAAGAAAAATCTATCAAAATTAGAACGAAGGTGTTCTACAAATTACTTTTCAGTTGGTGCGCTTGGCAACCCTAATATGAATAATAACCTGTTCAGCAAATATCTTACAATAATTTCCTCCCATTCCTATTTCAAATATTAACGTTAATAAAGCACCATTTATCGAATGTAACGGGTTCCGCATTTGCAAGGATAAAAATCACGCACGCACGCCGCGCACATTACATATGACTCAAGGAAAAATAAAATATCAAACAAACACTTTGGCCACGCGCCAACGGACATTTAAAACATCGAGCGTCGGTGCAAGAAAAACTCTAAACAACAAGAAAAGAAAACATGACTATTTACAAAGTTTCCCGGCCAAACCTAACTACATAATTGAAATAATCCAATTTTAGTACATCACCGCTTCTGCTTGTAGAACTAAGGACATCTTCCTCAACCCATTGCCCTATGGACAAATTAGCACTCCATAGTAGTCGTCTGCGTTGATTTGTTGTAGCTCATCCCAACTTCAAACCACGTGCTGATCATCTTGGTATCGACTCCTTGGCAGAAAAGTTCAATGTTAATTATTTTACCTATCTATAATCGCTTGCAGGCTACTCAGTTCACCCACAATTGTCCTAATGCGATTAATAGCGAAGACTGGCTCTAAATATCTCGCACACACGCACCTTAAAACACATATAAAATACACTGCAATTTGTACATAAAATATACATCTCGAGACCGCGCCACTGGCTCGTTAACAAGTTCAAGATCCTGGCTGCACTAGCAGTCGCTATCTTGTTCGGTATTTCCGTCCTGTACTGTGGACCTCGGCTCCGGTGAGCTAATTAGGGTGTTACAGAACTTCCCCCTCAAAGCTGAACTCGTCGTCTTTAAATGAATGTTACAAGTTATCACGCACTGGCGTGAAATATTTAGCTCACAAAATAAAGTTGATTCCAGAATTTAAAAAAAGTATTCGAGCTTTAAAATTCGATAATGCAATCGCTGTGACTTTAGCTCCTCAGAGCTCCCAAAATAAATTAACTTCACTAATTTTAGAGCGTAAAAATCACGATACAAACTGGCGTGAAGTCAGCCTCTGAAGGCTCCACAAAGAAAGACTTAGATAATTTCGAGCGTCAAAATCACAATACAAACTGGCGTGAAATAAGCCCCTCACGGCTCCAAAACGAAAAGGCTTCGAGTGGCGTCATGCCAAACTATTTATTGGAAACTGACAGGGACGGAGGAGTGGGGTGGAGTCGGATAAAAACTTCCAGAGTTTTTGTCTCACAAAGATGGGACTAGTGTCATTCTTCTCCAAATAAATCAAACGTCTCAATTCACTCAAGCGGAAATTAATCCGTTCGGCGGTTCTTTAGATACACACTTCCGCGGGCTTTTTACTACTGACGCTGTCCACCTCGTGGTCATGGCTTGGTCTCTTGCGATTGGCTGATTCAATCGTATGTTCGTTGCGAGTACCTCGTGATCTTTCCTTAATGCCTCCAATTTTGGTACAGTAGTTGCTCAATTTGTCCTTGAACTCGACTAATTCTGGCCGTCCCCCAAGAATAGCTACCAGCTCACCTCCTGTTGCAATCATTACGAAATGCTGGCCTCCCTTATATCCAAGTCGACTTCCTTAAGTGCTGCCTGGGCCGTAGTAATAATAATAATAAATATGAATACTTATTTATCGAAGATCAATAAGGGTTCATTTATCCTCAGCAAGGTTTTGAAATTCGAAACAATTAATTGGTTTGGATTTCAAAAACAAAATCCACTGTAGTAACAACACATCTCTTTAAATCTCACTCAGCTGCTCGAGTGTATGCCCCTCTGACTCAATTAGTGTGCTCCCTTCTCGCTGGAATGTCATTCATATTTTCACTAGGTCATCCCCTTCTCCTCAAGTAGTTGCCACTCCTGTCGTCTCAGCTGCTCGTTGTTTACAAACAAAGTGCGTACTCAGGCGCTCCCCGTAGATTTGAGTGTTGGCTCTCAAAATAATTTTTTTGCAATACAGATTCTGCACATATCATCTATCCTAATCATCAAATGGTTCCCTTCTTAGTACGGTTTCAAATTGGCGCTATTAAAAACAGATTTTGCACCAGGGCTCACTTCTTCCAGTCTGTAGGCATTGTTACCCAGATTCTTAATTACCCGGAACGGGCCAATAAACTTCGGACAGAACTTGGCGAAGACTTTGTTCTTAGGGTCGGAGATCGGTGGTCTACGAACCAGCACTAATTCTTGTTCTTGTAACTCTCGGTGAAACTTCCTTCCTCGGTACCGTCTCAGCCTTCGGTCCGCTTGGTTCCTCATGTGCTCTCTCGTTCGCTGGATTCGCAAATCATGCGCTAATAATGGATCCCTTGGGCAAGGAATGATTTTGTCCCAAGTTCTTTCTGACAATCTGTTGTGTTGTACAATCAGTTTGACTTGACCCGTCGACTCGTGCTTAGTAGTGTACCCGATACCTAGTTTAGGCTATCGGCTACGCCAGCAGACATTAAGCCGTAGTTGAGGTTTTGGGAAGAGTTAGGAAAAGATACCGCACAGATCGCGTCAAGAAGAATGTCAAGATGATGTAGGAGGTCTAGGATCAAGGAGGCACTGACATCTGTAAGAAGATGGAATTATGGATAGAAATGTGAAGCTTTATTGAGATCTGTATGGAATATGGTATTTAAACATCTTAGAAGAGGATATATAACATGCATTATATGTGGAAATAATTTTAAGGAAGTTAGATAACCCTTAAGTTATTTTATAACGGAACAGCCGAGATGATGAGGGTTCGAGACTATAATCGTGACGCGAGAGCATAGTGGTGGGGGTGAACGCCACATGTCTGCGCCAGGCAGATAGGAGTTAAGACAGTGCCAACACATTCAGTGGAGCTCTGTCAGTCGAGCAAGTAGGATCGAGCTCTGTAGCGCTAGCCAGACGCATGGTGAAGGTCGCGTAGCGTACCGAAACTGTCACGGCAGAGTGTAGGCGACAGTTTCAGCATCGCCGGGCAGCGAACGACAAGCAGGTCATTGATCCAGGCGGACTTGCCGAGCAAGCAATCACAGACGGCCGGGATATGTTAGAACAGCACTGCAAGTAGTTGGAGACTTTATTACAAGCTACATTTCAACGCAGTTTGAACACAGTTCTTCTGAATAATATTACGACTATGCTTTTCATAATGCATGTCAAAGTAACTTTAACAATTTCAAGCAAACGGAATGTCGTAAGCATAGGCACTGACGAACATTAGATCGTGCATTAATGAAATTTATTTCTTATGCAGTTTCATGAATTACCAAATACAGACAACTACAGGGTGTTTCATAAACTTGGACACTCTCATGTAAAATTTTATTTTACGAAAGTGAGACTTAGCAGTTGTTGGAGATTGATCTTTCAATACTCAAACTGAACATTTAATGGAACAGTGGCGTAACTTAGAAGAGGAATAGGGGGTCCGCTGTTTCCATGAACTTTTTCGAGAGGAGTTGGACAATATCCGCTATGGGTAATCCGAAGTTCATCATGTCAGAGTAGACGCAGATAGAGACAAGATGGCACCGCAGAGCGATGGATTCGATTCCTGACGAGAGGAGGTCCACCAGCTGATTCACTTGGGATTTCGAAGGCAATCGTCATTTCATGGATGGAATGATATTCACGCCGATCTTTCGAGAAATTCATTATGTAGGGAAAATCGACGATCTTGGAAATTTAATAACTGCTGATTTTGAAAAGGTACTGTAAGAGTTATAACTACCTGATACGATTATTTTCATGAATACTGGGCACACATGTATATTTTTCTAATAGGAGTGATACGATTATTTAGACATGGTTTGACTTCATATGCTTCGAATTTGCTAGAATATGGCGTGACCATATGATATGGCAGGCATCATTATACGAAATTCTCACCATTGGTTGGCTTTATTAAGCAGATGTTTGGTCTTTTAGACATTTTTCCAGCTAGGATATTTTTCATAAATAGTTTTTTTGTGTAACGAGTATTTCGAACTCGTGATCTGCAATTGATTATCTAAAATTACTTCGTCAGTTCATTGCATACTAGCGAGTGTGTATTATTCATCAGTAGGGATTTTTTCCATTGGATTGTTTGGAGATATTAAGAAGTTATTCACTTTAGTGAATGAACATCGCTTTTATATGACAACTAGAGACTTGTTGATTCCTATCTGGTACATTCACTCATATAGTCTACGAGATGGGGTCTTTCGTATTTATACGATTGTATGGTGGCTACTCATCTTACCCATCGTTCAGGGCACTATCATCTTAGACGACGGGGCGAGGTCTTTCGTATTTATACGACTGTACGGTGGTTACACATCTTACTCGCCATAGAGGGACTCATTTTTATCATCCGAGTGTACATGAGATTGTAAGTGAATCAAACAAGGAACTACTAGTCACATATCAGTCGAAATTTTGTTAAATAAAGTAACGATAAATGTCAGCAGGATTGCGTTTAGTAATTCTTGTTTGCCAATCCAATATTTTGTTGCTATACTCTTTTGAGAGTAATTTCAGTTTAACAGCTGTTACAGCTGATGCTTTTGATGAGTTTTATAATTGTGTTTGATACCTTTGAGAAGGATTTAAAGTAATTGAATCTTGTAAGATTAATCATTAATGGTCAGATTTATTTTAAGGCAGATCAGTATTGCAGATTTTGATATGAGAAATTATAGCACATTGGTGTTTTTCTGTGATGTGAGTTATGAAAATTGTAAGAGAATTTATGCTATTTGAAAGCAGATCTTAAATTACTGAGGTAATATATTTTTTTCCAATTGTTAAAGAAGTTGTCTAGATGTGATCAGAGTAATTACAGTTATTGGAGATTGTGTGCGTTGATAATTTGAAGCCAGTTATATTTTTTTTGTAGATCATGCAACATGGTTAAGGGGAGTTTGTGATAGGCATTTTGTGGAAGTTGCCACGTGATAGTAGCAATGTTGCTAATGTATTTTGAGGCAGACATGAGGTCGTCGTACCCAGTCTAGCGTAATTGTTGAGATTCATGCTGTATGTGCTGAATATTTAAGGAGTTTTGTGGAATAATTTTTGTATTCAAATGTGATATTTGAAGTATTGAGGAAATGTAATGTAGTTGGGGATAGTTTGATCCAACGTGATGTCGTGGAGGCAATAATATTTTTTGGCATGATAAATTAAATACGAGATATAACTTGGAAGTGGTAAAACTGTAAGACAACGTTCTATAAACCATATTAAACAATTTGTTAGGAAATTAAACAAATAAATAAAGTTGATAATACAAGATTTTCTGAAAATAATAATTAATGAAATAATAATCTGAGATTTAAGCATATTAACGATCTGACCTAATGAAATAAAAATCAGAATGACTAGATGAAATAATGAAAATCTAAATAACCAGATGAGTAAAATTTAAATAAGTTGATAAATTAAATTTTGGAATAAATTAATGAATTAAATAGATGGATGAATTAAAGATTGGATAAATTAAACTGATTGAAATAAATTAATAGACGATTGTAATGACGATGAATAACTGAATTAGAAGGTGATAATTAACTAAAGAAGCTGATGATTAATGAATTTATATGGAATTAAATAAATTTAATTGAGATATAATTTGAGGAATTGCAACTTGAGTTGAGAATTTAAATGATTAAATGGTGATGAATTAAGGATTCGGACAGGAATATGTAGAATTTTGAGATAAGAATTAATGTGAGGAATGTTTAATTTTGATGATGACGATAACGATGACCAATGAGCCGTGACTTTTCTGTAATTCACAGATAAGTAATTATGAATGACAATGTAAATAGTGTAAATTAATTATTCAATGTTTAGGAGCATTTGACTAACATGTTCAACATTTAAATTATGCCATGCAAGCCATAAATTACGTGATGTTTAATATATGTGATTATAATATGTGTATGTTTAGACAGATTAATAACTTTTTTCAAATCCACATTTATGATGTTAAATTAAAGAGAAATTAGGTCTCAGGTTTCACAAATGTCAGTGACGAAAGACATAGTGCTACAGTGATCCTGAGAACCCAAGAGAACTTTAGAGATTTTTCTTGTTATGTGGATGAAATAATTTTTGATTAGAAAAGAGATGGTTCGATTTTTGGACAATGACAATTTAACGTTGGCATTCGACCATACTCTCAGGTAGGAGTTATATTTAAAATGTCTGTCTGACTATCAAAGTAAAATAAATTTGTTTTTATCTTAGTTGTGATCTGATGATGGTGTGATTTTCCTTTTTCTTTCCTTGTCTTGAGTAAGGCTTATCCGGAAAGGAAGTGGTTTGCTAGGAATTCAGTTGATGGCGCCCATTTGTATTTGCATTATTTCTATTAAACTTAAGCCCGTAACGACCCTAGAGATACTTTGTCTCGTGATACCCACTGCTTTTTCGAGAACTCAGCTGAATTTCCGACACATTCCTTATTTGACTAGAGGTTCATTTAACTCCGCTCTGTCCTGGAACTCCAGGAATGCGATGTTATAGCAGATGGGCCATCGCATCCCCAGGACGAACGGGTACACAGAGAGAGAGGGAGAATTGGCTTTATCCAACTTGTGGGGCTTCGATTTTGTTTATTCTATGGAATCACATCAGATTTAGATTACTGAGAGATTGATCTCAAGTTCATTTAAGTGTGTTACAAAATTTATTAAACTTAGTCAGACAATGTACTTGTGTGCCCATTCCAGTGTTCATGTTAATCGTATTAGAATTATATCATGTTAGTTATAAGACATTTTTTCCTATACCCAAGTGAATGCAGGAATTGAGACATTGTGATGTGTTGTTGTCTAACGTCTCTGTATAAAACGTATATTGAAAATATAATTATGTTGCCAGAAGATTTAGCTAAGGTGTTAGGAGAGTTACAGACGGGTATGTCTGGTATTGCAGAAACTATTTCTAAAATGGAAACGGAAGTTAAAGAACAGATTAATAATTCAGAAGCTAGATTAGAAGCTAGATGTAAAGAAAATGTGCAAGCATTACAAACTAGTACTGAAGAAAATTTAAAATCATTACAGATTAGTAACGAAGCTAATGTAAAATTATTGCAGTCAACTAGTGAAGATAATTTAAAGTCATTAGAGACTAGGCTACAGTCAAATAGTGAAGACAATTTTAAGTCATTAGAAGAAAGATTACAGTCAAATAGTAAAGATGAGTTGATGTTATTAGAAACAAGATTACAGTCAAATAATGAAGCTAACTTGAAGGATAATTTTAAATCATTGGAAGAGAAATTACAGTCTCGTAGTGAAGAAACTAACACTGAATTAGAAAACAAGTTAACTAGATTAGAGAATAGCTTAACTTTAAAGAATAATGAAATGCTGAAGACTTTACAATTAGACATAATTGCAGTAAATATGAAAGGAGAGGAAAATGTTCAAATAATAAGAAAGAATATTATTGAATTAGAAAGTAGAGGAGAAGAAAATATTTTTACTTTAAGAACAGACGTTATGTCCATACAGAAAGACATTAAATCAGATGTATCGAAGTTAAGATTCGACATCGATGGTTTAGTGGCAGATGTAGGCAAAATTCAAGAGTGGTCTACCGAAGTATCTTTCGAGACTAAAATCAAAGGTCTAGAAATGAATCTAGGTAATGAGATTAAAGATTTAAAGACAGTAATTGGGACCATTAAAGAGGAAGTCTTAGGAGAGGTCAATTCTAATTTAAAATCATTAGAAAATCAATTGCAGAAAGATATTGGGAAAATGGACGAC
The DNA here is from genome assembly GCA_946902985.2 of Meconema thalassinum. Taxonomy (NCBI): domain Eukaryota; kingdom Metazoa; phylum Arthropoda; class Insecta; order Orthoptera; family Tettigoniidae; genus Meconema; species Meconema thalassinum. Next base: position 199,355,894 of record OX336395.1, read on the forward strand.
GATATAGAGCAAAAGGTTAATGAAAACTTAGCTTTATTCAAAAATAGAGTCGGTGCAATTGTGGAAGAACGGTATAGTGAGGTCGATGCCGAAGCAAAAGAGAAACGTGAAGGGTTAGATGAAAAATTAATCGCAGGTATGGCAAACTTAGAAGCGAGGTTTACAGAAAACAAGGAAGCGATGAACAGATGTTGATCTGTTAAAGGAACAAGTCGCGTTAGTAAAGAATACGTGCGAAGGCAAGATTGACAAGTTGAAAAACGATTTAGACGAGAGTAACAAAACGCAGAATGTTACATCGTTAGATGAGTTGAAGACTCAGGTCAAGACCGTGGGGAAATTAGCAGAAGACAGGATAACTAAACTAGAATCCATGATTAACAGTTTCACCAGTCAGAATATAACATCAGGGGAAACATTGATAAATCAGACAGCGATAGACCGCAGTATGAGTAATCAAGAAGCTAGCATGGGAGAAGACCGTCAAATGCAACCGAATGTGACATTCGAAAGGGCCAGTTCAACCCCTCAGGATAATCCAAGTTCGAATAGGAATACGTTGGGTACAAGCGAACGATACTCAGGTCCAGTCACCATTATTAGAAATCTGGATGACAAGCCGAGGAAGTTTTCGGGAAATACAGGAGTCACACCAGTCGAATTTCTGCGAGATATTCGAGACTACATGGCGGAACATAGGGTAGCCAAAGAAAGAGAGCTAAGGATAGTCGAACGCGCCTTAAATGGGTCTGCGCTTACTTGGTTTAGAGCATTCAGAAGTAATTTTGCGAATATGGAGCAATTTGCCATAGCTTTCTTGAGGAGATTTTGGAGTGCCGAGGATCAACTTAACGTAAGAGCGGAAATGTACTCAAAGCGCTATTCTACATCACATCCGACGCATTATGCCAATTATTTCACGTCACAGCTGGCTAAATTACAGTTTCTGATTCCTCCATTGCCAGAAGAAGAGCTTTTGCAAGCTATAGCGAGACAGTTACCGATTGAGGTACAGCGATCACTAATAGCGTCGGGAGCCAACACACATGAGCACTATGACGACATTTTACGGCGATTGGACTATACAAGCGCTCAAGTTACGCCTAGAAATACCAGAAACGACAATAGAAACACGCAAGAGGTGAATGCGGTAGTCGTAGACAACGCAGCTCAAACGGACAGAAGAGATTCCTGGGAAAACCGACGGAACGAAGGGAATCGAGGAAACATCTGTAACGCTCGAGGAAATGATCGATATAGAGGACCATATGAGAGGCCATACGATCAAGAAGCAAGAGATAGCCGATATAGAAATTATAACCAGAATTCCAGATATCAAGACAGGAATCGATACAACAATAGATATCGGGGCAGAAATAACTGGAGCCAAGGTCAACAGTATAATGGGAACGACAGGCAGGAAGGAAGTTCCACGAGCCATTTCAAGAAATTGATGAGGTGCTGATTAGGAAGCCAGTCACTTCGAACCTTCAGCTGAAGATCTACCATAAATTTGCTCCATTGTACGCTGGTCCGTTCCGTATTGAACAAACATACCAGAATAATAGCTACAAGATTGTCAGAATGGATACTGATGAAGTTGTAGGAACTTTTAATGCAGCTAGCATTAGGAAATACCATCATGCTGAGTAAGGAAATTGTAGAGCTATCGTGTACATGTATTATATATAGAATGCCTGAGAGTGTATTTTTTTCTCAATCCTGATAAAAAAAGGAGATGTGCGGGAGAGATGTACCCGATACCTAGTTTAGGCTATCGGCTACGCCAGCAGACATTAAGCCGTAGTTGAGGTTTTGGGAAGAGTTAGGAAAAGATAGCGCACAGATCGCGTCAAGAAGAATGTCAAGATGATGTAGGAGGTCTAGGATCAAGGAGGCACTGACATCTGTAAGAAGATGGAATTATGGATAGAAATGTGAAGCTTTATTGAGATCTGTATGGAATATGGTATTTAAACATCTTAGAAGAGGATATATAACATGCATTATATGTGGAAATAATTTTAAGGAAGTTAGATAACCCTTAAGTTATTTTATAACGGAACAGCCGAGATGATGAGGGTTCGAGACTATAATCGTGACGCGAGAGCATAGTGGTGGGGGTGAACGCCACATGTCTGCGCCAGGCAGATAGGAGTTAAGACAGTGCCAACACATTCAGTGGAGCTCTGTCAGTCGAGCAAGTAGGATCGAGCTCTGTAGCGCTAGCCAGACGCATGGTGAAGGTCGCGTAGCGTACCGAAACTGTCACGGCAGAGTGTAGGCGACAGTTTCAGCATCGCCGGGCAGCGAACGAAAAGCAGGTCATTGATCCAGGCGGACTTGCCGAGCAAGCAATCACAGACGGCCGGGATATGTTAGAACAGCACTGCAAGTAGTTGGAGACTTTATTACAAGCTACATTTCAACGCAGTTTGAACACAGTTCTTCTGAATAATATTACGACTATGCTTTTCATAATGCATGTCAAAGTAACTTTAACAATTTCAAGCAAACGGAATGTCGTAAGCATAGGCACTGATGAACATTAGATCGTGCATTAATGACATTTATTTCTTATGCAGTTTCATGAATTACCAAATACAGACAACTACAGGGTGTTTCATAAACTTGGACACTCTCATGTAAAATTTTATTTTACGAAAGTGAGACTTAGCAGTTGTTGGAGATTGATCTTTCAATACTCAAACTGAACATTTAATGGAACAGTGGCGTAACTTAGAAGAGGAATAGGGGGTCCGCTGTTTCCATGAACTTTTTCGAGAGGAGTTGGACAATATCCGCTATGGGTAATCCGAAGTTCATCATGTCAGAGTAGACGCAGATAGAGACAAGATGGCACCGCAGAGCGATGGATTCGATTCCTGACGAGAGGAGGTCCACCAGCTGATTCACTTGGGATTTCGAAGGCAATCGTCATTTCATGGATGGAATGATATTCACGCCGATCTTTCGAGAAATTCATTATGTAGGGAAAATCGACGATCTTGGAAATTTAATAACAGCTGATTTTGAAAAGGTACTGTAAGAGTTATAACTACCTGATACGATTATTTTCATGAATACTGGGCACACATGTATATTTTTCTAATAGGAGTGATACGATTATTTAGACATGGTTTGACTTCATATGCTTCGAATTTGCTAGAATATGGCGTGACCATATGATATGGCAGGCATCATTATACGAAATTCTCACCATTGGTTGGCTTTATTAAGCAGATGTTTGGTCTTTTAGACATTTTTCCAGCTAGGATATTTTTCATAAATAGTTTTTTTTGTGTAACGAGTATTTCGAACTCGTGATCTGCAATTGATTATCTAAAATTACTTCGTCAGTTCATTGCATACTAGCGAGTGTGTATTATTCATCGGTAGGGATTTTTTCCATTGGATTGTTTGGAGATATTAAGAAGTTATTCACTTTAGTGAATGAACATCGCTTTTATATGACAACTAGAGACTTGTTGATTCCTATCTGGTATATTCACTCATATAGTCTACGAGATGGGGTCTTTCGTATTTATACGATTGTATGGTGGCTACTCATCTTACCCATCGTTCAGGGCACTATCATCTTAGACGACGGGGCGAGGTCTTTCGTATTTATACGACTGTACGGTGGTTACACATCTTACTCGCCATAGAGGGACTCATTTTTATCATCCGAGTGTACATGAGATTGTAAGTGAATCAAACAAGGAACTACTAGTCACATATCAGTCGAAATTTTGTTAAATAAAGTAACGATAAATGTCAGCAGGATTGCGTTTAGTAATTCTTGTTTGCCAATCCAATATTTTGTTGCTATACTCTTTTGAGAGTAATTTCAGTTTAACAGCTGTTACAGCTGATGCTTTTGATGAGTTTTATAATTGTGTTTGATACCTTTGAGAAGGATTTAAAGTAATTGAATCTTGTAAGATTAATCATTAATGGTCAGATTCATTTTAAGGCAGATCAGTATTGCAGATTTTGATATGAGAAATTATAGCACATTGGTGTTTTTCTGTGATGTGAGTTATGAAAATTGTAAAAGAATTTATGCTATTTGAAAGCAGATCTTAAATTACTGAGGTAATATATTTTTTTCCAATTGTTTAAGAAGTTGTCTAGATGTGATCAGAGTAATTACAGTTATTGGAGATTGTGTGCGTTGATAATTTGAAGCCAGTTATATATTTTTTGTAGATCATGCAACATGGTTAAGGGGAGTTTGTGATAGGCATTTTGTGGAAGTTGCCACGTGATAGTAGCAATGGTGCTAATGTATTTTGAGGCAGACATAAGGTCGTCGTACCCAGTCTAGCGTAATTGTTGAGATTCATGCTGTATGTGCTGAATATTTATGGAGTTTTGTGGAATAATTTTTGTATTCAAATGTGATATTTGAAGTATTGAGGAAATGTAATGTAGTTGGGGATAGTTTGATCCAACGTGATGTCGTGGAGGCAATAATATTTTTTGGCATGATAAATTAAATACGAGATATAACTTGGAAGTGGTAAAACTGTAAGACAACGTTCTATAAACCATATTAAACAATTTGTTAGGAAATTAAACAAATAAATAAAGTTGATAATACAAGATTTTCTGAAAATAATAATTAATGAAATAATAATCTGAGATTTAAGCATATTAACGATCTGACCTAATGAAATAAAAATCAGAATGACTAGATGAAATAATGAAAATCTAAATAACCAGATGAGTAAAATTTAAATAAGTTGATAAATTAAATTTTGGAATAAATCAATGAATTAAATAGATGGATGAATTAAAGATTGGATAAATTAAACTGATTGAAATAAATTAATAGACGATTGTAATGACGATGAATAACTGAATTAGAAGGTGATAATTAACTAAAGAAGCTGATGATTAATGAATTTATATGGAATTAAATAAATTTAATTGAGATATAATTTGAGGAATCGCAACTTGAGTTGAGAATTTAAATGATTAAATGGTGATGAATTAAGGATTCGGACAGGAATATGTAGAATTTTGAGATAAGAATTAATGTGAGGAATGTTTAATTTTGATGATGACGATAACGATGACCAATGAGCCGTGAATTTTCTGTAATTCACAGATAAGTAATTATGAATGACAATGTAAATAGTGTAAATTAATTATTCAATGTTTAGGAGCATTTGACTAACATGTTCAACATTTAAATTATGCCATGCAAGCCATAAATTACGTGATGTTTAATATATGTGATTATAATATGTGTATGTTTAGACAGATTAATAACTTTTTTCAAATCCACATTTATGATGTTAAATTAAAGAGAAATTAGGTCTCAGGTTTCACAAATGTCAGTGACGAAAGACATAGTGCTACAGTGATCCTGAGAACCCAAGAGAACTTTAGAGATTTTTCTTGTTATGTGGATGAAATAATTTTTGATTAGAAAAGAGATGGTTCGATTTTTGGACAATGACAATTTAACGTTGGCATTCGACCATACTCTCAGGTAGGAGTTATATTTAAAATGTCTGTCTGACTATCAAAGTAAAATAAATTTGTTTTTATCTTAGTTGTGATCTGATGATGGTGTGATTTTCCTTTTTCTTTCCTTGTCTTGAGTAAGGCTTATCCGGAAAGGAAGTGGTTTGCTAGGAATTCAGTTGATGGCGCCCATTTGTATTTGCATTATTTCTATTAAACCTAAGCCCGTAACGACCCTAGAGATACTTTGTCTCGTGATACCCACTGCTTTTTCGAGAACTCAGCTGAATTTCCGACACATTCCTTATTTGACTAGAGGTTCATTTAACTCCGCTCTGTCCTGGAACTCCAGGAATGCGATGTTATAGCAGATGGGTCATCGCATCCCCAGGACGAACGGGTACAGTAGTGTTCATGCACATCTCAATTTCCCCTACTTTGTCTACCCATTTATTGTGTTCGTTAGGAATCATTACTCTGTAGTACTTAGCAACACAGCGAATTGTTCTCTCGCTCGGATTTCCACAAGGATGACGAATGCTTGAAAATACGTGTTTTATTCCTAGGCTCTCCAAACCTTGCCTAAAAACATTGCTTGTGAAATAGGTACCGTGATCTGATAGAATGGATTCCGGCTTCCCAAGCATCGGAATGACTTTGTTCTTAATTTGACTGAGGACTTGTCTTGATGTCGTCTTCTGAATAGGACATAGCACGACCATCTTCGAAAATACGTCGACGCACACCAGAAGGTGTCGGCATCCACGCTTTCCTTTTACTAAAGGACCAAAGCAATCAATCGCGAGCATCTCGCATGGTTTCTGCGGTAATAGTGGTCTTGGAGGTTGTTTCAGAATAAAGTTGTTCGGCTTTGTGCGCTGACAAGCGTCACACGTTCTAATTACTTCAACAATGGTGAATCTCATCTTGGGCCAAGTAAAGGTCTCCCCTATCGTAGCTTCATTCTTATCCGTGCCGATATGTGCTAGGCTCTCGTGAACATGCCAAGTTAATCCCCTCTGTAGCGATGCTGGAACTAAGATCCGCAGTTTAGTATGATTCTCATCCACGTACTTATGTAGCAAGTTATTTAAGTAGTGAAATCTCGCTTGTTTAGCACTGGCTTCTCGGTACTCCGGTGAATTTGGTTGTAACTCCTTCCTATAGAATTTTATCATCATCATCATCCATGGGTCTGCTTCTTGCTCCGTCCGAATATCCTTCAATCTTGCCAAAAACTCACGAGCCTTAGGTGTCAAGGTAATATTGTGAACTTCCGCTGTTACTTCGTTTCCGTCCTCAGGATTTCTACTCAAGGCATCTGGTATGACGTTCATTTTTCCAGGACAATGCTCTATTGTGATGTCAAACTGCTGTATGTAGATGGACCAGCGCGTAACTCTCTCACTTGCTATTGTTGTCTTGAATAAAAATGTCAGTGCATGGTGGTCGGTTCTAACAATGATGGAATAACCATAGATCATCTTACGCCACTGTTGAAGAGAATATAGAATTGCTAGTAGCTCATGTTCCGTAACTGTGTAGTTCCTCTCATGTTTCCGTAATTTACGACTCGTAAATGCCAAATAGGATTTCTTCTTGGGTTCTTCAGCGTCCTCTTGGTACAGCATGGCACCAATCCCAATTAACGAAGCCTCTGCTTGAATGATAAATTGCTTCTCAAAATCCGGATATCCAAGTTTCACACAGTTTTCCAATAAATCCTTCGTTGTTTTAAAAGACCTGTCGCACTCCTCGTTCCACGACCATCGATTCGCTTTCTTCAACATCTCCTGCATAGGCGCTACTGTTTCTGTGTAACCAGGGCAATTTTCTTTGAAGAAGCCTGTCACTCCCAAAAACGCTCTCACATGTTTGACTTTGGTAGGTGTGGGAAATTTCTTAATAGCATCAATCTTGGCTGGATTAGGCCGCACGCCCTCGACATCAATTATATGCCCCAAATATAAAATCTCGCTCTGGCAAAAATGTGACTTCTTTAGGTTGATTTTGAAGTTCATGGTTCTCAAGTTGTCCAGCAGTTTATTTAAATTTATCAAGTGTTCTTCCATTGTCTCAGAAGCGATTAGTATGTCGTCAACATATCTCGTGGTGAAGTTCTTGACCTCCTCAGTCAGATTTCTATCAAGTGCTCTAACGAGTGCACATCCCGCAGTTTTCACGCCAAAGGGCATTCGACACCAGATATAACTTTGATTATCGAATAAAAATCCCGTCAACAGTTGGGATTTTTCTTCAAGTTCAAGATGGTGGAAACTATTCGTCCAATCAACACTTGAGTATATCTTCTTCCCACGGAAGCCTTTCAAAACATCTTTGATCCTAGGTGCTTGGTCGTGCTCAACTAGCAGTTTGCTGTTCAAAACTGGCGCGTCTAGGCATAGCCTAATTGATCCGTTTGGCTTGGTCACAGCCAATATTGCGTTCAGGTAAGGGGTTGCCGCTTTCCTTATCATGCCAGAATCTAATAAGTTAGTAATAATGTCCTTCGCCTGAGAAAAGTGCTTCTCTGGGATCGGGTACAATTTACTTTTAAATGGGGTCCAATCTGTTACCTGCATCGCATATTGAAAATTTAAAACTTTCCCAGGTACGGTGTCAAAAGCTCCTTTATGTAATCTTAAAATTTCTTCCAGTCTTCTTCTATCAGATTCCCCTACGATGGCCTCCTTAAGTCGCCCCTGAAGTAGAATTTCGAATTTGGTTCCGCTAATTTCTTCTTCCGCCAAATGCACCCAAAGTTCCTGCGAAATATCTCGGCTGTCAATTTCTAGCACTGCTGTCTGGCTGACTTGCTCCCCCATCAAGATCTTATCTCCGGCCTCATTAGTGCATTCCTCAACAACCCAAGTATTGGCCTCTCTCTCCAACGGACTATCTTCCATATTTAAACCCACATGATTCAATCCCTCTACTTGTTTGAAGCTTACAGTGTTGTTATGTAAATCAATTACAGCATGAAAATCGCAAATGAAATTGGCTCCTAAAATTACGTTGTAGTTCATCTTTGGAATAACAATGAATGTTTGTGAAAAAGTATGGTTCAATATTTCCAGATCTAGAAATGCTTGCTGTTTACAATTCATAGTTTTGTCAGGAATGACACCTCTGACTTTCATTAGCGGTACCGGCATGATAGGAACAGTCTGTTTTCTTGCTATTTCCTTTATAAAAATTTCAGTGACTAAGCTCACCTGGCTACCTGTATCAATCAAACATCTCACCCTCATGCCTCCAACATGCGCGTAAATAATTGGTAGCTGTCTGATAACATTTTCACGGTTCTTCACCACTTCCTCCAGGCAGTCGTCCGGGAATGCTACCCACTCTTCTATATTGGCCACTATCATCTCTTCTTGCTCCCTGGCGACCTCCATTTTCAGCCTGTCTCCTTTCAGTTCATTTGTTTTTTTTTTATCCCGGGACCCATTAGTTGTGTTTCGCCGGTTGTCATTCTGTCGCTCCTGTTGCCTCAATAAACTATCTGCCCCCTCTTCTTGATGGTTGTCTGGGCTCTGTCTGTTCGCCATGGCACGCCCCCACTTCTCCTTCTCCGCTTCTTCAGTACTTAATTGATCCAAGTATTTACGGGATTCAATATATCGCTCGTCCCAGTTGTTCCTATAATCTCCTCTATTTTCTTGGCGATAGTCCCTGCCGTTATTCCATCTACCATCTCCATTTCTTTGGTAAGGTCTACCTTGTCTCTGGTTTCCCCTCCAATTTGTGTACTCCCGCTGGTACGTCCACTGATTATTTTGATTTTGGTTATTCTGATTGTATCTCCCGCGGTTATTCTGATAATTCTGATTGTTGTTATGGAACTGGTTTCGGCCGTCAAAATCTTGTTTTCTTGGCGTGAATTGTGTCCCTGTGGACTGTGTCTTAGTTTGGTTCCCCTGGCTGTGGTTATTTTGGAGTCCCTGAACTACCTCTGCCGTGTTGACACATTCCAAATTCCTTCTTCCTGTCTGTGGGCTTACCATACTCGTTTCGTCTAAGTGTCTGAGTAATTCTTCGGCTTGGACTGCGGTCTGAATGTTTCCTGCGACTAATAATTGTTGGATGTGCATTGGGAGTTGTTTCCCGATGGTTAGAACCATATTTTGCTCGCTAGGCGGGTCGTCAAAGTCTCTGAATTTTACCAATTGCTGACTGAAGAATTCTGAAAAACGGGTTGGATGCGTACTATGATATTTGCGCGTGTACAGGTCCATTCTCAACCCCTGTTGTAACGAAGGACTCCAAAACTTCTTCAAAAATGCCTCGCGGAATTGAGCCATGTCTGTGAACGTGTACTTGAAACTTAAAAACCAGGTTAGGCTAGGTCCTTCTAAAAATTTCTCCACTAGTCTTAATTGTTTTTCAGGGCCGATGTGCTGGTCATTAAAGTAATCAGTTAATTGTCGTAGAAATGCTTTGGGAGTAGTTCCTGAATGTTCCTTAAACTTATCGGGCTTAAAATCATTACCCCGAATGACTTGGATGACTTGGGCTGGTGCCAAGTTCGGTTGCGGTGTTGAAGTCTGCCCCCTGTATTGCTGGAATGCATTAGTCGTTAGTCTGGGACTTTGACCCCGACTCGTGTCCTCAGCCAACTTCAAACCTGCAGGACTTCCAATACTTGTTTGCTTCTCCGGTATATTTTCAGTTGAAAATAATGTCGCATTCTCTAAAGATCTAATCTCGCTTTTTATGATTAATTCTGAGTGTTCCTGTAATTTTGACTTTACATTTTCCTCCAGCGCCTGCATTCGCTTTAAAACTGCCAGCCTGTCTTCCTTATTCGCATGAGCCTGCTGGACCCAATCTCGCCGGATCCTACTTTTCAAGCTATTTATTTTCTCCTCGTTCCTTTCCTGATTTTCTCTAGCTCTTCACGTATCTGTTCTCCAACCTCCTCTCTTATGACCTCTTGTGTTTTTATTAGTCGGCCTTCCAAATTATCCTGAGTTTTGACGAGCTGCTCTCCTACTTCTTGTATTTGTTGTTGTGTCTTTATTAGCTGGCCTTCCATCTCTTTTCTTATGATCTCTTGTGTTTTGCCTAATTGCTCCTCTAGATTCTCCCGCAAGTGTATCCGTTCGGTTTCAGCCTTAACCTCGACTTTATCAATTTCCTTTATTAATTCCAGCACGTTGCTGTCTACCGAATTAATTTGCTGCTGTAGTTTCTCTTGGGTTTTCTTCATTCCCGCGGTGTTACTGACACATGCTGCCTCTATCTGCTTGAGTTTATCTGCCACCATCTCATCAAATTGTACTAATTTGTTATCAAATTTCGCCTCCAATTTCTTAATTTCGCCTAACTGTTTGACGTTGTTTTCCGCAACCTCGCCTGCCAGTTTCTCTACTTTTTTAACGCTCTGATTAATGTCATTAGTGATTTTTCCTAATTGTTCGGTTTGTGCCGTTTGTGTTACCGCCTGTTCCGACAATTTGTGATTGAGTTCATTTAATTGTTTGTCCGTGTCTAATTTCTGGACTTCTAACTGGACCGAAATGTTACCGCTCATATCATGTAATTGTTTTTCACAGTCTATCTTCTGCGCTTGTAACTGGACCGAAATATTATCGCTCATGTCGTGTAATTGTTTTTCACTATCTATCTTCTGCGCTTGTAACTGGACCGTAATGTCATTTAATTGTTCCTCCGTTTTCGCGGACATCTGTTCTAATTGTTTTTCACTATGCTCACGCTGAGCTCCTAATTGTTCTTTTAATTGTTTTTCCGTCTTCACGGACATTTGGATCGACATCTGTTCTTACAATGCCTTAATCTCATCAACACTCGCCATATCACAAACAAAAATATATTCAGAGAAAACAGGGTTATGGGCCAAGGTTTCAGCCCTATACGCACATACATGTCACACATTTAAATATTACTGGCTCTAATTTAATGAAAATTTCAGTAACAAAATTTACTGAATAATGACACTTATTCCCAAACAACAAAATAACCCCTAGTGATCTGCTTTTAAATTCCTAATCAACAGAATTTACGAAACACCAATTAACCGAAGTCAATTAAATGTCAAATATATGGCAACAACTTCCTGCTTAGACTGAGTTCGATAATAATGCAAATTTCTAATTTTAATGTGGGCGCCAGAACAAGTTTATAACAAATACAAAATCAAATTCTAACCTTGTTCAATATCTCTAACTTTAGGAACTCAGTGATTTTACTAATGCACATGGCGGTACAACATCGCCTCAATTTACTGAATTTACCTGTCCGCTTGACCTGGCATCATTTCTCAACGAAATAAATATGAGATCAGCGAAGCAACAACAACAACAACCCCACTTGGGCAGCCATTTTTGTTTTATGAACCCTTGCAAAGAAGCATATGAGACTCAGTTTCGGGGGGTGTAACGGTTCATATTCGTAAGTTGCTGTCAGGGCGCTTCATTAACTTGCAGGGTAACATATAACAAAATAACATGCAGGAAAGAGTGAAGCCAGGGTTAAAAACAACTGAATTTAATAACAAATCACCATATTTACACATAAACAATTAACAACAAAAACTCCCAACTTACTCCCACTTAATAAAAATGCCAAAAACTAGGCGATATCTCTGGAGAGATTAATTACCTGGACCAAGTGTCCCTAAGATAAAATACAAAAGTGACCATATATGTGCGTATGCCGTTCTACATGCATCACGATGTGTACTTTGAATGCGTGATTCGTTATCATCCAGAATAACCCTTCAGACAACGAATCCACATTTCTTAGAGCTAGACCGACACGGGGGAACACAACTACAATACTTAAAATTAAACCGACACTTCCTAAATCTACTATAAACAAACACAAAATTTCCGCGTGAAATTGGAATCAAAATGCCGTAGCAACATTTACTGCCTAAAAACTTAGGACTTCTCACACAAATCAACACAAGTACATTAACACGTGACCAATAGAAAAATACACAAATGACCGCTGTCAAAATTTACAAGTACTCTACCACTACACCACACGGGTGTGACACACAAAATTACATGAATCGAGTCATAAACAAAGCAATAGGCACACAGCCAACATTTACGTTAATTATACAATATTTTACCCATACAACGTACAACAAGCCGTTACACACATGGCGAACTCCCCAATTAATTATGGCTTAAAAATTAACCATCACAATGAACAGGTTTGCTACATGAAAGCTTACAGGGGTCAGTCGGACAAACAGGACTGCCTATCAAATTAAGTCACAGGCAAAACGGGCGGTTTGTGGAACTCTGCATGTCTGTCAACCCACGTGTCAAATACCTCGACCTCCCAGGATATGGGGTCGAATCTCGAAGAAATGTGCCCCCAAAGCACAATAATACATGTGTGTGTCAGAAAAATATATGGACAAGAATCAGCAGTCTCCCAAGAACACCCTGTCTTTCCATCAAAATACAACAGCAGCAAAAATATAAGAGCGGTAGGACATCTACCCCCTCCTCACGTAGAATCAACACACACTAGACACATTAACACACACAGAATCACACGTATGGGTTTTGACAGACCCTGAAATAAAAAGACACAAATAATATCCACATGCTGGCGCCACCGTTCTATGCCGTGACTAGACAACCTGAAAAGGACTCAAGAAAAATCTATCAAAATTAGAACGAAGGTGTTCTACAAATTACTTTTAAGTTGGTGCGCTTGGCAACCCTAATATGAATAATAACCTGTTCAGCAAATATCTTACAATAATTTCCTCCCATTCCTATTTCAAATATTAACGTTAATAAAGCACCATTTATCGAATGTAACGGGTTCCGCATTTGCAAGGATAAAAATCACGCACGCACGCCGCGCACATTACATATGACTCAAGGAAAAATAAAATATCAAACAAACACTTTGGCCACGCGCCAACGGACATTTAAAACATCGAGCGTCGGTGCAAGAAAAACTCTAAACAACAAGAAAAGAAAACATGACTATTTACAAAGTTCCCCGGCCAAATCTAACTACATAATTGAAATAATCCAATTTTAGTACATCACCGCTTCTGCTTGTAGAACTAAGGACATCTTCCTCAACCCATCGCCCTATGGACAAATTAGCACTACATAGTAGTCGTCTGCGTTGATTTGTTGAAGCTCATCCCAACTTCAAACCACGTGCTGATCATCTTGGTATCGACTCCTTGGCAGAAAAGTTCAATGTTAATTATTTTACCTATCTATAATCGCTTTCAGGCTACTCAGTTCACCCACAATTGTCCTAATGCGATTAATAGCGAAGACTGGCCCTAAATATCTCGCACACACGCACCTTAAAACACATATAAAATACACTGCAATTTGTACATAAAATATACATCTCGAGACCGCGCCACTGGCTCGTTAACAAGTTCAAGATCCTGGCTGCACTAGCAGTCGCTATCTTGTTCGGTATTTCCGTCCTGTACTGTGGACCTCGGCTCCGGTGAGCTAATTAGGGTGTTACAGAACTTCCCCCTCAAAGCTGAACTCGTCGTCTTTAAATGAATGTTACAAGTTATCACGCACTGGCGTGAAATATTTAGCTCACAAAATAAAGTTGATTCCAGAATTTAAAAAAGTATTCGAGCTTTAAAATTCGATAATGCAATCGCTGTGACTTTAGCTCCTCAGAGCTCCCAAAATAAATTAACTTCACTAATTTTAGAGCGTAAAAATCACGATACAAACTGGCGTGAAGTCAGCCTCTGAAGGCTCCACAAAGAAAGACTTAGATAATTTCGAGCGTCAAAATCACAATACAAACTGGCGTGAAATAAGCCCCTCACGGCTCCAAAACGAAAAGGCTTCGAGTGGCGTCATGCCAAACTATTTATTAGAAACTGACAGGGACGGAGGAGTGGGGTGGAGTCGGATAAAAACTTCCAGAGTTTTTGTCTCACAAAGATGGGACTAGTGTCATTCTTCTCCAAATAAATCAAACGTCTCAATTCACTCAAGCGGAGATTAATCCGTTCGGCGGTTCTTTAGATACACACTTCCGCGGGCTTTTTACTACTGACGCTGTCCACCTCGTGGTCATGGCTTGGTCTCTTGCGATTGGCTGATTCAATCGTATGTTCGTTGCGAGTACCTCGTGATCTTTCCTTAATGCCTCCAATTTTGGTACAGTAGTTTCTCAATTTGGCCTTGAACTCGACTAATTCTGGCCGTCCCCCAAGAATAGCTACCAGCTCACCTCCTGTTGCAATCATTACGAAATGCTGGCCTCCCTTATATCCAAGTCGACTTCCTTAAGTGCTGCCTGGGCCGTAGTAATAATAATAATAAATATGAATACTTATTTATCGAAGATCAATAAGGGTTCAATATGCATGTCAGAATAATTAATTCATTATCATCAAATCATTTAAATGAATATTATAATCATCAATTCTTTATGCTCTTTAATTATTCACACACTCTCATTTCATCATCTCCTTCAGATTAAATCATCTTAAATCATCAATATAAATTGTTTAATTCATCAACTCAAGTTGCAATTCTTCAAATCATTCAAATCATATCTCTCAATTAAATTTATTTAAATCCATTTAAATTTATTAATCATCAGCTTCTTTAATTAATTATCACCTCCTAATTCAGTTATTCATCGTCTATTTAATCATCTATTAATGTATTTAAATCAGCTTATTTGTTCAATCTTTAATGCATCCATTTATTTAATTCATTGATTTATTCCAAAATTTAATTTATCAATTTATTTAAATTTTATTCATCTGGTTATTTAGATTTTCATTATTTCATCGAGTCATTCTGATTTTTATTTCATTAGGTCAGATCATTAATATGCTTAAACTTCAGATTATTATTTCATTAATTATTATTATCAGAAAATCTTGTATTATCAACATTATTTATTTGTTTAATTTCCTAACAAATTGTTTAATATGGGTTATAGAACGTTGTCTTACAGTTTTATCACTTCCAAGTTATATCTCGTATTCAATTATCATGCAAAAAAAAAATATTATTGCCTTCACAAATCACGTTGGATCTCACTATCCACAACTTCATCATCTACTCTCACTTTATCAAATACCATATTTGAATACCACAATTATTCCACTTAACTCCATAAATATTCAGCGCACAGCATGAATCTCAAAATATGCTAGACTGGGTTCGACAACCTCTTGTCTGCCTCAAAATACATTAGCAATATTGCAACTTCCACTTGGCAACTTCCACAAAATGCCTATCACAAACTTCACTTAATCACGTTGCATGATCTACAAAAATATATATAACTGGCTTCAAATTATCAACGCACACAATCTCCAATAACTGTAATTAATCTGATCACATCTAGTCAACTTCTTAAACAATTAGGAAAAATATTACCTTAGTAATCGAAATCAAATTCAAAATCGGCTTTCAAATAGCATAAATTCTTTTAAAATTCTCATAATTCACTTCACAGAAAAACACCAATGTGTTATAATCTCTCACATCAAAATATGCAATACCGATCTGCCTCAAAATAAATCTGACCATTAATGATTCATCTTACAAGATTCAATTACTTTAAATCCTTCTCAAAGGTATCAAACTCAACCATAAAAATTATCAAAAGCATCAACTGTATCAGCTGTTAAATGAAAGTACTCTCAAAAGAGTATAGCAACAAAATATTGGCAAGAATTACAAAATGTAACCCTGCTGGCATTTATTTTTAATTTATTTAACAAAATTCGACTGATATGTGACTAGTAGTTTCTTGTTTGATCCTCTTACAATCTCAAGTACACTCGGATGATAAAAATGAGTTCCTCAATGGCAAGTTAGGTGTGTACCACCACGCAATCGTATAAATACGAAAGGCCTTACCGCGTAGACTATCACGATAATGCCCTGAACGATGGGTAAAGATGTATACCACCACACAATCGCCTAAAGCGAAAGGCCCCATCTCGTCGTCTAATGAGTGAATGTACCAGATTGGAATCAACAAGTCTCTAGTTGTCACATAAAAGCGATATTCATTCACTTGAGTGAATAACATCTTAATATCTCCAAACAATTCAGTGGAAAAAAAATCCCTACTGATGAATAATACACACTCGCTATTATGCAATGAACTGACGAAGTAATTTAAATAATCCAATTGCAGATCACGAGTTCGAAATACTCGCCACAAAAAATTAACTATCCAAGAAAACTATCCTTACTGGAAAATGTCTAAAAGACCAAACATCTGCTTAATAAAGCCAACCAAAGGTGAGAATTTCGTATAATGGTGCCTGCCATATCATATGGTAACGCCATATTCTAGCAAAATTTGGAGCAAATAATGTCTAAGCCATGTCTGAATAATCGTAGAACTCCTACTAGAAATATATACAAGTATGCCCAGTGTTCATGAAAATATCATATCAGAAAGTCATAACTCTTACAGTACCTTCTCATATCAGATGTTAATATATTTCAAAGATCGTCGATTATCCTCGCATGTAATAAATGTCTCGAAAGATCGACGGGAATCTCGTATCACCCACGCAATAACGATTGCCTTCATATGCCAAGTGAATCAGCTGTTGGACCTCCTCTTCTTCAGGAACCGAATCCATCGCTCTGTGATGCCATCACGTCTCTGTCTTCGCTTACTCCGACATGATGAACTGCATGTTATCCATAACGGACACTGTCCAAATTCTATCGTAAAAGTTCATAAACGAGCCTCCGTGGCTCAGGCGGCAGCACGTCGGCCTCTCACCGCTGAGTCCGTGGTTCAAATCCCGGTCACTCCATGTGAGATCTGTGCTGGACAGAACGGAGGCAGACAGGTTTTTCTCCGGGTACTCCGGTTTTCCCTGTCAACATTTCATTCCAGCAACACTCTCCACTATCATTTCATTTCATCCGTCATTCATTTAATCATTGCCCCAGAGGAGTGCGTCAGGCCTCGGCAGCCGGCACAGTTCATATCCTCGCCGCTAGATAGGGGCTTCATTCATTCCATTCCTGACCCGGTCGGAGACTGGAAGCAGGCTGTGGATTTTCATTTTTCAAAAGTTCATAAACGCAGCGTACCCCATATTCATCTTCTATGTTACGCCACTGTCCCATACAATGTTCGGTTTGCTTGTGATGAAAGTCAATCTCCACAGCGGCTGTCTCACTTGCAGAAAATAATTTTTATTTATAAAAGTGTATAGGTTTCTGAAACACCCTGTAGCTGTGTTCGTAATCGATATTTTATAATAATTCATGAAAAAGAATTGTATTAATGCACGTGCCAATGTTCATAAGTGCATATATTCGTAACATTTCGTTTGCCTAAAAGCGTTAATGTTGGCTTGACCCCATGGTCGCTCTAAATATTCCGTTATGAAATGCATAGTTTGATAAGTCGTAATGTCATTTGAATATCTAAGTTCATTTGAAGTTCACAATAGCCGTATATGATAACTATCTGCCTGCACAATTCGATTACTGAATACAAGTCCCAACTCGTAACGTTGTAACTAACTGTCGAAATGAAGTTCAGCTTCTTTAATGTTGCCTGCGTATAAAAGTCGGAACCAGCACGCTCGGCTCTACTGCACTGTTCCAGAATGATCGACGCTTAAAGCCGGCCTCGCCATACCGCTTCGCTGTGCTGTTCTGCGTTACAAAAATGCAGCTCGAAATAAAGTTCTCAATCGTATTATAATGCTGTTCATTCCTTAATATGTGAAAAAGCATTGCTGCCTCGCATAGCTGTAACTACGATGTCTGAAATAATACTGTTCTAACCCCGGCTCTTCTCCCGCTTACACGGCCCGTACAGCTTGCCTCGACAACCGGTCCTCGCACCGCCTACCGTGCTCTGCTTGCCTTGACTCACTGACCTACTTTCCGTTCTCCGCTTGTTGAAGTAATACTGTCGCTTTCACTCCACGCAACAAGTGCTGTACACCGCTCAACTTTGCCGTTCTCTCTGCGCAACATGTGTTCTACTCAGCCCTGCTGGCTGAACTCAACTGCTGTCTCTAGACTGCGTTGACGAGCTCCTACCCCGCGCTGTCACGTGATGTTCCCCTACCTTCTGTGGTCATGCGTCACAAGTATAATCTCGACCACCATCATCTCGGCTATTAAGTTATACAATAACTTAAGGGATTATCTGCCTTTCTTCAAGTTATCACCATATATATTGCTTGACATTTCTTCTCTTCTGAGATGATATAATACTATGTTCCATATAGATCTTAATAATACTTCAATATTCCTCCCATAATTCCATCTGCTTGACTGGTAGTGCCATCTTTATCCTTGGCCTTCTACGTCATTTCCTAACATTCCTCTCGACTCGATCTGAGCGCTATCTTTACAACTTTTCCCATAAATCTCAACTACGGCTCAATGTCAGCTGGCGTAGCCGATAGCCTCAACTAGGTATCGGGTACATCTCTCCCGTACATCTCCTTTTTTATCAGGCTTGAGAAAAAAATACACTCTCAGGCATTCTATACACAACATATGTACACGATAGCTCTACAATCCTGTTATTCAGCATAATGATACTTTCTAATGCTAGTTGCGTTTGAGTCCCCACAACTTCATTAGTATCCATTCTAACAATCTTGTAGCTGTTATTTCGGTATGTTTCATCAATTCGGAATGGACCAGCGTACAATGGCGCAAATTTATGGTAGATCTTCAGTTGAAGATTCGATGTGACTGGCTTCCTAATCAGCACCTCGTCATTTTCTTGAAATGGCTCGTGAAACCTCCTTCCTGCGTGTCTCCTGGCTCTCTTCTCCGCCTGTCTTCTGAGTCTTTCTCCTGCCATCTCGACTCTTCTTTCTTGTGTAGGTTCAGGATCTACTGGTGCCTTCACGATTCGGCCCCATGGTCTATCAGGTTTCAACCCATGATGAAGCATGGACGGAATCTGTCCTGTGCTTTCATGTATGGTGGAATTCAAACATTGACTAATGATGGGTATCACTTCCATCCATCTGTGGTGTTGTCTTGACACATATAAGCGACACATTTTACTAATCTAAGGCATATTTTTTTCGGCTGGATTTCCCTCTGGATACCGCACAGAATTAAACACATGCCTTATTCCCAAACGTTCCATAGCAGTAGAAAATTCCATACTGGTGAACTGTGATCCATGGTCACTCAACAAAATTTCAGGTTTCCCCATACTTGGAATAACTGTTTTCTCTAATCTGTTGATCACGTACTTGGATGTAGCTTTCTGGATTGGGCATAGAGATACGTATTTAGAAAATACGTCTACTGTCACCAAAACAAACTGGTTTCCTTTCGTCGAACGAGGAATCGGACCAAAAATGTCCGTAGCGAAAAGTTCTCTCGGCTTGCTAGGTAATATTGATCTAGGAACTTCCTTCATTAACTTAGATGAATATTTGCTTCGCTGACAACTGTCACAGGTCTTTATGACATCGCGGATCGTTTGTCCCATTTGTCTACAAACGAAAGTTTCTTGAGCAAGAGCCAAAGTCTTTTCTACACCTACATGAGCTGCGGTTCGGTGTATCATCCAAATAACCGGTTTGACAAGCTTGGGTGGGATCACAACTCTAAGTTTAGTATGATCCTGATCGATATATTGGCATATAACACCTCCCATAATGTGATATTTTCTAGCTTCTATCTCCGTTCTTCTAAAATCTGGATCAGCGTTGTCCATCCTGCGTGTCGAAAAACGGTAAATTCTTCGCAAAGGTGCATATCTCTTCTGAGTTTGCGCCAACATCTTCAACTTTTCCAGAGTTCCCTGGTCCTCTTGAACTAGATTGATATGGTTGACAATCACCTCCTCACAAGGGTTTCTGCTCAACACATCCGCTAACAGATTTAATTTCCCAGGTCTATGCACAACAGTTGGGTTAAATTGTTGTAAGAACAGAGCCCATCTGGTGATGCGGTCACTTGCTAAGTCTGTCTTCATAATAAATTGGAGGGCTTTATGATCTGTGATAACCGTTATGTCATGCCCAAACAACACCTTCTTCCACGTCTTAAGAGCATGAACCACTGCTAATGCCTCTAACTCGGTAGCATAGTAATTCTTTGCACAATTCCTGAGCTTGCGACTGGTGAAAGCTAAATATCTGTGTTTGTTGGTATCGTCCAACTGATATAGGATACAACTGATGCCTATTTTGGATGAGTCTGTCTCCACAAAAAATCTTCTAGCAAAATCTGGGTATTCAAGTTTGACATTCTGGATCAACATGTTCTTAGCTGCTAAAAACGCTTGATTGCATCTATCGTCCCATTTCCATCGATTTCCCTTTCTTATCAAATCCTGCAGAGGTGCCATCGTTTCAGTATATTCAGGACAATGTGTTGAAAAGAACTGACACATTCCTAAAAACTGCCGTACTTCTTTAAGCTTTCTTGGGGTTGGAAATTCTGAAATAGCCATGATCTTCTTTGGATTGGGCCTATAACCATCTCCATCGATTCTATGTCCAAGAAATTCAATTTCTTCATGAAAGAACTGACATTTGTTGAAATTCACCTTGAAGTTCGTCCTCCGGAGATCTTCAAAAAGCATTCGAAGGTGCCTGATATGCTCTTCTGCTGTCTCAGACGCTATAATCAGGTCATCAATATAGCTCACCACATGCTCCTTAACTGCATCTGATAAATTCTCATCTAGTGCTCGGATCATCACCGGACCACTATTCTTTACTCCAAAAGGTAACCGATTGAATACATATGTTTTATGATCAAATAAGAACCCTGTATATTGTTTGCAGTCTTCTGCTAGCTCTATATGATAATAAGAACTAGTCAGATCAATAATAGAAAAGAAACTCTTTCCTCTGAATCTGCGCAACAATTCACGAATAACAGGTGGCCTGTCGTGTTCAGGAAGAACTCTTTCATTAAGGGCTCTAGCATCTAGGCATATCCTCAGCTTACAATTAGGTTTCTTGACAACAGCTAAAGGATTCAAATAAGCTGTCGGCATCTTCTTGATAATTCCATCTTTCTCCATATCGCTTATCATTGTACTGACTTCTTCCTTCCATTTATCCGGAATGGGATATAAAATCTTGTGGTATGGTTTGTCATCCATCAACTTGATGCTGTAGGTAAAATTTTATATGAGTCCTGGTTTATCATTGAATATGTCCTCATATTCTGAAATTGCTTGATCAAACTGCCCCTTAATTTCTGGATTTATTTTACTCTTCGTGTTAGTTTTATCCTCTATAGACCTTTCAATGCTGCATACTATCTCATCCAATATATTCTCTCTAAAGAATGTCATCTCGGATTCCTGATTTTCTATGACATCTTCTTGAAAGTACATGCGCCTACTCTGCATATCTATGATCAGGCCACTCTCACTTAAGAAATCCACTCCTAGGATCATATCGAAATGTAGTTTACCCACAACTAGGAACATCTGTTCAAAATATCTGGTTCCAATTCCAACATCTAAAAGTACCTGACTTTTACATTTCATACTTTTGTCTGGGATCACCCCTTGAATCTTGCTAACAACAGTTGGCAACATCGTAATCTCTCCTGACAATTTCAATTCATCCAGGCAGCCTATGGATATCAAGCTCACCATAGCCCCCGTGTCCACTAGTGTCTTTATTTCCTTTCCCATGACTTCCACACTGATAACTGGCAATTCATGTCTATTCCTTCGATGTACTACGTCTTCCTGTTCAATTAAATCCTCGTCTTTGACCTGATACGTTTCAACAATGATGATTGATTCCCAATGATTAGCATCCTGATTCGATGTTAATTTGTCGTTTTTTTTCACCACTCGTGCTTGCTCGATTAACATCTCTAATTATCTCTTCGGGTGGTGCACTAGGCTGTCTACTTTCTTGCCTTGATCTCCCATACCCTTGACTATCCTGTCTTTCATTTGGATCATTTCTTCTACTATCCTGCCTATTGTTCTGATTAGACTGCTGACCTTGGTTCCAGTTGTATCTACCTCGATATCTATTATTGTATCTATTCCTATTTTGGTATCTGGAATTCTGATCATAGTTCCTGTATCTACTGTTTCTAGCATCTTGATCGTATGGCCTCTCATATGGTCCTCGATATCGATCATTCCCACGAACGTTGTGAATATTTCCTCTATTCCCTTCGTTCCTTCTGTTTCCCCAGGAATCTCTTCTATCCGTCTGTGCTGCGTTATCGACAAATACCGCATTCACCTCTTGCGTGTTTCGATTATCGTTCCTTGCAGTTCTGGGTGTAATTTGAGCGCTTGTATAATCTAATCGGCGTAAGATATCGTCATAGTGCTCAAGTGTGATCGCTCCCGATGCTATGAGTGATCGTTGTACCTCAATTGGCAACTGTCTTGCTATAGCCTGCAAAAGTTCTTCTTCTGGCAATGGAGGAATCAAAAACTGTAATTTAGCCAATTTCGAAGTAAAGTAATTTGCATAATGCGTCGGATGTGACGTAGAGTAACGTTTCGAATACATTTCTGCTCTTACGTTCAGCTGATCCTCTGCACTCCAAAATCTCCTTAAGAATGCTATGGCAAATTGTTCCATATTCGCAAAATTACTCCTGAATGCGCGAAACCAAGTTAACGCTGGCCCGTCTAAGGCGCGTTCGACTATCCTTAGTTCTCTCTATTTGGCTACTCTATGTTCCGCCATGTAATCGCGAATATCTCTCAGAAATTCGACTGGTGTGACTCCTGTGTTCCCTGAAAACTTCCTTGGCTTATCATCCAGATTTCTGATTATGGTCACTGGACCTGAGTATCGTTCACTCGTAACAAACGTACTTCTATTCGGATTCGGATTATCTTGAGGGGTTGAACTAGCCCTTTCGAATGTAACATTCCGTTGCGTTTGACTGTCTTCTCCCACGCTAACCTCTTGACTGTTCATACTGCGATCTATCGGTGTCTGATTTATCGATACTTCCCCCGTTGTAACATTTTGACTTGTGAAACTATCTATTATAGACTCTATTTTAGTCATCATATCTTCTGTTCGTTTTTCTACCGTCTTGACCTTAGTCTCCAAATCATCTAACGACGTAACATTCTGCGTTCTGTTACTCTCTTCTAAATCGTTCTTCAATTTGTCTATCTTATCTTCGCATGTAGTCTTTACTGACGCGACTTGTTCCTGTAACTGATCAACATCTGTCCTAAACTGAGTTGAATCTATCTTCATCGCTTCGTTATTCTCAGTAAATCTCGCTTCCAAGTTCGCCATACCTGCGATTAATTTCTCATCCAACCCCGCACGTTTTTCTTTTGCTTCGGCATCGACCTCACTATACCGTTCTTCCACTATTGCACCGACTCTATTTTTGAATAAAGCTAAGTTTTCATTAACCTTCTGCTCTATATCATGATCAATTTTCCTAATGTCTATCTGCAATTGGTTTTCTAAGGATTTCAAGTTAGAATTAACCTCTCCTAAGACTTCCTCTTTAACGGTCCCAATTACTGACTTTAAACTTTTGATTTCATTACCTAGATTCATTTCTAGACCTTTGATTTTAGATTCGAAAGATACTTCGGTAGACCACTCTTGTATTTTGCCTACATCTGCCACTAAACCATCAATGTCGAATCTCAACTTCGATACATCGGATTTAATATCTTTCTGTATAGACATAACATCTGTTCTCAAATTAAGAATATTTTCTTCTTATCTAATTTCTAAATCAATAATATTTTTTCTTAACATTTGCACATTTTCCTCTCCTTTCATTTCTACAGCTTTTATATCTAGTTGTAAAGCCTTGAATATTTCATCATTCTTTAACGTTAATCTATTCTCCAAACTAGTTAAATTGTTTTTCAACTCTGTGTTATTCTCTTCACTACGAGCTTGTAATCTAGTTTCTAATAATTTAAAACTATCCTTCAAGTTAGCTTCACTAGCTTTCAAATTGCTTTCAGTACTGGTCTGTAATCTAGTTTCTAATGACTTTAATTCATCTTTACTATTTGACTGTAATCTATCCTCCAATAATCTCAATTCATCTTTACTATTTGACTGTAACCTAGTCTTCAATGACTTTAAATTATCTTTCAGATTGCCTTCATTACTAGCCTGTAATGATCTCAAATTTTCTTCATTACTAGTCTGTAGTAATTTCAAATCTTCCCTATTACTAGTCTGTAAAGCTTTCACATTTTCTTTACATCTAGCTTCTAACCTAGCTTCTGAATCACCTATCCTTTCTTTGACTTCTGTTTCCATTTTAGAAATAGTTACTGCAATACTAGACATGCCATTCTGTAACTCTCCTAACACCTTAGCTAAATCTTCCGGTAACATAATTATATCTTTCAATAAACGTTTTATTCTGAGACGTTAGATAACAACACATCACAATGTATCAATTCCTTATTTCACTTGGGTATAAGAAAAATGACTTATAACTAAACATGATATAACACTAATATGATTAACATGATCACTGGAATGGGCATACAAGTATATTGTCTGACTAAGTTTAATACATTTTATAACACCATTAAATGAAATTGAGATCAATCTCTTCGTAATCCAAATCTGATGTGATTCCATAGAATAAACAAAATCGAAGCCCCACGGATGGGTAAAGGCAATTCTCCCTCTCTCTCTCTGTACCCGTTCGTCCTGGGGATGCGATGACCCATCTGCTATTACATCGCATTCCTGGATTTCCAGGACAGAGCGGAGTTAAATGAACACGAAGTCAAATAAGGAATGTGTCGGAAATTCAGTTGAAATATCACAAAAGCAGAGGGTAACACGAGATAAAGTATCTCCAGGGTCGTTACGGGCTTAAATTTAATTTAAAAAATGCAAATATAAATGGGCGCCACCAACTGAATCCCTAGCAAACGACATCCTTCCTGGTTAAGCCTTAATTAAGACAAGGAAAGAAATAGGAAAATCACATCATCATCAGATCACAACTAAGTTAAAAACAAATTTATTCAACTTTGATAGTCAGACAGACATATTAAACACTCATCCTACCTGAGAGCATGGTCGAATGCCAACGTTAAATTGTCATTGTCCAGAAAATCGAACCATCTCTATTCTACTCAAAGTGTATTTAATCCACATAAAATAGGAAAAATTTCTAAAGTTCACTTGGGTTCTCAGGATCACCGTAGCACTATGTCTTTGCGTCACTGACATTCGTGATACCTGAGACCTAACTTCTCTTTAAATTAACATCATGAATGTGGATGTAAAAATTTAATTAATCTGTCCAAACACATATATTCTAATCACATATTTAAATATCACATAATTTATGGCTTGCATGGCATTATTCAAATGCTGAATATTTTAGTAAATTGCACCTAAACATCGAATAATTAATTTACACTATTTACACTGTCATTAATAATTGCTTGTTTGTGAATCACAGAAAATTCACTACTCATTGGTTATAATCATCATCAAAATTAAGTATTTCTCACATTAGTTCTCATCTCAAAATTCAATATATTCATGTCAGAATAATTAATTCATTATCATCAAATCATTTAAATGAATATTATAATCATCAATTCTTTATGCTCTCTAATTATTCACACACTCTCATTTCATCATCTCCTTCAGATTAAATCATCTTAAATCATCAATATAAATTGTTTAATTCATCAACTCAAGTTGCAATTCTTCAAATCATTCAAATCATATCTCTCAATTAAATTTATTTAAATCCATTTAAATTTATTAATCATCAGCTTCCTTAATTAATTATCACCTTCTAATTCAGTTATTCATCATCTATTTAATCATCTATTAATTTATTTAAATCAGCTTATTTGTTCAATCTTTAATTCATCCATTTATTTAATTCATTGATTTATTCCAAAATTTAATGTATCAATTTATTTAAATTTTATTCATCTGGTTATTTAGATTTTCATTATTTCATCGAGTCATTCTGATTTTTATTTCATTAGGTCAGATCTTAAATATGCTTAAACTTCAGATTATTATTTCATTTATTATTATTATCAGAAAATCTTGTATTATCAACATTATTTATTTGTTTAATTTCCTAACAAATTGTTTAATATGGGTTATAGAACGTTGTCTTACAGTTTTATCACTTCCAAGTTATATCTCGTATTCAATTATCATGCCAAAAAATATTATTGCCTTCACAAATCACGTTGGATCTCACTATCCACAACTTCATCATCTACTCTCACTTTATCAAATACCATATTTGAATACCACAATTATTCCACTTAACTCCATAAATATTCAGCGCACAGCATGAATCTCAAAATATGCTAGACTGGGTTCGACAACCTCTTGTCTGCCTCAAAATACATTAGCAATATTGCAACTTCCACTTGGCAACTTCCACAAAATGCCTATCACAAACTTCACTTAATCACGTTGCATGATCTACAAATATATATATAACTGGCTTCAAATTATCAACGCACACAATCTCCAATAACTGTAATTAATCTGATCACATCTAGACAACTTCTTAAACAATTAGGAAAAATATTACCTTAGTAATCGAAATCAAATTCAAAATCTGCTTTCAAATAGCATACATTCTCTTAAAATTCTCATAATTCACTTCACAGAAAAACACCAATGTGTTATAATCTCTCACATCAAAATATGCAATACTGATCTGCCTCAAAATAAATCTGACCATTAATGATTCATCTTACAAGATTCAATTATTTTCAATCCTTCTCAAAGGTATCAAACTCAACCATAAAAATTATCAAAAGC
This sequence comes from Meconema thalassinum, assembly GCA_946902985.2. Classification (NCBI taxonomy): domain Eukaryota; kingdom Metazoa; phylum Arthropoda; class Insecta; order Orthoptera; family Tettigoniidae; genus Meconema; species Meconema thalassinum. The sequence goes on from OX336395.1 coordinate 199,383,117, forward strand.
ATCAACTGTATCAGCTGTTAAATGAAAGTACTCTCAAAAGAGTATAGCAACAAAATATTGGCAAGAATTACAAAATGTAACTCTGCTGACATTTATTTTTAATTTATTTAACAAAATTCGACTGATATGTGACTAGTAGTTTCTTGTTTGATCCTCTTACAATCTCAAGTACACTCGGATGATAAAAATGAGTTCCTCAATGGCAAGTTAGGTGTGTACCACCACGCAATCGTATAAATACGAAAGGCCTTACCTCGTAGACTATCATGATAATGCCGTGAACGATGGGTAAAGATGTGTACCACCACGCAATCGCCTAAAGGGAAAGGCCCCATCTCGTCGTCTAATGAGTGAATGTACCAGATTGGAATCAACAAGTCTCTAGTTGTCACATAAAAGCGATATTCATTCACTTGAGTGAATAACATCTTAATATCTCCAAACAATCCAATGGAAAAAATCCCTACTGATGAATAATACACACTCGCTAGTATGCAATGAACTGACGAAGTAATTTAAATAATCCAATTGCAGATCACGAGTTCGAAATACTCGCCACAAAAAATAACTATCCAAGAAAACTATCCTTACTGGAAAATGTCTAAAAGACCAAACATCTGCTTAATAAAGCCAACCAATGGTGAGAATTTCGTATAATGGTGCCTGCCATATCATATGGTAACGCCATATTCTAGCAAAATTTGGAGCAAATAATGTCTAAGCCATGTCTGAATAATCGTAGAACTCCTACTAGAAATATATACAAGTATGCCCAGTGTTCATGAAAATATCATATCAGAAAGTCATAACTCTTACAGTACCTTCTCATATCAGATGTTAATATATTTCAAAGATCGTCGATTATCCTCGCATGTAATAAATTTCTCGAAAGATCGACGGGAATCTCGTATCACCCACGCAATAACGATTGCCTTCATATGCCAAGTGAATCAGCTGTTGGACCTCCTCTTCTTCAGGAACCGAATCCATCGCTCTGTGATGCCATCACGTCTCTGTCTTCGCTTACTCCGACATGATGAACTACATGTTATCCATAACGGATACTGTCCAAATTCTGTCGTAAAAGTTCATAAACGCAGCGTACCCCATATTCATCTTCTATGTTACGCCACTGTCCCATACAATGTTCGGTTTGCTTGTGATAAAAGTCAATCTCCACAGCGGCTAAGTCTCACTTGCAGAAAATATTTTTTATTTATAAAAGTGTATAGGTTTCTGAAACACCCTGTAGCTGTGTTCGTAATCGATATTTTATAATAATTCATGTAAAAGAATTGTATTAATGCACGTGCCAATGTTCATAAGTGCATATATTCGTAACATTTCGTTTGCCTAAAAGCGTTAATGTTGGCTTGACCCCATGGTCGCTCTAAATATTCCGTTATGAAATGCATAGTTTGATAAGTCGTAATGTCATTTGAATATCTAAGTTCATTTGAAGTTCACAATAGCCGTATATGATAACTATCTGCCTGCACAATTCGATTACTGAATACAAGTCCCAACTCGTAACGTTGTAACTAACTGTCGAAATGAAGTTCAGCTTCTTTAATGTTGCCTGCGTATAAAAGTCGGAACCAGCACGCTCGGCTCTACTGCACTGTTCCAGAATGATCGACGCTTAAAGCCGGCCTCGCCATACCGCTTCGCTGTGCTGTTCTGCGTTACAAAAATGCAGCTCGAAATAAAGTTCTCAATCGTATTATAATGCTGTTCATTCCTTAATATGTGAAAAAGCATTGCTGCCTCGCATAGCTGTAACTACGATGTCTGAAATAATACTGTTCTAACCCCGGCTCTTCTCCCGCTTACACGGCCCGTACAGCTTGCCTCGACAACCGGTCCTCGCACCGCCTACCGTGCTCTGCTTGCCTTGACTCACTGACCTACTTTCCGTTCTCCGCTTGTTGAAGTAATACTGTCGCTTTCACTCCACGCAACAAGTGCTGTACACCGCTCAACTTTGCCGTTCTCTCTGCGCAACATGTGTTCTACTCAGCCCAGCTGGCTGAACTCAACTGCTGTCTCTAGACTGCGTTGACGAGCTCCTACCCCGCGCTGTCACGTGATGTTCCCCTGCCTTCTGTGGTCATGCGTCACAAGTATAATCTCGACCACCATCATCTCGGCTATTAAGTTATACAATAACTTAAGGGATTATCTGCCTTTCTTCAAGTTATCAGCATATATATTGCTTGACATTTCTTCTCTTCTGAGATGATATAATACTATGTTCCATATAGATCTTAATAATACTTCAATATTCCTCCCATAATTCCATCTGCTTGACTGGTAGTGCCATCTTTATCCTTGGCCTTCTACGTCATTTCCTAACATTCCTCTCGACTCGATCTGAGCGCTATCTTTACAACTTTTCCCATAAATCTCAACTACGGCTCAATGTCAGCTGGCGTAGCCGATAGCCTCAACTAGGTATCGGGTACAATACCAAGTAGGCTACTTGTACCACTTTGACTGTCCAGCACATATTGTGTGAATGTTTGCTAGGATTGCTCGTGAAGATGCAGAGTGGCTTTTTTGTTGTTGTTGTTGTTCTAAATCTCTATATACCAGCTAATTATATTTAGCTCTTTTGTGGCACACCAAATAATGTGTAACATTAATCAGTGTGATAATGTGGTCATCAGCTTGGTGTAGGCCTACTTATTGGGTGAGAGCCTCGGATATTTTCATGTCAGTTTTAGTGGCCTAATATTTAGAGCTAGGATAGGAAAAATGCCCCATTATTTAGAACGAGGTAGGACGATAGACCTTAATTGTAGACTTCTATAACCTGTTATTGAGCACACAGGTTAGGCTTTGTCAATTTGATTCGTTTTCAATCAAACGCGGCGTTGTGGTAAACACACAAATTGTATTAAAATGCAGTCTTTGTTTTTTCTATAGCCATTGATGAGATTTAGGCTAAACTCTCATCCAAATATTTTAAACTGTTCCCTTGTGCATTGATAGACCTTAAGTTCATTTTGTTCGTCACTTACTGGCAGGACCTACGGTACTTTATTTTCCGTAGTATTGATCATTCATACGGGACGTGATTCACAATATCCAGAAATGTTATATTTTCATGTTTTCACTTAATTTAAGGTAAATATCGTAGGCCACATCTCTACGACTTATGATCTAAGACTTAAAGAGCATCTCGTACTCAATATTTTACAACTTTATTAAATTACTTTGGAAAATATACTTTTCTATGCTTTCTTGCCTCTGGACATCCATGCATGTACAGTTTTATACGATACAAATAGGAAATAATGACGGCTCGAAGACTGAAGCAAGCTACAAGGCAGCCATGATGTATTGCTCCAGTTGCTTAGGAACGAAGCGGAAGTGACGTCGACTTCGGCAGTGTATAAATTCAAACAAGGTGAAACCGAATGGAACGAAATTTGGTACAGAGGTAGCACTAGCAAAGGGCACCTCAGTGTCATGTTTCATATTGCCGCCATCTTGATGGAAACGTAATGGTGGCCACCCAAATGTTTAAATCTTAAATCAAATTACGACTAAACTAAATCCGATTTCTGCCAAATTTTGCAACAACATACCTTTATGTGGGGAGCATCCTTTGACCAAAATACAAGGTCATCAGCCTAATAGTTTGCGTATGGCCGCCATGTTTGTGTGAAAATCGATTCCCCCTATCAATTCAAACTCGGTATAATAATATAATATAATATCGTATGGCCTCGGGTGCCTGGTGCAAGCTTTGTTAATTGACACCCAGAGGGTAGCTTGCATGTCGAATTTCATCGTTCCTTTGAACGCTATGAAAGTCAAGGAGGTTAGATATCTAAACTCCTTGACACTACAGCGCTTTCAAGTAGAGAATGGAGGAACTTTGTGTTGGCGGAAAATCCCGAGATTAATTTTGCCATTGAACACGGCCTACTGAATTCAAATGGGTTCTTCAACATGCCAACAACGTATGACATGAGTGTCGTGATTTTTATCGCCTTCAAAAAACACTTACCACGACCAGGGGCGAACCTGCAATCTTGGGGTTCGTAGTCCGACACTATAACCACTCACCCACCGTGGCAATTCAAACTCGGTGAAACCGAATGGAACGAAATTTGGCACAGAGGTAGCACTAGCAAAGGGCACATCAGTGTCAGCTTTTATATCGCGGCCGTCTTGATGTAAACGAAATGGCGGCCACCCAAATGTTAAAAGCTTAAATCAAATTACGACCAACCTAATCATGTGATCTCAACCGGTTATTGCAACATTATTCCTTTATGTATGTAGAATCGTTTGACCAAACTAATACAGTAGGTCATCAGCCCAATAATTTGCGTATGTCGGCTATGTATGTGTGCAAATCGACACCCCCTTGGAAAGATGGCGTCACAGTGAAAGTGTAGTGAAATAGCAGCTAGTGTAAATATTTGATAAAAGTGGTAAAATATTATAACAGAGGTTTAAAATCTATAAAGTTACTTTCCTTAGATCAAGTGTAATACGGAATATTGATAGTATTTAGAAATTCCTATTGATAATTTAATAAACTTAAACTAAGTTGTGGGAACGTGTATCCAAAGATTCGGTGACTTCTTCAATCGCTGTTTGAACCAAGTAGGGCAGTGGTGCTTTTACGAGACTTCACACGATTGGAAGATATACGTATTTCACATTCTTCTTTATTGGTAGGTAATTAGATTAATTCTATTAGGTACTAATAATTAAAATAAATTTAGTGTAATTTGGTGTAAACATCTAGGCTAACTTAGATCTCTAGTATGACGACAGTAAACAGTGTTAGTGTCTCGTCAGGTAGTGTAACCGTAACGGATTTATGCTCGTCGTGCAAAATAAAAGTAAAAAATGCAAATAAAATCATCACAAGATTTCAGGTAAAATTGAATGAGGAGAAAAGTGAAACCGATTGTCGTAATGTAGGCTTACCGCTACCGTCATGCGAATGTCATAACCTGAGAAACGAACTGTCCTCAAAAGACGAAATGATAAAGCTGCTAAAGGAAAATATTGCTAAGTTAATGGAAGAGTTGAGTAAATTAAAAGGAAACAGAGAGGAAAGCAAGGAAACTTGGTCGACAGTGAATGCTGGTAAGGTAAGATTGAATAAGCCTGTAAATGGAGTACATGTAACTGAAATTCCCGTCTCAAATTCATTTGGAGTGCTTGTCGAACAAAATGATGACTTTCCTCAAGAAGAAACGAAGAAAGTGGTAAAGAGAAAATCCAGGAAGATGCGGATATTTGCGGATAGCCACGGGCGAGATGTAGCAGCATGCGTATTGGAGAGAAGCAGAGAAATGGAGGTCACTTTGACAATATTGCCAGGAGCTCAAATTGCAGAGGTCACGTACGGGATGATAGGAGAGTGTGCGTCCCTTACTGCAAAGGACTACGCAGTGATCATCGCTGGAGCAAATGACGTCTATAGAAATGAGAGTAAGAAGGTAATCAAAGATTTAAAGGGTACATTGCCATCCATGCAAAAAACAAATGTCATTATTGTAAACATTCCACAGAGATACGATTTAATTCCCAAATCATGTGTAAATGTAGAAATAGAGGCTACAAATGGAAAAAATCATAAAATTTGTAAGAGTTTTCCAAATATCCAAATTGTAGATGTAAGTAAATTAGACAGGAAGTTCCACACTCGGCATGGCCTACACTTAAATAGATTAGGAAAAGAGTAACTTAGTGATGAAATCTGCAAAATTGTAAATTCAAATGGTAAGAATAATTCAACAGTAATATCATTAGAGTGGAAGCAGGAAAACTGGTAGAAGAAACCAATTGTGTGGTTTGGCATTCAGATCTTTTGAAGTCAAATTTAACGGAGTGCAACAATGGTATTTCGGATTTGTCTAGCAACAATAATAATAACAATTATGATAATAATAATGTAAATAAATCACCAACACAAGCTTGCAAAAGTAACAAATTTAAGATTTACCACCAGAATGTCCAGTCTCTTTATAATAAAATTGATTACATAAATCTAATGCTTAAAAATGAACTTAAAGACATCTCAGCACTATGTATTTCAGAACATTGGCTGCAAGAGGAACAACTCGAATTAATTCAATTCCCAGGGTTTATACAAGCTTGTAAATACTCTAGATCTAATATTAGCCATGCTGGTACTTGCATCTTCTTAAGAAATAATTTAGATCATGAACAGATAACAGCTTATGATTATCTAATTATGGAACAGGATTTTGAATTCTCTGCCGTAAAAATACAGCAGTTTAAGTTAATAATTGTATGCGTATACCGTTCTCCGTCAGGAAAGTTTCCTTTATTTATAGATAAATTAGAATTGTTACTCAATAACATGAGCAAAGTAAATTTCGATATAATAATTTGTGGGGATGTAAATGTGGATTTCTTAAAATTTGATAGAATTTGTGAATTATTAACCCAGTTACTAATTTCCTATGGACTGAAACCTACAGTAAATACCCCAACAAGAATAACAAAATTTAGTAAAACCACTCCTGATCAAATTTTTATAAATACAGATAAATATCACCATTCAATAGAAGTCTATTGTCCGGGTTTCAGTGACCACCATGGACAAATACTGAGTTTTGAAGTATCCGAAACAATCAATAATAATGATAATGGAGTAAAATCAAAGTGCAGGTCATTCACTGAATCAAATGTTACATATTTCAATGACTTATTATATAAGGAAACATGGTCAGAAATTTATGAACTAGTAAATGTAAATGATAAATTTAATGCATTTAACAGTACCCTAAAACAATATTTTGAAGTAGCATTCCCCTTTAAACGAAGAACTGTTCAAAATAACAAAACTAGCAATTGGATAACAACAGGAATTATAAATTCATGTCAAAGAAAGAAATTTCTACACAAATTATATAAACAATACCACACAACACCTGAATTCAATTTATACTACAAACAATACACTAGCATATTAAATAAGGTAATAAGACTAGCAAAGAAAATGCATAATGATAATTTTATTTCCCAATCATCTAATAAAAACAGGGCTATGTGGTCCGTGATAAAGAAAGAAACTGGAAAAACTGCTAAAATACAAAGGAACATTACACTGACCAGAAATAATAAAGTGATTAATAATCCAGAGGAAATAGCAAACACTTTTAATGACTATTTTCTGGAAATTCCACAAAATTATTAAATAAATCACAGGTAAATACACTAAATTCTAATAATATAATAAATATATGCACTGATTCTTTATTTATAAATCATGTCACAAGTGAAGAGGTAAGAATAGTTATAAAAGAGCTCAAATATAAATTCTGTGCTGGCATTGTTGGCATCCCTGATGCAATTTTAAAGAAATGTGCAGAAAATATAATAAATCCACTTACGCACTTAATAAACAGTTCAATTCTCTCAGGAACTTACCCGGATATTTTGAAGTTATCAAAAGTAATTCCAGTGCACAAAAACGGTTCAAAAGATGAATTAGATAACTATCGTCCTATTACCTTACCAACTGGTATTCCAAAAATTGTGGAAAAAATTATGTATAAGAGACTGATATGTTTCATAGTAAAAATAAAATATTATCAAACTCACAACATGGATTCAGAACGGAAAAATCTACACAGACAGCAATTTACGAATGTAGTAATTGTATACTGAAATTAATTGACAATAAGGAACATGTAACTGGCCTATTCTTGGATTTATCGAAAGCATTTGATGTTGTTGACCATAAAATCCTCCTTACCAAACTAAATCAATATGGTATTAGAGGTCTAGCTAATAAATGGATAGAGTCTTACTTAACAAGGCGTAAACAAATAGTAAGCTTGAGACACAAGTATGATGGAACCAAATTACTTAATTAAACATTGTCCAATGAGGGAATTATTGAATTTGGAGTACCCCAGGGATCGGTTTTGGGCCCACTACTCTTTCTTCTATATATCAATGATATAACACAGAACGTTCATTCAAATAAGGAAATTTTGTTTGCGGACGATACAACACTCGTAATAAAAGGTGAAACTAAACAGGTCATACAGCAGTCTGCTGACTCCGTTACAGGAGAGTTAACCAAATGGTCACAAGATAATCGCCTCATAATAAACTATAAAAAAACAGTGTGTCTAAATTTCCACACTATACAGAATAGGAATCCTGCGTAACCCAATATAACATTAAATGGTCATCAAATAGAAAATAAATCAGAAACAAAGTTTTTAGGACTATGGATACAACAAGACTTGAAATGGAATACACATATACAATATCTGAATACTAAACTGAACTCGATGTGCTTTGCGTTACGTATTTTGAAAACCTGCACTAGCATGCACACATTAAGAAATACTTATTTTGCTTATTTCCATTCATACTTAAGATATGGGATCATATTTTTGCGTATGTCGCCAGATGTACTAAGCACGTTTAGGATACAAAAGAGGGCGATTAGAATTAAGGCAAATGTAAACTCTAGAGAATCATGTAGACCTCTGTTTAAAGATTTAAACATTTTCCCACTGCCCTGCATATACATCTTTGAAAGTATTATGTTTTTTTAAAAGAATTTAATGAATAAAGATGTTTTTCTTAAAACAAACAATGATGTTCATAGGCATAACACAAGACAAAATCAAAACATTCATATATCACACACACACACACACGAGCATATATCAAAAAGGAACTTTTCACACTGGAGTTAAATTATACAATAAACTACCCCAGTATATAAAACTGGCCCTAAAAATAAAAACCTTTGATAGAATGTTGAAAGCTTATCTGCAGTGCCATTGTTTTTACTCAGTAGTTGAATATCTTACCGTATAGGAGGGATGAAATCTATAATTATATTTTACTTTTTTAATTTAATTGTAATACCTAGCTGTATGTTGTTGTATTTATAGAATTAAGTTTTCATATTATGATAATAGAGTGAGGTGTAAATAGTTGTGCAATAAGATTGTATCTATTAATATTTGCTATTATAATAGGTTAAATAGTTATAATATTAGTAATATATACCTGTTAGTTCTTTTATTTTATAGATGTAAATTCTGACGTGTCCTATATCAAAAATGTATTGAATGCATATATTTGATCAAATGGAATTAATAAAAATCTATCTATCTATTCATACACGGTGAAACCGAATTGAACGAAATTTGGTACAGATGTAACACTAGCAAAGGACACCTCATTGTCATGTTTTATATCGCCAGCATCTTGACGGAAACGTAATGGTTGCCACCCAAATGTTAATAGACCAACCTTATCATCTGATCTCTACCAAATTTTGCAATAACATACCTTTATGTGAAAAGCGTTCTTTGACCAAGCTACAATGTCGTCAGTCCAATAGTTTGCATATGGCGGCCATATATGTATGCAAATCGATTCCCCTATCAATTCAAACACGGTGAAAGCGAATTGAACGAAATTTGGTACGTAGGTAGCACTATCAAAGGGCACCTCAGGGTCATGTTTTATATTGCCGCTATCTTGACGGAAATGGAATGGCGGCCACCCAAATTTTAAAAGCTTAAATCGAATTACGACCAACCTAATTATTTGATCTCTACCAAATTTTGCAACAACATACCTTTCTGTGGGAAGCATATTTTGACTGAACTACAAGGTCATTAGCCCAATAGTTTGCAGATAGTGGCCATGTATGTGTGCAAATCGATTCAGCATATCAATTTAAACACGGTGAAACCGAAGTGAATGAAATTTTGTACAGATGTAGCACTAGCAAAGGGCACCTCATAATTCATTTTTAATATCCGTATAGCACGTTGTATTTCTACAAGCTACTACAACCAACATTCAATTATACTCCTTGAAAAGGACAAAGAGTTATAACAATACCCATGGATTTAGGAGAAAGTAGGCTATATGTTCTTTACTGAACATCTTGTTTATTACTGCGATTTAACTATGATTGCTGAGCCAATTCTTGACTCTCTTCTACGCTTCAAGTATGAAAAGTGATCCGCGAGAATATTGTGAAATGCTACAGTACATTGATTTCATGGTCTACCGTTAGGTAGCAGCATTTGTGCTAGTATTGGAGTTATGAGTGTAAGATTTGAAATGAAACCGCCAGAGTGCAGTTAATGTGCATTCTATTCGTGAGATGTTGAAAATGTTTATTTCTGGCCTTCTTTGTCTTTGACTATCTCCTAAGCATGTGTTCTTGATAGTAAGAAAGATGTTTTATTTGGAACTGTCATTTCTGTCGCGAAGAGATTTGTTGATGTCTTAGAAGTAGTAATATTGTATATTTGGCCACTGACAGTTTTGATATGTGGTAAGCCTATGAGATTGTACGTGACCTGAAAGTAATGGCATTATGGATCTGGAGCTATTACGACTTTGGAAACGCAAGTAAGTTTATTTTATGTTGAAAAGATATGTTGAATACGGATGAGTGGTAATGTATGAGGAGTATGTATTCTCTATGGAGTAGATGTCTAGGAGAATTTATGTCATGTTTTCGCCTCTCCGAAAACAGAGTTCACTCGATGTTTCCGTAAAACTTGGATCCCTTGGAATGATTGTATTGCTGGACTGCGTGGGAGTTCTCTGGGGTACGTTGTTGAAGATGGACAACAACGAAAGGAGTAATAAGTTGACGATCAGCTGTGAGGTTGATGAGGATAAAGTACCAAGAAAAGGATATTGTAAGAAGATTCGTTAAGTTGTTGATATACAGTACATTTGCAGTTTACAGTTAAAGGTTATGACTGTAACTATGTGGTTGTGGGAAGATGACGATCAGCTGTTACCTTGTTTTGGAAGAGGTACGAAGGAAGGTAACGAATTGTTGTAAGAAGATTTGTAGAGTCGTTGGTATAGACCTCGTGCGCATGGATGTTGCTGAGCTCTGGCGGCAAGTTGTTCGAATAGTCCATGTGGCGCTTGTCAGTGAAGTGAAGCAACGTGATTACCAGGCTGCGTTTGTTGAGGTGCGAATTAAATTCAAGATGGAAGAAAGTTCTACAAAGAGTAAAACAAATTGTTCTGTGTTTGGATGTAACTACTCCTACGATGTCTATAAGTTTGCAGTGTGTTAATTATGTAACATTGGACTGTGATGATTTTAATCTTTTTATTTATTTATTTATTCGTTCATTCCCCATAAGGAGAGCGTTACAACACAATCAATTTTCATGTTTCATTCTGGACCTTTCTTCTTTTTTTCCCCAAAAACCTCTCATATACACACTATGTTTCCTCTTTCTCTCTTCTGTCCACCTCTTTGCTGGTTGTCTCTCTTCTGTAGTCTAAGTTTTTCTCTGTATTTGCTCCTGTCTGCCATGTCGTCTGTAGAGATGTTTAGTTTCTTAAGGTCTTCCTCAGTTTCCTTTACCCAATTGGTTTTTAGTGTGCTATTCGTAACTAAGTTATATTAAACATTTTCTTGGTCAGTCTGTCTTCGGTCATCCTATGTATATGTCCATAAAATTTTGCCCTTCTTTTCCTTATGTTGTTTGTAATCGTCTCTGTCTGTTTGTACAGTTCTATTGTCGGTCTCTTCATCCATATTCCCTCTTTCTGAACTGGCCCGTTTTAATCTATGATAAAACAAGATATTATCGTCAAGTTCACTGCAAATGTATTTGGAGAACCAAGTTGACGAACAATGAAGAATAGGCTAACGTATTCTGTTGCTGTGACGGGCCGAATTAAGGAAAGGAAACATTCTGGAGATGAAAGGATCACATTGGTTGATACATATTAAACAAAACGTCTGATTTCATCTTAAGTTACGATTGTGATTGATTGTGAGATAAATTGTATTACTGTCGGATTTATAGTACTATCAAGTTGGATGAAAATACTGTTGTTGATGTGTGAAAGGTATCTATGGACCAGGGATATGGAGATTGTTGCGAAATGAAAATATGATGCTGAATGTCATTTATGGATCTTCGATGTTTAACTGTCCTTGAAGAGATGTATTGAAGACTAATATACATTTTTAATAATGGATATTTTGAAGTGGGATGATAAGTGTTTTGGGAGTTGTATGGAGGGGTTGTTTAAAAGTAAGTACCCTAATTAATGTTTCTACATCTCGTATGTCATGTCATGTTATGTGTGTCAATGTTCAAATGTGGTTGAATACATCATATGTCTACCAGTCGTATGAGTGTATCATTTCCTAGTTATGGTATTCATTAGCAACTTCAAACTGGTAGCCAGGGTAAATGATTGCAAACGGTCCAGCACCATCCATCAAGAGAGTTTGCCTGAAGGGGTAAACGTGTCAATGACCAGTAATAGAATCGTGAGCAAGTTTAGTATGACGTTGTACGTTTTGTCGATGGAAATCAAGGAATATTTGTTCTTTGCTGGCTAGCGTGAAATGTACGGCAGGCACAATACTTTTCGTCGCACTCGAATATTATGTAAACTGCCGTAAAACGTTTACTTTTACAACATATACTAGAGATATACATTCATCTACAATATTGTATATTTGCATTTGATTTTAGCCTCTCATCCCATCTACGGGGCCTTTAGAGCTATGTCAAGGGTAGAGACTTGTTTATGGAAACTTAATGGATAAGGAATGATTTGGGTATGTTACATGGAATCAAACTGGCCAGAATATTTGCTATCACGTTGTATATATATGGTTCTTAACGCTCAATTCGTGTGTGCACGATTGGCTGAGTGGTTAGGGCATTGGTCTTTCATCCGGTTGGCCGTGGTTCAAATCCTATCAGAGTTGAGCTTTTTTTCTTAAATTTTTATATATTTATTATTTCTTGAGTAGCCTACTGAAACGTTTTAAAATAAAGCATTATACGGTGCATTTGAAATGGAAAATATATATTTAATTAAAACAATATTCTCCACCGGAGTGACATCTAAGAGTAATTAGTTGAACTATGTTATAGCAATCCACAGCCTTCTAGATGCGAGTGTGCTCTATACCGGCCAGTTAGTGAACTCATGTCTCCAGTATAATTAAAAAGTGTATTATTTTTGCTCATAGAGGGCACACATCCCCAAGATAAGGCGCGATTATCACGGCCAACGAGAATGACTGGCTCTGGTGCGTCCATTTTATGAAGATTGATATAAAATATTGCATTTCTGCTGCTTATGAAATGCTCTAGCCTTAAACGTACAAGCACCATCAAGCAGTGCATTCCCTACGTCACAGAAGGGTTTTGGTTTACGCGCCATGGCCAGTCTTTCTCGTTAGCCGTGCGCGATTACAAATTAGCTGTGTAATAGGTATATTAAATATGTTTCTCCCAGTGATACGTTTAGAGCAACGAAGTTTAAATAATTGTAAGTAGTCAGTGTTAATATACTGAATACCTACGTTGTTTGGAGTGTTTGCTGATGAAATTGCAAAATGCTGGGGTAAATTATAAACTATGGTTTGAACGCCACTCCTCAAATCCAGTGTGCCAATTTGCATTTCGAATTGGAAGAAATTAGGAGGTGATAATGACAAAGGGTTATAACTATACCCATACATTCAGGAGAAAGTAGGCTATATGTTCTTTCCTAAACATCTTGTTATAACCTGTAATTATTGTGGGATTTTAGGCAACCAGACCCCCACCACTGTATTCTTATCTTATACCAAATAATAATCAAATAATTACTGAGATACCAGTCAGTCTGCCATTATATTCACGAATGTGTATTATATAAATTTTAAATATTGAACCATAAGAACTGAGTGGGTGGTGGCGTTATTGCTTTATTGCACGATTTTTTTGAAATAGGCCAGTTCAGTTTGGGTAACGAAATAAACAAGGCCTAGGCTGAGGTTTGAGATTAGTTAGTTAGTTAGTTATTGTTTTAAGGGACAGAACTATGCTAATACATTCAAATAATGGTATATCAATATTTTGACACCCACAATCAATAAATCTGGAGCTCTAACCACGTTAAAAATATAGATTGAGATAGGTAAGTTAATACCGTTCATTAATTGACAAGCAGAAACTAGACCAGCTCATTCTACATAGGCCGTAACAGATCACGAACTGAAGCTTGCTACTATCAAGGATGTGCAACTCACGCAGCAGGAAGCATTTCAAGCTGAACTTTCTCTTTTATCTAAGCAAAGCGATCTGCCAAAGTCTTTGCTCTTTTATAGACGAAAATGTTATGTTAGGAGTTGGTGCAAATCTGCAAGTCTCAGAGGACAAAAATCACCACGTGATCTTGCCTTCAAACATCATGTCACCTCACTCATCATTCGTGAATTTCACTGTCGTAACCTGCACGTTGGGACTCTAACTTAACTGTGCATACATCTCGAGAAATATTGGGTCATAATTGGTATTCAGTAAGTTTCTTCTGTCATCCACAAATGTGTCCTTGCTTCAAGTTGAAGCCAAAGGTCAGCACTCGGATCATGAGTGATCTTCCTTCGTTTCGCTCATCCCCTGGCCAACCTTTTGCTTTAACCAGCGTCGACTATATGAGTCCTTTTCGCTAGCAGCGTAATTCTCTAGGAGCGAAGAGAAAATTTTCGGCAAGCTGTAGTCTCTCTTTTCGTTTGTATGACTACTGGAACCATCCAATTAGAGCTTCTCACAAACACTTCTACATCCTACTTCCTATTTGCCGTTTCTCGCTTTACGGCTAAGCGTGGAGTACCTTCGAAAATGTTTTCTGACAATTCTACCACTATTCAAGATTTGTCGGCTTCATTAAGGAAGAAAGAACTTACCTCCTCTTCTTCTGCCTTGGAACACATTTCCAATTTTTCATACTCCAAAGGTTTCAAATGGCATTTCATCCCCTACTACGCACCCGATCATGGTGGCAGACAGGAATCACGTGTCAAACTTATCAAAAGACACATGAGGAAAGTCTTAGGTAACCGCAGTCTAACATTAGAAGAGTTTAATTTTTTCTCTGTTCTGATCAAAAGTGTTTTCAATTCTCGCCCTCTAACTGCGTTTTCTAGCGACCCTGATGGTTTGCTGCCCTTTGCTGCAAGTCATTTCTTGATTGGTTGTTCTCTTTCGGCTCCACCCCCCCCCCCCCCCCCTGGCTCGAATTACGCAGGAGTATGTCTCTTCCTAATTCTTGGCGCAAGATCGAAACCTTAAGAAATAGCTTTCAGAAGCGCAGGTAGTTGGAGTACCTCACTTCACATCAGAGTAGGCAGAAATGGCTTCTCTCCAACCCTAACATTAAGGTAGGGGATCTGGTATTTCTTAGGGATTCCAGTCTCCCCCTAGTGTGCATCTTGGGCAGAATAACCCAGAGTTATCCTGGTCGGGATGGCATGACTCGGAAGGTACGGATTTTCAGTCCTAATAGTCACGTCGTATGACCAATTTCTATGATTTCTCCACCATCCCTCCAGTCTTTATCTTCGTCTTGGTTTCTCTTATGGTGGTTGCCATTCCCCAACCCCAATGTAGTATATATCTTAGAATATACCAGAATTGGTTAGGTTCTCTTTCGCTTTTTCATTTTCTCTCTTCACTTACGGTTAGTGTTTTTATTTTTTACTTTCCGTAAAACCACCAACAGGTGTCCTTTCCTTCTTAATTACTCCATTTACTGTGCAAAATTTTGTTTGTAACTTTACTCTGATTTAGTGGTGCGAATGTTATCATTATACCTGTACTTGAGTTTGCTTCTTATGGCACTCCTAGGAACTATTACATCCGCAAGAGCTTCCAGCATTCACAGTCAGATGTCTAATCTAGCGCTTAAAAACGTCCATTGAAAAGTGTATATGTAATTTTTGCTATGCTACCTATCCTGTCCTCTAAGTCCCTTCTCTCTTGGTTATTTCTTGTTGTCTATATATTCACATATTCGCCTGCACACAAGTGGAAGGTGTTCACTTGCTTAAGATTACTAGAAGTGCCAGACCTACGCTTCACTCCGGAGTCTTCCTAGGATGCCTTCGACTGTTGACTGATGGCTGGATAGCTGCATCTGCTCTTTGGTGCCATAATCCTTGAATGTTAACATAATTCCACGTTCTACATGTTCCACGCCATGCATCAGAAAAGGTAAGTATTACTAATGTTACATACATCTTTCCATCACGCCCAATGGGGCAACATGCTGCAAGTTTGAACCAAACTTAAACCTGTACAACAAACGCAAGTTGATTGCTATTAATTCTCTGCTGGCAGGAGCAATCGTCTCTTTTTTTTTTTACTGGCATGCTTTCTAATGTACTCCAAAGTTTGATGTTACTTATGGCTAAAATTATTCCGCCGTGAGTCAAACTCTCTGGCTCCTTGACAGTACCCCTCTCTCTCTAGTTATCAGCTGTAAAGCTGGTTGGCAGCAGCTCTCCATTCTTCTCGCTTCTCTGCTTTCCTTTTCAGTTGGTTGTAGGAAGTACACCTCATCTCTTCTATTATCTCCGTCATGTATTCTTGTCGAGGTCTTCCTCTGTAATTCCTCTCTTCAATGGAACCCTCCATAATATTCTTTACTAACCCATCGTGCCACATTGACATGATCTATGGTTTAAATAATCCAACAAGGAATTCAAATCTTGCCCAATTTCACTTTGCTAAGGGCTATTTACTTGCCCAACGAACGATTCAGTTTTCCTGTCTCAATTTGACACTATATTACGTCTAATTACAACAAGTTCACCGAAGGATTTATTATTGTTGTCTCAAGAATACTCTAGCACTGAGATTGTGCCCTGTTTATAAACTACGGAAACACTTCTCCCTGGTGCAAAGTGCTGATTTCTACTCCATAAACGTTACTTTTAAGAAGATATATAAGACTCTCAAAGTGAAACCTACAGTATCCTTTTCTCAAAACGTACCCTATCTAACTCCCTGTTCCATGTACAACAATCATCACCATTTATGCTGAGCCTTGAAATGTAGGCTACCTATTTGGCTCTTTTCATAATCTTTCCAATCAACCCTCTTGCTCGGTTATAAACTACAGTTAATCAACCTTATATTTTATTAAAACCTTGAAATTCCTTTTGTATAGGGCTTCCGCTTCTTCGAAATGTATAATGAATCGTCAATCTGTGTAACCACTATTTTTCTAGTGGTATTTACTACAACCACTTTACTTAGCCCAACTTCCTTCTGATTGGAGCTTTCAATTTATGTCATTTCACATTTTAATATTCACAATATCTTTACATACTTTGTCATATTATTTATACTTGGTGGTCAAGCGCTTGTATAAGCTGGCCAAGCCAGTCCCGTCCCATGCCAATCAATCCTATGTTTAGCCTATTTTCATTTATGAAAAAATAGGCTTATGAGATCACCTTTTGTCCGTGTGTCTGTGTGTGATTCGTGTGTGCCCCCCCCCCTTATAACTTATAAACGGCTGGAGAAATTTCAATGAAACTCAGTAAATTTATAGCACTATTCCGGACGATCCCGACTGTGCCCTTCAAATTTTGTTACGTCTTACCAATCCAACATGGTGGATGTGCGAAATATTTCACCAGCATTCAATATCTCCGAAACTATTACCGATATCACCCTGAAATTTTGTAAGGAGGTAAAGGGCACTACTGGAACTTCATCTATAAGACTTTCAAAAACCCTTTAACTAAAAACCGAAGATAGCGGCCAAGCGAAGTTAAAAGTTTTAAATAGACTTTTCTCGCGATTGAATGATCCAAACGCAATGAAACTTGGTACAGCAAATGTTTATACACATTGTAATGCACTGGTATCTAATTTAGCTCAATTGTTTGCATAAACCCAGGATGGCGGCTGTGCGAATTTTAAAATTAAGTTTTTATTTCTTGTGTCGTAATCATGCGATCTAAGTGAAAGTTTGAATAATGAAACTTCGCAATAATTTTCCTTTAATGGTACATGACTCTATGGCCTATACATATAATAATCCAACATGGCGACCATCCGAAATATTTAGACGGCTCTGAATATATACGAATCTATTATAGCAAACTGTTTTTTTTATGTTCATAGGGGACATAAACATAAGCTCACCTATAGGACTTTCAATAACCTGGTGATCACAAATCCAACATGGTGGCGACGCGAAGTAAAAATATTCACTTGTACGTTTCTCGCAATTTAATCATCCTAGTGCAGTGAAACTTGGTAGAGAAAATGCTTATACAAATGTTAATCCACTGGCATCTAATTTATTTCAATTGTTTCCATAACCACAAGACGGCAGCAGTGCGAAATTTTAAAATCTCGTTTTTACTTCTTGTAACCTAATCATGCGATTGAAGTTTGAATGCTACGCGTACACAATAATCTTCATTTAACAGTACATAACAGCTCTAGGACCTACATATATCAAAATCCAAAATGGCGACCATACGAAATATTTAATCGGTTCTCAATATCTACGAATCTATTACAGCAATGAAACTGAAATTTTGTAAGTTGGTAGTGGAAATTAACATAAGAAGTATATATGAAAATGGGATGTGTTCTTCACGGAACTACTTGTTTACACTTGGTGGTCAAGCTATTGTGTAAACTGGCCTACTCAGTCCCCTGCCAATCTATCTGATTCATTTCTTATACTTGGTTTTTAACCCTTTCCTTGTTGTATCCCCAGATATCACCCAATTATTTTAGAATGTGAAGTACTGTGCACATGGGTATAAACTCTTGCACTTAACATTGGAACTATACAATACAGTACATTGAAATGAAATAAAATGATACGCGTGAATTACCAACAGTCTTGCAATGACCCTCAGTAAATCCCACTCACCTGGGGTCCTTGGTTTGAAGTCTGCCCTCATATAGTCTGGTCACAATTTTAAAATTATATGAACTGGCCACATAAACAATTATAAAACTAAGTTTAATAAAATGTGTCAGTAATGGAATTTGCACAGTTTTCACAAACTGTACACATATTTACATTGTTTACAGTTTTATTTCCTGAAGTCCCTGGTTCAGAACCACTACAGCATCTTTTTATTTCTCCCTGAATTAGTCACATTGGCCCATACTACAAAAAAATACCTAATCCTAGTTTAAATATGCTAATATACTGTATACAACTCGGTACCCTGCTCCATGGAGTCCTTAGTTCCCAATATCTGCCCCCATCGCCAGTAAAATCATCTGGCGGTGTATAAGGCAGGGAAGGTTGAATGCTTGGTTGTGGCCACCATCACCACCGGCCAGTGGCGTAGCCAGAGGGGGGGGGGGGCAGTTGCCCCCCCCAAAAAAAAAATCCAGGCATTTTATTACGGCTCAGACAAATTTAGAACCTACAACGAAAAGAACGGTAGGTGCCTCAGTACTGGGAATACAACCAGGTGATGTTGACAAAAGTCTACCAAGAAATTAGGAGATTGCCAATTAGTAAGAGATCTATCTGGAGGGGGCCAGTTTGTCAGCTTATACTCTCTTGTCAGCTTTTAATTTCCATTTCCTGGAAATAGCAGTGTTTAAATGTCCCAGGCTACAATACTGGCACAGCGTGGTTGATTGTCGCCACTGTCGGGATTTACGGTGCTTGTGTGTCTGTGCGAGAGGAGAGATACAGTTTGTATTTGGGAAGAGTCGGGAGTTGTTTGATAGTTGCTCTTTACTTTCTTGCTTTTGTCACATTAGGGAGTTTTCAGAAGATTGACCGCTTTGCCGTAAAGAAGGCAAGACTGGATACATGTTCGGTAAGTTATGAAAAGTTTTTATTGTAGGTGTAGAAAATTGAGGTCCCATTTCATTATATAAGCACAGCACGAGAAAGACGCATTGCTCACTGATAGAATGTAAAATTATTCGATTTTTTAAAAAGGTTCGTATTTATTTATTATTATTTAAAGGTTGTTAGTTTCCTCTGAATAATAATAATAATAATAATAATAATATTAATAATAATAATAATAATAATAAACAAGAAAGAGGTCCACGGTGGCCGTTAGGCTTACCTTTAAACAGCACTGTATAAATTACACTAACAATAATAGACCTAAATGTTTTGCAACCTACCTTCTTTGTTTGATGCCTTTATGAGTGTTCCTTCTTCCTGTTATCTACTCCTGATGGGTTTTGTTTTGGACATATTCATTCAATTGACAAAAAAATCTACTAAATAAACTATTTAAAAACACCAAGACGTAGTGCGGTATTAACGTAAAGAATATTCTGAACTGAAACGTGTGAATATGCCATAATAGTAGTATTCTGGAAGCCTCCGTGGCTTAGGCGGCAGCACGCCAGCCTCTCACCGCTGGGTCCGTGGTTCAAATCCCGGTCACTCCATGTGAGATCTGTGCTGGACAAAACGGAGGCAGACAGGTTTTTCTCCGGGTACTCCGGTTTTCCCTGTCAAAATTTCATTCCAGCAACACTCTCCACTATCATTTCATTTCATCTGTCATTCATTTAATCATTGCCCCAGAGGAGTGCGTCAGGCCTCGGCAGCCGGCACAGTTCATATCCTCGCCGCTAGATGGGGGCTTCATTCATTCCATTCCTGACCCGGTCGGAGACTGGAAACAGGCTGTGGATTTTCATTTCAGTAGTATTCTGATGACTGATAATTGAAAATCTGAGCAACAGAGACAAATATAGACACTGACACAGCTGTGAGCTGCCTCAAAACAAAGCAACGAAGGGTGGAATTCAGACAGACATGAACAGACTGAAGATTTTGGTCCGAAGCTAAAAAGTAAACCCTAAAGTACTTATAATTAGAACAAGTACTCCCGTGAAGAACTATATAACCCAGGCTGTTCCAGCCGAGCAACTCGCCCGTGAGCAGCGGAGTACTCGCCGCCTGCAACATGCAATACAGCTCTGCTGTGGGGAGCTGCCGTCACTTCGCGGTGGATACATCAAGACTGGCTGGAAGTGCATGAACTTGTACTATGGCCTTCGTCCAGTGACGCATTGGCTATCATCCCCAGTCCCTCTCCAACCGTGCTCCGAGCATTACTGCTGAGTACTCACGTGTACTCATACTCAAACTCGTGGATTTGGAACAGCCTGATATAGCCTATTTTCATATATCTTATTGGTCTTCTTTATAAAAAAAATATCCCGCCTATGAAAAGGAACGCCATGTTGGATTGTTCTGTATATAGGCCATAGAGTTATGCACCATTAGATGAAGATCATTGTGTAGGTTTATTCAAACAACCGACAGTGGTAGCTATGCTCCTAAAACGCATCGTTAGGCCATGGGTCCAAGCTCTCTGCTGACACGGTAGACGCGTGGGTTCAAGCCCCTTGAAATGGTTTATCATGGTTTCCCGTATTCAACACCAGGAAAATGCTGGGACGGTACCTTCTGATAGGATGCGGACGCTTCCTTCCACATCCTTGCCCAGTTTCATTTTTATTTTTTTATATTTATTTATTATCTCATAAGGGGCACCTGAGCCGAGGCTCGTGATAGTGCAGTACATCAAGGTAACAATGGTATTTTAGAAATTACATGTAAGTTACATTGTTGAATCCATTAAGAATTTAAACAGTTCTTTCCTGAAAGTTCTCAGTGAGGAGATATTTTTCAGGCCATCAGGCAGTCTATTATATATAGATGATGAGTAATGCCATAGTGAATTATTTCCAAACCTGCTGGTATTTATTACATTATAGTGGATATTGCTTGCATTTCTGGTGATGTGTGAGTGAGTATCTGAATTGGTTGTGAGTATGATATTTGAATTGGTTATTTTATGTTTAATTTTATATATCATTATTACTGAGGCTCTTTGACGGAGACAATTTAGTGATAGGACATTACATTGTTGGTATAATTGAATTGTAGGTGTTAACATGGGAAGATTGAAAAGTATTTTCAAAGCCCTTTTATGTAATATATTAATTTTATTGAATAATCCTTTGCTGCAACAGGCCCAAATGTGAATCATGTATGCAATGTGACTTTCAATAAGTGCGTGATATATAGACTTCAGTAGTGCTCGAGAAACTTTGTATTTTACTCGGCTTAGAACTCCTATAGCTGGAATTATTTTTCCACCAATAGCTTTGACATGATCATCCCATGAGAGTAGCTCATCAATGACTAATCCCAAAAATTTGGTAGATTTAACTCGGGGTAGACATTGGTCGTGGAAGAATAATTGCATGTCTAAAGGTAGGTTGTAGGAAGGCTTGTGAAAGACGATATAGTTAGTTTTACTTAAGTTAACTGTTAGACGGTTTTCATGCATCCATGATATAATCAGATGTGCATCTTCCTGCATTTTCTGTTCGAGTTCATGGACAGACTTTCCAACATAGAATACATTGGTATCATCAGCAAATAGGGATATCTTACCGTTTAAATTTAGTCTACCAATGTCGTTGATAAATATTAAAAATAATATTGGGCCTAAAACAGATCCCTGTGGCACCCCAATAGTAATTGCTTGGCAACTACTCTCAGCATTCATGCAACTAACAAATTGTTCCCTGTCTTTAAGGTAATCTACAAACCAGTGAAGTGCAGTTCCTCTCACACCAGCTGATTCTAATTTATGAATCAGTAGAGAGTGATCCACAGTGTCGAAAGCCTTTTTTAAATCTTCATTGATCTTCATCATTCCATCTCTCATACCGACGTGCAGGTCGCCCACGGAACTCGACTAGAATGACCTGCAATCGGCCTCACAGGAGGTTAAAAAAAATCAAACGTTCACTTCGATCACATGATTAGGTTACATGAAATAAAAACTCAATTTTAAAATTTATCACGACTGCCATCTTGGGGTTATGAAACAATTGAATTTAATTAGATGCCAGTAGCTTTTGTATGAACATTTACCATACCAAGTTTCACTGCGCTCGGATAATTAAATCGCGAGTCAATTCCATTTAAATGCTTTAACTTCGCTTGGCCGCCATGTTGGTATTGTGCTCACCAGGTTATTGAAAGTCCAATAGGCGAACTTATATTAATAGCCTCTATCAGCACACAACATTTCAGTTTGATTGCTGCAATAGATTCGTAGATATTGAGAACCGTCTAAATATTTCGGATGGTTGCCATGCTGGATTGGTATATATGTAGGCCATACAGTTATGTACCATTATATGAAAATTATTGCGTAGGTTCATTATTCAAACTTCCTCTTCGATCGCATGATTAGGACACACGAAATAAAATCTTAATTTTAAAATTTCTCACAGCCGCCTTCTTTAAGTTATGTAAACAATTGAATTAAATTAGGTGTCAGTAGATTAGAATTTGTATAAACATTTACCGTTTCAATTTCCACTGCGCTCCGATGGTTAAATCGCGTGAAATATCCATTAAAATGTTTCAACTTCGCTTGGCCACAATGTTCGGTTTGTACTTAACAGGTTTTGTAAAGTCACATAGGTAAACTAGTAGTAGTACCCTTTATCACTGTACAAAATTTCAGGGTGATATCTGTTACCGTTCAGGAGATATAGAATGCCAGTGAAATATTTCGCATGGCTCGCATGTTGAATTGGTGAAACGTATCAAAATTGTAAAGGCACGGTCGTGGTTGGACGAGGTAGTAATATGTGTTTACCGAGTTTCATTGAAATCGCTCCGGTCCTTTAGATTGTATTAAGAGGGAGTGGGGCAAACAAGCGCACGCACACACATGAAAATAGGCTAAAGTATATGAACTCCTGCTGTAATAGATGTGGTCCTAATGCCCCCCCCCCCCCCCCCCCCGCCCACACACCCACAAAAAACTAAAATCCTGGCTAAGCTACTGCCACCGGCATTTACAGTACGCTGGTTGACTGTATCCTCATCAATATCACTGTCACTATCATTTAACTGATCATTTACATCTAAATCATACAGGATGCCACTTCCATACGAGCTTCCTGAATCACTAACATCACTTCTATTAATTCTGTTTAGGACATCGACATCTGAGAGACCAGCCATGTTTCCTAGCAACAGCTGGGAGAAATTAGAGATGGGCAGCAGTCGACTGAAAACAGTCGAATTAGTCGATAGTTAAAACAATCGACTTATTCGACTGCTTTTAAAAAACAGTCGAATGAATCAACGACTACTCACCGTATCATAAACAAGTCGTTTACAAACGACTGATCCCAAAACAATCGTTGGAAATCATTCGAATGAAACAAGTCGTTGGCAAACGACTAGTTCCAAGCGAATGAAATCATTCGAATGAAGTAGTCGTTGTAAACGACTGATCCCAAAGCAATCGTTGGAAATCATTCGAATGAAACAAGTCGTTGGCAAACGACTAGTTCCAAGCGAATGAAATCATTCGAATGTAAGTAGTCGTTGTAAACGACTGATCCCAAAGCAATCGTTGGAAATCATTCGAATTTAAGTAGTCGTTGTAAACGACTGATCCCAAAGCAATCGTTGGAAATCATTCGAATGAAACAAGTCGTTGGCAAACGACTAATTCCAAGCGAATGGAATCATTCGAATTTAAGTAGTCGTTCTAATCAAACGACTTCTTCAGGATAACTTCATGCTACAATTCATTGTGCTGTATGTTTATTGCAGAGCTTTAATTAATAAGTAAAGTATACCTGTCCTGTAGGTGCCTATAATTTTATACAGTTCGTTGATTCTTTCAATGAAATAGCCTAAATCCAGTTGTCCAAGTTATTGGAAATGTTAAGTATTCTATATTTAGGTTATGTTTGAACTCCAGATACCGGTTGTGTGGCCCATCATCCCAGGCAAGCCGGTAAATACCTTTGCCTCCCAGTCAGATGGATCATTTGGCCGTAATTTTGAATTAGAGTAAGGTTGTAGTATGCGTGGTCAGATTTAGACAATAGCCTACTCCATGAAGGGGTCATGGCTACGCCTTCTATGTTTGTTTAATGAATAGAGTAACTGAAATGAGGGATGTATACTGATTTTAAGATTTGTGGGATGAGTTTATGAATTTTTAATAGAATTTAATGAAGTATTCGGTAAAGTTGAAGGAGACATGATCGTGTTTAGACAATAGCCTACTCCATGAAAGGGTCATGACTATGCTTTCTATGTCTGTTTAAGGTGTAGTGTGGCTGAAATGAGGGAGGTTTACTGATTTTGGTGTTTGTGGAGTAGTCTTTTCGTATATAATTTAGGTTTTGTGAAGCTTGTTGCGGAGTTGTTTTATGGATTTTATTGCTCTGCAAATGAAGTGTATTAGGGGGTTCTGGGTTTGGTTTAGCTGTAGTTTACAGGGTTAAGGCTGAGAGTTGTTGTAGCAGGCCTAACAACTGTGTCAGAGCAGTGGCGTGCTGTGTGGCTGGGGGGTGGGGGGTTTAGTGGCAAAGACATGAGGGCAGGGATGGAAGAGTTTATGTGTTCCCTCACAGTTGGCGCACTTAGGCTTATCTCGAGATACCGTACAGATAGAGTGGTGATGTGAATCTCCAGCGGGTACTGTGAGGACGGCTGTAGGTGCCTATAGTTTTATACAGTTTCTTGTTCCTAGATTCTTTCAGTGAAATAGCCTACGTCCAGTTGTCCAAATATATATGTCATTTCATTGGAAATGTTGATGATGATGATAATTGTTGTTTCAAGGGGCCTAACATCTAGGCTATCGGCCCCTGATGGTGTGGGTGATCGTGAAGATGAAAATGAAATGTAAACTTAAAACTAAAACTAACTAATAAGGAAAAGAGGAGAGGATTGGAGAGGAGAGGGGAGGGGAGAGAGGAGAGGGTCCGCCCCAAAGGGAAGGGACAAAAGGGGAAAACAGACCCAGCTCAGGAATCCCTCGGGGTCGCCAACTCCCGAACTCACCAGCCGTGAGCCCCTGAGGGTGTAGCATTATCTAGGGTGCACCAGAAGTGGTGGGGCTACATACACCCTGCCTCCTTAAGGGCCTTGAGCACAAGGCAAGAGGTAAAAGGAAAAGAAAAAGAAGGCTGATCCCTCACAGAAGGAGGGTATCAGGAAAGATGAGACAAGGGCCAATTAAGGCGGGAAAGGAAGAGACTCCCTAGGCCTCGGATAACCTAATACCGTCGGGGTCAGAAGAGAACAAGAGTTGACCAAGGGAGGTCGACAGGAAAGAAGACTGAGAGGAGCCCGGCACAAGTAAGTGGAAGCAATGCTGGACTCAGCTGGGGTCCCGTGGTCGCCAACCCACGTCCCACTAGATGTGAGCCCCCCTGATGGAAATGTTAAGCATTCAATATTTAGGTTGTGTTTGAACTCCTTAACACAGTCTATAGACTTTTAATGAGAATTGGGTGCATTCTTGAATTATTAGACAACTTGAACATGGGCTTATCAATTATGGCTTAGAGTTCTATTTATTTTATGATTGAATTTCATTCATTTATTCTACCGCGTGATAAATGAATTACAAGAAAACTATTATGAAATTCTCCCCATAGCGTGATGGTAATGATCGATGCAAACATAGAATAGATTTTCCAGGAAAATTAAATCAGAAAATATTTTATATTGGGATCCAATATTAATAGCATTTTAGCAAGTCGAAGGGCGTGTACGCTCAAATTGATTCTGGTCGTCAATTGTTTTGTAGTGATGGGGATCAGCAGTCGACTGACAAAAGTTAAAACCATCGACTTGTTTGACTGCTTTTAGAAAACAGTCGAATGAATTCAACGACTACTCACCGTAACATAAACAAGTCGTTTGCAAACGACTGAACTGATCCCAATTGTTTTAACATGTTCTGAGCGCTGTCATAGTTTTACGTTCTGGTCATAAATTGTTTGTATTCACATGGTAGCCAACATCTCCACTGAAAGTTCGGTCTCGTTACTGTTCTAAAGTGCTCTATTGTGTCTCGTGTGTATTTATTCTAGGCTGTCGTGTTCTTGTTCAAGTTGTATTTCAACTCTACATTCTTAGTATTTTCTGCAAAACAACTAAGAAATAAAAGGCACGTTATAATTTTTCCTTTCCTAACTTTTAACTTATTGTGATAGAAGGCCCAGTTTCAAAGTGCGCGCTTTTTCAATCAACTAGTTAGGGCCTATGCCACGTGCTGGCCTACTCCAATTCTTATATTATTTTGCATACGTATTTAAGTATTTGTATATGTATAAGTCTTATTTCACTGCTAGTAAAATGGTGTAGGGAGGCGATCTTTTCGATATCCCATGCTTGATCCTTGATGTCGAGTAGAGTCTCGCAAACTCGGACTCGGTAACCCGGCACTCCGGATTTCTCGGCAACCGTGACATGAGAAAAAAATCATGATATTTGTTTGCTTTTGTGTTTCCGCACAGAGCGTTATTATGTTTTATTTCGTCTTCTCCGTCTTCTCCGCTATGGACATTGTTTCTTCGCCGTCTTCGTGACGAGGCTTCGAGAAACAGGTTTCAAAGCGAAAGGCAAAAGAACATTCGGCTACTTATTCAAGTACTGTAATTGTAGTGGCTTAATCGTTTTAAAACGTGTGTTTCTGTTAAAAACAAATAAATGTACTGCATTGCATTACTTTTAAACCAAAACAAACAGCCTATTTATTCTTTTTAACACATTTCCCGATAACCTGCCATTTTCGCGAACTTGGCCACCCTTCGGTCCACATTAGGCCGAGTTTGCGAGACTCTACTCTACCTGAGAAGTGCTCAATGCGTATTTATTATTCGGCGTATGCTAATTTACCGATAGATAAGAATACGCTTAAATACATTTTAATGCATAGGGTACTGTTTTGAAAATATATAATATCAAAGACCTATGAAGACTGCACCTTAAAGGAGGCAGGGTGTATGTAACCCCACCACTTCTGGTGCACGCTAGATATTGCTACACCCTCAGGGGCTCAAGGCTGGTGAGTTCGGGAGTTGGCGACCTCGAGGGATTCCTGAGCTGGGTCCAGTTTTTCCCCTTTTATCCATTACCTGTGGGGCGAACCCTCTCCTCTTTCACTTTCATATCTGCCTTTTATGGCTCTCCTTCCTTCCAAGTCCCTCAATCCACATTCGAGGGTTGAGGGTATTTCTTTTCCTCCTGTCCTTTATTTGCCTTATTCTCCTTTTGTTTCCATTTCTTCTTCTAGTATATAAGTTAGTTTTAGTTAGAGGCCTAGATGTTAGGCCCCTTAAAACAACAATTATCATCATCATCATTATTTGTTGAGATTTGTCTGGAATATACTGGTTTTATGGATCCAGTTCTCCTTTTCCGTAAATGGCTCGTTCGTCTTGAAACATCGGATCCCGAGAGATACATGAAGTTAAGAAATGCTGTGTGTGGTCAAAACTTGAATGGATGATCGGCTCGAGAAGACTACTTGATGGTGGGGGAAGGGGCGGAGTAATGAAAAGGAACTAGTAACTCTGCTGCAAGTGAACTCAGCCTCAGAGTCACCCTTTTTCAGAGGTACAAACCAGCCTACGAGCTGAAACTTTTCTTTATTTCCCTCCTTTCCGGGGTAGTATACACAATTTGTATTCAAGCCTCTGACTGCCTTGCAGTTGAAACACGCTATTCCTCCACAAACCCCTCGTTTCTGTGACATGTAGGCTACATAGCTTTTTGTACCAGTATCTCTGTTTCACTACACACACATTTTCATTCTTTAGTGTTGGTTAACTCATGTTTCATTGTTGAGAAGATACCGCGCTATCTTGTCAGTGCCAAGAAAATAACTAACGTACCTGATTATTTTATCACGTGTGCCCTATGCTAACGATCAGCAGGGGAGTCACGCGTATCCTGTCACAGAATGCAGTAACTACCAAGACTGAAAATGAATTTCAAACGGAAATACCGATACCACACGCTTTGTGAGAGGCAGAACTATAGAACTCTCTCCTACCAACAACTGTTTAATGGCTGATTTCTGTCTATTATAAATGCCTATAATTTAAGGAAATACAAATTATGAGCAATATAAATCTCAAAAAAGTATTTTGAGTGAGTTTCTTTTTAAATCAAAACTTTTGCCTCTCTACACCACTGCTGGAACTTGACTATAGAGAGATTAACTCGTCTATTTTAAGACAAAATTATTTATATTTGACAATGCGTATCATTGTTCCAGGACACTATGAGTAAGAAAAGATCTGAAGTCTGGGAATTCTTTCAGAAAAAAACTGAGACTACAGCAGAGTGTTTGCTATGCAAAAAAGACTTTAAGAGGTCAAATAATACCTCTAATCTCAGGGATCACCTCAAACGTAAACACTTCACTGCCTGTTTACCTAATCGTCATCTTAATATGGAGACTAGTGGTATTGATATACCGGTACCAGGTTTACCAGATTTGGATGGCACCCTTCCATCTGCAAATGAACAACGGATGCCTAGCACCGATGTTCATGTTGACTAACCTTCCACCTCCACATCAACGCAGGCGTCAGTACCAACACGAGCACCGCGGCAAATTCAGATGTTTTTGCACGGAAGGAGCAGTGAGTTGTCGTCAGCAAAAGTGCGCAAGCTGGACTTACTGACAGCAGAAATGGTGTCAGTAGACCAACACGCGCTGTCGATGGTTGAAGGAAGAGGCTTTAAAAAGCTGATGAAAGAAGTTATTCCGGGATACACCCTGCCTAGCAGAAAGCGTCTAACCAACGGTCTTATACCGGAGTTATAGAACTCCACGAAAAGCAAACTTGTTAACGAACTCAAGGCAGCGGATTGTGTGGCTGTTACCACAGACATTTGGACCTCTCTCCATACTGTGTCTTACATAACAGTTACCGTCCATTTTTTCGAGGAGCAGCAAAGTACTCTTCAGTGTTTTACGCTAACAACGCAAAAATTATCTGAGAGTCACACTGCTGTGTATTTAGCAGACACATTAAGCGACATCTTTTTCAAGTGGGGCATTTCGAACAAAATTGTAGCTGTTGTGACTGACGGAGGTGCGAACATCAAGGCAGCTGTGAGATTGTTAGGATTGCAACACATTCCGTGCGTGGCTCACATGCTGAATTTGATCGTGAGTGA
Organism: Meconema thalassinum; assembly: GCA_946902985.2. Lineage (NCBI taxonomy): Eukaryota > Metazoa > Arthropoda > Insecta > Orthoptera > Tettigoniidae > Meconema > Meconema thalassinum. Next base: position 199,412,949 of record OX336395.1, read on the forward strand.
TGCCACAAAGAAATGTGATCAACTGCCAGAGCTTCTGCAGTTATGTCGGTCAATAGTGACACATTTCAAAAATAGCACTGCCGCCACTGAGAAGCTCAGGCATTTACAGCATCAGCTTGGTGCCAAAGAATTGAAGCTGAAGCAGGATGTCGTTACGAGGTGGAACTCGACACTTGGGATGTTGGAACGTCTAGTAGAAGTGAAGGAGCCTCTGTCAGCAGCATTGGTGTCATTGCCAAAGGGCCCTCGACACTTAACTGTAGAGCAGTGGGAAGTTGTGGGGGAATGTTTGTCGCTGCTGAAGCCTTTTGAAGAGCTGACTAAAGAAGTTTCAGCTGAAAGGTATCCCACAGTGTCAAAAATAATTCCGTTGGTTAGAGGAATTCAAAGGGTAACATCCCACAAAGTAGTGAATTCTAACCTCGGACAAGCCTTGAAAACCCATCTGATCCAGGGGATCAATTCAAGATTCGGGTCCGTAGAAAAGCTGAAAATAATAGCCCTTTCGACATTGTTGGATCCCCGATTTAAGAAGGCTGCATTTGGTAACGACGCGGATTTGAAAGAAGCAGTAGATACACTAACATCGGAACTTTCAGCTATGTGTCATCGAAATGAGCCAGAGGAGTTCAGCGATTCCGAGATTCCAAACACACCTGTAGCAACTGGTATTTCCGATGACATTTGGGGACAATTTGACGCAAAAGTCTCGGGAATGAGTAAACGGAGTACCCCTACCTCAAGTGCCACAATAATGCTAAGGCAATATTTCGAGCTGGAGTACGAGAATAGGCAAAGTTGTCCAGAAAAGTTCTGGACAAGGCATCGCAGTTCGATGCCAAAACTACGTATATAAACTGGCTATGAAGTACTTGTGTATTCCAGCAAGCTCGGTACCATCCGAAAGAGTATTTTCAACAGCTGGAAACATCGTTTCAGAAAAGAGGAGTTTGTTAAAACCAAAAAACATTGACATGCTTGTCTTCTTAAATGAAAACTTGTAAAAGAAGGCTATTCAAGTTTTAAAACGGTTTTTGTGTAATATAGCCTAGTAGTTTATAATTTTGGTCTCTTGATTATTTCATGTGTTTTAAGCACTGGCTATGAAGTACTTGTGTATTCCAGCAAGCTCGGTACCATCCGAAAGAGTATTTTCAACAGCTGGAAACATCGTTTCAGAAAAGAGGAGTTTGGATCGCTGATGGCAGCTCTCCGCTGCACGAGAAAGTACGCCAGGTTGAGCGCGCGGTCCGCCATGTTGGCGTACCCATTCTCGAGCTCTACTTATGGGGAAGCAATGATAATCTAGTAATTTTAAATCGTAATTAATGGCGCTTTGAGGCAAATAAAAATATAGAGATATGTTCACTCATAGCATAAGGGCATTGGGATCACTGACACGTCATTCCGAGGTCAGTAAATCTCCGGAATAGCAATAAAAATGAATGTATAATAACGGTTGACAAATATCAACTTAGGTGCTGAGTACACGCAATTAGCGATCAGTAGGCCTAACAGAGTAACGAGTGAAAAACAATTTCTGGAAACATTCTTGTAAATTGTATATACGGTATAAATGTATATTATATGTCACGAAATTATGCATTCTTCAAATGATGTAGGCCTACCTATAAACGTAGCTCACTATACAGGCCTAGATTCGACCTAGCCTATCGTAATCGGTGCTTGGTAATGAATTCCTGTTTCCGTGAAATAACCAACACTTCCTCCAAGTAATCCCAGCACTCTACATCAAATACTACAGCGTTTAATCACGCTAGCAGCACAATAAACTTAATGATAACGGGAAGTAGATCAAAGCCAAAAATGCACTTTAAGCCAAACCAATTTCACTCCTCAGCTTCACATAAAATTTAACACAACTAAAAACCTACTCAAAATATACTCTCCCCACCATTTTACAACTATTAAGCGAACTATTCGCACCCAGAACCGAAAAACCATGAAATGGGATCAAATTTAAACACGCAATAGCCCAGACGATCACGTCTGCTTCAGCACCACCACATTAGTATACTTAACTTCACAATAACTTCAAAATTACGGCTAAGTCACCTATCTGCCTGAGAAGTAAAGGCATTACAGGCTTACCTGGGATGATGTGTTTAAAGTGATCGTGTTCATATTTCTCTGGTCTGTCCAATCAAGTTTCTGGACATACAGAAGGTTACTCAGGTTTTAAAATGATGGGTACTTAAAACTAAGATTTTACGTTTTAAATAACCAAATTCAGCCCATTTTACAACTACAAGAAACAAAAATTATTCACTGCCAGAATAAATACATGTATAACATCAAACTACCAGTAACCAATCACAGAGTCGGATTCGCAATATTGCACCATGCGCTCGCTGCCATCTTGCTATACCTGTCATCGTCTATTCGGCTTACTGCTGCCTTAGCTACCAGCCATCCATGTATAGAGATCAGTGGTTTTAAGTGATTATGTTCTTATTTTTCTAGTCTGTTCGAAAACAAGTTTCTGGTCATACAGAAGGTTGCTCAGTTTTTAAAATGGTATTGTGTAATATACTAATTTTAGTTTCTTGATTATTTTATGTGCTTAAAGTGATCGTGTTCATATTTCTCTGGTATGTCCAAAAACAAGTTCCTGGGCATATAGAACGTTACTCAGGTTTTAAAATGGTATTGTGTAATATACTAGCCTAGTTTATAACTTTAGTTTCTTATTTTATGTGTTTAAAGTGATCGTGTTTATATTTTTCTAGTCCGTCCAAAAACAAGTTTCTGGACATACAGAGGGAGACTCAGGTTTTAAAATGGTATTGTGTAATATAGTAGTTTATAATTTTAGTTTCGTGATTATTTTATGTGTTTAAAGTGATCATTTTTCATTTTTCTCTAGTCTGTCCGAAACAAATTTCAGGACATACAGAAGGCTACTCAAGTTATATATTGTGTAATATAATGTAGTTGATTTGTCTGGTTGTGACTTCGGACAAATATACCGATACAGACGATGAAAGCGACGACGGAGAAATTTAGGCGGACGATCAAGACTGCCAGCCTTCATCAAAACGGTTTAAAATCGTCTAACTTTGACATTTGAACAGTGGATTAGGCCTCCTGGGGATACCACTAAAAAAAAACGCTCCATTTACTCTACCGCCAGGTGGTGCGGAAATGAGTGACTTTATGCCAATACTACGCAATAATAATACTAATGGTAGGTACTTTGCCACCACTGTTTACATTGAAAAGCTGTTATACTTGTAACAAGTTAACAGCTTGTGCACCTGGAATGCTGACAAATATTTATAACATGTAGAAACTTTGATATGGCATATGATTTCAATAGCTTTTCCGCAAGAATCAAAAAAGGCTCCACCTATGATGGTCGTAACATCGTAACGGTTCACGTTAGAGACAAAAGGTAGAGAACATTTTTGTAGGAAATTTACTCTAGATTATTTTTTATGATAGATATTTTGTTGATAAAGTCAATGGTTTGGGAGATATTTGAAAAATACCGAAAAATGGTACCTTCTTAGTGAGAGAAGGGCCAACGCAGACTTCGCTCGAGGGGGAAAACTTGGGAGAGTAATATCTGGGTCCTAATAAAGCGATTAAAGCAATTTCCAGCTTTCCACTAATTATTTCCTTATTGAGGCTTTTTTTTCGACCTGTCGCCTGGCATAATAGGCCTACATAAGTAAATAAGCGATATTACGCGTAAGTTAACAGTGGAAATATTTTGCATTTATTTTGTGGCCTAAAAAATATGATGTGTGATTATTTCAATGTTGGCTATGGAATTGTTACCGGTACTTACGAACTCCCTTTCAGTTCTAGTAATTTAATTAAGTATTGCTCCATTGCTTCACTTATTCAGAGTACATATAGGTAATGTGTCCTATACCAATATCGGGGAACATTTACTCATTGCAACATTGGATATAATGGCTGCACTATACACAACGCCGCAACCTCCATTCGAAGCACAGTAAAAATAAATAACTTGGATCAATTGCATGTTGTCGAGTGTCGCGAAGTCCAAACTAACGTCTGCAAAAATAGGTAGGTTAGGGAGAAGTTTGTTTTTCATCTGTTGGTACAACAGAACTCCGCGGGTAACGGCTTACAGTGCTTTGTACGCCGCCTAGAAGCGACTACTTTCAGTCGAATACATGAAACGACACGCTTTTAAGAGCTATGCGTATTCAGGTAACCATTCGACTGAAAGTAGTCGAATATCTAGTCGATAGTTTCTTCCAACGAATGACTAGTCAGCCGATAGTTAAAAGTAGTCGATAGTCCCATCTCTAGGAGAAATATCAAGGAACAAACATTTATTGTTACCGCTAAAAGCAACACTATGCCTTCTAAATGCTGTCCCACACGGGCGCTTTAGCAGGGAGCTGTGCTTTACATATCCGGGCGCATTCGGGCGCTTTGAGAAGGAAAGGGTTAAGCTCTTGTGAACGCTGGCCAAGGCAAAAACTTGCCTATCTCTCGTGTCATACATATTCGTATTTTGGTCCAGCTTGTATACTCGCCACGGCCAATCAAATTTTATATTTTTAATTCACACTATTTTGTGGTACAGCGTGGATACTGGCCAAGACAATCTCCTGACATTTATAACCCTTGGAAACTCAATGTTCTACGTAGTTGCCTCTCATAATCCGTTTATAAGGCAAACATTGTTACAAATTTAGTGTAGTTCTGATCAAAACTAGTTCTAGGGTGCACTCTACTAGCAATTTTCTTTTAGTTATCATCATTATTCATATTGCCGCCATATGTGGCACCCCACTTTTAACATTATTTCCAAAATTTGTTTACATTATATATTAAATAATAATGTTATTGGTTTTACGACCATTCTAACTGCCTAGGCTTATAGAGATGCCGCCTGTTTACATTATACTTCTTAAACTGATTTGTTTACTGTTGTAATAAATTTATGAGTCAATCCTTTTCACCTATCATTCCTATATTGTTCCCCCACAATTTATGTTCTACTTTCTACTCTTCATTTTCTCTATGGTAGTATAGAACTTCCCCAATTACTCCAATGTTGCAACTTGATGATAACGTTTTAGCATACATTAAAGCTCTTACTACTATACCAATAGTCATTCAAATTTGCATCTTTCTTCATCCATTTCCATAAAACGACACTACATTTCTACTCAATGTATTTGCCAATCATAATCTACATGCAAAAAGACGCTCGAAATATAATATAATAATGCTATTGGTGTTACGTCCCTTTCAGCTACTGCGGCATTTAGAGACGCTTGCTCGATAAATAGAAGTACATCCAGCATTGATTGATTTAAAAATATGCTTTCCATATTTTAGATCATACAACTCTGTGTTCTATGCTAGGAGATCTGCTAAATAATACGCTTAAGTGCTTGTGCTGAGTTACTTCGTGAATATAATAGTGAAATTACTCCTGGAAAATATCAAAAGTGAGCTGTGGCTCATCTCTACATTTGAACGTCACAAGTGCCAGAAACAAAATTTTACAGGAATTGATAAAACGTTTATTTTTCAAATTTATTGAATAATTATACATTTTTAAGGTATAATAACCTGAATTGAGGGTTTTACCTACTCCCCTTCAGTTTCAAAACAATAAGCTCATTATCTATGAAGTTATGAAAAAAACGTTTTTCTTTCAGAGTTAGAATGTTGAATGTTCAGAACATGCAACGTTCTAATATTGTACTCCACTGCTCCTGTTATAGTACTGGCAACGATTTACCAAAATAGATTTATTGTCTTATTAAGAATAGTTTTATTTCCTATATCGTCCAAACATACATAACGTTTTCATGTAAAATAATATAGTTAAGTTCGTTTCAATCAAAATAAGAAAGAAAATAAAACTCCATAGGGAATTATTCATTTTGGCATCCCATTCAGCACTTCCTGGCGAATGCTGGTTAGACTGAAATGCTGGAGTTATTCAAAAGGTCACAGATCCATACGCGTGACAGACATAGGTCATTCACGGAGTCTGTGTGATACAAGAGCAAAATACTCGCTAGCCGGAAGATGTGAGAACATCTGGGTTATGAAAATAATAATGTGGGAGGCGAAAGCGACGATGACATTTCGCGGGGTCACTAACCTTCGTGGTGTTGTTATTAGTGACAGTTTCTCTGACTCGAAGAGTGACGGAAATGAAGACGAACGTGTCGGCAACAATGACTGCATTGTAATTGAATCGGTCATTGTTAGAAGACACTAAGTCATTTTTGTAAGAATTGAGATAATTGACAAAAACGGTTTCTCTCACTTAATTGTAAAACATAGTTGCTGTCACGTGGAAGTATCATTGCCCGCAATAATACTGTTCTAGACAGGTCTATTTGAATGGATTTATTCTTTTAAGAATGGAGAAAATAGAAAAATAAATGTATGACTTAGTTCCCTTTAACAATGAATCAGATCTTTAAAAGTAGTTAGTTCACTTCCATGACATATATACAGATTTATAGATATCAGTATAGCATATTACTATATTTTCAATGCTAGCACTACAGTACTGGGCAAATAGAAGAAAGAAGTCAGGAACTAAGTCGATGACTTAGTTCTCTTAAACACTGAACGTTAAATTCATCAAGTAGTGATACAGCATACTGAATGGACAGACTTAGTTCCATTTTAACATAGCTAGATGCGTCGACATTCATACTAGGCCTGTACGTATCCATGGAAATTGCAATTTCGACAAGAATTGACTTAGTGCCTTCTTGCAATGACCGATTCAATTAATAATGCAGTGTTAGTAATGACATCGTCATCTTGGCCGAAACGCCTGAGGATTTGAATGAGTTTTTAAATGGTATGGACTCTGTCTTGAGGAAAGAATTCATGATGAAAATTAATAAATGTAAAACAAAAACATTGGAATGTAGCCGAAATAAATCAGAAACCTCTATGGACATCAATTTGGCAGGTGAAAAGCTGAAGGATGTAGGAGACTTCTGTTACTAAGGAAGAAAAATAACCAGTGATGGACGAAGCAAAGAGGACATAAAATGTAGGTAGGCTCAGGCAAGGAAAGCATTTCTACAAAAAAGGAATCTGTTGATTTCGAATATAGATTTAGGTATTAGAAAGTCATTTTTGAAAGCCTTTGTCTGGAGCGTGGCACTCTATGGAAGTGAAACTTGGACTATTGGTGCAGCAGAAAAGAGGAGAATTGAAGCGTTTGAAATGTGGTGTTACAGGAGACTGATGAATATCAGATGGGTAGATAGGGTTACAAACGAAGAGGTATTAAGACGAGTGGGAGAGGAGAGATGTTTCTGGTGACTGCTAATGAAGAGAAGAGATAGGTTGGTAGGGCACATACTAAGACACCCAGGAATAGCAAGCTTAGTTATCGAAGGAAGGGTCGAGGACCAGAGCTGTAGAGGTAGACCAAGGTTAGAATATGTTAATTAGATTGCCTCGAATGTAGGGTATGGTAGCTATGTAGAGATGAAACGATTAGCTCAGGACAGGGAGGCATGGAGCGCTGCATCAAACCAGTCAAAAGACTGAAGACTCAAACAACAACAGTGCAAAATTAGTAGGGTATTACATTAGGTTCGAGCCCTGCCCTCTGTATCTCAACAGTCCAGGTCCTAAGCATGTCCCAAACTCCAATGAGCTATACCTTTTAATTTTTAAAACTGCTGCGCACAGACAAGTGACATTTTCTAGAGAGTGAGCCATCATGTAGCTCAAAACATAAACATTCGTAAATGTGTTATTTCAGATTTAATTAATGTTTTATTTTTTTCATTCAAGTTTATGTTTCAATTCTTCATTTAATTGATCCTGATTTAAATGTTTTTGTTGATTCATTTAGGGGCTTTGCGGCATTGTGGTCATGTAGCCCCGTGTACTTGGGTGTGTGTTTGTGTGTGAATACATGTGCTATTATAATCGCTGTAATGGTCTGTGTATTTGTAATTCAGATGAGGACTCGGTAAGAGGTGGCCGTGGCCTTAAGATAGGAACCATCCCGGCATTCATCTGGAGCACAAGTGGGCAACCACTTCGAGGATGGCTGAGGTGGGAATCAAACCCAGCTTTTCACATTTCTGCCTCACGAGGCTGAGTGTTACCCGTCCCAGCCCTCAGACCAGAATTGAATTTCTTGGCAGAGCCGGGAATCGAACTCGGACCTCCGCGGTGACAACTAAGAGTGCTAGGTACTACGCAACGAGGTGGACGAAAATACGTCTTGTAGTGCAAATGTAATATAGTCGTAGTAAGTGACATGTTAGTGGTAAATAGCGACTAATTTTGTAACTTACTTCAAATAAATATTTCACCGTTATTATCTTTAGAAATACAGAAGTTATGATGATTTTCTTGAATCAATTGTATTTTATAAAAAAAAAGATTCCGGTATGTTTTCAATATGAGAGTAAAAGCGACTGGTATTAAAGGATTAATCCTAATCGCCAATCTACGGTTCACCAGTTATATGCTGTAGGGGGATCAACAATAATGTACCGGTATTTGTTTCGAGGGTAAATCAAAGTTGCCGGAAATGTCTAGTTTGCAATAAAAAAAAAGCTTCGGCATTCGTACATTTTAAATGGTAATAAATGAATTCATGAAATGAATAGGTAGACTATACACACTCGCTATGTAAATTCAACAGACAAACAAAAGTAATGTGCAACGTTTTGATACTTACCATATTAGGAGACTTCTTACCACTGACCTATTTTCCGGCCGTTGACCACTTGAGCACTTCCACCGTTCCTCAATCGTTTCCTTGTAACACATGTATTACTTTCGTAGTTAATACAATCATTCTTGCCTTTATTTGCATGATAGAACACGGAACCCACTGTTGACACGTGCGTTTGCGTTGCCATTGTTTGCTCACCTGCAACGTTCTGGTACTGATCGCCAATTTTGATTCCTCGTAACTCCATGGAAAATTAATATCTTCTCCGGCAGTTGCCACTAGATGACTGGAGAAGGATATAAGAAACGTTCTGGTACTGAAACTTATTTTCGATAAATTTGTCACATGCAACGTTATGGTGGGGACACATTTATTCGTCATTACATATGTTCAACCTACTTAAAAATACCACGAAAACTGTGTTTGTAATACTTATTGTCTAAAGAGATAAGAAATGGCAACAATTAAATGTATGATCAATTACATCATCAAGCTTAAATTCTCTTATTAATTAATATTAACAGTAATATTCCTAACAAAGCTGATCCGAAAGACAATGTTTTAAATATCTGTGTTATTTACAAGAATTACGCTTGTAACAAGTATATCATTATTGTGGTACGCACGTTCAGTTGATTGACCAAATTTCATTACAAGCAATGATACAAATCTTATGTCTCCTGTCTATTCATTTTAGTCGGTCATCTATCATCAAACATTTCCTAATCTCACGACCCGTAGCACTTCCTTATCATGTCAAAATCTGTAATTACCATATATGTTTCCACAAATTCCCACAGCTACATTCCTAATATTAAAATTGCAACTATCTTTCTTAATCTCATATGCAGCCGGTAACTTAAGTAAATGTTATCTTCGGATGTAATTTATGGGTTCAACTAATTTGTGACTTATTATAAAATTAAGACACATAACCATTGAATGCCTTTATATCTTTAGATCTGTATAAACATTATCATAAATGCTAAGTTATGATTATTCATGATAGGTCACATTCTATTACACACGAAAATGTCTGACTGGACTATTTTTAAGCAAATACTTCTCTTCAAGTATTACTCGAATTAAGCTTCTTCCACGCTTCATTCACGCCTCCACATGAACACTCTAAACTTTATATTCGCTTTATTAATCATAAGGCCCTAGTGAAGTATAATTGGCTTCAACTGCAAGAGTTTGCCTTTCTGACAATATGCTATAATAAAATGACAACAACAACCCATTTGTCAATAAGTTACTACGATATACATCAATATGGCTTCCTACTTCAGGCTGGGAACTTAATGTTGAAAACATGACTTGGGAATTATGATTTAAGGATAACAAAAAGAAAATAAATAAACAACTTATCATTATTTGAGTGAACTACATACGACAAAGGACGTAGTCTAACTCTTAGTGTGCATGAATTGTTAAAAGGAGAGTCCACATTTCGATTTTCGTTTGAGCATGTAACAACAGTAGGACTCGTACAGATAGATTTGGCGAACTAGATACGCATCAACTGTCTTCGTCTTCTGTTGGCAAGGTTTGCATTTCTTTAATCGGTCAATGATCACAACGTATTCATCTTGCTGCGAGCTCGTTCCAGGTTCATCACTGAACCATTTGCTTTATATTAATACACTTTTGAATGCATTGTGTGTTTACCAAACGCCTCTTACTTGTAGGCATGGTGACACACACCTCACGGATAAGTAAATTTTGCATTCCATATGCTATATAAGTAAGTCATCTTTCCAATATGGATTACAATGATCGTTAAAATCTCCACTACAAATATACATAGCTTTGCATATGTGTAGGCATGTAAGCCTTCGAAATGTGAAATGTGTTGGAATGTTATTTGTCCTCCGATTTACCAAATAAATATTGCTGTTGATTATGGACTGCAAATAAGATGTCTTATCTCAGATATTCTCTCGAAGAAAGTTCGTTCCTCATAGGCAACATAAACATGGTTTCCCTGCTATGAATTAAGACGTGCTCCGGCAATTGTCTACCATCGGCAAATTTGGCATCTAACCGCTATCGACAAACATGTATTTCTTCAAATATACTCTCGAAAAACATTTGTATTCTCAAAAAAAAAAAAAAAAAAAAACATGAATACGACATCTCCAGGCGTGGGTTAACATACTGTAAGAGTCGTCACATGTCCACAGCTAATTGTGAGGCAGTCGCGTTCCCATAACAGCACGGGGCCGGCGTTGGTTAACATACTGTATACATTAACAGGTTTCTATTTAACGTCCTTTTCTCCGAAAACTTTGATTACCACATGCAATATGAATAAAACGATTATTTTCTACGGCAAAACGTATATGCCTTCAAATCTCCTCTTGAACAAATTTGATTACGCATGTGCTCTATGTGAAAAGTTTCTTGCCGGTATGCGTTAAAATGTGTCTTCAAATGACCTTTCTTCGTAAACTTTGCTTCGCATGTGCTACGTGAGTAGGGCTTCCCGCTGGTATGGATTACTAGGTGTGTTTTCAACCCTTGACTTGTTGAGAACTTCGCTTCCTATGTGCAACATGAGAAAGGCTTCACGCCATGATGCGTTAGCAATTATGTCTCCATATGTCCTTTCTGTATAAACTTGGATTTATATGTGCTAAAAGAACTCCTCGCTGGTATGGAATACCATGTGCGTTTTCAACCCTTGACTTGTGGGATATGTCGCATCGCATGTGCATCATGAGTATGGGTTCACGCCTGATGCATTAACATGTGTTTTCATATTTCTTCTCAGGGTATACTTAGCTTCGCATGTGCTACATGAGTAAGCCTTTTAGCCGCTATGGATACACATGTGTCGTTTCAAATCGTTTCTTTGAAGAAACTTTGCATGGCATGTGGAACATGAGAATGGCATCAAGCCAGTATGCATCAACATGTGTCTTTTCATATGACCTTTCTGTGTAAACTTTGCTTCGCATCTGCTACATGAGTATGGCTTATTGCCGGTATGGATTATCATATGAGTTTTTTTAAACATTTAATGCAGCCAATGGCCAAAGAACATAAATACTAACTTAATACCTAAATACATGAATTATAACGTTAAAAAACTCGCAATGTGCATTGGTATAACTAGTAATCATCCAAGCAGAACCGTGTTAGAGTCTCTCTCCTGTCTGGACACTTCAGCACATGATATCGTTCACAGAAATTGTTGCAACGCTTACACACGCATTCTGAGCACGGTGTGTGATACGATTTAGTCAAGCATAGGCGGTGATGGAAACCGTGTACTGCTAATCGGGTCACCAGGTGACGCAGCTCGTAGTTTGCTTGTGTCCAATCCTGTGTCATCATAGCATCTGTAGCGTAGAACTCGCTCCATATATCTTCCTTCTTCCGCTGCAGCACAGCAAGCGCTTGCGTGTAGCTGGCACTAGATGGCAAGAGCATTTTCATTCGAAGTTCTTCAATAAGGAACGGCTCTCTAGACAGTTCGTATACTGTGCGAGATCTGGTTGTTTTAGATACCCCCAATACTCTTTTTAAAAAATATGCTTTAACTTTCTCCAGTGTATATAGATTATTTCTGGTAAGATCAGGCCAGATAACTTCTATACCATAAGTTAGTACTGGTAGTATTTTCACTTGGAATAGTCTCATAGCCGTTTTGAGGCTTAGTGTTTGTAAGTTTCTTATATCTTTAATTGCAATTATTGCTTTGGCAGCTCTTTCTGTTGTATGTTTGGTGAAGCACTTGCTACTAGGTTGCAATGTGACACCTAAATATTTAAAGTCATTTACTATTTTAAGTGCAGAGTCATTTATGGTGATTTGTATACCGGACGGTATTTTGCCCCCATTTCTAAAGACCATCATTTCTGTTTTTGTTTGATTTATGTAGAAACTGTTTTCTTGACACCATTTAACCATAACATCGACCGCCTCTTGCAATATGTGCGGGTTACTAGAGCCAACTGCTATGTCGTCAGCGTAAGCATAAATGTAAATATCCTTTCTGTCTTGGATGATTCTTATTAATTCTTCAGATGTAAGAATGAATAATAAAGGGCTCATAGGGTCTCCCTGGAGTACACCATTAGTCTGTAGAATTGTATCTGATGTAGAAAGGCCATCCGATATTTGTATGGTGTTGTAGGCGAGTATAGATCTAATAATTTCAATCCAGATTTTATCAATTCCTAAGGTATTCTCCAGCTTCGATATTATTAGTCCTCTGTCCAGTAGGTCGAAAGCCTTCGTGAAGTCTAAGAATACAGTATAGAATTTTTCTTTCTTTTTAAGTGCATCTTTGATGTTATTTAATAGTAATTCTACTCATATGAGTTTTCAACCTTTGATTTATTACAAATTTCACTTCGCATTTGCTACATGGGTGTCGCTTCTCGGCGCTATGGATTACGATGTGTCTTTCCAAAGTTTCTCTTACAGCAAATATAGGTTTACATTTGTTACATGCATACAGTTTCCTGCCACTATGGATTATTAAGAAGGTCTTCAACTTTTGTTTGATTGTTGATTTCCTTTCAGATACAGAGGAAGTAGAATGTCTTCCAGTAGTACATAATGCGTAAGTATCCCTTACAACAGGGTCGGTACATATTATGCTTTTTAAAAAGAATTTAATGAATAAGGATGTTTTTCTTAAAACAAACAATGATGTTCATAGGCATAACACAAGAAAAAATCAAAACATTCATATTTCACACACACACAAGCATATATCAAAAAGGAACTTTTCATACAGGAGTTAAATTATACAATAAACTACCCCAGTATATAAAACTTGCCACAAAAATAAAAACCGTTGATAGTATGTTGAAAGCTTATCTGCAGTGCCATTGTTTTTACTCTGTAGTTGAATATCTTGGCGGATAGGAGCGATGAAATCTATAATTATGTTTTACTTTTCTATTTTAAATGTAATACCTAGCTGTAAGTTGTTGTATTTATAAAATTAAGTTTTCATATTATAATAGAGTAAGGTGTAAATAGTTGTCCAATGAGATTGTATCTCCTAAGATCTGTTATTATTATAAGTTATAAATAGTTATAGTATTAGTAATTTATACATGTTAATACATTTATTTTATAGATGTAAATTCTGACGTTTTCTATATCAAAAATGTATTGTATACATGTATTTGATCAAATGGAATTAATAAAATCTATATATCTATCTATCTATCAATTACACCTCGTTATTCATTATTTTATTACATCTTATAAACGCGTTATCAAGTCTTTCGTTTCATTAGAAGCTAACACTTGCTTTCCTTTAAATATTTCTTATTACCTGACAATACATTCTTGTATCATAGATTATTTATGTTCTATAAAGCCTTGCACATCAAACATGACTGCTTAAAAATGTCATAACTTCACGTGACAATTACTAGCGTTCAATAACATCTTGCAGAATGTTATATCTTTCAAGCAAATTATACGGCCTTGCTTGGCGCTTCATACAAGTAATATGCGTTTATATTTCGCTATACACATGTGTTTACTATTTAACTGCATTATACAGTATATATTATTCTCATTCGTATTTGTCTATCAACTTGTCTATTATATATATATATTATATATATATATATATATATATATAAGAGCATTTATATTGCAGCATTCCCTGATCCATAAAACGCATTTTCGCTTATCGGACTACATTCACGCATTAAAATAGCAGACGAAGAATTAAATAAACAATTTAACAACACGTCAAATCGACACATGGTGACGTGAACATTTAATACAAATCTAACAATTACTTAAATGTCATCTATCATGACTAAATAACAATAAGCAATGAAGATTAACAAAGTCATAAAAATGTTGGTCAACAAGATATACACAGCAATGGCAACACACTACTAAATGAATCGTAAACTCTCAAATACCTTACTGCCAAAACGCCTCTTGTCAATCTGCTGTAACAACGCACAGCTGAGAACGGGATTCCTTCGGCTGCGTTCCTCAAATACCTGCATACGGGACCCAGCTGCTAGTCTGCCCTTCAGCTGGCCTGGCGCGCGCTCTCCATGCCTGCTCTCTGCCTCGAACGACTGGGGATGAACGAACCCTGCTCCCTGGACTCGTTCCTCGAAACTGCCCTGGCATTTCTCGTACTTTTCTGAATCAGATGATTCTGTTGGGTATCTCTTCGTACGGCTGCTATCTCGATGTTCTTCGTCGAATGCAAATTGTATGACAGTAGTCTTTTGAGAATTCCATGGTGTGGTTTTATCGGAATTGCAATTAGTGTAGTTGCACCTAGTGACATCTACGAACAACAGTTGGTAATATGGTAGTTCGTCTTTATCTCTCTCGTCTTGCTAAGTCACTCGTGATTTCCACATCATTTATCGTAGACCATTTCCCCTCCATAGCGTTTAACAATTCATAACTCCCTCTGAAGAGTTCGAATTATAATAAGTCTGACTTATATTGGTCGACATAGTTGATGGCTGCTTAATATTTCGAAGTATTTTGTAGAATATATTTCTCCTGAGATGTTGTGTGTATCTCGAGAAATCGTAGATTATGTTCGTAGTCAGCCTTCTTCTTTCAATAAATAACTTGTAGAATACAATAATGTTTCTCTTCTTTCAGTTTAAGATCGCTTATCTGCTTTGCATACTTTCAACGGGGTTGCCTTCTGATACTTGACCGGAGGTAGACACTCGCTCCCGGTATCTTCACCTTCCTCGCCGACCCAAATTCTTTAGTAATTTCTGGAGCCTTAATTCGCGCGACTATTCACTTCAATCGCTCGGAGTGGAATGATCCTTGTCTCGTATCAAGACTTGTCTCCTCTGCTTTAAAAAAAATGGCGCCTTCTCGCTAAAACATCTTCTGTCCACTTCTTATCAAAATATTTCTTTTCCAACGCTTAATTTCAAATAAACCTTCAGTCCAATGTCATTTATTTCCATATAGCTTCGTATTTCCGTACTCAAATTGTTTATAATTATTTCAACAAATAATCATAATTATATCCGCGGTAAATATCTGTAAATTATGTGATTGGCTTAGCCGCGATCACGTGACTTTTCCGTAAATATTTGGTGCGTGCATCAGCCTACTCTTGACGGGACGTCCTGTAGGGTCGCGTGCAAAATCCTCGCTTGTCGGAAGACTCTGACTGTCTCTCTCTCTTACACACACGTCAGAAACTGGTTCGAGCCAGCGTAACCTCGGCTCAACGAAATGACCATTTTCCAGTCCCCTTTTCGCTTCATTATTCCCATGTTAAAAATTCACAGATTACAAAACTTCATATTTCTTTCTAAATCTTGCTTTATAAATGCTAATATCCAGTCCATATCCTCTTGCCTGCATTGATTTCATGTTCATACAGAGTAGGGTGCATTCTAATTTCATTTAATATGAATGTTGCATTGCCACCGTACCACAGGTTCGATGGCTGACTGCAGGATATCCTGGGTTCAATAAATTCGGGCTCAGTACTGTACTATTATCCTCAAGCGTAAGTTGTAATACATTGCACTGCGAGATTTGTTTTGAAACGCAACGCGTCATTTGGCAGGCGAGGTACGTCACGACAGCTGATGTGAGTGCCGTTAAGCGATCTCCGAGCAGTGCCGAGAACTACCGAAGTTCAGTTGTAAGCCCGATGTCCAGAACATGTGTTACGCATAGATCCAAGATATTGATTGACTAATGAAGGATTATTTTATTGATAATAACGAGGAAGAGAAGTTAATTTATGCTTTTTAGCATTTATTCAAGTTTTATTGATACTGTATAATATTTCTGAAGAGTTATTTTCACTTGCAAGAGTTTATGAAATATGTAAGCCATTTTGATTATGCGCTACGGACATGATTTATCGATACAGGTATAGGGGGTAAAAGACCATTAATTTATGTGAAACCACCTATTTTGTAAACTGTCTAATTTAGGAACTTTAAAAAATTCAAAAAATTTTTTGGATGAAAAAATGAAAAATACACACTATTTTTAAACTGAGAGTGAGCTAGGTATTTTTTGGGGAAACATTAATAAAAAATAAAAATAAAACCATTTGGTCATGGTGACAGTATTTCAATAGAACAATCGATATTTTGACAGTCCGATGTGACTAGCCATGCTTGCAAATGCATGGATCTATATTTTACGAACCATGGAATCGCAGAGACGTATGCGATGGTTCATGCATTAATCGATATTTAATGAGCCATGGATCGCAGAGGCATAGGCGATGGTTCACACAGTAATCGATATTTCATGAACCATGGAATCGCAGAGGCGTATGCTATGGTACATGCATTAATCGATATTTTTCATGAACCATGGATCGCAGAGGCATAATTATGCGATGGTTCATGCATTAAGCGATATTTCATGAACCATGGATTGCATGGGTTTATGTGATGGTTCAACTCAAGCGTAAGGATGGCCGCCGAGCTATAAGACTTGACATTGAAAGGGTGTGGGTGTGGAAATTGGAAATGTGAAATGCCAACCACAGGACATGCATTAATCGGGAATTGAATTACACTTACTAGTTATCTGCTCCGCTCCAATAAGAATAAATGTTGGAACATTTATGTATATTATATGTGTGTGTATGATATTTCAAGGAAGGAAGGAAGCTTGTAGTTTAACGTGACCGTTAATCTTGAGATCATGAGCCACGGGACCTCCTTTTACGTGAAACCTGAGCATTTGTGAGAGGCATACAGCTAGACCGCTGAGCCACCACGCCCGTGTATGATATTTTAATCTCAGCTCTCAACTACAAATAACTCACTGAATTCCCTTTGTGTTAACGCAAAATTTCAGTGTGTAATACGCATTATATGACACTTCCGATAAAACAACAAACAGTCTGCAGAATGGCGAGTGAGTGTACAGCCTCTATAGAATAACGCTAGCGACTTGAGGTTGAGAGGTACTATTCCAACATTTGATCAAAGACAGAGTGTGGAAACTACAGAAAACCAATTTCAAGAATGACTCAGGTGGGAATCAAACCTCTTCTACTCATTTGGGGTACCCGAGGCTGACTAGACCCTGTTTCAATCCTGAAACCAGAAATTAAATTTAGTGCCAGAGCCTGGATTCCAACCTGGGAAAGAGGGATGGGAAGAGTAATTGGGTTTGACAAGGAAGTGGAAAGGAGGCGGCTGTGGCCTTACAGGAGGTATCATTCTAACATTTTGCCCAAAGACAAAGTGAAAAACCACTTGTAGGATAGTTGAGGTGTGAATAGAATCCTTTTTACTCATTCAAACGGCTTGAGGCTAAGGTGACCCTGTTTTAATCGTTATACCACTTTTTTATATTTTGTGACAAGGCAAATAAAAAGGTGGACTGGGTTTGATATCACAATTGCCATGGTCAAGCACTTGCATTAAGATCATTTACAAAAACTTATAATGAAAAAAAAATCATGTTTTGCAACTTTTGACACGCACAAATTGAAAGAAATGTGTAAACAGCAAAATGGAAAATCCATGTTTGTATATTAACAAAATTTAAAAAAAACTTTAAACTAACATTAAAAAAATAAATAAATGGGAAATTGACAAATGTGTAAACAACAAAATGGAAAATCTATGTTTTCATATAATGAAATTCAAAAACTTGAAACTGACATTTTAAAAATAAAACAAATGGAAAATTGACAAATGGCAATGTGTGAAATGTGAAAATAAAGAATTTCTTTCTTTTTTATTAAAAAACACTGTGCTCTATGGTTGAAGTGTGAATTTTGTGTTAAAGCTGGGAATTGAACTCAAGAGCTTTGATGTGACAGCTGACTATGCTAACCACTACGCAAAAAAGGCAACTTTATACCACTCTTAATGAACAATAATAAGAAACAGAATAATAAATGTTGGATTTTATTAAGGATGAACATGGTAACACTGTTTCCGTTTCACAGTCTGCTATACACTAGCCAGCACCTGGGGGTCTTGGAGCGCGATACTGTTAATTTTTTTTAATGAGACATGACATGTTTCAAAGTATTTTAGGTTGCTGCTAAGTGAAAACTGATCATGTACAAGGAAGCAAGAGACTGTCGATTGTTAACAACGGCATTACTAGTGTGTGTGTGGGGGGGGGGGGGGGGGGTGTTGTGACAGTAATTAAGAAAGATAAAAAACAGACAACAACCATAAAATATTTTTGTTAATTTCATTTTACAATAGATACATACTGAATACAACTCTGTATCTCTTTACCATTGTTTGATATGGATTCTTAAACACGACGCTTGTTGTAGATCCTCTTATAACTTTCCCCATTTACTCTTGTTCTTAAAATCTGGGGAACCCGCAATGGTTTTATAGACATAAAACCCTCATCTTATTCTTTTTCATCATTATCATTATGAATACCATCATAATTATTATAGTCATTGTCACCATCATCATCATCCTCAACATTACTAAAACTATTCAATTCCTCTTGTTCCTTTTCCACAGGGATCTCTTGTAGAGTCTGCATTGCTTTTGATAGTGCTAAGGGTTTTTCAAGTGTTGACAACTGTCCTAACATGACTTTTTGAGGAGACGATGAATGCTTTTCAACAAACAATGCACTATGTTGAGCAACAATATCTTTTTCTTGGATTTTATTTTTTACATTGGTTATAGTATTTTGTGCATTTAATGGTGTATTAATTTGAGATTCACAATGATGTTCGTTTGAAGTAAGTACGTTGGAGTTTTTTTGTTTTAATCATTCTTCGACACTTTTTGGATCGTCGTTTTGAACATCGCCAAATAACAGTTCCATTTTTATTAGTTCTTTTTACAATATATGTATATCCTTTATAGTAAGCACATGGCTTGCCATGGCTGGTTGTTGAGACTTTCATATCAACTAATACATATGAATTAAATTTTAGTACAGTCACATGAACAATTTTTAGACTACAAGATATTTTCACACTCACACACATACATTTTCCTCAATGTCAAGATGTATGGATGTTATTTTCTGCCAACAGCTGCTTACTGCATATGACAAGGCTGTAAACTGGTGGGTGAGACAGTTTTTCACCATGTGATCACTGTAAGAGGTAGTAGTTAACAGACATTATTCTTATACCCTAGTGAAGATCAACACATGCTTACTGCACATGACAAGGCTGTACACTAGTGGGTTGGACACTCTTTTCTTGCTAAGGGTCTTTTATATACCCTAGACAAGGCCATACATGTTAGTTCTGAACACTTAATGGTTAATTATATATTGTGCTTATATACAGAGCATATACAAGCACGTTTTGCATGCTGTTAAACTTTGCGAGATAGTCACATAGAACACACAGAGTAAGTTACCGCTACCTAGCGATGGATATGAATACTCACTTAACTACTAGCATTATACCTAGCGCTCCATATGAACACTCACTGAACTACTAGCATTCTTGCCAATAATGGGTGCAATTGTTCTTAGCACTAACAATACCATATACACACTGGGTTTACTTTATCGTTTAATACAAATATATATTGTTTAAATAAAGTAACAAAAAGTTAAAAGGCTCAATTGTATGAGAATGTTGCATTACCTAAAATGTAATACTATGCAAGTGTTTAACATTTTACAATTGCATTAGCAAACAGGTTGTAAAAATGTATGGGCATTGAGAAAACCAAGGCGTAAAAATCAATAATTAACCATAGACTGAGAGTGGTAAGCATTATGCTGCTATTAAAAGGATTGATATACATTTCAAGACCAAATAAGTCAACAAGTAAGTCTAAAATATAAGATCAAAAGTAGAGTGCAAAAGTAGGTAAACAAAAGTGAGTGTGATTGATAGTAGGCGCGATTGATAGTAAGGGAGATTTATAGTAGACGCAATTATTAGTGCGATTGATAGTAGGTGCAATTGATAGTAACCACCTGCCCATGGTTCATGAAATATCGATTAATGTGTGAACAAAAAACAGTGTTTCACGTCAATGAAAGGTCTTGACCCCCTCTACCCCATACCAAATTTCAAGTCTCTAAAATAAAAATTTTAAAAATCCATTTTCAAAATGGGCAATAGTTGTATTTTACAAAAACGTTTGTTTGACATAAATCCATGGTCCTTACCCCCTCTACCCCCATACCAAATTTCAAGTCTCTAAGAAAAACATTAAAAAAAAAATGGGCTATAGTTTCAAAATTACAAATTTTTCAAAAATTTGGTTTCACGTCAATGAAAGGTCCTTACTCCTCTACCCACAAACCAAGTTTCAAGTCTCTAGGATAAAAAAAAGCTTCATTTTCAAAATGGCCGATATTTTGACGATTTTTTTTTTACAAAAAAGTGTGTTTAACATAAATCAAAGGTCCCTACCTCCCTTCTCCCAAAATAAATTGCAGGTCTCTAGGGCAAACATTAGCTCATATTACTATTACACCCCCTAGTAGGGGTAGTTTTTAGTTTGGGGGAAACATACGTTCTCCAAAGCAAAGAGGGCGTCACCGCGAGTCCTATGACACGTCGCACATCAAAACCCGAACATGCGTTCGGGGGATATCGGCGAACTTCATAGGAAAGTAGGCTATGCGTCAGCTCTCTCTTCACCCCGCCCCTACTTATAAATCATTATTCAAAAAACCCGCCCTCTTACAAAAAAAAAAAACAAGTGCGCATGCGTAAAAACAATACACAATAATGTTAAATCATAGTTGCATTTAGGACTTTGCATGTTTTTCATGTGGAACAACGTTTAATTTCATATTAGCATTCAAACTCCCACATGTCGCACTTGGAAAGCCAGATTTACTTTAAAAAATAATATTCCACTCCCTAGTAGGGACAGGTTTTATTTTGGGGTGGAAATAAGTTGTCCAGTGGAAAGGGGGTGTCAGACCGAGTTCAACGACACCTCATTCGTCAAAATCCGACCATGCGTTCGGGAGATATCGGCTTTGCCCTTGAATGTATTGCGGGTTAGTATGTGACGTCACCAGGAAAGTAGGCTGGTATCTAGAACTACTGACGTCGCTTCGCTTATGAACAATCCTTATAAATTCTATTTGACAGAATATCAGATTAGTCTATAATAATAATGGAATTATTGCACTTGAAAAAACAAATGATACAGTTAAAAGAATACAGTTTCATCATTATCATCAGGTTACAGTTCCAGTTTCCCAGGTACTGTAAAACTGAATTGATGTAGAATTGATGTATATTCATGGCGTGCCTACTATCTGCACCACTGTAACCAACGGGCTAGAGAAAGGTATATAGAGTGGAAATGGCGCCGCCATATTTGAAGAAGGTTGAACTGGCACCTGTCGAGAGGGTGGGATGCAGGGAGGGAGAGGCGTGACTAACGAGGCGTAAGATTAGGCCTACGATGGGCCTGACAATTTAATTTGTACATTGAACGAAAACTAACACAATCATCTTACAAAACAATAAGCTACGTTGCTTGAGCACAGTACCTTGCATGATTCCATTCTCCTTTAAAAGGAAAACGTTTTGTGTACAACTGACGCACCTGTTGACCTCTCACGTTGAGCTGTATTTCTGCAGAAGTGTGAAGCCTGCATGTATAATATTGTTTCACAATTCGCTCGATGAGTGAAGCATAGCGAGGCTTTTCCCCAGGTTCAGTAGCTGTTAATAGATGGTCAGATTTCTGAAACATATAACCCGGCAGCATAGCATAGACATCTGTCTGCAACTTCAGCATGAGATTATTCGTGTTCTTTCGCAACATACACTCATTCTTCCTGATGACACTCTCAGCTGTTTTACATCATTTGATGGATTCAAAGGGCCATCTTTCACGTCTTTCTCTTTAATCAGTCCTTCTTTCTGAACATCTTGACCTGATAAAAGCACTTCTAGGCATTCAATACAAGTAAATTTTGTTAGACACTTCCTGCTATGTACTGAACAACATTTCCTACATTCGAGCTCGGTGAATTATAATGTGCACAGTAACCATGATCTGTCTGTCAGCATAGTATCGTCCTTCCCATTGACACCATGAATATTTGCTGTTGCAGTTGTCACAAGTAGGTCACACTCAATAGGCTTACTGTTGGAATTCATGGATGGGCGTACCCTCGCAATTAAACACTTCCTATAAGCTGAATTAAATTGTACTGCATTTGGATTATTTCTATTTCCACTTCTGGAGCGAATAGAAGAAAAAAAATGCTCTAAGTGATCCTGACTCAATCTGCGTGTTAATAAGTATCTCAATACAGAACTTTGTCCCCACACGTACGTTTCTGCTAGTTGTATGACACTTAAGAGATCAATAACCTTTCTGCTGGAATCGCAAATAAACTTTCCATCTGAAATTTCTGAGAAGAAAGAAAGAAAGAAAGAAAGAAAGAAAGAAAGAAAGAAAGATTAGTAGAGCCTGTTACTTTTCCCATAATTAGTTCAAAACTACGAACTAGAGGAAGTATACCTCGTTGGCTTACGAAGATTGATATTTGAACAGTATATTTTATTTTATAGCTTGCCACGGTGGGTGAGTGGTTATCGTGGCGGATTACTAACCCCAAGCTGGCAGGTTCGCTCCTGGCCGTAGTAGGTGATTTTTGAAAGGCGGTAAAAATCACGATACGCATGTCATACGATGTTGGTATGTTAAAGAACCCATTTGAATTCAGTAGGCCGTGTTCATAATGGCAAAATTAATCTCGGGATTTTCCGCCAACACAAAGTTCCTCATCTCTCTACTAGAAAGCGCTATAATGTCAAGGAGCTTAGTTATCTAACCCCCTTGACTTTCATCGTGCTTCAAGGAACAACAAAATTCGACAAGCAAGCTACCCTCTGGGTGTCAAATAACAAAGCTTGCACCCGGCACCGAGGCCATACGATATTATTATTATTATGGCTCACAGCTATCTTTGCTTATATTTTAAGACCGCCTAATATATTTACCTACTGATATCAAGGTCTTCTGCAACAATGCTACCGTATCTGAATGCGAGTGTTCTGTAGTTTCCTGGAAACTACGCTTCTTCGGCGAAGATCTACAGGCCTGCTTCTTCTGCAGATGTGCAGGAAAATTGAAAATTGTAGGTACTGCATTAGCTAGTAGACGTCGCCTTTCATTTGCTACATACCGGTACATATATTTATCTTCAAAGTGTAGAGAACATATAAAGCTGTATCTCGTGGGGTAACATATATTTCCTTTCATGTTGGCAACCCATTGTTTTGTTAGTTCCTGGTTCTGCAAAGGGAATATGAAATGTAAATATCACACAAACTTAAACTGCTGCATCACGTTTTCGTAAAGGGTCTACTTCATTAATTTATGAATTTGGATGACATTTCTTACCTGAAATACAACACTCCTGTTGTCTTATAACTTCTATTCGTACAATTGAATGACGAACACACTGATGGCATGGTCAGTGCATTTTTAAATACATTTCATTCAACACATGTTCCCGCTCAACGCGAACAATCACAACAAACTCTTGTCAGACGACGTTCTGAATCATGGCCGCCTTAACTCAGGTTGCCTCCGCCCAGAGCGCTGCTACGCGGCTCCTTGCCTCTCTATATACCTTTCTCTAGCTCGTTGACTGTAACCAACTGGAAGAGAAAGGAATACGCAGTGGAAGTAGATGTTAAATTCTAACCTGTCCCGGGCCAGATGTGCCGAGCAACTCCAGACTCCGTTAAGGTGGTCCTACGACGAGTGGTGTTTGCAAGATAAAATAAATATAGATGTGAAGAGAGAGAGAGAGTAGGAAAGCACCCCAATAACAAACACTACTAAAAAAAATACCGTTTAAGATTTACATTTCACTGTACTCTGTAAGGGAGATCTTTCTTGGTTGGCACCAAGTTATTTACACACTGAGAGATATAAACTGCATATGAGGCAAAAACATTAACCTTATTGGAAAATGTTTGATTCTACGTATTAACTTCGATAACTAATTAAATTCGCTTTGAACACCTGTTAACAGGTACATGAACTGCAGACACAAATTTTGTATGATTTGTGAAAATGATGGTTTACACAGATTTTGTGATGGTGTTCCTGTACTACCAACAAAGTCTGTACATGGCAGAGTATCTGGTTAGGTCCGATCGAGCCTCTGTCTGTCATTGCATCTGTAGATAAGAATTCTGGCCATATTTTTCTTTTCTTCATCTCTCTCTCCCCCTGTCGTTTCCTTGTCTTCCCAGTGGATTGCATTTCGTAGTTTACTCAAGGTGTCTCGTACAGCTTTCCATGGTAAAATTTTAGCAACTTTGAACATTTTTTTCTTTGAAACCACAATACTTAAATTAATGAAATGTTGTGCATATGAAACACTGGTATTGTTCTACATGGAAACAGCATTACCATTGACTTAAAAAAGTAAATAGCATTCAAAATTCAAACTAGTGGTTGCTTTTTATGCAAGGCTGAGGCATTTTTGTGATAACTCCACTAATTTTCAACTTTTTTAGGATCTTTTTGTCTTATTTTATTGCTAATATTTCCTTCTACAAATTCATGTACTTTCAGCAACATATGTGGACAAATGGTATTTTTGACCTACTTCTCACATTTTGCAAAAATGAGGAAAAAGTAGACTTATGAGATCGATCCGGGAAAAAGTGTGTCTGTCTGTCCTTCTGTCTGTCTGTCTGTGTGTCCCCCCCTATCAACTCCTAAACGGCTGCAGTAATCGACACCAAATTTAGTATGAGTAATGATGTACACCGAAATATTTCAAGCCCATATTTCAAATTGATGTCAGTGCTAGCAACTGCTGAAAAAACGCAATAGAAATTTGAGCTCCATGTTGAATATCATGGAAGGTATGCATGGGAGCTATTCCAAAATTGGCACACATGTAGATAATGCTATTTCAGTTTAATTTCCAGGAGGCCATATATGACAATGTTGCCAAAATAATTTTAAGCCTTCTGATAGGTCCAATTTTGAAATGCATTTAACTTCTACACTATTAATTGGATTTCAACCAAATTTTGTATGTTATATGTGTACATAAACAGATATGACTGAGTGTATTCTTATGAGCCACCAGGGCTGCCAACTGTTAATAATTGCTCTCTCTATTTTCTTCATCCAAATTCCAATATATGTGAAAGTATGCAAGCCGACAGCTTTAGACTTTGCACACGTATAGTACCTGACATTTTAGATTAATTTGGAGTAATTTATATACTTCCGTTCTACCTACATGATTCTAAGCCTGCTGATAGGACCAATTTTTAAATACATGTAACTTCTATACTATCAGTTGGATTTTAACCCAATTTCGAATGTGCTATGTGTAACATAACATATATGACTATAAGTATTCTTAAGAACAACCAGGGCTGCCAACTGTTAATAAATGCTGTCTATATGTTTTTATCCTAATATCAATATATCAGAAAGTATGCAAGCCAACAGCTGTATACTTTGCACACGTATAGCACCTGACACAGTAGATTAATTGGGAGTAATTAATATAAGTCAGTGCTGCCAACATGATTCTATGCTTGCTGTTAGGTCCAACTTTAAAATACATGTAACTTCTATACTAACAAATGGATTTCATCCAAAATTGGCACAACAAGACATCATAATATTTCTCATTATTTCTAACCAGCACACGTATGACATTGTTGCCAACATGCTTTTACGCGTGCTGATAGATCCAATGTCTAACTGCATATAACGTCCATTGGACTTCAACCAAATTTTGTATTCTGTACCTTAAGAGATGGAACTAAGAATATATTCAGTCACCAGGGCTGTCAACTGTAGTGCTCTATTAGGCTACATTATACCAGGAATATTTCTAACTAATTAGACATTTCGATATTACCAACTTAATTTCGTCATTATTCTAGTTAAGTTCATATAGGCCTACTGTGGAATAATCATTGGCATGAAACATAGGCTCTTTAGTTCGTCACGGAACTTCTTGTTTAATTTTGTATTGAATAGAAAAAATAAATTAGTATAATAATGTTTTTAACAAAGTTCCTTTTTTTTAAGAAGAAACTAGGCTATTCGAGTGAGACACATAAATTTACATCATGTTGTAGATATAATATGTAGAAACACACCCAAAATATTTCATCAGTGTGTGTCAATTGGTACTTAGTTATCACTAAATCAGATGTAAAAAAAACACATTTTGGAAAACGAGCGATAAACGTAAGTGCATAAATATTACATACCACACCGACAGGTCGAAAGTGGTTGCAAGTTGCCTTTTAAATCGAAACTCAAAAACTGTTGCTCATAATGCCTTATTTTATTCAACAAAATATTCCTAAAGTATAGGAGCATCAAATAAAAAATAAATTGAAAAACAATCTTTTGATGGTAGTAAGGTGTAGGTCAGAGATGGCCAACTCCTTAACCCTAAAGGGCCACTGCAATATTTTCCAGTGAAGACGAGGGCCGCACAACTTATTCCACACATACATCAATAAGCCAAATATATGCAATACGTATATCATATAACGGTAGTATGCGTCGTAAGATATGAAATAACATGAATCAAACTTTACGCAAAATATTTTCATATACATTTAATATCAAGCTCAATGAACAAAGAATCAAAACAAGTATAATATTAAATTTTTAGTTGTTATTTAATCATGTTGTTTACACTTATCAGAACACAGTATTTGAAAAACAAACTGAATCACTTCCAAACAAAATGCAGCGATAAGGCACTGACAGTCAAATAAAAAAGGTATAACTAAGGAAGTTATATTTAAATTAAAAATCTTAAATAAAATAATCTATAAATAAATAAATAAAAAATAAATTATATAAAAGTATTTAATTGTTAACTTTGACAGAACGGCGTGTGTAACTCGACTGGACGGGGATGTGCATACTGGCGCATCGAGTTGGCGCCTTTGCCTGACCACTTACTGGGAGAAAGAGCCGTGTTCAACCTATAACCTATATACCAACCTATATTTTTATGTTTTTAATTTATTAATAAATCAATAATCTAAAATTTTTAAAATTCGTCTGGGGCCGCTGATGTGCCATCCCTGCCTTAGGTCATCTATAAGATAGTTCATAAACGAGTCTTGATGTGGATAAGCCGATGGTTGCTTTTAAATAGTGATCTTTCACATTTTTCTATCATGGACAAGTTTCTGCTTGTCAATTTTTGCCAAATTAAATAACGTCCGTATGTTAAGACTGGTATGATTTTGGCATTAAAGAGATTCATTGCAGATTTTATGGATAGTCTTCCAATTTCCTTGATTCCATACATTGCTTTTATGCAGCTGTCGTTTTTTCCTTTGTATGTAGCCTCAACAAGGTGTTCGTGGTCTGTAGTGTAATATTCCTAAGTACTTGAACTCATTTAATCCTTCCAAAGAGTTGTTCTTGTAATAGAAGGATTTCCATCTTTAAGGTCATAGTTAAGTCTCTCCTTCATTTAGTGTGAAGTTGTTTTCGTTTACCCAAAGTTCCAACACAGTCTTTAGGGATATACTTACAAGAAAATTCATTTGTTGTTAATTTAATTTAGGGGCCTGGGACATCTTGGTCATCAGCCCAACATACTTGGGTATGTGTTCAATTTGTCTCATATCTTGTGGTTCTGTGGTGACCAGTAGTGTGTGTATAACTGCAATTATTACTGTTTGAGATTAGGGTAGGTTCTCTGGGGATTGAAATAGGATACTATACCAGCATTTTCTTGGAGGGAGTGTAGAAAGACCCAGAGAGGATTACCATGGACATTGCAGGGATCCAAACCACTGATCTTCGTACGATACGCACCTTCTCATCGCAATTGTGGTGCACGTTTTAGCGTGAGCAGAATATTTTATATAAGGGAGCATAGAGGGAATAAAGAGAGCATAGCACTCTTAGTACATTGGCACTGCTTGTGGCATCATAGTAGCCTTGCAATGGCCTTCCCAGTATTTACCAGCAAAGCATCTTGGTGAAGTGTACCATACCAACCGTCAAGCTCAAATATAAAATAATAATAATAATTAAAATATTAGCTTTGCTGAAAATAACCTTTATGTACTGAACCCGTATTTTATGAACACCTGTGTACATGTCACAAGGTGAGACTTGAACCGTATTTTGCGTGATAATTTATGTTACGATTTAAAGGAAAATATATAAGAAACCATCTACACTGAAATGCAACCCGCTTGACAAGAAAGGACGGAGAGAAAGATACATATGAGTGAGATGAATAATAAAAATTATCAGATTATACTGACCTATTTTAAAATTTATAATAGCTGGAAGAGAGCAGGTTGACAGGCTACTCGGCGAAGGCACAAAAAAACAGGTTAACTGGTTAAAAATAAACTGGATTGGGGGAGAGGCAGATCGCCAGCCACAGCACACTTCAGACGCGTGAAAGGGAGTGCGCCAGAATCCAGTCACGTGTGAGTCGTAACCAATCAGAAAATTACAATTTCATGGGTAGTAATTTATTAGAGATCAATAATTGCTATGTTCAATTTAGAAACGATATGAAGATATTAACATAAATGGGATCTGAAAAAGGACAGTTTTGTATACTCAGATTCTAAAGAATAAGCATTATTAGGCCAGTAGCGGCTTCGGTGGCGTAGTCGGTAGCATGCTGAACTGCTGTGCCCAAGATAGCGGGTTCAAACCCGGCCGAAGTCGTGGGATTTTTAAGAGCGTTAAAATCCTTCAGTATGCCTTCCTTCGGAGGGGAAGTAAAGCCGGCGGTCCCATGTCATAGATTTATGGCATGTAAAAGATCCTTTCTCAGACTAAACTTGTGTAAAGCAAAATCTTTTAGGTTAGATATCGTCAGAACGCTCTATCAAAGTTCCAACGTTCGCCACTAGGAATCATTGATATCTGGTGGCGAAAGTTGGAACTACTTGAAATTGAACGGAACTTGTAGCTCACCCTTTAGGGTGTCCGCTGGAAGCAGCTACAGACTCAGGCGAGCCGAGCATGTCCTCGGACACTCCCGGCACTAAAAGCCATACGATAAATAAATAAATAAATAAATAATTAGGCCAGTAAAATTAAATAAAATATTACCCGGATTTTGGCCGCCTAAATATGTAGATAAGCTATAAAATTGATAAGGTTGGGGGAAAGCTGTCCTATCGAGGCCTTTTGTTGAAAAACATTGAATCAAATGGACGTGTCGGTCCAGGGCAGAAATAGTATGGTGAGGGCGGAGTCTTCGGCAGTCAAGTTCGACTTCATAGACTGTGAAAGTTCCATAGTGCAAAATAAGGACTTAGAATATTTCAGCGATTACTGGAGTGATACTGGTACAAGTGAATAATATTAAAAGTTGATATGCTCAGTAAATATATAAACGCTCTTCACCAGAACATTACAATTCGACTACGTGAATAATATTGAAACCTGCCACCACGGAAGGTACTGGGCTTTT
This sequence comes from Meconema thalassinum, assembly GCA_946902985.2. Lineage (NCBI taxonomy): Eukaryota > Metazoa > Arthropoda > Insecta > Orthoptera > Tettigoniidae > Meconema > Meconema thalassinum. The sequence goes on from OX336395.1 coordinate 199,443,022, forward strand.
TGCAAACCATCCCGAGGAACTACCATTGAAAATGCCATTGACAGCTAGTATTCAGAAATGGTACAATTACACTAGTTAATAACATCGTCTATTCTGACACACACACATACAATTACAATAATTGTAATACATAGCTAACATACTTGACATGCATATAAATAATATGTGAAACTCAAACTTACATTAAACATAGAGTATAATTCTTAACAAATCATCCTCATTAATAAGAAAGAAGTCATCATTCATGCTCAATCGTGCGAAGAATCCAACGTGCAGAATACTCAATATAGTCATTCCTCATGCAATTCCAAATAGAAAATCTGTATAATCCACGTCTTCTTAACGTCAGTCCTCATGAGCCTTGGCAGGAAATAGACTTCTTCAAACATTGGGTAGATTATTGGCTGAGGAATAACCTAACCACCAAGGGAAGATGATAAACAAAAAAGGAGGTGGGTTTCGGACTTGAGAGAAAGGATGGAGAATTAGGATGAGAGTCCCACAAACGTTATAAATTTAACTTTAAATACACTCCAAGGCGGTTGCCACCGCAAATCCGCTCTCTGATACCTAAAGTGGGTAAGGACCTGGTCGAAACTAACGGGAAACGCAGCTAGGACTTGGGCGGTTTGCAAGAGAATGGCTTTAGCGTATTCCCTCTCAAGCATACATATGCCTACTATGGGGAAGGGTGATGGTCTGGCAAGACAGAGAGTAACAGACTTATTGTATGTCTGTTCAAAGGAATTCGTTTTGGAAAAAGTAATTCGAAGAATGCCAATAATTTGAATTGATTTCGATATTTCCAAGTTTTCGAAGTTGTAGAGTTCCTAAAAAGCGACCAAGTGCTTCCAAGAAGGATAGTGATAAAAGAATTATACCTTTGGGAATGATTTTGGTAAGTGTACCAATAGTTGCATTTGGAAATGGCTAAGCTTTTACCCAGCCAGGAGCCGACTAAAAGTTTAGGCAAAGAAAACCACTTATCATTTGGAAAACCAACCATAAGTTTTTTGGAGAGGATCTCCACAAGCAGGAAGTTAGCATAGCGAGCTATGCTTGCCTTACTGGCCAGTTAGAATTAGCTATTAAAGCTAAGAGAGACTTTACCATGATAATCACTAAGAGTTCTTGCTCAAATGCAACAAGTGGTGAAAACCCTATCACGAGATTTATTTGCATTAACGAGGGCATGAACCTAGGAAGAGTCAGGGAAGACAGGATCTTGCCTAACCGTTGTATTAGAGAAATGATGAGTCAAAAAAAAAGAAAGTTTGAATTTATTTAACAATGAAAAAGATCCTAATAAATTTAACAAACATATAGTTTCAATTTTTGTTAACAATTTGGGGTCGCAGACCTCCTAACATTTAAACTTTGCTCCAGGCAATTAACAATTCTATTGGTTTCAAACCTTTATATGTTTTAAAATCCTCGCAAGATTTCAAAATAGAGAGGATAAAGTACAAAAGTTAAGAACAATTTAAGTGATTAAAGTTAGACAGTAAATCGAGTACAAGGTATGTACTTTAAGAAATTTCCAAGTACCTATCTTAGAAAAAGTTACAACTTCGAAAATAACAAAAAAGAAAGCAGGTAGAATGAAAGAGAAGTTCCTATAACTTCTTATATTTACGCTGAATTACTTTTATAATAGTTATACAAAATAGGACAGGTCACTTACTGTGAAACCTGAAGAGAAAGTCAAAAGGAAGGTTCTAGACTTCCTATGTTTAAGTAGGAATCACGAGACAAATGGGGCAAGTTTCCCTTTCGTGAGACCAAGAAATAACTCACTCAGGAGTTGAAAGAATTGTATTCCCTAATTAGAAGGGAGAAACAAGATAATTAGAAACGTGTACAAGACACGTAGTTATACAGAAATTAATTAATGATATGTAATCAAAAGTGGGAGGGCACGTCTCTAGCGTGACACCTCATTGAGAAAGACCTTAAGTAACAAATTTTATTATGGTTTGTTAGTAAGGGGTTTAGGTAAGATCAACTGGGATGGAAGGTAAATGTTCATGGCCGTATTTATAATAATCGGACGAGCGCGACGCGGAAGAAATACTGAAAAAACTCTGTTTCTCACTATAGTCTGTTTAAATGGACGAAAAGTTCACTGTAGCAACACGAAAGTTTATGGCAAAGAAAGTTCTTGCAATGATGGAAAATAACTAGTTGCACTAGGTAGGCGGGAGTCTATTGCTTGAGAAAGTTATAGATTGTCATTAAGTACACCAGAGAAAATCCCAACGGAGGAAGAAAAGTTAGCTATTGAGCATTAAATAATAAGGAAGATCCTTTAGTTTAAGAAAGTATTCACACATGTGAGTGGAAAATACATGACGGCGTGACTGGTAGATTCTGGAAGGTTCCAGAGCAATTTTGACTGAAGAATAGGGCCAAAGTTATTCCAGCGGTGGAACGAGCAACATATTTTATAGACAGTGGGTATTCATTGGTATCCCACGTTGTGAGAAGATTTCTCATTTAATTAGCTTAAGAAAGGCTACTTTCTATTAAAGTTGGCTTAGACAGACAAAAGCCCAACATGGTAAATCCCGCGAAGGATGATTATTGCCCCAAAATATAGTAATCTCACACTGCCTATAAAATTATCCTTAAAAGCATGTAGATATTAAAACGATGAGAATGAGGTTAAAACCTGAAGTCTGTACTTATCTTTGCTGCATAGCGATGGTGAAGTTCCCTTTGAAGGTTTACATTAGAGTTCCAACATGGCGTGGAATGAAGAAAATGCCTCTTGAGTTCAGGAGGCTGGCTCTATTTGAGCCTTGACTTAGTCGACGGTCGACGTACAAGTGAGACCCACTCAGCGAAGCGCAGAGGGACCAGGGAAGGGGAAAAGAGTGGGGGTAGGAGACAAAAGGAAGACATATAAGCATCACCAATATACAAAAGTTAAATTCTCTTGAGGAAATGGTCTTCAAAGAGTTGATAGTAGGCGACGCTATCGCGGCCTGGTGGGTGAAAAAGTAGACGAAGTTCTCTTGATCACGGAGATGATAGCTGGCGATGGCGACGAGATCTGGTGGTCAGATGGATAAGGACGTCCTCTTGTACAGGGAAGAATTGAGGAACTTCAGAGATTCGCTGCTAGATGACGCTAGGTGGGTCATGGAAGATATATATCTAGAACAGACTCACAAATGACATAAGAGACTTGCCCACCAAAGAGAAACTAGAAGATCACTGTTGGTGGTTGATAAAAAGGAAGGAATGAACAAGAAAAAAGCATTAAAAATATACTCTATCTTACCGTGTATTCCAAGAATACACCAAGCTGGGAAGGGAAAACACCAACAGAGAGCAGGAAAACCAATTAAACATTTAAAGGTAATGGAGCAATTAAAGACAGTGGTCTTGTGATCTGACCGTTAGTGGTCAAAATTTTGGCCACCCTGACTCTCCCATCCCTTCCAGGTTAACACTCGGTCACTCTACCAGAAATCCAGACCAGGGGAGGAGAAACATCCCTAACCAAAACCAAGTCCCCCATTTTAATGTCGGGACTGGAAAGAAACCACTTCTGTCTCCGTTGCAAGGAAGTTAAATTTTCCAAGTTCCACCTCTTCCAGAATGAATTGAGAAGGGCTTCAAGTTTACGCCAAACAATAGGTAAATTAGAATCCCTGTAAGAATTGGAAAGGGGAGGAGGGGCAGAAAGAGAAGTGCCTATAAGGAAGTGACCAGGTGTGAGTGGAAGCAGGTCATCAGGGTCATTGGAAAGCGGAGTTAGAGGACGAGAATTAACAACTCCATCAATCAGAACGGACAGTGAATTAAATTCTTCATAAGTCTGAATGCGATTACCTAAAACCTTTCTTAAATGACGTTCAGTGAGCTTTACGCAGGATTCCCACCTACCTCCGTGATGAGGAGAGTAGGGAGGTATAAAACGCCATTTGAAACCCTTTGAATAGGAAAAATTAGAGATCTGTTCCATGGCAGGAGAAGATGTGAGAGCTTTCTTCCACAAGGACGCTGCGCCCTGAAAGGTGGAAGCTTTATCAGAGAACATCTCTGAAGGAACACCACGCCTAGCAGCGAAGCGAGAGACAGCTGATAAAAAGTAAGAAGTAGAGGCATTCGTTACTAGTTCCAAATGGATTGCGCCAGTAACCATGCAAACAAAGAGAGAAACATAGAGCTTACCAAACAATTTGCGTTTAGCTTCAGGGGAATTTCGTTGATATTGGAACGGAACCATATAGCCCACACCAGTTAGAGCAAATAGGCGTATAGGAGAAGAGCGAAAAGAAGGCAGATCGCTCATTAATTGAGTATTGATTTTAGGTTTCGCTTTGAAGCAAGGAATGCACTTGTGAATTACAGAGGAAACTTCGTGAATTCCATTTATAATCCAGTACTTTTCCCTTAAGAGGAAAAGCAGAGTGCGTGTACCAACATGCAGATTGCGATAATGAAAGTCACGTATAATTAAGGAAGTTACGTGATGTTTAGAAGGCAAAATAACGGGATGTTTTTTGTCCTCAGAGAGCAATGATTGCGAAAGCCTACCACCTACCCTGAGTAACCCATTGTCATCAAGGAACGGGGCTAAAGCGCAAAGACGACAGGATTTGGGAAGATCCCTTTTAGAAGAAAGTAAAGACAATTCAGAAGAAAAGGCTTCTTGCTGTGTCAGTCGTAAAACCTTAATGGTAGCGAGATTCAATTCATGATTGGTAAGGTGCGGTTTGGGGAGAAGAGGTTGGTCAACCACAAGATATTTCCATCTAAGAAGATAGGCGACAATTCGAATTAGTTTATGAAAGGAAGAATAGCGGGACAACAAGGGATGAGAAACGTTGGAAACAAGACACGAAGCAGTAGATAAAGATACTTTAGCGTCAGGCAAGTTGGAGTTTGTAGCTGGAGGTTTAGAAGGCCAACAAGAAGAGTCTTCGATTAACCACGAGGGCCCATGCCAGTACAACTGGGAAGCTGCCAATTGAGATGGTAAACATCCACGAGATATAATGTCGGCTGGGTTGTCAGCACTGGGCACATGCCTCCATTGACATCCCGAAGAAAGAGTTTGAATTTAGGAAACCCTGTTTGCAACAAAAGTTTGCCAGTGAGCGGGGTTCTTGGCGATCCAAGAAAGGGTGATCATGGAATCGCTCCAGAGATAGATTTGCGAGAATTCGACTTTTAATACTTCCCGTAATTTTTTAACAAGTTCTGTAGCCATGAGTGCAGCACACAATTCAAGCCTAGGCAAAGTGATAGTTTTAAGAGGAGCTACCTTCGATTTGGCACAAACAAGGTTGGAAACTGAAGATCCATTTAATGAACGGCGATAAACTAAATATGCGCAGCAACCATAAGCTTTTTCGGAACTGTCCACGAACACATGAAGGAAAAAGGATGCATTAGAATGAGCGTTAATTAAATTCCTGGGAATTTCAATTAGGGAAAGATCCAGCAAATTGCTGCGAAATGAAAGCCATCTGTTGAGAAAAGAAAGAGGAACAGTGTCATCCCATTCACATTTGAGCGACCACAGCTCTTGCATGAAAAGTTTGGCTATAACAATAACTGGGGCAAGGAATTGAAGCGGATCAAAAATTTTTGCAATTTCAGAGAGAATCTGTCTTTTTGTGTTAGGGAGCTCTTCGGCGAGCGATATTTTATAGATGAGAGTGTCAGTGCTAGTGCACCAATGAACTCCAAGTGTTTTTATGGATTCGGAGTTTCCACAAATTTCGACAGAGGAGGGATCTACGTCTTCGATGGGAAACTGGGCGAGAAACTCAGGGGAGTTGGAATTCCACTTATGAAGTGGGAAACCTCCATTCCTTAGCAATGCCTGAAGTTCTAAAGACACGAGAGAAGCTTCCTCCAGAGTGGGGAAGGACTGCAAATAATCGTCAACATAGAATGACGTGGTTAGCGCTTCAGAAGCTTTAGAATCAAATAAATGACCGTCTTGACAGGCTAACAAGTGTCGGGATCGGATAGCAAGGAAAGCGGAAGGTTTTGAGCCATAAGTAACCGTCATTAAGCGAAATATCTTAATGGGCTTACTGATTTCATCGCGCCACAAGATTCTTTGGAGATCTCGTTGTTCAGGCTGAATTAAAACTTGGCGGTACATCTGTTTTATATCCGCTATAACAGCTATGGGAAATAATCGAAAGTTTAAGAGTATACCAGATAGATCTGACTGAATAGCAGGACCAGAGTAAAGAGTGTCGTTAAGGCTGTTGCCATTAACGTCAGGTGATGAACCATTGAAAACAACTCGGATTTTATCCTTTACAAGAGGGTTTTTCCACACGGGATGATGATTTAAGAAAACCGTTTCAATTGGGGGGGGGGGGGGGGTGCAATTCGTCATCAGATTTGTTAACAACTTCCATATGATCTAGGCTTTCATACTCATCCATGAAGTCAGTGTACTGTTGTTTAACGAGAGGTTCTTTCTTGAATTTGCTCTCAATAGCAAAGAGAGCTTTTCGAGCTTTGGGTTGAGAGTTAATAAGTTTAGGGGGATTATGTAATCTTGGCATTTGAACAATGAACCGACCATCAGAAGAGCGAGTGGTGGTGTTTAGAAAAAGTTGCTCACAGAATTCATTTTCTGAAGAGGTCACGTTAGGAGGATCAACGCTTTCGAGCCTCCAAAACTGTTCCAGATCAGTATTGGAGAAGTAACATTGCGATGCGGGTTGGGGAGAATAATGGGGAAGTTGACCGGTGACGATCCATCCAAAATTAGTGTCTCTGGCGACCACGTTTGAGGATAACTTGCGAACCTGTTTACGAAGGCAATTCCAGAAAACATTGGCACTGAAGTGTATGTCAATGGGGTTTTGTATGTTAAACAAAGGATCGGCTAGCCTTAAATGCGAGGGAATGTTTAACCCTGAAATATCTACAGAGTTACTTGGAGTGTCTTCTCCAATGCTATTGAGAATTAGACAATTCAGTTTAAGAAAGGTATTTCTGTGACAAATGTCTCTTATGGTTAGCTTTGAGAACTGTAAAGCTTGCGATTTTGAGCTGTTAATGCCCGATACATTAATAGAAGTGGGGTTTACAGGTAGGCTTAGTTTTCTAATCAAAGAATTAGACACAAAATCATGAGTTGCCGCTGAATCGAGAAGACCGCGAGCACGTACCCAGTTGCCAAAGTTATCCTGAACTTCGATTTGGACAGTAGACAGCAATACTTGGGCACTACGAATGGACTTGGCATTTGGAATATACGATGAAGCATTGGAACTGTTAGCATTATCACTTTTCTGAGAAGTAGATGCTGTCGATGACCTTGCCTGATCATGACGATGTAGTAATGTGTGATGTGCTTTTTCACAATGGAAGCAAAGTCTTGTGGACTTGCAATTAGAAGCAGAATGCGTGGGCGCTAGGCAGTTGAAGCAATGTTTGTTTTGGGAAACGAATTTCCTTCTGTCGTCGACTGACAGTTCTTTGAAGGATTTGCATAGATATAAGGCATGGGAATCTTTACAGAGTATACACCTTAATGGTTCATTTAAACTCTTGCGAGGTCCGCTTTGAGTGTTTAAAACGAGAGAGCTAGCAATACGGCGTTCACTAGACCTAGTTGGGTAAGCAGTGGCGTTTGGCTTAAATTTAGAGGAGCTGGACCCGGGTTTTTGGGTACTAGACGCTAAGCGTTCGCTTTTAGGTTTGATAGACATTAATTCAAATTTAGAACTCGGAGATGAGGGTTCACTTTGATTAGCTAGAGCGGTTAACAGCTGGCATCTGGCATTTATGAAAGTGACTAAACGCTCGTAAGAGTAGTCGTCTTCTCTAGAAAGTTCAATTTCCCAAGCTTTGAGGGTAGCAGCATCAACTTTAGAAACCACTAAATGTATTAGGAAAGTATCCCAGTGTTCAGTGGGTTGATCTAATTGGGACAGAGCTTTGACGTGAAGTTGTGTAGTGTCAACGAGAGTACGCAAACTAGTGACGTCATTGTGCTGTGACGCAGGTAGGTTGAATAGAGCCTTCATATGGCGTTGAATACGTAACCGTAAATTTCCGTATCTTTCTTTCAATAAGTTAAAGGCAATGGGGTAATTTTCGGCACTTAGAGGAAGTGCTTCCACTAACTGCAAAGCTTGACCTCGGAGGATTGATCTCAAGTAATGAAACTTGTATATGACTTGAATGTCTTCATTGTCATGAACAAGAGAGCAAAATAATTCATAGAAAGAATCCCAAGTAGATTCATCTCCAGAGAAGTGGGGTAAATCAATCTTAGGTAAAATTGGTTTGGGCTTGTGAGTACCATCACGAAAAGAAGTTTGTGGTTCGTGAAGGGAACCAAGAACAGAAGCGTCCTTTTTCTGCTCCTCTTCGAGTTGGCGTATTATTTTGAAAGCAGAACCTATGCCTTCGTAATATTGGTTTTCTACTTCGACTCGATCTTCGGTTTGATTGAGCATACAAGTTTCTATTTCAGTTTGAATGTTAGAATAATTCTCATATGAACGTTCAAAATCCCTTACACGATGTTTTAACAAGTCTAATTGAGCTTCTGAGGGATCGAGCTCTTTGATGTATTTTCTGAATCGGGTAATTTGTCCTTTACAGGCTGCTCGTTTAGAAGTAAGTTTTTCATCCTTATCCTTTTCAGTAGGAGCCATATCAAGGTAAGTAGATTAAAGTATAACTCACGGAACTGTGGAACCTTGGAAATGCTGTCAGGCTGGCAGCAGCAAATAAGTTGAAAGAAGGGGACACCCCAAAGGAGACAGGAGCGGCCTCTTTCCACTTCACAGGCTTTGCACGATGTAGTTATAGCTGAAAGATTCAAAGCAGATATTAATAATTTGTAAGGTATTGTCAAATAACCTTTTAAAAGGAATAACAAATGACAAATGGACTCTCCCGGGTTTCCGGGACCAAACTTTGGGTAGATTATTGGCTGAGGAATAACCTAACCACCAAGGGAAGATGATAAAAAAAGGAGGTGGGTTTCGGACTTGAGAGAAAGGATGGAGAAATAGGAGGAGAGTCCCACAAAAGTTATAAATTTAACTTTAAATACACTCCAAGGCGGTTGCCACCGCAAATCCGCTCTCTGATACCTAAAGTGGGTAAGGACCTGGTCGAAGCTAACGGGAAACGCAGCTAGGACTTGGGCGGATTGCAAGAGAATGGCTTTAGCGTATTCCCTCTCAAGCATACATATGCCTACTATGGGGAAGGGTGATGGTCTGGCAAGACAGAGAGTAACAGACTTCTTGTATGTCTGTTCAAAGGAATTCGTTTTGGAAAAAGTAATTCGAAGAATGCCAATAATTTGAATTGATTTCGATATTTCCAGTTTTCGAAGTTGTAGAGTTCCTAAAATGTGACCAAGTGCTTCCAAGAAGGATAGTGATAAAAGAATTATACCTTTGGGAATGATTTTGGTAAGTGTACCAATAGTTGCATTTGGAAATGGCTAAGCTTTTACCCAGCCAGGAGCCGACTAAAAGTTTAGGCAAAGAAAAACACTTATCATTTGGAAAACCAACCATAAGTTTTTTGGAGAGGATCTCCACAAGCAGGAAGCTGGCATAGCGAGCTATGCTTGCCTTACTGGCCAGTTAGAATTAGCTATTAAAGCTAAGAGAGACTTTACCATGATAACCACTAAGAGTTCTTGCTCAAATGCAACAAGTGGTGAAAACCCTATCACGAGATTTATTTGCATTAACGAGGGCATGAACCTAGGAAGAGTCAGGGAAGACAGGATCTTGCCTAAGCGTTGTATTAGAGAAATGATGAGTCAAAAAAAAGAAAGTTTGAATTTATTTAACAATGAAAAAGATCCTAATAAATTTAACAAGCATATAGTTTCAATTTTTGTTAACAATTTGGGGTCGCAGACCTCCTAACATTTAAACTTTGCTCCAGGCACTTAACAATTCTATTGGTTTCAAACCTTTATATGTTTTAAAATCCTCGCAAGATTTCAAAATAGAGAGGATAAAGTACAAAAGTTAAGAACAATTTAAGTGATTAAAGTTAGACAGTAAATCGAGTACAAGGTATGTACTTTAAGAAATTTCCAAGTACCTATCTTAGAAAAAGTTACAACTTCGAAAATAACAAAAAAGAAAGCAGGTAGAATGAAAGAGAAGTTCCTATAACTTCTTATATTTACGCTGAATTACTTTTATAATAGTTATACAAAATAGGACAGGTCACTTACTGTGAAACCTGAAGAGAAAGTCAAAAGGAAGGTTCTAGACTTCCTTTGTTTAAGTAGGAATCACGAGACAAATGGGGCAAGTTTCTCTTTCGTGAGACCAAGAAATAACTCACTCATGAGTTGAAAGAATTGTATTCCCTAATTAGAAGGGAGAAACAAGATAATTAGAAACGTGTACAAGACACGTAGTTATACAGAAATTAATTAATGATATGTAATCAAAAGTGGGAGGGCACGTCTCTAGCGTGACACCTCATTGAGAAAGACCTAAAGTAACAAATTTTATTATGGTTTGTTAGTAAGGGGTTTAGGAAAGATCAACTGGGATGGAAGGTAAATGTTCATGGCCGTATTTATAATAATCGGACGAGCGCGACGCGGAAGAAATACTGAAAAAACACTGTTTATCACTATAGTCTGTTTAAATGGATGAAAAGTTCACTGTAGCAACACGAAAGTTTATGGCAAAGAAAGTTCTTGCAATGATGGAAAATAACTAGTTGCACTAGGTAGGCGAGAGTCTATTGCTTGAGAAAGTTATAGATTGTCATTAAGTACACCAGAGAAAATCCCAACGGAGGAAGAAAAGTTAGCTATTGAGCATTAAATAATAAGGAAGATCCTTTAGTTTGAGAAAGTATTCACACATGTGAGTGGAAAATACATGACGGCGTGACTGGTAGATTCTGGAAGGTTCCAGAGCAATTTTGACTGAAGAATAGGGCCAAAGTTATTCCAGCGGTGGAACGAGCAAAATATTTTATAGACAGTGGGTATTCATTGGTAACCCACGTTGTGAGAAGATTTCTCATTTAATTAGCTTAAGAAAAGCTACTTTGTATTAAGGTTGGCTTAGACAGACAAAGGCCCAACATGGTAAATCCCGCGAAGGATGATTATTGCCCCAAAATATAGTAATCTCACACTGCCTATAAAATTATCCTTAAAAGCATGTAGATATTAAAACGATGAGAATGAGGTTAAAACCTGAAGTCTGTACTTATCTTTGCTGCATAGCGATGGTGACGTTCCCTTTGAAGGTTTACATTAGAGTTCCAACATGGCGTGGAATGAAGAAAATGCCTCTTGAGTTCAGGAGGCTGGCTCTAGTTGAGCCTTGACTGAGTCGACGGTCGACGTACAAGTGAGACCCACTCAGCGAAGCGCAGAGGGACCAGGGAAGGGGAAAAGAGTGGGGGTAGGAGACTAAAGGAAGACATATAAGCATCACAAATATACAAAAGTTAAATTCTCTTGAGGAAATGATCTTCAAAGAGTTGATAGTAGGCGACGCTATCGCGGCCTAGTGGGTGAGAAAGTAGACGAAGTTCTCTTGATCACGGAGATGATAGCTGGCGATGGCGACGAGATCTGGTGGCCAGATGGATAAGGACGTCCTCTTGTACAGGGAAGAATTGAGGAACTTCAGAGATTCACTGCTAGATGACGCTAGGTGGGTCATGGAAGATATATATCTAGAACAAACTCACAAATGACATAAGAGACATGACCACCAAAGAGAAACTAGAAGATCACTGTTGGTGTGTGATATAAAGGAAGGAATGAACAAGAAAAGAGCATTAAAATATACTCTATCCTACCGTGTTTTCCAAGAATACACCAAACATGCCCATTAATATCCACGAGATCATCCAATAATCATGCATCCAAACTTAATGAAGATCAGCGGTCATTTTCAGAATGAAGACAATTCTCTCGTGCAATAAATAAGAGTTTCGGTATATATATTTCAAAATATCAAGTAATCGACAATTAAAGAATTCTAACCACGTCATACAACTTCGTCAACATTAAAACAAATTCCATAATTAAATACATCACGTCGACTATCATCAAAATACAGACCACTCCAGAAAGACGTCTATTCATCGTAATGGCTCCTCAAAATCTCCTCATATTAAAACATCTGATTCACATTCATAGTTGGACAATAATCATCGCTCTCATGATATTAGACAAACAGAAAATGAACATCTCATACGTCGTTTCCAAGCCAACCAGAGAGGTAATAACATGAAAAGAAAAAACAGGTCCAGAAGACACACTACAGCCCAGTTGAAGGGGGGGGATTACAATTAAATTAAATAAATAAAACTTTAAACTGGGATGTCTAACCTCAGTGAAGTACATTCACGAGTCGACATGTAAACAAAGATGACAAAGAAACTACAGTCAGCCGAGATGCTCCGAAACAGGTACCAATCATTCCACAAATTCCCCTGAACAAACGAGCAGGAAATACAAACTTACCCTCACGGCATCGAACCAACAAAATACTTACATGAACGACATAACAAGAAAATAATTAAATAAATAGTAATTCTCGGCATGTTTATCCTACAGGGAATCCATGTTTGATCCGCGACCAATCAGAACATCTCGTTTTACTTATTAAAGATCACTGTTGCCAAACACATTTAAAATGCTAACGTAACAAGATTACCTTACGTAAATGCTGACAAGAAGTAAGGAGAACGCAATAGAACACAAATACGTTCTAACATTTGCTTCATCTCAGTGCAATACATAATATCGTCCGCACAAATGTTTCCTTACAGTTGGCAATAACGATTCGGAGACACAACCCTACACAAAGACAGTTGAGGAACGCAGCGCGAAGAGAACCAGACGATCACAATATTTCTTTCTCACTCTGAACTATGCTACACTCTGGTGAGGATTCGTACAAATACATCTTTTCTCACTGAAGGGAGCTGCCACCTAGTGAGTATCGACGCTACTTTAACTCCAACTGTCATCACTCGAGGTGAAATGTGTACTTTGTAGAGTACTGAGTACAGTATGCCTAAAAGAAACGACACAATATTATAGCAACGCATTTGAGAATTGAAGCGACGACAAATCTACAAGTTATTCAAAAACTGCAAGCAGCAAATAACTACAAACTTTGAAATATTATCTACGATAGTTACTACAGAATGTCCAACATGAATTATAAAATGGAGTCAACGAGGATGCTGAATATGGACATTATGAAGATGTTGGAGATGACACACTAAATTAATGGAAGGGAAACAGAGCCTACGATAAACATGTGGATTACTGGACTGACTTAAACACCTAAATAAAATGCAGTCGGACATATATGGATCTACAACTTCTTATCAGACCACGTAATTGGGATCTCAAATCTACAATAATTAATTTCCTATGCCAACACGGAAATGTACTGTAATTAATCTATAATTACACGTGATAAGCACAATGAGTTCCAACTACGAGACCTTCAAGAAAGCAGCCGTTCAAAGCATGATATCGACAGTTTCATCTAAAACAAGAAGCGAACGAGTTCCATGTAGTAGCCAGACTATGCAGACCTGTGATAATGATTGTGACGAATTTAATGAAATGCACATTAACATAGCCTAACAAAAGGAAATAAATGTTATTCGTTATTTATAATTGACCAGAAGGAAACAAAATGTATCAGTATTTATATATGATATAAGTAGACAGAATTCCAAGATTTGTTCTTGAAGAGATAATATCATAGATAGTGGTTATTTCAATAAAAGAGAAGTAATGTATTGTTGAAATAGGAACAGTTGAATATTGAGAACTGTCGTTTATGAAGATCGTATTGTCATGTCCCGGTTTTGGTTTAGCCTTGAACCACACCGGACGTGCAACCCCGGTTCAATGCAGATCTTGAGAATCTGCAAGGAGGTGCTACGTAAGCACGCAGGTGTTGCGATTTTTGTGCTTATAAGCTGCGACCTCAGATTTGGTGGGGGTTCAGTCAGTCAGAGTTGAGAGAGTGGGAGCAGACGGCGAGAGTGGAGGACTGTCCGTGAAGGCAGCGGAAACGAGAGCGACGTAAGTTTGACGATCGGGGATCGTGGAACTGTGACCGGGCACCCGGCGACCTAGGGGACTGAGATCGAGCAGCAATTGAGCAGAGGCTGAGTGAAGGATCAGGTGAGATCAAACAGTGTCTATTATTATTCAGTGTGACGAAATCTTATGAGACGGGCCTTGTATCTGCACGGTGGATTCCTGACTTTCCACGTTAGCGAAACTCGGGAGAACATTCCCAGCGGAAATTCATTTCCGAACAGGCAGCACTTCCTGTGCAAGCGTTGCATCCTGCCGACTACACAGCGGAAGATGACACCTCGAAACAATCAGCACTTTGTCATACGACTCCCACACGCACGGAGACGGCCAAGTTAGCTGACGCTCAGCACACGACTAGTGTCACTGCTTATCAGCACGACACGTGCGCATGTCAAACACCCGCAACAGATGTTTGCAATACAATACCGTCCACTCCACTTCAATGCCCACCTCTAGACAGTGACGTCAGACATGGCTTGCTCAGAGTAAACAACCCAGCTCAACATGCTAGGAGCTTACCGGTCAAGATTCAGACCAGAATTAACGGCATAAAGACTGAAGCGCTGATCGACACTGGCGCTGGGATTTCATGTATCTCGCACAGCCTGGTAGAAGACAAACACATCCGTCGTATCACAGGAGGCATTCAACTCATTGCTGCCAACAATGAAGTCTTGAAAATTGCAGGGACCTCCTATGTGAAAATACAGTTTAAGAATTTTACCACTTCCTTTTCTATGCATGTAATCAAGGATCTCGCAGCAGCATGTCTCATAGGGACTGACTTCTTGGCGAAGTACAAAGTCAACATTAACTTCGCAGACGAGTCACTGCATCTCAACACAAAGAAGGGGGCGATAAGTTGCCAATTCACACAAACGAATCGGACAGGTCATACGGAAACGGTCAGAGAGATCGCTAGGCTATCAAACATTAATACAGATTTTATTTTTTCACATAATATCCGAGTAGCCACCAGGGACGACATCTCCCTACCCCCAAAATCCATTTCTCAGGTAGCGATTACACTCTCATATAGGCCATCCATTCAGAAGCTATACACCTTCGTGAATAAATCTCCAATACAGCAGAATCCGCAAATTATTATACCGGCGGAAAAAGTCCACTCGCAGGCTACCAAGGTAACGTTAATGAATTGGGGTGGCAATATTGTTCACATCCCTAACAATTCCACCATCGGATAGATTAATGATGTATCATAGGAAACAATCCACGTTCCGGTAAAGCAGGATAGCATTGCACCGCACGACCACGTGACATCATATAACATTAATGGTGATCTCACACCAGAGCAGAAACACGGTCTAGCTCAACTCCTAGACAAATACAGCGACATTTTCGCCAAATCAATAAAACAGTTACGCGAAACGAACTTAATAGATCATCGCGTACACCTCAAATATAATACCCCGTTACATCAAGCACCCTATAAGGTTAGCAAGCGTGAGAGACAGATAATTGACGAGCAGGTGAAAGAAATGCTTGATGCAGGAATTATTGAAAATAGTTCTAGCAACTATGCGGCACCGGTGGTCCTAACCAAAAAGAGAGATGAATCATATCGCTTTTGCACGGACTACCGCAGACTGAATAAAATCATTGAACCTGATAGCTACCCTTTGCCGCGCACTGATAGCTATTTGGACAGGCTCAGTGAGGCCAAATGGTTTAGTACCCTAGATGCGTTTTCAGGATTCTGGAGTATCCCAGTCCACGAGGAGGACAGACATAAGCTCGCGTTTGTCACAGAAAACGGTTTATATCAATACCGCCGACTTCCGATGGGGCTTATGAACGCATCTCAATGTTTTCAGCGTCTTATGGACAAGTTGTTGGCCGGAATTAAGTGGAACTCTGTGCTCACGTATATCGATGATTTGACAGTATTTTCCAAAACTTTCGAGGAACACTTGCGCCACCTCGAGGGGCTCTTCAAGCGATTGAGACAGGCCAACATCATGCTGAAGACTGCCAAATGTCATTTCGGGCACAATGAAATTAAAATCTTGGGCCACTTCGTAACCCAGGAAGGTATTAGACCCGATGAGGACAAAATCCGGTGTGTGAAGGACATCCCAACACCCACGACTTTAAAGCAACTTCGCAGCTTTCTTGGTCTCGCGGGATATTACCGCAAATTTCTGGCCCAATTCTCGAGCATAGCCAAACCTTTGACTGATCTCACGAAGGGAAAAGCTCGTTTTATTTTCACGAAGGAACACGAGCTGGCTTTTAATACGCTCAAACAGAAGTTGACAACACCACCCCTCCTTAGTCATTTCGATGAGACGAGGCCCACTTTCCTGCATGTGGACGCCAGTAAGCATGGCGCAGGAGCTGCTGCATTACTGCAAGAAAATGAGCTCAAGGAAAGGAAACCGATCGCCTACGCCAGCAGAAAGTAAACTGAGACTGAATCGAGGTATTCGACCACTGAGCGTGAAATGTTGGCATTCGCTTGGGCCATTAATCATTTCCGCACCTACCTCCATGGCGTGCATTTTACGGTCGTTACCCATCATGCGAGCCTCACATATTGGGACAAATTCAAAAACCCGAATTCCCGTCTCAATAGATTTATATTGAAACTGGCTGATTTTGACTTTGAGGTCATTCACAAGAAAGGCGCCATGCACGGTGACGCAGACGCTCTTTCTCGCATGCCAGTGTTGGAGGCCACGGATGAAATAGCGAACGATTGTCTGGATGTACCAACGTATGCTATTGTAAACAATGACGTCATCCTACAAGAGCAGCTCATGGACGCTCACTTACAGCAGATCATGCAAGCTATCAAGCAACCCGATACTGCACCAGTGGCGTACGCGCGTTTGGCCAGGCGTTATATCATTGATAAATCAGGCATCTTACGTATCAAACAACCGGGAAAAGCTGAAACTGACATGCCACTGTTGATACCTGAGGCCCTGAAAGGTCCCATTATCCAGGCGCACCATGATGACCCATTGGGGGGTGCACATCAAGGGATCTATAAATGTTATCACAAGATAAAGGCCAAATATTTCTGGACAGGGTTAAAAGATGATGTATTTAAGTATATTAGGTCCTGTGACACATGTCAACGGCACAAGGAGCGCAAGCCGAAACGACATGGGCTTTTACAACCCATATCGCCAGGACCTATATTTAATCGCATCGGCATCGATATCAAAGGGCCGATTTGTAAATCCAAAAACGGAAATAAATGCATCATTGTGGCAATTGAGTATCTTACACGCGACGTCATTGCCAAACCCGTGCCTAAAGCAAACGTTGAGGAAGTAGCTCAATTTTTACTAGAAATCATTTGCCGTTTTGGTATCTTTAGTGAGATACTCTCGGACCGAGGGACAGTCTTTATGTCCAAGGTCATCCAGCAGCTGTTGACATTGTTAAAGGTGCAACCTATCAACACGACCAGCTTCGCCCCACAAACGAACGGATTGACAGAGGCGATGAATAAGATTATCGCCAAAATCATTGCCATGTTCACCAATGAAACAGGTACGGACTGGGATGAGTATATACCCTTTGCGGTGTTCTCCTATAACACATCGCAGGCGACTGCAACAGGTTATACCCCACATTACTTGCTCCACGTCTATGAGGCTCGATTGCCGCCCGACATCCGGTATCTACCGATAGACACGGATGCGGATAATGCCGAGCGTCTTCAGAAAATGCAGAAAGCTAGAGAATTGGCGAAGCAGGCCATTACTACTGCACAGGTGAAACAGAAGGCCTACTACGACAGGACCAGGACGGAGAAGGACTTTCAGCCTAATCAGCTCGTATTAGTTTGGACGCCTTCCCGTAAGAAGCACATTTCCGACTTCTTACGCCCGCAATGGAAGGGGCCATACAAGGTCATCCGGAAAGTGTCGGATGTCACTTACGTGGTGGAAATCACGATGAGGGGTAAACCCGCTCGTGACAAGGTGCACGTACGCAGGATTACGCCTTATTACGTAAGATGAATACCGCCAGATGCCCACGAGACTCACCTGTAAATTGTCTGTTTCAGATAAAGATAGTGCCTTTTGAATTTCCACAGTCTGCAGCTGCCGAAGTTCATCAGGACACATGGCAGGAGGGTTGCAGCGCGCATTCTCAAGTGCAGTTCACAGGTAGCATTCATAACGTCAGGTAAGTACGATCACATCCTAGGTTATTCAAACCGGGTATACTTTCTTATGTCTGTCAGTAGGATGGAGTTGCATCACTGTGCACAAACAATCAATTCTGCACTGATTGACTTTTATTACACAGTGTCGATGGTTTGGAAAGCTGTAGGCACCCTCATAAGCCACGACATCTATCGCTTCAGTAGTTCCCACGTAACGATCGAGCATCATTCTTTCTGTTTACAGAAGTACCATCTAATACATATGAGAGTAGTTATTCGGTTCCCTCTATGTACACAGACACGTCCCTAGCAGGCAGACGAAAGCGGGAAGGTGGGAATGTCTTCACAAGTGGAAAGACGGACGACTCAATACAGCGCCTGCAAGAAGCAACACAGCGTCTTGGTTCGAGAAAAAAAAACAATGTTTAAATAGTTATTATGCATACTGTCCACATTGTAATATATTAATGTTTTATTGTTGTGGACACTACGAGGTCCAATTGTATATAGTACTCGAATGAGAGTACTCACACTTACTATTGTTAGGCTTAAGTAGGTTAGTCATAAGATGGCCATCTTAGATAGGAAAGCTTATTAGCGTAAACACTCTTGTCACATCTTAGGCTTACGATCTTAAAAGTCAGATCTTCATAAGAAATTACATGTTACTAGATTAAGAGCAATATCTTTATAAGAATATCGATAGGAGGTACTTGCATCACAGTCCTCGCATATCTGTAAATGGTTCATTGTGCAATTAATTAATTAATTCATTCATTACGTTTCATAACTCACTATACCGTAGGGCGTATCATAACAGCCCACGGTACGACTTTATATGGGTATATAATAACCCTTATGCATGTGCTATGTGTGTCAATCAGAGGGAGGCATGCAGGTACAAGGCTATACCGCAGTGTTATTGTAAATATTATTCTTGACGGTTATTCACGCGTAACCGACAGTAGTGGCTGCGCGGGCTAAAGCGCTGCGTTAGGTCAAGGGGCCAAGCTCTCTGCTGACTCGGTAGACGCGTGGGTTCGAGCCCCACCGTCGGCTGTCCTTGAAATGGTTTTCCGTGGTTTCCCATTTTCAACACCAGGCAAATGCTGGGACAGTACCTTCTGACAGGCCACGGCCGCTTCCTTCCACATCCTTGCCCAGTTTCATTCATCTTCATCAATTCCATCTCTCATCCCGGCGCGCAGGTCGCCCACGGGCGTCGACTAGAAAGACCTGCACTCGGCCCCTCAGGAGGCTACACGACAAAAAAAAAAAAAAAAAATTCACGCGTACTCGGTTAATGCCGAGAACTCCGTTTCTTTTTCTCTTTCACACTCACCACTGATCTCAGCTACGTCTCGCTCATTATTGTTTGCTTCACGCCGGTCTCACTATGGTTACGGGTAAGGTCAACAGTGGAGCTTGGCTCCAATTGGAGTGTTGATGGAGAGATTCGGGGTGGCTAGGTGGCTAGCTACGCCCAGACAGTGAGGCCACTGTCCAGTTGAACTGGGGGAGGTATTGTCATGTCCCGGTTTTGGTTTAGCCTTGAACCACACCGGACGTGCAACCCCGGTTCAATCCAGATCTTCAGAATCTGCAAGGAGGTGCTACGTAAGCACGAAGGTGTTGCGATTTTTGTGCTTATAAGCTGCGACCTCAGATGTGGTGGGGGTTCAGTCAGTCAGAGTTGAGAGAGTGGGAGCAGACGGCGAGAGTGGAGGACTGCCCGTGAAGGCAGTGGAAACGAGAGCAGCGTAACTTTGACGATCGGGGATCGTGGAACTGTGACCGGGCACCCGGCGACCTAGGGGACTGAGATCGAGCAGCAATTGAGCAGAGGCTGAGTGAAGGATCAGGTGAGATCAAACAGTGTCTATTATTATTCAGTGTGACGAAATCTTATGAGACGGGCCTTGTATCTGCACGGTGGATTCCTTCGGATACCTAGAAGGAATAAATCGGCAGTACACCAGAGATCTCTTTTTTTATTGGGGAACAACCCCGTGTTCCCACATCTCCCTCAGTTCCCCCTCTTTTAGCTTAAGGGTTGTGCTGTTAATCGTGGGTAAGACAATCGACAAGGACACGGTAACGACCCCGTTACCTGAGCTTGAAGAACCCCCAACCATAACGATCCAGGTAAGTGAAGTTAAAGAACCCCTGAGCGGCCTATGGCGTAAGGCTATGCACTCAGGCAGGGCCATTACAAGGATAGACGCCACATTGCTATCACAACAATGTTAGAGGCCGTATCAAAACAGTATATTGGTGATGTAAGCACGACAAGTATATAAACAGTATTAAGGAGGATTGTAGTTTTATGTGACCGTTAATCTCGAGATCATGAGCCACGGGACCTCCTTTTTACGTGGAATCCGAACCACAGGACATGGCATTTCACTTTGAAAATCTCACATCCATTGACCGGGAATCGAGGTAATTGATGTTCAGAGAAAGAAACGATGTGTTAAATACTGGTATTGATAAATGGTACCGTAACAATGAGAAGGAATATACATGAATACAGAATTTCGTGCTGTTGTATGGAAAGATTTAAGTTTACGGAGAGAATTTTATCAGAGAAGGATTGTGAGTTTCTTATACAATTAAGAGGAACTTGATGAAGTCTGTACCGTATTAATATTTTACGAAGTTACCGATGAAATATAGACTGATGAGGATGAGTTATGGAAATGACAGTGAAAGAGACGTTAATATTAATTGTAAAACCACTGTTAATAACAACAAATGTGTATCAAGGGAGGAAGTTCTATATAATGTCATGATTATTATTTTAGCACAGATTTGACGAAATTTAACTAGAATTAACTTAACCGTTCGTTCTGAAGTTAATTGGATTTGACGATAAAGAAACACTAAGGCGAATTGAGTAATGCAAGGCAAAGTAATGTAAAATTATTGTAAATAGAGAAGCTAGGTAATCGATACAGACATCGATGAATGTAAATTAAGTATAGAAATTAATGTATATAATTATGCTTCATTGACTATGAAAAGGCATTTGATAGAGTTTCCAGGCATAAACTTTTCCCATTATTAAGGAATATAGGAGTCGAAGAACAACTCATTACACTCATATGGGACCTCTACAATGGTCAAAATGCAATTGTACGTTTAAGAGAAGGTCTTACTAATCCAGTTCCTATCAGAAAGGGAGTAAGACAAGAATGTCCTCTCTCCTCAATTTTGTTTAATGCTTGTGGTGAGTTGATGATGGCAGAAGCTTTAGAAGACATGTTTAGGAGTGAAGATCAATGGAATACCCTTAAATGTAATTATGTTCGCAGATGATCAGGCCATTCTAGATGGTAGCCCATCTACTTTTCAGGCAATGTTGTCAAGAGTTGCATAATCGATGCAGAAATACGGCATGAAAATAAACACCTCAAAGACAAAATGCATGACAGTCTCAAAACTCCCAAAACCTCTTCGATCAACGATTAATAACTCGGACATACAACAAGTCAAATCCTTCACTTACCTAGGTCAAAAGATTACAGAGGACGGAAGGTGCACCACTGAAGTTAAATGCCGCATTGCTCAGGCAAAACTGGCTTTTATGCAAAAGAGGAGATTACTGTGTACCAGTCGGCTTAAGCTTTCCTTCCGAATGAGAATGTGTTGTATGCCTGTGAAACGTGGACACTAAATAAAAATGAAAAGAACCGTCTTGAAGCCTTTGAGATGTTGTGCTATCGTAAGATGATAAATGTGACGTGGAGAGACAAATTCTAAACGACACCCAAGCACAAAATTATAATTCAATGAAGGAAGCGGCAAATGACAGGACGATCTGGACATGTTTTTATGGCAACTGACCAGTCTTAGGACTGCAAATCAATGATAATGAATAGAGAAACGAGAGGTAGAATTAAGGAGTAAAATATGTATAGAGTTCAAGTTACGTTTGTAAATAGAATGTTATTATTATTACAGCATGTTGGAATTAGACGCGAGAAATATTTAATCTGAATATTATTGGAGTAGACGGAGATGTCTATAGAGGACTGGAATTTTACTTTTAACTCCTTAATTAGGACGGATGCAGTATCCATAGACCGAATTCTCGGTGATATTTTAATATATTTAGTTTAAAAGTTATTATTTGGATTATTTTAATTTTTCAGATTAATTAATTGAATTGTCCGGATTTTTTATTTAAAATCTTTGTAACATGCTTTCAACATGCCAGAGCTGAGTTCATCAAACCCTGATGACTTTCCCCTCCTCGTGTTCTTCGGTTCCAACTCAACTTCTAACCACGCCAGTGGGTGTGGATTTTCACATCCTGCATCTACTCTGCAATCATTGTCACTGTTATTGATGTTTACATCTCCGTTTAGTAATGCTTAAAATAGTTCTTCATTTCATTTCTAATTTCTTCATCCATCCTCAACAAATTTCCATCATCTGTTTCCAATGCCGTTATGTGTCCAGGCTCACTCCTTCTGTTTCTTATAACTTTGTACAATAACTTCTTATTTCCATGGCTGTCTTCCATTATCTTATTAGTGAAATCGTCCCAACACTTATCCTTTTCCTCCTGGACTAGTCGTTTGACTGCAAGCTTCTTGTCCCTGTAATTCTGTGCAAGATGTTCAATTTCTGCTTCATTGCGACTGCTGTCTGTTTTCTGTTTTTCACAGTCTAATTTCCTTTTCAGCATATTTCTTTCTTTCACTACTTTCTTCACTCTGTCGTTCCACCAAGGTGTTTGCCTTTCTCTCTGTATAGCACTTGTTTTTCCACAGATTTCTTCAGCTTCTCAAACGAGAGTTTCTTTGAAAAACATCCATTCTTCCTCCACCCCTCCTTTTTCATTTTTTGGTTGTTTTGTTGTTATCCTCCTTTGATACTCCATTTTCTTTTCATCATCATTTAGAAGCCAAGTCCTGATCTTGGGCATTTTCTTGTGTTTGATCTCTTGTACTTAAATATTCTTGAGGTCTGCGACTAGGAGTCGATGGTCACTACCTAGGCATTCACTAGGAATGACTTGAACATCTGAAATGAACTGACCAGCTAGTCTGTCAATTAGTATTATGTAGTCTATCATTGTTTTGAGCTTCCCATCCCAGCTGTAGCGTGTTATTGTATGGCTTGCTCTCTTTTGAAACCATGTGTTTTGTATGCTCAAGTTGTTCCGTACACAGAAGTCTAACAGATGTTCTCCCTCAACGTTTGTTCTCCCATAGCCCTGGGGTCGAATTATATCTTCATAGCCCTGCCTCTCATTGCCAACTTGGGCATTTAGGTCACCAATGATGGTGGTATTGTCCTCAGATATATTTTCCTCTAGATCTGTAAGGAACTGTTCTTTCTCCTCTGTATTACATCCCGTTTGTGGTGCATGCACTTGGTCTACACGTAACGTCATTTTGATGATCCTGTCATTTATATAACTGATATCTGCCTGTATATCTATGTCTGTGTGGAGAAGGAATGCCACTCCATTTTTAGCTTCTGCCATGTTCACACTCCAGTAAAGCACGTAACCATTTCTCAAGGGTCTCTTCCCAGAACCTTTCCACTTGGTCTCACTCAGTCCTAATATCTTTATTTTTCGTCTTTCCATAAGGTCCACAAGTTCTTTACATTTATTGGTAAGGGTAAGGATATTAAGTGTTCCAATTTTAGTCGGTTCTTCTTAGTCGATGTATGTCTCGTCTGTATCCCCGAAGAGCTTCGGGCTGTGTGCCGTCATACAATCGTGAGTTACAAGGAGAGTTGTCCTGTCCAGTATTTAATCCGTTTTACATCTGAGAATTGTTTTAGTTTTAAAAGCACGATACTATCCACCATTGGCCAGCTACGCCTAACATGTCGGGTGTAAAAGGGACAGTCATTTATTGGTTAATTTATATTTAATGGAATTGAATCGCGCGGTGTGAGCAGGGGGATCTAGTTCGTGATGTGACGGAGAGAGTGCTCTGCTATAGACTTTCTGGCAGTAATCCTGTGACCATACTGTTGTATTATCCAGAGTTGGAATCTGACATTTCGGCACCACTGGGCAAAAACAGTTGACGACTAGATCGCACGCAAGGCTTGTTGCCATGGAAACCATACAGCGCTGCCAATTTGAATGACACTATTTGGCCACGTGCTTGACGCTTGACCAGTCACTTGTTTGGTTGCCTCCAGAGTGCTCACTGACCTTGCTGCGTTATAATTGTTTTGAGTTAATTAGTTAATTACTTTCTCGTGTAGGATTTATACTTATATTTATAATTCATAAGTGTCCGTTATTTATTTATATAGTGTTAGTGTAAGTTTAAGCTTAGGTTCGTGTGAATTAGATTAAGGTTACCGGTAGCTTTCTTTTTGTTTGCAAGTGGTGACGTGAGGGGTTGGACAACTTTTTCCCTTGTACAGGACTCGGCAGCATAGGTTGCGATTAGATGAGGGTGCTGACAGCTGAAATCAGGGCGAAGGTGGTATCACATGTGGAAAGAGTAGTAAGCGAAGCGCGGGAACGTGAAGGTGTTATTGACACAGTTGTGGACGACCTCATAATTTCCCTCGGCGATTCCTCATCCACCAGTGCAGGATCCAGTGACGGAGAGGACCGGGATGATGATGATATGGATGGGATAGAGCCTCTTCCCAGTGATAAGCTTCTGTCTTCCAAAGGGTGGGTTAATAGCCGATACAATGAACAATGAACGTATATTTTGTAATACATTTATGTGTTTTTTGTGCCTTGAAACTTTTTCTACAGGAGACATAAATTGCTAAATAACACGGAAACAATCACGTGTTGTCGTTTCGCTTTGAACATTTTTGCTTTATGATAGTAGGCTATTCGTAATTTTGCTATTCATTACAATATTTTAGGCCTCTCCTCAATTTGACGGGCTATTATTTTATTTTACAGTGTGCACCGAACAGTTTTAAGCATTGCTTTGTTTAGGATTTTTGAAAACCATCTGAATAAAAATGTAATAGCGGTGCTAATGATATTATGAGCATGATGAAATGTACGGGAGGCTGGAAGTACGCACGTGCTGGTTAGTAGCATACGTGGCAACGCTGCCTTTAGTTCAACGATTCTCCGCCGAACTGTCAGGTTCCAACTCTGGAAAATACACCTGTAAAATAAAATTTGAAAGACTGAAGCAGTGCAGGAAATCTTATGACACAAAGTATGGCCGTTGAGTATTATTTATTAATCCCACTGACCCTATAGTGTGTTCCACGCGCACTGTTCTGGAAATGTCATTGTTATTTAAAGAGAGAGAAGTGTTGATTGGGTGATATTAATTAATGTCGGGTGCCAAACTTCACGTGTACTGAGTTCGCAGCCATGTTCTAAACAGCGACTTGTTGACACAACAAGAAGTATACTGTGTGAGCCTCCTGAGGCAATCACATTGTGAAGTACTATTGATCATGTGGAGAAAGTGTTCATATTGGAAATTTAATTTGTGAAGTTCGAGGCGTGAGATTGAAGAATTCTGTGGCAACTTCAAGGATTACACCATGTCTAATAGTATTAATGTGCGTGCCATTTGGTTTGTCCTGGAGATTGTACCTGACGCTACGTCGTTCAAAAGGAAAATCCGGAAGGCAGCAAGTACCTTCTTCTTTGATAATGTGATATCGAGTTTATCTAAATGTATTTATCCAAGGGATCTATTGGGAGGTAGACTATTTCTTTTTAAACATGGCATTCTGATTGTTTTATTTGTTAATTATGGCCTTGTGATTGCGTCCCCTAGTATAAATCACAGCAAACATGGAGTCATATTATCGCAAAATGTAGAGGTTTATTGTCTATTTCTTTCTTTGGCTTTTTTAAAAATATGGCGTGCAAGTTAGCTTGTAACTGGTAGATCCGTACATATTTCTCGTTTTATTCTATATTTTATTTAGATTGTTACTCCTTTCTATATATATATATATATATATATATATATATATATACTCTGTAGGCTACTTGATTTCTTTCCCTCCATCGCACTGGGGCTTGCCATTTCAATTTGTCTTTAAAGGTTATTTATTATTGAAGAAGATTTTGTTCGTGGCAGACACTGCTCTTTTATTTTTCTGTTTTTTATTGTTTTTTTTTTTTCCCTTTGTTTTATGTCATATTATCTTGAGTTCACGGTGGCTTTGGAAAAGATATGGACGTTAGTTATCGTTTGCCTCGTGACTTCAAACATGTTATGTGGATGTTAGTTCTGTATATCTTCGTTATTTAATGTATTTTTTAAATTCTGAAGGTAACTGAATAACTTGAAGGTTATTTATAATTGTTCCTCAAGGTAATGCAAGGGTTGTGTTATATTATTTGATTTAGTCGTGCATTATGGTGTTGATATTACGTAAATATACGTTTTCATTGTTGTGAGGTGTTTAATGCTTGTTGAAGTACTGTAAACCTAATTGACCTTAACAAATTTTAATAGGGGGATTGTTTCCCTGAAGTTCTCAAATTAAATTTCTTCTTGGTCAATTTATAGTACCGTACTAAAAATTTTCTGTTGTTCATATCAGGCCTTCTGCCTAAATTCGTGTACCCAGAGCGATGATAGGAAAGGCAAGCTAGGACTAGATAGGGACTATTTATGTTGTTTCCGTAGACTCCCTTTGTTTTATCCTTTATTTTATTTATGTAGTTAGTGTACGGCATTTAAAATTGAATTTCTCTGTATTTAAATCCTTTTCAGTGTCATATTTTCATTCGTCAGTATCTAATTAGGGTACTGGGGTAACAAGTTACGAATTTTATGGGTATTCGTTTGTCCTTTCTCCATATTTTTGGGCCTAGCATATTTTTTTATTTTGGAAGCGACACCTGTGCAATACCATTTATGGACCTCTGATAACAAGATAGCCGGGATTCAGCACGCATCTCCATATAGAAGTAAGTATGGTGGTAATTATTGTTAGGTATCGTGTACCATGTTGTAGGTGAGGGAGGTCGCTATCTCCCTGACAACACACTATTTTTAATAACCCTTGTAGGAATCCCCGAAGCGTAGCCTCTCTGCTTCCCACTCCTTACCCCCCAACCTCCTCGCCCCGGTGGCGCAGATTTTTATTTCTCATTCAAAAATTTTAACATTACATTAATTGGTCAACATTATATATATTTCATACCATGCTCATCCTTAATGTTTTTGTTATTGTTTCCATAAAAGGTATAACATCATCTTATCCAGTAAACATTATGCTTTCCTTATCTAGTATTTCTCAGTTATGGTCCATAATGTACAGCTCAATAAATCCCAGCTCTGTCAAGAAATTCAATTCTGGTCTGACGGTGGGAATGGGGTACACCCACCCTCGTGAGACAAAACATAGAAAGAAATGGGTTCAATTCCCACCTCAGGCCTGTCCTAGAAGTGAATTTCCATATCTTCCCCACTTCTACTTCAGATGAATACTGGGATTGTTTCTAACTAAGGACCACGGCCGCCTCTTCCCAAATCCTAGCCTCAATTACTAATATGCACACTACCTGACATCTCAATAGCACAGGTTAACGGACAAATCCTATACATCTCTTAGTACACGGGACTACATGACCACGACGTAGTAAATAAACTAAATAAATCAACAAAAGATAAACAAGTGAGCAGTCATGACTTCTACGTGATGTTAGTGTTGTTTATGTTGAGTATTGGTTACCACATAAATTTCCATGATACCTTTTAAAACACATGATATTACTTGGTGGTACGGTAGAATTAAAAGTTTTGGTTTAATAGATAGATAGATTTTTATTAATTCCATTTGATCAAATACATGCATTCAATACATTTTTGATATAGGACACGTCAGAATTTACATCTATAAAATAAAAGAACTAACAGGTACCGGTATATATTACTAATATTATAACTATTTAACTTATTATAATAGCAAATCTTAATAGATACAATCTTATTGCACAACTATTTACACCTTACTCTATTATCATAATATGAAAACTTAATTCTATAAATACAACAACATACAGCTAGGTATTACAATTAAATTAAAAAAGTAAAATATAATTATAGATTTCATCGCTCCTATACGCTAAGATATTCAACTACTGAGTAAAAACAATGGCACTGCAGATAAGCTTTCAACATTCTATCAAAGGTTTTTATTTTTGGGGCCAGTTTTATATACTGGGGTAGTTTATTGTATAATTTAACTCCAGTGTGAAAAGTTCCTTTTTGATATATGCTTGTGTGTGTGTGTGAAATATGAATGTTTTGATTTTGTCTTGTGTTATGCCTATGAACATCATTGTTTGTTTTAAGAAAAACATCTTTATTCATTAAATTCTTTTTAAAAAACATAATACTTTCAAAGATATATATGCAGGGCAGTGGGAGAATGTTTAAATCTTTAAACAGAGGTCTACATGATTCTCTAGAGTTTACATTTGCCATAATTCTAATCGCCCTCTTTTGTATCCTAAACGTGCTTAGTACATCTGGCGACATACCCCAAAATATGATCCCATATCTTAAGTATGAATGGAAATAAGCAAAATAAGTATTTCTTAATGTGTGCATGCTAGTGCAGGTTTTCAAAATACGTAACGAAAAGCATATCGAGTTCAGTTTAGTATTCAGATATTGTATATGTTTATTCCATTTCAAGTCTTGTTGTATCCATAGTCCTAAAAACTTTGTTTCTGATTTATTTTCTATTTGATGACCATTTAATGTTATATTGGGTTTCGCAGGATTCCTATTCTGTATAGTGTGGAAATTTAGACATACTGTTTTTTTATAGTTTATTATGAGGCGATTATCTTGTGACCATTTGGTTAACTCTCCTGTAACGGAGTCAGCAGACTGCTGTATGACCTGTTTAGTTTCACCTTTTATTACGAGTGTTGTATCGTCCGCAAACAAAATTTCCTTATGCGAATGAACGTTCTGTGTTATATCATTGATATATAGAAGAAAGAGTAGTGGGCCCAAAACCGATCCCTGGGGTACTCCAAATTCAATAATTCCCTCATTGGACAATGTTTCATTAAGTAATTTGTTTCCATCATTTTTGTGTCTCAAGCTTACTATTTGTTTACGCCTTGTTAAGTAAGACTCTATCCATTTATTAGCTAGACCTCTAATACCATATTGATTTAGTTTGGTAAGGAGGATTTTATGGTCAACAACATCAAATGCTTTCGATAAATCCAAGAATAGGCCAGTTACATGTTCCTTATTGTCAACTAATTTCAGTATACAATTACTACATTCGTAAATTGCTGTCTGTGTAGAATTTTCCGATCTGAATCCGTGTTGTGAGTTTGATAATATTTTATTTTTTTCTGTGAAACTTATCAGTCTCTTATACATAATTTTTTCCACAATTTTTGCAATACCAGTTGGTAAGGTAATAGGACGATAGTTATCTAATTCATCTTTTGAACCGTTTTTGTGCACTGGAATTACTTTTGATAACTTCAAAATATCCGGGTAAGTTCCTGAGAGAATTGAACTGTTTATTAAGTGCGTAAGTGGATTTATTATATTTTCTGCACATTTCTTTAAAATTGCATCAGGGATGCCATCAATGCCAGCACAGAATTTATTTTTTAGCTCTTTTATAACTATTCTTACCTCTTCACTTGTGACATGATTTATAAATAAAGAATCACTGCATATATTTATTTTATTATTAGAATTTAGTGTATTTCCCTGTGATTTATTTAATAATTTTTGTGGAATTTCCAGAAAATAGTCATTAAAAGTGTTTGCTATTTCCTCTGGATTATTAATCACTTTATTATTTCTGGTCAGTGTAATGTTCCTTTGTATTTTAGCAGATTTTCCAGTTGCTTTCTTTATCACGGACCACATAGCCCTGTTTTTATTAGATGATTGGGAAATAAAATTATCATTATGCATTTTCTTTGCTAGTCTTATTACCTTATTTAATATGCTAGTGTATTTTTTGTAGTATAAATTGAATTCAGGTGTTGTGTGGTATTGTTTATATAATTTGTGTAGAAATTTCTTTCTTTGACATGAATTTATAATCCCTGTTGTTATCCAATTGCTAGTTTTGTTATTTTGAACAGTTCTTCGTTTAAAGGGGAATGCTATTTCAAAATAGTGTTTTAGGGTACTGTTAAATGCATTAAATTTATCATTTACATTTTCTAGTTCATACGGTTCTGACCATGTTTCCTTATTTAATAAGTCATTGAAATATGTAACATTTGATTCAGTGAATGACCTGCACTTTGATTTTACTCCATTATCATTATTATTGATTGTCTCGGATACTTCAAAACTCAGTATTTGTCCATGGTGGTCACTAAAACCCGGAGAATAGACTTCTATTGAATGGTGATATTTATCTGTATTTATAAAAATTTGATCAGGAGTGGTTTTACTAAATTTTGTTATTCTTGTTGGGGTATTTACTGTAGGTTTCAGTCCATAGGAAATTAGTAACTGTGTTAATAATTCACAATTTCTATCAAATTTTAAGAAATCCACATTTACATCCCCACAAATTATTATATCGAAATTTACTTTGCTCATGTTATTGAGTAACAATTCTAATTTATCTATAAATAAAGGAAACTTTCCTGACGGAGAACGGTATACGCATACAATTATTAACTTAAACTGCTGTATTTTTACGGCAGAGAATTCAAAATCCTGTTCCATAATTAGATAATCATAAGCTGTTATCTGTTCATGATCTAAATTATTTCTTAAGAAGATGCAAGTACCACCATGGCTAATATTAGATCTAGAGTATTTACAAGCTTGTATAAACCCTGGGAATTGAATTAATTCGAGTTGTTCCTTTTTCAGCCAATGTTCTGAAATACATAGTGCTGAGATGTCTTTAATTTCATTTTTAAGCATTAGATTTATGTAATCATTTTTATTATAAAGAGACTGGACATTCTGGTGGTAAATTTTAAATTTGTTACTTTTGCAAGCTTGTGTTGGTGATTTATTTACATTATTATTATCATAATTGTTATTATTATTGTTGCTAGACAAATCCGAAATACCATTGTTGCACTCCGTTAAATTTTACTTCAAAAGATCTGAATGCCAAACCTCACGTTTGGCTTCTTCTACCAGTTTCTCTGCTTCCCTGCTTCCACTCTAATTATATTACTGTTGAATTATTCTTACCATTTGAATTTACAATTTTGCAGATTTCATCACTAAGATACTCTTTTCCTAATCTATTTAAGTGTAGGCCATGCCGAGTGTGGAACTTCCTGTCTGATTTACTTACATCTACAATTTGGACATTTGGAAAACTCTTACAAATTTTATGAATTTTTCCATTTGTAGCCTCTATTTCTACATTTACACATGATTTGGGAATTCAATCGTATCTCTGTGGAATGTTTACAATAATGAAATTTGTTTTTTGCATGGATGGCAATGTACCCTTTAAATCTTTGATTACCTTTTAAATCTTTGATTACCTTTTAAATCTTTGATTACCTTTGTACCCTTTGTGACTGGTGAGATCGGTTACGCTGACCCAGTTTCAGATTCCAGGCTGAAAAAGAGAGCGCTGATAGCGGAAACATAGCATTGTGGGCGCGTGACGTCAGGTCAGTTGGTAGGAAGTGCATGGAGACTTCCCGATTAGCAGGCATGCTGGGAGATGAGCATCGGAGTGTCTGTTTTATAAATATTACGACATGTGAGTCGAGCCAAGAAGATATAAATGCTGAAGGGAATTTATATTTCTCCTTTCCCTGATTGGTAATGTCTTATGAGAAGCCTGGTGAAAATAAGGATTATTATTTGCACCTCAGGAGAAGTTTCGTGACGTCAGAGGCACTCACCCCCTTCACCCCACTCTCTTGGATGGATGTTTAGTCACGCCACCCCGCATGTGAGCCGAGGCATCGTGAAGTCACAGGACAGTTCGCTCCGTGAAACCTTCACGGTAAGGCAGTTTCAGTACAGTTCGCTCCGTGAAACCTTCACGGTAAGGCAGTTACAGTACTCGTGTGTGCAATGATCTTTCAAGAGAAAGAGCATCGTAAAGTTGGAATACAGTTTGTGGTTGTTATAGTTATTTCAGTGATTCTACACAGTGAATTCGAATCACCTTTCAGTTTGGTTCAGTGAAATATTTTCAGTTTTATAATATTGCACAAACGATCAGTGAAGCTTGCCAGTGCGGGCCGCGAACAGTTGTCTCTGTCCAGCTCAGGCTGTAAATCGTGGACTGCGTATTTGATCGCCACATACTACAGAACGCTTTCTCACATGTAAGCACAACATGCTATGAAATCAACAGGTTAGCATAGCAAACCCATATTCCAGCACGCGCTGCACAGTTATTATCGGAACGTATGCATCCTGTATTTGATGCTCAATAATGTAAATTACTTTATTAAAACGGTGATTAACCTACACTACAGTGACTTTGATAAACATGTTCATGCGCCTGAAATACTCGCGTACTATATGATTATCATAATCCACTGGACAGCAGATGTGTTACATACGACATATTCATGGTGACCATGGGGCTTTTCCACACGTGAATGAACAGTTGACAACCAGCCACGCGAACATTGTTATATGCCACTTTTAGTGATGGGCTATCATATATGATTTTTACTTCGAATATTTGCAAATACGCGCAAGCCATTACCGAGTGTCGTGCACTTCGAATATTTATGAACTATAGGGTGTTCCAAAATTATAGTCATGCAATATCAGCACTTTTAATACGATATCATCAGACTTTATTGTGAGAACTTATTAACCCACGCAGGAATAGACTTACAACACAGTAGCGTGAAGCATCGACCGTTAAAATGGGACCATCTTTAATTCCACCCAGCTCAGCGATGTGTTTGAACTTTATCGGATACGATTGTGAAATGTAACTATTCGACATCGAGATGGGGCATTAAGCGCTGAAGAGGCAGGATGGCCGAGCAGATTGACTATCCCAAGGGAGACCAGATAGAAGAATGCGATCCCAGATTTTGGACCGAGGCGACGACGATATCTGGAATCTCCGCCGATCTGTGGAAATGAAGACCTAAGCAATATTGGAATACCTCAGGGCACAGAAGATGAAGGCCCTGGTTCAAGCTGTCCCCTATTACACATTATTGGGCCAACTTAAGGTAACGTGACCGCCAACCTGAGTTTCCGTCGAAATAGGTCTCAAATAGAGCACATGAGTATAATATTTCTTTATTGATATACTATACATGTGTATAGTAGAATTCCCCCCCCCCTCTTCTACAATGCGTAAAAGCACATGAATTTAGGTTTGTTTTGTCAGTTGTGCTATGAAATGCTGCGTTGGTTTAGCTAATCGGGTGTACTCGATATTCGATGCCTGCAGACAGGTGTTTGCTTTCTTGATTTCCTATTTGTGAAGCTTCATACTGTCTGTTTCCGTAGACTCCCTTAGTTTTATCCTTTATTTTTATTTATGAAATTAGTGTGGGGCTTTTAAAATTGAATTTCTCTTTATTTAAATCCATTTCAGTGTCATATTTTCACTGGTCAGTATCCAATTAGGGTGCAGGGGTAACAAGTTAAGAATTTTATGGTTATTCCTTTGTCCTTTCTCCATATTTTTTGTTATTTTATTTCTTCTTGGTCAACTTACTTAAAATTTTATGTTGTTCATATCAGGCCTTCTGCCTAAATCCTTGTACCCAGAGCGATGATAGGAAAGGCATGCTAGGACTATAGGGACTATTTATGTTGTTTATTTTGGAAGCGACGAGCCTCCGTGGCTTAGGCGGCAGCACGCCGGCCCCTCACCGCTGGGTCCGTGGCTCAAATCCTGGTCACTCCATGTGAGATTTGTGCTTGACAAAGTGAAAGCAGACAGGGTTTTCTCCGGGTACTCCTGTTTTTCCTGTCACAAAATTCATTCCAGCAACACTCTCCACTATCATTTAATCCTTGCCCCAGAGAGTGCGACAGGCTTCGGCAGCCGGCACAGTTCATACCCTCGCCGCTAGATGGGGACCTTCATTCATTCCATTCCATGACCCGGTCGATCGACTGGAAGCAGGCCGTGGATTTTCATTTTTCATTTTGGAAGCGACACTTGTGCAATACCATTTATGGACCTCTGAAAACAAGATAGCCGGGATTCAGCACGCATCTCCATTTAGAGGCTTGAATCAATGGGGTAAATACGGTAAGTATGGTTGATGAATGCAACAGATGAGCATAATCCTCAGGTTAATAAACTAGAGTGGAATCTGGCACCTCTAAAATGTAATAACATTTAACTGACGTCTCTAATACGATCCATTTTAGCTGTCCAAAATATGAGTAAATCAATCCGAGCTACAATTATAAGAGATTTAACATGGTTTAAGCTGGATATGAATTTCTATCGTTTGATTACCGGTAATCTGATTATTTGTTGGAGTTGAGGAAATCTCTGATCATGACTGAACAGGATGACTGATATCCCCAGTTGATTATGAATATAATATATTTTACCATGCCAGATGAATATTCAAATTTATGGCTGATGATGATGATCGAATGTTTCTTTTGACTTCGATCCAGTGAAGTTAGAAGCGAGTAATAATTTTTCCCAACGGTATATCAATACAAGTCTGTATATAAATGTGTGATGTTTAGAATATATATTATGTCCGGTGTCGATTTTACCTTGAACGTACCGGACATTCAACCTTGGCTAACCCCAGGTTATGAGAGTGAGCCCAACGGTGCTGAGGCGAGCACGCGTGCGTTGGCATGATGTTTAGGTTATAAGAGGCTACCTCAAGTGGGGAAGGGGGCCAGAGAGAGAGCACAGACCGTGAGGTCCTTGTCGTTTGAGTGAGAGAAGGCTGTGTGTGCAAGGTTTTGCCGATCGGGAGATCAGGCAAAGTGGGGACCGAACGCTCGTTGACCGAAGGGCGCGGAGCTAAACGATACTCGAGAGCACCAGCTGGTGAAATCAACAATTTCATTTTGTTTAGAGTTTTACATCCAGCCAATTCTTGTATCCTGGTGGCAGCTTCTTTTGCTCCCTTGAGCAATAAACTGGGAGTCAAGCCTTCATTCTCTTTTATTGGGGATCATTCCATGATTCCAAAATACCCTCCCCCTCCTACTTCTTTGTGTAAGTGGCACGTTGGTAATCGTTGTGGAAGCTATCGGTAAGGACACGATAACGATCCGGTACTTGAGCTTGCAGAATCCCCTGAAACTGGTTCCTGAAGAAACCCTGGGCGGCGTATGGCTTAAGTCGTTGCCCTCAGGTGGGGTTACAACAAGGGTAGAGGTTACGGTGGTAACATACTGTGGTAGAGGCACCGACGTTATCGTAACGAATCCTGCCGAAGTTTCGTCTACGATCTGCTGCACGCTATAGTACCACAAACCCAACCCACCCCACCCGCATAACTAACTTGCATGCGCATGTATAAACCTACTAACGTAGATTTAGTTACTGGTTTTGGGTAGCTTAAGCGTCTATGAATGTGTACTTATAAGACCAGTGTATTAGGATTAAGAGTGCATATATTTTATTGTGGCATTTCGCACGTTGGTTTGAATGGCGAATCCATTAAAAGAATGGGTGACACTTAACAATTAATCCCAAGCCCAGAAGGCCCAAAGTCATTCTGAAAAACCCGGAATATATAAATGACCACAACGTTGGCTAGATCATCGCCCGGTTAGAGGACACAATATTAACATTAAGTTAGAACACCCTAACTCGCGGCTAACCCCTGGTCCACCCCAAAATAGATCACGCGTACAGGCTGAAGCACGTGACACGGATACACACTCCACTGACTCATTTAACACGAACTACATTAAACAACATGTACTTAAGACACAAGAAATTCACAACAATTTACAGGAGTTAATTGTTCAATTAGACAGCCATATCACCAACGAGTTGAATACCGAGAAACTTAGTGATATGGTCGCAGATATCAAACTAGTGAGCGCAACACTGAGCGAAATTATTTGTATGACACTGAATACATTCGAGCCCGCGCT
The DNA here is from genome assembly GCA_946902985.2 of Meconema thalassinum. Lineage (NCBI taxonomy): Eukaryota > Metazoa > Arthropoda > Insecta > Orthoptera > Tettigoniidae > Meconema > Meconema thalassinum. The sequence goes on from OX336395.1 coordinate 199,479,248, forward strand.
TAACGAAGAAAATACGCCACAGGCAACAGTTCCTGACAGTCAAGCGAACATGGCGCACCACATTCGATATCCACTATTCCAACCAGACAAATTCTCTGGCACGGATAAGGAAGATGCGGAAGAATACCTCAAGGCATTCAATAGAACTGCGCATATTAACGACTGGGCAGAGGCAGAAAAAGTCCGCCTGTTTCCAGCGAACCTCAAGGATGCAGCGCTGGTATGGTACGACTTGTATGAATAGAGCGAACCACAAGTTACTTGGAACAAACTCCAACAAGATTTCACGAAGGAATTCGCTCGAATCCAAGACAAAGATGAACTATTCGATGCGCTTCGTAATAAGACACATAGTCCTAATGAACCGCACAGTGTGTAGATCAATTATAAGCTGCAGATGTGTCAACGATTCAATCCGTTCATGGGAGAAAGAGATGAAATCACTCACATAATTAAGGGTATGAGACCCGCCATTTTAGATAAATTCTTCACGATGAGAAATGACACTCTAGAGCAACTGCGAGCTAACGTAATTACAGTTGAAGATAACCAAAGATTAGTGAACAAAAACATAGACTCAAACTTGCAGCAGGCTGGCGTAGCAAACATGCAACAGCATCTAGACCAAATAGCGCAGCAAATGGAACAAATCAATATCGCCATGGTACAAAACCCGCGGCGAAGAAATCAGTACCATTCGCCCCCTCCTCAAAATTCACGACGGGAATACCAAACGCGAACGCGTTCCACAGCTATGCAAACCTCAGCTACACAAGTTAGTTTTCAGTCGCGATCCAGAGCGGATCAAAACGACACTAGGGACGGCCGATATAATAACTGCCGATCCTGCTCTGCTTGCGGGCAAAGGAGGATTTTCAGAGCATCGAAAGCCCCTGCCTCAACAAACTTGTCGGCAAACTAGGTACGGAGCTTCCACGTAAGTTCATCATAAATTCAATTTCGACCAGTGAGAACCTCCAACAAAATTACAAAATACAAGACGTCATACGAGATGGGAACTGTCTATTTCGCGCAGTCAGTGTATTATTGCATGGTAGCGAACAAAATCACAATGTTCTGCGAAATAAAAGTCGCGCGATACATACATGACAATTGGACAGAATATGCAAATTTTGTCACTGAAAGCCAGGATACTTTATTTAAAAATCCTGTGGAATGCTTAGAGAAGGCACATTTGCATCCTCGATAGAGGTGATCGCCTTGTCAAAAGCAATAGAATGTATTATAATCGTGCTCAACACTGATAAGCCTTTATTGCAGTGTACAGGGTTTCATGCAGAGTTGCATTTACTTTTTACGGGAGAACCAAATGCTGGCCACTATCAGGCACTGGCTACGAAACCCACCCCGATACACGGCCAAGGTAGTCCTCAAACGAAGGAAAGGCCAGGGAACACGGGCAACGAACCCAAGATAGTCGGGGACAATGCTCATTCCGATGGTAACCCGAAAGTGCCAAGGTTACAATGCCAACCCCTTACTCGGCAACACCATACTATGGGCAAACAGCCGACATTGTACCTTAGCAAAACACGGCAGGACATTCACCGGGCATACAGTCATTACCCCAACAAGAGTGCTACATACGGACAGGCAGAACTTCCTGTGCAAACGGTGCATTTTGCCGACCACACAGCGGAGGACACCGCGAGGAAACACTCAGCACTTCGTAACACGACTCCCATACGGAAGGAGACCGCCAGCACAGCTGGTTCTCAGAGCACTACCAGTGTGACTGCTTATCAGCATAATACGGGCGCAAGGCCGGCACGCGAATTAGAGGTTAATAACATAATATGGTCAACAACATTTAAACGGCCACCTCTATCCAGTGACGTCAGACTTTAGTTACTTGGAATAAACAGCCTTGCTCAACACACTAGGAACATCGCAGTCAAAATTCAGGCCAGAATTAACGGGATTAACTCCGAGGCTCTCATTGATACTGGCGCTGGTATTTCATGCATTTCGCACAGTCTTGTGAACGACAGAATCATCCGACCGATCACAGGTGGTATCCAACTTGTTGCGGCAAACAATGAAGTTCTGAAAGTTGCAGGAACCTCCTATGTGAAAATACACGTCAAGAATTTCAACACATAGTTTTCAATGCATATGATTAATGCCCCTGCGGCTCCTTGTCTTATAGGGACACTTTCTGGCGAAGTATAGGGTTAAAATTAATTTTGAGGAAAGATCGCTCCAACTCAATACAAAGAAGGGGGCGATAAATTGTAACTTCCAACAAGAGAACCGTACAGGGGACAAAGAAACGGAAAGAGAAATAGCCAGGCTATCTAATATCAAGACGGATTCTATCCTTTCAAATGATATCAGTTTAGCAACCACAGACGACATTTCCCTACCCCCAAATCCATTTCAAATGTAGCGATTACATTTTCATATAGGCCATCCTCGCCGAAGTTATATTCATTCGTGAAGAAATCCATAATACAGCAAAACCCGCAGATTATCATCCCGGCGGAGTAAGTCCACACCAAGGCAACTAAAATAACCTTGATGAACTATGATGATAAAACTGTTCACATCCCTAGTAATTCCACAATTGGATGGTTCAATGAGACATCACAGGAAACAAGCCACATTCCGGTGTCAGGCTGGCATTGAACCGCACGACCAATTGAAGGCGTGATCTCACACCAGATCAGAAGTACGGCCTATCACAACTAATAGACAAATATAGCGACATTTTTGCACATCTATAAAACAGCTTCGCGAAACTAATTTAATAGCGCATCGCGTCAACCTCAAACATAGTACACCGTTATATCAAGCACCCTATAAGGTTAGCAAGAAAGAGCGACAAATAATTGACGAGCAGGTGAAAGAAATGCTTGATACGGCGATTATCGAATGCAGTTCTAGCAACTATGCGACGCCGGTGGTGCTAAGAAGAAAGACGGTTCGCAAAGATTCTGTACTGACTATCGGAGACTCAATAAAATAATTGGGCCCGACAGTTAGCCTTTACCACGCGCTGACAGCTACCTAGATAGGCACAGTGAGGCTAAGTGGTTCAGTACATTAGATGCATTCTCAGGGTTTTGGAGCATCCCAGTCCACGAAGAGGACAGGCATAAGCTCGCATTTGTCACAGAGCACGGTTTATACACATACCGCAGGCTTCCCATGGGGCTTATGAACCCATCACAGTGTTTTCAGCGTCTTATGGACAAATTATTGGCTGGAATTAAATGGAACTCTGTACTCACTTATATAGATGACCTTACAGTATTTTCCAAAACTTTCGAGGAACATTTGCACCACCTCGAAGAGCTCTTCAAGCGATTGAGGCAGGCCAATATCCAAATGTCATTTCGGGCACAACGAAATCAACATTTTGGGTCACATGGTAACCCAGAGAGGGATCAGATCCGATGATGAAAAAATACGTTGTGTCAGGGACATTCGGCCGCCCACGAATCTCAAGCAACTTTGCAGATTTCTAGGTCTCTCAGGATATTACAGGAAGTTAATTGCCCAATTCTCGAGCATAGCCAAACCTTTGATAGATCTTGCAAAGGGAAAAGCTCGATTTATTTTCAGAAAGGAACATGAACAGGCCTTTAACATGCTCAAACAGAAATAGATAACGCCGCCACTCCTCAATCATTTTGATGGAACAAGGCCAACATTCCTGCATGTCGATGACAGTAAGCATGGTGTAGGAGCTGCATTATTACAGGAAAATGCGCTCAAGGAGAGGCAACCGGTCGCTTACGCAAGCAGAAAATTAACGGAGACTGAATCACGTTACTCCACTATCGAGCGAGAAATGTTAGCATTCGCGTGGGCCATTAACCACTTCCGCACTTATCTTCATGGAGTGCATGTCACGGTCATCACCAACCATGCGAGCCTCACCTATTGAGACTAATTTATAAATCCCAATTCTCCTTTTAATAGGTTTATTCTAAAATTGGCTGACTTTGACGTCATTCACAAGAAAGGAATCATGCACAGTGATGCCGACGCTCTATCACGCATGCCAGTTTTATAAGCAACTGAATAAATGGCGAACGATTGTCCAGAAGTGCCACGTACGCTATTGTTAATAATGTCGGTATTCTACAGGAACAGATGAAGGACGCTCACTTACAGCAGACCAGGCAGGCAAATAAGCAGCCCGAAACTGCACCAGTGACGTATGCGTGGCTGGCCAGGCGTTACATTGACACATCAGGCATTCTGCGTATTAAACAACAGGGTAAAGCCGAGACCGACATGCCACTATTGGTTCCTGAGGCCCTGAAAATCCAAATAATCCAGGCGCATCATGACGACCCGCTAGGGGAGTAGTAGGGCTAGACGGATTTTGGATCAATTTCAAAGTCATCCATGGTTTCTCGTGGTCACGTGTGCCCCCAGGCTTGGGGGAGGGGAGGGGAGGGGTGAAGGGGGTGGGTATGGCCTGAGGTGGAGAAGGCCATGGTGTCCCGGCCTGTTCCGGCCGGCATAATGACTGTGGTGGCTGCTGTGGACCTGCTTTATATTGCGGAGGCCATGGGCGGAGGAGAGAGGGGGAACCGGCTTGAGATCGGGCAGCCGGCGAGCGAAGCCGAGAGTAGCCGAGCTGCTGAGGTGTAGGGGTACACGTTGGAGGGGGGGGGGTCCGTGTGGCAGGCATGCGAAGCCGAGAGTAGCCGAGCCGCACTTGGTTGGGAGAGGGTACTGCGGAGCTGTTTGTGTTCCCGAGCTGAGGCGAACCGAGCAAGCCTCCATAGCATGGCATGCTAATACCATATGTCCAGTAGAGAGAGTTCCAACATTTGTCACTAGAATGCGCAGGTTTAAAATGTAGTCAAATGAGCTTGCATTATATGTTTGGAGGTGTAACTCAGCGGATGAATGGCTTCTTAACGTGCTGAAAGTCCTGAGTTCAAATCCCAGCACTTCCAGTGACATGATGCTTTTATGTATCTTAATGTTGAGGTTGAGGCTTGTTTTGGGTGCTGTTCTTGTCGAGCCGAGACATGCTGAATGAAAAAGAGAAGAGTGATCTATGTATTGTAAAAATGGGGAGGTATATGGACTGTTGCCAACCCATGATGAGCTCTCGGGTGAGGGATTTGAACCCTCGCTTCCTGTTTAGGAAATTCGAACTTAAGTCGAACGCCTTAGACCGCTCGGCCAACCCGACAAGGAAAGGTTAAGAGGATGAAATAAAAACAAGAATCATTATACAAGATCAGATTTATTAATCCAAGAATTAAAAGAGGAATTAAAACCAAACCATTTGACATAAAGTTTATTACCATGTCTTTTAATCACTTTTTCAACAAGATAATGCTTGGGATACTGCGTTTTTTGAAGTTCTTCGATGTAGAATCCTCCTTCGATGGGCTGGTTGTTATGGTGCTGGATTAGATAAGTGACTGGATGGTTACGTTTTACTTGGCGAATGCTGAATATTTCTGTTATCCAGTTGGGCGTGTATCCTTTTGAGAAGAGTGATTTATGTTTACTGATGCGTACATAGTCACCCACACGAAAACGATGGCGTTGTGGGTCAGCTGATTTGAAGCCATGATAAATGCGATTCAAACGTGGAGTGTTTTTTATTACCAAACGTGGCTTTAACCCAATAGTTCTATGTTTGGTATCGTTGTAACGCGACACTAGAGTCTGCAGTAGATTAAGCCAGCGATAGGACCCTCTGGCTGTAAATTCTCGCCACATGTGTTTTTAACGTTCGGTTGAAACGTTCAACCACACTCGCTTTCAAACTGCTATAAGTGGCATAGTGATGAACGCCGAGTTCTTGCAGATAGGTGGAGAACTCCTTGTTGAAAAACTCCTTACCTTGATCTGTCTGAAGGAGGCGAGGTTGCCGTTTAGCTTTTTTGAATAATGCGTTTAAAGACTGCAGTAACCAGAGTACCTGTTTTATTTCGCACAGGTTCTACAAACGCCATTTGGGAATACACATCGATGACAGTCAGCAAATACTTGATACCATTGTTTTTAGTAACATAGGGAATCATTTCCACGAGATCAGCTTGCCAAAGCTCATCAATTCCTCGCAAGACAACATGACGTGGATAGATACGGCGAGCTGGTTTATGCAACTCGTGAACAATCGCCGTTTTAATAGGCGAAGGGGTATTGTCACGTGGACCCATCAGACAATAATGCCAGCATGACGAAGCTCCTCTTCTATTTCTACAATTTCACCTTCATGACCGGTATGGCCAGCCTGTTGGGATGCGTAAAGGAGCTGTAGGCGTTTAACCAAGTTATTAGGATCGTTCCTACAGGCGAAATCAACAAAAGGTTTTAACGTTTCAAACGGGACGCCGGAAGCTGAATGTCCACGGCGAACACTCTCATAGGTAGGAAACAATTTCAATATGATGGTTTTATATTTGAAACTTTTATTAGCATTCATTGCTTCAGAATATTTATAATTAGGTCTAAAACCATTTGTAGTCCATAAGATATTCTTATACGTTCGAAGATCGTCATCGTCATAGTCGTCTTTAGAAGGCATACGATTAAATAAGAGTTCTAAAAGACCTGGCGTCAATGTATATCGAACTGATTTAACAATCATGACATTACCTTTTATTTTGATCTCTGAGTCACCAATTCGAAAACTTTTTTTTTCATACCGAACACTGAAGTTCGTATCAGTTTTTCTACTAAATAGGTCTTCGAGATAGGGGGGGGGGGGGTTACCAACGGTCCAAAATGCTCTAACAGAATGCCTTTCAGGTGAAGCTAAGATTTCTGACAGAGTAGGTTTCCTTCTAGAGCTAGAGGGTGTTTCAGCAATTACTGATGTTTTCGGAAACTGGGGCAGCGGTGATTCTTTGGAGCTAGAAGACGGAATCGACGGAGAAAAACATCGTCAGCTTCTTCTTCTTCTTCTTTGTGATCTTCTTCGATCATTTGCGTTTCTTTCGATAAAGTATTGGGCTTCTTGAACGTTTTTTTTTCAACATGGCTTCCAGGGGTGATTTGAAATGTTTTTCGTCAAACAGCTCACTATCGGCATGCGTGCGTTTCAGATCGAGGAACTTGTACCGAATGCTATTTCGCGCACGGATAATGTGCTTCTTTAATTGGCTTCCTGCTGTTGCCATGATAGCTAAGCAAATAATGTTTGAAAAAGCCATGCAGTGCCTTAAATACGTATAAAATGATCAAACCCCATGCGGTAGCGTCCGTTGTTGATGTCACTCTGCTTATCGATAACAAGACAACCGTGGTGATGAGCGTTCCAACACGTGGCACACAGCTGTGTAAAGGCTTGGAAGGTAATGTCTGGGTTCACGTGATCATCGTAGACGTGACGCATTTTGCGTTCATCCTGCCGAAAGAGAACAATCACGTTGGCATTGTCGCGAATGAGCTGTTTGGGTATTCGGGAATAGGTTTGAGCGAGATAAAAACAGTCAATATACACTGAAGAAATTGGAAATTGCAACACCCAGAAGGAGCGGTGCTACATAGCTGCAATTGAACATGCAGGACGAGTGTTTGGTTGTGATTCGATGATTACACTTTCAGATCCCTCTGACCGCAAGTTTGGACAACAATCAATACAGGATGTGCCCACCACGAGCTGCAATACATTCATGAATTCGGCGAGGCATGGAGTCAATAAGGCCCTGGATCGCTTCCTGAGGGATTGTGCCCCATGCTTGCTGCACTGCATGGGTCAGTTGTTCCCGAGTTGTGGGTGGCTGAGGACGGTTGGCCAGTTGTCGACCCATCATGTCCCACACATGCTCAATAGGACTGAGGTCCGGGGATCTTGCGGGCCATTCTAAGGTTGTGATGTCGTGGAGAACTTCTCTGGAGACGCGTGCGTGTGAACTCGGGCATTGTCCTGCTGAAACATTCCATTAGCAATGTTCGCCATCATAGGGAAAACCACTGGATTGAGTACCCTATCAACGAACTGTCGAGGAGTCATAGTGCCCTCAACAAGCACTAATTGTGATTTTACATTAAAGTCAAGAGCTCCCCAGACCATAATGCTTGGTGTTGGCCGTGTGTGCCTCTCGACAATAAGGTTTGGGCTGCCCTCCTCCCCGGTACGTCGGCACACACGATTCCGGCGATCACTGCGGGCAAGACAGAAGCGCGATTCATCACTAAAGGCGACCCTATGCCATTCGTCGACCCACGTCGATCGTTCTCGACACCAGGCCAGTCTTACACGTCGCTGTTGTTGGGTCAATGGAACACCTTCTGCAGGGCCACGGGATCGTAAGCCAGCTGCACGCAGGCGATTGCCAACTGTTTGTTGTGTAACGTGGGGTGCCACAGCTGCTCGAATTTGCGCTGCTGTTGCATGGGGTTCCATCCGGGCCATCCGAATAATGCGGCGATCCTCTCTCAGTTTTCTGTCGCGCTGGGCCTGTGCCAGGTCTACGAGTGTGGGTACCTTCATTTGACCACTGCTGCCATACACGTTGTACCGTAGATGCCTGCCGGCCAACACGTGCAGTGACAGTCCTTAGCGATAATCCAGCCTCACACAGCCCAATTATCCGAGCCCTCTCAAACGGCGACAGTTGTTGGTAGCATGCACTTCTCTGTCGTCGAGGCATGTTTGGCGGGGAACACTTCACTGCACATACTGCAAGTCAACTAAGCTACATCAGAGTCCGTATACTGGAGGTGACTCCTCCGCGACCTATCACGTGGGGAGACCTGTAGCATCAATCCGATGGATCTGAAACTTTGATCGTTTACATACCTACATGGCATCGTTCCATATCTTGAAAATCAACACAAACGAGCAATGCCTTCATGGTGTTGCAATTTCCATTTTCTTAAGTGTATTTATGACATCCCATGCTAAAATAGGTATGAATGATAGCCTGTCGTTCCGTGGACACATCATCAAAAATCACGAGCGAATTCGGGCGAACATTATCCGGTGAGACGACATCTTCGTGCGCGAGGAATGTGAAGTAACCCATGTTATTGTTGCGAAGACCCGACATGACCTGTTCCAAGAACACATAAAGAGGATGATAGAGCGACTTGGCAAAAATGTAGATATTTTGAAATCGTACTCCGTTTAAGGAGGAGATTAAGGTAAGCAGAATATTGGTTTTTCCACATCCCGATGGTCCGGCGATGGGACAGCGAATGGAAGACGGGAAGAGTGAACCGTTCGGAAGTTGTCGAGAAGAGGCAAGAAACCAAATCTCCCACCAGAAGTGAATGTTGTTGCTTAATGATCTGCATATCAACTGAACGTGAAACTGGAAGAGGTGGTCTCTATATACATGAAGCATGTGGCTGTTTAAGATCTAGTGTAACCATGGATGCCTTTGGGAGAACACATAAAACAAAGAAAGGAAATGAGCCATCTGCTTCGACAAACGATCCAAAACATGATACAGATCCGGCTAATAAACGATATGTCGATGCCAATGCACTACCAAGCACAAAGGATGGTCATTACGACTTTAATGGAAAGCTATTAACCAATATAACAGAACCTCTATTAGCATCGGACGCATGTTCAGAAAGTATGTAGATTATTATCGCTTACGGCGTATCAAGGGAGACTATGAGGCACAGAATAAACGTATCATGGGCGTTGCAGACCCCGTGAACAATCAAGATGTGTGCACCAAAGCCTAAATGTTAACAAATGCTGTGGTGTTAACAAAAGAGGAAGACTATGATGTACACCAACCTCGAATAACTCAGCTGGCCCTTCCAACGAACGATACGGACGCTGCTAGAAAGGACTATATAGATAACAAGATGAAAGAGCTACACCGTATTGTACCAACCCTAACGGTAAATGGTTATACAGCGAATAATACACGCCTTGTACACGTGGCAGATCCAGAGGATGATCAAGATGCTTGTACAAAATGGTATTTGTTCTCTGAAATAGAGAAGGTGTGGGAAATCAGAGAGAACGTTCTACAGATGAAGCGAAAATGAACAGCCAATGTTGCCGATCCTGTACATCCTCATGACGTGACGACTATACGATTTTTAGAACAACGATTATCGCTTTTCATTAAAACGATGCCAAACGAGTGACACGAGCCGCTCGGCTACGCTGACCTTTTATCTATATTTCGTGAAACCATGGGCATGCGACATGTCGTTGGACTCGGGCTGATGTCCTCTTTCCTATGATCGACTCGTTATATTTTTCAAAAAATGTTTGTTTTTTTGTTTTTGAAAATAGGTGATAGTTTGAAAACCTAACATGATAGAACGTTGTTCAATAGCTTAAACGAACGGTCTCTATGTGTTTGATTGTCATAATAAAACTTCTTTTATCTTTTGATTTTTTTGAAAAAAAAAGTGATATTTTGGAAACTAACAAGTTTACAAATAAGTTTGACATAAATTAAAGGTCCCTACCCCCTCTACCCTCAAAATAAATTTCAAGCCTACTTTCCTACGAACATTGCCGATATCTCCCGAACGCATGATGGGATTTTAACGAACGAGGTGTTGTTGGCGTTGGGGTGACGTCCTCTTCGCTAAGAGTGTGTGTTGGTATGATTAATGTATTTTTTTTTTTTGAAAATTCTTCATTTTAAAATTGGCGCTATTTTGGAAACGGTGAACATGAGAAAAAAGTTTGTTTGACGTTAATCAAGGGTGGCTATGCCCTCTACGGGGACAGCAAGTTTCAAGTGTGTAGGAGGACAAAAAATGATAGCCTACTTTCTCGCAAACAATGGCGATAATTTGCGAACGCTTGATTGGATTTTGACAAATGAGGTGTCGTAAGACTCAAGCTGAGGCCCTCTTTGCGCTGAATGTGTGTTGGTATTTTTGAAAAAATGTTTTCAAAAATGTTGTTTTTGAAAGTAGGTGATAGTTTGAAAATCAAACATGATAGAACGTTGTGCCATGGTTCAAACGAATGATCTCTATGACCTTTATTTTTTTATAATATTTTTTTTATTTTTATGCTTTTGTTAAACAGTCCAATTTTGAAATTCCTATATTTTGGAAACTAGGAATTTTAAAAATAAGTTTGTTTGACATAAATGAAAGGTCCCTAGCAGGACAAAAACTATGCATTTTGAAACTTTGTTTTACCTGTTCTTTTTTAATTTAAAAAACGTGCTCGTAGACAGAGAGACGGTAGCGCTGGGAATGTGTAACAACGAGGCTATCACTGGCCATGCTGCATACAGGAAATTGCTTTTTTTTAGATATTTCCTATAACGGATGAATTAAGGCGAATATTTCAAAAAACCCTCATGGCGATTTTTAAAACATGCTAGTAATTGTTGATCAGTAACATGACAAATGATAATAATAATTGTATGAGGCGAATAAATAGCGTGGCTTTTAGAGTTGTTAACAACTTTTAAGAACTTGCTTTGCATGTTAGAACGACCAGCCAAGAAAGAAAAAATCCGTTTGGGGTCTGGCCGGCTCAAGCTGGCCAGCTAAGAGAATGGAATGTCAGTCAAGCTGACAACACTGTTGGGTAGCGATAACAGGTGGAACAATGTGGCAACTCTGTAAAAAGGTGATAACGGCTAGCCAGACGAGCAGAGCAACAGCAGGCAGGGCCCCGCAGAGAGGAAAGGGGAGAGGGGAAAGGGTGGACACAAAGAGAGAACAGGAAATCACGTGACCTCTGCAGAGCCTGCCAAGAGCAGTGAGGGACGAGCCCAGAGGACCGCGGGGAGGTGAGGGGTTGGGTAAGAGAGTATTGAGCATGTCATTGCAAATCGCACGTCATTCCTATGGTAAACGTTACTGTGTTAACATAGGCTGTGTATTATCTGTATAAAATAATTGCATTCGTGTGCTTAACCCCAGTTGGTTACTATTTTGGATACATTATATATTTACAGGTAAGTGTGAGATTAACACTGTTTATTTTATTTTAATGCTAATGTATGTTTAAATTATTATTATTGGTTTACAATTTTATTGATGGATTGTTATTTTTTGTTTTAGATAATTTGCATACTTGTTGTGGGGGACAGAAACCCCATTCCACTCAAGCCTACGAGAGAAGGCAAACGCAAGGCTTTTTTACAAAACCCAGTAAGATTTTTTGAAAATTATATATATAAATCCTGTTTTTTATTTTATTTTATTTATTTTTGTTTATGAAAGGTGCTATTTGGAATGGATATACTCATGGCGGTTTATTTCTTTTTAGAGTGTTGGAAAACGCTCGACCACTGCTGAAAAACCAAGAACGTGTGTGTTTGGGACCACTGTTTACCGGGTAGTCTACGGCTGAAAACTCTGGTGCGATTGTTTTTTTTTATAAAAACCTTGTCTTTTGCCACTGCAGATAGCTTAACGTAGGAACCCCTTGAGTCAAGCTTTAAGTCACGTGTCTGCTCCGGCCGCGTGTTGAATGTAAGAGAGAGTTTAATCCCAAAAGTCTTTATGGAATTATGTTTTGAAATTTTTAAAGAACAAATTTGTACAGCGCAAAGGTTGCATACTGCTTTAACCCTTACCCCTCGTCAATCGGGCGAGCCCCGACATCATAATTGTGTCCTCTACAGCTCGTCTGTCGTTTCTGCCCCGACAAATTATGACTAAGTAGAAGAGTGTGGACACATACAGTATGTAAAAGTTCAGAAATTAACCCTCTACTGCCTGAATTATTTTTCATTTGCGTTTGGTGTACAAAATTTCAAGCTTCAATATTCAATTGGCGTTTAGTGTCTTAGATTTACCAACAATTTTTAATTTGTGCTAATACCTTAACACTCGTATGTGATGTGGAATGCCATAATGGAATATATATATATGATCTTTTGCGATTCCTACGCTAAGCTTTTAACTCTCGAAGACCGAACATTACGGCCTACTGGCCATGGGTACGTATTGCAATGCGCAAGTATACTTGAACGACCGTAGATCGGTGATGTCTTTGAGGTTGAGTCAAAGGTACTCCAGAAGCTTGTGGTAACTGGATGGGGAGGGCCCACGGGAAATAAACGTTGGTTGGTACGCGTGGATCTTGACGGGGTGGAAGGAGTACCTTTGGTTTTCGGGCTGTTTTGTCGTATGTTATGAAAAAACCCAATAAATCACTAAATATAAGCTGTAGGGAGAGCCAAGAGAATTTTAATTCGAGGGGTAAGGGTTAAAGGTCAATACACAACTCGTGTGCGATTTTATTTATAAAAACAAAGACGGTGAGCATTAAAAACATTTTATATTTGCAGTAAAATGCAACAGCTTTTGATAGCCGATAACCTGAAAGATTGGTATGAAAGCCATGTGGTCAATGCCTTGCTATCAAAATTTGATAAACTGCAACAAGGACCGAGTGGTTTAGCGTTAAACAAAATCCATTACCTGCAAATCAACATTTGTCATTTCAACCCGTTGAATGCTGGCGGTCTAGCTATATTAAAACACCACCAGCAATAGCTGGTAAATATAATGAATCATGACAATGATTGCATCCTGTGGTGTGTGGCTGGATATTTGCAGCCAGTACAACATGATGGTTGTTGGCCAGGAATATACAGGGCCAAGTTTTATGAATTAAAACAAACTTTAAATTTAACTAGAGTATCGTTCCCTATGGACTTAAGCGAGATCCATAGGTTTGAACAAGATAACCAGGACTTTTCGTTCATGGTATTTGGCCTTGATGGTAATGCGATTGTGGGTCCTCTTTATGCCACAAAAGAACCGAAACGACGTCACATTCATCTTTTATATCTGTCTGAGGGAGAGGTGAATCACTATTGCCTCATTAAAAGCCTGAACAGATTGCTAAGGAGTCAAGCGTCCAAGCATAATGGTAAGAAGTACATTTGCGACCGTTGTCTGCAATATTTTACAACCCCTGCGCTTTTAGAACGTCATAGGGTAGATTGCGTTTCTCAGGAAGCGGTGAGTCTTATATTGCCACAAGGGTACAAGGCTGTGTTAAAGATTAAGGACATTCATAAGCGAGACACTGTTCCCTATGTGATATATGCAGATTTCAAAGCTCTTACCACACCCATGGCGGGATGTGAACCAGATCCCACCATCAGCTCAACCACACCCATTCAAAAACATGAACCCTTTGCCATAGGATTTAATGTGGTGTGTGCCTATGACCCCACACAATCCGTTTACAAATACCGTGAGGGGTCAGACTGTGCCAGATGGTTTTTGGATGAACTTGCAAAGTTGGCTCATGATGTACAGGAGTTACTCGACCACCCAGTACCCATGAACCTATCTGCAGAACAGCAGCAGCAGTATGAGCATGACACGACATGTCATATTTGCGAAAAGCCTATTTTAGTTGGAGAGGAAAAAGTCAGAGACCACTCGCACTTTACGGGAGAGTTTCGTGGAGCTGCGCGTAATAAATGCAATTTGAACTTTCCAGCTCCTCGTTTCATCAGTGTCTTTTTCCACAATCTGGCGAATTATGACATTCAGTTTTTGATTCGTGAATTGGGTCATGTCAACAAGGGCTCGTTTACCATTATTCCCCAAAACCATGAGCGTTTTACAGCCCTGACAGGTTGGTTGGCTGACTTGAGCATTCGATTTTATGATTCCTTTAAGTTTATGGCATCCTCGCTAGACAGTCTTGTGAATGGCTTGGATGAGGAGGAATTTAAAAAAATACCAGAATGCATTTTAATGATGCTGAGCAATTTCAATTATGCATTCGGAAAGGTATATTTCCCTACGATTTCTGCAACAGCTGGGACGTGTTAAAGCAAAGAAAACTCCCACTACAAGAGAAATTTTACTCGAAACTAACACGTAGTACCGTTTCCGATGAAGACTATGCACATGCATGCCAAGTTTGGCGAGAGTTTGGCATTAAGACGCTAGGGGGATATGCTAGGCATTACCTAAAACTGGATGTATTGCTGCTCACCGATGTGTTTGAAAAATTCCGTGAGTTGTGTCGGCACATTTACGGTCTTGACCCGGCTCACTATAATACTAATCCTGGGCTCTCGTTTGATGCCGCTTTGAAATACACTCAAGTGGAATTGGATTTACTTACTGATGTAGACATGGTTCTATTTTTGAAAAGGGCATTCGCGGTGGCTTTGTGTCGCTTAACCAACGCCATGCCGAAGCGAACAATGTCTACATGCCTGATTATTCACCAGACAAACCAGAATCGTACTTAATGTACTATGACGTGATAATTTCTATGGCTACGCCATGAGTCAGCCTTTGCCCTATGGGGAGTTTGCTTGGCTGACAGAGAAACAAGTGTCAGAATTTGATGTGAACATGGCTAGTCAAGAAACAGGCCGTGGATATGTCTTAGAAGTGGATATTGAATATCCCTTATCCTTGTATGATCAACATGCCGATTTCCCATTCTGCCTTGAGCAAGAGGTTCCCCCTGACAGTAAAGTGAAAACTGAAAAACTAATGGGCACACTTTACAACAAAAATCGGTATGTGCTACGTATCCAAATGTTGGTGCAATGCCTCGCCCAAGGCTTGGTGTTGAAGAAAATCCACAGGGGTATTTCTTTTGCTCAAAAAGCATGGCTTGAGCCATACATGCGACTCAACACAGAGCACCGACAAATGGCAACACAGAAGTTTGAAATTATTTTTTTTAAATTAATGAACTATGGCAAGTCCATGGAGAATGTCCGCAAATACCGTAACATTAAATTGGTGAATGTCTGGGAAGGACGTTACGGTGCCCAGCGGTACATTGCCAAGCCAAATTTCAAATCGATCAACATTATCGATGAGGATTTGGCCACTATTGAAATGAGTAGGACCAGCGTGACCATGGATAAGCCCATTTACTTGGGCCAAGTCATTTTAGACTTTTCCAAATAGGTCATGTATCGATTTCACTACGAGTTTGCCAAACGCCATTTTGAGGACGTCTCTCTTTTGCATATGGATACGGACTCATTCATTTACCAAATTCGCCACTGCAACCCTTATGTGGTCATGAGGCAGCATAGTGACTGGTTCGACACCTCTTCCTATAGCGCCGACAACGTGTTTCAGCTGCCTATAAAAATCAAGAAGGAAATGGGTGTTTTAAAAGATGAAGGCGGTGATTCTGTCATGACGGAATTCGTAGGTTTGGCCTCGAAAATGTATGCTTATCGCACCTTAGACTGTAAAGAAGCCAAAAGAGCAAAAGGTGTAGGTAGGGCAGTGGTAAAATCGCTCCGTGTAGATGACAACCTGGCGGTTTTACGCACTGGCGAAGCTATGTCCCATACACAGCACAGGATACAAGCCAGCAACCATCATTTGTATCTTGTGGAACAGAGAAAACGCACCCTCGCCTCCGTGGATAACAAACGTGTGTGGGCGGATGACATGCTCACGAGCCTGCCCTGGGGTTATGACCGCAAGGAGGAGGAGGTGTGATTTTTCGGTTTGTTCGTTTAGGGACATGGCTATTTTTTGTAACTCGTCGATTTAGTATTTTGTAAATGTTGGTTTTTGCCATTGTAAATAGCTAATTTTGTAAATAGTGGCAGCCCACTTAGGCCTTTTGCTTAAAAAAAAGTTCTATGCAACCTTACTTTATTTTAATTTTAAATTTAACAGAGTTGGGAATTGGAAAATGGTATATAGTTTGATTCTTTTAAAGCTGTACAAAATTGTAGTTTTTGTTAATATGAAATAAGTAATATTTTTTTCGTAACTTTAATTTTTTTTTGTAATGTAAATGGTAAACTTAAAAAAAGTTATTTTGGGATGAGTGCGCATGTCAGAATGTGCTTTTGGGAATAAATAAATTGGTTGTTTGTTCCCACAGGCAGCTATGGTTGTTGGAATGTATCAGTAGAGAGAAAGCAGGTGTATATGTATGACCAGATCAAACAGGTCAGGTAGAGTGGGTGGGTGGGGGGAAATTGTCACTTATATATCAAATGGTCAATAGTCGTTTTGTTTTCAATAGTTTTGTTTTCTTTCAACTGTAGCGGTCAATAGACATTATTTTTGTAAAACAGACTTACCTGCAGTAGTCGTAGACCTCCGCGTTTCTACAAACACTCAGAAACACACTGCATTATCATTATGGTCACGCACTCGCAACAACATCAATGACAAATCTTAACTTTCGACATACATGAAATGGAAAAACAGCAAAATGGAAAATCCATGTTTCGATATAATCAAAATTAAAAAAAACGCAAAACTTGAAACGGACATTTTTTTAAACTGGAAATGACCATGTGTGAAATATCAAAAAACTTCAAACGGACATTGTTTAAAAAGTGTAATGAACAAAATGGAAAATCCATATCAAAAACACAAAACTTGAAACAGACATTCTTAAAAACGGTAAATTGCAAATTGGCAAATGCCAATGTGTGAATTCATCATGTGTGAAATGTGAAAATGAAAAATCAGCCCATCAACATCATGATTTCTTAATTTAAAAAAAACATCGTGCTCTGGTAAACCTTTGTTTTTACTTAATAACCATAGGGATTGACACATGAAAATAGAATACAAACAAATCCCAATTCCTCACTCCTCAATGATCATGTCCATGCATCATCAACTTTCCTTTCATAGCACTCATGACAATCAGGGGTGCCATCCTCTCACCCTCTGAGGCATCACAGGATGTGAAACGTTGTTTAGCTTTTTTCAATAACAATTTATCTGCCACATGTCTTAAACCAGGATGACTATGGCGATAAGAAAGGTCATATTCTTTGCATGATCCAAAATATTAATGGGTACATCACCACGCTGCAAACGTTTTTCGAGACGAGTTCCAGGGCCAGAAAAACGATAAGCTGGAAGATGGATTTCAAAACGTAATTATTGAATCAGTTTGTCAATCACGCCATTGCCAGTACAGGTCTGGCATATCCTTTTCCATGGATGGTGAAAAGGTTTGGTATTCCTCCTTCTCTAAGGATGATGTTTATTGTTGTTGTTGCTTTTTCTCGCCATGACACCCGTGGAATGATTCAACAAAGTCTTTACATGGACTTTTATGTCCGTGATACAGTTTGACCAGTTGGCAAGTTCCGCACTGACGCATAGAGGGTATTTTTTCCATGGCCACCTCTCTACATGATCGTGGGTTTTCAAACGAATCGCAAGTATCAACAAACCAAAGATGCCACGCAATTTGATCCGTTCTCTTTTTGATAATACGACTATCGAAATTTAGAAAACAAGTCGTACAGGGGACCAAACTTATTTTTTGAAAAATCCAAATCCAGTCCTTCGTAGGGAAACACAGCTCCGTTGAGGAAAAGACGTGCATTTCTCAATTGCAGGTGATCAAATTGCGTGGCATCTTTGGTTTGTTGATACTTGCGATTCGTTTGAAAACCCACGATCATGTAGAGAGGTCTCCCTGTATAGCGGGCTGTTTTTACAGACCAACTGTGTGTGTTGGTGATGGGCAATAGCGGATACTCATGGAGCGCCCAGCTTCTAAATTCCATGGGTAGAGGCATATCTCTCTTTACCATTTTGAGTATGTCCAGTTTTTTTTTGCTATCGTCAAGGGTCACATGGGGCACTTTCCATAGCATGCGTTGTAGTTGAAATTCTGAATCTATGGGGCCATTGTCGGCTCCCTTGAGTGCATTATTATTACTCATGTCTCTCACTAGATAAAGCAGTTGCCTTGCGTTGACCACAATGCGCTGGTGATCTTCGGCAAAGCCTAACATCAGTTTAAGAGGTAAATATCCAGCAAAGGTCCCATCGGTGTGTACCATCCAGTCATTGGTCGAGTCAGGGCACCAACCCGCCATGCAAAGTGTTTTACCTTCTTCCTCACTATAAGAGGGGTATAGTTTCATGACACTGGAAATACCCACATTTCGAGTGCTATCCACCACGATATCGTTAATGACATACCGCACCTCAGAAAACAGAAAGGCAAAAGCGTGGTTGGCCAACTTGGATGTGGTGGGTGTAGAGCCATCGGCTTTGGTGAGCCGACCTTCAATCTGAATGACACTTTCATGCGGTAGGGTGTAAATATCTTGGTTGTTAATAACAAATTGAATTTCATCATTGTTATTGAGTCCAGGTGTTTCCAGTCTATGTGAATGTAGCAATTGTTGACTGTCTTGTGCATTATTGATGTGTGGAACTGTTTCGGAAATTTGGAGCTTTAAAATTAAACTACTATTACGATTGGATAGCCAATCCGTGGTGGACACATCTATGCAGATTTGTGTTGCCAAGCTAACTTTGGTTAAGAACTTGTTTCGGACATTTAAAAGTTCAAGATAAATTAATTCACAAGGTTGGAAATGAAAATTGTGCCGGCCGATCTTCAGTTGTCGGCTGTTTAAAAGGTAAGATCTGAGCATGCGCAAAATGGAGGCCGGATTGTTGGGAAGCCAAGCGAAAACTTGGAAACAATACTTCATGACGTGAACTTACGGTGAAAGGACGCGGTTTGTGGTGGCCTCGGACCACTACCTAAATCTTGGTCTGAGAATAAGGTAAAACTGTTGGATAATAATAGTAGGAACTCTAGAACCGTCAGACAAAATATTTATGACATTTTATGAAAATGGGATTTAAGTTTGTGAATTTTAAGAGGCCAAGTGTCGTCTGGCCGGATGCATTGAAATAACTTTCGATTCCTCAGAAGGACGCTATTCTTCTTTTTTATCAAGGCGTTTTCTTAGATTGGCTAATTTGTTCAATTTATATTTTTATGGGTCTATTATAATGTGGCCTAAGATTATTTTATATTCATAACACGCCTCCTCTTCTTTAAGCAGCGAAAACGAACTTGTTTTACTTCATCTTTCGAGATGTGTTTGGTTTCATTTTTAATCTTTCCATGCTGCTAATGTGAAATTTAATGATTTCAAGAATGTAATTGTCAGGATTTTGGTGTGGGGAACTTGATAGTTTTAACAATGACAAACGGTCCCTTGCTTTTCGTTTGTCAGAGATGGCATTATTTTTTGGTCTATTATGGCCGCATAAGCCAGCATCCATGCTGGTTGCAAAACAGTTTCGGAAGCCTATTAGAAAGAATGTAATGAGTAATTAATTGAAATGAATCGAAATGAGACTGTAGTAGTTTCGGATATTTAATTGGAAAAAGTTTTAAAGAATGTTATTTTGTTGAGAAGTGTAATCACGTAAATGTGAACAGTCTAAAATGCGGCGTTGCCATTTAATTTGGGATTAATGTTGGCCTCCATCCTTGTTTAACGCAGGAGAGCATCTCAAGTGACCCCCCCCCCCCCTTGCCCCCTTTAGCCATTCGGCATTGTATTTTTCAAACCCCTTTAAGAATATATTTTGATCTTGCCTTTCTGAACCCATGTTTTTGGGTGTGCATCAGAATGATATTTAAGATAGCTGGTAAAGACCACATCGGACTAGGGTAGCCAAAACCCTCCCTCACTTCCCCTTAATTAATTTATACACGGGATAGCAATGGTAGCATAGCAGTGGTTGCGATTTTGTGTAACCGGCTGTCTGGTATCGTCTGTTGCCGTGGTATTTGGTGTAGGATTATCTTACCTGGGTTCAGGACGCAAGAGAGTACAGTAACTGAAGGTTAACTAAGGTTAGGTAGGATGCCTACTGTGGTATTCTTGCTAATATGTGATTTATTTTTCATGGCTCTGAATGGACAAAGCGTTGCTGGCATTCCTCAGTGCGTGATCGCACTGACGACGAGTCAAATTCAGTTTTAATACTGGCACTCAGGAACATGGTCTCTCTATAAGCATGGTAAAATTGGCTGTTGGATTCTCTCTATTGTCACACTCTGTGATGTTCCGTACTACAAGCTGCTTCCAAGGTAGGATCAAACAAGTACAGTAGCTATTTGATTTTTATAGTTAGAAAGTTATCTATGCACAGTTGTTGTGTAAAGTGCTAATGGCTAATCGTTCTGTGTTCCTGTCAAGTTGAATGAAAAGTGATCTATCATTCACGTTTGAGTTTTCACGTGCTGAAAATCTTTCTGGCATGGGTGCCCTGTGATATTTGAATTGCTATTCGTTCTGGCAGTGTTGCCAATGAAATTTAGTAATCTAAATAATCAATTGATTTTTCTGTAATTCTGTGAGAAACATCTGTGCGCAGATAATTGTTGTCATCGAGTTGAATGTGTAATGTCTTGTGACATGTTGATAAGTGAAGATTTCAGTGAACGTGCCGGTGAACGAGTAGTGTACTGTGAGTACATATAAAAAGCAGTGTCGAGCTGAAGCTTTTTCAGGTGTGTTGAAACAGCGAGTTCTTAAAATTACTAGGTTGAGGTTATGTTGTTACTTCAGCTATTGTGTTAGTTGAGAAGCCCCGTTGAGTTGGGAGTGTTGTAGTTGTGGATGCAGCTGTTTCGTGCGACGTGTGGTCGAAATTGAAGGAAGCAGAAAGCAGTTCTAAGAAGAGCTGATCAAGGTGATCGTGTTTTGGTCGTGTGAAGTTTTGATCTTCAGTCGGTGGACAGAAAATTTTGAAATTAATTTCAGGTCTGGTTTGGAGTTAAGTAACCACACGAGTAACGTGCCAGGACTGCATGTATGGTTGGTGTCGGTGTACGTGTTGCTGTGTGAGTGAGGTTAGGGCATTTCAGGATGCCAATGGAGCAGTTCGGAGGTGGTGCGGAGATCGTGGAAGTGATACCAACCTAGCGGAAGTAGCCAGTCTCTGTTTGCTTATGATTCCGGTGCTTTCAGTGAGGGTTCGTGATGTCGACATTGCTCTTCTGACTCTTGATGTCGTTCGGGCTGGTGATGATCGCACATCATACATTAGTGTTTGAAGGTATATTTTTTTATTTCAGGTGTGTTATGTACTGTTTTTTTGATGTTTGTTTAGGGTTAGTGTTCGTGAGTGTGTTATTTTATTTCTTGTGTGTTGGTACTCGTCGGAGTATTAGAGATTTTTGGTTGTTGTTGTTGTTTTAGGGTTTGTTTGGTCGGTACCTGATTGGTATTTATTGCGTTGATGTTTATTTTTATGTGGTCAGTACTCGGTGTAGTACTTGTGTATTGTCGAGAGGATAGGTCGTTGGAGCTTTCCAGGATGTAACATGCCCTGATGTTGAGTTGCAGTTAGTCGAGTGGTGCCTATGACCATTATTAAGTGAAGGGGTATAAGCAGGAAGTCTTTTCCTGAAGGGAAGGCATATGAAGGTGAACGTTTTCTTGTCGCTGAAGCACGTGGCAGGTGTCGAAGCCAGTTTTGGAAGTGGGCTGGAGGCTGAATTGTGAATGCAGTGCAGGCGAAGGTTTCTTTCAGAATTGATTATACAGGAAAATTATTTTGTCTGTTATACAGACGTTGTCATGGGTACCTACGGACGAATGGTTGCATTAAGTGACCCATGGTATGGGTTGGGATGATTGACCCTAAGAAATGGTTACGTGAAGTGACCCATGGTGAGTATGGGTTGGGATGATTGACCCAGTGAAGAATGGTGCTGTTTAGTGACCCATGGTGAGTGTTGGTTGCGATGAGTGACCCTAAGAGTTGGTTGCTGTTCAGTGATCCATGGTGAGTGTTGGTTGCGTAGAGGAACCCTAAGAGTTGGTTGCTCTTTAGTGACCCATGGTGAGTATTGGTTGCGTAAAGTAACCCTAATAGTAGGTTGCTGTTTAGTGACCCATGGTGAGGTTGGTTGCATTTAGTGACCTAAAGTTGCTGATGAATTGGTAGTGCTACCTATCGTTGAGATGGTCGCACTGGGTTAGTAGCGGGATATTAGAAATTGACTCTGGTGAATTTGGTGAGGTTATGTGTTGTTTGAGTGAATGTTGTGTGGTCATGTGAGAGCTTGAAGACTTAAGTTATACGTTGTTCAGGAAGTCGTGGAGCTGTAAGAAGAAGGTATGCTTTGCAGCTGGTAACGTGTGAGTGAAATTGATTGGTTTGATTGGTCGTGAATTGTTTTGTTTCGTTGGGTGAGACCCCTGTGTTGTCGTTGTGACAGTGAGGTTAGAAGGTTGCTCGCTAAGTGAGGTCGTGTCGGGAGTGATTGCTACTAGAAGATGATTGGTCGCGGTTGTGAGTTGGATTCCTGCGTTACCAGAAGTTTGTGCACGTGTGGGTGTAGTCCTGGTGAAGTTTGGTTCACGTGGAAATTTGAATGCTGTATTTGTTGCTAAGATTGTTCGAGCGGTTCGACGCCTGCTGTTCTACCTTGATAAAGTTTAAAGCCATGCTTGAGAGCTGTGTGTATTTGTGCTTGATGTAAGTTGTACATCTAAGGAAGTAAATGTATGTACTGTTTGAGAGTACTCGGGAGGTACTGTGGTACCTTGGTACCTTTCTATCTATTGAGAGCCAGCTTGCCATGATTATTGAGGGATGGCATGTTTTTAAGTAACGCTGCGTCCACTTAATTCATTCCTTAGAATGTTAAACCAGGATTTTGGCTGGGAACAAGTTAGAATTTTACCCAAACATCGAATTGTGATGTTCGTTTTTAGTAATTGCCCCTCAAATTGTAAATCTAAACAAAGTTTAATTTGATTTTTAGTCCGTCGGTTTGAGTTCTCAAAGTTTTACCTGGGTCGAACCCTCTTAATAGTGAAAGGTTCTACTACTGCCTATGCAAGAGTTCATGAAGGCAGTCCTGAGGAGATTTCCGTCAGTCCAATGTTCAAAGGCATGTCAGTCACCATAATTAAACAACGACATGGTGGTTGAATCTGAGTGGAAGATTGTCGATGAGATGGCAATCATATGATCCATTATGGCCATCTATGATCTGTTCCGGTTGGTCACGTGAGTGATGTGATCACTCACTACTCGTGGCAGTAACTAGTGCACACGTTACTGTCACCATGCACGACACAGCATCAGGTGGAGGTGTCAGCCATTCTGCTGGTCGGAGTGGAGGCACCTGCTACCACTATGTGAAATGTCCAGCTGTAACAGTCCGGAGAGGTTGTATTGGTTACCTGGTTCCATCCTTCTAGCCCGTATCGTCGGGGATCATCATCTGACCCCCCCTAGTGGTGGAATCGCAGAGGGAGGCTGAGCCGATTGGTTTGGACTCACAATACTTCGCCGCCCCCCTTGTGCCCCCGCCGCCCACGCCCCCATGTGACTCCACCCCCTTTCTTCTGTCGGCGCCCCTGGTCACTAATGGTGACAAATCATTACTGGATCAAGAAGAAGGAATCAACATTTCAATACTATTATTTGATGACAAAATATATTAACAAAATTTCCAGTCTACATTTGGGTGACTGTAGCTATTGTTGACTGTCTTGTGCATTGTTGATGTGTGGAACTGTTTCGGAAATTTGGCGCTTTTAAATTAAACAAATATTACAATTGGATAGGCAATCCGTGGTGGACACATCTATGCAGATTTGTGTTGCCAAGCTAACTTTGGTTAAGAACTTGTTTCGGACATTTAAAAGTTCAAGATAAATTAATTCACAAGGTTGGCAATGAAAATTGTGCCGGCCGATCTTCAGTTGTCAGCTGTTTAAAATGTAAGATCTGAGCATGCGCAAAATGGAGGCCGGATTGTTGGGAAGCCAAGCGAAAACTTGGAAACAAGACTTCATGACATGAACTTATGGTGAAAGGACGCGGTTTGTGGTGGCCTCGGACCACTACCTAAATCTTGGTCTGAGAATAAGGTAAAACTGTTCGATAATAACTGTAGGAACTCGAGAACCGTCAGACAAAATATTTATGACATTTTATGAAAATGGGATTTAAGTTTGTGAATTTTATGAGGCCAAGTGTCGTCTGGCCGGATGCATTGAAATAACTTTCGATTCCTCAGAAGGACGCTATTCTTCTTTATATCAAGGCGTTTTCTTAGATGGGCTAATTTGTTCAATTTATATTTTTATGGGTCTATTATAATGTGGCCAAAGATTATTTTATATTCATAACACGCCTCCTCTTCTTTAAGCAGCGAAAACGAACTTGTTTTACTTCATCTTTCGAGATGTGTTTTGTTTCATTTTTAATCTTTCCATGCTGCTAATGTGAAATTTAATGATTTCAAGAATGTAATTGTCAGGATTTTGGTGTGGGGAACTTGATAGTTTTAACAATGACAAACGGTTCCTTGCTTTTCGTTTGTCAGAGATGGCATCATTTTTGGTCTATTATGGCCGCATAAGCACAGCATCCATGCTGGTTGCAAAACAGTTTCGGAAGCCTAATAGAAAGAACTTAATAAGTAATTAATTGAAATGAATCTAAATGAGACTGTAGTAGTTTCGGATATTTAATTGGAAAAAGTTTTAAAGAATATTATTTTGTTGAGAAGTGTAATTACGTAAATGTGACCAGTCTAAAATGCGGCGTTGCCATTTAATTTGGGACTAATGTTGGCCTCCATCCTTGTTTAACGCAGGAGTGCATCTCAAGTGCCCCCCCCCCCCCATTCAGCCATTCGGCATTGTATTTTTCAAACCCCTTTAAGAATATATTTTGATCTTGCCTTTCTGAACCCATGTTTTTTGGTGTGTGCATCAGAATGATATTTAAGATAGCTGGTAAAGACCACATCGGATTCGGGTAACCAAAACCCACCTTCACTTCCCCTTAATTAATCTATACACGGGATAGCTACCTCTAGGATATAATTCATCATGGGGGTTGACGTTTTATCCTAAATGCTGTAAAATTTGCTTGTCCTTAGATGTTAACGTGTATTCACGTGGCAAACAATTGACACCATTCCTAGACAGTGCTGTTGCTTTATACACAAACTTCATAGTGGCTTTAGCACCAACTTGTAAGTCGCTGGTGTGGTAGAATCTAGTTGTATGAGTTGTTGCTCTCTATTGATCTGTCTTAAAGTTATATTACTAATACCATCGACAGCCACAGAATGAAAAAACACCACTGGAGGATTTTCACGAATAATATAGCCATTGGGCGATGTTACAATAAACCCGGCCGAAGCCGTCGGATTTTTTTAAGAGCGTTAAAATGCCTCAGTATGCCTTCCTTCGGAGGGGAAGTAAAGCCGTCGGTCCCATGTCATAGATTTATGGCATGTTAAATAACCTTCCACTAATTACACCTGTGTGAAGCTAAATTGTATAGGTTAGGAATGTAAACAAAGTTCTTAGGTTTCTACGTTCGTTGCCAAGAGCCGACTGCGGTGGCGTCTAGTAGTCTAGTTCTGAACTAGGCCTAGTAGTCGTTGACGGTGGCGGTTGGCGGCAAAAGTAGGAACTATTTGAAAAATTCAAAGTTGCAGTCGTTACTTGAATTAAAAAACAGATACACACACTAATACAGCCATCACTAATACAGTTATCAGACAGATTCTACACACACCCAAAGTACACGGGGCTACATGCCCGCGTTGTCGCAGCCGCTAAACTAAGGAACCAACCAACCGATGTTACAATAAAGTCATAAAGCGAATGCGATGGTTCTTGATTGGTGTGCACTTGGCTAATAATATTACACGTCACCGACACATGATGGTCCTCAATGAATTTCACTTCATGGTCCGATTCATGTTTTTAGCCTATTTTCAATTTTGAAAAAATAGGCTTATGAGATCACCTTTTGTCCGAGTGTGTATGTGTGTCCCCCTAATAAAATCTAAACGGCTGGAGCGATTTCAGTGAAACTCGGTAAGTTCATAGCAATATTCCCGGCGACCTCGACCGTGCCCTTCAAATTTTGTTACGTCTCACCAATCCAACTGATACAAGTTTACCTATGTATATTTCATAAACCTGTAAAGTACAAAACGAACATGGCGACCAAGCGAATTTGAAATATTTTAATAGACTTTTCCGGTGAGTTAACTCTCTGAGCGCAGTGAAATGTGGTACAGTAAATGATTTTGCAGATTGTAATGTACTGCCATCTAACTTAATTCAATTGTTTACATAACCTCAAGATGGCGGCTGTGCGAAATTTTAAAATTAAGTTTTAATTTCTTGTGTCGTAATCATGCGATCGAAGTGAAAGTTTGCATAATGAACCTAGGCAATAAGTGTCCTTGAATGGTACATAACTCTATGGCCTATAGATATAACAATCCTAAATGGCGAGCTTCCGAAATATTTAGACGGTTCTCAATATCTATGAATCTTTTACAGCAAAAAAACTGAAATTTTTATGTTCATAGAGACTATGAACATATGTTCACCTATAGGACTTTCAGTAACCTGGTGAGCACGAATCCAACATGGTGGCGACGCGAAGTATAAATATTTAAATGGACGTTCCTCGCGAATTAACTATCCGAGTGCCCTGAAACGTTGCACGTTAAATGCTTACACAAATGTTGATCCACTGGCATCTAATTTATTTCAATTGTTTGCATAATCACAAGATGGCTGCTGTGCGTAATTTTAAAATCTCGTTTTTACTTCTTGTGTCCTAATCATGCGATTGAAGTTTGAATACCTACCACACGTACACAATATTCTTAATATAATAGTACAAAAATAAAAATCCAACCTGGCGACCATCTGAAATATTTAGACGGTTCTCAATATCTACGAATCTGTTACAGCAATTAAACTGAAATTTTGTATGTTGATAGAGGCAATTAACAAGAGCAGGATATATGAAAATTGGTTGTATAATTCTTCACGGAACTACTTGTTTTTGTTGGGCTCCAACACGCGTGGTTTAAATCCTAGTAATGGACCAATGGAATCGGGGCGTGTTTTAAAGTCAATTTTGAATGTAGAGAAAATATTGCAGCGATGAGTGTTGGTATTTCCTATAAGTTCAAACTTGCGCGTTCCATCGAGAAATGACTTTAATCCATATTGATTGATCAACACCACATAAATGTGTTCATAAATATCATCGATCGTATATCCACCAGAGTTCAGGGTGAGCACACAATCATCATAGTAAAACTTGTTGTTCACATTTTCACGTATGTTGTATATTGGATTGTACGATTCAAGTGAAGCAAGTCCTAAACCATAGGGATTTTCACTCAACGATGGGCGGGTAAAAGTCTAGGCTGACTTCAGGTCCACGTCCATGCAGTGTAAACGTTTTACTTTCTGCAGACATACTGTGGACGTTTTTTCTTATGCTGCGTCTTATATAAAAAATTAAACACAAACGTCCACACTGTTGGCTGTTAAACGTTTGCTCACGTTTCACATTATAATATATCTTGATACTGTTTCCAAAATAGGTCACTAGTTCCATGGGCGGCGGCTAATTCCCAAAACTGTCAAAGTACCATACAGTGGGTCCCTCTTTGACATAAGCTACATAATGCGTTCCTGGTCATCGGTGATCATCCAAATTGACAAAAGCGCATTCCTGTTTCCAGGGTCGTGGGGGGTAATTGGTTTCGCATAAACACCCCTCGAAATTGAGAAAGCTTTAGTTGTTTAGCTTAGCTTTCCACTTGTTGATGCGTCAGGGCATGTCTTGCTATGGCTGTGTTTTTTTTAATATTTTAAAATGGTGAAATCCCAAATCCTTGTTGATAAAAGGCTGGCTTTAAATTGGCATTTCTAGCCCCCATAGCAATCGCTTCCATAGTTTCATTATGTCGCTGACTTTCTTTTAGTTGTTACTAGCCCTGCTGCGCGGTTTTAATTGTTTTCGCCACTGCACTGGCACCGCCCAAAAGTTAACCCAGAGCAGCCAGACCGGCAAATAAAGCAGGTAAAAATCCCGCTCGTATGGGGACGGGAATCACTCGCCCTTGTTTTGAACCCTGTCGCTGACGGTTTGGAATAACACGTCTCTGTGCTGCTCGAAGGGCTTTCCTTATGGTCAATACATTATTTATTATTTTTTATTTTTTATTTCCCAAGGGCTGGTCCACGAATGTCTTACGCCCAGGCTTTGACAAAGACAGGGTCTTATTTTTAGTCTTTTTAGTCTTTCTCACCACATACCTTTGTTTCACCATGATGATAATGACCAACAACCTTTCACAAGAAAGTTTAAGTCACAACTAACGTCAGATTGTTATTTCATGGCTGTATATTGCAATTCCACATAAAGTGGGAAATCGTTTATGGTTTTTCCCGCTTGCTTTTCATCCCATGTCAACATGAGATGAAAGGATAATTCGTCACCTGCATTGACCATTTCATGATTATGGACCAACATCCTATGACCATTTATCTCTATTTGTAAATGGTTTTCATCGGGCATCGCGTATTTGATGTGAATGGTTCCATCATAGTGTAATCGATAGTGGTTTAAACCCGAAGCAAGCACATAGGCCAAGTGCTGGTCATGGACTAGCGGTAAATGGTTTCTGTCATTCACAGGTTTTTCATTTGTCAGATACACTAAAAATACAGAGCCTTTTCATTTCATTGGTCACGTAACGTTTGGTACAGACATCGTCTTCGTCTTGCGGGTCTTCCACGTGAATAATACGATGGTGATTAGCGGTATAGCCATTCACCGTAAGCTGAGGCACTTTGTCATAAAACTCATACACTTTGTTATCCACATGCTTTTTTGTAGTAACGCCTGTAGACACTTGAGGATGTTTTACATGGGTTAACCGCTTTCCCTTAGAGTCATAATCTCCCTGTTTTGTGCGTGGCACTACAGACCTATCCACATAGTGTTTATTAGCAGGATCTCTTTCTTTGTTAGGATCATGTATGGGGGCAGACGTAGCTTTGGCCATCAACGCACGTACAAAGACACCCTTCGTCAACCTGTAGTACGAGTCTACTGTTTCTATGACAAGGCCCGGTGCCATGTATATAGACAGCCTGCTAGCCTGTCTAAGCCTTAGTTGAAATGAAGATTATTAAGCAGCAAGAGTCATTCCCCGTGGGGGACATGGTTTCTCATCTCTGTCCCACATCACGTGAACAACGTCATGGTTTAATGTTCCCGTCTTCCCTTCGCTGCATCATTGTGGGACCTTCCGGCTGTGGAAAGACCAATCTTTTGCTAACGCTCATCACAGCGCCCAATGGTCTGCGTTTTCAAAATATTTATATGTTTGCAAAATCTCTCTACCAACCCCTCTACGTGTTTCTGGATCAAGTCATGTCTGGATTACAAAATGAGAATATGGGTTATTTTACATTTTCCATGCAAGAAACTGTTATTTCACCGGATGAGGTAAAGCCTGATTCACTCATGATTTTCGATGATGTATCCACTGAACGTAAAAGCATCATTCAAAGCTATTTCAGCATGGGTCGTCACAAACATATCGATTGCTTCTATCTTGGACAAACGTATTCTAAAATGTATAAACAGTTGATTCGTGGCAATGCCAATGTCATTGTTTTATTTCGCCAGGACGAGAGGAATAGTCGCCACATTTATAATGAACATGTGAATCCGGATATGACCTTTCAAATGCTTACTGAATTGTGTGCCAAGTGCTGGAACACTCGACGTCATGCCTGTTTGGTTATTGACAAACAAAGTGAACTCAACCAAGGACGATATCGATTAGGGTTTGATCATTTTATTTCTATTTAAGGCACTGACTCATTCCCTCTCAAGTCGTTTGTCAAGACACCATGGCGGTAGCAGAGAGTCAATTGAAAAAACATATTATTAAATAAAAAATACTATTCGCCAAAAGTTTCGTCAATTGAAACCATCACGTGCGGATCATGCTTTGTTTATTCAACAACATTTAGCACCTCCGCTAAAAGCCATGTTGAAACCCTCTTTCAAGCCATCTGAAACGCTACCCAGATGCACCACGAGGACCCTGAGGAAGAGGAACAGGGAGATTTGACTAGTGTTAGCAAAGTTGAGGATGAAGAGGAACAAGTGTTTACACCTCAAAAAAAGTCCCCACCCCTGGCAGAGTTTTTAAGAAAAAAGAAATCCTTGATTGTGGTCGAAACACCTTGCCCATCCAGATCAACTCCGTTTTCACAACTCTTGGCCACCCCTCAACATAAAGCTCAACTGAAAAACATTTTAATGAAATATTATGGATCAACACTGGAACCCGATTTTACCGATCTATTTATTGGAAACACAGATACCACGTATGGTGTTCGCTATGAGGATGACAGTTTTAAAATTGGAGATTCATCCATTAAATT
Organism: Meconema thalassinum; assembly: GCA_946902985.2. Classification (NCBI taxonomy): domain Eukaryota; kingdom Metazoa; phylum Arthropoda; class Insecta; order Orthoptera; family Tettigoniidae; genus Meconema; species Meconema thalassinum. The sequence continues at coordinate 199,510,177 of OX336395.1, forward strand.
TGCTCGTACTAAAGCTGCCATCAAGAACATCAATTATAAATTAACGCCAGGACTGTTAAAGCTGCTCTTCTCTCGTACACCCTCTTCCCATGATTATACACCAGTGGACCTTGGCAAATATAAATCCATTTTATTGGACACCCATGCCCACAAAAGACAGTATGATCCCGCTCAACAAGTGAATGCCAATATATCTCAAAAATATAAAACCATCATTGCAAAAATGTTCCCACCAGTCAAAGTGGTCGTCGTAAAGCATCCGCTTCGGGAGTGACATTTAAACCATTATAACCCCTTTTGTATGTTACCTACTGGCACTATCCCAATAAGCTCGTCCAGTGGCTACAGTTGTTGCATGCTTCACGTCAAGCCGGCCATACCGGTCACGATTGGAAAATTCAAGAAATTGAACAAGAACTTCGAAATGCCAAAATTATTGTTTAAGCCCTCACCCGTTAAAATGGGTATTGCTCACGAGTTGCATCGTCCAGCTAGGCGTGACTATCCGCGACTCAAGGTCATTTCACGAGGTGTGGATGAACATTGGCAGGCTGACTTGGTTGAAATGATACCCTATGCTAGCGTTAACAACGGTATACGCTATATGTTGTCCGACATTGAAGTGTATTCCAAAATGGCGTTTGTTGAACCTGTGCGTAGCAAGTCTGGTCCAATAGTCACCAAGGCCTTTCAACATATTATTCAACAATCCAAACGTCAACCTCAGTTACTACAAACCGACCATGGAAAATAATTTTTCAACAAGGATTTCTCCAGTTTTCTCAAATCTAAGGATATTCACCATTACACCACGTACAGCAATCTCAAAGCCAGCGTGGTCGAGCGGTTTAACCGAACATTGAAAACGCATATGTGGAAAGCGTTTACCGCTCAGGGCCCTTATCGCTGGTTGGACATGTTACCAGAGCTAGTGTCACGTTACAATGACACCAAACATAGAACCATTGGGACCAAGCCACGCCTCGTGACCAAAAATATTCAGCGACTGGATAAACTGATTTTCCCCATAAAAACAGCAGATCCTAAACGTCACCGACTGAAAATTGGGGATTTTGTTCGTATGAGCAAATTTAAGTCTGCCTTCAATAAGGGCTACACACCTCAGTGGGGGACCGAACTATTTCGAATTCGTCAAGTCAACCTGGTCAGCCCAGTCACCTATTTATTCGAGGACCTCAACCATCAACCTATAAAAGGTAGATTTTATCTCCATGAACTTCAGAAAAGAGCGTTTCCTAAACATTATCTTGTGGAAAAAGTGTTGAAACAAAAAGGAAATAAACTATATGTAAAATGGTTAGGATTTAACTCTACCATTAATTCCTGGATCAATAAATTACATGTTGTGTGAACCTGTACACATTTTATTTATTTATTGAATCATGTTGTAAAAGAGCCCTGTGTATGGCGGTCCGCGCTTCGTGTATGTCCATACATGTTTTGGTTTCTCTCTCCACTCCTTCACTCCATGTTGACAAACAACTCGTTCAGCTATTGGCTGTCATGGGTTCTCCACTCCTCCCCTCTCCTCAGGCCCCGCCCCCTCGTCCGTCGCCGCTTTGCAATGGTCACGTGATTTCCTGTTCTCTCTTGGTGTCCACCCATTCCCCTCTCCCCTTTCCTCTCTGCGGGGCCATGCCTGCTGCTGCTCTGCTCGCCTGGCTAGCCGTTATCACCTTTTTACAGAGTTGCCACATTGTTCCACCTGTTATCGCTACCCAACAGTGTTGTCAGCTTGACTGACATTCCATTTTCTTAGCTGGCCATCTTGAGCCGGCCAGACCCCAAGCGGATTTTTTCTTTCTTGGCTGGTCGTTCTAACTTACAAAGCAAGTTCTTAAAAGTTGTTAACAATTCGCCTGATACAATTATTATAATAATTTGTCATGTTACTGATCAACAATTATTAACATGTTTTAAAAATCGCCATGAGTTTTTTTGAAATATTCGCCTTAATTCATCCGTCATAGGAAATATCTCAAAAATAAAATAAAAATAGCAATTTCCTGTATTCACCATGGCCAGTTATAACCTCGTTGTAACACACGCCCAGCGCTACCGTTCCTCTGTCTACGAGCACGTTTTTTAAATAAAAAAAACAGCTAAAAAGTTTCAAAATGCATAGTTTTTGTCATAGAGACTTGAAATTTATTTTGTGGGTAGAGGGGGGTAGGGATTTTCATTTATGTCAATCAAACTTATTTGTAAAATTCCTAGTTTCCAAAATACAGGAATTTCAAAATTGGACTGTTTTAGAAAATGCATAAAAATAAAAATAAATATTTAAAAAAAATAAAGGTCATAGAGCTCATTAGTTTGAACCACGGCACAACGTTCTATCATGTTTGATTTTCAAACTATCACCTACTTTCAAAAATACAATTTTTGTAAACATTTTTGAAAAATACCAACACACATTCGGCGCAAAGAGGGCCTCAGCTCGATTCCTACGACACCTCATTTGTCAAAGTCCAATCAGGCGTTCACCAATTATCGCCATTGTTAGCGAGAAAGTAGGCTATCTTTCTTTTCCTCCTACACACTTGAAACTTGCTGTCCACCTAGAGGGCATAGCCACCTTTCATTAACGTCAAACAAACTTTTTTCTCATTTTCACCCTTTCCAAAATAGCGCCAATTTCAAAATCAAGAATTTTCAATTTTTTTAAATACCAACACACATTCTTATGAAAGAGGACGTCACCCCAACACCAACAACACCTCGTTCGTTAAAATCTGATCATGCGTTCGGGAGATATCGGCAAAGTTCGTAGGAAAGTAGGCTGTTGCTCAGAACTCCCCGTCTAGCATTACTACTGTCAAGTTTTTATCCTAGAGACTTGCAATTTATTTTGGGGGTAGAGGGGGTAGGGACCATTAATTTATGTCAAACAAACTTATTTGTAAACTTGTTAGTTTCCAAAATATACGAATTTCAAAATTACCCTTTTTTTTTCTTCAAAAAAAATCAAAAGATAAAAAAAGTTTTCAATACTCATAATGTTGAATTTTGGGCTTATGCCGTGTTTTATTATATTAATATTCGAAGCGTTTCGAAAGAAGCCATGTCTTTCTTCGTCAGGAATAATCTGGAATACGACAATGATTGCTAAGAGAAAGCAACAAAGAACATATAGAAGGTGCCCAAAGATGGACGCCATTATAGCCCCATGCTAGGGACAACGGAAAGCAGCAGTGAATTACTTTCTCAGGGTTCTGATAATAGGTAGCCAGGATTCACTGAGATTGTAGCCGGTGTCGCGGTTGAAACTATCTGGGTGTTTACGTATTTCAACCGCCTCCCTGATGATTCTGGGACGATATTGCTTTATACGGGCAAGAACATCCACTCCTTGGAACATGACATCATGGCCAGGTGTTAAAGCATGATCGGCAACAGCTGATTTATCAGGTTGAATGAGCCTGATACATCTGTTATGTTCCTTAATTCGAGTGCATATTGTTCTCGAAGTCTGCCCGATGTAAACATTGCCACAAGTACAGGGAACTCTGTAGATACCCGGTTGTTGCAATTTAGGCAAACTGTCCTTAGTTGGTCGCAGGAGTTGCCTAATCTTAACAGAAGTTCCAAATACAGTCCGTATGTTGTACCGATGTAGGATTTTAGCAATACGATCCGTCGTGTTATGTATGTACGGAAGGTAAGCAGTTCCTCTTACATCTCTTTTCTCAACTGACGTCCTATTATTATTTGTTGGTTTCAGAACCGTAGAAATCAAAGCCTTGCTATAACCGTTGCTCTCAAAGGTGGTTCGCAAGGTGTTAATTTCTTCTTGTAAAGAAGACACTTCACAAATCCTTCTAGCCCTGGTAGTTAGAGTTCTAAGGATACCATGTTTCTGGGCAGGGTAATGGTGAGAACTTGCGTGGAGATATCTATTGGTGTTTGTTGGCTTACGAAAAACGCTGTGTCCTAAAGATCCATCCTCTTTCTTGGTGACGAGAACATCTAAAAAAGGTATTTTGCCGTCAGATTCCTTTTCCATTGTGAAACAAATAGAAGGATGCTGGAGATTATGGTGATGCAGGAAATGGCTAAGATTTTGCTCACCTTCCGTCCAAACAACGAACGTGTCATCCACATAACGCCACCAGATCTTCGGTTTGAAAGGAGCCGACGACAAAGCTTTCTCTTCAAAGTTCTCCATGAAGAAATTTGCCACAACAGGAGAGAGAGGACTACCCATGGCCACGCCATCAGTCTGCTCATAAAAATTCCCATTCCATAGAAAGTAGGAGGAGGTCATGCAGTGATAAAAAAAAGTCTTTGATGTCTTCAGGAAAAAAGCCATTAATGAGAGACATAAAACCATCAATAGGTACTCTCGTAAACAGAGACACCACGTCGAGACTCACTAGGATATCACCCGGCTGAAGTGTTATAGCTTTCAACTTTTCCACGAAGTGTGTGGAATCCTTAATGTACGCAGGCGTGTTACCCAGAAGCGGCTGAAGTAGTCTATTTTGAAAGGGCATATGTAGGAGAACGAATCGTACTAACAATAGGTCTAAGAGGAACATCTTCCTTATGTATTTTAGGAAGACCATAGAGTCTCGGAGGAATAGCATCCCCTGGAAGGAGAGTCTTCGCTGCATCCGCTGGAATAGATGATTGCTTGTTCAATTTGACGGTGACATTTGAGTAGCGAGTAGTAGGATCACGACTATTAACCCTATATACAGGATCTGATAACGAAGACGAGATCTTGGAATCATAATCAACCTTATCCAACACGACTGTCGCGTTACCCTTGTCAGCGGGGAGAACGATAATAACAGAATTGTCCCTTAGATCTTTAAGTGCCCGGCTTTCGCCTTGTTTTAAGTTGGTATTAGGTGGCTTAGCGGTCTTGAGAACTCTGGAACAATCTTGCCTGGCTTTCTCGGCCTCTTCAGGTGTGAGGTGATGTACCGAGGATTCTACAGATGTAATAAGTTCTTCAATAGGAATTCTTCTAGGCGCTACAGCAAAATTGAGACCTTTAGCGAAAACTGCCTGTTGGGTATCATTTAGGGGCTTGCTGGACAAATTTACGACAACCTTGTTAGCATCAAGTCTAATGGCTTGAGATTTCTGCAACTGACATAACCTAACATATTTGGAAATATGTCTTTCCCTCACCTGATCCAGTACGCTGTTAGCTTGCACTGGAAGAAATACGATCAAAGATCATCCATAATTCCTCACTTACGAAGTTCGAGAGGCGTAGATGTAGCTGTAGTAACTCCCTCGAAATAAAATCCAACTGCTTACGAGTATGCTGTAACCTCTCTATCAATAACGCCTTGCTTGCACGACGATAGATTCTCGTTGCCTTAGATGTTCTGAAGGTATGCTTCAACATAACAAAATTCGGTAGAATATCATGATCCCGGCATCTTAGGAGAAAAGCGAGTGAAGAGATTAGACACACCTTCTTGCGTCGTAACCTACTAAATCTAGACATCAGTCGGAAAATATCCTCCCCATAGAGGTTTCTAATATTGTCATTTAGACTTTCACGGCCCGTGTTACAATTCATAATGTGGAATTTTGGGCTTATGGGCTTATGCCGTGTTTTATTATATTACTATTATAACAATCAAACACATAGAGACCGTTCGTTTAAGCTATTGAACAACGTTCTATCATGTTTGGTTTTCAAACTATCGCCTATTTTTTTAAACAAAAATTTTCAAAAATTTTTGAAAAATATAACGAGTCGACCATAGGAAAGAGGACATCAGCCCGAGTCCAACGACATGTCGCATGCCCATGGTTTCACGAAATATACATAAAAGGTCAGCGTAGCCGTTAGAACTCTCACTGCTCCCCTACTAACATATGAGATAGATTTCATTAGAAAGCTAACTATTGCAATGGGTCCCATGTTTCGACTTCCGGAGAATTTCGACATATCTTCGCGTTTCACATCCCCCAGACCCCAAAACCACCGTCAGTTCAAAAGTTTATATATATGTATATCAGTTTCTTGTGGACACGATAACTGTCGTAATTTTGCCCCAATCAGTTTGAATTTTTTACATACTAAGTATCCCATTAAAATCTCGGTCGAGTTCGTTAATCGGCAAAATCGGTCGAAGGGGGTGAAAATGGGGGGCTTTTTTTGAAAAAGTGAAATTTCGCTATAACTCTTTTAATACGTGAAATATCGAATCCATTCAAAGTTCATAATATGTGCCGGATAAGTGCCAAAAATTTATGTCAAATACGTTTTTTGATAGTATCAACCATTGACCAAAGGGGTGGAAAAAAGTGGTTTTTTCGGGAAACATTAATCATATCTCTCTTAATAGGCACAATATCAAAACCGTACAAAATGGAAAATATTCCCCTAATAATTACCTAAAACTTTTGTCTGAATGTTTTTTTTGATATGACCCACCATTACGCCAAGGGATCAGAGAAATGATTTCGGAATTAAAGAAAATGCCAAGTGCCATCAGAGGTTACCATGACAACGCTTCTAAATTGATGAGGGATGAGCTATCAGAGGTTGCCAAGACAACGCCATTGACGAGATCACACTCATTTTTAGCCTACTTTTCACACTTTGCAAAAATTAGGAAAAAGTAGACTTATGAGATCGATCCGGGAAAATGTCTGTCTGTCTGTCCTTCTGTCTGCCTGGCTGTGTGTGTGTGTCCCCCCTATCAACTCCTAAACGGCTGCAGCAATCGAAACCAAATTTAGTATGAGTAAAGATGTATACTGGAATATCTCAGGCCCATATTTGAAAAAGATGTCAGTGCTACCAACTGCTAAAAAAACGCAGTAGAAATGTGAGCTCCATGTTGGATATCTTGGAAGGTATACATGGGAGCTATTACAAAATTGGCACACATGTAGATAATACTATTTTAGTTTAATTTCCAGGAGGCCATACATGACAGTGTTGCCAAAATAATTTTAAGCCTTCTGATAGGTCCAATTTTTAAATGCATATAACTTCTACACTATCAATTGGGTTTCAACCAAATTTTGTATGTAATATGTATACATAAACAGATATGACTGAGTGTATTCTTAAGAGCCACCAGGGCTGCCAACTGTTAATAATTGCTCTCTCTATTTTTTTTATCCAAATACCAATATATCAGAAAGTATGCAAACCGACAGCTTTAAACTATGCACACGTATATTACCTGACATTTTATATTAATTTAGAGTAACTTATATACGTCAGTTCTACCAACATGATTCTAAGCCTGCTGATAGGACCAATTTTTAAATACATTTAACTTCTATACTGTCAGTTGGATTTCAACCAAATTTCGTATGTGCTATGTGTAACATAACAGATATGACTATGAGTATTCTTAAGAGCAATCAGGGCTGCCAACTGTTAATAAATGGTGTCTATATTTTTTACCCTTATATCAATATATCAGAAAGTAAGCAAGCCAACAGCTCTATACTTTGCACACGTATAGCAGCTGACATTCTAGATTAAATTGGAGTAATTAATATATGTCAGTGCTGCCAGCATGATTCTATGCCTCATGATAGCTCCAATTTTAAAATACATGTAACTTCTATACCAACAAATGGATTTCATCCAAAATTGACACAAAGAGATATAATAATATTTCAGATTATTTCTGACCAGCACTCGCATGACATTGTTGCCAACATTATTTTACGTGTGTCCTTTGGACTTCAACCAAATTTTGTATTCTGTACCTTAAGAGATGGAATTAAGAATATATATTCAGTCACCAGGGCTGCCAACTGTATTGCTCTATTAGGCTACTTTATGCCTAGTATACAGTATTTCGAACTAATTAAGACATTTCGATATTACCAACTTAATTTCGTCATTATTCTAGATAGGTTCATATACTGTAGATTAATCATTGGCATGAATCTTAATTTTAAGAAAAGTAGGCTCTTTAGTTCGTCACGGAACTTCTTGTTCCATCTGACTATGAGGGAAGCGGCTAACTGGTAGCATGCTGAACTTCTATGCCCAAGGTCGCTGGTTCAAAGCCGGCCAAAGTCGCCGGATTTTCTAAGAGCGCTAAAAAACCCTCAGCATGCTTTCCTTCGGAGGGGAAGTTACAACGTTCGTTGCAAGTTGCAGGTTGCGGTGGCATCTAGCAGCCAAGTTCACAGCTAGGTGTCGTTGACGGTAGTATTTGGTACAAAATTAGGTACTACTACTTAAAATTGACCGTCTGCAGACCTTACCTGAATTACAGACTAATACAGTCATCACAATTAACACCGTTTATCAGACAGATTCTACACACACCCAATGTACACGGGGTTACATGACCACGTTGTCGCAGCCCCTAAACTGAGGAACCAAGATAGCGGGTTCAAACCCGGCCGAAGCCGTCGGATTTTTTAGAGCGTTAAAAATCCCTCAGTATGCCTTCCTTCGGAGGGGAAGTAAAGCCGGCGGTCCCATGTCATAGATTTATGGCATGTTAAAGATCTTTCCACTAATTACACCTGTGTGAAACTAAATTGGATAGGTTAAGAATGTAAACAATGCTCTTAGGTTGCTACGTTCGTTGCCAAGAGCCGACTGCGGTGACGTCTAGTAGCTAGTTCTGAACTAGGCCTAGTAGTCGTTGACGGTGGCGTTTGGCGGCAAAAGTAGGAACTATTTGAAAATTCAAAGTTGCAGTCCCTACTTGAATTAAAAAAACAGATACACACACCAATACAGTCATCACAATTAACACCAGTTATCAGACAGATTCTACGCACACCCAAAGTACACGGGGCTACATGACCGCGTTGTCGCAGCCCCTAAACTAAGGAACCAACCAACCAACCAAACTGAGGAACCAACCAACATCTATGCGGGGGATAAAATTTTGCGTGAAGAAGTAACATACTGTTAGATAGTTACACATTAGTTTCAAACCTTGCATAAGGACAGTGTGATCACAAGTATAATAAAAATGAACCCCAAATGACAAGAAGGTTACCATCCCCATAAGACAATAAAATGTTAAAAATATGCATAGAAAGACGAAAAAAAGTTAATTAACCGCCAATTTTAAAATACTTTCTCGCAATAAATGAGGTCTGATCCTCCTACGAAAACCTGCTTATTTTGCCTATTATAGCCTATCCCTAGTTTGCCCGGTGAAATCTACCTCCGCCTTCCGGCGTGCCGAGAGGATTTTTTTTTTTTTTTTTGGTTCACATTGTAAACCGACAACCGGTTGAAGACCCCATTAACCTCACCTATATACTACGTTCGGGGTATAGCAATTACCGTTTACTATATGATGGTGCCATTCGTGTTATTGAGTATGCACCAGATTTCAAACATTTAGATTTATTATTAAACGGTAGTATTATATCAACATCACTCATCGAACTTGCGGTGAAAGCCGAGGACAAATTATCCTTTCAACTGAAACAGTCGTCTGAAGAAAAAGAGGCGGGAAAAACAAACGATTTTCCGCAGTTTAGAGAACTGGAATATACGGTACCGCCACCATCGATTGAATAATTGCAGGTTCTCTTCCCGAGGAGCGTTAGTTGTATTCTATACTTTAGAGTGTGAGGTTGTCTTCTTCCTTGGTCGCGATGGTGAAACAGAGATATGTGGTGAAGGAGAGGAAGAAGTTGTCAAGAAAGGGAGGCTTTAAAGCTATTCTCCATGCGGCACGTCAGGCTTCGCGCGGAGAAACAAATAGCGAGTTGGCCTTTAAGAAAGCACTCCGAGCAGCACGATTGCATGCGAATTCCAAAAGTAAACTAAGTTTTAAAAAACGTGCCCGAGTTATTGCTGTACCGAAACGAGGTGGATTTTTACCCGCGCTGTTCGCTGGACTGGCAGCTCGGGGTTCACTTCTTGGTGGAACGAATGCGGTAGCGCGAACGGTGAAAGCTGTCGAGGAGGCGAAGCAACAGTTGAAAGAAAGTGAGAGGCATAATAAAACTATGGAAGCTATAGCACTGCGTGGCAAGGGTGTGAACATGAAGCTAGCACCCTATAAAAAAAAGGACCCTGCATTTACATGTCGCAAAAAAACGGTTAATCGATGCACTGCCACAGCGAGCCATGACATATGAAGTAATAAAATATGCAAATCAGCTGAAGATTGCACACTTTCGAGGTGTATTTATGCGCAATCGATTACCTTCTCGACCTTGGAAGCGTGAGAGTGCAGTTATTAATTTGGATGACAGTCATGGACCAGGAACACATTACGTGGCTACGTCAAGCATGGTCGCACCGTGTGGTACTTTTGACAGTTTTGGAAACCTTCCTCCCCCGACAGAGCTTGTTCGCTATTTCGGAAGCAGTGCAACAATAAACTATAATATGAAACGAGTACAAAATTTTAACACTCAACACTGTGGTCGCCTCTGTCTGACCTTTCTATATAAGACTCAGCGCAGGTGGTAACGCGAGCAGTATAATGGCAGAAAGTAGAACGTTTACAGTGCATGGACAAGGAGCTGAAGTAACCGTTGTCTTTTATCCTCCTATTGAATTGGGACAACGACCCTACGTGCTGGGACTTGTTCCGTTTAAAGGTTATTTATTTATTTACATATGTTTTGCCCTCATTGGAGCACTTAACCAAAACAAGTATATACACGTCCCAAAAACAATATTAAAGATTCAGCTTCTTATTTTTCTTCTTTTCCCAAAAATTTTCATTCTAGTCGACCTTGCCGCTCTTTAAGGAAAGTCGGATGTTCTTGTTTTTCAAGATATTCTTCTCATCTTTGTCAGCAATTTCGGACATTGTCAAGCCGAGTTCAACCAGATCATTTTGAATTTCCATAAACCAAGAGTTCTTTGTTTTACTTTTGAAAAAATAATTAAATAATACTTTTAATTGTCTGGTATCCGGCAGACGTGAGATATGACCAAAAAAAAAAGCAATTCGCCTTTTTCGCATAGTATCGACTATAGACTCAGTTTCTTTATAAACCACCTCATTTGGTAAATGACGCCATTGACCATCCACCTGATTTTTTAAAATTAATTATAGTTCTGAGAATTGTTCTATCAGTCTTCTGTAATGTGTCAGTAACTGATCGAGTGTTTAACTTGAAAAGTGTTTCACAAGCATATATTGCTTCCGGTTTAATAACTGATTCGTAATGTCGTAATTTGGCATTTATGGAGTGTGATTTTTTTTGTAACTACACCAAGCAATATATCTTGTCTTAACTTTGTTGATCTATTTCCGATTGACGCTTTCTCATTCAAATTCCATGTTATAATCTCCCCTAAATATTTAAATTTATGTACAACTTTAATTTCTTTATTGTTAATCAATGTAATAGCTTGTGTTTCCACATCAAAGGATGCCATTATTTCAGTCTTTTCAAATGAAATTTGAAGTCCTACTTTTGCTGCAATAGACCCAAGTTCTTCAATTTGGTGTTTAGCCTCATCTATACTGGTTGCAAGCAGTGCAAGGTCATCCGCAAAAGCCAAGCAATTCAGTTTTATATTAGTACAAATCTCTACATTTGGAGGACAAGTTTTGTTCCACTCACACATGATCTTTTCAAGAATACAATTAAATAATAACGGTGATAGACCATCTCCCTGTCGAAGTCCAGTCCGGATATCAAATGGTTCAGACAAGGCTCCTCGAAATTTGACCTTTGATTTAGTATCTTTCAAAGTAACGCCGATGAGGTTGATAAGCTTTTGATGTAACCCAAATTCCCTAAGGATGTTAAGTAATGACCCTCGATGGATACTGTCATAAGCTTTCTTAAAATCCACAAAAGTAATAACCAAATCCTTTTGTCTCATTCTATGATATTTCATTATCCATTTCAGACTGATGATCTGATCCGGACAGCTGATACCTGGTCGGAACCCTCCTTTATATTATTTATATTTATATTTTATTAAATTTTTCATCCGGCAACCGCATAGCCGCTCAATCACATCAAGCCATTTTATCAATTTCGTTACTACACGTTTCTCTCCTAGTTCTTGATCGCGTTGTTGTTGAATTCTTGTCAAGATAATTCTAGATAGAATCTTGTATGTTACATCAAGCATAGAAATCCCATGGTAGTTGTTCGGGTCTGATCTATCACCCTTTTTATGAATTGGGTGGATTACAGCCATTCTCCATTCCTCTGGTATTTGTTCCGAATTCCATACATCGATGAGGCGTTTATGGAGGTTGGAGATGGTTTGTTCATTTGCATATCTCTATAGTTCTGCTACCAATGAATTCTCTCCTGCTGCTCTATAATTTTTGAGCCAATTAATCGCTGCACATACTTCAGTCAAGTCAGGAGGAATAATGTTCTGTAAATTTGTTTTATTTTTTGGATTAAGCTCAAAATCAAGATATTCCTTAAGTTCATCAGCATTTAGTAGTTCTCTAAAATAATCTGCTAGAATTTTAGCATTATCAGCAGGGGCGGTTCTAGGCGTATTGCCACCGTGTCATGGCACTGCCCTCTAAGAGAAAATAAATTATTCATAGTCCTGAAAGAATAATTTCGAACGCCTACATTTAATACCTGTATCTTATTAGTTTCAAATTGCATAGTAGTTTAAATATTCCGTCCGTAGAGTATGATCATTGATTCCATCTTCGCCCCAGTGATATCTTGAGCCGCGGCCTATACGGCACGGTTGACGCATGCGCAGTCCAATTTACGATCTTTTCCGTAGCCTCTCTCGTCACTCGCTATGAGGAAATATGCTGGGCTCCGTGCCGAATCGAGTTTGGCTCAAGGCTGTACTGAAAGTGAAGTGCAATGCTATCTATCGGTCATTATGAGGTACTGGGCCAGCGCCATGCCTGTCACCCCATGTCACAAAAGGAGGAAGGGAAGAGCGTGTGGGCCAATGGCCTGATTGGCTGTAAGTAATTTGACTCATTGGTTATTGGTGGGATGGGGCGTTGATTGACATAACCTGACAACCAATCGCTCTCACACAAAGAGCATTAAGGGCTGGCTGCGTGGCTCAGGGGTAACGTTCTCGCTTGCTGAGCCCAAGGTTGCAGGTTCGTATCCTGGCGCAGTCAGCTGGCATTTGAGGGTGCGCAAATGCGAGGGAGCCGTGTCAGTAGATTTACTGGCACGTTAAAGATCCCCTTCGGGGCAAAATTCCGGCACCCCGGCGTCTCTAAAAGCCAGAGTAGTTAAAAGGGACGTAAAACCAATAACATTAATCAAAGAGCATTAATTCTCGATTTCTCTAAAAGGGGGCTCTGCGTCCACCAGTGAAATTTAAACTTGCCCTAATAAATAGTGAAAATAATATGTAGGCTATGTATTAATTCCTTATTTGGTAAAGTGAATAACTAAGCGAATGAATAAAAGAGAAAAATGTACGATCATGACTACCGTACATGTTAAGGCTTCACGGATTACTCTTGGTAGCTAAATATTTATGGTTGATAAACCATCTGCAACTGTCAGACCTGGATGAAATTGCGCGAATTCCTGTATGTAGTTTATCTTCAGTTCTTGTTAACGGTTCGTGGTTATTTTTAATGAGTGTCAAGGTGTTAAAGTGTCAAACATTGAGTTGGTGTTGTAGGCTATTCGTGAGTGAATGGTTGAGTGCTGAAAGAGTTTATTTTATATATTGTTATATATTTTCTTATCGTATATATTATTATCGGTAAGTCCCGATGTGAAATGTTGACTATCAAGATTAGTGTAGGTCCTATATATATGACCAAAATGTTGAATGATGAAAAAGCAAGTGGACTGTAAAACATATTAGGAGCGAATCATATCACGAATGCACAGAGTTGTATTAATTATTTAATTACAACAATTTGACCAAACGCCAGCACGACGACGACATAGCACTCAGAATAATATGCATACATCAACAAAGAAAAAAAAACAAGGATTACATAATCAGATTGGCTACCAGATAGGGCAGAACTGTAGATCGGAAATCTAACCCTGCTCTGATATAATGTTATGAAAATACTAATATTTTCTTTTTTTTAGTCTACTTGGCACTACCCCTTGTGCGGGACTGGAGCCGCCCCTGATTATCAGTATCATTGTGGGCAAGTTTACCTGATTTATCTTTCATTAACAGTGTAGGAGGGCTGTATTTAGAATGATATTCACGAAATGTCCTGTAATAGTCCCTTGTTTTGTGTTGTTTAAAGGAATCATCAATAATTTGTATGGACTTTTTTTATTTTCTCTTTTAATTCTCCTAATTTCTTTGGCAGTTTCCCTTCGAACAATGGTTAATTCTTCTCGCGATTGTGTGGTCCTCTTTTGCTGATCATTGAGCCATGCTGTATGTCTTTTCCGAATTTCAGCGTCACATTCCGCATTCCACCATGCATGCTTTTTCCCTTTCCTAATAGGGGCAATTTCGACAGCAACGGTTTTCAGTGTGTCAACCATCGTTTCTAGCTTGTCACTTAAGAGAGTTTTAGACTTTTCCTTATAGGACACATTATTTATTAAATAACTAGGGTCATATTGCCTTTTCATGGTCGAGTTTGACGATTTTTGTTTACGTCATGGAGTTAACTTGATCTTGGATATATAATGATCAGAGTCAACATCGACCCCACGTAGTACCTTCACGTTATATATTTCTTTGTAGAACTTTTTATCCATTGCAACATGGTCTATCTGGAATTCCCCTAGTGCACTATTAGGACATTTCCAGGTCATAAGTTTGTGTGGTCTTCGCTTAAATCTAGTAGTTTCGAGACGTAGGCCATGTTCTTCACAAAGGGTAATTCATCTTTGACCATTCTTGTTAGTGAATTTGTGAGCTGGCCTCTTACCTACTATTGGACGAAATTTTCTTTCTTGACCAATTTTTGCATTAAAATCCCCAAGCAAGATTTTAACATGAGTGTCTGGAATGTTTGATATTAGTAAGGCAAGTTCTTCCCAAAAATTGTCCATTTCATCTCTAAATTTTTTGACATTTGTGCCAGACGAACGACTGCCACAATATTTCGTCCCCACCCCTCCCCCTCTCGCTGGGCTGCTTGTCCCGCGTGCTGGGCTCTGAACACTGTATTTCAAACTATATCAAACTCCCGCCGTTACCCCCTCTCTGCCTGGCTACGTATTTCCGGCCTTGGAAGGGACATGACGTCATGAGAAGTCACCAGATGCTTCGCGAATGTTCGAGACTAAAATTCATATTACCGGCCGCGGTCTGATTGGTTGGTGTAGGCGCGCATGCGCCAAGTGCTCATGTGTGTGCGGGCGTCCCGAGGACGTAATCTTTCTGCCTGGGACCGTTGGAGAGGACATTCGTCTCAAAACGAGACGCAATGTAGCGATAAAGAAAGCATGGCACGGGACTCGGCCCGTGCCAAGTTCATTTGCAGTAGTTCTGCAAGTTTTGAGTGTACTTTTGATAATACTTTCTTAAACTGTGAATCCCGTGAAGTTACTCACATATTAACTCAATTACGTATTTATGTCTTCGTTCGCCGCGTGGTCTTGAACCACGCCATGCATTCAAATTACGGATTGGGAAGCCATACGAACTAAGGTACTGTGTTTTCTACAAAAAACATTCTAATACTGCTTGTGATATTTTGTTCATTATTTTACTCCCGAAGGAGATTTTGATTACATATTTGCTGCTTCGAGTGCGGGTTGTGAAGCTGAGCGTCATCTGCATTTTTGAACTTGTACTTTGTGTGGGCCACATAATGATTGGAAATTTATTATTCCTGTTTGATATCTTAACTCTTATTCTGAAGGAAATATTCCTTAATTATGATTCTCAGCTTAGTGTGGCATATTTACGTATTATGAAACTTTGGAATATTCAAACACGTGCAACGGCCGTTAAGTGTGACGCCAACCTAACTTTGGTAATAAGCTATTTCGTTATTTAAAGGACTTGAATCAATACCTGTATTTTGATATAACTGAAACATGCTGTAATTTTGGATTGGGCTTTTTATGTTATTTTTGGCGGCATTCCCCTTGCTTATTGTCGCCATCTAGTCGGCTATTCTTAGACGCCTCGTGACGTAGGCTCTTCTAGCCTTGGGCTTTCAGCCTTTTCTTTTGTTCCCTTCCGCAATATTTCTTATTTCTGAGTTTGGCAAGCCCTCCCGGGCAGTTTACTTAACATGAGACCTTTGTTTGATTACACGTGATCGTGTAATTAGTGTAGCGTCTGTGATGTGCTCATATCACCCTTCCCGCCTATTATTGCTCGGATAGCAATTTTTACTTCTCTTGCTTCCGCTCTCTTGAGCCATGCACCTCATTGTCTTGGTATTCACGATTACTCTTTGTTGCGCCTGCTGCACCCAAGCCGACCAGATCTAAGGGTCTCCTCCCAGTTTAACGTAGGCCCCAAGTGTCTTATGTCTTGCGCCCCAATACCTTATGTACTCCCTTTATTTTAATATAATTGTTATTTGTTTTGAATAATAATAATGTTATTTGTTTTACGTCCCTTTTAACTACTCTGGCTTTTAGAAACGCCGGGGTGCCGGAATTTTGCCCCGAAGGGATCTTTAACTTGCCAGTAAATCTACTGACACGGCTCCCTCGCATTTGCGCACCTTCAAATGCCAGCTGACTGCGCCAGGATACGAACTATTTGTTTTGAAGTTGAGAACATGATTCTCCTGAAATCCAGCGCGTCCTATACCCACCCTTTGGGTACGTCCAGCTTTCCATTCCCTAGTCAATCTGACCAAGTCCCCCTTTCCCCGAGTCTTAAAGGTCGCATTAACAAATCCAGGCTCTGGGGAATTACGGGGGGGGGCTACTGCGCCCAAGCCGACCAGATCTAAGGGTCTCCTCCCAGTTTAACTTAGGCCCCAAGTGTCTCATGTCTTGCGCCCCAATACCTTATGTACTCCCTTTATTTTAATATATTTGTTATTTGTTTTGAATAATAATAATGTTATGTGTTTTACGTCCCTTTTAACTACTCGGGCTTTTAGAGACGCCGGAATTTTGCCCCGAAGGGGATCTTTAACGTGCCAGTAAATCTACTGACACGGCTCCCTCGCATTTGCGCACCCTCAAATGCCAGCTGACGGCGCCAGGATACGAACTATTTGTTTTGAAGTTCAGAACATGATTCTCCTGAAATCCAGCGCGTCCTATACCCACCCTTTGGGTACGTCCAGCTTTCCACTCCCTTGTCAATCTGACCAAGTCCCCCTTTCCCCGAGTCTTAAAGGTCGCATTAACAAATCTAGGCTCTGGTGAATTAAGGGGGGCTGTGCGGTATCCCTTGCGGGGTGCCGCATAACATTCTTGTCATTAGTTGGGACATGAACGTTTATCAAAGAGTATATTTTGTTCCCTGTCCTAATTGTTAAAGTTGCTAACCTTGATGAGTTCGACGAAAAGTCTTCCACTGAATCAATAATACTGGTATGTACTAAAAATCCCATACCAAATTGGGGGACATTTTTCATAACTCGTGGTCCTGGAGGTCCCTTGTAGAGACGGTATCCTCCAGATTCAATGGGGTCATGATCTGTGTTTCTAACTTCTTGAAGTGCTGTTATTAAGATATTGTGTTGGTCCAATATATCTGTTAAATGCTTAAGTTTTCCAATTTTAATTAACGAATTTATGTTGAATGCTGCAAAGAATGAAAATTCCCTATTTTTGTTAATTTTGAGTTTGTATTTGGACTTTCGGGTTTCCAGGCGCTCCGACTCACCTGACTCTTCTACGCGACACCCCACCGTATCCGAATGGTGCATTGCGGTGGAAGAGTTCATTAGAAGACTGTTCATACTTCAGTTGATTGTCTGGTCTAGGACCCATGATCTGACCGTAGTCAGGGATTACAATTCCAGATGTGATCTGGAAAGGTGATGAATGGAATATGATAGGATGACTGATGAGAAATGGGAGTGTGTTTGGTCCGCGAGAGCTATTTTATTTCGCTCAAGTCCGCCAGCAAAACTGGTGAGGACCCCCCTATCCGCCACCTGGGACGCGCCACGTCGGAGTATCACCTCTCCGCCTTCCTACGACAACGTAGTAGGTTCGTGGCGTTTAAAGATTATAATAGAATCTACAACGTACACGAAGGTGTCAACGATTAGTTCTACTACGATGACTATGAGTTAACTCTACCGTCTGGCAGCTACACGGTAGATGATATTCACGATCATATCTACAAGACTCTCATCAGAGAATTTACTCTAAAAGCATCTTGACGGGACATACAAGTTGGAACTCATAGACAACAACGTGACACATCGTTGCAGTATTCTTTCTTCCTTTAGGATTGATCTTAAATCACAACCAGATTCAATTGGTCCATTGCTAGGCTTTTCAGCAAGAGTGTTAGAACCAAACGTGTTGCACAAGTCTGACCAACCAGAGAAAATTATTGAAGACCATCACGTATCTGTCACGTGTAACATCATCACCGACGTTTACACCTATCAGGAACCATCGCATTCACTCTATGATTTCATTGTCACTTCACCCGGTGGCTATATCATCCGCGAAAACCCGTCGGTGGTGCTCTATCACCCTGTGAGTGTGACCTACATTAGGAATATTACTTTGAGACTGGTAAAAAGAAACCAACGTCTCATCCAATTAGACCCTCATACACCTGTGACCTTCAAATTGTATCTGAAGCCAGCATGAAAGAAGTGTATAAAGCAACAACACCGTTGAGGGTGGGTGTTATTTGTTCTCAACGTGTGTACAGGTGAACACGTGTCAACAAACAGATCTTACAACAACTGGGTTACACCCTACGTCATGAATTCGATCCTCGACGTGACCAACCCGGTCGACGTACAGGAGGGTATCGTACGAGTTGAACACCATTCGTACCAACCGTATACTCAGGGACCATATAACAATGACGAAATTCGTATTACCATTAATCAACGCGATAACTACACCCTACCCCATGAAAGTTACATTCAGATTGAAGGCGAACTCACCAAATCAGATGGTACCATTCCGACAAAGTCAAAGTTGGCTAACAATGCTCTGGCCTTTCTGTTTTCCGAGGTTCGCTATGTCATCAACGGAATCGAAGTAAATACGACTCGAAATGTCGGTATAACAAGCGCTATGAAACGTTATCCCCCTTACGGAAGCGAGGAGAGTAAAGCGTTTCGTGTGGCCGGTTGGTGTCCTGACTTGAACGACTGGATACTGATGGTTCATTTACCGGCCATTTATCCCTGAAATTAGTATTAGGTTTCGCAGAGGACCATAAGCGCATCGTTGTGAATGCAAGACAGGATCTGATTCTCGTCCGAGATAGGAGCGATTGTAATGCGCTAAAGGGTGCTGATGGAGCTGCAATAGATTCAAAAATTTTATTGCAAAGAATTCTATGGAAAGTACCGCACGTTACTCTATCTGACCAGAAAAAAATGAGTCTGCTCAAGATTGTGGAGAAGGATACAGCTTTACCTATACAATTTAGAAACTGGGAGCTGCATGAATACCCGGTATTACCACTCACTGATACACACACTTGGTCTATAAAAACCTCACGGTACACAGAGCGTCCTCTCTACGTCATGTTTGGATTTCAAACAGATCGCAAATATCAACAGAATAAAGATGCATCACAATTTTATCACATCCAATTGCAAAATATACGACTCTTCCTGAACGGAGTTACCTTCCTCTATGAAGGAATGGATTTAAACTTTACCAAGAACAAATATGCTAAGCTCTATGACATGTTTACAAACTTTCAGTCATCCTATTATCAGAAAAAAGAATGTCCGCTATTATCCCCGCAAGACCGTAAGTCCAAAGCACCTCTATATGTAACGGATTGTTCGTATTTGGAGGCCATGAAGGAAACGACTATCGATATCCGACTAGAATTTGAAACATTGCAGTTATTCCAGAAAGAACAACAGCCTATTGCCTTATCGTTCACGAGATACAGGCGTATTATCAGCCGCTGTCCAACATGGTGACCAGAGTATAAATGGAAGGTCTGCCTGCGGAGCCCAGCTCAGTCATGGAAAGCCACGATGAAGTCAATACCCCCGCTGCAAGGGGGGGGGGGGGGCAACAGACTGTAAATGTGAACGTTGGTCACACAGTACAGATGAGGATTCGAGGTTTATCATTTATCGCTCCCTGGTGAGTGAAGCTATTACCGCCTATTCCAAGGCTCACTTTGTACAAGGAAAATCACCGCATCTGGTTTCCTATCTACCGGATGGATTCATGTCTACGTTCGGCCATTACGACAGGGCATACAAGCTCTGCTACGATCAAAAGATAACGTGGATGTCGTCACCAAAGCCTCATGTCTTCATGTTGGAGAGCGGGAAGATCTCCTAAACTGCAAATGTGACCGTTGCTCAACGAGTCGAGACGCCGACGTGGTATTTGAGATTTATCATACCCTGGTGAGTTTAGTTATTCAAGCCTACCATCAAGCAAAATTTCTTCGTGAAATACCGCAGCATCTGATGCCCTATCTACCAGCTGGATTTCTGTCCACGTACGGTGTTCACGATATTGATCTCAACTGGGATAAGCTACCATTACATCTCCGTATGTCAGCGGATGTTGCAGCCAGCCGCGCCTGTCGTAGACATTTCATGCATCGAGGAGAATCTCGCACCAATTGGGATGGACCAAATCCTATGATAACAGATTGTAAACAATGTTCTGATCTTTTTATGAATAAAGTATTGTAATCCATTTCTGTGTTTTTTTACTCCTTTAGCAAATCCAGTTCCTTTTCCAGCCCCTTAACTAGTAGGACTATAGGTAGATATTGATTGGTTGGCAGAAAGCACTGGTGAAGAAAGGCGAGTGTATCCGCGAGCAGTAAACATGCCTAGAACATTGATTGTCGATATGCAAGCCTTCAAAGTCAATGGAAACAAGTTTGTTTTCAAAGGCGTTGCAATTATAGATTGCACAGCCATGTGGGCGCCCACAGTAAATGCTTTCACTTTTCAACCATCGTTTTTATTGCACATGCAGTCGGACGAGGATAAAAGCAAACCGAGTGGCTGCAACGTCATTATGGATTGAACTGGAATCAAGAAAATATTCCTTATCATTATCTGCCATTTTAAAAGCCTATTTGTTCGGTGCCAACCCTATTTTGTAAAAGGAGGTGAATCGTTACGTCAGTATGTTTCTCCAACTTGTCAACTCGTCTATCTACACGAGATGGGATATCCTGCACTACACACCTGCTGATCGTGTACAAAAGAAGACACTCCTACTCGTATCGAAACTCTTTGATTGGCTAAGTCGCAATGCATGTCGGTACATGGCAGAAGAGAGTAAAATCTTGTACATGCCTGCAGACCAGAACAGTGAGACAGAGATTTATGTCTAGTATAGACGTGTCTGTGTGTAATGGCTACAATCGAAGGTTTAAAATCTAACCCTATTGAACGGGCTATTGTTAAGTTTTTCGCTTGTAAGAAAAAACTGCACAATTTTACCCAAGAAGAATTAAACGCTTTACCCAAAGCGTTTTTGTTTAACGTTACGTCAAATGCTGTAAAGGAGATTTGGGATAGTGTGCCGAGTGATTGGACACGGGATTCTGTGTTGTGTGAACTTCAACCGTGCACCGATTATGAACATCATCAACAAGTGTACATTTACAAAATGCCATCGGTTCAAAATTGTAGAACGTGTCAATTAAACTGTACCATGGACATAAAACCTCAAGCAACGACTGTGTCTTCATTCCACGGGTGTGATGGTAAGAAAGAAGCGACATCCACAGCAGCGGAAAAAGAACAAACGTGTGCGTCACCAACTGAAGAAAATATGCCGGATCTGTACTGGTAATGGTCTCATTGACAAAGTCATAGATCGTTTACCCTTTAAGTTGCACTTACCTGGTTATCAATACTGTGGCCCTGGTACAAAGTTAGACGTTCGACTGGCACGTTGTGAGCCTGGAATTAATACCTTAGACGCAGCCTGCAAGCAACATGATCTAGCGTACATAACATCGAAGCGTGAGAACAACATCTCTGAACTAAGACGTGCCGCCGACCAAATATTTTAGAGAAAGGCTATGGAACGTGTGACGTCACCTTCCGCATCTGTTGCAGAAAAAATGGTGGCCCTGGAGGTAGCAGGAGCTATGAAGGGGAAGCTCGTGTTGAGTGGTGGACGTTTACAAACAAAACATGTGAAAGGAACAAGATCAAAGCAAAAATAAACTCTACAATATTCTTACCTTATGTTAAACAAGTGGTAACATGTTCATGAGCAAAAATATGACAATAAAAATGAACTAAAATGTATGTTTGTTTTTCTAACTAATACTTGAGGTAGCATGCATGTAACCAATAGTTAAATCAAAACTCAAAAGTCTAACATTTTTTATTAAAAAAACTCATAGTAATTGTCCCGTATAAATAAGACTAATGCCGGATTACCCGTTATGTGGACGTGTGGGTTTGGTACTCATCGGCCAGTGTGGTCTACAACCTGACAGACCTTGCTTGCTCTGCTACGTATGTTTTGAACTTAGCATAACCTGTCTTCTTTAGGGGAGTGTTTCACCTCTGTTGAGTGCTGCCCAACCAATCCTACATTCCTGTAGTATTCGCGAAGAAATGTATATTCTTACTTCTGACCAAGTATTGGTACTACGAAGCTGCTTCTCAATATGGTTCAAGTTGCTCAATCAATTCTCTTACTATTCAATCAATGTGTCGTATGTATAATTTAATTAAATGAAAGACGATTTCATATAAAACAACCGCCAAAATATATTCTTTAAACAGAACAAATACAAATGCCAGACAGGCTAGAGGAAAGAACCAATCATTAAAATATGCTCCAGTCAAATAATATTCTCCAATGGCGGCTAATAATGATACGCCGTTTGGCAACCTTGCATCCAAGCACTAAAATGGGAATCTGAACCTTCAGGAAATCGCGTGATAATTACATTTCGCCAAACAATTATTTCAAAGTTGTTTAAAACTCGCGTCTCAGATAGACGTCAGACAAACTATTCACTCGGCCAGTTAATATTTCAATTCTGACCAATCCAAACAAATGACGATCAGCCATAGATAACATAATTATTTTGTCGGCGAGAAAATTGGCAAGATATAACCAAAACTTAGGTCAAATATAAAGTAATGGGCCCATATTAAAATAAAACAAATCAAGACAAGAATGAAGTATTCTGGCTATACCACCCTCGTAGTTAAAACATAATGGAGCAAAACTTTGTTAAAACATATTGGTCAGACGACACCTGACTATGAATTCAATAACTCGAAATAATAATAATATATATATATATATATATATATATGGCCCGGAAACACTCCGAAACCGCTGCGAATAGATTAGTCTTATTATACTTCATTACCTTGTATATCTCCAACGATGCGTTTATGGCCACCGAGGCCTGGCCTACGGTACACTTCCGACCAATTCAGGTCCCCATAGTTGAATGCTTGTGACTCACCTTTTGTTTCTACCAGCACTCCTGTTGCTGCTTGCACATGCGCAGTGAGCAGAAGTTGTAACAGAAACAAATGAAAAGTCGTACGCGTATTACGCGTTGCCAACCGTTACCAAAACACACAAGCACCTTACCTAAAGAGCTTCAACTCAAGTTACAGAAATTTAAGTTGGCATTTGCATGACATTATGAGATGTCACATGCCCATTGGTTCTTCGACTACAATGCACAATCAGAAGTACAAGGTACATAAAACATGCAACAGAAGTGGTACAGCACCATCATAGTAAATATACAATAATTTCAATTACATGCAACATTCAGACATTGACATGCACAATTATATTTCCAAATATTTTCAGTGGCATGCAGTAGCAATTGTGTCTACTAGCATGCATTTTTAAATTCTTTTAAGGGGAAGCTAATAATTCTTTATTTCTTCTTTTTCCTAAAACGGGGTTTGAAAATTATAATCTTGAAGTAACCAACGAAGCTTTTTGACGAGATACGACGACGGCCGACGGGACACGAGGGCTCCCGACGGGCCACGGAGAGGGCCGACAGCAGGGTTTGAAGATTGTGTCAATTTCAATTGGCACAGTTCTCCCTCTGCGAAAGCTCAATCAGGGGTTCAGCAGTTCATTCCGCAGGGCGCATGCAAGGCATGGGTAGGGCTCACCGACTGACAGGCTCATCATGCCTGTTACAGCTAGTCATCTTCACGTAGTGGTAGTAGGCACCTCCAATCCGACCAGCAGAATGGCAGACACTTCCACCAGATGTTAGTTCGTGTATGGTGACAGCAGCCAGAGCTCTTTGCTACCGCCACCCAAGATGAATATATCTGAAACACGACCACAACAGAGCAGGAGGGAGCACCACCAAATATTGCACCATGGTTAGATCTTATCACCAGTCACCATGTCGTTGCATTCCAACCGCTAGAACGCGCACTAATCGCATACTTTCGAAGAACTTAATTATCGAATTTTACTCCCGTGACAACTTGGTCACATTTCAAGTATTCTCTTCAATGGGTTCTGGAGCAGGTAATCAACTTCCAGTACAACTTTCGGTCAGAAGCCTTTAGTCAAGAAATTAAATTTAACAACAGAAGGTGGCATAGGAAACGAACATCACATTCCGATGCTCGGGCCAAGAAAATCAAGTTTCCCACCAAAATCCTGCGTTCACATTCTAAGATGAATTAATTAATGGGGTTCGAAACGTGCTTAAATCACATAACCTCTCAATGACATGGTGACTTTGGCTCTCAAGTTAATTAATTAAAGGTACAAGGTACCACAATACCTTCTGGGAAGTCCCAGGCAATACAGGTATATTGAATTGATTGACCATTATAGGCTCAAATACACAGCTTCAGCATGGCTTTTAACTTTACGTGTGACCACTCGCAGCAGACACAGAACCGAACCAACACAGTTCAACAAGCTTACCAGCAACAAATTTTCAAAATGTAATCGCTTCACCAAGACAACTCACACCAGAAACCCTACTTCCATGGCACGATCACAACACTCAGTCATCATAGACAATCATTAACTCCAATCAAGAGATGACCACATAAGCCATAACCTCACTTTCAAGTCACGAAACACTTCTCATTCCTCACACCTTTCAGACATCAGCCCCTGCGACAACACGCAACACTCACAAACAACACTTGACAACATTCAACAATTCTGCCATAACCTCCGATCATCAACCTTATCCTCATTCAACATCAAACCATCCACTCAACGCTCAGTCAATAACTCAATCAACAATCCACTCGACCATCTTCTAAACGTCACAGTGCTGCTCATAACCGCACCATGACCAACCTTCACAGCCCATTATTTCACAGTCCGCACACTCACTTCATGCACCGAACCTTAGTGTAACCAATTCTGACACACAGTCAACTCCTTAACAATCACAGTGCAACCAATCAGCACGAATTCATCGCAGGTAGCAAGACTACTACCAACTTTCCAATAGGTCACTCAATGCAACCAACTAATCATATCTTTACCGCGCAACAGAAACAACTACTCAGTAAGGAGTTCCCATAATTCGTCCGTCAATAGCAGACAATAAAATATTTAAATTGCCCCCCTTTAATCTTTCCAGTTCCTAAAACGAAACTGGCTCGAAACATCTGCCACCGGCCTCGACGATAGGAAGTAACCACCTGCATATACTTCGCAACGTTAGTATCCACCTGCATACACTCCACCACGAAGTATCCACCTGCATACACTTCGCAACGAAAATCTTCAGGGAATGAACATCCTGGAATACATTCGAACCTCGGGGAATAACCATCCCGAAATTCAATTGAGTCACTTATCAACAACTAACCGTCCGTAGGTGCCTATGACGTCTGTATAACCAGACAAAATTTAAATTTTCCCAACTAATCAATTTCAGAACCAGACCTTCCGTCGAACTCGAAACTTCCTCCAGCCATCCTGCAAATCCACAGTTCACCACAGAAAGCATACTAAGCTTCTTAACATTCCGGCCAGTTGAATTCCGAATGGATAAAACTTCCAGTCGTCTTCAGAAACTGGCCTAAACACCTGCCACGTGTCGCAGCGAAAGGAAAACATCTGCCTGCATATACTTCACACGAAGTACCCACCTGCATATACCTCCCATGAAGTATCTTAATTAAAATCAATAGGCACCACTCGACAAAACATCTCACATCATCAGGGAATGATCATCCTGGAATTCACTATCCTGGACTTCAGGGAACCACCCTCCTGAATCCAACTCGACGAACTAACTCCCACTCCCATATCCACCTAACCTTAACAAGGACCAAGATTAGATAGCACTATTCCCCATAAAACAGTACCAACCAATGAGGAACCAAACAATAGACCAAGCCTGGCTAGTACTACTTCCCATAAAATAGCACCAACCAACGAGGAATACAACAACAACAAATACCTACTAGGTACCAACAAAATGACAACAAGAAAATACCCTTGATAATGCTTCTCAAGTATCGACACCGAAGTACCGACCAAGAAACACTAACCAATTACCCTTTAATATTTCCACAGAAATACCAAGCTAGACAATAAACACTACCAAGTACCAGCACAGTAGTACCGACAAGCATAATTCCAAGAACACCTCGATACACAAATACCCAAATAAGGACACTAAATTTACAACAACAAGATTTGCCAATACTCACTCAGAGTACCAACTTAACAACAAGTACTCACACCGAGCACCAAGTACCAAGAAGGCACGTAACACACCTGAAATAAAAACAAACAGAATATACCCTCACACACTAAAACGTATGATGTACGACCACCACCAGCCCGAACGACATCAAGAGTCAGAAGAGCATAGCAATGTCGACATCACCAACCCTCACTGAAAGCACCAGAAACATAACAGAGACTGGGTACTTCCGCTAGGTTGGTATCACTTCATCAGCAGCACCTTAACTAACTCTAACTCCCCAAAAGACACCACTGCTCAACACAGCCATGTCACAAAACAATACTATCAAATACCAACCATAGTTATTACGAGACAACAAAATATTCTACAAGAAAACCAAATATCCACACAGGATATCGAGTACCAACCAGACAAGGCACTCACACTCACTAAGTAAAAATAAATTAGCCCTTAAAATAACCTTGATGAACGGGACACTCCAGCCCAAGCAACATTAAGGGTCAGAGGGTGCGCAGAATGCCCGACATCAACACCACCAAAACACCCACTACTCCTGAGGCGCATGTAACGCCCTAACCTCTCACCACAACAAACACACTAGCACTCACGCCATCACCATTCACACATGTCCAGGCACGTCCTTCTTCATCTGCCAAATCAAAATTTCGAAGTTGAACCTAAATAAAATTTTCAATTTTTACAATTCACCAACTGAAGATCAAAACCTCTCCACCATTAAGCAATAGTACACCACGATCATCTCTTCTTAGCACCCACTCGTTTCTGACACCATAACCTCGACATCACATTGCACTGAACAGCTGATCATGGAAGTACCAACCTCACAGCTGATGCAACACTTAACCTCAACAAGAAGGAATCTCAATCCCCGAAACGATTTAGTACTTGGAAAATCCTCCGCTGAAAATGAAATCCACAGCAGCGTCACTGCCAACCTGTGCACGACCAGTACATCACACAAGTTCACCAAGCCTTAAGTTCACATATTCGCAAGACCGAAGTACTATTAAAATCAGGTTACAACTCAGCACTATCCACCTGAGCACAGAAGTTTACTAACAGAAGCTAGAAAAGAAACCAACTAAATTGATAACTCTCCTCCAGGTGACTAATTAACAACTGGGCAATTCACCGGAACTATTATTTTCACGACATCACTTTGGCAACACTGCCAGGAATATTTTGACACGGTACAATTGCAGCACTTTTCCAACCAAGAAGAACTTTGAACAGCAGAAGAAGCTATGAGCTCTTTGCTCGCCAACTGTGCAGAGGCAAAACAGTAACTACTTAACTAGAACACTGTATCATCTGGGCTTACCTCGCGATCTCCTGCAGCACCAACACCATCCAGATAACCAAACATAGGCCAACAGCCAAGCCAACACCATCACTTGAGAAGTCACATGCAGTTGAGTGCCAGTTATCCAACTGGACTTGACTCGTCTCTTATACGCACACGTACAAAAGAATGCCAGCAACGTCTCGAACCCGTACATTGCATGAAAGCAAGAACACAATACATCCATTAGTAATAACACTGGTTAGACCCCTACCTAACTGATTAAGTTAATATTAAATGTTACAACTATGCCCGTAACTCCCCGCAACGTTAGGTTATGTTTAACAAGATCTGCCGGCTGCAGAAAATCGTAAACCACGATCTATAGCTACCATCTATCTGTCCCGTATAAATAAGACTAATGCCGGATTACCCGTTATGTGGACGTGTGGGTTTGGTACTCATCGGCCAGTGTGGTCTACAACCTGACAGACCTTGCTTGCTCTGCTACGTATGTTTTGAACTTAGCATACCCTGTCTTCTTTAGGGGAGTGTTTCACCTCTGTTGAGTGCTGCCCAACCAATCCTACATTCCTGTAGTATTCGCGAAGAAATGTATATTCTTACTTCTGACCAAGTATTGGTACTACGATGCTGCTTCTCAATATGGTTCAAGTTGCTCAATCAATTCTCTTACTATTCAATCAATGTGTCGTATATATAATTTAATTAAATGAAAGACGATTTCATATAAAACAACAACCGCCAAAATATATTCTTTAAACAGAACAAATACAAATGCCAGACAGGCTAGAGGAAAGAACCAATCATTAAAATATGCTCCAGTCAAATAATATTCTCCAATGGCGGCTAATAATGATACGCCGTTTGGCAACCTTGCATCCAAGCACTAAAATGGGAATCTGAACCTTCAGGAAATCGCGTGATAATTACATTTCGCCAAACAATTATTTCAAAGTTGTTTCAAACTCGCGTCTCAGATAGAAGTCAGATCAACTATTCACTCGGCCAGATAATATTTCAATTCTGACCAATCCAAACAAATGACGATCAGCCATAGATAACATAATAATTTTGTCGGCGAGAAAATTGGCAAGATATTACCAAAACTTAGGTCAAATATAAAGTAATGGGCCCATATTAAAATAAAACAAATCACGACAAGAATGAAGTATTCTGGCTATACTACCCTCGTAGTTAAAACATAATGGAGAAAAACTTTGTTAAAACATATTGGTCAGACGACACCTGACTATGAATTCAATAACTCGAAATAATAAAATATATATATATATGGCCCGGAAACACTCCGAAACCGCTGCGAATAGATTAGTCTTATTATACTTCATTACCTTTTATATCTCCAACGATGCGTTTATGGCCACCGAGGCCTGGCCTACGGTACACTTCCGACCAATTCAGGTCCCCATAGTTGAATGCTTGTGACTCACCTTTTGTTTCTACCAGCACTCCTGTTGCTGCTTGCACATGCGCAGTGAGCAGAAGTTGTAACAGAAACAAATGAAAAGTCGTACGCGTATTACGCGTTGCCAACCGTTACCAAAAACACACAAGCACCTTACCTAAAGAGCTTCAACTCAAGTTACAGAAATTTAAGTTTGCATTTGCATGACATTATGAGATGTCACATGCCCATTGGTTCTTCGACTACAATGCACAATCAGAAGTACAAGGTACATAAAACATGCAACAGAAGTGGTACAGCACCATCATAGTAAATATACAATAATTTCAATTACTTGCAACATTCAGATATTGACATGCACAATTACATTTCCAAATATTTTCAGTGGCATGCAGTAGCAATTGTGTCTACTAGCATGCATTTTTAAATTCTTTTAAGGGGAAGCTAATAATTTTTTATTTCTTCTTTTTCCTAAAACGGGGTTTGAAAATTAAAATCTTCAAGTAACCAACGAAGCTTTTTGACGAGATACTACGACGGCCGACGGGACACGAGGGCTCCCGACGGGCCACGGAGAGGGCCGACAGCAGGGTTTGTGTCAATTTCAATTGGCACAGTAATCATAAATCTATATACGTTTTTCAGTTATTGCGATGTGGATGGTGTCTTGATGAGTTGGACTCCTCAGTGGAACAAAACTAGTGGCAAGCGTAGGAGTTGTTACTACCTCTTCTTCTATATCATCTCCCACGTGGTTGCTGTTTGCACTGGAACGAATTTCCATTTTAGAGAAAAAGCTATTGCAATTCGAGTTTGGAAGGTCTGTGATAAATCTGACACCAAATAAATATAACTTACCTTTTAGTAGGTGTGATATCTACTTCTGAGTGATGTTAGTTGGTTCGTGGGATGTAAACTAAATTTACCAACTGAGGAAATGAATGAATAATATAAGAAATTATGGGCGTTTGGATATCTTTTATCCGTTTTACTCCCTCCTGGGAATACACATTTCGTAACTAATTTGGGTCTTGTACATTTATGGCACCAATATAATTCTTCCTCATATAAATCGTCTAATAGATACTGCCAATTTTTGTCTTTTACGTAATAAATTTGACTGTGGGTATTATTAGGGAGGGCAAGCGTGTCGTTTGTGCTGTCACTATCTGTATCTTCTATAGCAAGTTCTAATCCATGGCATAAAACAAAACATTTTAAACACATCTTATGACAATTAATGTAGTCAATTTCACCGTCACTAGTCTCGTATGAATCATTTGTGACAGGGATGTGGTATTCGTTAATGTACGTAACACGCTGTAACTCTTTGAATTGTCGTGGAAAAATGATGGTGTCTGGCCCCATAGAATAATGTAGTTTGTAGTCAAATCGAGTTGTGTGATGTGATAAAATATAGTTTGATGGCCATTCTTTGAAAGTACGGTACTGTTCAAATAGTTAGTGTATATGGATGTTGTACGAAATTCATTATATGTTCTGTTATATATTTGACTGCGATGACCATGGTTTGTTGCATATATCTAATTACTTGGTGTAGAAAAGTATTCTCTAAAAGTTTCAGATTGGTTAGCCATAGTACTCACCAAGCGTTGCTTGAATGCGTACCAGTGAAAGATAAAAACGGAATACAGTTATCCCACAACATACACACAAGAAATATATAGCAGCAAAATCTCGCTTGGTTGCTTCCTAACACACCACACTAGCGAATGCCCAGCTCGGACCGGCCTCAATCCCTTACATATGTATATATATATATATATAGGGACTTCTGAAGGTTATTACAGGATAATAAATACATGTCATTGAGCATTTCTTTATCTGACCTCGCTTCAAATCGTAAACAACGTCAAGTTACTAAGTGCAGATGATGAAATATTTCCGCGCTATCAATTATCTCATGGTCACCAGCGACTGCAACGTAACCTTCGGTCGCCATGCTGCACGTGGAGCACTGTGCCATACATAGTAGCGGCCTTCGGTCACATGCAGCTCCGAATGGAAATAGTGTTGTGTGCAAAAAAATCATTATATGCAACACACTTCCATTTTTAACTTTAAAGGTTGATTCTGATGCAATACAGGACATAGCTTTGTGTCGAGTAAACAACTTTGTCATAATTATATCCCCTTCCACGCTGGTGATCACAGCCACGAAGCCGTTACATATACAGGTGTAAGTGCCGCACACAATCTCACTCGCATCAAGTCTCTTTCGGCGTGAACATCGTTCTGCTCTGTACAAGGTGAGTTAACGTTTTCGTTTTCTTATAATTGTTCAACAGTTAGTAGATGATTATAGATTATATGGGGTTATCTTTTTTATAGTTAACATGGATGCTCTCCAACAGTTCAACAAAATAGGGGCCCAGGCTGGGTTGGAAACAAGAAGACTAAGGGAGCTTCCTGTCAACCAGTCGTTCCCCGTAGAGAGCCTGCAGAGGCTTGACACACGATTTGGCACCAGACTTATTTTCCACTGCAAGTCGATTTGCCAGCATATCTAACGAGACACTGGCTGCGTTAAATTCACGTACCTTGGTGTTGAAGTATTTAGGCATGCACAATAATGCATGCCTAGTCCAATTTGAAGAGGATAACATTTAACTCTCCTGTTCCCCAAACAGTTTTTAACTCTTTGTCACATCGTGTATGAGCAGATGACCTCGCTGTTCCACCCCTAAAGAAACAATTAAATACTAGAGATATACCAGTTGACTGTTTATATATTTTTATTATTATTATAAGTGTTTATTAGAGATTAACCTCATGGTGCCACTTGTTCGGGAAATTGTCCGTGACTGCTTCCAAACACGACTGTGCAGTGGACAAATATACAATGCCAACAAAATTTTACATCCAAAATTGTTTTTAAAGGCATGTTTACCCGTTTCTTTTATTACAATTTGCCACTCTTTTTATGCGCTTCACAGCATTAAAGGTGAACACAGAGTTAGCTTGTACCTTTGTATTTTTAAAGTCAGTGGAGATGAAAAACGAAAAACCATTTATATGTCTACAAAAATGAGACCATGTTATCGGACGGATGAGAGGGAAGCATGGTATAACCAACATGTCATTGACGATTTGGTTGCTAAGTTTGCGCCTTTCTTGAAGGTGAAAGTGGAAAATCGCTCGAGGTCATACCGTTTCTACAAGTCAATATATGTTGCTTTTTCCCCTTAAATTCAGGTTCTCTCTATTTTCCGCTTCCTCGTCCCGTTCAACGTAGAAAAGCCGTTCTCAATATTCAAAATGAGGACTGTTTTTATGGTGCATGGCTGCATTTTTAGCCCCGGTTTAACGCAATGCTACTCGAAAAGCCTCCTACCTGGTCATGTTTAACAGGTTACTCTCCACGCTCAACTTTGCAACTATTTAATTTCCTATAGAACTTACCTCTATTGCTAAATTTGAAAGTCTTAATCCTGATTTTTCCTTTATGATTTATGGTCTTGATAAGAATAGTTATTGGACCGCTTTATTGTACGCAGCAGCATAAGGTGCACCATATAAATTTATTATACATTTCTAACGAGCAAACGATTCACTAATGTTTAATTAAAAACCTCTCTAGGCTTGTTGGAGGCTAACTTTCATTTAATCACAGTAAAAAATTAATTTGCGAAGAGTTAGCAGTACTTTTCAACTCAAATCAAGCTGGATAGGCACATACTGGATTGTTCTACTCAGCCAGCAGTTAAAAACACATTTACAAAACCGAAAAATCTAAAATGGCATTCAAAAACTTTCATCGCATGGATCGAGTGGCCTATACCGTGTATGCGGACATTGAAACTTCAACTGTCCCCATTCAGCGGTGTCCACCGAATCCGTCTTCCTAATATACGGATGCTATTCAAAGACATACCCCGTTTTCGGTTGCTTTTCAGGTTGTTTGTAGCTATGATTCAAGTCAATCCTATTTCAAATGGTTTCGAGGACCTACCTGTATTCAGTGGTTGTTACAGGAACTGAAACAGTTAACCAATCATGTCCATCAGCTTCTTCATACTCCCAAGCCCTTACAGATGAAGCTAAACGAAATGATACGTCATGAAACTGCAACGACGTGTCATATTTGTCGGAAGCCTATTTCACCTGACGCCATTAAAGTGCGCGACCATTGTCATTTCACGGGCGTCTATCAAGGACCTGCACACAACACGTGCAATACGACGTTTCGTGCAGCAAAGTACATACCCGTCTTTTTTCACGGTCTCACCAATTTTGACTCCCACTTTATAATTCGTGAGTTTGCCACTCTAGACAAAGAATATTTTTCCATTACCCCGCAAAGTCATGAGCGGTTTATTTCCTTTTCTATACATTACCAGGGTATATCACTTCGGTTTCTCTATTCCTATCGATATATGGCCTCTTCGTTGGACGCCTTGGTCAAGGGTATTTCACCCGATGAATTGCACTTTACACGAAACCATTTTTCGGATGATGCTGAATTCAAACTTTGCATCCGGAAGTGAGTTTTTCCTTATGAACATGTCAACAGTTGGCCTTCCTTAGACGAAACGCATTTACCCCCGCAGGCTAAATTTTTTAGCACGTACCATTACCGATACCGATTATATCCACGCCTGCAACGTGTGGGATACCTTTGGTTGTATCACCCTTGGTGAATATGCTTATCTGTATCTCACTGTGGATACCTTGCTATTAACGGGTATTTTTGAGAAATTCCGTCGCTAGTGTATAAGCATTTACAAGCTGGACCCGTGTCACTATTATACAACACCGGGTTTATCATGGGATGCCATGTTGTTGTACACATGTATCGAGTTGGTTTACTTGTAGATATTGTAACGTCATAATTTTTCGAAAAAGGCACTCTTGGAGGATTTGTTTCCCTTGTTCAGAGACATGTCCATGCCAATTATCCGTCCATGTCAACGTATAATGCACAGCAGCCCATTTCCAAATTAACACACTATGATGTGAATAATTTGTATGGCTATGCTATGAGTCAACCACTTCCGTATAAAGATTTTGCCTGGCTCAGTAACGAGGAAATCGAACGCTTTGACGTGCACACCGCTGCTCGGCTTTGTGCTGGAGGTAGATTTACAATACCCCACACATGTGCATGACGATCACGCTGATTTACCGTTTAGTGTCGAGCGTAGGATTCCTCCAAATTCGAGCTCAAAACATCAAAAGGTTACTGGGAACGCTTTTTCCTAAAACAAGGTATGTGAATCACATTCAAGAGCTTTTGCAATGCTCAACGTATGGACTCGTATTGAGTAAGATCCATCGTATGTCGTCGTTTGCACAAAAGGCGTGGTTGAAGACTTACATGGACCTGAATACTCACCATCGGCAGCGTGCTACCCAAACTTTTGCAATCATTTTTTAAAAATTATGAATAATGCGGCATACGTAAAAACGTTTGAAAATGCACGCAAACACCGGTCAATCCATTTAGTTAATTCGTGGGAAGGTAGGTATGGAGCTCGGAAATATGTTGCCATGCCCCATTTTAAAACCATGAAAATTATTACTGACGCGTTGGCTACCGTCGAATTATGAAAGGTTGAAATTCTTTACAATAAACCTATTTATTTAGGTATGACTATTTTGGAGTTTTCAAAATTAACTATGTATGATTTTTATTATGGGTATGCTCGTCGCTATTTTAATGATGTTCATCTTATTTATATGGATACCGATAGTTACGTATATCAGGTTAGAGCAACAGATGTTTATCAGGTGATGCGTGACCATCCCGAGCATTTCGATACTTCCTCCTTTCCTCATGACAACACCTTGGGCTTGTTACCTCAAAACAATAAAGTCATGGGGCTTATGAAGGATGAATGTGGCGTCGATGTCATGCCAGAATTTTTATGCCTGGCATCAAAAAGGTACTGCTATACTTTCGACAGTTCAAGACATGTCAGTCGAGCCAAGGGTGTCCGCTCCAGTGTCATCCGAACGTTACGTATGGCTCGTTATCGTGAGGCATTATAAAATCCCACTGAACAGTATGCGAAACAGGCACGTCTAAGTCCCGTACCCATGAAGTGATTCTTGTCGTGCAAATGCGACGCTCGTTGGTTTTGTTTGACGATAAACTCTCATGGGTAAATGATCACCTCACAAGCTTGCCATGGGGCCATTACGCCCTTAATGAGTAAACCAATGTTTTGTTGTTCTTTATTATAAGAGCTATGTATGCTCATGTGTTCGCTATTATCTGTGAATCAAAACATCCCTATGTATTATATAATCCATGTGTATGTCATGGTCCCATATATTGTAAATAAAGAAATAGTATGTATTTTCCTTTCGTTTTCTTTATTTTCAAGTCCTATATAATCATCATTTAAACCTTGCTATTTACTGGCTAAAAGCTAATGATGCACTAGGGTGGGTTGTCCAGTGTTAAGTCCTTTTTCCTCTTCTAAGAACTATATGTATTGTTTAGAACTATAACTTATAATTTTAGGGTGTTTAGTTTCCAAGGTATCGGATCTTTCCAGTTTGGGGTAGTTTTCATACCCCACTATTTTTCATAAAAAACAGAAGACCTTGGGTTAATTTATCATTTTTAAGTGTTTAAACCCTTTTCCCCCCTGTAAAATCTATATTCACTGTTTTAGGGGTGAAATGACCAATCGAGATGAAGGCGTATTTGATGACCTATTTTTTAGTTATAACACATAAGTTTAGGGTTCCTAGTTTCCAAGGTATCGACTTTTCAATTTTGGGGGTAGTTTTCACATCCCCACTAATTTTCATCAAAAACACAAGATCTGGGGTTAATTTATCATTTTTAGGTGTTTAGAGCATTTTTTCACTATAAAATCTATATTCATAGTTTTAGGGGTGAAATAATCTATCGAAGCGAAATGGTGCATCAAGAGAATTGTTTTGAACGATGGTTCAGAATTTTGGGATTCATGGTTTCGGAGATAATGATTTTTTCACTTTAACGTTTTTTTTCCACCAGGATGACTGTTTTATCAAGTAATACAGGCTAACATTAATGAGGCTTATGACCGCAATGTTTCAAACCTCCCTAATGATTATACAAGACATCTCCAGTATACGGGTTTGATGATCAAGATGTCCCCATAGTACAGCCGTCACAATAACACAGGTTATTCATTACATTATACAGACTCAGGTATACAGCCACCATCATGACACAGGTTAGACATCACATGATAATCACTCCGATATACGTGTTTGACAATCGCAGTTAACACAGGTTATTACAAGTATACAGCTTTGACATTAACAATAACACAGATGATTAAACACGTAATTATTCATGGGACTGATAACCGCGATGTTTCAAACCTCTCCAATAATCATACAGCCATCACAATAACACAGGTTATTACAAGTATACGGGTTTGACATTCACAATAACACAGATGATTAAACACGTTAACATACATGGGACTGATAACCGCGATGTTTCACACCTCTCCAATGATTATACAAGACATCTCCAGTATACGGGTTTGATGATCAAGATGTCCCCATGGTACAGCCGTCACAATAACACAGGTTATTCATTACATTATACACACTCAGGTAAACAGCCACCATCATTGATGCAGGTTAGGCATCACATGCTAATCACTCAGGTGTACGGGTTTGACAATCGCAGTAACACAGGTTATTACAAGTATACAGCTTTGACTTTCACAACACAGATGATTAAATCGTAATTATACATGGGGCTGATAACCGCGATGTTTCAAACCTCTCCAATAATCATACAGCCATCACAATAACACGGGTAATTAAACAGTTGAGTATACAAGTTTGATGATCAAGATGTTCCCTTGTAACAGCCATAACAAAAACACAGGTTATTAAACACATTATATACACCCAGGTTTGATGATCAAGGTATCCCCTTGTCACAAGTTATCTCACATGGCTTGACAAACGTGATCCATGCAACCATTCCAGTAACACATGCAATATCATAGTCTGATGAACATAATGTACCTTCTATACTCACATGTATTCCGCAAGCTTGTTTTGTAGCTAACTAGACCAGTCTCCATATATATATACACGTTTCATTTATCTTTAAATGTTAAACTAAAAGCGACCTACAATCTGCAGTTGCAATAATTCAATCTTAAAACTAGGCTAGTTTGGCATTGACGATCAATCTATCTGCGTTAATGAAGGCTGTTCCGGGATATTAATACTATCATCATTAAAGGTCAAACTACAGTACCAGCGACCAGGAAGTGGGCAATGTCGACACTGACTATCAGAATATCCGAGTTAATGAAGGCCATTTCTAGCCACTGACTCTGCGGAGTATTAGTATTATTTATTCAGTGGAGGCTCACACCTCTTGAAAAATAAGTGCAAATCAGTAGCTGCTCGCATAGAGACTGACAACCAGTGCGAATGGATAACTGCTCGCATGCTATTATATCAGAGGCTCACAACCAGGGCCAAGTAAGTAGCCATTCGCACAGGGGTTCACTACCAGTGGAAATAGGTACCTGTTCGCATGCCATAATATCAGGGGTTTGCACAGAGGCTCATAACCAGTGTGAATGCGTAGCTATCCGCACGTTGTTATATCAGGATCTCACAACCAGTGCCAATAAGTAGCAGCTCGCACAGGGGCTCACAACCAGTGTGAATGCGTAGCTGCTCGCATACTATTATATCAGGGGCTCACAACCAGTGCCAATAAGTAGCAGATCGAAAAGGGGCTCACAACCAGTGTGAAGGCGTAGCTGCTCGCATTCTATTATATCAGGAGCACCACAACCAGTGAAAATGCGAAGCTGCTCGCATGCTATTATATCAGGGGCTCACAACCAGTGCCAATAAGTAGCAGCTCGCAAAGGGGCTCACAACCAGTGTGAATGCGTAGCTGCTCGCATTCTGTTATATCAGGAGCCCCACAACCAGTGTGAATGCGTAGCTGCTCGCATGCTTTTATATCAGGGGCTCACAACCAGTGTCAATAAGTAGCAGCTCTTAAAGGGGCTCACAACCAGTGTGAATGCGTAGCTGCTCGCATTCTATTATATCAGGAGTCCCACAACCAGTGTGAATGCGTAGCTGCTTGCATGCTATTATATCAGGGTCTCACAACCAGTGCCAATAAGTAGCAGCTCGCAAAGGGGCTCACAACCAGTGTGATGCGTAGCTGCTCGCATTCTATTATATCAGGAGCCCCACAACCAGTGTGAATGCGTAGCTGCTCCCTGGCTCAGAACACAAACAGCTCCATAAGGAAACTCGGCCCGAAGGGGAAAGAAAGCCTCGACTCGGGAAGACGAACAGCTCCGATCTCCAACCGGTTCCCCTGCTCCCCACCTCCCATGGCCTCCGCACTATAAAGCAGGTCCACAGCAGCAACCACAGTCATTATGCCGGCCGGAACACCTCAGGCCATTTGCACCCCCTTCACCCCTCCTCCAAGCCCCCAGGGACGCCTTGGGCACACGTGAACACGAGAAACCATGGATGACCTTAAAATTGATCCAGAATCCGTCTAGTCCTACTACTTAGGGGTTGCCCATCAAGGAATCTAAAAGTGTTATCATAAAATTAAAGACAAATATTTCTGGACAGGGTTAAAGGATGTTGTATTCAAGTATATTAGGTCCTGTGACACCTGCCAACGGCACAAGGAGAGAAAGCCGAAGCGGCATGGTCTCCTGCAACCCATATCTCCAGGCCCTATATTTAATCGTATTGGCATCGATATCAAAGGGCCACTTTGAAGTCAAAAAACGGGAATAAATACATAATAGTAGCTATTGAGTATCTCACACGCTATGTCATTGCAAAACCCATGCCCAAAGCAAATGTTGAGGAGGTATATCAATTCTTACTAGAAATAATTTGTCGTTTTGGTATCTTTAGTGAGATACTCTCTGACCGAGCGACAGTCTTCATGTCCAAATTCATCCGACAGCTTTTGACATTGTTAAAGGGGCAACCCATCAACACGACAAGTTTCGCACCTCAAACCAATGGCTTGACGGAGTCAATGAACAAGATAATTGCCAAAATCATTGCTATGTTTACCAATGAAACAGGCACGGGCTGGGATGAGTATGTCCCCTTTGCAGTGTTCTCATATAACACGTCGCAGTCCACCGCAACAGGATACACTCCACATTACTTGTTGCACGGCTATGAGGCGAGATTGCCGCCTGACATCCGATATCTACCTATAGACACGGACGCAGATAACGCCAAGAGACTTCATGTAATGCAGAAAGCCAGAGAATTGGCTAAGCAGGCCATCAATACTGCACAGGTGAAAGGGAAGGCATATTACGACAAGTCAAGAACGGATAAGGCTTTCCAGCCTAATCAGCTCGTGTTGGTTTGGACGCCATCACGAAAGAAACACATTTCCGATTTCTTACGGCCGTAATGGAAAGGGCCATATAAAATAATTCGGAAAGTATCGGACGTCACTTACGTGGTGGAAATCACGATGAGGGGCAAAACCACTCGTGACAAAGTGCACGTGCGGCGGATTAAACCTTATCACGTAAGATAGATACCGTCATGTGCTTCCAGGGATTAATATGTGTATTGTCTGTTTCAGATATATTATTGCCCTGTTTGCATTTTCGCTGTCTGCAGCTGTCGAAGTTCATTTGGGAGAGACATGAAGACACGTTTCGCAGCTTGCATTCTCAGCGAATGCACAGAATTGAAGCACGGCTGTTTGCACGGCAATGAGGCCCTGACATATAGACATGTCACGACGAGCATTCTTCAAGCTGCAATTTGGCATTACTGCATCCTTTTGTATTTTAATATTTTGTGGTTTAAAAGACTGTAGGCGCCCGCATAAACCACAGAAAAAAGCATCTTTTTTTTCCTATACAGGAGTACCATCTCCTAAATATTAGAGGAGTTATTTGGGCTTCTATTTTCATAGAGATGACCCCACGCAGCGAGACTAGTCCGGGAATGGGAAACCGTCTTCACGAGGGGAAAAAAGGACGACTATGAACAGCGCATTCAAGCAACAGCAGAGCGTTCTGTCATGTAGTTCGTAACATATTATTTTTGTAGTATTCTCATTTTTGTCAAGGCCTATTATCATTGTTTTTTTAAGGTCCATGATTATTGATTTGCAATAGATTGCTATTCAATCGGACCGCAGGATGTTATAGATAGCTTTGGCTAAAATTTGTATAGGATGAACATCTCAGGCGGCTTCGGTGGCGTAGTTGGTAGCATGCTGAGCTTCTATGCCCAAGATCGCGGCTTCCAATCCGGCCGAAGTCGTCGGATTTTTTAAGAGCGTTAAAAATCCCGCAGTATGCCTTCCTTCTGAGGGAAAGTAAAGCCGGCGGTCCCATGCCATAGATATATGGCATGTTAAAGAACCTTCCACTAATTACACCTGTGTGAAGCTAAATTGTATTGTGCCCGTTTAGACCGGAGTCCGCACGACCACATATGCATTTTACCAATAATCAGTCAGCACGAGAATCAAAATATCCCGGAGCGCCAGATGGGTT
This sequence comes from Meconema thalassinum, assembly GCA_946902985.2. Lineage (NCBI taxonomy): Eukaryota > Metazoa > Arthropoda > Insecta > Orthoptera > Tettigoniidae > Meconema > Meconema thalassinum. The sequence goes on from OX336395.1 coordinate 199,551,087, forward strand.
AAAGCAAATCGCAAAAACGACATCAAATTTATAAAATGCTTTACTGATTTTTGGCTCAATGCAACAATAAGGATAGAAGGAGATTTAATTGGGTGAAACACATCTGGTAAAATTATCTCAGTTTATTTAAAGTTAAAATCTGACTGCAAGAATGCTCAAAGCAGCATCATCCACGTGTGGCGATCCACACTCTTATTTACACACAATATACAGAAATCTTCCAAACACATTTGACAATCTTTTTGAAAACACAAGTCCGATTGTTAGTCCTGTGGACTGTGTTCCAAAATTATTAAACTTTAACTCCAGTGCAAAATGAATTGTCCATACTGGAAATAACGTCGATCACTGTTTGACTATTTACATGATGTTAACACTCGTAGAATAAATGTTTATAGAATTTCTTAAACTTTCACTTGTTTTCCAGTTTTCCAAAATATATCGTTGAAACTATTATTATCATCGTAGCAACACAAATTATTAACACATATTAACAACATCTGAAAAGTATTTGACCATTGAGCATAGCATCGAAGAACTGTGCGAAGCACAACAACAATTAATTGTTCTTCTGACATTAAACATTCGAGAAGTGACTCGATTATGAACTTCAAGTTCCAAACAAAATATATGATTTCTGAATCATTAACTTGATCAATAAATGGTTGAACCATTCAACTATTAGATTTTCCACTTGGGAATAATATTATAAAAATATTTATATTTATGGCCATTTCTAGCAACTTTCACAACTTGCAATTCTTCGACAGAATGCGGAAATTAGAATTGTAGTCTTATAATGAATTCATTTAGTTCATGGCACTAGGATTGAAAATATCCTTCAAATTATTCATGGTTAAAGAATTATTTTAAATTGGCAGTGGCCCATTCTACTATTTGTGTAAGAACACAATATTATAACAACAACAACAACGGCAAAGGTCTTCCTCTGAAGAAGAATAAACTACTATCATGACAAATCCGGGTTCTAGCAAAATCAAAGTCTAAATGGAATTCGTAAACAAGGTTGAAATAAGAACGGATGGTTTCAAAGAAATAACCTTCGGGTTATTCATACGACGAAATGTGTGGCTCCAATACTCCTACTATAAACCTGAGCCATCGAACCTGCTATTTGATTGATGCTCGAAAAAACCTTCATTCCTGCGACTTAAACCTGCGCACCTGGGAATGGCATTTCAACTACTTCACACACATAAATTTTTCTTCCCAAAATTTATACAATAAATCAAGCCTCTGCTTGTTATCAACACTGGAAGATTAATAAACTTACAAGTTTATTTTATTTTACCATTCAGTTCAACCCGTGAATTTACCATACTCGTGAAAAGCTTCATTTCACTTTCGAAGTGTATTTACGTCATGATTTTATATAAATACAACAATATCCTATTTGATACAAATATCATTTGCTTCCCGTTTCATGCCTCTCCGTGTTATATGAAACATATACTTTGCTCATTGCAAATATCAACTGTTCAACCAGAACTGAAATATTGGTTGAATGCGGGCTTGCGCTAACCACTCTCCTTCGGAAAATCTCCTGTTCCATACTAGAAATGTTTCAACTACTTCATAGGCTCTTTCTCAATACATATGATTATTATAAAATATAATATCCAAGAATTATTTAGAAAAATTATGCAAATTATTATTATTATTATTAGTGGATTATTATTATTATTTCAAATATGTTTAATTATCATCTCATTATGTGAGAATCCACATGTTCGAACCTTCGAATATGGAAAAAATATCCATTCCTCAACAAAAATAAATTTAACTTTTACAGTTACATCGGCTGATTACCGTGATTTCCTTAAAATATGAAAAATTCAAATAAATGCTCAAAATGCTCGGTCATCGATCCTAAACTGTTCTGAGTGCTGAAAATGCTCAGAATAAATCTAACAAGTCTTGCGTAAATCATTACAAGCTTTAAATACGACGAAAAAAATGTGTTGGTCATCTGCAGAAAAAATAGTTTGTTCCAATTAGCTAGGCATAAAATAATTCAAATGTGGCTTACATTTCTTGATGTTCTTGAAGTGTAGTAAACCTGGTCTATACCAGATTTATCCGTAGACATGCCCTATCGGACAAGCACGTATAATCCTTGTATCGGCCGCCATTGTAGACCCACAAATCATCTAGTCAGACATAGTGGTCGTATCCTTCGACGTTTTAAATGACTGTGGTTCCATTTTAATATGGGCTTCTAACAAAGCCATAACAGTTTGTTTGAAAAGGGTCAGATCTAAGCGATCTCTTCTTAAATGTGTCAGTTGTAACATAACTCACTGTAATCTCGTCAGTACAAGAAAAACGTTGACAGTCTAAGCAGTTAACGGCTGTTCTGAAGATCGTTCCCTGGGCATGGTTTATTAAAATCACCATCTGCCATGCGCTAGACAACCTGCAGTTTCCCTTGCGTAGACTAATGAACTCCACCGTTATAGACTAGTCTTCAATGTACTGACGGATCGAAGTGGTTAAATAGTTACAAAATATGAAAACTGACTTTAAATGGATTTAAACATCCAAGTATTAATTTACTATTGGACTGTGACAAATACTATTTTCTAGACCAAGTCTAGCATATGTCCTTTTGGAAATATAAATATTTCCACCAATGTCTGTCGAAAAACAATCACCTCAGTGATTCTCCTCACCAGAAACTTACTAAGTTCCAACTCGTTTGCGCAGCACTTCTCGTGATTATCACGATTTGAAAAGTACTTCTTCGTAGAGGCGGCAACCATGTGCCTTGGCTCAGCGTAGACGCAACTTGCTTGCCAAGTGCTTGTGATGAATTGAGCTAACTATCCCTGCTCCAGCTTGCTTTTATACAAAAACGGTCAGGGTCACGCGTCATCGCCTGATATCTAGAAATCCTCATATCTCTTGAATCCCTGGTCCGATTTACTTGATATTAATTGCATTCTCTTTCATTTGGCCGTGCCAGTAATCTGATCCCAGTCTCAAGTCTCTGCTCCATAGTTAACTATTTAATCAATAAATAGTCTCCACCTCTGCTATGACTCGCTACGTCATTTACTATCCAACTATCGGTAATTTTCTTCGAAAGGCTTCGAGAAGCAATGTAGCGCGATATTCAAATATCTGAACTTTCAAAAGCTGCTACAGCCTTTCCCTTGATATCTAGGTGTCTGAAACTTGGAATACCCATTCCTAGATTTGGGCACAGTATAGGTTAAGAATGTAAACAACGCTCTTAGGTTCCTATGTTCGTTGCCAAGAGCCGACTGCGGTGGCGTCTGGTAGCTATGTTCTGAACTAGTAGTCGTTGACGGTAGCGTTTGGCGGTAAAAAAGTAACTATTTGAAAAATTCAAAAGTCTGCAGTCCTTACTTGAATTAAAAAACAGATAACACACACTAATACAGTTATCACAAAGAACACCATTTATCAGACAGATTCTACAAACACCCAGGTACACGGGGCTACATGACCGCGTTGTCGCAGCCCCTTAACTTAAGAACCAACCATCTCAAAACATCTTAACTTCATACATCTTACCATAGTTATATATATATATATATATATAAAAATGCAACTCAACTCTGTAATTTAGCAGCGCCACTTTGTAATATAGCAGCGCAGCTTGGTAACATAGCAGCGCAACTTTGTAATATAGTAGCGCAATACGAAAGACACTGGAAAATGTATGAAACAGCGACAACAGTAAACAAGGGTGCACAGATCATTAGGGTCTAATGGGTAAGCATTGCTTCTGCTTACACCTCTTTTCTTTCCGCTTTTCGGAAAAGCACCTGGGATCTCAGCAATGGCTTCGCTCTCATTATCGTTGGTTCCACACTATTCCCACTCTGGTCACGGGCATGGTCATCGTCGGTTGTGGCTCCGATTTGTGAGGTGAAGGAGGAAGGTTTTGGGGTAGCTAGGTGGATAGCTACACCCAAAGAGCAGGGTCACTGTCTCTTCGAACCAGGGGAGGTATGTTATGTCCGGTGTCGATTTCACCTTGAACAGTACCGGACATTCACCCTCGGCTAACCCTAGGTCATGAGTCAGCGCAACGGTGCTGAGGCGAGCACGCGTGCGTTGGCATGATTTTTAGTTATAAGCGGCTACCTCAAGTGTGGAAGGGGGCCAGAGAGGGAGATAGCACATACCGTGAGGTCCTTGTCGGTTGGAGTGAGGGAAGGCTGAGTGTGCGAGGTTTTGACGATCGGGAGATCAGGCAAAGTGGGGACCGAACGCTCGTTGACCGAAGGGCACGGAGCTGAACGATACTCGAGAGCACCAGCTGGTGAAACCAACAATTTCATTTTGTTTCGAGTTTTACATCCAGCCAATTCTTGTATCCTGGTGGCAGCTTCTTTTGCTCTTGAACAATAAACTGGGAGATAAGCCTTCACTCTCTTTTATTGGGGATCATTCCCTGATTCCCGAATCCCTTCCCCCTCCTACTTCTTTGTTTAAGTGGCACGTTGGTAATTGTAGTGGAAGCTATCAGTAAGGACACCATAATGATCCGGTACCTGAACTTGCAGAACCCCCTGAAACTCGTTCTCAGAGAACCCCTGATTGTTGTAGCGTACCACCTGAGCAAATCCTAACAATATATTTTGTGCTCACATGAAGAATATGTTAAAGATAATTTTGGTTAGATCTCAGAAATCACAAGTGAATTTTAAGTGAAGTGCTTCGATGGGATTCTCTGAGTGGTCAATCGAACTTGAAGTTTTTAATTTTTTTGAACATGTGAACGTTAAAGACAGGAATGAGATGGTTGGAGTTGAAATGAACATTATTATCCTAACTTATTATCCACCATTCTCTTAGGCAGGATTCTTTCGTTTATTTTTCATTCTCTTACCAAAATTGAATCGTTTCTTTTTTTTAATTTCATGATAGCATCGTTTCCCTTTCCTGTATAAGGTTAAGGTTTCACCAGGAAGGATGTTGTTTGTTAGAAATCCAGCTTGATGACGTCCCACTTTTTATTGATGATTAAACCCCTAATGAACCAGAGACACTTCGTCTCGTGCTACCCAGAGCTGACTTTAATTATTATTTTTGTTTGTTTCAAACTGGATTTGGACACATTTGTTTCGTTTAATGTGTGTGTCCCGTACCGGATGATGTGCAATGTTTGTTCAGCCGGATCGTTGCATGCCATCGCGGAAGGGGTAAAATAGCATGCCAGTCTTAAAGTTTGAGATTCCCTGCATTAGGAAATATACAATGTGCACATATCAAACATGCTTTTTTCCTAATTATTATAAAAGTCTCTTAAAAGACATTGAGTGATCATTAAATAGGGATGATGGGAAGAAAAATAAATAAAATTACTTGTAAAAGGTTATGACGATATCAAGAATTATTAACAAATGCGACACATGTGTGATGACTTTCTACAATCCCTTTAGCCAAGTTACATACAGTACTTTTACTGAAATGTTATTGTGGAAGGTTACTTATTATATTTAAAGCATCGTAATATAAGTGATTGCAGATCAATACTGTTCATAAGTTTTAGGACCTTTCTAAAGCTAATAATGTATATTAAAATCTTATGACGAATCTTGTTTTGATTATATAAATATATGCCATCACCGACATTAAAATCACACCAGTTTGCACAGAATTGGTATTAGGAGAGTAAGTTTGTTTCTTCATGTGTTGCCATATGAGCAATGAATCGATCTCTCCGACTAAATGATCGAGGGCAAATATTACAGGAATGAGGCTTCTCAATACCATGAACATACATATGAAACTTGAGCTTAGATTTTTGATTATACTGTTGCCCACATACAGAGCAGGTATATTGATTCTCTCCAGTATGGGTCGGTTCACTAGATTGCACAGAATTAGTATCAGAAACCTGACCTCTTTCTTTATGTATTACCATATGAGCGTTTAATCGATCTCTCCGAATAAATGGCCTAAGGCAAATGTCACAGGAATACGGCTTCTCAATACCATGAACATGCATATGTCTGTTGAGATTAGTTTTTGAAGTACATTGCTGCCCGCAGACGGGGCAGGGATGTCGATTCTCTCCAGTATGGGTTGCTGCTATGTGGTTTTGTAGAGTAGTAGATTGGGTGAACGATTTCCCACACACGACACATTTATGCCGACGCTCCCCAGTATGAGTTACCATGTGTCTTTTCAGTTCGCTTTCGGTGACAAATCCTTTGCTGCACACACTGCACACGTGAGGCTTCTCCCCAGAATGAAGTAAATTATGTCTCTTCAGACCACTTTTATCGAAGAACTCTCGATCACAAATACTACAGTAAAGTTTGTCTCGTGTATGAACTTTCTTATGATGCGCTACATCAACCTCTCTCTTAAATGCTCTATTACAAACATCACAAGTATGAGGCCTCTCTTCCTTGTGCAATATGCGGTGTTTGTTCAGACGACTGAGCATAGTGAATGTCTTATCACATAAGCTGCAAGAATAACTGCCATCTTTAGGATGTTTTTGACTTCGATAACTCCCAGGTATGTTCGACAGCTGGACACTGGAAAATAGCACATATTCCTAAGGTCCATTTTAACAATAAGATTTCTTTTAAAGTTAGAAAATAATAAAACAAAATAAAATTATGGTTTATGCCTAAGAAAGAAAATAACCTAAAGAAATGGTTTATACAACCTTCTGCTTAAGAAATTATATGGTAATGGTAAATTGTGAGTGTTGTGTGAAGGTGTGGCTTATACACCTCCTGTGGAAATGATGATGCTTGTTTTAAGGTGTCTAACTTTAAGGTCATAGGTCTCATTGATAAACATGAAAATTAATACTTGTTAACAGAGATGAAATTTAAAAACTTTTACAAAAAAATTAAATAGTAAAACCTAATAAAATGCCTTCTATCATCAAACAATAATGCTGGCCATATCAATAATGAGTGTAACAGGAAAGAACCAACACCAGCCAATACATGTGGAAAAATTAAGAGACCGTTAACAACAGATATCTTAAAAGCATACAGATAGGAATAGAACAAATTGCTAGCAGTATGCATTCAGCTGAGGTCCAAAGTCAGCAACCCATGTTCCACACGCTACAAGCCCTTGGGGATCGAATGATTACCCGGTAAACATAAAATCAGGAAAGTGCACTCTTCAGGAAAACTCTCTCTTAAAACCCTCAAGTTTTGGAAATGGTCTCATTGGATGATGACAATCAGGGACACATTTCTAGAGTGACAAGACACACTTACAACAGATGGAGCTTTATTAGTGCCAACTGTGCATTTTTTTTAAACTGCAGTAAATTTTTACAGTCCTTTGATATAGTTATTGTTGTGAACAGCCTGTTGCCAGCGATGTACACTGCACGGCCCTAAGTAGCTATTGCTAGAAGCATGTTCTGCCCTGCAGCACTCTTAAGCACAGGCTAAAAAAATGCAATGTTCTCGGCTCTCCCTATCTACTGCCAGCAACATGTGTCTTTGAGTGATGTATAGTGTGCCTTTCTGTCACGCAAACAGGACAAGTGCTTACAACACCTGGTAATCAGTCTGGGGCCTGTTAGACCCTACTTAAAAAACATGCTAGGCTAACTAGAAATCACCACATAGGCATCCAGTGTTATTCAACTTATCCCAGAAGGGATTGCTGAGACTGCTGAGAAATATTGTCGAGACAGTTATTATTAATACTGGAAAAAAAAAATTACACAAATTGTTCAATATTAAATTAACCCTCCACTTAAGACATATTTGAAATGAGGCACATTGAAGAATACTGTTTATAAAAATAAAATGTCACAGCAATTATCAGTTAGCTTCTGTGATAAACTATGGTCTTCGTCCATCAATAAGCAAAATTCACAGCAGTTCTCAGCACCAAATTTGAACACTTCCTACACCTAGTTAACTAAAAATTTCAACCATGATACTCCTCTCCTTTATTACTGTATGTATTATACTTAATGTTTGGGGTATCTAGCAATGGTAGGTGAAAAAAAATTAAGAATTTGTCAATAGATACAGCATCAGTGTGTCGAGCGATGACCTGTTTTTTAATTCCCGTATATTTCCTGTATGATAATTGGACGGCTCAGTGCCAGAGGTGACTAAGTGCCATTGCGGCTCATTTTGACCTGTTCAGTGTAATGACTAGAAAATATTCTAAACTATCTATGCCAAACATGACTAACAGCCTACATGTGTCTGCAAAGTGCTCCTACCAGCGAGCAAGTCTGGCACTACAAGAACCATTGAAATACGTGAGCGCCATACGTGACCAAGTACCAACAAGATGGCGGATGTGGTGCAGGAAAATTCATCAGAATCCGACTTTTCTGCTGTTAGCGATGATGATAGGACATATCAACCGGAAGGAGAGATCTGCATAAATGAATCAGGTATGCCTAATTGCTTTAGGAATGATAACATGGGTAGCATTTCATAAAAACAGACGTAATAGTTAATTAAATTATTGTGGTAGTTAGTCACATCTGGCGCTCTTGCTGCTTGCAAAGCGGTGATGTATATTAGGCATGCTAATTCCATACTTGCGCCTTGTAACATTTGATTCTTCAGCCGATGTGCACATCATGTTTTAAAATAATAATAGTCTTATTTTCTACTCCAGATGATGATATTCCAATGCACCGTGGAAGAAAAAGAAAATGAGATCCCAGCAAGCACAAGAAAGTACTCGGGAGAAAACTAAGTCTGGACAAGAGTAAACATCTTCAAGTGGAAAAAAAGTTAAAGCGACTGTTCCAAAGATTGTAATAGTTTGCTACCATGGAATAGGCGACTTGAAATTAATTGTAGTTTTTATAAGTTGGACTGGTCACTAAAGAATGCTTTCATTCTGGGATCAATAACAGTTTGAAGGCATCGTACCAAGTCTGAAGAATCTCGTCGGAGTAACAGTGATTGTTGATCGGAGAAAGAGAAGAGCTGGTTGCCCTAGTGGATTTAGGGGCACTACTCCACTCTGGTATCCTTAAGGGCGCAGGATTACCTCTGCAAAGAAGACAGACCTATTGTCGTTGTTAAAGTATATCCCTTCCGTTCATCATCAGTTTTATTGAAACCTTGCAACAGTGGAGACAGCAACAGAACAGGATGACGAGAGCTTATAGTTGTTTCTTGAAGGACATGCTAACATGTACTGTAGTTTAAGAATCTTTATCCAATTTGATATTCCCTTTGGTTAATGTACCAAACATTATTCTGAAATAATTAAGTAATTAAGCAGGGGATCCTGATGACACAGTGGCATAGCTGCTAGTCTTTCACCCGAGGTTCGAATCCCGGTGACAGCGGGGTGGAATTTTCACCTGAAAAATCACGTGGCGCCACGAAGGGCATCCGGCCAAAACCAAAATGAGCCTGGTTGGCTCCGGCGACCCCAATTAATTGGCAAAAGCCGAAGGAAGGAAGGAAGAAAGAAAGAAAGAAAGAAATTAAGTAACTAAGCAAGCTGCCAGACTGCTGATCATGATGAGTAAGACATTTTCATTTTGATATCAGATAGATCACTTCAAAATGGTTTCCAATTATTGTATTATAATTGACTGGATTAGAATAAAATTTGTTTGCTGTCAGTGTTCTCTTTTTCTTTCATGTTCTGTGAGCCAAACATGACTAACTACTGCTTATGTGCCAATATAAGACAAGTGGTATTGCGCCATATATGACTATGATTTTTCACGTACTTTGCAGGCTATGTATGCATACCCCCTTAAGAATAATTATTAAATGGTCTGCCAATGTGAAACAGGATACTTTTATGAACATTTAGATGCTTTGAAAAAATGTTTTTGAAAGCTGCTATAATTTTAAATCTATTGTTGACTTTAACCTTCATTATCTCAAAACTTGTCCATTGGCACTTAGTCACCTCTGGCACTGAGCCGTCCAATTCACCAAATTCCCGTATATTTTAGAACTCTTTAAGACTAGAGTTGCCATGCCGTTTGGTTGAAAAATGAATTTTAAAGCGCGAATCAAGTTTTTCTAGCGTAACTGCATGTTTGGAGATACTTCCGCAGCCCAGGGCTGAAGGCAAGATTTAGCCCTTCTGTCAGGGAAGAAAGTACAGATACTAGAGTTTAGACGTCATTGAAAATGTTACTCGTAGTCCTACATAAAAACAAGCTACACCAAACTTTTCCTCATTATATTCTTCGTTTAGCTACGTATAGTAAACATTTGTATTGTAATCCGTTAACATTTTATAGCTGATTGAACAAAAAAGTGCCGTTTTTCTTACCAAGTTTAACGGAGCTCTCACTTAGAAAGATCATTACATTAAAAGTATTAGTGAGATCGTAATGAAACTTTAATGCTTCTTGAAGGAACTCATTGTTAACGTGTATACGGAGTTTTAATGTGAACTTATGGTTCTGAAAATAGTAGTTGTTAATTTTGTAAACCAACATTTTCCCGGGCTTGGGTGGTCATCACAGTATTAAATACGTCTTGTTATGAGGCTCATAGCAATGAAAGGCTAAACGAAAAACTACATTGTATCTACACGTGATTGGTGATTTTGTATGGATTGATATTTAATCGGATCATTGTGTGCGGCGAGGGTACTATAGCGGGCGGGCAATGCTGCCAGTTGAACTCGCCGCGCACACACAACTCTGACCCGCCTTTATTCTTTGATGAATCAAGCAGCAACTATCTTCACTGTCTACGTTATCCATTGTTTGGACATATGTTCAAAATGTCAGCCAAACCGCAGTTAACGGAGAGAGGAATTGTCATGATTATAAGTGCAATATGTTTGTTTCTTGAAGCGAGAGAGAAAGGGATAAGAGGTATCTGGTTTACCAGAAAGCATCAATGTGTATTGGAAGGTCGATAGAGACGGCAGAGAGATGTGCTTCTTATTTTTTCCTTCGTCTTTTCACCCTCAAGTGGAGTCGACGTTCCTGGCAAGTCTTCTCCATTTCCCTTGGTCCCATACGTCCTCTTCCCTTAGATCTTTCTCCCTCAAGTCATCTCGTATATAGTCCCTCCATCTTCTTCTTGGTCTTCCCCTTCCTCTGTCACCTTCCACTACCATTACTGGCATTCTCTTGCCAACATAATTGTCATCCCTTTTCATGACATGTCCATACCACTGTAGTCTTCTATGAAAGAAAATTAACAGAATGCGGGATGTGGATCGACCAAGAAGTGGTGTATAAAGAAGGGACGATTTAGGAGTATACAAGACTTCTATCTTAAAAAGACGCTCCCTACAATTTAAAAAATCTCCATTTGAAACATATTGAGAACATGACTGATTTTCCAGGAATGTCAAGGAGAAATCTCAAAAATCGTCAACAAGTTAGCAACACCCAAGCTATGGAACAAAATGCATCGGACACACCTATAAAATAGAGAAACATTAATAGGAAAAGGATAGGCTAACTGATGACGGCCCCATTGTTGACCCACTTGTTAGAAACTTAAATGTCAGTTCATCCTATTTACCGGACTCATTATTCAGACGGTTGATAAACCAACAGTCTTATAATAACAGCTTTTCAGCTGGCAAAAATTTTTAAATCTGCCATCGGTGGTCCAAAGCTCCCATAAAAAATAAAAATAAAAAACCGATGGATGGGAAAAGTTTTACTTATTAAAAAAATGAAGGAAAACTTGTTTCTCAAAGACAAATTACTAAACAAAACAAAATCAGACAATACGGAATGGTACGCGCGCATTTTGTTTCACTGGGCAAAGTTGCAAGACTTTCCTTGGCCGAGAGCATTGTTCCCGTCTCTAGCTACGATACTGTCCTCCCACATAACTACCAGATTAAATATCAATCCATATAAAATCACCAATCACGTTTAAATAAAACGTAGTTTTTCGTTTAGCCTAGCATTTATATGAGCCTTATAACAAGCCGTATTTCATGCTGCTATGACCACCCAGGCCGGGGCAGATGACTTCGAGGTTCCGCCCCTTAAAACAACAATAGCATAACTACCCAGGCTCGAGAAAAAGTTGGTTTACAAAATTAACAACAATTTCCAGAACCGTAAGATCACATTAAAACTCTGTATACACGTTAACAATAAGTTCCTTCAAGACGTATTAAAGTTTCATTACGATCTGATTAATACTTTTAATGTAATGATCTTTCTAAGTGAGCGCTCCGTTAGATTTTGGAAAGAAAAACCTCACTTTTTGTGTTCAAACAGCTATACAATTTTAACGAGTTACAATACAAATGTTTACTCTACATAGCTAAACGAAGAATAAAATAAGGAAAAGTTTGAGTTTGGTGTAGCTTATTTTCATGTAAGGCTACAGTTAACGTCTTTATTGACGTCTAAACTCAAGTATCTATACTTTCTTCCCGGACAGTAGTCCGTAGCGTGAGCAATGCTTGTGCGCGCGAGTGAACTCTCTCGCAGATGGGATGAGATGCTACGAACACAAATAAAATACCGTTTACCTGAGGAGAGCTGAGATAAAAGACTGTTTTACTGAGGATGGTTGAGAGAGTAGAGAATAGGAGTATGACATAATAAATGTTTACGGGAAGTAACTGAATTATATGGTAACAGTAAAGGAGACCGGAACAAGGCGATACAATTTTCTACACTACTGAAAATAGTAAAACTACCCTTTGTAATAATGAATAATAATTTTGGAGGTCATGGAGTAATATATGTTACCCACCCACTATCCCTTTTTAGATCACGACTTATATAGTAAAATTGGAGGTGTGGCCGCAATTACAAGTGTAAATTATGGGTCAAAAACAGTATTGCTAGACCTGCGCATTCGGTACCGACAGCCTTCCTGTCACTAGCCTTGCCCCGCTTTTCCTCTACGTGACCCAGGGTCGTCACATAACAAGGCCCTATGTCTAACCGCCTGACGGCAAGAATTCTTAGCATGGTTCTCACCTATACCCTGTATTTCGTACGAAAGGACGTGAAGGATATGGCAGGGGCTTGGAACCGCTGCGCTGTGTTGCCAAGTTTTTAGTGTTGTAAATCAACTGATTCGAATAATACACAACACTACACTTCAGACATTATTTCTGTACAATTATACGTAATATATTTTAAAAGTCAATCCTGAGTCAATGCCGAGGACATTCAAACAGAGAAATAGCCTACGGGGTACTTAGATGAATAAATAAATTAAGCTACACACTGAAGCTATGATACCTTTATCATCGGTGTTCAATTCAATAAATACGACAAAGAGGGCAAACACTCTACAGCTAATGAATATAAAAACACTCACCATGCAATGAATATCCTTTAATATGAAACAAGAGTCTGGGTGGAGGTCATTCACAGCTTACAGTACTATAGTTGACAGCTAACACCATGCACACTCACTGAATCGCGACTCTCTACAGTTAATATTAGCTTCCATGATAATTCAAAAGTAAAGTTCAGGTAAAGAAATACACTAGTGTCCAAAGGTTAAGCATAAGTTACGAATAAGCAGGGCAACAGGAAATAGACCGCAAATCGCACGACGTGCACCTACCAACCTTACGTGTTCACTCTGTATAGGAAAGGAGTATTCGTAGCGGCGTAACCACAAGGAAAACACAGCCAGTGCCCGCGCCCCATATTGCCTCAGTCGTGTTTGCCCTGTTATAGTGTGCGGAGTGAAGCCTAGTGGTGAACGTGCAACATAATGGCAAGCCGCCACCATTTGGACCCCGTTTTTCAGGGTAGAAAACTCTGTCGCCTGGAAGCAGGCCAGACACAGACCGAAGTCGCCGTATCCTTGAATGTGCCACAAAGTGTCATTTCATTTACAGGCTTTGAGACGATTTCCCACTCACTCCAGTACAGAGACGGGCCCGTTTACTGTGGAGCCGTCAACGTGGGAACTGGATCATGAATGAATGGAGGCATGTGCTCTTCACAGATGAATCCCGCTTCAGTATGCAGAACGATCCCCTAGCACATTAATCTGGAGAGACCCGGGTAGCCGATACAACCACAGGAACATCGTGGAACGGGACCAGTATGGTGTGGGACAGCATCATGTTGAATGGCAGTACAGACCTGCACATCTTCACGAGTGGTCCAAGGAACACCGTTAACGCTCGGAGATACAGGGATGAGGAACTGAGACCACATGTTCGACTCTTCAGAGGTGCGGTTGGTCCAGACTTCGTCTAAATAGACGATAATGCCCAACCGCACCTCCCTGCTCTGGTGGTTGAGTTTCTGGCTGGGGAAGACATTCATCTCATGTACTGGCCAGCGAGATCTGCAGATCTGAATCCTATAGAACAAGCATCCCGTTAGCCTCCACTAAGAACCCTCCAAGACCTTCGCATTGCCCTTTCGGAGGAATGGGATTGACTGCCACAAGAGCTCTTGGACAATCTGATAGAAAACATGCTACGTTGCTGCGAAGCATGTGTGGCCATTAGGGGTAACCATACACCCTATTAACAGCATATTGTGTTGCAAAAGACATTGCCAAGTTTCGTTAGTTGTTATCAAAGGTGTACCTTACCTATCAGAACCTATCTAACACTGGTTTTTTGGTCCAGTGTGATTCAGCTTCCATTTTTTGAGCAATCCGTCTGACATTCCTATCAGGCGGTATGGCCTCGTTTAGTGATTACGCTTAACTTTAGGACACTAGTGTGCTCAGCACTGAGCACTAAAACAAGCCGCTCCGTGGCGATATTGCCGTGGCTTAACATTGTCGAGTTGTAAGCTATTGAAGTATTAAGGGGCGAAATTAAGAGGTCATAGGCTATTGAAAGACAGGCGGTAATTTGAACACTATGAGAGGAAACAATAGCTTGTACTCTGTTATCGACTGCCTCAAGCGAAGTGATACCAATAAATAAATTATCCTCAGTCACTTGGCAAGAGTTCGACACCCTCCATCCCTTCACTGTCCATATCATCATCACCACCACCCTCATTGTCTTCGTCAGAGCTTGATGTATTGCCAAGGTTATAATCATTTCATCCACCGCGATATCCAGAATGCCTTCCGTATTTCTTTCTGTACATGCTGTACGGCATGTGTCCAATCCTCGGGTCGAACTTCGGCGAAATAAAAGTAAACAAAACAATGTATATGAAAGGAACTCCGACACAGACAGTGGTTAACAAGCAACTGAAACAATGCCTGCCCACACGACAAGAATTCAGTCACTTGTGTGGTGTATTTTGTACCCACATGTTGGTGATGGTGTTTTTTGATGTAGTAGAATGTTGTAAACTGTGAGATATTGTTTGTAGTTTTTGAAAATTCTGCACGTGTGATGCATGCGCAGTGAGTGTTTACAAATATCTTCTTCTTTCTTTAGCTAACTCCTGGAGATCTTTCATGGCTTTTCTTTTGACTGCCACCTCAGTCGTCGCTTCCTTTTCCTCCTTGCTTTGCATCTGTTTTGCTTGCTTGAACACTGTCTAGGACAGGCTGTTCCAGCCGAGCTACTCGCCAGTGTGAAGCGGAGTACTCGCCGCCTTGTAATTAAACTTGGAACATGCAATACAGCTCTGCTGTGGGGCCTGCCGTTACTGCGTGGTGGATCAAGACTGGCAGGAAGTGCATGGACTTGTGCTATGACCTTTGGCCAGTGACGTATTGGCTATCATCCCCAGTCCCTCTCCAACCATCCTTCGAGCATCACTTCTGAGTACTCGCGTGTACGCATACTCAAACTCGTGGAAAAGCCTGGTGTAGGAGTTTTGTGCAGCATGGACCATGCTCTTGCTCACGGTTATCTTTTCTACTCCACCAGCTACCACCACAGCGTCCTGAACAGAACACAAGCCAATCAGACTTGCTTCTTTCAGATAGGCAATCATGCACTCCTTGTTCAGGGAGAAACTTCTCTCTAGGGTTGCATTGCTGTGATAGAAAATCAGAATAATTTTAACGAAGCTTGTGAGATTGCATTTGGTACGAACTGAGGAAGGTGCTGAAGCCACCAATTCAGAACACAGCATGTTTCCGTCGAACTGTTTCAAATGCGCAATGACGGAGGGCAGTCGCAGAAGTGCCGAGTAGCTGCTATTGATGCGGTCAGCCATTGCGCCAGAAAGCAAATTCTTTTGATTACAAAGAATTTCCAGATCCTATCCTATCTTCTGCCAACTTAGGAGTCTCAGCGACCACTATAGGGTCTAGGCAGGAAATAGCACGGGTCATCTTGTAGGCAAGAGGTGAACTCTCTTTGATTTCTTCAGCCATACTGAAAAAATCCACAGCCTGCTTCCAGTCTCCGACCGGGTCAGGAATGGAATGAATGAAGCCCCCATCTAGCGGCGAGGATATGAACTGCGCCGGCTGCCGAGGCCTGTCGCACTCCTCTGGGGCAATGATTAAATGAATGACAGATGAAATGAAATGATAGTGGAGAGTGTTGCTGGAATGAAATTATGACAGGGAAAACCGGAGTACCCGGAGAAAAACCTGTCTGCCTCCGTTTTGTCCAGCACAGATCCCACATGGAGTGACCGGGATTTGAACCACGGACCCAGCGGTGAGAGGCCGGCGAGCTGCCGCCTAAGCCACAGAGGCTCTTTCTTCAGCCATCATCATCATCATCAAATTCCAGCTCCAGTCGCCCGGGTGCTGTTAACGATCCCTCGCCACCTTTTCCTGTCCATGAATAGTTGGTCTTCATGGGTCCTTCTCCAGTCTAGCCCTTTGTCTTCAAGATCATCCTTGATTTGGTCCAACCATTTCTTCTTTGGTCTTCCTACTGGTCTTTTCCTGGGATAATCTTGTTGAAATAAGCTTTTGGTGTCCTCTCATCTCCCATTCTTTGAAGATGCCCATACCATCCTAATCGTTGCTTCTGCAAATATTTTGTAGCACTGATATCTATGCCAGCCTCTGTCCTGTTTGTTTCGTTCCTTACTTTGTCTCTCCTTGTCCTTTGAAGCATTGTTCTTATAAACTTCATTTCGGATGCCTGAATCCTACTTTCTTCTCTTCTGGACAGGGTGCATGTTTCTACTCCGTAAGTTAGAATTGGGATGTAGTATGTCTTAAACAGTAGATGTTTACACTTCCTGGGCACTTTATTATCCCACAGTAGTGTTCTAACTTGTGCATAGAAGGAGGCTGCATTACTAGTTCTATTTGTTCCTTCACTGTTGTTGTTGTTATCCTTACACACTGTGCTGCCAAGATATTTAAATTGATCAACAATTTGTAGAGGCTGATTATTCAGGTAAATGGTTGCATTAGACAGTCCTGCTGTCATCACTACTGTCTTACTTTGGCTTATTTTCAACCCATACTCCTTGAACAGCTTGTCCCATGAATCCAGTTTTTCTTGTACCTCTCTGGCACTTTCTCCCCAAATCATGATGTCATCTGCAAAGACAAGGGCATTTGTTTCATTACCCTGTTCTTCTTTTATCCTCTTCAGGATTATGTCCATCACTGTGATGAATAGTAATGGAGAGAGTGAACTTCTCCTTGTTGGACTCCTTGTTTTGTTGTGAACCATCTGCTTTCCCCATTACCTATTCTTACACATGCCCTTGTGTTCTCATACAGCATCTTGTTTATCAAGCCTTTTGGGACATTGTGCCTTTCTAAACATTCCCAAATTTTTGATCTTGCAATGCTATCATAAGCTTTTTCTATATCTAGAAATACCATTACTAATTCTTTCCCTTTTTCAAGATGTTTCTCAATAAGCATTCTTGCAGCAAAGATCAAGTCAATAGTACTCCTTCCTGGTCTAAAGCCATGTTGTTCTTCTTCTAAAGCCTTTTCTAAGTGTCTGCGTAGTCTTTTCGCAATTATTTTTTCCAAGATCTTTAGACCATGGGATAACAAAGTAATTCCACAATAGTTCTCACACTTTTTCCCGTTTCCTTTTTTAAACAATGGCACTATTACACCTTTAGACCAGTCATCAGGGATCTTATTGTCCCTCCATATAGCATGTAATACTCTGTACAACCAATGTATCCCATTAATTCCTGCTGCTTTTATCATGTCTGAACTTACTTCATCAGCTCCAGTGGATTTCCCTTTGATCATGGCTTTTAAAGCTTCTTCCACTTCACACCAGGTTGGGGGTGGTTCTTGGTGGTTTTCATCATTGGCCCCTAAATTGATGTTCGTGTCCCCACTGTCATTATTAGATGCATCATTTAACAGTTGATCAAAATACTGTCCCATTAATTTCCTGATTTCATTTATGCTTCTTATCACTTCTCCATTATTTCCTTCCAAAGCTGTAACTGATTCCTGATGTCTTTTATTGTTTTTCATATTTTCATATACTGTAGTAATTTCTTATTACCTTGTGTATCTTCCTCCAGTTTCTTTGCAAATTCATCCCAAATCTTATCCTTCTCTTCATTAATTATGCGTTTAACTCTTAATTTGTGCTCTCGATATTCTTGAGCAAGTGATCTGATTTTATCCTCATTTCTGTCATTCTTTCGTCTCTCCACTTCTAATTTTTTCTTTACTTTGTTCCTTAATTGAACTATTGTCTTGACTTCCTTATTCCACCAGGCAGTCTCTTTAATGTCGAACTTTACTACTTGTTTCGCCACATAATTCTCTAGCTTCTTCAACTAAGACATTTCGAAAATTTTGCCACTCTTCCTCTGCACTTTTGGTATCAGTTTTTGGAACTTTTCCTAAAATTCTTCTCTGAAATTCCTCACGTTTATCAGATTTCTCCAGCTCCCAGACCTTGATCTTTTGTTTCTTTTCCATCGTATAATTAATCAGTTTAACACCAGTTATACTAACTAGAACAAGCCTATGGTCACTGTCGAGACTTTCACTGGGAACGACTTTGACATCCACAACTTGTTTTCCTGCTTCACCCGCTGTTATTACAAGGTCTATCATTGATCTATGTCTTCCATCCCAGCTGTATCTAGTTACTTTATGGCTTTCTCTCTTCTTAAACCAGGTATTTTGAATTTGAAGACTATTTCGACTGCACATATCAAGCAGGTCCCCTTCTAGATTTCTGTTTCCATAACCAAATGGGCCAATCACTCTTTCTACACCCTCCCTTTTGCATCCCACCTGAGCATTTAAGTCACCTATTATCATAATGTTCTCCTTATCCAATTGGTTCTCAAGCTGTTCCAAGAACTTCTGTTTCTCTTCATCCTTGCACCCCGTTTGTGGGGCATAAACCTGCACTAGGGTTGGTATTTTTTCGTTTGATGGTACCTCTAATCTAATGATTCTGTCGCCAATATATTTAATATCTGCAACAGCATCTACCTTCTTACTTAGAATAAAGCCCACTCCGTTATGTGACCCTTTCCATTTACCACACCAGTAAAGGGTATATCCTCCCCTTAAAAATGTTTTCCCTTTCCTTTTCCATTTGGTTTCGCTCAGACCTAATACATCCAGTTGCCTTCTTTCCATCAGATCTACAAGTTCTTCACATTTTCCAGTTAATGTCATTACATTCAGTGTTCCTATTCTCATTTTGGGTTTATCTTTCTTTATTCTGTTTTTTCCCACAGCCTTACATTGCATAACATCAGGCTGGATGCCATCATTCCTGTCAACTGTAAGGCGTGTGAGCTGTCCATTTTGGGTATTCTTCTTTCCGAGGCTCGTTTTAACATTGAAAGCGCATAACTATTTACTCCTTTATTGACTTGCTAGGCCTAATATATTGGAGGATTTTCTGTCAGGGTTGTCTCCCTTAGCCTTTGGTATTCCACTACCAAACCTACAAGGCAGCAGGTTGTACTCATATTTAACCCCTGAGTACTGGGTTGCCTCTTCCGCCATCTTCACTGTACCAAAGTCCATCTTCTCCACTGCAGATGCCGTTGAGGTCTTCGCACGTAACCCTGTGCACGGGGCCTATGTTATACCCCATAGGACTGGGTCCTCACCAGAACTTAGCAGTTACTGTAGTTCCATGGTATATTACAGTACCGTTGCCCACCCCCACGACGTGGACGTGCCTGGCAAGAATTATCCATGTAGCCAATTTTAATTGACTCATGGACCGGGTTAAGGAGCTGTCTAAATCCAGCCTCCAAGCCATACTAATGTACAATATTCGGCAGTTGGTGCGAAATTGCAGCACATCTGCGTCTGGAATTTTCTGAGATCTTGAGCTGTTAGCTTCTTTAAGGGCTGCTCCTGTCTGGAAACTCAGGTTGAAAAGGCAAATGGTCTTTTCTGTGAATAACAGTACGGACTGATTCGTGTCTGTCATTGTCACCAACGAGCAAGGCGCATGGCCCGCACAGTCCCGCGCGGAGGGGGTATTTGCCGGCGGTCGGCCAGGCAAAGCATGCATTTGACGTTGGCTGGGTTCTCATCCCGCGTAGCGTTCTAGCGGCGGCGCGAAATATGGGTGGCAGCGCGGTCTGTAGGCGAAATAGAAAGCCAAGTGGGAGGACTCCACCAAGTGTTCGGAGGCTAAGAAGTCTGGCATTATGAGACTTTTCAAGATTTCCCGTATCAAATGTGAATTTCCCGTATGTTTCCCGCATATCCCGGATCGCCCAACACGCTGAGCATGTGTATTTTGGTGTATTATACTACTGGTTTGGATTTTAGCAGTTTTGAATTGGCAATAAAATTAAAATTTAGTTCACTGTGCAAAATGGTTCATATTTGCTAGAGCTATTTTCATTTTCTGAAAACAAATGTTCTGTTCTTTAACCAAATAGGCTACCTAGGGCTGTATGTTAAGAAGATTGTTCTTGCTAATATATTTTTTAAATTTGAAGTTTGTATGTTTAAATACACTTTGATATGTATATCTGGATGTCTTTCATGGATTTTCACTGTTAAGCTTGCAGCTTCTGTGTTCTTTGATAGCACCATATCTTATGTGTGATTAAATTATATTATTTTAATCCCAATCGTTACATGTAGTATAGCACAGAGTTCATGAAATAATTTGTTACAAAAACAGAAAATTCACAATTAAATAATGCTAAAAATCCCAATCAGGCTATATTAGAAATATGTTTAAACTCTTATATTTATTACTTGTTAATTTGTTTCTGCTTGCTTATTAAAATTGCTAGAAATTAAGTGTGTTAGTTAATTTAAAAGCTTGCAACATTGTAATCATCTGCCTTGTGCTGTTCTCCTGTTTGTACTAGAATTGGGAAGAAGGTGGCCAAGGCCTTAAGTTGGGGACCATCCCAGCATTTGACTGTAGTAATAATAGTAGTAGTAGTGGAAAACCTCTCAAAACCCCTCCCAAGATGTCTGAGTTGAGAATTGAAACCAACTCTTCTCAAGGCTTAGTACCCCGTTTCGCACTCAAACCAGAATTAAATTTCCTGGCAGAGATGGGAATCGAACCCAGGATCTTTAAAACTGGAATATCAATGCCTACTCAGTTTATGGAAGATGGCTTAAGATAGTTTTATTTTTTAAATATCTTCCTACCTACAAATCATTAAAAGAAATACTGTACTTAAAATTCCAAGATCTACTGATATAACATGACCGTATTAATTTGATTTTTCCGTGCCTATACACTATTAACTAAACGAAACAAGAGAATCTGTTGTTTTCACTCACAGTAAATGTAGTTGTTAGTGATGTTGTCATTTCATGTACAGTATTAATAATTCTCTGAGCTATGTTGTGTATTCTGCTACATGTACCCCTCTGCAAAGCCAGTGAAGTAAGCATGTCAGGGAGGCGAGATATGAAGCCCACTGCAGTTGTCAGTCTAGTCGGCAGTGGATGCATAGTGCCAGTGTGGCTAAATTCTTAAATGCTCAGAAGTGGGTACGGTAGGGCTATGCTTTGCCAGCACTCCTTAGTCTCACTCACTGCAGGGTCGTATTACAACAGTATTCAAAATTTTATGCTGACATACCCAGGGTATGTTCCTTTCATTGAATTAATAATTTATGCCTGTTCTACAGTATGTTGCAGCTAAGCATAATAAAGTGCAAAGGGTCTTGCTGCTCCAGGCTCGGTGGACATGTGAGTTCACTTCCATTTGAAGGCCATCCTAGATATGGTTTTCCCATGATTTCCCACTTTGACCTATAATTATATAATGGGATGATACTTTCTAATTTGGTCTCAGTCTTGTCCTTCCAACTCCATTTCATTCATCTTCATCCCTCATTAACTCCTTTGATGAGGTTGACAGTCCATTCAGTCGTAAAAACAATCGGCAAAGTAAATAGACAATTCCTTCTCATCCTTAACCCCACAGAAATGGGAATAATAAGATTAGAATTAATTATTTCTTTTCTAAGATTTTCCTGTTTTGTTCAGTTTATTCTGTATAGAATTATATCCTATTTCCTAATTATTGTGAGAAATATTTTAAAAGTTTACCTAGGAGTTCCTGGCTGCAATTCTAGATACAAAAATGTATCTGTCATCAATAATTAGTGGACTGATGAAACTAATAACCAGAAGATAGGGATGCCAACTGAGTGCTTATATCACTACTAAAGTGGGTGGATTTCTAACCAATTATGATGTTTTGCTACTGAAATGAAAGTTAATTAATTAATTTGCTAAACCAACTAAAAAATCATAAATGAAAATATGAAATATTCTGTCATGAATATACATAAGTCCTCGATCTAGAAATGAAGTAAATGCTGAGTGTAACCATGGGACATTTTTACTCACTAACTTAAGTGAGCAAAAATGTATTCTATTTAGAGGAAGCCCAATACAGGGCTTTTCAAATGCGAGAAATCGCAGACGTGCAAATCAAGGAACAGAAGTTTTAAGCTCCGAGCATCAGACCAGCGTTTTAGCTCCGGGAGGCTCAGTTAAGCTTGGCTCAGATGGTGTAGCGCGTTGCAGAGCAATGAAGCATGCATTGATATTAGTGCAATTGATAAGCGCAAGACAACTACGAGGGCTATTCCAAAACTAAGGTCCGGTTAAAAAAAAACATCCAAAATCAAAATTGTTTCCAAAACAATTGTTTTATTGACATTCCTTAAGTCTTTCTCTATTTTTCTACATAATTTCCATACTTATTTACATATTTGTCACATCGTTCCACAAGATTTTGAATGCCAAAGTTGTAGAACTCGGCCGCCTGCGAAGCTAACCAGTCTTTAACAGCTTCTTTCACTTCATCATCTGTGTTGAAGCGCTTGCCGCCAAGAAACTCCTTTAGGTAGCGGAACAGGTGGAAATCACTTGGCGCCAAGTCCAGACTGTATGGTGGGTGGTCCATCTATTCCCATCCAAATTTCTTGATTAGAGTTTGCGTGTCATTCGCAGTATGGTGTCTGGCATCGTCATGAAACAATAACACTCCAGGCGACAAAAGACCACGTCGCTTATTCTGGATTGCACGTCGAAGTTTAGTCAGGGTAGCGCAGGAGGTGGCTTTATTGATCGTTGTCCCTGAAATAGTGAATCGTCGATCTTCACGAATTTTGTCGTCAACCGCATGAACCAACTCGTCTGAAATCACTGATGGTCTGCTAGAGCGGGGTTCATCGTGCACATTTTCCCGTCCTTCATTAAAGGCTCGCACCCACTTGCGCACTTTACTGTCACTCATTATGTTAGGACCGTACACTTCAGTAATCTGCCGATGAATTTCTGCCGCAGAAATGTTTCTTGCAGACAGAAACCGTATCACTACCCTTACTTCACAATCGGCAGGCTGATAATTGTCTTAAACATTGTGAACTGACACTATCAACAGCACACAGCAACAGTAACAACGCTACTGGCGGCTTTTGCCGCGCAAGGCATGCCAGGAGTCGGTGCACATGCGTGTTTTGCCCTTGGTGCCGCTTTCAAATATTTACGGCGAATCGGACCTTACTTTTGGAATTACCTTCGTACATAATAATGGAACAACTTGCTCCAAAGGAAACAAAGACTCCCGAAAGTCCATTTAAATCAAAGTGTGAACTTTCTTAATTCATTTTGTCAGTCATGACAATCAAGCAAAAAAGTAAGTCAGTAAGTAAGTAAGTAAGTGAGTGAGTAAGTAAGGAAGGAAGAAAAGCATCTATTGAAAGACACTACAAGGAGGAAGATTTAAGGAAGTTGAAAAATCTTGAAAAAGAGCACTGTAACCACAAATGAGGTTTGTACCAGTACTTCGTAGAGGAAACGGCAGCGGAAGTACGAAAGGAGGAGATAGGTGCGAGACAAGCATAGGGAAAGAGAGAGGCAGCTCTATTGCTCAAAATCTAGGAGTGGGTGTTGGCACTGTGGACAGCCTAGTGCAGTCGTATTTTAAACCCTTACAGGCCCTGCCGTAAGTCCAAGTATACTATTAACATAACAATAAAGGTTGAATTGATTAAAATCCTCAAAATGTAACAGCACTAAACAATAAAATTATTACTCAAAATTCGATGCCTCTGTGGTGTAGTGGTCAGCACGCTTAGCTGCCGACCCGGAGGTCTGCGGTTCGATTCACGGCACTATCAATAAAGTTGAAAAGTGGTCTGTGGACTGGAACGGGCTCTACTCAGCCTTGGGTGGTCCAAATGAGTACAGGGGGTTCGATTCCCACCTCAGCCATCACGAAGTGGTTTTCCGTGGTTTCCCACTTAGTCTCCGCGTAAATGCCGGGATGTTACCTACCGTAGGGCCACGGCAGCCTCCTTCCCTCTTCCTTACCTATCCCTCGCAATCTTCCCCTCCCTTCCCATCCCTCATGAGGCCCCTGTTCACTTTGCAGGTGAGGCCGCCTGGGCAAGGAACTGGTTCCACCTCCCCAGTTGTATCCCCGGTCAGGTGTTTCAAGCACCAGAACACTGCCCTGGTGGCGGTAATGGTGGGATCCCTCGCTGAGTCCGAGGGATAAGCCAACCTGGAGGGTAAACAGACTAAAAGCAACTTAGAACATTGCAAGGATGGTTCAATAAATGCCAAAAGAGGTTTTCTTTAATGTTAGTGCAACTTCATTTACAAATGATATAGCGAAATGGAACACATTGCAGAATTATAATTAATTTGTAAGCGGCTTCGGTGGGATAGTCGGTAGCAAGCTTAACTGCTATGCTGAAGATAGCGTGTTCTAACAAGGCCGAAATCATTGGATTTTTAAGAGCATTAAAATCCTTCAGTATGCCATCCTTCAGAGGGGAAGTACAGTAAAGCCTGCGGGCCCATGTTATGTAAAAGACCTAAAACTACAATTAGTAGTTTGTGGCTAAATTTGTAGGTTATATTTGGTTAGAAACTCTGTATCAAGTTCCAACGTTCCCCGGTAGGTGTCAGTGACAGTGGCATCTTGTAGCCAAAGTTGGATCTACTTGAAAATGAACTTGCTGGGAGCCTACCGGCGTTCATTTAAAATACCATGCTATGGCCACTGCAATTCATTGTATATACAGTATATATATATAATTAATTTGTGAAGGGGTATATCTGACTCTGGATGGTAAAATATCACCAGGGTCATCCCTATGAAAGAAGAGCAACAAGAAATGGCACAAAATACAAAAGCAATTCTTAATATCAATCATTCTAGGGGCTTCAGTGGCATAGTAGGTTGCATGCTAAACTTCTATGCACAAGATCACGGGTTCAAAATGAGCCGAAGTCGTCGGATTGTTAAGAGCGATAAATTCTTTCAGTATACCTTCCTTCGGAGGGAAAGCAAAACCGTTGGACCCATGTCATAGATTTATGGCATGAAAAAGAACCTACCACTACAATTGGTAGCGTGTAGCTAAATTTGTAGGTTATTTAATTTAGAAATGCTCTATCAAGTTCCAACGTTCACAGCTGGGCGACAGTGGCATCTGGTAGCCAAAGTTGGAACTACTTGAAATGGAACTTTCATTAATTTCATATCTCATTAGATCCTGTTATGAGGTTAGCATCAGGACGGGCATCCGGCCGTATAAACCATCAACCACGTTGAATTTCAACGCATGTCATCCCCGACCCCGTAGGAAACTGGATTAATAAGGGGTAGACACGGATAGAAAATTAATCATTAGGAGTCAATCGTAAATAGAAAAAGAATACATTAATAAGTCAATCACTTACTCTTCAGAAAGGTCACCACAGATACCTTTCCCTTCATCCTGTACCTCCTCTTTGATAACCTAGAAAAAAAGAAAGGAAACTGTACTTGTTTTACAGTTGCCAAGTGCCTTTTCAAACATGTATTATTTAACCATCTGGGTCTGAGTGGGCTTACTACAAAGATTAAAAACTACCTTGATCTTGATCAATAAGTATTATATATTAACAAAGCATACAAATTTTGCTTCAGCCCGTCAGGTACTGTGCAGGATTTTTCGTAGAATGGCAAGAGTGCTACAAGATATATATGAGCAAAAACATTAACCATATTGGACAATTACCTCATTATCTTATTAAATTGTTGACACCTGCTAATACTCAATATGCTCTCTTCTTTATTGGAGCATGTTTTAGGTCCATCAATGGGACCTTCTTCAGCTTATTTTCTTAGCCTAACAACTTCATATGTATTTATAAAACAATGACATTAATGATATAAATAAAACTTACAGAATGGACGTCCTTACAGTATTAATTATGAAAATATATCTCATATTAAAATCAGAAAGCAAAAGTCGTAAATTTATAATTCAATATATGCATACAAATTTTTATTGTCCTGTATCAAATCTGTTTACCATCTCTTGATGAATGCAGTACATTTGCATTTATCTGTTGGCACAGTCTCGAGTGAAATGTGGCTTTTCACCAATGTCTCAGTCTCATTCATGGTTGTGATTATATGGAAGCTACTGAGCTATGGGTGAAGCTGAGTAATGGTATTCAGTGCCTGTGGATGTTGTGAAAGGTTCTGCTCATTGGGTTAGTACAGCCGTACTGACTCAGTGAGGAAAGCAATGGCAAACAACCTCACTCCTCACCTTGCCTAGCATGCCTCATTATAGCCCTGCCCTGGTTTTGTGGGTTTCTACCACATAACCTAAGGTGATACTTTTTGAGGATCCAACCAACCTCCAGGCTGACTACCTCACAGACACAGGATCAAAGAACTCTTGGTTGGTTCCTCAGTTTAGGGGCTGCGGCAACGCGGTCATGTAGCCCCGTGTACTTAGGGTGTGTGTAGAATCTATCTGATAACCGGTGTTAAATGTGATGGCTGTAAGTGTGTGTGTTATCTGTAATTCAGGTAAGGACTAAAGACCATCAATTTTAAGTATTTCCTACTTTAGCTACCAAATACTACCATCAACGACACCTAACCGCGAACTTGGCTACATGATGACACCGCGACCAGCAAACGATAGAACTAATAGAGCATTAATCAAATCTAACCTACAAATTTAGCTTAACACAATAGTAGTTAGTGGATGATCTTTTACATGCCATAAACCTATGACATGGGCCCGACGGCTTTACTCCCCCCCTGAAGGAAGACATTCCGAGCGATTTTTATGCTCTTAAAATATCTGACGACTTCGGCCGGGTTTGAACCAGCGATCTTGCTCATAGAAGTATGCTACCAACTACGCCACCGATGCCACCACCAAAGAACTCTCAAAATGAATTGTGTCTTGAGGAGGTCTTACACGATTTGAAGTCACCCATCCAATAACAATATCGTCCCTACAATCCTGGGTTATATGTATGATAATTGTAACTTAGTCCCGCTGCAAAAATCCCTGCATTATTGGATGTCTGTTAACTTTATTACTAGAAAACCTGTTCCTAAAAAGAAGAGAGCATATCGAGTATTAGCAGGTGTCAACAATTTAATAAGACAAGATATACATGACAATTTGGTCTGGAAAGTATCTTCGAATCTAGATAATAAGAATGATGGTATAACCTCAGCTGTTGGGTATAGATCTTTTGAGTGATATATTCATATATTTCATTCATCCATTTTGCACTGCCATCTCGTAGAGAAACTGTACCTCTAATGGGCAACCTGTCACTGAAATTTGATTAATTCTGTCACGTAATCACCAAAAGTGATGGGAGATCGTTTACAAGACATGGAGTGTTGTGTTTTTTCTCTACACTTTAAAAATCCCATTTTCTTGGTCAGGAATTGAAACTGCAATCTTGGGATCATGAGAAGGACTCACCAAGTGAAGAAACAACTTTATTATGCTACGTGCCTCAGAATGACCAAGTGGTTATACTTTATATCCCTTTTATATTGTCTTTGTTGATTTCTGCTGGCTTTAAATTTGACATCACAAATCTAATGAAGCAGTGGCTGGGTCAATAGTCTCTGCTTCTGGTTTCAATCCTTTAATTGAAAGCATGCCTATCTTATGATTGCTTCCTTGATGACTAAGGCAGCAGACCTCCTTGTTCATTTATACCATCATACTGTTTTATTCAGTGGTGATTTGGTAAGTCTAGGTGTAAGAAACTTAATTGACTTTTCAGTGGTCCTGGTTTGCAAACCTGGTGGTTATAGGGGGCTTAATGGGTGAACTATATAACACTAAGATGCCAATGACATGTGAGGAAAAGGTTTTGTGGACTTTCGACCAATAGGATCCTCGCTTGGGTATCTTTTACCCAGGGCAAACTGAATTGTTAATAATTCTTGGTGTAGCGGCTATTCTGCCTTCAACCCCTCGCTACCTTACCAATGGAGTCTCCCACGAATTACTTATTGCTTAGCATTGTATAAATGATAGTGTTGTTAGAGGGGTTGACAAATTGGTATCCTGATATCCTTCGCGCGCGTGCTTGCATATGTTTACAGCTAGATATAATTTTCTCGTGGACTGGGAAAAGTTTTGCAATGGACAGACTAACCGATAAAGATATAAGTAATTTACTTGCTGATGATGAAATTGTTGGTGGAAGTGACAATTCAGATACAGACTTACAGTAGTTTATGAAAGTGATTTTGGCAGCAATACAGGACATGACAGCTTAGCGTCACAACACGAAGGAACTTCTTCCAGTAAATCTGAACATGAAGTTGATGGGGATAATATACAGCTAGATATGCTACTTGATGTTTATAAGGGGAAGGATGAATCGTGTGGTACAAAAGTATTTTTCCCCAAAGGGGCCGCACCAGGGCGCAAAATATTGTTAGTCATTTACCAGGTCCCAAAGGAGAAGCCCGAATTGCAAAATCTGCTATTAATGATTTTAATGATTGTTGGGGACTAATGGTAGATGATTGTTTGTACTTCTTAATTGAGAGGAAAGTGATTTTATATGGTAATTCATAATGACAATTCTTTGGGGAAAATTTACAGATCACTCGCCTGTACGTTACAGAACAGAGCACACGTCCCGACGGGTTAAGAGCATTGGCCCGGAGCTACTAGTTCGGAAAACCAAGGTTCAAATCCCAATGCTGGCAGCAGCCATCTTGAGTCTAGTACTCACTGTGGCTTTTCAATACTCCTCCCAGGCAAATGCTGAGATGGTACGATAACTTATTTTGATTCGTACTCCAATCCTTTAACTTAATACTCACAATTATCGGTACACATCGCTTATTAGACAAATTCCATACACATATAATTTATTAGCACCAAAATAAACAAACTATTTGCAACATAAACTGCTGTAAACTAATATATGGAAATGACCTGCAAGTACCATCATTACAGCAGAGCACTTGTAGTTCATTTCCGCATATTAGTTAACAATTCTACAGTAGTTTTGGGCGTAAGTGTATCACTGCAGTAGTGGCTACACCTTCGTGGATTAGTTAATTTCTAAGTTTTGCAACATTAAAATAAATAGTTCTTATTTCGATCGCTTAATGCCTTATTATTTATCAGTAATAATTACCACACTTCCTAAGTTTTCTGACGATTTCTTTTGTGTTTTGGAGGGCAGAGTCTGTATTTGGGTGTCACTGTAGGTTTGGTATTGTTATATAGAGTCATTAGTGTTGTAGATTTTGATCCGATGATGCTCGCTTGACGAGTGAAACATGTCATCACTTGGTTTTCTCCTTCTTCAATAGTCCATAACATATATTCATATACAGTGGAATCCCGTTAGTACGTTCCTCACTAACACGTTTTCCCGCATATCACGTCGAATTATAAAAGTCCCGGTCCCAAAGCACTAAATTGTCGGTAAAATATTGCTTTAGTACGTTTTAGCGCACCCGCCTACTACGTTCAAATTTTGGCCAGCACTTACGTATTTGTCAGTCCAGTTGGACTTCGGACGAGGTTAAGTGATTGCGTAAGCTTGGCATGGTAGTGGTCGAGAGCTCAGTTTAACAGCGAGCAGGGGGTTGTAATTTGTGTGGATCCGTAGCTTCCGAGAGCGGCCTTGGAATCATATAAAGGCCTTACGTGGCGCTTGGCAGCGAGTGTGCTTCCTGTCGGCCAAATTAAGTGATTGCGTAAGCGCGAGCGCGGTCGAGAGCTCAGCTCATTTTAGCAACGAGTGTGCTTCGACCATAACCCATTCCCTATATCCAATCATGCCGGAGTTCAACAAACGTCCTTCTTTATTTTGTCTTCTGTCGTCAGCTTATTTTGACTGACAATACCAGATCCTGACGTGTTCTAACTTAACAATAACTTATGTAGCATGTGGATCACCAACTAAACAGCCGACGTTCACACTCCGTATTTTTGTTTTACTGCGTTGCCACATTTGAAAACACCTTACATGTTTGGTTATTGGTTTCTAGCGCGTCTTTCTGATGACGCCAGTAGCGAATATCAAATTCATTCACAATTAATTCTCGACCGGTAGCTGTATTACCCTAGTCGTCTGCGTATTTGATCACCTTGAGTTTAAATCCAGCCGTATAACTTCCGCGTTTTTACATAACTAAAAGATCCATTTCCACAAAAAAACAATCACACTTAACTGAGAAACAAAAATGGAATGTGAAGACAATACTGGTAGGCCAACTTGTCGACAATGCAACAGACGGACAACAAACACTGCGAAGGAAAGGATAGCACCGGCGGAAGAACGAACAATAACATCGCGGGCAAGGCTTGTTCTAAAATTACTACCGTACGATCATCCTTATGACAGTGTCAGAAATTAATGAGAGATATATGCGAGGAATACTTTTTCCTGCAATTTCCAATTTAAAAATGGGGTGCGAAATACACGTGGTGGCGAGATATATGCGAGCAGATACAGTATTCATCAACCATACACTTGTATTTCAAACCAGTGTAAATATTCGTGTTCGATTGTGAGACTAGATGTATTATTACAATTAAAGGGGTTTAAATTGTATTGGAGTGGAGGTGACAACAGTAAAAATGGTGTAGCAATGATTTTAAGGGAAGATCTAGTTCAGTATGTAGAGGAAGTTATCCAGGTAAATGACAGAATAATAAAAATTAGACTTGGCCTAGAAAGTGGGGTTAAAGATTTCATTCAGGTATATGCACCTCAGACAGGCAATGTGGAAGAAAGTCTAGAGGAGTTCTTGGAAGAACTGTAGAGGTACATCGAAGAGAAAGAAGTGGTGATTATAGGTGACATGAATGCCCACATAGGAACAGACAGGCATGGAAAGGAAGAAATAATTGGTCCTTTCAGCTATGGAAGCAAAAATGCTGGAGGAGACCTTTTGATAGACTTCTGTGAGAGGAATGGATTAATAGTAGGCAATACCTGGTTCAGAAAGAAGAATAGCCAGAAAATAACTAGGAATGGATGGGGAGAAAGGAAAACTAAAACCATGATACACTTTATTTTAGTCGAAAGAGAGAACCATAGACAACTAGAAGATGTCACAGCTATGCCCAGAGAGGATCATAAAATTGTTGTAGCTAAATTAAGGTTGGGCAAAATAGTCAAGTTAAAGGAGACAAGAGAAAGAAAAATAAAAGTATGGCAATTAAAGGAAAAGGAAATACAGGGAAAGTTCCAAGAAGATCTGAAAGAACTGATCCCTAAAGAAGAGGTAGGAAGTGTGGAAGAGGAATGGGCAAAGTTCAAAGAAAGAATTGTAAAATGTGCAGAAGATATATGTGGTAGAGTGTCGGGTATAACGAAGGAAAAGGAGACACCCTGGTGGAATAACAGCGTAAAAGAGGCAGTGAAAGAAAAACAAAAAGCCTGGAGGAAGTGGATAGTAGGCAAAAATGTACAGAAAAGGCAAAAGTATCAAGAAGCGAAGAAAGAATGCCACAGGATTGTATAGGAAGAGAAAAAGAAGTGCTGGGATGATTTTACAGAAAGTCTGCAGGAAGATGTTAAAGGAAGTAAGATATGGATATATGGATTGGTTAGAAACGAAGTAAAAAGCAGAGAAGATACAAAATTTGTAAAGATAGAGACAGGACAGATTTTGACACAAAGAGAAGACATACTCCAGCGATGGGAAGAATATTTTGATAAATTACTGAACATCAAATTCAAAGAATTAGTGGAAGTTGAAGAAGGTAAAGAAATGACTGAAGAAACCCAAGATGATGATATAACAATGTTATAAATAGAAAGAGCCATAAAGAAGATGAAGAGTGGTAAAGCAACAGGAGCGGATGAGGTAGCTGTGGAGATGATAAAAGCAGCAGGACCAGTAGGGATGCAGTGGTTGTACAGACTATTTCAAGTGATATGGAAGAACAAGGAAGTACCAGAAGACTGGGGTAATGGGCTAATAATTCCAGTATTCAAGAAAGGAGATAAGAAAGAATGTAACAACTACAGAGGAATCACCCTCATCCAGCATGTAGCAAAGATATTTGAAAGGATACTTGAGGGTAGACTGAGGATGAAAGTGGAAATGGAGGAAGAACAACATGGATTTAGAAAAGACAGATCAACTTTGATCTAATTTTTACCATAAGAAACATGATGGAGAAAAGGTGGGAATTCAGGAAGGATTTAGTGATGACATTTATAGACATTGAGAAGGCATATGACAAGTGTACCAAGACAACTGGTTTGGGATGTATTGATAAAGAAGAAAGTAGACAGAGCAGAAGTGGAAATGATAAAAGCTATGTATAGGAAGTGTAGAAGTAGTGTGAAGACCAGGGTTGGGCAAACAAACTGGTTTAATGTAGAAACAGGACTCCGACAAGGGAGTGTATTGTCCCCTATACTTTTCATCACTGTCATGGATGAAATCAAAAAGCGAGTGAAACAGAAAATGGGAAGTAAAGAGACTAAGGCCTTACTCTTTGCTGATGACATAGTAATATGGGGAGAAGATGAAACAGAAGTACAGGAACAAGTCGATGTATGGAACCAGGAGATAGAAGAGTATGGAATGAAAATAAGTGTGGAGAAGAGTAAGATAGTAGTGATGACGAGAAATAAGAGAGATGGTAGGGGGAATATTGAAGTAAATGGGAAAACATAAGTAGTTGTGAAAAGTTTTAAATATTTAGGGAGTATAATCACAGAAGATGGAAGGACAAGTGATGAAATTGGTAAGAGAATCCAGCAAGCAAATGGATTTTACCAGTGTGTGAGAGGTTTGGTGTGGAACCAGGATGTTCCAGAGAAGTGTAAGAAAGTCATGTACTCAACATATTACACACCTATATTGACATATGCAGCAGTCACATGGACAACGGCAAAACGGGATGAAAGCAGAGTCCAGGCAGCCGAGATGAAGTTTCTTAGAGGAATAATTGGAAAGACACGAAGAGACAAAATCAGAAACACAGAAATTAGGGAAGGAACGGGGTTCCCAAAGCTACAAGACAAGATAGAGATCAGTAAGCTGAAATGGTATGGACATATGATGCGAATGGGTGAAGACAGAGTCCCAAAGCGAGTATTTACAGAGAAAGTAACAGGAAAGAGGCAACGGGGAAGGCCTAGGAAGAGGTGGATGGATACAGTGAGGGAGAGCATAGAGAAGAGAGGGGTAAAAGTAGAAGATATACTAGAAGAAGGAAGAGAGTGGTGGAGAGACAGAAAATTATGGAGGTCCTTGATTCACACCCCGACCCAAAACACTGGAAACGGGAAATGAAGAAGAAGAAGAACAAGATTATTTATTTATTATTTACATATTTTACGCCCACATTGGAGCACTTAAATCAATAAATTTGATTAAATTTCTTCTTTTTCTCCTCCCAGAACTTTCTCATCCTCTCCGACCTGGAAGCTCTTTGTGTGCCCGATATAGTATATTGTTTCCATTCAACTGTTATTAGTTTGAGATTTATGCTTTCGTTCTTCAAAATCCTCTTCTCTTCTCTATCTTTGATTTGTTGCCGAGTTATACCCAATTCTTCCAAATCATCCTGAAATTCTTTGAACCAATTATTAATGATTTTATTTTTCAAAAAGCAATCCAATAGTTGTTTCAATATCCTGGTTTCTGGCCGTCTTGATATGTGACAGAAAAAGGAAATTTTTCTTTTACGCATTGTAGTTATTATTGATTCAAATTCATGATAGACGATGTTGTTAGGCAACAATCTCCACTGTCCATCAACTTGGTGTTTTTGTTAAGAATTGTTCTCTAATAATTCTTCTGTCAGTTTTCTGTAAATTTGTCTGTTGTAGATTTTACATTCAATTTGAATAAAGTTTCACTAGCATAAGTTGCCTCTGGTTTAACTATGGAATTATAGTGTTTCAGCTTAGCGTTTATCGAAAGAGATTTCATTTTATAGGTTGGCCAGGTAAGTCTTTGTGCTTGTTTAAATTTAGTTGTTCTGTATTCTATTGCTTCTTTTTCATTTGTGTTCTATGTTATTATTTCCCCAAAATATTCGAATTTCTGAACAATTTTAATCTCTTTATTATTGTTCAACTGAACGACTGGTAGATCAACTTTAAAAGTTGGCATCATTTCTGTTTTTTCAAATGAAATTTGTAATCCCATTTTTTTTTTGCTATAATTTCTAGTTGTTCAATTTGAAATTTTGCCTCTTCTATTGTATTTGCAAGTAATGCTAAATCGTCCGCAAAAGCAAGACAGTTGAGTTTAATATTTCTACCGATCTTGATAGTTGGTTGATATTTCTTGTTCCATTCACGCATAACCTTCTCCAATGCACAATTGAACAACAATGGTGAAAGTCCGTCTCCTTGTCGGAGTCCAGTTCTTATAATGAATGATTCTGATAATTCACCTCTAAATTTAACTTTTGCCTTCGTATTTTTGAAAGCCATACTAATGAGGTTAACGAGTTTTTGGTGTAAGCCAAATTCTTTAAGGCTTTTCAGTAATGATTCACGATGGATACTGTCGTATGCTTTCTTAAAATCTACAAATGTGATGACTAGACCCTTATTTCATATACTGTACTGTAATTCATTTTTATGTGGTTATTTACTCCCCCGTTAGTTACTGACAAACCTATGTTTATGTTGAGTCTGTAGTAGCGCAATAACTAATTCTTAAGGTCGGCAATTTCACGTGCGCACTTATAGTGCACGTTTTTTAAGGTTAATTTTACACGTTGTAAATATAGTATAGCGTTTTCGGTAGTAAGTTTTTCCGCTTTTCACGTCCGATTATTTCAGTCCCTTCAAAATTATCCAGCGTAGTTGCACTGTACATATATATCGAATGTAATTTATTTCAGGTTATTTTTCCACATATTCCACTAATTGGAATTATTTTGAGTTGACCGATTGAAAGTTACAATATTAAGAATTTGAGGAGAGAAATATGGCAAGAGATAACATATTGATATACATCCATCAAAATAACACTAGACAAAAATATTCTTCACAAACCAGAAGCAGTAGGACAACAACTAATCAATTAGAAAGGAAATTTCCGCATGAGACTTACGATTTTCAACCCGGACATTCATTAGCAGTTTAACCCTTGACTGGTGATGTTGACCCCACCCCAAAACTTCTCATGCCTCTCCACGCCATCCCCTCGATTTAGCAACCCGATTAACTCGGTCTGAGAACAGCAAGTGATCAATATGGCAACCTTCTGCTGCAATTAGTGCACAAGTCATTAGGCAGAAAACCATGTTGAGGATCAGCGTGACTCCACATCACCAGATAAGTTACCGATTGGTAAGTGAAGCTAGTAGCCATTTACACTAATTTGTGCTTTATAATTGACGGGTAAGCGTGAAAAGTGTGTTAAATCAAGAAATGGTGTATACTGGGTTAGTACTTGCATCAAAGAGAGGAGGATGATCTGCTTGCGCGTATAGTGCGTTGTCATATTATGAACGGTTACGAAATTGAGTTGTGTGTTATGTGACAAATTGACTTTGGTCAGACATCGGGTGTGCAAAGTGCATTATTCCTAACCTTCATGACTTACCACACTGAGCATTATTCAACACTTCATTCTGTGTGTGAAAAGTGCGTTATGTCAGTTTGGTAGTGACTTAAGTGGATTATTCATTCGCGCTCTTCTTCGTAAAGTTGCCCAACAATATAATTAATGAATTCATGCACTAAGCATCACTCATTATCACTGTGCGAGTATTAAACTAAATTCCTGCCAACTGGATGGTCACGTAGTCCATTGTCAATAATAATTTCCCAGCTGTTCTCCTTGTTGGCTAGTCACAGGCCATGGTGTAGTACCTATTGCTTTGCTGATGGGAGATTTTCAATGTGTATTGTAACCGATATCGCATGGTTTTGAAAGCTCTGGCAAAGTCGCATAGCAGGAGGAAGAAAGCAAGCGGAAGTAACCTGAGGTTAATGTTTTTACGTCATGGATATGGTCGACTGCATAACTAGGCAAATGTTCCAGAAGGGTAGAGGGCGCTGATGAGCTCCAGGAAAAGTCAAGGTGGGAAGGTCACGTCGGAGAGGCAGTTCACTTTCTTTTGTATCGCCGTACACCGAAGTTCACTTTATTTTGTGTCGCTGTACGCCGAAGTTACAAGCAAGTGTGTAGGGGCAGTTGTACCGTGGCAACTTGGAACCAGTGCGGTATTCCGATAGGTTTTTTTTTTTTGGGAACGTAGCCGAAAGCGTGAACAGCTCTGTATTAACGAATATTAAAGCCAAAGGTGGCGAGGCAATATTATAACGCAGATCATAATGCATTATGTTGTAAAATTCTAGTCATTAGTACAGCGGAGTGTGAGCAAACACACGTGGTGTCTTAAGCTTTTATGAGGTACGGGACTGCATGGGCCGAGCGTGATATAATTGACGCCTAAAACATATGAATGAAGCGATGTGCATTTGTTTGACAAGCAGACTAGTGAGTATCCAGGGTCAGTGAACTATGAGAGATAAACTGATTGTAGTCCAAATATAGAGCGACATCGAAGGCCAAGGACGGACGTAATTTCTTATGAGTACAGGCTGGTGTAAATGCGTACGATATAAACTGTGTCCTTATAGAGTTATTATCATGGCCATAAGTTGATATTACTTGGCATATTCGACATGAAGATTGCAGCGATGTATTGGACGGACATAAAGGCTATCAGTACAGTACAGACCAGTGCGAGTTTTGTGACAAGAACTTGGCGAGCGAAGAGATGACGGTTAGATCTAGAAACGTGGAAGCTGTTATGATGACGTGGAAACCAAGGCGAGCCAGGACCATGGATACCCAGAGGTTCGCGAGCTGCATCCAGGGCGAGAGGGGTGAATGTTCAATGAGAAGAACGTGGAACCAAACCCCCCAGGAAACGTGTCAGCCAAACCAAGACTGAGGCGGCCGAAAGGTACTGAAAACCATGTTAATTCTTAAGTAGTGGTTAATGGGTAGTGGTTACTAAGATTTGGACAGATGGGCTTATAATCGAAATAGAATTTAATCAAAAATAAAATAAAATGCGATAACATGACAAGATTATTAGGACAGTAAATTTAAGTTTTCTTTTGAGAGATTATTACAGTCATATTTAGGATTTAAAATTAAATAAATGGATGCTTTAAAATATAATCTGAGTACATGGATCTTTCAGTGTGTTTTGTCGCTGTGTTCTTTGAAATGGTGCAACCTGGATGACAATTTATGGTTTGAACATGCTTAAATTACAGAGGGAACATTTACACTTAAGGGGCCACATTTTGTGCGCACATCATGATATTTATACTAAACACTCACACGTCACTGAGGTTTCCCTTTACATGTTAACATGAGAAAATGCTTTTGGTAGGTAACTGATACAAGGTTGTGTGAATAAAGAAACAGCATTGATAAAATAGTAGGGTTGTCTAATACGAAGTTATGATGAAACTAAATGTTCTCACTATAGTGAGGCGAATAAAATAAAAGATTATAATTAATGTTACATGATAGGTTAAAGAATATGAAATTTTGAGGCAATTGTCAGTTGAAAATTATTACAGATAGGCAGAGGCCATCTATTTAAATGTTTATGGTGTATTTATAAATGTGTAAAGTGGTTAACAAAAAAAATAAAAAATTCTGGAATCATTAAGATTTTACAATGTAAAGTAATAAATGTAACAGTCAACAACCAGTCTTTTCTGAATGAGGCACAGCTGAACGGAAACCAGTGAAAATAATAATGAAAGTATTGAATCCATGAATTGAATTTTTGCAAATGAATTATTTAACGCCAGTGACATCCATATATAAATATATATATTTTCTTTTGGCGATTACATTTAGTTAGAAGGAGATCGAATGAGGCAATAATTTTTCCTTTGAATATTTTCTCATATTGATGCACCTGTTCATTTATGGACTGTTCAACAGAGAGGTGTCATACCATTTTGAAGTAATGGTTGTAATACTAGGGTGATATAGCTATGATCTCCGTAAGTTATTTTGTATCCAAAGATTAGGACGCCCGGAGATTTTTGTCCTCATTAATTTGAATTTTGCTTCTGCGTCATTAATTTATTTGCACATCAAGAGTAATTTTGAGAAGTCTCCGAGCGAAGGTAGGCTTCTGTGTTTGATTTTATACATTTCGTGGTGTGGTTCTGCAATAAATGGTGGATGAGTTTTATTTTAACAGCGGAGTTTTTTGTCATTCTTGTTCGTTGTCATACTCGTGTGTCCACCGGATCAATTTTGAGATTTTACCCCAGTTGTACCCATCTTTATCAAGACCCCGGGATTGTTTGAATCTCGTTCCCGACATAGTTTTTTATGCTAAAATTGATTCGGACATTCAATTTTTTCTTTCTTTTCGAGTTGTACCGAATTCTGGGCGAGGATTGACGTGTGTGTCGGGCCACCCAATCCAAAGCCAGATTATCGGGCACAACAAGTAATGAGCTTAGATAAAAAGCATTATGTCTTCCATAGTGGATTTTTTTAAAAATAGCTTTAATAGCATTGAGCGTAAGTTCCTAGTGCTTGGCTATGCCAGCCAACAATCTACTAATTTAAATATTCTTACAGTTATACTTCTTCCGACACGATTGGTTCCATGGCTTCAATACGTGGTTTTCAGGTCCATGTCTGTTATTTATACAAATCTGCGCTATTTCACCAAAAGGAACTATAAAACCTACGTCCATAGTTTTGCTTCTTGCCTTCATCATCATCAAGTTTCCCGGGTATGGTTTACGAGCGCTCTCCATTTTAGTCTATTCATGTACCTACCACTGCTCCTTCAAGACTTCATCCAGGTGATTCCCTTGGATGTGATATCTTCCTTCACTTGGTCCTGCCATCTCCTCCTAGGTCTTTCCAGTAATCTCAGTATGTAACCATTGTTTTGCAATTCTTTCTTTTGTCATACGTTTGACGTGACCAAACCATCGCAAACGTGCCCTAGTTGTGGTCTCCTTCAGGGACTGATTTATTCCAGCTTGTTCTCTTATCTTCTCATTTCTTGCCTTGCGAGGCATAAAATGAGCCTAGAAATGTCCTTGTACCACTAATTTCATACTTCGTCTATGTGCCAAACGGCCTAAATCTAGGAAATGGAGAGAAATGTCCGAATTTCAGGTACTTAGTGTTACCTGTTAGGTTTCGAAAGGTCAGTACGTAAAATTTGGTTCAGTTCAGTGAGATGGTGTAGATTTTTCCCAAAAGACCTAAATGCAGGGAATGGAGAGGTCTGTCTGAAATTTCAAGTGGACAGTGTTGCCTGCAGTGTTCCAAAGGTAAAGTGGGCAGAATTTGGTTCAGATCGGTGAAACGGTGTAGATTAGTATAAATAACAGACAGACAAATCAACATTGACCTTTATATATAGATGTGAGTATGCAAAGTGTGGCAAGTCATAATTTATGAGACACTTCGTGTTGTCTGGCTCCCTAATGACATGAATTTACATGGATCTCTGTACTGTTCGTGTAATATTTGTCATTAGGCTATAGATATAATACCTTAGATATTCTACATACATATGATAGTTACTCAATAATAGTTTCCTTCCCATTCACATAAAACCTACCTTCCAGCTGTAAAAATAACTTTGGGGTCACTATGACCCCGAATCACCAGTTGAACTACAGAATCTCCACATCATCCGAGGACTAAAAAAAGTCAAAATTAAAAACATTTTCGTTGAGATATTGCTCCTATTGAAGAGTATCTATTACCAAGTCATTCTGACTAAAGCTGTATGATATGTTATAAATGGTGTTCTCTTCCATACTGTACCTAGGTATATAACCTTATGATACAATGTCATTCTCTGAGCTTGTGCAGGCTAATGTATAATATGCTCACATATCCTCAATCATTTATATTACATAAATGAATGAATATTTCTGGTTTTATCTTTAAGGGGCTTGTGTGTAGAATTTATTTGATAAGCTATGCTATTGTGGTGTCTGCACTAATGTGTGTATTTGTAATTGAGGCGAGGATTGAGATGGAGGTGGCCTTGACCCTAGGATAGATAGTTATTTATTTCCACTGTTTACGCCCACACTGGAGCACCAAAATTCAAACCTTATATACAAAGTCTTCCAATATTTCAAATAGTAAGTTCAGTTCTTAATTCTTGATAATTTTTTCCTTTCCCAATAATTCTTCATTCTGGAAGATCTTGCAGCTCGTTCTTCTGCTGATATAACATATTTCTTACACTGTGAAATTATGAATGTTAGTCTAGTGTATTTGCTATTCAGAAGCCGTTTCTCCTATCTATGTTCAATTTGATGTTGAGTTATTTTCAATTCGTCTAAATCCATTTGTATTTCTTTACACCATGTGATTTTTGTTTTACTGTTCCAAAAGAAGTCAAAAAGTTGTTTCAGGAGTCTAGTATTTGGCAAGCGGGATAAGTGTCCAAAAAACGAGATCCTTCGTTTTCGCATCGTGTCAATGATAGATTCATTTTCCTTGTAAAGTATTGAATTGGGCAAAAGTCTCCACTGGCCCGCAACCTGGTGTTTTTTTTATTGATTGTTGTCCGAAGAATCCGTCTATCAACCTTCTGTAGTTTGTCAGTTGTTGATCGGGTGCTCAGTTTAAATAAAGTTTCACTTGCATATGTTGCTTCTGGCTTAACGACGGAGAAATAATGTCAAAGTTTAGCATTAATCGAAAGAGACTGTTTCTTATATGTTGGCCAGGTAATCTGTTGTGCTCGTCGCAATTTTAGTGTTCTACTATCTATTGATGCTCTTTCATTGGCATTCCAAGTGATGATCTCACCAAGATATTTAAATTTTTTCACAATCTTTATTTTCTGGGCATTATGCAGTACAATATGTGATGTGTCAACTTGAAAAGATGGCATCATTTCTGTTTGCTCAAAAGAAATTTTCAACCCAACCTTTGTTGCTAATCGTTCCAATTCCTCTACCTGAAATTTAACTTCTTTGATACTAGTTGCTAATATTGCTAGATCATCTGCAGAGGCAAGACAATTTAGTCGAATATTTTTTCCAATCTTAACATTCGGTGGACAAACCTTATTCCATTGACGCATAACTTTTTCCAGCGCACAATTAAACAATGGAGATAATCCATCTCCCTGCCGAAGACCAGTATGGATTTCAAATGACTCAGAGGTTTCACTTCTAAACCTAACTCTAGATTTAGTATTTTTAAGAGTGACCGCAATAAGGTTAACAAGTTTTCGATGTAAACCAAATTCAGTAAGGACATTTAATAGAGATTCGCGATGGATGCTATCATAAGCTTTTTGAAAATCAACGAATGTGATCACTAAATCTTTGCTCCTAATCCTGTGATGTTTAATAATCCATTTGAGACTGATAATTTGATCTGGACAGCTTCGTCCTGGACGGAAACCACCCTGATATTCACCAAGTTCATTATCAAGGTGGTCTTGAATTCTGAAATATAAAATCTTTAATAAAATCTTATACGTGTCATCCAGCAACGATATTCCTCGATAATTGCTAGGATCTGATCTATCGCCCTTTTTGTGTTTGGGGGGTATAATTGCAATATTCCACTCTTCAGGCAATTTTTCTGTATTCCAAATGTCAATAAGATGTTTATGTAGGTTATGAATAGTCTCTACATTAGCAAACAAACAAATAAAATGCATGCATGTTTGGTCTACAGATTACCTGAGAATTTTGTTCCTCTTCAGTTAGTTCTGCATTTTGTTCCTTTTCACTTGAATCAGGCAATATATAATCTGGCTCGACCTTTACTACCAGCGGATCATCAATTGGCAACTGCACAATGGGGTCCTAACGAATAAGATGTAATCTTAAGTATAGTAGATGCACAGTTTTTGATAAGTCATAAAACAAAAGAATTTGATCTTATACTGGAACTGAAAATATTAAGACAGTTTTAAGCTGATTCTACAAGTCTCAAGCATCAAATCAAGAAATGGTGCAAACTGGGTTAGTACTGGTATCAAAGAGAGGAGGGCGATCTGCTTGCGCGAGTATAGTGCATTGTCATATTATGAA
Organism: Meconema thalassinum; assembly: GCA_946902985.2. Lineage (NCBI taxonomy): Eukaryota > Metazoa > Arthropoda > Insecta > Orthoptera > Tettigoniidae > Meconema > Meconema thalassinum. Next base: position 199,593,659 of record OX336395.1, read on the forward strand.
CGGTTGCGAAATTATTGAGTTGAGTCCAGATCGGTGAAACTGTGTAGATTTGTGCCAAAGGGCCTAAATGCAGGGAATAGAGAGGTCTGTCTGAAATTTCAAGTTGACAGTGTTACCCGCAAGGTTCTAAGGGGGTAAGTAGGTAAAATTTGGATCAGATCGGTGAAACGGTGTAGATTTGTATAAAAAAAACAGACAGGCAAACCAACATCGAGCTTTATATATGGATGTGAGTGTGCAAAGTGTGTTCGGTCATAATTTATGAGACACCTCGTGTTGTTTTGCAAACTACATGCATTTTAATGGATTTTATTATGACGAGTTACCCTATTGTTGTGAACAGTATTAGGCTCCTGAAGACATAATTCAAATTACTTATATTCCACAACTCGACTTTGGGTTTCGAATTGAACTTTAAAACTTAATTTTCTCAAAACTAGTGAATTGTGACATAACGCACTTGATACACCCACCTGTCAATTAATATCAAGACATAGTGTTATTATTAGCTCGAGTACGACGGTCGTTTGCAATGATTGTTTGCGTCCCATCTGTTTAGACTGCAAGACCCTGTTATGACTGACAAATTAACAAATTGAATAGAAATTAAAGCAAGTGAAGGCACTGTAAAGGACGTCAAAGTTGTAATTTATCTTTTTTATCAACTTCGTTCTCCAGCTAAGGATTAGTGTCTTTCAATGAATTCTACGATTCTCAAACAGACTATCTGCATTTTTCGCAATCATGTGTTTGGATCTCTGTACTGTTCGTGTAACAAATGTTGTTATAGATATAATAACTTAAGATATTTTACAGGCATTATATGGTAGTAACTCTATAATAGTCCCAGTCACATAAACCTACCTTCCAGCTGCGAAAATAACTTTGGGGCACTATGAACCCACATCACCAGTTGAGCTACAGAATCTCCAAGTCATCAGAGGCTAAAGAAAGTCAAAATTAAAAGCATTCTTGTTGGGATATTGTTTCTATTCAAGAGTATCTATCAGAAGGTCATTCTGACTAAAGCTGTAACTATGCACTCTTGTACCATGTTATATATGCTGTTCTCTTCCATACTGTACCTAGGTATATACCCTTATGATAAAATGTTACTCTCTGTGCTTGTGCAGGCTAATTTTTATATGTTAATATATCCTCAATCAATTATATTATGTTGTTGTTTCTTATGGCTAGCCCGGATTCCAATCCATCAACATTCTTGCGTTCCAATAGAGTTGTGTGAGGTTTCCTGAAATTCTACAGTCTCATTTATGTTATATAAATGAATATTTAATTGTGGTTTTATTTTTTAGGGGCTTGTACATTGAGAGTAGAATTTGCCTGATAAGCTGTCCTATTGTGGTTTCATCATTAAGGTGGGTATTAGTAATGGAGGTGGAGATTGCGGTGCAGGTGGCCATAACCTTAGGATAGATAGAGAGCTTGATAAATAAATAAACAAACAAATAAAATGCATGCATGCTTGGTCTTTATAGATTACCTGAGAATTTTGTTCCTGTTCAGTTAGTTCTGAGTTTTGCTCCTCTTCACTTGCATCGGGCAATATGTAAAGTGGCTCGACCTTTACTTCCAGAGGATCATCAGTATGGGTCGGTTGACTAGTTAGCACAGAATTAGTATCAGGGAGGTCATCTTTTTGTTTATGTGATGCCATATGAGCATTGAATCGATCTCTCCGAATAAATGACTTGAGGCAAATATCACAGGAATGGGGCTTCTTACGACCATGAACATACATATGTCTCTTTAGATTAGTTTTTGTAGTACACTTATGCCCACACACAGGGCAGGGATGTTGATTCTGTCCAGTATGGATTGCAGCTATGTGGTATGTTAGGGAATAATATTGCGAGAACGATTTCCCACACAAGTTACATGTATGCGGACGCTCCCCAGTATGAGTCAACCGGTGTCTTCTAAGTTCGGTTTCAGTGAGAAACCCTTTATTGCAGATACTGCACGCGTTAGGCTTTTCCCTTGAATGACGTATATTATGTCTCTTTAGGCAAGTTGTATTCAAGAAAAATCGATCACAAATACTACAGTGAAGTCTGTCTAGTCTATGAACCCTCTTATGATGCGCCAAATCAACCTCTCTATTAAATGCTTTATTGCAAACATCACAAGTATGAAGCCTCCCTTCCTTGTGAAATGAGCGGTGTGCTATCAGTTTACAGAGCATAGTGAATGTCTTATCACATAAGCTGCAAGAATAACTGCCATCACTATTCTGTTTTTGACTCCGTGGACTCCCAGGTATGTTCGACAGCTGGACTCTGGAAAATAGAACATATTTCCAAGGCCCATTTGAACAATATGATTTCCTTTTAGGTTAGAAGGTAAAATAAAATTACAGTTCATGCATAAGAAAGAAAATAACCTAAAGGAATGGTTAATACAACCTTATGCTGCAATAATTATATGGCAATGGTAAATTGTGAGTATTGTGTGAAGGTATGACTTGTATACCTCCCGTGGAACTGATGATGATTGTTGTTGTTTTAAGGTGTTTATGTTGTAACCGTAATTATTCAGTTACATAGCTCACCCTCGGGTTTTCGCCTTGTACGGTTAATTGAGGGTACAAAATGGCCGCATATCACCTAGGCAATACATGGTATCCAATGGTTACAGACCACAAGATACCATGTAGGTAACCAATAATGTTAAAGGGGGCTTAGATATTAGAATGGTATTGATACTGAGATGGTGTAATGTTTTGGAGATGGTGAAAGAAGGAATACTTTGGTTATGTTGTAAACGAAAATAATGAGAAGAGGAGTTGTGGATCTGATAAGTGAGATAAATAAAGAAAAAAGTAATATTTTGAAAAGGTAATGTCTTTAAGATAAGTAAAAATATATAGCATTTCAGCAATAGAAAGTTACAAATTGCACTTCAATGAGTGGGAGTGATTGTATGTTGCTGAAGATTTGAGCATATCCCTATGTCATGTCCAAGTAAGAACCACAGTCAGTCCTTTTATTACTTTTCTTGTGTGCATAACACCAAGCGACCCCTATCATATTGAGAACTTTATCAAGGAGTAATTACAAATGGCACCTAAACATGGAGTACGAATAAGAAAGTTCAAAATATGGTGACCACAATGAAATATAATCAGTATAGTATAAGTACAGTGCAAGCTTAATAAGGAAAGCGAGGTTAAATTTGATGTGATATTAGAGGACGATGCTAAGACTAAGGGCGATTCTGAATAGTCGGAAGAAGAGAGAGAGAGTGAAGGGGAGGTTAAAGAATAAAGAGTTGGAAATCTAACTGAGGTGAAAAATCTAAACAGTGTCTAGAAGAAGGTTAAGTAATTGGCGACGTTCAACGAGACGGGGAAGATTACTCGGAAACCAAAACTGTTGTAGAAGGAAATAGAAAGATCAGAGAGTTTTGAGCAATACAATGTCAATAATAATATTACCGGTAGAAAAAGGAATAGGGGGATATGGAATCGGATTTTGTTATGAATGCTGTTTAGGAAGATCATAGAGGTGCAAGAGTCTATGTAACAGCTGGGTGAGTCTGTGAGTAAGAAAATAGGAACTGTAAGTGAGGAGATAGCCACCTTTAGTTTTGAAATTAAGTAGTAAAGGAGTCTGTTATTAAACAAGTAGAGTCAATTAACCCTTTAACCACCTGTCATAAGGAGGGGCAGATGACCTCGTAGTTCCGTCCCTTAAAACAACAATAACTAACACCTGTCATAAGGACTGTTTATGCTTTCAAAGATGCTGATAGTAGAATCTTTAAGCCAAACTATGGAGAATTTTCAAACCAAAGTGCTAGAATTTCTAAAAATCAAAAATTATATAGGAACGTATCTACTTGACGTAATGTGTTGGATAAAATTTCAAAAGAAACTAAAAACATTAACAATTAAAGTGGAAAAATGAAATATAAATATAGAAATAAATTTCATAAAAATAAAATTTTAACAACGAAAGAAATATAAAAATTAAAATAATAAACATAAAGATAAAAAATATGAAAATAATTGTAAGAACCAATTCGAAATTAGTGAATTATATAATTCAATAAAAATATCAAAATGTTCTTATAGATTTAATTTTGATATTTTTATTCATTCCATTCATTCCATGAAAAATGGAATGAATAAAAATATCAAAATTAAATCTATAAGAACATATATTGAAAATTAAAAATAAATATATAAACATTAAAATTGGAGAAACAGAAAAAAACATTAATAATTATAATAATCAATATAAATTAAAATTTAAAAACATACAAATATTAAAAAAATGCCCTATAAGGGGTTAAGGAATATGTTAATGAATCAGTTATGGAGCAGGCAGTTAAACTGATGCCAGAATAGACTAGCCAATCAAAGAGATCCAGGAACATAAGATAGAAATGAGCTGCAGGTTAGAGAAAGTAGTGGAGAGACTCTAAATATGTGATAATAGAGTAGATGAAATAAAAGGAAATAATAGAAAGCTAAATGGAGAAGTGGAACAGATAGGCGTTGTTGTAGGGGCATATGTTGGAGAAGCCGTAGTAGGCGACGAAGAGGGAGATGCCACGGTTGTAGAGGTCGAAATCACCCCAAGTTATAGAGGCAGACGCAGGAGAGGCCATAGCAAGCAGAGAAGAGAGAGATGTGGAGTTAGACGCAGTGGTGGCCGCCGACGTAGCAGAAGAGGATGTTTTAATGAGAATGGAGGGGGTGGATATTGAAGACGTGATAATGATGAAAATGGTACTGGGGATACTTCCTGTTTTAGAAGAAATTATAAGAGCAGGGTCCAGAAGAGCAGTAGGAGTTTGTCATGTTAGAGCACGTATGAGACATAAAGCACAACACGATAATGAATTTAATGATGCAGATGCTGATGATGACGACGATGACAATGAGCCTAGTTAGTTATTGTTGTTTTAAGAGGCGGAACTACGAGCCTAAAGGTATTGACATTTCTTAAAAGTCGGTGCCAAGAAAAGAGTTAAGTAGGAAGCTAAAGTTGAGAAGAAGGTTTATAAAGACACTGAATTAAGAGAACAAGAAGAAAAGAAGGAAAAGAAGCAGGAAAATCATCGGAGGTGTGGGGGGGCATCAGGCAGGAGGAAATCAGAGAGTCAAGGATCAGAAGATGAAAAAGGAAAAGATAAAGCAAAAGAGGAAAGAAAAGAGAAGAAAAATTGAACTGTTGAGCAAGATAAGGCAGATGAAGAAAAAGAGGAGGAAAATGAGGAAGGGTAGGAAAGAGAAATAAAAGAAGGGCAAGGAGAAGGAGAAACAGCAGAAAAGGAAGAATAAGGAGGAAGGTGAAGGAGTGGAAGTGATGTGGAAGAAGGAAAAAAAAGCAGGTGAAATTAAAGGTGGAGGAGGAAAGGAAGCAGATGAAGGAAGGGAAAAGGTAGATGAGAAAGGAGAAACTAAGAAGGGAAAAGGTGAAGGGGAAAAAGGAAAAAAAAACAGGTGAAGGAAGGGAGAAGGTAGAAGAGAAAGGAGAAACAAAGGAGGGAGAAGGTGAAGTGGAAGAAGGAAAGAAAGTAGGTGGAATAGAAGAAGGTGAAGAAGGAAAGGAAGCAGATGAAGGAAGGCAAAGACAGGGCCATGGGGATAATCAAAGGGAAGGAAATTTTAATCATGGAGGAGAGATAACTAGAAACTGGATTATGGGACGGAAGATAGGAATTATGGTAGATAAGAGAATAAAGGTAAGGAAAATCAGAGTACACGTGCATCAGGGAAACCGAAAATAATCAGCTAGTGAACAGACCAAGTGAGATAGAAGTAGGAGGCGTGCTGAACTCAGACAGCAGAGGCTTGATGATAACGGGAATGACAGACCAGATACCTGTACTTAGTGTATTTGAGAAGCTTATTTCCAAAAGGTACCAAATCCAAAAAGTAATATTTTACAGGAGAGAGGAAAAATGCTCAGAGTGTAAAATGTCATCTGAAAATCCATTTGAGCACATTTATTATGTTCAGATGGAATAAATACATTGTTATACCAAGTATTTCTGTTGAGGCTTTTGCAGTTGGGGAAATATTCGAAGAAAATGATGGATTTGGTACTTTTTGGCACTGAAACTCTAAATACTTACAACGGAAAGACATAAAATTTCACTGCAGTCATCAGAATCTTCGAGAAAACTGATTGTATTTAGTTATGCAATAATTAGATTTAAGGTATTTACAGTGAAGGCATAGATTATTTAAATAATATTAAATAAAATTAAACAAAACAATGAAAATTATGCCAAGTAACTTACCAGTGCTGAACTTTTGGAATTATGATTGTAGTTTGTGTCTAAAGAACATGAATATGGTAAATAACTTGTGAACTGGACAATGGATAATATTATCCAGTACTAAAAGAAATGGCCTCTCATTGGCTGCATGGATACGGTACGTATTGGCACATTCAGGCCAGAGGATTTGGTACTTATTGGCATCAAACGAGATTTTTAATGCCCTGTTCGTTATGGATTTAGGTCGTTTTGTCAATTTATTTTTCTTTCATATGGTGGAGCTTCCTACCAAAATACGTTTTCCATCATAATCTCAATTTTTTTGGATTTGGTATCTTTTGGAAATAAGCTTCTCATTGTGCGAGGGTTGAGAACTAAATCTATAACCGAGTAGTGAAGAGATTTATCCTCGAGGGGGCGACTATAACCGAAATTGTTCAGTTACATAGCTCACCCTCTGGTTTTCGCCTGTGTGGTTAATTGAGGGTACAAAGCGGCCACATATCACCTGGGCAATACATGGTAGCTAGTGGTTACAGTCCACTAGATACCATGTATGTAACCAACAATGTTAAAGGGGGCTTAGATATTAGAATGGTATTGATACTGAGATGGTGTTATGTTTTGGAGATGGTGAAAAAAGGAATACTTCGGTTGTTATGTTTTAAATGAAAAAAGAATGAGAAGAAGAGTTGTGGATGTGATAAGTGAGATAAATAAATAAGTAATATTTTGAAAAGGTAATGTCTTTAAGATAAGTAAAAATATATGGCATTTCGGCAATAGAAGAAAGTTACAAATTGCACTTCAATGTGAGAGAGTGACTGTAAGTTGCCTGTGTCATGTCCAAGTAAGAACCACAGTCAGTCCTTTTATTACTTTTCTTGCGTGCATAACACCATGCAACCTCTATCATATTGAGAATTTTATAAAGGAGTAACTACAAACTTCAAGGTCATAGGTCTCAATGATAAACATGAAAATTAATACTTGTTAACAGAGAGATGAAATTTTAATAACATTTACAAAAAAAAAAGGAAACAGTAAAACCTAAAATAGTGCCTTCAATCATCAAACAAAAAATGGTCTTTAACCCTTAAAAATAATGGTCATATCAATAATGAGTGTAACAGGAAAGAACCAACAATGGCCAATTCATGTGGAAAAATTAAGAGACCCTTAACAACAGATATCCTAAAAGCATACAGATAGGAACAGAACAAATTGCTAGAAGGATGCATTCAGCTGAGGTCCAAAGTCAGCAACCCACATTCAATTAGACCTTGGGGATCAAAAGATTATCCGGTAAACATATGACTAGGAAAGTGCACTCTTCAGGAAAACTCTCTCTTAAAACCCTCGAGTTTTGGAAATGGTGTCTCATTGGATTATGACAATACCCAGCAGGGACATATTTCTAGAGTGTCAAGACACACTTAAAACAGATGGAGCTTTAACATTTGCAACTGTTCTTTTTTTTTTAACTTCAGTGAATTTCTACAGTCCTTTGATATAGTTATTATCATTGTGAACCGCCTGTTGCCAGCGATGTACACTGCACAGCCCTAAGTAGCTATTGCTAGAAGTATGTTCTGCCCTGCTGCACTCTTAAGCACAGGTAAAAATATGCAATGTTCTTTCTTAGCCAGCAACATGTGTCTGTGAGTGATGTATAGTGTGCTTTTCTGTTACGCCACCAGGACAAGTGCTTACAACACCTGGTTATCAGTCTGGGGCCTATTTCACCCTACTTAACAACATGCTAGGCTAACTAAAAATCACCACTTCAGGCATCCAGTGTGTAGTGTTATTCAACTTATCCCAGAAGGGATCACAAGACTGCTGAGAAATATTGTCTAGCCAGTATTTATTAATACTGGAAAAAAAGTTAAATAACACAAGTTGTTCAATATTAAATAAACCCTCCACTAAAGAAACGTTTCAAAGGAGACACATTGAAGAATAGTGTTTATAAAAAACAAAATGTCACAGCACTACTCAGCTACTGTGATGTACTATGGTCCTTGTCCATCAATAAGCAAAATTCACAGCAGTTCTCAGCACCAAATTTGAAAAACTGCTACACCTATTTAAATAAGCATTTCAACCATGTATGTATTGCACTTAATGTTTGTGGTTTCTAGCAATGGTAGGTCCGAAAAAAAAATTAACAATTCATTAATAGAAACAGCATATATGGGTTTTTTTTTTGGTGTTATACACTACTGGTTTAGATTTTAGCAGTTTTGAATTGGTAATAAAATTAAAATTTAGTTCACTGTGCAAAATGGTTTGTATTTGCTAAATAACAGAGCTATTTTCATTTTCAGAAAACAAATGTTCTGTTCTTTAACCAAATAGGCTACCTACGGGTGTATGTTAGGAAGATCGTTTTTGCTAATGTATTTTTTAAATTTGAAGTTTGTATGTTTAAATACACGTTGATATGTATATCTGGGCGTCTTTCAAGGATTTAAATGTTAAGCTTGCTGCTCCTGTCTTCATTTTTGATAGCACTATATCTTATATATATGTGATTAAGATATATTATTTTAATCCCAATCGTTACATGTAGTATAGCATGAAATAATTTGCTACAAAAACAGAAAATTCACAATTAAATAATGCTAAAACTCCCAATCAGGCTATATTATAAATATTTTTAAACTCTTATATTTATTACTTGTTAATTTGTTTCTGCTTGCTTATTAAAATTGCTAGAAATTAAGTGTGTTAGTTAATTTAAAAGCTTGCAACTTAGTAATCATCTGCCTTGTGCTGTTCTCCTGTTTGTACTAGAATTGGGAAGAAGGTGGCCAAGGCCTTAAGTTGGGGACCATCCCAGCATTTGACTGTAGTAATAATAGTAGTAGTGGAAAACCTCTCAAAACCCCTCCCAAGATGTCTGAGGCGAGAATTGAAACAACCTCTTCTCAAGGCATAGTGTGCAAAGTTTCACACCCAAACCAGAATTAAATTTTCTGGCAGAGATGGAAATCGAACTCAGGATCTTTAAAACTGGAATATCAATGCCTACTCAGTTTATGGAAGATGGCTTAAGATAGTTTTATTTTTTAAATATCTTCCTACTTACAAATCATTAAAAGAAATACTGTACTTAAAATTCCAAGATCTACTGATATAACATGACCGTATTAATTTGATTTTTCTGTGCCTATACACTATTAACTAAACGAAACAAGAGAATCTGTTGTTTTCACTCACAGTACATGTAGTTGTTAATGCTGTTGTCATTTCATGTACAGTATTAATAATTCTCAGAGCTATGTTGTGTATTCTGATACATGTGCCCCTCTGCAAAGCCAGTGAAGTAAGCATGGCTTGGAGGCGAGATATGAAGCCCACTGCAGTTGTCAGTCTAGTCGGCAGTGGATGCATAGTGCCAATGTGGCTAAATTCTTAAATGCTCAGAAGTGGGTATGGTAGGACTATGCTTTGCCAGCACTCCTTAGTCTCACTCACTGCAGGGTCCTATTACAACGGTATTCAAATTTTTATGCTCACATACCTAGGGTATAACATCCTTTCTACTCTGTTGTTGGTAGCATGCTGAACCGCTATGCCCAAGATAGCCGGTTCAAACCCGGCCGAAGTCGTCGGATTTTTTAAGAGCCTTAAAAATCCATCAGTATGCCTTCCTTTGGAGGGGAAGTAAAGCCGACAGTCCCATGTCATAGATTTATGGCATGTAAAACATCCTTTCACAGACTAAACTTGTGTGGAGCTAAATTTCTAGGTTATATTTCGTTGGAACGCTCTATCCAAGTTCCGGTCTTCACCACTAGGTATCATTGACATCAGGTAGCGAAAGTTGGAACTACTTGAAATTGAACGGAACATGTAGCTCACCCTGTGGGTGTCCACTGGAAGCAGCTACAGACTCTGGCAAGCCGAACATGTCCTCGGACACTCCTGGCACTAAAAGCTATACGATAAATACTTTGTATTAATAATACTTTAGACCTGTTCTACAGAATGTAGCAGCCAAGCACAATTAAGTGCAAGGGGCCTTGCTACTCCACGCTCGGTGGACATGTGAATTCGCTCCGATTTGTTGGCCATCCGAGAAATGGTTTTCTCATGATTTTCCACTTTGAACTAGAGATAAATAAAGGAATGATACCTTCTAATAGGCCTCGGCCTTTTTCTTCAAATTCCATTTTATTCATTGAGGTTAAGTTAGACAGTCCATTCAGTTGTAAAAACCATCTGCCATTTAAATAGATAATTCCTTCACATCCTTAACCCCAGAGAAATGGGAATAATAAGGTTAGAATTAATTATTTATTTTGTAAGATTTACATATTTTGTTCAGTTTATTCTGTATAGATATAGATATCCTATATCCTTTGTCTTGTGAGAAATATTTTAAAAGTTTATTTAGGAGTTCCTGCATGCAATTCTGCAAATAAAGGAGATTTATCTGTCCTCATTAATTAGTGGACTGATGCAACTAATAGCCTGCAGATAAGAGATGCCAACTCAGTGCTTACATCACAACTAAAGTGGCTGGATCTCTGATCAATTATGATATTTTGCTACTAATGAAAGTTAATTTTTTAGTTTAATAAACCCTGGTAAAAAAAAACAAAAAAAAACAACATATAAGTCTCTAGATCTAGAAATGAAGTAAATGCAGAGCATATCAATGGCACATATTCACTTACTAAATTAAATGAGTAAACATTTATTCTATTTAGAGGAAGCCTTAAGACAGGGCCTTACAAATGCACACGTGCAAACCAAGGAACAAAAGTTTTAAACACCGTGCATCAGACCAGCGTTTGGCTCAGGAAGGCTCAGCCGCTCAGATGGTGTAGTGCGTGGCAGGGCGATGAAGCTTGCATTGATATTAGTGCAACTGATCAGCACAAGTACATAATAATGGAACAACTTGCTCCAAAGGAAACAAAGTTAGTGTTGTTTGAAGGGGCGGACCTACGAGGTCACCCGCCCCTCAAAGGAATCAATGACTACCAAAAATCTCTTTATTCAAAGTGGGAACTTGCATAATTTATTCTGTCAGCCATGACAATAAAGCCAAATGCCTCGTCTGTAGCACTATAAATTATGTGAGTAAGAAAAGCATCTATTGAAAGACACTACAACAGTCAACTCAAATTGGTCAACATTTTTCCAGGAATTTTCCAGGAGTAATTCTCATTTTTCCAGACTTAAAAATTAGCGAGAGTCCCGGAGGGGGTGGCTTTATTGGTTGCCTACTTAAAGACCAAAATAAAGCAGTTGTGTTTGGTTTACTTATTCAGATGTTGACAAAATTTAGTGGTGATTGCGTTATTGACACGCAAGCCTACACACAAATGATTTAATTGTTGTTTTAAAAAAGCCTTTGTGACTCAAGTATCCGCTTTTTATTTTAAGAGAAAAGAATGCCGCCTGCAATTTTATTGCGTTGAAGTTGTCTATACTCAATATGTTTTACAAAACTACTATCGCGTGTTCTCCCACACAGAAACAGGTAGCCTGAGGAAATTTCTTTCGTTAACGATAGAGTGCTCACCCAAATCCGCAGCGGGAGTATGATTTAAGATGGAAAGATTTTTATAATTAATTAACAGTGGCTATTTTCCAGGATTTTTCAAATTTTTCGTCATTTCAAGATTAATTGGAGGATTATCCATTTCGCAAGGTCCGTATTGACGTGTACAATGACAATTTTCGTCATTTTCCAGGATTTCCAGGAGTAGTGGCCACCATGAACAGTGTACATTCAGAAAAATACGGTGAAATCATAGGGGACGCCCGGGAGGCAGATTTTAGGAAGTTGAAAAATCTTGAAAAAGAGCACTGTAACCACAAATTAGGTTCGTACTAGTACTTCGTAGGAGAAACAGCAGGGAAGGTATGAAAGGAGGAGATAGGCAAAGGGAGCGAGACAAGCATAGGGATAGATAAAGGAAGCTCTATTGCTCGAAATCGAGGAGTGGGGGTTTGCACTGTGGTCAACCTAGCGCAGTTGTCTTTTACACCCTGAGAGGCCCTGCCATAAGTCAAAAGTATACTAAGAACATTACAATAAAGGGTGATTTGATTAAAAACCTCAAAATGTGACAGCACTAAACAATAACATTATTACTTAAAAATACATGGCAAAGATGGTACATGAAAATGCCAAAAGTAGTTTTCTTAAATGTTAGTGAAACTTTATTTACCAATGATATAGCATGATGGCTAGGGGGCAGATTTCTAAGAGAAGTCATATTTTTTCCCTTAACATTATATCTTATAGTCTTGTATTTTCAACACATTTCCAAGCATGATAACCAAAATTAAACAGGTTTTATTGGGCATATAAATGCATATTTAGGCTTTCTTAGTTTTATGGCATATTATGAACAAAATATCATTATAAACGGCATATTTTTGTAATTTTCATTTGAATTTTGTTTTATAAAAATCAGAATAAGCTCTAGAAATTATTGTTCAGGATAGACTGGAATATACTACTGAAGAACCATTCTAAAGTAGTGTATGGAATGTTTCTAACAGGTAAGAGCTGGGTCAATTCCTGGAAACCGGGCTATTGTTTACACAGAAGCAGAGGTAATTCCGCAGTTATTTGTCATCGTTCTTATCTCTCTCCTCCCCCTTCCCTCTTCCACCTTAAACATACTGAATGACCTTGGCCACTCATTAGGGAGCTTCAGTCATTCAGTTCCTGGGCCGATAACCTAGATGTTAGGCCCCTTAAAACAACAATTATCATCATCAACATCATCATTCAGTTCCTTTCAATATGCCTAAAAAAAGAATCTCAATTTGTGGGAAGTTGCGAAGTTTTGTTCACGAGTTAGGTGAAAACATATTCAGTACGGATGGAGTAATAAAAGTGTTTCTATGTAACGCAGATGCTATTCATTAAGTCATATTTTGAATTTTATAGGTCATATTTTGATGTTTTTTAGGTCATAAATGGATACACATTTCATACATTTTTAGGTCATAGAAATCCGCCCCCTAGTGATGGCACATTTAGCAGATTTATAATTAATTTGTAAACGGTTTCGGTGGCAGAGTCGGTAAGATGCTGAACTGCTTTGCCCAAGATTGTACGTTCTAACACGTCCGAAGTCTTCAGATTTTTAAGAGCATTTGAGTCCTTCAGTATGCCTTCCTTCGGAGAGGAAGTAAAGCCGGCAGGCCCATGGCATGTAAATAAAACACACTTCAACAATGATAGTGTGTAGCTAAATTTTTAGGTTATATTTGGTCAGAAAAGCCCTATCAAGTTCCAATGTTCGCCAGTAAGTGTCAGTGACAGTGGCATCTGGTAGCCAAAGTTGGAACTACTTGAAAATGAACTTGCTGGGAGCCTACCGGCATTCAATCAAAATACCATGCTATGGCCACTGGCTGCAATTCATTGTATATACAGCATATATACAGGGTCTTTCATATAAAATAAGAGCGCCAAGTGGCGGCTTTGTTAACCGTGACTGCGGTCACCTTGGCCGAGCTTGTGGCGTGCCAAGGCGGCCCTGCTTTAAGCGTGTGTACAATCCTATATGATTTATTCGGAGACAGTTCAAGATTCTCGCCAATGTCATCTAGCTCATCCTCTGTTAAAACTGTTCGTGTGCGGGCATGTTTTTTATTGAGCACCGAGCCAGTAGTGTCAAACTTATTTGCAATTACGAGAATCTGTATTAGTGAAGGTGGCACTTCATCAGGAAATTGCTGAACAAATGCATCACGTACCCATCGAGCCGACTCATACTTAAAATAAGTTTTACATAAAAAAAATACGATGTTGCAATGATAACTGTCTCACCATGTTAGCACTTGAGGTTTAGACTGGCGACTGAGCACCTGCACGCTTATTGCAAGGTCAAGTTTGGTAACGTCAATCTGTTATTTTTATACAGTCCATCGGAACATGAAAAAAAAAAAAAACAGCCCTCGTATGTACTATGCGCGCGCTTTCAATTCAGCAGGGGGCCGTGGCGCAGCACAAGCCCGGCCAAGGTGACCGCAGCAGCGGTTAACAAAGTCGCCGCTTGGCGCTCTTATTTTATATGAAAGACCCTGGCTATATCATCATCATCATCATCGGCTTTAACTCGAATCCGAGTATAAATCTTCTTCCTTCAGTCCAGTTTGTGGATGTGTTTACGGTGACTAAAGAGTCCAATCCTGGCATGGAACAAGCGACCACACAAGTCGCATAGTATTGCTGGAGGCGGACGAGGTTGGGCTGCTCGAAGTTTCCTAGCTTGACGCTTGGCCTCTTCATGTGGGAGTCGATCCCTTTCAAACGTCTTTACAGTATCCGAGATGGTACGGCGCCAAGTTGAGCAGTCTTCAGCCAGCATGTCCCAGGTTTGTGAATCAAGACCTGTCAATTTCAGGGTCTGCTTAAATTGGTCCTTGTAGCGCCTCTTAGGACCACCATGAGGTCTGGTGCCATAGCATAACTCACCATATAGCATTTGACGAGGTAATCTCACATCATCCATCCGATGGACATGACCAATCCATCTAAATTGGTGACCTATTATGGATGATTCTATGCTGTTGATTTGAGCCTTTTCCAGAACAGCAATATTGGTAATGCTGTCTTCCCATTTAATCCTCAGGATTGATCGAAGTTTTTGTAGGTGAAAACGCTCAAGCTTCCTAAGATCACGTCGGTAAAGGGTCCACGTTTCACAGCCATACAACAATGTAGAAATGACTACTGCTTTGTACACCATAAGCTTTGTACTCATGGATAAATCTTTATTCATGAAGACCCGGTGCGCTAATCGTCCATATGCTGCATGGGCTGCGCCAATTCTCTTATCCACATCCTGCTCACAGGTACAGCTCACAGAAATGGTACTGCCCAGGTACGAGAAGTGGTCAACCTGTTCTAATGGCAAATTAGAAATGGAGATATTGAACTGAGGAAGAGGTGTGCCTGGTGAAGGTTGTGCCAAGACTTTAGTCTTATTGACATTTATGGTAAGACCAAAGCGATCACATGCCCTTTTGTAACAGTTAACTGACTCTTGCAGCTCTTCTGGTGTGAGAGTTGGTGACGCAGCATCATCTGCATACAACATGTTAGTAACCTTAGTAACCTGAGTTTTCCTCAAGGAGCGGAGACGAGTTAGGTTGAAAAGCCCTCCATCAAAACGATACTTGATCTCCACACCTGGGATGTTTGTGGGTGAATCATAAAGCATTGCAGCCAAGTACAGCGCAAAAAGCGTTGGAGCCAGTACACATCCTTGTTTCAGTCCATGGGTAATGGGAAATTCATCAGACATCTTATTCTGATGGCAAACCTGACCTGTCATGCCATCATGGAGAGCTTTAAATCGATCTACAAAACGCTGAGGGCAACCAAACCGCTTCAGCACTGCCCACATGGCTGGTCTTGGAACCGAATCAAATGCCTTTTCCAAGTCATAAAAGACTAAGAAGAGTGGATTCTGTTGTTCTCTACATTTTTCTTGTAGCTGTCTCACACAGAAAATCAAGTCAATTGTGCTTCTGGAAGTTCTAAATCCGCATTGTGACTCTGGGAGGATCCTCTCAGAGATAACCTTGTGGCGGTTAAGTAGAATTCTTGCAAGAATCTTCCCCACAATTGATAGCAGTGATATACCACGGTAGTTGCCACAAACACTGAGATCACCCTTTTTAAAGATAGTGACGATAGTGGCATTCTTTAGGTCTCCAGGTACCTTCCTTGATTCCCATATTCTGAGGATAAGGATGAAAATTCTTGTTTTTGAGGGAATGACCTCCGGCTTGAATTAGTTCCAGAGGGATGTTATCTGGGCCAGGTGCTTTTCTGGGTTTCAATTGGGTGAGAGCTGCACTGAATTCATGATAAGTAGAAGGTACTGCCAACCACAGTTGTTCAGGTTGTTGCGGCACATCACAGAGGAAGTCTTCAGCAGCTTCTGATGGACGATTTAGGAGATTGGAGAAGTGCTCCTTCCAGCGTTCCAAGATTTCTTGACTATCAGTAAAGGTAGTAGAATTATCAGCGCTTTTCAGTGTACCTGATGATGAGCGAGATGGTCCATATATTTCCTTGAGTACGGCATAGAAGTTCCTCAAGTCTCGAGCATCCGATAGTCTCTGCAGTTCCTGAACCTTCTGTTGCCACCAAGTATTTTTAATCTGCCTTATCTGCGTCTGGCATTTACCCTTGAGTTCCAGTAGTTTATCTCTCTTTGTGTTGGAAGTTGGGTCTTGAAGATGGGCAAGATAGGCATTCCTTTTGGCATTGATGAGAGACAGAATTTCCTCATTGTTGTCATCAAACCAGTCTTGTCTTTTCCGCACTATAAAACCAATGGTTTCCTCAGCTGACTGTGTGATAATCTTCTGTAATGTGGCCCATTCTTGTTGAATATCATTTGTTACTGGGTTTTCTGATAACTGGGTGACGATCCTGTTTCCAAAATGTGTACATGGATTCATCCTGAAGTTTGGATGTATTAAACTTCTTTCTTGGCAAATTTTTGATGTTCCTAGGTGGTTTAGGTCTGATGGATATCCTGAGCTTACATATAAGAAGTTTATGATCTGTCCAACAATCGTCTATATTCCTTGCTGTTTTGGTAATAAGAGTGTCCTTATCACATTGCCGGGTAATGATATAACCAAGAATGTGCCAATGTTTGGAACGAGGATGCATCCACGTGGTTTTGAAGCGGTCAGGTAGCCGGAACTGCGTGTTGGTAATGAAAAGTTCGTGTTCTGCACAAAGACCATGAAGCAACGGTCCATTGGGATTACATTTTCCAAGTCCCTGTTTGCCCATCACATTATTCCATAGCCTGTGATCTTTCCCAACTCTGGCATTGAAGTCACCGAGGAGCAAGAGTTTATCTGCAGATGGTACCTTGGAGATGATTTCACTTAGCTGATTATAGAACTGAGCCTTTACTTCATCATCAGAATCTAAGGTAGGAGCATAGGCAGAGATGAGTGTCATAAAGGAACCTCCTGAGAGTGGTATGCGGAGAGTCATGAGCCTTTCGCTGATTGCAATGGGCGTAAGTTGGTGATAATTTACCAGTTTGGTCTTCACAGCGAAGCCCACACCATGAATACGACATTCACTCTCATCCTTTCCTTTCCAGAAGATGGTATATCCTGTTCCAGATATCTTGCCTTCAGCAGACAGCCTAGTTTCACTGAGAGCAGCAATGTCAACGTTGAGTCTTGATAACTCATGGGTTACGAGAGCTGACCTTCTCTCAGGTCTAATGTTATTGTCAAAATCAAGCAAGGTTCTGATGTTCCATGATCCAATAATCAAATTGTGATTCTTTACTGTTTTTGAGTTTCGACCGCATGAGGGGTGACCTGCTGAGTGCGGTTGCCCAGCCGGACCAAGATTGTGACTTCCGATGTTTAGCCCACCTTTTCTAGGGCCTTCCCCATGTGGGGTGGGCAGCGGTGATCCTAAATAGGCCTGCCCAAACACAGATGCAGGACCGAATTCCTGAGTAGTCACAGAGTCTCCGGAAGACGACCATCACACATCTGCTGCCAACGTGCAGGTCCGAACTAGGGGCTTCCAGTTACACCCATAACCTGCCCCCACCATCCATATCCCATCGCCGTTGGACTTTGAAAAGTGACGTTCGGAAGAAGTGCCACTGGCGTGAATTTGTTTAGGGTGGATCTCAGCTTGCCAGGACGAGACCCACACACTATGATCTCTGAGCCTTATCCTGCGGCTCACAAAGAATGAGACATGCAGGACCGAACACAGAGACTGCAACGAACTGCCGCATACTCAAGCACTACTGAGGCTCGCCTTTACAGCCAGTCCGTCTGGCCTGGCCTCTTCCGCCTCTATGACCGTTGGGAGCCATGAGAGTGATTGGCTCCTCATCCGCTCATTTTGCCGTTGGGCCACCCTGCCTATATATAATTGATTTGTCGAGGGGTATATCTGACTCTAGTTAGTAAATATCACCCAGGTCATCCCTCAGAAAGAAGTACTACAAGAAATGGCATACAATACAAATGAAATAAATCTACAAAACAATTCTTAATATTAATTATTTTAGCGGCTTCGGTGGCCTAGTCGGTAGCATGCTAAACTGCTATGCACAAGATCGCGGTTTCAAACCCCGCAGAAGTTGTCGGATTATTAGGAGCGTTAAAATATTTCAGTATTCCTTCGGAAGGAAGAAAAGCCGGCGGGTCCATGTCATAGATTTCTGGCATGATAAAGAACCTACTACTACAAACGGTAGTGTGTGGCTAAATTTGTAGGTTATTTGATTTAGAAATGCTCTACCAAGTTCCAACGTTCACAGCTGGGTGACAGTGGTGTCTGGTAGCCAAAGTTTGAACTATTTGAAATGGAACTTTCATTAATTTCATCTCTCATTAACTCCTCTCATGAAATTGGCGTCAGGAAGGGCATCCGGCCGTACAAACCATCGGCTACATGGAATTTCATCGCATCTCATCCCCGACCCTGTAGGAAACTGGATTAATAAGGGGTAGACACAGATAGAAAATTAATCATTTTGAGTCAATCGGATTAATAAGGGGTAGACACAGATAGAAAATTAATCATTTTGAGTCAATCATAAATAGAAAAAGAATACATTAATAGGTCAATCACTTACTCTTCAGAAAGGTCACCACAGATACCTTTCCCTTCATCCTGTACCTCCTCTTTGATAACCTAAAAAAAGAAAGAAAACTGTACTTGTTTTGCAGTTGCCAAGTTCCTTTTCACACATACATTATTTAACAATCTGGGTCTGAGTGGGCTTATCACAAAGAATAAAAAACTACCTTGATCTTGATCAATAAGGATTATATATTAACATAGCATACAAATTTTGCTTCAGCCCGTCAGGTACTGTGCAGGAAATTTCTTAGAATGGCAAGAGAGCTACAAGATATACAGGGTGTATCTTAATTATACCGACTAAAAAAATCAGGGACGCTCTGCGTGTTATGTAAAAGACAATGCCGCAATCGGATTGGCGGAGAAAATTTTTCCTTCCGAGAAAATTAGGTTACTTTGTTACTTCCAGGTGCGCGATTCAAATCCACGAACTCTCCGTATTTGGTGTGCCAGGCAGCAAGCCGTTGGCCACTGCCGTGCTTCAGACAAGTGAAGGGAGTGTGATAGAAGGAGACAGAGATATGCTGGCGGGCATGCGGCAAGCCGAGGCGATCGAGGAAACTAGCGCATGCCCGTCAGCATATCTCTATCACCTTCTATCACACTCCCTTCCCTTGCTTGAAGTACAGCGGTGGCCATCGGCTTGCTCTCTAGCTCAGCAAATACGGCAAGTTCGTAGATTTGAATCGCGCACCAGGAAGTAACAAAGTAACCTCATTTTCTCGGAGGGAAAAATTTTCTCCGCCAATCCGATTGCGGCATCGTCTTTTACATAACATGCAGAGCGTCCCTGATTTTTTTTGTCGGTATAATTAAGATACACCCTGTATATGAGCAAAAACATTGACCATATTGGATAATAACCTCATTATCTTATTAAATTGTTGACACCTGCTAATACTCGATATGCTCTTCTTTATTGGGGCATGTTTTAGGTCCTTCATTGGGTCCTTCTTCAGCTTATCTTCTTAACCTAACAATTTCGTATGTATTTATAAAACAATGACATTAATGATATAAATAAAACTTGCAAAATGGACATCCTTACAGTATTAATTATGAAAATATTACTCATATTAAAATCAGAAAGCAAAAGTCTAAATTTATAATTCAATATATGCAGCTAATTTGACTCGTCGTGTAGAGTAATAAGTTCATTAAAGATATTATTTATTTTATTGTCTTGTATCAAAGAACTCGTGGTTGGTTCCTCAGTTTAGGGGTTGCGACAACGCGGTCATGTAGCCCCACGTACTTTGGGTGTGTGTAGAATCTGTCTGACAACCGGTGTTAATTGTGATGGCTCTATTAGTGTGTGTTATCTGAAATCAGGTAAGGACTGCAGACAGATCAATTTCAAGTAGTTCCCACTTTCACTACCAAAATCTACCATCGACACCTAACCGCGAACGTAGCTACTAGATGCCACCATGACCGGCACCTGGCTGCGAAAGTTGGAACTAATAGAGTATTAATCAAATCTAACCTACAAATTTAACTTCACACAATTGTAATTAGTGGAATGTTCTTATTCATGCCATAAACCTATGACACGGGCCCGCCGGCTTTACTTCCCCTATGAAGGAGGGCATACTGAGAGATTTTCAACACTATTAAAAAATATGACTTCAGCCGGATTTGAACCCGCGATCTTGGGCATAGAGGATCAGCATGCTGCCAACTATGCCACCACCAAAGAACTCTCAAAATGAAATTTGTCTTGACGAGGTCTTACCCGATATGAAGTCACCCATCCAATATCAATATCGTCCCTACAATCCTGGATTATATGTATGAATTTTAACTTGGTCCCGCTGTAATACTCCCTGCACTATTGAATGTCTTCTGTTAATGTTATTACTAGAAAACCTGTTCCAATTAATAAGAGAGCATATTAAGTATGAGCAGGTGTCAACAATATAAGAAGACAAGATATATATGACATTGGAATGGAGAGGTCTATCTGAAATTTCAAGTGGACAGTGTTACCTGAAGGGTTTCAAAGGTAAAGTGGGCAAAATTTGGTTCAGATCGGTGAAACGATGTAGATTTGTATAAATAACAGACAGACAAATCAACATTGAGCTTTATATATAGATGTAGGTGTGCAAAGTGTGGTAAGTCATAATTTATAAGACACCTCGTGATGTCTGGGTCCCTAACGCCATGAATTTATATGGATCTCTGTACTGTTCGTGCAACAAATTTTATTATAGATATAATACCTTAGATATTAAACAGACATTATATGATAGTTACTCATAACAGTTTCCTTCCCATTCACATAAATAATAATAATAATAATAATGTTATTGGTTTTACGTCCGTTTTAACTACTGTGGCTTTTAGAGACGCCGGGGTGCCAGAATTTTGCCCCGAAGGGGATCTTTAACGTGCCAGTAAATCTACTGACAAGGCTCCCTTGCATTTGCGCACCCTCAAATGCCAGCTGACTGCGCCAGGATACGAACCTGCAACCTTGGGCTCAGCAAACGAGAACATTACCGCTGAGCCACGCAGCCAGCCCCATTCACATAAAACCTACCTTCCAGCCGTGAAAATAATTTTGGGGTACTCAGACCCCACATCACCAGTTGAGCTACAGAATCTCCACATAATCAGAGGGCTAAAGAAAGTCAAAATTAAAAACATTTTCATTGGGATATTGCTTCTATTGAAAAGTATCGATTACAAAGTCTTTCGGACTAAAGCTGTGCGATATATCATAAATGGTGTTCTCTTCCATACTGTATCTAGGTTTATATATCCTCAATCATTTGTGTTATATAAATGAACGAATAATTATGGTTTTATTCTTTTGGGGCTTGGACATTGTGTGTAGAATTTGCCTGATAAGCTGTGCTATTGTGGGGTTCTGCATTAGTGTGGGTATTGTAATTGAGGCGAGGATTGGGATAGAGGTGGCCGTGACCTTAGGATGGAAAGAAAGCTAAATAAATAAATAAACAGACAAATAAAATGGATGCTTGTTTGGTCTACAGATTACCTGAGAATTTTGTTCCTCTTCACTTGAATCAGGCAATATATAATCTGGCTCGACCTTTACTACCAGCGGATCATCAGTTGGCAACTGCACAATGGGGTCCTAATGAATAAGATGTAATCTTAAGTACATGAACAGTTTTTGATTAGTCATCAAGCAAAAGAATTTGATCTTATGGGTACTGGAGCTGCAAAGAGAGTTTTAAGCTGATTCTACAAGTCTCGAGCATCAAATCAACATGAAAATCACTAAGAAAAGAGTGATCGGCTTCAGAAGACAAAGAAGACATCAACCTATAAAAAATAATAAGAAAGTAATATTTAGTTCCATTAACAAGTAAATAGTTACTTTTCACATCAGTAAGGAGTTAATCATGAACGGCCATAACTTCGGTACCAACTGCTATGTTTCATTGGCAGAAATTAAATCGACTAAGACATATAGTCAATTATGTAATACTTTGTTTCTTGTTCTTTTTGTCAAAAATGGATAAGACTGACAAATTATTCAATTAAGAGGTACTGTAACTTTGAGATGGTCAACAAAAATATATACCTAATTAAGTTGGAATAATGTGATTACACCCAAAAAATATTTACAGTACATGTGATTAAATATTATTTGAAATGATTACAAGGGGGGATGGGTTAAAAGATTGACCCGTTTCAATCGTCAAGCGAGTATCATCAGATCGAGGCCACAGATATACAACACCAAATTGCTCTACAAACCACTGCCAAAATCACAATAACAATTACGAACGATCGTCACCCTCAAACACCAACCCGCTAAGGAGCAGTGATATCTTAACCCTTAGCACTCCATTATTTGTGAACAGTATTTCCTCTTCAGCTCCATTTAAATATATGCTTGTGGCAGGTCATCAGACCACATGTATGTTTGCGATGTGAATTTAATAGGTTTATGTAATATAATACAATACAATTGATTACTACAATCAACTACAACATAATACAACATATCAGTGACAATGTTCTGTATTTTACACTCAGGATGTACCTGTAATTAGCTGTAATTAGCGGTAATTGCATAACCTCCTGAACCGGCGGCACTTATGAAGTTCAGGTGGTACGGATATTTTTCCTCTAAATGTGATTTTTTCTACATCAATTATGGGTAAATCGAGGGTGCTGATCACGAATATACTATTAGTTTTGCACCCTCACCTAACGCCCTCGAGGGACGAGGGTTCGATTCCCCTCCCAGGTACTAAGTCATAAATTCGAATTTGCGGCGTGTAACCCAGAAAGTTACGGTGTTGTGTTCATAAAAATAGAATGGAGACGTTTCTTACATTGGCTCGTGTTCTCGTCAAGAAGAACTGAACAGAAGCCAACTGAAAGGACTTTATGAAAATTAGGAGATAATCACGTTTTTTAAATTGTCATAATGTACGGACAAAACCTCGCTCTTTCCGCGCATTTCAACACAAGCTGTCCCACAGCATGTACAAACTCATAGTACAGTGGTTTTAAATGAAGTGAAGAAAGTTTTTAAATTGTTTTAATGTGTATTAATAAGGGTCTTTTATGTATACTTGTATGATGTCATTACTCTTGTCTGTGATTTTTTCTGTGCCAATTCAAATCGGCTGAAGAAGAACCGTATGTACAAGGTTCGAAACATGTACCGTCTTTAGTGCCTCCCGGCACACTACACTGTAAAGGTATTGATTGGCGGACCATAGAATAATCAATAAATTAGTGCATAGTATCGTCAGAAGATGGGAGAAGCCCAGTATTGCTGATATTTTGTTGGGTGTACCTCGACAACGAAGTTATAGGCGGAGCAATCGATGTCGGGTGTGACCCGACAAAGGATCTATGCGAGATATTTTCGTTGTCGGGGCTCCCCCGCCGCGTGAATGCTAAGGGTTAATAAGTATTGCGGCTAGTACGGCTGTGAAATACTAAAGCGTTATTTCCCCTAAGAAAAAATATTTGTTTTAATATCTACAAAGTTGCAATATTCAGAAATCACAAAGCCACCAATAAATAAGTCACCCTCCACCAACTCATCCAGGAAGGAGTAATTAATAATGTTATTGGTTTTACGTCCCTGTTAATTACTGCGGCGTTTAGAGATGCCGGGGTGCCGGAATTTTTCCCCGAAGGGGATCTTAAACGTGCCAGTAAATCTACTGACACTGCTCTCTCGCATTTGCACCCCTTCAAACCCCAACTGGCCGCACTCTGTCCTGCAACCTTGGGAACAGCTGTCGAGAACGTTACCGCTGAACCACGCAGCCAGCCCAGGAAGGTGTGGCTACTACTGCTGTGATAGACTTTAAAGTGATAACCTCCTAAACTAGAATTACAGATACAATTGGTAAAACAACAGACCAAATCCTAGGGCAGAAAAATTCTTAAACTACTGAAATTTACAATTCAGTCGGTCAACACTGAAAGCTACAATATTAATTGTTAATAAGGCAAAACTGGAAAAAATCTGGAGATAATGGATGTTTACTCCTCCACCGACTATAACCAACCCACCATCCCCCTTACAGATCACGACTTAAATAGATAACATTCCAGCCGAGTCCACCATTGTATGAGAGATTTACGGACAAATACAGTATAGTCAACCCCATGCATACGGTACTATTGTATAGCCGGTACTGTAAAACATAAAAGCATCAAGTTCCATTCAGAACACCTCTTTTGTATGATATGTTATATATGCTGTTCTCTTCCATACTGTATCTAGGTATATACCCTTATGATACAATGTTATTCTCTGTGCTTGTGCAGGCTAATGTATTGTGTCCGTTTAGACCGAAGTCCAACGACCACATATGCATTTCACCAAAAATCAGTCAGCATGAGAATCTAAACATCCCAGGGCACCATATAGGTTAAAGTGACAACAATAACAGATAAAAAAAATTGCTTTACTGATTTTCGGCTCGATGCAACAATAAGGATAGAAGAAGACTCTGAAAATAGCACAATTTGTAAAATAATCTCTTTTATTAAAATGTTAAAATTGACTTGGAAGTAATGCCAGAATAGCATTAAGAATGCATGACGAATCATACATTTATGTACACAAAATATACAGGGTTATCAACATATGAACACTTAATATTGGAACAAAAGCCAGAATGTCAGTCTCCAACCGGGTCAGGAATGGAATGAATGAAGCCCCCATCTAGCGGCGAGGATATGAACTGTGCCGGCTGCCGAGGCCTGACGCACTCCTCCGGGGCAATGATTAAATGAATGACAGATGAAATGAAATAATAGTGGAGAATGTTGCTAGAATGAAATTTTGACAGGGAAAACCGGAGTACCCGGAGAAAAACCTGTCTGTCTCCGTTTTGTCCAGCACAGATCTCACATGGAGTGACCGGGATTTGAACCACGGACCCAGCGGTGAGAGGCTGGCGTGCTGCCGCCTACTGTCGACCCAAGTATTATGTGTACTCGAGTTTGAAGGTTGTTTGTTAAGTAACCAATAGATAGGGACCGGAAAAATTAGCATCTATTTGTTTCAAAATTAGCATCTATTTTCTTCAAAATTAGCATCTATTTTCTTCAAAATTAGCATCTATTTACAAAGTTAAAAATCATCACATTGTACTATTTTTTTAACGACTTCATGGTTATGAAGTGCAGTTATAGTCCTCAAGCAAAAGCATTGTCAGTAGTTCAGCATTGCTTTCTTTCAAATTGTACCGTCTGTCTGTAACCACTGTGTTGTAATGGGACAACACACGCTCGCTATCAACATTGTTCGTTGGGGTCCACAAAACAGTATTTACAAATATGCTGAACTCTGTCTGAACTGCAGTTAATGCAAGCATGATATCACATTTTTCACTTTCTTTCATCTGGGTTTGAATTGCATTTAGCCAACTGTGGCCGAAGACGCGGCGAACAATGTACAGCGTGCTAACACTCACGCTGCGTCGTATGCTTGCACGCGGCCGAGTTCTGATGCGACGCAATGCGTAAAGACGAAATCATTGAGATTCGAGAAGACTGAACTGCGTTTCCCAGCGATGTAACAGTAGGCCTACTTGCGCAACTGTTGTGGCGCGCTAATCGCTAATTCGAACGTATCTCAAGGCGGCGAATTTAGCCAACCGTGGCCGAAGACGCGGCGAACGATGCACAGCGTACTAACACTCACGCTGCGCCGTATGCTTGCACGCGGCCGAGCTCTGATGCGACGCAATGCGTAAAGACGAAATCATTGAGATTCGAGAAGACTGAACTGCGTTTCCCTGCGATGTAACAGTAGGCCTATTTGCGCAACTGTTGTGGCGCGCTAATCGCTAATTCGAACGTGTGTCAAGGTGGCGAATTTAGCCAACCGTGGCCGAAGGCGCGGCGAACGATGTACAGCGTGCTAACACTCACGCTGCGCCGTCACGCGGCCGAGCTCTGATGCGACGCAATGCGTAAAGACGAAATCATTAAGATTCGAGAAGACTGAACTGCGTTTCTCTGCGATGTAACAGTAGGCCTACTTGCACAACTGTTGTGGCGTGCTAATCGCTATGAACTGCGTTTCTCTGCGATGTAACAGTAGGCCTACTTGCACAACTGTTGTGGTGTGCTAATCGCTAATTCGAACGTGTCTCAAGGCGGCAAATTTAGCCAATCTTGGCCGAAGACGCGGCGAACGATGTACAGCGTGCTAACACTCACGCAGCGCCGTATGCTTGCACGAGGCGCCTCGATCCTTAATCGGCTCGTATCGAAGTTCGGATCAACTCGTTGTTGCTCGCTCTTCCTGTTAGTATCGCTTCTGGTAAGTTCTTGAACAATGACGACTGTTGTGGCGCGCTAAATCGAACGTGTTTCTACCTGAAGGTTATTACGGTCACTTATATGACGGTGTCAGTAATGAATGCGAGATATATGCGAGTACTTTTCCCCCTGAAATTTCAATTAAAAACATGGGGTGCGAGATATACGCGGGGGCGAGATATACGCGAGCAAATACGGTATATCGATTAGAGCGGTTGAAAAAGATATGCGTCATATTTGCAGTATTTCTCATGATTTCGCCGAAATATGTGGTTTTCGCCACTAAAATAACAAATTTTCGCAGAATTCGCACCAAAATCGCATATTTGTGCTAATTTCGCATTTTGGTCAAAATTCGCATTTTGTCGCATTTTGAATTTAGGTACCACAGTGCTTCAGAACACCTTAAAACTATTTAAAAAATGGTTTTAACACATATTACAAAAAATCGCATTTATCGCAAATGCGAATTTTTCCGGTCCCTACCAATAGACCTACATAAAATCCAATGTCATCAACATTTTCGTCGTTCTATTTTACGTTAGTTCATGTAGGTTTGGATTTTTTAATTTATATTTTAATATTTTTTTTCGCAGTTGGAACACAAAAAGTGCACGTTTTTAAGCGTGTTTCAACCATGCGTCACATTCAAGAATTATTATCTCAAAAGCCCGTCATCAGATCGAATCCAAATTTTAACACAATATACATTGGAATGTTGTATAACTGGTTTATTAATTTCACAATTTTGTGTGTCCAAGAAACAAAGTTGTTATCATTGTTGTAAGGTAACTTTTTCTCGGCTCGGGGTGGTTGGAAAATGTAGTTCTTGGTTGCGTTGCAATCGTTATACATCAAAAAGTTATGCTGTATGACTATGAAATATGTAAATTAATTCACTTATTTTATATCGGTTTGTAATTGTACGAGGAAATAACACATGGTTCAACAGCTAGCCGCTCCAGCAAAAGCTATACAGCGTTGCTGAGATGGAGCCCATCACCGCCGAGCGAGACGCGCCATGGTGCGTGTGGGCACCTTTTCGGCAACGCTGTACAGCTGTTCCCGGCGCGTCTAGCTGGTGAACCATGTGTTATTTCCTCATACAATTACAAACCGATATAAAATAAGTGAATTAATTTACGTATTTCACAGTCATACAGCATAACTTTTTGATGTATAACGATTACATCGCAACCAAGAACTACATTTTCCAACCACCCCGAGCCGAGAAAAAGTTACCTTACAAAAATGATAACAACTTTAGTTTCTTGGACACACACAATTTTGAAATTAATAAACCAGTTATACAACATTCCAATGTATATTGTGTTAAAATTTGGATTCGATCTGATGACGGGTTATTGAGATAATAATTCTGAAATATGACGCACGGTTGAAACACGCTTAAAAACGTGCACTTTTTGTGTTCCAACTGCGATAAAAATATTAAAATATAAATTAAAAAATCCAAACCTACATGAACTAACGCAAAATAGAACGACGAAAATGATGATGTTATTGGATTTTATGTAGGTCTATTGGTTACTTCACAAACAACCTTCAAACTCAAGTGCACATAATACTTTGGTCGACAGTAAGCCACGGAGGTTGGTATATTGGCTTTCACGGCCGGTGAATTAAAACTCAGCAATTCTTCCAGGTTTGTGCCGTGTCTTGTGTGGGGTTTCGCCCAGGACACCAAGCTAGGCTCATCGGCGGGCTCTTGGTGTCCCCGCCCGGACCCCCACAGGAGTGACGAACTGCGCGCCACCTCCCTTTACATAAGGTGCAACTGCACCACTTGACTACGAGAACTAAAAGTTCAAGCAGCCCTAACCTCCCTATGAAGGCTTCCAAAAAGATGGTATATTGGCTTTCACGGCCGGTGAATTAAAACTCAGCAATTCTTCCAGGTTTGTGCCGTGTCTTGTGTGGGGTTTCGCCCAGGACACCAAGCTAGGCTCATCGGCGGGCTCTTGGTGTCCCCGCCCGGACCCCCACAGGAGTGACGAACTGCGCGCCACCTCCCTTTACATAAGGTGCAACTGCACCACTTGACTACGAGAACTAAAAGTTCAAGCAGCCCTAACCTCCCTATGAAGGCTTCCAAAAAGATGGTATATTGGCTTTCACGGCCGGTGAATTAAAACTCAGCAATTCTTCCAGGTTTGTGCCGTGTCTTGTGTGGGGTTTCGCCCAGGACACCAAGCTAGGCTCATCGGCGGGCTCTTGGTGTCCCCGCCCGGACCCCCACAGGAGTGACGAACTGCGCGCCACCTCCCTTTACATAAGGTGCAACTGCACCACTTGACTACGAGAACTAAAAGTTCAAGCAGCCCTAACCTCCCTATGAAGGCTTCCAAAAAGATGGTATATTGGCTTTCACGGCCGGTGAATTAAAACTCAGCAATTCTTCCAGGTTTGTGCCGTGTCTTGTGTGGGGTTTCGCCCAGGACACCAAGCTAGGCTCATCGGCGGGCTCTTGGTGTCCCCGCCCGGACCCCCACAGGAGTGACGAACTGCGCGCCACCTCCCTTTACATAAGGTGCAACTGCACCACTTGACTACGAGAACTAAAAGTTCAAGCAGCCCTAACCTCCCTATGAAGGCTTCCAAAAAGATGGTATATTGGCTTTCACGGCCGGTGAATTAAAACTCAGCAATTCTTCCAGGTTTGTGCCGTGTCTTGTGTGGGGTTTCGCCCAGGACACCAAGCTAGGCTCATCGGCGGGCTCTTGGTGTCCCCGCCCGGACCCCCACAGGAGTGACGAACTGCGCGCCACCTCCCTTTACATAAGGTGCAACTGCACCACTTGACTACGAGAACTAAAAGTTCAAGCAGCCCTAACCTCCCTATGAAGGCTTCCAAAAAGATGGTATATTGGCTTTCACGGCCGGTGAATTAAAACTCAGCAATTCTTCCAGGTTTGTGCCGTGTCTTGTGTGGGGTTTCGCCCAGGACACCAAGCTAGGCTCATCGGCGGGCTCTTGGTGTCCCCGCCCGGACCCCCACAGGAGTGACGAACTGCGCGCCACCTCCCTTTACATAAGGTGCAACTGCACCACTTGACTACGAGAACTAAAAGTTCAAGCAGCCCTAACCTCCCTATGAAGGCTTCCAAAAAGATGGTATATTGGCTTTCACGGCCGGTGAATTAAAACTCAGCAATTCTTCCAGGTTTGTGCCGTGTCTTGTGTGGGGTTTCGCCCAGGACACCAAGCTAGGCTCATCGGCGGGCTCTTGGTGTCCCCGCTGCACCTTATGTAAAGGGAGGTGGCGCGCAGTTCGTCACTCCTGTGGGGGTCCGGGCGGGGACACCAAGAGCCCGCCGATGAGCCTAGCTTGGTGTCCTGGGCGAAACCCCACACAAGACACGGCACAAACCTGGAAGAATTGCTGAGTTTTAATTCACCGGCCGTGAAAGCCAATATACCATCTTTTTGGAAGCCTTCATAGGGAGGTTAGGGCTGCTTGAACTTTTAGTTCTCGTAGTCAAGTGGTGCAGTTGCACCTTATGTAAAGGGAGGTGGCGCGCAGTTCGTCACTCCTGTGGGGGTCCGGGCGGGGACACCAAGAGCCCGCCGATGAGCCTAGCTTGGTGTCCTGGGCGAAACCCCACACAAGACACGGCACAAACCTGGAAGAATTGCTGAGTTTTAATTCACCGGCCGTGAAAGCCAATATACCATCTTTTTGGAAGCCTTCATAGGGAGGTTAGGGCTGCTTGAACTTTTAGTTCTCGTAGTCAAGTGGTGCAGTTGCACCTTATGTAAAGGGAGGTGGCGCGCAGTTCGTCACTCCTGTGGGGGTCCGGGCGGGGACACCAAGAGCCCGCCGATGAGCCTAGCTTGGTGTCCTGGGCGAAACCCCACACAAGACACGGCACAAACCTGGAAGAATTGCTGAGTTTTAATTCACCGGCCGTGAAAGCCAATATACCATCTTTTTGGAAGCCTTCATAGGGAGGTTAGGGCTGCTTGAACTTTTAGTTCTCGTAGTCAAGTGGTGCAGTTGCACCTTATGTAAAGGGAGGTGGCGCGCAGTTCGTCACTCCTGTGGGGGTCCGGGCGGGGACACCAAGAGCCCGCCGATGAGCCTAGCTTGGTGTCCTGGGCGAAACCCCACACAAGACACGGCACAAACCTGGAAGAATTGCTGAGTTTTAATTCACCGGCCGTGAAAGCCAATATACCATCTTTTTGGAAGCCTTCATAGGGAGGTTAGGGCTGCTTGAACTTTTAGTTCTCGTAGTCAAGTGGTGCAGTTGCACCTTATGTAAAGGGAGGTGGCGCGCAGTTCGTCACTCCTGTGGGGGTCCGGGCGGGGACACCAAGAGCCCGCCGATGAGCCTAGCTTGGTGTCCTGGGCGAAACCCCACACAAGACACGGCACAAACCTGGAAGAATTGCTGAGTTTTAATTCACCGGCCGTGAAAGCCAATATACCATCTTTTTGGAAGCCTTCATAGGGAGGTTAGGGCTGCTTGAACTTTTAGTTCTCGTAGTCAAGTGGTGCAGTTGCACCTTATGTAAAGGGAGGTGGCGCGCAGTTCGTCACTCCTGTGGGGGTCCGGGCGGGGACACCAAGAGCCCGCCGATGAGCCTAGCTTGGTGTCCTGGGCGAAACCCCACACAAGACACGGCACAAACCTGGAAGAATTGCTGAGTTTTAATTCACCGGCCGTGAAAGCCAATATACCATCTTTTTGGAAGCCTTCATAGGGAGGTTAGGGCTGCTTGAACTTTTAGTTCTCGTAGTCAAGTGGTGCAGTTGCACCTTATGTAAAGGGAGGTGGCGCGCAGTTCGTCACTCCTGTGGGGGTCCGGGCGGGGACACCAAGAGCCCGCCGATGAGCCTAGCTTGGTGTCCTGGGCGAAACCCCACACAAGACACGGCACAAACCTGGAAGAATTGCTGAGTTTTAATTCACCGGCCGTGAAAGCCAATATACCATCTTTTTGGAAGCCTTCATAGGGAGGTTAGGGCTGCTTGAACTTTTAGTTCTCGTAGTCAAGTGGTGCAGTTGCACCTTATGTAAAGGGAGGTGGCGCGCAGTTCGTCACTCCTGTGGGGGTCCGGGCGGGGACACCAAGAGCCCGCCGATGAGCCTAGCTTGGTGTCCTGGGCGAAACCCCACACAAGACACGGCACAAACCTGGAAGAATTGCTGAGTTTTAATTCACCGGCCGTGAAAGCCAATATACCATCTTTTTGGAAGCCTTCATAGGGAGGTTAGGGCTGCTTGAACTTTTAGTTCTCGTAGTCAAGTGGTGCAGTTGCACCTTATGTAAAGGGAGGTGGCGCGCAGTTCGTCACTCCTGTGGGGGTCCGGGCGGGGACACCAAGAGCCCGCCGATGAGCCTAGCTTGGTGTCCTGGGCGAAACCCCACACAAGACACGGCACAAACCTGGAAGAATTGCTGAGTTTTAAGCCACGGAGGCTTTCCAGTCCTATTGACTTTGTTCAAATTAAATTATTTAAAGTCGTAGATTCTTCAGGGCAAATTAAATTGTCCAGCCTGATTCCTAAATCATAAGCATTCCCTTGTTGAAATTAAATGGTTTCACTCGATGTAGAAAAATCACTTTGTTTTTGGTTTGTTCAAATTGTTGCAAAAAATAACTATCACTTTCCAGGAATCAATATTCCAAAAATTGGTTCAGTTATTAAGTCATAACAATGGGTATAACACAACATCAACTTATATGGACATCTGAGTATGGATTCGAAGAACTTCGATATTAAACAGAAAATTTATTGTACTATCTGTTCTCTATCCAAACTAATTATTCAGAGTGCATGACTCGACTATCAATTCATGGTCAAAAATTATTATTAACAAAACATCAATTCTTTAAATATTATTTTAACCATTCAATCATTCAAATATCATTTGAAAATATTATTCAGAAAATTGTTATAAAAATAGTAACAAATACTATTATCAAAAGTTGCAATTCATTGACAGAATATGAAAATGTTAATCAATTCATTATTTTACATAATATTTATATTTTTAATAGGATCACAAATATCCTTTAAATGGTAGTGGCCAAGGATCATGTAAGTATAAGAGATTTGTCACTTTTGGTTATAGAATTTCCGAGAGAGAACACCACCTGAGGCTATGGATTGTACTGCCAAGTCTGGCAACATAAAAAGTAAAAAGCCATATGAATGTAGCCTTTATTACACGTAAATGAACAGTATGTTCTGCGACGAGTTATTGATTATTGATGAATATAACTCAAACATAACTGCGCCTTTCGCTAGGTGCTGAAATATACGTCCAGATAGGAAAAGAATACATTTTGATATATATCAATGTTGGCAATGGATTTGTCACGAAAGACACAGTTATGCCGTTCTAGAGCTTAATTCACCTCTAGGCTATTTAAAAAATGCTCTCATACTCTACAGAATAGTTGGGATATTCGATGAATATAAAGAAAATCGTCCAAATGCACACACATTGCCATAACCTCACTTTTTGCCTAGCATGCCCGCAACCACCCACCCCTCCCCGTAGCCCTAAACCACAAATTTTATTGCAATGCAAAGGAGAATGGGTAAGGAAACAAACAAGAGATGAAATGCACACATTTATTCTCTATATATTTTTATTCGCGAGTAGTCCATATTGCCCACTAGTTTTCACATGGTCAACACCAGGAAGATGAAAATTGCCGTATTGTTCTTACTATCATTATAATTCTTACATCCCGGTGCTTGGCAATTTTTCCTCCCTTGCAGTGGCATGATTGACTCTCAATTCAATTCAAATAAACAATCAAAATACTGAACAAATCAAAACAACCAACAACACCACGAGGAAAATCAAAACAGACTATTCCCGCTTCCGCCATTCGGTTTGATGTGAACGTTCATGAGTGCCAACTACGGAACCTTAGTGCTAAAATTAATTCTTCATTGGTTGGCAGAACAAACAGTACAGGGCCTTACCCCGACCCACGCGCTCCCTATGAACTGTCGTCCCCCTGGTAGTGGCTGTTCATGAAATGACAGTATTAGTTTATTTATAGCATCGGCCCATTCAATTTAAATGTGTCAGAAATCACATGATTATAATTAGCATTAGACAAACCTCCTCATAATGAAAGGTTAATGTTAATAACAACATCGGGTCAACAAGTACTAGGAAATATTTATAGAACACGAGAATCAACCGTGAATTAACTATGATGATTTCATAAAATAACCCTTGGTTATAAATTTGACGAAAGTGTGGCTTATAACAATATTTTCAATTCCCAACATATTTATCAAAGTCATCCAACCTTCACAATGGTTGATGCTTCATTTAACAACAACATCATTCCTGCGACTTAATTGCACAATCAGAATGGCACATTTAACTATTTCCACACACAATAATTTCTTCCCAAATTATACATAATAATCAAACCCTTTCTTGTTATCCAAACTGGAAGATTTAGAAGTTAGTAAGTTCCTTCAATGAGTTTACTGTAATTTCACGATCATATCAAACATTAATAATTTCACATCGTGTCTATTTCTGGTCAAACGTTCTATCAAATGACGTCACCTAAATGATTTATATTTATATAAACTCTAGTAAAACCCTGTTTATTACATTCTATTTGTTTCCCATATTATCACTTTCCGTGTATTCTACATGATTTGACTGCATAATGCAAGTGTAAAATGCTTCCAACGATTTACTCTGTTAGTAGAATGTGGGCGTGCGTTTAACCACTAACCTTCGGAAAAACAAGTATCCGATATAGTAAACTGTTTTAAATATCCAATTTATAAACTCACACAACATGATGTGATTATTAGAAAACATAAATCATAATTATTATTATCTCAGAAAAATTGAAACTAATTATTATTATCATTAAATCATCATCATTCTTATTATTAATTCCATAACTGGATTTAACTTTATTAAACTATTCGAGAAAGATCATATTCGACTTCTTAAACATGGAAAAATATCCATTCCTCAACTTATATTTATTTTTAAATTTACAGTTACGACGGCTGATGACCGCGATTAGAAAAGAAAAAAAATGCTCGTGATGCTCGTCCACTGATTCATATCATTGAATCATCATGTCTGAATGTAGAAAATACTCAGAACAAGGCTTCCCATGCCTTGCATAAACATTTGCAATAGCAAATTATCCAAGAAAAATGTTGTGTTGATAAGACTGTAGAAAAATGAGATTTCCAGCTAACTAAGCATAAAAATAATGCAAATTGTAGCTTACATTCTTGTAGATCTTGATGTCGAAGATAATCTGGTTAAGATCAGACCATTCCAGTCTTTAGTCCCCATTTGGACACGTACTTAAATTCTTGTATCGGCCTCCATTGTATACCCGCAATTTGTCTACCAAGACATAGCGGTGATTATATTCGTTGCCTGATAATCTTTATGAAAACTGTTCATATTGGCTGCTTTAACAGCTGTCGTTAAATTCTTGACAGGGATAAGATCTAATTGATCCATAGTGGAAAATACCAGATGTAACAAGACCCAACAGTGATGCATTCAGTCCAGTTTAATACACTGACAAGGTATTGGTAAAAGTACTGACATATAATCTTGTTTGGTCAGTTAGTTACCAAGACAAAAGTTTGCTTCTGGCAATTGGACATGAAAATAATCCAATAGTAAAATATTTGTGGACTGTGGAAAATTATCATATGTCCATGAGCAGTTTTATATTTACCAATGTTTCTGCCACAAAATGTCTAATTTTTCAACACTTTTGAAGTTCCAGTAACCATGTACTGTTTCATTGATTCGCACTAAGTCCTAGCAACCATGTGCTATTTCTAAGTATAACGTCGAATATAGCAACCATGTGCTCGTAGATATCTTTCACGAAGTAACAGCGATGTACCAGCGACTGAGCGCATCGTAGAAGTAACATAACGAGCCTTGGTCGGCGCCCGTTTTATATTCTCCACGCGGACTTCAGACGTCACTGCGAGATATGTCCCCAATCCTTAAACTTCTCATATCTCGGCTTCCGCTGGTTCGATTTTCTTGAAATATAGCACATTCTTCTTCCCTTATTCGTGCCAGTAATATGGTATTAGTCCCATGCTTCCAATCAATCAGCAAATATTTTATAAAAAAATAGCCTCGCTTGTGACAACCTGCTACGTCACTAGCTGTTCTGTAGGCTGCACAAAGCTTCGATTTGCTTTTTAGAACATTGGGTGCGCGCTATTCAAATCCTCCGCTCGGGACTTTGCATATGTGCCTGTGCTCTCAAATCTGAACAACTGGATTTGGGCACAGTATATAGTCCGGGACACCTTAAATAAGTTACTAATAAAAAAAGGGTAGCCAACGTTAACATCC
Organism: Meconema thalassinum; assembly: GCA_946902985.2. Lineage (NCBI taxonomy): Eukaryota > Metazoa > Arthropoda > Insecta > Orthoptera > Tettigoniidae > Meconema > Meconema thalassinum. The sequence continues at coordinate 199,629,711 of OX336395.1, forward strand.
ATCCCCTATGCCTACTCGCATGTTGGTTTGTGGTTGAATTTCTTGAAGTTAAGTTGTCTTTTGTGTGAGCACAGTTTCGCCAACCCTGCTGAAAATCTCGCCATCTACAAATACCACAATACCAGTAAGATATTTTACCGTACAGTTGAAACAGTTTTGAAACACGTAGACGCGGGAAATGTCGCAGCGAGTGTGACCAACATTCTCGTCTGTCTGTTTGGTAGTCAGCCCGAAGGCTGGTTGGATCCTCAAATAGTACCGCCAATAGGTTATGTGGGTAGATACCCACAAAAACCCCAGGCAGCGCTATATTGAGGCGTACTAGGCAAGATGAGGAGTGAGGTAGTTTGCCATTGCTTTCCTCACTGAGTCAGAACAGCGGTACTAACCCTATGAGTAGAACCTTTCGGAGCATCCACAGGCACTGACTGTGCCCTGAATGTCATTACTAAGCACCACCCATACCTCAGTAGCTTCCAAATAATCACAGCCATGAGTGAGACTGAGACATCGGTGAAAAGCCACATTTTACTCTAGCCTGTGCCAACAGACAAATGCAAATGTACTGCATTCATCAAGAGATGGCAAATAAAGCATATATCCCTAAACTGTTCAATTAATTGGATAAATCATCACATTCCTTTGGAATATTACGTCTAGTGCAGTTTTACGAGGTAAGTGCTACAAAAATACGTCAATTAGAACAGTTATTATGATTATTTTCGACTTATAGATTAGGCCTATATAATATGTAGGCCTAGACCTATGTGTACATTTGCACTAGTCGGAACTTTAATAATGTTCATAATCTTTATTTTTGCATAAATTGTTATTTACATTTCGTCAAAATGCCTAAAAGAGGCCAGAAACAGTTACAAATTCCACTGAAGAAGACTAGGCCTAATTACACTTTGCAGCGTTCACTGCTTTAAAAAAGAATATGAGGAAAAAGCAATTAAGTGTAGTGATACGGAAAGAATTGTAAGAATTGCTGGCATGGCGAGAGTAAGTATTTTGATAATTTTTGAGAATGCTTTTCGTAATCAATCCTAACATAACCTAACATAACCTCAACATAGCCTTATGAAATGTACACTTACGGTAGCAACATTATTTTAGCTAATTAGCCTCCCAATATAGTCATTTAGCATAGGAATTGATTGATGTATCTCATTGTAGACTTATTTCCATTCTGGGAGAATAAAACAAGCAAACATTTAGTTGTAAAATCAGTTTGATATGTCACTCTGTTATTTTTATACAGTCCATCGGAACTTGAAAAAAATAAAAAAACAGCCCTCGTATGTACTATGCGCTCGCTTTCAATAGTACAGCAGGGGGCCATGGCGCGCCACAAGCTCGGCCAAGGCCACCGCATCATGAATAACAAAACTGCCGCTTCCTGTTCTTACTTTATATGAAAGTCCCTGTAGTGTGTATTTTCTAATGGGAAATAAATATAATTATACTCTTCTAGGCACAACTTACGGAAGGGTGCAGTGCTCACAGTTCGATAAGCGGAACTGGTGAAACTGTGCCTGAGAAGTAGGATGTTAAATTGTTAGATTTTAAGAACTAGAAATAAGACTCCTCTTAGTGTTCTAAGTTACTACAGTATTAATTTTCAGTTTTAAGTCTTACAGGCCGAGTGTGAAGCCCAGTTGCAGGTCCTTGCTTGTGCCAGAGAAGTATGGACCCCCAATATATTCATTCTGGCCTTGGATATGAAACTTTCAAATAATGCACGACAACTCACCAACTCGAACACAACCCATATCTATCCTAGACCATATCCTTGCATGTGCTATCTCCAAATATGCCAGGTTTCACCTGTAGGCACTTTCCATTTCTTCCTACAGGACTTTTACCTGCCCCTACGTCCTACCATATATTCATATGCCTTGAAATATACAGTGTGTGGGGACAGGCACTAAGCCTCAAAGGGCAAATCCTTCCAATCCCTTGACTGTTTCCTTCTGCTATCTAGGACTAATGGCATGTCGGAGGCGGTGTAGCTTGGGTTGACCGTCACATGGGGGGAGCGGGCTACGGGTGCCCCTCCCCCAATAAAAATATAAGAAAAAACGGCCTTTAGGTTGATCAATTTAGACTCTCATTTTGATAATATGTTCATAAATTAAATTTATACTTTATACTTGGGCCTTTTTTTTTCTTCCCCCCACCCTTTCTGTTTTGCTAATTTTTTCTTAATAGAATGTTGCATAATTAAGAGGCAAGTTACCAGCTTCAAGCCAGTTAAAGTATGAGTAAGAGGTTCAACAGTATTAAAAAAAGCTGCTGATGCTGTTTATTGTCATACCATTCATCGTTTCGACTGTCGTCAATAGTTGCACTGGTCTTTAATATTGGCAAAGCTCTCAAGAGATAGAATCCTCGTTTTAACAACACAACGCCTGATGTCTTTGGGAGTTTTATCATGATCTCCTCTCATTTCATGGAGTGTATATTAATTTAGAATTATTCTTTTCCTTTTTTTCTTTTTTCAGAATTGCCCCTAAAATCCAAGACTACTTAGAGTGGATTTAGGCCTAAGCATTGAAAAAGCCTTTATTATCTTGCATGTCAAAAGGGATGTGTCTCGATCCTGTCTCCACAAAGGTCTGTGTACGCAAGGAATGAGCACTTACAGAAATAAAGATATAATGAATAATAATAATCTGCAAATATGTACCATTTTATTTCTCCTTTCCTGATCATTCATCTTAAAAATATAAAACCATCGCCTTTGAACTAATTATTACATTATTAAAAAGATACTATAAAAAAATGTGTGAGAAGAAAAGAAAATCACAAGTTCATCTATAGCTCCTCAGCAAAACTGGAAAAGCCTTGAGTAAGTATTAATATTCCTTAAATTTTGCATTTTATGTGGTTTAAAAGGCAATGAAGAAACCTCAAGTTATCTTCACAACCATAACACTGGTTATGGGTTTGACAGCAGGGGACTGATGATCAAGATGTCCCTTACTCGAGCAAGCACTCCTTGAGTTTATGTAAAATGTATGTAGGCAAGGAGGTCTTAATTATTTGGTTTCCTTTGGGTTACTTGTTACATGGAAGTATTTGGTGAATATTTGGTATTGAATGATGCAAGTTGGTAACACCGATGTGGTGGCCATGTTGGTTTTCCAGTAACTTATTTAAGGTGTCCCGGACTATATATGCTTACATATCCTCAATCATTTATACTATATAAATGAATGAATAATTGTGGTTTTATTTTTTAGGGGCTTGGACATTGTGTGTAGAATTTGATGATAATTGTTGTTTTAAGGGGCCTAACATCGAGGTTATCGGCCCCTAATGATCTGGGTGATAGCGAAAATGAGAATGAAATGGAAACCAGAACGAAAATTATGTGAGACGGAAAATACGTACAAAGAGAAACTCAGATGGAAACAACTCACAATATGGTCTTACAAAAGGGAATTTAGAACGAAAAGATTCACAAAAAGAATAGATTGAAAAAGACCCACAAAACGTAGGCTACATTCAAAATACGTACAAAATGCAATGTAGTGTCGAAATACTTACAAAATGCAACTGAAATTCAAAATACTTACAAAATGCAAATGAGATCGAAAATACGTACAAAATGCAATTGAGGTTCAAAATACTTACAAAATGCAATTGAAATTGAAAATACACAATGCAATTCAGATTGAAATAGGCCTATCCCAGTTCCAATCCAAATTATTCACAAAGTGCAATTGAAATTCAAAATACTTACAAAATGAAATTGAAAATGCTTACAAAATGTACGGTAGATTCAAACGACTCATATGTATTGACAATACTTACAATATGCAATTTAGATTGAAAATACTTGACAAAATGTAATTTAGATTCAAAATACCCACAAAATGCAATTGAGAATCAATATATGTGCAAGATTCCCACCAAACAAAATGCAATTTAGATTCAAAATTCATGCGAAATGCGGTTTTTGGTTGAAAATACTTACAAAATGCAATTGAAATTCAAAATACTCACTAAAAGGCCCGTCTACCTGCATTGAAAGACTTACTAAAAAGCAATTTAGATTGTCAATCTTTACAAAATGCAATTGAGGTTGAAAACAATCGCGAGACGTAATTTAGATCGAAAAAACTTACAAAATGCAACGTAGATCAAAAATGCCGTAAAAAATCGCTAAAAGGGAATTTAGATACACGGTGAACCAAGTAACAAAAACAGTGCGGGAATCTTAAAGAGAAAAGGAAATATAAGGCAAAGAGGAGAGGAGAAGGGAGAGAGGAGAGGGTCCGCCCCAAAGGTAAGGGACAAATGTGGAAAACGGACCTAGCTCAGGAATCCCTCGGGGTCGCCAACTCCCGAACTCACCAGCTGTGAGCCCCTGAGGGTCTAGCATTATCTAGGGTGCACCAGAAGTGGTGGGGCTACATACACCCTGCCTCCTTAAGGGCCTTGAGCACAAGGCAGGAGGTAAAAGGAAAAGAAAAAGAAGGCTGACCCCTCACAGAAGGAGGGTATCAGGAAAGATGAGACAAGGGCCAATTACGGCGGGAAAGTGAAAGACTCCCTAGGCCTCGGATTACCTAATACCGTCGGGGTCGGAAGAGAACAAGAGTTGACTAAGGGAGGTCGACAGGAAAGAAGACGGAGAGGAGCCCGGCACAAGTAAGTGGAAGCAATGCCGGACTCAGCTGGGGTCTCGTGGTCGCCAACCCACGTCCCACTAGATGTGAGCCCCTGAGGGGGTGTAGAATTTGTTTGATAAGCTGTGCTATTGTGGTGTATGAACTAATGCGTGTATTTGTAATTGAGGCGAGGATTGGGATGGAGGTGGCCTTGACCTTAGGATAGATAGATTGTTAAATAAATAAATAAATAAACAAACAAACAAATAAAATGCATGCATGCTTCGTCTACAGATTACCTGAGAATCGTGTTCCTCTTCACTTAGTTCCGGGTTTTGCAGCTCTTCACTTGAATCAGCCAATATATAATCTGGCTCGACCTTTACTTCCAGCAGATCATCAGTTGGCAGCTGCACAATGGGATCCTAACGAATAAGATGCAATCTTAAGTACATGAACAGTTTTTGATAAGTCACCAAGCAAAAGAATTTGATTTTATACTGGAGCTGCAGAATATTAATCGAGTTTTAAGCTTATTCTACAAGTCTCAAGAATAAAATCAGCTTTGGAAGAAAAAAAGACATCAACCTATAAAAAATAATAATAAATTAATATTTAGTTCCATTAACAACTAAAGTTACTTTTCACATCAGTAAGGAGTTAATCATGAGCAGCCATAACTTCGGTACCAACTGCTATGTTTCATTGGCATGTTGCCGTGCGACTTAGCAGATGTGCCTTTCACTGTGCGACAAAACATGTAACCTACTTCATGCACGATGGAGCACCTCCTCATTTTAGTGTTAATGACTTTTGGATTCGAAATAACAGTTTTGGTGACAGATGGATAAGTAGAGGTGGACCAATTTTCTGCCCTCCACGCTCTCCGGACCTAAACCCACTGGACTTTTATTTTTGGGGTCATTTGAAAGCTTTTGTGTATCAACCTCAGTACAAGATGTTCCGAGTCTCCGTGCCCGTATTATGGAAGGCTGCGAAACCATACGCGATTCTCCAGGGATACATCAGCGCATCCGAGATTCACTACGACGGCGGATTGATGCATGTATCATTGCGCACAGAGGGCATATTGAATATCTCCTGTGAGAAAGATGTGGCATGTGGTATGCTGGTACGTTCTGTTCTTGTGTGTTTCCCATAATCGAGGAGTTTGAGACAATGAGGTGTAACATGGAAACAAAGCGTTTCCAGACCCATGTTCATATAACAGAATTTCTTCGTCTACGAGTGAGGAACATGCCCTGCATTTTGTGCCGTACATTTTTGTTACACCCTGTATAAATAAAATTCCAGCTGAGTCCATCATTGTATGCATGATTTATGACTAAAACTTGCAAGTAGTTCATCGTCCTTTTTCGTAACTTTTCACAAGGTAGATTATTGAAACTATATCTTTTATGATTTACATACCATTCTGGGAGTCCTTAAGAGTTAAATTTCAATTGCCACTGCCTGCACCGGAAATAATTGCTTTTTACGTAAATAAAGCATTTTTGATCGTGTCAATTCCACTAGGGCCGCCTTGTTACATTGACCTCGGACAGTACGTCATACCCCATGTGACACGTTGCTAACATGTCCCGATACAATATTCACCACACGACACGGGAACAATGAAATAAAAGGCAAAACCATTGGCTTGGATAAAGATTATCGATGCGTGACAACCCCCACTGCGCCTGACAAAACCCAGGGTGTTATCTATGACTATGAGCTAAGCGGGCTGCGCTACCTAACCACCATTGGTCTGCCGGATGCGATATAATACCGAATGCGTGGTGTTGGCATTATTGACTCCTTCACAAAGTTGGCTGTCAGAGCTGCAATTTCAACTATATAAGTCATGATCCTATTAGGGATGGCTGGGTGGGTCTATGACAGCGGAGGAGTGTACATCTAATACTAAATCTTCTCCATATATTCTCCCCACTATTAATTCAGGTAATTTCAGTACTTAAATTTTTTATAGGAACGATGCACGACTTGCAAGCGCCACTGATTTATGGGCATATATAGTATAGCCAACCACAAGCATACGGTACTACTGTATAGCCGGTATTGTAAAACAAAAAAGCGCCCAGTTCCATACACAGCACCTCTTCAAATCAAATCACCTTCAAGACACCAGAGTGCACCAGATTGTTTTAAAACATAACATCTGATCTACAGTGCATCCTCCCATCCACTAAGACAGAAAATACCCAAAAATGCATCAATAATTTTCATCTAGATCAATGGTTTTGCCTACACTAATAATTGCTAGGTAGCGTTAGCTAATAATACGAGGGCTATTTTTTTGCAAGATCCGATCAGTCGTGAAATGAAAGCCACAGTAAAAATCAAACATGTTTTATTTACAACATGTAGCTACACCTCCCACCTATTTCTCTACCAAGTCGCCGCTCCAACTTAGGCACTTTCCGTAGCATGGTATCAACTTTCCAATCCCCTCCACATAGGTCGCCGCCTGCACCTTCAGCCAAGTTTGTGTGCTGATCTGCAGCTCATTGTCTGTGCCAAAAAACTGTCCTCCTAGACACTCTTTCATGCGAGGAAGGAGATGAAAATCAGACGTCGCTAAGTCCGGGCTTCCCATCGAAAAAGCTGCAAGAGGTTCCTTGTTGCAGCTGCAGTGTGGGACCGAGCGTTGTCCTGAAGAACAATGCCTGATGAAAACATTCCTCTTCGCTTAATCTGAATTGCCCGTCATAGATTCTGAAGAGTCAAGCAGTATGAGGCTGCAGTGATGGTCGTGCAACGTTCCATGAATTCCACTAAGAGAACTCTGTTTCGGTCCCAGAACACAGTAGCCATACACTTTCTGTTGGAGAATGTGCGCTTGAATTCTTTGGTTTTGACGGGGAAGACTAATGCATGCACTGTTTGGATTGCTCTCTTGTTTCTTCCGTGTCGGAACGGACCTTGTGACAATTTTGTTCAAAAAATTTTCTCCATCATCATCGTAGCGCAGGAGAAACGTTAAGGCGGCACCCATTCCCTGTGCTTTGTGCTGGTCGAACAGAATCTTGGACACCCATCTCCCACACAGTTTGTGGTACTGGAATGTCTCACCCACGATGGTGAGAGTTGACCGTGAAATGTCGGTAAACTACTCATGCAACACAGAAAGTATGAACCGCCGATCTTCTGATCCACTTGCTGAACGAGATCATCGGTTGACACTGCTTCCTTCCCTGACCGCCTGCATGATGAACGTCAGTATGCCCTGCATCAAAGTTCCAGCACCATTGCCGCACTTTGCTGTCACTCACGACTGTTTCACCGTACACGTTACACAATCGTATGTGAATTTCAGCTGTGTTGCGCCCCTCCGCATGAAGAAAGAAATAACAGCATGCACATCACATTTGGCGGGCGACGTTATTGTTCTCGGCATGTTTCCATGCACACTGCGTGCTGACGACTGACATGTAAAACATGACGTGATCAACGGTCATACTAGAGACACTGTGCAACACATCTGCGCAAAACTTCAACTGATATTCACTGTGGTTGACATGCCGCAACCGATCGGACTTTGAAAAAAAATATATATATATATAAAAATTAAATTTTAAAAAATAGCCCTCGTATTTTAAAAATGATATATATTATATACACTCATGTCTCCCACAAATCCAACCCCTCGTCCTCGTCGTGGGAGATGGGCAACGTAATTAAGTAGGGGATTGCCTGTAGGGGTGAAGTACAGTGGGGGCTTTGTGTGCCTCAAGACCGCTACGGTAGCTGTGAAGGTCCTACAGGAAAGCTGAAGAAATTACGGCTAACGGGGCGGCTCTGGTGAAACAACTGCTGCCTTGTAGTTTGGAGTTGGTTCTTCAAAGGCTAAGGGAAGAAACCCTGACAGAAAATCAGCCTGGTGCCTCAGGCTTAAGGTGGCAGCCTCTCCAAGGCACTCGGAGGCAGTGGGTTAATCACTCGCTCCTCTTAAATAAACTGATTACGGAAACTGAAGCGAAATTACAAAACCGGACAGATAACCTGATGACGACTTTTGGCATGAAGAGGACTACGAAAATCGGTTTCTGGAATGTGAGGACCTTGATGGAGAAAACCAGACTGAAACAAGTGACACGGGAGATGAACTATGGGCTGGATATCCTAGGATTGAGTGAAGTGAGGTGGCCAGGATTTGGTGAAATACAGACAACAGATGGAATTACATTTCTCTATTCTCGGGGCAATGATGAAGAACACAGGGATGGAGTGGGGTTGCTGCTCAACAGAAATGCAAAGAGAAGCCTTATGGAGTGGAAGCCAATTTCTAGTAGGCTCATGTTTGCTAGGTTCGAGACAAAGATCAGGAATGTGATCATCATCCAATGCTATGCGCCTACAGAACAATCGTAGCCAGAGAAGAAGGAAGAATTCTACCAAATGCTGCGAGATGTCACAAGACAAACAAGTAAGAAGGACATTCTCATTGTTATGGGAGATTTCAACGCGAAGGTGGGCTCAAACAATGAGGGGTTGGAACAGATCATGGGTAAACATGGCCTTGGTGAGATGAATGACAATGGGGAGAAATTTACGGAATATTGCGCCAGTCAGGATTTGGTGATGGGTGGCACGGTATTTCCCCATAGGCGGTGCCACAAAGTCACCTGGGTGTCCCCTGATCAAGTCATAGAAAATCAAATTGATCACATGGCGGTGAGCAGGAGGTTCAGAAGAAGCTTGAAAGATGTTAGGAACAAGAGAGGAGCGGACGTTGGTAGTGACCATCATCTTGTGGTTGCCAACTTCCGCATGAAGATCGTCGCAGTCCGCCGAAAGTTTAACACTCGGCACAACAAGTTTGATGTGGGCAAGCTTAAGAACCAGCAGAGATTGGACCAATTTAAACTGGAGCACAGAAATAAATTCCAGGTGTTGGACTCCGAGACAGAGAAGGACGTGGAGACTGTGTGGAGCGAGGTAAAGAATATCTTCGTGGAAACCAGTGAGATGCAGCTCGGGTACAAGAACTACCTGCGGAAAGAATGGATATCCGATCAGACCTGGGACAAGATAAATTATAGGAAGGAGATTAAGGCCAAGCTCAACACCTGCAAGACTAGGCAGCAGAAGGCTCTCACACAAGCAAAGTATTCAACAGCAAACAGTAAGGTAAAGAGGAGTGTACGGAAGGATCATAGGAGGTGGATTGATGAGCAGGCGGAGAAAGCAGAAGAAGCGGCAAGAAGGGGGGACGTTAAGGAGCTCTATGGCATCACAAAGATGCTTTTGAAGAAAGGTTTTAATAAAACTAGGCCTGTGAAGAGCAAGACGGGCGAGATCCTCCCGACGTGTGAACAGTAGCTGACAAGATGGAGAGAACACTTTGCGGAGGTTCTTAATAGAGATAGAGGACCAGAAAGTAAGCAGCAAGGAGAAGATGAAGAGGAAGCAGAAAGTGACACAAGCATCAGCCTCGACTCCCCAACTCGGTGCGAAATACGGACAGCGTTGAAGTTGAAGCAGATGAAATGCGGGAAGGCACCAGGTCTGGATAATATCCTAGCGGAAGTACTGAAAGCAGATCTGGATATTACGATCGATCTGCTGCACCCGCTGTTGGAGAAGATCTGGAAGGAGGAGAAAATACCAACCGACTGGAAGAAGGGGTTGATAGTCAAGTTGCCGAAGAAAGGGGACACCACAAACTGTAACAACTGGAGGGGTATCACCTTGCTGTCCATTCCAAGCAAAGTGCTGGCGAGAGTCATCCTGAATCGTATAAAAGACTGCGTAGAAAAAAGGCTTCGGAAGGAACAGGCTGGATTTCGACAACATCGCAGCTGTGTGGATCTCATCAACACCCTCCGAATCATCCTGGAGCAGAGTGTGGAGTGGCGGAATACCCTTTACCTCACATTTGTTGACTTCGAGAAAGCCTTCGACTCCGTAAATCAAAGAATCATGTGGAAGACCCTCGAGGAATATAAAATTCCAACCAAGATCATCAGAATCATGGAAGAGATGTACGAAGGGTATGAGTGCCAGGTTCTTCACGAAGGGAAATTAACAGAAAACATAAAGGTCAGTTCCGGAGTGAGACAGGGGTGTGTCCTTTCCCCCACTCTGTTCCTGTTGGTCCTGGATAGTGTGATGAAGAAGGTAATGGGAGGACGGAAGAGGGGTATTCAATGGGGTATAAATGACAGGCTTGAAGATTTGGATTTCGCAGACGACATTTGTCTTATGGCACAACGGTACCGAGACATAGAAGATAAGCTGGGCAGGTTGCAGAGAGAAGCAGAACGTGCAGGACTGATGATCAACACCAACAAGACCAAAGAGATGAGGATAAATTCTGACATCACGACTAGTTTGACAGTCAATGGAAAGGACATTGAGCGAGTTGAGTCCTTCCTCTACCTTGGAAGTATAGTCACAAATGATCGGGGAGCAGAGGAAGATGTTCGAAGCCGTATCAGGAAGGCAAATGGTGCCTTTGTCCAGCTCTACCCCATCTGGAGAAATAGAAACATTTCCAGGAAGACCAAGCTCCGCCTTTTCAATAGCAACGTAAAGTCGATTCTTCTCTACGGCTGTGAAACATGGAAAGTCACAAAACCGATCAACAACCAGCTACAGGTGTTCATTAACAGATGTCTGCGTCGCATCATGAATGTGAGGTGGCCGGACATAATCTCAAATGAAGATCTTTGGACCATCACCAATCAACAACCGATTAGCAGGAAATGGCGCTGGATTGGTCACACACTAAGGAAGCCGGACGGAGCTATTGAGAGGGCGGCGCTAGACTGGAATCCTCAAGGCGCCAGGAAGCGAGGTCGAGCTAAGAAGACCTGCAAGAGGACGATCGAAAATGGAAATTGCAGAGGTGGACAAGAACTGGCGTCAAGTGATGAGAATGGCCAGGAACAGTACTGCGTGGAGAAATTTCGCCAAGGCCCTATGCTCCGGAAGGAGCGGCAGGAATTAATGTAATGTAATGTAATGTACACTCCTGGTTTCTGTGACGCACAGTGGGAGGTAGTCACATTTCAATAATCCTTATCCAGGCCAAGGGTTTCTTTTTTCACATAATTACAACGTTACGACTGTTGTGTGGTGTAATTTATATCCCACATGTTGGCAACAACTGTCGTCAATGTGTGTGTCTGAGTAACAGTTGAAGATACCTAATGCGCCTCAGAAGCATGGCTGCCGTCGTTTAATGAGCAAGAAATAAAACATTGAAACGTAATTTAACAAATATTTCTGGTGCAACAGTGATAATTGACAGTAATTTCAATTCCCAATGACTCTCAGAAAGGTATGAAAATCATACATTTTCAATAATATGCCAGGTAGAAGCGTAAAAGCCAGGATTTGGTCCCCTCCAGAATTAATAACGCAAATTTACAGTCGTCGTGTACGAGTACTGTGTTGAAATGTTGATACATGTCAACATGTTTGATTGTGAACTGACATCTCAAACAGCTCTGTCAGCCACTGGTTGAATAATTAGGATTCCTCTGTGAAACCTCTATGTTGAACCACTAGCATATCACCTGTTGAAGAAAATCTATTTTGGGAATCTGTTCTGTCATTAAAAAGGCCAAATTAATGGGAAATATATTTGTGTTCACCAAACGAGAGTTCACATGGCTTGAAAACTTTCTATATAATTTTTGTTGTTGCTTATTTTAGGGACTGCGACATTGTGGTCATGTAGCCCAGTGTACTCTGGTGCATGTGGAATTTGTGTGAAAACCTGTGTTATTGTGATGGCTGTACTAGTGAGTGTATTTGTCAATTGGGATAGTATTGGGAAGGAGGCGGCCATGGCCATGGGGGGGGACCACTTCCAGGATTGCTGAGGAAAGAATCAAAGCCTCCTCTTCTCAGTTTTGCCTCGCAAAGCTGAGTGTACCTCGCTTCAACCCTCACACCAAAATTAAAATTTCTTTCCAGAACCGGGAATCGAATCCGGACCGACAACCAAGAATGCTAGCCGCTATACCATGAGGTTTTAAATTTATTCACAGCAAACAATTCAGTAGCTGCTTCCTATGACTTATTGTATACGTAACATCCGAGCCAAGAACATTTAGTTAAAATGGGTCAGTTTTTTGCCAGCTCAGCAAGGACAACTGCAAGGTTGGCTCACCTATTCCCAGGCAAAAATATTTAGGGGCGGCTGACGCCAAGGGGGCAGAAAAGTGGCACACAAGGGTTTAAGGCCTGGTTTCATCAGTTCCGCTTTAATTACTGAGAGTAGTTTAACCCATGCTCAAGGACGTGGCCCGTTGCATCAGTCCATAAGCACTAACTTTAAGACTACTGAGGCCATGCTAGGTGGCTAGCCACCCACATGGCTCGCACATCAAAATGGCACGTAACGTATGGTGCCTGGATCATATTTTAGTGGATTGAGGGTGGTGTAAGTAATGTAGTGAAATAAATAATATAAAGTTTATAATGAAAGCAGAAAAGGCCACAGACATCTTTTGTTCCCAATCATTACATGCTCAGAAGTCGTATCTAAGGCTGCTGATAATACCAGTCGTCATTCGGATAGAACTTGGCAATAGCTACTGTACTCCTTGGGAAAAAAATCTTAAAACTACTGAAATTAGCCAAAATACCTGTAGTAATGGATGGAAAGAAATTTGGTGATCAAGTAGTAATAGATACTTTCTCCTCCGCTGTCTATAACCCACCCACCTTCCCAAATTTGATCACGACTTATATAGAAGAAATACCACATGGGTTCGCCATTTTGCACCTGAATTAGCAACAAGTCGAGTATTGCTAACCATACGCATTCGGTACTATTTCGTATCCGGTATCGAAATACAATGGAGCACCGTCAAGTGAATGTGAAAGTGCGCCAAGTTTCAGTCGTATGATAGACCATTCTAACATTCGTTTTGTCCAATCCAATGGTCTTTGACAATGGTTACAGCTTAATGCGTCCTGGTTTTTGTCATGCATCAATCATCTTTATCCAGGCCAATGGTTTTTCCTATTTCTGTTGCACATAATTACAACATAACATGTGTCGTGTGATGTACTTTGTATCGGACGTGTTGGTAACTGTCATAGGACGTGATATGACTCCAATGTGTGCGCCTCAAACATGGCTGCCGTCGTTGAATGAGCAAGAAATAAAAACATTTATGTACGTAATATAACAATAATAATGTTATTGGTTTTACGCCCCTTTTAACTACTGTGGCGTTTAGAGACGCCGGGGTGCCCGAATTTTGCCCCGAAGGGGATCTTAACGTGCCAGTAAATCTACTGACACGGCTGCCTCGCATTTGCGCACCCTCAAATGCCAGCTGACTGCGCCAGGATACGAACCTGCAACCTAGGGCCCAGCGAGCGAGAACGTTACCTCTAAGCCACACAGCCAGTCACGTAGTAAAACAAATATTTCCGGAGCAGCAGTGATAATTGACAGTAATTTCAATTCCTCAGGACTCCCAGAAAGGTAAGTGATTCATATATTTTGAATAATCTGCCAGGTAAAAGTGTAAAATCCTGGAGTAGGTATTAATTTAATTTATGCTCACAATGTGCAAAGATTAAAATTACAGTAGAGCGTCAATAATCCGAACGCCTGCTTTAAACATATGAACTGTATTTTGCACGGCGCTGTGAGAACAATGACCTTGAGAATGTTTGTTTCGAACCATCCACCCCCCTTCCCCCCAGCAGGCCAGTCTATTTTTAACCCTGTCAGTTCAGTTACTTAACTTGTTCAGTAGTGTAATTGTAGTTGCATGGTTTGGTTCGTAGTGCGTGTATTTTAATTACAGTACAGTCCAACTTGGATAACTCGAAGTTTCTCTCCGGTCCCTTGAATTTCCTATACAGACAATGCAAAAAAATTGTGGATAACTCGAAGTTATGGTTCCGGAAGTCATCAAGATTTGTTTGGCTGAAACAGGTTTTGTCAGTTTCAAGCCTAGTTCCAGTTTGATTTTCGGTTCCGCTCAAGGTCAGCAAGCGCATCTCTCTTTCTCTCTCGCTTTATCACTTTCCCCCCTCTTGCTTCGACAACGCCTCGGAAGTGAAGCAGACTTCGTAGGTCAATTTCGGTGTTCGTGGACGATCGGCCAAGTTCGGATAGCGTTTTTTTCCCACCCACCCCTGCTTTGTCAGTGTGCGGGGTTGAGTCTTCGAGCCGGTAGCATTGTGTCGTAACAGGCAAGTGAGCGTTTGGTTACAATCACAGCAAGTGAGCAGGATTTAATTGCAAATTTCTTGGTTTATAGGTTGCCATATCTCTTTCAAAACCAAGTCGCTCAATATCGGGCTCAAAGCTGAAGACACTGACGCTAGCTGAGAAGATTACAAGTCATTAAAAAGCATCAAATGAAAGAATTTGACGTTTTAAAGGGTCGTTTTCCATTATTATACACCCTACCCCGTCCCAAACGACCGTTTTAGATAACTCGAAGTTTTCTTTTTGGTCCCTTGAGCTTCGAGTTATCCAATTTCGACTGTACTGTGTGCCTTGTAGAGTGTTGTATTATGGCGTCATCAGGGACATAATATGTAAGAGCGTTAACAATCCTTCAGTATGCCTTCCTTCGGAGGGGAAGTAAAGCCGGCGGTCCCATGTCATAGATTTATGGCATGTAAAAGATCCTTCCACAGACTAAACTTGTGTAAACCAAAAATTGTTAGGTTAGATTTCGTCAGAACGCTCTATCAAAGTTCCAACGTTCACCACTAGGTTCATTGATATCTGGTGGCGAAAGTTGGAACTACTTGAAATTGAACGGAACTTGTAGCTCACCCTTTAGGATGCCCGCTGGAAGCAGCTACAGACTCAGGCGAGCCGAACATGTCCTCGGACACTCCCGGCACTAAAAGCCATACGATAAATAATAAAATAAATATGTACGCACATTTAGAGTGTTTATTTTTATCTTAACATTTTTAGTTTAACTAGGAATTTCTAGGTTATATTCGAAAATCTAACCCCCCTCCCCCTAGTCCCAATTAGTTCGGATTTTCGATGCTCTAATGTACATCAATCTTCAGCACCGGTACAAAATTTTACAAATGATTCCAATCGTTGGTTGCAACTTGACACATGGTACCTAGAACAGCGTTTACCACATCACAAGCAGATGCAATTTCGTACCTGGTTCATGAAAATGCTGCATGTTGCATAATTTATAATGAAACCCATGAACGGAGAACCTTGTCAGTAAGTGCCGTAGATCATATCCATCTTGGACCCACTCGCAATTTGTCATGGCTTCTGTGGAGTAGAACTCTTCCCAGATGTCGGCTCGAATTAGAAATATATACGATGTAGTGGCCTAAAGTAACTACTGTATTCTCAGGTGCTCAACATAAAATTCCTCTCTGGACAACTCATACATAAGTCTGGAAGGGGAATACTTGGAGAGGCAGAGTGCTCGTATCAAATAGGTTGCCTTCAACTTCTCGATCCTCTCTAGTTGCCTTGGACTCGGGTGTTCCCAAAGGTCTTCCAGGCCATAATTTGCTATAGGGCTGACTTTAAGGTGGAATAGTTTTATGGCTGTTGAAAAAGACAAGTCTCTCAGATGCATAATGTCGGACATTGCTTTCATGGCGACATGAGGTTTTCCTATCAAATTACTAGTTTGTAGGCAAAAAGCTTCAAGCATTATAAAATATTCCTTTTCTAGTACTTTCCCGCACATAATTATGTGTTTGTCATCTTAAATTGTCTGTCCTTCAACGAGAGGCCACTTAGAATTGCCAACAACATTCAATACATCAAGGAAGTCTTTCACCCTTGGGTCCACTATTTAGTCGCAACCTAAAGTTAGCTTACTGTAACTTTGCACTACTATGACAGCTAGGGTTGCCAACTTTCATAAGGAAAGACTCAATTTATAACCTGTTGTCCATAACAAATATAGGTACATGTTTTAATCACATGTACGTTTTTTCAGGTTATTTTTACGCTTGTCCCAGTAATTCGGAATATATTGGGAACATATTCTGTCTGCCAGACTGAATAGTTGCCTTATCAAACTGAAGAACCAAGAGCTTGTGGCATGGGTGTGCGGTTGATAATAGATGCATTACTGCTCGGTTCCAAGCTCTGTGAACTTGCGGGATGAAGGGCAGAGGCAGGGTAGGAGCAGGCGTGAATTGAGAAGCCTGTCAACAGCCCGCCGTGTTACCCTACATTCTCGTCTATTCCAACACTGCTAACATGGGTCTTTTCTGAAACCAGTGTGGCGTTGAGAATAAGTGACTGAGTCACCGACTAATGTATTTGCTTCTGTTACTACGCAAGGACCGAGAAACCTCATCACTCGTCACCACCACTACTCATAGTCTGCGATGCACATTCCTCTCAGGTCCACGCAGATTAAACGCGAGCAGTACTGTGTTCATCCGCCTGTGCAAATAATGTGATTATATTATATTATAATAATTATAATTGATAATGACAATATTGTGCAAAGTCGTCTGAAAGTACTCATATTATTTCAATTTGAGCTCATGTTCACTTTTCAGATAAATATATAGTGGTTATCTTAAATGTTGAGTAAATATGTAGGCTGAGCAGGCAGAGGTGTCTGTCTCCTGGTCGGACATTTTTGTTTTGACTATCGAATCGGAAGCAGATACGGAATTTCTTGTTCAAGATATTTATTGATGTGTAACATCTTTCCGCTCGGTTGCTGAATAGTTTTGTGGGAGTGATTTTGAAAATTGGGGACGGAAGTGGATCGGAACGATCAAGCTGGCAGTGGTGGATCAAACGGAAGTATGCACTGCCCGCTCGATCGATCAAATGGAAGTGTACTAGCTGGCAGTGGTGGACAACGGAAGTATGCACTGCCCGCTCGATCGATCAAATGGAAGTGTACTAGCTGGCAGTGGTGGACAACGGAAGTATGCACTGCCCGCTCGATCGATCAAACGGAAGTGTACTAGCTGGCAGTGGTGGACAACGGAAGTATGCACTGCCCGCTCGATCGATCAAATGGAAGTGTACTAGCTGGCAGTGGTGGACAACGGAAGTATGCACTGCCCGCTCGATTGATCGAATGGAAGTGTGCCCTAGCTGGCAGTGGTGGATCGAACGGAAGTATAAGACACACTGCCAACTCGATCGATTGATCCAGCTGGCAATGGTAAGAGAAACAATCAGCGCGCGGTGTTGAAAATTGATACCATGACGCTAGTGATGTGGGACGGGTAAATACCCAGTGGGAAGGTAAATATAAATTGGTTATTTACCCGGGTATTTACCCAGTGGTCTTTCAAATATCCAAAATGAGGGTATTTTCAGTTTTTGAGCTTTGTACAACACTTTTTGATGTGTTGATGAAGTGTTGGACAAACAAGAACTGAAACACAGGTATTTGATGCCTTAAATTGAAATCAGGAACAATATTGATCCTTCAAAACAAAACAAAAAAAGGAAAATGGATGTCCAGGTATTTTTGGGTATTTATATGTTATGTTTTGACACTGTAACCTTGTCTTTAATTGTTTTCTTTTTTCCCTTAAACTAAAGTAAAATATTGAATAAAACCTTTTGGTTGTTTTTGTGTTTTAAATTTTTAATAAATACCATGATATTGAGAAGGCCGAGTTTTATTACGATACTGGAAATGAGCAACAAAGATGTGGGAGGGAAAAGCTACTTTTGTAGTTTTTTTTTTTTTTTTTTTTTTTTTTAGCGTATGGCTTTTAGTGCCGGGAGTGTCCGAGGACATGTTCGGCTCGCCAGTTTTGTAGCTGCTTCGAGACGGACACCCAATGGGTGAGCTACAAGTACCGTTGGGGAGGGAAGGAGGGAAGTTGGATTGTAAGGACGAGGAGTTGGAAGGTAGCGGCTGTGGCCTATAGTTAGGGACCAACCCCGGCATTTGCCTGGAAGGAAGATGGGAAACCACAGAAGACCATCTTCAAGGTTGCCGGCGGGGGGATTCGAACCTCCTCGCCTCCCGGATGTGAGCGACTGCCATCAGTCATGCCGTAACCACCACGGCTAACTCACCCGGTACTTTTGTAGTAATAAGACTAGGCTATTTGCATATTAATTGAAAGTGTATGCCAAAACTCAAAAGGTAATAAAATATATTCAATAGAAAGGACATTTGAAAAAAAGAATGCTTAGTAAAAGTGCTTTAAGTTATTTTTCATTCAATTTTAAATATTAAAGAAATATATTTTTTTTTTTAATCACGCTCTAAATAATACAAATGCATGTCAGGAAATTTTTGTAGTATGTGGGCTCTATAACGGGTGAAGATGTATTGTATGCCAGCAAGCATATGGGTTGGCAACACTGCTTAGCTCATCCTACCCAGAATTTAAACTGCCACTGTACTTCCCTCCCATTTTCTATTCTTTGTTTGATTTTCTATTTACTAGCCTTTTTGGTTATTTGATTCTTTATTTTATATATGAACTAGCAACCCACCCCGGCTTCGCCCGGGAACAGTTATGAATGCAAGGTGATAGGCTACTTCTAACGGAGGTTTTATAAGATGTCCTTGTATACGACATTAGCCGCTTTCCCTCCAGCAGTGAACACGAAAAGATTTTGGTTTGATGTAACAAGCGATAGAGCCACGTAAAGCTGTCCATGAGAAAAACATTCTCCATTAAGATCAACTCCAGTCACGCTAAGTGTCTAATCCTGTGCTTTGTTTATAGTCATGCCAAAGCAGACTCTTACTGGAAATTGTACTCGTTTGAAACGATAAGGCAAATCTGAAGGACTCATAGGGATTCTGGGTACAAAGACCGTTTCTCCTGTACCACAGCTAGTTAAGATAGTTGATTCAATGAAACAGTTTTTCAAAGTTTTCACTACCAATCGTGTCCCATTGCATAACTTTGGTGGTTGTAAATTACGTAGCAATGTAATAGGCACTCCTACTTTTAAAATAAGCTTGTGTGGTGGCAAGCCAGAAGGAAATAAAGAATTTAGGAATTCTGTAGGGTAATGAACAGCTTCTTCACTATCGACTAATGCATCTAGCCTACTGAGTAATATACTAGAGCCTGGGCAGTGAATTTGGAGAACACCAAGTCATTCGTTTTCACAACTTGTTCGTTTGTCGGCGATAATATTGCTCTTTCTTTAAACCATGAATGAGACTTGTTAGATAGGCCATGGATTTGAGGATAAACGCTATCAATCAATTCTTGAATACTGCTCACTAAAACACAGAAATCGTCACTGAGGGTAATTTTCCCGTCAATGACCGGTAAATCTCCATTTCCGACTCAAGTAACAAATTAGCAAACAAACTATTATCTTCAGAAGAGTAGCCTACTCTCATGTTAGTTTTGAGTGGCAATTTGTTATATCTGGCCAGATGTAAGATATTTTTAATGAAGCGTTCACTTCGTCGGCTCTCGTTCCTCTGGTAACAACTGGTAAGATTTGACGAAAATCTCCGGCGAACAAAACTGTGCAGCCACCCATAGGTGTGTTCAGATTCCTTAGATCACGGAAGGTCCTGTCTACAGCTTCAACGGAAGTTTTGTGCGACATTGTAGCCTCATCCCATACAACTAAAGAACAATTTTGGATTAAACTGGCAGTGTTACTTTGTTTTGAAATATTACATACATTTCCATCATTACTGCTGACTTTCAAAAGAAGTTTAAATGTTGCATGTGCTGTTCTTCCTCCTTCCAAAAGAGTGGCTGCAATTCCAGATGATGCGACGACAAGAGCAATATTACCACCAGACCTCACTTTGGCGAGCAACACATTAATCAAGAACGTTTTGCCTGTGCCTCCAGGGGCATCGAGAAAAAATATCTTACCTTCCTTCTTAGTGTTATAAGCTTGTTTCTGATCGTGGTTCAGACAGTGTTCTTCTTGAGCAACGGTTTGAAGGTGCCGAGAACGAAGTCTTTCTTTCTCTTGTGGCAATCTAGAAATTATTTGTTGCTCTGTTTCATTGTTACGTGATAAGCACTTTTTTTTTCGATGTCAATGAACTATGACCTATTTTTGTTTTACATCTCGGCATGATGGCTTAACATGACTGGACTATTAATTATAACGAATTCCAGTCAGACGTAATTTAAGAATGGCGAGGTGCATGAAACACACATCCCCCTTCCGTCCAATCTTAAATTGACTGTGTATTTCGCGGAACGAAAAGTTCACAGACGAAACGAAGATAAGCCGAGTTGCACTTCCAGGGAATGGCGAGTTGCATGAAACACAAATCCCTCTTCCGTCCAATCTTAACTTAACTGTGTATTTTGCAGAACGGAAAGTTCACAGGCGAAATGAAGAAAAACCGAGTTGCACTTCCAGGGAAACTCCAAACACAACCAGCCTTCTCTGAAGTCTTAACTCAACACGACTCGACGGTTTGCTGCCGGCTGTATCTGGGGTAATAGGTTCGCCCGCTAGTTAGGCTGTAACAGGGGGATAAGACTCGCCCTTAGCTAGCTCGTAAACTGTCGCCTCAATATTAGAATGGACATGGTTGGAAGAAATGAAAACGTAAAAATACTTATAGTGGGCGATGTATTGAAGATAGTGATGTGCTCTCCTGGATTTTATGTAGAACTTTTTATGCTGAACATTTCTTACACTCATTATGTTTAACGGTTTGCCCAAAATAAACTTACAAAGCGCTCGTACGCCAGTTTCTTTTTTTCCACTGAAATGGTTACTGCTCGGCTTCCTTTGATCAGGTTATAACTATTGAATTTTATCTCCTGATCTAATTCCCAATTCTAATTCTGTTTTTAAGTCCCAATTCTAATTAAATTTAATTTTATTAACTATCTAATGTTGTTACATTTCTAAAAAGGTAATGTAGAATAGTTTGCATACCGGTACCCTTTTTTAAGGTTCAACTTATAGCGACACAGGATTTTTAATGAAAAATCTATAATACCCGGGTATTTACCAAAATTGGGTATTTACCCCGGTTTATAAATACCTGGGTATTTTACATCACTACATGACGCACTCTCGGCCACGTGGAATGTATATGACATACTGAATGGAAAACGCTCATGCGAACTCAGGTGTCAAGTGATTTAAACAAATGACATGGTACATGTTCGAAGTCTTCGTATCAGTATTTAAATGGTAAAATGCCTTAATATCAAACCTTGTAAGTAGTCGGCATTGCATTGGCATAAGGCATTTAAAACTCAATGTCACTCAGGAACATTATCGAAACAAGCAAAATATAAATGAAACTTAATTCCGTAATGCAGTATTATTGGAACATGGAAATAAGTCACCATAATGTGCTCAATATTTGCGTAGTCGAAATAGCCGTGAGGTTATTGTGTATGACTGTGAATCTCGAGATCTTGGGTTCGAATCCTGGGCGGGGTAGATATTTTTTCTACCAGATTATCATTTCAAACGATATTTATCATATCAATATGACTCATCTTAACAGAATCCATATGAAATTAAGTGTTGGTCTGTGAATCAAGAGGACCTGTTTATAAGGAATTTAAGGTTATGAGCGGTGTCGCGTCTATTAATCTAGTTGATCCTTATCGTATTCTTTATTTAGGCTAGTGCTGGTGGAAGCTACAAATCATCTAATAAAATGAGTTCCGTATTATTAACTACAATATCTCTAAAACACTCCCTTTTACAATAGATTAATATTTGTGCCAATAATACTATAAAATACCGGTGTATCAACAATTTCACGTGAGGTTTCTTCTATGTCAGATGTTGCACATCATATGCGACTACTGTAAGGCTCGTAATTTTTTTATTTTATTTCTCTCTCTTTGAAGGTAAAAGAAAAGGCAGCAGAACTCTTGATTTCCCCAAGGGTTAGTGGCCAGGTGAATTATTTTCACATGGCATGATTTGTGCAAAATAATTAGGCCTAAAATATAAGTTGATGTGTAGGCCTAAAAGTTAACTTACATGGTGAAATTTTTCGCATGATTTTAATATCACGCCAACAGTTCAAGTAATGATATTATCCTCTTAAGGACATCTTACACCATACCTTAGTAAGCATTTTCCTGGAGCTGTGAAATGATGAGCCTAAAAATAATTCCACTCGTATAACATTTAAGTTATCAACTGCTGTGTTATAGCGCCCCCAATGATGTAACATTCAGTCAGCAAGCCGTCAGTGGGTTTCAGGTGTGCTGTTAGAAAGATTATTTGATAAATGTCACAAAGAAATGAACGTTTGGCCTTTAAAAAGGGCAATGAATTGATATTGCGAGGTGAATGAATCATCGTGTGGCCTCTGGAGAGGCCAAGTGCAGGTCTTTCTAGTTGATGCCCGTGGGTGACCTGCGCGTCGTAATGAGGATGAAGTGATGATGAAGACGTCACATACACCCAGTCCCCAAGTCACAGGAATTAACCCCAGGAGATTAAAATCCCTGATGGTTTTACGTCCCATTCAACTGCTAACCATTTAGCCACAGAGCATACTGCGAGATGAATGTAGGTTTAGGCAACTCATAACAGCTGTTCACCCCTTGACGGAATACACGTGGCCATTGATGGCTGCCATGTGGGTGATGGCTCACTGGCTGCAATGCATGTGGTAGCGGCGGATTGATCTGTCTAGTAGGACTAGGCCTATTAGCTCCCGCGAGAACAGTAAAAAAAGTGCAAAGTTACAGTAAATGTAACTCTACCTGCAGAAAGAAGTATGTGTACTCGGAATAGAGTTACAGTCGACGAGGACCCTACCTGCCACCTACATTCGATTGAGAGTGTGAATTCTTTGCCATCAATGAACCACGGGTCTACTAGCGACATGTGCTATTCATTATAAAAATTTAAAAAAAATGTGGAAAAATTACAACATTCAAGAGATTCAAACTTCAGCTACTCAGGTGGGAGTCCAGCATCTTGACTGTTCGACCACTGTATTTTATTCTGATAAGCAGTTAATTATTATTTAGCATATGGCAACTGAAGAGCAACTAATATACATAGTTTACAAATTATATAAAAATAATAATAATAAAATAATGTTATTGGTTTTACGTCCCTTTTAACTGTTCTGGCTTTTAGAGACGCCGGCTGACGTAATTTTGCCCAAGAGGATATCTTCTATCAAAGTATAAGAAAACTTGTTTGGGATAAGGAAGTACTAAGGAAAAGCAAAGAGGTAATGTATAAAGTGCGCCGACAGCAGTGGCTCAGCTGGCTAAAGCGCAGCGTTAGGTCATGGGACCAAGCTCTCTGCTGACTCGGTAGACGCGTGGGTTCGAGCTCCACCGTCGGCCGTCCTTCAAATGGTTTTCCGTGGTTTCCCATTTTCAACACCAGGCAAATGCTGGGACGGTACCTTCTGATAGGCCATGGCCGATTCCTTCCACATCCTTGCCCAGTTTCATTCATCTTCATCCATTCCATCTCTCATCCCGACGCGCAGGTCGCCCACGGGCGTCGAATAGAAAGATCTGCACTCGGCCTCTGAGGAGGCCACACGACAAAAAAACTATGTTCCCATATTAACTTATGCAGCCGAGACTTGGACCTTGACAAGCAGGCAAGAGAGTAGAATCCAAGCCAGTGAAATGAAATTCCTAAGAAGTATGATAGGAAAGACAAGGAAAGACAGAGTGAGGAATGAAGATGTTAGGAAGGAAGTTGGGATGGAAAAACTAAATGAGAGAATTGAGAAGAATAAACTAAGGTGGTTTGGACATGTAAAGAGGATGGAGGAAAATAGAATACCAAGACAGATGCTGGAGGCGAAGTGCAAGGGTAAGAGAGCAAGAGGAAGACCTAGAACAAGGTGGATTGATTCAGTGAAGAACAGCGTAAGAAAAAGAAATCTGGACTGGGACAAGATCGTGGAAGAAGAATGGTGGAAGGAAAGAGGAAAGTGGAGAAGTGCCATAAATACCCCGACCCGGCAGGAGCTGGATAAGGGGAAATGATGATGATGATGATGATGATGATGAGGAGGATATCTTTAACGAGCCAATAAATCCTCTGACATGGCTCCCTCGCATTTGCGCACCCTCAAATGCCAGCTGACTGTGCCAGGATACGAACCTGCAACCTTGGGCCCAGCAAGCGAGAACGTTACCGCTGAGCCACGCAGCCAGCCAAGCAGTTAATAATAGGTTTAGGTACAACTGTGGAAATGAGGAATATCTTCAACATAGCGTAGTACAACGTGCAATAAACCACGTTTTGTCATTTAGACTTTCACGGCCCGTGTTATTATTCATAATGTTGAATTTTGGGCTTATGCCGTGTTTTATTATATTGCAATTCGACGCGTTTCGAAAGAAACCATGTCTTTCATCGTCAGGAATAATCTGGAATACGACAATGTTGCTAAGAGAAAGCAACGAAGAACATATAGAAGGTGCCCAAAGATGGACGCCATTATAGCCCCATGTTAGGGACAACGGAAAGCAGCAGTGAATTACTTTCTCAGGGTTCTGATAATAGGTAGCCAGGATTCACTGAGATTGTAGCCGGTGTCGCTTACCTTCCGTACATACATAACACAACGGATCGTATTGCAAAAATCCTACGTCGATACAACATACGGACTGTATTTGGAACTTCTGTTAAGATTAGGCAACTCCTGCGACCAACTAAGGACAGTTTGCCTAAATTGCAACAACCGGGTATCTACAGAGTTCCCTGTACTTGTGGCAAGGTTTACATCGGGCAGACTTCGAGAACAATATGCACTCGCATTAAGGAACATAATAGATGTATCAGGCTCATTCAACCTGATAAATCAGCTGTTGCCGATCATGCTTTAACACCTGGCCATGATGTCATGTTCCAAGGGGTGGATGTTCTTGCCCGTATAAAGCAATATCGTCCCAGAATCATCAGGGAGGCGGTTGAAATACGTAAACACCCAGATAATTTCAACCGCGACACCGGCTACAATCTCAGTGAATCCTGGCTACCTATTATCAGAACCCTGAGAAAGTAATTCACTGCTGCTTTCCGTTGTCCCTAACATGGGGCTATAATGGCGTCCATCTTTGGGCACCTTCTATATGTTCTTCGTTGCTTTCTCTTAGCAACATTGTCGTATTCCAGATTATTCCTGACGATGAAAGACATGGTTTCTTTCGAAACGCGTCGAATTGCAATATAATAAAACACGGCATAAGCCCAAAATTCAACATTATGAATAATAACACGGGCCGTGAAAGTCTAAATGACAATATTAGAAACCTCTATGGGGAGGATATTTTCCGACTGATGTCTAGATTCAGTAGGTTACGACGCAAGAAGGTGTGTCTAATCTCTTCACTCGCTTTTCTCCTAAGATGCCGGGATCATGATATTCTACCGAATTTTGTTATGTTGAAGCATTCCTTCAGAACACCTAAGGCAACGAGAATCTATCGTCGTGCAAGCAAGGCGTTATTGATAGAGAGGTTACAGCATACTCGTAAGCAGTTGGATTTTATTTCGAGGGAGTTACTACAGCTACATCTACGCCTCTCAAACTTCGTAAGTGAGGAATTATGGAATATCTTTGATCGTATTTCTTCAGTGCAAGCTAACAGCGTTCTAGATCAGGTGAGGGACAGGCATATTTCCAAATATGATAGGTTATGTCAGTTGCAGAAATCTCAAGCCATTAGACTTGATGCTAACAAGGTTGTCGTAAATTTGTCCAGCAAGCCCCTAAGTGATACCCAACAGGCAGTTCTCGCTAAAGGTCTCAATTTTGCTGTAGCGCCTAGAAGAATTCCTATTGAAGAACTTATTACATCCGTAGAATCTTCAGTACATCACCTCACACCTGAAGAGGCCGAGGAAGCCAGACAAGAATGTTCCCGAGTTCTCAAGACAGCTAAGCCACCTAACACCAACTTAAAACAAGGCGAAAGCCGGGCACTTAAAGATCTAAGGGACAATTCTGATATTATCGTTCTCCCCGCTGACAAGGGTAACGCGACAGTGGTATTGGATAAGGTTGATTATGATTCCAAGATCTCGTCTTTGTTATCAGATCCTGTATATAGGATTAATAGTCGTGATCCTACTACTCGCTACTCAAATGTCACCGTCAAATTGATCAAGCAATCATCTATTCCAGCGGATGCAGCGAAGACTCTCCTTCCAGGGGATGCTATTCCTCCGAGACTCTATGGTCTTCCTAAAATACATAAGGAAGATGTTCCTCTTAGACCTATTGTTAGTACGATTGGTTCTCCTACATATGCCCTTTCCAAATACTTAGGAAGACTACTTCAGCCGCTTCTGGGTAACACGCCTTCGTACATTAAGGATTCCACACACTTCGTGGAAAAGTTAAAAGCTATAACACTTCAGCCGGGTGATATTCTAGTGAGTCTCGACGTGGTGTCTCTGTTTACGAGAGTACCTATTGATGGTGTTATGTCTCTCATTAATGGCTTTTTTCCTGAAGACATCACAAGACTTTTTTATCACTGCATGACCTCCTCCTACTTTCTATGGAATGGGAATTTTTATGAGCAGACTGATGGTGTGGCCATGGGTAGTCCTCTCTCTCCTGTTGTGGCTAATTTCTTCATGGAGAACTTTGAAGAGAAAGCTTTGTCGTCGGCTCCTTTCAAACCGAAGATCTGGTGGCGTTATGTGGATGACACGTTTGTTGTTTGGACGGAAGGTGAGGAAAATCTTAGCCATTTCCTGGATCACCTTAATCTCCAGCACCCTTCGATTTGTTTCACCATGGAAAAGGAATCTGACGGCAAAATACCTTTTTTAGATGTTCTCGTCACCAAGAAAGAGGATGGATCTTTAGGACACAGCGTTTTTCGTAAGCCAACACACACCAATAGATATCTCCACGCAAGTTCTCACCATCACCCTGCCCAGAAACATGGTATCCTTACAACTCTAACTACCAGGGCTAGGAGGATTTGTGAAGTGTCTTCTTTACAAGAAGAAATTAACACCCTGCGAACCACCTTTGAGAGCAACGGTTATAGCAAGGCTTTGATTTCTACGGTTCTGAAACCAACAAATAATAATAGGACGTCAGTTGAGAAAAGAGATGTAAGAGGAACTGCTTACCTTCCGTACATACATAACACAACGGATCGTATTGCAAAAATCCTACGTCGATACAACATACGGACTGTATTTGGAACTTCTGTTAAGATTAGGCAACTCCTGCGACCAACTAAGGACAGTTTGCCTAAATTGCAACAACCGGGTATCTACAGAGTTCCCTGTACTTGTGGCAAGGTTTACATCGGGCAGACTTCGAGAACAATATGCACTCGCATTAAGGAACATAATAGATGTATCAGGCTCATTCAACCTGATAAATCAGCTGTTGCCGATCATGCTTTAACACCTGGCCATGATGTCATGTTCCAAGGGGTGGATGTTCTTGCCCGTATAAAGCAATATCGTCCCAGAATCATCAGGGAGGCGGTTGAAATACGTAAACACCCAGATAATTTCAACCGCGACACCGGCTACAATCTCAGTGAATCCTGGCTACCTATTATCAGAACCCTGAGAAAGTAATTCACTGCTGCTTTCCGTTGTCCCTAACATGGGGCTATAATGGCGTCCATCTTTGGGCACCTTCTATATGTTCTTCGTTGCTTTCTCTTAGCAACATTGTCGTATTCCAGATTATTCCTGACGATGAAAGACATGGTTTCTTTCGAAACGCGTCGAATTGCAATATAATAAAACACGGCATAAGCCCAAAATTCAACATTATGAATAAACCACGTTTTATTTCAACATGCTAAATTACAACTATTTTCATTAGTAGTGAAGAAGACAGGAACCTGACTTTTACAGTTCCACCTGGATTCAGATTGTAAATGATAATACAGAAGCCTATATGATTTTCACACCTTCTCAGTGGTTCCAGGGGACAATACCTATTGAAATTGCCATTCATTATGATTAATATACTGGAAATATGTGCTAAATTACATAAATATGTGCGTATCTTTCTTGTTTGATTTGAACTATGGCAGCCATGTTGCTCACTCCAGGCTTACGCAGAAGGCACTCGTCAACTGATATCTGGGAGTATTTGACATCATATTGGTCCATATTGACTGATATTCCTATTTGACTAGTAATTATTGAATAGACGGAAATGTATAATAACAAGTCAAATAGGAATTGATATCTGGGCGAGACATGACGAGACGGTGTGCCCAACATGTAAGATATAAAATACAACACAAGGCAAAACCCATTTGTTTATGCGGCCATGGGGACGAGAATCTAGAATCTGGACATTTAGTCTGTAGCCTAACCATTGTCAAAACCATTGATCTGGACGTGTTAGGCTGAAACCATGGTCAAAACCATTGATCTGGTTGCGTTAGGCTATAACCATTGATCAGGATGCATTAGGCTGTAACCATTGTCAAAACAATTGATCTGGTTGTGTTGGGCTAAAACCATTGATCTGGACGCATTAGGCTGTAACCCTTGTCAAAACCAACAGCCTATACAATAGTACCGTATGCGTGGGGTTGGCAATGCTGTACTAACGCCGATAATGGCAGACACAGCTGGAATTTTTACTAGATAAGTCATGATATAATTTGGGAAGGTGGGTGGGTTATATACAGCGGAGGAGTGAATTACATCATTCCCAGATCAAATTTAAATCATTATAAAAGGTATTTATTGGAAATTTCAGTTGGTCAATAAATCTATTAATTGTCCAGAATACCAGAACCGGAACCAAACCAGAACGTGATAGATTATTGAACATATATCATTCACATACCTTTCTGGCAGTCATTAGGAATTGAAAATACTGTGAAATATCACTAATATTGCTTAAATGAAGGTATTTATTTGTAGCTTGATCAACGACGGCAGAAGTTTGTGGCCGACACATTGACGTCATATTGCATTGCCGACATGTCCGATATAAAATATACCACACGACACACTTAACTTTGTAATTATGTGAAAAAAGAAACAAAAGGCAATATCATTGGCCTGGATAAAGATTATTGATGTGTGACTACTGTGAATAACAAAAACCTGCAGATAGAGTACGTTTACTGTAACTTTGCACTTTTTTGACAGTTCTCGTGGGAGCAAATAGTCCTACTGGACAGATCAACGGCTCGTAGGGCCGCACTACCTAACAATTATTGGTCTAGGCGAAAACCATTAGTCTGACGGATGCGTTATAGTACTGAATGTGTGGGGATGGCAATACTGTAAATGATGGTAAAAATGGTGGAGTCAGCTGGAATTTCATCTAGGCAAGACGTGATCCTATTTGGGATGACTGAGGTCCGTTCTTACAATCTCCGGTTAAATCTTTACTGGCACTTTTACGGCAAGTTTACTGGAACTTGATTCTTACAATACCCGGTTAGCGACAAACTGACAGTAAAATAAGCCTTAACCGGCAGTGAACTTTACCGGAGGATTCTCCTCTCGTAAACTGCTTTACTACCAGATTTTCTATTATAATCTCAACACCAGCCGACTACATACATCGTCAATTTGCCTAGAATTATGCATAATTTCATGGGTTTCGTAAATGCCGATGCTGTTCAAAGAAGGCGACGAATAGTATATAAGAATCGAAGTGATTATTACGAGGAGTTAGATGATAAGACTTTTTTAGATGATTCCGTTTAACGAAGCTTTTCCACTTGAGGCCATTATTTGTCTCATTTGGAGATAATTGTCCTTCCATATCTAATATTTCTCTTTATAATCGTAACGTAACAAACAGATTGCGCCAAGAACACAGATCAAGATATATAAAATATATATTTATTATTTACTCCCTGACGCAGATCCACTCATGCCAACTATTGAGAGGTATCAAGAAATCTGCAAATCGAACCAGAAATATGTACCAACTGTTGAAAATTATGCGCATATCTGCTAACCTACCGTAAACATTAACCGGAACATGGTAAGAAGGATCGAATGTTTACCGGGACTTTACTCCGACCGTAAAGCCAACTGTCTGAGTTTACTGTCACTTTACTGGAGATTGTAAGAACGGGCCTGAGTGGGTTACAGACAGCAGAGGAGTAAACATCTATTACTATATCATCTCCAGATTTTTTTCCCTACCATTAAGTTTACTACACCAACAGTAGTGGCTACGCTGGCTAAAGCACAGCGTTAGGCCATGGGGCCAAGCCCTCTGCTGACTCGGTAGACGTGTGGGTTCGAGCCCCACCGTCGGCCGTCCTTGAAATGGTTTTCCGTGGTTTCCCATTTTCAACACCAGGCAATGCTGGGACGGTACCTTCTGACAGGCCACGGCCGCTTCCTTCCACATCCTTGACCAGTTTCATTCATTCATCTTCATCCATTCCATCTCTCATCCCGACGCGCAGGTCGCCCACGGGTGTCCAATAGACAGACCTGCACTCAGCCTCTCAGGAGGTCACACAATAACAACAACAACAACAACAAAAAGAACTTTACTACAGGTATATTGGCTAATTTCAGTAGTTGAAGAATTTTTTACTTCGGTTCTGGTGTTACCCCTTGTATCGTTGTTTCATCTGCTGGGAGACATTACTTATTGAAATTAGGAACTTTGGAAACTACTGCACCTGAAATATGTGCTATATTACATAAATATGTGTTTCTATGTTTTACTCCTTTAACAACGGCAGCCATGTTCCGACAGCGCTTGGACTGTCAACTGTCAACAAGGCGCACTCAAGGGCACACACATTGTTGCCAAAATGTGGGATACAAAATCACTGTCGACAAAAAAACATTGATCTGGACACGTTAGGCTGTAGTCTTTGTCAAAAACCATTGGATTGGGCGTGTTAGGCTGCAACCATTGTCAAAAATCATTGGATTGGACATGTTAGGTTGTTACCATTGACAAAAACCATTGGATTGGACAAAACGAAGGTTAGAATGGTGGGATGAGGTGCGGCCTTGCAAATTAACCGGGTATTGCGCAGTATCTAATGATCTGGGTGCTACTTTGTCTAACAGAGTAGTACCGTAAGTGCGGGGTTGGCAATACTATATTGTCGATAATTCGCGTGGTCAATGGCGGACACAGCTGGATTTTTACTTAAACAGGGTCTTTATATTTGCTTGGCAAGGACATTCTCGCTCACGCGATCCGCCAGTGACGCCTCAGTTGCCGGCTACCGCGCGCAGTGTATGTACAGCAGAATATGGTGCTTAAAATCAGAATCGTACATTTTATTCACCATATTTACAGTAGTTGCTGAAAATGTTCCCCATCCACTGCCAAACATAATCGGCATCTCCTTATGAAGTTTCCGGTTAATTTAGCTTCAGTAAGGAAATAACGACCTTTAAGTATATTTTTATTGTTTACTGAACCTGCATGTTTGAATCTCTTAGCCAGTTGTTTTATTGTCCGATTTACAGGAATGGGTCTCCCTGGAAATCTCACTCAAAACCTTTGTCTTGGTCTAGCACACGATTTCCTGTACTTTATGTACGTATTGTGCAGATATACACGTTCACGTAACGAATATTTCACATAAGGCATTACAGCACGGTGGCACTGCAGATGACGCCATCCTTTGTGTAAAAATTTTTAAAAACTGAAATTACCTAAATTTATAGTCGGGAGAATATCTGGAGAAAGTTTAGTATTAGATGTTCACTCCTCTGCTGTCTTAGACCCACCAACCCACCCTAATAGTAGCATGACTTATATAGTTGAAATTGGAGCTCTGACAGCCATCTTTCTGAATCTTTGTGAATGAGTCCATAATGCCAACCCCACGCATTCGGTACTATATCGCATTCGGCAGACCAATATTTTCGTCCAGACCAATGGTGGTTGGGTAGCGTAGCCCTAACAGATAACACCCCTGATTTTTGTCACGCACAGTGAGGGTGGTCACGGATCAATCCAGGCCAATGGATTTGCCTGTTATTTCACGTATCACGTGGGTATGACGTAGTGTCCGATGTCGATGTAAAATAGTGTTCGATGTTCAAGTGAACACGACCAAAAATGCTTGCTTTACGTAAAAAGCAACCGGGGTAGGCAATGGGAATTCAAGCAAATGAACACTCTAGGACTGCCACAAAGGTGTTTTAATCATAAATGATATATTTTCAATAAACTATCTTGTTAAAAGTCATGAAAAGGGAGGATGGGGTACTCTGCAGTTTTAATAAAATTTTATTGTTCGTGTTCCTCCCTTTTCATCACTTTTAACACCTTAGCTATATGGAAATATATCATTTATGATATACATATCTTTCTGGGAGTTGTTGGGAGTCGTTTCACAATCTCTTCATACTCAATAACCTCTGCTGCACCGCAATAATTGTTATTTCACGGAAATAATGCATTTTCCTTCACTTAAGGACGCCATCTTGGACAGTCATGTGACACCCGAAAGACGATCATGTGACTACGTTACCAACTTGAAAAAAGAAATTCACCACACGCCTTCGCTACTAAATTAGGCACTGTCTTGCGGAAAATTACTGCTGGTACCACAAGCAAGGGGGTCTGGGGCGTAAGCCCCAGGTTAGGTATGTTTTTGTAAGTAAAACATTAATAAGATAGAATTTATGGCTCTCGTGTAGTATCCGTTGCCCGTTTCGAAAGTGCGTTATTTCACTTAGTAGCGCTCTGAAAATGGTTTGTAATTAGTCTGCCACGTTATTTAAGCCATTTGCCATTAACAAACACCGCGTAAACACTGCCAAAATAAGGAAATTGTCAACATTAACTATCAAGTAATAAACTTATCAAAAAGCACGTCGCCATGTTTGATTACGTAATGCTGCCAACTTACTGATTGTACTACTAGGCAAAACCATTGGCTTGGATATAGGTTATTGATGCGTGACTACCCCTACTGTGCGTGACAAAAACCAGGGGTGTTTATATTAGCCTAACGCGGCCCACAGGGCCTGGACAAAAACCATTGGTCTGGATGAAAATATTGGTCTGGAAACAATAATGTTGGCACTCTGAAAAAATACAGTAACACACTCTAACGATAAAATATTCAACTCCTGTATATTAGTAACATTGGCCATTTCTATAGAAAATTTTTCGGATTTTAATGGCGCCGGGCAACGTATACTACACGAGTTCCGAATTTATGTCCGCTAGTAGGTTAGGTACTGCCTGGTCGAAACTTAATGCTAGTACCATAAGCAAGGTTTGTTTTTGTATGTAAAACATTATAAATACATAAATAAACACTGTAATTGAGTTCACTTTCCAGATTTCATAAATCACGTGCGATATAGTACCAAACGCGTGGGGTTGGCATTACTGACTCAGTGAGAAAGATGGAGGTCAGAACTTCGATTTCAACTACAGTGCACTCCCGATAATTCGCGTGCGGATAATTCGCTTTGCGGTTAATTCGCGGGTCTCCAAATATATTTTAAATAGAAATTCTCACGGCAACTAATCATGCTAAGTAAAGCAATCTCTCAGTCATTGAAAAGAATTTTCGTGCGACGCAATGCGTAAAGACGAAATCATTGACATTCGAGAAGACTGAACTGCGTTTCTCTGTGATGGAACAGTAGGCCTACTTGCGCAATGTTCGAAACATACGAGCAGGTTGCCGCGAGTGGTACAATAGCATAGATTTCCTTTATCTTCGAAGCCCAAACAATAGAAGAGGAATGCGCTTCCACTGGGAACCTACCCTCCCTTTCCCAACAGCCACACTGAAAGGTCGCTGACCTGTGAGTTGTGAAGGGTGGATGCGCGGACAGCGTATTGTAAACAGCGATTATTGCGTAATGACGTAAACTTTCGCGAGACCGAGAGCGTGTTTGTTGGATGCTCTTTATGCAGTCAAACAGTCATGAGAGAAAAATACCGCTACAAAAGCAAGCTCTTGCCAACATCTGTAACGACGATATTTCAAACGGGCAAGTGAGACGTCGATAAAGACGATTATGATTTAAGATATGAAAGCAAAGATGAAATAGCACGGAATTTGACTGTTGGTGAGGAAAACTGAGATCCAGTTGATATCGAGTGCGGGAGTGATGCAACGGAAATCCCGAAAGTTTCCCACAGATTCTAGTCACACTTATCTCTTATATAGAAAAACGAAATGAATTTTCGTTCTCATTTAACGTTTTCTTCGGAAATGTGCACTCGAAAATTAGAATAAACTATCTAAGAAACAAAACGGGATGACTTAAAAAAAATTATATATTATTGTAGGCATAATCTACATAGGCCTGGCTCTAGCCTAGCATGTCTTATAAGACACTACAATCAAGTGTTTAAATTATTATTTTGCGTTTCAAGAATATTTTAATCAATAGTTTTGTTTTTACTAGGCTTAACAAAAATAACTGCGGATAATTCGCGGTTTTCAATAATTCGCGGAATTTCGTGCATTAATTACCGCGAATTACCGAGAGTGCACTGTATATAAGTCGTGTTGCTATTTGGGCGGGATGGTGGGTCTATGACAGCGGAGCAGTGAACATCTAATACTCAATCCTCTCCTGATATCCTCCCGACTATTAAATCAGGTAATTTCAGTTTTTAAACATTTTTATACAAAGGATGGCTTAAGATGCACTGTTACCCCAAAAACGTATTCACTAGGTCCCAGTCTTCCTTCCCGCTAAACTTGCTAACTTATAACTCAAACAAATAATTCTTAATATTTTATGCTCGCTAATCCCAACAGCAGGAAAAATAAAAAATAGTGTGTAATGATTATAACCGTGATCAACATGACAAACAATACATAGGACAAAACCCGCAATGTCGCAGTCCCTACAATTAGCAACCCAGCAACAGTATCCTTAGGCTGAACTTTTCTTTATGGGAACAATAGGATCAGAAAAACCAACCTGGAAATCTTAAGGAAAGTCAAAGAAGAGAGAAGATTAATGCAGGAAATAGGAGAGAGAAAAATAAAATTTATTGGACATGTCATCAGACACACACTTTCATCATTAACATTCTTGAAGGGAAAATGCTGGGGAAAAAAGGAAGAGGATGGCCTAGGACGAAGTATTTGGAAGACATCAAGAATAGAATGGGATGTGACAACTACATGGAACTGAAACGAACGAACCGCCAATGACAATCTCGAGATAATGAGCCACGGGACCTCCTTTTTACCTGGAATCCGAACCACAGGACATGGCATTTCACTTCGAAAATCTCACATGCATTGACCGGGAATCGAACCCGGACCGCCTTGGTGAGAGGCATACAGCTAGACCGCTGAGCCACCACGCCCCCACCCCCCTACCCCAAATGACATAAGAGAGGTTGAATCGACAAGGCATTAGCATTTAGAATATGCATGAAAGCTACCAGCTACTGAAAGACGAGGGAATCCCGTTAACGGGACGTCTGGTCGCACTACATTTTTGTGGAATACCAAAAATTTGTAAAAAATTTACTTACTAAATTGAGTGGTTCTTCAGGTTCTAGCAGCCATTGTGGCTCACATTTGATAATGACGGGTGCTTCCGCCATAATTTCCATGAAGAAGAATAAAAATACAACAGCTTATAAAAATGTTGCTAATAATTCCGGCGCCTTCCAAGAATCAGTCTATTTTTTGAAATACGGCATTAAACAGGAGTTAAATGTCCACGGTGGCAGCTGGCAGATAAGCGACCGAACTTGCAGAAATCCATTTAATAATACACTGCGCATGCTCGCGGTCACAGATGTGGAACCAAAGAGGATAATATATAGAAATGCATCTAATTATGCAATATTTTGATGCAAACTAAATGCTCGGCGCAATTAGAATATAATTCAATCCTCAACCACCACAAAAACAGATCGAAAATCACAAAAATGGTTTAATAAAACCTGCTACTTAGAAAGGAAAAGAGTATTGCATGCCCTTCACAAAGCAAAGGTTAGCAATAAGCAAGAAGACCTAACAACGTATAGTCACCTGAGAAAGGAATATAAGAAATTACTCAAGAAAATTCGAAATGACTTCATCGAACTCGAAACATACAGGATGGTGGAGGAAGCAAAGAAAAACCCTTACTTAGCTCTCAGACCCCGGAAAACACAAGCTGCAGGAAAAATCGATATGTCAGCCTGGGAGGAACATTTTACACTTATTCTGAACCAGAATGGATCCACAACAGCTTATCATAAGAAAGAAATCGACCCTGACGGCTCCAATATATGCTCGTTCACGACAGAGGAGGTTCGAAATGCTGTGTCTGTTTTGAAAAACGGAAAAGCACCCGGACCGGACGGTAACTTTAATGAACATATCAAGACAGCAGTTACGGTATTACTCCCAGCTATTACAGACCTAATGAACCTATGCTTACAATCAGGAGACATACCATTGTCATGGAAAACTTCTACAATAAAGGTACTACACAAAGGAAAAGGAGATGTGTGTGACCCCAACTCATACAGAGGGATTGCCCTAGAAAGCAATTTATTAAAGATACTTACAAAGCTCATGACGAACAGACTTACTGAAGAAATCGACGTTAAAATACCAGAAGAGCAATTTGGTTTTAGACGAGGGAGAAACACGCTTCAGGCAATTAGAAATCTAAAAGATGACATAGAGAATACCCTTACCCAAGATAGCGGGTTCAAACCCGGCCGAAGCCGTCGGATTTTTTAAGAGCGTTAAAAATCCCTCAGTATGCCTTCCTTCGGAGGGGAAGTAAAGCCGGCGGTCCCATGTCATAGATTTATGGCATGTTAAAGATCCTTCCACTAATTGCACCTGTGTGAAGCTAAATTGGATAGGTTAAGAATGTAAACAACGCTCTTAGGTTTCTATGTTCGTTGCCAAGAGCCGACTGCGGCGGCATCTAGTAGCTCAGTCCTGAACTTGGCCTAGTAGTCGTTGACGGTGGCACTTGGCGGCAAAAGTAGGAACTATTTGAAAAATTCTTAGTTGCAGTACTTAAATTAACAAACAGATAACACACACTAATACAGTCATCACAATTAACACCGGTTATCAGACAGATTCTACACACACCCAAAGTACACGGGGCTACATGACCGCGTTGTCGCAGCCCCTAAACTTAAGAACCAACCAACCAGAATACCCTTAGAACACCTCAAGGAAAATTCCATGCAGTATTTATTGATTTCTCGAAAGCCTTCGACAATCTAAGCAGGACCATCATCTCCACGAAACTAAATTCGATAGCGACAGAAAATAAAGCACTCACAATTCTGGTTCATAACATGTTAAGGAGCAATAATATAAAAATCTCCGACAACGTAACCATTTCCAGACAGATCATACAAACGAACGGCGTACTTCAGGGAGATCCCCTCAGTCCCCTGCTGTTCAATGTCGCCACGCACGATATTGTTCATGCAGTCAGAGAAGTTTCAAAGGAAACGAAGATATACCTTTACGCCGACGACATGGTTTTGGGGTCGCAGAACATCAGGGACCTCCAAATTGCAACCCATGCTCTGGAGAAATGGGCAGATAAGAATGAATTGCAAGTTAATGCAGAGAAGACCGAGCATATGATTTTCAGGAAGGGTGGACGTGTTTCCCAAGAACAGAGAATGTTTTTCAAAAGTAAACCACTGAAGACTGTCAATAGCTTTAAATATCTGGGTGTAACGTTACAAACGACAATGAACTCGTTCAAAATCCACGTAAAACAAAGAGCGACAGCAGCTACCAAGGCTATATTTGACGTCAAAGCCATTACAAGACTTTCCTTGAGATCCGCCATTGCACTCTTCGATGCAAAAATTGTCCCAATCCTCACGTATGGCATAGAGATAATTTGGGACAAGTTAAGCATAGGAGACCTCCGAACATTGGAACAGGTAAAGGCTAGATACTTGAAGGCTGTCCTTGGAGTATCCAAATACACGCGATCGAGATTAGTGTATGTGCTCTCTCGGGAACCCTTCTTGATGGAGGATTTTAGATTCAAGTTCGCTTTGCCTACTACGACCTGCTGGAAGAGGGTTCTAGCAGAAAGAACGTTGAAAAGAAGTGAAATCTGGGAAGAATTTTACTCGACCGAGGCTATGATCAACAGAGCATGGATGGAACCGAACCAGGACTTGCGGCACTTTGTGACCTCTTTGGCTGTGCACGGTTTCCACCATAGAATGTGCAAGACAAAGACATTCCATGATCCGGACCCGGCCTGTGTCTGTGAGCTGTGTGACGGAATCTGTGAACGTTATCACGTTCTTCATTGCAGGAATAGAGGGAAACCCATCATAGATCACTGCATAGGCTGAAGTGCATCTTTCCTTGCATGTTATTTGTAATTTTGCACAACTTGTGCGCAATAAAACGTTATTAATTAGTTCTAACGGACAATGTGAGATGGCGCGGCGATGCACTTTCGAGCGTGGTCCATTCATGACCTGCCCTATTGAACCTCCTTACCTGACAATGTCTTCACCTCTTTTCCACTATTCGATCAACCCTCTACTTTTCTTTCCTCCTTGTTGTCTTTCGTTCTTTCTTTCTTTCTCTTTCTTTCTTTCTTTCTTTCTTTCTTTCCCCTGCCTTATGACGGTCATGTTTTAGTAATTATTCTCTTCCAGAACCGGTATATTATAAATAGGTGATTCCTCACCCCCTGTGATTTCATTAATTTGAAAGCATGTTGCTTCCAACGGAATAATACCTCATTAGGGTGTTGTAATATTTAAAAAAATCGTCTGCATATTGTTGGGGATTGAAAGGGTCCCAACTACCCAATGACTTCAACAATTTGTTAGGGGTTGAAAAGTGTTTAACCTTAACGGTTAAGATGTACCCTTTACGTCTACCAATTTGTAAGGGACTTGGATTTGGTTTCTGACTGTGTGCAAGTGGAAAGGTTAAGTGATTTAGAGGGTGACTGGTTAATAATTATTAGGGTGTTAAGTTCCTTATTTATCTGGGAAGGCTAGCAGATTTGCAATTGAGCAGGAAGAACGAGAGAGCTGAACAATCCGACTGTTGACTGGACGCGCTCGTCTGTGTGAAGTTAACCGGCTGTATTGTGGTGTCAGAGTTGCAGACAGGCTCTTAATGAAGTTGGCTCAGCGAAATTAGACCGTGCAGGCCAGTATCTGGTATTGGGGTAGGCGTTTAATAAAATGTGACAGAACTAACTTGTACTAGAATCAGGAGCGTATATAAGGGGGGTGCTGAGGGGGCTCCAGACCCCCCCACACACACACACAAAAAAAGGAAATAAAAATAAAAAAGTGTTGCTTTGGCACGAGCCTAAAATAATTGTAAATTTGGTTGTACCCTAATCTTAACTTATTGGCTAAGTTATAAACAATATTAAGATTGAAATTAGACTACCTCGTTGTGTAGTGGCTGGCATTCTTGGCTGCCGCCCCGGAAGTCTGAATTCGATTCCCGGCTCTACCAAGAAATTTTAATTCTAGTCTGAGGGCTGGAACGGGGTACCCTCAGCCTTGTGAGGCAAAACTGTGGGGGGAAAAAAATACTGTTTAAGTTTCTGCTTAGTAAATTGACAAATATTTCGCTATTTGCCATTCATACTCCATAGATCATAACAGAAAATTCATTAAGTACGGTACGAAATTTTATTTGTGTGTTGTGTTGTATTTTACAACATTTTTATATAGCCAGTAATAATGGTAGGCTATAGAAACTTTGAATCTTATCTAAAATAGTTACACAAAGTTATATGCTCTAAGATATTGGTTGATATTTCTGGGTATTTGACGGTGACAAGCCCCTGAGAATACTCACAATTTTCCAGGATAGTCACCCCCCGCGAAAAAAAATTGTATACACGCTCCTGACCAGAATGTAAAAGGTTTAATAGTAGCGCAATTAAGCAATAAGCAGGCTTTGCTGATAATTTTCAGCAAAGTGACAATTATAATGTTGAAAGATGCTTACAAGTTGTAGGTCTGGAGGGGAAGGAATTGTGTGGAATAAACCCTTAGAATGTTGCACACTCACCCACTCAGCTTCTAGACGACGATGGCCTCCGGCGCACTTGGTAATCGATGAATTGAGACAGGTCCCCTTCCTGGGTGAGGGCCAGGTATTTATTGGGTTTGTAAGAGCAGCGTCAGGATCAGCACATTCCTTATGGGTTATAGGCCGTGTATGAGGTAGTAAAGGTAGTTTGCCATGCTTCGGGAGTAATGGCCTGAGAGTTAGATGGTGTGGTTGTTGTTGCTTCCTTCGTGTGGGTGTAGAAGTGTAGAAATGGGGGTGAAGAGTGGTAAGATGGGGCTGATATGGGGTAGGTGTTGTGGGATGATACAATACCGATAAACAAGAGTTCAACACCGTATTTACTGTTTATTATACGACCGCTTTTATTTATTCCTCCCACAGTCTATCAACGAAAGAACATTTTTTTACAGAAATATATGAAAAACAACGACTGAGAACAGAACCCTCAGAACATGGAATTTACATACAATGCACAGAACAAGCGGCTATGTTTGTGCTCGGTAACACAAGAGTCCATCTTCAGGCTGAATTAGCCAAACGAACGTGACATCCTCCCACCTAAGTTAATTCTAAATCACTCTTCAAATTAACTTACAACATTTACACCAAAGAAAACATACACAAAATGAACTAATTCTTATATAAAGTCTGTCCAGATTTAAAGATTCAGTCTGTTTGGGATTTTCACCAGCCTACCACTTTGTGTAGCCAATGGTTTGTTCTGTTGGTTTATTTGAAATAAATTAACAAACATAAATGAATAAACTTTGAAAAACGATCTTTGGTTTTTATTCAAAAAGGCGACTGAATAGTATTATTGTAGGATCAAAGAAGATAAAAAGATAAGAGTGGTTAGTCCAAATTTTGTGAGTGGGTGTTCTAACTTATGGCGCTAGTGTAATTAAATATCAGAGTTATTAAATAACAATAATGATGTGAAATACATCAACACTCTCCCTTATTTAATAACTTTACAGACCCCCATGTCGGTACATAATTTTCGAAAACGAATTGAAAACAAAGGTTTGGTCAAAATATCCGCGAGCTGATTTTGTGTGTCAACTCTTGAAATGTCTATTTCTCCTGCTGTGACCAATTCGCGAACAAAGAAGTGTCTGATACGAATGTGTTTCGTTCTCCGATGAAACACAGGATTTTGTGCTAGCCGGATGACTGCTTCGATGTCGACTTGCAGAATGGGCGTCGACTTCAACTGGCCTAGTTCAGTCAGAAGCCTCTTGATCCAGGTGATCTCTCTTGCGGCTTCACTGGCAGCCACGATTTCAGCTTCGGTTGTGGATATGGCAACAGAGGGTTGTTTCTGGCTCATCCACGAAATAGGCGATCCAGAGTACAGACACAGGACCCCTGAGGTTGAGCGACCCGTACTGAAGTCACCACCGTGATCTGCATCACTGAAACAATCAAAAGCCTCCTCTCCCAGGTTGGCTTTGTAGAACAGTCCAAGATCTGTTGTACCTCTCAAGTACCGCAGGATCCTCTTCACTCTGAGCACGTCTCGTTCGGTTGGTTTGTCAAGGTTCCTGGAGGCCACGCTGACAGCATACGCAATGTCTGGTCGTGTCCCGCACATGAGAAACATGAGTGCTCCAACAGCTTGTCTGTATGGAAACTTAAAGTTCCGAGGGTTCTCTTCTGAATCGTTGTCCTTGGTGATTGGAGTAGTCACAGCCTTCCAACTACTCATGTTGAATCTCTCCAGTAAGGTTTCCGTGTAATGAGCTTGGCCCACACGTATTGACTCATCTTTTCCTTGGTTGATTTCCAATCCTAGGTAGTACGATGCTGGCTTAGAGGTGATTTAAACTCCCGTTTCAGATCGTCGATAAATTTATGGAGTTCCCGCTCATCTTCAGCTGCAATCATTCCTTCGTCAACATAGAGAACGAAGAACATCTCCTTTCGTCCTTTTTGCCTCACGAAGAGACAAGGATCCGCTTCACTTCGCCGAAATCCCAGGCTGACGATGTAGTTGCTGAACTTCGCATTCCAGCATCTAGGAGCTTGCTTCAGTCCATACAAGCTTTTCTTCAGGTGGCATACCCTGGCAGATCCAGCACCATACCCTTCAGGTTGTTGCATATATATAGTTTCCTGGAGGTCACCATAGAGAAATGCCGTTGAAACGTCAATCTGTGCTAGTTTCATTTTCTCTTTTGCAGCAACACTGAGCAATGTTCTGATGGTTGATGTCCTGGCCACTTGACTGAAGGTTTGATTATAATCTACTCCTTTCCGCTGTGAATAGCCTTTGATGACCAATCTGGCTTTGAATTTATCGACCGATCCTTCGGCGTTCGTTTTAACTCGGTAGACCCATTTGTTTGAAATGGCTCTTTTTCCTGGAGGCAGTTCAACCAGTTCCCAAGTTTTGTTCTCTTCAAGAGCTTTCATCTCACGACCCATGGCTTCCTTACAATGGTCCTGTTGATCTGATCTCATGGCTTCACTGTAGGATTCAGGTTCTTGTTGAGGGCTTGAGAGATACATCACGAAGTCTTGATACTTTGATGGAGGATTGAGAGACGAACGCTCACGAAGTCGTCGAACGATGGTTTCATCTGAGATGAGTACCTTTTTGTTCTGGTTGACTTTCAGCTTCGTCTTCATTATTCAGGTCCCAGAATTCATCTTCCTCCTCTTCGCTCTGCGTTTCGTCGTCAGCTTGATATTCTTCAGGGATCGAATCTTGTTCTGGTTGAACAGAGGAGTCTAAGCTTCCCAGAAGATTGACATCGTTCTTGTGCTGCAATACTTTCTCATCGAAGGTGACATCTCTCGATCGAATTAGTTTACCTTCCTCTTCACAAAATATCCTGTAACCGTCATCGTTGTCGTATCCGATGAGAATTCCTTTGGTGGCCTTGGGATCCATCTTCTTCCTTTGCTGCTTGGGAACATGCGCATAGCAGGTAGACCCGATCACCCGAAGATGCTTCAGACCTGGTTTCCTGCCGTACCATAGCTCGTAGGGAGATGTTCCCTCAGCGTGGGAAGGTCCAGTCATATTAAGGACGTAGGCTGCTGTCTGGATCATCTCAGCCCAA
Organism: Meconema thalassinum; assembly: GCA_946902985.2. Classification (NCBI taxonomy): domain Eukaryota; kingdom Metazoa; phylum Arthropoda; class Insecta; order Orthoptera; family Tettigoniidae; genus Meconema; species Meconema thalassinum. The sequence continues at coordinate 199,673,248 of OX336395.1, forward strand.
AGTTTTTGTGGAAGTTTTCCATGAGCATACATCATTGCTCGAGCAGATTCGACCACGGTGCGGTTCTCTCTTTCGCTGGATCCATTTTGTTCCGGAGTGTATGGCGTGACGAGTCGTTGAACAATTCCTTCTTTCTGCAAGATTTTTCTGACACACTGGTTGTCGAATTATTTGCCATTGTCACTCAGCAGCTCCCTGATGTTGTGTCCGAGAGTCAGCTTCTGCAACGAATTGGGCTAATTTCTCTGGAACTTCAGACTCTTCTCTGATAAAGTAAATAGTCTTGAACTTCGTGAAATCATCCTTGAAGAGGACGAAATACTTGTATCCTGACATCGACTCGTCAAATTGGCCGCAGACATCTGTGTGAATCCAGTCTCCCGGTTTCGTAGTTCCAGACCTCATTCCGAAAGGCAGACGATGAGCCTTGCCGTAGACGCAGCCTTCACACAGTTCGCTGTCCACCTCAACGCGGATTCCCAGCTCTTTATCCAGGAGGGATCTCACGTGTCGCTTGTTCTGATGTCCGAATCGTTCATGGTAAAGTTGTAGAAGGTTGTCCTTTTCTGTTGCGTTGACTTCCTTGAATTCAGTGTTGTTAACGCTCCTCACTCTCAGCTTGTAGAGTCCACCGAACCGCTCACGAACGCCAATTAATCTCACTTCGCCGTTGACGACGAAATTCCAGACCTCTCTTGACGAGACGAACCTGCTGTCCTTGTTTCTGTCTTGGGCTGCAAGGACTGAGAATAGATTTCTCTTGATCCCAGGAACGCACCATACATCGGCCAACGTGAGCTTGTGCCACTTGCCGTTAACTACTGCTTCGATGTCGATGTCACCTTGTCCAATGGCCGCAACATTCACACCGTTCGCTGTGGTCACTGAATATTCCGTAGAAAATGGTTCAAATGTCCTAAAAATGTTCATGTTATTAGAAACATGGCTCGTTGCTCCATTATCTACAAACCAGTCGTCAGAGTTGCATTCTGAGTTCATCACAGTCGAGGTTATAGCGACCAAAATCATGTTGGTACCGCTTTCTGATGTTCCTGAGTTGCTGGGCTTGGGCGGTCTTCCATCGGCGATCCACTTCCTACACTGTTTGAGACTGTGGTTAGGTCTCCTGCAGTAAGGACAGAATATTTTCTTTTTGTTGCTCTTTTGGAGATAGTTTTGCGAAGAGTTTTGCTGCTGGGTTTTCTGTTTGGACGAATCCGAGTAGAGAGCATCTTGTTGAGGTGAATCTCCTTTGCCTTTGAGCGCCCTCTCGTACGCACACAGCTGATTGGTCAGGTTGTCGACAGTCCTGTCCCTTTTTGACATCAACATCCAGCTAGACTTGAACGAAAAATATTCTTCTTGCAGTGTACCTAGAATTTTACAAATCATAAATACATCTGGCAGATCAGAGTTGATTTCGGCATCTCTGGATATTTCCTGCTTTAGTTCGCTCCACAGATTCTTTAATTTTGAAACGTGCGTTGCGATGTCATCCTCATTTGCCTTTTTGTAGCTGAAGAATTGCAGGCATAAGTTATAAACTTTACCTTCTGAGACACCGTCAAATAGTTTGTGGAGTTCTAAGCACACTTCACGAGCTGACGTGAGACGCATGATTTTTTGTAACGTCTCTTCTGACATGTTAGTGGTTAATACAATCAATGTGTGGCTATCCGCCTTATTAAAAACATCAAGCTTACTCTGATACGCCGCCTTTGCTTCAGTGGTTGCGTCCTCAGAAAGTGAGGTTGGCTTCACTAACCTGCCTTCAATTACGTCTATAGCTCCCGTGATCCCTCGTAGGCAAATACTTATTTTGTATCTCCATGTGTTCAAGTTCGCTTTTCCTTCCAGAAGGCCAACGTTGATTATCCTAGTTGAATCCATTGTGTGAGCACTTGGTCCTAACCTCAAGATTGGCTTCTCGGAGTTTACGTCAAAATATCGCGCACAAAATACTTTGTTTTTTTTATTTCGTCTAATTACGCACTTTATCTCAATGCGTGACTGAACCCATAACCTGTTGGTTTATTTGAAATAAATTAACAAACATAAATGAATAAACTTTGAGAAACGATCTTTGGTTTTTATTCAAAAAGACGACTGAATAGTATTATTGTAGGATCAAAGAAGATAAAAAGATAAGAGTGGTTACTCCAGCTTTTGTGAGGGGGTGTTCTCACTTATGGCGCTAGTGTAGTTAAATATCAGAGTTATTAAATAACAATAATGATGTGAAATACATCAACATGTTCACTGTCTCGTTAACTGCATCGGTTGGTATCACAGATTTCGTCTTTTTTGGCACACCCAAGTCTGTTGCTGATCCTCTTGCAACTTCTCGTAGTCGTCCGTCGATGACCTGACTGTCATTCTCTGGCTTCATCTTCAGCTCCAGGGGATAGATCCGCTGAACCGGACGTACCTGTTCTCCAGTAGAAGTTATAACACGGACAACTCTTACATGACCATCCTTTCCCTTAATGAGTTCAGTGACTCAAGCTAATGGCCAGTCGAGCCTTTTCTTATTGTCGCTCCCAATTAAGACAATCTCTCTCACTGTGTTCGTATTAGCTAGCAACCGTAGTTGACCCAAATACTCTGAACGAAAACGTTCACGCAGATTTTGCCTTAACTCGTTTCGGTACTGCAACCGGCGATTGAAATCAGTAGCCTCTACCAAGTCAAAGTCGGGAACTCCTACGCCTTCAACGTCTTGTAAGAACATGCTGGTTGTAAGAGGGGTCAAATCCATGGGGTCTTGTGAGACGTATGTTAGTGGACGAGAATTGATGATGCTTTGACAATCAGATAAGATGGTCTGTACCTCTTCATAATCTACAGAAGCACGGCCTAGCACTCCTCGCAAAAGATTCTTAACAACAGCAACCAAGCGCTCCCACCAACCACCCCACCATGGAGCAGCTGGTGGATTAAATGTCCATACAATTTTTCTTACAGAACTGTACTCTTGAATAATGACCCAATCAAGTTTCTGTAGTGTATTGTCCGCTCCGAGGAAGTTGGTGCCATTATCACTGTATACTGTGTGAGGTCGCCCTCTTCGACTCAAGACTCTTCTGAAAGCCAGTAGAAAACTATCCGTGGATAGCGAAGACACAAGTTCTAGGTGTACAGCCCTATTCACACCACACGTGAAAAGACAAATCCATTCCTTCTTATGTTCATCTTTTCCTGCTTTTAGGTATAATGGACCAGCCATGTCCACTCCCGTTATTTCAAATACCTTTGCATTGCGCACTCTTTCTTCTGGAAGTGGAGTAGGTATTGTATCAATCTTCTTGGCAGTGTGCCTCTTATATCGAACGCATGAATTAACAACTGTTCTCACAGTTCGCTTGCCTCCCAGAATCCAAAATTGTTCTCTCAGTATTGGCATGGTCATTTGTACTCCTGCGTGACAGCTCTCCTCATGTACATCCATGATCATATGTCTGACAAGGGGTGGTCGTGGTTTGGAAGGACAGCTGAATGACGAAATTCATTGGTATCCCTCTTCTTCGAGATTTTTGTCGTTAATCAAATGACCCCATTGTCATCAATAAAAGGGAGGAAATTGGACAGCCTTGGATCAAAAACTCCTACAAAAACGTCTTCTTGTTTCAGAAAAATAACTTTGTTCTCTGCAAATTTATACTCATCAGCAGTTAGATCCTGTCGAATCCGCTCAGACCTAGCCCTCTTGCTATTCATTCCAAAACGTAGAATCAATTCTACTAATCGGACAATTTTCTTGTAGTGTGAGAAATACTTGTAATACCAGTCTTTATTCCCATACTCCCATACCATAAAAGATACAATAGTTTTCTTTCTCCCGCGATCTCTTCTTCATTATACGTAGGATCTACCTTAGGCCAGTGTCTGCGAGATTCCCTGAGCCAGTTTTGTCCCTCCCACCAACGAGATTCCAATAATTTCTTAGCTGTGCAAACTATCAATGGAAGATCTGCTGGGTTCATGTGCCCAGAAACCTGTCTCCATTCACAATTGCCTGTTAGTTCCCTAATCTCCTTCACCCTATTAGAAACAAAAACATCTCAGGGCTCCTCACGTTTAACCCAGGCCAGCACTGTAGTTTCATCCGTCCAAAAGATAGTCTCAACTTTAGCCATATAAAAGTCCTCAACAATGATAGTGTACATTCTTGCTGCAATTGAAGCAGCCAGTAGTTCAAGTCTTGGTATAGACGACTTCTTGTTGGGTTTGCTGATTGTAGACACTCTTGCTTTAGCTGTCACAAGTAGGACCTTGACACTCCCTTCTAGCTCCACACGCAGGCATGCCACTGCATACATCTGAGAAAATGTGCAATGTCCATGTGTCTCGCTCACCGCATCCAGGTAACCATCGAGGGATCTTAATATGTTTGAGATCGGGTACACACTTCATCCAACATAAGAACTGGGACTGTATCTCTGCATCAACTTCTTGATCCCAGCTAATACCGCTTTTCCAAGTTTGCTGCAATAGAAGTTTGGGTACTGCCCCCAAAAAATGAATTATTTGGGATGAAAATGGGATTATTTTTTAAGCTCAATGATAAAATGTAACCAAGCAATATCGATGCTGGAACTTGGCACAAACCAGTCGTGTTGCTACGTTGAGCAGGAGGGAGACTCCGTCACGTGATATTATTGCGCAACCGAAGGTTCTAGAAGCTTACAATTGACCTAGCAACAGCGAATAATCCCAGAAAAGGTTTAAATATTGTTATAAATTACACCATTGGATATGAGCCCACAGCCAATAAGGAGAAGTCTTAGAGAAGACGAGAGTTCCTTCAACTAAATTTTATGGAGAATTATCACATTTAGGCCCCAATACAGTCATTTTATGAATTGATTATATGAAGAAAATTATAAGAAAATATTGGAAATATTTAGGAAGTCGACGGGAGGTCAAAATACGCCTAGTGCCCGCTAAATATTTCGAGGAAACGAAAAATGGTGGCTAGATCTGGCGTCTTGGAGGAGAGACGCAAGGCATCAGGGCTCTTGTTCCTGCGAAGTTGGAAGCGTTCAGACGTGTAGGTATTCCGGGAGAGTTGCAGTCCCGAAGGTCTTAGCCGAGTCCGAGAGTGGTTGAATCGTGGAGACACCGCAGATTGAGGCTAGATAGTGGAGATCGCCGCGCTTGCGATATAGGTGAAGTTGCGAGGAGTGTTAATACCGCGATAACTTTTGACTATTCGATATTAGAACAAATATTATAACTACAGTCGCTAGTGCAGAACACAGAGAAGCGTGCGATTGAAGGAAGATTTTGAGAACTACAGACATTTTAGAAATGAAATAGAAAGGTAACGGAATCCAGCGCAGTAATGCATTTTAGTTCAGGCCAGACTGCAGCGAATACAGACCCGTGTGCACAGATTCACGTGAGTAACAGTGATTGACATTATTATATTGAGAAACTATGTTGTTACACCAGTATGGTGACTGTGTATATTCAACGAATGAAGACTTTTAGGAACTGAAATATGATTGAAATTATGGACTAAGAAAGTATGTGCGCCAGGAATACATTCATGACCGAGTAGTATATTCAACAATGGAGCTTCGATAAGGAGGATGTTCATGATTGTCTACTTTTCGACCAAGCATGAGACGTTATGCACAACCACATTCTAGTACATTATCGTCATACATGAGCTCGGACTACATAATAATATTCATAGTCCATCTCAATGAATATTTTACATACGAGTGAGGTCCATGACTTCCATTTCGAATTTATTTCGGAATATGAAGCTGAACTTTCAACACTACTCGATAATATAATTAAGCTGTATCATGACGGAGAAAGAAGAGACAAGAGGATTTTCAATAGGCCAGGGATTTCCCGGCACCAATGAAGATGAAGGATGGGAGTCCACAGTTTGATCCCAGATGGAGCTTGATGTTTTACGGAAGAGGGAATCCTCCCTCGTCCGAAGTCGTAAGTTCGTGGGGACGAACTAGTGTCCAACCTATTTCCTTGAAGGATGAAACCACTCAGTATTGTCTAATACTTAACTTGAACTTCGAGATCTCCAGTCAAGGTAGCCGTGTTTATTAATATGTAGTTAGAGCATTATAGTGGCTTTCTAGAGCAATTCCTTTACCCATATTTCGACACAACTATTATGAATTCCATGTAACAACATTTTATTCTACGAGATCATTTGTGGTGATCATCTTTTGACTTTATCATTTTGTTTGTCTACGATCCAGTTTCTGAACTGAGATATTTAACTTGTTTTAAGGAATCTGCATTCCTGTAAATTTTCATTGAGGAACAGTAAATTTATTTTTGACTTTTATGAATTCATTTTGAATTCAAGTGATAGATATTTTCGTCTATGTTACCAATTAAATTATTTTATTAATTTAATTTGGGCACCTTATTCGTCGAGAAGAAACTTGAAGACAGAAGAAAGAAATATATATATTGTGAAATATCATAGCATCGTTTTTATTATTATTATTTATTATCTCATAAGGGTCACCTGAGCCGAGGCTCGTGATAGTGCAGTATATCAAGGTAACAATGGTATTTTAGAAATTACATGTAAGTTACATTGTTGAATCCATTAAGAATTTAAACAGTTCTTTCCTGAAAGTTCTCAGTGAGGAGATATTTTTCAGGTCATCAGGCAGTCTATTATATATAGATGATGAGTAATGCCATAGTGAATTATTTCCAAACCTGCTGGTATTTATTACATTATAGTGGATATTGCTTGCATTTCTGGTGATGTGTGAGTGAGTATCTGAATTGGTTGTGAGTATGATATTTGAATTGGTTATTTTATGTTTAATTTTATATATCATTATTACTGAGGCTCTTTGACGGAGACAATTTAGTGATAGGACATTACATTGTTGGTATAATTGAATTGTAGGTGTTAACATGGGAAGATTGAAAAGTATTTTCAAAGCCCTTTTATGTAATATATTAATTTTATTGAATAATCCTTTGCTGCAACAGGCCCAAATGTGAATCATGTATGCAATGTGACTTTCAATAAGTGCGTGATATATAGACTTCAGTAGTGCTCGAGAAACTTTGTATTTTACTCGGCTTAGAACTCCTATAGCTGGAATTATTTTTCCACCAATAGCTTTGACATGATCATCCCATGAGAGTAGCTCATCAATGACTAATCCCAAAAATTTGGTAGATTTAACTCGGGGTAGACATTGGTCGTGGAAGAATAATTGCATGTCTAAAGGTAGGTTGTAGGAAGGCTTGTGAAAGACGATATAGTTAGTTTTACTTAAGTTAACTGTTAGACGGTTTTCATGCATCCATGATATAATCAGATGTGCATCTTCCTGCATTTTCTGTTCGAGTTCATGGACAGACTTTCCAACATAGAATACATTGGTATCATCAGCAAATAGGGATATCTTACCGTTTAAATTTAGTCTACCAATGTCGTTGATAAATATTAAAAATAATATTGGGCCTAAAACAGATCCCTGTGGCACCCCAATAGTAATTGCTTGGCAACTACTCTCAGCATTCATGCAACTAACAAATTGTTCCCTGTCTTTAAGGTAATCTACAAACCAGTGAAGTGCAGTTCCTCTCACACCAGCTGATTCTAATTTATGAATCAGTAGAGAGTGATCCACAGTGTCGAAAGCCTTTTTTAAATCTATAAATAAACCTGAAGCAAGCAATCCTGAATCTAGAGCCTCTTGAAGTCTAACAATAATATCTTCCACTGCATTGTTTGTGCTAGAGTTGGGAATGAATCCATACTGATGCTTATAGAAATAATGGTTACGAAGAAGAAATTTTAGTAGCCGGTCCTTCACTACCTTTTCTAATATTTTAGAAATAACAGGAAGTATTGAGATAGGTCTATAATTATTAACATCATGTTTATCTGATCCCTTATAGATTGGTACTACTCGGGCCACTTTTTACTTCTTAGGAATTTTCCCTTCGCTCAAGGATTTATTTATTAATTTTGTGATATACGGTACTAACTGATGAAACAGGGTCTTAATTATGTTATTATTTAAGCCAGAAACATCCAAACTACTACTTTTTTTAAGATCATTAATTATTCGTGAGACTTCAATTTCATCTGTGGGCTCAAGAAAAATAGAGTTGACAGATCCTGTTACTGATTTGGTGCAATCGTTGATAGGAATTTTATCGGCAAGTGACTTACCGATACTTGTGAAATGTTCATTAAAAATTGTACAGACTTCAGTTGGATTTGTAACCAAATTACCATTTACTTCCAGGTTAATATTACTATTATTATTGGCTTTGGTATCTGTAGATAATATTTCATTGATAATTTTCCAGTGATTATTTGTGTTGTTCAATCTATTCAAAAAATATGCATTTTCTAGTTCTCTTCTCATTTTTGTTACTTTCTTACAGTGTGCATTATAGTCTGCAATTAGCTCCTTTGACTGATACTCACATCCAGATCTTACTCTGATTTGCTGCCTTTTTAGTTTACTATATAACCTGTTCTTTTGATCAATTAGTTTAAAAAAATCTGGAGTTACCCATGGACAAGATGGCCTTAATCTTCCACTTGTATTATGACTCGATCTTAGGTCCCTAGTCTCACTGTTGACGTTTTCCAAATAATATATCAATTTGTCCAATATTATTTCACAGCTATCATCATCCTTGATCTCTAATGGATTAACAGACATAAAATAATCCATGGCTTGTAAATTCCATCTTTGCCTTTGCTTATGCCTTTTATGAACTTGAGCAGTACCAGTAATAGGAATTTCAAAGTCGCATACTAAAAGGTTGTGGTCACTAAAATCACTGAATACATTATACAGGTTGCAACAATACTGTTTGTTAATATAGATATGATCTATCAAGGTAGCACTATCAGTTGTAACTCTGGTCGGATATATTGTATTACATGCATTCTGGTTGAAACAAACACATAATTTATCAAGTTCTTCAGCTAGACGACTTTGTCCTAACTTATCTATATTTATATCTCCAACTGTAAAGCATGCTTTATTACTATATTTCATCCAAGTATCCTCAAGAATTTTAAGAAATTCAGTGCCATGATTCACATTCGGGTTGTAGCAAGCTAAAATTTGGAAATCCTTACTAAAACCGATTACCTCAACAAGCAATAGATTATAGGGTGTTTTACTATCATTAATAGACATCACTATATTTGCCTTAGGAGGCCTTTTGATGAAAATAGCTATCCCTCCCCCTCTAGTATTAACTCTTGAACAAAAGTAACCGTCATATCCATTTACATTGAAATATTTCTCCTCTTCGAGACATAACCATGTTTCAGTCAATACTATAATATCCGGGAAATTTGCTTCGGTTATAATAAGGTTGTTGAACTGACTCCATTTATTCCTGATACTCTGACAGTTTGAATATAAAATTCTAAATCCGTAAGTAATTCCTTTTAGTTCTTTTAAGTTATCTACCTGTTTTTCTACAACTTCCATAGAAATGATGTGAATTACAAGGTTTCCAAAGTGAGAATATCCTCAATACTTTTTACGTGAGTAATTGGGGATAACTCATCCTTCCTTATAAAGACTTTCCCTTCCCTTGACCAAACAAATTTGTAACCTTTCTGCCTTAGGTCCTTTGCTCTTTTGAGAAGGCCTTTAGCTTTAGGAGTTAAGTGTTCATTTACATAAACAGTTTCTCCTCCTGTGCATCCACTAACATCCGATGAGGACAGTCGCTGTACATTACGCCTTGCATCGAGTTGGAAAATGAACATTTAACATGGAACCGATGAAAGTCATAAGAACTCATAGACATTCGTATAGAATGGAGACACATTTCGAATTGGACAAACTGTATATTTTATTGGAGAAAGCTAATATCTTTCAGTCAATTAAAATTTATTTGAGAGTTGAATCTTCTTGGAAGATTATTATAATTCGACGGTAGGGAATACCTAGCTAGATTACCCCGTCGAAATTGATATTTATCGGACTTATAGAAATAACACTTGTAGTTATTGATTCACAATGGGTAACATAACGTCATATTGTAGACGTGATATTCCTTCATCTGTTAAGGTGGAACCCGAGAAGTATGGAGAGACAGTACAGTATTTTTTATTAAATGTATACGCAACAGTTTGGAGATATCCCAGTATCGTTTTTAAGTAATTACAAGGAGGTCTCACACGCTTTGCCCAAAAGTCGTCAGCATGTATAAAGATAATCGATTAACAACTGATGTAATTGTTTGATATACCAGTGGTTGGTCATGGCAACGCTGAGGAGTATGCTCATTTCAATGAATGCTAGTTTTGTGGAAGAGAAGAAGAAAACCTTTATGTGTATATTAAGGTGTTTGTAATTCCGTATGCAGATAGTATACGAGGAGTCTTTTGCGAGGTAGTTACCGCATTGTATTAAAGTCGTTGCATAGGCAAGCCTATTTGGCATTAAGGCATAGGATGTGAGTTTGTAGAACTCTTTTTGATTTTATACATGGCTTTCGGTATCTGGAGATGGTAGAGTTGTACTGAAATTTAGACGAGAAGTCGGATATTAACGACTGTTATGTATTATTTTTATTAATTTAAATGCAGCACAATTATGTAAATGCGTATGTTTTGCCTTAGTTGGTCGAGCATATCCGACTAAATATGACTATGAACCAGTAATGACAATTGTGCAGTAGTATTTCAAAAATGGAGGAAGATTGTAAGGATCCCATTAAGTTACGGTAAGCTTTAATGCGAGATCAGAGCTCTTTTGTATATATAGATAACATTTTTATCATTATAATAGCTCACGCTATTAAATCTAACTCAGATTTATGATGTAAATATGTTTTATATAATTATTCAATCAAGGGAATAACGTGTGAATAATAGTAAGTTGCTTAATGTTATTGAAATGTGCTTAACCCGCCATTGGTAGCGTTGTCCTCACTTACGCGAGAGGTAGGGTGTATAGGCGCTCCCTAACATCAGCTTGGCATATTATTTAGTGCTTATACGGGCTCTTCATGGCATTTAGTATAAATGATACTAGTGTTTGGTTATTTATTAATATATCTAGGCAAGTATATACTTACATATTTGTATATATCCACAAGAGTTTATTACCTAAATATTAACTACTACAATTTTGACTCCTACATTATTTTCTTTCTTTTAGAAGGTGATTATAATTTTGGTTTATTAGACTCGTTTTATGTGTTATATATACATGAATCTACATAAACATTACTAAATATTATAAAAAGGAACAAAAAACCATGGCATTACATTGCTAAACAAAAAATTTGATCATGATTTATAAACCACATTATTTTCTATCATTGTCCTGTTCACTCATTTCACTATCTAAATACCGGGTGAGTTAGCCGTGGTTGTTACGGCGTGGCTGCAGGCAGTCGCTCACATCCGGGAGGCGAGGAGGATCGAATCCCCCCGCCGGCAATCTTGAAGATAGTTTTCTGTGGTTTCCCATCTTCCTTCCAGGCAAATGCCGGGGTTGGTCCCTAACTATAGGCCACAGCCGATACCTTCCAATTCCAAGTCCTTACATTCACACTTTCCTTCCCCAGACAACACTCCACACGCGACGGTACTTGTAGCTCACCCCATGGGGGTCCGCTAGAAGCAGCTACTTACTCCGGCGAGCCGAAAACTCCCGGCACAAAAATCCATATGCTAAAAAAACTATCTGAATCGTTGGATTGCTCAGTATCAGTTTGATGCATAGAATGTTCACTAGGAGCATCACTTAGACCGTCAGAATCACAGTCTTAGTCGTCAACATCTGTAAATACGTCGTCCCCTCCTTCAATCCAGCTCAAAAGAACAGATTCACTAGGCCTATTAGCCTTTAAAACTTCACATTGACACTTCTCACAAAAATATTACACTAGCACGGAACGCGCAAAAATGTAACGCCATAGGTATCGAGGATAGAAGCCCTCTAACACTGCCTGTGACGCGACCGGTACGCACTTAACCCTTTTCCACACGTGACACGTGTGCGTGAATCATCGCATAACAAAGCAAAACATGTGACTCATATACATATATTTGAGAATACCTGGAGTTTGAAAAGGTTGAGTCTTAAAACAAAAAACTTTTCTTAATAAGGAATGTTTTTGTTAGGAGCAACCTAACAACAATACCGATGACGGGTTAAGTGTGAAAGTCGATATGTTTCGAATGAGTTTTACTTATTGTTCAGTATGTATGAAAACAACTCCGTCGGGTAAACACGACGTGAGAGAATGAAAGCAATGTTGTATGAACGTTTTAAGGATTTCTAGCGAGGAATGGATGGATTATTTGCGTTTTTGTTAAGAGTGAATGAGATCTTAATGCTGTCATTTGCGACAGAGATGTGTATTCTTGGCGGAGTGCAGTCGAACGAATGGTTCACTTGGAGAACTCGTTTTAGCGCTCAAGGCCAATGCATAACCCACAAATGGGAAGAGTTGTTATCAATGCATTTATTCTTGAATGAAAACAGCCGGCAGACCGATGAAGCAACGGTTTCATTATATAACGCAGTCACATGACTCAGGCACGCGCCGGTAGGGCGCAGGTGTCTTTAAAAGCGTGGCAGAAGAATATGAAGCACGCCAGTCTCTGTTAATTGTTTTAACTTGTAGAAAAGGCTTAGGCCGACCAAAATTTATGTCCCAGTGTTCTAGAAACACGGCTTTTCAGTAGCGTAGATGAGGAGAGGAGTGAATAAGTGTGTGTGTTTTTATTATTAATTGTGTGTATGGTTAGAATTAGTTTACTTATGTCATTAAATTGTTTAGTTCGTTGTTAGACGTCGTGTTATCGTGATTTATTTTAGATATAGAGAGATGACACTGTAAAACCCCCATTTTAGGTCTGGAGTTGACTACGTAATCTCCGAGAGAGAACCAAGGTAGGTACTCGCCTTGAGCTAAGTACATATGTAATTCACAGTTTCATCGTATTTACTTCTGCGTATGTTCTCGAGAATCATGTCGGAGTGGATTTATGATTAGTAATTTAGATGGTGCAGTCAATATCTACAATCCAGCTTTGCTACTGATATCCGACAGATCTCCTCTCGAATATACGGGCGCAGTGGTAAGATGGCTCCCTAAACCTTTGGGGCAACGAAAATGGCTTCGTGAGGCCATTTATAAGTCATCCAGATGATAACTTAATTATTTGAGTTTATGGGATTAATTTACCAAACCATCTGTGATGAACGCATGTGTAATTATATAGGTAATTTGTATTGCTTTTAATAAAATTGCACTCAAATAAAGATCAGATCCAATGGATAGCCTGAGAAAGGAATGATAGGTGGAACTTTCAAAACGACCTATGATCTGAATCTAATTTCATTTTGACCGGTTCATGGCCGATGATAGTCATGTTAATGTAAAGCTAACTTGTTTTAACGACAGTAAATGTAAATGTTCTTTATGGTAGTACATTTAAAATAAATCACACACAAACGAACTATAGGGACATGTGTTTTAGATATAGGATGTCTGGTAATTTAATATGAAGTTATTATTAAGCCGAGACAATAAGATGCCCAAATACATGGATTAAAAGGATGCTCTAAAGTGTTGTTATATTGCTCTGTATTGTTTGTATTCCTACAGCTTTTTTTAAATTGATATTGTTGTAATGGCAACGATGGCGACAGAGGATGTCCAGAAGATGATGGGAGAGATGTTGGAAAAAATTCAGAAAAGTTTGGATGATGTCCAGACTAAGATGAAAGGTAACATGAAAGAAAGTTCGGATAATGTTGAAGGTCAAATTAAGGAAAATTTGGGGGTGAATATGGGTGATATGCAGCGAAAATTTCAGGAGGCGAAGCGAGACCTGGAGCAGCTTAAAAAGTCCTCTCGGCACGCTGCAAGGCGGAGGTAGATTTCACCGGACAAACTTGGGGATAGGCGAAACAGGCAGAATATGCAGGTTTTCGCAGAAGGACCAGACCTCATTTATTGCCAGAAAGTATTTTATAATTGGAGATTAATTAACTTTGCTTTTCGTCATTTTATGCATATTTTAAACATTTTATTGTCTTATGATGACGGTAACATTCTTGTCATTTGGAGTCCATTTTTATACTTGTGGTCACACTGTCCTTATGCAAGGTTTCGACACTGATGTGTAACTATGTAACGGTCGGTTACTTCTTCACGCAAAATTATATCTCCCACAGAGATTTTGGTTGGTTCCTCAGTTTAGGGGCTGTGACAACGTGGTCATGTAACCCCGTGTACATAGGGTGAGTGTAGAATCTGTCTGATAAACGGTGTGAATTGTGATAGCTGTATTAGTCTGTAATTCAGGTAAGGACTGCAGACGGTCAATTTCAAGCAGTAGTTCCTAATGTTGCTACCAGATACTACCGTCAACGACACCTAGCTGTGAACTTGGCTACTAGATGCCATCGCAACTCGCAACGAACGTTGGAACTTCCCCTCCAAAGGAAAGCATACTGAGGGATTTTTAGCGCTCTTAGAAAATCCGACGACTTTGTCCGGCTTTGAACCAGCGACCTTGGGCATAGAAGTTCAGCATGCTACCAGTTACGTCACCGAAGCCGCTTCACACTTAGTCAGATGGAAATCTGAATCTGATCTCGTGCAAGTGCGTTGTCATGGCGACGTCTGATGGCTCATTCCTCATCAATTTAGTAGTGTTGCCATGGCAACCACTGATAGCTCTTGGCATTTTCTTATAATTCCGAAATCATTTTTCTCATCCCTTGGCGTAATGATGGGTCATATCAAAAATTCTTTCAGACAAAAGTTTTAGGTAATTATGAGGGGAATATTGTCCATTTTGTACGGTTTTGATATTGTGCCTATTAAGAGAGATATGATTAATGTTTCCCGAAAAACCCACTTTTTCCCACCCTTTGGTCAATGGTTGGTGCTATATAAAACCTCTTTAAACATACATTTTTGGGCTTTATCCGACACACAGTATGAACTTTGAACGGATTCGATATTTCACATATTAAGAGAGTTATAGCAATATATCACTTTTTCTAAAAAAGCCCCCCATTTTCACCCCCTTTGACCGATTTAGCCCAGTAACGAACTCCACCGAGAGTTTATAGGTATACATATTCCGTAAAAAATTCAAAGTGATTGGTGCAAAATTACGGCAGTTATCGTGTCCACAAGAAACTAATATACATATATATACATTCACTTACACTTAATTCCTGCCGCTCCTTCCGGAGCATAGGGCCTTGGCGAAATTTCTCCACGCAGTACGGTTCCTGGCAATTCTCTTCACTTGACTCCAGTTCTTGTCCACCTCTGCAATTTCATTTTCGATCGTCCTCTTCCAGGTCTTCTTAGGTCGACCTCGCTTCCTGGCGCCTTAAGGATTCCTGTCTAGGGCCACCCTCTCAATAGCTCCGTCCGACTTCCTTAGTGTGTGACCAATCCAGCGCCATTTCCTCTCCTTGATCTGGATGCTAATCGGTTGTTGATTGGTGAAGGTCAAAAGATCTTCATCTGAGATTATGTCCGGCCACCTCACATTCATAATGCGACGCAGACATCTGTTAATGAACACCTGTAGCAGGTTGTTGATCGGTTTTGTGACTTTCCACGTTTCACAGCCGTAGAGAAGAATCGACTTTACGTTGCTATTGAAAAGGCGGAGCTTGGTCTTCCTGAAAATGTTTCTATTTCTCCAGATGGGGTAGAGCTGGACAAAGGCACCATTTGCCTTCCTGATACGGCTTCGAACATCTTCCTCTGCTCCCCATCATTTGTGACTATACTTCCAAGGTAGAGGAAGGACTCAACTCGCTCAATGTCCTTTCCGTTGACTGTCAAACTAGTCGTGATGTCAGAATTTATCCTCATCTCTTTCGTCCTGTTGGTGTTGATCATCAGTCCTGCACGTTCTGCTTCTCTCTGCAACCTCCCCAGCTTATCTTCTATGTCTCGGTACCGTTGTGCCATAAGACAAATGTCGTCTGCGAAATCCAGATCTTCAAGCCTGTCATTTATACCCCATTGAATACCCCTCTTCCGTCCTCCCATTACCTTCTTCATCACACTATCCAGGACCAACAGGAACAGAGTGGGGGAAAGGACACACCCCTGTCTCACTCCGGAACTGACCTTTATTTTTCTGTTAATTTGCCTTCGTGAAGAACCTGGCACTCATACCTTTCGTACATCTCTTCCATAATTCTGATGATCTTTGTTGGAATTTTATATTCCTCGAGGGTCTTCCACATGATTCTTTGATTTACGGAGTCGAAGGCTTTCTCGAAGTCAACAAATGTGAGGTAAAGGGTATTCCGCCACTCCACACTCTGCTCCAGGATGATTCGGAGGGTGTTGATGAGATCCACTCCGCTGCGATATTGTCGAAATCCAGCCTGTTCCTTCCGAAGCCTTTTTTCTACGCAGTCTTTTATACGATTCAGGATGACTCTCGCCAGCACTTGGCTTGGAATGGACAGCAAGGTGATACCCCTCCATTTGTTACAGTTTGTGGTGTCCCCTTGACTATCAACCCCTTCTTCCACTCGGTTGGTATTTTCTCCTCCTTCCAGATCTTCTCCTACAGCGGGTGCAGCAGATCGATCGTAATTTCCAGGTCTGCTTTCAGTACTTCCGCTGGGATATTATCCAGACCTGGTGCCTTCCCGCATTTCATCTGCTTCAACTTCAACGCTGTCCGTATTTCGCCCTGAGTTGGGCAGTCGAGGCTGATGCTTGGGTCACTTTCTGCTTCCTCTTCATCTTCTCCTCGCTGCTTACTTTCTGATCCTCTATCTCTATTAAGAACCTCCGCAAAGTGTTCTCTCCATCTTGTCAGCTGCTGTTCACACGTCGTGAGGATCTCGCCGTCTTGCTCTCCACATGCCTAGTTTTATTAAAACCTTTCTTCGAAAGCATCTTTGTGATGCCATAGAGCTCCTTAACGTCCCCCCTTCTTGCCGCTTCCTCTGCTTTCTCCGCCTGCTCATCAATCCACCTCCTATGATCCTTCCGTACACTCCTCTTTGCCTCCCTGTTTACGGTTGAATACTTGGCTTGTGTGAGATCCTTCTGCTGCCTAGTCTTGCAGGTGTTGAGCTTGGCCTTAATCTCCTTCCTATAATTTATCTTGTCCCAGGTCTGATCGGATATCCATTCTTTCCGCAGGTAGTTCTTGTACCCGAGCTGCATCGCACTGGTTTCCACGAAGATATTCTTTACCTCGCTCCACACAGTCTCCACGTCCTTCTCTGTCTCGGAGTCCAACACCTGGAATTTATTTCTGAGCTCCAGTTTAAATTGGTCCAATCTCTGCTGGTTCTTAGGCTTGCCCACATCAAACTTGTTGTGCCGAGTGTTAAACTTTCGGCGGACTGCGACGATCTTCATGCAACCACAAGATGATGGTCACTACCAACGTCCGCTCCTCTCTTGTTCCTAACATCTTCCAAGCTTCTTCTGAACCTCCTGCTCACCGCCATGTGATCAATTTGATTTTCTGTGACTTGATCAGGAGACACCCAGGTGACCTTGTGGCACCGCCTATGAGGAAATACCGTGCCACCCATCACCGAATCCTGACTGGCGCAATATTCCGTAAATTTCTCCCCATTGTCATTCATCTCACCAAGGCCATGTTTACCCATGATCTGCTCCAACCCCTCATTGTTTGAGCCCACCTTCGCGTTGAAGTCTCCCATAACAATGAGAATGTCCTTCTTACTTGTTTGTCTTGTGACGTCTCGCAGCATTTGGTAGAATTCTTCCTTCTTCTCTGGCTCCGATTGATCTGTAGGTGCATAGCATTGGATGATGATCACATTCCTGATCTTTGTCTTGAACCTAGCAAACATGAGCCTACTAGAAATTGGCTTCCACTCCATAAGGCTTCTCTTTGCATTTCTGTTGAGCAGCAACCCCACTCCATCCCTGTGTTCTTCATCATCGCCCCCAGAATAGAGAAATGTAATTCCATCTGTTGTCTGTATTTCACCAAATCCTGGCCACCTCACTTCACTCAATCCTAGGATATCCAGCCCATAGTTCTTCATCTCCCGTGTCACTTGTTTCAGTCTGGTTTTCTCCATCAAGGTCCTCACATTCCAGAAACCGATTTTCGTAGTCCTATTCATGCCAAAAGTCGTAATCAGGTTATCCGTCCGGTTTTGTAATTTCGCTTCAGTTTCCGTAATCAGTTTATTTAAGAGGAGCGAGTGATTAACCCACTGCCTCCGAGTGCCTTGGAGGGGCTGCCACCTTAAGCCTGAGGCACCAGTCTGATTTTCTGTCAGGGTTTCTTCCCTTAGCCTTTGAAGAACCAACTCCAAACTACAAGGCAGCAGTTGTTTTACCAGAGCCCCGTTAGCCGTAATTTCTTCAGGGTTCCTGTAGGGCCTTCACAGCTACCGTAGCGGTTTTGAGACACACAAACTCCCCACTGTACTTCACTCCTACAGGCAATCCCCTACTTAATTACGTTGCCCATCTCCCACGACGAACACGAGGGGTTGGATTTGTGGGAGACTATATATACATAAATTATATATAAAATTTTGAACTGACGGTGGTTTTGGGTTCTGGGGGATGTGAAACGCGAAGATATGTCGAAATGTTCCGGAAGTCGAAACATGGTACCCATTGCAATAGTTAGCTTTCTAACGAAATCTACCTAAAAGGATCGCAATACAGATCTTGACACTGTTGTTGTTAAGGTTGGCGGTGTCAAAGAAAGTTTTAAGGAAGACATCCAGGGTATTCAAACTTCTTTGCAGGGTTTGCAGACCTGCTCCTCTGAAATTAAGGATGTTGTTGCCAGTGTCCAGTCTGATGTATTCCATGTTAAAACCAATGTTGCCAATGTTCAGTCTGAGGTATCCAATGTACAGACTGATATTGCAAATATTCAGGCTAAAGTTGAATATGTTCAGTCCAATGTTTTAAATGTCCAGACCAAAGTAGATAAAGTACAGGAAGATGTAAGCAACATGCAGGTTGATGTTAATAATAAACAAACCGAAATAACTACATTAAAGAGTGACATTAGCAAGGTTCAATCTGAAGTAAATTCTATGTTTGTTGATGTTACTAAGGTCCAAGGGGACATAAACAAAATCAGATGGGAACTCAATTGTAGATGGCACACTGAAAACTCCTGTTTCATTAGCCGAGTTGAAAACTAACGTCGATACTCTGCGTAATCAGGTGATAGATCACAATAAGAACCTTAAGGATGACATAGAGGTTGACATCGCCGAAATGCTAAAGGCGAATGTGGTAATTTGGAAGGATGAGTGGGATAAGTCCAGTACCGAACATATTAAGTTAATTCAAGGTAAAATTGAAAGTAAACTAGCCAGTACACAATTACAGATACACCGTGATGTTATGAATATAAGGTTAGATTAGGGAAAGCGAATCGATCAATTGTTGCAAAGACAGGTAGACGATAAAAATCAATCGACCGAGGCTAATAAAGCTTTAGAAAACCGAAGTAAAATGTTCGACGAGCGGATAGATACAGTTGTCACAGTCGTGAATGAGATTAATGAGGGAAGGTCCACAGGAATAGAAGATTATATCAGCAGGAGATTGCAAAGTCTTAGCTTAGGGGACGTTGCGAACCTCGAAGTTTATAAGGAGGACTTGAAGAAGTAGAAGAGCAAGTGAAGGATATAATATCGGAAACAGGAGACAAGGAAAAGACAGAAGTCGAAGGCTACGAAAGTCATCCTAGAAGACCCAGTATTGAGAAAGGAGATAGAGAGATCAGGCCAGAAGAGAGAGTGTTCAGATACACTGATGGACTCGAAGAATGAGTTAGAGAACCCGAAAGAGATAGGAGAGAATATCGTCCTAGTTTCCAAGATGCCCCACA
The DNA here is from genome assembly GCA_946902985.2 of Meconema thalassinum. Classification (NCBI taxonomy): domain Eukaryota; kingdom Metazoa; phylum Arthropoda; class Insecta; order Orthoptera; family Tettigoniidae; genus Meconema; species Meconema thalassinum. The sequence goes on from OX336395.1 coordinate 199,693,118, forward strand.
GAGAAATGTGACGGTAATCCGTAACTTTGAGGACAAGCCTCGTAAGTTCGATAACCTTGACTCTTTCACCCCAATAGAGTACATCCGAAACATCCGTGATTACTTTATTGAAGCGCACATTCCTCGTGACCGAGAAATGAAGATTGTGGAGCGCTATCTTGCTGATGGACCTCTTGAGTGATTCAGGGCCTTCAGGTACAAATTCGTGGACTTTGAGGAGTTCGCAGAAGCTCTAATAAGGCGCTATTGGTCAATTGAAGCACAGAACAATCTGCGCGCGGAAGTATATTCCAGGAAGTATTCGGTTACTTAACCGACGCGCTACGCTGATTTCTTTACAACGCAGCTTGCCCGCCTACGTTTTCTTCAACCCCCATTATCCACGGCACAACTGATAGATGCTATCGCCAGGATGCTGCCAGTTGAGGTGATAAGACTGATAATTTCGTCAGGAATAAGCGATTTGGCCGGCATGGACGAACTACTCGGGAAACTGGACTATACTAGTCCTACGCCCAATGTCGTAGCGATAAACCAACTTCAGGACGTTAAAGAGAACAATACTGTGTTTTAGATCAAACGCAGCAAACAGAAAGCCCTAAAGTCCAAGAGAAGGAAAACTTAGGCCAAGAAAGAAACACGTATTTCAGAGATAGGAGACCGGAACCCAGGTATAGGAGATTCCACGGAGGTCGTCCCTACAAGCAACAGCAAGGACGTGGTAACAATCAGGACAATCGCAGAAGTGGTTTCTTCCACAATAACAACAATTATAGATACCATAATAATTATTGCAACCCCCCCTTTACAGCAGATGTTGGACGGCACTGGCCAGCAGCACGTCGGTTACTCGATAACCAACGCTTTGCTTACCAGAAAGGGACGAGTACGGGAAACGTGGATGGACCAACTTACCTGTATTCAGGGGTCCGGGTCACTTCCGCAGCAACATCACCTCCAGATGACATGTCCCAACAGAAGAGCTCCAAAGGAGTGGAAGGAAGATGGAGAAGGGGACAACACACACAGGCTATCGTACAAACATCCCCCAAAAACCAACGGAACTGCCGTCGGTGAAATAATGCCACAACCAAAGATTAAAAATAAATAAAAAAAGGTTTAATATTAAAAATTTAAAGAACCTTCACCCAAACTGAACATGCATCAATCCACACAAAATTTACAAGAAGGCCAGATAGCGCCTAACATGCTTGCTTGCAAAAGCCAAGAAGAGGTAAGACTTAATTTAAAATAAAATAAAATTTAACAGCCCAAAGGTTAAAATAGAATTTACATGCACAACACAATGAGAACGGGCTTGATAAATTGCAAGGAAATGCAATCACGATCCGACATGCAGATGTTGAGGCCATGCCAAAAAATTAAGGATTGAATTTAAATTAAACTTTAAAATAAATAAAAAATTGGATAGAAAATAAATAAATAAATGAAATGCACGCCGGCGGAAAACACAAGGACATTACCAAAAATCACGAAATTAACATTAACAAGATTACATTTAAAAAAAATTAAGTTAATTCACAACACATCTGCTATTGAGACCCGCGCCAAATGGACTGACAACGAGACCACAATGCATCACGGTAAACAAAAGATATGGCCACACCAAAAACATGCCAGAACGAAATTACGTCAAACAATAAATAAGATTAAATTTAAACATTAGTAGAAGGAAATGAACGGTGGAAAAAAAAACAATTACATCAAAAACTATTAATGCAAGTCGTTTTAAAACTGGACGGATCTTACATGGATTTAAAAAAAAGGCAAACCCAAGCTTGCCAAAGGAAAATAAATAATAATTTAAACGTGAAATAACTAATAAACGTGTCTCCAGAAGGTAAACAAAAAAAAAAAGAAACTTAATATATATAAGGAAACGTTATTAAAACGAAAAAGAAATTTTTGGCCTACCAGCGAGAACACAACAGAAGATCAACATTCGTACACGGCCAAACTTGGATCTCCCAAAATAAAATAATTAAATAAATTAAATTTAAAAAACGTACCTTACATCCTTCTCCGTGGAGACACAATAATAACAGAGTAATTAACACCTAATTTTACATGACTACCAGTGCTTCACAAAAAATGGCTAACACGCCCATGAGCCGCTCCGATGACAGCACCTGATCGCATCCAGCTGCGTTTATCCTTGCACACTTCCTCTTCACGGCGGAACGATGAAAATAAACAGCCTGAAGAAAACAGGCAATTCCTTTTTCTTGAATATATGCATATTTGGTAGAGGATGGGGGAGGCAACCGCCCCCCCATCAGCGGTGACACCTTTTACGACCAGTCCTTGTTCTTGATTCTCTTCGGGACAACTAATGGACTCCACAAAAATGGCGGAGAATCGCTCGTCATTTATCGAACTGTCTTCATGTAAATAAAATATTGTCCAATCACGAAGTGACACATCAAAACAACAATGTCATTAATAAGTTCATAATTTGGCGGTATCAAGAATACACACCGTTCTTTGTTTTATGACGTAGAATCATAATTGTCTTTCAATTATGTCATGCGTATATAGAGTTTATAAGGCGAAGCCCACACCACCTATTGGGGAGAAACAGGAACAATTTGTATCTTTGCAAAGTCCGACTGCAGCTACCATCTTGTGGTGACAGACGGTACTGAGCGACCAAGCGGTCATTTCAAATGAGCAAATACATGTTTGCAAGCGTAGAGACGTGCCCTTGCACGTATCAATTATAATGGCAGAAATAACCGGAATAACCAAGACTATAGCCCAGATAGACCCCAAAGGAACGAAGTATTAACTAAAGAGTACTATGACGAACGTCATCAGGAAGGAAACGAACACTTAATGGAATTTTAGGGAAAAGGAAAATGGAAATAATAAAAGCTATAGTTTGGATCCCAAACCCGGTACTAGCCAGCAGGGAAACCAGGAAAAGGTCGCTCAAAAACAGAAGAAAACTTCATATTCCAATCGGAATTAGAAGAGAGAGGAAATACTACTACACTGCACCAGGAGATGATGAACGGTCCAATAGAAGATAACCAAGTCGAACGAGAGGGTAGAAGAAAGAACGTTCCGCCTAGAAACTGCCTATGGATTAACTGTTACGAGCTGTATGACGAAGAGAACAGCGTTATTTTGGGAAAATACAACGCTAAGAACTTGAAGAAATATTTTAAGAAAGTAGGCTGAAAAAAAAATCATTTTTCGAGTTCAGTGACATATCTTAGATCCTGATTCGAAGTGATTAAAAACAATTTTGCAACTGTCTTTAACTTGAGATGGAGGGGGAATGCCCCCGAAAAATGAATTATTTGGGATGAAAATGGGATTATTTTTGAAGCCCAATGATAAAATATAACCAAGCAATATGGAAGCTGGAACTTGGCACAAACCAGTCGTGTTGCTACGTTGAGCAAGAGGAAGACTCCGTCACGTGATATTATTGCGCAACCGAAGGTTCTAGAAGCTTAGAATTGACCTAGCAACAGCGAATAATCTCAGAAAAGGTTTAAATATTGTTATAAATTACACCATTGGATATAAACCCACAGCCAATAAGGAGAAGTCTTAGAGGAGACGGGAGTTTCTTCAACTTAATTTTATGGAGAATTAACACATTTAGGTCCCAAGAGAGTCATTTTATGAATTGATTATATGAAGAAAATTATAAGAAAATATTGGAAATATTTTGGAAGTCGACGGGAGGTCGAAATATGTCTAGTGCCCGCTAAATTTTTCGAGGGAACGAAAAATGGTGGCTAGATCTGGTGTCTTGGAGGGGAAACGCAAGGCATCAGGGCTCTTGTTCCTGCGAATTTGGAAGCGTTCAGACGTGTATTCCGGGAGAGTTGCAGTCCCGAAGGTCTTAGACGAGTCCGAGAGTGGTTGATTCGTGGAGACACCGCAGATTGAGGCTAGATAGTGGAGATATAGGTGAAATTGCGAGGAGTGTTAATACCGCAATAACTTTTGAATATTCGATATTAGAACAATTATTTTAACTACAGTCGCTAGTGCAGAACACAGAGAAGCGTGTTATAAACTTTCCGTGCGATTGAAGGAAGATTTTGAGAACTACAGACATTTTAGAAATGAAATAGGAAGGTAACGGAATCCAGCGCAATAATGCATTTTAGTTCAGGCCAGACTGCAGCGAATACAGATCCGTGTGCACAGAATCACGTGAGTAACAGTGATTGGCATTATTATTATTATTTATTTTGCGCATGCGCTTACACATTCTCAGCATTTGCTGGAAAGAAAACCTTTACAATCCCAGATACCGTACATATCACAAGGAGCAAATTCTTAGTGACTGCATTGAGTAGTAGCTTCATATTCCCCTCATTGCTTCAGGCCTGATTGCCCAAGAACAGCCTTACTACGCGACACGTAGAAAGTATGACTGTTTTCTGCATCAGTTTGAAAAGGCCTGGGTCTAATTTCAACGCCGTGAGCGATTCCTTTAAGTTGTTGGGAATCACGCCAGTGCTGGAGATAATAATAGGAACTGTCCTGACTTGTGCCATGTGCCATTGCTTCCTTATCAGTTCTGAAAGCTCTGTGTATTTTGACAGCTTTTCAACATGCTTTGTTAGTATGTTGCCACTGTTTGGGATCGCCACATCTATGAAGGTGGTGTGCTTCATGCATTTGTCAACAAGAACTAAATCAGGTCTGTTGTGCACAGCTGATTGGTCTGTCAATACAGTACGATCCCAGTACAACGTAAAGCTGTCATTTTCCAGTACACTTTCAGGAGCATATTTGTAGTACGGCACTTTCTCTTGGCTCAGCAGTTGAAGTTGTATAGCCAATTCTTGATGGACTATCTTGGCAACAAAATCATGTCTCTTCCTATATTCTGTCCCTGCAAAATGGCGACAACCTGATATAATATGCTGAACAGTCTCAGATGTTGGGCAACCGTATCTGCAATGGTCATCTTGCCGGGATGCATCCTTGATTATGAACTTTAGGTAGTTCCTCGTGGGGACAATCTGGTCCTGAATAGCCATCATAAAGCCTTCTGTTTCAGGAAACATCTGCCCAGAAATCAACCAAAAGTTCGACGCTAGCTTGTCGACGTGAGTTTGGATGACTTCATTGGGATGTCTTCCGTGTAGTGGCTTGGACAACCAGGCATTGAATCTATCCAAATCACTGCGCACCTGAATTTGAGTCTCTTGCTGACTTAAGAGTAGTGGAGATGAATCATCTGCTTCTGTGACAGCCCTGTGCAGCATCGAATGGTTCGATACAGAACAGAAGTATTTTCTTAGCTCATAGATCTGTCGAGCTACTTGGTTGTTTATATCAACAATTCCTCTCCCACCCATATGTCTCGGTAACATGACTCGTTCCACAGATGTCCTGGGATGGTGTTTTCGTGACTTGGTCAGTGATGTTCTAATTTTTTGTTCTAAACTTGCAATGTCAGTTTTACTCCACTTGATGACCCAAAACGAGTAACTAAGAATAGGGACAGCATAAGCGTTGATTGCCTTAACCAAGTTTTTACTGTTGAGGCTGGTGTTAGAAACAAGCTTAATTCTTCTGGCAAATTCCTTCGTCAGATCTTGTTTCACTACTGAGTGTTCTATGTGTCTGGCTTGCTTCATTCCCAGATACTTGTAGGTCTCGCTAGTGAGCATTGTTGCAATCTGCTGGCCCTGAGCTGTTTCATATACACCTTCCTGCAGCTTGCCTTTCATAATGTTCAGCGTCTTACATTTTTCCAGCCCGAATTCCACTTTCAGATCCTGTGAAAAGGTTTCCACTATCTTCAACAGAAACTCTAGTTGTGCTCTGGTGGCAGCATATAGCTTTAGGTCATCCATATACAGGAGATGGTTGAGCTTTGCAAGCTCCCTGGAGTTCTTCTTGATACTGAATCCATATTTTGTTGAATTAAGTTGGTTTGATAGTGGGTTCATCGCAAGACAGAACCATAATGGGCTCAAGGAGTCTCCTTGGAATATTCCCTTGTGGATTGGGATCATACTTGTTGCAATACTGCCACTTGTAGTACCAAGGCACATCACTGTACGCCACGTTGTCATGGCGTATTCCAAGAAATATATAATCTGAGGATCAATCTTATACACTGACAAAATATGGATCAACCAATCATGGGGCACGGAATCATAGGCCTTCTTGTAGTCAATATATGCCGTGAATAAATTTCTGTTTTTGGTAAAGGCCTGGTTGGAAACCACTGAGTCAATGATAAGTATTTCTTTACACTCTTTGGACCCTTTCGTGCATCCTTTTTGTTGTGTTGCTATGATGTTATTATTATTATTATTATTATTGAGGAACTATATTGTTACACCAGTATGGTGACTGTGTATATTCAACGAATGAAGACTTTTAGAAACTGTAATATGTTGACTATGTTTGTGGTCTCAATCTTGCATGATGGTTTATGGAAGAATAAATAATTTGTTTTAGTGATATTGATAACCATTTTGTGTGCTCTCAAACAATCCACCATCTTATTGAGATCATAATTATTATTTAGCATAATTTCCTGTTCAGATGTTCCCAGATAGAGTATAAAAATATCATCTGCAAATAGTTTAAGCTTGCCTTTAAATTCTAATAATACTATATCATTAATATAGGCCAAGAAAAGAATTGGTCCTAAGACAGAACCTTGAGGTACTCCTGTGTCAATTCTCATTTGAGATCCTTTTACATTATCGATTGCAACATATTGTTTTCTGTTTGTGAGGTAGTTCTTGAACCAATCATGTGCCACTCCTCTGATGCCTGCAAATTCTAGTTTATTAAGGAGAATATTATGGTTAACCAGATCGAAGGCTTTTTGAAGGTCAATTAGTACACCAGCAGCTAGTTTGTTATCACCTTGCCTTTTCTACATCAGTTTCTACTTCAAATATAGCACTATCAGCTCCTCTATTTGGAATAAACCCATATTGGCAGTTTGCAAAGTAATCATTTTTCATAAAGAAATGCATAAGTCTTCGTTTAACAACGCTTTCTAGAACCTTACTGATGGCAGATATAATATTAATGGGTCTGTAATTTGATGGGTGGGTTTTGTCTCCTTTTTTTGTTGATTGGAACACCCTAGAGACTTTACAGGCATCGGGGAATATACCAGTCATCAGTGAAAGATTTATTATTTTGACAAGATATGGCGTAAGGCCCTCAAGACACAATTGTAGCATGACATTAGTAGTGTTGTTTTCACTTATATTGTTTTTGTGTTTTAGGGAGTTTATAATTGATTGTATTTCATTAGCATCAGTAGGTAACATAAAGATGGGTAAGTGCTAGTAGTATTTTTATAGCTTGTAAAGTCCGAGGTAGAACCGTTTCCTTGATTTTCCCATATACTGTTAACAATATTGACATAATATTTATTAATTTCATCTCATACATTTTCCTTTTTTCGATATTTGTGCCGTCGACTATAAGTTTGACAATTTCATTTTTACTCTTCTTTGGCCTATTTAACATCTCATTAACAACAAACACTCCACACTTCCCTCTGATTATTTGCATTTTGAATTTTTTGGTCAAAGTAGTTTCTCTTAAGTTTTGTAACTTGGTTGCTAATAATTTTATATTCTTCTAAAATTTCTGCAGATGGTTTTTTAACTTTGGTTTTTGTATATATCTTACCTTTCCTGTGTATTAGTGCTAAAAGATCTTGTGTGATCCAGGGTTTTATTGGTGGGGCACTTGGCTCCTTATTCGTATATTTCATAGTACAGGCTTCTATTCCTTTATTAATAAAATCACAAAATTTATTGAAGTAGTCATTGATGTTAGTTGCATTGCATACAAATTCTTGAGTTACTAAATATTTATTAAGTTTTTTGTAGTTTATTTTATCTTTTTCTATTGGCCTATCATCACATATTGAGTTCCTGTTTATCTTTTTGTTTCTCATTTCACATATTAGTAAATGGTGATCGCTCAAATCATTATCAATGTTATAGACATGACATATTTTGTCACAGTCGTTCACCAATACATGATCAATTAGAGTAGAGCTAGTTTGTGTTACACGAATTGGATATTTTGTATTACATAAGACTAGACCGTATGATTTGACTAGGTTAATATAACTACTAGTATATCTGTCCCCAAATAATATATCGATAATAAAATTGGTACCAATTTTCAAAATAATAGAAAAACAGAGATTTCAAAGGTCGACCTTAAAGATTAGAATTTCAGCATAAATAAATAATAAAGGTATTTTTAAGGACATTGAATGAATTTGCTCTTCTTCATCTCCTTTCGCTTTTACGGCCTCATTGGATCATTTCAGTCGATCATTTCTTGGTCCTCTTCTTCAGTAAGTTTCCTTTCCGAGTTGCCCAGTAGCTTTTCATTCGCTCTGATCTTCTCTGGCGTTCCCCGTCTGTAAATACCCTTTCTACTGTATGACATTTGTCTATTTTTGGTTGAAATCTTATTTTGAAGTCTTTCAGTCTTTTTAAATGGTCAATTCAGATTACAACACAGTAAGTATGTAGTTAGTTTTAGTTGTAAGTATGTAGTTAGTTTGCTTATTAGATATATGTCATTGTTCTATTAGACTGTGGTATGTGAGTGTGTCTGGTGGCAGTTGCATTGTTTATTAGTTATAGTTCATTGTTTCATTAGACTGTGATGTGTGAGGGTGCAAGTGAGTGTGCCCGTTGACAGAATGATTTAGTAGTAGTATTTGTTGTTGGTGGAACTTAAGTATTTTTTTCGTTAGTAGAATGTTGGTATTTAATTGTTAGTAGCAGGTTAGTATCTTTGTTAGTAGAATTGCTCTTTACTTATTCTGAAAGGGTGTAGCAGCCTTTCAGGAAAAATAAATTCTTTACTAGTCTTATAGACAGTTAAGATATTGATAATATAAGCCAACTAATGGCTACACTGCGTTCTGCTGCACGGCTGAAAGCAACGGGAAACTACAGCCGTAATGCTATTCCCAAGGATATGCACATCTCTATGCATAATTACATGTGATGATGGCCTCCTCCCTTGTAAAATTTCAATCCGAAGGTAAACTAGTCCCCCGTTCGAATCTCTGGGTGGGGACTATTCGAGAGGGGGGTTAACATCACAGAAGTGACAAAGAGGAAATCTGACATTCTACGGATCGGACGGAGCGTGGAATGTTAGAAGTCTGCTAGGAAGTGGAAGGTTAGAAAACTTAGAAAGGGAACTGGATAGGTTGAGGTTGGATTTGGTTGGGATTAGTGAAATGCACTGGCAGGAAGAACAGGACTTTTGGTCAGGAGACTATAGGGTCATTAGCACTAAATCAAACAATGGCCACGCAGGGGTTGGATTCATATTGAGTAGGAAACTTGGAAAGCGGGTGGAATATTATGAGCAATATAGTGAACGGATTATTGTAGCAAAAATCAATACAAAACCTATGTGCACCACAGTGGTACAAGTCTATATGCCTACCAGTCAAGCTGATGATGAGGATGATGAAAAGGTCTACGAATAAATAGATGAAATTCTGAGGTATATCAAGGGGGATGAAAATGTTATAGTAATGGGAGATTGGAACGCTGTGGAAGGAAAAGGGAGAGAAGGGAAGATAGTAGGAGATTTCGGATTAGGTGAAAGGAATGATCGAGGAAGCAAGCTGATGGAATTCTGTACCGAGCACGAGTTGGTCATAGCTAACACCTTATTCAATAACCACAATAGAAGAATATACACATGCATGAGACTAGGAGATACAGGGCGTTACCAAATCGACTTCATTATGGTCAAGCAGAGGTTTCGAAACCAGATTTTGGATTGTAAAACATATCCTGGTGCTGACATAAACTCTGACCACAATCTGGTTGTAATGAAATGCTGATTAAAGTTGAAGAAACTGAAGAAAAGTCAAAAGCCAAAAAGGTGGGCAATAGACAGACTGAAAGTAAAGGATGTAAACGAAAGATTCAAGAACAGTATATAGGAAGGACTAATGAAAACCCTAAACAAACTTCAATTGCAGACGAATGGGCACTTTTGAAGAATGAAATAACAAAATCCGCAGAAGAAAACATTGGTAGGAAACAAAGAATAGGTAGAAAACCGTGCATCACCCAGGATATACCAGAATTGATGGATGAAAGGCGGAAACACAAGAATCTAAGAGATGAAAAGGGGAAAGCAGAATACAGACGTCTGAGAAATGAGGTTAACAAGAAGTGCAAGGAAGCGAAAGAAGAATGGTTGAAAGAGAAATGTGCAGGTATAGAAAATTGTCTGAAATTAGGAAAAGTAGACACAGCTTATCGAAGGATTAAGAATACTTTTGGGGAAAATAAGACTAAGTGCTGTAATATTAAGGACACAAATGGAAAGCCTGTAACAGGTAGGGAAGAAAAAGTTGAGAGATGGAAAGCTTACATAGAGTGTTTGTATAAGGGAAAGGAGATAGAGAATCGTGTAATGGAAAGGGAGGAGGAAATTGATGAGGATGCAAAAGGAGATTTAATATTGAGATCAGAATTTGACAGAGCATTGGAAGACTTAAGCAGGAACAAAGCACCAGGCATAGATGATATACCGATTGAGTTGCTACGCTGCATAGGAGATGAAGGTCTGATCAGGTTATTTCACTTGGTGTGTAGGATTTATGAGACAGGTGATGTACCCCCTGATTTCAAGAAGAACGTTATCATCCCTATACCAAAGAAAGTGGGAGCTGACAGATGTGAAGATTACCGTACAATCAGCTTTGTTACTCATGCTTCAAAGATCCTGTCTAGAATAATTTACAAGAGGATTGAAAGCCAGATAGAATCGGAGTTGGGTGAAGACCAGTTTGGTTTCAGGAGAAATGTAGGAACAAGGGAAGCAGTACTAAGTCTTAGGCTGATTTTGGAAGGTAGAATAAGGAAAGATAAGAGAACGTTCATGGCATTTGTAGACTTAGAAAAGGCTTTTGATAACGTTGATTGGACTAAATCGTTTGACATTTTGAAATCTATTGGAATAAAGTACAGGGATAGGAGGGTGATATACAATCTATACAGAAACCAGACGGCAGTCATTCGAGCTGAAGGACATGAGAGAGAAGCTGGTATTCAGAAAGGTGTAAGGCAAGGCTGCAACTTATCACCCATATTTTTCAATCTTTACATTGAACAAGTAATGAAGGAAATTGGAGACAAATTTAAAGTGGAAGTGAAGATTCAAGGAGAAATAATTTCAACTCTGAGATTTGCTGATGACATCGTCATCTTGGCCGATAAGCCTGAGGATTTAAATGAGTTTTTACTGGTATGGACTCCGTCTTACGGAAAGAATTCATAATGAAAATTAATAAATGTTAAGCAAAAATACTGGAATGCAGCCGAAATAAATCAGAAATCTCTATGGAGATCAAATTGGCAGGTGAAAAGCTGAAGGAAGTAGGAGACTTCTGTTACTTAGGAAGCAGAATAACCAGTGATGGACGAAGCAAAGAGGACATAAAAAGTAGGTTGGCTCAGGCAAGGAAAGCATTTCTACAAAAAAGGAATCTGTTGACATCGAATATAGATTTAGGTATTAGGAAGTCATTTCTGAAAGCCTTTGTCTGGAGCGTGGCGCTATATGGAAGTGAAACTTGGACTATAGGTGCAGCAGAAAAGAGGACAATTGAAGCCTTTGAAATGTGGTGTTACAGGAGAATGATGAAGATGAGATGGGTAGATAGGGTTACAAACGAAGAGGTTTTAAGACGAGTGGGAGAGGAGAGATGTTTCTGGTGACTGCTAATGAAGAGAAGAGATAGGTTAGTAGGACACATACTAAGACACCCAGGAATAGCAAGCTTAGTTATGGAAGGAAGGGTCGAGGACAAGAACTGTAGGGGTAGACCAAGGTTAGAATATGTTCAACAGATTGCCTCTGATGTAGGGTGTGGTAACTATGTAGAGATGAAGCGATTAGCTCAGGACAGGGAGGCATGGAGGGCTGCATCAAACCAGTCAAAAGACTGAAGACTCAATCATCATCAATATGATTGAAATTATGGACTAAGAAAGTATGTGCGCCAGGAATACATTCATGACAGAGTAGTATATTCAACAATGGAGCTTCGATAAGGAGATTGTTCATGATTGTCTACTTTTCGAGCAAGCGTGAGACGTTATGTACAACCACATTCTAGTACATTATCGTCATTCATGAGCTCGGACTTAACCAAACCACAATGACTACATAATAATATGCATAGTCCATCTCAATGAATATTTTACATACGAGTGAGGTCCATGACTCCCATTTCGAATTTACTTCGGAATATGACGCTGAACTTTCAACACTACTCGAGAATATAATTAAGCTGTATCATGACGGAGAAAGAAGAGACAAGAGGATTTTCAATAGGCCAGGGATTTCCCGGGACCAATGAAAATGGAGGATGGGAGTCCGCAGTTCGATCCCAGATGGAGCTTGATGTTTTCCGGAAGAGGGAATCCTCCCTCGTCTGAGGTCGTAAGTTCGTGGGGATGAACTAGGGTCCAACCTAGTTCCTTGAAAGATGAAACAACTGAGTATTGTCTAATACTTACCTTGAACTTCGAGATCTCCAGTCAAGGTAGCCGTGTTTATTTATATGTAGTTAGAGCATTATAGTGGCATTCTAGAGCAATTCCTTTATCCATATTTCGACATCAACTATTATGTATTCCATTTAACAACATTTTATTCTACGAGATCATTTGTGGTGATCGTCTTTCGACTTTTTCATTTTGTTTGTCTACGATCCAGTTTCTGAACTGAGATATTTAACTTGTTTTAAGGAATCAGCATTCCTGCAAATTTTCATTAAGGAAGAGTAAACTTATTTTTGACATTTATGAATTCATTTTGAATTCAGGTGATAGACATTTTCGTCTATGTTACTAATTAAATTATTTTATTAATTTAATTTGGGCTCCTTATTTGTCGAGAAGAAACTTGAAGACAGAAGAAAGAAATAGTGATATATTGTGAAATATCATAGCATCGTTATGAACTTAGCATCGAGTTGGAAAATGAACATTTAACATGGAACCGATGAAAGTCATAAGAACTCATAGACATTCGTATAGAATGGTGACACATTCCGAATTGGACAAACTGTATGTTTTATTGGAGAAAGCTAAGATATTTTAGTAATTAAAATTTACTTGAGAGTTGAATCTTCTTGGAAGGTTATCATTCGACGGTAGGGAATTCCTAGCTAGAGCACTCCGTCGAGATTGATATTTATCGGACTTACAGAAATAACACTTGTAGTTATTGATTCAAAATGGGTAATATAACGTCATATTGTAGACGTGATATTCCCTCATCTTTGAAGGTGGAACCAGAGAAGTATGGAGAGACTGTACAGTATTTTTTATTTAAATGTATACGCAACAGTTTGGAGATATCCCAGTATCGTTTTTTAAGTAATTACAAGGAGGTCTCACACGCTTTGTCCAAAAGTCGTCAGCATGTATAAAGATAATGGATTAACAACTGGTGTAATTGTTTGATATACCAGCGGTTGGTCATGGCAACGCAGAGGAGTATGCCCATTTCAATGAATGCTAGTTTTCTGGAAGAGAAGATGAAGACCTTTATGTGTATATTAAAGTGTTTGTAATTCCGTAAGCAGATGGTATATGAGGAGTCGTTTGCGAGGTAGTTAACGCATTGTTGGGTAGATTATTGGCTGAGGAATAACCCACCCACCAAGGGAAGATGATTAAGAGAAGGAAGTAGATTTTGGATTGGAGAAAAAGGATAGAAAGATAGGAGGAGAGTCCCACAAAATTAATAAGTTTAACTTTAAACACACTTAAAGGTGGTTGCCACTGAAAATTAACTTTCTGATACCTAAAGTAGGTACGAGCTTGGTCGAAGCTACCGGGAACCGCAGCTAAGACTTGGGCAGTTTGCCAGAGAAAGGCTTTAGTGTATTTCCTCCCAAGCATGTATAAAAGTACTATAGGGAAGGGTGATGGTCTGGCCACACAAATAGTAGTAGATTTGTTCTGTATTAACGATGGCATAAACTTTGGAGGAGTTAGGGAAGACAGACTCTTGCTTAACCGTGGTATTTGAGAAATGATAAATCCAAAAACAAATATTTAATTTATTTAACAATTCAGGAGAAATTAATATTTTTAACAAGTAAATATTTTCCAATCTTATTAACAATTTGAGGTCGCAGACCTCAGACAACATTCAGAAATTGCTCCAGGCAAATAACAATTCTTAAGGTTTTAAACCTGGTATTAAAATCTTTTTAAGATTTGAAAAAGGACCAAATGAAATGATTAAAGTTTAAACATTTACAAGAGTACAAGGAGTGTACTATAAGAAATTTCTGAAAGAATATTCTAGAGAGAATAACAACTTTAAAGCTAACTATAAGGAAAACATAAAGCATAAAATAGAAGTTCCTACAACTTCTTATATTTAAACAGGATTACTTTATGAGAATTATACAAAGGAGGGCAGGTCACTTACTGTGAAACCTAAGTAAGTAATCAAAAGGAAGGTTCTAGACTTCCTATGTTTAATAAGAAATCACGAGCCAAATGGGGCAGTTTCCCTTTCGTGAGACCTAAAAATAACTCACTCAAGAGTTGAAAATATTGGTTTTCCTGATAATAGAGAAAAAACAATGTAAGCTTAAACCGTGTATAAAACACGTAATTATACAGCAATTACTTAATGATAAACAAGAAAAATGGAAGGGCACTTCGCAGAGTGACACCTTATTGAAACAGACCTAAATTGAAAAATTTATTACGGATTGTTAGTAGGAGGTTTAGGAAAGAGAAATAGGGGATTGAGGAAAAATGTTCATGGCCTTATTTAAATATAAACGGACGATCACGACGCGGTAGAAAAGTTGAGCAAACACTAGTTTTCACTATAGTTCGTGGAAACTTATGAAAAGTTCACTGTAGAAACACGAGAGTTTATGGCAAAGAAAGTTGTTTCAATTTGAAAAAAGATGACTAGTTGCACTAGATGAACAAAAGACAATTGCTGTAGAAAATGGTAGATTGCAATTAAATGCGCCATAAAATGTCCAACGGAGGAAGTAAATTCGCTATTTAGCTTTAATTCCGAAGTGAGATTCTTCAATTTTTAGTAGCATTTTCACAAGTGAGTGAAGATTTCATAACGGCATGACTTGTAGATAAAATACAGAATCTAGAAGGTTCCAGAACGATCTCAGTAGAAAAATGGGGCTAATGTAAGTCCAACGGAGGAACTAGCTCGGTGAATTATAGACAGCGGATATTTAGATAATATCCCACGTAGTGAGAGGATTTCTCATTTGAATAGCTTAATAAAAGCTCTTTTTAGTAAAGTTGGCTTATACAAACAAAGGCTCAACATGGCAAATCCCACGAAGAATGATTTTTGCCCCAAAATAAGCAATCGCACACTGTCTATAAAACATCCTTAAAAGCACGTGAAAGTTAAAACCATGAAGATGAGGTTAAAACTTTAAGATGGTACTTACCTTGATTTCATGTAGAAGATGAAGTTCCCTTTGACGATAACTACTTTGCCAGCATGGCGTAGAAGAGAGTTTGCCTCTTTGGTTGAGGAGACTAGCTCGAGAGGAGCTTTGACTGACCAAGTCAACTGCCGATTGCGAAGTGAGACCTGCTCAACGGAGCACGGAGGGTCCAAGGAAGGGGAAAAGAGTGGGGGGTAGGAGACAAAAGGAGAACATATAACCATTGCCAACTTTTCAAACATAAATATTCTTCTTGATGAATGGTCTTCAAGGAGTTGATAGTAGGCGATACTAGCGCAGCATGGTGAGTAAAGAAGCAGACGTAAACCTCTTGCTCAAGGAGAAAATAGCTGGCGATGGTAACAGGATCTGGTGGCCAGATGGATATGTAAGTCCTCTCGCACCAGGAGGAATTGAGTAGCTTCAGAGATTCGCTGCTAGATGACGCTATGTGGGTCACAGAAGTTATATATCTGAAACAGACTTATGAAGACATAAGAGATTTGCCCATCAAGGAGAAAACAGATGATCACTGTTGGTGTTTGACAAAGAGGAAGGAAGAAATGAACATGCAAAGAGCAATAGACTTTATGCTCTCGTACCGTGTATTCAAAGAATACACCATACTGGGGGGACAAACACCAACAGAGAACAAATAAGCAGTTACACATTTAATGGCAGAGGTGCGATCAAAGACAGTGGTCTTGTGATAGCGCCATTAGTGGTCAAGATTTTGGCCACCCTGACTCTCCCATCTCTTCCAAGATAACACTCGGTCACTCTACCAGAAATCCATACTAAGGGGGGTGAAACATCCCTAACTAAGACCAAGTCCCCCACCTTAATGTCAGGACTGGAAAGAAACCACTTCTGTCTCCGTTGCAAGGAAGTTAAATATTCCAGGTTCCACCTCTTCCAAAAAGAATTACGGAGGGCTTCAAGTTTACGCCAAACAATAGGTAGATTAAAATCCCTGTAAGAATTGGGAAGGGGAGGATGGGCAGAGAGAGAAGTGCGTGTAAGGAAGCGACCAGGTGTAAGTGGAAGGAGGTCATCAGGGTCATTGGAAAGCGGAGTTAAAAACGAGATTTAACAACACCTTCAATCACGAAATAGCTGGAAGCTGAGGGAAATAAAGCACTAGTAAGGATGGCGATACGATGCAAAAGGAGAATTAACAAGTTTAAACAAAGCGTATAGAAACAAGTACATCTATTCAGGACAAGAATATACCAAATAAACCAAGGAACTATGCGAGTAGAAAGCAAGAACGCCATAGGTAACAACCTAGTAGCCATAAGCAGTGACCTTAAGTCATAATAAGTATCAAAGGGGTTACTCAGAAAAATACTTAAGTCAGCGAGAAACGTGACATAACAAGTATAAATGCAAAAACACATCGAATGTGACGACGAGAAAAAACCAGTTTGTTCATTAATGAACAATAAGATTTCAAAATATGTGAGCAGAGTACAATACATAAGCGCGTGAGAAATACGCAACGAAGTTTTGAAGCAAGAATCGAAGCAATTGTAAGATACGAGCGTGAGTACATGAGAGACGTAAGCAAGCGCGGCCTTGACCCACAGAGTACAGCGAGATAACGAATATAAATATCTGAAAGAGTCCTTGACTAGAACAAGTTTATTTTGGGAAATAGGTGAGCGACTTCCGAGCGTGCGGTAGCGACTCGCCAGACAATGGTTGGCAATCAGCCAAAGTTGAGATAAGAGAATCTTGCTTTGAACTTTGTCAAGCGTACAGGAAATAAACAGTGACTTGACCTTCCTCGGGCTTGTATACCAACAAGTTTGAAAAACAAGCAGTTCAAAGTACACAAACAACACTAGTTGAATCAGCTGTAACTTAAAGCAGATATTCAGGTTGGACGACATGCAGTCAATCGTAACTTGGACGTGAAAAAACAATTTAAAGCCGTATGAAACAGAGTAGGAAATCAATTTCGCATAATTTTGAGGATCACGAAATCGGACAATTTTCAACAGAAAGAAGCTTAATTCTTCCGAACAGAGAAGAAAAGCTGGGACATTGAGAAGGAGTTTATGCATAAGAATAGTTATTCTAGATGCTATAGAATTCAGATTTTCAAGCGGTTTCAAAAGCGGCTTCCAATTGTGAGGAAGGGGGAGGGAGCCGGCCGTGGCCGTCCTTATAAATAACGAAAGAAGTGAAACATAGCTTACAGCGAAGTGATGGAGACTGATAGCCATGGTTATACACAAGGGGAAGATAGTTTTCGAGAAAGAGTTTAAGCAATTACCTGCTATAAAAAATGACATGAGAAGGTAAACGAAATAACTCAAAGCAAGGCGAACTTGAATTGACATCTTATGCGGAAATAAGGCAAAATCATTTAAACAACTTACCAAGGTGGCGTAGTTGTTCACGATAAGACATCGTTTCGGCAAGTGTTTTTCAAAAATATTGAGATCTGAAACCTGAGCGTTCTCTTTTTCAGAAATGGGATTTATGTCAGCTGTAACGAAAGACATTGCGCTTTGGTTTGAACACTGGGATGCTGAATTTCACCAGTAATAACCCAACCAAAGTCGGTGTCTCTAGCGACCACGGTTGAAGATAACTTGCGTGTTTGTTTGCGAATGCACTTCCAAAAAATATTGGCACTGAAAAGTACATCAATGGGACCTTGAGCATTAAACTGAGGATCAGCTAACCTTAAGTGCGAAGGAATCTTGAATCCGGAGGTATTAATAGAGTGACTTGGAGTGTCTTTGCCAATACTGGTAAGAATGAGACAGTTTAAATTAAGATTGGTGTTTCTTTGGCAAACGTCTCTGATTTTCAATTTTGAAGACTGCAAGACTTGAGTTTTCAAATTGTCAATGCCGGTCACATTGATAGAAGTAGGCGATGACGAAAGACCTAGTTTTTTAATTAATGATTGCGAAACAAAGTTGTGCGTTGAAGCGGAATCGAGAAGACCACGTGTTCGAAACCAATTTCCAAATTTATCTTGGATTTCGAATTGTACAGTGGTCAAAAGGGTTTGCGCACTGTGAGAAGTTTCGGCATTAGAAATGCAGGAAGAAGCATTAGTTTGTTCGGAGCTGCTCTGCATGGAGCTTGAAGAGGCGGGTGCTGATGACCTCGATTTATCGTGAACGTGCAATAAAGAATGATGCGGTTTTTTACAATGAAAACAAAGATTGGAAGACGTGCAGTTTGAAGAAGAATGCTTAGGTGACAAGCAATTGAAGCAATGTTTGCTATTCAAGACAAACTTCTTTCTGTCTTCAACAGACAATTCTTTAAAAGATTTGCACAAATACAATGTGTGAAGCTTTTTACAGAGCGTGCATTTTAATGATTTGTTAAGCGGCCTGATATGTTCTCTTGGATTATTGAAAGAAGAACGGGTTTGTTTGTTTTCGACAAATGAGGGCTGATTACCATTTGAAAAAGCAAGGTTTTTCTCAAAAATGTGAGACTGATGATTCGTTTCGACCTTTTCGCACTGTATTGCGAGTGCTGTAAGGAATTGACATCGACTGTTGAGAAACGAGATAAGGTGTTCGAACGAATGTTCCTTGTTGCAGGCGAGTTCGATCTCCCAGGCCTTCAGTGTCGAAAAATCGAATCTTGATGTAGCTAGGTGAATAAGTATGGTGTCCCATGTTTGGACAGGCTGCTTTAGTTGGTATAACGCTCTGACATTTAACTGCATAGAGTCTAAGAGGTCTCTTAAAGAGGTGACGTCATTAGGTTTGACGGCTGGCAAGCTGAACAAGCAGCGTATGTGGCGAGCTACACTCAAACGTAAATTGCCATATCTCTCTTTAAGGAGATTAAAGGCGATGTGGTAGTTGTCTGCGCTTAAAGGTAGTGACTCCACCAAGGCCAAGGCCTCAGATTCCAAAGACGTACGGAGGAAATAGAATTTATGAATATCGGGGATCTCGGTATTTTCATGAATTAGGGAGCAGTAAAGTTCGTAAAAAGAATACCATTCACCTTCCTTGCCTGAGAAATGCGGTAGGCTTATCTTAGGAAGTAACGGTTTCGGTTTGTTCTCGTGAACTGAAGCGGGTGCGAACTGGGCCGGATTGATGACCCTAGTGTCCGGTTCTGAGATATTGCGGATCAATTGGTGGGCCTTGGCAATCCCTTCAAAGTACAAGGGTTCGACCTCGTCCCGATCCGATTGAAGTTCTGGGAAAGCGGATTCAATCTCGGTTTGAGTTTGATCATAATAATCGTAAGACCGTTCGTACAACTTAAGGCGTTGTGTTAAGATATCTAAATCACACTCGGCGGGATTTAATTTGTTGATGAAATTTCGGAATCTAGTGAGTTGCCCTTTATAAGAAGAACGTCTGGCAATGAGAGTTTCATCTTTCTCAGTAGGGGCCATGACAAAGAGAATAAATTGAAATGTAACTCACGAA
Organism: Meconema thalassinum; assembly: GCA_946902985.2. Classification (NCBI taxonomy): domain Eukaryota; kingdom Metazoa; phylum Arthropoda; class Insecta; order Orthoptera; family Tettigoniidae; genus Meconema; species Meconema thalassinum. The sequence goes on from OX336395.1 coordinate 199,713,050, forward strand.
ACTGTTCAACTTTGGAGATGCTGTCAAGTTGGCAACAGCGTTTAAGTAGAAAGAATGGAACACACCATGGGAGACAGGAGCGGCCCCTTTCCACTTCGCAGGTTTTGCACGATGTAGTTATGGCTGAAAAATTCAAAGCAGATATTAATAATTTGCAGGGTATTGTCAAATGGAAAAAATGACAAATGGACTCTCCCGGGTTTCTGGGACCAATTTTTGGGTAGATTATTGGCTGAGGAATAACCCACCCACCAAGGGAAGATGATTAAGAGAAGGAAGTAGATTTTGGATTGGAGAAAAAGGATAGAAAGATAGGAGGAGAGTCCCACAAAATTAATAAGTTTAACTTTAAACACACTTAAAGGTGGTTGCCACTGAAAATTAACTTTCTGATACCTAAAGTAGGTACGAGCTTGGTCGAAGCTACCGGGAACCGCAGCTAAGACTTGGGCAGTTTGCCCGAGAAAGGCTTTAGTGTATTTCCTCCCAAGCATGTATAAAAGTACTATAGGGAAGGGTGATGGTCTGGCCAGACAAATAGTAGTAGATTTGTTCTGTATTAACGATGGCATAAACTTTGGAAGAGTTAGGGAAGACAGACTCTTGCTTAACCGTGGTATTTGAGAAATGATAAATCCAAAAACAAATATTTAATTTATTTAACAATTCAGGAGAAATTAATATTTTTAACAAGTAAATATTTTCCAATCTTATTAACAATTTGAGGTCGCAGACCTCAGACAACATTCAGAAATTGCTCCAGGCAAATAACAATTCTTAAGGTTTTAAACCTGGTATTAATTTTTTTTAAGATTTGAAAAAGGACCAAATGAAATGATTAAAGTTTAAACATTTACAAGAGTACAAGGAGTGTACTATAAGAAATTTCTGAAAGAATATTCTAGAGAGAATAACAACTTTAAAGCTAACTATAAGGAAAACATAAAGCATAAAATAGAAGTTCCTACAACTTCTTATATTTAAACAGGATTACTTTATGAGAATTATACAAAGGAGGGCAGGTCACTTACTGTGAAACCTAAGTAAGTAATCAAAAGGAAGGTTCTAGACTTCCTATGTTTAATTAGAAATCACGAGCCAAATGGGGCAGTTTCCCTTTCGTGAGACCTAAAAATAACTCACTCAAGAGTTGAAAATATTGGTTTTCCTGATAATAGAGAAAAAACAATGTAAGCTTAAACCGTGTATAAAACACGTAATTATACAGCAATTACTTAATGATAAACAAGAAAAATGGAAGGGCACTACGCAGAGTGACACCTTATTGAAACAGACCTAAATTGAAAAATTTATTACGGATTGTTAGTAGGAGGTTTAGGAAAGAGAAATAGGGGATTGAGGAAAAATGTTCATGGCCTTATTTAAATATAAACGGACGATCGCGACGCGGTAGAAAAGTTGAGCAAACACTAGTTTTCACTATAGTTCGTGGAAACTTATGAAAAGTTCACTGTAGAAACACGAGAGTTTATGGCAAAGAAAGTTGTTTCAATTTGAAAAAAGATGACTAGTTGCACTAGATGAACAAAAGACTATTGCTGGAGAAAATGGTAGATTGCAATTAAATGCGCCATAAAATGTCCAACGGAGGAAGTAAATTCGCTATTTAGCTTTAATTCCGAAGTGAGATTCTTCAATTTTTAGTAGCATTTTCACAAGTGAGTGAAGATTTCATAACGGCAGGACTTGTAGATAAAATACAGAATCTAGAAGGTTCCAGAACGATCTCAGTAGAAAAATGGGGCTAATGTAAGTCCAACGGAGGAACTAGCTCGGTGAATTATAGACAGCGGATATTTAGATAATATCCCACGTAGTGAGAGGATTTCTCATTTGAATAGCTTAATAAAAGCTCTTTTTTAGTAAAGTTGGCTTATACAAACAAAGGCTCAACATGGCAAATCCCACGAAGAATGATTTTTGCCCCAAAATAAGCAATCGCACACTGTCTATAAAACATCCTTAAAAGCACGTGAAAGTTAAAACCATGAAGATGAGGTTAAAACTTTAAGATGGTACTTATCTTGATTTCATGTAGAAGATGAAGTTCCCTTTGACGATAACTACTTTGCCAGCATGGCGTAGAAGAGAGTTTGCCTCTTGGGTTGAGGAGACTAGCTCGAGAGGAGCTTTGACTGACCAAGTCAACTGCCGATTGCGAAGTGAGACCTGCTCAACGGAGCACGGAGGGTCCAAGGAAGGGGAAAAGAGTGGGGGGTAGGAGACAAAAGGAGAACATATAAACATTGCCAATTTGTCAAACATAAATATTCTTCTTGATGAATGGTCTTCAAGGAGTTGATAGTAGGCGATACTAGCGCAGCATGGTGAGTAAAGAAGCAGACGTAAACCTCTTGCTCAAGGAGAAAATAGCTGGCGATGGTAACAGGATCTGGTGGCCAGATGGATATGTAAGTCCTCTCGCACCAGGAGGAATTGACTAGCTTCAGAGATTCGCTGCTAGATGACGCTAGGTGGGTCACAGAAGTTATATATCTGAAACAGACTTATGAAGACATAAGAGATTTGCCCATCAAGGAGAAAACAGATGATCACTGTTGGTGTTTGACAAAGAGGAAGGAAGAAATGAACATGCAAAGAGCAATAGACTTTATTCTCTCGTACCGTGTATTCAAAGAATACACCAATTGTATTCAAGTCGTTGCATAGGCAAGACTATTTGGCATTATGGCAAAGGATGTGAGTTTGTAGAACTCTTTTAGATTTTATACACGGCTTTGCGTATGTGGAGACGGTAGGGTTGTACTGAAATTTAGACGAGAAGTCGGATATTAACGTCTGTTATGTACTATTTTTATAATTTAAATGCAGCACGATTATGTAAATGCGTATGATTTGCCTTAGTTGGTCGAGCATATCCGGCTAAATATGACTACGAACCAGTAATGACAATTGTGCAGTAGTATTTTAATAATGGAGGAAGATTGTAAGGATTCCATTAAGTTGCGGTAAGCTTTAATGCTCTTTTGTATATATAGATAAAAATGTTATCATTATAATAGCTCACGCTATTAATTGAAACTCAGATTCATGATGTAAATAAGTTTTATATAATTATTCAATCAAGGGAATAACGTGTTAATAATATTAGTTGTTTAATGTTTTTGAAATGTGCTTAAGTGTGAAAGTCGATATGTTTCGATTGGGGCTTCTAGATCACCCCCTTAGCAGTTTTTGAATTTCGTGCGCAAGATGGCGGCCATGACGTCACACAAGATGGCAGCCATGACATCACACAAGATGGCGGCCATGACGTTTCAAAATGGCTGCCAAGACGTCACTAACCTACAAGGTGTGTTAGAAAAGTTCCAAAAATTTTGACCCATAGCCTACTTTCCTGGTGACGTCACAACGAGGGGTGATTGAAAAGTTCCAAAACGTTAACCCATAGCCTACTTTCCTGGTGACGTCATAACGAGGGGTGATCGGAAAGTTCCAAAATGTTAACCCGTAGCCTACTTTCCTGGTGACGTCACAACGAGGGGTGATCGAAAAGTTCCAAAATGTTCATCCATAGCCTACTTTCCCGCTGCCTAAATGTTGACCCATAGCCTACTTTCCTGGTAACGTCACATTCTAACCCACCATACATTCAGGTGCAAAGCCGATATCTCCCGAACGCATGGTCGGATTTTGAAGAATGAGGTGTCATTGAAATCGGGCTGACATCCTCTTTCCGAAATTCCAAAATGTTGACCCAAAGCTTACTTTCCTGGTGACGTCACATACTAACCCGCTATACATTCAGGAGCAAAGCCGATATCTCCCGATCGCATTGTCGGATTTTGTCGAATGAGGTGTTGTTGAAATTGGGCTGTCACCCCCTTTTCAAAATTCTAAAATGTTGACCCAAAACCTACTTTACTGTTGACGTCACATACTAACCCGCCATACATTCAGGGGCAAAGCCGATATCACCCTAACTCATGGTCGGATTTTGACAAATGAGGTGTTGTTGAACTCGGGCTGACACCCCCTTTTCAAAATTCCAAAATGTTGACTCATAGCCTACTTTCCTGATGACGTGACATCATCTATAAGATAGTATGTTCCTTGTAAACTTAATTTCGTTTTATTGTAGAATCAAGGACCATCTCTGATTTAAAATGTCACGCATATTGAGGTTTAGGCAATCTCAGAATAATATTGGACAACATGAATTTATTTTAAGTTTAATTATATGGTAACGCAAGGCAATAAAAATACGCATCTTTATGGCATATTGTGTTGTGTGCAAATGTTCTCGCTATGCTTTCACATGTAGTATTCCCCTGTTCTCTAGTTACAAGTGTATTTTGTTGAATTATGGCTGATAACCAGGCAGTCACGGTTGCAGACTTTTAAAAAAATGTTTGAGATGATCGAAGGAAAGTTACAGCATCTCAACCAATACATTGAAAATATCAAATCTCAAACCAAGACTACATTTGATAATATATGAAAATGCTTCACGTAATCATGACATTCTGAAGGATGCAGTAGCTGAAAGCATCCGGGGTGAATTAGATAGCATACAGACATCCATGAGAGAATTTAAAGACAGTTCTAGAAAAATTCAGGCTAATGTTAGTCATGTTCGGTCGAATCAACAATCTATGGAAACCAACATTCAAACCGACATTAGTAATGTCCAAACTAACCTTAAAACTGGCATTAGCAATGTTAAAACTGACATTGATAACGTTCAAAGTAACCTTAAAACTGACATTGATAATGTTTAAAGTAATCTTAAAACTGACATTGGTTATCTTCAAACTAGTCTTCAGGCCGATATTGGCAATGTTAAAGTAGAAGTTTGGAATGCTCAGGCTAATCTTAAAAAAGAAATGACTAATGTTAAGACTAATCTTGATAAAGTGCAGAAAAGTCAAAGGAGGTTGAAGAGACTGTTAAAGATGTTAGCGCCAATGTTAGAATAATGCAGGAACAAGTTAACGATCTGGAAACAGATGTGGGTTTAGTGGAAACCACACAAAAGGAAATTCAATCTCAGGTGAAGAACATTCAAAATGACGTCAATCAGATTGAGTCGAAACAAACTAAGATCCACTCCCAAGTTAATAAGATCGAGTCAAGTCAAGCCTATACAGAAATAAAATTTAATGAAATGGGACAGTCAAATACCAGTTTTCGTAGTGAAATCAAATTGGATTTCCAAAGGGGTGAAAAGGAAAGTAAAGATCTTATTGATGCACTACAGTCGCAATTCACTCACGACACCAGTCAGACGCAAAAGAGTTTGGAGCATATGAAATGTGAATTGAGCACGTTGCAGACTCAAGTGACCGATCATACTAAATTAATTAAGGATGACTTTGTTGGGAATTGACTTCCAACTTGGCCACAGATGGTGCCACCTCCCAAGCTCCATAGCCATTGACATTATGTTGGACTGCAGTGTGTATGTATTTTATCTGTCGCTCCTGCTCTTTGTATTGTTACTCTTTTTTTTATTATGAGGTATGTAATAAAAGCTTGAAGAGTTTAGAATAGTGACTAGTGTGTGTTGTCTGTTTACACCTCCCTATCCCTCCACATTTGGTGCCGAAACACTCGAGAAGAAAACGGATTAATTTCTACAACGAAGTATATCTACGGACGAGCTTTCTACACTACAGGAAGCTCCACGAGACTAGCTTTCTACACTACAGGAAGTTCCACGACGAGGGAAAAAAGGATACACCACAACACCACACCACGTCAGATGCTGAGGTGCCTCTATTAACCTACACTGCACTCTCAGATAAGTAAACTGAATACGAAAGTAAATCGCATATCGAAACTGTATGCACGGATGTTGTATTATGAATTGTCTGCATTAATTTTTGTGCATGAATTATTAAGGAATCCAGTGTACCTTTAATCTATAAGTAGAATATCTTCCACCGCTGGACTTTGGATCGTGCCACGCATGTGTAGTTCCTTTCGGTTCCACACGATCTGAGCGCTCAGGCCTACACCAACACTAACGATATGAGCGCAAAGGCCTACATCAACACTAACGATCTGAGCGCACAGGCCTACACCAACATTACCGCGCACTCTATTAACAAGGTCTTAAGATTTTCCAAGGACCTAGCACGCCATCAGTCAGCTCTTAAAGATACTCCGGTCACCCCCTCCTCTCGCTACTTCACGTCTAAACTGCGAGGCCGGTCAGTTAAGCTTAAGATTTATTGGACCCATTATGCCGACTGAGCAAAAGATCACTGCTGCAGCGACCCTGCACAATTTGAAAAGGAAAAGAACACGTGATAGGGCAAATGCCACACGCTTCATTACAGCCATTAACAGCCTTACAGAAGACACAGCATTAGAAGACTTCACATTCCACCGCGATAGACTGCAGGAAACACTCTCTAGCCTAACCCAACTGGACGATGCTATTCACGATCTATTATCTGACACAGAATACAATGCTGATATTACTGTATGTGACGAATATATTGACAATGCAAAGCGCGCCATACAGAAAGCTACCATTGGAGCGGACAAGAAGCTTTACTCTGTCACCTCCATTTTGTCCACTCCCACTGCCTTGCCCACGTCACAACCAATTAAGTTACCCACCATAAAACTTAGTCCCTTCACGGGAGATATAGAAGAATGGTCTCGCTTTTGGGAGCAGTTCACTACTTCCATTGACCAGAATCCTGCAGTATCGCAGGTCGACAAACACATCTTTCTGAGAGGTTACTTCGAAGGGGAACCCAAGCATCTCGCCGACGGTATTGCCATCACAGCCGGCACTTACAATGACACAAAGAAAATTCTCATTTCCAAGTACGGAGATAAAAATAGAATTATCCAGTCGCTCTTAGACTATCTGGAAAATATACCACCGATACACTCCGCCACCCCAGAGTCCCTGAATCACACTTACGTTGAGTGTAACAGACGGATTCAAGCACTGCAGGCTCTGGGGGAAAATATTTCCAACTACGGTCGCGTGCTAGCCCCCAAGATACTAAGAGCGTTCCCAGACGATATCTGCCGGCGTTGGATCATCCACACGCGGAGAGACAACGTTAGTGAAGGTGACATAATCAAACTCATGTGTTTTTTTGAACGAAGAGGTTGAAGGCGCCGTTTATCAGTCAAAAGATTCGGGGGGAATATTATCAGCATCCGGCTTCTGTCCCAGCAACAGCGGCGTTCCAGATTTACGCTCACGCGAAAAAAGGGAAGAAGAGAGAGAAGGAAAGACCACAGCCATTTTGCATCTTTTGTGAGGGAAGAGGACACTGGGCTCAGGGTTGTACTAAGGTAACCGGGACTGACGCTCAAACTCAGAAATTGAAGCAGTCATCGCGTTGTTTCCTCTGTCTTAAACGAGGCCATCACACAAATGACTGTAGCAGGAAAGGAAGAGCTTCGTGTTCCCAGTGTGTAAAAGGTCACCATAGAGCGATTTGCAACATCTTAAATCATTCCCCTGTCGCGAATTGCACAGAAACAACCGCCGTTGGTAAAATAAACGTCACTACTCCTGGATTTACCCATCTCCAGACTGCTAGAATATCGATCTCGGGACCAACGGGTTCGAGTAAGCTGACGAGGTGCGATCTCGACGGAGGTAGTCAATCCAGTTTCGTCAAGAGTTCTTTGGTTGATGAACTGGGTCTGGAAGTCATTGGAGACGCATCATTAAAGGTCCACGCGTTTGAAACACCATCCAACACATCACATTCACGTAGGTTCGTTCGCCTGAAGACGAGAGGATTTTGGGACAGTTCCCAAGTAAACTTGACGGCATTTGAAACCACCCACTCCTTTTCTCGCCACCCAGCAGTACCACGAGATATCACGATGACCGGACAAACGCGGAAACTGCAATTGGCTGACCCTACAGATGATTCAGCTGACCTTCCAATCGAGCTGTTAATCGGAGGAGATCAGTATTGGACAATCGTCAGTGACTCTGCCCCGATACGACTCTCCTCGTCAGTTGTGTTAATTCCATCGAAATGTGGATGGATATTCACCGGAAAGGGCTCAGGCGTATCAGCTATTCACACGGTTGTATACTTTATTGATGCATGTCACTCCATGCCCTGTGACGACTCTCTTCGAAGTTTTTGGGATCTGGAGTCCGTTGGGATTACAACTGAACATGACCGAGCAATGAGCGCTAAAGACACCGCAATTCTAACACAATTTCACGCGTCTCACAGTATTGAGGACCAAAGAAGAGTCGTACGATTGCCACGCAAGGAAACTGTGGAACTTGCCAACAACTATCACGTTGCAGAAAAACTATTCAAATCACTGGAAACCCGATTCCGGAAGAACGAAGCCCTCAGACAAACTTATACGAACCACATGATGGACTACATAGGGAAAGGCCACGTGGAACTAGCTCCAGAGGATACCCGTACAGATGAGTTTTACCTTCCTCATCACTTAGTAAAGAAAGAGAAACATGGAACCATTAAATGGCGTATAGTCTTCGACGCATCGTCAAACGAAGAAAACGCACGCCCATTCAACGAGACCCTGGAAATGGGACCCAACATCGATGGTGGGAGAGGATGGTTGGATCGATGAAGCGGTGCCTACGGAAGGTACTTGGACGCTCCAGCATCGACGAGGAAGGACTTCAAACAGTACTGATCAGCATCGAAGCAGCACTGAACTCTAGACCCTTGCCTCGCAATGGAGACACCGGCGATGTGTTTACTCCCGCACACTTCCTTGTGGGAGAGAAACTCACTACAGTTCCATCTGGGCCTGAACCACCAACGGGAGTTCCTGTTCGAGAATTCCGACTGCGTCAACAACTGGCAGACGACTTCTGGAAGCACTGGAGTAAGGAGTACCAACTGTTGCTGCAGAGCTTCCATCAAGTCCAGCAGCCCAAGAAGAACTCCACGCTGAGGGTAGGTGACGTCGCGCTCCTTCAAAGTGACCTTCAGCCGAGACATCTCTGGAGAAAGGTCCGGATCCACGAGCTGCGTACTGGAAGGGACGGGATTGTAAGGACTGTAATCCTTTCCACAGCAGATGGAAAACAGCTGGCCCGACCCGTTCAGCTGGTCGTACCTCTTGAGGTCGATCAGGGTGGGTAGGATGTTGGGAATTGACTTCCATCTTGGCCATAGATGGTGTGCCACCTCCCAAGCTCCATAGCCATTGACATTATGTTGGACTGCAGTGTGTATGTATTTTATCTGTCGCTCCTGCTCTTTGTATTGTTACTATTTTTTATTCTGAGATATGTAATAAAAGGTTGAAGAGTTTAGAATAGTGACTAGTGTGGGTTGTCTGTTTACACCTCCCTATCCCTCCACAGACTTTGACATCGACCTTAAAGCAATCATTAATGAAAATCTTGTTCTTATAAAACAGGATCTTATTAAGGTTATTGAGGATAGTTTTAACGACGCTAAATCTAGTATAGAGAAAAGTCTTGCCATCAAACTTTCCACTGCTAACAGGGAAATCATAGATGTAAGGACTGATTTAAACAAAGGATTGGATGCTGTTCAGGAAAAGCAGATTGATAACATTTCCGGTTTAGAAAATCGAATTAAAGCCGTAGAACTTAAAATTGAACTAGGACAGATTGAATTAAACGAGAAAAGGGAAAAGAAAACTTCCAAGATCAATGAGCTAATGAAAGGCTTCGAGAGTATTAATTTGGAAAGACGTATCAATTTTAATACACTGAAGGACCAATTGCGATTGCTAATAAATACTGATTTTAGAGTCGCTATAGATGAGCCAGTTAACCCAGTACAGGAACAGGGAGGAACTGACATTCAGGAATCTTTTAATGCTCCAACGACTGTTTAGTTTAGTCCGATGGAACAATCGAATAGGGCTACACCTCGCACGTCAGAATTCCAAACTCGAGCGGAAGACTTTACTTCTTCAAGTCCCAATGTAGGTGCAAGTGGTTATGTCACAAGAATGACAGATAGGGCATCGAACATAACCATCATTAGGAACTTTGAAGATGAGCCCCGAAAGTTTAATAATGTAGATGGAACCCCTCCTATAGAGTTTATTAGAGGAATCCAAGATTATTTTGTGGAATCCCATGTGCCACATGAACGTAAACTGCGAGTAGTAGAGAGATTTTTATCTGACGCACCTCTACAGTGGTTTAAAGCGTTCAGGTATATCTTTGAAGACTTTGACCAGTTCTCACAAGCGTTTATTTAGCGTTTTTGGTCTATCGAGGTCCAACAGAACATAAGATCCGAGATTTATTCAAGGAAGTATGCTACTACAGGACCGACTAGCTTTGCAGAATACTTCGCTTGTCAGCGAAATTAAGGTTTCTTCAGCCACCCTTATCACAGTCTGAATTAGTAGAAGCTATATCGCGACAGCTTCCGGCGGAAGTCAGGAAATCACCCATAACCTCTGGTATCTCGACCTTAGCATCGATGGACGATCTATTGCGTCGCTTAGACCATATCAGTCTAATGACGCAACCGACGGTCACCAAGAGTTCTAGACTCTAGCCTAAGACCATAAACGCCGTCATGATGAATCGAACACAACAAACAGAGCGTCCTCAACCTCGAAATGAGAATAGACCAGGTCCAATCCGAAATAGCTATCGGAAATATAGGAGATGGAATGACCAACACAGGGATGATCGTGACAGACCTTGGCAACGTCATTATGACGACAGAAACTTTTATAACAGTCGGTATAATTAGAATGATCGGAGTGAAGCTCCGTATGACAGGAATCGGAGAGAAGCTCCGTATGACAGGAATCGGAGAGAAGTTCCGTATGACAGGGACCGGAGAGAGACTCCATACAACAGGATTCAAGGAGATACCCGACAGAACCAAGGTTACTCCAGGTATACAATTTACAGGACAGAGGAACATGAGAGAAAAAACAGCAAGATAGGCTCAAGAGAGGGCGAGATAGGTCCTCAGAAGAGGGACGAAGAAGGTCAAATGAGAGAAAGGAGGGAGTGAGAGATCAAGCGCAAGCCATCACCAGTAGAAAGGACAGAAGTCAGGAAAGAACCCCTGACAGAGAAAAGGAAAAAAATTCACGAAGGAATTGAAGACTGACGCTGACATATCATTCGCATGAAAAGTCCACTTAAACAGAAAGCCAGAGAGAGTTTGGACAGATGTTGTCAGATACTTGCCAAAGGACACTGAGCCCACAGAGCAAGAACGAATACATTCGGCAAGAGAGAAACTGATGGATGCAGCCGAGAAGCGGCCGAAAAGAACTAAGAATAAAAGATATCGTCCACCGTTGAGAGTGAATGATTTAATCCTCATCAAGAAACCATCAAAAGCCGACGTGAAAAAGAAGATATACACGAAATTTTCACATGTCTTTCATGGCCCCTATATGATTGCGAGAGCCTTTGGAAATAACTGCTACGAGATCGTAAACACCAATGGTAGAGAAGTTATAGGACGTTTAAATGCTAAAAACCTTCAGCGATTTGTAGAAAAGATTGTTTAAGAACTGAATAAAAAAATAACGATACATATATCGAAATTACCTAGATTGGTGCAAATAAAAGCTCAGATGACTCTTATTTGAGATATCAGTGGGGAGATATACCGTTTTTTTTCGAAAGGTTTTTAGTCCTGATACTGTAAATATTTACGTCAGGAGGCGTGACGCAGTAAAACTCACGAGGCAAGTCATGCTATGCGGCGGAGAAATTGTCAGAAGTGTCATTCGGTTACAGATCGGAACCCACGAGCATTTCCGAATGAACGTCTCCAAGCCCAGCCAATCAATAAATCCATAGATGACGTAATGTCGCCCATCGATCATAACTAGAGGATTATCTTTACGAATATGAAGAAAATTAGGGTTATTAAAGACATTATTTTGTGTTTTCTAAGATTGAACATTTATTATGAGGAAGCCAAACAATATATACAGAACAATACAGATCAGTGCGCCGCAATAACGGCTCTAGTCGCTCGAGTAATCGATAACTGAGTCTCTGGTGGTTTGTATGTGTTACCAACTGTTGAGGATGAAATTTCTTTAAAACATACATTTCTGAGGGTTCGAATACACAACATTTCCTCCCTCTTTTAAATTGAACTTATGTCTATGGTGAAAATCTTAATGGTGGGCGGCGTTTGCGTGTAGACATGCGCGGTATTACTGGAGTAGCTGGTGTTGGTGCTCGGTTTCCACGGATCACTTGTGGCATCCCCTCGGGTGGTACTGCGGTAGCTGGTGCTGGGAAGAACCGAACACGTCGTGGCCTAGGTGGAATTTCGGTAGGTTCTTCGCTGGTCGGTTCCTGGTTCTCTGTGTTTGGCCGTATTCCTGGAAATGGCCTAATTTGGTCGATGTGGCGTTTTATTCGTTTCTCCCGGTAGTTGATATCATAGTGAAGATTTCCAATGCGGGCTGCGATGGTACCGGGGAGCCACTTGTCCAGGTTCGGGTTGCCAGAGAGGAAGTAGACTGACTGACCCGCTTCGAAGGTGCGGAATGTAGAGTCCATTTCTGCTTTCTGTTTCTCGCAGACTCTAGTGCGAACGTCTTCGGGTCTCGCCAGGTTGAGACGTGTCCGAAGTTCTCGTCCCAGGAATAGTTGAGATGGAGATTGTCCGGTGGTAGAGTGCGGCGCTCTTCGAAATTGGCGAAGGAACTCGTTCAGGTTTGTCTGCAGAGTTCCTTTGGTTGTTTTCATCGCGTAGAGGGCATCCTTCACCGTTTGGACATACAGTTCTGCTTGGCCATTAGTTGATGGATGGTATGGTGCTGTAAGCTTGTGGTACTTCACACCACTGTTCTGCAGGAAGGCCTTGAATTCTTCTGAGACGAACTGCCTGCCATTGTCTGAAACGACGGTGACTGGGGTGCCGTGTGCTGTGAACAGGTCATCCATCAGGGAGATTGTTGCTGCAGCTGTCGTGGTGGTTGTTGTCTTGACCTCGAGCCACTTGCTTTAGGCGTCTACAACAATCAGAAGCATGCTGTCAGCTACTCGGCCCGCGTAGTCGATGTGAATGCGTTCCCACGGTGCCTTCGGGTACTCCCAGTGATGCTCGCGGAACTTGGGTGGAGCGTGCGCATGGGTTGCGCATGTAGTGCAGGACTTTGCGAGCTTCTCGATGTCGGAGTCGATGCCTGGCCAAAACACAAAGGAACGTGCCATTCCCTTCATTTTGACGATCCCCAGGTGAGCTGCATTGAGGTCGTTGAGGATAGCATCTCGCAGTGCAGGTGGAACCACTACTCTGTGCTCGAACATCAAGCAGTTGGCGGCGAGCATGTATTTTACCTCGGGTGCCTTGAAGTCATGGCGGGTGAGATCTTGGCCTCCTTCCAGAAGTTTGACAATTCTTCCGAGATCAGGGTCCTTCCTCGCCTCTCGTGCAATGGCTTCGGATTTGATGCGTAACTGCTGCGTCTGGTGAACCGTAAAAAAATCAAAGTCGTCGTAATCCTCCGTTTCCTCCCTCTGTTGCAAGATTGAGTTTTGGATCTTGTTGACGGTGCTCTAGAGCACTAGTCAGCGTTGGCGTTTTGCTTCGATGTTTTAAAAACCACAGTGTAGTTAAAGTGTGCGAGGTAGTCGGCATAATTGGCCATGCGACTAATGCACAGGACTGGTAGCGACTTCTCTGGATGTAGGATCTGCGTTCAGGGGCTTGTGATCCGTGATTAGCGTGAAGTGTCGAGCGTACAGATAGTTGAAAAACCTTTGTACTGCCCAAACGATGGCGAGCGCTTCCTTGTCGATCTGGGGGTACCTTTGCTCCGTACATGACATTGTCCGACTAGCATATGCGATAGGCCGTTCTAGTCCGTTGCTGAGCCGGTGAGACAGCACTGCGCCGAGACCGGTTTTGCTGGCATCCGTTGCCAGCAAAAGTGGTAGTGTTGGGTCGTACTGCATAAGGACCTGCGGTGAGGTTAGAGCGTCCTCGATGTCCTGGTAGGCCCTGTCGCCGTCTGGTGTCCATATGAGAGGATCCTTCAACAGCATGTCTCTGAGTGGCCTATCTCTCCTTGACAGGTTATGGATGAAGGCACTGTAGTATGTTGCTTTACCCAAAACAGCTGGAGTTCTTCTGGAGTCGTTGGTTTCGGCGCATCCCGTACGGCTTGGATTTGCGAATCAGACTTATGAATGCCTGAAGCATCGATCTTGTGGCCAAGAGCTTCCAGGACAGGTTCTGCAAAGCTGCATTTTGCTCGGTTGAGCTTGAGACCGTGTTGGCGAAAGCGCTCTAGTACCACGGTGAGGGCCTCCATCAGATTGCCAAAACTATCGGCAAAACAAATGGTGTCGTCGAAGAAACTCACAACATTTGGGAGTTCCTGCAAAACCGTGTCCATTCGCCGTTGCCAGATAGCGGGTATGTTGGCGGCTCCGTAGACAGCACGCGTTGGACGGATCAGGCCAAGGGTTGGAGTGTTGAACGTGAGGGCTTGGCTAAACTCATCATCGACCTCGAGATGAGTGTATGCGTCTGTGACGTCCAGGTGACAGAAGAGGGTGGCACCACGCAATTGGTTGAACACGTATTCCACTTTCGGAATCGGGTGTTCATCAATGATGATCCGCGGGTTGAGAGTAGGCTTGTAGTTTCCCGTGATTCTGAACTTGCCGTTCTTCTTCACAACGACACGAGTTGTTGACGCCCGCTCTGAGTAGTCTACCCTCTTGTAGAAACCAGATGCGATTTTTGCGTCGATTTCTTTGGCATAGGCATCTCGCAGGGCTACAGGAATGTCACGTGCTCGGGAGAAGATTGGGGTGGCGCCATCCTTCAGGTGCATCTTCACTGGTGGGCCTGACAGCTTCCCGGGGGTATCACTGAAGACATCATGGTAGCGGTTGAGGGTGGCGTCAAGTTCCTTTTGTTGGTCCAGGGACAGAGACTGTTTGACGGAGAGTTGGTGGAACGGTTCTGGTTTTCCAAAAAGCTGCTCGAAATTGATCTCTCGCACAAACTCAGAGATCCACTCTCGACCAAGGAGTGTCTCAAATTCATCGTCGACGATGTAGAGGTCGAGGTTCCTGGAGATGGTGCCAATGGTGGCGGTGACTGGTGTCTTCCCGATGCAGTTAATACGGTGGCCAGAGTAGCTCGCAAAAATACGATCAACCTTCTGTAAAACACAATTTGGTTTGATCATACCTAACCTCAGTTTACTCATCATCGAACAGGGGGCGCCGGTGTCGACTTCCATCTTGACGGTGGTTCCCTATATGATGACATCTATCAACTGCTTTCCTGGAGACTGCATTGTTCCGATGACCTCAACTTTGTTGAAATGATGTATGACATCAACGCTGTCAGCTGGTTTTTCTCCTTCGGTCACGTGATTTGTATTCCGCTGCTTTGGTTTGGACCTACAAACTTTAGCAATGTGACCTCTCTTGCCACGTGTCCGGCATTCAGCGTTGAGGAACATGCACTGACTGCGTGGATGTTCCCCACCACACCCAGCGCACAACGATTGGTTACTTGATGTCCCTGATTTGCTGGATGCAATCCTTGTTGAGGCCTTGATTGGTCGGATTTCCGTTGACAATTGGTCGATATCCCACGTTGCCATTGGTTGCCACCCCTCCGCGACTGTGGCTTTTCGAAGCCTATCCGATTGGTTGAATCGGATTTTGAGGTTATATTCGAATTCTTAACATCGTCAGCAGCATTCCGGGTGGCTCCGAGAGCGCAGGCTATTTCGTACGCAGCAGTGAAGCTCTCCGGTTTCTTGGCAATAATTTCGTCACACATGTCCCTCGATTCCAAACCTTTAAGCAGTTGCTCAATTAGCATGCGGTCTAAAAATTCTCCGTTCTCACAGTGTGTTGCTGCTTGTCTTAATCTGAGAGTGAAGCTGGCGATCGTCTCCCCTGCTCTCTGCATGACGTTCCGGAATTGTATGCTCTCTGCATATTTGTTACGGCTGGCGTCGAAATGGTTCGACAATCTTGACTGGATTTCGCTGTATGAGAGAGTTTCCGGGTCGACGGGACTTAACTAGAATCTTCAAAGCTTCGTTAAGTTCGGCGCCCATGTAGACACGTGCTTACTGCGCGTGTTCGTTTTCCGGGACCTTACTCAGACCGAGCGCCCGTGTGAACCGTGTGAAATAGTCCCCTATGGTGGTCCCATCGGCGGCGTGGTATGCTGACATTGAGAATTGTGGTGGTCTAGGCCGTCCCGGTGACATCGGCTCATTCCCGATGCCGCCTCGCATGGTGGATTCCCTGATAGCGCTAGCAATAATCCCAGAAAGCGTCTGAAGAAGTTCTGTGGATATTCCTTCTGTCATCATGAAGGGAGATGCTTCACTGATACACTAACCTGCGTGGGGTTGAATTTCGTTCGGTAGCACGTTTCGCACAAGTTTCACGGCGTGCAGTTGAACTTCGGCACCGTACACATTATTTATCAATCCCACTTATGACACCACTTTTGTGTTTTCTAAGATTGAACATTTATTATGAGGAAGCCAAACAATATATACAGAACAATACAGATCAGTGCGCCGCAATAACGGCTCTAGTCGCTCGAGTAATCGATAACTGAGTCTCTGGTGGTTTGTATGTGTTACCAACTGTTGAGGATGAAATTTCTTTAAAACATACATTTCTGAGGATTCGAATACACAACACATTATGAAGACTGTAGAATGTGTATTACCATAGCAGAAAGCTATTATACAGTGTGGTCCACCCGCCCCTTATTATTTAGTTTTATGAAACCCAACTAACATCGCATTTCTCCCGATGGTCGATATTGCTCTGCGCTCTGACTCTGTGACAGCAATGTAATTGGGTCATGGGTCTAGCAAAGAAAAACCGACCTTAAACCTTTCCCCGCCAAATATTATGGCCCATTCTACTAACATATGACTTACTGCTCCTTGAAATAACACACATACACGTAATACGATCGAATTAATAGCTTACGCCACGTGATCTGTATTAGTAGAAAGTTAAATCAACACCATAAACCGTGATTGAAGACTTTGAAATGGACTTAAACGTTAGAGGTGGGACGGCTACCGTAACTACAGCACGTTTAGCGTGCGCTATCTACCATATGTTGGTGGCTGAGAGGATTAAAGTCTGACCGTATGTGATGGGCGCGAGCGGGTAGAATGCTGCTTCGAATCCAGTGGTAGGCATACTTTTTTTGAACGTAAGCCCACATTCCATTTTAGCCGGGATGTAACTACATTGCCACATTTATTGCCTTCCGACGAATTTTTGTGAAGAGTACGTTGCATTTTGCTGATTTATAAAGAGAATACGATCGAATTGGTACGTTATGCCACGTGACCTGTAATGACAGAAAATTAAAAAACTGGCATGAATATTAACATAACCTATCGAAGTGTCGCTCCAGAAGCAAATACGAGAAGACGTGGGTTCAATTCCCATCTCAGCCACCTTGGAAATGGTATTCCGTGGTTTTCCACTTCTACTCCGGCCAAATTCCGGGACGAATTCTATCCTAAGGCCACGGCCGCCTCCTTCCAAATCCTTAATTGCAAATACACACATCATTACAAGCCCGAAATAACTCAGGTTATCAGACAAATTCTACAAACACACCAAAGTAAACGGGGCTAAATGACCGCGATGTTCTAGCCCCTCAAATGAAACAAAACAACATATCGAAGGATATTCTGATCGCCAGTGCTTGCATCAAAGTATACGTATTCCTTAGAAATCCCCATGGTATTATTAGCATACTTTCAATTTTTGCAAAAAAATGAAACTAGACTTATGAGATCTACACAGGGCCAAACATTGTGTGTATGGCTGTGTGTGTGTGACTGTGTGTCTGTGTGTGTGCATGTGTGTGTACTCTTAATGTCTGCCCCCCCCCCTTATCAATACGAACACGGTGAAACCGAATTGAACGAAATTTGGTACAGAGGTAGAACTAGCAAAGGCCACCTCAGTGGCATGTTTTATATCGCCACCATCTTGACGGAAACGTAATGGCGGCCACCCAAATGTTCAAAGCTTAAATCAAATTACGAATAACCTAATCATCCGATCTCTACCAAATTTTTCAGCAACATATATTTATATGGCGAGCGTCTTTTGACTAAACTACAAGGTAATCAGCCCAATAGTTTGCAGATGGCGGCCATGTATGTGTGCAAATCGATTCCCTCTATCAATTCAAATACGGTAAAACCGAATTGAACGAAATTTGGTACAGGGGTAGCACTAGCAAAGGGCACTCCAGTGTCATGTTTTATATCGCCGCCATCTTGACGAAAACGTAATGGCGCCCATCCGAATGTTAAAAGCTTGAATCAAATTACGACCAAACTAATAATCTGATCTCTACCTAATTTTGCAACAACATACCTTTATGTATAGATAATCTTTTGACCACATTACAAGGTCATCAGGCCAATAATGTTCGGATGGCGGCCATGTATGTGTGAAAATCGATTCCCCCTATATTTTCAAACACGGTGAAAAAGAATGGAACGAAGTTTGGTACAGAGGTAGCACTAGCAGAGGCCACCTCAGTGTCATGTTTTATATTGCCGCCATCTTGACGGAAACGGAATGGTGGCCACCCAAATGTTAAAAGGTTAAATCAAATTACGACCAACCTAATCATTTGATCTCTACCAAATTTTTCAACAACATACCTTTTTGTGGGAAGCATCTTTTGACTGAAGTACAAGGTCATCAGCCGGATAGTTTGCAGATAGCGGCCATGTATGTGTGCAGATCGATTCCCCATATCAATTCAAACACGGTGAAACCGAATTGAATGAATTTTTTACGGAGGTAGCACCAGCAAAGGGCACATCATATTCATGTAAAATATCCGTATAGCACGTTGTATTTCAAGAAGCTACTACAACCAGCATTCAATTGTACTCCTTGAAAAGGACAAAGAGTTATAACAATACCCATGCATTTAGGAGAAAGTAGGTTATATGTTCTTTACCGAACATCTTGTTTTGTTGTTAAATTTAAAAAAAATGTCTTAGCATATCTTAGGGCCCGTATCACACGATACTCGCTGGCAAAGAAGCAGCTGTGGTCGCTGGTACAAAAATCCTGTATGATTCTGTTCTCTTCGTCAGTACACCTGCTTGTATGACCGATGTGTATCACACGCTAGTAATTTGTACGCTAAGTTGTATGAAATAAAACCAAAGGGCTGTCGTTGAGGGCATTATTTGCAGTTCATTCGCCTTATTAACGCAAAGCGGTCGCGAAACTTGCTTTAAGTAAATTAGAAAACATGCCATGTACTGAATGAATGCATTCCAATCAATATTTAAGATCTAACTGTAATAATTGAATATTTTACCATACACGTTAATAAGAAGCGCAACAAAAACCTACAGAGTGTGTTGGAAATGTGTGCAAGTGTTAATCCGCCCGCTCGCACATTCAAAGATCCCGGGTTCAAGACTTTCCAACGGCAGATTTTTTTAAAACTATTTTATTATACCATCCCTACCTCGTAAAGCAAGATTTCAACTTGGTTTTGTTCCCATTATCTACGAAGACTATAGGGAAAGTTATTTTCTTGTCTCATTTAAATCGTTATTTTACCTAAATACTGTTCAAAACCAGGGATGGATACTATTCGTTATAATTATTATTTTTAAGTCGATTTTACCCTCCAGGTTAGGTTTTCCCACGGACTCAGCGAGGGATCCCATCATTACCGCCTCTACGGGCAGTGTCCTGTAGCTTGAAACATATCGTTTGGGGGATACAACTGGGGAGGTGGGATCAGCACCTCGCCCAGGCGGCCTCACCTGCAAAGCGAACAGGGTCCTTTTGAGGGATGGGAAGGGAGGGGAAGATCGGTAGGGATAGGCAAGGGAGAGGGAAGGAGGCGGCCGTGGCCGTACGGTAGGTAACATCCCGGCATTTGCCCGAAGGAAAAGTGGGAAACCACGGAAAACCACTTTGAGGATGGCTGAGGTGGGAATCGAACCCCCTCTACTCATTTGGACCACCCAAGGCTGAGTAGACCCCGTCCCAGTCTTCATACCACTTTTCAAATTTCGTGGCAGAGCCGGGAATCGAACCCAGGACGTCCGGGGTGGCAGCTAATTATGCTGACCACTACGCAACGGAGGCGACTCTATTCGTGATAATTAGAATTTTAATAGTTCAATATTTATCCCATAATATTAATATGACACGTTCTGTAATTTCTGCCTTGCTGTGAGGCTCAGCGGTAACGTTCTCGCTTCCTGTGCCCAAGGTTGCAGGTTCGTACCCTGGCGCAGTCAGCTTGCATTTGAGGGTGCACAAATGCGAGGGAGCCGTGCCAGTAGATTTCCTGGCACGTTGAAGATCCCCTTCGGAGCAAAATTCCGGCACCCGTGCGTATCTAAAAGCCAGAGCAGTTAAAAGGGACGTAAAACCAATAATGTTATAATTATCTGTATTTACCGTATTTTTGGGGAAGATGACCTCGTAGTTCCGCCCCTTAAAACCTCACTAACTAACTATTACTGCATGTGTATAGCAAGCGCTTTTCGCACAGACGCTGTTGAAAGAAATTATAGTTTTGGTCTGATGTATTTATTCGTAGATTTGTTATGTGGGTCGTCTGAGTGAGTCTGAGTGAGTCTGAGTTTAGATCATTATGTCGTCGTCCAATCTGGCTGCGTACCATCGGATAAGTACGGTCCTTTTGAGGACCAAATAAAAATCACTCGTTGGAACAGATAGATGTGCGTCCATAATACATCCACAATAAACTACATTAAGCAAAGAAAAAGTACTAGTTCAAGGTTCGAACCTACTACAAGGCGACTTCGCTGACGCTACTCGAGCAATTCTTGATTTAGCCACCATAGCTACCGAGAACCATGGAGTATTGCTGGCACGTATTGAATCTATTCGTAGACACTTCCTGTCCAAACGCAAGAAGGTGTTATTCGGAGCCCTGATCATTTCAATCATGCATTATATTTGAGGTCATTGAAAGAACACTGCCACTATTGATTTCCACTATAATCGCGGGGATGTACTCAACGGTAAAGTTGTACAATGGACGTAAAGGAGCAGGTACTAATGTTTTTAGGATGACTGTGATATACGCGTTAGTTGGGTTGCCTTCCTCCAAAAATAATAAGGGGCTGGTGGACCACACTGTATATGAGAAATAGAACCTAGCAAGTGAAACGCAGGAATAACATATATTTGATCAAAGCTACAAACGATATATTGACATATCGATATCTATACAGGAAGGGAGAGGGGGAAGCTTCCCTCGGCGAGTTGCAGCCAGCGGAAGAGACTCACTCGACTTACAGTTGTCACATGTGTTTTTACGGAACTCCGCTGGTGAGCTATTCGCGAGCGCCAGGCCATTTGTAACTCCAGCACGTTGAGTCAGCCAGCATTATACTCGGCTAGGCCTGATCGCGTTTCAAAGTGTGTTTTCACCGGACACAGTATTATGTCTTAACAAGTGACCGTGTACCGTGTGCGAATATATGACGTAGTTACCACATAGCAATGGAGTTGAGACTTGTAGTTCAATCCATGTGCAGAGTTTCGAATTGGGAAAGAAAGACCAGTTTATAATTGAAACGCGGACTGATTTATTTCCATGTCCAGCGGTGTCCATGATCAAAGCAGCCAATACGGGATCCTCGTGTGGAATCTTCCACGTGTTTCAGTAACGTGCATTCTCGAGTACAGTACATGCCAACATCAAGACTTACTATACATTGCATTATGCGGATAATTAAAGGCATATTATTGTTCGAGATGTCAGCGGGGAAGATTGACTTTATTGTTATAATTCCCAGAATGACAGGTTAGAATGATTTGGGGTAACTACGTGTGAAATGCATGAGCGAGATGCATACAATCTACAAACTGCATTTTCCTGTAAGGAAAGGAGCATACTTTCTAAGTACTCCAGTGGTTGTTAGCTGATGTTATTGCGAGCTACGACATGCGGGACAGTGCGATTTCACGGGCGTGTAAGGATATTCCTGGCATGAACGATGAGGGGACGGAGTGTCACCCGGCCATTGTTCGTGTGCGGCGCGTTCCCGGGTTTGAATCCCAGATCCAAGATGGAAGTATGAATTATCTGATGGTAGCGTGGAAGCTAATCAGATACTTATATCCTTTTTACGACGCTACAAGAGGCAACGAAAGGTACTGGACCAGCATCTCATTTATCGTAGCTTAGTGAGGGCATTTGTTAGTAATCACAATTGTCATTATGTTTGCTTTTGTAGATTAAATGGACAAGCACAAGTTTAGGTTCGATGTTTCTGTCGAAACCGACTTGATGCATATCCGGGATTATTGTTCAGTTAATGAATTCATCCCTTGTGTATTGATAGTTTTGATATTTAATTAGTTAATTCAGTAGAGTCATTTTATTAGATGTGCGTATTTTTATTGCCGAGAAGAAGGATAATTAGGAGAAGAGCTCCAGATGTTTGCATAAGTATAGCTTTAATCGCGTTTTATTTAACAGTGTTTGGGACACTGTTCTTCTAGTGGCTAGTACATGTTTCCATGTACTGCGTTTGAGTTAGGAACTTTGTTTTTCCTCGCAGCATTTTGAACTTGGAAAGTTTTTCTTGGTGTTCTATGCCTTGATAGTTTTAATCCACCTTTTTGGATTATTTTCATGGAGAGCACTTAGCTTTTGTGCGTGAGGATTTATTAATGGATTAGCCTAATGATTGTCATTGGATTAACCGGTGAAGTTAACTTGCTTTGATGGTGTAGGTCTTATCCATTGATATTTCTAAATCCACCGAAGTTGAAGGCTATCCTAATTTAGGGAAGGATAAGTTTAACCTTCTATTAGGCATTAATTTGAGAGCAGTTTAACCTTAAATGTCATGCCGAGATATTTATATTCTATAAACTTAACGTAAATAATTGCCTTTAGTGCAATTGTGTGTGTGATATTAGTACAGCATTTTTGGACACCATTCTGAATTTTGATTAAATTATTCCAGGGAAGCTTGACTTTAAGTCAAGGGAGATAAACAGTATACTTGTTGTACAGTAGCGTGAGGCAAGATTTTTGTTTTGTTTTGGCTAGTGAAATACTTTAGTTCCATTGCTTTGAACAACGTGATTTAGGTTAGTGTGTATTTTAAGCAGGATTGTAGGTTTTTGTGATAGTAATTGGATTTTGATAATAGTGTTTTGAAGATTGTTGTAACCTGCTTTGAGATTCGAATGCATATCCGGGATTATGCTGTATTTTTATGATTTTATGCTTGTTGAAGCATTAGGGTATTTTTAGATTGAGCCGGAAAGAGCTGTGAGCCAGTGAGTGCCAATCTGTTTTTGACTTCGAGTAGTCTAACAACCGTGTTTGGTGTAATATAAACCTAGGTGGGTTTTTCTGTATGTTCATGTCTGTTTGAGACATTGGCAGCTGTTGATCTTTGCTAGATCAAGCCTTCATGCTTTTCTTCACCTAATCATGAGCAATGCTTGGATAATTTGTTTATGTGATTGAAGACATTTCCACAGCTGATAATCGAAACCTCTACAATCTTGCACAATCCTATTCTATACATGAAACATGAACGTAGACCATTAATATTCTACTTAAACGCTTGGTGAAATATAACCCTGTTTAATAAGTTTTTTCTACGATTTGTAATTATGCGAATGATATGATCCAAATCAGCTGTAAGACTAAAACATTTGAGAGTCCAAAAACACATTTCTGTATAAATTCTTGTAAATTTATTGTACATAATATTTAATGAATGCTACATCATTAGGGAATCGTTTAAGACGATGTATATAATTCAATTCGTGTTAATTCATGTTTATTCGTCGTCCAGTCTATTATTTGAATTCCATGATATAATTCTGAGATTGACACTTAATATTTTTTTATTATTATGCTAGTTATATTTTTATGATCACCCCAGCGAGAAGGTGATAGTCATTATCCACTCATGGATTTTGTTCTCCTGTGACAGTTTTTGGTACTGAGACTTTGGTCGTTTTGATGACGGGTATTTTATTTTTATTTTTACTGTTGTCATGTCCATTTTGGAATAAAGTTTTTTTTTCCCATTTTTAAATACATGGCGTGAAATTTTAACGAAGAGATGGGAGGTCATGTTAAGAAGGCCATCGCTTGGAACTTTCAGGATATTCCACCCGTGAGATAGTTCTCTTATGAATGGTTTTCGTGTTCTTGAGCTAGATTTTTTTTATTGTTTCCCTTCAAAGCCATGGTCATTGTTAGTGCCTCTCTATTCTTTGATTGTTAGATTGTCTTTTGTTTTTTCTTCATGTTCTTTACTAACTGTTTGTCAGTCTTGTCTTTATTAAAACGAGCATCTAAGAGATGAGATCCAGTGATCCACGCCGTGTTTTTATTTAATATACAGTTCACTTGCCCAGCTTCATGGGTCATTCAATCATTTTTGGTCCTCCTGAGGTCAGGATGTTCGTTTTATTTAAGAAATAGAGACCTATTTCATCATATGCGAAACCATCCCGACAACAGAAGTCTGTGTGCAAATGGTTACGTCTACACAACAAGGTAACATTAATTTGGTGCATATGAGCCAAGTCTTCTTGTCACATCATTAGTGTACATCATTCTGAGCACGAAAGATTCAGGAAAAACTGTAAGCAGTACTATACAGGTCAGACCTCCTTCCCTATACATTCCTTAACCGTAAAATGGATGCAATTTCGAAGCTAGTTAAACAAAGAGCAGTGATAAAAGGCAGAATCACAAGAAAAAGTAATTTCGTAGAATCATTCAATAGTGAGCATTCAATACATGAAATCAGAGTCCGTTATGACACATTGTTAGAGTTAGAAAGCAAATATGACACAGTTCAATCTCAGTTGGAAGTTGAGGATGAAAACACAGATCAAACAGGGGACAGAGAAATGTCAGATTTGATAACATTCAGTTTAAACGCTAGGATGAAAAACATATTATATCCATCACAAGGTGACGCCAAAAGTGAATCCAATATCACAGCCAGTAGTTCGAATGACAATATTAACCTCAAATTGCCAGCAATCAAACTACCAATATTCAGTGGTAATTATGAGGATTGGTTATCATTTGCAGACAATTTCACATTACTAGTGCACAATAATGCAAACCTAGGAACAATCCAAAAATATCATTATCTACTAGGAGCGGTTCATGGTTCGGCAAAGGCATTAATTCAAAACCTTCCAACCACTGAAGCAAACTATAATGTAGCTTGGGAACTATTATGCAGTAGTTTTCAAAATAAGAGACTCATAGCATCAAAGCATGTTCGTGAAATCTTAGAGTAAAGAATGAAACTGCCGAAGACCTCAGGCAATTCATCAGTACATTCTCTAGCAATTTACAAGCACTGCAAGCATTACATTTAGATACCCCACTTGAAGATGTAATGTTGACACAACATATCGTTGATCATCTTGATTATTAAACCAGAAGAGGCTGGGAACTAGAGGTAGTTTCTAACAAAAATCCATCTCTTAAAGAACTCACATCATTCATAGAGCACCGTTGCCAAGTCCTTGAAAGCATGCAACCATTTACACCAGAACAACATTGGTATTATTGCTCAAGAGACTTGGTTTTGGCAGAGGTCCTATGTTGAATACCTTGTTTGAAATTTACACACCATTTGATACTTATCTAATTCTCTCGACCATACTGTTAAAATACTTTAGAACAAAAATGACTCCTCACGGAAAGGAGCATTTATGTTAAGTTTTGAAGCCATTTTTTCAGTGTTACCTATACAAACTATCAGTTGTAACTCTTCAGTCGGTTTGTGTCGATCGACTGAAGAGTTACAACCGATAATAAGGAGCAGATAAACTTCATGTTCCACAACTTTTAAACAACCACCTTAAGCCATCAATAGCTTGACTGTATGTGCATTTGTGTGTATGTAGGTTTGAAGCCTTTATGCACTTCAGAAGTTCAAAAAAAGTTTTTGTAAGTAGGGATAGCTGTTTCACACTAGGTTTATTGTTGCTTTCCTTTCCATAGATTTTCTGACCAGTTGTTGTTCACAACAATGCTGTAGCCATACAGATTTTAGTCCTGCTGTTCCTCGTCTCCTTTTGTGGGTAGTACAATTTTTTTGGGTTATTTAAATTAGTCTTATCAAGATGATAAAGTCACAACTACAACCACATCTAAAAGCTTACAAACTTCCTTTGTGACTTTCATGACCTTCCAGGTAGTGCCCCCTTCAATCAAGTGTGTTTGTGCCTGAAATATTGCAAGTGTTAACATCCCCTTTCTCTAAAGGTACTCTCGATTTTCCACCACTGAATTTGTCTAATTAAACACTGCTACGGTATATAAGCGGCAGAAATTAGTACAGTTCTATTTAAAAAGAAAAAGAAAACAAAGTTGGCATCATTACCTCAGAGATAAATAATGCCAAGGGGTAACAACATTACATGCCATTTTATAAGCCCCTTATTACCAGTGATCAGAGTAAAATATAATGTACAGTAGATATTTTCAGCAGCTAAGTAGTGGATGATTGCTATTTCTGTATAGAATATCTCCTAGGAACATAATTTTATACAGTTTTTGTCATTAAGCATTAAAACATGTATACTAAGAGTTCCCAATGGTGTACATAATTGCAGAGCTGCCCAGAATTTCTTGTAGTAAATTTTCTTAAATTGAATTGCTTAATATATAAAGGACTACTGTTGCAAATTTTTAAAATGCATAGATTATAAAATTGCTCTTGCTGTATGTTCAATGTTTAATTATTTTAGCTATGTTAACAGCGGAAGCTATAGGACATAATTAACATTTCACTAGCGGCTTCGGTGGCGTAGTTGGTAGCATGCTGAGCTGCTGTGCCCAAGATCGCGGGTTCAAACCCGGCCGAAGTCGTCGGATTTTTTAAGGGCGTTAAAATTCTTCAGTATGCCTTCCTTCGGAGGGGAAGTAAAGCTGGCGGTCCCATGTCATAGATTTATGGCATGTAAAAGAACCTTCCACTAACTAAACTTGTGTGAAGCTAAATTTCTTGGTTAGATTTTGTTGAAACGCTCTATCAAAGTTCCAACGTTCATGTTGGTGACATCTGGTACGGTAGGGAAGTTAGAAATACTTGAAATTGAAACGGTACTTGTAGCTCACCCCATGGGTGTCCGCTTTGAAGCAGCTACAGCCTCTGGCAAGCCGAACATGTCCTCGGACACTCCCGGCACTAAAAGGCATACGCTAAATAAATAAATACCTACTAATAATCAAGTCAGGGTAAATGGTAGCAAGGAAAGATCATACAAGAGAAAGCCATCTGCTTATACACATGTCGCATATATTGACAATCAATGCACTTATTGTAAACAAGTACATAAGCCAGGACTTTTTGCATGTGACTCATTTCTGAAGTTGACTGTATCAAATCGCATTCAGTATGCTCGTGATAATAGGCTATGTTTAAATTAACTTCAGGCGACACATAAAACGTCAGAATGCAAATCTGGCCACTGTCGTAAATGCAACAAGGCACACAATACTTACGTTACTACACCTTGATAACAATGGCAACGGCGGTAATGCAAACCAACCTTCTAACAATGAAGCACTATTTGCGAGCTTCCACACATCTGTCAAAGATAAACACACATATACTCATAACAAACCACATGTATTGCTGTGCACTGTTATTGTCAAAATCAAGGATCACAGGGGCAAATTGCATAAGATTCGAGGTATCTTAGACAGTGGGAGTCAAACTCACCTCATCGCAGAAGGCATAGTCAACAGGCTGAATCTGCTACGTAAGAAAGATACTACAGCTGTTCTAGGCATTAACAACACTTCTTCAACAATGAAACACAGTGTTGACATACACCTTCAATCTACAGCTTCAAATTTCAACGCAAACCTAAACTGTGTAGTAGTTCCTGCCATCACAGGACAAATGCCCTCTATGGAGTTAAATTACTAGTCATGGAATTTACCCAGCGACATCGTATTAGCAGACCCTGCATTCTACAGTCCACATAAGGTAGATTTAATCATCGGAGCAGAACTATTTTACAACATTCTAAAGACTGAGAGCCTCCGTGGCTTAGGCGGCAGCACGCCGGCCTCTCACCGCTGGGTCCATGGTTCAAATCCCGGTCACTCCATGTGAGATCTGTGCTGGACAAAACGGAGGCAGACAGGTTTTCCTCCGGGTACTCCGGTTTTCCCTGTCACAATTTCATTCCAGCAACACTCTCCTCTATCATTTCATTTCATCTGTCATTCATTTTATCATTGCCCCAGAGGAGTGCGACAGGCTTCGGCAGCGGGCACAGTTCATATCCTCGCCGCTAGATGGGGGCTTCATTCATTCGATTCCTTACCCGGTCAGAGACTGGAAGCAGGCAGTGGATTTTCATTTTCTAAAGACTGAACAAAGAACACGGGCAGGTTTCCCTGTTTTACAAAATTCTCATCTAGGTTGGATAATTTCTGGTAAATGCCCATAATCCAGCAACAGAATTGCAATGTGCAACACAGTTGAATAAAGTTGTGGATTAGGGTCCCCAGAAAAACAGGAGAGCACCAATAAGTGGACTGTAAATAAGATTAAGACATGTCTTGTACTAGAACATTTACTGCCATACGGACTGTACACACACATACAACAACAAAAACTGGACGCCAAGCACGCCAAGGTTCTCTCGTCTCCCGTCGAGCGCTGCAGAGCGAGCAATCGAAATGGCTGTCGAGTGATCGAGACGGCTGTACTCAACATACCGGCCGCCAAGAAATACTTACTTTCTTAACACTACAAATAACATAACAAACGAATTGCATCGAATCAATCACTGCACTATAGTCCAACATGTCTGTTTGAACAAGAAGTCTATATACAATACAATGTTACACTGAAACAAAAGAAACAAAACTGAAGTGCTATGGTACATTAATTACACTGCACTTGCTTCAGGCAGAGGACACAATTTCACAATAGGTCGTTTGAACAATCCCTTGGTAGTGCGTATGGTTGCCACACGAACCAGTCCGTCATCTCCAGGATGAACTTGATCGATCACTGCAATCTTCCAGTGCAGAGGAGGTAGGTTGTCTTCCTTCACAATGACAAGCGTCCCAGGCTTCACACTTGGGGAAGAACTGGACCATTTAGCCCTCTGCTGCAGGTGGTGTAGATACTCATTGGACCACCTGGACCAGAATATCTGAAGTTGTTGCTGCAGAATCTCCCATCTGGACAACAAGCTAAGCTTCACATTACTTAGATCTGGCTGAGGTAAACTTGATAAGGCAGTGCCGATAAGGAAATGGCCAGGAGTGAGAACTTCAATATCATTAGGATCGGAGGAGAGAGGAAGGAGTGGTCTGGAGTTCAGACAAGCTTCTATTTGACAGGTTAAAGTAGTTAATTCCTCAAAGGTAGGACATAACGTACCCATAACACGTCTGAGGTGATGCTTGAAAGATTTAACACCTGCTTCCCACAGGCCTCCAAAGTGAGGTGCTCTTGGAGGTATGAAGCTCCACTCGATGCCTTCTCTGCTGGTGAAATTCTGTACCTCAGTTCTCGTTTCTTCTGAGTCGAGAAGTTCTTGAAGTTCCTTCTTGGCTCCCACGAAGTTAGTGCCATGATCACTGTAGATAGTTTGGCAACGTCCACGACGTGATACAAATCTACTCAATGCTGCCATGAAAGCTCGTGTCGTAAGGCTGCTAACAACTTCGAGATGTACAGCTTTGGTAGCTAGGCATACAAATAGTGCTACGTAACATTTATCTCTTGTCTTTGACCTGAGAGAACCAGTTTTTACAAAAAATGGCCCTGCATAGTCTATCCCACAGTTTAAAAAGGGTCGAACTAATTCAACGCGAACACGTGGTAGTTGGCCCATTAATTGAGTTGAAGATTTTGCTCTTAGTCGGAAACATGTCAAGCAATTATGAATTATCCGTCTGACTGTCGTTCTACCATTCACAATCCAGTATTTCTGCCTAAGGGAGGCCAGAAGAAGTTGACAGCCAGCATGCAAGAGACGACTGTGTTCATGTTCAATTATCAATCTGGTGATGTGATGATGAGGTGGCAAGATCACAGGATGTTTTTGCTCATATGGCAGATTAGACCGTTCTAACCGTCCACCAACTCGTAGCAGCCCGTTGAGGTCTAAACCAGGATGTAGACTTCTCAAGTGACTCTTACAATGAACTTCTTGGTCTGATTCCAGCTGTTTGATTTCCATGTGGTATGCTAACTCCTGAGCCTGCCTAATGCATGTTGTCAGAGCATTCTGCAATTCCTTTAAAGAAAGAGGTCCAGTAGCTCGCTCTGTCTTCAATTTTGAACAATTATGTACAAATCTAAAGATGTATGCTACAACTCGTTGCAATCTCGATAAGCTAGAGAATCTTGTGACGAGTCCATCCTCGGGAGTAGTCATTAAGTAACATACAGGCTTAATCTTCTGCTCTGGTGGTTCCTGCTGCTCTGGGAGATTGTTTAATGTAGGCCAGTGTTTAGAATCTTCACCCAACCAAGCTGGTCCATTCCACCATAACTTATTATCCTTAAGATCCTTAGGATGTACACCTCGTGATATCAGATCAGCGGGGTTAAACTGTGAAGAAACGTGTCGCCAAGTAGCACCTTCTGTAATTTCCTGTATTTCAGCTACTCGGTTGGCTACAAAGGTCTTCCATCTTGATGATGGTGCCGAAAGCCATGCCAATACAATAGTAGAGTCTGTCCACAAGAATATGTTCGCAAATGTAAGATTCAAGGACTTGACTACCCTTTGCAATAATTGAGATAATAGCAATGCTCCACATAATTCCAGTCGTGGAAGAGATAATTTCTTCAATGGTGCTACCCTGGACTTGGAGCAAAGAAGTCTTACAGAAGTGGTTCCATCCTTGTTTGTGGAATGTACATACAAGCACCCTCCAAACGCAGCTTCCGATGAATCACAGAACCCATGAAGCTGTACAGTTACTGAGCGGTCACCTAGAATTCTGCGATCAATGTAGATTTCATCAATCCATGGGAGCTGATTATAGAGTGATGTCCAAGTTGCAGCCAATTCTTCTGATAAAGGCTGGTCCCAAGATAGCCGTTCTTGCCATAACTTCTGAAGAAATATCTTGCATAAAATTACTATAGGACTGATGAGGCCTAGAGGGTCAAAAATGCTGGAAACAATGGATAGAACTAGGCGTTTTGTGAAACCATGTGGATAGGGTTTTGGCTTGAAACTGCTAATAACTTGAAACTGGTCAGCAGCTGGGTGCCATACCAATCCTAACGTTTTAACTTCACCCTTGTCCAGCTGTAGTGGTAACTGAGCCTCCCTTAGCTCCGGTGAGACATTCTCTAGAATACCTGGGTGATTGCTGCACCACTTACGTAGTGAGAATCCACCCTTCTGTAGTATGTTTATCAACTCTTGTTGCACTTGAAGAGCCTCTTCGACGGTCGCACATCCCGAGATACAATCGTCAACATAGAAATCTTCCATCAATGATTTCTGAGCTTTCGGAAAGGCATGAGCTTCCTCACTGGCCAGTTGTTGAATGCATCTAATAGCTAAGAATGGTGCACATGACATGCCATACGTAACAGTCTTCAATTGATACTCCTTGGCAGGATCTGTCAATTTCTCTCTCCATATTATCCTTTGATATCTACAGTCTTGGGGATGTACCAGAATCTGACGGTACATTTTTGCTATGTCCGCAGTGAAAGCAATGGCATGACTTCTGAATCTTAAGATAATAGAGTAGAGATCTTGCTGGATGGTTGGGCCGACGAGTAGAAGGTCATTCAATGATACTCCGTTGCTGGATGCTGCAGAACAATCAAATACTACTCTAGTCTTAGTGGTCGAGCTGCTTGCCTTAACCACTGCATGATGTGGCATATAGTAGCAACGTGCTGTGGTATCTTCAGCAATATCCATATGACCCAAATCTTCGTACTCTTGAAGAAATCGACTATATTCTTCCTTCAGTCCTTGATGTTTGGTCAACTTCCTTTCCAACTGATGAAACCTCTTTGTTGCCATCTGCTTGGAGTCTCCTAGATTTTCTGGGGTTTCTTTGAAGGGAAGACGCACTACAAATCTGCCAGAAGAGTTGCGCGAGACGTGCCGTTTGAAGTGAGCTTCACAGTCCCTTTCTTCCTTAGTTCTTGGAGTATGGTGTAGCTCTTCGATTTCCCAGAACCTCTGTAGCTGCTGTTGGATGCAGCCTGCAGATTGTACAAAGTAAGATACTACCGGCCGCCGTGGTCCATGTAGGGGCTTACTGGAATCTGTATATTTACCTGCAAGTACCCAACCTAACTCTGTTTCTTGCAGAATAGGATAATCTTTAGTCCTAGCTAGATTTCCTGCGAGCTGAATGTATGGGCATACCTCTGACCCAATTAACAAGTCTATGTGACCCGGTTCGTTGAACTTCGGATCAGCAAATGGCAGATTTTTGGGTAAGTTCCACTCCTTGCTATCAATGTATTCGCCAGGAAGATCTTCAGTAAGCTTAGGTAGAACTAAGCACTCGACTGAGGTCACGAAATCATTTATACGCGAGCCTATTTGCACCAAAACACTATGCTTGGTTTCTGACGTCGTATTCCCAATACCCTGGATCGGTTTACGATCATGAGATCTGCGCAGCCTTAATCGCTGAACACAGGATTCTGAAATAAAGCAAGATTGCGAGCCACTGTCTAAAAGGGCTCTACAAGTCTGCCAGATCCCTTGAGCATCCTTGACCTTCACCAAGGCTGTGGACAACAATATGGACTGACGTGGTTCTATCTTGAGAGTACAGTAACTACTCGCACCATGCTGCACCTGAGTCACGTTCTGATTAGGGACGTTTTCCGACTTATCTACGTTTGACAAATGCTGGGACACATCAATATGCAGTAACGTGTGATGCTTCTTCCTGCATGTTTGGCAGTTACCAGCCTTGCACTGGGCGATTCTGTGTTGAGCATGTAGACAGTTGAAACAGAGATTATTACGCTTGACAAAATCTCTACGTTCTAGAGTAGGAACTTGCTTAAAATCTCTACATCTAGCCAAAGCATGTGAAGCGTTGCAGTACACACAGTTTACAGTTGTAGTAACATACGTCTGATGAGCATGTGGTGTTGTCTTACGATTGGAGGGTTCTTTACCTTTAGTGTCTGAGCTGCTTGAAGGCTTGAGGAGGTTGCTTGAGTTCACTATGTCTAAAGCCTTACATTTACCTTCTAAGAACTTGATAAGATCTTCAAGAGTAGGAAGAATTTCAGAGTCTACAGTATCTTCAAATTCTTTCCTAATGGACACGTGCACTTTCTCCAAAATCAACTGCGAAACCAGTAGGTCTTCCAATGGCACTGCTAGATTTAGGGCCTTAATAGCATTTAGGTTACTCAGAGTTTGGTTAACTAGTGCCCGAAGCTCATTAACAGAATCTTTGTGAGCAACCGGCAAGTTTAATAAGTAACCTAAGTGTGCCGTAGTAATCAGTCTTATGTTATCATAACGACTGCGAATAGTTTGCAGAGCAACTTCAAAATTACTGCTAGAAACTGGGATATTAGCTATTAACTTATGAGCTTCACCTTTGAGTGTAGACAGCAAGTAGTGAAATTTTTGAATATTGTCCAACTGGTCATTATTGACAACTAGGCTATCAAAGGTGTCCATATAATGCTTGAAACCGGTCACATTACCATCATAGCTGGGAAGTTGTAGTGTCGGTAATCTAATAGCATTCCGTGTACTAGAATGTGAGTGAGGTGGAGTAATACTACCATCAGCCTTGTGATCATTATCACGATTGATCTCGATATTCATTGCAGCTTCGAGATCAAAGTATGCTGATTCAAAGGTTTCTCTTTCAGCTGCATGCTTTTCAATACCCTCAAATAGTTCTAACTGCGTTTGAGCACCTTCAAATTTATCTCGAATGTTAGGCAATTCTTTCAGTCTAACAATTACTAATTGAATTTCTGACTCACGCTGGAATTCAGTAATATACTTTGACATTCGTGTTAAACTTGATTTGGCAACGGCTCGTTGCTGTACGAGTTGCTTCCTGGTTTGTTCTTCCATAGCTGCAGACGCGTTACGAGTACAAAAGGTTCGAAAAGGGTGAAAACAAGGAAGGCTAGCTTATAGAATAATTAACTAAGAATGTGATCCTTAGTACTTGAGCATAACGGGCGCAAGGAGACAGAATAAACCAATAGGATCAAGGTTGGGAGCATAATCTAAGGTGCCAGTCTAAGAATGTTTCAACTTACTTGTTATGCAGAGATAAATCTTGGATCCGCCACTGTCATCCATGATGAGCTGAATAATACACTGTCTATGTTCTGCATGACCACACAAACTGGAGCTATAAGACCGGCAGCTGAACACGTGCCGTGGTATGTGTTGTAGGTTATGTTACGTATGTAACATGTAAAACACACGAGTTGCATTTCTAGACGTTCGTTAAGAGTTGCGTTCCAACGATTAGTGTTTTACACGTCCGAAGTATGCACGATGTCGTCTCATACTTGGAAGAATCCATTTCGCCACGAGGTGACCATGTGCTTTGTCCGCGTTCTGTTATATCGTACAGAGAACATGTCTTTCCAACGCGAATATCCGGTACGCGAGGACCATGAATAAAGTTGTGGATTAGGGTCCCCAGAAAAACAGGAGAGCACCAATAAGTGGACTGTAAATAAGATTAAGACATGTCTTGTACTAGAACATTTACTGCCATACGGACTGTACACACACATACAACAACAAAAACTGGACGCCAAGCACGCCAAGGTTCTCTCGTCTCCCGTCGAGCGCTGCAGAGCGAGCAATCGAAATGGCTGTCGAGTGATCGAGACGGCTGTACTCAACAACAGTCACTTCTCTTTTCATCAAAAAGGAAGATACTCTTGATATTCAGCTTAGGAAATTCTGGGAAATAGAAGAATTGCATACCAAACCTGTAACTCCAGAAGAACAACAATGTACATTTCATTTCAAAAATAACACAACACGTACTTCTGAAGGTAGATATGTTGTCAAGTTGCCTCGAAAGGAAGCTCTGTCACCTTTAGGCAAGTCCCATGATATAGCACAACAAAGATATTACCAATTGGAAACTAAATTCAAAAGAAATCCAGAATTGCAAGAGCAGTATTCACAATTCATGTCAGAGTATGAAATGTTGGGTCACATGAAGGAAGTAAGTGCGATAGATGATTCAGAACACTACTACATGCCACATCACGCTGAATTCAAACAAAGCTCAACCACATCCACTAGAGTAGTTTTTGATGCATCAGCCAAAACCACCACAGGAGTATCACTCAACGACACATTGTTATTAGGGCCAACTGTACAGCAAGATCTGTATTCGATTGTGTTGAGATTCAGAACCCATAACATTGCATTTACTGGAGATATTTCAAAAATGTATAGACAAATTCTGGTTCACAAGGATGACACTAGATTACAAAGAATCATATGGAGGGAATCTCCTCACACACCTGTCAAAACTTACGAATTGCTAACAGTCACATATGGTACAGCGTCAGCTCCATATTTAGTAACTCAGTGCCTCAACCAACTTGCTGAAGATGAAGCAGCTTCTTTTCCACTTGCATCAGCTGTTCTACAAAGAGATTTTTATGTTGACGATGCTCTAAGTGGTACTTCAAACTTTTCGAAGCACTACAGTTGCAAAAAGAACTCATTACTTGACTCAACAAAGGAGGCTATCCCATCCGAAAATGGTGTTCGAACCATCCAGCAATACTTGAAGCTGTTCCACCTGAAGACAGGGAAATGAGTTACCGTTCCAGTTTGACGATAACGATACAATACAAGCATTAGGTTTATCATGGCATCCCACATTAGACCAATTTTTAATAGGAACTAAAATCAAACATGTTCCTGCAAACAGCAGCATTACTAAACGCTCCACAGTGGCATCAATCTTTGATCCATTAGGCCTCATTAGCCCATTAGTAATACCCTACAAAATATTCCTCCAGAAATTGTGGTTACACAAACTTGATTGGGATCAGCAGTTACCTGATGACCTGTCCTCAGAATGGAAGGCACTCCAAAATCAGCTAACACACCTTGATCACATTAAAGTGGACAGACATGTCTTAGGAACAGAAGGTGTAGTACCATTCAAGTACATGTTTTCTCAGATGCATCTCAAACAGCATATGGAGCATGCATCTATCTTCGGTCTCTCGATCAACAAGGAAAAACTTCAGTCAAGCTGTTGTGCTCAAAATCCAGAGTAGCTGCAGTCAAACAAGTTACACTTCCTCGTCTTGAATTACTTGCAGCCACATTGTTGGCACATTTGATTCTGAAATCCATTCCAATCCTAAATCTAGAAATTAATGAAACCTATTTATGGACAGATTCTACAGTACTCGTGTCATGGTTGGCTTACCTTTCATCACGTTGGAAAACATTTGTAGCCAACAGAGTATCAGAAATTCAGCAATTAACAAATGTAGAAAATTGGCATCATGTTTCATCTCAAGAAAATCCTGCAGACTTAATTTCCCGAGGAGTTAGGCCTCAAGAGTTGCAGCAATCTACACTATGGTGGTCAGGTCCATTGTATTTATCAGAATCTAAATGAAACTTGCCTCAGACCACGATTGATGAGAATTATCACACCACATTGGAAGAACGAGCAGTAGTTACACTACTTATCACTGAACACACTGACATCATTACTAGGTTTTCCTCATTAACAAGATTGCAAAGAGTTCTTGCCTACTGCAAAATATTTATTCATAACTCCAAACGGTCAACCAACAAAAAGACAAGACCTTTATCAGTTCAAGAACTTCAGAAGTCATTGAATACATGCATTCGCATAGCTCAGGCAGAATCATTCAGTGAAGAAATCAAAGATTTACAGAAGCGAGGTGCTGTATACAAAAAGAGCCAGCTAAAAAATCTATGTCCATTTTTACATGACAACATACTCAGAGTACGTGGTAGGTTGAAAAACACATCATTACCATTTTCTACAAAACATCAAGTATTATTGCCATCCAAGCATCATCTGACATCACTTATTGCCAAACATGAACACCTACAGCAAGCCCATGCGGGACCAGGATTACTGTTAGCATCCATTCGTGAATGTTATTGGATTTTAAATGGTAGAAATATAGCCAGACAGCAAGTTCTCAAGTGCCTAATATGTCATAAATTAAAGAGAGCAACCATTCATCAGCTCATGGCAAACTACCCCAAGCAACGAGTTCAAGCATCACGTCCATTCAGTGTCTGTGGCATTGACTATGGAGGTCCAATCTTAATCCGCCCTCTTAATAAGAGAAGTAACATTCGACTGAAAGCATATATTGCATTATTTGTTTGTTTTGCAACTAAGGCTGTGCATCTAGAAGAAGTCAGCAGTCTTACCACAGATGCATTCCTAGCAGCATTACGCCGGTTCATTGCCAGAAGAGGCAAACCTTCAGATATTTACAGTGATAATGCTACAACATTTATTGGAGCTAACAAGGAGCTACAACACCTTTATAAGTTTATAACATCACATAGAGAGGAAATTGCAAGTAACCTAGCAAACAGAGGTAACAACTAGCATTACATTCCCCCACGATCACCCCATTTTGGAGGGCTATGGGAAGCTGGCATAAAATCTGTTAAGTATCATTTGCATCGAGTTGTTGGAAACTCTTCGCTAACCTTTGAAGGACTCATTACTGTGCTCACACAAATTGAGGCTTGTCTAAACTCTAGACCCCTAACAGTTCTATCCTCAGATCCCCTTGATCCTCAGTGTCTCACTCCAGGTCATTTTTTAATTAGTTACAGTCTAAACTCAATCCCTGAACCCAATCTGACTTTAATTCCAAGCAATAAACTTTCAATGTGGAAACGATTGCAACAAATGGTGCAACATTTCTGGACAAGATGGTACAAGGAGTACTTAACGCAGCTTCAAAGTAGACCTAACTGGTTCTCACAGCAGCAAAACATCCAAGTTGACACAATAGTCATTATCAAGGAGGATAACCTTCCTCCTCTTCAGTGGAAAATAGGCATCATCGAGGAACTTCACCCTGGTGCAGATGGACTGGTGCGAGCAGTCACCATAAGAACTGCCAATGGAAGATTCAAGAGGCCAATAGTGAAAGTGTGTCCCCTACTCGATGAGTGAAATATTTCCTTAAAGTGTGTTATTTTGTTGTGACATGTTGCTATTATGGATTTCATTGTAGATAAGTGTTCTTAGTATCGACTTACATTTTTATTGTTCATGTATTTAGAAGGACAAAACTCAGTTTGCTGCAATGCAATATGAACAGTGATGAGGTCACATGTGAGTACTAATTCAATTTTGTGTTTTGCCAACTTGTTTTATTCTTTTCACTTTTTAATGGATTCAGGTAAGGTTTTATGTGTAAGCTTCCTCAGTTTCTGTGCACATTTATTGATTGCATTCAATCAACAGGGGGGAATATGTTTGTGCCTCTTTATTCTTTGATGTTAGATTGTCTTTTGCTTTTCTTCGTGTTCTTTGCTAACTGTTAGTCAGTCGTGTCTTTATTAAAACGAGCATCTAAGAGATGAGATCCAGTGATCCATGCCGTGTTTTAATTTAATATACAGTTCACTTGCCCAGCTTCATGGGTCATTCAATCAGTCATTCTTAAGACAACCTGTTAGGAAGACTAGTTACCCTATTACTCCTTTACTTGGTGGTAGAATCTGGGGGGGTTTCGCCGGGCATTTTCAGGTTATACGATCCAGTTGTCATCGAGGGATTTCATCAGGTATTGGTAAGTGATTTCGGGTACAATACGTATATTGAAATGCTGTGCCACTGGGTGTCGTGTACTGCGAGATGGGTAAGGGTGTGAGGGTGGAACAATTCATTTTTTCATGTGTGTCATCTGACACGAAATTATTGCCAATGGCAAATATCAATGTTTACAAAATAAAGTGAAATGACATAAGTAAAAACATAAATCCTAAATAACAATTCAAAACATAAAGTCATACGTAAATTAAACAAAATCAAAGATTATAAGGATGGTGTGAGTACCACGAGAGGAAAAAAAAACATCTGTAAGGGTGTAACTTACCCTCCGTCTGTCATTTACGACGGGATGAAAAACTGCTCTCGGGTTTAACAAAAATAAAATGTATACAGTGTAAAAATATAAAACTTAAAACATGTGACAGTGTGATAGAATGGAGAGAAAGAAAAACACATGCCCTAGGATGTGAGAGTTTAATAATAATTGTGTATAACATTGGAACAAACAATGGTGATCATAAAAACAGTGTTGCAATAATATCGTCCTCGTGACAGTGAACATATGCGCATAATAGCGGTAAGGTAATAATATTAATAAATAATATTCATAGTCAGAATAATAGCATGAATAGCAATTATACACCTGGTACCGTATGTAGTAGAGTCTTTTACCAATAACCTTTGCGCGCTACTAGTTATCATCTAGCTTAATCCTAGACGGCCGTACTTATTATACTTTATTATTATGTAGCCTATTGTACTATTAATAGACTACCCTCTGTGGGCGAGTGTCTATCTTGGAAACGAAGATCGGCCCTTACAAATTTTGGGTACGTGCCTTGTTGCCGTATTGGTGTGCCACATTTTTGGCATTAGCCCAGACATCCGTCCTCGGTGGTGATACCCCACAAGTGCTCACCCCGTGGTACGGGTTTGTTATCTCATTTATGTGAAAGTGTAAGGAGGAAAATATAAGTGGACTGTGTGTTGGGATGAAGGTTCGTATCTGGGCGTGTGCAAAATATTTACATGGGTCATATGTACAAATGTCGCCACTTGTGGAAAGGAGAAAGAATGTATATGTATCAATGTGTATGCCGGCTGGTCTGCGGGCCTGAAAATGTAATACATGGTAAGTATTATCATCATTTATATATATATGTGCATTCCTTCATGCATATAGTGAACATACACTCTGGCGCCCTATGTTCTATATTCATAGAGTAAAAATGTTTATCATGCCACATGGGCAGAACCTTTATCATGGCCGTGTCTTGTTGCTGCGTTGGCGCGCTCGCTGAAATGATATGTAAAACTTATAATTATTAATATCACTATCCATGTGTTCTCCTGTCTAACGTCCTAGGTGTGTGCTCCTGTCGTTCAACTCTTCTATTGGCTGTAAGTATCAGCGCTCGTAATCGCATTCGTAGTCGCGTATAAGCACGTATAATCGCGTAGAATCGCATATAATCGCATTAACGGTCATTACCGTTTTATCGCGTTTGTGAATATATTATCGGACTTACGACGCCAATGTGGACTTCCAAAGCCGATTGATAACCTATTAATCGTACAGGTCATTTACTATCAGTCATGATCTTTGCAAATAATCGCATACCATCGGGAGTACCCGGAAATTATTTATCATATGTAATCGCATTTACATTCATAATCGCCTTGTGGTGTCGGACTTACAATTGCCTATGAGGCCTTACATTAGTCGAGTGACCTTCTATCAATCGTATATTCATATCATCGGGCGTCCCCGGCAATCATTCATTATTATATATTCATCGTCTGAACTTACTGCCATCAATTAAGTGGACTTAGGGCCAGGTAAAATTATTTATTTATATAGTCTTCACCTATTCGCTATAGGACTTTTCTTCTCTCTTCTCTCTTCGCCTGTGTTCGTGAACAGGTCTTACTCCCACGCATCAGGAGTGGCGTACTTACTTAGAGCTAACCAACTTAAAACTAGCAGGTCATGTCAGGCGTCGTGAACCTCCCGTGCTGCTGGCTGGACCGTAAAGTCGTCAAAACTCAGCGAGCTGGGCGTTCTGGCCTTGTCAGAGTCAACTTCGTCTCAGACTACGGAATGAGCTATGTTCCTATCCAAAACTATGTATCAACTGACATGTCTGATCTCGTGGTTCGTCGGGTCAAAATGTGTAATTACAATATATATATATATTGATTAATTTTATTTGTTGGAAAATCTCTGATTTTGATGTAAGATCTGTGTCAGTTTTACATTTTATACACCTTGTACTTACCATGTAGATCAAGTGCGCTTGCGATAATGTATTTGCGTATGGGGGTAGTGGGTATATTTTAGGGGATGCGACACAGTGCGCGTCATTACGCCTAGCTATCGGATTCCCAGCTAATCCAGTGGCGTTTATTTATTCACATGTTAGTTGGTAAGTATGAGGATTGGAAACGTGTTCTCCATGCTGTTAGGTAAGTGTGGACATGTTAATGTTGTAAAAATCAGGTAATGGGATGGCTGGTAGGTGATGAGGTAGTGTGGTCCTATTTAGGATGCAGGAAATAATTAATGGTGAGGATTAATTAATGTGTGGGAAGTGGGCTTGTTAAAATGTGGGAATGGGATCTCAGTCCGGGTGTTAGGTAACGAACTGAGGGGTATCAGTAGGTCAATATATCACATGCGGGTAAAATATCACATGCAAGGTTAAATAACGCATGCAGGGTAAAATATGGCATGCAGGATAAAAATGTAAGCACATTTCTAATTTGTTAGTTGGGGAAAGTAATTTACGCTTCACTGCTAGCTTGTCAACTCCGAAGTGCTCTGTCTAGCACTTAGCTATGAGCGATAACGCATGTTGCACACCCTGGTAGCATTGGTCCACCAAGTGCCGCCTATTTTATGGGATAATGTGTAATAATTGTTAATTGTGTACCTTGTGTCTTATGTGTCATTTGTGGCATTGTATTCTGTCTGGGATACTCACTTCTGAAGTTAATATCTGTATGTACTGGTTTTTATTATAATAATGGTTATATTATTGTAATATTTATGCTTTTAATTCAGGTATAGGTGCCGTAGGTGGATCAAACTTCCCTACTAAGTATAGATCCCTATTTATACCTGGTTGGCATCACCTATCATATATTCCTTCTCATGGTAATTATTAATCTAATTGTACATTCGTAACTATCATCTTTCATTATATGCGCTCTATTCGTAACTCGCACTAAGTGTATGTCTATTAGCTTCCTTCTTGTGCTATCCGAATGTCGCTTCCTAGCTAACTTGTGTGTTTCCTAAGCTGGATATCTCAAACTGTTAACTCTATACCTTCGCTGTCCATATATCTCGTTGGCTATCAATTGTATCTGCTTCTATAGCTTTGCTTTGTGGAGACTGTCACCTTTGAATTATTGTGATGCAGTACTCCATGTCTCCTTATCTTGAGCTAATCGTTTCATCTGTATATGGTTAGTACCTCCTATGTTCAGTGTGATCTGGTTAATATATTCAAACTCTGGCTTAGCTATAACGAAATTAATTATTCGTTTGTGCTAAATTATGTGTCCTACCAACCTATCTCTTGTCTGCAATATTAATAGTTAATAATATAGCTCTACTCCTACTAGTGTTGACATATTTACGTCTGTAATGCTATCTATTCATGTAATATTTAATGTTGTCTTGTAAAACCGTCTTTCAAATGCTCTATGTCCTCTGTAGTTCGTCCATCACTGATTATTTTATGTCGTAAATATGTTTAATTTAGTGTAATTCTGTTATTCCTGGCTAAATGTGAATTCCCTGTATTCGATCCATCGTAGGTATCTAATCGTATATCGGTAGTGACCCTTTCTCACTAGTGGGAGGGGGGGGGGGGTTGGGGGGGGTGGATATAGGGTTGTTGTGTAAACGAATGCTTGTCTTGCTCCAATAATCCATATTTGTGCGCGATAGCGCTACTAACTCGTTATCATATCCCTGCGTTTGCTTATCTTGCTCCACTGGACTACTGATGTTCTCCGTGCTTCGTTCATCGCTGATTAATGTGTGTCAAAGATACCTACTCTCTGTACTGTATGGTATATTGAGTGGGTGTCCCTAAAAGTGTCTAATGTGTGTCGGCTACTAATGCCTGTGATTTAATGGCATTTCTCATCTATTGTATGCATATAAGCTATGATATTTCAGAGTGAACCTAGCGGCTGTGTCGCTATGTCGTTTTTTTTCGTGGAAAATAGGAAATGGAGAAAAGAAAAATGTATATATATCTGTGTGATATGTTATTGGCGCTCTTGGCCTAGTACTCACAATGTCGGTAAGATCGTGTTGAAATACCACTGTGGTCACTTGTTCTTGTATACCCCTGCGGGATAATAATAATAATAATAATAATAATAATAATAATAATAATAATAATAATTGCGCGTCGCTTATGCAAGTGTACGGAGAGTTTCAATTAGGGTATGTGATGCTACGCTGTCTGAATGTGGCGCTCCGTCTGTGAATTGGTATGAGAAGTAATGATGGCCGCTGGTCGTGGTCACGTGTTAATTAGCCTGAAGCGATATCTTGTAATCGTATCCTGTGGGCGTGGTCAGATACTGACTGCGGGCCGCTCCACCTTGGAACGTGCTGTATCTAGGCAACGTACGTTGTGTATTCTCATACTCTCGTCTGACAGGTCGCTT
The DNA here is from genome assembly GCA_946902985.2 of Meconema thalassinum. Taxonomy (NCBI): domain Eukaryota; kingdom Metazoa; phylum Arthropoda; class Insecta; order Orthoptera; family Tettigoniidae; genus Meconema; species Meconema thalassinum. Next base: position 199,756,540 of record OX336395.1, read on the forward strand.
GGCTGATAGAATGTACTTGTGTTGGAAAATAATGATGGCGGTAGTTTGTTGACATATGTACCCACGTGCTAACTGGGTGTCTCGTGTAAATATATTACCTTATTTCACTGTGTATGATCCTAATGTGCAAAAGTGTGTGTATTCTGTAGTATATGTATAGGATTACATCGGGTTTCCCAGTATAATTCATGTAAACTCTGCATGTTTTCCCGTGTAATCTATGCTATCCGTGGTTTACCTCTGCTACTCCAGGGAAATGTATAAATCGTCGGAGGGTTAGTGGTTAGCTTCCGTTCCCTATATAAGCTATAAATATGTCGGTTAGTATATTGCGGTCCTTGGTGTATTCTTGGAATACACGGTACGAGAGAATATAAAGTTTAATGTTTTTGCATGTTCCTTCCTTCCTCTTTGTCAAACACCAACAGTGATCATCTATTTTCTCTTTGATGGGCAATTCTCTTATATCTTTTATGAGTCTGTTCTAGATATATATATTCCATGACCCACCTAGCGTCATCTAGCAGAGAATCTCTGAAGCTCCTCAATTCTTCCTGGTGCAAGAGGATTTACTTATCCATCTGGCCACCAGATTTGCTACCATCGCCAGCTATTTTCTCCGTGAGCAAGAGAACTACGTCTCCTTTTTTACTCACCATGCTGTGCTAGTATCATCTGTTATCAACTCTTTGAAGACCGGCTCAGCAAGAGAAGATCAATTTTTTGTTGTAATGTTGGCTATGTTTATATGTTCTCCTTTTGTCTCCTACCCCCACTCCTTTTTTTCCCTGGTCCCTTCGTGTTCTGCTGAGTGGGTATCACTTGTGCGCCGGCCGTCGACTCAGTTAAGGCTCAACTAGAGCTAGCCTCCTGACCTAACGAGGCATTTTTTAAATTCCACGCCATGTGGTAGCTCTAACCAGCAAGGAGAACCTCACTTTCGCCATGCAGCAAAGTTAAGTACAAACTTCAAGTTTTAACCTCATCTTCATGATTTTAACGACTACATGCTTTTAACGATCTTTTATAGGTAGTGTGAAATTACTTATCTTGGGGCAAAAATCATCCTTCGCGGGATTTTCCATGTTGGGCTTTTGTCTAATCAAGCCAATCTTGGTGAAAAGCAGCATTTCTTATGCTTGCTAAATGAGAAATCTTCTCACCACGTGGGATATTATTTAATACCCGCTGTCTATAAATTACAAAGCAAGTTCCTCCGCTGGATTAACTCTGGCCCCATTTTTCTATTAAGATCGTTCTGGAACCTTCCAGATCTTGTACTCTATCTGCGGGTCTTGCCGTCAGGTATTTTTCACTCACTTGTGAAAATACTATTCAAAATGTGGAATCTTCCTTATAAATTACTGCAATAGCGAACTTTCGTCCACCGTTGGAATGTCCTATGGCGCATTTAATTGTAATTCCCAACTTTCTCAAGAAATAGACTCTCGCCTACCTAGTGCAACCAGTTCTCTCCATTATTGCAATAACTTTCTTTCCCATAAACTTTCGTGTCTCTACAGTGAACTTTTCATCTATTTAAAAGACTATAGTGAAAACTAGTGCTTGTCCCACTTTTCTACCACGTCGCGATCGTCCGGTTACATTAAATAAGTCCATGAACATTGATCCTAAATCCCAATGATCTTTCCTCAACCTACTACTAACAAACCATATCAATAAAATTGTAACTTTTCTATAAGGTGTCACTCACGAAGTGCCCTTCCATTTTGTTGATTTATCATTAATTAATTACTGTATAACTACGTGTTTTATACACGGTTCAAACTTACCTTGTTTCTTCCCTATAATCAGGGAAAACAATTCTTTCAACTCTTGAGTGAGTTATTTATGGGTTTCACGAAATGGAATCTGCCCCATTTGGCTCGTGATTCCTACTTAAACATAGGAAGTCTAGAACTTTCCTTTTGACTTTCTCTTCAGGTTTCACCGTAAGTGACCTGTTCTTTTTTGTATAATTGTTATAAAGTAATTCTGCTTAAATATAAGAAGTTGTAGGAACTTCTATCTTATTCTTCATGTTTTTCTTATTGTTATTTTCGAATTTGTCACTCTCTCTAGAACATTCTCTCAAGAATTTCTTAAAGTACACTCTTTGTACTCAATTTAATGTTTAAACTTTAATTACTACATTTGTCTTTTTTAAATCTTATAAAGATTTTAGGACACATATAAGGTTTGAAACCTCATAAATTGTCAATTGCCTGGAGCAACCGTCAAATGCTTTCTGAAGTCTGTGACCCAAAAATTGTTAAACAAATTGAAATTATATATTTGTTAAAGTTGTCAACTTCTTTTGAATTGTTAAATAAATTAAGCGTTTATTTTCGCTTTTTCATTTTTCTAATACTACGGTTAGGCAAGATCCGGTCTTCCTTGACTCTCCCTACTCAATGCCATTAAACCTATTGATAGGGCTTTCACCACTTGTTGCATTTGAGCAAAAACTCTTAGTGGTAACCTTGTTAAAAGTTCTCTTAGCTTTAAAAGCTAATTCTAACTGGCCAGTAAGGCAAGTACAGCTCGCTACGCCAGCTACCTGCTTGTGGAGATCCTCTCCAAAATCTTATGGTCAGTTTTCAAAAAGATAAGTGTTTCTCTTTGCCTAAACTTTTAGTCGGCTACTGGCTGGTTAAAAGCTTAGCCATTTCCAAATGCAACTATTGGTTCATTTACCAAATTCATTTTCAAAGGCATAATTCCTTTATCACCATCCTTTTTGGAAGCACTTGGTCACTGTTCAGGAAGCTTATAACTTCGAAAACTGGAAATACCAAACTTGATTCAAATTATTGGCATTCTTCGAATTACTTTGCAAAAACGAATTTCTTTGAAAAGACATACAATAAATATGTCACTTTCAGTCATGCCAGACCAACACCCTTACCCATAGTAGTTTTATGCCTGCTTGAGAGGGAATATACTAAGGCCACTCTCCAGCAGACCGCCCAAGTTCTAGCTGTGTTTCCCGTCAGCTTGGACCAAGCCCTTACCCACTTTAGGTATCCGAGAGCGGATTTGCGGTGGCAACCGCCTCTGAGTGTATTTAAAGCTAAATTTATAATTTTTGTGGAACTCTCATCCTATTTCTCTATCCTTTTTCTCCAGTCCGAAACCCACTTCCTTTTCTTAATCATCTTCCCTTGGTGGGTGGGTTATTCCTCAGCCAATAATCTACCCAGTCCTCCTCCGCTCTATGTAGGCCGCGAAATTAATTTCGTAGTTTAGTGGACTGTACCTATGCCCTATTTGTGTAATATATATATATAGTATCATGTGTATGAAAGTTCTCCAAAGTCTAGGGGAGTGTCCGGTGTTTCCTCCTTAATACGGAAATGTATGTGTGTGTAGATCATTACCTTTGTAAGACGGAAAGTTTGTGTAGTTGTCTTTTCCACTCTACCTGTTGGAAATATATATATACTGTATATGTATGTCCATCGTTCACTGCCTAAAATGGGTATTTGGAGCGTCCGGCGTTATCCCCTGTGTATGGCGGAAAATCACGCCGGTAAACATTTGTACCTGTGTAAGACGGAAAATATTATAATCGTGTTTCCCGCCCTGTATACAATGATACTGTATCCGTGTATCTGTGAATGAACTATTAATGGTGCGCGTGTTAGTGTAATAATGGAACTGTGTGCATTGGTATGTCTATATAAATACCGCTGGAAAAATTCCTATGTGTACTGGAGAACTGTGTGAGTGTGAGACTGTAAATGATGCTAAGAAGGGAATATGTTTTCCAAATGTGTAATATGTTTGCGTTTGAAAGTGTTTTTGGGACGTGTAATTTTAATAGAATCCATTTTGCCTCTAATTATTGTTTCCTCATGATTATACTATAGGAAAGGTGTGGAGTGTCTTGCACTGTGGATGCAAACATGGCAACTTAGTGTGCTAATCGCACAAACGTAAGAAACTCTACGTCCTTCCTTATATGGCGATATTTATTCTTCATTGTGTTTGCAGGCGGGATTATTTAACGTATAAAATACGAGCAGTCCTACGAAAACTTAGAATAAATATGTGCCCAATCGTTAATTCTAATATATTATATTACTAATATATTGTGTAATATATATATATATATATTAATTTATTACTTTATTATGTAGGCGCTCTACCTGTTACTGTATACTGTAATAAGTGTGTATTACATGTTCATGGCGCGTATTTCGCCTTGGCTTGCCTTTTATCGTCATGCTGGACGATAATTCCCTGTATTTTGTGTAAAATGATCTTCAGTCGGTCGTCTATCTGACCGCTGGCTGAGTTGATTGTATGTGTGAATGTCTGGATGTGACCTTTAATACATGTGTAAAATTTCTAATGTGTCGGTCTAATGTGTGTATGTCCGCGTGATTTGATTGAATCTTTCTGTGATATCGTATGTGTACTCCAGTGGAATGATACTGAATACGCTCGGCTGTGTACGTGTGTTGAGCGCGTGGCTAGTAACGGGTAGTCTGTCTACCGGAAGGATAGTGTTGAGTCAGCTGAGTGACTCGCGTTACAATTGTCGGCTGTGGCAGTGTGTTGACCTAAGCTTACTGCCGTGCTGTCTAGAAACATGTGTTCATGCTGCAATACAAGTATAAAATATTTCCTGGAAACTCCTAACCTACATGGACAAGTTATCATGCAGATACATAAAATACCACATTGAACATTGTACCAAGGGTAGGTGTAGGAACGTTGGCGGGGGTGGGGATTTGTGTTTGATGTAGTAAAGGAACCTGGGTTCGATGTACAGGTCTAATTGTAAAATGTATGTTGGCGTAGTGTGGGAATGCAGTTTGGCAAACGTGTTAAGTTGTAAATGTAGGTCTGCAAACTTGTAGTTTAACGCATGGGCCGTGTATATTAATGCAGCTTTAAGTGAATTGGGCATTCAAGTGTAAATACAATGTCTGCCTCAGCGTCCTGGGAGGCGATCAGTTTGACTCCCTGGCGGTTATATCTATGGGGTCTGAGCTGGGCTGTGGGACACATGTAGCTGAATTATAGTTATGTTCAGCTTACGTATGCATGGCCCGCATTCTCTCTATATATATATATACATATGTGTGTGTGTGTATCTGTGGGTCGTGGCCATGACTAGGGATTGGATACTGTTTTATCCATAATGTGTAGGTATTCGAATGTGTTGGCCATCATGTGCCCTATATGTTAATGCCTATTGTGTGTGGTTCTGCGGTCCTGGGTTTGGTTCACATTGCGCTCGTACCTATTTAGGTCTAGTGGAGCTATGGGACAAACATAATTCGATCATATGGGTATTGAGCCGCACATGTTCGCTAACGAGCTGTTTATAACTATCATGGAGTGCCATATATTGCACCCTTATATGCTGGAGGGTCGTGTTGGTCGGGAATGGACCATATACTATGTTGATTCGGTCGTGAATTTGGCTAGTCTTTATATGTTTTGCGTGCAGCTCCTTGTGAATATTATGTAAGTGTTTGTGTGCACGTTTGAGTAATGCTTTTCTGATATCTGAAGGGGTGAGCATGTATCTAATCTGTGCCGCGCCTACTCTCGTGTGCAGTGTCTGTATGTGGGATTGCACCCTCTGCATTCGGTTTTGGCGGCTCTGTAATAGTGTAAATAGTAAGGGCGATGTTCTATCGCTCTGAGCGAAGTGTACCCTCCCCTGTTTACGTGGTAACCCTGTGGATTCGGTATGAGGTGGCATAGTGTGTAACTGTGTAATAACTGGGCGTGAATCTTTGTAAGGGTTGTGTAAGGGCTTGATTTCCCCTCGTGTCATTTGATTTATGAAAGGGCAATTATGTGCGGGGCTATTAAAACCGTAGCAGGTGCGCTAACAATTTTAGGCAAGTTCTATACTGAAATATATATAGTCTATATGTGTCTGAGGGCGCTGTGCTAAAGAGCACGTGTTAGTCGCCTCTATCTAACTGGGGTTGGGTGGGAGGGTAGTTAATTATGTACCTTGCTTGCCTAGTTCGCTGCCGCGATATTTTACTCTGATTTTTTTGTAACCTTGGGCTTGGCGTTTGCTTTGCTAAATCGTACTCCGGGTTCCTACTGCGGGATTAGTTGTATTAACCCCCTTAAAATAAAGTAGCCCGTGCCTCCACCATTTGTATGGCCCTGGAAGGGCTTTTACAATGTAGTAGGGGAGCAAGGCGGTTTCTAACCAGTGTCATGGCCGCCGCGTGAGTCCAAGCCAATATCTCGTGAACCCAAGGTTGAATGTTGACAAATGAGGTGTCGTTGGACTCGAGCCGACGAGGTCTTTGCTATGGACCACACGTTATATTTAAAAAGAATGAAAATTTGAAAAGACATAAATTTTTATTTTTTTATTTTGGAAACTGATACGTTGACAAATAAGTTTGTTTGACATAAATGAACGGTACCTATTCCTCTACCATGAAAATAAATGTCAACTCTCTACGAAAAAAAAGCTAGGCATTTTTTTTAAATAAAAGAGTGTTTGTAGACAGAGAGCCGGTAGCGATTGACGTATGTTACAACGAGGCTATGACTGAGCATGGTGAATACTGGAAATGGCTATTTCGACGGGGGCGATGTATGGCAAAACGAGGGATTGCTTTTCGATATTTTTTCCTATGACGAATGAATGAAGGCGAATATTTTGAAATGTGACAAGCATGCTAAGATTTTTTACCCCTGAAGGGGATCTTTAACGTTTTAGATAACGGTGCTGAGTGAGATCGCTCTCTGACACAACAGACGGTTGTAGGATATGACCAAGTGATTCTTAGACGTTGGCGATCTCGGTGACCGTGCCCGGAAGAAATGAATACCTAATTTGGTGGGATGGCGGGGGCAGCTTATGACGGTTGGTTTTGTGATATTTCCTATGATGGATAGAGGTGAATATTTGAAATGTGTTAAGTGTGCTAGGAATTTTTTAACCCTGGAGGGCATCTTTAACAGGCTAGTAAACGGTAATAAGCGAGGCTCCTGTCTGGCACAGTAAATGGTTTTAGAATATGGAAACCTATAACATTTGCTCGACCAAGTCATGTGCATGTATGCAAAGAGCCAAAACGGTAAGGTCATTGGCCTGAAATGTTATAAACTAAATATTGAACTGGGTCAAGTCATGTGTTTTAGTATGAAAGTATGTGGTTAACATGATCATGTATTGAGGATGGCCGCTTGCTAGTAATCATTATTACAGTAAAACGTTTAATAATAATAATAATACTAATAATAATAATAATAAGACACACACACATGTTTTGAATGCTAACACGCACACAGTCCAGCTCACTGGCGACTGAATATTGTACCAAGCCAGAGGACTCGTGAGAGCTGTTGCTGGTGCCGACGAGGCCGGAATGTCTACGTCAGTAGGAAATGTGATATCAGCTTACTTGCCTCGTGGCGACTAGAGGTGTATAAGAAGCAGCCATTTTGATTCCTTATTAAAAACATGAAACTAGTATAAGGTACACGAATCTTATTCAGAATGAGGAATGTGAAGAGGCGGGGGAACACGTGCGAGAGAGAGACAGAGAACTATTCAAGGTCAAAACGCTGAGATAATACAACTTATTCTGCTGCTAGGCTAACTGACAACGATTGTGTTAGTCATGAACTTGCCATTTTAGCACACGGACGTATACAGTAGAGCTGTGGAAGAAAAAATCCTTTTATTTTTCGGTAAGTACCTATGAATGATTATTTTAATAATGTCATGCTAATGAACCTTAAATTTGTAGTAAGTGATTAGGTAATTATTGATTTTTTAAATTTATTTATTTGCAGATAACCGGTATATCTTACATGTCTGAGATACAAGAAACCAGTTTACTTTTGAGCCCACTAGAAGGAAACAGCAACAAGCCACTGCAAGTGAATGTGGGATAATTTTTTTAAACTAACTTGTTTCATTATTGTGTTTCATATTTTATTTTATGAAATGCATGTACTAACCTGAATTTAGATATTTTTAACGGTTTATTTTATTTATTTTTAGAAACTTGGAAAGAAAAGCCTTACCGCCGTAGCAGTCGCTGAAAACCCGAGACGCAGTAAAGTGCAACCATTGTTTCCAGGCAGTGAACTATTAAAAATTCAGGTAAGCCAAATATAAAATGCTATTCCATTTTACCACTACTGAAAACTCGTAGGCAAAAAATTCATTACCTCTACATGACTAGGACGATGATTGCTTTCTTGATTAATGACTATGTATTGGCAACCGGTACAAGACCATATTGGTTGTTTACCGGGAAAGTACAAGGCCATATTGGATTTTGTAAAAAACAAAAATTTTAATTAAACTGACGTGTCGTTCCCTATAATAATAATAATAATATAATATTGATAATAATATTAATATCGTATGGCCTCGGGTGCCGGGTGCAAGCTTTGTTATTTGACACACATAAGGTAGCTTGCATGTCAAATTTAGTTGTTCCTTGACTATGAAAGTCAAGGAGGTTAGATGATAGATATCTATTCTCCTTAAACTCTATAGCGCTTTCTAGTAGAAAATGAGGACTTTGTACCCTATGAACTCAACGAATATTCACAGGTTTGAACATGATAATCTGAACAAAATGACATGACATTATTATTTTTTGTTTAAGTATTGGTTAAAGGGGAATGTAAATGACTGCAGCTTTATAAAAAGGAAATAAGTACATGGGTTACTGTTAGTGACGACATACAGTTTATTATAATTTTATGGTGTTTTGATATATTAATGACAATTAACGTTAAAGTTTTATTTACAAGTATTGATTGATTGATTGATTGATTGATTGAGTGAGTGATTGGTTATTTTGTTTGCTTTTAGGTGTCGTCATGCGCCATTAACGTAATGAACAGACAGTGAACAAGCATACATTGTGCTTTAAAGTACTCTGTGCAACGTTAATAACTTACAATAAGAAAAAGTTTTATTATAACACATGGCGTTAGTACCAAATACAACAAGTGAGCAAGTTGGTTTACCACGTGGGTTAAATTTAAAATCAGAACATGATCGTTGGTTAACATTTGAATCCGGGCCTGTAGGCTTTTTGTCGACACATGAACTTGCAAAAGCCGGGTTTTTAAATTGAACCGAGAAGAGGTGGTGCGCTGTGTGTTTTGTCGTATTGAACTTTCACACTGGGAAGAAGGGGATGATCCCTTTAGAGACCATTTGCGATGGTCTCCTTGTTGTCCTTACATGCTTGGAAATCAAGTGGGTAACATAGCCGTGTATCCATTTTACCGAACCACAAGACCATTGGCCGCTACTTACGTTGCTGAATCACAAATAAATAATAATAATAATAATAATGTATGCCCAGCCAACAACGGTAGTGTCGATATATGTGGTCCATATGCCGTAGACAGTGTTGAATTGGCATGTGCTTTTGAAAAATTGGGAGTTTGCAAGACTAAAGCACTAGCACACCCAGAGTACAGCTCTGTTGAAAAACGTTTAGAATCTTATAAAAATGTTTGGCCATTAATATTAAAACACCTTACCAAACAGCTAAGTGAAGCTGGATTTTTTATACTGGTGATGGGGATAAAACAATATATTTTTATTGTGAATTTGCTTTAAAGGATTGGCAAATGACTGATGACCCTTTTGTGCAACACGCTCCTTGGTTACCTAACTGTAAATACATGGTGTTGCTTAAAGGTCAGGAATTTGTGAACACTATTCGTAAAGAAAACGTGATTGCAGCACAAGACATAAAAGTGCATTTAGAATTAGAACACGCGGAGCAAATACATGAGGCTGAAAAAAGAAAGACTTGTCTCTCGAACAGATACAAAAGTGTGACCAACAATTATGTAAAATTTGTTATCAAGATGAACTAGGTGTTGTAGTTTTGCATTGTGGACACATGATAGCCTGTGTCAAGTGTGCATTAGAACTCAACACTTGTGCTATATGCAGAAAAGCAGTATCTGCTACAGTTAGGGCATTTCTTGCATAAGTAGTATAATTTATTAGCAATGCATAGTGCAAAATCCCTAATTGCACAATATTATTAAAGCTGTTTTAGAGTGTAATAGATATGCTTTTCTTTTGTTTATAGACTACTACAATGAATGTTTTGAATGCTGTGGGTCAAGCATGTGGCTTAGAGACAAAGAAGCTCAGCGAATTGCCAACGCATATTCCATTCCGCATTATCAAGATTCGGAAATTGAAAACAGCATATGGTGATCGTGTACTTTGTGGATGTGAAAACTTTGAGACATTTCTGCCTACACGGTTTAATGATATGTCGGAGAGTGTTTTTGATGAAGTCAATAATGCTGTACAACCTGTACACTTAATTTATGAAGGTTTTAAAAACATTAGGTGCATGGTCCGTTTTAATTAAATGAAAAAAACAAAAACAAATGTGAAATAATAATGGAAAATATAAGTAATGACAATGGACTGAAAGAAAAAAAATATGTGTATAGAATAATAATGTTTTAGTTTTTAGTATTGTCTTAAAAATATTATCATGAAACAAAAAAAATGTATATAAAGTTTGTAAATAAATGCAAAATGATGTTACAATGTTGTTTTATTTTATACAAAGTTAGAATATTTAACATTGCAGAGTATACATGATTATGACAATAGAAGCACACTTAATACAACTCTTTCTCTCTTTACAATAGTCTGTTATAGTTTTTAAACACAAGGCTTGTTGTAGATCTTTTTATAGCAATGTCCATTCACTGTTGTTTTCAAGAACTGGGGAAGCCGCAATGGTTTTCTAGGCATAAAAACCTTATTGTTATTACTATTTAGTCATTTCGATCCTCTTGCAATACTACGGTACCTTTTTGCATATCAAGAGCAGATGACCTAGTTGTTCCACTCCTTAAAACGACAACAACAACAACAACAACAACAACAACAACACTACCTCTTGCATAGTTTGTGACGTTGATGGCTCTTGCGGTGTGGAAGACGGATTAAACATAACTTTTAGAACAGGGGTTAAACGTTGCTCATTAAACAATCCACTATTTTGAGTAGCAATATGGTTTTCTTGATTTTTTTGTCGACGGCAACTGTGTTTCATGCAGTACACTACATTGATGATCACTGACACTTAAAACCTCACTATTTTTTACTTTTTAGGTCACCACGGCAATGCTTGGAACGTTGTTTTGAACAGCGCCAAATAACAGTTCCGTTTTTATTGGTTCGTTTCACAATATATGAATATCCTTTATAGTATGCATAAGGCTTACCATACCTAGTCACTGATATTTCCATGTCAACTGTCAAGCATAGACTAAGCTCTAGTAAAGTCAACTTGGTAATAAGAATAATAGTTTAATGTGAGAGCAAATATGGATCCAAAGAGCTCAGGTAAAAGTGGAAGCAAATAAGCAAATATAAGAACCAAGAATGGGGGTAAAAGTGGTCGCAAAGTGGTAGAGCCTTTACACAATAATTTTAGCACGACGTAGCTCTTGTTCAATTTCTTTGATTTCCCAATCGTGACCGGTATGCCCAGTTTGTTGTAAAGCATGCAAGTGTCGAAGCCGTTGAATTAGCTTACTGGGTTTGTTCCAGTATACAAATTTAACAAATGAATTTTTAGGTGTAAACAAAGCATTACCATTATCATCATCATGATCATCATTATCATCATGACCATTATCACTATTACTATATAGTCCTTTTTGATCCTCTTGCAATACCACTTCATTTATAGTCTGCGTTGATTTTGATAGTGTTAAAGGTTTCTTGGACGTTGAAAACTGTCTTAACATGACTTTTTGAGGACATGATAAGTCCTCTTGAACAAACACTGCACTATTTTTAGCCGCAATATCGTTTTCTTGAGCTTGCTTTTTAGCATTTTGATAATTGTTTGTAAACAGCAACCGTGGTTCGTTTGGAGCACTACATTGATGAACACTCACACATAAAACCTTTCCATTTTTACTTTTCAGATTGCCTCGACATTTTGTTGACCTCTCTTTTGAGCATCGCCAGAATATTATTCCTTTCGCATTCTGACGATTATAGTTATAAGAGTAGCCTTGATAGAGTGCACGTTGCCTACCTTTGTTGGTTGTAGTAAGTTCCATAGTAGTTACTGACCTGTCAGTACGATGTTCACACTACAAAGGTTACAACTGTTTTGCTGATGGAGTGACCTACCATAAGCTTATATATTGGCTTATGTGTTGGCTTTTTGTGTTGTGTCGACACTTGCATGCTTTACAACAAACTGGGCATACCGGTCACGATTGGGAAATCAAAGAAATTGAACAAGAGCTACGTCGTGCTAAAATTATTGTGTAAAGGCTCTACCACTTTACGACCACTTATACCCCCACTCTTGGTTCTTATAATTGCTTATTTTCTTCCACTTTTACCTGAGCTCTTTGGATCCATATTTGCTCTCACATTAAACTATTATTCTTATTACCAAGTTGACTTTACTAGAGCTTAGTCTATGCTTGACAGTTGACATGGAAATATCAGTGACTAGGTATGGTAAGCCTTATGCATATTATAAAGGATATTCATATATTGTGAAACGAACCAATAAAACGGAACTGTTATTTGGCGCTGTTCAAAACAACGTTCCAAGCATTGCCGTGGTGTCCTAAAAAGTAAAAATAGTGAGGTTTTAAGTGTCAGTGATCATCAATGTAGTGTACTGCATGAAACACAGTTGCCGTCGACAAAAAAAATCAAGAAAACCATATTGCTACTCAAAATAGTGGATTGTTTAATGAGCAACGTTTAACCCCTGTTCTAAAAGTTATGTTTAATCCGTCTTCCACACCGCAAGAACCATCAACGTCACAAACTATGCAAGAGGTAGTGTTGTTGTTGTTGTCGTCGTCGTTTTAAGGAGTGGAACAACTAGGTCATCTGCTCTTGATATGCAAAAAGGTACCGTAGTATTGCAAGAGGATCAAAATGACTAAATAGTAATAACAATAAGGTTTTTATGCCTAGAAAACCATTGCGGCTTCCCCAGTTTTTTAAAACAACAGTGAATGGATATTGCTATAAAAAGATCTACAACATGCCTTGTGTTTAAAAACTATAACAGACTATTGTAAAGAGAGAAAGAGTTGTATTAAGTGTGCTTCTATTGTCATAATCATGTATACTCTGCAATGTTAAATATTCTAACTTTGTATAAAATAAAACAACATTGTAACATCATTTTGCATTTATTTACAAACTTTATATACATTTTTTTTGTTTCATGATAATATTTTTAAGACAATACTAAAAACTAAAACATTATTATTCTATACACATCTTTTTTTCTTTCAGTCCATTGTCATTACTTATATTTTCCATTATTATTTCACATTTGTTTTTGTTTTTTTTTCATTTAATTAAAACGGACCATGCACCTAATGTTTTTAAAACATTCATAAATTAAGTGTACAGGTTGTACAGCATTATTGACTTCATCAAAAACACTCTCCGACATATCATTAAACCGTGTAGGCAGAAATGTCTCAAAGTTTTCACATCCACAAAGTACACGATCACCATATGCTGTTTTCAATTTCCGAATCTTGATAATGCGGAATGGAATATGCGTTGGCAATTCGCTGAGCTTCTTTGTCTCTAAGCCACATGCTTGACCCACAGCATTCAAAACATTCATTGTAGTAGTCTATAAACAAAAGAAAAGCATATCTATTACACTCTAAAACAGCTTTAATAATATTGTGCAATTAGGGATTTTGCACTATGCATTGCTAATAAATTATACTACTTATGCAAGAAATGCCCTAACTGTAGCAGATACTGCTTTTCTGCATATAGCACAAGTGTTGAGTTCTAATGCACACTTGACACAGGCTATCATGTGTCCACAAGGCAAAAATACAACACCTAGTTCATCTTGATAACAAATTTTACATAATTGTTGGTCACACTTTTGTATCAGTTCGTGAGACAAGTCTTTTTTTTTCAGCCTCATGTATTTGCTCCGCGTGTTCCAACTCTAAAGGCACTTTTATGTCTTGTGCTGCAATCTCGTTTTCTTTACGAATAGTGTTCACAAATTCCTGACCTTTAAGCAACACCATATATCTACAGTTAGGTAACTAACAAGCATGTTGCACAAAAGTGTCATCAGTCATTTGCCAATCCTTTAAAGCAAATCCACAATAAAAACATATTGTATAATCCCCTTCACCAGTATAAAAAATCCAGCTTCACTTAGCTGTTTGGTAAGGTGTTTTAATATTAATGGCCAAACATTTTTATAAGATTCTAAACGTTTTTCAACAGAGCTGTACTCTGGGTGTGCTAGTGCTTTAGTCTTGCAAATTCCCAATTTTTCTAAAGCACATGCCAATTCAACACTGTCTATGGCATATGGACCACTTATATCGACACTACCGTTGTTGGCTGGTAATACATCATTATTATTATTATTATTTATTTGTGATTCAGCAACGTAAGTAGCGGCCAATGGTCTTGTGGCTCGGTAAAATGAATACGCGGATATGTTACCCACTTGTTTTCCAAGCATGTAAGGACAACAAGGAGACCATCGCAAATGGTATCTAAAGGGATCATCCCCTTCTTCCCAGTGTGAAAGTTCAATACGACAAAACACACAGCGCACCACATCTTCTCGGTTCAATTTAAAAAACCCGGCTTTTGCAAGTTCATGTGTCGACAAAAAGCCTACAGGCCAGGATTCAAATGTTAACCAACGATCATGTTATGATTTTAAATTTAACCCACGTGGTAAACCAACTTGCTCACTTGTTGTATTTGGTACTAACGCCATGTTTTATAATAAAACTTTTTCTTATTGTAAGTTATTAACGTTGCACAGAGTACTTTAAAGCACAATGTATGCTTGTTCACTGTCTATTCATTACGTTAATGGCGCATGACGACACCTAAAAGCAAACAAAATAACCAATCACTCAAACAATCAATCAATCAATACTTGTAAATAAAATTTTAACGCTAATTGGCTTTAATATATCAAACAACATAAAAATTGTAATAAACTGTATGTCGTCACTAACAGTAACCCATGTACTTATTTTCTTTTTATAAAGCTGCAGTCATTTACATTCCCCTTTAACCAATACATAAACAAAAAATAATAATGTCATGTCATTTTGTTCAGATTATCATGTTCAAACCTGTGAATATTCGTAGAGTTCATCAGGTACAAAGTTCCTCATTTTTCTACTAGAAAGCGCTATAGAGTTTAAAGAGATTAGATATCTAACATCTAACCTCCTTGACTTTCATAGTCAAGGAACAACTATATTCGACATGCAAGCTACCCTCTGTGTGTCAAATAACAAAGCTTGCACCTGACACGCGAGGCCATACGATATTAATATTATTATTATTATTATTATTATTATTATTATTATTATTATTATTATTATTATTATTATTATTATTATTATTATAGGGAACGACACGTCAGTTAAATTAAAATTTTTGTTTTTGCAAAATCCAATATGGCCTTGTACTATCCCGGTAAGCAACCAATATGGTCTTGTACCGGTTGCCAATTCATAGTCATTAATCAAGAAAGCAATCATCGTCCTAGTCATGTACAGGTATTGAATTTTTAGTCTACGAGTTTTCAGTAGTGGTAAAATGGAATAGCATTTTATGTTAGGCTTACCTGAGTTTTAAATAGTGGAAACAATGGTTGCACTTGACTGCGTCTCGGGTTTTCAGCGACTGCTACGGCGGTAAGGCTTTTCTTTCCAAGTTTCTAAAAATAAATAAATAAATAAAATAAACCGTTATTAATACCTAAATTCAGGTTAGTACATGCATTTCATAAAATAAAATATGAAACAAAAAATGAAACAAGTTAGTTTAAAAAAATAATCCCACCTTCACTTGCAGTGGCTTTTTGCTGTTTCCTTCTAGTGGGCTCAAAAGTAAACTGGTTTCTTGTATCTCAGACATGTAAGGTATACCGGCTATCTGCAAACAAATAAATTAAAAAAATCAATAATTACCTAATCAAAAACTACAAATTTAAGGTTCATTAGCATGACATTATTAAAATAATCATGCATAGGTACTTACCGAAAAATAAAAGGATTTTTCTTCCACAGCTCTACTGTATACGTCCGTGTGCTAAAATGGCAAGTGCATGACTAACACAATCGTTATCAGTTAGCCTAGCATCAGAAAAAGTTGTGTTTTCTCAGCGTTATGACCTTGAATGGTTCTCTGTCTCTCTCTCGCACGTGTTCCCACGCCTCTTCACATTCCTTAATCTGAATAAGATTCGTGTACCTTATACTAGTTTCATGTTTTTAATAAGGAACCAAAATGGCTGCCTCTTATACACCTCTAGTAACCACGAGGCAAGTAAGCTGATATCACACTTCCTGCTGACGTAGACATTCCGGCCTCGTCAGCACCAGCAACAGCTCTCACGAGCCCTCTGGCTAGGTACAATATTCAATCGCCAGTGAGCTGGACTGTGTGTGTGTTAGCATTCAAAACATGTGTGTGTCTTATTATTATTATTATTATTATTATTATTATTATTATTAAACGTTTTACTGTAATAATGATTACTAGCAAGCGGCCATCCTCAATACATGATCATGTTAACCACATACTTTCATACTAAAACACATGACTTTACCCAGTTCAATATTTAGTTTATAACATTTCAGGCCAATGACCTTACCGTTTTGGCTCTTTGCATACATGCACATGACTTGGTCGAGCAAATGTTATAGGTTTCCATATTCTAAAACCATTTGCGGTGCCAGACAGCAGTCTCGCTTATTACCGTTTATTAGCATGTTAAAGATCCCCTTCAGGGGTAAAAATTCCTAGCACACTTAACACATTTCAAATATTCACCTCTATCCGACATAGGAAATATCACAAAACCAACCGTCATAAGCTGCCCCCGCCATCCCACCAAAATAGCTATTCATTTCTTCCGGGCACGGTCACTGAGATCGCCAACGTCTAAGAATCACTTGGTCATATCCTACAACCGTCTGCTGTGTCAGAGAGCGATCTCACTCAGCACCGTTAACTAAACCGTTAAAGATCCCCTTCAGGGGTAAAAATGCTTGTCACATTTCAAAATATTCGCCTTCATTCATTCGTCATAGGAAAATATATCGAAAAGCAATCCCTCGTTTTGCCATACATCGCCCCCGGCGAAATAGCCATTTCCATTATTCACCATGCTCAGTCATAGCCTCGTTGTAACATACGTCAAGCGCTACCGGCTCTCTGTCTACAAAACCTCTTTTATTAAAAAAAAAATGTTAAATAAAAATTAAATGCCCAGCTTTTTTTGTTCTAGAGAAATGACATTTATTTTCATGGTAGAGGGGGTAGGGACCTTCCATTTATGTCAAACAAACTTATTTGTCAACGTATTAGTTTCCAAAATAAATAAAAAATTTAAGTCTTTTCACAAAAATCTCAAAAAATAAAAAAGTTTTATTATAAAAAATAAAGATCTTAGAGACCATTGGTTTGAACTATTGAACAACGTTCTATCATGTTTGGTTTTCAAATTATCGCCTACTTTCAAAAACAAAATTTTTAATTTTTTTTAAATAGCGAGTGGTCTATAGGAAAGGGCATGGTGTAACTACAATAGTGAGGCGGATCGCTCCCTCTCTCTCGTGCGGATGACGTCACAACGGGAGCATTGCGTTCGGTGACACAGCACTCTGTTATGCGGCTGTGGTCATAATAATATAACTTGAAGGCATTAATAAAAGCATTTATTATAACACTGTACATACTTTGTATTGTAAACACTGATAATAATGTTGGTAATTATGAATACGGCGTACCTCTAAACAATAGGAATGGCCCTTTAACGAGATCCACTATTTTTTCACATTGGTGAATTTACACATTTTGCGATTCAATTTTCTCTGTGAATTGCCGAAACTTATTTTTCTGTTTAAGTCACGCAACCTAATATATGTTCGGGTTCGAGCTAAACAGTGAATAACCTCATATGCAATATTAATATGAGGCAATTTTCTCAAGGTCCTGCTGGTTAATTCATTGAATATAAACTTATCAGTTGATAGCGAATTGCCATGAAATTTATGAAACTCAGCGTCAATTGTCTTTGCAACTTCCATAATTTCATTAGAGGGATTTTCCCTTGAAATCTGGATCCAATCTGGGCCTTCTTTACTGGGTTCAAGTTCTTGAGATAATGTTCCCAAGTTTTTGTACTTATCCCTGAATCTGTGTGCTACATATCCTGTAATGTATTTTAAACCTTCGTGGTTCATTTCATCTTTAAAATCCGAGAGATCAAATTCATCGAACAATTCATTCTGATGATCGGTCATTTCAAACAAACTCATGTTCATTTCCTCAGTTTCGTAATTTGATTCAACAAATAAACTAGAAACTAGTCTTTCTTCATCAGGAGCATCCACGATATCAGGAATACGTTTGGCAACATTCACTAACGCAGTCTGCGAGAAACAGGTGTCAGTTTCTGTTTCTATTGGTTTAATCAGACACTTTTCGTCAATATCCTCCTCTGTACTTCTATTTACAGTAAAAATTGAAGCAGAGTGTTTGCCCAAAATGTACCATTTCAATCTATATTTAATGTCCAGAGGAGATGGGTGATCATTGGAGCCTCCCATTCCTCTAATATACGAGAAAAGGTTCTCCAAAATATCTTGATTTAGACGATAAGTTATTATGTACTCGACTTGGTACATCGGCTTCAAATATTTAAAAAGGTTAACTAGAGACGTGTTGCTTAGTAGAATTCCTTTTTGAAATGGGAGTAAGGCTTTATGTCGGCCAACTCTCATGGACGTTATCAACTCATTAACATTATTTAGCAAACTGATTTGCTTGTCTAAATCAGTACCAAATACATTTCTTTCAGAATGACTCCCAAATTTGTTCTTAGCATTAAATAAGTCAAACCAGCCATTTATTAATTTTATACATCTATCCGCTTCTTCCCAGTCAATGTTTTTCATCAACCCTTTCCCTCCACACCATTCAAGAGCCTTTGATACCTGGTTTGAAAGTACTTGAGCTGCAGGCCGAACTTTTTGTCTCTCTGAACCCTTTAAATCTAAATGATATCTGCTAATTTTGTGCGCAATAGTGAGTTCAG
The DNA here is from genome assembly GCA_946902985.2 of Meconema thalassinum. Taxonomy (NCBI): domain Eukaryota; kingdom Metazoa; phylum Arthropoda; class Insecta; order Orthoptera; family Tettigoniidae; genus Meconema; species Meconema thalassinum. The sequence continues at coordinate 199,775,667 of OX336395.1, forward strand.
AAGATGACATAGAAATTAGTAGTTCCAAACATTCCTTGTTCACTTTTTTCCCATTGAGCAGCACAAATCCCTGATCTAACAAATGATTTCTCACAAGTTTCAATAAATTAGGAATGTCTGCAAACACAAACACTTTTAATGAATCGTTTCTTGGATGATTGAAGAAACATTCCTTATTATGTCCAATATTAAGCTCTGACCACAAGCCCATATTCCCAGACCCCATATCACTTGTAATGGCTACATCAGTGAGGCCTGCAGAATGTAGATTCGATACTATTCCAAGAATAATATCTTTTTTCATTCTTTGGTCAAAGGCATAATAAAGAGGCTGCTTCCAGTGACCAATCAAACCTCGTGCCATGACAACTTGGCAAGTTTTGTGAGGGCCAATTTTCTGCTGGTTGCTTCTGTCGATACACATGCGATTTGAAATATAAATTTCGTCAAATGTCAATACAGTCAAGCGTTCCAATTCGGTTAGTCCTGCTGATTTATATTTCATTAGTTTCACAACATCTTGCAAAACACCCTGCTCTAAATTCAAACATTTAGCCCAATCACGTAACGTCGTCAGTCCTGGCAAGGGATAGTTATTAGCCCTTAAAAACCGGTAGGCTTTAGGGCTTAAACTTCTGAGTGATATAGCCGCCGCTATATCGTCAGAACACCAATTAATTTTCTTACGTTTCTCTGTACTTAATAAATGTTTTATTTGACCTGGAGTGAAGACTTTACCCAGTATCGTCTGAATTTCTTTGCAACGACTGTTCCTCAGATCGGCGATTTCTTTCTTCAACGCCGAATGGTCTGCACATAAATCATCGTACTTTTGTTTCCAAGCTTCGGATTCCTCACGTACCTCCTCAACTAATTTCTTCAAAGTGTTGACCTCATCTTCATGAGAACGAGTGCTTAAAAGGAAAGACATTCGTTGAATTATCAGGTTTATTTTTTGAACTTATATTGGAACTAGAGTAGCCTACGTTTCTATTCACAAGAGCAATATTTCTTCCATATGACCACTAAACTACGGCTGCATGAAGGTCAAGATTAGATTAATACTATAGCTACACCAGGCTTTAATTAAACTCATGATATCAATGTCTCAACGATCTGGTGAAAGCAGTGCTTTACTCCGCTAGTTACCTCTCTTCCAAGTATCATAATGAACCTTAGTTGTATTGAGCGTGTAAAATAAACAAATTTACCTTTTATTATTAAATGAGACTTCAATGTTCAAAAACAAAAAGAAGCTTACCTTATTAACTCCTTCGTATTCAAGCAGGTATGTTTAGATTGTATTCCTTCGGTGAGTGTTTCATTGTTATGTATAATTTCACTTATAACACTTTTACGACGCCTCTTTTCCAGCCTTATCGACCGACTTTCAGCTTCTTCCAGAGATCTTTTCCTTTTCCTTTGTGTAATTTGAGTGGATTTTGGTATGTTTTCAGTCGGAATGGCATCTAATTTTAAAGTTCTACTGTGCACTGGAGTATTATGCCCAACTCTAGGAATGGGTATTCCAAGATTCCGACACCTAGATATCAAGGGAAAGACTACAGCCGCTTTTGAAAGTTGAGATATTTGAATATCACGCTCCATTCCTTCCAGAAGGAAATGGAAATTTTATGCAGCTAAGAGCATGTCAAGTGACGTAGCAAGTAATAGCAGAGGTCGAGACTATTTGTTGATTAAATAGTTAGCCATGGAGTAGAGACTTGAGACTTGGATCAGATTACTGGCACGTCCAAATGAAAGAGAATGCACTTAGTATCAAGTAAATCGGACCAGGGATACCAGAGATATGAGGATTTCTAGATTTCAGCGTGATGCAGCGTGACCCTGACCGTTTTGAATAAAAGCCGGCCGGCCCAAGCAACATCAGCTCACTTCGAAACAAGCTCTTGCATAGCAAGGTGCTGCTACGCTGAGCCAAGGTACATGGTTGCCGGATCTACGCAGAAGTTATCTTCAAAATTGTGATAGTCACAAAAGTGCTGCGATACATGTGGAACTTGGTAAGTTTACGACAGAGAGAATCACTAAGGTGATTGATATTTTTCTACGGACACTGGTGAAATATTTTATTTCTACATGGACATATGCTAGACTTTGTCTAGAAAGTACTTTGTCACAGTCCAGTAATAATCTAATACTTGGATATTTTAGTCCAATTTAGTCAGTTTCATAATTTGTAACTTGATAACCACTCCGATCTTTCAGTATATTGAAGGCCAGTCTATCACGGTGTTGTTCATTAGCCGACAAAGGGAAACTATATGTTGCTTCGCGCATGATAGATGGTGATAAGCCATGCCCAGGGAACGATCTTCAGAACAGCCGTTGATTGGTTTAGGCTGTCAGTGTTTTCTTGTACTGAAAAGATTACCGTGAGTTATGTTACAACTGACATATTTGAGAATAGATCACTTAGATCTGACCCCATTTAAGCAAACTGTTATGGCGTTAACAGAAGCCAATATTAAAATGGATCAACAGTTACTTCAAACTTCAAGAGATATTACCACTATGTCTTGTTAGACAGATTGTGGGTATATAATGGCGGCCGATACGAGGATTAGACGTGCGTGTCCGATAGGGCATGTATCTGGATAAATCTGGTACAGACCAGGTTCACTACGCTTCAAGACCAACGAGAAATGTAAGCCACATTTTGACTTTATATTATGCCTAGCTAATTGGAACAAACTCATTTTCTGCAGATGACCAACACATTTATTTTTCTTCGTATTTAAATCTTGCAATGATTTACGCAAGACATATTAGAGTTATTCTGAGTATTTTCAGCACTCAGAACAGTTTAGGATCGATGACCGAGCAGAACGAGCATTTATTTGAATATTTCATATTTTTGGATAATCACGGAAAACAGCCGATGTAACTGTAAAAGTCAATAATTATTTTTGTTGAGAAATGGATATTTTATCTATATTCGAAGATTCGAACATGTGGATTCTCACATAATGAAATAATAATTAAATATATTTAAAATAATATAACTAATAATAATAATCCACTAATAATAATAATAATAATGATTTGCATAACTTTTCTAAATAATTCTTGGATCTTATATTTTCTAATAATCACATTTATTGAGAGAGAGCCTATGAAGTAGTTTAATAATTTCTACACACATCAAAAAAGTTTTGCATCACCTCGGTTCCCAGATCTCCGGCATATAGACGTTGACTGTGTATATTGTATCCAAGATACAGTCCCTTTGACTGTTCATAGATGTCACTAAAACTGCTCAAAGATGTAAACAACCATGCATGAGCAGGGCCTATTAGACGGAGGGGGTACGACAGCCGATCAGTTCCAGTCATTCCACCAGGACGAAGGTACGCTGCTCATGTTGTCTGTAGTTCTACCATGCCTAGAAGGTCAATACCGCAGTTCGATCGCGTCCGCATTGTTACTTTGTGTCAAGAAGGGCTCTCAACAAGGGAAGTTTCCAGGCGTCTCAGAGTGAACCAAAGCGATGTTGTTCGGACATGGAGGAGGTACAGAGATACAGGAACTGTCGATGACAGGCCTCGCTCAGGCCGCCCAAGGGCTACTACTGTAGTGGATGACCGCTACTTACGGATTGCCGCTCGGAGGAACCCTGACAGCAATGCCACCATGTTGAATAATGCGTTTCGTTCAGCCACAGGACGTCGTGTTTCAACTCAAACTGTGCGCAATGGGCTGCATGATGCGCAACTTCACTCCCGACGTCCATGGCGAGGTCCAGCTTTGCAACCCCGACACCATGCAGCGCGGTACAGATGGGCCCAACAACATGCTGAATGGACCCCACGGAATTGGCATCACGTTCTCTTCACCGATGAGTATCGCATATGCCTTCAACCAGACAATCGTCGGAGACGTGTTTGGAGGCACCCTGGTCAGGCTGAACGTCTTAGACACACTGTCCAGCGAGTGCAGCAAGGTGGTGGTTCCCTGATGTTTTGGGGTGGCATTATGTGGGGCCGACGTACGCCACTGGTGGTCATGGAAGGCTCCGAAACGGCTTTACGATACCTGAATGACATCCTCCGACCCATAGTGCAACCATATCGGCAGAATATTGGAGAGGCATTTGTCTTCATGGACGACAATTCTCGACCTCATCGTGCACATCTTGTGAATGCGTTCCTTCAAGATAACGACATCGCTCGACTACAGTGGCCAGCATGTTCGCCAGACATGAACCCTATCGAACATGCCTGGGATATGTTGAAAAGGGCTGTTTATGGACGTCTTGACCCACCAACCACTCTGAGAGATTTACGCCGAATTGTCGTTGAGGAGTGGGACAATTTGGACCAACAGTGTCTTGATGAACTTGTGGATAGTTTGCCACGGCGAATACAGGCATGCATCAATGCAAGAGGACGTGCTACTGGGTATTAGAGGTAGTGGTGTGTACTGCAATCTGGACCACAAATGCTGAAAGTCTAGCTGTATGATGGTACAACATGCAATGTGTGGGTCTCATGAGCAATAAAACGAGCTGAAATGTTGTTTGTGTTGATCTCTATTCCCTTTGTATTTAACGGTTCCGGAACTCTTGGAACCTAGGTGATGCAAAACTTTTTTTGATGTGTGTAGTTTGGAACAGGTGATTTTCCGAAGGAGAGTGGTTAGCGCAAGCCCGCATTCAACCAACATGACAGTTCTGGTTGAACAGTTAATATTTGCAATGAGCAAAGTATATTTTTCAGATAACACGGAGAGGCATGAAACGGGAAGCAAATGATATTTGTATCAATTAGGATATTTTTGTATTTATATAAAATCATGACGTAGATACACATTCGAAAGTGAAATAAAGAGTATCATAAGTATGGTAACTTCACGGGTTGAACTGAATGGTAAAATAAAATAAACTTGTAAGTTTATAAATCTTCCAGTGTTGATAACAAGCAGAGGCTTGATTTATTGTATAAATTTTGGGAAGAAAATTTATGTGTGTGGAGTAGTTGAAATGCCATTCCCAGGTGCGCATGTTTAAGTCGCAGGAATGAGGAGGTTTTTATTTGAGCATCAATCAAATAGCAGGTTCGATGACTCAGTGTTATAGAAGGAGTATTGGAACTACACATTGCGTCGTATGAATGACCCGAAGGTTATTTCTTAAAAACCATCAGTTCTTATTTCAACCTTGTTTACGGATTCCATTAAGACTTTGATTTTGCTAGAACCCGGATTTGTCATGATAGTATTTTATTCTTCTTCAGAGGAAGACCGTTGCCGTTGTTGTTGGAATATTGTGTTCTTATAAAAATAATAGAATGGGCCACTGCCAATTAAAAATAATTCTATAACCACGAATAATTTGAAGGATGTTTTCAATCCTAGTGCCATGAACTAAATGAATTTATTATGAAGCTACAATTCTTATTTCCGCATTCTGTCGAAGAATTGCAAGTTGTGAAAGTTACTAAAATGGCCACAAATATAAATATTTTTCTTAATAATGATTCCAAGTGGAAAATTGAATAGTTGGATGGTCCAACAATTTATTGATCAAGTTGATGATTCAGAAATCATATATTTTGTTAGGAACTTGAAGTTCATAATCGAGTCACTTCTCGAAAAGTTTAATGTCAGAAGAACAATTAATTTTGTTGTGCTTCGCACAGTTCTTCGATGCTATGCTCAAGGTCAAATAATTTTCAGATGTTATTAATATGTGTAAATAATTTGTGTTGATTCAAAGATAATAATATTTTTGACAATATTTTTTTGAAACTGGAAAATTAAGTGAAAGTTAAAAATTCTATGAACATTTATTCTACGAGTGTTAATATTATGTAATAATTCAAACAGTGAACTACAGTATTTCCAGTAAAGACAATTAAATTTGAACTGGATTTAATCATAAATAATCGATATAATTTTGGAACACAGTCTACAGGACTAATAATCAGACTTGTGTTTCCAAAAATAATTGTCCAATGTGTTGGAAAATGTCTGTATATTGTGTAAATAGGAATGTGGGTCGCCACACATGAATGATGCTGCTTTGAGCATTTTATTTTGCAGTCAATTTTAAATTCAAAATAAAATGAGATAATTTTACATGATGTGTTATGCCCAGTTGAATCTCCTTCTATCCTTATTGTTGCATTAAGCCAAAAATCAGTAAAGCATTTTTTCATTTGATGTCGTTTTTGCGATTAGCTTTAACCCATCTGGCGCCCCGGGATATTTTGACTCTCGTGCTGACGGATTATTGGTAAAATGCATATGTGGTCGTGCGGACTCCGGTCTAAACGGGCACATAAAATAAGATAGAGAGAGAAATGGCTTCGAACGTGGGGCTCGAGTTAGACATGGTCAATCGCATGCCGATTTAAATTGTGATAATTTTTATATAGATATTTTGTGAGTTGAGAGATGTCTGGTTTGGATGAATAAATTAGTAGGAAACCCAATTAGTGGGGAAAATTAAAAAAATTAACTGGGTTAATAATTAGAATGGGTTTGATTATTTTTGATAATGGCTTAACCATTAGGGCGTCAAATAAATTCAGTAGTAAACGTTCGATGACTGGACATACGCATTATTAGAATCCAGGTGGAGGATATTTGAGAACTTGCATATTATTCTTGTGATATTGTGGTAAATGTAACTCGTAAAAGTAGAGAATTTTGTTTTTCCATCACGTCGACATTAGGACAAATCTCATTTTATTAGAGTGTTCCAATTAGCTATTCATATTTCTTGTTCTAGTTATAATCTTGTGTCTGCCATCATGTATACCCCTAAGTTTTGAATAATAATTGAAAATTATGGAGGAGATGATGAGGATGATGAGGAGTTTGGAAGAGAGTTCCAAAGAAGCTGGACTGCGTGTAGCAGCCATTATGAAAGAAAATACAGAGGCTTTGGAAAAGAAACTTAAAGAAAATTCTGATTCTTTAGAAAATAAACTTAAAGAAAGTTTAAATGATAAACTTAAAGAAAATTCTGATTCTTTAGAAAATAAACTTAAAGAAAATTTAAACGATAAACTTAAAGAAAATTCTGATTCTTTAGAAAATAAACTTAAAGAAAGTTCTGATTCTTTAAAAGATAACTTGAAAGAAAGTTCCGATTTGTTAGAAAGCAGGTTAAAAGGTAACTTGAAAGAAAATTTAAATAGTAAATTTAATTCTATGGAAAATAAATTTAAAGAGAATTCCGAAATCTTGAAAATGTCACTTGAGAGTAAAATGACTAAATTATGCGAAAAAACACATGAGCCCGAAACTTCATTAGCCACTAACGCAAGTTTAATGGACGATAAATTTCGCGATGCCGATCTAAGATCCCAAAGCTTAGCTGATAGGATAGAACATGGTCTTAGGAAAGTTGGTGAAGACATGATCAACCTAGAAGTCAGAGTGAAGAAAGAGAGTAATGAGATGGCAATCCTAGTGGTTCAACGTTTGACAGAACAATTCAAAGAACTCGTAATGGGAGAAATAAGAGAAGGTGTGATTAATGAATTACAAACTGAAATTAAAACCACAGTTATCAATGAAATTAAAGACACACTCAAGCTGGAAAACCAAGAGGGAATCAAGGAAATTCGGGAATCTTTATCATCCCATATTCAAGTAATTTCCAAAGATATCCAAGCAACTCAGAAGGACATATCAGATATGACAGGGTCGTTGAAAAGTCACGAGACGGTTATGAACCAGATATCCACTGATGTCAAGGAGAACTGTAAGGAAACCGAAGCAATTAAAAAATGGCAGAAGAAAACCATAAGGAACTTGAGGCTATGAAAACCCAAATCAAGGACGAGAAACAGTCTGACCATCTGTTGAAAATGCCAAGTGTAAGGGGAAAAGAACAGATACAGATAAACCTAGGAGCAGCTAGAGAAATTGATAGTCAAAGACAGGATGAGGTCAGGACAGTATTTCAATCCAACCCCATAACTGTATTCAAGAATGTAGAGGATAAGCCTTCTAAATTTTCAGGGCGAGATTCCGTGACACCCGTAGAATTCTTGAGAGAAGCAGGTGATTACCTAAAAGATTCCAAAATCCCTAAGGAAAGACAGATCCGAGTGATAGGGAAATTTTTGGAAGGTCCCGCACTTCTTTGGTTTAGAGCTTTTAGGTCCACTCTCACCAATTTTGAGGAGTTTTCCCATGGGTTATTAAAAAAGTTTTGGTCCCCGGAAACCCAACAGCAAGTCAGAGCAAAATTATATTCAAAGAGATTCTCGACGTCACAGCCTACTCGATACTCTACGTACTTTTCTGGACAGCTTTCTAAACTACAACATTTAGATCCGCCGATGCCAGATAATGAATTAATTACCGCATTGATACGTCAGTTTCCAGCAGACGTCCAAATAACTTTGATCGCTGCTGACATTTATAATATGGAGCAAGTTGACGAGGTATTGCAGAAACTTGATCATACGAACGCTCAATTCTTCCATCAGAAGGGAGGAAAGAATAACAACGCTGTGTACGCTGTTATGGCCGACAGTTATTCCCAAACACCTCGAGAGATTCGAGAGGGGCGAGAAGAGAAAACGCCGAGGGAAGAGCCCGATAAAAGAGGATGGAATCAGTACAATAACAGATACAGTTACAAGCCTTATGCGAGACCGGATGGTGGATATCGATATAATACTCGATGGAGAAGGCCAAGGGATAATCAAGGAAGGTACCAGGAAAGAAGGTACTATGGTAGAAACAACAACTATAATAAGAGAGGGAATGTGAATACTCGTCAGTCCAATGAGGAGTTCAATAAGGAGACGAGGAAGAACTTGGAAGCAAGACACCAAGAAAACTTGCAGTTCTTGGAACAGAGGCCCAATGAACCAGGTCCATCGGGAACACAACAATCCCGGGGGATTGGAAAAGAAAAAAAACTTCGAATTCACAGTAGAAGATAGAATTTTAAACACTTTCACTTCCAGAATTATTAAATGGCAAGCAGAGGATGATGACTTAATTCAACATAATGACGAACGGAAAGAAATGGGTTCAAGAATTAAAATGCCAATCATATCATGCGAAGTATTCGGTATGCCTGTCGATACTTTAATTGATACTGGGGTTATGCTTTGTCTTGTGAGCGAGAAGCTTTATATTCTGTGGAAGCTCAAAGAGAATTTAGAGGAGATTCCAGCATCAGGAATTAAGATCCAAGGAATAATACCCAACAAAATATCTCTGTGTAAAACGCAATTATACTTATGTGTTACTATAGGAGGACATGATTTCCGACATGTGTTTGTAGTAATGAAGGACATGGCTTTTGACATGATATTGGGAGCGGATTTCATTCAGAAATATCAAGCAGTGATAGACATGAAGACAGAGACGATCAGATTCAAGAATACCGAAGAGATAAACTTCGAGGGAAAAGAAGAGGAAGACATCGAGGGAGATGCTCAATGGTCTCTGATTTTTCATGAAGCTGAAGGAAGAGAAGTCTACACTGAGAAGGAGTCCCCAGAGCTAGGAAAAATTTTGGAAGAGTACCACGACATTTTTGATATTAAACCTGGTGAAATTAAAGATTTTGAATATCGTATTCGTGTAAATGATGATGCACCTTTCCATGCTAAATTGTATCCGGTAGCGGAAAAGCATCGAGAAAGGGTAAAAGTGCTTATCAAAGAGATGGAAAGCAACAATGTGATTGAAAAGTACACTACATCTTATGTCAATCCATTAGCAGTAGTGTCTAAGCAAGATGGAAGTCTGAGAATATGTTTAGACGCGCGAAATTTGAATTCAAGATTACTGCCAGAGTATGACAGACCACCAATCATTAGGGAACTGTTAAGGAAATTCCAAGGCAAGGTCTGGTTCTCTAACATTGATCTCACTTCGTCCTACCACCACATTAGGCTTAGTGAAGATTCCAAAAAGTTTACAGGATTTATGTTTGACCAGCAGACATATGTATTCCGCCCTCTACCATTTGGAGTCAAAACATCTGGATCTGTTTTGATCAGAGCACTGGAACAAAATTTGAGTCCTGAAGTAAAGGAGATAGCAATTCGTTACATAGATGATATCCTAATTGCATCTGAGACTAAGGAGGAACATTTATTACATCTTCAGATGTTATTCGCAGATTTGATAAAAGCGAACTTTAAAGTAAGCCTTCGAAAATGTCAGTTCTTTCGGAAGGAAATAAAATTTTTGGGCCACATTTTGGATGGTGAAGGATACCGTCCCAATGAGACAAAGATACAGGTGATTGCAAATTTCCCTAGACCTACTAGAGTGAAGAATGTCCGCAGTTTTCTCGGGACATGCCAATTCTTTGCAGGGCATTGTCCAAGCTTCACCAAGACGGTTGCTCCATTGCAGGAATTATTAAAGAAAGGAAACAAAGGGAAATGGAATGAAGATTGTGAACAATCATTTCAAGATGCCAAGAGGTTATTGGTAAACAGCGTGAAATTGGAGTATCCTGACTTTACCAAGAATTTCATCATAGAAACTGATGCATCCACCGTAGGGATTGGAGCTATTCTTCTTCAAGAAGATGACGATCACAAGAGACGTTACCTGGCGTTCATAAGCAGGAAACTTCGTCCATCAGAAAGGAATTATTACACCACAGAGTTAGAAGCACTTGCTGTAATCTTCGCGTTGGAGTCGTGGAAGAAAATGTTAATTGGACATTCAGTAATTGTGAGGACTGATCACCACACATTGGAGTTTATCTTGAGAACAAACTTTGCCAGTGATAGGATAACTAGATGGTCACTTTTTATTCAACAATTCAACCTAGTTATTGAACACACTCCTGGAAAGTTGAACGTTGGAGCTGATTTATTGAGTAGAGCAGTGGAGTCTACATCTAAGGTTTTTCAAGTTAACCTGACGCAGGAGGATGAGGATACCTTGAGAAGGTTAAGATTGTTGCATTTATCCCAGAGGAGAGACCGACGTTTTAGAAACATTTTTCGTTTTCTACAGGGAGACATGGATCCAAATGATGACGATTTTGTGGAAGTAAACAACAATGGAAGCTATGAGATCGCCAATACACGAACTGGTAACATCGTGGGAACTTATAATGCATCGAATTTGAAGATTTACTATTCAAGAACCAGATGATTTAATGTGTAGATAGGAAAAATAAAAATTTTTCAATTTTTATTTTTGGCTAGGTGTGGGGTGGATGTGCCCAACTCTAGGAATGGGTATTCCAAGATTCAGACACCTAGATATCAAGGGAAAGGCTACAGCCGCTTTTGAAAGTTGAGATATTTGAATATCGCGCTCCATTCCTTCCAGAAGGAAATGGAAATTTTATGCAGCTAAGAGCATGTCAAGTGACGTAGCAAGTAATAGCAGAGGTCGAGACTATTTGTTGATTAAATAGTTAGCCATGGAGTAGAGACTTGAGACTTGGATCAGATTACTGGCACGGCCAAATGAAAGAGAATGCACTTAGTATCAAGTAAATCGGGCCAGGGATACCAGAGATATGAGGATTTCTAGATTTCAGCGTGATGCAGCGTGACCCTGACCGTTTTGAATAAAAGCCGGCCGGCCCAAGCAACATCAGCTCACTTCGAAACAAGCTCTTGCATAGCAAGGTGCTGCTACGCTGAGCCAAGGCACATGGTTGCCGGATCTACGCAGAAGTTATCTTCAAAATTGTGATAGTCACAAAAGTGCTGCGATACATGTGGAACTTAGTAAGTTTACGACAGAGAGAATCACTAAGGTGATTGATATTTTTCTACGGACACTGGTGAAATATTTTATTTCTACATGGACATATGCTAGACTTTGTCTAGAAAGTACTTTGTCACAGTCCAGTAATAATCTAATACTTGGATATTTTAGTCCAATTTAGTCAGTTTCATAATTTGTAACTTGATAACCACTCCGATCTTTCAGTATATTGAAGGCCAGTCTATCACGGTGTTGTTCATTAGCCGACAAAGGGAAACTATATGTTGCTTCGCGCATGATAGATGGTGATAAGCCATGCCCAGGGAACGATCTTCAGAACAGCCGTTGATTGGTTTAGGCTGTCAGTGTTTTCTTGTACTGAAAAGATTACCGTGAGTTATGTTACAACTGACATATTTGAGAATAGATCACTTAGATCTGACCCCATTTAAGCAAACTGTTATGGCGTTAACAGAAGTCAATATTAAAATGGATCAACAGTTACTTCAAACTTCAAGAGATATTACCACTATGTCTTGTTAGACAGATTGTGGGTATATAATGGCGGCCGATACAAGGATTAGACGTGCGTGTCCGATAGGGCATGTATCTGGATAAATCTGGTACAGACCAGGTTCACTACGCTTCAAGACCAACGAGAAATGTAAGCCACATTTTGACTTTATATTAAGCCTAGCTAATTGGAACAAACTCATTTTCTGCAGATGACCAACACATTTATTTTTCTTCGTATTTAAATCTTGCAATGATTTACGCAAGACATATTAGAGTTATTCTGAGTATTTCCAGCACTCCGAACAGTTTAGGATCGATGACCGAGCAGAACGAGCATTTATTTGAATATTTCATATTTTTGGATAATCACGGAAAACAGCCGATGTAACTGTAAAAGTCAATAATTATTTTTGTTGAGAAATGGATATTTTATCTATATTCGAAGATTCGAACATGTGGATTCTCACATAATGAAATAATAATTAAATATATTTAAAATAATATAACTAATAATAATAATCCACTAATAATAATAATAATAATAATGATTTGCATAACTTTTCTAAATAATTCTTGGATCTTATATTTTCTAATAATCACATTTATTGAGAGAGAGCCTATGAAGTAGTTTAATCATTTCTAGTTTGGAACAGGTGATTTTCCGAAGGAGAGTGGTTAGCGCAAGCTCGCATTCAACCAACATGACAGTTCTGGTTGAACAGTTAATATTTGCAATGAGCAAAGTATATTTTTCAGATAACACGGAGAGGCATGAAACGGGAAGCAAATGATATTTGTATCAATTAGGATATTTTTGTATTTATATAAAATCATGACGTAGATACACATTCGAAAGTGAAATAAAGAGTATCATAAGTATGGTAACTTCACGGGTTGAACTGAATGGTAAAATAAAATAAACTTGTAAGTTTATAAATCTTCCAGTGTTGATAACAAGCAGAGGCTTGATTTATTGTATAAATTTTGGGAAGAAAATTTATGTGTGTGGAGTAGTTGAAATGCCATTCCCAGGTGCGCATGTTTAAGTCGCAGGAATGAGGAGGTTTTTATTTGAGCATCAATCAAATAGCAGGTTCGATGACTCAGTGTTATAGAAGGAGTATTGGAACTACACATTGCGTCGTATGAATGACCCGAAGGTTATTTCTTAAAAACCATCAGTTCTTATTTCAACCTTGTTTACGGATTCCATTAAGACTTTGATTTCGCAAGAACCCGGATTTGTCATGATAGTATTTTATTCTTCTTCAGAGGAAGACCGTTGCCGTTGTTCTTGGAATATTGTGTTCTTATAAAAATAATAGAATGGGCCACTGCCAATTAAAAATAATTCTATAACCACGAATAATTTGAAGGATGTTTTCAATCCTAGTGCCATGAACTAAATGAATTTATTATGAAGCTACAATTCTTATTTCCGCATTCTGTCGAAGAATTGCAAGTTGTGAAAGTTACTAAAATGGCCACAAATATAAATATTTTTCTTAATAATGATTCCAAGTGGAAAATTGAATAGTTGGATGGTCCAACAATTTATTGATCAAGTTGATGATTCAGAAATCATATATTTTGTTAGGAACTTGAAGTTCATAATCGAGTCACTTCTCGAAAAGTTTAATGTCAGAAGAACAATTAATTTTGTTGTGCTTCGCACAGTTCTTCGATGCTATGCTCAAGGTCAAATAATTTTCAGATGTTATTAATATGTGTAAATAATTTGTGTTGATTCAAAGATAATAATATTATTTGACAATATTTTTTTGAAACTGGAAAATTAAGTGAAAGTTAAAAATTCTATGAACATTTATTCTACGAGTGTTAATATTATGTAATAATTCAAACAGTGAACTACAGTATTTCCAGTAAAGACAATTAAATTTGAACTGGATTTAATCATAAATAATCGATATAATTTTGGAACACAGTCTACAGGACTAATAATCAGACTTGTGTTTCCAAAAATAATTGTCCAATGTGTTGGAAAATGTCTGTATATTGTGTAAATAGGAATGTGGGTCGCCACACATGAATGATGCTGCTTTGAGCATTTTATTTTGCAGTCAATTTTAAATTCAAAATAAAATGAGATAATTTTACATGATGTGTTATGCCCAGTTGAATCTCCTTCTATCCTTATTGTTGCATTAAGCCAAAAATCAGTAAAGCATTTTTTCATTTGATGTCGTTTTTGCGATTAGCTTTAACCCATCTGGCGCCCCGGGATATTTTGACTCTCGTGCTGACGGATTATTGGTAAAATGCATATGTGGTCGTGCAGACTCCGGTCTAAACGGGCACAGTATAGTTCAACAATTGCTGTCGAAGTGGAATAGCAAAACTGTCTTTAGTGAAATGAAGAGAACATACTCGAGCTGAAATCATAATAATAATAATATTGTTAATAATAATAATAATAATGCTAATAATAATAATAGACCCTAATAATCTCCACTCGTAATTGTTATTTGGTTTGCCTATTCATTTATATAATATTCTTTAATATCTCAGTTTGAAAATACGTCCAGAGCTATTGCAATGTTTTAATTTTAGAGAGAAATAATTTAAAGAATGATTTACTGTTCTGTTCACAACATACAAATTAGTTTTAGAAATCAAAACTTACCATGCTTTCAATTAAACATGTCCTCCCTCCTGCAAGCTCTGACCCATGAGCTCGCTACATCTTTGTCTTGTGGAAATACAAAGTATTTTATGTTAGTCCCTTTTGTTTTCCTGGAGTAGTTGTTGCAACCATACATAGCACAATTCGGCATTGCATCCCACTTTCCGTCGACAGAGATTAAGAAATACAATACTTTCACTAGCAACGCACACACTTGTCAACATTAGCATGTTTCAATCGACTGCTGATCACGCGCTTGACTCCCGCCTATAGCCAAAACTCGCAGTTGCCCCCGTTCTGACGTCATCCGCATGAGAGAGAGGGAGCGATCCGCCTCACCGTTGTAGTTACACCATGGGAAAGGGGACGTCAGCTCGAGTTCAACGACACCTCATTTGTTAGAATCCGACCATCCGTTCGCCAATGATCACCAAAGTTCGCGAGAAAGTAGGCTATCATTTTTTCCCTCCTACACCCTTGAAACTTGCTACTCACCTAGAGGGCATACCCACCTTTCATTAACGTCAAACAAACTTTTTCCCAAAATTCACCATTTCCAAAATAGCGCCAATCCAAAAAACAAAAATTTTCAATTTTTTTAATACCAACACACATGCTTAGCCAAGAGAACGTCATCCCAACGCCAACAATACCTCGTTCGTTAAAATCCGACCACGCGTTCGGGAGATATCGGCAAAGTTTATATGAAAGTACGAGAGTAAGTAGAACCCCCATTCTAGCACTACTACACAGTTTTAGTCCTAGAGGCTTGAAATTTATTTTGCGGGCCAATCATTTATGTCAAACAAAATTTTTTGTAAACTCTTTAGTTTCCAAAATATAAGGATTTCAAAATTACACTTTTTTCAAAAAAACATAAAAAATTAAAAAGTTTTATTATAAAAAATAAAGTACATAATGATCGTTCGTTTAAGCTATTGCACAACGTTCTATCATGTTTGGTTTTTTAACTATCGTCTATTTTCAAAAACAAAAAAAATCATTTTTTTAATATAACGAGTTGTCCATAGCAAAGCCCCCGTCAGCTCGAGGCGAACGACACCTCATTTGTCAACATTCGACCTTGGGTTCACGAGATATTGGCTTGGACTCACGTGGTTAGAAACCGCCTTGCTCCCCTACTAATGTGTATAGGGGTAGTTTGGGGGTGTTGCGTGAATCGGGGCTGTAAGTGTAAGTGTTTTGGGGGTGAGCTTGTGTAGGGAGAGTCTATGAAGTTTAGATGTGCTTATAGGACAGCTTCCAGTTGTACGGTGTATCTGGAGAGCTAGGGGGTGAGGTACTAGTGAAGGGTTGATTGATGATTAACAACTTGTTGATGTGTAATCACTGTTCAGTTCTCGCGGCAGGCGCGCGCAAGCAAGTACTATGAGTAGCAGTAATGCTGATCGATGCTCTTAGCATGAGCTGTCGAGTGAACTGCTTAGCTAATACCTTTAAATAATAAAATACTACAGGACCCTACTGGGATTAGAGGGGGCAGGTATTAGCTTATCGTTCAATCAAATAATCAGAAATACCAGTGTAGTGGAAACCAGTTGGTTTAATGACTACTTTTTGTGAAGTGTTAATGATAGTCCACAGAACAGCTCTAGTGCTAATAATTCCTGAACAAGGCAATTACAAAGTGTAAGGGGTTGGATACTGGATGTTAATGTAAAAGGGTTAGTCTCGCAATCACACTCACCTAGATGGGAACTGGCGTGAAGTCGTCCTTCAAGTGTTTCACTGTACAAAGACCATGAGGTGTGGGAACATGTCCATTTTATAGTTACTGTAGTGCAGTGTGTGCATAATCGGCACATTCCATGTTGGTCGGTGTTAGTGTGGGGGTCGTATGAGTTCACGAAGAGTTCACAGGAGTTCAGGGGAGTTCATATGACTTCATATGAGTGTGTAGGGACTGAAAATGTAGAGACGTATGGGTCGAAAGTTTAATGTGTAATTCCGGGGGTGTGCATCCCCTAAGGGGTGCAACACTACGTAGTGATCTATATTTTCCTGCTCTTCAAATTCATCATGTGAAAAAGCTAAGTACGGGAGCTGTTTTAGACATTCACATAACCATTTTATCTAGCCGGCTAGCTACCTTTTCACCAAGTGCTAAATTTTACTTGCAATGTAAAAGCATAGACTTGTCGTAATCATACTTTCGTCCAATGGGAACGTATATCAATGGAACACCATGAATATTTGTTGGGCACCGGGGGACCTTCCTTTGAACTCTATTCTTTCAAAATCAAAGCTGCATCGTGGGATTTTTTCTTACAAATTTTTTCTATCACAACTAAAACTTTACATCGCGATGTCTCTTAATAATCTCAGTCAAAAGTCAGTACATGGAGCAACGTGGGAATCGTATTCAACGTCGTCAAATCCTATAAATTTCATCTGCACGGTTCTAGAAGGATTCAAATGCAAAGTTTATGACGCCACAGTGAAACATTCTTGCGCAACATCTGGCTGTTAAATTGAACCTCTCTGCTAATACCGTAATACCTTGTAGAATCATCACCAAATTCAAACTGAACTGTATTCTCACTACAAGAAAATAATTCACCCCAACAATAGTATGGAGTGTCTCTACCTTAAAAGACAGTACGCATTAAATGGAGCGCGCTGATGCCAGATCTGCTGCATATACAAGTTCTGCAAGGCCGGGCACTTGATGTAACATAACTCGTATACAGGCGTGCTTTTACGCAAAACTCAGGACACTTCGAAAATATTTGTTTGTTGTATATAACTGTACCTCATGCCTTGGAGCGAACGACGGTACAATATTTAGATATGATACACCGAAGCTCAGAGCGCGATTTTAATGCACACATTATAATAATTTATAATTTCCAATTATTCATGAATATGATAATACATAACATGTTATAATATTACATTTTCTCGAATATCATAGGTTATAATAAATTATAATATGACATATAATAATAATATGTATTGTCGTCCACGTAATTTACCCATTAGTGTGTGGCCAAGTTGTGGTATGCAGCCGAAATTAAATTACATATTCATTTCTTGCTTCTTGAATGAGACGTTGTTCAATTTTATATAGTTCTTCACTTGCGCCCATACCATTTCGATGGGGTTAAGTTCACTGTGGTATGGTGGTGTGGTATGGTGGCAAGCAAGGAACATTTCTCTGCTGTGATAGCCTACATTGCCTATTACTAGGATAGATCCTTCGGGAACATTGGGCAACAATTGCTCGGCGAACAACTTTTCATACACTTCACCTGTCATTTCGTCGTAGGTGGCTGCCGTGTTCTTTTGGCACAGAAACGTTAACTCTGCGCCATTAACGAACCCTTGTTCATTCCCGGGACGAACAATGGCAAACTACGGAAACCACTTCGAGAATGGCTGAGGTAGGTATCGAACCCGCCTCTTCTCAGTTTTGTCTCATGAAGTTGAGTACACCCCGTTCCAGCCCTCAGACCAGAATTAAATTTCTTGGCTGAGCCGGGATTCAAACCCGGGCCTCCACGGTGACAGCACAGTGACAGCCAAGAATGCTAGCCACTACGCAACGAGGAGGACAATTTATAAAGAACACAAGCTCCACTTCATTTCACAGTTTAACTTCACCTACCCTCCATAAAACGCAGTCGGGGGGATATATACGCTTCACCTGAGTAAACAAACGTTAGCTGCGTCGGCGCTGCGCTGGACGGGAGGACTATGCGAAGTGGAATAAATTATGAATGCTATCTGATATCGAGCTCTGGATTGTTTTAAAAACTATTTCAGACATTAGTGAACATTTCTTCTCCCTTAGTCACCAACGTAAAGTCAACAGCAAAAAAGTTTCTCACCACGTAACTTTTTTGTGACAACAGCCCAGACTTTTCAAGTAACATTTAAGAAAAAAATCCTAACTTTCTTATTATGAAAATAATTACTGCCCTGAGAAATAGG
The DNA here is from genome assembly GCA_946902985.2 of Meconema thalassinum. Classification (NCBI taxonomy): domain Eukaryota; kingdom Metazoa; phylum Arthropoda; class Insecta; order Orthoptera; family Tettigoniidae; genus Meconema; species Meconema thalassinum. The sequence continues at coordinate 199,794,466 of OX336395.1, forward strand.
GCATCTTCTACCAACATCAGGCAATCTAAAAATAAATTCTTGATCTGTTGCGATCATTATTTCATTATCTATGGCGTGATAAGTTTTATATTTGCAAAAATATAGATTGGCGCTAAAATATCGTAATTGTGAAAATTGGGCCATGTGTTAATTATTTATGGCTTTTATTTTTACATCATCATAAAGAGCGGAAAATTCTTTATAAGACGACGCAATTTTTTTTTTTTTTTTTTTTTTTAGATTTGCCACTTTCAACTATTGGGAAATGGCAACATCGCCGGGGTAGAAGAGGACGAAGAGAATTGCAGGAGATACGAGTGCGAGTGAGAGGCAAATACTCCATTTAATTCCATACTGCCTTTTAAGGTAGAGACGCACTATAGCCTCCGTGGCTTAGGTGGCAGCTAGCCGGCCTCTCACCACTTAGTCCGTGGTTCAAATCCCGGTCACTCCATGTGAAAATTGTACTGGACGAAGTGGAGGCAGACAGGTTTTTCTCCGGATACTCCTGTTTTCCCTGTCACAAATTTCTATCCAGGAACACTCTCCACTACCATTTCATTTCATCTGTCATTCATTTAATCACTGCCCCAGAGTAGTGTGTCAGGCTTCGGCAGCCGGCACAGTTCATATCGTCACCGCTAGATGGGGTTTCATTTATTCCCTGACCCGGTCGGTCGACTGGAGGCAGGCTGTGGGTTTTCAATAGTGACATTTCTCTACTTCAGAATATGTACTACCGTTCTAGAACTTTTAGCGCATCAAGCCTCAAAACAAGTTGGTATCCGTGTAAGTCTCGCAAGATACAATCAAGCCTGGACAATAGTGAAAACATCCTGCTTTCCTTACATCTCCCTTCCCCTCCCCCCCCCCTTCCTTACCTTAAGTAATTCATGTATTTCTTTTGTAAATTGAGGTTTCATCAGAGCGATGACCTCCCCCTTTCGAAACTTAGCATCAATGTAACTGCTTAAATATTCCCGGTGGTATATGAACCACCTTTTAATCGCAATATAATTGTTAGATATTTCCTGGTTACTTTCTAAGGCCAGTTTCATCACTCTATCGCCGTCAACGTACCTTTGTGTAAAGTTCTTAATTTTCTTAACAGCATCCGCTGCCTTAAACTGAAAGGCTCCTTATGGTGCCCACTCGCAAGTCACTACTTAGGTTCTTTCAACTATTATGTTAGAGTTTAAAGACATTTGCTACTTGAGTATATCGCTCCAATGCACATACACCTGCTGAGCCCAAGATCTTAGAATCTCCATAATTCTAGCTATCCAAGCCCTTTTCAGGCTTTCCTGTGTCTGATGAGACACCCCTAAAAGTGAGATAGTCTCTCCTTTAAGTAGTTGAAGGAATTATGAATTTTTATATCTAGTTTTTTAGGGTATCCCAGGTCTGAGACCAATAATCTAGCAACATGACGAATGAAAGAGAAAGTGTGAGGACTCCTCAAGTTCAAGCGCGCCCCGCCCGGCAGCGCTAGTGTGGGCAAGTTCCACGCTGCCGGTCAGCTGGTCTTAGGGATAATGCCAAGGGAAACGAATTACTTTGTAACTGATACTCTTTTAAAATGTAATTAGCGATTAAAATTAAAATAACACGGCAGGGCACAATGGAAAATATAATTCATGGAAATAAGTACTACGGTCTCCATTACATGTTACGGAAAACACAGATTCCTGGAGTAGGCTATACAGACTTACTTTTGTTGTTTCTTGTTGTGGCAATTTAGTTTCCTCAGATTGAGAGACTAAAGAAGGTGAATTTGTGGGTCTGAATCTAAGTAATGAAAATGGGGGAATGGCAGAGCGGCTCTTGAGAAAACTAGTGACAGAGTTGAGATGGCTATCTCAGAGGGAGTGAAGCCTATGTGGTGATTACCTAATTCCTCAATGAGGGAAACAAATTGGGCTATGGGATTGAGCGCATTAATTCCTGCTTGTCTGACTGATTTACAAAGGCTAATACCAATAGGTAGGTGGATGAGGACCATCGTGGTCTGAAGTTACTGCCATTGGGTGAAGCGTACCACAGCTCTTTCTCGAAATCAAATGTCGGGAATGAGACGTAGCCCGGTGAGGGAAGAGGTGAGCTAGAGAGTGAGGAATCTGATTTTGGTGAAGCTGGTTTAAGTGGAACGAGTATACCATCTCGTTTTTGGGTAGGCCCATTCGGAATTAGTGTTTTTGGATTGACAGGGGGTATAATTTGGGCTTTTAAGGTCATCAGGGTCCTGAGTTATCAGGAATGTTATGCCCTGGTACGTTAATGTGCGAGGTTTAGTGTCAGTGCGCGACATGTTTGTGTTCGTGAGTGTATAAGTGCGTGTAATGAGTAAGAGGTGATGAGAGATAGTGGTCAAATACCTTGGTCGACCAGAGAATAAGGAAAGAGAAAAACAAATTTACCAGTCACTCAAAGTTATCCAGTTTAAATACAGTTGGAGCTGTGACGTTGAGTGCGCTGAGGAGTGACTTAATCTGCACTGTTACCATGAGAGATGCAAATTAAGCCTACAGGAACGTAGTGGAATGGCTTGAAATATCGAAGTTGAGGCGATAGCGAGGACTAGGCTTGGTAGAAATTCTGACAAGGCTGGCGGATCATCGATTTCGTCAATTGCCGTTAGAATACGAAGCTTGGAACAGTGGCGTGCAGTTTGCTTGGATGCTGGACTCGGAATGATGATGGCACAAAACATTAATATTAGCAAAGAAATATGTTTGAAGTAGGCCTACACAAAACATAAAACGCTGATGTACACAAGACACAATGAACTGAATTTAAGAACTGAAAGCAAAGAAAATTCAATTTAATTCACACAAATATCTCAGACAGTAGTTTTCCCCACACTTTTCTATGACCCGGTTCGACGGAACAACAGGACACGTGTTGGACATAATCGCTTGCAGTGCCTGTAACGGCGGGACCACGAACTACCGTTCTATAATGGCGGAGTCCTCACACTAGGTCCTTCTATTCGTCATGCTAGCAATATATAAGCCTTCTCTAAACTTTAAAGCAATTGAATTGCTTACTTTTTGCATTAAGCATTGCTCTTATGCACGAGACCGTGGCAGTCTTCTTGTGATCTGTCTCTAATTTTGTTCATTATTCCTACTCGAAGAGTATTCTAAATTATCTGAAATGCCTATTATTAGATTCTCTAGTGTACGGTTAAGATATTGATAATATAAGCCAGCTAATGGCTACACTGTGTTCTGCTGCACTGCTGAAAGCAACGGGAAACTACAGCCGTAATGCTATTCCCGAGGATATGCACCTCTCTATGCATAATTACATGTGGTGATGGCCTCCTCCCTTGTAAATGTCAATCCGGAGGTAAACTAGTCCCCCGTTCGGATCTCCTGGTGGGGACTTCTCGAGAGGGGGTTAAAATCACATAAGTGACAAAGAGGAAATCTGACATTCTACGGATCGGAGCGTGGAATGTTAGAAGTCTGCTAGGAAGTGGAAGGTTAGAAAACTTAGAAAGGGAAATGGAAAGGTTGAGGTTGGATTTGGTTGGGATTAGTGAAATGCGCTGGCAGGAAGAACAGGACTTTTGGTCAGGAGACTATAGGGTCATTAGCACAATATCAAACAATGGCCAAGCAGGGGTTGGTCTCATATTGAGTAGGAAACTTGGACAGCGGGTGGAATATTATGAGCAATATAGTGAACGGATTATTGTAGCAAAAATCAATACTAAACCTACCTGCACCACAGTGGTACAAGTCTATATGCATGCCAGTCAAGCTGATGATGAAGATGTTGAAAAGATCTACGAAGAAATAGATGAAATTCTGAGGTATATCAAGGGTGTTGAAAATGTTATAGTACGGTAATGGGAGATTGGAATGCTGTGGAAGGAAAAGGAAGAGAAGGGAAGATAGTAGGAGATTTCGGAATAGGTGAAAGGAATGATCGAGGAAGCAGGTTGATGGAATTCTGTACCGAGCATGAGTTCGTCATAGCTAATACCTTATTCAATAACCACAATGAATGAGACCAGGAGATACAGGACGTTACCAAATCGATTTCATTATAGTCAAGCAGAGGTTTCGAAACCAGATTCTGGATTGTAAAACATATCCCGGTGCTGACATAAACTCTGACCACAATCTGGTTGTTATGAAATGCAGATAAAAGTTGAAGAAACTGAAGAAAAGTCAAAAGCCAAAAGGGTGGGCAATAGACAGACTGACAGAGAAGGATGTAAAAGAAATATTCAAGAAGAGTATAAAGGAAGGGCTAATGAAAAACCCTAAACAAACTTCAATTGCGGACGAATGGGCACTTTTGAAGAATGAAATAACAAAATCCGCAGAAGAAAACATTGGTAGGAAACAAAGAATAGGTAGAAACCCGTGGATCACCCAGGATATACTAGAATTGTTGGATGAAAGGCGGAAACACAAAAATTTAAGAGATGAAAAGGGGAAAGCAGAATACAGATGTCTGAGAAATGAGGTTAACAAGAAGTGCAAGGAAGCGAAAAAAGAATTGCTGAAAGAGAAATGTGCAGGTATAGAAAATTGTCTGAAATCAGGAAAAGTAGATACAGCTTATCGAAGGATTAAGAATACTTTTGGGGAAAAGAAGATTAAGTGCTGTAATATTAAGGACACAAATGGAAAGCCTCTAACAGATAGGGAAGAAAAGGTTGAGAGATGGAAAGCTTATATAGTGTGTTTGTATAAGGGAAAGGAGATTGAGAATCATGTAATGGAAAGGGAGAAGGAAATTGATGAGGATGCAAAAAGAGATTTAATATTGAGATCAGAATTTGACAGAGCATTGGATGACTTAAGCAGGAACAAAGCACCAGGCATAGATGATATACCGATTGAGTTGCTACGCTGCTTAGGAGATTAAGGTATGATCAGGTTATTTCACTTGGTGTGCAGGGTTTATGAGACAGGTGAGGTACCCTCTGATTTTAAGAAGAATGTTATCATCCCTATACCGAAGAAAGTGGGAGCTGACAGAAGTGAAGATTACCGAACAATCAGCTTGATTACTCATGCTTCAAAGATTCTGTCAAGAATAATTTACAAGAGGATGGAAAGCCAGATGGAAACGGAGTTGGGAGAAGACCAGTTTGGTTTCAGGAGAAATGTAGGAACAAGGGAAGCTATACTAAGTCTTAGGCTGATTTTGGAAGGTAGAATAAGGAAAGACAAGAGAACGTTCATGGCATTTGTACACTTAGAAAAGGCTTTTGATAACGTTGATTGGACTAAATTGTTCGACATTTTGAAAACGACTGGAATAAAGTACAGGGATAGGAGTGTGATCTACATTCTATACAGAAACCAGACAGCAGTCATTCGAGCTGAAGGACATGAGAGAGAAGCTGGTATTCAGAAAGGTGTAAGGCAAGGCTGCAACTTTTCACCCATACTTTTCAATCTTTACATTGAACAAACAATGACGGAAATTGGAGAAAAATTTAATGTGGGAGTGAAGATTCAAGGAGAAATAATGTCAACTCTGAGATATACCGGTGACATCGTCATCTTGGCTGACAAGCCTGAGGAATTGAAAGAGTATTTGAATGGTATGGACTCCGTCTTGAGTAAATAATTCATGATGAAAATTAATAAATGTAAAACAAAACTATTGGAATGCAGCCGAACTAAATCAGAAACCTCTATGGACATCAAATTGGCAGGTGAAAAGCTGAAGGAAGTAGGAGACTTCTGTTACTTAGGAAGCAAAATAACCAGTGATGCACGAAGGAAAGAGGATATAAAAAATAGGTTGGCTCAGGCAAGGAAAGCATTTCTACAGAAAAGGAATCGACATCGAATGTAGATTTAGGTATTAGGAAGTCATTTTTGAAAGCCTTTGTCTGGAGCGTGGCACTCTATGGAAGTGAAACTTGGACTATTGGTGCAGCAGAAAAGAAGAAAATTGAGGCGTTTGAAATGTGGTATTACAGGAGAATGATGAAGATCAGATGGTTAGATAGAGTTACAAACGAAGATGTATTAAGACGAGTAGGAGAGGAGAGATGTTTCTGGCGACTGCTAATGAAGAGAAGAGATAGGTTGGTAGGACACATACAAAGACACCCAGGAATAGCAAGCTTAGTTATGGAAGGAAGGGTCGAGGACAAGAACTGTAGGGGTAGACGAAGTTTGGAATATGTTAAACAGATTGCCTCGGATGTAGGGTGTGGTAACTATGTAGAGATGAAACGATTAGCTCAGGACAGCGGACATGGAGTGCTGCATCAAACCAGTCAAAAGACTGAACACCCAAACAACAACAACAACAACAGTGGACTTTTTCACTTGCGTAAGTTATTGTAAAAGTTGAGTTGTGCAAATCTTTCTTAACTTTGTTCCGTTCAAAACAAATTATCATTAAATGCGATTTTGTCAAGTTTGTTCTACTATTTTTTTAGATTGTTAATTGCAGGTATAGTTCGCTCGGCTAACTTCCTATCAAGGTCATTGGAATCCATGCTCCTTTATTGTGGTTTTTCCCAATCAAGATTTGGTTGGTTCATCCTTTCGCTGAATCTTTTATTCAGTGGCGGATCCTGGCCTTGCGGGGCCGTGGACGATATGATAAGTTGGGGCCCACAACAATAGGAAATTTAAAAAAATATCAAATCAAATGGAAAATAGTTTTGTAATAATAATAAAATAAGGAATAGTTACAATATTTTGAATAAACTGGTTGGTTGGTCCCTCAGTTTAGGGTCTGCAACAACGCGGTCATGTAGCCCCGTGTACTTAGGGTGTGTGTAGAATCTGTCTGATAACCGGTGTTAATTGTGATGGCTGTATTAGTGTGTGTATCTCAGCGGCGGCTTGTGGGGTGTAAGTTCGGTGCAGCCCAACACACGTTCGTGTGCAGTAAACGTATACATGTTGAATAGGTGTGTTGGGTCATCTAGCTAGGAGGAAATCTGGTACGGTATGTCAAAAGTGGTTGGGTTGATTGCTTGATAACATTTCTTTTTTTTATCCTCCTCCTTCCATTTAAAAAACGGAGTTTCTCTTAAAATACAAAGTAAATCTACGGACGGTTCCATGTTAAAACACGCCTTGGAGGGAACATTATTATTTCACACTATAAGAAAAGATTTCAATAATATATGCCTAAAGAACGATCTCTCACTTTACATACTCGTACTTATACTTATAACTGGATTTCAAACGCACTTCCCCTCCAAACATACACCTATAATTATATTATGCCTAACACAGTAACTATAAAAACGCCAGGAGCTCACTCTTTTAGCTGTGCTACTGTATGCTCATCAAAAGCGCTTATTCTATTTACACTTAACTCACAATTAATGAGCCACACGGCCACGAATCACAATTTAATAGGACAATTTTTACTATAAAAGAATTCTTCGTACACCACACGTTCAAATTTATAACAAGCTTCTTGTTACAGCTGTTGGAACAGTAGCCACAACTCTCGCCACAAAATATACTAGTAAATATGTCTTTGCGTGACTGGGTTTTAGCGTGATTGAGATGCTAACATTGGCAGCAATGGTCGAGGGGCATGGAGGAAAGAATAAGAGGAGATGCCCTGAGCTCGTTTGAGTGAAGCCAAGCGCTGCACCCAAAGTGGGCGTAACCTTATCCTGTATTCAGTGTTCCGTGACTTGTATGAGGCATTGTGCATGGTGTTTTCTGAGTTATTCTTGCAGGATATATTTCCAGCCTTTTCTCACCTTAACTCCTGCTGGAGCAGTAGTGATAAGTTATATCATACTAATATATAAAAATGAGATGGTGTGTGTCTGTCTTTCTGTCCATCTGTCTGTCTGTCTGTCTGTCTGTGTGTTACTCAATAACGCAAGAACCACTGGTCCGATTTAAATGAAATTTTGCATGGATGTAGCTGATATACCAGGTTTACATATAGGATACTTTTGATTTCCATATTTTGCACTATTAAAAATGGCGACCATTTTTAGTGACGTTAAATAAACAGAGAACGCTAAGAAATAACAAACTTTTGATGGCACATACGAGCTTCAAAATTTAATTTCCTATCCGAAAGGTCCTCATCACTTTTCGTGTATCTCCAACGGTTAGCGAGTAAAACCCACATTTGTGACATCACTACACCCTTTGGTTTCTAAATTTCATATTTCCATTTCAAATAAAAAGAGAACGCTAAGAAAAAGTAAACTTTTGATGGCATACGCGAGCTTTAACATTTAATTTTCTATCCAAAAGGTTCTTATCACTTTTCGTGTATCTCCAACGGTTAGCGAGTAAAACCTAAATTTGTGCAATAAAACACGGTCAACACCGAGCGGTGCAGTATACATCTACATATATAAAAATGAGAGTTTGCCTGTTTTTTTTCTGAATTTCTACGGATATTTGAGTTATTTACGCGTTTCAGACTGTTTTATGATGGATGCACGCGAAAATAATTTTTTGATCGGTCTGTCTGTCTGTCTGTCTGTCTGTCTGTTTGTCAGTGGACAACTTTGTTCCCTTATAACTCGAGAACGGCTGGGTGTATCAACGTAAAATTTGGTACAAGTATCCATCAGAGGCACGACACTAATCATTGATGTAACTCTTCTCCGTATCTCTCATAAAACGGGGCCTACCTCCTAAAAATACATGCTGAAATAGGAGTAGAAAGACGAGACAAAGCTCATTTTCAGCCCCTCAATGTGAGAGACAAAACTCGGGGGCCCTAAAGGGTCCCCGAAAATCACATTTTAAGGCCTTAACACCAACCGCTTTTGAGATATTCCCAGAATACTAATTTCATTTAATAAACTAATGAAAAAATACAAGCCGGTAACCATGGCAATAGATTCTCAGAGGTCCATCTATTGGTGTAAGACGCAATGCAATTCCATTAATTACATTAGTGTGAAAGTTTGCAAACGGCTAGAAGGTTATCACGGAACCAAATTAAGCTGAAAAATTCAAGGGGTACTCTAGAATTTTTTCACGCGATTTACAACTGCGGGTGTGGTACGGCAAATCTATTATATTCCTATCCCTATATATATTATTATTATTATTATTATTATTATTATTATTATTATTATTATTATTATTATTATTATATTATGGCGTACAACGACGAGACAAAGCCCCTCGGTGCCAGAAACAAAACTCGGGGGCCCTAAAGGGTCCTCGAAATCTACATTATAAGGCTCTAAAACCAACAGCTTCTGAAATATTCCCAGAAAACTAATTTAATTTAATTTAACTAACTAATGAAGGAATGCAAATCGGTTACCATGACAACATTATCTCAAGGAGTGGCATCCAACTTTCCATCTATTTCTATAAGAAGCAATGTCACTCCATTTATTACATTTCTGTGAAAGTTTGCAAATGGCTATAAGGTTATCACGGAACCAACGTAGACTGTATAATTCATCAATGCAATTAAGGGGGTCAAGGGGTAACCTAGAATTTTTTCATGCAATTTTCACGTGCGACATGTAGTACAGAAGGTCTATTATATCTCCAAACAGCAACATTATTTTCAAAAATTCCTGAATTGAATCAGCATTTGTTGCGGATTTTAGGAATTTGGGCCATTTGAGGCTAAAGAACCTGAATTTTCATGCACCACAAGCCTTTATAATTTATGAAAGAGGTCTTCCTGTGTATGGGGATCCAACAGAACGTAGAGGGTCAGTTTTTATGTGACGTGTATTGCGTTTTGTCTACAAGGCTTTCAATTCTATTTCACGTCAGGAAGTACACGTTAGGTGAATTTAGTTTGAAAGCACATTCTAACTAATCTTTTTTTTTTTTTTTTTTTTGCGACATACGGGTTCATCGTAAGGATAATTTTGTTTGATACTGTGTGGTAGATATACCCATATTTGGATATCTGGGTGATATGTTGTAGACAATAGAATTGTCTGTCTGTCTTTCTGTGTATCTTTATGTACGCCTATAACTCGTGTTCGGATGCTTGGTGCATCGTAAAATTAGGTATGGTATCCATGAGAGTCAATACACCTATCATTTATAAAACTCTTCACCTTACTTTTCATACAGTAGAAGGGTGGATATAGGGAAAAACTTCTCAAAATACATGCTAAAATAGGCGAAATATAAAAATTATCCTAGAAAGACGACCAAAGCATATGTTGCGCTTCTCAATGTGAGACACAAAATTCGCGAGTCTATAAAGGGTCTCCGAAAACCACATTTTAAGGCCCTTAAATTAACAGTGTGCGTGATATTCCAAGAAAACTAACTTCGTTCTGATAAACTTATGAAGGAATGACAAACCGCTAACCATTGCAACAGTAGCTCAATTGATAATGTCTGGTGTTAACACCGAACACCGTTCGAAGAATGGGTACTACTGTTAGTATACTGTATATATAAAACTCTTCAATTCTAATCTCAGCATGTTTAGCCTACCCTACATACAAAAAAGAAAAATCCATTTCTTTGCAAATACCAAATTATCAAACAGCTGTCGGTCAATAATTACGGTAGGTCTACGTAATGAATCAATTCGAGGCTAAGTTTCTACCCCCACAAACAAAATACCGTACGGTACCAAAAAGTATAGGCCATACCGTATTTTTGTGCAAATATGAGTCCTTTCTTAAGTGTTCAGTTTATTAATTTTAATGTTCGTATTCTTGAATATCAAAATGTGTACGAACAATGAGTGAAAGTGGCTGTACTCGAAATTAGGCCAAAAAAAACTGATGAATGCCTCAACACCAATAAGAACGTAAAAACCAATTTGGTGTAAATACCGTAATTATTTCGGCATCATTAGTTCCCAAGATGTTCCTCCTTTGGTATAACTCGCACCTTCAGACACCTGTATTCAATTTAATCAGTGTTTCAGCGTATTATTACGTTTTGCCGCGTCTTTCTTACAAAACTAGCCTTGCATATGTGCTCTCATATTTTTAATTAAATTGGCTTTTAAAACGATAACGCAGCTTATTTGTGCCAAGTACCGTGATGTACGGAGTGTATTCTGCCTGTCCAAGAAAACCTCTTGACTTGTCATTGCAGTTTTATGTCACTAAAATCCACGACTAGTTGGAGTGGTTTACGGCTTTAAGCATAGGAACAGCCATTTTCTTGCTCCCCAAAGTAGGCGTGCCGTTTGGCTTCAGCAGCTTGCACTAGGCAGCGCAGCGAATGCATCTCCTTCCGTTCTTTCCTCCATGTCGAGGGGCGAAGAGCCAGGGTTATATCGGGTGCGTTCGGATGATATCGCCACAGCTCGTTGGGCTGCACCTAGCGGAAAACTTCTGTATACATACTGCAGGCGGTTTGGCGCGTTGTCATGGCAACCATTCAGTTATACGTCACAAGTCAGCCCGTACTGCTGTGAGCATTGGCAGGGCTGTACTCAGACGCAAAGCGCGATCGAAGGAAACGGACTGTGATGCTTGCTTAATTAAGTATGAGCGCTACGCCGGTTATGTAATCACAACATATAAAGCGCACTCTTCGTTCTTTTTAACGAATACGATAGGTTTAAAGAGAAAATATAGGGATTCAAAAATGATAGACAATTGTTTTGAGAAATGTTGGTGCAGCCGGGCTGTACCTGATGCACCTGAAAAGCCGCTACTGGTGTATCTGTATTTTAATTCAAGTAAGGACTGCAACTTTGAATTTATCAAATAGTTCCTACCTTTGCCGCCAATCGCCACCGTCAATGACTACTAGGCCTAGTTCAGAACGTAGCTACTAGACGCCACCGCAGTCGGCTCTTAGCAACGAACGTAGGAACCTAAGAGCGTTGTTTACATTCTTAACCTATACAATTTAGCTTCACACAGGTGTAATTTGTGGAAGGTTCTTTAACATGCCATAAATCTGAAATGGAACCGTCGGCTTTACATCCCCTGGGAAGGAAGGCATACTGAGGGATTTTAACGCTCTTAAAAGATCCGACGGTTTCGGCCGGGTTTGAACCCGCTATCTTGGGCATAGAAGCTCAGCATGCTACCAACTACGCCACCGAAGCCGCCTTTGAATACACTACAGTACATGATTTAATAATACGAAAGAAGCCTTTAAGTCCCCTTGAAGAAGATTATGTAAACTATGAAATATTAAAATATTACTTTGCGACTTTTTTCCCGGCTGAAATCTTCCATCATTTCACTGAAACCCAAACTTGCAAAACGGTCACGGGAGGTCATAGCTGCACTGAAAAAAGCATATGAATTATAAATTAGTTTGAAAAGTATAATCAATTAAATTTAAAACAATCCGTGGCGCGGGGCCCTGGGCGGTCACACTCCTCTCCCACCCCTGCTTTTATTAGTGTTTCGGTGGTGGAAAATTTAGGAGGTTAGTTATTGTTGTTTTAAGGGGCGGAACTACGAGGTTATCTGCCCCTCTTAACACAGATTAAAATATACTGTACAAATTTGAAATGGAATTTAAAATTCAGACGTGGATTCCTAAATTTGAAAAGACCGAAAATTAATAAAACAAAAAATTAAATAAAACAATTTTTTTTAAGTTCCTTTTGGGCTGGCTGTGGACCACGTGGTTCTTATCTCTGGCAGATTTCCTCCTGGCCCAGTATTCCTTCATTCTGGCACTGTGAATTTCCTTCCGGTCCTGAGTCCATTTCACACCTACTCCTGGACGCACTGCTTTTGCTGTTAGTGACTGGAGAGAGAGTCTGATGTTCTGACCAAAGTCCTGTATTTATTTCTGTCATAGGTGTTACTGGGGTCAATATCCAATTGTTCAAGGTCTTTCCTGACTAGTTTCGACCACTTGGCGTTAGTTGCTTTCCCTCTAGAGACAGTATTGAAAATTCTGGAGGTGAGCCTCTGATTATCCATTCTCACAATATGATCATAGAAGATCAGCCTCCTCTTCCTCAAGGCTGTTGTAATGCTCTCCACTTGTTCATAGAGTTCATTGTTGTGCCTGATTCTATACTTGCCTTCCTCTTTAATAGGGCCCATGATTTTTCGCAGAATCTTCCGGTCCTTCAGCTCCAATTTCCGGAGTTGTCCTTTTCAGACCATATTTAGGCATTCTGAGGCATATAGTACTGATAGTCTCACTACAGTACTGTAGTGTCTGAGTTTGAAATTCATTGAGAGGGATTTGTACATATTCTTGCATAGGTGGTAGGCTCTCTCCAGTTTGATGCATCTGTCGTTCATGGCCTGGTCTTCATTGATGTTTGGGGTTATCCTCCTAGGTATGTGAAGGAGTTAGTCCTTTGTACTACTTTTTTGTTGATGGCGATCTTTAAGGCTACTTTAGCTGCTATATAGTTCAGAGAGGATAGTTGATGGTTAGCTTCCTACACACTGGACGCTAGGAGTGCAAGGTAGTCTGCAAAGGCTAAACAGGGGACTGTTAACTTGTCTTTCTTGTAGCCTATTCTTAATCCGGAATCATCCTTCAGAGTTTTCGTCCACTCACGAATTACTTTTTCTAGTAGGCAATTGAAGAGGATCGGAGACAAGCCATCCTCTTGTCTAACACCAGTTCTGACCTCGAAGCTCTTGGACAGTTCCCCTCTGAATTTGACTTTGGCTGTGGTGTTGGTGAGAGTAGCTTTCACTAGATTCAGGGTCTTTTTTTATCTAGCCCCAATTCAGCCAGCGTCTCAAAGAGTGACACTCTATCTACTGAGTCGTAGGCCTTTTGGAAGTCAACGAAAATTGCAACATAAGGTGAGGGACTTAGATATTTGTAAGTGAGAATGGTTTTCAGATTCAGAATCTGTTGGGTGTATGACCTTGGTACTCTCCAATGCAGGATTCCAGTTGAACCTCTACTCTTGTGAGCAATACTTTGGAGAGTATCTTGTATGTCACTGATACCAGGGAAATCCCTCTGCAGTTGTTGAGATCTGATTTGTCACCTTTTTTATGTAGTGGGTGAATGACAGCTGAGGTCCAGTGACTAGGTAATTGTTCTGTCAACCAGACGTTAGATATGAAGTCATGGATACTCTGTATTGACTCCTCGTCAGCATACTTCCAGAGCTCTGCAATGATCCCATCTTCGCCTGCTGCTTTTTTGGACTAATAATTTATTATAAAAATAAACAAAAATTACGGATAAACAAAAATTATCATTCAAAAACGAAAAGTCGTTGAGTCAATGTTCACTGGAAAATTAAGATTGCTGGCCATAACCCAATCTCACTTATAAAGCGGATGACAAGATCAGTAGCCACCACGTCATCGGCTAATATAAGTTTGATTGTCATCTGCAAACCGAGGTTTCTTCGTAAGTCAGCAATATCCACACATTCGGTTAAAATGTGCTCCACAGGTACAAAGTGAGAGGGGGGGAGGGTGTTCCTTCCCTTCTCATTAGGTACAAGTGGGTGGATCTTGTATGACCTATCCTTAGTCTACATAGAATGACGGACTTCCTCCGGGACCGGAAAGAGCTCCGCCACACGCGAGTAGTTCCCTTGATAGCTCTCAGTTTACTGGGAATTGGGCCAGCTAGCCAGTGACGCTCCCAAAATGCCAGTACTTGTCGGGGTAACTGAGAGCGAATGTCTCTAGTAGGTACCTCCATTGGTCGAGGTGGTAGTGATCCGCTAACTCATTTCCCGCAACGCCCATGTGGCATGGAAGCCACAGAAAGGTGATTCGAGTGTCAGCGCGGAACAATCCGACTAGTAGGTCGTGGATTCGCTGCACTAGGTGGTGTTGCGGGAAACATGTAGCAATTGACGTCAACGAAATCAAAGAGTCGGTACACACGAGAAAGTGGATTCGTGCATCCTGTAGTGCAAACTGCAGAGCTTCATAGATGGCAACGCGCTTCGCAGTAAACTCACTACAGGCTTCAGGCAAAGAGATTTTGGTATTTAATAGTATAATTGCGCACGAAAATGCATTTGTAATAAATACATCATAGGCTAATATCACAAACACTGTCAGATGAGAAGTTAAATAAATAGACCAGCGGTGCATGGTTTCCACCGGCCTCCACCACAAACCGCGCTCGAGGCCCGGATCCCACCAACCCACCGGCCAGTGCGCGCCCCACATTACATGATCCTTGGTCTGTGATCGATATCATAATAATAAAGGAACTGCGGAAAAATGTGCATTACATTTTCGAGTACTCCAATAAGGACAGTGTTCTCTTAGAGCATTTACTAGAATGATATCGACCACACTGTTTAGCACATAATATGCACACACACTACTCAGAAGGTTCATGAAAGCCACGCCGCACGCACAGCTTATGATGGAAGCCGTGCACAGCAAGTCTATTCAGAGCACTCCTCATTTCATTGTTCGGTTCAGTCCAATTTCTCTGAAACATGGCATCAGTCCAATAGAATTCTATGTCGATTTCCGCTCGCTTTCTTTGTCTCATCCTTAGGAATTTGCACCATCAATAACGTAAGCACAACCCACCTTCTCGTCCACCTTCGAACGATCCGTGTAGAGAATGCCAGCGTCCAGAAATTGGGGAACTATGCTGTGGAACTTCCTCCGATAAACGGATGCATCCGTGTTCACCTTAGATAGATAGATAGATAGATAGATAGATAGATAGATAATGCCTTTATTGGTGGCAAAGTTAGGGCTCAAGGCCCTCTCTTACACTTAACCACTAGAAGAGTATACATCTACATGACTTATAATTACAAATACAAATAGCACAAATAATATTAATAGCTATAGGAATAGTGATAATATGAATAATGGTAGAATCATTGATTTCAAAAATACACAAAGTAAAGTACCCTTAAATGACGTAACTACAGTAATCCGATCATTCATCTCATTCATTCATTCGTTCATTCAACATTTATCCAGGAAGTCAACGGACTCCACCCAGCAAATACTCGCAGCAAGCCACTTTAAACTTGCGATGAGAGGGATTGTCTCTAATGTTCGCAGGTAGCAAATTCCATGACCTGGACGCAGAGATTATGAACGAGTGGTTGTAAACAGCAGTACGGTTTATAGGTATGGCAAGAGAGGAGGCAGATGTATTGTGGTCATGGTAGGACGAGAGGTAAGAAAAGGGTAAAACAAGATAGTTAGGGGTATTAGTGGAAAGTATTTTGTGCAGTAGTGATAACATGTGGAGTTCACGACGCTGGTGCACTCGAAGCCACGACAGCTCCTTATAATAGGGTGATATATGAACATCATATCGCAGGCCAAATATATATCTTACACAGTTGTTGAGGCACCGGTCCAGTTTCTTGTTACTGTCGCAGGTTATTTCAGTCAACACAGTGTCACAGTAGTCAAATATAGGTAGTATCAGAGAGCGAATTAGTTGTGCTTTAAGTCGAACAGAGAATACATTACCGAACCGTTTCAGAGGATATAAGCATTTATGTACTTTATTACATGTGCTTATCACCTGTTTAGTCCAATTTAAGGTCTCAGTCATAATAATTCCTAAGTTTGTCACTGAAGTAGAGTAGGGTATGATTTTATTGTTTAAAATTATTGGCGAGATGTCACGTTGCTTGAGGGAATATAAGTTTTTACTGGTACCGATAATAATCACTTGAGTTTTATTTGGGTTTATTAATAAACTGTTTTTATAAGCATAGTCACTAAGCTGTTGTAGGTCAGAATTTATTTTAATAATTGCATTATTGATATCACTCGGTTTTGAATGATAGTAGATCTGTACATCATCTGCATACACTTGCAATTTGCAGAAATTAAGGGCTTTTGATATGTCATTTATTTGGATGATAAATAACAGTGGCCCAAGAACCGAACCCTGAGGGACACCGAGGGTCTTACTTTGCCTTCCAGAACTCGCATTTCCCACTATCACACGTTGCCGGCGATTTTCAAGGTAAGAGGAAAAGAACCGGAGTGACACACTATTAAAATTTAGTTCTCGAATTTTCTGCAGTAGCAACTGAGGGTTGACGGTGTCAAAGGCACTACTGAGGACCTCGGTGTAGATCTAACCGAATTTCCGGACGCGGAACTTGCCACGGAGGCACTTCGCTAGGTGTCCGGATCATACAGGGACCTATAGCCACTCCTAATTCAGTACACGAGCTATCGAGTCTAATAACAACCGGCCGAGTGGCACGAGGCTGGTTGGCGTACCTCTGGTGGTATTGGGTACTGAAGAGAGCTCGATAGCTCGGATGTTGCGGCATTTACGCACATTGGCAGCATATGCTTTTAGCATATGCTGGCGTCTATAATTTAGAGGTGGAACGCCCGATTCAGCGAGTAGGCTGCGTATCGGGCTGGTCCGGAAGGCAACGGTAGCCAGCCTAACGCCACTATGGTGGGTACTGTCCAGCATTTTCAAGGTTGCTGGCCTTGCTGAACCGTATGCCGCAGAATCATTAGTCTAGCCGGGACAGGACGAGGGCTTGGTAGAACCGTAGTAGCACCGCACGGTCAGTCCCCACGTAGTGCCACTAAGAAACTTGAGCATATTCAGTTTCCTGAGACACGCCGTTGTTAGTTGCCGTATATGGTGCTGCCACATTAATTTGCTGTCAAAATGGAACCTCAGGAAGCGATAAGTGTCAACCAACGGCAACGCAGCATCCCTGAGATGTAGTTCAGGGTGGAAATGAAGCCTCCGGAGCGGACAAAAGTGGACGACGGAGGTTTTCGCTGCTGAAAAACGAAAACCCCGGTCGTGAGCCCACCTGTCGACTCGGTTAATAGCTAGCTGCAATTGCCGTTCCACGACTGCCAAACTTCCAGAGCTGTAATGCAGAACTAAATCGTCTACATACAGCGATGGAACTACCGTGGACCCGGCGGCGGCAACAATGCCCTTTATGGCAATCACAAACAAGGTGACACTCAGCACTGAACCCCGAGGAACTCCGTTTTCTGGGTGTTAATTTTGCGATAATGTCCTACCGACCTTCGTGAAGGGTAGAAAGGATCCCGTAGCGCAATGTGGTGTCGTAGGCTTTCTCGAGGTCAAAGAAAACCGTGACTAGGTGCTGCTTTCTGAGAAATGCTTCCTGTATGGCGCTCCCAGATGGTCGGTGGTGGACCTATGAGAGCGAAATCCACACTGGTACTCAGACAGGAGACCTCTCTCATCCAAGAACCACACTAGCCGCCGGTTCACCATCATCTCCGGCAGCTTACTTAGGCCATTTGTCAGACTAATGGGCCTATAGCTGCTTACAAACTTGGGATCCTTCCCAGCCTTGGGAATCGGTACCACAATCCCCTCTCTCCATATACGGTACGATTGAAGACGGCCAACAGTTGTTTTAACATTTGATTATGTATGTTACCCGGTCCAGGAGCCGTATCCTTGCACAGTGCAAGCGCACTGCGCAGTTCCCATTCAGAGAATGGTACACTGTAGGACTCCGAAGCAGCAGTGGCAAAGGACAAGGGGTGAGCCTCTGCCTCGGAGAAGTGCGATCCAATACTGTTGGCAATGGCGAGATGGTCCGTGATGATGTTTCCATTTATGGAGACTCCGGGTATCGTCAATGATGTCCGGAGTCCGGAGACCACACGAAGCTTAGACCACACTTGAGATGCTGGCGTATGCGCCGTCATGGACGACACATACTTTTCCCACGTCGTTTTCCTATTCTCCCGAATCAGATATCGGGCTCTAGCACACATTCTTTTGAAGGTGATAGGGTGGCCATGGTGTTTTGCCTTCGATGGCATTTGAAAGCACGTCGACGATCCTTAATGGCTGCAGCAATCTCGGCTGTCCACCAAGGGACAAGCTTCTTGCGGGAGTTGCCGGATGAGGAAGGTATTGTTTCCTCAGCAGCTGCCAAAATACCATTCGTTATGTGAATGGTATGATCGTCGACACTATCAAAGGTATCTTCGGCAAACTGCTGTGAAAGTTGGCCAATCAGCCCGACGGAGAAGCTATCGACTTGGTAACTCGATGGCTCTCTGGTTCGGAAGAGTAACAACAATCGGGAAATGGCCACTATAACAAAGGTCGTCGTGTACACCCCACTATAGCAGGCGAACCAGCGCACGACTGCACAAGGTAATATCGACACTTGGATAAGTGCCGTGTGTAATAGAGAAGTGCGTAGGTTCCCCTGTGCTCAACAAACACAGGTCACGCCGCCTGATCAGTCTCTCAAAATCTCTCCCTCTCCCGCTAATGGTAGCGGAGCCCCAGATGGTGTTGTGGGCATTAAAATCTTCTAGAATAAGAAAAGGAGGGAGGAATCTGAGAGACTATCTCCACCAGCTGGTTGTAATCCAGTTGAGAATCAGGCGGGATGTACACGTTACATACTGTTGCCATTACTGGCAACGAAGTACGAACTGCAATTGTTTCTAGCTGAGTACGCAGCGGCACTTCTTCACCCAAGAGGCTAGAGTGGACGAGAGTGCAGACGCCACTGGCGGCCACAGCTCCATCCACTCGGTCTTTAGAGAAGAGTTTGAAGTGACGCATTGTTGTCTCATGTCCAGGACGAAACCTGGATTCCTGAAGACAAACAATGGTTGCCGAAAACGAACATACTGTAACTCAGCGAGATGACCAGAATAGCTATTACAGTTCCACAGTAATAGTGCCATAGTGTGGACGTAAGTAGAAGTTGGTCTTCTACTTACGCTTGACCGTTTGCCACCCTTCCCCATCTCTAGGTGGAGATGATGGGGCAAGAGAGCACACCTCAATAACCACATACCCGTCCGAAGACGAAGAAAATGGAGGGGGTGCTCCCTTGGGTGGTGCGCGGTCCTCGTCGGACCTTACCATTCTCGCTCTTGGGGAAGAGCGAGACCGGTGTCGAGGGACCTTCTCCCTGTCCGAAGACTGGGTGTCTGTCCACGACACGTCCCGCACATTCTTCTTTCTCGACCGGCGCTGACGTCTATTCGGGGAAGTAGGTGGCCCCTTCCCCACAGACGTCAGTTCCTTGCAAAACGAGGCCGCTCCAGCTGGCACCACCCCTCTGGTGGTGGTAGGAGCGGAATGGCCAGGAGATGGCTGAGCAGCCTTGTCCACAGGAGAGGCAGAGATACGGCGCAGAACCGTTTCACTCTTCTCCGCCGGTGATTTATTTTTAGTATAGGGGAGTTCCTCCACTCTAATAGGTTTGACTTCTGCCGGCATCGCTCCCTTGATGGTCGAGGGAGCGGAAGGGCCAGCAGATGCAGGAGCCATCCCATAAGCTGGAGGGCGCGAGAGAGGCACCACACCATCTTCCTCTTCTCCACTATCGTTGTCGTATCAGGTGGGCTGGATGAAAATCCAGCCCCGGTCACAGAAGGCTTCTTTGCCCCCTTATCACGGGAAGACATCTTCTCCGACCGTTTCGAAGAAGAAGACGACTTCTTCTTCTTCTCCGATTGCGCCGGTTTAGATGGTATAACCGGCACCTTTTTCACAATGGCCGAAGCAGGTTGTGCGACCTTCATCGGGCTGACAGGTCCCGCTTAGACAGCGAGGGAAGATTTTACGATCGCAGAGTAGTTCGACGTCGAGGGTACAGCACCCGGAACGAAACTGGCAGGGATGATAGATGGCGTCACCTTAGCCGCGAAAGATACCGGGAATTCGGGTGCAGTCATATCACGATATCTTTTTAAGCGCCGTGATATGAAAGCCGATCCAATGTTCTGATTTCTTCCTTACAGAACTCGGGGCACTGTTTCGACCGCGGAGAGTGACTTCCTTGGCAGTTAAGACAAGTCGGGGAAGGCGTACATCTCTCACTCTCATGTGTCCCCTTGTCACACTCTACACACGGCCTTGGCAGTGCACCTGGCAGAAACATGAACGAACTTCTGGCATTGATAGTAGCGCATAGGTGGATGGATGTACGGTCTAACGTCGCAATGGTACGACGTGACCTTCACCTGCTTAGGCACTACATCAACCTCAAAATGGAGAATGAAAGCGCCAGTATCGACGCTGTCATTTCCAATTTTCTGGGTGATGCGCCTAATCCCGGTGACGCCTCGCTTCCCCAGATCCTACATCAATTCCGCGTCGCTATTTAAAATGAGGTCAAGATGGAATATAACTCTACGGACCTCACTTAGCGTATTGTGCTTCTCAACCTTAACAGGAATTTCGCCGAAATGCGTGCATGCCAGCAACGCTTAGGTTTGCTGCCGGTCAACGGTATGCATCAGGAGCTGCCCGTTCCGGAGCTTGGAAATCCTGTTAAGGTCACGATATTTCCCCTCGATTTCCTCCGAAAATAGGATCGATTTTACCTGTTTAAAATCTTCCCCGTCTGTCCTGGTAGCTACCAGGTAGCGAGGAGACCTGTCAACAGGGAACTTCTTGTTAAAGGCCTCATCCCAAGGCGTATACACCTTGGGATTCGGTCGACCCTCCAGAGACGGCTTTTTAAGGGAGCCACGCTCTAATGAATTTTTGGGGATCTTACGCGTCATCCCAGAATCATCCTCCCCGAATACTAAAAGGAAGCTTATAGTTTAACGTGACCATTAATCTCGCGATCATGAGCCACGGGACCTCCTTTTTACGTGGAATCCGAACCACAGGACATGGCATTTCACTTCGAAAATCTCACATGCATTGACCGGGAATCGAACCCGGTCCGCCTTGGTGAGAGGCATACAGCTTGACCGCTGTGCCACCACGCCCCCCCCCCCTCCCCGAATACTACCCATTCCGAACGAGGGCCATCACTGTGGGCGCCGACCAGCCAAGGCAATTCCTACCGGTACCTGGCTTAGCAGGTATTGCCCGGAGTCACAGTGCCTTGAATAGGCACTTCCCCCTCGGCATACACAGTGATATGTTCGCGGCAAGTATTCGGCCATGCAGGTTCCTCCGTTGTGAGACGGATAATACTGCAAGGGTACATGGCGCACCCGCCTGACGGGATGGGGAATACTGTCTAGGCTTTCTGGCCAGATGGCCAAGTTGGTGGCCCTCCCCAGGCAGCATGCACGTTTATTTCTAAGGGTCAAACAAAAAATGGCACCGGAAGTCGAAAAAGACCTCAATAAGGTCCCCCTATTAGTCGCCTTTTACGACAGGCAGGGGATACTGTGGATGAATTCTGCCCTCCCCATCCACAGGGGTCTTCCAAATCAAAGTCAGACATGTCAGTCGGTCTTGTCGGCCCTATTAGTCACCTCCTACGACAGGCAGAGCATACCGTGGGTGTATTCTAACCCGCAACCCACACGGGGAAAAATTTAGGAATCCGAGCACAACGATCGTTCTCGTTTTGAGATTATTTCTACATATAACTTATTTTTGCTCTTGGCCAAGGCTATCTCCTGGTCTTTCGCCTCAGCTTTTTCTATTTGCTCGGGTTCTCCAAACCCGTATTCAACAATTATTTAAGTTAATTCCTCTTTTTGCCATTGTGAATCTTAACTTGGCTGCAACTTGTTGATGTACCACATGAACTTGGGTAACTTATCTATTTTCTTTTTTGTACTTTGATCCATTCGTCCTTTGGATTTAGCATGCCTTTTCGAGTAACAACATACTTTTATTAGTTCTATAAACTTTAAGCTTGATCATAATTGAGATTATATAATAACTACACCAATAACTATTTGTAAATTAGAATCAAGCTCCCCTTGCCCTGGCACTACCTAGCGAAACTTGTTCAAAAATTTATATTGCCTTTGAATCTTCAGTTCTCTTTTCACTCTTTTTTTCGCACTCATTTACTACATATTCTCTATGGTAGTGGTTGGAATTTAATTCCAATTGATCCATACTGACGATGTTTCTAACGAATTTCATCTTATTTTCTGTTAAATACTATAAAGTTAACCCCTTATTTATTATTATTTTCTATGATATTTAGACGACCTCTTGCGCGAGATATTATGCAATTTATAATTTAGTTCATTCTGCCTTTTTTTTTTGACCGGGAAGGAGTAACTAAGTATTGTTCGATGTATTGGGGGATTTAATTCGACCTCTTGTGAGAGGTTTACATATTGCAAACTCCTTAACCTTGTCATTTCTGCATACATCTTGTAAATTATTCTCAATTAGTGTAATTGAGTGAATTTTGTGGGCTAGACTTATTTAGTTTGTTGGTTCTGAGGGCGCGATGTTAATTTGCTGGGATTTGAATTTCCTATAATTTAATTTGAATTGTTCCAGACAGCCTATATTTGTGTCAATGTGTATGGTATTTGTTTCATCGTAATAATGATACCTTCTTTAAGGTATTCCAAGATTTGTTCTTTTGTAATTCATTTCATAGTTAGGGGAAGGTAGTAAATGTAACTAATAACTTCCACTTAACAGTCAATCGATAGTACCAGTGGGACTTAACAGTTTCCAGTAAGGTATAACATTACCTTCACTCAAGGGTAGGCAACCACAAAGCCTTCGCAATCTACGTTTCATACCACCGTATCAAAGTGATCTACTTCTTTTAAAAATATAGTAATTGTTACATTTTTTTTTAATAAGTTACTGTGAAACAACAATATTTAACAATGAAACATTTACATCTTCACAAATACAAAAATTTGCATTCAATGTGAAACTTGAGGAGATGTTCGTTTAACAATGTCTTTGATATTAAGTGTATAACTTGTTACACTTAGTCAAATACACGAGTCAAGGTGTTCGTCAGTCAACCTTGTTCTGTGTTTATTTTTAATAAAATTCATATTTGAAAACAATGATTCACACAGGTAAGTAGAAGCAAACAAGGCCTTTATTTTAAGTGCAACATCAACTAACAAAGGATATTTCTCCTGAGGAATTAAAGACCAACAGTTTTTAGGTTCCGCAATAGTTTTGAGATACAAATCATTTTTTAATAATATGATTTCAAGTTCAAGAGCTGCCCCATCTACGTCAAAAACATTTTCAATGGAAGAAGATACATTCCATCAAGGTTAGCCCAAGGGAAAGATACAAACTGGGTTACCATAGAAATTTTTGAAAACCTGAAAACCAATTTTTGAAATCATCCCTCAAAGTGGAGATATGTTTACATAAAATTCTCTATCATAGGGTATCTCACATTCTTCTACTTGGGTCTTCAGAGTTGGAAAGTGTCTTAAGGGGGATGTAATGAAATTTGTGTCAAAAATCGATTTTTTGGAAACATGTTATTCGTAATCTACATAGGCTAGTGTAATTTACATTGTGTATAAATTTTATAGTTATCGGAGGCATGGAAGTTCATTAAAATACATTAAATGTCAAACTCTGCACATATACTTTGTGTGAATCCAGGAGTGTTCACCATAAAGGCGTTCAACACCATTGACAAGAATTGACTCATGAAAGCTGAGAAAGGGATGTCTGATTTTGAGCTGGAAGCCAGACAGAAAATAATGTTGGAGGATGATGAGTATGAATATGGAGGATTTTAAAAATAAAATAAGCATTTTAGGTAGATTTCATTAGAAAGCTAACTATTGCAATGGGTCCCATGTTTCGACTTCAGGAAAATTTCGACATATCTTCGCGTTTCACATCCCCCAGACCCCAAAACCACCACCAGTTCAAAAGTGTATATATAATTTATGTATATATATATATATGTATATATATATGTATATCAGTTTCTTGTGGACACGATAACTGCCGTAATTTTGCACCAATCACTTTGAATTTTTTACATAATATGTATCCCTATAAAATCTCGGTCGAGTTCGTTAATGGGCAAAATCGGTCGAAGGGGGTGAAAATGGGGGGCTTTTTTCGAAAAATTGAAATTTCGCTATAACTCTCTTAATACGTGAAATATCGAATCCATTCAAAGTTCATAATATGTGTCGGATAAGTGCCAACAATTTATGTCAAATAAGTTTTTTGATAGCACCAACCATTGACCAAAGGGGTGGAAAAAAGTGGGTTTTTCGGGAAACATTAATCATATCTCTCTTAATAGGCACAATATCAAAACCGTACAAAATGGATAATATTCCCCTAATAATTACCTAAAACTTTTGTCTGAAAGAATTTTTGATATGACCCACCATTACGCCAAGGGATGAGAAAAATGATTTCGGAATTATAAGAAAATGCCAAGAGCTATCAGAGGTTGCCATGGCAACACTACTAAATTGATGAGGGATGAGCCGTTGCCATGACAACGCACTTGCACGAGATCAGATTCAGTATTTCCATCTGACTAAGCCGGCCCCGTGGTGTTGGGGTAGGGCGCCTGCCTCTCACCCGGAGGCCCCGGGTTCGAACCCGGCTCCGTCAGGGATTTTAAAACTGACGTGAGGGTTGGAACGGGGTGCACTCAGCCTCGTGAGGACAATTGAGTAGCTGTCTGACAGTGAGACAGCACCCCGATCACGAATACCCATATTAACGGCCGAGGGGACCCGACGCGCTGATCACGCGTCACCCCAATAACTGCAGGCCAAATGGCTGGGCAGCGGTCGCTTGGTCGGCCTTAGCCCGTCATGGGCTGGATGGTGCCAGGGGTTGACTTTGACATCTGACTAAGTGGGAAGCGGCTTCGGTGACGTAACTGGTAGCATGCAGAATGTCTATGCCCAAGCAGGCGCGGATTCAAGGGGGGGGTCACGGGGGTCATGACCCCCCCCCCCCAAACGGAGACCAATTTTTTTTTGCAAACTCAAAAAACGAAAACACAATTACCAGACAAATAAAACTTAACGAATTTTAACTGAAAAACAGTTTTTTTTTCATTTAATCAATACTGAATTATCTTTATTGGAATTATTATGTTCTGTTACAACTGTACATATTTACAACTTCTAACCTATTGTATAAAAACTATTAGTTATACAACAAAAATCAACTCGTCTATTTTGTTCAGCAAACCTTGTGATTACCGAATCGATGTTTATAGTGATGTCACGTTGAATGTGCAGTAATGCCCGGATAGGAAACTTGGGCTTTTTCACACCAAAAATTTTTACCGACGTCCAAACTGCAAGCTTGGTTGGCAATTTAAGCTGTGACTTTCTCCCTTTGTCGGTATCAACTCGACTTGCCGAAACTGTTACGTACCTTGATCCTTTTCTCGAAGCTCGATGTAAAAGTCGCAAAACACGCCGTTGCAATTTGTACGAATATTTTTGGTGCTCTAAACGCATCAAATTTCTATCCATGAAGCTTGCAAAAAATTGGTCTGGTTTTGTACGTTTGGTTATTTTGTGATTGCGTTTTTAGTGATACCATTTTTCTTAACAATTTCGATTCTCTAAACCCCCCCCCCCCACCGCTCCCCCCCCCCCCCCCAAGCCAAACTCTAGATCGATTCTCTGACCCCCCCCAAAACCAAACTCTAGATCCGCGCCTGTGCCCAAGGTCGCTGTTTCAAAGCCGGCCGAAGTCGTCGGATTTTCTAAAAGCGCTAAAATCCCTAAGTATGCTTTCCTTTGGAGGGGAAGTTCCAACGTTCATTACGAGTTGCTGGTTGGGGTGGCATCTAGTAGCCAAGTTCACAGCTAGGTGTCATTGACGGTAGTACCTGGTAGCAACATTAGGAACTACTGATTGAAATTGACTTTCTGCAGTCCTTACCTGAATTACAGACTAATACATCCATTACAATTCACACCGTTTATCAGACAGATTCTACACTCACCCAAAGTACACGGGGTTAGATGGCCACGTTGTCGCAGCCCCTAAACTGAGGAACCAACCAGAGGTAGATTTCATTAGAAAGCTAACTATTACAATGGGTAGGCTACCATGTTTCGACTTCCGGAAAATTTCGACATACCTTCGCGTTTCACATCCCCCAGACCCCGAAACCACCGTCAGTTCAAAAGTATATATATATATATATATCAGTTTCTTGTGGACACGATAACTGCCGTAATTTTTCACCAATCACTTTTTACCGAATATGTATACCTATAAAATCTCGGTCGAGTTCGTTACTGGACTAAATCGGTAGAAGGGGGTGAAAATGGGGAGCTTTTTTTTCGAAAAAGTGAAATATTGCTATAACTCTCTTAATATATGAAATATAGAATCCGTTCAATGTTCATACTATGTGTCAGATAAAGCCCAAAAATTTATGTTTGAAGAGTTTTTTTATATCACCAACCATTGACCAAAGGGGTGGGAAAAAGTGGGTTTTTCGGGAAACATTTATCATATCTCTCTTAATAGGCACAATATCAAAACCGTACGAAGTGGAAAATATTCCCCTAATAATTACCTAAAACTTTTGTCTGAAAGAATTTTTGATATGACCCACCATTATGCCAAGGGATGAGAAAAATGATTTCGGAATTATAAGAAAATGCCAAGAGCTATCAGAGGTTGCCATGGCAACACTACTAAATTGATGAGGGATGAGCCATCAGATGTTGCCATGACAACGCACTTGCACGAGATCAGATTCAGTATTTTCATCTAAGTGGGAAGCGGCTTCGGTGACGTAACTGGTAGCATGCAGAATGTCTATGCCCAAGGTCGCGGTTTCAAAGCCGGCCGAAGTCGTCGGATTTTCTAAGAGAGCTAAAATCCCTCAGTATGCTTTCCTTTGGAGGGGAAGTTCCAACGTTCGTTGAGAGTTGCTGTTTGGGGTGGCATCTAGTAGCCAAGTTCACAGCTAGGTGTTGTTGACGGTAGTACCTGGTAGCAACATTAGGAACTACTGCTTGAAATTGACCGTCTGCAGTCCTTACCTGAATTAAGACTGCTACAGCCATTACAATTCACACCGTTTATCAGACAGATTCTACACTCACCCAAAGTACACGGGGTTAGATGACCGCGTTGTCGCAGTCCCTAAACTGAGGAACCAACCAGAGGTAGATTTCATTAGAAAGCTAACTATTGCAATGGGTACCATGTTTCGACTTCCGGAAAATTTCGACATATCTTCGCGTTTCACATCCCCCAGACCCCAAAACCACTGTCAGTTCAAAAGTTTATATATAATTTATGTATGTATATGTGTATATATATATATATATATATATATATATATATATATATGCATATCAGTTTCTTGTGGACACGATAACTGCCGTAATTTTGCACCAATCACTTTGAATATTTTACCGAATATGTATACCTATAACATCTCGGTCGAGTTCGTTAATGGGCTAAATCGGTCGAAGGGGGTGAAAAGGGGGGGCTTTTTTTCGAAAAAGTGAAATATTGCTATAACTCTCTTAATATGTGAAATATCGAATCCGTTCAACGCTCATACTATGTGTCGGATAAACCCCAAAAATTTATGTTTGAAGAGTTTTTTTTATAGCACCAACCATTGACCAAAGGGGTGGGAAAAAGTGGGTTTTTCGGGAAACATTAATCATATCTCTCTTAATAGGCACAAACTCAAAACCGTACAAAATGGACAATATTCCCCTAATAATTACCTAAAATTTTGTCTGAAAGAATTTTTGATATGACCCACCATTATGCCAAGTGATGAGAAAAATGATTTCGGAATTATAAGAAAATGCCAAGAGCTATCAGTGGTTGCCATGGCAACTCTACTAAATTGATGAGGGATGAGCCATCAGACGTTGCCAAGATAACGCACTTGCACGAGATCATATTCAGAATTCCATCTGACTAAGTGTGAAGCTGCTTCGGTGACGTAACTGGTAGCAAGCATGCTGAATGTCTATGCCCAAGGTCGCGAGTTCAAAGCCGGCCGAAGTCGTCGGATTTTCTAAGAGCGCTAAAAATCCCTCAGTATGCTTTCCTTTGGAGGGGAAGTTCCAACGTTCGTTGCGAGTTGCTGGCTGCGGTGGCATCTAGTAGCCAAGTTCACAGGTAGGTGTCGTTGACGGTAGTACCTGGTAGCAACATTAGGAACTACTGCTTGAAATTGACCGTCTGCAGTCCTTACCTGAATTACAGACTAATACAGCCATCGCTAAGTACACGGGGTTACATGACCGCGTTGTCGCAGCCCCTTAACTGAGGAACCAACCAAAATCTCTGCGGGAGATATAATTTTGCGTGAAGAAGTAACAGACCGTTACATAGTTACACATCAGTGTCGAAACCTTGCATAAGGACAGTGTGACCACAAGTATAAAAATGGACCCCAAATGACAAGAAGGTTACCGTTCCCATAAGACAATAAAATGTTTAAAATAAGCATAAAATGACGAAAAACAAAGTTAATTAAGCTCCAATTATAAAATACCTTATCGCAATAAATGAGATCTGATCCTTCTACGAAAACCTGCATGTTCTGCCTATTTTCGCCTATCCCCAAGTTTGTCCGGTGAAATCTACCTCCGCCTTCCGGCGTGCCGAGAGGACTTTTTTTTAAAGAAATTATAGACATTTATGAAATTATAGTGCAATAAGTCACTGCTAAAGTATATTCTCTTTCATTTGAATGCTCATTTGTCACGATCGGTCGCTTGGGAGCGCCGCAGGAGGGATTCATACTACTGAAATAATATATATGATTCTTTCTATATCCTCTAGGTTACTTTTTGTCAGCTGTTCCCATATTACGTCTAGTTTGTACATCATGATTGGCATTATCTTTAGTTGGAATAATTTCATTGCTGTATCTATGGATAGCTTTTGAATATTTTGTATACTATTTGACGCAATGGTATTATTGCTATTAATAAAACTCACTCTCACTCGGAAGGCTTCTATGGGACACGAAGATCCCGCGCCGATCTCACAAAATGCCTCCACTGAACTGTGTTGGTCGAGTTCTTGCCAGTTGTTCACATTCAGATGTCTACAAAGTTTGGAGATTTCATTTTTCTAGGAACTTTGTGGTCTTCCTACTAGCCTTTTCCCTCTTGGTTCGTCTTTAAGGATTTGATTATTATTATTATTATTATTATTATTATTATTATTATTATTATTATTATTAGGGCGCCCGTACTGCTCCGCAGCATTATTTTTCAGTCATCATCATCATCATCATTTCCCCTTATCCAGCTCCTGCCGGGTCGGGGTATTTATGGCACTTATCCACTTTCCTCTTTCCTTCCACCATTCTTCTTCCACGATCTTGTCCCAGTCCAGATTTCTTTTTCTTACGCCGTTCTTCACTGAATCCATCCACCTTGTTCTAGGTCTTCCTCTTGGTCTCTTACCCTTGCACTTCGCCTCCAGCATCTGTCTTGGTATTCTACACACATCAAAAAAAGTTTTGCATCACCTCGGTTCCAAGAGTTCCGGAACCGTTAAATACAAAGGGAATAGAGATCAACACAAACAACATTTCAGCTCGTTTTATTGCTCATGAGACCCACACATTGCATGTTGTACCATCATACAGCTAGACTTTCAGCATTTGTGGTCCAGATTGCAGTACACACCACTACCTCTAATACCCAGTAGCACGTCCTCTTGCATTGATGCATGCCTGTATTCGCCGTGGCATACTATCCACAAGTTCATCAAGACACTGTTGGTCCAAATTGTCCCACTCCTCAACGACAATTCGGCGTAAATCTCTCAGAGTGGTTGGTGGGTCAAGACGTCCATAAACAGCCCTTTTCAACATATCCCAGGCATGTTCGATAGGGTTCATGTCTGGCGAACATGCTGGCCACTGTAGTCGAGCGATGTCGTTATCTTGAAGGAACGCATTCACAAGATGTGCACGATGAGGTCGAGAATTGTCGTCCATGAAGACAAATGCCTCTCCAATATTCTGCCGATATGGTTGCACTATGGGTCGGAGGATGTCATTCAGGTATCGTAAAGCCGTTTCGGAGCCTTCCATGACCACCAGTGGCGTACGTCGGCCCCACATAATGCCACCCCAAAACATCAGGGAACCACCACCTTGCTGCACTCGCTGGACAGTGTGTCTAAGACGTTCAGCCTGACCAGGGTGCCTCCAAACACGTCTCCGACGATTGTCTGGTTGAAGGCATATGCGATACTCATCGGTGAAGAGAACGTGATGCCAATTCCGTGGGGTCCATTCAGCATGTTGTTGGGCCCATCTGTACCGCGCTGCATGGTGTCGGGGTTGCAAAGCTGGACCTCGCCATGGACGTCGGGAGTGAAGTTGCGCATCATGCAGCCCATTGCGCACAGTTTGAGTTGAAACACGACGTCCTGTGGCTGAACGAAACGCATTATTCAACATGGTGGCATTGCTGTCAGGGTTCCTCCGAGCGGCAATCCGTAAGTAGCGGTCATCCACTACAGTAGTAGCCCTTGGGCGGCCTGAGCGAGGCCTGTCATCGACAGTTCCTGTATCTCTGTACCTCCTCCATGTCCGAACAACATCGCTTTGGTTCACTCTGAGACGCCTGGAAACTTCCCTTGTTGAGAGCCCTTCTTGACACAAAGTAACAATGCGGACGCGATCGAACTGCGGTATTGACCTTCTAGGCATGGTAGAACTACAGACAACATGAGCAGCGTACCTTCGTCCTGGTGGAATGACTGGAACTGATCGGCTGTCGTACCCCCTCCGTCTAATAGGCCCTGCTCATGCATGGTTGTTTACATCTTTGAGCAGTTTTAGTGACATCTATGAACAGTCAAAGGGACTGTATCTTGGATACAATATACACAGTCAACGTCTATATGCCGGAGATCTGGGAACCGAGGTGATGCAAAACTTTTTTTGATGTGTGTATTTTCCTCCATCCTCTTTACATGTCCAAACCACCTTAGTTTATTCTTCTCAATTCTCTCATTTAGTTTTCCCATCCCAACTTCCTTCCTTACATCTTCATTCCTCACTCTGTCTTTCCTTGTCTTTCCTATCATACTTCTTAGGAATTTCATTTCACTGGCTTGGATTCTAAACTCTTGCCTGCTTGTCAGGGTCCAAGTCTCAGCTGCATAAGTTAATATGGGTACATAGTACACTTTATACATTACCTCCTTGCTTTTCCTTGGTACTTCCTTATCCCAAACAAGTTTTCTTACACTTTGATAGAATGCATTGCTCTGCTGTACCCTCCTGCCAATCTCCATGTCCAACCTACCAGTTTGCATCAATTCACTTCCTAGGTATTTGAACGTGTCCACAATTTCCAAACTCTGACTTCCAATTTTCACAGTGCCCTTTCCTTGTCTTTCCCCTCTTGTCATCACCATGGTCTTGCTTTTCTCTATACTGATTTTCAGGCCATACTTCTGAATATTTTCGTTCAGTGCATCTAGTTGCTTTTGCACTTC
The DNA here is from genome assembly GCA_946902985.2 of Meconema thalassinum. Taxonomy (NCBI): domain Eukaryota; kingdom Metazoa; phylum Arthropoda; class Insecta; order Orthoptera; family Tettigoniidae; genus Meconema; species Meconema thalassinum. Next base: position 199,826,463 of record OX336395.1, read on the forward strand.
TTCGGTGTTCCTTCCCCAGACCACAATATCATCTGCAAATAACAGTAACTTCATTTCTTTATGTTCATATGCTTCCTTTGTTTCCTTTACTATTTCATCCATCACCATTATAAACAAGAGAGGTGACAGCACACTCCCCTGTCTTAGTCCAGTCTTGTTCGTAAACCAATCTGTCTTTCCAACTGGGGTCAGTACCCTGCTAACACAGTTGTTGTACATTGCTTGCACCATTTCCAACATTTCTCTTCCCAGTCTCTTCTTAACCATGGTTTCCCATACCTTCTCTCTGGGGACACTATCATATGCCTTTTCTAGATCTATGAAAGTCATGATCAAATCCTCTCCATATTCCCAGTTCTTTTCCATCACCTGCCTCAAGCTAAAGATTGGGTCCACTGTGGGTCTTCCACTCCTGAAGCCATACTGTTCCTCTTGCAACTCTCCTTCCACCTTTCTTCTCATTCTTCTTTCTAATATCCTTTCCAGTATTTTTACTATCTGTGAAATGAGGGTGATCCCTCTATAGTTATCACACACCTTCTTGTCCCCCTTCTTAAACACTGGTATTATTAGCCCTTTCTTCCAGTCTTCTGGTACACATTTCCATTTCCACACACACTTAAGCAGTCGATACAGCCATTGCATACCAACAGGTCCAGCAGCCTTTATCATTTCTACACTGACTTCATCCACCCCTGTTGCTTTTCCCATCTTCATTTTCTGTACTGCTAATTCCACCTCCAGCATTGTTATATCATCTTCTGTTATAGAGTCGTCAGGTTGTGTCACTTCCATCTCACCAGTACCATTGCTCACATTCAAAAGCTTATCGAAATACTCCTTCCATCGTCCCTTTATCTCTTCTGGGTGTGTTAACAACTCTCCATCTTCCTTTTTCACTAGCTTTGTAGTAACTCTTTCTTTTCTCTTACTTCTTAGAAGCCCATACAGCATCCTTTTACTGCCACTTACATCTGTTTCCATTCTTCGTGTAATTTTTTCCCAACTTTTCTTCTTTTCTTCTCCTACCACTTTCTTACACCTCCGTTTGCTGTCGTGATACTTCCTCTTGCTTTCTTCTGTTTGATCTTGGTTCCATTCTTTCCATGCAGACTTCTTTTCTTTCACTGCTTTCCTCACTTCCTCATTCCACCATGGTGTCTCCTTCTCTTTCACTCTTGTTGACGTCCTACCACAAGCACTCTCTGCTGCACCAACAAATGCCTTTTTAAAGTGAGACCATTCCTCTTCTATGTTTCCACTTCAGTAACTGGGATTTGTTGCTTCAATATCTCCTGAAAATCTTCCTGTACGGTTTTGTCTTTCAATTTCCATACTTTTATTTTACTTTCTCTGATCTCCTTTAGGTTTTCCATTTTTCCCATCAAAATTTTGCCACCACAGCTCTATGGTCCCCATCAAATGCTTCTCCTGGTAAAGCTGTCACATCTATCAGCTTTCTGCGATTAGTCCTTTCCACCAGAAAGTAGTCAATTACTGATTTTGTTCTTCTATCGCCCCAACCATATCTCGTAATTTTCCTGCTGTTTTTCTTCCGAAACCATGAATTACCCACTATCAGTCCATTCCTTTCACAAAAGTTTCCCGGTTCTTTTTCCCATATCCATATGGTCCAATGACTTCTTCCTTTCCTTGTCTCTCGTTTCCGACTTGTGCATTCATATCTCCCATGATCACCACTTCTACATCTGAAATTACTCTTTCTACATCCTCCAGGAATACTTCAATATCTTCTTCTCTGTTTCCAGTCTGTGGTGCATACACTTGTATGAAGTCCATCACGTCATTTTTCATCTTCATTCTAATTTTCATTATTCTGTCACTCACACACTCGACCACTTCAACATACTCCTCCAGTTGTTTCGAGGTTATCAGTCCCACGCCATTTTTGGCCTCTTGGCCACCACTCCAGTATAATGTATATCCTTTCCTCAATTTCTTCCTTCCTTTACCTTTCCATTTCACTTCACTCAGCCCCATCAATCCAACATTCTCCCTCTCCATGAAGTCTACCACCTCCTCCACCTTGCCTGTCAGGGTCATGACATTCATGATTCCCACTTTCATTTCGGTTACTGGTCGCCCATTTCTCACAGTTCCCCCAGTACCAAAAGAACTGCGCGTCGCCTGCAGGGTACGCCCTAACCTTTTCCGATTCATTCGAAGTGCCATTTCCATTTTAGGCTATTATTACGATGGGGTCGCCACTCCCAAAGGCATTTTATGAAGCTACTGCCAGCTATTATACAGGCCGTCCCTAACATGGGAAACAGACGCCCTTGAGCCGCCCCTAACCTGGGAAACAGACGCTGCCGATTGATGCTGTACTCTTACTATTCCCTGAGTACTGGGTTGCCTCTTCCGCAAACTCCACCGTTCCGAAGTCCATCTTCTCCGCTGCAGATTCCGTTGAGGTCTTCGCACGTAACCCTGTGCACGGGGCCTATGTTATACCCCATAGGACTGGGTCCTCACCAGAACTTAGCCGGTACTGTAGTTCCATGGTATATTACAGTACCGTTGCCCACCTCCGCGACGTGGACGCGCCTGGCAAGAGTTATCCATGTAGCCAATTAAAATTGCCTCATGGACCGGGTTAAGGAGCTGTCTAAATCCAGCCTCCAAGTATTGGAATTAAAATATTACCACATTATGTAATAGTTTATAACCTTTATTTCACAACACTTCCTTCCAGACAATGTTCGCTGTGCGTCGACCCTTAGGTTAATTTCTACTTCTACATCTTTAAATGGTTTTCCTCGGGATAAGGCAAGATAGAACATTCCATGGCCTAAAACAGGATCAGGCAAGTAGATTCCAACTCGATGAAGCGTTTGACCCTGCGCTTTGTTGATTGTAATACAAAACGTTAGTGTAATAGGAAATTTCCGTCATTAGAACCAAATATATGATTGCTACAAAGAGAAAAAATGTTGAAAAAATGAGACGTAATGTTCCCTCATAACATTCCTCAGAGTCAGTCGATTTGAATAGTTAAGAGCTCATATGAAATCGCTTGATTCACTGAGTGTTCTTAGACCAAAACGACCTGCGTACCTCAATTAGAACCAACGATATGATTGCTTCAAAGTTGGAAAAAGTTGGAAAAGTTGAAAAAATAATCCGAGAAAGGCGGAATTTAAGTGATTTGTAATACTTGATGACAAATCTGTGCATGAATATCTTTCATTTAAAAAAATAATGAAGGAAATCGACCGGATAGAATGGCCACACGGACTCGGATAAGTTTTCATAAATATTTTGAATACATAGATGATTACATTATTCTGTGAATAATTGTGAGTAATTTTCAATATATATTTATATCTCACTTTTTATAACATGTTATAATTCAAAGAAGTAGATACCGTATAAATGATTTTATTTTATTGAAATGGAAGTTAGTTTAAGGAAATAAGTTATTTCGCGTTGTGCAAGATTAATACTTGTTAGTATTGTTTGTCACCACTATGAGTCAAAGTGAAAGGAACTTTCCAGAAGTAGCCTACTGTATATTATGAACAGCATTTGATGAAAATGATTCAGCACGAAGGAATAAGCAAACTTCCCCAATACACAACTTTTCTGAGAACGGAAAGAGAACCATTACACCTTTCACTTTGCTACGTCACTGGAAATGATGACAAGAATATTCATAGAACTTGGCGTTCGGTCTTTCTCAAGACAGACTAGCAAATGAAACCTTTAACACCGTCTACTTTACATCGGGAAGGGACGAAGCTCTTCATTTACTGCGAGCCCATTGGTTCACGTGATATTGGGAGGAGATTGAACTAGAAGAATCTACTGTATATACGAAGATACGGAACTATAGAGACACTATTCTAGTTATCCTCTGGGATCAGTCTTGATACCTAGGTACATGTATTACTGTCAGCTGGACATTCATTTTCGACGAGAAATTTTGCATGAGGCACTTAGACAACTCTTCGAAACTACGAGTAGTATGGCAAAATTGCCATGACTTCTAGTACAATTCAGGAATCTGAATAATTATCATCGTCATTCTAAAACTCTACTACATTGTAACCCGCCCAGTCTTTGGGCAAATTCATGTTGACCGACTAAGGAGTTACAACTGAATGTTCTACTAATACGTCGATGTGAATGAGGTAGAGGTAATATCCAGCTATCCAATCGAGGGGTTCCAAGGACGCAGGATATGGACTGGCATGGAATATGGAGTTCCAATCCATGCATACCGAAACTTGAGGAAGAAGGGTCCACATAATATCCTACCCAAGGGTATAACAGGAGACAAAAACAACAACCAACTGTCAGTTGCAACTCCTTAGTCGGTCAACATGAATTTGCCCAAAGACTGGGCGGGTTACGATGGAGATAATACAGTATATGAACAATTAGTAAATAGCATTCCTGGAAAAAATTACATGCATTAGTTATGATCAGTATTATAATGGGGCAGTTATTAGGATTACGCGTTTCGAACTTCAAGCGGTCATCATCAGATCCTGATCAGAGTTGAGGTTTAAATTTATATACAGTACAATGTCATATAACTGCACAAACTTTGTAGTGCGTTCAATCGGTGTTTATATTTTGGTTCGCAGTTTGAATCTCGTCATATCAGGTTAGTTTGTTTTATTTATACGGGTTCGTGAATTACGGATTAATATTATGCACGTGTATACAAATTAGAACAACAAAATATAAAAAATAAAATTAGAGCATACACTTGAATTCTATCATGTAATATGGTTACTTATCTCAGCAAAGCCGTTGGTCGTAACCGTTTTATTATCTTTCTTGGCTAGATATATTTCCATGGATTCTTTAATGTCGAGAACTCTGCCCTTTGCTTCGTGATGTAGAATTTTCAAGTCTGTTTCCATGTTAGTGAAGCGATGTTTGTTGTCATACATTATGTTCGGATATAGCGGAATGTACGTTGTGTTTAATTGCATTTTTGTGTTCTTTGTAACGTGTTCCAATTTGTCTTCCACTTTGCCTGACATAGCATTACATCCTTCATCTTGGCATGTGAACAAACAGTGGCGGATCCAGGCCTTGCGGGGTCCTGGGCGATTTGATAAGGTGGGGCCCACAACAATAGGAAATAATAAAAAAATCAAATCAAATGGAAAATAGTTTTGTAATAATAATAATAAAATAAAGAATAGTTACCATATTTTGAATACACTACAGTACATTATTTGGTTCATTGTTACATTGCGATGCGGCTGCGTCTAGGGAATTTTTAGGGATCTCAGTGACGTCACCGTGATGTCGCGGCTGAAGTCTTATATTATTTCACTGGGATCTAAACTTGCTAAACGGTCACGGGAGGGCATAGCTGCACTGAAAAAAGAATATGAATTATAACTTAGTTTGAAAAGTTTGAAACGTATAATTAATTAATTAGTTAATTACATTTTAAAAATCCTTTGTTCGGGGCCCCCGGACCGCGGAGCCCTGGGCGGTCGCCCATCTCGCCCTCCCCTAGATCCGCCCCTGTGAACAAATATACGCCTGATTTTGAATACCGATTTTTCTTTGTTAAGATGCTATAATGCAGGTGCTTACCGAGTGAGATATTTGTTATTCTGTATGTGTTTTAGTTTACGAAATTGAATCGTACGTACTCCATTGTTCTAGGCATGTTTACCTGCTCATGCGCGCTCAGAATTGACACGTACGACGTGATGCGATCAACGAGCACTGCGCAACACATCTGCGCAAGGGGTCATCGGATTTTCACTGTGGTTTTAAATTCGCGATCGATCGGATCTTGGAAAAAATATCCCTCTACGCAAATAATTAAAAATAAGTAAATAGATGGACTTTTGTGTTGATGGCATCCTTCAAGCAACATATGGGAAGTGTAAATAAACTTGATATTATAGGATAATAATGATGAATAATCAGAAATGTAAGCAAGAAATATATAGGATATGTATTTTATTCATGTTTATAGGAACAATGGCAAAATCCTAGTCCTAGTTTGATGCCAAGCTAGTGTATTACGGTATATGTTTTGTCGCATCAGAGTGCGATTGTGTGATAAGTAGAGGATGAAAGGAAAAGCCATATAAAATGTCTTAAATGTTGATGTCAGTAGACATAAATTGTTTTTTAAAAAAGTCAACCAAACAGTAACCAGATAAAATTCGAAATGAGGACAAGAGCAATCATTAATTTAAAAAAATCATGATTCAAGTATAATTTTGTCTTTCTATTTAGATTTTAGAATTTTGAGATATTTTAAATGTGTGTTGAGTCAGAATTTTTGACCTACAGTTTCATTGCCATGTTATTTTGATAAAGGGGTCAGAGGCTCAGTTGATACTCATATTAACAGGGCCTGCCTTGTCAAAATTCAGGTTCTTTATGTAGTATACAATGTATACATGTCATGTTTTTTTGAGTATGTATTAAACTGAATTAGTTACCCATGAGTAAATGTCACTATCATTGTAACTCCTTGATACCCTCAGTTAGATACTGTAGAATTACATGTGCAAATTTATGACCCTGATCTTAGTGACAAAAGACACCCTGAGTTACCGACTGATTTTATTTTTCAGGTCTAAAGATTGTACCAAACGGGCGAAATATATGTATTAAGGATTACACAACTACTTTTATGAAAGCACCTAATCTCCACAGTGGTGATTTTAGAGTTGTTCCACATAGAGATAGGTTTTTTTTTAACCTCAGGACAGTGTTTGCCAGAGCTGTTTGTAGATAGTCCACAATACAGGTAGATCTTTCAACACATTATTAATAGACAAATACCCATTTGGTATGTTTCAGTTCTAGCTTTTTTACCATCATCTGAGCAGAGTACTCGCAGGTCATTTCTGCATATTAGTTCACAATTCTAGTTTATGGCTCATTGTTTTACGTGTATCACAGCAATAGTAGCTACACCTTCATAAATTAGTTGGTGGAGTCAGACTGTTAGTGGATGAGATTGTTATTTCTCAGTCTTGCAACCTTGTAGATATTAAAATAATTGGTTATTTTATGGATGCTTGTAAGTTTCCACGCATACTCCATTATATTGATGAAGGACAGCTGGAAGAGGCCATGGTGGGAATAAAACAATTCATCGAGGAAGGAAACACAGCAATGGAGAGCATCAGGAAAGCTAAAAAAAAATGACAACTATGTAAACGAAAAGAAGCTTTTCATGTTTAAGACATTCTTTTCTTGTATGGCCATTGGCTGCGATCAATAAATATATTATTATGGATGCTTGTCAATAACAATTGCCAGACTTCCTAAGTTTTTGCCGTGCCTTTTGCTTTTGGAGGGCACCGACCTTTTGTGGGTGTCATTGTTGAATTTGTAGGTTTTGTAGAGCTATTTTGTCTTGTAAATTTTCATCTGATGATGCTCGCTTGACGAGCGAATCATTTCATCGTATTAGAATTCAAAAATATTAAAATCAGAGAAGAGTTAAATATGGAACCGTTAAATCAGAAGATACAGAAAGCAAGGTTACGTTGGTTCGGATATGTAAAAAGAATGGGTAAGGAAAGAGTAGCAAGAAGGGAATTAGAAAGAGAAGTCAAAGGAAAGAGACCAGTTGGAAGACCGAGAAGAAGGTGGTTGGACCAAATTTTGAAGGACATTAGAGAAGCTGGATTGGATGTGGCAGAAGTGATGGAACAGGAAAATGGAAGGACAGAAAGGAGTGGAGGAGGCTTGTAACCCACACCCGGCTGACTGGAGTGACAGTTGGCACCACAATAACGCAACGAACTGTTGGAAATCGGTTACTTGAAGGACAGCTCCGAGCCAGGCCTTGCGGCGTGAATTCCATTTACCCCAAACCACCGCCGTCTGCAACTTCAGTGGTGTCAAGCGAGAGGATGGAGTGGAGGTCCGTTGTGTTTTCCGATGAAAGCCGATTCTGCCTTTGAACAAGTGATGGCCGTGTGTTGGTTAGAAGCAGGCCAGGTAAGCACCTGCATTCCATCTGTCTGCGCGTCGACACACTGGACCTACACCGGGCGATCTGGTCGGTGGTGCAATTTCATATGACAGCAGGAGCACTCTCGTGGTTATCCCACGCACCCTGACTGCAGATGTGTACGTCCGTCTGGTGATTCGACCTGTTGTGCAGCCATTCATGTACAGCATTCCCAGGGGTGTTTTACAACAGGATAACGCACATCCCCATGTCACTGTTGTAACCCAACGTGCTCTACAGAGTGTCAACATGCTCCCTTGGCCTGCTTGATCCCCCGATCTGTCCCCAATCGAGCACGTATAGGACACCATTAGACGATAACTCCAGCGTCATCCACAACTGGCATTAACCATCCCTGTAATGACCGACCAAATGCAACAGGCATGGAACTCCATCACACAAACTGACATCCGGCACCTGTACGACACAATGTATGAACGTTTGCATGCCTGCATTCAACAGTTTGACGATTATACCGGTTATTAATGGACCAGCATGACACATTTGAGATAGCTTTTCTCGCGCGGACATTAACCTGTTGTCTTGTACCTTTAATTAATTATATATGTTACCTCGCCAAATATATGGCCGAAATTTTCGTACTCTACATTCCTTATTTCATGGTGTTGGGATATTTTTTTCCACCAGTGTAAATGGACCACGTAATATCGTTAAATTAAATATCAAAACTGTGGTGAAAAACCCAACGGTGAGCAGTGTTAAGTAGTAAATAAAATTCACTTTCGATATTATCGAGTCGGAAACCATTTTTCAGTGTTGTCTTAGTAATGGTTGGTTGATTCTTAAGTTTAGGGGCTGCGACAACGCGGTCATGTAGCCCCGTGTACTTTAGGTTTGTGTAGAATCTGTCTGATAACAGGTGTTAATTGTGATCACTGTATTGAGTGTGTGTTATCTGTTGTTTTTAATTCATGTAAGGACAGCAGACTTTTGAATTTTTCAAATAGTTCTACTTTAGCTGCCAAACGCCACCGTCAACGAATACTAGTTCAGAACTTAGCTACCGGACGCCACCGCAATCGGCTCTTGGCAACGAACGTAGGAACCTAAGAGCGTTGTTTACATTCTTAACCTATACAATTTAGCTTCCCACAGGTGTAATTAGTGGAAGATTCTTTAACATGCCATAAATCTATGACATGGGACCGCCGGCTTTACTCCGCCTCCGAAGGAAGGCATACTGAGGGATTTTTAACGCTCTTTAAAAAATCCGACGACTTCGGCCGGATTTGAACCAGCGTCCTTGGGCATAGAAGCTATCAACTACGCCACCGAAGCCGCCAATTTGTCTTAGTAAACGAAATTTAAATGCTTTTCAGTCCGTCAGTATGATGCAATTAATCACATGTATTTTTCCGGTTTAGGGAATAACACCTAGTACAATTGGGTATAATCTTATTGTCCAACAGAAAAGTATTTAAATTTCGTTCAGCTTTGGTATTATTTCGTAAAATAATTCTGATCGTATTTCAATGATTTGGTTTGTTTAAAATGCACTTATTTCTGTACACAACTTGGAAAGAACACTTATGAACAATTTTAGAAAGATAAACAATGAATAACTATGTAGGTATACATATAAATAATAATTAAAAATTAAGTAATTCATTATTAATATATTTCAAGCCTCCGTGGCTTAGGCGGCAGCACGCCAGCCTCTCACCACTGAGTCCGTGGTTCAAATCCCGGTCACTCCATGTGAGATCTGTGCTGGACAAAACGGAGGCAGACAGGTTTTTCTCCGGGTACTCCGGTTTTCCCTGTCAAAATTTCATTCCAGCAACACTCTCCACTATCATTTCATTTCATCTGTCATTCATTTAATCATTGCCCCAGAGGAGTGCGTCAGGCCTCGGCAGCCGGCACAGTTCATATCCTCGCCGCTAGATGGGGGCTTCATTCATTCCATTCCTGACCCGGTCGGAGACTGGAAGCAGGCTGTGGATTTTCATTTTCATTATTAATATATACACTAGCAGGTACCCGCGGCGTTGCTCGCGTCATAGTCATGTCATATTGTTATTGAATGAAATGCAGGTTTAACCCCGTTAACACCCCTTTAGAAACTGAATATCCAAAATTCCCTCCTTAGTAGACGTTTTCGACACACAACAAACATATCCCCAAAATATCATTCTTCTAACTTTAATAGACATGTTTCAGCTTATTTTTAATGATTAGTTTATATGCCAGTCATCACATCCCCAAATGAAACCACTCGTGACATATTGTTATTCAATGAAATGCACGTCTACCCCCTTAACACCTCTTTAGAACCTGAATATCATAAAATCTTTCCTTAGTGGACGTTTTCGACATACAACGAACATATCCTAAAAAATTCCTGTTTCTAACTTCAATAATTTTGGCTGGGCGATGAAGAGTGAGTGAGTCAGTCAGGTCATTTTCTTTCATTTTTTTAGGATTTCACCCCTCCCCATGAACCGCGTAAATGGGATTTATGAAAAAAAACGGTTAAACACCTATTTACTTATTTATTAAGCCGATTTTTTCCCGCTAAATTCCAAACTTCTCGCTAATAACGTTTTAGAGATACACGGTCCGTTAAGAATCCTTCAACCCCCAATTTTCACCCCTTTCACCTCATAATATACACCATATCGATAAACCCTTAGACATATGTTTGCTTATTTTTTAATTTACTGTAATTTATATGCCGAATATCACATCCCCAAATGAAACAACTCGTGAGATATTGCTAATCAATGAAATGCAAGTTTAACCCCCTTAACACCCCTTCAGAACATGAATATCCAAAAATCCATCCTTAGTGGACTTTTTCGACATACAACGAACATATCCCCAAAAATTCAAGTTTCTAACTGCAATAGGTTTGCTGGGGGATGATGAGTGAATATCCAAAAATCCTTCCTTAGTGGACTTCTTTCCCCAGAATTTTACCCCTCCCCATGAGCCCCTTTAATTGGATTTATGAAAAAATGATCGAACACCTATTTACTACTTTTTCAATCTGATTTTTCTCCCTGAGATTCTTACTTTTTGCCTCTGTCTTTTAAGAGATACTTGCTCCGTTAAGAATCCTTCAACACTCACTTTTCACACATACACCTCATAATATACACTACATCGAAACACCCTCAGACATGTGTCTTCTTATTCTTAATTATGAGTTTATATGCCGAGTATCGCATGCCCAAGAAAACCAATCGGGAGATATTGTTATTCAATTAAATGCAAGTCTACCCCCTTAACACTCCTTTAGAACCTGAATATCCTAAAATCCTTTCTTGGTGAACGTTTTCGACATACAACGAACGTAACCCCAAAATTTCATGTTTCTAACTTCAATAATTTTGGCTGGGCGATGATGAGTGAGTGAGTGAGTGAGTAAGTCAGGACATTTTCTTTCATTTATTTATCAGAATTTCACCCCTCTCATGAACCCCTTAAATTGGATGTATGAAAAAAAAAACGTCGTACACCTATTTACTTATATTTTAAGCTTTTTTCCGCTGATTTTCAAACTTCTCGCATATGTCGTTTAAGAGATACACGCTCCGTTAAGAATCCTTCAACCCCCAATTTTCACCCCTTTCACCTCATAATATACACCACATCGATAAACCTTTAATCATGTGTCTGCTTATTTTTAATGATTAGTTTATATGCCGAATATCACATCCCCAAAGAAACAACTCATGAGATATCGTTATTCAATGAAATGCACGTTTACCCCCCTTAACACCTCTTCAGAACCCGAATAAACAGAAATCCTTCCTTAGTTTACGTTTCCGACATACAGCGAACATATTCCCAAAATTTAATGTTTCCCACTTCAATAGTTTTTGCTGGGCGATGATGAGTGAGAGAGTCAGTCAGGTCATTTTCTTTCAATTATTTTAACCAGAATTTTACCCCTCCCCATAGGCCCCTTAAATTGGATTTATGAAGAAACGCTCGAACAACTATTAATTTATGTTTTAAGCTGTCTTTTCCCCCTGAGTTTGATGAGTAAGTGAGTTAGTCAGTAGTTAGGACACTTTCTCTCCTTTTTTCCACCGAATTTCACCCCACCCCATTGGCCCCTTAAATAGAATTTATGAAAAAACTGTCGAACACCGATTTACTTATTTTTTAAGCTGATTTTTCCCGCTGAGTTTCAAACTTCTCGCCTATGTCTTTTAAGAGATACACGCTCCGATAGGAATCCTTCAACCCCCACTTTTCACCCCTTTCACCTTATAATATACACCACATCGAAAAACCCTTACACACATGTCTGCTTATTTTTAATGATTAGTTTATATGCCGAGTAACCGACAGTAGTGGCTACGCTGGCTAAAGCGCAGCTTTAGGTCATGGGGCCAAGCTCTCTGCTGACTCGGTAGACGCGTGGGTTCGAGCCCCACCGTCGGCCGTCCTTGAAATGGTTTTCTGTGGTTTCCCCATTTTCAACACCAGGAAAATGCTGGGACGGTAGCCTACCTTCTGACAGGCCACGGCCGCTTCCTTCCACATCCTTGCCCAGTTTCATTCACCATCATTCATTTCATCTCTCATTAACTCCTCTCATGAGGTTGGCGTCAGGAAGGGCATCCGGCCGTAAAAACCATCGCCACAAAGACTTCCATCGCATCTCATCCCCGACCCCGTTGGAAAACGGGAATAATAAGGGTAGACATACAGTTTATATGCCGAGTATTACATCCACAAATGAAACCACTCGTGAGATATTGTTATTCAATAAAATGCAGTTTTAACCCCCTTAAGACCCCTTTAGAACCTGAATATCCGAAAATCCTCTCTTAGTGTACGGTTTTGACATACAACGAACAACGAACATACCCCCAAAATGTCATGTTTCTAACTTCAATAATTTTGGCTGGGCGATGATGAGAGAGTGAGTGAGTGAGTCAGGACTTTTTCTTTCATTTTTTTCTTCAGAATTTCACCCCTCCCCAAGAACCCCTTAAATTTGATTTATGAAGAAAACCTGTCGAACTCTTATTTACTTATTTTTAAGCAGTTTTCTATCCCTGAGTTTGTAGAGTGAGTGAGCCAGTCAATCAGTTAGGACACTTTCTTTCCTGTTTTTTACCCCCCAGAATTTCACCCCTTCCCACGGGCCCCTTAAATTGGATTTATGAAAAAACGATTGAACACCTATTTACTTATTTTTTAAGCTGTTTTTTTTCGCTGAGTTTCAAACTCCCCGCTTATGTCGTTTAAGAGATACACGCTCCGTTAGGAATCCTTCAACCCCCACTTTTCACCCCTTTCACCTCACAATATACACCATATCGAAAAACCCTCGGACACATGTCTTCTTATTTTTAATGGTGAGTTTATATGCCAAGTATCACATCCCTCAATGAAACCAAGCCGGAGATATTGTTATTCAATGAAATGCAGGTGTACCCCCTTAACACCCCTTTAGAACCTGAATATCCAAAAATCCTTCCTTAGTGGGCGTTTTCGACTTACAACGAACATATCCCCCAAATTTCATGTTTCTAACTTCAATAGTTTTGACTGGGCGATGATGAGTCAGTCAGTCAGTCAGTCAGGACACTTAGTTTTTATATAAGAGATTACAAGCAATGGATAAATACAGCTATTAATTCATGCTGTTTGCAAGACGTTATTATTATCCAAAGGTACGGTAGCACTCCTTTTGACTGTTTGATGAGATTTCCTTTGTCTTCGCGGTAGGGCATGGAGAAACATCGTAACGTTACGTGATGGCATAGCAATTGCAATCGGCCTTCGCAGTCAAGGTCTGTACATGAAATATCGAGATGTTACATGATTGGTGTCACTCTTGGCCGTTTATACTCGCTGTCCTCGCAGTCAGGTATGGGAAAATATCAGGATACTACGCATTCGGCGCCGCTGTAATCTGTTTGACAAGAAGCTCGTTGTCCTCGTCGTTGCACGCGGAGAAATATCGCCATGTTATGCAATCGGCAGCGCTCTAGGCGTTTGACTAGATTCCGGTGTCCTTGCAGTCGAACATGGAAAAATGTCGCGATGTTACGCAATCGGCGCCACACCCTGCCGTTCGAAGAGATTCCCGCTGTCCAAGCAGAGTGGTGGTCGCAAGTTCAAGGTTGAGCAGAGTTGAAACTGACGATCAGATACGACCATGCTAAACTATCGGCACCGCTCGCAAGTGGGTTGGCATGATTCTCGCTGCTCCCATGCTGTGGTCGCGAGTTCGCGGTGGATCACGATAATCCATCGATCCACCACGATCTGAATTATGTCACGAATTTACGAGACGTGGGAACTTTTAAATATACAGTATAGTCTTTGTACAGTGGCCGTTTCTAAGATGTCACATTGGCCCAGCTATCACAAAAAGCGACATCTTAGAAAGAGCACAATGGTATAGGCCTAATACTATAAAATCGGAATATTTGTCTGGAATGAAAATCTAAACAAAATCAACTTCGCTCGGGCAGGTGTAAGACTAAATGTCTCGGGGTGTATAACGGGAATGGTATGAGCGGGTATCATCAGAAAAATATCCCCAATAACTGGACTGTATTGACTAACAGGAACTAAAACTACTTAAAAACACTGAAATAATAATCCGAATCTTTCATAAAACTTGCTTGTTTATTCCATCATAACCATAGAGAAAAGTAAATGAAAGACATCCTACAACCGTACGGGCCACCAATAGGTTGGGATGCTATGATCCAAAATGTCCTTAAAATCCCATCGATTGTCCTACTAAAGTATTACCTGAGATACCAAAGAGAAATAATGTTCATCAGTCTTTGTTATTCCACTGAATAATAACAATATCACTTCACTTTCACTGTATCACTTCAGTTCAGTGTTTCATTGAATTATATTATACAACTAACTCCTCAGTTCAAAAAAATACAGCTGTCTAAATACATTGTAATCCTTCATTCTCACTCGTTTTATGTGGTTGCATTCAACCAAGAAAGCTCATCTATTTTGTAAGAAAAATATGTATATGAATTTACAAAAAATGTACAATTTATTTTTTAAATTTACCATGTAATCATCCACCAATTCTTCAAAGTACTGTATTTGTCATGTTCTGTGGTCGTTAACAAAGTTAATAGACTTCTCAAAATATTCAGCAAATAAACTAAATTGGCAAATAATTAGTTATTTGTGGATACGATATCTATTAGACTTGTTAGTGTTCATTTCTTTAATGTGTTAAATTGTGACAAAATTGTAGTGGAAATCACCATCTAAATATTCTTATTATTACTCATTGACTGTCTAAATCAATATAACTCTTCATTCGTATAACCATAATGCACAATTAGTTTGAATTTCTCAAATCAGAGAAAAAAATGTGGAGTTTCTCATATTTACCATGTTATATTGTATAATTTAAGACATAATTATTCGTGACCTTGTCACGATCCACTTAACAAAGTGGCAAACAATTCCATCCTACGTTGTACCATGAAATAGACTCATAAGAATATCTCGAACTGACCACATTCATCTTTATTAACTTTATCATAGTAGACACAGCTACACCATTGTGTCGTATTTAGACATCCACTATGATTATGCATGCATTCATTTACTTTTCCATTGTGACAAACAATTATTTAAATTCGGTCAAATGAATTATTATTTAGCATGGCTCAACTTGAATGTGAAATTTTTGAATACTATCTCATACAACCTTACATTTGACTAATAATTATTCCTATTACTGTATGTTACGCAATCAATATCCACAAAAATATGTTATTCAAATCCATTATAATTATTCACTTGTTACCCGAGTATTATTCTTCATTTCATTTACCAACTAAATTCATTATGGTGGTAAAATATTATCATCATCTGGTTATTCAATCATAATAATTCAATAAAACGTAATTCGTAATTCGTAAACGTAAAACAACATTCACATGTTAATAAGAAATCATAGTGTTTGACATAGCTGCCGCATGCAAAATCATACCCTTAAAAATGTATCGTATTCGAAATCATACTCTTCTAAACTAAAAAGTCGATACGGTCTTCAGATTCATATGGAGGATTATACATTCAAATCATGAAAATTATGCGAAAGATTAGCATCCCTCAAAAATGTGAATAGCAATTTTTCAACTTAAATATGAATCAACCTTCGATTTCCTGCTTAGTGATGCATTCTTGGGAAGTGGATATTAGTCCTTCCAATACCAGGAGTGTGCCTTCTGTTTCCAAGATCGTGGAATCGTCATCGTCTTTTTTTCCATCATAGTTGACATGTCCAATAGTTACGCTAGCTTATTCCAACATCAAATTCCGTCTGTGCATTTTACGAGACATCATCTTGTAGAATCGGACGTTCTTGAAATGGTCATCCCTCGTGCTCACTTGACAGATCATCTTCGAGTTCACAGAGCTCCTTTAATTGTATATTTCTTATGCCACTGTCAGAAAGTTTCACTCGCTTAAGTGTGCCCCAATACGCCACTGCTGTATTCGAAGTCTGATACTTGACGTTACGAATGTGGGAAAATTATACGTGTTCTATTATAACACTGACACCAGTAGAAAGACGTGTTGATACTGCTCAAATTGCTATACAGTGTGAAAATTACTCTTGTCTTAACATTCGTGAAAGTAACGGGTGTCCGTGTAGCGAGTGAGCATTCAAGATAATAGTTCTGGTGGAATTTAAAATGTTTGAATGTTCATGATCACCGTTGTCTCGCACTTAAAAAAATGGCGTTCGGAAATCGAACCCGTGACATTTTCGTCTCACTTCGAAAAATGTCTCAGAACAGTGCCTTCACAAAACAACGCTGTTATATTATATACAAGCTGTGGCACATATTAACTTCACTTCCACCTGACCGTATCGTCTCGGTTTGCACTTATATTCGAATTATAACAATTAATACCGCACGGTCCCAGATTGGACTTAAGCATGTCTATCGCCATACTGTACCGGATTCGACTTTCAATCAACTGAATAACAACCGTACTGTCCCGGGTTGGGCTATAAATCAACTGTAAAATCACGGTATGGTTCCGGGTCTGACTTAAGACTCGTGATAATACAACCGTCTACAGTCCCGGTTTGAACTTAAGAATGAATTACACTGTACGGTCACGGGTTGGACTTTTGACTGCAATTTCATACCAAACTTCCCATTTCGTCTTCTCACTGCTGTCAAAACTCACGTGACCTGGAGGTGTGGGTATTGACAATCTCCCTTCCTCTGCTCTACAACATAGCTCAGTAATCGAGGCTTTTATTTGTATAATAGATATTGTAACAGAATTCCGCATCTTTAAAAATAATCATTGATCAAGTGGCATCTTCTGTTGTCTTAAAATGATTTCTGAAGACTCGGGAATCGAAAATGAGGTCAAGAAGTCCTTGTATCCCTGTAACTTTATAGTATCAAATGTTATTTATGATATGTTACTAACGTGTTAAGTGTCCAATATATCTGCATGTTCCCCGTCATGCTGTGAACACAGTTCCATACGCCTCCATGTTCTTCGTTACTTATTTCTGAGCATGTCCGGTGTTATAGTGCGAAATGTATCCTCAACAGCATTGCGCAGTTCTTCGTTTGTAGCATAACGACGTGCAAATACATGCGCCTTAATGGTTCCCCATAACGAGTTGCCAGGTGTGGTGAGATCAGGACTTCTTGGTGGCCATATCAATGGAGCTGGTGTTGCGGAAGAATCACGACCTATCCACTGCCCTGAAAAGTGTTCATTTAGGAGCTCGTGCACTGCAAGAGCATAGTGAGCAGCCGCTCCTTCCTGTTGCAACCATATGCGTTCTGTGAGGCCCCTTTCCTCAACCTGAGATATTAACCATGTTTGTAACATGCGTACATAATCTGCACCATTCACAGTCTCTTCAAAAAAGTACGGTTCAAGCAGATGTCGTGATGTCATCGCTGCCCATATCATTACGTGAAGAGGGTCCTTTCCAACTCGAGTTTGAAATGAGAATTCGCTTTGGCCCACACGGCAACATTTATATCACGTGAACTACGATAAATAGCACATTCATCTGAAAACATAACCTTGGCATGGTCCACTCCATTTAGAAATTTAGTTAACAAAGCACGGCATGCAAAAACGTGGTCATTTCGGTCTCTATCCGATAACTCATTTGCGAACGTCGGTCGAAAAGGTTGGAGCTTATGGTCTTTTTTTTTTTTTCATGTAATCTCGCATTGTTGTATATCGAGTTCCGAAGCACGTTTACGCGTCGACTTGGAGATTATTCAATCGAAGCACAGACTCCATGCATGTTTCTTCTTCCTTCCACTCCGCGGTCTGTCTTTAACACTGCCCGAGGCAAAAGCACGTCTGTCCCAATCAATAAGTGTTGCTTTTCGCGATGGAGCCTTATTAAATCTTTCCTGGAATGCTGTTGTCGTTCGTACACCCACAAACTTGCCACTAAGCGCTCCTCAATACTGCAACTATGACCGCTCTCAACAGCCATGGCTTCACACTAACAATCGACTACAACAATATGTATTCCAACACTTGATTCTTGATTCCAACATTTGACTAGAAGTAACATAGCATAGCTACCAACCTGCATAAATAAAATATCATAAACTAACATTTGATACTAAAACGTCACAGGGCTACGGGGACTTCCCGCCCACCTGTATACGCCGTCCTTCCTATTCTCCGATTGGTCAAATCAAGTCAGGACCCCTAAATATGGGGGAGTTTGCATTTATTTAATGTAATATGATCATTTGAATTCCTTGTTTATGGCGTAGTTACGTTTTAGGTAGATTTCATTAGAAAGCTAACTATTGCAATGGGTCCCATGTTTCGACTTCCGGAAAATTTCGACATATCTTCGCGTTTCACATCCCCTACACCCCAAAACCACCTTCAGTTCAAAAGTTTATATATAATTTATGTATATATATATATGTATATATATATATATGTATATCAGTTTCTTGTGGACACGATAACTGCCGTAATTTTGCACCAATCACTTTGATTTTTTTACATAATATGTATCCCTATAAAATCTCGGTCGAGTTCGTTAATGGGCAAAATCAGTCGAAGGGGGTGAAATTGGGGGGCTTTTTTCGAAAAATTGAAATTTCGCTATAACTCTCTTAATACGTGAAATATCAAATCCATTCAAAGTTCATAATATGTGTCGGATAAGTGCCAACAATTTATGTCAAATAAGTTTTTTGATAGCACCAACCATTGACCAAAGGGGTGGAAAAAAGTGGGTTTTTCGGGAAACATTAATCATATCTCTCTTAATAGGCACAATATCAAAACCGTACAAAATGGACAATATTCCCCTAATAATTACCTAAAACTTTTGTCTGAAAGAATTTTTGATATGACCCACCATTACGCCAAGGGATGCGAAAAATGATTTCGGAATTATAAGAAAATGCCAAGAGCTATCAGAGGTTGCCATGGCAACACTACTAAATTGATGAGGGATGAGCCGTTGCCATGACAACGCACTTGCACGAGATCAGATTCAGTATTTCCATCTGACTAAGCCGGCCCCGTGGTGTTGGGGTAGCGCGCCTGCCTCTCACCCGGAGGCCCCGGGTTCGATCCCCGGCTCCGTCAGGGATTTTAAAACTGACGTGAGGGTTGGAACGGGGTGCACTCAGCCTCGTGAGGACAATTGAGTAGCTGTCTGACAGTGAGACAGCACCCCGATCACGAATACCAATATTAACGGCCGAGGGGACCCGACGCGCTGATCACGCGTCACCCCAATATCTGCAGGCCAAATGGCTGGGCAGCGGTCGCTTGGTCGGCCTTAGCCCGTCATGGGCTGGATGGTGCCAGGGGTTGACTTTGACATCTGACTAAGTGGGAAGCGGCTTCGGTGACGTAACTGGTAACATGCAGAATGTCTATGCCCTAGGTCGCGGTTTCAAAGCCGGCCGAAGTCGTCGGATTTTCTAAGAGAGCTAAAATCCCTCAGTATGCTTTTCTTTGGAGGGGAAGTTCCAACGTTCGTTGCGAGTTGCTGGTTGGGGTGGCATCTAGTAGCCAAGTTCACAGCTAGGTGTCGTTGACGGTAGTACCTGGTAGCAACATTAGGAACTACTGCTTGAAATTGACCGTCTGCAGTCCTTACCTGAATAAAGACTACTACAGCCATTACAATTCACACCGTTTATCAGACAGATTCTACAATCACCCAAAGTACACGGGGTTAGATGACCGCGTTGTCCTAGCCCCTAAACTGAGGAACCAACCAGAGGTAGATTTCATTAGAAAGCTAACTATTGCAATGGGTACCATGTTTCGACTTCCGGAAAATTTCGACATATCTTCGCGTTTCACATCCCCCAGACCCCAAAACCACCGTCAGTTCAAAAGTTTATATATAATTTATGTATGTATATGTGTATATATATATGCATATCAGTTTCTTGTGGACACGATAACTGCCGTAATTTTGCACCAATCACTTTGAATATTTTACCGAATATGTATACCTATAAAATCTCGGTCGAGTTCGTTACTGGGCTAAATCGGTCGAAGGGGGTGAAAATGGGGGGCTTTTTTTTCGAAAAAGTGAAATATTGCTATAACTCTCTTAATATGTGAAATATCGAATCCGTTCAACGTTCATACTATGTGTCGGATAAAGCCCAAACATTTATGTTAGAAGAGTTCTTTTTATAGCACCAACCATTGACCAAAGGGGCGGGAAAAAATTGGTTTTTCGGGAAACATTAATCATATCTCTCTTAATAGGCACTATATCAAAACCGTACAAAATGGATAATATTCCCCTAATAATTACCTAAAATTTTGTCTGAAAGAATTTTTGATATGACCCACCATTATGCCAAGGGATGAGAAAAATGATTTCGGAATTATAAGAAAATGCCAAGAGCTATCAGTGGTTGCCATGGCAATACTACTAAATTGATGAGGGATGAACCATCAGACGTTGCCAAGATAACGCACTTGCACGAGATCATATTCAGAATTCCATCTGACTAAGTGTGAAGCGGCTTCGGTGACGTAACTGGTAGCAAGCATGCTGAATGTCTATGCCCAAGGTCGCGAGTTCAAAGCCGGCCGAAGTCGTCGGATTTTCTAAGAGCGCTAAAAATCCCTCAGTATGCTTTCCTTTGGAGGGGAAGTACCAACGTTCGTTGCGAGTTGCTGGCTGCGGTGGCATCTAGTAGCCAAGTTCACAGGTAGGTGTCGTTGACGGTAGTACCTGGTAGCAACATTAGGAACTACTGCTTGAAATTGACAGTCTGCAGTCCTTACCTGAATTACAGACTAATACAGCCATCCCTAAGTACACGGGGTTATATGACCACGTTGTCGCGGCCCCTAAACTGAGGAACCAACCAAAATCTCTGCGGGAGATATAATTTTGCGTGAAGAAGTAACAGACCGTTACATAGTTACACATCAGTGTCGAAACCTTGCATAAGGACAGTGTGACCACAAGTATGAAAATGGACCACAAATGACAAGAAGGTTACCATTCCCATAAGACAATAAAATGTTTAAAATAAGCATAAACTGACGAAAAACAAAGTTAATTAAGCTCCAATTATAAAATACCTTCCCGCAATAAATGAGGTCTGATCCTTCTACGAAAACCTGCATATTCTGCCTATTTTCGCCTATCCCCAAGTTTGTCCGGTGAAATCTACCTCCGCCTTCCGGCGTGCCGAGAGGACTTTTTTTCATGTTTGAATAGGGTAACCAAATGTTTAAATGCATTTTTCTCTAATATACATTTTTTGTAGAATCTGAAGCCTTTTCTCAAAAACCATAAATCGCAGAGCTATGATTTTTTCAGGAGTTGTCATTACACATTGTGGAATATATGGAACTACAATTGTAATCATTATTTACTTAAATTTTTATTTATAGGGTTTTATGTGATGAAAAAATGTCTTATTTCTGCGACAGTAAGTTCAAGATTTTTTAAGTAAAAACTAATATGCATATGTAATTTATTTTAGTTCAGTATTCATATTGTAGTGATAGCTTCATACAGTAAAAATTTCAAAGTGATTGTATCATTAGAATTCCTCTTATGGCTTTCATGCAAAAGGGGCATAACTGTTAATACTCTTATAACATTAATGTATATGCCTTACATCTAGATCTCTAATATTTTTTTTTTTTCTATTACAGTTAGTTGTCTATCTACACACAAAATTTCATGCCTTTAAGGGGAGTATAAATGGCCATTTTGTTGAAAATGTAATTTTTGTTTTTTATGCCAAAACATTAACTTATTTGGAATTTGCTGATTAATTTGGTGTACGATTTATTAAATTTGCTTGATTAGAAATATTTTTAATTTAATTAATTTGGTTGCACAGGGTATTTTCAGGATTTCATGTACCATTTTTCAGTAAACACTTCATATCTCAAGAACCATATGGTCTAGAAGCCTCTGGTTTGATTTAAATTCTAGAGGAAGTTTTGCTACATAAGTTAGCGGGACTGGCATAACAGTTGTGTTTATTGTTTACGTTGTGCGTGCGATATTCTTGGTATAACGAGCAATTCATTTCATGTTTTGTATTATTGATCTTGAGTACATCTAATCATGACAAAAGGAGTGTTCAAGAAAGTAAATAACAAAGGAAATCGGTGCTACAGAACTTATCCAGGTGTAAACGAGGTTGTGAATTAGGTTAGGAATGAAAGTTCACCTAGTACATCAGCTCTACACATTGCTACACCTTCAAGTTCCTCCTCGAATAAGAAACAGTGTTCCGGCGAGTAGTGTAAATACAAAAAAGCTGCTGAAGCTGGTATTTTAGATAAGTTTACCCACAAGACCTCTATACCTGAGGCTGGTGTGTTGGCTATAAAGCGAGTTAATAGAGATTTGGCAAATCCAGACCTACTGAAAAAATGTCTGGCAGAGAAAACACAAAACGTGAGTAAGTCATTCGCCAATGTAGTGTTGTCAAGAGTACCTAAAAATGTATTTGTGGGGTACCATACAATGAAACTTGGTGTGTATGTTGCTACCATCACTTTTAATGAAGGCAATACTGGTAGACTGAAAGTTTTGTAGGAGCTGAGAGTCAAGACTGGTTGGAATACACCAGCCATACTGAAGGAACTGGACAAGGAGCAAGTCGACAAGGCAGAGCTACTGGCCCAAAAAGTGTCCAAGGATGCAAGAACTTTCAGGAGGAAGAAGAGGATGCACTTGGACAATGTAGGAGATGATGAAGACTACACTGCCGGCTTATTTTAGGGGTTGTTTCCATTGAAAAGTGAGGTACAATCTAAATTAATATTTAATTGCAATTTCTGAAAAACTAACTTTTTTCAGACAAATGACCCGTTATCTCCGGTTCTATTGTAGATATACTCTTGATTTTTTCACTGTTCATGTAGAATACCCTTGTAATACCATACCTCTAGAATGGTAGAGATAGCTTGTATATTTGAAGGAAAATGCACAATAATCTCACAAAAACAGGTGTGAAAAAATTGAAACTGAGAAAAAAATCATATCCCAACTCCTAGAATATGTATGTCAATAAAACTAGAGGAGTAAGTACATAAAGCATGTATAAATAATCTGCAAAAGTTTCACTACTTTGCATGAAGTAGTTCTTGAGAAAATGGGTCATGAAATTAGCAAATATAACATTAGCGGGATAGGCCATTCATACTCCCCTTAACTCAAAAACTATGGTTGTAATGATCATTTAAGGAAAAGCTTGCATTTCCGATTACATCCCCCCTTAACTCACCTCTCTTAAGGCAGGACTCCTATAAACACAAATTTTCAGTAAAAGAATTTACTTCAGATATCGTTTCAGCAATATCTTTGTCCTTGCCCTGAAATTTCAAATTTAGTTCGTTAAGCTTTTCTGTTAAGTCAACTAAAAAAGCAAAATGCATAAGCCAGAGAGGATCTTCAATATAAGCCAACAGGCTATTCTTTTCTATTTCCTGCAGAAACAGTTTGACAGCTGGTAAAACCTTGTGGAAACGTTCTAGTACTTTTCCCTTACTGAGTCAGCGTACTTCTGTATGGAGAAATAAATCTCCATATCGCAGTTCCAATTCGTCTGCCAAATCTTTGAAAAGTCTTCTTTGAAGAGAATGAGACATAATTTTGATCACTATCTTCACAACATTTTTCATGGATTCATTTAAATTTAAAAACTTTCCACACTGGTGTAAAATACAGTGATAAGTTAAAAACTGTGGAAAACTTTCATCTCTTTGGCACAGAGTAAGAAAACCATTTTTAGAATCTCCAAAGCTGGGGCTCCATCTGTGGTAATGCTTACAAGCTTTTGGATAGGTATTTTCTCTGACAAGATGAGTTGTTTCACAGCAACAAATACATCTTCTCCTCTTGTATGGCCTTTGAAAGGAATTACTTTCAAAAGTTCTTCTTTGACAGTAAAGTTATTAAAAACCATCCTTAAAAAAACTGCCAACTGTGCAGTACCTGTTGCATCAATGGATTCGTCTAAAAGCAATGAAAGATAACAACACTCCTTCAAGTCTGTTTTCAATTGAGAGAAAACATCACGAGACATTGTTTCAACTCTTCCTGTGACCGTTCTTGACGAAAGTTGAAGCGATTCGATGGCAGCCACTATTTCAGACTTGTTCTTGAAATTATTCAACAACTCATCAGCAGCTTCTTGAAATGCTTCTTTTATGATTTCGCCGTCTTCAAAGGGTTTCCTCCGTTTCGCCAATACATTCGAAACACGATACGAAGCAAGGGTGGCAGCAACATTTCTATCCACTGGTTTAGTGAACATATTTTGCTGAACACTTAACTGATTTCTAAGTTTCTTGATCTTTTCTTTCCTCATTTCACTGCTTAAAGGAAACTCTGCATTCACACATGGGTGCATAGTTTTGAAGTGTCTCTCGATGTTTGTCTTTTTCACGAATGCAATTGTAGCTTGACACAACAAACAAATACATGTGCCATTTCTTTCCGCTACGAAAAACTCATGTTCCCATTCGGAATGAAATTTATAAACTTTACGTTTTTTTAATACGCTACTCATTATGCGTAAAGTGTCGTACGCAATTATGTTCTAGATACAAGATCACGTTCGAATATTAGTCACAAGCCATCTCGTCCACACACTATAAAAACACGAAAGTTAGCAGTTCACAGTAACGACACCAAAGAAGTTAATATTGTAACCACAATAAACAGCACGAGGCACGAAACTCGCCGCCTGTTAATTTGGAAGAAGCTTCCTTTCAAATTACACACCGCCATCTCCAGACATGTACCGAACCAATACAACACATTGCACAAAGATAAACAGTGTAGAGACAAGTGGCGCGCAAGTAGCAGCTGTTTGAACTAATGCGAGAAAAACAATCTAAGGTTCAAGGTAGATAGATGTTGCTACTAGTTCTACAAACTTGTTTCGAACAAACACTCATTTTCTCTGCTACGAAAAACAATTTTCCATTTTATTCAATAATTTTTCTCCTGCACTCTCAGTACTCACGCGATCTACTAAAAAAAAGCACTCGCGATCGACGTGTTGCCGACTCGTGCCTTAACTAGTAAATAACCTGCTTTCCATATTTAGTAGTTCTCAGTTATGGTTCATAATGTCTCGCTCAATAAATCCCACCTCTGCCAAGAAATTTAATTCTGGTCTGAGGGTAGGCACAATCACCCTCATGAGACAAAACTTAGAAAGAGATGAGTTCAATTCCCAAGTCAGCTGTAATAGAAGTGGTTTTCCATGGCATCCCCACTTCTACTCCAGGTGAATGCTGCGATTGTTTCTAACTTAGGACCACAGCAGTCTATTCCCAAATCCTAATCTCAATTACTAATGTGCACATTACCAGATATCACAATAACACAGGTTAATGGACCAAACCTATACTTCACCAAGTAAATGGGACTACATTACCACGATGTAGCAAAACCCTTAAATAAATCAAAATAAAAGCAAGTGAGCAGGCATGACTTCTATGTGATATTAGTGTGAAGGGAGATTATGCTTATGCTGAGAAATGGTTACCACATAAATTTCAATGATACCTTTTAAAACCCAGGATATTACTTAGTGGTATGGAAGATATATCAGTTTCGGTTTAATAGTATGCCAGGCTTAAAGTGTGAGAAGCCCTTCATTAGGAAATAGACAAAGTGCACATTTCAAACTTGTTGTTTTATTATTAAAGTCTCCTTCGAAGACATTGAGGCGTCATCAAATAATGATGAAAAGGAAAGAATAAAAAAATGTTTACACTTGTCAAATGTGTGATGACTTTCTACAATCCCTTTAGTCAAGTTATATACTTTCGCAGAAATGTTATTGTGGAAGGACATATTTAAACACCTGTTGTATAACTGAATGCAAATTAACTTGCTTACATGTTCATAAGTTTTAGTATCTTTCTAAAGCTAATACTGTATACAGCATGCGAACATTTAACAGGACATAGAAGATGCTCCACTGAACAATTTGAGGTAGGGAACCTGGGATCGGAAAAGCCGACTTAAGGAGATAATCACATTACTGTATGCTTTTTTTAAATTTCCATTAGTTACAAATAACTGCAAATACCATTGACACAATGAACGTACTATTTGTACTGGATCTTACAAAATGTGCTGAAACTGACGGCCAGTAACCTCAATGCAGGCATGACATCGGCAAACAAGATTGTGACTGCACCCTGATAAATAACCCTGGTGTGTTTCGAATCACATCACACATTTGACAAGTGTAAACATTTTTTTTCTTTCCTGTTCATCACTATTTCATGACCAAGGGGATTCTGGTCAGGTGACCCCCTCTTCCAATCCAGCAACCAGGAAATACAGCAATGAGATGGTTGCAGATTTCCACACAGAAGTGAGGTGGTGCACCTTCATGTTCGATCCACATCGTCTAACGAACAGCCAAGGGTACGTTCTCCAACAACTCCAGTAGAACTCTTTGCAACAATCTCAAGTACTCGTGGCCATTCAGACGTCCAGGTAGAAGATATGACCCAATGAGATTGTCCCCTACAATGCTGGCCCAGATATTCACACCAAACGTACTTGATGGTGTGACTCTGCCACAGCGTGGGGCTTTTCCTCGTCCCACACATGGCTATAACTGCTGATCGAAATACCATCCTGATTAAATGAGGCCTCCTCAGTTAACAGCACGATTGGGAGGAAACCTGGTCGAACAATCCATTGTTGGAGCAACCATGGACACAATGCAACCCTTGGTGCAAAGTCAGTTGCAAGCATTGTATGGACTCGTTGTGGGTGATATGGCTGTTGTTGTTCGTGCTGTACTCGCCACACTAGTAAGTGCAGCACCCATTTCACGTGCAATACGAGTACTTGTAGAGGGGTCCGCTGCAACACCACGTCTTCAAACTTGGGTGTGTGGGTGGTCCTCATGTTGTCAGGTCTAGTTTCTTCTTTCCAATGAATCAGCCTCCCGCAGTAGTCGATGGAGAGACATGAACACGCGTTGTGACGGATGATGCCTGTAAGGATATCATTCCCTGTACAGCCTTTCAGCAGCGAGGGCATTGCTATGTACTTCCCCATACACAAGGTGCATGTCCGCGAGTTCTGCGAATGTACCGGTGCTGCTCCATCGTATTGTTCTGTCCTGCTCTGCCTAGTACTGAGTAATGAATGAGTCCGTTGTTCTGTCATGGCATAGTGTAAATACGATACAACAGAGCCACCTTATGGACAAGCGATGATGATGATGATGATGATAATTGTTGTTTTAAGGGGCCTAACATCGAGGTTATCGGCCCCTGACGAAATGAAATGACGTGAAATGAAAGGATGAAGATAAAAAACAGCTCACTGCTATGGATAAAACGAAAATGGTTTAGATAAAATATAGACAGTGAGCCCCAACAATTATGCCTTATGTAGCAGGAAAAATACTTACAAAAAGGAACTCAGATTGAAACTACTCACCAAATGGAGAGCGGTAATACGTACATAAGGGAATTTAGAACGAAAATACTCACAAAAGGAATAGATTGAAAAATACGCACAAAATGTAGGTTAAGTCCAAAATACGTACAAAATGCAACGTACAGTTGAAATACTTACAAAATTCAAGTGAAATCAAAATACTTACAAAATGCAAATAAGATTGAAAATACGCACAAAATGTAATGTAGATTCAAAATACCAACAAAATGCAATTGAGAATGAACTACAGTACAACCTGTCACATCCGGACCTGTGATATCCGAACCCTCCCATATCCGGACACATCTCCGAATGAATTTTTAAGTCGTAGTTGAGAGCGAGGATACATTAGTGTGCTAGCCAGGGAGGAGGAGTGAAAGTTGCAGCGCTGGAAGGCTGTGTGCGTGCTTGACCGCGAGGGGTTGTGGCCTGACTCTGTCAACGACATATTTCCGGAAACTCATCCCTTTGTGTGAATAAGCGATATTCCATTCACGGCTTCTGCCTGCCTGCCACCAACATCAACACGAGGCTGCCTCTCTTTCTACCCTTCAGTCTGTGCGTGAGTCTTGAAGCGACAGTTTGTTTTGCGAGTGTGTTTCTGTTGTTACTGTTATTGTTTACCGTTGTTATCGTTATTGTTATCTTTTAACCTTGTTAGTGATGCTTTTAAGAAGATTGAGGGACATGGCATCCAAAAAGCGTGTACAGTGCGTGAAGCAACAGAAAATCACAAACTTTTTCAAAATCTAATGTAGAAACAGTAGGCCTAAGTGTAGTGCGTGAAGCAACAGAAAATGACAAACATTTTCAAAAAATTATGTAGAAGCAGAATGTACAGTGAATTTATGTAAGTACATGTACTGTAAAGCATATTACTGTAAATTTAGTTTAAAGCAATTCTATTTCTTAGCCTATGTACAGTATACAGTTAACAAAATGATACTAAACCGTTAAAAACATTAAAATTAATCAACAACAAACTCGTGAATTATTTCTGGTCACCTAGCTATTTGTAAAAATAGCCTTGTGATATCCGGATTTTTCCATATCCGGATCGGCCGGTCGCCACATTAGTCCGGATATGACAGGTTATACTGTACTTGAACAAAGCGGGGTAGGTTGAAAATACAAAAGGCAATCGAAATTGCTTACAAAAGGTATGGTAGATTCAAAGTTCTCATTTGGATGGGCAATACTTACAAAATGCAATTTAGATTGAAAATAATAACAAAATGTAATTTAGATTCAAAATACCCACAAAATTGCAATTGAGACTTAACTACTTGAACAAAGCGGGGTAGATTGAAAATACAAAATGCAATTGAAATTCAAAATACTCACAAGAAGACCCCGCTATATTGAAAGACTTACTAAAAAACAATTATGATTGGCAATCCTTACAAAATGCAAGTGAGGTTCAAAAACACTCACAAAATGCAATTTAGATAGAAAAACGTACAAAATGCAACGTAGATTAACAATACCTACAAAAAGGTGTGGGAATCTTAAAGACAAAAGGAAATATAATGAAAGGCGGAGAGGAGAGGCTCCGCCCCAAAGGTAAGGGACAAAAGGGGAAAACGGACCCAGCTCAGGAATACCTCGGGGTCGCCAACTCCCGAACTCACCAGCCGTGAGCCCCTGAGGGTGTAGCATTATCTAGGGTGCACCAGAAGTGGTGGGGCTATATACACCCTGCCTCCGTAAGGGCCTAGAGCACAAGGCAGGAGGTAAAAGGAAAAGAAAAAGAAGGCTGACCCCTCACAGAAGGAGGGAATCAGAAAAGATGAGACAAGGGCCAATTAAGGCGGGAAAGGAAGAGACTCCCTAGGCCTCGGATACCCTAATACCGTCGGGGTCGGAAGAGAACAAGAGTTGACCAAGTGAGGTCGACAGGAAAGAAGATGGAGAGGAGCCCGGCACAAGTAAGTGGAAGCAATGCCGGACTCAGCTGAGGTCCCGTGGTCGCCAACCCACGTCCCACTAGATGTGAGTCCCTGGGGTTTATGGATAAGCGAAGTAAACACAACCTGCATCATGACTTCCTCGTAATCAGACTTGTCCGGCTTTATTCCTTGCCGGAAATAACTAATGTACACGTAAATACACAGCACAGTTGGTGTACACCTGTACATAAGCTGGAAAACAGTAATTTTAGACAAGTCAACTTCCATCTCTCCTAAACCTGAGTTCTCCGACCCCAGGTTCCCTACCTTACATTATTAGGTGGAGCAATCTCTATGTGCAGTTGAATTTGTGCACACTCTTACGGAAACACCCTGCATACATAAAATTTGAAATCCTATGACAAATTTTGTTTTGATTAGGCCTATATAAAAATATGCCATCACCGTCATTAAAATCAGGCATAAAACTTCAAAAGTTCCAATGTTGTCATACTAGTTTGCACAGAATTATTATCAGAAGAGTGACTTTTTTCACCATGTTTTGCCAAATGAGCATTAAATCGATCTCTCCGACTAAATGATTTAGGGCAAATATTACAAGAGTATGGCTTCTCAACACCATGAACATACATATGTATTTTGAGATTAGATTTTGACGTACTTTGCTGCCCACATACAGGGCAGGAATGTTCATTCTTTCCTGTAAGGGTCGGTTCACCAGTTTGTATAGAATTAGTATCAGAAAACTGCTTTTCAGTATGGGTTTCAAAATGGTGTTGTAGGGAAGAAAATCGGGTGAAGTTTTTACCACAAAAGGTACATGTATGAGGTCGCTCCCCAGTATGAGTTAACAGGTGTCTTTTCAGTTCGTGTTCGGTGACAAATCCTTTGTTACACACACTGCACACGTTAGGCTTCTCCCCAGAATGACGTAAATTATGTCTCTTCAGACAAGTTATATTGAAAAATTTTCCATCACATATACTACAGTAAAGTCTGTCTTGTCTATGAACTTTCTTGTGATGCATCACATCAACCTCTCTCTTAAATGCCTTATAACAAACATCACAAGTATGAGGCCTTTCATCCTTGTGAAATATGCGGTGTTTGTTCAGATTACAGAGCATACTGAATGTCCTATCACATAAGCTGCAAGGATAACTGCCATCTATAGGTTGTTTTTGACTTCGAGGACTCCCAGGTATGTTCGACTGCACGACTCTGGAAAATAGAACATATTTCCAAGGTCCATTATAACAATATGATTTCTTTTGAGGTCAGAAGGTAATAAAATAAAATAGCAGTTCAAAAATAACACAGAAAATAACCTAAAGGAATGGTTTATACAACCTTATGCTGAAATAATTATATGTTAATGGTAAATTGTTAGTATTGTGTATACCTCTTGTGGAATTGATGATGATCGTTGTTTTAAGGAGTGTTATAGGTCATAGGTCTCAATGATAAACATGAACATTATTACTTGTTAACAGAGAGATGAAATTTAAAAACATTTACAAAAGAAGAAAATAGTAAAACCAAAAATAGGGCTATCAATCATTAAACAAAAAAACGGTCTTGTACCCTTAAAAATGAAAGACGTAGATCTGGCCATATTAATAATCAGTGGAACAGGAAAAAAACAACAATGGCCAATTGATATGGGAAAATTAAGAGACCCTTAACAGGGTTGTTACAAGACCGAGATTTGCAATTTCCCTGACCACCAATACTTTATTCAGATCACCGTATGAACATATTTTAAAAATAAAACCTGTCGAATTGATCAAACGATAGTTACTGATTTACATCTTCCGAATCCCACGATATACACTGAATTTTATATATTGTTAAATACACGTACATGATAACCTTTCTTCGTTTTTGCTCTTTTTCCAGCTACTGTATTACACGAGATTTGTGAGCAATTTCATACAAAAAAAGAGTTTCTTTTCAGAGAATGTAAAGAAAAGGCTTTAAGAAAGGATTTTAACAAAAAACTAATTTTAAGAATTAGCCCAGTTTCAGATGCCGTGAGCACTTCAGAAGGTATGAAAAAAAAAATGGCTTCATCGGACTATTTTAATAAATTAATCGGTTATGCTAAAAAAAAACACACACACACGGGTAAATAACAAAAAAGAAATAGATAAAAAAATAGATTCAAGGAACTTTATTTTTAACTTCTTTCTTTCTCAGAACACTCAGTTCAAAATGAAACTTCTTACATTCAAAAAGCTACTGCAATTTTTATAACTAATGACTTAAAAACTATGACCTAATAGTCAAATAATATGATGGGTAAGTAACGTACCTGGCATGCAGTCTTTCAAAATTATTGCTAAGGTAAGAAAGAAATTAAAAATAGGCTATAAAAAAAATGGCACAACGAAACCGATTAATTGGACTCAAAAGCTATCGGAATTATTTACTTTGATTGACTGCAAAAGCCCTTTTCATTGCCTAGGAAGCAAACAAGTATTGCACGGACCCAAAGACAACACAAAAATACATTTAACACTTTGTAATCTTTTACATCTTACGACTGCGCCATGACTGACATCAATGGATTACAAAATCCATACGTGATCTAGGTGGTCTAGCCTGGTATGGCACGGATTCGTTGATACTTTATCCTATACTGATCAAAATTGTAGAACAAAATAGAACAATATTACAAAAAAAGAAATACACACTCATATTAGAGCCACTTTGAAGGTTTGAAACTTAAAAGCGTTAATGGACGCCTGACGTAGACTAGAAAGGCCATACATCGTGGCACATGTGTGCCCATAAGATATTATTGTTATAATTACTGACACTTGAAGTACATAAACAATACTGAGAAAAAATATAGACATCAAAAACACAATATATCAAACTCTAATGTCTTAAGGTATTTTAAATTTAGTGACTGATACTGGTAAATAAATCGATGGACTAAAACAGGAAATCCACGCATTTGGCTTGGAGTATACACCTTTTTGCTACATTCTTAGCAAAAGTAAGAACGATCACATTTTGAAATCTAACACACTAGCTTTAAAACTTTCGTTGCATACATCTATTTGAATAACTCTCTACAAGTACCCCCTGTTTAGCTCTTTTAAACTTTCTTCAAAATCATTTAGTTCGCCTTTTTTTTCTAACATCAATTTGACTCTCTTGGCTTTCAAGTCTTTTACCTCCTCTACAATTGCTCTCTTCTGTTTTTCTTTAGCTTCCTTTTCTTTCTTTTTTGGCTGCCCTCTCCTTATGCGCATTTTCATATTCTGAACGAGCGTGCCTCGCCTTAACAAACATTTTCTTGGTGACAGTCACTTTACCTAATCCTCCCTCAGATTGAACACCATCGTACACTTGTCTTAGGCCTATGAGAGAACGTTTGAACTGATTTTTGAGCATCATCCCTTTATTAGTAGATCAAGCATAGGTGCTATGCCAAAGGTACACAAAGCGAAACTTCGGCGAACGGAACACGGACGAGAGGAAAGGGGAGGCGAGGGGGATGGTGCATGTGGAGTAGAGGCTTTGGCCCCGAACAAGCCTGATTCCCGACGAAACGTGCCCGACTTAGGCGAGGGGAAAGTGGAGTAAAGAGTGCAGTGGGGACAAATGGTGGGACGAAGTATCGAGAGCAGCAGAGCTACCGCAATGTATTCCTTTCTTGCTCGCCCTCCTTTATTTTTCAATTTTAACATTTTGCAGCCCCAACCCGACAAAACAGTGGCAACTGTGCTTTTTAAACTGATAATTAAGTGAATAATTAGTCCTTTGATATAGTTATCATTGTAAACAGCCTGTTGCCAGCGATGTACACTGCACGGTCCTATGTAGCTATTGCTAGTAGTATGTTCTGACCTGCAGCACTCTTAAGCACAGGTAAGAAAGATGCTCTCCGTATCTACTGCCAGCAACGTGTCTGAGTAATGTATAGTGCGCTTTCGTGTCACGCAACCAGAACAAGTGCTTACAATATCTGGTAATCAGTCTGTGGTTTGTTTCACCCTACTTAGCATCGTGATAGGCTAACTAGAACTCACCACTTCAGGTGTCCAGTGTGTAGTGTTATCCTACTTATCTCAGAAGAGATCGCAAGACTGCTGAGAAATATTGTCGAGACACTTATTATTAATACTAGTACAAAAAATTAAATTATACAAGTCATTCTACATTAAATGAACCCTCAACTAAAGAAATGTCCCAAATTAGGAACATAAAAGAATACTATGTTAAAAATAAAATAAAAAATAATGTCACAACAATACTCGGTTAGCTACTGTGATGAACTATAGTCCTTGTCCATCAATAAGTAAAATTCACAACAGTTTTCAGCACCAAATCTGAACACTTCCTACACCTAGTTAACTAAAAATTTCAACCATGGTACTGATGTCCTTTATTACTGTATATATAATACTTAGGGGATGTATTTTTTGGTAATAGCGATACGTGCAAAAAATTTTCATATCTCCTTTCTTGACTATATATGACCTTGTAGGTACTTAAAGTAGCGTATTTTAGCTAAATGAACTCGCGAAATATCACGAATTCTGATTTATTGCGCGAATTGCACAAATAATCACGAAATATACTCCACTTGGTATGAAAATGCTAAATATTATCGAAAAAGCTCTCCAATACACGTTTAAATGCTTCTGAAGAATTGTCCATCGTGGTTTCCTTCTCGTTTGATTGATAGTGTCTCTATATAACTGCCTACAAAGCCGGAAATATGTGTATTCAGTTCCGCGATCTCTAAGGCTATCGATGAAAATCGATATCTGATATCGATTACATCAAATGGCGTTGTGGTCGTAGATAGAGCAGTGTGAGTTCGATCGGCAAACATCCAGCTAAGTATAAAAATGCCAAAAACTAAATTCACAACAGTTTTCTCGAGGGCCGAGGAATACAACAGTGAGGGGTTCTATGTATTTGACGCTGCAAAAAAGATGCTAATGTGTAAATACTCTATGTATTTGACGCTGAAAAAAAGATTCTATGTGTAAATACTCCAATGTTCATATTCAGTGGGAACGAAAAGACACGTGCGATAAATACTGCAGGGATTCAGCAATGCATAAAAAGAGGAAGAAAGAAGGAAATGAACATAATTCCAAGCGGCAAATAACATTCAGCGATACTCTACACATCGCAAAGAATGTTTAAAAATCCCCTCATCACATAATTTATTAGATTTACCCCATACTACAAGGAAGATTTCAGAAGAAACATCGATCATTATGACAATTTATTTTGCAAAATACCCACCGAAATAGTGTAGGTTTTAACACCGAAATCAACGGTTTTATTTCACCAAAAAATAAGGCCCTTAATAATACTAAATGTTTGTGCTTTCTAGCAATGGTAAGTGCGAAGAAATTAACAAACTGTCAATAGATACAGCATACTTATTTTGGTGTTTTATACTACACGTATAGATTTTTGCAGTTTTGAATTGGTAATAAAATGCAAAATATATTAATATATATACTCGTACATGAAAAATATATTAAAGGTAATCAGGACGAAGAAACAAAATTGGCTTGGTCATAGGATGAGAAGAAATTGTTTACTTATGGATGCAAAGGAAGGAACGGTGAATGGTAGAAGACGATTCGGACGGAGAAGATTCCAAATGGTTGACAGTATAAGGAGTGATGCAAAGTATGAAACAACTAAGTAGCAGGAGAAAGGTTTGCTTCGAGAGCTGCAATGCGAGGACCTGGCCTAGGGCCGAACACTGATAAAAATAATAATATCGTATAGCCTCGGGTGCCAGGTGCAAGCTTTGTTATTTGACACCCAAAGGGTAGCTTACATGTTGAATTTCATTGTTCCTTGAAGCACTATGAAAGTCAAGGAGGTTTGATATCTAAGCTCCTTGAACACTTTAGCGCTTTCTAGTAGAGAAATTAGGAACTTTTTGTTGGTGGAAACTCCTGAGATTAATTTTGCCATTATGAACACAACCTACTGAATTCAAATGAGTTCTTTGACATGCCAACATCAAATGACATGGTGTCGTAATTTTTGCCGCCTTTCAAAAATCACTTACCACGGCCAGGAGCGAACCTGCAAGCTTGGGGTTAGTAGACCGACACGTTGACCACTCACCCACCATGGCAAGCTAGAACACTGATGATGATGATGCAAAATGATTCGTATATTGCTAAATAACTGCACTATTTTCATCTTCTGAAAACTAAATGTTCTGATCTTTAACCAAATACCTGGGGCTATATGTTAGGATGATTGTTCTTGGTAACATTTTTTTACCACTCCGTACCAGGCTATTATTTTGTACCAAAGTCTGAAAACCAGTCAATTTCAACAATATTCATTATTTTTGATCACCGCAACCAATAGACATATTTTGACAAAATTTTATTTTATAGATCTATCTTTCTACAATAATATACACACCAAGATATATGAAAAGATATTAGAAAGTAGAATACGAGCCAAAGTGGAGAGAAAATTGAGAGAGGAGCAGTATGGATTCAGACCTGGGAGATCAACAGTGGATCTCATATTTTCAGTGAGAGCTCCAGGAACACCACTACGAATTTGGAGAGGATCTGCTGATGGCCTTCCTGGACATCGAAAAGGCCTATGATAGTGTGTGTAGGGAGAAGGTTTGGAAAGCAATGGAAAACATGGGAGTGGAAAAAGAGACTGTAGGCAGAGTGAAGGAGATGTATTGTGGAAGTGTGAGTTGTGTGATAAGTTGGAGGGGAAAGAACAGACTGGTTCAGACAAATGAGTGGCCTGAAACAGGGTAGTGCACTGTCACCCCTTCTCTTTATTGTGGTTATGGATGAGGTAATGACACGGATAGCAGGAAAGATAGGAGAAGATAAGATGAAAGCAATGGTGTTTGCAGATGATCTCATGGTCTGGGGAAACAAGGAGGAGGAAATTCAGGAGCAACTGAAGGCATGGGAAGAAACAGTGGGAGAGTACGGATGGAAGTTCAACATCAGTAAATGTGAGATCCTGTTAACGACCAGGAAAAAGGACAGACCAATGAGTGGGATAACACTTGGAGGTAGACAGCTGAAGAAGGTGGAAAGTCTCAAGTACTTGGGAAGTATAGTGGAGGAAAATGGGAGAAATGACAAAGAGATTACGGAACGTGGCAGACAGGCAGAAGCATTTCTGAGAAGCATTAGGAGCTTAGTGTGGAATAAAGATATCCCACAAAAAGCAAGGAAGTGTTATACAGAAGCTACTATATCCCGATACTAACCTATGCTTCAGAAACGTGGACAATGAAGAAAAGAGACATAAGCAGAATACAGGCAGGTGAAATGAAGTTCCTGCGAAGTAGGATCGGAGTAACAAGAAGAGACAGGGTGAGGAATTAAAAGGTCAGGGAAATAGTGAAAGAGGAGCCCTTGCAAGGTAGGATTGAGACATCAAGACTGAGGTGGTATGGACACTTAAAGAGAATGGATGAGAAGAAGATTCCCAAGAGGATACATGAGATGCAGATGCAGAAGAAACGACCAAGGGGAAGACCAAGAGATAGATGGCTGAAAGGAGTGGAGGAATGTGCCAAGAAGAGAGGCGAGGACTGGACCAGAGTGACAGCGGAGAGGTGGTGGGAAGAAAGAACTAAGTGGCGAGGCTTATGTTCCAAACAGACCCAGCCTGGGGCTGGAAACTGTACAAGATGATGATGATGACTTATTGAATTGTGAAATAAAATACTCTTGATATTACATTTCTTAGAGACAGTTAAATTAAAGAAAAAAAAGTCAAACAAATATTCAATGTTCACAATATACTGTTCATATTAATTTATCTTCACTGTGAAATGTGCTTGTAATGAATTTTTCATCTATTTGATTATCTTGAACACCCATTTACTCTGATCAAATTGCTTCTTTGTGTGAAAAATTTTGAATGACATGATGCGACCGCGCCAGTGGTCATAACCTGGAGAACAATCGCGGTAAAACATTGGAGGTCGATGAAAGTCGTTACCAATGGTACAAGGACGAGATTCCTATAACGAGACCCGTAGAAACGCCGGGGAGGGAATTTGCGTTTGTATGTATGAGCGACCCCGTAAAAACCACGGGCTTGGCAATCTTCAAAAGAATTGAGGCCCATATGAACTACGGGCTTGGTAGGGAGAGTGTTAAATTTGATGTTTGTATGTTTAAATACACTTTGATCTGTATATCTGTGTGTCTTTCACGGCGTTTCACTGCTAAGCTTGCTGCTTGTCTTAATTTTCTATAGAACTATATCTTTTATATACCATGAGATTAAGTTATAATACTTTAATCCCAAATCATTACATGTAGTACAGGGTCATTGAAAAGGTTGCAGCAGTTTCAAAATATCGTATATCCCGTTGTAAGTGAGATAAATTGATAATTCAACCCGAAAACTAATCAATAACTCATCGAGTTTTAGTTTTAGATGAGACTGTACTCCACCCGTGATCTTCAGCCGATGAGCAGAATGAGTGCACGACAGGAAGCTGCCAAGGCGGTCCTATTCAATGGCCTTCTAGAAGCCCCTACTTGACACCCCTAGACTATTTTTTTTATGGGGATACGTAAAAAAAACTGTATTCAGTGAACCAGTCAGAGATCTGCAACATTTAAGACAAGGCATCACAGCTGCTGTTGCTAGAATCACGCCTGAGATGATACAGCGCACTTGGGCCGAAATCGACTGGATGTTTGCAGAGCAACCAAGGGAGCGCATCAAGAAACATTATTCGGCATGAGAAAAAAAAAACTTTTTGAGTTGGTGAATTTAACTAAAGAAATACACAATTTAATATCTCAAATAGATACTGAGCTATCATTATTTGAAATTGCTGCAAACTTTTTCGATGACCCTTTATAACACAGAGTTCATGAAATAATTTGCTACAAAACAGAAAATTCACCATCCACGAAGGGGCCTTGCTAGGTACTTGGAGTATACAGGAGACAGAAGGAAATCGGAACTGCCTGGACGAGTCATCCAAGCGAATCCCCGCCGGGCGAGTGGCTCGGGCGAGCTCACCATACAGCCGGAGGTTCGGATTGTTAAACAAACATGGATAGCTTGGATGAAGTGGCATCCGTCGGATAGTTGCAGCATAGGTCAGCAGTACATGTTGGCGCTGTGTAAAGGAGGTACACCAGCCTCGGCGAGCAAGCTGACGACTGGTCTCGTCCGAGAGGCTCCCGTCGCCAGCCTCACACCACCGTGGTGGACGCTGTCCAGTTTAACCCTCTTAGTGCCAGGCGAAAAGGTAAAGGTGAAGTCTAAAAGTGCCAGGCTGTTTTAATGGAAAATGTAGGCTTTCAGAAAAAAATATGTACATCCCCTGTTTTGAAAGATACGAAAGCGAAATTTAGTCAAGGAGTGCAAAACGTAACTATCTAAATTCAGGGAAATTTTCAGATCATCATGAAACTTAATTCTTTCTTTATTAATTAATTCATTAAAATAATTTCTTCTATAAAATATAAAATAGAAAGTTTGATTATTCCTATTACCACACGCTTATAAACGGAGTAAAAATGAACACTGGAGAGCACACATACATAACAAAAGAACCAGGAAATGCAGTTTTTTAGTTTAAAAAAATATCAGCAGGGTTGTCAAAAATCCGAAATTCTAAAGTCTAGCATATTCATAAAATACCGTACACCAACAATGGCATTGTTGATATAAATAAAATTAATTACAGTGAAAATAAATAAATAGAAGGCCACCCTGTAGTATTATCGTTCACATTTGTGGTTGTGTAGCCTGTGGAGGATTGTCCTGGTCAACATTCCTTTCTTCCCAGTCACTATTACTATCAACATCATTACCATCACTATCACTTGTTTGGTTATGTACCATCGCATTCAGCGCAGGTAATTCATTGTCCGAAGCGGAATCTGCACTTGATTCGTCACACACAAGATCGCAACCACTGTCCACAAAGTCCAAGAGTTCACCACTTGACTCATCAATCATTAATTCTTCAATTTCTTCCTCTCTCAAACAATGCTTCCTTCCCTTGGACGACATGCTTTTAAGATACTGGAAATATCTGTTCCCGAAGGAAACAGGATGTAAAATTGTCCGATTGAGCTATGTACATTAACAAATTCACAAAGAAATTTGATAAAATGGTCAGACCATTTTATCAAATTTCTTTGTGAATTTGTTAATGCTTTTAAGAGTCACGCGTAAACAAGTCAACGAACTTCAAATATCGCTCGAGTATATCCATAGACAGAAAACAAAAGATGTTTGCCAGAAAATGGTAGCTAGAACTCTCATTAATGGTCACGTCAAGTTTAGACGCCATTTTCGGTCTATAAGCCCCTGTAAGAAAAAGAAAAACGAAGTGTCTCTCAGAGCGACGCTGGCAAGTTTCGTTCATTTTATGAGGATCGCTCACAGCGACTCTGGCACTAAGAGGGTTAACAAGTACTGACTTACGTGCCGAACCATATGCTACACTGCCATAATCGAGTCGTGATAAAATTAGTGCCTCGCCAAAAAACCGCAACATGTTGAGTTTCTTAGCACAGGCAGTTTTCAAACACCGCACGTGTGGTTCCCACGTTAACTCCAGGTCGAAAAGGAGCCCAAGGAACCGGTACGTAGCAACAACAGGCAAAGCTACATTTCTCAGATAAAGCTCAGCATCGGGATGGAGAGTGCGCTTTCGGCAGAAATGGACAACCGAGGTCTTAGCAGTTGAGAATCGAAAGCCATGTTCCTAGCGTCCACCGTTCCACTCTCCGAATAGTTTGTTGTAGCTGTCGATCAGCGACTGCCATATTTTATGCACTAAATGTAAGAGCAAAATAGTTGACATATAACTACAATATCACTGCTGGACCAGCAGCAGCTACTATACCGTTTATGGCAATAGCAAATAATGTAACGCTAAGCACCGATCCCTGTGGGACTCCGATTCCTGTATGTGATATTGCGAATATGTCCTCCCTATTCGGACACGGAATAAGCGAAGGGACAGAAAATTCGCAATAAAGACCGACAAGTTACCTCGGAATTTCCATTGATGCAGGGTAGAGAGGATGCCGTAGCGCCAAGTGGTGTCATAGGCCTTCTCGAGGTCAAATAAAACAGCGACAAGGTGCTGTCTCCAGAGAAAAGCTTCCTGTATGGCAGTCTCCACGCGTACCAGATGGTCGTTGGTACACCGAGACGCCCTGAACTACTTGAA
This sequence comes from Meconema thalassinum, assembly GCA_946902985.2. Taxonomy (NCBI): domain Eukaryota; kingdom Metazoa; phylum Arthropoda; class Insecta; order Orthoptera; family Tettigoniidae; genus Meconema; species Meconema thalassinum. The sequence continues at coordinate 199,867,517 of OX336395.1, forward strand.
ATTGAACTTTCATTCATCATCATTACCTCTTCTCATGAGATTGGCGTCTGGAAGGGCATCTGGCCGTAAAAACCATCAGCCACTCCCAGACCCCATAGGAAACAGGATTAATAAGGGGTAGACATAGATAGAACATTAATCATTTGTAGTCAGCCGTAAATAGAAAAAGAAGACATTCATAAGTCAATCAATCACTTACTCTTCAGAAAGGTCACCACAGATACCATTCTCTTCATCCTGTATCTCCTCTTTGATATCCTAGAAAAAAGAATGGAAACTGTAGTATATTTGCAGTTGCGAAGTACCTTTTCACACATGTATTATTTAACAATCTGGGTCTGAATGGGCTTACCACAAAGAATAAACAAGTAGTTCCGTGAAGAACTATACAGCCTATTTTCATATAACATATTTATGTTAAATGCCACTATCAAAATACCAAAATTTCAGTTTGTTTGCTGTGATGGATTCGTAGATATTGAGAGCCGTCTAAACATTTCGGATTTTTATAAATTTTTATATTTTATATTTATGTAGGTCTTAGAGTTATGTACTATTACATGAAGATTATTGTGTAGGTGTAGTATTCAAACATCAATCGCATGATTAGGACACAAGAAAAAAAGACGAGATTTTAAAATTTCGCACAGCTGCCATCTTGTGGTTATGAAAACAATTTAAATAAATTAGATGCCTGTGGATTTACATTTGTATAAGCATTTAATGTGCCAAGTTTCACTGCACTCGGTTGGTTAAATCGCGAGAAACGTCTATTTAAATATTTATACTTCGCGTCGCCGCCATGTTTGATTTGTGCTCTCCAGGTTATTGAAAGTCCTATAGGTGAACTTATGTTCATAGCCTCTATGAACGTAAAAAAATTCAGTTTGATTGCTGTAAAAGATTCATAGATATTGAGAACCGTCAAAATATTTCGGATGCTCGCCATTTTGGATTGTTATGTGTATAGGCCATAGAGTTATGTACCATTAAAGGAAAATTATTGCGTAGCTTCATTATTCAAACTTTCACTTCTATCGCATGATTACAACATAAGAAATAAAAACTTAATTTTAAAATTTCGCACAGCCGCCATCTTTAGGTTATGTAAACAATTGAACTAAATTAGATACCAGTGCATTACAATATGTAGAAACATTTGCTGTACCAAGTTTCATTGTGTTTGGATCATTAAATCACGAGAAAAGTCTATATAAAACGTTCAAGTTCGCGTGGCCGCCATGTTCGTTTCGTAGTTAACCGGTTTTTGAAATACTCATAGATGAACTACCAGTAGTGCCCTTTATCTCCGTACAAAATTTCAGGGTGATATCGGTAATTGTTTCAGAGATATAGAATGCCGGTGAAATATTTTGCACAGCCCCCATCTTGAGGCTATGTAAACAATTGAATAAAGTTAGATGTCGGTGCATTGCAATGTGTATAAACATATACTGTACCAAGTTTCATTGCGTTTGGTTGGTTAAATCGCGAGAAACGTCTATTTAAAAGTCACAACTTCACTCGGCCGCCATGTTGGTTTTGTAGTTACCAGGATTTCAAAAGTCACATAGGTGAACTTCTAGTAGTTCCCTTTATCACCGTACAAAATTCCAGGGTGAAATTGGTAATAGTTTCGGAGATATTGAATGCTGGTGGAATATTTCGCACAGCCGCCATATTGGATTGGTGAGACGTAACAAAATTTGAAGGGCACGGTCGGGGTTGCGCTGAATAGTGCTATAAACTTACCGAGTTTCATTGAAATCGATCCAGACGTTTAGAAGTTATTATGGAGGAACACACAAAAATCCTCACTCACACACACACACAGACAGACACACGGTCAAAAGGTGAACTCATAAGCCTATTTTTTTCATAAATGAAAATAGGCTAAAAACTACCTTGATCTTGATCAATAAGTATTATAGCCTATAATAACATAGCATACAAATTTTGCTTCAGCTCGTTAGGTACTGTGCAGGAAATTTCTTAGAATGGCAAGAGTGCTACAAGATATATATGAGCAAAAACATTAACCATATTGGATAATAACCTCATTATCTTAATAAATTGTTGACACCTGCTAATACTCAATATGCTCTCTTCTTTATTGGAGCATGTTTTAGGTCCATCACTGGGACCTTCTTCAGCTTATTTTCTTAGCCTAACAACTTCATAGGTACAGTATTTATAAAACAATATCATTAAGGATATAAATATTACTTACAAAATGGATGTCCTTACAGTATTAGTTATAAAAATATTATTCTTATCAAAATCAGAAAGCAAAAGTCTAAATTTATAATTCAATATAAGCATCATTTTTTTTATCGTCTTGTATCCAAGAACTCTTGGTTGGTTCCTCAGTTTAGGGGCTGCGACAACTCGGTCATGTAACGCCCGTGTACTTTGGGTGTGTGTAGAATCTGTTTGATAATGGGAGTTAATTGTGATGGCTGTATTAGTGCATGTTATCTGTAATGCAGGTAATGACTGCAGACAAACAATTTCAAGTGGTTCCTTCTTTCGCTACCAAAAACTACCATCAACGACACCTAGCCGCAAACTTCGCTACTGCATGCCACCGCGACCGGCATCCACTCGCGAAAGTTGGAACTAATAGAGCATTAATCAAATCTAACCTACAAATTTAGTTAGTGGAAGGTTCTTTACATGCCATAAACCTATGACATGGGTCCGCCGGCCCTGAAGGAAGGCATACTGAGGGATTTTTAACGCTCTTAAAAAATCCGACGACTTCAGTCGGGTTTTGAACCCGCGATCTTGGGCAAAGAAGCTCAGCATGCTACCAACTACGCCACCGATGCAACCACCAAAGAACTCTCAAAATGAAATGTGTCTTGTGGAGGTCTTACACGATTCGAAGTCGCCCATCCAATATCAATATCGTCCCTACAATCCTGGGTTATATCTATGATAATTTTAACTTGGTCCCACTGCAATACTTCCTGCGAATGTTGTGCTTTTTCCTCTACGCTTTAAAAATCCCATTTTCTTGGTCAGGAATTGAAGCTGCAATCTTGGGATCATAAGATGGACTCGCTACCAATGATTCACCAACTGAAAGATTACCATCAAATTCAGGAAGAAAACACTTTATTATGCTACTTGCCCCAGAATGAACAAGCAGGTTTGTACTTTATATATGTTTTATTTTTTCTTTGTTGATTTCTGCTGAGTTTAAATTTGACATCACAAACCTAATGAAGCAGTGGCTGGGTCAATAGATTCTGCTTCTGGTTTCAGTCCTTTAATTGAAAGCATGCCTATCTGATGATTGCTTCCTTGATGAGTAAGGCAGTAGACCTCCTTATTCATTTATAACATCATACTGTTTTATTGATGGATGTTTAGTCGGGATTTCAAAGATAATATGAAAACTGGGTGGTGATTTGGTAAACCCGGGGGCCTGTTCCACGAATGTACTTTGCAACTTTTCACTTTGCACTTTTCAATTCTTGCAAAGTGCCAAAAGTCTTTCTGTTTCACCATGATCTATGTATTACTTTTCAATTTCTTTGCAAAGTGAAAAGGCTTTGCATAGAAGTGATCCGATCATGTTTATTCCTTGAACAAACTGTATAATACTCCATGATTTAATGATTTATTTTTCGTGGTGAACTTGAGGACTTTAGTAACAGTTCTGCAAATAGTTGATTTTGATGTCCCATGCGTCGCTGCTATACCGTGCTGGGCACCATTTCCTAACCAATGTAAGCATATAAGAATTTGTTCTTTTTCGGAAAGAGATCGACTTCTTTTTGTTGCAGGTTTCAATAAATGGCCAATTATTTCAACAATATACTCAGCTTGTGTTGGGGTAATACAAAAACTCACGACATTCCGTCGAAGTGAGTTTATGAAAATTCATCCTGTCTTTGTACGACCTATTGTTGGATTCTTCATCACTGTCCTCATTTGATGATAACAAAAGTTCTCATCATAATATATGTATAACACTAAACCAAATTCTGCACCGAGAAACTAGTGTAGAGACTTGTTCATTAACAGCTGAAAAGGGAATCGTCTCTTTGCAAAGATTTCTGAAAACTTTTCACTTCATTCCTTTGCACTCTGCATTTCTGCACGAATGGAGGAACATAACAGGCTTCAAAAGTGAAAAGATTCCTAACTTTTCACTTTTCACTTTGCAAGACAAATCTGAAAAGTGATGGTGGAACAAAATCTGAACTGAAAAGTGCAAAGTGCAAGGTGAAAAATTGCAAAGTTCATTCGTGGAACAGGCCCCAGGTGTGAGAAAATTAATTGACTTTTCATGGGACCTGGTCTGCAAGCCTGGTGGTTATAGGGGGGCACATATGGGAGAACTGTAAAACACTAAGATGGCATTTACGTGTGAGGAAAAGGCTTTGTGGACTTTCACCCAATAGGATCCGCGCATGGGTATTTTTTACCCAGGGCAAACCGAATTGTTAATAATTCTTGGAGTAACGGGTATTCTGACTCCAACCCCTCGCTGCCATACCAATGGACTCCCCAAGATGTACTTATTGCTTAGCATTGTATTAATGCTAGTGTTGTTTGAGCTGTTGACATGTTTGTATGCCGATATGCTTAGCGCGGGTGCTTGCATAAGTTAACAGCGAGATCTAATTTTTTAGTGGGCTGGCAAAAGTTTTCAATGGGCAGACTAACCGATAAGGATATAAATAATTTACTTGGCGAGATGAAATTTCAGTGGATGTAACAATTCAGATATAGACTTACAGTAGTTTACGAAAGTGATTTTGGCAGCAATACAAGACGGGACAGCTGTGCGTCACAACACGAAGGAACTTCTTCCAGTGAATCTGAACATGAAGTTGATGGGGATAATATACATTTAAATATACTACTTGTTTATAAGGGGAAGAATGATACCATGTGGTACAAAAGTATTTTTCCCCAAAGGGACCGGACTAGAGTGCAAAATATTGTTAGTCGTTTACCAGGTCCCAAAGGAGAAGCTCAAAATGCAAAGTCCGCTATTAATGATTGTTAGGGTCTAATGGTAGATGATAGAGGAAAGTGATTACATATGGTGATTCATAATGATAAACTTTTCGGGAAAATTTCCCCATCCCGTGCTGATACGTTAGAGAAAAGAACACGCGTCATGAAGGGGTAATGTCATTGCCCTGGAGCTGCTAAATCTGAGAACCAAGGTTCAAATCCTGATGCTGGCAGCAGCCATCTTGAGTCTGGTTTTTACTGGGGCTTTTCGACACTCCTTCCAGGCAAATGCTGAGATGGGACGATACTTTATTTTAATTCCTACTCCAATCCTTAAACCTAAAACTCAAAATTACTGGTACACACAGCTTATCAGACAAATTCCATACATAGCCTATATAATTTCTTAGCACCAAAATAAACAAACTATTTGCAACATAAACTGCTGTAAACTAATATGCGGAAATGACCTACAAGTACTATCATTACAGTAGAGTAATTGTAGGTCGTTTCCGCATATTAGTTTACAATTCTACAGTAGTTTTGGGCTTATTGCTTAAGTGTATCACTGCAGTAGTGGCTACACCTTCGTGGATTAGTTAATTTCTAAGTTTTGCAACATTAAAATAAATAGTTCTTAAAAGTTAGGCGGAGGGCAGTTGAAGAGAGTGCCGAGCTTCAAGTATCTGGAAAGTGTCATTGAAGAAAATGGGGGAAATGCCTTGGGATTAGATGAAAGAGGAAGGTGTGCTGATGGATTCTTAAAGAGTGTTAGAGGCCTGATATGGAGCAAGGATGTGCCACAGAAATGTAAAGGGATCATGTAAAAGACTTACTTTGTGCTGATCCTAACATAATGGATCAGAAACTTGGGTGATGAGGGAGAGAGATAAAAGCAGAATACAAGCAGTGGAAATGAAGTTTCAGAGGAGTCGTACAGGTGTAACCAGAATGGACAGAGTCAGAAATGATAGAGTTAGAGAAATATTAAAGGAAGAACCCCTACAGGGTAGGATTGAAAAATCAAGGCTACAGGGGGTATGGACACGTGAAAAGAATGGGAGAAGAGAGAACACCATGGAAAATATTGGAAATGGAGTGGAAGAAAAAGAGACCTAGAGGAAGACCACAGGATAGGTGGATAAAGGAGGTGAAGAAAAGTGTCGAGAGAAAAGGAGTTAAAAGAACAACAGTGACAGAAGGGAAGTGGTGGATGGACAGAAAACTATGGAGAGGCTTGTGCTCCAAGCAGACCCAACCTGTGATTGGAAACTGCTCTAGTTGACGATGATGAATTCAATTGCTTAGTGCCATATTATTTATCAGTATTAATTACCACATTTACTAAGTTTTCTGAGGAATTTCTTTTTGTGTTTTGGAGAGCAGAGACTGTCTGTGGGTGTCACTTTAGGTTTGCTAGTGTTTTGTAGTCATTTGTCATGTAGATTTGGATTTGAAGATGCTCGCTTGACTAACGAAATATGTCATCCCTCACTTATCTCCGTCTTCAATAGTCCATAACATCATATATATACAGTATATATATCAAATTTAATTTATTTCAGGTCATTTTTCCACATATTCCAGTAATCGGAATTATTGTGTGTTGACCGACTGAAAGTTACAATATTAAGTATTTGTGAAGAGAAATATGGCAAGAAATAACATATTGATATACATCCATCAAAATAACACTAGACAAAAAAAATTCCATACAAACCAGAAGCAGTAGGACAACAACTAATCAATTAGAAAGAAGATTTCCGCAAGACTTAAATTGTAACAGCTTAGGCTTTCACGGCCAGAGTTCATAATTAAGTACAAGTTTTGCGGGCTTGTAGGCCGTGGTCCAGACAGGATTTCTCCCGATGTTTCACCGGTAACTGCATCCGGCATTTTCAAGGGTTCCACTCCTTTCCTTGGTCAGCAGTGGAATGAGGAAGAGGCTTGAAAGAATGGGTAACAGTTAGTAGTGGGGTATTATTGCTTGAATATGACTTGGTTGGGTGGATCTTGGTGATGAATTAACAGCTGGAATGCAGTTTGGATCATCAATTTAGCATGGTGAGCAGAGCGTTCTCTACGCAGTCCGGCTAGATTGTCTGGTCTCGCGTACATATTGCGGGATGCGGTGCGTGCTCCGGCTTCGGCGACCGAACTTGTGAGGGTCAGGTGTTCCCTGGGCAACTGCCGGGCTGTAGTGGGAAGGTTCTTCTGGTTGATGTGTGCGTGATATCTTGGCCTTGGTGTTCCTAAGGGCCGGGATCTATGTATTATGCACACGTTCAATTTCTTCCTTTCGATTGAAGTTGTCGGGGTGTTTGAATATTTCTATGGCTTCCAGTTGCAGCCTGGCGTGGTAGTGTGAGGTCGTGGAGAGTATCTCCATGTCCCCGTACTGTACATCGTGACCGGGCAAGAGAGAATGCTCAGTGACTGACGATATCTCAGACACAGCCGCCTGGGTCAAACTGACCCCACTCCAAAACTTCTCTTCCCTCCTCACGCTATCCCCTCGATTTAGCAACTTGATTAACTCGGTACCTTCCTGTCAGTCTGAGAACGGCAAGTGATCAGTATGGCAACCTTCCGCTGCAATTAGTGCGCAAGTCATTAGGCGAGAAATCATGCTGAGGATCAGCGTGACCCCACATCACCAGTTAAGTTACTGTTAGGTAAGTGTAGTAGTAGCCATTTACATTAATTCTTCCTTTATTGACAGGTGGGTGGGTAAAGTGTGTTAAGTCAACAAATGGTGTGAACTGAGTTAATACTGGCATCGAAGAGAGGAGGGCGATCTACTTGCACATGTATAGTGTGTTATGTCATATTATGGATGGTTACGAAGTTATTGAGTTTTCTATTATGTGTCAAATTTACTTCGGCCAGACTTCTGGTGTGCAAAGTGCGTTATGTCCTACCCTTCATGACATACCACACTTAGCACTATTCAACAAATCATTCTGTGCGTGCAAAGTGCGTTCTGTCAGTTTGGTAGTGGCTAATCGCATTATTCATTTGTGCTCTTCATGAAGTTGCCCAACAATATAATTAATGAATTCTTATACTAAGCATCACTATGTGAGTATTAAAAATAAATTCCCACCAATTGGATGGTCAGGTAGTCCATTGTCAATAGTCACTTCCCAGCTGTTCTGCTTGTTGGCTCGTCAACAGGCCTTGTTGCAGTACATATTGCTTTGCTGACAGGAGATTTTCACAGTGTATGTTATGACCTTAGTTAAAAAGCATTATGTCTTCCAGACCTATTTAAATATTCTTACAGTTACACTACATCCAACAGGATAGTTTCTATGGCTTCAAAATGAGGGTTTCAGGTCTATTATTTGTTTAAATCTGCACCATTTCACGAAACTGAACTAAAATTTATTTCTCAAGTTGTTTCTTGCTTTGCGAGGCTTAAAATGAGCCTAGATTGGTCCTTCTACTACAAATTCGATCCTTCGTCTATGTGCCAAACGGCATAACTCTAGGAAAAGGAGAGGGATGTCTAAATTTCAGGCACACAGTGTTACCTGCGAGGTTTCGGAAGGTAAGTACGTAAAATTTGGTTCAGTTCGGTGAAATGGTATAGATTTGTGGCAAAGGACATGAATGCAGTGAATGGAGAGGGCTGTAACGATTCTAATGGGTTGAGGGGGTCTCCGCCCAATCAATACAATTTAATATTGGCAATTATTAATTTATTGCCTTTGGGGACATGTTTCGGGCCTCATGGGCCCTCTTCAGCCGCAAAAATATGTACACATTCACATCCATCATAATACTTATACACAAATCATGCATATTTTAAGAAAAAACATTAAAATTAAACTCTAAAATAATTCTAAAATATCATCTCTCATGCTTTAAGAAACAAATTAAAAGTAACATTCAAGAACTAATTCAAAAATATCATCTTATCCATATTATAAAAAGGAGAAACAAGTACAGCTAAAAGACACACATGTAGTCTTGGTGACCTTCTTAATGTTTGATCTAGTAGATGCCCTATTCAAAGTGCTATTAAACAATTAGTTAAAAAAGTTAAAAATATATTGAAGGTAATTAGAATGTGAACAGTGGGCTTATAGGCTCTCCATTTGTGATTCGGGGTCCTATTTTACAGCCAATCTTCATGATTTTGGCTTGGGAATATGTTTTGAACCAAAGCTGAACTGTTGTCATTTTCTTTGATGCTGGATTGGGTGGAGACATTACACTTTTGAAAAAACGTCATTCGGAGCCTATGAAGGGGTGAACCAGCCAGAGGGTAAGCCTACTGTCCCAACTATAAAGAAATAAAATGGGCCTTAGAAAAATGAATTCGTCAGAAAAAACTAGGGCTAAAACGGAAAAGATGTAGAAACAACTTACTAAGCTCGAATTGAAGGAATAACCGACTGTCAGCTATCCACCTGGAGGCTGTAATGGGAAGAAAAAGAAATAACAATAAAAGCACCTACACACCTGAACATGTGAGAGGATGACTCGTGCGCCGGATTGCTTACCTTTACTTAGTAGTTTGAGGTGCAGATTGTGTTATGTCTGATGGCACGTTGCTGTGTGAGCTAAGCTGGTCCGACCTTGTGGCAGGTCAGGAATTGGGGGAGGAGGGGAGGGGGAGGGAGGAGATGTGTGTGGGGGTAATGAATTACATGATGCAAAGCGGAATTTGTCTTGGGTTTGTGGCCTAATTGGCGGGCTACGTGTGTGGGGGGCGGGGGGTGTCTTAACTTGGGGAGGAGAGATAAGTAAGGAAGCTAACGAACGGATCTGAAACTACAAAAATTATGTTTATGTTTCCTTCAATTCGAGCTTAGTAAGTTGTTTCTACATCTTTTCCGTTTTAGCCCTAATTTTTTCTGACGAATTCATTTTTCTAAGACCCATTTTATTTCTTTATAGTTGGGACAGCAGGCTTACCCTCTGGCTGGTTCACCCCTTCATAGGCTCCGAATAATGTTTCTTCAAAAGTGTAATGTCTCCACCCAATCTAGCATCAAAGAAAATGATAACAGTTCAGCTTTGGTTCAAAACATATTCCCAAGCCAAACTCGTGAAGATTGGCTGTAAAATAGGACCCCGAATCACAAATGGAGAGCCTATAAGCCCACTGTTCACATTCTAATTACCTTCAATATATTTTTAACTTTTTTAACTAATTGTTTAATAGCACTTTGAATAGGGCATCTACTAGATCAAACATTAAGAAGGTCACCAAGACTACATGTGTGTCTTTTAGCTGTACTTGTTTCTCCTTTTTATAATATGGATAAGATGATATTTTTGAATTAGTTCTTGAATGTTACTTTTAATTTGTTTCTTAAAGCATGATAGATGATATTTTAGAATTATTTTAGAGTTTAATTTTAATGTTTTTTCTTAAAATATGCATGATTTGTGTATAAGTATTATGATGGATGTGAATGTGTACATATTTTTGCGGCTGAAGAAGGGCCCATGAGGCCTGAAACATGTCCCCAAAGGCAATAAATTAATAATTGCCAATATTAAATTGTATTGATTGGGCGGAGACCCCCTCAACCCATTAGAATCGTTATTGTACACGTCAATACGGACCTTGTGAAATGGACAATCCTCCAATTAATCTTGGAGAGGGCTGTCCGAAATTCCAAGTAGATAGTGTTACTCGTCGGGTTCCAAAGGGTAAGTACGTAAAATCTGGTCCAGATCGGTGAGACGGTGTAGATTGGTGCCAAAGGGCCTAAATGCAGGAAATGGAGGTCTGTCTGAAATTTCAAGTGGGCAGTGTTACCCGCAGGGTTCCAAAGGTTAAGTGGGCAAAATTTGGCCAATTGGTGAAACGGTATACATTTGTACAAATAACAGACGTGTTGTTTGGCTCCCTAATGACATGATTTTACATGGAATTTATTATGATGAGTTGTTTTGTTGTATTTTTGTGAACAGTATTAGGTTCCTGTAGACATAATTCATATTACTTATATTCCAAAACTCTATTTTGGGTTTCAAATTGAACTTTAAAACTTGATTTTCTCAAAACTAGTGAATTGTGACACAACACACTTAACACACCCACCTGTCAATTACTATTATGACACTAGTGTTATTAGCTCAAGTACGAAGGTCATCTGCAATGATTGTCTGCACACCTTCAGTTTAGACTGCATGACCATGTTGTGTTGTGACTGACAAACAAATTGCATTGAAATTAAAGCAAGTGAAGGCATTGAAAAGGATGTGAATGTTGTAATTTATCTTTTATATTAACTTCGTTCCCCAGCTGAGGATTAGTGTCTTTCACTGAATTCTATGATTAGACCTATTTCAATGTTCTCAAATAAACTATATGCATTTTTTTGCAATCAGGCATTTGGATCTCCGTACTGTCCGTATAACAAATGTTATTATAGATATAATACCATAGATAGTTACTCAATAATAGTTTCCTTCCCATTCACATAAAACCTACCTTCCAGCTGTGAAAATAATTTAGGGGTCACTATGACCCCAAATCACCAGTTGAGCTACAGAATCTCCAGGTCATCAGACTGCTAAAGAAAGTCAAATTAAAGGCAGTTTTGTTGGGATATTGCTTCTATTGAAATCTATTACAAAGTCATCATCATCATCATTTCCCCTTATCCAGCAAAGTCATTCTGTCTAAAGCTGTGAATAAGCACTCTTGTATGATATGTTATACAAGCTTCTTTCCATACTGTACCAAGGTATATACCCTTATGATACAATGTCATTCTCTGTGCTTGTAAATAAATTATCAAACAAATAAAATGCATGCATGCTTGGTGTACAGATTACCTGAGAATCTTGTTCCTCTCCAGGTAGTTCTGCATTTTGCTCCTCTTCACTTGAATCAGGCAATATATAATCTGGCTCAACTTCAACTTCCAGCGGATCATCAGTTGGCAACTGCGCATTGGGGTCCTAACGAATAAGATGTAATCTAAGTACACAGTTTTTGATAAGTAATAAAGCAAAAGAATTCGATCTTACACTGGAGCTGCAAAATATTAAGAGAGTTTTAAGCCGATTCTACAAGTCTCAAGAATCAAACCAGAATGAAAATCACTAAGAAAAGAGTGATCAGCTTTGAAAGAAAAAGACGACATGAACCTATAAAAAATAACAATAAATTAATATTTAGTTCCATTAACAACTAAATAGTTACTTTTCACATCAGTAAGGAGATAATCATGAGCAGCCGTAACTTCGGCACCAACTGTTATGAATAATTGGCAGAAATTAAATCGACCTAAACATAGTCAATTACGTACGGTAATGATTTGTTTCTTGTTCATTTTGTCAAAAATGGAGAAGACTGACAAATTATTCAATTAATAAGGTATTTATTGCAGCCAATGGCCATGAAGCAATATAAAAATAATAAAAACCCAAAATATTCAAGATCACATTCAACTCTCATTGAAAACAAAAGCTATTAAGTGACTCAACCCTCCGTCCGCATGTCATGGCATGATACCTTTCACCGACACTTCCACACAATTTGCAAATTCATTCCATACTAGGCTCATGATACCCTTCCATTTTGCATAACTTGAAATGGAATCCATGTATTGCGAAACGAGTGATTGTATGTCTCAGGCTGCCGCGTATGTAGACAAAGTATACCGCTCTCTTAAAGATATCGAAAATGTAGACGAGGACAGTTCCGTAATTAACGCCAGTGATAAAATATCGTGTAGGAAGACACCTAGTATGTGTGACATTGATAGTAAACCATCAGAGGTACATTTAGGTGTAAATACGAGTGATAAACTGTGCACGCTGTGTGGCAAGGCATCGAGTGAGAGTGTGAAATCTCTACAGTTAATCATCGACATTTTGAATAGGGACCTTAAGCACACCCAAGAAGAACTATCTAAATTAAAAGCCAAAAACAGTGTACTCAGACATAACATAAACGACCGCAACAATCCCCCGTCATCGCCGGACTCGTGGAATGTGGTGGTGGCAAATCGCGGACGCCAATGTAGGCCTAAACCACGTGTGCGGGAAACAGCCAAGCTGTTCCCACAAAAAATATGTACGATGTTCTTGCTGAAACTGAATTCGTCTCAGAAGAAACACCACATACAAGGGCATCAACAAACTGTAAGCCGGAAAAAGTGCGGAAGTTAGCCACGTACATAACCTCAAAAAGGAAAGTACTCCTCCTCAGTGACAGTCATGGGAAAGGATGTTCAGAAGAGCTCAATTTAAAAGTATCAAGGGACTTTGCGGTAAGTAGCGTCACCAAACCAGGCGCTAGAGTTAAAAATGTTCTGGAAAATTGTGTTGAAATGTGCAGAAACCTTACTCATGAAGATTATGTTGTTTTGTGGGGGGGTACGAACGATGTAGCGAAAAACGAAGCGAATGATGCAATACAAACCTACAAAGATAAGCTCCCACTACTTTCAGGTACAAACGTTATACTCTTAGGCATCTCACACAGACATGATCTAATGGAAGAATCGTGTGTCAACAAGGAGGTAAAGGGGACGAACAAAAAGCTTAGAGCACTATCCAGACTATATCAGCATGTTCACTTTCTTGATATTGATGTACCAAGAGAACTGTTTACCCGACATGGTCTTCACTTAAACACCAAAGGAAAGCAACAGATCTGTTCACAAGTAGCGGAGGAAATCAACAAAAAGTTCCACTCCCACGGACCAGTCATCCCACTACCGCATACTGCAAGTCCGACTACTGTAGAATCAGTGAATTCACTCGGTGGCGAGAGTTTTTTAGAACAGAGGTAAGTGCTCCTGCAAGAACTATAATCCCCAAGTTTAACAACAGTACAAATGCACAGAGTTCCTCAATCAGAATATTTCACCAAAATGTACAGTCACTTAATAATAAACTAGTTCATATCGATATACTTCTACAAACATCACTCAAAGATATCCACATCCTGTGCTTGTCTGAACACTGGATGAAACCTGAACAAATCAATCATGCTGTCATACCAGGGTTTACTTTAGCTAGCTACTACTGTAGATCAACATCAGAGCATGGAGGTGTATGTATCTATATCAAAGGAAACATAGAATTTAAGCCTATACCAATTCCCGATGACTTATGCATAGATAAAAATTTTGAGGCAACAGCTATTTCTATCCCAAAAGAAAATTTAATTCTCATCTGTATATATCGTTCACCAGGAAATAGTGCAAAGTTATTTCTGAATAAACTAGAAGTGATAATAAATAAAATAAATAAATTTAATAAAAAAATAGTTCTTTGTGGAGATTTCAATATTAACTTTTTAGAGGAAAGTACGGAGAGAAGGGAATTGCTAAATTTGTTAAGCTCCCATCATCTAATTCACACAGTAACAGTACCCACAAGAATAACAAAAACTAGTGCAACCACACTTGACCAGATAATAATTAATGACAATGTGAACTGCAACTCTCTCGAAGTAATCAACACAGGTTTCAGTGACCACCGAGCTCAAATAATAACTCTAAATATTTCAAACCCAGTTTACAATGCTCAGTTTGATAAATGTCGAAGCTTTAGTCAGCAAAATATAAACTATTTCAACAACTTGTTAAAAGGAGAAACTTGGGAAGGTGTGTACAAGTCAATAGATACAAACAAAAAATTCCAGGAATTCATTAATATTTTCCTGTATTATTTTGATATTGCATTTCCTTTGAAGAGTATCAGACTGAAAGTTTCTTCTCCATCAAAACAATGGCTTACTCTTGGAATAATTACTTCATGCAAAAGAAAGCGTTTCCTCCACGATTTTCAAAGTACGCACGAAACCTCCAATGAATTTAACATGTATTTCAAGACCTATAAGACCATACTTAACAAAGTTATAAAATTAGCAAAGAGAATGTCAAATGATAATTATATCCTGGAATCTAAAAATAAAACTAGGGCTATGTGGAATATCATAAAAAATGAAACCAGGCAAACAAAACCGGCAGTAAATAACATAACGTTATCAGAAGACTCCAAGAAGATCAATGACCCACAAAATGTCTCAAGAATTTTTAATGAGCATTTTGCTACCATAGCTGAAAAACTACTAAATGCAAACAATATACAAGCAATAAAATCAACACTCGCGAATATTGGCAACTCAAACTAACACTTGGGGCGCTGCGGTCGTCTGGATAAGTAGGGTAAAAATACTCAATAACACGCGTTTGATATTGAACACTTTTTATTTTTCGGTTATAATCAGTAAATGTGGTCTCTACATAATGACCGTGTTATTTTCAATTGTATATATGTATAACTGTGCGATACACGTCATCTAATTTGTGTGTTCCACTGTATTTTATGTGTCAATTGCATATTATCAAGCATTGGTTGTCTGCTGGTATTTGTTTTTGTGCAGTTCCAGTCATGGCGCTGTTACGTTTAAAAGCTATATTTGAGTTTGCTCACTGTACCATAAACTCTATAAATTATTTGCTGCTTGATAGGGCAAAGGGATGAGTTTAACTTGTATTAAAACTCGGGGTAAGTTTTTATCCTGCGAAGTCAAATTAGGCCTATATGACTCGTAGTGGAATGGCTCTAATATCGCAGAGCGAGGTGATGACGGTTGGTAGGGTTATTGGAAATGAACTAGGGAGCGGGGAAGGATACCTGACTGATGAAGCTTGGCTGTCCTTGGCTGGTGTAGGCCTAGGCAAGGATCATGTAAGTATAAGGGCCTAGGCTCGGCTGTCTTGGTACGGCTTGGCTCGGCGAGACTGTGCTTGGCTGTCTAGGTGCGGCTTGGCTCTGCGTAAGTGAACAACCCGTCCTGTCGTCAGTGAGTGTAGTGGTGAGTGGTCCAACCTGCTCTTGTTGCCCGTATTTATTTGGTATCGTCACCTTTCGGCTATTGCTATTTGTATCTTCTGGAAAGTGATGAAAACGTATATCCGCAGCCCTCTTATTCATCGACTTACAGCCGTAAACTGAGCAATATACTTTGCTTTTACTCATTTTGCACTCTTATCAACGAGTAAAACTTATTACTTATGTATAAACACGAAGAATTTACCACGATCTGCTTACCAATACAAGAAACCATATACCAACAGTCACCACGTGACAAATGTACCCTACTTGGTAAGTTTCTCATTTTTACCGCTAGATGTCTTATCAGATAGCTGGAGTTGCCAATAACATTTAATGGAAAATCAATGTTTGTTGAAAATGTTACAGAAGCAGAAATCCTCAATATTGTAAAGAACCTACAGAATAAACATTGCTCAGGAGTTGATAACATTCCTGATATACTAATTAAAAAATGTATCCAAAATATAATTACCCCCTTAACACACCTCTGTAACCAATCACTCATGTCAGGAATATTTCCAGATATCTTTAAAATTGCAAAAGTAATTCCATTATTTAAAGGGGGAGATAGAGAAAACGTAACCAATTATAGACCTATTTCTTTATTGTCGATATTTTCAAAAATTTTAGAGAAGATAATGTACAACCGTCTAATTAGCTTCATAAACAAATATAAATTGTTAACTGACTCTCAACATGGCTTTAGAGAAGGAAAATCAACAATGTCTGCAATTTATGAATTTTTAAATCCTGCTTTTGAGTCACTAGATGAAAGGAAGAGAGTATGTGGCCTGTTTTTGGACCTGTCTAAAGCTTTTGATGTAATAAATCATCAGATACTAATTGATCAACTCCATCAATATGGTATCAGGGGTATCGCTAGTAAGTGGTTTCAGTCATATTTAAATAATCGCCAACAGATCGTCGAACAAAATAGTTTAGAAAATACCACAAACATATTTAAATATTACCACTCAGATCCTATGTTTTTGAAGTATGGCATTCCGCAGGGGTCCGTTCTAGGGCCACTACTTTTTCTCCTTTACGTAAATGACTTGCCATCTCAGATACCTGCATTTAAAACTGTACTATTCGCAGATGATACAAGTGTTTTGATGAGGGGTGAAAATGACACTGAACTTCAAAAATCAGTAGAGGAAGTAACAGGTCAGCTGTCCTTATGGTTCAACAATAATGGATTCCTTATCAACACTAGTAAAACAGTGGTTCTTAACTTTCACACAGCTCAGAATAAAAGTATTAATTCTTCCTCCATAATCTTAAATGACCTTAAAATTGGTAACGCCTCTTCTACTAAATTCTTAGGCCTTTGGTTGCAGGATGACCTAAAATGGAACTCTCATACCACTAAACTTGCCAAGAAACTAAGCTCAAGTTGTTATGCATTAAGAGTATTAAGACAATCCACTAGCTGGAGAACTGTTCTTAGTACTTATTTTGCTTATTGCTATTCGCTTATGAAATATGGAATCATATTTTGGGGAAATTCACCTGCTGCTCACCAAATCTTTATTATCCAGAAAAGAATAATTAGAACAATGAAAGGAACTACTAGATTGCATACATGTAAGCCTCCGTTTAAACAACTGAACATTTTACCTTTGCCATGTATTTACATCTTTGAACTTCTATTATTTGTCAAACAAAGCTTAGGAAATGAGGATATCTTTGAGATGAATTCAAATATACATAACTACCAGACCAGACAAAAGAACAATCTTCATGTACATGCTGCAAATACAACACTATGTAAAAATGGTGTATTCCATGCAGCTATAACGCTGTATAATCATTTGCCAAATAATATTAAAAGTACAGCAAATTACATAAAGTTCAAAATAAAAACTAAAGAGTTCTTGCTGGAGCACTGCTTCTACTCAGTTAAAGAGTTTTTAGAATATCAATAGTTATGTTTATATATTCATAGGACTAAATGATGTAAGGTTATCCTTGTGTAGGCCTATATTATTATTGTGATTGTAAATTAGTATTAGTATAATTTGTGAATTGACGTGTCCTATATCATTGTACAATGTACATTATATGATTGAATGGATGAATAAAAAATACAATACAATACAATACAATACATGGACCTTTCCACTCATCGGACATCATTGCGGCTGTTAAATAAAAGTCACTCCATATTTGCAGCCTCTTCGTTTTGAGCTCTTTTAGAAGGTCCTTGTACTGGGTGGTAGATGGGAGCAATAGTTTACACCTTAAATCTTCGACGTAGAAGGTCTCTCGTGACATTTCGTAGCACAGTTGCGATAGGGTAGACTTTGAGATACACGGGACTTTTTTCATGCAAGTTGCCTTGACTCTTTCTATGCACTTCATGTTGTTTTTCTTGAGATTCTCCCACATAAGGTTCAGACCGTAGCTTATTATTGGGCTGATTTTTACTCTGAATAATGTCATAGCTGTCTCTAAAGATAGTTTATTAAGATGTTCTATTTCATGCATTGCTTTTATGGCATGTATTGTTCCGTCCTTTATATGTTCGGTGAAAGTATCCCCATGTATCTGAAAAATTAGTCCTAAGTACTAAATTGATTTACAATACGTAAGAGGTACTGTAACTTTAAGGTCCGTTCTTACAATCTCCGGTTAAATCTTTACGGGCAGTTTTACAGCAAGTTTACTGGAACTTGATTCTTACAATACCCGGTTAGCGACAAACTGACAGTAAAATAAGCCTTAACCAGCAGTGAATTTTACCGGAGGATTCTCCTCCTGTAAACTGCTTTACTGCCAGATTTTCTGTTATGATCTCAACGCCAGCTTATTACATAAATCGTCAATATGCCTAGAATTATCCGTTATTTCATGGGTTTCGTAAATGCTGATGCTGTTCAAAGAAGGAGGCGAAGAGTATATAAGAATCAAAGTGATTATTAGGGGGAGTTAGATGATCAAGACTTTTTTAGACGATTCCGTTTGACGAAGCTTTCAGTTCGGCTAGTACTTGGTCATATAAATGCAGCGATACGTCATAGGACCGGAAGGTAAGTTCAAAGTTACTGTAGGCCAGCTTTATTAATACGTTATATATACTACAATGCTATACGCTTCCGTTTGTATCTAATATTTAATCTACAAATCGCACACTTTCACCTAAAACTTTCTTCCTCCAGAAGTAATGCTGTGTTACCAATGGACCAACTTCTACTTACTCTCCGATTTTATGCTTCAGGAAGTATGATGATTCCACTTGGGGATTTTATTGGAGTTAGTCCAGCAGCAGATTCTGAGGTAGTGAAGAGATTGAGTGTGGCAATCGCAAGGCTTGCGGAAGAATATATCCGACTTCCGGAGACAGAAGACTAATTACAAGCAAGAAAACTTTCTTTTTATCAGGTAGCAAGATTCCCATAAGTTCTGGGAGCTCTGGATTGCACGCACGTACGAATTCAATCACCCAGTGGAAATGATGCTGAAATTTATAGAAATAAAAAAGGATACTTTTCCATGACTGTACAGGTTATGGCAGACATGAATCTGTACATTAATGACATTATTACTCGCTGGCCTGGCTCATCGCACGATAGCAATATCTTTATGAACAGCAGGTTGAGGGCTTGATTGGAAAGAGGGGATTGTCAAGACTCCATAGTTCTCGGAGACAGCTCTTATGGCCTCAGAAGCTACTTATTGACACCACTTGATAACCCCTCAAACAGGACTGAAAATCTATACAACGAATCACACGTCCGCACACGAAATGTTGTAGAGCGTTGTTTTGGAGTTTGGAAAAGGAGATTTCCTGTCTTATCGCTGGGACTCAGAACAAAAGTCGACACGAAAATGGCCATTATTGTTGCTTGTGCGGTACTTCATAACGTTACTCAACAGCAAGGTGAAGATGAACCTCCCCTGGAGAGACCAATTGTTGATGAATTCAATATAGAATTACCACCCCTTCAAGATCAACATGCATACACTCTAATACGAGACACACTCATTCAGGAATACTTCCCACAGTCTCTAAAACCTTATTCAGGATAATGAAAGGAACAGTGCAAATATATTTTACTTTATTTAAATTATTTTAGCCTAGGCCTACACAGTTGTATCATAAATTACAGTGGAGTCAATTACTCAGATTGTTTTCTTGCATTTTCTAATTGAATTTGAAGAAAGTTCATTTTCAAAGTGTGCTCTTCCCGTTTCCAGTTATGCTTCTCCCGTTCCCACTTGTGTGTCTCCCTTGCTCTCTTCTCTTCTTCTGCGAAGAACACTCTCTGCTCCTCCATACCTGATCCTTGTTTTTTTAATGTTTATTTTTGATTGCCCATCGTGTTGAGAACATAAGGGTTTGCTCTTAGGGGTTTTCAGCAGCTCTGGCGACCAACTGGACCATGAAGTTTGAACTTCCCCTAAAGAGTCCACCTATGAACAACAAAATGTATATAATAAGAAACATTAATATACTGTAATAAGCAAGGAAAAAGTGGATAAGGCCTTAATATAATTTGATGATGTATCAACAGTGATATTATCACTTATCCACCCTTATCCACTACCTAGTATTTAAGAAATATTATCTATATAATGTTTACCAACATCCCACATTAGTCTATCACTATACTGTATTTCTAACCATCAAGTCACCTTATGTGGCCTAGCGATTACTTATTGATGAGACTGCTGGATTAGCCAGAGGAGTGTATGCTATGGCATTAAATAAAAAATCTAACCTATTCAATATAGTATTTGACTACATTTTTGTGTCATAAATAGGGTAGATGACCTCGCTGTTCCGCCCCTTAAAACAACAATAATCATCATCATATGTGACATAAACATATAGTAGAGCCATCATTACTTCCGACTTGACGTTTCAGTGCTAGGCTACAGCTTTGTTCGCTAAATCGCGACATCACGAACGAAACTCAATTTGCCGTGATATATCGATTTGAATGGGTGCTGTGATTGGCTACTTTAAGTGATTTTCCTTCTGACAGCGGCATAACTCTAGGGTAACACTGAAATGTCAAGTCGGAAGTTATGATGGCTTTACTATAGTTATAAGGTCTATCTAAACAGTGCCTGTATACTCGTAGTTTCAGGCTGCTCTATCACCTCAATCATTTTTGAATCAATTTCTTCAATAATTATCGGACATTGCGCCAAATCAACTGAAAAATAAAACCCACAGCCTTATAGTAGTTTAGTAAAATGTGAAGCGTACGTCTAAAAGCAAACCATGGAATAATATAAATTGCGAAAGTAGGCCTACGTACATTAATTACTGTATCTTGAAACTTACCTATTCTATCTCCATCAAACGGATTGCACAGTCCCTCAGCTGATGTTCCCATTAAAGAGATACGTTTCTCAACATGGGCAGTTTTCTTTGTGGGAGTTTTACTTCCTCCATCCGTGAGAAAAACTTAGTTTTTTTTTCTTCAGCCAGCTCTTTCTTTGCTTTCTTCTTCATATTTTCGTATTTATCCCGTAAAATTGTGTCAGGTCTTCTACAACCTGTCAATGCCTCAAATGTTTGGGCTACTTCTTCCCATGCCTTACACTTCTGCTCCCATGTAACAGCATCTGACTTTTTGTTTTTGATAACACACCTCTTTTCTTACACCACCTTAATAAGGAGATCCTCCTCTGACGAAGAGAAATTGGTGTGCCTTTTCCTATTGAGGCCTTTATTTGTCTCATTTAGAGATAATTGTCCTTCCATCATCATCATATATATTATTTCAGTAGTATAGATCCCTCCTGCGGTGCTCACAAGCGACCGATCGTGACAAGTGAGCATTCAAATGAAAGAGAATAGACATTAGCAGTGACTTACTGCACTATTATTTCATAAATTTCTATAATTTCTTTAAAAAATGACTTTTAAAACAATGTACGAAGTGTGCGATTTGCAAACACCGTTGCTGTAAGAAAATATGCTCCATAATTGCTATCCACGAGCCGCTCTGACGCCTGTTTCGTGTCATATTAACATTCTGAGATCTTTCCTTTATCCTGAAATGTAAATAGTGTTCTATAATCATTTGGTTGAAATAAAAACATAATTTTTCTCCGTAAGACTCTCATTATAAACCTATTGGTGAAAGTGTGGTTTATGAACATGCGAGATTTCTCGCACGGGTCCGCTAGGATCTAATATTTCTCTTTATAACGTAACAAACAGATCAAGATAAGGGAATATGAAATATATATTTATTATTTACTCCCAGACGCAGATCCACTCATGCCAACTATTGACAGATATCAAGAAATCTGCAAATTGAACCAGAAACATGTACCAATCGTTGAAAATTATGCGCAGATCTGCTAACCTACTGTAAACATTAACCGGAACATGGCAAGAACGATCGAATGTTTACCGGGACTTTACTCCGACTGTAAAGTCAACTGTCAGAGTTTACTGTCACTTTACTAGAGATTGTAAGAATCGGCCTAAGTTGGTCAACACAAATATATGCCCAATTAAGTAGGAATAATGTGATTACACCCAGAAAAGATTTAGAGTACATGTGATTAAATATTATTTGCAAAGATTACAAGGGCGAGGTTTTAAAAGATTGACCCATTTCAATCGTCAAGCGAGCATCATCAAATCGAGGCCACAGGTATACAAAACCAAATTGCTCTCCAAAACACTGCCAAAACTCACAACGACAATTACGAACACTCGTCACCCTCAAACATTAACCCGTTTAGGAGCAGCGATATCTTAATAAATTGCGGCTAGTACGGCTGTGAAATACTAAGGCGTTATTACCCCTAGAAAAACTATCTGTTTTAATATATACAAGGTTGCACGATTGAGAAATCACAAAGCCACCCATAAATAGTCGCCCTCCACCAACGCCCCTAAACTAGAATTACAGACACAAATGGTAAAACTGAAAGAGACAAAATCCTAGGGCAAAAAATTCTTTACCTACTAAAATTAACAATTAATAATGTAGCTTTCAGTTGGTCAACACTGAAATATGGCTTCAAAGATATTTCTACTGATATTAGCCAAAATACCTGTGGTAATGGTCGTGAAAAAATCTGGAGATGATGTACTAATAGACGTTTACTCCTACGCCGACTATAACAAACACGCCATCCCACTTATACATCACGACTTACAGTATACTAAGTTAGCGGACCATGTTGATAAACCACACTTTCCCCAATAAGTTTATAATCAGAGACTTAAGAAGTTAGGTCGTTATGTTTTTTATTTGAACCAAATGATTATAGAACACTATTTCAGTTAGAATTCCAAGTTCTACGTTCCCTAACTTAAGAAGGCAATCACTGAAAATAGGATCATCATAACACTCACCGGTTATTCGATATTTATGAAATTATACGATTTGAGTACTCATTGCTTTGATTTACTGTTTCTGAAATCTATGCAAAATGATAAAGGAAAAACCTCAGAATGTTAAAATGACATAAAACAGGCGTCACAGCGGCCAAAATGTGTAGAGAACAGCAATTATGGAGCGTATTTTCCTACAGCAACAGTATCTGCAAATCGCAACTTCGTACATTTTTTTAAAGTCATTTTTATAGAAATTGTATATATTTATGAAATTAGAGTGCAATTCGTCACTGCTAATGTCTATTCTCTTTCATTTGAATGCACATTTGTCACAATCGGGTGCTTGTGAGCGCCGGAGGAGGGATCTATAGGCCAACTACTAAAATAATACTTATGATGATAAAGAAAATTCTAGCTGAGTCCATCATTGTATGCATGTTTTATGGACATACAACCACAAGCTTACGGTACAACTGCATAGCCGATAATATTAAACAGAAAAGCGCCAAGTTCCATTAAGAGCATCTCTTCGAATCAAATCACCCTGAACACACCATAACATCTGATCTATATCCAACCACCCACTTCTAAGACTGAAATAACCAAAAAATGCATCAATAATTTTCATCTAAACCAATGGTTTTTGCCTACACCAATAATTGCTAGGTTGCGTTAACTAATAATACGAGAGCTATTTCTTTTGTAAGATCCGATCGGTCGTGAGATGAAAACCGCAGTGAAAATCAAATATGTTTTATTAACAACATTTAGCTACACCTCCCACCTACTTCTCTACATAGTCGCCGCTCCAACATAGGCACCTTCCGTAACATGGTATCAACTTTCCATTCCCCTCCTCATAGAAGGACGTCGCGTGTGTCTGGAGTAGAAATGGGGGGAAACCACTTCCAGGATTGCTGAGAAGAGATCAAAGCCTCCTCTTATTACTTACTGTATGTAACACCAGAGCTAACTAAAACTGCATACCTCTGCCGTAGAACATTTAGTTAAAATGGGTCAGTATTTTGCAAGCTCAGCAAGGACAACTGCAAGGTTGGCATCACCTATTCCCTGGCAAAAATATTAAGGGGCAGCTAAGGATAAGGGGGCAGTTAAGCGGCACACAAGTGTTTAAGACCTGGTTTCATCAGTTCCGCTTTAATTACTGAGGGTGGTTTAAACCGTGCTCAAGGACGTGACCCGTTGCACCAGTCCATAAGCACTAACTTGAAGACTACTGAGGCCATGCTAGGTGGCTAGCCACCCACTTGGCTCGCACGTCAAAATGGCACCTAACGTAAGGTGCCTGGATCATATTTTAGTGGGTTGAGGGTGGTGTACGTAATGTAGTGAAATAAATAACATAAAGTTTATAACGAAAGCATAATAGGTCAAAGACATCTTTTGTTCCCAATCATTATGCTCGTACGTAAGGCTGCTGGTAATACCAGTCGTCATTCGGATAGAACGTGACAACTCTACTGCTTGGAAAAATTTCTTATAACTACTGAAATAAGCCAAAATACCTGTAGTAATGGATGGAAAAAATTTGGTAATGATGTAGTAATAGATATTTACTCCTCCACTGTCTATAACCCACCCACCTTCCCAAATTTGATCACAACTTATATAGAAGAAATTCTACCTGGGTCCGCCATTTAGCGCCTGATTTAGTAACAAGTACAGTGTTGCTAACCCTATGCATTTGGTACTATTTCGTATCCGGTATCGATAAACAAAGTTGGTTATTGTTGTTTTAAGGGGAGGAACTACGAGGTTATCTGCCCCTCGAAAAGCAATAGAGCGCCATCTAGTTAATGGGGATGCCAAGTTTCAGTCTGAAGTTAGACCATTCTAACCTTTGTTTTATCCAATCCAATGATTTCAGCCCAACACGTCCAATCGAATGGTTTTTGGCAATGGTTACAGCCTAATGCGTCCTGGTTTTTGTCACGCATCAATAATCTTTATCCAGGCCAATGGTGATTTCCTATTTCTTTTTTCACATAATTACAACGTAACGTATATCATGTGGTGTATTTTGTATCAGACATGTTGGTAACAGTGATAGGGCGTTATATGATGTCAATGTGTGCGCCTGAAACATGGCTGCCGTCGTTGAATGAGCAAGAAATAAAAACACGTTTTTACGTAATACAACAAATATTTCCGGTGCAGCAGTGAAGATTGACAGTAATTTCAATTCCCAATGACTAGCAGAAAGGTATGTGATTCATATATTTTGAATAATCTGCCAGATAAAAGTGTAAAATCCTGGAGTAGGTATTAATTTAATTTAATGCGCACAATGTGCGAAGATTAAAATTACATCAATCTTCAGCACCGGTACAAAATTTTACAAATGATCCCAATCGTTGGTTGCAACTTGACACATGGTACCTAGTACAGTGTTTACCAAATCTCAAGCAGACACAATTTTGGACCTGGTTCATGGAAATGGTGTATGTTGCATAATTTATAATGAAACCCATGAACGGAGAACCTTGTCAGTAAGTGCCATAGATCATATCCATCTTGGACCCACTTGTGATTTGTCATGGCTTCGGTGTAGTAGACTCTTCCCAGATGTCGGCTTTTTTCGACCATAGGTCCCGGATTAGATGTATATCCGATGTTGAGGCTGGGAGTAACGACTGTATTCTCAGGTACTCAACATAAAATTCCTTTCTGGACAACTCGTACAGAAGTATGGAAGGGGAATACTTAGAGAGGCCGAGTGCTCGTTTCAAATAGGTTGCCTTCAACTTCTCGATCCTTTCTAATTGCCTTGGACTCAGGTGTTCCCAAATGTTTTCCAGGCCATATTTTCCTATATGGCTCCTCGGTGTGTACCGTTAGACAGCACCTTGCTGACAGTTGAACGAGATGCAAGCGCTGTCCAAACATGGCAGCCGTTTTTAAAAGAGTAATAAATAAAAAACATATATTTACGTACTTAAACACATAATTATAGGAGGTGCAATAGTGACAGTAGCGCTGAATGAACATAGAACGCGCGATAACATTCTCTATAATACATGAATTAGCCAAAATAGCCTACCTTATAAAACGATGAGAAATAAATCAGGGAACAATGTTTTAATAGATTTTCCTCCTCCGCCGTCTGTGATCCACCCAGCCATCCCAAATAGGATCACAACTTATATAGCGAAAATTACAGCTGTGGGTGCCATTGTCCAAATCAATCATCATTGGTTGCGATCGTGAGTATTCGGGTCGCTCCGTTAGCCCCAGTGGTCTGTCTTGAAGCACTAGTATCAGTGATTTTTTCCAGGGGGAACGCTGGGGTACGCGTAGCCTACCCCATAAACATATGAAAACTGTGTTTGGAGGCGGTGGTTAGTTTTGAACGATGAAGAAAATAACAAACTATTTTATATCCAGCCAGGCATCGAAAAAGCTGAAAGTTAATGATTTGAACACAAACAATGACCGGATTTAGCAAATTGTCGAAAATTACAAGAGTGTGATGTTTTGTCGACTATAACTGAGAGTACTCCTTAAATCATCGTTAGAAAAAAAGCACTGGCTAGTATCATCATCAAAACAGTAGAGGAAAGTGACCAAAGTCGGACCCCCATTTTGTTTTTTACCTGTATTGTTATTAATTTCGGCTTCGGTGGCGTAGTTGGTAGCATGCTGAACTGCTGTGCCCAAGATAGCGGGTTCAAACCCGGCCAAAGTAGTCAGATTTTTTAAGAGCGTTAAAAATCCTTCAGTATGCCTTCCTTCGGAGGGTAAGTAAAGCCGGCGGTCCCATGTCATAGATTTATGGCATGTAAAAGATCCTTTCACAGACTAAACTTGTGTAAAGCTAAATTGTTGGGTTAGATTTCATCGGAATGCTCTATCAAAGTTCCAACGTTCACCCCTAGGTATCAGTGATATCTGGTGGTGAAAGTTAGAACTACTTGAAATTGAACGGAACTTGAAGCTCACCCTAAGGGTGTCCGCTTGAAGCAGCTACAGACTCAGGCGAGCCGAACATGTCCTCGGACACTCCCGGCACTAAAAGCCATACGATAAATTAATTAATTAATTAATTTCATCTTTTTTAAATTTGAATTTTAGCTAGACGAGTTCTTTGATATGTTTTATAACATTGTATCTGGTTCAGATTAACTTATAACAGCCCAGTTTTTCCTATGAAATGTTTTCATTAAAAGTAACAAAAATGAAGTCTTGGAAAAAGTATGGCAATGTCAGACCACTCTTAAGAATGAACGTAAAATCACATAAATCCACTAGAAAAGTAATGAAGAACGTGAAAAAACTTTATTTTTACATTATATAATGTCTTGTTAGGAACATAACTTATTGTTATGACCACAAAATCCAGAAACCGACCACTTTGAGAGTTTCCCATTTTCTCACGCAAGGACTGATATTTTTTGGGTCAGCTGAAACAATATTTTGAATGGCTTAAAGAAAACCCAAGAAATTTTAATTTGAATTTCAGGAGTCCAACTCAGGGTTATTAGGGGTCCGACTTAGGATTTTTAGTGGTCCGACTTAGGAAAGCCGTGGGGGTCCTACTTAGGACATCTTGTACTTGATATTTTCGAGGCTATGAAAAAAAAATGAATAGGTATTTCGACAAGCAAATACAAGATTTATCAAGTGTATCGCTTACTAAAGACAGTACTGTAAACACAATGTGACTTACCCTCTTTGAAATATAAAACAATCACTATTCCATGAGCACGTGTAAAAACATCCACTCACATGAAAACCAGTAAGTTAATGGCGGAACTGACGGGATACTCCCCACAGTCCAGTGCTGCCACTTCCACAACATAACATTTCCTTTCATATCTTCACATTCACTTTTGTGCCACCATGTGGCAGCACTGTCCAAGCAAAATAATGCAGGGGTCTGACTGGTCACTTTCCTCTACTGCCAACCTCGCCCTTACGGTACTATATAAAACAAAGACGCGCCCAGTTCATTCTCAAGTGCGCATCATTCGCGTGCAGCACTCAGTTCATTTGATAGTGCGCCAAATTGAATCATTTATACACTATGGATTTTCGAAGTTGACTGATAACAATCAGTAACTTCAACCGGCGGTTCTATGATCAACCTAAGAAGTTGTTGACGCTATTGCTACAAAACATTCTAGTATGGTACCAAAAACACTACCGTGCACGAAATGCCATCGTGAAGTGGAAGTTAGGTTGATAGAACATAACGTATCTGTAACCTGAAATAAGAGGATGCCTGGAAGTAAAGGCCGCACCAACACCCGACCATTCTAACCTTCATCATGTCCAATCCAATGATTTTTGAAAATGGTTACAGCCCAACGCGCCCAGGTCAATGGTTTTGTGTCAACCGTGCCCGCTTGCTGCGCGCAGCCAAGGCCGCATTTACACCAGACCATTCTAACCTTTGTTTTGTCCAATCCAATGGTTTTTGACAATGGTTACAGCCTAACGTGCCCAGACCAATGATTTCTAACAATGGTTACAGCCTAACGCGTCCCGATAAATGTTTTTCTTATCAACAGTGATTTTATATCCCACTTCTTTTTATTTTCTTTGTATCTCACAAGTTGGCAACAATGTGTGCACCTTGGTGCGTGCCGCTAGAGTGCGCCTTGTTGACAGTTGAACGAGATGCAGGCGCTGTCAGTACATGGCAGCCGTTTTTAAAAGAGCAATAAATAAAGACAGAGATTTATGAACTTTAGCACATATATGAGGTTCAGTAGTGACCAGGGTACCTAATTTCAATACGTAATATCACCCAGAAGATGAAACAAGGTATGTAAAAGTTACATTCATGTGTCTGGAAGAGTATAAGCTGCGTTCCACTCTCATTCAGAATTAATATAGTTACCAGGGTTCCTAATTTCAATACGTAATATCACCCAGAAGATGAAACAAGGACGCAAGGTATGTAAAAGTCGCATTCATATCTGATGCAACTGTATTGGCAACTCCAGCTATCTGATATGACATCTAGCGGTAAAAATGAGAAACTTACCAAGTAGGGTACATTTGTCACGTGGTGACTGTATATGGTTCCTTGTATTGGTAAGCAGATCGCGGTAAATTCTTCGTGTCTTTATACATAAGTAATAAGTTTTACTCGTTGATAGAGTGAAAATGAGTAAAAGCAAAGTATATTGCTTAGTTCACGGCTGTAAGTCGATGAATAAGAGGGCTGCGGATATAAGTTTTCATCACTTTCCAAGGGGATGACAGATCATAGGGAGCGCGAGGGTCGGGGTAAGGCCCTGTACTGGATGTTCTGCCAACCAATGAAGAATTAATTTTAGCACAAAGGTTTGGTAGTTGGCACTCATGAACGTTCACATCAAACCGACTGGCGGAAGCGGGAATAGTCTGTTTTGATTGATTTTCCTCATGGTGTTGTTGGTTGTTTTGATTTGTTCAGTATTTTGATTGTTTATTTGAATTGAATTGAGAGTCAATCATGCCACTGCAAGGGAGGAAAAATTGCCAAGCACCGGGATGTAAGAATTATAATGATAGTAAGAACAATACGGCAATTTTCATCTTCCTGGTGTTGACCATGTGTAAAACTAGTGGGCAATATGGACTACACTCGAATAAAAATATATAGAGAATAAATGTGAGCATTTCATCTCTTGTTTGTTTTCTTACCCATTCTCCTTTGCATTGCAATAAAATTTGTGGTTTAGGGCTATGGGGAGGGGTGGGTGGCAGAGGCATGCTAGGCAAAAAGTGAGGTGGTTGAGGTTATGGCAGTATAGTGTGTGCATTTGGACAGTTTTCTTTATATTCATCGAATATCCCAACAATTCTGTAGAGTATGAGAGCATTTTTAATTAGCCTAGAGGTGAATTAAGCTCTAGAACGGCATAACTGTGTCCTTCGTGAGAAATCTATTGCCAACATTGATATAGGCCTATATCAAAATGTATTATTTTCCTATCTGGACGTGTATTTAAGCGCCTAGCAAAAGGCGCAGTTATGTTTGTGTTATTTTCATCAATAATCAATAACTCATCGCAGAACATACTGTTCAATTACATGTAAAGGCTAGTCCACACCAAGATGTTTTCGTTAACTTTGTTAATGAACACTGTTCATGAACATTTTTGACTGTTCATAAACAAAATAGCGTGTTCGTTAACTTTTCGAGCATGTTCATGAACAAAATCTCTTCAACTTTTGTGAATGAAACTTTTCGTTAACATTTTGGTTCGCGCATGCGCAAAGACGCAATTAAGGCACCATAACTGAAATTGCTTGTTTTGATACTCTACAAGTACATATGTGAAGTGTAGGAGTCACCAGTTGCTAGGAATCTTAATGTTATACCTAGCCTGTCATTAATGGAGATGGCTTGCCGATAATTTGTGTCATTTCTTGCAACTTCAGGCCCAATTACTGTCAACAAGAACTGAAAGTCATGTGCAGACATTCTCAGAAAGTTTTGAAAGCCTACTGCATTACGAATTAATAGTTCTGACATAAGTGTTCTCTCCAAACTTAATTCTAAACGCCTTTCCATCATTTTTCTTTGCCACGCCTTGCGTCTGCGCTTTTCTCTAATTGTACTCACTAAAATAATGAAAGCTGCAGCTCCAAGTACTTTCTTCTTCCTGACCCTATCCATTATAACCTCAAAAACAGTTCATTTAATGTTGAAGATGTTTGTTAACAAAAGTTTATTTGGTGTGGACCTCGTCGTCAAGAGAAGAGCTACAAGACAGCTTGAATCAACTTGCAATATGGGCCCAAATCAACGATCTTGAAATAAACCTTCAGAAAACGGTAGTAATGATATTCAGAAAGGGCGGAAGAACTGCCAAAGATGACATTCTTTACCTCAGAGATGAACCTTTGCTTCAAACCAGTCATTACAAATATCTAGGAATTACTTTGCAAATACAAGGGAAATTATTTACACGTCACATCAAAGATAAAATGATCTGTGCTGTCAGATCAATGAACGACATTAGTCATCTCAGGGATATGTCCCTGCAATCGGCACTGAGACTCTTTAAAGCAAAAGTTACACCAATTGCAACGTATGGATTGGATATAATATGGGTTAATTTAAGCAAAAATAACCTGAAAGACTTAGAGAAAGTGAAAGCCTTATTCTTAAAAAGACTGCTTTGTTTGTCAAAATTCACCCCATCGAGACTGGCGTATGAACTAGCGGGGGAACCTTTCTTTATAGAAGAACTCCGACTGGTTCACCAACTACCATCCACAAGACAATACAACGATTTGCAACAAGAACTACTTGCAAAAAAGAAGGATATCCCAATTGATTTCTACTCCACTACGGCCATGACGTCAACAGAATGGAAGGGCACTGCCTATGATTTGAGACACACAGTGACCCGATTCACGGTGCACGGTTTTCACCACAGGATTTGTGAGACTGAGGTGTTCCATGTGCCCAGACCAAAGTGCATTTGTAAATTGTGTCAAAAGTCATGCGATACTTACCACGCTCTCGTGTGTAGTAAAAGGTTGTCATCGCTTACAGAATTTTGTAAATAATTATTGTAATGCACATTGTGCGCACTTATCCTTAATAAAAAATAATGTTGAAGAAGTTTGTTAACAAATGTTTAGTAAACATGTTGAGAAATGTTTTGGATATTGGTTCGCAGTGCCGATGGCTGCAACCAATATTTTACAAGTCCGTAGAACAATCCAATGCGCAGGCGCGAGCCCCGCGAACAAATGAAGTACCGGAAGTAATGGAATTACACTCAATAGCAACACAATCTACGCACTCTCTTGGCTCACTGAAACAGCAGTCATCTGTTATTTCTATGAAGGCAAAGAAAATCGCAAGAAAGAAGAACACATCATACAACGCAAATTCCAAGCTAGACGCGCCATGATGTGTATGGGCGCACAGCTGTTCATGAAGCGGCAAGCTGGTGAAACATGTGTTATTTCCCTGTAGAAATACAAAATAAGTGAATTAATTTACGTATTTCACAGTCATACAGCATAACGTTTCGATGAATTGGATTCGATCTGATGACGGGTTTTTGAGATATTAATTCTTAAATGTGACGCATGGTTGAAACACTCTTAAAAACGTGCACTTATTGTGTTCCAACTGCAATAAAAATATTAAAATATATATTAAAAATTCCAGACCTACATGACCTAACGTAAAATAGAACGACGAAAATGATTATGTTAAAGAATTTTATGTAGGTCTATTGGTTACATCACAAACAACCTTCAAACTCGAGTGCACTAAATACTTTGGTCGACAGTAGTGCCTGGCACGGGAATCGAACTCTCGTCCCCAGGGGTATTACTTGTGACTTTTGGCACAGCCAACGTTTCACACTATTCTTATGAACACCATACCGTAACATTCTGGGTTACACACCGCAAATTCAAATTTATGACTTAGTGCCTGGATCGGGAATCAAACCCTCGTCCCCAAGGGCGTTAGGTGTGACTTTTCACACTGCCAACGTAAGGAAGGTCGCCATACTATTTTATGAACACAATACCGTAACTTTCCGGGTTACACGTCGCAAATTCGAATTTATGACTTAGTGCCTGGAAAGAGAATCGAACCCTCGTCCCCAAGGGCGTTAGGTATGACTTTTCGCACAGCCAATGTAATGAACGTCTCCATACTAATTTTATGAACACCATACCGTAACATTCTGGGTTAAACACCGCAAATTCAAATGTATGACTTAGTGCCTGGCTCGGGAATCAAACCCTCGTCCCCAAGGGCGTTAGGAGTGGCTTTCCACACTTCCAACGTAGGAACATCTTCATACTATTTTTATGAACACCATACCGTAACATTCTGGGATTTTATGAGCACCATACTGTAACAATCTGGGTTACACACCGCAAATTCGAATTGATGACTTAGTGCCTGGCCGGGAATCGAACTCTCGACCCCAAGGGCGTTAGGTGTGACTTATCGCACAGCCAACGTAATGAACATCTGAATACTATTTTTATGAAGACCATACCGTAACATTCTAGGTAACACACCGCAAATTCGAATATATGAATTAATGCCTGGCTCGGGAATCGAACCCTCGTCCCCAAGTGCGTTAGGTTCGACTATTCGCACAGCCATTGCTAGGAACGTCTCCATACTATTTTTATGACCACCATACCGTAACATTCTGGGTTACACACCGCAAATTCGAATTTATGACTTAGTGCCTGGCCGGGAATCGAACTCTCGACCCCAAGGACGTTAGGTATGACTTTCTGCACAGCCAATGTAATGAACGTCTCCATACTAATTTTATGAGCACCATACCGTAACAATCTGGGTTACACACCGCAAATTCGAATTTATGACTTAGTGCCTGGCCGGGAATCGAACACTCGACCCCAAGGGCGTTAGGTGTGACTTTTGACACTGTCAACGTAAGGAAGGTCTCCATACTATCTTTATGAACACCATATCGTAACATTCTGGGTTACACACCGCAAATTCGAATTTATGATTTAGTGCCTGGCCGGGAATCGAACTCTCGACGCCAAGGGCGTTATGTGTGACTCTTCACACTGCCGACGTAAGGAAGGTCTCCATACTATTTTTATGAACACAATACCGTAACATTCCGGGTTACACACCGCAAATTCGAATTTATGACTTAGTGCCTGGCCGGAAATCGAACTCTCGACCCCAGAGACGTTAGGTGTGACTTTTCTCACAGCCAACGTAGGAACGTCTTCATACTATTTTTATGAACACCATACCGTAACATTCTGGGTCACACCGCCAATTCGAATTTTAGACTAAGTGCCTGGGAGGGAATCGAACCCTCGTCCCCAAGGGCGTTAGGTGTGACTTTTCGCACAGCCAACGTAGGAACGTCTTCATACTATTTTTATGAACACCATACCGAAAAATTCCGGGTCACACACCGCAAATTCGAATTTATGACATAGTGCCTGGAACGGGAAACGAACCCTCGTCCCCATGGGCGTTAGGTATGACTTTCTGCACAGCCAATGTAATGAACGTCTCCATACTATTTTTATGATCACCATACCGTAACATTCTAGGTTGCACACCGCAAATTCGAATTTATGACTTAGTGCCTGGCCGGGAATCGAACTCTCGACCCCAAGGGCGTTATGTGTGGTTTTTCGCACAGTGATCGTAAGGAACGTCTTCATACTATTCTTATGAACACCATACCGTAATATTCTGGGTTACACACCGCAAATTCAAATTTATGACTTACTGCCTGGCTCGGGAATCAAACCCTCGTCCCCAAGGGCGTTAGGTGTGACTTTTCACACTGCCAACGTAAGGAAGGTCGCCATACTATTTTATGAACACAATACCGTAACTTTCCGGGTTACACGTCGCAAATTCGAATTTATGACTTAGTGCCTGGAAAGAGAATCGAACCCTCGTCCCCAAGGGCGTTAGGTATGACTTTTCGCACAGCCAATGTAATGAACGTCTCCATACTAATTTTATGAACACCATACCGTAACATTCTGGGTTACACACCGCAAATTCAAATTTATGACTTAGTGCCTGGCTCGGGAATCAAACCCTCGTCCCCAAGGGCGTTAGGTGTGGCTTTCCACACTTCCAACGTAGGAACATCTTCATACTATTTTTATGAACACC
This sequence comes from Meconema thalassinum, assembly GCA_946902985.2. NCBI lineage: Eukaryota > Metazoa > Arthropoda > Insecta > Orthoptera > Tettigoniidae > Meconema > Meconema thalassinum. Next base: position 199,902,265 of record OX336395.1, read on the forward strand.
ATACCGTAACATTCTGGGTTACACACCGCAAATTCGAATTTATGACAAAGTGCCTGGGAGGGAATCGAACCCTCTTCCCCAAGGGCGTTAGGTGTGACATTTCACACTGCCAACGTAAGAACGGTCTCCATACTATTTTATGAACACAATACCGTAACTTTCCGGGTTACACGTCGCAAATTCGAATTTATGATTTAGTGCCTGGAAAGAGAATCGAACCCTCGTCCTTAAGGGCGTTAGGTATGACTTTCTGCACAGCCAACGTGAGGAACATCTTCATACTATTTTTATGAACACCATACCGTAACATTCTGGGTTACACACCGCAAATTCGAATTTATGACTTAGTGCCTGGCCGGGAATCGAACTCTCGACCCCAAGGACGTTAGGTATGACTTTCTGCACAGCCATGTAATGAACGTCTCCATACTAATTTTATGAGCACCATACCGTAACAATCTGGGTTACACACCGCAAATTCGAATTTATGACTTAGTGCCTGGCCGGGACTCGAACACTCGACCCCAAGGGCGTTAGGTGTGACTTATCGCACAGCCAACGTAATGAACATCTGAATACTATTTTTATGAACACAATACCGTAACATTCTAGGTTACACACCGCAAATTCGAATTTATGACTTACTGCCTGGCCGGGAATCGAACACTCGGCCCCAAGGGCGTTAGGTGTGACTTTTCACACTGTCAACGTAAGGAACGTCTCCATACTATTTTTATGAACTCCATACCGTAACATTCTGGGTTACACACCGCAAATTCGAATATATGACTTAGTGCCTGGCCGGGAATCGAACACTCGACCCCAAGGGCGTTAGGTGTGACTTTTCACACTGTCAACGTAAGGAAGGTCTCCATACTATTTTTATGAACACAATATCGTAACATTCCGGGTTACACACCGCAAATTCGAATATATGACTTAGTGCCTGGCCGGGAATCGAACACTCGACCCCAAGGGCGTTAGGTGTGACTTTTGACACTGTCAACGTAAGGAAGGTCTCCATACTATTTTTATGAACACAATATCGTAACATTCCGGGTTACACACCGCAAATTCGAATTTATGACTTAGTGCCTGGCCGGGAATCGAACTCTCGACGCCAAGGGCGTTATGTGTGACTCTTCACACTGCCGACGTAAGGAAGGTCTCCATACTATTTTTATGAACACAATACCGTAACATTCCGGGTTACACACCGCAAATTCGAATTTATGACTTAGTGCCTGGCCGGAAATCGAACTCTCGACCCCAGAGACGTTAGGTGTGACTTTTCTCACAGCCAACGTAGGAACGTCTTCATACTATTTTTATGAACACCATACCGTAACATTCTGGGTCACACCGCAAATTCGAATTTTAGACTAAGTGCCTGGGAGGGAATCGAACCCTCGTCCCCAAGGGCGTTAGGTGTGACTTTTCGCACAGCCAACGTAGGAACGTCTTCATACAATTTTTATGAACACCATACCGAAAAATTCCGGGTCACACACCGCAAATTCGAATTTATGACATAGTGCCTGGAACGGGAAACGAACCCTCGTCCCCATGGGCGTTAGGTATGACTTTCTGCACAGCCAATGTAATGAACGTCTCCATACTATTTTTATGAGCACCATACCGTAACATTCTAGGTTGCACACCGCAAATTCGAATTTCTGACTTAGTGCCTGGCCGGGAATCGAACTCTCGACCCCAAGGGCGTTATGTGTGGTTTTTCGCACAGTGATCGTAAGGAACGTCTTCATACTATTCTTATGAACACCATACCGTAACATTCTGGGTTACACACCGCAAATTCAAATTTATGACTTACTGCCTGGCTCGGGAATCAAACCCTCGTCCCCAAGGGCGTTAGGTGTGACTTTTCACACTGCCAACGTAAGGAAGGTCGCCATACTATTTTATGAACACAATACCGTAACTTTCCGGGTTACACGTCGCAAATTAGAATTTATGACTTAGTGCCTGGAGAGAGAATCGAACCCTCGTCCCCAAGGGCGTTAGGTATGACTTTTCGCACAGCCAATGTAATGAACGTCTCCATACTAATTTTATGAACACCATACCGTAACATTCTGGGTTACACACCGCAAATTCAAATTTATGACTTAGTGCCTGGCTCGGGAATCAAACCCTCGTCCCCAAGGGCGTTAGGTGTGGCTTTCCACACTTCCAACGTAGGAACATCTTCATACTATTTTTATGAACACCATACCGTAACATTCTGGGTTACACACCGCAAATTCGAATTTATGACAAAGTGCCTGGGAGGGAATCGAACCCTCTTCCCCAAGGGCGTTAGGTGTGACTTTTCACACTGCCAACGTAAGAATGGTCTCCATACTATTTTATGAACACAATACCGTAACTTTCCGGGTTACACGTCGCAAATTCGAATTTATGATTTAGTGCCTGGAAAGAGAATCGAACCCTCGTCCTTAAGGGCGTTAGGTATGACTTTCTGCACAGCCAACGTAAGGAACATCTTCATACTATTTTTATGAACACCATACCGTAACATTCTGGGTTACACACCGCAAATTCGAATTTATGACAAAGTGCCTGGGAGGGAATCGAACCCTCGTCCCCAAGGGCGTTAGGTGTGACTTTTCACACTGCCAACGTAAGAATGGTCTCCATACTATTTTATGAACACAATACCGTAACTTTCCGGGTTACACACCGCAAATTCGAATTGATGACAGTGCCTGGCCGGGAATCGAACTCTCGACCCCAAGGGCGTTAGGTGTGACATCGAACAGTCAACGTAATGAACATCTGAATACTATCTTTATGAACACCATACCGTAACATTCTAGGTTACACACCGCAAATTCGAATATATGAATTAATGCCTGGCTCGGGAATCGATCCCTCGTCCCCAAGTGCGTTAGGTGTGACTTTACGCACAGCCTTTGCTAGGAACGTCTCCATACTATTTTTATGACCAACATACCGTAACATTCTGGGTTACACACCGCAAATTCGAATTTATGACTTAGTGCCTGGCCGGGAATCGAACTCTCGACCCCAAGGGCGTTAGGTGTGACTTATCGCACAGCCAACGTAATGAACATCTGAATACTATTTTTATGAAGACCATACCGTAACATTCTAGGTAAGACACCGCAAATTCGAATATATGAATTAATGCCTGGCTCGGGAATCGAACCCTCGTCCCCAAGTGCGTTAGGTTCGACTTTTCGCACAGCCATTGCTAGGAACGTCTCCATACTATTTTTATGACCACCATACCGTAACATTCTGGGTTACACACCGCAAATTCGAATTTATGACTTAGTGCCTGGCCGGGAATCGAACTCTCGACCACAAGGACGTTAGGTATGACTTTCTGCGCAGCCATGTAATGAACGTCTCCATACTAATTTTATGAGCACCATACCGTAACAATTTGGGTTACACACCGCAAATTCGAATTTATGACTTAGTGCCTGGCCGAGAATCGAACACTCGACCCCAAGGGCGTTAGGTGTGACTTATCGCACAGCCAACGTAATGAACATCTGAATACTATTTTTATGAACACAATACCGTAACATTCTAGGTTACACACCGCAAATTCGAATTTATGACTTGGTGCCTGGCTCGGGAATGGAACCCTCGTCCCCAAGGGCGTTAGGTATGACTTTCTGCACAGCCAATGTAATGAACGTCTCCATACTATTTTTATGAGCACCATACCGTAAAATTCCGGGTCACACACCGCAAATTCGAATTTATGACGTAGTGCCTGGGAGGGAATCGAACCCTCGTCCCCTAGGGCGTTAGGTGTGACTTTTCGCACAGCCAACGTAGGAACGTCTTTATACTATTTTTATGAACACCATACCTTAACATTCTGGGTTACACACCGGAAAATCGAATTTATGACTTAGTACTTGGGAGGGAACCGAATCCCGAAATTCTAGATAGTTACGGGTGACTTTTCGCAAATCCAATGCAAGAAACGTCTTAATACAGATACAACACCGTACGAATCCGGGTCATACAACGCAAATTCGATTATACCACTTAGTACATGGGAGGATAATCGAATCCCGAACTTCAAGGGTGCTACGGGTGACTTTTTTCATATCCAAACCAAGAAACGTATTAATACTAATTAAATCAACATAACACCGTACGCATCCGGGTCATACATCGCAAATTCAGTTATTCTTCTTAGTACAAGGGAGGGGAATCGAATCCCTAACTTCGAGGAGGGTGCTACGTGTGACTTTACGCATATCCTATGCAAGAAACGTCTTAATGCTAATTTTATGATCACATAACCGTGCCTGGTTCATGAATCGCAAATTCGAATTTACTATAGACTTCAGGAAAGTGGATCGAACCCTTGAACATAAAGACGTCACAGGTTACGTTTCGCATATTCGATGTATGATTTTTTTTAAACTACTGTGTTTTTATGAACAGAATACTACACAGATCCAGGTCATACATCTCAAATATATCGGTGCAAATTTGTTCAAATGCATTTTTTTTTTTTTTTTTTTTTTGTCAGACGCTCGGAGGGGAACTATAGAGCATCCAGTGTTTAGAAAAGACTGTGGGTCTTAAGGGCTTTTACTTTTAAGGGAAACCCCACCACTGGTTTTGTTATCTCACCTTTTAACATGAAAGAACTCAGAACATATATATTTTTCGTCATAATAGCTTCCTACAAATATCTGCCAACTGATTACCTTTGTTATTGCATACAAGTATCGTTTATATTACGTCTTAGTGATTTGAACATTTTCGAGGTTAGCACGCTGGAAAGAACATCCTCGTCCCGTGCTGCATGCTCGCCCGGAGTGGAGCACGTGCTCAGTTCCTCCGGCAACATAAGTTCTGAAGCACTATCCGTCATTGGTGTTATTGTTGTACTGTATGTCTGTTTTATTTTCTGTTCGATCGAATCAGGGCTGCCGACAGTTGGGTTCGAACCCACTATCTCCCGAATGCAAGTTCACAGCTGTGCGCCCCTAACCACATGGCTAACTCACTACAATATTACGAATATTAATCTAAACAAAACAACAAGAATAGAATTGAAAGAAACTAAAATATAGCCTAACTAATACCAAAAAAAGTTATGATCAACAGTATTGTTGACGTAAAAATAGTTAACATCGTTAGCATACAGTACATCCGAGAAGGAAGGAAGGGTTGTGCTCTCGACATCTGTCAATCAGTAATGCGTCATATCACAACGAAATGAATGTCGTTATTGGTTCTCTTCACGTACGCGTACGGTATCCATACCTGCCAAGTTTTCCGGTTTTCCCGGAAGGTTTCCGGATTTTGGGGGTGTTATCCGGTTCTCCGGATTAACATAGTTTTTTTTTTCGGATTTTCAACTCCCTAGCTTTCTCCCGTTCTCTGCTTCCAAATCGCATTTCAGTTTTGATTTTTGATAATAGCTCCTATTCCGAGATTCGAGTGTTTAAATTCGACTGAAAATCGACTGATAAGACTCAGGGTGTCTACCGGTAACGAAAAGTAACGAAAAAGTAGCTAATTTTATGAAGGTAACGAAAAGTAGCTAATTCTTATGTCTGGATAGTTGGAGGTAACGAAAATTCGCCGAGGTCTGTTAAAATCATTTAAACCCGCGCCGCTAGGCTCGCAGATGCGATGAAGCGAGTTTCACGCAAGCGGCGCCGATTGCGTGAGCTATTGGCAACTCCAGCTATCTGATATGACATCTAGCGGTAAAAATTGGAAACTTACCAAGTAGGGTACATTTGTCACGTGGTGACTGTTTGTATATGGTTTCTTGTATTGGTAAACAGATCGTGGTAAGTTGTTCGTGTCTTTATACATAAGTAATAAGTTTTACTCGTTGATAGAGTAAAAAAATGAGTAAAAGCAAAGTGTATTGCTCAGTTTACGGCTGTAAGTCGATGTATAAGAGGGCTGCGGATATACGTTTTCATCACTTTCCAAAAGATGCAAATAGCAATAGCCGAAATGTGATGATACCTAATAATACCTAATAATAATACCTTTCCACCCCGGGAAAGTTCTAACACTTGTCGAGGTAGACAGACAGAAGACCTGCGACGTAAAGCCAGCGAAGGTTATCCAGTTTAAAAACAGCTGTTATGATGGGCGCGCTGGTAAGATTGAAGTTACTTGAATAATTAATTAAATAAGTAATTATTGGCTGCTTGGTAGAGAAAAGGGATGAATTTAACTTGTATTAAAACTCGGGGGGCGACAGGAATTGCTTGATTTGGATAGTTAAAAGGTGGGTTTGGTGTTGAATATTTGAATGGTAGCGGAATCACTCATTCTACAGTGTTACCATGGGGAGGCAAATTAGGCCTATATGACTCGTAGTGGAATAGCTCAAATATCGAAGAACTTGGCGATTACGAGGTGTAGGCTTGGCGGAAAGGCTAGCGGATCATCAGTTTGACATCAATTCACGATATAAGTCGGAGCTTGGAGCCAGGGCCGTGGAGAGCCGCCACGGGCCCTGGGGCTGGAGTCAGGCCGGGCCCCCCGCCCCCTCCCCTGCCTCTCTCTCTCTCTCTCTGTCTGTACCTCATTGATAAGTCATATTCTACACACATCAAAAAAAGTTTTGCATCACCTCGGTTCCAAGAGTTCCGGAACCGTTAAATACAAAGGGAATAGAGATCAACACAAACAACATTTCAGCTCGTTTTATTGCTCATGAGACCCACACATTGCATGTTGTACCATCATACAGCTAGACTTTCAGCATTTGTGGTCCAGATTGCAGTACACACCACTACCTCTAATACCCAGTAGCACGTCCTCTTGCATTGATGCATGCCTGTATTCGCCGTGGCATACTATCCACAAGTAAGGCTATAACTTACCTGATGAATGTTTATACAACGGGGTAGGCTACACCTCTCGAATGTCTTCGATGATTTCCTGGAAAGGGTCTGCGTTCCTATTTGCACAGTCCTGACGCCACAGATATTCTATCAGATGCACATCGATTGCATTACGTCGAATTCCCCCCCTCGAAAGACGTCGACGCAGTGTTCGCCAACGTGACTCTATATTGTTGGTATGGGTACGCGTAATTGGATCCACAAAGGTTACAGAATGATTCACAGTCAGATGCTGGGCGAATCCTCCAGGCAGCAATCCGTTATAACCTCTCCAACAATCTGTATGAATTGTGGTGTTCAACTCTACATGCTGTGTTACGAGTTGGTAGAGTGTGCCGGCGTCTCTCCGATTATTAGGACACACAGCCATCCGAACTTCATTCGTTGTAGTGTCAATCATGCCAAGGATCCATGATCCTTCGACAGGCCGCCCACGATGATGTTTATGCCGACCAATTTTACATTCATCTATCTGGACGATGTGGCCTGGGCCACCAATTCTTCCTCTGGTGTTATATTTGTGTTCCATTGAGCGCACACATATTTCGCGGCAGTAACTAAACCAGTCCGCAACTGTCCGATTGCTCATAACACGACCACCTGCGGAACACTGCGTTCGAGTTTCCTTGTAATCAAATCCACGGGCGAAACAGTAGGTCACCAGAATGATTTGTGACGGAGGCAATTTCGATTTTTCCAGCCAAGTCCCTTTCTTAACGGACTGCGAAACCTTTTCGTGACCTCTGCTGCATCTGAACTCTTCAAATAGTCTCCCACGCACAGGTAATGGATGAAGAGGGGCGTCGCATTCGGAGCACAGCATTCTGGTTCTCAGCAGTCCTTCGTCGTATAAAAACTGAATACACTTCTCTTCGTCTACAAGCATTAGCGCAAGGTCCATGAAACTGGTGTGTGGATCCATTCTTGAATTTGTAAAGAAACGATACTAACAGATTAGGCTATAAGTCTAAAGATTATAAGTCTCGTGGTGCAGTAAACAAGAACCGATCTGCTAATGACTAAGCGTATATCAGTTGGGCACCAGTCGACTGAAGATAATCGAATTAGTCGATTGTGAAAACCTTCGATTGCTTTAAAAGTTACTAATAAAAATATTATTACGACACAATGGGCTTATTGTAAGATAACTAACTTTACAAATAAATCAGTTTTTAAAAAAATAATTCAGAGACATTCTCCTACACGACTACAAACCCCCATTCAAGGTCTGTGTACTCGAGAGTAGAGATGCTGGGATTCCCCGTCCGTACTACTATCTGATCCAAATATATTCGTCGGCAAGCCGATAGCCACATTAAGCCACATTTACATTTCAAACTAGTATACTTTTAAAATTCAATTCTCAATATCCCAAGCTGATAATGTTGCACTTGATCAAGCAAACCAAAATCAGATTCGATTCTTCTCCCTTGTACTAAGTGGAATAATCGAATTTGCGATGTATGACCTGGATTCGTACGGTGTTGCGTTGATTTGATTAGTATTAAGATGTTTCTTGCTTTGGCTATACGAAAAGTCCCACCTAACGCCCTTGGGGACGAGGGTTCGATTCCCTCCCAGGCACTTAGTCATAAATTCGAATTTGCGGTGTATAACCCAGAATGTTACGGTATGGTGTTCATAAAAATAGTATGGAGACGTTCCTTACGTTGGCTGTGCGAAAAGTCATACCTAACGCCCTTGGGGACGAGGGTTCGATTCCCTCCCAGGCACTAAGTCATAAATTCGAATTTGCGGTGTGTAACCCAGAATGTTACGGTATGGTGTTCATAAAAATAGTATGGAGACGTTCCTTACGTTGGCTGTACGAAAAGTCACACATAACGCCCCTGGGGTGGAGAGTTCGATTTCCGGCCAGGCACTAAGTCATAAATTCGAATTTGCGGTGTGTAACCCTGAATTTTACGGTATGGTGTTCATAAAAATAGTATGGAGACGTTCCTTACGTTGGCTGTGCGAAAAGTCATACCTAACGCCCTAGGGGACGAGGGTTCGATTCCCGTTCCAGGCACTAAGTCATAAATTCGAATTTGCGGTGTGTGACCCGGAATTTTACGGTATGGTGTTCATAAAAATAATATGAAGACGTTCCTACGTTGGCTGTGCGAAAAGTCACACCTAACGCCCTTGAGGACGAAGGTTCGATTCCCTCCCAGGCACTTAGTCATAAATTCGAAATTGCGGTGTGTAACCCAGAATGTTACGGTATGTTGTTCATAAAAATAGTATGGAGACGTTCCTAACAATGGCTGTGCGAAAAGTCACACCTAACGCCCTTGGGGACGAGGGTTCGATTCTCGTGCCAGGCATTAATCATAAATTAGAATTTGAGGTGTGTAACCCAGAAAGTTACGGTATGTTGTTCATAAAAAATAGTATGGAGACGTTCCTAACAATGGCTGTGCGAAAAGTCACACCTAACGCCCTTGAGGACGAAGGTTCGATTCCCTCCCAGGCACTTAGTCATAATTTCGAAATTGCGGCGTGTAACCCAGAATGTTACGGTATGGTGTTCATAAAAATAGTATGGAGACCTTCTTTACGTTGGCTTTGCGAAAAGTCATACCTAACGCCCTTGGGGACGAGGGTTCGATTCTCTTTCCAGGCACTAAGTCATAAATTCGAATTTGCGACGTGTAACCCGGAAAGTTACGGTATTGTGTTCATAAAATAGTATGGCGACCTTCCTTACGTTGGCAGTGTGAAAAGTCACACCTAACGCCCTTGGGGACGAGGGTTCCATTCCCGGGCCAGCCACTAAGTCATAAATTCGAATTTGCGGTGTGTAACCTAGAATGTTGCGGTATTGTGTTCATAAAAATAGTATTCAGATATTCATTACGTTGGCTGTGCGATAAGTCACACCTAACGCCCTTGGGATCGAGAGTTCGATTCCCGGGTAGGCACTAAGTCATATATTCGAATTTGCGGTGTGTAACCCGAAATGTTACGGTATGGTGATCATAAAAATAGTATTGAGATGTTCATTACGTTGGCTGTGCGATAAGTCACACCTAACGCCCTTGGGGACGAGAGTTCGATTCCCGGGCAGGCACTAAGTCATAAATTCGAAATTGCGGCGTGTAACCCAGAATGTTACGGTATGGTGTTCTTAAAAATAGTATGGAGACGTTCCTTACGTTGGCTGTGCGAAAAGTCATACCTAACGCCCTTGGGGACGAGGGTTCGATTCTCTTTCCAGGCACTAAGTCATAAATTCGAATTTGCGACGTGTAACCCGGAAAGTTACGGTATTGTGTTCATAAAATAGTATGGCGACCTTCCTTACGTTGGCAGTGTGAAAAGTCACACCTAACGCCCTTGGGGACGAGGGTTCCATTCCCGCGCCAGGCACTAAGTCATAAATTCGAATTTGCGGTGTGTAACCTAGAATATTGCGGTATTGTGTTCATAAAAATAGTATTCAGATATTCATTTCGTTGGCTGTGCGATAAGTCACACCTAACGCCCTTGGGGACGAGAGTTCGATTCCCGGGCAGGCACTAAGTCATATATTCGAATTTGCGGTGTGTAACCCGAAATGTTACGGTATGGTGATCATAAAAATAGTATGAAGACGTTCCTACGTTGGCTGTGCGAAAAGTCACACCTAACGCCCCTGGGGACGAGGGTTCGATTCTCTCCCAGGCACTTAGTCATAAATTCGAATTTGCGGTGTGTAACCCAGAATGTAACGGTATGGTGTTCATAAAAATAGTATGCAGACGTTCCTTACGTTGGCTGTGCGAGAAGTCATACCTAACGCTCTTGGGGACGAGGGTTCGATTCCAGAGCCAAGCATTAAGTCATATATTCGAATTTGCGGTGTGTAACCTAGAATGTTACGGTATGGTGTTCATAAAAATAGTATTCAGATGTTCAATACGTTGGCTGTGCGATAAGTCACACCTAACGCCCTTGGGGTCGAGAGTTCGATTCCCGGCCAGGCACTAAGTCATCAATTCGAATTTGCGGTGTATAACCTAGAATGTTACGGTATGGTTTTCATAAAAATGGTATGGAGACGTTCATTACATAGGCTGTGCAAAAAGTCACACCTAACGCACTTGGGGACGAGTGTTTTAATCCCCAGCCGGGCACTAAGTCATAAATTCGAAATTGCGGCGTGTAACCCAGAATGTTACGGTATGGTGTTCATAAAAATAGTATGGAGACCTTCCTTACGTTAACAGTGTCAAATGTCACACCTAACGCCCTTGGGGACGAGGGTTCGATTCCCGTGCCAGGCACGAATCATAAATTCGAATTTGCGGTGTGTAACCTAGAATGTTACGGTATGGTGTTCATAAAAATAGTATGGAGACTTTCATTACATTGGCTGTGCAGAAAGGCACACCTTACGCCCTTGGGGACGAAGGTTCGATTCCCGAGCCAGGCACAAAGTCATAAATTCGAATTTGCGGTGTGTAACCCAGAATGTTACGGCATGGTGCTCATAAAAATAGTATGGAGACGTTCATTAACTTGGCTGTGCAGAAAGTCATTCCTAACGCCCTTGGGGTCGAGAGTTCGATTCACGGCCAGGCACAAAATCATAAATTCGATTTTGCGGTGTGTAACCCAGAATGTTACGGTATGGAGTTCATAAAAATAGTATGGAGACCTTCCTTACGTTGACAGTGTGAAAAGTCACACCTAACGCCCTTGGGGACGAGGGTTCCATTCCCGGGCCAGCCACTAAGTCATAAATTCGAATTTGCGGTGTGTAACCTAGAATGTTGCGGTATTGTGTTCATAAAAATAGTATTCAGATATTCATTACGTTGGCTGTGCGATAAGTCACACCTAACGCCCTTGGGATCGAGAGTTCGATTCCCGGGTAGGCACTAAGTCATATATTCGAATTTGCGGTGTGTAACCCGAAATGTTACGGTATGGTGATCATAAAAATAGTATTGAGATGTTCATTACGTTGGCTGTGCGAAAAGTCACACCTAACGCCCTTGGGGACGAGAGTTCGATTCCCGAGACAGGCACTAAGTCATAAATTCGAATTTGCGGTGTGTAACCTAGAATGTTGCGGTATTGTGTTCATAAAAATAGTATTCAGATATTCATTGCGTTGGCTGTGCGATAAGTCACACCTAACGCCCTTGGGGACGAGAGTTCGATTCCCGGGCAGGCACTAAGTCATAAATTCGAAATTGCGGCGTGTAACCCAGAATGTTACGGAATGGTGTTCTTAAAAATAGTATGCAGACGTTCATTACATTGGCTGTGCAGAATGTCATACCTAACGCAATTGGCGTCGAGAGTTCGATTCCCGGCCAGGCACTAAGTCGTCAATTCGAATTTGCGGTGTGTAACCCGAAATGTTACGGTATGGTGATCATAAAAATAGTATTGAGATGTTCATTACGTTGGCTGTGCGAAAAGTCACACCTAACGCCCTTGGGGACGAGAGTTCGATTCCCGAGACAGGCACTAAGTCATAAATTCGAATTTGCGGTGTGTAACCTAGAATGTTGCGGTATTGTGTTCATAAAAATAGTATTCAGATATTCATTGCGTTGGCTGTGCGATAAGTCACACCTAACGCCCTTGGGGACGAGAGTTCGATTCCCGGGCAGGCACTAAGTCATAAATTCGAAATTGCGGCGTGTAACCCAGAATGTTACGGAATGGTGTTCTTAAAAATAGTATGCAGACGTTCATTACATTGGCTGTGCAGAATGTCATACCTAACGCAATTGGCGTCGAGAGTTCGATTCCCGGCCAGGCACTAAGTCGTCAATTCGAATTTGCGGTGTGTAACCTAGAATGTTACGGTATGGTTTTCATAAAAATGGTATGGAGACGTTCATTACATTGGCTGTGCAAAAAGTCACACCTAACGCCCTTGGGGACGAATGTTCGAATCCCCAGCCAGGCACTAAGTCATAAATTCGAAATTGCGGCGTGTAACCCAGAATGTTACGGTATGGTGTTCTTAAAAATAGTATGGAGACGTTCCTTACGTTGGCTGTGCGAAAAGTCATACCTAACGCCCTTGGGGACGAGGGTTCGATTCTCTTTCCAGGCACTAAGTCATAAATTCGAATTTGCGACGTGTAACCCGGAAAGTTACGGTATTGTGTTCATAAAATAGTATGGCGACCTTCCTTACGTTGGCAGTGTGAAAAGTTACTCTTAACGCCCTTGGGGACGAGGGTTCGATTCTCTGTCCAGGCACTAAGTCATAAATTCGAATTTGCGGTGTGTAACCCGGAAAGTTACGGTATGGTGTTCATAAAATAGTATGGCGACTTTCATTACATTGGCTGTGCAAAAAGGGACACCTTACGCCCTTGGGAACGAGGGTTCGATTCCCGAGCCAGGCACAAAGTCATAAATTCGAATTTGTGGTGTGTAACCCAGAATGTTACGGCATGGTGCTCATAAAAATAGTATGGAGACGTTCACTAAATTGGCTGTGCAGAAAGTCATTCCTAACGCCCTTGGGGTCGAGAGTTCGATTCACGGCCAGGCACAAAATCATAAATTCGAATTTGCGGTGTGTAACCCAGAATGTTACGGTATGGTGTTCATAAAAATAGTATGGAGACGTTCCTTACGTTAACAGTGTCAAATGTCACACCTAACGCCCTTGGGGACGAGTGTTCGAATCCCCAGCCAGGCACTAAGTCATAAATTCGAATTTGCGGTGTGTAACCTAGAATGTTACGGTATGGTTTTCATAAAAATGGTATGGAGACGTTCATTACATTGGCTGTGCAAAAAGTCACACCTAACGCCCTTGGGGACGAATGTTCGAATCCCCAGCCAGGCACTAAGTCATAAATTCGAAATTGCGGCGTGTAACCCAGAATGTTACGGTATGGTGTTCTTAAAAATAGTATGGAGACGTTCCTTACGTTGGCTGTGCGAAAAGTCATACCTAACGCCCTTGGGGACGAGGGTTCGATTCTCTTTCCAGGCACTAAGTCATAAATTCGAATTTGCGACGTGTAACCCGGAAAGTTACGGTATTGTGTTCATAAAATAGTATGGCGACCTTCCTTACGTTGGCAGTGTGAAAAGTCACACCTAACGCCCTTGGGGACGAGGGTTCCATTCCCGGGACAGGCACTAAGTCATAAATTCGAATTTGCGGTGTGTAACCTAGAATGTTGCGGTATTGTGTTCATAAAAATAGTATTCAGATATTCATTGCGTTGGCTGTGCGATAAGTCACACCTAACGCCCTTGGGGACGAGAGTTCGATTCCCGGGCAGGCACTAAGTCATAAATTCGAAATTGCGGCGTGTAACCCAGAATGTTACGGTATGGTGTTCTTAAAAATAGTATGCAGACGTTCATTACATTGGCTGTGCAGAATGTCATACCTAACGCAATTGGCGTCGAGAGTTCGATTCCCGGCCAGGCACTAAGTCGTCAATTCGAATTTGCGGTGTGTAACCTAGAATGTTACGGTATGGTTTTCTTAAAAATAGTATGGAGACGTTCATTACATTGGCTGTGCAAAAAGTCACACCTAACGCCCTTGGGGACGAATGTTCGAATCCCCAGCCAGGCACTAAGTCATAAATTCGAAATTGCGGCGTGTAACCCAGAATGTTACGGTATGGAGTTCTTAAAAATAGTATGGAGACGTTCCTTACGTTGGCTGTGCGAAAAGTCATACCTAACGCCCTTGGGGACGAGGGTTCGATTCTCTTTCCAGGCACTAAGTCATAAATTCGAATTTGCGACGTGTAACCCGGAAAGTTACGGTATTGTGTTCATAAAATAGTATGGCGACCTTCCTTACGTTGGCAGTGTGAAAAGTTACACTTAACGCCCTTGGGGACGAGGGTTCGATTCTCTGTCCAGGCACTAAGTCATAAATTCGAATTTGCGGTGTGTAACCCGGAAAGTTACGGTATGGTGTTTATAAAATAGTATGGCGACCTTCCTTACGTTGGCAGTGTGAAAAGTCACGCCTAACGCCCTTGGGGATGAGGGTTTGATTCCCGAGCCAGGCACTAAGTCATAAATTTGAATTTGCGGTGTGTAACCCAGAATGTTACTGTATGGTGTTCATAAGAATAGTATGAAGACGTTCCTAAGTTGGCTGTGCCAAAAGTCACAAGTAATGCCCCTGGGGACGAGAGTTCGATGTATTTCTACAGGGAAATAACACATGTTTCACCTGCTAGCCGCTTCATGAACAGCTGTGTGCCCATACACATCATGGCGCGTCTCGCTTGGAATTTGCGTTGTATGATGTGTTCTTCTTTCTTGCGATTTTCTTTGCCTTCATAGAAATAACAGATGACTGCTGTTTCAGTGAGCCAAGAGAGTGTGTAGATTGTGTTGCTATTGAGTGTAATTCCTTTACTTCCGGTACTTCATTTGTTTGCAGGCGCGAGCCCACCGGGCGCATGCGCGCGGTGGGCTCGCGCCTGCGCATTGGACTGTTCTACGGACTTGTAAAATATTGGTTGCAGCCATCGGCAGTGCGAACCAATATCCTTCCGGGAAAAACAGCTGCAGAGCCGACGGCACCGCGGTAGGATTCAGGCTAAGTCCGTAGCTATGACAATGCGCATGCGCCAGTATGCATCAGACGGGAAGAGAAGATAACAACACAAATGAAATATCTGATGAGAGTCGAGATATTTACGTTGCGATAGCATATAGTAATGTAGGTCTCGAAAGTGTGAAAATGGCGTATGCTGAAGCCCCGGCATATTGTTTGTTTACATTCGTTGCTGGGATACACTATTTAGCTTTGATTAGCTTCGTTTGATGAAAGTTGCTATAAACTGTCACTCATCTGTAATTGTTAGTGTCTTCTGTATGTCTGTTAAGTCCAGTTCGCGTTAATGTACTGCAATCGTATGTAAATATGTGATATAATACGCTTAATATGGACTGGTTCGTTTGTGTGATGATTGTCCAGTCAATCGATGGCATTGTGTCATTTACTTCGGATGTTGAAGTACCTAAGACTAAAGCATAATAGAAGTGACTCAAGAATATACACCGCAGTGATTTGCTAGTTAGTGGCAATATAATAATAGCTTAGTACACTTCATTAGTGCCGAACTTAAGTACGTAAAGGGAAAACACAATGAGCATCTACGGCTAGACCAAACCATTGACGTTATCTTGAACGCTCAGCAATATGTGCCTCCGTAAATCCTTACCAGTCTGGCAGATGTTCTACACTGCCTTGTATACACGCCAAATAATACAGTGAACTTTTTTATTGGTTAAGGAAGATGTTCCCCCTGTGCCAAACAGTGAACTCATTGTGTTCCGTCGTTATTCATAGTCTACTTTTGTGATTCTTACAGCTTGCAAGTTATTTTTATTATGATATGTGTAATAAAGTGTTGTGAGTACCTTGCCAATTATGTTCTTATATTGCGAGATGGTGTGCCGCGATAATTCCGTAAGAGGGAGATGGTGCTTTCCAACCTTCAACCTATAGTACTTTACTAAATCAACTATTTCCAGCATACAACTATTCCAAACGGTAACAGCGAATGTTTAATAGGTTAGATGGTAACATATTATCGTGTCCCTTGTGTGTATTATTCTCCATAATTATGTTCTGATATCCACACGACGACTTCTTTGCATATTTTAATCAACTAGGCTAATTCGGTGTGATGTTTTACCCGAGATTTTAGACAATTCCACGAGAGGTCTTAATTGAATTGTATCTCTATGGTGTAGGTTCGATTATTTCAGGCAACTATTCTCATTCCGATTGTGTACACAAATACTCTGCATGTGCTGGGACAGTACATCAGTAACCGGGTACTTTCTTCTCTCCTACTTCAGAATCTGTTTGATTTTTTGCTAATAATATTAATCTATAATTACTGAACTTAAATACAAATCGTGATAACTCGCCAAAAAGCGTCTTATTCAACCACAGAAACAGTGAGACTATTGTAGCTGCCCCTTGGGTGAAGACGAAGAAACCTATAATTCGAGGCCAGCACTATATAGATAAATTAATTCAGGTGTCTAAATTATTGATGCATATTTCTTCGGAACCTAGTCTCATCTTGTGATATCTTTTATGATATTAGGTGAGTAAAAATAATAATTTACGCGAACTGTGACTAGCCCGATGACATGGTCTCAGCTATTGGTAGGGCAACCGTCTCCGCCATGTTTTTTCTACATTAAGGTCTGAGGATTGTAGTTGGTCTTGATAGTATACGTTATCGATTACATCCATTGAAGCAAAGAATATTGCGAGAAAGACAAGACACTCACTCACAGACGAGAAGAAAATATACAAACACAAAAATAGAACAAACATGTGGTATTCGCCAATTAAGCCTAGGTTAAAAATACGGGTTAGTTATTGTTGTATGAAAGGACGGAAATGCGAAATCATCTGCCCTAATGATATACGCTATATTTACGAGTAGCCTACTGTCACAGGAAATATCTGAATACTAATTTAATCAACACAATACCGAATCGATCCGAGTCGCATATCGCAGATTCGAATTTACAAACCTCTTCCAGATTTAGATTCGAACCAAAGACCCTCCTGGGCGCTACACGTGACTTCTCGAAAATCCAATGTGAGAAACATCTGAATACTAATTTAATCAACACAATACCGAATCGATCTGGGTCGCAAAGCGCAGATTCGAATTTACAAACCTCTTCCAGATTTGGATTCGAACCCACAACCCTCCTGGCCGCTACAAGTGACTTTCGGAAAATCCGATGTAAGAAATGTCAGAATACTAATTTAATCAACAAAATACCGAATCGATCCGGGTCGCATATTGCAGATTGGAATTTACAAACCTCTTCCATAATTGGATTCGAACCCACGACCCTCCAGGGCGCTACAGGTCACTTTTCGAAAATCCAATGTAAGAAACGATTAAATACTAATTTAATCAACACAATACCGAATCGATCCGAGACGCAAAACGCAGATTCGAATTTGCAAACCTCTTCCAGATTTGGATTCGGACCCACGACCCTCCACGGCGCTACAGGTGACTTTTTCGAAAATCTGTTGTACGAAACGTCCGATCAGTAATTTAATCAACACAATAACGAATCGATCCGGGTCGCAAATCGCAGATTCGGATTTACAAACCTCATCCAGATTTGGATTCGAACCCACGACCCTCCGGGGCGCTACAGGTGACTTTTGGAAAATCCGATGTAAGATACGACTAAATACTAATTTAATCAACACAATACCGAATCGATCCGAGACGCAAAACGCAGATTCGAATTTACAAACCTCTTCCAGATTTGGATTCGAACCCACGACCCTCCTGGGCGCTACAGGCGACTTTCCGAAAATCCGATGTAAGAAATGTCAGAATAATAATTTAATCAACAAAATACCGAATCGATCCGGGTCGTATATTGCAGATTGGAATTTACAAACCTCTTCCATAATTGGATTCGAACCCACGAACCTCCAGGGCGCTACAGGTCACTTGTCGAAAATCCAATGTAAGAAACGACTAAATTCTAATTTAAACAACCCAAGACCGAATCGATCCTGGTCGCAAAGCGCAGATTCGAATTTACAACCATCAACTGGATATGGATTCGAACCCACGACCCTCCACGGTGCTACAGGTGACATTTTCGAAAATCCGATGTACGAAACGTATGATTACTAATTTAATCAACACAATACCGAATAAATCCGGGTCGCAAATCGCAGATTCGGATTTACAAACCTCTACCAGATTTGGATTCGAACCCAAGACCCTCCTGGGCGCTACACGTAACTTCTCGAAAATCCAATGTAAGAAACATCTAAATACTAATTTAATCAACACAATACCGAATCGATCTGGGTCGCAAAGCGCAGATTCGAATTTACAAACCTCTTCCAGATTTGGATTCGAACCCACGACCCTCCTGGCCGCTACAGGCGACTTTCCGAAAATCCGATGTAAGAAATGTCAGAATACTAATTCAATCAACAAAATACCGAATCGATCCGGGTCGCATATTGCAGATTGGAATTTACAAACCTCTTCCATAATTGGATTCGAACCCACGACCCTCCAGGGCACTACAGGTCACTTTTCGAAAATCCAATGTAAAAAACAATTAAATACTAATTTAATCAACACAATACCGAATCGATCCGAGACGCAAAATGCAGATTCAAACTTGCAAACCTCTTCCAGATTTGGATTCGGACCCACGAACCTCCACGGCGCTACATGTGACTTTTTCGAAAATCTGTTGAACGAAACGTCCGATTACTAATTTAATCAACACAATACCGAATCGATCCGGGTCGCAAATCGCAGATTCGTATTTACAAACCTCTTCCAGATTTGGATTCGAACCCACGACCCTCCTGGGCGCTACAGGTGACTTTTGGAAAATCCGATGTAAGATACGACTAAATACTAATTTAATCAACACAATACCGAATCGATCCGAGACGCAAAACGCAGATTCGAATTTACAAACCTCTTCCAGATTAGGATTCGAACCCACGACCCTCCTGGGCGCTACAGGCGACTTTCCGAAAATCCGATGTAAGAAATGTCAGAATAATAATTTAATCAACAAAATACCGAATCGATCCGGGTCGTATATTGCAGATTGGAATTTACAAACCTCTTCCATAATTGGATTCGAACCCACGAACCTCCAGGGCGCTACAGGTCACTTGTCGAAAATCCAATGTAAGAAACGACTAAATTCTAATTTAAACAACCCAAGACCGAATCGATCCTGGTCGCAAAGCGCAGATTCGAATTTACAACCATCAACTGGATATGGATTCGAACCCACGACCCTCCACGGTGCTACAGGTGACATTTTCGAAAATCCGATGTACGAAACGTATGATTACTAATTTAATCAACACAATACCGAATAGATCCGGGTCGCAAATCGCAGATTCGGATTTACAAACCTCTACCAGATTTGGATTCGAACCCAAGACCCTCCTGGGCGCTACACGTAACTTCTCGAAAATCCAATGTAAGAAACATCTAAATACTAATTTAATCAACACAATACCGAATCGATCTGGGTCGCAAAGCGCAGATTCGAATTTACAAACCTCTTCCAGATTTGGATTCGAACCCACGACCCTCCTGGCCGCTACAGGCGACTTTCCGAAAATCCGATGTAAGAAATGTCAGAATACTAATTCAATCAACAAAATACCGAATCGATCCGGGTCGCATATTGCAGATTGGAATTTACAAACCTCTTCCATAATTGGATTCGAACCCACGACCCTCCAGGGCACTACAGGTCACTTTTCGAAAATCCAATGTAAAAAACAATTAAATACTAATTTAATCAACACAATACCGAATCGATCCGAGACGCAAAACGCAGATTCAAACTTGCAAACCTCTTCCAGATTTGGATTCGGACCCACGAACCTCCACGGCGCTACATGTGACTTTTTCGAAAATCTGTTGAACGAAACGTCCGATTACTAATTTAATCAACACAATACCGAATCGATCCGGGTCGCAAATCGCAGATTCGTATTTACAAACCTCTTCCAGATTTGGATTCGAACCCACGACCCTCCTGGGCGCTACAGGTGACTTTTGGAAAATCCGATGTAAGATACGACTAAATACTAATTTAATCAACACAATACCGAATCGATCCGAGACGCAAAACGCAGATTCGAATTTACAAACCTCTTCCAGATTAGGATTCGAACCCACGACCCTCCTGGGCGCTACAGGCGACTTTCCGAAAATCCGATGTAAGAAATGTCAGAATACTAATTTAATCAACAAAATACCGAATCGATCCGGGTCGTATATTGCAGATTGGAATTTACAAACCTCTTCCATAATTGGATTCGAACCCACGACCCTCCAGGGCGCTACAGGTCACTTGTCGAAAATCCAATGTAAGAAACGACTAAATTCTAATTTAAACAACCCAAGACCGAATCGATCCTGGTCGCAAAGCGCAGATTCGAATTTACAACCATCAACTGGATATGGATTCGAACCCACGGCCCTCCACGGTGCTACAGGTGACATTTTCGAAAATCCGATGTACGAAACGTATGATTACTAATTTAATCAACACAATACCGAATAGATCCGGGTCGCAAATCGCAGATTCGGATTTACAAACCTCTACCAGATTTGGATTCGAACCCAAGACCCTCCTGGGCGCTACACGTGACTTCTCGAAAATCCAATGTAAGAAACATCTAAATACTAATTTAATCAACACAATACCGAATCGATCTGGGTCGCAAAGCGCAGATTCGAATTTACAAACCTCTTCCAGATTTGGATTCGAACCCACGACCCTCCTGGCCGCTACAGGCGACTTTCCGAAAATCCGATGTAAGAAATGTCAGAATACTAATTTAAACAACAAAATACCGAATCGATCCGGGTCGCATATTGCAGATTGGAATTTACAAACCTCTTCCATAATTGGATTCGAACCCACGACCCTCCAGGGCACTACAGGTCACTTTTCGAAAATCCAATGTAAAAAACCATTAAATACTAATTTAATCAACACAATACCGAATCGATCCGAGACGCAAAACGCAGATTCAAACTTGCAAACCTCTTCCAGATTTGGATTCGGACCCACGAACCTCCACGGCGCTACAGGTGACTTTTTCGAAAATCTGTTGAACGAAATGTCCGATTACTAATTTAATCAACACAATACCGAATCGATCCGGGTCGCAAATCGCAGATTCGTATTTACAAACCTCTTCCAGATTTGGATTCGAACCCACGACCCTCCTGGGCGCTACAGGTGACTTTTGGAAAATCCGATGTAAGATACGACTAAATACTAATTTAATCAACACAATACCGAATCGATCCGAGACGCAAAACGCAGATTCGAATTTACAAACCTCTTCCAGATTAGGATTCGAACCCACGACCCTCCTGGGCGCTACAGGCGACTTTCCGAAAATCCGATGTAAGAAATGTCAGAATACTAATGTAATCAACAAAATACCGAATCGATCCGGGTCGCATATTGCAGATTGGAATTTACAAACCTCTTCCATAATTGGATTCGAACCCACGACCCTCCACGGTGCTACAGGTGGCATTTTCGAAAATCCGATGTACGAAACGTATGATTACTAATTTAATCAACACAATACCGAATAGATCCGGGTCGCAAATCGCAGATTCAGATTTACAAACCTCTACCAGATTTGGATTCGAACCCAAGACCCTCCTGGGCGCTACACGTGACTTCTCGAAAATCCAATGTAAGAAACATCTAAATACTAATTTAATCAACACAATACCGAATCGATCTGGGTCGCAAAGCGCAGATTCGAATTTACAAACCTCTTCCAAATTTGGATTCGAACCCACGACCCTCCTGGCCGCTACAGGCGACTTTCCGAAAATCCGATGTAAGAAATGTCAGAATACTAATTTAATCAACACAATACCGAATCGATCCGGGTCGCATATCGCAGATTCGAATTTACAAATATCTACCTCTTCCTGATTAGGAATCGAACCCACGTCCCTCCTGGGCGCTACACGTGACTTTTCGAAAATCCGATGTACGAAACGTCCGATTACTAATTTAATCAACACAATACCGAATCGATCCGGGTCACATATCGCAGATTCGAATTTACAAACCTCTTCCATAATTGGATTCGAACCCACGACCCTCCACGACACAAGAGGTGACTTTTTCGAAAATCCGATGTAAGAAACGTCCGATTACTAATTTAATCAACACAATACCGAATCGATCCGGGTCGCAAAGCGCAGATTCGAATTTACAAATATCTACCGGATTTGGATTCGAACCCACGACGCTCCTGGGCGCTACAGGTGACTTTTGGAAAATCCGATGTAAGATACGACTAAATACTAATTTAATGAACACAATACCCAACCGATCCGAGACACAAAACGCAGATTCGAATTTACAAACTTCTTCCAGATTAGGATTCGAACCCACGACCCTCCTGGGCGCTACACGTGACTTTTCGAAAATCCGATGTACGAAACGTCCGATTACTAATTTAATCAACACAATACCGAATCGATCCGGGTCACATATCGCCGATTCGAATTTACAAACCTCTTCCATAATTGGATTCGAACCCTCGACCCTTCACGACACTACAGGTGATTTTTTCGAAAATCCGATGTAAGAAACGTCTGATTACTAATTTAATCAACCCAAAACCGAATCGATCCGGGTCGCATAGCGCAGATTCGAATTTACAAACATCTACTGGATTTTGATTCGAACCCACGACACTCCACGGCGCTACAGGTGACTTTTTTCGAAAATCCGATGTACGAAACGTCTGATTACTAATTTAATTAACAGAATACCGAATCGATCCGGGTCGCAAATCGCAGATTCGAATTTACAAACCTCTTCCAGATTTGCATTCGAACCCACGACCCTCCAGTGTGGTACAGGTGACTTTTCACAAATCCGATGTGAGAAACATCTGAATACTAATTTAATCAGCACAATACTGAATCGATCCGAGACGCAAAACGCAGATTCGAATTTACAAACCTCTTCCTGATTAGGATTCGAACCCACGACCCTCCTGGGCGCTACAGGTGGCTTTTTGAAAATCCAATGTAAGAAACGACTAAATACTAATTT
The DNA here is from genome assembly GCA_946902985.2 of Meconema thalassinum. Lineage (NCBI taxonomy): Eukaryota > Metazoa > Arthropoda > Insecta > Orthoptera > Tettigoniidae > Meconema > Meconema thalassinum. Next base: position 199,925,784 of record OX336395.1, read on the forward strand.
AATCAACACAATACCGAATCGATCCGAGACGCAAAACGCAGATTCGAATTTACAAACCTCTTCCTGATTAGGATTCGAACCCACGTCCCTCCTGGGCGCTACACGTGACTTTTCGAAAATCCGATGTACGAAACGTCCGATTACTAATTTAGTCAACACAATACCGAATCGATCCGGGTCGCATATTGCAGATTGGAATTTACAAACCTCTTCCAGATTTGGATTCGAACCCACGACCCTCCTGGGCGCTACAGGTGGCTTTTTGAAAATCCGATGTAAGAAACGACTAAATACTAATTTAATCAACACAATACTGAATCGATCCGAGACGCAAAACGCAGATTCGAATTTACAAACCTCTTCCTGATTGGGATTCGAACCCACGACCCTCCTGGGCGCTACAGGTGGCTTTTTGAAAATCCGATGTAAGAAACGACTAAATACTAATTTAATCAACACAATACCGAATCGATCCGAGACGCAAAACGCAGATTCGAATTTACAAACCTCTTCCTGATTAGGATTCGAACCCACGTCCCTCCTGGGCGCTACACGTGACTTTTCGAAAATCCGATGTACGAAACGTCCGATTACTAATTTAGTCAACACAATACCGAATCGATCCGGGTCGCATATTGCAGATTGGAATTTACAAACCTCTTCCATAATTGGATTCGAACCCACGACCCTCCAGGGCGCTACAGGTGACTTTTTCGAAAATCCGATGTAAGAAACGTCCGATTACTAATTTAATCAACCCAATACCGAATCGATCCGGGTCGCAAAGCGCAGATTCGAATTTACAAACATCTACTGGATATGGATTCGAACCCACGACCCTCCACGGCGCTACAGGTGACTTTTTCGAAAATCCGTTGTACGAAACGTCCGATTACTAATTTAATCAACACAATACCGAATCGATCTGGGTCGCAAATCGCAGATTCGGATTTACAAACCTCTTCCAGATTTGGATTCGAACCCACGACCCTCCTGGGCGCTACAGGTGGCTTTTTGAAAATCCGATGTAAGAAACGACTAAATACTAATTTAATCAACACAATACCGAATCGATCCGAGACGCAAAACCCAGATTCGAATTTAAAAACCTCTTCTAGATTTGGGTTCGAACCCACGACCCTCCTAGGCGCTACAGGTGACTTTTCGAAAATCCGATGAAAGAAATGCCGGAAAACTAATTTATTCAACACAATACCGTACCGATATGGATCACATATCGCAGATTCGAATTTACAAACATCTACTGGATTTGGATTCGAACCCACGACCCTCCACGGCGCTACAAGAGACTTTTCGAAAATCAGATGTACGAAACGTCCGATTACTATTTTAATCAACACAATACCGAATCGATCCGGGTCACATATCGCAGATTCGAATTTACAATCCTCTTCCATAATTGGATTCGAACCCACGACCCTCCAGGGCGATACAGGTGTCTTTTTGAAAATCCGATGAATGAAACGACTAAATACTAATTTAAACAACACAATACCGAATCGATCCGGGTCGCAAATCGCAGATTCGAATTTACAAACCTCTTCCAGATTTGGATTCGAACCCACGACCCTCCACGACACTACAGGTGACTGTTTCGAAAATCCGATGTAAGAAACGTCTGATTACTAATTTAATCAACACAATACCGAATCGATCCGAGTCGCGAAGCGCAGATTCGAATTTTCAAACCTCTTTATACACCAGTGGCTAGAGATTGACTTGCGCTGGATTGTTTGATTAGACAGAGCTAATTATACAGATATATTGCCATAATAATCCCTGTAGATTACATGGTATGCTCGGCTAATACTAGCTCAACTCCTACAAGTAGCGTAAAGAAACGGTGATAGCATCGTCTCATTGGAATGTGTTTCCATTCAATTTTCACATGCCTTCAGATTTCGCATTAGGGAGATAGTATCGCTATGTAAAGGTAGATGGCGAGCTATCTAATAACATGGCAGAGTAGGGAAGCATTCATGGGAATATTCCCACTTTGATTTGATTGGCACTGTTCGCATCTCCCAGTTTCTTTTTCTGATCTGCGTGGCACCAAGTTTAATTATGTATTAATTAAGCTCTTGATAGAGACTGCGGTGAGACAGAAACTCGACCCACCTTTCTGGCTGTCACCACATAGAGCTCCAAACAAACAACAGGCGCCATCGTATAAGGAAGCTGTTTGCAAAAGGTTTAAAGAATATTAAATTTTAAGTTCAGGAGGAAGTTCACTGAATTGGTGAAGAAGGAAGCACCCGTCGTGTACAATAGATAGCATCGCGTTGGGCAGGACACGAGGAAGGGGGACTATAATCGATCTCACGGTACGACTGCCTTCAGCAATCGATTCTGAAAATAGGCAAATATGCAAACCATTCGTATCCTATTTCCAATAAGCTATTGTTGTTGTTATTTCATTTGAGGGAATTGGACATCGTAGTTATGTAGTCCTGTGTATTTGTGTGTGAAAAAGATTTTGTCTGATAACCTATATTATTGTACTGTCTGTAGTGGTGGTGGTGGTGGTGGTAGTAGTAGTAGTAGAAGTAATAGTTGTGTGTATTTGTAATATAGGTGAGGATTGGGAAGGAGGCGGCCGTGGCCTTAAGATAGTAACCATTTGCCTGGAATAGAAGTGCAAAACTGGAAACTTCCAGGATGTCTGAGATGAGAATCGAACCGACCTATTCTCAGATTTAACTCAGTAGGCTGAGTATACCCCGTTCCAGCCCTCACACCAGATTTAAAGATTTACTGGCACGTTAAAGATATCCATCAGGGCAAAATCCTGGCACCCCGAGGTCTCTAAAATCCGAGTATGTTGTCAGAGTCGGGAATCGACCCGGATCTCTGAAGCGAAAGCCAAGAATGCTATCCATTGCAGCACGAGGTGGTCTCTGATGTGTACTACAGCATGGAAGCAACTCAAAAGAAACTGTAGTAGGCTGGATACCAGCAAAATTGGCGACCAGGCAACGCCGCTTGAGTGTTTTAATGCCACCAGTCGGGCGACGCTACTGGGGTTGCAAAGACAGGTAGACCGAACTGACTCGAGTATCCATGACCTAGAAAGCTGGCCCCCTCGCTACTGAAAATGAAAATCCACAGCCTGCTTCCAGTCGACCAACCGGGTCAGGGAATGGAATGATAAGCCTTTCTTTATCTAGCGGCGAGGATATGAACTGTGCCGGCTGCCAAAGCCTGTCGCACTCCGCTGGGGCAATGATTAAATGAATGACATATGAAATGAAATGATAGTGGAGAGTGTTGCTGGAATGAAATTTGTGACAGGAAAAACCGGAGTACCCGGAGAAACACCTGTCTGCCTCCACTTTGTCCAGCACAAATCACACAAGGAGTGGCCGGGATTTGAACCACGTACCCAGCAATGAGAGGCCAGCGTGCTGCCGCCTAAGCCACGGAGGCTCTCCCCTCGCTACTCCAGTCTCCAATTTCTTATTTGGTGCTTGTCAAATTCAATGGAAGAACTAGTTTTTATTCCGAAATTCGTTAGCTAATTTGAAAAACAATATTCAACATGAAGGAGTATTCAAGACGAAAATTGGAGTCCGATTCTTGCATTTTTTTTTTCAGTGATGAAAATCTACAGTTGATATTTCTTTCAATATATTGTTACGTGCCACCCCTAGTGGCACTTTTGTTAGCTGGATTACGGTGGGTAGGAAGCACAACACCAATTACTGCTTAAAGAAATAATTAACTTTATTGTGGCCAGAAAATTACACTAATCAGCAAATACAAGCAATTAGGAGCCTTACTCCAGTTTCCTCAAGTCTCTTCCTTGAGCGCTCTTGGCCCTTCCACTTGTCAACAGACCACAGAAGTTAATCCGTCCTAATGAGTACAGTGGCCTTGACAGAAACTACCTGCTCCTCTCCCTTACGTTCACCGACCTCAATTACTTACGATCACTTGCTGCAGGCTATTTCGCTGTCCACAAGCTGGAGAAACAATGTCACTGGATTTCGTAACTCGCACAGCACTTCGTCACCACACTTCTGTCGCACAGGATAATCACTCACACTAGCTCGTAAAACACAACAACAACACTGCGTGACAGGTCGCACTTATATAGCAGCCCGGTGACTCAATAAATGCTTCTAGATCCATCCAGAGTTCACGGCTTCTCGAGGTTTCCATCGCTGGTCCAGTCACGAATATTCTGGACTATCCCTTTGTCCAGTAGCCCTGTTGCATAAGGCGCACGCAATACGGGAGGCAGGCCACAGCCCAGCCCTGGGGCAGTTGTGACTCATGCGGCGAGCGATGACACAAACTCACAGCCGTAACACCACCCCCTTCCTGAAAAGGCTGATCGTCCCGATCAATCATTGGTCCGTCTGTGTCCCCCCGTAGGCTGCCAGGCGATCTCGGTGCACGATCTTCATCTTCGCCCTCGGGCTCCGCTGGATCCTGTAGACGACATCGTTGATCCGTTTCACGACTCGGTACGGGCCCTCCCAGGACTTCTGCAGTTTGGGTGACAGACCTTTCTTCCGTAATGGGTTGAAGAGCCAGACCAGGTCGTCCTCGTGGAATCCGCCGGCATCCGTCTGCTGGTCGTATCGGGTCTTCATTCGGTCGGTCTCGATCCGCAGTTTCCTCCTCGCGAACGCGTGTACGTCCTCCAGTTGGTCGACCAGTTCTTGACAATACTGGCTTACCGGGAACGGATCATTCCCAGGTCGGCCGAAGGCAAGATCGACAGGTAGACGGAGCTCCCTCCCAAATATGGCCCGGGCTGGTGTGCACCCGGTGGCTTCATGCACGGCGGCGCGGTAGGCCAGGAGAAATAGTGGAAGATGCTTGTCCCAATCCCTCTGGTGCTCGCTGACGACTATTCGGAGATGGTTCTCGATGGTGCGATTGAATCGCTCTACCATCCCGTCGGACTGAGGGTGTAGCGGCGTTGTCCTTGTCTTCCGGATTCCCAGCAGCTGGCATAGGTTCTGGAACACCTGCGACTCGAAGTTCCTCCCTTGGTCGGAGTGCAGCTCCAGGGGTACTCCGTACAGGCTGACGAATTCCTTCACCAGGTTCTCTGCAATCGTCGCGGCTTCTTGGTTAGGGAGCGCATACGCCTCCGGCCATTTGGTAAAGTAGTCGCTGACGACTAATATGTAGCGGTTCCCTGCCTCGCTTAACGGGAATGGCCCAGCAACATCGATGGCCACTCTCTCCATGGGGCCGCCCACGTTGTAGGTCTTCAGTGGACCCCGTCGTCTTCGTCCTGGGCCCTTGCTGGCTGCGCAATCGTGGCACCTCGCGCAGTGGTTCTCCACGTCTGTTCGGCATCCGATCCAGTAGAACCGCTCTCTCAGCTTCTCCAGGGTCTTCTTTATCCCTAGGTGTCCACCAGATGATCCTCCATGAACTTCTTTCAGGACTTCCTCCGTCATAGCCTTTGGAATGACGACTTGTTCCCGAGATGTCTTCCCGTCGGTGCTCTCCCAGGTACGGCAGATGAGGGCATCCCTTACAATCAGCGAGTCCCACTGCGCCCAGTAGGACTTAAACTTTGGGCTGCAGTCACTCACAATGTTCCACCCGGGTCTGGGGACACAGGCCCTCTTCCATTCGGCTATCAGTCCCAGGTCATCATCTTCTGCTTGTGCCCGCGAGAAAGATGCGCGGCTCCAGCTCCCTTGAAGTTCCACGGTAGTCCTTTGGCACTGTATCCCGGTGTTCTCCTCCCTCCTAGTACAGAAGGTGCAGTCTTCGGGGCACGGTCTTCGTGACAGGGCGTCGGCGTTGGAATGCAGTTGGCCTTTCCTGTGCTGAATCTCAAAGTTGTACTGTTGAAGCCTCTCTAACCACCGCGCGAGTTGACCCTCGGGCTGCTTGAAGTTCAGGAGCCACCGCAGGGATGCTTGGTCGGTCCTGATGAGAAATTCTTGCCCGAACAGGTACTTGTGGAAGTGTTCAATGGTCTTCACGATGGCGAGCAGCTCCTTCCTGGTGACGCAGTAGTTCCTTTCTGGCTTTGACAAGGCCTTGCTGAAGTAGGCCACTACTCTTTCCTCGCCGTCCACTACTTGAGACAGGATTCCCCCTATGCCAAAGTCGCTGGCATCGGTATCGACGATGAACCTTGTTCCAGGTCTGGGGTAGGCCAGAATAGGCGCGGTGCACACAGCCTGCTTGAGTTGTTCGAAGGCACTGTGGCATTCTGCTGTCCACGTGAAGAGTTGGTCCTTCTCAGTCAGTCGATGTAAAGGTTTGGCGATGTCGGCGAATCCTCTCACGAAGCGACGGTAATAAGTGCAGAGTCCCAGGAAGCTTCGTAGTTGGGACTTGTCCTTTGGAACTGGCCACTCCCTCACAGCTGCGGTCTTCTCTGGGTCGGTGCGCACCCCTTCCTCGGAGACGATATGCCCAAGGTACTGGACCCGCTTCTGGAAGAGCTGACACTTCTTGGGGCTCAACTTCAGCTGGGCAGCCCGTAGCTTCAACAAGATCTCCTTCAGGTTGCTGTAGTGCTCCTCGAAGCTCCTCCCCAGAACGATGACGTCGTCTAGGTATACCAGGCAGGTCTTCCAGTGTAGTCCCCTCAGAATGGACTCCATTAGCCTTTCAAAGGTCGCAGGGGCGTTGCACAGACCGAATGGCATGACGGTGAACTGCCAGAGCCCGCTGCCCACAGAGAACGCCGTTTTCTCGCGGTCCTTAGGGTGGACCTCCACCTGCCAGTAGCCACTCTTCAAATCCAAGGTGGAGAACCATCTTGACCCTGATATGGTGTCCAGCGTGTCGTCGATCCGGGGTAGAGGGTAGCTGTCCTTCTTCGTGACGTCGTTCACCCGCCTGTAGTCCACGCAGAACCTGGTGGAACCGTCCTTCTTCTTCACAAGCACGACCGGAGAACTCCAAGGACTATGTGATGGCTCGATCACCCCTTGCTCCTTCATCTCTTCTACCATCCGGTCGACTTCGGCTTGCTTGGAGAGCGGGACTCGTCGGAATGGGGCCCTAATCGGTGCGCTGTCCCCAACGTCGATTCTGTGCTGGACCAAGCCTGTCCTGCCGAAGTCTTTGCTCCCCACGGAGAAGACGTCCTGGAATTCGCGTAGCAGGTCCTGAAGTTGGCGTGATTGTTCCTCGTCTAAATGGTCCTGGGATCCTTGGTACAGCTTCTGTAGTTCTTCTGGCAGTGTGCGTCTTCTTCGGTTGTCCGTCTGCAGGTGTCCGTCCGTCGTGTCGGTGATGCGGGCAATCCAGGTAACGGGCTCGCAGACTCCTAGGTTGGTGTCCCGGTGAACCGTAATGTCGTAGTCGTTCAGGTTGGACAGGCGGACGTACGGCCGAGACGTCGTGTTGATGAGGGTCTTGGCAACTAGCAATCCTTTTGTCTGGATGTCCTCATATTTTGGCTCGATGACAGCCGCCACTCCCTCAGCAGTTCCGTCGACAATTACGGCGGCGCTGACCTCCGTCCTGGCAGGAACGATGACGTCCTCTCTCAGCCTTACTCGTCGTGCGGTGACGGCCTCGTGTGCTGGTTGCAAAGCAAGTTCCTCACCTCCGAAGTGCAGAGTGTTGGTACTCAGGTCCAAGATGATGTTGTTCTGGTCCAGGAAGTCCAGTCCGATGATCACTTCGTTTGATACGTCAGCCACAAGCACTGGGTGCTTTATCACCCGTCGACCAATGACGAACTCCAGTGATGCTTCGCCATGTACCGGTGCGGTCTCTCCGGTCGCGGTTATTAGCTGGAGGTTCCTTTGTGTGGGTTGCACTCTCCACTTCGGGATCACAGTGGGATTGACGATGGTCCTCGATGCTCCCGTGTCGATCAGCATGGGCCAGCTCACTCCGTTGATGACTCCGTCGACCATCAGGCTGCTATTGTCCCTCCGTAACTTCGTCACACGCACTTGGACTGCCGGGGTTTGACGACTGTCACAAGCCAACCTTTTCCCCCCAAGGCTGGCTAATACTCGTTTCCCTGGGCCGCGCGGTTTTCATACGACTGATTTCCCGTCGGATACCCTCGGCGGCGGTGATCACCGCAGTCCTTGCTCAGGTGGCCTTTCTTACCGCAGGCCCAGCAGGTCGGTAGTCCTCTTCCGGGCCGCCTCTCCGGTTGTCTTCCGGCTGTGTCGTTGCTGGTGGTGCCGTGACTATCGAAGAAACGGCTTAGCGCCTCCATCAATTCGTCGGCCAGGGGCTTGGTCTCGTTGGTTTTTGCTGGTTCGTTGACGTCCACTTGACGCACCCGCGCGTGCATTCTGGATGCCTGTTTTGCCGTCTCGAATTCAAGTGCGTGGCTCAGCGCATCTGCCAGGGTCTTATTACGCGCGAGTCGCAGCGCCTGTTGAGTGTCCGAGTCCCGTAGCCCGTCGGTGAAAGTCTGCGTCGCTATCTGCTCCAGAAAGTCGGCCGGCGCTGTTGGGTAGGCGAGCCTTAGGAGGCGTGCGATGTCCATCTCGAACTCCTGCAGGGTTTCCGCGTTCTTCTGTACCCGGGTCCGGAGCTGCATCTGGTAGGCCTGCTGAAGATGGCTATCTCCATATCGGGACTCCATATGGGCGATCAGTGCAGCGTAGTCCTGGGATCCAGTCGGGATGGCCTGAAGGACGTTAAGGGCGTCGCCTCTCAGCGCTACAATGAGAGCTGTAGCCTTCTCTGTGTTGTTCCAGTTATTTATGGAACAGGCTGCCTCGAACTGACGTAAGTAGGTGCTCCACGGGACCTTTCCGTCGAAGGTTGGGGGCGTCACTCTGCTATGTCCCGTTCCTGATATTCCCGGTGTAACGGTGGGCGGCGTTGGCGCAGTTCGGCAACTTCCACTTGTAAGGCGTCGAACTTCTCCTCCACCCCCATCAGCGTTGAATTCCTCTTTCACCCTCGTCAGTGGGCGTTGGCGCAGCTCGGCAACTTCCTTTTGTAAGGCGTTGAATTTCTCCTCCACCCCCATCAGCGGGCGTTGGCACAGCTCGGCAACTTCCACTTGTAAGGCGTTGAATTTCTCCTCCACCCCCATCAGCGGGCGTTGGCGCAGCTCGGCAACTTCCACTTGTAAGGCGTCGAACTTCTTTCCCACTGCTGCGACTTCCTCACGAAGGCCCTGTTCTAATTTCCTTTGGCTCTCCTCTAATTTCGTCAGCAGACACTCTTCCAGATTTTTCTGGCCATCCAGAAATTTGGCGGTTAGGTCCTCTGCTAACTTATTTTGGCTGTCCTTCAGGTCCTCTGCTAACTTATTTTGGCTGTCCTTCAGGTTCTCTGCTAACTTCTTCTGGCCATCCTCCATCTTCTTCTGGCCATCCTCCATCTTCTTCTGGCCGTCTTCCATTTTGGCAGTTAGGTCCTAGGTTAAATTCTTCTGGCCGTCTTCTATGCCATTTAACTTGTCTAGCAATGCTGCCAATTGCGCCTCCATTTAGTTGTTTGCCTTGTTAAGGGCATGCACTCACAGGAAAATTAGAGAAAATGACCTGCTCGGGTTTTGAAACCAGGACCGTCAGGTGCTGTGCTTGAGTTCGTAATCCGGCTTCTGACACCAGTTGTTACGTGCCACCCCCTAGTGGCACCTTTGTTAACTGGATTACGGTGGGTAGGAAGCACAACACCAATTACTGCTTAAAGAAATAATTAACTTTATTGTGGCCAGAAAATTACACTAATCAGCAAATACAAGCAATTAGGAGCCTTACTCCAGTTTCCTCAAGTCTCTTCCTTGAGCGCTCTTGGCCCTTCCACTTGTCAACAGACCACAGAAGTTAATCCGTCCTAATGAGTACAGTGGCCTTGACAGAAACTACCTGCTCCTCTCCCTTACGTTCACCGACCTCAATTACTTACGATCACTTGCTGCAGGCTATTTCGCTGTCCACAAGCTGGAGAAACAATGTCACTGGATTTCGTAACTCGCACAGCACTTCGTCACCACACTTCTGTCGCACAGGATAATCGCTCACACTAGCTCGTAAAACACAACAACAACACTGCGTGACAGGTCGCACTTATATAGCAGCCCGGTGACTCAATAAATGCTTCTAGATCCATCCAGAGTTCACGGCTTCTCGAGGTTTCCATCGCTGGTCCAGTCACGAATATTCTGGACTATCCCTTTGTCCAGTAGCCCTGTTGCATAAGGCGCACGCAATACGGGAGGCAGGCCACAGCCCAGCCCTGGGGCAGTTGTGACTCATGCGACGAGCGATGACACAAACTCACAGCCGTAACAATATGGATGAATCCAGAATTCTCTTCTACGTCTCTTTCTGTAGGGGTTATTTTTATTTTATTTTAAAAAAATCGAATTTACCCTCCAAGTTGGTGGCTCCCACGGATTCAGCGAGGGAACTCACCTCTACCGCCCCTACGGGCAGTGTCCTGGAGCTGGGAACATCTGATCGGAGTGGATACAACTGGGGAGGTGTGACCAGCACCGCGCCCAGGTGGCCTCACCTGCAAAGCGAACAGGGGCCTCACGAGGGAAGGGAGGGAAGATTAGGAGGGATAGGTCAGGAAGAGGGATGGAGGCGGCCGTGGCCTTACAGGAGGTACCATCCTGGCATTTGCCCGAAGACGAAGTGGGAAACCACGGAAAACCACTTCGAGGATGGCTGAGGTGGGAATCGAAACCCCCTCTACTCATTTGGACCACCCGAGGCTGAGTAGACCCCGTTCCAGTCCTTATACCACTTTTCAAATTTTGTGGCAGAGCCGGGAATCGAACCCAGGACCTCCGGGTCGGCAGCTAACCACGCTGACCGCTACGCTACGGAGGCGACTTGTAGGGGTTATAATAATAATAACTGACGGTAATATAGTCTTCACTACTAGAATGAGACATTGATACGACCATTATCAAGTGGCCACTACTCGAAGCTTCATATACCATGTGGGCCGATAACCTCGATGTGAGGCCCCTTAAAACAACAATTATCATCATCATCATCATATACCATGTGTAGAGAACGAGCAGCTTGAGTAACTTATAGCCGCCCAGTTGCCTGGTATCCACTATCATGCTACTACAATTTCTTTGAGTTGCCCCATGTGTAAAGGGTCTAAAAACACATTTTTTTCTTTTTTATCGTTTTACCCTCTTGGGTTGGCTATACCCACGGACTCAGCGAAGGAACCCACCTCTACCGCCACTAAGGGCAGTGTCCCGGAGCTTGAGACTCAGAGACGGGGGATACAATTGGGGTGTGTGACAAGCACTTCACCCAGGCGGCCTCACCTGCAAAGCGAACAGGGGCCTTATGAGAGGAGGGGAAAATTGGGAGGGATAGACAAGGAAGAGGGAAGGAGGCGGCCGTGGCTTTCCGTTAGGTACCATCCCGGCATTTGCCCGAAGACGAAGTGGGAAACCACGGAAAACCACTGAGGATGGCTGAGGTGGGGATCGAAACCCCTCTACTCATTTGGACCAACTGGGCTGAGTAGACCCCTTTCCAGTCCTCATACCACTTTTCAAATTCCGTGGCAGAGCTGGGAATCGAACCTCGAACCTCCGAGGTGGCAGCTAAGATCGCAGATCACTATATCACGGCACACACATTTGTATGGCATTTTTTCAATTTACATTGAAGTCATGAGTGCTGCGCGCCAGGTATGAATAAAGGTTGGAAAGCCATGCACCATTGCCGATGTGAGTAAAACATTATCTTCCCAGAGGGACAAATTATTCTATGAACAGTGTAGTTACCTGGGTACTTAAATATGTCCCAGACCATTCAGATGAAAGGGCAGAGGTTTATTACTTATTAGCCGGGACAGCATTCGTTAAATAGTGTGCCACTTGCCCCCACACAAAGTGCGCTAAGGTTAAAGGCACTAAAACTACATTCTGTACAGTTCCAATGTATTCTCTTTGTAGTCATTTTCCCAGGTCCCACAATAATAATCTGCATTCAAATTAATGGTAACTTTGATCCAAGAGAATATCCACACATCTGTCCATTCAGAACAGGGTCAGGCTGCTCCAGGCTCGGCATTCTCGGCTGTCGCCGGGTTCGATTCCCTGCTCTGTCAAGAAATTTATTTCTGGTTTGAGGACTGAAACGGGGTACACTCGGCCTCTTGAGGCAAAACTGAGAAGAGGATGATTCGATTCCCATCTCAGCCATCCTGGGAGTGGTTTTCCGTGTTTTCCCACTTCTACTCCAGGCAACTGCCGGGATGGTTCCAAGATTAAGGCCACAGCCACCTCCTTACCGATCCTTACCTGATTTAAAAATGCATAGCATACACTAATACAGCCATCACAATAATACAGGTTATCACACAAATTCCACACACACACACACACACACCAAACCCCATAGAGGAGATTAACTACAACAAAAACTCCACACTCGGGACACGAGTATGTTTCTAATCCCACCACTGGCCATCATTGGAATGGCTTCCTGTCGTTTCCCATTTTCAACTCCAGGCAATTGCTGGGACGGTAATTTCCAACCGGCCACGGCCGCCCCCTTCCAAATCCTCTTAACATTTTCATTCATTGATTCAATCAGAACTCGCGACGCAGCCGTGTGCGCTAATTCGCTCACCACGACATCGATGTGGAGCAGCAGTAAGTCGAGAGATTGAAGGTTCGAATACCGGGGCTGACAGTGATCTAATGAGTGAGGTTTCCCCCGCATTTCTTTCACACTTTCTCCAGAGAAATTCTGGTATAGTATCTTATTTCAAGTCCCGGGGCACATATCCCTTTCCCAACCCTAATAATTACAGTTACAGACACTTCTACAGTCACCACAAAATCACAAGTTATCAGGTAAATTGAACAGACACCTTAGTAATTGAGTGCAGACAGTGATGGATCGCGTATGACTCAACCAGCTAAGTAGCCTAGACAATAAAATCTGAACAGGCCATTTAACAACAATCACATACTCACACTAAGCAAGCACATTTGGAGGTCAATCACCGCTTTCAGTAATTTAACAAAATATCACATAGACTATAACTAATGGGGCTGATGACCTCGTAGTTCCACCCCTTAAAACAACAATAACTAACAATAACTATCAAATATTGACTAGTTGCATTGCATTACAACTAGCTTAATAAGTGTGCATATTGTAAATACTGATTCCTGAGAAGTATGGTCCAGAAAACGAGGAGAGACAGAGTGAGAAATGAAGATATACGGAAAGAACTGGGAGTACAGATACCAAATGACAAAATGGAGCAAAACAGATTGAGATGGATTGGACATGTCAAACGGATGAATGATGTAAGGCTACCAAGACGAGCACTGGAACGACGGATGACAGGGAAGAGAGGACGAGGAAGACCAAGAATGCATTGGATGGACTTGGTGAAGAATAGTATTAGAAAACGGAACCTGGATTGGAACACCGTGTTGGAAGAGGAATGGTGGAACGACAGAACAAAGTGGAGAGGAACCATATTTGCCCCCACCCAGTGTCAACTAGAAAAGGGGAAATGAAGATGATGATGATTGTAAATATTATCACCCATACTTTTAGACATAGATTTAATAGCCTAAGTGTAATTGATCTGATGATCGCTTGACAATCGAAACTGGTCAGCCAAGTTTATTTATTAATCTGATGTAAATATTTTTCACGATTAGGGAATAGCCCATCACAATTGGGTACAATCGTGTTGACCGACTGAAAAAAATCAAATTTCAATTAGTGGACGGAGCTGATGACCACATACCTCTACGCCCTAACCCGAATTCACAACAACAACAACAACAACAAACTGTAATCTGTGCAAATAAATATTGATTAGCTGTAAATGTGTTCGGGTAGAGTCTTAAATCCCTCAGTATGCCTTCCTTCGGAGGGGAAGTAAAGCCGGCAGGCCCATGTCATAGATTTACGGCATGTTAAAGAACCTTCCACTAATTACATCTGTGTGAAGCTAAATTAATTATAGGTTAAACAACGCTCTAATTAGGTTCCTACTTTCGTCGCCAGGAGCCGACTGTGGTGGCGTCTAGTAGCCAAGTTCTGAACTAGTAGTCGTTGACGGTAAAAGTAGGAACTACTTGAAATTCAATGTCTTCAGTCCTTACCTGAATTAAAAACAGATAACACACACTAATACAGCCATCACAATTAACACCGGTTATCAGACAGATTCTACACACACCCAAAGTACACGGGGCTACATGACCGCGTTGCCACAGCCCCTAAACTGAGGAATCAACCAACCAAGAGTCTTAAATATCCCGCCTACTATAATGAAGCATAAATACGTGGTTGGTTGGTTCCTCAGTTTAGGGGCTGCGACAACGCGGTCATGTAGCCCCGTGTACTTTGGGTGTGTGTAGAATCTGTCTGATAACCGGTGTTAATTGTGATGTCTGTATTCGTGTGTGTTATCTGTTTTTAATTCAAGCAAGGACTGCAGACATTCGATTTTCAAGTAGTTCCAACTTTTGCTACCAAACTCCACCGTCAACGACCAACTAGTTCTGAACTTAGTTACTATATGCCACCGCAGTCGGCTCCTGGCGGCGAACGTTGGAACCTAAGAGCGTCAGTCAAATATAATCCATAATTTAGCAGCATCACACAAGTGTAATTAGTGGAAGGTTCTTTATCATGCCATACATATATGGCATGGGTCAGCCGGCTTTACTTCCCCTCCGAAGGAAGGCATGCTGAGGGAGTTTTACGCTCATAAAAATCCGACGACTTCGGTGGGGTTTGAACCCGCAAACTTCGCCATACAAGCTCAGCATGCTACCAATTACGCTACAGAAGCTGCCTATAAAAACGTGTTTACTGATTGAAAATTTAATTAGTCAGAACTGAAAAAGGCTTCAATATTTTCTTTGCAGTTAGCTACACTGTAGAGCCCTGCGCGGATAAACAAAACATTACCCGCATCAGCTTGTTTGTTATCTGACACTACAATGATATTTCATAAAGTACCGTATTAAACAACACAATTAGACATTTGATTAAAAATTGGTTCCCCTAGGCTATGTGTGAATCGCAAGACAATGTTGACTGAGTTGTGTCCCTCTGAGTATCGGCAAGTGAAACCGGATGGCTAATATATAGCACTTAGTCGTCGGATGTACCCACGCGAGCAAGCGCAGGTATAAATGACTTTTTTTTTTCATAAGTCAACACTAATTGAGGGTGTTTTCAGGACTGGCTTCTCTCACTTCTTTATCATTCTCATGCAATCCAAGCGATAGCAAATAGGGAAATAACAAGAAACGTGATATATGCAGATCTTAGCAAAAACGTTTTTCAAAATCCAATTCAACCTTGTATTCTAAAAACTATCTGCAAATTTAATCGAAACATTATCCGCAGCTTATCCCCTTTCCGCTCAGCCATGCAAACTATATCCGCAAGGTGAAAATCCGCGCAGGGCTTTACTGATGAGTGCATATGTTTGTGTATGGATCCTTATAGATGTTACTGTTACATATATGTACCGTGAAGCCAACAGGTCTCTGGTGACGGATAAGAGGCGTGTATTTGCTCATCCATTGATAAGACTGTCATTTTGCCTGAGGCCTGTAGTGTGTTTACTGCAGGGCTTGTTGCCTTCTATAAAGCTCTGCAGTTTGCACTGCAGGATACACGAATCCTCTTTCTTGTGTGTACTGACTCTTTGAGTCCGTTGCAGTCAATTGCTACATGTTTCCCGCAACAGCCCTTAGTGCAACGAATCCATGACCTACTAGCCGGGTTGTGCCGCACTGACACTGAAATCTCCTTTCTATGGCTTCCAAGCCACATGGGAATTGCGGGAAATGAGTTAGCTGATCAAGCTGCAAAAGAGGCGGTATCGCTACCACCTCGACCAATGGAGGTACCCGCTAGAGATATTCGCTCTCAGTTACGCCTACAAGTTCTGGCATTTTGGGAGCGTCAGTGGCTAGCTGGCCCACTGCCCAGTAAACTGAGAGCGTTCAAGGGAACTACTCGCGTGTGGCGGAGCTCCTTCCGGTCACGGAGGGAGTCCGTCATTTTGTGTAGGCTGAGGATAGGTCATACAAGATCCACCCACTCGTACCTAATGAGAAGGGAAGACTCCCCACTTTGTACCTGTGGAGCCGATTTCACCGTGGCCCACATTTTAACCAAGTGTGTGGATCATGCTGATCTACGAAGAAACCTTGGTTTGCAGATGACACTCAAACTTATATTAGCCGATGACGTGGCGCCTGATTTCGTCATCCGCTTTATGATCAATCTAACTTATCCAGTGTACATTAACTCAAAGACTTGTTCCTTTTTGAATTCTTATATGTAATTTCCATAACTTCATTAACTAACTAAATCCCCAGAGAAACGATTATCAAGGCCACCACTTTCAAACCAATTGAGAAACATAGGTTTCATTGTCCACTCATGGTAGGGGCAACTTTTACCATGATGGGCGTATGCTCTCTCAAAAATGTGCTGTGTCCCGCCCTTTTTAAAAAGCATGAGCTGTCAGTGTGGCTATAAATACTTAAGGCTCATCTAGAGATTGTGTTCTCTGACATAGTGTTTTGGTAATACAAACTACGAGAATGTTCCGCCTAGTCAATACCTTTCCGTTTGTAGGTAGATTTCATTAGAAAGCTAACTATTGCAATGGGTACCATGTTTCGACTTCCGGAAAATTTCGACATATCTTCGCGTTTCACATCCCCTAGACCCCAAAACCACCGTCAGTTCAAAAGTTTATATATGATTTATGTATTTATATATGTATAGATATCAGTTTCTTGTGGACACGATAACTGCCGTAATTTTGCACCAACCACTTTGAATCTGTTACATAATATGTACCCCCTTAAAATCTCGGTCGAGTTCGTTAATGGAAAAAATCGGTAAAAGGGGGTGAAAATGGGCGGAGGGGGAGAAAAGGAGAAATATGGCTATAACTCTCTTAATACGTGAAATATCGAATCCATTCAAAATTCATACTATGTGTCGGATAAGGCCCTAAAATTTATGTTTGAAAAGTTTGTTGATAGCACCAACCATTGACCAAAGGGGTGGGAAAAAGTGTTTTTTTTTTTCGGGAAACATTAATCATATCTCTGTTAATAGACACAATATCAAAACCGTACAAAAAGGACAATATTCCTCCAATATTTACCTAAAACTTTTGTCTGAAAGAATTTTTGATATGACCCACCATTACGCCACGGGGTGAGCAAAATTATTTAAATTATAAGAAAATGCCATGACAACTTTACTAAATTGATAAGAGATGAGCCATCAGCAGTTGCTATGACAACGCCACTGCACGAGATCACATTCAGTTTCCCATCTGTCTGTGGAAAGCGACTTTGGTGTCGGAACTGGTAGCATGCTGAACTTCTATGCCCAAGGTCGCGGGTTCAAACCCGGCTGAAGTCGTCGGATTTTCTAAGAGCGCTAAAACTCCCAGAGTATGCTTTCCTTCGGAGGGGAAGTTCCAACGTTCGTTGCGAGTTGCTGTTTCCGGTGGAATCTAGTAGCCAAGTTCACAGCTAGGTGTCGTTGATGGAAGTATTGTTAGCAAAATTAGGAACTACTAGTCTACTTGAAATTGACCGTCTGCAGTCCTTACCTGAATTACAGACTAATACAGCCATCACAATTAACACCTGTTATCAGACAGATTCTACACACACAAAGTACACGGGACTACACGACCACGTTGTTGCAGCCCCTAAACTGAGGATCGAACCAACATCTGTGCGGGAGATAACGTTTTGCGTGAAGAAATAACAGACCGTTAGATAGTTACACATCAGTGTCGAAACCTTGCATAAGGACAGTGTGACCACAAGTATAAAAATAGACTCCAAATGACGAGAAGGTTACCGTTCCCGTAAGACAATAAAATTTAAAAAATATGCATAAAAAGACGAAAAACAAACTTTATTAAGCTCCAATTGTAAAATACTTTCTCGTAATGAAGTGTATAAAATGAGGTCTGATCCTTCTACGAAAACCTGCATATTTTGCTTATTTCACCTTGCCCGAGTGCCAAAAAATAACGGAAATAAGAAGAATACGTTAAATTTCGAAACGGACATAGTCCTATGTTTAATCTGGGTATCAAAATTATGTTCATGCAAAATTAGAGCTTAATCGGTTGGGTAGTTTTTGCGTGAAAGAGCACCAGAAAGACACCACTACATGTAGGTAGATTTCACTAGAAAGCTAACTATTGCAATGGGTACCATGTTTCGACCTCCGGAAAATTTCGTCGTATCTTCGGTTTTCACATGCCCCAGACCCCCAAAACACCGTCAGTTCAAAAGTTTATATATAATTTATGTGTATATATATGTGAATATATCAGTTTCTTGTGGACACGATAACTACCGTAATTTTGTACCAATCACTTCAAATCGTATACATAATATGTATCCCTTCAGTATCTCAGTCGAGTTCGTTAATAGGCAAAATCGGTCGAAAGGGGTGAAAATGGGGGGCTTATTTTTTTTTCAAAAAGGGAATTATCGCCATAACCCTCTTAATACATGAAATATAGAGTCTATTCAAAGTTCATACTATGTATCGGATAAGTGCCAAAAATGTACATGTTTAAAACATTTTTTGGTAGCAACAAAGGGGTGGGAATAAGTGGGTTTTTCGGGAAACATTAACCATATCTCTCTTAATAGGCACAATATCAAAACCGTACAAAATGGACAATATTCCCCTAATTATTACCTAAAACTTTTGTTTGAAAGAATTTTTGATAAGACCCATCATTACGCCAAAGGATGAGAAAAAAGATTTCGGAATTATAAGAAAATGCCAAGAGCCATCAGAGGTTACCATGACAACGCTTCTAGATTGACAAGGGATGCGCTATCAGAGGTTGCCATGACAACGACATTGCACGAGATCACAATCAGTTTCCATCTGACTCTGTGGGAAGCGGCTTCGGTGACGTAACTGGTACCATGCTGAACTTCTATGCCCAAGGTCGCGGGTTCAAAGCCGGCCGAAGTCATCGGATTATCTAAGAGTGTTAAAATCCCTCAGTATGCTTTCCTTCGGAGGGTAACTTCCAACGTTGCTGGTTGCGGTGGCATCTAGTAGCCAAGTTCACAGCTAGGTGTCGTTGACGGTAGTATTTGGTAGCAATATTGCGAACTACTACTTGAAATTGACCGTCTGCGGTCCTTACCTGAATTACAGGCTAATACAGCCATCACAATTAACACTGTTTACCAGACAGAACCAACACACACCCCAAGTACACAAAGTTACATGACGGCGTTGTCGCAGCCCCTAAACTGAGGAACCAACCAACATCTCTGCGGGAGATAAAATTTTGCGTGATGAAGTAACAGACTGTTAGATAGTTACACATCAGTGTCGAAACCTTGCATAAGGACAGTGTGATCACAAGTATAAAAATGGACCCCAAATGTCTAGGTTACAGTCCCCATAAGACGATAAATTGTTAAAAATATGCATAGAAAGACGAAAAAAAAGTTAATTAAGCTCCAATTGTAAAATACTTTTTCGCAATAAATGAGGACTGACCGTCTACGAAAACCTACACATTTTGCCTATTATAGCCTATCCCCTAGTTTGGCTGATGAAATCTACCTCCGCCTTCCGGCGTGCCGAGAGGAATTTTGTAAAACACGGTACATGTTTCAGGGCTATCATATATTGATTGCTCCCTTCATCAGCCTTTAATGAACTGTGTATTCACTAGCTCATACAAGGACATCAAAAACTTTGTAATCTATATAAAATATTGTGAAGTTTAAAGCCATTTTTCAGTGTTGCCTAAGTAAACAAAATTTTGGTGCTTTTCGGTCGGTCAACACGAATGTACCCAAAAAGAGCTGGGTTATGCCCTAACCCTGAAGAAAATTACACGAGATTAATAAATACACTAGGATGACCAGTTTCGATCGTCAAGCGATCATCATCAGATCCATTACACTTACCGTCGACCAAAGTATTATGTGTACTCGAGTTTGAAGGTTGTTTGTTAAGTAACCAATAGACCTACATAAAATCCAATACCATCAACATTTTCGTCGTTCTATTTTACGTTAGTTCATGTAGGTTTGGATTTTTAAATTTATATTTTAATATTTTTTATCGCAGTTGGAACACAAAAAGTGCACGTTTTTAAGCGTGTTTCAACCATGCGTCACATTTAAGAATTATTATATCAAAAGCCCGTCAGCAGATCGAATCCAAATTTTAACACAATATACATTGGAATGTTGTATAACTGGTTTCTTAATTTCAAAATTTTGTGTGTCCAAGAAACAAAGTTGTTATCATTGTTGAAAGGTAACTTTTTCTCGGCTCGAGGTGGTTGGAAAATGTAGTTCTTGATTGCGTTGTAATCGTTATACATCAAAAGGTTATGCTGTATGACTGGGAAATACGTAAATTAATTCACTTATTTCATATCGGTTTGTATTTGTACGAGGAAATAACACATGGTTCACCAGCTAACCTCTCCGGGAAAAGCTGTACAGCGTTGCTGAGATGGAGCCCATCACTTCCGAGCGAGACGCGCCATAATGCGTGAAAATAAGTGAATTAATTTACGTATTTCACAGTCATACAGCATAACTTTTCGATGTATAAGGATTACAATGCAACCAAGAACTACATTTTCCAACCAGCCCGAGCCGAGAAAAAGTTACCTGACAAAAATGATAACAACTTTATTTCTTGGACACACAAAATTTTGAAATTAATAAACCCGTTATACAACATTCCAATGAATATTGTGTTAAAATTTGGATTCCATCTGATGATTCTTAAATGTGACGTATGGTAGAAACACGCTTAAAAACGTGCACTTTTTGTGTTCCAACTGCGATAAAAAATATTAAAATATAAATTAAAAATTCCAAACCTACATGACCTAACGTAAAATAGAACGACAAAAATAATGATGTTATTGGATTTTATGTAGGTCTATTGGTTACTTCACAAACAACCTTCAAACTCGAGTGCACATAATACTTTGGTCGACAGTAGGCTATAACATCTATGTTTGAGAATACAGGTGAAAAATATTTACAATATGTACAATTATTTAGTTGCAGTAATGGTAATGCAACTGTCGGTGTATGCTCAATATAGTATATCTAATGTTAGGTGAAATGCTAAAATGGTGATAAAAATCCAGAGTTTGTCTGTTCGGGGGTGATTATATGGTTATAAAAACTCAAATATGGTTATACTGTAATTATACAGGCTGATACTTATCCGGTTGTCTTCCTGACTGGAACTTCGAGCAGTTTCGTGTTCACTCTCGCACCAGTTTGGGTCGACTGACAGTATAACCATAGTTGATTTATTATAACCATATAATCACCCCAAACACACTGCGGATTATTTTAATCACCATTTTAGCATTTCACCTAACATTAGAAATACCACATTTAGCATACACCGACAGTTGCATTACCATTACTGCAACTAAATCATTGTACATATTGTAAATATTTTTCATCTGTATTCTCAAACATAGATTTTATAACCTAAGTGTAATGGATCTGATGATGATCGCTTGACGAACGAAACTGGTCACCCTAGTGTATTTATTAATCTCATGTAATTTATTTCAGGATTAGGGCATAACCCAGCTCTTTTTGGGTACATTCGTGTTCACCGACTGAAAAGCACCAAATTTTGTTTTGGCTAGCCTATATAAAATATATCTAAAACATATAATATAAAAACAAGTAGTTCCGTGAAGAACTATACAGCCTATTTTCATATATCATGCTCATGTTAATTGCCACTATCAACATACAAAATTTCAGTTAAATTGCTGTAACAGATTCGTAGATATTGAGAACCGTCCAAATATTTCAGATGGACGCCAGGTTGGATTTTTATTTTTGTACTTTTACATTAAGATTATTGTGTACGTGTGGTATTCAAACTTCAATCGCATGATTAGAACACAAGAAGTAAAAACGAGATTTTAAAATTACGCACAGCAGCCATCTTGTGATTATGCAAATAATTGAAATAAATTAGATGCCAGTGAATCAATATTTGTATAAGCATTTAACGTACAATGTTTCACGGCACTCGGATAGTTAATTCGCGAGAAACGTCCATTTAAATATTTATACTTCGCGTCGCCGCCATGTTGGATTTGTGCTCACCAGGTTACTGAAAGTCCTATAGGTGAACATATGTTCATTGTCTCTATGAACATAAAAAAATGTCAGTTTGGTTGCTGTAAAAGATTCATAGATATTGAGAACCGTCTAAATATTTCGGAAGCTCGCCATTTAGGATTGTTAAATGTATAGGCCATAGAGTTATGTACCATTCAAGGACAAATTATTGCCTAGGTTCATTATTCAAACTTTCACTTCGATCGCATGATTACGACACAAGAAATAAAAACTTAATTTTAAAATTTCACACAGCCGCCATCTTGAGGTTATGTAAACAATTGAATTAAATTAGATGGCAGTGCATTACAATCTGCAAAATAATTTACTGTACCACATTTCACTGCGCTCAGAGAGATAAATCACGAGAAAATTCTATTAAAATATTTCAAATTCGCTTGGTCGCCATGTTCGTTTTGTACTTTACAGGTTTATGAAATATACATAGATAAACTTGTATCAGTACCCTTTATCACCGTACAAAATTGCAATCTGTAATAGTTTCGGAGATATAGAATGTCAGTGAAATATTTCGCACAGCCGCCATTTTGAGGTTATGTAAACAATTGAACTAAATTAGACTCCAGTGCATTACAATGTGTATAAGCAATTGCTGTACCAAATTTCATTACGTTTGGATAGTTAAATCGTGAGAAAAGCCTATTTAAAAGTCTCAAATTCGCTTGGCCGCCATGTTGGTTTTGTAGCCACCAGGTTTTTGAAAGTCTCATAGGTGAACTTCTAGTAGTGCCCTTTATCACCGTGCACAATTTCAGGGCGATATCGGTAATAGTTTCGGAGATATTGAATGCTAGTGAAATATTTCGCACCACCGCCATGTTGGATTGGTGAGACGTAACAAAATTTGAAGGGCACGGTCGAGGTCGCCGGGAATAACGCTATGAACTCACTGAGTTTCATTGAAATCGCTCCAGCCGTTTAGATTTTATTAGGGGACACACACACACACCTCACACACACACACACACACACGGACAAAAGGTGATCTCATAAGCCTATTTTTTCAAAATTGAAAATAGGCTAATAATTGCAAAATTATAACATTTGAACAAAACTTTTCCCCCTTTTTACCCTTTGAAGGTCTTTTCTTAGTAGAGAGTCAATCTTAAAACAATATTTGTATTATTTTCACCATATGTTCAGATTGGAGTTGATGAAGCGTCGTATTGCCGACCCATGGTGTAGGGGTAGCGCGCCTGGCTCTCATCCGGAGGCCCCAGGTTTGATTCCCGGGATTTTAGAAACGGGTGCACTCAGCCTCGTGAGGACGATTGAGTAGCCGTCACACAGGGAGGCAGGGCACCGGTAACTAAACCCAAGATTAACGGCCGAGGGGACATTATGTATGACCACACGTCACCCCAAAAAACTGCAGGTAAAATGGCTGGGCGGCAGTCGCTTGGTAGGCCTAGGCCCTTCACGGGGTGTAGTGCCAGGGGTTATGTTATGTCTTGTTATGAAGCGACGTATTGAAATATTTGAATTTACTTGGCAAAAATAAGTTTTGATTTTCCTGTCAGAAAATATCTAAGAGTAAATTTTGTTTATTTGTTATATGATCTTCATGGAATCTGGTTGGTCGTGTTTTATCCTATGTTTAAAACTTCCACTTTAATTTGATAATATATTGATCATTGGAAATTCCCATCAATTTTATTGGTTGTTGTACATGTCCTTAATGAATCCCCTTGCTCATTTCCAGGATTATAATGGTGAAACTCATTTCTGTCACTTATGGATGTTACATCAATTATTTCAATCATTGGAAGCATCAACTGAAGTTGCGTTGTACGAGACCTCTGATCGTGCTGGCTCCTGGTGAATATCTGAACATTAGATCATTCAAATTAAAAAGACCATCAAAGGGTAATACGAAATGTATACAAATTAATATTCAGACGTTTCTTACATCGGATTTCCGAAAAAGTCACCTGTAGCGCCCTGGAGGGTCGTGGGTTCGAATCCAAATCTGGTAGATGTTTGTAAATTCGAATCTGCGATATCTGTACGGTATTGCGTTGATTAAATTAGTATTCAGATGTTTCTTACATCGGATTTTCGAAAAGTCACCTGTGGCGGTCTGGAGGGTCAAGGGTTCGAATCCAAATCCCCTAGAATATTAAAAAAATCGAATCTGCGATTTGTGATCCGGATCTGTATGGTATTGTCATCACTAAATTAGTATTCAGTTGTTTCTTACATCGGACTTTCGAAAAGTCATCTCTAGCGGCCTGGAGGGTCGAGGGATCGAATCCAAATCTGGTAAATGTTTGTAAATTCAGATCTGCGATGTGTGATCTCGATCGGTATGGTATTGTGTTGATTAAATTAGTATTCAGATGTTTCTTACATCGTATTTTCGAAGAGTCACCTGTAGCGGTCTGGAGGGTCAAGGGTTCGAATCCAAATCCCGTAGAATATTATAAATTCGAATCTGAGATTTGTGATCCGGATCAGTACGGTATTGTGATCATTACATTAGTATTCAGACGTTTCCTACATCGGATTTTCGAAAAGTCATATGTGGTGGTCTGGAGAGTCAAGGGTTCGAATACTATTCCAGTAGAATATTATAAATTCGAATCTGCGATTTGTGATCCATATCGGTACGGTATTGTGTTGAATAAATTTGTTTTCAGGCATTTCTTACATCGGATTTTCGAAAAGTCACCTGTAGCGCCCTGGAGGGTCGTGGGTTCGAATCCAAATCTGGAAGAGGTTTGTAAATTCGAATCTGCGATTTGCGACCCGGATCGATTTGGTATTTTGTTGTTTAAATTAGTATTTAGTCGTTTCTTACATCGGATTTTCAAAAAGCCGCCTGTAGCGCCGTGGAGGGTCGTGGGTTCGAATCCAAATCCAGTAGATGTTTGTAAATTCGAATCTGCGATATGTGATCCATATCGGTACGGTATTGTGTTGAATAAATTTGTTTTCAGGCATTTCTTACATCGGATTTTCGAAAAGTCACCTGTAGCGCCCTGGAGGGTCGTGGGTTCGAATCCAAATCTGGAAGAGGTTTGTAAATTCGAATCTGCGATTTGCGACCCGGATCGATTCTGTATTGTGTTGATTAAATTAGTATTCAGTCGGTTCTTACATAGGATTTTCAAAAAGCCACCTGTAGCGCCCTGGAGGGTCGACGGTTCGAATCCAAATCCCGTAGATGATTATAAATTCGAATCTGCGATTTGTGATTCGGATCTGTACGGTATTGTGTTGATTAAATTAGTATTCAGATGTTTCTTACATCGGATTTTCGAAAAGTCACCTGTGGCGGTCTGGAGGGTCAAGGGTTCGAATCCAAATCCCCTAGAATATTAAAAAAAATCGAATCTGCGATTTGTGATCCGGATCTGTATGGTATTGTGATCACTAAATTAGTATTCAGTTGTTTCTTACATCGGACTTTCGAAAAGTCATCTCTAGCGGTCTGGAGGGTCGAGGGTTCGAATCCAAATCTGGTAAATGTTTGTAAATTCAGATCTGCGATGTGTGATTCGGATCGGTATGGTATTGTGTTGATTAAATTAGTATTCAGATGTTTCTTACATCGTATTTTCGAAGAGTCACCTGTAGCGGTCTGGAGGGTCAAGGGTTCGAATCCAAATCCCGTAGAATATTATAAATTCGAATCTGAGATTTGTGATCCGGATCTGTATGGTACTGTGATCATTAAATTAGTATTCAGTTGTTTCTTGCATCGTATTTTCGAAGAGTCACCTGTAGCGGTCTGGAGGATCAAGGGTTCGAATCCAAATCCCGTAGAATATTATAAATTCGAATCTGCGATTTGTGATCCGGATCTGTATGGTATTGTGATCATTACATTAGTATTCAGACGTTTCCTACATCGGATTTTCGAAAAGTCACCTGTGGCGGTCTGGAGAGTCAAGGGTTCGAATACTATTCCAGTAGAATATTATAAATTCGAATCTGCGATTTGTGATCCAGATCTGTATGGTATTGTGATCACTAAATTAGTATTCAGTTGTTTCTTAGATCGTATTTTCGAATAGTCACCTGTAGCGGTCAGGAGGGTCGAGGGTTCGAATCCAAATCCCGTAGGAGATTATAAATTCGAATCTGCGATTTGTGATTCGCATCTGTACGGTATTGTGTTGATTAAATTAGTATTCAGATGTTTCTTACTTCGGATTTTCAAAAAGTCACGTGTGGTGGTCTGGAGGGTCAAGGGTTCGAATCCAAATCCCGTAGAATATTATAAATTCGAAACTGCGATTTGTGATCCGGATCTGTATGGTATTGTGATCATTAAATTAGTATTCAGACGTTTCCTACATCGGTTTTTCGAAAAGTCTCCTGTAGCGGTCTGGAGGGTCGAGGGTTCGAATCCAAATCCCGTAGAAGATTATAAATTCGAATCTGCGATTTGTGATAAGGATCTGTACGGTATTGTGTTGATTAAATTAGTATTCAGATGTTTCTTACATCGGATTTTCGAAATGTTACCTGTGGCGGTCTGGAGGGTCAAGGGTTCGAATCCAAATCCCGTAGAATATAATAAATTCGGAACTGCGATTTGTGATCCGGATCTGTATGGTATTGTGATCATTAAATTAGTATTCAGTTGTTTCTTACATCGGATTTTTGAAAAGTCACCTGTAGCGGTCTGGAGGGTCGAGGGTTCGAATCCAAATCTCGTAGATGATTATAAATTCGAATCTGCGATTTGTGATTCGGATCTGTACGGTATTGTGTTGATTAAATTAGTATTCAGATGTTTCTTACATCGGATTTTCGAAATGTTACCTGTGGCGGTCTGGAGGGTCAAGGGTTCGAATCCAAATCCCGTAGAATATAATAAATTCGGAACTGCGATTTGTGATCCGGATCTGTATGGTATTGTGATCATTAAATTAGTATTCAGTTGTTTCTTACATCGGATTTTCGAAAAGTCACCTGTGGCGGTCTGGAGGGTCAAGGGTTCGAATCCAAATCCCCTAGAATATTAAAAAAAATCGAATCTGCGATTTGTGATCCGGATCTGTATGGTATTGTGATCACTAAATTAGTATTCAGTTGTTTCTTACATCGGACTTTCGAAAAGTCATCTCTAGCGGTCTGGAGGGTCGAGGGTTCGAATCCAAATCTGGTAAATGTTTGTAAATTCAGATCTGCGATGTGTGATTCGGATCGGTATGGTATTGTGTTGATTAAATTAGTATTCAGATGTTTCTTACATCGTATTTTCGAAGAGTCACCTGTAGCGGTCTGGAGGGTCAAGGGTTCGAATCCAAATCCCGTAGAATATTATAAATTCGAATCTGAGATTTGTGATCCGGATCTGTATGGTACTGTGATCATAAAATTAGTATTCAGTTGTTTCTTGCATCGTATTTTCGAAGAGTCACCTGTAGCGGTCTGGAGGATCAAGGGTTCGAATCCAAATCCCGTAGAATATTATAAATTCGAATCTGCGATTTGTGATCCGGATCTGTATGGTATTGTGATCATTACATTAGTATTCAGACGTTTCCTACATCGGATTTTCGAAAAGTCACCTGTGGCGGTCTGGAGAGTCAAGGGTTCGAATACTATTCCAGTAGAATATTATAAATTCGAATCTGCGATTTGTGATCCAGATCTGTATGGTATTGTGATCACTAAATTAGTATTCAGTTGTTTCTTAGATCGTATTTTCGAATAGTCACCTGTAGCGGTCAGGAGGGTCGAGGGTTCGAATCCAAATCCCGTAGGAGATTATAAATTCGAATCTGCGATTTGTGATTCGCATCTGTACGGTATTGTGTTGATTAAATTAGTATTCAGATGTTTCTTACTTCGGATTTTCAAAAAGTCACGTGTGGTGGTCTGGAGGGTCAAGGGTTCGAATCCAAATCCCGTAGAATATTATAAGTTCGAAACTGCGATTTGTGATCCGGATCTGTATGGTATTGTGATCATTAAATTAGTATTCAGACGTTTCCTACATCGGTTTTTCGAAAAGTCTCCTGTAGCGGTCTGGAGGGTCGAGGGTTCGAATCCAAATCCCGTAGAAGATTATAAATTCGAATCTGCGATTTGTGATAAGGATCTGTACGGTATTGTGTTGATTAAATTAGTATTCAGATGTTTCTTACATCGGATTTTCGAAATGTTACCTGTGGCGGTCTGGAGGGTCAAGGGTTCGAATCCAAATCCCGTAGAATATAATAAATTCGGAACTGCGATTTGTGATCCGGATCTGTATGGTATTGTGATCATTAAATTAGTATTCAGTTGTTTCTTACATCGGATTTTTGAAAAGTCACCTGTAGCGGTCTGGAGGGTCGAGGGTTCGAATCCAAATCTCGTAGATGATTATAAATTCGAATCTGCGATTTGTGATTCGGATCTGTACGGTATTGTGTTGATTAAATTAGTATTCAGATGTTTCTTACATCGGATTTTCGAAAAGTCACCTGTGGCGGTCTGGAGGGTCAAGGGTTCGAATCCAAATCCCCTAGAATATTAAAAAAAATCGAATCTGCGATTTGTGATCCGGATCTGTATGGTATTGTGATCATTACATTAGTATTCAGTTTTTTCTTACATCGAACTTTCGAAAAGTCATCTCTAGCGGTCTGGAGGGTCGAGGGTTCGAATCCAAATCTGGTAGATGTTTGTAAATTCAGATCTGCGATGTGTGATCCGGATCGGTATGGTATTGTGTTGATTAAATTAGTATTCAGATGTTTCTTACATCGGATTTTCGAAAAGTCACCTGTAGCGCCCTGGAGGGTCGTGGGTTCTAATCCAAATCTGGAAGAGGTTTGTAAATTCGAATCTGCGCTTTGCAACCCGGTTCGATTCGGTATTGTGTTGATTAAATTAGTAATCAGACGTTTCTTACATTGGATTTTCGAAAAGTCACCTGTAGCGGCCAGGAGGGTCGTGGGTTGGAATCCAAATCTGGAAAAGGTTTGTAAATTCGAATCTGCGATTTGCGACCCGGATCGATTCGGTATTGTGTTGTTCAAATTAGTATTTAGACGTTTCTTACTTCGGATTTTCAAAAAGCCACCTGTAGCGCCCAGGAGGGTCGTGGGTTCGAATCCAAATCCAGTAGATGTTTGTAAATTCGAATCTGCGATATGTGATCCATATCGTTACGGTATTGCGTTGAAAAAATTAGTTTTCAGGCATTTCTTACATCGGAATTTCGAAAAGGCAGCTGTAGTGCCCTGGAGGGTCCTTGATTCGAATCCAAATCCGGAAGAGGTTTGTAAATTCGAATCTGCGATTTGCGTCCTGGATCGATTTGGCATTGTGTTGATTAAATTAGTATTTAGTCATATCAAACATCGGATTTTCAAAAAGCCACCTGTAGCGCCCTGGAGGGTCGTGGGTTCGAATCCAAATCCAATAGATGTTTGTAAATTCGAATCTGTGATATGTGATCCATATGGGTAGACTACGGTATTGTGTTGAATAAATTAGTAATCACAAGTTTCTTACATCGTATTTTCGAAAAGTCACCTGTAGCTCCATGGAGGGTCGTGGGTTCGAATCCAAATCTGGAAGAGGTTTGAAAATTTGAATCTGCGCTTTGCTACTCGGATCGATTCGGTATTGTGGTGATTAAATTAGTATTCTGACATTTCTTACCTCGGATTATCAAAAAGTCACCTGTAGCGCCCTGGAGGGTCGTGGGTTCGAATCCAAATCTGGAAGAGGTTTGAAAATTCGAATCTGCGCTTTGCGACTTGTATCGATTCGGTATTGTTTTGATTAAATTAGTAATCAGACGTTTCTTACATCGGATTTTCGAAAAAGTCACCTGTAGTGTAGTGGAGGGTCGTGGGTTCGAAGACAAATATGGAAGAGGTTTGTAAATTCAAATCTGCGATATGCGACTTGGATCGATTCGGTATTGTGTTGATTAAATTAGTATTCACATGTTTCTTACATCGGATTTTCGAAAAGTCACCTGTAGCGGCCAGGAGGGTCGTGGGTTCGAATCCAAATCTGGAAGAGGTTTGTAAATTCGAATCTGCGATTTGCGACCCGGATCGATTCGGTATTTTGTTGTTTAAATTAGTATTTAGTCGTTTCTTACATCGGATTTTCAAAAAGACGCCTGTAACGCCGTGGAGGGTCGTGGGTTCGAATCCAAATCCAGTAGATGTTTGTAAATTCGAATCTGCGATATGTGATCCATATCGGTACGGTATTGTTTTGAATAAATTTGTTTTCAGGCATTTCTTACATCGGATTTTCGAAAAGTCACCTGTAGCGCCCTAGAGGGTCGTGGGTTCGAATCCAAATCTGGAAGAGGTTTGTAAATTCGAATCTGCGATTTGCGACCCGGATCGATTCTGTATTGTGTTGATTAAATTAGTATTCAGTCGTTTCTTACATCGGATTTTCAAAAAGCCACCTGTAGCGCCCTGGAGGGTCGACGGTTCGAATCCAAATCCCGTAGAAGATTATAAATTCGAATCTGCGATTTGTGATCCGGATCTGTACGGTATTGTGTTGATAACCTTAGTATTAATACGTATCTTACATCGGATATACGAAAAGTTACCTCTAGCGCAGTTTATATTTCAGTGTTCGATTAGCTTTCCCGAAGTCGGTGGTAAATTCGATTTGCGATGTAGGCCTGAATCCCGGATCAGTTCGGTTTTGTGTTGCCGTGCCCGTAGCATCTTGGTGCCTGCATGGTGTCTTTCGTAGGGTCACGGTCGCCTCCTTCCCAATCCTAACTTGAAATGCAATTAAACAGACTATGACAAGTCTCCTCAATAATACAGGTTATCTGAAATTGGAGAGAATAAAGTGTAAGTTCTATTTACATTGATGCTAATGGATGCTTTGCCTGTGACAGTAGGCTACTCTTAAATATAGCGTATATCATTAGGGCAGATGACTTCGCAGTTCCGTCCTTTCATACAACAATAACTAACCCGTATTTTTAACCGAGGCTTAATTGATGAATACCACAAGTTTGGTCTATTTTTGTGTTCGTATATTTTCTTCGTTCTTGCCGTGGTTATGCGAAAAATCAGCCGTAGTGCCCTTGATGTTCGGGATTCGATTCCCCTCCCATGTACTAACTGGAATAATCGAAATTTCGATATATGGCCCCGATCGGTATGGTGTCGTGTTGATTTAATTAGTATTAAGACATTTTTTGCATTGGATATGCGAAAAGTCACCCGTAGCGCCCTTCAAGTTCGGGATTCGATTCACCTCCCATGTAGCCTACTAAGTGGAATAATCGAATTTGCGATATATGGCCCCGATTTGTACGGTGTTGTGTTCATTTAGTTAGTTTTAAGACGTTTCTTGCATTGGATATGCGGAAAGTTACCCGCAGCGCCTTTCGGTTCGGTGTGGTATTGACATTTTGATGTTACGTTTCTTACACCGGTGTGTGAAAATTCACCCCCACGTGGATTAACAGTAGTTGCTTTCTGTGCTCATCTTTCTCGCGATATTCTTTGTCTTCAATGAATTTCAACAAAGCAATGAATTCGAACAAATGACTGCAGTTCTGGAGAGTTAAGAGGGAGCGAAACTTGCGTCGAGAATCGCCTTTTAATTCCAGAAATGGCCACCTGAGAGGTGAGCGCTATTGTCGCGTATCTGCATTACCGACCATGCTACAGAGTAGAGCGCGTAAGGTGGCAGGTGAGAGAGAGAGAGAGAGAGCGTTTTGGATATAAAGAGACAGCGACACTCACTGCGATGTCGCCAGACTGCTCTTCCGGCAGTGTTGCTAAATGCTATGAAGCAAGTCAGTGAGCATTCAACCTCCACTCGGCCGACTTCTCAGTTTTCTTCCCACAGTCTTTCGGCAGGACTTACGCAACCTGCCCAAGCGGATGTTGTGATGCTGTCAATCGTCACTTCGTCCGTAATTCTCAACGACTGCTATTCGGAACGTATTGTTTTTTTCTTGCAACATAAGTTTTCACGTACGCCCACAATTGGGTTGTACCAAAACTACACAATGTCCACGCAGGGCCGCGACGATAGAGAGCGATCTTGGGCCCCACATTTGAGTTCTTTCCGTGAAATCCTAATATTCATGTTTTTTCTTAAAATATATTAAAATTTCAATATTTGGTTATGTGAAATTATAGGGGAAGGGAAGCTATTCAACTTATTGATTTTTCACCAACCAGGCCTTTTGCGGGGACATAACCTCGTTTTATATTCATTCGTGAATTTTGTACTTTTAATTTCGTAGCGTGCTTACATTTTCTAAGTTGCCTTTAGCACTGTAACGCTTGAAATTTCACCTGCTGCCAATAGACTACAGTATATACCTAGGTAAATAACAGTTCTTTAGAAATAACTTGAATTGGACCCAACGTTGTCGCTCTACAACGGCCCAAGAATCACTATTGTTTTAAAGTTTACTCACTTTACCTTTCAAGAGTTTGTTTGGACTTATTTGAAAGACTGATATAGCAATTAAGAAGCCGTGGTTTTCTCTTTCGGGCCCTTCAGTACGCTCGGTCCCCAGGGCTGTGGCCCCATTTGCCCCTCCTTCTCGTCGGACCTGTGTCCGTGTTGTCTTGCTATTTCATCAATTTCGTACGCACAATGAGCGGATTTGTGAAGTAACAATTCCACTCGGTTTGTAATGGGTTGTGGGGAATATCATTAGAAGACAACCACTCGATAATGTAAGCCTTTCTGTTATTCGAGGTCGGAGCTTTGTTAATTTGCACTGAGAGAATGCTCACATTGTCCATAATAACTGAATGTGGACGGAGGTCTGGCAGTAATTATTCAGTAAACCTTTGTTTAAAACGAGCGTGTCTCTTCTGAACGGCAATTGTCAGATTTCTCAGAGTTCGATACAAACCCTCCTCTGATCGCGTAGATTACTATTGTAATCAAGGTTCATTTGTTTTATATCTACGAACATAATACACTAGATTTTGGTACATTCTGTTCAGTACCTTTCCAATAAGTTCTTCACATTACACTCATCGTGAAATATTACATCAATGACCACTATATAGCGTGCCAGTGGTGTACCAAATATTCAATTGTATTCCACGGGACTATTTGCGGAACTACGCTTGAACTCACGGGTAGAGCCCTCCGCGGATAAACAAAGCGTTATCCGCATCCGCACGACTGTTATCCGCATCCGCCCCGCATCCGCACGTTTGTTATCCGAATCTACTGGCATTACTATAATATTTTTAATTAG
Organism: Meconema thalassinum; assembly: GCA_946902985.2. Taxonomy (NCBI): domain Eukaryota; kingdom Metazoa; phylum Arthropoda; class Insecta; order Orthoptera; family Tettigoniidae; genus Meconema; species Meconema thalassinum. Next base: position 199,959,110 of record OX336395.1, read on the forward strand.
ATAAAGCATAACGCATTAAAGCAACACATTTACACATTTGAGAAGAAAGTCGTTCATTTAGGCTTTGTATGTCAAGTGTTATGTTTAAAATGAATGCTATCCAGCCAGAATTGCAACCCTTTTCAGTTCGGAGTGTTAATTATGCTTAAGGACATAATTTGAATGAGATTAGCTTAAATAATCATCTTACATTTCTCATGAAAATAACATAACGGAAAAAAATATGTAATCTCATAAACATCCGCGTCCTAGTAATGAAATTTAACAAGTTCGGATTGTATTCTAAAAGCCATCCGCAAATTTACTCGAAACATTATCCGCAGCTTATCCGCTATCCGCACAGCCATGCAAACTATAACTTACCCACATGGCGAAAAATATTGCAGAAATCTGCATCCGCGTAGGGCTTTACTCATGAGCGCCCGTAGGGGAGGGGAAAGAAGGAGCCATGGGCCCGGCCTGGAATCCCGAGAATATTTCGACTGTTCATTGTCACACCAGTTTATTTTATAAATTGAGGATACTGATAGTTAACTGATTTAGATGTAGGGATAATTCCACAGTTTTAATTAACTTAGTAATTTAAGATGATTTGAAAATATCTCCAGTTATTTAGAAAATCGGTGAACTGGATTAACATTACCATTTTAATCAACTGCTTGATTTTTAATTTACTGTTCTTAAGAAATGAACATTATGACGATGATTCACAAAAGAAAAAAAAACTCCTCCCATTCAAGCCATGAAGATATGTACCCGACGGTTTCAGAGCAGCCAAATAATGAATAACACGAAGCAAGTAAGAAATAAAACTAAATTGCGGGGCGGAGGTACGTATCAGCTAGTGACAGGTGTAAAGAAATGGAAAATACAACTTGCCTCCCTCCCCCCGGAAAGAAATCCTGCGGATGCCCATGCTTGTATAGCATTGTATATAATTGGGAAACTGAATATATTAGGGAACACTTAATTGTAGAAAAATACCCATCTGTTCGCAAATATTTCATGTTTTACTCAATACGGGAAAATGCCAAATTTCTTTCAAAAGTTAAAATTAGATAAGTTTTTCATGTTGTGTCAAAATATTTGGTATTTCATGTATTTGTCATGGAGGAAAGAAAGAGAGGCGTTGCCCAGAGCTCCAGTCAGTGAAGCAAAGCGCTGAGTCCAAAGTGGGCGTAACCTAGTGTTCTGTGACTTGTATGCGGCAGAGTTTTTTTTCCTAATAATGGCGTGGAGTGCCTATGGTGGTACGAATCGATAAAACAGACCAGACCAGGAAGCATAAAAATATAGTAGGCCTATTATTTACCATACTTGAAAGTTACAATATCAATTGAAGCTGAACCGTTGTAAGTTGCATCCATGCAATTCTGTTCCAGGTTGAGTTTATTAATATTTTACTATATCTCAGGACAGGGAAGCATGGAAAGCTGCATCAAACCAATCGAAAGACTTAAGACTCAAACAACAAAACATTATATTGCATTTGCAGCGCAGCGAAGGCATCTCCTTCCGGTTCTTTCCTCTATGGTATTTGTCTATGATTAGTATATTCATCACACTCCATCCTTCTTATAAAATCGAAAATCAAAATTTTAAAACAGAAAAAAAAAACGAAATACCCATTAAAAATTGGCCTACGACTGTAATCCACGCGACTACTGACGTTTCATTTCGAGCCGACCGTCCTAACCAAAACTTTCAGTCCTCCGGAAATGTCGCTCATTTTCCAGCACATTGACGTTGTATAGTTTTGACTTACATTAAGCTTCATCAAGGTAATAAATGCAGTAACTTATGTCCCTGATTCACCAATCTCGTACATTACGGTACCGGTACCCTCAAAAATACAGTTCTCGCCGCTATGATGTCACTCCTTTCCAGGAGTAGCTTTTTATCGTCATGAGTTTCCTCATATTTTTAGTGCTACGCTTATCTTATACTGTAGGTTCATAATTAGTTAAAATATAAGAAACTACCAGAGTATTATTGTAGGACAATACTGTTAAATCACAATAGATAATGATTTTTATACAGGGTACTTTTATCGGTCTAGCGACATAGTCGCCCTGCGGCAAAATGCATGCGTAGCCGGGTGACTCATTACGAGAGATATAGCGCTGCTATGTTGCTAGATGGACAGGGGTAGATGACCACGCAGTTCCGCCCCTTAAAAAACAACAATAACGAACTTGCTAGATGGATAAAAAAGAAGGACCCTGTACTTTTAATTAATAGCCTAAGTGTATGATAAAACATGTTTCACAATAAATTATACTTAAACTCGTTGAATTAGTAACACTGTATACAGAAGATTAACCAACTAACAGTTCGTTTAAAAAACGAAAGTAAACACAGTAAAATCCCATTCAATGAACACAATACATCAGCTGTAAGTCTTGTTCTCAGCGCTAAAAATAACTCGTCACTCTGCCTTACCGACCCATTACGCCTGCGCTCTTGCGGCTAAGTAGCGAACTTCTACGGCAGCGGCATTACGACTGGAAGTGTAGGGCATTAAAAACTGCTTCTTTTATAGAAACACCCAGGAGAAAAGCAAGATTCATCTCTATAGAAGCATTCTTAAACCATTACCCTTTACAACCATGTAACTTTTCATCACTTTGACATTCACATTGATTTTTAATTTCCGAAGTAAAATCGGTGAATAAAAGGCCTTGCCTTATGGGAAAATTGCTTCTCAGTTTCAATGATACAAAATGTTATTATCAATGAAATCTCATTTGAAAAGTTTAATACGTGCTATCGAAGGTATTTACGTGATTTGAAAGTGAAGTTTTGTTTAATTTCAGCCATTGACCTATTTAAAACGTAGATTTTAACTCTCTCTCAATGCTATAAGCTGAGCTTGCCACGAGCGGGCGGCCGGCTGACTTTAGCGCCCTCTTAAGAGAGTGCTATGAGATTGTGTTGCTACACTGCATCTGTGACGCAGGCACTGTGCTTCAATTGTTTTCAGGCGCGAGGCCTTCGTGCGCATGCGCGCGCGGTGGCCTCGCGCCTGCGCAGTTGGTAAGTTTATGGACTGAAAAAGTTTGGTGCGTATCTGTTCTCCTATACAACAGCCAATTCCGGTACCTTCCAAGAATCAATAATCTACTTTTTTAAATACGGCATTAAAGAAGAGTTGTATGTCCAAGCTAGCCAATACGCAACCAAACTTTTAGAACTCCATAAAAAAAACGAACTGCGCGTGCTCGCAGTCACAGCTGAGATACAGCTGCGGAATCTCTAGAATAGCAACAATATCTCAAAGCTCTCTCTTAGCTCGGCAAAACTGCAGTCATCTGTTCAATTCTTTGAAGGCAAAGAATATAACGAGAAAGAACACAGAAAGACACTACTGTTTTTCATTCTAGAGCTGACAGCGCAGAATCCTCAATGTCGCTAGGTCTGACTTTTCGCACATGATGCAAGAAACGTCTTCATACTATTTTTTATCAACACAATACCATGCAAATCCGGGTCAAACATCGCAAATTCGAATTTACCACTGAGTTCATGGAAGGGGAATCGAACCCTCACGGGCGCTAGGTGTGAATTTTCGCACATCCGATGTAAGAAACGTCTTAATACTAGTTTTATCAACACAATACCATACCTATCCGGGTCATACATCGAAAAAAATCGAATTTACTACTGAGTTCATGGAAGGGGAATCGAACCCTCGACCCTCAAGGGCGCTAGGGGTGAATTTTCGCACATCCGATGTAAGAAACGTCTTAATACTATTTTTTATCAACACAATACCGTACAGATCCGGGTAATGCATCGCAAATTCGAATTTACCACTTTCTACCGGAAGGGGAATCGAACCCTCGACCTTCAAGGGCGCTACGGGTGACTTCGCATACCCGATGTAACAAGCATCTTCATTCTATTCTTATCAACACAATACGGTACAATTCGGGGTCATATATTGCGAACTCGAATTTACCACCTCCTACCAGAAGGGAAATCGAACCCTCTACAATCAAGGGCGCTAGGTGCGAATTTTTAAATATCCGATGTAAGACACGTCTTCATACTATTTTTATTGATACAATACCGCACAGATCCGGGCCATACATCCCAAATTCGAATTTACAACATTTTACCGGGGAGGAATCGAACCCTCGACTCTCAAGGTCGCTAAGTGTGACTTCGCATATCCGATGTAACGAACGTCTTCGTACTATTTCATATCTTTTAAAATAGCTTTTCTAGATTGCCTTTTAAACCAGCATATTACTGTAAATGCATAAGTACAGAAACATTAATAGGCTACTTACTCAAGGTTTTTTCCAGATTCGCCAGGGAGCTATAGATGAATATATGCTTTCCTTCTTATAGGCTACATTTTTATAATGGGTCCAAAAACCGTTCTATTTTTAATATGAATGTTCAGTGAAGGATTCAGGAGTAGGAGAGGAACAAAATAGCAGGATACCGTACATATTTGCTTAATATTTCTATATTTTTGAAAACTGCTGATTTTTAAAATGTATAATCCTACATACTGTGTCCTTTTAAACAAAACAAAAATACGTAAATCATAGTCCGCTAGCTCTCGGTTTTCGGGGCATGGTGCATTCTCCCACCGTATGATTCACGTATCTTGGATCAAAGCATAAGGATAACACTCAAATGAATATCAAATTCAAAATATAAAAATTATTTAATATAATTCAAATGAATATCAAATTCAAAATATAAAAATTATTTAATATAAATCAAAATTAGGCGCCACAATACATAAATTTTAATGAAATTGTTCACACTTGCCCTTAAATGGACAAGGAATTATAAAACTGAACCACAAAAATCAATAATTAAGGTTCCAAACGAACCTGACAAAAATTAACATAAACATGATAACAACACACTAATTACTCTCTCATTGGAGTATTGTTTTTACAGGGATAATTGTTTATAACAATTACCGTTTTAATTTGGGTCCACATAATGATTAAAATCTATCATCTCCCTTCATACAATCCTACTAACTTGATGTTGTCGGGAAGAATTCGTACATTCCGTGAGTTTAGGAAAATACTGAATAGTTCAATTTAAGATAGACTCCCCAGACTATATTAATATTTCCGTTTTACTCGGGTGCAATATTTCTGTTGTTATCAACAATAAGGGATTTTATAATACTCTTATAATCATGATTTTAGCTTATACGATTTCTGAACGATTCTCAGCAAGAAATAATAATAGTTAGATCTCGGTGCTGATGACCGGTTTGTCTCAAACATTTATGACTTCCACACCGCATAAGGGCGGGTTTGTCCTGAACCTACCACAAGGCAATTAGTGGCAACCTTCACTGCTTGTCCAAGTGTTTCACGCTTATTTACGAGGGAGGGTCGTATGGCTCTATTCATCATTCAATTATGCGGCCATATTTATTCGCTTGTATTGGCTCAGGTGAAATCATAGATTGCGAAATATCATCGTTGGTGGGTATGACATTCCATAATAAAGGGGCTTTCGACGTAGAAGAACCTTGGTTCATAAGATGGGTCTGCCACCTAGGATATGTTTCATTTTTAGAGGTCTTACCGACACTGATACAGGAGTGGGAACATTTAACACCAATCCTCCTAAATTTAGCGACTTAGAGGAGGGCCACAATGCACTATCCTTGCACTTTATACAAATATATACAGCACCCATTTCAAATTTGCATCAATGCGAACACATTCATTTCAACATAACCGCGCCCCAACTACATTTGGCAATCAGTTATAACCTGGCACGAAATCACAGCAATCATTAGCATGACAAGTAAAATAAGCTATTCTATCGCTTATTACAATAGTATTTGTGTGATGTTTTCGAGCAAGATATTTACTATTTTAACTTCATTTAATTTCCGTCTTATTACATTAGCAATTTTAATTTGCCTGGCATTTATTATTCATCTTTGACAATAGCACATTAGAACATTTATTGTTCAACAATCATTTAATATCATTATTTATTCATGGAACCTTCACGGATTCCAAATTCATTACTATTATTGTTAATTCAACAATTACTTCATTACTATTATTTTTAATTCAACAATTACTTCATTACTGAAGGTTTTATATTTATTTATTTCTGTAAAAGGTATATTATTTTACATTATATCACCATAGGACTTGATTTCAAAAGAATATAACTCCACTGAGTATTTATACATTTAACACTTATTAATCAGTTAATTCATGATTAAATTTTCGTTCAGAAAACCGTACGCTTCATTTTATACACTTTTATTTCATTATCCCTGTTTTTATAAGGGAACACTTTCTCATTTATGTATTTGCACGAACTCTCCCCTCCGAAACACACATAATCAAATTGTTCTACTTACATGATTCCTGAGCTGCTGGCTCCAGGCTCCCAATGAATTAGCATTATAGCCCACATCCTTGGGTTCTAAGCCATCATTTCACAATTCACAACACACGTGATATACACTGATATTTTTGTAATATCTAACATTTTAATACACTGATATCCTCGACTTGAGGTATAAAACATATTTATATTTATCACTTTATAACACTAAACATTTAAAAAACACTTGAAAATTATTATTAGCACTTGACAAATATTTATATACAAAATTTCACTTTAGGCATGCGACGATGCCTTTTTCACACAATGTGGTAACACTTCCTATTCCACACGTTTTCACAATTTCATTCTTCCCACCTCCAAAGGGACTAGTTTCCTCCCCTAGATCTGACTCCTAGCTGGGTTGAATGAAAGTCTCTTTCGCGGTCTTCCCTAACTGGTACGGATGATTTGATCCTACGCCGGCTCCCTTTGTAGTCGGCACTCTTGTCAGTCTATTGCACGATACTGCACTCGTTCAATTTGCAAGTTTATATCTTGCAGGAAGTCTCTAATAGATTCGGTCCTAGAGTCGCTTTTTATACTGTTACTATGCGCTCTAACAATGTCTTTGATTTCCCCCACGTTTGGACCTTACTTGTGAATACTATCGTATTCTAATCGTGGAGCGATTTATTAAGTTCTCACTTTTCCCTAAGCAGTTACTGCCCTGTTTGGATTCCTCTGACCTAACGTCACTTGTGCTCTAATCTCCTAAGCACAGGAAGATTAGGCAATTTATCCTACGTTCTTGACCCTGATGTGGTTCTTTAACGCACTGGATAAAATTTAGAGTTTCACTACTCTTTAAAGTCTCGTTCACTGTCGAGATGTTTCGGTATTTTTCTTCGAAAACTGATTCTAAAATTGAGGCTTTACAATGCCTCCGTCGGCAGAAGATATTTCTTGGCTAAAGTATAGTGCTTTGCCCAAGTCCAAAGAATAATTATGATTGTTCGTAGCCCGATGATAATTTCCTTCTAACGAGGATTATGAAGATTCGATGCACGGCGACACAGCATGACCACTCATGGTCGGATAAAGACTGCATGATTACCCTAAGGCTGGCTGCTTATTTATTCATATCCACAAAAAATAAATTAGTTTTGCTTCTTCTCAAAACTATTTTCTAAAGTAAGCATCGCACGTTTTTGAAAAATGTCTCAATGATACTTATTTTTCCGAAAATCGATCGTGGAAACGTTCCAATAAAAATTAAAATCCGCTCCTGGAGCATGTGGGCGACGATTCCTTTTTTCCCTCTACCAGGGCTACTGACGAAGAGAATCCCCCATGACGTAGCGTTTCTTTACTGTTCAATTATTATACAATTTTATTACTGTTAAAATTGTAATTTCCGGGATAATTAACATTGCCGGTGAGATCTTTTAGTATTTTTTGCATATTTCTAGCCAATTTCATTATTTCACTACAGTTTCAGGCCCCGCCTTCCCAACAGCGTTGTCGTTTTCTAGCTGAGTCAGGACTTTGGCGTGGATTTTCTGTCTCTCTCTTCTCAATGGATTTTTTTTTTCTGGCGATTGCGTCTGAAGACGCAGCATCTTCTACTCACGTAGGCTGGTGACCTCATGCAGGGCTTGCATGGAGTTGCGCCACGCTTACCTCATCGTCCATGCGTCACGCATAGGTGATCTCACTAACCCTCTAGCTAGCTTTAAAACTGTACTGAAATATTATAATATTTTCTTCCTTCCTCACCTAAAAGATCATCGATTCGAATCTTGTGTACTCCACATGGGCACAATTGAGACAAGCTGCTGAAAGCCACATGGCAATTCCCCATCGAGATGCACGAAGTAGGTTTTTCCAATGCTTATGCCTAAAACCACTCAAACTAGTCGTGGATTTTAGGGGCATAATTCTGCAATGACAACCATTCTTGGAATAGTAGAATGCAGTTGTTGATTGATTTAGGGGCTTTGCAACATAATGGTCATGTAGACCCCTGTACTTGGGTGTGTTGAATTCGTATGATAACCTGTATTATTGTGTTGGTTGTATTAGTATGTGCATTTGCAATTCATATGAGAATTGGGAAGGAGGCGGCCATGGCCTTAAGTTAGAAACCATCCCGGCATTTGCCTGGAGTAGAAATGGGGAAACCACAGAAAACCACTTCTAAGGTGACTGAGATGGGAATCGAACCCTCCTCTTCTCAGATTTGCCTCACGAGGCTCAGTGTTACCCTGTTCCAGCCTTCAGACCAAAATTAAAATATCTTGTCAGAGCCGGGAATCGACCCCAGACAGACTGCCAAGAATGCTAGTCGCACAGCACGAGATGGTCGGTAGAATTCTCTCCAGACCGCTCATCACATTAAAAGCCACTTGCAGAAAACTAAAAAGTAAGAATTCATTGACAAATTGATAAGTTGATTACAGGCATCGGAAGGCAAGTTTTATCACCGGAGGAATATCTCCAATATATATATATGTATATATAATTCGTTGAGGCCATCTAGGACCACGTTAAGTACTGCTACACTTGGCAATTTGTTTCGCTATCCTCTGAGCCCAGAATTCCCTCATTCTCTGTGAGTGGGCCATCTTGCGCTCCGCTGTCCAGGTGGTACCTTGTCTTCTTTTCGGGTTCGGTGTCTCATCTCGGGTTAGCCCATTAGTCAGTATCTTTTTGCGGAAGAGGTCTCTATTGAAGGCATCGCTGGGTATTAGATGCAGCATTTTGAGGTCGCCTTTTGTATTCATAAACCAGGGCATTGTGGTTTTGGGTTTGGAGTCAAAGAAATGAAAAATCTGTTTAGTCAGCCTGTTTCCGTCCATTCGTTTGAGATGACAGTAATACCGTGCCCGCCTTTTACGGATCGTTTCTGAAATTTTCTCTATTTCACTGTAGACTTCTTTGTTGGATTTTTTATAGTGGATGCCATTCTTGTAATTTGATCCCATTATACCTCTGACGATTTTGCGCTCTTTTTTCTCTAGTTCTTCCAGGAGTCCTTTATTAGCATTCAGGGATAGGGTTCCGGCTGCATACATAACTACTGGTTTCAGAACAGTTTCATAATGACGTAGTTTAGTATTTTTGGACAGGCATTTTTTGTTGTATATTGAGAGCGATGTTTGATAGGCTATTTCAAGTTTGCGTACTCGTTCCTTGAGTGCTTCTTTGTCCAGTCCACTTTTCATGATGATCTCTCCCAAGTACTTACATTTTTCCACTCTGTTGATCTTTCCGTATTTTGTCTGCAGTTTTGCTGGGGCGTCTTTGATGTTAGTCATTACTTCTGTTTTTTCGAATGATATCTGCAAGCCAGTTTGTTCAGCGATTTCCTTTAAAAGGTCGATTTGCATCCTTGCAGTTTCTACGTCGTTTGACAGAATGGCGATGTCATCAAAGAATGCTAGACAGTCGACTATGATCCCCTTGGATTTTGCTCCCATTCTCAGAGGGCTATACTCAGTTTCTAATAATTTTGTTCGACAGGTCCGAATGACCTTTTCGAGAACGCAGTTGAAAAGCATTGGAGAGAGCCCGTCACGTTGTCGGACTCCCGTTTTGACCTCAAAGGAATCCGACAGACATCTCAGGAACTTTACTTTGAATTTTGTTTCAGTTAGGGTGGCTCTAATTAATGCCAGGAGTTTCAGGTCAACCCCGAATTCGTTGAGGATATTCAACAGAACTTCGCGGTCTATCGAATCGTAAGCCTTCTTAATGTACACAAAGACTGATACGTACGATTTGGACCTGAGATTGCAATATATAATGATCGTTTTGAGGCTGTGGATCTGTTCGGCAGTTGAACGACACTTTCTGAATCCCCCTTGGTATTCTCCTATGTGATGCTCGACTTCGGCTTCTAATCGCTCCAGGATAGCAAGTGAGAAAATTTTGTATGTTACCGGTAAGAAGGATATTCCTCTGTAGTTGTTGACGTTTTTCATGCTGCCTTTCTTGTGTAACGGATGGATCAAGGCCGTTTTCCAATCTTCTGGTAGAATTTCTTTTTTCCAAATTTGTTCTATTTGCTTCTGCAAGATTTCAACTGCTTCTTCGGGAGCATATTTCCAAAGTTCTGCAACTACAGAGTCTTCCCCGGGAGCTTTGTTGATTTTTAGTCGAGCAATGTGACGCTTGATTTCGTCTTTGTTGGGTGACCTTGATTCTGGACATCTGCGAATGGGTTCCTTGGTCTTGATGGGATTTTTGGGTTGATCGCAATTTAGTAAATTCTTAAATAAATCAGCTAGGATGGTACAATTGTCTTCATTTGAGGTCGCCAGTGTACCGTCCTTCCGCTGAAAGCATAACGACGGAGGTTTATAACCCGTAAGTTTCCTTTTGAATGTTCCGTAGTACTCTCTGGTGTTGTTTCTTTTAAAGTCTTGGTCGATCTTCTCAATATGTAACTTTTCATATTTACGTTTCTCCGCTCGCATCACTTTAGCTGTCTGGGCTCGTTGGGCTTTGTAGGTTTCCCAATTAGTTTGTGATTTTGTTGAGTAATATTGTTTCCATGCATCGAGCCTTTTCTTGAGAACTGAAACACATGTATCATTCCACCAGGCATGTTTCTTACTTCTTTTAATTTCAGAAATTTCCTTGGCAGCCTCGATCAGGCGGTTTTTTGTGTTGTTAAAGTCACAGTCGATTGGTCGAGCCTTTTCCTGGAACTCGGTTACATTCTGTTTGAGTTTATCAGTGTCAAAGCGAATAATTTGTTTGGGCGTCTTGTTGGCGTTTGCAGGGACCGGTTTGAATTTAATTATGGACATGTAGTGGTCTGAGGCCACGTTTATGCCTATTTTAAACTTCACATTCATAATCTCAGGACTGTTTTTCCGAGAGATCGCGGCGTGATCTTTTTGAAACTCCCCGATGGCGTCGACAGGAGATCGCCATGTTGTCTGCTTTCTGGGAAGATGGCGAAAGTGTGTCGACATGATCTGCAAGTTATGGTTTTCGCAAATGGAGACCAATCTCTCACCATATTGATTGGTTCTTTTGTGGGCAGGATAGTTTCTTATACTTGTGTTCTCGACCAAGTTGAGCATTGAAATCCCCCATAAGAAGTTTAACATGGTATTGAGGAATTTTGGCGAGCTTTTCATCCAGTAGGTCCCAAAAGTTATCCACTTCGTCCGGGTCAGATCTGTTCTTGTCATTTGTGGGGGCATGTGGGTTAACTAGGCTGTAGGTTTTGTTGGCGCATTTGATTGTTAATATGGATAATCTGTCATTTACAGGCTCAAAATTTACGACCGACTTAAGGTTCTCACAGCAAACGCTGTTCCAAGCATCACAAATCCATTGAGGACCCTCTTTTGAGCTCTCCTCTTGAAAAAGCGGTAACCTTCAGATTCGAAAGTCTGTACGTCTAGGTAACGTGTTTCTTGTAGGGCAATGATACATATCTGATTTTCATGTAGTGCGTCGGTGAGAGTTTTCAGTTTGCCAATTTGTGTAAGGGTGTTAATGTTGATCGTTGCTAGAAAAGTTTTTGATTTGGTTCTGAGTTTCTGACTGGTTGGGATACACCGAGACGCTCCGACTCGTCTCTCGCATGATGTCGAGTCCAACGAGCTAGAGAAAGGTATATAGAGTGGAAATGGCGCCGCCATATTTGAAGAAGGTTGAACTGGCAGCCGCCATGATATACCCTGTCAAGAGGATGGGATGCAGGGAGGGAGAGGCGTGACTAACGAGGCGTAAGATTAGGCCTACGATGGGCCTGACAATTTAATTTGTACATTGAACGAAAACTAACACAATCATCTTACAAAACAATAAGCTACGTTGCTTGAGCACAGTACCTTGCATGATTCCATTCTCCTTTAAAAGGAAAACGTTTTGTGTACAACTGACGCACCTGTTGACCTCTCACGTTGAGCTGTATTTCTGCAGAAGTGTGAAGCCTGCATGTATAATATTGTTTCACAATTCGCTCTATGAGTGAAGCATAGTGAGGCTTTTCCCCAGGTTCAGTAGCTGTAAATAGATGGTCAGATTTCTGAAACATATAACCCGGCAGCATAGCATAGACATCTGTCTGCAACTTCAGCATGAGATTATTCGTGTTCTTTCGCAACATACACTCATTCTTCCTGATGACACTCTCAGCTGTTTTACATAATTTCACTACATCATTTGATGGATTCAAAGGGCCATCTTTCACGTCTTTCTCTTTAATCAGTCCTTCTTTCTGAACATCTTGACCTGATAAAAGCACTTCTAGGCATTCAATACAAGTAAATTTTTGTAGACACTTCCTGCTATGTACTGAACAACATTTCCTACATACGAGCTCGGTGAATTATAATGTGCACAGTAACCATGATCTGTCTGTCAGCATAGTATCGTCCTTCCCATTGACACCATGAATATTTGCTGTTGCAGTTGTCACAAGTAGGTCACACTCAATAGGCTTACAGTTGGAATTCATGGATGGGCGTACCCTCGCAATTAAACACTTCCTATAAGCTGAATTAAATTGTACTGCAGTTGGATTATTTCTATTTCCACTTCTGGAGCAGTAGGGGGATGATAGGGGTTCTGCCCCCCCCCACCACTACTCCCAATGCGAGCCGATAATTCCCGAACCCGTGGTCGGAGATTCACGAATAAAGTGTCGTTGGACTCGGGCTGACGGGGGCTTTGCTATGGACCACTCATTTCAACCCCTAAATAAAACCTACCCCTACTAGGGGGTGAAATTGTAATTTTTAGTGAAAGTCTCTTTTCAAATACGACACGTATAAGGTGCGCTGCTAAAATGAACTTAAATGTTGTTGCTCATATCACGCATACGTTTTTCTGGCTGCCGCTATGGATGAACATTTTTGTTTTTGTTTTTTACGCATGCGCACTGGGGATTTTTGTAAGAGGGCGAGCTCTTTGAAAAAAAATGATTGATAAGAAGAGGTTTTGATGGTGAGGAGAGAGCCAGATAGTCGCCTACTTTCCTACGAAGTTTGCCGATATGTCTCAAACGCAAGGTCGGATTTGGACGTGTGACGTGTCAAATCGCTTGTCTCGAAGCCCTATACATGTTATTAATAGGTTAAAGTTTTGAGAATGAGGGAAACAGGCTTTTTTTTTGGGGTAAAACCATGATTTTAGACTTTTTCCGATATCTCACGAATGCATGGTCGGATTTGGTCCTATGACGTGTCAAATGGCTTGTCTCGAAACCCTGTGTATTTTGGTAATAGGTTAAAGTTTTTGAGAATGAGGGAAACAGAATATTTTGGGGTAAAACCGTGATTTTAGACTTTCTGTTATATCTCGCGAACCAATCATGCTAGAGGCATGTACGACGGGTCCAAGGACTCGGGGTGATGTCCTCTTTGCTATAGACCACTCGTTATAATTTTTAATAAAATTGGAAACTCGATTTTGGGGTAAACACGTGTTTTTGTGATTTTGCCGATATCTCGCGAACCAATCATGCTAGAGGCATGAACGAGGGGTCCAAGGACTCGGGCTGACGTCGTCTCTGCTATGGACCACTCGTTATAATTTTAAAAAAATTGGAAACTCGATTTTGGGGTAAACACGTGTTTTTTGTGATTTTTGCCGATATCTCGTGAACCAATCATGCTAGAGGTGTGTTCGACAGGTCCAAGTACTCGGGGTGATGTCCTCTTTGCTATGGACCACTCATTGTAATTTTAAAAAAATTGGGAAACGCGATTTTGGGGTAAACACGTGTTTTTTGTGATTTTTGCCGATATCTCACGAACCAATAACGCTAGAGACGTGTACGAGGTGTCCTAGGACTCGGGCTAACGCCCCCCTTTCAAATGTGGTAGATATTTTTTTTCAAAAAAAAATTCACATGGGTCTAACGCCATACATGTTGAAAAAACGTTTTCTTTTTCTTTACCTGTTTATAATGTTTATAAAGCGTGGTGGTTGAGAGAGACAATACGGCTGGGTGTGTGTGTTTCAATGAACCTGTCGCTGACCACGGTGGCCGTGTTCAATAGAACAATCGCTATTTCGGCTGGTCGGTGTATGACAGAGCGAGCGTGCGTTTTTCCTGATATTTTACCTTTAACGTGTAAACGGTGATGAGAACTTGATTCTATGTTGGTCGAAGCGAGTAGAGAAAACAAACTTACAGGAGGTGAATGTCATTTGAGCTTATTGGAAGGCTCCGATCTGACTTGACAATAGGTGCAATGGAAAAAATGACCAAGACGCTTGAAGGTGAAATAATCTGACCATCGTGGTGGCAGGGGAGTGTGAAAGGCATGCACACACATTTGTGAAACCACATGTAGGCTAAACCAGTGACATCCTGTCTTGCTTCGTACGTGACAAAATGCAAGTTCAGGTGACATTTGATCTACCTCAGGTGTTCACCTGGGACGTTATCTGTCCACGTGCGCGATAACTGTTAACAAGTCACATCCTGTTTTGCTTCGTACATGACAAAATGCAAGTTGACGTGAAATTTGATCCGGCACAGGTGTTCGCCTGGGACGTTAGCTGTCCACGTGTCTGATAACAGAATGGTCAAAGCGTGGGTAAAAAAAAGATTATACATGCAACGTAACATATATAAAGACATGTCGTTATCATTTCCACACTCACTTAGGTGACTACCTTTGAACACACTGCGTTGCAAGAAACCCCTGGTCTAGTTTATCAGTTTTGGTGTTGGTGGAAAATACTTAACCTTGTTGTGGGGTAGGTATATATTTATTTATTTATATATTTATTGATTTTTATATAAATACATGCAATTATTTATTGATTAGGTAATTAATGATTTTTATTTATTTATTTGTTTGCAGATAACGTGTATAGCCGATCTGTCGTGTGTCTGTGGGAAATATATATTAAAGAAAGAGAAAGACAGACCGATAGAAAAGAAAACCATTTCCACACTAGCCCACGAGACGGGAATATAGAAAAGCATTACACGTCAAGGTGAGATTTGTTTTTTTATATAATATAACCTGTTTGATTTTGTTTTGTTTATGAAATGCATAAACTATATGGAATGGATATACTTATGGTGGTTTATTTTATTTCTTTTTAGAGTGTTGGAAAACGCTTGACCTTTGTTAATAACCAGGAACGTGTGTGTTTGGGACCATTGTCAAGCAGTCTACAGGTGAAAACTCAGGTGAGAGTGTTCTTTCAAAATAATGTCTTTTACTGCTGAGAATACGTTAACTTGGGAGCCCCTTGAGTCTTGTTTCAAATCACGTGTATGCTCTGGCCGCGTGGTCAATGTTAGAAAAAGTTTGATTCCCAAAGAATTTTTAGAATCTTGTTTTGAAATTTTTAAAATTGAAATTTGTACAGCGCAAAGGTTGCATACGGCTTTAAAGGTGAATACAGAACTGGTGTGCGATTTCGTATATAAAAAGAAGGACGTAGAGCATAAAGATACATTTTATATTTGCAGTAAAATGCAAGAGCTATTCATAGCCCATAATTTGGAACATTGGTATGAAACCCACGTGGTGAATGCCTTGCTATCAAAATTTGATAAACTGCAACAAGGACCGAGTGGTCTAGCCTTAGACAAAATTCATCATTTGCAAATCAACATTTGTCAATTCAACCCGTTGAATGCTGGGTCTAGCTATATTAAAACACCACCAGCAATAGCTTCGAAAAAGGCTGTGGTGAATATTGAAAATTTTGATGATGAATGTTTTCTGTGGGCTGTGGCTGCGTATTTGCAGCCAGCTCAAGATCGTCATGTTAACAGACCAGCAAAGTACAAGGCCAAGTTTGATGAATTGAAACAAACGTTAAATTTAACAAGAGTGTCGTTCCCTATGGACTTAACCGAGATCCATAGGTTTGAACAAGATAACCAGGACTTTTCGTTCATGGTGTATGGCCTTGATGGTGATGAGATTGTGGGTCCTCTTTATGCTACAAAAGAACCGAAACGACATCACATTCATCTTTTATATCAGTCTTACGGAGAGGTGAATCACTATTGCCTAATTAAAAGCCTGAGTAGATTGCTAAGCAGTCAAATGTCTAAATATAAATGTAAAAAGCATATTTGTGATCGTTGCTTGCAATATTTTACAACCCCCATGCTCTTAGAACGTCATAGGGTAGATTGTGTTTCTCAGGAAGCAGTGAGATTGATATTGCCACAAGGGGACAAGGCTGTGTTAAAGTTTAAGGACATTCACAAGCGTGACACTGTCCCCTATTTGGTATATGCAGATTTCGAAGCTCTCACCACACCCATGGCGGGATGTGAACCAGATCCCACCATCAGCTCAACCACACCCATTCAAAAACATGAACCTTTTGCCATTGGATTTAATGTGGTGTGTGCCCATGACCCCACGCAATCCGTTTACAAATACCGTGAGGGGCCAGATTGTGCCAAATGGTTCTTGGATGAACTTGTGAAGTTGGCTCATGATGTACAGGAATTACTGGACCACCCAGTACCCATGAGCCTATCTCCAGAACAACAGCAGCAGTATGAGCATGCCATGACATGCCATATTTGCGAAAAGCCACTGATCAATGCTGAAGACACCGTTCGTGATCACTCGCACTTTACGGGGGAGTTTCGTGGAGCTGCGCATAGTAAATGTAACTTGAACTTTCCAGCTCCTCGTTTCATCAGTGTCTTTTTCCACAATCTGGCGAATTATGACATTCAGTTTTTGATTCGTGAATTGGGTCATGTCAACAAGGGCTCGTTTACCATTATTCCCCAAAACCATGAGCGTTTTACAGCCCTGACATGGAGGTTGGGCGACTTAAGCATTCGATTTTTGGATTCCTTTAAGTTTATGGCATCCTCGCTAGACAGCCTTGTGAATGGCTTGAATGAGGAGGAATTAAAAAATACTAGAATGCATTTTAATGAACCTGAGCAATTTCAATTGTGCATTCGGAAAGGTATATTCCCATATGATTTCTGCAATAGCTGGGACGTGTTAAAGCAAAGAAAACTCCCACCACAAGAGAAATTTTACTCGAAACTAACACGCAGTACCGTTTCCGATGAAGACTATGCACATGCATGTCAAGTTTGGCGAGTGTTTGGCATGAACACGCTAAGTGAATATGCTTTGCATTACCTAAAACTGGATGTATTGCTGCTCACTGATGTGTTTGAAAAATTCCGTGAGTTGTGTCAACACATTTACGGTCTTGACCCGGCTCACTATTATACGAGTCCTGGACTCTCGTTTGATGCCGCTTTGAAATACACTCAAGTGGAATTGGATTTACTCACTGACGTAGACATGGTTCTATTTTTTGAAAAGGGCATTCGTGGCGGCTTTGTGTCACTTAACCAACGCCATGCCGAAGCGAACAATGTCTACATGCCTGATTATTCACTAGACAAACCAGAATCGTACTTAATGTACTATGACGTGAATAATTTGTATGGTTACGCCATGGGTCAGCCTTTGCCCTATGGGAAGTTTGCTTGGCTGACAGAGAAACAAGTGTCAGAATTTGATGTAATGAAGGCTAGCCAAGAAACAGGCTGTGGATATGTGCTAGAAGTGGATATTGAATATCCCTCATCCTTGTATGATGAACATGCCGATTTCCCATTCTGCCTTGAGCAAATGGTTCCCCCTGACAGTAAAGTGAAAATTGAAAAACTCATGGGCACACTTTACAACAAAAATCGGTATGTACTACATATCCAAATGTTGGTGCAATGCCTCGCCCAAGGCTTGGTGTTGAAGAAAGTCCACAGGGGTATTTCTTTTGCTCAAAAAGCATGGCTTGAGCCATACATGCGACTCAACACGGAGCACCGACAAATGGCAACACAGCAGTTTGAAATTAACTTTTTTAAATTAATGAACAACTGCATCTATGGCAAGTCTATGGAGAATGTCCGCAAATACCGTGACATTAAATTGGTGAATGTCTGGGAGGGGCGGTGGGGTGCCCGGCGGTACATTGCCAAGCCAAATTTCAAATCGATCAAAATTATCGATGAGGATTTGGCTACTATTGAAATGAGTAAGACCAGCGTGACCATGGATAAGCCCATTTACTTGGGTCAAGTCATTTTAGACTTTTCTAAATCGGTCATGTATCGATTCCACTATGAGTTTGCGAAACGCCATTTTGAGGACGTCTCCCTTTTGTATATGGACACGGACTCATTCATTTACCACATTCGCCACTGCAACCCCTATGACGTCATGAGGCAACATAGTGACTGGTTCGACACCTCTTGCTATAGCGCTGACAACGTGTTTCAGCTGCCCATAAAGAACAAAAAGGAAATGGGCGTTTTAAAAGATGAATGCGGTGATTCCATTATGACGGAATTCGTAGGTTTGGCTTCAAAAATGTATGCTTATCGCACACTCGACTGTAAGGAAGCCAAAAGAGCAAAAGGTGTAGGTAGGGCAGTGGTAAAATCGCTACGTGTTAATGACTATCTAGCGGTTTTACGCACGGGCAAAGCTATGTCTCATACACAGTGCAGGATACAATCCAGCAACCATCATCTGTATCTTGTGGAACAGAGAAAACGCACCCTCGCCTCCATGGATAACAAACGTGTGTGGGCTGATGACCTGCTCACCAGCCTGCCCTGGGGTTATGATCGCAAGGAGGAGGAGGTGTGATTTCACTGTATAATCGTTTATGGGACATAGCTTTATGTAACTTGTAGATTTAGTATTTTGTAAATATTGGTTTCTGTCATTGTAAATAGTAGATTTTGTAAATAGTGACAACCCACTTGGACCTTTTGCTCTTTAAAAAGTTCTATGCAACCTTATTTAAAAAAAATTTTTTTTTTGATTGGTTAATAGTGTGATTATTTTAACGCTGTACAAAGTTGAGTTTTTTTGTAAATATGAAATAAGTAAGATTTTTAGTAACTTTAATAACTAGTATTTAATTATTTTTCGTAATGTAAATGATAAACTAAAAAGTTCTTTTGGGATGAGTGAGCATGTAGAGAATGTGCTTTTGGGAATAAATAAAGTGGTTGTGTTTGTTTCCAAAGACAGGTGTGAATGTATGAATGGAGAGAGAAAACTGGTGTGTATGATTGACCAGAGCAAACACGATGAGGTAGAGTGGGTGGGTGGGGAGGGGGTAAATGGTCACTTATATACTCATTTTGTTTTAAATAGTTTCGTTTTTCATTGAAATGAGGCAGACAATAGACATTATTTTTGCAAAAACAGTCTTACCTGCAAAAGTCGTAGACCTCGACGTTTCTCCAAACACGCATCAGCACATTGCAGTATTATCAAGGTCAAGCACTCGCATCAACATCATTGTCAAATCTCAACTTTCGACATACACCAAATGGAAAAATGTGAAAACAGCAAAATGGAAAATCCATGTTTCCATATCACCAAAAACGCAAAACTTAAAACGGACATTTTTAAAAACTGGAAATGGCCATTTGTGAAATATGAAAATTCAAAAAACTTTAAACGGACATTGTTTAAAATGTGTCATCAACAAACTGGAAAAATCCATATCATTAAAAACGCAAAACTTGAAACGAACATTTTTAAAATCTGTAAATTGCAAAATGACAAATGGCAGTGTGTGAATTCATTATGTATGAAATGTGTAAAATGAAAAAAATCAGCCATCAACATCACGATTTCTTAAAATTAAAAATAACATAACATCGTGCTCTGGTAAACCTTTGTTTTTATTTCATAACCATAAGGGAATTGACAAAAGAAAAATAGAATACAAACACATCCCAATTCCTCACTCCTCAATGTTTATGTCCATGCATCATCAACTTTCCTTTCATAGCACTCATGACAATTAGGGCTGCCATCCTTTCACCTACTGAGGCATCACTGGATGTGAAACGTTGTTTAGCTTTCTTCAATAACAATTTATCTGCCACATGTCTTGAACCAGGATGACTGTGGCGATAAGAAAGGTCATGTTCCTTGCATGCTTGATCCAAAAGATTAATGGGTACATCACCACGTTGTAAACGTTTTTCGAGACGAGTTCCAGGGCCGCAAAAACGATAACCTGGAAGATGGATTTCGAAAGGTAAGTATTGAATCACTTTGTCAATGACGCCATTGCCAGTACAGGTCTGGCATATCCTTTTCCATCGATGGTAAAAAGGTTTGGTCTTCCTCCTCCTCTGTGGACGATGTTTGTGTTTGTTGTTGTTGTTGTTGTTGCTTTTTCTCGCCATGACACCCGTGGAATGATTCAACAAAGTCTTTACATGGACTTTTATGACCGTGATACAGTTTCACTAGCTGGCAAGTCGCACACTGACGCATAGACGGTATTTTTGCCATGGCCACTTGCTTATGGTGATCGTAATCCGTACAGGGTTGCAATTCACTCAACACAGGATCTTGAGTCCATGATTTTGGTACATGTTGCCAGATTTCTTTGACCGCGTTGGCGGCCACATAATAAATGAACGACTTGGGCAGCGCCAAGAGTTCCTCTTTGGTAAAACTGTCTAGTTTCTTTTTGCACACAAAGAACTTGCCGATGGCTTTGTCCGTAGCATTGCCTTTCTCCATGGTAACACGTGCTGTAGATGTTTACACGTCGCTTGTAGAAATCTCACTGACGTCATTCACAGGTAAATCATGAGTTATAATTTTGTTCAACAACTCCCAGCAGGCATGAGTGGTTAACCAATGAAAGAGATGCCACGCATGTGATAGGGCTGTATGGGTAATGTTGCCACAGGAACAAGTATCCATGAGCGTTTGCAGGGAGGGGCAGCCCAACTCCATGAGGTCGATACATTGGCAGTAAGACGCCAAAAATGGTTGCAACCATTGACGTTTTTCATTACCTTTCACAAATACCACATTGGCCGAGGACAAGTGTGCTTTCATGACCACGTCCAAATATTTATAGGAAATGGTTCCCTGATTCCAGTCTAGTTGCCTATGATTTTCAATCCACTGGGTTTGTTTACGGTCTTTTTCACACAACAAATCAAAAGCATGGGGTGGTTTAAATAGCAAATGCGTAGCTTGTGATATCCAAAACGTGGTACAATCGATCACGGCCACTTGTTTAAATATAAATTTGTTGTCACCAATTTTAAACCCTTGGCAATCCACAATGAGTGTGCGCAACATGTTGACGCTTGTCTGGACCAAGTTCAACTGACGACTGACTGACGATCAAGTGTGATCATGGCATGGACTTACCTGCCATGCTAGTTTCAAAAAAGAAGGTTAGGGTAGGACAGAGGGACATGCAAAAATAAGAATTTAAGAATTACATCATTTTATTATCATAACACGTCTTACAGGCTTTTCTCATTTTGGGATAAGGACGATAGCAACTGATACAACAATATAGTCTCTTGTGTTTGTAACGTCCATAACACCGATGATGTCCCAATGTCTCTAAACTAGACGTTTTTGATGGTGAGCTGCTCACCGAAGCACCATGGATACCATACGGCCCACATGTATCATAACTTGTATTTTTTTCATCACCCAGAGACACAAGTGAGGGATAGCTTGAATGACAGGGTATATTTCCCACTTTCATTCTGCACAGGTAGGGGCAGGTGGGTGACCAGCGCTGATGTTCCTGCATGGGTTCATCACCCTCCTGCCATTGGTCTATGATGATGGGACAAAAGGCACATTTCACTTCATCTCTTGTTTTTAAATAGTAGAATCCAGCGGCCGCCAAGTCTTGAGGGTTTATGAAAGGCACTGGCCATGTGGCAAAAGTCTTGAAACGTTGTTCCTCAGAGTTTAAATTCATGGATGTAACGTCTCTTGAGGCTTTAAAGCAAGACATGACTGAGCGGCTTGACGTGGGTTGAGCTGTTATTTATACACTCGTCACTTGGTTGGACAGTGGATAATAGTTGACTTGTTTGTGATGAATAATCAAACAGTAGGCCGTCGTATTGGCTGGTACATTGTCATGCGTTTCAAAATCTAGTCGAATGTCGATATTGGATGGCTTGACAGACTCTTCCAGGTAAGAACAGTCAAAAACAATCAGTGGTGCTCTTGCCTTAAACGCTTGGGGTAGTAGCATGGGGCCGTTCTCTTTTTGATAATACGACCATCGAAATTTAGAAAACAAGTCGTACAGGGGGCCAAACTTATTTTTTGAAAAATCCAAATCCAGTCCTTCATAGGGAAACACAGCTCCGTTGAGGAAAAGACGTGCATTTCTCAATTGCAGGTGATCAAATTGCGTGGCATCTTTGGTTTGTTGATACTTGCGATTCGTTTGAAAACCCACGATCAGGTAGAGAGGTCTCTCTGTATAGCGAGCTGTTTTTACAGACCAACTGTGTGTGTTGGTGGTGGGCAATAGCGGATACTCATGGAGTGCCCAGCTTCTAAATTCCATGGGTAGAGGCATATCTCTCTTTACCATTTTGAGTATGTCCAGTTTTTTGCTATCTTCGAGGGTCACATGAGGCACTTTCCATAGCAAGCGTTGTAGTTGAATTTTTGAATCGATGGGGGCATTGTCGGCCCCCTTGAGTGCATTGTTATCACTCCTGTCTCTCACTAGATAAAGCACTTGCCTTGCGTTAACCACAATGCGTTGGTGATCTTCGGCAAAGCCTAGAACCAGTTTAAGAGGTAAATATCCAGTAAAGGTCCCATCGGTGTGTACCATCCAGTCATTGGTCGAGTCAGGGCACCAACCTGCCATGCAAAGTGTTTTACCTTCTTCCTCACTATAAGAGGGGTATAGTTTCATGACACTGGAAATGCCCACATTTCGAGTGCTATCCACCACGATATCGTTAATGACATAACGTACTTCAGAAAACAGAAAGGCTAAACCATGGTTGGCCAACTTGGATGTAGTGGGTGTAGAGCCATCGGCTTTGGTGAGCCGACCTTCAATCTGAATAACACTTTCATGCGGTAGGGTGTAAATATCTTGGTTGTTGATAACAAATTGAATTTCATCATTGTTATTGAGTCCAGGTGTTTGAGCTTGATAGGAATGGAGATCAATTCTTACCACTCCTGGTTGCTCCTCGATGTGGTTTGCTATCTCTAGGATAGAATTCATTATGAGGGTTGACGTGGTAACCCAAATGCTGTAAAATCTGCTTGCCTTGAGATGTTAACGTGTATTCACGTGGCAAACAACTAACACTATTCCTAGACGGTGTTGTTGCTTTATACACAAATTTCATAGTGGCTTTAGCACCAACTTGTAAGTCACTGGTGTGGTGGAATCTAGATCAATGAGTTGTTGATCTCTATTGATCAGTCTTAATGTTATATTACTAATACTATCAACAGCCACAGCATGAAAAAGCACCACTGGAGGGTTTTCACGAATAATATACCCATTGGGCGATGTCACAATAAAGTCATAAAGCGAATGCGATGGTTCTTGATTGGTGTACACTTGGCTAATAATATTACACGTCACCGACACATGATGGTCCTCAATGAATTTCACTTCATGGTCCGATTCATGTTTTTTGTTGGGCTCCAACACACGTGGTTTAAATCCGAGTAATGGGCCAATGGAATCGGGGTGTGTTTTAAAGTCAATGTTGAAGGTAGAGAAAATACTGCAGCGATGAGTGTTAGTATTGCCTACAAGTTCAAACTTGTGCGTTCCGTCGAGAAATGACTTTAAACCATAATGATTGATCAACACCACATAAATGTGTTCATAAATATCATCGATCGTGTATCCACCAGAGTTCAGGGTGAGCACAGAATCATCATAGTAAAACTTGTTGTTCACATTTTCACGTATGTTGTATATTCGATTGTACGTTTCAAGAGAAACAAGTCCTAAACCATAGGGTTTTTCACTCAATTCGATAGGCGGGTAAAAGTCTAGGCTGACTTCAGGTCCACGTCCATGCACTGTAAACGTTTTACTTTCTGCCGACATACTGGTGGCGTTTTTGCTTATGCTGCGTCTTATATAAAAAAATTAAACACAAACGTCCACACTGTTGGCTGTTAAACGTTTGCTCACGTTTCACATTATAATATATCTTGATCCTGTTTCCAAAATAGGTCACTAGTTCCATGGGCGGGGGCAAATTCCCAAAACTGTCAAAGTACCATACCGTGGATCCCTCTTTGACATAAGCTACATAATGCGTTCCTGGTCCTCGGTGATCATCCAAATTGACAACAGCACATTCCTGTTTCCAAGGTCGTGGGGGTAATTGGTTTCGCATAAACACACCTCGAAAATGAGAAAGCTTTAGTTGTTTAGCATAGCTTTCCACTTGTTGATGCGTCAGGGCATGTCTCGCTATGGCTGAGGTTAAAAATTTTTTTTTTTTATATTTCGAAATGGTGAAATCCCAAATCCTTGTTGATAAAAGGCTGGCTTTAAATTGGCATTTCTAGCCCCCATGGCAATCGCTTCCATCGTTTCATTGTGTCGCTGACTTTCTTTGAGTTGTTGCTTGCCCTGCTGCGCGGCTTTAATGGTTTTCGCCACTGCACTGGCACCGCCCAAAAGTGAGCCCAGAGCAGCCAAACCAGCAAATAATGCAGGTAAAAATCCCGCTCGTTTGGGAACGGGAATCACTCGCCCTTGGTTTGAAACCTGTCGCCGACGTTTTGGAATAACCTGTCTCTGTGCTGCTCGAAGGGCTTTCCTTATGGTCAATACATTATTTTTTCTTTTTTTCTTTCGCAAGGGCTTGTCCTCGAATGTTGTAAGCCCTGGCTTTGCCAAGGACAAACTCCTTTTTTTAGTCTTTCTCACTGCATACCTTTGTTTCACCATGATGATAATGACCAACAACCTTTCACACGAAAGTTTAAATCACAACTAACGTCAGATGGTTATTTCATGGCTGTATATTCCAATTCCACATAAAGTGGGAAGTCGTTTATGGTTTTTCCCGCTTGCTTTTCATCCCATGTCAACATGAGATAAAAGGATAATTCGTCACCTGCATTGACCATTTCATGGTCATGGACCAACATCCTATGACCATTTATCTTTATTTGTAAATGGTTCTCATCAGGTATGGCATATTTGATGTGAATGGTTCCATCATAGTGTAATCGATAGTGGCTTAAACCCGAAGCAAGCACATAGGTCAAGTGCTGATCATGGACTAGCGGTAAATGGTTTCTGTCATTCACAGGTTTTTCATTTGTCAGATACACTAAAAACACAGATGGGATAAATTTATAAAGCCTTTTCATTTCATGGGTCACGTAACGCTTGGTACAAACATCGTCTTCGTCTTGTGGGTCTTCCACGTGAATAATCCGATGGTGATTAGCGCTATAGCCATTCACCATAAGCTGGGGCACTTTGTCATAAAACTCATACACTTTGTTATCCACATACTTTTTCGTAGTAACGTCTGTAGACACTTGAGGATGTTTTACATGGGTTAACCGCTTTCCCTTAAAGTCATAATCTCCCTGTTTTGTGCGTGGCACTACTGACCTATCCACATAGTGTTTATTAGCAGGATCTGTTTCCTGTTTAGGATCATGTATGAGGACAGGCCTAGCTTTGGCCATCAACGCACGTCCAAAGACATCCATCGTCAACCTGTAGTACCAGTCTACTGTTTCTATGACAAGGTTCGGTGTCCTGTATATAGACAGCCGGCTAGCCTGTCTAAGCCTTAGTTGAAATGAAGATTATTAAGCAGCAAGAGTCATTCCCCGTGGGGGACATGGTTTCCCATCTCTGTCCCACATCACGTGAACAACGCCATGGTTCACTGTTTCCATCTTCCATTCGCTGCATCATTGTGGGGCCTTCCGGCTGTGGAAAGACTAATCTTTTGCTAACGCTCATTACAGCGCCCAATGGTCTGCGTTTTCAAAATATTTATATTTTTGCAAAATCTCTCTACCAACCCCTCTACGTGTTTCTGGATCAAGTCATGTCTGGATTACAAAAAGAGAATATGGGTTATTTTACATTTTCCATGCAAGAAAATGTGATTTCACCGGATGAGGTAAAGCCTGATTCACTCATGATTTTCGATGATGTATCCACTGAACGTCAAGGCATCATTCAAAGCTATTTCAGCATGGGTCGACACAAACATATCGATTGCTTCTATCTTGGGCAAACGTATTCAAAAATGTCCAAACAGTTGATTCGTGACAATGCCAATGTCATTGTTTTATTTCGTCAGGACGAGAGGAACAGTCGTCACATTTATAATGAACATGTGAATCCGGATATGACCTTTCAAATGTTTACAGAATTGTGTGCCAAGTGCTGGAACACTCAACGTCATGCCTGTTTAGTGATTGATAAACAACGTGAACTCAACCAAGGACGCTATCGCTTAGGGTTTGATCATTTTATTGCTATTTAAAGCCCTGTCTCATTCCCCATCAAGTCATTTGTCAAGACACCATGGCGTTAGCAGAGAGTCAATTGAAAAAGCATATTATTAGAGCAAAAAATACTATTCGCCAAAAGTTTCGTCAATTGAAACAATCACGTGCAAATCATGCTTTGTTTATTCAGCAACATTTAGCACCTCCACTAAAAGCCATGTTGAAACCCTCTTTCAAGCCATCTGAAACGCTACCCACCGTTTCACAAGCCACGCAGACGCTGCACGAGGACCCTGAGGAAGAGGAAGAGGAACAGGAAGATTTGACTAGTGTTAGTGAAGTTGAGGATGAGGAGGAACAAGTGTTTACGCCTCAAAAAAAAGCCGCACCCCTTGCAGAGTTTTTGAGAAAAAAGAAATCCTTGGCCATGGTCGAAACACCTTGCCCTTCCAGAGCGTCTCCGTTTTCACAACTCTTGGCCACCCCTCAACATAAAGCTCAACTGAAAACCATTTTAATAAAATATTATGGATCAACATTGGAACCCTATTTCACCGATCTATTTATTGGAAACACAGATACCACGTATGGTGTTCGCTATGAGAATGATAGTTTTAAAATTGGCGATTCATCCATTAAATTTGCTCGTACTAAAGCTGTCATTAAAAACATCAACTATAAATTAACGCCAGGACTGTTAAAGCTGCTCTTTTCTCGGACCCCCTCTTCCCATGATTATACGTCAGAGGATCTTGACAAATATAAATCCATTTTATTGGATACCCATGCCCACAAAAGACAGTATGATCCCACGCAACAAGTGAATGCCAATATATCTCAAAAATATAAAACCATCATTGCAAAAATGTTTCCCACCAGTCAAAGTACTCGTCGTAAAGCATCCGCTTCGGGAGTGACATTTAAACCATTAAAACCCCTTGTGGATGTTACCTACTGGCATAATCCCAATAAGCTCGTCCAGCGGCTACAGTTGTTGCATGCCTCACGTCAAGCTGGCCATACCGGTCACGATTGGGAAATTCAAGAAATTGAACAAGAACTTCGAAATGCCAAAATTATTGTTTAAGCCCTCACCCATTAAAATGGGTATTGCTCACGAGTTGCATCGCCCAGCTAGGCGTCACTATCCGCGACTCAAGGTGATTTCACGAGGTGTGGATGAACTTTGGCAGGCTGACTTGGTTGAAATGATACCCTATGCTGGCGTTAACGATGGTGTACGCTATATGTTGACCGTCATTGATGTCTATTCCAAAATGGCCTTTGTTGAACCTGTGCGTCGCAAGTCTGGTCTACTAGTTACCAAGGCCTTTCAACATATTATTCAACACTCCCAACGTCAACCTCAGTTGCTACAAACTGACCAGGGGAAAGAATTTTTCAACAAGGATTTCTCCAGTTTTCTCAAATCTAAGGATATTCACCATTACACCACGTACAGCAATCTCAAAGCCAGTGTGGTCGAGCGGTTCAACCGAACATTGAAAACCCATATGTGGAAAGCGTTTACCGCTCAGGGCAGTTATCGCTGGTTGGACATGTTACCTGAGCTAGTGTCACGTTACAATGACACCAACCATAGAACGATTGGGACCAAGCCACGTCTCGTAACTAAAAATATTCAGCGATTGGATAAACTGTTTAACCCCATAAAAACAGCCGATCCTAAACGTCACCGACTGAACATTGGGGATTTTGTTCGTGTGAGCAAATTTAAGTCTGCCTTCAATAAGGGCTACACGCCTCAGTGGGGGACTGAACTATTTCGAATTCGTCGAGTCTACTTGGACAGTCCAGTCACCTATTTACTCGAGGACCTCAACCATCAACCCATAAAAGGTAGATTTTATCTCCATGAACTTCAGAAAACAGCATTTCCTCAGCATTATCTTGTGGAAAAAGTGTTGAAACAAAAAGGAAATAAACTCTACGTCAAATGGTTAGGGTTTAACTCTACGTTTAATTCTTGGATCAATAAATTACATGTTGTGTGAACCTGTGTACTTTTTATTTATTCACCCATGTTGTACACTACCTATAGCTCTATGTGTACAGCGCTCCGCGCTTCATGCATGTTCATACATGTTTGTCTTCCCCTTTCCTCCTGTGTTCTCTCATACATTACCCCTCCCCTCTCCCTCCCTTCACCTCCCACCACTACTGTTTGCAGCTCATGCCTCTCTATTGGTTGTGACATCATTCCGACAAGTTGCATTATACTTTTTACTGATTCAGCGATTCCCACGCTTTGAACATTCTCTTATCGTGCACGTGGACAGATAACACCCAAGCGAACACCTGTGCCGGATCAAATTTCACATGAACTTGCATTTTGTCACGTACGAAGCAAGACAGGCTGTAACTTGTTAACAGTTATCGCGCACGTGGACAGATAACACCCAAGCGAACACTTGTGAAAGATCAAATTTCACATGAACTTGCATTTTGTCACGTACGAAGCAAGACAGGATGTCACTGGTTTAGCGTGCCTGTGGTTTCACACATGTGTGCACGCCTTTCACACTCCCCTGCCACCACGATGGTCAGATTATTTCACCTTCAAGCGTCACCTGTTGTCAAGTCAGATCAATGCCTTCCAATAAGCTCAAATGACCTTCACCTCCTGTAAGTTTGTTTTCTGTACTCGCTTCGACCAACATAGAACCAAGTTCTCATCACCGTTTACACGTCAAAGGTAAAATATCAGAAAAACGCACGCTCGTTCTGTCATACACCGACCAGCCGAAATAGCGATTGTTCTATTAAGCATGGTCCTTGTGCTAAGCGACAGGTTTGGTCAAACACACACACTCAGCCGTATCGTCTCTCTCAACCACCACGCTTCATGAACATTATAAACAAGTAAAGAAAAAGAAAACGTTTTTTCAACATGTACGGCGTTAGGCCCTTTGTGAATTATTTTTTGGAAAAAAATATCTACCACATTTGAAAGGGGGGCGTTAGCCCGAGTCCTAGGACACCTCGTACACGCCTCTAGCGTTATTGCTTCGTGAGATATTGGCAAAATCACAAAAAACACGTGTTTACCCCAAAATCGCGTTTCCCAAATTTTTTAAAATTACAATGAGTGGTCCATAGCAAAGAGAACGTCAGCCCGAGTCCTTGGACCCCTCGTTCATGCCTCTAGCATGATTGGTTCGCGAGATATCGGCAAAATCACAAAAACACGTGTTTACCCCAAAATCGAGTTTCCAATTTTATTAAAAATTATAACGAGTGGTCTATAGCAAAGAGGACATCACCCCGAGTCCTTGGACCCGTCGTACATGCCTCTAGCATGATTGGTTCGCGAGATATAACAGAAAGTCTAAAATCACGGTTTTACAACAAAAAATTCTGTTTCCCTCATTCTCAAAAACTTTAACCTATTACCAAAATACACAGGGTTTCGAGACAAGCCATTTGACACGTCATAGGACCAAATCCGACCATGCATTCGTGAGATATCGGAAAAAGTCTAAAATCATGGTTTTACCCCAAAAAAAAGCCTGTTTCCCTCATTCTCAAAACTTTAACCTATTAATAACATGTATAGGGCTTCGAGACAAGCGATTTGACACGTCACACGTCCAAATCCGACCTTGCGTTTGAGACATATCGGCAAACTTCGTAGGAAAGTAGGCGACTATCTGGCTCTCTCCTCACCATCAAAACCTCTTCTTATCAATCATTTTTTTTCAAAGAGCTCGCCCTCTTACAAAAATCCCCAGTGCGCATGCGTAAAAAACAAAAACAAAAATGTTCATCCATAGCGGCAGCCAGAAAAACGTATGCGTGATATGAGCAACAACATTTAAGTTCATTTTAGCAGCGCACCTTATACGTGTCGTATTTGAAAAGAGACTTTCACTAAAAATTACAATTTCACCCCCTAGTAGGGGTAGGTTTTATTTAGGGGTTGAAATGAGTGGTCCATAGCAAAGCCCCCGTCAGCCCGAGTCCAACGACACTTTATTCGTGAATCTCCGACCACGGGTTCGGGAATTATCGGCTCGCATTGGGAGTAGTGGTGGGGGGGGGCAGAACCCCTATCATCCCCCTACTTGGAGCGAATAGAAGAAAAAAATAGCTCTAAGTGATCCTGACTCAATCTGCGAGTTAATAAGTATCTCAATACAGAACTTTGTCCCCACACGTACGTTTCTGCTAGTTGTATCACACTTAAGAGATCAATAATCTTTCTGCTGGAATCGCAAATAAACCTTCCATCTGAAATTTCTGAGAAGAAAGAAAGAAAGAAAGAAAGAAAGAAAGAAAGAAAAAATAAAAGATTAGTAGAGCCTGTTACTTTTCCCATAATTAGTTCAAAACAACGAACTAGAGGAAGTATACCTCGTTGGCTTACGAAGATTGATATTTGAACAATATATTTTATTTTATAGCTTGCCACGGTGGGTGAGTGGTTATCGTGTCGGATTACTAACCCCAAGCTTGCAGGTTCGCTCCTGGCCGTAGTAGGTGTTTTTTAAAGGCGGTAAAAATCACGATACGCATGTCATACGATGTTGGCATGTTAAAGAACCCATTTGAATTCAGTAGGCCGTGTTCATAATGGAAAAATTAATCTCGGGATTTTCCGGCAACACTAAGTTCCTCATCTCTCTACTAGAAAGCGCTATAATGTCAAGGAACTTAGTTATCTAACCACCTTGACTTTCATAGTGCTTCAAGGAACAAAAAAATCGACATGCAAGCTACCCTCTGGGTGTCAAATAACAAAGCTTGCACCCGGCACCCGAGGCCATACGATATTATTATTAATTATTATTATTATGGCTCACAACTATCTTTGCTTATATTTTAAGAGGAAGTATACCTACAGCCTACTGATATAAAGGTCTTCTGCAACAATGCTACCGTATCTGAATGCGAGTGTTCTGTAGTTTCCTGGAAACTACGCTTCTTCGGCGAAGATCTACAGGCCTGCTTCTTCTGCAGATGTGCAGGAAAATTGAAAATTGTAGGTACTGCATTAGCTAGTAGACGTCGCCTTTCATTTGCTACATACCGGTACATATATTTATCTTCAAAGTGTAGAGAACATATAAAGCTGTATCTCGTGGGGTACCATATATTGCCTTTCATGTTGGAAACCCATTGTTTTGTTAGTTCCTGGTTCTGCAAAGGGAATATGAAATGTAAATATCACACAAACTTAAACTGCTGCATCACGTTTTCGTAAAGGGTCTACTTCATTAATTTATGAATTTGGATGACATTTCTTACCTGAAATACAACACTCCTGTTGTCTTATAACTCCTATTCGTACAATTGAATGACGAACACACTGATGGCATGGTCAATGTATTTTTAAATACATTTCATTCAACACATGTTCCCGCTCAACGAGAACAATCACAACAAACTCTTGTCAGACGACGTTCTGAATCATGGCCGCCTTAACTCAGGTTGCCTCCGCCCAGAGCGCTGCTACGCGGCTCCTTGCCTCTCTATATACCTTTCTCTAGCTCGTTGGTCGAATCTCCCCCCAGAATCCGAATGAGACTCGTTCGTCGCAGGTTTCACGACGAGGGATTTATCCGAAGACTTACCCCCTGAGGTAAAATAAATGTTTTGCCAACATGCTCACTTGACTTGAGTTTGTTTTGGACGCGTACGCATCCATGTTGCAACTAAGGTTGTTAGCCCTAGAGGTTGCCTCAAGGTGATTTCTGGCTTCTCTATACTACCAAGGCTTCAAGCTTGGGAGTCCCCCAACACTGATCGGTTCGTCGACCCAGCTTCCCGCTGGGATTGGTTACCCAACCTTCCACTGGGTTGCTCGACTTAACAGGGGTACCTCGTGTAGGTTACATGCTGGGGTTGGAGTGAAAGAGGCTAAGTTGGATTCTCTTGCTGAATCCAATAGGTTCATGTTGCAGATGTTAGCAACGACGTATTTCACTCCCATTTGCCAGAGTCAAAATGACTCCTCCCAGGTTTATTCCTGGGACCCAATTTATATATATATAATCTTTAAATTACAATTTTCTAAGTTTTATTATTGATGTCCAGATATAGCATACACTTTGTAACCCAGGAATTTGTCAATTAGTCTTGTATTTATTTACGTATGGTACTGTAATTATTATTGATCCATTGATATTTGATGATTTTGAATTGCTCACTTATTTAAGGAGAGAGATTTTATGGTCTGTGTCCCATGCATCAAAGTCATACAAGTTATACCAAGTTGCGCTCGTCTTGAGATTGCCTTCATTCGAACGAGATGTTCGAACACTACCTACGGAAAATAGAGTTTAATTGAGATTTAACACGCACATCGTGAACAAAAGTCTATGTGTCGTGGTTGAAATCAAATCCAGACAGAAATCCGGGAACCCATGGGACTCCACAGGCTTTTGCTGTGATTAAGAGCTCCGATTATTATTAGCCTATGGTACAACACAAAACAAACAACATAAACAATATACATACATACAATAGGTAACACATTACTACTTTAACAATCATGCAAGGGAAGGGGTGTTCAAAGATTAATGTCTAAATTTCTAGCCATCTTATGGCTTCAGTAGAGGCTATTACAAAGTCCTGTGTTGATCCAGTGAATGCCCTACTAATACACTCAGTGATAATATTGTTCATAGTCTGTCTAACTGCTCCACAATCACAGGTTGGGGAAGATAGCAAACCCCACTTAAACATCATTGATCCGCATCTCCCGTGGTTAGTGCAGACTCTGTTGAGAGTAACCCATGTCTTACGGGGAAAATCAAAGCCTGCTGGCATATCTTGAATGTTGAACAATGCCTGCCATTGCATTGGAGATATGCTGTTCCACTCTTGTTTCCAATCAGCTTTTGGATCATAAACCTTCCTATAGTCCAGGACACCTTAAATAAGTTACTAGAAAACCAACATGGCAGCCACATTTGGTGTTGCCAACTTACATCATTTAACACCAAAAAGTCAGCACACACATCCATGTAACACGTATCGCAAATAATCCAAACTAAGTAAAGGCTCTTTTACGAAAATACGTTTTACATGAAGTTGTGAAGCAGTCCTTGCTCAAGTTAGGGACATCTTTGTCATCAGTCCTCGACAGTAACTCTTAAGCAGTATTATGATAGTGAAGTTAACTTAAATAATCTCTTCTAGATTGATTTTTAAAGCATCATATAAAATGCATAAGAACAGAAACATTAATACTTACTCAATTATTTTCGCCAGGGAGCTAAAGATGAGCATGTTCATTTTTTCTTATAGGCTATATTTTTATAATTAGTCCAAAAATGCAGACCATTCTGTTTTAAGATGAGTGTGCAGAGAAGGATTTAGGAGTAGGAGAGAAATATAATAGTAGGGTACATATTAGCTTATTATTTCTTTATTTTTGATAAGTACCGTACTCATTTCTTGCATGTATTGGCAACTCAAACTAACACTTGGGGCGCTGCGGTCGGTCTGGATAAGTAGGGTAAAAATACTTAATAACACGCGTTTGATATGGAACACTTTTTATTTTTCGGTTATAATCAGTAAATGTGGTCCCTAAAATAATGAGTGTTGTTTTTGATTGTATATTGTATAACTGTGCGATACACGTGATCTAATTTGGTGTTCCACTGGATTTTATGTGTCAATTGCATATTATCAAGCATCGGTTGTCTGCTGGTATCTGTTTTTGAGCAGTTCGAGTCATGGCGCTGTTACTTTAAAAGCTATATTTGAGTTTGCTCACTGTACCATAGACTGTAGAAATTATTTGCTGCTTGGTAGGGCGAAGGGGTGAGTTTAACTTGTATTAAAGCTCGGGGGACACAGGAATTGCTTGATTTAGATGGTTAGCTGGTGGGTTTGGTGTAGAATATCGGACTGGTAGCAGGTTCTCGCAGAGTAGATATTTACCCTGCGAAGTCAAATTAGGCCTATATGACTCGTAGTGGAATGGCTCGGATATCGCAGAGCGAGGTGATGGCGGTTGGTAGGGTAATTGGAAATGAACTAGGGAGGGGGAAGGATACCTGACTGATGAAGCTTGACTGTAGTCAGCTGGTGTAGGCCTAGCTGTCTTGGTACGGCTTGGCTCGGCGTAAACAGTGAACAACCCGTCCTGTCGTCAGTGAGTGTAGTGGTGAGTGGTCCAACCCGCTCCTGTTGCCCGTATTTATTTGGTATCGTCACCTTTTGGCTATTGCTATTTACATCTTTTGGAAAGTGATGAAAACTTATATCCGCAGCCCTCTTTTATGCATCGACTTACAGCCGTAAACTGAGTAATATACGTTGCTTTTACTCATTTTACACTCCATCAACGAGTAAAACTTATTACTTATGTATAAAGACACGAAGAAATTACCTCGATCTGCTTACGAATACAAGAAACCATATACAAACAGTCACCACGTGACAAATGTACCCTACTTGGTAAGTTTCTAATTTTTACCGCTAGATTTCATATCAGATAGCTGGAGTTGCCAATAGGCCTACATATATGAAGGCAGAATTGAGACAAGCTGTTGAAAGCCTGTTGGAAAATCCCTATTGAGATGCAAGAAGATGGTTGATCCAATGCTTAGGCCTAAAACCATTCGAACTAGTCGTGGATTTTAGGGGCATTAGACTAATGACAACTCGAAGATTTCGTCTTGGAATGGTAGAAAGCAGCAGTTGGTTGATTTTGGGGCTTTGTGACATCATGGTCATATAGATCTGTGTACTTGGGCATGTGGAATTTGTCTGATAACCTGTGTTATTGTGATGGCTGGATTAGTGTGTGCATTTATTATTCAGATGAGGATTGGGAACGAGTTGGCCATGGCCTTAATTTAGGAACCATCCCGGCATTTGCCAGGAGTAGAAGCAGGGAAACAACTTCCAAGATGGCTAAGATAGGAATCAAACCCTCCTTTTCTCAGTTTTGCCTCATGAGGCTGAGTGTGCCTTGTTCCATCCCTCAGACCAAAATTAAAATTTCTTGGCAGAGCTGGAAATTGAACCTGGACCAAGTGCCAAAAAAATGCTAGCCGCACAACGCGAGATGGTTGGTAGAATAGTCTCCTGACCTCTCATCAACCGGCACATTAAAAGCCACTTGTAGAAAATTCAATTAATTCACTGAGAAATTGACGAGTTAAGTACAAGCGTTGAAAGGCAAGCTTTATCGACGGAGTAATATCTTGAAAATTATTATTATAAGGTACCAACACAAAACAATTTTCTGTGGAGAGCTGAGATATTTAAATTGCGAGAGCGGAATATATGAGAGGGAATTGAACTGAGGCAGCGTTGTCGCGAATGGGTACGTCCTCTACACTTCCACTCATTTCTACATGATCATAATAATAGCATTATCATGACACATACAATACATAGTGTTATCACTGACCGAGTTCAAGTGCGCCCCGCTGTTGGCCAGCGCTAGTGGTGCAGACCCCCAACACTACAGTCAACCGCAGTCAGCTGTTCAAAAATGGGATACGCGCTGGCCTGCGTAAACCTCTTTACGAAGGCTGCGGTTACGCTGATTACATCAAATTTTCAGCCTGCCTTCAACCAAAAATGTTCAAGGCAAAACGACATACGTAATAGAGGTAACACTTCAGGAGTGATGAACCAAGGAGAATACTTAAATTAGCCTAAATACCTTGTGTAATGATGAATAATAATTATGGAAGTGATGTCCTAATAGATGTTTTCTCCTTCACTGTCTGTAACCCACCCGCTATGCCCTTTTATAAAATGACATATACTGTAATGAAATTTCAGATTAATTCTGTACCATGTAAGTTATCACTCTTTTTTCTTTTCGCTTTCACTTTGATAATATATCATTTTCATACCTTATTTCATCTTTTGGCGGGAGGGGGGGGGGGACATTATCAATTGTAACTACTAACCTTGATCACTTCTGCACTGGATATATGTGCTAAATCACTTAAACATGTGTTTTTATTTATTGTATATTTAACAACCGCAGCCATGTTCGACAGCATATTTGGTATGTGAAACTGCCGCAGTGAGCGATCACATTGACGTCATTAGTTACCAACATATCCGATACTAAATAGGCCTACATTAGACGACACATGTAATGTTGTAATTATGTGAGAAAAAGAAATAAACGAGCTCTTCTTGGTTAGACGACTGACTGGACGAAACCATTGGTCGCTAGGCCTACTTGGTTAGACGACTGTCTGGACGAAAATTACCGATTGCACTACAAGCAAGGAGGTCTGGGCATAAGCCCCAGGTTAGGTTTGTTTTGTACACACATCAAAAAAAGTTTTGCATCACCTCGGTTCCAAGAGTTCCGGAACCTTTAAATACAAAGGGAATAGAGATCAACACAAACAACATTTCAGCTCGTTTTATTGCTCATGAGACCCACACATTGCATGTTGTACCATCATACAGCTAGACTTTCAGCATTTGTGGTCCAGATTGCAGTACACACCACTACCTCTAATACCCAGTAGCACGTCCTCTTGCATTGATGCATGCCTGTATTCGTCGTGGCATACTATCCACAAGTTCATCAAGACACTGTTGGTCCAAATTGTCCCACTCCTCAACGACAATTCGGCGTAAATCTCTCAGAGTGGTTGGTGGGTCAAGACGTCCATAAACAGCCCTTTTCAACATATCCCAGGCATGTTCGATAGGGTTCATGTCTGGCGAACATGCTGGCCACTGTAGTCGAGCGATGTCGTTATCTTGAAGGAACGCATTCACAAGATGTGCACGATGAGGTCGAGAATTGTCGTCCATGAAGACAAATGCCTCTCCAATATTCTGCCGATATGGTTGCACTATGGGTCGGAGGATGTCATTCAGGTATCGTAAAGCCGTTTCGGAGCCTTCCATGACCACCAGTGGCGTACGTCGGCCCCACATAATGCCACCCCTAAACATCAGGGAACCACCACCTTGCTGCACTCGCTGGACAGTGTGTCTAAGACGTTCAGCCTGACCAGGGTGCCTCCAAACACGTCTCCGACGATTGTCTGGTTGAAGGCATATGCGACACTCATCGGTGAAGAGAACGTGATGCCAATTCCGTGGGGTCCATTCAGCATGTTGTTGGGCCCATCTGTACCGCGCTGCATGGTGTCGGGGTTGCAAAGCTGGACCTCGCCATGGACGTCGGGAGTGAAGTTGCGCATCATGCAGCCTATTGCGCACAGTTTGAGTTGAAACACGACGTCCTGTGGCTGAACGAAACGCATTATTCAACACGGTGGCATTGCTGTCAGGGTTCCTCCGAGCGGCAATCCGTAAGTAGCGGTCATCCACTACAGTAGTAGCCCTTGGGCGGCCTGAGCGAGGCCTGTCATCGACAGTTCCTGTATCTCTGTACCTCCTCCATGTCCGAACAACATCGCTTTGGTTCACTCTGAGACGCCTGGAAACTTCCCTTGTTGAGAGCCTTCTTGACACAAAGTAACAATGCGGACGCGATCGAACTGCGGTATTGACCTTCTAGGCATGGTAGAACTACAGACAACATGAGCAGCGTACCTTCGTCCTGGTGGAATGACTGGAACTGATCGGCTGTCGTACCCCCTCCGTCTAATAGGCCCTGCTCATGCATGGTTGTTTACATCTTTGAGCAGTTTTAGTGACATCTATGAACAGTCAAAGGGACTGTATCTTGGATACAATATACACAGTCAACGTCTATATGCCGGAGATCTGGGAACCGAGGTGATGCAAAACTTTTTTTGATGTGTGTATATAGAACAGTATTTACCACTGTAATGAAAGCTGATCGCAAGAATTTCATGTTTCGAACTAATCGTCAAAACCAGCGCCTCACTGCCTAAAAGTTATTGGTCTAGGCACAAACCATGGGTTTGGATAAAAATTATTGATGCGTGTCTACACCCACTGTGCGTGACAAAATCCAGGGGTGTTTGTATGGCCTAATTAATTAACAATTATTGGTCTAGACAAAAACAGCTTGCACAATCCATTGCGAACTGGTTCAAACTTGGCGCTATTTTGTTTCATGGTACCGCGCTTATACAAAGTAGTCCCGTAAGTGTGGGATTGGCAATACTGTACTTGTGCATAATTAACAGCGAAAATGGCAGACTCAGCTGGAATTCCATCTATATAAGTCGTGATCCTATTTGGGACATCCTGAGATCTGAAAAATGCACACTTTGTCACGAACCTGGAAGTAAAATGGATATGGGGCACCTGCCACATTGCAACAAACTTGATGTGACTGCTAGAACTTCAGGAAACCTCACATAACTCTATTGGAATGCAAGAAAGCTGATGGATTGGAATCTGGGCTAGCCATAAGAAACAACAACAATGCTTTAATATGAAAAATTGAGGTAGCGCGGGCCGCGTTAGCTAATATATAACACCCCCGGTTTTTGT
The DNA here is from genome assembly GCA_946902985.2 of Meconema thalassinum. NCBI lineage: Eukaryota > Metazoa > Arthropoda > Insecta > Orthoptera > Tettigoniidae > Meconema > Meconema thalassinum. The sequence continues at coordinate 199,998,136 of OX336395.1, forward strand.
CATGCACAGTGGGGGTAGTCAAGCATCAATAATCTTTATCCAGACCAATGGTTTTGCCTTTTATTTCATTATTCACGTGTCGTGAATTTTAAGGATGTCCAAGCTGTGTAGTATAGGCCTACGAGATCTATGAAATTTTTAGTTTTCTATTACAGTATAATGTATAGCCTACAAATATCGTTACCTGTGTGCTACTAATTCTAGCGCAGCCATCACAGCATACAGTCACAATCATGTGCGATGCAGGTGTATAAGCCACTTTCTACTTTCATTCAGAATTAATAATACAAGTAGGCTATAGCTGCGACCAATATTTATAACTTATTGCAACCAGTGGCTTCGCCCAAACCGTGTCATCTAACCAAGTAGCGAACAATGACTTTGTCTCACCCAACATTAGTAGGCCTACATCAGTAATTTTCACCCAGACATTCAGTGGCGCAGTAACTTATGTCGAGAACTAAATGAGAGCTATGAGATATTGTTGGTATTCTCTGAAAATTTGCATATGTGACTCGAGCGCAGTGCATATACCATGCACATGTGAGTATATGGCTCTTCAGAATGATGATTGATTCATGTTGCACAACCCTTGAAGTTCGTTGAAGGGCATCACACTACTCTGTCGCAACCATGACTGAAACAAATAAAAATAGGCCTAATATAAATATTTTATCTGCCTTCTACTAAGTAGGCTATAGGTCAGTAGCCAAGTACATAAGTTATAAGCTTCATAAATAATCACCAATACATTCACTATCACCAACCGAGTGTGAATCATAGACTAGGCCTACTTACAAGCTTATGAGTTACATGTGCAATGTATTATAATATTATGGCTGACGGCATTTGGAATTCGAGAATAATATACATTACTATATTAGAAGGCGAATTGAACCTAAGTATACATTCCCGAGAGAGAACTTACATAGGCTATATTTTAGGTTATGTTTGAATTAGGCCTATACGGAAAATGCAGTCGGAAGACTATTTCAAAATTTCCAAAGACCATTATGGTTTTTTATTACGTTATTTGTGCTCTGACTGAATATAAAAATAAATAAAACAACGATTAAATAACTCTGTACTTTAAATTGTGTAGGTCTAGGCTAGGCCTACTTACTTAAACTGTAGTGTTCTTTGTAGAGTTACTCCAATCCATCTCCAATCTTGTTCTCGTATTTTTAGGCGTCATGATGAAATCTAAATAAGAATTTATCAAAAAATTAATTAAATAAAAGCTTCGAAACATCTCAGACAAGTGGATTTGACACACACATATCAAGAGTCTATAATAACTGTATAAACTGTTTTAATCGATGTATATTACTAGTACTTACCTTGTACAACTTGTTACAACTTCATTAGACTTGAATTTCCAAAGAAAACTGTGAAATTATTTAAATAATAAGTCATTAGTTACAGTCGTAATTATAATGTTGGCTGACTTTGTGAAAAATGCATTCTGGGAGTTATTGCCAGAAACATGTCAGCAACTGTGACGTACGGAATTTTACTGGTATTATGGTCTTTGAAGATGGCGGGATTTTAAGCAGGGTTGGCGACAATGTGCTCGCACCTGAAAACAACTTACCTTCAAGAAATGCAACCATAAACCAACATTTACGTCGGCATAGGGGACGGCTGTTAATGTTGCCTACCCTGTCTTGATCTAGTAACTCATTTAAGCTGTCCCGGACTATAGCCAGTTCCTGTGTTGTTTGAACAGCTGGAGATCTTGACTTGAGACGGCTACATCTGATCCTAGCATCTTCATGAATGGGGAGTTCAGGACTGGCCAATATCTTGTTGTATTCCCTGACCAAGTTGTTCAGTCTCCTAATTCTAGGCGGTTCTATGTGACTAAGCACAGGCAACCAGAAAAGAGGGGTAGATTTTATTGTGCCACTAATAATACGCATTGTCTCATTCAGGACTGTGCCCACCTTTTTAACATGAGAGCTGTTGACCCAAACTGAGGTACGGTACTCAGCTGTTGAAAGTACCAGTGCCATCGCCGAAGTACGCAATGTAGTTGCAAACGCTCCCCATGTGGAGCCAGCAAGTTTGTGGATGATATTGTTACGTGTCCTTAATTTGGCTGCTAGGTTGGTTAGATGCTTCCTGTACGATAACGTTCGGTCAAGAGTAACTCCAAGATATTTGGGGTTGGCATTATGAGGGAGAGGGCCTCCATTAAGAGACACTGTCAGGGTGGAGTTCACTTGCCGGTTGTTTAAATGGAAGAAGCAGGTTTCCGTTTTACTAGAGCTGGGCTTCAAGCACCACTTTTCGAAGTATTAGCATAGGCCTTCCAGGTCCGCATTTAAAGTTCTCTCTATCACATTAGCATCCGTATGTCGAGTAACAATTGCTAGATCATCAGCATAAGCAAACTGACGAGAGCTGGTAGTAGGTGTGTCCACAATATACAGATTAAACAATAATGGAGACAGGACAGATCCTTGTGGAAGACCATTATTGAGTACCCTTATTTTACTGTGGTTTTTAATGCACAACTACCTGGATTATTCTATTTGAAATCATATTGTTAATCAAACGTGACATTTAACTGCACGTTGTCAGTTTAAAGAACTTGTACACAATACCTTCTCTCCACACTGTGTCGTAGGCAGCTGTTAGATCAATATACACTGCCCCACTCTTTAATCGATTTTCAAAATCTGTCTCAATGTGTGTTGTCAAGGCAAGCACCTGATCTTCACAATTACGTTGAGGAACCAGCCTGCTCGATGGGAATGCTTTTACAAATTAAGGGGCTTATTCTATTATAAATAAGTCGTTCCAGGAGCTTAAAACAAACGCTCATTAAGGCGATTGGTCTGTAGATTTCAACAGAATTTGGAGGTTTACCAGGTTTTACGGTAGCTAGAATCTTAGTTCGTTTGAACTCGGAAGGAAGTTTACTTGTTTGAAGGATGTTTGAAAAAAACTGCACTAACCAATTCCTTACATTCTTTCCAAAGTGCTTCAGATGAGAAGCCACTTAAGATTTCCGGGACTGGTGTAACTACTCCAGTGGAATTCTTACGCGATGTAAAAGATTATTTAATCGAGACTCGGGTGACACCGGAGAGGGAGCTCCGGATGGTCAAGAGGCTGTTGAAAGGACAGGCACTGATATGGTTTAAGGAGTTTCGCTCCACATTTCAGGATTTCGAAGAATTCAAACATGCACTTATTAAAAGATTTTGGTCACCGGAGATGCAGCAGAGCATAAGACCAGAACTTAACTCTAAGCGTTATGCGTCCTCAATGCCGACTAAATATGCCAACTACTTTACGTCACAACTCGCGAGGTTGCAATTTTTACAGCCCCCATTGCCAGAGGATGAGTTGATCCACGCAATAACGAGTCAATATCCTTCTGATGTACAAAGGATCCTCATTGCTCCGGGCGTTATCACCTTCAAAGCTTGAGGCGAGGTGTTGCACAAATTAGACCACACTAGCGCGCAATTACCGGTTAGAACGACAGACGCACGTATGAATGTGCTAATTTTGGATCAAAACGTACAGGCGGGAAGTGGTTTGACGGATGAACACCATAGAGGCCCGGACCGAGGATTTTTCCACGGGAGAATAGGATGCCAAACAATCTTAGGAGAGGACGACCATATGACCAGGATAGGAACGATGGTTATAATCGTGGTCGGAACAATCGTGGATATCGACGTGGATATTGGGGAAGGAATAACTAGGGTTCTGGAGACCGGAGATATGAAAGGAATGATAACCGAAGCGAATTAGACGCAAGATATGTTGAGAGCCAGGAATATTTAAGGCAACTTAAGAATCAGGGTGTGCAAAACGCTAATAACCAAAATAGAGCTTGTGCGGAGGAACTCCGCAAGTAAGAGCGAAAAAAAACACGCTGATCTTGGACCGACATCAGGAACAAGGGGCGTGGCAAATGTAAAAACAGATTATATTACCAAAGTAATTAAGAGGCAGGCAACTGAAGAAGAGCTACTCCATGATCCGTGCCGACTAATGATCCATATAAGGAACCAACTCCCGATTATAAACGTGACTGTTCCCGGAATCTAGGCGAAAACTCTAATTGACACCGGGGCCATGATTTGTGTTGTATCACAGAGTTTGTATGAAGAACTTCGTCTCAATGGTGATATAAATGCTATACCAGTATCAAACGTGTAGGTGGGAGGAATCTTTCCAGATAAGTCAGTACGATGTAGGATCCAAGTTATGTTGGAAATAGTCATCGGGGGAAAAAGTTCGTACACATCTTTCTTGTCTTGAAGGACATTGGTCATGAAATGATTATTGGGGCAGATTTTTGCGAGCGATTTCAAGCCGTGATTAATTTGGACCATAATGTTGTTCGTTTCCGTGAAGCAATAGATGTTGAATTTTTGAGAGAAACGGATACCTGGACGGATGAACAAATTAGTGACGACATATTGACGGAGATTATTGAGACACTGCAGATGGTTTCGGTGCAGGAAAAGCGGATACCAGGCTTGGAGAAGAAGTGGAGCGAGGGACTCCAGGAGTTGACCACCCGATTCGAGTCTGTTTTTGATTCTCAACCGGGAGAAATTAAAAATCTTGAATACGAGATTATGGTTACTGATTCCTCTCCATATCAACGGAAGGTATATCCGGTTGCTCTCAAACATCAAGCCCAAGTACTAGAGTTAGGGTTGCCAGATTTCAAGAATGAGAAAACGGAACATACGTCCCAAAACATTGTTTCTTATTAATCAAGGTTGTTAAATGTTGCAATAAATAATACACATATGTATTAAATAAGCATTACATAAACAAATATACAAAATTTAAACTAAATATTGCTGATATACCATATAGGCCTATGACAGCAACTTACAAATGCTTTTCATTTGAACGACTGTTTGCAAGGATTTTTTATTTGTGAGTACCTTCTGATAAAATTCACTACAATTTTCGTCATAATTGTAATATGTGAACAATTCTTGTTTTATCAAACTAATGGAGCTTCTGTTTCTATCATCTCTCCATTTGATATACATGACAGAAAAAACTCTCTTCGTAAAAGCATTGGAGGGAAAAATGATGAGTAATAATTTCACAAGGACTAAGATATTCCTTAATTTTGTTGCATTAATAAATCTATAACATGTACCCATCTATCCGACACAGACATAGAAATCATTTCCTCTTTCAAACTTGCACCTTTATCACCTGGAAACAAGCTAGATATTACAATCAATTCTGAAGCGGGACATTTGAAAATTGTTGTGATATTGAATATATTATCAGATTAACCAAAAAACGGAATATTTGGCGTTCCATTAAAGATTAAAACGGAACGCGGAACAAAACAAGAAAAAAACGGAATTGTTCCGGGTAAAACGGAACGTCTGGCTACCCTAACTAGAGTTGACTCAAGCGATGGAGAGGAATGGGATTGTTCAGAAGATGCCTACTCCATGCCTTTATCCACGGGCTATTGTTGCAAAACCAGACGGTAGTCTGCGATTATGTTTAGACGCTAGAGCTTTGAATAAACAGAGTGTCTACTGGAAGTATGAAGTAAAAATTAGTTACTTTTTAGCTACCTCTTATTTCACGACGTCTCTGCGATCTACAATCAGAGGAGCTCATCGTGCGTACGGCCACTGACATCGTAATGTACAGGCCGTAAGACTCCTACTGTGACGTCACGCCTAGGGTGGTTATAGTCACAGCAGCAAGTCACATAGCTCCTTTCACACGCAGTCTCTTCAAACCCAATATAAATTACGCTCCCGCTTCAAGACGTAGAAAAATAGCAATACTATTGTACAGCCTCCCAGGGGTATGCACCCCTTGGAGACCATCCCCCCATCATCTGCCTAAATCTCCTAACGGGCAACCCTTGGAAAGCCGGGCCAACATCCATAAACGTAGCAAGGACAGCTTGCCACTCTAGAAAGCAGCTCAGTCCTTGCACAATGGTTACACATAGCGACATACTATTAACTGGGGCAGCAATGCCAACACATTGCTGACAGCATAGCGCCGAAGAGTATAAGAAGGCGTCTTAATCAGGTCAAGGGATCTCTCCATTATCAGTGCTTCAACGATACGGCCGAAGGCTATGTTGGTGTCATCAGAGGTGAGTCAGTCGTGTTCAGATTTCCTACTTTTATAACCTATAACCCACAGTTTGTACTTCACATTGTAAACATTGTTACATTCCCTACAAGGGACTCACACCTTAGAATCACAGACCAATAAACACTTGGTCAACACTCTACACTCGCCTTACTGTTTATACGCCTCTTTACATCCCAACGCCCTTCCTTATTCCCGTCACGGTTAGACGTGACATACGGTAGTCTGATAGCGCTAGCTCAGATACCATTGTATTTCTCGAGCCGGCCCGGCTGCTAGAGAGCAGCGCGTGCCACTTAGCTGATACAAGCAGATTCAGTTACATAATAAGCAGTCAGCTGAGCGACCAGCGCAGTGACCCTTGCATTGAGTCACATCCCCAAAAACACTAATACATTATTTATAGGAGCGCCCCCTAGTTCCTAACACACAACAACACTCTACACTGGTCAGCTTACCCTGCCAAGGGAGGCTACCCTTTTTAGGCACAGCTTTATAAATTAGTACAATAACTCTTCCTTTTAGATCCACCCCCAAATAAGGGATCTAAAACACTGGTGGAGGCGGGGTACTACGCACAATAGAACGGGACTCAACCAACGAGCCCTCGCAGTTAAAACGACCCCTTCCGTACCGCAAAAAGCCAAGCGAATAGTGAAAATTTTTTCCCCCAGACAGACAACACCGTTTTTGCTCTAAAACTAGCTACACAGGGGAAATTCTTACTAGAACAACCCCCCAGCCCCTGAAAGAACCAAACAGATACGAAAATACACTGTCAAACACGCACAGATTTTTTATTTTTTTATTTTATTCACATACGCTCCATTCAACATGGCCCCCCTATACCGCCTAGCTGTGCTAAGGAGCATTGGGGAGTACCAGGAATTAATTGCCTGGCACAGAGTTTTTGAAACTAGGCAGGACTACCTCAGAAGGTTTCAGCAGCTCCTGCACGCCCAGTACATGCGGATCATAAGAGCCCTTGTCCGGCCACTCCGCAGCGCTAAGAATCGTAAGATTCGGGCGAAAATCCCCACCCTCCGCACACAAATCATAAAAGCCCACTGGCAATTACACTGTCGACACGAGTTTATGTTCCAACAATGGGAGACACTCATCAGGGAACACAGACGCATAGGGACACAGGACACAAAAGTCGCTGAACAGGCCATATGCCTCAATAGGCAGTACACCCAAATTTGGGACGAATATCGTGAGCTCCAATCCAACAAGGCCATTTTTGAGTTCATGGTAGGGCCACCAGCCCAGCCGAGAGAGGACATAAGCGTGGATACGCTGACTCGACAATTTGCGAGGATGTCCCTCTCGCCATGTACTGCCACACATGGGAAGGAGGTCACCATGGCTACAGTCAAGAAGACGGCCAGGTTAGGCTCCAATAGGCTAAAAACACAAAGTTACACGAACACATGTCCTTCAGCTCCGGACCGGAAGGCAATTTTGCCAAACCGAGGGGCAGAGCCTAGAACAACCCCCTCGGAACAAAGGGACGAGAGGGAGTTGAAGCCAGGACTCTTAGACACACATAGCATGACAGAGAGACAACGGGACGTAACCACGTCATGGGCAGACGACATAGAACCCGTCCCACTACACATAAAGCCTACATACACCCACACAGATAGGCTAACGCAATGGCAGGAGTCTGCCGTGGCCACAGGCCGAAAAGCGGTCAGGCTACACGCCACCACATTGCTAGGCCAGACACAAGCCATTAAGCGACCTTTACCGCCAGTTCAAAGGGCAAATTTGCCAGAACGAAGGCGAACACCGGTATTAGTCCCTCAGGATGCACGATACACGCACGCACATTTTGACCAGGCACTACCATACAGTATACGGGGATTAGGAAAAGTGTTATTACCTACCACACAGAACAGATCGGTCGAAAGTACACACACCCCCGTAAACTCTACTAGGATAGCGCAGAGCGCATTTAGGCCCTCGCAAACAGGCACACTCAAACCTACAGACACGCGCTACGGTGGAAGTAGGCCCAGGCTTGCTTTGCTACAAAATCCCCCGAAAAATGGCAAAGAAGCGCCTCAGTGGATTTCAGGGGCCTATAATCTCATAACAGGACAGAACCCTTCACCTTTCCGAGCAAGGACGATCGGACCGGAGTAACGACTTCCACCAGGGACACACATAAGTTCCTTTACACGGGGGAAATACGCCAATAAATACATACAGACTCACTAACGTAAACTGCACATTTTTTTTTCTCTTTCTCTATCTGCCTTCTTTCATGGATATGCAGTGCAACTTGGCTAGATCAGAGGTGCATGATTCAAAATCCTTGTTTTTTTTTGTTTGCCCCTGACATTTTTTCTCCCAGGCCAGCAATGATTATTGGTCGGAGTGGTCATCACCATAAATTGGATAACGTAAAGTTTCTAATATCCAAAGCCAAGTAGAAGCCCATCAGGTGAGCTACGCGGCTTAAAGCCGGAAAGAGATATTTTGAACATAGCTTAAACATCAGATCACAGCATAGAGCTTAAGCGAGTCTTTCTAAGCAGAAATGACTAAATGTTCTACGTTCCGGTTCAACAGCTGGATAGACTCTCTTGTAGAGGGCAAAAGCCATAAGCGTGGCAAGAATTTAAAAAAATCGCAAACTAGTTTTCAAAAATTTGGTGAGGTGTGCTTTAACCAACTGAAAAGCCCAATTGCACACCGGGGCGAACCACTGTCATTTTGTTGAGTTATGCCGGAACATTTAGCACAATTTGTGTATAAATATATAATGGCTCAACGGACAATACATATTTCTCTTTTGAAAATATATATATTCAATGCCAAGGTAAGGTTATAATTGCTTTGGAGTGGAGTTTCGACTCCCATAGTGCCCTGGCTTTGCTCGTGACGTGGATACACATGTATCAAATACGTCTGGCAATGGCCTTCCCAATGTGTACTAGACAAGGTCGGTAGAGTCCCCTGAGATGTAACCAGATTACTATAGTGCTAACGTCACCTACTAGGTACATAGTACGATCAGGACCTACTTACCATTTTTTAAGCATTTTTTTTCATAGTGTTTACGACACAATTTTGACAGACTATCGCCGTCCGGCAACCCACTTTAGCAAAGCATACAGCAGTGGGCAGGCGACATACAAACATATATTCTATACCTTTTCAAAATGCTCTCTTAATACGGAGCGGGGCATAGCTCATTTTTTTTCTCTCCTCTTTCTCTGCCTCAGTCATTAGGCCCGATGAAAAAAAAAAGGGTGGCCAAGTTGAACTGTATGTATTTAACCCATAGGCATACGTGTCACGTTACATTGCCTGTAATATAATTTTTTTTATCATTTCCACAACAACACGCAAGCTAAAACGCTAACACACCGTAGGATGAAAACCCCAGACTTTGGGAAACCCTGCATATTTTTGGTAATCACACAATCAATTTTCATAGCCACATGACAGTAAAATACTACCAAACTGTCCCGGAGACACAACCTGAATAGTGCCAGAAACAATTACTCTGGGTAAAAGACGGTCTCAAAACCCGCAACCTTCTGAATACCAAGAATATAAGGTTGGGTAGCTATCCAGTTCTAGAATAGAAAAATGGGAAAGCTAAGACAGATTGGGACAGTTCCACTAACAGCGGGTCATAAATGAAAAACAACAAAATCGCCTCTGGCATCTAGTCACCAAACACGCGACTAGCGGACCAGACACACTAGTGTATAACGACATTTGGTACAACAGATAGGAATATACTTGAACCACGTTACAGTAACACACAATTGGGGACACAAATGTAGTTAGTAAGAGGTTCTTTTCCAATACGGCCAATGCATGTGAGACTTTCGAAGTGAAAGGCCACGGCCTGTGGTTTGGATTCCACGTAAAACGAAAGCCCGTGGCGCATGATCTACAGATTAACGGTCATGTTAAACCACAAGTTTTTTTTTCTACAATGCGAGAGGCACTGCTCGCAATCACTACAGGCAACAATCAAGTTCACACACACACACGTGCAGAAAACAAGGACGTGGGCTGAACATAAAACAAATCAGAGCACACAACATCGTAATTCAACACCGTCGCATCAGCACTAACATACTCCTCAATGAGCAAGACTGCTCGACACAGACGAGCCGAGCCAACTCCTACTGGACAGAAACCAACGCATCATTCACGGCCGATCTAAGGACCCTATAACTCCCAAAATTACACTACGAGGAGAGTTCAAAAATACGCAAACTCCTCACAGTATTGAGTACTTTCGTTTGCGCATAGCAGATACACAGTACATGTGCCATAATATATCCGGCACAGAGAGGGTCACACCAAGTCTTTACAGGCAACCGGATTCGAACCCATGACCACACACCACACTCGTACCAAAAACTAACTATCCAATGGTATTTTTGGTACACGAAACACAAGCAAAAACCACACTGGGGAAGCCCCAAGCCCTGAAACACAACGCAGACATAGAACACAGAGAATGACATGAGGTCGCGGGTTCCAATCCCAGTAAACATTAGACACCAAGGAAGGCAATCATCCAGGCTTCCAACCACACTAAAATTGGCCCATACCGATACATGAACAGGGAATACCACATTTCCTCACGCCAAAAACCGGGCATAAAATTTCAAAATACACCTGACATGAGAAATATATTTCCCGGCCACAGCTAGGATAATTTCATAAGACAAAGGTCTCACGGGATAGTGACCACACAATAGTATTGGCAAATAGTATGAATTGCCACATTAAGTCCGCCAGGAATCTAAAACAATGACCACACTTGCATACGTGCAGGAAAGCACATGCCAGCGGATGACAAACAATAACATCCCAGCCTGACATTACACATACCAACTGCTGACTTGCAGACTATTCACACTGCAATACTGCGGTGACAAGACACTATTGTGTATCGCCAGTGACCGTGAAATTACAAACACAAAACAATTATAACACCATACATTTTTTTTCCATACTGCAAAAACATTTGGCAATGGACAAGACGTGACACAGCGGAACTTATCTTGGGCCTATAAGAGCACGTTCGCAAAGACGTTGGCAGGCCACGGGCGCCTCCTGCCCATACATACTACGACTTAGCCTGCAACAGACCAACCGTCCGCGTGGTGTAGCGGAACATAGTCACACACACGCACACGCACTCAACAATTAGGAGCAAACACAGACAAGATCTCCCCTCTAATAACTTCTCTTATCGATCGTAAGGCACAGGAGTCATTACAGATGACTAGCACATGACCAGTCGCACTACGACCACTGGCCACATTTACACTACAAATGGCAGACCAGATTAGGTCGTGAAGCTTTGCTATCCCAAGGCGCGGATAGAAAGCCAACATGGACCAAGGGAGGATGACAAGCCATAGGTGGATAATCCCAGAGGGATTACCGACATACTACAGCAGGCTACCATTGTTAATACCCAATTCCCTTCCAATAACCCTCTCACGTCCCACATAAGCCAACGCAGACACATGTACACGACCAAAAACAGCTACACTACATTACAAAGTACACACAAGGGGTTGATGGACTTCATGCGTCTAAAGAGAAGGCATGCTACGCCTTGGACTACGATGCTACCACCTGAGTATTAGGGGTGAGTCGGCAAACATTAAATAAGCATAATGCGCATCTCCAAATGTGAGATGAGGCCATAGATATATATTAACCATTCTTTAGTACTTAAACACTCCCGCATGACAGGAATATATTGGTATTATGCCCCAACCTACACCTATCCTCATATGAGTGCAGATGCCTCATATCCAGACACATGCCTGAGTATCCCATCCATTTACCAGGGATTTTAATAGCAAACCTGCATGAAATTTTCGTATCTTTGCAATCCCGGGAATTACCTCCCTAGTCCACTCACTATAGGAGCATCCCAACGCCATCACCGGTTCCAGGCCACCACTAACGTGGAACCCAAAGGTGCGCAACCCCTTCCTGCCTTGTTTCAGCCCACTCGACAAATAACTACCCCCAGATCCTAATAACAGGGTACCTGACATTACAGACCCTACTAACACCTCCATTAAGGTAAAGAAAGCATTATTGCTGGAAAGCTGACGTAGCAATGGTAGACCAGAAGTAGCCTATGTACATAGAAGATCTACAACCCCGCAACACTGGAAATATTTTACATTTTACACAGAGATTAAACTATTTACACAGGTTACGCTACATTTTTTACAAAGGAATCTGATACGATCTGATTGATGACAACGGCGTAAGCCGAAGGTCAGAGGGACCACACTGGAGCAGAGCTGGGGAAGGCGATGTGGACCCTTACCCCAGTTGGCTCAACAGCGCAGCGACCTCACTTAACTTGACGGCTAGACCAAACAGACGAACCACGTAAGGTCAAAGCATTCGCGACCTGGCACGGGCAAACATAGAGATCTAGGGGTGCATGTCGCTTATCCCCCTTGTCGGAGAAGGTTACACCCACTATGTGCCACGGTCATCGAAGCCAAGACCTGCAGGGACACTTTCTGGGAATGGCGGGAGAAATAGCTCACTCAGCGCCAGACTCGGGAGCTATCCCTACAGACGACCCCATTATGACTAGACTTCTAGTTAAATTTAAATTTAAGTAGGCATGGCTTCCATAGCGGGAAGCAAAACTCCTGTGCGTTGGAGGGGAATATTAATGCGAAAAGCATACCACGATTGCCGATACAGGCGAAGATTACTGCGAAAAGCAAACCACGATTGCCGATACAGGCGAAGATTATTGCGAAAAGCAAACCACGATTGCCGACAAAGGCGAAGAGATTCTATTACTGCGAAAAGCAGATTGCGATTGCCGATAAAGGCGAAGATTATATTATGCCATTGGACGACAATGTCCAATGCCCACAAAAATGGCGACGCATCGGGCAACCAATGGGCATTAAGAGAGGGGCATTGCGAGCGCCTCATAAGGGTTACGTGGGCGGCCCAACTACGACAACGATGAACGGCAACGGTCAAAGAAATGGAAAGTACAGCAGGCGAAACGGTTTGCTTAGTGGCACCGTAAGCCGCCTGTGAATAGATTAGTACTAGTAATAGACGTCGACACCTAGAATTAAGGGAACGGAATCCAGCGATCCTAGAGACAACCGGTGTTTCTAGGACTCGTGCGGGTGGTGTCCTGGGGAAGTAAATTGCCCCAGGCGATCGTTCTAGGCCAAATTTAGCTATAAGACGGTTGCATTTGACACGCAACCTAGGATTAAGCAAATTTATTCACCGCTGTTGCCAGGTATGGCGCAGCACATTTAGGCAATAGATTAAGGCAACCCTTTCGGCTTAGAAATAGCATTTTTTATTATTAGACCATAATTAAGATAGATAGCATTAAGTAACGCCGGTCGGCGCCTGATGACCCAGAAACCCGGCATCAGGGTAAGACCGACAACTCATGATAAGTCATGATAATTCGTTGTAAGATAGCATAAGCCTACATTCAAGGCAATTTTTTTATTATATATATATAGATTACAGTAGAATATCCCGGCACTTGGTGACTAAACATCCGTTACCAAGGTAAGTCCGACACCATTAAGCTAGAATAGGTTAACATAGGCTAACCTAGGTTAACTTAGACTTCGGTGGCGCTACACTTAGTTTACAAACTAAGCGCTACCAAGGAAGGTTATATACATATCCCTGTAATGAATTATAATGTATTGTACTGTCCTATTCATAATTAATCCACTTTTCACCCATACAGGAAGACCACGGAGCTACAAAGAGATAAACATCTTTATATGGATACATTTTTTTTGTTTTTTGATTTACAGGTAACCAAGAACATGAATATGTCTGTGGTAAATATATTACCAAAATACACATATATGTCATACACAAATACACTCCTCATCAATTTTAGTTGCACCCTTAAAGGTGACAACGCCAGCGGTCAGCGGTGGACAGCATACGTGGGATGATGACCATCGCTGAACGCACACACATTTCAGCATACGCAAATGAAGCGTTACTTCAGGCTCAAAGGGCGACACAGAGTTTGTAAGTGCCGGACCTTCGACCCTAAGGTGGGATTCCGACCCACGACGGAAAACCACGAGGTTATGTGATAAGTACAGGGAGAGAATAGTGGACTAGCCACTAAACCGCACCAGGAACGGCCGATTAGAGAACGGTCGGCGAGGCATGATAGTACGGTGCGCACCAAGTATAGAGGTATACAATAACTGGCCAGGTAACAGAGCTCTATAAGGTATATATATATATATGATAGTAATAATTGTAAAGTGTAAATTATTTTGTATTTTCTCGCCATGTCATATAATTGCAAGGTTCCACAAGGGTGGCCAACATACTTATACGTACAGGGTACCAACATGGCAACCATTATTTTTTCTATGTTCATCTTTATTACTATGTTTACTATGTTCAATGATAACTTGTCAGGAATTTTACAAATGTAAGGATTACTATTATTATTATCGGGTCATATCTGTTACCATTATCAAGACCACCAACGCACATAATGTCTATGATTTGTTTTCTTTCATTTTTCCTTCTTCTAACTTCCCCATATGTCAGGGTGTTCCGTTTCATCCCGAACCAATAAATACACTTTGATTATATCCCTTAAATTATACCCTGGAACACCCATTTTTTCTATTCTCTTCTATCTTTCTCTTTGCAGGGAGCACTTTTTCCCCAAAATAAAGCCAGACGACACTATTCCTCGTCTAGCTGGGTTTTTCCTCCCTGCACAACTATGTAACGGATGAGTATCCAAACCTTGTTTTTTTTTCTTTTTTTGAAACTAGCAATATGCCAATAATATCAATTTTTTTTCTCAATGTCAACTTCTTTCAACGTCCATTTCTATTGTCACAGTGCCAATGTCAATGTTATATATATATATCTCTGTACATCCCATAACCCTCCCCTCTGAACACGGGCTGATCTCACACCTACACTTCGACACGACACCACCCATTCTATACGACGACGCCGACGACGACGAGAGAGACACCACCAGGAGATACGAGGGGGCTTCAAGAACCACTACGTCAACATCCCAACCTCCAGTTCCGTTCCCGTTCGCGAGGACGCGAACAAATGAAGGAAGACGCTTGTACAGCCTCCCAGGGGTATGCACCCCTTGGAGACCATCCCCCCCATCATCTGCCTAAATCTCCTAACGGGCAACCCTTGGAAAGCCGGGCCAACATCCATAAACGTAGCAAGGACAGCTTGCCACTCTAGAAAGCAGCTCAGTCCTTGCACAATGGTTACACATAGCGACATACTATTAACTGGGGCAGCAATGCCAACACATTGCTGACAGCATAGCGCCGAAGAGTATAAGAAGGCGTCTTAATCAGGTCAAGGGATCTCTCCATTATCAGTGCTTCAACGATACGGCCGAAGGCTATGCTGGTGTCATCAGAGGTGAGTCAGTCGTGTTCAGATTTCCTACTTTTATAACCTATAACCCACAGTTTGTACTTCACATTGTAAACATTGTTACATTCCCTACAAGGGACTCACACCTTAGAATCACAGACCAATAAACACTTGGTCAACACTCTACACTCGCCTTACTGTTTATACGCCTCTTTACATCCCAACGCCCTTCCTTATTCCCGTCACGGTTAGACGTGACATACGGTAGTCTGATAGCGCTAGCTCAGATACCATTGTATTTCTCGAGCCGGCCCGGCTGCTAGAGAGCAGCGCGTGCCACTTAGCTGATACAAGCAGATTCAGTTACATAATAAGCAGTCAGCTGAGCGACCAGCGCAGTGACCCTTGCATTGAGTCACATCCCCAAAAACACTAATACATTATTTATAGGAGCGCCCCCTAGTTCCTAACACACAACAACACTCTACACTGGTCAGCTTACCCTGCCAAGGGAGGCTACCCTTTTTAGGCACAGCTTTATAAATTAGTACAATAACTCTTCCTTTTAGATCCACCCCCAAATAAGGGATCTAAAACACTATTTAGGGCTGATTGGCACTTCCATCCGTTACCACTACATACGCCTAATTATCGCTCCGCTTGTTCGAATCCGGCCTATGTAGCTGGCATTTTGCGAGTGAATAAAGTGGTACATTGCCGGTACATTTACTAGGACGTTGAAACACACAAACAGGGCTAAATTGCAGTATTTTGACGTCGAGAATAAGATCTATTCTTGGCCATTTTCTCGTTGTTCACCGCTTTGAAAATGTTTATAGTAGATGCCTGAGAAAACCCCACATCACTCTTGGCTATTCAACAGATCACGTCCTAAACTGCTCGTGGATGACAAAACACAATGTAACCTATCTCTAACTGTAATCAATGCACAGGCCACCCTCAAGGTGACTTAAACAGGGCCTATCCTAACAGCACTTATTTTCTATGACTCAATCTAACTTGTTTCTTGCATCAGGAATTTACAATTGGTTGTAATTTTAAAATCAGCTATCAGTAACCTACAGTACATACACCAGGTGCTAACAATCCCAGCAGCAAGTCAGATAGCTCCCTTCACACGCAGTCTCTTCAAACCCAATATAAATTACGCTCCCGCTTCAAGACGTAGCCTACACAAATGCTTCCGCGAAAACATAACCATATTCACTTGAGCTTGATCGAGAGACCATTCTCACAAATAATGTACGGTAACTTGGACTGACTTCAGTAGACACTGAATACTGGATATCGCTTCTCTGATTTACACACGGTAAGTAACTTAACCTCAGCATTATCACATTAGAAATGTTTCCAGTCCTAGCATAGGCTGAAGTTTGGGAACTTCTTACAATAATTGAAACCATATTAACTAACAACCTACCATCAAGGCGATTAGCTCTTCTTTCCCGAAAAATTGTATCTTACTTTCAGGGAAATGTTAACACAAATAATTTCAAAGAATGTTGCATTGCTTTCTTAAATTGTCGTGGTGGGGAAGGAGAAGCAAGCCACATGATCATTTCTTTCATAATACCGGTAGTTGCTATAAACAAACTTTTGACATACCTGCGACCTGTGAAGGATGCTTCCTGAACTAACAACATTTTATTACCATCCAATAAACCTTGTATGAGTCGAAATAATAAGTGATATAGAGGTCCTAACTAAAACATAACCTTCTGTGTGATGACAAACATGCAACGCAAAATTTGCGTACATACAATAACCTACATACAAAATGAACATTTGTTTCAGAAAATAAATAATACTCATTCTAGATGACGTAAGTAGAAGCGTTCTCACGTATCACTTTTCATGCGGATACTCATTCATACAAGATAAAAACAACACAGCACAAAGCAAAATGGTCGCTATCTCTAACCCCTACCGATCAGCTGATCAATCGTTAAGAGTCGCTGCATGATGGCCTGTACATTACGATGGCAGTGGTACGGCCCTGATTTAATTCCCATTTCTGCCATGGAGAATTTCAGTCGTGGTATGAGGAGATGCAGCTGATGAAGTGTAAACAAAGCAATGCTCTGGCAAATAACATCTCATTCATTCACAACGAGTATGTAACAGTACATTAGCAAGGAGCTGGCAATCAGTGACGTAAGCCAACAAATACTGATCATGTTGAATATTGTCACGAACCTTCATTTCTTAATCGATAACAGATAGGAAACGAAAATTTGAATCAAAGTTTCACTCACAACAGACCTAGTTTATATGCTATACGCAATAAGTAGTAAGGAAAGTCCACATTGATCAAATGAAGTTTTCATTGAGGAAGATAAAAATGAAAATATACCGGTACTGCAAGGAAACATTAACACAATTGTTAGTTTTAATGTAAATCTTTATTTATCAAGTGAGAAATAAAATACAAAATACAAATAATCTTTTGAGACGCTTGTCACATGTCACGCGAACACGCACAGACTTTGCACTCACTCGTCTTTTGTTCTCTTCTTTATTGTACATGTCTATTTCACCAGGTGGCGCTACTGTGCTATTTTTCTTTCAAATATTAACACTTCCTCCATAGAAAAATCAAATACAAAGAAAAAATAAACAAGATGAACTATTGAACACTTTTCAGCCTCTAAGATGTCATCTTCTGCACGCCAATCCTCTCACGCAGCATCTCGAATCTGACCCTCTCCAGAGGTTTAGTTAGAAGATCAGCTAATTGATTGGTCCCGTCGATGTGCTCTAGCTCAAGGTCTCCGTCCAAAAATCTTTCCCTCACATAGAAATGACGTACCTCAATATGCTTGGATTTTCGATGGTACTCCGGATTTTTAGCCAATTTAACTGCACCCAGCATTGTCGATGTAAAGCGTAGGAGGTTTGTCAGCAGTTCCCAGTAATTCAGAAAACAGTATTTTCAGCCAAATCAACTCCTTTGCTCCTTCACTTGCAGACACAATTTCAGCTTCAGTTGTCGATGTTGACACAGACTTCTGTAATTGACTTCTCCACGATACAGCTCCATGATTGTAGGTCGAAATGACACCCGTCGTTGAACGTCTCGTCCTCTTGTCACCGGCGTAGTCAGCATCACTGTAGACCTTCAAAACGTCCTCTTTCCTATCGACGATTCCATGGTTCACTGTGCTCTTTAAATATCGAAATATCCGTTTCACTTGACTCCAGTCTTGAACTGTAGGATTCTCCATGGCTCGAGCGGCTTTGTTGACCGCGAATGCGATATCTGGACGTGTAGCTGTAGTCAGGTATATCAAGGATCCCACCGCCTCACGATAAGGAACCCTGGCCGAAACCTTTTCTCCGTCTTCACTTTCTTCGCGTCCAACTGGGGTAGACACTCCATTTGACTCGGCCATCCGAAATTTTTCTAGGATTTTCCTCGTATAATCCTCTTGACTGATTTCAATTGATCCATCATGGTTATGTAGTATCTTCATGCCCAGGAAATTGTTGAGAGATCCTCTGGTCGTGTGAAATTCCTGCTGAAGTTTTTCCATGAACTGCTCGATGTCTTCTTCGTTGCCAATTACCAGACCACCATCCACAAAGATTACAACAGCCAACCACTTTCCATTTTTGTTGCTGTAAAAGAGACAAGGATCAGCTTTGCTGTTTTTGAATCCAGATTTCTCCATGAATTTCTTGAAACGCTTGTTCCAGCAGCGTGGAGCCTGTTTTAAACCATATAAGCTTCTTTTTAGATGTCACACCGGCCAGTACCGTCCTGATGACCTTCTGGCTGTTCCATGAACACATCTTCTTCAAGCTCGCCGTTCAAGAAGGCCGTCTTGACATCAAATTGACCAAGTTTCATCTCCTTTTCAACAGCTACTGCCAACAGAGCTCGAATGGTATCATACCGTGCAACAGGGCTGAATGTTTCTTCATAATCGATTCCTTGCTGTTGCACATAGCCTTTGGCTACCAATCGTGCCTTGAAGCGAACTTCTCCACTATCCGTTGTCTTCTGTCGTAGAACCCACCGATTTTTCAGGACCCGTGCACCATTTGGACGCTCAACCAATTTCCAGGTATCATTTTCCTTTAAGGACTCCAATTCTTCATTAATTGCTTTCAGCCACTGATTTTTATCACTAGACTGCAGCGCTTCAGAGTATGAGTCAGGATTCTTTTCAACGATGGATGGTCCAGCCATGTACATGTAATTTCCACTGATCATCCACGATGGCTTCTTACTTTCATGTTTGCTTTTCCTTCTTTCTTCAGTCACTCCTTCCTCATCTTCGCTTCCTCCGGAACTGGACGCCGAAGCAAAATCTTCAATATCTCTTAAGTTCTCACCTGACTCTGACCTCCTCTGTAGGCCTGCATCAGACGATGAATTAGACTGATTCCTCTCCACACGTTCTTCAAGCGTGACTTCAACCTTTCCGGCGTTGGCGCGCAGATTGCAGACAACTTCAGGTTTGAATTTCACATCATGGCTTAGAACAACTTTTCCCTGAGTTGGAATCCAGACTCTAAATCCATCCCTGTCATTCACGTACCCAACCAGATGTCCAAAAAATGCTTTGTCGTCGAATTTTGAGCGAAAATTCTTGTCGATATGCACGTAGCATTCTGTTCCGAAGATCTTCAGATGACTGAGACTTCCCACTGGTCGTCCATACCACAATTCATAGGGAGATTTGTTTTCAATGGATGACTTCCCAGTGCGATTCAGGAGGTACACCGCAGTGTTGCAGGCTTCAGCCCAAAGTTGTTTCGTTAACTTGCTGTGATTCAGCATAGATTTTGCGCACTTCACAATCGTCCGATTTTCACGTTCCGCAACTCCGTTTTGTTGTGGTGTGTACGGCGTAGTAATGCTGTGTTCTATGCCTCTGCTTGCGAGTAGTTCAGAAACCTTCTTGTTATCAAATTCTTTTCCTCCATCACACCTGAACAGCTTCACGACGTGTCCATTTGTTTTGGCTTCATTCAGGAACTGTTCCAGAACGGTGTACACTTCACTTTTGTGCTTTAAAAAGAAAACTCGTCGATACTTGCTGAAATCATCCTTGAAACATACGCAGTAGCGTGCCTTTCCAAGAGATTCAGTAGACATTGGTCCATTCACATCGGCGTGGATTTGTTCACCGGTGGCTGTTTGTCGATTCATTCGTGTCTTGAATGACAGTCGATGCATTTTTCCCAGTGCACATCCATCGCAGAAATCCTCTTTACACATGTCTACATTGATGTTCATCTGCTTCAGTACATTCTTGACATGCGCTTTGTGATGATGACCAAATCGTTCATGGTAGATCTGCAGTTTGTCCGACGATGTAGCTAAATTATTCACTTGAATGGGTTGCGCTGGTTTCACGACGCGCATGTCAATTACATACAGACCATGACTCACACGTCCAGCCATCATCGCCTTTCCAGTAACCTTGTCTTCAATTCTAACAGTTAGGTCGTCAAGTCTTGCACAAAAACCTTTCCTTGCAGCACCTTTCACAGAAAACAGATGAGCCATTGCATCGGGAACATACAAAACTTCAGTCATCTCAGCACTCAACCAAGCGTTGTTCAGCCGCACTTGAATGTTTACAGTTCCTTTGCCGTGAGCTAGCATGCTCACACCTCGTTTTCCTATCAAAATCTTCTCTGGAGCAGCAAACTTGACGTATGTTGTAAAATACTGTTAGTTCGCGGTGATGTGATTTGTGGCGCCACTGTCGCAGTACCACTCGTCGGCTTCAACAAAGTCGCCATCTAACGCACTCATAGCATGTGTCAGAAACGAAGCATTGTTCTCCTTATTTTTGTTTCTAGTGTCACCCTCTTTCTTCTTCACTGGACATTCACTTGCCCAATGGCCCAATTCCTTACATTTGAAACATGGAAACTTCTGCTTTACTCGTTGAACATTTTTCTTCGACTTGTCATCAGCGCTGCCTTTGCCACTGCCATACTGGGAATGCTTCTGGAGAGCACTGCGTACCACAAACGCAGTCGATTCCACGTTTCCTTGGTCACGCAGTTCAATCGTGCACAATTTTTCAATCAACAAGTTCACAGTTTGATTTTCCGTCGGAATCGTGTCCCACACATCCTTGAAATTATCATCTTCTTTTCCCAGTGTGGATAAAATTCGACCGTTCAAGATCCTTTCAGATAACGTGTTTTCGTTGTGCTTTTGGAGTTCGTCGTTCAGATCCTGATAAAGCTTCTGTAAATTCGCGACATGGGTGCTGATGTCCTCCTTGTCGTCACGTGTCACTCGGAAGAATGACTCGATCAACATGTTCAGTCGCTGCGTACTGCTTCGTTCGAACCGTGCGCTCAATTTTGTCCAAATTTCACTGGCTTTGGTGCACGTCAACACGAGCTCGGTAACAGATTTTCCTAGCGCACCTGCTAGCAAACTGGCCGCTTTCGCGTCTTCTTTCAACCACTGCTTATATGCCGCTTTTTGTTGCGCAGTTGCATCTGCCGGCAACACAGGACACTTTTTCGAACCATCAACAATATTTTCCAGTTCATACGACCGCAAAACCATCAACACATGCCATTTCCACTTTGCCCAGTCTTCAGGTCCTTCAAGTTTATCCACTTGAACTTTGTAGTCACTGCCGGTTGCCATTTTGAGGTTATCCTTACTCACAAAAAAAATACAGCACGTGTTCCACAGGCGCTCAGCTTCGGATCCACTCACGAGATAATACCATTTACACGTGGCCTGGGCCCATAACCTGTTAGTTTTAATGTAAATCTTTATTTATTAAGTGAGAAATTAAATACAAAATACAAATCATCTTTTGAGACGCTTGTCACATGTCACGCGAACACACACAGACTTTGCACTGACTCGTCTTTTGTTCTCTTCTTTATTGTACATGTCTATTTCACCAGGTGGCGTTACTGTGCTATTTTTCTTTCAAATATTAACAACCAATAAATAGGATTTTACTAGTTCAGGTCTTCTTGTGTCTAACATCATTTTTATAACGATTGTACTATTCAACTTGCATGCTAAAATGTCTCTGCTAGCTACTGTCCTCGACACATGGTAGTAACAATAAAGTTATATTAAAATGCAAAATTAAACATCTTGATTTACCTATCTGTTAAATCTACACTGCCGAATGTTGTATCCGATGGGAAGTAAAAGATACATTTCAGTACAGCACAATGAAAGAGAATAAAGTAAAAGGAGGAAATATAAGACATTTTAACAACTTTTTAGATTACAATAGCCTAATGGTTATTGTGACTAGGGGCAGATGACCTCGTAGTTGCGCTCCTTAAAACAACACAATAATTAACTAGTTATTGTGACTGCTCTGAATTAATAATTTCATAACAGCAATTGTTACCCCCCTCCAAGCAACATACAACCTACCGTATGTTGTGAGTGTACTTTCCTCAACTTGTATGGCTTTTTTCCCTTGGTTGCTAATGGTGTAACATAGGTACTGGTACCTTATAAGATTTATTAGGTGCAATTTTCAGTGTTTTTACTTCATTTGAAGTAGGCCTATGTGGTCATGACGACTTCATTCATTTTCTACAATACAATAGCCAAATGAGTTATTATGCCATTAAATGCAACATACTATCAACTGATATCACAGGGAGAAAAATATCACCTATTATTATTAATATACTGGAAGAGAATAATTACTAAAACATGACCGTAATAAGGCGGGGGAGAAAAAGGAGCGAATAAACATGTAGTTCCGTGAAGAACTATATAGCCCATTTTCATATATCCTACATATGTTAATTGCCCCTAACAACATACAAATTTTCAGTTTGATTGCTGTAATAGATTCGTAGATATTGAGAACCGTCTTAATATTTCGGATGGTCGCCATGTTGGATTTTTTTATATGTAGGCCAAGAGTTATGCTAAGTTTCCGAAAACATGAAGAATATTGTGTGGGTGTATTATTCAAACTTCAATCATATGATTAGGACACAATAAAAATAAAAACTTAATTCTAAAATTTCGCACAGCCGCCATCTTGTGGTTATGAAAACGTTTGAAATAAATTAGATGCCAGTGGATTAAAATTTGTATAAGCATATACACTGAGCTTGGATGGTTACATCGTGAGAAACGTCATTTAAATATTTACATTTCGCATCGCTGCCATGTTGGATTTGTGGCCACCAGGTTATTGAAAGTCCCATAGGTGAACTTACGTTTATAGCCTCTATACACATACAAATTTTTAGTTTGATTGCTGTCATTGATTAATACCTTAGATATTGAGGACCGTCTAAATATTTCGGATGGTCGCCATGTTGGATTTCTAAACATGTAGGCCATGTTTTTGGAAACTTAGCATAACTCTTGGCCTACATATAAAAATCCAACATGGCGACCATCCGAAATATTAAAACGGTCCTCAATATCTACGAATCTATTACAGCAATCAAACTGAAAATTTGTATGTTATGCACTATTAGATGACGATTATTGCGAAGGTTCATTCTTCAAACGTTGAGTTCGATCGGATGATTAGAACGCGAGAAATAAAAAATAATGTCAAAATGTCGCACAGTCGCCATCTTGAGGTTATGTAAACAATTGAACATAATCAGATGTCAGTGCATTACAAAGTGTATAAGTATTTGCTGTACCAAGTTTCACTGAGTTCGGATGGTTAAATCGCGAGTAAAGTCAATTTAAATGTTTCAACTTTGCTTGGCCGCCATGTTAGTTTTGTACTTAACAGGGTTTCGAAAGTCACATAGGTGAACTTTTAGTAGCGCCCTTTATCACCGTACAAAATTTCAGGGTGATCTCTGTAATAGTTTCGGAGATATAAAATGCCGGTGAAATATTTCGCTCGGCAGCCATGTTGGATTGGTGAGACTTAATGAAATTTGAAGGGCACGGTCGGAGTCGACTAAAATAATACTATGACCTTACTGAGTTTAATTGAAATCGCTTTAGCTGTTTAGGTTTATGTGGACAAAAGGTGATCTCATAAGCCTTTTTTTTTCATAAATATAAATAGGCTAAAAAGGAGTGGGTGGGACTAAAAAGGGAAGAGAGGAGGGGTAAACCCCGTATGCGGTGGAGGGAGCAGCAGGTCGTGGATGGATCGCGCTTGAAATTGCATCCCACTGTCTGTTGGAACGACTTGCGCCGACCAATAAGTTGGCGTCAAAATTATACATTAATATGCATCTATATCTATAAGGTGCGTTCAAATAGTAACGAATCGGAGGCTGTAATGCGCAAACCGGTGACGACGACGGCTAATCGTGGCGTGCGTAACGAGGTGTGGTTCCGACCAGAGCGTGGAAGATCACAGCCCGTCGCTAGAGGGCATGCGTGCACGTCACGTGACGATACAAAGCGAGCAGCAGCATGCATCAATCGTCCAACCAATACCAAGACAGTAGGCCATTCGACATGCTTCCTGGTGTGGTTGAAGACTGTGGGGCACCCATTGGGCACACAGTTTCCGCAAGTGCAGTCGTTCCTTCATGATGGTGTGCACACTTCCATCGCACAATCCGACCACGGCGGCTATGGCGTTCACTGTCACTCGGAGGTCCTGGGCATTGAATGCATCAACCAGCTGGAAATTGTCATCGGTAAGGCAGAGGGGGGGGGGGGGGGAGTGCCCCAGACCGCCGGGCATCATCGGCTAACGACACCCATCCTTCCCTGAAGCGCTTGTGCCACGCCTTGACCCTTGCAAGAGACATGCAGTGTTCGCCGTATACTTGTGACATTCGGCGATGAATGTCCGTTCCCCCTACTTCTTTCGCTATCAGAAATCGAACAACACTCTTTGCTCTTCGTTTGACGCCTCCATGTCACTGTTTGCAATGCGACTGGCAGCGTTGGACGATTGATGCATGCTGCTGCTCGCTTTGTATCGTCACGTGACGTGCACGCGTGCCCTCTAGCGACGGGCTGTGACCTTTCACGCTCTGGTCGGAACCACACCTCGTTACACACGCCACTATTAGCCGATGTCGTCACCGGTTTGCGCATTCCAGCCTCCGGCTCCTTACTTTTTGAACGCACCTTATATTAAATCCTCTTTGGACTGAAGCCTATGCATGGTGTTCTCCGCCTAAAACGTTAAGTCTGACATAAAATGCCTGCTTATCATTGGTGGAAGATTGGGCTAGAGCAGATTCGCACACTCGCCAAGATATAGCGCACCACTCGCGTCTACAGAGGAGGTAAGGGAGCTACAGACGTGAATATTAGAAGAGTATTTTTTCCCGAGTTTGAGATTTATCCCTCAAGCAGTTTCAGACTCACACACGTGTTTTCACGACTGAAAATATATCGAATCAAAAATTTATGGGACACGTATACCTTGAAAATTATCAAAGGGCATGAGTGCCAAGTTTTACGTTTGAAACTCAAGAGGTTTAAGAGGTTTATTTTCAGCTCCTATTTTTCTCCCGTCAGAAACTGAATTTAGTGAACCCTTGCCTATAAACTTGAAGCAACCTCCGTGAAAAAATGTTACCGAGATATGGCAATATTTGCCTTTTATATGTAGAAATATTTTACTTTGTCTCGATATTAATTTATGGATACGGCCATGTTCCGTGCGAGTACCGTAGTTATGGCAATGCCTATGTATACAGATATACGGTATCGGTATGGACTTACGGTATATAAAAAGAGACTGGTGATCTTACATGGTTCTTAATCCTCGCGATTAGAAGCTACAAGACGTCCTTTCTACGTGGATTCCGGACCTCTGGACGCGACTTCTCACTTTGCAACCTATAAACCTGAAATATATCTGCAACTCCCTTTCGTTCACAGATTACCATCTACTTTCGTTCCAAGCAGACACGAATTCGAGCAAACTCAAACTCATCAACAACATTTGGGAATAGATAAATACTGGACACCTTCGCAGACTGTCTGAGGAATGATCCTAAGTAGTTTCGTCCCGGGTTTATTACCTTCAGCACCTTTCCTACAAAGACTTTTTCCTAACCTCGATCATATGTAAACTTCACTTTCACCCAGCTGCCTTCCTCTATTCCTTGTTCTATGTTGTTTGACACACTTCCATGTTGTTCATCAGGCAACGAAGAGCTGTTCTCTTCTTCAGAAGTAACATCTTCTGCCAAAACACGTTTCCCAGGCAATACTTTCAGTCTCCTCTTCCGGGCACGTGCACCACTTGGGTAGATTATTAGCTTGGGAATAACCTAACCCCCAAGGGAAGATGATAAAGAAAAGGAAATGGGTTTCGGACTGGAGAAAAAGGATGGAGAAATAGGAAGAGAGTACAAAAGAAGTTATAATTTTAACGTTAAGTATACTCAAAGGCAGCTGCCACTGCAAATCCGCTCTCCGATACCTAAAGTGGGTAGGGACCTGGGCGATGCTAACGGGAAACGCAGCTGGAATTTGGGCTGTTCTCGAGAAAGCTGCTTTAGTGTATTCCCTCTCAAGCATATATATGCCTACTATGGGGAAGGGTGATGGTCTGGCAAGACAAAGAGTAACAGATTTATTGTGTATCTGTTCAAAGGAGTTTGTTTCTAAACAAGTAATTTGAAGAGTGCAAATAATTTGAATAGGCTTTGACTTCCAGGAAGGATAGGGATAAAGCAATTATACCTTTGGGAATAATTTTGGTTAGTGTACCAATAGTTGCATTTAGAAATGGCTAAGCTTTTACCCAGCAAGGCGCCGACTAAAAGAAACACTTATATTTTGTAAAACCAACCATAAGTGTTGGAGAGAATCTCCACAAGCAGGAAGCTGGCGTAGCGAGCTATGCTTGCCTTACTGGCCAGTTAGAATTAGCTATTAAAGCTAAGAGAGAATTTACTAAGTTACCAACTAAGAGTTCTTGCTCAAATGCAACAAGTGGTGAAAACCCTATCAATAGATTTGTTTTTATTGAATAGGAAGAGTCAAGGAAGACAGGATCTTGCCTAACCGTTATGTTAGAGAAATGAGGAAGCGAAAAACAAATATTTGATTTATTTAACAATGCAAAAGGAAGTAGTTTTTGTAACAAATATATAATTTTGATTTCTATAAACAATTGGGGTCGCAGACCTCCAAAAACATCTAAAGCTTGCGCCAGGCAATTGATAATTCTTTTGGTTTCAAACCTTTTATATGCTTTAAAATCTTCGCAAGATTTTGAAATGACAAAAATAAATAAATGAAAAATTTAAAGATAACTGACGTAATTAAAGTTAGACAATAAATCAAGTACAAGGTGTGTACTTTAAGGATTTCTAGATAAGTATCTTAGAAATAATAACAACTTCGAAAGTAACAACAACAACAAGCAGGAAGCATAAAATAGAAGTTTCTATAACTTCTTATATTGATACTGAATTACTTTTAATGATTATACATAGAAGATTATGCAAATAGGGCAGGTCACTTATTGTGAAACCTGAAGAGAAAAATCGAAAGGAAGTTTCTAGAACCCCTATGTTTAAGTAGGGATCACGAGAAATTGGGGCAAGTTTCCCTTTCGTGAAACCTAGAGATAACTCACTTACGAGTTGTAAGAATTGGATTCCCTCATTAGAAGGGAGAAAAAATATAATTTAAGGCGTGTGCTAGACACGAAGTTTTACAGAAATTAATTCGTTGTACGTGGAACAAGTGAGGGAGGGCACTTATTGAGTGTGACACCTCATTGAAAAAAGACCTAAAGTAGCAATTTTATTATTTTGGTTTGTTAGTAAGGGGTTTGGGAGAGATCAAATGGGATTGAGGAAAAGTGTTCATGGCCGTATTTATTGTACACGGACGAGCGCGACGTAGATGAAAGGTTGAACAAACACTGTTTTTCACTATAGTCTGCTGATATAGTTGAAAAGTTCACTGTAGTAGCACAAAAAGTTGATGGCAAAGAAAGTTATTGCAATGATGGAAAATAACTAGTTACACTAGATATGCGAGAGTCTATTGCTTGAGAAACTTGTAGGTTATAGTTGAATGCACAGAAAAATCCCAACGGAGGAAGAAAAAATTAGTTATTGATTAGCAGTTCATAAGGAAGATTCCTTAGTTTGAAAAAGTATTCCCATATGTGAGTGGAAAGTACATGACAGTATAACTGGTAGTTAGAGTGCAAGTTCTGGAAGGTTCCAGAGCAATGATGACTTGTTTAAATTGGGTAGAGAATCCCTCGGCGGAAAGCTAGATTATATAGACAGTGGGTATTTTGGAAATATCCCTCGATGTGAGATAGCATCTCAGAAAATCTTTCGTGTTGAAAGTTAGACTTGATAGTTTAAGTTAGATCAAAAAGATCTCTTGAAAGCAGTTATTTTCACATAGCAACTTTCACTGTCTATAATATCCAAATAAAAGCATTGAGCCTTTAAAAAACGATGAGAATGAGGTTAAAACCTGAAGTCGGTACTTATCTTTGCTTCATGAAGAAGACGATGTCCCAGTTGACGGTTGATACTAAAATTCGAACATGGCGTCGAAATTTAAAAGTTTGCCTCTAGAGTTGAGGAGTCGAGCTTTAGAGGAGCTCTAACTTCCGACGTACAAGTGAGACACGCTCAACGGAGCGCGGAGGGACCAGGGAAAGGGAAAAGAGTGGGGGTAGGAGACAAAAGGAATACATATAAGAATAGCCAACTTAACAGTTTAAAAAAGATCATGATGAAATGGTCTTCAAAGAGTTGATAGTAGGAGTCACTAGCG
Source organism: Meconema thalassinum (assembly GCA_946902985.2). NCBI lineage: Eukaryota > Metazoa > Arthropoda > Insecta > Orthoptera > Tettigoniidae > Meconema > Meconema thalassinum. The sequence goes on from OX336395.1 coordinate 200,027,381, forward strand.
CAGCCTGGAGGGTGAAAAAGTAGACGAAGTTCTCTTGATCACGGAGATGATAGCTGGCGATGGCGACGAGATCTGGTGGCTAGATTGATAAGGAAGTCCTCTTGTACAGGGAAGAATTGAGGAACTTCAGAGATTCGCTGCTAGATGACGCTAGGTGGGTCATGGAAGATATATATCTAGAACAGACTCACAGGTAACATGAGAGACATAACCAACAAGGAGAAATCAGTAGATCACTGTTGGTGTTTGAGAAAAAGGGAAGGAATGAACTAAAGCAAAGAGAAGCAAAAGCTTACTCCTTACCGTGTATTCCAAAGAATACACCACCACTATTGACTTCATCGCCACTGTAACGCGTATCCTTGAGAAAACGTGTCAGACTGCCATTAACATTCGTGGTGTTAGACAAATCTTCTACTTCTTCACAGTCTGGAAGTCTCTCCAAAACACTGTTCCTGTTTAATGGAATTATTCCAGCTTTCTTAAAACCAGATATAATGTTCATTTGCAAATTATCTTCCATACTTTTGAGAGTCTGCTTCAGCAATCTTGGAAACATCTTTTCAAATGGTTTGTTCCCTCTTCCTTTCAGTTTCCATGACTCCATTACCTGACGCCAAGTAATTTTCAACGGCCTGAAGAGTGCCAAATCTAGAGGCTGCGTCAAATGCGTTGAATTTGAAGGCAGGAACACTAAACAAATGCCATTCTCTTTGTACAATTTTACAACAGCAGGAGACAAATGAGAGCTTAAATTGTCTCCAATAACCACCTTCTTCCCAACTAAGCACCGACAGTATGGAATAATTATCTTCTCGGACCAATCAAGAAAACAGCATCCACCTATCCATCCAGATTTGCTGCGGTTGTATCGAGCTCCATGTGGCCCTCCTTCTGTCCATAAATCATATAGGTGCTGAGCCTTATAGATAACATAAGGTGGTAAAAGAGTCCCGTCAGCAGTTGCTGCAAACATCACGGATGTATGTGACTTGTTTTCGTTCATCACTCGTTCAGGATATATGCATCCTCTCTTGAAAATCAGTTTGCGCCGACCTGGATCATCAGCAAGACGGGTCTCGTCATAATTGGTAATTGCCTCAGGAGGTACACCTTCTAGAGTCCTTTCGAGTTCGTCAAAATACTTCCTGATGTCTGCTGGGGATACCTTTGCTCTGCTACATTTCACATTCTGACACAATCTCTGGGAAATGCGAGTTTTATGTCGAAATATAAACGAAAAGGCCCAATCGATCCCTGGCATATTGTCTCTGAATTGATTCATTCTTGAACCTTGTCTACGTGATAATTTACAAAACATCGGATATCAAAAGTACTCATTGGGTAACCCCAATCACAACATGTCAAAATACAATCTATCAGTTCCTCCTCAAATTCGTGTGACAAACTTGTTCGGCCACCTTTCTTCTTCATCGATACCCTATCTCCATCGGTGTTTACTACATACCTTTGCAATGCTGATTTTGAAATTTTGAATTTCTCTGCTGCTGATCGTATTGACATAGGCTACCACTTCTAACTCTTAACACTGCCTTTTTCACTATCTCAGCATCCACTGGTAGATGAGCCTTTGAATGAGGATCACTTTTATATGTTCTTCCCATTGTCCCTATTCACCCCACTTTTAGGTTATGTGGTGCAAGTTCCTAAATTAGAATTAAATACTCCGCAGTTTAGTCACATATGTTTCTATAAACTTGAGAAATAGTTCAATCGACACAAATAATAGGAATTATATACGTAACACACATTTTCAGCACGTACAATTTGCTCACCACACTATAGGTGTATTTTCCAAAGTTGGAATCTGACAGTTCGGCGGAGAACCGTTGAACTAAGGGCAGCGCTGCCACTTATGCTACTGGCCACCACGTGCGTACTTCCACCCTCCCGCTCTTTTCCTCATGCTCATAATATCATTAGCACCGTTATTACATTTATTACATTTTTACTCAGATGGATTTCAAAAATCTTCAACAAAGCAATGCTTAAAACTGTTCGGTGCACACTGTAAAATAAAATAATAGCCCGTCAAATTGAGAAGAGGCCTAAAATATTGTAATGAATAGCAATAGCACGAATAGCCTACTATCATAAAGCAAAAATGTTCAAAGCGAAACGACAGAACGTGCTAGTTTCCGTGTTATTTAGCAATTTATATCTCCTGTAGAATAAGTTTCAAGGCACAAGAAACACATAAATGTATTACAAAATATACATTCATTGTTTTGGCTATTAACTCACCTTTTAGAAGACAGTAGCTAATCACTGGGAAGAGGCTCTATCCCATCCATATCATCATCATCCCACAGGGTGAGTTAGCCGTGGTCGTTACGGCATGACTGCTGGCAGTCGCTCACATCCGGGAGGCGTGGAGGTTCGAATCCCCCCGCCGGCAACCTTGAAGATGGTCTTCTGTGGTTTCCGATCTTTCTTCCAGGCAAATGCCGGGGTTGGTCCCTAACTATAGGCCACAAACGCTACCTTCCAACTCCTCGTCCTTACATTCCCACTTTCCTTCCCAACGGTACTTGTAGCTCACCCATTGGGTGCCCGTCTCGAAGCAGCTACAAAACTGGCGAGCCAAACATGTCCTCGGACACTACCGGCACTAAAAGCCATACGCAAAAAAAAAAAATCATCATCCCGGTCCTCTCCGAGACTGGATCCCGCACTGGTGGATGAGGAATCGCCGAGGGAAATTATGAGGTTGTCCACAGCTGTGTCAATAACACCTTCACGTTCCCACGCTTCGCTTAATAATCTTTCCACATGCGACACCACCTTCGCCCAGTTTTCAGCTGTCAACACCCTCATCCTAATCGCAACCTATGCTGCCAAGACCTGTAGCAACTTGAAGTGCGACCCTGTGTGAGCGCTAGCTCCATCAGCCAGTGTGGCAGAGAGGACAGCGAGCTTGTAGTTAGCAGTTTTTCCGGGGTCTCAGTTGGAGTTGCTGAGCTTCACCACGGAGAAAGTTGTCCAACCCCTCGCGTCACCACTCGCAAACAAAAAGAAAGCTACCTGTAACCTTAATGTAATTCATACGAACCTAAGCTTAAACTGACACTAACACTATATAAATAAATAACGGACACTAATGATTTTTTTTTACGAGCACACATTTTTATTCACTGACAGAAATTATAAATAAGTATAACTCCTACACGAGATAATAATTAACTAATTAATTCAAAACAATTATAACGCAGCAAGGTCAGTGTGCACTCTGGAGGCAACCAAACAAGCGACTGGTCGAGCGACAAGCACATGGCCAAATAGAGTCATTCAAATTGGCAGCGCTGTATGGTTTCCATGGCAACAAGCCTTGCGTGCGATCTAGTCGTCAACTGTTTTTGCCCAGTGGCGCCGAACTGTCAGATTCCAACTCTGGATAATACAACATTTCCATCATAAATATAAATAAAAATAAATATTTATAAATATTTATGATAATATAAATATTTATGATCTAAGATACAACTGTAAGTTTATCTCAACAGTGAAAATGGCGTCAAAACATGGTCTATCTTACAGGCTGGCCAACCCCACAAATGTCACTTTTAATATAAACTCTTTGACTTGGTACAAACGTAAAGGTATATAATAAACTAAAATGTCCCTTAAATGAAATAAATATTTTTAGATGTCATGTTGAAGAATATTGACTATTTTTCCTTTTCTCTGTCCCTATTCACCACATTGACCCTATTCACCCCATTTTGCGGTTGGGCCGATAGCCTAGATGTTAGGCCCCTTAAAACAACAATTATCATCATCACCATTTTACGGTACCGATAGACACCCTGTGGATCCACAGCTTTCATAAAATAATTGTCTTAAATTAATATTACCTTTTAAACTTGGCCTTGGGGTGCATAACGGTGCAACAGTCAAGCTGTTGGCCTCTCACCAAGGTGGACAGGGTTCGATTCCCGGTCAATGTATGTGAGATTTTCGATGTGAAATGCCATGTCATGTGGTTCGGATTCCACATAAATAGGATGTCCCGTGGCATGATTAACTGTCACGTAGAACAAAAAGCTTCCTTCTTTTTTTAATATAAATTTGGCCCCTTGAGGTTGAAACATTTATTTGAGAGCGTTTTCGTTTCTGCTTGTTGAACGTTTCCTGACGACGGCAGCCATTACATTTCTTTTTCAATTATTAAATAAAAAATGTCATAAGAAGGAGCTTGATCTAGCATATTTCGTCTAAGAAACAACATTTAAACGGGACATATCTTATTTCAGACTTTCTGCATTATTATATTGATGATTTGTCTAATGAATTTCATCTGGATTATTTTCTGTTAAATATTATAAACTTAACCTCTTACATATTGTAGCCATGGTATTCAGACGGCCTGTTGCGCGAAATATTCGATTTTGAAATTTATAATTTAGTTCATTCTGCATTTTTTTTTTGACCGGAAAGGAGTAACTGAAAGTATTGTTTGTATTGGGGGATATAATTCGACCTCTAGTGCGAGGTTCTCATATTGCAAACTCTTAACCTTGTTATTTCTGCATAAGTTAAATCTTGTAAAATTTTCTCAGTGTAACGGAGTGAATTTTGCGGGTTAGACTTATTTAGTTTGTTCGTTCTGAGAAAGCGACGTTAATTTGCTAGGATTTGAATTTCTTATTATTTAATTTGAATTGTTCCTGACAGCCTATATTTGTGTCAATGTCTATTGTATTTGTTTCAGTGTAATAACGATACCTTCCTTAAGGTATTCCAAGATGTGTTCTTTTGTAATTCATTTCATAGTTAGGGGAGGGTAGTAAATGTAATTAACACGGTTATGGGATTAAGGGTTCATCTTCCGCTAAACAGTCAATCGATAGTAGGCCACCACTGGGACGTAACAGTTTCCATAACGCTATAACATTATCTTAACCAGTAAACAACCTGCTTTCCTTATCTAGTAGTTCTCATTTATAATTCATAATGTCTCGCTCAATAAATCCCAGCTCCGCCAAGAAATTTAACTCTGCTTGAGGGTAGGAATGGGTACACTCACCCTCGTGAGACAAAACTTAGAAAGAGATGGGTTCAATTCCCAAGTCAGCTGCCCTAGAAGTGTCTTTCGATGCCATCTCCACTTCTACTCCAGGTGAACGCTGGGATTGTTTCTAACTTAAGACCACAGCAGGCTCATCCCAAATCCTAGTCTTAATTACTAATATGCACACTACCAGACATCAAAATAACACAGGTTAACGGACAAATCCTATACATTTCCAAATACATGGGACTACATGACTACGATGTAGCAAAGCTCCCTAAATGAAATAAAAACAAGTTAGCAGGCATGACTTCTACGTGACGTTAGTGCAATGGGGGATTATGCTTATGTTGAGAAATGGTTACCACATAATTAACGATACCTTTTAAAACCCCACAATATTAATTAGTGGTATGGCAGATATATCAGTTTCGGTTTAATAGTATGTCAGTCTTAAAGTTTGAGAATCCCTGCATTAGGAAATAGATAAATTGCATATTTCAAACTTGTTATAATAATAATAGGCTAATGCATTTTATTAATCCCTTAACGAGTCAAGACTCACGTACAAAGGAATCGTACAGTTTTATCTTGTTGGCGACAAATTACAATTCAATGGTTAGTTTACAAAGTTTTCAGTATGAAAATATATACAACATTTTGTAGCTTTCATAAGTTTTGTACACAATGTGGTCTTCTTCTGTCTTCTCAGATTTTGGAATTTCTTCAAACTGACATTTTATAATCATTCCATATAAACCGTTTTAGCCTCCTTTTAAAGATTGGTAGGCTAGGTGCAAGTTTTATATTTTCTGGTAGTCTATTGAACTTAACAAAGGCACTATACTGTACTTGATGCTATTACTGCCATATTGTTTGGAATTGATTTGAAAAAGAGATATGTCATCTGCATGTCTAGTTTTGTAAGCATGTAAATCAGATTTAGTAAAGTTAAATTTGTGCGGATACTCTTGTGTAGGATTTGGTACACCAGGATATTTGATTTGATTTCTGCATTTAGGGCTACAGGTTGAATTTTACTCGTAATATAAAGGTGTTTGGTTGGTGTTAAAAAAAGGGTAGTTATAAATATTTCTTATGGCTCTATTCTGAATTACCTCAATTTCCTTTTTTAAGTTATTTGAGCATTTTATCAAAATTGTATTCAAATATTGTAATTGGCTATGGATTGAGGAAAAATACACTTTCCTGAGTAGATATTTTGGGATATAGTAGCTCAATTTTTTATTATCCCAGCGACAGGTGATATATTTTTTTTACTAATGCATCAAAGTGCGTTTGCCATGAGAGATTTTCATCTATTATTAGGCCTAGGTATTAGACAGATGAGACCCTATAAACTGCCTTTCCATTCAGCATTATATTCTGAGTGATGTCGAACTTTGTTCTACGCTTAGATATTATTAAATAATTTGTTTTATCTTCATTTATTGTTAATTTATTAGACTGGGTCCAGCCAAGTATTGTATTCATGTCCTCCTGCCTGTGTAATCAGCGTGTTGGTGGTGTACGCATTGTAAAAGATGCTTAAGTCGTCTGCAAACAACGTTATATTACCATGAAAAGGGAGTGTTGCTATGTCATTAATATATAATAAGAAGAGGGAAGGACCCAATATTGATCCTTGGGGCACACCGTGGGTAGTATTTACTTCCTCACTTCCGTAGCCATTTATTTCAATATACTGCTTACGATTGGATAGGTAATTTTTAAACCATGTCCAAGCTACTCCTCGGATACCTGCTTTATCAAGTTTCCCTAAAAGAATTTCATGGTCAATAGTATCAACTGCCTTTCTCAGGTCTATGAAAAGGCCACTCGCTGTCATCTTTTTGTCTATCACATCCTGCAAGTTAGAGATAGTATCAATTGTAGCTATTTCTGTGTTTGAGTTTTCTCGGAATTCATACTGCCCTTTGTAGAAGTAATTATTTTTATTTAAGAAATTAACAATTCTGTTTTTTGCTACTGTTTCGAGTACCTTGGATATGGGTGGGAGGATGGAAATGGGTCTGTAATTGTCTGGATTGCTTTTGAAACCTCCTTTATAGACAGGTATGACTCGTGCAATTTTTAGATCAGGCACCAGGCCAGTCTCTAACGATAAATTTATTAAAGTAGTTAGTGGGCTACTTAGCATGTCAATGGAGTTTTTTAACAATTTTACTGACATACCATCTTTGTCTTGGCTACTTTTCATTTTAAGGCTTAATATAATATTGCGAATTTCCATCTCATTAGACGGGGTCATAAATATGGAATCCGTGTTGACATTAATTTCATTAACTTTCTTCCCTGGGAGGATGTTTTTGGCCAACTTGTGTGCTACGTTTATAAAGTGAGTGTTTAGAGCATTGCAAATATTTTCTTTTCCTGTGAAAGATTTACCGTCAATTATTTTCTCACTGGGACCATCTTTGTTTTCAGTTGTGCAGTTGTAGATCAGTTCATTGTTTACTTTCCAAGTATCTTTTATGCTATTGGCGTTCAATGTTAATTTATGTTCATAGTATGAGGATTTCAGTTTCCGTTTTAAAGCTGTCACTTTGTTCCTATATATTATGTGCTCTTCCTTTAAGAGGTTGTTGTTTCTGTGAATGCTAGTTTTAAGTTTAGCATGTAGTAGGTCCCTTTGTTTTATTAGCTGAATTAATTCTGTTGTTATCCATGGGTTTTTGTGGTTCTGGTGTATTTCCTGCAAAGGTGTGTCAGTGTTTTCTTTGTTGGGTGTCTGTATCAATATTTTGTGTTTCATGGCGGTGTAAGTTTTGTTTACATCATCTAAGCAGTCTATTTGATTGAGATCATTAGAGAATTTGTTTTTGTTCATGTACCGGTAATTTTTATTTACGTTTTTTGATCTAGACCTTTGCTGCTCGAAATGCAGAAATCAATGTCTCCTTTAAAGACATTGAGTGGTCACGAAATAGTGATGAAAGGAAAGAAATGAAATGTTTACACTTGTCAAATTTGTGATGACTTTCTACAATCCCTTTGGTCAAGTTATATACTATCGCAGAAATATTATTGTGGAAGGCCATTATATTTAAACCCGTTATATACCCGAGCGCAGATTAACTTTCTAAAGCTAATACTGCCTACAGCGTGCAAACATTTAACAAGACATAGAGGATGCTCCACAGAACAATTTGAGGCCGGGAACCTGGGGTCGGAAAAGCCAGCTTAAGGAGATAATAGGACTCAAATCACATTAAAGTATACTTTTTTATTTACATTAGTTACAGTTAACTGCAAATACCATCACTGACAAAATGAGCGTACCATCTGCACGGGATCTTACAAAATGTGCTGAAACTGACGGCCAGCAACCTCAATGCAAGCATGACATCAGCGAACAAGATTGTGACTGCACTCTGACAAATATCCCTGGTGTGTTTCGAATCACATCACAGCAGCTACAATTCCGGCAACTAAGTCCATCTCCGTATTCACTGGGGTCTCACACACAACTGGCTTTAGATATCCCCATAGGAAATAATCAAGGGCATTCTGGTCAGGTGACCTCGCAGGCCATGGAATAGGACCTGCCCTTCTAATCCAGCGACCAGGAAATAAAACATTGAGATGGTTGCAGACTTCCACACGAAAGTGTGGCGGTGCACCGTCATGTTGGAAGCACATCCTCTTACGAACAGCCAAGGGAACGTACTCCAACAACTTCGGTAGAACTCTTTGCAAAAATCTCAAGTTCAAGTGGCCATTCAGACGGCCAGGTAGAGATATGGCGCAATGAGATTGTCTCCCAGATATTCACACCAAACGTAATTGATGGTGCGACTCCAATATAGCGTGGGGCTTTCCTCCTTCCACACATGGCTATTTCTGCTGTTCGAAATACCATCAGAATCAAATGAGGGCTCGTCAGTCAACAGCAAGATTTGGAGGAAACCTAATCGATCAATCACTTGTTTAAGCAACCACTGACAATGCAACCCTTGGTGCAAAGTCAGTCACAAGCATTGCATGGACTCGTGGGTGATATGGGTGTCATTGTTCGTAGAGTACCGTACTCACCACACACTAGTATGTGCAGCACCCATTTCACATGCAATACGATCACTTGTAGTGGGTCTGCTGAAACACCTCTTCAAACTAGGGGGTGGGGGTGGTCCTTACATTGCCAGGTCCCTCGTTTCTTCTGTCCAATGAACCAGCCTCCCACAGTCGTCGATGGAGAGACATGAACACTCGTTGAGATGGGTGATGCCTGTAAGGAAATCATTCCCTGTACAGCCTTTCAGCAGGGAGGGCATTGCTATGTACTTCCCCATACACAAGGTGCATGTCCACGAGTTCTGCAAAACTGTACCAGTACCACTCCATCATATTGTACTGCTCGAGTCCAAGCTCTATGAACTTGCGGGGTGAGGAGAAAGAGTAGGGAAGGGTAGGGCGTGAAGAGAAGGATCTGCCAACAGCCCACCGTGATATATGATATTCCTTTCTACTCCAATACTGCTAACATTCGGCCGTTGCTCAAACCACTGTGGTGTTAGTAATGACTGAGTGAGTCACAGACTAATGTATTTGGTTCTGTACTATGCACGGACCGAGAAACCTCATCACTCGTCAACACCACTACTCATAGTCCGCGATGCACATTCCTCTCAGGTTCACGCAGCTTAGACTCGAGCAGTACTGTCCTGCTCTGCATAGCACTGAGTAATGAATGGGGATGTCGTTGATTCATAGCACACGTTCTGTCATGGCACAATGCAAATACGATACCACAAGGGAAGTCAACACAACCTGCATCATGACTTCCTCATAATCAGGCTTGTCCACCTTTATTCCTTGCCGGAAATAACGAATGTACACGTAAATAAACAACACAGTATGTGTAAACTTGTACATAAGCTGGAAAGCAGTAGCCTAATGATAGACAAAGCGGTAGACAAGTTTACTTCCATATCTCCTTAACCTGGCTTCTACGACCCCAGGTTCCCTACCTCACATTGTTCATCAGTGGAGCATTCTATGTCTTCTTTTTAGCATTACCAAGGTAAGGTTATATACGCTGCCAAAGTGACGCGCCTAGCAACCGCAGCCCTATATTGGACCCAAACAACTGGTTGCTAAGTTTTTTATAGATAGGAAGCTGCATTAACGCTGCGCAGTGTCTTGAATTTTGTGGATAGAAAGGTGTAATATGCGTGAAATAAGGCAAACGCCTCCCGTGAAGATCATCTACAGAGTTTGAGCTACAAAATAGAAGTGAAATTTTAAGGTTAAAGTACGAGAATTTTGCGAGATAGTATGAATAAAGTTGAGCTCACTCCTGAGGCAAGAATTGCATGGCGGGTACTACAAGTACAAGTTGTAACTATTTATTTATAACATCATTTAGTGGATACAGTATATCTAATGTAGAGAGATCTTTAGATTTATAGTTCACTTTAGACCATCCTCCCTTTTCATCACTTTTAACACCTTAGCTTATTGAAAATATATTGTTTATGATATACATACCTTTCGGGGAGTTGTTGGAAGTCGTTTCACAATCTCTTCATACTCAATAGCCACGGCTCCACCGCAATAATTGTTATTTCACGGAAATAATGCAATTTTCCTTCACTTACGGACGCCATCTTGGACAGTCATGTGACACCCGAAAGACGATCATGTGACTACGTTACCAACTTGAATAAAGAAATTCACCACACGCCTTCGCTACTAAGTTAGAAGGTAGAAGATAGATAGATAGATGGATTTTTATTAATTCCATTTGATCAAATACATGCATTCAATACATTTTTGATATAGGACACGTCAGAATTTACATCTATAAAATAAAAGAACTAACAGGTAGGCTATATATTACTAATATTATAACTATTTATAACTTATTATAATAGCAAATCTTAATAGATACAATCTTATTGCACAACTATTTACACCTCACTCTATTATCATAATATGAAAACTTAATTCTATAAATACAACAACATACAGCTAGGTATTACAATTAAATTAAAAAAGTAAAATATAATTATAGATTTCATCGCTCCTATACGCTAAGATATTGAACTACTGAGTAAAAACAATGGCACTGCAGATAAGCTTTCAACATTCTATCAAAGGTTTTTATTTTTGGGGCCAGTTTTATATACTGGGGTAGTTTATTGTATAATTTAACTCCAGTGTGAAAAGTTCCTTTTTGATATATGCTTGTGTGTGTGTGTGAAATATGAATGTTTCGATTTTGTCTTGTGTTATGCCTATGAACATCATTGTTGGTTTTAAGAAAGATATCCTTATTCATTAAATTCTTTAAAAAAACATAATACTTTCAAAGATATATATGCAGGGCAGTGGGAGAATGTTTAAATCTTTAAACAAAGGTCTACATGATCCTCTAGTGTTTATATTTGCCATAATTCTAATCGCCCTCTTTTGTATACTAAACGTGCTTAGTACATCTGGCGACATACCCCAAAATATGACCCCATATCTTAAGTATGAATGGAAATAAGCAAAATAAGTAATTCTTAATGTGTACATGCTAGTGCAGGTTTTCAAAATACGTAACGCAAAGCACATCGAGTTCAGTTTAGTATTCAGATATTGTATATGTTTATACCATTTCAAGTCATGTTGTATCCATAGTCCTAAAAGCTTTGTTCCTGATTTATTTTCTATTTGATGACCATTTAATATTATATTGGGCTTCGCAGGATTCCTATTCTGTATAGTGTGGAAATTTAGACATATTGTTTTTTTATAGTTTATTATGAGGCGATTATCTTGTGACCATTTGGTTAACTCTCCTGTAACGGAGTCAGCAGACTGCTGTATGACCTGTTTAGTTTCACCTTTTATTACGAGTGTTGTATCGTCCGCAAACAAAATTTCCTTATTTGAATGAACGTTCTGTGTTATATCATTGATATATAGAAGAAAGAGTAGTGGGCCCAAAACCGATCCCTGGGGTACTCCAAATTCAATAATTCCCTCATTGGACAATGTTTCATTAAGTAATTTGGTTCCATCATCCTTGTGTCTCAAGCTTACTATTTGTTTACGCCTTGTTAAGTAAGACTCTATCCATTTATTAGCTAGACCTCTAATACCATATTGATTTAGTTTGGTAAGGAGGATTTTATGGTCAACAACATCAAATGTTTCGATAAATCCAAGAATAGGCCAGTTACATGTTCTTTATTGTCAATTAATTTCAGTATACAATTACTACATTCGTAAATAGCTGTCTGTGTAGATTTTTCCGTTCTGAATCCATGTTGTGAGTTTGATAATATTTTATTTTTTCTATGAAACTTATCAGTCTCTTATACATAAGGTTTTTCCCACAATTTTTGCAATACCAGTTGGTAAGGTAATAGGACGATAGTTATCTAATTCATCTTCTGAACCGTTTTTGTGCACTGGAATTACTTTTGATAACTTCAAAATATCCGGGTAAGTTCCTGAGAGAATTGAACTGTTTATTAAGTGCGTAAGTGGATTTATTATATTTTCTGCACATTTCCTTAAAATTCCATCATGGATGCCATCAATGCCAGCACAGAATTTTTTTTAGCTCTTTTATAACTATTCTTACCTCTTTACTTGTGACATGATTTATAAATAAAGATTCACTGCATATATTTATTTTATTATTAGAATTTAGTGTATTTACCTGTGATTTATTTAATAATTTTTGTGGAATTTCCAGAAAATAGTCATTAAAAGTGTTTGCTATTTCCTCTGGATTATTAATCACTTTATTATTTCTGGTCAGTGTAATGTTCCTTTGTATTTTAGCAGATTTTCCAGTTTCTTTCTTTATCACGGACCACATAGCCCTATTTTTATTAGATGATTGGGAAATAAAATTATCATTATGCATTTTCTTTGCTAGTCTTATTACCTTATTTAATATGCTAGTGTATTTTTTGTAGTGTAAATTGAATTCAGGTGTTGTGTGGTATTGTTTATATAATTTGTGTAGAAATGTCTTTCTTTGACATGAATTTATAATCCCTGTTGTTATCCAATGCTAGTTTTGTTATTTTGAACAGTTCTTCGTTTAAAGGGGAATGCTATTTCAAAATAGTGTTTTAGGGTACTGTTAAATGCATTAAATTTATCATTTACATTTTCTAGTTCATAAATTTCTGACCATGTTTCCTTATTTAATAAGTCATTGAAATATGTAACATTTGATTCAGTGAATGACCTGCACTTTGATTTTACTCCATAATCATTACTGTTGATTGTTTCGGATACTTCAAAACTCAGTATTTGTCCATGGTGGTCACTCAAACCCGGACAATAGACTTCTATTGAATGGTGATATTTATTTGTATTTATAAAAATTTGATCAGGAGTGGTATTACTAAATTTTGTTATTCTTGTTGGGGTATTTACTGTAGGTTTCAGTCCATAGGAAATTAGTAACTGTGTTAATAATTCACAATTTCTATCGAATTTTAAGAAATCCACATTTACATCCCCACAAATTATCAAATCGAAATTAATTTGCTCATTTTATTGAGTAACAATTCTAATTTATCTATAAATAAAGGAAACTTTCCTGACGGAGAACGGTATACGCATAAAATTATTAACTTAAACTGCTGTATTTTTACGGCAGAGAATTCAAAATCCTGTTCCATAATTAGATAATCATAAGCTGTTATCTGTTCATGATCTAAATTATTTCTTAAGAAGATGCAAGTACCACCATGGCTAATATTAGATCTAGAGTATTTACTAGCTTGTATAAACCCTGGGAATTGAATTAATTCGAATTGTTCCTCTTTCAGCCAATGTTCTGAAATACATAGTGCTGAGATGTCTTTAAGTTCATTTTTAAGCATTAGATTTATGTAATCAATTTTATTATAAAGAGACTGGACATTCTGGTGGTAAATTTTAAATTTGTTACTTTTGCAAGGTTGTGTTGGTGATTTATTTACATTATTATTATCATAATTGTTATTATTATTGTTGCTAGACAAATCCGAAATACCATTGTTGCACTACGTTAAATTTGACTTCAAAAGATCTGAATACCAAAGCTCACGTTTGGCTTCTTCTATCAGTTTCCCTGCTTCCACTCTAATGATATTACTTACTTACTTAATTCCTGCCGCTCCTTTCGGAGCATAGGGCCTTGGCGAAATTTCTCCACGCAGTACAGTTCCTGGCCATTCTCTTCACTTGACTCCAGTTCTTGTCCACCTCTGCAATTTCATTTTCGATCGTCCTTTTCCAGGTCTTCTTAGGTCGACCTCGCTTCCTGGCGCCTTGAGGATTCCAGTCTAGCGCCGCCCTCTCAATAGCTCCGTCCGGCTTCCTTAGTGTGTGACCAATCCAGAGCCATTTCCTCTCCTTGATCTGGATGCTAATCGGTTGTTGATTGGTGATGGTCCAAAGATCTTCATTTGAGATTATGTCCGGCCACCTCACATTCATGATGCGACGCAGACATCTGTTAATGAACACCTGTAGCTGGTTGTTGATCGGTTTTGTGACTTTCCATGTTTCACAGCCGTAGAGAAGAATCGACTTTACGTTGCTATTGAAAAGGCGGAGCTTGGTCTTCCTGGAAATGTTTCTATTTCTCCAGATGGGGTAGAGCTGGACAAAGGCACAATTTGCCTTCCTGATACGGCTTCGAACATCTTTCTCTGCTCCCCCATCATTTGTGACTATACTTCCAAGGTAGAGGAAGGACTCAACTCGCTCAATTTCCTTTCCGTTGACTGTCAAACTAGTCGTGATGTCAGAATTTATCCTCATCTCTTTGGTCTTGTTGGTGTTGATCATCAGTCCTGCACGTTCTGCTTCTCTCTGCAACCTCCCCAGCTTATCTTCTATGTCTCGGTACCGTTGTGCCATAAGACAAATGTCGTCTGCTAAATCCAGATCTTCAAGCCTGTCATTTATACCCCATTGAATACCCCTCTTCCGTCCTCCCATTACCTTCTTCATCACACTATCCAGGACCAACAGGAACAGAGTGGGGGAAAGGACACACCTCTGTCTCACTCCGGAACTGACCTTTATCTTTTCTGTTAATTTACCTTCGTGAAGAACCTGGCACTCATACCCTTCGTACATCTCTTCCATGATTCTGATGATCTTTGTTGGAATTTTGTATTCCTCGAGGGTCTTCCACATGATTCTTTGATTTATGGAGTCGAAGGCTTTCTCGAAGTCAACAAATGTGAGGTAAAGGGTATTCCGCCACTCCACACTCTGCTCCAGGATGATTCGGAGGGTGTTGATGAGATCCACACAGCTGCAATTTTGTCGAAATCCAGCCTGTTCCTTCCGAAGCCTTTTTTCTACGCAGTCTTTTACACGATTCAGGATGACTCTCGCCAGCACTTTGCTTGGAATGGACAGCAATGTGATACCCCTCCAGTTGTTACAGTTTGTGGTGTCCCCTTTCTTCGGCAACTTGACTATCAACCCCTTCTTCCAGTCAGTTGGTATTTTCTCCTCCTTCCAGATCTTCTCCAACAGCGGGTGCAGCAGATCGATCGTAATATCCAGGTCTTCTTTCAGTACTTCCGCTGGGATATTATCTAGACCTGGTGCCTTCCCGCATTTCATCTGCTTCAACGCTGTCCGTATTTCACCCCGAGTTGGGGAGTCGAGGCTGATGCTTGGGTCACTTTCTGCTTCCTCTTCATCTTCTCCTCGCTGCTTACTTTCTGGTCCTCTATCTCTATTAAGAACCTCCGCAAAGTGTTCTCTCCATCTTGTCAGCTGCTGTTCACACGTCGTGAGGATCTCACTGGTCTTGCTCTTCACAGGCCTAGTTTTATTAAAATATTTCTTCGAAAGCATCTTTGTGATGCCATAGAGCTCCTTAACGTCCCCCCTTCTTGCCGCTTCTTCTGCTTTCTCCGCCTGCTCATCAATCCACCTCCTATGATCCTTCCGTACACTCCTCTTTACCTCCCTGTTTGCTGTTGAATACTTTGCTTGTGTTGAGCTTGGCCTTAATCTCCTTCCTATAATTTATCTTGTCCCAGGTCTGATCGGATATCCATTCTTTCCGCAGGTAGTTCTTGTACCCGAGCTGCATCTCACTGGTTTCCACGAAGATATTCTTTACCTCGCTCCACACAGTCTCCACGTCCTTCTCTGTCTCGGAGTCCAACAACTGGAATTTATTTCTGAGCTCCAGTTTAAATTGGTCCAATCTCTGCTGGTTCTTAAGCTTGCCCACATCAAACTTGTTGTGCCGAGTGTTAAACTTTCGGCGGACTGCGACGATCTTCATGCGGAAGTTGGCAACCACAAGATGATGGTCACTACCAACGTCCGCTCCTCTCTTGTTCCTAACATCTTCCAAGCTTCTTCTGAACCTCCTGCTCACCGCGATGTGATCAATTTGATTTTCTGTGACTTGATCAGGAGACACCCAGGTGACCTTGTGGCACCGCCTATGAGGAAATACCGTGCCACCCATCACCAAATCCTGACTGGCGCAATATTCCGTAAATTTCTCCCCATTGTCTTCATCTCACCAAGGCCATGTTTACCCATGATCTGCTCCAACCCCTCATTGTTTGAGCCCACCTTCGCGTTGAAGTCTCCCATAACAATGAGAATGTCCTTCTTACTTGTTTGTCTTGTGACATCTCGCAGCATTTGGTAGAATTCTTCCTTCTTCTCTGGCTCCGATTGTTCTGTAGGCGCATAGCATTGGATGATGATCACATTCCTGATCTTTGGCTTGAACCTAGCAAACATGAGCCTACTAGAAATTAGCTTCCACTCCATAAGGCTTCTCTTTGCATTTCTGTTGAGCAGCAACCCCACTCCATCCGTGTGTTCTTCATCATCGCCCCCAGAATAGAGAAATGTAATTCCATCTGTTGTCTGTATTTCACCAAATCCTGGCCACCTCACTTCACTCAATCCTAGGATATCCAGCCCATAGTTCTTCATCTCCCGTGTCACTTGTTTCAGTCTCGTTTTCTCCATCAAGGTCCTCACATTCCTGAAACCGATGTTCGTAGTCCTCTTCATGCCAAAAGTCGTCATCAGGTTATCCGTCCGGTTTTGTAATTTCGCTTCAGTTTCCGTAATCAGTTTATTTAAGAGGAGCGAGTGATTAACCCACTGCCTCCGAGTGCCTTGGAGGGGCTGCCACCTTAAGCCTGAGGCACCAGGCTGATTTTCTGTCAGGGTTTCTTCCCTTAGCCTTTGAAGAACCAACTCCAAACTACAAGGCAGCAGTTGTTTCACCAGAGCTCCATTAGCCGTAATTTCTTCAGGGTTCCTGTAGGGCCTTCACAGCTACCGTAGCGGTCTTGAGGCACACAAAGTCCCCACTGTACTTCACCCCTACTTTATTACGTTGCCCATCTCCCACGACGAGGGGTTGGATTTGTGGGAGACCTAATGATATTACTGTTGAATTATTCTTACCATTTGAATTTACAATTTTGCAGATTTCATCACTAAGATACTCTTTTCCTAATCTATTTAAGTGTAGGCCATGCCGAGTGTGGAACTTCCTGTCTAATTTACTTACATCTACAATTTGGACATTTGGAAAACTCTTACAAATTTTATGAATTTTTCCATTTGTAGCCTCTATTTCTACATTTACACATGATTTGGGAATTCGATCGTATCTCTGCGGAATGTTTACAATAATGACATTTTTTTTTGCATGGATGGCAATGTACCCTTTAAATCTTTGTTTACCTTTTTACTCTCATTTCTATAGACGTCGTTTGCTCCAGCGATGATCACTGCGTAGTCCTTTGCAGTAAGGGACGCACACTCTCCTATCATCCCGTTCGTGACCTCTGCAGTTTGAGCTCCTGGCTTTACTGTCGAAGTGACCTCCATTTCTCCGCTTCTCTCCAATACGCTTGCTGCTACATCTCGCCCGTGGCTATCCGCAAATATCCGCATCTTCCTGGATTTTCTCTTTATCACTTTCTTCTTGAGGAAAGTCATCATTTTCTTCGACAATCACTCCAAATGAATTTGAGACGGGAATTTCAGTTACATGTACTCCATTTATAGGCCTAGGCTTATTCAATCTTACCTTACCAGCAATCACTGTCGACCAAGTTTCCTTGCTTTCCTCTCTGTTTCCTTTTAATTTATTCAACTCTTCCATTAACTTAGCAATATCTTCCTTTAGCAGCTTTATAATTTCGTCTTTTGAGGACAGTTCGTTTCTCAGGTTATGACATTCGCATGACGGTAGCGGTAGGCCTACATTACGACAATCGGTTTCACTTTTCTCCTCATTCAATTTTACCTGAGATCTTGTGATGATTTTATTTGCATTTTTTACTTTTATTTTGCACGACGAGCATAATTCCGTTACGGTTACACTATCTGACGAGACACTATCACTGTTTACTGTCGTCATACTAGAGATCTAAGTTAGCCTAGCACTGTCTTGCGGAAAATTACTGCTAGTACCACAAGCAAGGGGGTCTGGGGCGTAAGCCCCAGGTTAGGTTTGTTTTTTGTATGTAAAACGTTAATAAGATATAATTTATGCCCACTACTAGGTTAGGTACTGCCTGGTCGAAAATTAATGCTAGTACCACAAGCAAGGGGGCCTAGGGCGTAAGCCTCAGGTTAGGTCTGTTTTATCATTTCAAATGATCTTGTCGACTTCGTCGTTATGGTTGGGGTCCATCGTTATGCGTTACGGACACGGAGACGGACGTGACGTCATGCAGCTGCGCGGGAACGTGACGTCATGCTCACGCGGGGAGCGAGAAGCAGACGCTAATGATAATTGGAGTCTGTTGAAAGAGGCCTGGCGTCGAGCGACCTGGGGCTTTGAGCGAAGCGAACACAAGAATACAGGGTGACTTCTAAAGAGATATACAAGATGCCTCCTAAAGAGGTGTGCAGGATGTCAGAGCAAAACATTACAGTCAGTCTGAAATAAGAATACAGGGTTCCTCCTAAAGAGGTGTGCAGGATGTCAGAGCAAAGCATTGAACCAGTCCCAGTATTCCATCCCTACTCTCACTCAAAAAAATTGCCCCCCCCCCCTCCCCCACTGTTCAGCCCGCCACTGCTTGCTCCCAGGTTCTACAACTCATCTCCCAATTCTCTACCATTACACTAGTCTAGCCAGATCGAACACAGGCCTGCCTGGGGCAAAAACACTCCTTTTCAGAGAAACAAAACAACTCCGCAACAAGCTTCACAAAACCCTAATTTAAATAGAAAATTCCATTCTATAAACACCAAATTCGGTAAACTTACCTCATTTCAGTTGCTCTATACTTTAAACAGACACAGAAGGCATAGTCATGATTCCTTCATGGAGTAGGCTATTGTCTAATCATGTTCACCTCTCCTTCAACTTGACCATAAATCAAGCTTCACGAAAACCCAAATTAAAATCGAAAATTACATTCTACAAACACTAAATTCAGTAAACTTCCCTCATTTCAGTTACTCTATACTTTAAACAGACACAGAAGGCATAGTCATGACTCCTTCATGGAGTAGGCTATTGTCAAATCATGTTCACCTCTCCTTCACCTTTACCATAAATTTCATAAACTCTATTTAAAAATCAGAAACTCACTCCACAAATCTGTAAATCAGTATTCTCCCCTTATTTCAGATTCGAGCAAAGCGAGAAGTCCTCCTGAGCCTTTCTAACATGTGTAGCATTTGTAGCATGCGTCATTTGAAATGATACAACGTCTAGACTTTCAGACTGACTGTGATTATTTTAAATGTAAAACATTATTGTTGTGTATTCGAACCCTCAGAAATGTACGTTTTAAAGAAATTTCATCCTGAATAGTTGGTAACACATACACACCACCAGAGACACAGTTATCGAATACTCGAGTGGACTAGAGCCGTTATTGTGGCGCACTGATCTGTATATATTGTTTGGCTTCCTCATAATCAATCTTAGAAAACACAAAAATTATAAATACATAAATAAACACTGTAATTGAGTTCACTTTCCACTGAGTATAGTGATTTCATAAATCACGTGCAAAATAATACCAAACGCGTGGGTTAGGCATTACGGACTCAGTGAGAAAGATGGAGGTCAGAACTTCGATTTCAACTGTATAAGTCGTGTTGCTATTTGGGTGGGATGGTGGGTCTATGACAGCGGAGCAGTGAACATCTAATTCTCAATCCACTCCTGATATCCTCCCGACTATTATATCAGATAATTTCAGTTTTTAATTTTTTTTTATACAAAGGATGGTCTAATATGAACTCTTACCATATTTAGGATATACATGTCACATAAAGGGATTTTTGGTTGATGTGGGCAGTGTAGTTGTTCTTAAATATGGTTTGTACTGTAAGTATTATAATAACCTTACAACCGATTCACTAACAGCAATTTTCTCCTACAACTTTTCTGAGCGGTGATTTTTCGCTTCATTTATTTAAGCAGTGAATTGTGTTTCCAAATAACAATTAGGCTTATCCCAGACTGAAAATGTATGCCTAAATATTTTATTTTTTGCATTTTCAGAAAACAATTATCATGTAGCCTACCAGTAGCCTAGGCCTACACCTTGCAACGAAGATACAGTATGTACCGTACAGTGACATTATTCAAGCCAATGAATACTGTTTATTTCTGTTGTGATTATCAGGGAAGTTTCGGTGAAAAAGTCAGTGGTGTCAAGAAATGAGGTGATGAGGACAGTGGCGAACCAGGCTACCATGGCATTATGTCAAGATTGTTAGAAAATGTTTTAATCGTTTCAGCATGAAGTCAGTGGTGCTATACAATTATCAATAAAAGTAGAAATATAATAACCTACATGTGCTCTTGAGCATTACTTATCTGGACAATTTTTCAAACATTGGACAGTAAAATTAGGCTAGTTCAATGAAGTTTAGGCTACAGTATTGTACATTTATTACGAGTTATAATAAAACAATATTGATACTCAAAATATCGAGGTTTAAGACTTAACTGCAATGTTTATACCAAACATCTTTAATGGATATCAGGAAGTAGCCTATGTAGGAGTATATGGCAGGAGAAAGACGTCTAGGCGTATATGCAGTATACATGTTTAATACGAACTGAACGATAAGGTCACATGCAGGCGTATATATACAAAAACAGACAAAAGAATCAACGAGAACATTCTCGTAACTAGAACCGCCACCAATGGCGTTGCGCTTCCTGGCGCTGTATTTAAACCATAGATCAGCTGTTGGGTTACACATTTCTAACACACCCACTTAAATCAATAGCTGATCTAGAATGTAATAGACATATCAACCAGACTTCAATCATAGAGTACCCTACATAAACATAATACAATTACTGAAAACATTTTTTTTTGAACACAATGTATACTTAAAATACTAATTAACAGTTCAATCCCATTCCTTGGGTACAATACACATGTTTTGGTTTAGGTAAAGGTTTGGTGAGAATGTCTGCAATCATTTCTTGTGTGGACAAATAGTGCAATGAAATGATTCTCTCTTGAACCTTTCCCCTAATGAAATGATGTTTGGTGTTGAAGTGTTTAGTGCGCCTATGAAAAACAGGATTTTTTGCAATTTTCTGTGCACTTTGACTGTCATTATACAAATCAATTTCTTGATTACAATCCATCAACACACACTGCAAATCACATTCACCTTTAACAAATTCAATTTTAATTGGACCTTGATTAGAACCAATCAAATCAAACATCAGATTCTTAAGATAAACTGCTTCCTTCGCAGCCTCTGACAAACCTACATACTCAGCCTCTGTCGATGAGGTAGCAACTGAGCTCTGCTTATGAGCTTCCCATGATATGGCAGCATTAGCAAGCTTGAAAAGATAACCAGTATAGGACTTACTATCACTATCTGTGGAAAAACTGGCATCTGCAAACCCTACCAAATCTAAACCAGTGCTCTTAAAAATGAGTCCTTGGTTTATCGCACCTTTAAGATACCTAAGTACCCTTTTGGCTGCAAGCCAATGCTCCTCACTGTGGCAAGAATTAAACTGGCTTAAATATGACAATGCATAGGCAATATCTGGTCTAGTACACACACTCAAATACATGAGTGAACCTATCAGCTGCTGATAAGGTTTATCGTCCACGCTTTTGGCTTTAGACAATTTCATATTTACTTCCATAGGAGTACCGATGGGATTAACATCAGTCATCTCAAACTTATTGAGCAGATTTTTTATGAACTGCGTCTGAGAAATTTTGAGTATATTGTTATCTGTGTCCCTTTCTATTTGCATTCCAAGAACCTGAGCAGCAGGTCCAAGATCTTTCATCATGAAATTTTGTTTTAAGACATCTTTTAGTTTACTAACTTCCTGTGGATTATTGTGGAACACAAAGAAATCATCAACATACAGAGCAACAAGGATTACAGTATTACCGATACTCTTTCTGTAAACACATGCCTCATTATGACTGTTTGTGTAGCCCGAAGCAGACAGAACTGTATGAGCCTTTCTGTGCCACATATGTGCAGCCTGCTTTAGTCCATAAATGGCCTTTTTGAGCAAACAAACCTGGTCTTCCTTTCCCTTCACCTGGAAGCCCTCTGGCTGACACATAAATATTTCCTCCTTTAACTCACCGTTGAGAAAAGCAGTCTCAATGTCTAGATGATCAATCTGTAAATTTAATTCAACCGTTAAAGCAAACAACATTCTGAGTGTGCCATGCCGCACAACTGGTGAGAATGTCTCAACAAAGTCAATGCCAAATTGCTGTGAAAAACCCTTTGCAACCAACCTTGCTTTATATTTTACAACATCACCATTTGTATTACGCTTAGCTTTAAACACCCACTTATTCTGTACAATGTTTTTACCTTCTGGTTTAGGAACTAAAACCCACGCCTTATTAACCATCATGGAATCCATTTCGCACTTCATGGCTTTATGCCATTCCTTAGAGTAAGGTGATGACAAGGCTTCACTTACTGTACATGGTTCACTTTGATCAGAACAATGAGTGTAATGCAGAATGTAATCAGGATATTGTCTAGGTCTTCTTTCTCGCTGGGGGTAGATACGTGCTTCCTCATTGTGCTGTGATGGATTATCTTGATGATCAGGCTCAACTTCCACCTCTTCATTATGCTGTGGAGCTGGATCTGGAACATCCCTATCACATGCTGTCAATAGTGGTTTACTGTTTTCAGTGGTTAGGGGTATTATTGTATTCCCTGGTACCACTGGAGGATCTGTTAGAGCAGAGAAAGACATCTCATCAAAAATCACATCCCTCGCTGTGATTAATTCATGGGTTACTGGATGCAGGAGCCGGTACGCCTTTTTCTCATCCGAGTACCCAACAAATACCATTCTCTCAGTCTTAGGATAAAGTTTTCTTCTCAGCTGATCTGGAATATGAACGTAGGCATTACATCCAAACACTTTTAAGTGCATCAGGTCTACTTTCTCTCCAGTCCACATTTGTTCTGGTGTTGAATTTGGTGTTTTCCGTGCAGGAGACCTGTTGACAAGATATGCAGCTGTATTGACAGCTTCTGCCCACATGCGTTTGTCACAAGCTGCACCTTGCATCATAGCGAGTGTTCTTTCATTCAGAGTCCTGTTCATGCGTTCTGCAGTTCCATTTTGCTCTGGTGTGTACCTCACTGTTAGCTGATGCTTGATGCCATGCTGTTTGAAAAACTCATCCATAGCTTTATTACAATACTCCCCACCATTGTCAGAGCGTATGACCTTGATTTTCCTTTCACACTCAATTTCAACAGAATTAGCAAATTGTTCAAAGATTTCTCTTACCTCACTTTTCCTTTTTAGAAAAAAGACAAAAACCTTCCTCGTATTGTCATCGATGAAGGTGAGAAAATATCTGGCTCCTCCCCAGGATTTCTCAGGCATCGGTCCACACAGGTCACTGTGCAACAGGTCCAGTCGGTTCTTGGCACGATGCTTGGTGGTCTTGAAGGGCTGTCGAACTTGTTTCCCTTCTATACATGGAACACAGAGCTGCTTTTCACCCGAAAAATCAATACCGGTAGCCAAACCATTTTTTAACAAGTCCATCCCCACGTGATTGAGATGGCCTAACCTTTTGTGCCACAATTCTCTAGAATTAGAACTTTTTGAACAAACACTTTTAGCATCACTTAAACAAGACACTGCTGATGCATTTGCACTTACAGAACCTGAGTTATTTAAGATATAAAGTCCATTTGACTCTTCAATCAATAATTGCACATCACCTGTAACTTGACAGTCACTGTCTTGAAACACTTTACAACCTTCTTCATCAAAAACAATTACATGACCCTTTTTAACAATACTGTTCACAGAGAGCAAGTTTGCTGTAAGGTTAGGTACATACAGAACATCGCTCACCTTTGTAAAAGCATTTGCTTGTACTGGAACATCACCTATACCGCCACTATATAGTTTACAATCGTTTGCTACGGTGACTTCATATCCAACCTCCCTTTTATCATCAAATTTTGACATCCAATCCACTCTACCAGTCATGTGTTTGGAGGCTGCGGAGTCCATGTACCAGCTGTCTGCTGAGTGGGTATCAACTCCAAGTGCTGTGAGCAGAGCCCTACCCTTCTTTTCTTCTTTCTTCTCTAGTGGCTTGGCATCTGCTTGATGTGCTGCTGTCTTGTTTTGGTGTTTGCAATCTTGTTTCCAGTGGCCAGTTTTACGGCAGTTCCAACAGAATGGTTTCTTGGGTTTAGTATTCTTGAATCGACTCCTGTTGGTGTAGAGTGCTGTTTCTTTGCTGGAGCTGCGTTTGTCTTCCTGTAGCAGTTTACATTTCACAAAGTCACTAGTCAACTCTGCACCTGAATTTTCCAATGCCATAATCATAGGTTCATAGTCATCAGAAAGTCCCTGCAAGAGCAAGGCACCTAGAAATTCATCATCAAGTGGTTTTTTAACTGCTGCTAGCCGCTGGGAGAGCCCCAAAACTGTGGTGACATATTCTTCCATAGTCTTGAATTGTTCAAGCTTGGTGGAACACAGTTGGCGAAGAATTCTTGTGTGCCTGTTGGCGCCTTTATCTTCATATGCCATCTCTAGCGAATTCCATGCTGCTTTCGCCGTTTTTGCTTCCATGACGTACGGAAAAACACTCTTTTCCACCATAAGGTTAATCTTGCACAAAGCACGTTCGTCGCGTCGTACCTTAACCTCTGCGCCCGTTTTATCATCTTCTGCATAACCAGATATGCACTTCCAAAGATCATCGTGCATAAGATAATTCTTCATCTGGAAACGCCAGTCAATGTAGTTTTCTCTCCCCTTCAGTTTCTCGAAGTTATAAAGAGAACCGGTGCTTGATTCCGCCATGATGCACACACTTATTGCACGCGATCACAGTTTTGTTAATTCAAATAGAATCACACTGGTCAGAAAACTATACACTCGTCAATGATCCTGCTGGGCCCATAACCTGTAGGAGTATATGGCAGGAGAAAGACGTCTAGGCGTATATGCAGTATACATGTTTAATACGAACTGAACGACAAGGTTACATGCAGGCGTATATATACAAAAACAGACAAAAGAATCAACGAGAACATTCTCGTAACTAGAACCGCCACCAATGGCGTTGCGCTTCCTGGCGCTGTATTTAAACCATAGATCAGCTGTTGGGTTACACATTTCTAACAGCCTACTGGTATATTGTTGGGAAGGAGGCTGCTCCCCTGCGAGTCAACTGAAAGGCTCCCGCAGAAGTGTGGATATGTTTTTCGCCCCTCACAGTACGCCTGATTGTTATCGAGTTTAATTACAGTTGTAACAGGTCATTTTATCACAGTTTGTGGTGAATTATGTAATATGGTACCAAATGGCAAGTAGGTGGCGTTAGTGGTTATTGAGGTCATTAGCCCCTAACAGGAATGTAGGCTGATTTTATTTAGCTCTGTTGGTCAAGTAATTAATTTTAAACATGAAGGGATGGGTAGCATAAATATTTTCCAGATAATGTTTTTGTTAGTATAGACCTACCTCATTAAATTCATTGCTTAACTCAAACCTAAGGTATAATCTGGCTACCTCTGCATTAGTAAGGCTGGAGAGAGATCATCCCGATCATACTGTACCGGTTCCTTTACAGTGAGTTAGCTAGCTAGTTAAATTGGAGGCTTGTGGTAAGTAATTCATATTTTACACCAAGAATGGTGTAAATTTCTATATCATTGCCCAATTTTTTTTTCTTACTCCAAGGGCTAATAACCTAATCATCTTTTAACCACTCTTCAGTACCATAAGAAACCATCATCCTCATTCCCATTGTTTGGATCGGAACATACCGGTAGTTATGCAGACCAATTTCCAGCATTGGAGATTATTCTTTGTAGAATAGTGGAATCATATCCCCCCTAACCCTCCAACTGGTTAATCACTCACTGATCAAACTGTACTAACTTGAGTGTATGCATCAATTACTTTATGTGATGCATTTTACTAATGTATAATAAGGTGTTGGGAGAGGTTAAAATTTAATGCCAGACTACAGCCACTTACTTTTGAAAGAGACAGTTTTATGCTGCAAACTGAGCGTAATATGTGGTCTGTGGAAAGGTCTGGAGTTGCTACTAGGAAGTCCTATTCAATTTGGTACCTGGAAACTGTGTGAGCCATCAAGTACGGTAGCACATGGATCATCGTTATGGTACCGGTGTTGGAGAGATCGGCATCTGCCGGTATCGACCTCCATCCTCATCGATAGGCGCAACTAGCGCCATCAACTAACTTTTAAACAGTTCGCTTTATGATCTGTTCATGGCACAACGCATTTAAACAGTTCATGTATTTTGTGTTAAATAAATCAGTTGAGTTACATTTAAACGAGCGTTACATTTCATTGCCGCTTTAAAACCTCTAATAGGTTATGGACCCAGAACGATTGGCTCAGATTTAAATTAACTGAAAACTGAAAACAGCGAGATCAAGCGGAGACACAAAGAGAAGAACGCGTCGAATCGGCAGACATCTTGCTCACTCGAGAAACTTCTGGACGTCGACAAAGCGAGAAGGAACAAACGCCGTCTTCTCGAATATTGTGTGCTTGATCGTGAGTGAACAGTGAAAAAGCCAATTGCGAGTGTTTGGACAATAACACGCGACGCGAATTTTGGCTTATTGCGAGTGTTTTGGAATATAACACGTAACGCAAGAAAACGTGCGAGTTGTGTACAAACGTGCGCGACACGAAATTCTGTAGGCCTATTTGCGAGTGTTCCGGACAATAGCACGCGACGCAAAGTGTATGGCCGGTTGTGAGTGTTTCAAACAATAACACGCGGCACAGCAAATTTATTGTGAACAATCGTGAGTGTTCCGGACATTAACACGCGGCACGATTGAAGTGAGACAATGAATTCAAACGGTGTAGTGCGCATCGAGGCCTTAGGGCGCGATAATTACGACACCTGGAAAATGCAAATGCGCGCCATTCTGATAAAGAATGACGCGTGGGGTTATGTTAACCGCAAGATCGTCAAACCCGAGCCGGGTGAGGACAATGCAGCCCAAGTGACCCAGTGGACGACTAGGGATGAAAAGGCCATGTCAGACCTAATCCTATCCATCGGACCAAGCCAGCTCAAGTTGGTGAAGAACTGCAGGTCATCAAGCGAGATATGGCAGAAACTTGAGGATACGTTTCAGTCGAAGGGGCCGGCTCGCAAGGCCACGTTGTTGAAGAGTCTAACCTTGCAAAAGATGACTGAAGGTGGCGACATCCGTGAGCACCTCAACAACTACTTTGACTGTGTCGACAAGTTGGCTGACATGGACGTAGTTATTAACCCAGACCAACTTACCATCATGATGCTGTATAGTTTGCCGGCAAGTTTTGAAAATTTCAGAATTGCCATCGAGAGCCGGGACGATCTACCGAAGCCTGAGAATCTACGTACGAAGATAATCGAAGAACACGATGCCAGAGTTGCCTCGTCAACACCGATGGAAAATCAAGGCGCCATGTACGTGAAGAAGAAAGGTCCTTCAAGGAAACCACAGTCGAAGCCTCAAAACAAAAACCACGGCTACTCCGGTGGTAAGAGTGACAAGGAGAAATCGTTTCCGTTCAAATGCTCGAAGTGCGGAATCAAGGGACATAAGGCAGTGGATTGCAATGTTAAGGTCAACAAAAATCAGCTGTCGGACGCGTCACTCTTATCAGTTGAGGAACCTGATACGTGCCAGATCGCGATGAGCAGTGTCGAAAACCTGTGGTGTCTCGACAGTGGGTGCACGTCTCATCTGTGCGGTGATGCGACTGTGTTTACAGAGATGGACAAGGGCGAGACTGGCAAGCTGAAGTTAGCGAGCAGCGCAACCGCAGAGATAAAGGCCCGAAGGACTGCAAAAATTGCAACAAGTGTAGACGGTAAAACTTGCAACGTTACTCTCAATTAAATTTTGCACGTTCCTGAGATCCGCACTAATCTCTTATCAGTCTCGAAGATGACAGACCGTGGTTTCTCGGTTGTTTTTGGCAAAGAGAAGGCGGAAGTTCTTGACCAGAATGGACTGACGAGGTTAGTTGCACAGCGCAAGGACAATCTGTACTACGTACAGGGCACCCCACTGGAAAAATGTAGAAACGCAGTGTCAGAAGACAAGCGCGACGAGAATGTGGCGCAGCTGTGGCATCGAAGGATGGGTCACGTCAACTTTCGTGATCTAGATACGGCAGTGAAGAGCGGATCCATTCGCGGTGTGCAACTAAAAGGGAGATGTGGAGATCTAACGTGTCACATTTGCACGAAATGCAAGATGACTCGAATACCTTTCCCGAAAGAGTCAAATCGTGTGACCGGTAAGCTCGATATTATTCACACAGACGTTTGTGGCCCTGTGGGTGTTGTGTCGAACGGTGGATCCAAGTACATGATCACATTTACGGACGACTATTCGAGATGGACAGAGGTACGGTTTATGAAGACGAAGTGCGAGGCGTTGCAAATGTTCCGAGAGTACAAGGCTTTCGTCGAGAAGCAGCACGGTCTGAAAATAAAGTGCGTACAGTCCGACAATGAACGTGAATATGTCAACAGGGAATTTGACGAGTTCTTGAAATCTGAGGGGATCGAGCGCCGTCTCACAACACCATATACGCCTGAACAAAATGGTGTGGCCGAGAGGAAAAATCGGACCCTTGAAGAGGCAGCACGATGTTTACTCCTGCAATCTGGCCTACCGATGACATTCTGGGCGGAGGCGATCAACACCGCAAATTATCTGAGGAACCGATGTCCAACCAAAAAGCTAAACGGGAAGACTCCATTTGAGCGCTGGTTCAACAGGACTCCGACTGCACACTATTTCAAGGACTTTGGGAGCAAGGTGTTCTGCCTGGACCAGACCCCAAACAAGGGGAAGTTTAGCCCTCGCTCAAAAGAGGGAATTTTTGTTGGATATTCGGAGCAGTCGAAGGCTTACCGTATCTGGATGCCTGAAACGAAGAAGATCGAGATCACGAGAGACGTTGTTTTTCGTGAGGAGATGACCGCGCCTAAGAAATCAGTCGATGATCTGTTCCCGCTTGACTCTCCGGACCAAGTACGCATTGAACCAGAGGATCCTTTCCATGAACCGGAATTCGAGCTGGTGTCGAGAGACGAAGTTCTGGCAGAAAACCAACCTGATGTTGCTGAATGGGAATTCCCCGATGGCTTCATAGGCTTTCCTGCCGACGATTACTTTGTTGAACCGGAGATCCAATCCGACGAGCAACAAGCGGCATCATCTAGGAGAAGAGGCGGACGGCCTCGTTTGATTAGAACTGGAAAATCTGGGCGACCCCGCAAGGACTACGGTGATCGACCACGGGAAGCGGCCAACGTCGCTGAAATCCCAGTGACCCAGGCTATCTCCGGAGAGGACTCACCTGCGTGGATCGAAGCAATGTCAGAAGAAGCAGTTTCACTAATTCGGAACAGTACGTGGAAGCTGGTCGACCGTCCCAAGGGGCAACGTGTGATAGGAAGCACATTCGTTCTCCGGAACAAGTTTAACCCTGACGGCACTATCAGCAAGCGGAAGGCGCGCGTGGTAGCGAGGGGTTTCACGCAGAGACCAGGAATAGAGTTTCACGACACGTTCGCTCCAGTCGCAAGGCTGAGCACAATAAGGACTGCGGTGGCGTTAGCTGTACAAGATAATCTAAAGATCCGACAGCTAGACGTCAAGACGGCGTACTTGAATGGAGAAGTCGAGGAGCAAATCTTCATGGAAGCCCCGGACCACTTCGAGGACGTTCTTGCCCATACCGTTCAAGACGAGTCGGTTGACGAGACTGTGCGAAAGACCGCAGATGAGATGCTGGAGAAGTTGACCAATCGTGACATGGTGTGCTCACTAAACAAAGCGTTGTACGGACTGCGACAGGCAGGACGCGCTTGGTATCACCGTCTCGAGGAAGAGATCAAAAATCTCAAGGCGACTCGCTCGGATGCAGATCCATGCATGTACCACATCGGACCGGTCGAAGATAGGATTTATATAATCATCTATGTCGACGACATGATGATCATGGCTCGAGACGACAAGAAGATCGACGTGGTGAGAGACTTTCTGAATACCAAGTTCGAGATCAAGGACTTGGGGGACGTGCGGTATTGTCTGGGGCTGGAGTTCGAGAGGAGCGCCAACCAGATGAAACTCAGCCAGAAAGGATACATAGACGAGGTCCTGGAGAGATTCGGAATGGCAGAGTGCAGGCCTGTCACTACTCCCATTGATCCAAGTACGAAGCTGCAGAAGGAAGACGTGAACCCTGGCGTACAAGCGGAGAGCGTCCCCTACCGACAGTTGATAGGAGCTCTAATGTACCTGTCAGTGGGAACGAGGCCGGACATATCCCATGCAGTCAGCTCTCTCTCTCAGTTCAACGACTGTCATGGACAGCAGCACTGGAAGGCTGCAAAACGTGTCTTGCGATACCTCGCTAACACACGTGATCTCGGCCTCATGTACTCCAAATCCAGCGGTGATGTACGTGGACGCTGACTGGGGAAACTGCCTGGTTGATCGAAAATCGTACACCGGATACGCGTTCACACTAGGCGGCGCTGCAGTGAGTTGGGAGTCCAGGAAGCAGCCTACTGTGGCCCTGTCGTCGACGGAGGCCGAATACATGGCCCTGACAGAAGCAACCAAGGAAGCTCTACACATGCGGAAACTCCTGAAAGACTTCGGAAAACCGATAGATGTTGTCCCAGTGAAGAACGACAATGTAGGTGCGCAGAAGCTGACGTCGAATCCTATGTTTCATTCACGGACGAAGCACATCGACATCAGGCACCATTTCGTCCGAGATGCCGTGGTCAAAAAGGTGGTTTCGGTGGAGTACACTCCAACGGATGAGATGCCTGCCGACATATTGACAAAAGGATTGTCAAAGCCCAAGCACGAGAAATGTGCTCAAAGCCTTGGCTTGAGACCACATGCTCCAGGATGACTCCGGCTGTTGGTCGAGGGGAAGTGTTGGAGAGATCGGCATCTGCCGGTATCGACCTCCATCCTGATCGATAGGCGCAACTAGCGCCATCAACTAACTTTTAAACAGTTCGCTTTATGATCTGTTCATGGCACAACGCATTTAAACAGTTCATGTATTTTGTGTTAAATAAATCAGTTGAGTTACATTTAAACGAGCGTTACATTTCATTGCCGCTTTAAAACCTCTAATAACCGGGACTCTCAGCTCAACTCTTTGGCCCACTTTGGCTACTTATACTGTACCACTTTGACTGTCCAGATCACATATTGTGCGAATGTTTGTTAGGATTGCTCATGAAGATGCAGAGTGGCTATTTTTCTAGTTCTAAATCTCTGCAATCCCATATTTGAATGTCTGTACCCTCATTCAGGGTGCAATTTTTTTATATTTTCAGGAGGGGAACAGGAAGTAGTGGGTTGACTGTTCCCAATTTGTACCATGCCCTCATTCAGTGGTAGAGGTGGGCTCTTTCAATATTATTTTCTCACTTTAATTGGCACAGTAGAAAAATAAATAAATTATTATTAAATTATTATGTTTCTGCTCTATTATGCAACTCATACCTTACGCTAGTGACAGGGATATTTATTAAATTCTCCACAAAGGCTCCAACTTTGTGGGAGCAGCTTTCATCCCATCAAGCTTTTACAAAGTACCTTGCAGACAATGCGAGACTATCTTACATTTTTGTACTTGCAGATTTTATGCGATGAAGTTGTAACGTGTAGGCCTACTGTGAGAAACTGATGTAACTTACGATGTAATTGTAGGCTGTAATTAATTGCAATCTGGTATTGAAACTTCCTACTTTTGACAGTCTTGTCTTCCTCTCCAATTTTAGACCAAATGAGTCCTATGCTCAATAACAGGCTATACAATGCTAACAAGCATTTTCATGGAAGCTTTATCCCTAATATTACAGAATTATTGAATTAGGCCTAACCCGTCATTGACGAAAAATTTCTCTCAACAGCCTTTATTCATTGTTAAGAACACTGATAGCATGTGGCAACACTAAGCCTTTCAAGGCACATGAAAATTATAAGTGGTCTTAGGGTTGGAATTTATTAGTTGATTAATGCTTAAGATTAAGGTACCTTACTTCCTATAAATTTAAGGATCTACTCCCTATTGAAGAAGTGAATAGAGCTCAATGTCTCAAAAATGAGGATGTCAGGAAGAAAAAGCATGAAAGATCACCAGAAGCTAATGGCACTGAGAGACTTAAAACCTGCAGCAAAACTGTTGTATTGGTTTTAAAAGAATCATATGTTTTCCTTGTCGAATGTTATCAATGTGCTTCCTGCATCAGGCTATATCATTGTAACTGACCACCAAACAATTAATTCATTAATATTCAGTTGCATTTATTATGATGATGTGATGATTGCGGCAGACTCCAGGATGGATCTTGAAACCCAAGTGCAGACATGGCATGATCGTCTGCAAGGATTTGGTCTTCGTTTGAACATCCACAAGACTGAATACCTCGAAACGATTCCATCCCCTGGAACTATAGGTATTAATGGAGCTCCTCTTACCAAGGTAAATACATTCCGATACCTAGGCTCACGATTGAATGGCGACAGCTCTGTGAATGAAGATGTGCGAGCACGAATCAATGCGACTTGGATGCGATTCAGAGATGTCACCGGTGTTCTTTGTGATAAGAAGATGCCTATCCGCTTAAAATCAAAGATATACCGCACAATGGTGAGACCAGTTGCATTATATGGTACAGAGTGTTGGCCAGCACCTAGAAGTGCTGAGCACTCACTTCATGTCATGGAAATGCGGATGCTGCGAAGATCATTAGACATATCTCTGCTCGACCATATCCCCAACACAACGATTCGACATACAGCTGGCGTGGCTCCAATCAATGAGAAAATGCAGGAATGGAGACTCCGTTGGTATGGGCACGTTGTCCGTGCACCACAAAGTTCAGTCATCGGCTCGGCCTACCATCTAACGGTCGACGGCCAGAGACAGCGTGGGAGACCGAAATTGCGGTGGCTCGACACCATTAACGCCGATTTACGATCAAGAAACTTGAAATCACGCGAAGCATTAGATCGCAAGAAATGGCGTGCATTGATCCGAAAAGCGGACCCCGTTCCTACGGGATAACGCTAAGAAGAAGAAGAAGATTTATTATGTTTGCATTTTCCCATGGTAGCTTGGAATTTATGTACATTATATAAATTATACTCAAGCTAATTTTTCTTGATTTACTTCACAATATTATTTTGTAACTTATTACTGTTACACACTCTTTTAAACTGCATATGATCTCTTAGCTTTAGAATATTTCTGCGAAGACCAAATAGTGCACATTAATGCAAACATCGTTTGGAAAATTTATGTTTTAATTATTTCATACAGTTTTGCACTTATTCGAGAACATGTGAGAATACATCTCTCATGAACTTAGGGGTGGTGGCACTCGGGTTGCACAGCTTATAAGGGGGAAGAACCTAATGACTAGGGCCAATATTGTTCTTCTTTTACAGTGGTTTCTCCTTTGTATTCTGCCTCTGTAGGGCGATGTCTTGCCACCACCTTCAGAAAATAACCGTTGTAGGTTGTAGCATCTATTATTTGTGTATGAAATAGTGGTTTAAAGATTTTCCCAATCTTTCGTGCGATTTTCTTTAGAATACCGTACCGGTACTATTTTTGTATCAGAAAGATGTAATGTGTAACAGAACAACTTCCATAGATTCAAGTTGCGAGTTAGAGTACAGGAGAGTACAAAAACCTTCGGTGTCCAATTGTTGAAGTTTCTTAGGAACAACTGATTATTCTGACGAGTGTTCATGTCTTAGTACTGAGCAGAAAGAATATTGACTCGGCAACATTATAGAAGTACAAGTAGGCTAGTCACCATGTCAGTCTGATCAAAGGAAACCAAAATTGAATGTCAGTCAGCAGTCTTATTATTCAGGGACCGTATAGAAATAGTAAGGGTTCAGTAAAGGCACCTGAACTGATGAAAATAAAACAAGATTTTGTTGTGGGCCTCCTGTTCACCACCCATGTTGTTACTTCCTGTGGGTGGACTGATTGCCAAAGCAAAACTTGTGAATTCTATTTAGCTCTTTTGTGGCACACCAACCAATGTGTAACAATAAGCAATGTGATAATCTGCTCGATTCTCAGGAGCAAGGAACAATGTGGTCATCAGCTTAGTGTAGGCTAGTCATTGGGTGAGAGCCACAGATATTTTCATGTCAATTTTAGTGGCTGAATATTTAGAACTAGGATAGGAAAAGTGCCCCATTATTTAGAACGAGGTAAGATGATAGGCCTTAATTGTACATCTCTAACCTGTTAGTGAGCCCACAGGTTAGGCTTTGTTACTTTGATTTGTTTTCAAACAAACGCGACGTTGTGGTAAACACACAAATTGTATTGAAATGCAGTCTTTGTTTCTTCTAAAGTCGTTGATAAAATTTGGCATAAACTCTCATGCAAAATATTTTAAACTGTTCGCTTATGCATTGATAGGCCTTCTTTTAAAGTTCATTTAATTCATCACTTACTGGTAGGGCCTACGGTAACTTTCTTTTCTGTATTATTGGCCATACATACGGAACGCGATTCACAATATCCAGAAATGTTATATTTTCATGTTTTCACATAATTTAAGTTAAATATCGAAGGCCACATCTCTAGGACATAAGCTCCAAGACGTAATGTGCATCTCGAACCCAATATTTTACAACTTGACTGGACAACTGTGTTAAATTACTGTGGAAAATATGCTTTCTTGCCTCTGGACATCAATGCATGTACAGTTTTATACGATACAAATAGGAAACAATGACGTCTCAAATATGAAGCAAACTACAAGGGAGCCATGTTGAATTGCTCCAGTTGCTTAGCAAAGGAGCAGCAGTGACTTGGACTTCGGCAGCATAATGCTTTTGTGAAAGGGAGTTTGAATCCTGTTGCAGATTGGCATTGCTCGTGATGTCAATTTATATTTGAGGTAGTTAGACCATTTTATCATATTATTTGATAAAGCATTCTCTAGGAGCTGTTGGATTTGTGCCCACTCTTACGGAAACACCCTGAATACAGTAAAATTTGAAATCTCATGACAAATTTTGTTCTGATTATATAAAAATATGCCATTGCCGTCAATAAAATCAGGCATAAAACTTCGTAAGTTACGATGTTGTCACACTACCTTGCACAGAATTATTATCAGAAAAGTGATTTTTCTCTTCATGTTTTGTCATATGAGAATTGAATCGATCTTTTCGACTAAATGATTTAGGGCAAATATTACAAGAATAGGGCTTCTCAATACCATGAACATACATGTGTCCTTGGAGATTATATTTTGAAGAACATTGCTTCCCGCACATAGGGCAGCGATGTTGATTCTTTGCATTAAGTGTCGGTTCACTAGTTTGCAAAGAATTAATATCAGAAAAGTGCATTCCAGTATGGGCTTCAACATGGCGATGTAGAGAAGAAAATCGGGCGAACTTCTTTCCACACAAGGAACATGTATGCGGACGGTCCTCACTATGAGTAACCAGGTGTCTTCTCAGCTCATGTTCAGTTACAAATCCTCTGTCGCACACACTGCACACGTTAGGCTTCTCCCCAAAATGACGTAACTTATGTTTATCTAAGCATGTTACATTATAAAATACTCTATCACAAATACTACAGTACTGTGCTTTGTCTAGTATATGAATTTTCTTGTGATTCCTCAAATCAATTTCTCTTTTAAACGCTTTATTACAAACATCACAAATATGAGGCCTTTCTTCCTTGTGTAATAAACGGTGTTTGCTCAGATCACAGAGCACAGTGAATGTCCTATTACATAAGCTGCAAGGATAACTGCCATTTTTAGTTTGATTTTGGCTTTGAAGACTCCCAGGTATATTCGACAGCTGGACTCTGGAAAATAGTATATTTCCAAGGTATATTTTAACAATATGATTCCTTTTTAGGCTAGAAAATAAAATAAAATTACAGTTCATGCATAAGCAAGAAAACCTGAAAGGAATGGTTTACAAAACCGTATGCTAAAATAATTATATGGTAATGGGGAATTGTGAGTATTGGATCAAGGTCTGGCTTCTATAGCTCCTGTAGAATTGATGATGATTGTTGTTTTAAGGTGTCACAACATTAAGGTCATAGGTCTCAATGATAAACATGAAAATTAATATTTGTTAATTGAGATAAGAAATTTCAAAAATATACAAAAATCCAAAATAGTAAAACCTACCATAGTGCCTTCAATCACCAAACAAAAAATGCTCTTGAACCATTAATAAGAGACATAGATCAGGCAATATAAATAATGAGTGGAAGAGGAAAGAACCAACAGCGGCCAATTGATGTGGAAAAACTTAGAGACCCTTAACCACAAAATACCCTAAGAGCATACAGATAGGAATGGAACAAATTGCTAGCAGTATGCATTCAGCTGAGGTCCAAAGTCAGCAACCCACATTCCACTAGCTACAAGCCCCTGAGGATCAAAAGATTACCTGGTAAACAGATGGCAAGGAAAGTGCACTCTTCAGTGGAACTCTTTCTTTGAACCCTAGTGTTTCGGAAATGGTCTCTCATTGGATGATGACCATATCCAGCAGGGATATATTTCAAGAGTGACAAGACAAACTTAAAACAGATGGAACTTCAACAGTGGCAACTGTTCTTTTCAAAATTGATACTTCAGTGAATTTTTAGTCCTTTGATATAGTTATCAGTATTGTAAACAGCCTGTTGCCAGCGATGTATACTGCAAGGGCATAAGTAGCTATTGCTAGTAGTACGCTCTGCCCTGCAGCACTCTAAAGCACAGGTAAGAAAAGATGCAATGTTCTTGGCTCTCCCTATCTACTAGCAACAACATGTGTCTGAGTGATGTATAGTGGGCTTTCATGTCACGCCACCAGGAAAAGTGCTTACAATACCTGGTAATCAGTCTGGGGCCTGTATCACCCTACTTAGCATCGTGATAGGCTAACTAAAACTCACCACTTCAGGCGTCCAGTGTGTAGTGTTATCCAACTTATCCCAGAAGGAATCGCAAGACTGCTGAGAAATATTGTCGAGACCGTCACTATTAATACTGGTACAATAAAAATTATATGAGTCGTTCAACATTAAATGAACCCTCAACTAAAGAAATGTCCCAAATGAGGAACATTGAAGATTTTTTTATTTTTATTACCGAATTTGGCCAAGGACCGCAAGGAACTCAAGACTTATTGGCTTTCTTTCTCTTCTCTTCCCAGAACTTCTTCATCCTGTCACTTCTTTGTTTTCTCTCTCGGAAATGATCCATTTGGGCCTCCTGCTTGGTGGTTTCTCCTGAAATGATTTTACTCCGTCAACTCGACTGCGGAACTCTCTTCTATCGTAGGCCATCGGTGGAGTAATTCCAACTTCTGCTGCATCCCTCTTTACCTCATCTACCCATTTAGATGTGACCTTTAACACCATGATGTAGCTGATGATCCTTTTGGTCAGCCTGCCTTCATCCATTCGTAATAAATGTCCATAGAGCTTTAGCCTCCGCTTCTTCATTACGTCTGTGATCTTTTCAGTACACTTGTAAAGTTCTTCATTTTTCCTCTTCTTCCATGTCCCGTCAGTAGTCTTCTGTGGTCCAAGTATTTTTCTCAGAATCTTCCTTTCTTTCTTTTCAAGTACTTGAAGTTCTCCCTTTTTATTTAAAATAAGACACTCTGAAGCGTACAATCCATCAGGTTGTACTACCGATTTGTAGTGTCTGATTTTGGCCTTGTATGATAAAGCTCGTTTGTTGTATTTATTCTGGGTTAGTTTGTAGGCCAGGTCCAGTTTTCTGGTTCTTCCTTTGATTGCTTCCTCATCCAGTCCGTTGGGTTGGATCCATTCCCCCAGGTATTTAAACTTCTCTGTCCTCTTAATCTTCCTATGATTTACTTCCATATATTTCTCATTTTGGTGTCTACAGTCCATATATTCCGTTTTTTCACAGGAGATTTGAAGACCTATTCTTCGAGCTATTTCATGAAGATTGTCAAGCATCTTTCGAGCATCTTCTCGGTTGTTGGCTAAGAGAGCAAGGTCATCAGCAAAAGCTAAACACTTGACTTCAAGATTCTGTTTTCCCCTCCCCAGGTGTATTCCTACAATTCCTCTCATATTCAAATCCTCTTCCCAAGTTCTCATTAATTTTTCCAAGACGATGTTGAAGAGAATTGGAGATAATCCATCTCCCTGTCTGACCCCAGTCCTAATTCAAATGGATCAGAAATTTATCTGAAGAACTTTACTTTCGAGATGGTATCTGTCAGTGTTTGTTTAACGATTTCTCTGGTTTTTTTTTGGTTTTTTTTTTGCGGTCAATTCCAAACTCCTTTAAGGTATTAAATAAAGTTTGTCAGTCAATCAAGTCGTATGCCTACATTGAAGAATACTATGTAAAAAAAAAAACTGCAACACTCGGGTTAGCTACTGTGATGAACTATGGTTTGTCCATCGATTAATAATATTCACAACAGTTCTCAGCACCAAATTTGAACACTTCCTACACCTAGTTAACTAAAAATTTCAACCATGGTACGATCTCCTTTATTACTGTATGTATTATAATTAATGTTTGTGGTTTCTAACAATGGTAAGTGCGAAGAAATTAACAATTTGTCAATAGATGCAGCATACTTATTTTTGTGTTTTATACTACTGGTTTAGATTTTAGAAGTTTTGAATTGGTAATAAAATGCAAAATAAGTTCACTATGCAAAATGATTCGTATTTTGCTAAATAATGGCACTATTATCATTTTCTGAAAAACAAATGTTCTGTTCTTTAACCAAATACTTATGGCAATATGTTAGGATGATTGTTCTTGCTAACATATTTACAATTAAAAAATGCTAAAAACTCTTATTAGGCTAAAACTCAGCAATTTTTCTAGGTTTGAGACGTGTCTTGTGTGCGGTTTTGCCTAGGAATACCAAGCTGGCTCATCAGCGGGCTCTTGGTGTCCGCACCCAGACCCCCACAGGAGTAGCGAACTGCGCACTAGAGCCCGCTGTTGAGCCAGCTTGGTGTTCCTAGGCAAAACCGCACACAAGACATGGCACAAACCTAGAAAAATTGCAGAGTTTTAATTCACAGGCTGTGAAAGCCAATATAAAAAAATTAGGCTATATTACAAATATTTTTAAACTGTAATTTCTATTACTTGTTAGTTTGTTTCTGCTTGCTTATTAAAATTGTTAGAAGTTAATTGTGTTAGATAATTTAGAAGATTGCAACATTGTAACCATCTGCCTTTTGTTACTCTACAGTAGTTGCCATTCTTCTGTTTGTACTAAAATTGGGAAGAAGGTGGCCAAAGCCTTACGTTGGGGACAATCCCAGCATTTGTCTGTAGTAGAAGTGAGAAACCTATCAAAACCATTCCCTAGATGTCTGAGGTGAGAATTGAAACAACCCTAGAGCCTGTTTCGCACTCAATCCAGAATTTGAAATTTCCTGGCAGAGAAGTTCATGGAAGATGGCTTTGGATTTTTTTTTTTAATAGTTTCCTACTAACAAATCATAAAAAGAAATACTTAAAATTCCAGGATCTGCCGACATAACATGGCCGTTTTAATTTGATTTAATCTGTATGTCTATACAGTATTAACTGAACAAAACAAGAGAATCTGTTGTTTTCACTCACAGTACATGTAGTTGTTAGTGCTGTTGTCATTTCATGTACAGTATTAATAATTCTCAGAGCTATGTTGTGTATTTTGCTACATGTACCCCTCTGCAAATCCGGTGAAGTAAGCATGGCTTGGAGGCGAGATATGAAGCCCACTGCAGTTGTCAGTCAAGTGGACAGTGGCTGCATAGTGCATGTGTGGCTAAAAGCTTAAATGCTCAGAAATAGGTAAGGTAGGGAGGGCTATGCTTTGCCATCACTGCTTAGCCTTATCCACTGCAGGGTCCTGCTACAGTGGTATTCAAATTTTAATACTGACATACCCAGGGTATAACATCCTTTCTACTGTGTATTAAGAATTTATTCCTGTTCTACAGAATGCAGCAGCCAAGCACAATAAAGTGCAGGGGGCCTTGCTGCTCCAGGCTCTGTGGACAAGTGAGTTCGATCCCATCATTTTCCCATGGTTTCCCACTTTTAAGTATAGGTAAATAAAGGGATGATACCTTCTAATAGACCTCAGCCTTTTCCTTCAATTCCATTTCAATCATCTTCATCTCTCATTAACTTATTTGATGAGTTTGAAGCCAGACAGTCCATTCAGTCCTTAAAAAAAACATCTGCCAGGTAAATAGATAATTCCTTCTCATCCTTAACC
Organism: Meconema thalassinum; assembly: GCA_946902985.2. Classification (NCBI taxonomy): domain Eukaryota; kingdom Metazoa; phylum Arthropoda; class Insecta; order Orthoptera; family Tettigoniidae; genus Meconema; species Meconema thalassinum. The sequence continues at coordinate 200,068,243 of OX336395.1, forward strand.
CCACAGAAATGGGAATAATAAGGTTAGAATTATCTTTTTTGTAAGATTTTCCTGTTTTGTTCTGTTTATTATTATTATTATTATTATTATTAACTTTATTGGCCACATTGGACCACTTGAGTCTTCAATGTACACTTTTTCTTTGAAGGTTGTATTGTTTGATTCTTCTTATCTGCCCAGTACTTCTTAATTCGTTCTGATCGCAGTGTTCTTAATTCGTCTGAAATCTCTACAGGCCGTCTGTGCAGCATTTCTGCCGAAATTTTGTGATTCTGAAGAAGGGTGGTAATTTTATTCTTGTTCTCTGCATCTGTAATTTCGAGTCCAACTGTTTTGAGATCCTCTTAAATTTCTTTGATCCAATGCCCTCCAGTCTTCTTTCCCAGATTTCTCATCACTAGTTGTAGTAAAATCCTGTTACCTGGTAATCGTAGGATGTGAAAGAAATAAGAGATTCTTTTCTTCTTCATCGTGCTGGTAACTGGGTCAATCTCTCGATAGACTGTTTCATGGAGAGGATTCTCCAGACTCCTTCAACCTGGTACTTTTTATTTATGCCGGTTCTGATAATTCTGTTTATACTGTATACAGATCAAATGAAATGTATACCTCCCCCCCAATTCTATTTCTTGTGAAAAATATTTTTAAAGTTAACTTAGGAGTTCCTGGCTGCTATTCTAGAAATGAAAGAGATTTATTTGTCATCAAAAATTAGTGGACTGATGAAAGTAATAGATATGGGTTGCCAACTCGGTGCTTACATTACTACTAAAGTGGCTGGATTTCTAATCATTTATGATTTTTTGCTGCTAATGGATGTAAATTGTTTAATTTACTAAACCCTACTAAAACAATTCTTAAACAAAAATATGAAACATTGAGTTATGAAAATACATAAAAGTCACTAGATCTTAAGTTGAAGTAATTGCTGAGGTTATCCACGGCACATATTCACATACTAAATTAAATGAGCAAACATTTATTCTATTTAGAGGAAGTCTCAAGAGAGAGTCTTACAAATGCAAGAAATTGCACACTTGCAAATCAAGGCACAGAAGTTCTAAGTACCGTTGATCATACAAGCGTTTCAGCTCAGGGAGGCTCAGTTAAGCTTGGCTTGGATGGTGCAGCGTGTTGCAGGAGGATGAAGTGTGCATTGATATCAGTGCAATAGAAAAGCGCAAGATAACTACATAATAATGGAACAACTTGCTCCGAAGAAAACAAAGACACAGGAAAGTCCATTTATATCAAAGTGGGAACTTCCCAAATTTATTTTGCCAGTCATGACACTAAAGTCAAATGCCCAATCTGTAGTACAATAAGTTAGGTGCATAAGAAAAGCATCTATTGAAAGACACTACAACAGTGTACATTCAAAAAAAATATGGTGAAATGATAGGGGATGCCAGGGAGGAAGAATTAAGAAAGAATCTTGAAAAAGAGCACTGTATCTACAAATGAGGTTTATACCAGTACTTTGTGGAAGAAACGGCAGGGAAGGTAAGGAAGGGGCTATAGGCAAAGGGAGCGAGACAAGCATAGGGAAAGAGAGAGGCAGCTCAATTGCTCAAAATCGAGGAGTGGGGGTTTGCACTGTGATCAACCTAGCACAGTCGTCTTTTGCACCCTGAGAGGCCCTGCCATAAGTCAAAGTATACTATGAACATTAAAACAAGGGTTGGATTGATTAAAACCTCAAAATGTGTCAATAAAATTATTACTTAAAAATACATAGCAAAGATGGTTCATTAAAATGCCAAAAGAAGTTTTCTTATATGTTAGTGCAACTTCATTTACCAATGATATAGCAAGATGGAACATTTTGCAGAATTATAATTAATTTGCGGCTTTGGTGGCATAGTCGGTAGCATGCTGAACTGCTATGCCCAAGATCGCGGGTTCAAACATGGCCGAAGTCATTGGATTTTTAGGAGCGTTAAAATCCTTCAGTATGCCTTCCTTCGTAGGGGAACTAAAGCTGGCGGCCCCATGTCATAGATTTATGGCATGTAAAACAACCAACCTCTACAATTGGTAGTGTGTAGCCAAATTAGTAGGTTATATTTTGGTAGAAACACGCTATCAAGTTCTAACGTTCGCAGCTAAGTGTCAGTGACAGTGGCATCTGGTACCCAAAGTTGGAACTACGTCAAATTGAACTTGCTGGGAGCTTACGGGTGTCCAATTAAATTACCCTTTGGCCTTTGGCTGCAATTCATTGTATATACAGTATATATATGTAATTAATTTGTCAAGGAGTATATCTGACTCTTGATGGTAAATATCACCCAGGTCATCCCTCTGAAGGAAGTACTACAAGTAATGGTACACAATACAAAAGAAATAAATCTACAAAGCTATTCTTAATATTCATCATTTTGAGTCAATCGTAAATAGAAAAAGAATACATTAATAAATCAATCACTTACTCTTCAGAAAGGTAATCACGGATACCATACTCTTCATCCTGGACCTCCTCTTTTAGATCCTAGAAAAAAGAAAGTAATCTGTACTATTTTTGCAGTTGCCAAGTACCTTTTCACAGATGTATTACCTTACAATCTGGGCCTGAGTGGGCTTACCACAAAGAATAAAGAACTACTTTGATCTTGATCAATAAGTATTATATATTAACTTAGCATAAAAATTTTGTTTCAGCTTGTCAGGTACTGTGCAGGAAATTTATTAGAAAGGCAAGAGTGTTACAAGATATACAGTGTGTAACTAAATATATGGGAAAGCTCCGGAGATTCAAAAGATGATCTGACAACAAGCAAAACATGTCTCGTAAACATACGGTGTATTTGCTTTCATTTCCGTGTTAGAAACATTGTTTGTGGTTTACATAACACAGACCACTTCACTATGCAGGTTGGTCATTTGTGATGATAAAGTGTACATTACTACTGGCAGTTCTCTACAGAAGGTGATCAAAATGGCTACCACGAGCTCTAATGCATGCGTCTATGCGCCGCATCATTGACTGTCTCACACACTCCCATATTCCCGGCATCTGTCGATACGACATCCCTGCTCTATTCACAGACGCAGTATGTTCATGTTTTGAATAGGTGCGGTGTACACAATGGCCTTTAAATGACCCCATACGTCAAAGTTTAATGGGTTGAAATCGGGAAAATGAGCAGGCCATGGTGTCGGTCCCTTTCGCCCTAACCATTCGTTTGGAAATTGCTCATGTGTAAAATTGCTCTAGCAGCAAGAGCAAAATGAGCTGGTGCTCCATCATGCATGAACCACATGCGCTGAATTAAATCCAGTGGAACGTCTTGCAACAAACCAATTAAATCATTCGTTATAAAGGCGCAGTATTAAGCTCCTGTCAAAGTTCCTGATAAAATTATATAACCAATTAACGTGTCACCGATTAATCCAGCCCACACATTAATAATGAACTGTTGTTGATGTCAGGTTTGCACAACTTCTCTGGGATTTGGATCAGCCCAGACATGCGTATTGTGAAAGTTCTGCACTCCATCTCGGGTAAACTTTGCTTCATCGGTATACAGAATAGCAGTGAGGATCTGTTGCTCCTGAACACATGTCTGTTGCTCCTGAACACACGTCTGTCATAACCAGGTACAAAATGCTGCTCTGGGTGGAAAGACAGCTGCACTAAGACCTTGGACTCTTTGAAGGGGATATGGATAAAGGAGCTGTCCTCGTCGAATTCGCCACACTGTCATATGACTCACATCTACAATTGCCGCTATTTCCCTGGTGCTGCTCCTGTTATTTTCCTCAATATGGTAGAGAACTCGTTCCTCTGTGTCAGGTGTTCTTGTGCTCCTAGGTCATCCATTATCAGCAACATGTCTGCTAAATGAGCCTGTTTCGCAAAGACTCGCATGTATTCTTTGGAACGTCTCGGTGATAGGTAAACGTCTATTAGGAAAGTGTTCCGCATACAATCACCGTGCATCATTTGCATTAAAATGCGCCCGTCCATACAGAAGATGCATGTCTGCCATTTCCAGATTCAAGTACCCCATTGTATCAAGACGTGTACTGTCTGTCCACTCAATAACAACTGATAACACGCATTACTCCACTCATTCTACTCTAGCTTATGACCTGTGTGGACATGTTTGCTAACCATCTGACATCACGTGGCTTTGAATGCAAAACAAATGCAGAGACTTGAATAGTGACGAAACGTACAAGTGGCCTGTGTGCCCTCCACAAATGACCAACCAGCATCGTGCCACCGTCTGTGTTATGCACACCACAAACAAGGCTTGTAACACGGCAACGAACGCACATACACCATGTGTTTACAAGGCATGTTTTGCTTGTTATCGGGTCCTCTATCGAAGCCCCAGAGCTTTCCCACATATTTAGTTACACCAGGTATATAAGGCAAAAAGATTAACCATATTGGACAATAACCTCATAATCTTATTAAATTGTTGACACCTGCTAATACTCAATATGCTCTCCTCTTTATTGGAACATGTTTTCGGCCCTTCATTGGGACCTTCTTTAGCTTATTTCGTTTGCCAAACAACTTCATATGTATTCTTTATGAAACAATGAAAATATAAATAAACACTACGAAAAGAGAGAAAAGCTAGACCATGGTGATGACAAGAGGGGAAAGACAAGGAAAGGGCACTGTGAAAATTGGAAGTCAGAGTTTGGAAATTGTGGATATGTTCAAATACCTAGGAAGTGAATTGATGCAAACTGGTAGGTTGGATATGGAGATTGGCAGGACAGCAGAGCAATGCATTCTATCAAAGTGTAAGAAAACTTGTTTGGGATAAGGAAGTACCAAGGAAAAGCAAAGAGGTAATGTATAAAGTGTACTATGTACCCATATTGACCTATGCAGCTGAGACTTGGACCTTGACAAGCAGACAAGAGAGTAGAATCCAAGCCAGTGAAATGAAATTCCTAAGAAGTATGATAGGAAAGACAAGGAAAGACAGAGTGAGAAATGAAGATGTTAGGAAGGAAGTTGGGATGGGAAAACTAAAAGAGGAATTGAGAAGAATAAACTAAGGTGGTTTGGACATGTAAAGAGGATGGCGGAAAATAGAATATAAGACAGATGCTGGAGGCCAAGTGCAAGGGTAAGAGAGCAAGGGGAAGACCTAGAACAAGGTGGATTGATTCAGTGAAGAACAGCATGAGAAAAAGAAATCTGGACTGGGACAAGATCGTGGAAGAAGAATGGTGGAAGGAAAGAGGAAAGTGGAGAAGTGCCATAAATACCCCGACCGGGCAGGAGCTGGATAACGGGGAATGATGACTACGAAATGGACAACCTTACAGTATTAATTATGAAAATATTACTCGTATTAAAATCAGAAAGCAAAAGTCTAAAGTTAGAATTCAATATATGCATTAAAAAAATTGTCTTGATTAAAAGAACTCGCAAAATAAAATGGGTTGTGTAGAGGTCTTACTCGATTTGAAATCACCCTTCCCATATCAATATCGTCCTTACAATACTGGATTATATGTATGACAATTTTAAATTAGTCCCGCTGTGAAACTCCCTGCACTATTGGACGTCTTCTGTTAACTTTATCACTAGGAAACATGTTCCAATAAAGAAGAGAGCATATTGAGAATTAGCAGGTGTCAACAATTTAATAAGATAAGATATATATGAAAATTTGGTCTAGAAAGTATCTTCCAGCCTAGATAATAACAATAACAATGATGGTATAACCTCAGCTGTTTGGTGTAGATCTTATGAGTTAGTGTCATGTAAGTGATCTTCAATTTCATCAATCCATTTTGCACTGCCATCTTGGAGAGAAACTGCACCTCTAATGGGCAACCTATCACTGACATTTGATTAATTTAATTATTGCCATTAATCGAATAGGGCATCTTTAGAACAGGGTCCCAGGGGGAGCGATAGGGTGTTTTTTTTATTTCAGGAGTGTGTTTAGCGATCTTCCTGTGGAAAGAAAGACTGTATTAGAGAAGGATGGTTGAATGAATAAATTGACCTGATGCATTTTATCTTATAGAAAACTGGGGTCATTCATGATTTCTTGAAACTTAACTCCTTTCTATCCTTGCTGTACATGTAGTGTGCATTGGGATAACCGCTAAGCTTTTGTATAAATTACAACGTTGGTTGTTTTGCTCATATATTTACCCCGAGATGTTTTTGAGTCTTGTGCTCTGCTGTTATTTTATGTGGACATGGGACATTTGTCAAACGGTCACAGTACGAAGGTCGTCTGTAATGATTGTACGCATCACATCTGTTTAGACTGCATGACCATGTTGTGACCGACAAATGAACAAATTGCATAGAAATTAAAGCAAGTGAAGATACTGTAAAGGACCTCAAGTTCTGCCCCTTAAAACAACACTAACTAACTAACTTTGTTCCCCAGCTAAGGATTAGTGTCTTTCACTGAATTCTATGATTTGACCTATTTCAGTTGTCTCTAATAGTCTATATGCATTTTTCGCAATCATGCGTTTGGATCTCCGTACTGTTTGTGTAACAAATGTTGTTATAGATATAATACCTTGGATATTTTACAAGCATCATATGATAGTTACTCAATAATAGTTTCCTTCCCATTCACATAAACCTACCTTCCAGCTGCGAAAATAACTTTGGGGTCACTATGACCCCACATCAGTAGTGGAGCTACAGAATCTCCAAGTCATCAGAGGGTTAAAGAAAGTCAAAATTAAAAGCATTTTTGTTGGGATATTGCTTCTATTGACGAGTATCTATCACAAAGTCATTCTGTGAATATGCACTCTTGTATGATGTTATATATGCTGTCCTCTTCCATACTGTATCTAGATATATACCTGTATGATACAATGTTATTCTCTGTGCTTGTGTAGGCTAATGTATATATGTCAATACATCCTCAATCATATTATATAAATGAATGAATAATTATTGTTTTATTTTTTAGGGGCTTGGACATTGTGTGTAGAATTTGCCTGATATTGTGGTGTCTGCATTAATGTGGGTATTTGTAACTGAAGCGAGGATTGGGATGGAGGTGGCCGTGACCTTAGAAAGCTGGATAAATAAATAAACAAATAAAATGCATGCATGTTTGGTCTACAGATTACCTGAGAATCTTGTCCCTCTTCACTTAGTTCTACCTTCTGCTCCTCTCCACTTGAACCAGGCAATATATAATCTGGCTCGACCTTAACTTCTAGCAGATCATCAGTTGGCAACTGCACAATGGGGTCCTAACGAATAAGATGTAATCTTAAGTTTTTGATAAATCATAAAGCAAATGAATTTGATTTAAGCTGGAGCTGCAAAATATTAAGAGAGTTTTAAGCTGATTCTACAAGTCTCAAGAATAAAATCAGCATGAAAATCACTAAGAAAAGAGTGATCAGCTTTGGAAGAAAAAGAAGACATCAACCTAAAATAATATTTACTTCCATTAACAACTAAATAGTTACTTTTCACATCAGTAAGGAGTTAATCATGAGCAGCCATATATTCGGTACCAACTGTTATGTATCATTGGCAGAAATTAACTAAACTAAAACATATAATCAATTATAATGCTTAGTTTCTTGTTCATTTTGTCAAAAATGGATAAGACTGACAAATTATTCAATTAACCCCCTTAGCGTGTACGGCGCAAACGGTGCGCCCACTAGCCTGCTACGTTCACAGCGTGTACGGCGCAAGGGTGCGCCGTCTAATTTGAAACGCCCGCTGCGTGGACTTCGTAATAGTTATTTATTTGGTCGTAAGATGGCAGGAAGAGGCAACTTTTGGCTACACTTCGAGCTACTTATTATTGCCAGGAGGTGTCGCATATCTTCACAGTCATTTATTTTTCAGATCTCTGCACACGTGTTCCCGCTTTTGCGGACCGTGGCACAGCTATTGATGACAAAGAAATAGCTAATTTGCTCGATATTAGTGTCAACGAAAATGATTCAGAGTGTGACAGCGATATAGAGGATGAGTTCGCTATAACTTCCAGTGAAGATAGTGATGCTGACGACGTAATTCGTGATAGAGCGCCAAGAAATACGAACACATTAGGCGACTGTGATATTGTCCCAGTATTGACGTGCCGCTGACCAGGGATAACCAGGTTATTAATAGTTTATAATATTATGTTATATGTTGTTCTTATTGTGTGTGTTTTTTGAAAACTTTTGCCAGTGCGTTTGGAAATTATAGCGAAATGCATATAATGCACGTTGTGGGTGCAGCCCAGAGTTTCACAATATCACGCTTGAGGGGTTAAGAGGTACTGTAACTTTGAGTTGGTCAACACAAATATATGCAAAATTAAGTTGGAATAATGTGATTACACCCAAGAAAGATTGACAGTACTTGTGATTATTTGCAAAGATTACAAGGGGGAGGGGTTAAAAAATTGACCCGTTTTAATAGTCAAGCGAGCATCAGATCGAGGTTACAATTATCACCATCATCATCATCATCATCAAGTAACAGCTCCAGTTTCCCAGGTGCTGGTGACGAGCCTCTTCCACCTTCCTCTATCCTTATACAGCTCCTCCTCTTGGATTCTATCCCACTGAAGACCACTTACGGAGATGTCCTTCTTAACCACATCGATCCTTCTCCTCGTTGGTCTTTCAACTGGTCTTTTCCCAATCAGAACCATTTCAGTGTGCTTTTTAGCAATTCTTGTTCCGTCCATCCGCTGTACATGACCATACCAACTTAGCCTACTTCGCCGTAATTTTTCCAACACACTCAATTTCAAACCTGCTTCCATTCTTTTTGTTTCATTCCTTATCATATCCAGTTTTGTTCATCTGAGCATGGATCGAACAAACTTCATTTCAGCAGCTTGAATCTGATTGTTTTCTCGTTCTGTCAAGGAACACATCTGTAATGCATAGGTCAAGATTGGAATGTAGTATGTATTGAAGATGGTTAGTTTTGCCTTATGGGGTACTTGTTTATCCCACAGGAGATATCTTATTTAGTTGTAGAATTGGGCAGTTTTATGCATACAGTTTAGGACTTCACTTTGAATTGAATTTTTACAGTCGATCATACTGCCCAGATACTGGAACTGTGGAACATTCTCCAGAGATTTCCCATTCAGCTGTAAATCTATATTCCCTCCAAGTCTGCTGACTTTCATGGCTACGGTCTTAGACTCACTGACTTTGAGACCAAACTCTTCAAAGTAGTGGTTCCATAATCAGGTTTTCTTGCACTTTCTTTTCATCCCCCCAAATCATGACATCTTCGGCGAAGACCATTGCATTTAATTCTGATCCATGTTGTTCGTTCAATGTTTACAAGATATCGTCCATCACGATGATGAAGAGCAATGGAGACAAGGCATTCACTTGTTGAACTCCTCGTTTGGTCTCGAACCATTCACTCTCTCCAATGCCTAAGCGAATACAGCTGATACTCCTCCGATATAACATCTGAATTTCTTCAATCAGGGTCTTGGGCACATTTCTCCTATCAAGTCATTCCCAGATGTTTGCTTTTGGCAAGCTGTCATATGCTTTTTCTATGTCTAGAAAGGCCAGTGTGACATTTTTACCTTCTCCAAATGTTTTTCAAGCAGAGTTCTCGTTGCAAAGATCAAATCAATTGTACTCCTGTTTTTCCTAAACCCGTACTGCTCTTCTTCCAAGAGTGGTTCAATGATTTTTTCTAAGTCTCATATCTATAATCTTCGCCACGATTTTTAATCCATGTGAGAGCAGTGTTATCCCTCTATAGTTTTTACATTGTTTCCTGTTAACTTTTTTGAACAATGGTATAATTACATCCTTTGTCCAATTAGGGATTTTGTTCTCTCTCCAGATTGCATTCAACATTCTAAACAGCCAATGTACTCCGTACATACCCGCTGCCTTAATCATGTCTGCATTTAACTCGTCTGCATTTTAACTCATCTGCTCCACTGGATTTTCCTTTACGCTTTGCAGGGTTTCCTCCAATTCCAGCCAACTGATTGGTGGTTCTACACTGTCTCTTGCATTCTTCTCATGGCACTCAGATGGCAAGATATTAACACTCAGGCTGTCGTTCGAGTCACCATTCAAACGTTCACTGAAGTAATTTTCCATTTCTGATTCAATATTCGACATATTATTTCTAACAAGGATTCCATTTTTCCTTCAATAACTCTTATGGTGTCGTGCTCCTTCCTCTTATTCTCTATTAGCCTGTAAAGAGTTTTTTATTACCATTATAGTCTTCTTTCAGTTTATCCATATATTCCTCCCAGCATTTAGTTTTCTCCTCAATTATTACTCTTTTGACAGACAATTTACGTTGCCTATATTCTTGGTTCAATAAAGTGATGATATCTTATTTTTGGGAGTCAACTGGTTTTTGTTTCTCTTTATCCAAACGGTTCTTGCTTTGGTTCCTTAGATGTATTCCATCCTTGACCCGTTTATTCCACCAGGGCGTTTCACACTCTCTAACTCTGCTGCTCGTCTTCCCACAAATCTTTATTTCATCACCAACAAATGCATCCCGAAATTCTTCCCATTCCATATCTCCACTTCTTGTTTCACTTGTAGGTAGATTATCACTTATTACTTGTACATAGAAGTCTGAATTTCCAGCTTTCCTAGTTCCCAGATTCTTATCTTCTGTTTCTTTTGCAACTGCACCTTGCCAACTATGATGTTTGACAAGGTTGCCATTATCAACCTGTGATCACCATCCATATTTTTGCTACACAGAGCCTTTATCTCCGTTACCATGCTACTTGATACATCATTTGTTATGACATAATCAATCAGAGATTTCTATCTTCCATCCCAACTGTACCGAGATACTAAATGGCTCCGGTTGGTTGGTTCTTAAGTTTAGGGGCTGCGACAACGGAGTCATGTAGCTCCGTGTACTTAGGGTGTGTGTAGAATCTGTCTGATAACCGGTGTTAATTGTGATGACTGTATTAGTGTGTGTTATCTGTTATTTTAATTTAAGTACTGCAACTTAGAATTTTTCAAATAGTTCCTACTTTTGCCGCCAAGCGCCACCGTCAACGACTACTAGGCTAAGTACACAACTCAGCTGCTAGACGCCACCGCAGTCGGCTCTTGGCAACGAACTTAGAAACCTAAGAGCGTTGTTTACAATAACCTATCCAATTTAGCTTCACACAGGTGCAATTAGTGGAAGGTTCTTTAACATGTCATAAATCTATGACATGGGACCGCCGGCTTTACTTCCCCTCCGAAGGAAGGCATACTGAGGGATTTTTAACGCTCTTAAAAAATCCGACGGCTTCGGCCGGGTTTGAACCCGCTATCTTGGGCATAGAAGCTCAGCATGCTACCGACTACGCCACCGAAGCCGCTCTAAATGGCTCTCTCTTTTGTGGAACCATGTGTTCTTGATGATCATGGAATTTCGTACACAGAAAGAGAGTAGCTCTTTTCCTTCTATGTTCCTATTTCCGTACCCAAAGGGACCGATGACATTCCGAAAGCTTGCTCTATACTTTCCAACTTGGGCATTTAGGTCTCCTATTACTGTATGATTACATTTTCTTCTTCAATATGGTCTTCAAGTTGTTCCAGGAATAATCTTTTTTCTTCTACTGGGCAGCCTGTCTGAGGTGCATATACTTCTACTATAGTTATGATTTTGTTCCATGTCACCATGGTTATTAGCCTATTTTCATTTTATGAAAAAATAGGCTTATGAGATCACCATGTGTGTGTGTGTGTGTTGAAAGAAGTTCATTTTCCGTATTGACAGATTCATTATATAACAAAGGAGAAACTGTTCCCCCTAGTCAATACATTTATTTAAAACAAGTTATAAACTTGTTATTATATGGTACATGTTTCGGGGCCTTTAGTACTGGTCCCTTCTTCAGCCATAAATTAAGATGTAAAATCCAGCATAATTAAAGATATCATAAAAAAATACATTAAATGATGAGTAAATGGATGAAATGACATGAAAAAGAACATATTAACCAAGAGGAGTAACATAATGTTATTATGTTGTTATGAACACATTCTTCAAATTGCCACCTCATGGAAGTCGCCTCAGGACGATCCTCAAAATATCGTCTGTAAACAAATTGGTTCTATTTGAGTGAACAGGCGGTTCAAGAATAGCATTATATTGGTTAAAATGTATCCAGGAGCAGATGTCATATCAGACTATAATCCACTGGTTGGGAAGCTGAATGTCAGGTTACGATTGATGCAGAAAGTATCTGTCAGAGCTAAGATTAATGTTAATATGTTGAAACACGATGCTATTAGTGAGTCTGTCAAACAGGATTTGATTTTGGGATTTCATAACATAGAGGAGGGTGCTGATGTTAACGATCAATGGAATCAGGTCCAGATGATGCTTACGTCAGCGGGGCAGAAACATCTTAAGTCAGATAAAAAGAAACAACACAAAACCTGGATCACAATAGCTATTCTTGAGCTATTGGATAAGAGGCGAGTAAGCAAAGGCAAAGATCAAGAGGAATACGATACTCGACAGAAGTTGATTCGTAATGAAATTCGAAAAGCAAAGGAGAATTGGATGACTGACAAGTGCTGCGAAATTGAGGAACTATAAAATGAACATGACACATTTCACATGCACAAGAAGATTAAAGAACTCATAGGGAGAAGGTCTGGACAAAGTGGTGGGGTGTTAATAGACAGTGAAAATAACTTGGTTGACATGACCTGTGACAAGATGAAATTATGGGAACAGTATGTGAACAAACTCTTTGATGATGATAGAGATGAGTTTCATGGCATAGATGAGTTGGATGTCAGTCCAAGAATACTCAGAGAAGAGGTGATGAAAACCATTAATGAGATGAAGTCTGGCAAAGCCCCTGGACCAGATGAGTTTCATGCTGAGATATTAAAGTGTCCAGGTGACGAAGACATCAATCTTCTCACATCTCTTTTCAACAAGATCTACCAGACAGGCCTAATTCCTGAGGACTAGCTCAAGTCTACTTTCATTCCACTCCCAAAGAAGCCAAATGCAAGGCGCTGCAAATAACATAGAACGATCAGTTTGATGAGTCACGTAGTCGAGCACTTTCTGAAAATAATTCATAAAAGAGTCTTCCGGAAGTGCGAAGAATTTATATCAGATATATAATTCGGATTCCGGGGTGGATTTGGCACCAGGGATGCCTTGTTTTCAATACAAGTCCTTGTACAACGCTGCCGAGACATGAACAAGGATGTATCTTTTTGCTTCAGTGATTATCAGAAAGCTCGTTCCATTCTTGAAAGCATTTGGTTTCATCCACTACTGGCTTGCTGGGCCTATCGTAGCTTCACCAGAGCCCCGTTAGCCATCACTTTTCAGGGTTCCTGTAGGACCTTCACAGCTACCGTAACAGTCCCGGGGCACACGAAGCCCCCACTGTACTTCGCCCCTACAGGCAATCCCCTACTTTGTGCCGTTGCCCGTCTCCCACGACGTGGACGAGGGGTTGGACTTATGCGAGAGAAAGCATATGACAGTGTATGCAGAAACAAAGTATGGAAGTCCCTGGAAAATAGAGGAGTAGAAAAATGGACTATAAGGAGGATAAAGGAGATGTACAAGGGAAGCGTGAGCTGTTTGAAAGTGGGAGGAGAGAGATCGGACTGGTTGGAACAGAGAAACGGCCTGAAACAAGGAAGTACACTGTCACCGTTACTTTTCATTGTGGTGATGGATGACATAATGACCCGAGTGGCACAAGTAATTGGGAAAGGAAAGATGAAAGCAATGGTGTTTGCAGATGATTTGATGATATGGGGAAACAAGGAGGAGGAGATACAGGAACAGTTGGACGTGTGGGAAGGAGTAATACAAGGGTATGGGATGAAATTTAGCATAAATAAGAGTGAGATGGTGATCACAACAAGGAAGAAGAAAAGAACCACAACAGGAATAACAATTGGTGGGGAACAGCTGAAGAAAGTGGAGAGTTTCAAGTATCTGGGAAGCCTGATACAAGATAATGGAAGAAACAATAGAGAAATAAATGAGCGGGGAAGACAGGCAGAAGCATTCCGGAGGAGTGTGAGAAGCATGTTATGGAGCAAGGATGTCCCTCAGAACAGCAAAAAGATCATATATCGGACGTACTATGTCCCTATCCTGACGTATGCCTCGGAGACCTGGGTTATGAAAGGAAGGGGGAAGAGCAAAATACACGCCAGTGAGATGAGGTTCTTGAGAAGCAGTATTGGAGCTACAAAGACGGACAGAATAAGAAATGAGAGGACCAGAGAATTAATGAAGGAGGAACCATTACAGGATGGTATAGAGAAATCTAGACTTAGATGGTATGGACATGTAAAACGAATGGAGAAGAGGATACCCAGGAGAATACACGAGACAAAGTGGGAAGGAAAGAGACCGAGAGGAAGACTGAGAGACAGGTGGCTGAAGGGGGTGGAAGAAAGCGTGAAGAAGAGAGGAGAAGACTGGACAAGGGTGGAGGCTGAGAGATGGTGGGAAGACAGAAGACGTTGGAGAGGCTTGTGTTCCAAACAGACCTGGCCAGTGGCTGGGAACTGTGCAAGATGATGATGATGATTATGAGAAAGCATTTGATCGAATACAACACACTAAATTAAGAGAACTCCTTCAACACGTTGATCTTGATAATAATGATGTTAGAATTATTGCCAACCTCTATTGGAATCATGATGCGACAATTCGGGCAGATGTCAAGTTGTCTGATGAAGTCAAAATTCGGCGTGGCATTCAACAAGGTTGCGTACTATCTCCAGTGCTCTTCAACTTATATTCAGAAACAATCATGTCTGAAGCCTTGGATGGGTTTCATGAAGACATTGTCATCAATGGCACAGTCATCAACAATTTACGATATGCAGATGACACAATTCTGATTGCCGGAAGCATTGAAGATCTCAAAACATTACTGTATCGCATGCACGTAGTTAGCAATAATTATGGTTTGAGAATGAACATTAGGAAAACAAAATTCATGGTTGTCAGCAAGGAAGCTATTAATACGTCATTATCAGTTGCTGGTGCAGACATTGAGCGGGTCCATTATTATAAATATCTGGGGTGCTACCTGAATGACAAATGGGAATGTAGTCAGGATATCAAAGCTCGCATTGAGCAAGCCAGGAGTGTCTTTATTAGAATGAAGAATCTGCTGTGTCAAAGAGATTTTAGTCTGAGAACGAGAATCCGAGTTCTCAGGTGTTGCATAATTCCAGTTTTAATGTATGCTCATGAGAGGTGGACGTTAACTAAAACCTTAGAGAGGAGGTTGGAAGAGTTTGAAATGTGGATGTATCGTCGGATGCTTCGTACACCATGGACCGATGAGGTGAGAAACACAGAGGTGCTGGATCGGATGGGCAAGAAGATTGAGATACTCTACAATATCAAGGAACAGAAACTAAAATAATTTGGCCATATGACTCATAACTCCGACCAAGTTCAGCATGAATAAGTATACTTAATGAAGTTCCTACTATTCCTGCCCATGCTCCAAAAATAAAATAAAGTGTTCCAATATCCTTATGATTAGTTGAGAAGAGTCATTTTGGCTGAGTTAAAGGCGATAAATTGTAAATTTATTTAGGAGATTTATCTCTTTTATCAAACCTTTATAGTCATGAATAGGGCTCGGATTCGAGCATATTTGCATATTTTTTTCCTGAATAGTACACATTGAAAGAAGCCTTTCGGTGGTATTTTCACCTCTCTGGGACCAACAGAATTTAAATTTATCGAGCATATAAATGCATAAAACCACGGTTTACAGAATAGAAGCATATAAATGCATAATCTTGTGGTTTTCGTTTAAATAGTCCCCCCTCCGAATTCGGGCCCTGACCATCCTTAAGGTTCGAAAACAGAAATAATTATTGAAAAGCCTATCTGGTGCGAATAATAGAACCGCAGGTTTTTAACATTTATAGAGGTCGTTCTCGTCATTGAAACTTTTATTGACTGATTTAAGAAAATCATTCAAAACTGAAAACATAGAAAAAATTCTTGTTGTACAGACCAATGCAGATACTTCATTGACTCGCCTAATTCTGAACATTTTGTAAATTAACTTTTAAACTGTAACTTTTATAAGAAAACTTCTCTTATATATACTTGAAAAACTTGAATGCGAGTATATTGCAGTGTATACAATTAAAAAATAAAGCTCGTATATAAAGGTATGTTATTGTTTTTTTTTTTTTTTTTTCGTTTCACTTTCCTTTCTATATAGCCCCGTGGCTCATGATCTCAAGATTAACGGTCACGTTAAACTACAAGCTTCCTTCCTTCCTTTTCCTTTCTATAGTTTTTAACGGTGTTTTTCGAGCATATTCTGCATATTTAACCGCATATAATGTTTTTTTCGAGCATAAAACACATGGTTTTCGAGCATATCTGGAGATTTTATCGAGCATATCGATCCGAGCTCTAGTCATGAATGATATTAGACTGCAATTCTAAAGGAGTAGATACTACTAAGGTTTAAAAATACATATTTTCAAATATTGCCTTCAACAGTTCATCATAGAAGGCAAAATAGAGGGACAATGCAGACCAGGGAGGAGGAAGATCTCCTGGCTCAAAAATTTGCGAGAATGGTTTGACCTTTACTTAGCATCTCTGTTTCAGACATCAACATCAAAGGAAAGGATAGCAGGGGTGATCGACAATCTCAGTCGCGGAGGCTTTACGTCGATGTTACCTACTCCGGCTTTTAGAGACGCCGGGGTACCAGAATTTCGCCCCGAAGGGGATCTTTAACATGCCAGTAAATTTACTGACATGGCTCCCTCGCACCTGCGCCCCTTCAAATCACAACTGGCAGGGCCAGGATTCGATCCTGCAACCTTGGACACAGCTGGCGAGAAATTTACCGCTAAGCCACACAGCCAGCCCAGGAAGGTGTGACTACTACTGCTCTGATAGATTTAAGTGATAAACCGCTAAACTAGAATTACAAATACAAATGGTAAAACTAGACACCAAATCCTGGGGCAATAATTTCTTAAACTACTGAAATTAACAATTCAGTCGGTCAACACTGAAAGCTACAATATTAATTGTTAATAAGCCAAGCCTGGAAAAAAAACGGAGATGATGTACTAATGGATGTTTACTCCTTCACCGACTATAACCAGATCACGACTTATATAGGTAAAATTCCAGCCGAGTCCGCCATTGTATCGTGATTTACGGGCAAATACAGTATTGCCAACCACACGCATACGGTACTACTGTATAACGGGTATCGTAAAACAAAAAATCCCCAAGTTCCATTCAGAGCACCTCTTTTGTATGATATGTTATATATGCTGTTCTCTTCCATACTGCACCTAGATACCCTTATGATACAATGTTATTCTCTGTACTTGTGCAGGCTAATGTATATATGCTTACATATCCTCAATCATTTACATTATATAAATGAATGAATATTTGTGGTTTTATATGTTAGAATTGTGTGTAGAATTTGCCTGATAAGCTGTGCTATTGTGGTGTCTGCACTAAAGTGTGTATTTGTAATTGAGGCGAGGATTGGAATGTAGGTGGCCTTGAACTTAGGATAGATAGGAAGCTAGATAAATGTTGTTGTTTGAGTGTTCAGCCTTTTGACTGGTTTGATGCAGCTCTCCACGCCTCCCTGTCCTGATCTAATGGTTTCATCTCTACATAGCTACCACACCCTACATCCGAGGCAATCTGTTTAACATATTCTAACCTTGGTCTACCCATACAGTTCTTGTCCTCGACCCTTCCTTCCATAACTAATCTTGCTATTCCTGGGTGTCTTAGTATGTGTCCTATCAACCTATCTCTTCTCTTCATTAGCATTTGCCAGAAACATCTCTCCCACTTGTCTTAGTACCTCTTCGTTTCTAACCCTATCTACCCATCTGATCTTCATCATTCTCCTGTAACACCACATTTCAAATGCTTCAATTCTCCTCTTTCTGCTGCACCAATAGTCAAGTTTCACTTCCATAGAGTGCGACGCTCCAGACAAAGGTTTTCAAATATGTCTTCCTAATACCTAAATCTATATTCGATGTCAACAGATTCCTTTTCTGTAGAAATGCTTTCCTTGCCTGAGCCAACCTACTTTTTATATCATCTTTGCTTCGTCCATCACTGGTTATTTTGCTTCCTAAGTAACAGAAGTCTCCTACTTCCTTTAGTTTCTCCCCTACCAATTTGATGTCCACAGAGGTTTCTTATTTATTGCGGCTGCATTCCAATATTTTTGTTTTACATTTATTAATTTTCATCATGAATTCTTTCCTCAAGACGGAGTCCATACCATTCAAAAACTCATTCAAATCCTGAGACGTGTCGGCCAAGATGACAATGTCATCAGAAAATCTCAGAGTTGAAATTATTTCTCTTTGAATCTTCACTCCCACTTTAAAATTTCTCTCTAATTTCCAAATAAAACAAATAAAATGCATGCATGCCTGGTCCACAGATTACCTGAGAATTTAGTTCCTCTTCAGTTAGTTCTGCGTTTTGCTCCTCTTCACTTGAAACAGGCAATATATAATCTGGCTCGACCTTTACTTCCAGCGGATCATCAGTTGGCAACTGCACAATGGGGTCCTAACGAATAAGATGTAATCTTAGGTTTTTGATAACTCATAAAGCAAATGAATTTGATTTAAGCTGGAGCTGCAAAATATTAAGAGAGTTTTAAGCTGATTCAACAAGTCTCAAGAATAAAATCAGCATGAAAATCACTAAGAAAAGAGTGATCAGCTTTGGAAGAAAAAGAAGACATCAACCTAAAATAATATTTACTTCCATTAACAACTAAATAGTTACTTTTCACATCAGTAAGGAGTTAATCATGAGCAGCTGTTATGTATCATTGGCAGAAATTAAATCGACTAAAACATATAATCAATTATGTAATACTTTGTTTCTTGTTCATTTCGTCAAAAATGGATAAGACTAACAAATTATTCTATTAAGAGGTACTGTAACTTTGAGTTGGTAAACACAAATGTATGCCCAATTAAGGTGGAATAATGTGATTACACCCAGAAAAAATTTACAGTACATGTGATTAAATATTATTTGCAAAGATTACAAGGGGAGGGGTTAAAAGATTGACCCGCTTCAATCGTCAAGCGGGCATCATCAGATCGAAGCCACAGGTATACAACACCAAATTGCTCTACAAACCACTGCCAAAATCACAATAACAATTACGAACGGTCACCACCCTCAAACAATAACTTGCTAAGGAGCAGCTATATCTTAATAAATTGCGGCTAGTACGGCTGTAAAATACTAAAGTGTTAATCTCCCTAAAAAAATTTAAAAAAACTATTTGTTTTAATATCTACAAGGTTGCACGATTGAGAAATCACAAAGCCACCCATAAATAGTCACCCTCCACCAACTCATCCAGGAAGGTATGGCTACTACTGCTGTGATAAGACTTAAGTGATAAGCCCCTAAACTAGAATTACAGACACAAATGGTAAAACTGAAAGAGATAAAATCCTAGGGCAAAAAATTCTTTACCTACTAAAATTAACAATTAATATTGTAGCTTTCAGTTGGTCAACACTGAAATATAGCTTCAAAGCTATCTCTACTAATATACGCCAAAATACCTGTGGTAATGGTCGTGAGAAAATCTGGAGATGATCTACTAATAGACGTTTACTCCTCCGCCGACTATAACCAACACGCCATCCCACTTTTAGATCACGACTTCATCATCATCATCATCTTGTACAGTTTCCAGCCCCAGGCTGGGTCTGTTTGGAACATAAGCCTCGCCACTTAGTCCTTTCTTCCCACCACCTCTCCGCTGTCACTCTGGTCCAGTCCTCTCCTCTCTTCTTGACACATTCCTCCACTCCTTTCAGCCATCTATCTCTTGGTCTTCCCCTTGGTCGTTTCTTCTGCATCTGCATCTCATGTATCCTCTTGGGAATCTTCTTCTCATCCATTCTCTTTAAGTGTCCATACCACCTCAGTCTTGACGTCTCAATCCTACCTTGCAAGGGCTCCTGTTTCACCATTTCCCTGACCTTTTCATTCCTCAACCTGTCTCTTCTTGTTACTCCGATCCTACTTCGCAGGAACTTCATTTCACCTGCCTGTATTCTGCTTATGTCTCTTTTCTTCATTGTCCACGTTTCTGAAGCATAGGTCAGTATCGGGATATAGTAGCTTCTGTATAACACTTCCTTGCTTTTTTGTGGGACATCTTTATTCCACACTAAGCTCCTAATGCTTCTCAGAAATGCTTCTGCCTGTCTGCCACGTTCCGTAATCTCTTTGTCATTTCTCCCATTTTCCTCCACTAGACTTCCCAAGTACTTGAGACTTTCCACCTTCTTCAGCTGTCCACCTCCAAGTGTTATCCCACACATTGGTCTGTCCTTTTTCCTGGTCGTTAACAGGATCTCACATTTACTGATGTTGAACTTCCATCCGTACTCTCCCACTGTTTCTTCCCAAGCCTTCAGTTGCTCCTGAATTTCCTCCTCCTTGTTTCCCCAGACCATGAGATCATCTGCAAACACCATTGCTTTCATCTTATCTTCTCCTATCTTTCCTGCTATACGTGTCATTACCCGTCCATAACCACAATAAAGAGAAGGGGTGACAGCTCACTACCCTGTTTCAGGCCACTCATTTGTCTGAACCAGTCTGTTCTTTCCCCTCCAACTTTCACACAACTCACACTTCCACAATACATCTCCTTCACTCTGCCTACAGTCCCTTTTTCCACTCCCATGTTTTCCATTGCTTCCCAAACCTTCTCCCTACACACACTATCATAGGCCTTTTCGATGTCCAGGAAGGCCATCAACAGATCCTCTCCAAATTCATAGTGGTGTTCCTGGAGCTGTCTCACTGAAAATATGAGATCCACTGTTGATCTCCCAGGTCTGAATCCATACTGCTCCTCTCTCAATTTTCTCTCCACTTTGGCTCGTATTCTACTTTCTAATATCTTTTCATATATCTTGGCACAGTGAGATATGAGTGTGACTCCCCTGTAATTTCTGCACTCCTTTCTGCTTCCTTTCTTAAATATTGGGACAATTAATCCTTTCTTCCAATCTTCTGGGGTCTTTTTCTCCTTCCATATCACCCTCATCACACGGTACAGCCACTGTTTCCCAACCTCCCCAGCTGCCTTCACCATTTCAACACTCACTTCATCCACACCCGGTGCCCTTCCTCCTTTCATCTTGTCTATAGCCATCTCCAGTTCTCTCCAAGTCACGTCCTTTTCCATTCCTGTGTTGTCTTCTCCATCTTCCAATGCATTGTCTTCCTCCCTATGACCATTTGGATTCAGCAAATCCTCAAAGTACTCTTTCCACACTGTCTTGAGTGTCTCTTTGTTGTGTACCTCATTTCCGTTTTTGTCCATCATTACCACATCCTCTCGCAGACCTCTTCTCTTACTTTTGACCATCCCATAAAGTACTTTCTTATTTCCTCTACTGTCTTCCTCCATCATCTCTGTCCACTTTACCATCCACTTCTTCCTCTCCTCTGCGACAATCTTGTTTGCTTCTTTCTTCTTTATCTTATAATCTTCCCTTGCCAGATCAGTTCTTTCCTGGAACCACACTCTGAAAGCCTTGTTCTTCCTTCCCACAGCTTCTTTTACTCTCTCATTCCACCATGGTGTCTCTTTACACCGCTTTCTGTTGCTTATTCTTCCACACACTGCCACTGCAGTTTCCACCATTGTGTTTTTGAATTGCTTCCATTCCTCTTCCCCTATTTTAGGATTGTCTGTTGGCATCGTTTCCCTTATTATCTTCTGGAATTCTTCCTTGACTTCCTTTTCCTTGAGTTTCCATACTTTGATTCTCCTTTCCTGGTACTCTGTCCTCTTGCTATCCTTAACAACTCCCAGGTTCATTACAAGTATTCTGTGGTCGCTATCTAAGGCCTCTGATGGTATTACCTTTATATCTCTGACACTTACAGTATATAAATAAAATTCTAGCTGAGTCCATCATTGTATGCACGATTTATGGACATACATAGTATAGCCGACCACAATACAGTACTACTGTATAGCCGGTATCGTAAAACAAAAATGTGCCAAGTTCCATTAAGAGCACCTCTTTAAATTAAATCTCCCTTAAGACACCAGAGTGCACCAGATCTTTTTAAAACATAAAATCTGATCTACAGTATATCCTCCCATCCACTAAGACTGAAATTACCCTAAAACCTATCAATAATTTTCATCTAGACAAATGGTTTTTGCCTACACGAATAATATTGCTAGGTAGCGTTAGCTAATAATACGAGAGCTTTTTTTTTTTTTTGCAAGATCCGATCGGTCATGAAATGAAACCACAGTAAAAATCAAATATGTTTTATTTACAACATTTAGCTACACCTCCCACCTACTTCTCTACACAATCGCCGCTCCAACTTAGGCACCTTCCTTACCATGGTATCAACTTTCCAATCCCCTCGTCATAGGTCACCGCGTGTGCCTTCAGCTAAGTTTGTACGCTGGTCTGCAGCTCATTGTGCCAAAATGCTGTCCTCCTAGACACTCTTTCATGCGAGGAAGGAGATGAAAATCAGACATCACTAAGTCCGGGCTTCCCATCGAAAAAGCTGCAAGAGGTTCCTTGTTGCAGCTGCAGTGTGAGACCGAGCGTTGTCCTGAAGAACAATGCCTGATGAAAACATTCCTCTTCGTTTGTTCTGAATTGCCCGTCATAGATTCTGAAGAGTCAAGCTGTATGAGGCTGCAGTGATGGTCGTGCCACATTCCATGAATTCCACCAAGAGAACTCCGTTCTGGTCCCAGAACACAGTAGTCATACACTTTCTGTTGAAGAATGTGTGCTTGAACTTCTTTGGTTTTGAAGGGGAAGATGAATGCATCCTCTGTTTGGATTGCTCTTTTGTTTCTTCCGTGTCGTAAAGGACCCATGTCTCGTCCCCTGTGACAATTTTGTTCAAAAATTCTTCTCCTTCATCAGGGTAGCCCTGGAGAAACGTTAAGGCTGCACCCATTCGCTGTGTTTTGTGCTGGTCGGACAGCATCTTGGACACTAATCTCACACATAGTTTGTGGTACTGAAATGTCTCACTCACGATGGTGTAGAGAGCTGTCCTTGAAATGTCGGGAAACGACTCATGAAACACAGAAATTGTTAACCGCCGATCTTCTCGAATCTTCTGATCCACTCGCTAAACGAGATCATCGGTTGACACCCGCTTCCTTCCCTGACCGCCTGCATCATGAACGTCAGTACGCTCTGCATCAAAGTTTCTGCACCATTGCCGCACTTGGCTGTCACTCATGACTGTTTCACCGTACACGTTACATAATCGTCGGTGAATTTCAGCTGCGTGTCCCTCTGCATGAAGAAAGTGAATTACACCATGCACTTCACATTTGGCGGGCGACGCTATTGTTCTCGGCATGTTTTTGTGCACATTGCGGGCTTACGACTGACATGTGCAACATGACGTGATCAACGGTCATACTAGAGACATTGCGCAATACACCTGCGCAAAGCTTCATGTGATATTCACTGTGGTTTGAATGCCGCAACCGATCGGACCATGGAAAAAAAAAGAAAAAAAAATGATGATGATATTTGCTGTTTTAAGGGGCCTAACAAAAAAGGAAGCTTGTAGTTTAACGTGACCGTTAATCTTGAGATCATGAGCCACGGGACCTCCTTTTTACGTGAAATCCGAACCACAGGACATGGCATTTCACTTCGAAAATCTCACATGCATTGACCGGGAATCGAACCCGGACCGCCTTGGTGAGAGGCATACAGCTAGACCGCTGAGCCACCACGCCCCCCAAGGGGCCTAACATCGAGGTTATCGGCCCCTATAAAAAATTAAAAGCCCTCGTATTTTAATAATAATATATATTATATACACCCCTGGTTTCGGTGACGCACAGTGGGAGGTAGTCACGCATCAATAATCCTTATCCAGGCCAATGGTTTTCGTTTTTCACATAATTACAATGTTACGACCGTCGTTTCGTGTATTTTGTATCCCACATGTTGGCAACAATGAACTGCCATCAATGAATGTGTCTGAGTAACAGTTGAAGATACCTCATGCTCCTCAGAAACATGGCTGCCATCGTTGTCACGAAGTGCCGTAGATCATATCCACCTTGGACCCACTCGTGATTTGTCATGGCTTTGGTGGAGTAAAACTCTTCCCAGATGTAGGCTTTTTGTGACTGTAGATCTCAAATTAGAAGTATATACGATGTTGTGGCTGGGAGTAACGACTGTATTCTCAGCTCCTCCACACAAAATTCCACTTTTAGTTGGAATAGTTTTAAGACTGTTGCTAAATACAAGTCTCTCAGATGCATAATTGCCTTCATGGAGGCATGAGGCTTTCCTATCAAATTACTAGTTTGTAAGCATAAAGCTTCAAGTATAAAAAAATATTCCTTTTCTAGTACTTTCCCGCACATAAGTTAATTATGCGTTTGTCATCTAAAATTGTCTGTCCTTCAACGAGAGGCCGCTTAGAATTGCCAACAACATTCAATACATCAATGAAGTCTATCACCCTTGCGTCCACCATTTAGTCGCGACCTACCTGCCACCTACATTCGATTGAGAGTGCGAATTCTTTGCCATCCTTGAACCACGGGTCTACTACTGACACGTACTATTAATTATAATAAATAAAACCCCAGCTACTCAAGGGGGAGTCGAGCATCTTGACCATGCGACCACTGTATTTTATTCTGTTAAGCAGTTAATAGGTTTAGATACTGCTGTGGAAATGAGGAATATCTTCAACATAGTACAACGTGCAATATACCACGTTTTATTCCAACAAGTTATTACAATTATTTTCATTAGTAGTGAAGGAGACAGGCACCTGACTTTTACAGTTCCACCTGGATGGTAAATGATATATGATTTTCATACCTTCTCAGGGGTTCCAGGGGACAATACCTATTGAAATTGCCGTTCATTATGACTAATATACTGGAAATATGTGCTAAATTACATAAATATGTGCTTTTCTTTCTTGTTCAATTTGAACTACGACAACGATGTTGCTCACTCCAGGCTTACTCGGAAGGCACTCGTCAATTAATTGTTATCTGGGCGAGATATGATGTGAAATTGATGTCATGGCAGTGTGCCCAACATGTAAGATATAAAATACACCACCACTAGGCAAAACTCATTCGTCTACGCGGCCTTGACAGCAGGAAGCTAGAACCACGACGCGTTAGGCTGTAACCATTCTTAAAACCATTGATCTGGATGCATTAGGCTGCAACCACTGTCAAAACCATTGATCTGGACGAGTTAGGATGTAACCATTGTGAAAACAATTAATCTGGATGCGTTAGGCTGTAACTGGACGCGTTAGGCTGTAACCATTGTCAAAAGACAAAACGAAGGTTAGAATGGTTGGGGTGAGGTGCAAGTGGGTCACGGTTGACAAAAAAAAAACATTCATCAGGACACATTAGGCTGTAACCACAGTAACCATTGTCAAAAACCAATGGATTGGACAAAATGAAGGTTAGAATGGTCGGGTTGAGGCTTTGGCCGCCGGAAGCTAGTGGGGCACGGTTGACAAAAAACCATTGATCTGGACGCGTTACGCTGTAACCATTGGATTGGATGTGTTCGGCTGTAACCATTGTAAAAAGCCATTGGATTGGACAAAACGAAGGTTAGAATGGTCGGGTTGAGGTGCGGCCGGGAAACTAGCGGGGCATGGTTAACGAAAAAACATTGATCTGGACACGTTAGGCTGTAACCATCGTCAAAAACGATTAGATTGGATGTGTTAGGCTGTAACCATTGTCTAAAACCATTGGATTGTTCAAAACAAAAGGTTAGAATGGTCGGGTTGAGGTGAGTCATTAGGAATTGAAAATACTGACAAATATCACTGCTGCACATTGAAAATACTGGATATATTTCTAATATTGCTTCAATAAAAGTCTTTATTTGTAGCTTGCTCAACGACGGCGAACATGTTTGTGACCGACTCATTGACGTCTTGTTGCCAACATGTCCGATACAAATTACACCACACAACACACGTAACTTTGTAATTATGTGAAAAAAGAAATATTGGCCTGGCGTGACAAAAACCAGGGGTGTAAATATTACCTAACACAGGCCGCGCTACCTAACAATTATTGCTCTAGGCGAAAACCATTGGTCTGCGGGATGCGATATATGACCAAATGCGTGGGGTTGGCAATGCTGTACACGATTCTAAAAATGGCGGAGTCAACTGGAATTTTATCTATAGAAGTTGTGATTCTATTTGGGATGACTGGGTGGGTTACAGACAGTGGAGGAATGAACATCTTATTACTATATCTCCAGATTTCTTCCCTACCAATTAGGTACTACAGATATTTTAGGTACTACAGGTATTTTGGCTAATTTCAGTAGTTTAAGCATTTTTTACTTCGGCACTGGTCAAATGAACTGTTACTGCTACTACTGCGGTTATTGAAGATTTAACCACGTTAGAAGTGCCAAATCAAACATAATCTGAAACTACTATTGAAAGAACGAGATATGAAATCATATTTGAACTTGAACCACTCAACAAATGAAATCATATAATATGGTTTTTACAATTTTATATTCGACGATTTCGAAATCAAGCTGCTGTGACGCTACTTGGTCAGTTTATACAGGACCTACGTTCTGTTAAGGATTAGGTGACTCTTTTAAAGAGCGTAGCATGCTACGAATCTCATCAGTTGTTGCTGTTGCTTATTTTTAGGAACTGCTACATCGCGGTCGTATAGCCCCATGTATCTTTGGGTGTGTGTGGAATTTGGGTCATAATATATGTTATTGTGATGACTGTACTAGAGTGTGTATTAATTTGTAAATTGGGGATATGATGGGGAAGGAGGTGGCAGTGGCTATCCCAACATTTGCCTGCAGTAGAAGTGGGAAACCACAGAAAAAAAACACTTCCAGGATGGCTAAGGTAGGAATCGAACCCTCTTCTCCTCAGTTTAGCCTCATGAAGCTGAATATACCCCGTTCCAGCCCCCACACAACAATTCAATTTTCTTGACAGAGCCAGGAATTTAACCCGTACCTCCGCTAGCTGCTACACCATCAGTTCATAATCGAACATCAATTGAAACTATTGGCTATGGTCACCATTGAGCCTTCTTTTGCCAAGTACCATACCAAATTCCAATTCCAGATTTTTCTAAACTACCATTTCTCCCCCTCATGAGCACACTACTGTGACTATGGAAAGTCTCTCGAGTCATCCTAAAATGAATATGAAAATCAGTGCACTGTACAACTCTATAGCCTACAGTGAGGGTCATAAGTGTCCGTCCTCTGGACGCATTCAGGCCATTGCGATATTTTAAAAATTTGTTTCACATTCTATATATTGAAGGAAACACATCAGGTCGACATCATCATCATCATTTATTCACCATATATCAATTCCAAACTATTATTTATT
This sequence comes from Meconema thalassinum, assembly GCA_946902985.2. NCBI lineage: Eukaryota > Metazoa > Arthropoda > Insecta > Orthoptera > Tettigoniidae > Meconema > Meconema thalassinum. Next base: position 200,095,688 of record OX336395.1, read on the forward strand.
CACCATATCAATTCCAATTCACTTTTCATCACCATATTGCTAACTTTTTGATGTGTAACATCTTTTCACTCGGTTGCTGGATATTTTTAATGTGTAACATCTTTCCACTCGGTTGCTGTATATTTTTTTTAGTGTGGGAGATTTTGTAAAAAGGGACGGAAACAATGAGCGCCCGCGGTGGCAGAGATTAGTATAACGACATAATGTCGGCCATGTGGAATGTAAATCGCATACGGTTTACTTCAAGGCTTGGAGGCCCCATTAAAGATATTCCTACAGTAAATCATCTTCAAGTTGTCGTTCTTTGGTGTGAAAATAAATTATATCATATTTGCTGAACGGATTTGGCACAGGAATTTTAGAAGTAGTTATTTCAATGACCATCAGAGTTCACTGTAAACAAGGGATTTGCACCCCCAGCAGAGACATAGTAGGATAACATGTCACACATCATATGCGACTACTGTAAGGCTCGTAATTTTTTAACCTATTTCGTTTTGGCGAGTGTAACTGCAAACTGTAACCAAACCTAACCCAGGTTAAAACCAGAGGGAGCGCCTGAACACGCCTAATAACTAACGACTGCGATGTCGCAGTCCCTACAATTATATAGCAACAGTATCAAATTCTTAGGTCGAACTTTTTAATGGGGATAGGATGTGCTACTGAAAGAGGAGTAAATCACGTCAACGGGACGTCATGGCCGTACACATTTTGGTGGAATAGTATTTTATTTTTTTAAGTACTTACTAAATTAAATGATTCTTCTGGCTCACATTTGATAATGACGGGTGCTTCCGCCATTATCTCCGAAAGGGGAATAAGAATACAACAGCTTATAAAAAAATGTTGGTAGTAATTCAGTGGTGCCAGCCGGGACGGCAGGAACAAAGAATATAGGGGCAGGAATCAGACGAAGTCCGTAGTTATTGGCAATGCGCATGCGCTAGGAAGTTACACACGCACACACACTTATTAACAGAACAGATACCAACAGAACACAATTTCTGTGGATAGCCGAGATACCGTAGGTATGCGAGAGCGATTACTTCCGGTAATGCAAAGAACATGGCAAGAAAGACGAAACACTCACTCGCAGAAGGGATGAAAAGATACTTAAGGATTCCACCACAGGCTGTGTAAAACAGGACACTTCCATGAACCAAACAATCAATGCATATTATGCTACTTATCCGACAAACGGTTTGAGAGATATCACTTCACGTACTGCAAAAATCGAACTATGTCAATTTATTTAATCGTATGGTGAATTACATAGAAACAAATCACAAATCCAAGTTCAAAGTTTTGGAGCCATTCCACAGTACATTCTCGAAGTAGGCGTGTAGAGGGCAGCGCTGGATGATATGGTCCATGGTCTGTACACAATAATGGGGAATCTATCCAACCCCATTTATGGCATAGGTAATTGCAACGGCCGTGCCTGGTTCTCAGTCTATTGAGGCGACACCATAATTTTCTAGGAAGGTCAAATCCTTGTATTTTCACCGTTGGGTTGATCTCCTGGGCACTAGTTCCAGACGTTGAGTTTGACCATTCGTCATGCCAGCATTGGTTTAGGTTGAATCGATTTGCCAGAAGTTGGTCGGCCAATAAACTGGTTGGTCTCCTCGAATGAAGTCGCTTCGGTGGTGGGTGGCAGAATTCCTGGTGTATTGGTAATGAGGGAGAAGCATAGATCTTCTTTGCTTCTCTGATCAGAGCTTCCTTCCTCCTCAGGTGAGGTGGTGGAATGTGGCTGAGTACTGGGAGCCAGTGGCGAGGGGTTGATTTTATGGTGCCGGTTATGCAACGCATAGTGTCATTCAGCTTGGTATCTACTTTATGCACATGTGTACTTTCCAACCATACTGGAGCACAGTATTCCGCTGCAGAATAGACTAGACTAGGCCTAATACCCGTTAATCTTAAGCAGTCTGCCGTGGCTCCCCATGAACTACCGCAAAGCTTGTGCAGGATGTTATTTCTGATGGAAATTTTGTGAGAGAGCTTGGTGAGGTGTTCTTTGTAGCTCAGAGTTCGGTCCAGCGTGACACCTAGGTATTTCGGGAATGGGTTGTATTTCAGTTTTTCACCACGAAATACAACATTTGGCTTGTAGTTTGCTAGTCGGTTGGCAAGATGGAAGCATGAAACCTCTGTCTTAGACATACTTGGGATCAGTCGCCAGGACTTGAAGAACGTTGAAATTTTCTCCAGATCGGTTGTAAGAGTGCCTTCTGCATCTTCAAAAGTTCTGCTTTGAGCTACCAGTGCAATGTCATCTACGTAAATGAACTTAGTAGCTGTTGTTGGTGGCAAGTCATGAATGTACAGATTGAATAGAACTGGGGCCAAAACTGATCCTTGGGGTAGACCATTATTTAGTTTCCTTTTGCGACTTTTAGCATCATCTAGAAATACTACGAACTCTCTTTCACAAAGCATGTTAGAGATAAGATTTGCAATTTCCAAACAGGGGATAGCTTCCAGCACTTTGAAGATCAGTCCATGTCGCCAGACAGTATCATATGCGCTAGTCAGGTCGATAAAGACAGCTGTTGATTTTAGCTTCTTTTGAAACCCTGCTTCAATGTGAGTGGTGAGGGCCAAGACTTGATCAGTACAGCTTCGGTTTTTCCTGAATCCAGCTTGTTCTGGTGGGGTTACAGCTTCAATGAGTGGTGCTATCCTGGCAAGAAGGACTCGTTCTAAAAGTTTATAAATGCAGCTAAGAAGTGCTATTGGACGGTAGTTTTCAGGTCTCTGCTCCGACTTGCCAGGTTTAAGAAGGGCGATCACCTTTGACCGTTTAAACTGCTTTGGTAGGTTGTTAGTCTGAAGGATGAAAGTAAAAAGTGAAGTAAGCCAGCTGATGCTATGTGGACCCATGTTTCGCAGGAATTCATTATAGATGCCATCTGGACCAGCAGCTTTGCCAGTTTTCAACATCTTGATAGCGGTTTCAACTTCCTGAACAGAAAATGGCCTAGAAAGTTTCTCATTCTTTTGAGTTCTACGTTTGAGTTCGGTGAGCTTTTGTTTCACTGTTTTCGTGTGACATTTATCTCTTTTGGATCGTGTAATGTCCACCATTCTATTTACAATGGCATCTGGGCTCAAGTTAGTATACTGCTTTTTGGAGACATGTTTTCCAGTAAGACGATTTAAGACTCTCCAAGCCTTTCTGCTCGATTTCACGAAGTCCATGTTTTTCACTGTTTCTTCCCACTTTTGTTTCCTATTCTTCTCTAGTGATTGTAGAAGCTTCGAACCAACTTCATGATTGCCTGTTGTTAGATATTCTTCGTATAGCGCCTCGCTTTCAGGGTTCCAGCCTGGCACATAGTCTTTTCTGAAACCTCTAGGGATGTTTAATTTAGCAGCTGAAATTACTAGGTTACCGAAGTCATCATAGTTATTGGCAATTGGCTCTAGTTTTGAATCAAATAGCTTCCGATTAAGATCTTCAGAGAATTTGTCCCAATTTGCACGGTTGAAATTCCACCTGGGTAGAGGTACTGAGTTCACCAGGGGTATCTTCGTGCCAGTTTCCAGAAGAACTGGTCGGTGTTGGCTGTTTGGGAAGTTAGACAGTATTTCACGTGCAGTGTTAAGAGGCTGATCAAGACAATCCTTGGACACAAATGTTAGGTCGGGATTGTAGTCTCTTCCCCAACGAGCAGAATGGAAGGAGCCTTTGTCTTTCGCGTCAAAAACTAGATGCAGATCGGATATTTCTGCCCATTGAGTTAGTACCTCGCCATCATCATCTACTGTGTCATACCGCCAGTTTGTGTGGTGGCTATTAAAATCCCCAGTATAGATGCAGGGATGGTTGAAGGTGGGCAAAACTTTCGAAGTCCATCTGATGCAAGGAGGCTTGTACACATTAATGACGATTAGGTCATTAATTTTTACTACTATAGAGAAGATAAGATCTTTGTCACTCGATTCAACAACTTGTACATGTGTCAGGCCAGATTTGGCGTAAGTGGCAATTCCATACTGTTGGTGATGGATGGCTTCAACTAATGTATAGCCCGATATTTGTCCTCTTCTAGCAAGGTCCTGTTCATCTTTTGTGTGTGTCTCCTGAATGTTGACTATATCAATGTTGAGGCTATTAAGCTGTTTGTGGAGGTAGTCACACTTGGCAGAACTTATGCCTTCAATATTTAGTTGGAGAATGCGGACGGAAGGTCCAATGTCTATGGCTTGGTGGTTCTGAAAAGAACCGTTATAACGAAGAGTTTGAGACATTGTAATTTGTTCAGTTTCACCGTATGTCGTTGTTGCTCGCTTAGCACCACCCAGGGGACACGTTCAGGGCAATTTATAGGTAACTCCTGCGGACGTGAGCAACGGTCAACCCCCAATGTCAATGAAAGAGTACAGCAAGGAGATCTGACTGCCTACAACTTCATGCACATTCGTGCGCTGTTATTATATTATTAAAAGATACAAACACAAAGAGGACTTAATTTCTGCCTATAGGCCTAGCCGAGACAGCAAAAAATATATACGGTATTAGGTTACACGAGGTAGTTATTGTTGTTTAAAGAGAAAACATGCCCGTCTTATACGGAGTTTGAATATAAGCTTCTCTATTTTACTTAAGATGGTATATTGGCTTTCACGGCCAGTGAATTAAAACTCAGCAATTTTTCTAGGTTTGTGCCGTGTCATGTGTGGGTTTTGCCTAGGACACTAAGCTGGCTCATCAGCGGGCTGTTGGTGTCCCCGCCCGCTTGGTATCCTGCTGACCTCTCCTCCGCTCGAACGACTGCTCCCGATCCGTTTTTTTATTCGGGGGGGGGGGGAGTTGTTTTTGAAAATAGTCAATAGTTTAAAAAACAAACATGATAGAACGTTGTGCCGTGGTTGAAACGAATGGTCTTTATGTCCTTTGTATTTTATAATAATTTTACTAGGCATAATGAGTATTCATTAACATTGGTATAAGTAGGGGAGCAAGGCGGTTTCAAACGAGTGACACTAGCTGCTCGGCTGCGCTGACTTTTATGTATATTCGCGAAACCATGGGCATGAGACATATCGTTGGACTCGGGCTGACGACCTCTTTCCTATGGATCACTTTTTATATTTTTCAAAAAAAATGGAAAATATTTGTTTTTGAAAATAGTCAATAGTTTAAAAACCAAACATGACAGAACGTTGTGCCGTGGTTGAAACGAATGGTCTTTATGTCCTTTGTATTTTATAGCAAAACATTTTTATTTTTGATGTTTTTTTGAAAACAGACCAATTTTGAAATTCCTACATTTTGGAAACTAGGAAATGACAAAAACGTTTGTTTGACATAAATGAAAGGTCCCTACCCCCCTTTACCCCCAAAATAAATTTCAAGTCTCTACGATAAATATGCAAAAAGAGTAGTGGGATGAGGGGAAATCTGGTCATCCCCCTACTTTCATATAAACTTTGCCGATATTTCCCGAACGCATGGTCGGATTTTAACGAACGAGGTGTTGTTGGCGTTGGGATGAAGTCCTCTTTGCTAAGAATGTGTGTTGGTATTCAAAAAATAAAATGAAAATGTTTGTTTTTTGGACTGGTGCTATTTTGGAAAGGGTGAATTTCGGAAAAAAGTTTGTTTGACGTTAATGTAAGGTGGCTATGCCCTCTACGCGGACAGCCAGTTTCAAGGGTGTAGGAGGAAAAAATGATAGCCTCCTTTCTCGCGAACATTGGCGATAATTGGCGAACGCCTTGTCGGATTTTAACAAATGAGGAGTCGTTGGACTCGAGCTGACGGGCGCTCTGCTCTGGACCACGTACTATATTTTTTTTTTTAATTTTTGTTTTTAAAAGTAGACTATAGTTTAAAAACCAAACTTGATAGAACGTTGTTCAATAATTCAAACAAATGGTCTTTTTTTATAATAAAACTTTTTATTTTTTGAGATTTTTAGAAAACACTCAAATTTTGATTTTTATATTTTTGAAACTAACAAGTTTACAAATAAGTTTGTTTGACATAAATGAAAGGTCCCTACCCCCTCTACCATGAAAATAAATGTCAAGTCTCTAGGACAAGAACTATGCATTTTAATTTTTTTTAAATAAAATAGTGTTTGTAGACAGAGAGCCGGTAGTGCTTGACGTATGTTACAACGAGGCTATGACTGGCCATGGTGAATACAGGAAATGGCTATTTCGACGGGGCGACAAAGCTAGGGAGCGCTTTCTGATATTTTGTTATGACGAACGAATGAAGGCGAATATTTTTTCAAAATAATCCCTCATGGCGATATTTAAAACATGTTAGTAAACGGGTCGTGGGTAACATGACAAATGATAATAATGGTATGAGGTGAATAAAAGCGTGAAACGTTTTGATAGTTGTCATTAAGAACTTTAAGAAGAAGAACTTGCTTTGTATGTATGTATGTCTGACTGGCAGCCAAGAAAGAAAAATCCGCTTGAGGCTGGCTAGCCAGCTAAGAGAATGTAATGTAAGCGAGAGCTGACAATACTGCTGTCATATGATAACAGGTTGGAACAATGTGGCAACTCTGTAACAGAGATGATATTTCACATCCTGTCAGCCAGGCCCCGAGCAGCAGCAGCAGCAGGCAGAGCCCCGCAGAGAGAAAAGGGGAGAGGGGGGAAAGGGTGAACACAAAGAGAGATCAGGAAATCAAGTGACTACTGCAGAGCGGTGAGAGGGCGGGGCCAGAGGTGCGGGGAGGAGTGGAGAACCCATGACAGCCAATAGCTGAACGAGTTGTCTGTCAAAATGGAGTGAAGGAGTGAGACGCAGGTGTGGAGAGAGAATGAGAAACATGTATGGACATGCACGAAGCGCGGAGAGCCGTAAACAGGGCTGTTGTACAACATAATTCAATAAAATAAATAAATAAATAAATAAATAAATAAAGTGCACAGGTTCACACAACATGTACTTTATTGATCCAAGAATTAAAGGTAGAGTTAAATCCTAACCATTTGACATATAGTTTATTTTCTTTTTGTTTCAACACTTTTTCCACAAGATAATGTTTAGGAAACGCTGTTTTCTGAAGTTCATGGAGATAAATCTACCTTTTATAGGTTGATGGTTGAGGTCCTCGAATAAATAGGTGACTGGGCTGTCCAGGTTGACTTGACGAATTCGAAATAGTTCGGTCCCCCACTGAGGCATGTAGCCCTTATTGAAGGCAGACTTAAATTTGTTCACACGAACAAAATCTCTAATTTTCAGTCGGTGACGTTTAGGATCTGCTGTTTTTATGGGGTTAAACAATTTATCCAGTCGCTGAATATTTTTGGTCACGAGGCATGGCTTGGTCCCAATGGTTCTAAATTTGGTGTCATTGTAACGTGACACTAGATCTGGTAACATGTCCAACCAGCGATAAGTGCCCTGAGCGGTAAACGCTTTCCACATATGGGTTTTCAATGTTCGGTTAAAGCGCTCGACCACGCTGGCTTTGAGATTGCTGTACGTGGTGTAATGGTGAATATCATTAGATTTGAGAAAACTGGAGAAATCCTTGTTGAAAAAGTATTTCCGCTGGTCGGTTTGCAGCAACTGGGGTTGACGTTTGGATTGTTGAATAATATGTTGAAAGGCCTTGGTAACTAGTGGACCAGACTTGCGACGCACAGGTTCAACAAAGGCCATTTTGGAATAGACATCAACGACGGTCAACATATAGCGTACACCGTCGTTAACGCCAGCATAGGGTATCATTTCAACCAAGTCAGCCTGCCAAAGTTCATCCACACCTCGTGAAATCACCTTGAGTCGCGGATAGTGACGCCTAGCTGGGCGATGCAACTCGTGAGCAATACCCATTTTAATGGGTGAGGGCTTAAACAATAATTTTGGCATTTCGAAATTCTTGTTCATTTTCTTGAATTTTCCAATCGTGACCGGTATGGCCGGCTTGACGTGAAGCATGCAACAACTGTAGCCGCTGGACGAGCTTATTGGGATTGTGCCAGTAGGTAACATCCACAAGGGGTTTTAATGGTTAAAATGACACTCCCGAAGCGGATGCTTTACGTCGAGTACTTTCACTGGTGGGAAACATTTTTGCAATGATGGTTTTATATTTTTGAGATATATTAGCATTCACTTGTTGAGCGGGTTCATACTGTCTTTTGTGGGCATGGGTGTTTAATAAAATGCATTTATATTTGCCAAGGTCCTCTGGTGGATAATCATGGGAAGAGGGGATCCGAGAGAATAGCAGCTTTAACAGTCCTGGCGTTAATTTATAGTTGATGTTTTTAATGACAGCTTTAGTACGAGCAAATGTAATGGATTATTCCCCAATTTTAAAACTATCATCCTCATAGCGAACACCATACGTGGTATCTGTGTTTCCAATAAATAGATCGGTGAAATAGGGTTCCAGTGTTGATAATATGTTATTAAAATGTTTTTCAGTTGAGATTTATGTTGAGGGGTGGCCAAGAGTTGTGAAAACGGAGACGATCTGGAAGGGCAGGGTGTTTCGACCATGACCAAGGATTTCTATTTTCCTAAAATCTCTGCAAGGCGTGCGGCCTTTTTTTTTGAGGCGTAAACACTTGTTCCTCGTCATCCTCAACTTCGTTAACACTAGTCAAATCTTCCTGTTCATGTTCCTCTTCCTCAGGGTCCTCGTGCAGCGTCTGAGTGGCTTGTGAAACGGTGGGTAGCGTTTCAAATGGCTTGAAAGAGGGTTTTAACATGGCTTTTAGTGGAGGTGCTAAATGTTGTTGAATAAACAAAGCATGATCTGCACGTGATCGTTTCAATTGACGAAACTTTTGGCGAATAGTATTTTTTGCTCTAATAATATGCTTTTTCAATTGACTCTCTGCTAACGCCACGGTGTCTCGACAAATGACTTGACAGGGAATGAGATAGTGCCTTAAATAGCAATAAAATGATCAAACCCTAAGCGATACCGTCCCTGCTTGAGTTCACTTTGTTTGTCAATGACCAAACAGGTATGACGTTTGTTCCAGCACTTGGCACACAATTCAGTAAACATTTGAAAGGTCATATCCGGATTCACATGTTCATTATAAATGTGACGACTGTTCCTCTCGTCCTGGCGAAATAAAACAATGACATTGGCATTGTCACGAATCAACTGTTTGGACATTTTAAAATACGTTTGTCCAAGATAGAAGCAATCGATATGTTTGTGTCGACCCATGCTGAAATAGCTTTGAATGATGCCTTGACGTTCAGTGGATACATCATCGAAAATCATGAGTGAATCAGGCTTTACCTCATCCGGTGACATAACATTTTCTTGCATGGAAAATGTAAAATAACCCATATTCTCTTTTTGTAATCCAGACATGACTTGATCCAGAAACACGTAGAGGGGTTGGTAGAGAGATTTTGCAAAAATATAAATATTTTGAAATCGCAGACCATTGGACGCTGTGGTGAGCGTTAGCAAAAGATTGGTCTTCCCACAGCCGGAAGGCCCCACAATGATGCAGCGAATGGAAGATGGAAACAGTGAACAATGGCGTTGTTCACGTGATGTGGGACAGAGATGGGAAACCATGTCCCCCACGGGGAATGACTCTTGCTGCTTAATAATCTTCATATCAACTAAGGCTTAGCCAGGCTAGCAGGTTGTCTATATACATGGCACTGAGCCTTGTCATAGAAACAGTAGACTGGTACTACAGGTTGATGATGGATGTCTTTGGACGTGCGTTGATGGCCAAAGCTAGGTCCGCCCCCATATATGATCCTAAACAAGAAACAGGTCCTGCTAATAAACACTATGTGGATAGGTCAGTAGTGCCACGCACAAAACAAGGAGATTATGACTTTAAGGGAAAGCGGTTAACCCATGTAAAACATCCTCAAGTATCTACAGACGTTACTACAAAAAAATGTATGTGGATAACAAGGTGTATGAGTTTTATGATAAAGTGCCTCAGCTTACGGTGAATGGCTATAGCGCTAATCACCATCGTATTATTCATGTGGAAGATCTGCAAGACGAAGACGAAGTCTGTACCAAGCGTTACGTGACCTATGAAATGAAAAGACTTTATAAATTTATCCCATCTGTATTTTTAGTGTATCTGACAAATTAAAAACCTGTGAATGACAGAAACCATTCACCGCCAGTCCTTGACCAACACTTGACCAATGTGCTTGCTTCGGGTTTAAGCCACTATCGATTGCACTATGATGGAACTATTCGCATGAAATACGCGATGCCTGATGAGAACCATTTACAAATACAGATAAATGGTCATAGGATGTTGGTCCATAACCATGAAATGGTCAATGCAAGAGACGAATTATCCTTTCATCTCATGTTGACATGGGATGGAATGCAAGAGGGAAAAACCATAATCGATTTCCCACTTTATGTGGAATTGGAATATACAGCCATGAAATAACAATCTGACGTTAGATGTGACTTAAACATTCTTGTGAAAGGTTGTTGGTCATCATCATGGTGAAACAAAGATAGTGGTGAGAAAGACTAAAAAGACTAAAAATAAGACCCTGTCCTTGACAAAGCATGGGCTTAAGACATTCGTGGACAAACCGTTGCGAAATAAAAAATAATAATGTGTTGACCATAAGAAAAGTCCTTCGAGCAGCACAGAGACGTGTTATTCCAAAACGTCAGCGGCAGGGTTCAAAACAAGGGCGAGTTATTCCCGTCCCCAAACGAGCAGGATTTTTACCTGCATTATTTGCCGGTCTGGCTGCTCTGGGTTCACTTTTGGGCGGTGCCAGTGCAGTGGAGAAAACCATCAAAGCCACGCAGAAGGGCAAGCAACAACTAAAAGAAAGTCAGCGACACAATGAATCGATGGAAGTCATTGCTATGGGGGCTAGAAATGCCAATTTGAAGCCAGCCTTTTATCAACAAGGATTTGGGATTTCACCACTTCGAAATATTAAAAAAAACTCAGCCATAGGAAGACATGCCCTGACACATCAACAAGTGGAAAGCTATGCTAAACAACTAAAGCTTTCTCATTTTCGAGGTGTGTTTATTCGAAACCAATTACCCCCACGACCCTGGAAACAGGAATGTGCTGTTGTCAATTTGGATGATCACCGAGGACCAGGAACGCATTATGTAGCTTATGTCAAAGAGGGATCCACCGTATGGTACTTTTACAGTTTTGGGAATTTGCCCCCGCCCATGGAACTAGTGACCTATTTTGGAAACAGGATCAAGATATATTATAATGTGAAATGTGAGCAAACGTTTAACAGCCAACAGTGTGGACGTTTGTGTTTTTTTGTTTTTTTATATATAAGACACAGCATAAGCAAAAACGTTCACAGTATGTCGGCAGAAAGTAAAACGTCTACACTGCATGGACGTGACCCGAAGTAAGCCTAGACTTTTACCCGCCTATCGAATTGAGTGAAATACCTTATGGTTTGGGACTTGTTTCTCTTGAAACGTACAATCGAATATACAACATACGTGAAAATGTGAACAACAAGTTTTACTATGATGATTCTGTGCTCACCCTGAACTCTGGTGGATACACGATCGATGATATTTATGAACACATTTATGTGGTGTTGATCAATCAATATGGTTTAAAGTCATTTTTCGATGGAACGCGCAATTTGAACTTGTAGGAAATACCAACACTCATCGCTGCAGTATTTTCTCCACATTCAAAATTGACTTTAAAACACGCCCCGATTCCATTGGCCCATTACTAGGATTTAAACCACGCGTGTTGGAGCCCAACAAAAAAACATGAATCAGACCTTGAAGTGAAATTCATTGAGGACCATCATGTGTCGGTGACGTGTTATATTATTAGCCAAGTGTACACCAATCAAGAACCATCGCATTCGCTTTATGACTTTATTGTGACATCGCCCAATGGCTATATTATTCGTGAAAACCCTCCAGTGGTGATTTGTCATTCTGTGGATGTCGATGGTATTAGTGATATAACAATAAGACTGATCAATAGAGATCAACAACTCATTGATCTAGATTCTACCACACCAGTGACTTACAAGTTGGTGCTAAAGCCACTATGAAGTTTGTGTATAAAGCAACAACACCGTCTAGGAATGGTGTTAGTTGCTTGCCACGTGAATACACGTTAACATCTAAGGACAAGCAGATTTTACAGCATTTGGGTTACCACGTCAACCCTGATGATGAATTCTATCCTAGAGATAGCGAACCACATCGAGGAGCAACCAGGGGTGGTAAGAATTGATCTTCATTCCTATCAAGCTCAAACACTTGGACTCAATAACAATGATGAAATTCAATTTGTTATCAACAACCAAGATATTTACACCCTACCGCATGAAAGTGCCATTCAGATTGAAGGTCGGCTCACCAAAGCCGATGGCTCTACACCCACCACATCCAAGTTAGCCAACCATGCTTTTGCCTTTCTGTTTTCTGAGGTGCGTTACGTGATTAACGATATCGTGGTGGAGAGCACTCGAAAAGTGGGTATTTCCAGTGGCATGAAACTATATCCCTCTTATAGTGAGGAAGAAGGTAAAACACTTTGCATGGCGGGTTGGTGCCCTGACTTGACCAATGAATGGTTGGTACACACCGATGGGACCTTTACTGGATATTTACCTCTTAAAATAATTTTAGGCTTTGCCGAAGATCACCAGCGCATTGTGGTCAACGAAAGGCACGTGCTTTATCTGGTGAGAGACAGGAGTGATAATAATGCACTCAAGGGAACCGACAATGCCCCCATAGATTCAAAAATTCAACCACAACGCTTGCTATGGAATGTGTCCCATGTGACCCTTGACGATAGCAAAAAACTGGACATACTCAAGATGGTAAAGAGAGATATGCCTCTACCCATGGAATTTAAAAGATGGGCACTCCATGCGTACCCGCTATTGCCCACAACCAACACACACAGTTGGTCTGTAAAAACAGCCCGCTATACAGTGAGACCTCTCTACATGATCGTGGGTTTTCAAACGAATCGCAAGTATCAACAAACCAAAGATGCCACGCAATTTGATCACCTGCAATTGAGAAATGCACGTCTTTTCCTCAACGGAGCTGTGTTTCCCTATGAAGGACTGGATTTGGATTTTTCAAAAAAATAAGTTTGGCCCCCTGTACGACTTGTTTTCTAAATTTCGATGGTCGTATTATCAAAAAGAGAACGGCCCCATGATGCTACCCCAAGCGTTTAAGGCATGAGCACCACTGATTGTCTTTGACTGTTTTTACCTGGAAGAGTCTGTCAAGCCATCCAATCTTGACATTCGACTAGATTTTGAAACGCATGACAATGTTCCAACCAATACGACGGCCTACTGTTTGATTATTCATAACAAACAAGTCAACTATTATCCACTGTCCAACTAAGTGACGAGTGTATAAATAACAGGTCAACCCACATCAAGCCGCTCAGTCATGTCTTGCTTTAAAGCCTCAAGAGAATTCACATCCATGAATTTAAACTCTGTGGAACAACGTTTCAAGATTTTTGCAACGTGGCCGGTGCCTTTCATAAACCCTCAAGCCTTGGCGGCCGCTGGCTTCTATTATTTAAAAACAAGAGATGAAGTGAAATGTGCCTTTTATCCCATCATCATAGACCAATGGCAAGAGAGTGATGAACCCATGCAGGAACATGAGCGCTGGTCACCTGCCTGCGCCTACCTGTGCAGAATGGAGGTGGGAAATATACCCTTTCATTCAAGGTACCCCTCACTCGTGCCTCTGGGTGATGAAAAACAAGTTACGATACGTGTGGACTGTATGGTGTCAACGGTGCTTCGGTGAGCAGCTCACCATCAAAAACGCCTAGTTTAGAGACATTGGGACATCATCGGTGTTATGGACCTTACAAACACAAAATACTATATTGTTGTATCTGTTGGTATCGTCCCTGCCCCAAAATGACTAAAGTCTGTAAGACGTGTTATGATAATAAAATGATGTAATTTTTTAATTCTTATTTTTTTCATGTCCCCTGTCCTACCCTAACCTCAATTTTTTTAAACTAGCGTGGCAGGTAAGACCATGTTATGGTCACACCTTAGTCATTGATCGTCAGTCAGTCGTCAGTTGAACTTGGTCCAGGCAAGCGTCAACATGTTGCGCACACTCATTGTGGATTGCCAAGGGTTTAAAATTGGTGATGATTTTGTGGAGAACCACCCAAAGTTCGTCCGCATAAATGGGAGAACGCAACAGGATCAAGACCTGGACCAAATAACTTCTGTGAGAGGAGTTTAGACTGAAAATGATTGGGCTGAGGGAATGCGACTGGTTCTTTCACTGCCTTACTGAATATTTGAGGAAAATACAATGATTTATTTCTGTTATAATTCATAAATAAATGGATAAACAAACTTTGATTTATAAGGTTAATTATGTTCGCCCACCTGGGGCAATTACAAAAGTCCATTGGGTTTGAATTATGTTGGCACAATCATGTGCTACAAAACAAAAGTTCATTTGGCGTGCTGCATACAACAGCATTATAATTATTACACTTGCACTTGCTAGCAACCAACAATTAAAAGTAAGAAGAATGACTGTTAAAACAATAATAAAAATACACAAACTAAACTTTCAATGATGACTAGAACTTGCATGAAGACTGCCGTGTCCGACACTTCCTGGATTTAGCGGTAGAGACTTCAAATTTGAAGCACTAAAATTTATGATGACCAGCATCCGGTGAATAAAATAGTTAAAGCGATGTTCTTCTTCTCCTTCAGCGTTGTAATTTTGTTGATAGCCTTTGATGTGATGTTTCTGTAATGCCTGCCATCATGACACTTGTTGCCTGCGAGTCTGAGTAACTTTCGGCAGATGAAGTGAGGTTGCAAGCTGCACTCTCTCTAATTGCAGAAGATTCCAATTGTGGCGTTGCGGGTTAGCTTCCACCATGAATGTACCTAGGGCCTAGACTGAGAATGTTCCATAGCAGGATGCAGCGTGCTGAAGAAGAAGCCCGTAGAATGTTGAAGAAAGGAATGCCAATGGAGGTCAAAACGCCGCCACTTAAATACTGATACCAGAGAACCATCTGGAAGCCTCTAGGCTGGCAAGCGATGATTGGCCAGGGCGTAGCTGACGTCAGCCCGGTCGGAAGGCAGGCAGCAAGGCTTCACACCTTGCAGTGAGTGAACGAAGGCTGGAGGAGCGTGACCTTAAACAACGCTAAGGTAAGGATCTTAGAAATAAAGCATTTGTGCCGTTTCTAAAACGACACTAGTACACTCCTTCCTTCAAGGCTCCGTGTTTGTCTTTCTCTGCCAAAGTGGTAGAAAATTTAGTTCGCTGGTTCACGTCAGAGAGCGTGACATTAACTGAGAAGGTAAGATATTGGTTGAATCATGGTGTTGTGCACTGCCGCTAGATGGCAGTGTTGTTATTGTCGATATCCGGACTGCTTTTTTTTTTTCAGCCCGAGCCTAGCCACAATATGTAATTCTGAGCCTCTCATTGGCTGTTATGTCATGCCATTCTCCAGGTTCCGAATAGAGACGGTAGGTAGTAGCAGGGGTCACATCCGATCAAACATGGAGGAAGGTTATCGAGTGAGATGTGGATAATATTCGATGTTGAATTGCATTATTAGCGTGAAACAGGCATGAAACGTGCTTTAGATCAAGTTTAAAACAACCCACGCAGCAAATGAATGCGTTCCAATCAACATTTAAGGTCCAAGTGAAATCATTCGACATTTATCCACATGTATTAAGACCTATGATAATATACTTCCTTTATGTGGGTAGAGTGGGCATTTATCCATTCAAAGAAAACTGCTCCGGCTCGTGAGCTTTGAGACTGATAAAGAAACCGGTTAGAACCTACTCTTACGAATCCTCTTCTTGGAATTCGTGAGTTCTGAGAAGACACGATTGTCCTGCATCCAAAGCTACAACCCCACAATTGTTAAAAACCTTAAATGCGAAGGAATCTTTAAACCGGAAGTATTAATAGAGCTGCTAGGAGTGTCCTTGCCAATACTGGTAAGAATGAGACAGTTTAAGTTAAGATTGGTGTTTCTTTGAGAAATGTCTCTGATTTTCAATTTTCAATTTTGAAGATTGCAAGGCTTGAGTTTTCAAATTGTCAATGCCGGATACATTGATGGAAGTAGGTGATGAAGAAAGACCTAGTTTTTTAATTAACGATTGCGAAACAAAGTTGTGAGTTGAGGCAGAGTCGAGAAGACCGCGGGTTCGAAACCAATTTCCAAATTTATCTTGGATTTCGAATTGTACAGTGGACAAAAGGACTTGCGCACTGTGAGAAGTTTCGGCGTTAGAAATGCAGGAAGAAGCATTAGTTTGTTCGGAGCTGCTCTGCATGGAATTCGAAGAAGCAGGTACTAGTGACCTCGATTGATCATGAAAGTGCAATAAAGAATGATGCGGCATTTTGCAATGAAAACAGAGGTTGGAAGACGTAAAATTAGAAGCAGAATACTTAGGTGACAGGCAGTTATGGCAATATTTATTATTGAAGACAAACTTTCTTCTGTCTTCAACAGACAATTCTTTAAAGGATTTCCAGGAAGACAAAGAGTGAAACTTTTTACAGAGCGTGCATTTTAAAGAATTGTTGAGCGGCCTAATATGTTCTCTTGGATGGTTGAAAGAGGCAGAACGAGTTTGCTTTTTCTCGACAGATGGGTACTGATGACCATTTGAAGAGACAAGTTTTTTTGTCTAGGATATGACACTGAGGGTTCGTTTCGACATTTTCGCACTGAAATGAGAGTGCTGTAAGGAATTGTCACCGGCTGTTGAGAAACGCGATAAGGTGTTCGAAAGAAAATTCCTCCTTGTGAGTGAGTTCGATTTCCCAAGCCTTTAACGTCGAAAGATCGAATCTGGATGTAGCTAGATGAATAAGTACGGTGTCCCAAGTTTGGACTGGCTGCTTGAGTTGATATAATGCTCTAACATGTAATTGCATGGAGTCTAACAGGTCTCTTAAAGAGGTGACGTCATTAGGTTTTACGACTGGCAAATTGAACAGGCAGCAAATGTGGCGAGCAACACACAAACGTACATTACCATATCTCTCTTTAAGGAGATTAAAGGCGATGTGGTAGTTATCTGCGCTTTAAGGCAGTGACTGAACCAAGGCCAAGGCCTGGCCTTCCAAGGACGAACGCAAGAAATAGAACTTGTGGATATCGAGAATGTCTTCGTTTTCATGGATAAGGGAGCAGTAAAGTTCGTAAAAGGAATACCATTCACCTTCCTGGCCTGAGAAGTGAGGTAGAGTTATCTTAGGAAGTAACGGTTTCGGTTTGTCCTTATGAACTGAAGCGGGTGCGAACTGGGCCGGATTGATGACCCTAGTGTCCGGTTCTGATATACTGCGGATCAGTTGATGGGCCTTGGCAATCCCTTCAAAATACAAGGGTTCAACCTCGTCCCGATCCGATTGAAGTTCTGGGCAAGCGGATTCAATGTCGGTTTGAATTTGATCATAGTAATCGTAGGACCGTTCGTACAACTTAAGGCGTTGTGTCAAGACGTCTAGATCACAATCGGCGGGATTTATTTTGTTGAGAAAATTTCTAAATCTGGTGAGTTGTCCTTTGTAGGAAGAACGTCTGGCAATGAGAGTTTCATCCTTTTCAGTTGGCATGTTGAAAATATGTAAATTGAAGGGTAACTTACGAAACTGTAGCGAGATTTTGAAAATGCTGTCAGGTTGGCAGCAGAAGACAGGTTGCAAGTAAGACAGGCTGAAGAGGACAGGAACGACCTCTATCTCCTTCACAGTCTTTGCACGGTGAAGCTATAGCTGAAATATTCAAAGAAGATATTAATCATTTGCAAAATATTGACAAATGGTCTTTGAGCAATAAATAACGAATAGATTCTCATAAATAGACTCTGAGAAATGGACTCTCCCGGGTTTCTGGGACCAAATTTTGGGTAGATTATTAGCTTGGGAATAACCTAACCCCCAAGGGAAGATGATGAAGAAAAAGAAGTGGGATTCGGACTGGAGAAAAAGGATGGAAAAATAGGACGAGAGTCCAACAGAAGTTGTAATTTTAACTTTAAGTATACTCATAGGCAGCTGCCACTGCAAATCCGCTCTCCGATACCTAAAGTGGGTAGGGACCTGGGCGAAACTAACACGAAACACAGCTGGAACTTTGGCTGTTCGCAAGAAAGCTGCTGTAGTGTATTCCCTCTCAAGCATACATATGCCTACTATGGGGAAGGGTGGTGGCCTGGCAAGACAAAGAGTAACAGATTTATTGTGTATCTGTTCAAAGGAGTTTGTTTCTAAACAAGTAATTTGAAGAGTGCAAATAATTTGATTCAGTTTCGATATTTTAGTTTGTTAGTAAGGGGTTTGGGAAAGATCAAATGGGATTGTGGAAAAGTGTTCATGGCCGTATTTATTGTACTCGGACGAGCGCGATGCGGATGAAAAGTTGAACAGGCACTGTTTTCACTATAGTCAGTTGATATAGTTGAAAAGTTCACTGTAGTAGCACAAAAAGTTGATGGCAAAGAAAGTTATTGCAATGGTGGAAAATAACTAGTTACACTAGATTTGCGAGAGTCTATTGCTTGAAAAACTTGTAGGCTGTAGTTGAATGCACCAGAAAAATCCCAACGGAGGAAGAAAAATTAGATATTGATTAGCAGTTCATATGGAAGATTCCTTAGTTTGAAAAAGTATTCCCATATGTGAGTGGAAAATACATGACAGTATAACTGGTAGATAGAGTGTAGGTTCTGGAAGGTTCCAGAGCAATGATGACTTGTTTAAATTGGGTAGAGAATCCCTCGGCGGAAAACTAGATTATATAGACAGTGGGTATTTTGGAAATATCCCTCGATGTGAGATAGCATCTCAGAAAATCTTTCATATCGAAAGTTAGACTTGATAGATTAAGTTTGATCAAGAAGATCTCTAGAAAGCAGTTATTTTCACATAGCAACTTTCACTGTCTATAAAATCCAAATAAAAGCATTGAGTCTTTTAAAAGCGATGAGAATGAGGTTAAAACATGAAGTCGGTACTGATCTTTGCTTCATGAAGAAGGCGATGTTGCTGTTGACGGTTGGTTCTAAAATTTGGACATGACGTCGAATTTAAAAGTTTGCCTCTAGAGTGGAGGAGGCGAGCTTTAGTTAAGCTCTAACTGACTGGTTTGACTTCCGACGTACAAGTGAGGGCTGCTAGACGCAGCGAAAGTACACTAGCCTAGACGGCATGTCCAACAAGAAGTTGAGTGCACTTGAGAGGGTGAGCGGTTGCTCACGGCACGGAGACAAGTCGAGACGAAGTGTAGAAGTGACCGAGCGAGCGAGCTGCGGGCGCGGAGAAGAGAGCAGCAGGAGGAGTCGAGAAGAGGGGAAGCGGGCGAGTAAGGGGAGGAAACAAAGAGGTTATACATAAACATGAAAAAAATTTACAAAAACAAAATTCTTCTTGGAGCGGTGTCTTCACGGAGTAGTGGGTTGGTGAAGAACACGACGCCCTGCGGATTAATGTAGAAGTCTTCATGGCTTGAAGCAATGGAAGTTCGGAAGGCAGCGATGGGACGCTGTCAGGCTGGTTCAACGGAATATGCGTTTCTGTAAAAATCTGACAGAAAAAATAAACAAATGCACGGGGCAAACGGGAAGTAACAGTTCGATGTTGGTGTGTGCGGGAAAGAAATGTAAATAAATGGACTGATATAAAGTAATGAAAAACAGCAGTAGCTAATTCTTTCTTTCCGTGTATTTCCAAAAATACACCACAGGTTTCACCCCCTCTCTGAGTTGCAGTTTTACTTCAATATTGGGAACGCATCCAATTTTTTCTTCAAAGATTGTACTATACTGATGTAAAATATCTTGAATTGACTGCACTGAGTTGACAGATTCAGTGTGAAGTGATTGATTTGTGTCTTTGTCAATTTCCTTCAGATCAAGGCCGAGGCCCCTGATCCGAACACGACCAAGCAATGCGGCATGACCTTGCGGAACTACAAAAAGATCTGCAACAATTTCTGTTCCTTTGTATGATACTGTGACAACAATTTTTCCTCTGGGTTTGATAACATGATCAGAATAGGATCAAAAACAGACATTTGTTGGCTGCAATGGCAAACCAAGACCCAAGGTTGAACATTCGTTCTCTGGGATGAGTGAATATTTTGCTCCCGTGTCGACTTCAAATCTTTGTGATTTATTGTTGAGTTTAACAGTGATAAAATATTTATCTGATTCTTGTCCTACTTCAAAGAGATCTTCGATGCATTCCAGTTGTCCTATCCCGAAATTGGTTTCAGGATGGTCCTGCAAGTTGTCATCTATGTTCTCAGTTGCAATGTTGTGTGTATTTGACTGTTGAAGACGTGTAGTGATACAAACTTTTGCAACATGTCCTACTTTCCTACATGACCTATATTTAAGAGAGTTTCTGTTTGTGCGACAATCTCTTGACCTGTGGTTTGAATTTCCACAATTCAGGCATAATCCATCAATACCTAGTGCTCTATAATTGACAGAACTACGGCGGCCCCTGGACTGTGAACGTGAGTGAGAGCCTGGGCTAGGCTGTTGAACAAAACGTGACTGAGTATCACTGCTATATTGATTCATACTTCGGTCATTATATGAACCTGTGGCTTTTGTTACTTTGTTTGTGTCCTCTACAGTGTCTGACGGTGCAGTGAGCTGTTTTGACAGCTGATTACTCTCATACCGCGATGCTTCCAAGGCTATAGCCTTCTTCAGTGATCATCAAATTTCGTGTCATTAGACTGGAGAAGTTTCTCTCTGATACAATTGTCTAGCAAGCCACGTATATATTGTGCACGAAGAAAAACATCCGCGATTGAAATTCTGGTGTCACATGTACACTGAATATAAAGGTCACAGTCTAGTAAGTGGCTTCTAAGAGTGGCAACAAATCCTGCAATATTTTGACTTTATTTTTGATTGACGTTCAAAAAATAGTGTTGGGAAACCACGGTTGAGACTTGAGGTGACAGTATTTGCTTGAAATGTTTTACTAGGTCATTATAACCGAGAGATTTGATTGGTTAATCAGGGCCTAAAAATGCAGAGAGATTGTTGTAATGAATTGCCCCTATTGATGTACACAAGAGTTGAGCTTTCTTTGTTGGATCGGTGGCATTGTTGAAGTTTGCGTAATTTTCAAATCGTTCTAAATACGACACAAATTTTTCCTTTTCAGAATCAAAATTTTCAAAAGGTGTGATGTTAGTGGCTTGTGGGGTTGTGACGGACTGGTGAGCTTGCTACCTTTCAAGTAACTTCTCTTGAGAATCGGTAAAAATGTTCAGTAATTTTTGAAATTGATTTGCGTCCATCTTGACGGAACTTCGAAATAATTTAAAAAATCACAGTTCAAATATGATAAAATGTTTCAAGATAACGGATTTAAAACACACTGGGTAGTGATCAATGACCGAATATTGTCCTGGGCTTGAGAAAAAAAACATTGCATAACCTCAAAGTTCGAACTACGATAAATATTATTTTGAATATGTGGCATGCAGGCACATGCAGCTGAATATACGATGAGTTGCTTAGGATCGTTTGCAAGTGCTCTGTGTACATTTCATGTCGATTTGCCTGATTCTTGATTTTACTCACGTGGCCGTTGAAACAGACGACGTAAATACCGTACTTCATTGATGTAGGCTATATCTGTACCGGAGAATCAAGTCCCAATTCCTCGTCGCCAACTATCATGTTTTGAATAAAGCACATTATAGCTACTATGTTTGTAATAAAGGATATTATAGCACTTTAATATGCACACACACCTCAATCTACATCTTAACACATTGAACAAATTACAACTAACATCGTCACAGAGTAAAAGCATTCCGACCAAGTTCCATAGATCACATAAACTAGATACATAATAATATTGCTCAAGTGGCAAGAGGCTACCTCAATCTATAAATCCTACCCTAAGTGAAGAAAAAACATCCCTACGATTAGTGCTGAAAGTACAGAAGTATTCAGGCATTCTGTTAGTGGGTGTCCAAAGATAATATAAGGGCCTTTTGTAAGGGTCTTCAAATATTTTACATAAATTTTGGTTTCAAATACTATTTTAAATCTCAAAAGAATGGTATTGAAATTTTCAGTTGCCTTACAAGTCAAAGCAACAGATTCCAATTTTTGCATTAAGACACATGTCGAAACTTGTTCAGGAGTATCCAAAATTCCTCCGATAATGATGGTCAAGCTGCAAGAATCCACTGACATCCTATTCTATTGCTAGGCTGTCACCCTGAGGTTCCATGTTCGATACCCAGCTCTGTCAAGAAATTTAATTCTGGTCTGAGGGCTGGAACAGGGTACACTCAGCCTCGTGAGGCAAAACTGAGAAGAGGTAGGTTCGATTCCCACCTCAGCTATCCTCGAAGTGGTTTTCTGTGGTTCCCCACTTCTATTCTGGGCAAAGGCTCATTCACTTCTTTCCCAATCCTCACCTCAATTTCAAATATATGCACTACTACAGACACCACAATACGTTTGATTATCAGACAAATTCCACACTCAAGTACACAGGGCTAAATGATCACAATGTCCAAGCCCTGCAAATGAAACAACAACTTGATAAGACCTCCATAATTCTAGATTAAATAAATTCAGTGAGTTGCTAACAAAATCCTTGGTGATAATCTCAGTCCTCCTGATAAAGGCTACTATGGTATGCCTCCTCCTTTGCTGCCAGTAGGTGCTATATCGACTAAATGATGGTTGAAAGCAGATATTTTATACAGTCACTGTTTCCCCTCCCCGGTCAGGCGAAAATATAAAGTGTGAATATCAAACTTCTGCTTCAACCTTGCATTTTTCAGCGGTGGTGAGCCCTAAAATATTACAGTATCAACAAATGGTGTGTTCTCTCTTTACAAATGTATGTGTATCAGTAAACCATAATTTTCTCATTGTGTTCTTAAAGTATGAGTTTACATTTTTCCCCTATATAGATCAACCAACTACATCTGGTACAAGACACTATATTCCTCCTCAAGTAACTTCACAGACCTTGCTATGTGAGAATGCAAAGTGTGAAGACCAAACTTCAGCTCCCAATCCCACATTTTTCAGTGATGGTAAGCTTTCACTCCTTCAGAGTATTACAATAGTACTTACCTACTTCCCACCTTCAAATTTGTAGTAACTTATGTCATTGAGGCTCCTTTTACTGTTCTTCAGATCAGTCCCCTCTTCCTGATGAGGGGCGTGGTGGCTCAGCGATCTAGCTGTATGCCTTTCACCAAGGCGGTCCGTGTTCGATTCCCGGTCAATGCATGTGAGATTTTCGAAGTGAAATGCCATGTCCTGTGGTTCGGATTCCACGTAAATAGGAGGTCCCGTGGCTCATGATCTCATGATTGACGGTCACGTTAAACTACAAGCTTCCCTTGCTTCTCTCTTCTTCCTGATGAAGAAGTACTTGTGATGGATTTTCCAGGGTTCAACAGTATATCTGTACCCTCTACTTCCAATATGACTTATTTCAGTGGCGGTAGGCCCTAAAATATTGCAGTACTCACAAATGCCATAATTTTCTCATTATGTTCTTAAAATATGAGTTTACATTTTCCCCCTATATAGATCAACCAACTACATCTAGTATAGGACACCATATTCCTCCTCTTAAGTAACTTCACAGACCTTGCTATGTGAGAATGAAACTTGTGAAGATCAAACTTCTGCTCCCAATCCCACATTTTTCAGTGAAGGTAAGCTTTCACTCCATCAGAATATTACAGTAGTACTTACCTACTTCCAACATTCAAATTTGCCTGAGTAAAAGTTGGGAAGTGTGGAAAAAACACTTTTTGGATGACCAAGCTGAAAATCAACCCTGCTTTACAAGGGTGAGTGTATTCTGTTCCAACTCTTAGACAAAAAATAATAATTTTTTGGCAGAGTATAAAAATCAAACATCAGGGGGTGAAGATCAAGAAAGCTAGGCCATGAAGGGTATTGTAGGGTATTGTAGATGATAGGCCTATAATAAATGCATGCAATTGCACACAAGACTCCTACAAATCCTCCCTCTTCTCCACTCGGCATCTCACCCTACTAAGGGACAGGCCACCAAGTGATACAGCCACTATTGGTCAGACAGCTACTCAATTATTCTCATGAGGCTGTGTGCACCCGTTCCAGCCCTCACGTCAGTTTCTAAAAATCCTGATTGAGCTGGGGCCGGCACGATTTAACAGATGGAAAACAATGACGTAAAAGGTAAGACCAACTTAGAAACTAAAGAAATATGTTACAAGATTCCAGAATTTTTGGTTTCAGTTGTTACCCTATATCAGACTCCCTTATCGCAAGAGAAGTAGTTTATGATTTTGATGATGAGACAGTCATTGAGAAAATCTTGCCCTATCCTCAAATGATGAAAGTTGAAATTCTGGAATTTTGTAACTATTTTTGCGTACGTTTCCATAGTGGTCTTACTTGATAAGTCACTTAGTTTTATCGAGATACAAGCTGCCTATCAATAAAGTGAACTACAAAAATGA
Source organism: Meconema thalassinum (assembly GCA_946902985.2). Lineage (NCBI taxonomy): Eukaryota > Metazoa > Arthropoda > Insecta > Orthoptera > Tettigoniidae > Meconema > Meconema thalassinum. The sequence goes on from OX336395.1 coordinate 200,120,204, forward strand.
AACAACTGCCTTTAGAGATCTTATTAAAACTGTACCCTGCATTTTTCAACATCTTACTATGTATTAAAATGGAGGCAACATCAATGTGTATATTTCAGTGAAGTGTCATAAGTCAATGGAAATCATTAATTACTATTTAGCTTCTTTGAACCAACAAGTTGTATGAAAGAAATGAAGTACTTCTGAAAGTTGAACCATCTCTGTGAAGTAGGCCTAGTTAGTAATTGTTGCTTTAAGGGGTGGAACGGGGAGTTCATCTGCCCCTTCTGTGTAGTTGTATGTGATTAATTTATGTTCATAACATACTGTACATGAGAGGAGTGCAATCTTCCAGCCGGCCTGCCAAGCATTTCACATAGAACCACAAAAAAGTGAATTGGAAAACAACTGCAGCTGGGTAGCAGCAAGTTCAGAGATCAGAGGTTTGACAGATGCCCTTGAAAGTGACCATACTGGCTGCAGTTTTCCTCATTCACTCCAGGCAAATCCTACTATGGTACAGTTTAATCTACGGATTTCTGATTTTCAAATACCATGCACACTAGTACACGGGCTAATGACCAATGAGGTCCTAAGCCCTTAATTGAAACTACAACAATAATAATCTGTACAGTATGGTATGTCAAAAAGTATGGTCATAGAAGTGACTTCAGATTATAGCTTTCCATGAGGCATACATACTTGGAAATTAAGTGTTGAAAATAGGACTGCTGTTGTGACTTGAAACTGAATCCCAACTATGGCCAGTGCATGAACTTATTACACCATGATAGCCCCTTATATGGAATACCTTAGGCCTAGTATTAATTCAACTCTGATGTGCAGGTCACCAACAGGTGCCAACTGGAAAACCTGGGCCAGGCCTCCCCAAAATCCACACATCATTATTCATACTTTTCTCATCCAGATGTACAAACCATCCATCACTCGAAAACTCATCTTATGTCATTCCCAATCCAGCAGAGTGGGAAGAATAAGGAGTAGACATAGGCCTACCACTGACCAGTAAAAGGTGCGGTACGGTTAGACAGCAACTTATTGGTCGTGACAACGTTAAAGTAAGGTCTAATAATAATAATATCGTATGGCCTCTGTGCCGGGCGCAAGCTTTGTTATTTGACACCCAAAGGGTAGCTTGCATGTTGAATTTCGTTGTTCCTTGAAGCACTATGAAAGTCAAGGAGGTTAGATATCTAAGCTCCTTGAACACTATAGCGCATTCTAGTAGAGAAATGAGGAAATTTGTGTTCGCGGAAACTCACGAGATTAATTTTGCCATTATGAACATGGCTTACTGAATTCAAATGGGTTCTTTGACATGCCAACATCGTATGACATGGTGTCGTAATTTTTCCGCCTTTCAAAAATCTCTTGCCACGGCCAGGAGCGAACCTGCAAGCTAGGGGGTTAGTAGACCGACACGTTGACCACTCACCCACCGTGGCAAGCCAAGTTAGGTCTGATTGGTGTTAAGTAACGGTTAGTGAGATTTTAGGTGTGTGTGTGTTTTACTCGATTGATTGATGATGATGATAATTGTTGTTTTAAGGGGCCTAACATGTAGGTTATCGGCCCCAAATAGTTTGGGTGATCGTGAAGATGATAATGAAGTGTAAACTAAAACTAACTACTAACTTATATACTAGAAGAAATGGAAAACAAAAGGAGAATAAGGCAAATAAAGGACAGGAGGAAAAGAAATGCCCTCAACCCTCGAAGAATGCGGATTGGGGGACTTGGAAGGAAGGAGAGCCATAAAAGGCAGATAGGAAAGTGAAAGAGGAGAGGGTCTGCCCCACAGGTAATGGATAAAAGGGGGAAAACCGGACCCAGCTCAGGAATCCCTCGGGGACGCCAACTCCCGAACTCACCAGCCGTGAGCCCCTGAGGGTGTAGCAATTTCTAGTGTGCACCAGAAGTGGTGGGGCTACATACACCCTGCCTCCTTGAGGGCCTTGCGCAGAAGGCAAGAGATAAGTTGAAAAGAGAAAGAAGGCTGACCCCTCGCCGAAGGAGGGTATCAAAAAAGATGAGACAAGGGCCAATTAAGGCGGGAAAGGAAGAGACTTCCTAGGCCTTGGATGCCCTAATACCGTCGGGGTCGGAAGAAAACAAGAGTTGACCAAGTGAGGTCGACAGGAAAGAAGACGGAGAGGAGCCCGACACAAGTAAGTGGAAACAATGCCGGATTCAGCTGGGGCCCATTGGCTCTCGTGATCATAAACAACAGAACCTTCCTTTTCTTTTTACTTTGAAATTGGACCACTGGATGCGACTCTGAAATTCTAATATGCATATTTAACCAAGAATCAAACCCAGTCCAAAATACACAATGATTTTAGGTTCTTCTAATGTTGGAGATTATTTGGGTGTGGTCTTGGCTTCTAGGATAAAAGAAACAGGCCTCTGTAGGAAAGGTGGTTGGCCAGTTAAGAGTACTGGGTAGATTATTAGCTTGGGAATAACCTAACCCCCAAGGGAAGATGATAAAGAAGAGGAAGTGGGTTTCGGACTGGAGAAAAAGGATGGAGAAATAGGACGAGAGTCCTACAGAAGTTATAAGTTTAACTTTAAATATACTCAAAGGCAGCTGCCACTGCAAATCCGCTCTCCGATACCTAAAGTGGGTAGGGACCTGGGCAAAGCTAACGGGAAACGCAGCTGGAACTTGGGCGGTTTGCAAGAAAGTTACTTTAGCGTATTCCCTCTCAAGCATACATATGCCTACTATGGGGAAGGGTGGTGGTCTGGCAAGATAAAGAGTAACGGATTTATTGTGTATCTGTTAAAAGGATTTTGTTTCTAAACAGGTAATTTGAAGAGTGCCAATAATTTGAATCGGCTTGATATTTTAGTTTTTGAAATTGTAGAATTCCTAAAGAGCGACCAAATGCTTCCAAGAAGGATAGGGTTAAAGCAATTATACCTTTGGGAATAATTTTGGTTAGTGTACCAATAGTTGCATTTGGAAATGGCTAAGCTTTTACCCAGCAAGGCGCCGACTAAAAGTTTAGACAATAAGAAACACTTACATTTTGAAAAACCAACCATAAGTGTTAGAGAGAATCTCCACAGGCAGGAAGCTGGCGTAGCGAGCTATGCTTGCCTTACTGGCCAGTTAGAATTAGCTATTAAAGCTAAGAGAGACTTTACTAAGTTACCAACTAAGAGTTCTTGCTCAAATGCAACAAGTGGTGAAAACTCAATCAATAGATTTGTTTTTATTGAATAGGAAGAGTCAAGAAAGACAGGATTTTGCCTAACCGTTATGTTAGAGAAAAGATGAAGCGAAAAACAAATATTTGATTTATTTAACAATGCAAAAGGAAGTAGTTTTTGTAACAAATATATAATTTTGATTTCTATAAACAATTGGGGTCGCAGACCTCCAAAAACATCTAAAGCTTGCGCCAGGCAATTAATAATTCTTTTAGTTTCAAACCTTTTATAAGCTTTAAAATCTTCGTAAGATTTTGAAATGACGAAGATAAATAAAGGAAAAATTCAAAGATAACTGACGTAATTAAAGTTAGACAATAAACCAAGTACAAGGTGTGTACTTTAAGGATTTCTAGATAAGTATCTTAGAAATAATAACAACTTCGAAAGTAACAACAACAAAAAGCAGGAAGAATAAAATAGAAGTTTCTATAACTTCTTATATTGATACTGAATTACTTTTAATGATTATGCATAGAAGATTATGCAATTAGGGCAGGTCACTTATTGTGAAACCTGAAGAGAACAATCGGAAGGAAGTTTCTAGAACTCTTATGTTTAAGTAGGGATCACGAGAACATGGGGCAAGTTTCCCTTTCGTGAAACCGAGAGATAACTCACTTATGAGTAGTAAGAATTGTATTCCCTAATTAGAAGAGAGAAACAATATAATTTAAGGCGTGTGCTAGACACGAAGTTTTACAGATATTAATTCGTTGTACGTGGAACAAGTGAGGGAGGGCACTTATTGAGAGTGACACCTCATTGAAAAAAGACCTAAAGTAGCAATTTTATTATTTTGTTTTGTTAGTAAGGGGTTTGGGAAAGATCAAATGGAATTGAGGAAAAGTGTTCATGGCCGTAATTATTTTACTCGGACGAGCGCGACGCGGATGAAAGTTTGAACAGGCACTGTTTTCACTGTAGTCTGTTGATATAGTTGAAAAGTTCACTGTAGTAGCACAAAAGGTTGATGGCAAAGAAATGTATTGCAAGTTATCTAGTTACACTAGATATGCGAGAGTCTATTGCTTGAGAAACTTGTAGGTTATAGTTGAATGCACAGAAAAAAAATCCCAACGGAGGAAGAAAAAATTAGTTATTGATTAGCAGTTCATAAGGAAGATTCCATAGTTTGAAAAAGTATTCCCATATGTGAGTGGAAAGTACATGACAGTATAACTGGTAGTTAGAGTGCAAGTTCTGGAAGGTTCCAGAGCAATGATGACTTGTTTAAATTGGTTAGAGAATCCCTCGGCGAAAAGCTAGATTATATAGACAGTGGGTATTTTGGAAATATCCCTCGATGTGAGATAGCATCTCAGAAAATCTTTCATGTTGAATGTTATACTTGATAGTTTAAGTTAGATCAAGAAGATCTCTTGAAATCAGTTATTTTCACATAGCAACTTTCACTGTCTATAAAATCCAAATAAAAGCATTGAGCCTTTAAAAAGCGATGAGAATGAGGTTAAAACCTGAAGTCGGTACTTATCTTTGCTTCATGAGGAAGGCGATGTTCCAGTTGACGGTTGATACTAAAATTCGAACATGGCGTCGAAATTTAAAACTTTGCCTCTAGAGTTGAGGAGGCGAGCTTTAGTGGAGCTCTAACTGACTGGGTCGACCTCTGACGTACAAGTGAGACACGCTCAATGGAGTGCGGAGGGACCAGGGAAAGGGAAAAGAGTGGGGGAAGGAGACAAAAGGAATACATATAAGAATAGTCAACTTAACAGTTTAAAAAAGATCTTCATGATGAAATGGTCTTCAAAGAGTTGATAGTAGGTGTCACTAGCGCAGCCTGGAGGGTGAAAACGTAGACGAAGTTCTCTTGATCACGGAGATGATAGCTGGCGATGGCGACGAGATCTGGTGGCTAGATTGATAAGGAAGTCCTCTTGCACAGGGAAGAATTGAATAACTTCAGAGATTCGCTGCTAGATGACGCTAGGTGGCTCATGGAAGATATATATCTAGAACAGACTTACAGGTAACATGAGAGACATAACCAACAAGGAGAAATCAGAAGATCACTGTTGGTGTTTGAGAAAAAGGTAAGGAATGAACTAAAGCAAAGAGAAGCAAAAGCTTATTCTATCTTACCGTGTATTCCAAAGAATACACCAAGTACTTAAGCCCTGAGCTTGTATTTCACCTTTACTTTTCCTTAATTTATTTTTAGGCTCTCTGAAAACAAAACAATCAGTAAGTTAAATGTAGCCTATTTGTTGAATCATAAGGTCTAAGAAATTCACCCTCGTATACAGTAGTCTAATTCGTAACTAACAAAACTTTCCTTGTTGTGGCGTAAGGACTACATATCTTCGTTAAAATCCCTCAATCATACACTCCTTTTCAGCCCTCGATAATATCATAAATTCATAACATTTAAAAAAAATCGTGGCCTTCGTGGCTTAGGCGGCAGCATGCCGGCCTCTCACCGCTGGGTCCGTGGTTCAAATCCCGGTCACTCCATGTGTGATCTGTGCTGGACAAAACGGAGGCAGACAGGTTTTTCTCCGGGTACTCCGGTTTTCCCTGTCAACATTTCATTCCAGCAACACTCTCCACTATCATTTCATTTCATCTTTCATTCATTTAATCATTGCCCCAGAGGAGTGCGTCAGGCCTCGGCAGCCGCTACAGTTCATATCCTCGCCGCTAGATGGGGGCTTCATTCATTCCATTCCTGACCCGGTCGGAGACTGGAAACAGACTGTGGATTTTCATTTTTCATTAAAAAAAATCAAGGTGTCGTGATTTTATTGTGTGTATTGACCTAGCCCACCACGTAGCACTTGACAAATAATACTCATTCAAAGGAAGTTTGTAGTTTTACGTGACCATTGATCTTGAGAGATTGAGCCACGGTGCCTCCTTTTTATGTCGAATCCGAACCACAGGACATGACATTTCACTTTGAAAATCTCACATGCATTAACCGCGAATCTAACCTGGTCCACCGTGGTGAGAGGCCAACAGCCTCATTCTGGGACATGCACTAATTTATTAATAATATAAAATAAAATTGTATACTTGTTGCTGCTATAATAGCCATACAAAGATGTGACACTAATGAAGCCGAAGAATACAAATAGCACATAATGTAAGTTTATTTTATCATGAAACTTGAAAAGAACATTGCATAGATCCCCTCACATCAACATTACTTTCTTATTGACTAAAGAATTGTCCGGGTATTTACGTTAGGGAGTTGAGAACATTAAAAATTAACACTTACCTTGAAAAAAAAAATATATATATATCCACAAGGACATCCGCCTGGCATTCCGGGAGACCATAAGATCCAGAATAATAAGTTACATTGTTTGTTCTACAGTACATACAGTATACATCACGATGCACCATACAAATGGTTATGCAGAATGTGGATTGAAGCTCTCAATATGCCAAAGCAGACCTTCTCAAGACTATCCTCGATAATCCCAAGCCATTCAGGATGTTCCCCGAGCTCCGAAAAGGAGGCCTTTCCCTTTCCATGCATTTTTAGGTACGGTACTGAAGAAAACTTGAATTGCATTAGCTCTAACCGCAAAAGCTTACGAAACAAAAAACACATTTCCCCCACACTTTTCAATATATTGTGTGTTAATTTAATCATTTAAAACATCCCATAACCTTTCATCGTTACTACAAAATCACAATGCGACACCAAGGGAGTGAAGGAATGTGGTGTTAAACATTCAATTACACACTTCTTACCATTAAAACTCAGTAATATTAATACTTTCTATTTTCTTAAAATATCTGATTATAAAGAGAGCTAGTGTGTTGAAATCGAGATAAATAAATTACATAAAATATACATTCATCAATCAGCTGTTTATCATGTGTTTGTCCATAAGTGGTGCTATCTAGTGGCTTACAGGTGTATCCGTTCTCCCCCTTATCAATTGTTATTTGAAAATCCGTTCTTCCGGTTTTGCCGAAGTGTCCATACTGTATTGATATCTACTGTATACTGTGACACAATGAACAATTTACAACTAACATCGTCACAGAGTAAAAGTATATACACTCCGACCAAGTTCCATAGAGGACATAAACTAGATACACTTATATAAAAACGAATAAAAGGAACTATTCATATTCATTTGGGCACATAGTCTTGCAGATACTGAGCAGGTCGCCTGTCTCTGGCTGATCTTCTTAAATAATTATCAGCAGGTGGTGGAAGGCTGTTTCGCTCAGGGCGTTCATCTGGTTGCAGGATGGTCCGCCTTGTATCATCTGAAGTGTGGGTTGCAGGAGGAATATCATCATTTTCTATTCTTGACTGGGTTGGTGTTGCTATATTTGGAACACCACGCACTGGAGGATTTGTTGGAGTAAAGTGACATGCTTATCTATCTTTGGCACGAGAGTCGATAATAACTGGTCAACATGCCGCTTTAAAATTCGTCCCGAATCCAATTTCACATGATAGTGGCGCTGGCCGAGTTTAGTTTGTTTAAAACCAAACTGCCAAATATCACGGTTTTTCTGGTGAATCCGGACTTGCAGTCTCTCTCCCACTTTGAAAGAGCGAACAGGGGTGAGAAACTGGATGTAGTCAAGCTCTTTTGGTTTGGAAGTAGAGCATCCAACCGGATACGTAGCCGACGTTTCAAATATAGTTCATCTGGAGACTGTCCACATGCCAATGGCGTTGGTCTGTATTGAAACAAGATGTTCTGTAACTTAGTCGATAATGGTGCCGGGTCATTTACAGCAGCACGAAGTCGCCTCTTCAAAGTTTGGATGTTTCTCTCGGCTAGCCCATTGGTTGCTGGGTGCCCTGGTGCAATATATTTCTGAAAAATCCCTCTCTCCTTGCAATAGGATCTGAATACATCACTCGTGAAGATAGTGGCATTATCTGACACAAGGACATTCGGGTACCCATGTACGGTAAAGATATTGTCAAGCAGACTGATAGTAGTTGCAGTGGATGGAGCGTCTTTCACCATTCGTACTTCGACCCACTTGGATTTCGCGTCAACACACATCAAGAAATGGTGGTTATCAAATGGCCCCGCATAGTCAATGTGTATGCGTTCCCAATTTTCTTCTGGTTCATCCCAGGGGTGTATTGGAGCTTTTGGTGGATTTGAACGAGTCTGCGCGCACTCTTCAAAAGATTTGATAAGCTTCTCAATGTCTTTGTCTAATTGCGGCCAGTAGACATATCGTCTTGCTAACTGTTTTGTTTTCACAATGCCGAGGTGTGTTAAATGTAACTCTTCCAAAATTTTTGATTGTAGTTTCTTTGGGATAACAATTCGGTCTTGACGGAATCAGGACCTTCTATACTACCGGACCTGACACTGCAATCCAAGATGGCCGCCGTAGTTGGTGGTCGGACATTAAACGCATGACGTGGGTCAGAATCCAACACAACAGAAAATAACATCATGACGTGATTTTGTCTGCTGTTAATCCATTTTATGGGCTTGGGACATCTTGGTCATCAGCCCCGTGCAGTTGGGTTTGGGTTGAATTCCTCCAATTACGTGATTATTGTAGTAGTGTGTGTAGCTGTGTAAGGGACCGGCATGGGGAGGTGCCCCGGGAGTTAAAATAAGGTACTACCGGAGTTCCATCAGGAAAGGAATAAAATAAAATAATGTTGAGGCCCACAGGAGAGATCTGTAGAATATCTTGGCTGAGTGAACAGGGAAAGTTGTAAATGATGATGTTGATGATAATTGTTGTCTTAAGGGGCCTAACAGTTAGGTTATCGGCCCTTAATAGTTTGGGTGACGGTGAAGCTGATAATGAAATGTAAACTATAACTAAAACTACTAACTTATATACTGTACTAGAAGAAGAAATGGAAAACAAAAGGAGAACAAGGCAAATAAAGGACAGGAGGAAAAGAAATGCCCTCGACCCTCGAGGAATGCGTATTGAGGGACTTGGAAGGAAGGAGAGCCATAAAAGGCAGATAGGAAAGTGAAAGAGGAGAGGGTCCGCCCCACAGGTAATGGATAAAAGAGGGAAAACCGGACCCAGCTCAGGAATCCCTCGGGGTCGCCAACTCTCGAACTCACCAGCCGTGAGCCCCTGAGGGTGTAGCAATATCTAGGGTGCACCAGAAGTGGTGGGGCTACATACACCCTACCTCCTTGAGGGCCTTGAGCAGAAGGCAGGAGATAACAGGAAAAGAAAAAGAAGGCTGACCCCTCACAGAAGGAGGGTATCAGAAAAGATGGGACAAGGGCCAATTAAGGCGGGAAAGGAAGAGACTCCCTAGGCCTCGGATACCCTAATACCGTCGGGGTCGGGAGAGAGCAAGAGTTGACCAAGTGAAGTCGACAGGAAAGAAGAAGGAGAGGAGCCCGGCAAAAGTAAGTGGAAGCAATGCCGGACTCAGCTGGGGCCCCGTGGTCGCCAACCCACGTCCCACTAGATGTGAGCCCCTGGGGGGAGTTGTATATGTTCCTGTAGGAATTTCAATCTCTTTTTAGTAAGTTACCTATTATTCTGGGCCTGTTTGCCATCTCTTGATGAATGCAGTACATTTGCATTTTTCTGTTGGCACAGGCTAGAGTAAAATGAGGCTTTTCACCGATGTCTCAGTCTCACTCTTGACTGTGATTATATGGAAACTACTGAGGTATAGGTGGTGCTTAGTAATGACATTCAGGGCACAGTCAGTGTCTGTTGGCACAGGCTAGAGTATCACCAATGTCTCAGTCTCACTCATGGCTGTGATTGTATGGAAGCTACTGAGATATGGGTGGTGCTTAGTAATGACTTTCAGGGCACAGTCAGTGTGTGTTGGCACAGGCTAGAGTATCACCGATGTCTCAGTCTCACTCTTGGCTGTGATTATATGGAAGCTACTGAGGTATGGGTGGTGCTTAGTAATGACATTCAGGGCACAGTCAGTGTCTGTTGGCACAGGCTAGAGTATGACCAATGTCTCAGTCTCACTCATGGCTGTGATTGTATGGAAGCTACTGAGGTATGGGTGGAGCTTAGTAATGACTTTCAGGGCACAGTCAGTGTGTGTTGGCACAGGCTAGAGTATCACCGATGTCTCAGTCTCACTCTTGGCTGTGATTATGGAAGCTACTGAGGTATGGGTGGTGCTTAGCAATGACATTCAGGGCACAGTAAGTGCCTGTGGATGCTGTGAAAGGTTCTACTCATAGGGTTAGTACTGCTGTACTGACTCAATGAGGAAAGCAATGATAATCTACCTCACTCCTCTTCTTGCTTAGTACGCCTCAATATAGCTCTGCCTTGGGTTTTTGTGGGTATCTACCCACATAACCTAACGGCAGTGCCTTTTGAGGATCCAACCAGCCTTCGGGCTGACTACCTAACAGACAGACATATTATCCTTAAAAATAAATGTGACCAACCAGGTGGTGTAGTTCTTGGTTATCACTTCTGGGGTCCAAGTTTGATTCCTGACTGTCAAAAAATCTTAATTCTAGTCTAAGGGTATGAACGGGGTACACACAGCCTTTGAGGTAAACCGGTAAATGTTGGGTTCGATTCTCCGCGTAGCCACCCAGCAAGTGGTTTACCAAGTGGTCCCACACATACTGAAGATAAATGCCTAGGTAATTCCTATCATAAGGTCACGACTGCCTTCTGTAAATCCGTCAACAAGTAGTCTAGTCGTATTCATTCATTCCTATTCATGAGATTAAATGGCACTCTGTCAAACGCATGACGTGTGTCAGAATCCAACCCAACACAAAAAATAACATCATGACGTGATTTTGTCTGCTGTTAATTCATTTTATGGGCTTGTGACTTCTTGGTCATCAGCTCCGTGAAGTTGGGTGTGGGTTGAATTCCCCTGATAGGAAATTAGAAAATAGGCACCAATGGCTTATCTTTATAATAATTAGATTTGCAACCAGTCCCACAACAGTTTCAAGGCATATCACCACAATTTTAGCATAGCCTATGCATGAGTAAGCCTACTGGTAGTTTATTAAAACGGGATCCACACCAAGTACGTGATAAGATTGATATCCTTGAACTAGCAGGCGTATAATTGGATGAGAGAACACTGCAGCCAATTTAAAAAGTAGGTTATGTTCATACGTACGGTAATCAATTTTCAGAACTTCTTAGGACTTAAATTGGAATACGTTAATTATTACTATGCTTGCTCATAATGAATTACCATTACTAATAATTTATAAACCCTAAATAGAATAATATATAGGCCAAACTTACCCTCTGATTGGCAATAGTGATGGTATCACAAGCGTAACAGAAGTCACCGGTATCTCGTATTTATGAAGTACTAATGCAGACATTTACTTACACGAACGTGTAATATCATTAAGCAATAATCAATAAGCACATATAATCAAAGGAGACGATTGCTAACCGAAATTCATACCACTATCACATCGTAAACAAAACGACTCAACTTATAAACAAAGCATGTAATCACCAACAGCGACAGCCATCCTTCATCTGTCCCGCCGCTAGTGTCAGGTCCGGTATTATAGAAGGTCCTGACGGAATAGGGATGCATAGAACTAGCACCGATAGAGCGCACTGCTGTTGTACTGGGTAAGCGCAAGGCGCTCTTCATTTGTCTCCTGTGTTCTCATGCCGCTAATATCCACGAATTTAAGTTGTTTAAATTGCTATTTTCGTGACTATGCCGAGCTATTGCAGTGTTCCTCTTTGCAAAAATCAGGGCAGCCCGTTTTCGTGTCACCAATTTTCACAAAATAAAGAAATGAGGAAGAAATGGTTACATGCTATTAGAAGGAAACATTTCGGTGAAGAAAATCTGACCGAACATTTTAAAGTGTGTTCCCATCATTTTCAACTCGATGACTTCACGAAAACTGTGTTGGGCAAGCGTAATTTACAAAGGGAAATAATACCTACCTATAAACAGATTAGACATTTCGATGACAACCACTGAATTTATGCGTTTGTATTTGAAGGTGAGAGAGCAAGATTAAAACCGGGCACTGTTCCATGGCTTTTTCCGTGGACCACGAACACAGCCAAAATAAGGAAGAGGCTGCACACAAGAAAATTGCTGGTTTACCTCGATAAACCTACAATATCGGATCTGCATAAATTATCTCCATTGATGTACAGTACGGGAAGAAATCGTCAATATACAGGAAGAAGTGAATGTAACATTTGTGACTCCCATTTTCAAAGGCATCAATACTCGGACAAATACTTCAAGAATAAATGTCACAACATTAACAGCCAAAAACGTATTATGGTTGGTTTCTTGAAATCAGAATTAATCGTCAACTTCCATCTGCTCGACGGTGAATGTAGTACCGGTAGCGACTGACTTCTACATTCTTGAGACATAAGTTAGCCAGAAGAATGGAAACAGTTCGTGGCCCTAAAGCAGGGATTCTCAAACTTTTTAAATAAGTCGTTTCCAAGGGGTACGGAAACGATTCGTATTAAGAAATTGACGAAATTACATAAGAACCAAACGTTGCGATGCATTTTGAGGTATATAATACCGGTATCAACTTTCTTTGATTATGTTTACCTTAAAACATGACAGTAAGCTATCAACCAAAAGAAGGACATGAATCGAAGCAAGGGGAGCAAGTGAATATTTAAATCTCTATTTATAAAAGGAACATTGTAGTTTTACGTGACCGTTAATCTAGAGATCATGAGCCACGGGACCTCCTCTTTACGTGGAATCCGAACAACAGGGCATGGCATTTCACTTTGAAAAACTCACATGCATTGACCGGGAAATCTCTATTTATGATTTAAGCCTTATCGAGACATATTTATCAATATAGGCCTACATACTCAAGCATTCTGACTCCTATTCATTATTTGAATAATAAAGCGTGCTAGAATTGTGTTATTGCCGCTGTAGCCTATTAATTCTTCCTTCCTTAGTCCGTAGCTCATTTTGCAGCTGTTTAACGCTTAAACGCTGAAAATCGTTCATAATATATTAGAGGATATACCTATAGAATTAATTAATATAGTCTTGGAGTAAAATTAGAGAAGATATAATTTACTTTAGCTTAGAAATCTCGGTCACAATCTATACATTCCTTGCAGCTGACTGGGGGAAACATAGGACGATCGCTTTGCGCTTACCCAGTACTACACGAGCGCTATCTGGCGAGAACTTTCTCAGGCTACATCCCTATAGAATACCATTTTCAACTGTATATGGTTCATCCAAGGATTGAGTTTGAAGACGTTGCAGGGTGGCACTAAGTTCTGAGTCTAACATAGTCTCATCACGGATAGTTTCGTACGTAATGGCTTCACTTGACACTTGAAGAATCGTTTCAGCACAGAGTTGTGAAACTTCTGCATTTATTGATGTTTCAATGTTTGGCGAGGTAGATGCAACAGGGGCTCGGGATAGGCAATCAACATTTTCGTTATCTTTCCCTTTTTTCACTCTTACCGTGTAGTCAAACCCGGAGAGAAACGATGCATATCTTAGGAGCCTTGCGGATGTCATTTGTGGCAGGCCCTTGTTCTGATGAAAAATACGAGACAGAGGTTCATTGTCTGTCACAAGAATGAAATTTCTTGCAAAAATATAGTTGTAGAAGTGTGTTGTGGCGAAAATTATTGCCAGCGCTTCCCGGTCAAGCTGACTGTAATTACATTCTGCTGGTGTTAGGGCACGAGATGCATAGGCGATGGGTCTTTCTTGGCCATCCATCTCATGACTTAATACTGCTCCAACACCAGTAGGACTGGCATCGGTTGACAAGATGATAGGCAGTGATGGGTTGAATGGGGTAAGGACACGTTCACTACATAACTCGGACTTGAGATTCAAGAAAGCTGCTTCACAGGCTGCAGACCAGAAAAACCGGTCACCTTTCCGCAATAACTGCCGTAATGGGTGGGACTTCGTTGAAAAATTAGGAATGAACTTTGCATAATAAGTCACCATACCAAAGAAGCGACTCACTTCTTCATTGTTTTTAGGGCGTGGCATTTGTGACACAGCTTGAACTTTCTCTGGTGACTTGCGGATCTCATTATATGATACAATATGCCCTAGGTAGTCGATGTTTTCCTTAAAAAATGAGCATTTGCTTTTGTTCAAATGCAGATTATTTTTTGAAAGCCGTTCTAGACAGGCTATTAAGTTCTTGGTGCACTCCTCCTTCGTTGTACCATGTATTATGATGTCGTCAAAATAAGCTTCAGCTTTTGGAAAACCATGAAGGATCTGTGATAATATCCTATTAAATTCTGAGGGGGCAATTTTGATGCCAAAACTCAGTCGGTGCATCCTGAAGGTTCCTTTGTGAGTGGATATAGTTTGAATCATACTACCTTCTTCATCAACCTTCAGATGTAGATATGCCTTGTATAAGTCTAACTTGCAGAAAAAATGTGAGTTTCTAAGACTATGTAGAACATCATTAACTTGTCTTATGGGATGGTTTGCAGAAATCAACCTTGAATTTACTCCACATTTGTAGTCAACACATAACCTAAGTCCCCCATTCGGTTTTGGGATAACAACAAGAGGCGATCGACAAACAATTAAAGCTGTGGGAGAAATAACTCATTCTGATTCCAATGAAGCGAGTTCCTTTTCATCGCGTTCCCGAAGGGCAAAAGGGACATCACGTTCACGATTGAAGACAGGTTTCACCCCCTCTCTGAGTTGCAGACTTACTTCAATATTGGGAACGCATCCAATTTTTTCTTCAAAGATTGTACTACTATACTGATGTAAAATATCCTGAATTTACTGCACTGAGTTGACAGATTCAGTGTGAAGTGATTGATTTGTGTCTTTGTCAATTTCCTTCAGATCAAGGCCGAGGCCCCCGATCCAAACACGACCAAGCAATGCGGCATGACCTTGCGGAACTACAAAAAGATCTGCAACACTTTCTGTTCCTTTGTATGATACTGTGACAACAATTTTTCCTCTGGGTTTGATAACATGATCAGAATATGATCGAAAACAGACATTTGTTGGCTGCAATGGCAAACCAAGACCCAAGGTTGAACATTCGTTCTCTGGGATGAGTGAATATTTTGCCCCCGTGTCAACTTCAAATCTTTGTGATTTATTGTTGAGTTTAACAGTGATAAAATATTTATCTGATTCTTGTCCTACTTCCAAGAGATCTTCGATGCATTCCAGTTGTCCTATCCCAAAATTGGTTTCAGGGTGGTTATGCAAGTTGTCATCTATATTCTGAGTTGCAATGTTGTGTGTATTTGACTGTTGAAGAAGTGTAGTGATACAAACTTTTGCAACATGTCCCACTTTCCTACATTACCTACATTTAAGAGAGTTTCTGTTTGTGCGACAATCTCTTGACCTGTGGTTTGAATTTCCACAATTCAGGCATAACCCATCATTACCTAGTGGTGTATTCTTTGGAATACACGGTAAGATAGAGTAAGCTTTTGCTTCTCTTTGCTATACTTCATAACTTCCTTTTTCTCAAACACCAACAGTGATCTTCTGATTTCTCCTTGTTGGTTATGTCTCTTATGTTACCTGTGAGTCTGTTCTAGAGATATATCTTCCATGACCCACCTAGCGTCATCTGGCAACGAATCTCTGAAGTTCCTCAATTCTTCCCTGTACAAGAGGACTTCTTTATCAATCTGGCCACCAGATCTTGTCGCCATCGCCAGCTATCATCTCTGTGATCAAGAGAACTTCATCTACTTTTTCACCCTCCAGGCTGCGCTAGTGTTGCCTGCTATCAACTCTTTGAAGATCATTTCATCAAGAGAAATTAACATTTCAATGTTGGTTATTCTTATATGTATTTTTTTTGTCTCCTACCCCCACTCTTTTCCTTTCCCTTGTCCCTCCGTGCTTCGTTGAGCGTGTCTCACTTGTACGTCGGAAGTCGACACAGTCAGTCAGAGCTCCACTAAAGCTCGACTCCTCAACTCGAGAGGTGAACTTTTAAATTATACGCCATGTTGGAATTTTAGTATCAACCGCCAAAGGGAACATCACCTTCGCCATGAAGCAAAGCTAAGTACTACTTTTACGTTCTTAAACTTATTTTAATTGATTTTAAATAGCTATATGCTTTTTAATGATCATTTTATAGGCAGTGTGAGATTTCTATATTTGGGGCAATAATCATCCTTCGCGGGATTTTCTATGTTGGGCTTTTGTCTATCTAAGCCAATCTTAACAGGAAGCAACATTTCTTATGCTTATTAAATGAGATATTTTCTCCCAACTTGGGATACCATTAAATTACCCACTGTCTATAAAATACTTAGCTCGTTCCACCGCTGGACTAACTTTTGCCCTATTCTTCAGCCATGATTGCTCTGGAACCTTCCAGAATCTGCACTCTATCTACCAGTTATACTGTCATGTATTTTCACTCACATATGGAAATACTTTTTCAAACTAAGGAATCTTCCTTATGAACTACTAATCAATATCTAATTTTTCTTCCTCCGTTGGGATTTTCTCTGGCGCATTCAACTATAATCTACAACTTTCTCGAGCAATAGACTCTCGCATATCTAGTGTAACTAGTTATTTTCCATCATTGCAATAACTGTCTTTGCCATAAATTTTTTGTGCCACTACAGTGAACTTTTCAACCATATCAAGGGACTATAGTGAAAAACAGTGTTAGTTTAACATTTCATCCGCGTCGCGCTCGTCCGTGTACAATAAATACGGCCATGAACACTTTTCCTCAATCCCATTTGATCTTTCCCAAACCCCTTACTAACAAACCAAAATAAAAAAATTGTTACTTTAGGTCTTTTTTCAATGAGGTGTCACTCTCAATAAGTGCCCTCCCTCTCTTGCTATATGTACAACGAGTTAATGCCTGTAAAACTTCGTGTCTAGTACACGCCTTAAATTATATTGTTTCTCCCTTCTAATTAGGGAATACAATTCTTTCAACTCATAAGTGAGTTATCTCTAGGTTTCACGAAAGGGAAACTTGCCCCATTTGTCTCGTGATCCCTACTTAAACATAGGAATTCTAGAAACTTCCTTTCGATTTTTCTCTTCAGGTTTCACAATAAGTGACCTGCCCTATGTGTATAATCCTTACAAGTAATTCAGCATCAACACAAGAAGTTATAGAAACTTCTATTTTATTCTTCCTGCTTTTTGTTGATGTTACTTTCGAAGTTGTTACTCTTTCTAAGATATTTACCTAGAAATTCTTAAAGTACACACCTTGTACTGGATTTATTGTCTAACTTTCATTACGTCAGTTATCTTTAAATTTTTCATTTATTTATCTTCGTCATTTCAAATTCTTACGAAGATTTTAAAACATATAAAAGGTTTGAAACCAAAAGAATTGTTAATTGCCTGGCGCGATCTTTAGATGTTTTCGGAGGTCTGCGACCCCAATTGTTTATAGAAATCAAAATTATATATTTGTTACAAAACTACTACCCAACGTTGTTAAATAAATTCAAAATTTCTTTTTGGCTGTATCATTTCTATAACATAACGGTTAGGCAAGATCATGTCTTCCTTGACTCTTCCCACTTAATGCAAATAAATCTATTGATTGGGCTTTCGCCACTTGTTGCATTTGAGCAAGAACTCTTAGTTGATAACTTAGTAAAGTCTCTCTTAGCTTTAATAGCTAATTCTAACTGGCCAGTAAGGCAAGCATAGCTCGCTACGCCAGCTTCCTGCTTGTGGAGATTCTCTCCAACACTTATGGTTGGTTTTTCAAAATATAAGTGTTTCTCATTGTCTAAACTTTCAGTCGGCGCCTCGCTGGGTAAAAGCTTAGCCATTTCTAAATGCAACTATTGGTATACTCACCAAAATTATTCCCAAAGGTATAATTGCTTTATCCCTATCATTCTTGGAAGCATTTGGTCGCTCTTTAGAAATTCTACAATTTCAAAAACTAAAAATCTCGAAGCTGATTCAAATTATCGGCATTCTTCAAATTACTTGTTTAAAAACAAACTCCTTTGAACAGATACACAATAAATCCGCACTCTTTGTCTTGCCAGACCATCACCCTTCCCCATAGTAGGCATATGTATGCTTGAGAGGGAATACACTAAATCAGCATTCTCGAGAACAGCCCAAGTTCCGGCTGCGTTTCCCGTTAGCTTCGCCCAGGTCCTT
Source organism: Meconema thalassinum (assembly GCA_946902985.2). Classification (NCBI taxonomy): domain Eukaryota; kingdom Metazoa; phylum Arthropoda; class Insecta; order Orthoptera; family Tettigoniidae; genus Meconema; species Meconema thalassinum. The sequence continues at coordinate 200,138,511 of OX336395.1, forward strand.
ACCCGCTTTAGGTATCGGAAAGGGGATTTGCAGTGGCAGCTGCCTTTGAGTATAATTAAATTTAAAATTATAACTTCTTTTGGACTCTCGTCCTATTTCTCCATCCTTTTTCTCCAGTCCGAAAACCACTTCCTTTTCTTTATCATCTTCCCTTGGGGGTTAGGTTATTCCCAAGCTAATAATCTACCCAAAATCTAAAGGTCCCAGAAACCCGGAAGAGTCCATTTATCACATTTTCTATTTTGTCAAGGGTTATTTGACAATATTTTGCAAATCATTAATATCTTCTTTGAATTTTCAGCTATAACTGCATCGTGCAAAGCCTGTGAAGTGGAAAGAGGCCGCACCTGTCTCCTTTGGTGTGTCCCTTTCTTTCAACTTATTTGCTGCTGCCAGCCTGACAGCATATCCAAGGTTCCACAGTTTCGTAAGTTATACTTTAATTTACCTATTTTGTCATGGCTCCTACAGAAAAGGATAAGGATGAAAACTTACTTCTAAACGAGCATCCTATAAAGGGCAAATTACCCGATTCAGAAAATACATCAAAGAGCTAGATCCCTCAGAAACTCAATTAGATTTGTTAAAACATCGTGTAAAGGATTTTGAACGTTCATATGAAAATTATTGTAACATCCAAACTGAAATCGAAACTTGTATGTTCAATCAAACTGAAGATCGAGTCGAAGTAGAAAACCAATATTACGAAGGTATAGGTTCTGCTTTCAAAATAATACGCCAACTCGAAGAAGAACAGAAAAAAGACGGTTCTGTTCTTGGTTCCCTTCACGAACAACAAACCTCTTCTCGCGACGGCACTCACAAGCCGAAACCAATTCTACCTAAGATTGATTTACCCCACTTCTCTGGAGACGAATCTACTTGGGATTCTTTCTATGAACTATTTTGTTCTCTTGTTCATGACAATGAAGAAATTCAAGTCATCTACAAGTTTCATTATTTGAGATCTATCCTCCGAAGTCAAACTCTGCAGTTAGTTGAAGCACTCCCATTAAGTACCGAAAACTACCCCATTGCCTTTAACTTGTTGAAAGAAAGATACGGTAATTCACGTTTACGTATTCAACGCCATATGAAGGCTCTATTTAACTTACCCGCGTCACAGCACAATGACGTCACTAGTTTGCGTACTCTCATTGATACTACAAAACTTCACGTTAAAGCTTTGTCCCAATTGGATCAACCCACTGAACACTAGGACACTTTCTTAATACATTTAGTGGTTTCTAAAGTCGATATTGCTACCCTAAAAGCTTGGGAGATTGAACTTTCCAGAGAAGACGATTACTCTTACGAGCATTTAGTCACTTTCATAAATGCTAGATGCCAACTCTTAACTGCTTTAGCTAATCAAAGTGAACCCTCATCCCCGAGTTCTAAATTTGAATCAATGTCTCTTAAGCCTAAAAGCGAACGCTTAGCGTCTAGTACCCAAAAACCTGGGTCCAGCTCATCTAAACTCAAGTCAAACGCCACTGGTTACCCAACTAGGTCTAGTGAACGCCGTATTGCTAGTTCTCTCGTTTTAAACGCTCAAAGCGAACCCCGCAAGAGTTTAAATAAACCATTAAAGTGCATACTTTGCAAAGATTCCCACGCCTTATATCTATGTAAATCTCTTAAAGAACTGTCAGTCGACGACAGAAGAAAATTAGTTTCCCAGAATAAACATTGCTTCAACAGCCTAGCACCCACGATTCTGCTTCAAATTGCAAGTCCACAAGACTTTGCTTCCATTGTGAAAAAGCTCATCACACTTTACTACATCGTCATGATCAGGCAAGGTCATCGACAGCATCTACTTCTCAGAAAAGTGATAATGCTAACAGTTCCAATGCTTCATCGTATATTCAAAATGCCAAGTCCATTCGTAGTGCCCAAGTATTGCTGTCTACTGTCCAAATTGAAGTTCAGGATAACTTTGGCAACTGGGTCCGTGCACGCGGTCTTCTCGATTCAGCGGCAACTCATGATTTTGTGTCTAATTCTTTGATTAGAAAATTGGCCTACCTGTAAACCCCACTTCTATTAACGTATCGGGCATTAACAGCTCCAAATCGCAAGCTTTACAGTTCTCAAAGCTAACCATAAGAGACATCTGTCACAGAAACAACTTTCTCAAACTGAATTGTCTCATTCTTAATAGCATAGGAGAAGATACTCCAAGTCACTCTGTGGATATTTCAGGGTTAAACATTCCCTCGCATTTAAGGCTAGCCGATCCTCTGTTCAATGTACAAAACCCCCATTGACCTACTCTTTAGTGCCAATGTTTTCTGGAATTGCCTTCGTAAACAGGTTCGCAAGTTATCCTCAAACGTGGTTGCCAGAGACACTAATTTTGGATGGATCGTCACCGGTCAACTTCCCCATTATTCTCCCCAACCCGCATCGCAATGTTATTTCGCTAATACTGACTTGGAACAGTTCTGGAGGCTCGAAAGCGTTGACTCTCCTAACGTGACCTCTTCAGAAAACGAATTCTGTGAGCAACTTTTTCTGAACACCACCACTCGTTCTTCTGATGGCCGGTTCATTGTTCAGATGCCAAGATTACATAATCCCCCTAAACTTATTAACTCTCAACCCAAAGCTCGGAAAGCTCTCTTTGCTATCGAGAGCAAATTCAAGAAAGAACCTCTCGTTAAACAGCAGTATACTGATTTCATGGATGAGTATGAATGCTTAGATCATATGGAAGTTGTTAACAAATCTGATGACGAATTGCACCCCCCAATTGAAACGGTTTTCTTAAATCATCATCCCGTGTGGAAAAACCCTCTTGTAAAGGATAAAATCCGAGTTGTTTTCAATGGCTCATCACCTGACGTTAATGGCAACAGTCTTAACGATACTCTTTACTCTGGTCCTGCTATTCAGTCAGATCTATCTGCTATACTCCTAAACTTTCGATTATTACCCATAGCTGTTATAGCGGATATAAAACAGATGTACCGTCAAGTTTTAATTCAGCCCGAACAACGAGATCTCCAAAGAATCTTGTGGCGCGACGAAATCAGCAAGCCCATTAAGGTATTTCGCTTAAAAACGGTTACTTATGGCTTAAAACCTTCCGCTTTCCTTGCTATCCGATCCCTACACTTGTTAGCCTCTCAAGATGGTCATTTATTTGATTCTAAAGCTTCCGAAGCACTAACTACCTCATTCTATGTTGACGATTACTTGCAGTCCTTCCCCACTCTGGAGGAAGCTTCTTTCGTGTCATTAGAACTTCAGGCATTGCTAAAGAATGGAGGTTTCCCACTTCATAAGTGGAATTCCAACTCCCATGAGTTTCTTTCCAAGTTTCCTATTGAAGATTTAGATCCCTCCTCCGTCGAAATTTGTGGAAACTCCGAATCCATAAAAACTCTTGGAGTTCATTGGTGCACTAGCACTGACACTCTCATCTATAAAGTTTCGCTCGCAGAAGAGATCCCTAACACAAAAAGACAAATTCTCTCTGAAATTGCAAACATTTTTGATCCGCTTCAATTCCTTGCCCCAGTTATCGTTATAGCCAAAATTTTCATGCAAGTGCTATGGTCGCTCAAATGTGAATGGGACGACACTGTTCCCCTTTCTTTTCTTAACAGATGGCTCTCTTTTCGCAGCAATTTACTTGATCTTTCCCTTATTGAAATTCCCAGGAATTTAATTAACGCTCATCCTAATGCATCTTTTTTCCTTCATGTGTTCGCAGACAGTTCCGAAAAAGCTTACGGTTGCTGTGTATATTTGGTTTATCGTGGTTCATTAAATGGATCTTCAGTTTCCAACCTTGTTTGTGCCAAATCGAAGGTGGCTCCTCTTAAAACTATCACTTTGCCTAGGCTTGAATTGTGTGTTGCACTCATGGCCGCAGAACTTGTTAAGAAATTACGGGAAGTATTAAAAGTCAAATTCTCGCAAATCTATCTCTGGAGCGATTCCATGATCACCCTTTCTTGGATCGCCAAGAACCCCGCTCATTGGCAAACTTTTGTTGCAAACAGGGTTTCCAAAATTCAAACTCTTTCTTCGGGATGTCAATGGAGGCATGTGCCCAGCGCTGACAACCCTGCCGACATTATTTCTCGTGGATGTTCACCCTCTCAATTGGCAGCTTCCCAGTTGTACTGGCATGGGCCCTCGTGGTTAATAGGAGACTCTTCTTGTTGGCCTTCTAAACCTCCAGCTACAAACTTCAACTTGCCTGACGCTAAAGTATCTAAATCTACTGCTTCGTGTCTTCTTTCCAACGTTTCTCATCCCTTATTGTCACGCTATTCTTCTTTTCACAAATTAATTCGAATTGTTGCCTATCTTCTCAGATGGAAATATCTTGTGGTTGACCAACCTCTTCTCCCCAAACCACACCTTACCAATCATGAAATGAATCTCGCTACCATTAAGGTTTTGCAACTAACACAGCAAGAAGCCTTTTCTTCTGAATTGTCTTTACTTTCTTCTAAAAGGGATCTTCCCAAATCCAGTCGTCTTCGTGCTTTAGCCCCGTTTCTTGATGACAATAGGTTACTCAGGGTAGGTGGTAGGCTCTCGCAATCTTTGCTTTCTGAGGACAAAAAGCATCCTGTTATTTTGCCTTCTAAACATCACGTAACTTCCTTAATCATACGTGACTTTCATTATCGCAATCTGCATGTTGGTACACGCACACTGCTTTGCCTCTTAAGGGAAAAGTACTGGATTATAAATGGAATTCACGAAGTTTCCTCTGTAATTCACAAGTGCATTCCTTGCTTCAAAGCGAAACCTAAAGTCAATACTCAATTAATGAGCGATCTGCCCTCCTTTCGCTCTTCTCCTATACGTCCTTTTGCTCTAACTGGTGTGGACTATATTGGTCCGTTCCAATATCAACGCAATTCCCCTGAAGCTAAACGCAAATTGTTTGGTAAGCTCTATGTTTCTCTCTTTGTTTGCATGGTTACTGGCGCGATCCATTTGGAACTAGTAACGAATGCCTCTACTTCTTACTTTTTTATCAGCTGTCTCTCGCTTCGCTGCTAGGCGTGGTGTTCTTTCGGAGATGTTCTCTGATAACGCTTCCACTTTTCAAGGCGCAGCTTCCTTGTGGAAGAAAGCTCTCACATCTTCTCCTGCCATGGAACAGATTTCTAATTTTTCCTACTCAAAGGGTTTCAAATGGCGTTTTATACCTCCCTACGCTCCTCATCACGGTGGTAGATGGGAATCCTGCGTAAAGCTCACTAAACGTCATTTAAGAAAGGTTTTAGGTAATTGCATTCTGACTTATGAAGAATTTAATTCGCTGTCTGTTCTGATTGAAGGTGTTGTTAATTCTCGCCCTTTAACTCCGCTTTCCAATGACCCTGATGACCTGCTTCCACTTACACCTGGTCACTTCCTTATAGGCACTTCTCTTTCTGTCCCTCCGCCCCCTCCCAACTCTTACAGGGAACCTAATTTACCTATTGTTCGGCGTAAACTTGAAGCCCTCCGCAATTCTTTCTGGAAGAGGTGGAACTTGGAATACTTAACTTCCCTGCAACGAAGACAGAAGTGGTTTCTTTCCAATCCTGACATCAAACTGGGGGACTTGGTCCTGGTTAGGGATGTTTCTCCTCCCTTGGTCTGGATTTCTGGTAGAGTGACCGAGTGTTATCCTGGAAGGGATGGGAGAGTTAGGGTAGCCAGGATCTTGACCACTAACGGTCACATCATAAGACCACTGCCTTTAATTGCTCCTTTACCTTTAAACATTTAATTGTTTGTCTTGTTCTCTGTTGGGGTTTTCCCCTCCCAGCTTGGTGTATTCTTTGGAATACACGGTAAGATAGAGTAAGCTTTTGCTTCTCTTGGCTATAGTCCATTCCTTCCTTTTTCTCAAACACCAACAGTTATCTTCTGATTTCTCCTAGTTGGTTATGTCTCTTATGTTACCTGTGAGTCTGTTCTAGAGATATATCTTCCATTACCCACCTAGCGTCATCTGGCAACGAATCTCTGAAGTTCCTCAATTCTTCCCTGTACAAGAGGACTTCTTTATCAATCTGGCCACCAGATCTCGTCGCCATCGCCAGCTATCATCTCCGTGATCAAGAGAACTTCATCTACTTTTTCACCCTCCAGGCTGCGCTAGTGTTGCCTGCTATCAACTCTTTGAAGATCATTTCATCAAGAGAAATTAACATTTCAATGTTGGTTATTCTTATATGTATTCCTTTTGTCTCCTACCCCCACTCTTTTCCTTTCCTTGGTCCCTCCGTGCTTCGTTGAGCGTGTCTCACTTGTACGTCGGAGGTCAACCCAGTCAGTTAGAGCTCCACTAAAGCTTGCCTCCTCAACTCGAGAGGCAAACTTTTAAATTATACGCCATGTTGGAATTTTAGTATCAACCGCCAAAGGGAACATCACCTTCGCCATGAAGCAAAGCTAAGTACTACTTCTAGGTTCTTCAACTTATTTTAATTGATTTTAAATAGCTATATGCTTTTTAATGATCATTTTATAGGCAGTGTGAGATTTCTATATTTGGGGCAATAATCATCCATCGCGGGATTTTCTATGTTGGGCTTTTGTCTAGCTAAGCCAATCTTAACAGGAAGCAGCATCTCTTATGCTTATTAAATGAGAGATTTTCTCACAACGTGGGATACCATTAAATTACCCAGTGTCTATAAAATACTTAGCTCGTTCCACCGCTGGACTAACTTATGCCCTATTCTTCAGTCATGATTGCTCTGGAACCTTCCAGCATCTGCACTCTATCTACCAGTTATACTGTCATGTATTTTCCACTCACATATGGGAATACTTTTTCAAACTAAGGAATCTTCCTTATGAACTACTAATCAATATCTAATTTTTCTTCCTCCGTTGGGATTTTCTCTGGCGCATTCAACTATAATCTACAACTTTCTCGAGCAATGGACTCTCGCATATCTGGTGTAACTAGTTATTTTCCATCTTTGCAATAACTTTCTTTGCCATAAACCTTTTGTGCCACTACAGTGAACTTTTCAACTATATCAACAAGGCTATAGTGAAAAACAGTGTTTGTTCACATTTCAACCGCGTCGCGCTCGTCCGTGTATAATAAATACGGCCATGAACACTTTTCCTCAATCCCATTTGATCTTTCCCAAACCCCTTACTAACAAACCAAAATAATAAAATTGTTACTTTAGGTCTTTTTTCAATGAAGTGTCACTCTCAATAAGTGCCCTCCCTCTCTTGCTATATGTACAACGAATTAATGTCTGTAAAACTTCGTGTCTAGTACACGCCTTAAATTATATTGTTTCTCCCTTCTAATTAGGGAATACTATTCTTTCAACTCATAAGTGAGTTATCTCTAGGTTTCACGAAAGGGAAACTTGCCCCATTTGTCTCGTGATCCCTACTTAAACATAGGAATTTTAGAAACTTCCTTTCGATTTTTCTCTTCAGGTTTCACAATAAGTGACCTGCCCTATGTGTATAATCCTTACAAGTAATTCAGCATCAACACAAGAAGTTATAGAAACTTCTATTTTATTCTTCCTGCTTTTTGTTGATGTTACTTTCGAAGTTGTTACTCTTTCTAAGATATTTACCTAGAAATTCTTAAAGTACACACCTTGTACTGGATTTATTGTCTAACTTTCATTACGTCAGTTATCTTTAAATTTTTCATTTATTTATCTTCGTCATTTCAAATTCTTACGAAGATTTTAAAACATATAAAAGGTTTGAAACCAAAAGAATTGTTAATTGCCTGGCGCGATCTTTAGATGTTTTCGGAGGTCTGCGACCCCAATTGTTTATAGAAATCAAAATTATATATTTGTTACAAAACTACTACCCAACGTTGTTAAATAAATTCAAAATTTCTTTTTGGCTGTATCATTTCTATAACATAACGGTTAGGCAAGATCATGTCTTCCTTGACTCTTCCCACTTAATGCAAATAAATCTATTGATTGGGCTTTCGCCACTTGTTGCATTTGAGCAAGAACTCTTAGTTGATAACTTAGTAAAGTCTCTCTTAGCTTTAATAGCTAATTCTAACTGGCCAGTAAGGCAAGCATAGCTCGCTATGCCAGCTTCCTGCTTGTGGAGATTCTCTCCAACACTTATGGTTGGTTTTTCAAAATATAAGTGTTTCTCATTGTCTAAACTTTTAGTCGGCGCCTCGCTGGGTAAAAGCTTAGCCATTTCTAAATGCAACTATTGGTATACTTACCAAAATTATTCCCAAAGGTATAATTGCTTTATCCCTATCCTTCTTGGAAGCATTTGGTCGCTCTTTAGAAATTCTACAATTTCAAAAACTAAAAATCTCGAAGCTGATTCAAATTATCGGCGTTATTCAAATTACTTGTTTAAAAACAAACTCCTTTGAACAGGTACACAATAAATCCGTTACTCTTTGTCTTGCCAGACCACCACCCTTCCCCATAGTAGGCATATGTAGTGCTTGAGAGGGAATACACTAAAGCAGCTTTCTCGAGAACAGCCCAAGTTCCAGCTGCGTTTCCCGTTAGCTTCGCCCAGGTCCTTACCCACTTTAGATATAGGAGAGTGGATTTGCAGTGGCAGTTGCCTTTGAGTATACTTAAAGTTAAAATTATAACTTCTGTAGGACTCTCGTCCTATTTCTCCATCCTTTTTCTCCAGTCCGAAACCCACTTCCTTTTCTTTATCATCTTCCCTTGGGGGTTAGGTTAATCTCAAGCTAATAATCTACCCACCTAGTGCTCTATAATTGACAGAACTACGGCGGCCCCTGGACTGTGATCGTGAGTGAGAGCCTGGGTTAGGCTGTTGAACAAAACGTGACTGAGTATCACTGCTATATTGATTCATACTTCGGTCATTATATGAACCTGTGGCTTTTGTAACGTTGTTTGTGTCCTCTACAGTGTCTGACGGTGCAAAGAGCTGTTTTGACAGCTGATTATTCTCATACCGCGATGCTTCCAAGACTATAGCCTTCTTCAGGAGATCATCAAATTTCGTGTCATTCGACTGGAGAAGTTTCTCTCTGATCCAATTATCTCGCAAGCCACGTATAAATTGTGCACGAAGAAAAACATCCGCGATTGAAATTCTGGCGTCACATGTACACTGAATATAAAAGTCACAGTCTAGTAAGTGGCTTCTAAGAGTGGCAACAAATCCTGCAATATTTTGACTTTCTTTTCGATTGACGTTCAAAAAATAGTGTTGGGAAACTACGGTTGAGACTTGAGGTGACAGTATTTGCTTGAAATGCTTTACTAGGTTATTATAACCGAGAGACTTGATTGTTTTTTTGAGGGCCTAAAAATGCAGATAGATAGATAGATATTTTATTCAATTAATTCCAAAGAGCCATAGGCTCGTACAGAGGAATTGTACAGTAATATGTGTGTTTACACACCAAGGAAAAAAATTCTGAAGGTAACACAAATTGATGAATAAGGACATAGGCCTATTATAAGGTTGATACCATATCTAAGATTGTTTAGACCAAGGTCCCTTAAAATGATAAGCACTTAGGATTTTTAATCTGATACATAACTTAACTTATTTGATGTATTAAGATGCATCGAATTTTTCCCACAATACTTCCAGTTTTCCTCTTAAATACCGACAAAGTTGGTGCACTTTTCACTTCATCAGGAAGTTTATTATATGACTGTGATGCAGAGAACTTGAAACTATTCCTACCATATTTAGAAGAGTGAATGATATATAAGGCTACGTCCTTCGCATGCCTAGTTCCATAAGAATGATTGTCCGAGTTCAAGATGTAGGGAGAGCTATAGAGTATTGTGTTGTGTTTAATCTTGTATATTAGCATAGCTGCTCGGAGTTCTGCACTTATGCTGAGGGGTAGAATTTTACTTCTGATGTACAGATCTTTTACTGGAGTGCAGTAAGGAAGGTTAAATATGTTTCTAATAGCCCTATTCTGAATAGTCATTAAATCATTCAGTGTGGATTTCCTGCAGTGAGCCCAAATAACATTTAAATATTGGAGCTTGCTATGTACAAGTGAATAGTAGATTTGTTTTACAAGGTTTAGGGGAATAAGATACCGAAGTTTCCTTAGGATCCCTACTACAGGTGAGAGTTTCTTAGCAATTCGTTCAACGTGTTCAATCCAGGTCAGGTGTTTGTCGATGATTAGACCTAAATACTTTGCCTGATTAACCTCTTTTATTTCAATATTATTTATATATATTTTGTCATGTGTGATTTCTTTCATGCTTTGTTTTGAAATTACCATGTAATTGGTCTTCTGTAGGTTCATTGTTAATTTATTGGCCTGGAACCATTGTGAGAGAGTATTTATATCTTGTTGCACATGTTGTATGATTTCAATTATGTCTTTCCCAGTGTAGAAGATATTTGTATCATCTGCATACAATTTGATATGCCCTCTCAAATTACATTCCACAATATCATTTATATACATTAAGAATAATGTAGGTCCAAGTATAGATCCTTGTGGAACGCCATGAGTTTTGTATTTTCCTGAACTTATGCATTTATTCAAAGCTACATGCTGCTTTCTTCCAATAAGGTAGCTTTGGAACCATTTTAGAGCTATACCTCGGACACCAGCATTTTCTAATTTTGACAACAGTATTTTATGATATACTGTATCAAAGGCTTTTGTGAGATCAATAAATAACCCAACTGCCATATTATTTTTGTCAATAGTTTCTTGTAGCATTGTTATTAGGTCAATAGTTGCTGCCTCAGTACTAGATTTTTCCCTGAATCCATATTGCATATTATGAAAGAATGTATTCTTGTTCAGAAATGAAAGCAATCTTGTTTTTACCACTTCTTCCAGAATTTTTGAAACTACCGATAAAATAGAAACAGGTCTATAATTATTAGGATTTCTTTTGTCACCACCCTTAAATATAGGAACTACTTTGGCCACTTTTAAGTCATCTGGTATCATGCCAGTAACTAAGGACTCATTAATCATTTCAACCAAGATTTTAATAAATGATTGCATATTGTTTTTAATGAAATTTGTCTTGATCCTATCTAAGCCACAGCTCTTTTTATTCTTTAAATTTGTGATGATGAACTTGACCTCTGCTTCATCTGTTGGATATAAGTAGAGGGAATTTGACTGCTTGTGGTCCTTACTGAAGATTTCCTTCTGTTCAGGAATAGCTTTTGCTAGACTTCCAGCAATGTTTGTGAAGAACAAGTTAAATGATTCACATAGCTCTTGATTGTCTGTGATAATTTTGTTGTCTATTTCAAGTGAAGTGCATGTCTCAACTGTTGGTTTTTTGTTGTGTATGATTTCTTTGATAGTCTCCCAAGTTTTATTGGAATTGTTTCCATATGTTCTGAATTTTTCTGAGTAGTAATTTGACTTTAGTCTTCTTTTTAAGTTTGTTACACTATTCCTGCATCTACAGTATTCTTGGTTCATATCATTATTATTTTTGTGAAGGGGATTTTTGAGCTTTGCATGCAGAGTGTCTCGTTGTTTTAGAAGTGTAAGGAGTTCAGCTGTGACCCATGGTAAGTTAGTAGTCTGTCTTTTATTGTTAGTTTTGTTTGTTATTTTTCTTTGACTATGCCTGTTCCTTAGATTCAATTGTTTGATGAAAGAGTTATATAGAGAGTTAACAGTACTGTTTGCATCATTATGGGAATCAGCGTTTATAGATATATTAGTTTCAGGAGTGTGTTGCCTATCCCAAGAGTCCTCGTGTGTTGTTGATTTTGTCGAGTTATGTGACTGAGTGTACGTGCTATAATTGGTCTTGGAAATATCAAGAATTAATATACTGTGATCACTAATATGATTGCTGACATTTGATATTTTATAACTTAATTCTGAATTGTTTAGTGACACGTGATCTATTAAGGTAGCTGCAGTGTCACAAAGTCGTGTAGCATATTTAGTGTTGCACTGTTTAAACCCATAGCATGCTATTAGATTAAGATATTTCCTTCCTAATTGATCATCGGCTAGGATATCAATGTTGGTATCTCCGAGGAAGATGCATAATTTATTGTTTATCTGGCTAAGAAAACTTTCAAATGAATTTAAGAAGGGTATGGCATTGCTTCTATTGGGGTTATATGCTGCAATAATATCAATGCTTTTATATGTTGGCCTATTACTTTTAACATCATCTCTGAATACCTCAATCCACATCAAACTATGATTCATTTCACACTTTCTTTTAACATTCACTTTCCATTTGTGTGATACATAAATACCCAGACCCCCGCCAACTTTGTCATCTCTATGAGCAAACACACTTGTGAAATTGTTGAAGTTATAAAAATCTGCCTCATTACTTTTCACCCACGTTTCTGTAACTACCAATACATCTATCTGGCCTATCATTTGCAAGAGAATTTCAATGTCATCAAGCTTATTCCGAATACTTCTGTTATTAATGTACAAACACCTAACCTCTCCACCTAATTCTAATGAGTTTATGCATGCACTTATATTACAGTCCTGTTGCATGAACTCATCCAAACAGTTGTACTTATGTTCACTGCACTGTACTTCACCTAGGTGTCCACTTGTAGTCAGCGCTTTCTTCTCTCTTAACAATAAGATATCATCACTCGTTCTAGCAATTAGTTTTCCGAGAGTAAAGACTTGGCAACTCTGTTTAAAAGTTTTCCAAATTTCATTGTTCCTCTTCTATTGAGGTGGAGACCATCATAAGCAAGGTCCCTGTCTTGTAACCAAGAGTTCCCTTCTAAAAAAATAATGTTTTTTTCACTACACAACCAATCCAGTGTTGAATTCACGGCATTAATGTATCGTGGGTCTATGTCACGTCTTTGTAATACACCACTAACACACACTTTAGAAGTCGGAAAGGCACTTTTCACTTCGTCCACGAGCTTGTCCATGTCATTCATAATGTGAGTTGGTGTTGGAGAACTGTTCAAGCAATTGGTCCCTACATGAATCATTACCACCTCAGGGTCTTCTCGAACCTCGTTTGCCCATACCTTTCTAGTTAATTGATCAGTTCTTATTCCTGGATAGCAATAGACTGCGGCATCATCAACTACTGGGCCTACATTTCGCAGAATTGAGTCACCCATGACAAGTACACGGGGACGTCTCCTTTTGTTAGGGTTATGGGTAGGTTTGTCGCGTCTGAATGTCTCGTTTTCAATACCGGTATCTTGTCTTTCTTCTACTTGGGAATCGGAACGGCTGAGGATTTCAAACGGATTCTGGGAGATAAAGTCGTTAGGAATATTCCCAGATTTCACCAAGTTAGGCCTACTTCTTGGAAAGCGTGCATTGGTTTTAGACCTAACCTCTAAATAGTCTGCCTGAGTAGGCCTATCTTCTTCTGCTTGTAGTCGTTCTTTAAGGAGACATATTTGTGACTGTGCATTTTTTAAATCAACCACAAGCATTTTGATTATTTCCTCTTTGGAGGCCAATTCTAATTTGAGGAGTTCAGCTTCATTCGCCGCTCGCGGCAACTCGTACTTGTTTCCCTGTTGATTTCGTTCACATCTCGAAAGTTTTTCGCCACTACATGATTTGTCTTCACAATTAAGACACACCTCTTCAAGAAATAAATAATTGTTATCACATTGAACACTTACATCACCAGATTGGGAACAATTTTCAAGAGATAACCGTTTGTGACTTACATTTAACATCGCCATCTTGACCGAATTTTGTTATAATAAATTGCCCCTATTTATGTACACAAGAGTTGAGCTTCCTTTGTTGGATCGGTGGCAATGTTGAAGTTTGCGTAATTTTCAAATCGTTTTAAATACGACACAAATTTTTCCTTTTCAGAATCAAATTTTTCAAAAGGTGTGATGTTAGTGGCTTGTGGGGTTGTGACAGACTGGTGAGCTTGATAACTTTCAAGTAACTTCTCTTGAGAATCGGTAAAAATGTTCAGTAATTGTTGAAACTGATTTGTGTCCATCTTGACGGAACTTCCAAATAATTTTAAAAATCACAGTTCAAATATAATAAAATGTTTCAAGATAACCGATTTGAAACACACTGGGTAGTGATCGTTGACCGAATATTGTCCTAGGCTTGAGAAAAGAAAAAAAAAACATTGCATAACCTCAAAGTTCGAACTGCGATAAATATTATTTTGAATATGTGGCATGCAGGCACACGCAGCTGAATATACGATGAGTTGCTTAGGATCGTTTACAAGTACTCTGTGTACATGTCATGTCAATTTGCCTGATTCTTGATTTTACTCACGTGGCCGTTGAAACACACGACGTAAATACCGTACTTCATTGATGTAGGCTATATCTGTACCGGATAATCAAGTCCCAATTCCTCGTCGCCAACTATTATGTTTTGAATAAAGCACATTATAGCTATTATGTTTTGAATAAAGGATATTAAAGCACTTTAATATGCACACACATCTCAATCTACATCTTAACACAATGAACAAATTACAACTAACATCGTCACAGAGTAAAAGCATATATACACTCCGACCATGTTCCATAGATGACATAAACTAGATACATAATACTTAGTATCGGAAAGGTTTTCCTTCAGGTTAGTGTAACCTTCCATGTGTTTTATTGAATTCTTATATGTTTATATATTGTGTTGTTAAATATACTCAATATTGTAATACAAGTTAGATCATGCCAGAGTGCCTGGGTATTATTTCTAGATCTTAAGCACAATAGCGTAACCTTGATGAGTGCCTCTTGGGTAGAATTACTTAATGGATCTGGTCATTCCAATGGGGAGCGGTTCACTATTAACTAGAAGCGTGTTTCTTCGATGTTTTTTCCACATGAACACTCATTAGGGGTTGTGTTGTTGTGTGAGAGATCTAGAAAGAGATGCAGATAAAAGCACGTCGAGTTATTCTAGGAAAATTGTCAAAGTATAACCTCTAATAATACACACATCAAAAAAAGTTTTGCATCACCTCGGTTCCCAGATCTCCGGCATATAGACGTTGACTGTGTATATTGTATCCAAGATACAGTCCCTTTGACTGTTCATAGATGTCACTAAAACTGCTCAAAGATGTAAACAACCATGCATGAGCAGGGCCTATTAGACGGAGGGGGTACGACAGCCGATCAGTTCCAGTCATTCCACCAGGACGAAGGTACGCTGCTCATGTTGTCTGTAGTTCTACCATGCCTAGAAGGTCAATACCGCAGTTCGATCGCGTCCGCATTGTTACTTTGTGTCAAGAAGGGCTCTCAACAAGGGAAGTTTCCAGGCGTCTCAGAGTGAACCAAAGCGATGTTGTTCGGTCATGGAGGAGGTACAGAGATACAGGAACTGTCGATGACAGGCCTCGCTCAGGCCGCCCAAGGGCTACTACTGTAGTGGATGACCGCTACTTACGGATTGCCGCTCGGAGGAACCCTGACAGCAATGCCACCATGTTGAATAATGCGTTTCGTTCAGCCACAGGACGTCGTGTTTCAACTCAAACTGTGCGCAATAGGCTGCATGATGCGCAACTTCACTCCCGACGTCCATGGCGAGGTCCAGCTTTGCAACCCCGACACCATGCAGCGCGGTACAGATGGGCCCAACAACATGCTGAATGGACCCCACGGAATTGGCATCACGTTCTCTTCACCGATGAGTGTCGCATATGCCTTCAACCAGACAATCGTCGGAGACGTGTTTGGAGGCACCCTGGTCAGGCTGAACGTCTTAGACACACTGTCCAGCGAGTGCAAGGTGGTGGTTCCCTGATGTTTTGGGGTGGCATTATGTGGGGCCGACGTACGCCACTGGTGGTCATGGAAGGCTCCGAAACGGCTTTACGATACCTGAATGACATCCTCCGACCCATAGTGCAACCATATCGGCAGAATATTGGAGAGGCATTTGTCTTCATGGACGACAATTCTCGACCTCATCGTGCACATCTTGTGAATGCGTTCCTTCAAGATAACGACATCGCTCGACTACAGTGGCCAGCATGTTCGCCAGACATGAACCCTATCGAACATGCCTGGGATATGTTGAAAAGGGCTGTTTATGGATGTCTTGACCCACCAACCACTCTGAGAGATTTACGCCGAATTGTCGTTGAGGAGTGGGACAATTTGGACCAACAGTGTCTTGATGAACTTGTGGATAGTATGCCACGACGAATACAGGCATTCATCAATGCAAGAGGACGTGCTACTGGGTATTAGAGGTAGTGGTGTGTACTGCAATCTGGACCACAAATGCTGAAAGTCTAGCTGTATGATGGTACAACATGCAATGTGTGGGTCTCATGAGCAATAAAACGAGCTGAAATGTTGTTTGTGTTGATCTCTATTCCCTTTGTATTTAAAGGTTCCGGAACTCTTGGAACCGAGGTGATGCAAAACTTTTTTTGATGTGTGTATATTATATTGTCGTATCCAGGACAGTACAATACAGCTATTTACAATTCAGAACATATTCACAATACACACACTAATTGTAGACACATCAAATCGATTTTGAGGCCCAGAACTCGGCAGCCTTGATTGCACGAGCATTTGCTG
The DNA here is from genome assembly GCA_946902985.2 of Meconema thalassinum. Classification (NCBI taxonomy): domain Eukaryota; kingdom Metazoa; phylum Arthropoda; class Insecta; order Orthoptera; family Tettigoniidae; genus Meconema; species Meconema thalassinum. Next base: position 200,155,008 of record OX336395.1, read on the forward strand.
AAACCAGGTCATCCAGCGTGCAGGCTTCAGGCAAATTCGGGCAGACCAAGAGGTGTTCAACATCTTGAATATCTCCACATTCGCAGGTTGCATCTTCAGTAATGTAGCCCCACAGCTTCAAATTTTGTTTGCACCGCGTCACTCCAGTTCGCAGTCTGTTCAACGTCTTCCACGTCTGGTACGGTAGTTGAAAACCAGCAGCCGGCTCTCCTTTCGGTTTTGGCCATTACTTCCAGGTGTCCTGTTTCGCCATAGCTCTATACGGCGAGCGGAAGATGTTGTTGCAATTGCTTCAGTTGTTCGAAGAAAGCTCCTTCTTGACTTCAACCTGGGACGTGATGCTTCACTTCCAAACATGGGATGCCTAGGATCATTTTCCTGTTTTTTCTTCTCAACCTCTGCTGCTGTTCTTCTTCTAATATCCGGAGGTGCTATGCCTACAAGTTGGTAGATTTTGTCAACTGGAGTTGGTCGTAGACAACCTGTCATACTGCGACCTGTCTCGTTGAGAGCGGTGTCAACATTCCTGGCGTGTGCGGAGTTCTGCCAGACTGGTGCTGCATATTCTGCAGTGGAGAAACATAGAGCTAGAGCAGACGTACGTAGTACACTTGGTTGAGCCCCCCATGTGCTGTTAGTGAGCTTGCGTATGATATTATTTCGGCTGCAGACTTTGAGCTTCATATTCTCGCAATGGTCTTTGAACGTGAGTGAGCGGTCGAGCTTTACTCCGAGGTATGTAGGGGTGTCACAGTGTTGTAGTTGTTTTCCCCTCCAAGTTACTTCCAGTTTCCACCTAGCTTGTCTATTTCTCAAGTGAAACGCACAGACCTGTGTTTTGGTTGGATTAGGTTTTAGGTGGTTATTGTCATAGTACTCTGCCAGGACTTCGAGGGCTGTAGTCAGCTTCGTTTCACCTCATCAAACGTACATTCTTGGGCTGCAACTGCTGTATCGTCGGCATAAATGAAAGATCTTGTGTTCGTTCCGATAGGTTGGTCATTGGTGTAGATATGGTACAGCAACGGTGCCAGCACACTGCCTTGAGGAAGGCCGTTCTTCTGGACTCTCCATCGGCTTTTCTTGCTATTCAAGGTGGCAAAGAACCGTCTGTTTTGTAGCAGACATTGGGTGAACTGCATTAATTGGTAGTCCTTGGTGATGGTATAAATTTTCCTTACGAGTTTGTTATGATTTACTGTGTCATACACAGCTGTTAGATCTACGAATGCTACACCTGTAATCTGCCCTCTCTCGTACCCATTCTCTATATTGTAAGGTTCCTGTTAGGGTGGCCTGTACAAATAATTAACCTAAGGGATGAAATTCGTCTAAATTAGGGGGCGAGCTTGGCAACTGCTGTAAGAGGTATGGAGTTTTTAGTGAATTGAGATCGTCAGTGCGATCAGCAAGGAGAACTCCCCAATGTGCTGCTTGACGGGGTAGTTCTAGGTAAGGGGGTATTTGGGAAGGTAATTAAATTATTACTCTGTGCGCGATAGCTGCGTCACGCAGTCTGCTGCGAGTCGTAGGCAGGCGAGCTAACGGGGAATTCGCTAGCGTCAGCGTTGAGCAATAGCGCTCAGCTAACGTCAAGAAGCAATTAAATAATAAAGAGTAAGGCTAATTCTAGGTCCTACCTAAAGGGGAAGCTAATACGGTAGGATCTTATTAGCTAAATAAATAAAAGAATAAGACCAGTGGCTTCTAGTACTTTTAAATTTAATGTGTACCTCGATTTTGAGGTACAGTGGCAAATAGCAGTTCAAATGATAGCAAATAATAATAATTACAGTCCAAGCACAGGGGGATGTGAGTGTAGTGTGATGGTGAGTGTAGTGATCGCTTGAGACACTTACTCTTTCAGTCAACAGCAGAGGTTCGTCACGTCGGTAGCACTAAGACAGACTGAGTGATCTCGGGTGTATGACCTCCGGGGTTATAAGTTTCTTGTGCTAGGTCGGCGGAATCCTTGCATTCCTACCAAGTCATAAACCTTTCTAGGGTCGTTGCCTGGGATACGAGGCTACCTGGGCTCATGTAGGTGCTAATTATTAGTCTTGTAATTTTGTAGTTGTAATTTGTAGGTTTTTAAATTAAATGTTTGGAATTTTGATTTGTTGGAGATTTTATTTAGGGGATGGGGGTAGCGTACCCTAGGGGTACAACAATATGCTGAGTTAGGTTAAGGATTTGACCACAACATGATTTTCCCGGGCGAAATCCTGCCTGTTGTTTAATGAGGTTTTGGTCTACATATCCCGATATGCGGTTCAAGATCATTCTTTCCAACAGTTTGTAGAGATGACAGAGAAGCGAGACTGGTCGAAAATTCTTGGGGTCTGTGGGATCTTTTCCAGGTTTCAATAAGGCTATCACTTTAGCTTTACGCCAGATTTTGGGTATCTGTAACATGGAGATGCAGTTGTTAATTAGATTTAAAACCCACTTTTTAGTACCTGGTCCGAATCTCTTTATTTGTTCTACTCGTAGATCGTCTAGTCCTGGAGCTTTATTATTCTTCATGCAACGCATGGCAACCTCTAGTTCCGTTAAAGTGAAAGGGCAAGCAATAAAATCATTTTCATCAGCATGTCTTTGGAGCTTGGTCCTCTCAGATCGCCTTTTGGTTTTGCCATTTAGTAGCAGGTGATGAGCTATTTGATCAGGAGTTACATTTGACATTTCAGAAGAAACTCTAGTGTGGTCACCACTAAGGTTTTTCAGCAGTTTCCATGCTTTATTACTGCTATGCTTCATGTCTAACTGTGTCACCAGATTGCACCACTTTTCTCTTCTGGAAGCAGATATGGTAGACATCAGCTGTTCACCTGTTTGAATTGTTTCTTCAAAGAAAGGATCTTCATTGAATAGTTGTTCGTACTTCCCCAGCAGTACTTTTGATTCTTTGTCAAGACCTAGAATGTAGAATGTATGTAGTTCTACAGCCCCTCGGGATATGTCTTCGTGAGATGGTTTTCACTAAGTCGACAAACTGATCATACTTTTCTGGGAGAGGTTCCACATTTTCCACTTCACTATCCAGATCTTCTGTGGAATTAGTCCACTGCGCTCTCTTAAAATTAAATCGCCTTTGGAATGGGACTTTTCCACAACACAGATAATAGGTCGATGCTGAGAGCGTGGGATTGGTTCCATAACATCCTTCTTCGACTGGTGGGCTATATGTTCACTTACGAAAATGTTATCAAAGTTATATCCAAAGCGCCACCTCCCACTATTGAAAGATGGTGGTCTCTTCGGGTCATGTATGAGCTTCAGTTCCATGGTTTCGGCCCATTCTTCAAGATCTTCTCCATTCTTGTCCGTTTCCCTGTATCCCCATGATGAGCTGTGACAATTGAAGTCACCCATAACCAGTTTCGTTGATTTGTTGCTGAAGATATTTGGTTCCTTGAAACTGAAGTTTGCCTTGGGTGATTTATACACTGATGTTACTGTGCATGACTGGACTTCAACAGTAAGGATTTCTATGTCTTCTTCTGCGTTAAGTTCGTGGATAGAATAAGAAGGTCCGATTTGACAAATATTGCACTCCCATATTGAGCGTGTGATCTTTCAATGATCAGGTTCATTCCGTTTACCTTTGGCCTCCGATCATCTGGGCCCCTGTGGGTCTCTTGTATCAAAAGAAAGTCACAGTTTGTGTGTTTGCATATGTATGAGAGCAAAACTTCTTTTTCGTACGATATCCCTTCGATATTAATGGAGATTACAATCAGAGCTGGCTTTGAATAAAGCCTTTTGGACTCATTATCGTTGTCCTGGTGGTGGAAGGATCTGCCGCTAGGATGACTCCTAACGTTGCCCAGGGTACGCCCGATCGTCTGTAATGGCATATTATCTGCGAAACGATCTACGGGGAGGCACCTTCCTTGTACCCCAAATACAGATCATTGCATTGGATCCAAAGGCTAGGAGATTTGATTAACGTTTGGTCACAAAAGGAAGGGTCGTTTAGAGATGAGTTAGCTTCTTGGTGGTCTAAACTAGTGGATAATTTTGCGTTATTATTTTCGGAGGTAACCGAGGATGTACCTATCGAAGCTTCATTTTGTTCGAAAAGTGTTAATGATAATGGTGATGAATCGTGTGAAAATAGTGATGATGTTCAGATTATTGAGGAATCTGAAAATGTGTTGGTAATGAATGGACCAAATGCGATTAATATTTTAAAAGAGAGTGCTATTTTGGATAAAAAATAAGTTGGTAGGGTCTTCTATATGTTTACCAAAACACGTGTCGTGTGTTATCTGACCGGAAGTAAGTGAGCAAAGCAACTTGGTAGAAAGATGGACTACTCCACTAGTATCAGATGTTGAGGGAATGTGTTCTACATATAACCTAAATAAATTCGCTTCTAAAGTAGAAAAATCTGTTCAGACAGGTGATAGTTTAGATAATGAGTGAGACCGGATGGAAGCTAATAATTCTAAGACCATGATGAATAATAGTGCTTTATATAGAGCTAACATAGATATGCCTTCTATATCTGAATGTGGTGTTAGGTTCGATAATGTACAAAATCCTTTAAATCTAATCTTAAGAGATTTCCATGTGTGCGATGGAACAGATGATCATCGGTTAATCAAATTTCTAAGGAAAGTTGTGGAGCTAAGAGATAGTGCGATGGTCTTTGGCTTGTCGGGAAGACAAATATTTAGGTTGATATATCCTTGTACTACAGGCATACTTCGGGAGAAATTGATTGAGAGCATGACGAGTAATTGTTCCTTGAATAATTTCCAAGTTGAAAGCTTACATTTTTTATCACACCTCGCACCTTATCTGACTTGCATCGTGAGTACTTGTTCCGAGTCCAAGGAATGGATGAATCCTTGCATCAGTATTTTTAGATATTAAGTGGTATGCAAGAGTGTTCGCGATCAAGTTATCCGAACGTCAAATTGTTGATTCCATAGTCGAAGGTATTAATCCCCATTATAGGTTAGCGCTCTCTATGAATGTTAAGCCTAAAACCTATAGCGAGTTTAATGACATTATACTAGAAGCTGAAAAGGTTAAGAAAGCAGATTCTAGACGCATATTTAATCTGTTGATGCCCTATCCTTCTGAGTATTCGATTTCTGGTGTGTTAATAGCCATTGTTTTCAGAGGCAAGAGCCTGTACGACATCCTGGCATCTCTAGAGATTCTGTTCATCATCCAAATGTATTTCAGAAAAATGTTTTTCAGCCCAACAGTGAGTTAGTACCTGTTCGTGTTCCTGCTGAGAGATCGCAGTGGCGTAACTCCCAGAGAACCGGTATGGGTACCAACCAAGGTAGGAGGTGTGATCGTTGCGGATCGTACAATCATCTTAGTAGATGGTGTGATACACCGATGAATCCTTTATTTGAGTGAAGTAATTTGTATGTACTTGAAGTCACTTTTCTAAATTGTGTACGGCTTATTGAACTCACTTGTGGAATGCATATACTGTGTGTATGCTATTTGTGTGTTTGTTGGTCTGCACGTGTGATTTCATTTTCTAAATTGTGTTCGGTCTATAGTGACAAACTGGTATAAATGTATTTGAGTGTGTGAGTGTGGGTGATAGTTATTAGTTTTGTTCTTGTAATCGGGTGGGTTTTGTTGTTGTTTGTTGTGGTAAGTTAAGGTTAGGGTTTATTTTAACTTAATTTTAAACTTAATTTTAGTAACTACGCCGAACGTATAAAGTGATATTACGTTGGGACATCATAGGTAGGTATTATGTTTTGAATAAAGCACATTATGGCTATTATGTTTTGAATAAAGGATATTATAGCACTTTAATATGCACACACATCTGAATCGACATCTTAACACAATGAACAAATTACAACTAACATTGTCACAGAGAAAAAGCATATTTACACTCCGACCAAGTTCCATAGAGGACATAAACTAGATACATAATAGTCTCCCCCACTTATATAAAAACAAATAAAAGGAACTATTCATATTCATTTGGGCACATAGTCTTGCAGATACTGAGGAGGTCGCCTGTCTCTGGCTGATCTTCTTAAATAATTATCAGCAGGTGGTGGAAGGCTGTTTCGATCAGGGCGTTCATCTGGTTGCAGGATGGTCTGCCTTGTATCATCTGAAGTGTGGGTTGCAGGAGGAATATCCTCATTTTCTAGTCTTGACTGGGTTGGTGTTGGTATGTTTGGAACACCACGCACTGGAGGATTTGTTGGAGCAAAAGTGACATGCTTATCTTTCTTTGGCACGAGAGTCGATAATAACTGGTCAACATGCCGCTTTAAAATTCGTCCCGAATCCAATTTCACATCATAGTGACGCTGGCCGAGTTTAGTTTGTATAACACCAAACTGCCAAATATCACGGTTTTTCTGGTGAATCCGGACTTGCACTCTCTCTCCCACTTTGAAAGAGCGAACAGGGGGTGAGAAACTGGATGTAGTCAAGCTCTTTTGGTTTGGAAGTAGAGCATCCAACCGGATACGTAGCCGACGTTTCAAACATAGTTCAGCTGGAGACTGTCCACATGCCAATGGCGTTGCTCTGTATTGAAACAAGATGTTCTGTAACTTAGTCGATAATGGTGCCGGGTCATTTACAGCAGCACGAAGTCGCCTCTTCAAAGTTTGGATGTTTCTCTCGGCTAGCCCATTGGTAGCTGGGTGCCCTGGTGCAATATATTTCTGAAAAATCCCTCTCTCCTTGCAATAGGATCTGAATACATCACTCGTGAAGATAGTGGCATTATCTGACACAAGGACATTCGGGTACCCATGTACGGTAAAGATATTGTCAAGCAGACTGATAGTAGTTGCAGTAGATGGAGCGTCTTTCACCATTCGTACTTCGACCCACTTGGATTTCGCGTCAACACACATCAGGAAATGGTGGTTATCAAATGGCCCCGCATAGTCAATGTGTATGCGTTCCCAATTTTCTTCTGGTTCATCCCAGGAGTGTATTGGAGCTTTTGGTGGATTTGAACGAGTCTGCGCGCACTCTTCAAAAGATTTGATAAGCTTCTCAATGTCTTTGTCTAATTGCGGCCAGTAGACATATCGTCTTGCTAACTGTTTTGTTTTCACAATGCCGAGGTGTGTTAAATGTAACTCTTCCAAAATTTTTGATTGTAGTTTCTTTGGGATAACAATTCGGTCTTGACGGAATAGAATACCATTTTCAACTGTATATGGTACATCCAAGGATTGAGTTTGAAGACGTTGCAGGGTGGCACTAAGTTCTGGGTCTAACATAGTCTCATCACGGATAGTTTCGTACGTAATGGCTTCACTTGACACTTGAAGAATCGTTTCAGCACAGAGTTGTGAAACTTCTGCATTTATTGATGTTTCAATGTTTGGCGAGGTAGATGCAACAGGGGCTCGGGATAGGCAATCAACATTTTCGTTATCTTTCCCTTTTTTCACTCTTACCGTGTAGTCAAACCCGGAGAGAAACGATGCATATCTTAGGAGCCTTGCAGATGTCATTTGTGGCAGGCCCTTGTTCTGATGAAAAATACGAGACAGAGGTTCATTGTCTTTCACAAGAATGAAATTTCTTGCAAAAATATAGTTGTAGAAGTGTGTTGTGGCGAAAATTATTGCCAGCGCTTCCCGGTCAAGCTGACTGTAATTACATTCTGCTGGTGTTAGGGCACGAGATGCATAGACGATGGGTCTTTCTTGGCCATCCATCTCATGACTTAATACTGCTCCAACACCAGTAGGACTGGCATCGGTTGACAAGATGATAGGCAGTGATGGGTTGAATGGGGTAAGGACACGTTCACTACATAACTCGGACTTGAGATTCAAGAAGGCTGCTTCACAGGCTGCAGACCAGAAAAACCGGTCACCTTTCCGCAATAACTGCCGTAATGGGTGGGACTTCGTTGAAAAATTAGGAATGAACTTTGCATAATAAGTCACCATACCAAGGAAGCGTCTCACTTCTTCATTGTTTTTAGGGCGTGGCATTTGTGACACAGCTTGAACTTTCTCTGGTGACTTGCGGATCTCATTATATGATACAATATGCCCTAGGTAGTCTATGTTTTCCTTGAAAAATGAGCATTTGCTTTTGTTCAAATGCAGATTATTTTTTGAAAGCCGTTCTAGACAGGCTATTAAGTTCTTGGTGCACTCCTCCTTCGTTGTACCATGTATTATGATGTCGTCAAAATAAGCTTCAGCTTTTGGAAGACCATGAAGGATCTGTGATAATATCCTATTAAATTCTGAGGGGGCAGTTTTGATGCCAAAACTCAGTCGGTGCATCCTGAAGGTTCCTTTGTGAGTGGATATAGTTTGAATCATACTACCTTCTTCATCAACCTTCAGATGTAGATATGCCTTGTATAAGTCTAACTTGCAGAAAAATTTTGAGTTTCTAAGACTATGTAGAACATCATTAACTGGTCTTATGGGATGGTTTGCAGAAATCAACCTTGAATTTACTCCACATTTGTAGTCAACACATAACCTTGATCAAGATGGCGACAAGTGACAAATCAACCAAGTGCGGTCAGTGTGAAAAATTTGTAACTGATAACGAAGACTACATAATTTGTGATGGGGAATGTGGTAAATCATACCACAGAACCTGTGTTAACATAAAAAAAAGTTTTTAACCGGCTTTTGTCCGACAAAGCCAAGCAGTGGCATTGTGTCGAGTGCAGTGCAGCAAGTAGGTCAACTACGGAAAAGGTTTCACCAGACGAGAATGTAAGTAAACCTGATTTAGAAGATCTTCTTTGTGAAATCAACCTGCGACTGCTAAAACTCGAAAACATTGAAAAGACTCAGAATGACATGCTCAAGTCCGTGACATAATTTTCTGATTGTTTCGATAGTATGAAAAGTGACATTTCAACTGCCACACAAACTCTGAAGCAAGCCTTGTCAGAAATTACAAAGCTCAGCCAAAGAGTTTGTGAGTTAGAGAAAGAAAAGGATATCGCTGGCAGTGAGGTTAAAATGTTAAAGCAAGAGAATCTCGAGCTTCAACAGTACGTTCGGCGAAACAAACTAAAGCTTCATGGCGTGCCGCACACTTCAAACGAAAACACCGTTCAGATTGTCCAGACTATCGCTGACCAACTGGGTGTCACAGTTGTTGAGTCCGATATTGACGCCTGCCATCGGCTACCACAAAGCAGAGAAGGTCTTCCACCTCCTTTACTAGTCAAATTCTGCAGCCGGCTAAAAAAAGAGGCAATTTTAAAAGGCAAAAGGTCCAAACCCAACCTGAACTCAAGTGATGCTGGAATCAATGCAAGGGCTAGGCCTATCTACATAAACGAGCATTTGACGCCAGCTAATAAAGTACTCCACAAACAGGCAAGAGACCTCCGTAAATTAGGTTTTAAATACGTCTGGACCCGGGACTGCAAAATATTCGTCCGTAAATCAGATAGTGACTAGGCTGTCAGGATCAGCTCACCGGAAGACATTGAAAGGCTAGTAAGAGACTCTTCCATCAACAAGGCTCAGCCATCCCATTCTCATAATTAATAATGAATCAAGACATGGATCTACTAGTTGATGTTGACTTACACTCATCAATTGATGAGCGTAAATATGACTGTATCCACGACTACGTAGCAGACACTAAAAATGAGGTTAGCCAAATCAAGTGTCTTTACCTAAATAGCAGAAGCATCAAAAATAAACTAGAAGATATCGAGATACTAATTCATATTGTTGAAAATCTAGATGTCATAGTGGTAACCGAGACTTGGGTAAAAAGTAATGAAGCTAAATACTTCAACCTAAACAACTATTCTGTTGCTTTTGTACACAGAGACAATCAGGACGGTGGAGGTGTGGGAGTTTATGTCCACAAAAAATGGAATATAAAAGTTCTTAACCTAGTTGAGAGTAACCATAGCTTGATCCAGTTAGAGCTTATAAGAAGTGATACTGTTCGTTTCAACAACCTGCATACTATTAATATAATTGCAGTATATAATCCTAACATAAATAACGCAACAAATTTCATGCAATCTCTAGAGCACATTCTTTCGAAAAATAATGCCAATCTTTGCTTATGCATTGGTGATACAAATATTAACTTACTAAACAAAAATAATGTAGCCAAATCATACCTCAATCTACTATCAAGCTATGGTTTCACACAATGCAATACTCGGTATCCAACAAGAATATGTGAATCAACAAGTACACTCCTTGATCAGGTAGCCACTAATAACTGTAAATATACCTATAGGATAAGCAATATAAATAGTGATATTAGTGATCATAATATTCTTGTAACTGAGATTTTCTGGTCAAATTACTATCCAGGCAAAAGCCCAATCTCGAACATGACATTTAAATACCCCCACAACAAGCATAGGTCTAGCTCAAAAAACGTAAATAAAAATTACCGGTACGTGAACAAAAACATATTCTCCAATGATCTCAATCAAATAGACTGTTTAGATGATGTAAATGAAACTTACATCGCCATGAAACACAAAATCATGACACAGACACCCAACAAAGAGAACACTGACACACCTTTGAAGGAAATACACCAGAACCACAATAACCCATGGATAACAACAGAATTAATTCAGCTAATAAAACGAAGGGACCTACTACATGCTAAACTTAAAACTAACATTCACAGAAACAACAACCTCTTAAAGGAAGAGCACATAATATGTAGGAACAAAGTGACAGCTTTAAAACGGAAACTGAAATCCTCATACTATGAACATAAATTAACATTGAACGCCAATAGCATAAAAGATACTTGGAAAGTAATCAATGAAATGATCTGCAACTGCACACCTGAAAACAAAGATGGTCCCAGTGAGATAATAATTGACGGTAAATCTTTCACAGGAAAAGAAAATATTTGCAATGCTCTTAACACTCACTTTATAAACATAGCACACAAGTTAGCCAAAAACATCCTCCCAGGGAAGAAAGTTAATGAAATTAATGTCAACACGGATTCCATATTTATGACCCCGACTAATGAGATGGAAATCCGCAATATTATATTAAGCCTTAAAATGAAAAGTAGCCAAGACAAAGATGGTATGTCAGTAAAATTGTTAAAAAACTCCATTGACATGCTAAGTAGCCCACTAACTACTTTAATTAATTTATCGTTAGAGACTGGCCTGGTACCTGATGATCTAAAAATAGCACGAGTCATACCAGTCTATAAAGGAGGTGACAAAAGCAATCCAGACAATTACAGACCCATTTCCATCCTCCCACCCATATCCAAGGTACTCGAAACAGTAGTAAAAAACAGAATTGTTAATTTTTTAAATAAAAATGATTACTTCTACAAAGGGCAGTATGGATTCCGAGAAAACTCAAGCACAGATATAGCCACAATTGATATAATCTCTAACTTGCAGGATGTCATAGACAATAAGATGACAGCGAGTGGCCTTTTCATAGACCTGAAAAAGGCGTTTGATACTGTTGACCATGAAATTCTTTTAGGGAAACTTGATAAAGCAGGTATCCGAGGAGTAGCTTGGACATGGTTTAAAAATTACCTGTCTAATCGTAAGCAGTATGTTGAAATAAATGGCTACAGAAGTGAGGAGGTAAATGTTACCCATGGTGTGCCCCAAGGATCAATACTGGGCCCTTCCCTCTTCTTAGTATATATTAATGACACAGCAACACTCAGTTTTCATGGTAATATAACGTTGTTTGCAGATGACATAAGCATCTTTTACAATGCGTACACCACCAACACGCTGATTACACACATGCAGGAGGACATGAATACAATACTTGGCTGGACCCAGTCAAATAAATTAACAATAAATGAAGGTAAAACAAATTATTTAATAATATCTAAGCGTAGAACAAAGTTAGACATCACTCAGAATATAATGCTGAATGGAAAGGCAGTTAAAAGGGTCTCATCTGTCAAATACCTAGGCCTGATAATAGATGAAAATCTCTCCTGGCAAAAGCACATTGATGCATTAGTTAAAAAAATATCACCTGCTGCTGGGATGATAAAAAAATTGAGCTACTATATCCCAAAATATCTACTCAGGAAAGTGTATTTTCCTTAATCCATAGCCACTTACAATATTTGAATACAATTTGGATAAAATGCTCAAATTACCTAAAAAAGGAAATTGAGGTAATTCAGAATAGAGCCATAAGAAATATATATAACTACCCTTTTTTAACAACTACCAAACACCTTTATATTACGAGTAAAATTCAACCAGTAGCCCTAAATGCAGAAATCAAATCAAATGTCCTGATGTACCAAATCCTACACAAAGGTATCCACACAAATTTAAACTTCACTAAACAATCTGATTTACACGCTTACAAAACTAGACATGCAGATGACATATCACTTTTCCATATCAATTCCAAACAATATGGCAGTAATAGCATTAAGTATAGTGCCTTTGTAAAGTTCAATAGACTACCAGAAAATATAAAAATTGCACCTAGCCTACCAATCTTTAAAAGGAGGCTAAAACAGTTTATGTGGAATGATTATAAAATGTCAGTTTAAGAAATTCCAAAATCTGAGAAGACAAAAGAAGACTACATTGTGTACAAAAACTTATGAAAGCTACAAAATGTTGTATATATTTTCATACTGAAAACTTGTAAACTAAACATTGAATTGTAATTTGTCGCCAACAAGATAAAACTGTACGATTCCTTTGTATATGAGTCCTTGGCTCGTTAAGGGATTAATAAAATGCATTATTATTATTATAACCTAACTCCCCCATCCGGTTTTGGGATAACAACAAGAGGCGATCCCCAATCACTTAAAGCTGTGGGAGAAATACCTCCTTCTGATTCCAATGAAGCGAGTTCCTTTTCAACGCGTTCCCGAAGAGCAAAAGGGACATCACGTTCACGATTGAAGACAGGTTTCACCCCTTCTCTGAGTTGCAGTTTTACTTTATTATTGGGAACGCATCCAATTTTTTCTTCAAAGATTGTACTATACTGATGTAAAATATCCTGAATTGACTGCACTGAGTTGACAGATTCAGTGTGAAGTGATTGATTTGTGTCCTTGTCAATTTCCTTCAGATCAAGGCCGAGGCCCCTGATCCAAACACGACCAAGCAATGCGGCATGACCTTGCGGAACTACAAAAAGATCTGCAACAATTTCTGTTCCTTTGTATGATACTGTGACAACAATTTTTCCTCTGGGTTTGATAACATGATCAGAATATGATCGAAAACAGACATTTGTTGGCTGCAATGGCAAACCAAGACCCAAGGTTGAACATTCGTTCTCTGGGATGAGTGAATATTTTGCTCCCGTGTCGACTTCAAATCTTTGTGATTTATTGTTGAGTTTAACAGTGATAAAATATTTATCTGATTCTTGTCCTACTTCAAAGAGATCTTCGATGCATTCCAGTTGTCCTATCCCGAAATTGGTTTCCGGGTGGTCATGCAAGTTGTCATCTATGTTCTCAGTTGCAATGTTGTGTGTATTTGACTGTTGAAGAAGTGTAGTGATACAAACTTTTGCAACATGTCCCACTTTCCTACATGACCTACATTTAAGAGAGTTTCTGTTTGAGCGACAATCTCTTGACCTGTGGTTTGAATTTCCACAATTCAGGCATAATCCATCAATACCTAGTGCTCTATAATTGACAGAACTACGGCGGCCCCTGGACTGTGAACGTGAGTGAGAGCCTGGGTTAGGCTGTTGAACAAAACGTGACTGAGTATCACTGCTGTATTGATTCATACTTCGGTCATTATATGAACCTGTGACTTTTGTTTGTGTCCTCTATAGAGTCTAACGGTGCAGTGAGCTGTTTTGACAGCTGATTACTCTCATACCGCGATGCTTCCAAGGCTATAGCCTTCTTCAGGAGATCATCAAATTTCGTGTCATTAGACTGGAGAAGTTTCTCTCTGATCCAATTATCTCGCAAGCCACGTATAAATTGTGCACGAAGAAAAACATCCGCAATTGAAATTCTGGCGTCACATGTACACTGAATATAAAAGTCACAGTCTAGTAAGTGGCTTCTAAGAGTGGCAACAAATCCTGCAATATTTTGACTTTCTTTTTGATAGACGTTCAAGAAATAGTGTTGGGAAACTACGGTTGAGACTTGAGGTGACAGTATTTGCTTGAAATGCTTTACTAGGTCATTATAACCGAGAGACTTGATTGGTTTATCAGGGCCTAAAAATGCAGATTGTTATGATGAATTGCCCCTATTGATGTACACAAGAGTTGAGCTTTCTTTGTTGGATCGGTGGCATTGTTGAAGTTTGCGTAATTTTCAAATCGTTCTAAATACGACACAAATTTTCCTTTTCAGAATCAAAATTTTCAAAAGGTGTGATGTTAGTGGCTTGTGAGATTGTGACGGGCTGGTGAGCTTGATACCTTTCAAGTAACTTCTCTTGAGAATTAGTAAAAATGTTCAGTAATTGTTGAAACTGATTTGCGTCCATCTTGACGGACCTTCGAAACAATTTTAAGAATCATAGTTCAAATATAATAAAATGTTTCAAGATAACAGATTTAAAACACACTGGGTAGTGATCGATGACCGAATATTGTCCTGGGCTTGAGAAAAAAAAACAACATTGCATAACCTCAAAGTTCGAACTGCGATACATATTATTTTGAATATGTGGCATGCAGGCACACGTAGCTGAATATACGATGAGTTGCTTAGGATCGTTTACAAGTACTCTGTGTACATTTCATGTCGATTTGCCTGATTCTTGATTTTACTCACGTGGCCGTTGAAACAGACGACGTAAATACCGTACTTCATTGATGTAGGCTATATCTGAACCGGAGAATCAAGTCCCAATTCCTCGTCGCCAACTATTATGTTTTGAATAAAGCACATTATGGCTATTATGTTTTGAATAAAGGATATTATAGCACTTTAATATGCACACACATCTGAATCGACATCTTAACACAATGAACAAATTACAACTAACATTGTCACAGAGTAAAAGCATATTTACACTCCGACCAAGTTCCATAGAGGACATAAACTAGATACATAATAGTAGCTTGTTGGTCTGCACGGGTGTCAGTTGATCCTCTATTTAGTAAGGGTCTTCTGTGGTCATGTCTAGGGGGGTTCTGTTGAGCCTGTTCTTGTTTTGGCTTTTTTCTTGGCTTTTTTTGTGATTGGTTCGTCTTTGTAAATTTCCTTTTCATCGTTGTAGGGTTAGGATTTTTTGAGTTAAAGACGGTTGGTATTTGTGGACTTATTATTACATCTCCCCCTTTCTTTTGATTATTCATTTTATTACTTGGGATCTCATGTTCCATCAATATATTTTGTTTGAAGCAGTATTGTTGAATATTATATTTGGATGTAAATGATTAATTCTGGATGTTAAGATTTGAGTATATTATGTTAAAAAGGAACGGTGACTTCCAAAAGTTGTATATTTAATTCTTATTGTTAAAGACATGGGAAATTACTATTTGGGAAGAGTTATGTTTAAGATGTAAGATCTTGTGATTGTCACGATTGTGTTGTTTCTTCGATAAGGAGGTTATTTGTTTTAGCTGTTAAGTTTTATTTATTCTGGTACTGTCCCAGTTGAAATTGCTTTCAGCTGCTTCCCTTGAAGTTGGTTATGCGCGGAAGATTCAAGGTGTATTGTGAGGGAATCCAGGCCCCCGAGGACCGAACAATATCTGGAATACTCCTACGTGATAAACTTGTCTTCAATTAACTAAGGAAGAAGGAAATGGATACAAGAAAATCTGTATTTATATTAAAGATCTTTGTCATGAATGTAACATATACTGTAAGAATTTATCTATTTTAAGCATGTTATCTAACCTGAAAGGAACTATGAGATGTATTGTCTCGTTATGGTATGACCCAAGTCCAATGGTGTTTGTTGTGGAAAAGAACTTTCTTGGGGAAGTGTTTCTATTCTGGAGTGTGTGGTGCAATTGGAGATGTGAAAATGACCGTGTAAGAAAAGGGTGATGTTATCAAATCTAAGTTTAGATCTGACCTACTTTATTGATGTTGTCTTGGTTTTCTAAACCTACGTCAACAATAGTGGACGGGGAGAATGTGCCGTTTCTAAAACGACACTTGTACACTCCTTCCTTCAAGGCTTCGTGTTTGTCTTTCTCTGCCAAAGTGGTAGAAAATTTAGTTCGCTGGTTCACGTCAGAGAGCGTAACATTAACTGAGAAGGTAAGATATTGGTTGAATCATGGTGTTGTGCACTGCCGCTGGATGACAGTGTTGTTATTGTCGAAGTCCGGACTGCTGTTTTGGAGCTTGGGAAACGTATTATGAAGTTTATGAATTTGCATCGACCTGACCAGATGTAAGAAACTACTGATGAAAGTCCTCGTGGGAAATGAGTGATCTTTGGATATCCTCAGAGCGCCGGATTTGTTGAGAACTTGGCCATATACGGTACTAAGTCTTATTTGGAAACGTCGATATGTTTGGAATGTTTATTTTATTAGTTGGTAATGTCCTTTGCTCTAAGCTATTCTGTTGTTGTTCTTAATCTTCTGTTGACAGAGCTGAACAATAGACGTCGATCAGTTGTTTGAGGAGACATAAGAAGATCGAGAGTAGCCATCTTGAAGAAATGTCGTTTTGTAATTTAGCTCCGTACCATATAAGTTTTAAATAAGCGGAATACTTGGATATGAAGTTCCCAATTAAAAGAAGATTATTAATCTGGGTATTTGGAGAATATTTGCAAGTCAGTATTGACACTGACAACCTTGATATTTAAGTTGGATGTGAAGTAGGCTATTCATCGTACAATTGGAGGGATAGACTATTCGTGTACTTGATGTTAAGTACTAAAATGCGTACGGTCACCTGGAAGAAGACTTTCTTTTGAATTGAAGTTGTATTGATTTTGACAAAGGATGCTTGAGGAATATGCCAAACTGTTAATATATAATATTACCAAAATCCCATCGAGACTTAGTATCGGAAAGGTGTTCCTTCAGGTTAGTGTAACTTTCCATGTCTTTTATTGAATTTTTATATGTTTATATATTGTGTTGTTAAATGTACTCAAATATTGTAATACAAGTTAGATCATGCCAGAGTACCTGGGTATTATTTCTAGATCTTAAGCAGAATAGCGTAACCGTGATGAGTGCATCTGGGGTAGAATTACTTAATGGGTCTGGTCGTTCCAAGGGGGAGCGGTTCAGCACTAACAATGAACAATATAAATTAACAGAAACAAATACATAAGTAAATAGTGCTCGTTCGGTGGGCTTGGAAACTATGCATTTGACTAGCAAATGCGACAACACAAAACACGTGAAACATCACGAAAGTGATCAGGTGAAAACAAATTTATATTTAAACAAGTGGCCGTTATCGATTGTACCACCTTTTGGATATCGCAAGCTACGCATTTGCTATTTAAACCGCCCCATGCTTTTGATTTGTTGTGTGAAAAAGACCGTAAACAAACCGAGTGGATTGAAAATCATAGGCAACTAGACTGGAATCAAGGAACCATTTCCTATAAATGTTTGGACGTGGTCATGAAAGCACACTTGTCCTCGGCCAATGTGTTATTTGTAAAAGGTAATGAAAAAACGTGAATGTTGCAACCATTTTTGGCGTCTTACTGTCAATGTATCGACCTCATGGACTTGGGTTGTCCTTCATTGCAAACGCTCATGGATACTTGTCCCTGTGGCAACATTACCCATACAGCCCTAGCCCTTGTGTGGCATCTCTTTCATTGGTGAACCACCCATGCCTGTTGAGAGTTGTTGTACAAAATTAAAACTGAAGATTTACTTGTGAATAACGCCACTGAGATTTCTACAAGCAACGTGTAAACAACTACAGCAAATGATACCATGGAGAAAGGCAATGCTACGGACAAAGCCACCGGCAAGTTCTTTGTGTGCAAAAAAAATAAACTAGACAGTTTTACCAAAGAGAAACTCTTAGCGCTGCCCAAGCCGTTCATTTATTATGTGGCCGCCAACGCAGTGAAAAAATCTGGCAACATGTACCAAATCATGGACTCAAGACCCTGTGTTGAGTGAATTGCAACCCTGTACGGATTACGATCATCATAAGCAAGTGGCCATGGCAAAAATACCCTGTATGTGTCAGTGCGCGACTTGTCAGTTAGTGAAACTGTATCACGGTCATAAAAGTCCATGTAAAGACTTTGTTGAATCATTCCACGGGTGTCATGGCGAGAAAAAGCAACAACAACAAACGCAAACATCGTCCACAGAGGAGGAGGAAGACCAAACCTTTTCACCATCGATGGAAAAGGATATGCCAAACCTGTACTGGCAATGGTGTCATTGACAAAGTGATTCAATATTTACCTTTTGAAATCCATCTTCCAGGTTATCGTTTTTGTGGCCCTGGAACTCATCTTGAAAAACGTTTGCAAAGTGGCGATGTACCCATTCATCTTTTGGATCAAGCATGCAAAGATGACCTTTCTTATCGCCATAGTCATCCTGGTTTAAGACATGTGGCAGATAAATTGTTATTGAAAAAAGCTAAACAACGTTTCACATCCTGAGATGCCTCAGTGGGTGAGAGGATGGCAGCCCTGATTGTCATGAGTGCAATGGAAGGAAAGTTGATGATGCGTGGACATTAACATTGAGGAATTGAGGATTGAGGAATTGGGATGTGTTTGTATTCTATTTTCATTTGTCAATGCCTATGGTTATGAAATAAAAACAAAGGTTTACCAGACCACGATGTTGTTTAATTTAAAAAAAGTTATGATGTTGATGAGCTGATTTTTCATTTTCACATTTCACACATGATGAATTCACATATTGCCATTTGCCAATTTGCAATTTACAGATTTTAAAGATGTCGGTTTCAAATTTTGTGCTTTTGATGATATGGATTTTCCATTTTGTTGATTACACTTCTTAAACAATGTCCGTTTGAAGTTTTTCTGAATTTTCATATTTCACACATGGCCATTTCCAGTTTTTTTAAATGTTCGTTTTAATTTTTGCGTTTTTGGTGAAATCGAAACTTGGATTTCCCATTTTGTTGTTTACACTTTTTTGCATTTGGTGTATGTTGAAAGTTGATATTTGTCAATGATGTTGATGCGTGTGCTTGACCATGATAATGCTGCAGTGCGTTTATGGGTTTGTGGAAACGTGCAGGTCTACGACTACTGCAGGTAAGACTGTTTTTACTAAAATATACCTATTCACCGCTACATTTCAAAGAAAAGAAAACTATTGACAAAACAAAATGACTATATAAGTGACAATTTCCCCCTCCCCACCCACACCACCTCACCGTGTTTGCTCTGGTCACACATACACACCAGCTTTCTCTCTACTCATACATTCACACCTGTCGTTGGGAACAAACACAACCACTTTATTTATTCCCAAAAGCACATTCTCAACATGCACACTCATCCCAAAATAACTTCTTTTTAAGTTTACCATTTACATTACAAAAAAATTAAAGTTACAAAAAAATACTATTACTCATTAAATATTTACACAAAAAATAACACTTTTGTACAGCTTTAACAAAAATCAATTTATTTACCTATTATTTTTTTTCAAAGAAAATAAGGTTGCATAGAACTTTTTAAAGAGCAAAAGGTCCAAGTGAGTTGCCGCTATTTACACACAAAATACTATTTACAAAATTATCTATTTACAATGGCAAAATACGATATTTACAAAATACAAAAATACTAAATATACGAGTTACAAAAAGCCATGTCCCTAAACGAACAAACAGAAAAATCACACCTCCTCCTCCTTGCGGTCATAACCCCAGGGCAGGCTGGTGAGCATGTCATCAGCCCACACACGTTTGGTATCCATAGAGGCGAGGGTGCGTTTTCTCTCTTCCACAAGATACAAATGATGGTTGCTGGATTGTATCCTGCACTGTGTATGGGACATAGCTTTGCCAGTGCGTAAAACCACCAGGTAGTCATCTACACGTAGCGATTTTACCACTGCCCTACCTACACCTTTTGCTCTTTTGGCTTCCTTACAGTCTAGTGTGCGATAAGCATACATTTTCAAGGCCAAACCTACGAATTCCGTCATAACGGAATCACCGCATTCATCTTTTAAAACGCCCATTTCCTTCTTGTTTTTATGGGTAGCTGAAACATGTTGTCAGCGCTATAGGATGACGTGTCGAACCATTCGCTATGCTGCCTCATCACGTCATAAGGGTTGCAGTGGCGAATGTGGTAAATAAATGAGTCCGTATCAATATACAAAAGAGAGACGTCCTCAAAATGGCGTTTGGCAAACTCATAGTGGAATCGATACATGACCGATTTAGAAAAGTCTAAAATGACTTGGCCCAAGTAAATGGGCTTATCCATGGTCACGCTGGTCTTACTCAATTCAATAGTAGCCAAATTCTCATCGATAATGTTGATCGATTTGAAATTTGGCTTGGCAATGTACCGCCGGGCACCGTAACGTCCTTCCCAGACATTGACCAATTTAATGTCACGGTATTTGCGGACATTCTCCATGGACTTGCCATAGATGCAGTTGTTCATTAATTTAAAAAAAAATCAAACTTCTGTGTTGCCATTTGTCGGTGCTCTGTGTTGAGTCGCATGTATGGCTCAAGCAATGCCCTTTTTAGCAAAAGAAATACCTCTATGGATTTTCTTCAACACCAAGCATTGGGCGAGGCATTGCACCGACATTTGGATATGTAGCACATACCGATTTTTGTTGTAAAGTGTGCCCATGAGTTTTTCAATCTTCACTTTACTGTCAGGGGGGACCATTTTCTCTAGGCAGAATGGGAAATCGGCATGTTCATCATACAAGCATGAGGGATATTCAATATCCACTTCTAAGACATATCCACGACCTGTTTCTTGGCTAGCCTTGATCACATCAAATTCTAACACTTGTTTGTCTGTCAGCCAAGCAAACTTGCCATAGGGCAAAGGCTGACTCATGGCGTAACCATACAAATTATTCACGTCATAGTACATTAAGTACGATTCTGGTTTGTCAGGTGAATAATCAGGCATGTAGACATTGTTCGCTTCGGTTAAGCGACACAAAGCCAACACGAATACCCTTTTCAAAAAAGAACCATGTCTACATCAGTGAGTAAATCCAATTCCACTTGAGTGTATTTCAAAGCGGTATCAAACGAGAGCCCAGGACTCGTATAATAGTGAGCCGGGTCAAGACCATAAATGTGTTGACACAACCCACGGAATTTTTGAAACACATCGGTGAGCAGCAATACGTCCAGTTTTAGGTAATGCATAGCATATTCACTTAGCGTCTTAATGTCAAACACTCGCCAAACTTGACATGCATGTGCATAGTCTTCATCGGAAACGGTACTGCGTGTTAGTTTTGAGTAAAATTTGTCTTGTGGTGGGAGTTTTGTTTGCTTTAACACGTCCCAGTTGTTGCAGAAATCATTCGGGAATATATCTTTCCGAATGCACAATTGAAATTGCTTAGGATCATTAAAATGCATTCTGGTATTTTTTAATTCCTCTTCATCCAAGCCATTCACAAGACTGTCTAGCGAGGATGCCATAAACGTAAAGGAATCCAAAAATCGAATGCTAAAGTTGCTCAACCACCATGTCAGGGCTGTAAAACGCTCATGGTTTTGGGGAATAATGGTAAACGAGCCCTTGTTGACATGACCCAATTCACGAATCAAAAACTGAATGTCATAATTCGCCAGATTGTGGAAAAAGACACTGATGAAACGAGGAGCTGAAGAGTTCAAATTGCATTTACTATGCGCAGCTCCACGAAACTCTCCCGTAAAGTGCGAGTGATCACGAACGGTGTCTTCAGCACTGATCAGTGGCTTTTCGCAAATATGGCATGTCGTGGCATGCTCATACCGCTGCTGCTGTTCTGGAGATAGGCTCATGGATACTGGGTGGTCCAGTAATCCCTGTACATGATTGACCAACTTTACAAGTTCATCCAAAAACCATCTTGCACAATCTGGCCCCTCACGGGATTTGTAAAAGGATTGCGTGGGGTCATAGGCACACACCACATTAAATCCTATGGCAAAGGGTTCATGTTTTTGAATGGGTGTGGTTGAGCTAATTGTGGGATCTGGTTCACATCCCGCCATGGGTGTGGTGAGAGCTTCAAAATCTGCATACACCACATAGGGGACAGTGTCACACTTGTGAATGTTGTTGAATTTCATCACAGCCTGGTCCCCTTGTGAAAATATCAGTCTCACCCCTTCCTGAGAAACGCAATCTACCCTATGACGTTCCAAATGCGTAGGGGTTTTAAAATATTGCAATCAACGATCACAAATATGTTTTGGACGCTTGTCCTTTGACATTTGACTGCTTAGCAATCTACTCAGGCTTTTAATCAGGCAATAGTGATTCACCTCTCCGTAAGACAGATATAAAAGATGAATGTGGTGTCGTTTCGGTTCTTTTGTGGCATAAAGAGGATCCACAATCTCATCACCATCAAGGCCATACACCGTAAACGAAAAGTCTTGGTTATCTTGTTCAAATCTATGGATCTCGGTTAAGTCCATAGGGAACGACACTCGAGTTAAATTTAAAGTTTGTTTCAATTCATCAAACGTGGCCCTGTACATTCCTGGCCAACAACCATTATGTTGTACTGGCTGCAAATATCCAGCCACACACCACAGAAAGCAATCATTGTCATGGTTCTTTATATTCACCACAGCCTTTTTCGAAGCTATGGCTGGTGGTGTTTTAATATAGCTAGACCCAGCATTCAACGAGTTGAAATGACAAATGTTGATTTGTAGATGATGAATTGTGTCTAATGCTAAACCACTGGGTCTTTGTTGTAGTTTATCAAATTTTGATAGCAAGGCATTCACCACATGGCATTGATATCAATCTTTTAGATTATCAGCTATCAAAAGCTGTTGCATTTTACTCCCAATATAAAATGGTTTCTTATGCTCACCGTCCTTGTTTTTATATATGAAATCGCACTAGAGTTTTGTATTGACCTTTAAAGCCGTATGCAACCTTTGCGCTGCACTAATTTGTTCTTTAAACATTTCAAAACATGATTCGATAAAGTCTTTTGGAATTAAACCCTCACTAACATTCACCACACGGCCAGAGCAGACACGTGACTTGAAACATGACTCAAGGGGCTCCCAAGTTAAGCTATCGGTAGCAGTAAAAGACATGATTTAAAAAACAATCTCACCAGAATTTTCAGCCGTAGACTTTCCAGCAATGATCTCAAACACACGCGTCCCTGGTTTTCAACAGCTATTTCTATAGTGGTTGTCGTGGTCACACTCTAAAAATAAATAACATAAGCCACCATGAGTATATCCATTCCAATTAGCACCTTTCATAAACAAAAAATAAATAAATAAAATAAAACAGGTTTTTTATACATAAAATTTAAAAAAATCTTACTTTGCTTTGTAAAAAGCCCTGCGTTTCTCTCTTCCTAGGCTTTAGTGCAATGGGGTTTCTGTCTCCCACACCAGGTATTCAGATTATCTAAAACAAAAATTACAATCCATCAATAAAATGGTTAACCAATACTAATTTAAACAATAATTAGCATTAAAATAAACTAAACAGTGTTAATCCCACACTTACCTCAAATATATAATGTATCCAATATAGTAACCAACTGAGGTTAAGCACACGAATGCAATCACTTTTTTACAGATAAGACACTTGGCATATGTTAACACAGTAACGTTAAAATCAGAAATGACACTCAATGTGCAATGACAAGCTGAATACTCTCTTACCTCACCTCTCCCCGACCCTCTAACCCCGCCCCCTCACCGCTCTTACCTGGCAATTGGATGTGGGAATGGTAGGGGGTGGAGTTGTCGTTGCTTACTCAGTTATATGTCTAAAACCGTTGTCATATTGCTCGACCTCCAAGTGACATCTACTTCACTGTAATTTTCCATTGGCCTGCTGCGCCGTCCGCTCACATTTCTGAATCGTGATAACATGTTACATCCTGTCACCCATCCAGCCAGGCTACAAGCAGGCCTCTCGAGCAGATATTCTGTTTTCCATTCTGGCTGCCAGTCAGACATACATACATACAAAACAAGGTCTTCTTTTTAAAGTTCTTAATCTTTCTTTATTCGTGTCAGAAGTATCGACTTTACACATAGATATTTTAAAATACACGATATATACATTGCTACTATACAAATATACAGATATACACATATAAACAATCCTACTGAGCAACAAAATCGGAAGCTAGATAATTCTTGCCCAGTATTGGGCGACGTCAATAGCATTAGAGGAAGCTGCAACCAAGTCTATCATAGTGCACTTTGAGGGACATAAGACACACTGACATAAATGTTGGATCGTTTGCTGCTTTCCACAATCACAGAGTGATGAGTCGCTTGAGAAACCCCACTTCCGAAGATTTACTTTTGTTCTGCCGACTTCTGTACGGAGTCTGTTAAGGGATTTCCAGGTTGTCCACTTCTCCTGGTGTCCACATGGAAGACTTTCCTTCGGCTCCATCCAGTTGGAGAGATGGCTGGTTCTTTCTTTCCACATCTTGATCCTAGCATTCTCCGCTTTCCCCTCAAGGTTAACTGATGTGCGGAGAAAACTTTTTCTGGATTTCAGCCTCCGGGTGGCTGGGTGGTATCCATAGAGGGGATGTGCTTCTGAAGTAGATGATTGGAGCCTTTCTTTGTTAGCTGCTACCTCCCTACGAATCTCATCAGGAGCAATACCAGCTAGAAGTTGGATCTTCTCAATGGGTGTAGGTTTCAGGCATCCAGTAATGATCCTGCAACTTTCGTTGAGAGCGATGTCGACTTGCTTCGCATGGGCTGACCTGTACCAAACCGGGGAGGCATATTCACCTGCAGCGTAGCATAAAGCTAGGGCTGATGTTCTGATTGTTTGTGGTTGTGTTCCCCAACTGGTTCCTGACAATTTGCGTAGAATGTTGTTTCTAGCAGCTATCTTTTGTTTTACGTTATGGCAATGTTTCTTGTATGTTAGTGTGCGGTCCAGCATAACTCCCAAATACTTTGGTGTAAAGCAATGTTCCAGTAAGTTCCCTTTCCAGATAACTTTGAGTTTCTGAGATGCCTGTGCATGCCGCAGATGGAACGCGCAAATTTGGGTCTTAGCTGGATTTGGTTTCAGTTGGTTTTTCTCATAATAGGTACCTAGCTCTTCTAATGCAACAGTTAAAGAGGTCTCTGCTTCATCAAAGGTATTAGTCTGAGTAGTAAGTGCTAGGTCATCGGCATAGATAAAGCTTTTAGTACCTTCTGGCAATGGCTGGTCATTTGTGTAGATGTTGAAAAGAATAGGAGCCAGTACACTGCCTTGAGGGAGTCCATTCCTTTGATTTCTCCATCTACTTCGGCGTCCTTGGAATTCAACAAAAAAGCGACGATTTTCCAGGAGAGTAGCTATCATCCTGGTTACTTTGATGTCTGTAATCATTCTGTAGAGCTTGTGTAATAATATCCTGTGATTTACCGTATCGTAGGCGGCGGAGAGATCCACAAAAGCCACACCAGTGATCTTCTTCTTCTCAAATCCATCCTCAATGTGTTGAGTTAGATGTAGAACCTGTGCTGTGCAGCTCTTTCCTGGGCGGAAGCCACACTGCTGAGGTATTAGAGCGTGGTCTACTACTCCAATTAGGCGGTTTAACAGCATCCTTTCCATTATTTTGTACAGATGGCAGAGTAAGGAGATTGGTCTGAAATTTTTTGGGTCCGAAGGATCCTTTCCAGGTTTCAGAAATGCAATCACTTTGGATTTTCTCCATATTTTAGGAATTTTCAGAGAAGTAAAACAATTGTTGAAGAAGTTCAGAAGCCATCCCTGTGTGGTTGATTGAACTGAAGTGTTTTATTTGCTCTATTGTGATGTCGTCTAATCCTGCCGCTTTTCCATGTTTGGCACATTGAATAGCTTTCTGTAATTCCTTAATTTCAAATGGCCGGGAAAGGTTACTGGACTTCATTTCTCCATTTTCCAGGATATTGTGTTCCATTTTCCTTATTGGGCGATTGGTTTTCCCATTGGTGACAAGCTGATTTGCGATTTGGTTTGCCGTAACATTTGCATGGACTGGTACCTTGGTTGGATCATTGCTAAGTCGTTTTAGAAGCTTCCAAGCCTTTCTGCTGTCCCTTGACATATCTGTTTCCTCCATGAGTTTGATCCAAGCATCTTTCTTTGCCTCTGCAATTAAGGAAAGCAGTTTCCTTCCAGCTGACACAGTGTCTTCACTTAGTGGATCTTCCTGAAACAGTGAAATATATGTGTTCATTTGAGCAGCCGTGTCTGAAGTTAGGCCTTGTATATAATTAACTCTGCAGCCTCGTGGTATGGAAACGCGGGAAGCTTCCTTCACTGCTTCAACAAACTGATCATACACCTCTGGTGTTGGCTGGATATCTGATATTATTGTATCAAGAGTTGAGCTGAACTTCTGTCAGTCTGCTTTTTTGAAATTATACCTCCTTCGAAATGGAACCTTTATTGGCCGAATTGCTGAGAAGAGTTGACACATTATGGGTCGGTGTTGGGTATTTGGAATAGGATTACACATTGATTTCACGCATTGTTGTGCCACGTGTTCGCTAGCAAATATGAGGTCTGGGTTGAAGCCTCGTCGCCATCTACTGCTGTTAAAGGATGGAGGTAGTTTGGGGTCATGAACAAGTTGTAATTGGAAATCATCAGCCCATTCTAACACTGCCTCTCCATTATTATCGTCTTCTGTATATCCCCATGCACTGCTATGGCTGTTGAAGTCTCCAACCACAAAGTTTGTCTTTTGATTGTTGTAATTGTTTGGAGTTCGGAAGGAGAAATTCACATTGGGTGGTTTGTAGACACCTGAGATGGTGCAATTGCTGAGTTCCACGGTTATTATCTCGATTTGGTTTTCGGTGGTGACTGCAGCAGACAAAATTTGTAAATCTGGTTTGGCAAAAACAGCACTGCCATATTGTCTATGGGGAATTTCGGCCACGAGTCTCATCCCCGCTATTTTAGGTCACCGCAGTTGCTCATCTCTGTGGGTTTCTTGAAGGCATAATATATCACATGCATGTGTTTGACAGAGCTGATGTAACATTCCTTCTTTAGATGTAGACAAGCCTTCAATATTTACAGATATAATGGTTAGTGTTGGTCTTGATAAAGACCGTTCTGTATCGAAGTAAGTTCTTAATGACAACTATCAAAACGTTTCCCGCTTTTATTCACCGCATACCATTATTATCATTTGTCATGTTACCCACGACCCGTTTACTAACATGTTTTAAAGATCGCCATGAAGGATTTTTTGAAAAAATATTCGCCTTCATTCGTTTGTCATAACAAAATATCAGAAAGCGCTCCCTCGCTTTGTCGCCCCGTCGAAATAGCCATTACCTGTATTCACCATGGCCAGTCTTAGCCTCGTTGTAACATACGTCAAGCTCTCTATCTACAAACACTCTTTTATTTAAAAGAAATTAAAAATAATTAAAATGCATAGTTCTTGTCCTATAGACTTGATATTTATTTTCGTGGTAGAGGGGGTAGGGCCTTTCATTTATGTCAAACAAACTTATCTGTAAACTTTTTAGTTTCCAAAATATAAAAATTCAAAATTTGAGTGTTTTAAAAAAATCTCAAAAAATAAAATGTTTTATTATTAAAAACAAGATGTTCAGTAAAGAACATATAGCCTACTTTCTCCTAAATGTATGAGTATAGTTATAACTCGTTGTTATTATCAAAGAGTATAATAGAACTATTCTTTGTTGAAGACCTTAGAAACGATTTACCTCTACCAAACGCCACAACCTAGATAAAAACTGCTACCATCATTGAAGAAAGAAATGTAAGAAATATATCAAGAATGTTATGGATCTGGAGACATAATCGACCGGACTGGCTGCGTGGCTCAGCGGTAACGTTCTCGCTTGCTGGGCCCTAGGTTGCAGGTTCGTATCCTGGCGCAGTCAGCTGGCATTTGAGGGTGCACAAATGCGAGGGAGCTTTGTCAGTACATTTACTGGCACGTTAAAGATCCCCTTCGGGCCAAAATTCCGGCACCCCGGTGTCTCTAAAAGCAGCAGTAGTTAAAAGGGATGTAAAACCAATAACATTATTATTATTATTATTATTATTATTATTATTATTATTATTATTATAACATATACGACCTGCCGTGGGCAACATCCAACTTTGAGTTGAGGCATGTCTTGACACGTCTGGTTGTGCATGGCTTTCACAACCCTAATTGAATTAACAAATCTTTCCATG
Source organism: Meconema thalassinum (assembly GCA_946902985.2). NCBI lineage: Eukaryota > Metazoa > Arthropoda > Insecta > Orthoptera > Tettigoniidae > Meconema > Meconema thalassinum. The sequence goes on from OX336395.1 coordinate 200,183,287, forward strand.
ACCCTACAGAGACGTGTGTATACAAACTATGTGGATATTTTCGATTGCTATTTGCCTGAAATAAAAGTAGTAATTAATAACCTGAACTAACACCAACGGCTTGAATTCAGTTACTATGTGAAATCGTTTTGTTCTTTACTTCAAATAACATTTTCAAGTAACGCAAAATAGGCTGTTACAAACCCTTTAAAATAAAAAGTAAAAATGTATCGTAGTATCATCTTGTCATTCTTCAAATTCGATGCGCATAGAATGTCAATGGTACAGTAATCAATGGAGCCCCACGTAGACTAGTCGTGACATCTAGTGGTGAAATATCGAACAATATAATCCTAACAGAGCGAGTGCATTCTAGCGGCCAGAAGAAGAAACTTTGCAATAAAATCTGGAAGTTAATAAGTAGGTCGGCGTGCAGTTACCTTTTTGGCAGCTAGATGTCTCGAGTAAATTTGCTGGCGAATTATGTTTTAATTAAATATATATTTTACACCATAATATGCACAATATAACGCTTAATTTTAAAACGTCTGAGTCATTACAAAACAATAAACATATAACATTTCAAGCAAAAAACCTAGCTCTGGTCGGGTTTGAACCATAGACATTTGAGCGATAGGCTAACGCTCTACCACTGAGCTAATTGTGTCAACGAATATCGTTCTATATAAAATGACTTACATAGAACTTGTTAGCAAATAATGATTTATACTAAACGATTTCATCACTGGAGTATATTATTTATATATAAAGCATTTCATACAAAGTTTATTTATTTTGTACGCTATATTGCATGCAATACTCAAATTAATGAAATATAAGTCAGGCACAAGATATCCGCTGCCATCTTGTCTTATTACTGAATCGGCTCAGCGTTTTAAAATCACGTCTGCACTATAGTATTACAAAATAAACTTTTAATTTCGAACGTGCCTCTTCCTTTAGAACAGTTAAAACGATTCTCGGCTCGATAATCGGAACTGGTGGGTGCCATGATATGGATTATAAAGTTTGCATAATTCGCACGGCCGCCATCCTGAAATGGTATGGCGGACGACCTTGTAGTTTGGTCACAAGACGCATCCTATACGAAGGTATGTTGTTACCAAATTTGGTAGAGATCGGATGATTTGGTTAGTCGTTATTTGATTTTACGTTTTGAACGTTTGAGTGGCCGCCATTCAGTTTTAGTAAAGATGGCGGCGATATAAAACATGACACTGAGGTGCCCTTTGCTTGTTGTACCTCTGTACCAAATTTCGTTCAATTCGGTTTCACCGTGTTCGAATTGATAGGGGGGACAGACATTCAGAGTACACACACTCACACACACACACACAGACTCACACACATACACACACACTGACAGACACACTTTTTTTTTGCCCTGTAGTGATCTCATAAGTCTACTTTCATTTTTTGCAAAAATCGAAAGTAGGCTAATAAGGGTCATAGAGACCATTTGTTTGAACTATTGAAAAAACGTTCTATCAAGTTTGGTTTTCAAACTATAGTCTACTTTTAAAAACAAAAATTTTCAAAAAAATAAAATATATAATACGTGATCCAGAGCAAAGCGCCCGTCAGCTCGAGTCCAACGACACCTCATTTGATAAAATCCGACCAGGCGTTCGCCAATTATCGCCAATGTTCGCGAGAAAGTAGGCTATCATTTTTTCCTCCTACACCCTTGAAACTTGCTGTCCGCCTAGCAGGCATAGCCACCTTATATTAACGTCAAACAAACTTTTTCCAAAATTCACCGTTTCCAAAATAGCGTCAATCCAAAAAACAAACATTTTCATTTTTTTTAAATACCAACACACATTCTTAGCAAAGAGGACGTCATCCCACCGCCAACAACACCTCGTTCGTTAAAATCCGACCATGCGTTCGGGAGATATCGGCAAAGCTTATATGAAAGTAGGGGCATGACCAGCTTTCCCCTCATCCCACTACTCTTTTTGCATTTTTATCCTAGAGACTCGAAATTTATTTTGGGGGTAAAGGGGGTAGGGACCTTTCATTTATGTCAAACAAACTTTTTGTAAACTTCCTAGTTTCCAAAATATAGGAATTTAAAAATTGGACTGTTTTCAAAAAAACATCAAGAATAAAATTGTTTTATTATTAAATATAAAGGACATAAAGACCATTCGTTTCAACCACGGCACAACGTTCTATCATGCTCAAAAACAAAAATTTTCAAAAGTTTTTGAAAAATATAAAAGTGATCCATAGGAAAGAGGAAGTCAGCCCGAGTCCAACGATATGTCGCATGCCCATGGTTTCGCGAAATATATATAAAAGGTCAGCGTAGCCGAGCAGCTAATGTCACTCGTTAGAAACCACCTTGCTCCCCTACTGGTATATATTATATATGTGCACAAATAAATATGTACACATATATATAAGGGTTGGATTGTATGGCCAGGGAAAACTGCATAGACAGAAAGGAAAGATTGTCTACACATAAAACCTGGTGGTTTGGTTATTGCCACATGCAAGGAAATGTGGGTATGGAAATGGGTAGGTTGTTGTTGGTTGGGAGAAGGTATCATGCACCAGATCCATGTCCGTCTTCTCGCCAGTTCGTCTCCGGGAAATCCGTTAGAACTCGGCATTGCTGGGATCAGCGCGGGCCTTTCCGGCTACCAAGCAGTGGAACAAGTATCAGGAGAACCTACGCCACTACCTGATCTCCATGGGGTCCCTGGTACCAAGCCTCCGTCACCGTTGAGTGGAGGGGGGGGGCCTCGCCTGCCGGAGCAGGGGCCTAGCGGGCGGTCCACGGGAACGAGCCACCTTCCTCTCTGCTCTTGCCATGGAACTGTAGACTGTCAACTGCGATGGGATGACGGATGGTCACCCATGCAGTTGGCGCACACAGGCGCGTCTCGCGGCACCGTGCAGCTGGTGTGGTGATGGACACCTGAACACCGGTTACAGCGGACTGGAGAGCCGCAAGATCCCTGGGAGTGGCCCCATCTCAGACAGCGAAAACACTGTAAAAACTGGCCTGAGCGGGACCGCATATTACCTGATTGGTGCGGCTGTCCCTGGCTGCGGCTGGTGGCCTCGCGGCGTCCTGGCTCCTCTTCCTGGTGACGCTGCGGGCGACGGTCCTCTGGGCAGCTGCGCTTCTTCTTTTTCCGCTGCTGCGGGGCCGTCCTGGTGGCCCCAACCGTCTCTGGTGTCCCCAATATGGCGGTGGTGGTGGGCGCGAGTTGCCCCGCTAGAGGCCCCACCTGGGGCTCTGGTTGGTGCTTCTCCTGGGTGGCGGCGCGAGTTGCCCCGCTAAAGGCACCGCCTGAGGTGCTGTGTGTCCTCTTGAAGAAGGTCAGGGAGCCAGCCTGGATCCCATCCTCTGCCTGATTGGCGACGTCGGTTTGCGTTGCGGCGTCGACTATGTCGCCAGGTGTAGTGCTGCTGGGCCATGTGACGGGGAGGCCCCTGGAATCACCACGACTTGCCAGCGTGTTGCCATCCAATCTCGGTACTGGTAGATGGAGTCCGGTCCCAGGGGAGTCCTGAAAAGAGCTCCGGTGGGGAGATAGGCCTCGATGACGGTCTGTTGGCTTTTCCTCCCTCCCGTCAAGGCGTTGTAGGTATGCCTGGATTTCCCGCTGGTCTTCTTCCTGGTTGCAGTTGGGCCTGTAATAGATAAACAAACCCCAGCCTCTGGGGTCGTTGCTACATGCTAGCTCGGAGCCTGGGGAAGTGGCCCCAGGGTGCCCATGCACTGTGTCCTAGCTAACATCGCTCGCCCAGCTGAACCTGTCTTCGGGACTGCTGCTGATGTCCGGTCGCGGGGAGCTAGCCGGTCCTGGCGTCCGATTCTTCACGGACTCGGCTAGCTTAGAAGGCCTAGGGGAGGCGTCGGTTGACTCGGACCGCAGGGAGACCTGCGTTATGTCCGGGCTACCTATGCTCCCCGGGCCGGATGCTGCTCCAGCGTTGAGTGCACCAGCCGGACTGTGAGGCACCCCTACCTCTTCAACGGCTGGCGGCTTCTGCGCTGCTGGCGTCTTCTCACTAAAGGCCTGCTCCCCACACAAGGAGCTTGCCGATCACGGCCCTCTACCTCTCCGGGCGCGGTTGCGCCTGCCTTGACCCCTAGCTGGCTCGCCGGTCCTCTGCTTTCTCCACTCGATGGTCCTGCTGCTCGTAGTTTCCATCCTGGTGAGCTGTTAGAACATCTTGGGCTGGTCTGCTGCTGCTACTGGCAAGATGTCCTTCCTCTTACGAGTCTGAGACGAACCTTTCCCGAGACGACCGACCCTGCTCCTCATATACGTTGCCACGATGGGCGTGTACAAAGGGCGAAGCCGATCGTCACGGGCGCAGCCGTCCAGCGAAGGAGAGTTCGGGCTGAAGGCCCACTACTTTATTAATTCAAATTATACATGCGATAGTGATTTACGTCAAAAACAAAAAAGGAAAAACAAAACAAAAAATAACCAAAAAAAAAACAGGTGGTTGTCTTAATCGAGACACAAATTAACCTATACACATGACAAGTAAACACATCACCCTTCACTCACTATAAAGTCTTTCTCTTTGGTTCCATCGTCCTATACATAGTCTCTGGACTCTGCCCTTACATGACTTCCACCGCCTGCTGCCAGGGTCTGCTGGTAATCATGTAGGGTCCTCCAAGACCTGGTCCTCCGTAAGATAGATGGAACTGCACTGGGCGACGGTGAGATCCGCCGCGTCCTTTTCCCCGCCGGCCGGGACGGCCGGGGAGAAGGAGAAGTTACTTCGCCGCTGTGGCCCCTCATCCGCCTCCGCGGGGTCCGCGGCCTCGGCTGGCTCCTCTGGTGGCGCCTCTGCGGGAGACCGCGGGCTGACGGACGGGCTGCTGGTACTGAAAGTTTTGGGGGAGCTCAAGAATCTCGTCCCCTCCGGCGCTGTCGACCTGCATCGCGAAGCCCTGTCCCTTGGTGATGGCGGCGTAAAGCTGGTTCGCCCGGTTGAATGAATATTTCCTCTGACCCTCGTCCATGTGTGGCCAGAGGGTTAGCAGGAACAACGTCGTCCGGATGTCGTGATGATCGCGTCCTGCGGGAATATACACTAATTGTTGCTTCAAGGCTTTCGCCAAGTTCCACACTCGCTGGCTCATCAGCGGGCTCTTGGTGTCCCCGCCCGCTTGGTGTCCTAGGCGAAACTCCACACATGACATGGCACAAACCTAGAAAGATTGCTGAGTTTTATAGACTTTTCTTCTTGGATCTGTTTTGATGGATGCCGTTCTTGTAATTGTACTACGGGTGACTTTTCGCATATCCGATGTAAGAAACTTCTTAATACTAATTATATCAACACAATACCGTACCGATCCGGGTCATATATCGCAAATTCGATTCGTGGATTGCACGAGACGGGGGTGGGACAGGCCGAAGCGAGCACCATCTATTGCCTCTCCTGAGAAACAAAGCGCCCGCCATCTTGTTGTAAAAGACGGAGTAAACATGTGTGGTGAGAAGCGTGGGAGCATCAATTTTTAGTGATAAAAGTGCCTTTTGTAGAGAAGTATTTGTCAAACTTTACTCATTTTGACAAGAGTCGGTACCGGTATGAAGAAAATAATTCTCTGTGCGGAGTTGATCCTTTTGACTTGGAGTGGGGAGAATTAAGTCAAAACATGGAGGATTGGCCTAAGGTTACTGACATTGACCGCATCGATTATTTACTGCTGAGGACGAATTTGGCACGAAAGAAGCCGTGAAGAATTTTAAGTCTATGGAGGCCCACAATTTTTTGACTAGTTGCTTTGTGTTTCCGCCTCGGGTGAAGGAGGTACCAGGCGGTAGGATTGTCCTGCTAGGAAAGGTTAGTTCAACTCAGCAAACATTGACACATATTTCTCCTTCTCTCCATCCTCTTAGCTCTTGGTACTAATTATCTTCTCGTTTACAAGTTCATCATACAAAAAATACACTAGCATATTAAATAAGGTAATAAGACTAGCAAAGAAAATGCATAATGATAATATTATTTCCCAATCATCTAATAAAAACAGGGTCCGTGATAAAGAAAGAAACTGGAAAATCTGCTAAAATACAAAGGAACATTACACTGACCAGCAATAGTAAAGTGATTAATAATCCAGAGGAAATAGCAAACACTTTTAATGACTATTTTCTGGAAATTCCACAAAAAATATTAAATAAATCACAGGTAAATACACCAAATTCTAATAATAAAATGTATGCAGTGATTCTTTGTTTATAATTCATGTCACAAGTAAAGAGGTAAGAATAGTTATAAAGGAGCTAAAAATAAATTCTGTGCTGGCATTGATGGCATCCCTGATGCAATTTTAGAGAAATCTGCATAAAATATAATAAATCCACTTACCGTACGCACTTAATAAACAGTTCAATTCTCTCAGGAATTTACCCGGATATTTTGAAGTTATCAAAGGTAATTCCAGTGCACAAAACCGGTTCAAAAGATGAATTAGATAACTATCGTCCTATTACCTTACCAACTGGTATTGCAAAAATTGTGTGAAAAAACATGTATAAGAAACTGATGAATTTTATAGAAAAAAATGGAATACTATCAAACTCACAACATGGATTCAGAACGGAAAGATCTACACATACAGCAATTTATCAATGTAGTAATAGTATACTGTGTCCGTTAGACGTGGTGATCTGGTCCGCCACCGATCGTGTGTAGCTTTCCAGATAACCACGTCCTTGAACACATGTGGCCTAATAGGATTGGAGTACACTCCTTGTGGGCTATTCCGGCACAAGACTCCTCATCATCATAGGGATCAGGTTCCCAACATAGCATAGTCATAGACCCCTCAAGGAAATGCACCCCCTTAAAAAACTATTAAATTAAAATCCAGGCTTAAGTAAATTTCACAAAATGATTTAATAAAATCATAAGCCCCTATCCTACAATCGGGGGTATAAGTCGGCTAATCCGTTAACTAAACACGGGTAAAGAAACAAAAATAAACAATTACCTTCTATCTAAAATCAACCCTCGATTGGTCCTAAATACAATCAGAAAAAAATAGCAAAGCTAGGGACATGGTACAAAAGATTTTATCTTGTAATTATAATTAACAAGGCATGACGTTTCCAAGCTAAACGCCATGATGGCAAAATGTCAAACATGACAGGAAAAACAACTAGGTAAACTGTGACCATCCCGTATTTACATTTAATTTTTAAATGATATAAACTCATCCTAAGTTAAACTAATCTACGGTGAGAAGCATCCGTAGTAACACAACTAAACAAAGATCTGAAGTGATTTACAGTCATCTTTTACAACACAAATCAAGTTTACAATCAACTGTACAACAAAATATCTACAAGTAACAGAAGAAAGATGGGAATATGGGTTTACACAACACTCAATAAATAAGTATCACACTCAAGAGTATTCTTATTAATCCTTCCTACCACATGATGGTTACTGTTTGTTTCCATCGGTCATCTATCATGTGTAAGCTAGGAAATCATAGTACTGTTCGTTAACAGCAGAACAAAAGTTACATGGTTCACGACCCACGAGTTGAAAACTCTGGGGTAGACCAAATCCCTGTCAGTCGCATGTTTCAGCTGTCTAAAGCTTAAACTAACGAAGAAATAAAACGACAGCTCAGTGCAATGGTCAGCGAGTTATAAACCATGATCAAAGTTAAACAGGCGTTTAGTGATTAACGATAATTATTGCTTTCGTTTAAATTCATTACTTACTTTTATTTAATGAGTGATTATTAGTTGTCATTGTTTTAATATTTATTAATTATACGGATTGGCCATGTGCACGGCTTCCTAACTGGTGGATAAAACCACTGGTGCACACCCAAGTACACACGAAAATGCTTACCCCGAGCTATCAAAAAGCTCAAAAACCATTCTAAAGTAACAAAGTGTCCCGCTGGATCACGTCCTTAACCTCGGTCTGTCAAGCGCATGAGCTTTGAAACAAGGCCGGCAACCTCAAAAACTATGGGGAACCACCCCTTCATCGTGTATGAACACACGGCATAAACCTTCACAACATGTGAGAAAAATAACATAGCCTCAAATAAGTCAATCAGTTTCACAAGACAATTCTAAGATCTTAAACAATAAAAGTTGTTCAAATGTGCTTCGCTCACAACATATGCGAAGATCGTAAACAGAATAGGTGACCTCCTGTCACACAATATCATTGCATTCTTAACATCGCTGTTAACTTGATGTGTTTTATAAAGCTTAATAAACACTGGCTTATGTAGATTACATCATTTAGAAAAGCATTAGCATTACATCTGTCAAAGTCTAGTCTCACCTGGGATTATGGGTTGGCATTACTGCGCGTAACCTTGAAAACACTTGTCTCACCAAGTGACTTGCATTTTGTTCATTCCCAAACTGTTACGAGTTGCATGGGCTAACAGTAAAGTGTCAAATGTTCGTTTCTTTAGCATATCGGATCCATAAAAATGTTCAGATTGTGATCCTACACTTGCAGTTCATAAGATAATATTCGTTGTGGTGTTCGTGATACATTTATAGTAGACAAAAAATGATGAACAATGGTATGCCTGCATGGGCAAAGCAAAGCATACAGAACGAGAGATATTCCACTCGCACTAAGGTGTTTGGAAGATATAACACTTCCAGCAAGTTTGTTAAATAACAAACAATGTGCATTATAGGTGCTTCCAATGCATGAAATAAACACTCACACCAAATAAAACAGTGGCGTTAATCGTAAATGATACGTTACTAGTGTGAACGAGACTCGAAGTACAAACAGAAAGATATAACACTCCTTCACACTGTTAATTGATTCCTCTCGAATCTAGTGGTAAACTTTCCACTCTCAAATAAAAATGTATACCCAAATATAGGTAATGAAGTAACCTCTCCCATTGGAGGATACGCCTGCTCAGTGGCGTGCTATACACATCACAAAATAGGGGTTCAAAATACTGACTTCAGCAACAGCTGATTTAAATTACTTAATTACAGCCCCATTTAAATTACTCATACAATTGGTTCGTTCAAAGTGAACATAAAAATGACATTAATTGCACCGTGTGATAAAAACACACATTAATCAGGTGACTAACTCACAATTAGGAAATGCATTGGAGACGTACGCTGCGATGTGCATTGAAACATGAAAGATTATCCTAGTCGGTAAACTAAAAGAAAACCCTACTAAAACAAAACCTAACTAGATGACTGTGAATCGAAGTACGATCGTTAAAACTACTCCACCAAAGACCATCACCTTACAAAAAGATATTAGTTAGACTCACGAAGAACATTGTAGATCACCTCATTCCTACAGGAATAATTGAGGGGTATTTCCTTCCATTTTGAGCGTGGGCAATACTTCGAACGCTCGGATACGCATTGTAATCCGTTCTTCAGCCTCCATTTGATTATGCCGTTGTGGTGCTAGGTATCCCCCTCATAAGGTGTCTACGCCATTACACCCACATGGTGAACGGTGGTAAAGTTCTTCCTTTCTGGTGATCTCGTACATCGTGGTAACGTTGATAAATTACACAGGAAATTCACTGCTTCCAGTGTGATTCGCTATCTAACACAGCATCTACACTTGGTAATTTTGCAGACTCTATTCAACAAATGGCCATGTCTGCTCCACAGATTCTGCTCAACACAATCACGTGTTGGCTCACTTTTTCACTATCACGCGTGGTGAAAAATTCTATCTGATGAAATCTGCGACATCGGTCGTTCAAGAAAATTGCGATTTCATACAACATGGATTATTCTATGCAATTCTCACTGGTGTGAAATATGACACTGGCACTATCGAAATCACAGATACTCACACTTCTGGATGGCACACATATCGGCCATACTGGTCTGATAGTCATTGACCATACTTCCGGTTAAATCACCGTAATATTTCATTGATTTCAAATGCTTACAAAGCAATACTTTCACTGAGTTTTCCACTGTACACATCTCGTGCGTTACAATATAAACTGGCTTACGTTTCCAACGGATTTATTCCTTCACTTTCCGACGTCTCATCGGTCACTCGACCGGACTATCACAACTGCGTGTTGCACGCATGCGGTGCTTAACTTAGACAATCAATGAGTGCTTTCCTCCCGGAAGCGGGTTGGACTGGCTTTGAGACTAGTCGAGTCGTTGAACGTCTCTAGACATTATTCCTAAATTTCCGCAGTGTCATTCCTTAGTCTCAAGTACTAAATAGATAATGTTAGGCCACTTCTCCTTGGCAAATTACACAGAAATACTGGATTGATAAATTCAAAGGTGCACATTAGAGAATACCTTCTCTAATCATGGTAAAATAAATATTGACAGTCTTTCAACGAAATAAAAAGTACAACTGCATCTTTCTGGATGCATTCAGAGAATCATTCGCTTGCGTTTCCAACTTTGGCATAAAAAATACTCACCAGTATGAGTGAATACGGGCTCAATACTGAAATTAATTGACAATAAGGAAAATGTAACTGGCCTATTCTTGGATTTATCGGAAGCATTTGATGTTGTTGACCATAAAATCCTCCTTACAAAACTAAATCAATATGACATTAGAGGTCTAACTAATTAATGGATAGAGTCTTACTTAACAAGGCGTAAACATATAGTAAGCTTGAGACACAAGGATGATGGAACCAAATTACTTAATGAAACATTGTCCAATGAGGGAATCATTAAATTTGTAGTACCCCAGGGATCGGTTTTGGGCCCACTACTATTTCTTCTATATATCAATGATATAACACAGAACGTTTGTTCTCATAAGGAAATTTTGTTTGCGGATGATACAACACTCGTAATAAAAGGTGAAACTAAGCAGGTCTTACAGCAGTCTGCTGACTCCGTTACAGAAGAGTTAACCAAATGGTCAAAAGATAATCGCCTCATAATAAACTATAAGAAAACAGTATCTCTAAATTTCCACGCTATACAGAATAGGAATCCTGCGAAGCCCAATATAACATTAAATGGTCATCAAACTGAAAATAAATCAGAAATAAAGTTTTTAGGACTATTGATACAACATGACTTGAAATGGAATAAACATATACAATATCTGAATACTAAACTGAACTCGATGTGCTTTGCGTTACGTATTTTGAAAACTTGCACATGCATGCACACATTAAGAAATATTTATTTTGCTTATTTCCATTCACACTTAAGATATGGGGTCATATTTTGGGGTATGTCACCAATTGTATTAAGCAAGTTTAGGATACAAAAGAGGGCGATTAGAAATATGGCAAATGTAAACACTAGAGAATCATGCAGACCTCTGTTTAAAGAGTTAAACATCTCCCACTGCCCTGCATATATATCTTTGAAAGTATTATGTTTTTTAAAAAGAATTTAATGTATAAAGACTTTTTCTTAAAACAAACAATGATGTTAATAGGCATAACACAAGACAAAATCAAAACATTCATATTTCACACACACAAGCATATATCAAAAAGGAACTTTTCACACAAGAGTTAAATTATACAATAAACTACCCCAGTATATAAAATTTACCCCAAAAATAAAAACCTTTGAAAGAATGTTGAAATCTTATCTACAGTGCCATTGTTTTTACTCTGTAGTTGAACATCTTAGTGTATAGAAACAATGAAATATATAATTATATTTTACTTTTCTATTTTAATTGTAATACCTAGCTGTAAGTTGTTGTATTTATAGAATGAAGTTTTCATATTGTAATATTAAAGTAAGGTGTAAATAGTTGTCCAATAAGATTGTATCTCTTAAGATCTGTTATTATAATAAGTTATAAATAGCTATTGTATTAGTAATATATACCTGTGAAATGAAAATCCACAGCCTGCTTCCAGTCTCCGACCGGGTCAGGAATGGAATGAATGAAGCCCCTATCTAGCGGCGAGGATATGAACTGTGCCGGCTGCCGAGGCCTGACGCACTCCTCTGGGGCAATGATTAAATGAATGACAGATGAAATGAAATGATAGTGGAGAGTCTTGCTGGAATGAAATTTTGACAGGGAAAACCGGAGTACCCGGAGAAAAACCTGTCTGCCTCCGTTTTGTCCAGCACAGATCTCACATGGAGTGACCGGGATTTGAACCACGGACCCAGCGGTGAGAGGCCGGCGTGCTGCCGCCTAAGCCACGGAGGCTTCCAATATATACCTGTAAGTTCTTTTATTTTATAGCTGTAATTACTGACGTGTCCTATATCAAAAATGTATTGTATACATGTAATTGATCAAATGGATTAATAAAAAATCTAATCTAATCTTATCTAATCATTCTCAAAGGCACAGCTTGGAGCCACTGAAGTTGTGGGTATTAGCTGGGGAAAAAATGGGAACATTCTCACAGCGCACTGCACCTGCATGGCTGGGCGTTGTGAGAATTGTTCTAATGTAGCAGCCACTATTTTCATGATGGAGGTGGCTGCCAAAGCTCAAGATGACCAATCCTGCACGGAAAAACTGAACGCCTGGCTGCCTCCCATAATGTCCTCAGCACAGCTGCGCCTGTGAAGGAAGCAAGACACATTGACTTAAGGTCTGCTGACAACAGAATGCTATGGTTGGAGGCTCTTGTTGAAGGTATGATCTCTCCTGCTTTTCACCTGTGATTTGAGGGTTTGAGAACGTTCAGAGTGGTAATGGCAACAATGATATTATCCACAGGTGAGCAGCTGCCAAATCAACCAGCGGCCAAAAGGCAAAGGCGCCATTCTCTGCCTGCAGCTTGGTCAAGCTCTTTTCTGGGAGGCTTAGCAGAAGCATTCCCAATTTCAGCTGGCCTGGCATTGACCAAGGAGCACTCTGGGCCCTTCAAAACACCTCCCCCAAACCCCTGTGGACCTCTCCATATTGTTCAACAGCACAACCCTGGACCTCCCATACTCCCAAATTTTGGCTCGTTGCGAAGATGATGATGATGATGATGATTGTTGTTTTAAGGGGCCTAACATCTATGTTATCGGCCCCTAATGGTTTGGGTGATCGTGAAGATGGTAATGAAATGTCAACTATAACTAAAACTAACTTATATACTAAAAGAAGAAATGGAACAAAAGGAGAAAAAGGCAAATAAAGGACAGGAGGAAAAGAAATGCCCTGAACCATCGAAGACTGTGGATTGAGGGACTTGGAAGGAAGGAGAGCCATAAAAGGCAGATAGGAAAGTGAAAGAGGAGAGGGTCCGCCCCACAGGTAATGGGTAAAAGGGGGAAAACCGGACCCAGCTAAGGAATCCCTCGGGGTCGCCAACTCCCGAACTCACCAGTCGTGAGCCCCTGAGGGTGTAGCAATATCCAGGGTGCACCAGAAGTGGTGGGGCTACATACACCCTGCCTCCTTGATGGCCTTGAGCAGAAGGCAGGAGATAACAGGAAAGAAAAAGAAGGCTGACCCCTCGCAGAAGGAGGGTATCAGGAAAGATGGGACAAGGGCCAATTAAGGGGGGAAAGGAAGAGACTCCCTAGGCCTCGGATACCCTAATACCGTCGGGGTCGGAAAGCAAGAGTTGACCAAGTGAGGTCGACAGGAAAGAAGACGGAGAGGAGCTTGGCACAAGTAAGTGGAAGCAATGCCGGACTCAGCTGGGGCCCCGTGGTCGCCAACTCACGTCCCACTAGATTTGAGCTCCGGGGAGGGGGGGGACGTTGCGAAGAAATATTGAAGAAGATGACCATCACTCCAACTGAGATTTGCCAAATTGAGAAGAAGACAAAACAGCAGACCAACAGTGTAACGTGGCGCCTCTACAGACTTGGCCGAATCACAGCCAGTCTCATGAAGTTAGTCTGTAGAGGTGACATCAACAATCCAGCAATCTCAACCTGGAAACCAATCTGCAAAGGGTCATATGAGGATGAGAAGGCACAGAAGAGGAAGTCTCGAAACCCAGACATCAAGAGAGGCAAGGAGATTGAAGATCCCGCCAGGAAGGAATATGCAGAACTGAAGACCGAGCATCAGAATTTGGCAGTCTTTATCTGTGGCCTGTACATCTCCAAAGATCATCCCTTCATCGGTGCTTCTCCTGACGCGGCCATCATGTGCTCATGCTGCCCTGGTTTTTGTGTCCTGGAGATAAAGTGCCCAAAGGAAGAGAACCTGTATGAAAGCCTCATCAGTGAGAAAGAAATGGATGTCGACCACAAATATATTATCAGGTGCAGACATACCTTTTGGTCACGGAGGCTAAGTTCTGGACTTCCATCTCTGGGTGAAGAAGGATGAAACCAAGCCGCATTTGAAACCCTTGGCAATTCGTGTGTTGCCTGACCCAAAAGTTCAAGAGGAGATTGTGTCCAAGGCCAAGGACAACTTGTTGTATGTCATCCTCCCAGAGATGGTGGCTCATTGGCTTTCAAGAAGCTCTGAAATTAATATGCCTCTTCAACCTTCAAACCCCAACAAATCTGGAGTCAACATCTGCTTCTGCCAAACACCACGACGGGACCCTCTTGTTTTGTGTTCTGGTATGAGATGTACCTTCAAGGAATTTCATTGCCGATGTGTGGATCTCAGTAGCGTAGCCAGGATTTTAGTTTGGGGTGGAAGGAGGGGGGTATGGCATTAGGTCCTCATCTATTTCTGCAGAAGTTCATAAATTTTTCTGATTATAAGTTAAATCAGTGCAAGAGTGAATTTTTAGTGTAATCTTGGAACTACAGTATTGTGATTTTGGTTTAAAATTACTAAAAAAAAAGCGAGGAAGCAAACTTGGTGTTTAAAGTGATTGCAGATCTTGTGACCATGAGTCATTAAACCTACAGTAAAAGAAAATAAAAATAAAAAACAACCCGTGGCACTACAGCCCTGAAGAGCCTAAGCCTACCAAGCGACCGCTGCTCAGCCATTTGGCTTGCAGATTATGGGGCAACGGGGTCTGCGCGTCTGATCCCTCGGCCGTTAATCTTGGTTTTCGTCACCAGGCCGCTGCCTCTTTGATCAGGCAGCTACTCAATTGCTCTCACGAGGCTGAGTGAACCCCTTTCAATCCTCACGTCAGTTTCTAAAATCCCTGATGGAGCCGGGAATAGAACCCAGAGCCTCCGGGTGAGAGACAGCAGCGCTACCCCAACACCACCTACAGTTTTAAGCAGGGCCGCAACTAGAGTGAGGGGTAAAAGGGGTCTAGTGCCAGGGCGCTGGACCTGTGAGGCGCGCCTAAAGAAGTTGAGGAATGTTGGTAAGACAGGGGGGGGGGGGGGGCAGAAGCCGCTAATACCGAGATGTTTAACCCGAAGCGGGTACAAAGAAGAAGTAAAAGCTGATGTCGTTGCAAAAGCAATTGAAGCGAGGCGGCATCATTGTTGTCGGCATCGGCAACATTCTAATCGGGCCATGTCTCTCGGCGGCGAGGTATGACAAAGTTGAAGGAACACGTGTCTCAACTGCGATTGTTACGAAGTTCTTTAGGGTTCATTTTTATCTTAGGCAAAACTCTTCTGTCTATTCATGACAGTCTGAATTCCGCCCTTTGTTGCTTTCTGTTTTGAAGTAGCTCACAGCTGTATCAGTATTTACATTTGTCTCTGTCGCTCAGATTTTTAATTATCAGTTATCAGAATACTGCTATTATGGCAAATTCACACGTTTCAGTTCAAAATGTTCTTTACATTAATACCGTAGCCTACTATGTCTTGGTGTTTTTAAATAGTTTATTTACCACAAATGATTTTAGTCAATTGAATAAATCTGTCCCCCTCCCAAAAAAACAAAAAAAAACATCAGGAGTAAATAACAGGTAGAATGCACGATAAAGAATTATGTCATCAATAGTTGCAGAACAGAGAATATACCCAGAAAGAAGGTATGTTGCAACACTTTTAGGTCTATTATTGTAAGTCCAAGTTAGACAGCGCCGTTTTAAGGTAAGCCTAACGATCGCTGTGGACCTCATTCTTGTTTATTATTATTATTCAGAGGAAACTGTAATACACTTTCAATGAAATGAAAATCCACAGCCTACTTCCAGTCGACCCGCAGTCGTTCGCCCAGGCCAGGGAATGGAATGAATGAAGCCCCCCATCTAGCGGCGAGGATATGATCTGTGCCGGCTGCCGAAGCCTGTCGCACACCCCTGGAGCAATGATTAAATGAATGACAGATGAAATGAAATGATAGTGGAGAGTGTTGCTGGAATGAAATTGTGACCGGGAAAACCAGAGCACCCGGAGAAAACCCTGTTTGCCTCCGCTTTGTCCAGTACAAATCTCACATGGAGTGACAGGGATTTGAACCACGGACCCAGCGGTGGGAGGCCGGCGTGCTGCCGTCTAAGCCACGGAGGCTCTGATACACTTTAAATAATAATAATAATTTAATACGAACCTTTTAAAACAAATCGAATAACTTTACTGTACATTCTATCAGTGAGCGATGCCTCTTTCTCGTGCAGAGAAAATTATTTGTAAAAGCTGTATACCTATATAATGAAATGCGGGCCTCAGTTTGCTACACATAACAATGAAAACTTGCATTAACTTACCAAAGATTTGTCCAGTTTTTTATTCTTTACGACAAAGCGGTCCATTTTTAAACACTCGCTAATGTGACAAAAAGAAAAGAGCAACTATCAAAGAACTTGCGACTCTTCCTCAACACTACCACTAACAGACTGTATATCGCCTCTCGCATAGACACAAAACCGCCGTAAATCCAGACAATGTCGACAATCAACCACGCAGCGTCAGTATTGTAGCCTTTATTGAACACTGCTATTTCTAGGAAATGGTAATTAAGAGCTGACAAAAGAGTGTAAGTAGACAAACTATAACTGGCCCCCTGCAGAGAGGTCTTTTGCTAATTGGCAATCCTAATCTCTTGGCAGACTTTTGTCTCAATCACCTGGTTGTATCCCCAGTACTGAGGCCCGTACTGTAGGCCTACTTGGAAAATCTCCTCACGTCACAATCCTAATTGCTACCCTGTTATTTCAGCTCTTTCAAGCAGTGCAGGCACGGAAAATGATGTCTGGCCGTGCTGAGAGTGTTAGTACCGGTACATTCTTTGTCATTGCATTTACTGTACGGTATTTAACATTTCGTTGTAGGTTCTAAATTTGTTCGAGCCGTTGGAAAATATAAAGGCTCATTCCCTCCCCGTGGCTACGCCACTGGTGGATCTGATATCCGCCCCAAAGAAGTGGTTTTGTCTTGAGTGGCAAGGCCAAGCATCACAACCCAGGAGGAGGAGAAGGAGGGCACAGACAGAAAATCTAGAGAACATGTGTACACGATTGTCTTGAGGAAGACTGAATTAGCTCTTTTAATTAGTGTAGTGTTGAAAGTATTTCTTGTGATATTGACCAAAAAGTGAGTTAATTTAGATCATGATGTGTCTCGATTATTGAGCTAATTATTTAAGATAGTGAATTATTTTTAATTACCGGGTGAGTTAGCCGTGGTCGTTACGGCATGACTGCTGGCAGTCGCTCACATCCGGGAGGCGAGGAGGTTCGAATTTCCCCGCCGGTAACCTTGAAGATGGTCTTCTGTGGTTTCCCATCTTCCTTCCAGGCAAATGCCGGGGTTGGTCCCTAACTATAGGCCGCAGCCGCTACCTTCCAACTGCTCGACCTTCCATTCCAACTTTCCTCCCCAACGGTACTTGTAGCTCACCCAATGGGTGTCCGTCTCGAAGCAGCTACAAAACTGGCGAGCTGAACATGTCCTCGGACACTCCCGGCACTAAAAGCCATACGCAAAAAAATATATGAAGTGTTAGAAATGTTTTTAAGTTGATTTTACGAAGGGATCGTGCATATTTTGTCATGCTTCAATTATGTACAACTGTGATTGCTTTCTTAAAATTATGATTGTGACTGCCTTTTTGGAAAAATATTTGTGACTTGATGTATTCACATCCAAAATGAATACTGTAATAGGATTTCCATAAAAGAGACTGAATGATTCAAGGGAACAAAGTCATTTTAATCATCGTTAGCCAAGTCAGGGTGCACTACAATACTTGGACACAAATTGGTGAGAGCACAACACACTTGAAAAATGTTGTCCATCTGGCAATCTTCATCATCTTCCTTCTTCATGAGCATTTCTACAGGAAGAGTTTCTTTTAAAATACGATACTTACTCCGCACTAATCCAATAACCCTCTCTACATGAATGCGAAGATTAGCAATCTTTCTGGTGAGGCTTACATCATGAGAACTGAGTTGCTTTCGACCTCTAGTAAAGGCAAGCATCAATAACTATGCACCATGCACAGCTAGATGTTGACCCCTAGGTCAGCCATTACAACATCATGAGGCAACAATAATTCATACAAGCCAGAGTTAGATAGTATAATTATGCTGATCAGAAGCTCGAGCACCCCAAGCTGTGGACACATAAGTCATAACACCACATGGGCTGATACCAATAAGAACTTTAACTATGTGATGGTGCATATAATTTGACCACATCCTAGCCCGAGTTTCCAGGCATGAAGGTTTATCGGTAAATATCTCAAAACAATCAATAATAACAGCAACACTGTTTCCGTAAGATTCTCTAAAATCCCGAGTCATAGTTTCCCATAGAGTTTCTCTGTCTGGCCATCTTACAAGAGTGGGATATAAGGATACATACATTGCATCTAGCCACCTATCAAAGCTACGACAGGCAGTCTATTTTGACACACCAAATCTGTAGGTAAGGTCTTGAAGTGTAAGGGACAACCGTAACGGCATCAGTGTTGGCAGTAGATTTTGCCAGGGTTGCAAAACAAACCTGGACTCACAATTTCCCATGAATCTCACAAGGCCATCAAGAACTACTTTAAAAACAGTATAACAGGGCAAGCCAGTGCTAAATTTAACTTTCTTCTCATTACTAGCAAAAATCTCCGAACGTACAATCCTCTGCCTCCATAACCTGTCTCTTCAAGGACTCTACTACTTCCCTGAATTTTGCAAGAACGCTTTCCAATTCAGCACGTACCCGTGATTCTGATTCCAATGCGGCTGCTTTCTCTTGATATTTTCCTTTTGCTTGCTATAGCTTTTGATTCAGTGATTTCATGTCTGCTTTGGCTTCTCTTAGAGCAGCCTGAAGCTCTAACTTGTCCACCTCAAGTTCTGTTACTTGATCTCTCAAAATCCTTGTTCTTTCACTCGCTTGCTCGTACTCTTTTCGAAGAGTAGCATGTTCCTCCTTCAGTCCTTCAAATTGTGTCTTGATGTTGGGCTCCAACCTCTCACCGTCACTCTTTGAACTGTCAGAGGGTAAAACACCTTCAACTTGCTCTTCTTGATACAGCCTCTTAGGTGAGGGACCAGACGGTTCTCTCTGGCAAGCTGTTCCACTGTGACGGTAGGTGCAGCACAATCTTCAAGCTCAGCTTCATGAGTCAGTGGACTGTTCCTACTCTTGTTAATGGCTCTCTGTGTGACACGTTCGTATCGGGCAGAGGCAATACAAGACTTGCGAGACGGAGATGTCGATCCAGAAGAGTAACCCAGTTCTAAAGTGGGTGCCCTGTCTGGGTTATTTTCATCCCATAGGGCAGCTGGAGATCCTAGAAATGAAATGAGAACATTAGGGGATGAGCACATAACCTCCTCGTCAGCCACAGTGTCAAAACATAACACGCTCTAAGCGACCTACCTGTCACGAAATGACGGCTGCATACTTTTGTATGCGGTTTCACGTCACAATCTCTCAGGCCTTTCCGATTTATGTGAGAAAGCCACAGTGCTCGGCGTCTCTTGCTTCGTTTCTTCGTGAGTTCGCATTGCATCTTTATCACTGACAGTGTGACAGACAGTTGGCAACAGTTATTTTTGTTTTTTGTGAGAAAAGAAGGACAAGGAACAGTGCAACCAAGATGGAGTCTTTTGAGTGTTATTTGTAATGATGTGTGTGTATTTTCGTGTAAATAAATATCTTTCATTTTTCCAAATAAGTACGAAGTGACGTTTCTGTTCGTAACATCTGGCGACCGTGACAGGATATAGAAAGGAAAATGAGCGATATTCGAAGTTTGATCAGAAAACGTGGTGTATACCGTGCATCGTTCACGAAAATTGTAGCTTCACTTCAAGTTTTGTTGGAGAAAGAAATAAAGGACATAGTCGCTATCCGAGGAGATTACGCCTTAGTGGAAGAGAAGGCTAACCCCATAAGTAATCTGGACCAGGAGATCTTCCAACACCTCATGGAAGATGCGGTGTCAGAAGAAGGCCTGATCACAGAAGTAGACGGAGTAGATGACTATAAACGCAAGTTTCATATGTTAGCAGCGGCTGTTTCCGATACTCTTGCAATGGAGAGAAAACGTGAAGACGAAGTCCAGTCAACAGTAAGCATCAGTAACACTCATAACCTAAAAAGTAAATATCGCCTTCCAAAGATCGAATTCCGAAAATTTGGTGGAAATCTACGAGATTGGTTAGGTTTCTGGAATCAATTTCAAAAGATTGATGAAGATGAAGAGTTAGATAATGCCGATAAATACGAATATCTTATCCAAGCAACATTGCCAAACTCCAAAGCTCGCGACATCGTTGACAGTTTTCCAGCCACAAGTGGAAATTACCCTAAAGCTATACAGAAACCTAAATCACGTTTTGGCAATGATTCTTTGTTGGTGGAAGTCTACACTAGAGAACTATTGACAATGATGAATTCTTGTAGTAGTCTTGACATCTCATCATTATATGACAGACTCGAAACTCAACTTGGTGCTTTGGAGAGCCTAGGTGTAACTTCCGAGAAATATGCAGCAATGTTATTTCCTATGGTTGAATCATGCTTGTCTATAGATGTGTTACGTGCCTGGCAGAGGAGTGGCGGTGGGAAGGAATGTGAACCTAGTGAACGTCTTAAAGGTTTGATGAAATTCCTGGAGAATGAAGTAGAGAGTGAGGAAAGGATCAAACTGGCCATCCCAAGTAAAGGTAACATCAATGTGAATCCTGACAAGTCGAAAGGTACGAAGAAAATTGACATTTACAGTGAATCGCCACCTACCGCAGCTGCACTTGTGGATTGTAATCTTAAACTAAACTGTATATTTTGTGATAGGTCCCATGCTAGTTCAAACTGCCCCGTGGCAAAGCAGATGGCTTTAAAGGAGAGAGTCTCAATTGTGAAGAATAAGAGAGCAAGCTTTCTCTGTCTGAAGAAAGGACATGTTTCAAAGATGTGCAGAAGTCAGTTAAAATGTGATTCCTGTAGCAAAAAAAAACCATAACAGCCTAATATGTCTAGGCCCAACACATTCCTCTGAAGCTACCAATGAGAAACTTCAGTCTTATTCCTTGATTTCAAATGAAGAATGTAGTGGTACGGTATGCAAGGTGCTATTTTGCAAACATTAAAGGTGAAGGTCATTGGAGAATCCTCTGCAATGGAAGTAAGGGCTCTACTGGATACTGGCAGTCAGAGATCTTATATGCTTGAATCAGTTGCGCAGAAGTTAGGTTACACTAGTCATCGCACAGAAATGCTACGCCATTCACTATTTGGTGGGGTAGTCACAGAAGAGAGCCAGCATATGTGCTATAGGATCTACATAGAGAGTTTAGGAAAGCCTTATGCCTGCAATTTTGAAGTCTTAGGGCAACAAGTAATTACAGGGTACAATACTATGTTAAAGGGCCCATGGTTGCAAGAACTAAAAGCAAAAGGGATACAGATTTATGATACTGAAGGTCCCATTGAACTATTAATAGGTGCTGATGTAGCTGGAAAGTTAATGACTGGACAAACGTGTACACTAAGCAATGGTCTTGTATGTATTGAGACACTGCTGGGGTGGACTGTGATGGGTAAAGTAGTTTCCGGAGATCAGTCAAGCATGGCCAACCTTGTCACTTCTCTTTTTATCAGAGATGCTTCAGTTGAAAATCTGTGGGAACTGGACGTGCTAGGTATCAGCGATCCTGCCGTAAAGAAAACTAAAACTGAAGAAAACTTTGCAACAATGGAGCACTTTCAGAAAACCGTGTCTATTAATGGAGAATTTAGGTATGAAGTCCATTTACCATGGAAAGAAAACAAATCATTTCTTGTATCTAACAGGGTCATGGCTGAGAAGAGGTTAGTCAACACAAGGAAGAAAGTGGAAAATTTTGGACTAGGCGAGACTTATGAAAATATTTTCACCGAGTGGGAAAGGAGTGGTGTTATTGAACCGGTTCAGGAGGATGAAAACTTCAGACACTATCTACCGCATCGAGCTGTTGTGAAGGAAAGTAGTTCAACGACACCTGTTCGTCCTGTATTTGACGCCTCAGCAAAGGAAGTGGAAACCCCTGCTTTGAACGATTGTTTGTATGATGGCCCCAACCTGATTGAGTTAATCCCTGCTATTCTTCTTAGATTCCGAGAGAGGAAAGTAGGAATTATTGCAGACATTGAGAAGGCCTTCCTTCAGATAAGCATACGGAAAGAAGATCGAAACTATATCTGCTTCCTGATGTGGCAGGACGTTGGGAATAATTACAAGATCTTCAAGCATGCCAGGCTGGTATTCGGCTTAACTTGTAGTCCGTTTCTCCTGGTAGCTGTCTTGGAGTATCACCTGAAGAAGTACTTGAAAAACCCGCAATTCAATCCCCTATTCATCAAGAGACTTCTACAGAGCTTCTACGTGGTCAACGTTGTCACTAGCCTTGACAGGGAATCGGAGGTGGGCGAGTTCATCAATCAAGCTAGTAGGGTATTATCAGAAGGCAGTTTTAATTTGAGGGTATGGCAGTTCTCTCAGGATGATGACCAGTCTGCTACCCTTTCATCTGTTTTGGTACTGTTATGGGATCGACAAGAGGATACACTTACTTTAAATTTGCATTGGTTGAATAGTATTCAGGTGGGAGAAGTGACGGAAAGGACAATTCTGTCACTCGCACATCGAATTTTTGATCCAGTTGGTGTGACATGTCCTGTCACCCTTTGTGTCAAACTGTTGATTCAAAGGACCTGGAAGACTCATGTAAGATGGGATAGTGCAGTTGATGAGAAGTCCAGAGACGAGTTTCAGGCCTGGGTAAAGGATCTACCTCACCTGGTAGAAATCAAGATTCCTCGATGGCTTGGAAGAAGTGACCATGTGCAAATTCATGTCTTCTGTGATGCCAGCCAACTTGCATACGCAGCAGTAGTCTTCATAAGATGCGATTCCAACAATCAAGTGAGTGTACAGTTATGTGATGCAAGATCTCGTGTGGCCCCCCTCAAGGAAGAGACAATCTCCAGATTGGAATTGCTGGCTGCTACAATTGGTGCACGGTTGCTTAAATGTGTGTTGGAGTCTATTTCACTGGAAGTTCATGAGTTTCTTCTCTGGTCTGACTCGTCCACAGTTCTAGCATGGATCTGCAGGACTGAGAACTGGTCGGTGTTTGTCCGCAATCTTGTGAATGAGATCAGGAACTTGACCAATTTAAACTGCTGGCGACATGTTCCAGGTTCATTGAATCCAGCTGATTTACCGTCACGTGGCTGTTCTGCTTCGCAATTAGTAGCCTCTCGATGGTGGGAGGGACCTGCCTGGTTGTACGAATCTCCTGATTGTTGGCCGCAAACAAAAGTGGTGTATGATGAAGAGAGTATCGCAAAGGAAATGAAGAAAAACCCTGTGAATTCTATGACTGTAACCAATGAAGGTCCCCTCTGGTATGCCAGGTATTTTTCCAACTATCACAGAATAGTTCATCTAATCGCATGGATTCTTCGTTTCAGTAAGAATTGTCTTAGACGTGAGAGGATCTCGCAAGAAAATCTGCAAGTTGAAGAGTTATAAAGGGTTGAAATTAGACTCATTTCTATAATTCAACGAGAAAGCTTCCACGGATTTGTTGATAAACGTCTATCTTCACTACATCCATTCCTGGAAGATGGTGTTCTCAGGGTTAAAACGAGACTACTACTGCGAGAAGATTTGAAGCAATTCAGGTTCCCAATGATTCTCCCGGCGAACCATAAAATCACCTCTCGCTTGATTATGGATGAGCACGTGAGAGAAAATCACATTGGAGTACAACTTCTTCTTAATCATCTGAGACAACGCTTCTGGGTCATCGGTGGAAGGAGGACAGTTAGAAAAATTATAAAAAATGTGTCAAGTGCCGGAGGCATGATGGACAACATACCGAAATCGCTCAGGCCCCTCTGCCCCTGGACCGCATACGGAAAGCCTGTGTATTTGAAGTGATAGGAGTGGACTTGGCAGGTCCGTTGTTCCTGAGGGATGAAAGTAAAGCTTGGATTGTAGTTTTCACATGTGCGGTGTATCGCGCTGTTCATCTCGAAATGGTTACTTCTCTCTCCACAGAGGCATTTGTGCAAGCGTTCCGGCGGTTTGTAACAAGAAGAGGACGCCCCTCTGTGATTTACTCAGACAATGGTACAAATTTCACGGGTACAGATAACGCGTTTCAAAGTGTTGACTGGGAGAATATTTCCAAACACTATTCGGTTGAACGTATTACTTGGAGATTTAATCCCCCTAGTGCTCCTTGGTGGGGAGGCTTCTGGGAAAGGTTAATACGTCTAATTAAACAGCTTCTGAGACGAGTTTTGGGTAAAGCATGTCTAACATACCAAGAAATGCTTACCCTTCTCTGCAGTATAGAAGCCACCATAAATGCAAGACCACTAACATATCTGACCGATGGTGTGAAGATATAAGTCCACTCACCCCTGCCTGCTTTCTACAAGAAATTAAGACAACTGGAGTTCCAGAATGTGATGCATTGGATGCTATAACCCTGAATCAACGAAATCGTCATCTTCTGAACCTGAGAAAGGCATTGAAGAAAATATTCCAGCAGGAATATCTGGGACTTTTGGCTCTCGGTAAACCGAGTTGTAAACCAACTCTTTTGTTCAAGAGAGGTGGCATTGTCCTAGTTGGATCAGATGACACTAAGAGGATAGATTGGCCCCTTGGAAAAATTGTGGACTTGTTCCCTGAAACTGATGGTATTACAAGACTTGCAAGGGTTGTTACATCTAAAGGAGAACTCTTGAGACCGATACAGTGACTCTACCCCTTAGAAGTACCTGATGAAGACAGCACACCTTTGAGGACCGGCTTGAATAAAAGAAAACAGCTACTGCTTTAGGAGAGCCGACTGGAACTGGTGTTCAACCCCCAAAGACTACACATTCGGGTAGAACTGTCAATGTTCCTGCAAGATATGTGGAGTAGGTGGGAGGATGTGACAGACAGTTGGCAACAGTTATTTTTGTTTTTTGTGAGAAAAGAAGGACAAGGAACAGTGCATCCAAGATGGAGTCTTTTGAGTGTTATTTGTAATGTGTATGTATTTTCTTGTAAATAAATATCTTTCATTTTCCCAAATAAGTACGAAGTGACGTTTCTGTTCGTAACAGACAGTATGCTGAAGAAACGTACACCCTCCTTGTGATCAGCTCTATACTTGTTGGTCCTCGTGTGACAAGCAACAATTGCACAGCATACCATCTCAAATTCAACGATGAAGAGGGCTACTTTCTACGTTTTATCACCCAAAATGCAAGTACCTCCCTACTGTTTACCAACTGGCCTTTACAACAAGATGGCGGACAGGCTGTCTCTGAGTACAGCGCATAGGTGCGTTAGTTTCGCAGGAGTAAAAGTAGGCAACCCACATGGCTCGTGCAACCCAATCCACTTGGTACTTGGAAGGGGGATTGATCACCGACCTTCAAGGGCGATACGGGTGACTTTTCGTATATCCGATGTAAGAAAGGTCTTAATACTAATTTTATAAACACAATACCGTACCGATCTGGGTCATACATCGCAAATTTGATTATTCCATTTGGTACTTCAAAGGGGGATCGATCCTCGACCTTCAAGGGCGATACGGGTGACTTTTTGCATGTCCAATATAAGAAACTTCTCTAAACTATTTTTATCAACACAATACCGTAACGATACGTGTCATACATCGCAAATTCGATTGTTCCACTTGGTACTTGAAAGGGGGTTCGATCCCAGACCTTCAAGGGCGATACGGGTGACATTCCGCATATCCGATGTAAGAAACGTCTTAATACTAATTTTATCCACACAATACCCTACCGATCAGGGTCATACATTGCAAATTCGATTATTCCACTTGGTACATGAAAGAGGGATCGAACACCGACCTTCAAGGGCTATACGGGTGACTTTTCGCAAATCCGATGAAAGAAACGTCTTAATACTAATTTTATCAACACAATACCGGACCGATCCGAGTCATACATCGCAAATTCGATTTGGTACTTGAAAGGGGGATCGATACCCGACCTTCAAGGGCGATATGGGTGACTTTTCGCATAACAAATCGACTGGGGGCCTTCGCTCTTTGTTCTAGTCGTGCAAAAGATATTCCTGGGGATTAAATATGAGGTGGTTTCCCGTTGCCTTCCTCACGCAGTTTTGAGACCGCTTACAGCACTATGGTTACTCAAATGTGTGCTACATCGCCGTATCAGCCAAAACCTAGGCTGGCGTCAATGTGCACTAATAACGAAGCTGCTGCTCTCCGCCATTTTTGCCGCCCATAACAGACGCCATTCGTACCCACCAGCTCCGGGTCAGACGCTACACTGATACCTATCCTCGGAGTGAAGACGATACCTTTTACTCAATTAATCCCGAGCACTGGGCTAGCACATCCGCCATCTACACTGTACCGAAAATTATCTTCTCTACTGTAGATGCTGATGAGGACTTCACCGTAACAATGGCAAGGGACCCTTTCAAGGTACTACCAGCCGGGTCAGCTGGTCCTAGGTTTTTTAGAGAGGTGTTACTCCTCGACCACTCGCCCTTTGTCCTGACTTGTGACAGGCAGAGCCTGGCTTCCCAAAACACTGGGCCCAGTTTGGTGGGGTTCACGATCTCATAGCCATCCTCATAGTATGTAAGCCTTCCACCAGATGACGGGGAAATCGATTGGCGCGTTATTTGAACTTATTTCACACCATTCTGTATCAAAATTTGTTCGTATAGTTTCTTAAAACTATTTCCTATTTTCCATATTGCCTTAACTCATACTTTCTCCTATTATGATGTTTTATTAATCCTATGCATTGAACATTCCTGCGGATCACTTCAACCTGATACATCTAGCCCCACTTGCGAAAACATTTACGCTGTCTATTCACATAAATATCCACCAGTTGAGGTTTCTTTTTGCTATTGTATTAATGAATACTTTATTTTATTACGCTGTATTGTATTCACAGTATTCAACGAATATTCCAGCGGATTACGTCAACTTTATACACCTAACTCCCTTTCGAAAAAGAAATATATTGCCTGTCCACATGAGTATTAATTTTAGTTGAGTAATGGGAATCAAATAGAGTTGTCTGGTTTATTACGACTCGAACTGGATCAGACACTTATACCCCAGGCATTATATGCAAAAAACACGGCCAACCTAAAAAAAAATGTAAAGCTGAAATTTGGCATAGATGTTCCCTAGTACCCTAGAAACAAATCCTGAAAAGTCCCCATCTCTGCGGTGTCCGCGTCATAGTTTTTGGAGGGTTCAAAAGGGCTTAAATAGGGCCTAAGTGCCAAAAACAGCATTTTTGCTTCTTGCGTTAAAAATATTGATCCAAATTTAGTTCTCGTGAGCTTTAGCTATTAATAAAAATAAACCAGTAGGATAAAGGACTTATCAGGCCTAATTATTGCTATTGACGAAGGGAAAGAAACGACTAATTAAACATTTTTAGCACTATTTTACATGAAAATTTGGTTAATTTGTGATTAGCAGGTCATTATTTTTTAAACGACTGCTGATATTGACTAAAGACTCAGGATGAAAGTTATAAAGCATACGTTTAGCTTTACATTGGCACATTACCATGTCTATGCGAGAAACGGTTACCGAGTTACGGTCCCAAAGCATAACCGCTGTTGAAAAGGCACCCAATCGCGTTTCTAGGTGACAGCGCTTGGCCTGTCGGAGCAGGCTAACAACAATCCAAATAATTAGTTCAGCTTCTAAAAGTCTTGGATTTTCAGTAAATTTGGTGGAAGTCCACAGGTACGAAGTTTCAGCGCTTCGTGAAGAACGTCCAATCCCGAATACTGGAGCGTTCACGCAGTTTTGCTTTGACAACGCTGACTTTAACATAAGAACATTGGACGAGCGAAACACATTTCACTGCATGGGAGGCATCAAGTGCACAGGTCCAGCACCTGACAGTGAAATATCTCAACTCACACGTACACGAGAAGTTCCTAATGCTGGTGTGATTGCGGCGATGGGAAAGTTCAACATTTCGTGCTATCGGAAGCCCTCTTCCCGTGGTTCAAAGGACGTCAAGATTAAGGAGTTAACTGTGGAAGCCCCAAACTCTGTGGCTATTGCGTCGATGATGGACTCCTTGTTGTTATCTGGACGGTGGTCAGGTATTCATTTACCCGCCTCGTGGAACGGCTTTATGAAGACGTCACTGTCTGCTCATGCTCAACCAGCTCCCCAGACGACGTCAGTTGATACCCTGCTGTTCATTAACTTGGAACCGAGCAATCCATCAACTATATATTCCGCGTTGAAGTTTGCCGCAAGAGAGTACGCGGAACTGAAACAAAGCACTTGTTTCGGAACCTTTGACCAGCCCCTATACGCGAAAGCTGCAGAGATAGTCGCATCGGACACTTCAGAGGAACTAAAAAACGTAGTTGTTCGTCTAGGCGGATTTCACATTCTAATCTCGTTTCTTTGGGCAATCGGCTACGTGATGAATGGAAGCGGTTCGGAGGAGCTCTGGGCGGAAATATACGCTAAATCGTCAGTGACTCACATGATGTCTGGACACGCATATTCTAGGTAGGCTTGCAATTAGCTCGCTCTTAAGAATGATTACGTTATGCCTTCAATTACAAATGTATCGATAACGCGAAAATGTGCATGTTCTAGGGCCCTCAGAGCGCATTTTCTGACAAAACAGGCTGTCGGGACAATGTTACTCAACATGAACGACGGGCTGAAGGATGACAAGGACGAAATACAGGCGCTTTTTTTTACCGCCAACGACTTGCTATCATATCCTTGCCTTCAACGTCTCAAAGAGTCGCTTCATGACACATTTTCTTCAATGAGCCAGAAATCTCGCACAGGAAAGCTGTGGGTAGAGTACATCAAACAGCAAGCCTGGAAAATATTGAAGGATTCCGCATCTTTATGCGAGGAAATGAAGATATTCGTCTCTATGGCTCCAGATGAAAAGGCCATACTATCAGCTGGAGAGAAGTTCGCCATTTGTCTCTATGATAGTGCCAAATCAGAGTGCAAAAGCCTCGACGAACTTCGGGTAGTGAAATATAGCCAAAAAATTGCCAAACAACCGGTCATAGCCGTCATTTCAGCTGGCTTCACTTCCGCCGACTTCGGCGGCATGCAAACTACATTCACTGCGGGTATATTTGCAAGTTCAGGATTGGTTAGGATTTTCTTTGGACCCGACCCAATGCGGATGGAAATTCCAACACTCAGCTTTAGTACCAGTGACAACTCATCTTCCAGCTGCTCCAGATCATCTCCTCAATTTTGTGTCCTGCAACTGCAAGAACTCTTATGGCAGTAGGTGTGAGTGCTGCTGATAGCGACTAAAGACCCGAAGTAAACGTTGTAAAACACACTTGTAGCTTTAAAACGATACTTTGCCCATGCTCTTTAATGTGTGGGCACTGCAGTGGAAAAGCATGTGGCAACGTCACATTTGATGGCTCAGACGATGAGGAGGACGATTGAGTCCGATGTAAGCTTTGTTTTGCAAGTGTTCTTTGTCTGAAGAAAGCTTTTTAAGCTTTGTTTTGTTATTATTTGCATTATGCATATTATGAATGTGCGTTTAACTGCTAACTGCATTAAACTCGTTTTGTTCTATGTAAACTGTCTCTGCTAGTTTACCTGGATTCAAAGGAATACCATCCTAAAAGCTCTTGAGCAAAGATACAAAATGGTGTCAGCAAAGGTGAATAGAGGAGCCCACCAGAGTAAAATGGGCGTTCGTTCGGAAAAGCGACTGCCACACTTCCACTTTTATATTTGTAACTGTATCTCTGCTGCTGTTTGTCGGATGAACATGGGCAATGTATCGTTTTAAAGCTACAAGTGCGATTTTCAACTTTTATTTCGGGTCTTTAGTCGCTATCAGCAGCTGTTTACACGATAAGTCCCGGCAAATGACAAATTATCTAAATTTTCGTGAGAAAAGTTGAGCTAAAAATGTTTGATTACTCATCTGTTTAAATGTATGGCAATAATTACGACCAATAAGAGCGTTATATATAACGCAGTCCTTCTCTTATTACTATCATAGCTCATTATAACTGATTTTGGATCAATATTTTGAACGCAGGAAGCAAAAATGCTGTTTTAGGCACTTAGGCCCCATTTAAGCCCTTTTGAACCCTCCAAAAACTATGACGCGGACGCCGCAGAGATGGGGACTTTTCAGGATTTGTTACTAGGGTATTAGGGAACATCTATACAAAATTTCAGCTTTACATTATTTTTTTTAGGTTAAAACTTAATATGCCTGGGCTATTAGGTTAAGGTAAAGGTCTTATGGCCACAGGCGCGTGTATTCCATGGATGTAAGGTAAGCATTGCTTACCCAAGTAAAATAATGACGGGTACAATAATTATTTACTTTGGTTATAGTGATATTACAGTCTCTGTGTCCTGCATTGTTTTTATGAACCCATTCACAATTCGCCGTTCTTTGATGCCTACTGCGAGTTCCTTGCGGAGTCGCTTGCAGCAGCACAATAGCGCGACATGCCCTCTTTTGGTATTTCTTGGTACCGGTACTGCAGGGTGAGTGAAAGCGAAGGTTAGGAAGCAATTCCTAAGTTACATGCCTTAGGCCCAAGGTTTCTCAATATACCATAACGAATAGAATAAGAAGTGATAACACTGGCCTAGTACGTTGGTCCGCCGCAGCGCAGCGCTGACTCCGATCTGTGATGTAAGTTAGCATTGGCACTTACGAGACTTTTAAAACCTTGCGACCTTTTTTACATGTTAAAACACCGCAAGATATCCTCATAGGCGCTAATAAGTTCGATATCTCCACTTACTTTACTGTGCCCAATTATAATTTAATAAGTCGTCTCCTGTAATAGTCCAGTTTCGACAATAAGCGAAGACAGAGAGCAAGTTCAAGATGCAATTATTAGTTTTGCCAGCTATCGGTAAATTAAAAAAAGAACGGAAAAATTAACCTCGCTATCAGAAAGGATTTCTTCACATTGTTACACATTTTACATTCCCTTAACAGACTTGCAACACAGAAGAATTAAAAAAACGTACGAACGCAACTTTCAACTTTATCGTAGATTACTATAAAATTCAATAATAACCATAAATTTCACTCCACAAACACCAAAATCAGTAAACTACCATCATTTCAGAAGAACTTAATATTAAACAGACATAGAAGGCATAGTCATGACCCCTTCATAGAGTAGGCTATTGTCTAAAACTGATCACGCCTTCTGCAGTATTGCGGTACATATATGTTTTTAACTCATTGTCTTTTTATTCTCATCCCTTTCTTCACAGAAGTAGTCTTTAACGGCATCAAGAGCATTTTTATTTACACCATACTGGACAAATACTTAGGCAAATTAGGAAATATATGTGGAACAATTAAATCTTCTGTAAAGTGAGCATCACAGATGTATGACTTTTCAGTAAGTTCCCTATCCTTCCCTGGTATGGCCCATTTGCACTTGATAAAACGTTCCTTATCTTTAGGAGGTTTGAAAAACCGTCTGACCTCTTTACAGTCCCCATAGCTAGATCTGCATCCTGATAAAAAAAAGAGCAAGGCATCTTCACTACTCACAATAAGCACTCATGAAAATGCAATGGCTAAACTGCTGTTTACTTACATTAAATAACAATAAAATTAACACACTAAGAAAACGTCAACACACGACAAGAAATTAAATTCCATTTCAGTTAATGCTTCCTACAATAGCATTTCAGGTATTAATACTATGAAGTAATAGTGTTAGCACTTGTATATCAATAAACGTTTGCACAGAACACCACCAAAACACTCCGACCTATTAAATACGTAATATATCGCACATCAACACATAAACACGTGTGGAAATCAACAATCTCAAGTCGACTGTAGCGCTGCGTAGCGGCGAGTGCCAACCCGATCCGTATTCATTAAATGCTATTGAGGGAGAAGAGATCACACTTTATATTCTATACTGTATTCTTAGACTTCACGAAGGCTTTCGACCTACTGGACAGAGGACTAATAATATCGAAGCTGGAGAATACCTTAGGAATTGATAAAATCTGGATTGAAATTATTAGATCTATACTCGCCTACAACACCATACAAATATCGGATGGCCTTTCTACATCAGATACAATTCTACAGACTAATGGTGTACTCCAGGGAGACCCTATGAGCCCTTTATTATTCATTCTTACATCTGAAGAATTAATAAGAATCATCCAAGACAGAAAGGATATTTACATTTATGCTTACGCTGACGACATAGCAGTTTTTTTTTTACGAGCAATCATTTTTATTCACTGACAGAAAACATGTACATATACAGATGTTGTATCAAAAATACAGGGTGAATCCCACATAAGATAAACTTGTGTGTGGGCTTCATGAACACAATTTCTTAATTTATTTGCAACATGGTATTTGACTGATAATAATAAGAAAAGTTTATAGCAAAAGTATTAATTATAAGGATACTGAAAATAAAAGAAGATGATACATTACTTGTTTCTGACCGAGTTGGTTTAAAAATGTTGGTGAAAATTTATAAGTTCATTTACTCTATCAAAGTTACTAAGGAGCCATATAAAAAGCCTTTTCTTCAATATATTCAGGGTATTATTTGTCACATTTACTGGCAATATATTGTATATCCTAGTGCTAAGACAACTTAAATTCCTTTGGCCAAGTAGTGTGTTTCGACGAGGGATATTTATTCCAGTTCTGTCTTGAAGTCTAGTGCACATTTCAAGTTTTTGTCCATTAGAGAAGAGCTTCATATTTTTATGTATAAATATGATTGATGACTGAACAAATAACTGTCGTATGTTAAGCAACATGCTTTGTTGATACAGTTCACATGTTGGAAAAGTTGGTGGCCTTTTGTACATAACTTTTAGAATGAAATTCTGGCAGGTATTTACCTGAGCCAAATGTGAATCAAGTATTCCACCCCAACCATTTATTCCATATTGTAGTTGTGACTGGACTAAGGCAAAATATACAGTTCTCAAGACTTTTGCTGAAAGGATATTTCTGATTCTGTAAAATATATAAATTAACTTTTGAAGTTTATTGGCCAACGTTGATGCATGCATATTCCATTTTAAATGACTATCTATAATAACCCCTAAATATGTAGCATTCATTGACTTCTGTAGGGTATAGCAGTTGCATCTTTCGCCATTGTTACAAATTGGTGTGTGGATCTTCAGTGTTAAATTGTCTGTGGGTTGTAATGTTTTGTTGTGTGAGAAGCATAGGTATTGTGTTTTGGTTTCATTTAAGGTAAGGAGGTGGTTTCTTAGCCATTTTTGGACTGTAGCAAGGGTTTCTTGAGTTCTATTAAAAGTGTCCTCCCAAGTTGTTCCTGTGACTGTGACGACAGTGTCATCAGCATATGAGGTAATCATCGCATTACAGTTCAGCTTACACAAATCGTTAATATATAACAGAAAAAGAATAGGACCTAAAACTGTTCCTTGGGGAATTCCAATTTTTACTTCAGCACTTCTACTTAGAGTACCTTTGATTCGTACCTTTTGTATTCTGTTAAAAAGAAAGCTTTTTATTAGTTCTTGAGGAGTACCACGAATACCTTCCTTTTCAAGTTTTCTAATGAGTATATTGTGGTCTACGGTGTCAAAAGCCTTTCTTAAATCCAGGAACACAGAAATTGTTCTTTTAGAACTATCAATGGCTTTATACAAATAATCAGTAAGGGAGAATATTGCATCTTGAGTACTAGTGTTTGGTCTAAAACCAAACTGATTTGGTGACAATATGTTGAACTTATTCAGATAGTTAAGTAATCTGGTTTTGATGCATTTCTCTAGTAGCTTAGAGAGGTGGGTTGTGAGGGAAATTGGTCTATAGTTATTTAACTCTCTTTTATCATCCGATTTATGGACTGGGATTATGATGGCAATTTTGAATGAGTCTGGAAATTGTCCTTTCGTTAGTGATAAATTAAAAATATGGTGCAGTGGTTGTAGAATTTCTGAACTAATTATCTTAATTGTTTTACTAGAGATATTATCATAGCCATTTGCTGAGTTATCTTCTAGAGCAGCTATGTGGTTTGTTATTTCTGATTTTGTTATGGGTATAAAAAAGATAGACTGAGGTTGAGATTTTGCAGTGCTATCACGTGCATTTGTGTTGTCAGGTTCCTTTCTTGTATTACTTATTTTTTCAGAAAGTTCTAAACCTATGTTACTAAAATAGTCGACAAATTTGTTTGCAATGGCAGCTGGTTGGGATGTTTCTTGTGAGTCTCTGATAAATATGCTGTCAACAGCTGAAGATTTATTTCCCTTCCTACATGTTAAATCATTAATATTTTTCCAAAGGACTTTAGAATTATTGGAGTTTGACATAATTTGTTTGGAATAGTACCTTTCTTTTGCTATTTTAACAAGCCTGTTTATCCAGTTTCTGTACAATTTATGTTTCTTAACAGTTTCTGGGACCTCATCACTGTTTGTAGACCTCTCCCTTTGTTTAAAAATTTTCTGATGTAATTTATCTCTTATTCTAATAGAAGTTAAAATTCCGGTTGTGATCCATGGAGTAATTTTTTTAAATTTTGATCTTACGTTATTTATGGTAGTAGAGTGTTCAGAGATGTATTGAGTCAGTAACTTAATGAAACTATCAGCTGCTTTGTTAACATCATGTTCAGTTATGATAGATTCCCAAGTTTCCTTAGTTAATGATTTTTTTAGAGTTTCATAATTTATTCTTACATTGTTCAAAGTATTTTCTCCTGTTTGTGGAGTGTATTTTTGAGATTTATTTTGTATGAGAAATGTAGGACTGTGATCTGCGATACTGGTATGCAGAACAAAAGGGTCAAAGTTGCTGTTTCTGTGGGACTTAACATGTATGTGATCGATACATGTTCTGGATTTTGGGGTTATTCTAGTTGGTGAGTTTATGTACGAAATGAATCCATTTGCATGTAATACATTTAAATACTCATTTTTAATATTTTGGGCATATTGCCTTGTAGGATTTAAAATATCAATATTTATATCTCCTATTAATATACTGTGTGTAGCTGTAGGCAAGTGCTGGAGAGTATTTCCTAGTTCTTCTATGAATTTCTTTGGGCTTGTGGAGGGTGATCTGTATATAGCAAGTACCAAGTAACTTTCTTTATTATATCTGAAGTTGAGTAGGCTAGCATTTGCAGCTTTCAGTGTTTTTACAGTAGATATTGTAATATTTTGTATGAGGTTTTCATGCACATATATCTTTATGCTGTCATGGGTAGAATTTTGAGTTGGTATGAAGTATTCATTATATCCTAAAATAGCAAATGGTATATCCTCAATGAGCTGAGTTTCAGACAGTATAATGACATCTGGTTTATGATCAAGTTGATCGAGCATAACTAGCATACTTTCAAAATTTGTTAGCTCTAGTAACCCGCACATATTGCAAGAGGCGGTCGATGTTATGGTTAAATGGTGTCAAGAAAACAGTTTCTACATAAATCAAACAAAAACAGAAATGATGGTCTTTAGAAATGGGGGCAAAATACCGTCCGGTATACAAATCACCATAAATGACTCTGCACTTAAAATAGTAAATGACTTTAAATATTTAGGTGTCACATTGCAACCTAGTGGCAAGTGCTTCACTAAACATACAACAGAAAGAGCTGCCAAAGCAATAATTGCAATTAAAGATATAAGAAACTTACAAACACTAAGCCTCGAAACGGCTATGAGACTATTCCAAGTGAAAATACTACCAGTACTAACTTACGGTATAGAAGTTATCTGGCCTGATCTTACCAGAAATAATCTATATACACTGGAGAAAGTTAAAGCATATTTTTTAAAAAGAGTATTGGGGGTATCTAAAACAACCAGATCTCGCACAGTATACGAGCTGTCTAGAGAGCCGTTCCTTATTGAAGAACTTCGAATGAAAATGCTCTTGCCATCTAGTGCCAGCTACACGCAAGCGCTTGCTGTGCTGCAGCGGAAGAAGGAAGATATATGGAGCGAGTTCTACGCTACAGATGCTATGATGACACAGGATTGGACACAAGCAAACTACGAGCTGCGTCACCTGGTGACCCGATTAGCAGTACACGGTTTCCATCACCGCCTATGCTTGACTAAATCGTATCACACCCTATATTGTTCTGTGTATCACACACCGTGCTCAGAATGCGTGTGTAAGCGTTGCAACAATTTCTGTGAACGATATCATGTGCTGAAGTGTCCAGACAGGAGAGAGACTCTAACACGGTTCTGCTTGGATGATTACTAGTTATACCAATGCACATTGCGAGTTTTTTAACGTTATAATTCATGTATTTAGGTATTAAGTTAGTATTTATGTTCTTTGGCCATTGGCTGCATTAAATGTTTATTAATATTCTATTCGTTATGAATATACTAAAGGTTGGGCCCGACGAGTTACGTGCTACCATTGGTTGACGAAGTGACGTCACCACAGGAGCAAGTTAGCTTCGCGCTTCCTTCGCGCCGTCATACAAGCAATACAGAAAGACGTAACAGAAATAACAAAATAGTTTTAACTAGCTTATCATTGCTCATGGTAAATCGCAATAAGCATGGGTCAAGACGTAGTAACGGCTTCTGTTAAACAAACGGTGGTAACATAACATTTGCCCCACGGCGAAGCCGTGCTCGTTAAATCATGCACCACGGCCTCGAGGGTTCCTGCATCTAGTCCGGAGATTGTAGGTTCGAATTACGGCGCTGACAGCAGCTATCCTGAGTATTGTTTTCCCCCGCGTTTTCCCACACTCCCTCCAGTGAAATGCCTGGATAGTACCTTACATCAAGTCCCGGGGAACCTACCTCATCCCTGTCCCTAAAACAGTTACTGTACACAAACTACTGGTCATCACAGCAATACAGGTTATTCGAAAAGTTCAACACACACCCAACTACACGGGGCTGATGACCACGATGTCCCAAGCACTTCAAATGAATTAACGCCAACAACAAACATAACATTGAAATGATCGATATATGATTCTCTATCATCGTGTTGAAAATGATTTTTCAGTGTTGCCTAAGTAATCTTGAGCCCCATATAGTTGGGTGTGTATTTTTTTTCTAGATTAGGGAACCCACTACAATTGGGTACAATCGTGTTGACAGACTGAAAAACATTACATTTCGATTATGATTATTGATGAGTGATGCTCAAACACCCACCAGTGTTTCATAACAGTGCATGTATGCAAACTATTCTGCACTTGGACTACACCACCCATATTTTATAAACACAGAAATTATCAAAACACTTGTGGATAAACAATTCAAATAGCAACTCTCGTTTTTGAATTATCGTTCACTCTACAGGAGATGTACAACAAATTACTCACAAAATAATAGTCATTTAACATATACGCTTACCTTTATTTTCGAGACTGGGGTTTCGGGTCTTGGACGGTGTTAACCTATGACGACGCAAGCCATTTGCATAACTGCACGCGAGTTTTTTGTCATCACTGGGTATTCTTGCATTAAGAATATCATAGCAGTCATTTAACAGCTGTATGATTGCGGCAATATGCTCCTCGTCTGGCATAAGGTAGCGGATAGCTTCGGCAGTGTGGTTTGAAAACAACTGCGTTGCCAAATATACTCGCTGGCGCTCCCTTCCTTTAACGTTTAGATGATGAAGTGAGAGCTTAGGGCAAATCTTCATTTCACCTCTATCTAAAGTCAGCAACTTTTCAATGGTTCCCTTCGTTACCTTAATGTTACCCGGAAGAGTCAGTCCATCATCAATTAAATGGTTTCTCATTAATTTATAAAGGCGTGGGACATCTGCAAATACCCATATTCTTTTCTCAGGGACTCGTGGATTGAGGAAACATGTGTTAATGTATGTAACATTAAGTTCATTCCACACAGTACGGTTTTTAGATCCCATCATCTTCTAGAGAGGCTATTAATTCTTTCAGCAAACCTGCTGTCATTTGCACATCAAAATCATAAAATATTGGCTGTTTCCACTTAGCAAATAGTCCTCGAACCATGACTACTTGTACATTACTGTGAAGTCCAATAATGCGATCTTCATCTTGATCGTAACATATCCTACTGTCAACGTTCATTTCATCAAATGACAAAACACACACACTCCTAGCTGGTGAATCGCTCTGCTTGCGCTTTCATCAGTTGAAGCACATCGTTAAGAATTCCTGCTCGACAACGGAAGGAATGATTCACCCATCTCTTCAAAGTTGATATTCCGGACAATGAAAATCCACAGCCTGCTTCCAGTCTCCGACCGGGTCAGGAATGGAATGAATGAAGCCCCCATCTAGTGGCGAGGATACGGACTGTGCCGGCTGCCGAGGCCTGACGCACTCCTCTGGGGCAATGATTAAATGAATGACAGATGAAATGAAATGATAGTGGAGAGTGTTGCTGGAATGAAATTTTGACAGGGAAAACCGGAGTACCCGGAGAAAAACCTGTCTGCCACCGTTTTGTCCAGCACAGATCTCACATGGAGTGACCGCGATTTGAACCACGGACCCAGCGGTGAGAGGCTGGCGTACTGCCGCCTAAGCCACGGAGGCAATGGAAATCCTTTATTTCTTAAATAAAAGTAACACTTTCTGGAAACTGCACGTAGTGCTACTGCTTTGCAGACGTCTTCCCTGTTCCATTTAGCCTGCTTATTATTTTTTATCAAACACTTAATCTGGTTGTTTGACAATAGTTTCCCAAGAATATTATGCACTTCAGTTACCACACGTTTAACTCGCAGGTTGGAACTTCGTCTCAGTTTTCGGCTCTTGGTCTTCAGTTCTTCGTTAAGGTGCTTGTTTCTTGTTTGAAGTTTGGAGCACATCTGGACCAATCTTTTGTTCTTCTCTTCCAGAACTTTTATTTGCTTCAATAGCTCCTGTACTTCGCCAGAGGTAGTATCCTCAGTGGAGGTAGACTGATCAAACTTCCTTTTCTTCGGCGACACATTAGCAAGAGACTCCATTGCTCTCTTCCGAACTTCCCTGGAATACAGCCTCTCAGTTCTACTTACATCTGCATGTCCTCCCGAAGACTGTGCACTGACGTATGGTCTGTAAATAGTGGTAGGCCTACACTTTCATAACTTGTCCCCGGTAAGCTATTACCATTGTCATTGCTGCCAGGTAGGTTCACTGTTGGTACTGCATATTCTTTTAGCGTCTTTTTTGTAGGTAAATTCAATAATTCAGCCTTCAAGTCCCGAATGAAATTTTCCCCCTGTATAATGCCACGAACACACGGTAGAAGTCTTAACATTAAAAGTATATTTCCTTCTGCACTTCAGTACCCAGACCATTTGTAGCTGTGGATCTTTATAGGAAATGAATGATATACTATATCTGTACCTTTTGTCTTTCTACTGTATGACAAACACCCTGTCACCGCACACCCTGGCATTTCTAACACTTATTAAAACTTGAATACACATGCGGTGATCACCTGAATACAAGCATAAACAAACTGTGTGTCGCGCTGGGTGCTCCTACAGTGACGTCATGCGCAAGACGAGGAATAACGAACGGCTATGGCGCATGCGAATTGGGCTCCCCGTGCCTTAGGCCGAAAACAAGGAGCGGTCAGTTTTCAAAGATAGTGTGTTTACTCGCTCATTATAGTTTGAAAAAGCGTGTCAGTATGTGTGGAAGACAGCTTTTTATATGCTGTGTGTGATTGTTTTACAGTGGTAGGCCGTCACTTTTATTGTTCAGCAATATAATGTTGTATAATGCTATATAAGGGAGTAGGGTATGCAGTAGACATTTTTGTTTACACTAGTAGGCGTGAGAAATCTGTATAAATATGGCACCGGGACTTTGGTCTAGAGATGAGAGCGTGTGATGTGCGGTAAATTTGAGAACAAAATATTAATTTTATTAGGAAGTCGTCCAACTCCTCAATTGAGTAGGCCTATTAACACGAAAGTGAAAGCTTGTATTCGGTATTTTAACTAAACGTATAACATTCATCATTGATTTCAATTGAGATAGAGTTACTTTCTAAGTTCAAAACATCTCAACTTCTACAACTGGGTCTTCAGTGATTTTGCAAAGAAAACCATTGCTTACCCTAAGTAAAATTCCACCACACGCCACTGTATGGCCAGTAAGCTATTGGACAACTTAAGCCTACCTGTAATGCACTGGTTTGTACACTAGTGTCCAAAAGTTAAGCATAATCACTAAACGTGACCATACCGCCTGATAGGGATATCAAACGGAAGCTGAATCACACACCATATGGCACACAACTTGTCCAAAAAAACAGTGTCAGAAAGGTTCTGATAGCTAAGTCACACCTTTGACAACAACTAACAAAACTTGTCAATGTCTTCCATAATAAAATATGCTGCTAATAGGGTGTATGGTTACCCCTAACGGCCACACGTGCTTCGCAGCGACGTGGCATGCTGTCTATCAGATGGTCCAAGAGCACTTGTGGCAGTCGATCCCATTCCTCCGAAAGGGCAATGCGAAGGTTTTGGAGCGTCCTTGGTGGAGTCTGACGGGATGCAATTCGCCTCCCCAATGCATCCCAGGCATGTCCTATAGGTTTCAGATTTGCAGACCTCGCTGGCCAGTCCAAGAGATGAATGTCTTCCCCAGCCAGAAATTCATCCACCAGAGCAGCGCGGTGCGGACGGGCATTATCGTCCTTTAAGAGGAAGTCTGGACCAACCGCACCTCTGAAAAGTTGATCATGTGGTCTCAGTACCTCATCCCTGTATCTCCGAGCGTTCACAGTGTTCCTTGGACCTCCCATGAAGATGTGCAGGTCCGTATAGCCATTCAACATGATGCCGCCCGACACCGTGACGCCACCACCACCACCACCTCCATACTGGTCCCGTTCCACAATGTTCCTGTGGTTGTATCGGCTACTCGGGTCTCTCCAGATTAATGTGCGACGGGAATTGTTCCGCAAACTGAAGCGGGATTCATCTGTGAAGAGCATATGCCTGCATTCATTCATGGTCCAGTTTCGACATTGACGGCTCCACAGTAAACAGGCCCGTCACTGTGCTGGAGTGGTTGGGTCGCACACCGCTGGACGTCTGGCAAGCAGCCCTGCTGTTCTAAGCCACCGGTAAACAGTTTGCCGGGAAACGGCAACCCCTGAGACGGCTGCAAGCTCCACCGACACATTGTCTTGCAGATGCACTCCGATTTTGTCGCGCGGTTAAGGCCAGATATCGGTCCTTCTGAGGGGTGGTTACTCTTGGTCGACCTGGTACTGGCCTACGACTAACATCTCCTGTGTCTCGAAATCGTCTCCAAAGCCTGGAAATGACACTTTGTGGCACATTCAAGGAAACGGCGACTTTGATCTGTGTCTGGCCTGCTTCCAGGCGGCCAAGCATTCTACCCTGCAAAACGGGGTCCAAATGGCATCGTTGTGCAATTATGTTGTCAAGTTCCACACGAGGCTACACTCCGCACACTATAACAGGGCAAACACGACTGAGGGAATATGGGGCGCAGGCACTGGCTGTGTTTACCTTGTGGCGACGCCGCTGATCAAAGCAGGGAATACTCCTTTTCTATACAGAGCGAACACGTAAGGTTGGTAGGTGCATATGTTGTGTGATTTGTGGTATATTTCCTGTTGCCCTGCTTATTCGTAACTTATGCTTAACTTTTGATTTAACTTATTGGTAGCCTAATTGGCTACTGAGAGAAGTTAAAACACATGAATGATAATGCCGTCAAGAATAGGTGTTATAAATTTAGAATAATGCTCAAAAACCTCCAAGTATGAGGCGAGTATCCTGCTCTTTGGGAAGTAACACAAAAGAAGTTAATGACCTATTTTGTGGGGGATGGTTCAATCTAGTTGCCAGTTTTTCTGCATACTGTAGTGTTATTAATATGAAAGCATCCGATCTAGTCAAAACACCACATTGTTCCTCTGGCTGCAGGCAAGAAAGTCAAAGAGTGATTTAATGATCCATCACAATACCAGCCTTTGATAAGAAACCACAGCAAGTGCCCTGCAGGTAAGGGAGTCAGTAATCAAGGTGGTCGAGGTCTATGGAAAATGTATGAACCTAAGATCAGGATCATTCAGACTGCAGTTTCGTATTGTTCTCCTTAAAGGTACTTTTCACGTTAAGAACTGTGAACAGAAAGGAGTGGGGTATGGGTGCATTATGTGGATCTCTTGCACCTGGAATGATTAAGAGCTCATGTCACTGAAACCAACCAGAGAATCCCTTACAATTGCCAATTTCTAGGCCTAGAAAAACTGTTATGGGGCAGAAATATTGTATGCATACATGTTAAGTCACAACTTTGCAAATTAGTATAAAGGAATTATCAGTAGGTCATTGACATTCTTCCAGTTCATTACCCCATATTTCTTTGGATAAAGTAAATCATTTGCCTATTTTGTAAAATATATTCTACCTAACCCAATCTCTTCAGCTCTATATGGATATAGGCAAAGTCTGGAAAAGAGCACAATGTAATACTCACAATAACTCAAGTGCTCCTCAAAGATTATACTCAGGAGGGAGCCACTACAGCGCGACAAGTTCATCTGAAGCCCCGGGAAATATGCGAACTACTAGGCTACCCCTTGCCCCTCTAGTCGGCATGTAATATATCTACTACTATTTGCTGCCGCGAAAGGTGTGACTTGCACTTAGGCTATACTTCCAGCACGACAAGGTCATCCTAAGCCCCGGGAAATATGCGAACTACTAGGCTTCCCCTTGCCCCTCCAGTCGGCATGTAATGGATCTACTACTATTTGCTGCCGCGAAAGGTGCGACTTGCACTTAGGCTATACTTCCAGCACGACAAGTCATCTGAAGCCCAGGGAAATATATGAACTACAAGGCTTCCCCTTGCCCCTCTAGTCGGCATGTAATGGATCTACTACTATTTGCTGCTTCGAAAGGCGTGACTTGCACTTAGGGTATACTTCCAGCACGACAAGTCATCTGAAGCCCCGGGAAATATGCGAACTACTAGGTTTCCCCTTGCCCCTCTAGTCGGCATGTAATGGATTTGCCGACGCGAAAGGTGTGACTTGCACTTAGGCTATACTTCCAGCAAGACAAGTCATCTGAAGCCCCGGGAAATATGCAAACTACTAGGCTTCCCCTTGCCCCTCTAGTTGGCATGTAATGGATCTACTACTATTTGCTGCTGCGAAAGGCGTGACTTCCACTTAGGCTATACTTCCAGCACGACAAGTTCATCTGAAGCCCCGGGAAATTAGCGAACTACTAGGATTCCCCTTGCCCCTCTAGTCGGCATGTAATGGATCTACTACTATTTGCTGATGCGAAAGGCGAGACTTGCACTTAGGCTATACTTCCAGCACGACATGTTCATCTGAAGCCTCGGAAAATATGGGAACTACTAGGCTTCCCCTTGCCCCTCTAGTCGGTGTGTAATGGATCTACTACTATTGGCTACCACGAAAGGCGTGACTTGCACTTAGGCTATACCTCCAGCACGACATGTTCATCTGAAGCCCCGGGAAATATGCGAACTACTAGGCTTCCCCTTGCCCCTCAAGTCGGCATGTAATGGATCTACTACTATTTGCTGCCGCGAAAGGCGTGACTTGCACTTAGGCTACAGTATACTCCCAGCCCAAGTTCATCTGAAGCCTCGGAAAATATGCAAACTACTAGGCTTCCCCTTGCCTCTCAAGTCGGCATGTAATAGATCTACTACTATTTGCTGCCGCGAAAGGCGTGACAGCACTTAGGCTATACTTCCAGCACAAGTTCATCTGAAGCCTTGGAAAATATGCAAACTACTAGGCTTCCCTTACAGCTCTAGTCGGTGTGTAATGGATCTACTGCTATTTGCTGACGCGAAAGGCGTGACTTGCACATAGGCTATACTTCCAGCATGACAAGTTCATCTGAAGCCCCGGGAATTATGCGAACTACTAGGCTTCCTCTTGCCCCTGTAGTCGGAATGTAATGGATCTACTATTAATTCGCTACCGCAAAACGAGTGACTTGCACTTAGGCTGTACTTCCAGCGCGACAAGTTCATCTGAAGCCCCGGAAAATATGCAAACTACTAGGCTTCCCCTTGCCCCTCTAGTTGGCATGTAATGGATCTACTAGTATTTGTTGCCTGGAAAGGCGTGACTTGCACTTAGGATATATCTCCAGCACGACATGTTCATCTGAAGCCACGGGAAATATGGGAACTACTAGGCTTCCCCTTGCCCCTCGAGTCGGTGTGTAATGGATCTACTACTATTTGCTGCCACGAAAGGCGTGATTTGCACTTAGGCTATACCTCCAGCACGACATGTTCATCTGAAGCCCCGGGAAATATGCGAACTACTAGGCTTCCCCTTGCCCCTCTAGTCGGTGTGTAATGGATCTACTACTATTTGCTGCCACGAAAGGCGTGACTTGCACTTAGGCTATACCTCCAGCACGACATGTTCATCTGAAGCCCCGGGAAATATGCGACCTACTAGGCTTCCCCTTGCCCCTCTAGTCGGCATGTAATAGATCTCCTACTATTTGCTGCCTGGAAAGGCATGACTTGCACTTAGGCTATTCTTCCAGCACGACAAGTTCAACTGAAGCACCAGAAAATTTGCGAACTATTAGGCTTCCTCTTGTCCCTCTAGTCGGTATGTAATGGA
Source organism: Meconema thalassinum (assembly GCA_946902985.2). Classification (NCBI taxonomy): domain Eukaryota; kingdom Metazoa; phylum Arthropoda; class Insecta; order Orthoptera; family Tettigoniidae; genus Meconema; species Meconema thalassinum. Next base: position 200,228,189 of record OX336395.1, read on the forward strand.
TCTACTATTATTTGCTGCCTGGAAAGGCGTGACTTGCACTTAGGCTATACTTCCAGCACGACAAGTTCATCTGAAAACCCGGGAAATATGCGAACTACTAGGCTTCCCCGTGCCTCTCTTGTCGGTATGTAATGTATCTACTATTATTTGCTGCCTGGAAAGGCGTGACTTGCACTTAGGCTATTCTTCCAGCACAACAAGTTCATCTGAAGCCCCGGAAAATTAGCGAACTATTAGGCTTCCTCTTGTCCCTCCAGTCGGTATGTAATGGATCTACTACTATTTGCTGCCTGGAGAGGCGCGAATTGCCCTTAGGCTATACTTCCAGCACGACAAGTTCATCTGAAGCCCCGGGAAATATGCGAACTACTAGGCTTCCCCTTACCTCTCTAGTCGGTATGTAATGGATTTACTATTATTTGCTGCCTGGAAAGGCATGACTTGCACTTAGGCTATACTTCCAGCAAGACAAGTTCATCTGAAGCCCCGGAAAATTTGCGAACTATTAGGCTTCCCCTTGTCCCTCTAGTCGGCATGTAATGGATCTACTACTATTTGCTGCCGCGAAAGGTGTGACGTGCACTTAGGCTATACTTCCAGCGCGACAAGTTCATCTGAAGCCCCGGAAAATATGCGAACTATTACAGTATGCTTCCCCTTGCCCCTCTAGTCGGCATGTAATGGATCTCCTACTATTTGCTGCCGCGAAAGGCGTGACTTGCACTTAGGCTATACTTCCAGCGCAACAAGTTCATCTGAAGCCCCGGGAAATATGCGAACTTCTGGGCTTCCCCTTACCCCTCTGATGATGATTGAGTCTTCAGTCTTTTGACTGGTTTGATGCAGCTTTCCATGCATCCCTGTCCTAATCGCTTCATCTCTACATAGCTACCACACCCTACATCCGAGGCAATCTGTTTAACATGTTCTAACCTTGGTCTACCCTACAGTTCTTGTCCTCAGCCCTTCCTTCCATAACTAAGCTTGCTATTCCTGGGTGTCTTAGTATGTGTCCTACTAACCTATCTCTTCTCTTCATTAGCAGTCGGCAGAAACATCTCTCTTCTCCCACTCGTCTTAATACCTCTTCGTTTGTAAGGCTATCTACCCATGCCTCCCTGTCCTGAGCTAATCGCTTCATCTCTACATAGCTACCACACACTACATCCGAGCCAATCTGTTTAATATATTCTAACCTTGGTCTACCCCTACAGTTCTTGTCCTCAGCCCTTCCTTCCATAACTAAGCTTGCTATTCCTGGGTGTCTTAGTATGTGTCCTACTAACCTATCTCTTCTCTTCATTAGCAGTTGCCAGAAACATCTCTCTTCTCCCACTCGTCTTAATACATCTTCGTTTGTAACGCTATCTACCCATCTGATCTTCATCATTCTCCTGTAACACCACATTTCAAAAGCTTCAATTCTCCTCTTTTCTGCTGCACCATTAGTCCAAGTTTCACTTCCATATAGCGCCACGCTCCAGACAAAGGCTTTCAAAATTGACTTCCTAATACCTAAATCTATATTCGAAGTAAACAGATTCCGTTTTTGTAGAAATGCTTTCCTTGCCTGAGCCAACCTACTTTTTATATCCTCTTTGTTTCGTCCATCACTGGTTATTCTGCTTCCTAAGTAACAGAAGTCTCCTACTTCCTTCAGCTTTTCACCTGCCAATATGATCCCCATAGAGGTTTCTGATTTATTTCGGCTGCATTCCAGTATTTTTGTTTTACATTTATTAATTTTCATCATGAATTCTTTCTGTAAGACGGAGTCTATACCAGTCAAAAACTGATTCAACTCGTCAGGCTTATCGGCCAAGATGACGATGTCATCAGCAAATCTCAGAGTTGAAATTATTTCTCCTTGAATCATCACTCCCACTTTAAATTTTTCTCCAATTTCCTCTATTGCTTGTTCAATGTAATGATTGAAAAGTATGGGTGATAAGTTGCAGCCTTGCCTTACACCTTTCTGAATACCAGCTTCTCTCCCATGTCCTTCAGCTCGAATGACTGCCGTCTGGTTTCTGTATAGATTGTATCACCCTCCTATCCCTGTACTTTATTCCAATAGATTTCAAAATGTCAAACAATTTAGTCCAATCAACGTTATCAAAAGCCTTTTCTAAGTCTACAATTGCCATGAATGTTCTCTTATCTTTCCTTATTCTACCTTCTAAAATCAGTCTGAGACTTAGTACAGCTTCCCTTGTTCCTAAATTTCTCCTGAAACCAAACTGGTCTTCACCCAACTCCGATTCTATCTTGTAAATTATTCTAGACAGGATCTTTGAAGCATGAGTAACCAAGCTGATTGTACGGTAATCTTCACATCTGTCAGCTCCCACTTTCTTTGGTATAGGGATGATAATATTCTTCTTGAAATCAGGGGGTACCTCACCTGTCTCATAAATCCTACACACCAAGTGAAATAACCTGATCAGACCTTCATCTCCTATGCAGCGTAGCAACTCTATCGTATATCATCTATGCCTGGTGCTTTGTTCCTGTTTAAGTCTTCCAATGCTCTGTCAAATTCTGATCTCAATATTAAATCACCTTTTGCATCCTCATCAATTTCCTCCTCCCTTTCCATTACACGATTCTCAATCTCCTTTCCCGTATACAAACACTCTAAGTAAGCTTTCCATCTCTCAACCTTTTCTTCCCTATCTGTTACAGGCTTTCCATTTGTGTCCTTAATATTACAGCACTTAGTCTTCTTTTCCCCAAAAGTATTCTTAATCCTTCGATAAGCTGTGTCTACTTTTCCTAATTTCAGACAATTTTCTATACCTGCAGATTTCCCTTTCAAGCATTCTTTATTCGCTTCCTTGCACTTCTTGTTAACCTCATTTCTCAGACGTCTGTATTCTGCTTTCCCCTTTTCATCTCTTACATTCTTGTGTTTCCGCCTTTCATCCATCAATTCTAGTCTATCCTGAGTGATCCACGGTTTTCTACCTATTCTTTCTTTCCTACCAATGTTTTCTTCTGCGGATTTGTTATTTCATTCTTCAAAAGTGCCCTTTTGTCTGCAATTGAAGTTTGTTTAGCGTTTTTCATTAGTCCTTCCTTTATACTCTTCTTGAATCTTTCGTTTACATCCTTTACTTTCAGTCTATTGCCCACCTTTTTGGCTTTTGACTTTTCTTCAACTTTAATCAGCATTTCATTACAACCAGATTGTGGTCAGAGTTTATGTCAGCACCAGGATATGTTTTACAATCCAAAATCTGGTTTCGAAACCTCTGCTTGACCATGATGAAGTCGATTTAGTAACGCTCTGTATCTCCTGGTCTCATCCATGTGTATGTTCTTCTATTGTGGTTATTGATTAAGGTGTTAGCTATGACCAACTCATACTCGGTGCAGAATTCCATCAGCCTGCTTCCTCGATCATTCCTTTCACCTAATCTGAAATGTCCTACTATCTTCCCTTCTCTCCCTTTTCCTACCACAGCGTTCCAATCTCCCATTACTATAACATTTTCATCACCCTTGATATACCTCAGAATTTCATCTATTTCTTCGTAGACCTTTTCAACATCCTCATCATCAGCTTGACTGGTAGGCATATAGACTTGTACCACTGTGGTGCACGTAGGTTTAGTATTGATCTTGGCTACAATAATCCATTCACTATATTGCTCATAATATTCCACCCGTTGTCCAAGTTTCCTACTCAATATGAGACCAACCCCTGCTTGTCCATTGTTTAATTTACGGTAGTGCTAATGAACCTATAGTCTCCTGACCAAAAGTCCTGTTCTCCCTGCCATCGCATTTCACTAATCCCAACCAAATCCAACCTCAACCTATCCATTTCCCTTTCTAAGTTTTCTAACCTTCTACTTCCTAGCAGACTTCTAACATTCCATGCTCCGATCCGTAGAATGTCAGATTTCCTCTTTGTCACTTCTGTGGTGTTAACCCCCTCTCGAATAGTCCCCACCCGGAGATCCGAACGGGGGACTAGTTTACCTCCGGATTGAAATTTTACAAGGGAGGAGGCCATCATCACATGTAATTATGCATAGAGAGGTGCATATCCTCGGGAATAGCATTACGGCTGTAGTTTCCCGTTGCTTTCAGCCGTGCAGCAGAACGCAGTGTAGCCATTAGTTGGCATATATTATCAATATCGCAACCGTTTATAAGACTAGTAAAGATTTGATTTATTCTGAAAGGCTGCTACTCCCTTTCAGAATAAGTAAAGAGCAATTCTACTAACAAAGATACTAACCTTCTACTAACAATTAAATACCAAAATTCTACTAACGAAAAAAATACTCAAGTTCCACCAACAACAAATACTACCACTAAAACATTCTGTCACCAGGCACACTCACATGCACCCTCACACATCACAGTCTAATGAAACAATGAACTATAACTAATAAACAATGTAACTGCCACCAGACACACTCACATACCACAGTCTAATAGATCAATGACATATATCTAATAAACAAACTAACTACATACTTATAACTAATTACATACTTACTGTACAGTAATTTGAATTGACAATATTTACACAACGCAAGTTAGATAGAAGTAAATACTTACAAAACGTAATTTATATATATATAAGGTCATATTTGGTTATAATTTTAGCATTTTTGTTTAAATTGAGGCGTCGTTAACGATGTATGTGTTATCTGCGTCGAGTTTGAAACACAGGATTTCCGAATAGTGTACCGGTAGTAGATATATTTTTCTTTCTTTTCCATGAACAGGCAGATAGCAGGTTTAGATGACCTGATTCCAAGCAAGAACTGCATCTCAAGGCTATGATACTGAATGAATGTTGAAAATTGTAATGTACTGTAGCTCTCTGACAGTTTGTATGATATGTGTGTGGTGTATTATCGCCGATCACGTTTTGGCACTAGAGACGTTTACTGTATGTTAGTGATACTCTACGTATCCCAAAAATTCATGTCATATTTCACAGTTTTTTAGATCATATTTTATAGTTTATAGGTCATATTTAGGTAGATTTTAGGGCATATTTGCCCAGAGGCAGAAAAGAATTTAAAAGAAGTAGGAATTACATACAACGATATTCAGATGCATACGTCCCTTAAGATGAAACTAAAAGAACTCCAGAGCTTCCAGGAAAAGCCTAAACTAATAACAGGCAAGACGTGGACTGAAGCCAGGAAGCAGCAGCATCAAGAACACATGAGGTGTTACTGGGTGAATGTTAAAGCTCGAGGAAGAGAGCAGTTGAATTAACGTGGTCAAGAAGGATAAGAAGAATACCCTCAAGTCGGCATGTAATTGATCTACTACTATTTGCTGCCGCGAAAGGCGTGACGTGAAGTTAGGCTATACTTCCAGCACGACAAGTTCATCTGAAGCCCCGGGATGTATGCGAACTACTAGGCTTCCCCTTGCCCCTCTATTCGGCATGTAATTGATCTACCGGTACTACTATTTGCTGCCGCGAAAGGCGTGACGTGCACTTAGGCTATACTTCCAGCAAGACAAGTTTATCTGAAGGCCCGGGATATATGCCCCCCTAGTTGGCATGTAATGGATCTACTACTATTTGTTGCCGCAAATAACTTGTTACGTCATCGTCATCAGAAACCAATAAGGAGAGAGTTCATTCATCATTGTCAAACGTTTCATTATTGTCATTCCGTGGCCAGCTACCGCACGGTGAACTTCATAAGGCAAGCATTGTGGCTTTATCGCAGACTTTGTCCTAATAATCACCGTCTCCAATTTGTCCTGTCAATCCATAACTGTTTTTCTTGTATTTGATGCCAGTTCTTTTCTCTAGCTTCAAGGTCCTTGTAAAAACACTGGCATTGGGTTGCGCACACATGAGGATGACTTTCCAGTGGTGTGAAATGTAGGCTACTCCTATACCATGTGCTAGTTCATTATTGTGTGTACGCCTGACGTGTTAATGTACTGTATGTCTCCCTGGCGAGTGGTTAAATTAAAATGAAAGTGTGCTTAATACAATGGCCGAATAAGAAAGTTCATAGCCAGAGAAGAGAAATCATATCAAATGAAATTAATTAATTAATTAATTTTAAAACTTCTAAGACTGCTTAAGAAATATATGCTAGGCATAGGTTATCATTTCTTCCGATTTTGCAGCATTATATTTTATGAACAAAATTTTGTGTTTATTTCAAACTAAACGTTATTTGTTTTATTTTGAATAATAAATGTAACACATTAAATCACGCCATTCCAGGTGTTTTCGTTTCAAACAACAGGCATTATCTGATACGGGCAGAGTCGATGTAGTTAATTGTCTCGCTCTCTCTCCCAGCCCACCACATGCTATCCCTCCCTCGCGCCGACAGCGCCCTCACTCAGGGTTTCAGTTGAACTTGCAGTGCAATATGATCTTTGATGGAAGGGGTACTCCATCCCCACAATATATAAATCACACTCAAACTATAAATACATGAAGGAAGGGGGAGAGATTAAAAAAAAAAAAAAAGGGTTTGTTTCAGCACCGTGCAGATTTCAAAAATCTCTCTGGGGAATAAGAGGTAGGCATTGTTCCATCCCTAGTATTTCTCTGCAGGCAACACATTATCCGTAAGTACTACTACGTGGAATAAGATAAGTACCAACTACATTGAAATATTATGTGGATAACATTACTCTCACCTGAATTCCTGTCTGTCATTCTTTAAGGTAAAAGTAGAAGTCTACATTCTAATAAATCGTGTAACCATCAAAGTTGGGTATAGGGGAGAGAAACGCAAACCCCGGTGTATTAGGAGGATGGGAACAGTTCAGGAAGCAAGGCTCAAATATCACACAAAGTATTCTTTAACCAATTATTATTCAAATAGAATATTTAATTGATAACATTAAAAAAAAACTGAAAAGACACCACTTTGCATTGGAAATGCTCCTGTGGAATGTCTCAACTTGTTTGTCCATGTCCATGTGGAAAGTCTCCCATCGCAGACATAATAAAATTCAGTTGTTTCCTTTGTGTTCTTGTGCAGACCAGCTCACTGGAAGGTCTATCAGAGATTTTTTCGACAATGCTGGAAAAAGGAAAATTATTCAATGTCAGTGTTACCAGTACTGTGACTAAAAATTTGAAAAATTCTTGTGTCATTTAGTAGCACTGAATGAGATATGAACGAATGATAAAATTTTCTATAGTACATAAATTAGTCAAACTACCTTATCAAATGATGAAAAATAAATCACGAAATGATTTAGTAATAGATGTTTACTCTCTGCACACCATAACCCACCTGCCATACCATTTTTATAACACGACTTATATACCGTAGGTAAAAGTTCAACCTTGTCCGCCACTATGCGCGTGAATTATTATCAAAGATAGTATTGCCAACACTGCGCTTGTGGTATTACTCAATGCTTTTTGTCAACAGTGACTTGCTAGCTTCCCGCGGCCAAGGCAGCACCTCAACCCGACCATTCTAACCTTCGTTTTGTCCAATCCAATGCAGCCCCAAAACATGACGTGGCCTCCTCAATGCTTCACTGTTGGTAGTATATTTTTGCTTTCCAGTAATGTATTTGGTCTTCTCCAAACAAACTGTCAATCATCAGATACAAGCATGTTAAATTTACTTTCATCCGAAAATAAAATAGTCTTCCAGAAGTCTTGTCCCATGTTTATATATTCCTTAGCGAATGCCAACCTCTTCTCTCGGTTTATCTCACTTATTAAAGGCCTCTTTCGCGCTGCCCTACCATTAAGCATCATGGAGCCGATTCCGGATAGTTTGAGGTGTAACCATCTTCCCGGAACGTGAGGCAAGCTGTTGCCCTAGTTCAGCTGAACTAATTCAAGGGTTCTCTAAGGCTTCACGAACCAATTGGCGAGATTCACGTTGCGAAATCACCGGTTGTCGTCCCCGTCACTTTGCAATATCGGTCGATCCCGTCTTGAACTTGTTAATAATATACTGGACAGTTGCATGAGTTCGTTTCACCAGCTTCCCAATCTTCCAATAGCTGAATCCTTGTTTAAATAATGAAACGATGTGGTCTTTGCAGGCGGCACTCAACTCTTGTGATTTCCAATCGATGTTGTACCACTGTCGGATGTAAAAGGTCTCCTCTAAGAACACTAAGGTGAGTCGACCTTCGTTTTGTCGTCACGCCCTAAGACTGGGGAAAGGGCGTGTAACAGTCCAATGGTTACAGACATTGGAAACGTATGAATACTTTCTTTGCCTACGAATATGCCTTTTGTTCCATTAATGTGTTCACATTACTAGAATATGTTTGTGTGTAATATACTACCATAAGCTATGGAATACCATAATGCTGCAAGACAAATTATAGATACCAACAGGATAAAATGTACAGTAACTTAGCGTATGAATACTTTTTTTTACCCACTGTATATGCTTCCTGGATTTAACGAGATTCTGTGGACTGAATCATTTGATAGCCTCAAGCAGGTGTGTTGGTCAGTGGAACTTCGCGAGATGCCTTAGTGCAATACTATGCATGCATGTGCTTCTAATTCCCGGATGAGTTTTGACTGAGAAATCCACTTAAAAAAGTCTCAATTTTGCAACAAGGTGAACCGTTTTTAACCATCTGATGCAATATTTGTTTCAAAAGAGAGTGAAAATAGAAATACCGGTACCATAAGGAGATTTATGCTTACTTGTCAAGGTAAGGCTATGGGCATGTTGCTTAAACACAGAAAACTGATAAAGTAAATGAACAAAGTAAGGTCATGTAAAGCTGGGATCCTGTGTCTCATCTATCAAACCAGTAGTTGTATCCCCTAGGGATGGGAAGATGAGCCACTAAACTGTTCAAAGGGGATACCAAAGTGCATTATTTTAATGTACATCTACCAAGACATGACAGTTTTGCCATTCTGCTAGCTGGCATTACTTATGTCTAGCACTGAATCCCAGCTAGCAAGACTTACAATTTGCTCTAGATTGAGAGATTGAATCTTGGGCAACTTATATGTTGAGAGAGAAAAAAGAAAAAAAAAGCAATACAGGAAAAATAAAGTCTCTCCGTCACAAAAAGAGTAAAACAGATAAGTTACATAGCTTCTTTATTGCTACTTGTACTAATGTTGCAGTATTTTGTATACAGTTATAAATAGAAATGAATTATTCTTTTAGTATTTACATATGACTTAAAGAAGAAGAATTGTGAACAGAAAAATTATTTAATGTAGGCTAATTGTATTAAACACTATATTTCTTAATATACGGTACTGTTACTGTATAAAATATATTGCAGCTATAAAAAATCAAGTCCTTTCGGATACAAAGTGATTGTACCTATTTGCAGGTGGAAGTGGGTAGTTATACACTAATAGATAATTGAACGGGAAGCAAACCATGTTAATCCATGTTGACCACTGTCAGTTAATGTTGCCTTTTTTTAATAATATAATTATTACAAATTCTATAACAGCCTTCACAATGACACAAGTTATCAGATCGTTCCACACAAGGCTATGTCGCAAAGGCCCAAAGTGAATCAATAACAATAAAGCCGTCATGTCTGCCCTACACATCTTGAACTGATTAAATGTCATTTCAAATTAATTCTCTCAAATATGTACGTCCGTATTTGTAATCTTCTTCACCAAGCTTAAGTTCCCTGAACATCGCCAACACCACTTCTATTTCGTCACGTTTGTCCAATATCCAGATTTTGCCACAATACACTGCAACTGATCATTTTTAGGGCCTAAGGAGTTTTATCCACAGTTGGATGGCTATGTTGTGGTGATAGGCTACATCAGGGATTCTTCATAACCAAATGCTCATTTCGCCACAGCATTATGATTTCTAGTTTCAGAGCTGCTATTTATTATTACATCATTTTTGCCCTTATGGATAGTGTTTGAACTTAAATATCTCATGATGTCACAATTTTCACTTCTTTCCCTTCTTCTTCTCTTCCCAAAATATCTTCATCCTTTGACTGTGCTCCTGTTTCCTTTGTTCCGTCCACAATGTTCCTATCTTCTTCCTTTCACTTACTAAAAATTTGGCATTCTTAATTTTGTTTCTGAAATTTTCTCTGTCTTCTATCATTTGCTTGTTGATCCCTAATTGCTTCAAGTCGTCTTCTATTTCATAATACCAATTTGTTTTCCTTCTTGAACTGTTTACTACATCAAAGATTTTCTTTGTAAGTCGTTTATTGTTCATTCTCTGTATGTGCCCGTAGAAAGTTAGTCTGCGTTTTCTAATGATATCTGTGTGTTCATATAGCTCTTTGGTAGGTCTTTTCATCCATATCCCATCTCTGTGTACTGCTACAAATATATTTCTCAGAATTTTACATTCAATTTTTTCTGTTTCTATGATGCCAGATGCTCCAATTGTGGTCGTTTCTGACGCATACAATGCTTTTGGTAATACGACTGTTTTGTAGTGTCTAAGTTTGGCTTGTCTTGATATGCTTTTCTTATTAAAATGTGACCATGTAAGTTTGTATGCTTTCTGGAGTTTTTCCGTTCGTTCTATGTTAGACACCTTGTTTGATCCTCCTATTTGTAAAATTTTTCAACTCTTTGTATGGATCCATATATGGTATGCATGATTTGTACATTGTTGGTGTGTCGTTCCATGTATTGGGTCTTCTCATAAGATATCTGTAAACCTGTTTTAGCAGCTATTTCACGTAATCGTTCCAGTGCTTCCTTTGTATTATTGATGAGTAAGGCTACGTCATCTGCAAATGCCAGACATTTTATGATTGTTTTTGTTTTGCGGGTTCTTCCTAGCTGTATTCCTTTAACTTGTTCCTCCCACTGCTTAACAATTTTGTCTAAGACCATGTTGAACAAGATTGGTGGGAGGCCGTCTCCTTGTTTGACACTTGTGCGTATATGAAAGGGTTCTGAAATTTCACCCATGAACTTAACTTTAGAGGTGGTGTCCGTGAGCGTTAGTAGTATAAGTGCCCTGTTTTTTTTTTGTCAATGCCATATTCTTCCAGTACTGCAAAGAGCGTTTGTCTATCAATGCTGTCGTATGCTTTTTTCAAGTCCACAAAGGTAACTAAAGTGTTTTTGTCTGTCTGACTTTCAGTAGTGTTCTCAAGTTCCAGATCTGTTCGATGCATGATCTCCCTTTTCTGAAGCCTGCCTGGTATTCTCCTATTCGTGGATCTGCTTGTTGTTCTAGTCTGTTCAATAACACTTTAGAGAATATTTTGTAAGTGACTGGCACTAGAGAAATACCTCTGTAATTATTTGGATCTGACTTATCGCCCTTTTTATGTAATGGGTGGATCAATGCACATTTCCATTCCTCTGTGATCCTAATGTCTGTGATGATCTTATGAATTGTTTTGGTGATGTTTTTATCTTGAAGCTTCCATACTTCAGCAATACTGCCATTGTATGATCTCCTCTATTGTTGGTGGGGTAGAATCGGGATTGGTTTGGTTTTTTGGAAGGTCAATTTCTCCTTGGGTTCTGTACAATTGAGATGATTATTAAAGTATTGTTTGAGAATCGTTCAGTTTTCTTTCGTGTTCGTTTCCAGGGACTCATCTGTTCTTCAAAAGCAGAGGCTAGGAGGCTGATAACCCTTAATATTTTCTTTGAATGTTCTGTAAAAATTTCTTGTGTTATTTCTCTTCAAATCTTCTTCAATTTCCTTTAGCCTGTTGTTGTCGTATGCTCGTTTTTCTCTTCTGATTTCCTTTGAAGATTGTTTTTGAACTTCGTGAAATTCCTTCCATGTTTCGGATGTTCTGTTACTGCTGAACTTCATCCATGCCTGTGTTCTTCTCTCAGTGGCTTGATCACAAATTACGTTCCACCACCATGTTTTCGTTTTCTAGGAGGTTGCACCCAACGCATTGCTTTTTGAACTGTGGTATTTATAAGATATCATGTAGTTCCACTTTCCATCGTCTGTACCATCCTACAGGTTCGGCCTGCTCCAATGATGTCATCTTTTCAACCTGTCTTTGGACGACCTATTACCTGTAGTATCTCCCAATACGCAAGTTAGAAAACTCTGTTACAAACATACTCTTCTGCTCGTGCGAAATATCCTCCCCATTAAGTTGTCGTCCTTTATGGACCTGCCAAAATCTTTCGCATCAATTTGCCAGTACATTGTATTCTTCCCGAGTATCTGACTCGCGAACGTAAAATGTTCTCTATAAGTGACTGAGAAGTTGTCCACACTTTACAACTATCTAATAATCTACTGTAATGTTATATGCATCTTGTCAATATTATTACAATTTTGTAAATAGTCGATGCCGAATGACAGAAGTGTACCTACAGATAAATATAGAGCTACTACAACAATTTCAACTTTCAAGAGTGAGTGGGACATCTTATACAAAGCAAATAGCGCCCCTCCTGGCCTTAGACTCTTCATGAAAACCCCAATTACATACTCAGACTTCTAGTCGAAACACGTTAACATCGGAGCCTATCATGAGAATTCATAAATCGTGTGTGTGGTTTTAAAATTAAGTTTAAAATGGCAGCTATGTATTGAATCCATTCGAAATGAGCGCCAATTAGTGTGAGCGTGCATGATTTATGAGACATTACGCAGACGGACAACTACAGTAGAGAGGAAAACCTCATAAGTTATGGAGATGAGCACATAAAAGTATATTATCGACATCTGAATTCATGGAATTATTATCTGTATTTTTATTTAAGCATGTAGTGAACTACCGGTACTTTATCGTCATTATTTTCAATAAAGTAAGAGAAGGAAGCTTGTAGTTTTATGTGACGGTTAATCTCGAGATCGTGAGCCATGGGACCTCCATTTTACGTGGAATTTACAGGGCATATAGCAATGAAAATTTATACGGTTTCTTAAAATTTACGAGAAAATACTTGGATGTGTTTGCGAGTGCTTACATATGTTAACAAACATTTTCAATTTAAATCTAAATTATGTTCCCGGATCAGTGATGAACATATAACTTACATTCTGAGGGTGGCAGTGTCGAACCTATCTCCAAACATTTCAACACCGTCACTTCAAGAGAAGTCCCAGACCTCTAACTAATTGGTTAAGCTTATCCAAAGTTACTGTATATATATTATGGTGTTTGAAGCCATTTTCAGTGTCGCCTTATTAAACGAAAGTTTGATACTTTTCAGTCGGTCAACACGATTGTACCCAAATGAGATGGGTTGTCCCTAATCCAGAAAAAAATTTACATGAGATTATATAATAATATCGTATGGCCTCGGGTGCCGGGTGCAAGCTTTGTAATTTGACACCCAGAGGGTAGCTTGCATGTCGTATTTCGTTGTTCCTTAAAGCACTATGAAAGTCAAAGAGGTTAGAAATCTAAGCTCCTTGAACACTATAGCGAGATTAATAAATCATTATCAGATCCATTACCGGTACACTTAGGCTTTAAAATTTGTCTGAAAGTATGGGTGAAAATATTTACAATATGTACACCTATTTAGTTGCAGTATTAGTTGAAGTAATTCAACTAGTCGGTATTTGTTAGTTATAGTTAAAGCCCTGCGGGGATATCCGCAACATTTTTCATCGTGCGGATATGGAGACAGAAAAGTATGGAGGTCCTCGATTCACACCCCGACCCAGAACACTGGAACCGGGAAATGAAGAAGAGGAGAAGATATCATATTTTTTCCGTTTTTTTTTTTTTTTTTCATGACAAATGTAAGATGATTATTTAAGCTACTCTCATTCAAATTACGTCATTAAGCATGATTAACACTCCGAACTGAAAAGGGTTGCAATTCTGGCTGTATAACATTCATTTTAAACGTAGCACTTGACATACAAAGCCTAATAGAATGACTTTCTCATCAAATGTGTTATGCTCTATCTAATTTAAAATATTATACTAATGCCAGTAGATTCGCATAACAAACGCGCAGATGTCGTGCGGATGAGGATAACGTTTTGTTTATCCACGCAGGGCTCTAGTTTTGATAAAATACTGGAAGTGGTGATTGACTTCCAAACTTGCTTGTTTAGGGTGAATATGTGATGGTAGGCAAATGGTCAGTTCAGGTTGTATTGTGCAGACTACTTATCTGATTAAGTCTTGCACTGTCCTGTCGAGAGCATTTATCATTGTTACTATCTACTCTCAACTGGGGGGAGCTTCCTGTGTGCCAGGGCTCTTATAACTGGGCATTTACCCTCTCGCATTCTCTGTGTTCTTCCTACAAATGTGACTGTGTGTGGTCAAGTCTAGTCTCCCTAATATGGTGTATGATACTGTAGTCAGGATAATCTTCAACTATTAAAGACCTGGTTTCATTTTCACCACGAATAAGCTAAGTAGTCCTCTTTAAGCGCAAACGGTCTAATGAGAATGCCCCGGCACCTTTAATACCGGCCTCGGTTTACTAAAGAAAAAGATGCATCGAACAGCCTGATCCAATACCACGTTTCCCTTATTAATCCCTCCTCATTTGTGTACAATAGTGTTGACCGACTGAAATGCATCAAACTTTCGTTATATATATTGTTTACATTGTTTGTATTGTGGAATAGCCGTGTGAGAGGTTGGTGATAGAAGAAGGGGGCACCTGGGTGTGTGGATGTATTTGTGTGTTAGGGGAAGACAGGAGGGGGTGGGGGATTAATGTGGCCCATGGTTCGTTTAGGAATCTGCCATTCGGCCCGCCCACACTCCTGCGCTAGGTGATCGCAACTCAATCTGTTATTTGATAGTGTAATCGGGTTAAATTATATGGTGCAAAACTGAACCATGAATTTGGTTAGATGAATAATTTATGCCTTTGAGATAATTAGAGGTCAAGGATTTATGAAACATGTAACGTAGTATGAGATTTAGTAGTTAGTTCATGAAGGGAATTCCGTGAAAGAGGAAAGTATTACAAAGTATGCTATGATGGATGAAAATTTTTATAATGTGGCAGGAACATGTTAAGCACACGATGAAACATTTACGATGTTATAAAAATCACATGAATAAAGTAAATGATTAAGACGAGGAATAAAAATATTGAAAGTGAAATTTACGATGCGTAAATTAATAAATTATAAACTTATATCACATTTTAATAATACTGAGATCTAACTGACCAGATTATATTTTTCTTCATTATTAAATAATTCTTTTCGATGAATTCGCTTTGACATGATGGAACACAGGTGTGTTACGAATTTAATACAAGTGAAGGGATAAGTTAGAATAAAATGAACTTATCAGATGACATCATATTTGATAATAGGCCTGAAGCAGTGTGACACCTGAATATTTTTGTGCATATTTTTCGTGAGCTAATAGTGAAATTCTTGTAGATAAGGGCATATTAGTGTTAGAAAGGTTTTGCAACATTAACGATAAATGTAGAGGTGTCGCAATTTTTGTTTCGTTTAACATACTGTATTTCTGTCAGTATGCTTTATTGGAAACAAGTTGTTCATGAATCAGCAATGGATTGGATCACGCCAAAACGGCTAACGTAGACGCAATGTCACTAGCATTATTATATTCATGTAGATCTTAAGACTTCTTCGAGGGAATTTATTGGACCAAAGAGTGGGATGCTTCTTTATTATTTCAGGAGGGTATTTAGTTAGGCTTTAAAAATTAACATCATTTCCCAACATAAAAGTAGGCTAGGGACTTTTTTATGGATTATAATGAATACTACTACAGAACTGGCACATGATACATAAACTAACAGGAAAAAAATATTTTAAAAATATAATATTTTGTGGTGGTGGTGATAAGTAGTACAGTATAATGGACGTAATATTCAGGCCATTTTCCCATAGTAATAATGATAATAATGAATAGGGAAACGGCTATTTACTAACTACAGTACTGACACATGTAATTTACAAATGAATTGAAAAATATGATTAGAAATAGGAGTAAGTAAAATAGAAGACACTGCCTAGGGCCTATATCTCATTGGCTGTTAGAAAAGTAGAGACCAATAGTGTCGTCGTTTGTTGCATAGCACCGTAGGAAAACAATCAGAGCACTCTGGAAAACATTGGTTGTACCGAGCTCCTGAGGTAGCAATAGTGTCATTTATCGCCACATACCGCTGAAGGATAAGGAACGGAATAAATGAAAGTACATTGGATTGGAATCCGGGCTAGCCATAGGAAACAACATTTGAAAGCACCAACGCTTATTGCAGCTGATAACCTCAATGTACTGCACCAACACCATCAGACTTATACAGAGGCATACTACTTTCATCATGATAAACTTAACTGTTTTAAGGGGCCTAAGAGATCTTTTTGCACTAATTACTCCCCATGACAGCAATTTATAAGCAGCGCAAGATGTAACTATTTTCGCAATTCTGCACCAGAACACTGGTAGGGGCGACGTGTTGCAGCCCGCAATTGACTTATTAAAATATTCTTACGCTACTACGGACGTGAATGGTTCTAGGGCCTTAAAACGTGGGTTTCAAGTTCATTTTGTCTGTTATTTTAAATGTTGGGAATGGAGAGGGTTGTCCAAAATATCAAGTGGACAGTATTACCAGCAAGGTTTCAAAGGGTAAGTGTGTAAAATTTGGTGCAATTAGGTGAAATGGTGTAGATTTGTGCTACAGGGCCTAAATGCAGGGAATGGAGTGGTCTGTCCGAAATTTCAAGTGGACAGTGTTACCCACAGGATTCCAAAGGGTAAGTATACAAATTTGGGTTCAGATCAGTAAAACGGTGTAGATTTGTATAAATAACAGACAGACAGAAAAATATTGAGCTATATCTATATATATATAGATGTGCATGTGATGATTTGAATACAATAAATCATGATTTATGATATTATTTTACGTATGGATCTTAGGGTAGTTTTGATCATTTTCATTCCGACGTGCATTTCGAATTGGTTCCTAACTTAACCTCTCCGCCCGACGAAACCCACTCTACTCTGCACCAGCTTGGAAGCATATCATATATAACGATTTTAAGACAGGTATATGCAAATGGGGGTATTTTCCCGGTGGGATATTGTACAATTGCAGAAAATTACCAACACTAACATCAAACACAATATACACTAGTCACGATTTGGGAACTAAGGTAATTACATCGTAGTAATATTTACATCAAATTTCAATCTTAAGTTAAACACATCAATATGTTTGGGGAAAGCTCAAAGACTGTGACAGGTAATGAGTTCCTCACATCATCCTCATGTTTTGTGTGTAAAGGGATCCTGTGAAGAGTAACTTCAGTCATCAGCCACTGGTATGCAGCCGAAGACAGACACAGTATAAAAGGATTGAAAACTTCAGCGCACCAATGAATTAACTAGAATCGCAATTATGTCGTATCATGTGCTTCTTATGAGAGTCAACACGTGTGAATGTCTTGTTACAAGGGAAACAAAAGAAATGTTTCCTATCTGAATGTACAATAGAATGACCTTTCAAGCCTGAAAAATATTTATACGATTTTCCACATATAGAACAAGTATGATTTCTATCCGACGTGTGAACACTCTGATGTCTTTGCAATTGTAAGCCAGCTCTGAATGATTTTTGACATGTACGACATTTGTAAGCTTTTTCCGAATGTTCTATGTTGATATGTCGTTGCAGTAGGCTGGGTGCAGAAAATGCCTTCCCGCACGTTAGACAAGAGTGATTCTTCTCTGTGCTGTGAGTAAGCAAATGTCTCTTGAGGTTTCTTAGTGCATTACATGAATGTGCACAAATGGCACAAGAATAGGATTTCAATGCTAAATGTACAGATTGATGTTCCTTAAAATTACTTCGCTGAGCGAATTTCTTTCCACAAATGGTACAGGAGTAAGGTCTATCTCCAGAATGAATTACCATATGCACAGTAAGATTATTTTTTGTCGTGAAAGATTTAGAACAAATTGAGCAAGTATGTGGCCTCTGCCCGTCATGCAAATCCATGTGCTTTCTATAATTTTCGATATTAGAGAATTTCCTTTGGCAGATTGAACATGGAAATGGGCATCCATCTACAGAACCTAACTTGAGATCTTCCGATGTATTATTTGACAATTCCTGCTGAATCGTATCCCCGGATTGTTGTCCTTCAGAATTTCTCCTCGATATCAGACTCCGAGCACTGGAAAAGATAATTTAAAGTTAATAAAGTTTTGTATTATATACTCTTAGAAGCTTAACTTAACACAAAAGGAAGTGCTGATTTTAGCCACAGACCATGATCCAAACTCTGGTGCCGAGCTTTTTTTTATAAGTGATGAGCTGGCACATTTGGTAATAAGAAGAATCACTCTAAATACTAATAGTAGATCCATACAATGAATTAATTTATTTGCCAAAGATATTTTGTTGATACAAGAAATCATGACATACTTAATTAAAATACTGTACTATCCCGATTGCTCAGGACATGTGTTTTAGTGGTAGGCAACTCCTGGTTCCGGAAGAAAGAAAGCCACAAGGTAACGTGGTACAGCAGTGATTTAACAAAGAAATCTTTGGTAGATTACATGCTGTACGACTGGGAAATGAAGAGAAGCGTCAGAGATATCAAGGTAATACCATCAGAGGCCTTAGATAGCGACCACAGAATACTTGTAATGAACTTGGGAGTTGTTAAGGATAGCAAGAGGACAGAGTACCAGGAAAGGAGAATCAAAGTATGGAAACTCAAGGAAAAGGAAGTAAAGGAAGAATTCCAGAAGATAATAAGGGAAAGGATGCCAACAGACAATCCTAAGACAGGGGAAGAGGAATGGAAGCAATTCAAAAACACAATGGGGGAAGCTGCAGTGGCAGTATGTGGAAGAACAAGCAACAGAAAGCGGTGTAAAGAGACACCATGGTGGAATGAGAGAGTAAAAGAAGCTGTGGGAAGGAAGAACAAGGCTTTCAGAGTGTGGTTCCAGGAAAGAACTGATCTGACAAGGGAAGATTATAAGATAAAGAAGAAAGAAGCAAACAAGATTGTCGCAGAGGAGAGGAAGAAGTGGATGGTAATGTGGACAGAGATGATGGAGGAAGACAGCAGAGGAAATAAGAAAGTACTTTATGGGATGGTCAAAAGTAAGAGAAGAGGTCTGCGAGAGGATGTGGTAATGATGGACAAAAGCGGAAATGAGGTACACAACAAAGAGGCACTCAAGACAGTGTGGAAAGAGTACTTTGAGGATTTGCTGAATCCAAATCGTCATAGGGAGGAAGACAATGTATTGGAAGATGGAGAAGACAACACAGGAATGGAAAAGGACCTGACTTGGAGAGAACTGGAAATGGCTATAGACAAGATGAAAGGAGGAAGGGCACCAGGTGTGGATGAAGTGAGTGTTGAAATGGTGAAGGCAGCAGGGGAGGTTGGGAAACAGTGGCTGTACCGTGTGATGAGGGTGATATGGAAGGAGAAAAAGACCCCAGAAGATTGGAAGAAAGGATTAATTGTCCCAATATTTAAGAAAGGAAGCAGAAAGGAGTGCAGAAATTACAGGGGAGTCACACTCATACCTCACTGTGCCAAGATATATGAAAAGATATTAGAAAGTAGAATACGAGCCAAAGTGGAGAGAAAATTGAGAGAGGAGCAGTATGGATTCAGACCTGGGAGATCAACAGTGGATCTCATATTTTCAGTGAGACAGCTCCAGGAACACCACTACGAATTTGGAGAGGATCTGCTGATGGCCTTCCTGGACATCGAAAAGGCCTATGATAGTGTGTGTAGGGAGAAGGTTTGGAAAGCAATGGAAAACATGGGAGTGGAAAAAGAGACTGTAGGCAGAGTGAAGGAGATGTATTGTGGAAGTGTGAGTAGTGTGAAAGTTGGAGGGGAAAGAACAGACTGGTTCAGACAAATGAGTGGCCTGAAACAGGGTAGTGCACTGTCACCCCTTCTCTTTATTGTGGTTATGGACGAGGTAATGACACGGATAGCAGGAAAGATAGGAGAAGATAAGATGAAAGCAATGGTGTTTGCAGATGATCTCATGGTCTGGGGAAACAAGGAGGAGGAAATTCAGGAGCAACTGAAGGCTTGGGAAGAAACAGTGGGAGAGTACGGATGGAAGTTCAACATCAGTAAATGTGAGATCCTGTTAACGACCAGGAAAAAGGACAGACCAATGAGTGGGATAACACTTGGAGGTGGACAGCTGGAGAAGGCGGAAAGTCTCAAGTACTTGGGAAGTATAGTGGAGGAAAATGGGAGAAATGACAAAGAGATTACGGAACGTGGCAGACAGGCAGAAGCATTTCTGAGAAGCATTAGGAGCTTAGTGTGGAATAAAGATGTCCCACAAAAAAGCAAGGAAGTGTTATACAGAAGCTACTATATCCCGATACTGACCTATGCTTCAGAAACGTGGACAATGAAGAAAAGAGACATAAGCAGAATACAGGCAGGTGAGATGAAGTTCCTGCGAAGTAGGATCGGAGTAACAAGAAGGGACAGGGTGAGGAATGAAAAGGTCAGGGAAACGGTGAAAGAGGAGCCCTTGCAAGGTAGGATTGAGACATCAAGACTGAGGTGGTATGGACACTTAAAGAGAATGGATGAGAAGAAGATTCCCAAGAGGATACATGAGATGCAGATACAGAAGAAACGACCAAGGGGAAGACCAAGAGATAGATGGCTGAAAGGAGTGGAGGAATGTGTCAAGAAGAGAGGCGAGGACTGGACCAGAGTGACAGCGGAGAGGTGGTGGGAAGAAAGAACTAAGTGGCGAGGCTTATGTTCCAAACAGACCCAGCCTGGGGCTGGAAACTGTACAAGATGATGATGATGATGATGATTTTGTTGAAACAAGAAATCATGACATACTTAATTAAAATACTGTACTATCCCGATTGCTCAGGACATGTGTTTTAGGAAGCAAGTACTGCTGAACATTAATCAACAGAACCATGAAATTTCTACATACATGTTACAATAAGAAAAATAAAGATGACAATTGAGGCTATGAAGAAAACCTGTTTGTTAACCACTAATATTTAACGAAAGCCTTAAATTTTACAGTTACAACTATTACATTGTTATCCTTCAGAATGGACCGAGTTGAGCCGGTTGTTCTTACAGATATTTCTTACATAGACTCATACACCAGAGCTACAAACTGATCCTTATATGGTTCTATATGATATCCTGAGTATAACTGCAAGAACGTTTTCTGCATCTATTTTTTTCCTATCGAGATCAGTACATATAACATTACTCTTGAGCCAACGTTCAAGGGAGAAAAATTATTTTCGCTAGGATGGTTCATGTGCCACAATTAGATATTGCGGGTTTAATAATTGTTTAATAATTTCCAGTTTCGTAACACTGCATCTCTCAGAAATGGTGCTCTACTGGCAACACCAATTGCACATTATTGGTAAATTTTATTATTATTATTATTTATTAAATCGTTACAAATACACACATTTTACAAAATTCAGAATAACTTAAGAAATTTTATGAATTTCCTTACACATAACGGTTACGACAGTGTACGGATAAATACAATCTGGGAATGCCTTCAAAATAGATCAATACCATGCGCTTTAATAAATAAAGTCAGGATGCTATATGAACACTGCCAGAGTTTTGTCCAAATAGGTGAACAGTTGGACGTGTGTGAAGGAATACAAGGATATGGGATGAAATTTAGCATAAATAAGAGTGAGATGGTGATCACAACAAGGAAGAAGGAAAGAACCACAACGGGAAGAACAATTGGTGGGGAACAGCTGAAGAAAGTGGAGAGTATCAAGTATCTGGGAAGCCTGATACAAGATAATGGAAGAAACGATAGAGAAATAAATGAGCGGGGCAGACAGGCAGAAGCATTCCGGAGGAGTGTGAGAAGCATGTTATGTAGCAAGGATGTCCCTCAGAACAGCAAAAAGATCATATATCGGACATACTATGTCCCTATCCTGATGTATGCCTCGGAGTCCTGGGTTATGAAAAGAAGGGAGAAGAGCAAAATACAGGCCAGTGAGTTGAGGTTCTTGAGAAGCAGTATTGGAGCTACAAAGATGGACAGAATAAGAAATGAGAGGACCAGAGAATTAATGAAGGAGGAACAATTACAGGATGATATAGAGAAATCTAGACTTAGATGGTATGGACATGTAAAACGAATGGAGAAGAGGATACCCAGGAGGGTACACGAGACGAAGTGGGAAGGAAAGAGACCAAGAGACATGTGGCTGAAGGGGGTGGAAGAAAGCGTGAAAAAGAGAGGAGAAGACTAGAAAAGGGTGGAGGCTGAGAGATGGTGGGAAGACAGAAGACGTTGGAGAGGCTTGTGTTCCAAACAGACCCGGCCAGTGGCTGGAAACTGTGCAAGATGATGAGGTGATGGCTATTCAGAGTGGTTCGAGACTAAGCAGGGTGTACAGCAAGGCAGCGCTCTATCACCACTTTTATTCGTTACTGTAATGGATGAAATAATTAAGAGAGTTAAGAGACTCAATAAGACCTCTGAGTTTAAAGCTTTAGGGTTTGCAGATGATGTTGTAATATGGGGTGAAGCTGAGGCTGAAATACAACAGAAGGTAAATGATGGGAATGCTATATTCAAGCAATCTGGTCTGAAAATATGCAAGTCCACAACGGTAGTGATGCCCGTTAGTCGACAAAACATCTGTACTAACATCACTCAGAATGGTACAAAGTTAGAACAAGTACATCAGTTCTGTTACCTTGGCAGTGTAGTGTAGACAGGTAACCAACCATCTGCAGAAATCACTAGTAGAGTTCAACATGGAGCGCAATTTTATCATCTCGT
This sequence comes from Meconema thalassinum, assembly GCA_946902985.2. Lineage (NCBI taxonomy): Eukaryota > Metazoa > Arthropoda > Insecta > Orthoptera > Tettigoniidae > Meconema > Meconema thalassinum. The sequence goes on from OX336395.1 coordinate 200,250,884, forward strand.
GAGAGGGCTTCTTTGGGATAAGCAAGTTCCTTTAAGATAAAAACTAATACTCTACAAGAGCTTCTTTGTGCCTTTTACTGCATATAGCTTAGAAACCTGTACCCAATCCAAGAGTAATACCAGCAAACTGCAGGCAGTGGAGATGCAGTTCTTAAGAACAATGATTAAAAAGACAAGGAGGGACAAAATAAAAAATTATACGATACATCATCTTGTTCAAGTAGAACAATCTCTTTAATGAGATCTGTGTTAAAGCCAGGCTGAAATGGTTCGGTCATCTCAAAAGAATGGCCACACAAAGAACAGCTAGAGTTTGGTTTGAGAAAGAACGGAAAGGCAAGAGACCAAGAGGTCGACCGAGGAAGAGATGGATCGACCAGGTTAGAAATGATCTTGCAGGGAGAGGTCTGGATTTGCAGCAGGTCATGGAGGGGGAGACATTCTTGGAGAGATGAAATTGACCGCACCCGGGATGATAATGGTTACTCTTTTTCTTTTCCTACACTTGAATACTCATTATATCATTTATTCTGACAAGTAACAAAATATGTTTTATCTAACACTTCGTCATCACAAATTTATTTCCCATCCAAAACTTTGCTCTCACAGTCTCTGACTTCCTAACGAGCATTCTCTAAATCCTGCTCGGAATGTAGTGTGTCAACAATTAGCATTGAAAGAGACAAAGACTTCAAGCCTATTCTAGCTTTCCTGGCAAACATGGCTACATAAGGAGTTTGATTAATGTCTAATTGGAACTGACAAAATGTGTACCAAGTAGAAAGTATTACACCGGAAGATAGCAGGTTGTTGATTGAGGTCAAGCTTATAAAAGAGGAAAAAAACAAGAGTAATGGGAAGAGAAGAAGAACCACACACAGAAGCAACACACAAACTCAGTAAGGAAGGTTTAATGGGGAATTAATAATAAACCTGTGGTGGTTGATAACATACCAGTGAAATCATGGCACACTTCAGGAGATGAAGAGGTGGAGGGACTCACAGATTTTTCATTAAAAAATATAGAGCAAGAAAGGATGCCACACAAATGGAGACCTTACGACATCCTACGTCCAGATCAACTGTTAACAAAGAAGAGAATAGGGAAGATCAAGTAAGTGTAACGTACGTGGGCGATGTATTTCAGGAGGACAACATGCCCTCTTATTGTCTCCTTACAAGGCAAGTGTGTTAATGAATGTATAAATAATCCAAGTAACAAATCTTTTGGATAGCAGTGTGATAAAATAATTGTTGCTCCTCACCCAAACTAACAGGACACACTCGCATTGACCGACTGAAAAGCAACTCTGTTAATACAAGGTCCAACAGCAAATTATAATGATGACGGGCAATTTCCATAGCCAAACTGAGTAGACGAAAAGTGAAGAATTTGATCTTTTGCTAAATTTCAAAATATTTTTAGTGTGTATTCATTTCCAAGCAGTTAGATCTATCTTTTTCCATTCCAGAGATGTACTAACATAATGTTTACATGATGTAGCGTAGGCAGGATTTCATTCATAGTTGTGTAAATTATTAAAAATAATATTACGATTATTATTCTTTAAAAACAAGAATTATGCAGACTATTTCATATATCCAGCAGAATAAACAAAATTGCAATACTATTGAAAATATGCAAAATTAATTTTAAAATATAGAAAAGAGTAATTAAATAAACTGAAAAGATGCATTGGTATCAACATGTCCATACATGATTGCTTAGAATATTGACATTACTTGTGAAAAAAATAAAGTATTTCACTCCATGTTCTTACTGCAATTACTATTGACACTCAGATTCTACCATTATTGATGGCTTTATCTGCATACAATCCTTACAATTAACTAAATAAATGTACATGGCAAACGAAGTAAGGAAGCCTCACTAGCGGTAGTGTAAAACGTTTAAGACTGTGATAGATGGGACAACATAAGGATTCAGGTAAACAAATATTTTCATGGTAATTGTTGTAGAGAACAGTACGGTATGTAACAATCAACCAGTTTCATATCATCATTTGTATACTACCCAATAATGTGCATTTATAACCACAATAAATCATTGTTTCTTACAAGGGAACAGATTGCGGTGTAAAATTCTAACATGGTTGAAATTTAGTAAACAATATTTCTACAAAGTTGTACAATGACGTAGTGAAAACCACGCGAGCCACTTTCAATTTTGAACGCCAAAAACCTGCCGGGCGACGGCATGAGCGAGGAGGTGGGAGGAGGTAAAGCTGACCTTGAATCCTAGCAGCACGCGATGGCTCCCGGCCACCAGCTTCCATAGTGATCACTTTCAGCAAAGCAGCTTTGTAGGCAAACTACCACGTTCTAAGGATTAAAATTTGGAAGGTGTTCCAATTGAACATCGCCGTTGTCATTTTCTGACATTCGTAAATATTTTGACTGTATAGTTAAGTTTAACATTAATTGTTGTCTGTGCCAGTAAAATTAAAACCTGACAAAATTAAATTGTCACACTTACAAGGCTTCATGAAGGAACGATTTGTGACCTGTTCATCCGAAACATCACTTTTGTTTTGCATAGTCCTACCGAACTGACAAGGGAGTGACGGGATGAGGGGAAGGTGGAAGGTGAGGAATGCAATGTAGCACGGCGGGTCGCTGCTTGGTGGCCGGGAGCCATCGCTTGCTGCGAGGAATCAAGGTCAGCTTTACCTTTAGCCACCTCCTCGCTCACTGCCGCGCCCGGCAGGTTTTCGGCGTTCAATATTGAAAGTGGTTTTCACTACGCCATTGTACAAGTTTATATGAATATTGTGTACTAAATTTCAACCAGATTAGAATTTCACACCGCAATCCGTTCCCTTATTAGTTATTACTAAGTGTTTTCAACATTTAACTTAAAATGAAAATGTAACTTTCATAGTTTATCCCCTGGACCCATCAATCAAACTTAGTCAAATGAAACGTATGTTTGTTATACTTACATAAACGTCAGTCCATCAACATTATTAGGGGATTCTTCCACATCTGTCAGCACACCTGGCTCACATTTGATAAAGACAGGTTTATCCAATAGGCTTCTCAATCTAAAATAAGATAAGCATGTCAACTCACAAATTATATTTTTATTTGTATTGCTTCATTGACTAACAAGGTTAATGATTATAAAACTTCACATTATTGATCAATTTGGTTTCAAAACACAAGTTTTCGGAGATAATAGTATCCATCAAAACAAGGGAAAAACTTGTAAACCTGGGTCTTTCAGCTTATATTTAGTTCGTACACACAGCTGGGCTCGTCAAAGAAAATTACGTGAATGAGCACTTGGGTCCTTTCAAGTCCCCTTGACTAAAGAAAAAGCAGAATTATATTATATTTTGACTAAATTTACCATTAGGTGTTTGCAGCATTATCCACCTGTACAAAAATAATTCTTACCTAATATGCTCAGTCATTTACAGTTGAGGTTATCACACATTCTTAACATTGCACTCATTCACTGACAACAATTGAAAGTCAGGTAAAAAAGCAGCAACTAAAAACGAGCTATCGAACCAACGAAACATTTTATTAAATCACTACGAACACAACTGAAGACAAAACACCTCGGGGCCTGCAGGAGCCACATGTACCCACCTGTTATGTTATGTATTCAGTGGTATCTGTGCCACTAGTTCCGGATGTTGTTGTTTGAGTCTTCAGTCTTTTGACTGGTTTGATGCAGCCCTCCATGCTTCCCTATCCTGAACTAATCATTTTATCTCTACATAGCTACCACACCCTACATCCAAAGTAATCTGTTTAACATACTCTAACCTTGGTCTACCCGTACAGTTCTTATCCTCGACCCTTACTTCTATAACTAAGTTTCCTATTCCTGAGTGCCTTAGTATGTGTCCTACCAACCTATCTCTTCTCTTCATTAGCAGTCACCAGAAACATCTCTCCTCTCCCACTCGTCTTAATACCTCTTCAGTCATAACCCTATCTAACCATCTGATCATCATCATTCTCCTCTAACACCACATTTTAAACGCTTCAATTCTTCTCTTTTCTGCTGCTCCAACAGTTCAAGTTTCACTTCCATAAGGTACCACGCTCCAGACCAAGGCCTTCAAAAATGACCACCTAATACCTTAATCTATATGCGATGTCAACAGATTCCTTTTCTGTAGAAATGATTTCCTTGCCTGTGCTAACATTCTTTTTATATCCTCTTTGCTTCATCCACCACTGGTTATTTCGCTCCCTAAGTAACAGAAGTCTCCTACTTCCTCTGGCTTTTCACCTGCCAATTCGACATCCGTCCGGGTGCATAGAACACTAATTATTCTAGAACTGGTGTTCTATAATAATAGAACAAATATCATTGTTGGCTGCATGGAAGGTACCACCTCAAAATTCTGTCCCAAATAGCAGAGATTAACATTATTAACAATTAAGTATTAATTAAACTGTTATGATAGTTTAAATCAAACAGAGAAACGTAAAGTTAGAAGCCACTAAATAATATCAATACAATATGAAACAAAATATCCACAAATATTGCAAAAAGATTATTCCCATAAATGGGACCTCACGTGTTCAAATCGAATACTACCATTTCATTCATCAGTATTCTCGTAATCATTTAAATCAGAATATTTATCTTCCCATTCTAATGTAAATGAAACATGTATAACGTCAGTGTCGGAAAGGCTACAGAGAGGGAAAATGACTGGCCACCAGACACTGGCAAAATGCAGTGACTTGGAAAAGCCGCGGGCATGCACAATCCACACCTGCTAATTTGTGGACATAATGGTGTGCGCTAATCAGATGGGAAGGAGGGGGTTTAGCGAGAAATATTTATTATGGAAATAAAGATACACTAATACCGACATTTTTAGGGCAATTTTCGAAGAAGGGGCTGGAAACGCAAAACATTTGTAACTGGAGAGAATTTTAATATGCTCGAGGGTCAGAACACCCACCAGATTTGACAGATTATCACGCAATGAGAACTTTTCGATACAATCACAGAATGTTCAGTTACGTTATATATTTGTTGCAATGAAACATGTTAATTTCAGTTCGAACGTAGTGATGATATTTTCAAAATAGTCACAGTACTGCATTACAAATAGTGTAAATATGGTATTAGATAATCCGTGTTGACTGATATTAATATAAAATTATAAAAACCACCTTGTCAAACCCTAGAAAGTAGTTAAATAATTAAATTAAGACATACGTGGTTCGTTATATCAATGATAACTTCGTCAGCATGAAAATATCTTAGAAACTATCTTAACAAAAGCCAAAAATAAAATGGACATCCTTACAAAAAGTCATTAATTTAAATAAATGAAAGATCACAAGAAAGAATCAATAAATAATTATAGGATGTGTGAAATACTTGGGCATTGATATACCAACCGTAAATGAAACAATAACATTGCACCACATCCACTGTTTTATGAGGTTACTTAATTGAATTTCTCAAATTATCATTTCATTACGGTTGGAATATCTATGTCCAAGTATTTCACACATCCTATAATTATAAAATTACCTAGCAAATATATAAGGTACGGTCAAAAAGTAACGAGCCGGAGGCTGTAATGCGCAAACCGGTAACAACATCGGCTAATCGTTGCGTGTGTAACGAGGTGTGGTTCCGACCAGAGCGTGAAAGGTCACAGCCCGTCGTCAGAGGGCACGCGTGCACATCACGTGACCATACAAAGCGAGCAGCAGCATGCATCAATCGTCCAACCAAGACCAAGACAGTGGGCCATTCAACATGCTTCCTGGTGTGGTTGAAGACTGTGGGGCACCCATTAGGGACACACTTTGTGCAAGTGCAGTCGTTCCTTCATGATGGTGTGCACACTTCCGACGCTCAATCCGACCACGGCGGCTATGGCGTTCACTGTCACTTGGCGGTCCTGGGTAATGAGTGCATCAGCCAGCTGGATGTTGTTATCGGTAATGCAGAGGGGTTCCCCAGACCGGGCATCATCGGCTAACGACACCCGTCCTTCCCTGAAGCGCTTGTGCCACGCCTTGACCCTTGCAAGGGACATGCAGTGTTCGCCGTACACTTGTGACATTCGGCAATGAATGTCCGTTCCCCCTACTCCTTTTGCTGTCAGAAACCGAACAACACCTCTTTGCTCTTCGTTTGACACCTCAATGTCACTGTTTGCAATGTGACTGGCAGTGTTGGACGATTGATGCATGCTGCTGCTCACTTTGTATCGTCATGTGACTTGCACGCGTGCCCTCTAGCGACGGGCTGTGACCTTCCACGCTCTGGTCAGAACCACACCTCGTTACATACCCCACGATTAGCCGATGTCGTCACTGGTTTGCGCTTTACAGCCTCTGGCTCGTTACTTTTTGAACGCACCTTATACATTAACCATTTTGAACAGCGGATGGAGATAATCAACAAACAGATTTGAGCAGATCTAAGTCTTGAAGCAAACTTTCCCATGTGCAAGATTTATTGAAGTGAATGGTATCTCAGTTGGATGTGGTGCAATGTTATTGTTTCATTTACGGTTGGTTTATCAATGCCCAAGTATTTCACACATCCTATAATTATTTATTAATTCTTTCTTGTGACCTTTCATTTATTTAAATTAATGACTTTTTGTAAGCATATCCATTATTTTTTTTGGTTTTTGTTAGGATAGTTTCTAAGATTTTTTCATGCTGACTAAGTTATCATTGATATATTATTTTTATATCATTGATATAACGAAACATGCACGTGTTAATTTAAACTACTTTCTAGTTTGACAAGGTGGATTTTATAATTTGAAATTAAATAGTGTAAAAAAAACTTAACTGCTTAACAAAATTAATCTATTTACAAGCCTGTGTAAGTAATTAGATCAATTTACTCTACTAACTCTAGTCTTCGTTCAGCCTGCCAAGCCAACCAAAAATCGCTCATGCACAGAAAATAACACATCTGGACATGATCATGTTCGTTGCGTAGCTCTACGCATTTTGAAGGCATTCCCCCCCCTCAGTGCAATGCATGGACCTGGTCGGCCAGTCATTTCTCTTTCCTCCAAGCTTCTTGACACCTATATACGCTCCCGAAGATTGAATATTTTATAGGCATCATCATGGGTATTTCGTAATTATTATCGTACGGATATCACAGTCGTAATCACATAACAGGAGTTGTTATCCTTCAAGTGTACAACGATATCTTCAATCATTAAGAATGAGTGCACATGTGTCTCTAAAAAACATCAGCTCGAAAATACCACTTACCACAAATGGAACACAAATTAGATTTCTCTCCTTCCAATGAATATTTTCACAATTAGGGCATGGATATTGTCTATCGCTAGAATGTTTTTCAGGAAGTTTATTGCAACTTCGTGCAGTTTTACATTTATGTCCACATGCATCACACGAGTACGGTTTATCTGTTCAAAGGACATAGAGTACACGTGCTCTAACCAGGTACTGAAATGACCAAAACTTTTTTGGCATACTTTACAAGTAAATAACTTATTTTTTTATTTGATTGACAGGTTACATCCTTTGAGTAATACCTCTGTTTTAATTGTGTACTCACGTAATGAGCATGCGTACATTCGGCACAAGAATGCACTACCCAATGTTTTAAGATTGCCAAGTTGCATAAACTTCTTTCCGCATTCAGAACAAGAGAGGGGTCAGTTTCCTAAGTGAGACAGAAAATGATTTTTCAAATTCGTTTCAGCACGAATTGCAATAAATTCAAATGCTTTCCACCCATGTCTAAAAGGAGACTTGAAAATAATTCATTTCCTCCTGCTTCTGACAACATAGGTGTTGTTATCTCTAGAAAATATATACTTTTGATCCATATTTATTATAAACAAGCTGTACCCGGCATGCGTTGCAATGCCAACCAAAGAAAGTGTTGGCGTTGAAATTCTGTTTCTTGAAGTGCTTTTGGATACACAACATGTTAACTGCCTCTAAGCTATCGTAAAATGGATTTTCTAATTTAGAACCATTCGTGGAAGCGTGCACAACAACTTTCAAAAGTTTCATCGCTGTCACTCATTTGTTGAATCTACTCGTACGCTACCTGTTGTGAAATGGATTTACTAAGTCGAAACCTTTCCCTGGCGTGTGTACACAATAACTCATCAATGATTCATCGCAATCGGATGAATTGTATATGCACGTATACGGGGTTTTGTTTAAACGATTCGTGCGCTGTCACTCATTTGTTGAATCTACTCGTGCGCTACCTATTGAGAAATGTATTACTAAGTCGAAGCCCTTCCCTGGCGTGTACACAATAACTCATCAAGGTTTCATCGCAATCGAAGAATGTTATATGAACGCAATAGGGGATTTTGTTGAAACGCTTCGCGCGTCGTCACCCATTTGTTGCATCTACTCTTGGGCTACTTATTGTGAAATTGATTTACTAAGACCCCTTCCCTGGCAGGTACACAATAACTGATCAATGTTTCATCGCAATCGGATGAATAGTATATGAACGCATACCTGATTTTGTTTAAACGATTCGCGCTCCATCACTCATTTGTTGAATCTACTCGTGCGCTACCTACTGTAAAATGTATTTACTAAGTTAGAAACCGTCACGTAAGTGTCCACAACATCTCACCCAAGTTTCATCGCCATCGGACTAATGGGATATGAAGACATAGGGGACTGTATTGAAACGCTCCGCATGTCGTCGTTCATTTGTCGAATCTACTCGTGTGCTACCTACTGTGTAATGTATTTACTAAGCCAGAAACCTTCCTTGGAGTGTCCACCATATTTCACCCAAGTTTCACCGCTAACGGCAGAATGGTATATGACCTTATACGGGACGTTGTTGAAACGCTTCGCGCGTCGTCCCTCATTTGTTGAATCAACTTGTGCGCTGCATATTGTATAGTGGATTTCCTAAGCCAGAAATTTTCCATGACGTGTACACAACATCTCACCCAAGTTTCATAGCTACGGACGAATGGTACATGAATGCATACGGGACTTGGTTGAAACGCTTCGCGTGTCGTCGCTCATTTGTTGATTCTACTCTGCGCTACATATTGTAATATGGATGTACTCAGCCAGAAACCTTTCCTGGAGTGTGCACAACATCTCACCCAAGTTTCATCGCAATCGGATGAATGGTATGTGAACGTATACGGGACGTTGCCGAAACGCTTCGCGCGTAGTCACTCATTTGTTGAATATAAACGTGCGCTTCGTATTGTAAAATGGATTTACTTAGCCAGAAACCTTTCCTGGAGTTTACACAACAATTCACCAAACATTTATCACTATCAGACGACTGGTATATGACTTTATATGGGACTTTGTTGAAATGCTTCGCGCGTCGTAGCTCATTTGTTGAATCTACTCGTGCGCTGTCTATTGTAAAGTGGATGACTAAGCCAGAAAATTTCCCTGCAGTGTACACAACATTTTACGCAAGTTTCATAGCTATCGGACGAATGGTATATGAATGCATACGGGACTTTGTTGAAACGCATTGCGTGTCGTCGCTCATTTGTTGAATCTACTTGTGCGCTATCTACTGTGAAATGTATTTACTAATTTTGAAACCTTCACGTAAGTGTACACAACATCTCACCCAAGTTTCATCGCTATTGGACGAATGGTATATGAACACATACGGGACTTTGTTGAAATGCTTCGCGCATCGTCGCTCATTTGTTGAATCTACGCGTGCGCTACCAATTGTAAAATGGATTTACTAAGTCAGAAACCTTCCTTGGAGTGTACTCAACATCTCACCCAAGTTTCATCGCAAACGGACGAATGGTATATGAACGCATAGGAGACATACAGACATACCCACAGACAAACTATCACGTTACATTGATTTTTATATATATAGACAAATAATGCAAATACACAAGTGTTGCCACAATACTTAGACTTACAAAGATATTTTATTCTGGTCTGACAAGGAAACTGTGAACTGCGAGTAACCGACTAGAGTGAGATGTTATATCATGACTTCATTACGAATGGTTAATGAAACCAAAATAAGATCCCCATCTTATATTTAGCTCCTTTTTGGTGTGTGAGTTTGCTAATTTAATACTACATCGACAGGATGGAGCATCAGGAAACTAGTTAGAAGCTAGGGAGAGAATATTTGAGTGACAGGGAAAGAGCGAGTATGTGGTAATTTGACAAGAAAGCATAACGAAGTTTGGAGAGTGTAGTGGTTATGATTGTCGTTTGTCGGGGTGGAACCCTGAAATTCCCTCCTCCTAATGACAAGCATGATCACGAAAATAATCACTACCACTAACGCTTCTATTACTAGTGTTCATTTAATTCAGAGGCTTTGTGCCATTTAGTCAAGTAACCCCATGTACTTGGGTGTGCAGTGTGAAATCTGTTAAATTACCTAATTACTGTGATGACCGTACTAGTGTGTATTTGTAATTATGGCTAGGATTTTTTAGAAGGTGCCCTTGACCGTAGATTTGGCACAATCCCGGTATTTGCCGGGAGTAGAAGTGGTAAACCACAGAAAACCTCTTCTACGATGGTCGAGGTGGGAATCAAACCAGAGTATTCACAGTTCTGCCTCACGAGCTTGAGTGTACCTCGCTCAAGCCCTCAGACCAGATTTAAATTGCCTTACAGAGCTGTGAATCGAGCTCAAACCTCAGTGATGATACCAAAGAATGCTACCTACTACTCCACAACATGGTCTCTACATCTACCAATTACTAATTAACTTACAAACTAGAAAAAGAAGATATGAACATATGAAATAAATGAGAAAGAAGTAATTTGGCCTCAACCATTGAAGATGGTGATACAGAACTTGGAAGGAATTAGAAGAGTGAAAGGCAGGCAGGAGAAGGTCGATCCTAAATTCCTGAATTCAGCTGAGGAATTCCTTATGCTTACTTACTTCTGAGCTTAATAGCCGTGAGCCCATAAGGGTGTAGGTAGGGTCTGAGTGAACCAGTCTAGATATGAGCATGTTCCCGATATCAGTCATCTGTTGACAGCAGTGCGTAATGGAGGTAATCAAAGGTGTAGAGCATTTGTACATTAACAAAATGCATGCAGTCGATGGCATCAATGGCAATCAACTGTAGACAACGTAGGTGACTACCTTGAAGGATGTTTACCATCAACATGTATCCCTTTCGTTAAGAGATGATGCATTGACAAATGCTGTTTATCAGGTCGTACAATAAAACAGTAATTTTAAATTGTGCAATTGGGTGTTACGAGAATAAGATAATTACTGTACTTACAAATGTTATATTGAATCTAAATTGTACGACAATAAAACAGCGATTCTGATATGTTCTAATTTACCCTATCCTCTTCCATAGATTCCTGCATCCATAAAACACGAGGTGGCAATATTGAGAAGATTTTGTAACATATATTCCAATGTATCTACTTAATGTTGTGTTGAAACACTGTCGGGAAATAAAATACAGTGGAACGTCGTTTATCCGAACTCATTGGGACCAAAAGTATTCCGGATAACGATTTTTCCGGATAATCGAACATGATTGTGTTTATTTCATAGTACAACCATGACGAATAGAAATAAATAGGGTTACCACTCACCGAGTTCAACCGCGTCCCGCTCTGCTAGCGCTGATCCCCAACGCTACACAGACAGCTGTTCAATAGTGGGATACGCGCTGGGCTACGTAAACCTCTTTACGAAGGCTGCGGTTACGCTGATTACAACAAATTGTGTGTTTAGACTTATGAATAATACTGTCAAAAAGTTAGCATTAATATTCTCTGTCCCCATGTAGAACTATCGTTTAAAACCCTCCGTTAGTCGCGCATTGGTCTGACAGCTCCGTGGTTCGTTATATTAGTTTTAATATCAAGCCAACAGTTCAAGTTATGATCTTATCGTCTCGTGACATCTTACACCAAACCATAGTAAGCATTTTTCTGGAGTTGTGAAATGGCGTGCCTAAAAATAACTTTATCACGTGTAACACTTTGTCAGCGTGATATTGATAGTACCAGCGCTCCCAATGATGTTACATTCTGTTAGTGAGTGGCAGGTGTGCAGTTATAACGATTATTTGGCTTAGTATGTTGCCTTAGTTAATATCAGTAAGGAGACTGCGCCTTACGAAAAACTAAGGATGCAGATGAAGCGTGTCACCTTCTGCTGAAAGATAACGAATAGCTAGTTCATGCTTCAGTAATTTCAAAGGAAATTGTGACTCTGATACTGAAGACAAAGTTGAAACAAGATCCGAAGATCAGGAGGACGGTAACGGAAGCGAAGAATTGGATGACCGTTTATTTTATTGGCAGGTTGGCCATTATTATATGTCCGACTCATTCTTGGCCACTTGGCTATCACCACGGAAGTCCGGGTTCGATTCCCAGCTCTGCCAATAAATTTAATACTGGTCTGAGGGCTGGAACGGTGTTCACTCAGCCTCGTGAGGCAAAAATGTTAAGAGGCGCATTCGATTCCTACCTCAGCTATCCTGGAAGTGGATTTCCGTGGTTTCCCACTTCTCCTCCAGGCAAATGCCAGGATGGTACCTAACTGAAGGACACGGCCGCTTCCTAACCAAATCCGACCTCAATTCCAAATACACACACTACTACAGACATCATAATGACACAGGTTATCAGACGAATTCTAAACAAACCCAAACACACGGGGATACGTGACCACGATGTCATTAAGTCCCTATAGAATCAACAACTATTATTATTTTAGGCCTATTATTATTAAGACGGATTTTTTTCGTTTTAGGTAAGGATGGCACGAAATAGAACAAGTAACCATGGAAGGCTGCCTTCATTCCGTATCCTACTGGGCGGCTTTCATGATTTTACATCAGTGGATAGATATTTCAGTAAATTTTGAAAAATTTGAGGTACTGATCCTGGTTTTAATTTCTACTTCACGCGAGGAAGTTTCACGTTCTCATAGTTCACTACGAAAGAGTCCGCCTTTATAATAATTAAATCTTCCGAAAAACGTTCGTCACAGATTCTATTTTTGATCGACAATTCCTTATCCTTCCACGGAAAAACTCTCGCCCATTTCGAAAACAGATTTGTTTCTTTTGGGGGTGTGAAAAATGTCTACCATCAGATTTTCTTCGTAACCCGATTTACTTCCAGGAACAAAACTTTACGACATTTTCCAGAAACAACAGAAAACTTAGTTGTTTGCACACACAAAGCACTGCACAGACATTCGTAAATTATTACAAAGAAACAAATTCCCTCGAATAATATGACTTCTCGCGCACAGGATATTACAGTACTAACCTCGTGGGTTACTGTCATACATGCTTATGGTTCGTCGCGACTTCCGCGCCACACACTGGCTGGACCATGAACTACAATGCTTAAGTAGCGGAGTGATGACACTGTTTATTTCTATTCGTCATGGTACAACCATACTACAATAGCGCAGTTTCAAATGCAGTAAAAGCTTCTCCACGACTTGGTCCTTCTTCATCTTTCTCATCTAGGCTTTCATCCTGTTCGTCTTCTTGCACCAGAGAAGCAATTTCATCTTCATCATCTAAGCTTTTAAAACCTGAGTCACTGTCACTTTCCAACCAATCTTGAGCGTTTTCTCTATCACAGTCGGAAAATCCAGCAACTTGGGGGAATAACTCATTTGTCACTGCATCCAAATTGTCATCAACAGTGTCTGTGGCCTTAACGGTCTCTTGTTCTCCTACCAAGTTATTCAATGCATTTCGAAGATTCTGTAGTGTTAAAGTGTTCCATCCATCAGCTCTCTAGAAACAGTAGTCCTTAATAGAAAGCATTTTTGAAAAGAAAAAGAAAAACACTCTCCTCATGTTTGGCCAACAGTAAACGACGTAAAATTTCCTTCTTGTACATCCGCTTATGGTCTTTTTTTATTTTTGCTCGTCCGGATATTTGGCGTTCCGGTTGTTTGACGTCCGGATAAACGACGTTCTACTGTAAAATTGCCATGACGTAAGGATTGTCCCTTGTAAATACAGAATACATTTTGTATACACAGTAGTGTTGTCATATGGAAGAGGTGAGCTGTTAGAAAATGATTGTCCAAAATTTGAAAACTATATAAAGCAGCCTCTTGGAGCATGATTGATTAAAGCTTATGTGCTCTAAAGATACTATAGTTTCCTCCGTTATTCAATGGTAGAGAGTCTGCCCTCTAATCTTAAAGGTCGCCAAAATTGTTCGATTATTTAAGGGCAGGAAAAATCCATGCTGTATGTCATAGAACGTTGACTCAAAACCTCATTTAGTGATTGTAGAACAAAATAAATTAGATCTCAGTCACTGGTCACCTAAAGGAGCTCCAGTTACACTGCTAGGTAGCATTGCAAGTGATAATGCCAAAACTGGAGAGTAAATAATTTGATAGCTTCAAATCAAAACCTAATAGTTAAAGCCACTTTATTATTCTTCTTCTTTCCAATAAGGCCTGCTATGGACCACGCGTCAATTTCAATTCTTCACTCTTTGTTGTTTTCTCTTCCGTTCTTCCCAATAGCTTTCTCTTTCTTAGACTTCTTTGTGTCCTCAGACAACTTCACCCCAGGTTTCCTTTCCACTCTTCCCTGGAATCCTTCTATACTTAACACCCTCTTTTGAAAAATCTCTCTGTCCACAGTGTCTTCTTCTCTTATATTATTTCTTTCTAAATCTTTCTTTACCTCTTGAATCTAGCTAGTCATTGACCGTTTCTCCCAAAGATACTTGGATATCCTTTTTTGTTAATAATGATTCATCCATTCTCAAGTCCAAAAAATATCAATCTCCTTTTTCTTATTGTCCGTTATGCTTTCTATAGTCCTGTATATTTCCTCATTAGATCTCAATTTCCATACTTCATTTGTTTTCACTGGGCGTAAGATTTTTCTCGTAATTCTCCTTTCTGGTACTTCCAAGTTTGTCTAATTTATAATTTAATACTAGGCATTCACTCGCATATAGGCATTCTAGTTTTACCACTGTAGTGTAGTGCCTTATTTTAAGATTTTTAGATAGCCACTTTTTGTTATAAACCTTCTTTGTAATATTATATGCTCTTTCCACCTTCTATTGCAAATTTGTCTAAACCATTTTCTTGAATTAATTCTCCTAGATATTTAAATTTTCTTACTTTCTTGACTCGACCAATATCTGTTGTCAAAAATTTTGGAGCGTTTGTAATGAATTTTGTTTTTTCTACGGAGATTCTTAAACCTGTTTTACTGGCTATTACTTCCAAGAGATTGATTTGCATTGTTAGGTTGCTTGACAGTAAAGCAAAATCATCTGCAAAGCAATTTATTTCAATACCGTTGCTACTTCTCCCCAAAGTCACCAGAGGAGAAATGTTATGTTCTTTTAGTTTTCCATTCCAGATTCTTACAATTTTCTCTGGACACAATTGAACAGAATGGGTGATACACCATCACCTTGTCTTACACCTGTATTTATCTGATAATATTTCGATCTCACCTATAAATTTAACTTTTGAAATTGTGTTTGTTAGTGTTTCATGTATTAGGTTTGCCAATTTAGATTACACTCCAAATTCATGAATTATTATTATCATTATAGACAAGATAGGAATAGTGAGTTCTTACTATCTACCAGTACACAAATAGAAACTACCATAATTAATATTGAAGATGTGGGTCATAGTAACATGCATATACAGCCAAAGTGGTTAATATTAAAACATTGAAATGGTTAACAATAGTACTTACTTATTTGGAAGTGTACGTCCAGTGTCCAATACTTCTCTCACAGCCTATGGTAGAACAAGAGAGTTTGCATTAATCCTGGGCAATCTTAATTTATCTGCGATGCTCATATGTCTAAGGTCCCATATTCTGAAATACCAAAATGCTGTCATCTCTCTTCTGACAAACGATGTACAGAAGCTGTACCATTGTAACTTCAAGAAATTTCATGTGAAATGTTGCTCTAATAGCACATCGGGGAGAGTAAGAGAAACTTACCCACAGAAAATAAATCATCTTGAGGCCCATGCAAACTTCTCACTTGACCTACCATAACTTAAGTTATTTTAACAAGTCATTATTTCAATATAGCTAAAATATTGCAACCAACCAAGATATGTGGGTGTTGTGCTGGATCGCTCTTTGACAGACAAAGAACATCTCTGCAAAACAGCAGCTAAAATCAGAATACGTAACAACATCCTTCACAAACTCTGTGGTACAAGTTGGGGAACAACTGCGACTGTCCTTCGCACAACAGCTCCCGCCTTTGTATACTCGGTTGCTGAAAATTGTAGCCCCGTATGGATCCATAGTGTACTTGTTAAATGATATAATGAGAACAATATTGGGCACTCTCAAATCCACATCAATCTAGTGGCTACCAGTATTATCCAACATTCACCCTCGTCCCCTGCGAAGGCTAACAGCTCTAAAAAGGGAATGGTCAAAATGTGCTGCAAATGATCTCTTATTCATACATCAGGTCTGTAATCCACAGAAGGAAGGGAGATTAAAATCTCTACATCCATCATGGCAACTAGGCAAGATACTTGTTGAATCAAAGTTCAATACGGACGAAACTTGGTGAAAAGAAAGGACTACATCAAACCCAGACGAGCGAGGATTGATCACCGATCCCTGCAGGAAACCTCCTGGTTTCAGTCTTCCAAAAAGAATATGGACATCTATGGACGTCACTGAACAGAGTGCGGACCAGTCACGGAAGATATAACTTTTGGCTCCACAAACGGGGAAAAATTTCTAGCCCTCAGTGTGATTGTGGGGATGCAGTGCAGACAATCCATCATATTGTGTCGGAATGCCCTTCACAGTTCTTCGAGGAAGGATATGACGACCTGCAGAATGCAAGTGATGATGCAGTGGAGTGGATTACTTCTCTGACATTCAACTGTGACTTATAGTGATCACGAATAGTGGATGTTACTAGATATTTATTACTTGTATATAGTATTACTGTATCCTCTGTATGTCATACGAAATATATATATATATATATATTAGCCGGCCCCATGGTGTTGGGGTAGCGCGCCTGCCTCTGACCCGGAGGCCCCGGGTTCGATTCCTGGCTCCGTCAGGGATTTTAAAAAACTGACGTGAGGATTGGAACGGGGTGCACTCAGCCTCGTAAGGACAATTGAGTAGCTGTCTGACAGTGAGGCAGCGCCCCTATCACGAAAACCAAGATTAATGGCCGAGGGGACCCGATGCGCTGATCATGTGTCACTCCAATATCTGCAGGCCAAATGGCTGGGCAGCGGTCGCTTGGTTGGCCTAGGCCCTTCATGGGCTGTATAGTGCCAGGGGTTGACGTTTGTTAACTATATATATATATATATATATATATATTTCAATATAAATATCTTTGAAATAAAAAAGTGTCTGAAATTTCTCACTGTTGCTACAGAGAAAAATTGTAGTAGAACATCGACTTTCATGCCTCAGTAAAAAAAATTGTACACTCTAGGGCTAAAAAGTTTCACAAAGCAGTGAATTTTAAAAAAATATACAGTAGAACGTCGTTTATCCAGACGTCAAACAACCGGAAAGTCAATTATCCGGACGAGCAAAAAAAAAAAAAAAAAAAAAAAAAAAGACGGAGCAGCGCGCACTCACTACAGTAGTGAGTCGGATCCGGACGAGCAAAAATAAAATAAAAATTAAAGATGTAATGAGTTCAATTGTAGTCTCTGTTGTCCCCTACCTTTAGTTTACTCTATAATGGATCAATGTGTTGCAGTATGTGAGTGTTTGTATTGTACGGTACAGTACTGTATTATGTTGTTAAAAAGGGCTTCTACGAGTGAGAAAAAAGAAAAACGAAATCGCTAAGTTTTATCCATTGAGAAGAAGATAGAGATCATTGAAAAATGAATAAAGGTGAGAGTGTGCAGTGTCTAATGAAAAACTTAGTGTTGAAAAATCCACAATTATGATTTGAAGAAAGGAAATGTGAAATTCTGAATTATGCATCGAAGTTAGATAGGGAAGAAGGGTCTAAAAAGAGTGGAACCATGAGATCAGCTAGGGATAAAAATTGGAAAAAGCGGTGTACTTATGAAACTCAGCAATTCTTCTAGGTTTGTGCCGTGTCTTGTGTGGGGTTTCGCCTAGGACACCAAGCTAGGCTCATCGGCGGGCTCTTGGTGTCCCCGCCTGGACCCCCACAGGAGTGACGAACTGCGCGCCACCTCCCTTTATATAAGGTGCAGTTGCACCTTATATAAAGGGACGTGGCGCGCACAGTTGCACCTTATATAAAGGGAGGTGGCGCGCAGTTCGTCACTCCTGTGGGGGTCCGGGCGGGGACACCAAGAGCCCGCCGATGAGCCTAGCTTGGTGTCCTAGGCGAAACCCCACACAAGACACGGCACAAACCTAGAAGAATTGCTGAGTTTTAATTCACCGGCCGTGAAAGCCAATATACCATCTTTTTGGTGTACTTATGGTTTATTCAGACAAGAAGTAAGAGAGATCCCATTTCTGGACCTTTGTTCTGTGCAGTGAAATGAGAAGCATGGTGGTTATTACCATAATGTACTGTGCATATTTTCTCCTATGAAATAAACGCATGTTTGATTATCCGGAAAAATCGTTATCCGGAACACTTTCGGTCCCAATTAGTCCGGATAGACGACGCTCTACTGTATGTTGAGAGCTAATTTAAATGTTAAAAAGCTCTCATCCCTGCGGAAGTAAGGCATATGGTAACCATGTCTGAAGTTATTGTGTGCGAGAAATGATGGCTCAGCAGTCCAGCAGTCAAAGCAGAGCAGTGGTGTAACTGGGGTTTTTCTTCAGGAGAAGGATGAGCTGAGTCAAAATTACATAGGAGGTTGAGAGCTCGGACATAATGGGACATAATCAGTGAAAGCCTATATACTATCCTGAAGTTACAAAACCTATCTATATTTTTGTGTTAGATTTCATTAGCATTTGAAACGTTGTATTTTCACTTATCAATTTGTAAATGCTCCACAATTAACAATTTTCTTTCTATAAAATTATGAAGTCCAGTTTTCTTCGCGAAATCATCTGGCCAGTTTTTATTCCCTGACATTGTATAAATATTAATAAACTATAGTTTCCAACTAAAGTTTAACTTAATGAGGCAATATAGCTTAACCCTTACCGCATCCTTTCCGGAATATTCCGTGCTTATACCGTTGCCAGGCGTGTCATTAACAATATATTCCGCAATGTAATTTCCGCTTTATCGGGTCGCTGACGGAATATTCTGTAGGCGATCATAAGTTTACATTTAACTGCGATAGTTGACAGGAAGGTATTAGACAACTTTACAAATGCATCTGTAAACAGAAATTACTTATGTGAATCATATCATTTATATTTTTCAGGATTGCATTGATAGTTACTCGAGTTTAAAAGTAACTTCTGATGTACGACGTAAACAATGAAATGGTGCACTTGTATGATAAAAATATGGCTGCGAGTTTAAGGTATCTGGACAGTGATAACAGGGATTCTGAAGACAGCATAGAGCATATTGAGTAAGGGTTTACCATCAAGTCACAAAATAAACTGATGGAAATGTGGCAATGCAGATACAAGAGTGCATTATTCCAAGGAATGCCTGCATTCCACAATGTCAATTTCATAGTTTCCGAGGTGTCGGGGTAAAGTAATTAATATTTTGGTATTGGTATTATGTACAGGGTATTGTTTTATGTTGTGTTATGTTGTCTTGGTTACGATAAAAAAATAAAGTATGGAACCTGTACCGGTATATGACTGCACGGTGTTTATATTAAAACAGGGTTAGAGTTAACATTTGGCGACCGATAGACAAGACTGATTGCCGTGCAGTGAAAGTAAAATAAGAACTTAAGGTACACAACAACTGTTTGATTTCGACTAGCAAAATCTATCATCATGGCTGAAGTGACTGCTTTACAAACAGAAAGAGCACAGTTACGTCGTCTGTTCACAAGAGCCTTTAACACGTTCCAGAACAAGATTAAGGAGGAAAATGTGAAGCAGGAAGATATATTTACTAGTTTTAAACTACTCGAAGATAAAGCCGATCGACTGTTTTCACTTGACGAGAGAATCCGCGAAGCTTGGCATAGACGTGATTGCAACAGCGAAGATGAAGACAAGGAATATGAAGAAGTCGAAACATATCGAGATAAATGGACAACAGTGAAGTGTAAGTACGAAAAATACGAATGTGAAATACCATGTGACACTTATTCCATAAGAACTGGTGTTTCTCAAACGGGTAAAGTGATTAGTAAATTCCCCAAGTTGTCGCTTGTGAAGTTCTCAGGAGATATTAAACATTGGTTATCATTTTGGGCCCAGTTCAAGCGAATACATGAGTGTGTTGAGCTGGATGCTGCAGAAAAGATTCTTTATCTAAGAGAATCTATGACTCCTGGAACAAGGGCGTATGATCTTGTGAGTGGTTTTCCTCCTATTGCCGAGAATTATAGCAAGGCTGTACAGTTGTTAGAAGCCCGCTATGGTCGAAAAGATCTATTGATAGAACTTTACGTGAGGGACATAATAAACCTAGTGACAGAGAAGCCTTCCCTTTCAGTATTGTATGACCGAATTGAGGTTAATGTTAGGTCCCTAGAGTCAATGGGCCTGACTACCGACAATTATGCTGCATTATTATTTCCCCTGGTAGAGTCTTGTTTGACGGATGAATTAATTCGTGTGTGGCAGAGAAGAGGAGATTGTATACAAGAAAATGGGTCACAAGATAAGCTTAAAAACCTTTTGACATTTTTGAAATCTGAAGTAGAAAATGAAGAGTACTTACAACTTACTAGAAAGATCGGTAATGTTACTGCGGAAAAGAAACGAATTTCGAAACCCTTGAAACTGTGTGATGTTCCTACTGCTCAGGGTTTGGTGTCAACCGGAGGAGTGGGAGGTACATGTGCTTTTTGTGGTGAAGATAAACATACTTCATCCGGATGTACGGAAGCAAAGAACATGTCCCTCGAAGAAAGGAAAGTCAGGTTGTCAAAGAATGGTGCATGCTTCAAATGTCTCAGGGTTGGTCATGTTGCAAGAAGATGCCATACTCGCCTCTCCTGCAAGTTATGTAAGCGGCAGCATTATCCAGTTATGTGTGATTTTTTAGAAAGGAATCTTAAAACGGAAACCCAGGCCTCATCTCAGGCCAGGTCAGTGACGAACTTCTGCATAAATTCCTCCTGTGTATATCTACAAACAGTTTTGGTTAAGATTGTTCACGGGTATAATATAGAGCTTGTACGCGTTCTTCTAGACTCTGCCTCACAGCATTCTTATATTAAAGAAGAACTGGCAGAGAGATTGGGTCTCAAGGAAGTCAGGAAGGTTACTTTAAGCCATGCTGTGTTTGGTGGCAGAACTGGATCTCCGGTGGAACATGGCGTATTTGAACTTGTTCTTCATAATCTCGATTACTCCTGTCAGCTGAGACTGACTGCTCTTAGTCAGCCTGTTATTTGCAGTCAGGTCCCTCGCCTTACAACAGAGCAAGTCCTGAAACTTGGACTGTCTCATCTAGATGTAGGAAAGGATAAGGATATTGAGATCCTTATTGGTGCTGATTTTCTAGGATCAATTCTCTCCAATGATCGTAAAACGGTGGGAGCGGTAACAGCGTTGCGCACTACACTGGGGTGGACAGTATTTGGTAGAGACCAACGCTCGGGGTGTGGTATGAGTAAAACTACACCTATTATGCTGAATATAGAGAAGGTTAGCAACCTCTGGGAACTTGACGTATTGGGAATAGAAGATCCTATCACTGAAAAGAAGAGATGTGAACTTGAGGAAGCTAGATTAAATTTCATTGAAACCGTAGAAATAAAAGAAGATGGTAGATACGAAGTTCGACTGCCATGGTTGAAGGATCATCTTCCCTTGGATCCTTCGTACGAGATGGCAGTGAAGCGTCTTGATATAACGAGGAGAAAGCTAGATAGTAACGGATACTTGGAAGAATATGATCAAGTCTTTCAAGACTGGCTAGCTGAAGGGATTATAGAAGAGGTTAATGGTGATCAGACTGAAATATGTGGCCATTATCTGCCTCATCGACCTGTGATCAAGGATTATGGAACAACACCTGTTCGACCAGTGTTCGATGCTTCCGCTAGAAGAGGTAACAACCCATCACTCAACGATTGTTTGGAAAAGGGTCCAAATCTGATCCAACTTATTCCATCTCTCCTACACAAGTTTCGAAAGAAGTCAATTGGAGTTATTGCTGATATTCGCAAGGCTTTCCTGCAAGTTTTGGTAGCACCAGAAGATCGAGATTTTTTGAGATTCCTGTGGGGAAAAGAGAAAATGAAAACATATAGACATAAACGAGTTGTTTTTGGAGTGACATCAAGCCCCTTCCTACTGGCAGCTGTTATTGAACACCTTTTAGACCAAGCCTTGAAAAATGATCAGGAAAGGTGGAACAGTATGACTGACAATATTATTGAGCAACTGAAAGACAGTTTTTATGTTGATAATTGTGTGACAAGTGTCTCAAATAAACAGGAGCTGGAATTGTTTATTAAAACTGCTCAAGATGTTTTTGCCCAACACAAGTTTGAGCTTAGAGGTTGGGAGAGTAGTGATCTAGTGCTTCAAGATGATGAAAAAATGTCACCCGTCCTAGGAATAATGTGGAATCGCAAGGAAGACATGCTTAGCTTGAACAGTGAAGCCCTGAAGAAGCTATCACCTACAAAAGCAACCGAGAGGTCGGTACTATCTGCTGTCCATAGGATTTATGACCCAATTGGATTTTTTGCACCGGTTATGTTATCACCGAAGCTGTTACTGCAGAAAATAAACGAAGTTTCTTGGGACACGGAGGTACCGCAGGAAATCCAAATCAAGTTTGAAAAATGGCTTCGTGAAATAGGAGAATTAGGCCAGTTGACGATCCCAAGAAGACTCCCTGAGGTATATGAGGAACGTAGTCTCCATGCCTTTTGCGATGCGAGTCAAGATGCCTATGCTTCAGTGGTATTTTTACGCACGCAGACAGTGACAGGAGTTCATGTTGAGCTTCTCCAAGCAAAATCAAGAGTGGCTCCAATACCTCGACCGACCATTCCTCGACTCGAACTTATGGGAGCTGCAATTAGTGCCCGGTTGCTGGCATCTATAAGAAAAGAGTTTGACACTGAAACAGTTTATTTGTGGACTGATTCGACGACAGTGTTGACACGGATACAGCGAGAAGTTCTCTGGTCTGTTTTTGTTGAGAACAGGGTTAGAGAAATCAGGCAACTAACTTCAAAAGAATCGTGGAGGCATGTACCTGGGGCAATCAATCCTGCTGATCTGCCTACCCGAGGCTGTACAACAAGAGATCTTATAGCATCGAGATGGTGGGAGGGACTGTCATGGATGTATCTTCCCAAAGAAGAATGGCCTTCAGATAATAGCAACAGAAATGAAGATGAAATCATGCTTGAAAGAAGGAGGACTGCCACGACTCTATTGGTCGCAGAAGAGCCTTCAAGTTCCAACTGGTATTACAAGTATTTCTCTCGATTTGACAAAATAGTGAGGCTGATCGGGTGGATAAGACGGTTTATGTTCAATTGTAAATATAATAGAAGGCAGAATGGAGAACTGACTTGTTCAGAATTAGAATACAGTGAAAGAATAGTAATTAAACTTGTCCAGAATGAAAGTTTTCAAGGGCCCGAGGATCAGAGACTGGCTTCAATAGTGCCATACTTAGACAATCATGGCATTTTGCGAGTAAACTTCAGAATAACAGAGAGGGAGGACAACAATGAGTTTCGCCAGCCTGCTATATTGCCGGGAGATCACCCTGTAGTGCAGCGACTTATTCATGACACGCACATTCGGCAGTGTCATGTAGGCCCACAGACTCTGTTGGGTATTATTAGAGAGAAGTACTGGATCTTGAATGGAAGACGAGTCGTGAGATCATCTGTACAAAAATGTGTTGTTTGCCGAAGGTACAAGAAAGAGCGACTGAAAGTTTCTACCCCACCTCTGCCTAATGATCGTGTGAGAGAGGCCAAGGTTTTCGAAGTTATTGGCATTGACACAGCTGGTCCGCTGATTGTGAAAGGTAACCAGAAGGTGTGGGTTTGCTTGTTCACATGTGCTGTCTATCGAGCAGTGCATTTGGAACTGCTTGTCTCGTTATCTACGGACTCGTTTCTGCAGTCTACGAAGATTTATATCGCGCAGAGGAAGGCCTACGACGATTTATAGTGATAATGGGACAAATTTTAGAGGAGCATATAACATGATGTCTAAGCTCAACTGGAATAATATCGAGTCTTATTGTGGCATCCAAAGAATTGCATGGAAATTCAACCCTCCCACAGCATCGTGGTGGGGTGGGTTTTGGGAGAGACTGATCGGACTGATGAAAAGTCTCCTTCGGAAGGTTCTGGGGAAATCTTCCCTAACATGTGAAGAATTAATGACTGTGTTGTGTGAGTGTGAAGCAGTCATCAATAGTCGTCCCCTAACGGCAGAGACGGAAAATCCTCACGACTTGAGACCTATTACACCAGCGATGTTCCTACAGGAGGCTTATGAGATAGGAGTACCTGATCTAGATTCGATAGATGGAAATCAGCTGAAAAAGAGAGCGGCCTATCGTCTGCAACTAAGAAACGCCCTTCGTCAGAGATTTCGAAAGGAGTACCTCGGGCAACTGTTGCTTAAGCGGAATCAGCATGACAGCATTAGCAAGGGAGACGTAGTGTTCATTGAGATGGACAATCGTAATAAGCTTGAATGGCCGATGGGAATTATTGAAGAACTGTTGCCTGGAAAGGATGGACGAGTACGTGTTGTGAGACTTCGAACGCAAAGGGGAGTTGTCATGCGTCCTGTTCAACGTTTGATCCCATTAGAGTGCTCTATGTCAGTGTCTGAAGAGGAGGAACGAGTGATTGAGAACGAAAAAGAGGCCATGGAACAAGAGAACATGATGTTGCAGAGATATCATACTCGGAGTGGGAGAGCAGTGAGGTGTCCGATGCGATTCCTGCAATGAGATAAACGCCGTACTTTGCATGTTGCAATTTTATTGAGGGCTGAAAATTGCAAGGTGGGAGAATGTCGGGGTAAAGTAATTAATATTTTGGTATTGGTATTATGTACAGGGTATTGTTTTATGTTGTGTTATGTTGTCTTGGTTACGATAAAAAAATAAAGTATGGAACCTGTACCGGTATATGACTGCACGGTGTTTATATTAAACAAGGTTAGAGTTAACACCTGGAATGATTCTACTCTGTAATATTTTTATTATTTTAAAAAGGTTTTCTAAACAATACAAAGTAAAAAAATTAAGCATGTCTCAAAAATTTGCCTAAAAAATGATCACTCAAAGGATAGTACAACACACTGTACTTCAGTGACACAGAAAGGGTTAATATTATGAGCCCGCTGAGCTCATGGCCTGGTGATATTTTCTATGACAATATGCTCAAGCGTCATGCCGTAGCGCCAAACGCACCCGCGAGCGTGTCGAGCTCCGCTAGTAAATCAAACACTCTTTTAACTTGACTCAGAGTACTCATTATTACAGATTTCGATTTTATAATCCTCTGCCATTATTATTATGCAATTGTGCAGCAACGAAACACATGGCTGTGTATTTAGATACTAAAGTAATTTTATTAACATCGCAGATATGTGAGCTTATCTCATTAGCTGCTCACCGACTAACTTACTTCCGTGAACGAGGACTGTCATTCCAGGATTCACTGCACACCACGTTGGAGACCGTCCAAGTAGGACGTGATTTTGTTAGGGTCTGAGTACCCGTAGTTACAAGTCAACCGATGTGGTGAAGGGATTTTTATCCATCAGCATCGTGGTTGTACAAGCGCCAATAGTGTGCTAGCAAATCGTAAGACGCACAGTTGCGCAGTTTATTTTGTGAAATTCAGTGATTTAGTGCAAATTTTGTAAGTCACATTTTCCACTTGCACATGGTGATTTTTCGTCGTACCGCGGGGTGGTTGAAAACTCTTTGAAGCCTACAGACATGAAATACCAGTGAACTGCTAATGTATATTTAAGCACCTTTACTACGAGCCGTGCTAGCAGAATAACTATCTTCGTTGCGCTATATGCGACATTTCAATTATGTGCGATTGTTCAGATGCACCAGGATTGATAAAGTTGTAAATTCTGTGAGGAAAATTACTACACCTGTGATTTTAGACTCAGTTAAGTAGACCAGTGCATGGCCATTCATTATCAATCAGTCTGCAAACGTTTAAAGCCAGTGAGTTATTTTCTGCGCTGTTTTAATTACTGTAAAATCTGTGAGACACATGTGAATTTGCTTTGTGACAACCATGTGCCACATTTGCACCCACGTGTCCCGGTATAATTCATTACCACTATGCGATGATAATGATGGTGTAAAAAAAACAAATATGAGAAAGATGTTCACGCTAATGGAAATCTACTGACCTGAAGGAACATGGCCATTTCATCTGTAGAGCCATGATAACCACCACCATGAGGACCCTACTACTCGTGGGGAAGCCACAAGGTCGAAGAAGACTGGTACTGAACCAAGGATTGGTTGGTCAGCCAGGAATTTAACCATGCTATCTCTGGAATAAATTACCCCTGTAATCCATGCCAGGAAAGAGGTGACAATGGTTCTGTGAGTTACTGCACTTTATTTCTTGTACGGATTCGTTGTGGTAGATTTAGGTTTGTAGTCATTCAATCAACCGAACTCATGACAATCAATTAGGTGGGGTTAATTAGTTAGTTTTGTGTGTTTATTTGAAGAGCATTTTTTTTTTCTTATGCCTGTGAGTCACCTGGTATTTGGATTAAGTTCCATTTGGTGCACTTCTAGTTGGTGTATTATCATGCCGAGACTGAAACCTGCTAATCGTGACCACAGCTGTTGAGCTGTTTCCTTAATTCAGCTTGTCTGAAACTTAAATGGATGGTTAGGACATCCTGGCATTTTTACAGGACACCCTGTCTTTTAGTTTTGGTGGTACGCCACTGTTTATTTGCCTCGTATCATTTTCTAGCCGAATGTCGCTAGGACATTTTTGTGATTGACTTTATATTCTTATTGCGAGCTAAGAAGCTGCAATTGTTCCAGTTTGAACAGAAGTTAGAGTTATTGTAAATACACCAGCTTGGCGTCGAACTCTAAAACTTCAATGGTATCATTTTACACAACCCAAGATTATAGTGGTTGCGTGTTTTTTGTTATAATTTGCATCCCAGTGTGGATACTACAGTTATTAAGGCAATCTTGTAAATACGATAGAAGTGTGATGTCTGTCAAAGTTTCAAAGCACTCGGGTGTGGAGTTGCCTCTTTATTATTAAGGTGTTTGGTTTGTCCAACGAGTAGTATCATTGTACTGCGTATTTTTTTTGCAGCAGTATGAGGCAGTGTAAAGAGTGAAGTTTTAGATGAGTACACTTACATTAACGCATTGAACTTTTGAAAGGAATAACAGCCTAAATAAATGTATTATTCTCTTGCTTGGTGAGCAGAGACGTGCCCGAGCGTTCACGCTTAAAAGTTGCACTGCGTGGAGAAATGAGTAGTTCCCATCATGCCACACTTCCACTTAGCCAAGGCATTGATTATTTGCGACAGATCCTGATGTCACATTGCTGTGAACGGAGAGGGATACTTGACTTAGTTCAAGGCCAGCTACTTTATGTAGGTCATCACCTGTTGAGCTGTACCGTAAACAGTGATATTATGTCACAGGTATTTGAAGACCGCCATTGCGGGACATTGGATTGTACGCTATTTTATGCACCTTTAGTATTAGAAGAGGGTTTAATTTTTGCATTTGATCATGGACCACGGAGTATCAGGTTATACAACTATAATTGTAGTGCCTTTGTCGCACCGTCGTGAGATGAACTGATATCTCCGACCTGTCTGTTATTGTATACCGGAGAGTTACTGAAGAGTTTTTCAGGCTCGTTCCGATGATTTGTTAGTAAGCTGTGCGCTACTGACAGTGGTATTTTTGCCGAGTCTGTGTTAACTCATGCTATTGTTGACATTAAGTCAAGGCTGTTCTAGTGAAGTACTCTGTGGAGACTCACAATCATTTAGCCCGTACCATGGATCAGCAAGTCGTCATAAACCTACGATGAACCTAAATCTATTAAAAAAAAAAAAAAAAAACATAAAATATCACTCGTCTAAATTATTAACCAATTAAGGCTTAGATTTGAGATTAAGCTTGGACCTGCATACTGCTTGCTCGCTGACGCTATGAATGAGAATCATTTCCACCAGGAAGTGATGATTTGACTAGATGACACTATCCTTGAAGACTACGGAGTGGCGTGACAAACCAGAAGTTCGTAACCTGGGGTCCACAATACTCATGTGACCTAAGACGTAGTTCTTACTACGCTGTCACCACCATAATCATACATGCATTTAGATGACGATTAATAGCAAACAGCAATTATTCTGTGGAGGAAGGCTTGTTTTAATAAGAAATAAATGTATTGTCATTTAGATTTTCATGGCCCGTGTTATTATTCATAATGTTGAATTTTGGGTTTATGCCGTGTTTTATTATACTAATATTCGACGCGTTTCGAAAGAAACCATGTCTTTCATCGTCAGGAATAATCTGGAATACGACAATGTTGCTAAGAGAAAGCAACGAAGAACATATAGAAGGTGCCCAAAGATGGACAACATTATAGCCCCATGTTAGGGACAACGGAAAGCAGCAGTGAATTACTTTCTCAGGGTTCTGATAATAGGTAGCCAGGATTCACTGAGATTGTAACCGGTGTCGCGGTTGAAATTATCTGGGTGTTTACGTATTTCAACAGCCTCCCTGATGATTCTGGGACGATATTGCTTTATACGGGCAAGAAAATCCACTCCTTGGAACATGACATCATGGCCAGGTGTTAAAGCATGATCGGCAACAGCTGATTTATCAGGTTGAATGAGCCTGATACATCTATTATGTTCCTTAATGCGAGTGCATATTGTTCTCGAAGTCTGCCCGATGTAAACCTTGCCACAAGTACAGGGAACTCTGTAGATACCCGGTTGTTGCAATTTAGGCAAACTGTCCTTAGTTGGTCGCAGGAGTTGCCTAATCTTAACAGAAGTTCCAAATACAGTCCGTATGTTGTACCGACGTAGGATTTTAGCAATACGATCCATTGTGTTATGTATGTACGGAAGGTAAGCAGTTCCTCTTACATCTCTTTTCTCAACTGACGTCCTATTATTATTTGTTGGTTTCAGAACCGTAGAAATCAAAGCCTTGCTATAACCGTTGCTCTCAAAGGTGGTTCGCAGGGTGTTAATTTCTTCTTGTAAAGAAGACACTTCACAAATCCTCCTAGCCCTGGTAGTTAGAGTTGTAAGGATACCATGTTTCTGGGCAGGGTGATGGTGAGAACTTGCGTGGAGATATCTATTGGTGTGTGTTGGCTTACGAAAAACGCTGTGTCCTAAAGATCCATCCTCTTTCTTGGTGACGAGAACATCTAAAAAAGGTATTTTGCCGTCAGATTCCTTTTCCATGGTGAAACAAATAGAAGGGTGCTGGAGATTAAGGTGATCCAGGAAATGGCTAAGATTTTCCTCACCTTCCGTCCAAACAACGAACGTGTCATCCACATAACGCCACCAGATCTTCGGTTTGAAAGGAGCCGACGACAAAGCTTTCTCTTCAAAGTTCTCCATGAAGAAATTAGCCACAACAGGAGAGAGAGGACTACCCATGGCCACACCATCAGTCTGCTCATAAAAATTCCCATTCCATAGAAAGTAGGAGGAGGTCATGCAGTGATAAAAAAGTCTTGTGATGTCTTCAGGAAAAAAGCCATTAATGAGAGACATAACACCATCAAAAGGTACTCTCGTAAACAGAGACACCACGTCGAGACTCACTAGAATATCACCCGGCTGAAGTGTTATAGCTTTTAACTTTTCCACGAAGTGTGTGGAATCCTTAATGTACGAAGGCGTGTTACCCAGAAGCGGCTGAAGTAGTCTACCTAAGTATTTGGAAAGGGCATATGTAGGAGAACCAATCGTACTAACAATAGGTCTAAGAGGAACATCTTCCTTATGTATTTTAGGAAGACCATAGAGTCTCGGAGGAATAGCATCCCCTGGAAGGAGAGTCTTCGCTGCATCCGCTGGAATAGATGATTGCTTGATCAATTTGACGGTGACATTTGAGTAGCGAGTAGTAGGATCACGACTATTAATCCTATATACAGGATCTGATAACAAAGACGAGATCTTGGAATCATAATCAACCTTATCCAATACCTAACTTCTCCCGGGATAAGGAGACCACCTTCTATCAAGTGCCAACGGTCTTTTAGGAGGGCGGATGAGCGGGTAGAAGAAGGGCACTCTCTTGCCCTTGGGGTGGGAAACTGCTCCTAAAGGCGGAAGAGCCGACAGATGGCCAACGGCATAGAATGGAGAAGGCAACGGGAAACCACTCCATTAAAGATCCGACTGGATATCCCAAGAATCAGCAGCTCATGATGGAAAGCTCTTTGGTTAAATTCTCCGGAGGTAAAATAGTTCCCCATTCAGATCTCCGGGTGGGGGCAACTAAAGGAAATAATGGTATTATTAACAAACGCAAGAAACAGAAATGCGTAAGGAAAATAGGAACATGGAATGTTAACACATTATTAAAGGTGGGGAAGCTGGAAAACCTGAAAATAGAAATGAAGAGATTAAAAATAGATATTCTCGGTATTTCTGAAATGAGATGGCCTGGCACGGGTGACTTTTGGTCAGATGACTACAGAATAATCTACTCAGGGCCGGAAGACGGACCGCTCGGAAGAAATGGGGTAGGAGTGATTATGGAAAAATCCATGGGACTCAGAGTAGCGGGATATGTGCAGCATAGTGATAGGATAATTCTAGTCAAGATAAATACGGAGCCAAACAATACTGTTATAATTCAAACATATATGCCAACTACAAATGAAGATGACGAGGAAATTGAAAGAATGTATGAAGATCTAAATCACCTGATAGAAGGAACAAGAGCAGAAGACAATGTAATCATTATGGGGGACATGAATGCAACGGTAGGGGAAGGAACAGAGGGAACAACTGTTGGGCAGTTTGGACTGGGACTCCGAAATTTGAGAGGTGAACGATTTATAGAATTCTGCACTAGGCACAAATTAGTCATAACAAATACACTCTTCAACCATCCCAAGAGAAGACGATACACTTGGAAAGCTCCTGGAGACACGAGAAGAGCGCAATTGGATTACATAATGGTAAAAAAAAGGTTTAAGAACCAGGTTAAAAATTGCAGAAGTTATCCAGGTGCAGATATCGTAAGCGATCATAATCTAGTCATGATGCACGCGGAACTCAAATATAAGAACATCGTTACGAGAAAAACTGAGTATCTACAGGTGACAAAACTTAAGATGCCAAATATTCGAGATGAGTTCCAAAGAAGAACAGATGAAATGATTGAAAGAAATACTGACATATTCGAGAAACCAATAGAAAGTCAGTGGGGAATTCTGAAGGAGGAAATACTAGGAACTGAAGAGGAACTGCTAAAAAATAAAAATAAAAACAGCAGGAAAGCATGGATAAGTGAGGAAGTTGTAGAAATAATAACTGAAAGAAGAAGGTTCAAAAACGCCACAAGTGACGAAGGAAAACAACAATATAGAAGACTGAGAAATGAAATCGTTAGGAAAAGCAAGCGAGACAAAGAAAAATACTTATGTGATATATGTGATGATATAGACACCGATTTTAAAGCAAATAACTTAGAAAAAGCATATGGTAATGTGAAGCAATTTTTTGGTGAGAAGAAACAGAAGACATGTGGTATTAAAGATGAGAATGGACAATACCTGTATGAAGAGGGAAAGGTTGGGAAGAGATGGAAAGAATATCTAGAGAATCTCTATGGAGATGAAGTTATGAATAAGGAAGTAATAGAGGAAGAAGACCAGACAGATGAAGAGAATAGAGGTGACCAAATACTAAAATCGGAATTTAAAAGAGCACTGAAAGATTTAAAAGACAAAAAAGCACCAGGTGTAGATAAAATCCCTGCAGAAGTATTAAATAACTGCAGAGAGAAAGCTGAAGATGCAATGTATGGATTGATATGCAAAATGTATGAAACTGGAATAGTACCAACTGACTTTACTAAGTGCATAATAATTCCAATTCCAAAGAAGGCCAGAGCACAAAATTGCGATCAATTTAGGACATTAAGCCTGACAACACATGCATCTAAAATTCTTACACGTATTATACTTAGGAGAATAGAGAACAACCTTGATAACTAAATTACAGACGACCAATTTGGATTCAGAAGGGGCATTGGAACAAGAGAAGCAATATTAACTCTAAGACAAATAATTGAAAAGAGAAATAGAAAAGGAATACCAACATATCTAGCATTCGTGGATCTGGAGAAAGCTTTTGACAATGTGAATTGGAATATACTATTCAAGTTACTAAAAAAAGTGGGAATCTCTTATAGAGATAGAAGAATAATACACAGTTTATATAAGAATGAAAGGGGAATAATAAGATCTGGCAATAACCAGGAAGAGGTTGAAATAAGAAAAGGAGTACGACAAGGATGCTCGCTACCTCCTTACTTATTTAATTTGTATGTCCAAGATGCCATAAATAGGATAAGAGAAGAGATTCAAGTTGGAGTAAATATACATGTGGAGAAGATTGACATGCTCCGATTCGCAGATGACATTGCTTTAACAACAGATAATGAAGATGATCTTCAACAGATACTTCATGTAATGAATAACATCCTTAAAAACGAATTTAACATGAAGATGAATAAAAATAAAACAAAAATACTCATATGCAGTCGGAACCAGGAAGATCATAGAAGAGCACCAGCAATTTATATCGAGAATGATAGAATACAACATGTGAAGGAATATAAGTATCTGGGAAGCTTGATAACGTATGATGGAACCAGCAAACAAACAATTTGGAGTAGAATTATTCAGGCAAAGAACGCCTTTTATAGAAAGAAGAATCTCTTCACATCCAGAAGTATAGACCTAAAAATAAGAAAAAGACTGTTGAAGACATACGTGTGGAGTGTGGCTTTGTATGGTAGTGAGACCTGGACAATAGGGAAGTCGGAAGAGAGGAAGTTGATGGCTTTTGAGGCTTGGTGCTGGAGAAGAATGCTTAAGATCAGTTGGATACAACATATGACAAATGAAGAGGTTTTCAGGAGAGCAGGAGAAAGTAGAAGCTTTATGAAGACCCCGAAAACAAGAAGAGCAAATATGTTGGGACATATTCTCAGACATAATAGCCTGCCAGCAAGAGTCATCGAAGGGATGTTAGAAGGGAAAAACACTAGAGGAAGACCATCACTTGCATACATCACACAGTTAATGACAGACACGAACACAAAATCATATCGTGAATTGAAGAGGATGGCGGAGAATAGAGAAGATTGGCGAGTTGCTGCAATCCAGCCCCAGGGCTGTTAACTTAAGAGAGAGAGGGACCTACCTTACGTGCCATATTCCGAGTTTTGTTGTTGTTGTTTAACTTCTCATGTATTTAAAGGACTTTCGAGAGGGTTTTAACTAAGCTTCAGTTAGGGCCTGATCACTTTATTTTCTTTATTTATTAGCTTGCAGATTAGCCGAAACAAACCCTCCGAAGTAGGATAGGGGTTTGTTTTGTTGAATAAACAAGTTGACGAGATTTTACTTAAGCCTGCGGTTCTGATTTCTTAAGATTTGCCTTTTTAAGGGTGTGCTTCTTTGGCTGTCTATGACATTTACCTCCATGATGCCCCCATATCTCTGGGACCACGATTCTCGTGCTGCACTGGCCTAAAAGAAGTGCATCCGATCCTCTCCGGTCATGTGTTCGACAGATGGGATTGTCTGGGACTACCATTTCGGTTGTTGGTACCCCGGCAACCTCCTCTGACGGGCTCAATTAATCATTTTCCACAATGACACTCACACTCGGATACTAACAGAATGGTAGCTGAATGACACTGCTACCCCTCTGGCTAACAGAACAGCTGAACATTTTGCTCATTCAGTAACAGCTGATAGTGGTGTTTAATCCTACTCACCTTCTTAGTCCTTTTATAGACTGGCCCCACACCCTAACACCAAAGAGTGCTGAGCTACACCAGTCAGATAACATCAACTGTTTATAGCAATAAATTGATTCATTGCAGCCAATGGCTATACAGTCATAAAATTACTAAAGAGAATAATAATGTTATTGGTTTTACATCCCTTTTAACAACTGTAGCTTTTAGAGATGATGGGATGCCAGAATTTTGCCCAGAAGAGGATCTTTAATGTGCCAGTAAATCTGACACAGCTCCCTCGAATTTTCTCACCCTCAAATGCACGCCAGGATTCGATCCCGCAACCTTGGGAACAGCAGGCGAGACGTTACTGCTGAGTCACGCAGCCAGTCAATATTATTAAAGAAAAGAACATAAGTAGGAGACAGGAAATTCTGGGGGTTAACTTTGGTTTTAAACAGTACAAAACGGGGTCATTAATCACACCAAAATACTGTACAGTAGTGTGCGAGATTTCTGTCTCTTCGTCTACATCACTTGACATAGTACACGTATGTCACAATGTTTACCACAGTGCATAAAAATGACCTGGAAATCCGGTATGTGGAAGTTCTTGTTTACGCAAATAGTTTATTGCATATGATATAAGGAAAGCACCAGTGTCTACATTTAATAAATCTATCAATTTCTACATCTACAGCACAAATCAAAGTCAGGAGGTGGTGGTGGTAATTTTTGCTTTTAAGGGGTGTAACATCAAGCCCTTGAAGAAGATGGATGAATGAATGAAATTGGTCAAACATTTAAAAGGGAGGGACTGGGGCCACTTAGAAGGTGCCATCACACCATTTCCCAGGAGTTCAAAATGGGAAACCATAAAAACCATTCCAATAATGGCCAGACTGAGGTTTCAACTCACTTGTCTCCTAAATGCAGAGACAACCTGGCCGGTAGCCTCGCATATTAAAATACAGAGTTACCATGCATGGTCAAACTAAGTCACTAGGGAGAATTACGTTTGCTTACATTTAAAAAAATGTTTAAAAAAATAGAATTTTTAATTGGAACTCTCCCATGGTAACAAGTAATATGCTCGATTTTTCATTTCTAAGAAATGTCCTATAGATTCATAACATTCCAAGCAAAAGGTGAAGTTTCAATTTCAAATTTTACAGAAACCGAGCATGACAATTAAAACACAGGAGGTCAACATAAATCAAATCTGAAGAAAATGTAGGCTATTTAGAATAAGAAATATAATTTTAACATTTTCCAATGGCCACTACAGTCCTAACTAGAAGCAAGCGTGTAAGTTGATGGCGTACCTACCAGTCTCTACAGCAGAGGTTCTCAAAGTGTGGAGGGGGGGGGGGGGGGTGGGGCGCAGAGAGTGATAAAGGAAGGGGGGGGGGGGGGGCGCCGGCTTTGATTGAAATATTTATATTTCATATTCTGTAACAAATATTACTATCCTCATATTCATGAACCTATCATAGGCAGGTAGCTCCCAAGACCATTCAAGAATAATAAACTCGTACCATTGCTGTCTTATTGCACAAGAACTGACCAGTAGATCCTGCCAGCAGGAATTCTGAGAATAGGTGGCGAGTAACATTTCCCACACAGCTCCCTTTCACTCTCCAACCCCAGTGACATCTCCTTGCCAGACACTTAATGACAAAAAGCCGCTTCACAATGTGACCCCCACTTCCTTTCAAGAATGCCGTTGCCGATTCGAATTCAGCTAGGCCTTTCTAGTCAGTTCAAAGACAGTCAGTGAACAGGTGAATTCTAGTGCGTGGTTAGCCAACTTTACAATAAACTGATACGAGTGAAGCCATTACCCATGGATAAATGGCTTATTAGAAGTGGTAAAAAGAGACCCCATGAAAGTGATAGTGCTTGCCCTCCTTCGGAAAAAGAACAAGGTTCGAATTTAAACAAAGTCCACTGTTCTTCCGCCTCTACTTCTACTTCCAACAGGATTATTAATTCTACACACAAAATGAAAGTGCGTGAATATCAAGACGATTATCTGACATTAGGCTTTACCAGCATTCTTTCGAATAACAATCAGGAACAACCTCAATGCGTTTTTTGTTTGGAGATTTTAGCAAACGACAGTTTGAAGCCTGTGAAACATAAGAGACACTTGGAGACTAAACATCCAGACTGTGTACGTGAACCTTTAGCATTTTTTAAGCGCCACGAGCAACAACTAAATGGAAATGTTAGATTCCTAGAAAAGCACGCAACAGTTCATAAGAAAGGGCTAAGAGCATCCTTGGAGGTATACTATTTAATTGCAAAATCCAAATCACCACATATTATTGGGGAGAAATTACTTCTTCCTGCAGCCGTGAAAATGTGCGCGATCATGCATGGAGAAAAGTTTGGCGAGTGTTTGAAGTCGATACCGCTCTCAAATGATACCAGTAACTCGTCATATTCATGTAATAGCCTCTTGACATAAAAAATCAATTGCTACCACGTCTCCATGATAGCCCAAAATTTGCCCTGCAACTTGATGACAGTACTGATATCATAAAGATTGCCCAGCTTCTTGTTTTTGTACGCTACTGTCATGAAAATGAAATGCACGAGGATTTTCTATTTTGTAAAGCTCTGGAAAGGCGGACTACAAGCGAAGATACTTTTTCTCTTGTGAATTCCTTTTTTATTGACAAAAATCTCTCATGGACAAATTGTTTTGGTATATGTAATGATGGGGCGTCGACATGTACTGGAACTAAAAAGGGTTTCAGAGCAAGAGTGAGTGCTGTTACTAATTCTGTAAAATTCACACATTGCATGATACTCAGGGAGGCATTGGCTTCAAAAGTACTACAACCGGAAGTCAATAAAGTGCTGAACGATGTAATTAGTGTTGTAAATTTTGAGAAAGCAAGAGCTTTAAAAAGTCGGCGATTTTCCATTCTTAGCGAGGAGATGGGATCTACACATAATTCGCTTCTATTGCACACGGAGGTACGTTGGTTGTCTCGTGGTCGAGTCCTTCGTCACGTTGTGGAGTTGAAGAATGAACTTCGTATTTTCCTACTGGGCAGCAGTCCTACACTCGCAACCATGCTTCTGGATGAGAAATGGCTTCTAATACTGTGCTACTTGGCTGACGTATTTGAAAAACTGAAATAACTTAATGTGCCACTTCAAGGACGAAATAGTAATATTTTCATTTTAAGCGACAAAGTGCTTGCTTTTAAGAGAAAACTTGAACTTTGGAAAGCCCAGATGGACAAAGGTAACTGTGAGATGTTTCATTGTCAGAATGAATTCCTGGAAGAAAATGAGTTAGATATTTGTCAAAATTAGTGGAATTGTCGTAGAACACCTCCAAAACCTTTGTGAAAATGTCGAGGGTAGATTTCCACAACCTTCAACTGAGAATGACTGGATTCACAGTCCGTTTGAAACGAACGTAACAGCCCACCTGTCAACGGCAGAACAGGAGGAACAATTAAATTTATTTATTTATCGTATGGCTTTTAGTGCCGGGAGTGTCCGAGGACATGTTTGGCTCGCCTGAGTCTGTAGCTGCTTCCAGCGGACACCCTAAAGGGTGAGCTACAAGTTCCGTTCAATTTCAAGTAGTTCCAACTTTCGCCACCAGATATCAATGATACCTAGTGGTGAACGTTGGAACTTTGATAGAGCGTTCTGACGAAATCTAACCTAACAAATTTTGCTTTACACAAGTTTAGTCTGTGAAAGGATCTTTTACATGCCATAAATCTATGACATGGGACCGCCGGCTTTACTTCCCCTCCGAACGAAGGCATACTGAAGGATTTTTAACGCTCTTAAAAAATCCGACGACTTCGGCCGGGTTTGAACCCGCTATCTTGGGCACAGCAGTTCAGCATGCTACCGACTACGCCACCGAAGCCGCTGAACAAATAGAACTCCCAAATGACAGAATACTTCGAAATGAATTTAAGTCGGTCTCTTGAAATGTTTGGGTGCAGATTCGGAATAAATATCCCATTTTAAGAAAAGCAGTGGACCTATTATTACCCTTTGCTTCAACTTACTTGTGTGAGTCAACATTTTCCACAATGACATCCGTCATGATGAAGCATCAGTCTCGGCTGCAGCTGGAAGGGGATCTGCGGGTTGCTGTTTCAAACATCCAACCAAGACTGGATTTACTTTCATCTCAAATTCAAGCTCACACATCACACTAACTCCGTAAGTGTCTGAGAATTACCGAATTCTGATCCATGTACACTTTTATTCTCCTGTTTTACTTTTTCATGGGTGAAGAGTTTTAACATAACATTTTTCAAATACACAGTGAAATGTTGAAAATTGTATATATTATTTCTATTGTCATTTATAAGTCACGAGCTTCCAAATATGAAAAGCATTACTGAACACAGGTGTCAAATATGAAAAGCATTACTGAACACAGGTGTCACAACTAAGGAGCTAATTAGGGAAACAAACAAAATTTGCTCAATTCCAATAACTGCACGTGCAGCAGTTGTTTTTATTTTTAAGCAAAAGTAATACATATGCATGACATTTATTTTACAAAACGTTGTTTTACTTTGATGTGCTCTAAGAATAATGAATTGTGTGTTATTATTATTAACGTAACTGGTAGTTGAAATCCTAATTAGGCAATAGCATACACAGTAGATCTTGTGTGATCTTTTATTTTTGTGAGAAGTAGCCTATGAGAAGTGCTAAGTAAGGAAATGAGAATAGGGGTGAGGGCTAGATGTTTCATGTTTCAGAAGGGGAGGGAGGGGGGGAGTTTGAGAACTCCTGCTCTACAACACGGTCTGCCAGTGGCTAACTATCAGACCAGTTCTAAGCTGCTAGTATGTTGAGTCTAAACTCGTGGATTCGGAACAGTCAGACATCTTAAATTCTCTTTATTTATAACTTCTTCATTTAATAAAACGGATGCTTATCTTCTTCTTTCCTAGTGTATTTCCCGCATTGGAGCAGGGTCCGCTTGCTTGATTGTTGTTTGCCACTTCTTCCTGTCAAGGGCATCTTCAGGTTTGAGGCCGGATACCAGTAGGTCTTCACTGATTCTATCCACCCATCGTTTCATTGGGCGCCCACGGGTTTGATGCTCTCCTCGATCGTATCGGAGGGCCGTTTTTATCACAAGTACTCATCACTTCTAGTGACATGGCCATACCAGCGAAGATGTGCTTCCCTCATTTTGCCTTTAATTGTTGCAACTCCCATTTGCTTCCCAACATGTTCATTTCTGACAGGGTCAAGTCTTGTAATACCCATGGACCAACGCAGCATTTTTATTTCCATACCGTGGAGGGCTTGTTCGTGTTTGGTTGAAGCTGAAGAACATTCTGTGCTGTAGAATGCCACTGGCCTTATTATGGTCTCGTAAACTTTTCCTTTCAGGTTGATAGGTATTTTCTTATCATACAGCACTCCAGTGACTTGGAGCCATTACAACCACACAGCATTTACTCGTGCTCGGGCATGAAGAATGGTCTCACCATCCGAAGTGATGACAGAACCAAGGTACTTAAATTTACTGCTTTTATTGAGTTGATGGTCTTCAATGTGATTGGTCTGTGTGCCACATTGCAGATATTCGGCTTTTCCTATGATGAGTTTTAAACCATTTTTGCTCAGGCGATATTTCCAGCACAGAGCACGATTCTTGAGATTTTAATGAGTTTAATTGGCGAGAAATACGTCGTCAGCATTTATAAGATTGTCCATGGGTGAGGTTTTTGTATGTCGGCTGTTATTGTATCCATGGACAAAATGAACAGAAGGGGCGAAAGTGCAGAACCTAGATGAACTCCAATACTGATGGGGAAAGTACAGTAGGTGAAACTCCAGCTGGACAGCGTGCCATACTTGTGACGTTATGGTAGAGGGACTGGATGCATCGGACATAAGCTAATAAAACAGATGCTTATATACTGTATAATGTTAAACTGGTGGAATCAGCAGTGAGAGAATCATACCATGACAAAATCAGTGCTTTGCCAAAGGTTACATATTATATACTTATGCAGTGAAACTTGCTCTGTTTCTACTATTATATCGAGGATTATGTATGTGTTTGTGAAAAAAATTTCCTTAAAGGAAGTTGGTAATAAGGAGACTGGAAAATTAAGAGAGAGGTTTCGTGGCCCCTTTAACGTTCTTAGGTTCTTGACTCCAGTCATGTGTCTTGTCAGTGACCCAATTAAAAAGAGAATTTTCAGAGTTCACTTGTCCCATGTAAAGAAGGGTATTAAAGTACTGATATTCGAGATATATGACACATTGTGAGACACTTGCATCAGAAAAACACTAGTCTGCGATAAACACTCCAAATTTTGAATGTTTTTAGCGTATTTTTAGCATACTAAAATCAATTTCAAGGCCAGAAAGTTCCTAAGTAGCTATTTTTATTTTCTTATAATTTATTATGACCATAATTATTTAAATTTTAACACTTTAAAATATGTAGTTTTAGTAAATTAGGATTGAAAACCAATTGTTTTTAAAATATTAAGGTGTTTACAGGAAAAACCGAGGACACTGGATGTTTCTTAGCAGATAAGGAGTGCAAACACACAAACGAAATAACTTGCGCCACTCCTTGGTGAGAGAGACATTTTATCTTATCTTACTCATCCCATCTAGTTCCTCTGACATTTCATTAATCTGTGGTTCCCTGGAAATGAAACAAAATCAGTTTGAAGCTTCATTGCAGAGTAGAATGTTTAGAGTTTTCCTTTCAGTAAGAAAGTATTTACAGTACAATCTCACATCGAGGCTGTATGAATAATCCAGACTAAATTTGAGAAATACACCATGCCTTAGCAGAGGCGTAATATTACAGGTTTTGTGAAATAGTTATAGCATGCCTATTTTGGAATCAGACTTGGAGACCAAAGAAAAGCTTGGGCACCACACAAGGTATGTAGAGTGTGCATTGAAGAACTTCATCATTGGATAAATGGCGGAAGTCCATTACTATCTATTGAAGTACCTATGATCTGGAACCATAGTAAAGACTGCTATTTCTGTTCGTGTGATGTGAAGGGGTGCAATTCTAAAGATAAAAAGCAAATCTTGTAGCCAGCTGTTCGGTCAGCCATTTTATCTGTGACCCATAGACCTGATGTACCAATCCCTGTGCGACTAGAAAATCTTCAACAGTGAGAGAAATTGGGTCACGTCACAGTGACCATCTACCAGAATCGGGTGTTGCAGAAAGTGGTGTTTTAACCAGTGTGAATTAAATGATTTAGTGATATTACCCTTCGTAAATAGCCCAGGCAAATTAGACATATGCTTCCCGAAAAATCGTCCAAAGCTGGAATCTGTTTTAATACCGTTTGGGGGTCCCAAATAAGAGTCCTGTGAGTTTGCGACGGATTCTGACTTCTACTTAATTTTTGGGAATCAAGGAACCGCGAAATTTTCGCACTTTTTTCAGTTTTGTGCTTATAACTTCTAAACGACCCATTCTACAGAATCGTTCCCTCATAACGGTTTTAAAGAACATTAAATTCTGCGTTGAATGCTTTTTCTTCTTCTTCTTCATTTCCCGGTTCCAGTGATCTGGGTCGGGGCATGAATCAAAGACCTCCATCCGAGGACTCGACTCACACACTATCATATTTAGGCTAGTAGTACGATGGGTTCGCCACGCCCAAAGGTTGAATGCTTTTTATTCCGTCTAAATCGGTCCAGTCGTTTAGCCGCAATCGATTTCTGAATTTGGGCCAATTTTACCAAATTGCTTAAAAAGTTGATTCTTTGTTTAGTTTTTCGCTCTAAACTCCTAAACAACGCATCCTATAGAAAATTGTATTCAAAGCATTATTAGAGCATTAAATTCTGCGTCGAATGGTTTTTAGTTTGTCAAAATCTGTTTAGCCGCAATCGATTTTTTTGAGTTGCGCCATTTATACCATCTCTCATGTCTCACGTAATTTTCTTTTCCAATCGTGGAGTTTTCGAAGTGGCAAAGGAGCAAATCCGGGTTGACCCGGTTCCCCCACTTGGCCTTGACAACCTCTCCCTTCTTCAATCTATACCAGTGTTCGGCAGGTGAAACAACTATAGAAAAGGGCAAAGCCAATATGAAAACCATTGAAGGGAAAAACTTCAAAGAACTTAAACTTAGCAGAAAACCGAGTGGTGTCTCTACGAGCCGTGAAGGCTACAGCAAAGATCAACAGAGATTCAGTCCCCATCAGTCCGGACATGATTGTTCGCCGCATTCCATTTCACATGAAATCCAGCTTCAGCTTGAATCGTACTTTGAATTCAAATTGGCCGCGTACCCACTCTCACTGTTTGAAGATGATGGCATGATGCGGAAGAGTAGAAAATCAGAACTGTACAAGCTATTCACTCCAGTCAAAGTAGATCTCACTGTGAATGCAGACTACGTAGTGGATGGTGGTTTCCTCCTGCACAGAGTTGTGTGGAACAGCAGAGAACAGTTTTCCAATATCATTCAGAAGTACGTAAATTACGTGAAATCCAACTACAAGTCTGACAGTATCACCATAGTTTTCGATGGGTACCCAGAGGATGTGGCTGAGAAGAGTATAACGTCAGCTGAAAGAGCGCGAAGAGCCCGTGTTATGTCATCTTCGTCGGTTATATTCCAGGTATTTACCAAGGCTACAATGCCCAAAGATCGTTTCTTGTTGAATGATCACAACAAGAAACGTCTCATAATCATATCGATGCTGACAAGCAAACTGATGGACGAGGGCATTTCTCGTCAAACAAGCCGTTGAAGATACAGATTCTCTGATTGTGAGCACAGCCATGGGGAGGTCTATGGAAGGAGGCAATGTTTTCATAGAGGGAGAAGACGCCGATCTATTGGTCATGCTCACTTTTCATGTTGCTGTCTTTGAAGAGCCCATCTCCAACGTGTTCCTCATCAAACCTGGGAAACAGAACCAGGAAACTGTCGTTTACAGTCCGAGCAATTGCCAGCTGCCTGAAGACATGAGGAAGCATACCCTGTTTCTCCATGCCTTCACGGGGTGCGACACCACATCCTCATTTTTCCGCCAGGGGAAAATAAAATGTATCAAGAAATTCATGGCAGACCAAAACCTCTCTCATCAGGCCACTATTTTTCTTGACCCGATCTCAACCCCTGACCAAGTTGCAAATGCAGGTGTTCACATCATAAAAAACCTGTATACTGGTGGCAGCAGTAAGTCCCTCAATCAAGTGAGGTTTGACCTCTTCCAGAGGTCGCTTTCAAAACAGAATTTCAACCTGGCATCCTTGCCTCCTACAGAAGCAGCTGCTCGCCAGCACTCCTTCAGAGCTTAATTTACATGTGCAGGTATGGAGGAGTAATATACTAGATACAGAGAGATGGGGATGGAAAATAACCACCAATGGCTTAACTCCTATCACAACGACTGATCCACTGCCTCCACAAGAACTTCTCAACTACATATCGTGCACATGTAAAAAAGGGTGCAAAGAAACTTGTTCCTGTAGGAAAGCTGGGGTCAAATGCACCACCATCTGCATGACCTGCCAAGGGCACAGATGCTTCAATTCCATCTCTGAAGACAAGGATGTTATCCTGGATCCCACCCAGTGTGACAAGGAGATTGATATCATCGAAGAAGAGCAAGAAATGAATCCTCATTCTCAAGATTCCGAGGATGAGGAGCTAGATGGCGTGATCGGCAAAGAGCCACCGTTATCTCCTAAACGGCGAAAGAAATCGTCAACATGAGTACCTTGTACGTCTTTCACATTATGATGTTTCATGTACACAACTAGTACATCTTTCTGTGCATAATTTATATCGTTATCGTTTACGTAAACATCTTATGTAAATGTATCTTGTGTATAAATCTTTTGTTACTTTCAATGAAACATTATTCATAATAATGTCTTCTTATATTTTGAAACTACATAACATCATTTTGGAGTGGCAACACTTGGGTTGTCAAGGCCAAGTGGGGGAACCGGGCCAACCTGGATTTGCTCCTTTGCCACTTCGAAAACCGCACGATTGGAAATGAAAATTACATGAGACATGAGAGATGGTATAAATGGCCCAACTCAAAAAATCGATTGTGGCTAAACAGCTGGGCTGATTATGACAAACTAAAAACCATTCGACACAGAATTTAATGCTTTTAAAACGCTTCGAATACAAGTTTCTATAGGATGCGTTGTTTAGGAGTTTTAAGAGAAAAACTAAACAAAGAAACAACTTTTTAAGCAATTTGGTAAAAATGGCCCACATTCAGAAATCGATTGCGGCTAAACGACTGGGTTGATTTAGACGGACTAAACACCATTCAACGCAGAATTTAATGTTATTTAAAAACGTTACGAGGAAACTTTCCTGTAGAATGCGTCGATTAGAAGTTATAAGCAAAAAACTGTAAAAGTGCGAAAATTTCGCGTTTTTTTACTCCCAAAAATTAAGCAGAATTCAGAATCCGTCGCAAACTCACAGGACTCTTATTTGGGACCCCCAAAGGGTATTAAAACACATTCCAGCTTTGGACGATTTTTCGGGAAGCACGGCCTTTTTTTGATCTAATTTGCCTGGGCTAAAAGAGTTAGCTGAGTTGTTAGGTGGTAGACACCAAGAAAAAATCTGCTATGTGCCGAGAAACATCATTATATTGGTACCGACAATGCAAAATAAGTTTTCAACCCTCTTTCTCTGAAGATGATCCATCTTATATATTGTGTATTGCAGTATTGTAAATTAACTTATGCTGAAACTTGGACTTCCAATCTATGAGCCAAGAGAATGGAGACTGTTCACTGATGCTTCCAAGTAAAG
Organism: Meconema thalassinum; assembly: GCA_946902985.2. Classification (NCBI taxonomy): domain Eukaryota; kingdom Metazoa; phylum Arthropoda; class Insecta; order Orthoptera; family Tettigoniidae; genus Meconema; species Meconema thalassinum. The sequence goes on from OX336395.1 coordinate 200,295,759, forward strand.
AGTATCCTCCAAAATGGAAACGTTTTTGGTTGTGCCTGCTGCCGAATCACTGATCCTCAAAGAATCTTATTTATCGTATGGCTTTTAGTGCCAGGAGTGTCCGAGGACATGTTCGGCACGCCTGAGTCTGTAGCTGCTTCCAGCGGACACACTTAGGGTGAGCTACAAGTTCCGTTCAATTTCAAGTAGTACGAACTTTCGCTACCAGATATCAATGATACCTAGTGGTGAACGTTGGAAATTTGATAGAGCGTTCCGACGAAATCTAACCCAACAATTTAGCTTCACACAAGTTTAGTCTGTGGAAGTATCTTTTACATGCCATAAGTGTATGATATGGGACCGCCGGCTTTACTTCCCCTCCGAATGAAGGCATACTGAAGGATTTTTAACGCTCTTAAAAAATCCGACGACTTCGGCCGGGTTTGAACCCACTATCTTGGGCACAGCAGTTCAGCATGCTACCAACTACGCCACCGAAGCCGAAGAATCATATGCAAATTTACAACTACTCTTATTGCAAGTGAACTAGACTACAATGATCACATATGGCGAGTTTGTGGTGAATTCAAAGTTCTTACTATGCTGCTGGGTCAACAATCTGGTTTTACCGAATTTCCATGCTTTCTTTGTGTGTGGGATAGCAGGGCACTGCACTATTCAAGACTGGCCACCTTTTGGTTTCATGGTTTGCCTGACAGGCAGTCGATATTGTAATATTAGGTCTTCCAATCCACTAAGACAAAGCAAGGTTACACTCTTAAAAAGGAATTTGACAGACAGAAGAAAACATCTGATACAATATGCTAATACTGACAGTACAGTTACCTCTGTTTGAAGTTCCACATTGATTACTTCTGAAGTATCCTCTTCTATACTCTGATCAGCCAATGTGTGATCTGGCTCAACCTTCACTGTCTCCACGTAATCACTGGGAAGAAGCACATCTGACTCCTGGAAACAAATGGTGAATCAGGATTTTTAGATTGAATGAGGCCTCATATGGCGAAGTGGGCTTAAGAAGCGAGTTTCCATACTAAGATTAGCTACAAATAATATCAGAAACTAACTGGGAGAAGTCGTGAACTTCCACACCCTCAAGAACAAAACTTCATAATAATGACGTTTTATGCTGCATATTTCCCTTATTTACAACATTGTAACATACTTCATGGTTGTTCATATATCATGCATATTTAGGATGTCACTGTGATATTTATTATTATATTAATTTTGTGTGACTTCATTATAATGTAAGTTTAAAAATGTTATATTATGTACAAAATTATGTATCTGAAGGTTACAATAAAGGAGCGTCTGAGCTCTACATGTGACCATAAAACAAATCAATCTTAGCATTCCCTAAATACTGAGGATCATGATAACCGGGGACACAACAATGCAGCCTTTACCTTCCTTCTTAATGGTGTGCTAGTCATATTGCCTATGAGGAGATGTCCCATTTACTTGCTTGGTGGTGGTAGTTCAGCATGTGGGAGCTTGTCCAAATTATCCCTATCCAGGGACATTTCTAGTGATGAGAATTATGTCAAGACTGCCTTCTCCCTATCTTGCAATAAGTCCCGAGAATTGTAGAATTATTTGTGTTCATATTATTGTAAAACAAAATTTAATGTGTACCTCCATTTAAATAGACTCGTTGGTGCAGAGGTACCCAGGAATGCAAAGCATCCTTTTCAGCATCACATCTCAAAGTAATAGATTATCTTCAGCTCCGAACAATGAAGAGTCCATGGCTCAGGACCATTGAGGAAGGTGCAATACACTAATGTTTGAACCAATCTAGACTTTAATGTGAGAGAGATGGTATAATAGTGACAGTTGTATCATTGCAATTGCTGTAACATTTCGCCTTTCGATTTCAGTCCCACAGTTACAGGTAATGATCATGACTGATCCACTTGTTTGTATAGGTTGTACTCTACAATAGCATCAAAGACCTATAATAACTATAATTTTAAATACTTAGAGAAGTCTGTCCGTTTAAGCGTAAGGCAATAGCTCTCAAACTAAGGCAATGCTGTGATGACTGGTGAGCAGCATATGAAAATGAGTTAATTCCATGGTGGAGCAAACATAAGTAAAACTATTTAAAAAATGTTCACTGCAATATCAGCACAAAACAAGCACTAAAACCCTTAAAAGCTTTGACTTTTCTATTTTCCAGGTGGAAGCATAAAGATATGTATATTTCTTTAGAAAATGATTTACAATAACACGGTACTTCAAATAATCACCATGTTAATAGACAGAAGCAAATTAGCTAAATATCACATGGTTTATGTGACTAATATTGAAGTTTCCTTGAGGAAATAGTTCTGTGGTCAATAAGCTTAAAATTGTTGTGTTTGATGTGTAAAAATGAAGAAACGGACTCTAATTTGTGTTCATCTTGCGTTATAAAAGTAAAAAAAACGTGAATGTTCTGGTGACTAGAGACAAAGCAAAGCTAGTTGAGAAGGCCGCGTGTGAAAGCATCACAACTTGTGAACAAGACAGATTATCAGGAGCTTAAGAATGAATTTCCTTAAGTGCAATCACCTATGATAGTGCACTGCCTTGTTGAACACCCCTCTTAGTTCAAAGCCATTCTGACCCTCCATCTCCAATCTGAGCTCAGCTTTCACAATCTTCATACAACAATTGGATTTTCCAAAGAAAGGAAATTTGGATCCCCAGTCTGTCTGAACATTTCCATTGTTTATTTCTCAGCATTCTATCACAGGCCATTGCTAAATACAAGAACACAACAATCAGGCCCCTTCCTCTTTCCCAGTACTTTTCCATTGTTTCATGGCATAAACTAGGTCTGTTGTTCGTCTATTCCATCTGAATTCATGCTGTTCCTCTTCGAATTGGTGCTCTATCCATGTTATTAGTCTTTTCGACTACAGTATCTTGAGACAGTGTGACAGCAGTGTAATTCCTCTATAATTTGTACACTTTCTCCTACTCCCTTTCTTAAACAATGATATGATCATCTCTATCTTCCAGTCAAGTGGTATCTTATTTTCTTTCCAGATACTCCTAGTGTTCGTTGTGTAACGGTTTTCAATAACGGTTTTAATATCCCCAAGTGGAGATGACAAATGGAACTGTTTACTCTGACTAAGATACGTTGAATTAATGGGCGCCAAGACCTCAACACTAAGTTGAAATCTAAATTTATATTTATCAACGCCTAGCTCGGGCAGGACACCTTTAAGAATCTTCACACTCAGACCGTGGCATGATTTGATCATTAACCCAACTAACAATTGTATCAGGAGAAGGAATTTGGTCTATATCTAATGCTACCTACTGAAAGCAAAGATTGCATAGTATAGAATAGAATTTATTATATAAAAAAAAAACAAGTAGTGGCAATTTTAATAATATCAATAATTTTAAATTGGAGCGTAACAATTTGAATTTTACCACTCGAAAATTACGTGAAAACGGAGTCGGATAAATTACTGAATTTATTATTCCCAAGCTAAAAGTTACTCAAATTCTGATTATGAAACAATGAAGACAGAGAGATTGCGTAGTTCTGCGTCAGTCGCGCTTACCATTGGAAATAGCCGTAGCATTTCCCTCGTACGTGATGGTTCAAGAGAGCTTACATCAGCCTTCTGGACATCGCCATCTTCTTCGTCAATTGTAGAGATTGTTGTTGAAATGTAAAAGTTAAGGTCCGATCACACCGGAACCAACCAAACGAGCGACCACTTCGGTCAAGTTTCACAATGTTAATAGCCCTCTCTTCTCGGCGCGCGAACCTTTATGCACTCGCCGAATCCCCTCTCCAGTGCCGTCACCCAGTGGTCCGGACTCCCCTGATTGGCTGAGCCAGCACGCTGACTCCCGACATAAGGGTCATTTTACTTGGCGTGACGAAGTAGATTTGCCGCTCCAGTCTAATTCGCCTTTTCTTGATACAGCCAGCTGGAAGTGTTCCTCGGTTTCGTCATCGCTTCTCGACAAGAATATACCTGTAGCTGAATTCCCAATGAATCATCTCTCTCACAATAAACCCTGACTAAAATCCGTAAAATTCCTTAATCATATAATTTTCCGCGATAATGTTGTTCGTAATAATTCCCTTGATAGAGTTTTCTATAAAATCGAAAACCTCTCTGTATACTTATAATCTTAAAAAAAAAAAAAAAAAACGCTTCAAAGAATGCATTAATAATAATATTAATAAGTTGAATGAAAATTATCTTGGCTGAACAAGTTGCCGCGTAAATAAACATTGAATGGCTTCCTACTGACTTATGTCAGTGGCGTAAACTACCCTCGAAAAACACGTTACATATTCGCCTCGGATCATCAGATGATTTACCGTGACCACGGTACATCATGCGATTATCCCAGACACGTTCATAAAATCCCCATCCAAAATACATATTACACAAATTAAATCACCCTAAATTACATATATATATATATACACTCATAATTTCTCTACATGCACTTAGCGTCAAAGTCTGCTGTAATATTGGATTGCCCTTATGCTATCAGTCCAATGTTTTTCATTTCAATTAATGTTCCACGAATATTTCCGCCTCTCCAATATCTCTATGTTGGGATAGATATACATAAATAATGTGTGAGCACTGTGTATACTGTGCCCAACTCTAGGAATGGGTATTCCAGGATTCAGACACCTAGATATCAAGGGAAAGGCTACAGCCGCTTTTGAAAGTTGAGATATTTGAATATCGCACTCCACTACTTCTAGAAGGAAATGGAAACTTTGTGCAGCCAAGAGCATGTCAAGTGACGTAGCGAGTAGTAGCAGAGGTCGAGACTATTTGTTGATTAAATAGTTAGCCATGGAGTAGAGACTTGAGACTTGGATCAGATTACTGGCACGGCCAAATGAAAGAGAATGTACTTAGTCTCAGGTGAATCGGACCCGAGACACCGGAGATATGAGGATTTCCAGATTTCAGCGTGATCCAGCGTGGACCCGACCGTTTTGAATAAAAGCCGACCGGCCCAAGCATCATCAGCTCACTTCGAACCAAGCTCTTGCATGACAAGGTGCTGCTGCTACGTTGAGCCAAGGCACATGGTTGCCGGATCTACGCCGAAGATATCTTTAAATTGTGATAGTTACAAGAGTACTACGATACGTGTGGAACATAGTAAGTTTCCGGCAGAGGGAATCACTAAGGTGATTGTTATTTTTCTACGGACACTGGTGAAATACTTTATTTCTATATGGACATATGCTAGACTTGGTCTAGAAAGTACTTTGTCACAGTCCAGTAATAATAATTCTATACTTGGATATTTTAATCCAATTAGTCAGTTTCATATATTGTAACTTGATAACCACTCCGATCTTTCAGTATATTGAAGGCCAGTCTATCACGGTGTTGTTCATTAGCCGACAAAGGGAAACTATAAGTTGCTTCGCGCATGATAGATGGTGATAAACCATGCCCAGGGAACGATCTTCAGAACAGCCGTTGATTGATTTAGACTGTCAGTGTTTTCTTGTACTGAAAAGATTACCGTGAGTTATGTTACAACTGACGTATTTGAGAATAGATCATTTGGATCTGACCCCATTTAAGCAAACTGCTATGGCTTTAACAGAAGTAAATATTATAATGGATCAACAGTTACTTCCAACTTCAAGATATATTTCCACTATGTCTTGTTAGACAGATTGTGGGTATATAATGGCGGCCGATACAAGGATTAGACGTGCGTGTCCAATAGGGCATGTATCTGGATAAATCTGGTACAGACCAGGTTCACTACGCTTCAAGACCAACGAGAAATGTAAGCCACATTTGATTTTATATTATGCCTAGCTAATTGGAACAAACTCATTTTCTGCAGATGACCAACACATTTATTTTTCTTCGTATTTAAATCTTGCAATGATTTACGCAAGACACATTAGGGTTATTCTGAGTATTTTCAGCACTCAGAACAGTTTAGGATCGATGACCGAGCATAACGAGCATTTATTTGAATGTTTCATATTTTTTTATAATCACGGTAATCAGCCGAGGTAACTGTAAAGTTAATAATTATTTTTTGTTGAGAAATGGAGATTTTATCCATATTCGAAGAATCGAACATGTGGATTCTCACATAATGAAATAATAATTAAACATATTTAAAATAATATAACTAATAATAATAATAATAATCCACTAATAATAATAATAATGATTTTCATAATTTTTCTAAATAATTCTTGGATCTTATATTTTCTAATAATCACATTCATTGAGAGAGAGCTTATGAAGTAGTTTAATCATTTCTAGTTTGGAACAGGTGATTTTCCGAAGGATAGTGGTTAGCGCAAGCCCGCATTCAACCAACATGTCAGTTCTGGTTGAACAGTTAATATTTGCCATGAGCAATTTTCAGATAACACGGAGAGGCATGAAACGGGAAGCAAATGATATTTGTATCAATTAGGATATTTTGTATTTATATAAAATCATGACGTAGATACACTTTCGAAAGTGAAATAGAGAGTATCATAAGTGTGGTAACTTCACGATTTGAACTGAATGGTAAAATAAAATAAACTTGTAAGTTTATAAATCTTCCAGTGTTGATAATAAGCAGAGGCTTGATTTATTGTATAAATTTTGGGAAGAAAATTTATGTGTGTGGAGTAGTTGAAATGCCATTCCCAGGTGCGCATGTTTAAGTCGCAGGAATGAGGAGGTTTTTATTTGAGCATCAATCAAATAGCAGGTTCGATGACTCAGTGTTAAAGAAGGAGTATTGGAACTACACATTGCGTCGTATTAATGACCCAGAGGTTATTTCTTAAAAACCATCAGTTGTTATTTCAATCTTGTTTACGGATTCCATTAAGACTTTGATTTTGCTAGAACCCGGATTTTGTCATGATAGTTTTTTATTCTTCTTCAGAGGAAGACCTTTGCCGTTGTTGTTGGAATATTGTGTTCTTATAAAAATAATAAAATGGGCCACTGCCAGTTATAAATAATTCTATAATCACGAATAATTTGAAGGATGTTTTTCAATCCTAGTGTCATGAAATAAATGAATTGATTATGAAGCTACAATTCTTATTTCCGCATTCTGTTCAAGAATTGCAAGTTGTGAAAATTATTTAAATGACCACAGATATAAATATTTTTCTTAATAATGATTCCAAGTGGAAAATCGAATAGTTGAATGGTCCAACAATTTATTGATCAAGTTGATGATTCAGAAATCATATATTTTGTTAGGAACTTGAAGTTCATAATCGAGTCACTTCTCGAAATATTTAAGGTCGGAAGAACAGTTAATTTTGTTGTGCTTCGCACAGTTCTTCGATGCTATGCTCAAGGGTGCAGATACTTTTCAGATGTTGTTATTAATATGTGTACATAATTTGTGTTGATTCAGAGATGATAATATTTTTTGACAATATTTTTTGAAACTGGAAAAAATAAGTGAAAGTTAAACATTCTATGAACAATTATTCTACGAGTGTTAATATTATGTAAAAATTCAACCAGTGAACTACAGTATTTCCAGTAAAGACAATTAAATTTGAACTGGATTTAAGCATAAATAATTATTATAATTTTGGAACACAGTCTACAGGACTGATAATCAGACTTGTGTCTCCAAAGATAATTGTCCAATGTGTTGGAAAATGTCTGTAAATTGTGTAAATAGTAATGTGGGTCGCCACACATGAATGATGCTGCTTTGAGCATTTTATTTTGCAGTCAATTTTAAATTCAGAATAAAATGAGATAATTTTACATGATGTGTTATGCCAGTTGAATCTCCTTCTATCCTTATTGTTGCATTGAGCCAAAAATCAGTAAAGCATTTTTTTCATTTGATGTCGTTTTTGCGATTAGCTTTAACCCATCTGGCGCCCCGGGATATTTTGACTCTCGTGCTGACTGATTCTTGGTAAAATGCATATGTGGTCGTGCGGACTCCGGTCTAAACGGGCACAATACATGATGTCACATCACACGCATCAAAGGTGTTCTGATATATATATCACCCCAGAACTTCCTAATATCAATGGTTGTCGCTTTCTTCTGGTGTAACTTAACTTCACTGAACACATGAGCACACGATCACACTATTGTGGCTGCAGATCGTGACCATAATACTTAATCTCTCAGTGTATTAGATAAAATTAATATTGATTTCTGAAAAGAAAAAAACAGTAAGTGCGCATTACATATAACACCAAATATTTCTGTGCCGTAATCGCCCTTACTAAGTTCCCGTAGACCATATTCTACTTAATACTAATTCACCACCCAGACAAGTTGTCCTCACTCAAATAATACTTTGGTACTAATTACTTTAAATTTCACACCTACAGCTCTTACATGGCGAGGCCGTAAACAGAAATCACGTGTGCTGTTATGTATGAGTTTCATGAAGGACTGTCTCGCATTCTGGTGGCCCATCTTTTGTCTCATGGACGCCATAAGCAAACGTACCCTGTACAAGCGCTCACCCATCTCTAGGAGACAAATGGGAATTCACCAGTGCTACCAAATTCTGGCCTTGGTGTATCGAGACATTTTAGTGCTAAACAGCATCGGACATTCCCGTCATATTTCCCTGTACCTTAAAAACTCTCAATTACTTATATACTACCCCCCTTTGTGACCTCTGATACACCTGCCTGGAAGACTAGATCTCCCACGCACCAAATACCACACTTACTCATTTGATAGGCTGGCTCGCCAGCTAAACACACTCACTTTATGACACATACTTTCGTAGACTATGTATATTATACGTCCCGTACAATCTGTTTCCCTTACCATCCTCCAGCACATATGCTGTTTTGCCAATACATTTGGAAACTATAAATGTTTCTGTGTCACCTGCTTCCAACCTTGCAAGTGGCTCCCTTAAATGAACGTCACCACGTTGCTCTACTTACCTATTTCTCAGTGTCTGTAACGATGCCCTGTTGCTACTGTCCACACATGCTAACCCTACTTTCCTCGGGTGTCACACCTCTACTTGACACTCTATGACCTAAAAATGTCACTTCTGACTGACAGAATGACGACTTAGACAGTTTCAAAGTGAACCCTGCCTGATCTAACTTCTGAAAAACTATATCTAAATGACGTAGATGCTCCTCAAAACTGCGTGAACTAATTACCATATCATCAATGTAAATGGTTACAAACTCTCCTGTGTCATCCCCTAATGCAATGTTTAATGCTCTAATTAAAGCTGCTGAACTACTCTTTAACCCATAAGGTGTTCTACAAAATTGATAAAGGTTATATTTATGACTAAAAGCTGTAAATGGTCTATCTTCGTACTTAAAGTAGCACTTGCCAAAAACTGGAAGTCAAATCTACACAAGTGAAATACTTCTTCCCCTCAAATGTTTGCATTAATTCCTCTATTGACATGGATTTCAGCTGATCTGAACTGATTCTACTGTTAACTAAACGAGCGTCTAAACAAATACGGACTGTGCCATCGGCCTTGGGCACGGTGATCAAAGAATTAACATAAGGACTGTTGGAGTGTTCGATAATGCCATCTTCAAGCATTTGGTTAATTTGTGCCTCAACTGCACTCTGATAAGCGAAAGGTACAGGATATCTATGTCCTGTGAATACTGACCTATCAATAACGTTCAATGAATGTGTATAGCAATTGGCCATACCAATGCGATCCTCAAAAACTCTATTACACAATAACACATCATAGAGCAGAACACACTGTTCTTCCTCTATATTTCCCTGAAATGCAGCATCACGTAACGAGTCCTCTAGACTACGGTTCGTAATCACACTGCCCACAAAACTTGGAGAATCCCGCTCTACGGCTGGCGATATCTCATTTAAAGTACAAATCACACCTACAACACTACTTCTCTGAACATTGTCATTGAACGCTACCTCTACTTCAGAATTATCCCATTTAAATTTCAAACTTCCTACCTCATAACATAAGTTACCAGTCACTCTACTTAGCCAATCTGAACCCTAAATAACACTCAACACTAAATTTGGAATTACAAGACAAATCTGCTTTTCTACATGATTATTAATTTTAATGTCTACTAAAACTTGCTTAGAAATTACTTTCGACCTCTTCCCAACAGCTGTGATAACAAAAGTGCTTTTAATTGGCATCTCCTCAAAATTTACTCCAGTTCCTTTCATTTTATCATAAAATGCACTACTTATGCAACTCTTCATACAACCACTATCAATTAAAACATCTGTGTACACCTCGGACACGTTAAATTTAACTATGGGGCTCTTACTAGCCACATCATCTAGTTCACGTAATAATTCACTTCTTACATTTAGGTCATCGGGTTCCTGTATAAGTGTATGGCCAGGGCATGTTACAGACTGAGATTCTGACCTTACGTCGCAGCCTGATTTGTGTTTAAAGTACCGCTACCGCTTGGTGTAGTACTACTCACTACTGCACTGGTCTGGTTGTTCTGGGCTGTGTTAACGGTATTTTTCTGTCCGTTATTACCATTGGGCTGATCCCCTCCTTGACCCCTGTTCTGGTTATAATTATTATTGTCATTATTCCTCCCTTGGTTACCCCTAAAATCATTATTTCGGCCTCAATTTCCCCTGAAATCATTATTTCTACCTTGGTACTGCGTACCATACCCACTTCCTCTGTACTGATTTTGCTGATTATTATTATTATTATTCGGGTTCCCCCTATTTTGGACATTGGCCCCTTGGCCAATTTTCCCTTGAACTTCCTGATTCCTATTCTCATTAGGCCTGTTATCATGGTTACCCTGGTTCCTACAGAAATTCTCCTCGTAACCACCTCTTTCCAGAGCATCGAATGTACTTAATAAATTTTCCACTTGCGAAATAGATTTAACATTTTGGATACAGGCAGCTTCTTTGATTCTATATGGAAAATGTCTTAGTAATAGCCTGACTACCTCACTTTCCTCCCTCAAACCATCCAGATATTTACACGTCAATACCTGTCCTAAAAAGTACTCGGTCATAGTGTAGTTTCCTCTCGGGAATTTCCCACACACAATTCCCTCACGATGCTGAGACTGAATTACCTCATTCCAAAACTTCTCACAAAATTTAACTTTAAAATCTGTAATGTCCTCGAAATTGTCTCTGTAGACAGCAAACCAGTTTCTTGTCTCCCCTACAAACGCTTACTCTAAAATCTCAACTACCTGGCACCACTCAATACTCTTCCAACCTCTCCCTGAATTTATTTTCTATTGCATTCATGAATTCCATGGGACAACCCTGTCGATTGCTAAACTTTCCCAACTCTATCTCCCTGTGTGTACTATTCACATAAGCTGGCCTACTCCGACTATTTTCCTGCCTAATTCTAGCTTTCAACTTCTGTTCTAATTCAGCAATTTTCTCCTCAGCTTTTCTTTCCATACTAGTTACAGTTAACCTAAAGCTCCCTTCCGATGCTTCAACTTTAACATTTAACTTAGCTTGTTTCTCCTGAATCTTATTAATGCTTTCCTTATTCCTCTCCCTAAAATCATTAACTTCAGTGATTATTTCTGCATGAACTTTATCAATTCTTCCCCCCAGCTGTTCTTTAACATCTTTAGTTGCTACCTGAATCTTATCAATTTCCCCCCACCCCCCAATTGCTTTTTGACCTGCTGTGTTTCAAGTTGCACTAGTTCTATTAAATTTTTTAGCCTGTGTACAGATTCTAATTTCTAACTCCTCCTGCACTTTTCCCAATTTTCTATCTACATCTGCTATAATTTCTTTAGCCTTCTCTTCCATCAACCCTCTGATTTCTCCTCTTATCTGCTCAAATTTCTTATCTAATTTTAGATTGTTCTCTTCAAATTTCTCACTTAATTTTGTATCTAGTTTTTCGCTCAGCACTTCCGTATTTTCTTTACTTTCCCTACTGTTTTGCTCAAGTTCTGCATTTCAAGTATCAGTACTCTCTTTATTTTCCCTACTGTTTTGTTAGAGTCTAGCGTTTAAAGCATCTGTGCTAATTTTATTTTGTTGCATAAACTAAAGAAGCAAACTTTCTAACCCTGCTTGACTGTTTTGATTACCCCCCTCAGTATCGGGATTTACCTCCGACATCGCTGTACTGCTTTCATTCTCAAGACTATCCATGCTGCTCGTATCTTCACTAACCAACTGGTGACCACTACGCAACTTCATCTCTTCCTCAACACTACCCATGCTGATACACACCGATAAATGAAAAACCCCCAAAATACAGGCACAGAAATATATACCCTTCTCCTTCCACAAATGTTATTAGGTTTTCGTCCCCACGTTGGGCGCCAAGTGTAACAGTTTTCAATAACGGTTTTAATATCCCCACGTTGAGATGACAAATGTAACTGTTTACTCTAAGATACGTTGAATTAATGGGCGCCAAGACCTCAACACTGAGCTGAAATCTAAATTTATATTTATCAACGCCTAGCTCGGGCAGAACACCTTTAAGAATCTTCACACTCAGACCGTGGCATGATTTGATCATTAACCCAACTAACAATTGTATCAGGAGAAGGAATTTGGTCTATATCTAATGCTACCTACTGAAAGCAAAGATTGCATAGTATAGAAATGAATTTATTATATAAAAAAAACAAGTAGTGGCAATTTTAATAATATCAATAATTTAAAACTGGATCGTAACGATCTGAATTTTACCACTCGAAAATTACGTGAAAACGGAGTCGGATAAATTACTGAATTTACAATTATTCCCAAGCTAAAAGTTACTCAAATTCAGATTATGAAACAATGAAGACAGAGAGACTGCGTAGTACTGCGTCAGTCGCGCTTACCATTGGAAATAGCCGTAGCATTTCCCTCGTACCTGATGGTTCAAGAGAGCTTCCATCAGCCTAATGGACGTCGCCATCTTCTTCGTCACTTGTGGAGATTGTTGTTGAAATGTAAAAGTTATGGTCCGATCACACCGGAACCAACCAAACGAGCGACCACTTCGGTCAAGTTTCACAATGTTAATAGCCCTCTCTTGTTGGCGCGCGAACCTTTATGCACTCGCCGAATCCCCTCTCCAGTGCCGTCACCCAGTGGTCCGGACTCCCCTGATTGGCTGAGCCACCACGCCGACTCCCGACATAAGGGTCATTTTACTCGGCGTGACGAAGTAGATTTGCCACTCCAGTCTAATTCGCCTTTTCTTGATACAGCCAGCTGGAAGTGTTCCTCGGTTTCGTCATCGCTTCTCGACAAGAATATACCTGTAGCTGAATGACTCATCTCTCTCACAATAAACCCTGACTAATATCCGTAAAATTCCGTAATCATATGATTTTCCGCGATAATGTTCGTAATAATTCGCTTGATAGTTTTTTCTATAAAATCGAAAACCTCTCTGTATACTTATAATCTTAAAAAAAAAAAACGCTCCAAAAAATACATTAATAATAATAATAAGTTAAATGAAAATTATCTTGGCTGAACAAGTTGCCGCGTAATTAAACATTGAATGGCTTCCTACTGACTTATGTCAGTGGCATAAACTACCCTCGAAAAACAAGTTACAGTTGTAACCACTGCAGGACCTATATGCCCACTGCTTTGATCATATCTGATGACAATCCATCTACCTCTGGTGACTTTCCTGTTTTCGTGAGTTTCAAAGAATTTGCTGTATCTCTCAATGAAATAATAATAATAATACATTCAACCAGAACAAAGTAAATTGTAACATAACTTTGTCGATACTTATACAGACTATATAATATTCCAGTCTACTCACATTATTGGATGATTCTTCCACATCTGTCACATCTGGTTCACATTTGATGAAGACAGGTTCCTCCATAATGTTCCACAACCTAAAAGAAGATAATACCGGTAATCGCAACTCAATAAAAGACAAATCACTGTAAGGTCCGTTCTTACAATCTCCGGTTATATCTTTACGGCAAGTTTACTGGAACTTGATTCTTACAATACCCGTTAGCGACAAACTGACAGTAAAATAAGCCTTAACCGGCAGTGAACTTTACCGGAGGATTTCCTCCCGTAAACTGCTTTACTGCCAGATTTTCTATTATAATCTCAATGCTAGCTGATTACATACATCGTCAATATACCTAGAATTATCCGTAATTTCATGGGTTTCCTAAATGCTGATGCTGTTCAAAGAAGGAGACGAAAAGTATGTAAGAATCGAAGTGATTATTAAGAGGAGTTAGATGATCAAGACTTTTTTTAAAGATTCCGTTTGACGAAGCTTTTCCTCTTGAGGCCTTTATTTGTCTCATTTGGAGATAATTATCCTTCCATATGTAATATTTCTCTTTAAATCGTAACGTAACAAACAGATTGCGCCAAGAACACATATCAAGATCAAGGAATATAAAGTATATACTTATTATTTAGTCCCTGACGCAGATCCACTCATGCCAACTATTGACAGGTACCAAGAAATCTGCAAATCGAACCAGAAATTTGTACCAACTGTTGAAAATTATGCACAGATCTGCTAACCTATCATAAATATTAACCGGAACATGGTAAGAAGGATCGAATGTTTACCGGGACTTTACTCCAACCGTAAAGCCAACTGTCCGTTAGAGTTTACTGTCACTTTACTGGAGATTTTAAGAATGGGCCTAATAATGATAGCTATTTAATAATGCAACATAACCATGGGCAGACATGAAGGGGAAAGGGGGACAAATCCCCAGAATAATTAGGCAAAAGAAAGTTAGGAAATCTAATACGGTACCATACATGTTTCTAATAATCATATGGACAGACATGACAGAAGGAAGCTTGTAGTTTTATGTGACTGTTAATCTTGCGATCATGAGCCACAGGACCTCCATTTTTACGTAAATAAATGGATATCCTTACAAAACATAATCGGGTAAAATTAAACATAAAAATTAAATTGTTTTTAAAGGATTGGGTAGCAACAACTACACCAATTAAGAAATTAGTCACCCCCTTAAAAGAAACGCTAGTCACCTTAGAGTGCTGTAGATGGTGTTGCACTGGTACCAGGCGGTCATGTGACATGCCTTATGCATTGAAGTACAGTGTGGTTGGTTCCTTAGTTTAGGGGCTGCGACAACGCGATCATGTAGCCCCGTGTACTTTGAGTGTGTGTTAAATGTTTTTAATTCGAGTAAGGACTGCAAACATTGAATTTCAAGTAGTTAATCCTTTTGCCGCCCAAGACAACTACTTGGCTACTAGACGCCACCGCAGTCAACTCCTGGCGACGAATGTAGGAACCCTAAGATCGTTGTTTAACCTGTAATTAATTTAGCTTCACACAGGTGTAATTAGTGGAAGGTTCTTTATCATGCCATAAATCTATGACATGGGACCGCCGGCTTTACTTCCCCTCCGAAGAAAGGCATACTGAGGGATTTTTAACGCTCTTAAAAAATCCGACGACTTCAGCCGGGTTTGAACTCGCGATCTTGGGCATAGAAGCTCAGCATGCTACCAACTACACCACCGAAGCCGCCGAAATACAGTGTGTGTGCTAGTCTTCAATGAGCCAAACAACACCAAAACTGGACAGTACTGACTGAATGCGTGTAGTGGAGCGCGAACACGGACCCTAGGACTGGATTTGAGGGCCATCTTGGTTCGTCCTGTGACAATTATATACTTTTTCAAACCACATAATAAAAAGCTATTATGTTATAATTAAACTCGTTTTATGTGCAGGTATGGGCTAAGGAAATAATTCAGAACATGATAGTAATATCTTACATTCGTGCAGAGAATAGAAGTTGGTTGGGGTTGGTTGGTACCTCATTCTAGAGGCTGCAATAACGTGGTCATCTAGCCCCATTGGTTGGGGTTGGTTGGTTCCTCAGTTAAGGGGCTGAAACAACGCTGTCAAGTAGCCCCGTGTACAGTACTTTGGGTGTGTGTAGAATCCGTCTGATAAGTGGTGTTAATGGTGATGGCTGTATTAGTGATTCAGGTAAGGATGATGATGATGATGATAATTGTTGTTTTAAGGGGCCTAACATCGAGGTTATCGGCCCCTAATGATCTGGGTGATAGCGAAAATGATAATGAAATGGAAACCAGAACAAAATTATCCAAGACGGAAAATACGTACAAAAAGGAACTCACATGGAAACAACTCACAATATGGTCCTACAAAAGGGAATTTAGAACGAAAAGTTGCACAAAAAGAATAGATTGAAAAAGACCCACAAAACGTAGGCTAGATTCAAAATACGTACAAAATGCAAAGTAGCGTCGAAATACTTACAAAATGCAACTGAAATTCAAAATACTTACAAAATGCAAATGAGATCGAAATTACGTACAAAATGCAATTGAGGTTCAAAATACTTACAAAATGCAATTGAAATTGAAAATACACAATGCAATTCAGATTGAAATATCCCAGTTCCAATCCAAATTATTCACAAAGTGCAATTGAAATTCAAAATACTTACAAAATGCAATTGAAATTGAAAATGCTTACAAAATGTACAGTAGATTCAAACGACTCATGTGGATTGACAATACTTACAAAAAGCAATTTAGATTGAAAATACTTGACAAATGTAATTTAGATTCAAAATACCCACAAAATGCAATTGAGAATCAAAATATGTGCAAAATGCCCACCAAACAAAATGCAATTTAGATTCAAAATTCGTGCGAAATGCGGTTTTGGTTGAAAATACTTACAAAATGCAATTGAAATTCAAAATACTCACTAAAAGGCCCCGCAACCTGCATTGAAAGACTTACTAAAAAGCAATTTAGATTGTCAATCTTTACAAAATGCAATTGAGGTTGAAAACAATCGCGAGATGTAATTTAGATCGAAAAAACCTACAAAATGCAACGTAGATCAAAAATGCCTTTAAAAATCGCTAAAAGGGAATTTAGATACACGGTGAGTCGAGTAACAAAAACAGTGCGGGAATCTTAAAGAGAAAAGGAAATAGAAGGAAAAGAGGAGAGGAGAGGGGAGAGAGGAGAAGGTCCGCCCCTAAGGGAAGGGACAAAAGGGGAAAACGGACCCAGCTCAGGAATCCCTCGGGGTCGCCAACGCCCGAACTCACCAACCGTGAGCCCCTGAGGGTGTAGCATTATCGACGGTGCACCAGAAGTGGTGGGGCTACATACACCCTGCCTCCTGAAGGGCCTTGAGCACAAGGCAGGAGGTAAAAGGAAAAGAACAAGAAGGCTGACCCCTCACAGAAGGAGGGTATCAGGAAAGATGAGACAAGGGCCAATTAAGGCGGGAAAGTGAAAGACTCCCTAGGCCTCGGATAACCTAATACCGTCGGGGTCGGAAGAGAACAAGAGTTGACCAAGGAAGGTCGACAGGAAAGAGGAAAGAGAGGAGCCCGGCACAAGTAAGTGGAAGCAATGCCGGACTCAGCTGGGGTCCCGTGGTCGCCAACCCACAACCCACTAGATGTGAGCCCCTGGGGGCGATACAGGTAAGGACTCCATACGATCAATTTCAAATAGTTCCCACTTTTGCAACCAAATGCAACCATCAACGACACAGCCGAGAACTTAGCTACTAGATGCCACCGAACCGGCAGCGTACGTTCGAACTACAGAGCGTTAGTCAAATCTAACCTACAAATTTGGCTTCACACAATTGTAGTTAGTGGAGGGTTCATTTACATACCATAAATCTATGACATGGGCCCGCCGGCTGTACTTTCCCTCCGAAGGAAGGCATTCTGAGGGATTTTTAAAGCTATTAAAAAATCCAACGACTTCGGCCGGGTTTGAACCAACGATCTTGGGCATAGAAGCTCAGCATGCTACCAACTATGCTACCGAAGCCACCTTAAGTTCTACGAAGAAATGAATTTGTGTCGTATAAAATCATTGTTCAGGCCTCTGGGCGTTACTATTATCGGGCTACTACCTTTAAGGTTAACATGGGGCTTCCCTTTGTTTCTCGGACAGTGTAGATAGTAATTATTATTATTTCACATCAGTGGTTAGAAATCAACATATCGTCGGCTTGTTTGCAACTTGTATGACAACTTCTTAAATGGTGATATATTGAGAAATATATGACGGCTTTCTGCATGATAATGTGTAAACCAGGGTGTATTCTCCATGTTTTCAGGTTGCTAGCCAATGATTTGGGGATGATCCAATAGAAGAGATGACTATGGGCTGCAACACTACACTTTCCTGTCTCCACATTTGCCGTTATTTCCTCAGCCAAGGGCACGTACTTGGTACTGCGTCAGAATTTATTGAAGGTCATTACTCAAGAACTGATCTGGAGATGAACCAAGACCCCAGAAAATAAATGAGTGGATAAAAAATTTATTTATTAAAAATTCGAGAAATATGAAAAAAAAAACTGTATGGAAATGAGTGAAATACTATAGATCTTATACATTTATAAAAGGCAAGGAAGTAGGAATGATTTAAAGATGAACATGTACTCCATTATATGAATGTGGGAGGTCCATATTACGAGAAATATCACGCCACTTGAAGCGAGAGTTACGTCATGAGAGAGGGGAAGAGACGAAGGTCGAACTGCGGACTGGAGGTGGTAGGAGTTACGTCACCACGAGAGGAGAGGCAGAGAGACTGGAACTTGAGGACTGCGGAGAACAGGACGAGAGAGTTCTTTCCAATTTGAGATTTGAACGAGACAAGACCTCGAGCAGAAACGAGTATTCTTTTTAATAGTGCTACGGTTCATAAAGGTTGGAAGCAAGGAAGAGTGCAATTCCAGAACTTACAGTAACTTAGGAGCAAGCTACAATCCATAAAGCAGAACGGAACAGTACAACTATATATTGCAGTGCTTATGCAAAGTTGTTCCACATAGCTTGAAATATTTCTACGTGTAAAAGCTTATTTGAACATTGTATTGAATATGCAAGTTGAAAGTCAGCGATGGGGAGGTCTTAATTATATTGTCAGAAATATGAATATTACCATGTGCTAAGCAAAAAGCATAGGGAAGTGAAGATTACAAGGATGTCAGTTGAATTCCAGAATCACTAACATGAAAGGCGCTACAAATATCTACGCAAAGCGCAACATCACCGAGCAAAACTTATACTTTTCTACGAGAGTTTTAACACATCTTGAGATACAAAAACGCTTGCATAAACGACAATATTCCACCGTGATGTCTATTCTGAAGAAAACCTATGTCTATTCTGAAGAAAACCCGATGTCTATTCTGAAGAAACCCAGATGTCTATTCTGAAGAGATGGAGAATCGAAGCCGGCCTACTTGCAGTGAACGAGGAACGGAGAGCTGGCAGAGCTGTTCACAGCGAGGTCATTCACCAGTCCAGTTGGTTCTGTCACAAACCGGTCTTCATAGCTGTGGGCAATGCTATGAAACACGACAAGTTTGGTTTGGGAGCAGAGATGCAGGTATTTTCAACAGTCCAGAAGCCAACAAGGTAGTGAAGAAATTGTCTTTTATCATGTAGAATTGTAGTTATGTTCTGTGATTATCCAATTGACCAACCGCATATTTTTCAACCGCATATTTTTCAACAGCATTTTTAACAGTATTTTCTACAGTATTTTTTAACTGCATTATTTAAAACTTATAATTTTGTCAAAGTAATTAAATTTGTGTAGATCTTGTTATAGTGATTTTTCGTATTTTTTTACGGAGTTATTTTGCCTTGTTCTTGAAAATTTCAGTCACTTGGACGAAATTTCGGCATGATGATGCTATATTAACACTAAGGTTATATTAAAGTAAAATCATGTAATATTTTTCATATTTGCGTTAGATTTAATTTAATTAAATCTGTTTTATCGCAGCGATGGAATATAAATGAATTGCTCAGATGAACTTTAAATGAATTATTGAAAGGAATATAAATGAATTGCTCAGAGGAACTTAAAATGAATTATTGAAAGGAATATAAATGAATTGTTCAGAGGAACTTAGAACAAATTGTTTAGAGGAAAGCAAATTGTTTAAAAGAATATAAATGAATTGTTTAAGGGAATATAAAGCGAATTATTTTAAAAAAATGTAGAGTGAACTATTTAAAAGGAATAGAACGTTGAACGAAGTCAAGAAGGAGTAAGATTGTAATTGAAGTAATAAAATGAAGTTTATTGGAGCAAATTTAAGTACAGCATATTTAAGAAGTAACGTCACGAAGTGTAAAGAATATTTCGACAACTCATGATGTTGATTCGAGTGTCAGAAATTTATTATGAACGAAAGTATTACGAAAAGCTTATACACATATGTCTAATGAGATTTAGAGCGTTAAAAAGCATAAATGAATTTGTTAAACAAATATATTCATGGAAAGAAGTCAAACTTATATCTTTTGTTAAGAATATGAATATTTACTGATATTTCTTGAAAAGTTGTAATAAAATGTAAAGCTGAATTTAAACACGTGAAAAAGAAAGTTAACAAAGTTAAATCACAGGGTGATCAGAAAGTGAAAGTACAACGATTTATTGCAGAAATGGAATTATGAGCACGAGGCGAAGTGATATCAGTATAAAGGAGAAATGTTAAAGTAAAGGAAGTATATGTATTGAAGTGGAAGTTTATAGTTGAATTACCGTGCAAATTAAGGAGATATGAACGTAAAGGAGTTACGTAATTTTACGAAGGGAGGCTGAGGAGTCTCTAAGTTTTTCTAGTATTGATTGCAATAATTGTGAAGTTATGTGAGTGTATTAAAGGAAGATTCTATACAGGGTATTTAAGAGAGAAAGTAATTGTTGTATAATTATGAAAGAGGAGTGTGGAAACGAAGGTTAATGCCGTGCACTTCTAATATTCACGTTTATCAGAAGATTGTTAACTCAGTAAAGAATTTCAGAATCTTATTTCAGTATTTCATGATATATAGATAAAAGTAAAAAGGAACAGTGCTTAGCTTAAATGTTTGTCACTTATGTTCAATTGATTATGACGAGTATTTATTACTTTCAACACGATAGTTGCGGTGTATGTTTGGATATTTGATGTTTAAGAAAATTGAGTAGATGAAAGACTTATTGGAGGAAGAAAATTTAATCTTCGACATTATGAAGTGTAAAATTTGAGAGATTCTTAAAGAATGTATATATGCACATAGTTCATGAATAATTTTTGATTAGATATGGAACTACGGTTCATAGTTGAAGCGGACCTGTATAAAATAGGGCAATACTTAGTAACACGCCGTTTCACTTTTTCTAACTATATAAAATGCCACGTGCAAATTTATTTTTGCAGTTATTTTTGTTGAAGTGTCAGGGAGACACAATATTAAGGAAGGAAGCCGGTTTTTTATACTCGTTTTAATAGCTTAATAAACGGCTGGCGCTTTTTAGCGACTTAGTCAACTTTTATCTAAACTGATACCGTTTTCATTGTCGTCATCGTCGAAAATAGTACTACGAGGTATAGATACAGGCGCTCACTATAGATTAAACCTTATCACCCCTCGAGATTGGAGTTTCTCGATTTGCTCTAAATGTAAATGATAGTAGAAATTTGTACCTTGTCTAGTAGTACTATTTTCTTTACGAATAATATTTATCCTGTATGTTCCTGAAATTCCCAATTTTACTTAGTAGGCATGGTAAGTTTGTGAGCTGGGTAACTTACATGTTTGCAATCCTTTTTCGAGCTTTGGATATAAGTACTGATGGGTTTCTTCGGGCGCAGTACCTTATTTCTTCACAGAAGGTTTATTGCAGATTATGGAAATTGTAAGCTGCGATATCAATGAAAAAAGTCCTCTACCGCTGTTTGTCCACAGGAACAATATTATTATTATTAGCAGAGTCATGCGAGAAATCACTCATGCGTAAAAACCACCCATTCCCCAATAGATGTACTGTATATAGAGACTTATGCAAAAAAGTTTTTATTCCAATAAAAAAAGCATGGCATAAAATATAGGACACTATTTACAACTCTTTTTGTAGAGACTTCCTTTCAGCTTCTCGTCTGCGTCGTCGTTTCTCTGTGATTAAGCTGAGTGGCTTCTTTCGGGGCATATTTCCAAACCTAGAATTTAATCAAAATAGTCCAATAAGTAGATCAATGAGTTTAAACCATTTGAGTGCTCAAGCCATAGCTTGACAGATGAGCAATGATATTCACCGGTTACACATTAGCTTTAATGAATAAAATAAAGGTCGATTCACACTATAAATTACGTAACCTTTCCGTTTCCTTTCCATACCCCTTGGGTTAAAAGTTGTTGTACTCACACAATACAGTACATTACAGTACCGTTCAATTGTCACGACGGTATGCGTCAATTATGGGACTTAGTGACAGGATGTGGTCAAGACAAAATTTAGTTCTATGTGCTATTATTTTAGATGAGGAGGAGCGTAGGACAAGAAAGAGGAAAAAAGAAAATGGGTTCATGATATATTAAAAGAGCGAATTACAGAAGGAGAATATGTTACCTTATTCCAAGAGCTAACAGATGATGATATAATTTTTTTTTTCAGTTAGAAGGGATTTCATATCAACTTGCTTATTTTGCCGTATATCTTATGTGCAGGTAAATTCCATGAGGTACTGTTTCAGGCGATGTTGAAAATAAGAATAAAAGACATAAATTACTATAGGTTGCGACGGAATATTGTTCTTATTAAAATTCCGATAAATTTACTAACGCATGTTTCTCGAATTCATTATTTTGTTTTGGCGAGTGTAACCGCAACCTGTATTCAAACCTAACCCAGGTTAAAATCAGAGGGAGCGCCAAAACACGCCTAGACATGGAATGGTTGCTAGTGCACACTGTCAATACATGTCCGCATACATAGCTGCGAAACAATCCTGTCGGGAAACGCAGTGCAGTGGAGTGTGCATGAACTCATTTAAAATACAGTAAACTTTCATGTACAGAGATGTGATGGAAAGGAAACGTAATGTATAGTGTGAATCGACCTTAAGGAAGAATCTTCAATAGTTTTGAAGATCGGTTAAATAATTGTTATTACAACTTTTTAGTCGGACAACACAATGCAATCCAAATTAATGGAACATGCAAAAAAATAACCTGAAAAAAAGTACATATGATTAAAATATACCTATTTGTTTTGTTTTATAGAAGAGGGAGAAAACTAACGAATAACATGTTTCGCTTGTCAAGCGAGAATCATCAGATCTAAATTATAGACATTATGGTTATATTTGAATCATCAATTTGCCTTGAAGCACGCCTGGGGAACAAAACCTGGTTCACTAACACACGTTTTTTGGTTTAGAGGTTAGGCTTACCTATCGTTGAAATTGTCGGTTGAGTTTAGATTCCGTAAGGCGTAAATATTCCGCACTCAGGTATAAATGATCCCTAAACCTCTAGTGTATCTAAAATAAATAGACCTGCATATGTAGGCGTTTCTCCAATGGGAGATTGCAAACTACCAGCTCGATGATGTACCGTACTTGGCCATGAAATTTGGCACACTTGTTGTATCTACTTGAATGAAAGAAAATGCAAATGCATTATTATATTGCGAATGTTCATGAGATTATTTTTTGTTTTACCGGTACCTTCATTCTTTTCAATTAAAATCCTAAGAACATCACATCCAGCTAGGTACTTCATGTAATAAATTTCCCCTTGTGATAACAATTGATGACGACTCACCCAGATATAATTCAGCACTACAGAAAATGCAAGTGATGTTCATCAAGCCAACAGAATGCATTTCAACATATTTGTGCATTAGCCTCGCACTACAGTAGGCCTAAGTAGACTAATGGGTAATTTATAATGAGCACGTTTCCTGTTTAAATTTATGTGCCCTCGTAACCTGTAAATGTCAGAATTCTATAAAAAGTCATTTTTGCTTGCTGCTAAATTGGTAAATATCGACAAACAGGTAAATAAACACTATGCATTTATCGATAATCAAGTTTCCTAGTGACCACAGAATGTATTTTGAACTGATGAATAACATGAAATGATAAAACCGCCAACTACATTTGCAGTTCATATTTTCGGCTCATTTAGAATTATATGAACTGTACTTCACCACACAGTATTTCTCAGTAGGCAACTAGTCTTTTATATAAGTAAAAGACTGTATGTATGTTTGTTCTTTATACAAAAAACGTTTCACCTAAATACAGTTCTGACAATGGAATAAACTGCTGGCTATAAGTTTTTGATAGCCTCTCCCATTCTTCTTATTTCGGTCTTGCAGCACTCAAGCATAGGCTAATATGGGCAAAATATGTATGCTGTCGCATAAAGATCGGACATAGCTCATTTTACGCCCCTCGATGCGAGAAACAATACTCCCGAAAGCCACACTTTAAAGCATTAAAACCAATATTTGCTCAGATCTCCCCAGAGAACTATCATTGAACTGATGTAGGAATGGCTAGCCAATAACCATGGCAAAAGTACTTCGTAAGTTGATAGGGGCAGACTGGGGCGCCCATGCTGAAACACTACATGTCAGCATTAGCTCTGAGTTATTCAGCTGCTGAGTATGCTAGCCCTGTATGGTATCATTCAGCTCATGTAAAACAGGTTGATGTTGCCCTCAACGAGTCCTGCAGAATAATTACTGGTTGCCTGAAACCTACACCTGTCCACAAACTATATTCCTTTGCAGGAATAACCCCTCCTGAGGTACGCCATGAGGTCATAGCACAAACGGAACGAAAAAAGTCTGCAGAGGACCATGCTCACCCTCTCTTTGGTCACCAGCCTCCAAGAAGGTGGCTAAAATCAAGGAAAAGTTTTCTGCAAACAACATCAATGCCTACTACAAAACCCGAGGTAGCCAGGATACAGCTATGGCAATCCACCATACCACCAGATTGGATGAAGGCCAAGGAAAGGCTTCCAGCAGGCCACAACAACAACTGGGAAAATTGCTGGTCACTCAACAGACTTCGGAGTGGTGTTGGGAGATGCAAAGTTAATCACCACAAATGGGGATACCTACAGGAATCAGATCTCTGTGAGTGTGGGGAGAGACAGACCATGATACACCTGTGTTCCTGTGAACTGTCCCGTGCTCTTGCACAACGCAGGAGTTAATGGAAGGCCATGAAAGGGGTGTGACAGTGGTCCGTTTCTGGGTGAAGAAAATCTAATTCGAGACATTGTTGTATGTATTATTCTTTTTTAATATTGTTTATCATCCCTCTTGTGTATGTTGTAGTTGATTTGACTCGAATAAATAGCCCAAGATGTGACTTTCAACTTTCCATCTATCTCTGTAAGATGCAATGCCACTCTGTTTATTATCTAAAACACGATAAAAACATTAGGAATCGAAACGGTCAGTGTGGAAACTTAAAAAATCTGAAAACCGTATTTTTTCATGAACAGGAGTCACTTTAAGGAATGGAAATTTACAAAATAAATACATTGGCAAACCCTACATGTGGCATCACGTCAGAACACTTGGAGATATCATCACGAAACTTAGTATTATGATTATTAAGAGAGGGTGGGGGTATTGAAAAATAGGTTATGCTTCGTTTTATTATTACAATGTGGAGAACGAGTAACTATGAAGCTATGGCAATTGATAAAATTTACAATTCTAGAACTAAGTTCATCTGTCAAATTTTCATAGCTTAAATGATTTTGTATTTGTGCATTTAATGCATACAGTACTTTTACTATAATTGCCTTTAGGAGACGGAAATCAACACGTGATTAGGGGTTAATTTTTATACTCTTGATGTTGCTACTCTTGCCGGAGATTTTGACTCTAACTAATCACAAGCAAGTTGTTCAGTTTCATGAAAAACAAACTAAAAAATTTCTTAAAAAAACGGGGACTAAATATAGCTTCAAAACAAACAACTCACTCGGTAAACACCTACATAAGAGCAATTTAACAGAGAAAACCCCACATTCACATGCCAAGATGACGGATACAATGCTAATTATGTTGGACAAGGTGGAAGAAAAATTGGAACACGTTATAAAGAGCATAAAATGCGATTAAACACAACAAACATTCCGCTATATGCCAACACACGTATGACTACAACCATCGTTTCTACATTACAAAGCGAAGAGAAAAGCTCTCGACATTAAAGAATCCATAAAAATATATCTAGCTAGGAAAGATAATCCAGTGAACCTGAATAAACACATGTTTTTAGAGAGGTCCACTTTTCGCGCTGCTAGATCAAATAAATCCACACTCGTAAAAATGAAGCAATGAATGCATATGGGAAGGGATAATTGAGAAATATATAATAGGAGGATGATGCACCATGTGTCTATTTTCAAAAAAACAAGACCTGAATAGTATTGCAGGGCTCTATATCCATCTAATAGATCGGTCAGCAAGCAGCTAAATGGGCAGGGCCTGTAGGAGATGGCTTAAATGGCCTGCAATAGTAATGAAAACAGTTCCAGACTCTGTCAATCCAACCTATTGAGCATCCAGTGTTTAGAAAAGACTGTGGAGCCTTATGGCGAAAGTGTTGCTAGCTCTAGGCAGATGTAGCGCTGACGTCATACGTTATGTTCACGCGCTTCGAGTACTGTCCTTACATAAGTTAGCGAGACAACACAAACCCCAGCAGATACCTGAAGTAGAACACGCACAGGAAGGAGCAGTTTTGCAGGTGTTAACGGATTGAACTACCGGTGAATAACACTGATGAGTCATTGTGCAAAGATCTTCGAGAAAGTTTTGGAAAGGAGGATTAGGACACGGATAGAAGGAGGGATGAGGGAAGAGCAACATGGCTTCAAAGCAGGAAGGTCCACAGTGGATTTGATTTTTGCTGTAAGATAGTTACAAGAACAGCACTATGAGTATGGAACAGATCTACTGATGGCCTTCCTGGACATTGAGAAAGCATATGACAGTGTATGCAGAAACAAAGTATGGAAGTCCCTGGAGGATAGAGGAGTAGAGAAATGGACTATAAAGAGGATAAAGGAGATGTACAAGGGAAGTGTGAGCTGTGTGAAAGTGGGAGGAGAGAGATCAGACTGGTTGGAACAGAGAAACGGCCTGAAACAAGGAAGTGCACTGTCACCGTTACTTTTCATTGTGGTGATGGATGACATAATGACCCGAGTGGCACAAGTAATTGGGGAAGGAAAGATGAAAGCAATGGTGTTTGCAGATGATTTGATGATTTGGGGAAACAAGGAGGAGGTGGTACAGCAACAGTTGAACGTGTGGGAAGGAATAATACAAGGATATGGGATGAAATTTAGCATAAATATGAGTGAGATGGTGATCACAACAAGGAAGAAGGAAAGAACCACAACGGGAATAACAATTAGTGGGGAACAGCAGAAGAAAGTGGAGAGTTTCAAGTATCTGGGAAGCCTGATACAAGATAATGGAAGAAACGATAGAAAATAAATGAGCGGGGGAGACAGGCAGAAGCATTCCGGAGGAGTGTGAGAAGCATGTTATGGAGCAAGGATGTCCCTCAGAACAGCAAAAAGATCATATATCGGACGTACTATGTCCCTATTCTGACATATGCCTCGGAGACCTGGGTTATGAAAGGAAGGGAGAAGAGCAAAATACAGGCCAGTGAGATGAGGTTCTTGAGAAGCAGTATTGGAGCTACAAAGATGGACAGAATAAGAGATGAGAGGACCAGAGAATTAATGAAGGAGGAACCATTACAGGATGATATAGGGAAGTCTAGACTTAGATGGAATGGACATGTAAAACGAATGGAGGAGAAGAGGATACCCAGGAGGGTACATGAGACGAAGTGGGAAGGAAAGAGACCGAGAGACAGGTGGCTGAAGGGGGTGGAAGAAAGCGTGAAGAAGAGAGGAGAAGACTGGACGAGGGTGGAGACTGAGAGATGGTGGGAAGACAGAAGACGTTGGAGAGGCTTGTGTTCCAAACAGACCCGGCCAGTGGCTGGAAACTGTGCAAGATGATGATGATGATGAACGGATTGGACCAGTATTAAGGATACCGTACGCGAAGAGAATCAATAACGACATTCATTTCGTTGTGATATGACGCATTACTGATTGACAGATGTCGTGAGCACAACCCTTCTTTCTTTCTCGGATGTACTGTATGATGACGATGTTAACAATTTTTACGTCAGCAATACTGCTGATCATCACTTTTTTGTTATTAGTTAGGCAATAATTTAGTTTCTTTCAATTCTATTCTTGTTGTTTTGTTTAGATTAATATTTTTAATATTGTAGTGAGTTAGCCATGTGGTTAGGGGCGCACAGCTGTGAGCTTGCATTCGGGAGATAGTGGGTTCGAACCCAACTGTCGGCAGCCCTGATTCGATCGAACAGAAAATAAAACAGACACACAACAATAAACCAATGACGGATAGTGCTTCAGAACTTATGTTGCCGGCAGAACTGAGCACGTGCTCCACTCCGGGCGAGCATGCAGCACTGGACAAGGCTCTTCTTTCCAGCGCGCTAACCTTGAAAATGTTTACATACCTGCCAACCTCTCAAAATGAAAAATCGGGAGATTCGACGCGGCGACGGGGGGGGGGGGGGGGGGGGGAGGGAGGGAGGGGGGGATGCAACATAATACATACACAGGCTAAGACATTGCAGCAAATATATGTTACACTATTTATTAAACTGTACATGACTAACATGATATGACATCCCAGTTTACAAATGTACTTAAGACTGAGTACAGTCATTTTAAATTCTCACTAGTCTATCAAACAAGCATACCTTTCTTTCGACCACACTCAGGCATACAAAACTAGTGACGTATCGAAGATCATATTATTCAATTGGTCGTTGTTGCAGGTGACTGAGGCTGATTTTGCCCTCTTCAAAAAGGTCTTGCTATATTCTTGCTCAAAACACTTCCCTTTCTGAATCGACTTCAGAGTTATAAGTTTGTCCAAAGTCTTGTCAGAGAGAGATGACCTGAACATCCTCTCACACTCTGCATTACTATGCGGAATGGTCAGAATGGAAAGCATAACTTGAGTACCCCACCACTACATATCATTTGGCCTACCAGTGCCCACTTCACAACAATTCTCACTTCTTCTTCTTCTTCTTCTTCAATAGATGTCACATCCTCTAGTTGGAAGTTACAGAATTGGGAATGTAAAGCATCCATTTCCTCATTAAAATTGTCTTGAGTGTCTGTTAAAATGCTGGAAATGTATCTACAAAAAACTTAATTTTGGAAAATGTCCCCCACTATGCGAGATACTGAAATCACACCTACAGACACTACAAAATGCAAATGTTGCGCCTCTTCTTGACT
The DNA here is from genome assembly GCA_946902985.2 of Meconema thalassinum. Taxonomy (NCBI): domain Eukaryota; kingdom Metazoa; phylum Arthropoda; class Insecta; order Orthoptera; family Tettigoniidae; genus Meconema; species Meconema thalassinum. Next base: position 200,324,938 of record OX336395.1, read on the forward strand.
CAGTTATATGCGGAATCAAGGTGTCTACTGTAAGGATGAAGTAAAAATTAGTTACTTTTTAGCTACCTTTTAGTTAACTTTTAGTTAATATTAGTTTGAATTCAAGATACGTCTGCGGTCTGCAAGCAAAGGGGCTCATCACGCGGTGAAGAAAGACAGCAATGAACTGTGTTTAAAGCGGTAAATACAATTCACTTAGGGAGTTATAAAAATTTTAAAAATAATACGAAATATTTATTATCAAATGAGTTGTTTCAGCTAATATGTCGTCTTGTGCACAAGGCGTTTTTATAATTGTCAAGAGGTTGCTCTGCTCTTAACCGTGGCGAGATTTCCTTTGTCCCCGCGGTAGATCACGAAGAAATTTATGGGACGTTACGTGATTGTAACCGAATTCCGTCTTCACAGTCAAGTATGGCGAAATTTCGAGATGTTACACGATCGGCGCTGGTCTCACCCGTTTGTCGAGATTCCCGTTGATTTCGCGATAGAACACGGATAAATATCGCGATTTAGATAATAGGTGTCACTTCCATTGTCCTTGAGGTCGGGCGCGAGAAAATATAGCATTATTATGCAATCGGCGCCACTTGCTGTCCGTTTGACAAAAATACAGTTGTCCTCGTCATTGAATGTGGAGAACTATCGCGATGTATCGCAATCGCTGACGCTCTCTGCCGTTTTACGAGATTCAAGTTGTCCTCGCGATATTATGCATACCGCGCCGCACCCGGCCGTTGAACGATTGTCTATTCGTCCTGACAGAATGCTGGATGCAAGCTCAGGGTTGGGCATGGTTAAAAGGAGAAAATAGTGTCGCGACGCAACGTAGGCTGTCATTTCTAAGTGGGTAGATGCACTTCTCGCTCCCCGTACGCTTTTGGGAAAAGTAGCGAGTAGGTTTCGGAATGTTTCGTGATTGGTGCCCAATCATCTTTGACGGGATTCCCGCAGTCCTCGTGGTCACAAGTTCACGATAGGGGACGGGTTTTATGATTTTACGCTACTGACGTCGATCTCGGTCCATTTGACGAGATTCCCGCAGGCAAGTCGTGCGGTCAGCCGGCCGTCTTGAGTATGAAAGTTCGAAGTAGGTATCAAATATTAAGAATTATTCGGAGAGGATTGCACGATTAATACGACTAGAGGATACGTTTTATTTCGAATGCGAATCACGAATTATACAAGTTATACAAGTTTTCGAAATAACCGGTTAGATTATAATATATCCGATGGAACCAAAGTTCGAAGGAAAAATCGACATATAACGGAATTTCGAATTAACCATACTGGATGTCGCAAATTTACGAGACAGATTTTTAAAATAAGTTACAGCCTACGTATTTCGAATCTTTTTCAAAATCCTTTTTCGAAACGGTAACATATCGCAAGATTGCGACATTAAATTATTTAGCGTTATTTCTGGACTTCAATTTGACAGTCTCCAAATAAATGCCAGAAATGCGAGGTTTCTGTTTAAATTCAGAAGTTTTCGCGAATAAACGTCTCGCGAAAAGTCGGGTTTCCTAATAACACAGATAAATATTTCACACAAAACTAAAAAGTCATCTTGATGCCGAAAATATACACTGAACGATGTATACCACTCAGGGTACCCTCAGTATGCATTTCCTCGAGGTCGGGCACGGGGAAATATAGCTTATGCAATCGGCGCCGCTTGCGTGAAACTCGCTCCATCGCAATCTCTGAGCCTAGAGGCGCGAGTTTAAATTATTCAATCCGCCTTCGGAAAATTTTCGTTACCCGTATGTAAAACTCGTTACTTTTTCGTTACTTTCGTTACCCATTTGTAAAATTCGTTACTTTCGTTACCGGTAGACACCCTGGGAATATTGTCTTTGTACACACTTTTAAATGTCACATCATATTTCTTCGCCATATTACCGAGGAACCGACGCAATCACTCAGATCGAAAAATCACAATAGCCTACCGGCATATTAACGCCAACAACATCTAAGTTATACACAAATCATATAATTTCACGTGTGAAGCAGATACAATATTCCGCAGCGTACAACTACCTCTCACCAACTGGTCATTATGCAAAACATCTAGGAACAAGCGCTGAATTAACGTTCGACGATTTCAAACGAAGACTTATTCGAAGCCAACTTTTTATAACAGCAGGACGCGACGCGGGAGTTAGTACGCAGTTGTCGATTATCGATAAAAAGCGAAACTGCGGTATCGAGATATAACTTCGAAACACGTCAAGTCGATCCGTTCGATAGACGACACATTAAATCCGAAATTACGCGTGGGATTTTTGAAAAATCGGGAGATTTATTACGTTAAGCGGGAGGGCGGGAGAAATGGTCTGAAATCGGGAGTCTCCCGCCTAAATCGGGAGAGTTGGCAGGTATGTGTTTAAATTACTAAGACGTAATATAAACGATACTTTTATGCAATAACAAAGGTAATCAATTGGCAGATAATTGTAGGAAGCTATTATGACGAAAAATATATATATTCAGAGTTCCTTCATGATAAAAGGTGAGGTAACAAAACCAGTGTAGGGGGGAGGTCCATTAAAAGTAAAAGCCCATGAGACCCACAGTCTTTTCTAAACGCTGGATGCTCTATAGTCAGTTCAGTTACAACTATAAGTCACTTGCAACTTCCGATAACAGATGTCACCCATAAAATTAAATTAAGCTGTTGCCGGCTTTGGCCACGTCAGTAAGGACGAGCCTGGCAACAAGACAACTGCTCTTCTGACTGAGATAAGTAAACATATACAAATAGAATTCTAGCGCACGCTGTTTTTGTTAATTTTATTATCTATTACATCGTGTTATTCTAAATTGTACACACGTGCATTTATACCATTACAACAAAACAAACCAACCGTATAACGAGATTCAGATTGTGAATCGTATTATTAATACCAAAACACGCACAATCGTAGCTAAAAATGTTGTGCATAATTTAAATCTCAACACAGTGATCAGATCTGATGATGGCTGCTTGAAGGTCGAAACTCATAATCCTAAAATGCCCAATTAAAATAGTGATAATTAACTAATAGAAGTATTTTTTTCCAGGAGTGTTATTTATATATTTTATACTTTGTACCCCGCGCAGTCATTGGGCAAATTCGTGTTGACCAACTGAAGAGCTACAAATGACAGTTTGTACAGGCAACACTGAAAAAATAGCTTCAAAAGTTTACATTTTAAGTTTCTGTCCAGAGAATTACGTCCACTACACGAGAGAATGTTAGAAAAACACCAGTTTGATTACTCATTTAATTTCTTATTTACTCGCAACAACACACTGGGGTTACACTGGTTTAGGCAACGGACCTATGTCAGCAGTATTGGACTAGGCAAATAACATGACGTGTGATCGACCAGCATGTTCCTTCCCTCCTTCCACCTCCCTTCACCCCACAAGTACTGTGTCTCCCAGGAAAAGTCAGACCATCAGGCGGTGGTTTCACTCTCCGCTACGGCAGCTGCCCAAGCCAAGCTAATGTTGCGGCCATGGCCGGGCTTATGCCGAGCATTTACAATCTTACTTACAGTCCATACTGAAACTGCACTACCGTAGATTATTCAAGCATACGAAACAATACCGTGTTACCGTTTAACAATTTCAACACCAAAACAAAAGTTCGCATTGTTGTCATTAAATGCCGCCAGTTTCTCTTACAGGCCGTAGTGTTGCTGTGTTCTTGCCAGTCTGAATCCCAAGTCACTGAACTTTCATAAACGAAGTGTCATCACACAGATAAGAAGGTAAAACAAACAACAGCATCCTGCAAGATTTAATTAAAGATGCACAGATGTTCCTTATCTCATGGGAGTCTAGATGACCTCACGTCACAACTTAAAGGTTTTAATCATAGCAGAACTTACTCGCCTCAGCCAGAATGTGGTTACCCAAGTTTGTGCTTACACTTTCTTTCGTTCTTTCACTTGCCATAGGACGTGCCACCGGCGTGTAGTTATGCATAACCAGCTTCCGGTTTAGTAGTCATGTAATGGAAGCAATGGGAACTGGGTACTACAATTTTCCTCGCATGAACTAAGCAAATTATTGTTGTTAAGAGAAATAAAAGTTGTAAAATGCACCATGACTGATATGATCTTCAGCTGTGTGCAGTGAGAAAGCTCTGCATGTGTTCATTCCTTATGTATTAATGATACAATATGTCAGCTAACGTTGTGCCGCATACAACACTCGTAGTCTCTAAATGTTGCACATTTTTCCGTCAATTTACAACAGATTACGTTTGAAATTGTTTTAAGATCGTGACGAAGGAAGCATTTCTCCAATCTGATGATTGTATATAACTGTATGCACGTCGTATAATCTTAGCAAGGTTGTTTTCTTTTTCACAGAGCAACTTTACACCGTAGTAGGCACGCAGCTTTTTGTATTTAGTTTTCTCACAACTTGTTTTAAATTATTGACTAAAATATTTCTAAAGACAATCCATACCTCCATTAGAAGGTTTCGGGTTCCATAATTCAAGGAAAATGAGGTTCGTTTGTGAAATTGAGGCCACAACCCACCTTCCATTCCCTTTTCAGCGACTGTCGTACGGTACTTTACGTAGACTAGGGTAAAGATGTAAATGAGCATTTTTTTAAAATTTTGTCGCCAGTTGTTTGGTGTAGTAAACTTAAAATTTTCCATACCGCACTGAAAACTAGGCACGTCTGGATTTTAAGATGGAAACGCATGTGCTATCAAACATCGCTTTCTTGTAATACCAGGAATATGAATATAATTATAAAATTATTATTGGTTAAACAAGTATTAATAGGCTATTATAATGATTAAATAAATATTAAAGAAGAAAGGATGAGTTATTAGTGAATGTTAACGGTACGGCGTAGGCCTTAGCCTATAACTCATTGCTTTCGTCACATTTTAGCATTTAAACGGGCCAAGTTAATGCATAATATACCAAAGTAACAACCGGACAGCGACTGATTCTCACATAAGAACATTATTTAATTGGCACAAAATTAATACAATTTTAGTCCAAGATTATGTTAGACCACTGCCGTTTGAAATGTAAAAATCGCACATTTGATTAGGCAAGCTGTTTGTTATTGTCACTTTCGTTGCGAAGTTTTCATAACTCATTTAGGAGACACTTGTCTTTGGAATATTCAAGAAAGGTCAACCCTTAGTTCACGGTGTTTGGCCTGAACTTTCTCACAACACATGCCCAGTGGTGTATGCAGGATTTCCTTCTAGTAGGGTTTCATTAATATAGTAGGGTAATTTGTACATTATTAAGGGGAAGATGACCTTGCTGTTCCACCCCATAAAAGGTCAATCATCATCACCATCATACATTATTAAAATGATATTTCGATTAATATTCATAAAAAACAATGCGGTACCGTAATTAAATAAACATTCTCTTTGCATGAAAACTATTTTAGGCCTTATTATTTTTTCAGCACAATAAAAAATATATTTTTTTAATATGAAAAACAGTAACTAAATATTAAAACTGAAATGATGTACCGGTAGTGGTATCCTCATGACCATACGTGATTGCTTACAATATTGAAATTATCTGAGAGAAAAATAATGTTTTGTTCTCCATGTTTTTACTGCCATTACTATTGGCACTCAAAACAATCTATCTTTATCTGCATCCTCGATAAGAATAAATTGCAAAAACTCCTCATGTACGGTACAGAATTATATTTATAATGTAACTGACACACAGAATTGACGACTTTACTTGTGGCGTGGCTTTGAGGTTCCTGAAGTGTTTCACAGAGTGCGCAGGTGGTCTTGTGGGCGAGAAACGAATGGAGGCACATTGCCTTGTGCCAGAATGTTATTTACCGAGTTGAAGTGTCAACGATTTGCGTTTGGTAATGCGTATATACATTACCGTAATTCGTATTAAATATACCTCCAATACAGGCATAATGATGGGGGTTGTAAAATGTAGTGCATGAAATTACCTGAACCGGTTTATGTTCTTATAGTTACGGCACCGTGTTCGTAGATATGACAGTTTCATTGTGCGAAATGAAACTTTATTTCTAAAGCAGTTGACATGGACCAAGTCGTTAGAGAACCTCAAAACGTTTAGTTTGAACTGTGCTACAAAATACGTACCGGTACGGTAGGTGATGATGGTTCTAAATGACTAATGAAAGAAGGCTATAATCTGTGCATAGGCCTACATGAATTATTGAAGATGTTTGGTGTGCCTATCAAGGTTATCTAATGACTTTTAAGGCTGTCTGTTTTGCTAGACAGAGGAAAATCTCCTCCAAGAATACTTTATTCGTGGTGTGACGGCTAGCTTTGTTAGCTGCCACTCCGGAGGTCTGGGTTCGATTCCCGTCTCTGTCAAGACATTTAATTCTGTGTCTGAAGGCTGGAATGGAGTAGCTACACTAAGCCTCGTGAGGCAAAACTGAGAAGCGGTGGATTCGATTTCTACTTCAGTCATCCTGGAAGTGGTTTTCTGTGGTTTCCCACTTATACTCCAACTAAATACCGGATGGTTCCTAACTAAAAGGCAACGGCCGTTTCCTTCCCATATCTCACCTGAATTATAAATACACACACTACTACAAATACCACAATAACAAAGGTTATCAAACAATCATCCCACACTTGTTTGAGTACATGGGGCCAAATGATCACGATGTCCAAGGTCCTCAAATGAAACAACAACAACAAAAGTCACGTTAGTTTCAAGGGTATGAAGAGAATGACGTGTTCAACGTTCTTAGGTCGTACTGTTCGTGCAAAGCTGGGTGATTTTTTCGTGAATATTTCCAATTTAATAGGAATTGGCTGTCTGGGAAGACATTAACCCATATTCTTTTAGCTAAGGAAATGCATTCATCTAATGGGATTGTTTTACCTCATATTTGCTGTACTGGAGCCACTGAAATTCTTGCTAAAAAATTCTGCACATCTGTTGAGCAGCAATGGTATAGGCTAAACCTAGGGGAAAGTGCATGGATCCAGGAGCGATGATGAAACCGTGAATTTTCCAAATTCCACAGACATACAAGTAGGCTTCTTAAAATACAGCTGTATATTTTAATTTATGTCTGAATTTACTGCTGCTAGTTAGTTATTGTTTTAAGGGGCAGAACAGCAAGATTATCTGCCCCCAGTTTTCTGCAGTAGAGGATAATAGCAACCTAGGCCAAATTCCATGTGATGTCTTTTTACAAGCAAATAAGAGTGTAAAATTTTATAGAATCCTTTTGTAAGCTGCTTTATAAATCATACTGGTATTTACAGTAGGCCTAGGTCTACATATAGATATATTTCATCCTCAGTTTTTGACTGACGACCTGGATTTAAGGCCACATAGCTCTTAGGCCTATACACCAATCTTCCTCTCATTATTTTTAGCCAAGTTCATAAAACCTTGGTAGGCTACTACCAGTACAGTACCGGTATGTCTAATTTAAAAACTGATATTAAAGCAACTCAACCGGTGTATCTTTTTTAAATAAAAACAACTTGTATCGGAAATCTGCTACCGTATTTTGAAAGAAAGGTTACCTTAAGCCAGTTAATTTTAAAAATGTCAAGTAAAGATAACGCCCAAGGTAGACTAATCCTCCAGAACTGCCGTAGGCCTACCGGAATGTGAAAGTAACTAAGCTCATAATCCTCACCTAAAATATTGGTATTTTTCCTTAGAGTTTTCAATATGTTAGAATAGCTAGAAATATTATCTTAGGCTATGCCTACAGCTGCGAATTGCACTTATTTTACTCTGAATTATGGCTTGTATGCACTGCACTGATACTGTACCGTATTCATCAATAGGAAGATACTTAGTTAAAATCAGAAATTAATCTCGTTAGTTTATTTCTATACTAGCCTATTAGTTTAACTTATCATACCAAGCGTTTAACAAAGACAGTGTGAATAATACCGTCTTATATCTAGGAGTAGGCCTAATTTACATGCCAGCTTAGGACGTGGTGGCTTCAATTTTATTGGAGAAGCGGGAAATACATTTGGCACAGCATCATCACTTAAAAATTTCCTTCCAGGCAATACTGGCTTCGTGGCTTGTAATCTAAAGATAAGAAATGGGCTAAACTTAACATACTCTTTTGTGGGCTGATACAGTATGTGTGATTTCCTTTCGGCACGAAGAATTTTGAAAAGCCACTATTTCCTCAAAATACGACCTATGACAAGGAAGTAAACGTTACTTTGTAGTTGCCACATCTGTTTTTGCACTGGGGAACTGCACAATATTGAACCATTATTTTATAATGTATAAAACAACAAATATTTAAGCGTAATTCGTAACTACAACTCACACAAGATCGTCATGGCTGCCCACAAGATCGGTTTGTAAACAAATTCACATGATAGCGTGCCGTCAGAGGGCGGTACTGTTCTAGCAACCTGAAGCAACGTGAAAACGTTACCGAACGCATACTTCAACAGCAACACTCATCAATGGCTAGCTCCAATGCTGAATGAGTCGTCTCGCTGCGAGCAGAGTGCAGGATATTTACCAAGTGACGAACGTGGCCACTGATGACATTTAAAATACAGTAGTTAAGACGCCATCCATGCAAAAAACAAATGTCATTATTGTAAACATTCCGCAGAGACACGATTTAATTCCCAAGTCATGTGTAAATGTAGAAATAGAGGCTACAAATGGAAAAATTCATAAAATTTGTAAGAGTTTTCCAAATGTCCAAATTGTAGATGTAAGTAAATTAGACAGGAAGTTCCACACTCGGCATGGCCTACACTTAAATAGATTAGGAAAAGAGTATCTTAGTGATGAAATCTGCAAAATTGTAAATTCAAATGGTAAGAATAATTCAACAGTAATATCATTAGAGTGGAAGCAGGGAAACTGGTAGAAGAAGCCAAACGTGAGGTTTGGCATTCACATCTTTTGAAGTCAAATTTAACGGAGTGCAACAATGGTATTTCGGATTTGTCTAGCAACAATAATAATAACAATTATGATAATAATAATGTAAATAAATCACCAACACAAGCTTGCAAAAGTAACAAATTTAAAATTTACCACCAGAATGTCCAGTCTCTTTATAATAAAATTGATTACATAAATCTAATGCTTAAAAATGAACTTAAAGACATCTCAGCACTATGTATTTCAGAACATTGGCTGAAAGAGGAACAAATCGAATTAATTCAATTCCCAGGGTTTATACAAGCTAGTAAATACTCTAGATCTAATATTAGCCATGGTGGTACTTGCATCTTCTTAAGAAATAATTTAGATCATGAACAGATAACAGCTTATGATTATCTAATTATGGAACAGGATTTTGAATTCTCTGCCGTAAAAATTCAGCAGTTTAAGTTAATAATTGTATGCGTATACCGTTCTCCGTCAGGAAAGTTTCCTCTATTTATAGATAAACTAGAATTGTTACTCAATAACATGAGCAAAGTAAATTTCGATATAATAATTTGTGGGGATGTAAATGTGGATTTCTTAAAACTTGATAGAAATTGTGAATTATTAAACCAGTTACTAATTTCCTATGGACTGAAACCTACAGTAAATACACCAACAAGAATAACAAAATTTAGTAAAACCACTCCTGATCAAATTTTTATAAATACAGATAAATATCACCATTCAATAGAAGTCTATTGTCCGGGTTTTAGTGACCACCATGGACAAATACTGAGTTTTGAAGTATCCGAAGTAATCAATAATAATGATAATGGAGTAAAATCAAAGTGCAGGTCATTCACTGAATCAAATGTTACATATTTCAATGACTTATTAAATAAGGAAACATGGTCAGAAATTTATGAACTAGAAAATGTAAATGATAAATTTAATGCATTTATCAGTACCCTAAAACACTATTTTGAAATAGCATTCCCCTTTAAACGAAGAACTGTTCAAAATAACAAAACTAGCAATTGGATAACAACAGGGATTATAAATTCATGTCAAAGAAAGAAATTTCTACACAAATTATATAAACAATACCACACAACACCTGAATTCAATTTATACTACAAAAAATACACTAGCATATTAAATAAGGTAATAAGACTAGCAAAGAAAATGCATAATGATAATTTTATTTCCCAATCATCTAATAAAAACAGGGCTATGTGGTCCGTAATAAAGAAAGAAACTGGAAAATCTGCTAAAATACAAAGGAACATTACACTGACCAGAAATAATAAAGTGATTAATAATCCAGAGGAAATAGCAAACACTTTTAATGACTATTTTCTGGAAATTCCGCAAAAATTATTAAATAAATCACAGGTAAATACACTAAATTCTAATAATAAAATAAATATATGCAGTGATTCTTTATTTATAAATCATGTCACAAGTGAAGAGGTAAGAATAGTTATAAAAGAGCTAAAAAATAAATTCTGTGCTGGCATTGATGGCATCCCTGATGCAATTTTAAAGAAATGTGCAGAAAATATAATAAATCCACTTACGCACTTAATAAACAGTTCAATTCTCTCAGCAACTTACCCGGATATTTTGAAGTTATCAAAAGTAATTCCAGTGCACAAAAACGGTTCAAAAGATGAATTAGATAACTATCGTCCTATTACCTTACCAACTGGTATTGCAAAAATTGTGGAAAAAATTATGTATAAGAGACTGATAAGTTTCATAGAAAAAAATAAAATATTATCAAACTCACAACATGGATTTAGAACGGAAAAATCTACACAGACAGCAATTTACGAATGTAGTAATAGTATACTGAAATTAATTGACAATAAGGAACATGTAACTGGCCTATTCTTGGATTTATCGAAAGCATTTGATGTAGTTGACCATAAAATTCTCCTTACCAAACTAAATCAATATGGTGTTAGAGGTCTAGCTAATAAATGGATAGAGTCTTACTTAACAAGGCGTAAACAAATAGTAAGCTTGAGACACAAGGATGATGGAACCAAATTACTTAATGAAACATTGTCCAATGAGGGAATTATTGAATTTGGAGTACCCCAGGGATCGGTTTTGGGCCCACTACTCTTTCTTCTATATATCAATGATATAACACAGAACGTTCATTCACATAAGGAAATTTTGTTTGCGGACGATACAACACTCGTAATAAAAGGTGAAACTAAACAGGTCATACAGCAGTCTGCTGACTCCGTTACAGGAGAGTTAACCAAATGGTCACAAGATAATCGCCTCATAATAAACTATAAAAAGACAGTATGTCTAAATTTCCACACTATACAGAATAGGAATCCTGCGATGCCCAATATAACATTAAATGGTCATCAAATAGAAAATAAATCAGAAACAAAGCTTTTAGGACTATGGATACAACAAGACTTGAAATGGAATAAACATATACAATATCTGAATACTAAACTGAACTCGATGTGCTTTGCGTTACGTATTTTGAAAACCTGCACTAGCATGCACACATTAAGAAATACTTATTTTGCTTATTTCCATTCATACTTAAGATATGGGATCATATTTTGGGGTATGTCGCCAGATGTACTAAGCACGTTTAGGATACAAAAGAGAGCGATTAGAATTATGGCAAATGTAAACTCTAGAGAATCATGTAGACCTCTGTTTAAAGATTTAAACATTCTCCCACTGCCCTGCATATATATCTTTGAAAGTATTATGTTTTTTAAAAAGAATTTAATGAATAAAGATGTTTTTCTTAAAACAAACAATGATGTTCATAGGCATAACACAAGACAAAATCAAAACATTCATATTTCACACACACACACAAGCATATATCAAAAAGGAACTTTTCACACTGGAGTTAAATTATACAATAAACTACCCCAGTATATAAAACTGGCCCCAAAAATAAAAACCTTTGATAGAATGTTGAAAGCTTATCTGCAGTGCCATTGTTTTTACTCAGTAGTTGAATATTTTAGCGTATAGGAGTGATGGAATCTATAACTATATTTTACTTTTTTAATTTAATTTTAATACCTAGCTGTATGTTGTTGTATTTATAGAATTAAGTTTTCATATTATGATAATAGAGTGAGGTGTAAATAGTTGTGCAATAAGATTGTATCTATTAAGATTTGCTATTATAATAAGTTATAAATAGTTATAATCTTAGTAATATATACCTGTTAGTTCTTTTATTTTATGCATGTAAATTCTGACGTGTCCTATATCAAAAATGTATTGAATGCATGTATTTGATCAAATGGAATTAATAAAAATCTATCTATCTATCTATCACTAGCGGTAGTGTAAAACCGGTGATAGATGGGACAATATAAAGATTCAAGTAAACAAATGCCTCCAGGGAGCAGTTTAAACGCTAAATAACCCCCGCGTCGGTACGCCACTGCACATATCCCCCATAAGTTAAATCCAAAGTCAACCAATGCCCCACAAACCAGTTGACCAAAATTTTCTCTTCATTAAATATATCTTGTCCTGCCTCTTTCTATAGCTGCTGCACCTCTTTTCACTTTAATTATTTTTACAGTGGGAACCCTCCCTATCGAACGGAGACTGTTGCTAGGCGCGTGTCGAGCAAGGCACACCAGCAGTAGCGTAGTGCCCAACTAGTTGAACACTTTTTAATGCATTTATGAATCATCATGGGCCCAGAGAGAACCTGGGGGGGGGGTCTCTGCTAACATCGTGAGATCCTGGCTACTAAATAGGGATGAGATGCTAATATAAGAACCCTACACGAGAGATCTCATAGCCTCCCTCATCTCAATAGGCTACTCCTAATCCTACCTACACATGGTGCCCCCGTTAAGCCGAGCAACCCAGCGGAAGGTTGGGTAACCAACCCCAGCGGGAAACTAGGTCGGTGAGCAGACAGGATAGGAGGGCAGTGGGAATTTCAGTAACACCCACTGGTTATAAGAGACAGAGCTGAACACCTACGGCCGACTTAAGTATTATGTGCACTCGAGTTTGAAGGTTGTTTGTGAAGCAACCAATAGGCCTACATACAATCCAATAACATCATCATTTTCATCGTTCTATTGGAAGTTAGTACATGTAGGTTTGGAATTCTTAATGTAGGCTATATTTTAATATTTTTTATCACAGTTGGAACACCAAAAGTGCCAATTTTTAAGCATGTTTCAACCATGCATCACATTTAAGAAGTATTATCTCAAAAACTCGTCATCAGATCGAATCCAAATTTCAACACAACATACATAGGAATGTTTTATAACTGGTTTATTAATTTCAAAATATTGTGTGCCCACGAAACAAAGTAGTTATCATTTTTGTAAGGTAACTTTTTCTCGCTCAGGGTGTTTGGAAAATGTAGTTCTTGGTCGCGTTGTAATCCTTATGCATTAAAAGGTTATGCAGTATGACTGTGGAATATGTAAATTAATTCACTTATTTTACATCGGTTTGTATTTGTACGGGAAAATAAGACATCGTTCCGCAGCTAGCCAATACGGGTAACGCTGTACAGCATTGCCGAGAAGGAGCCCATCATTTCGGAGTGAGGCACCCCATGACACGTGATGGGCTCCAGTCTTGCAACACGGTACAGTTTTCTCCATATCGGCTAGCTGCGGAACCAAGTCTTATTTTCCCATACAAATACAAACCGATATAAAATAAGTGAATTAATGTATGTATTTCACAGTCATACAGCATAACTTTTTGATGTATAAGGATTACAACGCGACCAAGAACTACATTTTCCAACCACCCCGAGCCGAGAATAAGTTACCTTACAAAAATGAAAACAACTTTGTTTCGTGGACACACAACATTTTGAAATTGATAAACCAGTTTTAAAACATTCCAATGTATATTGTGTTAAAATTTGGATTCGATCTGATGACGGGTTTTCGAGATAATAATTCTTAAATGTGACGCATGGTTGAAACACGCTTAAAAATGGGCACTTTTTGTGTTAAAACTACGATAAAAAATATTAAAATATTAATTAAAAATTCCAAACCTACATGAACTAACGTACAATAGAACGACAAAAATGATGATGTTATTGGATTTTATGTAGGTCTATTGGTTACTTCACAAACAACCGTCAAACTCGAGTGCACATAATATTTTGGTCGACAGTAGTGTAAGCTACCTGCTGCATGGAGCAGATAGGAGGCAGCCCCTCCATCATGATAGAGTGATGTCGGCCAATCCCCGGCACACTCGAAATTAAAGGATTAAAACCTCAAATAGAGAGAAAACCGGACTGATCAAAAGGATGACGAATTGGCGAGGACATGGTAAAACAATTCTAAGTCCATGGAATGTAAAAGGATTAAATGGGAAGGAGTATGAATTGAATAAAGAAATAAAACAGACAAATGTGCAATACCTAGTTTTGGCAGACACAAAAAAGAAAGGAAATGGGATGGAAATAATGGATGACAATTATTTAATAATATTTAGCGGGGTTGCCAAAAATGAAAGGGTGGAAATTCATAAATGAGAGAATCATGACTGTGGATGTAGAAGAGGAGGAAGATAAGTGGACCATTGTGATAGTGTTTGCCCCTAATGATAGTGTCACAGTGGAAAAAAGAACACAGTTTTATGAACAATTGCAAAGAACTATTGAAGTTACGGATCGAGATATCTTACGGGATATGAATGCAAGGGTTGAAAACAAATCCGTTGAATGGAATGGGATGATTGGTACAGAAGGAAAAGAAACCTTAAATAATAGTGGGGTAAGGCTATTGGAGTTCTGTGTGATGAATGACCTGGTGATATTAAACACTATGCTTATTCACAAAGTTATACACAAATTCACTAGAGAGGAACCAATCAGAAATGAGAAATCTATAATAGCCTAGGCTATATAATAGTTAAGAAAGAAATTAGAAAATACATACGAGACACGAGAGTGAAAAGGGGACCAGAACTAAATAGTGACCATAAACTCGTAATCATAAAGGAAGTCATGGTCAAGAAAGATGGGCTATGCATAACCAAGAAGCAGAGAAAAATGAGGGGAGAGGAGAGATAAAAATGAACAAATTAAGAGAAAAGGAAAATCAACGAAAGTTCATGGAGAAGGTAGAGGAGAGATTAAAAGAGCATGAACAGGATATAGCCCATGAGCAAGACTTGGAAAAGATCTGGTTGAAATGGAAGAATACATTACTATCTGTAGCAGTAGAGGTCTGTGGTATTTTGAAACCAGTAAGAACAAAGAAAGTAACACATTGGTGGACTCCTGAAATAGGAATATTGGTAAAAGAAAAGAAAAAGGCATGGAAGAAGTACCTTGAATTAGGCACTTTAGAAGCTCTTGAAGAATACAGAAAACAAAGAGATATAGTAAAGAGAACAGTTCAAGAAGCTAAGAAAGAAATGTGAATAAAGTTTGGTGAAAAGATGGAAGAAAACTATAGAGAAAACCAAAAGCTTTTCTATAAAGTTTTGAAGAGTATGAAGAAACAGAAAAAAATGCCCTTTTAAATTTGTATATGACAAAGAAAAAAAATTGCTGACTGACCCAGAGAAAATAATGGAAAGATGGAGAGAATATTTTCAGGAGTTAATGGAAACTAAAGAACAAAAAGAAGGAAATAATGAGGAAGAGCAGGAACAAAGGAATGATTTACAAGGATATGAGGAGAAAGAAATCACAAGGGAAGAACTCCAGAAAGCTATAAAGAAGATGAAATTGGGGAAGGCAGCAGGGCAAGATAAGATAGCACCGGAAATGATTAAATACATGGGAAGGAGGGCTGAGGAAATACTACTTAGGATTTTCCAGATAGCATGGAGAGAAAAGAAGATAGTGAAGAACTGGGAACTTGCTATCCTTATACCTGTTTTTAAGAAAGGAGACAACAGAGAATGTATCAACCATAGAGGAATTACATTTCTAAGTGTGCCAGGAAAAGTATATTCCAGAATATTAGAAACAAGATTAAGAGACGAAGTTTAAAACAAACTGGAAGAAACACTAAGTGGATTCCAACCAGGCAGAAGTGTCCAGGACCATATATTCACAGTGAGACAAGTGATTGAAAAGACATAGCATGATAGAGACCTTTACGTGTGTTTTATAGACCTGGAAAAAGCCTTTGACAGAGTCCCTTGGCAAGAATTATGGAGAGTTTAAAAAAAGAAGGGAGTCAACCTAGATTTGATAAAAGCTGTACAAAGCTTTTACAAAGTAAGTAGATGCAATGTTAGAACTGGAAATTATACTTCAGGGGAATTCAGAGTTACAGCTGGAGTAAGACAAGGAGACATACTGTCCCCTTACTTGTTTATACTGATAATGGATGTTGTAATCAAAGTAGTAAAAGAAAAATTGAGGAAGTTCCCAGACGGAAATTGGAAGATGAAATGCACAAAGGTGTGCGAGCTATTATACGCGGATGATATAGTACTGTTCGCTAGATCTGCGGTTAATCTACAAAGAAATATAGAATTACTGAGAACAGAATTAGAAAAGAGGAAAATGGTGATAAACCAAGACAAAATGAAAACAATGATGATTGGAAGGGAAAAGAAGGAATGTAAGGTGAAAATCATGGGAAAGGAGCTGGAACAAGCCGACAGGTTTAAATATCTAGGGATAAAAATTAATCAAGATGGAAAGATTGATGAGGAGCTGAACACAAGACTACCAATACAAGTAAACTCTACTATGCTATAAATTGAGGATTCCTGAGAAAGAAGGAAATAAGTAAAAGACAAAAATGGCCATATATAAATCTATATATGGCCCAACACTGATATATGGAAGTGAATCCTGGATAATTACCACCAAACAGAGACAGAAGCTACAAACAACAGAAATGAAGTTCCTAAGAAATGTAGCCAGAAAGACTAGATGGGATAAAGTCAGGAACTAAACAATTAGGAAGACCTTAGAAGTTCAACCTATACAAAATCAGGTTGTACAAAGCCAGTTAAGATGGACATCTGAACCGAATGGACAGCAATAGAGGGCCAAAACAGGTATGGGAAGTACGTTTGGGAAGTATAGGAAGAAGACCCAGAGGAAGACCTCGAAGGCCATGGGACGACTCAGTGAGAGAAATACTCCACAAGAGAAACATCACTTGGGAGGAAGCCAAGCAGTCAGCTTTGAACAGGAAGAAATGGCGAGCTCTCTGCCAAACCTCGACACCGGAAGGTACAAGAGGGCAGGATTAAGTAAGTATGAAACATCATTACTTACATGAATTTCAGAGAAATTGCTGGAAACTCTGTCCTTCAACTTATAAACACACGTTGCACCGACGTAGGAAGGTTTGGTTCACTCGCTGTAATTCATCCTCACTGATATTTCCTTTCAGTGCAATTATTTAGTTCTCAAGAGCCTCCAGAGTACGCGGATTGTTTCTGTATACCTTTCGTTTGAGGTTCCCCCAAAAGTAAAAATCTTACGGCGCTGAAACTTACAAACAAATTTCTTCTTGAGAAGATATGTATCCACTAGGAAAATTCGACGTTTTGTTCTATACCTAACCCTGTTCACGTGATACGCAGCAGGCTACAGTGCTTCACACCAAGA
The DNA here is from genome assembly GCA_946902985.2 of Meconema thalassinum. Classification (NCBI taxonomy): domain Eukaryota; kingdom Metazoa; phylum Arthropoda; class Insecta; order Orthoptera; family Tettigoniidae; genus Meconema; species Meconema thalassinum. Next base: position 200,342,416 of record OX336395.1, read on the forward strand.
CTTAATTATCACAACTACGGTATCTTGCCAGCTGCGTATGTAATAAATGCCATGACAGCATCCAGGGCTTATCGGTCCGCTCTTGTAATTGGCACATGCTATAAATGTGACTGTGAGTCATTGCGACCCGTCCGGGGCACATCCTTTGGAAAGCTCCGCTCTAGAGGGACACACTGTAAGACCTCAAAACAAAAGACTACTGTACAGTAACCAACCTAATTTTGTAACTCATCTCAATAGACCCATGTTAAAATATTACTACTGCATATCTGCAATGAAACAAGAACAAAAACAAAATGATGATGTTAATTGGTATTTTAAGGGGCCTAACATCGAGGTTATTGGTCCTTAATGTTTTTCCCATTTAATTTTTAAATCCAACACATGAGCGGGGGAGACAAACAGAAGCATTCCGGAGGACTGTGAGAAGCATGATATGGAGCAAGGATGTCCCTCAGAACAGCAAAAAGGTCATATATCGGACATGCTATGTCCCTATCCTGGCGTATGCCTCGGAGACCTGGGTTATGAAAGGAAGGGAGAAGAGCAAAATACAGGCCATTGAGATGAGATTCTTGAGAAGCAGTATTGGAGATACAAAGATGGACAGAATAACAAATGAGAGGACCAGAGATTTAATGAAGGAGGAACCATTACAGGTTGGTATACAGAAATCTAGACTTATATGGTATGGACATGTAAATCAAATGGAGGAGAAGAGGATACCCAGGAGGATACACGAGACGAAGTGGAAAGAAAAGAGACTGAGAGCAAGACCGAGAGACAGGTGGGTGAAGGGGGTGGAAGAAAGCGTGAAGAAGAGAGGAGAAGACTGGACATGGGTGGAGGCTGAGAGATGGTGGGAAGACAGAAGACGTTGGAGAGGCTTGTGTTCCAAACTGACCCGGCCAGTGGCTGGAAATTGTGCAAGATGATGATGATGACGACATTCTTTTCTCTCTCTGACCGAAGATCACCTGAGTTGTAATGGCGGCCAGCCATCCTTCGGAGAGCAAATCGATCCTTGTCCATCCATCCGCGCTAAGTTGTGAACATGATTGTACGAATCAAATAGATGTTATTTAACTCTGTGCATTTAATAAATATCACTACTATCCAGTACCCTACACGCTGCGTTCCGTGGAAATGTCAAGAAGGCACAAGTGTGTGCTTGAAATCCAAGTTGTCCATGGTCCATGTTGAATATAAATCCAGTTCTTCAATCTTGTAATCCGTAATAATTATATCACTATACCTACAGAATTAAACAGTTTATGAAACACCAGTTTAGGGAGGTGATGCATAGCCCAGACAGTGAATAACAAATGTTGCTACTGTTTACAATAATTTAATAAGTTTCCAATATTCCCGAAGAGAATATGATGTTAATTTCCGTTTGAGCAGATGAATTATCAATGAATATGATAAAATGGGTCCGGTTAGCTCAAACATAAAATGCCAGCGTTTCGCCCCAGTGTGCCGTTGGGTTTATCAGTTGGTACAGACACACCTCGCCAATACGCGTCGCTAGCACATACTGAGAAGGCCATTGCAAGACACAAAATACAAGTAGTATTGACGTCACGAGCAATGCCAATGTGCTATGGGAGTCAAACTCCCTTTCATAAAACAAAAACCTTACCTTGGCAATCCAAATAAGTTTCGAATATGATGTTAATTTCTGTTTGAGCAGATGAATTATCAAATAATTCGATAAAATTGGTCCGGTTAGCTCAAACATAAAATGCCAGCCCAACGGCATACTGGGGCGAAATGCTGGCATTTTATGTTTGAGCTAACCGGACCAATTTCATCAAATTATCTGATAATATTCCAATAATTTATCTTGAAATAAACATCAGACGTTATTAAAAAATGAAACGGTAAAATAAGTTGATGATAATTGGTATTTTAAGGGGCCTAACATCGAGGTTATCGGCCCCTAATGGTTTGGGTGAAAATAAAAGATAATGATCAAATGAACAATAGAAATTAAACTTAGTACAACGTACAACTAACTTACGGGCTAAAAGAAGAAAGGAAAAAGGGTAAGTTAATAAAAGACAGGAAGAAAAAAATCCCCTCAACCTTTGAAGAATGAGAATCGGGGAACTTGGAAGGAAGTGTTAAGGCCAGGAAAGGCAGATAGAAAAGGGAAAAAGGAGAGGGTTCTTCCCAGAGTAACTCGAAAAGGGAAAAAAAACAGACCCAGCTCAGAAATGCCTTGGGGTTGTTAGCCTTGAGCCCTTGAGGGGTGTAGCACTATCCAGAGTGCACCATAAGTGGTGGAGAAATGCACACCCTCGCTCATTTAGGGCCTTACTGTAAGCAGAAGGCAGGAGATACCATGAAAAGGAAAAGAAGGGGTCAGACCCCTCGAAGAATGAGAGTATCAGGAAAGATGAGACAAGGGCCAAATTAGGTGGGAAAGTACACGAGTTCCTAGGCCTCGGATACCCTAATGCCATCGGGGTCAGAGGAGAACAAGAGTTGACCAAGTGGGGTCGACAGGGGAGCCCGGCACAAGTAAGTGGAAGCAATGCTGGACTAAGCTGGGGTCCCGTGTTCGCCCACGTCTCATTATCTACAACACCCTGGGGCGGTAAAATAATTTAATATGTACCATATGTTCAGAGTTACTGTATGTTTCACATTACAGGCAAGCAGTAACTGGACAGGATGCTTACCTCACAAAACTTTTTCAATGAAATCACTCCACACTGCATGTCAACAACTACAAAGAGGTTGGGCAACTAGTGTAATCTTGTGTATTAAAACTTGTAAGTCACCTACAACATTTAATGAAAATAATAATACACAAAAACCAGTCACCGTTTCATCTACTGTAGTCTACATGTTATTCAGACCGTGATTCGATTCCAAACAGGTCACCTTCAGATTCTGCACCAGTATCACTTTCACCAATTGAATGACTCAAATTGAAAACAGATCTAAAACTATTTAAGTTCTTAGCACATTTACAAAATCCAGAAACACTGTCACTATCTTCCGATACATGAATTATAAATTCATCCAGAGCATCTTCTGTGATTCCCTCCTTTTGGTAAACTTCTCTTCGAATTATTTTGGTGTGATCACAAACTTTCTCCCATTCTTTAACACCTATCACACTTTCTCTCTTTTCTAACAATCTATTCACGTCATGTAGCTGATATAATAAGTAATTCATTGCAGCTAATAGCCATACAGAAGAAAAATAAGCATATTAAAATTAAGAGCAGAGTTCTACCAATGATGAGGTTCTTTGACACAAAATTCCACTCACACAACTGCCCACATAGTACACACACATAAATCAGATCCAGAATGTGAAAAAACTTTCTTCTTGGAATAGCATAAAATGATACCCATAAACAGCGAACCATGTGAAGGCTTGGCAAAGTTCATAGCCAGGATTCATCCACTCTGAAACCATGTAAGTTAGCCGTGGTCGTTACGGCATGACTGTTGGCAGTCGCTCACATCCGGAAGGCGAGGAGGTTCGAATCCCCCCGCCGGCAACCTTGAAGATGGTCTTCTGTGGTTTCCCATCTTCCTTCCAGGCAAATGCCAGGGTTGGTCCCTAACTATAGGCCACAGCCGCTACCTTCCAACTCCTCGACCTTCCCTTCCAACTTTCCTCCCCCACGGTACTTGTAGCTCACCCATTGGGTGTCCGTCTCGAAGCAGCTACAAAACTGGCGAGCCGAACATGTCCTCGGACACTCCCGGCACTAAAAGCCATACGCTAAAAAAAAACACTCTGAAGTCATCATGGCATCTGTCCAATAAAATCCAACCAAATGTTCCTTTTCTTTATAGGAAGTTTCTGGAGAGAGACTTGAAATGTGCTGTAGAAGGCAACGACATTCTGAAATATAATTCCTCTACAATTCTCTCTAAAAAGGTTGGCGTGAAAGCTCTTACGTTAAATTAGAAGGTGAATTCTTGCTATACATTTTTTAAATATGTCGACTTGGCTCTTTCTATAATGGCGAAATCATTTATCGAGCGATGTTCCCATATAATGTCTAGTGCACATGTCATGATGGGCGAAATCTTGATATGAAAAAGAGGTACTGCTGTCTCTAGGCCTATAGTTAACTGATGAAGCACTTTAATATAATTCTTGGCCGCGTTCGTCGCGGCTGCTCTGTCTTGTATCTAGATGAAATGTAGTATTGTTTCCAACTACCCACCGTTTAATATCTCCCCAGATAAGCTCTATTGGATTTAAATCGGTGTAGTACGGAGGAAGGCAAAATATAGTATATAACCTTGTTTTGCACTGATATTGTCAATGTGAAATTCTTTCAAGAAGGTTTATAATTTGAATGAAATCATAAAGTTGAACTTTGAGCTTTTCTTCGTGAAAGGGTATGTTATTTAGCACCAGCCACTCTATAATCGCAGTCTTGTTATTACTGGTTGGTACTTCATTCAAATGCACATTGTGATATGAGGCATTATCTATAACCAGGACTGAATTGGGAGGTAGGTTTGGATAGTCTCTCGTAATTTTGCTAATCATTATCGTTCATCTCTTTGTGGTCGTCTCCTGTTTTTTGATGGGATTTTAACACTAACAGTGGCTCAGGAACGAAACCAATTCGTCCTTCTGCATGACCTATAGTCTCTGGCCCATCGAAACCGGCGCTGTGTAACCTGCTGTGGGATCATCAACCCAGTTTCTTGGTTTTGTATGAATGCTGTGAATATCAGTTTCATCTTCGTAAATCAAAAGTCGCCCTACAAGCTGATATACATTTTCTCTATGTATTGAAGTGCCCTGTACTTTCGGGTTTTCTTCCACCTAAAACCCATATTCCTGAACATTCATTGAAGACTGGTACTCCCACCTTTGAAGTTAATACTTTCTCGAACTTTCGGTAACAGTTTATGAATAGGCTTCTGCCTTTTCCTTAATGTAAGAATCATACACAATCCACCGAATCACACATTTGTCATAATCATCTACACCTGTCACAGGTTTAGGAACCTGGTGATGGTTACCAGGCGTACTAAAAGAGGTACCGTACGGTATCTCTTCCTTGCACCGAGAACCTACCTTGATGATTCTATTATCATCATCATCATCCTCTACGGCTTATCCCAATTAATTGGGGTCGCCGGAGCCAACCCAGCTCATTTTTTTTGGTTTTGGCCGGGGATTTGAGACCGGATGCCCTTCCTGACGCCACGTGATTTTTCAGGTGAAAATTTCGCCCAGCTGTCACCGGGATTCGATCCCCGGCCGTCCGGGTGAAAGACGAGCAGCTAAGCCACTACGCCATCACACTCCCCACCTTGATGATTCTATTAACAGTATTTAACCTGCCACTTTTTCCACTCGCCCTTGTTCCAGTTTTAAAGGTATGGATAGAGTAGGAGCCACTGCATTGCTTTAAGTGTTAACATTATACACCACTCCTGCGTTTATAAAGAAAGTTTGGATAAAATAGGCGGCATTGCAGTTATTCAACATTTATACCGAGCTTTAGTCAATAAAATCAACTTTTAATTTGTAGCACAAGCGCTATGTACTTGAATAAAGCAAAACTAGCACTTGAACGGGAAATACAAACAAGCGTCTCAAGATGGAAACAGCAAAGCCCTCAAGGTGACAGACACATATCCAATGGTTACAGAACAGCTACACACGTGCACTGGATGGATACATAGATATGCTGACAGCCTAGTGCACAGGTGAGCGCTAGTGTCTAAAGATGGGTATACACTTGCGCGTGTGCTGCTCGTCGAGAATTATTATTTAGACGAACCTCCCGCGATCCATAGGAAACATACGCACATTCACTAGTCAGTTTGGAGTGTGGTTATAATAATGTCCCCGCTGCACGAGTGCGGCTTCATTAATGGCAAGTTTGTGGACAAAGAAACGACGACGACGTTGGTGACACACTGACCAGTTTTAAAAATGGAATGGTGCGGAGCTAATGATGGACTTGGGAGTCACAAGAAATAAGCGGTCAGTATAAGAATGTTACTTGAATCTCCTGCAGAAGATTGGACCCCACATTTCCAAAAAAGATACGTATTTCCGCCCAAGATAGGTGAATATTAATATTTGGTGTTTATAATTTGTTTGATTTACTTCGGGGTCTGCGTGGCGCAGTCGGTAGAGGTGCTGAGTCTCTAATTGAAAGAGAGTGGGTTCGATCCCCACCGTGGTGTAGTGGATTTTAGAAACAAAACTACCACTTTCAGAAACGCAAATAGCCCTGGGATTCACAGCCTACACCAGAAACGAGTACCAGGGTAATTCCTGGGAGCAAAGATGGTCAGGCGTGGAGCTGACAACTTCATCCCATGTAGTGCCGATATAAGAAAATGTGGAAGCCTCTACCTTCCACTACGCCCAGGGCTTCCATGGCCTGTACGGAGTTGGCTTTGCTTTGATTTACTTCTGCTATTACTTTTATTGAAGGATAACATTTAAGGAGGAATTAATTTTAATTAATTGTTCCAGATTAGCACTTCGATCTCTTGCTACGAGAGATTCACATACTAGCCTTCAGTACACGTTCAGGATTTCCAAGCAGTCTATTGGACATACACCAAGTCTGCACAGCACTTGTCAATGAATTATCGGGATATATCAAGGTAACATATTAATAGGTATTTTTGAAACATGTTTTATTGTTCTTTAATACGTATAATAGAAACACGAATACAAAACGTCATTGAAACATCACCAAACCCCATTGAACTAGAGGTATGATACACAAAATCGGAAAATTGTTCATAAATGATTAATTCAGCAGCAGATGGTTGAGCGGAGTTAAGTTGACAAGGAATCAGATGGCGACTGGATGGGAGCAGGTGCTGCATGCAGAGGTTGTAAAACATATTCTTGTGAATGCGTGGGGGGAGGTACACTTCCCAGTTGTTGGAATGCTGATAATTTGGAGCAGTCCAATCAAAATGCCCTGTATCAGCTCTAATAAGAATTTCTTCTTCTTCTCGTTATGGTAGTGGGAACAGTAAACTCTTTACCCAGTTGCTACTGTGCAGTGGTATGTATCATGAGGTAAACATCGACTACCGATAAAAGGCGTAAGACCAGTGAGGAACGGGTTATTCCAAACAAAGCGTATGACTTACGAGGAGAAAGAAGTAGGAGGAAAACGTATGAAAATAGACTGGGACACAAATGGTATTTGACTCTTCACACCAAAGTGACCCACCTTGGTGACTTACTGCACATAGACACACATGACCGGGTCACAATTATGGACCAGGTGAAAGGAATACACATTCAAAGCCTTAAAGCAATGTTGTCGAAAAATGATACTATGCTACTAACCAGCGGAATTGTAGGATTATGAACTAATGTGGCAACATTTAAAGGCAGTGCATACCCTAATGAATGTAAATCGCGCAACATTATGGCACGTTCAAAGTCATATTGTGGACATTGAAAGAGAATATGATTTTAAGAACCCTCCATCTGCAAACACGAACACAAGGCATCATCACATCGTTTTATACGGAATAAATACACCGGCGTTATTGCATGATTAAAGCGGAGACGAATGATTGTAATGAGGTGTCGTCGACTGTATTTACCACCCTGGAACCATGGTTTACGTCAAATAGTCGGTTGTACCCCAAAATAATGTTTGGCCTTAAGTTTCGCATAATTAGTCCACGTGACTTGCCAGTCATGCTGTATCTTCGAACAAATTAGACAACGCAAATCAGAAATGGGTATAGCTATATTGTAAGCCTTGCCTTTACCTTCTGCAGCATCTTTGGCGAGTTTATCAGCGATTTAATTACCTTCAATATGTGAATGGCCAGGTATCCACGTGATACTGACATCAAAACCCTCAGTTTGTAAAGTGTACAATTGATGCACTAACTGACATAAAAACCAATTATCGGCCTCAAGAACATTTTGAAGTGCCTGCACGACACTCATTGAGTCGGTACAAATTAGAGAATGACGAATACCACGTTGTTTAATATAAAAACACGCCTGGCAGATTGCAAAAATTTCGGCTGTAAATATCGTGACACCTGAGGGTAAAGTACGGTATACTAACACGAGATATGTAAATCCGGAGAGAAGAATGCTGCTCCCACACGGAATGGGTTAACCATTTTAGAACCACCGGTATAAAAAATTATGCAGGATACCAAATGGCTCGTTATCTCGTGAAAAATACGAGGAATGATTACTGGGTTATGTTGAAAAGACTGATATACTTGGGGTAAGGAATGCTTGAGAATATTCGGTTGAAAATAAGCTGCGGAATACGGAATATTATAGATAGGCAAACGAATAACTTTTAATATATTATGGCGGTATTGTTTAAGAATGGAATATGCGGCCAGCAAAGCCGGAACAGAAGCTGTGGGCAATAATCGACGAGTATAATATTCCTCCAATAATTGTAATTTAGGAACGATAGGTGATACTGCTATCATCATTTTACCCAGCAGGTACATACACACAAGATATCTACGCCGATAATGTAATGACATTTCTCCAGTTTCAACTAAAAGGGCTCCTGTGGGGGTTGATACAAACGCGCCTATTATGATATGCAAGGCAGTAAACTCTATTCGATCTAAACGTAGGAGCCTAGTACTTGACATGAAATCAAAAACAAAGGAATTGTAATCCAGCACAGAACGAATGATGTTACGGTATACTATTAATAATAATTCCGGGTCTGCTCCCCAATTGCGCCGAGTGAGTGATTTTAGAATATTGATTTTGCTAGCAAGATGACTCGTAAGGTATTGCGTATGTCTCTCCCCTTGCATTTTCCTGTCAATATAAATTCCTAAGTATTTGACACTCGTCACCACCAGAATTTGGCCTTGACGATATAATATAGGAGAACTGTGGTAAATTCGTTTGTGAGTAAAGATCATCGCAGCGTTTTTTCCTGCAGAAGTTTCAAATCGGTATTGATGAAACCAGTCATGAGCATTAGATAAGGCGTTGTATATATCCCTACGACATTCGGAAAAATCTTCTCTTGTGCAATATAATAAAATATCATGCGCGTGTTGAAGGATGCGAGCGTGCGGTAGTATGACTGTTTCTAGGGTACGAGTATAAAGTAAATATAAAATCCCACTTAGAACATCTCCCTGCGGGACACCATGAAAAGTATGTCGGGAATCAAATACACCGGCTGGAGATTTTAAAATTATTTTACGATGACATAGCATGTTATGTATTAAACACTGGAAGAGAAGTGGAAATTGCATATCCCGAAGTATCTGAATAAGAAGAAATGGATCTACAGAATCGTACGCATTTTTTAGGTCAAGGAAAACCGCTATGGTATGCATTTTCTTTCCTTTTGCTAGAAGTAAATCAGTAAAAAATATATTTAATGGGTCAGATGTACCGAGATTTTTTCTAAATGCAAACTGCGTTTTAGGAAACAGGGTATAATATTCGAGGCACCATTGAAGCCGTCGGAGAAGAACATTTTGAAAAATTTTGCGGAACATGATCCAAGTTGGATACCGCGATAACTACTCGCTAATCGTGCATCTTTTGTGGGTTTCAGAATAGGGACAGTTTGAAAAAAAAAAACCAATCTTCCGGGAAGGTCCCGACGCATAAGATTGAATTATATACACTGACCGGCAAAAAAAGTGGAACACTTCAATTTTTTATGTAATTTCTTAATTTATTCCAATAAAATGTATCGGTTTTCCAATATTTGCATTATTCATGTAAATGTTAGATGGTTGGCTACAGAAAATACCGAAACATGTTTTACAACACGCTTTAACTCACAAATTTCGTTACATTTCACAAATCTAACAATTTTCTATTTTTTAGTAATGTCCTTTTGGGCTGGTTTTTATCAAACATATTGCCAAACAAAACAGTGTTCATTTTTGCACTGCCCTGCACGGGAACACTGGTCACTAAAAACGAGTGTGTCCACCCTTAGCATTCATGACAGCATGTAAACGCTCAGGCATACTGTTCACAACTCGACGAATAGCATCTGCTGGGATGCGATCCCATTCCTCCAGCAGCGATGTTCTCAGTTGTGCCAAGGTGGTGTGGTCACGCTGTCTGACGTCCTTCTAAGCATATCCCATACATGTTCGATCGGGTTCAAGTCAGGACTACGAGCTGGCCAGTCCAGGGTTTGAATCCCCACCTCCTGCAGATATTGTACAACACAGCGAGAAGTATGAGGGCGGGCATTATCCTGCAACAGCATGAAATTCTGACCAACGACAGGTGCAAAGGGCATCACACGGTTCATCAAGATCTCTTCGATGTACCTTTGGGAATTGAGCGTCCCGTGATCGATGCACACCAACTCAGTGCAGGCCATAACGTTGATGCCACCCCACGCCATTACCGAGCCACCTCCAAATGGAGTCCTGGAGGAGAAAGCAACAGGGCTGTACCTCACCCCGTGCCTTCTCCACACTCGTTTTCTTCCATCAGGAGATCTAAGGTTAAAACGACTCTCCTCAATGAAGAAAAATAAGGCCCACTGCTCATGGGTCCATCCCAGATGCAGCCTTGCGAAGCGAAGACACGCCTCTCAGTGATGTCGTTCGAGTGCGGGTCCACGTGCAGGTCTCTGGGACGAAAGATGAGCTTCTTCAAACCTTCTTCTTACTGTTTGCTCACTCACTCTCACATTTCTGACATTTTCCAGTTGATTTCGTGCTTGGAGTGCTGTGGTATGGCGATCACGCAGAACTTGCAGGGTGAGAAATCTGTCATCCCTGGCACTTGTGCTTCTTCTACGGCCTGACCCTCGTCTCCTGTCGTATGTTTGGAGTTCTCCGTAACGAAGCACTGCACGGTGAATGCTACCGGGAGATGACCCAATGACCTCAGCAACATAACGGAAGCTGCGGCCATCCTCCACCAATGCAACTGCCTGTGCAGCTCCTTCACGGCTAAGAGGCATGTTTTAGTGTGAACTGCACATGTATAACCTACTAAAATGTATGACAATGGTTCCCAGGTGTTCAACAAATGCCAGTTGCTATCCCTAGAACAACAATAAGCGAGCGGCAACACTCATAAACCTTAAGCGCTTACAGTGCACTTCCCGCCATAAAACCATTAAGATAGGCTCATCGAAGATTGGGGGTAATTGGTGGTAATAAACCACCCTAAGAAATGTCATATTATCAATTTCTATTCACGGATGTTTCAGATGTGCGTTCTAATGTGTGAAAAGCTTTTAAAATGTGATTACATCTTTTTCATGGCTAATTTTATACTTTTTACATTACTTTTTTAACTGTTCCACTTTTTTTGCCGGTCAGTGTAGTTGAAGGATGATATCCTGAGCGTTTGCGGGAAATCGAGCGATCATGGTATAAGTCACACCATCAATCCCTGGGCTTGTTGATTTTTTGTGTCTGAATGTTTGGATAAATTCGCTAAGCATAATAGGCTGCATTAAACTGGAAAAACGGTCCAGCGAACCAGAGGCACAGGATGTAGGCAGACGAATAACAATATCCGGTGTCCATTTATGATACAAGTCATGGTATCCTTGCGCCGAAAGTTGAAAGGGAGAGTGAATAGGAGGAGGAGGAGTATTAGAGAAATGCTTAATCGCTGACCAAATACTATTTAGTGACATATTACTACTCTTTTTTTTTGTCGTGTGGTCTCCTGAGAGGCCGAGTGCAGGTCTTTCTAGTCGATGCCCATGGGCGACCCGCGCATCGGTTTGAGAGACGGAATGGGTGAAGAGGAATGAAACTCGGCAAGGATGTGGAAGGAAGCGGCCGTGGCCTGTCAGAAGGTACCGTCCCAGCATTTGCCTGGTGTTGAAAATGGGAAAACCTCGGAAAACCATTTCAAGGACGGCCGACGGTGGGGCTCGAACCCACGCGTCTACTGAGTCAGCAGAGAGCTTGGCCCCACGGCCTAACTCTGCGCTTTAGACAGCATTTGTATTGATTGGGCGGAGACCCCCCAACCCATTAGAATTGTCATTAGACAGCATAGCCACCACTGTCGGTGTATTACTACTTAATTGGGTAATATATAATTTCCACGCTTCGCGTCGTTTATGATTAAATACACGTTGTATTTGAGCAGTGAGACTCTTATATCACAAATAGGAGGCTGAAGTACCATAGTGCCGAGAAGCTTTTAAACTCGACTTGCGACGTCGTACCAAGTGTCTACATTCTTGATCCCACCATGAGGGTAAGGCAAAACGATTAGCCGGAGGACATGTTTCTGTAATATAAGGGTGATATACACTCACCGGCAAAGAAAGCGAAACACTACGAATTTTAGATTAAACTCAATGTTGGACCGTTCCAAACCTTGTATTAATCAAATACTAGCGGCTTCGGTGGCTTAGTTGGTAGCATGCTGAACTGCTGTGCCCAAGATCGCGGGTTAAAACCCGGCCAAAGTCGTCGGATTTTTTAAGAGCATTAAAATCCTTCAGTATGCTTTCTTCGGAGGTTAAGTATAGCCGGCGGTCCCATGTCATAGATTTATGGCATGTAAATGATCCTTCCACTAACTGAACTTGTGTGAAGCTAAATTTCTAGGTTAGATTTCGTTGAAACACATCAAAGTTCAAACATCCACCGCTAGATGTCAGTGGCATCTGGTAGCAAAAGTTAGAACTACTTGAATTTGAACGGAACTTGTAGTTCACCCCATGGGTGTCCGCTTGAAGCAGCTACAGCCTCTGGCGAGCCGAACATGTCCTCGTTCACTCCCGGTACTAAAAGCCATAAGATAAATAAATAATCAAATGACATTACAACAATATGGTAATGTATCCCTAATTAGCACAATAATTGATAAACATTATTGATCATGAGTCATGACGATCACAGCAATGCCCAAATATGAATTTGGAAATGTCGAAACCTGGAATCCATCGTACTGTAACGCTGTATGATTACGAATGTTGTAGACAAACCGTAATGTACACAAAATATGCGGCTCGAGAATTCACAGCAATAAACCTTAAGACAGCTGTTTGTGGATATAATTGTCCATAGGCGGGAAACGGTAACATTGGTGTTGTGATAAACATTGTTTATCAATTGTTGCGCTGAAACTTCTCAAATGAGCTAATTAAATCACGGCACATTGCCATATCACTGCAAAGTCACAGCATTCATTTCATACCCGATTTGAAACGGTCAAACGTTGAGTTTTGTCTGATATTCGTAGTGTTTCGCTTTTTATGCCGGTGAGTGTATATTAAAATAATCACTGATAGTATCTAATAAAAAAGTATAACTGTTACCAGACATCTGTATTGCCGAGAAAGCCTATCCTCTAAAAAGCGAGAAAACAAATCATAATCAAAATGCTGAATATTTCTCTTAACCTGAAATACTTTCTGCGAGATATGTCGGGTACTCGAGACATCGTATTCTATTATAATAGGATAATGATCACTTTGATAAGTGTCCTTCACAGTCCGCCATGACAACTTATGAGTTATATCTACAGTAGTGATACTTAAATCCATCGCACTTTGTGGACTATTCGGCGGGGTAATGCGCGTGGGTGACCCATCATTTAATAAATGTAGGTGTAATTCCTGTATAGCTGCAGTAATGTGACGTCCTTTGAGATTAATCCTACCACTGCCCCACAAGGAGTGATGTGCATTAAAATCCCCCAATGTAAGATGTTTAGAAAATTGCTGTATAAACTGAAAATATAAATACCATTGTCGACGTGAATCTTGTATCCCTGGAGGACAGTAAATATGACTTATATGGAGATCTTGCACAAGGAACGTTTGATGATGAGTGTGAGGCATTTAAGAATTATTAGAAAGGGGGATGTACCGTAAATTATTTTTGAATAACGTCATGATACCTCGATATCCTGGTCCATCCTGACGTTCAACCTTATAATTGGCAATCTGAAAGTTATACGATGAACGGAACCATGTTTCTTGTAGGAATATGATGTCCGGATCATACTCCTTAATTAAATGCAGTAATTCATGCTTTTTATTTAAAATACTTCTACAATTCCACTGGAGTAGTAACATACGACAAAGGGAATTAATCTAACTGCGGACGACTACGAACCGGAGTGTTATATTTTGATGAAGGAGAAGTGGGAAGTAATGGTACAATCTGATCCAATAATTTTTGCACATAGAAGCTCCATTGAGCGTTGTGACCCAATAATTCCTTTAATTTCTGAAAATCTGCCATAATGGCATGCGACGGATCCCACGATGTTACAGGTAATTGAGGACACCATTTCTTCAACACTTCAGCTCCCGTGGTTACAGGGCTCGAAGACACTCCGTCACCACTGCCAGACGGTGGATTTAAGACATCTAAGTAGGCCCATCAATCATAACCCAATGGATTCACCACTTTAGGCGCATGAGGCACATATGCTGTATATTTCCGTTTACGAGGCGGATCTGTAAGACGCGGAATATTTGACTGCTCTATGGTCGGAAATTGCTGAGGAAGGGTGAGGGGGTTGAAAGATACACGTGAGTTAGCCTGAATGACTTCATGGTATGATTTGTTGTCTATACACATTTGTCGTTTGATGGATTTTTGTTTTTCCAGTTCAGCACATCGGGCAGCGCCTGCTGGATGGTTTTCAGAACAATTAGCACATTTAAAGTAATTTCCTGGCACGTAGCAGTTAAATGGCCCTGTGCACATTTACCACAAACTAGGGCGCGCGCGCTCGACAGTGCAGTTTAACATGCACAAATCTTCGGCAGTGTTGGCATCGAATGGGAGAAAAGATGAACAACGTAACTTCAAGTATCACATTAACCCCTCAAGCCGGTTGGCCGTACACTGTACGTCCGCTGGACTCTACTCGTTCAGCCGGTTCGACGTACCACAAACGTCCGGTGCAGGCGGAAGTTAGAATGCCTATTACGCATGAAACCCTGCTGCTTCGCCGGATCTTCTTTCACGTTATAAACCGAGAAGTTACGTACTTTCATGCCATCTCTGTTTCATAATTAGAACTAATACGAAGTTGATCGATATCCGTTGCTTCTGACGACTCATATCGATCAGCGAAGGAACATGAAACGCGCTCTATTGAGTTTCAGGTTAGTTGCTTTAGAAGGTACCACATCCTTTCCTGCCATCTCGAGATTGTTTTGTGAACTATATCTAACTTGACAGTTTTAGTCACTTATGAAGGGGAAGCACCGATAGCAATTACTTAGTAGATAACTTTTGCTTCGTAGGCTAGAGGCTACTCAGTCGCAGGTGAATAATTGCCGGACTGTCTCATTCTCTTACGGGTGCAGATATTATTGGTTTGATAGATGACAGTAGTGGAAGTGATGTATAGGGAGCGATATTTTCGGTAGTGATACGGACTATGCACAGCATGATGTTATTGGAGAAGTGGGAGACAGCCCAGATGAAGAAGAAATAGCTTCAACTGTAATAACAACGACCGCTGTTCAGTGTTTGTGGCGAGAGGTAGACTTCTTCACAAGCACACAAAAGATCCCCTTCACGTGTATGCCGGGTACAAGAAGGCATTTCACGTCTGCTTTTGCTGCTTTCGACAATGTGATTGAACTAGTTTGAGAAACAAATATGTAGGCCTACGCGGCAGAATGTATGGTGGCGCGTCCTTGAAACCAAGGTCGCGCGCCAGGAAGTGAGAGTCAGTGACAGGGGACAACATTTGTGTGTTCTTCTGGCTTGTATTGTTGATGGGGATAATGCAGAACCCTACCCTAAAGAGCTATTTCACCCCTATATTCCCTAAAACAATGCCAAGGAACAGGTTTGAAATAATATTGCGATATTTACATTTTGTTGACAATTCGACATGGGATGCAAAGCTTTTCAAATTTCAGCTTTTCCTGGAAATTATACCCGAAAAATATGTATATATGTAGATTGAACATTATCATGTAAATATCTTGCTTTCGTTGTAAATATACCTGAAACAAATACCAAAAGTGGAACTTATCAAATTATTATACTTTTGAAAATATTGCGTGTGATGATGGACAACCCTGAAGAGCAGTCGTCACATATATTACTGAGAAACATTGGACATGATTTCGGTAAGCAATCCTAAAAATTTCATTACGTTATATTTCGTAGATTTAATATCATTAATTTTTTACCTTGTTGGTGTCCAAAGCTCTGTTGAGCTTCAATTTAAATACCGCCGGAGAAGTGAAAACCTCCGGATTAAATAGCCGGCCTGAGGGGTTAAAATGGACACATACTCAGGTAGACGCTGAGTTTCAAAGAAAAGTTTAACCGTTCCTGTAGGAATGGTTTCCAACTTATCATTTTTTTTTTTTTTTTAAGTTGAACTCGAACGATCGGAACAGGCGAATCAATATATTGTAGAATCTCCTCAAGGGATAATGAAGTATCTACGCCCCTAATTAGACCAACACGTTGGACATTAGAGGACGGGATAAAGGCAACCAAGTGTTTTTCAGGTAGTAAAGGGTGTTGTAAGAATGAATTGGCTTCTGTCGCCTTATGAAATCGCACTTGAACACGATTTCGCCCTTTGCGTTGAATAGTCTTGATACCCGCTACCTATTTTCAAAAAATAGCTTGCCTAAGGCCATAGGATGTAAATTCCCAATATTTTGAGCTCCTTCTCCTTGAACAATCACCGTGTACGTCCTGGTGTGATGGTCATAATACCTATTGGTACTTGATAATGGCTGGCGCTTTTCAATAACTGTAGATGGTCCTGCAACTGTGGACGCTTGAGTAGTTTCTAGCTCAGATTCCGACACTACAATCATGCTGTCAACTGACGCTTCACCCTCATATTCCACTGTTTCTATTTCATCCGGCAGTCGCCCCATCTGACCACCATCACTTTTTTCAGACATGATGAATAGTTATCCCCTAAAGAAAAGGGTACTAACCTGGGAAATCACTAACTAGACACTAACACACAAAGAAAATAACAGACCAACAAACCCTTCTTCCTCACAACACACAATTAGCACGCTCCCTAAACCCCTATACTGCTCACTGCACAGTTGCACACCGTATGGAAATTGGGGTACGAATGTAAGAATTTCAAACACAGCATGCTGAACCGATTTCTGTGTTTCAGGGGAATAGTTGTTGACTTTTGCAGAGACGTAAGTAAAAAATGCATCCACTTCGTTGGGTTTAGATGGTTCTTTGTCCAACTTTGTTGCCACATTTTTCAAAATATCAAATGCACTGCTCATCATTGATGCATTGATATTAACAGCTCCCTTCGCTCGCTTAGGTAACCTGTAAGTAGGTCTAGATGATGATGATGCTGTTGTCTCTTGTTGCCTTTGTTCTGAATGGTTGACTCCTGCTTCAATGTCATCTTCAATTCCAAGTATCTCATCCGTCTCCTGTAAATGACATGTAATAATTAATATTAACTAATAATTACTATTATTGGGGTGCATATTATGTGACTAGTAAACGTAGGGACCTATTAAAAAATAAGCCGTATAATTTGTCCCAGACCAATAGCTAGTATTTCTTCAAAATCCTGCTAAAACTTTTGCCATTATTCCATGCGTTACAAATATAATTTATTGTTCAGTATCTCCCCCTCATCACTTCTATGGTTTCTGTTTCAGCTACCCACGACTCCTACAACTTGGAGAAACGTAAGCAAGATATTTGAAACACATTGGAACCTTCCTCACTGTGTTGGTGCCCTTGACGGGAAGCATGTTGTTTTGCAAGCTCCAATGAACTCTGGCACAGAATTCTTCAATAATTATAAATCCACCTTCAGTATTGTGCTTCTTGCATTAGTCGATGGGAATTATAACTTTATGTTTGCTGACGTGGGATGCCAAAGAAGAATTTCGGATGGGGGAGTATTCCAAGGTAGCAAGTTATATAGGATGGTCACAGGAAAAGCATTGGGACTTCCATTACCGGAAGAACTACCGGGGCATTCTATTCAAATACCGTACCATATTTATTTGTAGATGACAGTGTGTTTGCTCTGAGTGAAAACCTAATGAAGCCATAACCCGGAGACTTTCCCAAAGGAACTCTTCAGAGAATTTTTAATTATTGTTTGAGTACGGCCTGACAGATAGTTGAGAACGCCTTCGGTATATCAAGCGCAGTTTTTATGGATTTAAGAAAACCAATGCTTTTGGGACCTGAAAAAGGAGAATTGATAGTGAACTAGGGCCCGGATGTTGATGACATGTCATCTTTTTACTGAGCTGTCTAAAACAATGCTGAAGTACCTAGAAACTCCGGACGGGCCACACCGTCTTCAAATATGTAATTTTTATTTTGCGTCTTTTTGCTATTTTTCCATTTTAAGAGCATTTTTTAAGTTTGGTATATTTTTTGGTCATATTTTAGAGAAATCAGCCTTTAAAGGTCTTTTTTTAAAATTTAGTAATGTCACAGCCTTATATGAGGGAGTTACATCTCTCAGACCTAAGAAGAAGCTAGTAGCTATGAACATAAATCGCTTGTTAAGTGCTAGAAATCTATTTTGATTGACTTTGCAGTTTGAGCTTCAGATGTCATTTTTGAAATATTGGTGAGTTTATTTTCTCCATTTTATAGTGCATTTTTCGATTTTTAGGTCATTTATTAGTCATTTTTGAAAATTTTAAGTGCATTTTTTCAACTTTTTTACGGCATCAACATCCGGGCCCTAGTGATGACAATCAGTTTGTTACATAATTAAGTTATCTACGGACCCATTCACCACACTTATACACTCCTGCTGGTACATTAGACCAGGAAGTAAATGGAGTTTTAATCGAAGGATCACGAAGGAATCAGGGAGGAGATGCTATGACGTCTATGTTACCAGCGAGAGATATCCCCAGAAGATCCACAAATTATTGTCAAAACATTAGGCATGAAATAGCAGACTATTGTATGAATGAAAGATTCTTACAATGGCAACACAAATATGCTTGAGTACGTCAATGTTATTACCGTCATAAGTCCCTTTTTGGCACATCCCTGTCCTCCAGAAACTTGAGAGCTTCGAGTGCAAACCACCTACTGACATAAATGTAGTCACTTCCTGGAACAACAAAATATAGAATGTATGAAACCATTGTACAAAAACTACATTAAGTACCTATGATATTAATTAGCACACATAGCCTATGTACGACTTATGAAAAACAAAATTAAAATAAAACTTTTACTTTAGTGGTCATCACAGCATTGCTGTTTGAGTCCTCAGCCATTTCACTGGTTTGATGCAGCTCTCATTACCTACCTGTCCAGAGCAAACCGTTTCATATCTATATAGCTACCACACCCTACATCCGAGGCAATCTGCTTAACATATTCTAACGTTGCTCTACCCCTACAGTTCTTGTCCTCGACCCTTCCTTCCATAACTAAACTAGCTATTCCTTCGTGTCTTAGTATGTGTCCTACCAACCTCTCTCTTCTCTTCATTAGCAGTCGCCAGAAACTTCTCTCCACTCCCACTCATCTTAATACCTCTTCATTTGATACCCTACCTACCCATCTGATCTTCATCATTCTCCTGTAACACCACATTTCAAACACTTCAATTCTCCTCTTTTCTGCTGCACCAATAATCCAAGTTTCACTTTCATAGAGCACCACACTCCAGACAAAGGCTTTTAAAAATGACTCCCTAATAACTAAATCTATATCCGATGTCAACAGATTCCTTTCTTGTAGAAATGCTTTCCTTGCCTGAGCCAACCTACTTTTTATATCCTCTTTGCTGGATATTTTGCTTCCTAAGTAACAGAAGTCTCCTACTTCCTTTAGTTTTTCAATTGCCAACTTGATGTCCATAAAGGTTTCTGATTTATTTCGGCTGCATTCCAATATCTGTTTTACATTTATTAATTTTCATCATGAATTCTTTACTCAAGACGGAGTCAATACCATTCAAACACTCATTCAAATCCTCAGGTGTGCCGGTCAAAATGACAATGTCATCAGCAAATCTCAGAGTAGAAATTATTTCTCCTTGAATCTTCACTTCCATTTTTTAAATTTTCTCCAATGTCCTTCATTGCTTGTTCAATGTAAAGATTGAAAAGTATGGGTGGTAAGTTGCAGCCTTGCCTTACCCCTTTCTGAATACCAGCTTCTCTCTCATATCCTTCAGCTCGAATGACTGCTGTCTGGTTTCTGTCTACATTGTAGATCACCCTCCTATCCCTGTACTTTATTCCAATCAAGTACAATATATCAAACAATTTAGCCCAATCAACGTTATCAAAAGCCTTACAAATCTTTCCTTATTCTACCTTCCATAATCAGCCTAAGACTTAGTATAGCTTCCCTTGTTCCTACATTTATCCTGAAACCAAACTGGTCTACACCCAATTCCGTTTCTATCTGGCTTTCTATCCTCTTGTAAATTATTCTAGAAAGGATCTTTGAAGCATTAGTAATCAAGCTGATTGTAGGTAATCTTCACATCTGTCAGCTCCTACTTTCTGTGGTATAGGGATGATTATATTCTTCTTGAAATCAGGGGGACCTCACCTGTCTCATAAATCCCACACTCCAAGTGAAATAACCTGATCAGACCATCACCATCTCTACAGCGTAGCAACTCAATCGGTATATCATCTATGCCTGGTGCTTTGTTCCTGCTTAAGTCTTCCAATGCTCCGTCAAATTCTGATCTCGATATTAAATCTCCTTTCGCATCCTCTTCAATTTTCTATTCCCTTTCCATTACATGATTCTCAATCTCCTTTCTCTTATACAAACACACTATGTAAGACTCAGCAATTCTTCTAGTTTTGTGCAGTTGCACCTAGTATGGAGGGAGGTGGCGCGCAGTTCGTCACTCCTATGGGGGTCCGGGCGGGGACACCAAGATCCCGCCGATGAGCCAGCTTGGTGTCCTAGGCGAAACCCCACACAAGACACGGCACAAACCTAGAAGAATTGCAGAGTTTTAATTCACCGGCCGTGAAAACCAATATACACTATGTAAGCTTTCCATCCCTCAACCTCTTCTTCCCTATCTGTTAGAGGCTTTCCATCCGTGTCCTTAATATTACAGCACTTGGTCTTCTTTTCTCCAAAAGTGTTCTTAATCCTTCGATAAGCTGCGTCTGCTTTCCAGAATTTCAGACAATTTTCTATACCTGCTTATTTCTCTTTCTACCATTCTTTTTTTGCTTCCTTGCACTTCTTATTAACCTCATTTCTCAGACGTCTGTATTCTTCTTTCCCCTTTACATCTCTTACATTATTGTGTTTCTGCCTTTCATCCATCAATTATAGTATATACTGAGTGATCCACGGTTTTCTACCTATTCTTTCTTTCCTACCAATGTTTTCTTCTGCGGATTTTGTTATTTCATTCTTCAAAAGTGCCCATTCATCTGCAATTGAAGTTTGTTTAGGGTTTTTCATTAGTCCTTCCTTTATACTTGAATCTTTCGTTTACATTCTTCTCTTTCAGTCAGTCTATTGCCCACCGTTTTGGCTTTTGACTTTCCTTCAGTTTCTTCAACTATAATCTGAATTTCATAACAACCAGATTGTAGTCAGAGTTTATGTCAGCACCGGGACATGTTTTACAATCCAAAATCTGGTTTCGAATTCTCTGCTTGACCAGAATGAAGTCGATTTGGTAACGCCCTGTATATCCTGGTCTCATCCATGTGTATATTCTTCTATTGTGGTTATTGAATAAGGAGTTAAGCTATGACCAACTCATGCTCGGTGCAGAATTCCATCACCCTGCTTCCTCGATCATTCCTTTCACCTAATCAAAAATCTCCTACTATCTTCCCTTCTCTTCCTTTTCCTACCACAGCATTCCAATCTCCCATTACTATAACATTTTCATCACCCTTGACATACCTCAGAATTTCATGTATCACTTTGTAGACCTTTTCAACAACTTCATCATCAGCTTGACTGGTAGGCATATAGACTTGTACCTTTGGGGTGCACTTAGGTTTTGTATTGATTTTAGCTACAATAATTCATTCACTATATTGCTTATTATATTCCACCCGCTGACCAAGTTTCCTACTTAATGTAAGACCTACCCCCGCATAGCTGTTGTTTGATTTAGTTCTAATGATCCTATAGTCTCCTGACCAAAAGTTCTGTTCTTCTTGCCAGCGCATTTCACTAATTCCAACCAAATCCAACCTTTCTTTCTAAGTTTTCTAACCTTCTGCAGCCTAGTAGACTTATAACATTCTACGCTCCGATCCGTAGAATGTCAGATTTCCTCTTTGTTACTTCTGTGATGTTAACCCCCTCTAGAGTAGTCCCCACCCGGAGATCCGAACGGGGGACTAGCTTACCTCCAGATTGGAATTTTACAAGGGAGGAGGCCATCATCACATGTAATTAAGTATAGAGAGGTGCATATCCTCGGGAATAGCATTACGGCTGTAGTTTCCCGTTGCTTTCAGCCGTGTAGCAGAACGCAGTGTAGCCATTAGTTGGCTAATGTTATCAATATCTTAACCATTACAGACATTAATTTCAATTCAATTCAATGTACAGGTCTTTCAAGTACTTGTGATGCCGCCACAGTTCGCAACTCACAGTACAAGATGCTACGGTACTTACTACTAACGAGACTTAGTGAACCTCAAAATTCCAAGCACTAGCACTTATTTATATGTTACAACTTACCTGTTCCTGTACCCTTGCTCCATTTTATTTTTCTATTCTCACACCGGTCAGAAGACAGCAGAGATATCACCTTCTTCTTGCATTGGTCCGCAGATCTCAGCTCCTATTTTCCTCCAGGCATCTGCTTTTAATAGTAATAACTTTATTGCAGCCAAATGGCCATATATAAGATACACATTGAGATGTATCACACTGTTAACTATAGATTACATTTTACAATAGTCCACAAGGGATTGTCCTCGTTTGGTGCATTTGTTGAAATGATATCGCTCGCAATGACCTTCACACAGCTTACAAACGCACTGCTCAGACGGTTCATGATAGCCCTGTCGAGTACATAGCTTGTGGTGAAAACCATGTATTGCCAACCTAGTTAGAGCACTCCAAATGTCATTATTTGGTCCAGACCAGCTACGATTGAGCATGGCATCAGTCGATGTCCTCTCTTTTCTTCGGTCTAATTTGTAGAAGCTCTTGTTCTTGTTTGGTAGATGGAAGCTGCATTCTGGTTCGTATATCTTCTATTAGGAATGTCTCAGAGGCTAGTATGTACGCCAATCTTGAGGGTGACATCTTGGAAATCCCCAATCTTCTTTTTAAAAATCTAGCCCGTAAGTTAGAACTGGGAGTACCATAGCGTAAAATAGACTCATAGCCGTGCTTAAAGATAGTCTAGTGCTTTTAATGGTTTCTTAAAAGAATCCTTATGTTGAGTATCCCACAGAAGAGGTTTTTTGCGATAAGCATCGATCAGTTTTATCACAGATTCGTCTGACCACTCCATTATCACCACTCAAAACGCACAGCAACTGCTATCAGATGCGCGCGAGAAACAACGAACTTTTCACAATCCCGTCCAAATCTGAACTGCGAACACTCAAAATACACGTGAAAATGACCGACAGGTAATGTATCGTGAAGCACCGCGAGTGCGCAGCTTCGAAACCCCGTGCTAAGCTAGCGAACGTCCCAGCCATCACGTTAAAAGATGCCCTGTTGGAAAGCAAACTAATATACTACTATTATTGTCTTTCGAGGCACATTCCGAGGACAGAGATTATTTAATTAATCGGCTTTGGACCGTTACAGATTCATTAGTTTCCTATCAAAAATATATGTCATGTAAACCAACAGTACTGGCTATTGCAGACTTGATCTTAAATACGGTACCGGTATATAATGAATTTGATGATTTAGATGTTTCATTTTAGGAATTGAGTTAGGCTCCTCAAATTGAAAACATCTAAAACTAACACGTCTACAAAACACAGAAACACAATGAACTTACCTCACCTCGAACACTAAAAAATAGCTGTGTTTCTGTGCAGTATCATCTTCACAGCACAGTGCGAGTGAGGTCGGGAACGAAACGACTGATGAGGCAAAGAATATAGGAGACAAGGACCATGTAAACTATAATTATACGAGAGAAAGGTTACTCAGGCACATTGTGCGCAATAAAGTTTATTATAAAATTTGATTCCGATTACAACCGTCAGGATTACGTCATCCACCAGCCTAGCCTGCTACCTGGCGGTGAGACAGCGTACTAAATTTTAAGCGCGGGCGATATGAATTGTATTTAATCGCGTACTGGTATCCCGCTCCCCTCCTGACCCTGTGCCACTCCCTTTGTAGCTACATGTAATAATATGATTTATGTCGGTGTAATTTATTTATTCCTGTTCCTTTTGTTCTATTTTATTTAAGGGCAGATATCAAACCAAAGGCTCATAATAATGGATTATTACTATTAATATAGTAGAAAATACCAGCCTGAAATCTTTAGTTTTGATATCTGATCTTGCATTCTGAGGTTCTAGTAGTGTGACAAGCCCACGTTTATATTATAGTATCTCTTGAATAAGTATAAATATAAATTGTGCCGTAGGTATATAGGTTACGGTACCGTATGTTTATTGATTACAGTGCCAGCATTTAAGGGAAGAGTAACAATGTCAAACTGTGCTGTGAAAGGCGAGAAGAATTTGCTGTAGAAACAAAGTCCTTCTCTAAATTGCCCCATGAAAAGGAATTACTGAAACAGGTTAAACAATTAAACAGGAGAAATAAATATTTAGGGAATCAACTAAATATACTCCAGGCTAAGAGCAAGTCCAGACACTACAAGCAAAGATACAGATTAGCATGCGAGAGAATATCAGTTGCCTTGAAGCCGTTTTTATCAGGTTCATTATTTTTTGTCATATTATTATTGTTATTATTATTATTATCATCATCATTTCCTTCATGTCGCATTATTGTGACATACGTTTCTCTGTCTCACCTACTGCGTTCAAACTTAGTAATTCTGCGTAAACGTTTCACCAGATGGTGAAACTTTTCACCCCTACTGACGCAATGTTATTCCATTGGCTGAGGCATAACTTGTTGCTAAGCTTTGCTTCTCCCATTGGCCCCCTTCATGTTCTGGAGAGGGGGTGTTCTGCTACTTATTTTTCTCGGGCGCGTTACTGCGTTCCTTAAGAGAAGGTGTTTTCCTTCCAATTTGAGCCGTCATGTAAGACGGACGTGTGTGCACGTGTCGGGCTTTTGCCCGCACCCAGAAAGCAACTAAATGTAAGTACGATTCAGTCATTGCATTTATCTAACTTGAGGTCATTTTGAATTTCTGATTATCCATTTTTTATTTTATTTTTGTGTCTTCTTTGATTCACTTACAATTTCCCTTCCTGACGATGATGTGAATTCGATCCATGAACCCAAGTCCCTTTGCCTTTGTTTACGTTCTCTCGGGTCCCACATTGTGGTACGATACGTCCATTTCTGGTGATCCATGCGTGATACGTGTCCTCCCCATTTCCATTTTAGGCTTTCTGCCATTTCTACCACGTCGCGTATGTTTGTCCTTCTTTTTAGTTACTCGTTCCCGATTCTGTCTCTTAGAGAAACGTTTAGGATCTTACGCTCCATTCTTCTTTGACATACCTGTAGCTGCTTTTTCAGTTTTTCTGTCAAGGACCATGTTTGACAACCATAAAGTAGTGTTGGCATAACACATTTGTCTAGGATTTCTGCTTTTGTGCTTACTTTTAGTCTCTTGTCTGTGAGTAAGAACTTAAGCGACCAAAATTTGTCCCGGATGTTTGGGCAGCCTCTGGACGTCCGGACTGCTGTTGGGAGGCAGTTGATGCGCACATGGTGGTACTGGACGTAGTCCCTCCCGGGAATGCCAGCCGCTGATTTGTACACCCAGTGGCTGGATAAGGAGCTCCTGGCAGATTCGCGGAGCTCCTTCCCGTCGTTGGAAGAGTGGAGGGTTTCCGCCCAGTACTTGCAACGCCGTGCCGATGTAGGTTCCTCATGTATGGGTATCCCGATCCGCGCCAGCATCTTCCTAGCAAACCGAAGTTTGTTTCGGGTCCGCTGGCATTCTGCGGCAGCTCGAACGGCAGGAAGGGACGACGTTGTTAGGCGTCCCAGGCGTTGCACGATCAGTCCAGGAATCAGGGTGGTGAGTGACGGGATGCCGAGTCCTCCGTCCCCGGTCGCGGCGTGGAAATACGCCATTGGTACATCGTGCGGGAGACGCAGCCAAGAGCGGATGGATGCCCTTAGCAGCTGGTCGAGGCCCTTCAGCCTACCCGCCGATATGCGCACCAGGACCAATGAGTGGTAGACCCTGGGTAGCAGGTAGGACCTCAGAAGGTAGAGCCGCTGTTGTGGCTTCAGGGGAGCACCTACCAAGAAAATCCACAAATGCCCTTCAAACATGTGACAAAAGATTTTTGCCTACCTTTTTTACCCTAATCAAACTTTTAGCAATTTTTCCTGTCTCTGTAGCTACCGCCAAACGGAGTTTGAGTAGGTTGAAAACATACTTAAGAAATTCTACTTCTGAAAACAGACTCAACGGTCTAGCATCGTTATCTATTCACAGAGAGATACAAATAACTGACGATGAAGTTATAAATCGATTTGGTAATGCTTCAAGAAATTTTGACTTTATATTACAGTGTTAGTTGTAAATCAAAACAGTTACCGTATGTTAATTCTTTCCATCTAAATAATATCAAGTGAGCAAGATGATTATATTAATAAAATGTAACATAAAACGGTCCTAGTTGTGTTTAACATTAACCGAACATAAAACATCACTACAAATTGGTTAAAAAAGTTATGGCAGATAGTCTTATCTCATCATTTTGTACCAAATTATAGAAAAGATTCCCTGGGAGGAGCCCCAGACCCCATTTTCTTTGGGGAAATTTCCATGCCCCAAAACCCAACAAAATAAAATTCTATATACGCCCCTGCAGTGTTTCATCATATATGACTTGTGAGACTGCCTTATCTGTGAAAAGAGTGTTCTATTCCCTACACTTCCGAAAGTGAGTACCGTATTTCGTCACATTGCAACGAAAATAATCCCTGTGTGGATTGAGCTTGTTCAAGTTACACATTCTTTAAATTAGACCTCAACATTAGAACTACTATGGAATCGAATATTATCATATTGGCAACTCAAACTAACACTTGGGTTATCGGGCCGATAACCTAGATGTTTGGCCCCTTAAAACAACAATTATCATCATTATTATTTTATCATAACACTTGGGGCGCTGCGGTCGCCTGGATAAGTAGGGTAAAAATACTCAATAACACGCATTTGCTATGGAACACTTTTTATTTTTCGGTTATAATCAGTAAATGTGGTCCCTAAAATAATGACAGTGTTATTTTCAATTGTATATATGTATAACTGTGCGATGCACGTGATCTAATTTGTATGTTCCACTGGATTTTATCTGTCAATTGCATATTATCAAGCATCGGTTGACTGCTGGTATTTGTTTTTGTGCAGTTCGAGTCATGGCGCTGTTACCTTTAAAAGCTATATTTGAGTTTGCTCATTGTACCATAGACTCTAGAAATTATTTGCTGCTTCGTTGGGCGAAGGGATGAGTTTAACTTGTATTAAAACTCGGGGTAGACAGGAATTGCTTGATTTGGATGGTAAGTATTTACCCTGCGAAGTCAAATTAGGCCTATATGACTCGTAGTGGAATGGCTCGGATATCGCAGAGCGAGGTGATGACGGTTGGTGGGGTTATGGGAAATGAACTTGGGAGCGGGAAAGGACCTGACTGATGAAGCTTGGCTGTCCTCGGCTGGTGTAGGCCTAGGCTTGGCTGTCTTGGTACGGCTTGGCTCGGCGAGACTGTGCTTGGCTGTCTAGGTGCGGCTTGGCACGTCGTAAGTGAACAACCCGTCCTGTCATCAGTGAGTGTAGTGGTGAGTGGTCCAACCTGCTCTTGTTGCCCGTATTTATTTGGTATCGTCACCTTTCTGCTATTGCTATTTGCATCTTTTGGAAAGTGATGAAAACGTATATCCGCAGCCTTCTTATACATCGACTTACAGCCGTAAACTGAGCAATATACTTTGATTTTACTCATTTTGCACTCTTATTAACGAGTAAAACTTATTACTTTATGTATAAACACGAAGAATTTACCACGATCTGCTTACCAATACAAGAAACCATAATACAAACAGTCACCACGTGACAAATGTACCCTACTTGGTAAGTTTCTCATTTTTACCGCTAGATGTCATATCAGATAGCTGGAGTTGTCAATAGTAATGATGAAAGCGATCGCATATGGGATGCTTATGGTATATTATTCCCACAATGCAATAGATAGTTGACAAACTATTGTGCATACAAGGACAACCAATACGCCAAGCTAATAACAAAACAAATACGAGTATTATAATTAGAGATTATGGTTTTCAGCATTTGCAATAGATGTGAAATTTGTCCAAACGCCATTACACCATGAATTTTCATGATCAATTTCGTTTGCGAGAGCTGTAAAGCAGTATTTAGGTAAAAATAAAACTGGATCAAAATTCAAAATTGTTAGTTTTATGCAAAGTAAATACTGTATTCTTTATCTACAAAATAAACAACATTTAAATAAAACAGTGCTGTATACCTTCTCAAGAACAGTAATAAATTATTTAAATATTTATTCCTTAGTGCAATTAGCTTTCTTTTATGTGGACTGTTTCTTTCTTTCTTTATCGTTTAGGCCTACTTAGGACCACGGGGCTCGTATCTACTCTTCGGTAAAGTTGTTGCTTTCTTCTTCCAATAGTCCCTCATTTTCTGACTGTGAGTCAGTCTTCTTTCTTCTGTCCACTTAGCTCCTGTAGTCTTCTTACTTGTAAGGAACGTTGGGAAAACGCCCTGTCGGATGACCTGACGGAACATCAGACGATCACGAGTTTGTTCCAGTGGGATATCTAGTTGTTCCATATCTGACCTAACTGACGCAATCCATTTGTTCTTAGAAGCCTTGCCTCTTCCTGTTACTGTGAATATCATTTTGCTGAGTCTTTCAGAATCCAGACGTGCCAAGTGTCCATAAAAGGCCAGGCGTCTTTTCCTTATAGACGTGATGATGTCCTCCTGGTGTTCATACAATTCAACATTATGACGGATTCTGTAAATGCCACCTTCCTCTCTAATTGGACCTAATATCCTCCTCAGGATCTTCCTCTCTTTTAACTCCAGTTTTCTGAGTGGACCCTTTCTGGTCATTACAAGGCACTCAGAAGCATACAGAACAGATGGCTTGACGACGGAGTTATAGTGTCTGAGTTTGAGGTTCTTGGAGAGGCACTTAGATGAATAGATACTACAACAGGAATGATAAGCCCTTTCAAACTTGGTACATCTGGCATACATGGCTAGGTTCTCGCTCTGTTTCGCAGAAATCCATTCTCCCAAGTACTTAACTGCAGGTACCTTTCGTATGGTAGTGTCTGTGAGAGGAATATTAGAAGGGGCCTCTTTGATATTGGTCATAAATTCAGTCTTCTGGATGTTGATCTTCAAACCAGACTTAACTGCTACACTATAAAGACTCTGTAGGTTGTAGGTAGCCTCCTCTATGTTATTTGCCAGTAGAATGAGGTCATCAGCAAAGGCTAGGCAAGGGACGAAGAGGTTGTCTCTCTTGTAACCAAGCTTCAGTCCAGCTCCCGATGGTAGCATCGTTCTCCATTCCCTAATGATCTTTTCCAGTACACAGTTGAAGAGAATACAGGAGAGACCATCACCCTGTCTAACTCCTGTTCTGATTGGAAAGCTTTCGGAGAGTTCACCTCTGAATCTGACCTTGGACGTCGTATTTCTCAGAGTGGCTTGGACTAATCGTAGTGTCTTCCCATCCAGACCAAATTCCTGTAGTATGAAGAAAAGGGTATCTCTATCCACAGAGTCATAAGCTTTCTGAAAATCTACTAGAACCACCACCCATGGATGGCCACCTCGGTTTGTGTAGGTGAGAACTGTCTTAAGATTGTGTATCTGTTCTGGGCAAGATCTGGTCATACGGAAACCAGCCTGGTATTCACCTAATTCTGAGTCTAGCTGTGCAGTGACTCTATTGAGCAAGGCTACAGAGAGGATCTTGTAGGTAATTTGTAACAAGGAAATACCCCTATAATTGTTGTGGTCTGTCTTACTTCCCTTCTTGTGCAGGGGATAAATCACAGCAGACGTCCAACCTTCGGGTAGGGACTCTGTTGCCCATATGTCCTTTATGATTTGATAGATGTTCTGTAAGGACTGGTCATCTGCATGTTTCCACATATCGGCTACTATGCCGTCTTCACCTGGAGCCTTGTTGTTCTTGAGACCATTCGAAATGATGTTCATTATTTCTTCTCTTGTAGGCGGTTGAGAATCAGGGTTCCTGTGCGGAGGCTCATGGAAAATAAGCTTTTCATTAGGTTCCTCTGCGTTTAGTAGCTTCTGGAAGTAATCTGCAAGAGTTTTAGTGCAGTCTTTATTGTTTAGTTGAAGTTTTCCATCCGGCCCGCGGAGGATGAGGGTAGGAGCTGTATACTGAGCCGTTTGCTTCTTAAGTCCCTTGTACAAATCTCTTGAGTTGTTTCTCTGAAAATGATTTTCAGCCTGTTGCATTAGACTCCTGAGGTAATTCCTCTTGGCTCTGCGGATGGTGTTAGCTGTAGCTTTCCTTTGCAGGAGGAAGGCTTCATAATTACCTTCATTTTTTTGTTGGTTCCACCTAATCCAGGTTTTACGCCTTTCTTCCATAACCTCATCACAATTTGCATCCCACCATGGGTGTTTGCCTTTGGTTGATGATGCAGGGATAGTTTCCTGAGCGGCCTCCAACAAGGCCTTTTGTAAGGCAGGCCATCCGTCTTTCTCTGTATTCTTCCTAAGGGTGTTCTGAAAGTCACAATCCTCATCGCGCAGTTGCAGAGTGTTGAACCTGGGTATCTTATGACTACTTTGAAGATTTGGTTGTTTCCTAAAGGGTTGTAAATTAATCTTGACAAGTGAAAGGTAGTGATCAGAATCTATGTTGGCTCTCAACAGAAGGTATTTCTTTCACAGTCAGCGACCACAACTCTAAATGTTTTGTGAGCTGTTTTAATGTACAATCAAGGTGTAATATTTGCATATTTCAAATAATCATATGTTAGGTTCTCTTAATTTTTTTTTTTTGTAAAATTATACGACGAGCATATTTATATTATTGAACTATGTTATTTTAGTCTGATTGCACAAAATCCTCCACATTTGATACGAAACACTTCAGTTGAGAAAGCATAACACAACCTCTATCAAATGATTCTAAATCAAAATAACCTCCCACACTTGCACAAATCTCTTACTGTATGAATCGAAGAAGGCAATACCCATGCCAGAGCCAGAGACAATAATATGCACCGTGATTACCAAGAGGGGCTTCTTATCTTTATACTAGTTATAAAAAAAAGCTTCAATTCTACAACAAGGCGTTTTAGCCTTGAAAAGAGCAAACATGTCTAGACTGTGTAATCTACGTAGTAGACAATGGTTCAATACAGTTGTCTGTGGGAAAGAGAAATGTTATAAATAAATGTTTTGTGCAAGAATATTTTGGACTGGAATTACATGGTATAAACATGGTTTACATAATTGAAATTAAATCCATTTTAGTTGTAATAGATAAGAAAGTTAAGATCCCACAAGCCATGCCTTAAAGGTAGCATTTGGTGAAACATTTTAAGAACTGCTTTGGTGAAGCCCAGACGTAACTAACAGGAATTTGAGAACTATCATTCATTTAGTAATTTTAAAAATGAGTGTTTGCATTTTAAAGGAAAAAAATTATAAACTCCTACCGGTACCATCTGATACATATTTTGTTTCAGCAAAGAGTTGTCAGTGAGAACAGTAATAAAGGGTCATCAAAAAATAATGCCTGGATTTTAAATAATTGCTTTAAAAAAACTATTAGAGGTAATGTAATGGTTTTAGCCTTAAAATGCATGGAAAAGATAACATTTTTTTTTCATGCATTAGTAAGTTTCAATGTGAGCCCCGTTTTTTGCTCTGCAGACGTACGTCGAGTGTATCGCGTACAGCGTGAAGGTAGTGAGGCGGAGCCCCACCTTTCATAAAAATGACACGCTGTCCAGTCTGTTCTCCGATATCTTCTATTTGAGCGAGCACAAACTGTTCAAGCATGTCAAGTTAAATTAGGTTTGTTATTGTTTCTCCGGGGAAAAAGCAAGGTCCAATAACTTGGTCATGATATAATCCGCGAAACACATTAGACGTTGGCAGAGCAACAAATGGTGCACACATTGAAACTTACTAAGGTATGAAAAAATGTTATCATTTCCGTGCATTTTAAGGCTAAAACTATTCCATTAGCTGTAATAGTTCTTTTATAGCAATTACTTAAAATCTGGGCATTATTTTTCGATGACCCTTTACTATTAGGAGATGTATGCCTATTTGTAAACAAGAAAGCAAATGAACAAAGTAAGGTTAGATTAAGCTGGGATCTTGTGGCTGTCATCTACCAAACCATTTGGTGTATCCCCCGGGGGTGAAAAAAATGACCCAGTAACCTGTTCACAAGGGATGACAAAGTGCAGTAAATTTCTCTAAGATTCTTTGCTTATCGCCATTAAAATAATTACATCTACCAAGCCATGACAGTTTTTGCCATTCTACTAGCTGGCTTAACTTATGACTAGCACTGAATCCCAGGTAGGAAGACTTACAATTTGCTCTAGATTGGAAGATTGAACCTTGGCCAACTTATAAGTTCAAAAAATATCAATACGCAATTCAGCAAAAATGAAGTCTCCAACACAAAAAGAGTAAAACAGATGTTAAGTTACAGCTTTATTTGTTGATATTCACAAATGTTACAGAGTTTTATCCATAAAATAAATTATTTTTTTAGTTTTTATATATTATTATTTACAGAAGAATAATTGTCCAAAAAGAACTATTTAACACATTGTATTAAACCCTATATTTATCGAAATTTTTTCAGTTGGTCAACATAATTGTACCCAATTGTGATGGGTTAATCCCTAATCCTGAAAATAATTTTCATGCAAATTTATATGAGATTAATAAATTAATAATTTCTTGATATACTGTTGTATAATATATTGAAGCTCTCAAAAATTCAAGTCCTTTGGGATACACAGTGACTGTACCTATTTGCAGGTGGAAATGGGCAGTTATACACTCGTAGATAATTTATCAGGAATTAAACCATGCTGGTCCATTTTCACTACTGTTAGTTAAAGTTGACTTCTACTTATATAATTATTACATCCATTTTGTTAACACAATATTTGTCAACACACAGCAGTACATTTTTTAATGAAAAGTTAATCTCATTGCCAATTAAATTGATTATTTTGATATGATTTGCAGACAAAGACCCGTTTGTAATTGAAAAATATACTCTTGCATCATGGATGTAGCCAGATTTTATTTCAAAGGTAAATTCCTCCTTTCCACATCTGCTATCCTGAGTGTCTTACCACACAACCTTTATATACCAGCCTTCCCACAATTCAATGAATGCATTAAAATTGAAAGATCAAAGGATATGCAATCAAAAAAATATTCAGGATAAATAGCACAGCCAAGCTACAATATCACTTTAATTTTATGTAAAATCCTACAATTAAAAAAAGAAAAGTCTTTTAGTGTGAAATATTTGTTCCGACAACCTACATGTTCGGCAGTACTGAACATTTGAACATCGCAGGCTCAGTTCATTTTCCCACAGACAGAATGGATGCGGTTTATGCTCGTGATCATATTGAAATGAAACTGTTTCCCAAAGGATGCAGGATGTTTGCATTCTGAATGAACTTAATGACAGCTCATCAAATTTCGAAGAAAATGAAATACTTAAAAAAAATTGATCCAGCTAGTTCAAAGTGATTTTACAGTGAACCATTGGGCTCTTCAGTAGGTATGGTACATCTCACAAAGTTGCTGGATAGTAATTGCTGTGAAGGCAACTGCAATTCAATGTGTCTATGCAGCAATTTTTTAATTTAGGTGAGCACAGCTTTCACAGAACTTTAGCAATGTTTCAACGATGAGTCTTCTCTGTCTTGGGCTATTTTTTAAGCTTCATTATAATTGAGGCAGACCTGTACCACTAAAGAGCTTAATTAACTTGTTTCTTGATATCTTCTGGAGGTGCTTTCCGGGGATTTTTTCCTCAAGTATTTGAATCACCAAGACACCCAGCCATCCCAGTAGTTTTGTACTGTGGGTTTCTACTTTTATTCCAGACAAATACCGGGATGGTATCTAACTTAAGGCCACAGTCACCATGTACTCAAATCCTAGTCCCAATTACAAATACAGACACTAGTGCAGCCACCAAAATGACACAAATTATCAGACGGTTCCACACAACCAACTACACGCGGCTATGTGACAACCATGTCGCAAAAGCCTCTGAGTGAATCAACAACAATGAAGCCGTCATTTCACATCTTGACAATGTTTAATTTCCTCTAATTTTAGTTCTGTACAAGTGAGTTGTTTAGATATAACGGTGTGACACGAGGGTTCACCAAGAATTACGTTTTTGAATGCTTCATTTAAATGTGTGGAATTGGAGAGTTTGATACATTTCAATACAGTATGTGAAGAATCAGTTATGAGTGGATTAACAGTTTGTTAAAGTATGACTAATTTTATGTTTTTGATGTTATATGAATTAGAAAACTCTGTATATGATGAACTAGTTGAGAGGGCTACGACTTTACTGTGCATTTAAACTTTACAAGAGATGGAGAGAAGCGAGAAGTTTAACTTGGAAAATTACACGCTAGGAGTATGAGTTGGAAATGAGTTTGTTGGGTTGAGTTGTTGGTTGGTGATCATTGACAAAGGGGCACCTGGGTGTGTGGATGTATTTGTGTCAGTGTAGGACAAGAGGGTGTTGAATAATGTGGCTTCCAGATCGTTTAGGAATCTACCATTTACCCTGTCCGCATCCTTGAGCTAGGCGATTGCAAAGCTTGTTATTATATGATAAGAGTATAATCTGGTAAAATATGGTGTAATACCCAATCAAGAATTATGAAGGTTAGATGAAATGTTAAATGTTTATCAACATATTTAGGGGTCAAGAGAAGGATTTATTAAACATGTGAGCTCGTATGAGAGAATAAAATGGATATTGTTAGTGATTGAGTATTATAAAATTTAGTTCATGCATGGAATTCCATGAAAGACAAAGGTATTACAAAGTGTACTAGGATGGATGAAAATTGTTATCATGCGACAGTAACACGTTAACACACATTGGAATTTTAACGACGGTGTGATTAAAACGAGGGATTTGAATATTTAAATTCACCATTATATAAAGGCCGAGCATAGATTTGCAAGCAAAATAAATCCCATAAATAAGATGTTACCATGTATCAAAATAAAACGCTGCATATTTTAATAATAGATGAACTCTACCACAATAGAATAATATTGAGATCTAACTGACCAGATTGTAGTTTCGTTAAATAATTATTGTCAGCGAGTTCACTTTAAGATGATAGAATACAGGTGTGTTATGAATTATATAAAAGTGAAGGCACAAGTTGGGATAAAATGGAGAAAGCAGAAGATGGACATGTATATGATACTAGATCAAATGCAGTTTGGAGCATGTATAGTTTTGTACAAAATTTCTGGTAGATTTGATAATTTCCTTTCTGATTTATATTTTGAGCTGGTTCGTTAACTTTACCTTTCCCCCTGGCGCAACCATAAGGCAAGTCTCTACACTGTACCAGCTCAGAAGCACACTATATGATCCTCATGTGTTAAGTGTGCGAGGGATCGTGTGGAGAGTGCCTTAGGTCATCGGCCACTGATATCCTGGCACGGACAGACACAATATAAAGTGGCTGAAAGCTTCAGTGTACCGAAGAATTAATTCAAATCACAATAATGCCGTTTCATGTGCTTCTTATGAGAGTCAGCACGTGTGAATGTCTTGTTACAAGGGAAGCAAAAGAAATGTTTCCTATCTGAATGTACAAGAGAATGAACTTTCAATCCAGAAAGATGTTTATACCTCTTCCCACATGTAGTACACGAATGGCTTCTATCCGACGAGTGAACCTTCTGGTGTCTTTGCAATTGTAAGCGAACACTGAAAGATTTTTGACATGTACGACATTTGTAAGCTTTCTCCGAGTGTGCCAACTGGATATGTCGTTGCAGTTGGCTGGAAGCAGAGAAAGCTTTCCCGCATGATCGACAAGAGTGATTTTTCTCTGTGCTGTGAGTAAGCATATGTCTCTTCAGATTTCTTAGCGTATTACATGAATGTGCACAAATGGCACACGAAAACGCTTTCAATGCTAAATGTACAGATTGATGTTCTTTTAAGTTACTTCGCTGAGCGAATTTCTTTCCACAAACATTACAAGTGTATGGCCTAGTTCCAGAATGAATTACCAGATGCACTCTCAGGTTATTTTTCGTTGTGAAAGCCTTATTACAAATTGAACAAGAATGTGGCCTTCTCCCGTCGTGCAGATCCATGTGCTTTTTATAATTTTCGGTATTAGAGAATCTCTTTTGGCAGATTGCACATGGAATTGGACCCCCATCATCGTTACCTAACTTGAGATGTACCGATTCCTGCTGAATCCTGCTGATATCCTGAGACCTTCTGCAGGATATCAGTCTCCGATCACTGGAAAGGATAATTTAAGGTTACTAAAGGTTTGGAGTTAAAAGCTTAACTCAACACAAAAGGAAGTGTTAATTTTAGCCACCGACCATGATTAAAACTCTAATGCCGAGCTTCTCTATAATTGATATACTGACCATTACACCAACACATTTGGCAATACGAAGAATCACTATGAATACTACCAAGATGACAAATGCTATGAATTATGCTAAATGCCAATATTTTGTTGAAACGGGAAATCAGGACGTGCTCTATTAGTATACTGCAATAACTCGATCGTTTGGAACGTGTTTTAGGAAGCAGGCACTAAACCAAATTGAATATAAATGAACCGAGTTATGACATTTCTACTTACATATTACAATAAGATAATTATGACATTTGGGGTTACGGAGAAAACCTTTCTGTTTACCTCTAACATTTGTTGAAAAGACTTAAATTTTACAGTTACAACTATTATATCCTTATCCTTCAGATTGTGACTGAGCAGTGATGGCTGCTGTTATTTGTATTTCTTACCTGCACTCATTCCCCAGAGCTACAAACTGATCCTTATATGGGTCTATTTGATATCTTAAAATATAACTGCAAGAATGTTTCTTGCATTAACTTTGAAACGTTTCTTTTATCTTCGTGAAAAAATAAGCACATGTATGAGCATGAAGCAGAAAGAAGTGGCAGAATTTAAGGACGAAAAATGGATGTGGAATTTAGCAATACTCACAGATTTAACCCAACATTTAAATATTTTGAATAAGGGATTACAACGGATTATGAGAAGGATAAGGTTTGATGCTAATTATCACAGCGATCAAACGAGAAGGCAGTTGACAATGTTGATGGATTCCATTACATGGACAGAAATGATGATAATGGCATAATTAATACAATACCGATATTTGGAAGAGAATGACAAACGATGCAATGAAATTGACAATATGGCTGACTATGATGATAAAACAATTACCGGTACAATAACAGAAAGAGCTCGACAACGATGACGGAAGGAGATAAAAATAAAACAGCATTAATTGCAAGATGGATAACTTAAAGCCAACAAACCTCTCACAAACACTATACTACCACAACCACATCCAATATATGAGGAGAGGTATTTTGGAATGGAGGGAACTCTTACAACCCCTTTATTCCTGAAAAAGAATCGAGAAGCCAGGGCTAAGCGAGGACTCAACAGACGATGTAATCATTGCCGCACAATTACAAACACATCGAATTCTTAAAACTACATAACATAAACTACAGCAAATGCTCAGCGGATACCATGACGACCACACAAGACATTAAAAAGGGAAGAATGTCAACAAGATAGGACAGACAGAAGCAAAGGACAGAGTGTGAAAGTGTGAGCGTCTGAGGGTGTGCTAGCCCCAGCGCGGACAAGCCGACCCGACCTTCGAAGTCAGGACTGCAACACGGTAGTTGGAGGGACGCCCAACTCCCTCCACCCCACTCCAATTAGACTACATCAGCTAAGTACAGAGTTTCAATCCTTAAAGTAATTATTCCAATACTTCCCAAAACTTCCCCCATCTTGGTTTCACATAAATCGTTACATTACACTAAGGAATGATTCTGTTTACTTCATGCCCATTGGTCCAGACGCTATGCGGAGACGACCATGCATTGTCAGCTGATGAGACCGGACAGCATAGGACTGGCCAGCTAAACTGCATTGTACAACTGCCTCACGTCACACACTCGGCTCCAGCCCCGTATAGAAAACATCAGTCCTCAGAAACACAATTTAATCCCTCATCCCCTATCCTAGAGTGTGTCACCTATATCCCATCCCTAAATATGAGGACACAACAATATAATGTATCAGGGTTAAGGGTTCAATAATATAATCATACATTCAGACACGTACAAACTGCTAACACTGAAATGAAGTATATATTAGGACATACAATCCACTCAAAATTCGTGTTGATGGCACAAAAGCCACAAAAGTATTTCATTTCAAGTCCATCTGTTACCCTGAGATAAGTGTTGTCTTTTGAAATAGAGAAACTTTAAGTGTTTTGTTGTTGTTGTTGTCTGAAACCCCTTTAGTTTTGCATTAAATGTGACAATTGAGTTTCATCCTTGAGAATATGAAACTCTAATACTGATCTTTGTCTCCGTTCACTGCGGTCTTACATGTTCTCCATCCTGCTGTATGAAGCCTGGACTCAGAAAATATTAGCAAAAAACTTCAAACATTCCAGATGTGGTGCTACCTGCTGTACACTGCTGTTCCGAATATCATAGAAGAATGGAGTATGTAATGCTCATGTGCATGAACGCCTGCACAAAAAAACGGAAAGTCTTGCGTAACATCAATTCATCATATCATTCACAATAATAAAAATATAAACTTCTTCGGGTCATCATTGAAGGAAGGAGTGAAAGTAGCAGAGGTCAAGAAAGAATATCTTGGCTAAAGAACCTACGCTAATGATATGGAATCAACACTCCTGCACTATCTGAGTCACTAAACATAAGTTTCGTACGAAATTGGACTGATGACAGCCAATATCCAATGAGGATATGGCACAAGAAGTAGAAAAAGAAGGAGCTCTGCAAAATGTCAAGTGAATCGTACAGTTAGGTTATGAAATATCATGAATTTGCACTGAAAAAGACAACTTTAAAAGCTCAACACACTTTCTCAGCCTGAGTCTTCTAATACTTTCACTTTATACACCTCACTGAAACCAAAATATCTCAAAATCAAAATCCTATCAGATCTTCATCTTCTTTTTCAGCATTTGTCCCTTCTGGTGATGGGGTTCACTACATGGATGCATTGTCTCCATTTGGATCTGTCCTGGGCCATGCCAGGGTGGAGATTGATGTTCTTCAGATCTTTGTGAAGGGTATTGACCCATTGTTGGATTTGGACATTCGCAATCATACAGTGCAACATAAGATGATCATAAAAAGGAAAAAAAAAACGTCTTCTTCTGCCTCATCCGATAACGACGTTGGCTACCATCATGGCTAACACCTTCTTATCCTGTGCAATCCTGAAGAGTTCCGTGGAAGACAGCCCAAACCACGTTTGTAAATTATCCATCCAAGTTATTCGTCTCCTTCCCGGTCCACGCTGACCTTCAATTTTACCCTGAAGTATAACTTGGAGCCGACAGTATTTAGGATTTCTCATCATATATCCCAAGTATTCCAATTTCCTCTTCTTAATTGTGTTTAACAGCTCAGGTTGACTGCTCACACGCTGAAAACCCTCGGCATTACTCACATTTTCTGTCCTCTAGATTTTAAGAATCCGCCTGTATATCCACATTTGAAAAGCTCGAATCTTCTTTTCTATAGCTACCGACATCATAAAGAAGGGTGGAGACAATATAACACTTCACAATTCTTTTCTTAAGCATCATACTGAGATCTCGACAGCATAGTAGTTGTTTCATTGTCATAAAGATGGATCTAGCATTCTCTATACGGCATCTTATTTCAACCGAAGGATCCAATTCTCATTAATATTCTGTCCTAAATAAACCAAACTCTTGACTCACTCAAGCTGATGTCCATCGACTAAAAGGACTTGTGACAATGCTGGTTTTCACGATATTATCATATATTTTGTTTTCTTAATGTTGAGGTCAAGGCCATATTGTTTACTCTTTTGATACACCATAGTAACAATCTCTTTAAGTCCTTCGAAACTATTTGGAATCAATACCGTATCATCTGCATGAAAATCCACAGCCTGCTTCCAGTCTCCGACCGGGTCAGGAATGGAATGAATGAAGCCCCCATCTAGCGGCGAGGATATGAACTGTGCCGGCTGCCGAGGCCTGACGCACTCCTCTGGGGCAATGATTAAATGAATGACAGATGAAATGAAATGGTAGTGGAGAGTGTTGCTGGAATGAAATGTTGACAGGGAAAACCGGAGTACCCGGAGAAAAACCTGTCTGCCTCCGTTTTGTCCAGCACAGATCTCACATGGAGTGACCGGGATTTGAACCACGGACCCAGCGGTGAGAGGCCGGCGTGCTGCCGCCTAAGCCACGGAGGCTTTATCATCTGCATATCGTATATTATTAATATAATTACCATTGACCTTAATACCTTGTTGAATGCCATCAAGTGCCTCAGAGAAAATCTGTTCTGCATAGATATTAAAAGAAGTGGTGAAAGAATGCATCCCTGTCTCACACCACACATTATTTCCACTGATCTCGATATATGTCCATAAATTCTGATACTAGCCTTTTGACCCCAGTATAAATTAATGATGATCCGAATGTCTTTCTCATCTATTTCTGAGTTCTTGAGTGCATTATACAACTTATCATGCTGACAACGGTCAAATGCTTTTTCATAGCCCAGAAAACATGCATATACATCCTGATTTACATCACGGCATCTCTGGTAAAGAACTTGAAGCGAAAATAATGCCTCATGAGTTCCTAGACCATTGCGGAACCCAAACTGCATGTCACTGATATTTATCTCGCATTTCCTGTATATGCGATTATGGATAACTTTGAGAAATATCTTGAGCACATGACTCATAAGACTAATTGTCCTAAAGTCAGTACATGACTTAGCCATCGGTTTCTTCGGAAGAGCAATAAATGTAGACAAGAGCCAGTCTTCTGGTATATGCCCGAGTTATACATCTTGTTATACAATGTAGTGAGCGTCACAATGTTATCATCATCCAAGATCTTCAATAATTCCACTGGAATATCATCTTGACCAGGAGCCTTACAATGTTTCGCTATCCTAATCGCATATTTCACTTCATCCATGGTGATTGTGGGTCCAACAACTGAAGGAATTTCAGGTCGGGAAGAACGATGATCATCATTAAAAAGCTCTTGCATATAGTTCTCCCAAACCTGTAATTTTTCTTCAACTTCAAATACCGCGTTACCTTGACTATCAACTAAGTTGACTGTGTTTCTTTTCCTGTGTCTAACTGAGACTTCTTTGATTTTCTTATGGACCTGGTAAATATCATATTTACTATTAAGTTCTTCAATTTCTTTGCACCTATCTGACATCCAAGCTTCCTTGACTTGTCTGATCTTATTCTTCATCAATCTATGAATCAACCAATATTCTTCATTATCTCTTCTTTTGACTTCTCTTCGTCTATTCATTAGATTCAATATTTCATCCGTCATCCATGCCTTCCTTTTTTATGTTGTCTCTTATTCCTAAGAAAATGATCTCCAACTCTCTTCAATGAGGTTTTAAAATTGTCCCAAAGTTCCAAGGGCTGCATGTCATTTGAAGTCAACGTCTTAAGATCAGTGGCAAGAGCAGCAGCCACCTGTGACCTTGTATTTCTTTCGTGTTTTTTTTTATCGGAATCTTGTTAAGCCGGACACAGATTTGGCTAATGAGAGGATTGTGGTCAGAAGGAACATCAGTTCCTGGATAGGTTTTTTGCAAAAATCATGCTGTTTCTAAATCTGTTTTTAATTAGAATGAAATCAATTTGATTTCTTATTATGTTGTCTGGACTATCAGCAGGTGCTTTCCATGTATAAAGTCTCCTGGCAGAAAGCTTAAACCAAGTATTAGCAATGACAAACTTCTCCTCTCTACAAAACTGCACTAAACTATCCCCTCTGTCGTTTCTTTGTCCGAGACCCCACTGGCCCACAATGTGTTCTTCAGAACCGTTCCCAACCTTTGCATTAAAATCTCCCATAACAGGGGTTACATCATGTTCTTTGGTGTCTTTGAGGACGGCATAAAATTCCTCAACATCTTCATCGCTTTTGTCACTAGTAGGGCTAATATACTTGGAAAGGTTTACCACGTAACTTTAACATCATTATTCTACTGGAGAATGGTATACAACTGATTTTAAAAAATGCTATTTCTGAATATTATTTAGGGTATAAAGAGTCTTAAAAATCATGACTTCATTGAAAGTTTATCCAATCGTTGGTGTTAGGTCTCAACAAGTCAAACATCGCCATTGACTGCTGCCATTTGGATCCCACTTTCCCCCTAGTTAAAATGCTGAAGTAGTAGATTCTGAAAGAGAAGATCCCCAGTACGGTAAGTCTTTACCAATTGTTTGTTGCTATTGATTCATTTTATGGGATTGGGGCATATTGGTAGTCAGCCTCGTGTACACGTGTGTGTTGATTTAGTTTGATATACCCTGTGTTTCTGAGATGACTGTTATAGCATACGTAACTGTAATTATTATGGTCAGGAAAGGGGTGGATGCTCCGGACATGAAATAAAATACTAAATCTCAGAAAAGTTGCTGTCAGTGCTGGAAATCGAATCACTGTTCTCTGGAATTGCTGCAGATCATCATCAGGGTGGTAGAGAGCAATTTAATGAGAAGAGCTACACCGCGGAGGTGTTTAACTATGGATGTATCATGAAAGGATGAGGATTTGTCCATCTGGTCTGTTCAGCCCCCAAGCCAAAGAGGTCTTTCATCACAAATTAATATTGGGAACTTTTAATCCTGCTGTAACATTTAACATGGTTAGATAGATTAAGAAACAATAAAAAGTATCAACACTTACTCATATGAAAGGGTGCCACTGATCTCATTGTGTTCAGCATCCGATTCTTCATCCAGTTCTTCTTTCACAACCTGTGGGAAAAATGACCAGGGTCTCACTAACACTGAACGTCCTACAATCCCTGCAGATCTCACATCTACATCTAGGATGAACCTAGTGCAGGACATTCCAGTAATATGACATGCTCTACCCATTTGTAGAATTCAAACGATTCATATATGGCCCATATTAGCTATTAAATTTATAGGGATTATATCTATGAACTTATCCTCGCCGCTAGATGGGGGCTTCATTCATTCCATTCCTGACCCGGTCGGAGACTGGAAGCAGGCTGTGGATTTTCATTTTTCATCTATGAACTTATCACCCGTACTTTTCAATCTTTACATTGAACAAGCAATTAAGTAAATTGGAGAAAAATTTAAAGTGGGAGTGAAGATTCACGGAGAAATAATTTCAACTCTGAGATTTGCCGATGACATAGTCATCTTGGCTGACACGCCTGAGGATTTGAATGGGTTTTTGAATGGTATGGACTCCGTCTTGATTAAAGAATTCATGATGAAAATTAATAAATGTAAAACAAAAATATTGGAATGCAGCCGAAATAAATCAGAATCCTGTATGGACATCAAATTGGCAGGTGAAAAACTAAAGGAAGTAGGAGACTTCCGTTACTTA
Organism: Meconema thalassinum; assembly: GCA_946902985.2. Classification (NCBI taxonomy): domain Eukaryota; kingdom Metazoa; phylum Arthropoda; class Insecta; order Orthoptera; family Tettigoniidae; genus Meconema; species Meconema thalassinum. The sequence continues at coordinate 200,386,283 of OX336395.1, forward strand.
GGAAGCAAAAGAACCAGTGATGGACGAAGCAAAAAAGGATATAAAAAGTAGGTTGGCTCAGGCAAGGAAAGCATTTCTACAGAAAAGGAATCTGTTGACATCGAATATAGGTTTAGGTGTTAGGAAGTCATTTATGAAGGCCTTTGTCTGGAGCGTGGCACTCTGTGGAAGTGAAACTTGGACTATTGGTGTAGCAGAAAAGAGGAGAATTGAAGCGTTTGAAATGTGGTGTTACAGGAGAATGATGAAGATCAGATGGGTAAATAGGGTTACAAACGAGGAGGTATTAAGACTAGTGGGAGAGGAGAGATGTTTCTGGCGACTGCTAATGAAGAGAAGAGATATGTTGGTAGGACACATACTAAGACACCCAGGAATAGCAAGCTTAGTTATGGACGGAAGGTCGAGGACAGGAACTGTAGGGGTAGACCAAGGTTAAAATATAATAAACAGATTGCCTCGGACGTAGGGTGTGGTAACTATGTAGAGATGAAACGTTTAGCTCAGGACAGGGAGGCGTGAAAAGCATCAAACCAGTCAAAAGACTGAAGACTCAAACAACATATGTATGAAAAAGTCCGCCTAGACAGTACTTCATTTTATTATTTTAGGGTTTTACCAGAAGTACATGATTCTTGAACCAGCAGATGCTCTTCAGCCTCTCACAATTGAAGAGCCCGGCTTAAGAACCAGACAGCTCCAATTATTGGTCAATTTAGTCTTTTTGCTGTAAGCCATCGAAATAAAAAAAGAACGTAATCTGTCGGTCCAAGAACTGTACTGCTTCACTGATGTGGTACGTAGTAGGAGTGTAAAAGAAGCTTTCGGGGTAGTCTTAACAGTTTCTGTCGGCACCCGAACCCAGACAGCTCCTGGAGTAGTCTGGTTCTTGAAGTGGCTATAGATCAATGTTCAGCCACTCGGGTATTGTCATAAGATTATCGTTTCCTGGTACAGAATGTGAGTCACGAGTTCAGTGTTCATGATATAACACAAACAATGTTTTTCGACTACACAACTCATTTCAAAACTTATTTGCAACCAAAGGTCAGTACTCATAAAGGTGCTATGTTGACAGTGTTAAAATACAGATACTTTGATTACAACTGGATTTTAGAACTTAAAAGGTTCATTCTGGTTCTGTATTGATAAACTAATTAGTATAAACAGGTTAGAAGTTCCGCCTGATCAATACTTTTATTAAATATGATCACTGTGTGGTCATTAGTGGGACATGTTTCGAGGCCTAATTAATAGTTTTGGCTCCTTCATTAGTCGACATCGTTTTCTGTCATATGGGCTGATGAAGGGGCCAAAACTATTAATTAGGCCTCGAAACATGTCCCACTAATGACCACACAGTGATCATATTTAATAAAAGTATTGATCAGGCGGAACCTTTAACCTGTTTACACAACTGGACTGTCGTGCAGTGTCAGAATATCTTCACTGGTAGCTTGCCACGGGGGTGAGTGGTTATCATATCGGACTACCAACCCACAAGCTTGCAGGTTCGCTCCTGGCCGTCGCGATTTTTTGAAAGGCGAAAAAAATCACAGCATGCATGTCATACGTTGTTGGCATGTTAAAGAACCCATTTGAAATCAGTAGGCCGTGTTTATAATGGCAAAATTAATTTCGGGATTTTCCACCAACACAAAGTTCCTCCATTCTCTACTAGAAAGGGCTATAGTGTCGAGGAGCTTGGATATCTGACCTCTTTGACTTTCATAGTGTTTCAAGGAACGACAAAATACGACATGCAAGCTGCCCTCTGGGCGTCAAATAACAAAGCTTGCAACCGGCACCCGAGGCCATTCGATATTATTATTATTATTAATGCGAATACAATGGTAAGAGATTTCTTTGTTCTGGAGAAAGCAGGAGCTACTCTTTCCCTACCAGATGCAGCAAGTCGTCTACACCGCAGTGTCTTAACAGTCAATACAAATAAGGCAAAGCGTGTTAAAGTTATAGCTTCGAAGTATGTTACACCTGACTGTTTGTGATGATGTTGGAGCTGAATAATGATGAACTTCCTGCAGTCCTCATTACGTTGGTTTATAGTACAGGGAGCGGCAAAAAGATCTGACGGTTTTTAAATCACAACAACACAAACATTTTAAATGATACAAACTCTTTTATTACTTATAACAGCAAGGTGTACATGTCAATTAATGGAAAACATGAAAGAACAATAGATTTTAACTTTTAAGATTTGAAGATAACGTCTTTCAAATGATGCCCATCTTTTGCCATGCATTCTTCCAGTCTTGCACTGAAGCTTTGCATAGTCATTAGGCTTCAACTGCTGGACAATAACCATTTTATACGGATGAAAATGCAAATCGAAACTCAATATTCGTCTCACTGTTGATCAGACATTTGCAAAGCAGCAGCTTGTTTACGAGCCGGCCGCCGTGGACTGGTTTCCACAGCTTGTCTCACTCGCTCTGATCGAACAGTGAGACAAATATTGCGTTTCGATTTGCATTTTCATCCATATAAAATGGTTATTGTCCAGCAGTTGAAGCCTAATGGCTATGCAAAGCTTCAGTGCAAGACTGGAAGAATGCATGGCAAAAGATGGGCATCATTGGAAAGAAGTTATCTTCAAATCTTAAAAGTTAAAATCTATTGTTCTTTAATGTTTTCCATTAATTGACATGTACACCTTGCTGTTATAAGTAATAAAAGAGTTTGTATCATTTAAAATGTTTGTGTTGTTGTGATTTAAAAATCGTCAGATCTTTTTGCTGCTCCCTGTATATAAATATTGTTGCATTGTACTCTCACAGTAAGTCTGCTACTGTATATAATAAAGTATGTCACAGTGATAACTCCCTCTGTAGTTTTTGAAGTTTCAACTCCTGGAAAATCATGAGACAGTGCCATTAGGTTATGCCAGCTTTCTTTGAATTCCTTACCCTTTTAGATTAATTTTCATTAATTTAATTTATACCAAACGCAGTTCCTCAGCAATTAAATCAAGTTGTGTAAATGGAAGTACAAGCCATAAAGATGTTAAACAAATGATGATGATAATATTTATTTTAAGGGGCCTAACATCTAGGTTATTGGCTCCGAATGCTTAGGGTGATAGTGAAAATGATGATGAATAAGAACTAAAACTAACTTATGTGCTAGAAGAACAAAGGGAGAAAAGGAATAGGCAAAATAAATGACAGGGAAGGGGAATGCCCTCAACCTTCAAAGAATCCGGACTGACGGACTTGGAAAGAAGTAGAACAAAGAAATGCAGATACGGAAGTGATAGAGGATAGGGTCCGCCGCCAAGGCAATGGAAAAAGGGGGGTAAAAAAAGGTCCCAGCTCTGGAAGCCCTCAAGATCGCCTACTTCTGAACTCACCAGCCGTGAGCTCTTAAATGTGTAGCAATATCAAGGTTGCACCATAAATGGCTACATACACCCTGCCTCCTTTAGGGCCTTGTGCAGAAGGAAGGCAGGAGATACCAGGAAGAGATAAGAAGAGGTCTGACCTCTCGAAGAATGAGGGTATCAGGAAAGATGAGACAAGGTCTAATTGAGACTCTTTATGCCTCGGATACGCTAATAGAGTCAGGGTTGGAACAGAACAAGAGTTGACCAAGGGGGATTGGCAGGAAAGTTGTCCCATTTAACAAGAATTCAAACATCAGGTGTTAGCAATGCCCAATGTTCAGGGCATTTAACCTTTCCCTCAGAAATTCCCCTTCGTTTCAAACACCTCTAGTGAGGCACACATCAGAGTTAATAGCCTGCGCCTCGAATTTTGCTTTGCGTGAATAGACCGAAAAGCGATTCTCCTAATGTGTTGTTGCTGATTGATTGATTTAGGGACTTTGCAACATTGGGGTCTAGTAGCCCCGTGAGCTTGGGTGTGTGTGGAATTTGTATGATAACCTGTGGTATTGTGATGGCTGTATTAGTGTGTGTATTTGTAATTCAGATGAGGATTGGGAAGAAGGTGGCCGTGGCTTTAAATTAGGAACCATCCTGGCATTTGCCTGGAGTAGAAGTCGGGAAACCGTGGAAAACCACTTCCAAGATGACTGAGATGTGAATTCAACCCACCTATTCCCAGTTTTGCTTCACGAGGCTGAGTGTACCCCAATTCCAATCCTCAGACCAGAATTAAATTTCTTGGTGGAGCCAGAAATCGAACCCACGGCCTTGGACTAGAGTCCCAATGTGTACACCAAGACCACAAAGTAAAACAAAGCCAAAACAAGAATCCATTACTGTAAGTGAGTACGGTACAATAAACGCTCGAGGGGAAACTGTCGACTAGAAAGACATTATCTAGCATTACAGATAAAAAAAACATTTACCTTAAAGAAGCTAACTGACTGAAAAGGAATTATCTTCAAAACTTCTTAACATGAAAGTTACAGTGTGCTAGTTACCTCAGTCTGAAGCTCCTCTTCGGGTATTTCTGAAGTTTGCCCTTCTGTATAATATGGTTCAACCCAAACCTGAACTGGTTCGACCTTAATTCCATCGAGGTTACAAGGGGAAAGCTGCCCATCAGTGTCCTGACAAAATAATACATAGCATTTAGACAGTTGTTCAGAAAATAACCTAAGTTATTACTTTCAGAGAAATCGTTTTACAGTAGTCACTCTTAAGGGGACTAGGGTTACAAAAATCTACAAAGTTTATACGTAACGCAAAGATATTTGTTCGAGAGAATAAAAATGTCATTAAAGATATATTAAAGTAGCTTAATCTATAAATTAGCATTACCATTGTTACTTAGCTATTCCACAATGCTTATTTTAATATATACAGTATATGTAATAGGGATGTATAGAACTAGCACCGATAGAGCGCACTGCTGTTGTACTGGGTAAGCGCAAGGCGCTCTTCATTTGTCTCCTGTGTTCTCCTGCCGCTAATATGTACGAACTTCAGTTGTTTAAATTGTTATTTTCGTGACTATTCCGAGCTATTGCAGTGTTCCTCTTTGCAAAAATCAGGGAAGCCCGTTTTCGTTTCACCAATTTCCATAAAAGAAAGAAATGAGGATGAAATGGTTGGTTACATGCTATTGGAAGGAAATTTACGGTGAGAAAAATCTGACCGAATATATTAAAGTGTGTTCCCATCATTTACAACCCGACGACTTCAAGAAAACTGTGTTGGTTAAGTGTGATTTACAAATGGAAATACTTCCTATTTTGTACCTATAAACTTATTAGACATTTCGATAACAACCACTGAATTTATGCGTTTGTATTTAAAGAGAGCAAGATTAAAACCGGGCGCTGTTCCATCGCTTTTTCCGTGGACCACGAATACAACAAAAATAAGGAAGAGGCCATACACAAGAAACTTGCAGGATTATAACGATAAGCCTTCAATATCGGAATCTGCAGAAATCATCTCCATTGAAGTACGGGAAGAAATCGTCAATATACACGAAGAAGTGAATGTAGGCTAACATTTCTGACTCCCATTTTCAAAGACATCAATACTCGGACAAATACTTCAAGAATAAATGTCGCAACATTAACAGTCACAAACGTATTATGGTTGGTTTCTTGAAATCAGAATTAACCGTCAACTTCCATCTGCCCGACGGAGAATGTGGTAGAGACTGACTTCTACATTCTTGAGACATAGTCAGATGAATGGAAACAGTTCGTGGCCCTAAAGCAGGGATTCTCAAACTTTAAAAAAATTGTACCGCCAGGGGTATGTGAACTATTCTTATTGAGAAATTGACAAAATTACATAAGAACCAAACATTGCGAGCATTTTCGAGGTATTGTGCCCTTGCAGCAAGAAATATGCAAATCACAGTATGCCAGCATTGCTCAATTCGGGATTTTCGGGGCTGCGGTAAGTTCTCCCACTCTGTGACTTACATATTTTGGATTAAATAGAGGATACACTTGCAAAAATAACAACAAAATCAACTCCTATTTTAACACATTTAATTAATCAAAATTATGGCGCTACAAACAATAAAACAATTAAATTACTGACCAATATATTTCTACTTGTTCAAAGTGAACAAGGAATAACATAAGAATAAAACAAATATTAGATTAAAACACAAGGTTTTCTTTAAAACCACGATTATTTTCACTTCCATAAAGTACCTATCTTAAAGTTCCATATAACTATGAGCTTCTTTGGCTCGATACTTTTCCATAATAATGGTGTCATACTTTTGTACACCTCAAGAACTATTTTTATATTTTCTTATCATCAAAACAAATATATAATTACATTTAAAATTACATGTTAATTATCTACTTCAATATTTGGGCACTTCACATGTTCTCAGCATTTACCACCTCTCTCAAGTTTTGCAATTCCACTACGGTGATCGGGAAACTACCTGTGTACTCCAGAGTTATAAAGATTACTTGACAAAGTCAAAAACTATGATTACTCCCGAAATCTAGTTATCTTCACAAAACTCGTGGATTCCTTATTTCCATACAACATTACAATAGGGATTTTTATTTATTCATTTGTCCTATAGGACCATTATCACATAAGAAAACTACGATCTGAACTGGCAAGCGATAATATCAATCTACAAGGACCTCGGTTCAACGCCCGGGTCATTAACAACTCTGAAACACTCACGGTGTATTCAGCACTTCTTACAAACAGCCTTTTCCCCAACCCTCATGCGGCGAGGGTCTGGTCAATTACTTGAGCGTGATTTATGACAGGGAAGGCGGCTCCCTGTCTAGCCTACAGTTGGAGCTCTCTTCAATGCTTTAAAAACAAACATTCCTTTCTTTTTCAGTTCTATGGAGAGACCTGGCATTCTACTCCTCGTTTTACTTTCAACAATATTATCGGGCTCATAAACCACTTTCGTAATCTTGGCATTTATTAATTATGAAGGGTCCTCGTTGATTGGGAAGAGTAATACACATTCTACGACGAATAATAAGGGGCTTAAACAACAAGATGATTCTAGGTTCGAATCTCTTAACATGCCTCGGGAACCATTTCCACATTGGAGGACTCATACAAGACGCGATTTAGAGTCGGCCGTGGCCTATATGACATACGCTCAATAATACCATACATTTGCTCCCTTTTATATAATAACACACACATGGCCTCGTGATCTACGTCACAATTAGAGGACTTACAACATATCTCAATTCAATACAATCAACTACCCCTCATAAGTAATTTACCAAGTACATTTAAATTCTACGCATTCCTAGCGTGACCTTTTATTTAATTGCGTTCCATTGCGCTACACATTACTTTACGGCCTAATGCCTTCCAAAGAACTGATAAATTTCATAGTAACAATTGGTACAACTCAATTTTTATATTTATCTTTTCCGTTGACAATAAATCGCTCCATTTTTAAGAACATGCATTCACATCATGTCTTATACATTTGTTAAGGCTCCAACGCTCTTTATTTTTGTATCCTTCAGTTTAATCTTTATTTAGATTTCTTTACCTTGTTATTATTTTTTATTATTCACATCATGTCTTCATTCCTTACAAAAGCTCAAAAGCTATTTCTTTCATATAATTCAAATTTACCTTTATTTAAATATCTTTGTTATAATTATTATTATTACGCTTGCTTTTATAACATTCGTCAAATACACTGACATTTTATTCCATGCATTTCCTCTACAGGATTTATTCTTTCACATAATTATTTATTATTTCTCAAAACTTTATTTTTGTTCAGATCGCGTTCTTATTTAGTTATTATTCATTTAAAAACATCCCTTTTACTCAAAACTCCGGTGGAATTGTACACAAAAAAAAAATCCCGACACCAAAACATAATGAAAATCATTACTCACATGCCTAAGGTCGTTTTCTGACCTTTATTCTCGTTCGATGTGTCATTTTGGCCCACCTTCTTGACTTACTCCATATTGTACAAATTCATCTCATGTACAAACATTTCTTGACACATATTCAATACATTTAACACTGACAACATTTTTATACACTGGTGTATCCGTTTAGAACACACAATAAAACACTAAAAAAATATATTACTTTTAACACACGATCTGGATATATTTACACTTCACAACTTTTGATCACTAGGCTGTCTTTTTCTAGCCTATCACACGTGACCTCTTAATCTCCCGTCTCCAAGGGTGAAATTTATTCAATGTCGGCTTCCTATCCTGCAGAATACGAATGTCTCGAATCATCTACTTTTTCCCTGGAATAACAATTCTTCGAATCCTGTTCCTGATGATCGGCTATTTCTCTAGCTTGAACGGCTCCCCTTTTAGATCTGGTTTATCGATCCTAGTGAAAGTCTGTTCTGATCGAGGTCCCCTCGATAACCTATCGATGACCTATGGATTTTTTTAGCAACTAATACTTCTCGAGTCTTAGTGCTTTAGAATAGTTCGTCTGCTTTCTTGAGACAATGTCTATATTTTCCGTTCTTCTTTGTTTATTCGGTTCTCGCACTTTAAATTTTCTGGAATACGTTGCGAACCTTACTCTGTTTTTCCCTGTTCGGGTTCTTTAAAATTTGATAAACTGTTTATCTCGCTGTTCCGGTACTTTCGTAACGTTATGATACTTTTGGTCGTTTACTGAAGGACCTATCGCCTGAATCCTAAGTTCGCAGCCTGCTTTAACTGTATTTTATGAACTTTTACGGTAGACTTTGTACTTTCGGACCTAAATCCTTTAACTAGGATTTTCCTAATTTTTCAACACGGCGATACTTTAATATTTCTTCTTTGCAACTCCTTATGGAGGCACGCAAGTTAGTGGTACTGCGACGCCCGTGGCTGTCGGATATTAATTCTGCGGTGTAATACAGCGTTTCTCCCCTTAAGGAGTACTGGTAAACTGCCTTTGATGTCTGATACAGCGTAACGCCCCTCTCGGACGGTCGGAATAACTGCACTGCCTTGATACAGCGTAACGCCTCCCTGGGCTATCGAAAACTGCATGATTGGCTTGGTGAGGCCAGGGTTTTTATACCTTTTAGTCAAAAAAATAAATCCTAGTCCTTTTCGTGACCAACTTTTGAACTAATTGTCGTACAATTATAAAAATTATATCTCCAGAAAGCTCGTCTTCCAAACGTAAAATGATCTTCCTGTGCATTGAAATCGATCGTGCATTTACGAGATATTAATTAATTTTTCGTCTTCAACTGTGTGGGTGGTGCTGTTCATTTTTAATTCTCCCACTCCTTGGGTCCCGGTGAATTCCCAATGACGTATGCTGCATTTGCATTTTTCTCCTGGACTATTATTAAAGGGTTTTTCTTTACACAAAAATCTTTAATCCGAAATGATTCACCGTACTGTGTTTGTTTACTTATTTTTATACTCGTAAACGGGTTAAATTTAATTATTCTTGTTCTGACTCAGCGGCGAGGTTGCCATTTTCCTGCAACGTAAGAGCAATTTCCGAGTCAAGCTTCTTCGTTTTACAGTCCAAATTTTCCACTCGTTCTATTTATATCCATGACTGGCTCCTTATAAATGTCAAGAGGCATGAGCTCATCTTATGAACACCTGGCCCTGCAGCTTGCGCAATGTTAGACTAGAATCCTGGCTTAAAATCTCTCTCCGTTCCCTTAGAAACTGTATGATTCTTTCATTCCTTTCACAAAATACATGGATTCGACCCCTCTTTGAAGCCTATGGTAAATGGGTTCATCTCACCCCTCCTTAGGTTAATAAATTTTCGAAAAATTTTGAGGAAATTCATTTCAATTATCAAAAAAAAATATTATTTTTCCTTTTAACTGTCGAAGCCATCATAACGTTATCCGTACCTTCTGATTTTTATTCCTTAAAAATCCCACGATAATTTGGTTTCTTTCATCTCTTTAAGTCATATCCGGTAATTGTGTAGGTTGGGTACGCTCTGTCCCTACCCTTTCTTTCCCCTCTTTATCTATCTGGACTTCAGGTTTCCAGAACCTCATTCTTCTTTACGGGTGTGGTCTATCCCTACCCGTTCCTTTATTTCATCATTCTCCTTTCTTAAATTGAAATTCTCTTCTTCAATAAAATCAATTAATTCTTTTATTTCCCAATATAATTTCTCCAATTCGCATTCGCACTCGAATGTTTGAGCTCTGTTTCCTTTTTCTATCTCATTCTCGTTTTTATCAAAAGTGGATTCTTCATCTCTAAATTGTTCCATAACCAGGGCTTGTTCATTGGCTTCATCGAAGTCTTCGGGAGGGTAATACACTTTCAAATTTGCTGAATTCATGGTCACTTCTTGTTTCATTTCACAGTGCCGAATTCTATAGGCATTATTTCTCAAATCCCTTATTATTTGATACGGTCCGTGGTACATTTTCTGGAACTTTTTGTACACGCGGTTCCCTGGATCCGAAATGGCTGGTCTTTTTACTAATACCATTTCCCCTGCTAATAGTGGCCGATGATATCTCTTGTGCCTATTTCTTCTTTGCCTCCTGTCGGCTTGAGCTTTTAGGTGTTCAAAGGCTCTTCTAATACGTACATCTCTTCCAGGCTGAGCGTCTGCTGGCCTAGGAATTACCAGACTCCAAAGTCTCTCTGGTTGCTCATTCCGATGTAACGTTATTGGTATCTCTCCCGTAGATTCATGGATTGTGTTGTTTATACAAAATTCGATAATATCCAAGATATCTATCCACTTCCAATTTTCTTCGGCACAGTATATTCTACAATACTTGTCCGTCTCCCTCATCACTCTTTCTACAGGATTTGCCTCAGGATGGCGAATACTTGACAAAATCTGACGTATTCCAAGTCTTTCTAATTCTCGTCTGAACTCTACACTGGTGAAACAACTACCGTGATCCGACAACAAATTCTCAGGTTTTCCCAGAATCGGTATCAATTTTTCTTTGAGTCGTTTTAACACCTGTTTGGTACTAGTCTTCTGTATGGGAGCAAGGACAACCATTTTAGTGAAGACATCCATAGCCACCATTATGTGTCGATTTCCTCTTCTTGCCTTTGGCAAAGGTCCGAAGTTATCAATAGATATGATTTGACCTGGCCTTTCGGGCAACAATGGTATAGGCTTTTGTCTCATCAGAAATGCATTTGGTTTGATCCTTTGACATAGATCACATGTCTTTAACGTGTCCCTTACAGTTTCTCTCAGTCTCGGCCATACAAATGCTTCTTTCAGCATCGAGACTGTTTTGTCGACTCCCATATGTCCGAACGATCTATGAGCTAACCATACGATTTTCCTCTGCAAAATTGCAGGTACAACAATCCTTAATCGTGTATGGTCAGAGTCCACAAACTTATATAATAATCCATTATAAAATGTGTAATCTTGAGCTATCTTATTAGCTTCCGTGTACGCTGGTGTTCCCCTTATCAAACTTCCTTCAAGGAAAGATATGAGCATGTTCATCCATGGATCCTCACGTTGCCGTTGACTAATACTCCTTAACTCATTTAGAGTACGCTGATCCCTGTCTTCCAAATCAATAGCCATTACTTCCTCTTCTGTGGACTCTGGCTGTCTACTTAAATAGTCTGGAACTATATTTTCTTTTCCTGGGCAGTATTCTATCTTTACATCAAATTGTTGAATGTATAAAGCCCAACGCATCAACCTTTGACTGGATAAATCAGTCTTCATCAAAAAGGTTAAGGCTTTATGATCCGTCCTTAGAATGACTTGAAACCCATATACGATCTTTCGCCACTATTGCAGCGCGTGCAATATCGCTAACAGCTCGATTTCGCTGATCGTATAATTTTTCTCGTGTGGTTTCAGTCTCCGACTTGTGAAAGCTAGATAATTTCTCTTATCAGGGTTATCCGGGTTTTCCTGATATAGCATTGCCCCTATTCCAATCTGGGATGCATCTGTTTGAATTATAAATTTCTGATTAAAATCAGGATATCCTAGCTTCACATAGTTTAAGAGCATTTCCTTGGCCTCCACAAATGCTTTTTCTGTTTCCTCCGTCCATTTCCACTTGCCCCCCTTCTTCAGAAGGTCCTGTAGTGGTGCAACAGTTTTTGTGTATGATGGACAATGTCCTGAGAAGAAACCAATCAATCCCAAAAACTGGCGAACGTTCTTCACCTTCAAAGGCCTCGGAAAATCTCTTATCGATTCTAATTTGCATGGATTTGGTTTAACACCATCCTTGTCAATCACATGCCCTAAAAATGTTACTTGCCTTTGACAAAAATTTGACTTCTTTAAATTGATTTTAAAATTTGCCCTTCTTAAGTCTTCCAATAATTTCTTCAATTTTTCTAAATGTTCCTCAATATTCTCCGAGGTAAGCAAAATATCATCCACATAACGGATAGTGCAATCTTTCACTTCCTCTGACAGGTTTCGATCAAGCGCTCTTATTAAGGCAGATCCCGCGGTCTTCAATCCAAACGGACATCTCCTAAAACAATAGGTTTGTTGGTCGAACTGAAATCCAGTCAACAAGCTGGTTTTCTCTTCCAGTTCGAGATGATGATACGAAGAAGTCATGTCAATATTTGTAAAAATCTTCTTGCCTTTGAACTTCCTCAGTATTTCTTTTATGGGTGGTGCCGAATCATTTTCTGGTATGATTTTTGCATTTAAATTTCTGGCATCTAGACACACCCTTACTGAGCCATCCGGTTTACTCACAATCACTAATGGACTAACATATGGTGTCGCCATCTTTTCTATAACACCTGCATTCATCATTTCCTGCAGTGTTTTCTTCGTTTGTGGATAATGTTTTTCCGCAACCGGGTATGGTTTTTGTCTGAACGGTGCCCAATCATTGACTTGGAACGCGTATTTAAAATTTTCAATCTTTCCTGGCTTGGAATCAAATACGTCCCTAAAATTCAATAATAATTTATTTAATTGTTCCTTGTTTTCGAGGTTCACTTTAGCTTCCTCTACTTTTCCTGACAGGTTGGTCTCGAACTCAGTTTCCAAATTATCTTCGAGTTCTATGTTGAGGACTTCAAATATCTTTTCTATGTCCTTATAACCTTCTTCCACGTGCCATACCTGTTCTCCTATTTTCACATCCTGTTCCTGTAGGTTAATGTTTTGCTCATCCACATCCTCTCTTTGAATTCTAATGCAATTTTTCGCTAGGTCTATGATGACCTTGTTCTCACGGATAAAATCAATACCTAATATGACATTATACGGTAATTGATTTACCAGCAAAAAGCATTGCGAAATTTCAGCGTTACCCATGATCAGATCAATGTATACCTGAAATTTGCATGTTAAAGATTTTTCAGGGATAATTCCCTTAATCTTTACACTTGATGTGGGGATTTTTAATACGCGGCCTCTTGTTTCCAATTCATTCAGAAGGGTTTGCGTAATTAAACTTATTGTTGATCCGGTATCAATCAATGCCCTGACCAGTAATCCTTCTATCCTAAGCATAATTATGGGTAATTCTCTTTTGATAGGTGGGATTCCTTCCACATCCTCATTAATTACCTCATCTGGTCTTGCTATCCAATTCACAATTTCTACTTCCTCCCAGCTCCTGGTATGTTTCCACTTTTGACGATTTAAATTTGGAGTTTTTTTTAATCCTGAGGGCTTCCGTTCCCCTCATTCTTTAACTGAGCTTGTAGTTCCAAGCTTTGAGCTCCATCTAGTCGGTCGGGTGATTTCCGGTTCTTTATTGCCTCACTCCAACGGACTTTTTGCCTTTCAGGTTCGTCTGGTCGTTCGTTCATGTAACGAAGACTTTCCTGATATCTTTCCTCTATTTCGGCCCGATATTCCTCATCCCTATCCTCTGGCCTTACGTTCCTTCTGGGATAATTCTCCCATTTCTTTCTGTTTTCTTGCCTCTGATGGTTATTGTTATAGGGTCGGCTCTCTTGTTGCCTATAACCCGTATTCCTAGGATTTCTTCCTCGATATCCTCCTCTGTAGTAGGGCTGTATTCCTCTAGGCTCTTGGTGCCCATACTCTCGACCTAGTCCTTGAGTATCAGTGCTAGTGGACTGATTCCTGGTCGATGGTTTTTCTCTGGTTTCCTGACTGCTGGTCATGTGTACCTGTTCAGTCTGTCTTTGATGCCTAGGAGTTACGTGTGACGTCGTCATGTCTAATTGACGTAATACACTCTCCACTTCCACAGCACTTCTGGCTTTGGATGAGATTAACAGCCTCTGAATCTCATATGGAAGTTGTCTTGCAATGGCGGCACACAGGTCGTTCTCAGCTGGAGCAATGTCAAGTTCGCGGAATTTACACAGCTGAGCGGTAAAAAATTCCGAGTACTTAGTTGGTGCATTTGTGCTGTACTTCCTAGAATACAGATCTAGCCTCAAATTCTCCTGGACGTCTGCTGCCCAATATCGTTTTAAAAAGGCTTCTCTAAAGCCTTCCACCGTATCAAAGGTGTACCTGAAGCTTCTGAACCAGGTGAGACAATCACCTGCCAACAACTTCTCAATAGCTCTCAGTCTCCGATCCTGAGGAACTTTCATTTCGTTTAAGTACTCTGCGACTTCCTTTAGCCAGTATTTTGGAGTAATTGACATGTTATTCCCAGTAAATTTTACCGGTCTGTCCTCATTCGATTTGATAATGTTTATTATCTGACCATTTGTCTGATTCATGTACGGGGTTGACATCGCCATCGGATATCCTGGGTTCTTATAACGGCTCTCCCCTCCTAAGTCCCTATCTGTATCAGGGCCTTGTTCACGGGAATCTACCCATCCTGTCTTTGGAAATTCTTCCTGATTCTCAAATTCTAATTTCCTTTCCCTTCGGGCACTTTCTTCATTCGCCATGAGTTGGATTTCCATTTGACTATTTTTGTGCTCAGTCCTTTCCAACCGTGATCTTAATTCATTTTGAATTTCTTCTTGATTCCTTTTACTATCTTCCTCTGCCTTTTAGAGTTGGAATTTCTCTTCCCTGAAGCTATCCCTGATTTCAGCTAATTGATCTTCTACCTCTTTCTTGATGACCATGACCTGTTCTTTTATAATTTCTGGCTTAACGTCACCTTTAGTATCTAAGTCTTCTCGCATTTCCTTTATCTTTTTCTCCATCTCTTTTTGTCCTTTGTAGACTCTATCCTGGATCTTGTTCATATCCTCTCGGGCCTTTCCTTGTTCCTCGAATATAATTGTAATGTCGGTCATAACCTTATCTATATCTCCCTTTGTGTCTCCCATTTGTTTTGTTAATCCTATTACGGTTTCCTGAATTCCATTAATACCCTGACTTATTTCGTTTATCTTATGGGTACTTTCCTTATTTTCTTTCTCTCGTTGTTTTATTTCACTCTAGAGATGCTCTTCGTATGTACCGAATTTTTGATTTATTTCATCCTCATACTTCTTTAAGTTCTCATCTACCTGCCCGGTAAACCGCTCAAATTGATCTTTCATGTCCTGCGCATCCTTTTGATGTTGGTTTTTCATCTCAGTTACTTCGGTCTGAACTACACCGATTTTGTTCTCGAGGGTTCCTACTTTCTCCTCAACCTTTCCAAATCGGGTTCCTAGCTCATTCACACTTTCTTTTATCTCATCCCGGGATGTTTTACAGATATCGCTGTTAGATTTTATCTGAGCTTCTAATTTATCCTGCACACCTTGGATCTGGGTTACAAGTTTCTCTTCACATGCTTCTACATTTTTTTTTACAAGATTCTTCCATTTCAACCAATTTACTCTCTAAACTTTCAAAATTTTCTTGACACTTAGTTTGGGAATCTACCATACTGTCCTTCAAGATCTTTATTTGGCCTTGCCATTCTGAATTAAAGGCATCGTTTTCCTTTTTAATTTCACTTGTGATTTCCCCTTTAAACTCTTTTAACTTATCCCCAAACTTAGTGTCAAACCCTTGAAATTTATTATTCATTGTTTCTTCTAAACTCACTCTGAGTCCATTTGACCCCTTTTTCATTCCCTCAATTTCAGCCTTCACTTCATCGTTCATTCTTACACATTTATCCTCCATAGCTTCTAGTTTAGTTCCCATGTTATCACTATTTGTTTTTAGTGACTCTAAACTTTTATTTATGGATCCTAAATCCCTTTTATTTTCACTCTGTTGGCTATCCAACTTATTCAAACTCTCATTTTGGAGGCCCAATGTATTGTCTATCGTCCCCAATTTGTTGTTTATGGCCTCCAAGAGCTGTTGCATTTCTTCACTCAATGCCATCTTATTAGAATATAGTGGGCTACTCATGCTACATCGTTGATACATGCTTGAGAGATGGTAATCTGAAACTTTGTGTCCCAATTTCTTTAAAAATTTACTTTGGTACGGGTTTTTACTACACCGTACCCTTTTGATATTCTTCTTCAAACTCAAAGACCTTTATGGAAGCATTTAAAATTCAAAATTTCGAAAAAACATTTTTTTTTTCAAAAAAAAAATGAAAATTTTGATTTTTCGAGAAAACTCGGGTTTTCCCTAGGAAAACTCAGCCCTGCGTACTGGGCGCCATGAATATGTCTGGTAGGGGGGTCGTTTAATCCAGGGCTGCTCGATGTGAGTTCCTAGGGACCCATGCGGTCAGTTAACATTATACGTTGTAGCTACTCCTATCATTACTTTACTTTTACATGAATCGACCGTCTTTAGTGTTCCTCTAATTATTAATCCAAGCACAGTACTTCTATTCAGCCCCCTGTGCCCTTGCAGCAAGAAATATGCAAATCACAGTATGCCAGCATTGCTCAATTCGGGATTTTCGGGGCTGCGGTAAGTTCTTCCACTCTGTGACTTATATATTTTGGATTAAATAGAGGATACACTTGCAAAAATAACAACAAAATCAACTCCTATTTTAACACATTTAATTAATCAAAATTATGGCGCTACAAACAATAAAACAATTAAATTACTGACCAATATCTTTCTACTTGTTCAAAGTGAACAAGGAATAACATAAGAATAAAACAAATATTAGATTAAAACACATGGTTTTCTTTAAAACCACGATTATTTTCACTTCCATAAAGTACCTATCTTAAAGTTCCATATAACTATGAGCTTCTTTGGCTCGATACTTTTCCATAATAATGGTGTCATACTTTTGTACACCTCAAGAACTATTTTTATCTTTTCTTATCATCAAAACAAATATATAATTACATTTAAAATTACATGTTAATTATCTACTTCAATATTTGGGCACTTCACATGTTCTCAGCATTTACCACCTCTCTCAAGTTTTGCAATTCCACTACGGTGATCGGGAAACTACCTGTGTACTCCAGAGTTATAAAGATTACTTGACAAAGTCAAAAACTATGATTACTCCCGAAATCTAGTTATCTTCACAAAACTCGTGGATTCCTTATTTCCATACAACATTACAATAGGGATTTTTATTTATTCATTTGTCCTATAGGACCATTATCACATAAGAAAACTACGATCTGAACTGGCAAGCGATAATATCAATCTACAAGGACCTCGGTTCAACGCCCGGGTCATTAACAACTTTGAAACACTCACGGTGTATTCAGCACTTCTTACAAACAGCCTTTTCCCCAACCCTCATGCGGCGAGGGTCTGGTCAATTACTTGAGCGTGATTTATGACAGGGAAGGCGGCTCCCTGTCTAGCCTACAGTTGGAGCTCTCTTCAATGCTTTAAAAACAAACATTCCTTTCTTTTTCAGTTCTATGGAGAGACCTGGCATTCTACTCCTCGTTTTACTTTCAACAATATTATCGGGCTCATAAACCACTTTCGTAATCTTGGCATTTATTAATTATGAAGGGTCCTCGTTGATTGGGAAGAGTAATACACATTCTACGACGAATAATAAGGGGCTTAAACAACAAGAGGATTCTAGGTTCGAATCTCTTAACATGCCTCGGGAACCATTTCCACATTGGAGGACTTATACAAGACGCGATTTAGAGTCGGCCGTGGCATATATGACATACGCTCAATAATACCATACATTTGCTCCCTTTTATATAATAACACACACATGGCATCGTGATCTACGTCACAATTAGAGGACTTACAACATATCTCAATTCAATACCATCAACTACCCCTCATAAGTAAATTACCAAGTACATTTAAATTCTACGCATTCCTAGCGTGACCTTTTATTTAATTGCGTTCCATTGCGCTACACTTTACTTTACGGCCTAATGCCTTCCAAAGAACTGATAAATTTCATAGTAACAATTGGTACATATCTCAATTTTTATATTTATCTTTTCCGTTGACAATAAATCGCTCCATTTTTAAGAACATGCATTCACATCATGTCTTATACATTTGTTAAGGCTCCAACGCTCTTTATTTTTGTATCCTTCAGTTTAATCTTTATTTAGATTTCTTTACCTTGTTATTATTTTTTATTATTCACATCATGTCTTCATTCCTTACAAAAGCTCAAAAGCTATTTCTTTCATATAATTCAAATTTACCTTTATTTAAATATCTTTGTTATAATTATTATTATTACGCTTGCTTTTATAACATTCGTCAAATACACTGACATTTTATTCCATGCATTTCCTCTACAGGATTTATTCTTTCACATAATTATTTATTATTTCTCAAAACTTTATTTTTGTTCAGATCGCGTTCTTATTTAGTTATTATTCATTTAAAAACATCCCTTTTACTCAAAACTCCGGTGGAATTGTACACAAAAAAAAATTCCCGACACCAAAACATAATGAAAATCTTTACTCACATGTCTAAGGTAGTTTTCTGACCTTTATTCTCGTTCGATGTGTCATTTTGGCCCATCTTCTTGACCTACTCCATATTGTACAAATTCATCTCATGTACAAACATTTCTTGACACATATTCAATACATTTAACACTGACAACATTTTTATACACTGGTGTATCCGTTTAGAACACACAATAAAACACTAAAAAAATATATTACTTTTAACACACGATCTGGATATATTTACACTTCACAACTTTTGATCACTAGGCTGTCTTTTTCTAGCCTATCACTCGTGACCTCAATCTCCCGTCTCCAAGGGTGAAATTTATTCAATGTCGGCTTCCTATCCTGCAGAATACGAAAGTCTCGAATCATCTACTTTTTCCCTGGAATAACAATTCTTCGAATCCTGTTCCTGATGATCGGCTATTTCTCTAGCTTGAACGGCTCCCCTTTTAGATCTGGTTTATCGATCCTAGTGAAAGTCTGTTCTGATCGAGGTCCCCTCGATAACCTATCGATGACCTATGGATTTTTTTAGCAACTAATACTTCTCGAGTCTTAGTGCTTTAGAATAGTTCGTCTGCTTTCTTGAGACAATGTCTATATTTTCCGTTCTTCTTTGTTTATTCGGTTCTCGCACTTTAAATTTTCTGGAATACGTTGCGAACCTTACTCTGTTTTTCCCTGTTCGGGTTCTTTAAAATTTGATAAACTGTTTATCTCGCTGTTCCGGTACTTCCGTAACGTTATGATACTTTTGGTCGTTTACTGAAGGACCTATCGCCTGAATCCTAAGTTCGCAGCCTGCTTTAACTGTATTTTATGAACTTTTACGGTAGACTTTGTACTTTCGGACCTAAATCCTTTAACTAGGATTTTCCTAATTTTTCAACACGGCGATACTTTAATATTTCTTCTTTGCAACTCCTTATGGAGGCACTCAAGTTAGTGGTACTGCGACGCCCGTGGCTGTCGGATATTAATTCTGCGGTGTAATACAGCGTTTCTCCCCTCAAGGAGTACTGGTAAACTGCCTTTGATGTCTGATACAGCGTAACGCCCCTCTCGGACGGTCGGAGTAACTGCACTGCCTTGATACAGCGTAACGCCTCCCTGGGCTATCGAAAACTGCATGATTGGCTTGGTGAGGCCAGGGTTTTTATACCTTTTAGTAAAAAAAAAATCCTAGTCCTTTTCGTGACCAACTTTTGAACTAATTGTCGTACAATTATAAAAATTATATCTCCAGAAAGCTCGTCTTCCAAACGTAAAATGATCTTCCTGTGCAGGAAATCGATCGTGCATTTCCGAGATATTAATTAATTTTTCGTCTTCAACTGTGTGGGTGGTGCCGTTCATTTTTAATTCTCCCACTCCTTGGGTCCCGGTGAATTCCCAATGACGTATGCTGCATTTGCACTTTTCTCCTGGACTATTATTAACGGGTTTTTCTTTACACAAAAATCTTTAATCCGAAATGATTCACCGTACTGTGTTTGTTTACTTATTTTTATACTCGTAAACGGGTTAAATTTAATTATTCTTGTTCTGACTCAGCGGCGAGGTTGCCATTTTCCTGCAACGTAAGAGCAATTTCCGAGTCAAGCTTCTTCGTCTTACAGTCCAAATTTTCCACTCGTTCTATTTATATCCATGACTGGCTCCTTATAAATGTCAAGAGGCATGAGCTCATCTTATGAACACCTGGCCCTGCAGCTTGCGCAAGGTTAGACTAGAATCCTGGCTTAAAATCTCTCTCCGTTCCCTTAGAAACTGTATGATTCTTTCATTCCTTTCACAAAATACATGGATTCGACCCCTCTTTGAAGCCTATGGTATATGGGTTCAGTATACCGGTACGATACCGGTATAAACTTTCTTTGATTATGTGTACCTTAAAACATGACAGTTTCATAAGCTTTCAACCTTAAAAAAAAGACATGAATCAAAGTCTATAAGCAAGGGGACCAAGTGAATATTTAAATCTCTATTTATGATTTAAGTCTTATGGAGATATATTTATCAATATAGGCCTACAATACTCAAGTAATTGTAATCTTTCGGAGGAAGCATGCTGACTGATATTCATTATTTGAATAATAAAGCGTGTTAGAATTTTGTTATTACCGCTGTATTAATTCTTCCTTCCTCCCGGTAGGTTTAGCGCCTCTGGTCCGTAGCTCATTTTGCAGCTGTTTAACGCTTAAACGCTGAAAATCGTCCATAATATATTAGGAGATATAGCTATAGAATTAATCAATGTAGTCTTGGAGTAAAATTAGAGAAGATAAAATTTACTTCAGCTTAGAAAACTCGGTCACAATTTAAGAATTTATACATTCCTCGCAACTGACTGGGAGAAACATAAGACGATCGCCTTGCGCTTACCCAGTACTACACGAGCACTATCTATCGCGAACTATCTCCGGCTACATCCCTATTAGGTAAGTAGACCTAATATGCCACCCACAAGGCCTTGCCTTACGTGGTATAGCTTACATGTATTCTTCCCTGACTCGGCTGAATTTGATATTCATCACGTAGATCTAAGAATGTACATTTTTAGACTAATATGTTTACTTAGATAATAGTCAGAAATAGACTAAAGTTACGATATGATGAAGATTGTACATATTCATAGGCGTAATTACGGGGTGGCAAGGGGTGGCAGTTGCCCCCCCAGAATTCCCAAACCCCACTTTTTGCCTACAAACAAGTAAAAAATTAGTTTATAAACTTGGTACTGCCCCCGTAATTGAATTATGTAGAGACCACGGTGGCTATATTTGAAATTATATGGAGAGTTATGGCTGTCATAGTTATGACGTGGGTAGTCATGACGTAAGCACGGATGACGCAAATGTTATGCCAGCAAGCTACTTGAGCTGAGATTCTCAGTGACGTCAGCATTTTAGTCCAGAATGTTCCAAGATTTACGACGCAGTCGCAGGAAACGAGGAATTCTGCTGAGGAAGAAACTATGCTATTGGAGGAGAGGCATGAACCAATGAACGATAGTTTCAAGGAAGACGGAGATTGCTGAAACTATGGTATTTTTATTATTTTTGGAATGCAGAATTGTGGAAATCCATTTGCAATAAAAGCATTGATTTGGAATTTTGGTGAAATTTATTTTCAGTTTTTGAATTTTGAAAATCCGTCATGTATTAACGAAGTTGGAAATTCTAGCGATGACGCAGTATCACGCTTTGGAAGGGATGGAAACGCCCCTCGAGAAGTTAATAAAAGGGCTTGCGCAGAAGAGAGGAGCCTCTTTCCTTCTCTGATCATTCTGAGATCTCATTCTCAGATCATCGAAGTATATCGTGAAAGTTCTTTTCTTATACATTCAATATAGTGAGACGTCGAAGTGAACAGCAGTGAAAAGAATCGTTTTTATAACGCGTGGCGAGGCCACTATGTTAACGAGATCCAGGTCAAACTAGGTGAAGTTGAAACGGACCTTAGAAAGCTTCTACAAGTTTAGCTTCGAACAGTTAGCGGTCACCGATAAGATAATTATATTGTGCAGTGCTACATGCAGTTATAGAGAAAAGCTGAACAATTTCGACCGATTAGTTTAAAAGATATTAGCAGTTTTATACGACTGACAAAAGTGATTATCTCGCCACAAGAGAAGCACTTTTGTTTAGCCAGAATCAACGCAAGGCTGACGCTGCGAGTGGAGTAGAAAGACTTCAGATTGCTTGGTTACACAACGATACCAGTATAATGGAGCAATTGAATACGGCAGTTTGTTCTTCTGACACTACAACCGAAGAGCAAATGGAAGGCTAAAAGGGCTTATTGCAATTGGGACATACTTCAACGGAGTAAGATAGCGACATGGAACTTCGCTAATTGCTATTCCACACAAGAGCGAACATGCGGTGAATACCATCTACACCCATGTTTCGTAATTAAAGGCTGAATACCATCGAACAGCCATAGAAACAATTTCATACTCTGAATATGAATAATTTCTTCGGAAATTTCTACAAAACTTCATGACGATTGTCTACTGGAACTTCAGGGAATTTTTCAAGAGAGGTCAGGGATATCCCGACTCACAAAGAAGATTATTGCCGGAAGGATGTCTATTC
Organism: Meconema thalassinum; assembly: GCA_946902985.2. Classification (NCBI taxonomy): domain Eukaryota; kingdom Metazoa; phylum Arthropoda; class Insecta; order Orthoptera; family Tettigoniidae; genus Meconema; species Meconema thalassinum. Next base: position 200,409,019 of record OX336395.1, read on the forward strand.
GTCTTCGAGGAGCAGAGCGATTTCCGGAGAAGGAAGCAGTTCGATTCTCCGAGGGTGCTATTTCCTATTTCGAGGATGGAGCTCAACTTTAACGTGGTGAAATGGATCCATCAGCAGTCTTCTTTGGGGAATTTTCCTCTGGAACGTCAATCGGCAGATAAGGTAGTCGTGAACGTTTATTGTATTTGAGTTTACTAATAATGTTTGAGCAACCATTTTTCCCATATTTTTATCCTCATGTTATTTTGCCCTATTTTCTTGTTGAGATTCTTATTCTCAGTACACCTTGATGAGTTTTGCATTTTTCGACGATTTATTAAGACATTGTTATGTCATGGGCATAGTTAACGATTTTGAATCAGTTGAGACTGATATTTAGAATATTCAGTAATTAATATTTTTTTTGTAGTCACGATTTGACTGTAAGTTAATGATTTTTATGGCAGATTTAAATTCAGACAGCGTGTCATTTTATTAAAGTAATTCTACCCCAGTTTAATTACTTTGAACAATTTTCTGTCATCATCAAGAAGGAAGAACATTTAAATGATTTTAGAGCGTTAAAATCTCTTACGTTGTCGACGATCTCGGAAATACTAGTCGTTATTTGTATTGATTGCAACACAGACATTTATCGTCAGTTATGAATGAACATTGCACCATAGACACTTTTGTGAAAGAGTAACGTTAATAATGAATTATTGAATGCATTAAAGTCAAGTACTTTTGTTAGGAGTTTTCTCAATTAGAGATTTATAGAACGATGTTTGCATTCCCCAGTCTAATTGGATTCTATTCGACTACTTTGCATTTTAGTCGCACTTTATTTGAAGATAGTATTATTATACTACAATTTCTTTTAAGATGTTAATCTTAAATTTTGATAGACCAGACAGGCGTATATAAGCGTATTCACTATTAAATTTGTTTGTGATTGGCAAGTTTTGACTTCATTTCGGTTCATGAATGAAATCCACGAAGGTTAAAGAAAAACAGTTTTGAAACAATTAATGATTATAAAAATTTTTAAGTGGAACTATGAATGTATAATCGCTAGTGCAGCGCGTGTTGAAAGTCGCTGAGGTATAATGCCCTTGAATATGAAGGAAGTTCCCACAGGAATAAATGTTAAAGAATTATTTGTGGAAGTTTTGTAAGTAATGTGGAAGTTTTAAATGCCATATAGATTAATATATGATGATTTTGGGCATATTTTTAATGCAGATTGTGCATTAACTTGTTAGCGAAGGATTTTCCGCTGGAGTAAGATTGTTATAGTTCGTTGAAAATTAATCAAGTGAGTTACTGTTATAATTAACACGAGTTTTGAAAGAATTTGAGATAAGATTTTGAATGAAGGTTGCCGTCACAGATCATTATTAAAACCTTTATTAAACCAGATTGTGACATTAACATGTATAACTAACCTTCATTGGTCGATTATATTAAACAGGATTATAAAATTATCAACCGAATGAACATGTGGCTAATGTATTTATTAAATTAATAATTTAAACAATTTAAGTGTTAATATTGTAAATAATTGTTGTAAATATTTTTGAAAATAATGTGAAACGAGAGTGATGTTAAAGGCGTGCTTATAATATTTTTATTGCCTTTGACAAATATTATAAACAATTTCTAATTGTTATAAATAATTTTGTGATTTTATTATAAACATTTAAGAGCTAATTAAACATTTGGATTGAAGTTAACAAGTTTAAGAAATTAATATAATGATCCAATAGGATGTGTGCAAAGTACTTGAAAGATTTGCGTAAATATAATGTGAGTTGTCTTATAGACATTTAAAAGCTTGAGAGTGCAGGCTGTATTCTTACGTAACTTAGCACGTGAGAAGGGAGTGCATTTGACCAGGATGCAACAGGCTGGAAGGTAGCCCGCAGCTGTGCCAACATATGGTTCTCAGGGAGTGAGGTCGTACACACTCTGGCCTTGCGACTATAAATATCATTCTCTTGTTTATTAAAAGGAAACCAAATGCTCTATATATGTCACACCCTGACGTCCTTTTCCAATCCAATAGTGTTATGAATATTACGTTATTTGGAGCTCTTGGGAGCTAAAATGTTTTACATCATATTGTATGATAATTTTTGCAAGTCCTACTGGAGGACGTAGTCAGATTGACTTGGGCTACTGATAGCCACGTTGATTTTGTTGTGTTATCAAAATCAGACCCTTTATTAGAAATAAAGCTTTTGTACAGTTCAAAGTTCTCGTCTTCGTTTCTGGTTCATTTTTAAATGTCATGGTGGAGGTTATTGTGTGAACAGACTTTTAGTGATCCTGTTGTCAACTCAAACCCCGAGATAATTAAGAGGTAAGTAACGGTAAGTATGAACCCCCGTCTATTTTGGTGTGTTCCACAATGATTTCCTGTGAATTTCTGTGCTCTTATCTCGATAGTATCTGTCAGTGCCATTTTCATTGATGTAACTGTGCCGGTGCGATTGATAATTGGCAATCCGATTGAGGGGGCGGATATCTGACAGCCTACTATCCAGGTAAACGGGGACAGAAAGATTGGCGACCCAAGAACGTGGGGCTGAGTCAACAGAAAGATTGGCAAACCTAAAACGTTGGAGCGCGAATTCGACAAAACTGGATCACCAGGTTGAACAATAGAAAGATTCGCACCTAAAACGTGAGGTTCGATTAGACTCAAATAAAGAGGTTGATTCTTTGTTAGATGTCTAGGCCAATTGTAGTATTTAAGAGTGTGATTATATAGGAATTAAATGTTGTATTGTATTAGGAAAATTACACTCAGAAAAGATCAGATCTTATACAACTTGAGAAAGGTTAAATGGGCAGGAAACTTAGGAAAATCGCCTATAATCTGGAATCTTATTTTATTTGACCGGCTTATGACATTTTAGTCATATTAAAGATAAAATTAAATTATTTGGATTGTAAATGTAAATTATTTGTGTTAGGATATTTTAAAATGAGCCAGAGAAATTTGAACATGTGCTTGAGTTTGTTTCAACATGAAGTATCTTCGAAGGTTAATTATAAGGTAGTTATAAGTTAGATTTAGGACAGAAAATTGATCAAAAATTATATATGGTGAAAAGTGTTGCTCAAATGTTGTTATTTTGCTCTTTTGATGTATGTCCCTACAGCAATCCATTTTTGAATAATATTGTAATGGCAGATGAAAGTTTGAGGTTGATGCTAGAGGAGATGTCTGCTAACTTGAAAGCTAGCATGAACAATAGTATGAAACAGATGCTGAATGAAAGCATGAAGGAGAATAATAGTCGAATGGAGGAGAATGTTAGTAATTTGTCTGCTAATTTAAATGCAAGGATGGAGGAGAATGCTAGTAATATGTCTGCTAATTTGAATAGTAGTATGAAGGAGATGGAAGCTAGGAATAATAGTCGAATGGAGGAGAATATGAAGGTTCTTCATACTAGTGCTGCTAATTTGGAGGATAATATGTCGCGTTTACAGATTAATACCCTAGGAATTGAAAATACTGTAAGTGACATCCGCACAAATGTGTCTGATGTTAAAAATGATGTGTCTAAGGTACAGAAAGACCTTACAATGTTAAATTTAGATGTAGCTAATGTCCGAGGGGATATTTCTTGTGCTAGAGCCGAAGTAGTTGTTGTCAAAAACGATGTAGCGACTGTCCAAGACAAGGTCGAGGAAGTCCAAAAAGAAATTCAAAAAGCTAGAACTGATGTATCTAATGTTCAGGTAGACATTAATAACATTCATGCGGATATAACTGAGGTGCAAAGTGACATAACTAAGATTCAGGTAGAGGTCAACACAGTTTTCGTAGATATGACTAAAGTCCAAACTGATGTAAATAAAGTCAGGGAAGACATCGAAAACTCAAAAACTCTTTGTACGCGTAATATAACTGCATTAGCGACTAGGTTAGTCGATGAATCAGTTAGAACAACAACGTCTTTAGCAGAGTTGAAGTATGATGTAGAGGTCATGAGAACACAGGTATTAGACCACAATAGAGTATTAAAAGAGGATATCGAAGTAGACATAGCCGAAATGTTAACAGCAAACGTAGCGGTATGGAAAGACGAGTGGAATAAGTCAAGTGGGGAACATGTAACCCAAATTCAGGAAAGGATTGAAAGAAAACTTGCCAGTACGCAGATAGAAATTAACAATGAAGTAGTACAGATTAGGAAAGATTTAAGCGTCAGGATAAATTCATTATCCGAAAAACAAGTTGACGATAGAACACAACTAGATCAGGATATGCAAACTTTAAAATCTACATTAGAGGATCAAATTCATAAAGTTGTCTCGGATGTAAATGAAACGACGAGTAAACTGAAAAATTTGAAGTTAGGAGAGGCTAGTTTAATGGAGAACTACAAAGAAGAGATAGTCAAGAAAGTCTTAACAGAAATCACCGACAAGGATACAGAAGGCTTAGCTTGCGAATTGAATAGGAAGTATACCAGAAGATGTCACCTAGAGCCAGAAGAAAGAGACGTGACTCCTGAAGAACGTGTATCCAGATTCAGAGAGGAGGATGACGAGAGGAATATGGAACCTGAGTGGGATTATCGAGATAGTGGGAAAAACTATCCGGATTCATATCCGAGGAACGTGACGGTCATCAGGAATTTCGAGGACAAACCACAAAAATTCAGTAACACTGATAGTTTGACACCTATAGAGTATGTAAGGAATCTCAAAGATTATTTCATCGAAGCTCACATTCCCAGAGAGAGAGAGATGAAGATAGTAGAGAGATATCTGATTGGAGGACCCCTTGAATGGTTTCGCGCATTTAGATACACATTCAGTAACTTTGACGAGTTTGCAGAGGCATTAATCAAACGATTTTGGTCCATAGAAGCGCAGAATTCGTTAAGAGCGGAGGTGTATTCAAGAAAATACTCAGGTACTCTTCCAACGAGGTACGCTGATTTCTTTACGAGTCAGTTGTCCCGCTTGAGATTTTTGCAACCCCCATTGTCCACGGAGCAACTAATAGATGCGATTTCTCGTATGCTGCCAGTTGAGGTGAGGAGACTTATAATTTCGTCCAACATCAGGGATTTATCCAGCATGGATGAATTACTGAGAAGATTAGACTACACAAGTCCAATGCCTAACGTAGTCCAGAAAGGTCAAAGGCAGGAGTATAAAGAAATCAATACGGTATACATGGACCAAGTCCAACAAACTGACAAGCCAGAGGAGGAGAAAACTGACAATGTAGGTCCTCACAGGAATAATCAGTTTAGAAATTACAGATCACAAGGTTACCGACCGTATCAACAGAGAAGAGGTTGGAACTACAACCGAGGAAACTACAATGGAAGAGGCAGATATTACAACAATAATGGGTATAACCGTAACTATAATAGGAATAACCAAAACCAAAATAGAAACCAGAATACCCAAGGTCAGGTTATGACACCCGATCAGTATCAGCAAAGAGAAAAGGAAAGCCAGCAATACTTAAAAGAATTAAGGGATAAAGAAGCTGACAATCAAAAGAAAAGGCAGGATGTTGTAATCGATCCTGGACCTTCTACGAGCCAACAGAATTTTGAGGTCGGTAACACAAAAAAAAAAAAAAACGCCGATTTCTCAACGTCAGTGAGAACCTGTAAATACATTGCCACACCACACCTGATTACGATTAATGAGATATACGAAGTTACCGATGAAGATTTACTAGAAGAGAGGGGTATTGTTAAAGAGGAAAGACCATGTGCCTTACCTATTATTGCTGTACGGATAGATGGACAGCAGTACAAAGCCCTGATGGATACTGGTGCTATTATTTCCATCATTTCAGAGGAATGTTATCAAAGTCTGCTAAGAGGAGAGAATATGACAGTTCTACCTGTTTCTACCGTCAAAGTGAGAGGGATATTCCAAGATAAGGCAGTGAAATGCAAGATTCAAGTGTTATTGAACTTTGAGATCAATGGAAGGAATTATGAACAGATCTTCATTGTGGTGAGCAAGATCAATTTTGATATGGTGCTTGGAATCGATTTTATATCGAAGGTCGGAGCTATTATTGACATGAAGAACAGAAGTATTAGCTTTAATGATGGGTACATAATCACAGAAGAGATAGAAGAACAGGACGTGAAAAACAGTCTGGAAATAGACCTTAGGGAAGAAATTTTGAATACAATAATTAATGAAGTAGAAAATTTAGAAGAAATACCCAGTAGAAAAACTGAAGGATTTGAAGAAATTCAGGGGGAATTTGAGGATCTGATAAAGGAATTCCAAGATATTTTCGATGAAAAGCCTGGATTGATTAAGGATTATAAGTACAAGATAAGACTGACAGATGAAACCCCTTACCAGAAGAGAATATACCCCATTCCTGAGAAATACTATCAAGAAGTACGAGGGTTAATCAGAAAAATGGAGGTAGACGGGATTATTAGAAAACAGGCGTCGTCTTATATAAACCCCATCACAGTAGTGAAGAAAAGTAATGGTCAGATACGTCTTTGTCTCGATGCCAGGACCATCAACTTGAAGATTCTTCCAGAAAATGACAGACCACCCAAGATTAGAGATCTGCTTCGGAAATTCAAAGGGAGAGCTTGTTTCAGCGTTCTTGACTTGACGTCTTCATTTTATCAAGTTCAATTAGAAGAGGATAGTATGCAGTACACTGGATTCCTATTTGACCAGACGTCATGGGTCTTTGCCAGAATGCCTTTTGGAATGGTTAACAGTGGACCAGCACTTATTCGAGCACTTGATAGTAAGCTCACTGACGAGGTGAAAGAAAATGTAATCTGCTACATTGACGATTTAATCGTATCTTCACCCAATGCCGCAGAACATTTGGTGCACTTGAGAAAGTTGTTCGAGAATTTAAGGGAGGCCAACATAAAGGTGAACTTTGGAAAATGTCAATTCTTGAAGAAGGAGATAAATTATTTGGGGCATACTATTGATAAAGATGGATATCATCCAAACATGAAAAAAGTAGATGCGATCACGAGATTTCCAAAGCCAACTAAGGTAAAACAAGTCAGAGAATTTGTAGGTGCATGCCAATTTATTAGCAGCCACTGCCCAAGATACACGGAAATTATGGCTCCTCTGTATGACTTACTCAAGAAGAACAACAGATGGAAATGGAGTACCGCTGCAGACGAGGCTTTTGAGAAAGCAAAAGAGATGCTCAAAAATAATGTGAAACTGGAGTACCCCGACTTTGAGAAGGTGTTCTATATTGAGTCTGATGCATCGAGAATAGGCATTAGTGCAGTCTTATACCAGAAAGACGAGGCAGGCAACAAGCACTACATTGCGTTCACTAGTCGGAAGTTGAAAAAGCACGAGGAAAACTACTTCACGACAGAGCTTGAAGCATTAGCTTTTGTGACAGCTTTACAAGCCTGGAAGAAAATCCTGCTGGGACATAAGGTCATCATTATTACTGACCATAAAGCACTACAGTTTATGTTGCAAACTGACATGTCAAGTGATAGATTGACACGTTGGGCTTTGTTCACCCAACAGTTTAACGCTACTATCGTCCACCAGCCTGGGAAAGATAACTTACTGGCTGATGCTCTATCACGTAACCCTATTAAAAATGTGCAGATACACCATGTACAATTGGAGCAAGAAGATGAAGAAACCGTTAGGAGGTTAGCCCGAATCGGTGTGTCACAGAAGAGACACGCTCCAATAAGGAAAATGTACAGGTTCCTCAAGGGTTACATGGACAATACAGATGTTGACTATGAGGCTACACGGAGAAATTCACGACACTTTGTCTTGAGTGGAGACATCGTATGCAAGTATGCAGACTCTGCGCATACAAAACTCCGAATAGTCGTGCCACCTAAACTTGTTGTCAATTTAGTGTGGGTAGCTCATCACGCAACTGGACAAGCCGGTTTAGATAAGACTCTTAATACACTTAAAGAGAGATTTATCTGGACTAACATGCGTTCCAGCATTGCCAAGGTCATTAGATCCTGTGACAAATGTCAAAGAGCAAAGTATGCTTCTGCTTTATTAAAGGGAAAACCGAAGGCGATGATTCCTTCTAAGCCAAACGAACTCATGGCGACGGATATATTTGGCCCCTGTCCGAAGGGATACCAGGGTAACCAGTACTTGTTGGTGACCGTGGATGTTTTCTCAAAATTTGTTACAATGAGTCCCATGCAGAAAGCTAACACGAGGAACGTAGTAAGCAGACTGGAAAATGCTGTATTTCCTAAAGCTGGTATACCGGAATATCTACTGTCAGATCATGGAACGCAGTTTACGTCCGTGGAATTTGCAGCGGATATGGAAAGACTTGGCATTAAGCACTTATTTTCAAGCGTGCGTTACCCTGAATCGAATTCCTCAGAAAGATATATGGCTGAATTTTCGAAATTCTGTCGAATTTTCTGTCCAAATGATCATTCTGGTTGGGTGAGATTTGTACCCCTTATTGAGGAATGTCTGAACTCTACAGTGCAGGAGAGCACAGGAGAAGTGCCAATGCGACTTCATCTAGGAAGAAACCCAGAAAGGCCGTGGGATAATCTTTTCAACCACATACCGAGAGATCCCGACATAGGAAGACAGCAGAGGATTGACAAGGCAAAGGAACAACTCCAGAAAGCAGCAGAGAAACGATTGAAGAGAGTAGCTGGAAAACGTTTTGGTACACCTTTTCAAGTTGGAAATCTTGTATTATTACGCAGACCTGTCAAGGCTGATATGACCAAGAAAATCTACCCCAAATTTGGATTAGTGTTCCTGGGGCCGTTTAGGATTACAAACGCTTATGGAAACAACTGTTATGAACTCTACGATGATGAGAATAATGTCGTTTACGGCAAGTTCAATGCTGGAAATTTAAAAAGATACTATCCTAGAGTAAGCCAGTAATAATTCAATTTCGTGTTCAAGAGAGTTGAGAAACTTGTAACATTGAGTTTAAAAACAATTTGCAACTGTTTTTAAAACGTGGTGAGAGGAGAATGCCCCCGTAATTGAATTATGTAGAGACCACGGTGGCTATATTTGAAATTATATGGAGAGTTATGGCTGTCATAGTTATGACGTGGGTAGTCATGACGTAAGCACGGATGACGCAAATGTTATGCCAGCAAGCTACTTGAGCTGAGATTCTCAGTGACGTCAGCATTTTAGTCCAGAATGTTCCAAGATTTACGACGCAGTCGCAGGAAACGAGGAATTCTGCTGAGGAAGAAACTATGCTATTGGAGGAGAGGCATGAACCAATGAACGATAGTTTCAAGGAAGACGGAGATTGCTGAAACTATGGTATTTTTATTATTTTTGGAATGCAGAATTGTGGAAATCCATTTGCAATAAAAGCATTGATTTGGAATTTTGGTGAAATTTATTTTCAGTTTTTGAATTTTGAAAATCCGTCATGTATTAACGAAGTTGGAAATTCTAGCGATGACGCAGTATCACGCTTTGGAAGGGATGGAAACGCCCCTCGAGAAGTTAATAAAAGGGCTTGCGCAGAAGAGAGGAGCCTCTTTCCTTCTCTGATCATTCTGAGATCTCATTCTCAGATCATCGAAGTATATCGTGAAAGTTCTTTTCTTATACATTCAATATAGTGAGACGTCGAAGTGAACAGCAGTGAAAAGAATCGTTTTTATAACGCGTGGCGAGGCCACTATGTTAACGAGATCCAGGTCAAACTAGGTGAAGTTGAAACGGACCTTAGAAAGCTTCTACAAGTTTAGCTTCGAACAGTTAGCGGTCACCGATAAGATAATTATATTGTGCAGTGCTACATGCAGTTATAGAGAAAAGCTGAACAATTTCGACCGATTAGTTTAAAAGATATTAGCAGTTTTATACGACTGACAAAAGTGATTATCTCGCCACAAGAGAAGCACTTTTGTTTAGCCAGAATCAACGCAAGGCTGACGCTGCGAGTGGAGTAGAAAGACTCCAGATTGCTTGGTTACACAACGATACCAGTATAATGGAGCAATTGAATACGGCAGTTTGTTCTTCTGACACTACAACCGAAGAGCAAATGGAAGGCTAAAAGGGCTTATTGCAATTGGGACATACTTCAACGGAGTAAGATAGCGACATGGAACTTCGCTAATTGCTATTCCACACAAGAGCGAGCATGCGGTGAATACCATCTACACCCATGTTTCGTAATTAAAGGCTGAATACCATCGAACAGCCATAGAAACAATTTCATACTCTGAATATGAATAATTTCTTCGGAAATTTCTACAAAACTTCATGACGATTGTCTACTGGAACTTCAGGGAATTTTTCAAGAGAGGTCAGGGATATCCCGACTCACAAAGAAGATTATTGCCGGAAGGATGTCTATTCGTCTTCGAGGAGCAGAGCGATTTCCGGAGAAGGAAGCAGTTCGATTCTCCGAGGGTGCTATTTCCTATTTCGAGGATGGAGCTCAACTTTAACGTGGTGAAATGGATCCATCAGCAGTCTTCTTTGGGGAATTTTCCTCTGGAACGTCAATCGGCAGATAAGGTAGTCGTGAACGTTTATTGTATTTGAGTTTACTAATAATGTTTGAGCAACCATTTTTCCCATATTTTTATCCTCATGTTATTTTGCCCTATTTTCTTGTTGAGATTCTTATTCTCAGTACACCTTGATGAGTTTTGCATTTTTCGACGATTTATTAAGACATTGTTATGTCATGGGCATAGTTAACGATTTGAATCAGTTGAGACTGATATTTAGAATATTCAGTAATTAATATTTTTTTTGTAGTCACGATTTGACTGTAAGTTAATGATTTTTATGGCAGATTTAAATTCAGACAGCGTGTCATTTTATTAAAGTAATTCTACCCCAGTTTAATTACTTTGAACAATTTTCTGTCATCATCAAGAAGGAAGAACATTTAAATGATTTTAGAGCGTTAAAATCTCTTACGTTGTCGACGATCTCGGAAATACTAGTCGTTATTTGTATTGATTGCAACACAGACATTTATCGTCAGTTATGAATGAACATTGCACCATAGACACTTTTGTGAAAGAGTAACGTTAATAATGAATTATTGAATGCATTAAAGTCAAGTACTTTTGTTAGGAGTTTTCTCAATTAGAGATTTATAGAACGATGTTTGCATTCCCCAGTCTAATTGGATTCTATTCGACTACTTTGCATTTTAGTCGCACTTTATTTGAAGATAGTATTATTATACTACAATTTCTTTTAAGATGTTAATCTTAAATTTTGATAGACCAGACAGGCGTATATAAGCGTATTCACTATTAAATTTGTTTGTGATTGGCAAGTTTTGACTTCATTTCGGTTCATGAATGAAATCCACGAAGGTTAAAGAAAAACAGTTTTGAAACAATTAATGATTATAAAAATTTTTAAGTGGAACTATGAATGTATAATCGCTAGTGCAGCGCGTGTTGAAAGTCGCTGAGGTATAATGCCCTTGAATATGAAGGAAGTTCCCACAGGAATAAATGTTAAAGAATTATTTGTGGAAGTATTGTAAGTAATGTGGAAGTTTTAAATGCCATATAGATTAATATATGATGATTTTGGGCATATTTTTAATGCAGATTGTGCATTAACTTGTTAGCGAAGGATTTTCCGCTGGAGTAAGATTGTTATAGTTCGTTGAAAATTAATCAAGTGAGTTACTGTTATAATTAACACGAGTTTTGAAAGAATTTGAGATAAGATTTTGAATGAAGGTTGCCGTCACAGATCATTATTAAAACCTTTATTAAACCAGATTGTGACATTAACATGTATAACTAACCTTCATTGGTCGATTATATTAAACAGGATTATAAAATTATCAACCGAATGAACATGTGGCTAATGTATTTATTAAATTAATAATTTAAACAATTTAAGTGTTAATATTGTAAATAATTGTTGTAAATATTTTTGAAAATAATGTGAAACGAGAGTGATGTTAAAGGCGTGCTTATAATATTTTTATTGCCTTTGACAAATATTATAAACAATTTCTAATTGTTATAAATAATTTTGTGATTTTATTATAAACATTTAAGAGCTAATTAAACATTTGGATTGAAGTTAACAAGTTTAAGAAATTAATATAATGATCCAATAGGATGTGTGCAAAGTACTTGAAAGATTTGCGTAAATATAATGTGAGTTGTCTTATAGACATTTAAAAGCTTGAGAGTGCAGGCTGTATTCTTACGTAACTTAGCACGTGAGAAGGGAGTGCATTTGACCAGGATGCAACAGGCTGGAAGGTAGCCCGCAGCTGTGCCAACATATGGTTCTCAGGGAGTGAGGTCGTACACACTCTGGCCTTGCGACTATAAATATCATTCTCTTGTTTATTAAAAGGAAACCAAATGCTCTATATATGTCACACCCTGACGTCCTTTTCCAATCCAATAGTGTTATGAATATTACGTTATTTGGAGCTCTTGGGAGCTAAAATGTTTTACATCATATTGTATGATAATTTTTGCAAGTCCTACTGGAGGACGTAGTCAGATTGACTTGGGCTACTGATAGCCACGTTGATTTTGTTGTGTTATCAAAATCAGACCCTTTATTAGAAATAAAGCTTTTGTACAGTTCAAAGTTCTCGTCTTCGTTTCTGGTTCATTTTTAAATGTCATGGTGGAGGTTATTGTGTGAACAGACTTTTAGTGATCCTGTTGTCAACTCAAACCCCGAGATAATTAAGAGGTAAGTAACGGTAAGTATGAACCCCCGTCTATTTTGGTGTGTTCCACAATGATTTCCTGTGAATTTCTGTGCTCTTATCTCGATAGTATCTGTCAGTGCCATTTTCATTGATGTAACTGTGCCGGTGCGATTGATAATTGGCAATCCGATTGAGGGGGCGGATATCTGACAGCCTACTATCCAGGTAAACGGGGACAGTACAATCTTGATTTTGTTTTTAACTGTATCTCTCAGAAACAATTTAATTACCCAAACAATAATAGCTTTCATTTTCAAAATGATGGCGTAAAAAGTAATAAAACCATTTGCGTGAATAATGGGACTAAGCGATTAAGCGATATAAATGTCACTAGATGGCAACCCTGTAATATGTAATGCAAAGCAGACATCAGCTGTTGTCTGTCGTTTGCCTTTTCGAAAGAGATCTACTCGTACTATTCACCTGTAACGTGTTGCCTTCATTTTCTTGAAATTTCTAAGTGTCTTTCAGTGAACTATCTGCATCATAGGATTGGATTTCATGTACTGAGACATGGTAAGTTAAATTAATTTCAGTTCAAGTGTCTACCTATTTTATAGGTTAAGTTATAAGCCAGTTTCTCCCACAGCGCACAGAATAGTATAGTGAAGCCAGTGTCTGCAATATTGATGAGGTCTAGACTCTAGAGAAAGCAAAATCACGCGTCTGAGAACAGTCTTGAGTAAAATAAAAGACGGCCATTCACTCACACTGCGGTTTAACACGTTGACTGCGAAATTTGGCCTCATTATGTTCCCAACATGCGAACAGAGAAATGCACTAACCGCGAAAATAAAGCGCCACGAAAGTGCCGAGCGTGGGAAACTGAGACCACGCGAAATTTAAACTCGCAACAGAGTCAGCTGTCAGAGAAACATAACCTCAAACGCATAGCATAGAACAAGTCTAGTGTTGTCCAATGAGCTGTAACAAAAAATAAACAAAATATTTTTGCGTTTTTAAGTAACTTTGATATGGTTAGATTTATTTAAATGTTTTTTAAAAATCCAAACAATTTTTTTTTCTAAGACGTTGCTACTGAAAGAAAAATATTGTGTGCCTGGTTATTTTTGCAGTTTTCCACGTTATTTCCGTTCCTCCATGTTCGCATTATTTGCCTTATCATATTACAGTTATTATTTTTTGATCTTGTTCTAACGAGGGAAAAATTGCCTCAAAACATACAGTATATTTCCACCGTTCCTCATGTTGTGTGTCATATTAAGCCAGCCTTATTTTTTTGTTTATAAACTGAGTCTAATTTTCCCCTCAATTTACACTAAACCCTTTTCTTGAGGTTGATACTATGGTAAAAAAACTTGCAACTTGTAAAAAAAAATTAACTTGTAGGCCCTATACAACTTTTTATTTGCCATGAGACAGACATCTTGTAAAATTTTGAATTGTTGGTGTTTGAAAACTAGTTTAATCCCTTTCTTTTCAGGCTCAGAAGAACAAAAAGGGACAAAGTTCGTTGTTGTCTTACTTTTGCTCAGGCCCACCAAGCAAGAAGAAACAGCGTCTAGAAGATGAACCAACAGAAAAAGATTCTTTGGAACATAAGTCAGAGCCACCTCAGCCTACAGAAGAAGTGTTAGGCTCCTCATACACTCAGTCATCTACACTTACGAAGGGCAGTACTTCGAGTGAGGAAAATTTACCAAATTCCAGCTGTTCCTCTACTGCAATTGACCAATTATTGTCAATTGGACTGATCAACAAGGGTGATCCTACCCATGGTCCAGATATGGCCATATTGCATGTTAAGGAAGGATCATTTCTACCACAAGATTTCGTTTTTCCTAAAAAGGATGGAAGAAAGTTTAGGCCTGAATGGTACAAAATGTTTTCTTGGCTGGAATATAGTCCTCTAACCGATAAAGCATTCTGTTTTGTCTGTCGTGTGTTTTACAAGACGGAAAAAAATGCTGAAGGCGCTTTCACAATCAGTGGGTTTTCGAAGTGGAAGATAGCTGTAAAAGTGTTTGAAAAACATGATTGTAGTAATTTGCATAAGAATAGTATGACTAAGTTCACCTCTCTACAAGAAGCAGATAGAAGTGGTACTGTTATTGAAAAAGTTAATGAAAAGTACTCTAAAGAAGTTGAAGAAAACCGATTGTATTTAGGAGCTTTGTGTGAATCGTTAATATTTTGTGGCAGGCAATCCATTGCTCTCAGAGGACATGATGAATATGCAGAATCAAAGAACAGAGGAAACTTTTTGGAGCTGATGGAGCTTCGTTCTAAAGATAGTGATTTGATCAAGAAGTTCTACACTGAGCATCGGAAGAATTTTCAGTACACTTCAGCGACTTTCCAGAATGAGTTACTGTTCATTATTGGAGAACAAATCAAGCTGCACATTGCCAAAGAAGTTAAAGAGTCCAAAGTGTTTGCCATTATAGCTGATGAGACTCAAGACATAGGAAAGCACGAGCAAGTAGCTGTCGTTTTAAGGCATGTCAACGATAAATTACAAGTTTATGAGTCGTTTGTAGGGTTTTATCGAGCAAAAAAAACTGATGGTGAAACTCTGGCAAATGAACTAAAGAATGTTTTGATTTCACTGGATTTGAACATTAAAAATCTGCGTGCTCAGTGCTACGATGGGGGCCTCAAACATGAAGGGTCCATATAAAGGAGTGGCAGCTAGAATTATGGAAGAAACCCCAACAGCAATGTATATTCACTGCAATGCACATATATTAAATTTGTGCATTGTAAGCAGTTGTACAAGCGTAACATCAATAAGAAACACTTTTTTTTTGTGCTTCAAAGTCCTTACAACTTTATTGAGAAATCAACTCAACGACATGCTATTTTTGAACAAATTCAAAACAGTTCCAAAAGCTTTAGTGGTGGAACTGTAACATTAAAGTATTTAAGTGATACCAGATGGGCTTGCCGTGTTGAAGCAGTGCGGTCTTTGTTAGACAATTTCGAAACAACTTTGAACACTTTACAACAAATTGCACACATAGACCCTGATAGTGGTGGACAGGCCAATGCTTTGTTAAAGAGCATGGAGGATTTCAGCTTTGTGTTTGACTTGCTGTTACTGAGGAGAGTTCTTACGCAATGTGATGTACTGTCAAAAACATTACAAGCAAGCGATGTGACCTACGAAGTTGTGAAATCTGTCAAAATCAGCACAATTGAAGTCTTACAATCCTTCAGAACAGATGAATTTTTTAATAAGTTATTTAACCACTACACAGAAATCTCTGAGCACCGCGGATTCCAAGCAGCACACATGCCAAGAAGAGGGAGAATTCCATCAAACATTGGTGGTGGGGATAAAACTCCTTTTGAAACAGTGGAACAATATTACAAGGTTTCAACCCTTTGGCCAGTTATTGACATCCTGGTGCAAGAGATAGAAGCCAAGCTTCAAGAAAACAATCTAGATGTACTGAACCACTTAAGCAAAGTTCTTGGTGCAACTGACGTGGAACTTTCCAGTGTACAGTATTTGTGCAAGTACTACAGTATGGAAAGTGAACTGCTCCTCTCTGAACTAAGATGTTTTTACAACATGGATGAGTTCAAAAAGAAAAAGAGTATTCAAGAAAGAGCTGACCTTGTGGTTAAAAAATCTTTGAAAAGTGTGTTCCCTCTTCTTTTTGAACTGTTCCGCTTATATTTTACAATTCCCATGAACTAAGCATCCTGTGAAAGGTCTTTTTCATGTCTAAGGAGGTTAAAAACCTACACCAGAAACACTGTTGGCCAAGAAAGGTTGTCGTCATTGGCCCTTCTGGCAATTGAAAGGAGTGTTGAAATAGATATTCCCCAAGTAATTGATGTTTTTAACTCAAAACAAAAGAGAAGGCTTCATTTTGTGTAAAATAGTTTTTGTTCAACTTATGGTGTTATCAAGTAAAACTTCAATAAAGCATTGTTATTTTAGTATGATGTTTTCTTAATTTATACTTAACTAGGGTAAGCATTAAAATTAATAATTATCAACAACAGACCAAACTTTAAAAAACTATGTATGGATGGTATTTTTTCAAATGATTTTGTTGTTGATGTTATTAAAAATAACACATTTTGGTATAACTAGGCCCATAAATAATAACACTGATCATTGGTAAAAATGATTTACATTTATGCTGGTATGGTATGTAAAGCAGTTTAAAAAGTGCTTGTAAACTACAGTTTTAACGCAAAATTTTAAAAAATTTCCGGGGGAGAGCCCCCGTACCCCCTTTTGCCTGGGGGGTATTCCATACCCCCCAGACCCCCCGGCAACGCTTGCCACCCCAGTTAACAAGCTGAAATTACGCCCATGTACATATTTAATATAACGAGACTCCAGTGATCATGAAATCAAGTGAATTATGCAGTGTTGTAGTGACAAGGACAATGTCTATATAGCACATTCGATTACTTGAACAATGTACGGGGATGTCCTAATACTTAAAAATCTATGTATGCAAATATTTTTTTGTATTGCTGGATGTAATATTGATTATTCTCAATAAATTCTCAATAAATTCTCAAAAATTCTCAATAAAAACATTGGTACTGTTTACAACTTAACCTTAACCGACAAGACTGAGGAACTTATTGTAACAGCTAATACGGTATTGTACATAATCCTTGATTTTAGCCAATTTGCTACATGATGGCAAATCTCAAAATCTTAAATAGTAAAACATGCTAATTTTAAAATGCTATGAATGTATTTGATTTTTGAATGCTAAAAACCACAAACTCTAGTTTTAAAATATGTAACCTGGACAATACTTTTATTACGGTATTGTACTCACAACATAAGAGGATTCCTCAGTATCTGACAATCCTGGTTCACATTTGATGAAGACAGATTCCTCCATCTTATTCGAAATCTAAAACAATATATTAATGTGATCTCACAAATAATACAGTATAAGTGTAAGAAATGTAGCTTTTAAATAATTAAAATATGGTTGATTTATTGATAATACAGCGGCTGGCTATAAGTACAAAATCACTACTTATAAAATCAAATACATATTACTTTACAGAACAACTTAACTATTTGGCGATAATCTAAGTACCACACATTTAGATTTAATTTACAGTTGAATTAAATCTCTTTCAAGAAATTCTTCTAATGAACACAGAGGGTTGGATAACACCATTTCAAAAAATTATGATCCTAAAAATTCTACGTGGCAGGGTCTTATGTATTACCGTCAATTTCTCGCATAATTTTAGGCCCACTATGACCTTTTTTTTGTCTTTAACTGTAAAGAAAAAGGGATATAGAAATGTTTCTTGGTGTAGTATTATAAAAGGTGAATCAGCTGGCCCTGCCAATATAGTTTTATGCAAATCGTACTTCTTGAAAACATATGTCCTTCCAGTACGTACAGTCACACAGTAAAACGGATATCTTTGTATTTATGGCCTACACAAAAATAGGAAGCTGTTATGCCATAATGATACTTAAAATAGAAATTGATCTGATATGTAAATGAAACGTCCGCGAAAAACGAAGTGGACATTGTTACTGTTAAAACTACCGCATGAGCTGTAATCTACAAGCATTGTGTGCTGTGTAGATGGTAGACTGCAATTAATACCTGATTGCGCAAACCTGCGTGAAACCGAGAGCGAAGAGTGGAAAGGAGAAGATACGGTAGCTAGTGGAGGGGGTAACTGCCGATGTGCAATTGAGAGGCGCCGCACTAACGTACAATACGGGTAAAGTGCAGTAGGAGCCGATGGGAAAATTTCCGTACCAACGAGTGAATCACGCTGCAGCTGATGAACTCAACTGCAAACAAAAATATTTCCGTAGGCCTAGTATGTGCTATCAGGCAATAATTGCTCTATAAGAGCAAACCGAGCGCTATGGTGCGTCAGTCTCACATGTGATAGCTTCGAGTCCGGGGCTGGGATACTCTTTCTTTATTTAGATTTTGCCGTATCTTAATGGACATGAAACATACACTTTTATCCACATTTTCAGTGAATGAATGTGCAAGTGGCCCAAAGAAGATATGTCATCAGGGTCAGACGAAGATGGGATAGATAGTTACTTCAGCACGTGCTCCAAGTGGTGACCTGCTTGGTTTATGCACATCTGGGCATACCGCTAAGTGGATATTCTAGTGCGCTGTAGCAGGTTTCGGCGATGACTTGTCGAAGGAGCTCGGGATTTTCTGGTTCCTCGGTGTAAACTGATTGTTCCAAATGCACCACAGGAACAAGTCTAATGGTGTCAAATTTTCTGACCTGCTGGGCTAAGAGACAGGCAGGTCCTTCTCTTCCTAAACATTTTCCTAGATATGTCTCATTCGGATAGTTACGGACGGCTAACGTCCAATTTGGTGGAGCTCCATTCTGTAGAAGCCACTTTCTCGAACAGAAGTAAGAGTTCATGGTGTAGAAAGTTCAGGTAGCATGCGCGTGTTTAAATGGCCCTCAAAGAAATCCGGTCCATGATTCCACTCTATATATTCACTTCCCATTTCACTTCATGGGCTGTTCGTCACACCCAATGGGGATTGTTAGCACTCCGACAGTACATGTTAACGGTAACATTATTATGAAATCGCGATTCGTCCGAGTACACGAATTGCGATAGGAACGCTGCATCATTCTCTAGAATTCCTAACAATTACTGACAAAAATTCATTCAAGCTTCGGAATCCCACCCGTGGAACTCCTCGCTTAGTATTCACTAAGAGGTGAAATTTATGCTCATACAGTATTCGTAGTACGGAAGACTGACTGATTGTGCAATTTCCCGTGTACTGGAGTGTGGGTCATTGCAAGCTGTGTCCAGACGAGACACCTCTTTCCCACTATTCGTTACGGGATTTTCTCGGACAGGTGGTATCGTCTGAGGTACCGCTTTTGTTAGTAAATGTCTTACAACACTGCGAAAAGTCGGATGTCTCCAGTCGGGATACCTCTCCTGATACAGACGTACCGTAGTGCCTGCTAAATTCTCTCTTGCTTCCTCGTAAACACGGGGCATGCAAACGTATTCATCGGCCGAGGAACACGGTAAATAACGAATGACTGAAACAGTGCAGTGTGCTCAGCACTCAAAAACAATAATACTGGCGTTTTACAGTTTGCGTGTGACACACTATAGCCGTGTTTAAGCATTGACGTTTCATATCGATGTAAAAATGCTTGTATGGTGTAGAATTCGAACTATCAATACTATCAGGTGTGTTCAAAAAGTAACGAGCCGGAGGCTGTAATGCGCAAACAAGTGACGACATCGGCTAATCGTGACGTGTGTAACGAGGTGTGGTTCCGACCAGAGCGTGGAAGGTCACAGCCCGTCACTAGAGGGTACGCGTGCACGTCACGTGACAATACAAAGCGAGCAGCAGCATGCATCAATCGTCCAACGCTGCCAGTCGCATTGCAAACAGTGACATGGAGGCGTCAAACGAAGAGCAAAGAGGTGTTGTTCGATTTCTGACAGTGAAAGGAGTAGGGGGAACGGACATTCATCGCCGAATGTCACAAGTGTACGGTGAACACTGCATGTCCCTTGCAAGGGTCAAGGCGTGGCACAAGCACTTCAGGGAAGGACGGGTGTCGTTAGCCGATGATGCCCGGTCTGGGGCACCCCCCAATGGGTGCCCCACAGTCTTCAACCACACCAGGAAGCATGTCGAATGGTCTACTGCCTTGGTCTTGGTTGGACGATTGATGCATGCTGCTGCTCGCTTGGTATCGTCACGTGACGTGCACGCGTGCCCTCTAGCGACGGGCTGTGACCTTCCACGCTCTGGTCGGAACCACACCTCGTTACACACGCCACGATTAGCCGATGTCGTCATCGGTTTGCGAATTACAGCCTCCGGCTCGTTACTTTTTGAACGCACCGTATAAGTTCCATTAATTGGTACGCTTGATTTTGGCCTCGTGCGCTACGTCACAGCTGTGAGAGTTGCATTTAGATTGCATTAGAGTACGATAATCAACCTGTTTGTTGTTTCGTAGGCTCTTCTCGTCACTATAGCGTAGTTTTAAGCGTCGATCGCGTTTTGATATAGGCCTACCCGATAACTTGGTTCGACATGGTCGATTGACGCGCTGTAAATTATTGAAAAAATGTCAAATCTATCAAACGGTCTATAGTCACATGGCGGAAGCGAAAATAGTGTTCAGAACCAAACTACCGTACGGGATGCTAATAGAGAAATATCTACCCCACGACTATCTCAGAAACACAGAGCGCTGAACTCAATATTGGTTAGGACAGCTGATTCATTTCGTAGATACGTATGCTACTCCTCGTGACCTTCTAGGATCTCTACAGATTTCAGTAACGTTCTTGCTTTTTGACCGGTCAAACTGAAATGTTAAAGGTTAGCGGCTATGGTAGCCATGACGGTTGCTAGAAATATGCCATCTAGCCGGGGGCAGATCAGCAGGTGAATCGGATACTGAAAAGCACCTCACTCACACAGGACATCCACATCGGCTGGCAGGAAACCCTACTTTCACAGGTTGGTCTTGTATCTTGGTGGTTAACTGCCCGTTATGTGAAGTTTGGTCAATGATTTTACCGTTGCCCAAGGGGCATCGAATGTGTGTTATATGTAAACATTCATAACAGTATATTTTTGAAAATTAGTTTACAATGTGTTTTGCTCCGAAAACTAGTCAGTATCCTCAAAGTACACTGAAGAAAATGGAAATTGCAACACCCAGAAGGAGTGGTGCTACATTGCTGCAATTGAACATGCAGGACAAGTGTTCGTTTGAGATTCGATAATTACACTTTCAGGTCCCTCTGACCGCAAGTTTGGACAACAATCAATACAGGATGTGCCCACCACGAGCTGCAATACATTGATGAATTCGTCGAGGCATGGAGTCAATAAGGCCCTGGATCGCTTCCTGAGGAATTGTGGCCCATGCTTGCTGCACTGCACGGGTCAGTTGTACCAGAGTTGTGGGTGGCTGAAGACGGTTGGCCAGTTGTCGACCCATCATGTCCCACACATGCTCAATAGGACTGAGGTCCGGGGATCTGGCGGGCCATTCAAAGGTTGTGATGTCGTGGAGAGCTTCTCTGGAGATGCGTGCAGTGTGAACCCGGGCATTGTCCTGCTGAAACATCCCATTAGCAATGTTCGCCATCATAGGGACAACCACTGGATTGAGTACCCTATCAACGTACTGTCGAGCAGTGATAGTGCCCTCAACAAGCACTAATTGTGATTTCACATTAAAGCCAATAGCTCCCCAGACCATAATGCTTGGTGTTGGCCCTGTGTGCCTCTCGACAATAAGGTACGTCGGCGCACACGATTCCGGCGATCACTGCGGGCAAGACAGAAGCGCGATTCATCACTAAAGACGACCCTATGCCATTCGTCGACCCACGTCGATCGTTCTCGACACCAGGCCACCCTTACACGTCGCTGTTGTGGGGTCAATGGAACACCTTCTGCAGGAACACGGGATCGTAAGCCAGCTGCACGCAGGCGATTACCAACTGTTTGCTGTGTAGCGTGGGGTGCCACAGCTGCTCGAATTTGCGCTGCTGTTGCATGGGGTTATATCCGGGCCGTTCGCATGATGCAGAGATCCTCTCTCACAGTTGTCTGTCGCGCTGGGCCTGTGCCAGGTCTACGAGTGTGGGTACCTTCATTTGACCACTGCTGCCATACACGTTGTACCGTAGATGCCTGTCGGCCAACACGTGCAGCGACAGTCCTTAGCGATAATCCGCCTCACACAGCCCAATTATCCGAGCCCTCTAAACGGCAACAGTTGTTGATAGCGTGCTCTTCTCTGTCGACGAGGCATGTTTGACGGGGAACACTTCACTACACAGACTGCAAGTCAACTACGCTACACCAGAGTCCGTATACTGGAGTTGATTCCTCCACGACCAATCACGTGGGGAGACCTGTAGCAACAATCCAACGGGTCTGAAACTTTGATCGTTTACATACCTACATGGCATCGTTCCATATCTTGAAAATCAACACAAACGACCAATGCCTTCATGGTGTTGCAATTTCCATTTACTTCAGTGTATATTAATTGGTGGCATGAACATGAGAGCAGCCATCTTTAAACTGAAGTAGGGTAAGAATGCCTGTGTGAGCCACACCAGTATCCCCATAAAGTCATGTAGCTCCCGTCCTCGTATTTAGGTAAACATCAGAGCTGGACGTCCGAGTGACTAAGTCGCGTGGAGCCCAGGCGACCTCACTCTAAATCGGCTTCACTCGGGTCCCACACCACTCACTCGTCTTCACATGGATGGCTATAAAGGTACAACAAACAAAAGAACTCTCGGCTACTTTGGTTCGCGCAGCTCACATCGGCTCGTCCCGATCTCCCCCGACAATCTCTACTTGGTATAAAACAGAGTCCCCGATTCTTGGATGTCACAGGTAATCTCGAGAACCACTGGATGCATTTTGATGCTGTTTACACCATTCTGTAAAGTATTTCTCGAGGAAACTTTCTGTAGAAAATACCTTATTTATGATCAAAGGAAGCCAAGCAGTAACGATTTCAGTGAAAAGTCGGGAAAAGAACTTGGCGTCCGTGCGCTTCTTAAGCTTACGCTGGGCAAACCGTTAAAAATATCAGTATACTATGAGCATAAGAATTGTTCAGCATGAAAAGTTCTACAGAAAAGTCCGCGAGAGCATATCTCTATCTTCAATACATCGCCCACTATAAGTGTTTTTTAGACTGGATAGAAGTGGTCTTTGTGTTCTAAGCACCTCACCATTCTTAAATTACGTCTGACAAGAATCCGTTGCACATGCTATCTCCATGACAATATAATTAATAGCCCAGTCAGTGATTTTCACCCATCATGCCGAGACGTAAAACGGATATACAGAAGGTCGTAGTTCATTGACATCGAAATAAAAAAAAGCGCTTATCACGTAAAGCATTCGTAACTGTTCCCGGGCGCGGTGGCTGTCAATCGCCATCACATACCATATCGTAAGTACCTGCAGCCAGCTGTTCGATTGAGGTTATTCCTTCATTAATGCTGCAAACGCAATTCAATTAAAAGAACGAGAGTAAATGTAAAGTGACCGAAAGTATTAAGCGCGGAGTTAAATGAAAATACAGTATTTATGATTTCCTAGTTGTAAACTATGTTTTAAAGAAATATACTGTTCCAAAAAGCGTACACACACAGAGGCTATAATATCAACAACACGAAATAATGCATCAGATGTAGAAAACTGCAGACGACCCTTGGCCATAGACGTTTTCCCTTCCGCTATTATACGCTTCACGAATGACTTTGAAACACCCGTTGCTTTACTTGTTGAAGCCACAACATTATAATTGAGTTTATGAACGGTTTTCTGTTCTCGTAGGTGAGCAGTTACGTTATATACTATTTCTCTACATTGTCCCCTTAATGGTCGTCCAGATTTGCTACCATATTTCGAAGTAGAAGCCATAACGAAACTCAAATGATACTATTACTAGAATAGCATGGTACACAACACTATATACATAAACACATTTACAAATAAAGTACACGCTATACGACAAGGGATTATAGGACTACAATAAAGAAAACGTACGGTATATAAAACTGAGAAAATAATAACAGCGCGAAAATGGATTGGCCTCGAAGCTCTTGTCAGCGTATCTCCGCAGTGTGTTCGGTAAGGCAGCCAGACAGCATGTGACCCCCTCTACCGCTCCTCTGTGACGTCGCACATCAACTCAGAGTGAATGCGCGGGGAAGTGAACTTTGCGCAGGTTCTTTTGATCGTTGTCACCTTTCTACCCGCGTGGGACCACCACGCAGCTTGACGTCATCAGCTACAAAGTTATACCAAGTTATAGGATAATCTGTGGTTATACGGTGCTTTCTCTGTGCTTTGGCACCCAGCCGCTTGCAGCCGCATACAGCCACCACTCAGATAACGTTCGACGAACGTATTGTCCAGCACCTTCGTGGTTCTCCGGAAATAGTCATGGACGAGCCGATCAGTCGCTCTCTCTCTGTCGCACCCTTGCCCGTGTGAAAGCCACGCAGCTTGGCCACTCGAACGCCGAACTGTAGTAAACATGCCGTCAAGTAAGAGTTTGATTCATAAGGAGCCGTGACGACTTTTAACATGGATCTGTTTTAGGGCTGGAAGTCAAGCCAAAATCTGTGTGATAACATTGAAAGTGCGACGGTCTAGCACGCACCTTGCCCCTAAGTGGGCGCGCGCTAATGCTACCCGCATCTCATTGCTGAGAAGCAGTTGTACAGTGTTATAGTATAATATAACACTTCGATACTTCATTGCATAGTTGTAGAGTAACTTGCTCAGTGTGAACATATCGTCCGTCCGTCCGGCGTATGAGACTTATGCGACTGCACGAAGAAAAGAACCGAAAGAATTGCTAGCTTATTCATGTTCTGAATTTGTACTTGTCCTCTCAACTTCAATGCAAAAATAGCTATCTTTGTGTGTCAAGTATGTTATAAAGAAACTAGTTTACAGACATATCCTCATGCAAATTGCGAAATGGTGTAAACACAGGCTCGCCTGTAATATGACCTTGTTAGAAAGATTAACAGGGTATTCAACATCCATATCTGAAAAACATATGTTAAAAGGTGAGTGTGTCTGGTGACAGTTACATTCTTTAATAGATATAGTTCATTGTTTCATTAGACTGGGATGTGCGAGGGCCCATGTGAGTGTGCCTGGTGACCGACTGTTTTATTATTTTGATGTTTGTAGAACGTACGTGTTGTTGTTGTTGTTGCTTTTGTTGTTGTTGTTGTTGTTGTTGTTGTTGTTGTTGTTTTTGTTTGTTTTTTTTTGTTTTTTTTTTGCGTTAGTAGAATTTTAGTATTTGGTGACTGGTGACTGGTGGCAGGAGGTTGGTATTTTTGTTAGTAGAATTGATCTATTACTTAATTTTGAAGGGGAGTAACAGCCTTTCAGAATAAAGCAATGCTTTACCTGTCTTATAGACAGTAAAGATATTGATAACATTAGCCAACTAATGGCTACACTGCGTTCTGCTGCACGGCTAAAAGCAACGGGAAACTAAAGCCATTATGCTATTCCCGAGGATATGCACCTCTCTATGCATAATTATATCTGATGATGGCCTCCTGTCTTGTAAAATTCCAATCCGGAGATAAACTTGTCCTCCGATCGGATCTCCGGGTGGGGACTACTCGAGAGGGAGTTAACATCACAGAAGTGACAAAGAGGAAATCTCACATTTTACGGATCGGAGCTTGGAATGTAAGAAGTGAGTGTGACTGGGATGTGGGAGGGTCCATGAGTGTGCCTGGTGACAGTTACATTGTTTGTTAGATATAGTTCATTGATTCATTAGACTGGGATGTGGGAGGGTCATATGAGAGTGCCTGGTGACAGTTACATTGTTTATTAGACATAGTTCATTGTTGCACTAGACTGGGATGTGCGAAGGTCCAAGTGAGTATGACTGGTGACAGTTGCATTATATATTAGATATAGTTCATTGTTTCACTAGACTGAGATGTGGGAAGGTCCATGTGAGTGTGTATGGTACAGTTACATTGATTATTAAATAAAGTTCATTGTTTCATTAGACTGGGACGTGGAAGGGCAAATGTGAGTGTGTGCGGTGACAGTTACATTGTTTATTAGATATAGTTCATTCTTTCACTAGGCTGAGATGTGTGAGGGTCCATGTGAGTATGTCTGGTGAGAGATAAATTGTTTATTAAATATAGTTCATTGTTTCATTAGACTGTGATGTGGGAGGGTCCATGTGAGTGTGTCTGGTGATAGTTACATTCTTTATTAGATATAGTTCATTGTTTCATTAGACTGGGAGTACGAGGGTCGATGTGAGTGCGCCTGGTGACGGACTGTTTTTGTGGTAGTATTTTGTTGTTCGTAGAACTTAAGTATTTTTTTCGTTAGTAGAATTTTAGTATTTGGTTTTTAGCAGAAGGTTAGTATTTTTGTTAGAATTGCTATATTCCGAAGGGGAGTAGCAGCCTTTCAGAATAAATTGATTCTTTACTCGTCTTATAAACTGATAACATTAGCCAACTAATGACTACACTGCATTCTGCTGCAGGGCTGAAAGCAACGGGAAACTTCAGGGGCAATGCTATTCCCGAGGATACGCACCTCTCTATGCATAATTATTATCCTATGATGGCCTCCTCTCCTGAGAAAATCCAATGCGGATGTAAACTAGTTCCCCGTTCAGATCTCCGGGTGGGGTCTACTCGAGAGGGAGTTAACATCACAGAAGTGACAAAGAGGAAATCTGGTATTTTACGGATCGGAGCGTGGAATGTTAGAAGTCTGCTAGGAAGTGGAAGATTATATGAATTTCTGGCTGGGGAAGACATTCAAGGTGTGTGGATCTGAATCGTATAGAACATGGGGAGGCGAATTGCATCCCATCAGCCACCACCAAGGACCCTTCAAGACCTTCGCATTGCCCTTTTGGAGGAATGGGATCGACCGCCACAAGAGCTCTTGGACCATCCGATAGCATGCCACGTCGCTGCGAAGCATGTGTGGCCGTTAGAGGTAACCATACACCCTATTAACAGCATATTTTATTGTGGAAGATATTGCCAAGTTTTGTTAGTTGTTGTCAATGGTGTACCTTAGCGATCAGAACCTTTCTGACACTGTATTTTTGGACAAGTTGTGTGACATATGGTGTGTGATTCAGCTTCCGTTTGTTCAGTAATACGTCTGACATTCCTATCAGGCAGTACGGCCTCGTTTAGTGATTATGCTTAACTTTTGGACACTAGTGTAGTGTAGCTACACCTACATAGAATACTTTGGGGAAGGAAGAATGTTTTGACTGCAGTACGGTTAAGACTGATTTGCCTTTCAGCAGTCTAGTCTACAAGCCTCTGTTTTGGAACAAGTTGCCTCGAAGACCCCCTATTAGCAGTTAGCACTGCGGTCTCCTCTGCTTCTATACCTCTCACCTTTAAATTGTTCAACACTGAATCTAACCATCACCTCCTACCTCTACTTCACTTACCCTCTACAGCAAAACCCATTAACCTCTCTCCTCCCCCATTTTCTTCACATGGACCCATCATCTGAGTTGGCTCCCACGAACAGCTTCATCTAGCATGTTCATTTCTAACTTAGCCTTTAACTCTTCATTATGAGTACCTTCTTGCCACTGCTTCCAACTTTTTGTCCCAGCAATCATTTGTGCTACCCTCATATCAGTTACCTCTAGCTTATGAATCTAACCAGCTCTCACTTCCAAATAGTAAGGTCAGTCCAAATACTGGGCGATGTAGGGAGAGTTTCGTTGCTACACTAACTTCTTTCTTGCAGAATACTGTAGATCGCAACTGAGAACTCACTGCATTGGCTCTTCTACACCTTGACTCAATTTCCTTCCCCATACAACCAAATTGAGAGAATACACAGCCCAAGTACTAAAAATGTTCCACCTGCTCCAATTCAGTTCCTCCTACCTGGCATTCTATTTTCATGCGTTTCTTCCTTACTAACATAACATTCATCTTTGAAATGATCTTCATACCATACTCCCTACATTTCTGTTCAAGTTCTAACATGTTGGCTTGGAAGCTTTCGACAGAGTCCACCATTAGAACTTGGTCATCAGCATATGCCCTACTGCTTACCTGGTTTCCACCAAATTGAATGCCACCCAGCCAGTTTATGCTCTTCAGTAAATGGTCCATATATAAAATAAACAACCTTGCCTGACTCCTGTAACAACCTTGAACCAAGACCTCATCCTACCATCACTGCAGCCCGATTATGAACATAAATACTTTGGATTGCCTGTAGCAGCCTTCTCTATATGTCATTATCCCTCAGGATGCTAAATATCTTCTCCCTGGGTACTCTATCATATGCCTTCTCTAGATCTACAAAACACAAACACAACTGTCTATTCCTCTCGTAGCATTTTGCAATAACTTTGCACATACTAGAAAATTGATCTTGACTTCCTCATAGTCTGAAGCCACACTGGTTTTCTTCCATCTTACTGCTGGATAATGTCTGAACCCACCTTTCTACAATACCTGAGTACACCTTACCCGGGACGCTTATCAAAGAAATGCCTCTATAATTGAAGAGCTCCCTAGAATAATGTTGTAAGCGCCACTTATTAAAATGTGAAAAAATTAAAGTTGTAGGCTATATGGTATTTTAAAGCAATTATTGTCATCATCATATGGGCAAAGGCTGTTTAAACAAACATATATGATAATCTACACAATATACATGTAAACAAAGAAATTGAAACATCGCTTCGACAAAATGTGGCACTTCCAACGTTATTCGAGGGAGCTCTTAAGTTATTGCAATCTTTTCTGTTATGGTACCTTGCTTATAAATTGGTGTGATTACTGCTCTTGTGCAGTCAGAGGGTACCTTTCCTAAAACCCATGCCAATTCGATTATCCTATGCAACCATTTCAGCCCTGTTTTCCCACAATACTTTACCATTCCTGGCCGAATTTCATCTAGCGTACTCCTACCACTTTGTGACTTTGTAGTTCATTTACCACCCTCCCTACTTCCTCAACCATAATCCTGTTCCCGTCCTTCTCCTCCTGCATAATCTGAAAATCTGCTACATTGTCAGGTAAGTCTCCAGTAACACTTAGCAAGTTTTCGAAATATTCCTACCATCTTCCCAGTGCCTCCCTGGTATCTACAAAGAGTTTTCCTGGATTATCAAGAACACAATCAATTTCTCTTTTTCCTACATTTCTAAGATTCTTTATAAGACTCCAGAAAGTTTTACAGTAATAAGTTAATAGTATTTAAAACAAAAAGCATGGGAGGGAGGTTATACAGGTATTTGTTGAGTTTCATTTCATTTGGTTCCGGCGTTTAGGACCTGATATGGAGGGAGGAAACAGACGTACCGTGCGGTACGTAATTTTCATGAAAGTAAGCTAAAAATCAACTTATATTCGTGAATTGGCGTTTATCTTTAACCTTCAGTTTATTTCGTTTTGGGTCAGAAGAATGCACATAAGCATGATATATAATATAGGCTTGTCAGTTTATACTGGAAAATCTCCTGAAGTAAAAGCCGGAAAGTGGTTCTGGCCATAACTTAAACTTACTGTAGGCTATCTCACTAAAAACACTTACCCGTAAGACGGAATAATGTGTACAAGTCCCCAAGGATTTCGTGGAGATCGGTATAGCACTTACGGCACAAATTGTTGAATTTCAATAAACTATATTTACATCGCTAAATTAGTTCAAGAGATCGTTAAAATCCCATTTAAAAAATAAATAATAGATCCCCTATTGGTAGTGGGTCGACCTCAAAAACGTCTACGTTGCGCGTAAGGATGAGTTAAGTAGAAGTGTTAATTTCTACTCCAATACTCGGAAAATTTTGGGTTGATCAATTCCACTTCAAAATTGAAATTTTTGGGAATGATATTGATGTTAGTGAGGTATGCATCAAAACCAGGCTAACTGTAGCCCATGGGATTTTATTTCTGAAATATTTTTGTAGGGCAGGTAGGCTAACACCTACAACGGAAAAGTTTGCGCTTGAACTGGGCGTCTTCTTTATGTCAGATAGCTGAAGGGATGGTGGGTGGAATTCAATTTTGTCTTGTGATAGATTACGTGTATCCATGGGGATACATGGGCTCGTCCTAAGGAGCATCCGAATTTATTTACAAAGGTATTCTCTGTTGGCTTAAATATGTATCTATGATGAAATTTGCATTGTAAAACTAATTTAAATCCAGACATTTGCAGCCCTAACTTGTTCTTTTAGATCTACGTTCATTATGATTTGTTATAGGCATATAGGATATCCAGCATCCAATTGTTAATTTATCATAGAGGCTTGGACATCTTGGTCATCAGCCCCATGTACTTGGATGTGTGTTGGATTTTTATGATAATTTGTGTTTCTGTAGTGACTGTGATATTGTATTGTGTGGTACAGTAACTGTACAGGATTGGGGTAGGTGCCCCGGGACTTAATACTAGGCACCATCCCGGCAATTTCCTTTGGGAAACCCCGGGTTTTGGGTGCGGGATTTGAACCACATCTCCTAACTTGCTGCAGTTGTCCATCGCAGTCGTTGTTCACTATTCAACGTGAACGGCTACACAGTAACTCTTCCTCTCGCTCTCCATTTAAGCACCTTCTACTTCCCTTAACGACAAATCTAGCATAGGTGTATCTCCGGAGTTTACATCCACGTACCGGTACCATATTGAATTACGGTACCTTCTGCTTCTCATAAAGACAACTGAAGCCTATTGAATTACATTCTGCTTCTCATAATGGCAACTCAAGCATAGACATATCTCCGGAGTTTACATCCATATACACTTACCGGCACGTAGCTCTGCACTTCCTCATCCCAGTCCCCTGGTATACAACTGCAGCGTATAACATTTGCCACGCTGAGCGTGTATGTGTCTGATTGTGTGAACCGACTTGTAATCGCATCAATGCTCTCAATAGGGACGTATTCATCACGCTCCCCGCACCGCTCTACACTCCTCTCCTACCGATGAGCTCTAAAGGTCAAGTACACAGCTAGAAACCGCTATCTATACTCTATTGAATAACCTTGTGATTCTCATAAAGACAATTCAAACATAGGCATGTGACTAAACATACAATATGGTATTGAATTACCTTTGCGCACACCATAAGAAAAGCACTGACTTTGTCTATCAGTTAGGTGTTTAATTTAGTTCAAATTGAAATATCTTTTATCCCGATCAATTTCAATTTTTCACGTTTCTGTTGTTTGAGTCATCATTCTTTTTCTGGTTTGATGCATTTCTCCCTGCCTCCCTGTCCTGAGCTATTTGTTTCATATCTACATAGCTACCACACCTTCCATCCAAGACAATCTTTTTATCATATTCTAACCTTGGTCTGCTCCTACAGTCCTTGCCCGCGACCTTTCCTTCCATAACTAAGTTTGCTATTCCCGGGTGTCTTCGTAAGTGTCCTACCATCCTATCTCTTCTCTTCATTAGCAGTCGTCAGAAATATCTCTCCTCTCCCACTCGTCTTATAACATACAGGGAGATTCTTTTGCTGGAGCGGGGCCGGCTGCCGGGCGCGCACGCCTTCCGCCAGCCGGTGGAGCTTGGTCCACGGATTGCGTGCAGATGGAAATCGTAACAAAGTTTATTAATTAACGGTAAATTCACCAGCAAAGCATGATTAAAGAACCTACCTTTTCGTAGAGGATGCTGAGGGTGTTCTCCTCCAGCTGACAGACAGGCATTCTATCGTGTAAATAAATTAGTGTTTACACTTTGTAATTCCCTTCTGTTGTGAGGGATACCTGCTGCCGTATATTGTCCTCCAGCTCCTCTAGAGTACGGGTAATTGATCTGTATACTTAGTATTTTAAATTACCCCGCAATTAAACATCAAACGGGCTTAGGTCCGTGCTTCGATTAAATACAGTAAAACGCAGGGGGGGTACAGGAGTACCTACATAATGTAACGATGTAACTTGCCAAGTTACTGTCTGTCAGCTGAGGGAGAACATTTTCAGCGTCTTCTGTGGAAAGGTAACTTCTAACCTTTAACGGGTGACGTGAGGTCATCCAGATTCCCAAGAAATTTAAAAAAAATCTGTGCTTCTTCAATTAAATCTTGCAGGAAGCTGTTGTTACCTTCTTATCTGTGCGCTGACACTTCACACCCTCGTTGATGAAAGTTGAGTGACTTAATGACTTCAATGACCCTGGTTAGCTCACCTCCGCGCAATCTGCGGACCGAGTTCGGTTGACTGGCGGAGTGCGTGCGTGCCTGGTGGCTGGACGCTGACCCCGCTCCAGCAAAAGAATCTCACTGTACCTCTTCATTTGTTACTCTATTTACCCATCTCATCTTTATCAATGTCCTGTAACACCACATTTCAAATGCTTCTATTCTCCTCTTTTTTGCTACACCAATAGTCCAAGTTTCACTTCCATAGAGCACCATGCTCCAGACAAAGACTTTCAAGAATTTTACAATGTTAAAATTCATGCTTACCTGTTATTGTTTCATTTATGATTTCTGCACATGTTTTCATACATGGTTCATTGTTTCTTGTATTTATCTCAGGCAAAGCCCAAGCAAATTTAGACCCTCTTTAATAAAGGGCAAGAGTTTAACCATCTACAGGGTCTTTCATATAAAGTAAGAACGCCAAGCGGCGGGATTGTTATCCGCTAATGTGGTGGCCTTGACCGAGCTTGTGGCGAGCCGTGGCCCCCTGCTCTAAGCGTGTGTACAATCCTCTATGAAATATTACCTTATGAAAGTTGCTGGAAGTGTCGTCCTTCCTGGGTTATACAGGCATTGTATCTGGTAACCACATTTTGGCTGACGCGAGTGAGTCATGCCACTGTATTTTTTCTGATTTTTTATTTTCTGTTTTTATTGAGCACTGAACCAGTAGTGTCAAAGTTATTTACAATTACGTGAATCTGTGCTACTGAAGGTGGCACTTCATCAGGAAATTGCTGAACAAATGCCGAGCCGAATCGTAATTAAAATAAATTTTAAATACAAAAGTACGATGTTGCAATGATAACTGTCTCAACATGTTAGCAGCTGTGGTTCAGACTGGCGACTGACAACACCTGCACGCTTATTGCACGGTCAAGTTTGTACTATGCGCGCGCTTTCAATACTACAGCAGGGGGCCGTGGTGCGTCACAAGCTCGGCCAAGCCGGCTTCAGCAGCGAATGACAAAACCGCCGCTCGCCGTTCTTACTTTATATGAAAGACCCTGTACATCACAGATCCCCCATGCCCAAAGTAGACTTACTGACTGCATGTGACTTAATGAATAGAATTCGTCCATGCTGCTGCCACCTTCTTTCAGATTGTGGAACAAGATGGAGGAACCTGTTTTCATCAAGTGCGAACCAGCTGAGCTGACAGATACAGAGGAATCTTCCACATGTGTGAGTGGCCTAATACCGTACATACGTACTGGCATGTTTCATTTAACTTGTGCCTGAGCAGTTGAGGATCCTGAGAGAGGTTTTAATATTATTGAATACCGTATTATGAGAGATTAAAAAAAGACCAATATAAATTCTTTTTCAGAATTTATTGGAGATCAAATATTCATTTAATTTATTTTTGTAGTGGGCTAAAAGTTAGGAATGGATGGAGTTTGTATGGAAATAAAATATTTATAACAAGTGAATTTTAACTTAAATTATTGCTACATTGATATTCCCTCAGTGGTAAGAGACAGATGACTTCAATGTTCTACCCCTTAAAACAACAATCCACATCGTCACTAGTTCATCCCTTTTCTGATAAGAGGTGTCAATTTTAATGTTGAGGTTACCAGCAAGATTTTTCCCTTGCAATTGTCACGGATTGTTGTAGTAGTGACAAGTTGTTTGTTAGCTTGTGGTTCTTCAATTTAATATTATTACTTTTGGCCCATCATGTACATTAAAATTACAGTGTTTACAACTTCCTACAAAACCTCCCCCTATCTCAAGCTATGGCACCTGATTGTTTTTATGATGCTATATAAAAGGGAGAGTCTTTCAAAGCAATCCATGAACCATTGATGCTTTGCTAGCAAATCCACCAAAGAATTCAGGTAGGCACAGATGTCATACTGACATATTTTTGCCACTCTCAAGCCAAATGAAGTGTGTGGAGCTGATGTTTGTTTAGTTTACAGTAATCATGCTTTAAAATCCTGTAAAGCACCAGGTTTAGAAATATGTTGTTCGATGAATGTTACTTTCGAGGGATGATCAGTGGATGAATGTTGATGCACGTGTACTTACAGTATCTATAACAGATGTATATATGGATTCTTATCATTATGAGAGGTTATCTGTGTTGATTTGCTAGCTCTGTTGATGTGTATTAATAGTCTCTGGTTTTTGGCATTGCAACCAAAGATTTCATAGAGCCTTTATTGACTTCTTGTTTCTTAGGAGACAGATGTGAGACTACCGACTGGCAGCCTGGAGAGGATGACAGTTGAACCAGACCTCATGTTAGCCGAAGATCCTTCAGAAGTAATCAAAGAGGAACTTCAATGTCAGGTAATTGTATTCACTTTATGTGCCAGGCCCATTGTCAACATTCTAGAACTGGGTAGCCAAGCACATTCCAGGGAGTCTTAAAGGGTCGAACTACGAGGTCATCAGCCAAGCACATTTCATAGTGAGTAGCTGTGTTGGGTACATTTTGTTTTTTCTTTTAGAAATATAAAAGATACCTTAATGGCATCAGGAGTCTGATTTTGTCACGAACATTGATCTTGCTCATCTTGCTTAAGTGAAACTTGCCAATATTAAAAAATGTTGAGTTAAAGGAATCAAATATCGGCTGCCTGTTCTTGCTTACCCTTCAACACATCCGAAATGTCCTACACTGACCATGTTATTTTCAACTTTCGTTCGGAAATGTTCTGTATGGCTTTCTCTGTACATACCACAGGTGTTTTGAAAATGAACACATTTTTGATTATTCATGAATTTTTTAAAAGGCATATTTATAAAACATTTTAATGAGAATTTCTGTGTGGCAAAATTGAACTAATGTAAATGAAAAATCTCTGTGTTGAAATATAACATGTATAAGGAGGAATTATTGAATATCCTTAAGAAATTTGGTTTACATCAAAAACGTATTAGCCTTATCTGAAGTTAGATGCAGAAATGAATTCTGTGAACCGTTTGAAATCAAAACTGGATTTCGACACAGAGATGAACTCTCGCCAGTATTGTTTAATTGTTTGTTGGAAAGAATCGGTCAAGAATGGACTAAGATATGTCAACCACACATCAAGATTGGCAAAGATGTAAGTATAAATTGCTTAGCATTCACAGATGATCTTGCGCTTCTTGCAAATGGTATAGAAGAAGCTAAATTTCAACTAGAAGAACTTGAAAGCATAGGAAAAAAAATATGTTGGATTACGAATTTCAAATGAAAAAACAAAAATAATGCCAACCTTCAAAGTTACAGCACCAGTTATTCAACAATAACAAACAAATTAAACTTGTTAATAAGTTTAAATACATTGGTGAAATTCTCACTTGGACTCCAATTAAAAATCAGCAATAGAAAGTAGAACATATAAACTAAATAGCACAACAAATTACTTGGCCAACATACAAGAAGAAATTTCTTTCGATAAATATAACTTTTCCATCGTTTAACCTGAAGTGATTTACGCTTGTGAAACACTATTTAAATTAAACACCAATTCAATGACAGATCAACTGAAGAAGTTTGACAGATTATAAAAATCACTAATAAAAAACACCAGGTAGATGGGCAATGCCTAATGCAGTATTTGACCGGGAAAGTGATTCAATAATAGACATGATGATAAAAAGGACAATTGCCATTTTGTGTCATTTAACAAGGTTAAATGACAATCGACTATTAAAACAAATATTTAACTACTTTTGGAAAAGTAAAACAAAAAATAATTAGTTCAAAATGATTTAGGAGAGTTGAATATTACAATGCAACAAATTGCAAATAGAGAAGGAAAAAAGGATTCTGAGGAACAAACAGAATATGACTTCACTAAAAACTATGCTATGATAACAATATGTCATATCTGATGAAGAAAGGGTAGGTCAGAATGAAGAGGATTTGAGAGAAGGGGAAGATGATAACAGTTAAATTCCGTGTTAATTTTTAGATATGACTGAAATTTATTTGATTTGATTTAAGTGTTCCAATGTGGGTGTAAACTATCTAAATAAATAATTAAAGTAAGGAGGAATCACTTCCACAATATCAATCCTGTATGTTGGAAAGTTCCTGTAAAAAAGTTAATTTTTTATAGTAATAAAACTCAATTGAAATCTAGGAAAGAAAATTAGAGGAAAATGGATCCAAGAAATCCAACAAGATCTCAAAGTTGTTGGACTCAAGATAACAGATACCGAGGAGAAAAATAAATTAACACCATTCTTAAAACTCAGCAATTCTTCTAGGTTTGTGCCGTGTCTGGTGTGGGGTTTCGCCTAGGACACCAAGCTGGCTCATCGGCGGGCTCTTGGTGTCCCCGCCCGAACCCCCACAGGAGTTACGAACTGCGCGCCACCTCCCTTTATATTAGGTGCAACTGCACCACTTGACTGCGAGAACTAAAAGCTCAAGCAGCCTTAACCTCCCTATGAAGGCTTCCAAAAAGATGGTATATTGGCTTTCACGGCCGGTAAATTAAAACTCCGCAATTCTTCTAGGTTTGTGCCGTGTCTTGTGTGGGGTTCCGCCTAGGACACCAAGCTGGCTCATCGGTGGGATCTTGGTGTCCCCGCCCGAACCCCCACAGGAGTTACGAACTGCGCGCCACCTCCCTTTATATTAGGTGCAACTGCACCACTTGACTGCGAGAACTAAAAGCTCAAGCAGCCTTAACCTCCCTATGAAGGTTTCCAAAAAGGTGGTATATTGGCTTTCACGGCCGTGTCTTGTGTGGGGTTTCGCCCAGGACACAAAGTTGGCTCATCGGCGGGCTCTTGGTGTCCCCGCCCGGACCCCCACAGGAGTGACGAACTGCGCGCCACCTCCCTTTATATTAGGTGCAACTGCACCCCATACAAGACACGGCACAAACCTAGAAGAATTGCTGAGTTTGAATTCACCGGCCGTGAAAGCCAATATACCACCATTCTTAAAACTCACAAATTTTCTGCAGAAATGACACATAGAATGCCTATGGAGATATCAGATAAGTTGAGAAAATCCCGATCTGAAAGAATGAAAAAGTACTGGAAAGAGCGCAAGAACCAAGCAGTACTACCTTCAAAGAAGAAGTGATTGTGGAACGACTCAAGTGGTCCAATGTGACCAATCATGATTAATAATAATAAAACTCGATTTAGCAAGAAACTGGAATGAAAGATTTTTCCAGTTTTTAGAACATACCAGGACCACAGGAGTCCCTTTCTTCCATTTGAAACACTAGCATCTATTTTGCAGTTATTCCATGCTCCTTTCTCCTTGCCTGTTTTACTTCGTAAAATATTGTTCTTTTTATTTCTATCGTCTTAAAGAAGGGAAGATAGAAGCAATCTACATTAGTGGGCTTGCTAATAGGATGCTCGGTTGTGGGAAAGTATAAGGAAA
Organism: Meconema thalassinum; assembly: GCA_946902985.2. NCBI lineage: Eukaryota > Metazoa > Arthropoda > Insecta > Orthoptera > Tettigoniidae > Meconema > Meconema thalassinum. Next base: position 200,446,815 of record OX336395.1, read on the forward strand.
GTAGCCTCGGGAATGAGCTATAAAGAAAACAAATATACCGTTACATTAATATGGTGCTAAGGAGGCATTTAGAGAATTTTGAAGATTTTCAGCATTCTGGGGATCATTCAGTGAGTCATTAATATTGACCCTAGTCTTAGTTCTTGACATCAATGATGGTGGTGATGATTTTGAAAGACAACTTGGGAATCGTGGGACCCCAGCCGAGTCCATTGCTTTTACTTACTTTGCTGGACTTCTTTCCTTAATCTTTCCTGTCAGCATCCCTTGGTCAACTCTTTTTCTTTGCCGACCCTGATGGTATTGGAATATCTGAGTTCTAGGGAGTCTTTCACTGTCTACCTTAATTGGTCCTTGTTTCCTTCTGATACCCACATTTTTTTAGGGTATTCAATTACAGAGAGCACTTTCAGTTGGTCAAAACGAATTGTGCCATATTATATAAGGCGGGAAAACATGTAGCCTATATAAACAACCTAACCTGAAAGAAATATTATATGAGATATATTTCACAAAATAACACATAATTACTTAAATACAATGCATATCAATACAAATTCTGAAACATATATTCAATTGTCGTACATGTTTCGATATCATTGAATATTAAGTAATTATTTATTAATCAATAGGGTACATATCTTACATTTTCCTAATAAGGTAAATGTTATTGCTTTTTACAAAATAACACAGGTATGTACAACAAAAGAAAGGGGGTGGGAACTTGATTGGATGATATATTTGATTATCATCAGATCGTGCTTACTTAGTCTTCATCATCATCATCATCATCGGCTTTAACTCGAATCCGAGTATAAATCTTCTTCCTTCAGTCCAGTTTGTGGATGTGTTTACGGTGACTTAGTCTTAGATAAGGTATGATTTTTTAAGTATTACACTTATGTACAAATATATATATATATAATCTTTAGATTACAAAAGTTTGTAAAAATGTGTGAACTTGTCAATTTCATTTGCAGATATTATTGTTCAGTTGGTTGGAAGCACTTCTATATTTCTTGCATTATTTAATGGTACCTCGTGCCTACTGTAAAAGGTCCTGAAGGAGGTAGGTTGTGTGTACCCTCACTGTGCATGGAGTAACTAGGAAAGAGCTCATGGCTGGTGAGCTCGATAGTTGGTGACCATGGGGGATTCCAGAGCTGGGTTAATTTTTCCCCTATATTTTTCCTATTTTCATTAACTGTGGATGGGACTGTGTCCTCTTTCCTTTTCCGATTGACTTAAAGTCTCTATTTCTCTCCAAATTCCCCAATTCTCATTCTTGAAGGTTCAGATAATTTTTTCCCAGTCTTTTATTCCCTTGTTACTTTATTTTGTCTTCATCTTCTTGTAGTATGTAAGTAATTAATAATTTTTAGTTGTAGTTTTCATTTCATATTCATTTACATTATCACTCAAATCATTATGGGGCTGACGACCCAGATATTTCGCCCCATAAAACAGCTATAGAGAATGTTGGGCAAAAGCCCAAATCTGTTTATTTAAACCAAATCTACTTGTAAATTGTCACTTAACTCAGAGAGTCATATAATGACATACAGAATAATGGGAAATACAATAAATACATTGATTACATAAATTTACAATATGGCATTAGATAAATAAACCAAATGCCCATTCGGTATTTAATAGCTTCCTATTTTTTAAAACTTAATAATGCTTTTGCAGTAGTTGTCTTCATTCAAAATATCACTGGGCAACTTTTCAGATGGTGATTGCACAAAGTTCTTAATGTGGACAACAGTGTTCTTCATTTTTGACAGTTCTCCAAGGGAGACACATTTGAGCTATATGAATATGGCATGTTCTGTATGTACAACACAGAAAAATTTACTTTCTATTTTCCTATCGAGCCCTTGCTATCTGTAAGAGACTGATAAGTTTTAAGGGGGGAAAAAAACCAAGAACATCAAACTCAGAGCATGGATTCAGAACGGAAAAATCTACAGACAGCAATATATGGATGTACTGTAGTAATAGTATACCTAGTTAATACAGATAGGCTCTCCTAGGCTTTAACAAGATTTATTGCTTAGGAAGCCATCTTCAGTACTTGTATGCTTCTATCACATGCATCTCTGTTCTGAATCTCATCCGACGCTTTCCTATTCCACATTGCCCTGGTGGTATTAAAATATTTTGCTAATTGACCTGCCTTCCCCCATTCCCTTTTTAGTAAATTTATGCAAGTGTGATACTCATTTTCATTTTCTATTCTGTTTAGATCTGATTTGTCTACAAACTTTGCTCTTATCGTTTTAATCTCTTGGCATTCCCTGATCAGGTGTGCTGCACCCATAACCTTCCCACAAAACAGGCAAAGGTCCTTTTTCCTATTTCACTCAATGCTTTGTTCTTATACACCCCCATTAACCACCAAATTATCTTTCTCATTTCTCTTTCCATTAGACATTGAGGCTTTATGCTAATAAAGTTCCTTATTTCGCAGAACTCTGTTAAGGTTCTCCTGTTGGTGCACTCTTCTCTTAGCACCTGCAACTGTACGTCATTAACCCTTCTGCACACTTTTTTACACACCCTACCTTCCTCTCTTCGTAATTTTCTATCCCATAGATAACCCATTCCTAATCTTTCCAGTACACTTCTTACCCCGTCCACCCAGTGGCCCTCTTGCTGATGCTTCATTTGGTACAGGTAGGCTACCTTGAGCATTTCCCCCCTTCCACCTACTTCCCAACGAGTCCAAGACTTTGTGACCCTTTTTATGATATGTTGTTGAATGCTTACATCCTGACACGACATTCTCGCCGTGCAACTAGGTAGCCCCAAAATTATCTTGGCAAATCTACTTACAATACTGTCCAGGATTGCCGTTCCTTCCTCTAAACCCCATACTTCCACTCCATAAAGTGCTCTTGAAACGATGAGTGCATTAAACACATTCTTATACACTTTGTAGTCAAGATTCGGTAACTTACGCTCTAACACTTGAACACTCGCCAATGCCGCTAGCCCTTCCGATTTTTCCCTTTTAATTTGTTCGGTCCATTTTCCATTACTCGCCATTATCGTCCCTAGATACTAAAGTTTTTTCACTGTCTCTAACTTTGACCCATACATGACCCACTTTTCATTCTTAGCCAGTTTAACTCCTTTTTTGCACACCATAACTTTGGTCTTATGCAGGTTAATTTTTAAGTTCCAGTCCTCACAGTATTTCACAATCTCGTCAATACTATGTTGCATATTATGGGGTGTTAGAGCGAGCAGAAGGATGTCATCAGCAAAAGCTAGGCCCGGGATATCATAATTGTTCAAGCAAGGGTTGGACCGTTGCTCAAAGCTCTTTGAATTGAAAATATCATTGATAATAGCAACAAAAAAAAGCACCGGTGATAATTTGCATCCCTGTTTTAATCGTATATTAGACTTAAACTCTCGTACAATTACATCCTCTTTAGTTTTAATTGCACATTTCACTTCGGAATACACATTCTCAATTGCTCTTATCATTTTATGTGACACCCCGATTTTTTCCAGTTTAGCCATGACAGCTCCCCTGCTCACTGAATCAAACGCCTTCCCCAAATCAATAGCTGTGATATACAGCTTTCCTCTTTTCCTCCTTATGTGCTTGTCCATCACCGTTTTCACCACCAATATATTGTCACTGGTCCTCATCCCTTTTCTGAACCCTGTCTGGAGTCTCGAGAACACCAAACAGCCCTCTCTCTGCCCATGCTATTAATCACTTGGATATTACCCCGGTGTACATTTTGCTCAAATTGTCAAGCAACGTTATGCCTCTAAAGTTGCCTGAGTCTAGTTTGTCCCCACGTTTCTTATATATTGGACAAATTATCCCCTCCTGCCACACCCTCAGAAATCTACCTCCTTCAAAAATCTTGTTAAAGATTTTTACCAAGCTTTCAATCATGAAACTATTCTTACTCAACTCTTGCCAAAATTCATTTGTTATCCCCGAAATAGCACCTGACTTTCCTCCTTTACTTTTTGCCATTACTTCCTTAACTTCATCTATTGATATGACATGATCCAGCTTAGGCAGAGCGACCTCCAGCCCCCTCGGGACACCAAACTCATCTCTCTTTCTCCAATTATCTTCAGCATTTAACAGATTTTCATTATATGTAATCCATACTTTATCACTAATAGAGTTCCCACCACCACTTCTGTGTCCCCTACAGTAAGAATTTATCCTGCTCTACACTTTCCTACAGTCATTAGCTTTAGAATCCTTGTTTAGTGCTGTTGCTTCCTTACCCTGCCACTCATTTTTCGTTTTACTGAGCAGTTCCCTATATTCTTTCCTTAGACGACAAAATTCTACTCTAATTGTAACATCCCCTCCTCTCTTGTATCACTTCAGTGCCCTAATAACTTCGGTTTTCTTCCTTCTGCAAGATTCATCGTACCATCCTTTAATTCTCCCTACCTTTCTCCTAGCCTTCACGCACATTTTCCGCCCGGCATCATAATTGTATTCTCAATCATACATATTACCCCTTCAATTTCGTCATTACTGATCATTAAACTTATCCCTACCTTTATCAGCTCAAAATTTTCTCCCTGCAATTTTCCTCCCTCCATCTGAATCTATTTACCTTTCTCTCTTTAGCTTTAATTTGTGGATTCCCTTTTGATTTTGTCACCGCTCCCTGCATATTGACGATTCCCCCCATTCTTCAACAGTGAACCTCTTAATTAGGGCTAGTGCTCCTCTGGAACATATTGCTAAGTCTATTACACTTCCTCCATTCTCTGTTATATATGTCAAGTTACCTCCTTCGTCCCCCACACAGACACCATTTAGTATATATAACTCTTCTGCACCACATAGTTCCATAATCTTTTCTCCGTTCGTGTTGCATTCCCTGTCTTTGCTGTGCCTATCTCCCATGGGGCCTTGGCAACCCCCTTGCTGTAAAGGGGCTTTCTGTCTGTAACCCTCGCATTGAAGTCCCCTAAAAGCACAATCTCTGTCTCATATATATTTTGTACTCTGTTTATTTCAATTGCTAATTAATCGAAAAAACTTTCTCATGCATACGGGGAATTCTCTGGAGGGTTGTAGACAAAACCAAAACATACCATTCCTTTCCCCTGACCCCTAATATATGATTTTACCCACACTACTTCTTCCAGTTCTGAACTAATAAATTCTGAAAATTCACTCACTTCTTCTTTAATTAAAACAACAATCCTCCCCGGGAACCTACCGGTCCTAGCTTTCCTAATCTTAGGTTTTGTACATATATTGAAGCCATCTATTTTAACCTCGCAACCTGCAGGGAACCAACACTCAACAAATCCTACAATCTGCATATCTTCTATTAGGTTCAAAACTACATCGTTCCCTCTCTTATTTAAAAAACCCTCTATATGTACGCTTGCAATATTCCAGTTTAGTTATTTTTTATCCCTACCCTCTTCGCTGGTGGTGGCTTTGCTTCTAGTAACTCTAGCTTTCTCTAGCTCTAGTATACTACCAGCTGGAGAAGAAATTACCTCCTTCTCCACATTCAACTGTTCTGCCAAGGTTTTCTTACCCCAGAGTTCTTTTAAACTAGTAACTCGTTTGACAGGCTCACCTTTCTGCAAACCATGCACTTCCCCGGTGTTCTTGGAGCTGACGTATGTTGTTGCTGCTCGCGCCACTTCCGTATTGGACTTTGAGGTCGATGCTCTCTGTTGAGTCACTACCGCACTTCCCTCTGAACCGACGGCTGCTTCCACCTGGATGCCAGGTCTAACTGACTCCTGTTGTTGCTGCTTCTCCATATCGTGGAGTTGTGCCACTGTCCAAACCTGATCCCAATTGTTGCCGCTAACCGCCAGTCTATTGCCTTTTACATAAGCCTTGAGACCCGAGTTCCTTGCCTTCCTTAAATGATACTGCAAGGTCTGCTGCTCGATTACCTCTTCTTTGCTCATTTCTCTTCTCACCCATATCCTCTCCACTTTCAGGTTCCTTGTGTTCGCCAGAATTCTGTGAGCCATCAGCGAAGAAAGTAACTACACTTTTACGGGCCTCGTGCCCTTTTCCCGCCTAATGCTGGTCCCATTGTCAATCTCTGAAACCCCGATGTTTATCCGCATGCCTTTACAAATCATTCGGATCACCTTGGATTCTTTCATTGACAACTTCCTTTATTCCGTAAATGAAGACGTTTTTCTTTCTCTCATCCAGCTTGGTCTTCCTTAATTCTTTTACCTCCACTTCTAATATCTTCACCTTTTCTCTTAGGTCTTTTACCTCTCTACTATTCTCGGCCAGCTTTTCTGTCACTATTCCCATCTCTTCTCTTATACATGTCTTCATCTCCCTGAATTCCTTACACTGTTCTCGAAGAATGTCCCGAATCTGGTCATTTTGAGACACTTCCTTCACAATTTCTCTTATTTTTTCCATTTTTTGCCATCCTAGCTGACCAGGCCTTGGGTTTGACTCCACTCCTCCAATTAATAGTAGCGTCGCCACAACCAGCGCTACCAACCCTATTGCCAAAACCCCCATCTGTTCAGTGACGTTGCCCACTATCGCCTTCCCGACATCGAAATCGCACTTCACTCTAGCCTGCCAGCGGCCGATGACCGCCCGGTACTGCTGAATAGCAATTCCCATTCTTCCTTACACTACACTGCACGTCTATTCACCTTGCTTGGTTGAAACTGATAAAACAGCTATAACTAGCGCCTGATCCTGAAATACATCGCTGAAATTATAGAGAATTTATTGTGATGGGACACACCAAGCCAGCAATTAGTTCATAATAGTGAGCATATATCGAACATTCCAATATATTAGTTTTCTCCCTCTTCTGTAGTCCAAAACATGTAATTTTTTCAGGTTATTTTTTGCATGTGCTAGTAATTGGGATTACATTGTGTTGACCGACTGAAAAGTTGTAATGTCAGTTATCAAGCTGTGCCCAGGCCAGTATATGTTTTCCTGTTTTTGCACCATTTTGTGCAGTCATTGAAAACATTGCATGCAGAACATTGACGAGCTTAAACAACAGGATCCATGCATTTCATCTAATTTGTTGACATTATCAGTAGAAAAAGAAAGTGTTTATGAGAATAATCTGTTTTGCTGTAGGCTGTGAAGGAAGAACTGGACGGTGACCCCCTAGAGATTGATGATACTCTTTCAGACGAGTAAGTATTAAACACTTATTGCTACATGCATTAGAAAGGGAATAGATTTTTGAGAACCTGAACTTATAAGCTCTGTGAATTATTGAAAATATTTTTTTTGCAATTATATTTACATTTTGTCTCTTAATTCCAAGATGAATGGGAATCTATATTATCATGAGAGAGACATAATTTAGGTTTGATGGGGGGACTACAGGCCTGCTTCTTGAATGTTTAACGATTCCAGTCCCACATGATGGAGAAATGTTAGAAGCTAATACAAATAGAATATGGCATAACACTTTAAAAAATTGTTTTAGGGTTGCTAATCAATTGGTCAAAATGTTAGTTGAAGTTCAGTTATATAAGGCTAATAGTTATATAAAATAGACTCTTAATAAAACTTACAAATTTCTCAACATTTTAAAAGTGATGCTACCAAAAATTCCCAGTACTTATTCATGTATTATTTTTCATATACTGTACAGTATGTATTTTGTTTTAACATTTTCCTTTCAAAGTAAATGTCCTCCCATTAACGTGTTGGCCGACTGAGGAGCCACCTTATGCAAAATATTAGTCAGGCAAAACTACAAAACAAAATCAGAGCTTTTTATTCTTTCTAGAGCCCAGATTCTGCCTTCATCTAACAGCACCAAAGGAGGAGGACACTTCTGTTCTACGTGCAACATAGCTTTTAAAAATAAAAATATTCTCAAGAGGCATCTGCTAAGGGCACACCACGAAGGAGACTCACATGAATGTTCTATTTGTGGGAAGGGATTTGCTCACATTGCAAATTTGAAGCAGCATTTATCCGTTCATACTATGGAGCAACCATTCTCATGTGCTACGTGTGGTAAACAGTTCTCTAATCCAGGAAATTTGAAAGTTCACTTGCTCTCTGTCCATACCTCTGAGAGACCATTCTCGTGTTCTTTCTGTGAACATAGGAGTAAAAGTCAGGCAAACCTCAAAAGGCATAATATGTCAGTGCATTCCATACAAGGACCTTATTCTTGTTCCACCTGTGAAAAATCGTTCACGAAACAGTCAAAGTTAGAACATCATATAAGACTGGATCACTTACTGCCTAAGCCTTACGAATGTACTACTTGCCTCAAATCATTTAATTCCATTCGTAATCTAAAACAACATCGGACAGTACACTCTTTAGATCAACCTCATTCCTGTTCCGAGTGTGGAAAAAAATATAAACATCGTGCAAATCTCGTGTCACATTTGCAGTCCCATTCCGATGGAAGGCCGTACTCTTGTGACTTGTGTGATAGAACATTCACACGTCGTGATCATCTCAAAACACATACAGAGCTGCGACATACTGAAGAAGCCACGCTTCATGGTATATAAACGAGTGGTTTTTAATCTATATAGACTCGCATTACACATAGTCCACATAACCTTAAATGTTACTACAGGTGAAACCTCACTTGTCTCCCATCACTTTGTGTCATGGCGGACTGAATTCACAGAGTTGTGTCGCTTAGAAGTGTAGTGTATTTTTAACGTGTTCTCGCGATCGTGTGTCCGGTGAGTGAAGTTAGTGTACATTAGAAGTCAAAAGAAATCAGGCTGCCAAATATACTCTAAAATCCTTAATCATCTACATTTATACATAGTAGCACTCAATTTAGGTTATACAATGTCTGTAGGGAAAAATAAAAACACAAAGCGTAATGCGCAGAATCGCCAGCAGGTGCAGGAGGACTGTCAGCGCTCTCCCTCAGCAAAGATTGGAAATGCTGGCATTAACCACACAGAGGGCAGCACTGACGAACATGGCGACTTGTCAAAGTGCTAAAGATTGTAAATGACTTGGTTGATGAGATCACCTCAAAAGTAATAGAGAGTCTCAAAGCATCTATTGATTTCACTAAGGTCATAGTTGATACGGAAAAGAAAATTAAGGCCAGCGAGGAGGAAGTGAAATCATTGAAAGAGGAACTGCGTGAAAGGACTGACATAGTTGAGCAATACTCCCGGCAGAATTGTATCCAGGTGTTTGGCATGGAAGAAAAGGATGGCGAATCGACTGATCAGCTCGACCTTGACTTGGCTGAACAGCTAGGTGTAAATATAAAAATTGAGGACATTGACAGGACCCATAGGTTAGGCTCAAGAAACACCCAGAAGCCACGCCCCATCATATGTAAATTTGTCTCCTTTGCCTAGCGGAATGCGCTCTTTCAGGTGAAGAAGAAATTGAAGGGAACTGGGACTGTAATTAGGGAAGACCTAACAAAGTTACGGTTGGAATTGCTCCACAAAACAATCGACAAGGTGGGAGTTAAGCATTGTTGGTCCAATAATGGCATCATCTTTGCAGGTAGCCAAGGTATTCGTCACAGGCTGACTAATTTCAATGACCGTGGATTGATTGGTGGCGCTGCAGTTGACTCAATCCATTGTTGTTTTTTTTACTGAAATTTCTTCAATTGGTAGTCGGAAGAATAACTGGAGAAGATTTAATATTAGATGTTCACTTCTCCACTGTCATAGACCCACCATCCCGCCCTAAATAGCAACACGACTTATATAGTTGAAATCGAAGCTCTGAAATCCATCTTTCCCACTGAGTTAGTAATGCCAACCCCACGCATTCGGTACTATGTCGCATCCGGCAGACCAATGGTTTTGTCTAGACCAATATTTTCCACTAAATACATTGACAAAAATAACTTGTCAAATAAGCCAACACAAAAAGCCAACATATAAGCTTTTGGTAGGTCACTCCATCAGCAAAACAGTTGTAACCTTTGTCGTGTGAACATCGTACTGACAGGTCAGTTACTACTATGGAACTTACTACAACCAACAAAGGTAGGCAACGTGCACTCTATCAAGGCTACTCTTATAACTATAATCGTCAGACTGTGAATGGAATAATATTCTGGCGATGCTCAAAAGAGAGGTCAACAAAATGTCGAGGCAATCTGAAAAGTAAAAATGGAAAGGTTTTAAGTGTGAGTGTTCATCAATGTAGTGCTCCAAACGAACCACGGTTGCTGTTTACAAACAATTATCAAAATGCTAAAAAGCGAGTTCAAGAAAACGATATTGCGGCTAAAAATAGTGCAGGGTTTGTTCAAAAGGACTTATCGTGTCCTCAAAAAGTCAAGTTAAGACAGTTGTCAACGTCCAAGAAACCTTTAACACTATCAAAATCAACGCAGACTATAAATGAAGTGGTATTGCAAGAGGATCAAAAAGGACTATATAGTAATAGTAATGATGATCATGAGGATGATGATTATCATGATCATGATAATGGTAATGCTTTGTTTACACCTAAAAATTCATTTGTTAAATTTGTATACTGGAACAAACCCAGTAAGCTAATTAAACGGCTTCGACACTTGCACGCTTTACAACAAGCTGGGCATACCAGTCACGATTGGGAAATCAAAGAAATTGAACAAGGGCTACGTCATGCTAAAATTATTGTGTAATGGGTCTACCACTTTGCGACCACTTTTACCCCACTCTTGGTTCTTATATTTGCTTATTTGCTTCCACTTTTACCTGAACTCTTTGGATCCATATTTGCTCTCACATTAAACTATTATTCTTATTACCAAGTTGACTTTACTAGAGCTTAGTCTATGCTTGACATTTGACATGGAAATATCAGTGACTAGGTATGGTAAGCCTTATGCATACTATAAAGGATATTCATATATTGTGAAACGAACCAATAAGAATGGAACTGTTATTTGGCGTTGTTCAAAACAACGTTCCAAGCATTGCCGTGGTGACCTAAAAAGTAAAAATGGTGAGATTTTAAGTCTCAGTGTCATCAATGTAGTGTACTGCATGAAACACAGTTGCCGTCGACAAAAAATCAAGAAAACCATATTGCTACTCAAAATAGTGGATTGTTTAATGAGCAACGTTTAACCCCTGTTCTAAAAGTTATGTTTAATCCATCTTACATATCGCAAGAGCCATCAACATCACAAACTATGCAAGAGGTAGTGTTGTTGTTGTTGTCGTTTGAAGGAGTGGAACAACTAGGTCATCTGCTCTTGATATGCAAAAAGGTACCATAGTATTGCAAGAGGATCAAAATGACTAAATAGTAATAACACTAATATCTTTATGCCTATAAAACCATTGTGACTTCCCCAGTTTTTGAAAACAACAGTGAATGGACATTGCTATAAAAAGATTTACAACAAGCCTTGTGTTTAAAAACTATAACAGACTATTGTTAAGAGAGAAAGAGTTATATTAAGTGTGCATCTATTGTCATGATCATGTATACTCTGCAATGTTAAATATTCTAACTTTGTATAAAATAAAACAACATTGTAACATCATTTTGCATTTATTTACAAACTTAATATATTTTTTTTTTGGTTTCATGATAATATTTTTTAATACAATACTAAAAACTATGTTCCAAACAAACCCAGCCTGGGGCTGGAAACTGTACAAGATGATGATGATGATGACTAAAAACTAAAACATTATTATTCTATACACATATTTTTTTCCTTTCAGTCCATTGTCATCACTTATATTTTCCATTATTATTTCACATTTGTTTTTGTTTTTTTTCATTTAATTAAAACTAACCATGCACCTATTGTTTTTAAAACCTTCATAAATTAAGTGTACAGGTTGCACTGAATTATTGACTTCATCAAAAACACTCTCCGACATATCATTAAACCGTGTAGGCAGGAAAGTCTCAAACTTTTCACATACACAAAGTACACGATCACCATATGCTGTTTTCAATTTCCGAATCTTGATAATGCGGAATGGAATATGCGTTGGAAATTCGCTGAGCTTCTTTGTCTCTAAGCCACATGCTTGACTCACAGCATTCAAAACATTCATTGTAGTAGTCTATAAACAAAAGAAAAGCATATCTATTACACTCTAAAACAGCTTGTAATAATATTGTGCATATAGCTATTTTGCACTATGCATTGCTAATAAATTATACTATTTATGCAAGAAATGCCCTAACTGTAGCAGATACTACTTTTCTGCATATAGCACAAGTGTTAAGTTCTAATGCACACTTGACACATGCTATCATGTGTCGCAAGGCAAAAATACAACACCTAGTTCATCTTGATAACAAATTTTACATAATTGTTGGTCACACTTTTGTATTTGTTGGTCAGACAAGTCTTTTTTTCTTTTCAGCCTCATGTATTTGTTCCGTGTGTTCTAATTCTAAAGGCACTTTTATCTCTTGTGCTGCAATCACGTTTTCTTTACGAATAGTGTTCACAAATTCCTGACCTTTAAGCAACACCATGTATTTACAGTAAGGTTAGCAACGAGCATGTTGCACAAAAGGGTCATCAGTCATTTGCCAATCCTTCAAAGCAAATCCACAATAAAAACATATTGTTTTATCCCCTTCACCAGTATAAAAAAATCCAGCTTCACTTAGCTGTTTGGTAATATTAATGGCCAAACATTTGTATAAGATTCTAAACGTTTTTCAACAGAGCTGTACTCTGGGTGTGCTAGTGCTTTAGTCTTGCAAACTCCCAATTTTTCAAACGCACATGCCAATTCAACACTGTCTATGGCATATGGACCACATATATCGACACTACCGTTGTTGGCTGGTAATACATTATTATTATTATTATTATTATTTGTGATTCAGCAACGTAAGTAGCGGCCAATGGCCTTGTGGTTCGGTAAAATGGATACACGGGTATGTTACACACTTGTTTTCCAAGCATGTAAGAACAAAAAGGAGACCATCGCAAATGGTCTCTAAAGGGATCGTCCCCTTCTTCCCAGTGTGAAAGTTCAATACGACAAAACACACAGCGCACCACATCTTATCGGTTCAAGTAAGAAAAAAACCGGCTTTTGCAAGTTCATGTATCGACAAAAAGCCTACAGGCCAGGATTCAAATGTTAACCATCGATCATGTTCTGATTTTAAATTTAACCCACGTGGTAAACCAACTTGTTCACTTGTTGTATTTGGTACTAACGCCATATGTTATAATAAAACTTTTTCTTATTGTAAGTTATTAACGTTGCACACAGTACTTTAAACCACAATGTATGCTTTTTTACTGTCTGTTCACTATGTTAATGGCGTATGACCACACCTAAAAAAAAAAAAAAAAAAAAATAACCCATCACTCAATCAATCAATACTTGTAAATAAAACTTTAACGATAATTGACATTAAAAAATAAACTGTATGTTGGCACTAACAGTTACCAATGTACTTATTTTCTTTTTATAAAGCTTCAGTCATTTACATCCCCCTTTAACCAATATATAAACAAAAAATGAATGTCATGTCATTTTGTTCAGATTATCATGTTCAAACCTGTGGATATTCGTTGAGTCCATAGGGAACCGCCCATAAATTAAATTTAAATTTTTGTTTTTAGAAAATCCAACATGGCCTTGTTTTTTTCCCGGTCAACAACCAATATGGTCTTGTACCTTTTGCCAATACATAGCCATTAATCAATAAAGCAATCATCGTCCCAGTCATGTACAGGTAATGAATTTTTTTTTGTTTAGTGGTTTTCAGTAGTAGTAAAATGGAATAGCATTTTAAGTTAGGCTTACCTCAGTTTTAAACACTTCACTCTTGGTGGCAATGGTTTTGCTCTAGTGCGTCTCGGGTTTTCAGCAACTGCTACGGCGGTAAGACTTTTCTTTCCAAGTTTCTAAAAATAAATAAAATAAACCGCTATAAATACCTAAATTCAGATTAATACATACATTTCATAAAATAAAATAATATCAAACAAAAAATGAAACAAGTTGGTTAAAAAATCTCACCTTCACTTGCACTGGCTTGTTGCAGTTTCCATCTAGTGAGCTCAAAAGTGCAATGTTTTTTGTGTCTCAGACATGTAAGGTATACCGGTTATCTGCAAACAAATAAATAAATAAAAATCATTAATTACCTAATCAATAACTACAAATTTAAGGTTCATTAGCATGACATTATTGAAATAATCATTCATTGGTACTTACCAAAAACAAAGAGGTTTTTTTTTCTTCCAAAGTTCAGTTCAGATATCTGTTTTGTGGAGGAAGCGTATTTCTTTCGTTGGTTATCTTCCTGTTTCGTAGAATCCGATGATCTATTGTCCCTTGAAAGACATTCGCTTGTAAGTTTAGATATATTTTTTTCCATTTCATCCATTTTCTTGCACATTTCTGCACGCATCTCTTCTAGTTCTATTTGCACGCTTCTTCCCGATTAAATCGAGTGAAGTACTGTTCACAATTAAAACATAACCATAAAAGTTTTGATTTTTTCTTACAAGTGTTAGGAATTTCACGGAGAATATATATTGTAAGTGAGTTGTTATTACAGATATATAAAAGTGCTGTGGTGACCAGGGTTGTGAGGAGCTTTGACAGAGATTGTTGGTTCGGGCTTGAGAAAAAGTGTAGGCGTTTTACGTATTATTAAATATTCTTAAAAAAACATTAACCTGATTTGTCCTGTTTATCATCTGGCCATCCCTAACAATTCAGAAGTGGGATTCAGCTGATTCGTTCGTGAGAAGAAAGGAAGTGTTTAGTGTCCGGTATTTCTTTCGCGATCGGTGTTGGTTTTGTGCGGCAGATTGTGGTGCAGTTTAGGCTGTGAGTTCGTGAGATAAATTGAACAGTACGAAGTGGTGCGACGAGGCAGTGTGTCGATATAGTTGTGACCGTGGAAGCTAGTCAATTGTGACGATGAACAATCTGAATTTGTTGGCAAGTTTGGCTTTGAGTATAGAGGAAGCGGCAAATGGCGGCCAGAACACGGACGACCAGAGCAATGTCGCCAATCAAGATACCGACCAGTTGGTTGACGAAAAGCAAACGGAGAACGGGGATGGCGGTGCTGTCGGTGGAGGTGGCCCACCAGGTATGCAGCAAAACATTGGGATGAACGAAATTCTAATGGCCTTAGCGCAAGCGACGGCAGACAACGCGAGGCTGATGCAGACAATGCAGGCGGCCAGTCAGCAGCGGCAGTTCAGCGTCTTGCCAGATCTTTCGCACAACATATCCAATTTCAACGGCTTGGAAGTTCCCGCAGCCGCTAAAGCGTGGTTAAGTCAACTTGAGTCGACCGCAGTTTTACATCGCTGGACGCAAGAGGTGGCATTTAAGACGGGGCTCACATCTTGTTGGCGCGGCGTGCAATTGGTATATTAGCCAATTGGATGGAATTGTCAATTGGGCGACATTCCGGACAACTTTCAAAGATACGTTCGTTGGGCAGAAGGCGTTGTCGCAGCGCTGGAAAGACATGGAAAACAGGGCTCAGAAGCAGAACGAAAACGTACGGGAGTACTTTTTCGACAAGATTCGTTTGTGCAAAGACGTCGGACTGGACGTAAAGGAGACAAAGATGCAGGTGGCGATCGGGCTGTGGTCAAGGGAGATCAGCCACGTGATTTCTGGCAAAACGTATGCTGATCACAACGCCATATTACGAGACATCAAAGAACTGGAGGTGCTAGAAGAGGCGAGCAGGGTGCGCATTGGCAGCAACCGAGGTTCATCGTCGGCAAGTTACCGGCAGAAAACAGGTGGTAGCAGTGATAACAGTGGCAGCAATGGCTTCAAGCGAGAGATAAAGACACTGGCAGAGGTTAGAATGAACGTCAACACTGCGAGTAACAACGCAAATAGGGGAAATATTCAGGAGATAAATTCACGTGTTATCGTTGTAATAAAGAGGGTCATTTAGCGCGTGATTGTTCAGAGAAGCGACTGGTTAAGTGTTTCTCGTGTCAGAGGTTTGGACATCTTGCTAAAGATTGTCGCGATAAGAAAGATGATACACTTGTCAAAACTGTGGACAGCACAGGCGCAGAAGACAAATTTGTGAAGTTTATTAAGACAGTTAAAGTTGGGAACACGGATTTAGACGAGTTGATTGACACGGGGTGTAGCGAATGTACGATTAAAGTTTCAGTCGTGATTCAGGGAGGGTTTGAGGTTGTGCGTAGAGAAAATATGTTGAAAGGATGTGGCAAGAAGGAAAACGTAGTTACATCGCCCGGAGTTATCAATGAAACATTGACGATAGATGGAGTCACGGTAGAGAATACAAGATTCCGAATTGTTCCTGATGACGTGCAAAGACATGATGTGATTGTCGGGTTGAATTATATTTTGAGTTCGGGAGTAGCTTTCGTTCATTCAAAAGGTAATTTTCGTTTCATTAATGAGTCAAGTGATGACGGCTTGTTTGATATTCTTGAAGGGAATTTTGTGAAACCAAAAGAAAATGTGACACTTGGACCCGGAGAGGTTAAATTCATAGATGTTATTGTTGACAAGCGTCAGTTTACGTTACCGGTAGCTAACTATAGCGATGACAAATGTGAAGTTCAGGCGAGTCAATTTCTTGACGAGAGCGCGATTCAGGTTGTAGACGACGGTCCGAAACTTGAAAAATTAGTAGAGCCAATTGTAGCGGATGCAATAAAGGTAGACGAGAACTCATCAGTTGAACAGAAATAACAATTACTCGAGCTTTTAAATTAGTATAGAGATTGTTTTGCGAAGAACGTGTCCGAAATCGGATGTATGAAAGATTTTGAAATGGACATTGTTGAGATTCCAGGCAGTGTCCCTGTCAGCGCGAAACCGTACCGAGCAAGCGCGCGCGAGTGGGAGATAATGCGCGAGATCGTTGATGAGTATAAATCTGCGGGGTTGATAAGGGAAACGACATCACCCTACGCGAGTCCTTGTTTGCAGGTGTTTAAAAAGAACGGTACTCCCAGGTTAGTTGCTGATTACAGAGGTCTAAATGCACAGACAGTTCGAGCGCAGTTTCCCTTACCAAATGTAGACGAATGTCTTGAGTTGATCCATGGATCTGAGTTGTATGCGACCCTTGACTTATCTCATGGTTATCTGCAGATGCCGTTGAAAGAAAGCGCGAAGTGCAAAACTGCATTTATTACTCCAGACGTAACGGGTGAGTTTGAGCGAGTCATGTTCGGTCTAACAAACGCACCGTTCTATTTCGCTAAAATGATGTATCAGGTTATGGGAAAAATGAGAAATAAAGTTGCGATTACGGTAGCTACTTTGATGATCTTTTACTTTTTGCGAAATGCTGGGCAGAGTTAATGAGCAAGCTTCGTGAAGTTTTTGAATTGTTTCGAAAAGCTGGATTAACTTTCAATTTAGCAAAGTGTGAGTTCGGGTTGCGTAGTTTCCTGCTCCGACCGACGTGAGTGGAATCAGACGATTTATTGGTTTGTGTAGTTATTTCAGGAGATTCGTGGACAAGTTCGCTATGATTGTAATGCCAATTTCAAAATTGCTGAAGAACGGAGTAAAGTTCGAATGGGGTAAAGAGCAAGCGGAAACATTTGACCGAGTCAAAGATGTATTGACGTCAAGTCCAGTGTTTCAAATCTACAACCTAAAGGCGGAAGTTACCGAACTTCATACTGATGCGTCAGCGATAGGCGTCGGTGCAATCTTATTGCAATCGGATACCGTTGGGGACCTTCACCCGATACCTCCTGGACAGCGTCCATTTTCCGTGGTTCATTTGGGTCATGTGGGTCCGTTTTTAATGACAGCGCGAGGTAACAAGTATGTGTTGGGAATAGTCGACAATTTGACAAAGTTCGTCCAGCTAGAGGCGGTGAGGAATGTCAATGCGAGAACTACGGTGCGAAAAGTAGGGCAGTTTGTTGAGCGATTCGGAGCGCCGGCTCGTTTTGTGACTGATCGTGGAGCTGCGTTCACATCTGCAGCATTAAAGAGTTTTGTGAGAAAAACGGTATTCGTCATACCTTAAATTCGAGTCGGCATGCGCAAGCCAACGGCCAGATCGAGCGAGTAAACCAAGTTATAATCCCGGCATGACAAACGAAGATTGTAACTGATGCGAGTGATTGGGACGGAGACATTAAGGGTCTGGAGCGAGATTTGAATACGTCTGTCCATAAGACAACTGGCAAAACGCCTTTCGAGTCACCGTATGATTATAATCCAAAGTTTGAAGCAGGGCAAACGAGACACTTGACTATTGGTAGCGAATCTTATAGATTACCTGTGGAAATTCAAGACGAGATTAGACATAATATCGAGAAAGAGCAAAGATTGTACAAAGCGCGATACGATCAGAAGCGAATGAGAGATGTGCAGTATAGCGTGGGTGACGTTGTTGGCATTAAAACAAACCCAATCTCGACAGGTGATTCCACAAAACTACAGAGTCGATATCGTGGCCCTCTGGTTGTCACGGAAGTGCAGCCAGGAGACACCTATCGAGTCTCGAAATTAAACGATTCCGATAAGCGGAAATTAGATACTACCGCGCATGTGAGCCAGCTTAAAATCTGGCGAGGATGGGTTTCAGATAGTGATTGTGATGTAGAGGAAGGGAGTGATGACAGCGAAAAGCAGGCTGAGAAAGTAGTCGAAAAAGAGCGAGATCAGACGGAAGTAGTATCAAACAAAAATGTCAATTTAGAGATGGAAACTAAACCTTTGAATCAGACTAAAGAAACTGTTAAGCGTAGCCATCGACAGAGAAAACTACCAAAGCGATTCAACGGCTACCAGTTTGAGTTTTATTATTAGTATTGCAAAATTAAAGCCTCCGTGGCTCAGGCGGCAGCACGCCGGCCTCTCACCGCTGGGTCCGTGGTTCAAATCCCGGTCACTTCATGTGAGATCTGTGCTGGACAAAACGGAGGCAGACAGGGTTTTCTCCGGGTACTCCGGTTTTCCCTGTCAAAATTTCATTCCAGCAACACTCTCCACTATCATTTCATTTCATGTGTCATTCATTTAATCATTGCCCCAGAGGAGTGCGTCAGGCCTCGGCAGCCGGCACAGTTCATATCCTCGCCGCTTGATGGGGGCTTCATTCATTCCATTCCTGACCCGGTCGGAGACTGGAAGCAGGCTGTTGATTTTCATTGCAAAATTATAATTAGCTGTAATATAAAGTGTGTAATATGATTAAGATGAAAATGTAAAACGAAAAAAAAAAACTATTTTGTACTATTAATCATAAATTGAAATTTGTGATTACGTCAGGACTGGCCGAATGTTAGGAATTTCACGGAGAATATATATTGTGAGTTGATATTACAGATATATAAAAGTGCTGTGGTGACCAGGGTTGTGAGGGGCTTTGACAGAGATTGTTGGTTCGGGCTTGAGAAAAAGTGTAGCCGTTCTACGTATTATTAAATATTCTTAAAAAAACATTAACCCGAGTTGTCATGTTTATCATCTGGCCATCCCTAACACAAGTTGAATTTTGTGCGTTAAATTGGCTTTGCTGCAATTCCGCACACGATAGATGATGCCATCTCTGGCATGGCCCGTCACAGGTCACAGCTGCTTCGTTTTCTTCTATCCTCTTTTCGCACACAGAGCAGAAATCAAGTGTTTTGTCATTCACTCCAGTTGTCGAAGCCCGCTGACTGATTTTGTCCGACATGTTAAATTATTCCTTCGACTGGGGAGAGAAAAGATCGATTCTTCGTGTCCGTGCGGTTATTCTGCTAAGTTTAATTCCCTATCGAGGCCAGAAAATTATTTATTCTTTGAAGGATGTACCGATATTATTCAATAACGAGAAACTTCCTGCAGCTAATATAGCGTCTTCTAACGGATTTGACAATGGTTATATTTCTTTCGATAAATTTTACTAACTTATTAATTACTAAAAATTAGCACCTCCCACTAAGCACGAGCACTTTACATCCAGTAACCACTTATTGCACCAAAAAAGTATAGCCTCATTCACTTTCATTGGTAAACACGACACGATATTTCACTTTTCTGTTTCGACTGTCACTTGTCACTCTTACATACTTTGTCACCACAAAGTGGGGCACCCTAATATGGAAATATTTCACCATGAATATGCAACACTGCCAGTAAATTGACAACATAGATAATTCGATATCTTGATTGCACAATCACCCACGATCCAGACCCAGACCTCGAAGTTAAGTCAAAATACAAAATTGTAAGTAAGTTCTTCGTCTAACACATTGAAAGTTACGGTTATCTAAAACCTTGACAGCTTATTGTATTGTCCTGGGGGGTTGATAGCGTGGTTAGGGGTGGCGTCGCCTGAAAGACGATGGTAATTGTGTGCAGGACACAGTGCAGTGTGGTGTTTGAGATAGAGTGATTGCTAATGAATGCCCCGCCCCATTCATTAGCAATCATTCTATCTCAAACACCACGTTAGTAAGCAGCGTAGTACGAACTTTGTAGTAATAAATTACGACGTGAGTTTTGCTTGGTTTATTTGACCTGGTTATCTAAGCTTGTCTCGTACAATACCTGCAAACAAGGACTCGCGTAGGGTGATGTCGTTTCCCTTATCAACCCCGCAGATTTATACTCATCAACGATCTCGCGCATTATCTCCCGCTCGCGCTTGCTTGCTCGGTACTGTTTCGCGCTGACAGGGACACTGCCTGGAATCTCAACAATGTCCATTTCAAAATTTTTCATACATCCGATTTCGGACACGTTCTTCGCAAAACAATCTCTATACTAATTTAAAAGCTCGAATAATTGGTATTTCTGTTCAACTGATGAGTTCTCGTCTACCTTTATTGCATCCGCTACAATTGGCTCTACTAATTTTTCAAGTTTCGGACCGTCGTCTACAACCTGAATCGCGCTCTCGTCAAGAAATTGACTCGCTTGAACTTCAAATTTGTCATCGCTATAGTTAGCTACCGGTAACGTAAACTCATGCTTGTCAACAATAACATCTATGAATTTAACCTCTCCCGGTCCAAGTGTCACATTTTCTTTTGCTTTTGGTTTCACAAAATTCCCTTCAAGAATATCAAACAAGCCGTCATCATCCTGTTGTGGAAGTGTCGTAAGGATTACCCCATGTGTGTGGGGCTAGCTTGACAGGCTGTGTGGAAATGTAATGGCTGTCTGTCTGTTGTTGGTTCCTTTATGGTTGAGGCGTGAAATAGGGGTGAAGGGTGGTGAAGGGGGGGGGGCTGATAGAGGGTGGCCATACCCTGTGGAACCCCAGGGTATAACAAGACCTTCCCGGGTCGAATGGTTGTCCCCAACCATTGGAAGAGTCGTGGGGGTTGGGGGGGGGTGCCATTTTCTCCATCTTCTTGTTCCTCTTCTTATCCTGTCCTGGTATCTCCTGGGCGTGTAGTTGTGTAGTCGTAGATGTAATTGTAGGTGTATATGCTGGTGTCGTTTTTGTGTACTCCGGTTGGGGTAGGTTTTAAGGGAGGTACTTATAGTGATGTGTATTGTGTCACGTTACAATTCTGTGATTATATAATGCTGTGATTATACAATGCAGTCAGATATAGTACCATGGTAAAAATTTAGAATACAGTACAATAGTTAAAATACAAGTGGTTACAAATGTCGAAAAATACAATAGAATAATACAATATAATACAGTGGTGTACGATGCTATTGGATGGTTGTGAAATGGTGTGAAATCCGAAATTCTATATTGGGTGAGATGCACATGTTATGTTATCAATTTGTGAGGTGACAAGAAAAGAATGACTTATATTTCCTACGTCTAACATATGATGTAAACGGCCGTGCTATATCTAACTTATCAACTATATGGCCACGCTAAGTTAAACTTCCTTTCTGTGGGTAGGGGAGCATATTTCAACAGTGAAAGGCGTCATTTACAGACTATGCCGTCTCTTACTGCTGTGTGTCTCGCCTCATATGTGGCGTCTTTGTTGTGTACCTGTGGCGTGAAGTGTGTGTGTATAGTTATCTGTTTGGATGTCCGATACCCCACAGGTATCGTGCATTATCATGTTGGTGTCCCCTTGGCATGCTGTGACCTGTAAAAGAAGGAAATGTTGCGTTTTGTCAAGTCCATGTGCTCCTTTCCTGCGGCTCGTGCTTTCTGGCAGTGAAACTCGTGTTTTCTGGAAGTGAAACTCATGCTGTCTGGAATTGAAAATAATATTAATACATGTCTGTATATAGTGCAGCTGTTGGCTGTGTGATTTTTGGTGTAAGGTCGACCTTAGCGACGAATGTATTTATTGTGGAAAGATAGCATGACTTGTTTACGAGTGTTGGACCCTTTGTTCTTCTGGCAAGATTATGCCGTGCTTTTTGAGTGGTACATCTGGCGAATCTGAGTATTGTGTTGTCGCTTTTTCTTTTATAACTTTGTAGTAATAAATTACGACGTGAGTTTTGCTTGGTTTATTTGACCTGGTTATCTAAGCTTGTCTCGTACAATACTACTCCAAAGAACAACGAGTGTACATTGTTTATTTTATTGTCTCTCTGGTTACCCCAGAGATAATAACTGCTTCGCATGGCCTCCTTGATCCTGCCTCCCTGAGTCCAGATCGGCAGTCACAAAGAAGGTGCTGCGCTCTGGATTCCTGCAGTGGAGAAGTGTTGTGGTTTCCCCACAACTTCTTACTATCTAATTTTACGAGTAGGTGAATAATACGCTGATGTTTTGTGTACGCATCCTGTTCTAAATTAATATTCGCGCTTCTTCTGTGGCTTCAGGCATCCATTTCGGTTGGGGCGGTGTGTAACTTGACGAATGGGTGAACGCTATGATTTGTAATGTGGTGGTGTGCCAAATATTACTTCGCTTATCGCGGCATATCATTGAGACATCCATGGGAACTATTCATTTATTTATTCGGGCTCTAATACGCAGTGTAATTTGTCTGGGTCGCAGGCATATATACGACTTGTATTAGGCCTATGTGTTGAGTGAGTGGAGCTCTTACGAATTTCTCAATATTTATAGGCCTTTTTACTTACTAGGTTCGAACTTAGTGTATAAGTTTATGTGTGATTTGTGCGTTTATGATTTTTGTGTTGAGTGTGTATGGCATTTTGCGTGTAGAATGTGTGTATTGTGTACCGTACTTAGTTTAATCTGTGTGCTATATGGCCGTTTGCCTCTCGCCTTTCGTTACTCGCAGATCGTTGGCGTGTGCTCATAGGTTTTTGTGAGGCTGCGTTGGTGGGGTATGATTGTGGGCGGTAGGACGTAAAGTTGTACTTGTTCCTTCTACTGGACTAGCTGGTCAGGTACTTATACACGTGCATAGCATTTTGGATCTTTAGTCTGTTAGACACCTGGGTTTGTTATTTTGTTAGTTGCTTAGATGGCTGGATGGTTAGCTTTGTTATATAGATACTTGGTTTGCTATTTTGTTAGTTGCTTGGATGGCTGGATGGTTATTTTGTTATTTGGGTTTGTTATTATGTTAATAGGGTAAATGACTATGCGTATGAATAGTACTTCTAGACCGCTGTTCTATTGGTATTGTAAGCCCGTGCGCTCAAATGAGGCGGTCGGCTTCACGTTATCACTGTCCGTTTGACGTCACGTGTACGTGACTTCTGTAAAATTGCTGTGGGCAGGATGTGTATCGCTTACTCGCCGAGTTCTGGTGGGGGAGCGCGATTCAACACGGCGCTGACTGCGAGCTGTCGTGCATATCGTTCTTGGCTTGTTAAAAGGAGCCAGGCGCTGTCTTGCTTGCACCGAAGCGCACACGCGGTTTATCTTGCTGCTTGCGTATCCGGCTACACGTGTCAGCTATTTGTTGGCAGGTGTGCCACTTAAATTGCTACTTCTAGTTATGGAAATGACAATACTAATAACAATAACAACAATGCTACTGATAATAGTATTGGATCAAGATTATTTACCGTGTTGCTGTGTTCGCGCTTCGTACCTTTTTACACCTTGGTGTGGAATATGTTATTTGCTAATTAATAATAATGTTGGTTCATGTTGTTTCGCTTATTAAAATTAATAATTGACTTATAATCTAGCTTCCTTTGGCATACTATTCTTGTGCCATTTAATGACTTTCTTAACTAATCCATTCCTTTCTTCTAACGTGTACTTTCTGTGTAGATATTAATACTGCAATGTTATCTCCTTAAAGTAATACTAATGATCCTACTAATGGTAGGCCTAATCTTGATAATGATACTAACAATAATGTAGCAATAGCGACAATAGTAATAATAACACAGTAGCAATAATGGGAATGATTATATTAGGGACTAGCAGTAGTACCCGGCTTCGCCCGGTGGAATGATGATAATGTCTCCTTAGAAATATAATGGACTTAAAATCTAGGTCATTTGCCCCCAAAGACAATGAGGGCGTAATATCTAGGTCATTTGTCCTTTTGATAAGGATGATAATAAAATCTACTATTGAATTGACACGTCAAACTTACAAACTACCGTAATAGAAATACATATTTCAAAATTCAAAGGCGAGGAAGACTTGTGTGTGGTGATTAAGGGTGTAATGGGCTTTGCATCTAAGTCATTTGCTCTTATGATGAGGATGATAAGGGAAACTACTACCGGTATTGAATTGACACTTCAACTTATAATGTACACAATGTACTGTAATAAAAATAAATATTTTAAAAATCACAGTCGAGAAAGACTTTATGCGGCGGTGATTAGTGTTATGATGTGCGTTACATCTAGGTCCTGGGCCGATAACCTAGATGTTAGGCCCCTTAAAACAACAATTATCATCATCATTACATCTAGGTCATTTGCACTTTTGATGATAATAATAAGGTAATGAAAAAATGACTACTAAACGAACATGGTGTTATATTAAAACTGATATAGGTAATTCAGATGTCTAACTTCGATGTCTTCCAAAGTCTCAACCTTATTTTCTGGCTTAGGCCTGTACTCGATGCGTCTAGTGGAAGAGCTCGGCAAAAAATATGGGTCCAAGCTGCACGAACCTGAGATGATCGCAGATGATGACGAAATTTGATGACACCAGTTCGGGGTTCCCCGTCCTATTTAGATTGGCCGGGAATCACTCACTCTTTCGCAACGGCCCTGTGCTGGCATCAGCATGGACAACAGATAACACGGTGGGCTCTGGAAAGTCCTCTCATGTCACCTCGCGATGAATCAGCAAGCTATTCTCACAAATGACCCCCCCCCCCCAAGGGTCTCACAACTTGTGGGACGTGGGTCGACGACCACGGGACCCCAGCTGAGTCTGGCATCGCTTCTACTTCCTGGTGCCGGGCTCCTTTCATTTCTCTTTCCTGTCGGCCTCCCTTGGTCAACTCTTGTACTCTTCCGACCCTGACTGTATTAGGGTATCCGAGGGCTAGGGAGTCTTTCAATTTTCCCGCCTTAATTGGCCGTTGTCTCATCTTCCCTGATACCCTCATTCTTCGAGGGGTCTGCCTTCTTTTCCTTTTCATAATATCTCCTGTCTTCTGCTCATGGCCCTCAAAGAGGCAGGGTGTGTGTAGCCCCACCACTTCTAGTACACCCTCAAGGGCCCATGGCTGGTGAGTTAGGAAGCTGGCAACCCCGAGGAATTCCTGAGCTAAAAGCAGGGAATGGAGTGGTATGTCAGAAATTTCAAGTGGACAGTGTTAGTGTTACTCATCGGGTTTCAAAGGGTAAGTATAAACAATTTGGTTCAGATCAGTGAAACGGTGTAGATTTTTCCCAAAGGGCCTAAATGCAGGGAAAGGGGAGGTCTGTCCGAAATTTAAAGTGGACAGTGATACTCGTTAGGTTCCAAAGAGTAAGTATACAAATTTTGGTCCAGATTGCTGAAACTATATAGATTTGTACCAAAGGGTCTAAATACAGGGAATGGAGTGCTCTGTCCGAAAGTTCAAGCAGACAGTGTTACTCGTCGGGTTCCAAAGGGTAAGTAACTTACATAAAGATTGGTTGAGATGGGTGAAACGACGTATATTTTTGCAAAAGAGCCTAGAGTCAGTAAATGGAATGGTCTATCCGAAATTTCATTTAGACATAGTTACACGTCGGGTTCCAAAGGGTAAGTATGTAAAATTTGGTTCAGATCGGTGAAACACGGTAGATTTTTGCCAAAGGGCCTAAATGCAGAGAATGGAGTGGTCTGTCCAAAGTTTTAAGTGGACATTGTTTCTCGTCGGGTTCCAAAGGGTAAGTATACAAATTTAGGTTCAGTTCGGTTAAACGAGGTAGGTATGTGCCAAAGGGCCTAAATGCAGGGAATGGAGTGGTCTGTCCGAAATTTCAAGTGGACAGGGTTACTCATCGGGTTCCAAAGGGTAAGTATACACATTTTGTTTTCGATCGGTGAGTAGGGGGATGGTGGTGCTTCTAACGCACAGTCTGTTCCAAAAGTTAGTACACACTTTTTGCTTATTCATATTTCGTGAACTAATGGTCGGATTTTAACAAATGAGGTATCGTTGGACTCAGGCCCCCTTTCCAATGGACAACCCATTTCAACCCCAAAATAAAACCTACCCCTACTAGGGGGTAAAATTGTATTTTTTTTTAAGTCACTTTACAAATGCGGCAGACATGAGGGGCGATACCAGTATGAACATAAACGTTGTTGCTCATAAAGCGCATGCGTTTTGCTGGATGCCGCTATGAATCAACATTTTGATTTTGTTTTTTACGCATGCGCACTTGGGGATTTTGTAAGAGGGTGGGCATTTTAAATAACTATTTATGGATGAGTTTTTTTAAATTTAATTTTACCAAAGGATTGAAAACTAATAGGTCATGTGCTTTTTAATATGTTACGAACTAAGAAGGCTACGGACTTGTATGAGGGGTCGTTGGATTTGGGATAACGCCCCGTTTTTGAATGTAGTTTTGATTTTTGTCAAAAGGGCCTAAGTGCACTTTTGTTAATATTTCGAGAACTAAGAAGGCTATGGACTTGTATGGGGGGTCGAGCCTAAGTGCACTTTTGTTAATATTTTGCGAACCAATAAGGTTACGGACATGTATGAGGGGTCGTTGGATTTGGGAAGACGCCCCCCGTTTTTGAATTTGGTTTTGATTTTTGGCAAAAGGGCCTAAGTGCACTTTTGATAATATTTTGTGAACTAAGAAGGCTACGGACTTGTATGAGGGGTCCTAGCACTTGGGATGACGCCCTGTATTTGAATTGATTTTTTGATTTTTGTCAAAAGGGCCTAACGCCATACTATATGTTGAATTTATTTTTACCTATTTAAAATGTAATTAAGATTGGTCGTTGAGAGAGACGATACTGCTGTTATGTGTTTTAACGAGCCTGTTGTCGAGATCAGTGACCATGCCTGGAAGAAATGAATTGCTATTTTGGTGGGACAGTGGGGCGGATTATGACGGTTGTGTTTTTTGTGATATTTCCCATGACGGATGGAGGTGAATATTTGAAAACGTGTCACGTGTGCTAAGATTTTGTTTACCCTGAAGGGGATCTTTAACGTTTTAATCAACGGTAATGAGCGAGACCGCTGTCTGGCACAGCAAATGCTTGTAGAATATGAAAACCTATAACATTCGGTCGACCAAGTGATGTGCATGAACCCAAAGAGCCAAAACGGTAAGCTCATTGGCCTGAGATGTTATAAACTAATCATTGGACCTGGTGAAAGTGTATGATTAATGTGTATATGTATTGAGGATGACCGCTTGCTAGTAATTATTATTACAGTAAAATGTTTAATAATAATAAGACACACATGTTTTCAATGCTCACACACACACACACACACAGTCCTGCTCACTGGAGACTGAATATTGTACCTAGCCAGAGGACTTGTGAGAGAGACTGCTGATAAGACAAAAATGTCTGCGTCAGCAGGAAGTGTGATATCAGCTTACTTGCCTCGTAGTGGCTAGCAGGTGTGCTGTTTAAGCAGAGACCGCCATTTTGGTTCTGAGACAGTAGGACTACCGATGTATAAGAGGCAGTCATTTTGGTTCCTTATTGAAAACATGAAACAAGTATAAGGTACGCGAATCTTATCGCGTTTGAGGAATGTGGGGAGGCGTGGGAACACGTGTGAGAGAGACAACATTTCAAGGTCAAAACGCTGAGAAAATGCAACTTTTTCTGTTGCTAAGCAGACTGATAAGGTTTGTGTTAGTAATACACTGACAAGACCAGCAAATAGACGTATACAGTAGAGCTCTGAAATGGGAACACAAGCAACTACCGAAGACACGGTTGGTGCATGTCATCAGAATATGAAATCTATAAATCAAAACAAGGAAAATTATGAGGAGCTGAAAACTAAAATGGACCAAGTCTCAGAAACTATGATGCAGAAAATGTCACTGCTGCTTGAAACGCAACTGCAACAAACAGAAATCTTATCAGCTGTCAATCAGAGACCTTCAGTAATAAAAGGGAAAGCTCCAAACCCACCGACTGCACAGCAAAGTTTTCAAAAACCCAACAACAGCCACGGAAGCTTTGACAATCTCCAGACTCAGGATGAGAGGGATCAAGGTAGTAAAAATGAACGTCACTCCCTACTAAGGGAGGATAATGAAGAATATACTATGGCAGAAGTGGAGAGAACTACCTCACCAAGACACTTAGGAATTCAGGGGACTAAACCTTTTGATATAACTTGTAACCTAAGAGCAGCGGAACGTAAAGCATGGCTCTTCATAGGGAGACTTCATCCAACAACTGAAGCAAAGACACTTACTTATTTCACACCTCACAAACATAGGCATAAAGGGGGAAATAGAATGTGAGCAACTTATTTCACACCTCACAAACATAGGCATAAAGGGGGAAATAGAATGTGAGCAAATAGAAATAAGAGGAACAAGTAAAGCATTCAAAATAGGAAAGAGCAATGACGCCAGAAATCTGGCCGGAATGCATTTTGGTTAAACGTTTTTCCTTTCGTCGCCCCTTTTTCGAGGGAGTACGTCTCGCATAATCAAGTGCGAACAATTGAGTGCCCAGAACAAGAAATTAGAACTTCAAGTAATAATATAGCAGAAAGGCAACACAAATTAAGGATTATTCTATGGAACGCGTTACAAGTTCCGAATAATATTTTTGATGATTATGACATAGTACTGTTAATAGAGACTTTTCTTACAGAAGACTGGGGAACAAAAGGCTTTTACTGCATCCATAATACGCCATCAAAAGTAACATTGGCAGGCCTAAAGGAGGTATCTCTTGTCTGCTGAAACCCAGCCTATCCCCTTTTACAGTGAAGCACCGGACAAACAACATACTAATCGTGAAGACACCAATTTTATACATAATTTATGCGTACTTTCAACCAGATTTTCGAGAAGAAGATTTAATAGACGATCTAACTGTAGCGAGTAATGATGCGCTAAGAGTAGCTGGTGACTTCAACTGTCGCATTGATGTACCTTCTCGTAAGATGTCAACACTTCTGCATTACATGGAACAAGAAGGCCTGACACTGACTAACAATAAAGAAACAAAAACATACATATGTCAAAATGGGTCAAGTACAATTCATTAATAAGGGTTTCATCGTTCTCCAACAGCATGCGATTGACAATGTCACCGTCAGAAAACACCTACCCATTGCCACAGTTCTCTATCAGGGAATACAGATAACTCCTTCGCTAAGAACCAAAAGAAAAGTATCGAGGAAATTGGATCTCACCAAATTGCAAACAATTAGGGTCTCAGACATATATGATACCATAATTGAAGGAAACATTGATGAAGCACTATGGAAATTAAAGAATTCCATGCGGAATTCTGCGCTTTCAGTTGAAGAAAGACCCAGGAAAGCCAAGCAATGGCTTAATGAAGAATGCTGTCAAATAAGGAAAAGAACAATCAATGCTCTTCACTCTGTGAGAAAGCAGGAAACGGAAACAACACTGAAAACATATGCAGATCTACGGAAACATTATAAGGTCATCATCAAAAAGGCTAAGTGTGACAGACAGTTGGCAACAGGTTTGTTTTTGTTTTTTTTAGTAAAGAAGGACAAGGAACAGTGCATCCAAGATGGAGTCTTCTGAGTGTTATTTGTAATGTGTATGTGTTTTCTTTGTAAATAAATATGTTTCATTTTCCCAAATAAGTACGAAGTGACGTTTCTGTTCGTAACACTAAGAAAACATTTTTAGAAAAGAAGGAGAAAATTCTAATTGAAGAAATTGAACAGGATCCCTTCAGAGCACTGGAACCCATACAACCAAAATTTCTTAAGGACATACCAATAGAAACATGGGAACAACACCTTGGTCTTGTTTTGCAAAACAAAACAAAAAAAACGAAGTGAACAAGCATTCCGTTCTTATTACATCAAGGTCAGCTCCAGAAGTGGTAAAAAATGAATCAATTTTCCTAGTACTCTCCTTCAGTTTCGTATTGAAGTCGTGTTTAACGGATTTAATGTGATTAATTCAGTTCTTCCTCCGTAAGCAATGTTTATATCACTGTGATATAAATGTGAATGTTTTTTTTTTTTTCATAAATGAAAAAATAAGATATTGGGTTTGATTCAGTCCAGCCCAAATTAAAATAAGCCAGCAATGTAAAATATGCTGTGTTTGTATGGGGACCACCCCATACATCCAAGTAATCAATATCCCCCGGGGGTATTAATTACTTGCATCTGGATCGTTTGAATTAAAGTGAGTTTGTTGACAAAACTTGGGTCGGTCCTCGATCTCCCAAACAAAAGCGACGTCACATATTCTTGGAATATGAGTAAGTTAACATATTCTATTTTTAACTTCACCAATGGTTTGTCTTTGATAATAGAGGGCTTGTGGCGGCCGAACGGCCACACAAAATCAGAAAAAGGAGTAGCGACAGCGCAGATACTCCTCGCAGCGCTCTCCAGCGGAAAGGCACTGCTGCGGATTTTTTTGGCCAAAATTATGTCGAAACTATTCCTACTTCATAAATAAGTAAACAAATAAATAAATAAGCAAATAAAAACAATAAAAATTAATAAATGCGTATTTCAACTTATCTGTTTGCAAATAAGTGGACTTGTTTCCCTCTTCAAATCAAATCAACGATTCAATTATTAATAATTGGGGCAGATGACCTCGCTGTTCCGCCCCTCAAACAATATTTCCACAAGGAGCAAATTACCTTGGTCCTCCGCTATGTTGATATGATGGCAGAAACTCCAAGGATCGTCGAATCGTTCATCGAGTTTTTGAAGGTACACGACACTACGGGGAAGGGGTTAGCTGAGGTTTTAGAGGGAGTATTGGAGGATAATGATCTTGATATCATGGACTGTAGGGGACAAGGGTATGACAACTGTGCTAATATGAAGGCCAAGTATAAGGGAGTGCAGACGCGAGTAAAACATATTAATAAACGAGCAATGTTCATGGCATGTGTTTCACATAATCTTAACGTACAGTACTTTTGGGTAGCATGGTTAAATGCAATAAGGACGATATGACATTTTTTGGTAGAGTTCAGCGTCTGTACACTTTGTAGCTTCCACGGAAAGGTGGGACATTGTGCGAACTATGCCCTGGCCTCCTCACACTAAAATCGTTATCTAGCACGAGATGGGAATGTAGAATTGACAGTGTCAAGCCCATCAGGTACCTGTTAGGCAAAGTAAACGAAGCTCTAGAAAAAGTGGCAGAAACTACCAAAGATCTGTTACCCGGTCAGAGGCCCAATCTTTGTTGCTTCATACAAGTTCGTATGAATTTGTTTCAAGCCTCGTTATCTGGTACGATATTTTATTTTCTGTGAACTCAACAAGTAAAACTTTCCAATCTGAGAAGACATCGTTAGATACGGCTTTAACCGAACTTCAGGACCTAAAGTCATATTTTCAAAATTATCGCAACACTGGCTTTAACAGTGCAATGTCCACCGCTAGAGAAATAATGGAAAATTTGGGCTATACAAAGAAATTTTCTATTCGCCGTCAAGGCAATCGCAAAAGGTTCTTTGAAGAAATAAATCAGCAAAATCGATCGTATATACCTAAGCTAAGAAGGTATTTCAATTTAATGTGATTGTGAGTGAAATATAAAAACAATATCTATCCAAGGATGAAGGGCAACTTCAGATGATAATGCCGAGAGGACCATTGCTCAGTTGCATCTCACTTGAGTTGCCTGCCTTGTACTGCCATTCAGATTACTCGCTGTGTGACAGCGGTAATCACAATAAGGCCTGCTTGTCTTGACGCCACCATTATTGAAGGGTTGTCAAGATGGGCAGTGCCTCTTCTAAATTCAAGAAATACCTTCAGCATGGAGATGAATTTGCTGCCATGCAGGTATTCCAAAGCACACCAGAGCTCCGAAAGAACCTTGACCCCATCCTCAGCTATGGAGAGAGCCATCATCACAATACTGCTCTCCACTATGCTGCTAAGCATGGCATGAAGCATCTTTTACGCACATTTCTCAATGATCTCGGAGGCAACCCTAATAAGAAGAATGGCTGCAATGAGACAGCTCTACATAGTGCATGTCAGCTGAGTCATCAGAAGTCATTCTCTGCTCAAGAGCTGCGGGCAGCATGCGTGATGTTGCTGCTGCAGTGGCGAGGGGTGGCTCTCAACTCGGGAGGAGGTCGTGAGCGTATGGACCTTCAAGCTCAAGATCATAAAGGAAACACAGCTTTGCATTGCGCTGCTACATCAGGATTGAAGCGTTGTGTGGAACTATTGTTAGCACATGGCTCTCCCCTCTTTGTTGAGAACTTTGACAAATTAACTCCCTGCAATTTGGCTATGCGGAGCAACCATCATGACATAGCCCAACTTCTTGAGTCCAGAATGGTTTTTGCTGATAACAGTGATACGATAAATGAAGCTGAGCTTTATGGTCCTGAGGAACAAGAAGAAGTATACAGTGGGCTACGTACACAAGATCTTCAAGAGGCTAAAGACCAGCTGCTTGTTGAGACATCAGATATGCTGCATATTCCTCTCTTCACAGCTGAGGCACTGCTTAGAGACAATGAATGGTCCCGTGAAGCTCTGCTGGAGAAGTGGATGAAGGACCCTGTTCAATGTTGTCAGCTAGCAGGAGTGCAGCCCCCCACCTCTGCCCTCCAGCACTTAAGTACAGAACCTACTGCAGTGACATTAGAGTACAACAATGAACCTGGTATCCCTCAGCACACGAACAATACAAATCAAACCTTATCAGGAAATCATCTGTGAGATATGTATGTTGCCTATGCCCTGCTGGGATCGACCAGTTCACATGTCATGCAACCATCGCTTTTGCACGTCGTGTTGGGAGAGTTACCTGACGGTGAAGATCCAAGATGGCGATGCACATCATATACTCTGTCCAGCATATCAGTGCCATATTTTAGTTCCTGTTGAAGTAATTGAAAAATTAGTTAGCCCTGATATGGCTCGCAGATATCTACAATTTGATATTAAGGCTTTTGTAGATAGTAACCGCAGTATTAAATGGTGCCTTATGCCTGGTTGTGGGCGAGCTGTAAGATTACCAGAGACAGAGCAGGCCCAGCCCACCGACTTGCTGCACACGATCTCCTCATTCAAACCTCCACCAGTCACCTCTCATGCAGTCGACTGTGGCAATGGCCATTTCTTCTGCTGGGAATGCCTAGGAGAGGCTCATGCTCCTTCTGGCTGCAATCAGTGGCTACAGTGGCAGCAAAAGATCTCCGAGGTGAAACCGGAAGAACTGCGTGCCTCTTGTGTAGAGACAGAGGATGCAGCAAACTGTTTGTGGCTGGTAACCAACTCAAAACCTTGTCCCAATTGCAAGTCTCCAATACAGAAGAATGAGGGTTGCAATCATATGAAATGCTCAAAGTGCAAATTTGACTTCTGTTGGGTGTGTCTGGAGAACTGGAAGAAGCACAGTTCAGCCACTGGAGGATATTTTCGCTGCAACAGATTTGAGGCTGTGCATAAGGCAGATGAAAAACAAGGCATGGTCATTAGTGAAGCAATGATGCGAAATCAGCAAATGCAAGAGCTAAACAGGTTTCTTCATTACTATACTCGTTTTCGTAATCACGAGAATAGTCAAAAATTAGAAGAGCCATTGTTGACTAATGTGCGGCAGAAGATGGAGTTACTTGCCTCATCGTTAGGTAAAGGAGGCAATGGTGAAGTTGCAGAATCTGCGGAGAAAGGCACAAAGCTTGTCGAGGATGGAGTCCGGGAGTTGTTGAAGGCACGCAGAGTCCTGTGTGGGTCTTACGTATACGGGTATTATCTTGAAGATAATGGGTACAATAAAACTATCTTCGAGTTCATGCAGAATGAGTTGGAAGAAGTTACTGAGAAGTTGTCTGAATTGGTTGCCAGTCCACCACGATCTCCACCTCCACGCCCTCTAAAACCACCTCTATCCAGGTGGAAAAACCCGAAGAGGAACTTCAAAAAGAAGCTGAAAATAAATTTCAAAAATTAATTTTTGTCTGTCGTAGATACTGCACTGAGCTGCGTAGAAAATATAGAGAGGTTAGTTTTTATGTATCGGAGACCCTCGCTAGCCCGCTCTCTCGCTGCGGGAACGTGTCTCCCGCCACGCACTTGGCCGTAATCCGCTTCTTGGCGCCACAAGTTTCCCTCCTTTGCAGTCTGCTGAGAGCTTTAACAGTGTGAGGTTCAGTTTAGTCAATTGTTCACGTGTTCAGTGCTCAGTGTGCTGATCCAATGCGATTTTCATTACGTGAACGTGTTTTTATGTATAATCCCTTCATAAAGTACAGGAAATCTTGTGCGAAAACACGACGAAAATTCCGTCAGAAATTTCCAAACAGACCCGTGCCTAGCGTCAAAACAATAAAAGATCTAGCAAAAAAGTTCAAACATTATATTACAGCTGAAATACAGTCAATCGGTGCTGAGGAACTTCAGAGAGTAAGTGCCAGTTTCATAAAAAGGTGCCAGCGATGTGTAGCAGTACATGGCGAACATTTTCAGCACCAGCTGAGAACTAGGTAAGTACAAATTCCTATACTCAATGACTCAGTGCCGGGCGGGCGCCACATAACGGCAAAGTGCGTGGTGGGAGGCAGGCTCGCGCCGCGGGCGAGCGGGCGAGCGGGCTAGCGAGGGTCTCCGATACATAAAAACTAACCTCTCTGTAGATTTAACGAAGTAATTTTTTTTAATACTTTGGATTTCTTTTGGATCCTTCCAAGCTTTCCAATTTGGAGGAAAAGCAATTGAAAGACCATTGTCAAACACTCTCTAATTGGAGATTTGAATGCAGAAGATCTTTTTCTGGAGCTACAATTATTTAGGTACGCTGTTCCGTCATCTGTTAAAAGTGATTTAGGTGCACTACAGTACTTAGCCCCGATAAAGGAGTCCTATTCTAATTTAACGACGGCCTATCGAATTATGCTTACAATTCCTATAACGGTTGCGTCGGTGGAAAGGGGCTTTTCCATTTTGAAACTAATCAAAAACTATTTGCGATCTACGATGGCGCAAGAGCGTCTGAACGGTTTGGCTACTCTGCCAATCGAATGTGAAACGGCCAAAAATTGGAAATAAATGATATAATCAGCACTTTTGCTCTAGCAAAGGCCCTCAAAGCGCCTTTTACATAAATAGAAAGCTCTAAATTCTAAACAAAAAACAGAATTATTTTTTTTAGAAATAAAAAGCCTTTCTTGTAAACCATGTTATTTCTCGATTTCAGCTAATATTTATCGATGAAAGTGGACTTATTATAGCACTTTTACTAGTTTAGTTTATGAAAAACGGTATAGCCGTAGAAATGCTGAAATATGTAAACGTGATTGCGTTTTATTAATAATTATGTGCGTTTGGGTAAGAAAGTACATCAAGCACATGCTTCGTTTTCCATAATATATTATTTATGCAAAAAAAATCACCTGTGTTAACTCATTATATCAGGTTTCCATTGATATTGCTTTTATCTGATCAGGTGCTTCCTGTATCCAATTTTATGCTTAACCTATTTGTTGAGGTTTGTTTAGAAATTAGAAATGTAATAAAATGAGTTTTAACTAGCCCAAAATTGTAATTTCTTTTAAAACATCACTCTCCGTACAACACAGCTACTTACAGTCTAAAATTTGCATTTATTACACCCTCTCCCCGCGTACTCATGCCTACTTGGCCCCGCGCACCCTCACGACGCCCTGCCCAGTCATATCACTTCTAAGACCTCAGAACTTGAGGAGTATCCAATAAACAGACTGTTAAGTAGATAGACGCCACTGTTGAGACCTTCCGTACGAACAGTGTCACCATCTGTATATAAAAAAGACCCTGAAATATGGTATGGATTCTGTCGCCAAAACAGAAAAAATCAAATAAAGTATGCATAGAAGCAAGGAAAATAATAGTGTTTCCGCTCATACTGTAAAATAATGAATCCTCACCAATGCTGTAAGTCCCTATTCCCGTGATGACGCCCTTAAATAAAATTATAAAGTTTGTGGGGCATGGAAATGCAGTATTTGTGCCAAAGGACCTAAATGAAGGGAATGGAGAGGGCTGTCCGAAATTTCAAGTAGATAGTGTTACTCGTTTTGTTCGAATTGGTAAGTACGAAAAATTCGGTTCAAATCGGCGAAACGGTGTTGATTTGTGGTAAAGGGCCTAAATGAAGGAAATGGAGAGGGCTATCTAAAATTATTGTTTCCAAAAACCTAAAGGTACTCTAAAATGTAATGCACATTTGTGCGCTGTTCCTTTATTATTAAAAACCTTCTTTGGGGTGTGCACTACAGTACGACCCAACAAAATTTCAATGCAATCGGTTAAACGGTGTCGGAGTCCATTAATCTCGGACAGATATAGGCTACATTTCCATTTTTATGTATAGGCCTACCGGTAAGATAAATGGATAAATAATGGTGGAGACAGACCAGCAACTAATCGGAAGAACCCGAACCACAGCGAAAATAACCGATCAACCAACCCCTTTCAACCCTTCAGCATAATATTCGTTTTTGTCCTGCAGTTTGGCGACATTTTTATGTTCTGTGTCATTATGTGGCTTGGCTGTTATTCGTTATTGTAGCTGCTTTGCTGCTCCGCCCCTCAAGGTCCATGATCTCATTACGTTATTCAAGACTCACGAGAATAGTGCGAGTAATTTTAAAGTGTGTCCAACGTTCACACAAGTTTGTAGTGACTTGCAAACATTTGTTGGAGTCTCAACAGCAGGATCTCATTACGTTATTCAAGACTCATGAGATTAGTGCGAGTAATTTTAAAGTGTGTCCAACGTTCAAACAAGTTTGTAGTGACTTGAAAACATTTGTTGGAGTCTCAACAGCAGGATCTCATTACGTTATTCAAGACTCGTGAGAATACCCTAGTGCAAGTAATTTTAAAGTGTGTCCAACGTTCACACAAGTTTGTAGTGACTTGCAAACATTTGTTGGAGTCTCAACAGCAGGATCTCGTTACGTTATTCAAGACTCATGAGAATAGTGCGAGTAATTTTAAAGTGTGTCCAACGTTCAAACTAGTTTAATAATAATAATAATGTTATTGGTTTTACGTCCCTTTTAACTACACTGGCTTTTAGAGACGCCAGGGTGCCGGAATTTTGCCCCGAAGGGGATCTTTAACGTGCCAGTAAATCTACTGACACGGCTCCCTCGCATTTGCGCACCCTCAAATGCCAGCTGACTGCACAAACTAGTTTGTAGTGACTTGCGAACGTTTGTTGGAGTCTCAACAGCAGGATCTCATTACGTTATTCAAGACTCGTGAGAATAGTACAAGTAATTGTAAAGTGTGTCCAACGTTCACACAAGTTTGTAGTAACTTGCAAACATTTGTTGGAGTATCAACAGCATTCACATTCAAAACAGATGGCTGCATGTCTGTTGATACGTCACGGTGAATGAAATATGGCGGAGCAACGCTATTGCAAATGCTATTTAAGTGGTACAGCAATGTTTCTTCGATTGCCGCAAATTTTTGAATTGATTCGCCTTAAATACATGTGTTTATCATATTCTTTGCGAAAGAAGTGCCGCTTTCGTAGTTGTGTTTGTTGGGATGTACCTGGACTTGTGTTGAATAATATGGTCTCCGGTTGGAAATATTTCACCAGTTTAGCAAGGACATATTCTGCATATATGAAACTCAAGGAACTGACAGGTAAGTTCTTATTAGGCTCAACTTTATGGGACAGTTATACATTGCGATGCATCCGCGTATAAAATTCCCCTAAAACAAAATGGCGACTTCCGTGACGTCATCAACGACGTCACGAAATACTCATCTAGCAAGCTTACGGGAAAAGCGTGGGTAATAGGGGTTTTGGGTGGGGAAACACCAAAAAACAAAGCTGCATTAAACAAAAACCTTCGAAACTAAGTGTGCATCGAAATCTGTAATTGACCTACATAGCTCAATTTAAGATTCCGATGCATATAAAAATTTCTCAAATTGAGCTTATATTTTTAAATTTCCGTATCGAAATTATTTTAATTTCATAACGATAAACATTGCTTCGAAATCTGTAATTGACCTACATAGCTCAATTAAAGATTCCGGTGCATAAACAAATTGGTAGCGCTGCACACCGTGAGAATATGTGTATAAAAAAAATTAGTAATGAAATTAGCCAAAGTATCTGTAGTAATGGTATCTGGAGATGATAAATTAATAGATGTTGACTCGTCCGATGTCATAGACCCACCCAGCCACCCCAAATAGCAACACTACTTATATAGTTGAAATGAAGTATCTAGTAGACATCTTTGTTACTATGTCAGGAATGCCAACCCCACGCGTTTGGTACTATCTCGCACCGTGTATACAAAGAAACAAAAGAGCGTCGATAATGTAATTTATAATTGCGCCAAATCCAACTCGTCAGTCGTAATTTAACCATGGATTGCGTGTCATGTCAAATTACTTTTGCGAGTTTCAATCGTGTATACTACGGCGATCGTGACAAATTATTGAAACTTTTACAACAGCACGATGTAATAGCCAAAACACGTCCGTGCCCAAAATGCAATTCAAATCTGCAGGTGAAGTGGGCTAGGGCGAGTGGTAGATTACTTGCGACCTGCAATAAGATCCTTCCAGGACCACCGAAACGGTCCTGTAACTACAAAGCATCAGCCTTGAAAAAAAAACCTTCTTTTTCGGATCAAACTTGTCTATACCAGATATTGTGAACTTTGTTGTTTTATGGTGTCTGTTTCCTAACCGTCGACACAGATCACTGATGAGGGAAATAAATCTCAGTCATCATACCGTAGTGGACTGGTCGTCATTCTGCCGGGAGGTGTGCGAGCATTGGTTGTATCAAAACAGGGTACAAATTGGAGGACCGGGAGTTGTGGTGGAGATCGACGAAGCAAAGTTTGGGAAGAGAAAGAACCACACAGGCCGACCAGTCGATGGCCAGTGGGTTTTTGGAGGAGTCGAAAGGAACGATAAAAAGAATTCTTTTATCAAACCTGTACACCGAAGGAACGCCCAAACCCTCATTGATGTCATTCACGAATGGATATTGCCTGGATCCATAATAATTTCCGACTGTTGGGCAGCTTACAACACACTGCAGCATGAAGGGTTTGTCCACCTAAGGGTGAACCACAAAGTGGAGTTCGTGAGTACCCAAAGGGGCGGCAACGTTTACAATCAGAACGAAATGAGAAAGCAAGCTGCCAACATCGATCCCAATGTGCACACTCAAAATATAGAACGAGAGTGGCGAAACGTCCGCTATAGTATCCCAATCTTCGGGAAGAAGAAGGCCCATTTCCAAGGCTACTTAGCGGAGCACCTCTTCAAAAGGAATGATCCGGATACCACCAGGGTTCACGAATTTTTGAAGATTGTCTCACAACCTAACCTAACCTAACCTTAAACTGTGTGGTGTACACTGTATCGGACATGTTGGCTATGTGTGTCGGAACATTTTCATTTTCAAACTTTAAATTTCCAACAATTTCAAACTTTACGTCCCAATATTATGTGTGTCAACGAACAATTTCTAACTTTACGTGTGAAAGTTACTAAAAGTTCGAAATGTCCAACAATTTCAAACTTTACGTGTGAAAGTCACTAAAAGTTCTAAATTTCCAACAATTTCAAACTTTAAGTCTCAATAATATGTGTGTCAACAAACGGAATGGTGAATTTTGTGTCCGACATGTTGGTAACGTAGTCACATGGTGTCACATGACGTGTCCAAGATGGCGTCCGTAGTGAAACGAACACGATAAAAATTCTTTATTTTCGTAAAAGGAACATTATTGAGGTGCGGCAGTTGTAGTTGAGATTGTGAAACGACTCCCAAGAACTCCGAAAAAGGTATGTAAATCATAAGTCCTATATTTTCATTAATATACCTCGTTAAAAGTTCGTAAAGTTACGAAAAGGCATGTTCTCACGGCGTGCAGAATTACCAACAAATTTTGCAATTTTAGGTGATATTTTTAAATTTCCATATCGAAATTATTTTAATTTCATAATTAAAAAACATTGCATCAAAATCTGTACTGTAATTGACCTACATAGCGCAATTAAAGATTCTGATGCATATAACAATTTCGCAATTTTAGCTGATATTTTTTAATTTCCCGAATCTGTAATTGACCTATGTAGGTCAATTGCAGATTCCGATACACATCGTAATTATGGTAATTTCTAATTTAAAAAACATTGGGCTCTCGTGTAGTATACGTTGCCCGTTTCGAAAGTGCGTTATTTTACTTAGTAGCGCTTTGAAAATGGGTTGTAATTGCTCTGCCACGTTATTAAAGCCATTTGCCATTAACAAACACTACGTAAACACTTCCAAAATAAGGAAATTGTCAACATTAACTTTCAAGTAATAAATTTATCAAAAAGCACGTCGCCATGTTTGATTACGTAATGCTGCCAACTTACTGATTGTACTACTAGGCAAAACCATTGGCCTGGATAAAGATTATTGATGCGTGACAAAAACCAGGGGTGTTTATGGCTGTGTTTCTATCTCCCAAAATTTTAATAATGGCACCCCGTGGTGTTCGTTAAGCTGCCATTTTGTTCGCTGCTACGGCGTAGGGTGGGGGCTTAACAAAGAGGAGTGAATCAAAACGATCTAAAATTTTTCCGAGCATGGTCTCCAATCAAAACGTCCCTGATTGGCTGAGCACTTATTGGGTCCTTCCCGCCACACAGCCGCAATCAATTCCGCCATTAACCTCAATTTAACATAACCTAAGTTACTTAAATTACAAATATTACTGTTGGTGAAGGGTGGGTGACTTGTGGATTAGATAAGCCATTTTTAGTGTTGCCTTCTATAGTTTTGTGGGTGGCATTGTGTTTTTTTTGGCAATCTCGTTATCTTGTAGACATTAAGATAAATAGTTATATTTCGGGGGCCTATCACTCAGTAGCGGTTTATCACAACAGTAGCAACTATTACGAATAGCTGTACTTTATTAAGATTTTTCTGCACCTTCGCGAAACAGTGGCGGTGGTTTGAGATAATTTTTGACTACCATTATGGGGTTTTAATAGTTTTTCATAGAGCATTTTTGTTGTCTTGTAGGCATGGTTGATTTGACATGTTAGGCCTGCATGTACATTATTTCTGGTTTTGGGAATAATGCTCATTACTATTAAGTGCAACCGTGTTGACCGACTGAAAGACATTGAATATTTCGTTTACTAAGGCAACACTGAAATATGGCTTCCAACATGATATGGACTTGGAACTTATGTTCGCTTAACAAAATAGTGATACATCAACAAGTCATCCTTGCAATCTCTGCAAATAGTAAAAATATTTCCCATCCAATATAGGCCTATTCATGTTGAACGGTAGAAAATTATCAACCTTTATTAAGGAAACACTGAAAAATGTTCATTTTGATCTAGCCTACTTACTCGGAGTCATCTGCATCAATGTCCCTAGAGGTTCAGTTTTTTAAATTCTCCCTTTCCTATGGTCAAATAACACATGGATGTTCCCTATTTTCTTAAGGGGATTCAATGATCTTATGCTGAACTAATTAAGAATAGGGCATATACCCCAACCCCTTAAAATATGAAGTTATCAGGATAAAAATAATGTCCATAACCATCAGAAACTTGAAAACACAGATCAGGAGAATGTTGATCGACCATGGATGCAAGACCAGAGAGTCTTAAAGAGGAGTGTTTCTTTTAGAGGCTTGGAACATCATGGTCAAGACCACTGTACTTGGATGTGTGCTCAATTTGTTTGAAAACCCGTTGACAGATCATAAGTTAATCTGTGGCTGGAATCCACTCCGTCCTATGCTAAGCAGTGAGTACTGGGCACCATTAGTGTTCTGTAACTACTGTATCAATTTCTGAAAATTGTGTCATAGGCCTATGCTTAGACAAGTCGCTGAAAATGTTCTCTGAATGGTGAATACCAGTAGGCTAACCTACTTAGGTGCCTCCTTCACTAGCATTTCCAGGCACCTGGTTAGTTGGTGAAATGAAATAGAAAAATCACTTGAATGATTCAAGTTGTCCTTGATTGCCCTCGTGGGACAGTTTACACCATTCCAGATCTTAGTTCAGAATTAGTTTCCTTGACGGAGTTGGAGAAACAGTCACAATACCTATGGTACTACTAGACCTAGTACGGTGTATGTAGATGGAAGCATTGTGAGACCAACCACTAGGTAGCTTATGTCCCATTAGTTGGGAATGTTAGGGAATGGGAGATTGGTTCAACATGTCAGCCTATGTTGTATATTTCATTAATGTATGGGATCTAAAAGTGTATCATAGGAATATTAAAGCAAGCCATAATATATTACCAGTTGGTCAATTGGATACAACAATTCAATGAAACATTCTGTTAATTAGGAAGTGTCGTAGGCAACCAGAGAAGCGAGACAAGAAAAAACACCTGAGTCTTCCAGGCAGTTGTCATCAACTGTATTTCACATAGAGAAGAATGACTTAAATGGTTCCTCATGAAAAAAACAACTGGTCAATGGCTTGAAAGACAGTAGTAAGGACTTGCATGCTGTCAGTAAAAGTGGAGTTAAGAAAGATGTCTGGAATATTTAAATCAGTAGTTGATAGCCAGGATTTTTAAAATTACCTTAGGTAATTGCACCTTAATATGATTAATAGCCTACCGGTATGTGCAAGATTTTAAATGGTAGGTTTTCCTGTGAACCAAAAAACAGCTCTTAACA
The DNA here is from genome assembly GCA_946902985.2 of Meconema thalassinum. Lineage (NCBI taxonomy): Eukaryota > Metazoa > Arthropoda > Insecta > Orthoptera > Tettigoniidae > Meconema > Meconema thalassinum. Next base: position 200,489,881 of record OX336395.1, read on the forward strand.
TGGATTATGTTCAGGTTAGGCCTACAAGTTATTGGGAGGGAGGTTTATTTTACATACCTGTTGCACATAAAATGAGCTTCTGATTAGAGCTCTGTGGGAATGTTTAAATGGTTTGATGATACAGGGTTTATCAAGCCACTTTCTATGCATCTTTTTAAAACATTTTAACAATTCATAAATTACTGTCATCATTGCAAATGCTGTAATCTCTCATGTTTATTTATGCAGCATGAGGAATTAGGAAACATTGGTAGGATTGGTATATTGAGTGGAGATATAGTAGGATAAAATGCAACTGTGTTATGGAAACCTAAGATGTATTTTTATTTCTCATCTTTATTTTCTGTAGACTCCAACACAGCCCACCACCGGGGGGAAAAAAAGTGTTGGTGATGTTTAATGAGAGCAAATCTTGAAATACTGTGATTTAAGTGGTTGGTATCAAAAGCTGTATGGGAAAAATGAAAATGTGAAGTCACGCCCAAGTTTATGAAGCCTTGCCAGACTCGGATGAAATTATCTTCGATGCAAATCAAGTCTCAATACGCTGCCGAAGTCAACGTCACTTCCGCTCCGTTGCTAAGCAACTGGAGCAATACAATATGGCTCCCTTGTAGATTGCTTCAGTCTTTTAGCCGTCATTATTTCCTATTTGGATCGTATAAAACTGTACATTGATGGATGTCCAGAGGCAAGAAAGCATAGAAAAGTATATTTTCCACAGTAATTTAACATAGTTGTCCAGTAAAGTTGTAAAATATTGCGTACGAGTTGCACATTAAGTCTTAGAACATGAGTCGTAGAGATGTGGCCTACTATATTTACCTTAAATTAAGTGAAAACATGAAAATATAACATTTCTGGATATTGTGAATCACGTCCCGTATGACTATAGACAAACAAAGACTGCATTGCAATACAATTTGTGTGTTTACCACAACGCCGCGTTTGTTTGAAAACGAATCAAATTAACAAAGCCTAACCTGTGTACTCACTAACATGTTAGAGAAGTCTAAAATTAAGGCCTATCGTCCTACCTCATTCTAAATTATGGGGCATTTTTCCTATCCTAGCTCTAAATATAGAGCCTAAGGCCACTAAAACTGACATGAAAATATCCGAGGCTCTCACCCAATAAGTACACCAAGCTGATGACCAGATTATCACACTGATTATTGTTACACATTAGCTGGTGTGCCACAAAAGAGATAAATAGAATTAACTGGTATATAGAGATTTAGAACAAACAAACAAAATAGCTACCCTGCATCTTCACGAGCAATCCTAGGAAACATTCACACAATATGTGATGGACAGTCAAAGTGGTACAAGTAGTCTACTTGGTTTGAAGTGGGCCAAAGAGTTGATGTAGGGAAATGCTAGTCCCGGTACCATAACGATGATCCATGTGCTATGGTGTAGTGAAAAGGGTATTGAGTGAGAGAAGTTTACAATTGTGGGAAGAAGAGTAGAGAGAAACTTCCAATGGATCCATGACAAAAAAGTACTTTCCAAGTGTTCAAGCGAGACTTGCCTCAAAAATTCTTCTAAGCCATAATATGACGGTTATGATGACGGAACATGGAAAAATAGGGACCTATCTGTATAGGTTTAAAATACAAGAGCATATGACGTGCCGGTGTGGCGAAGAATCGCAGTGTGGACCACATCCTATATGAGTGTGAATTACTAAATCACGAAAGGGAAAAACTGAAGACAAATGTAATGAAATCAGGAGGCCACTGGCCTGCAAGGTTGAATGAACTTGTTGTTAAATATGTAAAATTCTTTAAGCTATTTGTGCAGAGCATCAATTTTGATAACCTGATGTAGGACATAATTATGTCAAGAAAGAAAACTATGCAAAGGTCGGTATCGTTCTGTGCTGCGAGTTTTGATGAGATGAAGTTAGAGCTAAAACAAATGTCTGACAACTTCAACAAGGCATTGGCGGAAATCACCGTTCTGCGAAACGAAGTTCGTACTTTACAACACGAGCGCGATACAAATAACAGTGTGATACAACAACTGAGAGTTGAAAATCAAGAGCTCCAGCAATATGTTCGCAGGAATAACCTCGAAATTCATGGACTGCCTCTTATTAACAACGAGAAGCCTGTGGAAATTGTGAAAGATATTGGAAAGTGTTTAGGCGTAGACATTAACACCAATGACATTGATGCGTGCCACAGACTCCCTCAAAGGAAAGCAGAACTACCGCCTCCTCTGCTGGTAAAATTCTGTAGTCGATTAATAAAAGACGAACTATTAACGGCTAAGAAATTCAAGCCGAGAATGACTTCCATTGATGTTGGGATCCAGGCAAAGTCACGGAGTGTTTATATAAATGAACACCTGACGTCGCAGAATAAATATCTGCACAAACAAGCACGAGACCTCCGGCAACATGGTTGTAAATATGTTTGGACGAAGGACTGTAAAATCTTTGTGAAGAAAGACGAAAGTGGAAGCACTTTTCGCATCACCAGCATGGAGGACATCCGTAAATTTCAGAGCGAACTAGCTAAGAAGATATCTAAGCCTGTCAATGGAAGCCCCTCCAGTAATAACAACTCTTCTTAACTACCCAACAGTAGAAGACCATCCCGGAGACAACATGACGATAACAATGGACCAGATATACAACTCCAATCCTACCAACTGCAGAGAACTAAAATTTGTGAGTGTGCATGATTACTCTATTAAATATAAAACTATCACTAATGACTGTAACAGCCTACAAATTGTGTATCTTAACAGTAGAAGTGTTAAAAATAAGCTGGATGAATTGGAAATACTCCTGCATATTTTAGGTGAAGTAGATGTCTTGGTTATATCTGAAACATGGATTAAGAGCAACGAGGCTAAATATTACAACTTAAACAACTACTCTGGTGTGTTAGCTCACAGAGATGATATGAGAGGAGGTGGGACGGGGTTATTTGTACATAAAAAATGGAACTTTAAATTAATTAATAAGTGTGAATTGAACCATAGCTTAATCTGGGTGGAGATATGGCGAGACACCTCAACTGGTAAAATCAAATCAGACAATCTATTCATCATTGGAGGATACAACCCAACGAGATCTAATGCAGCGTTATTTCTAACATCTTTGGAAAATTTCCTCTCTCAGACCAACAATACTCCTTGTCTTTTCATAGGTGACACAAATATTAACACTTTTACTGACGACCTCCTAAAAATGCGATACCTTAATGTTTTAACAAGCTATGGATTCACATTGTGTAACAAAATATACGCAACACGTACGACTGACACATCATCAACTCTTCTCGATCATGTAGTAGTAAACAATGACAAAATGCAGCTCACAATATCCAATGTGGATACAGACATAAGTGACCACAATATAATCATCACAGACACTGTCTGGCCATACAAAAGAACCCATTCTCATAACAAAATTTTCACTTCGTCGATTAGTCCTAATTGTATGGCTAACGAAACAAACGATAATAATGATATCACACAAACTAGCCAGGATATTACGATCAACAACATGTACAGCGCTTTTATTGACCAAATGCAAGGAACTATAAAAAGACGCAAGCACAATTCCAACAATCAGAAAATATTGTCAAATACAGATGGTGCAAGTCCATGGATTACATCTGAATTGATAATATTGATTAAGCGACGCAACACACTACACCAAAAACTCAAGATCAGGCAACACAAAGATAACATCTCCCTAAAAGAAGAATATATTATGTGCAGAAATGCAGTAACATCATTGAAAAGGAAACTAAAAGCAGATTATTACTCACAAAAGCTAAACTTGTATGATAAAAACGTAAAGAAAACATGGGAAATCTTGAATGAAATTATATATAACAAAAGGTATAGCTCTAAAACTTGCACATCTCTTATGATAGATAACACGGTCGTTGCAGATAAACAGGAAATTGCTAACTCATTCAATGACTATTTTACATGCATAGCCAGCAATCTTGCATCCCAGATAACTGATCAGGACTGCACAAGTCAGAATGCTAACTACCAGTCAGAATCACTCTTTCTGTATCCAACAGATCACGTTGAAGTTAAATGTATAATTAAGAATCTAAAAAATAAAAAAAGTTGTGGTGTAGATGGGATTTCAGCTAGTGTCGTTAAAACGTTTGATGATCAACTAATAACGATGCTTGTTGCTATAATTAATGAATCTATGACTAGTGGCATAGTACCACAAGCTCTAAAAATTGCTAAAGTAATACCAATTTTCAAAGGAGGAAATACAAGTGATGCAGGGAACTATAGACCTATATCTATACTACCAATTATTTCCAAAGTCCTGGAAAGCATTGTTAAGTTGAGGCTAGTGAAGTTTCTGCAGAATAACAATTTTTTTTATAGAGCCCAATATGGTTTTGTTGAGAACTCCAGCACAGAACTAGCTATTACTGATCTTATTTCAATGCTTCAGGAAAGCATTGACCGCAACGAGATAGCAGCTGGGTTATTCATTGATCTCGCTAAAGCTTTTGACACAGTAAATCACGAAATTCTATTATCAAAATTAGAGAATGCTGGAATTCGAGGCGTTGCATTGGAGTGGTTCCATAGCTACCTTAGTGGAAGAAAGCAATATGTTGCCATGAATGGCTATCAAAGTGAGGAAAAGGCTGTATCGTGTGGGGTTCCTCAAGGGTCCATTTTGGGCCCTACGCTGTTTCTAATATATATAAATGATTTAAGTAAAGTTAATTTAAAAGGTCAAATTATGCTTTACGCTGATGATACGAATGTTTTCTATACTGGTAGCAAAGTGGGCACAATAATCAATAATATGCAAGAAGACTTAAACGCAATAGCCAAGTGGCTCAATATTAATAAATTGACTATGAACATCACGAAAACAAAATATATGATAATGACAAAACCCAGTATGAAAAATATTGAACATAATCATATATATAGCAACAACACAATAATAAACGAGGTCGAACATTTTAAATATTTGGGGCTAATCATTGATAAACATCTAAGCTGGGTAGCACACGTTCATTATATTGCGAAGAAGATAGCTCCGGCATCTGGGCTGTTGAGAAAATTGAGATACTTAATCCCTAGAAAACTTCTAATCACAGTATATTACTCACTCGTACACAGTCACTTGCAGTATCTAAATGTAATTTGGACTCAGTGTAAAAAGACAGCCCTGCATGAACTTATGGTAATACAAAATAGAGCGATACAAAATATATATAATCTACCCTTTAATACACACAGTCGAGATTTATATGCCAAGAGTAAAATAATGCCAATGTCAATGTGTGCAGAATTAAGGTCAGCAATACTAATACACAGAATTAAGCAAAACAATGTGCTGCATAACAGTGACTACACCCTAAATTCAGACATTCATACTTATAACACACGACAAGCAGATGACTTCGCTCTCTTTCAAATCCGCTCGTATAAATTTGGTAACTGTAGCTTTAAGTTCTCAGCCATTCAATCTTACAACCATCTTCCAAGCGATTTAAAATCAATTTCCAATCTGTCGACTTTCAAATTTAAATTAAAGAGACTACTTTGGAATCGGTACCTAATAAAGTATGTACCGTAGCCAAATTTAGTGAATCATCATGTCTCATTTCACTCTGCATTGATAAACTTATTATCTTAATTATTATTTTACTTTTATGTTATTTACATTGTACATTTTCTTTTGGTAAGCCAATTACAGTGTTAGGTCTAGTATCATTGTCGTAAATTAACTTAATCACGCAGCAAATGTGTATGTAAGGTATATATGTATATAAAATTGTAGTAGACGCCAATAAATTTGTATTGTACAATTCCTATGTAAGAGCCTCTGGCTCGTTGGAATTAATTGTTCAATAAATGATGATGATGAACATATTATATCTAGGCTAGACACACTACAATCAACCATGTAGATATAGGTTATATAATGTAAAGAAAGTTTTATCATACTTACCTATAAGATCACCAATGCATGTAGTATTACTTCAATTGTAATGGAGCATGCAGTTAATAAATATGATGTTTAATAAAAATAAAAATAAAGTAATGTGCTTGGTACTTGATGGCTCACACAGTTTCCAGTCACCAAATTGAATAGGACTAGTAGCAACTTCAAACCTTTCCACAGACCACATATTATGCTCAGTTTGCAATATAAAACTGCCTCTTTCAACAGTAAGCGGCTGTATTCTGGCGTTAGATTTTACCCCCTCCAACACCTTATTATACAATAGTAAAATGTATCACATAAAGTAATTGATGCATACATGTATGGTGCACTCAAGTTAGTACAGCTTGATCAGTGATTGGCCATTTGGTGGGGAGGAGGGGGAATATTCTTCCACTCTTCCACAAAGATTAATCTCCAAGGCTGGAAATTGGTCTGCATAACTATGTTCCAATCCAAACAATGGGAATGAGGGTGTTGGTTCTTATGATACTGAAGAGTGGGTAAAAGATAATTAGGTTATTAGCCCATGCAGTAAGGAAATAAAAAATATTGGACAATGATATAGAAATTTACACCATTCTTGGTGTAAAATATATTCATTACTTACCACAAGCCTCCAATTTAACTAGGTAGCTAACTCACTGTAAAAGTACCTCTACAGTGTGATGACAGACTTACTAATGCAGGGGTAGCCATATATACCTTAGGTTTGAGTTGATAAATGAATTTAATGAGGTAGGCCTATACTAACAAAAACATTGTCTAGAAAATAATTATGCTACCCACCCCTTCATGATTCAAATTCATTACTTGACCAACAGAACTAAATAAAATCAGCCTACATTCCTGCTAGGGGCTAATGGCCTCAATGACCACCAACACCACCTACCTGCCATTTGGTACCGTATTATATAATTCACCACAACCTGTGATAAAATGACCTGTTAAAACTACAAGTAAACTCAGTTGCTCAATAACAAAAAGGCCTATTGTAGGGGAGAAAAACACTTCCACACTTCTGCAGGAGCATGTAAGTTGAATCGCAGGGGAGTAGCCTACTTCCCAATAATATACCAGTACTTCCTGACATCTATTACAGCTGTTTGGTATAAACATTGCAGTTAAGTATTAAGGCTCGATATTTTGAATAGCATTATAGTTTTATTATTAGCCTACTCATAATAACTTAAATGTACAATACTGTAGCATTCCATATCTTCATTGAACTAGCCTAATTTTACTGTCCAATGTTTGAAAAATTGTCCAGATAAGTAACACACAAGAAACTGACTAAGTACACACCTAGGTTATTATATTTCCACTTTTATTGATAACTTTATAGCACCACTGACTTTTTCACAAATAATTCATGCTGAAACGATTAAAACATTTTCTAACAATCTTGACATAATGCCATGGTAGCCTGGTTCGCCACTATCCTCATCACCTAATTTCTTGACACCACTGACTTTTCACCGAAACGTCCCTGACAATCACAACAAGACTTGCCACTCCATCACATCAGAAATAAGCAGTGTTCATTGGCTTGAATAATTTCACTATACGGTACTGTAACTTTGTTGTAGGGTGTAGGCCTAGGCTACTGGTAGGCCTACATGATAATTGTTTTCTGAAAGTTCAAAAAATAAAATATCTAGGCAGAAATTTTCAGTCTGGGATAGGCCTAATTGTTATTTGGAAACACAATTCACTGCTTAAATAAATTAAGTGAAAAATCACCACTCAGACAAGTTGTAGGATAAAATTTATTGGTGTTAGTGAATCAGCTGTAAGGTTATAATAATAATGCATTTTATTAATCCCTTAACGAGTCAAGGACTCATATACAAAGGAATCGTACAGTTTTATCTTGTTGGCGACAAATTACAATTCAATGTTTAGTTTACAAGTTTTCAGTATGAAAATATATACAACATTATGTAGGTTGTCGTTTATAATACTTAAGAGTACAAACCATATTTAATTACAACTACACTCCCCACATGAACCAAAAAAACCCTTATGTGACATATATATCCTCAATATCTCTCCATATTAGATATACTCTATCCACTAAATGATAAATATTTATAATTTGTAGTACCCGCCATGCAATTCTTGCCTCAGGAGTGAGGTCAACTTTATTCATACAATCTCGCAAAATTCTCGTACTTTATCCATAAAATTTCACTTCTATTTTGTAGCTCCAACACTGTAGATGATCTTCACGGGAGGCGTTTGCCTTATTTCACGCGTATTACACATTTTTATCCACAAAATTCAGGACGCTGCGCAGCGTTAATGCAGCTTCCTATGTATAAAAAAAACCTAGCAACCAGTTGTTTGGGTCCAATGTGGCTGCGCCCATGCGGTTGCTAGGCGCGTCACTTCGGCAGCGTATAGTTAAAACTTTAGGACGACCTTTGACAAGAGCACTATAATAGACCTACATTTAGGATCGACATAGCCTGCAGTAGGTCTTGTGCTACTGTATGCACCTGGGCATGTTTAAAAAAAACTCAGCCTGCAGGTTAATAAGGTAGTATATTACTATAAATCTATCTCAAGCAAATCCAAGAAGTTACCAGACTGAGAAACTACATATCAATATTTAAACAACAAAAAAAGGGTGGCAGTGCAAACTGCACTTTTAATCCTTGCTTCATTAGTTAAACCATAATATTTGTACATAAATACAGTAAGGACTTCACATTACAAACGGCCACTTAAATCATATGCCTTATTAGGCATAACCTACAAATTACATGTCATGAAATTGGTAAATATAAGCAGACAGCAACATCAATATGCAATGGTCTATAATGTAGTTTTATAGTGCACAAAAGGTTATTGTACTGAATGTATTTCGAACTGATGAATAAAACTGGTGGAAACGACAGCCAATTGATTTACATTCATTACATCCAAAGTAGTAGAAACTTTCAGTTGATTGGCAAGAGTGTTGATTTGTACTTTTATTTTCACAAATTTTGATGAACAGTGTCACGATTCAATTTAAATATAAACGCACATACAATTCCTCATCAATAAGTGATTTGCACTTCATACTGTCATGAACTGGAATAGATTTCTAGCAATTTAATTGATGTAGAAATCTATTCCTCTCGCCGCCATGTTGGTGAAATTTGTAAACAAACCCGCGGGCAGCCAATGGCTGGTAATAATTGCCAGCCAATAACAAGCCAGGATGACGCGGATCATAATTCGCGTTTCGTAAACGAAATGCGTTACAACTTACGCCACCAAATCTAACATTGAACTATGACATAATGATTATGACAGAGACCTTTTTACAAGAACCTTTAGACCTACCAGGTTTCTACGGGGTACATGCCTATGCAAATGCCACAGGAGGCAGACCAGCTGGCGGAGTGTCTTGCTTTCTTAAACCGACAGCTGGAAGCATACTGGAGTACAAGACAGAGTCAAATGCCATAATAGTCAAAACAACAAGGCTCACTCTAATAGGGGTATACATCGCTCCAGTTACGGCAACAGAAGATGTAATAGATGCTCTTCTAAGAACAATAGGTCATGTAACAAGTCACACGAATGTAATATTAGCAGGCGACATTAACTGCAGAACTGACAAGCCAAGTATAAAGACTGATCTAGTTTTGGAAACCCTAGAAGAAGAAGGGTTCACGTTAGTAAACGAAAAAACTTTTCAAACTTATTTCGCACACAATGGAGCAAGCGCCATCGATCAAGTGTTCTACAGGGGAAAAGCGATTCGCATAGTGAAACAAGAAGGATTATGGGCATCGGGTGCTTCTCCAATTCGAAAACACATCCCCGTGCACACTGAGATAGAAATAGCGTCACAGACTGCAATAGCATATCGATTTCCAGAGCAACTCCCTTCTAGGAACCTAGATCAGACAAAATTGCAGGACATAACATGTATTGAAGAAGCAAAAGCCCTCATCGCTCAGGATCAAATAGATGACGCGGCGCAGTGTGTTAGCTTGTTAATCAGCAAAGCCTTCGTCTACAGAAGAAAGAGACATGCACAAAAATGGTTCGATAGTGAGTGCTACATTACTCGGAAAATTACACTACAATCGTTGTACAAAGCAAAGTTCACAAACCACAAAGCTGATTTGGAGTATTACGCTACGAGGAGGAAAGAGTATAAACTACTACTTCATACTAAAAGAACCGAGCACATTGAAGCCGAAGCAAGGGAAACAGCGGAACTAGCAAGATCAGATCCCTACATAGCTCTAAGAAAGAGGCAAGCTCCTAAGGCAAGAGAAATAACCAATAGAGACATGGGCGGAACATTTCTCTGGGATCCTCAACAAGAATGGAACATTGGAAGAACACCAAGTCTCTGCTACAAATTGCATAGCTGATGATTTCCTCCAAATAACCACAGATGAAATACAAACTAATATCACGTCATCTAAGAAGGGTAAGGCGGCAGGACCTGACAAGATATTCATAGAACACATAAAAGAGACACAAGATCTGCTTCTGCCCATCTGGACAGACCTATTTAATAAGTGCTTGTATACAGGAGTCATTCCTGTAAGCTGGAGAACGGCCCAAATGACAATTCTGTACAAGGGGAAAGGAAACACTGAAGATCCCAACTCTTACAGAGGAATAGTACTAGAGCCCACGATATTCAAGATTTTCTCTAAAATTTTAACAAAAAGACTAGCCAAGGAGGTGGATATGTACATACCAGATTGTCAATTCGGCTTTCGAGAAGGACGAAGTACTCTACAAGCAGTGGCATTACTACAAGAAGAAGTGGAACAGGCTCTGAGGCATAAGAAAGGGAAATTTCACGTGGTCTTCATAGACTATCGTAAAGCTTTTGACTTGATAGACAGGAATATCCTCATAAATAAACTTAAAGGGATGCTAGGAAACTCTAACCCCCTAGCGAGAATAGTTGAGGTAATCCTAGCATACAACTATGTCATTTTAAATGACGGTGTAGTTCTGTCTGAAAAGGTCCGTCAGACAAATGGCGTACTTCAGGGCGATCCTATGAGTCCCCTACTTTTTAACATCTTGACAGCTGACATTATTAACACCGTCCAAGACTACCCAACAGTGAAACTTATCATGTACGCCGACGACATGGCTCTAGGTTCACATTGCATAAGTGATCTGCGTGCCGCTCTTCAGAAACTTGAATTATGGGCTGACGAAAACAGTTTAGTGATCAACAAAGAAAAAACAGTGCAAATGACTTTTAGAAAAGGAGGCAAACTGGCGTTGGATGATCATTTAACTCTGCAAGGAGATATGCTAAGAGTAGTAAATAATTTCCGGTATTTAGGAATATATCTGCAAACGACACTGTCGTCCTACAGGATACACACTCAGGAAAGGGCTTCAGCAGCTACGAAAGCCACTCATCGAATTAAAAATATCCGACAACTTTCTTTGCCCACTGCAATGTCATTGTTCAAAACAGTAATAACTCCAATTGCCTCATATGGAATAGAATTAATATGGGATAAGCTTTCGAGTAGCGATTTCAAACGTTTAGAAAGTGTTAAATCACGATATCTGAAGAGTGCTTTGGGAGTTGGGATTTATGCACCCTCAAGGATTGTATACGAATTAGCCAGGGAAAGCTTCTTCTTGGAAGACCTGAGACTGCAATTCACGCTGCCATCTACCGGCCCTTACCAAGCGCATCTCGAACTGCGGCGGAGGAAGAGAAATGACATTGACCCTGACTTTTATAGCACTAGTGCAATGATGGATAGGCAATGGACGGAGGCAGGACAGGATCTAAGACATGTGGTAACGAGACTTGCAACTCATGGTTTTCACCATAAGATCTGCTTAACTCAGGGTTTTCACCAGCCAGATGATGATTGCGTATGTTCGTTGTGTGACAAGAGATGTGACCGTTATCACTTAACTAAGTGTGTAAAAAGAACTAAATCCATCAGAGACTACAGTGAAAACTAAATAGCATTGTAAGATCAAATTGTATTTAGAATTATATTTTCGTGTATTATGTAGGTTAAGTAATGCTCTTTCGAGCGCATCTTATTAAATTATTATAATTCGCGTTTCACAGAGAGTGTGTTTCTATCTCCCAAAATTTTAATAATGGCACCCCGTGGCGTTAACGAACAGCTGATTCCTCACCTCAAGTTAAAACGCAATGAGAGTGAAACGCGAATTATGATCCGCATCATCCTGGCTTGTTATTGGCTGGCAATTATTACCAGCCATTGGCTGCCCGCGGGTTTGTTTACAATTATCACCAACATGGTGGCGAGAGGAATAGATTTCTACATCAATTAAATTGCTAGAAATCTATTCCAGTTCATGACAGTATGAAGTGAAAATCACTTATTGATGAGGAATTGTATGTGCGTTTATATTTAAATTGAAGCGTGACACTGTTCATCAAAATTTGTGAAAATAAAAGTTCAAATCAACACTCTTGCCAGTCAACTGAACGTTTCTACTACTTTGGATGTAATGGATGTAAATCAATTGGCTGTCGTTTCCACCAGTTTTATTCATCAGTTCGAAATACATTCAGTACAATAACCTTTTGTGCACTATAAAACTACATTATAGACCATTGCATATTGATGTTGCTGTCTGCTTATATTTACCAATTTCATGATATGTAATTTGTAGGTTATGCCTAATAAGGCATATAATTTAAGTGGCCGTTTGTAATGTGAAGTCCTTACTGTATTTATGTACAAATATTATGGTTTAACTAATGAAGCATGGATTAAAAGTGCAGTTTGCACTGCCACCCTTTTTTTTGTTTAAATATTGATATGTGGTTTCTCAGTCTGGTAACTTCTTGGATTTGCTTGAGATAGATTTATAGTAATATACTACCTTATTAACCTGCAGGCTGCGTTTTTTTAAATCATGCCCAGGTGCATACAGTAGCACAAGACCTACTGCAGGCTATGTCGATCCTAAATGTAGGCCTATTATAGTGCTCATGTCAAAGGTCGTCCTAAAGTTTTAACTATTGAGACTTGATTTGCATCGAAGATAATTTCAGCCGAGTCTGGCAAGGCTTCATAAACTTGGGCGTGACTTCACATTTTCATTTTTCCTATACAGCTTTTGATACCAACCACTTAAATCACAGTATTTCAAGATTTGCTCTCATTAAACATCACCAACACTTTTTTTTTCCCTGGTGGTGGGCTGTATTGGAGTCTACAGAAAATAAAGTTGAGAAATAAAAATACATCTTAGGTTTCCATGACACAGTTGCATTTTATCCTACTATATCTCCTAATTCCTCATGCTGCATAAATAAGCATGACAGATTACAGCATTAGCAATGATGACAGTAATTTATGAATTGTTGAAATGTTTTTAAAAGATGCATAGAAAGAGGTTTGATAAATCCTGTATCATCAAACCATTTAAACATTCCCACAGAGCTCTAATCAGAAGCTCATTTTATGTGCAACAGGTATGTAAAATAAACCTCCCTCCCAATAACTTGTAGGCCTAACCTGAACATAATCCATCTTAGGAACTGTTTTTGGGTTCACAGGAAAACCTACCATTTAAAATCTTGCACATACCGGTAGGCTACTAATCATATTAATGTGCAATTAACTAGGGTAATTTTAAAACTAATGGCTATCAACTACTGATTTAAATATTCCAGACATCTTTCTTAACTCCACTTTTACTGACAGCATGTAAGTCCTTACTACTGTCTTTCAAGCCATTGACCAGTTGTTTTTTTCATGAGGAACCATTTTAGTCATTCTTCTCTATGTGAAATACAGTTGATGACAACTGCCTGGAAGACTCAGGTGTTTTTTCTTGTGTCGCTTCTCTGGTTGCCTATGACACTTCCTAATTATTAACAGAATGTTTCATTGAATTGTTGTATCCAATTGACCAACTGGTAATATATTATGGTTTGCTTTAATATTCCTATGATACACTTTTAGATCTCATATATTAATGAAATATACAACAACATAGGCTGAAATGTTGAACCAATCTCCCATTCCCTAACACTCCCAACTAATGGGTCATAAGCTACCTAGTGGTTGGTCTCACAATGCTTCCATCTACATGTACCGTACTAGGTCTAGTAGTACCATAGGTATTGTGACTGTTTCTCCAAGTCCGTCAAGGAAACTAATTCTGAACTAAGATCTGGAATGGGGGTACACTGTCCCTCGAGGGCAATCAAGGACAACTTGAATCATTCAAGTGATTTTTCTATTTCATTTTACCAACTAACCAGGTGCCTGGAAATGCTAGTGAAGGAGGCACCTAAGTAGGTTAGCCTACTGGTATTCACCATTCAGAGAACATTCTCAGCGACTTGTCTATGCATAGGCCTATGACACAATATTCAGAAATTGATACAGTAGTCACAGAACACTAATGGTGCCCAGTACTCGCAGCTTAGCATAGGACGGAGTGGTTTCCAGCCACAGATTAACTTATGATCTGTCAACGGGTTCAAATTGAGCACATACCCAAGTACAGGGGTCTTGACCATGATGTTCCAAGCCTCTAAATGAAACACTCCTCTTTAAGACTTTCTGGTCTTGCATCCATGGTCGATCAACATTCTCCTGATCTGTGTTCTCAAGTTTCTGATGGTTATGGACATTATTTTTATCCTGATAACTTCATATTTTAAGGGGTTGGGGTACATGCCCTATTCTTAATTAGTTCAGCATAAGATCATTGAATCCCCTTAAGAAAAATAGGGAACATCCATGTGTTATTTGACCATACGAAAGGGAGAATTTAAAAAACTGAACCTCTAGGAACATTGATGCAGATGACTCCGAGTAAGTAGGCTAGATCAAAATGAACATTTTTCAGTGTTGCCTTAATAAAGGTTGATAACTTTCTACCGTTCAACATGAATAGGCCTATATTGGATGGGAAATATTTTTATTATTTGCAGAGATTACAAGGATGACTTGTTGATGTATCGTTATTTTGTTAAGCGAACATAAGTTCCAAGTCCATATCTTGTTGGAACCCATATTTCAGTGCTGCCTTAGTAAACGAAATATTCAATGTCTTTCAGTCGGTCAACACGGTTGCACTTAATGGTAATGAGAATGAGCATTATTCCAAAAAACAGAAACAAAACTTTAGGCTACATGCAGACCTAACATGTCAAATCAATTATGCCTACAAGACAACAAAAATGCTCTATGAAAAACTATTAAAACCCCATAATGGTAGTCAAAAATAATCTCAAACCACCGCCACTATTTCGCGAAAGTGCAGAAAAATCTTACTATAGTACAGCTATTCGTAATAGTTGCTACTGTTGTGATAAACCGCTACTGAGTGATAGGCCCCCGAAATATAACTATTTATCTTAATGTCTACAAGATAACGAGATTGCCAAAAAACCACAAATCTATAGAAGGCAACACTAAAAATGGCTTATCTAATCCACAAGTCACCCACCCTTCACCAACATTATTAATATTTGTAATTTAAGTAACTTTGGTTATGTTAAATTGAGGTTAATGGCGGATTTGATTGCGGCTGTGTGGCGGGAAGGACCCAATAAGTGCTCAGCCAATCAGGGACGTTTTGATTGGAGACCATGCTCGGAAAAATTTTAGATCGTTTTGATTCTCAGGGCTTCGTTAAGCCCCCACCCTAGGCCGTTATCGTGTCCAAAATGGCGACTTAACGAACACGACGGGGTGCCATTATTAAAATTTTGGGAGATAGAAACACAGCCTCTCCTTGCGTTTTAACTTGAGGTGAGGAATCAGCTGTTCGTTAACGCCACGGGGTGCCATTATTAAAATTTTGGGAGATAGAAACACACCCTATATTAGCCTAACGCGGCCCTGCCTAACCTATATTGGCCTAGACGAAAACCATTGGTCTGGATAAAAATATTGGTCTGGAAACAATAATGTTGGCACTCTGAAAAAATTCTGTTACACACTCTAGCGATAAAATATTCAACTCCTGTATATTAGTAACATTGGCCATTTCAATAGAAAATTTTTCGGATTTTAATGGCGCTGGGCAACGTATACTACACGAGTTCCAAACATTGCATCAAAATCTGTAATTAACTTAAATAGCTCAATTTGCATATACACATTTCGCAATTTCAGGTCAGATTTTAAGAAAATCGTATCTAAATCTATAATTGGCCTATTTAGCTCAATTGCAGATGACGACACACATCGTAATTATTTCAATTTCATAATAAAACATTGCATCAAAATCTTTAATTGAGCTATATAAGTCAATTACAGCTTTCGATACAATGTCTTATAAATATAAAATTAAATTAATTACCACGTCTTAACGTCATCTGTAATTCAACTATGTAGGCGAAATACAGATCCCGAAACGTAATTTTAAAAATATAACTTTAAATTCCGTAATTTTCGTATGAATCGGAATCTGTAATTGGGCTATATAGGTCAATTACAGATTTCGATACAATGTTTTATAATTATAAAATTAAAATAAATTACGATGTTCATAGTGATCTAAAATTTAGCTAACTTATATAGACAAATTACATATACAGATACAAAATTTTAAACATATAACCTTATATCGGAATATTTTCGTAGGTATCGCCGACAATAATTTAGCTAAGTAGACCAATTACCCATTCCAATACAAAATCTTATCAATGTAACCCTAAATTTTCGTGTGTTTGAGTCTTCAGTCTTTTGACTGGTTTGATGCAGCTGTCCATGCCTCCCTGTCCTGAGCTAATCGTTTAATCTCTACATAGCTCCCACACCCTACATCCGAGGCAATCTGTTTAACATATTCTAACCTTGGTCTACCCCTACAGTTCTTGTCCTCAACCTGTCCTTCCATAACTAAGCTTGCTATTTCTGGGTGTCTTAGTATGTGTCATACTAACCTATCTCTTCTCTTCATTAGCAGTCGCCAGAAACATCTCTCCTCTCCCACTCGTCTTAATACCTCTTCGTTTGTAACCCTATCTACCCATCTTATCTTCATCATTCTCCTGTGACACCACATTTCAATGCTTCAATTCTCCTCTTTTCTGCTGCACCAATAGTCCAAGTTTCACTTCCATAGAGCGCCACGCTCCAGACAAAGGCTTTCAAAAATGACTTCCTGATACCTAAATCTATATTCGATGTCAACAGATTCCTTTTTTGTAGAAATGCTTTCCTTGCCTGAGCCAACCTACTTTTTATATCCTCTTTTCTTCGTCCATCACTGGTTATTCTGCTTCCTAAGTAACAGAAGTCTCCTACTACCTTCAGCTTTTCACCTGCCAATTTGATCTCCATAGAGGTTTCTGATTTATTTCGGCTGCATTCCAGTATTTTTGTTTTACATTTATTAATTTTCATCATGAATTCTTTCCGTAATACGGAGTCCATACCATTCAAAAACTCATTCAAATCCTCAGGCTTGTCGGCCAAGATAACGATGTCATCAGCAAATCTCAGAGTTGAAATTATTTCTCCTTGAATCTTCACTCCCACTTTTAAATTTTTCTCCAATTTTCTTCATTGCTTGTTCAATGTAAAGATTGAAAAGTATGGGTGATAAGTTGCAGCCTTGCCTTACACCTTTCTGAATACCAGCTTCTCTCTCATGTCCTTCATCTCGAATGACTGCTGTCTGGTTTCTGTATAGATTGTATATCACCCTCCTATCCCTGTACTTTATTCCAATAGATTTCAAAATGTCAAACAATTTAGTCCAATCAACGTTATCAAAAGCCTTTTCTAAGTCTACAAATGCCATGAACGTTCTGTTGTCTTTCCTTATTCTACCTTCCAAAATCAGCCTAAGACTTAGTATAGCTTCCCTTGTTCCTACATTTCTCCTGAAACCAAACTGGTCTTCACCCAACTCCGTTTCTATCTGGCTTTCAATCCTCTTGTAAATTATTCTAGACAGGATCTTTGAAGCATGAGTAATCAAGCTGATTGTACGGTAATCTTCACATCTGTTAGCTCCCACTTTCTTTGGTATAGGGATGATTACATTCTTCTTGAAATCAGGGGGTACCTCACCTTTCTCATAAATCCTACACACTAAGTGAAATAACCTGATCAGACCTTCATCTCCTATGCAGCGTAGCAACTCAATCGGTATATCATCTATGCCTGGTGCTTTGTTCCTGCGTAAGTCCTCTAATGCTCTGTCAAATTCTGATCTCAATATTAAATCTCCTTTTGCATCCTCATCAATTTCCTCCTCCCTTTCCATTACACGATTCTCAATCTTCTTTCCCTTATACAAACACTCTATGTAAGCTTTCCATCTCTCAACTTTCTTCCCTATCTGTTAGAGGCTTTCCATTTGTGTCCTTAATATTACAGCACTTAATCTTCTTTTCCCCAAAAGTATTCTTAATCCTTCGATAAGCTGTGTCTACTTTTCGTAATTTCAGACAATTTTCTATACCTGCACATTTCTCTTTCAACCATTCTTCTTTCGCTTCCTTGCACTTCTTGTTAACCTCATTTCTCAGATGTCTGTATCCTTCTTTCGCTTCCTTGCACTTCTTGTTAACCTCATTTCTCAGATGTCTGTATCCTTCTTTCCCCTTTTCATCTCTTACATTCATGTGTTTCCACCTTTCATCCATCAATTCTAGTATATCCTGAGTGATCCACGGTTTTCTACCTATTCTTTCTTTCCTATCAATGTTTTGATCTGCGGATTTTGTCATTTCATTCTTCAAAAGTGCCCATTCGTCTACAATTGAAGTTTGTTTAGGGTATTTCATTAGTTCTTCCTTTATACTCTTCTTGAATCTTTCGTTTACATCCTTTACTTTCAGTCTGTCTATTGCCCACCTTTTTGGCTTTTGACTTTTCTTCAGTTTCTTCAACTTAAATCTGCATTTCATAACAACCAGATTGTGGTGAGAGTTTATGTCAGCACCAGGATATATTTTACAATCCAAAATCTGGTTTCGAAACCTCTGCTTGACCATAATGAAGTCGATTTGGTAACGCCCTGTATCTCCTGGTCTCATCCATGTGTATATTCTTCTATTGTGGTTATTGAATAAGGTGTAAGCTATGACCAACTCATGCTCGGTGCAGAATTCCATCAGCCTGCTTCCTCGCTCATTCCTTTCACCTAATCTGAAATCTCCTACTATCTTCCCTTCACTCCCTTTTCCTACCACAGCGTTCCAATCTCCCATTACTATAACATTTTCATCACCCTTGATATACCTCAGAATTTCGTCTATTTCTTCGTAGACCTTCTCAACATCGTCATCATCAGCTTGACTGGTAGGCATATAGACTTGTACCACTGTGGTGCACGTAGGTTTAGTATTGATTTTTGCTACAATAATCCGTTCACTATATTGCTCATAATATTCCACCCGCTGTCCAAGTTTCCTACTCAATATGAGACCAACCCCTGCTAGGCCATTGTTTGATTTTGTGCTAATTACCCTATAGTCTCCTGACCAAAAGTCCTGTTCTTCCTGCCAGCGCATTTCACTAATCCCAACCAAATCTAACCTCAACCTATCCATTTCCCTTTCTAAGTTTTCTAACTTTCCACTTCCTAGCAGACTTCTAACATTCCACGCTCCGATCCGTAGAATGTCAGATTTCCTCTTTGTCACTTCTGTGATGTTAAACCCCTCCCGAGCAGTCCCCACCCGGAGATCCGAACGGGGGACTAGTACGGCGTATCAAATTGAGGTAGGCCAATAAATCAATTACAGATAACGAAACACAATGCGTTTCGAAGGTCTTTTAATGCTCATTTCTGTTATTGAGTTGGCACCACCCAAAATAACCTATAACCATGGCTTTTCCCATAATCTTGCCAGAGAAGCATTTCGTCAAGTGGTTGATAACATCACAAAAGCAGCCAATTTGTTTTTATAAGAAAGTTATGCACAAACGATCGCGGTCTGTAATAATCGCAAGTTGGCATCAATACATTAACACATTTCCCACGCATACACAAACTCAACCTAGCTGCTGGCAGACGCATTAATTTCCATCAAAACCACAGACACAAATACAACCTATCGCTAACACATTGTAATATTCATATAAAACATTGTGGTCAATTTGACCCCACCACATAGCAAGAAATGGTTTTGTGTAGTTTCGTTTTTTTTTCAAAGTTGGCTGCAAATACACAAACACAATGACATCCGCAAAAACAACCAAAAACCAAAACGTAATTTCTTTATAAAACATTGTGGTCAATAATGTTTTCGCTGGGGGGTGCATCCCCCCCCCATTGCCCTCCTCGCTAGTTTGGTATTTTTATGTTTTCCAATATTGGCTGCAAATACTTGTATCTCAGTTAGAAATCACAATCCATAACATACTGTTTTCCAATATTGGCTGCAAATACTTGTATCTCAGTTAGAAATCACAATCCATAACATACTGTTTAATAACGCCTCACAGGCATACTGTATGAAACGTCAAAAACAAGGCCTATAGGTCTAATACAAAACACTGTCACATCTCTTTTTCAAGTGTTCATGTAAATGCCCATTTGTCTAAATTTTACCCACCCATTACTATTTTACCATGAGTATTCCCGCACACCTTGCCTAGCGTAATATTTTCGTCTAGACAAATGGCTTGGTCTAAAGCTGTAGAAGAGTACGGTACAGTGCAACTTTTCTATTAAATGCAACAACCAAAATAAATATATAACAACTTTATTACAACTCACCGATAAATCCCACAGGCCGTATTATTGCACATGTAGAAGAAGAAGCAGTAATTTTCGACCACACAGTGCCTCACGTAACATTTTTGTGAAAATCAGTGGCTTCACAATTAAATGCAACAACTACTGAAACTCAAAAATTTTATCACAAATCGCCAACACAATACGTGCACACATCACTGCTAATATCTAAATCTCGGTCTATAAGTTATTCACAGGAATATTTATTATCAAAATTACTTTTACAAAACGCTAACAGGTAAAAAAAAAATGGCGAACATCCACCAACGAAATCGCGCGGCACACTGACGTAATAATCAGCTGACAAGCTTGCGGAGCACCTCCCAGCAACCAAAGAACATCAATACGTCAGCCGTGCCGTCACGGTGGCGTCACCTATGTAACTAAAAATTCCCCTAAACTCATGTGCATCGCAATGTTTAATTGAACCCAACTTTATAACTGCCGACACGTGGCTTAACTTTATACATGTGCTAAATTTACGTAAATGTGTTTTTGTTTCTTGCTCATTCAAGGACGGCAGCCATGTTTGCTAGGCGCATGAGGTCTGTTCCAAAGAATACCGGTAAGAACGGCTACTCCGGCTTTGAAATCAATTCTGATTACGCCCACCGCCGACACGCCGCGGCGTAAGCTGCACAGCATTCCAACGCAGTGTCACCACATTACAAACATACAAGAAGAAAAAAAAGGTAGTATAACTAAACATGTCAGTCTTAATAAAGTACAGCATCCCTAAAGGATAGATTATGGGCCGGTTTCATCAACCTTCGTTAAAATTCTAACGACTAATTTAACGGAAATTTTAGCAAAATGGTGATTAATTCTTCACGGAGGTATTCCTTCTTTATATCACTTTCCCAAGGCAAAATATTGAAAATATGTATATCATTTGATTCGCCATCTTACATTGACGTCACAAAGTGCGTCATACCCGTTGTCACCCGTTGCCAACATATCCAATACAAAATACACCACAAGACACCACCACTAAGAAATCTGGACGTGTTAGGCTGTAACCATTTCAAAAGCATTGATTTGGACCCGTTAAGCTGTAACCATTGTCAAAACCAATCATATGGACGTGTTAGGCTGTAACCATTGTCAAAACCATTAATCTGGACGCGTTGTGATGTTTTTCATTACATGACAATCAGTGTTTTTCCCTCTAATAAGAGATTATAAGCTCAGAAGCCCCAGCGTGAACAGCATGTTTCAGTCAACAGCATTGTAAACAACAGGCCATACATCCCAAGTGAAGTGATTTTCACACGCACAAAGATTAGAACAGTCCTATATGTTTATTCACAAGAACCTAGCACTACCAATGGTGTTACTTTTTACTGACGCACACTCATGTTACTTCTCATGGCTATTATGTTCTTTTTCACCTCATTTCATCCATTCACTCATCATTTTATGTATTTATTTATGATATCTTTAATTATGCTGGATTTTACATCTTAATTTATGGCTCCCATAAGTTCAACCCCTCGTCCACGTCGTGGGAGACGGGCAACGGCACAAAGTAGGGGATTGCCTGTAGGGGCGAAGTACAGTGGGGACTTTGTGTGCCCCGGGACCGTTACGGTAGCTGTGAAGGTCCTACAGGAACACTGAAAAGAGACGGCTAACGGGGATGTGGTGAAGCAACTATAGGCCCAGCAAGCCAGTAGTGGATAGGACTTTTGCTTTCAAGAAGGGAACAGGCCTCGGACAGGACGGATAAAATGGACGACGACCTAGCTGTGTTCATGGACTAAGATTTGGAACTTTAAACATAAGAACGCTGATGGGGAAGGTGGAGGAGATAGTGGATATGATGGAAAGAAGGAAGTTGGATTTATTGGGATTGGCAGAAACAAAGTGGAAAGGGGAAGGAATGAGAGAACTGAGAAAAGGCTATAGACTTTACTGGAGTGGGAATGAAGAGGGAAAGAGGAATGGAGTGGGAGTAGTACAGTAGTACGAGATGGTTTAAAAGAATAAGTCATAAGATGATGAAAGTGAAAGTAGCACTGAGGGGAGAGACCGTAGAAATTGTGCAAGTGTAAGCTCCACAAGTAGGCTGCGCCTCTGAGGAGGAGGAGGAGTTTGAAGAGGAATTTCAGAAGCAGCTGGGAGGAAGGAATATGATTGTTATGGGGGATCTGAATGCCCATGTAGGAAGAGAAAGACAAGGGTATGAGAGTGTGCTTGGACCAGAGGGTTGGGGCAGAAGAAATGAGGAAGGAAAGAGACTGTTGGACGTCTGTCAAAGGAACAGCCTGCTAGTTGGGAACACCTGGTTCAAGAAAAGAGAGAGCCACACAATCACATGGTACAGTGATGACTTGACCAGGAAGTCGGTGGTCGACTATATACTGTATGAGAAAGAATTAAATAAGAACATCACGGACATCAAGGTTATACCACCCGAGAACTTGGATAGCGACCATCGATTGCTGGTAATGAACCTGATAGGGACTAAGGAGAAAAAAGGGACTGAGAACCAGGAAAGACGTATAAGGATATGGAAACTGTACCTCAAAATGGTAAAGGAAGGAATTCCAACAGATGAAGAAAGAGGGCTGGAAGAGGAATGGGTTAGATTTAAGAAGACGCTAGTAGGTGCAGCAGAAGCAGTATGTGGGAGGACAAGTAGTAAGAAGAGGTGGAAGGAAACACCATGGTGGAATGAGAAGACAAAAGATATAGTAAGGGAAAAGAATAGAGCCTTTAGGAGGTGGTATCAAAATAGGATCGTAGACAAGGGAAGAGTACCAGAAAAGAAAGGAGGAGGCAAAGAGAGTAGTGGCTGACGAGAGAAGAAAGTGGATGGAAGAGTGGACAAAGATGATGGAGGATAGTGAAGGTACAAAAAAGGTCCTGTATGGGATGGTAAAAAATAAGAGGCGGAAGGATCCTACGGATTATGTTATAAGGGTGAACAAAAGGGGACAAGAGATAGAAAATAGGGAAGAACTGAAGAAAATGTGGAAAGAATATTTTGAAGAACTTCTGAACCCAAATGGAAACCGCGGCGAGGAGGAAGAAATCGGGGAAGAGGAAGATGGACTGCAGACAGAAAAGGACTTAACATGGAAAGAAGTGGAAGATGCAGTGAGGAAGATGAAAGGAGGGAAGGCACCGGGTGTGGATGAGTTGAGTATGGAGATGGTGAGAGCAGCAGGAGAGGTAGGAATGCAATGGTTGTACCGAGTGATGAAGACAGCATGGAAGGAAAGGAAGACCCCAGAGGACTGGAAAAAGGGAATAATTGTCCCGATCTTCAAGAAAGGTATTAGAACAGAATGCAGAAACTATCGTGGAATAACACTGATGAGTCATTGTGCAAAGATGTTTGAGAAAGTTTTGGAAAGGAGAATTAGGACAAGGATAGAAGGAGGGATGAGGGAAGAACAACATGGCTTCAGAGCAGGAAGGTCCACAGTGGATTTGATTTTTGCTGCAAGGCAGTTACAAGAACAGCACTATGAGTATGGAACAGATCTACTGATGGCCTTCCTGGACATTGAGAAAGCATATGACAGTGTATTCAGAAACAAAGTATGAAAGTGCCTGTAGGATCGAGGAGTAGAAAAATGGACTATAAGGAGGATAAAGGAGATGTAAAAGGGAAGCGTGAGCTGTGTGAATGTGGGAGGAGAGAGATCGGACTGGTTGGAACAGAGAAACGGCCTGAAACAAGGAAGTGCACTGTCACCGTTACTTTTCATTATGGTGATGGTTGACATAATGATCCGAGTGGCACAAGTAATTGGGGAAGGAAAGATGAAAGCAATGGTGTTTGCTGGTGATTGATGATTTGGGGAAACAAGGAGGAGGCGGTACAGGAACAGTTGGACGTGTGGGAAGGAATAATACAAGGATATGGGATGAATTTAGCATAAATAAGAGTGAGATGGTGATCACAACAAGGAAGAAGGAAAGAACCACAACGGGAATAACAATTGGTGGGGAACAGCTGAAGAAAGTGGAGAGTTTCAAGTATCTGGGAAGCCTGATACAAGATAATTGAAGAAACGATAGAGAAATAAATGAGCAGGGGAGACAGGCAGAAGCATTCCGGAGGAGTGTGAGAAGCATGTTATGGAGCAAGGATGTCCCTCAGAACAGTAAAAAGATCATATATCGGACATACTATGTCCCTATCCTGACGTATGTCTCGGAGACCTGGGTTATGAAAGGAAGGGAGAAGAGCAAAATACAGGCCAGTGAGATGAGGTTCTTGAGAAGCAGTATTGGAGCTACAAAGATGGACAGAATAAGAAATGAGAGGACCAGAGAATTAATGAAGGAGGAACCATTACAGGATGGTATAGAGAAATCTAGACTTAGATGGTATGGACATGTAAAACGAATGAGGAGAAGAGGATACCCAGGAGGATACCCGAGACAAAGTTGGAAGGAAAGAGACCGTGAGACAGGTGACTGAAGGGGGTGGAAGAAAGCGTGAAGAAGAGAGGAGAAGACTGGACTGAGAGATGGTGGGAAGACAGAAGACGTTGGAGAGGCTTGTGTTCCAAACAGACCCGGACAGTGGCTGGAAACTGTGCAAGATGATGATGATGAATTTATGGCTGAAGAAGGGACCAGTACTAGAGGCCCCGAAACATGTACCATATAATAACAAGTTTATAACTTGTTTTAAATAAATGTATTGACTAGGCGGAACAGTTTCTCCTTTGTTATATAGTGAATCTGTCAATACGGAAAATGAACTTCTTTCAGAGCACAATTTACTTCACATTTTGTCATGAAGGAACTCTGAACATATATATTTTTCGTCACAATAGCTTCCTGCAATTATCTGCCAATTGATTACCTTTGTTATTGCATACAAGTATCGTTTATATTACGTCTTAGTGATTTAAACATTTTCGAGACTTGCACGCTGGAAAGAAGAGCCTTGTCCAGTGCTGCATGCTCGCCCAGAGTGTAGCAAGTGCTCAGTTCCGCCGGCAACATAAGTTCTGAAGCACTATCCGTCATTGGTGTTATTGTTGTGTGTTTTATTTTCTGTTTGATCGAATCAGGGCTGCCGACAGTTGGGTTCGAACCCACAATCTCCCGAATGTAAACTCACAGCTGCGTGCCCCTAACCGCTTGGCTAACTCAGTACAATATTACAAATATTAATCTAAACAAAACAACAAGAATAGAATTGAAAGAAACTAAATTATAGCCTAACTATTAACAACAACAAAAGTGATGATCAACAGTATGCTGACGAAAAAATTGTTAACATCGTCAGCATACAGTACAAATCAATTTTACTAGGGTGAGGGTTCTCCGCCCAATCAATACTTTTTGTTATGGACAACTAGAGGTTTATTGCCAATGGGACATGTTTTGGGCCTAAAACGACCCTTCTTCAGCCAAATAAGTTATAAATTCTTGTACATCCATCAAATACATTATCACCAAAAACATGCACATTACAAGAAAATATGAAAAGAGCACTCAAAAACTATATCTAACAGGGTATTTAAAAAGCATAAAATAAAAAACACTTTAAAACGAGATGAATCTCGTTGCTTTGTTGGCCATTCTAGTGGTTGATTTTAGCTTGATAAACAAGCACCGCCTTGTGCTTTTACGTTAAATAAAATAGCAGAGATATGAGGAATACAGTGGAAGCAAAAACAACAAAAACTGAACAGGATTACGTAGGGAACGAGGAAGGAATACTTCTTTCGATGCGTGCTGGGCCCAAGATTCCGAATCGAAAGAAAGATGACTTCCACAGAAAGTAAGCCAGAACAAAGGTTTAAGGTAAAATCAAAAGGAAAAATTAAACTTAAGTTTTTTTTATCGTATGGCCTCGGGTGCCGGGTGCAAGCTTTGTAATTTGACACCCAGAGGGTAGCTTGCATGTCGAATTTCGTGGTTCCATGAATCACTATGAAAGTCAAGGAGGTTAGATAATAGATATCTAAGCTCCTTGAACATTATAGCGCTTTCTAGTAGAGAAATGAGGAACTTTGTGTTGGCGGAAACTCCCGAGATTAATTTTGCCATTATGAACTCGGCCTACTGAATTCAAATGGGTTCTTTGACATGCCAACATCGTAAGACATGCGTATCGTATTTTTGCCGCCTTTCAAAAATCACTTACCACGGCCAGGGGCGAACCTGCAATCTTGGGGTTAGTAGACCGACACGCTATCCACTCACCCACCGTGGCAAGCTAATAGAGCAAGGGTCCCAGAGACCGTGTTAGTCGTAACTCCGCTACAGTGCGAAGCCAAGACTAAGTCGAATCGAAAGACAAACGAGGAACTCAAATACGAGAAATCATAAGACAGAAGCAAATATTGTACTTACTGAATAAAAATATATTAATAATAAAATAAACACATGTGTACTGATTACAAATTAGAAATGAAAATAAAACACGAGCAACTTAAATATAAAATAAAAGGAATCTAGAAATAAATTCAAATCATAATAGCAACTAATTGGAAACGCGATTCAATAATAAAACTTAAAAAGATGAAGCAAAATTAAAGAAATTAAAGAAATTTGTGGGATAGATTACAAGAACGACTACTTACAGAGATGACATGATCTGGACTAGGATGTCCAGCGCAAAAAACAGAACTCAGACGCTCATGATGTGAAATCATGGGGTAGGAGGTGAAAGGGTGGGGGTGGAGGAGTGGGTATGTAGGGAGACGGGGGGTGGGGGATGACACTGAGTTACGTAACATATCGAAGTCGGAGGAAGTAACACAAAATTAACACATAAAAATAAACGAAATGAAAATTACATTAAATTATTTGACATTACCGGGACAGGAAATAAAAGAAAAAAAATCAATCAGCTAAGAAATATGCTTCGTAGGAAGATGTAGGCTTACACAGAGGTAGAAATGCCGAATCACAACGACATACGATGAAACAAAGAAAGTAATGTGGCGTATGGACAGTGATTAGCACGATGACCATCGCTCACATACATTCCAATAAAACAGAGGGAGGATCTGGCTGAAGACGTGAGACTCAGCTCCGTAACTTCTCCGATTCCATCCACAAAAAACAAGGCTCTGATGCGACAATCCACCGGAGGTCGTCATAAAAGAACGCCGAACCAGGTGGTGACGCAATACAGAGCATAATTAAGCCTCGTAGAAAAAATAGCAGATATTTCAGACCTGAGAGATTTATGTAAAAATAAAACCGATTACATGAAAGGGAGGGATGACAAATAAACGCAGAGACTTCGCTAAACTAACGTAAACAAAGGCGAAGGGACTTAGGTTCATGGATCGAATTCACATCATCATAAGAAAGGGAAATTATAAGTGAATCAAAGGGGACACAAAATGAAAAAAAATATATGGAGAAACAGAAATTTAGAATGACCTCAAGTTAGATAAATTTAATGACTGAATCGTACTTACATTTAGTTGCTTTCTGGGTGCGGGCAAAAGCCCGACACGTGCACACACGTCCGTCTACATGACTGCCCAAAATTGGAAGGAAGAAACCTTTCTGCTTAGGGCGCAGGCACGCGCCTTGTAAAAATAAGACGCAGAACACCCCCTCTCCAGAACATGAAGAGGGCCAATGGGAGAAGCAAAGCTTAGCAACAAGTTATGCCTCAGCCAATGGAATAACATTGCGTCAGTAGGGGTGAAAAATTTCACCATCCGGTGAAACGTTTACGCAGAATTACTAAGTTTGAACGCAGTAGGTGAGACAGAGAAACGTATGTCACAATAATGCGACATGAAGGAAATGATGATAATAATAATAACAATGATAATATGACAAAAAAATAATGAACCTGATAAAAACGGTTCAAAATTCCCCTGCTCTCCCAAAAAAAGGAATTTTCCTGGCCATGGAAATTTCTATTTTCGTACAAATAGAGAGGCATTAAAAATCGTAAAGGGGGAAAAATTGAATACTGAAAAAAATGGGTACTAAAGACCTCTAGAAGAATACAACAAAAAAGAATTAACAGTGGACTAATCTGACCGTGAAATGAAGGTGGTACCCCCTTCATTGCTCGTCAACACTAGCCACTAACGTCAAAAGTACTGCGTTCAAAAAGAAATACAGTGAGTTCATATATTAATAGTGATCATTGTTCTTGCTAGTTCATGATGATGCGGATGTAGAAATCTTCAAGATGGACGTTACCCCAAGACTGCAAATCTCTCCAGCCTCCATGAGAAAAGACAGACAAAGTTAAATCGTGATCACATTAAAAAAATACAATTGGGACACCCTGTAGACCGCTCGTTGCGTTAATGAGGAATATGCAATAGTGTCATAATGTCTTCGAAAGGGAAAGTACTCTCCTTTTCAGCAGCTGAAAATAAAGCCATGTATAGATCCAGTGGGGGGTGACTGGTCCGTTAACGAGTTCCGAGAAGACCCCAGCCGTGTCAGCCCAGGTACACAAAGGCTGCTTGTTGTTACTCGCTGCCCGTCTGGATGGTTGCTAGACAAAACACGACATTCTAAGAACACTTGACAATTTAAAACAAACAAAAAAGATACATGACCTCACAGTAAACATCAAAATCAAGATGACACAAAAGTACATGTTATCTCAAAACCATGACACAAAAAGTCAATTACATCAATAAATTTAAAATAAATCCAAAGTTCCTACAAGGTAAAGCAGGAAGTGTTGAAGGGTTCTTGTCTGTCGCCGAACAATAGGAGTTAAGCCGAGGAGCAGTACAAAAGAGGAGTAGGTGTGCGGTTTGCAAATAGTGACCGACCAGGTATATGCTGATGGCCTCAGGCAAAGATATAGCTCGACAGAGATGTCAAGTATTCACGACACACTCGTGTACGAGAAAGAGGCCACGGGTGTCTCCTGTTTTGTCACAGGAATAAATGAAAAGGAAGCACACGAATTAAAATCTGAATAGGCACACATGCTAGGTCGGCTATTAAGGAGCTCGGGCATCCAATTAGAATAAAAGGAAAACAAAAATACAACATTATAGCGAGGTGAAATTCACAAGATCATTTGACAAATTTTTTCAACTGCGTGACGTGGGCCGAAGTCACTGAATTATCGTGATCGTCCACCAACTCAACTGAGACAGGATTTAAAAAACGTGCAATAGTTTTGGGAGTTGACCAACGTAAGCACAGCTTACTGGAAATTTGTTTGGTAGCGTCACTCAAAGGAAGTAAACGACACAAAACTTTGTCCCCGATTTGGAATTTAACATCATGACGGCCTAAGTTGTAACGCTTCGCTACTCTGGCTTTTGCTTTCTTGAGGTGACCGGTAGCGATGGCCCATTTTTGAGCAACAGAGGTAGTGCGAGAGGGTTCGGAAAGATATTCAATATTCCATTTGAGCAGCAAGGGATCGACAAGCGTTCGGCCTAGGAATAATTCAGCTGGAGTAGTTTGAACGGACGAATGGAAAGAGGTATTGAACCCGAGACTGAAATACTGTAGGTTCGTATCCAAGGAGGTTTGATCGGCATTGTGAAAAGCGGACATACAAGCCTTCAAGTTTTTGTGAAAACGCTCTACGTGATTTCCCTGCGGACGATACGGTGACAAGAAAATACGTCGGATGCCCCAGTTAAATACCATAGTTTCAAAAGCTTTGGAACGGAATACAGAGGCGTTATCTGACACAAGGTACTTGGGAGGACGAAAAACTCCAAATATATATCTAGACAAGAAATGGATAGTAGTCTGAGAAGTGATATTCTTTACTGGAAATAACCAAACAAACTTCGAAAAACCATCAATGACAGTTAAAATGGCTTGATTGCCAGATTTTGATCTCACGACTGGACCAAAGTAATCAATGAAAAGGCGTTCGCCGGGACGAGTGACAATACCAGCTTGGTGGAAACCTACACGAGTGTTCTGGGCAGGTTTAGAACGCTGGCAGGTTAAACATCTTCTGGCATGAGCAAAAGCATCTACCTTAATTGAGGGCCAATAAATTTCACCGGATATCTTACGGAAAGTGCGCTGCATCCCTGCATGAGTTCCCAGTGCAGAATCATGATAATATGTCAAAAGCATATCACGTACTGCTAATGGAGCAAATATTCTAAATTTAGAAGAGTTAGGAAGAACATAGCCAATAACATCATTTCGAACACAAAAGTTGCTTACTGCCGGATCTTTGTTTGCAATTTTTGCACGGAGGTCAGTGCAAAATGGGTCCTCAGACTGGAATTTCCGGATATCCACAAAAGACCAAGGACAATGTTGCAATAGGAAAATATTTTCTTGAAGTGGTGTACTGATAGAAACGCTCTCGATTGGAGTCCTAGGAGTCTCTTCAAACATGCGTGACAGGCAGTCAGCTACCGGGTTCTCGCTCCCTTTTACGTGGATGATATCAAACTTAAAAGATGACAACCTCAAAATCCACCTGTTGATGCGTCCAAGCTCTTTCACGTGAGAAAGACTCCATTCCAAAGCCTCATTGTCGGTAAAAACAGTAAAGTGACGGTGTTCCAAAAAAGTCCTGAATTTTTCACATCCAAAAACCACAGCATGCCTTTCCTTCTCAAAAATTGAGTAACGCCGTTCATGTTGATTTAACATACGACTCGCGAAGGCCACTGGTGCAAATTTTCCATCCATACGCTGGCTCAAAACACTAGAAATGGCCAAATCACTGGCGTCACAATGTAAAAAAGAAAGCTGATTCGAAATCAGGCGTGTGCAGTACTGGTGCTGACATAAGGGCTTCTTTCAAAACATTGAAAGCTTTGTCCTGTTCTGGCCCCCACACAAATTTCACATTCTTCTTTTTGAGAGCATTTAGAGGTGCCGAAATGTCAGAGAAGTTTTTGATAACACGAGAATAGAACGTGAACATACCCATTACTCTTCTCAAGGCCCTAACTGTGGTGGGTACAGGTAACTGCTGAATGCAATCTGCGCGCTCGGGTATGACACGGATACCATTGCAGACAGAATGTGGCCCAGAAATTTAATTTGAGTGCAGCCCAAAGAGGTCTTTTTTGGATTGATAGTGAGACCGGCCTTCCTGAGGCGGGAGAAAACTGCCCTAAGATGAACGACGTGTTCCTCAAAAGATCTGCTGTATACGACTAAATCGTCAAGATAATTAAATACAAAATTGAACTTCAGGTCTCCCAAGATGTCGTCTAGCACGCGACTGAGGACTTGCGCACCAACAGCTATACCCATCGGGAGACGCTTGAAATTATATAATCCGAAAGGGGTGTTAAAAGCAGTGAAGTCGCGACTCTCAGCACCCAAAGGAATCTGATAATATGCACTATTTAGATCAATCATCGAATACACATTGGCCCCGTGGAAATGCTGAAAAGCACTCTCAATAGTAGGCAGTGGGAAATTATCAAAGACTACCTTCTTGTTCAATTTTCGGTAGTCTACGACTAGCCGGTACTCGCCCTCTTCTTTCTTGGGAATTAAGAAAGCAGGAGACCCATAAGCTGATTTGGAAGGAACTACTACTCCCCGATCTTGCAAATCATTGATATACTTTTTCATGGCCAAGAGCTTGGGCGGATTACAAGGAAATGGAGGACTTCGAACAGGTACATTGTCGCTCAAGTCAATGTGGCATTCGTGATTTACAGCAGAACCTAAATTTTCTGTGAGGACATCAGAAAATTCCTCAACTAAATCATTCAGAGTATCACGTTGCTCGGACATCAAAGTTAATGGAAGATGTACGGAAAATACAGGAGACACATCAACGTAGTTAGAAGTACATTCTTCAAAGGGGAACATTTTATCTGAGCGAAATTTGAAACAAAATGAATCGTTAATAAAATCTAACTGCATACCAGTTTTATGCATAAAGTCAATTCCTAGAATACATTGAGTGGAGAGATTGTTAACCACATGAAAAACATGTTTCCAAGAAAATCCGTGAATTTTAATGCGACATAAAATAGTTTCGGCAACGTCGATAACTGACGATCCCGTAGACAGGAACTGACTTTTATTCTGTATGGGGTGTTTTTGTGAAGTGCGAATGGCATCTGCCACTGAACGGTGAATGAAACTTCTGGTGGCGCCTGTATCGAAAATAGCAGGTGCCGAGACATTATCGAAATTTACTGAGACTCCTGGTTGTAACACAACATCAAAATTAGATGCATTGTCAAGTTTGGATGGAGGACTGCTCCGGGAGTCGAACTCAGAACACCTCCCTATGAGTTTTCCTGGTTGGAATTACAATTCGGACAGGAACGAATCGTGACCTCATTCATCCCACAGCCAAAACAGAATTTTCGGCGTTTTAAAGAACACATTTTAAAATGATGTCCAAGTTCATTACAGTTCCAACAAGTTATGCGACCAGAAGAAACATTGCGTGTGATTGTTGTTGGGTTGTTTGTAGTCCCTTCACGGGAGACAGCAGATGAATTACGAGCCACAGAAGGGTTTAGATTAGAATTCCTAGAAAGGGGCTCAGCACGGCGAGCGGACGGCTTAAACCGTAAGGTGTTGTCTTTTGTTCGGTCGATAGCTGGGCTAGACAGTGTTGTCTGGGGGGAATAGGCTAACTCGGGGAAAATCGTATTATCGGCTCTTGGAGGTGGAGTATAGTTCGAACAGGCTCGTGCATTTGATTCATACTCACGGCCTTGCAATATGATGTCTTCGATGGAAAAAACGGATGTACGCCGAATGAAGTATTTTTAAGTGGGATTTAAATTCCTGTATACAATTTCCAACAGATCCCTGGGATGAAAGGGTTGGGGGAGGTTCGCTGCTAACAGACGGACTGCGGTTACATAATCGTCGATCATCTCCCCAGGAGCCTGAGTACGGAAGTATATTTCTTGTTTGAGAGCGAAATTGAAATCTTGTGGCGTGAAACGGTCCTTAATGCACCCAACAAATTCGTCCCATGACTTATAAAAATTTGGAGAAGTGCGATGCCACATCAGCGCTTTTCCAGACAAAAGAATAGGTAAGCAACGTACAATACTGACGGGATTAATATCGTGACAATAACACAGTTCCTCCACACGTTGGATAAAACAAAACACTGATGAGGTATTGTTTTCTCCGGAAAACGTCAAACCCCACCTACTCACTACTGATGCAACATTTTTGTTGTGGCGAGCACTATTATCAGTACCAACAGGGGCGATGGAGCAATCTAAAAGGGGAGAGTCTATCATTAGCAGGTCCTGTGTCGTATCTTGAAATAGTGGCGTGGGCATTGTTAAGGATTCAAGGCCCATAAAATTTAACTCCTTTTTGACGGGTGGGAATTCTGACTTAGACATGACAATAGACAAGGAGAAAAGTAAAACACTTTAACTTAGTAAAATAAAGGTCACAATACCGTAATGTGTGCTATTCCAGCGTTGCGAAGTACTCACTAACTTGTTGCACTCTTCACCTCGGAACTAGATTCTTTGGATGTCTTGTTAACTCGAGAAATGCTTTCACACTCCACACTTTCATCGGGGATGGGGGAACAATTCAGTACAGGTATCTTAAACTCAGAAATACAACATTGTAATAATTGCAAAAATAATATAAGTTTGGTAACCTAAAGGGGACGATTTCGCGCGTAACCATAGCTCAGATACCATTTGCACCGTCTTGTGCTTTTACGTTAAATAAAATAGCAGAGATATGAGGAATACAGTGGAAGCAAAAACAACAAAAACTGAACAGGATTACGTAGAGAACGAGGAAGGAATACTTCTTTCGATGCGTGCTGGGCCCAAGATTTCGAATCGAAAGAAAGATGACTTCCACAGAAGAAAGCCAGAATAAAGTGTAACCGAATTTATTCAGTTACAATAGCTCACCCTCGGGTTTTGCTTCGCGCAGTTAGTTTGGGGTATTTTATTCGTATCTTATTATATTGGGTTAACGTGGGGTTGCAGAGGTGATTTTTATTGTGCCTGTGTGTTTTTGTGGACGGATTCACCTTTGGATGGTCCGGACCATCTAGGATCATTGTTTATTAATTATCGGTTTTGGATATTTGATATTATAAAATACGGGGTTTTGCGATTTATTACGTTTTGGGAATAAGGATATAAGACTGTATTAAGTAGAAGCATTATTTCATTTTGGTTTGGGGTGAATGGCTTTATTTTGACCTAGTAATGTTAAATGTTAGATTCGTGGCTGTACTATAAAGGTACAATGAATTGATATTTTCGAGTGCTGGATATGTGACATACCCGGAAAAGACAGGCAGTAATTCGGCTTGTGTGGGATTACCTAGGCTATTTATGGCATGAACTTCCATGAACTTCGCGTGAAAAACTGCTGTGTGACGTCAGTGTGGATTTAGACTGTCTGATGTTCATGTGTTGACACGGATGTTCCGCTAGGAGCGGGCCACGCACAAATTAGTTCCGGCAGAAACTTTGGGGTTATGTAGCCTTACGCCAGTGCATATAATGGCGTGTCTGGCGTTCAGAGCTCGTCTTATTGCTTTATCGGCAGAGCACTGATCTACTAACGCTCAGGGTCGTTTTACGTGACATGGTTTCCGTAACGAACAGTTAGAGATCGTCTTCTTCCTTTTACAGTGAAAGTCCGTTGTCTACTTGCAAGTTAGTGTCGTTATTACTTGATCATGGTATCGTAATACGAACGAGCAGTGACTAATTTTTAGCTATCCACTGAGCTCTTACGGGCTATTGGAGGCTACGTGCATTTCATGGGTCCATCCATACCATGGGCTGTCGGTAATATCTTACCACGCCTAAAAGGATAATTCAGTCGTAAACATTTCATCGAAGTCATGCGAGAATGGAGACGTGAACGTGCAGTTCAAGAAGAAAGAAAGTAGAGTGAACCAGTCTAACGTGTGTTGATATTTTGTGTACGGGCGGTACAGTGTATATACGTAGGTGGCTGTTATGCC
Source organism: Meconema thalassinum (assembly GCA_946902985.2). Lineage (NCBI taxonomy): Eukaryota > Metazoa > Arthropoda > Insecta > Orthoptera > Tettigoniidae > Meconema > Meconema thalassinum. Next base: position 200,525,415 of record OX336395.1, read on the forward strand.
TGGGTCTGATATGGCCGTAAGTGTTTTCCTGCTCTCAGAGCCTAAATTCAGTGGCAAGGTACTGTACTATTTCACGAGTGTATGAAGGGTATTTTGTGTTGTATATTATGTATATATGTGTATAGTACAGCCAATAGATTATCTCTTTTAAATTCATGTGTGTTTATATTCCTGTCTTGCATGAACCTGGTACATCAGCAAACGCATGCCAAATGCCCTACACTTGGGATAAGGGTTTTCACAGTCGGGGCAACAGTTATGTACCGTATTTTATCCTATTTTATTCAGGAAGACCCATATGGTCAACCTTGGCGCCCATTCAAAGTCGGGAGTAATGCTAAATCACGTGTGGCCTGTATTTAAAGGCAGTAAATTCTGTAGGTTTGTGGTAATGAGGGTAGTTAATTGTAAATCAACTCCAGCGAGGTGAGAGGGTTTCAGTAGCAGCCCAACGTGGGTATTTAGACATGCTGATGTGTACCAGGACACAGGAATTAAACTGTAGGCATATTTTCACAATTTCACGTATTTCAATTAGGGATGGCTACGTTAGAGCCAGGATGCAATTCTGCTTTGTTGGGGGACAGTGCTGGTGAGCGGCAGAATCAGACAGGGTCTGATAGGAAATTTGCTGTAGGGATGGGGGAAAACGGTAGTCAGGGGAGATTTGCCAGGGCAGGGGGGAAATGAATTAAGTATGATGGACATGTTGAGGAGGCTCCTGTATCTTAGCGACAAGTCTGTAGGGATGGAGGAGAGGATAACTAGTGAGCTAAATAGTTTGACGGAGCATTTGTCAGAGAAGCTTGATGAGGTCAAGGAGAGATTGTCAGAAATTATCCCCGACAGCCATGTCACTAGCCAGATTAATGAAGTCAGTGTAGAAGCCACTAATCTGGAAACTAAGCTAGGTAATGAGATTGCTGTTCAGGAAGATAGCGTAGACTCATAAGAAGATAAGTTGGATGCTCAACAAGTGATGTTGGCAGGGGTGATTGCTAGCCAGGCACTTTTGACTAGCCAGAAATTTCCCAGGGTAGATAGGTTGGGAGAGCAGAAAGAGGAAAGTGTAGGCATCGTGGAAGAGAACGTTGTGGTTAGTGATGCGAGTGCTGGGAGAGTGGAGATGCTTGAGAGTGCTGAAGTTAGTGAGGAGAGTGGTGAGGTAGTGGAGATGGATGAGCGAGTCAAGATTAGTTTGCTAAGGAATGGTATGAAGAAGGTAGATGAGAATATTAGCCAGGTTAGCGAGAAGGTGACTAGTATGGAGAAAGATACTGTAGGTAGAATTCTACGTGGTCAAAATCTGGAACTAGGAGGGAGTGATGATTTTGTTAGAAAGTTAGTATGTAATTTCTCTGAGGACATTAGGACTGCAGTGTGCGTGCAGGAAATAGTCGCTATTACAGGCATAGAGAGGTCACTTGGGAGGTTAGGTACCTTGAGAAAAACAGATAGGCAACGTCAGAGAAATGGGGGTAATCAAAGGGAAGGAAATTATAATCAGGGGAGAGAGAGGAATTGGGATCCAGGTAGAGGGGATAGGTACATTTGGTATGAAGATCATGGGAGAGGAAGGAATAACAATGAGTGTCAGGGGTACGGGAAAAACAATCAACCGGGGAACAGACCACGTGAGGTAGAGCAGGCAAATAGGGGGCGTGCCATGGAAAGACAGGTTGCGAGAAGCAATAGGCCAGGAAGTTTAAACTTCGCCAGGACTCACTATATGGAGCAGGGGGAGAGTCCTTGCATAGTATTCCTGCTCACGCTCTGGAAGAAAAACATAATGTAGAGTATAATGTCAATGTAGGATCTGATAGGTTAGGAGACCAGAGCTGTAGATTAGATTACAGTAAGGCGCAAGTGAAGTTTGGGTGGAGTAAGCAACAGGATTGGGTTAGGTTAGGTTATCAGGTTGATGGTAGAGATTTTGTTAGTGTCGTTGGATGCATTCAGGTGATTAAAGAGGTTTCTGAGGAGAAAGAATTAGGTGTCGGCATGGTATCAAGTTGTATTTTGGTCATGAGAGATGATCATGTGTTGAGTGATATGGATCACTGTTGTTTCTGGATCATGGGAGATGATCATGTGTTGAGTGATGTGGATCACTGTTGTTTCTGGGTCATGGGAGATGATCGTGAGTTGAGTGATGATGATCACTGTGTGGAGGCAGTTGTTAAAGATACCATGTTGGACGAGGGTCAGAAGTCAGAGGTGTTTGACGTTCTGAGGGAACACAGGGTTGTGTTCTCGGAGAAACCTGGATGTACTTACGGCTACGGGCAGAGTTTTGACATCGCAGATAGGTCTAGCTTGAGCGGTCCTAGGTACCCTATAGCTCATTCTTACATGGAGGGTGTTGTTGAGGTGATTGGTCAGATACTGTATGAGGTTATATTTGAGATTAGTAACAGTCAGTATGTTAGTCTTCTGGTGGTGGTGACCATGTGTGATGGTACCATTAGGTTATGTTTGGAGGGCGTGGCAGTTAGTAGTTTGCAGGAAGGTTTTCTTTTAGTGTGTCTCGCCGGATTTTGGGATTTCCAACAGGGAAAGCTGTACCCTCAGAGATTAAATAAATTGAGAATTATTGTAGTAGTAGGTAAGATACTTTTGAAACAGCAGGCAAGGGAGGGGGTAAAAATTAAGATAGGTGATCTGGTGTTGTTGCGAGCTGAGCATCTGCTGTCGGTAGAGCAGAGTTGCATTCTTGAGTTTTTTCATTCGGGGTCCATTTGCTATAGTCCACAGGGTAGGTGCATGTGCCTACAGATTGATTACCAACGATGACAAGGTCCTAGGTACATATAACGTTGCTTACCTCAAGCTATATGTCACCTAGAGATCTTGCTCACGATGACAAGACAGGAGTTCTAGTGTATTTGTGTGAGGGACAAGGATAAATCTATAGCCTTGTAGTTTAGAGATTGATCCTTGTGGGGGCGTTTGTAACCGAATTTATTCAGTTACAGTAGCTCACCCTCAGGTTTTGCTTCGCGCAGTTAGTTTGGGGTATTTTATTCGTATCTTATTATATTGGGTTAACGTGGGGTTGCAGAGGTGATTTTTATTGTGCCTGTGTGTTTTTGTGGACGGATTCACCTTTAGATGGTCCGGACCACCTAGGATCATTGTTTATTAATTATCGGTTTTGGATATTTGATATTATAAAATACGGGGTTTTGCGATTTATTACGTTTTGGGAATAAGGATATAAGACTGTATTAAGTAGAAGCATTATTTCATTTTGGTTTGGGGTTAATGGCTTTATTTTGACCTAGTAATGTTAAATGTTAGATTCGTGGCTGTACTATAAAGGTACAATGAATTGATATTTTCGAGTGCTGGATATGTGACATACCCGGAAAAGACAGGCAGTAATTCGGCTTGTGTGGGATTACCTAGGCTATTTATGGCATGAACTTCCATGAACTTCGCGTGAAAATCTACTGTGTGACGTCAGTGTGGATTTCGACTGTCTGATGTTCATGTGTTGACACGGATGTTCCGCTAGGAGCGGGCCACGCACAAATTAGTTCCGGCAGAAACTTTGGGGTTATGTAGCCTTACGCCAGTGCATATAATGGCGTGTCTGGCGTTCAGAGCTCGTCTTATTGCTTTATCGGCAGAACACTGATCTACTAACGCCCAGGGTCGTTTTACGTGACATGGTTTCCGTAACGAACAGTTAGAGATCGTCTTCTTGCTTTTACAGTGAAAGTCCGTTGTCTACTTGAAAGTTAGTGTCGTTATTACTTGATCATGGTATCGTAATACGAACGAGCAGTGACTAATTTTTAGCTATCCACTGAGCTCTTACGGGCTATTGGAGGCTACGTGCATTTCATGGGTGCATCCATACCATGGGCTGTCGGTAATATCTTACCACGCCTAAAAGGATAATTCAGTCGTAAACATTTCATCGAAGTCATGCGAGAATGGAGACGTGAACGTGCAGTTCAAGAAGAAAGAAAGTAGAGTGAACCAGTCTAACGTGTGTAGATATTTTGTGTACGGGCGGTACAGTGTATATACGTAGGTGGCTGTTATGCCTGGGTCTGATATGGCCGTAAGTGTTTTCCTGCTCTCAGAGCCTAAATTCAGTGACAAGGTACTGTATTATTTCACGAGTGTATGAAGGGTATTTTGTGTTGTATATTATGTATATATGTGTATAGTACAGCCAATAGATTATCTCTTTTAAATTCATGTGTGTTTATATTCCTGTCTTGCATGAACCTGGTACATCAGCAAACGCATGCCAAATGCCCTACACATGGGATAAGGGTTTTCATAGTCGGGGCAACAGTTATGTACCGTATTTTATCCTATTTTATTCAGGAAGACCCATATGGTCAACCTTGGCGCCCATTCAAAGTCGGGAGTAATGCTAAATCACTTGTGGCCTGTATTTAAAGGCAGTAAATTCTGTAGGTTTGTGGTAATGAGGGTAGTTAATTGTAAATCAACTCCAGCGAGGAGGTGAGAGGGTTTCAAAAGGTTTAAGGTAAAATCAAAAGGAAAAATTGAACTTAAGTAATAGAGCAAGGGTCCCAGAAACCGTGTTAGTCGTAACTCCGCTACAGTGCGAAGCCAAGACTAAGTCGAATCGAAAGACAAACGAGGAACTCAAATACGAGAAATCATAAGACAGAAGCAAATATTGTACTTACTGAATAAAAATATATTAATAATAAAATAAACACATGTGTACTGATTACAAATTAGAAATGAAAATAAAACACGAGCAACTTAAATATAAAATAAAAGGAATCTAGAAATAAATTCAAATCATAATAGCAACTAATTGGAAACGCGATTCAATAATAAAACTTAAAAAGATGAAGCAAAATTAAAGAAATTAAAGAAATTTGTGGGATAGATTACAAGAACGACTACTTACAGAGATGACATGATCTGGACTAGAATGTCCAGCGCTAAAATCTGAACTCAGACGCTCATGATGTTGTGAAATCATGGGGTAGGAGGTGAAAGGGTGGGGGGGGGTTGGAGGAGTGCGTATGTAGGGAGACGGGGGGTGGGGATGACACTGAGTTACGTGATATATCGAAGTTTGAGGAAGTAACACAAAATTAACACATACAAATAAACGAAATGAAAATTACATTAAATTACTTGACATTACCGGGACAGGAAATAAAAGAAAAAAATCAATCAGCTAAGAAATATGCTTCGTAGGAAGATGTAGGCTTACACAGAGGTAGAAATGCCGAATCACAACGACATACGATGAAACAAAGAAAGTAATGTGGCGTATGGACAGTGATTAGCACGATGACCATCGCTCACATACATTCCAATAAAACAGAGGGAGGATCTGGCTGAAGACGTGAGACTCAGCTCCGTAACTTCGCCGATTCCATCCACAAAAAACAAGGCTCTGATGCGACAATCCACCGGAAGTCGTCATAAAAGAACGCCGAACCAGGTGGTGACGCAATACAGAGCATAATTAAGCCTCGTAGAAAAAATAGCAGATATTTCAGACCTGAGAGATTTACATAAAAATAAAACCGATTACATGAAAGGGAGGGATGACAAATAAACACAGAGACTTCGCTAAACTAACGTAAACAAAGGCGAAGGGACTTGGGTTCATGGATCGAATTCACATCATCATAAGAAAGGGAAATTATAAGTGAATCAAAGGGGACACAAAATGAAAAAAATATGGAGAAACAGAAATTTAGAATGACCTCAAGTTAGATAAATTCAATGACTGAATCGTACTTACATTTAGTTGCTTTCTGGGTGCGGGCAAAAGCCCGACACGTGCACACACGTCCGTCTACATGACTGCCCAAAATTGGAAGGAAGAAACCTTTCTGCTTAGGGCGCAGGCACGCGCCTTGTAAAAATAAGACGCAGAACACCCCCTCTCCAGAACATGAAGAGGGCCAATGGGAGAAGCAAAGCTTAGCAACAAGTTATGCCTCAGCCAACGGAATAACATTGGGTCAGTAGGGGTGAAAAGTTTCACCATCTGGTGAAACGTTTACGCAGAATTACTAAGTTTGAACGCAGTAGGTGAGACGGAGAAACGTATGTCACAATAATGCGACATGAAGGAAATGATGATAATAATAATAACAATGATAATATGACAAAAAAAATAATGAACCTGATAAAAACGGTTCAACAACATTTAAGAGAACACTTTTTTTTTAAATTAAAAGGCAGGTTTAATAACATCACTAAGGGTGTATTGGTATGTCCTTGGTGTGTGATGTCACTGTGTTGTAGCAGGTCTTGTCGGCCTGGTTCAAAAGGCAGGCTAGGAAACTGCCGTAGACGAGACCCATTCGACCTTGACTGCATTGTTTTATGCTGGGCAGAGATGGTAACATTCATTGTATTAGTACGTCATACGGACTGTATTGATGAGACGACCTTGCCAAAAGATGTGTTAGCGGTGCAAGCTATAAGAGACAACGAAAATCTTTAGAAAAAGAGCAAATGCGTCAGAGAAGATTGAAACAATTGACTAGATTTGTTGAAAGGTGACTTACTGAATTCAAGGTGGAAAATTATATTGTATGTCTTAAGAAAACTTCCTGCCTGGAAGCTGCAATGAGTGAAAAAGAAAGTAATAGAATAAAGTCAACGAACGGAAAGAAAAAACACGTGATCTCTTCTCATCGGGTGCATGACTGCTTACCTGTACTGGAACTGTTGAAAGGTGGACTGATGTTGATCTGTGCTGTGGAGTGACCGTGAGCTGGGCAGAGCATGTGACAGGTGGGAAGGGGAGGGGGAAGAGAGGTAGGGATCTAGCCTGGCAGAGACAGGAGTTTAAAATTGATTTGTACACGTCAATACGGACCTTGTAAAATGGAAAATTCTCCAGTTAATCTAGCATACAGTACATCCGAGAAGGAAGGGTTGTGCTCTCGACATCTGTCAATCATTATTGCGTCATATCACAACGAAATGAATGTCGTTATTGGTTCTCTTCGCGTACGGTATCCTTAATACTGGTCCAATCCGTTAACACCTGCAAAACTGCTCCTTCCTGTGCGTGTTCTACTTCAGGTAGCTGCTGGGGTTGTGATGTCTCGCTAACTTATGAAAGGACAGTACTCGAAGCGGGTGAACATAACGTATGACGTCAGCGCTACGTCTGCCTTCAGTTAGCAACACTGTCGCCATAAGGCTCCACAGTATTTTCTAAACACTGGATGCTCTATAGTATCCCTTATACAGTTATGACAAGATTATTTGACTGCTGGTGGTATAGTTTGTAGGGCACAGCAATGTGCAGTTTATTCAGATCCCATTACATGATCCAACCCTAATTCACTTTGGCGGGACTCTTGCTCAGAAAGCCTCGGTAGTGCTTGTTATAATCAACCTTGTACAAACATAGGTTTCATTGAATACAATCCAGCTCACAACTGCCTTCCCATTTTCTCATTCGTAAGGGTATCTGCTAACCTAAAGGTGGAGAGGAGTATAAATCGACGAGGTTCAAACCACCCATCCTTTAATTTAGTTTTTGCATTCTCTCCACTCCACATTTTCCCTTGTGCTTTGAGCTATTCTAACCGGTAGGCAGAGAAAGGTTTCTCTGTGTAGATCGTTTCGTTCCGTGCCACACAAGGTTCTTACCTTAAATGCTTTCGGTTGGTTTTTAGAGGTACATTTATAACTAGCTTATTTTTGCCTTGAGCAACAACTTAAGCATGAACTTCAGGTGTACAACCATTTAGTGTAATTATTATCGATTGCTGCCCCACTGATATAGTGTGTGGTGCAGACAATGCTTGCTTATCTCAAGTTTCTTAAGAGATATGCCACTCGGGCAATTCCTTTATAAATCCATCAACAAAGGATGCAATAATTATGCTTACTTGTGGCTTTTCGTGAATCAGAATGTGCCCCAGAATGCCATATTGCTATCTCAATGGAAAGTAATATTTTTTCCCTCTAGGTGAGTGGAGAAACTTCATTGTGAAAAATGAACTTTTGCACTCTATAAAATGTAAGTTGCCTTACTGCAATGTATACTTCTAATTCCTGTTATGCACACAAGGGGAGGATACGATGCATGTGTCACCGATTCGATCCATGTTTAGTACACGTGTAGGGCATGACCAGGCGTATACCAGGTGCAAGTAGTAAGGTGCGCTTCTCAGCCATTCCAAGAAATTAATTAATTGCAATTACAGTGCGGCGTCTATGTGCATTGTACACTAGCAAGAATCCAACATGCGCGTGGTGCAGAGGTAAGAGCCCTGTCTCATAAGCGCGGGATCGCTTAAGGCGATACATACGAAAATGTTCCAATTTAAGGTTATATTTATAAAATGTTGTATCGGTTACAGATGACCATACACATCATTTTTTTTTTTAATTTCATATTTCCTAAAGTTTGTATCGATATCTGTAATCTATCTATATATATTGAACCCTTATTGATCTTCGATAAATAAGTATTCATATTTATTATTATTATTACTACGGCCCAGGCAGTACTTGAGGAAGTCGACATGGATATAAGGGAGGCTAGCATTTCGTAATATTGCAACAGAAGCTGAGCTGGTAGCTATTCTTGGGGGACGGCTAGAATTAGTCGGGTTCAAGGCCAAATTGAGCAACTACTGTAACAAAATTGGAAGCATAAAGGAAGGAGCACGAGGCACTTGCAACGAACATACGATTGAATCAGCCAATCAGAAGAGACCAAGCCATGACCACGCGGTGGACAGCGTCAGTAGTAAAAAGCCCGCGGAAATGGATATCTAGAGAACCGCCGAACGGATTAATTTCCGCACGAGTAATTTGAGACGTTTGATTTATTTGAAGAAGAATGACACTAGTCCCATCTTTGTGAGACAAAAACTCTGAAAGTTTTTATCCGACTCCACCCCACTCCTCCGCCCTGTCAGTTTTCTAATAAATAGTTTGGCCTGACGCCACTCTAAGTCAATCGTTTCGGAGCCGTGAGAGGCTTACTTCATGCCAGTTTGTATCGTGATTTTGACGCTCAAAATTATTAGAAGTCAATCGTTTCGGAGCCTTGAGAGGCTTACTTCACGCCAGTTTGTATCGTGATTTTAACGCTCTGAATTTGGTTAAGTCATTTTATTTGGGAGCTCTGAGGAGCTAAAGTCACAGCGATTGCATTATCGAATTTTAAAGCTCGAATACATTTTTTTTTTGTAATTCTGGAATCAACTTTATTTTGTGAGCTAAATATTTCACGCCAGTGCGTGATAACTTGTAACAGTTACTTAAAGACGACGATTTCAGCTCTAAGGGGGAAGTATTGTAACACCCTAATTAGCGCTCACCGGAGCAAAGGTCCATAGTACAGGACGGAAATACCGAGCAAGATAGCGACTGCTCGTGCAGCCAAGATCTTAAACTTGTTTACGAGCCAGTGACGTGGTCTCGAGGTGTATATTTATGTACATATTGCAGTGTATTTTATATATGTTTTATTGTGCGTGTGTGCGAGATATTTAGGGCCAGTCTTCGCTATTAATCGCATTAGGACAATTGTGGGTGAACTGAGTAGCCTGCAAGCGATTATAGATAGGTAAAATAATTATCATTGAACTTTTCTGCCAAGGAGTCGATACCAAGATGATCAGCACGTGGTTTGGAGTTGGGATGAACTTCAACAGATCAACGCAGACGACTACTATGGAGTGCTAATTTGTCCATAGGGGCAATGGGTTGAGGAGGATGTCCTTAGTTCTACAAGCAGAACGGTGATGTACTAAAATTGGATTATTTCAATTATGTAGTTAGATTTGGCCGGGGAACTGTGTAAATAGTCATGTTTCTTTTTTTGTTGTTGTTTAGAGTTTTGCTTGCACCGACGCTCAATGTTTTAAATGTCCGTTGGCGCGTGGCCAAAGTGTTTGTTAGATATTTGTTTTTCCTTGAGTCATATGTAATGCGCGCGGCGTGCGTGCGTGATTTTTGTCCATGCAAATGCGGAACCCGTTACATTCGATAAATGGTGCTTTATTAACGTTAATATTTGAAATAGGAATGGGAGGTAATTACTGTAAGATATTTGCTGAACAGGTTATTATTCATATTAGGGTTGCCAAGCGCACCAACTTAAAAGTAATTGGTAGAACACCTTCGTTCTAATTGTTATAGATTTTTTTGAGTCCTTTTCAGGTTGACTAGTCACGGCATAGAACGGTGGCGCCAGCATGTGGATATTATTTGTGTCTTTTTATTTCAGGGTCTGTCAAAACCCATACGTGTGATTATGTGTGTTACTGTGTCAAGTGTGTGTTGATTCTACGTGAGGAGGGGGTAGTGGTCCTACCGCCCTCATATATTTTTGCTGCTGTTGTATTTTAGATGGAAAGACAGGGTGCTCTTGGGAGACCGCTGTCTTGTCCATATATTTTTCTGACAAACACACGTATTATTGTGCTTTGGGGCACACTTCTTCGAGATTCGACCCCATGTCCTGGGAGGTCGAGATATTTGACACGTGGGTTGACAGACATGCAGAGTTCCACAAACCGCCCGTTTTGCCTGTGACTTATTTTTGTTAGGCAGTCCTGATTTGTCCGACTGACCCCTGTAAGCTTTCATGTAGCAAACCTGTTCATTGTGATGGTTATTTTTAAGCCATAATTAATTGGGAGTTCGCTATGTGTGTAACGGCTTGTTGTACGTTGTATGGGTAAAATATTGTATTATTAACGTAAATGTTGGCTGTGTGCCTATTGCTTTGTTTATGACTCGATTCATGTAAATTTTGTGTGTCACACCCGTGCGGTGTAGTGGTAGAGTATTTGTAAATTTTTACAGCGGTCATTTGTGTATTTTTTTATTTGGTCACGTGTTAATGTACTTGTGTTGATTTGTGTGAGAAGTCCTAAGTTTTTAGGCAGTAAATGTTGCTACGGCAATTTGATTCCAATTTCACACGGAAATTTTGTGTTTGTTTATATTAGATTTAGGAAGTGTCGGTTTAGTTTTAAGTATTGTAGTTGTGTTCCCCCGTGTCGGTCTAGCTCAAGAAATGTGGATTCGTTGTCTGAAGGATCATTCTGGATGATGACGAATCACGCATTCATAGTACACATCGTGATGCATGTAGAACGGCATACGCACATATATGGTCACTTTTGTATTTTATCTTAGGGACACTTGGTCCAGGTAATTAATCTCTCCAGAGATTTTCGCCTAGTTTTTTTGCCTTTTTATTAAGTGGGAGTAAGATGGGAGTTTTTGTTGTTTATTTGTTAAGTGTAAATATGGTGATTTGTTATTAAATTCATTTGTTTTAACCCTGGCTTCACTCTTTCCTGCATGTTATTTTGTTATATGTTACCCTGCAAGTTTATGAAGCGCTTTGACAACAACTTACGATATGAACCGTTACACCCCCCGAAACTGAGTCTCATATGCTTCTTTGCAAGGGTTCATAAAACAAAAATGGCTGCCCAAGTGGGGTTGTTGTTGTTGTTGCTTCGCTAACCTCATATTTATTTCGTTGAGAAATGATGCCAGGTCAAGCGGACATGTAAATTCAGTAAATTGAGGCGATGTTGTACCGCCATGTGCATTAGTAAAATCACTGAGTTCCTAAAGTTAGAGATATTGAACAAGGTTAGAATTTGATATTGTATTTGTTATAAACTTGTTCTGGCGCCCGGCATTAAAATTAGAAATTTGCATTATTATTGAACTCAGTCAAAGCAGGAAGATGTTGCCTTATATTTGACATTTAATTCACTTCGGTTAATTGGTGTTCCGTAAATTCTGTTGGTTAGGAATTTAAAAGCAGATCACCAGGGGTTATCTTGTTGTTTGGGAATAAGTGTCATTGTATTCAGTAAATTTTGTTACTGAAATTTTCATTAAATTAGAGCCAGTAATATTTAAATGTGTGGCATGTATGTGCGTATAGGGCTGAAACCTTGGCCCATAACCCTGTTTTCTCTGAATATATTTTTGTGTGTGATATGGCGATTGTTGATGAGATTAAGGCATTGTTGGAACAGATGTCGATCCAAATGTCCGTGAAGACGGAAAAACAATTAAAAGAACAATTAGGAGCTCAGCGTGAGCATAGTGAAAAACAATTAGAACAGATATCTGCGAAAACAGAGGAACATTTACACGACATGAGCGATAATATTTCGGTCCAGTTACAAGCGCAGAAGATAGACTGTGATAAACAATTAAAGAACTGTGAAAAACAATTACATGATATGAGCGGTAATATTTCGGTCCAGTTAGAAGTCCAGAAATTAGACACGGACAAACAATTCAATGAACTAAATCACAAATTGTCACAACAGGCGGTAACACAAACCGAACAATTAGGAAAAATCACTAATGACATTAATCAGAGCGTTAAAAAAGTAGAGAAACTGGCAGGCGAGGTCGCGGAGAACAACGTCAAACAGTTAGGCGAAATTAAGAAGTTGGAGGTGAAATTTGATAACAAATTAGTACAATTTGACGAGATGGTGGCAGATAAACTCAAACAGATAGAGGCAGCATGTGTCAGTAACACCGCGGGAATGAAGAAAACCCAAGAGAAACTACAGCAGCAAATTAATTCGGTAGACAGCAACGTGCTGGAATTAATAAAGGAAATTGATAAAGTCGAGGTTAAGGCTGAAACCGAACGGAAACACTTGCGGGAGAATTTAGAGGAGCAATTAGGCAAAACACAAGAAATCATAAGAAAAGAGATGGAAGGCCAGCTAATAAACACACAAGAGGTTATAAGAGAAGAGGTCGGGGGACAGCTAGTACAAACACATGAGATCATAAGAGAGGAGGTTGGAGAACAGATACGTGAAGAGCTAGAGAAAAATCAGGAAAGGAACGAGGAGAAAATTAATAGCTTGAAAAGTAGGATCCGGCGAGATTGGGACCAGCAGGCTCACGCGAATAAAGAAGACCGGCTGACAGTTTTAAAGCGAATGCAGGCATTGGAGGAAAATGTAAAGTCAAAATTACAGGAACACTCAGAGTTAATCATCAAAAACGAGATTAGATCTTTAGAGAATGCGACAGTATTTTCGACTGAAAATATACCGGAGAAGCAAACAAGTATTGGAAGTCCTGCAGGTTTGAAGTTGGCTGAGGATACGAGCCGGGGTCAAAGTCCCAGACTAACGAGTAATGCATTCCAGCAATACAGGGGGGAGACTTCAACACAGCAACCGAACTTGGCACCAGCCCAAGTCATCCAAGTCATTCGGGGTAATGATTTTAAGCCCGATAAGTTTAAGGAACATTCAGGAACTACTCCCAAAGCATTTCTACGACAATTAACTGAATACTTTAATGACCAGCACATCGGCCCTGAGAAACAATTAAGACTAGTGGAGAACTTTTTAGAAGGACCTAGCCTAACCTGGTTTTTAAGCTTCAAGTACACGTTCACAGACATGGCTCAATTCCGCGAGGTATTTTTGAAGACGCTTTGGAGCCCTTCGTTACAGCAGGGGTTGAGAATGGACCTGTACACACGCAAATATCATAGTAGGCATCCAACCCGTTTTTCAGAATTCTTCAGTCAGCAATTGGTAAAATTCAGAGATTTTGACGACCCGCCTAGCGAGCCAAATATGGTTCTAACCATCGGGAAACAACTCCCAATGCACATCCAACAACTATTAGTCGCAGGGAACATTCAAACCGCAGTCCAAGCCGAAGAATTACTCAGACACTTAGACGAAACAAGTATGGTGAGCCCACAGATAGGAAGAAGGAATCTGGAATGTGTCAACACGGCAGAGGTAGTTCAGGGACTCCAAAGTAACCACAGCCAGGGGAACCAAACTAAGACACAGTCCACAGGGACACAATTCACGCCAAGAAGACAAGATTTTGACGGCCGAAACCAGTTCCACAATAACAATCAGAATTATCAGAATAACCGCGGGCGATACAATCAGGACAATCAAAATCAAAACAATCAGTGGACGTACCAGCGGAAGTACACAAATTGGAGGGGAAACCAGAGACAAGGTAGACCTTACCAAAGAAATGGAGATGGTAGATGGAATAACGGCAGGGACTATCGCCAAGACAATAGGGGAGATTATCGGAACAACTGGGACGAGCGATATATTGAATCACGTAAATACTTGGATCAATTAAGTACTGAAGAAGCGGAGAAAGGGAAGTGAGGGCGTGCCATGCCGAATAGACAGAGCCCAGACAACCATCAAGGAGAGGGGGCGGAGAGTTTATTGAGACAACAGGAGCGACAGAATGACAACCGGCGAAACACGACAAATGGGTCCCGGGATAAAAAAAAACAAATGAACTGAAAGGAGATAGACTGAAAATGGAGGTCGCCAGGGAGCAAGAAGAGATGATAGTGGCCAATATAGAAGAGTGGGTAGCATTCCCGGACGACTGCCTGGAGGAAGTGGTGAAGAACCGTGAAAATGTTATCAGACAGCTACCAATTATTTACGCGCATGTTGGAGGCATGAGGGTGAGATGTTTGATTGATACAGGTAGCCAGGTGAGCTTAGTCACTGAAGTTTTGATAAAGGAAATAGGAAGGAAACAGACTGTTCCTATTATGCCGGTACCGCTAATGAAAGTCAGAGGTGTTATTCCTGATAAAACTATGAATTGTAAACAGCAAGCATTTCTAGATTTGGAAATATTGAACCATACTTTCTCACAAACATTCATTGTTATTCCAAAGATGAACTACAACATAATTTTAGGAGCCAATTTCATCTGCGATTTTCATGCTGTAATTGACTTACATAACAACACTGTAAGCTTCAAACAAGTAGAGGGGTTGAATCATGTGGGTTTAAATATGGAAGAGAATCCGTTGGAGAGAGAGGCCAATACTTGGGTTGATGAGGAATGCACTAATGAGGCCGGAGATAAGATCTTGATGGGGGAGCGAGTCAGCCAGACAGCAGTGCTAGAAATTGACAGCCGAGATATTTCACAGGAACTGTGGGTGCATTTGGCAGAAGAAGAAATTAGCGGAACCAAATTTGAAATTCTACTTCAGGAGCGACTTAAGGAGGCCATCGTAGGGGAACCGGATAAAAGAAGACTGGAAGAAATTTTAAGATTACACAAAGGAGCGTTTGACACCGTACCTGGGAAAGTTTTAAATTTTCAATATGCTATGCAGGTAACAGATTGGACCCCATTTAAAAGTAAATTGTACCCGATCCCAGAGAAACATTTTTCTCAGGTGAAGGACATTATTACTAACTTATTAGATTCTGGCATGATAAGGAAAGCGGCAACCCCTTACCTGAACGCAATATTGGCTGTGACCAAGCCAAATGGATCAATTAGGCTATGCCTAGACGCGCGAGTTTTGAACAGCAAACTGCTAGTTGAGCATGACCAAGCACATAGGATTAAAGATGTTTTGAAAGGCTTCCGTGGGAAGAAGATATACTCAAGTGTTGATTTGACGAATAGTTTCCACCATCTTGAACTTGAAGAAAAATCCCAACTGTTGACGGGATTTTTATTCGATAATCAAAGTTATATCTGGTGTCGAATGCCTTTTGGCGTGAAAACTGCGGGTTGCGCACTCATTAGAGCACTCGATAGAAATCTGACTGAGGAGGTCAAGAACTTCACCACGAGATATGTTGACGACATATTAATTGCTTCTGAGACAATGGAGGAACACCTGATAAATTTAAATAAACTGTTGGACAACTTGAGAACCATGAACTTCAAAATCAACCTAAAGAAGTCATATTTTTGCCAGAGCGAGATTTTATATTTGGGGCATATAATTGATGTCGAGGGCGTGCGGCCTAATCCAGCCAAGATTGATGCTATTAAGAAATTTCCCACACCTACCAAAGTCAAACACGTGAGAGCGTTTTTGGGAGTGACAGGCTTCTTCAAAGAAAATTGCCCTGGTTACACAGAAACAGTAGCACCTATGCAGGAGATGTTGAAGAAGGCAAATCGATGGTCGTGGAACGAGGAGTGCGACAGGTCTTTTAAAGCAACGAAGGATTTATTGGAAAACTGTGTGAAACTTGGATATCCGGATTTTGAGAAGCAATTTATTATTCAAGCAGATGCTTCATTAATTGGGATTGGTGCTATGCTGTACCAAGAGGACGCTGAAGAACCCAAGAAGAAATCCTATTTGGCATTTACGAGTCGTAAATTACGGAAACATGAGAGGAACTACACAGTTACGGAACTTGAGCTACTAGCAATTCTCTATTCTCTTCAACAGTGGCGTAAGATGATCTATGGTTATTCCATCATTGTTAGAACCGACCACCATGCACTGACATTTTTATTCAAGACAACAATGGCAAGTGAGAGAGTGACGCGCTGGTCCATCTACATACAGCAGTTTGGCATCACAATAGAGCATTGCCCTGGAAGGATGAACGTCATACCGGATGCCTTGAGTAGAAACCCTGAGGACGGAAACGAAGTAACAGCGGAAGTTCACAATATTACATTGACACCTAAGGCTCATGAGTTTTTGGCAAGATTGAAGGATATTCGGAAGGAGCAAGAAGCAGACCCATGGATGATGATGATGATAAAATTCTATAGGAAGGAATTACAACCAAATTCACCGGAGTACCAAGAAGCCAGTGCTAAACAAGCGAGATTTCACTACTTAAATAACTTGTTACATAAGTACGTGGATGAGCATCATACTAAACTGCGAATCTTAGTTCCAGCATCACTACAGAGGGGATTAACTTGGCATGTTCACGAGAGCCTAGCACATATCGGCACGGATAAGACTGAAGCTACGATAGGGGAGACCTTTACTTGGCCGAAGATGAGATTCACCATTTTGAAGTAATTAGAACGTGTGACGCATGCCAGCGCACAAAACCGAACAACTTTATTCTGAAACAACCTCCAAGACCACTGTTACCTCAGAAACCATGCGAGATGCTCGCTATTGATTGCTTTGGTCATTTAGTAAAAGGAAAGCGTGGATGCCGACACCTCCTGGTTTGTGTCGACGTATTTTCGAAGATGGTCGTGCTATGTCCTATTCAGAAGACGACATCAAGACAAGTCCTCAGTCGAATTAAGAACAAAGTTATTCCGATGCTTGGGAAGCCGGAATCCATTCTATCAGATCACGGTACCTATTTCTCGAGCAATGTTTTTAGGCAAGGTTTGGAGAGCCTAGGAATAAAACACGTATTTTCAAGCATTCGTCATCCTTGTGGAAATCCGAGCGAGAGAACAATTCGCTGTGTTGCTAAGTACTACAGAGTAATGATTCCTAACGAGCACAATAAATGGGTTGATAAAGTAGGGGAAATTGAGATGTGCATGAACACTACTAAGCACGAGTCGACGGGTCAAGTCCCACTGATTGTACACCACAACAGATTTCCAGAAAGAACTTGGGACAAGATCATTCCTTGCCCAAGGGATCCATTATTAGCGCATGGTTTGCGAATCCAGCGAAAAAGAGAGCACATGAGGAACCAAGCGGACCGAAGGCTGAGACGGTACCGAGGAAAGAAGTTTCACCGAGAGTTACAAGAACAAGAACTAGTGCTGGTTCGTAGACCACCGATATCCGACCCTAAGAACAAAGTCTTCGCCAAGTTCTGTCCGAAATTTATTGGCCCGTTCCGGGTAATTAAGAATCTGGGTAACAATGCCTACAGGCTGGAAGAAGTGAGCACTGGTGCAAAATCTGTTTTAATAGCGCCAATTTAAAACCTTACTACAGAAGGGAACCATTTGATGACTAGGAAAGATGATGTGTGCAGAATCAGTATTGCAAAAATTTTATTTTGAAAGCCAACACCCAAATCTACGGGGAGCGCCAGAGTACGCACTTTGTTTGTAAACAACGAGCAGCTGAGACGACAGGAGTGGCAACTACTTGAGGAGAAGGGGGAGGCCTAGCGAGGAAGTATGAATGACATTCCAGCGAAGAGGAGAACACTAATTGAGTCTGAGGGGCGTACACTCGAGCAGCTGAGTGAGATTTAAAGGGATGTGTTGTTACTACGGTGGATTTTGTTTTTGAAATCCAAACCAATAAATTCTTTCGAATTTCAAAACCTTGCTGAGGATAAATGAACCCTTATTGATCTTCGATAAATAAGTATTCATATTTATTATTATTATTACTACGGCCCAGGCAGTACTTGAGGAAGTCGACATGGATATAAGGGAGGCTAGCATTTCGTAATATTGCAACAGAAGCTGAGCTGGTAGCTATTCTTGGGGGACGGCTAGAATTAGTCGGGTTCAAGGCCAAATAGAGCAATTACTGTAACAAAATTGGAAGCATAAAGGAAGGAGCACGAGGCACTTGCAACGAACATACGATTGAATCAGCCAATCAGAAGAGACCAAGCCATGACCACGCGGTGGACAGCGTCAGTAGTAAAAAGCCCGCGGAAATGGATATCTAGAGAACCGCCGAACGGATTAATTTCCGCACGAGTAATTTGAGACGTTTGATTTATTTGAAGAAGAATGACACTAGTCCCATCTTTGTGAGACAAAAACTCTGAAAGTTTTTATCCGACTCCACCCCACTCCTCCGCCCTGTCAGTTTTCTAATAAATAGTTTGGCCTGACGCCACTCTAAGTCAATCGTTTCGGAGCCGTGAGAGGCTTACTACACGCCAGTTTGTATCGTGATTTTAACGCTCTGAATTTGGTTAAGTCATTTTATTTGGGAGCTCTGAGGAGCTAAAGTCACAGCGATTGCATTATCGAATTTTAAAGCTCGAATACATTTTTTTTGTAATTCTGTAATCAACTTTATTTTGTGAGCTAAATATTTCACGCCAGTGCGTGATAACTTGTAACAGTTACTTAAAGACGACGATTTCAGCTCTAAGGGGGAAGTATTGTAACACCCTAATTAGCGCTCACCGGAGCAAAGGTCCATAGTACAGGACGGAAATACCGAGCAAGATAGCGACTGCTCGTGCAGCCAAGATCTTAAACTTGTTAACGAGCCAGTGACGTGGTCTCGAGGTGTATATTTATGTACATATTGCAGTGTATTTTATATATGTTTTATTGTGCGTGTGTGCGAGATATTTAGGGCCAGTCTTCGCTATTAATCGCATTAGGACAATTGTGGGTGAACTGAGTAGCCTGCAAGCGATTATAGATAGGTAAAATAATTAACATTGAACTTTTCTGCCAAGGAGTCGATACCAAGATGATCAGCACGTGGTTTGGAGTTGGGATGAACTTCAACAGATCAACGCAGACGACTACTATGGAGTGCTAATTTGTCCATAGGGGCAATGGGTTGAGGAGGATGTCCTTAGTTCTACAAGCAGAACGGTGATGTACTAAAATTGGATTATTTCAATTATGTAGTTAGATTTGGCCGGGGAACTGTGTAAATAGTCATGTTTCTTTTTTTTGTTGTTGTTTAGAGTTTTGCTTGCACCGACGCTCAATGTTTTAAATGTCCGTTGGCGCGTGGCCAAAGTGTTTGTTAGATATTTGTTTTTCCTTGAGTCATATGTAATGCGCGCGGCGTGCGTGCGTGATTTTTGTCCATGCAAATGCGGAACCCGTTACATTCGATAAATGGTGCTTTATTAACGTTAATATTTGAAATAGGAATGGGAGGTAATTACTGTAAGATATTTGCTGAACAGGTTATTATTCATATTAGGGTTGCCAAGCGCACCAACTTAAAAGTAATTGGTAGAACACCTTCGTTCTAATTGTTATAGATTTTTTTGAGTCCTTTTCAGGTTGACTAGTCACGGCATAGAACGGTGGCGCCAGCATGTGGATATTATTTGTGTCTTTTTATTTCAGGGTCTGTCAAAACCCATACGTGTGATTATGTGTGTTACTGTGTCAAGTGTGTGTTGATTCTACGTGAGGAGGGGGTAGTGGTCCTACCGCCCTCATATATTTTTGCTGCTGTTGTATTTTAGATGGAAAGACAGGGTGCTCTTGGGAGACCGCTGTCTTGTCCATATATTTTTCTGACAAACACACGTATTATTGTGCTTTGGGGCACACTTCTTCGAGATTCGACCCCATGTCCTGGGAGGTCGAGATATTTGACACGTGGGTTGACAGACATGCAGAGTTCCACAAACCGCCCGTTTTGCCTGTGACTTATTTTTGTTAGGCAGTCCTGATTTGTCCGACTGACCCCTGTAAGCTTTCATGTAGCAAACCTGTTCATTGTGATGGTTATTTTTAAGCCATAATTAATTGGGAGTTCGCTATGTGTGTAACGGCTTGTTGTACGTTGTATGGGTAAAATATTGTATTATTAACGTAAATGTTGGCTGTGTGCCTATTGCTTTGTTTATGACTCGATTCATGTAAATTTTGTGTGTCACACCCGTGCGGTGTAGTGGTAGAGTATTTGTAAATTTTTACAGCGGTCATTTGTGTATTTTTTTATTTGGTCACGTGTTAATGTACTTGTGTTGATTTGTGTGAGAAGTCCTAAGTTTTTAGGCAGTAAATGTTGCTACGGCAATTTGATTCCAATTTCACACGGAAATTTTGTGTTTGTTTATATTAGATTTAGGAAGTGTCGGTTTAGTTTTAAGTATTGTAGTTGTGTTCCCCCGTGTCGGTCTAGCTCAAGAAATGTGGATTCGTTGTCTGAAGGATCATTCTGGATGATGACGAATCACGCATTCATAGTACACATCGTGATGCATGTAGAACGGCATACGCACATATATGGTCACTTTTGTATTTTATCTTAGGGACACTTGGTCCAGGTAATTAATCTCTCCAGAGATTTTCGCCTAGTTTTTTTGGCATTTTTATTAAGTGGAAGTAAGATGGGAGTTTTTGTTGTTTATTTGTTAAGTGTAAATATGGTGATTTGTTATTAAATTCATTTGTTTTAACCCTGGCTTCACTCTTTCCTGCATGTTATTTTGTTATATGTTACCCTGCAAGTTTATGAAGCGCTTTGACAACAACTTACGATATGAACCGTTACACCCCCCGAAACTGAGTGTCATATGCTTCTTTGCAAGGGTTCAATATATAAAGCACAAAGTTTGTTTGTCTGTCTGTTATGTATACAAATCCACACCGTTTCACTGATCTGAACCAAAATTTGTATACTTACCCTTTGGAACCTTGCGGGTAACCCTGTGAACTTTAAATTTCGGACAGACCACCCCATTCCCTGCATTTAGGCCCTTTTACTAAAATCTACACCGTTTCACCGATCTGAACCAAAATTTGTATACTTACCCTTTGGAACCCTGCGGGTAACACAATGTCCACTTAAAATTTTAGACAGACCACCCCACTCCCTGCATTTAGGCCCTTTGATCCAAATCCACACCGTTTCACCGATCAGAACCAAAATTCGTATTCCCACACTTTGGTACCCTGCGAGGAACACTATCTGCTTGAAATTGCGGACAGACCACTCCATTCCCTGCATTTAGGCCCTTTGGCACAAATCTACACCGTTTCACCGATCTGAACCAAAATTTGTATACGTACCCTTTGGAACCCTGCGAGTAACACTGTCTGCTTGAAATTGCGGACAGACCACTCCATTCCCTGCATTTAGGCCCGTTGGCACAAATCTACACCGTTTCACCGATCTCAACCAAAATTTGTATATTTACCCTTTGGAACCCTGCGAGTAACAATGTCCACTTAAAATTTTAGACAGACCACCCCACTCCCTGCATTTAGGCCCTTTGGCACAAAACTACACCGTTTCACCGATCTGAACCCTGCGGGTAACACTGTCCAAGGGGCTGATAACCTCGATGTTAGGCCCCTTAAAACATCAATTATCATTATCATCATCATCATCGAGTAACACTGTCCACTTAAAATTTCGGACAGACCACCCCACTCCCTGCATTTAGGCCCTATGGCACAAATCTACACCGTTTCACCGATCTCAACCAAAATTTGTATATTTACCCTTTGGAACCCTGCGAGTAACACTGTCCACTTAAAATTTCGGACAGACCACCCCATTCCCTGCATTGTGGCCCTTTGGTCCAAATATACACCGTTTCACCGATCAGAATCAAAATTCGTATTCTTACCCTTTGGAACCCTGCGAGTAACACTGTCCACTTAAAATTTCGGACAGACCACCCCACTCCCTGCATTTAGGTCCTTTGGCACAAATCTACACCGTTTCACCGATCTCAACCAAAATTTGTATACTTACCTTTTGAAACCCTGCGAGTAACACTGTCCACTTAAAATTTCGGACAGACCACCCCACTCCCTGCATTTAGGCCCTTTGGCACAAATCTACACCGTTTCACCGATCTCAACCAAAATTTGTATACTTACCCTTTCGAACCCTGCGAGTAACACTGTCCACTTAAAATTTCGGACAGACCACCCCATTCTCTGCATTTAGGCCCTTTGTTTCAAATCTACACCGTTTCACCTATCTGAACCAAAATTTGTATACTTACCCTTTGGAACTTTGCGAGTAACAATGTCCACTTAAAATTTCAGACATACCACCCCACTCCCTGCATTTAAGCCCTTTTTCACAAATCCACACCGTTCCACCGATCTGGACCAAAATGTGTATACTTACCCTTTGGAACCCTGCGAGTAACACTGTCTACTTACAATTTCGGACAGACCACCCCATTCCCTGCATTTAGGTCCTTTGGCACAAATCTACACAGTTTCACCGATCAGAACTAGCATTCGGATACTTACCCTTTGGTACCCTGCGAGTAATACTGTCTGCTTGAAATTGCGGACAGACCACTCCATTCCCTGCATTTAGGCCCTTTGGCCCAAATCAACACCGTTTCACCGATCTCAACCAAATTTTGTGTTTTACCCTTTGGAACATTGCGACTAACACTGTCTGCTTGAACTTTCGGACAGAGCACTCCATTCCCTGTATTTAAACCCTTTGCCACAAATCTACATCGTTTCACCAATCTGGTCCAAAATTTGTATACTTACTCTTTGGAACCCAACCAGTATCACTGTCCACTTTAAATTTCGGACAGCCCACCCCTTTCCCTGCATTTAGGCCTTTTGGGACAAATCTACACCGTTTCACTGATCCGAACCAAATTGTTTATAATTACCCTTTGGAACCCGACGAGTAGCACTGTCGACATGAAATTTCGGACAGACCAATCTATTCCCTGCATTTAGGCCCTTTGGCACAAATCTACACGGTTTCACCGATCGGAACCAAATTTTACATACTTACCCTTTGGAACCCGATGAGTAACACTGTCCACTTGAAATTTCTGACATACCACTCCATTCCCTGCATTTAGCTCAGGAATCCCTCGGGGTTGCCAGCTTCCTAACTCACCAGCCATGATCCCTTGAGGGTGTACCAGAAGTGGTGGGGCTACACACACCCTGCCTCTTTGAGGGCCTTGAGCAGAAGACAGGAGATATTATGAAAAGGAAAAGACGGCAGACCCCTCGAAGAATGAGGGCATCAGGAAAGATGAGACAACGGACAATTAAGGCGGGAAATTGAAAGACTCCCTAGCCCTCGGGTACCCTAATACAGTCGGGGTCGGAAGAGAACAAGAGTTGACGAAGGGAGGCCGACAGGAAAGAGAACTGAAAGGAGCCCAGCACCAGGAAGTAGAAGCGATGCCAGACTCAGCTGGGGTCCCGTAGTCGCCAAACCACGTCCCACAAGTTCTGAGACCCTGGGGCGGGGGCGCAGTTGTGAGAATAGCTTGCTGATTCATTGCGAGGTGACATGAGAGGACTTTCCAGTGCCCGCCGTGTTATCTGCTGATGCCAGCACAGGACCGTTGCTCAAGCCACTGTGGTGTTGCAAAAGAGTGAGTGAATCCCCGGCCAATCTAAATACGGCGGTGAATCCCTAACGTGTGTCATCATATTTCATCATCATCTGCGATCATCTCAGGTTCATGCAGCTTGGACCCGTATTCATTGCCGAGAAGTACGCGATAAGCTCTTTCATTAGACGCATCGAGTACAGGCCTAAGCCAGAAAATAAGGTTGAGACTTTGGAAGACATCGAAGCTAGACATCTGAATTACCTATATCAGTTTTAAAATTACACCATGTTCGTTTAGTACCGGTAGTCATTTTTTCATTACCTTATTATTATCATCTTAAGTGCAAATGACCTAGATGTTATGCGCATCATACCACTAATCACCGCCGCATAAAGTCTTTCTCGACTGTGATTTTTATAATATTTATTTTTATTACAGTACATTGTGTACATTATAAGCTGAAGTGTCAATTCCATACAGGTAGTAGTTTCCCTTATCATCCTCATCATAAGGGCAAATGACCTAGATGTTACGCCCATTACACCATTGATCACCACGCACAATAAGTCTTCCTCGCCTGTGAATTTTGAAATATTTATTTCTATTACGGTAGTTTGTAAGTTTGACGTGTCAATTCAACAGTAGTTTTCATTATCATACTTATCAAAAGGGCAAATGACCTAGATTTAAAGTCCATTCTATTTCTAAGGATACTTTGAGACATTATCATCATTCCACCGGGCGAAGCCGGGTACTACTGCTAGTTGACCTATATAGCTTAATTTCAGATGGTGATACAAACTTTTATCAATGTGAAATTAGAAAATTACGAAGTGTATCGTCACCTGTAATTGAGCTATATAGGCCAATTACAGATTACGATACAAAATTTAAAAAAATATAACCTTAAATTGGGAAATTTTCGTATGTATCACCATCTGTAATTGAGCTACATAGGTCAATTACAGATTTCGATTCAAACTTTTATAAATATAAAATTTAAAATATTACGATGTGTATCGTCATCTGTAATTGAGCTATTTCGGCCAATTACAGATTACGATACAAAATTTTAAAAATATAACCTTAGATTGGGAAATTTTCGTATTTATCGCAATGTGTAATTGAGCTATTACCGGGGCTTTTCCCGTAAGCTTGCCAGAGGAGAATTTCGTGACGTCGTTGATGACGTCACAAAAGCCGCCATTTTGTTTTTAGGAGAATTTTATACGCAAACGATCGCAATCTGTAATCGTCCCCAATTACACTGTTATATGATACAGTGAGTCTTTCTCACGACTCGGCCGGCCGGCGCGCCCAGCTTATCTGCCTCCCGTTGACTCATCACTTCCCGCTCGGCATAACATAGCACTTCACTCACTTTATCCGTGCATGACATGAGATAACAATTAAAGTTAAGAAAATAACAATTAATTAAATAAGCTCGTACCTTATGACAGGAGATGTTGTAAATTTTCTCCTCAGACATCCACACATTTCCGGCATCATCTTAGGAAACTCCGATTCACACGCATAAGTTCGTCTTCCGTAATTGAGGCTTTATATCTCTCCGGATATGTTCTTTCAGTTCGCCCAACATGTGAGGGTTTCTTGCATAAACTTTATTCTTTAAGCACCCATATAAATAAAAGTCACAAACAGTTAAATATGGGGACCGTGACAGCCATAAGTCCGTACTAATTACTCGGTATTCAAACATGTCCTCAATTAAGTTTAATGTGTCATGAGATGTATGCGCGGTGGCAGAGTCTTGCTGAATATATCCATTTCGAGAGTTAGTGTCAGTCAGTTCGTCAAAAAATGGTTTGAGTATATTATCCCTGTACCTTTGTGCATTAATTGTGCCTTGAAAAAGGGTAGGCCCTATAATAATGTATCCATTCACTGCGCACCATACTCCAACCCATTCGTTATGTAGAGGGATTTCGTATATGCGACGGGGGGTTTCTCTACTCCAATATCTGTTATTCAGCGTTGTCGAACCATACCCGTGTAAATGGAACCAAGCTTTGTCCGAGAAAAATATGAACATATCCGGAGAGAAATAGCCTCAATTAGGAAAGACGAACATATGCGTGTGAATCGGAGTTTCCTAAGACGATGCCGGAAATGTGTGGATGTAGGAGGAGAACATATAGAACATCTCCTGTCATAAGGTAGTAGCAGCTTGTTTTATTAATTTTAATTGTTATCTCATGTCATGCACGGATAACGTTAGCGAAGTGCTATGTTATGCCGAACGGGCAGTGATGAGTCAACGGGAGACAGATAAGCTGGGCGCGCCGGCCGAGTCGTGAGAGAGACTCACTGTATATGCTAAGACAAGTAGGCTAGCTCATTCCTCAAGGTAAGTGGGCTACTGGTAATGAACAATCAGTAGCCTAGATATTTTAAACTATCAATTGCTTAGTTTATTTGTGTAGCCTTGCTTGAAACTCTTGTCATTGTATCACAAAGGACAATAGACTATCCTTTTTATTGGCAACCAAGGCTCCTAAATCTTAAAATAATCCATCAAGAAATAATATACTAGCATGCATTGCTAGGTAATGGTTTAGGTTCGAAACAGTATGGTATCCAAAGGTTTATTTAAATCAAAACTTTAATTTAATTTTGCAAATTAATGCCATATTAGTATTATTAGGCCTACCCCAATGGCAATATCATACCATATATCATGTTTGGAAACTAATTGCTTTTCTTTCTCGTAAGCTGCAATTGATTACTATAATGTTTGCAACATTGTTGGTATGGAACATCTTAAAAATAAGTGGGTAGAAAAATGTGCAGTAGCCTATATTACCTAGATAAAAGAAGTACTGGTATGTAAATAAATATACTGTACAACTCTGCAGCCACAACATATGCCTACTCCAACAGAAACCATATTTAAGAAAGTTGCAAGTTACTTTAATGATTCTTAAAATTTTCCCAACTGTATTGGGAGTATAGCTGTAGATGGTAAGCACATCAGAATGAAATGTCCTCCTTCCTCAAGGAGGCTTCCGGTTATTAGGTCATGGTGTACTGCAAGTAGTTCAAGTGGAAGGTCTTACACTCCAACTATTTTTACAACACATGGCCCAACAGCTGAAAGCCTCCTTTGTCATATACGCAGTCATGAAGATCCAATTCCTGAAATATACTGTACCTCTTATCATTGTTTTTGCACTCTTTGCATTGATCTGTTATGCCCATTTTTTTACACGGCTTAACATGAAAATAAATTATCATGTTACTGTCTGGTATAGAAATAGAATTTTTCCTCTGGTCGTACTCCATTCATAGGGGGCAGTAAATTACAGTGAATTCTTTATCATGTATGCCAGGGCTGAACTCTCCCTCAGTGTGACCAGGAATTTCTGTTCAGTTACATTGTAGCCACTGCCCAGCTCTTGAGTATCCAAGATCCTGAACAATTTTGTAGCCTTTGCTGGCAATGGCTACAATAGCTTACTGATGAACAGGTCATGTTAAAGCAACTTGTTACCAATCTCTGATAGGGTTTAAGCAGTCTTTTATTGTTTCTGCTTCATTTTGGGGATTAGGACATGGTCATCAGCTCCTTGCACTGGGGTGTATGTGGAAGTTTTGACTTTATTTGAGATAAAAATTATTTGGCCATACAAACGAAAAGTTTTAATCATTTAAATCTCTATAATGTATATAGTGTTCTGTATTGATTAGATAGGCCATGCTACCGTATTCTAAATGTAAGAAAACCTTTACCTGTACAGTACTGTCCAATGCTAGGTCTCCTTAGCTTGCTGCAGTAGAGAGGCAAACTTATCTGTTTACAGGAACTATGCTGAGATTGCTATTTATGGTCAACATAAGCACAATGGTTCAGTAGCATGGTTTACGACAGTCTCAAATCAAATTATGGTAACATTTTGAAATAAAGATAAGTAAGCCTCTATGGAATTTGTTACACCGGACTACATTTAATAGAAAGGGGGGAGGAATGAAATCTTCTGATGCTGTTTTAGTATGTCAGCATCAAACATAGGAAGAAGGTACTACTTCCCAAGCAATAGGGAAATAAACTTAAAACGTGCCCTGCCTCATTAAATGAAACAAATTATTTAGCATGATTTTTTCCTAGGCTTTACTTATTATTTATTTATACTGTAAATTACTGTAAATTAGTGCACTTTATGCCCTAAGGCTAAATGAATGCTTAACCATGGTGAGAATTCAGTTGTTGTTAAGTACACTCCACACATCACTTGTTATTTTCTAACATGTTGCAGGTAGCTTTGGAGGAGCCTCTAACAACACAGAGCAAGCAGAAGCCACTGTGTGGAGAGGACAATGGGCAAAATGAAAAATGAAAGAATAATTAGAATATGAAATGTTGAGCAGGCAGAAACTGAAGAAAATGAAATGTACTAATGCATTATTTAGTAAAAATAAAAGGATGTTAGGTTATTCTGAACTAGTTGTTATTTCTTCAGGCCCTGTTAGTTCCCGAAATTGTTGCCACAATATTGTCCTCCGTTGACTTAAGAAGGTTATTTATTTTATTTATTTATGTCTTTTGCAGTGGCGAAGTTAGGGCTCGTGGCCCTCTCTTACACTTAACCACATAGTTATAATAAAATACACAAATACTACCATTGAATAAGATACGTAAACTAGAAATTAAGTTAGAATAATACAGGACATAAAAAATAAAGATAGCAACGCACATCAAACAAAGAAACATATAAAACAGTGATTGGAGTACAAAGTCCCTATCACTCATTTATGCTCTCTCTACAACTGAGCATGGATGATATAAAATCTTGTTATGTGCATATAAAAAAATGTTTCTGTTAAATGTGCAACATAAGACTGGTGAAGACTGCAGATATGCTACAAAAATTGTCGAGGAGCATTCGGCGTTATTGATCAAAGTTAATGTCCAGTACAACAGTTATCATTTGTAATGCACTCACAACTTTAATCAGAAATCTGCTGTTTGCCATTTAATTACAGTTGTCATGTATGGGACAGTCGAAGCCAAGCTGTTAATTGCTTCCATATTGAATTTCTTGAAATTTGGTTAACATAATAACAATCGAATTGGGTAGTTTTTGGAGAACTTACTATGAAGCAGACCACTGTTTTATTGGAGGTTTCAGGTTCACTTCTCTCAGGCCCTGAGAGTTCCTGAAATTGTTGCCACAATATTGTCTTCCGTTGACTCATGTAGGGTGCGAGTTATTGAACGGGGTATTCCTTCTCTGGGGGATTTGTACTCCCTCCACCCCTTAAAACATTACACCTCAATCAAACACATTTTATATCCCTGCTTGAGATAACACCCATCCCCAATCAAAGAAAAACGCCTTCCACAAAGAAAAGAAAGGAATTTGTGAATATACACCCTATATGCTACATCTGGTGATCTATTACAGTATTGTTTTAGCATTTTCTTGTTAATGTGATGCAGTTGTACAACATGGGCCTCTCCTCAAGTTCTCAGGGACACAGTTCAGGGGATGGTTGGATGACCTGGGTCCATTGACACTACTGATATTTGGAAATAAAACACATGAGCACAGTAAAAGGTGGGGAGTGGAGATGAATGGAAGCAAAAAAGGATAGATGGAGAAAAAGAAAAAAAAAAAAACATTTTCTCAGTACAAATAAATTCATATACCTAGCAAAGATTTAATAATAATAATAATGTTATTGGTTTTACGTCCCTTTTAACTACCCTGGCTTTTAGAGACGCCGGGGTGCCGGAATTTTGCCCCGAAGGGGATCTTTAAAGTGCCAGTAAATGTACTGACACGGCTCCCTCGCATTTGCGCACCCTCAAATGCCAGCTGACTGCGCCAGGTTTCGAACCTGCAACCTTGGGCTCAGCAAGCGAGAACGTTACCCCTGAGCCACGCAGCCAGACTAGCAAAGATTTCTTGATCAAACATTTTGCATAAATGTAAGCCATTGAAATGTAGATGTATCTAAATTTACACGAGGGACTATTTAGAAGTACCGTAGCTTATGGGCTTACAATTTATCTAAGAGGCTACCCTATTTGCAAAGTTAAGATTAAGTACCAGTGGCCTACCACTTTCAAAAACCGTGGATAAAATAGTCATTTAATACTACTGTTACTGTACCGTATGTGTGTGGTACCGGTATTAATATTATATTCACTGGTGGTATGAAGCACCTATCGGAATGCTTTTAACCAAAAAATTATGCATCGCATTCGTAGGCTTAATTACGGCATTGGTGTATATGTCAACGATATAAAGAAAGGTTACAACACCCTCGCTGATTAAAAACACACAGTTTGGAGTGCAAACATAAATTGTTATCAAATTAATGTGAACACGTATTACGTCCGTATAGCCTTTAGGCCTAATAACCCTCAACTTGTACAGGCAAGAACAACAGGGTTTATAGGTGACCTAATACCGGTACAATAAAATGTTAAAAAATTGCCATGTTTTGATATTTATTTAAAACGGAAGAAATATATCGTTCATGTGTCTCAATAAGACACGATTTTTAGGTGAACGGCATTCTTCCTCCTCAAAATCCAAAATCACTCTGACTAAAATGCACCATCAATGAGAACGAGAATGCACAAATTAAGCCTAGTCCAGAAAGAAATAGTACCTTCGTATAACCTACTATTAACTTAATCTTGATTGGTCACATTGGACCACTTGAGTCGTTCCACAATCACTTCTTCTTTGAAGGTAGTACTGCTTGGTTCTTGCGCTCTTTCCAGTACTTATTCATTCTTTCAGATCGGGATTTTCTCAACTCATCTGAATTCTCCATAGGCTTTCTATGTGTCATTTCTGCAGAAAATTTGTGAGTTTTAAGAATGGTGTTAATTTTATTTTTCTCCTCGGCATCTGTTATCTTGAGTCCAACTGCTTTGAGATCTTGTTGGATTTCTTGGATCCATTTTCCTCCAGTTTTCTTTCCTAGATTTCTCATCACTAGTTGGCGTACAATTCTGTTTTCTGGAAGCCGTAAGATGTGAAAAAAATATGAAATTCTTTTCTTCTTCATTGTGCTGGTGATTGGATCAATCTCACGATAGACAGTTTCATTTGGGAGAATCCTCCAGACTTAGGCATTTTTTATTATATGTTGATTAGGTTAGATATTGTGCCTTTTTCATTTTATTAGTTCTATTTATCCAAGTTATTTTTTCATTTAAGTTATGTGTGATAATTTCTCCAAGATACTTAATTTGAGGAACTAGGTTAATTTTATGATCATTTATATAGACTTTATTTATATCTAAGGGTTTCATAGGCATGATCTCAGTTTTTTCAAAGGATATCTGTAATCCTATCCCTTGAGCAATTTCTTGGAGACTAGTAAAAGGAAGGAAGATTTTAGTTTTACGTGACCGTGAATCTTGTGATTATGAGCCACGGGACCTCCTTTTTACGTGGAATCCGAACCACAGGACATGGCATTTCACTTCGAAAATCTCACATGCATTGACCGGGAATCGAACCTGGACCGCCTGGTGAGAGGCATACAGCTAGACCGCTGAGCCACCACGCCCCCCTTGGAGACTAGTGATCTGAGTACAAACCTCTTCCTTGCCTAGTGCTAAAAGGGCCAAGTCATCTGCAAATCCTAAGCAGTTTATTTTTATTGATGGTTTTGTTCCAATTTTGATCTTAGGAGGGTTTTCCTTTTGCCAAACCTTCATGATGTAATCAAGAGCCACATTGAAAAGCAGAGGGGATAATCCATCACCTTTTTACTGTGAAAGCTGTTGATATTTCTCCCCTAAATTTAACTTTAGAATCTGTGTTTGTTAATTCAATGATTTTTATCAATTTAGGATGGAGACCATATGATCTGAGGAATACTATCATAGGCTTTCTTGAAATCTATAGAAGAGATAAAGAGTTGCTTATTTCTGTTTTTTTAATATTCCTTTATTAATTTTAGGCTAAGGATTTGGTCTGGACAACTTCTGTAAGGGTGAAATCCTCCTTGATATTCTACAAGTTGTGGTTCCAGAATGTTTTTAATCCTGTTGTAAATTATGCGCGAGAGAATTTTATATGTGCAGTCCAGAAGGGTAATTCCTCTGTAGTTATCTGGGTTAGTTTTGTCTCCTTTCTTAACCCTCCAGCGGGTGCGCTGGGGGTATAAAGTACACCACTGTTAATGTTTTTCAACTTGGCAACAATGTAGCCTCTCTAAGGCGGGTTGCTGGTCTGCTATTCTTGCAGTGTGCCTTAGTTGTTGAATGTGATAGTTGGAGCCTCTGTGAGTGCACCTGAACGGCTCTGTTGCTGCTTCAATTCGGAACGTGTCACAAGCGGGCTACAATGTACCCCGCGCGCCCGATGGAGTAAATATTTCGACTACATTAGTTAGTTGATATTTTCAAGCACGGTAGTGTTTAAAACACTGAAATTACTACTATGTCTTCAACTACAATATATTTCCGTTTATTTAGGATTTTGGCACCTGAGGAAATAGCCAAATTACTCCAGGAACAGCCAGAAAAAGACGACTTGGACAGCGCGGAATAAGATGAAGAACATGAAGTCATCACTAGAAGTGACCACGAGACAGACAATTTGCTACAGTGTATAATATGGTAAAATTGTAATTATTACTGATGTGAACTTATAACATCTTGTAAAAATGAGATATTTCCGATTATTATGTGATTAGATGTGATGTTAAGGTGTGGGTACAAAGTACACCACGCGCCTGGTCATGTATAATTTTTAGGCGCGCCTGCTGGAGGGTTAAATAATGGATGGATTATTCCTATGGTGCAGTGTGCAGGAATTTCTTCAGTAATCCACATTTTAACTAGATGTTGATGAAGATTTATAATCACAGGTTTACCAGCATTTTTCCAGATTCCTGCAAAGACTAAAGTCTTCGCCACAAGATTTGTAATTTTTTTGTTCTTTAATTGAGAGTTCTACTTCATTGATGTTTGGAGGATTTATTAAATCAGGTGAAGTTAAGATAGGTGTATCAGTGTTTACATGCAGGGTTTCCAGTGGATCATCACAATTTAACAGTTTCTCGAATGCTTCTGCAAGGATCTCTGTATTTTCTTGGTTAGAATGTGCTAACTTTCCTGTTTGATTTTTCAACATTAATGTTGGGGCTTAATTTTTTTTTAGATATTTACCAAATGTTTTGTAATAATCTCGAGATGGCTTTTACTTGAAATCGTCTTCTATCTTTTCCAGTGTATTTTTAAGATGATTACATTTCGTTTGTCTGATGATTTTATGGGTTAATTTTCTTTGTCTTGTTAGTTCTAAATTTGATTCTTCTGACTTTAGAGCTTGATGTTTTATCCATGTTTGGTGTCTTTTCTCTATTGCTTGATCACAATCTACATTCCACCATTCTTGTTTTTTCCTTGGATTTATTGGTGCTAACTCCTCTGCTATTGATTTTAATTTAATGATTAATTCATCCAAAGTTTTAGTGTTGAGAGATTCTTCCCCTGTTCTTTCACAGTACTCTGTTTTTTTTATTAAGGTAGATGGATCAAATTTCCTCCTATTGTTATTATTAGTTTTTTTCTTGGCCATTGGAGTTAATTTTATTTTGATCTTTACCACATAGTGGTCTAATCCTGAGTCAACTCCCCTTAGAACCTTAACATTGTGAATTTCGCGATGGTGAAATTTATCGATGCAGACATGATCCAACCCCTTCTGAAGTCAGGATGTTTCCATGTTTTCAATTTATGGGGTTGTCTTTTAAAACATGTTGATTTAGGGATTAATTTGTGTTTTCTACAAATTTGGACTAATCTTTGACCATTTTTATTGGTTCGTTTATGTGCTGTCCATTTTCCAATGATATCTCTATATCTTCTTTCTTGTCCAAGTTGGGCATTGAAATCACCAAGGAGAATTTTGATGTTTGATGAAGGGATGTTTATTAAAGTTTGATCCAAAATATCCCAGAATTTGTGTACTTCTTCTCTGTCCTTAATGGTGGTGTTTTTTTGATTAGTAGGAGTATGTGCGTTAATAATTGTATATGTTTTATTTGCCGATTTCAAAGTTAGGGTTGTATGTCTGAAGGATTGAGATTTAAATTCTGTTATCGAGTCAATGATTCTGAGATCTATTAAGAATCCATTACCAAATTGTGGACAATTTTTCATGACCCGTTTTCCTGGAATTCCTTTATATAGTTGTATATTTGTGATTTCAGATGGTCTTGATCAATATTTCTAATTTCCCGAAGGGCAATAATTAAAATTTTATGACTTCTCATGATATCCGTGATGATCTTCAATTTCCCAGTTTGAACCAGAGAGTTAACATTATGTGTAGAAAAGAATGATACTTGTTTAGGTTTGATTTTCTGTAGTATTTGCTTGTTTGCTAATTGATGAGTTTTCAGACGCTCCGATTCGTCATTATCTTCTGCACGACAGCCCACCGTATCCGAATGCTGTCTTTTCTGTAATCTATCATTACAGACGGCGGAATTATTCTTCAAATGACTTTTCATGGTCGACTATCTAAGGTTTCACCTTGAGGGGAGGATAAATCCTCGAATTACAATCCTGAATGTTATTCAGAAAGGTGAAAAAACTGAGAAAAGAATTCTCAGTCCCCCCCAACACTAGTCTGTTCAATGACCCAGTTTCCCGCTGGGATTGATTTCCCAACCTTCCACTGGGTTGCTCAGCTTAGCAGGGGACACCACGTGCAGGTCAGTGTTGGAGTTGGAGTGGAGAGGTTATGAGGACTCTCTTCTGCCGAATCCTTGTATTACTGATAACATACTAATGTACAAGCTTTCTAACATATTTCTCTTTTAAATGCAGCCTAGAACTGGAATCTAAGCTCTAAAATGTTTCACGGACAACAGCTGTGAACTAAGATCAACAACGCTGAACCGAGAACTGTCGCCGGTTAAATATGAACTCAGATCATGACGCGGTGATCTTAGATTAATGTTTATACTACAGAAATTCTGAGTTCAGCACGCGCAAAGATCAGCTGAACCTGGTGAACTGAGATCAAATGCTTTATACAATCGGCCCTACGAGAATCAGGGCAGCTTGGATGAAGTGGCGAACGACAACTGGAGTCACCTGCCATCGAAGGATGAAGGACAACCTAAAGTCAAAGATCTATCGCCGGGCCAGCCAGTCATTGCGCTCCAGGAGCGCGGCCGCGCTCGGGAAGCACTGGGGAGTCAGACTAGCGCTCCTTCCCCTACCACCACTACACTGTGGCAGCGAGGAGACGGACGATGTTCGGACCCCGCTGACTAGATACGTACGTACAGTCGTGCGACCGATGGCTCTTGTGGGATTGTTGACATATTAATAGGGCTGTTTTGCCATAACAAATATACTGCATATACAAATCGTATGGTTACTCCGATGTATGGAATGTGCAGGAAACGAACACAAGTGTTAAGTAAGGAATATTGTGATTTATTCCAAACTGAAATGTGAACATATTAGAGAGGAAAATTCTACAACAAATTGTGTTCTTTTTAACACATTACATCTCTTTTGCACACTAAACATTTGGTATGCCCTTTATAAGCTGTACAGAAAAATGAAATTTCCCATTCTGCTTTAAAGGCTGCTGCTTCACCACCCCTTTTCTTTGTATAATGTTCAGTCATGACCACTGCGAAACTGATTTACTTACACGCTGTCAACAAAGCGCATTGGACTAGACTAGCGACTGATGTATCGGCTGCACACTTCAGCGCGCT
Organism: Meconema thalassinum; assembly: GCA_946902985.2. Taxonomy (NCBI): domain Eukaryota; kingdom Metazoa; phylum Arthropoda; class Insecta; order Orthoptera; family Tettigoniidae; genus Meconema; species Meconema thalassinum. Next base: position 200,560,883 of record OX336395.1, read on the forward strand.
CAGCCAGCCAAGCTCCTTCCACCACTTCTGAAACTACCTTCCACCAAAGCGCTCGGAGCACAGGCTTAGAGCGCAGCCGGAGCGCTGTCTGGATGGCCCTGATCTATCGTAATGTCACCCGTCCTGTCGCATTGTACGAATGTGAGTGTTGGCCAACAACAACAGTGACAGAACATCACTTAGACGTTATGGAGACCAAGATGTTGCGATGGACAGCGGGTGTCACCAAATTGGATCATGTTTCCAATGACAACATCAGGAAACAGTTTGGGGTTGCACCAATCAGTGACAAGATGCTGGAGTGCCGTCTGCATTGGTTTGGGCATGTTCTACGAGCGGAAGCGAACACAATTGCAAAGACTGGCTACACTATACAAGTCGTCGGCAGGAGATCTAAGGGAAGACCGAAGCAACGATGGGATGATACGCTACATAGAGATCTGAGGAACCAACACCTTCATCCTGACATGGCCCGAGACAGAAACAAATGGTGACAACGTATCCATATAGCCGACCCTGCAGCTAGACGGAATAAACACTAAGGAAGAAGAAGAAATAGCTCTACAAAACACTGCCAAACCTACAGTGACACCCACAGACAGTCTCTGCCCTACAAAAACAAAAAACACAAAACCTGTCAGAAAACCTAGTAAGTGTGGTAATTATTACTGATAAATATTAAAGCATTAACCCTTTTGCTTTCAGCCATATTTACCACACTATGCACACACTTCTTTTAAAATTACATGGGAGGCACACCAATGAAGATATCAACATGAAAGATGGTAAACGTATAGAGTATATATCACTTATTATTACTGTAAGTAAGTCATGTCTCTAAACCAAAAGGGTTTAATGTAAAAAAAAAATGTGAAATCAAAATTACAAGTTTCAGATTTTGAAAGTTTGGAAGTAAAACTTAATTCTAGAAAATGGTATTTACAGCCCAAATTTGTTATTCATGTCTGTAGGAAGGCTATAATGTGGGAAACGGTTTCCAGATCATGACACTCACAAGCATCGAAATAGAACTGAATTATTTATTAAAAACAATGAAACTGATTAAAATACAGTAGAGAATTAAGGGGATGTGTTTCGCGGCTCGTCGGAACTCGGAATATTGCTTCTCTTCTTTTTATTCTCAGACAATGGCGCTGAGCTTACTCCTGCGCCCGCTAGATCCCATACTCGGCCTTCTTGATCCTCATCCGGCTCCCACACTCGGCCGTCCTGATCCTCATCCGACCCGGATGAAGAAGATCCGCCCGGCCAGGGCCTCATGAACTCCGCACAGGACGATGTGATTCTTGGTCCAGCATGGTCTCCTTCTCTGCTGACGTCATATGTGTCGTTGAGTTTTACTCGAGTCACTCGATAAGGTCCTAGACTTTTGGTTTTTAGTTTCAGATGTGGACCGATCTGAGTGCGTTTGATGGCAACCAGGTCGTCGACCTGATACTTCTTAGGCTGTTTGCCAAATGATGAACACTCTACACTCGCACTCCACACTCTCATGTACACTTGCACTCGATCACTCTGTCCACACTCGAAGTGTAAACACTCGGTAATTTGGAACGTATCTGCACTCGTTCTCCCTGGGCGCGGCGCGCGAAGTATGATCGCTGACGGCACGAACAGCTGACCGTCTCATGTTTACATTCGTTGCGATCTGATTATCGCGAATAAGAAGGGGTGCATCGTGTATTTGGCTCTGGCAACTTAAGTATGTGAGAAAAGTAAGCTAATGAGTAGCCGTGGGATGTAAAGGCGTCCATGTCTGATGAAGGATAATATAATTTGCAGCATTTCTTCCCTGATAGGCCTACCTGCTACTGCAGTGTATTGCTTAAGAATAAATCCTACATTTATTTCTTTAGCATTTTACTTCCATTTAGTCCAATGAGATAGTGCTCAATCACTTGTTAGTGGCGTAAAATTTATTACTTACTTAGGCCTAGGCTACCTACTGAATAAACTGGGAGTTAAGCTTTCAATCTCTTTCATTGGGGAGCATTCCATGAATTCTGAATCTCATCCCACTCCCATTTCCTTGTGTAGTAGAGGTGTACTGTAATCCCTATCAGAAGGTATTGGTAAGGACACAATAACGATCCTGGTACATAATCTTGGAGAACCAGGTTCAATTACCGATTAATGCATGGTCGACATAAAAAAAAAAAAAAAAAAGAGATGCTGTGGCTCAAAATTGTGAAATTTGATAGTATTGGTTTAACGTTTTCTATAATTGCAACGGTTTGAGATCCCAGGGTGCTAGAATTATCCCCTGGTAGGGTTCTTCAAAATGTCAGTATATAAACAGACACAGGCCTCTTGCATATAGTAGGCTAGACATGGGGCCTCATAGGCTGCACCACATACCTGAACAATCATAACTTTTCAGGCCACGTTAAAACTACTAGCTTGAGAATAATTAGCAACCACCCTGTTATGGTACAGCTTCCAAAACCAAGAGTCTGTATTCTTACCTGCGGTAAATGTTTCCCAGCTCGTCAAAAGAAGATGAATAGGACGTGTGGTATAACTCCTGCATCGTGTTGACTGCTTTAAGTGTGGTACTATACTACGGAAGCCATGGATTCCATTGTGCACACAAGTAATGGCAAGAAATGGAAAGACTAACTAGTCAAAAATAAAATTTTAAAATTAGTACTTTTATTGTATTTTTGCCTTCTTTCTGCTATTTTTCTAAGAGTTTCCTGAACCAGTGAACACTGTGCCCACGTTAAGCCTGCTTTATATAGGGAGTATTTTCACAGCTAGTGAATAACTTAATTATTAGTTATGACAAACATACACAAACAAAGTCAGCTAAGTCACTCTGGTGTGTTGTCCAAGTGCCATGCTAGCTTTCAATTCATCCTAGAAAAAGCAGGTTTTAGAGTCTATTTCAAATCGAGCAGCATGCATTCAAATTCTAGCATGGTTTATTGCTTTTTTTGCTCATTTCAGATTAACTGCATTCTGACTAGTTGACAAATCAGTGCATGTGACATGCATATGAGAGATGCATTGAGACACTGACTCGCATACACACAGGAGTGCCTTTCTGTTATTGCCATTGTCCTAGAAGAACAATGTAATCCAAACAGGTTCAGAAAAAGTATTTTTTCAAAAGGCATAGAGTAACTTACATCAATCATTAGGTAGCTTCTAACAATATAATACTTCCACTCCTCAGCACTGAAAACTATTCTTAGCGTTTTGTAAAAAAAAACGAGTTCTACAGTAGTATAGCGGGACAGTCATGCTTCATTCTTGGAACATCCTTAATCAAATAATAATATTATTGGTTTTACGTTCCTTTAACTACTGCAGTTTTTAGAGATGCCAGGGTGCCAGAATTTCCACCCAAAAGGGTATCTTTAACATGCCAAAAAATCTGTGATACGACTCCCTCTCATTTATGCACCAACTGACTGAGCCAGGATTCAATCCTGCAACCTTAGGAACAGCAGGCGAAAACATTACCTCTGCGCCATGCGCCTAAATCAGGCAGCACATCCTGTTGAATGAAAACAGGCCTATTATGCAAAATTGTGATGTACCACATGTTGTACCAATGTTGCAATTTTTACTGTTTATAAATACTTTCAGGAATAAAAGGTTGGAACATATTTAAATTAATGTAAACTGTACAGATATGATTTTGAAATTACATTTCATTTCTCTATTTTATTGACTCTTCATATTATACATTTTTGTTTTCTTCATATGTATATTGCAGCAATTCCACAAGGGAGGTCTCCCATTTCTTCAGTCTTGGTATAAATCCTGTCCTGGATGCAGATGACATCGACAGGGTTGCTGGATGGAGGGGAGAGAATGTAAATGTTGTCAATATAATGGGGCTTATTATAAGCTTCCTTGACAAATTCCTCACCTGCCAATGTAAAGACAGAGATTAGCCAAATTAGGTGCTTAAAAACATTTCAAAATTATGCAGTCATAACATAAGGAAAAATTGTTATACATGCACTTCAACAAAAGTTTGGAACACTGACATACAGAGTAGTCATACCATATTGTTGCTTCATTGGAGGAGCTTGGACATTGTGGTCATTTAGCCCCATGTACTTTTGTGTGTAGGCCTATGTACAAGAAAAGTCTGAAGGCTGTAGTAGTGTGTGTATTTGTAATTCAGGTAAGGATTGGGAAGGAGGCGGCCATGGTTTAAGTTAGGAACCATCCCAGCATTTGCATGGAGTCGAATTGGGAAACCACAGAAAACCACTTCCAGGATGTATGAGGAGGGAATCGAACCCACCTCTTCTAACGAGGGAGTTAGCACAAGTTGCGATCGCAATTGCAAAATAGTTGTGGTTTGCATGTAAGAGTTTTACATCTACATTGCAAATAAGCGCACAATATTTGCCATGGACAATTACACTGCACCTTACAAGCATGCGCATGTTCAGTCACCGAGTTCAAAAATGGGTTGTTGGCAGCTATGGGCAAAAATTACGAGTATAAACAATAAATATGGAACAGTGGGAATTCTATTCTATTCTTATCACAACTACAATAATTGTGGTGACCAAATCCAAACTGCAGGGGCGTAGTCACCTTATGTACAATTTCTAACGTCACGAGGGCAATTATTCCAAATTCTTGTTCCCGACACGAGGAAAGAGTTACTGAAGGCAGCCACTGGACTGTAGCTCGATATGATGACTTCAGACCAGAGAGGTTTAAAACACCGCCAGAACATATTTTTGATGTTCAAACGCAGTGTGATTTGGAAGACTGCTTAATGCTGTTATTCTTGAAGTGAATGAGATAACTTTGATAAGCAACTCTGCTTCCGGCACTTTATGCTCTGGTGACATGTTCATCCTCGTAATGTGAATGTGACTTTTTCATACCTTGTGTCCTCGTTTCATCATCAGAGTGATATTACGTATTTAAATTAGCAACCCTGGTCACTACTGAACCTCATATATGAGCTAAAGTTCGTAAATATGTGATGTTATTTATTGCTATTTTAAAGACGGCTGCCATGTTTGGACAGCACTTGCATCTCGTTCAACTGTCATCAAGACTCACTCTAGCGGCACGCACCGAGACGGGCACATTGTTGCCCACATGTGATTACAAAATCACTGTTGATAAAAAAAATTAAAAAACAACATCGGGAGGCGTTAGGCTGAAAGCATTGTCAAAACTCATTGATCTGGCCGCGTTAGGCCGAAACCATTTTCAAGAACCATTGGATTGGACAAAACGAAGGTTAGAATGGTTACGTACAGGTGTGGCCTGGCCGTGCGCAGCTAGCTGGGCACGGCTGACACAAAACCATTGGTCTGTGCGCGTTAGGCTGTCACCATTGTCATAAACCAATGGATTGGACAAAACGAAGGCCAGGTGTAGATGTGGCCTTGGCCACACGCAGCTAGCGGGGCATGATTGACACAAAACCATTGGTCTGTGCGCGTTAGGCTGTAACCATTGTCAAAAACCATTGGATTGGACAAAACAAAGGTTAGAAGGTCAGGTGTAGCCTTGGCCGCACACCGCTAGCGGGGCACGGTCGACACAAAACCATTGGTCTGTGAGCGTTAGGCTGTAGCCTAACCATTGGATTGGACAAAACGATGGTTAGGAGGTCAGGTGTAGGTGTGGCCTTAGCCGCGCCTAGCTAGCGGGGCTCGGTTGACACAAACCCATTGAACTGGGCGCGTTAGGCTGTAACCATTGTCAAAACCACAGTTGTGCGAAAAAAATACACATTTATTACAGCGGAGCGATATAGGCCTACTGCATAGTAATTACAGAGCAGATAAAAACACTCATTTCAACCGTGGAAAAAAAAAATCATTATAGAAGCGAAATATTGCACACACTAACCTAATTAGAGAGGTGAACTGGGTGCTGGGCACGAATGATGCGCACTAGAGACTGAACTGGGAGTTTCTTTGTGTTACATAGTTCCAAGGGCAAGGTTGGCAGTATTGTTTTGATGACAGACCAGAGGATCAGTGGGGCTATCGAAGGGACTCGAATACTCATGACCGCAACTGATGATTGATTTGGACTAATGGCGGCCACAGCTGTAATTTTGGTTATATAAGTCGTGATCCTATTTGGGATGGTTGGGTGGGTTACAGACGGCCGAGGAGGAAACATCTATTAAAACATCGTTCCCTGATTTATTTTTCATCGCTTCATAAGTTATTTTGGCTAATTCATGTATTATAGAGAATGTTATCGCTCGTTCTATCTTCATTCAGCGCTACCATAATATTAAGCTACTGAAAAGATCTTACAGCAAGGAAAACAGATGGAGGTGACAAATATGTTTCTCCATCACAAGTAGAATGTGGAGGCAGTTTGTAGAGATTGAAGTACCGGTAGGCCTAGGCCTACATGGAATTCCTCATTCAACTAGATACAAACACTTATAACAAGACTCACTCACTCGCAGGAGTAACCAACTGTTATTTTGTGGGGTGGAATATCGAACTTATCTGCAGTAGTAGGGGCAGATGACCTCGTAGTTCCGCCCCCTAAAACTACAATAACTTAACTATCTGCAGTAGTGGCAATCTGGATAAACCTCCACATGTTGCATCCAATTGCCAGACGTTAATTGCAGCTGGCATAAATACAGTAATTAATTGGTCCGTGCTATAAAAACAAACTTATCGCCTAACCCAGTTTATTTATTATTATTATTATTCATAAATCACACATTCTTACCTATCTTGCAATTTTATATGACTGTTCAAATTTGCCAAATCACATCACACCCATGAGAAACAAAATCCGTTTTGAAAAAGAAGATTCAGTTTTTCTTTTCACGTAATACTCCGTCATCGACACTAGAAAATAAAAAGGAAAACATTATGAGTAAATGTTTGAAAGGCCATGGAAAGTTTGGTTAACCTCGCAAGTTATGGAACACTACTAACATACAAATATCATTCAACATTGCAAGTATGTTAAAAAACAATCACCGCTATTGTAAAAGATAATTACTTACAATTAAATATAAGTATCCCTCCTTGTATCGTCTGAAATTCACAATTGATCATGTCAAGTGAGAATACAGATGTTCTGTCAAAATGGCGACATCACAGAGCCTGCACCGAGTGAACGAACCGAGTCTGCACCTTCAAAATTGTCGCTATGTACACTCGCACTCGGCTCGTACACTTGCACTCGATCGCATTTGGAATACCACTCGCTGACGTCACTTCCGAGTGAGAGTGTGCAAGAGTGTACACTTCGGCTATTTGGCAAACAGCCCTAGGCTCCTTACGTCGTCGGTTGAATTCAGCACGATTTTCAGATTGTACTTTTTCTATCTGCTTTTTTGCATCTACTCTCGTCTGATCACGTTTTTCGTTGAACGAATCGATCAGCTCCTCTTCGATGAGTTGCACTATACGTAGAACATTTTGGTTGTGCATTCTGACTCCTGTCAGCAGCTCGAAAGGTGACATTCCGATGCTCCTCTGGAACGTAGAGTTGATAGCTCGTTGGACGGATGGTACAACCTTGTACCATTTTGTTGGATCGTCAATGCTAAGTTTAGCGATGATCTTGGTCACTGTTGAGTTGACTCTCTCGATTTGACCATTGGCTCTTGGCAGTCCAGCTGTGCTTGATACTCTGCGATTTACAGTAGTCCTGGAACTCATGGGAGGTGAACGATGGCCCCCTGTCGGTGATCACTTGAACTGGGTTTCCAAAGTTCGTCCTCTGAAACTCCATCTTTTCAATCGTCTCTGCCGATTTGGTAGTTTTCACAGGATACAGCCAGGTGAACTTCGTGAAGGCGTCTATCACACAGAAGATGTGTTCATATCCCTTGTGTGTAGACTTAAGTGGACCAATGTGATCCATGTGGTAGGTGTGCAAAGGCACACTTTCCTTGAACATCGGATGTAACCAACCTTCTTTCTTGCCTGTCTTCCTGTTAACCACCAGACACTTCACACAGTTGGCTATGACTCGTTTCACCTTGTTGGCCAAGTCTGGAATATAATATTCCTGCTTCACGTCTTCTTCAGTCCTTTTAACAGCGTAGTGTCCCTTCTCATGTGCATCTCTGATGATTTCATGGTGCATTGCCCGCGGGACCACCAACGTCTCTCGCCCGTCAACAAATTTAAATAGCAGTCCATCTCTGACGATGAAGTTTTCGTAAGGCCCTTTCTCCAGTGTCGCTTTTATCGCTGTCAATCCTTCGTCTTTTCTCTGGGCGATTTTGATCCTCGTTGCAAGGCCATCAGGGAATCCAAACATCACTGCTGGACATCGGCTCAGGACATCGACATGTTTCATCCTGGTTGCAGTTCGGTGTTCGATGGTATAGTCAAACTCCTCCAAGGCCATAGCCCATCTAGCTACTCGTGGGACCAGGTCCCTTTTGTGCATTGTCTTTTGGAATGCCATACAGTCAGTCACGATCTTGAACGGAATTCCATTTTTCTTTTTGACTACCACCACTTGGCATGTATATTCTGATTGACTCGGTTCTATGATATCTTCCTCCAGCCACGCCTCGACTTGCTCATCGACAAATTCGTTCTCAAGCGGTGCCATTCGTCTGGGCCTGCTAAATATCGGTTTTTCTTCTTTCAATGTGATCTTCATCTTGACATCAGTAGATTTCTTCTTCTTTGGTACATATCTCGCTACCAAATCCTGGATCTGTGCCCTTTTTTCCTCATCAACGCAGTTCTCGATATCAAATTCCTGTTCGTCGGCTACCCTGATCACCATCATTGGGACCTCTAGTTTCTTGATGGTAACTCCTTGCTTGCTCAGGACGACCTCACCCTGATCCAATAGATCGTTACCAATAACCATGTCCCACTCCATAGTATCATCAGAAACAACATAGACGTTGGTTTGGAACTCCAGCTCGTCTATTTCAACGACTGTTGTGAAGTAACCTTGAGGAGCAACAAAACCATTACCGAATCCTTTCAAAACGAGATCCGTGCTCTTCAATCCTGGGGAACCCATGGTCTTATAGATGTTTTGTCGCAGTAGGTTATAAGGACTGCCACAGTCGATAAGTGCCTGAAGTTTCTGCTGACCCAAACTAACCTCTTTGAACTTGAGGCAGCTTTTCTTTTCATCAATAAGATTGATACCTTGATTATTCCTCTTATCGTTCTTCCTCTCATTTTTGCACTCGGATGAAATGTGGCCAAACTCGTTGCAGTTGAAACATCTCTTGCCTTTATCCTTGTGCTCACATTCCTTTGAACTATGACCAAATCCACCGCAATTATAACATCTATCTCCACTACTCGCCTCTTTCTTCTTTGTACTGCCCCACCACTTTCCGTCCTTCTCGTTGGCACTCTTGGCACTTCCTTGAAAATTACTGTTATTATACTTTGTGCTTTTCTTTGGCAAAGACTTCACTGCCATCTCATAACTTTTCATTTTCTCCTTGAAATCCTTGGAATTTTTTGCTCCATAGAGAACAAGTTTTGATCCTGAATCGTCCTCGATCCCATCAATCACGTACTGACACAGAGAAACTTGCTCAACATCACCTCTACTGGCGATTTCCTTCATCACAAGAAAGTACTCCTGTAGAGATTCGTCGCGCTTTTTCGTCGCTGGGTTAACAACTTGTGAATTTCTGCACTGCTTGCCGCCACGTCAAACTCCTCTTTCAAGGCCTTCTTCAGTGCAGTCCAGGACGTCAGTCCTTTCTCACCTTGAATAAAAAGCTTAGCTAAACCATCGAGTGATTTCTTAGCGAAAATAAACTTTTGCAGCTCACTCCATCCCATCAAGATTGACGTCTCCTCAAAATCTGCGATCCATTTATTCACTGGGTAACCATCCTTACCGTTAAATGTTTTCATAGCGCCCTCTACGTCGCGGAACGACAATGAAAACTTATGTTGTTCTCTATACCTTCTGTGCTGGTCTTCCTCTTCGCTCTCTTCGTCTTCTTCGTCTTCTTCATCTTCGTCATCATCGTCTATATTAGTTGCGAGTTCATCCAAATTTCTCTAGTAATAACAAATGCTGTTAATCATTACTTCCTTTGTCCCGATCTCGGTATTAAGAATCTCAGAAACACGCAACAGATCAGCCTTGGAAAATGTTTATTCGATAAATTTCTTCTTAGCTTCCTCTTCAATGGAATTTTCGTCAAAATCGAATCCAGGAAACTCTCGCAGTCGCTTTCGATTCTTCCTGTCGTCTGGTATATGCTCGAAAATGAGGTTATGTAAAACTTTGATTGCTTTGACCGGAGCATCACTTATGTTCTTATTTATTTTCTCTATTGCACCGAGTGTAGTCATCTTATTTGTTTACTCACGTCTATCAAGTAGATTTCCGTCAATATCGCTTCCTCAAAACCTCGCTATCAAACCTGTTTAACCTCATTCACCAAACCGGTGATATTTGTAGGTGATATCGTTGAATACCGCGTCCCGTCGTTTCTCTCTGACGAGTCGCTATCCTCTTACCACATCCACAATCCTCTGTCGTCGTTTAGATTCCGACCCTCGTCGTCGTCGACACGGCACCACTAATTGTCACTGAAACTGAAGAACAAATTTTGCTAGCCTATGAATCCTCGTCGTAGATTCGCACGTCGTGGGCTCACAAAACTGCACGTCGTCTCATCGTCAGCGTCGTAGGCAACAGCAACAAATATGATTAGCCGTCCACTTCGTCAAAATTAGCGTTGTATTTTGCGTCGTACTTCGTGTCGTGGATTGCGTCGTAACTCGTTGTTTCAGTCCATCCCGGACGAGCCCCCATTTGTGGGAAACGGTTTCCAGATCATGACACTCACAAGCATCGAAATAGAACTGAATTATTTATTAAAAACAATGAAACTGATTAAAATACAGTAGAGAATTAAGGGGATGTGTTTCGCGGCTCGTCGGAACTCGGAATATTGCTTCTCTTCTTTTTATTCTCAGACAATGGCGCTGAGCTTACTCCTGCGCCCGCTAGATCCCATACTCGGCCTTCTTGATCCTCATCCGGCTCCCACAATAATATTGTTTACTAGCATAGTAAATATCAAGATTATATGTGCATTAGATCCATGGATAAATTAAAATGTTAAAATAATGTAACACTCAAAAATGTCAGCCATTTTTTTTGCATAAAACACAGATTTCTTACAAATAATATGTAGCACTCACCTATGAAGATATTACAGGATCATCATTATCCTCTACACTTTCCGATTCGGACAGAGTAACATCATCATCATCACTTGAATAATTATCAAGATATCATCTTCAGCTAAATGAAGTCTTTCCGCAATGTCACACACGGCAAATAACTAGGCCTAATCTAACTGAACTATATCTAACACTTCACTATCACTATGCACCTAATTACCTAAGAAAACTATTTAAATAATGAACTAACACGTTAAATAAATATATTGCCTACGATATAACTTAATTTTACTATATAATCACGTACGAAAACACAAGAGAAATGTACGAAAGTTGCCGGCGACCATGATATAAATAAGATTCGGAACTCCAGTGAGCACATGTTTCAGACTCTTAAGATTATCGATAAATACGGATAGCCGGAAGTTCCCGTGGAGTATAACGTGAGATAGAACTATACTCTTCTTATCCTGTGCAAAAATGCTGCTATCTGGCGCGTAAATAATGAACTAATAATAAAAAAGACGGGTAATGACGGATCGTTACCCTGTCAGTTTTCGCAGGACCCGTGGGTACCGATAGATCGTTATCTTGAAAGCCAAAGGGTTAAATTGGTACATTTTATATTAGTTATTAGACCATAATTTCCTCTTGTTTGAGCGCTCAGCTTTCCTCTCTTCCGCGAGGTGAAGCGCTGCTTCCTTAACGCTAGAGGTAACACAGAGAAGGTATAGCGTGTACTCCTACAAGTCCTACACCCGCAAAGAACTGGCTTGTATTCCAACAGGCCGAACTGATGCATGCATCACCCAGAGCGAGAATGACACTGAATAGAGAGTGAGGAAACTTTCACTTCGAACACCATGAGTTGGTCACCCTGGACATCATTTGAGGTGAACATCATCATCTTCATTTCCAGTTTCCAGCTTCCTGGGTCGGGTTGTGAATTAAGGACCTCCAACGTTTCCTGTCTCTCCACCACTCCTCTCCTGTTTTTAGTACTTCTTCAGGTTTTCCTCCTCTCTTCTCTACACACTCCCACACTGTATCTGCCCATCTCTTTCGGGGCCTTCCTCGTGGTCTCTTCCCTGTCATCTTTTCACAGAAAGTTTTCTTTGGTACTCTCTCCTCTCCCATTCTCATCATATGTCCATACCACTTTAACTTTGTTGTTTCTATCCTGTCCTGCAGCTTCAAGATTCCTGTCCTTTTTCTAATCTCTTCATTTCTAACTCGATCTCTTCTGGTCTTGCCCTCTATACCTCTTAGGAATTTCATCTCCGCGGCTTGTATTCTACTCTCCTCTCTTTTTGTAGTAGTCCACGCTCCAGCTGCATATGTTAGTATGGGTCTGTAGTAGGTTGAATATAATACATTTTTACATTTCTTTGGGACATCTCGGTTCCACAGAATACCCCTTATGCTCTGGTAAAAACTGTTCGCTTGTTGTATTCTCTTTCCAATTTCCTCAGTTATCCTTCCATCTTCTGTGATCACACTTCCCAAGTACTTGAAACTTTTAACCACTTCTAGAATTTTCCCATTCAATTCTATCTTTCCTCTTCCTTCCTTCCTTCCTCTTGACATTACCATTGTCTTGCTCTTCTCTGTGCTTACTTTCATCCCATATTTCTCTATTTCTTGATTCCATACATCTAGTTGTTTTTGTACTTCCTTTTCATCCTCGCCCCATATCACTATATCATCTGCAAACAGCATGGCCTTTGTTGCCTCTTGTCCCAATCTCTGTTTAACATTCTTGTGAATTTCATCCATGACTATGATGAATAGTAAGGGGGACAATACACTTCCCTGTCGGAGACCTGTTTCCACTTTAAACCATTCTGTTTCTCCTATACTGGTCTTCACGCTACTCACACAATATTTGTACATAGCTTTTAACATTTGGACATCAGCTCCGTTAACTCTCCTTTTCCTTAATACATTCCAAACCACCTGTCGAGGCACACTGTCGTACGCTTTCTCAATATCAATAAATGTCATCACCATGTCTTTTCCAAATTCCCATCTTTTCTCCATCATTTGCCTTAATGCAAAGATTAGGTCAAATGGTGATCTGTCTTTCCTAAAACCATACTGTTCTTCTTACATCTCTCCTTCTATCTTCCTCCTCAGTCTGCCTTCCAGAACTCTCTCAAAGATCTTAGCTACATGAGCGATAAGAGTGATCCCTCTGTAGTTATTGCATTCCTTTTTGTCACCTTTCTTAAAAATCGGGATAATTAATCCCTTTCCCCATTCTTCTGGAATCTCTTTCTTCTTCCAAATTATTCTAAATAATCTATACAACCACTGTACACCTATTGGTCCCGCTGCTTTTATCATTTCCGCAGACACCTCATCCTCTCCTGCTGCTTTACCGCTCTTCATCTTCTGTATGGCTTCCTCTATTTCTAGCATAGTGATCTCCTTTTCTTGTTCTTCTTCTTCTTCCATTGTTTCTTCTTGTTCTTTTTCATCTTCCAGTTCGATGTATTTAACATTTAGTAGCTTTGAAAAGTATTCTTCCCATCTTTTTAATATATCATCTCTTTGATACAATATCTGTCCTGCTTCAGTTTTTACAAATTTTGTGTTTTCCCTACCTTTTACACTGTTTTTCACCAATTCATATAGAACCTTTTTACTTCCTTGGATATCCTCCTTCAAAGTTTCCGTGAAACCTTCCCAACTTTTCCTTGAACATATTAAGTTAAAATGTCATCTATATATTGGATATCAGCAGGACATAGCATAATCCATACCCACAGTCACCTTCTGCGAGTGCAAGGGCCATGCTATCAACTCAGTTGGAAAAGTTTTATGCAAAAGCTGTAAAAATATAAATTCACATGAAATAGCTTTCTCGCCCTCCGTATATTTATAGTAGGCAGTTAATATTTTAACTTATTATTTCATCACATTTTTAAACAGGTATATCCTAAAATTGTGGCATTGCACTGCATGGTCGTGTCTTCAAAGAATATAATTTTATTATATAAAAAATTATAATTGTTATTATAATAATTATTTTGACAGACGAAATGGATCGCAAAGGGATTCTAATAACCGGGCTTCAAGAAATGAGAAACACCGATCAGGAACCAATAGAATCACAAGGGTATAGAATTTACAAGGGAATACCAGGAAAAAGAGTAATGAAGCAATGTCCACAAATCGGAACAGGATTTGTAGTCAATCTCAAAATAATTGAATCCATCATAGAATTTAAAGCATTATCCCCTAGGCTCTCGACACCTACTCTAAAAGCTGCAAATAGAACATATACCATTCTAAATGCCCATGCCCCAACTAATGATAAAAATAATAAGAAAGAACACAAAGATGATGTGGAGGGATTTTGGGAGCTTTTAGATCAGACAGCAACAAACATAAATAAATGTCACACCAAAATTTTAATTGGAGACTTTATTGCCCAGTTAGGAAAGGAAAAAAGATATAGAGACATAATAGGAAAATGGCCAGCACAGAGAAGAACTAACAGGAATGGCATAAGACTGGTGGAATTTTGCAGAAACCATGATATGATCTCCAAATCAACTTACTTCAAGAGAAACCAAATAAACTCAAAACTTGGAAACATCCAGATTGGAAAAAAGGTGAATGGCAACTAGATCATGTTTGTATGGATAAGAACTATCACAGGGAGATTTACAATGTGAAAGTTCTGAGAGGAACAGATACTGGATCGGATCATTACATGATAAAGATTAAAATTAAATTTACCCCGTTGATAAAGAAAAAAACTCACCTAAAAAAGAAGAGAACATACGACCCTCATAAACTAATAAATAACAAGGGATATAAAGAACGAACTAGATATATTAAAATAACAGATGATCTAGAGGAAATAGTTCCCGAATTGAAACAAATAGCTGAACAAGTAGCCCCAATAAATCCAAGGAAGAAACACCAATGGTGGAACGATGAGTGTGATAATACAGTGAAAGATAGACATCAAGCCTGGTTACGGTATCAGAGTCAAAAAACAGATGAATCACACTTGGATCTCATAAAACAAAGGAAGATAACTCAAAAAATAATACGAGGGGTTAAACGGCTATACCAAAAGGATATACTTCTGATGATCGAAACAAATAGCGCGAAAACAAACTCAAGAGATTACTACAAAACTTTTAGCAAACAACTACAAAGATATGAACCTCCAACATTAATGTTAAAAGACAAAAATGGCGAGTTAGCTCATAGTAATAAAAGAAATACAGAAATTTTAGCAGAAACATTCAACAAGTTGCTAAATTGCGAAGATCCACCAGAACTGCTTCAAATAAATACAAACACCACTATTAAAACACCATCAGAAAACATAAATCCACCCACAATCCACGAAGTCTACAAAGCGCTGAGAGAGCTCAAAAATTACAAAGCGAGTGGAGAAGATCAAACGTTTGCAGAATTGTGGAAATATGCAGCAGAACCAGTAAAGATTTCATTACACCAATGCATAGTGAACATTTGGATCAAAGAAGAACTGCCAGACCATTGGACTACTGCTATAATACATCCATTACACAAGAAAGGAGAAAAATCAAATCCTGACAACTATCGAGGAATTTCCCTTTTGGATATCACATATAAAATCATGTCACGAATTCTATATAATCGTTGTAAAGATCAATTAGAACTGGAAATAGGGGAATATCAAGGTGGATTTCGGCCATGGCGAAGCTGCCCTGAACAGATAATCACCTTAAAATTAGTAATGGACTACTACAAACGTAGACAAAAACAGCAAGTCATAACCTTCGTAGACTTCAAAAAAGCTTATGATTGTATACATAGATCTTCATTGCTGAAAATACTAAGGAATTTCGAACTTCATCCCAAATTAATAAAAATTATAAAACTAACTCTAACAAACACCAAATCTAAAGTAAAATTCAGAGGAGAAATATCTGAACCGTTTACGATTAAACCAGGATTAAGACAAGGAGATGGTTTATCGCCTCTACTTTTCGACTGTGCTTTGGAATATGTAATGAGGGAATGGTACAGGGAAAATCCTAGGAACATAAGAATTGGAACCAAGAAAGATCAAATAGACTTAAATTGCTTGGGATTCGCAGATGACTTAGCGTTATTGGCTAATAATATTCAAGAAGCCAAAAATCAAATAATAAGCCTACAAAATATAGCACAAAAAATTGGACTTCAGATATCATTTGAAAAGACAGAGATAATGGTAGCAAATCCACTTGTAATCAATCACATAACAGTAAATAACAAGAAAGTTAAAATAGTGAAGCAATTTAAATACTTAGGAGAAATTATAACTTACAACTTGGATGAGAAACCTGCATGGCAAGAAAGAACTAATAAAATGATAAAAGCTCAAAAATTAACGTGGTCTACATATAAAAGAAAATGTCTATCAATCGCAACAAAATTAAAACATTACAAGACGGTGGTTCAACCAGAGGTGACCTATGGAAGTGAAACTCTTTTTAAAGTTACTCAGAAAAACAGAATCGACAAAATTTTAAAAGTAGAAAGAAGAATAGCTAGAACATGCATAAATAAAAAATATCAGAAAGATGGACAGTGGCGGATAGTACCAAATGAAGTGGTATACAGAGATCTGGAGCCCATCACTGATACTATTCGGAAGAAACGGCTTTCTTTCTTTGGTCACATCATGAGGACACCAGAAACCAGGTTATCTAGAAAAATTGTAGTGAAACTTTGGAATATGAAACAACAAGTAGGATGGATTAAGGAAATTAGAGAAGATATGAAGAATTGGAAATAACCTTGGATGACTTGCAAAACAAAACAACAAAATTAAAAAAACTGAGAGATATAAAAATAAGATTTCAGGCTAAAATAGACAAACGTAATACAGTAAAAAGGGTATTTACAGATGAGGAACGCCTGAGAAGATCAGAGCGAATGAAGAGCTACTGGGCGACTCGGAAAGGAAACTTACTGAAGAAGAGGACCAAGAAATGATTGACTGAAGTGGTCCAATGAGGCCGTAAAAGAAGAAGAAGAAGAAGAAAAATTATAGGCTACTGTATGTGCAGTACTGAATTGTACCGTAAGAAGATGTCTTCAAAATATTTATTTTGTAATGATGATATTATTATTATAGACATGGACGCCGCAGGGGAGGGCAAGATGGGGCCGTGCCCCCACCCCTGGAATCCGAAGAATATTTCGATTGCTCATTGTCACGCCAGTTTATTACATAAATTATAGTTATTGATAGTTTTTTTTTCGTATCCAGGACAGTACAATACAGCTATTTACAGTTCAAAACATATTCACAATACACACACAAATTGTGAACACATCAAATCGACTTTGAGGCCCAGAAGTCAGCAGCCTTGATTGCACGAGCATTTGCTAAAACCAGGTCATCCAGCGTGCAGGCTTCAGGCAAGTTCGGGCAGACCAAGAGGTGTTCAACATCTTGAATATCTTCCCACTCGCAGGTTGCATCTTCAGTAATGTAGCCCCACCACTTCAGATTTTGTTTGCACCGCGTCACTCCAGTTCGCAGTCTGTTCAACGTCTTCCACGTCTGGTAAGGTAGTTGAAAACCAGCAGCCGGCTCTTCCTTTTGGTTTTGGCCAATACTTCCAGGTGTCCTGTTTCGCCATAGCTCTATACGGCGAGCGGAAGATGTTATTGAAATTGCTTCAGTTGTTCGAAGAAAGCTTTTTCTTGACTTCAACCTGGGACGTGATGCTTCACTTCCAAACATGGGATGTCTAGGATCATTTTCCTGTTTTTTCTTCTCAACCTCTGCCGCTGTTCTTCTTCTAATATCCGGAGGTGCTATGCCTACAAGATGGTAGATTTTGTCAACTGGAATTGGTTGTAGACAACCTGTCATAATGCGGCCTGTCTCGTTGAGAGCGGTGTCAACGGGCGGAGACCCCCCTTAACCCATTAAATTGTCATTGTACACGTCAATACGGACCTTGTGAAATGGATAATCCTCCAATTAATCTTGTCAACATTCCTGGCATGTGCGGAGTTCTGCCAGACTGGTGCTGCATATATATTGATAGTTAATTAGCCAAAATAAAAATAATAATTAAAAAGTAAAGTAACTGATATAGATGTAGGGATAATTCCACAGATTCATTTAACTTCGTAATAATAATAGCGTATGGTGTCGGGTGCAAGCTTTGTTATTTGACATATCAAATTTTGTTGTTCCTTGAAGCACTATGAAAGTCAAGGTGGTTATATATTTAAGCTCCTTGATACTATAGCGCTTTCTAGTAGAGAAATGAGGAATTTTGTGTTTCTGGAATAACTTTGTGTTGGCGGAAAATCCCGAGATTCATTTTGCCATTATGAACACGGCCTGCTGAATTCAAATGGGTTCTTTAACATGCCAATATCATATGGCATGCGTGTCGTAATTTTTGCCGCCTTTTAAAAATCACTTACCACGGCCAGGAGCGAACCTTCAAGCTTGGGGTTAGTAATCAGACACGTTAACCACTCACCCACTGTGGCAAGCATTTAACGTAGTAATTTGGGATTATTTGAAAATATCTCCAGTTATTTAGAAAATCAGCGAACTGGATCAACATTACCATTTTTATAAACTGCCTGTTTTTTTTAAATTTTTGTCGATACATGGTGATACAACTACTTTTTACCCGTTTTTAAGAAATGAACATTAGGACGATGATTCACAGAGAAAAGCAAACGTCTATGGACAAAAACTTTGAATTAAAAAAAAAAACTATTCCTCCCATTCATGCCATAAAGATAATGTACCCAACGGTTTCAGAGCAGCCAAATAATGAATATCACGAAGCAAGTAAGAAATGAAACGAAAATTGCAGGAGAGTACGTTCATGGTGTCCACAGGCAGGAATAGTCAGGAATTTTGTTTTTGGACAGGAAAAGTCAGGAAAAAGTGTGAAAAAATGGCGTGAGTCAGGAAAAAATGGTGAAAAGTATTAGAAAGTCAGGAATTTTATATTAACCATACAGTATTTTGTGTTTTACAGCCATATTTTGATGTTACTAGTTCAACTAATCTCTGAAGATAAAAAGCAATAACTCGCTGGACATTATGGTAAGTTTCCATTTTTACTGTACATCATAGTGAAAAACTCTTTTACCTATTTTTTTTACACTTTTTGGCGTTGGCGTAGAGATGTGGTGACCCCATCACTATAGTTTAGGTTATTAAGTACTTTGATTTATGTATTATTGCATTATAATTTACTTTATTTTGTATTTTAAATGAATAAAGAGGCGAGCATTGGGCAGCTATGGGGATGGCGGAGGCTGCAAATAAGAGATAGATATTTATTTGCTCAATAAACCATTTTTCCGATGTTACGATGACTTCGTGAGTCAGGAATTTTGTTGAAAAGTGGTCAGGAAAAGTCAGGAAAATTGACATTGAAAATTCTGTGGTCACCATGACGTTTCATCATCGCCTAGCGACAGGTAGGTAATGAAATGAAAAATATTACTTGGCCCCTCCTGGAAAAAATCCTGCGGGCGCCCATAGTTATAGTGGGTATCCAATTAGTTACTATTTGCTTTAATACAGTGCTTCACTAGGCTCGAGGGTCACCGCACGCCACTGGAAATGATTATCCCGTCAACAAAAACAGTCTTCCTCCCCCAACAAATCTATGAAGGTGTAGCTACTGTTGCTGCGATACTAAACTACAGTAGAAATGTAAACTAATATGTGGAAATAAACTACAAGTACTCTGTAGTGATGATTAAAAGCTCTAACTACAACATACTGAACCCGCTGAGCTATGGTTCATGTGATATTTTTTTTATGACAGAGCATTTATGATGGGATGTTGTACTTTTGAACACACCCAGGAAGCCACGTGAAGCTGAGAGATCACGCGATACTTTTTGAAGTAGCGGTGAATCGCACTGTTGACTTTGGTGAAAACTGCTAATTATTTATCTGAGGTCTTATTAATTAATTTTTATCTTTCCACAAGACTCAGAATATTCCATTTCGTCATGCTGCATTACTAAAAACAATTTGGAGAATGTTTATTTTTACTTTAGGTAAGGTAATACCCTTGCAGATACGCAAAAAGGAACGTAAGTAGTCGCTCAACGATTTCGTTTTGACGACCTACTTTCTAGAGACACCCAGTACCTTGCACTGCGTCTGGAGAATCCGCCTTGTGTAGGCGTGGAATTGCTTTTGTCCTACGAGATGTAGAAGAATATCCGCTGTTGAGCGTTGAAAGTGATTATAAGGTGCCATCGAGCCCGCTAATACTATTATTCACTGTTGTTGAAGCCCAGTGAACTAAAGAAGAAGTTTGGGAGATAATAATTGGCAAGTATAGTGTATTGCACAACATTGCTGTAACACCACATTTTACCCACGCGTATGTGGAGGGCAGATGCCTAGTGGAAATATACAGGTAATAGTGTTACAATTATCCTGAATAAGTGTGATTATATTTGTATGAGATATTTAAATTGCCAAAGTGAAAATTTCATTTTAAAAACGACGTATAATTCACGGATGCTGCGTGATACAAAAGTAGCGCCACTAGCACGTGCAGAATTATAAAGCAGTGTTAGCTCACATGCTAATCCACATCTATGAAATTAAGGCTGTGTCGTATTTTATAATTGAAGCCTATAACATTCACGACGAACATTATAATTTTGAAAGTGAGAGGATGAATTGTTACGCAACTTATTTCACTACCCACGTGATTGGACTTTTCTTCACCATGGTTGAAGCAGTCACCATGGGCTAATACCATCCCGGTATGAGGGTGACGTTTCTACGGGAACCAGCATGATGGTGGAACTTCCAGGACAACGAACGAGAAGGAAGGAGCCAAAAATGCCATTTCCAGGCATATCCACGAAGTTGTCGACAGGGACAAATCGAACCCTGGTCTTTGGAGGAGTCCAGATGGGAATCCTGATTAGGAGGATACCGTACCAGAGAGCCAGAGAGGATTTTGTACAATCCTTGTTGTGGAATAGAGGGCTGAGTGAGGGCTCCTCCATTTCGTGAGTTTTTGTCACACCCCTTTCTTGTTCTAGTTTCTGGTGGTATAGTAGATTTAATGTAGTTTGTGAACCAACCGCACTCAGTGTCAGCCATTTTTCTAGGTAGGGATGTAACTAGATTAGTTAGATGTCATTTATTTCAGTTTAGAGTGAGACACCCTTGGGTCAGACATTTTGGTCAGCCCTGGTGCAGCTTGATGAACGTCGTAGAACGTCAATGCCTACCTTTTGCTGAACCTGATTGTAGTCATTTTGAGGCTATTTTGTTCAACCCTACTTGGGGTAATTTTCAAGTCTTTGCTGACTTTAGTTATGGCAATCAGATGCCATGGTTATTAATTAACTGCATTCTTTGCAGCCACCCTTTGTTATACCCCTGACTGTCGTTAGAACGGTCGTATCATTTAGGTAGTCGACTGTAATTACCAGTTTTGTAAATGCATTATATTTCATTTTGAGTAAGCTCAGAAGCTATTCTTGGTCAAGTTTGAACCTTACAATTTGAAGGAATGTTGCGTTGCCTAGCATCGAACTCAGTTCCAACGTATCATTAAGCAGATCTAGTGTGTGAATCTGCGCCACAATTATCATTTTTGCTTGTGTCATGTGAGACACGTCTTTATTTGATGTACTAGCAACTACTGAGTTGTATTTTTAAAGCAAAAAGCTCCAGTGATTGTAAGATTACTTTCATTTAGACGTCTTTGGTAGAAATACGGAATGATATTATTATATTCAGATTTGTTGCGTGTGTTTTATACACGGACTCTTTAGAGGTTCTTAACCTATGGTAAAGATTTTTATGAACTGGCCAGGTGTAGTTTTATATTGATTAAATCGCCGGCCTTGAATAATGTGTGCTTTGTGTCGACCAACACAGGAATGTGGTAACCTGTTGGTCACATAAACTGGTTATCTAACCCAGTGCCTGAAGCATGCCTGCTTTATTGTGAGACAAAACTACTATTGACAAGGACAGAGTACGATTTGTATTCGCATCTCCTTTCATTGCTATTTTGCTTATGGAAACCAGTTTCCACTCTTGTATTTGATCACATGTTTTATAGATTGCTTTTTGTTAGTTAAACGCTCTGTTGCGTGTACTGTCGTCTGACAGGTACAGTTATGTCAGGTTTTCTATAGTATGGTGAAGGCTACCCTGTTATAGCAGGATGTTATTGTATGAAGGTATTTTGAGTATGCCTTGTCCGGGACTGATCCCGTTGACTAGATGTTATTGGAAGGTAACTGCTGTGTACAGGCCTATCCCAGAGTTATTGAACGCGAGCTTAGCGCCGCTGGTAACCCGTGTTATTGTGTGTCCGAGTTGATGTACTCGTTGATTATATTCCGACTGTTGAGTCGAGGCTTTTTGGTGGAGAAGGATCTCAGTGTAGACACTCCGTGCCCAGGCTATTGTCATTGTTATTCGCCATAAACCTACATCTTAATAATAAGACGCATAATTGTTGTAAAACAAGGCTAACTAACGATTCTTTCTATCTAACTTTGTTCTTTGCATTCTGGAACTGTTGACATAGCCGTGCAGTTGAAGATAATTTCCTTGTGAGGAAATGACTAGGACAGTTGACATTTTTGTAGCGACCTGAAGCATGCGCGAACCGAGAGTTCGTAGCTTGTGGAGCTCAGGCCATGAGATGTCAGACGTGGTCTCAACTACGCATTCGTCACCGTAATTATACACATTAGATGACTATGGCTTACAAAGAGTAAACCAAGGTGCAGGCAGGAATTTTTAATAAAACTACTGTGTCTATTTCATTACTTATTTATGATGTCAAGTGTATAAATCCTACATGTTACCTTATTGTGTGCTGTTAGCACATAGTTATTAAGCATAATTAAATTGTTTGTTTTTCATGGCTGTACACTTAGCTTTTGGATGTAATTGTTTTCTTTTACGGACGTAATCGCCGTAAATTTTGTTAATTGATAGGACTTAGCTAGATGAATTAACGTTAAATGTAAATGTCGAAATGGTACCATCCTAACTTAGATTTGTTTTGCTACCCTGTTAAATGTAAATTCAGATATTAGCTTAATCTTGTAACTTGAACTAGGGACTTGCGTTGTACCATATTCCTAGCGTTGCTGTTGTTTTATTATTGTGAGTTAGATCTTTCGCGAGGGTTTTCCGTGACTTCTCAGGTAGGGACCTGCTCCTTTTTTGTTGTTTATTTATTATCTTGCGGACTAGCCGATTGTAACCCTCCGAACTAGGCTAGGGGTTTGTGAATTTTATAAATAAATTTTCACGGTGTTTTACATAAGTCTGGATGTTTATTTTCTCAGTCTAGTTTTAAGGTGAACCTTTCCTTAGGCGGTCTATGACCATCGTCACCATGTACCACGATCCCTGTGGACTACGGACTCTCGTGCCGCTTTAGCCTTTATGGAAGGTCACCTGATCCTCACGGTAATTTTATTCGACTTATGGGATGTTAGGAAAGTCATCGTGGTTGTTGACTCGACTAAACGGTCTCAATACAATATTGTTTGTATACTACTAATGTGTTCCAAGATCTGAAGTTGTGGAATGACTACAGGCTGCTTAGTTTTTGTGTATGTTTCCTTTGTAAATTATTTAAATAATCTGAGTTCTTTGAATTTAAGTACCTTGCATAAAAACATTTATCTCATGAAAAGTCTTCAGATTATAAAAATCATGTCATTCCCTTAGTTGTTTTCTTCTTCAATAGTCCACAATAAAATATATAAATCCAGGTTGTCTACCAAAACAAACTAACAGATTTCCCTGATTTTTCTAGGATAAATCAGAAAATTCCCTGAGTAACACTAGCGTCCATGATAAATATATAAAACAGAGTTTGTACTTAAAGAGCAATTCAAAAAGTGATAGAACAATAAAGGGTGGGGCATGACAGAGTTGAAAAAGGAAAAACAGAAAAATATTGCAAATTTCTATATTTTTCATCCAGAAATCTATTGTACTTGTGATTATTAAAAGTAGCTCATCAATAGTGATGCTCTCAAAAATAAAACAGTTGCACATTTATATACAAATACACAGTGTGCTCAAACTTGCAAGGAATGAGAGCTTACTGATTTAATGTCCTTAATAACTATCATCACCAGACTATACTTGAATGAGTAATTTCCAATTATCAAGGTAAAACTAAAATTCTCCGAGTGTCATTAAAATACCCTAAATTTTCCCGGTTTTAAAAATTCACTGAGAATTCCCTGTTTTCCGGAGTAGTAGACACCCTGAAATCTTAATCACATGTAATTCATTTCAGGTTA
Source organism: Meconema thalassinum (assembly GCA_946902985.2). Lineage (NCBI taxonomy): Eukaryota > Metazoa > Arthropoda > Insecta > Orthoptera > Tettigoniidae > Meconema > Meconema thalassinum. The sequence continues at coordinate 200,585,341 of OX336395.1, forward strand.
TTCTTCACATATTCCAGTAAAATAAAAATGATTATGAATCCATACAAACATTGAACAAGAAAATAAGGGATAGAAATGCAGGGAAAAGATCAAACAATAATAGGTAGGTGTGGCCAGAAGAATATAAATACAAAAATACAAAAAGATCATATTTATTGCATACTATACAAACTTTTACATACATGGACAAGCTTATTGGAGTTTTGTATTTTGTACTATCACAGTGCAGGAAGGAACATGAGTGTGCACAAGAGACATACAACACAAAAGCAATTGAAGTTAATTCCTGCAAACTCTTGCCGTATACGCACAGGTCATTTTGCGAGTCATGGCAACAATGTTATATCATCCAAAATAGCTGAAATGTGGTTAGTTCAGTATTAATGCATTTTCTTTCCAGGGGGCTTAAAACTTCAGTTTTACAACGATACTGTACTAACAATGGGAAGACTAGTTGCCATTTTTTGGTCCGTATTGACAAATATCAATTATTTAATCTGTTTTGCAGCTTCCGCCAAGTCAATACAAATTGTGTTTGCGTTGTTAAAACGCCAAGTACGGTACTGTAAAGCGGGGTAACTTTGTGACTGCAGTATTACTTTGTGACAGCGAGGCATCAACTCATATATTTTAATTTCATACGTTGGTATCATGTCCTGGGGCCAATTTTCTCCAAGATTTCTCAAACACAGTATATTCTGCCACCTATTAGCGACTTTCCATACTTCGTACTAACCTTATCTCTAAATAGAGATATAATCTCTGAGAGTCTTGAAATCCCGCATTTATTATTTGTTGTGAAAATTTGTGTTGTAGAGGATTATTGGTTCGATATATTGCATTACTGGTAGTTATAACTTGTTTTACTACTAATTGGCTCTCTTATGTGTAAATTTGAAGCGCGTGCGAAATTTCTAAATACCGTAGTGAAATCAACATGTTTTTTCGAAACCGGCACCTGCTGGGGTAACTTTATGACACACCGGAAAAATGTGTCAAAGTGATCCCAATGAGTTCAGAGCACAGAATTCAAAGAGCATTATACATAAAACAAAGCAGTAAATATGCATAGTGTCGAATCCAAAGACATTTCACAGATAACTTTGTAATATCAATGGTAAATGATTCCCCTTCAGGGCTGAAGATGCCGCGGAAGTAAGACCGCCGAGTGGGTGCCCGCAATTATAGGAAATACACTGATGAAACATTGGAGGAAGTTTTAGATCAGATAAGGGAAAAGAATATTTGAGTGCGCAGTGCTGCAGAAAAATACCATTATTCACAGGAACTCTCTGTGGATGAAATTAAAAGAAAAACACACGATGTCGCACGGGGGGACCAAAAATCTTAAGTGATGATTTTAAAAAAATGCATTTGCACTCGCTATGGCCACATTGGTATTCCCCCCGTAATAACATATGACTTGCGATGTGTGGTGATGTCATATTTAGACCGTAGAGGACGAAGGATCGATTGTTTTAGGAATAATTTGCCTGCGCCGGACTGGATAAAATCTTTGATATAATTTGACAATATTCGGTAATAATAATCTTATCATAACTTTTTTAAACATTATCTCAGTACCTGCAATATCTATTCGTCCAATAAGGTCTTACTTTATGACATGGAGGATGTATCTCACTGTTTTCCTTGAAAAATTGAAGTGTCACAAAGTTACCCTGGCCCATGGGGTAACTTTGTGACATTTTATTTTGAAAATATTTCGTGATGCATGCGAGAAAATGCAACCAAATTTTCCTTGATTAAAGGGAAAGGTTCCAGTTTTGTTTGTGTCACCGAAAAAGTGCAATGACAAATAGTTAAGCTTTAATTTAAATAAAACCCTCAAAACTGTCACAAAGTAACCCCACTCTACGGTACATGTTTCGAACCTTACAAAAATCGGTCCTTCATCAGCCACTATTTGGTGCTGTCTGGAATCAACCCAAAGGTTTTCATTTTGGAGCTACTCAAATGGGACTACTGGTCCATTTTTTGTTCACTATACATGACAGCAGAATTCCCTTCGCAAAATGAAAGACGTCATTGCACATTTAGACAAGAAATTAAGAAGCATCTAATGGAACAGGACAAAGATCTCCAACCATAATGTCACATACTCAAATGTTGACGTTTGAATGAGTCAAATGGACTTGCAGTGCTTTTAATATGTGTTTTTTAATATGTGTAGAGTTTTTAATGGAACGTTTTAATATGTGTTTATGAATGTCTTAGTGTGCATGCATTTTATCTTTGATATTGTTCAGTGTTTTTAATGTGTTGGCATTCATGTGATGTTGTGGCTGATGAAGGACCGATTTTTGTAAGGTTCGAAACATGTACCGTACTTAGCGTTTTAACAACGCAAACACAATTTGTATCGATTTGGCGGAAGCTGCAAAACAGATTAAATAATACTGTATTAGCCAAGCTTTGTAAGATTCTGTCTTTCCTAGGAGGGTTGGTGTATGAGGACCGTATCAGTTCATGGTTGACATTTGTGGGATTTGGTAGTGTTTTTGTAGAGCTATTTTGTATTGTTGATTTGAATTTTTGGACGATTTCTATTTATGCATCTTTTAATTTCCCCTATTTGTAGGCTCCTGTACCCCGACCCACTTGGTACTACCATTACGACGGATATTTCTGTAACCTTAAATTGTATAATGAATCTCTACTCCTCTTGCTTTATTGGAGCAATGACTTATAAAATGACCATCGTAAAATTAATTGGTTAACCAACATTTCACCCTGACATTTATTATTTACCTCCCCATGTCCTTTGCTGCATTCTTATCTTCAGGCAATTGCTTCAATGTTGCCTTATTAATGTTGATCTTAAACCTTTGCTATGTTCTAACTCACATTAGTTTGTACATTTTCAGCAATTTAACTTTGTCAACTTGTGATATATTTTGAAAATGTCTGCCCCCTCAAAACATCATTTAGCCAATTAATATACACATGGCAACAATTCCAAGAAATACATTTTTATAACTATAATGGCCTTTAAAATCTAAAAACTAAGATAACCTTGTTTAAACATCTCATTTAGACATCCAGTGCCATCACTAGGTTCTGCATCGCATTCCGTGCTCATGGCTCCATTTAGCCAAGCACTGCAACATTAGGAATTGGTCTCAGCACTACAAGTACTGTCCACTAATGCAAGTTAACATCAGCTGCCCCGAGCTGAACCCAACGTATAGGTCTGACGTTTGTTTTTGGCAGGTGGCCATGAAATCCGCGCATCCACTGTGCCAACCGTTCAACCTCCTTCCTTCTTTCCTTCCGAGTGTGCGTGCATGCAATTGTTACTGCGCATGTTCACAACAAGAAGTCTTCCTGGCTGGCCAGAAACCTCTACGCAACAAGCAAGCACCGGCCAAAATAAAACATCAGACCTGTACTCCCAATACATTAATTTAGTGTTTTTGGGACACATTCATTAGCAAATATTACCGTATATCCTGAATTCAAACTTTCAAATGCAGTTGAAATAATGGAAAGTTTGCATTTTAAAAAAATTATATTCAGTTCGATATCTCCATACAAACAGTTACAGGCAGCTAGCTATGCACTTGCCATATTAAGCGGCACTGACTTAGACTAGTAATGTCTTAGAGAACAGACTATTGTCGCGTGTCAATATTCTCAGACAGGGAAGTATTTGGCAGGATCCCTGCTCCGCTCCACGCTCCTGTCCTACCACTGCGTTCTCAAGGTCAAGTGCACAGCTAGATGCCAGGATTTGTACTAGTCAAATATGCCAAATTCCTCGCATTATATCTCTGCCAGTGAGGACCATTGCATTTCTATGAATTCAAGCTCTCAACTTCCTTACTCCTATCCATAAGACATTACCCAATATTCTGGGGCTTGGGAGTTTTGACATATGATTTAGCATAATGCACTCTGCACACTCAGTAGTGCTTCCCACACTATTGTCAGTGTGACAATTTGAGAAATAACTATGGTGTGGCTAGTACAGTCGATATACTTTTCCTGGAAGTAATGACGTAGCTCACCGGCACAGTTATAGCGTGGGCACTGTACTATCATGAAGAGAAAAACTCATTTGATATCTTAAACTGTTGAGGAAATATTGGGGGGTGTCCATGTTAGCTGAACAACCCTGAATATGAAATCAACTCCAATTGGGAAGACCTTCATGATACTAAAACGAATTAAGTTCAAAATAGTCACTTACCCTTTATGCTCTTAATATACACACTGCAGTAGAATAGAATATAATTGGTGAAGAAGCTAAATTTCATGTGTGACATTCTTTTACTAGTAGGAAGTGTTCCAGAGGGATGAGTTAGTTGTGGAGCACGTATCCATGGCTAACATGTGACGTACAAGGTTTGGCTTCTTCATCTACAATATGCTCAATAACATGAATGAGGTCTCATTGAAATTAGCCTACTTATCACCTAAATCAAAAATGAGATGTCTATGCAAGGTATCAGCAGGGTGTCCAGCATTTAAGAATTGAAAAACATCTCCCACAATTTGCTGAATTTCCAGGAGGTTTAGTGTTTTATACGGTGGAAATCATGGATGTACAGTTCACGAACATCCTCAAGAATTATGTTGGACTGATCAAAACCTGGTTTAGCCCCGTTTGAGGCCTTGTTGACTCTGTTTCATAACCAAATGGTTCCTCATGTGTTTTATGTATTTTAGTTGTACTTTTTAACTGCATGATGTGTTCTTCATCATCACATGAAAATGAAAATCCACTGCCTGCTTCCAGTCTCCGACCGGGTCAGGAATGGAATGAATGAAGCCCCTATCTAGCGGCGAGGATATGAACTGTGCCGGCTGCCGAGGCCTGACGCACTCCTCTGGGGCAATGATTAAATGAATGACAGATGAAATGATAAGGGAGAGTGTTGCTGGAATGAAATTGTGACAGGGAAAACCGGAGTACCCGGAGAAAAACCTGTCTGCCTCCGTTTTGTCCAGCACAGATCTCACATGGAGTGACCGGGATTTGAACTACTCTTCATCATCACATACCATCTTCATTTTCTTCATGTCAACAATGTTTTAGTGCTGCTCAATAATGTCTGGCTGATGAAGACACCAATAAGCGTCTTAGGTGTCGAAACATGTACCAGGCATGACGAGTGAATAACTTGTTAAAATAAAAATAAACAGTATTAACTGGGCGGAAACGATTGTTTTATATTGCATAATCACAATTGTCAATACGGAAAAATGTGTGACTCTCAAGAGTTCAATATATGTACAGTTCACTCCACAATTTTTGGCCGGTGAGCCTTGATTGGGCAGTCATACAGTGAACAGGTGGTGAACCTCAGGCATGTGCAATTGATACACAAGTTGCTTTCTGCGCATCTGAAAACTCACATATCAATTGCACATGTGTGAGGCTCGCAGACTCTCCTCTGTACGACTACGAAACCGGGACTCGCCGGCCAAAAACCATTGCCTGAACTGTATAGTCACTCAAGCAACTAATGAGTACATTATTGGTAACTGTACATTAGATAACTTATAAAATCTAATGCCTAACGATACAAAACTAAGAACATCTATTGAAATTTTTCGGGCAGTAGAAGATACAGAAGTGGGAATCGAGGTAAATTGGGAATTAATACGCACACTTAGATATGCTGATGACACAGTACTTCTTGCCAGTAGTAATGAAAGTTTACAACTGTACATTGATAAGCTTAATATAGTTGGAGAAGAAATGGGTCTGACGATCAACACCAATAAAACAAAACTTATGGTTTTCAGTCGTAGAAGAGATAAAGTAATTCTGACACTGAAAGGAGGACAAATCCAACAAGTTGATAAATTTAAGTACCGGTACCTAGGTTGCTGGTTGTCAGAGGATTTGAATCCAGACCTTGAAATTAAGATCCGTATAGAAATGGCAACATCAACTTTTAAGAAAATGAGACCTTTATTGTGCAACGATGCCTTAAATTTAAAACTAAGACAGCGTATTGTAAAATGTTTTGTTTGGTCCATTTTGCTTTATGGAGTGGAAGCCTGGACTATGAAATTGTCCATCATTAAGAGGCTCGAAGCTCTGGAAATGTGGTTTCATAGAAGGATGCTGAAAGTCTCTTGGATCGATCATGTCTCTAATAACCAGGTACTGCAGAGGGCAAATTCTCAACGAGAGCTACTGACCACCATCAAATGCAGGAAAATTGCATACCTGGGTCAAGTGTTACGTGGTGAAAAATATACAATATTACATCTCATTGTAAAAGGCAAAATTGATGGACGACGACGAAGAGCGGGAAGGAAAAGGACGTCTTGTCTTCAGAACCTTCAAGACTGGACTGGAACAAGGACTATTGAACCTCTCTACCGCTATGCTGAAGATAGACAAACACCATCCACATTGATCGCCAACGTCCGGGAGACTGGGCAGGGCACATAGAAGAAGAAGATTGAAATTTTTGAATATCTATTCTGTAGTATGTACGTGTTTCAACCTATCACTGAGGTCTTCATCAGCCAAAATTGACTACCGGTATATCTAATTCTTAAAACTAGTGTAACAATTATTCATAAAACGAAATGGATATCCCTACAATTTTCATTTACATAAACGTTCCTTATTCATAAAATCTTTGAGTGCGATAAAGTATTTCAGTAAACAAAATTTGGAAGTTGGTCCATCTAAATCTTGCACGTCCTTGAAGAACTCGCAAAAGACTGATCCTATTTTGATGATAACTTACAGTAACAATTTCTGGTGGTTCAGGGCGGAATGTTACATCGTATTAGTGTTAAAGCAAGAGAGCTTCTGAATTTACATGTACTGTAGAATCAAAACAGTTGGCAGTGATTTGTTCTTTATGGTCCAAAGTGCTTACTTACTTAATTCCTGTGGCTCCTAGAGGAGCATAGGACATCAGAGAAAGACCTCCATCCAGTTCTGTCAGCGGCTAGGCTCTTCACTTCCTTCCATGTCTTTCCAGCAGCCAGGACTTCATTCTCAAGAGTGCGCCTCCAGGTTTTTTCGGGCGACCCCGTTTCCGTGCACCTTGCGGGTTCCAATCCAAGACTGACCTCTCAATAGCTCCTTGTTTCTTGCGGAGCGTATGTCCAATCCATCGCCATTTCCTTTCATTTATTTGTTCCGCAATAGGTCGTTGGTTAGTCATTTCCCCTAGTTCTGTGTTTGGGATTACTTCTGGCCACCATACACCAGTAATTTGACGAACACATCTGTTTATAAACACTTGAAGTTGTTGTGTGACTTGCTTGCTGACTTTCCACGATTCACATCCATATAGGAGAACTGACTTTATGTTGGTGTTGAATATCCGGATCTTTGTCTTCTTGGAGATATTTTTGTTCTTCCATACAAGATACAGCAGAACAAAAGCACCATTTGCTTTTCTAATTCTGCTCTTTACGTCCCCTTCTGCACCACCATTCTTCGTCACTATGCTTCCCAGGTAAACAAAGGAATCCACAATCTCCACTTCGCTACCATCTATGACAAGTCGGTCCTTGAGTTTTACATTGACTCTCATTTCCTTCGTCTTCTTTGTATTTATTTTGAGTCCCGCGGTCGCTGCTTCCTGTTCCAGTTTCCGCAGCTTCACCTATATATCTCTGAATCGTTGTGCTAGAAGGCAGATATCGCCAGGAAAGTTGGTCCAAAGTGCATTAACCTTAAATGTTGAGACGACTGTCGTATCATCAAGCCTCGCAGTTTTAGATGACACACAAAACCTCCATGTAATTTAGTTTATCTATTTAATATGAGTTTCCTTGTTCTTCTGTTATTCAGAACTCTATTATTGTCTCCCATTGATTTTTTATTTTGCTTCTTGATTATTATCAATGTGGATTTTTGCTCACCACTAGGACAAGCAAGACCCCTTTTCGGAACAATACTAACTAAATCCTCGCCGCTAGATGGGGGCTTCATTCATTCCATTCCTGACCCGGTTGGAGACTGGAAGCAGGCTGTGGATTTTCATTTTCACTAACTAAATCGATTTTTCAAATATTGATTTAGATAGCACTTCATAAAAAGGGAGGTTCGTTACTCCTGTGGGGGTCCGGAAGGGGACACCCAGAGCCCGCTGATGAGCCAGCTTGGTGTTCCTAGGCGAAGCCCAACACAAGACACGGCATAAACCTAGAAAAATTGCCGAGTTTTAATTCTTTGGCCGTAAAGCCATCATACCATCTCTTTAATCAGAATCTTACTCACACTAGTGTGTACCGGCTAAAACAAATAACAAGCACTCTGATTTGAAGTATCCTGACAGGGGCGCAAATTCAATGCTTGCCATGGGCGACTGGATACGCCTCTGCCCTTCCCTCTCCCCCAATTAGAAAGACGTCATCGCCTTTGACCAACACCAAACATTTCAGGATATTTGAGGACGTAAATACTGTAATATCTTGTATACCTCCTGAATTTTCCTTGACACTGGACACCCTGTTAATATTCTATAAACTAGTCCCTAGGTCATATACACTATCATAATTGAGCACTTGTATGAGGGTGATTCAAAGAATAAGTTAGGATGTCAACATGGCTACTCCTCAAGCTAGTGGAAGAATTGCTTTGCAGTTGGTCACCTGTTCAAACCTGGATAAAATTATTTGTATATTATATACATGTTTTGAAAGGGGGTTAATAGTACCATAACTGAACAATACCTGATGATGTTTGCATGATTAAAGAAATATATATCCAATTAATCTGTTTTCGAAAGATGTTTAATCCATGCAATTTTTTCCAGATTAGTACGCGACTGATTGAAAAGCAATTTTTTCATTACATTTTGAAGGCAACACTTAAAATGGTTTCTAAAATTGCTATATTCCTGAGGCTGTAACATGGACTGAAGTAATTAGATCTCCAACTTTTAACAGACTTCTTATGAATGTGCTGTCCTTAATTTCATTATTGTATAGTTTGATTGTTAACGTTAGTCTATTGTGTAAAATAAAGATAAATCTTTGTATAATACTGTCAATACGGAACCTGAAAATGAATGTTATTTCTAATAAGTCTATTGTGTATTAGACAAGCCTGATGTTCCACCTTCTCAATACTTATAATGTAGGATTAATGCCTACATTCCGTGTATGTTACAGAGCTCTCTCCCTCCTTCTTCAGTGGATTTCAAATAATTAACAAATACATGGCTATGATGCTTCTCATTACGGTCCACATTGACGTCTTTTATACTACTTTTATTCCACTTTACAAGTTAGTCCGACTCGTTGCGTAGTGGCTAGCACACATGGCTGCCACTACAGAGGCCCAGGTTCAATTCCCGGCGCTGCCAAGAAATTTAATTCAGGTCTGAGGACTGGAAGAGGGTACACTCGGCCTCATGAGGCAAAACTGAGAAAAGGCTGTTTTGATTCACACCTCAGCCATCCTGGGAGTGGTTTTTCCGTGGTTTACCAATTCTATTCCAGGCGAATGATGGGATGACTCTGAGGTGGGAATCGAACCCATCTCTTCCCAGTTCTGCCTCTCCACTGACATCCAAAAATGCTCATCAGTCATCACTAGACAACGTAGCTGGTATCACGACTAGTGGGACGTGTGTTGACGACCACATGAACTCACCTGAATCAAGCATTGCTTCCACTTACTTCTGCCGGGCTTGTCTCCTACACCTTTCCTATCAATCTCCCTTGGTCAACTTTCGCTCTCTTCCGATTCCGGCGGTATTAGGGTATCCAAGGCCAAGGGTGTCTTCATTTTCCTGCTTTAATTGGCCCTCACCTATTCTTTCCCGATACCCTCATTCTTCGAGGGTTCAGACATCATCTTGTTTATCATGGTATCTTCTGCCTTCTGCTCAAGGCTCTAAATGAGGCAGAGTGTATGTAGCCCACCATGCATGGTGCATCCTGGATAGCACTACACCCACAAGGTCTCACTGCTGGTGGGTTGAAGAGTTTGCAACCCTTTATGTCCCTTTTAACTACTGAGGCTTTTAGAGATGCCAGGGTGCAGGAATGTTCCCTATGAAGGCTTCATAGGGAGGTTAAGGCTGCTTGAGCTTTTAGTTCTCCCAGTCAAGTGGTGCAGTTGCACCTAATATAAAGGGAGGTAGCGCGCAGTTCATTACTCCTGTGGGGGGTCCGGGCGGGGACACCAAGAGCCTGCCGATGAGCCAGCTTGGTGTCCTAGGCGAAACCCCACACAAGACACGGCACAAACCTAGAAGAATTGCTGAGCTTTAATTCACTGGCCGTGAAAGCCAATATACCAAAATCTGTGATTAATTATTATTTATTATGATTCTTCTTCTTCTTCTGGCACTACAGCCCAGTGTGAGCTTTGGCCTCCCCAACCACAGATTTCCATCGACCTCGATCTTGGACAGCTGTTCTCCAGGGTCGTACGTTCATTGTTTGCAAGTCCACCTCCACTTCATCTTTCCATCGATTCCTTGCTCTTTCCATTCTGGCTTCATATATAATCTTTGGTGTTCTTTTGTCTTCCATCCTTTCAATGTGGCCCAGCCATTGTAGTCTTTGTGATTTTATATCGAACAATGTCTTTCCTTTTGAGGATTCCATCTCTTTCCCTATTAGTTCGTATCCTCCATTCTCCTCTATCCAATACCTTACCCATCGGCGCTACAGCTCTTGTAGAGCCCGGGCCTTCTCAATCACACCAGTCCACGCTTTACGGTCCAAGGCGAGCCGTCTCCACCCACGAACTCTTAGTTGGCGTAGATCATCCTCTACTTTGTCCAGCCACCTTTTATGTGGTCGACCCTGCCGTCTCCTTCCTTCCGGATGTCGATGAAATATCTGGCTAGCCGCCCGTTTCTCCTCCATTCTTTCTAAGTGTCCTGCCCATCGTAGTCTTCCTCTTCTTACTTCCACTGATAGGTTCCTCATACAGGCTATATATCTCTTGATTATATCGTGCTCGCCAGTTTCCATTTTCTTGGACGGGTCCATATATTCTTCTAAGAATTTTTTTTTCCCCACGTATCCAATGCTTCCTCTCCTCTTTTGGTGAGTACCCACGTTTCACTACCATGGGCAACAACTGGTCTAATTATTGTACGATATATTCTCTTTTTGATCTTTCGAGAGATCATGCGTGTCGCAAGTACATTCAGGAGGCTAAAATAATAAAATAATAACATTGATTTCCTTCCTCTATCCTCTATTCTCCATATTATTTTCCTCTCAAACACCCTAAGTTTATTGCAATCCTGAACCAACATATTCCATGTTTCTGAGCCAGAAGTTAACACTGGTCTGATCAAGGGCTTGTAAAATTTGAGTTTTGTTTTATGTGACAACAATTGCTTCACGATATGTTACTGAAATATGTCCACAAGATGGGTACCGAGAAACCCGACCCTGGAGCAGGCTGTGCGACAATTCCTTGCAATGCAGAACACAGAGTTCTACTGGAGTAGTTTCTTCAAACTGATTGGACGCTACGACAGGTGTCTCAGGCTGTGTCCCAATAGTACAGTTTCAGCCGTAGTGAACTAGATAGTCGACTACTTCACCGGATGTGACGTCAGAAGTCGTGATCCAATACTGCTTAGCACATAGCAATCAAGTATGTAGCATCTAGTGAACGAAAGTGCATGCTAGATTGTCGACTACGTCAAGGAAGTTATAGAAATTGTAGCTTATCGGAATTGTAGGTTATGTAAATTGTAGGTTGTCTTTGACTTAAACCAAACTCAAACCATAATTGGGCTCGGCTAAAAAGTGATCTTCTTGGCGCATCCATGATCGTATAATTCGGGTATTGTTTATTTAAAACAGCTGATGACAGGGCAAAGAGTTTACAAGGAGTAGCAGATCACCGCCATCTTGAGTGTTGGTTTGGCACCAGCATGTAAGTCCAGTGCGTTTCAGAACACAAGTCTATGAAGGAGGCTGTGATCAAGCAGACATGTCCCAAATCTACGTAGTGCATAGCACATAGCACATAGTAGCTAGCAGCTAGTTAATAGCAGACAACTTGAGTATTGGGACACAGCCTCAATGTTGGTGATGACTATGTCGAAAAAAAATTGCAAGGTGTATAGTTAATGATGCCATGATGCAACAAAGGGTCCCTGGGAAGAAAAAAAGCAATCTAATTTTCGGAACTTCCCTTGTATATAAATTTTAGGGCCCCTTCAGACGAGGCCACTTAGCAGAGCTTCTCTGAAGCACTTCCGTTCATAAATATTGAGGATAAACGAGAGTGTTCACACACAGCCACCGCCACAGAAGAGTGGCGCAGCAGACGCTCTGTGTAGTTGACTTCGCCGCTGGTGGCGGCCACAAAAAGTAGCGCTTCTCTTCGTGAAACCAGGAACTATATTGTTGATTTCAGACAAGGCTGCAGCCATGCCACTAATTTAGTGGCGCAAACGTAGCGCTACTATCGGCTCACTACATGGTCGTGTATTTTGCTATTCCCAGGTTCCTATTATTTCATTTTTGCTGCGGGCTCGGGCCTGAATTTCTTGCCTTGGTTTTTTTGTACTCTTACCGAATATTCTTGCTGATACCATATAAAAACTCTTGAAATGAATGAATATTTGGACATGCGAAAGTACGCAAAGAACTTTTCGTCATGCTGTTGTAGATCATCGAATAAGGTATAGAACAGTCCTCGATTCAGTCTTTCCAAAAACCAATGGATGAACCCAGAATCTTCTCGTTTTCCGTTGAAGTTTCTTTCTCCTCCGTATGAGGAGCTTGGCAAGAATAAGATCTTCTACGTCCATGTTTACTGGAAAACTGACGAGTTCTCCACCCGGATATCCAACACTAGCAGGGCCACCAACGCTTGGTAGAAGCGCTACTAATGCTTGTAAGAATTCATCGGTGATGCTACCAACGCGCCACGAAGCAGCGCTGCTAAATGGCCTCGTCTGAAGGGGCACTTTCATGAAATTTACCGTATTTGATCGCATATATCTCGCCACCGCTTATATCTCGCATTAATTTCTGACGCCTGCATATAGATGATCGTAGTAATTTTAAAACATGTCTTGCCCGCAATGTTATTGTTCATTTTTGCGGCAGTGCTTTTGTTTCTTTCACGGTGTTTGTTGTCAGTCTGTTGCATTGTCGACACGCAGGCCTACCAGTATTGTCTCACGTTCGATTTTTGTTTCTCAGTTATGTGTGATTGTTTGGTTATGTAAAAACTATGAAGTTATACGGCTGGATTTAAACTTAGTGATCAAATACGCAGACGACGATGGTAATAGAGCTGCCGGCCGAGAATTCATTGTGAATGAATTTGATATTCGCTACTGGCGTCAACAGAAAGACGCGCTAGAAACCAATAACCAAACCCGTAAGGTGTTTTCAAATGTGGCGACGCAGTAAAACAGCAATACGGGTGTGATAGTCAGCTGTTTTGTTGGTGTTCCACACGCTAAATAAGTAATTGTTAGGTTAGAACACTTCGCGATCTGGTATTGTTAGCCACGATAAGCTGACGACAGAAGACAAAATAAAGAAGGCCGTCAGTTGAACTCTTGCATGATTGGATATAGGGGTATGGGTTAAGAGCTTCTTGAAGACTGGCATCGTAAATGCATTGGACGGAAGTTAGGATGATGCACGCGAGAGTAGGTCGGAGATTGGCAGCAGCGACGGCAGTTGACAATTCCAATCGTCTAGTTTCAATAAAGCAAATTTTAAGTTTTTTCGGGATGAAGGTATTTCCCTCACAAATCCCCACATATACCGAAGATTTTCACACTTATTTTCGGTCAGAAAAGTGCGAGTTATATGAGAGCAAATACGGTATTTCAGGTTGTTTTTTTTTTGTCCACATATTCCAGTAATTGGAATTATTGTGTGTTGACCAACTGAAAGCTAGAATATCAATTGTTAATATGGCAACACTGAAAAATGGCATCAAAGCTATCTTTAACTTCAGGATTAACGAACGCTCCAGGTTTGTATCCCACTTTTTGAACAATTCTCGCAAGAGATAGAAGTGACAAGCATAACTTATTCTTTGAATCACTTACGTAGTGAAGACAAACACACACACACACAAACTTAGAAAATATAACATTTGAAAGAAGCCATTTTACACTACCAATACAAGTGATTTCTTAAGATGGCACTAACAAAATTCCAGAATAAACATTTTGTACCACAATAATTTATTTTAGGATTGTTTCACGAAAGTGAAATCTATGATGGAATCAATTAGTTTCATGCAGATTTTGATTTGAGGCTCACCTACAGAGTTCATGTTGAACATTCCAGCAAAATTTGAACTTAGCATTATAATGCTGTGACAACCAGGTCAGATTACATCACTCAAACCAATGGAGTCTTGCAAGGAGATCCATTAAGCCCACTACTCTTTAATGTAATCACTTCAGATATTGTTAAAATAATACCTCGGAACTCCCCAGTAGTACTATACATGTATGCTGATGACATGGTTCTAGGAGCTAGTAATAAAGAAGAACTACAATCAACAATAAATAAATTGGAGGAATGAGCAACAGAAAATGATTTTACTATTAACAATAACAAGACTGTACAAATGATTTTTAGAAAGGGAGGAAGATTAGCCAAATCAGATAACATACTTATTGGAAAAGAAAAATTGGAAATTGTCAACCACTTCAAATATTTAGGAATAAGTCTACAATCCACCAGAACGTCATTTAGATTACATATAAAGGAAAGAGCAATAACAGCTATTCGTATTATTCAAGATATCACCAAACCAGAACTACTGAATATTAAAACAACTATGTTCTTATTTCACGCAAAAATTGCACCGATCGCAACATATGGACTACATTTAATATGGACACATCTTAAAGGCAGAGACCTTGAAGTATTAGATCGAGCAAAAGCAAGTTTTTTTGAAAAGGACACTTGCTGTTTCAAAATTCACTCCCACACCATTAATATTTGAACTTACAAAGGAAACTTTCTTCATTGAGGAACTTAGAGTAAAATTGCAACTACCAACAACACCAGCCTCAGAAAAAAACACCTAATTGATAGGAGGGAGAAGCGGGAAAATATCTGGGAAGAATTCTACAGCAGTGACACAATGATAAATAAGGAATGGACTCAAACCAACTACACCCTCAGGCACACGGTGACTCGTTTCGCTGTACATGGGTTCCATCATCTGATATGCAAAGTAAAGTCTTTTCATTCACAGGACGAACACTGCTTTTGTGAACACTGTGATAAGCAATGCGGGAGATATAGTGAAGGAAATTAAAATGTATTTATATACTGTATATATTGGCCATTGGCTGTAATAAATCTATTAATTAATAATGCTGTTGTGGGTTCAACGTCCCTTTCAACTACAGTGGCATTTTGAGACACTGGGATGCCAGTGTTTTGCCAGTAAATCTACTGACACTCTCAAATGCCAACTAGTTATGCCGGGATTCAATACATTGAGACAGATAAAAAGTGGATGGTTAATTCTCAAAAGCGAACTGTAACACAATGGGTTTTGTAGTCCATATGCCAAAGCAATAACGGAAGAAATAGTGATGAGAGTGAAAGATATATATGAGGGAAGCAGAAGCTGTGTGAAAGTCTGTATGGAAAGAACAGAATGGTTTGAGTTGACTAATGGTCTAAAGCAGGGAAGTGCCCTCTCGCCCTTGCTCTTTGTAATGGTGATGGATGAAGTGATGCAAAAGGTAGCACAGCAAATTGGGGAGGAAAATATGAAGGCAATGTTGTTTGCAGATGACTTGATGATCTGGGGAAACAAGGAAAGAGATGTACCGGAGCAACTCAATGCATGGGAGGAAGTAGCGTCATCCTATGGAATGAAGATTTCGACGCAAAAGAGTGAAGTGGTGATAACAACACGTGAGAATGACAGAGTATACTCTGTGATAAAGTTAGGCGGAGAGCAGTTGACGAGAGTGCAGAGCTTCAAGTATCTGGGAAATGTCATTGAAGAAAATGGGGGAAATGCCTTGGAATTAGATTAAAGAGGAAGGTGTGCTGATGGATTCTTCAAGAGTGTTAGAGGCCTGATATGGAGCAAGGATGTGCCACAGAAATGTAAAGGGATCATGTACAAGACTTACTTTGTGCCGATCCTAACGTATGGATCAGAAACTTGGGTGATGAGGGAGAGAGATAAAAGCAGAATACAACCAGTGGAAATGAAGTTTCAGAGGAGTCGTATAGGTGTAATCAGAATGGACAGAGTCAGAGAAATATTAAAGGAAGAACCCCTACAGAATAGGATTGAAAAATCAAGGCTACAGTGGTATGGACACGTGAAAAGAATGGGAGAAGAGAGAATACCACGGAAAATATTGGAAATGGAGTGGAAGAAAAAGAGACCTAGAGGAAGACCAAGGGATAGGTGGATAAAGGGGGTGAAGAAACGTGTCGAGAGAAAAGGAGTTAATTGGACAACAGTGACAGAAGAGAAGTGGTGGATGGACAGAAAACTATGGAGAGGCTTCTGCTCCAAGCAGACCCAATCTGCGGTTGGAAACTGCTCTAGTTGATGATGATGATGATGATGATGATGTATGTATAGTAATTTAAAGTGTCATTTTCAAATAAGGTTATGTTAAATTGTAAAATCAGTGTTTTTCAGTTCACCTTCAGAGTATTATCGACAAAAGGATTCGTCACCAATTCTACCACGCGGTGGCGCTAATGACGAAATGGTTCGTCGTTACGCGCACGCCCTTTTAGTTCCACATTCTAGCTGTTTGAGGCAATGTTATTTGAAAGTAGACTTATCTGCTCTTTGGTGATAGTCTATAGAACCTTTACTTTGAATTTTTTAATCTCTACTAGGGGATTGTGCGACAAATCTCGCATGTTCATTAACCAACCACCCGCCTGGCTTTAACTGTTATGTGGGCTTCTATAAATATGTTTATTTGTTTAAATGAATTGTCGATATTTATGAAATCAGAGTGCAATTCGTCACTGCTGAAGATAATTCCGTTTGAATCTTCTTTTCAATGCACAATGGGTTGTGTGCACCCCATGCGTACAGACTACCTGCCTGGCTCTAGTGTTATGCGGGCTGGACGCGACACAGTTCTGCCAGGGGCTCTCGTCTTGTTTATTTGTTTAAACACACTTTATAAACAAATAAATATATTTCTGTTGACTTTTCAAGAAATCCAAGATTTTTCCTGTACTATTGAGACGATTTGGAAGATTTTGGTACAAACCACACCTTCTAACTCCCTCTGGTTCAGGAGCTTGAGTTTATTGTCGGATGAACTTAGCGTATTAAACAGGGTGATTCTTATTGAAAATGAAAATCCACAGCCTGCTTCCAGTCTCCGACCGGGTCAGGAATGGAATGAATGAAGCCCCCACCTAGCGGCGAGGATATGGGCTGTGCCGGCTGCCGAGGCCTGTCACACTCCTCTGGGGCAATGATTAAATGAATGACAGATGAAATGAAATGATATTGGAGAGTGTTGCTGGAATGAAATTTTGACAGGGAAAACCGGAGTACCCTGAGAAAAACCTGTCTGCCTCCGTTTTGTCCAGCACAGATCTCACATGGAGTGACCGGGATTTGAACCACGGACCCAGCGGTGAGAGGCCGGCGTGCTGCCGCCTAAGCCAAGGAGGCTTGCAGGGTGATTCTTATTAACATTTAAAACTCTCTGTAGCGACGTAGATGGCATTGAGACGAGTAATTTGATATAGGACACTTAGGGTTGCAAGTGTCCGGAAATACCTTGAAAGTGAACCACAACTGTTAAACATATGACATCATCAGGTGACGGCTACGCTTGAGCGGTCAGGCCCGTGCTCCCTTACGCACACCAAAGCATCCAAAGCAAACGTTGAATGTCATATCACTCTGGTTCCGAGTCTGCGTGTGCGAGTTGGGCGCGTAGGATTTGAGGTTCAAATCCGGGGCCTATCTATCAGCTTTCTTTGTTCTCTCTCTTCTCCTTTCAGGTGGAAGCTGGCTGAACCTTGGCTGATAGCATGATGTGTGAGGTCAAGATTCCTTGACATGGTGATGCTGTTGATTGGAAGTAGTTTTCAGGCAAGATGGATGCTAATTATTTTATGTAATGCAATGTTGATTGGAATTGAAGCTAATTGTTTTGCCATGTTGCATGGGACTCAGTGGATGGACAATGTGAATGTTGTTGTGAATTGAAGCTAATTGATAATTGCCATGCTGAATTGGAGCCAGGTGATTATGTTTTTGTGGGAATGAAATACTGATAGTATGGAAGCTTGTTGGATATTGAATAATAAAGAATCGAGTGGACGAATAATAAGCTTTGTGAGGGGTAATTTTATTAAGGGGGACGGTTGTGGATACTGGACTACAGATGCAGGTAATGGAAGCTTGCCTTTAGTGATAAATAGTGGATTTTTTGTGAATCCAGTATCCTGTTCTTTGTGTGGTATCATTCAAGCAAGTATATTGCCCTACGAACCTGAGGTGGCAAGCTTTATAAATATTACAGTATTTATTTTTGTTTTGAGGTTACTAATCATGGCCACCTATTGCTGGGGCACCACGGAGAGTCTTGTGCTTTGAGAAAGATTCTTTGTGGGTCCAGCAATGGGTGGCATGTGGCTTTGATCTAAGGGCAAGGCAACCATGTGGATGTGTTATTTGAGAGATTGATAGTTTATGCCATGCCGAATGGAGGTGATAGATATGCTTGGAGAATTGTGAGGTTATCTGGTATGGCAATTGGTTTTGAGGAAGAATTATTATAGAGAACATCTAGTAATAAGGACAGAAGCAGTAATAAGGACAGAAGCAGAAGTTTAATATAACGCAAGAAGAAAAGAAAGGAGCAGAAGAATACTAAGAATTGTGTGAGGGGTAGACTATGAAGATAATTGTGGATACTGAACAAGAGATGCAGCCAGGTAAAGGAAGATTGCTTACATGTTGACAAACAGGTATTGATAGTTTTTGATTGCCAGAGAACTACCAGAAAAGAAGAAAAGGAAGGAGCAAAAGAATATTAAGCTTTGTGAGTGATAATTTCATTATGAAGATAGTTGTGCATTCTGTGTAAGAGATGTAGGTTTATTTATTTAGCATAGGGCTACATCACAAAATGTACGGTTAAATAATATTACAATCATAAAGATAATTATAACAGACTACAAACTAATATCAAGTCCATGAATATAGTCTAGAGATCCCTCCGTCATCACCAGGAACTCTGATTGGTTGCCAGCGAAAGCTCTCGAGGGACATTCGTGCACAACATGGAAGACCGTCGGCTTTTCAGCACCACAGTCACAGCTTGGAGACTCTCTTTTCTTCCACTTGTACATAAGGTCTGCACATCTTCCAGTGTTGGTTCTTATTCTATTAAGTACTGACCAGTCCTTGCGTGGTAATTCAAAACCGGGTGGCTTCGTTGATATGTACGGCATCCTCAATTGCTCTGCTGTTGCGTTAGTCTGTCATGATTGCCTCCAGCAGTCATCAGTATTAAAGTTGTTGGCATCAAAAGTTCTTGCGGTTTCAAGGGGTGGATGACGAGAGCTAAGCCTTCCTCTTCCGATGTTTGGTATGTCTTCATGCACAGCAAGGTGTGGATTTTTGTACAGCTTTTTGTACTCGCGTAATAGTGCATTTTTCCGACGCAGAGATGGAGGTTGTATGTGGCTAAGTATGGGTAGCCAGAAAGTCGGCGTGGGTCTGATTGTGCCAGTTATAAGGCGCATTGTATAGTTAAGCTGAGTGTCGATAAGCTTAGTGTGTGTGCTGTTTAGCCAAGCTTGCAAGCAATATTCGGCAACTGGGTAAACCGGACCCAGAGCTGAGGAGAGATGTAGGTAAATGGAAGTGACAAACCAGTATTGATAGTTTTTGATTGCCAGAGAAAAAAACAGAAAAGAAGAATTTGCATGTTGGAGAAGAATTGTTATGTATATAGTCAAAGTTATTAATAAATGTGTATATTAGTGAAGTCCGTGTACTGTACCTTGAGTGATTCGTTTAGCGAGGAAGCTAGCTTCGATATTATATATATTACAATGACGCACCAACGTGTGGCTAGATGAAGGAAGTACCAATAACGATAACAACTATAAATACCAGTATCAGAATATATTTATTACAATGGCGCCCAACGTGAAAGCTCGAACAATTCAATGAATCACACAAAGACAGGAGTAGGGATGGGGGAAAATAGAAGAAATATGGAAGTTGAGATGATGGCAATGTTGAAGACGCTTCTGCTCCGATATGAGAGGAGGAATAAGATGGAGGAGAGGATGACAAGCCAGATGAATAGCATGGAAGAGAGGATGAGCAGCCGGATGGATGGTATGGAGGTGAGAATGTCTGAGAAGCTTGACAAGGTCAAAGAGCAGGTGGCTAGCATAAGCATCGTAGAAGAGAAAGTTGAGATGGTAGAATCTGAGTGTGTGGCTGTGGAGGAGGAGAAAGAGAAGAAGGAGCAGGAGGAGGAGAAGGGGAAGTTGGAAGAGCAGAGAGTGGAGATCATATGCATCGTAGAAGAGAAAGTTGAGATAGTAGAATCTGAGAGTGTGTCTGTAAAGGAGGGGGAAGAGGAGGAGATCTATGATGTACGTGATGCTAGGGGGCGTAAGAAAAATAATCAAGAAGTGGAAAAGATAAGGCGAGGTTGTAGAGGTATATATCGGAGAGACCGTAGCAGGCGAAGAAGAGGGTGCAGTTGCGGAGGTAGACACAGAGGTCGCCGCCGACGTAACAGAAGAGGACGTTTTGATGAGAATAGAGAAGGTGGATATCGAAGGCGTGATAATGATGAAAATAGTACTGGGGATACTTACCATTCTAGAAGAAATGATAGAGCTAGGTACAGAAGAGCAGTAGGAGTTCGTTATGTTAGAGCAAGTATGAGATATGTAGCCCAATACTGTAATGCATTTAATGATGCAGATGCTGATGGAAAGACAATGAGCCTTTAGATATTGATATCTTTGATAAAGTTGATACTAAGAGAAGAGTGAAGTTGCAAGTTAAAGCTGAGAAGAAGGTTCATAGAGACATTAAATTACGAGAACGAAAGGAAAAGAAACAGGAAAATCATCACAGGGGTGGGGGACGTCAGACAGATGAAGATAAGAGAGTGAAGGATCAGAAGAAGAAAAAGGAGAAGAAGATAAAAGGGACAAAAGGAAAGAGCAAAGAAAATATAAGAAGAAAGGAACTGTTGAGTAAGATAAGGCAGTTGGGGAAAATGAGGAAGAGAAGGAAAGGGAAGCAGGAAGGGAAGGTCAATAAAAAGAAGGGAAAGGACAAGAAGGAGAAACAGAAGAAATGGAAGAGCAAGGAGGAAGACTCAGCCAGATATCCACAGGAGGAAATTTCAGCTAGTTGCTGTTGCAGCAATGTTTGTTGCTAGTAAATATGAAGAAATGTGTGCCTGTTCCTCTATCGGGCGCGTCCCAGGTGGCGGATAGGGGGGCTCGCCGGACTTGTCCGGAGGGTTTGAGGGAAATAAAATACCTCTCGCGGACCAAAAACAGGCCCCTTGCCAGGGTTATGGTGAAGCTACGTTAGGCCTAGCAAGCCAGTAGTGGATATGAAACTGCTTTTAAAACGGGAACGGGCCTCGGAAAGGACAGATCTAAAGGAAGCAGACCTGGCTATGGAAATGGACTACGAATCGGAACTTTGAATATAACAACATTGACGGGAAGAGTGGAGGAGATTGTGGATATGATGGAGAGGAGAAAACTGGATGTACTCGGACTGGCAGAGACTAGATGGAGAGGGGAAGGACGAAAAGAACTGAGAAATGGCTTGCAGCTATACTGGATAGGAAATGAGGAGGGGAAGAGAAATGGAGTGGGAATGGTGGTGAGAGAAGGGCTGAGGGAGGAAGTAAAGAGGGTAAGTGATAGAATAATTAGAGCCAGAATCACAGTGAAAGGTAGAAACCTGGACATTCTGCAAGTCTATGCACCACAGGTGGGATGCACAGAAGGCGAGAAGGACGAGTTTGAAGAGGAGTTGCAGAAGCAGTTAGCGGGGAGAGACCTGATAGTCATGGGAGACCTAAATGCCCATGTCGGAACTGATAGAAGAGGTTTTGAGGAAGTGATTGGTGGTGAAGGATGGGGAAACAGGAATAAGGAAGAAGAGAGATTGTTGGAACTGTGCAAGATAAATGGGCTAATGGTTGGAAACACATGGTACAAGAAGAGAGAGAGCCATAAAATTACTTGGTACAGCAGGGATTTGACTAGGAAATCAGTGGTGGACTATATTCTATGCGGGAAGGAGACAAAGAAGAGTATCACGGATATAAGGGTAATACCTTCAGAAGCCCTGGACAGTGACCACCGTCTGCTGGTCGCCAAGGTGAGAGGACTGAAGGAAAAGAGGAGAACTGAGAACCAAGAAAGAAGAATAAGGACATGGAAGCTGAAGGAGGATGGAAATAAGGAGAAGTTCCAGATATTAGTGAGGAACAAATTACCGAAGGATGATCCGAAAACAGGTGAAGAAGAATGGAATAGGTTCAAGGACGTGTTGGTAGAAGCAGCGGAAGTCGTGTGTGGCAGAACTAGTGGAAAGAAAAGGTGGAAGGAAACACCATGGTGGAACCCCAGAACTAAGGAAGCAGTTAAAAAGAAAAATGAAGCATTCAGGAAATGGTTCCAACAGAGGACAGACAGAACAAGAGAAGAATACCAAGAGCGGAAGAAAGAAGCAGGAGAAGTAGTGAAGGAAGAGAAAAAGAAATGGCTGGAGAAATGGACAGAAATGATGGAGGAGGACTGTGATGGCAGTAAGAAAGTGTTGTATGGAATGA
This sequence comes from Meconema thalassinum, assembly GCA_946902985.2. NCBI lineage: Eukaryota > Metazoa > Arthropoda > Insecta > Orthoptera > Tettigoniidae > Meconema > Meconema thalassinum. The sequence goes on from OX336395.1 coordinate 200,608,113, forward strand.
TAAAGGCAAGGAGAAGAGATACAGGGGAAAATGTCAGAATGGTGGACAGGAATGGAAAGGAGGTCGAAAATATGGAAGAAGTAAAGGTTATCTGGAGAGAATACTTCAAGGAACTCCTAAATCCAACTAAAACCAGCGTAGTGGACATTGTGGAGGAAGAAACAGACAGTGACCAAGACATTTCAGAGAAGGAATTGACATGGAAAGAAGTGGAGGAAGCATTAAGGAAGATGAAAGGGGGAAAGGCACCGGGAATAGACGAAGTGAGTGTGGAGATGGTGAGAGCAGCAGGGGTGATAGGAACCCAGTGGCTCTTTCGAGTAATGAAAGTGATATGGAGGGAGAAGAAAATACCAGAGGACTGGAAAAGAGGGATAATAATACCCATATTTAAAAAGGGAAGTAGGAAGGAATGCAAGAACTACAGGGGAATTACACTCATGTGCCACTGCGCCAAAATATTTGAGAAGGTACTGGAGAGAAGAATTCGGACAGAAGTTGAAGATGGGCTGAGGGAAGAACAGTATGGATTCAGGCCAGGAAGATCAACAGTTGACCTCATCTTTGCAGTAAGACAGCTACAAGAACACCATTATGAATATGGGAAAGATCTGGTGATGACCTTCTTGGATATTGAGAAAGCATATGATAGTATTAATAGAAACAAGGTATGGGAAGCAATGAGAGCAAAAGCAGTGAACAAGGAGACAGTGGCAAGAGTGAAAGCAATGTACGAGGGAAGCAAAAGCTGTGTAAAGGTGGGAAGAGAGAGAACGGAATGGTTTCAACTGGAGAGTGGTCTGAAACAGGGAAGTGCCCTCTCACCCCTGTTATTTATAGTGGTGATGGATGAAATCATACGAAAAGTGGTAAATAGCATTGGGGAAAGGAAAATGAAGGCAATGTTGTTTGCTGATGACCTTCTGGTATGGGGAGAGGATGAGCAAGAAGTACAAGAGCAATTAGATGAGTGGGAGAAGGTAGTGTTATCATATGGGATGAAGTTCTTAGCACAAAAGAGTGAAGTGGTCATCACAACGAGGAAGAAGAACAGACTGGATATGGGCATAACACTTGGAGGACAGCAGTTGCAGAAAGTAGAATGCTTCAAGTACTTGGGAAGCATAATTGAAGAAAAGGGAGGCAATAGGATGGAAATAAATGAGAGGGGAAGGTGTGCAGATGGATTTTTCAAGAGTGTTAGGGGGATGATATGGAATAAAGATGTACCACAAAAATGTAAAGGAATCATCTACAAGACCTACTTTGTGCCAATTTTGACATATGGTTCAGAAACATGGGTGATGAAGGAAAGGGACAAGAATAAAATACGAGCAGTGGAGATGAAGTTCCAGAGGAGTAGGGTAGGAGTGACAAGAATGAACAGAGTAAGGAATGAGAGAGTCAGGGAGATGGTAAGAGAGGAACCATTGCAAAATAGAATAGAGCGATCTAGGCTACAATGGTATGGACATTTGAGGAGGATGCAAGAGGAGAGGATACCGAAGAAGATGTTTGGAATGGAAATGACGGGAAGGAGGCCAAGGGGAAGACCAAGGGACAGATGGACAAAAGGAGTTAAGAAGAGTGTGGAGGAAAGAGGAGTGTGCTGGGACACAGTAAATGACGAGAGATGGTGGATGGACAGGAAACGATGGAGAGGCTTATGTTCCAAGCAGACCCGACCAGCGGTTGGAAACTGCTCAAGATGATGATGATGGTGTTCCCCTGATATTTCGGACTTAGTGTACATAGCAGACAATCCATTTAGCAAAGCTTGTATTTTGGATATGGAAACAAGAATTATTGGAGCTCTTGATTTTTGATTTGGTCGCCCGTTGGCACCTCATTTCTTACGTTGCTATACCAAGGCTGCAAATGCCTTACCAAGACAACATGTAATGGCCAAGTACTTCATGGAATTGGGCTTGATCGATTATCATATGTGCCATATCCTTCCTTCACAAGTTGCTGCAGCTGCCCTCTACCTTGTCCTACCGTTATCTACACTAGCCGAAGAGATAATTTGGACCGACACCTTGATACATTATTCCCAATACACTTACAAAGACATTGCTCCTGTAGTAAAGAAGATGGCTAACATAATTATTCATGCTGAAAGTAAACAGTTTCAGGCTGTTCGTAAGAAATACACAAACGACAAGCTTCTGAAAATCGGCTGTGCTCCAGAATTGAAGTCTTCCTTGCTTCAGAAACTGGCACAATCGTGAACCATTTCCAGACTTCTTAAGACTGAGTATTCCTTGTTCACAATGATTAAGTGGTGATCATTAAACAATACTTGTATTTTATTCTATTTTTGTTTTAGTCTGTGCATGTTTGATGTATTCATAAGCTTCCGTGGCTTAGGCGGCAGCACGCCGGCCTCTCACCGCTGGATCCGTGGTTCAAATCCCGGTCACTGGACAAAACGGAGGCAGACAGGTTTTTCTCCGGGTACTCTGGTTTTCCCTGTCAAAATTTCATTCCAGCAACACTCTCCACTATCATTTCATTTGTCAATCATTTAATCATTGCCCCAGAGGAGTGCGTCAGACCTCGGCAGCCGGCACAGTCCATTTCCTCGCCGCTAGATGGGGGCTTCATTCATTCCATTCCTGACCCGGTCGGAGACTGGAAGCAGGCTGTGGATTTTCATTTTTCATGTATTCCTTTTAATTTATGTATTTGGGTCGAGGGTTGAGAATGAATCTCTAACCTTCAGTTAGAAATTCATTCTCAAGGGGGCGTTTCTGTAACCGAAACATTAGTAGGTTATAGAGCTTGCTTTTAGTTTCTCTCTGTTGGTGGTATTTATTTTTGTTTTGAGGTTACCTACCATGGCCACCTATTGCTGGGACACCATTGAGAGTCTTGTGCTTTGATAGAGATTCTTTGTGGGTCCAGCAGTGATTGGCAGGTGGCTTTGATCTAAGGGCAAGGTAACCATGGGGATGTGTTATTTGAGAGATCGATAGTTTATGCCATGCGGAATGGAGGTGATTGATAGATAGTTTATGCTTGGAGAATTGTGAGGTTATCTGGTAATAATAATAATATCGTATGGCCTCGGGTGCTGGATGCAAGCTTTGTAATTTGACACCCAGAGGGTAGCTTGCATGTCGAATTTCGTTGTTCCTTGAATCACTATGCAAGTCAAGGAGGTTAGATATCTAAGCTCCTTGAACACTATAGCACTTTCTAGTAGAGAAATAAGGAACTTTATGTTGGCGGAAACTCCCGAGATTAATTTTGCCATTATGAACACGGCCTTGGTGGAACAGGGTAAAGGAAGCAGTTAAAGAAAAACAAATGGCATGGAGAAAGTGGATATGCAGCAAAGATGCAGAGAAATGGCAAAAATATAGAGAAGCCAAGAAGGCATGTCAAAAGATTGTACAAGAAGAAAAAAGGAAAATCTGGGAAAGTTTCACTGAAACTCTAGAGGAGGATATCAAAGGAAGTAAAAAGGTTCTATATGGGCTAGTAAAAAACAGTGTGAAAGGTAGGGAAAACACAAAATTTGTAAAAACTGAAGCGGGACAGATATTGTATGAAAGAGATGGTATATTGAAAAGATGGGAAGAATACTTTTCAAAGCTACTGAATGTTAAACACATTGAACTGGATGAAGAAAGGGAACAAGAAGGAACAATGGAGGAAGAAGAAGAACAAGAAAAGGAGATATCTATGCTAGAAATAGAGGAAGCCATAAAGAAGATGAAGAGTGGCAAAGCACCTGGAGTGGATGAGGTGACCACAGAAATGATAAAAGCAGCAGGACCAGTAGGGTTGCAGTGGCTGTATAGATTATTTAGAATAATTTGGAAGAAGAAAGAGATCCCAGAAGAATGGGGAAAGGGTTTAATTATCCCACTTTTTAAGAAAGGTGACAAAAAGGAATGTAACAATTACAGAGGGATCACCCTTATTGCCCATGTAGCCAAGATCTTTGAGAGAGTATTGGAAGGTAGACTGAGGAGGCAGACAGATGGAGAGATGGAAGAAGAACAGTATGGTTTTAGGAGAGACAGATCAACTTTTGATCTAATCTTTACACTAAGGCATATGATGGAGAAAAGATGGGAGTTTGGAAAAGACATGGTGATGACTTTTATTGATATTGAGAAAGCTTATGACAGTGTGCCTAGACAGGTGGTGTGGGATGTATTAAGAAAAAGGCAAGTTAACAGTGCAGAAGTGCAAATGGTGAAAGCTATGTACAAATATTGTGTCAGTAGCGTAAAGACCACTATAGGAGAAACAGAATGGTTCAAGGTGGAAACGGGTCTCCGTCAAGGAAGTGTATTGTCCCCCTTACTATTCATCATAGTCATGGATGAAATCCACAAGAATGTTAAACAGAGATTGGGACAAGAGGCAATAAAGGCCATGCTGTTTGCAGATGATATAGTGATATGGGGTGAGGATGAAAAGGAAGTACAAAAACAAGTAGATGTATGGAACCAAGAGATTGAGAAGTTTGGGATGAAAGTTAGCACAGAGAAGAGCAAGACAATGGTAATGTCAAGGGGAAGTAAGGAGGGAAGAGAAAAGATAGAAGTGAACGGAAAAATTCTAGAAGTGGTGAAAAGTTTCAAGTACTTGGGAAGTGTGATCACAGAAGATGGAAAGATTACTGAGGAAATTGGAAAGAGAATACAACAAGCGAACAGCTTCTACCAGAGTGTTAGGGGTATTCTGTGGAACCAAGATGTCCCAAAGAAATGTAAGCAGGTATTATATTCAACCTATTATGGACCCGTACTAACATATGCAGCTGGAGCATGGACCACTACAAAAAGAGAGGAGAGTAGAATACAAGCAGCGGAGATGAAATTCCTAAGAGGTATAGAAGGGAAGACCAGAAGAGATAGAATCAGAAACGAGGAGATAAGAAGGAGGACAGGAATCTTGAAGCTGCAGGACAGGATAGAAACAACCAAGTTAAAGTGGTATGGACATATGATGAGAATGGGAGAGGAGAGAGTGCCAAAGAAAGCTTTTCTGGAAAAGGTTTCGGGGAAGAGACCGCGCGGAAGGCCCCGAAAGAGATGGGCAGATACAGTGTGGAAGTGCGTGGAGAAGAAGGGAGGAAAACCTGAAGATGTACTTAAAGGGGGAGAGGAGTGGTGGAGAGACAGGCAACGTTGGAGGTCCTTGATTCACAACCCGACCCAGGAAGCTGGAAACGGGAAATGAAGAAGAAGAAGAACACGGCCTACTGAATTCAAATGGGTTCTTTGACATGCCAACATCGTATGAAATGCGTGTCGTATTTTTTCCGCCTTTCAAAAACCACTTACCACGGCCAGGAGCGAACCTGCAATCTTAGGGTTAGTAGACCGACACGCTATCCACTCACCCACCGTGGTATGGCAATTAGTTTTGAGGAAGAATTATTATAGAGAACATCTAGTAATAAGGATATGTGCCATATCCTTCCTTCACAAGTTGCTGCAGCTGCCCTCTACCTTGTCCTACAGTTATGTACACTTGCCGAATAGATAATTTGGACTGACACCTTGGTGCACTATTCCCAACACACTTACAAAGACATTGTTTCTATAGTAAAGAAGATGGCTAAAATAATTATTCATGCTGAAAGTAATCAGTTTCAGGCTGTTCGCAACAAGTACTCAAACGATAAGCTTCTGAAAATCAGCTGTGCTCCAGAATTGAAGTCTTCCTTGCTTCAGAAACTGGCACAATCGTGAACCATTTCCAGACTTCTTAACCCTCTCAGTGCCACGCGCCGATCAGATCGGCTCTCGCTGCTCGCGCCAAAAGTGCCAAAGCCGATTGAATCGGCGCGCTGTTTATCTTATATTTTAAAATTTCTGTAGGCATATGTCCATGATTATTTCACACCGTTGGAAAGTTGAGGTTTCATGCTTGCCTGTGTGGTGTTTGCTTCTTTCCTTAGAAGTCCGTTACACGATAGGATTGAGTTTGTATTCACGCCCTCCGTTACGCGATAGGATTGAGTTTGTATTCACGCCCTCCGTTACGCGATAGGATTGAGTTTGTATTCACGCCCTCCGTATGCACTCCCCCAATCACGCACGTTCCCGCCAAAATTGCGGTGCAGTTGTTTTCTTCTAGTTGACGTTTCCTGCCTACAGATGAATCTAAGAACTTTCTACAGCTGGAAACGTAGATTTTTTCGAATATGACTCTTAGGTGTCCTTACTTTGGGCTCAAAACTGATTTTTTCAAAGAAATTGAATAATTATGAGAATAACCTCAATTAAAAAGGGTTAAATGCAGTATTTACTTTTATGAACATAATGTATGAAAGACTGAGGTATTGGTAAGTAAAAATAATGGTTCTATCGTTGGAAATGTGGTATTTGTGATCTTTTTTTTCGAATAGTCTGCATGACCATTGAAAATGGCTTGGCATCCTTGGCAAGTATTTCAGGAAATGGCTTGGCACTAAGAGGGTTAAGACTGTTCACAATGATTAAGTGGTGTTCATTATAAAATACCGTACTTGTATTTTATTGTATTTTTGTTTTAATGGTGGTGACTCGTAGAAGCCTGTATAATCAAAGAACAGAATAATTGCTCTCCAGTGTTGAGCTGACCAACTGAAAACCAAACCAATAATTGTGTTGATTGGTGACTGTTGGAACATCGAGGTCGTCTCCTCCTAGAGTGATCACAGCTCTCAAGGCGTAAGAAGGGTGGACATGCGGATCTGTCCGTCGCCTGACGCCGTGACACAGGTGGCACTCTGGTTAGCGATGGCCCAGTCTGCGGCTAACACGGGCGAGCGATGTCCTCCCAGCTCCAACAGGCGAGTGAGCCCAGTCGCCCCAAACTGGAAGTGAAATTTATTGTTGGTTTTTGTGATGTATAGCATTTATAAATTCTGAATTTAGCACTTTCAATTTGGGACATATTCTCAGACATAATAGCCTGCTAGCAAGAGTCATCAAAGGGATGTTAGAAGGGAAAAACACAAGAGGAAGACCACCACTTGCATACATTACACAACAGACACGAACACAAAGTCGTATCACGAATTGAAGAGGATGGCGGAGAGTAGGGAAGATTGGCGAGTTGCTGCAAACCAGCCCCAGGGCTGTTAACTTAAGAGAGAGAGCACTTGGAATATTATACCGTATTTACTCACATTTAATACCTGCTTTTTATCCTATTTTTAATGCTCAAAAATAGAGGAGGGGCTTGTTATGTGCATATCTCAAAAATTAATAGCATATCAAGATACTCATTAAATAACCCTACATGCCAACATCCTCAAAAATACTTTTCAAAACAGAACATTTATTATTCAGGTTTAAAATATACAATTATGGACCTTTATACCAGAGTGTGGTTCCAGGAAAGAACTGATCTGGCAAGGGAAGATTATAAGATAAAGAAGAAAGAAGCAAACAAGATTGTCGCAGAGGAGAGGAAGAAGTGGATGGTAAAATGGACAGAGATAATGGAGGAAGACAGCAGAGGAAATAAGAAAGTTCTTTATGGGATGGTCAAAAGTAAGAGAAGAGGTCTGCGAGAGGATGTGGTAAAGATGGACAAAAACGGAAATGAGGTACACAACAAAGAGACAATCAAGACAGTGTGGAAAGAGTACTTTGAAGATTTGCTGAATCCAAATGGTCATAGGGAGGAAGACAATGTATTGGAAGATGGAGAAGACAACACAGGAATGGAAAAGGACCTGACTTGGAGAGAACTGGAAATGGCTATAGACAAGATGAAAGGAGGAAGGGCACCGGGTGTGGATGAAGTGTGTTGAAATGGTGAAGGCAGCAGGGGAGGTTGGGAAACAGTGGCTGTACCGTGTGATAAGGGTGATATGGAAGGAGAAAAATACCCCAGAAGATTGGAAGAAAGGATTAATTGTCCCAATATTTAAGAAAGGAAGCAGAAAGGAGTGCAGAAATTACAGGGGAGTCACACTCATGCCACACTGTGCCAAGATATATGAAAAGATATTAGAAAGTAGAATACGAGCCAAAGTGGAGAGAAAATTGAGAGAGGAGCAGTATGGATTCAGACCTGGAAGATCAACAGTGGATCTCATATTTTCAGTGAGACAGCTCCAGGAACACCACTACGAATTTGGAGAGGATCTGTTGATGGCCTTCCTGGACATCGAAAAGGCCTATGATAGTGTGTGTAGGGAGAAAGTTTGGAAAGCAATGGAAAACATGGGAGTGGAAAAAGAGACTGAAGGCAGAGTGAAGGAGATGTATTGTGGAAGTGTGAGTTGTGTGAAAGTTGCAGGGGAAAGAACAGACTAGTTCAGACAAATGAGTGGCCTGAAACAGGGTAGTGCGCTGTCACCCCTTCTCTTTATTGTGGTTATGGATGAGGTAATGACACGGATAGCAGGAAAGATAGGAGAAGATAAGATGAAAGCAATGGTGTTTGCAGATGATCTCATGGTCTGGGGAAACAAGGAGGAGGAAATTCAGGAGCAACTGAAGGCTTGGGAAGAAACAGTGGGAGAGTACGGATGGAAGTTCAACATCAGTAAATGTGAGATCCTGTTAACGACCAGGAAAAAGGACAGACAAATGAGTGGGATAACACTTGGAGGTGGACAGCTGAAGAAGGTGGAAAGTCTCAAGTACTTGGGAAGTATAGTGGAGGAAAATGGGAGAAATGACAAAGAGATTACGGAACGTGGCAGACAGGCAGAAGCATTTCTGAGAAGCATTAGGAGCTTAGTGTGGAATAAAGATGTCCCACAAAAAAGCAAGGAAGTGTTATACAGAAGCTACTATATCCCGATACTGACCTATGCTTCAGAAACGTGGACAATGAAGAAAAGAGACATAAGCAGAATACAGGCAGGTGAAATGAAGTTCCTGCGAAGTAGGATCGGAGTAACAAGAAGAGACAGGGTGAGGAATGAAAAGGTCAGGGAAATGGTGAAAGAGGAGCCCTTACAAGGTAGGATTGAGACATCAAGACTGACGTGGTATGGACACTTAAAGAGAATGGATGAGAAGAAGATTCCCAAGAGGATACATGAGATGCAGATGCAGAAGAATCGACCAAGGGGAAGACCAAGAGATAGATGGCTGAAAGGAGTGGAGGAATGTGTCAAGAAGAGAGGCGAGGACTGGACCAGAGTGACAGCGGAGAGGTGGTGGGAAGAAAGAACTAAGTGGCGAGGCTTATGTTCCAAACAGACCCAGCCTGGGGCTGGAAACTGCTCAAGATGATGATGATGATGATATACCCAATATTAGTCGGATATAAATCTCCCGCGATCCCGGCAAGTACCGGTATACGTGCGTGGTAGGGTAGGCCTAATTTTGTGTTCTCTATGTCTGAAATAAACTGAAAATACAGCAGAAAAACTTTTACGCTTACTGGTATTAACATTACCGCTCATGGTACTCTTAGAACAAAACTACCATAATTCAAATGATATCGTCACTTTCCCTGACTGTAATTTGACTGAACGACCACTGCCTGAGAAGCATATTGACAGAGACTGAAGAGTACATGATTATGATGATAATTATTGTTTTAAGGGGCCTAACATCTAGGTTATCAGCCCCTAATGGTTTGGGTGATCGTGAAGATGATAATGAAATGGAAACTAACTAAACCTTATATACTAGAAGAAGAAATGGAAAACAAAAGGAGAATAAGGCAAATAAATTACAGGAGGAAAAGAAATGCCCTCAACCCTCGATGAATGCAGATTGAGGGACTTGGAAGGAAGGAGAGCCATGAAAGGCAGATAGGAAAGTGAAAGAGGAGGGGTCCGCCCCAGAGGTAATGGGAAAAAGGGGGAAAACCGGACCCAGCTCGGGAATCCCTCGGGGTCGCCAACTCCCGAACCCACCAGCAGTGAGCCCCTGAGAGTGTAGCAATAACCAGGGTGCACCAGAAGTGGTGGGGCTACATACACCCGGCCTCCTTGAGGGCCTTGAACAGAAGGCAGGAGAGAACATGAAAAGAAAAAGAAGGCTGACCCCTCGCAGAAGGAGGGTATCAGGAAAGATGAGACAAGGGCCAATAAGGCGGGAAAGTGAAAGACTCCCTAGGCCTCGGATACCCTAATACCGTCGGGGTCGGAAAAGAAAAGAGTTGACCAAGGGAGGTCGACAGGAAAGGAGACGGAGAGGAGCCCAACACAAGTAAGTGGAAACAATGCCGGACTCAGCTGGGGTCCCGTGGTCGCCAACCCACGTCCCACTAGATGTGAGCCCCTGGGGGAGTTGAAGAGTAGGAGGGATGTCTGAGTGTGACTGTCTGGCTAGGAATGCGGCCTTGTGGCAGGGGTTTCCGGGTTATTTCTGTTACTACAGCTAGCCCCAAACTTTTTGCAGGGAAGAAACAATGCATATTCTTGTACTGACACAAAGTACCGTAACAGCAATTGGTGCACTCCTGATATTAACAGCATACCTGCCAACCTATGAAACTGAAAAATCGGGAGATTTTGAAGACTATCGATGTCTGATCATATTTCTTAGCCAATTACCGAGGAACCGACAAAATCACTCAGATCATAAAATCACGATAGCCTACCGACATATTAATGCCAACAACATCTAAGTTATACACAAATAATTTCACGTGTTAAACATATAACTTACAGTATTCCGCAGCCTACAACTACCTCTCACCCACAGCCTATTATGAAAATTTCTAGGAACACGCGCTGAATTAACCATCGACTATTTCAAACAAAGAGGCACAGTATTTAAATCCAACTAATCGGTACGAGTAGTTATGGAAAATTATCTATAAATTATCAATACGAAGCGTAACTGTGGTATTGAAACACACTACACGTAAAATCGATCTGTTCGATGGATGACTTTTAGTCCAAATTTACGCGTGAGATTTTTGAAAAATCGGCAGAATTAATACGTTAGTGGGAGGGCGGGAGATGTGGTGTAAAATCGGGTGTCTCTCGCCTAAATCGTGAGAGTTGGCAGGTATGTAACAGCAATGCAGGAACGTCCGCGGAATACCATATCGAAAATAGGAATAGCAGGAACTCTGTAGTAAGTCCGCATCATTAGTTGCCCATATTTTGTTAATAATGGGTCCAATCATCATCATCATCATCAAGAACCGGCTCCAGTTTTCAGGGTGCAGTGAATGAGCGCTCTCTATTTAGTTCTCTCCCCATGATTTTCTCTACATCCGAGGCTCGTTTTATTGTTGAAAGCAATTTGACAATTTTACTCCTTAAGCTGGCTTGCTGAGCCTAACACATGAGGAAGATTTTTTGTTGGGGTTAACTCCCTTAGCCTTTGATAGTTCCCCATCTACACTGCAAGGCAGCAGTGTTGTGATAAATTTGTGCGTCATTTCCTACACACAGATTTCATCAAACCTGCTAAAGGAAAACTCCTCTGCCTGTAGCCGTTGGTTCTCCCTTAGTTTGCCTGGAATGGTATTGGCCTCCAGACCCTCAGCAAGACAGTCGCAGGTAGTATCGTCTGCTGTCATACGGTAGCAGGATTTCTCCTGACCTGACAATTTGCCATCTCTTGAAGAATGCAGTACATTTGCATTTGTCTGTTGGCACAGGCTAGAGTAAAATGTGGCCTTTCACCGCTGTCTCAGTCTCACTCATGACTGATTATATGGAAGCTACTGAGGTATGGGTGGTGCTTAGTAATGACATTCAAGGCACAGTCAGTGCCTGTGGATGCTGGGAAAGGTTCTACTCATAGGGTTAGTACTGCTGTTCTGACTCAGTGAGGAAAGCAATGGCTAACTACCTCACTCCTCATCTTGCCTAGTACGCCTCACTATAGCGCTGCCTTGAGTTTTTGTGGGTATCGACCCACATAACCTAACGGCGGTACTTTTTGAGGATCCAACCAGCCTTCGGGCTGAATACCTAACAGACAGACATAGAATATGTCCAATATGCGAGGCAAAACAAATTCTTTTTCGTAACTTATATGCGAGTATATATGGTATTTAGCACTTTGTAGAAAATTGGTTGGAAATAGGAATTATGAGTGTGTAATAGTAAAGGTTGCAATTAAGATTGAAATAATACGATGTAACATGTTAATATAGGTTAGATTTTACTAACGCTCTTAGGTTCCAACGTTCGTCACCAGGAGCGACTACGGTGGCATCTAGCAACCAAGTTCAAAACTGGTAGTCGTTGACAGTGGTGTTTGGTAGCAAAAGTAGGAACTACTTGAAAATTGAATGTCTGCAGACCTTACTTGAATTAAAAACAGATAACACACACTCATACAGCCATCACAATTAACACCGGTTATCAGACAGATTCTACACACACCCAAAGTACACGGGGCTACCTGACCGCGTTGTCGCAGCCCCTAAACTGAGGAACCAACCATGTTAAGACATAGCCTATATTAAATTTAATAATATTGAGTTAATATAATTTAATGGCCCGCCCAGTCAATGCACTAAATTCATGTAAATGGTTACTAACCCATTTGATGCCAAGAAATGAACGAGTGGTTGTGCTAAAATTGCCAAGCCAAGCTTAGTGAAATCACAAGTGTTTGATTAAAATTATCTCCTACTATAGTTTTCACGAAAGAATGTTGATATTATTTCTGTAGCAAGTAAACATATTCTGAACATACTAGATGCTAAATAATTCATATTTTGCTTCATTTATTAAATAAAATTAAAAAAAATGCTGTCATTTTTGAGTTTCCGTATTGAATTTATAATCTATTTACAAAATTTCCCCTCATCATCATCATCATCAAATTCCAGGTCCAGTCGCCCGGGTGCTGTTAACGAGCCCTCGCCACTTCTTCCTGTCCATGAAATAGTTGGTCTTCATGAGTCCTTCTCCAGTCTAGCCCTTTGTCTTTATTATCATCCTTGATTTGGTCCAACCTTTTATTCTTTGGTCTTCCTACTGGTCTCTTTCCTGGGATAATCTTGTTGAAATAAGCTTTTGGTGTCCTCTCATCTCCCATTCTTTGAAGATGCCCATACCATCCTAATCGTTGCTTCTGCAAATATTTCGTAGCACTGATATCTATGCCAGCCTCTGCCCTGGTTGTTTCGTTCCTTACTTTGTCTCTCCTTGTCCTTTGAAGCATTGTTCTTATAATAGTACATTATGCAACGAGCCTATAATGGCTATAATTAAGACACGAGTATGTTTATAAAACGAGCATATGCGAGTTTTATAATCTTCATATGAGTGTCTTAATTACCATTATAGGCAAGTTGCATACGACTGTATATGTTCGACGATAATTATAACTTTAATACATGTTTTAACATAAATATTCATAATATCTGTTCAGTCACTAGAATGTTGTGATCGGGTGCTGCGCTGGGTAGTATATCTCCGTTTTCCAAGCTCTCTGGCCAACCGACGCATGCGCTCTGTGTGCTTCAATGCCATATGTGCATATTGTGCACCAGTATTCAGTAAAACTGTCACCGAAGTCGTTTCAAAACAACGCTCTGTGTAGAAATTGGATTTGGGGATATTAAGGTACAGTGCTATTTCTTGTCTCATATTCACCAGTTTATTTACGCGAACATATGGACGGTGCACTTTCGGTAATTTATATAGACATGTTGGATTTTGAGCGCATGCGCGAAGGTATCCTTATCTAATTGGTCACACAACTGTTTCTTGAGCTCTGATTGGTGGGAGAAACTGTTTCATAATGAACAAGAAGTTCCGTGACGAACTAAAGAGCCTACTTTTATTAAAAATTAAGATTCATGCCAATGATTAATCTATATGGATCTATCTAGAATAATTACGAAATTAAGTTGTTAATATCGAAATTTCTAATTGGTTCGAAATACTGTATACATGGCATAATGTAGCCTAATAGAGAACTACAGTTGGCAGCCCTGGTGACTGAATATATTCTTAGTTCCATCTCTTAAGGTACAGAATACAAAATTTGGTTGAAGTCCAATGGATAGCATGGACGTTACATGCAGTTAAACATTGGATCTAACAGCGCGCGTAAAATCATGTTGGCATCAATGACATACATGTATTGGTCAGAAATAATCTGAAATAATATGATCTATTGTTGTTTCAATTTTGAATGAAATCCATTAATTAGTATAGAAGTTACATGCATTTTAAAATTGGACCTATCAGCAGGCTTAGAATCATGTTGGCAGCACTGGCGTAGGCCTATATTAGTTATTCCAAATTAATCTAGAATGCCAGGTACTATACGTGTGCAATGTTTAGAGCTATTGGCTTGCATACTTTCTGATATATTGATATTAGGGTAACAAAAATAGAGACAGTATTTATTAACAGTTGGCAGCCCTGGTTGCTCTTAAGAATACGCATAGTCATATCTGTTATGGTACACATAGCACACACGAAATTTGGTTGAAATCCAAATGATAGTGTGGAAGTTATATGCATTTAAAATTTGGACCAATCAGCAGGCTTAGAATCATTTTGGCAACACTGCCATGTATAGCCTCCTGGAAATTAAACTGCAATGCTATTATCTATACGTGTGCCAATTTTGAAATAGCTCCCATTCATACCTTCCAAGATATCCAACATGGAGCTCAAATTTCAATAGGGATGTAGCCTGAGAAAGTTCGCGCCAGATAGCGCCCGTGTAGTACTGACTAACTTATGACTCAAGAATGTAGAAGTCAGTCACTAGCGGTATCACATTCTCCGTCGGGCAGATGGAAGTTGACGATTAATTCTGATTTCAAGAAACCAACCATAATACGTTTGTGACTGTTAATGTTGTGAAATGTATTCTGGAAGTATTTGTCCGAGTATTGATGCCTTTGAAAATGGGAGTTACAAAATATGTTACATTCACTTCTTCCTGTATATTGACGATTTCTTCCTGTGCCGTACTTCAATGGATATAATTTCTGCAGATTTCGATATGTAGGCTTATCGTGGTAATCCGGCAATTTTCTTGTGTGTGGCCTCTTCCTTATTTTTGTTGTGTTCGTGGTCCACGGAAAAAGCGATGGAACAGCGCCCGGTTTTAATCTTGCTCTCTTACCTTCAAATACAAACGCATAAATTCAGTGGTTGTTATCGAAATGTCTAATCAGTTTATAGGTAGGAATTATTTCCCTTTGTAAATCACACTTGCCCAACACAGTTTTCGTAAAGTCATCGAGTTGAAAATGATGGGAACACACTTTAATATTTTCGGTCAGATTTTCTTCACCGAAATGTTTCCTTCTAATAGCATGTAACCATTTCTTCCTCATTTCTTTATTTTGTTAAAATTGGTGAAACGATAACGGGCTTCCTTGATTTTTGCAAAGAGGAACACTGAAATAGCTCGGCATAGTCACGAAAATAGCAATTTAAACGACTTGAATTCGTGGATATTAGCGGCATGAGAACACAGGAGACAAATGAAGAGCGCCTTGCGCTTACCCAGTACAACAGCAGTGCGCTCTATCGGTGCTAGTTCTATACATCCCTATTGCGATTTTTCAGCAGTTGGTAGCACTGACATCATTTTCAAATATCGCCGTGAGATATTCAGGTATATATCTTTACTCCTACCAAATTTTGTTTCGATTGCTCCAGCCGTTTAGGAGTTGATAGGGACACACACACACACACACAGCCAGACAGACAGACACACATTTGCCCGATCTCATAAGTCTACTTTTTCCTCATTTTTGCAAAATGTGAAAAGTAGGCTAAAAAATAGTGTTATAATGAGCCTCATTATGATACAGTTTTCTGACACATAATAGTCAGGGTCGAACATAAACTTCATTTCGGATGCCTGAATCCTACTTTCTTCTCTTCTGGACAGGTGCATGTTTGTACTCCGTAAGTTAGAATTGGGATGTAGTATGTCTTGAACGGTATATGTTTACACTTCCTGGGCACCTTATTATCCGACAGTAGTGTTCTAACTTGTGCTTGTTAGAAGGTGGCTGCATTACTAGTTCTATTTGTTACTTCACTGTTGTTGTTATCCTTACACAGTGTGCTACCAAGATATTTAAATTGATCAACAATTTGTAGAGGCTGATTATTCAGGTCAATAGTTGCATTAGACAGTCCTGTTGTCATCACTACTGTCTTACTTTGGCTTATTTTCAACCCATACTCCTTTAACAGCTTGTCCCATGCATCCAGTTCCCCCCCCCCTATTCCATAGAAAGTTTAAAACCTATGTTCCCATTCAACTGCGGTACATGTTTCAGTTTAATATAAACCTTCTTCAGCCATAGCAATCTCGATTAATACACCATACGGTGAAGGTCAAACTCAAAATTAGCATTAAAATTGACAACAGCTACTTTTGGCTTTTACACTTTCACATGGCAGATTATTGAAAATCTATGATTTGTGATTCACGTACCTTTCTGGGAGACATCACAATTTGAAATTACTGTGAATTATCACTGCTGCACCGAAAATATTTGTTATACCGGGTCATCATTTTATTTCCCGCATGTACGCGCCGCGCCGCTAGGCCGGTGAAGGTGGCCTTGGCAGATGCGGCCGCTAGGCTGGTCAAGGTGGCCTTGGCAGATGCGGCCGCTAGGCCGGTCAAGGTGGCCTTGGCGTTCTCCCCGCAATGAACACGTGCGCTGCATGTCCGGCCGCTTCATGATGTGAAAGTTGGAGTGTGGTGTGCGATAACTTCTCGCAGAATTATAGGACCTATATTTTTCCACGAAACAATTAATTCTAACCATTACATTGACCTAATCATAAGGCCGTTCTTTCATGAACTCACGGACGAAGAAGAGAACAATGGTTACTTCATGCAAGATAATGCAACGGCGCACACAGCTAATCACTCCTTGGCAGTAATACGGAAAGTTTTCAATGACCGTTTTCCCGCCAGATCACCCGATTTAATCCATGTGATTATTACCTCTGGGGAAT
Organism: Meconema thalassinum; assembly: GCA_946902985.2. Taxonomy (NCBI): domain Eukaryota; kingdom Metazoa; phylum Arthropoda; class Insecta; order Orthoptera; family Tettigoniidae; genus Meconema; species Meconema thalassinum. The sequence continues at coordinate 200,624,968 of OX336395.1, forward strand.
GCTGAAAGTAAAGGTATATGCAAACAATCCTCACACAAGTGAGGAGTTAAAAGAAAATATTCGCCAAGTTATAACGAACGTCACCCAGGAAGAAATTCGCCGTGTGTCTAGAAACTTGTTTACGAGGTGCCAGGCATGCTTGCGAGCTGACGGACAATACTTTGAACATTTCTTATAAAACCAGGTAAGTTTGTAGATAATTATTTTCACTAGAAATTGCTATTAAATGACTGTATGTTGATGCAAAGTAGTGGGGAGAAGTCACGCACTTTTTACCGGCCAGCGCGCGGGTGTCAGCGCGAGAGCTTGCCGCGCCGTGATCGGTATCGGATGCGAGACTTAAATTGATGACCCTGTATTACGTAAATGTTTTTATTTCTAGCTCATTCAACGATGGCAGCCATGTTCGATGCACACATATCGACGTCATATCACGGCCTATTACTGTTGCCAACATGTCCGATGCAAAATACACCAGAACTAAAATGGGTATCTGGACTAAACCATTGGTCAGTACTTGGTTAGACGACTGTCTGGACGAAACCATTGGTCGCTACTTGGTTAGACAACTGTCTGGACTAAAGCATTGGTCGCTACTTGGTTAGATTACTGTCCGGACGAAATCATTGGTCTGGACGAATTCATTGATCGCTACTTGGTTAGATGACTGTCTGTACGAAACCATTGGTCTGGACGAATTCATTGATCGCTACTTGGTTAGATCACTGTCTGGATGAAACCATTGGTCGCTACTTGGTTAGATGACTGTCTGGACGAAAATTACTGATTGAACTACAAGCAAGGGGGTCTGGGGCGTAAGAAGAGACCTTTCATTAACAAATGATGTATGGAAGCCTCAAGATTCCATTTTCACACAAACGTGGAGTTAGTAAAAAAAATGTGACAAGAGGCCTCTCTTCTTCTTCTTCTGCGCGAATGGATCTCCTAGGACCACGCGGAATCAACACTTATTGGCCTTGATGTTTGCCCAATCACTCTTCATGCACAACGATTGAGTTAGTCTTCGTTGCTGTGACCAGAAGTGTCTGGTAGGTCTTCTCTCTTCTCCCTCAAAACCGCGTGTATGAGTAATTTCCTCTCGATCCTTGAGATTGGGAAAACCTAATTCAGCCAAGTCCATTCTCGGCTGTTTGTACGAATTGGACCTTGTTGCCTTTTTCTGCAAAAACGTATAGATTTTATTCGTTAACCTAGTCTGGTCCATTCTGTCCAAATGTCCCATGAATTGGATCCTTCTCATACGGATTGTGTCCATGATTTTAGTAATTTTCAAATAGACATCAGCATTAGGATTTGGGAGGTGAATTCCATCTTTGATTCTTGGTCCCAAAATTTTTCGCATGTTTTTGCGTTCCTTAATCTCCAATTGATTTCAAAGTGTTTTATGTTGTAGTTTAAGTGTCTCGGCTGCATAAAGGGCTGCAGGAAAGACTACTGTTTTATAATGTTGAATTTTACAATTCCAAGAGAGGCATTTTTTGTTATAAACTTTCTTTTGTCAAATGGAAAGCAGTTTCCATTTTCTGTAGTCTTGCTTCTATAGATTTTCGTTCGTTGCCAGTTTCATTGATCCATTCACCTAAATACTTCAAGAGGCCTTTCATAAATAAGCGATTCATATATTATTTAGCATCTAGTACGTTTTAGTATGGAAGTCCCTGGAGGATAGAGGAGTAGAAAAATAGACTATAAGGAGGATAAAGGAGATGTACAAGGGAAGCGTGAGCTGTGTGAAAGTGGGACGAGAGAGATCGGACTGGTTGGAACAGAGAAACGGCCTGAAACAAGGAAGTGCATTGTCACCGTTACTTTTCATTGTGGTGATGGATGACATAATGACCCGAGTGGCACAAGTAACTGGAGAAGGAAAGATGAAAGCAATGGTTTTTGCAGAGGATTTGATGATTTCGGGAAACCGGAGGAGAAGGTACAGGAACAGTTGGACGTGTGGGAAGGAATAATACAAGGATATGGGATGAAATTTAGCATAAATAAGAGTGAGATGGTGATCACAACAAGGAAGAAAGAAAAGAACCACAACGGATATAACAATTGGTGGGGAACAGCTGATACAAGGTAATGGAAGAAACGATAGAGAAATAAATGAGCGGGGGAGACAGGCGGGAGTGTGAGAAGCATGTTATGGTGCAAGGATGTCCCTCAGAACAGCAAAAGGATCATATATCGGAGGTACTATGTCCCTATCCTGACGTATGCCTCGGAGACCTGGGTTATGAAAGGAAGGGAGAAGAGCAAAATACAGGCCAGTGAGATGAGGTTCTTGAGAAGAACTATTGGAGCTACAAAGATGGACAGAATAAGAAATGAGAGGACCAGAGAATTAATGAAGGAGGAATCATTACAGGATGGTATGGACATGTAAAACGAATGGAGGAGAAGAGGATACCCAGAAGGATACACGAGATGAAGTGGGAAGGAAAGAGACCAAGAGACAGGTGGCTGAAGGGGGTGGAAGAAAGTGTGAAGAAGAGAGAAGACCGGACAAGGGTGGAAGCTGAGAAATGGTGGGAAGACAGAAGACGTTGGAGAGGCTTGTGTTCCAAACAGACCCGGCCAGTGGCTGGAAACTGTGCAAGATGATGATGATGACGTTTTAGCATATCCACTCATTAATCCTTTCCTCTCGAATTATTGTAAGTCCTGATTTCTCCCAACTCATATTTATTTCTGCCAGCATTCTTCATATTTTAGTTAGTTGTTGTTTTAAGGGGTGGAACTACGAGGACATGTGCCCCTCTTAACCTAGATTAAAGAATACAAATTTGGAATTGAATTTAAAATTTAGAGGAGGATACCTAAATTTGAAAAGACCTTAAATAAATAAAAAATAAAATAATAATAATAATAATAATAATTGTAAAAATAAACAAAAATTACGGAACAACAAAAAATTATCATTCAAAAACGAACAGGTCGTTGAGTCAATTTACATTGGAAAAATTAGTTTGCTGGCCCTAACCCACTCTCAGTTATAAAGAGGATAACACGATCAGCAGCCACCGCGTCATCGGCTAATATAAGTTTGACTGTCATCTGCAAACCTAGTATTAAGTACTGGTTGTAACAATATATACAGGAAGGAACTGCACAATTAATGAATGTATGGTATTTACATAACACAAAATAATGGTTTTAACTTTCTTAATGGTATGTCTTGAGCGTTCAAAGTAAATGCCTGGATGGAAACTTGATTGCTTCTCATAATGTTATTTTTCCATTTTTTCTTGCGACGCTGATATCAAAATCGCCACTTGCATCACTCGCAGATATATCACTTTTATCGCCCGACTCAAAAATGTCATCACTTTTATGGTCACTATCATCGAAATCAGCCGAACTAGACGCCAGAATCTCAGCTTCGGTCAGACTGTGCGCCGCCGTGTTGCTTCACCGCGACTGCTTTCCATGTCCAGGAAACGGAGGAGTTTTCCTGAGCAAAGAGAAACTAAAATAATCCTGTTTACTTTCTTTTAGTTTCCGGAAGGGACCAGCACTTACCAAACCAAGTACAAAAGCCCTGGCATGCCAGGTAAACTAGAAACGAGGCACCGCACCGCCATGTCGCTGCACCGCGACTGCTTTCCAGGTAAAGGAAACGGAGCAGTTTTGCCGAGCGAAGAGAAACCAAAACACTCCTGTTTGTTTTCTTTCAGTTACCGGAAGGGACCAGCACTTACCAAACCAAGTACAAAAGCCCTGGCATGCCAGGTAACCTAGAAACAAGGTGCAGCGCCGCCATGTTTCTTCATCACGACTGCTTTCCATGTCAAGGAAACTGAGCAGTTTTACCGAGCAAAGAGAAACTAAAACACTCCGGTTTAGTTTCTTCCAGTTTCCGGATGGGACCAGCACTTACCAAACCAAGTGCAAAAGCCCTGGCATGCCAGGTAACCTAGACGAGCGGCAAAACATTGTCGACTCAGGGTCGACACATGAGCTATAACGCTAAGTGAAGGCTGTCGACCTCAGATCGACACGCGAGTGGAAAGGGTTAATTGCTTGGCATCAAAAGGGTTAAATAACATTTTTGTTACTTCATTACTAGGGCCCAGATGTTGATGCCGTAAAAAAGATTATAAATGCACTTAAAACTTTCAAAAATGACTGTAATAAATGACCTAAAAATTTGAACAATGCACTATAAAATGGAGAAAATAATCTTATAATTATAAACTGACCAATATTTCAAAAATTCGAAAACTGCAGTATAAAATGGAGAAAATGATCTTATAATGATAAACTCGCCAATATTTCAAAAATTCGAAAAATGCACTATAATATGGAGAAAATAATCTTATAATTATAAACTCACCAATACTGTGGAACCTCGTTAGTACATTTTTCAAGGGACTGAAAAATTTGGACGTAAAAAGCGGGAAAACTTACTAATGAAAAATGAACATTAAACCTCATTAACTTGTTCCAGTGAGGGAAAAGTAAAAAAAAACGTGTTAATCGGAAGTACGTACTATCGAATAAACAATTTTAAACAACCTACAGAATTATTGTATTACAGAACTAGTTTACACAGCACAGAGAAACGAGAGCAATGAAAACAAGAGAAAAATGTACTATACCGGTACCGTATTCTTAATTCAAGTACCGGTACTGTAGTACGAGTTGAAATATTTAACTTTCTATAATTGATTTCGGCTTAAATACATGTTTTTCTTGATATTCTGTGGAAAAGAAGTGCCGTATTCTTTGGCGTGAACGATTGGATATAACCGCAGTTTTTTTGAGGTTAGACATTCTCGTGCGTGTACAGAAAATAAATCCTCGCACTTAAGGTAAGGATTTCTGTCTACTTCTTCAAGAATTTTTATTTTCTCATCACTAGTTAACGATTTAACGACTTTCTTAGGCCTATGCATTATTTCAATACGACGCAACAAAATCATCACTAGGTTTCACAACTTCTTCGGTAGTGTAATGCGTGAATCAGATTGTATTGAGTTTCAAGGTCGATACAGTAAAATTGTGGAATCTGACCGTATCCAAACTGGTGTTCAGGAATGTGATTGTAAACTCGTATCGTATTGAAAGCGATTCTGCGCGCTCTTGGGTTACATTTTTAAATTAATTTAGGCCTACTCTCGTCTGTTGCCGAACTCTCTGCCCATATTCTTCGTTACTGTTTATGTTCCTGTAGTGGTTGATAAGCGTCGTTTGTTGCACGTGTTTTTAGCGTTAATGTATTTTTGTCTGTTTTACCTTTAATGTCTGGTGTATCCGTACGCAAATTGTGCACGTACCCGATCGCATTCGGGGCAACATTCCGGCAGCCCGGCGTCTCTAAAATCTTTAAGCTTCAGTAGTTTAAAGGGACGCAAAAACAATAGCATTTTATCATTATTAAACTGAACATAAACTTGTTAAAAACAAACAATATCAAAATCTTCCGCACATCCTTTTTACATGTTAAAAACCACCCGTAAAAGAAAAAGTAGGACGATAATTACGGGTCCTTTATGTTTTACTGTTTAATACGAGTTAGCCAACATAACTGCAGGTTGGCCACCATAAATTATACAGCGTATTGAAATCGCGAACTGAAACTGCTCTTGTAAATGGGCATCGTACCGAAAACAGGATCGTATTCAAATCGATTTGAGTTCGCCATGTAAACGCACTAACGCAGGAACTAACAGCCGTTGACACTTAGGCCGGACAGAACAGATGTGCAACATTTTCGGCGCGTGCTTTAATACTGTCGCTATACCCGTTACATTGTTCTGTGACCCGTTATGTGGCAACCCTCGCCCGCTTGTTGGCCAGGAATGTTATCTCAAAGCGGCCGGGCTGCCATTCCACTAGGGGTGGACAAAGAATGCTTTCAGGGCTGACGAAAATGCGATGCACTGCAAAATACGCAATGTGACCTTGTTTAAAGAAACAAGTCTCTGTCTTGCGTTCTGTGCGTACGGGCGGTATAACTCACGTTACGCGACGAAAATCTGATCGTCGTAAGCGGGAATAGAAAACGTATTAAAAGGATATATAAACATGTATTTAGCAGTAATGGGAAAATCATCGCGTGAAACGGGAAAACGTCCTAACCGAGAACATGCTAACAAGATTCCACTGTATTTCAAAAATTCGAAAACTGCAGTATAAAATGGAGAAAATGATCTTATAATGATAAACTCGCCAATATTTCAAAAATGAAATCTTAAGCTCAAACTGAAAAGTCAATCAAAATAGATTTCTAGCTGAGTATCTATGCCTTAAGTCATTTTTCCAAGTTTTCCCGTATTGATTTTGATAAGTTATGCAAATGACCACTTTCTAGCACTTAACAAATGGTTGTTCACTTTAGTCTGAGTTGCACTGCACTACGAATGTCATTCTGATGTTGTCAAATGTAAATGATCTGCGGTTACCAGCCAACAAGTTTTTATATCTCGAAAAGCTGCGTTCAACATCAACTGATGTGATCGGAGTGTGCTTGAAGTGAAGAAGGTAGTTTGCTGCTAAATCCTCCTCAATCCCATCCATGCAGTAGTTTTCAACAGAAAGAATGTCTGAGATTTTGCAGAATGTTTTATACCCGGTGTTTTTGTCCAGCACTTTTTTCAGTTTTGATACAATACCCGCAGCAATTTTGCCACGATTGCTGCTAAGACTAGTTTCCACTCGGTTAATTAAGGAAATGGAATCAATATTTCAATATTTTAAATTATCTTGTATCAGCTACTAGCTTCTTCTTAACTCTGAGTCACGTAACTCCCTCATATAAAGCTGTGACATGACTAAATTGAAAAAAAAAAAGAGGCCGATTTCTCTAAAATAAGACCAACAAATCTACCAAACTTTAAAAAAAAATGCTCTTAAAATAGAAAAATAGGAAAAAATGCAAAAAGATGCAAAATAAAAATGACGTATTTGAAGACGTGGTGGCCTGTCTGGAGTTTCTATGTACTTCAGCATTGTTTTAGACAGCTCAGTAAAAAGATGACATGTAATCAACATCCGGGCCCTATTCATTACTTTAAAAAAAAAATATATATATAGTAACATCGGTACAGCAGAAAGTAACGTGTTGCTCCACAACCTTGTAATTTCGCATCTGACACTAAAGTTAAAAACTATACATTTTAAGTATCAGCCATTTCTACAGTTGGCATACCTGAAATATGTTTCCTCCCAGTGGCCCACACATCAAGATGTAAGTGCCAACTGAATCACACGCAAACAGCTGGCCATGAGGTGAAGGAATGTTCTGAAGAGTGCTCGAGTCAGAAACCACAGTCTCCCATAACACTTGGCCGTTCAGGCTGTACTGGCAGAGCTGAAAACACAAACATCTTCAGCATAAAGTGGCACTGAAGAGTGTTAAATGATACTAACAGCCTCTGTGTCACTGTCCAGGTTTCTGCTGCATATGTCATTATAGGTATATACACAGCACTGCCATAAGTTCCATCAGTAAAATCCAAGCACGCTGTGAATGAAAAAGTGTGGCAACACTGTATAAAAAAAGATAGCTTTGAAGCCATATTTTAGTGTTGCCTAATTAACAATTAATATTATGGGTTTTACCAGAGTGTGAGGGGTGACAAGTCTCCGTGGCTTAGGCGGCAGCACGCCGACCTCTCACCGTTGGGTCCGTGGTTCAAATCCTGGTCACTCCATGTGAGATCTGTGCTGGACAAAACGGAGGCAGACAGTTTTTTTCTCCGGGTACTCCGGTTTTCCCTGTCAAAATTTAATTCCAGCAACACACTCCACTATCATTTCATTTCATATGTCATTCATTTAATCATTGCCCCAGAGGAGTGCGTCAGGCCTCGGCAGCTGGCACAGTCCATATCCTCGCCGCTAGATGGGGGCTTCATTGATTCCATTCCTGACTCAGTCGGAGACTGGAAGCAGGCTGTGGATTTTCATTTTTTTCACCAGAGTGTGAGGGGTCTGGTGTGGAACCAGGAAGTTCCCGAGAAATGTAAAAAGATCTTGTATTCAACATATTACACACCTATATTGACGTATGCAGCAGGCATGTGGACAACAACTAAAGGTGAGGAAAGTAGAATCCAGGCAGCAGAGATGAAGTTCCTTAGAGGTATAATTGGAAAGATCCGCAGAGACAAAATCAGAAACAAGGAAATTAGGGAGAAAACAAAATTCCCAAAGTTACAAGACAAAATCGAGATCAGTAAGCTAAAATGGTATGGACATATGATGTGAATGGGAGGAGACCCGAGTCCCGAAGCGGTATTTACTGAGAAAGTCACGGGAAGACGCCAAAGGGGAAGGCCGAGGATGAGGTGGATGGATACAGTGAGGGAGAGCGTTGAGAAAAGAGGAGTGAGAGTGGAGGATGTTCTGGAAGAGGGACGAGAGTGGTGGAGAGACAGAAAAGTATGGAGGTCCTTGATTACACCCCGACCCAGATCACTGGAACCGGGAAATAAAGAAGAAGAAGAAGGATTATAGCTTTCAGTTGGTCATCACAAAATCATTCCAATTACTGGAATATGTGAAAAATAACCTGAAATAAATTACATGTGATTAAGATTTATCTCTACTTAGTATAAAACAAAGTCTCTGATTCTTTGATGTATCGGGTAATCTCGAGAACTACAGGATGGATTTTGATGCGGGATTACTCGAGGAAGGGTTCTCTAGAAAATTATTTATTTATGACCAAAGGAAGCTGAACAGTAAGGATTTCAGTGAAACGAGTCGAAGAAAAAACTACTCGTGCGCCTTTTAAGCTTATGCTGGGTAAACCGTCAAAAATATCTATATTATACTATGAGTGTAAGAATTGTTCAGCATGAAAAGTTCTACAAAGAATCCTCAACAGCATATCTCTATCTTTAATACATCGCCAACTATAGGTGTTTTCATTTCTTCCAACAATCTCCATTCAATTACTAGCTTCGACTAGCAAGTGAGCCTATCAACCCGGTTTCAGCCTTCGTTCCGCAGAATACACAGTCAAGTTTAGATTGGACGCAAGGGAGATTTGTGTTTCAAACAACTCGCCATTCTTAAATTACGTCTGACAAGAATTCGTTGCACATGCTATCTCCATGATAATATAATTAATAGTCCAGTCAATGATTTTAACCCATCATGCAGAGACGGAAAACGGATATAGGTCGTAGTTCATTGACATCGAAAAAAATGCGCCTTTTAAGCTTACGCTGGGTAAACCGTTAAAGATACCGGGCGAAGCCGGGGCGGATTTCTAGTATATATTCATTCATTAATTTATTTTCAATTGGGGGTGTGTCCCCGGTGGCAAATTGGATATACATAATTCAATAACAATTAAACTGGAGTATTTACACAAATAGTCAATCTTTTCTTAAACACACCTATATGTTTGGGAGGCTCTAAGACTGCGGCAGGTAGAGAGTTCCAGTTATCAATGGCACGGTTTACAAAAGAATATTTACCATAATTTGTTCGCTGTGGTCGGCCCTTAACTTTGAAAGGATGATCGCTCCTACCCATGTAAGTGGGCTTTCCCAATCGTTTGCTAAGCTCACCCCATGCTGGTTGATTTGTATACGTGTTGTACATAGCGCAGAGTCTAGATTTCATCCTCCTAGCCTCCAGTGATTCCCACCCAAGTTTCTTTAACATACGGCTCACACTGCTCCTGGGATTAAAGTCACTGAGCACAAATCTAGTGGCCTTTCTTTGTACCATTTCCAACTCATTGATGAGCCCTACTTGATATGGATCCCAAACCGCCGAGGCATATTCCAGAATAGGTCTTACAAGTGACAAATACCCTATTTCTTTAGCAGAGGTACTACTTCCTTTTAATACCCTCATTACAAAGTGCAGGGATTTGTAAGCTTTTGAAACTACACATCCTACATGACTACTCCATTTCATATCATTCCTTACGTGAACGCCCAAATATTTGCAAGAATCTTCTTCTACAAGTATTTCCGAGCCAATGTTATATTGAAAATCCTGCCTTCGCACTTTCCCTATTTTTAAGAGACTACATTTTCCTGTGTTCATTTTCATTTTATTTACAATCGCCCACTTATAGACCAGGTTCAGGTCCTCTTGAAGCACTGCATTGTCTTGTGAGTCATGTATCTTTCGATATATTACAAGTACTGCCCCCGTAAATTGAATTATACTGAGACCACGGAGGCTGTATTGGCATATATGAATAAAGTTATGGCTGTCATAGTTGTGACGTGGATATTCATGACGTAGGCACGGATGACGCAGACTTCATGCAAGTAGGCTGGTTGAGCTGAGATTCTTGGTGACGTCATGATTTTGTTCGAGAAAGATCTGAGATTTACGACGCAGTCGCAGGGAAACATGGAATTGTGCTAAGGAAGAAGTTACGCTATTGGAGGAGAGGCTCGAACCAATGAATGATGGTTTGGAGGAAGACGGAGATTACTGAAACTACCATATTTAATTACTTTTGGAATGCAGAATTGTGGAAAACTATTTTCAGTTATGGCATTGATTTGGAATTTTGAAGAAATTAATTTTGAGTTTTTGAAATTTGAAAATTCGTCAATTATAGCCAAAGTTAGAACTTCTAGCAATGACGGAGGAACAAGCTATGGAAGGGATGGATACGCCCCTTAAGAAGTTGATAAAAGGTCTTGCACAGGAGAGAGGAGCTCTCATATCTCATATCTCATTTTCTGATGTCTCATAGTCGTTTTTCTGATTATCACATTGTCAGACTTCGAGTGATTCAGTGAAGCAAGCCGTCATTATCGCGTGTGGTAGAGCCCACCGCATCGAACGAGCACGGAGCATGCAGCAGTTCAATTTTACGGTTAATGAAACTAGGCAAAGTTGGAGCCCACACATAAACGAGTCTACAAGATAATCTATCAAGAGTTAGATACTGACTTTATGCTAATTCAATTGTGCATTACAGTATTGAGGTGTGTAGGAAAGTTGAACATTTTCACGATTATAATTTGGAAGATATTCGCGTTTTAAGACTGCAGACAAAAGTGATTTTCTCGCCACCTGAGAAGCACTTTTATAATATCACATTCTACGCTACGGCTGACACTTGTATTGCAACCGTGATACGGAAGATTACGTTTGGTGATATAACGCTACATTCTACAATGCAACAATATTATCTGGCAGTACTTTCGACTATTATTATAACAGAAGTGGAGATGGAAGACTAAATCTTTAATGCAATTGGGACATATATCAATGGAGTGAAATAACAGCATGGAACTTCGTTAATCGTCTTTCTACAAAAGCGAGCATGTAGTGAACATTCAACTACACTCATGCATCGTAGTCCAACGCTGAATTATATCAAATGGCAGTGGAAATATCTTCATACTCTACAATTATGAACATTTCTGCGGAAATAATTGCAATAAACGTCCTGGCGAATTTCTACCAGAACTTCAGGGAACTATCAAGAGAGGCCAGGGGAGACCCGGCTCACAAAGAAGAGTTTTGCCAGAAGGATGTCCATCGTCTACACGGAGCAGTGCAATTTCCGGAGAAGGAAGCAGTTCTATTCTCCGAGGGCGCTGGTTCCAGGTTCGAGGTCGGAGCACATCTTTACGTTGGTGAAATGGAACTATCAGCAGTCTTCTTTGGAAATTTTCCTCTAGAACTTCAATCAACAGATAAGGTAGTCGTGAACGTTTCTTGTTTTATTTGAGCCATTTAGCGATATCTGAGCAACCATTTTTCCCATATTTTCTGTCCCATATATTTTGCCCCATATTCTTGCTTGATATTTCTGTACTCCGTACACTTTGATGATTTATGCCTTTTTCTACGATTTATTGAGACATTATTATGTCATTGGCATACTTAAATAATTTTGGATCAGTTGAGACTGATAAATTTATATTCTTTCAGTAATTTGCATATTTTTGTAGTCACGATTTGACTGTAAAGTTAATGATTTTCTATGGCAAATTTGAATTCAGACAGCGTGTCATTTTATTAAAGTAATTCTATTCAGTAAATTACTTTGACCAATTTTCTGTCATCCTCAAGAAAGAAGAATAATTAAAAGATTTTAGAGCGTTAAAATCTATTACTGTATCGACGATCTTGGAAATACTAGTCGATTTATGAACATGATTGCAACATAGACATTTATCGTCAGTTCTGAAATACCATTGCATTATAGACAATTTTATGAAATATGAACTTTGATTACGATTTATTGAGTACACTATAGTAATGAACATTTGATAGGAATTTTTCTCAATTCTAGATTGGAACAATAATGTTTGCATTCCAAAGTCTAATTGTATTCTATTCGATTATTTATGCAGTTTAGATGAACTTTGATTGAAGATAGTATTTTTATACTGCGATACTTTGAAGATATTAATCTCAATTTTGATAGACCAGGAAGGCATGTCTAATCGTATTTGCTATTAAATTTATTTGTGATCGGCAAATTTTTACTTCATATCGATTCACGAATGAAACCCACGAAGGTTAAATATAATAACAGTTTTCGATACTATGGATGAATATAAGAATTTTTAAAGTGGAACTATGGATGTATAATCGTTAGTTCAGTGGACGTGTAAAAGTCGCTGATGAATAATGCCCTTGAATAAGTGAAGGAGGTTCCCACAGTAATATTAATGAAGTTGATGAATTTGTAAGTGGAGGTTTTTTGTATGTATTGTGGAAGATTTTTATGCCATATATATTGAGATATATGATGAATTCTGGGCCTATTTTTGTGCAATTTTGTGCGTTTTGAGCGAGGTATTTTTCCGCTGAGTGTATTGTCCAGGTCCTTTGAAAATTAATCATGTGAAATTACTGTTAAAATTAACAAGAGTGTTTAAATAATTTGAGATAACGATTTTGAATGGAGGTTACCGTCACAAATAATAATAATAATTATTAAAGCTTATTAAACCTGAATCTAAAATTTAAATATAACTAACCTTCATTGGTCGATTATATCACCACGATTTAAGTAATTATCAACCGGATAAACGTGTGGTTTAATGTATTTCTAATATGAATAATATAAATATTGTAAATAATTATGTAAATATCTTTAATAATAATTGGAAACGAAAGGGATTAATAGAGGCGTGTATGAATTTTTCAATTGTCATTTGACAATATTATAAACAATTTAAAGTGTTAAAAATAATTAATGAACATTTTGTTATAAACATTAAGCATTTTGTTATTACACTCTAAACAACGCTAGTTAAACAATTGGAATTCACAATTAAACAAGATTTGGGATTATTAGAGTAATCCATCGATATTTGAATGGAGCATTTAAAAGATTTGCGTGATAATGTTTGAGCTGAGATGTGGACATTTATAGTGTTTTGAAAAGGAGCTAGGCTCTGATGTAACTAGCATAAGCTAACGTTGGCTGGACAGGTGGGTCCATTTGACGATGCAAGCATGCGACATGGTGTAGGGTGTATCGCAGCTGGCCAGACAACTGTATGATAGAGGCCAAGGTCACCTACATAGCAGCCTTGCGGTTATAAATAAATGTGATGTTTATGAGAAAGGAAAACAATTGCTATATGTCTCGTCCCAACTCCCTTATCCATTCCAAGTGCATTATTGTTATTACATTCTTTTGAGCTAGAAAGCTGAAATTTTGTATGTAAAGTCTACAAGTCCTACAGGAGGACATGGTTACATGGACAATGGCTTCTGATCGCCACGTATATTTTGTTGTTTAAGTTTTGTTAAATTATTCCTTGATGTGAAATAAATTATTGTACAGTTTAAAGTTTCTTGTTTCCGTCTTGGTTCATTTTAAATATCATGGTGGAGGTTATTGTGAGGGCATACTTTTAAGTGATCCAGTTGGCAACCCAGACCCGAGATTAATTTGAATAGGTAAGTAAAAGGTAAGTATGAACCCCCGTATATTTTGGTGTGTTCCACAATAATTTCTTGTTAACTACTGTGCTCTAATCTCGGTAGTATCTGTCAGTGCCATTTTCATTGATGTAGCTGTGCCGGTGCGATTGATTATTGGCAATCCGATTGAGGGGGCGGATATCTGACAGCCTACTATCCGGATTATCGGGGACAGTAGGATTGGCGCCGCAATTCGGTGGGGCTCGATTAACAACACTGGATTACCAGGTTGAACGCCAGTAGAATTGGCACAATCGAAGTTCGGAGTGCTTGAATAACATTGGATTACCAAGTTATTGCAGTAGAATTGGCACCGCAATTTCGTGTGGAATGCTCGAATAACATTGGATTACCAAGTTATCGATGTCAATGGGATTGTGAAGACTCAAATAAAGAGGTTGATTCTTTGTTAGATGTCTTGGCCAATTGTAGAATTTGAGAGTGTGATTATATAGGGATTAAATGTTGTGTTGTATTAGGAAAATTACACTCAGAAAAGATCAGATCTTATACAACTTGAGAGAGGTTAAATAGGCTGGAAACTTAGAAAAATCGCCTATGATCTGGAGTCTTATTTTATTTGACCGGCTTATGACATGTTTAGTCATATTAAAGATAAAATTAAACTATTTGGATTGTAAATGTAAATTATTTGTGATAGGATATTTTAAAATGAACCAAAGAAATTTGAACATGTGCTTGAGTTTATTTCAACATGAAGTGTCTACGAAGGTTAATTATAAGGTAATTATAAGTTAGATTTAAGACAGAAAATTGCTCAAATTTATATATGGTGAAAGATGTTGCTCAGATGTTATCTTGCTCTGTTTGATGTATGTCCCTAAAGCAGTCTATTATTGAAATATTATTGAAATGGCAGATGAGAGTATGAGAATGATGTTGGAGGAGATGTCCAACAGAATGAAGCAGATGATGGAGGAGAATTCTAGTAATATGTCTATTAGAATGGAGGAGAATGCTAGTAATATGTCTGCTAATTTGAAAGCTAGCATGGATGAAAGCATGAAGGAGATGGAAGCTAGGAATACTAGTCGAATGGAGGAGAATATGAAAGTTCTTCAGACCAGTTCTGCAAACTTAGAAAATGATATGTCGCGTTTACAGACCAGTACCCAGGGAATCCAGAATGCCGTGACTGACATTCACAAGGATGTTTCAGATGTTAAGACTGATGTTTCCAAAGTACAGAAAGACCTTACTATGTTGAATCTTGATGTTGCTAATGTCCGGGGTGATATTTCATGTGCTAGAGCAGAAGTAATCGTTGTTAGGAATGATGTTGCTACTGTACAAGACAAGGTAGAAGAGGTTCAAAGAGAGATTAAAAATGTTCGAACTGATGTGTCAAACGTTCAAGTAGACATAAATAATATTCGTTCTGATGTAAATGAGATGCAAAGCGATATCAATAAGATACAAGTAGAAGTGAATACAGTTTTTGTAGACATTGCCAAAGTTCAAACTGATGTTAATAAAGTAAGAGAAGAAATTGAAACTTCAAAAACGCTTTGTACTCGTAACATTAGTGCTTTAACAACTAGGTTGGTTGACGAGTCTGTTAGGACAACAGCTTCTTTAGCTGGATTAAAATATGATGTAGAGGTCATGAGAACCCAAGTCTTAGATCATAATCGTTTACTTAAGGAAGACATTGAAGTAGATATTGCGGAAATGTTAACTGCAAATGTAACGGTTTGGAAAGATGAATGGAACAGGTCAAGTGGGGAACATGTCGATCAGATTCAGGAGCGAATTGAACGAAAACTTGCCAGTACACAAGTAGATATCAATAATGAGGTAGTTCAAATTAGAAAGGATTTGAGTATAAGGATGGATTCGCTATCCGAAAAGCAGGTAGAGGATAGAACTCAAATAGGTCAGGACGTGCAAGCATTAAAAACCGCGTTAGAGGAACAAATTCATAAGGTTGTCTCTGATGTCAATGAAACTACGAGCAAACTTCAGAATTTGAAACTAGGAGAAGCTAGCACGATGGAAACCTATAAAGAAGAGTTGATTAGGAAAGTCATCACGGAAATCACAGATAAGGATCCAGAAGGCTTGACTTGTGAAGATGATAGGAATTACGTCAGAAGATGTAACCTCGCTACTGAAGAGAGAGATATTAGTCCTGAGGAACGTATATTCAGATTTCGGGAAGAAGAAGAGGATAGGAATATTGAACCTGAATGGAAATATCGTGATAGTGGGAAGAATTATATGGATCCATATCCAAGAAATGTGACAGTCATCCGAAACTTTGAGGACAAACCTCAAAAATTTAGTAATACTGATAGTCTAACACCGATAGAATATATCAGGAACCTTAAAGACTATTTTATTGAAGCCCATATTCCCAGAGAAAGAGAGATGAGAATCGTACAAAGATTTCTAGCTGGAGGACCCCTTGAATGGTTCAGAGCATTTCAGTAGACTTTTAGTAATTTCGATGAATTTGCAGAGGCACTGATAAAACGATTCTGGTCAATAGAAGCACAAAATTCATTAAGAGCCGAGGTATACTCGAGGAAGTATTCAGGTACTCTTCCAACACGGTACGCTGATTTCTTCACGAGCCAGTTATCGCGCTTGAGATTCTTGCAACCCCCATTGTCGACAGAGCAGTTGATAGATGCTATTTCTCGTATGCTGCCTGTGGAGGTAAGAAGACTTATCATATCGTCAAATATCAGGGATTTGACCATTATGGACGAACTATTGAGAAGGCTTGATTACACGAGTCCAATGCCAAATTTGGTTCAAAAAGGTCAGAGGCACGAATTCAAAGACATTAATACAGTCTACATGGATCAAGTTCAGCAAACTGATAAGCCCGATGAAGAGAAAACTGAAAATGTAGGTCCTCACAGGAACAATTATTTTCGCAACAACAGATCACAAGGTTACCGTCCATATCAGCAAAGACGAGGCTGGAACAACAATAGAGGGAATTATAATAACGGAAGAGGTAGATACTATAATAACCAGAGTTACAATAGGAACTACAACAGAAATAACCAGTACCAGAATCGGAATCAGAATTCTCAAGGTCAGGTTATGACGCCGGACAAGTATCAAGAGAGAGAGAAAGAAAGTCAGCAGTATTTAAAGGAATTACGAGAGAAGGAAGCTGAAAACCAGAAGAAAAGACAGGATGTAGTGATCGATCCTGGTCCTTCTACAAGCCAGCAGGGGAACTTTGAGATTGGTAACACAAAAAAAAAAACGCCGATTTCTCAACGACAGTGAGAAACTATGAATACATTGCCACACCACACCTAATTACCATTAATGAAATTTACGAAGTAACTGATGAGGATTTATTAGAAGAGAGGGGAATCGTCAAAGAGGAAAGACCATGTGCCTTACCTATTATTTCTGTACTGATAGATGGCCAACAGTACAAAGCTCTTATGGATACCGGCGCAATTATTTCTATCATTTCTGATGAATGCTATCAAAGTCTATTAAAAGGAGAAAACATGACAGTTTTACCTGTTTCCACCGTCAAAGTGAGAGGAATTTTCCAAGACAAGGCAGTGAAATGCAAGATCCAAGTGTTGTTGAACTTTGAAATTAATGGAAGGAATTATGAACAGATCTTTATTGTGGTGAGCAAGATCCATTTCGATATTGTGCTAGGAATCGATTTTATATCGAAAGTTGGAGCCATTATTGATATGAAGAATAGGAGTATTAGCTTTAATGATGGGTACATGATCACAGAAGAGATCGAAGAACAGGACGGGAAAAACAGTCTGGAGATAGACCTTAGGGAAGAGATTTTAAATACCATTATCAATGAAGTGGAGAATCTAACAGAAATACCCAGTAGAAAAACTGAAGGATTTGAAGAAATTCAGGGGGAATTTGAGGATTTGATAAAGGAATTCCAAGATATTTTTGATGAAAAGCCTAGATTGATTAAAGACTATAAGTATAAGATAAGGCTAACCGATGAAACCCCTTACCAAAAGAGAATATACCCCATACCTGAGAAATACTACCAAGAAGTACGAGGGTTGATCAGAAAAATGGAGGTAGACGGGATTATAAAAAAACAGGCGTCGTCTTACATAAACCCCATCACTGTAGTCAAGAAAAGTAATGGTCAGATACGTCTCTGTCTCGATGCTCGGACCATCAACTTAAAGATTCTTCCAGAAAATGACCGACCACCTAAGATTAGAGATCTGCTTAGAAAGTTCAAAGGGAGAGCATGTTTCAGTGTTCTTGACTTGACATCTTCGTTTTACCAAGTTCAACTGGAAGAAGAAAGTATGCAGTACACTGGATTCTTATTTGACCAGACGTCATGGGTCTTCGTGAGAATGCCTTTTGGAATGGTCAACAGTGGACCAGCACTTATTCGAGCACTTGATAGCAAGCTCACTGACGAAGTAAAGGAAAATGTAATCTGCTACATTGACGATTTAATTGTATCTTCACCCAACGCCGCAGAACATTTAGTGCATTTGAGAAAGTTGTTTGAAAATTTAAGGGAGGCCAATATTAAGGTCAATTTTGGAAAATGTCAATTCTTGAAGAAGGAGATCAACTACTTGGGGCATACTATTGATAAGGATGGATATCATCCAAACATGCAGAAAGTAGATGCGATCACAAGGTTCCCAAAGCCAACTAAGGTGAAACAAGTCAGAGAATTTGTAGGCGCATGCCAATTCATCAGCAGCCACTGTCCGAGATACTCTGAAATTATGGCTCCTCTGTATGACTTACTCAAGAAGAATAATAGATGGAAATGGAGTACCGCAGCAGACGAGGCTTTTGAGAAAGCAAAGGAGATGCTCAGAAACAACGTTAAACTGGAGTACCCAGACTTTGAGAAGGTGTTCTATATTGAGTCTGATGCATCAAGAATAGGCATTAGTGCAGTCTTATATCAAAAAGACGAGGCAGGCAACAAGCACTACATTGCGTTCACTAGTCGGAAATTAAAGAAACACGAAGAAAACTACTTTACGACAGAACTAGAAGCGTTAGCTTTTGTAACAGCTTTGCAAGCGTGGAAAAAAATGCTGCTGGGACACAAGGTTATCATTATTACAGATCACAAAGCACTTCAGTTTATGCTGCAAACTGACATGTCTAGTGATAGATTGACACGTTGGGCTTTGTTCACCCAACAGTTTAACGCCACTATCGTCCATCAGCCTGGGAAAGACAACTTACTGGCTGATGCTTTAACCCTATCAAAAATGTGCAGATACACCATGTACAATTGGAGCAGCAAGATCAAGAGACCGTTAGGAGGTTAGCCCGAATCGGTGTGTCACAGAAGAGACACGCTCCAATCAGGAAAATGTACAGGTTCCTTAAGGGTTACATGGACAATACTGATGTTGACTATGCAGCTACACAGAGAGATTCACGACACTTTGTCTTGAGTGGAGACGTCGTATGTAAGTATGCTGACTCTGCGCATACAAAGCTCCGAATAGTCGTGCCACCTAAACTTGTTGTCAATTTAGTGTGGGTAGCTCATCACGCAACTGGACATGCCGGTCTGGATAAAACTCTTGATACTCTTAAAGAGAGGTTTATTTGGACTAACATGAGTTCCAGCATTGCTAATGTCATTCGTTCATGTGATAAATGTCAAAGAGCAAAGTATGCTTCCGCTCTATTCAAAGGAAAACCTAAGGCTATGATTCCCTCTAAACCAAATGAACTCATGGCGACGGACATATTTGGTCCCTGTCCGAAGGGATACCAGGGTAATCAGTTCCTGTTGGTTACCGTGGATGTCTTCTCGAAATTTGTAACAATGAGTCCCATGCAAAAAGCTAACACGAGGAACGTTGTAAGCAGACTGGAACATGCTGTATTTCCAAAAGCTGGTAAACCAGAGTATCTACTATCGGATCATGGAGCTCAGTTTACATCCTTAGAATTTACTGCAGATATGGAAAGGCTTGGTATTAAGCACATATTTTCAAGCGTGCGCTATCCGGAATCGAATTCTTCAGAAAGATATATGGCTGAATTTTCGAAATTTTGTCGAATTTTCTGTCCGAATGATCATTCTGGTTGGGTGAGATTTGTACCCCTTATTGAGGAATGTCTAAATTCTACAGTGCAGGAGAGCACAGGAGAGGTGCCAATGAGACTTCATCTAGGAAGAAACCCAGAAAGGCCGTGGGACAATCTTTTCAACCACGTTCCTAGAGATCCCAACCTAGGAAGGCAGCAGAGAATTGACAGAGCGAAAGAACAACTCCAGAAAGCAGCTCAAAAACGATTGAAAAGAGTAGCTGGAAAACGTTTTGGTGCTCCCTTAGAAATTGGAAATCTGGTATTACTACGCAGACCTGTCAAGGCTGATGTGAGTAAGAAAATCTATCCCAAGTTTGGAATAGTGTTTATGGGTCCGTTCAGAATTACGAATGCTTATGGAAACAACTGTTATGAACTCTACGATGATGAGAATAATGTCGTATATGGCAAGTTCAATGCTGGAAACTTGAAGAAATATTATCCAAGAGTAAGCCAATTATAATTCAATTACGTGTTCTAGTGAATTCTGATATTTATTACACAGAGTTTAAAAACAATTTGCAACTGTTTTTAAAACGTGGTGAAGGGAGAAATCCCCCGTAAATTGAATTATACTGAGACCACGGTGGCTGTATTGGCATATATGAATAAAGTTATGGCTGTCATAGTTGTGACGTAGATATTCATGACGTAGGCACGGATGACGCAGACTTCATGCAAGTAGGCTGGTTGAGCTGAGATTCTTGGTGACGTCATGATTTTGTTCGAGAAAGATCTGAGATTTACGACGCAGTCGCAGGGAAACATGGAATTGTGCTAAGGAAGAAGTTACACTATTGGAGGAGAGGCTCGAACCAATGAATGATAGTTTGGAGGAAGACGGAGATTACTGAAACTACCATATTTAATTACTTTTGGAATGCAGAATTGTGGAAAACTATTTTCAGTTATGGCATTGATTTGGAATTTTGAAGAAATTAATTTTGAGTTTTTGAAATTTGAAAATTCGTCAATTATAGCCAAAGTTAGAACTTCTAGCAATGACGGAGGAACAAGCTATGTAAGGGATGGATACGCCCCTTAAGAAGTTGATAAAAGGTCTTGCACAGGAGAGAGGAGCTCTCATATCTCATATCTCATTTTCTGATGTCTCATAGTCGTTTTTCTGATTATCACATTGTCAGACTTCGAGTGATTCAGTGAAGCAAGTCGTCATTATCGCGTGAGGTAGAGCCCACCGCATCGAACGAGCACGGAGCGTGCAGCAGTTCAATTTTACGGTTAATGAAACTAGGCGAAGTTGGAGCCCACACATAAACGAGTCTACAAGATAATCTATCAAGAGTTAGATACTGCCTTTATGCTAATTCAATTGTGCATTACAGTATTGAGGTAAGTAGGAAAGTTGAACATTTTCACGATTATAATTTGGAAGATATTCGCGTTTTAAGACTGCAGACAAAAGTGATTTTCTCGCCACCTGAGAAGCACTTTTATAATATCACATTCTACGCTACGGCTGACACTTGTATTGCAACCGTGATACGGAAGATTACGTTTGGTGATATAACGCTACATTCTACAATGCAACAATATTATCTGGCAGTACTTTCGACTATTATTATAACAGAAGTGGAGATGGAAGACTAAATCTTTAATGCAATTGGGACATATATCAATGGAGTGAAATAACAGCATGGAACTTCGTTAATCGTCTTTCTACAAAAGCGAGCATGTAGTGAACATTCAACTACACTCATGCATCGTAGTCCAACGCTGAATTATATCAAATGGCAGTGGAAATATCTTCATACTCTACAATTATGAACATTTCTGCGGAAATAATTGCAATAAACGTCCTGGCGAATTTCTACCAGAACTTCAGGGAACTATCAAGAGAGGCCAGGGGAGACCCGGCTCACAAAGAAGAGTTTTGCCAGAAGGATGTCCATCGTCTACACGGAGCAGTGCAATTTCCGGAGGAGGAAGCAGTTCTATTCTCCGAGGGCGCTGGTTCCAGGTTCGAGGTCGGAGCACATCTTTACGTTGGTGAAATGGAACTATCAGCAGTCTTCTTTGGAAATTTTCCTCTAGAACTTCAATCAACAGATAAGGTAGTCGTGAACGTTTCTTGTTTTATTTGAGCCATTTAGCGATATCTGAGCAACCATTTTTCCCATATTTTCTGTCCCATATATTTTGCCCCATATTCTTGCTTGATATTTCTGTACTCCGTACACTTTGATGATTTATGCCTTTTTCTACGATTTATTGAGACATTATTATGTCATTGGCATACTTAAATAATTTTGGATCAGTTGAGACTGATAAATTTATATTCTTTCAGTAATTTGCATATTTTTGTAGTCACGATTTGACTGTAAAGTTAATGATTTTCTATGGCAAATTTGAATTCAGACAGCGTGTCATTTTATTAAAGTAATTCTATTCAGTAAATTACTTTGACCAATTTTCTGTCATCCTCAAGAAAGAAGAATAATTAAAAGATTTTAGAGCGTTAAAATCTATTACTGTATCGACGATCTTGGAAATACTAGTCGATTTATGAACATGATTGCAACATAGACATTTATCGTCAGTTCTGAAATACCATTGCATTATAGACAATTTTATGAAATATGAACTTTGATTACGATTTATTGAGTACACTATAGTAATGAACATTTGATAGGAATTTTTCTCAATTCTAGATTGGAACAATAATGTTTGCATTCCAAAGTCTAATTGTATTCTATTCGATTATTTATGCAGTTTAGATGAACTTTGATTGAAGATAGTATTTTTATACTGCGATACTTTGAAGATATTAATCTCAATTTTGATAGACCAGGAAGGCATGTCTAATCGTATTTGCTATTAAATTTATTTGTGATCGGCAAATTTTTACTTCATATCGATTCACGAATGAAACCCACGAAGGTTAAATATAATAACAGTTTTCGATACTATGGATGAATATAAGAATTTTTAAAGTGGAACTATGGATGTATAATCGTTAGTTCAGTGGACGTGTAAAAGTCGCTGATGAATAATGCCCTTGAATAAGTGAAGGAGGTTCCCACAGTAATATTAATGAAGTTGATGAATTTGTAAGTGGAGGTTTTTTGTATGTATTGTGGAAGATTTTTATGCCATATATATTGAGATATATGATGAATTCTGGGCCTATTTTTGTGCAATTTTGTGCGTTTTGAGCGAGGTATTTTTCCGCTGAGTGTATTGTCCAGGTCCTTTGAAAATTAATCATGTGAAATTACTGTTAAAATTAACAAGAGTGTTTAAATAATTTGAGATAACGATTTTGAATGGAGGTTACCGTCACAAATAATAATAATAATTATTAAAGCTTATTAAACCTGAATCTAAAATTTAAATATAACTAACCTTCATTGGTCGATTATATCACCACGATTTAAGTAATTATCAACCGGATAAACGTGTGGTTTAATGTATTTCTAATATGAATAATATAAATATTGTAAATAATTATGTAAATATCTTTAATAATAATTGGAAACGAAAGGGATTAATAGAGGCGTGTATGAATTTTTCAATTGTCATTTGACAATATTATAAACAATTTAAAGTGTTATAAATAATTAATGAACATTTTGTTATAAACATTAAGCATTTTGTTATTACACTCTAAACAACGCTAGTTAAACAATTGGAATTCACAATTAAACAAGATTTGGGATTATTAGAGTAATCCATCGATATTTGAATGGAGCATTTAAAAGATTTGCGTGATAATGTTTGAGCTGAGATGTGGACATTTATAGTGTTTTGAAAAGGAGCTAGGCTCTGATGTAACTAGCATATGCTAACGTTGGCTGGACAGGTGGGTCCATTTGACGATGCAAGCATGCAACATGGTGTAGGGTGTATCGCAGCTGGCCAGACAACTGTATGATAGAGGCCAAGGTCACCTACATAGCAGCCTTGCGGTTATAAATAAATGTGATGTTTATGAGAAAGGAAAACAATTGCTATATGTCTCGTCCCAACTCCCTTATCCATTCCAAGTGCATTATTATTATTACGTTCTTTTGAGCTAGAAAGCTGAAATTTTGTATGTAAAGTCTACAAGTCCTACAGGAGGACATGGTTACATGGACAATGGCTTCTGATCGCCATGTATATTTTGTTGTTTAAGTTTTGTTAAATTATTCCTTTATGTGAAATAAATTATTGTACAGTTTAAAGTTTCTTGTTTCCGTCTTGGTTCATTTTAAATATCATGGTGGAGGTTATTGTGAGGGCATACTTTTAAGTGATCCAGTTGGCAACCCAGACCCGAGATTAATTTGAATAGGTAAGTAAAAGGTAAGTATGAACCCCCGTATATTTTGGTGTGTTCCACAATAATTTCTTGTTAACTACTGTGCTCTAATCTCGGTAGTATCTGTCAGTGCCATTTTCATTGATGTAGCTGTGCCGGTGCGATTGATTATTGGCAATCCGATTGAGGGGGTGGATATCTGACAGCCTACTATCCGGATTATCGGGGACAGTAGGGACTATTGAAGAAGAAGAAGAAGAAAACTAAGGGATGACATGTTTCACTCGTCAAGAGAGCATCATCAGATCCAAATGTGCCAGTAACAATTACCACACTTACTAAGCTTTCTGACGGGTTTTCTTGTATTTTGTTTTTGGAGGGCAGGGACTGTCTGTGGGTGTCACTGTAGGTTTGGTAGAGTTTTGTAGAGCTATTTGTCTTGTAGATTTGGATCTGATGATTCTCGCTTGATGAGCGAAACATGTCATTCCTTAAGTTTTCTTCTTCTTCTTCTTTTCTTCAAAATACAGGGTGGGCGGGAAGTGCCCGGGAAGTCCCCATACCCCTGTAACTTTTTAGTAACAAACGTTATTTATGATATTTTATTTATGCAGGTAGGTAGCTATGCTACGTTACTTCTAGTCAATTGTTGTGTTAGTGTGAAGCCATAGCATATGTGAGTGGTCATAGTTAGGGACACTGATATATGGTGATATAAAAGGCTCCAGAGCGGTGAAATAAAAAAAAAGTAAGGGTTAAGTGTACGTACGGTGTACGGATTTGGTTAAATAATGAACAATATACAAACATTTGGAGGAATAACAAACAATTTTGTGTGTTTAATGCCCAATCTAACATTTTCTTCAACAGAGTCTCCATAGGTCTCCATGACCACCTTAGTCATTTTCTCACTAACTGGTAAAACTTATGTTGTCCCAAAAGTATTCAGCAGAGCATTGTTTCCATGATTTCAGGACGCAGTTTGTTCGATTATCTAAGTAGACAGAAAAGCCTCTTTCGCTGTCTTATCTTATCTTATAATTTTTTTTTTTAATTTTCTATCAAACGACAGACAGTGGAACTATTTCAATTAATTTTAAAATACATATTTAAAACAAAACAAGAAATATTATTACCAGCATTTCGTTAGTACTTCCCATTTTAGGGTGAAAGGATCGAATTTTGCAGAAAGAAATTATTTCGCGATATTTTCGCGACTCCAATATCGAAATAAATGGCATATTTGGGGTAAATAAATCGTTGCGATAACATTTGAACGTTTGCTGAAAAATTTCACGGATATCGTTAACACAAAAATCCGGGACTCTAGTCATAGTTACAGTATTGAGGAGCGCTCAGTGACAAGTGTGTGGGTGCACAAATGACAACACACAGGGCAGACAATCAGACAGATTTATTATAGAAGCATTCCAGGATAGATTTAATAAGGCTCCACCGCGAAAAACAACACTTATCGATTGGGTCAGACATGCTTTTTCCTTGGGCAGTGTAAAGACAGGCCGCGGAATGGAAGGAAGAAGACATGAGAAGAAACCTGTGATGGAGTCTGTGCTTCAGAACTCGGTATACCACGGACAACAATGCAAGATTACATGCAAAAAGACCTTAAGCTCAAACCTTTTTAACCGACGTTCGTAAATGAGTTATCAAATAGAGACCAGAATGACCGCAGTTTAGCAGGCCGTGCTTTATTAATTAAATTTCCAAAGGCAGTGAACCGAACTACGGTTATGTTTTCAGATGAATGTGCTATTTATCATAGCTAACATGCTAGAAATGTTGTCCTCATTTCAGACTCGAGATGGAAAGGAACCCGCCTCAAGTAATGATATGGGCAGAGATGACACCACAACATCAGCTTGGACTGTACTTTTTTAAAGGACTGTGAATGGCACAAATTATTTAAGGTTTTGAATATTCCCAAGGGAATATGATGTAGTTTCCATTTGAGCGGATGAATTATCAATAAATGATAAAAATGGTCCGGTTAGCTCAAACAATGCCAGCGTTTCGCCCCAGTGTGCCGTTGGGCTCGTCAGTTGGTACAGACACACCTACCAATACGCGAGGCTAGCACATACTGAGAAGGCCATGCAAGACACAAAATACAAGCAGTATTGACGTCACGAGCATGCCAATGTGCTACGGGAGTAAAACTCCCTTTCATAAAAACAAAAGCCTTACCTTGGCAATCCAAATAAGGTTTTGAATATTCCCAAGGGAATATGATGTAGTTTCCATTTGAGCGGATGAATTATCAATAAATGATAAAAATGGTCCGGTTAGCTCAAACAATGCCAGCGTTTCGCCCCAGTGTGCCGTTGGGCTCGTCAGTCGGTACAGACACACCTACCAATACGCGTGGCTAGCACATACTGAGAAGGCCATGCAAAACACAAAATACAAGCAGTATTGACGTCACGAGCTTGCCAATGTGCTACGGGAGTAAAACTCCCTTTCATAAAAACAAAAGCCTTACCTTGGCAATCCAAATAAGGTTTTGAATATTCCCAAGGGAATATGATGTAGTTTCCATTTGAGAGGATGAATTATCAATAAATGATAAAAATGGTCCGGTTAGCTCAAAGAATGCCAGCGTTTTTGGTAGGTGTGTCTGTACCAACTGACGAGCCCAACGGCACACTGGGGCGAAACGCTGGCATTGTTTGAGCTAACCGGACCATTTTTATCATTTATTGATAACAAATTATTTACACATGTGACAAACATGGTTAATACCTCAGTTTGAGAAAAGGGGCCACAAGAACGCATAAGGTTGAAGCAAGACGGAATATAAAACCAGCTCTGTGCTTACAGCGGAAAGGCGCAAAATTGGCTGCATGCAAATCAAGTAAGAGAGTAGTCCCGGTATTAGTGCGATTGTGAATGATTTGAAATAAAGTAAATATTATTGTCTTTCGGAGCTTGATTAGAGAAGGGAGGGGGCGTGGTGGCGCAGCAGTCGAGCTGTTGGCCTCTCACCACAGTGGAGTGGGTTCGATTCCCAGTCGATGCTTGTGAGATTTTCAAAGTGAAGATGCCATGTCCTTTGGTTCGGATTCCACATAAAAAGGAGGTCCCGTGGCTCATGATCGCGAGATTAACAGTTACGTAGAACTACAACTTCCTTACGGAAGGGAGTATGAGGGCTTCAGAAATATCCAGTGAATCTGAAATCACGGAAGGGTTTAGTTCGTCTATCAACCAGTGTTACTGGTATCGAAATTACTGACGGGATAAATCTTTAACGAAGGTTGATGAAACTGGCCCTTGACAAAACACTTCTCATTCAAATGGGGGCTATGAGAAGTGTTTTATTATGTGAATAAGTAATTCAAGTATTTATTTCAGATACTAGGAGCTTGCCATGGTGGGCGAGTGGTTATCGTGTCGGACTACCAACCCCAAGCTTGCAGGTTCGCTCCAGGCCATTGTAAGTAATTTTTGAAAGGCAACAAAAATCTCGGCACGCATATCATACATTGTTGGCATGTTAAAGAACCCATTTGAATTCAGTAGGCAGTGTCCATAATGGCAAAATGTAATCTCGGGATTTTCCGCCAGCACAAAGTTCCACATTTCTCTACTAGAAAGCGCTATAGTGTCAAGGAGCTAAGATATCTATCCTCCTTGACTTTCATAGCACTCCAAGGAATTCGACATGCAAGCTGCCCTCCGGGCGTCAAATAACAAAGCTTGCACCCGGCACCCGAGGCCATCATCATCATCAATTAGAGCAGTTTCCAACCACAGGTTGGGTCTGCTTGGAGCACAAGCCTCTCCATAGTTTTCTGTCTATCCACCACTTCTCTTCTGTCACTGTTGTCCAATTAACTTCTTTTCTCTCGACACTTTTCTTCACCCCCTTCATCCACCTATCCCTTAGCCTTCCTCTAGGTCTCTTTTTCATCCACTCCATTTCCAATATTTTCCATGGTATCCTCTCTTCTCCCAAACTTTTCATGTGCCCATACCACTGTAGCCTTGATTTTTCAATTCTATCTTGTAGGGGTTCTTCCTTTAATATTTCTCTGACTATTTCTGACTCTGTCCATTCTAGTTACACCTGTACGACTCCGCTGCAACTTCATTTCCACTGGTTGTATTCTGCTTTTATCTCTCTCCCTCATCATCCAAGTTTCTGATCCATACGTTAGGATCGGCACAAAGTAAGTCTTGTACATGATCCCTTTACATTTCTGTGGCACATCCTTGCTCCATATCAGGCTTCTAACACTCTTGAAGAATCCTTCAGCACACCTTTCATCTAATTCCAAGACATTTCCCCCATTTCCTTCAATGACATTTCCCAGATACTCGAAGCTCTGCACTCTCTTCAACAGCACTCCACCTAACTTTATGCCATAGTATACTCTGCCATTCTCACGTGTTGTTATCATCATTTCAATCTTTTGTGTGGAAAACTTCATTCCATAGTGAGGCCATACGATATTATTATTATTATTATTCGTTTGGGCCTACTGAGGACCACGGGGATCGTATCTCCTCGTCGCTTTGTCTTTTCTCTTCTTCCAGTACTTTCTCATCATCTGACTACGAGCCAGCTTTCTTTCCTCCGTCCATGGTGGTCTGCTGACACCGGTGTTCCACCTAGCTGTCAGTGATACAGGAAAAACTCCCTGTCGGATGGCTTGCCGGAATTGTTGGAGGTTCTGTATGGAATTAAGTGGGATCCCTAGGTGGTCTAAATCTGTCCTGACCGTAGAGATCCACTTGGTCCTAGAGAGGCCTTCCCTCTTCCTGCCACTGTGAAGATCTTACTGGTGAGCCGGCAAGGGATCATGCGGGTCAAGTGTCCATAGAAGGCCAGGCGCCTTTTTCTTCGACAAGTCACAATGTCTTCTTGATGGCTGTAAAGCTCATCATTGTGACGAATTCTATAGGTGCCTACCTCTTCCCGTATAGGTCCTAGTATCCTCCGCAGGATCTTCCTCTCCTTGAGTTCAAGTTTCCTGAGTGGGCCTTTCCTGGCCATCACGAGGCACTCAGAGGCGTACAGAACAGATACGATATTATTATTATTATTATTATTATTATTAGGTACTGGGAAATTAATTATAATTCCCTACCCAATCTAATTGTTGACCGACTGAAAAGAGATTCTAATAATATTCTTTTTTTAAAGTATGAAGAATATAAGCAGTGGCTATGCAGTTGAGCACAAACCTTCCCATCTCGTGCCAAAGTGTAGCAGGATGTGTAGTCGTAGGACAGCTCGATAGCTTCCACTGACCCCTGGTGAGAGGACCACACGTCGATGCAGTCCCCACGTCGGAGATCGTATATCCTCACTGTGCCGTCGTTACAGCCCGCAAACAGCATCTGGCCATTGTGGTTGTAGGTGCAGCAGTTAGCTACCAAACTCGAAGAATCTAAGGAGAGCGAGCGCTGAAATATAATCACAATGTTATTAAAACCAATCATTGGACAGAAAAGGAAAGTAATTGGCAATACAGTAGAACGTCGTTTATCCGGACGTCAAACAACCGGAAAGTCAATCCGGACGAGCAAGAAAAAAAAAAAAAAAAAGACGGGAACAGTGCACGCTGCCTACACTAGCGAGTCGGTTCTCGTTTTCAATTGTTGTCTCTGTTGTCTCCTACAGTTTGTTTACTCTATAATGTTTCAATGTGTTACAATATGGGAGTGTGTGTACTGTATTACATTGTGAAAATGGCTTCTACGAGTGACAGAAAAGAAAAACGAAATCGCAATGTTTTATCCATTGAGAAGAAGGTGGAGATCATTAATAAACTGGATAAAGGTGAGAGTGTGCAGTGTCTAATGAAAACTTAATGTTGGAAAATCCACAATTTGTGATTTGGAGAAAGGAAAGTTGAAATTCTGAATCATGAACCATGAGATCAGCTAGGGATAAAAATTAGAAGAAGCGGTGTACTTAAGATTTATTCAGACAGGACGTAAGGGAAATCCCATTTCTGGACCTTTGTTATGTGAGAAAGCGTTGCAGTGAAATGAGAAGCTTGGTGGTTATTACCATAATGTACTGTGCAAGTTTCTTTCCTATGAAATAAATCGATGTTTGATTATCCGGAAAAATCGTTATCCGGAGCACTGTCGGTCCCAATTAGTCCAGATAAACGACGCTCTACTGTATTTAAATGAAATTTTCCACCTAATCAATAAAAATAAAATAAAAGGTTACGAAAAGAAATGACCAATATCACTAGGGACCAGATTTTTAGGCTTTTAAATAGGACTTTATGTTTAAAATGTAGCAAAAGTTGACATAAACTGCACAAACTTAAAATGAATGCCTAATTGTTAGTAGAAAATCTGATTGCAACGAGAGTATTGTGACTGTTCAAGTCACATAAGTCACTTTTAGGTTAGGAACATAGTCACCCAGTGATAGGGCACTGCAAGGAGTCTAGTATATGTGCTTACTGGATTCTTTGTGGTGGCCCAGCAATGGGTGGCAGGAGGCTTTGCTCTCTCTTAAAGGTTACCATGGTGAGGTGTTGATAAATTGGGATGTTTAGTTTTGTTTAGATTATTATTATTATTATTATTTATTTACCAAATATTGTACCTACAATTTATGGACGGCAGATAGAGAAAGGGCAAGCCCCACATACACAGCATTGTCTCCATCTCGGTTGGATTGGGATCTGTGATGTTGGGAGGATAATGAGGATGATGAAAAGGTACAGATGAAGTGTGTTACTTATAATTTGTGCTATTAAAAATTGAATCAGAAACAAGAAAAATAAGGAAAATGATATGAATTGCATGGGTAGCAAATGTGAAGGAAATGTGCCCAAGCCAGAGTTATTTCCTTTGTGTGCAAACACCATAAGCGGTTCCAAAATAACACGACCGAAACGTTACAGTATAAATATTTTACATAAAGACCATCAACATCATCATCATGCAAAGTTTCCAGCCACTGGCCGGGTCTGTTTGGAACACAAGCCTCTCCAACGTCTTCTGTCTTCCCACCATCTCTCAGCTTCCACCCTTGTCCAGTCTTCTCCTCTACAAGGATATGGGATGAAAATTACTATAAATAAGAGCGAGATGGTGATCACAACAAGGAAGAAGGAAAGAACCACAACGGGAATAACAATTGGTGGGGAACAGCTGAAGAAAGTGGAGAGTTTCAAGTATCTGGGAAGCCTGATACAAGATAATGGAAGATACGATAGAGAAATAAATGATCGGGGGAGACAGGCAGAAGCATTCCGGAGGAGTGTGAGAAGCATGTTAGGGAGCAAGGATGTCCCTCAGAACAGCAAAAAGATCATATATCGGACGTACTATGACCCTATCCTGACTAATGCCTCGGAGACCTGGGTTATGAAAGGAAGGGAGAAGAGCAAAATACAGGCCAGTGAGATGAGGTTCTTGAGAAGCAGTATTGGAGCTACAAAGATGGACAGAATAAGAAATGAGAGGACCAGAGAAATAATGAAGGAGTAACCATTACAGGATGGTATAGAGAAATCTAGACTTAGATGGTATGGACATGTAAAACGAATGGAGGAGAAGAGGATACCGAGGAGGATACACGAGGCGAAGTGGGAAGGAAAGAGACCGAGAGACAGGTGGCTGAAGGGGGTAGAAGAAAGCGTGAAGAAGAGAGGAGAAGACTGGACAAGGGTGGAGGCTGAGAGAAGGTGGGAAGACAGAAGACGTTGGAGAGGCTTGTGTTCCAAACAAACCCGGCCGTGGCTGAAAACTGTGCAAGATGATGATGATGTCTCTTATGCCCTTTATGCAATAAAAGATTTCAATAATATCCTACGCACTTCTGAGACTGAGTACATCCAATAATGAAGGTAAGCCATTAATATTACGTACATACTGTATGCATGTTTATAGCTAGTGTTCGGTAATTCTGGACAAGTTTTAATTTGCCGTATTTTCAGTCCATGTACAGACCCCCAGGGGCTCACAACTTGTGGGACGTGGGTTGGTCACCACGGGACCCCAGCTGAGTCCGGAATTGCTTCCACTTAATTGTGCCGGGCTCCTTTCAGTTATCTTTCCTGTCCGCCTCCCTTGATCAACACTTGATCTCTTCCGACCCCGACGGTAGTAGGGTATGTGAGGCCTAGGGAGTCTTTCAATTTCCCGCCTTAACTGGCCCTTGTTTGCCTTTGGGTTTGGGAAACCCAACATACAAATAGCAAAAATATGGTAGTGTGTGAGTCGAGGCCTCAGATGGAGGTCCTTGAATCATGCCCCAACCCAGATCACTGGAACCGGGAACTGAAGAAGAAGTACAGACATAAAAAGCAGGGTTATGCCCCGTTCATACTAAGGCGACATAAGACAAGCGATATGTCGTAAGGAATATATTGCTATGATCTATTGCTAGGAAGGTTCAGAGAGCGGGCGATAAAACGGCGAGACCTGGGCGATAAAAATTTGGTGGGAGCACAATTCTCACAACTTCAGTTCCAAATATGAACTCAAGTGAGGAAGAAATTGTAGTGGCTTATTGGTTCAGGCGTAGGATGAGGAGAAGAAGAAGGAAATACTGGGTGCATCCCTACAATCTCACCATCGTGCCGTTGTTTCTCGAGAGCTGTCTCAACATGAATAAAAATTCAGGGAGTTCAGATGCACTCTTGAGCTTTCTCTAAATTAATGAAAGGAATTACACAATAGTCTTCTCTTCCCATTATCATGTTTACATCACGAACTATCGTACGATACTAATCACTCAAGAGACCAGCAAGCGGTACTTCGAGAGATCTGTCACTTGCGATATGTTGTGCAATCGCTCGGCTGTGAACCTTTTTTTATCGCCTCCCTTTACATTTCACGTATCTGTCTGTGTGTGTGGCTTATCATATATCGTTCATCATCATTGTTTCTTCACTCCAGCAAGCCGGGTGCAATTATAAATGAGCCATCTCCAATTTGTCCTGTCCATCCATAACTGTTCTTCTTGTAGTTGATGCCAGTTATTATCTCTAGCTTCAAGGTCCTTATAAATTTGCTTCTCCCACACATCGCGAGGTCTTCCTCTTGGTCGCTTCCCGGGGACACTGTGGGGAGCCATCCTCTTCATATGACCATACCATCTCAATCTCTTGAGTTCGAGTGTCTCCAGCAGGCTCCTTTCCAATCCCAGTTGTTGTCGGATATCTCTCTCTGTGTGGTTAACAGCCGTGAGGCTGGTTGGCAGCAGCTCGCCATTCTTCCCGTCTCTCAGTCTTCCTCTTCAGTTCACAGTATGAGCCACAACCCATATCTTGCAGTATTTGACTCATGTACTCCAGTCTGGGTCTTCCTCTACAATTCTTGCCGTCTACTGTTCCCTCGATTCTAAGCTTAATCAGTCCATTGTGTCGCAGTATGTGGCCCACGAGGTGATTCCTTCTTCTTTTTAAATATTTAAGGAAGCATCTTCTCTCTCCCACTCTTCTAAAGACTTCCTCATTTGTGACCATTTCTTTCCAACTGATTTTCATAATCCTTCTATAGCACCAGGTTTCAAATGCCAGTAGTCTTTTCCTCTCTCTCTCTCCTATTGTCCAAGATTCGCTGCCATATAGGGCGACGGATATCCTCATTCCTAATTTTATCCATTTTAGTCTTTTGGAGGCAATGTAACGTGTTTTCGAGGGGTTTTTATGCAACTGGCATAAGTCAGTAGGAAGCCATTCTATATTTATTTACGTGGCAAATTGTTCAGCCAAGAGAATTTTTCATGTTAATTTATTATTATTATTAATTTATTATAATTATTATTAAGGTATTTTCGGAGCATTTTATAAAAATTATTAGCATTCAGATAGGTTTTCTATGTCTTAGAAAACGCTATCAAGCAAATTATTACGAACGACAATATCATAGAAAATTATGTGATTACGGAATTTTACGGAGTTTTCGTCAGTTAGGGTATAACGAGAGACGTGACTCACTGGGATTTCAAGTACAAGCTGATTCCTGTCGAGAAGTATTACGCAAGGCTGGGTCGCAAGGTCTAGAAAAGGCGAATTGTTGGAACGGAAAACGACTTCTCCCTCTCGCGCGCCGAGTGTAATGAGGCAGAGTGGGGATCTAGCGGCGTGCTCAGCCAATCAGGGGAGACAACGTAAGCTGGAAGACGGTACCATGGTGGGGGAGCCAACGTGTGGATATATCGTTCGACGCGCCGTGAAACGAGGTCTATCTGTGTAGAACTTGCGGAGTACGGTTGCAAGTGCGTGTCGCTCCGATGTTCAGTGGAGTTGAAGACTAACTTTTGCAAAACTTAACCAGTGCGGTTGTACGAGTGTTTGGGTCCGAGGTACGGACCATAGAATTATCTAATCTACTAGAACCTCATCAAACATCGACGGAGATGACGACGTCCAGGAGACTGTGGGAAGCTCACCGCATCATCAAGTACGAGGGAAATGCTTCGGGCATTTCCAGTGGTAAGCGCTAATGACGCAGAAATACGCAATCTCTCATTTTTCTTTGTTTTATATTTCATAATTCAGTAACTTCATAGCTTGGAAATAAGAGTAAAATCAATTTATCAGACTCCGTTTTCACGTAATTTCCTATCGGTAATATTCAAATCACAACGCTCCAATTTAAATTTTGTACTTATTATTATTATTAATTTTGCTATACTTGTTTTATATAATAAATTCATTTCTTTTACAATGCAATCTTTGCTTTCAGTAGGTAGCATTAGATATAGACCAATTCCTTCTCCTGATACAATTGTTTGTTGGGTTAATGATCAAATCATACCACGATCTGAGTGAATAGATTCTTGAAGGTGTTCTACCAGAGCTAGACGTTGTTAAATACAAATTTAGATTTCAGCATTGCGTTGAAGTCTTGGCGCCCATTAAAACAACATAGCTTAGGCAGAGGTAAACAGTTACATTTATCACCCAACAGAAGGGGCAGCCAAAACGTTTCATTTGTAGCTACCAACATGGGGCATTAAGAATCTGCTACATTTGTCGCCGACAACTTGGGGCTGAAAACCTAATAACATTTGTGGAAGGAGAAGGGTATATATTTCTGTGCCTGTATTTTGGGGGTTATTTGTCTTTATCAGTGTATATCATTATGGGGGATGAGAAAGAAAGACAGATGAGGTTACGTAGTGGTCATCAACTGGAGAGTGATGATACGAGCAGTATGTCGAGTGATGGTAGTACCGGGGTAGCGGAGGTAAATCCCGATACTGAAACAGGGAGTGTAGGCGGCCAACCAGAATTAAAAACTTTACTTCTCGAGTTCATGTATCAGAACAAAGTTAGTAGTGATGCTTTAAATGCTAAACTGGAACAAAACAACGCTAAATTAGAACAAAACAGTAGGGAAAATAAAGAAAGTACAGATGCCTTAAATGCTAAATTAGAACAAAACAGTAGGGAAAATAGAGAGAGTAATGAAACTTTAAACGCCAGATTAGAACAAAACAGTAAGGAAAATAGAGAGAGTACTGAAACTTTAAATGCTAAACTGGAACAAAACAACGCCAGATTAGAACAAAACAGTAAGGAATATAGAGAGAGTACTGAAACTTTAAATGCTAAATTAGAACAAAACAGCAGGGAAATGAGTGACAAATTCGAACTGATTAGAGGTGAGATCAGGGGGGTGATGGAAGAAAAGGCTAAAGAGATTATTGCACATGTAGACAGAAAATTAGGAAAAGTACAGGAGGAGTTGGAAATTAGAATCAGTACACAGGCTGAAAATTTAAAAGAACTAGTGCAACTGGAAACACAGCAGGTCAAAAAGCAATTGGGGGGAGAAATTGACAAAATTCAGGTAGCTACTAAAGAGGTTAAGGAACAGCTGGGGGGTAGAATTGAGAAAGTCCACTCACAAATAGTTGCAGAATTAAATGATTTAAGAGAGAGTAATAGAGAGAGCATTAGCAAGATTGAGGAGAAACAAGCAAAGCTATAATGATAAAGTAGAAGAATCAGAAGGAAACATTAAATTAACAGTAAACAGTATTGAGAGGAAGGCTGAGGAGAAAATCGCAGAATTAGAATTAAAATTAAAAGCTAGGATCAGGCAAGAAAATAGTCAGAATAGGCCAGTTTTTGTGAATAGCACACACAGGGAGGTAGAACTGGGTAAGTTCAGCAATCGACAGGGGTGCCCAATGGAGTTCATGAACACTATAGAAAATAAATTCGGGGAGAGGTTGGAAAATGGTAGTATTGAGTGGTGCCAGGTAGTTGAAATTTTAGAACAAGTGTTTGTGGGGGAAACGAGGAATTGGTTTGCTGTCTACAGAGACAAGTTTACTGATATCAATGATTTTAAAATGAAATTCTGTGAAAAGTTCTGGAATGAGGTTATTCAGTCGCAGCATCGTGAGGGAGTAGTGTGTGGTAAATATAACCCTAAAGGAAGCTCCACCATGACCGAATACTTTTTAGGGCAGGTATTAGTGTGTAAATATCTGGATGGCTTGAAGGAGGAAAGTGATGTGGTGAGGTTGCTACTTAGGCACTTTCCCTATAGGATCAAGGAGGCTGCTTGTATCCAGAATGTAAAGACTATATCACAAGTAGAAAATTTGTTAAGCACATTTGATGCACTAGGGAGAGGGGGTTATGAGGACAATTTCAATAGGAACCAGGGTAATAATAATAATAGACCTAACGAAGCCAGGCATCAGGAAGTTCAAGGGAACGGTGGCGAAGGGGCCAACGCTCAAAATAGAAATAATAGTAATCAGCTAAATCAGAACAGAGGAAATGGCTATGGTAATCAGTATCAAGGGAGGAATAATGATTTCAGGGGAAATCAAGGGAGGAACAATGATTACAGGGGAAATCAAGGGAGAAACAATGATTTCAGGGGAAATCAAGGGAGAAATTATAATGACAATAATTACAACCAGAATAGGGGTCAAGGAAGAGGACAGCCTAGTGGTAGTAATATACAGCCAAACAATGACAACATAGCCCAGAACAACCAGACCAGTTTAGTAGTTAGTAGTACTACGGCCAGCTGTAGCGGTTCTTTAAACGCGAACCAGGCTGCGAAGTAAGGTCAGAATCTCAGTCTGTAGCATGCCCTGTCCATACAATTATACAGGAACCCTATGACCTAAATGTAAGAAATGAATTATTACATGAACTAAATGATGAAGGTATTATTCAGGAAGTGGTTAGTAAGAGCCCCATAGTTAAATTTAACGTGTCCGAGGCGTACACAGATGTTTTAATTGATAGTGGTTGTATGAAGAGTTGCATAAGTAGTGCATTTTATGATAAAATGAAAGGAACTGGAGTAAATTTTGAGGAGATGCCAATTAAAAGCACTTTTGTTATCACAGCTGTTGGGAAGAGGTCTAAAGTAATTTCTAAGCAAGTTTTAGTAGACATTAAAATTAATAATCATGTAGAGAAGCAGATTTGTCTTGTAATTCCAAATTTAGTATTCAGTGTTATCTTGGGTTCAGAGTGGCTAAGTAGAGTGTCTGGTAACTTATGTTATGATGTAGGGAGTTTGAAATTTAAATGGGGAGATTCTGAAGTAGAAGTAGCGTTCAATGACCATATTCAGAGGAGTAGTATTGTAGGTGTGATTTGTACTTTAAATGAGATATCGCCAGCCGTAGAGCGGGGTTCTCCATGTTTTGTGGGCAGTGTGATTACGAACGGAAGTCTAGTGGACTCGTTACGTGAGGCTGCATTTCAGGGAAATATAGAGGTGGAACAATGTGTTCGGCTCTATGATGTGTTATGGTGTAATAGGAGAGTTTTTGAGGATCGCATTGGTATGGCCAATTGCTATACACATTCATTGAACGTTATTGATAGGTCAGTATTCACAGGACATAGATATCCTGTACCTTTCGCTTATCAGAGTGCAGTTGAGGCACAAATTAACCAGATGCTTGAAGATGGGATTATTGAGCACTCTAACAGTCCGTATGTTAATTCTTTGATCACGGTACCCAAAACCGACGGCACAGTTCGTATTTGTTTAGACGCTCGTTTGGTTAACAGTAGAATTAGTTCAGATCAGCTGAAATCGATGTCAATAGAAGAATTAATGCAAACATTTGAGGGGAAGAAGTATTTCACTTGTGTAGATTTGAGTTCCAGTTTTTGGCAAGTGCCACTTATGTACGAAGATAGACCATTTACAGCTTTTAGTCATAAATATAACCTTTATCAATTTTGTAGAACACCTTATGGGTTAAAGAGTAGTTCAGCAGCTTTAATTAGGGCTTTAAACATCGCATTAGGGGATGACACAGGAGAGTTTGTTACCATTTACATAGATGATATGGTAATTAGTTCACGCAGTTTTGAGGAGCATCTAGGTCATTTAGATATAGTTTTTCAGAAGTTAGATCAGGCAGGGTTCACTTTGAAGCTGTCTAAGTCGTCATTCTGTCAGTCAGAAGTGACATTTTTAGGTCATAGAGTGTCGAGTAGAGGTGTAACACCAGAAGAAAGTAGGGTTAATAAGATACTTAACGCAGAGGTGCCACAGAATGTTAAACAGTTAAAAACTTACCTGGGAATTTGCAACTTTTTCAGGAGGTTCGTTCTTAAATACTCAGGGTTGGTAGAACCATTCAGGGAATTGCTTAAAAGTGGGACTCGGTGGAGATGGGAGTCCAAGCATGATCAGGCTTTTAGAGCGCTGAAGGAAGGTTTTGAGAAAGCTCTGGTGCTGAAATATCCGTTAAAAGATAAGGAATATGTGGTTATGACAGATGCTTCACATATAGGCATTGCTGGAGTATTATGTCAGAAAGATGATGAGGGTAATCTGTGCATTGTATCTTTAGCCTCGCGAGGACTGACAGCAGCGGAGAAAAGATACACGATTACTGAGTTAGAGCTTTTAGGTATTGTTTTCAGTTTAGGGAAATTTAGAATGTATTTAGTAGGGGGGAAATTTGAGATCCACACAGATCACCATGCATTACTGTATATGAGGACTTGTAAACTCAGTTCTAACAGAGTTAGTAGGTGGATTCTTGCTCTGCAGGAATATGAATTCACAGTAAAATATATTAAAGGTAAAGATAACATTCTAGCAGACATGCTATCGAGGGACACTAATTTATGTAGGGATTATCCTGTGGTTAAAGCAGAGGACGGTATTTTAATATGTGCATGTGTGGACAGTAGCAACAGGGCATCGTTACAGACACTGAGAAATATGCTAGGTAGAGCAACGTGATGACGTTAAATTTAAGGGAGCTACTTGCAAGGTTGGAAGCAGGTGACGCAGAAACATTTATAGTTTCCAAACGTAT
Organism: Meconema thalassinum; assembly: GCA_946902985.2. Lineage (NCBI taxonomy): Eukaryota > Metazoa > Arthropoda > Insecta > Orthoptera > Tettigoniidae > Meconema > Meconema thalassinum. The sequence continues at coordinate 200,664,486 of OX336395.1, forward strand.
TGGCAAAACAGCATATGTGCTGGAGAATAGTGAGGGAAACAGATTATACGGGACGTATAATATACATAGTCTCCGAAAGTATGTGTCATAAAGTGAGGATGTTTAGCTGGCGAGCCAGCCTATCAAATGAGTAAGTGTGGTATTTGGTGCGTGGGAGGAGATGGTCTTCCAGGCAGGCATATCAGAAGTCACACAGGGGGGTAGTATGTAAGTAAATGAGAGTTTTTAAGGTACAGGGAAATATGACGGGATCGTCGGATGCTGTTGAGCACTAAATTGTCTCGATGCACCAAGGCCATTTTGGCAGCGCTGATGGGTTCCCATTTATCTCCAAGAGATGGGGGAGCGCTTGTATAGGGCTTGTTAGCTTAAGGCGTCCACGAGATAAAAGATGGGCCATCAGAATGCGAGACAGTCCTTCATGAAACTCATACATATCAGCACACGTGATTTCTGTTTACGGCCTCGCCATGTAAGATTTGTAAGTGTGTAATTTAAGGTAATTTGTACAAAGGTATTATTTCTGTGTTGAGAACTAGTATTAAGTAGAATATGGTCTACGGGAACTTAACAAGACAGGGCGATTACGGCACAGAAATATTTGGTGTTATATGTAATGCGCATTTACTGTTTTTTTTTCAGAAGTCAATATTAATTTAATCTACTTTAAAGAGAGATTAAGTATTATGGTCACGAGGCGCTGCCACAATAGTGTGATCGTGTGCTCGGTGATAAGTGGAATTAAATGTCACCATAAGGAGGGGACCTCCAGTGAAATTAGGAAGTTCTATGGTGATATAAATATATCAGAACACCTTCAATGCGTGTGATATGACATCATAAATACATAGTGCTCACACATTAATTATGTCTATTTCTCCAACATAGAGAAATTTGAGAGGCGGAAATATCCGTGGAACACTATTCCATATGTAAAACATTGGACTGGTTGCAAAGTGCAATCCATAGTGACAACAAACTTTGACGCAAAGTGCGTGAAGAAAAAATATGAGTGTATATATCTGTAATTTAGGGTGATTTCATTTATGTAATATGTATTTTGGATGGGGTTTATTAACGTGTCTGGGATAATCGGATAATGGACCGTCGTCACGGTAAATCATCCGATGATCCGAGGCGAATATGTAACGTGTTTTCGAGGGGTTTTTATGCAACTGGCATAAGTCAGTAGGAAGCCATTCTATATTTATTTACGCGGCAAATTGTTCAGCCAAGAGAATTTTTCATGTTAATTTATTATTATTATTAATTTATTATAATTATTATTAAGGTATTTTCGGAGCATTTTATAAAAATTATTAGCATTCAGATAGGTTTTCTATGTCTTAGAAAACGCTATCAAGCAAATTATTACGAACGACAATATCATAGAAAATTATGTGATTACGGAATTTTACGGAGTTTTCGTCAGTTAGGGTATAACGAGAGACGTGACTCACTGGGATTTCAAGTACAAGCTGATTCCTGTCGAGAAGTATTACGCAAGGCTGGGTCGCAAGGTCTAGAAAAGGCGAATTGTTGGAACGGAAAACGACTTCTCCCTCTCGCGCGCCGAGTGTAATGAGGCAGAGTGGGGATCTAGCGGCGTGCTCAGCCAATCAGGGGAGACAACGTAAGCTGGAAGACGGTACCATGGTGGGGGAGCCAACGTGTGGATATATCGTTCGACGCGCCGTGAAACGAGGTCTATCTGTGTAGAACTTGCGGAGTACGGTTGCAAGTGCGTGTCGCTCCGATGTTCAGTGGAGTTGAAGACTAACTTTTGCAAAACTTAACCAGTGCGGTTGTACGAGTGTTTGGGTCCGAGGTACGGACCATAGAATTATCTAATCTACTAGAACCTCATCAAACATCGACGGAGATGACGACGTCCAGGAGACTGTGGGAAGCTCACCGCATCATCAAGTACGAGGGAAATGCTTCGGGCATTTCCAGTGGTAAGCGCTAATGACGCAGAAATACGCAATCTCTCATTTTTCTTTGTTTTATATTTCATAATTCAGTAACTTCATAGCTTGGAAATAAGAGTAAAATCAATTTATCAGACTCAGTTTTCACGTAATTTTCTATCGGTAATATTCAAATCACAATGCTCCAATTTAAATTTTGTACTTATTATTATTATTAATTTTGCTATACTTGTTTTATATAATAAATTCATTTCTTTTACAATGCAATCTTTGCTTTCAGTAGGTAGCATTAGATATAGACCAATTCCTTCTCCTGATACAATTGTTTGTTGGGTTAATGATCAAATCATACCACGATCTGAGTGAATAGATTCTTGAAGGTGTTCTACCAGAGCTAGACGTTGTTAAATACAAATTTAGATTTCAGCATTGCGTTGAAGTCTTGGCGCCCATTAAAACAACATAGCTTAGGCAGAGGTAAACAGTTACATTTATCACCCAACAGAAGGGGCAGCCAAAACGTTTCATTTGTCGCTACCAACATGGGGCATTAAGAATCCATTACAGCAAGAACGGAGGAACTTCATTTCTACTGCCTGCAGACGACTGTTTGTTGGTCCAGTAAGGGTTGCTGCTACCAGACAATATGTTAGTATAGGTATTAATTAGTATATCTTGAACAAACTAATCTTGGAAGTTTGTGGAAATGTTTCGTCCCAAAGTAGCTGACGCACTGCCTGATAGAAATTGGAAGCTTTCTGTATGCTGTTGTTAATCTCTTGATGTATGGTATTGTCTGAGGAAAGAATACTACCTAAATACTGGCCTGTCTTGGTTTTGCGATATCGTATATCGATTACGACATATCGCTTATCTCATATCGCCTTAGTATGAACGGGGCCTTAAACTTCCAAACCTTATTTATAAGTGCTCCCACACAAACCATATTCTCACCTCCAACTTGCGAGTCTTGATATCGCACAGCAGTAGTTTGCCCTGTCCACTCCCCTGACAGCCGACTGTGGAACAAACAAAGCTAGACTCGAGCGGGTGACAGCAAACATCCACCACCCTGTAACACATCAGCATACCCTCACAGACAGATGACAATCAGCTCATACTGCCATCTTTCAAGTTACATTATAAGTACCTGTTTCAGTGTCTGCAACAGTGAATACAACCCTTATTCAACCCAAGAGCGAGATCACCATGATGGGGGACAAATGGCAATTATATTCATTAGTAGAGACAGTCAAAATTCTTGAATGAAAGGGGCTAAAATTCTTGATTAATAAGGGTAAAAATTCTTGAGCGAATTTGAAAAATTCTCGAGTGAAATTGAATTTTTCACACTGCTTCATTAAGTAATTATGTCAGTAACAGTTAGTTATATACCAACCATTCCAACTCAAACCATCCAGCAACACCTTGTGGATTTATTCAGACATGACAAGGCAGAAAACAGTTCTGTTTTCGAACTCTGTCAATAAATATTATGAAAATACAATCTAAAATTTTCAAATTAAGTCAATTTATTTATTTATTGCCTAAAAATTATTTTTCATGAATAAGGACAAAAAATATGCTAAATTCACAAGTAGTAGATTTTTTGAGAGTTGAAAGGTGTAATTGTCATCATCTTCATTTCCCGTTTCCAGCTTCCTGGCATGGCCTTTGTTGCCTCTTGTCCCAATCTCTGTTTAACATTCACAAGAATGTTAAACAGAGATTGGGACAAGAGGCAACAAAGACCATGCTGTTTGCAGATGATATAGTGATATGGGGCGAGGATGAAAAGGAAGTACAAAAACAACTAGATGTATGGAATCAAGAAATAGAGAAATAAGGGATGAAAGTAAGCACAGAGAAGAGCAAGACAATGGTAATGTCAAGAGGAAGGAAGGAAGAGGAAAGATAGAATTGAATGGGAAAATTCTAGAAGTGGTTAAAAGTTTCAAGTACTTGGGAAGTGTGATCACAGAAGATGGAAGGATAACTGAGGAAATTGGAAAGAGAATACAACAAGCGAACAGTTTTTACCAGAGCATAAGGGGTATTCTGTGGAACCGAGATGTCCCAAAGAAATGTAAAAATGTATTATATTCAACCTACTACAGACCCATACTAACATATGCAGCTGGAGCGTGGACTACTACAAAAAGAGAGGAGAGTAGAATACAAGCCGCGGAGATGAAATTCCTAAGAGGTATAGAGGGCAAGACCAGAAGAGATAGAGTTAGAAATGAAGAGATTAGAAAAAGGACAGGAATCTTGAAGCTGCAGGACAGGATAGAAACAACAAAGTTAAAGTGGTATGGACATATGATGAGAATGGGAGAGGAGAGAGTACCTAAGAAAACTTTCTGTGAAAAGATGACAGGGAAGAGACCACGAGGAAGGCCCTGAAAGAGATGGGCAGATACAGTGTGGGAGTGTGTAGAAAAGAGAGGAGGAAAACCTGAAGAAGTACTAAAAACAGGAGAGGAGTGGTGGAGAGACAGGAAACGTTGGAGGTCCTTAATTCACAACCCGACCCAGGAAAGGTGTAATTGTATGATTTTTTAATGTAAAACATGTTCTAAACCAATGTGTATTAGTTGTTTTTTTTTCTTCGTGATTTTACAAGTCGCGAATTTTGACTGTCTCTATTCCTTATATTCAATCTTTTCAATGAAATTGGACCTGTGCTGCAAAAGTAGTTTCCAAACAGCAATATTTTACTACCTAATAAGGACTAGACCTCAATATGAGGCTAATTTAACTCTTTTACTCTCGTAACATTCGGAACCAATGGCACTGCTTTAAGACAAGGAATAACATTCCAAAAGTAAGATATCATCGTGTATCTTAAGTTTTTAACTTATGTAAATTTTAATTTATTCACGGTGGCATTTGGTAGCAAAAATAGGAACTTCTTGAAACTGATTGTCTGCAGTCCTTACCTGAATTACAGATAATACAGACTAATTCAGCAATCACAATTAACACTGGTTATGAGACAGATTCTACACGCACCCAAAGTACACGGGGCTACATGAACGCGTTGTCACAGCCCCTAAACTGAGGAACCAGCCAATTAACTAGGTTTGACGGATACGTACTGTACCTAACACTTATGCCAGTCAGATTTATTTTCTGTTATGATCCGGCCAAGATACTTGAACTGTGCCATTTGTTGAACTGACTCACCGTCTATCCTGACATTTAGCGGATGTGAGCTCATCATCATTGCATTTGTTTTGCTGATGTTTATGGTGGAAGGTGGAAGAATACCAAAACGCATGTTGGAGGATACATGGGAAAGAAAGAGATCAAGATGAAGACCCCGAGCACAATGGATCGACTTGATTAAGTCTAGTATAAGTGGACGGAGTATGGACTGGAACAGACTTCTGGAAGAAGAGTGGGGGGACCGGAGAAGGGAGTACCATAAACACCCCTTCAAACCTGGCCGAAGTTGTCGGATTTTTTTTAAGAGCGTTAAAAATCCTTCAGTATGCCTTTCTTCGGAGGGGAAGTAAAGCCGGCGGTCCCATGTAATAGATTTATAGCATGTAAAAGATCCTTCCGCAGACTAAACTTGTGTGAAGCTAAATTGTTAGGTTAGATTTTGTCGGAACGCTCTATCGAAGTTCCAACGTTCACCACTAGGTATCATTGATATCTGGTAGCGAAAGTTGGAACTACTTGAAATTGAGCGGAATTTGGAGCTCACCCTAAGGGTGTACGCTGGAAGCAGCTACAGACTCAGGCGAGCCGAACATGTCCTCAGACACTCCCGGCACTAAAAGCCGTACGATAAATAAATAAAATTTCATATTTATGTAATGAGGTTTTGTAATTGCACAGATTTGTAAGATATTTATGAAGAGATAGACATTGAAGTGAGCACACTTACGAGGAGTCCCGGAGTGGGCTGCTGACCTCTGAGCCAAGCTCCCACACCATCTTGTTGTCTCTAGTGTCGTACAGCCGGACCAGCCCCAGCTTGTGACCCGTGATGAGGTAGCGCTCGTTCTTCCTCACCCAGTCCAGTGCCAGCACGCTCGACTTGGTCACGAACGTCGCCAGCGTTCTGAAAACAAGCACAAATTGCCAAGGAAATGGGGGAATCTCTCTATCTCTCTTCCCTTTTCTTTTCCGTACATCCTCAATATTTCAAAGAGTCTCATCACCCCCCCCTTTTCCCTCACATTTTTAGAGCTTAAGGTATGATTTGGATCCTCGCCGCCGAGGCGGCGCGCTGCCATGGCGGGGAAGCTCACTACCACTCCACGTGTATTTAGATGGGATACATTTCGAACTCCGCAGCCGCGCCCGGACCGGTCTGGCGGCGCCGCCTGTTGGCAACAAAATTATACAAAGCCCGGAAATGGAGCATAAAACTGCTATCCAAAATGGCATTTCATAAAAGTCCGCAAGATGTCTCGACTTATCGCTAATTTTCCCATACCAATTACCGTATTTACTCGAATACGACCCGCCCTCGAATAAGACCCGCACCCTGATTTTGAAGAACAAAATTTTAAAAAAAGAATTTTTACTCAAAATTATTTACTATCTTAACTAAATAAAAAGAATAGCATTTATCCAAAATAGTTTCCAACAGTTTTGAAGTCGTCCTAAAATAACACACATCAAACGATTAAAAATACAAATAAAAGTACACAAACACTTCATTCATCGTCATCAGAAGTACCAACTTCGGAACTTTTATCACCATCACTTTCCCACTAAATGTCGTCATCACAGCCATCCATAGCATTCGAAATACTACATTTCTTGAAGCTCTTCCGTATGAGATCTCCAGAGATACGATTCCATGCCGTCAAAATCCACGAACACAGCAGCTGAACTTTCGGGCGCTGAATACGACCAGTTGGAGTCGGTGCGTGCTTATCGGCCGCCATCCGCTCCATACACAGCTGTTTCAAGGCTGCTTTGAACGGGCGGTTCACGCAGCATAGACGTCATCCCGCCCAATCACGAATACATGACTCGTCAATATCATATTTCCTACCGGGCACGATTTCCAATAACTTCAGCTTCCCTCGCAACTTTCAATTTCCCACTCACAGTAAATGACCGCAAACGTTTCGTAGCATTCATATTTACACTCTGAGAACGTGCGTGTGACTATGACGCCGCGTGCTTACGGTAAAACAAAGTTATAGCCGGAAGAAGGCTAGCACCATCTAGCGGATACTCGCAACACCCGATATCGCGCGCGGCGGGAAATTTAGATCTTTCAAATTTGGATGACTCAAATAAGACCCGCACCCCAATTTTTCACGTCCGAATTTGTTTAAAAATGTGCGGGTGGTATTCGAGTATATACGGTATTTGAAAATAATTGTATCTTTTGCCATTTTTAAGGCCGAAAAAGTAAATTATTCAAATAATACGGCCTCTAAAGAACATTTAAATGGCATTTAATTTAATTTTAGACCAATTTTATGTAACAGAAATATGTCCTGAGGCTAAATTAGGTATGGATTGGAGTGACCCGGTTAGGCCTAAATAAAAATAAAAACTTTACAATGCTTGGGAGCCAATATTTTCATACTTGACCGCCATACCACTAGGTGTGCTGCAGTAGATTGTTGTTGTCATGCTTAATCTTGCGTCTATTAACTTACTTCTATTATAATTGATGTCCTGTTGCGTACATTTCCCAGCCGAGTGCTTTGTATCAACAATGTCGTCTTTAGCGGCAGATGACGAAAAACTCGTGGAGTTTGTATCCAAACACCCAGTTTTGTATGATGCAATATTTCGATCTATATTTTAAAGCACCCCTCGATCTCTCAGGTTTTGTAGATCTCTTTCGTGGCTTTCCTTTTTCTTTTTCGCACCAATAGGGCAAGAATTAAGTTGTCATCGTCTTCCTCCAATAATCTTTTAATTCCCGTTTTGGTAGCGGCACTACACATGATGATCGGACCTCTATTAAATTACCTCAATGTAAACAGCCTACTGAACCTCTGCCGCGCTGCCCAGGCAGCGAGAAACGAAAACGCCAGCGAGAAACGAAAACGCCACAACTGCCCAGGCAGTTCCGCCATGGAAGCGCGCCACCTTGGTGGCGAGGATCCAAATCGTACCTTTATACTTGTTAAACTTACACTGGGAAACATGACTTTTGTTGTCTAAGATATTATCCCTACTTTTATGGGTGATTTTGGTCGTACATTCTGAAAATGGTATTAGTTTTTGCTTATCAGCTCTCCTTCTCACGATAAGGTTTATCATCATCATCATCATCATCTGGTTCGGCCACAGTCTTGGCAAACCAGTTTTGTGTTTCCCTATTTGTTTCCACTCTGTGTGGTTGTACATATCTTTATTATTTGTCTTCATTGTATTTATTCATTGTCAAGTTTGTTTTGTTTATGTTGGTTAGTTGTCATGATTCATTTGTTTTGATTACATGTTGTATTCCCACTACCGGTGTTTCCAGTGGGATATTTTTGCTTAGAAGATATTTTGGTATTCTAAGTTGGCCACTTTGATTCTTCTTCTTTCTCTTTGTATTCTCTTTGACTTGTCTTTGAACTCTCTGCTGTGATTGGCTGCTTTCAGCCTATCAGAGGCCTCCTTGCTGTTTGTAGCGACCAATCACGTGTTTCTTCTTCGTCTTTAAGCTTGTAGCCATGACAGAATGTTGTGCTTTGATACTGGTTGTGATCTATCGACGAATATCCAGTTAATCACTTCTGTAATTGGCGCTATCTTCATAGTAACCGTGCTTAGTGATCATATCCTGCACATGATTCAGATTTTTGTTAGGGCAGTGACATTTTGGTGATTTTCAGTCTCATCAGACCATGCTTGTTGTTATCGCTACGCGCCATGTTGACGAATCCTTCAATCCGCGACGTCGGATAGTTTGTTGTAACATGTTTAATTCTGATCTTCACCTATTGCCTAATAATTTGTCATCACGCGCATGAATATGATTTTGTTTCGTGTGATAAGTAATTCATCGTTTGTCTTGAGGCATGTGCTACAAGGTCATGCACTATCTTCCTGCACCATCACTGAATTGGAGGTTGACACTGGGCTCAACTACTTTACTATTGTGACAATACCGTGCGATTGGCATATCCGGGTATTTGTATGGCAGCAACTACTTTGACTTCCTGCGTTTCACACATAATTTGTTTTATTAACAATTCATTTTTGGGCTTACGGTATCGGCGCATCACTGTAAGTCAGTCCTGGTTCGACGACACATTCTCGTTCCATGCGACCTGTTTTCATTATGTGTTGGAACTCCACTTGCGTTGCATGTTTAAACTATACCATTCTTTGGAACCGCCTTGTATAGCATGCCGTTCCTTGATGTATTGATCTGCAGCTACGTTCAAGACAATTTAAGTGTTTTAGGCTCAAGCCTTACGTGTTAATTCCATGCGAGTGTTTCTTCAATTGTGTAAATTTGTGCCAGTGTTTCTCATATATTTGTGTGCCACCTTTGAATATTTATTTTATGTGCCACCTATTTGATATATCTTATTATTAGTAATTGTTTGTGTTGTGTCCTTTATGCCTTCCTGGACCTCCTTACTTGGTGACAATGATATTGTCTGGTCCTCCACATGTTTGCTAAATTGTTATGCGACCTTTTATAAAGTCAACCCTTTTTATCATTACATCTTTATCTAATGCTTTGGCCAACAAACCCTTATACATGTCCGCTATTACCAGGATACTCTTGGTGGGTTGTTGACTTCCCGCGTTGGCCATTACATCATCATCATCATCATCATTATCAAGTTTCCACTTCAGTTTCCCGGGTGTGGTTTATGAGCGCTCTCCATTTTAGTCTATTCATGTACCACTGCTCCTTCAAGACTTCATCCCAGTTGATTCCCTTGGATGTGATATCTTCCTTCACCTGGTTCAGCCATCTCCTCCTAGGTCTTCCAACAGGTCTCTAACCATTGTTTAGCAATTCTTCCTTCTGTCACACGTTTGACGTGAACAAACCATCGCAAACGTGCCATAGTTATGGTCTCCTTCAGGGACTGATTCATTCCAGCTTGTTTTCTAATCTTCTCATTTCTTACTTTGTCTTTCCTAGTTCTTTGAAGCATGCTTCTTAGAAAATTCATTTCTGAAGCCTGAAGTCTGCTGTCATCTTTTTTGGTAGTTGTGCATGTTTCCAATCCATAAGTCAATATAGGGACAAAGTATGTTCGAAACAGAGTTTGTTTCTATCATAGTGGCACTTGCTTAATCAGGGTGTCTACCAGTAACGAAAAGTAACTAAAGTAACGAAAAAGTAACTAATTTTGCAAACAGGTAACGAAAGTAACGAAAAGTAACTAATTTTTATGTCTGGATAGTTGGTGGTAATGAAAATTCGCTGAGGTAGGCTTTAAATCATTTAAACTCGCGCCGCTAGGGTCAGATGCGATGGAGCAAATTTCACGCAAGCATCGCCGATTGCGTAAGCAATATTTCTTCATGCCCGACCTCAAGGAAACGCAAACTGAGGATACGTTGAGTGGAATACATCGGTTCAACGTATATTTTCCGCATCAAGAAGGGTTTTTTAGTTTTGTGTGAAATATTTTTCTGTATTATTAGGAAACCTGATTTTTGCGAGACGTTTATTCGCGAAAACTTCCGAAACTCAACAGAAACCTAACATTTATGTTATTGACCTCTAAACTTGGAGACTATCTCAAATTGTAGTCCAGAAAAAACGTGAAATAATTTGTCGCAACCTTGCGAAATGATCCAGTTTCAAAAAAAAATCGTGAAAGAGCTTAAAAATATGGTACACATATTTTAAAAATCTATCCATACTGTAACTTAGTATGGTTAATTCGAAATTCCGTTATGTCGATATTTCTCTTCGAACTTTGCTTCCATCGGATATATAATCGAACTGATTATCTCGAAATCTTGTATAATTTGTACGAATTCGAAAGAAAATGTGCCCTCTTGTATTATTCGTACACTTCTCTCAGATCATAAAATTCGATACCTACTTCGAACGTTCATCCTCCAAAATCACATCCTCAAGACAACCGGGTGAGGACTTGCCTGCGGGAATCTCGTCAAATGGGCCGAGATCGACGCCAGTTGCGTAAAATCATAAAACCCGTGCATGATCGCAAACTTGTGACTACGAGGACTGTGGGAATCCTGTCAAAGGTGATTGTGCACCCATCACGAAACATTCCGAAATCTACTCGCCACTTTTCCTTTGTACAATTCCTTTATATTTGACTTTTCCTTTGATCACATACCGTACTTAAAAGCCTAGGGGGAGCGAGAAGTGCATCAACCCACTTGGAAATGACAGACTACGTAGCATCACGATACTCAATTCTCCTCGTGATCCACCATGAACTCCCAATGCTCCCAACCACAGCATAGGGACAGCGGGAATCACGGCGCCGACCATCAGCAAGTCCATACATGCTCGAGAATTTTAACCATGCCTAACCTCGAGCTTGCCTCCGCCCATCTGCCAGGGCAAATAGACAGGCAGACAATCGTTGAATGGCCGAGTGCGTCACTGATTACATTATATTGTGTTCTCAGTGTCCAACCGCGAGGACAACGTGAATCTCGTAAAACGGCTGAGAGCGGCAGAGATTATGATACATCGCGATATTTCTCCACATTTGAATACAAGGACAACTGGATTCATGTCAAGCATACAGCAAGCGGCGCCGATTACGTAATAATGCTAATATTCCCGTATCGGACCTCAAGGTCAAACTACTAAAAGTGACACCGATTATGTAAATCGCGAATTTTCTCCTTGTTCTATCCCGAAAACTACAGTAATCTTGTCGAACGGCAGAGACAAACGCCGATCATGTAACATCTCGATATTTCTCCGTACTTGACTGCGAAGACAAAATTCGGTAACGATCACATAACGTTGCATATATTTCTTCGTGATCTACCATGGGGACGAGGGAAATCTCGTCAATCGGCCAAGATCAGAGCAACCTCTTGGTAATCATAACACCATCTTGTACACAAGACAGCATATTAACTGAAAAAACTCATTTGATATTAAATATCTATTATTTATTTATTATTTTTAAAATTTTTATAACACCATAAGTGAATTTTGTTCACCGCTTTAATCGCAGTTCATTGGTGTTTTTCTTCACCTTCACTGCGTGATGAGCTTGCAGACCCCAGATGTATCATGTATTACAAGGTAACTAAAATTAACTAAAAGGTAGCTAAAACTGAACTAATTTTTACTTCATCCTTACAGTAGACACCCTGTTATTGCAGAGTAGATATCAAACTTGCTGATAGAATTGATTTGATTTCTGAATACGGTTATTTAATTCAAGCTGTATTCTGTTGTCACTTGATATTATGCATCCAAGGTACTGATACTGGTTCACCCCAATTGAATGCCCTCCAGCATTATATTATTATTATTATTATTCTCTGTCTGTTAACAGGCATTGCAGCAGATTTTGTAGCACTTACTTTCAGTCCATTTTTTTTATTTTTTTTTTATTTTTTTTAAGAGGTTACTAAATAAAAGATAAAGAAACAGCAGTATTGTTAACCCTCTTAGTGCCAAGCCATTTTCAATGTTTATGCAGGCTATTCGAAACAATGTCATATATACCACATTTTCAAGGATAGAATCATTATTTTTGCTTTGTTTTATAACCAATACCTCATTCTTTCATACATTATGTTCGTAAAGATAAATACTGCATCTCATCATCATCTACATTTCCCGTTTCCAGCTTCCTGGGTCGGGTTGTGAATTAAGGACCTCCAACGTTTCCTGTCTCTCCACCACTCCTCTCCTGTTTTTAGTACTTCTTCAGGTTTTCCTCCTCTCTTCTCTACACACTCCCACACTGTATCTGCCCATCTCTTTCGGGGCCTTCCTCGTGGTCTCTTCCGTGTCATCTTTTCACAGAAAGTTTTCTTTGGTATTCTCTCCTCTCCCATTCTCATCATATGTCCATACCACTTTAACTTTGTTGTTTCTATCCTGTCCTGCAGCTTCAAGATTCCTGTCCTTTTTCTAATCTCTTCGTTTCTAACTCTATCTCTTCTGGTCTTGCCCTCTATACCTCTTAGGAATTTCATCTCCGCGGCTTGTATTCTACTCTCCTCTCTTTTTGTAGTAGTCCACGCTCCAGCTGCATATGTTAGTATGGGTCTGTAGTAAGTTGAATATAATACATTTTTACATTTCTTTGGGACATCTCGGTTCCACAGAATACCCCTTATGCTCTGGTAAAAACTGTTCGCTTGTTGTATTCTCTTTCCAATTTCCTGCATCTAAACCTTTTTAATGGAGATTATTCTGATAATTGTTCAATTTTTCATTTTTTTTTTTTTAAATCAATTTTGAGTCTAAATTAAGGACACCTAAGAGTCATATTCGAAGAAACACTACGTTTCCAGCTGTAGAAAGTTCTTAGATACATCTGTAGGCAGAAAACTTCAACAAGAAGACAACAACTGCGCCACAATTTTGGCGGGAACGTGCGTGATTGGGGGAGTGGTAAGGGAGGGCGTGAATGCAAACTCAAACCTATCGCCCAACAAACTCGAAGGAAAAAAGCAGACACCGCACAGGCAAGCTTGGAACCTCACATTTCCAACAGTATGAAATAATCGCGGACATAGGCCTACAGAAATCTACAAATATAAGATAAACAGCGCGCCGATTAATCTGCTTTGGCACTTTTGGCGCGAGCAGCGAGAGCCGATCTGATCGGCGGGCGGCACTGAGAGGGTTAAATAAGGACTACAGCAGAATTCCAGCAACAAAAATGAGATTTATCTGGACTAGGAATCAAAGTAGGTCTACAGTAAAACAAGCCTGATGCGGAACGGATTTATTTTTCCGTTTTCACAGTTTTCCATTTTACAAAGGGTTGAGTGTTAATAAGACAAATACTGTATTATCGCATAGGATTACAATGAAATAATTTAAAATATAGGTCTGTAAATGAAAAAGAAAGTAGGTTCACATGTATTACACTCTATTTTCAACTTACGTACAAAAATTTCAGTTTCTCTGCTCGTTTCTTTTTTCCATATGTCTTTCAAAGTGCATTGTCGCGACTTTTATACAAGAGAACGTTGCATGATCTCCTTTGCATCCTGCATTAATTTCAGGAGTTCTAGAGCATTCTTGGAAGCTCCAAATTCATGAACGTCACTCGCAACAGCTAGTGCTTCTCCAAAAGCGTGTATTTTTAGCTCCCTTTCGTTGTCTTCATCGTCATTGCCGTCCATTTCTTCCATGACTTCACACCTGCTGTTTTCGGCAGCAATATCAGCTGCACTTTGAATGTCTTCAGTCGTTAATGTTTCCTAGAAATTTGGTGCAACTAAAGTCGCGCTCAAAATTTAGTAGTACTGTAGATATCTTTGTATTATGGATAAGTTAATCTGTCTTAGTCAGGTTATTTACGCCTACAGTTCCGGAATTTCTTTCCGTTTCCGCGTTGGGCAGTTTTCCGGTTTACAGTGTTATTTTACATAGGAAATACCTCCGTTCCGAATTTTGTTTTCCGTTTGTCCAGGTTTCCGGTGTATAAAGGGTCCGGTTTAGGAAGGTTTTACAGTACCTGGAGAGACGAGGTACACAGAGAAATAGCTGGCATCCGAGTCCCTATCACCAACCTTCTATGTCCCTATTACCAACCTCCTATGTCTCTATTACCAACCTCCTATGTCCCTATTACCAACCTCCTATGAAAACTCAAGACTTCAGTGTTTGTTTTTTGTTGTTGTTGTTGTTGTTGTTGTTTGAGTCTTCAGTCTTTTGGCTGGTTTGAAAGAAGGAAGATTGTTGTTTTACGTTGTAATATAAATAAAACTTGCCACCTCAGGGTATAGGGGCTATAATACTAGCTTTAAATGAATCCACAAAGACAGTACACCAACTTCTCAATTCACACACAATTTATTAATAAAAGGCAAGATTCCATTACCTACATTTCTGGCAAATCAAACTAACAATTCCTTGTTTGTCAACATATAAGCAAGCTTCAATTATCCTTGCCTTCCAATCATTCATTCCCCTTTGCAGCAAATGGCTCTCATTCAGCATCAATTATCAATACCATTCCCCATTGTGCATCAACTGGCTTCCATTCAGCATCAATCCAACTAGCTTTCCATTTTGCCTGGCAATTCTCAACAAAAATCAACACCATTCTAATCATTCATAAAACCAACTAGGTTTCATTCAGCCTGGCAGCATCCATCTTGCCTGCTCTACTCACTTATCAACAGCTGAAACCCCATGGCAACCTTGCCCTAAGATCCATGGAAGCCGTCTTGACCTCACTCTCAGATCAAAGCCACCTGCCACCCACTGGCTACCCACCAGCAAAGTATCTCAAGGCACTGGACACCCAAGACTCTCTGTGGCAGCCTGCCAATAAGTGGCCATGGCCGGCAACCAGATAAAAATAAAAATAACTAAATACGAAACAGATCAAAAAGCAGTGTCTGTAACCTACTGCAAAAGTTCGGTTACAACGTGACCATTAATTTCGAGATCATAAGCCAAGGGACCTCCTTTATACGTGGGAACCAAACCACAGGACATGGCATTTCACTTTGATTGGTTTGATGCAAGATGGAATTCCCAAGAGGATCATCGACCAACAACTGGGAGGCAGGAGGAGGCCAGGTCGGCCAAGAAAGAGGTGGATTGATGGCGTCAGGGAGGATGTGCAGGCACTGGAGATCCGGGGATACTGTAATCAAGGAAGAGTGGACGGCTGCTGTAGAAGAGTGAGAGAATGACTTGGCTAGGACGTTGCCTGTCTAGCGGGGAGTGTCCAGTGTCGTAATGTATAGTATTTGGCGAGACTGACCTGGGTGAGGGCGTGGTAGACCACAGTTTGATGACTCCATCAGTGTCGGCACTGGCGACAACAGAGCCGGTGCTGTTGAACTTGCAGTGAGTCACGCCCGAGCGGTGTTCAGTATACTCCTCCTGCAACAAGACCACAGTAGTTGTTGATTCATTTACGGGCTTTGCCACATTGCGGTCATGTGCACTTGGGGGTGTGTGGAATTTGTCTGATAACCTGTGTTATTGTGATGGCTGTATTAGTGTGTGTATTTGTAATTCAGATGAGGATTGGGAAGGAGGCAGCCGTGGCCTTAATTTAGGATCCATCCCGGCATTCGCCTGGAGTAGAAGTGGAAAACCACAGAAAACCACTTCCAGGATGGCTGAGGTGGGAATCGAACCCGCCTCTTCCCAGTTTTGACTCACAAGGCTGAGTGTACCCCGTTCCAGCCCTCAGACCAGAATTACATTTCTTGGCAAAGCCGAGAATCGAACCCGGAGCTCTGGCGCTACAATAAATAAACTAAGCTTGCTGTGTGAACATTTTGAATTTTTGGCTAAATCTTAGTACTGCATTTATCCCAGATGAGGTGTATAATGACCACATATATCCCGTTCCCGTTTGGTCCACTGGAGCAAAAGGCAATGAAAATTCCTATTTAAGTAGTAGACACCCTTAAAATAAAACTAAAATACAAATTATTTCGCGATAGTTGTCAAACTTTGCAGATCTCAACATTATACAAAACAAATATAAAATTTGTAACTAACAAACAAACAAACAACACATAACTAAGAGCTTGCGTTCTTACAGCAACTTACAGATGACTAACCGAGGATATGAACTGTGCCGGCTGCCGAGGCCTGACGCACTCCTCTGGGGCAATGATTAAATGAATGACAGATGAAATGAAATGATAGTGGAGAGTGTTGCTGGAATGAAATTTTGACAGGGAAAACCGGAGTACCCGGAGAAAAACCTGTCTGCCTCCGTTTTGTCCAGGACAGATCTCACATGGAGTGACCGGGATTTGAACCACGGACCCAGCGGTAAGAGGCGGGCGTGCTGCCGCCTAAGCCACGGAGGCTACCTAGGGGAATGGATTACCCCTAATAATTCAGAAATAGCTGCCATTGAGAGCAGAAGTAAAAAATTGGAAGGTGCCTTTCAAACCTGCAAAAACATTTACAAAAGTAAAAGCTTGTCACGGAATGTCAAACTTTGTCATTATAACACAGTAATTAGGCCGTCAGCACTGTATGCCGCAGAATGCTTACAGATGACAAACAAAGGTCCATTGAGACAATTAGAACTAAAGGATCGGAAAATTCTAAGGAAAATATTAGGACTTGTTAATGATAATGGTACTTACAGAAGAAGACATAACAATGAATTATTTGAACATATAGAAGATTTGGTGAGTGTGATGAGAAAAAGGAGAATGTCTTTCTTTGGGCATTTGGAGCGGATGGAGCATCATCGACTTTCATATCGAATCCACTCATCAATATCTAAAAAAAATTCCTATTGTAAATGGTCGATGCAAGTTAAAAAGGACCTAACAGAAGCTCGAATCAATCAAGCTCTGGTTTGGGATAGGAACCTGTTCAGAAAGGCGGTTAAATCAACCAGTAATCTACACCCTTTAACATCTGTGATGCATCGCCCTCACTGCAAGTGGACGGAAGAAAGGAGAGCAGAACATTCGTCAAGAATGAAGATCTACTGGCAGACAAGAAAACAAGCATTACAGTGATCATATGAGTGAAGAACATCGTGGTCCATTGATGGCCGAAACGTCTCAAAAAAACAAAAAACAAAAAATAGTTTACATAATCTTCTTTAAGGGGACTTAAAATGTTTCTTTCATATTATTAAAAAATGTACTGTAGTGTATTGAAATATTGAAACTATTCTTTATTTTATTATTATTACCAAACTATTTTCCATTTGATTTGATTTTTTTCCTATTGTTGTGGGGCCCACCTTATCCTATCGCCCAGGGCCCTGCAAGGCCTGGATCCGCCACTGACTCCATGTGAGATTTGTGCTGGACAAAGCGGAGGCAGACAGGTTTTTCTCCGGGTACTCTGGTTTTCCCTGTCACAAATTACATTCCAGCAACACTCGCCACTCACATTTCATTTCATCTGTCATTCATTTAGTCATTGCCCCAGGGGAGTGTGACAGGCTTCGGCAGCCGGCACAGTTCATATCCTCGCCGCTAGATGGGGGCTTCATTCATTCCTTGACCCGGTCGGAGACTGGAAGCAGGCTGTGGATTTAAATTTTCATTTTCATCATCTTGCACAGTTTCCAGCCACTGGCTGCATCTGTTTGGAACATAAGCCTCTCCATCTTCTTCTGTCCTCCCACCATCTCTCCGTCACCACCTTGGTCCAGTCTTCTCCTTTCTTTCACATGCAGTCCTCCACACCTTTCAGCCACTTATATCTTGGTCTTCCTCTTGGTCTTTATCCCTCTATTTTCATCTCGTGTATCTTCCTGGGTATCATCTTCTCATCCATTTGCTTAACATGCCCATACCATTCAAGCTTTGATTCCTCTAACTTATCCTGTAATGCTCCCTCCTTGACTAATTCTCTGATCTTCTCATTTCTTAACCTGTCCACCTTTGTCACTCCAATATTGCTTCTCAAGAATTTCATCTCCCTAGCCTGTATTCTGCTTCGCTCCCTTCTTTTCATAACCCAGGTCTCGGAGGCATACGTCAGGGTTGGATCATAGTGCGTCCTATATATAACCCTTTTATGTTTTGAGGGACATCGTTACTCCATACCAGGCTCCCAACACTTTTCCAGAATAATTCTGCTTCCTCCCACGCTCATTTATTTCTCTGTCGTTTCTTCCATTTTGTTGTGTCATGCTTCCCAGATACTTGAAACTCTCTACTCTCCTCAATTCTTCCGCACCAAATTGTTATTCCCTTTGTGACTCTCTCCTTCTTCCTGGTTGTGATCATCCACTCGCTTTTGCTTATGCTCAACTTCATTCCATATCCATGTACTATTTCTTCCCACAGAGGTGCCAGCCTTTGAAGTGGGTTATCACTAATCTCTTATATTGCCCCTCCCACTCAAAAATTTTCACATCCAAATCCAAAGCATGCTCCTCCCTTCTCGATAATGACGACCTTTACATTACCCGGAAGCAACCTATAGTAAAGAATATCATATTATGCAATAAAATGTGCACATTACTTGCTAGTTCTGTGATTTAAAAAAATCCTTGTAGCTTGTTTTTCCCCCAGTAGCTACTTTTCCGTGAAAGTTTTCTTTTACATGTGGCCACTAAAATCAGTCAACATTTTTCCAGGAGTTTTCCAGGAGTAATTCTCATTTTTCCAGACTTAAAAATAAGCGCGAGATCCGGGGGAGGGGCTTTCTCGGTTGCCTACTTCAAGACTAAAATAAAGCAGTTGTGTTTGGTTTACTTATACGGATGTTGACAAAAATTAGTGGTGATTGCGTTATTGATACGCCTACATACAAAAGATTTAATTGTTGTTTTAAAAAAGCCTTTGTGACTCAAATATCCGCTTTAAACAAAAAAGAGAAAAGAATGCCGCCTGCAAATTTATTGCGGTGAAGTTGTCTATACTCAATGTTTTACAAAAATACTATTGTGTGTTCTCCCACACAGAAACAGGTAGCCTGAGGTAATTTCTTTCGTTAACGATAGAGTACTCACCCATACCGCAGCGGGAGTATGATTTAAGATGGAAAGATTTTTATAATTAATTAACAGTACCACGAACCTACTACGCTGTCGTAGCAGGCGGAGAGGTGATACTCCGACGTGGAGCGTCCCAGGTGGCAGATGGGGGGGTCCTCACCGGCATACCAGCGGACTTGAGTGAAATAAAATAGCTCTCGCGGACCAAACACAAACTTCACAATCTCATTAATCACCAATCCATATCTCACCAATCACCCTTTGCAGATCATATCTGGAATTGTAAACCCTGGCCTCGGTCAGAACTGTTTCGATCGTCAAGATCAGACAATCAATCAAACATGAAGAGTCTTCTAACGAATAAATCCACCGGCTTGGACATGCAACATCGAAGATCCAAGCAAGGCACCATTCGGAATATGGTGGAGTGCCACGTAGAAGATCAAGGCGAGTCGGAGCGCCTGAAAGCCCAACAGAAAAAACTTAAATTCAACAAGAAAGGAAAGTTTTCATACTTTGCGACATTAAATATTAACTCACTACTGAAACTTGGTAAGTTGAAACACTTAACAGATATAATGGATCAACATAAAATCTTTATAACAGCGCTTCAAGAACTTCGAAATACAGATCAGGATCCAATTGAATCTGGAGGATATTGTCTATATAAAGGACCCCCAGGGGAAAGGGTAATGAAGAATGTCCCGCAATTCGGAGTGGGATTTCTGGTTCATAATAGTATAATAGACTCAACAGAGGACTTCTCCTCGAGCACGGCGAGGACAGCAACCTTAACAATTAAAGTTGAAAACAAAACCTACACCTTGATAAATGTACACGCACCAACAAATGATAAAAACAGAAAGGATAGAGAAGAAGTGGACAAATTTTGGGAGGAACTCGACCATATGATATCAAACATCCCTGATGCACATGTTAAAATCTTGCTTGGAGATTTTAATGCAAAAATAGGACGAGAAAGGTGATACCGCCCAGTAGTAGGAAAATGGCCAGCTCATAAATTAACAAACAGGAATGGTCAAAGGTTAATTGAACTTTGTACAGACCATGGATTTATTTTGGAAACTACCAGATTTAAGAGGCGACCACACAAATTAATGACCTGGAAATGTCCTAACATAAAATTGGGGGAATTCCAAATCGATCATGTTGCCATGGATAAAAATTATAAGGAAATTTATAATGTCAAAGTTCTCCGTGGAGTGGACAATGATTCAGATCATTACATATTCAAAATAAAAATAAAGCTAACACCTAAGAGAAAGCGTAGGCGAGATCTAAAACTCAACTAAGTGATGATTTAGAGGTGATAATTAATAAATTGAAATCAGTAGCTGAAGAACTTGCTCCCATTAAAAGGAGGAAGAAACATGCTTGGTGGAACAAGGAGTGCGATAAGGCAATTCAAATGAGGCACAAAGCATGGTTAAATGATCAACAAAGAAAAACCGACGAATCCAGAACAGAACTAACTAATGCTAGAAGACAAGCAGCTAAAGAAATTCGAAGAATTAAAAGGAATCATCAGAATGAAATGCTCAGAACAGTAGATGAATCATTCAAGCAACATAAAACAAGGAATTATTACAAGACGTTTAAACAGTATCAGTCTAAGTATACCCCACCTACACTTATGCTGAGAAATGAAAATGGGAAAATGGCACATAACAACCAAGACAATGCAAATATCTTGGCAGTCTACCTCAAAAAATTACTCAACTGCGAAGACCCAAGAGAAAATCTGGAGTTTGACCCCATACCTAAAAACAAAACATCACTAGAAAAGGTTATTCCACCAACACATGAGGAAGTGATCAAAGCCGTTAATTATGGAAGAATGCAAATGATCAAACTCTCCGAAACTTACATAAACGTATTATTGACATATGGAACTCTGAAAAAATGCCTGAGGAATGGAACACAGCAATAATCCACCCCCTACACAAGAAAGGTGATAGGTCAGATCCCAATAATTATACAGGAATATCCCTTGTTGATGTCACATAAAAGATCTTTTCAAAAATTCTTCACTCAAGAATACAGGTACAACTGGACCTAGAACTTGGAGAGTACCAAGGAGGATTTCGGTCAGGCAGAAGTTGTCCAGATCAAATCATCAGTCTTAAGTGGATTATGAAGCATCAAAGAGCTCGAAGTAAGAACCTAGTCATAACTTTTGTTGACTTCAAAAAAGCTTATGACAGTATTCATCGGAAGTCATTACTGAATACTCTTCAAGAATTTGGTGTTCACAGGAAATTGATCAACCTTATTGGAATGACTCAAGAATACTAAAGCAAAAGTTAAATTTAGAGGAGAATTGTCAAAACCATTTACAATCACAACCGGCCTTCGGCAGGGGGATGGTCTCTCACCTATTTTGTTTAATTGTGTACTGGAGAAGGTCATGAGAGAATGGAGAAAGAAATGCCAACCAAACATCAAGATTGGTGGAAATATTAAACTAAACTGCCTGGCATTTGCAGACGATCTTGCACTACTGGCAAATGATGTGGAAGAGGCTCAAGTCCAAATTGAACAACTGGAAAACATTGCAGCAAAAGTGGGATTACAAATTTCATTTGAAAAGACAGAGATTATGCCAACCTTCGAGGTGGACACCCCTGTCCTTCAACTAAATGATAACAAACAAATTAAGGTTGTGAAAAAGTTGAAGTCTCTTGGGGAAAACTATGGAACCTAAATGAGAAAGCTGCAATAGAGTACAGAACAACAAAACTGAGACAAGCACGAGTCACATGGTCAACTTATAAGAAGAAATCTCTCTCGATGAATGCCAAATTCAAACATTATGGTTCAGTAGTTAAACCTGAAACAACTTATGCAAGTGAAACCCTGTTTAAGATGAATACCGAAGCAACAACATATAAAATCCAAAAAATAGACAGAAGGATCATCAGGACAATCATCAATAAAAAACATCAAGTAAATGGACAATGGAGACTGCTGCCTAATTAAATAGTCTATCGGGAAAATGAATCAATTGTGGATACAATGCGAAAAGGGAGAATTGCCTTTTTCAGCCACATAGTAAGACTACCAGACACCAGACTACTGAAACAATTATTCAATTTCTTTTGGAAAAGTAAAACCAAGAACAACTGGTTCGTTGAGGTCCAGAATGATTTAGACGAGCTAAATATTACAATGAAACAAATTGCAGGGAGAAAAGAGAAGAGGATTCTGAGAAGTAGGGATACAAGATTGAAATTAAAAACAGTCAAACGAAAACAGTACACCATTACAAATGAAGAGAGGGCGGCCAGGTCGGAGAGATTAAAGAAGCTCTGGAAGGAGAAGAGGAAGTTGGGAAGCCATTACAACTAATATTGTAAAGACTGTAGTGTATATGGATTGATTTAAGTGCTCCAATGTGGGCGTAAACTATGTAAATAAATAAATAATTAACAGTAGCTATTTTCCAGGAGTTTTCCGGACCTAATAAAAATCCAGGAGTTTTCCGGACCTAATAAAAATCCAGGAGTTTTCCAGGTTTTCCAGGAGTAGTGGCCACCATGTTTTAACAAACTTCCCCCTGTAGAACGTTGAACCAATGTATACCACTCAAAGTATCCTCAGTATGCATTTCCTTGAGGTCGGGTACGGGGAAATATAGTTTACGCAATCGGCGCCGCTTGCGTAAAACTTACTCCATCGCAATCTGTGAGCCTAGCGTCGCGAGCTTAAATGATTTAAACCGACCTCAGCGAATTTTCGTTACCTCAAACTATCCAGACATAAAAATTAGCTACTTTTCTACTTTCCTTACCTATTTGTAAAATTAGCTATTTTTAGTTACTTTCGTTACCGGTAGACACCCTGTAACTTTCCTTCCCCCCCCCATAGAAATGTACTTTACTCGTGATAATATCACTTTTCCGTAAGAATTTCCCCTTTGACTGTAATGGAATAATCGTGAGGTGAAATCCGTAATAATTACGGACAATCCGTAGAAGTTGGCACCTGGGTCTTCCCATACATCCAGGTAATTGATGATGCTAAATCCAGATGGACCATAAATGTTAGAATGAAGCACTGACCTGGCTGAGCAGGAGGAAGGCTGGTGCTGCGGGTGGAGGTACTTCCACTTTACTCAAGCTGATGTGACCAATCTTCCTGTCCAGAGACTCGACAGAATGCTCTCGCGGGGTCTTCCTGGGCTCCAGCCGTTTGGCCTGGGCAGTGGGCTCCACCTTGGTGCTGCTCCAGGCGGGAGTCGAACTCTGGCGCTGTTTGCTACTGTGTCGCTTGTGCTGCTGCAGCTGCTCGTCCACACTCACCGAGCCACTCAGCTTCCTAGAGCCACCACTACTTCCAGCTACAAAACACCAATGAGAGAGAGTTCTATCACAGTAGGCTAACTACCACACACCCTGATTTTGCTAAGTTGCTTTCAGAAATAAAAATTAGAAAGTATAAGGTGCGTTCAAAAAGTAATGAGCTGGAGGCTGTAATGGGCAAACCGATGACGGCATCGGCTAATCGTGGCGTGTGTAACGAGGTGTGGTTCCGACCAGAGCGTGGAAGGTCACAGCCCGTCGCTAGAGGGCACGAGTGCACGTCACGTGATGATACAAAGCGAGCAGCAGCCTGCATCAATCGTCCAATGCTGCCAGTCGCATTGCAAACAGTGACATAGAGGCGTCAAACGAAGAGCAAAGAGGTGTTGTTCGGTTTCTGACAGCGAAAGGAGTAGCGGAACGGACATTCATCGCCGAATGTCACAAGTGTACGGCGAACACTGCATGACCCTTGCTTCAGGGAAGGACGGGTGTCGTTAGCCGATGATGCCCGGTCTGGGGCAACCCCTGCATTACCGATGACAATGTCCAGCTGGTTGATGCACTCATTACCCAGGACCACCGAGTGACAGTGAACGCCATAGCCGCCGTGGTCGGATCGAACGTTGGAAGTGTGCACACCATCATGAAGGAACGACTACACTTGCGGAAAGTGTGTGCCCAATGGGTGCCCCACAGTCTTCAACCACACCAGGAAGCATGTCGAATGACCTACTGTCTTGGTCTTGGTTGGACGATTGATGCATGCTGCTGCTCGCTTTGTATCGTCACGTGACGTGCACGCGTGCCCTCTAGCGACGGGCTGTGACCTTCCAGGCTCTGGTCGGAACCACACATCGTTACACACGCCACGATTAGCCGATGTCGTCACCGGTTTGCGCATTACAGCCTCCGGCTCGTTACTTTTTAAACGCACCTTATAGAATGAAGCAAATAAGAAGCACATATTTTCCCTGCGTGGTGTAGCGCCAATTGCTGAAAAGATCTGGGAAAGCCGTCTCTGCTGGTATGGCCATGTCTGACGGGCTGCTGAAACAATAGTTGCACACACTGGATTGGCATTGCGGATAGATGGGGAAGAGACCAATAGGATGACACTCTACGTAACGATTTAAAAATTGACCGACTTCATCCTACCATGGCACACAATCGTGTAATGTGGCGGCAGAGAACCAAAGAAGCAGACCATGCTCATTTGTGGGACAAATGCTAAAGAAAGAAAAAAAAAAGAAGTAATTTCCCTGCGGTAAACGATCAAACATTATTTTTTTTGGTCATGCACATTTTTTGCCCATCATTAGCACACACTGAACATCAAATTTGCATGCAGTCAACACAAAACTGATCTACTCCAACCATGCATCTTAAGCCCGCGCTATGGCTTCTGCTAACAATGCGAGACAAAACGGCAATGATTTTCCACCTAAGTATGTACCTTAATATTGTTTAAATTTTACATTCTTCTACCTTTTCTTTCTCTGTACATTGTTCCCACTCCTATGTGGGGTCGATGTTTCTGACAGCTCTCCTCTATTTAGCCCGGTCATGCACATCTTCTTCAGACAACTGTTTCACCCTGAGGTCCTCCTGCACAAAATCCATCCTGCCTCGCATTCTCACTCCCTGTATTTGCATGGCCTAGTATCCACCTCCCCACGTAGGATTCCTCTCTTCTTCTCACATGCCCATATCACTGAAGTTGTTTTTCTTGTACATTCTTAGATATTTCCACAACCTTCAATGTTTCTCTTATTTTATTCTACTGTATTACATTTAGTTACTCCACTCATCCACCTGAGTATTTTCATTTCTGTTTAAAGTTTACATTATTAACATATACAGGGTGTTCGCAGCAAGCCCTACTTTGTGCTGTAACTCGTTTGTTTTTCAAGATATTTTAATTTTGACACTTGCTTTGGAAAGTACTTTACAAGCTCTAAAACTTTTTTTTCGTTGGTTTTTGTGGGAAGTTCACGCATAACACGCAAATCAACTTTTTATGGCACGGTTTTGGCAAGTTTTTGCCCAAATCGGTTTTTTGACATCACCTATTGAAAGAACGACATCGAATTAGTCCAATAAGCCACCAAAATCTCAGTTTTTGCCCAAATCAAACTCGCAAAATGCGAGTTTGTGTTTAGATGGGTTCGACCGGACCGGGCAGAGGCAGGTCTATAAGCGGCCGAAAATCTAAACACGAGCACGCATTTTGAGAGTTTAATTTGGGCAAAAACTGATATTTTGGTGGCTAATTCGACAAATTCGATAGGTGATGTCAAAAAAACGATTTGGGCAAAAAAAGTGCCAAAACCGTGCCATAAAAAGTTGATTTGTGTGTTATGTGTGAATTTCACACAAAAAGCAACTGAACAAAAGTTTTAGAGCTTGAAAAGTACTTTCCAAAGCAAGTGTCAAAATTTAAATATCTTGAAAAACAAACGAGTTACAGCACAAAATAGGGCTTGCTGCGAACACCATGTATATATTTGTGCATCAATTTTATCAGGGAATAAATATAACAACTATGTTATTGGTTTTACATCCCTTTTAACTACTATGGCTTTTAGAGGCCCCGGGGTGCCAAAATTTTTCCCCGAAGGGGATCTTTAACATGCCAGTAAATTTACTGGCACGGCTCCCTTGCATTTGCGTACCCTCAAATGCCAACTGACTGCGCCAGGATTCGATGCTGCATCCTTGGGAACAGCAGGCGAGAACGCTACCGCTGAGCCACGCAGCCAGCCAGGGAATGAATACACGATCAACTGATGCAAAAGGAAAATCTATTCATTAATAAATGATGAGTTGTTCCGACTTCAGTTTGCCGCATCATTTAAACAGCACTACTGTAGTCAAATAAGTAATACACACCTGCAACGTAAACATGGTTTTGGGTGGTCCATATACAATTTCCTAGTTTCCCATCCCACATTTTTTGAAATAGGTTATACAGTGTGCGTCGCCGAAGGCCCTAGCCAACATCTGTTCCAGTTGCATCATCAGGTGAGACTCAGCAAGTGCTCAGAATCCTTTACTTTGAACACCCACTCATAATTTTGTACACTCTACTTGTATAATTGCCTACATTTCCCAAGAGGGACATACAGAACTATATTCACTGACCAATAAACACTTGGTCAGTAAGTTACACATTGCATTACTAATTACTACTAATTACATTCTTCTTTACATCCTCATACCCTTCCTGACCTTCGTCACGATTGACCGTGACCATAGTAGCCAGTAACTGCTTTGTCAGACTGCATTGTGTTTCCCACACGCGACCCGACTACGTAACGTCGAGCCGCTGACATCAGCACGCCTATTGTATTACCCACACCGTCCAGCTGGCAGGCCGGTATAGTAGCCTGCGTTTAGAGGTCCATCCCCTAATCAACACTTGCATCTTTGCAGGAACACCCCCTAGCGTTTAAACACTGGACAACACACTACACTGGTAAGCTCTCCCAGCTACGGGAAGCTACCCTCACCTAGGAACTACTTTCCAAGTCATCACAGTAACACAAGTGTTTTATCCCTAACTACCCCCAACTAAGGGATCTAAAACACACATAAATGCAGTACAGTAGAGTGTAGTTTATCCGGACTAATTGGGAACGAAAGTGCTCCGGATAACGATTTTTCCGGATAATCAAACATGCGTTTATTTCATAGGAAAAAACATGCACTGTACATTATGGTAATAACCACCAAGCTTCTCATTTAGCTGCAACGCTTTCTCACATAACAAAGGTCCAGAAATGGGATTTCCCTTACTTCCTGTCTGATTAAACCAGAAGTACACCGCTTCTTCCAATTTTTATCCGTAGCTGATCTCATGGTTCTACTCTTTTTAGACCCTTCTTCCCTATCTAACTTCGATGCATAATTCAGAATTTCAACTTTCCTTTCTCCAAATCACAAATTGTGGATTTTCCAACACCAAGTTTTCATTAGACACTGCACACTCTCACCTTTATTCAGTTTATTAATGATCTCCACCTTCTTCTCAATGGATAAAACATTGCGATTTTGTTTTTCTTTTCTGTCACTCGTAGGAGCGATTTTCACAACGTAATACAGTACTGTACAGTACAGTATACACACTCATATACTGTAACACATTGAAACATTATAGTGTAAACAAATGGAAGGAGACAACAGAGACAATAAATGAAAACGAGAACCGACTCACTACTGTAGTGGGCGCGCGCTACTCCGTCATTTTTTTAAAAAAATTTTTTTGCTCGTCCGGATAATTGACGTTCCGGTTGTTTGACGTCCGGATCAACGTTCTACTGTATATACCAGCAATCACCCCAATTTTGAGTCTAAATTAGCCATCTGAATAAATTTTCTAGAATTCATCTCTTCGTAAAAAATTTTAAAAAATTAAAAAATCTCTTCCAAAAATATGATCTCTATAAATAAAGTAAGTTGTTGTTTCATTTAAGGGGCTTAGACATCGTGATCATTTACTACCGTGTACTTGGGTGTGTGTGGAATGTGTCTGATAACCTGTGTTATTGCGATTATGAAGATGATGATAATTGTTGTTTTAAGGGGCCTAAGATCTAGGTTATTGGCCCCTAATAGTTTGGGTGATCGTGACGATGATAATGAAATGTAAACTATAACTAAAACTAACTACTTATATACTAGAAGAAGAAACGGAAAACAAAAGGAGAATAAGGCAAATAAAAGACAGGAGGAAAAGAAATGCCCTCAACCTTCGAAGAACGCGGATTGAGGGACTTGGAAAGAAGGAGAGCCATGAAAGGCAGATAGGAAAGGGAAAGAGGAGAGGGTCCGCCCCAGAGGTAATGAATAAAAGGGGGAAAACCGGGCCCAGCTCAGGAATCCCTCGGGGTCGCCAACTCCCGAACTCACCAGCCGTGAGCCCCTGAGGGTGTAGCATTATCTAGGGTGCACCAGAAGTGGTGGGGCTACATACACCCTACCTCTTGAGGGCCTTGTGCAGAAGGCAGGAGATAACATGAAGAGAAAAAGAAGGCTGACCCCTCGCAGAAGGAGGGTATCAGAAAAGATGAGACAAGGGCCAATTAAGGCGGGAAAGGAAGAGCCTCCCTAGGCCTCGGATACCCTAATACCGTCGGGGTCAGAAGAGAACGAGAGTTGACCAAGTGAGGTCGACAGGAAAGAAGACGGAGAGGAGCCCAGCACAAGTAAGTGGAAGCAATGCTGGACTCAGCTGGGGTCCCATGGTCGCCAACCCACTTATTGCGATTACTGTAGTAGTGTATGCATTTGCAACCCAGGTGAGGATTAGGAATGAGGTGGCAGTGGTCTTAAGTTGGGAACCATCCCAGCATTTGCCTGGAATAGAAGTGGGAGAAACCAGTTCCAGTATGGCTGAGGTGGGAACCGAACTCGCCTCTTCTCAGTTTTGCCCCACGAGGCCGAGTGTACCTCGTTCCAGCCCCTCAGACTAAAATTATTTTGTTTTGGAAGAGCCGGGAATCGAACCCAGACCTTCGGGGTGACAGTAAATAGACTAAGCTTCCTGTCCAAACATTTTGATTTTTTGACTAAATCTTTGTACTGTATTTATCTTGAATAAAGTGTATAATGACCAAATATACCACTGAAGCAAATGGCATGAAAATTCCTATTTAAGTAGTCAGCCCCCCCTGGCACTATACAGCCCATGAAGGGCCTAGGCCGAACAAGCGACCGCTGCCCAGCCATCTGGCATTGGGGTGACGCGTGATCAGCGCATCGGGTCCCCTCGGCTGTTAATCTTGGTTTCCGTGATCGGGACGCTGCCTCACTGTCAAGACAGCTACTCAATTGTCCTCACGAGGCTGAGTGCACCCCATTCCATCCCTCACGTCAGTTTCTAAAATCCCTGACGGAGCCAGGAATCGAACCCGGGGCCTCCGGGTGAGAGGCAGGCGCACTACCCCAACACCATGGGGCCGGCTCCTATTTAAGTAGTAGGCACCCTTAAAATAAAACTAAGATACAAATTATTTATGTACAACCAAGTTTGGCCCGAAGTAATAAGCTCAGACAAATTCGTGCAACTCGCACAGATGGCAGCATATCACTCACCACTCCTACATTATGGCAAGAACCACATTCTTCTGATGTGCTTGTGTCCCAATCAAGCAGCACGGACCGTGGAGTGTGTCCATAAGCACGACACCTAAACACTGTCTCTTTCACCAAATCCATCCACCGTACTCTAGGACTTCCTCGTCCTCTCATTCCAGTCATCCGTCTCTCCATCAGTTGTTTCGGCAATTTTTCATCATTCAACCTTTTCACATGTCCATACCATCTCAATCTGTTCTGCTCCAGCCTATCATCCAGCTTCTGTACATTCTCTTCCTTTCAAATGTCTTCATTTCTTACTCTCTCCTAGTCTTCTGTGTCATTCTCCTCAGAAATTTAATTCCGTCTGCCTGTATTCTACTTTCATCTCTCCTCGTCATCGACCAAGTTTCTGTTCCATACATCATTATTGGTAAGTAATAGGTTTTCTACATCACTTCTTTAGCCTTCAGTGGTATGTCTTTATCCCACTCTATCCAACTGGTGCCGCACATGGAAGTTGAAACCAAACCCAGATAAAAGCAGCCTTTTAACAATTACCTTACGCAATTCGCCAGTACCTACAACATATTCCTTACTTGACAGGCCCATTACTGCAGTTGCACATCAGCGAGATCTCGGGGTCATATTCGACAACCAGCTAAGCTTTAAAGAACACATACAACATTCTTTATCCAAAGCCATGAAATTCCTTGGCATAATCTACCGCTTCTCAGAAATATCAAATCCACAGCCCGTCGCCTCTATTACCTTTCGATAATCCAGCCCATTGCAAACTACTGCTCTCCCATTTGGACAACTTCTTGCCAGTCAAACATAGCTAAATTAAAAAGAATTCAATCCTTCCATCGTAAGGAACAGAATGCCAAGGTTTAGACACTTCACCACTCAGCAGGTACTTTCAGCCATAAACATCCCTTTCCTCAACACGACAAGACAGGTAACTGACCTGTCCTTCCTACATTAAATTTTAAATGGCCCTTACCGTTCGGACCACCTGCTGTCACTTTTCAAACTATGAGCCCCTTCTCGTTCTACCATTCTCTAAGATATTTTGCACATTGCACACACAAAACATTCCATAATCCAAAGATCCTTCCAAATCCGCATATCATCCCTGTACAATAGCATTGCAAGGAAACGAGAGTTGGACATATCCACAAACAAGAGGATGTTCCTGAAGCAGGCGAAGGAGAAGTTAAATTGTATTTAGAACTGTCATCTTGGCCAATGACGACACAGCTACGAGCAAGGACATTCTACCGGCTCTTGATCTGGACTTTTTTTGTTTGGTGATTTGTTAAATTTTATCTTATATTTTATTTTAAATTGTTATTTGGTTGTTATTTGTACAAGCGTGAAGGGCTCGTATAGCTGTAGTTGGTGCTTTGATTAATAAATAAATACATTAATTAATTAAACTCTGAACCTGATGATAGAAAACACTCCCACATTGTATTGTCTTGTTGATCTCCATATCCAATCTTGCACTTTCCATCAACTCACCAATTTTTTGTAGTTAGAGAATACATTTGTGTATAAATTCAAACCTCAACACAGTGATCAGGATCCGATGATGACCGCTTGAAGCTTGAAACTCATAATCCTAAAAATTGTCCCATTATAGTAATGATCTTACCTAATACATGTAATTTTTTCAAGGAGTGTTTTTTACTTATCATTCATATATTATACTAACAACCCACCCCAGCTTCGCCCGGGAATAGTTATGAATGCATTACGTGATAAGCTTTTTTTTTTTTTTTCAATGAACTACGACCTATATCCGTTTTACGTCTCGGAATGATGGGTTAAAATCACTGACTGCACTATTCATTATATCATCATGGAGATAACATGTGCAACGAATTCTTGTCAGAATGGTGAGATGCATGAAACACAAATACCCCTTCCGTCCCATCTAAAAACACTTATAGTGGGCGATGTATTGAAGATAGAGATATACTCTCACGGACGTTTTTGTAGAACTTTTCATGCTGAACAATTCTTACACTACCATAATAGTATATTGATATTTTTAACGGTTTGCCCAGCTAAGCTTAAAAAGCGCAAGTACGCCAGGTTGATTTTTTTCGACTTTTTCACTGAAATCCTTACTGCTTGGCTTCCTTTGATCATAAATAAATAATTTTCTACAGAAACCTTCCTCGAGATATCCTTTACATAATGGTGAAAACTGCATCAAAATCCATTCAGTGGTTCTCAAGATTACCCGTGACATCCAAGAATCGGGGACTTTGTTTTAAACTAAGTAGAGATACATTGTTCCCCACCCAGTCATTGGGCAAATTCACATTGACAGGCAGAAGAGTTACAACTGGCAGTGTACTAATGTTTACGTTTAGTTATGTGGCGACAGTAGAACCATACTGACCCGAGTGACATTTTGTCATTTTTAGAGCTTTTAGCATGGATGCATGGGAGAAACTATAAATTTTCATGCCACAGTGATCCAAGTGCAAAAAGCACTTTCTTCTGTAAAAACGTTGCAATCTCCCACTTAAGAATTAATCTTAATCTGAAACATACATCCTGCCATACTGCTCCAAGTGAAAAATAAATCATCCAATCTCGAAAATATTGTTATGCCCTACATGTAAGCGGCCATACATACCTACCAAATGACACGGATTTTTCATTCATAAATCGACAGAAAAAGGAGAGGACAGACATCTTCACGCCTCAGGCATGGATGGATCTCGTGTGTGGCTGTCGGAAGCATATACGTTTCATAGTTCGAGACATGACTGACAAGTTTCTGGATTTTGCAAGCCTTTCACATCACTACAAAAACTACCACACTGTTTTCGACGAGGACCCAAAGATATCACAAATGCGAAAAATTAAATTCTGCAAGGGCAAAAGCCTTATACATTACAATGATGACTATATACAGAAACGTATAAAGCGATTGACCTCAAACCTAATGAAGGAGATTTGCAGGCATTTCTGCTAAGCCTCCGCAATTACATACCTGCATAGGCTGGGGCTGCAAAGCCAATACCATACAAGAAGATGCAAGATGTAAAAAAAAAAAAAAACTGAAATGTGTTCCTCCAGTTCATCATTCGTTCTATCTATCAATTCCGTATGTACCCAGACGAGGAAGGGGCGATGAGGCCCAGAACGATGAAAACATGCTACCCTCCAGATTTGGAGATGATTCAGTTTGATTACCTCCGTAGATCTTCAGTGTTTCGATGTGTCGCACCTGTAATGTCAATATTTGTTTGTGCCAAAGTGATCCAAGTGATGTGTTTAATGCAGAAACCAAACTTTTTGTATCTTGCAATGAAAAGATTTCAATAAAACAGTTTCTGGTAGTTATTCTAACATATTAGTCAACTTGTCATTAAAGATTTAACCAAAAAAAAAAACCAGTTTCCTTAAACCAAACACTAATGTGTTTCCCTATTTTTCTAGAAATTATGAGAATGCCACTTGGATCAGTATGGTTCTGCTGTCGCCACGTTAGTTACTTATAACCTCTATTTTCTACAATTGGAACTATAAAACAATCCATGCTTTACCATTACATATGGTCTTAATTCATTACCTACTCACAAGGGGAGGATACGATGCATGGGTCACCGATTCGAACCATCTTTAGTACACGTGTAGGGCATGGCCAGGCGTATACCAGGTGCAAGTAGTAAGGTGCGCTTCTCAGCCGTTTCCAAGAATGTAATTAATTACAATTGCAGAGTGCAGTCTATGTGCTTTGTACGCTAGCGAGGAGCCAACGAGCGCGTGGTGTAGCGGTAAGAGCCTTGCTTCATAAGCGCGGGATCGCTGGATCGAATCTCACCAGTGAGTCGTTGCAGTAAGTTGTAACTTTTTTCTTTCTTTCTTTTTGTAACAGTTGGCAATACACATAGCACAAGTAACTACTTGTGGGGTACGGGGTGGTCTGATGGTTCGCAGACGTGCAATGAATGGAACAGACTGGGCCTTCAGTGTATAAATGCATAGTCCTACCAGTACATATAATAGAATACACCTGACGGTGTATAATACCAATGTATTTGCAATGCCGATACTGTACGTTATGTATGTATGTCCCAAACGTTGACCCCCATACGATAATTTCAGAATCCCTTTTCCCGCTCGCATAACACGTTATTACAATTGACTGCAAAATAAACATTGTTCACGACACCCAAATTTGTACGAATTGCTAATGCTTACCAAAAAAACACACACACACAACACACTGCAAAAGCTCACCAGTGGGATTCGATCCAGCGATCCCACACTTACGAAGCAGGAGTCTTACCGAGGCACCACGCGCTCATTGGCTTGTCGCTAGTGTACAACGCACATAGACTCCGCTCTGCAATTGTAATTAATTAATTAATTAATTTCTCGGAAAGGGCTGCGAAGCGCACCTTACTACTTGCACCTGATACACGCCTGGTCATGTCCTACACGTGTACTAAAGATGGTTCGAATCGGTGACCCATGCATCGTATCCTCCCCTTGTCAGTGAATACAGGTGCCATTGGTAGATGCCCACATAATAACTATGGCTCGGATTTTTAGGTGCTAAAAATCGAGAAAATATTTATTTTTCATGTGTTAAAAATTCCTGAGATATGTGACAAAAAAGTAAAAATATTTAATGATAATTTAGTTTATTAATGTGAATATAAACAATATGCAGTACTTATGAATGCCATTTATTCTATGTCTGACTGACTGCTGAAGCATTACAATAAACAACGAGATACATCTTCAGGTTGTCCATCACAAATGACCGACGATTATCGCAAAACACTTCTTCTGAAGGTGCAAAACTGCGGCAATATGTTTCTTGGCCTTGATGTGTTGTGTAACTTGAGATCGCTGTTCAGCCTTGATTGCTTTCCCACATGGTTGGCAGAACGGAACGCTCCCATCAGAAGTAAAATTATCTTTAAATTCAGCAACAGACGATAACTTGTAGTTGTTTATACTTTAGGCATCGTAGAACTGCCTTACACTTCACAGTGACAGTAATGAAGTGCATGTGAGTGACACTGGTTCCAGGTAGCCTGGGGGGGGTCTAGCACTTGGAGCAATATGGCTATGGACGAGGAAATCCCCGGCTTCCACAGTGAGTGGCACAGGGCGACACGTTAAGAATAACACAGTTGCAAGCTGACATACGCTCTGCATGAAGATTAGATAGCTCACAGGTGTTTCCCCATTGAAGTAACACAGAACAAAACTGCATTAAACTGAATGATCTAGCATAATGATCTTAAAAAATGTAAATATGTTTTTTATGTGCTAATAAGTGAAAAGCAGGAATTTATGTATTTATAGAAAAAATGGTTAAAATATTTATTTACCTAAAAATCCGAGCCCTAATAATAACCATCGAAAGACCACTGTATTGAACAGGTTACATTTCTGTAAGGACAAGAAGAATTTTGCAATATATATTTCAGAGATCATATGAAAACTTTCATGTTCATTTTTAGCTAGCTTTTCTACACCAGCAAATTTATTGTATTGATTATCTGTGCGTTATATAAACAAAATCTAAAAGAATTTAAGTTGAAATTATTGGTATATTTATTGTTTGGATGTAATAATAATAAAGTTTATTAAACACACTGTGTACTTATAAAAAGCTTTACACTAAGTTCTTGTCCTCTGCATAAAATCTGAGTGATTTTGTATTGCTGTGCACTCGAGTAGGTGGTATTGTTAAAATTGGAGATGTAGTAGTAGTAGTAGTAGTAGTAGTAGTAGTAGTAGAGCACTTCAAATAGTTAAGAAGTGAATTGATGGAAAATGCAAGATTAGATATGGAGATCAACAAGAGTGGGTGTTTTCTATCATCAGGTTCACAGTTTAATTTGGGATAAATACAAACCATTGAAGGCTAGAGAAGTGATGTACAAGACCTATTACTTACCAATAATGGCATATGGAGCAGAAACTTGGCCGAAGACGGAGAGAGATGAAAGTAGAATACAGGCAGACTAAATGAAATTCCTGAGGAGTATGGTCCAGAGGACTAGAAATGAAGTGATTCGAAAGGAAGTGAATGTACAGAATCTGAATGATAAGTAGGAGCAGAACAGATTTGAGATGGTACCCACATGTGAAAGGGATGAATGATGAAAGAATGGCAAAACAAGTGATGGGGAGACGGATGACTGAAAAGAGAAGACTAGGAAGACCTAGAGTGTGATGGATGGATTTGGTGAAGGACAGTGTGAGAGAATGGAACCTGGAGTAGCGGAAGGATGGTGGACAGACAGAGTAGAGTGGAGGGGTGTCATATTTGCTCCGGCCCGGCTTATGCTTGAAAACAGAAATTGATGACGATGATGATGATTTAAATGTTGTTGTGAACTACACAAACACATTTTATATATGTCTTTAGCTGATAGAATTTATTTAAGTTTAAGTTTACTATATTTGTGCTGAAGAATGGTTCAAGAAACATGTCCACAAAACATTATTAGTTTTTGATGTGAATAAAGGACTGATTCAGGCGGATATTTCACGAACAAGGGGACCGCGCCTATTCGTCATCACCGACTTTGACCAAACTTAGGTTATATGCAGGGCTTGGGCAGAAATAAAAGTAACAGAAGTGGGAGCTCCATATGGCTAAGAGTTTAGAAAAAATAGCATTTATGGCATCCATGGGTCGGGCGAGGCATGAACCATGTAGGTCAGCGTAGTTTCCTGGCAGCGGTTGGTGCAGTGGAAAGAGTCATCATCATCTTGTACAGTTTCCAGCCCCAGGCTGGGTCTGTTTGGAACATAAGCCTCGCCACTTACGGTAGTCCTTTCCTCCCACCACCTCTCCGCTGTCACTCTGGTCCAGTCCTCGCCTCTCTTCTTGACACATTCCTCCACTCCTTTCAGCCATCTATCTCTTGCTCTTCCCCTGGGTCGTTTCTTCTGCATCTGCATCTCGTGTATCCTCTTGGGAATCTTCTTCTCTTCCATTCTCTTTAAGTGTCCATACCACCTCAGTCTTGATGTCTCAATCCTACCTTGCAAGGGCTCCTCTTTCACTATTTCCCTGACCTTTTCAATCCTCACCCTGTCTCTTCTTGTTACTCCAATCCTACATCGTAAGAACTTCATTTCACTTGCCTGTATTCTGCTTATGTCTCTTTTCTTCATTATCCAAGTTTCTGATGCATAGGTCAGTATCGGGATATAGTAGCTTCTGTATAACACTTCCTTGCTTTTTTGTGGGACATCTTAATTCCACACTAAGCTCCGAATGCTTCTCAGAAATGCTTCTGCCTGTCTGCCACGTTCCGTAATCTCTTTGTCATTTCTCCCATTTTCCTCCACTATACTTCCCAAGTACTTGAGACTTTCCACTTTCTTCAGCTGTCCACCTCCAAGTGTTATCCCACTCTACAGAACGGTAATCCGAGTCCCTATGCGAAATCTTTTTTTGTCTTGTTTTTATTTTAATTTGTACGTTACTTACACCAAAATAATGCTCAATATATTGTATATATTAATATTTGCATAAAAGTCACGAAACTGAAAAGCAAATCAAAATTTGGGATGGCAAATAAATTTCCAGGAAGAGATTGCAATTAAGGCGTACACAAGAGCATCGTATAGCCTATAACATTAGATACATTATTGATTTTACAGTTGATATGTCCTCCTCCTCGATTGCTTGTTTGGTGTATACGGTAGCTTGAAAAGTATGGGTGATAAGTTGCAGCCATGCCTTACATCTTTCTGAATACCAGCATCTTTCCTACTCTAATAACTGCCATTTGGTTTCTGT
Organism: Meconema thalassinum; assembly: GCA_946902985.2. Lineage (NCBI taxonomy): Eukaryota > Metazoa > Arthropoda > Insecta > Orthoptera > Tettigoniidae > Meconema > Meconema thalassinum. Next base: position 200,702,158 of record OX336395.1, read on the forward strand.
ATAGATGGTAGATCCTCCTCCTATCCTTGTACTTTATTCAAATACTTTTCAAAATGTCCAACAATTGAATCCAATCAATGCTATTAAAAGCCTTTTCTAAGTCTACAAATGTCACAAACATTCTCTAATCCTTCCTTATTCAACCTTCCAACATCAGCCGAAGACTTACCTTGTTCTTACGTATCTCGTGAAACCAAACTGGTATTTATACAAATCTTTTTCAATCTCCTGTTCCATCCTCTTGTAAATTATTCTTGCTAGGATTTTTGAAGCATGAGAGATCAAACTAATAGTACGATAATCTTCACATCTGTCAGCTACTACGTTCTTATGTTTGTTGTTAATTCATTTAGGGGCCTTGCAACATAGTGGTCATTGTTGTTGTTTGAGTCATCAGTCTGTTGACTGGTTTGATGCAGCTCTCCATGCTTCCCTGTCCTGAGCTAATCGTTTCATCTCTACATAGCTATCACACCTTACATCCCAGACAATCTGTATAACATCTTCTAACCTTGGTCTACCCGAACGGTTCTTATCCTCAACCCTTGCATAACTAACTTTGCTCTTCATGGGTGTCTTAGTAGGTTTTCTACCAGCCTATCTCTTCTCTTTATTAGCAGTTGCCAGAAACATCTCTCCTCTCCCACTCGTCTTAATACCGCTTCATTTGTAACTCTAGCTACCCATCTGATCTTCATCATTCTCCTGTAACACCACATTTCGAACGCTTCTTTTCTCCTCTTTCCTGCTGCGTCAACAGTCCAAGTTTCACTTTCATCGAGTGCCACGCTCCAGACAAAGACTTTCAAAAATGACTTCCTAATAGCTAAATCTATATTCAATGTCAACAGATTCCTTTTCTGTAGATCATGGTCATCTAGCCCCGTGTACTTGGGTGTGTAGAACTTATCTGATATCCTGTGTTAATGTGGTGTCTGTATTGGTTTGTGTATTTGTAATGCAGGGGAGGATTGGCCATGGCCTTTATATAGGAACCATCCTAGCATCTGCCTGGAGTAGTGGGGAAACCACTTCCAGGCTAGCGGAGTTTTGTGAATCGAACCCACCACTCCTCAGTTTTGCCTCACGAGCACTTTATGTATCGAGATGATGACATTCTCCTTAAAATCAGAGGGTATCTCATCAGTCCCATAAATCCTACATATTAAATGAAATAACCTAATCAGATCATCATCGTATAATATGTAATGTAGCAACTCAGTCAGATTTATCATTTATGTGCAGTACTTTGTTCCCACTTAGATCTTCCAGTGTCCAATCAATTTGTCATCTCAATTTTAGATCTCCTTTCTCATCCTCACCAATTTTCTCTTGCCATTCCACTACATGATCCCCAAATATCCTTATCCCTAAACTAATTCTCTATGTATGCTTTCCATCTCTGTCTATTAGCATGTTCCCATCTTGAGTCCCTAATATTACAGCATTTAGCTTTCCTTTCCCTGAAAGTACTCATTAATTCTTCGATAAGCTACATTTCCTAATTTCAAACAAATTTTCTAAACTTACATATTTCTCTTTCAACCATTCTTCTTTCACTTTCTTGCATTTCTTGTTAACCTCAAGTGTTAGATCTCTTTATTCTGCTTTTTGCTTTCATCTCTTGGATTCTTTTGCTTCTGCCTTTCATCCATTAATTCTAATATATCTGGAAAATCCTAAAGTTTTCTACCATTCTCTCCTATCTACCAATGTTTTCCTCTGTGGATTTTGTTATTTCATTCTTCAAAAGTGCCCATTCCTCTGCATTGAAAATTCCTTAAGGGTTCTTCATTAGTTCTTCCCTTTAATTCTTGAATCCATCCTTCACATCCTTCTGTTCCAGTTTGTTTTTCGCCCAACTTTTAGGATTCCGATTTCTCTTCAGCTATAATCTGCATTTCATGACCACCTGATCGTGGTCAGAGTTCATGCATGTACTGGGAAATTCTTTGCTCTCCAAAATCCGGATGTGGAATCTCTGCTTGACCATATTGAAGTCAATCTGGAGTCAGCCAAAATCTCCTGTCTCATCCATGCATATACAGTGTGTATAGAAACTCTCAATGATCTATCTTCATTATAATCTTCATTTCCCCTTTTCCAGCTGATACTGGGTGGGGGCAATTATGGTTCCTCTCCACTTTGTTCTGTCGTTCCACCATTCCTCTACCGACATGGTGTTCCAATGCAGGTTCCGTTTTCTAATGCAATACTTCACAGAGACCATCCAACGTATTCTTGGTCTTCCTCGTCCTCTCTTCCCTGTCATCCATCGTCCCAGTGCTCGTCTTGGTAGCCTTACTTCATTCATCCGTTTGACATGTCCAAACCAACTCAATCTGTTTTGCTCCAGTTTGTCATTTAGTTTCTGTACCCCCAGTTCTTACCGTATATCTTCATTTCTCACTCTGTCCCTCCTCGTTTTCTGGACCATACTTCTCAGGAATCTCTTCTCAGCTGCCTGTACTCTGCTCTCATCCCTCTTAGTCATTGTCCAAGTTTCTGCTGCATATGTCATTATAGGAACATAATATGCTTTGTACATAACTTATTTAGCCTTAATTGGTATATCCTTGTTCCACACTAGTCCCCTTACCTGTTGGTAGAAAGCACTCCTGAGTTGTATTCTTCTGCTAATTTCCAAATCTAGTCTTCCATCTTCAGTCAGTTCACTTCCAATTCCTTATCTCCGACTTTGATTACTCCTTTTCCTACTTTCTTACCTCTACTCATCACCACTGTTTTACTCTTCTCCACATTGATCTTCAATGCGCATTGATCAATCTTTTCATTTATTACGTCTAACTGTTCTTGTACCTCCATCACAACATTGTCTGCAAACAACATTACAGTAATCCCTCTGTAATCCGGCATCTCAGCTCTCTGGCACTCACAGTAATCCGGCGTTTTGTATTCGAGTACGAGCTCAACACCTGATTTGATAACGCGTCCCCAATACTGTACAATGTGTGCCAAGCAGCGACAAGACTAGTGTCTGAGTAAACAATGCATTGGCGCCAAGAGCGATGATTCACGCACGTGCCCCTCAGGTGCTTAGTGTAGGACAGTTGTACTGTAGTAGTGTTGTTAAACATGGCATCCGTGCAGAAAAAACTTAAACATAACACTATCTTTGTTAGATAAACATGAAATCCTAAAGCGGCTTGAAAAGGGGGAAACGTTAACTAGGGTTGCTAAGGAATACGGTGTTGGTCGAGCTACAGTTCATGACATAAGAAAAAACAGTGATAAAATAAAGTCGTTTTTTATACGAATGCAAATTTATAAAGTAAACTACAGACATCGAAAACTGGTGAAAATCCTCAAGTTGACGATAGCCTCTATGATTGGTTTTTACAAGAACGTGATAGGCATAGCCTACACCAATTTCTGGTGAAATCCTTAAAGGAAAGGGTAGGTAATTTTACTGGAAATTTACAAAAAAAAAGGATGATTTCCAAGCCAGCGAGGGATGGTTGCAGAAATTCAAACAACGTTATGGAATTAGACTGCTAAATACAATGGGTGAGAAACTTTCATGTGACGAAAGCGCTGTTGAAGGTTCAAACAGGTTATCCAAGAAATGGATTTAACTCCTGACCAAGTTTACAATGCGGACGAGAGCGGTTTATTTTGGCGGTTGTTACCAAAAAAACTGATTTTCAAATGATATCCGAGTTTTTCCAGTAATCCGGCAGTGCTCTGGTCCGATATCTGCCGGATTACCGAGAGAGCACAGTACCTTCATCTTCGCCCTACTATAGTCTTTCATTGCTGCCTTCATGTCGTCATCCATCACCATTAAGAACAATAAGGGTGACAACACACTTCCTTGCTTTATTCCAGTGTTAATTTTAAACCATTCCGATGTCCCGACTCTAGTCTTCACACTACTGTAGCAATCCATGCACATTCCATTTATCATGTCTCTCAGTTCCTTGCCTATCCCCCTATTTGTTAAGCTGTCCCACACTTTTGTTTTAGGAATGCTATCACAGGCCTTTTCTAGATCAATAAAAGTCATTACCATATCCTTCCCATATTCCCAACTCTTTTCAATGTTCTGTCTCAGAATGAAAATGGGTTCCACAGTTGACCTGCCCCCCTCTAAATTCAAACTGCTCCTCTATTTGGCTTTCTACCTTTACTCTAATTCTTTTTTCTAGGATTCTTTCCATTACTTTGGCAACATGCGAGATGATGGTGATTCCTCGGTAGTTACCACACATCTTCCTGTCTCCTTTGTTGAATATTGGCAATATTATTCCCTTTTTCCAGTCTTCAAGAACTTTCTTTTCTCTCCACACACTCCTGAGAAGTCTGTATGTCCACTGCAGTCCACTGGTCCTGCCGCCTTGATGATTTCTATTGCCACTTCATCGATTCCCACAGCTTTCCCCATATTCATCTTCCTAACTGCCCATTCCACTTCTTCCATAGTAATGTCTGGTTCTTCTTCTATTTTTTCCTCCACCGTTTTGGCTGTTTGCGTAACTTCTCCACATGCCTGACGTCTCACCTTCAACAGCTCGCTGAAATATTCTTTCCACCCGTCCATTATCTCTTCTTGTTTTCTCAATATTTCACCTTCTTTGTTTTTCACGAATCCAGTGTTCATATTTTCATTCCTTCTACTTTTTATAATTCCAAATAGCAATTTTTTTCCACAACTTAAATCCTCCCTTATTTCCTGGGTGAATTCTTCAGAGCTTTTCTTCTTTTCCTCTGCAATTACTTTCTTGAAATCTCTGTTTCTTTCAATATATTTTGCTCTAACTTCTTCAGTCTTTTTTGTTTTCCATTCCTTCCAAGTTTTCTTCTTCTCTCTTGCCTTTTCTTTCACTCTATCATTCCACCATTTTGTCGCCTTTTCCCGTATCTTTCCTGATGTTCTACCACATGTTTTCTCTGCACTGTTTACAAATGCACTCTTAAACTTTTCCCATTCTCATTCCACATGGGTAATTTCCATCCTTGGTATCTCTTCTTGCAATTCTTTCTTAAACTCTTCTGCAACCTCCTTTTCCTTTAGTCTCCAGACCTTAATCTTTCTTTCCCTTTTTTCTGGTAATCTCATGACCTTTCCTATTTTTAGTTTTGCTACCACTGCCCTATGGTCTCCTCCAAAGGCTTTCTCTGGCATGGCTGTGACATCCATTAGCTCTTTCCGATGTCCTTTTTCGACTAATACATAGTCTACCAGAGTTTTCGTTCTTCTATCTCCCCATCCATACCTCGTTATCTTCTGACTATTTTTCTTTCTGAACCACGTATTCCCTATAATTAATTTGTTCCGCTGACAGAAGTTCATTAAGAAATCCCCTTCTGGATTTATTTAGCGTATGGCAATAACAAAACTGAATTACAACATAATAATTATACAAAATTAATTTAACTACCGTATGTCATTAAATTTATAATTTAATATCTAAATTCTCTATTGAGCTGTAAAATCCATGACCCAGACGTCTGGTTGAATGGCCCTGAAAAGGGCCGTCGTAATTAAGTTGTACATTCATGTTTAAGCCAGGAGATCTGTAATAGATAGGTCTGGCTGCTAAATTTGATACTTGTTTAGCACCACCCAGGGGACACGTACAGCTTAAGGAATGCTGCGGATGCAAGTATCACCATCCCCCCCCCCTTCTGGATTCTTACTGCCATAACCATATGGTCCCAAAATCTCCTCTCTTCCTTGTCTGTCTCTTCTCTCAATTATCAATAATCCAACTAATAGAAACGCACTCCACACTGAAGTCAGACGCTTGCGGGTCTGGTTAAATTGGCAACTGCACACGTGTTCCCCCGTTGCGTGAATGTGAGAACAGTGCTACAAAGTGGCTGTGTCGGTGCTGCTGTTAATCCATTTCCTATAACAACATTAGTGGAGTAACTGCTAGTGGGATCCGTTGCCAACTTGAATGCGGATGAGCGAGTGTGCTAGCGTATTCACATCACTGCGGAGAGACTTTTAACACACCCTGTATTTTCTGTTGTAGTTATTGAATAATGTGTTGGCTATGATCAACTTGTGCTTGGTGCAGAATTCTACCAGTCTGCTTCCTCACTTGTTGCTTTCCCCTAGTCCAAATTTTCATACGGTACGCAGGATTTTATTCACCCATTATAATAATAACCCCAGGCACTACAGCCCATGAAGGGCCTAGGCCTACCAAGCGACCGCTGCCCAGCCATTTGGCCTGCGGATATTAGGGTGACGCGTGGTCAGCCCATCGGGTCCCCTCGGCCGTTAATCTTGGTTACCGTGACCACTATCAGACAGCTACTCAATTGTCCTCACGAGGCTTATTCATCCATTACTATAACATTTTCGACACCCTTAACATATCTCAGAATTTCATCTACTTCTTCATAAATCTTTTCAACTTCTTCAACAACCGTTTGACTTGTTATACTGTGGTGCACTTAGGTTTTGTATCAATTTTAGCTACAATAAGCCTTTCACGATATTGCTTGTGATGATCTACTTGGTGTCCGAGTTCCTTAGCCACATAACCATTTTTTGATTTCGTGCTAATGATCCTGTAATCTCCAGACCAGAAATATTGTTCTTTCTTCCAGCATACTTCTCTAATCCCAACCAAATCCATTTCCCTTCCCAAGTTCTCTAACCATCCACTGCCAATCAAGACTTTTTAACATTCCTGCCCAAATAATAATGCCAGATTTCCCCATTGACACCTTTGTGATGTAAGCCTCCTCTGAAGTAGTTGGGGCAGATGACATCGCTGTTCGACTCCTTAAAACAGTGGTTCTGAACCCGTAGAAGTCTGCGGACCACTAAGCCTGAAAATGAATCATGTACGGACCACCCACTCCTGCCCCCCTCCCGCCCAATACACCTTATCAGTTGCAACCCTTCCTCAATAACACGTAACCCTTCCTCAATAACACTTATTTTAATGATACAGTATTTGCTCGCGTATATCTCGCCCCCGCGTATATCTCGCACCCAATTTTTTTTATTTGAAATTTCAGGAAAAAGAAGTACTCGCATATATCTCGCATTCATTACTGACGCCATCATATAAATGGCCGTAATAACCATGAGGTAGAAACACGTTCGATTTAGCGCGCCACAACAGTCGTCATTGTCCAGGAACTTACCCGAAGCGTTACTAACAGGAAGAGCGAGCAACAACGAGTTGATCCGAACTTCGATACGAGCCGATTAGGGACCGAGGCGCCGTGTGCAAGCATACGGCGCAGCGTGAGTGTTAGCACGCTGTACATCGTTAGTCTTCAGCCGCGGTTGGCTAAATTCGCCTTGAGACACGTTCGAATTAGCGATTAGCGCGCCACATAAGTTGCGCAAGTAGGCTTACTGTTACATAGCAGAGAAACGCAGTTCAGTCTTCTAGAATCTCAATGATTTCGTCGTTACGCATTGCGTCGCATCAGAGCTCGGCCGCGTGCAAGCATACGGCGCAGCGTGAGTGTTAGCACGCTGTACATCGTTCGCCGCGTCTTTGGCCGCGGCTGGCTAAATTCCCCGCCTTGAGACACGTTCGAATTAGCGATTAGCACGCCACAACAGTTGCTCAAGTAGGCCTACGGTTACATCGCAGAGAAACGCAGTTCAGTCTTCTCGAATCTCAATGATTTCGTCTTTACGCATTGCGTCGCATCAGAGCTCGGCCGCGTGCAAGCATACGGCGCAGTGTGAGTGTTAGCACGCTGTACATGGTTAGTCTTCGGCCCCGGCTGGCTAAATTCGCCTTGAGACACGTTCGAATTAGCGATTAGCGCGCCACATAAGTTGCGCAAGTAGGCTTACTGTTACATCGCAGAGAAACGCAGTTCAGTCTTCTCGAATCTCAATGATTTCGTCGTTACGCATTGCGTCGCATCAGAGCTCGGCCGCGTGCAAGCATACGGCGCAGTGTGAGTGTTAGCACGCTGTACATGGTTAGTCTTCGGCCCCGGCTGGCTAAATTCGCCTTGAGACACGTTCGAATTAGCGATTAGCGCGCCACATAAGTTGCGCAAGTAGGCCTACTGTTACATCGCAAATTTTGTGTTTTTCGGAAATACGGTCATTCCCCGCGTATATCTCGCACCGAAAATTTACACACATATTTTCGGTAAAAAAAGTAAGAGATATACGCGAGCAAATAAGGTATTTTGATTCAAAATCTGATAGTCATCGCCACGAATACATTCGGACGATTCTCGTTCAACACACACCGTTTTCGAAATCCCCATTTATTGGCCACATTTTTATACATACTGGTCCCTTTTCTCCCGCGGACCACTCCCGAGGGACTGGCGGACCACCGGTTAAGAACCACTGCCTTAAAACAACACCTTAATGACTCTTAAGAGCCTTAAAAAGGGGCATTAAACCAACAACATAATTTTTCACTACATAGGCTTCCTGCATGTTGACTAAGGGACATATTTTTTGGTAATAGCGATACATACAAACGTTTTTCATAACTTTGAAAGAATAATGGATTTTCCGCCTTCAATACTGTTTAATACTATTACTTACAGGGACTAGTTTCGGGGGTAAATACTCCCCCTTCCTCAGCCTGTCCAACAAACTACACAATGGAAAAACTTTCCATGTACAAGTTCATACAAAATACATGAAGAACAAAGAATAAAGAAATATTATTTACAGTCCCGCTCGACGCTCCAAAGAAGATACTTTATTGCATAACTAAGGCCTAGGCGCATCAGAACTCCTGAATTGGGCCGGTGCTGCGGTCCGCTGTCCCCATTGCGTCATCGTGGGTCCACTCATGTCCCCTTGTTGCTCTTGTCAAACGTCAAGGCGAGAAAATTTGTGGCCGCGTCACGCGCCGCCAGGAACTGCAGTGCGCAGGGCGTGAACAAAAACAAACCGGAGTTCACCTTGCGAAGTCTTTACAGCTGAGTGTTAGTGACGTGCTTGGGAGAAGGAGGCGTTTGGGTTGTGGGAGATGGGAGGCTAAGGAAATGAGAATGAGTGAGGTTTGTTGACGCGCCTATTATGGAGATTGATTAATGCGTGGAATGAGTGTGTCAATCTTTAGTATGTTATGAAAAATGATGGGTATGAATAGTGGAATATAGCGGGAATTTTTATCTATTACAATATAATTCGTCTATTAATGTTCTGTATAAAATGCTAGTTTCAAATATTATTTCATTAAGATTGTGTGAAGGGTTGAATCTCTGTGCTTTATCAATTTCTATTTGTTCCAAAATATTCATGAGCGTGCCTTTATTTTCTTGATGTAAAATTTCTAAGTCATTGTCTATGGTTGTGAATTTATGCCCAGTATCTGCCATGTGGTTACCCATCGCTGAAAATTTATTATGTTTGATGGCATTGACATGTTCCAAAAATCTGGTGTTGAACCCTCTCCCCGTTTGTCCCACGTAATCGGCATTGCACTCGTTACATTTAATCTTGTAGATACCTGAATTGCTGTATTTGTTGGTTTTGTTGAGAATATGTGAGTTGAAAATTTATTATGATTAGTGTTATTGGTTCTGAACACTGTTTTTATTTTGTATTTTTTTAGTACACTAGTAACATTGTATGTGGATTGGTTCACAAAAGTGAACGTTGCGTATGTGGAAGGTTCTTTGTCTTCTTTTGCTAATCTGGAAACGGGTTTGTTCTTAATTTTGTTAATTATATTGTTGACATATTTACTATTGAATCCATTTGCTTCGGCAATTTGGTGAATTATTGAGACTTCTTTACGATAATCTACGTCAGATAGTGGGACGTTCAACGCTCTATTGACGAAACATGCGAGTGCGGCTCTTTTATGGGAAGCTGGATGATTAGAATCTTGTCTAATTACAGTACTGGTTTGAGTTGGTTTCCTGAATATTTGATAGCTCAGGTGATCTTTATCATGCTTGACTAGTAGATCAAGGTAATTTAAGGAACTGTTTACTTCATTTTCTGACGTGAATTTAATGTTGCTGTTTATTTGGTTCAAATATTGCAAAAGTTGTTCTATTTTCGTTTTAGATTTGTCAAGGATTACGAAAACGTCATCTACATATCGTCCCCAAAAGACCAAACCATCCTTTTTGTTGATGATTGATTCATATTCCAGATTATCTAAGAATATGTTAGCTACTATACCTGATAAAGGAGAACCCATGGGGAGGCCTTCTTTTTGTTTGTAGATTTTCTCATTAAAACTAAATTGGTTGTTATTTAGGATGAATGTTATGATGTTCAAAAATTCAGAGATCTCAACTTGTGTTAAATCACTATTATTCTTTAAGTTGTTCTTTATAATATCAATGGAGGCGGCAATCGGTATGCTTGTATACATGTCTTTTATGTCTATAGTGTGTAAAGAATGCGTTCTGGTGAGTTTTAGTTTACTAGTTAATTCACAGAAATGTATCGAATTTTTAAAGGATGCATTAGCCTTGAGTTTGTAATGTGATTTAAGAAATGAATGAGCAAATTGAGCGAGTTTATACGTCGGACTATTTCTGAAATTGACTATTGGTCTGATAGGAATGTTATCTTTATGTATTTTAGGTAGTGCTCTTAATGTTGGTAATTTAGGGTTCATATTGACCATTTTGTTTTTTTGTTTTTCATCAAGGATGAATAAGGTGTTTTTCAGGAGCTGTTTAAAAAACACCTTATTCATCCTTGATGAAAAACAAAAAAACAAAATGGTCAATATGAACCCTAAATTACCAACATTAAGAGCACTACCTAAAATACATAAAGATAACATTCCTATCAGACCAATAGTCAATTTCAGAAATAGTCCGACGTATAAACTCGCTCAATTTGCTCATTCATTTCTTAAATCACATTACAAACTCAAGGCTAATGCATCCTTTAAAAATTCGATACATTTCTGTGAATTAACTAGTAAACTAAAACTCACCAGAACGCATTCTTTACACACTATAGACATAAAAGACATGTATACAAGCATACCGATTGCCGCCTCCATTGATATTATAAAGAACAACTTAAAGAATAATAGTGATTTAACACAAGTTGAGATCTCTGAATTTTTGAACATCATAACATTCATCCTAAATAACAACCAATTTAGTTTTAATGAGAAAATCTACAAACAAAAAGAAGGCCTCCCCATGGGTTCTCCTTTATCAGGTATAGTAGCTAACATATTCTTAGATAATCTGGAATATGAATCAATCATCAACAAAAAGGATGGTTTGGTCTTTTGGGGACGATATGTAGATGACGTTTTCGTAATCCTTGACAAATCTAAAACGAAAATAGAACAACTTTTGCAATATTTGAACCAAATAAACAGCAACATTAAATTCACGTCAGAAAATGAAGTAAACAGTTCCTTAAATTACCTTGATCTACTAGTCAAGCATGATAAAGATCACCTGAGCTATCAAATATTCAGGAAACCAACTCAAACCAGTACTGTAATTAGACAAGATTCTAATCATCCAGCTTCCCATAAAAGAGCCGCACTCGCATGTTTCGTCAATAGAGCGTTGAACGTCCCACTATCTGACGTAGATTATCGTAAAGAAGTCTCAATAATTCACCAAATTGCCGAAGCAAATGGATTCAATAGTAAATATGTCAACAATATAATTAACAAAATTAAGAACAAACCCGTTTCCAGATTAGCAAAAGAAGACAAAGAACCTTCCACATACGCAACGTTCACTTTTGTGAACCAATCCACATACAATGTTACTAGTGTACTAAAAAAATACAAAATAAAAACAGTGTTCAGAACCAATAACACTAATCATAATAAATTTTTCAACTCACATATTCTCAACAAAACCAACAAATACAGCAATTCAGGTATCTACAAGATTAAATGTAACGAGTGCAATGCCGATTACGTGGGACAAACGGGGAGAGGGTTCAACACCAGATTTTTGGAACATGTCAATGCCATCAAACATAATAAATTTTCAGCGATGGGTAACCACATGGCAGAAACTGGGCATAAATTCACAACCATAGACAATGACTTAGAAATTTTACATCAAGAAAATAAAGGCACGCTCATGAATATTTTGGAACAAATAGAAATTGATAAAGCACAGAGATTCAACCCTTCACACAATCTTAATGAAATAATATTTGAAACTAGCATTTTATACAGAACATTAATAGACGAATTATATTGTAATAGATAAAATTCCCGCTATATTCCACTATTCATACCCATCATTTTTCATAACATACTAAAGATTGACACACTCATTCCACGCATTAATCAATCTCCATAATAGGCGCGTCAACAAACCTCACTCATTCTCATTTCCTTAGCCTCCCATCTCCCACAACCCAAACGCCTCCTTCTCCCAAGCACGTCACTAACACTCAGCTGTAAAGACTTCGCAAGGTGAACTCCGGTTTGTTTTTGTTCACGCCCTGCGCACTGCAGTTCCTGGCGGCGCGTGACGCGGCCACAAATTTTCTCGCCTTGACGTTTGACAAGAGCAACAAGGGGACATGAGTGGACCCACGATGACGCAATGGGGACAGCGGACCGCAGCACCGGCCCAATTCAGGAGTTCTGATGCGCCTAGGCCTTAGTTATGCAATAAAGTATCTTCTTTGGAGCGTCGAGCGGGACTGTAAATAATATTTCTTTATTCTTTGTTCTTCATGTATTTTGTATGAACTTGTACATGGAAAGTTTTTCCATTGTGTAGTTTGTTGGACAGGCTGAGGAAGGGGGAGTATTTACCCCCGAAACTAGTCCCTGTAAGTAATAGTATTAAACAGTATTGAAGGCGGAAAATCCATTATTCTTTCAAAGTTATAGTTACGTCAATACGGACCTGAATAATCGACATTATGAACGTTTTTCATGTCTTCTTTCTTGACTATAACATGACCTTCTAGGTACAGTACTAAAAGTACCGTGTTTTAACAAAATGAACTCGCGAAATTTGATTTATTGCGCAAATAATCACAAAATATACTCCACTTGCTATGAAAAGCTAAATATTATGGATAAAGCTCTCCAATAAATGTTTAAATGCTTCTGAGGAATTGATCGTCGTGGTTTCCTTCTCATTTGATTAATAGTGCTGCATATTCTCTACAGTCTACACATATGGCCACAAAGCCGGAAGTACTGTATGTGTATTCAGTTCCGCGATCTGTAAGGCTATAGATGAAAATCGATACCTGCTATCGATTACATCAAATGGCGTTGTGGTCGTAGATAGAGCAGTGCGGGTTTGAGACTGATAAAACTATTGGCAAACATCCAGCATTAAAGTATAAATTGCGGAAAACTAAAGTCACACAGTTTTCTTGAGGGCCGAGGAATGCAACAGTGAGGGGTTCTATGTATTTGATGCTACAATCACAAATTTGTTAGATTTACCACATACTATAAGGAAGATTTCAGAAGAAACATCAATCATTATGACAATTTATTTCGCGAAATATCCAACGAAATAATGTCAGTTTTAACTGCGAAATCAACAGTTTTATTTCACCAAAAAATAAGGCCCTTAATCTTGACTGTCTCTTTAACTATACTACATTCCTGAGAGCCCGCCTAGTAGCATAGTGGCTAGCATTCTTGCCCTTCACCGTTGAGGCCAGGGTTCAATTCCCGGCTCTGCCACAAAATTTAACTTAAGTCTGAGGGTTGAAACGGGGTACACTCAGCCTCGAGAGGCAAAACTGAGAAGAAGAGGGTTTAATTACCACCTCAGCCATCCAGAAAGTGGTTTCCCACTTCTACCCCGCGCGAATGCGGGATGGTTCCTAACTCAAGGCCATGGCTGCCTCCTTCCTGAATTACAAATACGCACACTAATACAGCCATCTCAACTCTGAGATTGGCTGATGACATTGTCATCTTGGCCGACATGCCAGAAGATTTGAATGAGTTTTTAAATGGTCTCTGTCTTGAGGAAAGAATTCTTGATGAAAATTAATAAATATACAACTAAAATATTGGAATGCAGCCAAAAGAAATCAGAAACCTCTATGGATGTCAAACTGGCAGATGTGAAGCTAAAGGAAATGGAAGACTTCTGTTACTTAGGAAGCAAAATAACCAGTGATGGAAAAAGCAAAGAGGATATAAAAAGTAGGATGGCTCTGGCAAAGAAACCATTCCTACAGAAAAGGAATCAGTTGACATCGAATATAGATTTAGGTATTAAAGAAGTCGCTTTTGAAAGCCTTTGTCTGGAGCGTGGCGCTCTATAGAAGTGAAACTTGGACTGTTGGCGCAGCAGGAAAGAAGCGTATGATGAAGATCAGATGGGTAGCTTGAGTTACAAATGAAGAGGTATTAAGAAGAGTGGGAGAGGAGAGATGTTTCTGGCGATGCTAATGAAGAGAAGGGATGGGTTGGTAAGACACATACTAACACAGTTAGTTATTGTTGTTTTAAGGGGCGGAACTACGAGGTCATCTGCCCCTCTTAACACAGATTAAAGAATACAAATTTGGAATTAAATTTAAAATTTTGAGGTGGACGCCTAAATTTAAAAAGACCAAAAATTAATGAAACAAAAACAAAAAATTAAATAAAAATTAAAAATGATAAAAATAAACAAAAATTACGGAAAAACAAAACATTATCATTCAAAAACAAACAAGTCGTTGAGTCAATTTATACTGGAGAATTTAGATTTCTGGCCCTAACCCACTCTCACTTATAAAGCGGATAACGCGATCAGCAGCCACCACGTCATCGGCTAATATAAGTTTGAGTGTCATCTGCAAACCAAGGTTTCTTCGTAAGTCAGCAAGATCCATACTAAGACACCCAGGAGTAGCAAACTTAGTTATGGAAGGAAGGGTCAAAGACAAGAACTGTAGGGGTAGACCAAGGTTAGAATATGTCAAACAAATTGCCTCGGATGTAGGGTGTGGTAGCAATGTAGAGTTAAAACGATTAGCTCAGGACAGGGAGACATGAGCGGCTTCGGTGGCGTAGTTGGTAGCATGCTGAGCTTCTATGCCCAAGATAGCGGGTTCAAACCCGGCCGAAGCCGTCGGATTTTTTAAGAGCGTTAAAATCCCTCAGTATGCCTTCCTTCGGAGGGGAAGTAAAGCCGGCGGTCCCATGTCATAGATTTATGGCATGTTAAAGATCTTTCCACTAATTACACCTGTGTGAAACTAAATTGGATAGGTTAAGAATGTAAACAACGCTCTTAGGTTGCTACGTTCGTTGCCAAGAGCCGACTGCGGTGGCGTCTAGTAGCTAGTTCTGAACTAGGCCTAGTAGTCGTTGACGGTGGCGTTTGGCGGCCAAAGTAGGAACTATTTGAAAATTCAAAGTTGCAGTCCCTACTTGAATTAAAAAACAGATACACACACTAATACAGTCATCACAATTAACACCGGTTATCAGACAAATTCTACACACACCCAAAGTACACGGGGCTACATGACCGCGTTGTCGCAGCCCCTAAACTAAGGAACCAACCAACCAACCAGGGAGACATGGAGAGCTGTATCAAACCAGTCAAAAGACTGAAGACTCAAACAATACAGCCATCACAATAACACAGGTTATCAGACAAATTACACACACACACACACACACACACACAACCAAGTACACGGGGCCACATGACCACGATGTTGCAAAGTCCCTAAGTGAATCAACAACAACAACAACAACATTCCTGAGAGGAGGCGGTGGTGGTGGTGGTGGTGGTTCCAGTTCTTATACAGTGAGTGTCTCTCATCGGATGGCCGACCCCACGCACTCTGCTTATCTGCCTCCCGTTGACTCATCACTTCACGTTACACAGCGCGCACTTCGCAATTCTCGTCCCTGCTTAGAACATGCATTAAGTGTTGATCAGTCGCTCCAACTGTTCTTGAGTTGTGAAGTGTTACTTCGGGGTATAATTCTCATAATGTCTCCACATGTGTACACGGTAAAGGAAAGGGTATTTATGTATGAAGATTGGTTCCTCAGTATTAGGGGCTGCGACAACATGGTCATGTAGCCCCATGCACTTGGGGTGTGTATAGAATCTGTCTGATAACCGGTGTTAACTGGGATGGCTGTATTAGTGTGTTTTATCTGTAATTCAAGTAAGGACTACAGATGATCAACTTCAAGTAGTTCCTACTTTTGCTACCTTCAACGACACCAAGCTGCAAAGATGCTACCACAACCAGCACCTGGAGGCGAATGTTGGAACTTAATAGAGCGCTAATCAAATCCAACCTAGAAATTTAGCTTCACACAAATGTAGTTAGTGGAAGGTTCTTTTATATGCCATAAATCTATGACATGGGTCTGCCAGCTTTACTTCCCCTCCGAAGGAAGGCATACTGAGGGATTTTTAACGCTCATAAAAAATCCGACGACTTGAACCCACAATCTTGGGCATAGAAGCTCAGCATGCTACCAACTACGCCACCGAAGCCGCTTTATGTACGATTATTATGTGAAAACAGAGTGTTGCAGAGAAGTTGTTAGACGTTTCATAACATATTTTCCAGATGTGCGATCTCCACATAGAGAGGCCGTGCGGAAACTCTTGAACAAATTGAGGGAAAACGGTTCATTACTCGATAAGTGTTAAAAACCTTGTACTTAATGAGGAAAAAGTAAATGAAATCACAGAATAATTAGAACATATGCCTACAAATTCCCTAAAATGACTTGGACAAGAAGCCGGGGTTTCGAATAGCTCATCATGGCGGGCTACGAAAATGTTGAAGATTAAAAGATTACTATAGTATACGAACTGCATCCATGTGATCATAAGCAGGTTCCATTTTTGTAATTGAATGTTGCAAAATGTTTATGATAAAATAATTGATCCACACTTTCGGACAAAGCTTTGTTTCATTTGCATGAGTATGTTTCGACGCAGAAACTATGCTATGCCGAGCGGAGAGTGATGACTGATGAGTTAACAGGAGGCAGAAAAGCTGTGCACGCTGCACCGGCCGACCAACTGATGAGAGTAACTCACTGTGTTATTATTATTATTATTATTGATAGTGGAATTAATGGCACTTTAAGGCAGATTAAATATGCAAAATTGGGTACTACTTAACATGTGATACCAAAGTGTTATTTCTTGATAGCTTGATGTTAAAATTGTGCCTTTGTTAGTGAGTCAATTATGTTATGGCTGGATCCATCAAAGCCTGCACCTCCTCCTACTTGTTAAATGGGTGAATGCGAGGACAAGGACATAAAAGAGAGAGAGAGAGAGGAGGGGGAGAGAAAGTCAAAGCCTTTTTTCCAAGTGGAGGAGGTGTAGGGGATGCAGCATAGTGTAACCTTTCGGCAACCTTCTCCAATTGGAAACAAGGCCCAAATAAATCACCAGCTTACAAACAGTATGTTGTTTCATTTATTGAATTGTGCAATGTTTGTAATATTGGAATATTGTCGCAATGCACCTAAGGTGAGATCACAAAAG
The DNA here is from genome assembly GCA_946902985.2 of Meconema thalassinum. Taxonomy (NCBI): domain Eukaryota; kingdom Metazoa; phylum Arthropoda; class Insecta; order Orthoptera; family Tettigoniidae; genus Meconema; species Meconema thalassinum. The sequence goes on from OX336395.1 coordinate 200,719,549, forward strand.
ATGGGGGTTGTGATTATTGTCTTCAAGGAGCAAAACATCTAGATCATCTGCCCCTAACATCTTAAGAGAACCATCTACTACAAAGTATAGCAGATACTTTCAGGACACACACTGTTCTTCAACTACAAAAGCAGGGTGTCTTTCTTAAAGGTGTAATTAAGGAAAATTTAATCATTTGAGAAGTACAGTGCACTTTCGTTAATTCGCGGTAATTAATGCACGAACTTCCGCGAATTATCGAAAACCGCGAATTATCCACATTTATTTTTGCTAAGCCTAGGGAAAACAAAACTATTGGTTAAAATATTGAAATAGGCTTGAACACGCGAAATAATAATTATAACACCTGTTCTAATTTTCGATTGCACATTTCCGAAGATATGAGAACGAAAATTCATCTCGTTTATCTATATAAGAGATAAGTGTGATTAGAGACACTAGCTTGGCTGTGGGAAACTTTCGGGATTTCCTTTGCATCACTCCCGCACTCGATATCAACTGGATCTCCGTTTTCCTCACCAACAGTCAAATTCCGTGCTATTTCTTCTTTGCTTTTCTGTTGTAAATCATAATCCTCTTTATCGACGTCTAACTTGCCCGTTCGAAATATCGTCGTTAAAAAAGTCGGCAAGCGCTTGCTTTTGTACGAGCGGAGTGGTGGTTGACTTGTTGACTGCACGAAGAGCATCCAACAAACACGCTCTCGGTGTCGTGCAAGTTTGTGTCATTACGCAATAATCGCTGTTTACAATACGCTGTCCGCGCATCCACCCTTCACAACTCACAGATCAGCGACCTTGGAGTGTGGCTGTTGGGAAAGGGAGGGTAGGTTCCGAGTGAAAGTGCATTCCTCTTTTATTGTTTGGGCTTCAAAGATAAAGGAAATCTGTGCTATACCACTCGCGGCAACGTGCTCGTAAGTTTTGAAGATTGCGCAGGTAGGCCTACTGTTACATCGCAGAGAAACGCAGTTCAGTCTTCTCGAATCTCAATGATTTCGTCTTTACGCACTGCGTTGCATCAAAATTCTTTTAAACGACAGAGAGATTGCTTTACTTAGCGCGATGATTAGTTGCTGTGAGAATTCCCATTTAAAAAATACTCATGGAGACCCGCGAATTAACCGCAAAACGAATTATCCGCACGCGAATTATCGGGAGTGCACTGTATGATGTTGAACTAGGTAAACTGAAATTCTCTAATTGCTTGTCGAATTTATTTCCGGAGAGTCTGCTCAAAGAGAATTTTTATAAATTGCTTCAACAGTATCCTCTGAAACTGTGTGCTTGGTGAGGTGAGGTGAGGTTGCCTGAGATCGAAGACATCATCCATCCCTTTTCTTAACAGTTACAGTTTACGCCACGGTTTTTGGCCAGTGGCCTAGAGAACTCGCGCATTGAATCGAGTTTAGTAGTAGCAGCTGACAGGAAATGCTGAGAGCTTGTGTTCCTCTGGTAGTCTGGAGTCACGCTGGCTGGTTGCATTTTTTATGGATGATGATTGTACAGTGGATTATCAAACAGCTCCCAGCCAAACTTCTGCAGAACAGTTGCTGTCCTCATCTTGCTCCCAGCGATTTCCACCATTCCTTGCACCTCAAAAATTTCCTGTTCTCTGGTCAGCATTTTCATACTCACAAAGAGCTGAAGACTATTATCACACGCTGGTTCCATTCGCAGGTGGCAGACTTCTATGACAAGTGTCTCAACTCATTTGGTGACTACGTAGAAAAATAGCTGACACATTGCCGTATCCGTTGTCAATAAACTTTTGCATATAACTATGGTCTCCATTTTTTTTAAGGGAAACTTACTTTCTGGATGTGCCTTGTACGAAGGTGGATCAAAAAGTTAGTTGCACTAACGCGCTGCAGCAGCGCGGTGTGTCGCAAACGTGGGCACAGCGGAGAAAGAGACAGACACTGCCCACACGTCTGTTAGGCAGGTCGCTGTGGTGTCTCGACTTGTATGGTGTGAATAGCGGCCAAATGCAATGGCGCGTCAACTGGACGTTCACTCCAAATATGAGGTGCGTGCGACAATCTGATTCCTATGGGCCAAAAGGAAGAATTGCACGGACATTCATCGAGAAATTAGTGCTGTGTATGGGGAGCGGGCCATTTCCCGGCAAGGGATCGTAAAGTGGTATCGGCAATTCGAAGCTGGACGCACGGATATCACGGACGGATATCGCGAAGGCAGGCCCGCAAGTCCAGGACCCGTGCAAATGTGACGTTCATCTGTTCGGTAAGCTCAAAACAGAGCTCGGTGGTCGACATTTCCAGACTGATGAGGAAGTGAAGGTTGCTGTCTCCGTGTGGTTGCAGAACGCTGGAGGAACTTTCTATGCATCCGGCATCGACAAGTTGGTTGTGCGTTTGCAGAAATGTTTGAAGTCTCTTGGAAACTATGTGGAAAAGTGACATTACATTGTATGTCGTTATAGGCGTGTTGCTGTTGTATAGGTGGTGTAATAAATGGCCATAACTGGGAAGTGCAACTTATTTTTTGATCTGCCCTCGTATATGGGAACAGCATCATTTTGTTGCAGTAAATACCATAAACTTACTCTAGTTGAACAAAGAACCATAAAGACAATCTCTATTACTTCTCTGGCTTCTAAATTTTCTTTTATTATACCTTGAAGCTGGACACCCAGGATAATACAAACTAAATGAACCCATATACAGTCGAGTATTTATCTGTCATAATAATAATAATAATAATAATAATAATAATAATAATGTTATTGGTTTTACGTCCCTTTTAACTACACTGGCTTTTAGAGACGCCGGGGTGCCGGAATTTTGCCCCGAAGGGGATCTTTAACGTGCCAGTAAATGTACTGACACGGCTCCCTCGCATTTGCGCACCCTCAAATGCCAGCTGACTGCGCCAGGTTTCGAACCTGCAACCTTGGGCTCAGCAAGCGAGAACGTTACCCCTGAGCCACGCAGCCAGACTTATCTGTCATACATCTCGCTCTCAAGCTCCAAATAACTCGGTACAAAAATTAGAAGATAAAGCCACATCTACTGTATCCAACTAAAGGATTTCCCCATACCTCTCTCCAGTCTCGCCCAAGAGTCGTCAGTTGCAATGTTTCCCATGTCAAGGACCGGACTCCACATTATATACAGTAGGTTACACAAAATCATTAATATACAGTATGTGTTTATAATAATGCCACTATTGAATACTCGAAATAGAAAGAACAGTCAGAACATACAGGGTCATTATCTATGTGCGCCCTGATAAACACGGCAAGCTAAGCCGGCTGTGAGAGCGCAGATCGCGGGCGCACGTACGTGGTTCAGCCGGTGGGTGGTGCGCTCCGCTGGCTCATATTGTTAGTTCACATGTGTTCTGTCAATCATATGGACGTGTATCTGCAAAGTTTAGACGTTAGTGTTGCACATTTAGCGAGTATTGTTTCACCTTTTTGAGATCGCATAATACAAAAAAATTCTGAAGAATATGCCTCCCTGAAAGACTGACGATACCGTTTCTTACTTGAATTCATCACGAAAACACTAAATCGCACAAAAATTCGTCACACAATGGCACGAATACCAGAACTACAGCAAACACCACTTAAAACTAGGGGTCGACGGTGCACCGATTTTTCGGTTTCGGTACGGTACAAAGGAAATTACCGACCACGGTTCGAGACGATAAAAAAACTCGGTAAAAAGTTCGGTTCGGTTCAAGAGACATAAATACCGTAATTTAAGGAAACCTTTTTTTAGACATCCAAAGTATTGTCCTTTATCATCAATGTTTTACTTCAATAGTTAGTTAAATACAGTAAAACTTCTTGTATACGGTTCATATTTATACGTTTTCTATACGATTTTTTCCTGGTCCCGGCAAGCCTATATTTTCCATGTTAATTTATCTCCGATATACGTTTTATATTTCTTAGTTTTTCACGCTTATACAATAATATTTTAAGTCCCTTGCAATATAAAGCATCATTTATACGTTGCGTGTTCTGAAGAAGTACGTATGTTCGAATGCAAACTTTTTTTACCGCCTGTACTTCCGTTCGGAAGGATGCACCGCGTGCTATATTATGTTGCGATGGCCTTGAGCGACACCGGTGGTCACGGCGACACTCGCTTGCCAGAGTGTCGTAACAAGGAAGAACAGCTTGCGTAATAAGCAAGCGCTATTATTGTGTTAGCCTTTCAAAATAACAGGAAGCAGCCATAAAACACAGTTAGACAGCATCTGAAGCTTATGTTAAGATGAGCGGAAGTGTTTTACGATCGCCGATATATTAAAAAATATATTATTTCCGCTTTTATAATTTTCATTCGTGTTTTTTTTAGGACTTCTCGTCAACCCATTAAAAATACGCGATTGATTCTGTGTTCTAATAATCTTGCGTCTTCAGACAAATGAAAATCCATTAATTTAGGCCTACACTACGGCATTTTATTAATGACGATGAAGAGCCGCAGAATAATACAGTGGATTTTAATGATACTGTCAATGCTCTATGGACTATCAAACATTTTGTGACGCACCATAACGTTTCTGAGGAAATAATGGCCGAATTATATCGGTTTGAAAATACTGTTCACGCCGTGGCCTCGGCCAACAAAAAACAAGTCAAGATAACAGACTACTTCGTAAAGTGACTCAATTTTCTTTGTTTTGTTATATCTGGGTGCATTTCTCTTGTAGTTGTTTTGTTACATATTGCCGATTATAGTTAAACAATCGTATTATTATTTCTTGTTTTTCACTTCTTAACGGAAACCCTCGCTCGCCCGACGCCCGCGTTGCTAGCCTGTCTCCCGCCAGGCACTTGCCGTAATGCGTAGCTCGCGCGGCACAGTCATTGAGTAGACTATAGCCTATAGTTCACAGCTGGTGCTGAAAATGTTCGCCATTCATTGCTACACATCGCTGGCACCTCTTCATGAAGTTGTCATTTACGTTCTGAAGTTCCTCAGCACCGATTGACTCTATTTCAGCTGTAATATACCTTAGTCCAAAGAATATGGACTGTTAAAGCCGTGGCGTCAAGAAGCGCATACGGCAAAGTGCTTGGCGAGAACCGGCTCGCGGCGCGAGTGAGGGTCCCTGTCGCTTTTAAAACAAAGTCCCTGTATAACCCATATTGTCACATACATTTTGCAGTTTTTATTTACCGACTTTCATTTACGTGTTTTTCACATTTATGCGTGTTTTTTTTCCTTTGGTTCCCTGGAAATCACATAAGTGAAGTTCTACTACTAGAGCACAATAACTCTTCTGATTAATAAAATTAAATTATGGACTTAAGTGTTCCAGTGTGAGCCTAATGTCTATTTAATGTGTGCATCAATTGGCTTACTCCACTCTAAAAGGGCAAGTTTGAAAGTTAATGGAAACATGTATGAGATTAATAGCTGTACATTTTTTCTGTATTTTAAATAAAAAATGTGCTATTTGGCAAGTATTTGGTTTACTGTATAATCATTAGAACTCATGTGTTACTTTTTAGCCTACTTTCGATTTTTGCAAAAAATGAAAGTAGACTTATGAGATCACACAGGGCGAAAAAAGTGTGTGACTGTGTGTGTGTATGTGTGTGTGTGTGTGAGTGTGTGTCTGTGTGTGTGTGAGTGTGTGTACTCTGAATGTCTGTCCCACCCTATCAATTCGAACACTGTGAATGCGAATTGAACGAAATTTGGTACAAAGGTAGCACTAGCAAAGGACACCTCAGTGTCATGTTTTATATCGCCGCCATCTTTATTAAAACTGAATGGCAGCCACTCAAACGTTCAAAACGTAAAATCAAATAACGACTAACCAAATCATCCGATCTCTACCAAATTTGGTAACAACATACCTTCGTATAGGATGCGTCTTGTGACCAAACTACATGGTCGTCCGCCATACCATTTCAGGATGGCGGCCGTGCGAATTATGCAAACTTTATAATCCATATCATGGAACCCACCAGTTCCGATTATCGAGCCGAGAATCGTTTTAAATGTTCTAAAGGAAGAGGCACGTTCGAAATTAAAAGTTTATTTTGTAATACTATAGTGCAGACGTGATTTTAAAAAGCTGAGCTGATTCAGTAATAAGACAAGATGGCAGCGGATATCTTGTGCCTGACTTATATTTCACTAATTTGAGTATTGCATGCAATATAGCGTACTGATACAAAATAAATAAACTTTGTATGAAATGCTTTATATATAAATAATATACTCCAGTGATGAAATCGTTTAGTATAAATCATTATTTGCTAACAAGTTCTATGTAAGTCATTTTATATAGAACGATATTCGTTGACACAATTAGCTCAGTGGTAGAGCGTTAGCCTATCGCTCAAACCCGATCAGAGCTAGGGTTTTTGCTTGAAATGTTATATGTTTATTGTTTTGTAATGACTCAGATGTTTTAAAATTAAGCGTTATATTGTGCATATTATGGTGTAAAATATATATTTAATTAAAACATAATTCGCCAGCAGATTTACTCGAGACATCTAGCTGCCAAAAAGGTAACTGCACGCCGACCTACTTATTAACTTCCAGATTTTATTGAAAAGTTTCTACTTCTGGCCGCTAGAATGCACTCGCTCTGTTAGGATTATATTGTTCGATATTTCACCACTAGATGTCACGACTAGTCTACGTGTGGCTCCATTGATTACTATACCATTGGCATTCTATGCGCATCGAATTTGTAGAATGACAAGATGATACTACGATACATTTTTACTTTTTATTTTAAAGGGTTTGTAACAGCCTATTTTGCGTTACTTGAAAATGTTATTTGAAGTAAAGAACAAAACGATTTCACATAGTAACTGAATTCAAGCCGTTGGTGTTAGTTCAGGTTATTAATTACTACTATTATTTCAGGCAAATAGCAATCGAAAATATCCACATAGTTTGTATACACACGTCTCTGTAGGGTCATGGAAAGATTTGTTAATTCAATTAGGGTTGTGAAAGCCATGCACAACCAGACGTGTAAAGACATGCCTCAACTCAAAGTTGGATGTTGCCCACGGCAGGTCGTATATGTAATAATAATAATAATAATGTTATTGGTTTTACATCCCTTTTAACTACTGCTGCTTTTAGAGACACCGGGGTGCCGGAATTTTGGCCCGAAGGGGATCTTTAACATGCCCGTAAATGTACTGACACGGCTCCCTCGCATTTGGGCACCCTCAAATGCCAGCTGACTGCGCCAGGATACGAACCTGCAACCTAGGGCTCAGCAAGCGAGAACGTTACCGCTGAGCCACGCCGCCTGTCCGGTCGATTATGTCTCCAGATCCATAACATTCTTGATATACTTCTTATCTTTCTTTCTTTCTTTCTTTCTTCAATGATGGTAGCAGTTTTTATCTAGGTTGTGGCGTTTGGTATAGGTAAATCGTTTCTAAGGTCTTCAACAAAGAATAGTTCTATTATACTCTTTGATAATAACGAGTTATAACTATACTCATACATTTAGGAGAAAGTAGGCTATTACTGAACATCTTGTTTCTTAATGGTTTACAAATTACTCTAATTTAACATGTTAAAATCAGCCGAGCTGTACCGAACCGATTTTGTACCGAGAACTGAAGTACAATTTTTTTTACCGAACCGAACCGTACCGAACCCAAATTTTCAGTACCGAAGACCCCTACTTAAAACCAAGCTGTCCCGTTAACAAACAGTCGAAGCACAAAGAGTAACCTAAATGCAGCGATAATCTGCGAGATGTGATTATCGATCGACAGTTCGATCGACTTTCAGCGTAATAGGTACATTCCCAAATGGGAATATGATGTTAATTTCCGTTTGATCAGATACATTATCAATTAATATGATAAAATTGGTCCGGCCATCACAAGACACAATGGCCTTCTCAGTATGTGCTAGCCATGCGTATTGGTGAGGTGTGTCTGTACAACTGACGAGCCCAACGGCACCCTGGGGCGAAACGCTGGCATTTTATGTTTGATCTGGCCGGACCAATTTTATCATATTTCAGCGTAATGTCAAACGCAAGGAATTAATGACAAAAGTGCAGCGATAATCTGCGAGACGGGATTATCGATAAACTTATCGGTCGATTTTCAGTCGAATTTCAAACACTCGCAGATCAGAATAGCAGCTATTATCGAAAATCGAAACTAAAATGAGATTTGGATGCAGAGAACGGAAACAAGCTAGGGAGTTGAAAATCCGGAGAGAAAAAAAAAACTATGTTAATCCGGTCAACCGGAAAACACCCCAAAAATCCAGAAATCTTCCGAGAAAACCAGTAAACTTGGCAGGTATGTAAAAGTGTGAAAGTCCGTGCCAACCACCGGCTGAACAGGGCACGCGCGCCCGCGATCTGCGCCAGTCACAGCCGGCTTAGGTTGCCGTGTTTATCGGGGCGCACATAGATAATGGCCCTGTACATAAACAAACAATATCAAGTGGATGGACATTGGAGACTAGCTTCTAACGAAACAAAAGATGGAACCAGTCATCATCATCATCATCATCATAAATTTCATTTTACCAGCTTGGGCCAGGTCGGAGTAAATATGACACCTCTCGACTTAACTCTGTCTGTCCAGCATCCTTCCTCAACCACCGAGCTCCGGTTGGTTCTTAAGTTTAAGGGCTGCGACAACACGGTCATGTAGCCCCGTGTACTTTGGGTGTGTGTAGAATCTGTCTGATAACCGGTGTTAATTGTGATGACTGTATTAGTGTGTGTTATCTGTTTTTTAATTCAAGTAAGGACTGCAGACTTTTGAATTTTTCAAATAGTTCCTACTTTTGCCGCCAAACGCCACCGTCAACGACTACTAGTTCAGAGCTTAGCTACCAGACGCCACCGCAGTCGGCTCTTGGCAACGAACGTAGGAACCTAAGAGCGTCGTTTACATTCTTAATCTATACAATTTAGCTTCGCACAGGTGTAATTAGTGGAAGGTTCTTTAACATGCCATAAATCTACGACATGGGACCGCCGGGTTTACTTCCCCTCCGAAGGAAGGCATACTGAGGGATTTTTAACGCTCTTAAAAATCCAACGACTTCGGCCGGATTTGAACCCGCGATCTTGGGCATAGAAGCTCAGCATGCTACCAACTACGCCACCGAAGCCGCCTCACTGAACTCCATTCCAGGTTCCGTTCTCTCACACTGTCCTTCACCAAATCCATCCACCGTACTCTAGGTCTTCCTCGTCCTCTCTTCCCAGTCATCCGTCTCTCCATCACTTGTTTCGACATTCTTTCATCATTCATCCTTTTCACATGTCCATACCATCTCAATCTGTTCTGCTCCATCTTATACAGCTTCTGTACATTCACTTCCTTCCGAATGTCTTCATTTCTCATTCTATCTCTCCTAGTCTTCTGTACCAAACTGTAATGAACACAATATAATGTGTATCATTCTTTGGACATTTAATCAGGACACCAGAATAAGTAGGAGAATAATAGAAAAATTATAGAAGAGTATTATTAGATGCATTATAGAAATTAAGGAAGATCCGAGAAAATTACTAATTACTGTTGAAGATTTAAAAAACAAAACAGACAAAATTAAGATACTCCAAGATAGACAGTTGTTGTTGATTCTTTAGGGGCTGTGGGACATCATGCTCATGTATCCCCGTGTACTTGAGTGTGTGTAGAATTTGTCAGTTTAACCTGTGTCACTGCGATGGCTGTACTAATGAGTGTATCTGTAATCGAGATAGGATTTGGGAAGGAAACAGCTGTGGCCTTAAGTTAGGTTCCATCCCGACATTTGCCTGAAGTAGAAGTTGGAAAGCATGGAAAACCCCTTCCAGGAAGACTGAGGTAGGTCTCGAATCCATCTCTTCTCAGTTTTGGGTTATGAGGCTAAGTGTACCCCATTCCAGCACTCAAACCATAATTAAATTTCTTGGCAGAACCAGGAATCATACCCGGGCCAAGAATGCTACCAATAATCAACGAGGCAGTAAATCCAAGATAAACAAACCACACTACAAACTAAGATCTACAAACAAACAACAGGAAGGGAGATTTCAGACGATGAAAGAAGACTATGATCCAGCAGAACGAAGATCTGGGCTGATAGAAAAAACAACAAGAAACTCTGTGACGAACTGAAGAGCCTACTTTTCTTAAAATTAAAATTAAGATTCATGCCAATGATAATCTAAAATGTCAGGTACTATACGTGTGGATAGTTTAAAGCTGTCGGCTTGCATACTTTCAGATATATTGGTATTTGGATGAAGAAAATAGAGAGAGCAATTATTAACAGTTGGCAGCCCTGGTGGCTCTTAAGAATATGCTCAGTCATATCTGTTTATGTACCCATATTACATACAAAATTTGGTTGAAATCCAATTGATAGTGTAGAAGTTAAATGCATTTAAAAATTGGACCTATCAGAAGGCTTAAAATTATATTGGCAACACTGTCATGTACAGCCTCCTGGAAATTAAACTGAAACAGTATTATCTACATGTGTGCCAATTTTGGAATAGCTCCCATGCATACCTTCCAAGATATCCAACATGGAGCTCAAATATCTAGTGCGTTTTTTCAGCAGTTGGTAGCACTGACATCATTTTCAAATATGGCCTTGAGATATTCCGGTATACATCTTTACTCATTCTAAATTTGGTTTCGATTGCTGCAGCCGTTTAGGAGTTGATAGGACACACACACACACACAGCCAGAAAGACAGAAAGACAGACACACATTTTCCCGGATCAATCTCATAAGTCTACTTTTTCCTCATTTTTGCAAAATGAGAAAAGTAGGCTAAAAATCCTTTGTATAGAATTGACTAAAGTGGTCAAATTAATAAATAAATAAATAAAAAATAGATTAAAAAAACTGAATCAATAAATGAATGAAGAATAACTAAAATGCCACTGTAGCCATGGATCAGCCTGTTGACTATCCCCTGATTAATGCAGTGCATTTGCATTTGTCTGTTGGCACAGGCTAGAGTAAAATGTGGCTTTTCACCGATGTTTAAGTCTCATTCATGGCTGTGATTATGGTATATGAAAACTACAGGGTGACACATAGGAACCGGATGTTTTGGAAATGAACAGTACTTGGTTGATTTGCGAGGGAAACTTATTTTAATGTTACCACATTTTAGAATAAGTTCTACCATTTCATTTACTATTTACCATTGTTAGGTGTGAAAGATAATGTCACTCAGGTGGCGGCCATCCTTTTGAATACCGGTTTCAAGTCGTCGCGAGAAAGCATTCATAACTCTGCCGAACACCAAACGTTCTTAAAATGGATTGTACTCAGCCGGGAGGAGCGTTAGAGGGAGGGGAGAGTAGCAATGCTTCTCAGCATCGCATACCATGTCACTCACACCTACGTTTTGGAGCCTGCCAGGTCAGTCGTGAGACTCCTCACCTCCTCGACTTTCCTCAATTATGTTAGGTTTTATTCGTTGGGTGCACTTAGGCTAGTCCTATTAGCTGGGTATCTGCTACCGGTGAGGTAGCCTATAGATAAATTAAGGAGACTAGGCTTCAAGTTATTTTTTAAACCAATAAGAGAAGTAGCAGCCGCGGCTTCTCCGTGCCAGCCCTCTCGGGCAAGGCCGCCACCCATACATAGGCGTTAACGGCTTGGCGGCAACTCTAGTCTCTACAAGCATTGTTGGATGTTGAGGCCAGCATTGTTTTGGTGGGCTGGTTTTAAAAGTGGCATTTAGGCAATTGTTGGTAGGCTATGGTGCAGTGGACCGAGCAATACCGCATGTTCGCACAAGAAACCTATGTGCTAAATGAAGAGAACGGCACGACAGTCACAGTGACCTCACGCCGATACGTCCACATGCTGGGAACATTTTTGCGACCAGAACTGTGGAGATGCCGAATAGACATTCACAATGTTTACTTCCAACAGGATGGAGCCACAGTGCATACCGCCAACGCATCGATGACACTTGTGAGGAACATGTTCCCGAGTTGCCTCATTTCGCAGCTTAGTGACGTTCCATGGCCACCAAGATCCCCTGACTTATCCTGTTGTGTTATTTTCCTGTGGGGGTACCTAAAGGAACGTGTCTATGCCCACAAACCCCGTACAATAATGGCGCTGAAAGATGCCATTACAGAAGAGGTGCATGCGATTGACCAAGCGGTGTTCGTCAGAGTTATGAATGCTTTCTCGCGACGACTTGAAACCAGTATTCAAAAGGATGGCCGCCACCTGAGTGACATTATCTTTCACTCCTAACAATGGTAAATAGTAAATGAAATGGTAGAACGTATTCTTAAATGTGGTAACAATAAAATCAGTTTTCCTCGCAAATCAGGCGAGTACTGTTCATTTCAAAAACATCCGGTACCTATGTGTCACCCTGTATAAGGTGCTCTCAAAAAGTAACGAGCCGGAGGCTGGAATGCGCAAACCGGCGCCTTGCCTAAGCAGTATTCATTTTAGTCGTCGAGTCTTCGTAGTAAATGTTCCAGGCAACTCACCGATATGTAAAGCAAGAAAATTAAATGTAAATGGGCCCGACATAGGTTAAGGTTCTTTTCTTTGTATTACCTCAAACAGAATATACCTAGGTGTGTGTGTGTGAAAATTGAAATCTCTTTTAGTTAGCGACAATCCCTAGGCATCCTGTTTTCTTCTTTCCGGACCTCTGAGATTAAGGCTCCCTCCACTCAACCCAAGTAGTGGGGTTACAAAAGGTTGCATTTAATAGTTGTACCCCGAGGACCGCTTCAAAGGTGTTCTGTATTGCCCTACCCATGTTCCAGAAAGTCTCAAGGAAGCATCGCAAACAACGATCAGTGCTAAACGCTTCTTGTTCAGTCGGCCATATTTCCCCAGGGTGAAACAGAGTCTATGCATGTGCGAGAGCCGTGGAGTGTATTTAAATAATCACGAATGCGAATGGCCTCTTGAAATGCATCGACGATAACCAAGCATTAACTCTCGTATTTAAGTTAAATATGAATTAACTAATCGTTAATCAAGAGAGTTGGTGAAAACAGTCCTTAACTAAGATTAGAAACTCAAAGTGTGTGTATCCTTGTAGTAGAGGGGACTCTTAAGAGTTGAAACATCAGTGAGGAGTACCTGCCACGGTCTGCTGACTAACTTTACGGCTCAGGATGGGGCTGGTGGGCAGACCGCTCCCAATGTTGCGGATAAGGTTCTTCAGTGTCTTGTTCTGGGTGTCTCCACTCGATGACAGCGCCTCCCTGGAACATATCAAACATACTTTACACACTCGTTTATTGTCATAAAATTGTAACCAAATCGTATGATGATGACGACGATGATGATTGTTGTTTTAAGGGGCCTAACATCCAGGTTATCGGCCCCTAATGGTCTGTGTGATAGCGAAAATGTCAATGAAGTGGAAACCAGAACGAAAAGTGAGCAGGAAAATACTTACAAAAAGGAACTCAGATTGAAACTACTCACAAAATGGAGAACTGTAATACGTACATAAGGGAATTTCGAACGAAAATACTAACAAAAGGAATAGATCGAAAAATACGCACAAAATGTAGGTGAAGTTCAAAATACTTACAAAACGCAAGTGAAATCAAAATACTTACAAAATGCAAATGAGATTGAAAATACGCATAAAATGTAATGTAGATTCAAAATACCCACAAAATGCAATTGAGAATTAACTACTCAGGGTGTCGAGCGATGGGCTTTTTTCAAATTCCCGTATAATTCCCGTACAAAAAATCCACCAAATTCCCGTATATTTTAGAACCCTCTAAGACTAGAGTTTGCATACCGAATGGCTGAAAAATGAATCTTAAAGAGCGAATCAAGATTTTCTGGCGTAAGTGTAACTGCATTTTTGGAGACACTTCCGCACCTCATGGGTGATGGCGATATTTAGGCCTAACCCGTAGCGTGAGCAAAGCGCGCGTCCGCGCGCGCGAGTGAACTCTCTCGCAGGTGGGATGGGATGCTACGAACACAAATAAAATACCGTTTACCTGAGGAGAGCTGATATAAATGACTGTTTTACTGAGGAGTAGTGATGTGCGCGAGTGACGCTTGGACTCGCGAGAATCGAGTCTAGCAGTTCCGAGTCTGAACGAGTAACCCGTGCGAAGGACTCGAGTCTCCACGGTGACGTCACGATCCGTACTTACGATATAGGATAGAATGCGGTCAAATTGCCAACACTCGCTAAACTTGCAAACGACTTTTCTACTAGTGATTTACAAGAGAAATCGTTTGCAAAATGCACACTATGCTTCATATTATAACGACTAGGCAATGATAAAGAAAGAAATGTAATTTAAAAAATCAAGTTTAAAAAAACCTCCTCGCCGGGAATCGAACCCCAGCACGCTGCGAGAAAGTTAGCACCGTTAACCACTCAACCAGAGATATCGATAAGACTACTGGCGTTATCAACAGCGATATATACTACTGCTTAGCAAATTATCACGTTGAAGGAAATTTCTCTTTACTGTATTGCGTTCTTTCTTTCTGTCATCAGTCCACTTCTTGCCGGTTTCCAATTTTGAATATTCTATTGTATCACTGTGCATTGATGGGAATCGAATACAATACTTGCCAAGGCGTACTGACATTACTATATATCGTGTAGTTTCCATATATGGCTCACGGATCACGCTGACAACGTCCTCGGCCTCGATTCCGGACTCGAGTATCTTGAGTTTTACGGTTCCAGACTCGATTCTTCGCGAGTCCACTCGCAGCCCATCACTACTGAGGAGGGTTGAGAGAGTAGAGAATAGGAGTGTCACATCTTCATATATATTATTTCAGTAGTATGCATCCCACCTGCGGCGCTCACAAGCGACCGATCGTGACAAATGAGCATTCAAATGAAAGAATAGACATTAGCAGTGACTTATTGCACTATAATTTCATAAATATCTATAATTTCTTTAAAAAAATGTACGAAGTGTGCGATTTGCAATCACCGTTGATGTAGGATAATACGCTCCATACTTGCTGTCCATGGGCCACTGAGACGCATGTTTCATGTCATATTGACATTCTCAGGTCGTTCCTTTATCCTGAAATGTTAATAGTGTTCTATAATCATTTGGTTGAAATAAAAAACATAACCTTTCTCCTTAAGTGTCTCATTATAAACCTATTGGAGACAAGTGTGGTTTATGAACATGCGAGATTTCTCGCACGGGTCCGCTAGTAATAAATATTTACTGGAAGTGATTGAATTGTATGGTACCGTAACCTTATAGAGCTTCCACGAGTTAAAATGGCATCGAAGCTTATGCATAACGAACTTCCGTTCCGCGAATCTCCATTTGGTTTTCATTGGCAGTGAAACGTTCGTTCGTGATTATCTTCCTTATTATTTCGGATTGTGGTTTTGTTTTTAGGCGTTCAACTTATGAAATAATAACTAGAGGGTTGGCCTTTCATGAATATTCCAAAGACAAGTGTCTCCAAAAAGAGAATTAGTAGAACTTCGCATCAGAGACTACCATAACAAACAGCTTGCCTACAAAGTGTGCGATTTGCACATTTCAAACGGCATTGGTCTAACATATCTTAGACTACAATAATTAAGTTTGTGCAAATTATATATGTTATATGTGAGAATATTACTATAATTTGCTATCCGGTTGTTATATTGGCATATTATGCATTAACGGGACCCGTTTAAATGCTAAATTGTGACGTAAGCTACGAGTTGTAGGCTATTCGCCGTACCGGTAGGCCTAATATTTACTAACAACGCATCGTTTCTTCTTTAATATTTATTTAATCATTATAATTATAATAGCCTATCTATTAACACTTATTTAACCAATAATCATTTTATAATTCTATACATATTCCAGGTATTGCAAGAAAGCGATTTGATAGCATATGCGGCTCTACCTTAAAATCCAACCATGCCCAGTTTTCATTACCTATGGATGATATTACCGCAAGTTAATAAACCAAACAACTGGCAACATTTTTTTAATGCTCATTTACATCTTCACCCTAGTCTACGTAAAGTACCATACGGTAATCACTGAAAGGGTAGGGGTGTTATGACCCCAATTTCACAAACGAAGGACCTCATTTTGCATGAATTATGGAACTCTAATCCTAATGGAGGTATGGATTGTCTGCATTTAGAAATATGTTAGTCAATAATTTAAAACAAGATGCCAGAAAACTAAATACAAAAAGCTGCGTGCCTACTACGGTGTTAAGTTGCTCCGTGAAAAAATACACTTCGCCAAGATTATACGAAGTGCATACAGTTAAATACAATCATCCAATTGGAGGAACACTTTCTTTGTCACGATCTTATAAGCAATTAAAACATAAACTGCTGCAATTTACGGGAAAATGTGCAACATTTAGAGACTACGAGTGTAGTATGTGGCACAACGTTAGCTGACATTTCGCATCATTAATACATAAGGAATGAACACATGCAGAGCCTTCTCACTGCACAACAGCTGAAGATCATATCATTCTTGGTGCATTTTACGTTCTCTTAACATCAATAAGTTGCATAGTTACATGCAAGGAAAATTGTAGTACACACTTCCCATTGCTTCCATTACCTGACTACTAAACCAGAAGCTGGTAATGCATAACCATACGCCGGTGGCGCGTCCTATGGCAAATGAAAGATCGAAAGGAAATATAAGCTCTATAGGAGCCCGGAACAAGGCGATACAATCTTCTACAGTACTGAAAATAGTCAAAATACCCTTTGTAATAATGAATAATAATTTTGGGGGTCATGTAGCAATAAATGTTACCCACCCACTATCCCTTTTTAGATCACGACTTTTATAGTAAAATTGGAGGTGTGTCCGCTATTACACGCGTAAATTATGCGACAAATACAGTATTGCTAACCCCGCGCATTCGGTACTGACAGCCTTCCTATCACTTTGCCCCGCTTTTCCTCTCCGCAACCTACGGTCGCCACATAACAAGACCCTACGTCCAACCGCCACACGGCAAGAATTCTGAGCATGCTTCTCACCTACACCCTGTATTTCGAAGGAAACAACGCAAAGGATATGCCGGGAGCTTGGAACAGCTGAGCTGTGTTGCTAAGTTTTTAGAGTTGTTGTAAATCAACTGATTTGAATAATACACCGCGCTATATACTTGACATTATTTCTGTACAATTATACGTAATATATTTTAAAAAAACGGTCCTGCGTCAACGCCGAGGACATTCAAACAGAGAAATACGATACTTTTAGATGAATAAATGAATTACACACCGAAGCTATGATACCTTTATCATCGGTATTCAATTCAATAAATACGACAAAGAGGGCAAATACTCTACAGCTAAAACACTCACCATGCAATGATTATCCTTTAACATGAAACAAGAGTCTGAGTGGAGGTCGTTCACAGCTTACTGCAGTAGTTGACAGATAACACCATGCACACTCACTTAATCGCAACTCTCTACGTTTAATATTAGCTTTCGTGATAATACAAAAGTAAAGTTAAGGTAAAGACATATTTAGCACTGAGCACTCAAACAAGCCCCTCTGTGGCGATATTATTGCCATGGTTTTATATTTTCGAGTTGTAGGCTATTGAACGACGGACGGTATTTTGAACACTATGAAGGGAAACAATAGCCTGTGGTCTATTATCGATTGACGCAAGCGAACTGACACCAATAAATAAATTATCCTCAGTCACTTGGCAAGGGGTTCTTTGTCACCCTCCATTCCTTCACTGTCCCTATCATCATCACCACCATCATTGTCTTTGTCAGAGCTTGATGAATTGCCAAGGTTAATAATCATTTCATCCACCGCGATATCCAGACCACCTTTAGTATTTCTTTCTGTTCATGCTGTACGGGATGTGTCCAGTCCTCGGGTCGAACTTCGGCGAAGTAAAAGTAATGAAACAATGACAATGAAAGGAAATCCGACACAGACAGTGGTTAACAAGCGACTGAAGCGACTGAAACAATGCCTGCCCATACGAGAAGAATTCTGTCACTCGTGTGGTGTATTTTGTAGCCACATGTTGGTAACGGGTGTTTGATAGTAAAATGTCGCGAGCTGTGAGATATTGTTTGTAGTTTTTGAAATGTATGCATGTGTAACGCATTTGCATCGAGTGTTTGCAAGGACTAAAATAAGTCACTTTGAC
The DNA here is from genome assembly GCA_946902985.2 of Meconema thalassinum. Classification (NCBI taxonomy): domain Eukaryota; kingdom Metazoa; phylum Arthropoda; class Insecta; order Orthoptera; family Tettigoniidae; genus Meconema; species Meconema thalassinum. The sequence goes on from OX336395.1 coordinate 200,737,670, forward strand.
AAATACAAGATTGTTACTAGAAACTTCAGTTATACAAAGCATAAATACTTGTGACAGTACTTTTTTTTTCCTTCCTGGAGACCTTCCGTGGCTTTTCTTTCAACTGCCACCTTAGTCGTCGCTTCGCACCAGTTTTGTTTCCTTGAAGACGGCGTAGAGCTTCATGCAGTATGGACTCTTGCTCACGGTTATCTTTTCTACTGCACCAGCTGCCATTACAGCGTCCTGAACAGTAGGCTATGCATGCCAATCAGACTTGCTTCTTTGAGATTGACTATCATGCACTCCTTGTTCAGGGAGAAACCTCAGTCTAGAGCTGCATTGTTGTGATACAAAATCAGTATCATTTTAACGAAGCTTGTGAGATCGTTTCTGGCAGGAACTGAGGAAGGTGCTGAAGCCACTAATTCAGTTCAAACGCGCAGTAACGGAGAGCAGTTTCAGAAGTGCGGAGTAGCTGCTCTTGATGCGGTCAGCCATTGCGCCAGAAAGCAAATTCTTCTGATTACAAAGAATTTCCAGGGCAATGACGATCGTAACTTCTTCCAACTTAGAAGTCTCAGCGACCCCTATAGTGTCTAGGCAGGAAATAGCACGGGTCTCTCGTGAGCAAGAGTTGACCACTCTTTGATTTTTTCAGCCATAGGATACGAATGTACAATTTCCGGCAGTTGGTGCGAAATTGCAGCACATCCGCGTCTGGAATTTTCTGATATCTTGATCTGTTAGCTTCATTAAGGGCTGCTCTTGTCGAAAAACCCAGGTCTCCTCTGTGAATAACAATGAGGACTGATTCCTCTATGTCATTGTCAGCAACAAGCGCGGCGCGCGTAGCCCCACGCGGAGAGGGTACCGCCGGCGGTCGGCCAGGCAAAGCATGCATTCGACGTTGGCTGGGTTCTCATCCCGCTTAGAGCTCTGTCGGTGGCGCAAATTGCGGGTGGCATCGCGGTCTGCCGGCGAAATAGAAGATTGAGCGGGAGGACTCTACCGAGCGTTCGGGGGCTAAGAAGTCGGGCATTATGAGACTTTTCAAGATTTCCCGTATCAAGTGCGAATTTCCCGTATAATTCCCGTATTTTTCCCGGGTCACTAAAATTCCCGTATTTCCCGTATCGCTCGACACCCTGCTACTTGAACAAAGCGGGATAGGTTGAAAATACAAAATGCAATTGAAATTGCTTACAAAATGTATGGTAGATTCAAACTTCTCATTTGGATGGCCAATACTTACAAAATGCAATTTAGATTGAAAATACTTACAAAATGTAATTTAGATTCAAAATACCCACAAAAATGCAATTGAGACTTAACTACTTGCAAAAAAGTGGTGTTGGTTGAAAATATAAAATGCAATTAAAATTCAAAATACTCACAAAAGGACCCCCCCCCCCCCCCCCCCCCGATATTGAAAGACTTACTAAAGAGCAATTTAGATTGTCAATCCTTACAAAATGCAATAGAGGTTGAAAAACACTCACAAAATGCAACGTAGATCGAAAAGACTTACAAAATGCAACGGAGATTGAAAACATCCACAAAATGGAGTGGAGATGCAAAAATAACAGTGCGGGAATCTTAAAGGGAAAAGGAAATATAATGAAAAAGAAAAACAACAGGAAAGTGAACGAGGAGAGGGTCCGTCCCACAGGTAAGGGACAAAAGGGGGAAACCGGACCCAGCTCAGGAATCCCTCGGGGTCGCCAACTCCCGAACACACCAGCCATGAGCCCCTGAGGGTGTAGCACTTTCTAGGGTGCACCAGAAGTGGTGGGGCTACATACACCCTACCTCCTTGAGGGCCTTGAGCAGAAGACAGGAGATAACAGGAAAAGAAAAAGAAGGCTGACCCCTCCCAGAAGGAAGGGATCAGGAAAGATGAGACAAGGGCCAATTAAGGCGGGAAAGGAAGAGACTCCCTAGGCCTTGGATACCCTAATACCGTTGGGGTCGGAAGAGAACAAGAGTTGACTAAGTGAGGTCGACAGGAAAGAAGACAGAGAGGAGCCCGGCACAAGTAAGTGGAAGCAATGCCGGACTCAGCTGGGGTCCCGTGGTCGCCAACCCACATCCCACTAGATGTGAGCCCCTGAGGGGCCAAATCGTATGAACCATATGTTTATCAGAGAGCACAGGTGTTTCAATTGAGAATATCTCAATAATCTTGGAAGCATTTTAAGTTTTGCCAGTCACATTTGATTACTACGGCCAACATGTGCATTTACATTCTGTATTTGGATAAGCATAATTGAAGCATAATTGAAGAAAAGGGAGGCAATAGGATAGGATGGAAATAAATGAGAGGGGAAGGTGCGCAGATGGATTTTTCAAGAGTGTTAGGGGGATGATATGGAATAAAGATGTACCACAAAAATGTAAAGGAATCATCTACAAGACCTACTTTGTGCCAATTTTGACATATGGTTCAGAAACATGGGTGATGAAGGAAAGGGACAAGAATAAAATACGAGCAGTGGAGATGAAGTTCCAGAGGAGTAGGGTAGGAGTGACAAGAATGGACAGAGTAAGGAATGAGAGAGTCAGGGAGATGGTAAGAGAGGAACCATTGCAAAATAGAATAGAGCGATCTAGGCTACAATGGTATGGACATGTGAGGAGGATGCAAGAGGAGAGGATACCGAAGAAGATGTTTGGAATGGAAATGACGGGAAGGAGGCCAAGGGGAAGACCAAGGGACAGATGGACAAAAGGAGTTAAGAAGAGTGTGGAGGAAAGAGGAGTGTGCTGGGACACAGTAAATGACGAGAGATGGTGGATGGACAGGAAACGATGGAGAGGCTTATGTTCCAAGCAGACCCGACCAGCGGTTGGAAACTGCTCAAGATGATGATGATGATTTGGATATTGGGGTCACAACTGCTCCATGCATTGTGGTAACCACTAGAACAGCGAGAGTGAGCCGGCAAGTGGGGTTTGTGTCAAAGATGGATCTTCAAGCGGTGTTGACCATCAATAATTATTTTATTATGCTAATTTTTAAGTATAACTGACATACTATTTTATTTGCAATTGAATTTTTAAAATTGATAATAATTTTGAAATATTTACATGGTGAATTCTAAAATAAAAATAATTGATATTAACTTGCAAAAAAGACTGAAATGTTCTAGGTATTAAAATACTTTCAGTATTATTCTGTGATAGACTGTCACATCAATAATGCCTTTCAACAGATAGAATATATTTATGAAATCATTTGTGATAACCCAGTAGATTGAGTTGGTTGGTTGCTTCCTTAGTTTAGGGGCTGCAACAACGTGGTCATGTAGCCCCGTGTACTTTGTGTGTAGAATCTGTCTGATCATCATCATCCTGCACAGTTTCCAGCCACTGGCCGGGTCTGTTTGGAACACAAGCCTCTCCAACGTCTTCTGTCCTCCCACCATCTCTCAGCTTCCACCCTTGTCCAGTCTTCTCCTCTCTTCTTCACGCTTTCTTCCACCCCCTTCAGCCACCTGTCTCTCGGTCTCTTTCCTTCCCACTTCGTCTCGTGTACTCTCCTGGGTATCCTCTTCTCCTCCATTCGTTTTACATGTCCATACCATCCTGTAATGGTTCCTCCTTCATTAATTCTCTGGTCCTCTCATTTCTTATTCTGTCCATCTTTGTAGCTCCAATACTGCTTCTCAAGAACCTCATCTCACTGGCCTGTATTTTGCTCTTCTCCCTTCCTTTCATAACCCAGGTCTCCGAGGCATACGTCAGGATAGGGACATAGTACGTCCGATATATGATCTTTTTGCTGTTCCGAGGGACATCCTTGCTCCATAACATGCTTCTCACACTCCTCCGAAATGCTTCTGCCTGCCTCCCCCGCTCATTTCTCTATCGCTCCTTCCATTATCTTGTATCAGGCTTCCCAGATACTTGAAACTCTCCACTTTCTTCAGCTGTTCCCCACCAATTGTTATTCCCGTTGTGGTTCTTTCCTTCTTCCTTGTTGTGATCACCATCTCCCTCTTATTTATGCTAAATTTCATCTCATATCCTTGTATTATTCCTTCCCACACGTCCAACTGTTCCTGTACCTCCTCCTCCTTGTTTCCCCAAATCATCAAATCATCTGCAAACACCATTGCTTTCATCTTTCCTTCCCCAATTACTTGTGTCACTCGGGTCATTATGTCATCCATCACCACAATGAAAAGTAACGGTGACAGTGCACTTCCTTGTTTCAGGCCGTTTCTCTGTTCCAACCAGTCTGATCTCTCTCCTCCCACTTTCACACAGCTCACGCTTCCCTTGTACATCTCCTTTATCCTCTTTATAGTCCATTTCTCTACTCCCCTATCCTCCAGGGACTTCCATACTTTGTTTCTGCATACACTGGCATATGCTTTCTCTATGCTGTCTGATAACCAGTGTTAATTGTGATGGCTGTATTAATGTGTGTTATCTGTGAGTCAGGTAGAAGGACTGCAGACGATGAATTTTTCAAGTAGTTCCTACTTTAGCTACCAAATGCTACCGTCCATGATACCTAGCTGCGGACTTGGCTACTAAATGCCATCGCAGTCAGCACCTGGCGGCGAACGTTGGAACTAATATAGCGTTACCAAACTAACCTACAAATTTTAGCTTCCACAAGTGTAGTTAGTGGAAGGTTCTTTTTCATGCCATGAATCTATGACATGGGACCACCAGCTTTACATCCTCTCCGTAGGAAGGCATACGGAGGGATTTTTCTTGTAGATTGAGAAACCTAAACAGTTTCAATTTCTTTTAAAACTGATTAATACTGATCAGCTCAATCGAAGTATGTTTCTTAGAAAACATGGAACATCCACTTAAAAGTAACAGTGCTATGATATCAAACGGTATAACATACGGAACATTAATGCAGTACTCTAGGCTGGAAGAGACCCTACTTACTGAGCAATGACATAGAAGTCGTCCATGAGTTCCGTCTGCTGAGGTACATCTGGGATGGTGATGTCAGCTACCATACTGCTGCCACGGGTATTGTCTAACAGCATAGCCACGCGTAACTTGAGAGCTTCATTCTCGTCCTGCAGCTTCTTCATCCGGATGGCATCTTCCTCATAGCTACACAGTGTTGGCTGAGGCATACACTGAAAACATGACGCAGACCATGCTCTAACATGAGCGCATTCTGATGACTAAGGTTCGGATGTTAAGGAAAAGTCATATTTTTTTCCTGAGCTCATTTTAACCGAAATCTGAAAAATAAGTTTGAATGACGGGTCCCTGACCTCGTTTAAAGCAATTTGATGTTGCCTATAAATGCATATTTTGGCCATTTTTATTGTTTTGGTCATATTTCAGGAATATAAGGTCATATTTGGTTATAATTTCAGCATTTGTGTTTGAATTGAGATGTCGTTAACAAGGTACGTGTTATCTGCGAAGAGTTTCAAACACAGGATTTCCGAATAGTGTAGTAAATAAACCGAGCAAGAACTGCATCTCAAGGCTATGACACCGAATGAATGTAGAAAAATTGTATGTACTGTAGCTCTCTGTCAGTTTGTATGATTAAATGTGTCTGGTGTATTACCGCTGATCACATTTTGGCATATTTGTCAAATTTCATAGTTTTTTTAGGACATATTTCATAGTTTTTTAGGACATATTTTGTAGTTTTTAGGTCATATTTAGCTAGTTTTTAGGGCATATTTACTTCTTTAGGTCTTAAACTTCCGAACCCTACTGATGACACATTTCCAAATATATGTTAGTATAATGAAGGAGGAACCATTACAGGATGGTATAGAGAAATCTAGACTTAGATGGTATGGACATGTAAAACGAATGGAGGAGAAGAGGATACCCAGGAGGATACATGATACGAAGTGGGAAGGAAAGAGACCAAGAGACAGGTGGCTGAAGGGGGTGGAAGAAAGCGTGAAGAAGAGAGGAGAAGACTGGACAAGGTTGGAGGCTGAGAGATGGTGGGAAGACAGAAGACGTTGGAGAGGCTTGTGTTCAAAACAGACCCGGCCAGTGCACAGTGGGTCAGAATCAAAATCTAGGGGGACAAAATTATTTTTACTTTTTAGTCATGATTTTAAAGTGAACGCAATGTATATAACTTGTATACTTCATAATAAACATCAGTTAAGATCTTTTTAAGCTACGTCTACACATGCAAGAAATTGTCTATGACTAGGAGTTGGAAAGAGCATTCAGTTTTCTCTTCAGAACAATTTTCTACCCCTAATTTACTTTTAACAAAGTCATAAAGTTCCACTTTGGACATAATTGTCGAACCCAGTTTCAAACAGTTGTAAACGTATGAGAACTGGTTGTGTGGCATCCTCTAAAACGTAAAATAACTAATTAAGTTGCAAAAAGATGCAAAAAATCTTATAACAGGCGTAAACTACAAGACTTTATCAACATTTTAACATTAAGTGGAAAGTGACGCAGAGTGACGCGACATACTAAAAATCTAAGTGAAAATATAATTTTAAAAATAATAGTAAATATTGTTGTTTCTTATGGCTAGCCCCGATTCCAATCCATCAGCTTTCTTGCGTTCCAATAGAGTTGTGTGAGGTTTATAGTAAATATTACATAATGCAAATATAGCTAAAATTACGTGACAATTACGCCCATTAATAACTGAAACACATTACAAAGATCATACCTTCAGCTGCATGTTCCATCCGAAAGCATCACACTAGCCACAAAGACAACAAAACCACAGCCACTTACATTCACCCTCCAATTCAGACTGATCGAACAGTGGTGACAGATTTACACTAAGACGCATTTATATCCCAGAATAGTAAGTGGCAATTATATGAGAATGCAGTAGAAGTATTAAATTTTGATTTTTTAATTATGAAAATAAATAATTTTGTCCTCCTAGATTTCGATTTTGACCCACTGTGCAGTGCCTGGAAACTGTTCAAGATGATGATGATGATCCTGACAAAGGTTGACTGACACCTCCCTGACATCCCTCCTCACTCACCTGGAAGATCATGGCCAAGAAGTTGTGTAACGATACCAACAGCGTGTCCTGCCACTGCCTGGTAAAGTGCACGGAAAAACTCGGATTCTCTTCCGGGTACCGGATGAATGGCAGCACTGTGGACAAAATAAGTTTTCCCATAATTCATGCAGATAATGCCGGACACTGCTGGAATTTTATTATAAAAGTGAAGTAGGGTAGGTTATTGACAGCAGAGGAGCTAACCTATTACTAGATGGCTTCCAGAAATATTATATTTAAAGTAAACATGACCGGACCGTGGCTTGTACACTACCACTTAGATCAGACTGTTCCAAAAGAGCTGCTCGCCAGTGTGGAGCGGAATACTCGCCGCCTTGCATGAGTAAATCTGCAACATGCAATACAGCTCTGCTGTGGGGTGGGGGCTGCCGTCACTGCACAGTGGATACATCAAGAAGAGGAGGAAGCACATGGACTTGTGTAATGAACTTCGCCCAGTGACGTATTGGCTATCACCCTCAGTCCCTCTCCAACCATGCTCCGGGCGTCACCACTGAGTACTCGCGTGTATGCATACTCAAACTCGTGGATTTGGAACAGCCCGACTTAGATAATGCAGTAATAATAATAATAATATGGTATGGCCTCGGGTGCCGGGTACAAGCTTTCTTATTTGACACCCAGAGCATGACGAAAAGAATACATAGTGTTATCACTGACCGAGTTCAAGCACGCCCCGCTGTTGCCTAGCGCTAGCGGCGCAGAGCCCCAATGCTACACAGTCAGCTACTTACAGCTGTTTAGAAATGGGATACGCACTGGGCTATGTAAACCTCTGTACGAATGCTGTGGTTACGCTGATTATAACAAATTGTTTGTTAAGACTTATAAATAATACCTCAAAAATGTATTATTAATATTCTCAGTCACCAAGTGGAACTATCTTTTAAAACCTTCTGTTAGTCGCGCATTCGTCTGACAGCTCCATGGTTCGTTTTAGTTTTAATATCCGGCCAATAGTTCAAGTTATAATCTTATCGTCTGAAGACATCTTACACCATACCTTAGTAAGCATTTCCCTGGAGTTGTGAAAAGACGAGCCTAAAAGTAACTCTACATATGTAACATTTTGTCAGGGTGGGATTGATAGTACCAGCGTGCCAAATGATGTAACATTCTGTCAGTGAGTTGCAAGTGTGTGTTATACCGATTATTTGGCTTGGTACTCTACCATTTATTTCATAGTTCGCGCGCCACTAGGTGAAGAACTTCGAACGGCGCTCGGCGCAGGAACAGGTGATGTTTACCGCTATGTAAATGGCTTGCATGGGGAGGAGGCAGAAGGTAGCCGAGGATGCGCGAGACTGCTCGAAGCACGTCATAGAAAAGAATGGAGTCATGACAAGCAACATGTGATCGTTGTGACGTCAAGGAAATCTCGACACCCGTATAAAGAAAATGAATTGAACACTAAGGCAAAAGGAAGTATTTTAGGATTGAGTCTAAATAACATGTCAGAATGCCTGAATATGTATACATGTATTTATGTCATTATAAAGAAGCCTGTAATATTGGAAAAACGTATATACTGCACCCTAGCGGAGAGCAAAGTCGAACCAAGATACCCAAGAGGAGTGGGTAACAGCTCTGATGTGCTTTGCAACAAGTGTGGAGTGACCAGATTGTTATGTGAATTCGAAGCGGAACCAAATGTGGAATACAGGCGTGTTATAAGAGTAACGTTGTCTTCTGGGAGTTTTGGCGAAACGAACCATGAAACCACATACGGTGAAACCATGAATAAGCTGTATATTCTTAGCACACGAATATGGAGTACAAGCACCTTTATATTTCACGCAAGGCTCCGATGTATAAATGAGCAGAAACATTTCACATTTTATCTATTTGCGGAAGGATACTTACAGCTGCAGTAAAGCGTGTGTCGATGGCAGCTATTGTGAACAGTTAGCCCGTGCGAGAACTGTGTCTCGTTATACTCTTGCTGAGTGGGACAATAGAACAAGCTGTAATACTTGCCTAGTTCTTTTGCAAGAGGAACATTATTTCCCGTACAGGATGTTGGACAATCAGACATCGGGGGAACGCTCAAAGACTTTTATAAGTGTTTAGTCATGGTAGGTAAACCATTGACACAAGCACTACGTTTGCAACGCAGTAGAGACTTCTCAGGTTAACCCTATCACAACATGTGGTCTGAAGACACAATTTTCTGTGCCAGGCTATTAAACATTGTGAAAATGTATTACGAATATCTGGTTCAAGTCCCGAGACCACTGGAGTATGGAGTTTGTGTCTTTGAGGAGGTCGAGGATCTTTACCACATCACATGGCTATATCCATTTTACATCACAACGGAACGTGGCTGAAGGTAGAAGAAATCCAGTTCTTTCAGTAGTAGCATAGAAGTATTTTCAAGTAACCATAATTGTTCTAGTTATTTTGTTTTGTAGTATGGTCAGACAGGAGTCTAGATTAGACATTTTGTCGCTTCTGGCTTTTGCCTACCCAGATTTTGATTTATATTAAATAAATGTATCCAGTTGTTTAAATTTGAGACAATTATTTTTGGATTAATTTTATTGTAGTTTTTGCTTACTTTCATTGTCGAGAAGTAAAATCTATAGGGGAAGATAGTTTATTTCCAATCGTTTTTGGAACTATTTTGTGTGTGTGTTCACACGTGTTGGTCAATAATGACTGGACTATAATTTTTTTTTTATATCACTATTAGAGTGGTTTATTGTACATGCACTCTGCGCTGATATTGAAATGATTCAGTATTTGAATGAGCACATTATTAATGAATTTTTCTTAGATCGTTTCGATACAGGGTTTTTCTGAAGTTAGGTCTTATTAGGATTTTGTTCAGTTATTCATGTAGGGACTTCACTTAATTTCTGAGAGGCAAGATATGTTTACAGTGCGTCCTAATGAATCAATTAGAATTAACTTAATTGTGTTAACCAAGATTCATGGCATAGGGGGCATTGTTAGGCATGCTGAGTCCATCTGAATGAGTGTTGAACTATATTTTTGATTTGACCAGTTTTCTTTTTGAGTAAGCCACATATTTTGTGTGCAATTTTGTAACTTAAGATTTAATAACATAATTATTATTATTATTATTATCAATTTCTTATTTGATTAAAAATATTTTGACGAGCAGCAAATATCTTTTACATGCTATTTCTCAGAAGAGACTTTAAGAAAGTCTAGATAAAATAATAATAGAATATAATATATAATGAAATATTGTGAGGCAAGACTTGAACACAGTCAAGATTTCTTTTTATACCATTTTGAGTATATTTCAACAAAGTTAATGAACTCCGATTCAAAGTGGGAGAGTGAACTTCAGTATGTGCGGTACAAATATGAGGTTAAGATTTTATTATGAATGTTTGTGATTACCGATGAGTGAAATATAGAGTAGGAGGTCACCATTTTTAGGTGTACATTATGATTCTGCAGTCTCCCACAAATCCAACCCCTCGTCCTCGTCGTGGGAGATGGGCAACGTAATTAAGTAGGGGATTGCCTGTAGGGGTGAAGTACAGTGGGGACTTTGTGTGCCTCAAGACCGCTACGGTAGCTGTGAAGGCCCTACAGGAACCCTGAAGAAATTACGGCTAACGGGGCTCTGGTGAAACAACTGCTGCCTTGTAGTTTGGAGTTGGTTCTTCAAAGGCTAAGGGAAGAAACCCTGACAGAAAATCAGCCTGGTGCCTCAGGCTTAAGGTGGCAGCCCCTCCAAGGCACTCGGAGGCAGTGGGTTAATCACTCGCTCCTCTTAAATAAACTGATTACGGAAACTGAAGCGAAATTACAAAACCGGACGGATAACCTGATGACGACTTTTGGCATGAAGAGGACTACGAAAATCGGTTTCTGGAATGTGAGGACCTTGATGGAGAAAACCAGACTGAAACAAGTGACACGGGAGATGAAGAACTATGGACTGGATATCCTAGGATTGAGTGAAGTGAGGTGGCCAGGATTTGGTGAAATACAGACAACAGATGGAATTATTTCTCTATTCTGGGGGTGATGATGAAGAACACAGGGATGGAGTGGGGTTGCTGCTCAACAGAAATGCAAAGAGAAGCCTTATGGAGTGGAAGCCAATTTCTAGTAGGCTCATGTTTGCTAGGTTCAAGACAAAGATCAGGAATGTGATCATCATCCAATGCTATGCGCCTACAGAACAGTCGGAGCCAGAGAAGAAGGAAGAATTCTACCAAATGCTGCGAGATGTCACAAGACAAACAAGTAAGAAGGACATTCTCATTGTTATGGGAGACTTCAACGCGAAGGTGGGCTCAAACAATGAGGGGTTGGAGCAGATCATGGGTAAACATGGCCTTGGGGAGATGAATGACAATGGGGAGAAATTTACGGAATATTGCGCCAGTCAGGATTTGGTGATGGGTGGCACGATATTTCCTCATAGGCGGTGCCACAAGGTCACCTGGGTGTCTCCTGATCAAGTCACAGAAAATCAAATTGATCACATCGCGGTGAGCAGGAGGTTCAGAAGAAGCTTGGAAGATGTTAGGAACAAGAGAGGAGCGGACGTTGGTAGTGACCATCATCTTGTGGTTGCTAACTTCCGCATGAAGATCGTCGTAGTCCGCCGAAAGTTTAACACTCGGCACAACAAGTTTGATGTGGGCAAGCTTAAGAACCAGCAGAGATTGGAACAATTTAAACTGGAGCTCAGAAATAAATTCCAGGTGTTGGACTCCGAGACAGAGAAGGACGTGGAGACTGTGTGGAGCGAGGTAAAGAATATCTTCGTGGAAACCAGTGAGATGCAGCTCGGGTACAAGAACTACCTGCGGAAAGAATGGATATCCGATCAGACCTGGGACAAGATAAATTATAGGAAGGAGATTAAGGCCAAGCTCAACACCTGCAAGACTAGGCAGCAGAAGGCTCTCACACAAGCAAAGTATTCAACAGCAAACAGGGAGGTAAAGAGGAGTGTACGGAAGGATCATAGGAGGTGGATTGATGAGCAGGCGGAGAAAGCAGAAGAAGCGGCAAGAAGGGGGGACGTTAAGGAGCTCTATGGCATCACAAAGATGCTTTCGAAGAAAGGTTTTAATAAAACTAGGCCTGTGAAGAGCAAGACGGGCGAGATCCTCAGGACGTGTGAACAGCAGCTGACAAGATGGAGAGAACACTTTGCGGAGGTTCTTAATAGAGATAGAGGACCAGAAAGTAAGCAGCGAGGAGAAGATGAAGAGAAAGCAGAAAGTGACCCAAGCATCAGCCTCGACTCCCCAACTCGGGGCGAAATACGGACAGCGTTGAAGCAGATGAAATGCGGGAAGGCACCAGGTCTGGATAATATCCCAGCGGAAGTACTGAAAGCAGACCTGGATATTACGATTGATCTGCTGCACCCGCTGTTAGAGAAGATCTGGAAGGAGGAGAAAATACCAACCGATTGGAAGAAGGGGTTGATAGTCAAGTTGCCGAAGAAAGGGGACACCACAAACTGTAACAACTGGAGGGGTATCACCTTGCTGTCCATTCCAAGCAAAGTGCTGGCGAGAGTCATCCTGAATCGTATAAAAGACTGCGTAGAAAAAAGGCTTCGGAAGGAACAGGCTGGATTTCGACATCATCGCAGCTGTGTGGATCTCATCAACACCCTCCGAATTATTCTGGAGCAGAGTGTGGAGTGGCGGAATACCCTTTACCTCACATTTGTTGACTTCGAGAAAGCCTTCGACTCCGTAAATCAAAGAATCATGTGGAAGACCCTCGAGGAATATAAAATTCCAACAAAGATCATCAGAATCATGGAAGAGATGTACGAAGGGTATGAGTGCCAGGTTCTTCACGAAGGCAAATTAACAGAAAAGATAAAGGTCAGTTCCGGAGTGAGACAGGGGTGTGTCCTTTCCCCCACTCTGTTCCTGTTGGTCCTGGATAGTGTGATGAAGAAGGTAATGGGAGGACGGAAGAGGGGTATTCAGTGGGGTATAAATGACAGGCTTGAAGATCTGGATTTCGCAGACGACATTTGTCTTATGGCACAACGGTACCGAGACATAGAAGATAAGCTGGGGAGGTTGCAGAGAGAAGCAGAACGTGCAGGATTGATGATCAACACCAACAAGACCAAAGAGATGAGAATAAATTCGGACATCACGACTAGTTTGACAGTCAACGGAAAGGACATTGAGCGAGTTGAGTCCTTCCTCTACCTTGGAAGTATAGTCACAAATGATGGGGGAGCAGAGGAAGATGTTCGAAGCCGTATCAGGAAGGCAAATGGTGCCTTTGTCCAGCTCTACCCCATCTGGAGAAATGGAAACATTTCCATGAAGACCAAGCTCCGCCTTTTCAATAGCAACGTAAAGTCGATTCTTCTCTACGGCTGTGAAACATGGAAAGTCACAAAACCGATCAACAACCAGCTACAGGTGTTCATTAACAGATGTCTGCGTCGCATCATGAATGTGAGGTGGCCGGACATAATCTCAAATGAAGATCTTTGGACCATCACCAATCAACAACCGATTAGCATCCAGATCAAAGAGAGGAAATGGCGCTGGATTGGTCACACACTAAGGAAGCCGGACGGAGCTATTGAGAAGGCGGCGCTAGACTGGAATCCTCAAGGCGCCAGGAAGCGAGGTCGACCTAAGAAGACATGGAAGAGGACGATCGAAAATGAAATTGCAGAGGTGAACAAGAACTGGAGTCAAGTGAAGAGAATGGCCAGGAACCGTACTGCGTGGAGAAATTTCGCCAAGGCCCTATGCTCCGGAAGGAGCGGCAGGAATTAAGTAAGTAAGTATGATTCTGCATACCAGCGGGTATTGCTAAGTTTATTATTATGGATATTAGACATGAATTTGTTTCATGGTGGATTTATTGTTGGAATTGAGCCTGTGAGAGGCAAGTTTTTTTGATTTCTATGGAAATCTATGTCATCGAGTAATTGTTTAATAGATCCTTGTAATAGGATGTATGATCAGCTGTTTGGTCACAGACATTTTATACCTCAATGCTATACTCACTCTAAGCATTAAAATGTGTTGAAATTATTCCAGATGGATAGTTTATCTTAGATGAAATTAATATAAATGCCTACATCATTGATTAATTAATTATGTTGAAATAATTTACATGGATGAGTGAGTTAAAAACTTTCAATTAGCTTTATCGCTTGTTGGATTTAAATATGATTACGACAAATTTGAAACAATATAATATGAATTTAAATTTTGAATTGCTAGGTTGCAACAAGCCAAGTCAAAGAAATAGAAACAAGTCATTGATAAAATAATGTTGTCCAAGAGAACACTGATTGAAAAATATTAATCCATGATTAATGGAATGAAAATGCATACGTGATGCAGTAATGTAAATTATAATTGTTGTATATAGCTGAAACTTTGATATTTGATTATGTTGTATATATTACACTTAAGCGAATGAACTATAACATATTTTAGGACGTGCGATAACCTAATATAGTTTGTTTGGGTTTGCTCATAATGTGAAAGGCTATTTAGATTTTTATTTTAACGTGTCAGGTTGGACACAAGTATCTGGTTGATTCTCCGATCATATTACCCTTTGGGAAGGGTATATTTGAGCATTCTTTTGAAGGCTGAAATTTATTTTCTTGTTTATTGTTCACCTTTTCTGAATAAATAACTTTTAGTTAAAAGTATACATGGCGTGATGTTTTAGAGAGGTGGTGGAAGGGTGTATTAGGAAGGCCATCTCTGGGTATTTCGGGGTATTCCACGCCTCCGAGATGTTCTTTCATTGGAATTTCATGTTCTCTGAGCTTCTTTTGCTTTTGTGGCCATGGTCTTTCGTAATGCTCCCTTGTTAGGTGTATTTGTGCCCTATTATCCCATTCACTTGTGAGTAGAACCTGGGGGTTTTTCTAGCCGGGGATTTTCAGGTTCTACGATCCGGCAATCTTCATAGGATGCAGCAGGTAATGGTAGGTAATTACGGGTACAGTACGTTGCCTTAGTGAATATCAGTAAAGAGATTACGCCTTACGAAAACCTAACGATGTAGATGATGTGCATCGCCTTCTGCTGAAAGATAACAAATCGCTAGTTTATGATTCAGTAATTCCAAAGAAATTTGAGACTCTGATACTGAAGACAAAGTTGAAACAAGATCCGAAGACTCTAATACTGACCATGATGTTGATCAGGAGGACGGTAACGGAAGCGAATAATTGGATGGTCGTTTATTCTATTGGCAGGTTGGCCATTATTATTATTATTATTATATGTTCGTCTCATTCTTGGCTATCACCGTGGAGGCCCGTGTTCGATTGCCAGGTCTGCCAAGAAATGTAATTCTGGTCTGAGGGCTGGAACTGTGTTCACTCAGTCTCGTGAGGCTAAACTGATATGAGGCGCGTTCGATTCCTACCTCAACTATCCTGGAAGTGGTTTTCCGTGGTTTCCCACTTCTACTCCAGGCAAATACTGGGATGGTACCTAACTGAAGGCCACGACCGCTTCCTACCCAAATCCTACCTCAATTCCAAATACACATACTACTACAGACATCATAATGACACAGGTTATCAGACAAATTCTACACACACCCAAAAGCACAGGGGGCTACATGACCACAATGTCACAAAGTCCCTAAAGAATCAACAACTATTATTATTTTAGGCCTATTATTTTTAAGACGGATTATATATTTTTTCGTGTTAGGTAAGGATGGCACGAAGTAGAACAATTAACCATGGAAGGCTGCCTTCATTCCGTATCCTACTGGGCGCCTTTCGGGATTTAACTCAGTGAATAGATATTTCGGTAAATGTTGAAAAATGTGAGGTACTGATACTGGTTTTAATTTCTACTTCACGGGAGGAAGTTCACGTTCTCACAGTTCACTACGAAACAGACGCCTTTATAATGATTAAATCTTCCGAAAAAGGCACGTCACAGATTCTACTTTATTCGAAGAAGAATCCATTGCAGGTTCCGTGTTGACGTTTAGAATTGAATATAACAAGTTACAAAGTTTCCGCTTAATCAACACACATTTCATTTTAAGTTAGCGTCTCATGGGTACATGTTTCGGAATTTCTGTTAATTCCTTCTTCAGCCCTTTACATTTATATTAGGAAACACCATTACTCAGACAAACTTGACCTCGTCAATGTCGAAACATATAATACACTGATATTAAAACTCTATAAAAAAACTGTTAAAAAATTAAAACATGACAAACTTATGAACAATTAAAACATTCCTACTGTTTACAGCAACTTAAATATGTAATCGCTATTATGAACATTCTTGCTTAGTGTGCGATGGTTAAAATGCACAGTCATAAATCACTTGTGTGTCAAGAAAAACAATGAGCATTTTGTTAGTGTCCATGACCCAATAGCTTGCAATATTGGTGGGTACAATGATGACGAAGTGGAAACTTTGATTCCAGCACTTTGTTTGAAAGTGCGCTGGCATGTGGCTATAGATGTGGTGTTGGCTCCATGAAATCAGGGACCACTCGTTCGACTAATTGACTTTGAAATTTGCATTGACCCATTAAGTGGATGTGCTATCTTGTACTATCAGCTCCACGGAAGTGGGAACGATTTGAAATGCAATGCGCCTATGACATGATATAGTGCTGGGTGATCGGCTCATACACCGACGTGAATGCTAGTGCAATGCGATATAGGTAGGTCAGCTGCTGACTGCTCGCAGTACAAGTAGATCAGTTGTATACACACCGGACCACAAGCAGCATGGCTATGAAAAGGCATCCCTATGAAAAAAAGTACACATCATAAAATTACACAAGTAAAAAACCTCTACTCCCACATTTTCCCCCTTTCACCTCATAATATACACCACATAGAAAAGCCCTTAGACACGTGTCTGCTTTAAAAAAAAATCATTAGTTAATATGCCTAGTATCACATCCCCAAATGAAACCACTCGTGAGATATTGTTATTGAATGAAATGCAGGTTCAACCCCCTTAACACCTCTTTAGAAATTGAATATCCAAAAATTCTTCCTTAGTAGACGTTTTGACATACAACAAACATATCCCCAAATTTAATGTTTCTAACTTTAATAGTTTTGGCTGGTCGATGATCGTTGGCGACAATACTCAATATCACGGAACGGACACTGCACTGATACTGACACACAAATTACGATTGCCTGTAGGGGCGAAGTACAGTGGGGACTTCGTGTGCCCCGGGACCGTTACGGTAGCTGTGAAGGTCCTACAGGAACCCTGAAAAGTGATGGCTAACGGGGCTCTGGTGAAGCTACGATTGGCCCAGCAAGCCAGTAGTGGATGAAACCAAATGCTTTCAAAAATGGAACGAGCCTCGGACATGATGGATTTAATAGACGACGACACGGCTGTACACACGGACTAAGATTTGGAACTTTAAACCTAAGAACGCTGACGGGCAAGGTGGAGGAGATGATGGATATGATGGAAAGAAGGAAGTTGGATTTATTGGGATTGGCAGAAACAAAGTGGAAAGGGGAAGGAAGGAGAGAACTGAGAAAAGGCTATAGACTGTACTGGAGTGGGAACGAAGAGGGAAAGAGGAATGGAGTGGGAATGAAGAGGGAAAGAGGAATGGAGTGGGAACGAAGAGGGAAAGAGGAATGGAGTGGGAGTAGTAGTACGAGATGGTTTAAAAGAAGAAGTGAGGAGAATAAGTGATAGGATGATGAAAGTGAAAGTAGCACTGAGGGGAGAGACCGTAGAAATAGCGCAAGTATATGCTCCACAAGTAGGCTGCGCCTCTGAAGAGAAGGAGGAGTTTGAAGAGGAATTGCAGAAGCAGCTGGTAGGAAGAAATATGATTGTTATGGGGGATCTCAATGCCCATGTAGGAAGAGAAAGACAAGGTTATGAGAGTGTTCTAGGACCAGAGGGTTGGGGCGGAAGAAATGAGGAAGGAAAGAGACTGTTGGACTTCTGCCAGAGGAACAGCCTGCTAGTTGGGAACTCCTGGTTTAAGAAAAGAGAGCCACACAATCACATGGTACAGTGATGACTTGACCAGGAAGTCTGTGGTCGACTATATACTGTATGAGAAAGAACTAAATAAGAACATCACGGACATCAAGGTTATACCATTGGAGAACCTGGATAGCGACCATCGATTGCTGGTAATGAACCTGAGAGGGAGTAAGGAGAAGAAAGGGACTGAGAACCAGGAGAGACGTATAAGGATATGGAAACTGAAAGAAGGGGATAGAAGGGTCGAGTACCTCAAAATGGTAAAGGAAGGAATTCCAACAGATGAAGAAAGAGGAGTGGAAGAGGAATGGGCTAGATTTAAGACGACACTAGTAGGTGCAGCAGAAGCAGTATGTGGGAGGACAAGTAGTAAGAAGAGGTGGAAGGAAACACCATGGTGGAATGAGAAGACAAAAGATATAGTAAGGGAAAAGAATAGAGCCTTTAGGAGGTGGTATCAAAATAGGACGGTAGAGACAAGGGAATAGTACCAGGAAAGAAAGAAGGAGGCGAAGAGAGTAGTGGCTGAGGAGAGAAGAAAGTGGATGGAAGAGTGGACAAAGATGATGAAGGAGGTTAGTGAAGGTACAAAAAAGGTCCTGTATGGGATGGTAAAAAATTAGAGGCGGAAGGATCCTACGGATTATGTTAAAATGGTGAACAAAAGGGGATAGAAAATAGGGAAGAACTGAAGAAAATGTGGAAAGAATATTTTGAAGAACTTATGAACCCAAATGGAAAAGATGGTGAGGAGGAAGAAATCGGGGAAGAGGAAGAGAACTGCAAACAGAAAAGGACTTCACATGGAAAGAAGTGGAAGATGCAGTGAACAAGATGAAAGGAGGGAAGGCACCGGGTGTGGATTAGTTGAGTGTGGAGATGGTGAGAGCAGCAGGAGAGGTGGGGATACAGTGATTGTACCGAGTGATGAGGACAGCATGGAAGGAAAGGAAGACCCCAGAGGACTGGATAAAAGGAATAATTGTCTCGATCTTCAAGAATGGCAGTAGAACAGATTGCAGAAACTATCGGGGAATAACACTGATGAGTCATTGTCCAAAGATCTTCGAGAAAGTTTTGGAAAAGAGAATTAGGACAAGGATAGAAGGAGGGATGAGGGAAGAACAACATGGCTTCAGAGCAGGAAGGTCCACAGTGGATTTGATTTTTGCTGTAAGGCAGTTACAAGAACAGCACTATGAGTATGGAACAGATCTACTGATGGCCTTCCTGGACATTGAGAAAGCATATGACAGTGTATGCAGAAACAAAGTATGGAAGTCCCTGGAGGATAGAGGAGTAGAGAAATGGACTATAAAGAGGATAAAGGAGATGTATAAAGGAAGCGTGAGCTGTGTGAAAGCGGGAGGAGAGAGATCAGACTGGTTGGAACAGAGAAACGGCCAGAAACAGGGAAGTGCACTGTCACCGTTACTATTCATTGTGCTGATGGATGACATAATGACCCGAGTGGCACAAGTAATTGGGGAAGGAAAGATGAAAGCAATGGTGTTTTTCAGATGATTTGATGATTTGGGGAAACAAGGAGGAGGAGGTACAGGAACAGTTGGACATGTGGGAAGGAATAATACAAGGATATGGGATGAAATTTAGCATAAATAAGAGTGAGATGGTGACCACAACAAGGAAGAAGGAAAGAACCACAACGGGAATAACAATTGGTGGGGAACAGCTGAAGAAAGTGGAGAGTTTCAAGTATCTGGGAAGCCTGATACAAGATAATGGAAGAAACGATAGAGAAATAAATGAGCGGGGGAGGCAGGCAGAAGCATTCCGGAGGAGTGTGAGAAGCATGTTATGGAGCAAGGATGTCCCTCAGAACAGCAAAAAGATCATATATCGGACGTACTATGTCCCTATCCCGACGTATGCCTCGGAGACCTGGGTTATGAAAGGAAGGGAGAAGAGCAAAATACAGGCCAGTGAGATGAGGTTCTTGAGAAGCAGTATTGGAGCTACAAAGATGGACAGAATAAGAAATGAGAGGACCAGAGAATTAATGAAGGAGGAACCATTACAGGATGGTATAGAGAAATCTAGACTTAGATGGTATGGACATGTAAAACGAATGGAGGAGAAGAGGATACCCAGGAGAGTACACGAGACGAAGTGGGAAGGAAAGAGACCGAGACAGGTGGCTGAAGGGGGTGGAAGAAAGCGTGAAGAAGAGAGGAGAAGACTGGACAAGGGTGGAGGCTGAGAGATGGTGGGAAGACAGAAGACGTTGGAGAGGCTTGTGTTCCAAACAGACCCGGCCAGTGGCTGGAAACTGTGCAAGATGATGATGATGACACTAAGCAAAAATGTTCATAATAGCGATTACATATTTAAGTTGCTGTAAACAGTAGGAATGTTTTAATTGTTCATAAGTTTGTCATGTTTTAATTTTTTAATAGTTTTTTATAGGGTTTTAATATCAGTGTATTATATGTTTCGACATAGACGAGGTCAATTTTGTCCTGTGTAATGGTGTTTCCTAATATAAATGTATAGGGCTGAAGAAGAAATTAACAGAAATTCCGAAACATGTACCCAAAACCAATGAGACGCTAACTTAAAATTAAATGTGTGTTGATTAGGCGGAAACTTTGTAACTTGTTATAATCAACAGATTCTACTTTCGATCGACAGCTTATCTTTATGCGGAATTACTCTCGCCCATTTCGCAAACAGATTTGCTTTCGTAACTCGATTTACATTCAGGAACGAAACTGTACGACATTTCCCCGAAAGGGATGAAGTTGTTTACACAAACAAAACACTGCATAGACATTCGTAAACTATTACAAAAAAACAAATTCCCTCACATAATAAGACTTCTCGCGTACAGAATATCACAGTACTAACCTCGTGGGCTACTTGTCACACGTGCTTAAGGTTCGGAACGACTTTCGCGCCACACACTGGTTGGACCATGAACTACAATGCTTAAGGAGTGGAGTGATGACACTGTTTATTTCTATTCGTCATGCCCAGAGGGTAGCTTGCATATCGAATTTCGTTGTTCCTTGAAGCACAATGAAAGCCGAGGAGGTTAGATATCTAAGCTCCTTGAACACTATAGCGTTTTCTAGTAGAGAAATGAGGAACTTTGTGTTGGCGGAAACTCCCGAGATTAATTTTGCCATTATGAACACGGCCTACTAAATTCAAATGGGTTTCTCGTCATGCCAACATCATAGGACATGTCCGTCGTAATTTTTCCCCCCTTTAAAAAAAATCACTTACCACGGCCAGGAGCGAACCTGCAAGCTTGGGGGTTAGTAGACCGACACGCTAACCACTCGCCCACCGTGGCAAGCTAGATAATGCAGTGAAGTCCTTCTCTAAATGACGGAACCTCACAGAGGACCGGTTACAATGAGTCATGGCCAGATTTATAGCATGTAGCGATTACATCAGTGGGTCGGGAAGCTCTGGATGCTGACATCACATTGATTACATACGCAGCCGCCAAGATACCTTAGTTGAGATAATTAAGACTTGTGGTGAAGTACTGTAGGCTATCTCGTATCCTGTGAACATGGCTTGGTATAGAACAAAACAACGAATATCCTAGTTGAAACTTATCTTCTCAAGAAGAAGTCTTAAGAGTAAATGTGATCGGATGTTTCAGCGTCATGTGATTTTTACTTGTGGGGAAACTTCCAACAAAAGTATACAGAAACAATCTGTGTACTCTGGAAGCTCTCGAGAACGAAACGACTGCACAATAAGAAATATCAGCGAGGATGAATTACAGCAGGTGTACCAAAACTTCCTACGTTCGTGCAAAATGTGTTTAGAAAATGAAGGACAGCATTTCCAGCAACTACTTTGAAATTCATGTAAGTGAAAATCCACAGCCTGCTTCCAGTCGACAGACCGGGTCAGGGAATGGAATGAATGAAGCCCCCATCTAGCGGCGAGAATATGAACTGTGCCGGCTACCGAAGCCTGTCGCACTGAAGGAGGACGCTGTTCTTAAGCTAATACAGTGCTGCAACTGTAGTGCAGCATAAAGGATCTCTGTAGCTTATAGGGTCTCCCGCCCAGCCAAGGCCAAAGAATGTCTGTCTGTTGACTTTTTTCTGTGGTTCTATTTCGGGCTATAAAACTGGTGAGATTTCTTAAGGGAAACACATTCTTGTGTTCTACAGCAATTCTAAATATTCTACAGGTATCCGTGTTTCTTCATAACCAAAATTGTGGATGTAATCCCCATAGTGTTCTCTCCAGATATATTCCAATATGAAAAAATACACATTTTATTCACACTTACGTTAAACAAAAAAAATCTTAACCTCTAAACTAACAGTGATGTTTTCAAAATAAATTTACAGAATGTTTCTCGGAACATGTTCCAGGTCCTTGTAAAAATTTGTATGCCTGAGACCAAAAGTATAAGGACAGGAATAATAATCATGAAATTTGCGGGTGTCCATAAACTTTTGGTAGGACCTGTTATCTGGATTCCGACATGGTCCGTATTGACATTGAAGTTATATACACAAATGTGGTAAAATTTCTGTCTATCAATACTCAAATTTAAATACAAATGTCACTTACGTTAAGTGGGACATGTTTCAGGGCTCCACTGCTCCCTTCATCAGCCACTTGTGCATCTCAAACTGTGTAGTCGTCCGTGCTCAAAATATACATTATAAATAAAATCACATGATATTGTTGCATTTAAAATGTCTCCTTCCACTCATATTAACTTTAAGAAACCAACATTTAAACAACACTGCTAAAATAAATATGCATCTTAAAAACTTAATCTATTGACATTTGATCATTCGTCTGTCAATATCCACGTTAAAATATTTAAAATTTAAAAACTATGTGCTCATCATTGTAACAAAACTTGTTTAGGTTATAGAATCTGCATCTAGTTTTTAGTGTTGTTTGGTTGGTAGTAATTATTTCTTTTAAATTTTTATCGGGTTGCCAGCCATGGCCACTTATTGGTAGGCCACCGCAGAGAATCTTGTGTCTTGAGATTCTTTGGTGGTGGTCAGCCAGTGGGTGGACCAGGTAACTTGGGCAGGTGGCATAGGTTTTCTTTGACATGGCTAGGTTGCCATGGGAATGAAGTGTTGATATGTAGGATGCCAGGCAAGATGGATGCTGTTTTTGATGAAAGTGATGTTGGAAATTGGTTTTGGGGGAAATTATTGAGGGTGGATTGTGTTGCTGCCATTGAGGATGGAAGCCTGTGTTGATGTTAAAAAGAGGTACTGGTATTGCTAGTTTTGATTGCCAGAGAACAACCCATTGGAAGCTTACTATTATTAATAAATGTGTGTTTTTAATGAAGTTGGTGTACTGTCTTGTGAGATTCAGGTTAACTAGTATATAGCCCCACTACCTCAGGTGGCTAGCTTGGAGTCTGATTATATAAATATTACAAGTGTCCCCCAACGTAGTGTAACTTAAATAAAACTTGCCAACTCAGGGTATAGGGACTATAATACTAGCTTTAAATCAATCCACAAAGACAGTACACCAACTTCTCAATTCACACACAATTTATTAATAAAAGGCAAGCTTCCATTACCTGCATTTCTGGCAAATCAAACTAACAATTCCTTGTTTGCCAACATATAAGCAAGCTTCAATTATCCTTGAATGGCACCCCACACAAAATCAACACTTCCAATCATTCATTCCCCTTGTGCAAATAACTGGCTCCCATTCAGCATCAATTATCAATACCATTCCCCATTGTGCATCAACTGGCTCCCATTCAGCATCAATTCAACTAGCTTCACATTTTGCCTGGCAATTCCCAACAAAAATCAACATCATTCTAATCATTCATAAAACCAACTAGCTTCAAATCAGCCTCCCTGGCAGCATCCATCTTGCCTGCTCTACTACCTATCAACAGCTGATTCCCATGGCAACCTTGCCCTAAGATCAAGGAACCCATGCCAATTAGCCATGGCCACCTGGTCCAGCCACCGGCTGACCACCATCAAAGAATCTCAAGGCAGAGCACACAAGATTCTCCATGGCGGCCTACCAACAAGTGTCCATGGCTGGCAACCCGATAAAACAAAACAAAAAAAAATACCAACAAAACAAAAAGCAGTGTCTGTAACCTACTGAAAAGTTCGGTTACAGTAGGGACAGTATCATAAAACATTACATCATAGTGTGATAAAATTGGTCAGTTCAACTGTTGTTCTTGTTATCTATCTTCACTGAACTTTCAGCAGTAAACAGTCCTTGGTGTTTAATGTACAAAATTGGTAACTATTGTTTATTCACGTGCAGGTTTGTCCAGTTCGAAAATTTCGCCTAGTGATCCCATTTTCCACCATGGTCCGTACATACAAGATTAAATGTACACAATAGTTACCAATTTTGTACATTAAGCACCACAGGTGGAAAGACTGTTAATTGCTGAAAGTTCAGTGAAGATGGATAACAAGAACAACAGTTGAACTGACCAATTTTATCACACTATGATGAGCACAGCAGAGCAGCAGGAGGGGTGGGGATACAATGGTTATACCGAGTGATGAAGACAGCATGGAAGGAAAGGAAGACCCCAGAGGACTGGAAAAAGGGAATAATTGTCCCGATCTTCAAGAAAGGTAGTAGAACAGAATGCAGAAACAGTCGGCGAATAACACTGAAGAGTCATTGTGCAAAGATGTTTGAGAAAGTTTTGGAAGGAAGGAAGGAAGCTTGTAGTTTAACGTGACCGTTAATCTTGAGATCATGAGCCACGGGACCTCCTTTTTACGTGGAATCCAAACCACAGGACATGGCATTTCACTTCGAAAATCTCACATGCATTGACCTGGATTCGAACCAGGACCGCCTTGGTGAGAGGCATACAGCTAGACCGCTGAGTCACCACGCCCCGAAAGTTTTGGAAAAGAGAATTAGGACATACTACATCCCAATTCTAACTTACGGAGTAGAAACATGCACCCTGTCCAGAAGAGAAGAAAGTAGGATTCAGGCATCCGAAATGAAGTTTATAAGAACAATGCTTCAAAGGACAAGGAGAGACAAACTAAGGAACGAAACAAACAGGACAGAGGCTGGCATAGATATCAGTGCTACAAAATATTTGCAGAAGCAACGATTAGGATGGTATGGGCATCTTCAAAGAATGGGAGATGAGAGGACACCAAAAGCTTATTTCAACTAGATTATCCCAGGAAAAAGACCAGTAGGAAGACCAAAGAAGAAATGGTTGGACCAAATCCAGGATGATCTTGAAGACAAAGGGCTAGACTGGAGAAGGACCCATGAAGACCAACTATTCATGGACAGGAAAAGGTGGCGAGGGCTCGTTAACAGCACCCGGGCGACTGGAGCTGGAATTTGATGATGATGATGATGAATTAGGACAAGGATAGAAGGAGGGATGAGGGAAGAACAACATGGCTTCAGAGCAGGAAGGTTCACAGTGGTTTTGATTTTTGCTGTAAGGCAGTTACAAGAACAGCACTATGAGTATGGAACAGATCTACTGATGGCCTTCCTGGACATTGAGAAAGCATATGACATTGTATGCAGAAACAACGTATGGAAGTCCCTGGATGACAGAGGAGTAGAAAAATGGACTATACGGAGGATAATGGAGATGTACAAGGGAAGCGTGAGCTGTGTGAAAGTGGGAGGAGAGAGATCGGACTGGTTGGAACAGAGAAACGGCCTGAAACAAGGAAATGCACTGTCACCGTTACTTTTCATTGTGGTGATGGATGACATAATGACCCGAGTGGCACAAGTAGGAGGAAGTACAGGAGCAGTTGGACGTGTGGGAAGGAATAATACAAGGTTATGGGATGAAATTTAGCATAAATAAGAGCGAGATGGTGATCACAACAAGGAAGAAGGAAAGAACCACAACGGGAATAACAATGGGTGGGGAACAGCTGAAGAAAGTGGAGAGTTTCAAGTATCTGGGAAGCCTGATACAAGATAATGGAAGAAACAATAGAGAAATAAATGAGCAGGGGAGACGAGTAGAAGCATTCCGGACAAGTGTGAGAAGCATGATATGGAGCAAGGATGTCCCACAGAACTGCAAAAAGGTCATATATCGGACGTACTATGTCCCTATCCTGACGTATGTCTCGGACACCTGGGTTATGAAAGGAAGGGAGAAGAGCAAAATACAGGCCAGTGAGATGAGGTTCGTGAGGATCAGTATTGGAGCTACGAAGATGGACAGAATAAGAAATGAGAGGACCAGAGAATTAATGAAGGAGGAACCATTACAGGATTAGATGGTATGGAAATGTAAAACGAATGGAGGAGAAGAGGATACCCAGGAGGATACACGCGACGAAGTTGAAAGGAAAGAGACCGAGAGACAGGTGGCTGAAGGGCGTGGAAGAAAGCGTGAAGAGGAGAGGAGAAGACTGGACAAGGGTGGAGGCTGAGAGATGGTGGGAAGACAGAAGACGTTGGAGAGGCTTGTGTTCCAAACAGACCCGGCCAGTGGCTGGAAACTGTGCATGATGATGATGATGATGAGCACATAGTTTTTAAATTTTAAATATTTTAATATGGATATTGATAGACGAATGATAAAATTTCAATAGATTAAGTTTTTAAGATATCGTATTATGCATGCATATTTATTTTAGCAGTGGTGTTTAAATGTTTGTTTCTAAAAGTTAATATCAATGGAAGGAGACATTTTTAAGTCAACAATTATGTGATTTTATTTATAATGTATATTTTGAGCACGGACGACTACACGGTTTGAGATGCACGAGTAAATATGTTCATAACGTCAAACTATTATTTTTTATTTATATATACTTAGATATATTATTAATTTCAGCCAAGTTCTTTCTTACCCATGCAGCTGGGATTTTGTTTACTTCATGTCACTAGTCTACTGTGGACCTAGATTTATGACTCTTCTCCACTCCCTGACGGCCATTCTACTCGGCTCAAGAGAGGGTGGGACCAAAACTTTAACTGTCTGTCACGGTGAGATCCTAATTAACTCTCCCTTGTGAGTTTCTACAATGGCATAGTCTCTACGACTGTCTGTCACACATCATTATTATTATTATTATTATTATTACCACTACGATCCTATGGAGATGTTTTATTACATATTATAACTCCAATATTTTTCACTATTCGAATCAAAGGGATTCGATATATTTTATGTTAACTTGCGAGGTGACTAAAGGGATGAGACCATTTCCTTATTTCGTTAAGACAGATTTTAAACCGTGGCGAGTGTAAATTACTCTGAGTGACACGCACAGCGGGGGTTCTCTGGAAGTAAGCGAACAATGGACGACTTGCTACAACAGTTTTCAAGTGTCAAAGAGGGT
The DNA here is from genome assembly GCA_946902985.2 of Meconema thalassinum. Taxonomy (NCBI): domain Eukaryota; kingdom Metazoa; phylum Arthropoda; class Insecta; order Orthoptera; family Tettigoniidae; genus Meconema; species Meconema thalassinum. The sequence continues at coordinate 200,764,972 of OX336395.1, forward strand.
GTCGAACAATGTAGCTATCTGGCCTCAAGGTGTGCCTTTACCAACTGAAGAGGATTTTAACACATGTTTTCTAAGAAGGGCTCGTGGTCTACTGGAAGGTATCTCCGAGACGGAAGACCATAGCAACGTTATTTTGATTGGTTGAGGAAGGTTTATTTTCTGCAGGAGTAGGAGGAGAGAGATATGGTACTAGAGGGCTTGCGCGGTCAAGGAGGACACTCACTCACTACTGTGAATCTTATTCGGAATTAAGTAATTCATTAAGACCGTCTAAAGTTTGGAACTTGATTGTGCATATAAGACATATTACTTCGTCTTTCAATGCAATAACGACAATGGTTGTGTTTTTGGCCAAAATCGGTAAAGTGATTTATGGAGTTAGCACTTCGTCAATGACCAAGCTAGCAGCTAAATCTATATCATCGCTGCTCAGTAAATATAATTAATGGAACTTATCTGCTGGGATCCTTCAAGACGTCATTCCAAGAGATGAATCAACGCCCCAGGAAACAACTACAAGTCTTAATTATGGAGACGTATTCCTTGGACACGCAACCTCGGTAAGCTAGGCTGACATATATTACTCAAAATCTCTACTTGAACATTTCTGGCAAGTAACTTCACAGTTTTGGAAATAACGTTAAATTTAATATCGGTCTCATCACTTTTCTCATGCCTTAGGTTAACATAACTTCAGTAAAGTATTTATTTATTATTATTATTAACTTTTCGTATTTTGTTTTTGTGTAGTATTAAATTCAGTATTTTAATCCATGCCTTGCATTCCTTTTTCAGTAGTTAGAAGTACATGTAAGTCATCCCTTTCCCCCAATGTAAAAACTAACTGGTTGATTACTTTGGTTTCGCCACGGGCTGGGAGAAAGAGGTCTCAGGTGCTCCACTGATGCTCATTTATCATTATTTGTGTTCTTACTAGTTTCTTTTATTGGTCTTCAACACTCTGTTGCGACCATGGTGCCCGACATTTCATTTTGAGAGCACTACTGAAGGTAAGTCCACAATACCAATGTGTATTAACATGTGTCTCATTTCATTTCATGACCTATTACATTTATCATCCAACAGTAAGCAAACCACCATCCTAAAAAACATTACACAAGTAGCTGATGAAGGGAGCAGTGGAGCCCCAAAACATGTCCCACGTAATGTAAATGACATTTGTATTTAAATTTGAGTATTGATAGACGGAAATTTTACCACATTTGTGTATATAAGGACCTGTAAGTCGTGATCTAAAAAGGAACAGTGGGTGGAATATAGATAAAGCCCTGAGCGGATGCGGATATCCTAAAAAATTTTCATCATGCGGATATAGTTTGCATGGCTGTGCGGATAGTTTTTAGAATACAATCCGAACTTGTTTAATATCATTACTAGGACCCGGATGTTTATGACATATACAATTTTCAAAAGAAAATATGTATTGCCCGTTGAGCCATTATATATTTAAACACAAATTGTGCTAAATGTTCCGGCATAACTCATCAAAATAACAGTGTTTCGCCCCGGTGTGCTATTGGGCTCTTCAGTTGGTTAAAGCACACCTCACCAAGACACTGTCAAGTACACACTGGGAAGGCCATTGCAAGACTTATTTTGTTGAGTTATGCCGGAACATTTAGCACAATTTGTGTTTAAATATATAATGGCTCAACGGGCAATACATAATTTTCTTTTGAAAAATGTATATTCAATTCCAAGGTAAGGTTATAATTGCTTTGGAGTGGAGTTTCGACTCCCATAGTGCACTGGCTTTGCTCGTGACGCAGATACACATGTATCAAATACGTCTTGCAATGGCCTTCCCAATGTGTACTTGACAGTGTCTTGGTGAGGTGTGCTTTAACCAACTGAAGAGTCCAATAGCACACCGGGGCGAAACGCTGTCATTTTGTTGAGTTATGCCGGAACATTTAGCACAATTTGTGTTTAAATATGTTTATGACATATCATATTTTATGTTTATTTTTCATGACAAATGTATGATGATTATTTAAGCTAACGTCGTTCAAATTATGTCATACTCATTAAGCATAATTAACACTCCAAACAGGAAAGGGTTGCAATTCTGCCTGTATAACATTCATTTTAAATATAAGCACATGACATACAAAGCCTAAGGGAACGACTTTTTCCTCAAATTTCTAAATCTGCTGCATTAGTAATTTATGCTTTAATTTAAAATATTATTGCAGTGCCAGTAGATTTGAATAACAAACTTGTGGATGCGTATAACAGTCGTGCGGATGCGGATAACATTTTGCTTATCCGGACTGGGCTCTAGTTATTGACAGCGGAGGAGTTAACATCCAATTTATGTGCAATAGCACATAGTGTAGTGTTATACAGTGTAGGTATTACTACTAGTGGAGTGGGGCAGTGTGGTGCAGTAGCACATAGTGTAGTGTTATACAGTGTAGGTATTACTACTAGTGGAGTGACACAGTGTGGTGCAATAGCACATAGTGTATTGTTATACAGTGTAGGTATTACTACTAGTGGAGTGACACAGTGTGGTGCAATAGCAGATAGTGTAGTGTTATACAGTGTAGGTATTACTACTAGTGGAGTGACACAGTGTGGTGCAGTAGCACATAGTGTAGTGTTATACAGTGTTGGTATTGCTACTAGTGGAGTGACACAGTGTGGTGCAATAGCACCTAGTGTAGTGTTATACAGTGTAGGTATTGCTACTAGTGTAGTGTTATACAGTGTAGGTATTGCTACTAGTGGAGTGACACAGTGTGGTGCAATAGCACCTAGTGTAGTGTTATACAGTGTTGGTATTGCTACTAGTGGAGTGACACAGTGTGGTGCAATAGCACCTAGTGTAGTGTTATACAGTGTTGGTATTGCTACTAGTGTAGTGTTATACAGTGTTGGTATTGCTACTAGTGGAGTGACACAGTGTGGTGCAATAGCACCTAGTGTAGTGTTATACAGTATTGGTATTGCTACTAGTGGAGTGACACAGTGTGGTGCAATAGCACCTAGTGTGGTGTTATACAGTGTTGGTATTGCTACTAGTGGAGTGACACAGTGTGGTGCAATAGCAACTAGTGTGGTGTTATACAGTGTTGGTATTACTACCAGTGGAGTGGGGCAGTGTGGTGCAATAGCACCTAGTGTGGTGTTATACAGTGTTGGTATTGCTACTAGTGGAGTGACACAGTGTGGTGCAATAGCACCTAGTGTAGTGTTATACAGTGTTACAGTATATATATATAGTATGATCAAGTAGGGAGTGATAGAGGAGTAACACCTCTTTAAAAAACCTTGGTCCAGCTGGCCCGGCTGGTAGTACCTTGTTAGGGTCCCTTGCCAGGGTTACGGTGAAGTCCTCAACGGTACCTGCAGTGAAAGAGGTGAACTCTGGCACAGTGTGGTTGGCGGAAGGGGCAGCCTATTGCTCAGGTTTAATAGGGCAAACTATTGTCCATAGTTATGATGGGCAGGTTTTGGCCCAACGGCAAAATGAGCGGATGAGGAGCCAATCACTCTCATGGCTCCCAACGGTCATAGAGGCGGAAGAGGCCACGCCAGACGGACTGGCTGTAAAGGCGCACCTCAGTAGTTCGTTGCAGTCTCTGTGTTCGGTCCTGCATGTCTCATTCTTTGTGAGCCGCAGGATAAGGCTCAGAGATTATAGTGTGTGGGTCTCGTCCTGGCAAGCTGAGATCCACCCTAAACAAATTCACGCCAGTGGCACTTCTTCCGAACGTCACTTTTCAAAGTCCAACGGCGATGGGATATGGACGGTGGGGGCAGGTTATGGGTGTAACTGGAAGCCCCTAGTTCGGACCTGCACGTTGGCAGCAGATGTGTGATGGTCGTCTTCCGGAGACTCTGTGACTACTCAGGAATTCGGTCCTGCATCTGTGTTTGGGCAGGCCTATTTAGGATCACCGCTGCCCACCCCACATGGGGAAGGCCCTAGAAAAGGTGGGCTAAACATCGGAAGTCACAATCTTGGTCCGGCTGGGCAACCGCACTCAGCAGGTCACCCCTCATGCGGTCGAAACTCAAAAACAGTAAAGAATCACAATTTGATTATTGGATCATGGAACATCAGAACCTTGCTTGATTTGGACAATAACATTAGACCTGAGAGAAGGTCAGCTCTCGTAACCCATGAGTTATCAAGACTCAACGTTGACATTGCTGTTCTCAGTGAAACTAGGCTGTCTGCTGAATGCAAGATTACTGAATCTGGAACAGGATATACCATCTTCTGGAAAGGAAAGGATGAGGGTGAATGTCGTATTCATGGTGTGGGCTTCGCTGTGAAGACCAAACTGGTAAATTATCACCAACTTACGCCCATTGCAATCAGCGAAAGGCTCATGACTCTCCGCATACCACTCTCAGGAGGTTCCTTTATGACACTCATCTCTGCCTATGCTCCTACCTTAGATTCTGATGATGAAGTAAAGGCTCAGTTCTATAATCAGCTAAGTGAAATCATCTCCAAGGTACCATCTGCAGATAAACTCTTGCTCCTCGGTGACTTCAATGCCAGAGTTGGGAAAGATCACAGGCTATGGAATAATGTGATGGGCAAACAGGGACTTGGAAAATGTAATCCCAATGGACTGTTGCTTCTTGGTCTTTGTGCAGAATACGAACTTTTCATTACCAACACGCAGTTCCGGCTACCTGACCGCTTCAAAACCACGTGGATGCATCCTCGTTCCAAACATTGGCACATTCTTGATTATATCATTACCCGGCAATGTGATAAGAAGGACACTCTTATTACCAGAACAGCAAGGAATATAGACGATTGTTGGACAGATCATAAACTTCTTATATGTAAGCTCAGGATATCCATCAGACCTAAACCACCTAGGAACATCAAAAATTTGCCAAGAAAGAAGTTTAATACACCCAAACTTCAGGATGAATCCATGTACAAACATTTTGGAAACAGGATCGTCACCCAGTTATCAGAAAACCCAGTAACAAATGATATTCAGCAAGAATGGGCCACATTACAGAAGATTATCACACAGTCAGCTGAGGAAACCATTGGTTTTATAGTGCGGAAAAGACAAGACTGGTTTGATGACAACAATGAGGAAATTCTGTCTCTCATCAATGCCAAAAGGAATGCCTATCTTGCCCATCTTCAAGACCCAACTTCCAACACAAAGAGAGATAAACTACTGGAACTCAAGGGTAAATGCCAGACGCAGATAAGGCAGATTAAAAATACTTGGTGGCAACAGAAGGCTCAGGAACTGCAGAGACTATCGGATGCTCGAGACTTGAGGAACTTCTATGCCGTACTCAAGGAAATATATGGACCATCTCGCTCATCATCAGGTACACTGAAAAGCGCTGGTAATTCTACTACCTTTACTGATAGTCAAGAAATCTTGGAACTCTGGAAGGAGCACTTCTCCAATCTCCTAAATCGTCCATCAGAAGCTGCTGAAGACTTCCTCTGTGATGTGCCGCAACAACCTGAACAACTGTGGTTGGCAGTACCTCCTACTTATCATGAATTCAGTGCAGCTCTCACCCAATTGAAACCCAGAAAAGCACCTGGCCCAGATAACATCCCTCTGGAACTAATTCAAGCCGGAGGTCATTCCCTCAAAACAAGAATTTTCATCCTTATCCTCAGAATATGGGAATCAAGAAAGGTACCTGGAGACCTAAAGAATGCCACTATCGTCACTATCTTTAAAAAGGGTGATCGCAGTGTTTGTGGCAATTACCGTGGTATATCACTGCTATCAATTGTGGGGAAGATTCTTGCAAGAATTCTACTTAACCGCCTCAAGGTTATCTCTGAGAGGATCCTCCCAGAGTCACAATGCGGATTTAGAACTTCCAGAAGCACAATTGACTTGATTTTCTGTGTGAGACAGCTACAAGAAAAATGTAGAGAACAACAGAATCCACTCTTCTTAGTCTTTTATGACTTGGAAAAGGCATTTGATTCGGTTCCAAGACCAGCCATGTGGGCAGGGCTGAAGCTGTTTGGTTGCCCTCAGCGTTTTGTAGATCTAATCAAAGCTCTCCATGATGGCATGACAGGTCAGGTTTGCCATCAGAATAAGATGTCCGATGAATTTCCCATTACCCATGGACTGAAACAAGGATGTGTACTGGCTCCAACGCTTTTTGCGCTGTACTTGGCTGCAATGCTTTATGATTCACCCACAAACATCCCAGGTGTGGAGATCAAGTATCGTTTTGATGGAGGGCTTTTCAACCTAACTCATCTCCGCTCCTTGAGGAAAACTCAGGTTACTAAGGTTACTAACATGTTGTATGCAGATGATGCTGCGTCACCAACTCTCACACCAGAAGAGCTGCAAGAGTCAGTTAACGGTTACAAAAGTGCATGTGATCGCTTTGGTCTTACCATAAATGTCAATAAGACTAAAGTCTTGGCACAACCTTCACCAGGCACACCTCTTCCTCAGTTCAATATCTCCATTTCAAATTTGCCATTAGAACAGGTTGACCACTTCTCGTACCTGGGCAGTACCATTTCTGTGAGCTGTACCTGTGAGCAGGATGTGGATAAGAGAATTGGCGCAGCCCATGCAGCATATGGACGATTAGCGCACCGGGTCTTCATGAATAAAGATCTATCCATGAGTACAAAGCTTATGGTGTACAAAGCAGTAGTCATTTCTACATTGTTGTATGGCTGTGAAACGTGGACCCTTTACCGACGTGATCTTAGGAAGCTTGAGCGTTTCCACCTACAAAAACTTCGATCAATCCTGAGGATTAAATGGGAAGACCGCATTACCAATATTGCTGTTCTGGAAAAGGCTCAAATCAACAGCATAGAATCATCCATAATAGGTCACCAATTTAGATGGATTGGTCATGTCCATCGGATGGATGATGTGAGATTACCTCGTCAAATGCTGTAATATGTTCATAACGACAAACTATTACTTGTTATTTATATATTTAGATGTATTATTATTATTATTATAATTATTATTATTATTGTTATTATTATTCGTACTTAATTGATATAATTCTTTATTATTATTATTATTATTATTATTATTAAGTTTAGATTCAAGGCTAACTGAGCCATGGAGATGTTTTATTACACACGATAACTCCAATTATTTTCGCAATTTGAATCAAAGGGATTCGACATATTTCAGTTATTCTACAGTATGTTAACTTGTGAGGTGACCACAGTCATGAGACCCTTTTCTTATTTTCTTAAGACAGATTTTAAAACCGTGGCGAGTGCAATTATTCTGAGTGACACGCACAGCGGGGGGCTCTCCGCTGAGCAAACGAACAATGGATAGCCTGGTACAACAGATTTCAAGAGATTAGTGTCAAAGGAGCTATCTGGCTTTACAAGGTGTGTCTGTACCAAGTGAAGAGGAGTTTAACTGATGTTTTCTAAGAAGGACTCGGGGTCTACTGGAACGTATCTCTGAGACAGAAGACCATAGCAACGGTATTTTGATTGGTCGACGAAGGTTTATTTTCTGCAGGAGTGGGGAGAAAGACGGATGGCACTTGAGGGCTGGCGCGTTTAAGGAAAGAGTCATTGACTACTGTGAATCTTATTGGGAATTAAGTAAGTCATTCATACCGTCTATAGTTTGGACTTGATTGTGCATATAAGACATATTTCTTCGTCTTTCCATGCAATAACGACAATGGTTGTGTTTTTGGCCAAAGTCGGTAAAGTGATTTATGGAGTTAGAACTTCGTCACTGATCAAGCTAGCAGCTAAATCTACATCATCGCTGCTCAGTAAATATAATTAACGGAACTTATCTGCTGGGATCCTTCAAGACGTCATTCCAAGAGATGGATCAACGCCCCAGGAACAACTACAAGTCTTAACTATGGAGACCAATTCCTTCGACACGCAACCTCGGTAAGCTAGGCTGACATATATTATTCAAAATCTCTTCTTTTATATTGCTGGCAAGTAACTTCATAGTTTTGGAAATAACGTTAAATTTAATATCGGTCTCATCACTTTTCTCGCGCCTCAGGTTAACATAACTTCAGTAAAAGTATTTACTATTTATTATTATTATTAACTTTTCATATTTTGTTTTTGTGTAGAATTAAATTCAGTATTTTAATCCATGCCTTGCATTCCTTTTTCAGTAGTTAGAAGTACATGTAAGTCATCCCTTATCCCCAATGCAAAAACTAACTGGTTGATTACTTTGATTTCGCCACGGGCTGGGAGAAAGAGGTCTCAGGTGCTCCACTGATGTTAATTTATCATTATTTGTGTTTCTTTTATTGGTCTTCAACACTTTGTTGCGACCATGGCGCCCAACATTTCATTTTGAGAGCACTACTGAAGGTAAGTTCACAATACCAGTGTGTATTAACATGTGTATCGACTCATTTCATGACATATTACATTTATCATCCAACAGTGAGCAAATCACCATCATAAAAGACATTACAGGTGGCGCCCAACGTGGGGCACGAAAACCAGATAGTATTTGTATTTGGGGAACGGTATTATCTTTGTGCTTGTGTTTTGTGGGGGATTTTAATTGTGGTGTATCAGTATGGCTGATAAGGACCTGATGAAGCTTAGGAGTGGTCAACAGTTGAGTGGTGATATGGTAGAGGAGAATGTGGGGGAGGAGAGTAGTCAGTTGGCAGAAGATGGTCAGAAGTTGATGGAAGGGAGATCGGAGGTTGATCCCAATACCAGTAAGGAGATGTCGGTGGAAATAAGTGAAGGCATTATGAGCATGTTAAGGTTGTTGAATAACAAATTAGAAGCCACTAATAATAAACTAGATAATACCAGTCAGGAAATAAATGCTAAATTAGAAAGTCACAGTCAAGAAATAAATGCTAGATTAGAGAGTAATAATCTGGATTTGAGTAACAAGTTAGAAGCAACTAATGCTAAACTTGAACTTAATAATAAGGAGATAAACAGGAAATTAGATCAGAATAACGCTGAAACTAATAATAAAATTGAAGAGCTAAATAAAAAGTTAGATGGAGTCACTAAAATTAATGAGGAGCTGAGTACCAAGTATGAGAAGGTGAAGCATAGTATTGAAGGAGTGAGAGGAGAAATTAAGAGTCAGTTGACTGAGAAATCTAGTGAAATCATAGCAGATGTAGATAGTAGATTGGGGAAGGTACTAGGCAGTTTGGAGGAGAGAATGAACACTCAGACAGAGAATTTTAAGGTGTTGGTGCAAGTGGAGACCAAACAGGTTAAAGAACAGCTGGAGGGTGAGATTGAAAAGGTACAGAAAGAATTAAGTAAGAAGGTGGAAGATTTCAACTTAGTGAATTTAGATAGTATTCAGGAAGTCAAGGAGAAGCAAGGAGTATTAACGGACAGGATAGAAGAAAGGGAAGGAAGTAACAGGGAAAGAGTTGAGAATATTGAGAGAAAGGCGGAAAAGAAAATAGCGGAGCTGGAAGTGAGATTGAATAAGGTAAGGCAAGAGGCCGGGCAGGGGAGAACAAGTTTCATAAGCAGTCACGGTTTCAAGGAGGTAGAGCTGGCTAAATTTAGCAACCGTCAGGGATGTCCTACGGAATTCTTAGAAGCGGTGGAAAGCAAATTTAAAGAAAGGCTGGATGAAGGAAGTCTTGAGTGGTGTAATGTGCTGGAAATATTAGACCAGGCATTTGTTGGTGAAACAAGAAATTGGTTTGCCGTATACAAGAGCACATTCGAAAACTTAGATGATTTTAGAGATAAATTCTGCGATAAATTCTGGAATGAGGCAATTCAGTCACTGCATCGTGAGGCAGTGATGTGCGGTAAATACAACATAAAGGGAAATAGCAGTAAGACTGAATATTTTCTAGGTCAAGTGCTCACATGCAAATATTTGGATGGGTTGACTCAGGAGAAGGATGTTGTCAGACTACTTTTGAGGCATTTTCCATACCGCATTAAGGAAGCTGCTTGTATTCAGAGAGCGAATACAATACAGGAGGTTGAGAAGTTATTAGGGACTTTTGATGCACTGGGAAGGGGTGGCGGAGAAGAACAACTGGTTAGCTATCAAGGTAATCAAGGTCATCAGGGACAGGATGCTAGGAACCAGAGTTTCCAAGGTAGAAGCAGTGGCGGCAGCCAGAATTATCAGAATAGGGGTAACAATAACAATAATAATTTTCATAACCGTAGTAACAATGTGAGGCAGAACAATCAGAATCGAGGCAATAATGGGAATAACCCTAATTATCAACATAGAGGTAATTACCCAGGCCAAGGTAACGGTCCACAAGGTAATCAAAGGTCAGGGAGATATAATAACTCGAACAACAATCAAGGTAATCGAGGTTATAACAGAGGTGACCAGGGTAACAATAGCCCTAACAATAGAGAAGAAACAGTACAGAGTAACAATAGTCAGATCAGCAGCCAGAGGGGTAGTGATGACAATGCCGTCACGCCAAATTTAAACTGATACCAGACTGCAATGGTGGGTCAGTATTACAGTATGTTGTTATTCCCGTCAGTACGTTGATATCTGATACTTATGACCTGGATATGAAAAGTGACTTGTTACGTGAATTTACCGAAGAACCCGAGGTAGTCGAGTCCTTAAATTTGAATCCTGTGGTCGAATTATTCGTGTCGAGGGCGAGTGTGTGTAGTTTGTTAGATAGTGGTTGTGTAAGATCTTGCGTGAGTGCTGCATTTTATGGGAGGATGAAGGACGCTGGTGTGAAGTTTGAAGAGATTCCGATTAAATCGACGTATGTAATTACGGCTGTTGGTAAGAAATCCCACGTGATTTCGAGACAAGTGCTGGTCTATATAGAAATTAATAACCATATTGAGAGTCAAGTGTGTTTGGTCATTCCAAATCTTGTCTATGAGGTCATCCTTGGTTCGGATTGGTTGACCAGGTTTTCTGCTAAATTATGTTTTAAAGAAGGGTGTGCGAAGTTAAGATGGAATGACAATGAGGTAATTATAACGTTTGTTGACCCAGGTAAGAAGTGTAGTGCTTCTCAGAGAGTGTGTATTCTAAGTGAGGTGTTCCCGGCAAGTGATGTCGAGGTAAGTGGGCAGGTATCTAGAGGTGCAGAGCCTGTACCGTCATTCTTTGTGGGCAGTCTACAGACGAATGGTGATCTTGAAGACACATTACGTCACGCTGCAAGGGAGAGTAAATTGGATGCAGATCAGGTTAATCAACTTTATGAGGTTTTATTGAAGAATAAGAGAATTTTTGAGAATAGGATTGGAGAAGCAAATTGTTACGAACATTCGTTAAACGTTATTAATTACTCTGTTTTTGTCGGTCATCGCTATCCCGTGCCTTTTCGTTATCAAGAAATGGTCCAAACTCAAATTGACCAAATGCTGGCAGATGGTATTATCGAGCATTCAAATAGCCCTTATGTGAATTCACTCATTACGGTCCTGAAAGCTGATGGTTCCATGAAAAGCGAGCAACTTCAGAGGGAGACGGATCTGGGTAAGTCACTGGACAGGTGTCACAATAAATTAGATGATAATATGCTACTGCTAAAATCACAGCAGGCAGACATAGCTCAGTGCTTAGCACAAATAGAATCCATGAAGCAGGAAAACTCTGATCTACGCACTAAAGTGAAAGCATTGGAAAATCGTGTGTTAGAATCTGAACAGTATTCCAGGCCCAATACAATTGAGATACAAGGTGTTCCCGAAATAAAGAATGAGAACGTTCTTAACACTGTCAAACTAGTTGGACAAGCCTTGGACGTAAATGTGACTGATGAAATGGTGGACGCTTGCCATCGTCTTCCAAAACAACCAAGCCAACAATGCAGTGGCATTGTCGTTAAATTTGTGAGGCGGTTCGACAAAGAAATCTTCATGGAACGGCGCCGTGTAAAGAGGAATTTATCTACTAGACATATGGGACTCCCTGGGGACAGCATGGTGTATGTGAACGAGAGTCTCGCCCCGGAAAAGAGGAGACTACTGGCAGCGGCTCGTCAGAAGCGGAGACAAAAGGAGTTTGCGTATCTTTGGGTAAGAAACGGAGTCATAAAAATGAAGAAAAATGAGGGTTCCCGTATCATAGTAGTTAATAGTATGGACGATCTGAACGGAATTTAAAATAGATAAATTGTCAATTTACTATCAGAATGTACGTGGTATGAAATCTAAATTGTATGTGTTTAACGAGAACCTATTGTGTAATGATATAGATATATCTATTTTAACAGAAACTTGGTTAGACCCCAGTGTTTATGACACTGAGGTCATTAACACTGGATACAGAGTATACAGGCAAGAGAGAGGTTCAAGCAGGACTGGTGGTGGGGTGCTAATAGCGGTAAAAGAGGGGATTACCGTACTCAAGGCTGAAGGAAGGTCTCAGAACTCAGAAGTCTTGCTGTTAAAGTTGGAAACAAAAGGAAGAGTCTGGTATGTCTGTTCCCTGTACATTCCTCCTAGCTCGGACCTTGAGTCTTACCGTGAAATGCTAGGGTGGATAGAGAGCCATTATGAAATGTACAATAATAACATCATTATAGCGGGAGATTTTAACATTCCTACAATAACGTGTACAGAAATTAATGATGTAGATAAAAATAGCCATTCACAGTTACTGTATAACTTCATGAACCTACTTCAACTTAAGACTTACAACAACATTCAGAATTCGAATGGAAGAACTCTTGACCTAATACTCACTAACTACACAAACCTAAATCTTGTAAGACATAATACTCCTCTTTTAGCCGAAGATGCCCACCATCCCGCACTGGATTTAACTGTACCTCTCAATGGAGCCAAAAACACCTTCAGAATTAAAGAGCAAACTAAATTTAATTTTAAAAAAGCTAAATTTGATGAACTGTACCTCGGTTTAAGAGACACAAATTGGGACGATCTCTACAAAATTATGGAAATAAATTCAGCAGTTAATTTTTTTTATGATAAAGTTTACGAAGTTTTCCAAAATACCGTCCCGGTATTAATGCCTTTTAAAACCAGTAAATACCTGTTTGGTTTACAAAACAAATAATTAATGATTTGAAAGATAAAGACTTCCACAGAAAAAGAAAAGACTACTCTGAATATAGCAAATTGAGATACAAACAATTAAGAAACAAGACCAAAACAGACATCAAACTAGCTCATAAAGGATATATAACAACAGTTGAAAATAACATTAATAGTGATTGTAAAAATTTTTGGACGTACGTGAAAAGCAGGAGAAGGGCCAATGGTACATGTACTATAATGCAATACAATGAGGAAGAGCTAAAAAGCGGGGAAGCGGTTGTTCAGGGTTTTGCAAAATACTTCCAGTCGGTGTATTCACAACACCCTTCTTCCTACAAAATATTGCAAGATGAGGCAAATACGCCAGTAACCCTGCACATAAGCGAAGTAACAATGGCGGAAATTGATAGAGCGTTAAAATAACTGAGACCAAAAACATCAGCGGGCCCGGACCAAATACCCCCTTACGTAATTAAGGGTTTAAAAGATCCCCTTCATTTTCTTTATAACCTAGCAATTAGTACAAATACATTCCCAGATATTTGGAAAAAAACTCGCGTCTGTCCTATTTTAAAATCAGGTAACCAAACATTAATAAAGAACTATCGACCCGTGAGTATAGTATCAGCTGTTGCAAAGATATTTGAATTTATCTTACATGACAGAATTGTTACTCATGTAGCGCCAGCCATATCAGAACAACAACATGGATTCATGCAACGGAGATCCACAGTCACAAATCTGATGAATTTCTCCCACGATGTTTCATCTGAGTTGGATATCGGAGGACAGATGGATGCTATTTTCACGGATTTTGAAAAGGCATTCGATAGTATAGATCATGATATTCTTTTGACAAAATTAAACAATTTCGGTTTTCCACAAGCAAATTTACGATTTTTTAGCTCGTATCTGTCTGGTAGACAGCAATATGTATACTTTCTCGGAAATTCATCAATGGAAAATACCGTAAATTCCGGAATTCCCCAGGGATCGAACCTTGGACCAATTATGTTTCTGATAGCAATCAATGACATTTCTGAATGTATTAAGCACTCTAAATGTCTTCTATACGCTGATGAATTTAAGATATTCCGTCCTGTATCCTCTGCTCATGACTGCTATCTCCTACAAAATGACTTGGACAACATCTTTGAATGGAGTAGGAAAAATAAACTTAATTTTAATCTAACGAAATGTGTCACAATGTCATTTACCCGAAGGAAGAATAAAGTTAGTTTCCAGTATAAGCTGGGGTTGAATACGCTGCGGGAGGTTAATGGTGTAAGTGACCTTGGTGTGGAACTGGATAAAGGTTTGACTTTCGCTTCTCACATCAACAAGGTAACAAGTGAGGCGTACCGAGCACTAGGCTTCGTCATTAGAAATGTAAGACCTTTTCGGCAGGTGAAAACGGCCATTACACTCTTTAATGCTTACGTAAGGGCAAAATTAGAATATGCAAGCGTAGTGTGGAATCCATGGCGTAAAAAATACATAAGATTACTAGAAGGAGTACAGAAGCGATTCGCCAGATTTATACATTATAAAATGAGCGGAAATTACCCATATATGGTCCCATATAAAATTTTATCGAATAATCTAAAAATTATTGCTTTGGACGATCGTAGGAAAATAAATGATTCCAAGATCTTACACAAGATTGTAAATTCTGCGGTAGATAACTCTTATTTTTTATCGTTGCTGAATTTCAATGTTCCACGTCTATCTTCAAGAACGTGGACAACTTTTAGGAATAAGAAAACATACACCATGTCACACAAACATTCACCGCTTTATAGACTCTGCAGTAATTACAATAAAGCTGTAGTGTGTAATAAAAGTCTCGACTTCGATCTTAGTCTCCAAAAATTTGTAAAGGTATTTATGACCACATTGCCATGAGTGTAATTAATTAATAAAATGGTAGAATATGTAACAGCATTAAGGTTAAGCTATAAATAATATTATTATGTAATTAATTTAGATGCTAATATTAGATTTAAGATTAGATTTAAGTTATGAAAAAAATTAGAATTACTGTTAAAATTTTGTAGGTTTACTGTTATTGGGGTTAACGACCCTGTTGTAAACCAGCATAAATAAATAAATAAATAAATAAGGTCAGACTTTGCCTTGACGCCCGTCTGCTCAATACGCACATAAGTTTTGACCAGCTGAAATCCTTGTCAATTGAGGAACTGATACAGAGCTTTGAGGGGAAGCAATGGTTCACGTGTGTTGACCTTAGCTCTAGTTTCTGGCAGGTCCCTTTAAGGAGAGAGGATAGGGCCTTGACAGCATTTTCACACCAGTATACCCTATATCAATTTCGGCGTGTACCGTATGTTTCGAAGAGTAGTTCAGCGGCTCTGATTCGTGCTCTGAATATAGCTCTAGGTAGGAACACAGGTGAGTTCGTAACTATATATATAGAAGACATGGTAATCAGCTCTAGGACTTATGAGGAGCATTTAGTTCATTTGAACTATGTCTTCAAGAAGCTGGACAAGGCAGGACTCACTCTTAAACTTTCTAAGTCATCATTTTGTAGGCAGAATGTCACTTTTCTAGGTCATAATGTATCGAGATTGGGAGTAACACCGGAGGTAAGTAGGGTAAGGAAAATACTGGACACTAGTGCACCTAGGAACGCTAAGGAACTGAAGTCTTTTCTGGGCGTGTGTAACTTCTTTAGGAGGTTTGTTGTGAAGTACTCATGTTTGGTGGAGCCATTCAGGGAGCTACTGAAGGCTGGAAACAGATGGTATTGGGATGAAGCGCATGCCGAAACATTCCAGGCTCTGAAGCGTGGATTTGAGCAAGCGGTGGTACTGCGATACCCTCTGAGAGACAGAGAGTATGTGGTGATGACTGATGCATCCCATATAGGCATTTCGGGTGTATTGTGTCAAAGAGATGAGCAAGGAGACTTGAGAATTGTGTCTTTAGCCTCGCGTGGATTATCTGCCGCGGAGAAAAGATACACAATCACGGAACTGGAGCTTCTTGGAATTGTTTTTAGCCTAAGTAAATTCAGGATGTATGTTTTTGGTGGTAAGTTCGAGATTTACACGGATCATCATGCTTTGGTTTTCATAAAAACCTGCAAGTTGAGTTCCAACAGGGTAAGTCGTTGGATATTGGCGCTTCAAGAATATGATTTCGACGTGAAACATATAAAAGGTAAAGACAACATATAGGCTGATATGTTATCACGAGATGTATCCTTAAGTAAGGAGGGCTCGGTGTTGAAAGCTGAGGAAGGCATATTGATATGTGCTTGTATGGATCCAGGCAATAAGCAGTCACTTGAAATATTGAAGAACATGTTGGTGGAACAGAGAGAAGATGTCAATTTGTGTGAGCCTCTGGCTAGGTTGGAAACAGGTGACTCGGCAACGGTGAAAGTTGGACGGTTCACATATATGATGCAGGACGGCTTTCTCGCACGCAGGTGTAAGGATGATCGCTGGGCAATATGTGTTCCGACTTCTTTAAGGGAGGAACTTATATGGTTCCTACACAGAGAACTGGGGCATTTTGGCGCGAACAAGGTGCTCTATGAACTTCGTCATGACTTTATTTGGGAGAAAATGGGAAGGGATGTTATAAAGATTCTCGCTAGGTGTGACCTCTGTCAGAAATCTAAATTTCCCGTTCGTTATTTATCCGGTCCTATGCAGGCGGTCCTCACAAGTCGTCCCGGTGAACTTCTTTGTGTTGATCTTTATGGTCCTGTGATTAAAGGTCAGTTTGGCTACGAGTACATATTTGTAATAGTTGACGCATTCAGTAAATACGTCAAACTTTATGCATTAAGGAAAGCCACGGGTCTTGCATGTAGCCGACTGATCGAAGATAAGTACATACCTGAGTTTGGCATTCCACTCAGAGTTTTGTCTGACAGCGGACCGCAGTTCACCTCTAAGCACTGGAAAACCAGCATAGAGAAAGTCGGCATCACACACGTTCATTCATCAGTGAGATATCCGCAAGGAAATTCTTGTGAACGATCGATGAAAGAGTTATCTCGACTTTTCCGGGCTTTGGTGCATAACAGACATTCAGCATGGGTGAGTCAGCTTCCCAAAGTTGAGACCTGGCTGAATGCTGTTCAACACGAGAGTACCCGATTAACGCCGTTTGAAATTCATTTTGGTAGGAGACCCCAGAATGAATTAGCGAGAAGTTTGGGCTTAACGGAGGGTAAACAACCGGGGGTGGAATTTTATGTCCAGTTGGCGAAACAGAATTTGACTAAATCAGCAGAGAAAAGAATTCGCCAACAAAACAAATCTAAACATGACTTTTTCAATGTGGGAGATCGCGTCCTATTGAGGTGTAACGTAATCTTGATTACGGTACAAATTATTATTATTATTATTATTTTTAATATCATTGTGTAATTATTATTATTATTATTATTATTATTATTGAAATATCAAAGTTATATCGTTTTATTCACCCATTAATATCAAGGGAGGGGCCATACCATATTCACGTCATTACCATAGTCATATATAATATTGTCAAGTGCTTAGATTAAGAAACAGGGTTTTTATAGAGGTCTAGGGCTGTTTTATTAGTTAAATTGTAAAGACAGGACGGGCATGGTTGGAAGAAGTTACGGACGGTGAAGCAACATATTGCAAGAAAATGTATTTCTGGAACGAAGCCACGCTGACTGGAGACAAGGGCTTGGAGAAAGATTTCGGCGGAATATATATATGCGCAACGAGAGGAATAGCGGGTTCTGAGTGGCATATTTGAAGTACGCGGGCCTGTATTCCCGCTCGGAGAAGTTTTAGCGTCGCTTGAGGACTGAGAAATGCTTTGCTATAATTGGTCTGATGGGTCGCGGGCAAATTTATGCCGCGAAACATCGGGACCATTCAGACTGTATAAAAGCCCAGCGCGACTTCAGCACTGGCTATTCTATAGATTCTATTCTGTCATTCACTTATTCGATCACGCACTCACTCATTGACTTTGTGAGTCGTAGACTCCGTCAGTCGCTCAGTAAGATGGGACTTAGTGAATTCAATTAGCCTGGTTTGTTCAAATTTGCTTACCATGGTGATCAAACTCAGAAACAAGCAGCAGCAGCAGCAACAACAACAACAACAACGAGAAGAAGAAAACATATGTTTTCAAAGGTCAATAAACGTGTGTTGGCGTAAGATCTCAAATTAGACTGCAAGCAGACCAACGAGATGGACTTTGAACCACAAGGCACCAGGTATGTGGACCGAGTTATTATCAACACAGAAGATCAGCGCTAGCGAGAAGACAGTCAATATTGCCCCGCAATTAGGGAATATTAATGCACATATTGTACACAGCTCGAAACCTCAGATCAAATGTTAATAATTTTGTTGTAAATAAACCAGTATTAGTTAAAATGTCTTGTTCATTGGGAGTTGAATATATAGGATAGTTGGAATGCAAAGAGTATCTCATAGAGCAAGTTTATTGCCCTACGCTCCGATGATAGATCTTGGCTCAAGGAAGGGAGCGGCCGTGGCTAAATAAAATTTTAATGTGTTATCTTTACGATAACTGGCGCCCAGTAAATCTAAATTAATAAAGTGTATGTCGTCTGTCTAGACAGGCCAATGCTAAATAAGAACGATGAGGTGGTTTTAAGGAGTCTTGAGTGTAATATCTGTAGAAACGTTATAAATGATCGCCCAACTTGTAGAGCGATATCCAACGACGAAGGTAGCCGTTACAAATGGCACAACCAATGTGGGGCTACGAAATATCGTACTGTAGTTAATGGATATTATGTATAAATCCAGTTTATTTCAAGTATGTTAAAGTTTAAAGTTGTTTTCATGTACGATATAAACGAGTACTCTTTGCATTCATTCCGAGTTTTTCAATAAAGAGGCATATATCAAGTTAGGGAACTACGGTTATAAATTAGTAGTGTTCTTTTGATGAGTTGTTTTTTTGGGTAATGAGTAACAGGGATAATTTGGGGAACATAAATTTGAGAAACCGTAGTATTATAAGAACAGTTAAAATGTCGAAATTAGATGTGCAGGGTACCAATGATGAGATGTCAAAAGTAAGCGAAAATCAGGAAACTGAGGAAAATAAACAAGACGGGGTTACAAACATCCAGAGTAATGAGGGGGAGAATCCTTCCTGGCTTCGAAACCTGACGATGCTGATAACAGAACAGAGTAAGAAGCAGGAGGAACAGAACAGAAACATAGGTATTAAGTTAGAGGAACAGAGTAAGAAGCTAGCTGAACAGAGTAAGAAGCAAGAGGAACAAAGTAAGAAATTTGACGTGCGTAGTGATCAATTAGAGAAATCAATAGATCTTAAGTTCACTGAGCATAGTAAGAAGCTAGATGAACAAGGTAAGAAGTTTGATGAAGCTACAGAGAACTTCAATAGACAAATTAAAGAAGTAGGCCGAGAATTTCACAATAAGTTAGAAAACAGGATTACTGAGGTGGAGGAATCATGGTCACTTAAGGTTGATGCCAGAATGCAACAAGTGTCGGAGCAAGTTGACAAAATTGACGAGGAAGTGAAAATTAAATGTAGTAAGGTTAGGGTTGACTTAGAAGGAGAAGTCAACAGTATGAAGGTCAAGTGTGATAATAATATTGCTAAAATAGGTAATTTAGAAAATAAACTAGAGAGCGATAATCAAGAAATTAGGGAAGAGGTTAACAGTAAATTTAACAGTATCAGTGAAGAAGTAGCGAGTAAAACAGATAAAATGGAGGAGAAATTGCAGAGATGTCAGAAGCAAATAGCAACAAATAGCGGTAATGTACAAATAGGAAATTTAAGTAGATTTCTAACTAAAGAGGCAGATTTGCCAGTATTCACAGGCAAGGCATATAACCCAATGGAATTCTTAAAAACAGTAGAAAAGAAGTTCGCTAAAGATTTAGAAGAGGGGATCGTTCAATGGGAACAAGTACTTGAGATGCTAGATAAATCTTTTGTTAGGGATTCAAGGTCATGGTTCAGTGTGTATAAATACCAGATGACTAGTTTTAGAAAATTTAAAGAGAAGTTCATAGCCAAGTACTGGAATGAAAATGTGCAAGAAAGAGAAAGATGTAACATTATTTTTGGAAAGTATCAAAGGAGAGATGGTGTTTCGTACACAGAGTATTTCTTAGCGCATGTACTTATATGCCAGAATTTAGAAGGTTTAGAGACTGAATCACAGGTAATTAAAACATTATTAAGGCATTTTCCTGATATAATTAAAGAAGCATTCTTCATGCAGAATATTACTACTATTGACGGGTTCGAGAAGCTATTGGAAAACTTTGACTCTCTTGAAAATAGTAGGACCGAACGCAAGCCAATAAGTAGAGGAGATAATTTCGGGCAGGGTGAGAGAGAGAGGGGAAGAGAACAAGGCAGGAATGCGAATTACGAAAGACGACTTGACAATGGGGGACGCACAGCAAATACGAGGAACGAGAATTTGAACAGAGTAGGGGAAGGTACTAGACCAGACAGACGTACAGGTCAACAACAACAACAACAATCTACACCAGGGGCAGGTAGGCCTAATTTAAACGAATAACGGGTTGCAGTGAGGTCAACAGACAGCCCGAAGTGATTGCAGTTCAATGTCCTAGGAATATTGAGTATTTAGGAGATTTTAATATAGATGTTAGAGAAGAACTGCTTTATGACCTAAATGGTGGAAATTTAGATAATGTTGAGAATGAGATTATGTCACCAGTAATTAAACTTAATGTGTGGGGTAAAGAAGTTGATGTTTTATTGGACAGTGGAAGCGAAAACTCTTGTATAAATTTAAGATTTTTGGAAGATGTAATGAGAGAAGGTATTCATGTTGATATAATTCCAGTTAAGTCCACTTTCATTGTCACAGCTGTAGGTAGTAGGTCTCAGAAAATATCTAAGCAAGTCGCAGTTCCAATTAACATTAGTGAGTTAGTTTTTTTCAGCCTTGTTTGGCAGTTCCAAATTTAGTATATCCGGTGATTCTCGGTGCGGAATGGTTATCATTATATCAAGTTAAATTAGATTTTCATTTTGGCAGGATATGTTTATTTTGGCAGGATAAAGAAGTTCAGGTTACGTATAAGGTGTCTAAGACTGACAAACAAATGAAAGTGTGTGTGTTTGAGGAAGAAAGCAACGTGGTTGTGAGTGATGAGATTCCTGAAGTAAATGAGGTAGACCGCGGAGATGCTAGTGAGAGCAAAGTTTTTAAGGTGTGTCAGGTTGCAATGGAGTCTGAACTTGAGAGTAAGATCCATGATGCATTGTCACAGTGTAAGCTGGATGAGGTGCAAGGTCATCAGTTACATGAGGTATTAATAAAATATAAGGAAATTTTCAGCACAAAACCCGGAGCAACACACTTATATGAGCATAGTTTTGTCGTTAAAGACACAAGTAGTTTCGTAGGGCCTAGGTATCCTGTCGCAACTAAATATATGAAAGCCGTCGAAGAACAGATAGAATTAATGTTGGAAAACGACATAATTGAGCCTTCAGCTAGCCATTGTTTAAATCCATTAGTTGTAGTAGCCAAGAAAGACAATTCAGTGAGACTGTGCATAGACGGCAGAATGTTAAATACTAGAGTCGAAAGCGACCAGCTGAGAACTGAAGCAGTGGAGGATTTAGTTCAACGTTTTCAGGGGCGGAAGTGGTTCTCAACAGTAGATTTTAGTAGTAGTTGCTCATCGTTAGTTAGGAAATTAGGTAGGACACTAGGTAGTTATTTCAGGTATGTATTGTTGACTCATGTGATGTTATCGAGACTAGTCAGTGTTTTGTTGAGAGGTAGGAAGTACATGGAAGTTTGTAGCAACGATTGTTACGTAAGCCGTTGCCATCTTGTGCATTGGAAGGGAAAATGTCAAAGCTGTTTTTATTGTTTACTGGACCTTATGTCGTTTCGAAGAGGATAGGAAAGAATGCCTACTTATTGAAAGATCAGGAAAATTGTGTCATTGGTACATATAACATTTACAATCTGAGGAAATATCATAGAAAAGAGCAAGTGCAGCAAGAAGGGCAGACTGCCGTGTGTTTATAATTAGAGTCGTGTCGTGGCTCTAAGGAATTGATGGAAGTGAGATAAATCACTTGTGTTGCGTGAAACAAGAAGCAATATATTGCGTTCTGTTATTGTAAGGGACTACAAGAACAAATGTAGCATGTAAATCCTGTATGACTGCACAGGACAATCAGAATGTTTATGTAACATTGCAAGAAGAGTGCAGATCAATCAAGGAAAATGAAAAGGGTATAATCATTATGTATGTAATTTGAAGGGTCATATATGTATATTCAGTGTATTTCCTGTTAAGTTTTAAAGGGAAGATTTGTGATTTCATCATTCATTACATTCTTTATGAAACCATGGGGACGTTTTGTAACGTAATCTTGATTACGGTACAAATTATTATTATTATTATTATTTTTAATATCATTGTGTAATTATTATTATTATTATTATTATTATTATTATTATTGAAATATCAAAGTTATATCGTTTTATTCACCCATTAATATCAAGGGAGGGGCCATACCATATTCACGTCATTACCATAGTCATATATAATATTGTCAAGTGCTTAGATTAAGAAACAGGGTTTTTATAGAGGTCTAGGGCTGTTTTATTAGTTAAATTGTAATAATTTTATTAATGCAGCCAATGGCCATGTACTTTTCTTTTCAGGACGGGTCAGGGAAGGGATATTGGAAGGAAATCGGCCGTGGACCTATTGAAAGGAACCGTCCCGGCATTTGCCTGGTGGTGAAAATGGGAAACCACGAAAACCATTTTCAGGACGGCCGAGGTGGGATTCGAACCCACGCTCTCCCGATGCCAGCGAGGCACGAGGTAGCGCGTCAGCGCTCTCTGCCACCGCGGCCGGTATTAGTTAAATTGTAAAGACAGGACGGGCATGGTTGGAAGAAGTTACGGACGGTGAAGCAACATATTGCAAGAAAATGTATTTCTGGAACGAAGCCACGCTGACTGGAGACAAGGGCTTGGAGAAAGATTTCGGCGGAATATATATATGCGCAACGAGAGGAATAGCGGGTTCTGAGTGGAATATTTGAAGTACGCGGGCCTGTATTCCCGCTCGGAGAAGTTTTAGCGTCGCTTGAGGACTGAGAAATGCTTTGCTATAATTGGTCTGATGGGTCGCGGGCAAATTTATGCCGCGAAACATCGGGACCATTCAGAGTGTATAAAAGCCCAGCGCGACTTCAGCACTGGCTATTCTATAGATTCTATTCTGTCATTCACTTATTCGATCACGCACTCACTCATTGACTTTGTGAGTCGTAGACTCCGTCAGTCGCTCAGTAAGATGGGACTTAGTGAATTCAATTAGCCTGGTTTGTTCAAATTTGCTTACCATGGTGATCAAACTCAGAAACAAGCAGCAGCAGCAGCAACAACAACAACAACAACGAGAAGAAGAAAACATATGTTTTCAAAGGTCAATAAACGTGTGTTGGCGTAAGATCTCAAATTAGACTGCAAGCAGACCAACGAGATGGACTTTGAACCACAAGGCATCAGGTATGTGGACCGAGTTATTATCAACACAGAAGATCAGCGCTAGCGAGAAGACAGTCAATATTGCCCCGCAATTAGGGAATATTAATGCACATATTGTACACAGCTCGAAACCTCAGATCAAATGTTAATAATTTTGTTGTAAATAAACCAGTATTAGTTAAAATGTCTTGTTCATTGGGAGTTGAATATATAGGATAGTTGGAATGCAAAGAGTATCTCATAGAGCAAGTTTATTGCCCTACGCTCCGATGATAGATCTTGGCTCAAGGAAGGGAGCGGCCGTGGCTAAATAAAATTTTAATGTGTTATCTTTACGATAACTGGCGCCCAGTAAATCTAAATTAATAAAGTGTATGTCGTCTGTCTAGACAGGCCAATGCTAAATAAGAACGATGAGGTGGTTTTAAGGAGTCTTGAGTGTAATATCTGTAGAAACGTTATAAATGATCGCCCAACTTGTAGAGCGATATCCAACGACGAAGGTAGCCGTTACAGAGGGTCCCGAAACAGTCTTGTGCCGTAGAGAAGGTCATAAAGAAGTGGTTTCTCTTATTTGAAGGACCATATGTTGTTTCTCAGCGCGTCGGTAAGTGCGCTTATGTGTTAGAGAATAATGGAATTCGCTTATATGGTACATATAACATTCACTCGTTACATAAGTATGTGGCATGAGTTGGAGAGGTGACAGCTGTTACGAAAGGGTGACCGGTGATGAACCTCTAGGACTTGATTTGAATAGGTAGCCTATGTAAGGTGATATGAAGGCTGTTGATCTGGACTAAAGGTTAGTGGTAACCGTAATTATGAAGGTATGTATTTGGGGAGAGACCGTGTTGGAGTTATCTCAAGGAGATAAGGGTGACAGGAGGAGTGCTCGCTGTTGGAAGGTAAGAGACTGGTTTTAAAGGAAGCTAAATGGGACTCATTAAGCACAGAGATAAGATGAATTACATTGATTTCTATATTTTGATATTATTTCAGTAGAGATTCACATTGTAATTAATTTTCAGAGATTTTGTGTAATGCAGTCTGTAAGCCCTATAGCTTACGTGTGACGTACGGCAGCGAAAATTGTTTTAATTTACATGTGTATGCGTGTGAGAGGTGGAATTCCCGACATATCGAATAGAGTTCAGGAGAAGTTATGACTACATTATATAACATTGTAATTTGGTCGAATCTCCGTAAACTCTACTCCAGGAATTAACCCTCCGAAGTGATATTATTTCATGCGTGTAGTATGGAACCGACCCGTAATGTGACATAATTATGATTGTGTCACGAGAAGAAAATTTAGCGTGTGTAAATAAAGGGTAAAATATAAATATATGTTCTATTTTTCAGGGTATCGATTTCATGTAACAGGTGGTGTTTCCGCTATACAAAAACACTTGAACGCACAAGTTACAAATGAATACAAAGGGAACAATGACGTAATTATGTTGACGATGATTGCAAATTATACTTGGACATAGAAGGGTATTATTATATGTTGTATTTTTGTATGTTGTGTCATATTTTTTTATATTCGTGTCGGAAGAAAATCAGCACTACTAGGTAATATAGCGTGATCTTCTAGGGCGTTCTGTAATATGTTCATAACGACAAACTATTACTTGTTATTTATATATTTACATGTATTATTATTTATTTATTTATTTACACTGTTTACGCCCACATTGGAGCACCAAAAATCAAACCTTATATACAGAGTCTTCAAATACTACAGTAAGTTCACTTCTTAATTCTTGATAATTTTTTTCTTTCCCAATACTTCTTCATTCTGGAAGATCTTGCAGCCCGTTCTTTGGCAGATATAACATATTGCTTACGCTGTGAAATTTTGAATGTTAGTCGAGTGTATTTGTTATTCAGAAGCCGTTTCTCCTCTCTATGTTCAATTTGATGCTTAGTAATTTTCAATTCGTCTAAATCCATTTGTATTTCTTTAAACCACGCGTTTTTTGTTTTACTATTCCAAAAGAAGTCAAAAAGTTGTTTCAAGAGTCTAGTATTTGGCAAGCGGGATGTGTCCAAAAAACGCAATCCTTCGTTTTCGCATCGTGTCAATGATAGATTCATTTTCCTTGTAAAGTATTGAATTGGGCAAAAGTCTCCACTGGCCCTCAACCTGGTGTTTTTTATTGAGTATTGTCCGAAGAATCCGTCTATCAACCTTCTGTAGTTTGTCAGTTGTTGATCGGGTGTTTAGTTTAAATAAAGTTTCACTTGCATATGTTGCTTCTGGCTTAACGACGGAGAAATAATGTCGAAGTTGAGCATTAATCGAAAGAGACTGTTTCTTATATGTTGGCCAGGTAATCTGTTGTGCTCGTCGCAATTTTAGTGTCCTACTATCTATTGATGCTCTTTCATTGGCATTCCAAGTGATGATCTCACCAAGATATTTAAATTTTTTCACAATCCTTATTTTCTGGGCATTATGCAGTATAATATGTGGTGTGTCAACTTGAAAAGATGGCATAATTTCTGTTTTCTCAAAGGAAATTTTCAACCCAACCTTTGCTGCTAATCGTTCCAATTCCTCTACCTGAAATTTAGCTTCTTCGATACTAGTTGCTAATAATGCTAGATCATCTGCAAAGGCGAGACAATTTAGTAGAGCATTTTTTCCAATCTTAACATTCGGTGGACAAACCTTATTCCATTGGCGAATAACTTTTTCCAGCACACAATTAAACAACAATGGAGATAATCCATCTCCCTGCCGAAGACCAGTATGGATTTCAAATGACTCAGAGGTTTCACTTCTAAACCTAACTCTAGATTTAGTATTCTTAAGAGTGACCGCAATAAGGTTAACAAGTTTTCGATGTAAACCAAATTCAGTAAGGACATTCAATAGAGATTCGCGATGGATACTATCATAAGCTTTTTGAAAATCAACGAATGTGATCACTAAATCTTTGCTCCTAATCCTGTGATGTTTTATAATCCATTTGAGACTGATAATTTGATCTGGACAGCTTCGTCCTGGACGGAAACCACCCTGATATTCACCAAGTTCATTATCAAGTTGTTCGTGGATTCTGGAATATAAAATCTTTGAAAAAATCTTATACGTGACATCTAGCAACGATATCCCTCGATAATTGCCAGGATCTGATCTATCGCCCTTTTTGTGTATGGGGTGTATAATTGCAATATTCCACTCTTCAGGCAATTTTTCTGTATTCCAAATGTCAATAAGATGTTTATGTAGGTTATGAATAGTCTGTACATTAGCATTCTTCCAAAGTTCTGCTACTGCTTTATTCTCTCCTGCCGCTTTAAAATTCTTAAGTGAATCAATCGCTGTACGCACTTCATCGTAAACCGGCGGTATGATCTTTTCCAGGGGTGTTTTATTTCTAGGATAGGGATAGAATTCAAAAGAATCTTCAGGTTCATCACTATTAAGTAATTTTATGAAGTAATCAGCCAAAATTATTGCATTGTCATAATCATTATGGGCCACCTGCCCGTTCGTATCCTTCATCAAAAGAGTAGGGGGAGTAAATTTTGATTGGTATTGTTTAAATGTCCTATAATAGTCTCTTGTTTTATGGCGATTGAAAGCTTCATCAATAGATTTTAATGTTTCCTTCTGATATTCTCTTTTAACCCTCCTGATTTCTTTGGCCGTTAACCTTCTAGCATTGATTAATTCTTCCCTAGAACTTTCAGTTTTTTGTTGTTGGTCCTTCAACCAAGCTGAATGCCGGCGTAGAATTGCTATATCACAATCCTCATTCCACCATGCATGTTTCTTTCGTTTTTTAATGGGAGCAACGTCTTCCGCTACGGCTTTTAATTTGTTAACAGTGGTCCCCAAGTTGTCACTTAAAAGCGTGATGGATTGCTCAAAATATACTGGATTATTGATAACTGAACTAGGATCATACAATCTTTTGCTATTGAATTTTTGAGGTTTATTTTTCCTTTTAGGAGTTAATTTGATTTTAATCTTGGAAATGTAATGATCCGAATCAACATCAACACCACGAAGGACTTTTACATTATAAATTTCTTTGTGAAATTTCCGATCCATGGCCACATGATCTATCTGAAACTCTCCTAACTTAATATTAGGACATTTCCATGTCATTAATTTATGTGGTCTCCTCTTGAACCTTGTTGTCTCCATAATTAGACCATGGTTAATACAAAATTCAATTAACCGTTCACCATTCTTGTTTGTCAAGTTATGTGCTGGCCATCGCCCCACCACTAGACGAAATTTCCTCTCACGTCCAATCTTTGCATTGAAATCTCCAAGTAAAATTTTAATATTAGCATCAGGTATATTCGTTACCAATTGGTCAAGTTCATCCCAAAATTGATCCGTCCCCTCAGTATCAGTTCTATTTTTGTCATTTGTTGGTGCATGAACATTTATCAATGTGTATATCTTGTTTTCCACTTTAACTGTTAACAATGCAACTCGTGGGGAATTTGAGGAAAAATCCGTAATGGAATCTAGTATTCTGTGGTGTACCAAGAAACCTACTCCAAATTGAGGGACATTTTTCATTACCCTTTCTCCTGGAGGCCCTTTATAGAGACGATATCTACCTGATTCAATTGGGTTCTGATCAGTATTACGTAATTCTTGAAGAGCAGTGATCATAATTTTGTGTTGATCCAAGATATCAGTTAGATGCTTTAACTTACCAACCTTCATCAAAGAATTAACATTTAATGTTGCCAAATATGAGAACTTTCCCGGCTTGTTGAATTTAAGTACGTTCTTAGTGTGATTAGTCTGCATGCTTGGTCATTGTATCTCGAGGCGCTCCGACTCGCCTTAATCCTCTACCCGACACCCCACCGTATCCGAATGGTGTCTTCGCTTGGTATTACAATGTCATCATCATCATCATTTCCCCTTATCCAGCTCCTGCCGGGTCGGGGTATTTATGGCACTTCTCCACTTCCCTCTTTCCTTCCACAATTCTTCTTCCACGATCTTGTCCCAGTCCAGATTTCTTTTTCTCAAGCTGTTCTTCACTGAATCGATCCACCTTGTTCTAGGTCTTCCCCTTGCTCTCTTGCCCTTGCACTTGGCCTCCAGCATCTGTCTTGGTATTCTATTTTCCTCCATCCTCTTTACATGTCCAAACCACCTTAGTTTATTCTTCTCAATTCTCTCATTTAGTTTTCCCATCCCAACTTCCTTCCTAACATCTTCATTCCTCACTCTGTCCTTCCTTGTCTTACCTATCATACTTCTTAGGAATTTCATTTCACTGGCTTGGATTCTACTCTCTTGCCTGCTCGTCAGGGTCCAAGTCTCAGCTGCATACGTTAATATGGGTACATAGTACATTTTATACATTACCTCCTTGCTTTTCCTTGGTACTTCCTTATCCCAAACGAGTTTTCTTACACTTTGATAGAATGCATTGCTCTGCTGTACCCTCCTGCCAATCTCCATGTCCAACCTACCAGTTTGCATCAATTCACTTCCTAGGTATTTGAACGTGTCCACAATTTCCAAACTCTGACTTCCAATTTTCACAGTGCCCTTACCTTGTCTTTCCCCTCTTGTCATCACCATGGTCTTGCTTTTCTCTATACTGATTTTCAGGCCATACTTCTGAATATTTCCGTTCAGTGCATCTAGTTGTTTTTGCACTTCTTCGGTGTTCCTTCCCCAGACCACAATATCGTCTGCAAATAATAGTAACTTCATTTCTTTATGTCCATATGCTTCCTTTGTTTCCTTTACAATTTCATCCATTACCATGGCCTCCGTGGCTTAGGCGGCAGCACGCCGGCCTCTGACCGCTGGGTCCGTGGTTCAAATCCCGGTCACTCCATGTGAGATCTGTGCTGGACAAAACGGAGGCAGACAGGTTTTTCTCCGGGTACTCCGGTTTTCCCTGTCAACATTTCATTCCAGCAACACTCTCCACTATCATTTCATTTCATCTGTCATTCATTTAATCATGGCCCCAGAGGAGTGCGTCAGGCCTCGGCAGCCGGCACAGTTCATATCCTCGCCGCTAGATGGGGGCTTCATTCATTCCATTCCTGACCCGGTCGGAGACTGGAAACAGGCTGTGGATTTTCACCATTATGAATAAAAGAGGTGACAGCACACTCCCCTGTCTTAGTCCAGTCTTGTTCCTAAACCAATCTGTCTTTCCAACTGGGGTCAGTACCCTGCTAACACAGTTGTTGTACATTGCTTGCACCATTTCCAACATTTCTCTTCCCAGTCTCTTCTTAACCATGGTTTCCCACACCTTCTCTCTGGGGACACTATCATATGCCTTTTCTAGATCTATGAAAGTCATGATCAAATCCTCTCCATATTCCCAGTTCTTTTCCATCACCTGCCTCAAGCTAAAGATTGGGTCCACTGTGGATCTTCCACTCCTGAAGCCATACTGTTCCTCTTGCAACTCTCCTTCCACCTTTCTTCTCATTCTTCTTTCTAATATCCTTTCCAGTATTTTTACTATCTGTGATATAAGGGTGATCCCTCTATAGTTATCACACACTTTCTTGTCCCCTTTCTTAAACACTGGTATTATTAGCCCTTTCTCCCAGTCTTCTGGTACACATTTCCATTTCCACACACACTTTAGCAGTCGATACAGCCACTGCATACCAACAGGTCCAGCAGCCTTTATCATTTCTACACTGATTTCATCCACCCCTGTTGCTTTTCCCATCTTCATTTTCTGTACTGCTAATTCCACCTCCAGCATTGTTATATCATCTTCTGTTATAGAGTCGTCAGGCTGTGTCAATTCGATCTCACCAGTACAATTGCTCACATTCAATAGCTTATCGAAATACTCCTTCCATCGTCCCTTTATCTCTTCTGGGTGTGTTAACAACTCTCCATCTTCCTTTTTCACCAGCTTTGTAGTAACTCTTTCTTTCCTCTTACTTCTTAGAAGCCCATACAGCATCCTTTTACTGCCATTTACATCTGTTTCCATTCTTCGTGTAAATTCTTCCCAACTTTTCTTCTTTTCTTCTCCTACCACTTTCTTACACCTCCGTTTGCTGTCGTGATACTTCCTTTTGCTTTCTTCTGTTTGATCTCGGTTCCATTCTTTCCATGCAGACTTCTTTTCTTTCACTGCTTTCCTCACTTCCTCATTCCACCACGGTGTCTCCTTCTCTTTCACTCTTGTTGACGTCCTCCCACAAGCACTCTCTGCTGCACCAGCAAATGCCTTTTTAAAGTGGGACCATTCCTCTTCTACATTTTCCACTTCAGTAACTGGGATTTGTTGCTTCAATCTCTCCTGAAAATCTTCCTGTACAGCTTTGTCTTTCAATTTCCATACTTTTATTATTACAATGTATTATTATTATTATAATTATTATTATTGTTATTATTATTCGTACTTGATTGATATAATTCTCTATTATTATTATTATTATTAAGTTTAGATTCAAGGCTAACTGAGCCATGGAGATGATTTATTACACACGATAACTCCAATTATTTTCGCTATTTGAATCAAAGGGATTCGACATATTTCAGTTATTCTACAGTATGTTAACTTGTGAGGTGACCACAGTCATGAGACCCTTTTCTTATTTTCTTAAGACAGATTTTAAAACCGTGGCGAGTGCAATTATTCTGAGTGACACGCACAGCGGGGGGCTCTCCGCTGAGCAAGCGAACAATGGATAGCCTGGTACAACAGATTTCAAGAGATTAGTGTCAAAGGAGCTATCTGGCTTTACAAGGTGTGTCTGTACCAAGTGAAGAGGAGTTTAACTGATGTTTTCTAAGAAGGACTCGGGGTCTACCGGAACGTATCTCTGAGACAGAAGACCATAGCAACGGTATTTTGATTGGTCGACGAAGGTTTATTTTCTGCAGGAGTGGGGAGAAAGACGGATGGCACTTGAGGGCTGGCGCGTTTAAGGAAAGAGTCACTGACTACTGTGAATCTTATTGGGAATGAAGTAAGTCATTCATACCGTCTATAGTTTGGACTTGATTGTGAATATAAGACATATTTCTTCGTCTTTCCATGCAATAACGACAATGGTTGTGTTTTTGGCCAAAGTCGGTAAAGTGATTTATGGAGTTAGAACTTCGTCACTGATCAAGCTAGCAGCTAAATCTACATCATCGCTGCTCAGTAAATATAATTAACGGAACTTATCTGCTGGGATCCTTCAAGACGTCATTCCAAGAGATGGATCAACGCCCCAGGAACAACTACAAGTCTTAACTATGGAGACCAATTCCTTCGACACGCAACCTCGGTAAGCTAGGCTGACATATATTATTCAAAATCTCTTCTTTTATATTGCTGGCAAGTAACTTCATAGTTTTGGAAATAACGTTAAATTTAATATCGGTCTCATCACTTTTCTCGCGCCTCAGGTTAACATAACTTCAGTAAAAGTATTTACTATTTATTATTATTATTAACTTTTCATATTTTGTTTTTGTGTAGAATTAAATTCAGTATTTTAATCCATGCCTTGCATTCCTTTTTCAGTAGTTAGAAGTACATGTAAGTCATCCCTTATCCCCAATGCAAAAACTAACTGGTTGATTACTTTGATTTCGCCACGGGCTGGGAGAAAGAGGTCTCAGGTGCTCCACTGATGTTAATTTATCATTATTTGTGTTTCTTTTATTGGTCTTCAACACTTTGTTGCGACCATGGCGCCCAACATTTCATTTTGAGAGCACTACTCAAGGCAAGTTCACAATACCAGTGTGTATTAACATGTGTATCGACTCATTTCATGACCTATTACATTTATCATCCAACAGTGAGCAAATCACCATCATAAAAGACATTACAATGCTATATGGTGAGTTATGCTATGGCACCAGACCTCATGGTGGTCCTAAGAGGCGCTACAAGGACCTATTTAAGCAGACCCTGAAATTGACAGGTCTTGATTCACAAACCTGGGACATGCTGGCTGAAAACCGCTCAACTTGGCGCCGTACCATCTCGGATACTGTAAAGACGTTTGAAAGGGAACGACGCATACATGAAGAGGCCAAGCGTCAAGCTAGGAAACTTCGAGCAGCCCAACCACGTCCTCCTCCATCAATACTATGCGACTTGTGTGGTCGCTTGTTCCATGCCAGGATTGGACTCTTTAGTCACCGTAAACACATCCACAAACTGGACTGAAGGAAGAAGATTTATACTCGGATTCGAGTTAAAGCCGATGATGATGATGATGACTACATCATCTCCAGTGTGTATTAACAGAAGTCAAGTGAACATAGATGGGGTACAGTTAGAGAATGTAGAACAGTTTACATATCTAGGTAGCACTATAAATGGAAGTAATGACATCAACATTGAAATTAATAACAGACTAAATAAAGGTACAACATTTTATCACCAAGTCAGAGAACTTTTATGGGATGACAAAGTACCCAAGAGAACGAAATTAATATTATATAAACAGTATTTCATACCAGTTGTAACATATGGACTGGAAACACTGGTAATGAATAAAAGGCAAAATAGTAAGATACAAGCAGTAGAAATGAAATTTTTAAGAACTTCAGCTTAAGAGACAAGAAGGGATAGAATTCAAAATATTAAAATCAGAGAAGAGTTAAATATGGAACCGTTAAATCAGAAGATACAGAAAGCAAGGTTACGTTGGTTCGGACATGTAAAAAGAATGGGTAAGGAAAGAGTAGCAAGAAGGGAATTAGAAAGAGAAGTCAAGGGAAAGAGACCAGTTGGAAGACCGAGAAGAAGGTTGTTGGACCAAATTTTGGAGGACATTGGAGAAGCTGGATTGGATGTGGCAGAAGTTATGGATGGAACAGGAAAAATGGAAGGACCGAAAGGAGTGGAGGAGGCTTGTAAACCACACCCGGGTGACTGGAGTGGGACTTTGATGATGATGATGATGATGATCTTCAGAATTAGTATTCAAGGAACAGCACTTCCATTTTCTGTAAATTGAAAGTACCGTATATTAAAAATATGCTTTCTTTGCCACTGGCAGCTGGCAGTACCTAAAACATGGCTTGGGCAGCAAACCCTCAACTTGCAACCAGTGAGCTGCATGAGACATGTCAGCCATATTAAGAACTTACTGAACCATTCCTTCCACTCTGGCTGGTTCTGCAGTTCAGGAGTCATCTTGGAGAAGAACTCTGTCACTTTCTCGGGTTTATTGTTCACCACTGCATTAACGAGGTACATCTTCAAAACTGCATTCTCCAACTTACGAACAGCTGAAACATGAAATAAAATAGGCTACATTGACAATAGTCACTGGAGGTAGCGCTGCATGACGTATCACTCCCTCATAACTTCTCTAAAGTACAAAAATTGACGACTTTACTTGTGGCGTGGCTTTGAGGTTCCTGAAGTGTTTCACAGAGTGCGCAGGTGGTCTTGTGGGCGAGAGACGAATGTGGACGAATGGAGGCACGTTGCCTTGTACCTGAATGTTATTTACCGAGTTGAAGTGCCAACAATTTGCGTTTGTAATAAGTATATATTACCGTAATTCATATTAAATATACCTCCAATGTAATGATGAGGGTTGTAAAATGTAGTGCATGAAATTACCAGAACCGGTATATGTTCTTATAGTTACGGCACCGTGTTCGTAGATATGACAGTTTCATTGTGCGAAATGAAACTTTATTTCTAAAGCAGCTGACATGGACCAAGTCGTTAGAGAACCTCAAAACGTTTAGTTTGAACTGTGCTACAAAATACGTACCGGTACGGTAGGTGATGATGGTTCTCAATGACTAATGAAAGAAGGCTATAATCTGTGCATACATGAATTATTGAAGATGTTTGGTGTGCCTATCAAGGTTATCAAATTACTTTTAAGGCTGTCTGTTTTGCTAGACAGAGGGAAATCTCCTCCAAGAATACTTTATTCGTGGTGTGACGGCTAGCTTTGTTAGCTGTCACCCCGGAGGTCTGGGTTCGATTCCCGTCTCTGTCAAGATATTTAATTCTGGTTTGAGGGCTGGAATGGAGTAGGCTACACTAAGCCTCGTGAGGCAAAACTGAGAAGCGGTGGGTTCGATTTCCACCTCAGTCATCCTGGAAGTGGTTTTCCGAGATTTCCCACTTATACTCCAGTCAAATACCGGATGGTTCCTAACTAAAAGGCAACGGTCGTTTCCTTCCCATATCTCACCTGAATTATAAATACACACACTACAAATACCACAATAACAAAGGTTATCAATCAATCATCCCACACTCGTTCAAGTATATGGGGCCATATGATCACGATGTCCAAGGCCCTCAAATGAAACAACAACAACAACAAAAGCCACTTTATTTTCAAGGGTATGAAGAGAATGACGTGTTCAACATTCTTAGGTCGTACTGTTCGTGAAAATCTGGATGATTTTTTCGTGAATATTTCCAATGTGATAGGAATTGGCTGCCTGGGAAGACATTATCCCATATTCTTTTAGCTAATAATATTATCCATTTTCAGGTCCGTATTGAATATGTTTACTAATGAAAATGAAAATCCACAGCCTGGTTCCAGTCTTCGACCGGGTCAGGAATGGAATGAATGAAGCCCCCATCTAGCGGCGAGGATATGAACTGTGCCGGCTGCCGAGGCCTGACGCACTCCTCTGGGGCAATGATTAAATGAATGACAGATGAAATGAAATGATAGTGGAGAGTGTTGCTGGAATGAAATTTTGACAGGGAAACCCGGAGTACCCGGAGAAAAACCTGTCTGCCTCCGTTTTGTCCAGCACAGATCTCACATGGAGTGACCGGGATTTGAACCACGGACCCAGCGGTGAGAGGCCGGCGTGCTGCCGCCTAAGCCACGGAGGCTTAATATGTTTACTAATAAAACTATCAATTCTCCGTCTTTTCAATACAATATTAATAGTCTATTTATACAATTGGGTACATGTTTCGCACAAACGTTAGTGCTTCCTCAGCCCAAATATGCATTAAGACATAAACAAATATTACGCACTTATCAAATACATACAATGAAAATATTCCATAGATAAATGGAAATGTATTCATCTAATGGGATTGTTTTACCTCATCTTTGCTGTACTGGAGCCACTGAAATTCTTGCTAAAATATCCTGCACATCTGTTGAGCAGCAATGGTATAGGCTAAACCTAGGGGAAAGTGCATGGATCCAGAACCGGTGATTAAACCTAACAGGAAGAGGATAATTCTTAATTCTGTCAATTTTCCAAATTCCACAGACATACAAGTAGGCTTCTTAAAATACAGCTGTAAATTTTAATTTATGTCTGAATTTGCTGCAGCTAGTTAGTTATTGTTGTTTTAAGGGACGGAACAGCAAGATTATCTGCCCCCAATTCACTGCAGTAGAGGATAATAGCAACCTAGGCCAAATTCCTTGTGATGTCTTTTTACAAGCAAATAAGAGTGTAGAACTGTGCAGAATCCTTTTGTAAGCTGCTTTATAAATCATACTGGTATTTACAGTAGGCCTAGGCCTAGCTCCACATATATAGTGCGTCTCTACCTTAAAAGACAGTACGCATTAAATGGGGCGCGCTGATGCCAGTTCTACTGCATATACAAAGTTCTGCAAGGGCGGGCACATGATGTAATATAACTCGTATACAGGCGTGCTTTTACGCAAAACTCGGGAAATTTCCAAAATATTTGTTTGTTGTATATAACTGTAGTTCATACCTTGCAGCGAACAACGCTACGATATTTAGATATGATACGCCGAACCTCAGAGCGCGAGTTTAATGCACACATTATAACAATTTATATTTTTCAATTATTCATGAATATGATAATATTATATGTTATTCCCGGGATGAACAAAGGCAAACCACGGAAACCACTTAGAGGATGGCTGAGGTAGGAATCGAATCCGCCTCTTCTCAGTTTTGTCTCATGAAGTTGAGTACACCCGTTCCAGCCCTCAGACCAGAATTAAATTTCTTGGCGGAGCCAGGATTATAAACCTGGGCCTCCACGGTGATAGCCAGGAATGCTAGCCACTACGGTACGCAACGAGGTGGGCAATTTATAAAGAACTCAAGGACCACTTAATTTCACAGTTTAACTTCACATCATCACACTATCAGTCGGGGAGATACTGGCGCCTGAGTAAACAAACTTACGCAGCGTCAGCGCTGGGCGGGAGGAGTAAGTGCGATAACTTATGAATGCTATCTGATATTGAGCTCGGGTTTGTTCTAAAAACGTTTTCACATATTAATGAACATTTCTTCTCGCTTAGTCACCAATGTAAAGTCAATAGCAAAAAAGTTTGTCGCTACGTGACTTTACTGTGATACCATCTCAGATTTTTCAAGTAACATTTAAGAAAAAAATTCATAACATTCTTACAATGAAAATAATAGGCAAGTATAGAAAGCGTTTAACAAAGACAGTGTGAATAATACCGTCTTATATCTAGGCGTAGGCCTAATTTATATGCCAGCTTAGCCGTGGTGGCTTCAATTTTATTGGAGAAGAAAGCTGGAAATACATTTGGCACAGCATCATCACTTAAAAATTTCCTTCCAGGCAATACTGGCCTCGTGGCTTGTATTCTAAAGGTAAGAAATGGGCTAAACATACTCTCATGTGGGCTGATATGTGTGATTTCCTTTCAGCACGAAGAATATTGAAAAGCCACTATTTCCTCAAAAGACGACCAATGACAAGGAAGTGAACGTTACTTTGTAGGTGCCACATCTGTTTTTGCACTGGGGAACTGCACAATATTGAACCATTATTCTATAATGTATAAAACAACGAATATTTAAGTGTAATTCGTAACTACAACTCACACAAGATAGTCATGGCTGCCCACAAGATCGGTTTGTAAACAAAGTCACGTGATAGCGTGACGTCAGAGGGTGGTACTGTTCTAGTCGTCCATTAACCAAAATATCTGTAGTAATGGTCAGAAAAGAATCTGGAGATGATGTAGTAATAGATGTTTACTCCTTCACGGTCTATAACCCCACCGCCCCAAATTGCACGGATAATCTCGGGATGCCTGAAACCAACACCAGTGCACAAACTATACCCTATTATTGTAATAGCCCCACCCAACATCCGGAGGGCCACTGCTGCGGACGCCAAGATAACAAAGCAGGAGAATGACCATCGACATCCACTATATGTGCAGGAGGCAGCAAGGTCTCGCCTCAGATCCCGCAAGAGTTTCCCTGCTAGGACTCTGCCGCTAGAGAGAACACCAGAGACAACTCGTCTCAATAGATGGAGGAGCACACTGCCCACAGACATGTCACCAAAGGAAGAACTGGCTCCTGGCGCCGACCTACCTTATCCTGTGTGGAGGTCCCTCAACCGCTTAAGAGTGGGTGTCCCTCGATGCAAGACCAACCTGCAAAAATGGGGGATCCTTCCAGCAGACACAGACACCTCTTGTGAATGCGGAGCTGAACAAGACCCAAGCCACCTACTTATCTGCCCCATCCTGGACAACCCAT
Source organism: Meconema thalassinum (assembly GCA_946902985.2). Taxonomy (NCBI): domain Eukaryota; kingdom Metazoa; phylum Arthropoda; class Insecta; order Orthoptera; family Tettigoniidae; genus Meconema; species Meconema thalassinum. The sequence continues at coordinate 200,802,976 of OX336395.1, forward strand.
GCACAATAAAAGATGTTTTTAGAGGAAGTAACAAGGCCATCGCAGCTGCAGTTTTTTGGAAATGTTGACCGGACACGGAAATGAATGAATGACCATCCCAAATAGGAATACGACTTATATAGATGAAATTCCAGCTATGTCCGCCATTTTCGCCATTAATTATACACTAGTACAGTATTGCCAACCCCGCACTTATAGTACTGCTTTGTATTTATGCAGTACCATGGAACAAAATAGCGCCTAGTTCACTTGACAGTGCGCCGAGTTTGAAGCAGTTCGCAATGGATTGTGCAAGCTGTCCGATTACTATAAGTAATTTCAATCGGCGTTTTTACTAAAACCGCAAAGAGTTGCTGAAGCTGTGGCAGAGACACCACAATGAAAGTGTGTGTGTGTTTTTTTTTTCTTTCTCCCCATTGCAATAATTTGTTTCTTTCAATAGGCTAACAATTTTCATCCAAACCAATACAGTTCTATATACAAAACAAACCTATCCTTGAGCTTACACTCCAGACTCCCCTTGCTTGTAGTACAATCAGTAATTTTCGTCCAGTCGGTCATCTAACCAAGTAATGACCAATGATTTCGACCAGACAGTCGTCAAACCAAGTAGCGACCAATGATTTCGTACAGACCAATGGTCAATCTAATAATCAACAAGGAAATTCGTCGAACAATCTTCTGGTTGAGATGCTGCCGTAATTCTCTCAAAGCATTCAAACCGTTGTTGATTAATAGATTGATTATATTGGCAATACGGATCTAACATCTTCCAATATGGAGATAATAATAATTGAACAGACCAATGGTTTCGTCCAGACAGTCGGCAAACCTCGCTACAGGGGATTGCGGTAAAGTGAAATTGGCACCATTGCCTCTCACAAGCATTATTTACAAATACAAATTATACATTAAAGTCCAATTATTTCTTTTTTTACATAATTACAACGTTACATGTATCGTCTGGTGTATTTTGTATCGGACAAGTTGGCAACTACTGATGTCAATGTGCGAGCATCGTGAGCGCTCGCTGCGGAAGTTTCACATACTAAATACGCTGTCGAACATGCCAGCGGTTGTTAAACAAACAATAAATAAAAACACATATTTACGTGATTTAGCACATAATATAGGCCTATCCGGTGCAGTCAGTACAGAAGTGATCAAGGTTAGTAGTTAAAATTCATAATGTTCCCCAAGTTGATGAAATAAGGTCTGAAAATGATATATTGTCAAAATAAAACCGAAAAGGAAAAGAGTGATACGTAGTGCAGAACTAATATCATCGGCATCAAACATGCACCATATACTTGATTAGACTGCAACAAGAGAATGTCAACTTTGCAAGGACTACTGAGACTACCATAAATTAAATGACTATTGTACATGTGCTAAATAATTCTCTAATAAAACAAGAACATGTTTAGTACCTGGTGAAAAATGATGTTCTAATTTCGAAAACATCTTCTGGTCGAGATGCTGCCATAAATCTCTCAAACCATTCAAATCGTACGCATTAACGAACTGGACTAGCTGTTCGACGATTTTGTCAACCTAAGGAACAGTAAAATGACCTCACATAATCAAACACCCCTTTGTAGTGCTCGTAATCTTAACAAAGTACAGTACAATGACAATGGAACATGAATGTATCAAGTACCGTAAAGACAATTCTTACCCGGAATCCTTTATCTTTATCAACCTTCAGCTCTGCATCAAAAACCTTCAGTGTTCCACTAAATCCTCTGAATAATAAATACTCTCTTACAAGTTCGTCAGCGAACTGAATATGAGACATTTTAATCTATATAACGAACTGTCACCTGCGATGCAAAGTGACAGATCGGCAGTCAACACGTGCGCAGTGAACTCATTTCACTTGTCAGGTTTTGATTTGAACAAAATCGTAAATATCTCGATATTGTACAGGAATACCAAGATGGTATAATTAGCCCTAAAATTAATCTCGGAACTATCAGGGTCCGAAAGATTGGATATGAATGAATGACAATTTTAGCTAATATAATATTTAATGACATAACCAAAATCATGCATTCCATGCTGGTTGACAAATGTTAGTTGTACTGTGTGTGTGGTACCACTGTTCGCCAGGCCAACAAACTTAAGTTCACACGCGCGGACAATTTGAATTGTTATATCGGCAACTATGTGGTAGACTATTTCCACGGCTATTATTTGGAATGATTGTTAGTCTAATACTATTTTAATATAGTTGTTCTATCCACTGAAGTGAGTTTGTGTTATACCGGAATACATAGTTATCTCGCCTAATCTAATTGGGCAAAAAGTTTGTTGACAGACTGAAAAATATAAATTGATAGTTTATCCAGGCAACACTGAAAAAATGGTTTAAAAACTTCACACTTAATTATCTCTTGTAAAAATACCGTAGTTACCCAAGTTTATAAAAACTTTGTAATTTAATCATTGTAAATATTGGTGTACGTAAATGCTATACATATTAACCGGACCTAATGTAAGCCTAAGTACGAAAGATCTGATGATGATCGCTTGACGATCGAAACATGTCATCCAATTAATAAACCCACCACCCTCCAATTTTGTAGTAAATATTGTTATCGATATTAGTAAATCCACTAAAATAGTCATACTTCACAGCTTGGCTGAATTGATGAGTATATGGAGATCCGACAGCAAACACCCTGAGAGTGGATTATCCAAGTTTTCACACTCCAGGTACCCTATTTCAAGTAGTTCCGGGGCATCTACCCCAGCTGGACACGTACTATCAAACTACTCCAAATTCTTAAATAATTCATTTTTCTTCTTCTTCTTCTTCAACTGTCTTGTTGTGAACAGTACTGAACTTGACAAAAGAAGCATGAAGGGATTGGCGCCTCGTAGTTTACATGAGGGTTGGCAATATCTGCCCTCCCGAGAACTTCTGAACAATGTCTTCTCATTCTACTGGGTGGGCAACTGGCCGATATATTGTACATTGAGATTAACGATGGCCACTGTAACATCCAAGGAGTAATAAGGAGGCACCGTAATGGCCAGGGAGTGAAGCTAGCAGGCATGCCCACTGTGATGTTCAAAACATTGCTGGCAAGTGTTAGGAAAAGGACCGTTATTTGACCAAAACTACTTTTGACGCATATTGTAAAGTAGATGCCAGCAGCTTGGGTGGCGAAGTTGGTAGCATGCTGAGCTTATATGCCCAAGATCGCGGGTTCAAACCCGGCCAAAGTCGTCGTTTTTGTTAAGAGCGCTAAAAATCCCTTAGTATGCCTTCCTTTGGAAGGGAAGTAAATCCAGTAGGCCCATGTAATAGTTTTATGGCATGTAAAAGAACCTTCCACTAACTACAATTGTGTGAAGCTAACATTTTAGGTTAGATTTGATTAACACTCTATTAAGTTCCAACGTTTGCTGCCAGGTGCCGGTTGCAGTGGCATCTAGCAGTCAAGTTCACAGCTAGGTGTCAACAGTAGCAATAGTAGGAACTACTTGAATTTGATCGTCTACAATTCTTACCTGAATTAGTTAGTTATTGTTGTTTTAAGGGGCGGAACTTTACCTGAATTACAGATAACACACACTAATACAACCGTCACAATTATCACCAGTTATCACACAGATTCTACATACACCCAAAGTACACAGTGCTCGCAGCCCCTAAACTGAGGAACCAACCAACCAAAGTAGATACCTGAAAAAACCTCTTAATTCATAATGCACTACTTCGAATTAATTTTTAATTCTATTTAGCTTAAGCTGAAACCAAAGGAAATGCATATATTAGCCTTTCAAGATACGATTGCCAGTGACCGAGGTGGAAACTATTTTTTGCTTACCTACAGCTAGCTTAGTTGACAGGTATTGTCGCTCAGGAAGGATAAAAGTCATGTCCAGAAGTCTTTCATCATTTCACTCTCCGTGGTGGCATGAGCTCCTATTGAGCTTAATTGTACTTTTGAAACACACCATTCTTAATTTGATACTTTATTATTAACTATTCCATTGACAACATAACTAAAACAAGTAACGCGTGCAATGCTACTTGACTTATGTTGCAGACTGCACTCTGTCATCACCAGGGCCCGGATAATTATGTGCTTAACTTTTCATAAATATGTATTTATTTATGTGCTTAAAAGTGGAAAATATGTGATTAAGTTTCCAAAATATGTTCTTAAATTTGTAACATTTTTATGTCCCCCAGTTAAGTTACTCAAAGTATAGTTGAAACATCTAGCTGCCTGAAAATACCAATTTTCCTGTCTACAGTACAAATGTTCCCGCTTAAAAGGCCGGGCCTTTCCTCAGTTTCTGAATCCAACAATGCAGATGCGTGATACGAAATCATGTATGTGATGTTTTCAAATTTCATTCTAAAAAGCAGAAGAAAAGGTTGCTTCAATAACTTTCATAGCACTCTGTCAATACTCAAAAGCTTGCCACGGTGGGTGAGTGGATAGCGTGTCGGTCTACCAACCCCAAGATTGCAGGTTCGCTCCTGGCCGTGGTAAGTGATTTTTGAAAGGCGGCAAAAATACGACACGTATGTCATACGATGTTGGCATGTCAAAGAACCCATTTGAATTCAGTAGGCCGTGTTCATAATGGCAAAATTAATCTCGGGAGTTTCCGCCAACACAAAGTTCCTCATTTCTCTACTAGAAAGCGCTATAGTGTTCAAGGAGCTTAGATATCTAACCTCCTTGACTTTCATAGTGATTCAAGGAACAACGAAATTCGACATGCAAGCTACCCTCTGGGTGTCAAATTACAAAGCTTGCACCCGGCACCGAGGCCATACGATATTATTATTATTATTATACTCAAAAGTTTCGCAGACCACTGTAATTTCAAGTAAAATTTCCTGTCAAGATAAGGACTATTGGAGGCTTAATGAGACTATTGACTCCAGTCCCACCCCTATAACCCCTGGCACTACAGCCCGTGAAGGGCCTAGGCCTACCAAACGACCGCTGCCCAGCCATTTGTCCTGCAAATATTGGGGCGACTCGTGTTCAGCGTATCGGATCCCCTCAGCCGTTATTCAAAAGTACCAGTGAAAAATATTATCAACATTTTTCCTGGCCCAAAAGGGATTTGCAGAAATATTCTGACACCCAAATTCGTAAGCCTTGACATAATAGATATAACTGCTGTAGTTTGTTACGTTTGCAGTTTGAATAATAGTTTCGGGTTTACCCTTAGAAATAAATTGTATTGGTTACCATTAAAATTTTCCAGGCATAAGTATATTTTTATTAAGGTCAATAGAGAGGGTGACGAGTGATATTACCTCATTTTCCCTAAAATACGGGGTTGCTTTAGGGTGAGAAAACAATTTTCAGGAGGCAGCACTCAGTGCTGCTATGCGCCCGCTAGTGAGAGTTTTCAAAGGCGCGCCCGCCGGAAGTTTAAACAACTTAAATAAAATGAAGTTTACTTGAAAAATTGTTTGATTGAAGTTTGTTTTTCTTTCTCAACTCGGCCCATGGCTGCTTAGTCACGAAGTCGCCGGGGGAATAAAGTGTCCATTGCAGACGATTCTTGTTGTTCCAAATAATGCAATGCTCCTCCGATATATTTCACACCCTGACTGTGGCTCATCCTTTCTTCTTGTTGACTGCTCTAAATGTCATCTTCTTCCTCCTCCGTCCCTCGACCTTTCACAGCAGCAACAATTTCATCTTCTCCTAGTGGTTCACTGGCTCCATCAAGATCCATCAAATCTCTGACATCATCATCTAGTTTCTTCACATCCTGGAATCTTCCTCATTACAGCGACCAAATCGTAGGTTTCACATTCCTCTTCTTGTTGTTGTTCAGAAAAGTCATTGCCCAAATGACATAAAAGTTTCCTCCACTAGCGAACGAGAGTTATTGACTCTAGGAATCCAACGAGGGGCCAGCAGCTGTGTACACAAAAGCAAGCTGCCAGACCCTGCTGCGTTACACACACACCGTCTGTCGTTGGCCCTGTCGAGTTAGTGAGGTTCTACTGTATGACCGTGTATTTACACCGAATGTGTATGTAAATGGTCACTCGTATTAGCTAATCAGTCTTATCGTTCACGGAAATGTATCATTTTAATGACCATATCCGTAAATTAAACATTACAATAACCCAAGTACAAAGAGTTAGAACCCATTACAGATACTATGCTTAAGAGGAGACTGGGATTCTTTGGACATATTATGCAGATGCAGGATTTGAGACTCTTAAACAACTAGTGCAGCACAATCTCATCTCAAGAAATACCACAATAGGACATAGGCCTTACAAAATACGACACCACAAATCAGATAATAATGATAATATCATATGGCCTTGGGTGCCGGGTGCAAGCTTCGTTATTTGATGCCCAGAGGGCAACTTGCATGTCGAATTCCATCGTTCCTTGGTGGTTCGGCCACTGTCTTGGCAAACCAGTTTTTGTGTTTCCCCATTTGTTTCCACTCTGTGTGGTTGTACATATCTGTATTATTTGTCTTCATTGTATTTATTCATTGTCAGGTTGGTTTTGTTTATGTTGATTGGTTGTCGTGATTTATTTGTTTTGATTGCATGTAGTATTCCTACTGCCGTGTTTCCAGTAGGAAATTTTGGCTTAGAAGGTAATTTTGTATTCTTAAGTTGGCACATTGATTCATCTTTTATTTGTTTTTGAACTCTTTACTGTGATTGGCTGCTTTCGGCCTATCAGAGGCCTCTTACTTGTTTTTAAACTCTCTACTGTGATTGGCTGCTTCCAGCCTATCAGAGGCCTCCTTGCTGCTTGTAGCGACCAATCACGTGTTTCTTCTTCGTTGTTCTCTAAGTGTAACCATGACACAATGCTGTGCTTCAACGCTGGTTGTGATATATCTACAAATATCCAGCTAATCATTTCTATAATTGGTGCTATCTTCATAGTAACCGTGCTTAGCAATCATGTCCTATGCACATGATTCATATTTTGTTTGGGCAGTGACATTACGGTGATTTTCGATCTCATCAAACCATGCTTGATGTTGCTACGCGTCATGTCGACGAATTCTTCAATCCGCGGCGTCGGATAGTTTGTTGTAATGTGTTTACTTCTAGCTTCATTTACTGCCTAACAATTTGTCTTCACGCGTATGAATAATGATGATGCTTCGTGTGATAAGTAATTCATCGTGTCTGGAAGCATGTTACGAGGCCAGGCATCATCACTGTAATGGAAGTTGATGCTAGGCTAAACTGCTTTACTATTGTGACAATGCCGTGCGATTGGCATATCCCGGTGTTTGTATGATAGAAACTACTTTGACTTCCTGCAACATCACTGTAATGGAAGTTGACGCTGGGCTTAACTACTTTACTATTGTGACAATACCGTGCGATTGGCATATCCCGGTGTTTGTATGATAGAAACTATTTTGACTTCTTGCAACATCATTGTAATGGAAGTTGACGCTGGGCTTAACTACTTTACTATTGTGACAATACCGTGCGATTGGCATATCCCGGTATTTGTATGACAGCAACTACTTTGACTTCCTGCGTTTCACACATAAGTTGTTTTATTAACAATTCATTTTTTGGGCTTACAGTATCGGCGCATCACTGTAAGTCAGTCCTGGTTCGACGACACATTCTCGTTCCATGCAACCTGTTTTTTCATTATTTGTTGCAACTCCACTTGTGTTGCATATTTAAATTATATCATTCTTTGGAACCGCCGTGTATTGCATGCCGTTCTATGATGTACTGATCTGCAGCTACGTTCAAGACAATATGTGTGTTTTAGGCTCAAGACTTAACGTGTGTCAACTCTATGCGAGTGCTTCTTCAATTCTGTAAATTTGTGCTAGTGTTTCTCATATGTTTATGTGCCACCTTTGAATATTTGTTTTATGTGTCACCTTTGAATATTTGTTTTATGTGCCACCTATTTGATAATATATCTTATTATTAGTTAGTGGTGGTGTTGTGTCCTATGCCTTCCTGGACCTCCTCATTTAGTGACAATAATATTGTCTGGTCCTCCACATGTTTGCTAAATTATTATGCGACCTTTTTATAAAGTCAACTCTTTTATCATTACATCTTTATCTAATGCTTTGGCCAATAAACCTTTATACATTGTCCACTATTACCAGAATACTCTTGGTGGGTTGTTGACTTCCCACGTTTACCATTACATTGTTTGGTCCTCTCCGGGCCGGATATTGAGCTGTTTACTACTTTGAATGAATTATTAAGCATTGTTTTGGCCATGTTGGGCCCTTGTTTCTTGCTATTTCACCAGGAAGGCCATAAAATTAACATTGTATACGTTCCCATTAACTTCCCAAGGACACAATACAGTATTCTATGTTCAGATGTTTGTTTACAACTTAATCGAGACCATTGTCTCAGTGTTTATTTTTTGTGTTAGTTAAGTTGGTTGTGTTAGTTAGGTGTGCAACTCTGGTAATTACATCTAGGCGGGCAATCCTAAAGTCATTATGGAGGATGCCCAAAAGCGACTTTTAGTTAGGAAGCGTGCAGTCGCTAAGGGCATGCTTACCTCACAAGAAAAAGTAATTAGCAACTTTCAGGACATTACAGAAGAGCAATATCAAATGTTAGTGTTACGCAAACACAAATGCGAGGAAATTTATGAACAATATAACGAAGCGCAAGTCGCTTTAGAGGATATTACAGACAATATCGACGAAGAAATAGCCGAACGTTGTGACTTCGAAGATAAGTATTTTGAGTTGATGGTTAAAATTAAACTACATTGTGACAATTTCAAAAAATCCAACACTACAGACAGTGATAACCCTTTGAATAATTTGCAGAGTGCACAATTTCCTACTGCTAACGTAGCTGCAGCGCATATAAAGTTGCCTGAAATTCAAATTCCGCAGTTCAGTGGCGACTTCACAGACTGGTTGAATTTCAGAGATAGCTTCAAGGCCATAGTAATTGATAACCATGCTCTTTCTGATATTGTTAAGTTCTACTACCTTAATTCTAGTCTTAGTGGTGAGGCCAAACTCCTCTTAAAGAACATTACTGTGTCAGATGATAACTTTACGGTTGCATGGAACTTGCTGACAACTCGATACAATAACATTAGGCTCATAGCGCACAACCATGTTACCAAGCTTTTCAAGCCCCCCGCATACGGTAATGATTCAGTGTCCTTGCGTGCCATCATCGACCACTTTGTTTCTCATGTCAATGCGTTAGAAGCTTAGGACTTCAACGGGGTTCCCCTTCAAGACTTGTTATTGTCACATTTTATATTGGAGCTACTAGATAATGATAGCATCCGTGAATGGGAGAATCATGTTGATTCTGGGAGAATTCCCACTCTCCAGGACTTGGTTAGCTTCTTAGAGAAAAATGCAAGGTACTGGAAATAACTGAAAAGAATGTGTCCAGGCCTGCATTACATACTGCTGTAACCAAACTTAAAGCTGAAGGTCATTCGCCTCAGAAACCCATGTTAACTACTACCAAATCTCGTTGTACATATTGTAGGAGCATTGATCACCAATTGTCGAAATGTGGTACCTTTATTAAACTTTCGTCCACAGCCAAATGGGATTTTGTCAGGTCTCGAAAATTATGTTACAATTGTTTGCGTAATTTCGAGCCTAATCATCAATGTTCGAAGTACTCTTGTAACACTTGTTCCCGAAAACACCACACTCTTCTTCACTATGAGCCCTCCAGTGGCACTAGTAATGATGCTTCTCAAGCTCATGCTAACGTGGTAAACACTAGTTGCAGTAGCGTCGCTCGTGACAATCAATTTTCAAGGACTCTATTACCCACTGCCAAGTTGAATATATTAGCTGGCAATGGCTTACGTGTACCTGTCACTGCACTACTTGACTCTGCATCAGATTGTAACTTAATTTCGTCACACTTAACTAAGAAATTAAGACTCCACACCAAACCTATGAAGGTACACATTCGCGGTGTTGGTCAAAATCAAAGCACTGCTACTGTTGTTGCTGATGTGAACGTTTTTGCCTGTGCTACTAATTGGTCTGCTAAGCTTGAATGTCTCGTGGTTCCCAATATTGCACTTGAGCTACCCGCTGCTGGTTTCGATACCTCTGAATGGAACATTCCATCACATATTGATTTAGCTGATCCTGATTTCAATTGCACTAAATCTATTGATCTTGTTCTTGGTGCAGAATATTTCTTTGACCTGTTATGTCCTGGTAAAATCATACCAGTTGGTGATTTGCCCATCATTCAAAATACCTCTGTGGGTTGGGTGTTTTCTGGGAGGCTGCCCAGTGCAAGCACCTCGCAACCATCGCACGTGGTATCAGCACTTACACTCTCACGCCCTCATGTAGAACAACAGCTGGAAGCGTTTTGGAACGTTGAAGAAGATGAAACCCCAGTGTTGTCTGTTGATGAATCCATATGTGAAGAACACTTCGTTGCTACTACCACTCGCCAAGACGATGGTAGATTTGTGGTTAGACTCCCTCGCAAGGTGGACTCGGAGCCTCTAGGTGCCTCTCGCTACGCTACACTAAATCGTTTTCACTCTCTCGAAAGACGTTTGGCTCGTAACCATGAGTTAAGGTTAGAATACTCTGAATTCATGCATGAATATCTAGCCTTGAACCATATGCAAGTCGCCCCCCACCCGACTGATGGTGAAGTTTACTACATTCCCCATCATCCTGTTTTCAAGCCGCACAGTACTTCTACAAAGCTCAGAGTGGTATTTGATGCTTCGATGGCTACTACGTCTGGGTGCTCCCTTAATGATACCTTGTTGGTGGGCCCTGTAATTCAGCAGGATTTGTTCTCTATTTTGCTTCGGTTCCGTACTCACTTGATAGCGTTTGCAGCTGATCTGAGTAAAATGTACAGACAGATTCTTGTAGATCACAAAGATCGTGACTTACAGAGAATATTTTGGAGAGACTCTCCTTCAGACCCAATAGTAGAATATCAATTAAACACTGTTACATATGGTACTGCCCCAGCTTCCTTCTTAGCCACTCGTGTGCTAAAGGAGCTCGCCCTCACTGATGGCACAGCCTTTCCAGCTGCCACTCAGATTGTTTTAAACGACTTCTATGTTGATGATTGTATCTCGGGATGTGATTCCGAGCATGACGCACTCATTCTGTATGATGAATTGACCCTTCTTTTGAGATTAGGTGGTTTTGAACTGTGTAAGTGGAGTTCAAACTCCATGACTCTAATAGATAACATTCCTCTTGTTCATCAAGAGAAACAACAACTCCGTAGTTTCGGCGATGGTGAAGAAACAGTCGCCAGAACGCTAGGACTTTATTGGCAACCTATCGATGACTTGTTGCGGATTCAGTCACCTATCGTGAACTGTGACACTTCAATTACTTTTACTAAGCGTTCATTTTTGTCCATTGTTGCCTCTATCTTTGACCCTTTGGGTTTAGTGTCACCTATTGTGGTTGCTTGTAAGATTCTCTTCCAAGATTTGTGGATTCACAAACTCGGTTGGGATGACCCCCTTCCAAAGGAAATCGCGCAAGCTTGGCTGAATGTTTATAGCAATTTACCTGCGATTTCTGAGATTTCTACTCCACGTTTGATTAAGCCTGCTTCAGAAATCAAATCTATGCAACTTCATGGCTTTTGCGACAGCAGTCAGCAGGCCTATGGAGCTTGTCTCTATTTATTGTCAATTGATACCAACGACATCGTCACTGTTGCACTTGTGTGCGCTAAGTCGAAGGTTGCTCCTCTTAAACAGTTGTCTTTGCCCAGACTTGAGTTATGTGGTGCACTTTTGCTTTCCAAATTAATTTCAAAGGTGCAACCCGCTTTGAACTTGCCTATTGAATCCGTATATTGTTGGACAGATTCCACTATTGTTTTGTCTTGGTTGGCTTCGCCCCCCTCAAAATGGAAAACCTTTGTAGCCAATAGAGTTGCTGAAATACAAAGGCTTACTGTTCACTGCGCCTGGAAACATGTCGCTTCTCGTGACAATCCAGCCGACATAATTTCCCGAGGCTGTATGCCCTCAGAATTGAAAAATAATCAGCTATGGTGGCATGGTCCAGCATGGTTGAAGGCCTTTACAAGCTCCAGTACTTCAGATATTTTTGACACTCCTGTGTCTGAATTGCCTGAGTGTAGAATTTCGTGCGCAAATGTATCTAAGCCTGTTGACATTGAATTTTTAAACAATTTTTCTTCCTACACAAGATTGTTGAGGGTCATAGCCTACTGTATTAGGTTTTTCTCTAATTGTAGAAATACCACTAGGATCAGTGGTCCACTCACTGCCATTGAAATTGATGTTGCACTACTTACATGTGTGAAAATGATTCAAGCTCAGTGCTACTCTACTGAACTTACTGCTCTAATGAAGAATGAGCAAGTGCCATCCACTTCCACCATCAGTAATTTGCACCCTTTGCTTCACTCTGATGGCACTATTCGTGTGGGAGGCCGTTTGGAATTGGCCGACCTTCCATTTGATACAAAACACCAGATGCTTTTGCCCAATGACCATCATTTCACTAAAGTCCTGGTCAGACATACCCATTTAAAGTTGCTTCATGGTGGGGTCCAGGTTGTGATTGCGACTATCCGACAACGCTTCTGGATACCTTCACTACGAAAACTTGTTCGTAGCCTATCTCGCTCTTGTGTTACTTGCGTGCGCTACGCTGCACGTCCTTCTGAACAGTTAATGGGTCAACTCCCAGCTGTTCGCCTCCATCAAACCTTTCCCTTTAATCACGTTGGTGTTGATTACTGTGGTCCATTCACTATCAGGTACGGTGGCCCCAGGTCAAGGGTCTCGACTAAGGCTTACATCGCAATGTTCGTTTGTATGGTTACGAAGGCTGTGCACACTGAAGTCGTCACTTCCCTCTCCAGTCATGCTTTCATTGTAGCCTTTACTCGCTTCTGCAGTAGAAGGGGCGTTCCCGCTCAAGTGTATTCCGACAATGGTACCAACTTTCAAGGCGCACAGTCTGACCTTGCTTCGTTGCTCTCCTCTGCAGTATTTCAATCTGTTGTTCAAGATTCTACCTCATCGCTACTAATTCAGTGGCACTTCATTCCTCCTAGTTCTCCGCACTTTGGTGGAATTTGGGAGGCAAACATCAAATCTTTGAAATCTCATTTAATAAGAATCATGAAGGCTCAAGTACTTACGTATGAAGAATTGACCACTCTCGTGGTGCAAATTGAAGCCATTCTAAATTCTAGACCCATTTCGCCTATGACTGAGGATCCTACTGACTTGTGCTATCTCTCGCCAGGTCACTTTCTTGTTGGACGACCTTTGAATGCCTTGCCCATTCCTGACGCTTCTGAAATGCCCATCAATAGGTTGTCTAGATGGCAATTACTTCAACAGATTATGACTTCATTGTGGCGTAAATGGTCCACAGATCATTTACTCTCCCTTCAACAACGTCGCAAGTGGAACCGTATGTCTCCTAACCTCAAGGTTGGCACGCTTGTGCTTATTATGGACGACAATGTTTCTCCTACTTACTGGCGACTTGGACGTATTCTTGAGGTTCATTGTGGTAAGGACGGCCTAGCTCGTGTGGTCTCTCTACATACCACCTCTGGACTCTTGAAACGTCCCATCGTCAAGGTGTCTCCCTTGTTGCCGCAGAACTAAACACTCTTGTATTTTCATAAACAACCTGCCTGTTGTTTCTGTGCGGGCAATATGGATCGGCCACTGTCTTGGCAAACCAGTTTTTGTGTTTCCCCATTTGTTTCCACTCTGTGTGGTTGTACATATCTGTATTATTTGTCTTCATTGCATTTATTCATTGTCAGGTTGGTTTTGTTTATGTTGATTGGTTGTCGTGATTTATTTGTTTTGATTGCATGTAGTATTCCTACTGCCGTGTTTCCAGTAGGAAATTTTGGCTTAGAAGGTAATTTTGTATTCTTAAGTTGGCACATTGATTCATCTTTTATTTGTTTTTGAACTCTTTACTGTGATTGGCTGCTTTCGGCCTATCAGAGGCCTCTTACTTGTTTTTAAACTCTCTACTGTGATTGGCTGCTTCCAGCCTATCAGAGGCCTCCTTGCTGCTTGTAGCGACCAATCACGTGTTTCTTCTTCGTTGTTCTCTAAGTGTAACCATGACACAATGCTGTGCTTCAACGCTGGTTGTGATATATCTACAAATATCCAGCTAATCATTTCTATAATTGGTGCTATCTTCATAGTAACCGTGCTTAGCAATCATGTCCTATGCACATGATTCATATTTTGTTTGGGCAGTGACATTACGGTGATTTTCGATCTCATCAAACCATGCTTGATGTTGCTACGCGTCATGTCGACGAATTCTTCAATCCGCGGCGTCGGATAGTTTGTTGTAATGTGTTTACTTCTAGCTTCATTTACTGCCTAACAATTTGTCTTCACGCGTATGAATAATGATGATGCTTCGTGTGATAAGTAATTCATCGTGTCTGGAAGCATGTTACGAGGCCAGGCATCATCACTGTAATGGAAGTTGATGCTAGGCTAAACTGCTTTACTATTGTGACAATGCCGTGCGATTGGCATATCCCGGTGTTTGTATGATAGAAACTACTTTGACTTCCTGCAACATCACTGTAATGGAAGTTGACGCTGGGCTTAACTACTTTACTATTGTGACAATACCGTGCGATTGGCATATCCCGGTGTTTGTATGATAGAAACTATTTTGACTTCTTGCAACATCATTGTAATGGAAGTTGACGCTGGGCTTAACTACTTTACTATTGTGACAATACCGTGCGATTGGCATATCCCGGTATTTGTATGACAGCAACTACTTTGACTTCCTGCGTTTCACACATAAGTTGTTTTATTAACAATTCATTTTTTGGGCTTACAGTATCGGCGCATCACTGTAAGTCAGTCCTGGTTCGACGACACATTCTCGTTCCATGCAACCTGTTTTTTCATTATTTGTTGCAACTCCACTTGTGTTGCATATTTAAATTATATCATTCTTTGGAACCGCCGTGTATTGCATGCCGTTCTATGATGTACTGATCTGCAGCTACGTTCAAGACAATATGTGTGTTTTAGGCTCAAGACTTAACGTGTGTCAACTCTATGCGAGTGCTTCTTCAATTCTGTAAATTTGTGCTAGTGTTTCTCATATGTTTATGTGCCACCTTTGAATATTTGTTTTATGTGTCACCTTTGAATATTTGTTTTATGTGCCACCTATTTGATAATATATCTTATTATTAGTTAGTGGTGGTGTTGTGTCCTATGCCTTCCTGGACCTCCTCATTTAGTGACAATAATATTGTCTGGTCCTCCACATGTTTGCTAAATTATTATGCGACCTTTTTATAAAGTCAACTCTTTTATCATTACATCTTTATCTAATGCTTTGGCCAATAAACCTTTATACATTGTCCACTATTACCAGAATACTCTTGGTGGGTTGTTGACTTCCCACGTTGGCCATTACACTTGGAGTGACATGAATGTCAAGGAGGTTAGATATCTAAGCTCCTTGACACTATAGCTCTTTCTAATAGAGAATGGAGGAACTTTATTTTGGCAGAAAATCCAGAGATTCATTTTGCCATTATGAACACGGCCTACTGAATTCAAATGGGTTCTTTAATATGCCAACAACGTATGACATGCATGTCGTGATTTTTGTCGCCTTTCAAAAATCACTTAGCACGGCCAGGAGCGAACCTGCAAGCTCGGGGTTAGTAGTCCGACACGTGACAAGTACCACAAATCAGATAAGGTTGAATGCAAGGCTCAAGAATACAAAAACCCGCTTTCCCCTTACATGAAACAAGCCCACAGCATGCATATTTTCATCTGAGGGAAGGACACGACGATCAAACCGTCTTAAGAAGTACTAGGAGGAACACAAAGCCCAAACAATCCCTTCAAAGAAGATCTGATCGACGGACTGACTACTGTGATCCTACGAGGTCGTCAAATAAAAAGGAGAACCCAAGCACACCGTATTATTTGTTATTGAAGCCAGAAATGTGAGCAGTTAGAGCATTTACAGAGGTGTGGTCAATACTTCAACGCACAGCGTGCTATAGAGCCTCCATATACTCCTTGGTAAAACCAGACTTGAAAATTCAGGATCTCTGGACATTCAGCTCCACATTCTTGTGGTAAATCAAGGCATAGCCTTAGCCTCTGCAGACAGATTTTAAAAAAAGGGGGAAGGGGGGAAGACAGGATTTTAAAATAATAATAATAATACAAATGAAACAACACCAGATTTTATGTTTTATTTTTTAAGGTACGAGAGAATTTTCTAAACAAACATACAATTTTATAAACAGCCACAAGGGCTCGTTATCAGTTAAAATATGCCTGAATGTCAGGCATAGGCACTCCTTCTATCGGACAGTCACAGCTCACACAACACAAGATACAGTACATACATTTCACAATACTGTACCTCAGTAACTTAGATTATACAAACAACCATAAGACAAGGAATGAAGGAGAGCAGGCGCAGGCAGAGGGAGAGTAAAAATGGTTTGTTGCTTGAGTCTTCAGTCTTTGGTCGGATGCTGCAACAATTCCAAAGAATTGCTCAGAAGGCAAGTCATGTTCGCTGACGAATGTGCAATATATCGCAGCTCCCGTAGTCGCAATGTTTACATTTGGGGAAACGAAAATCCACTTTTTTTTTTCAATAAATCAAGTGAAACCCACCTCACATCATGATCTGGCCCGGAATGACACAAACGCATCTGTTTGGCCCATATTTTTTGATCGTTCTGTTAATCAGAGCACTTACCTCCAGATGATTAATGACTGGCTCATCCCGCAGAGGCAAAATACGGGAATCTTAGACGGTGTTTGGTTTCAACACGATGGGTGCCGGATCACTTCACAGTGGCTGTTCGATAACGTCTGAACGCAGTCTTTGGGAATCGCTGGATCGGTCGAGGATCGGACAATGATCCAGCTCTACTTCCATGGCCACCCAGGAGCTCTGATCTAACAACACCCGATAAAACACTCTGGGGTTACATCAAGGAACAGGTGAGGAAGCAGCGGATTGTTGGAATTGATTATCTGATAAATGCAGTGCACGATGCTTTCCCGACAGTGACAAGGATGTTGCTTAATATGAGCATCAGAACATGGCAGCGTATTCAGCTGTGCAGAGTCTATGGAGGGTCACATACTGATGCATTAGATTCCTTTGATGTAAGTACAAATTTATAGACAATGTACTGACAATAGAAATAAATGATAATAATAAAGAGTAGGGATATATGGACTTTGTAGTTGTGTCACCAGTGTAGTGCCTTGGTTGAAGGAGTGCAAAAAGAAACAAATGGCCACACAAGCTATATTTATATCGACCATGCCAGTTATGTTGCTCTGATGTAAGGACTATAAATGTCTTCTTCTTAATTTCCCGGTTCCAGTAATCTGGGTCGAGGTGTGAATCAAGGACCTCCACACAGGGTCAGTTCAAGGTTTTTTTTTGGGCACATGCGAGATCAGGGTTTGGCGGCCCTCTCTTAAAAACTTATTCGTCTTTTAATTAATGGGATGTAATAATTTTATTGTTTATTACTTACTTAGTTGGCCACACGAACCGAAGTCAGGTCATTGTCTCACTCTTTAACCTCTTCCATTGCTTTCTATCTCCGGCCATATTCTCGTTGGCTCCCAGGGCCTCCAGGTCTTTGCTGACTCCATCCTGCCATCTCAACTTTGGTCTACCGAGGGGTCTTTTCCCTTTTGGTTTCCCTTCTAGCACTCTTTTTACCATCCCTTCTTCTCTTCTCAGCACATGTCCCAGCCATTGTATTCTTCTGCTCCTAATTACTGCTATCACATCCGGTTTGTTATACAGTGCATGAATTTCTGTGTTTTTTCTTCTTCTGAAGTTTCCCTGCTCTAGTACCAACTCGAAGATTATTCTTAACACTTTGTTTTCAAAGCTCAATATTCTCCTCCCCATCTTCTTGCTCAGTGCCCATGTCTCTGCCCCATATATTAATACTGGTCGTACAATTGTCTTATAAACATGGAGTTTTGATATCTTTGATAACAGTATATTGTTGAATTATTACAAACATGCACCTCTCTGCAGATTTTATACGTTTCATTACCTCTTCCTCCATGTTGTTATTCCAATTTACGATGCTTCCTAGATATTTGAAGGATCCAGTATTCTTAAACAGCAAGCTTCCTATCTCTAGTGCCCCGATCGCTTCTTCTTTATTCTCCCTTGTAAATACCATACACTCAGTTTTCTCTTGATTGATCCTCAGACCCACTTTTCGTGCCTCCTCTATTAACACTTTAGCTGTCCTTTTTAGTTTATTACAAATTAAAATAAATAATTGTGTTTTGTATTTACATTAAATGAAAAATTGACCAATAGAATAACAAGACTTCCTATGAACAAACTTTTACAAACATACTTTTCTTGCCTTAAGCTTGGGAAAATCTTTCCAAATTGAATCAGAATCAATAGTGTTTAAAATTTGGTTTTCAATTGGCAATGTTGCCATTCCAATATTCCAAATAGTATTGAGATTAATATCTCAATAAAAGGAGACTAAGCAAGGAGACTAAGGCCTTACTCTTTGCAGATGACATAGTAATATGGGAAGAAAATGAAATAGTAGTGCAGGAACAAGTTACTGTATGGAATCAAGAGATAGAGAAATATGGAATGAAAATAAGTGTGGAGAAGAGTAAGACTGTAGTGATGACAAGAAACAAGAGAGAAGGAAGACAGAATATTTAAGTCAATGGAAATCCATTGGAAATGGTAAAAAGCTTTAAGTATTTGGGGAGCATCCTCACAGAAGATGGTACAAAAATGAAGAAATTGGAAAGAGAATCCAACAAGCTAATGGGTTTTACCAGTGTGTGAGATGTTTAGTATGGAACCAGGAAGTCCCAGAGAAATGCAAGAAAGTTCTAGTCTCAATGTATTACACATCAATTTTGACATATGCAGCAGGTATTTGGACCACAACAAAACACTATGAAAGCCGACTCCAAGCAGCCGAGATGAAGTTCCTTAGAGGAATAATTGGGAAGACACGGAGGGATAAAATCAGAAATGTGGACATTAGGGAGAGAACTGGGTTCCCAAAACTGCAAAACAAGATATAAACCATTAAAAGCTGAAGTGGTACGGAGATATGATGAGAATGGAAGAATATTGAGTACCAAAACGAACATTTATGGAGAAAATACCAGGAAGAAGACCACGAGGAAGGCCCAGAAAGAGGTGGATAGATACGGTGAAGGAAAGCATCGAGAAAAGAGGAGTAGAAGAAAAAGTATTGAAAGAAGGAAATGAATGGTGGAGGGATAGACAACTGTGGAGGTTCTTGATTCGCAACCCGACCCAGGGAACTGGAAACGGGAAATGAAGAAGAAAATGTCGAGATTTAATTTACATTTTCAGGGGTGCCAAAGTTTATATTTTAGTTTTATAGCGCCACAAAATCAAAATATGATTTTCAAATGAAAATAAACGCTCCAGCCGTGCCTCGCGCCGGCCCTGCCTCCATACTTTTCTGTCTCCACCACTCTCGTCCTTCTTCCACTTTCACTCCTCTTTTCTCACTGTATCCATCCACCTCATCCTTCCCCTTTGACACCTTCCCGTGACTTTCTCAGTAATAATCGCTTCGGGACTCTGTCTTCTCCCATTCGCATCATATGTCCTTACCATTTTTTTCTTTTTTATCATTTCAAATGATCTTGTCGACTTCGTCGTTATGCTTAGGTCTACCGTTATGCGATACGGTTACGGCGTGTATGACATCATCATGTTGTTCAGTGCATATACACCGAGTCTGAGTTTACTGCCGGGGTCTGCCGTTATGCGATACGGAGACGGCGAGTGCGTGACGTCAGGCAGGAATACAGGCTGACTCCTAAAGAAGTGTGCAAGATGTCAGGCAGGAATACAGGGCGACTCCTAAAGAGATGTACACGATGTCAGATAAGAATACAGGGTGACCTTTATTAAGAACAAAGTTCCAAATGGTTCCGCCTCGTCAATACTGTTTATTAAAATGTCGTGATACAATCACCTGTCTTTTAATACATGGGCAGCACTTAAAACATTCCCTTTATATACTAGGTGTAGTTAAAAATTGTACATAAAAACACACATAGACCACTGTGACACATTAAAAAGTTGTTAAAACATTTTCTCTACACCTAGTATATAAAGGGAATGTTTTAAGTGCTGCCCAAATATTTAGGCTGATGAAGAAATCAATAAGTGTCAGACGTCGAAACATGTACCATGTATTAAAAGACAGGTGATTGTATCACGACATTTTAATAAACAGTATTGACGAGGCGGAACCATTTGGAACTTTGTTCTTAATATAATTCAGTCAATACGGAAGAAATGTGCGACTCTCAGAGTCAAAATTACAGGGTGACCTTTAACGAGGTGTACAAGATGTCAGACAAGACAAGAATACAGGGTGACTCCTGAAGAGATATACAGGATGCCAGATAAGAATCCTAAAGAGATGTGCAGGATGTAACACAAGAATACAGGGTGACTTCTAAAGAGATATACAAGATACCAGATAAGAATACAGGGTGCATCCTAGAAAGAGGTATGCAGGATGTCAGAGCAAAATACAGGGTGACACTTAATGAGGTGTACAGTATGAGAGATTCAATTCAAATACAGCATGACCCTTAAAGAGGTTTGCAAGATATCAGATTCAAATAATGGGTGACCCTTAAAGAGTTGTAAAAGATGTCAGACTCAAATACAGGGTGACCCTTCAAGAGGTGCCTGCATAGGAAGCCTAAGTTAATGGCATACCTGCCAACTTTTGAAAAGGGCTATCAGTAAAACTCACGCGCGACAAAAAATCGAACGATTTTCGATATACCCCCGGCTTGACGAAAATAATAATACTTCTGGGCTACAAAATACAATAATTCATGCTTTAAACAGGATACTTCAATGAAATCATATCTACTTACATAATTTGTAGATGAACATAACAATCCAGAAGAAATCCATGTTAATCAGCAGCAGGCGTGGTGAATATTGGTTTGGAGCAGACATAACAGGACTTCCTTGATAGATTAAGCTGATATACGATAATTGAAAAAGGCTTTACACAATAAAACTTGTTTAACGTAACACAGGCAAGAAATAATATAATACACACTGCAAATCATATGCTAGTTCGACTTTTAAGTCATGGTTGTGGTCTTTTTAGCTTCCTGCAAAAAGTCATGAGAAAATGTTTTGTCATAACAGCGACCAGAACTCCTGGTCTTCAAAATAGAAATAGACTCCAGAGATTCATAGGACATGGATGACCTGAACCGTGTTCTATTTTTCTTCACACGGCTAAAAACACGTTGACATTCTGCATTGCTATGGGGTATGGTGAGAACAGAGAGCATTACTCTAGAAATTCGGTTATACTTAAGAAGTCTATCGGCTCCACGAATTCTTGATATTTGTGCCCAACTGGAATCACTTGCAGCATCTTGATGTGCAGCCGAAGTGTCATCTACCTGAAGAGCTGTGAACTGCCTCTGAAGCTCATTCACCACCTCATCTGTAGTTTCATTCTCTTCCTTGCATAACATGATAGGAAACTTTTCCAAGAAAAAACGAATGGAAGAAAACTGTGCATCTTCAATTTTGTCTAACCTAGCAACTTGAGCATTCTTTAACACGTCATCCTTGAGTGGAAACTTGTTGATGATGTAGTCACAGGCAGTACAAAAGTAGTTTCTCACTGATGGAAAGAAAAGGGATTTATCTGTATCCGGTCCGTTCTGAAGGCACTTAACAACTTCAGATGATGCATTTTTTGCCATTTTATTTACAAAGCATGTCGTTTTCGTGCGACCACAACTATATTTCTTTGCAACTTCTGATATAAAGCACCAGCATGATCAGCCGCACTTAAGGGCACATTGTGTTCCACCAAAAAGGAAGTAAACAGACACTCGGCCCTAATTACGTCACTGTCAACGTGAAGAAAGAATATGCATATGGTAGAAATAAAAAACACACACACACGTGGAACGAATGTAATTAGTCCAAGGAATACAGGAAACTACGAAGTTATAGCACAAAAACTCGAACGCTTCATTAAAATATGCCATAACCTTAAAAGACGAAAACATTCAAGGAACGCCAACTTCGCGAACAATGAACAACTCACGTGGTCAAAGAATATGGTTTAAATCGCAACGAGCGAACGGAGCGGAACAAAGAATATGCGAAGAACATGGAAGAACGGTTATCCCGGCTTCAAATTCAATTACAATGAAGACACAAACATCACACGGTTAAAAGTACGAATCATATCAAAGAACGAGTTATCGACTATCGTGGACTTGCCTTCGACCCACGAAAACAATCGATTGTACGGAAGTGGGCGGTATTATCGAATGTAAATTATCTTTTCAAATTTTTGTCCGCGAAATCGTAAAATGACACCGTTCATCCGTAAAACCGTAAAATGCTGCAATTTCCGTAAATTTTACGGATGAACCGTAAAAGTTGGCAGGTATGTAATGGGTAATGGAGTCTGTTGAAAGAGTCCTCCTGAGCCTTTCTAACATGTATAGCATTTGTCTCTCAGACTGACTATCTTTTTTTACTGATCTCGATCTTGTCTTGTAACTTTGGGAATCCTATTTCTCCCTAATTTCCTTGTTTCTAAATTCTGTCTCTGAGAGTCTTTCCAATTATACTTCTAAGGAACTTCATCTCTGCTGCCTGGATTCTACTTTCCTCCTGTTTAGTTGTTGTCCACGTGCCTCCTGCATACGTCAATATAGGTGCAATATGTTGAATACAAGATTTTCTTGCATTTCTCGGGAACTTCCTGGTTCACACTCTGGTAAAACCCATTTGCTTGTTGGATCCTCTTACCAATTTCCTCACTTACCCTCCATCGTCTGTGAGGACACTCCCTTAGTATTTGAAGTTTTTTACAACTTCTAATGGTTTGGGGTTAACATTGTTCATGATTGGTCTGTGAAATGAAAATGAATAATAGTTTAAAAATTTGAAATACACAATGTTCAAAGACATGTATACCAACATACCAGTAAAAAGAACCATAGAAATCATCCACAATCAGTTGATCAACAATAGTGAACTCTCAAAAGTAGAAATTGAGGAGTTAATGTCAATACTAGAGCTTGTGACCAATAACAACGTATTCACTTTTAATGGTAAAATATACAAACAGTCCGAAGGTCTCGCAGTGGGATCCCCCCCTCTCCGGCATTCTAGCTAATATATATTTAGATCATTTGGAATTCGAAACAATAGTCAACCACATTGATGGGATTGAATTTTGGGGCAGGTACGTCGATGTCAATTTTATGATCATTAACGAACAATGTCGTAGAATTCACCCTCGACTCTGAAGTCAACAATGAAATCAATTATTTGGATCTTACTATAACAAGAAAGGACAACAGACTCCATTACAAAGTCTATAGGAAACCATCTCAAACAAGCACAAGTCGTGACGACTCCAACCACCCTGGTAGTCATAAAAAGGCAACCTTCACCAGCCTCATAAACAGAGCCCTAAGTCTGCCACTGTCCCAACAAGATTTACAACAAGAATTGAATATTATTCATCAAATAGCCAATGCCAATGGTTATAGTCACAATTACATCAATAACCTGATCTATAAAATAAGAAACAAACCCATAACTAAATTAGTCAAAATGAACCCGTCAAGAAAACATTTGCCTCCTTCACCTATGTAGATCAAAGCTTATATACAGTCACTAACATTTTAAAGAAACACAACTTAAATATCGCGTTCAAAACGAACAATTCCAACTTCAGAAAAATTTTCAACTCTAGCAAAATCAACACCACCAACAAATACTCCAAGTCGGGAGTGTACGAAATCAAATGTAATAAATGAACATCTAATTACGTGGGGCAAACGGGGAGGAGCTTACGCATACGTTATGCTGAGCATGTTTCAGCAACGAAGCATAAAAAAATTTCAGCAATGGCGTCACACATGGAAGAAAGTGGACACGAGTTTACCAGCATAGAAAATGACGTCAACGTATTGCATTTTGTGTCCAAAGGTAGCTTAATGAACATATTGGAGAACATACATATCAACACCTTTCAAAGATCTAACTCACACAAAAACTTGAACGAAATTAATTTTGAGACCAATGTGTTGTTTGATATGTTAGCAGACCACCTTAACTCCAAAAAATGTTAACCGCCATAGGGATCTCAAAGCTTCACATTACATCAATATCCCCCCTCTCATCACCCGACCTCGCTGTTTACAACGTTCCCGCTGCTCCATCCCTTCCCCCGACCACCCACACGTTGCTTCCCCTCCACAGCAGGCAGCCGGCTCACCGAGCCTAGCAGGTCAGTCGTGTTTATTCCGTCCTGCACGCAGCACGAAGCTTAACCTCCAGTGAACCACGTTGTGTTGTCACCTCCGACTTCAGTAAGTAGTCCACATTCAACCTTCCAACCCGCGTTAACATTAAAGGTATCGTAATGATGCATCACAACATTTATTTCTTCTTCTTCTTCAGGTATGAGAATCAATTGACCCATTAATTTTCATCAGGCGTGTCCAAACTCAAATTCGACCAATGTAAGTTCATTTTATTTAATCCATTAGTCTGTGATTTGTTTAAATTCTATTTCGTTCTACAATCTTTACCCTCCAACGAATTCATTTCAGGTCCGTGAACAAGATTTTAAACATATCAGCTTGATGTTCTTCAAAAATTATTTTGTGACAACAAGGATGAGTCAGCTTCCAAGAATAATGTTTTAAACAACATAGACCTCAACCGTCAGCACATTTGACAATGCCTCAACATTTCAGATATCAAATGCCATGTATTACCTGAACTCAGCTATCAACATTACTAGTTCAAGAATGTGACTTCGTTCAAGGACATGGACAGTATCTTAGATAATTTTAAAATTCTTTTCCAAAATGTTCTATTTTTATTTATTCACACATAAGGATATTATTCATCACATATGAAATGCCGGTAGTACAATGGATGTCAATATGACATTCCTGTGGGAAGGTTGTAACAAGTCATGAAGTGTTTCTTATTTTAAAAATTGCATGTGTTACTTTAAAATTTTTAACAATTTCATGTGCTTTCGTTGTTGTTTAATTATGTGTTTTTGACTTTTGAAAGGGTTTGCAACATTGTCTTTTATAAATGTTTCCTAATATTGTTGATGGGCTGAAGAAGGAATTGAGAGAATTCCGAAACATGTACCCACAAGGACACTAAAATAACAATAAAAAGTGTTGATTAGGCGGAAATTCAGGAAATTATTATAGTTCATAAAACTGTCAACACGGAACCTGAAATGAATACTTCTTCGAATACACTATGTTCCGTCTAGTCAATACTTTTTTATGTTTATTTACACACTAGGACATGTTTCGAGGCATAGTATTATTGAAAATCTGCCCCTTCATCAGCTAGTACAATTAATGGCCAGTCATTGTGACATTAACAATTTATGAGAAATGGATGATGTGGATAAAATATGATGACATATATGACTTTTGCACTTACGCGTAAAAAAAAAAAGCTATAATGATTAGTGATTACAAAGATAGCTAAAACACTGTAGGTACACTCAATTTTCAGCAGCAAACAATAAAATACTGCTCTAGTCCATGAAACTCCCTTAATCAATATTCCCTTCCATTCATATCTGCGTCCAACTGTGAATTATTTTGTTGTTGCTTGTCAATTTACACCTTGATGTGTGAAGCTTGGTGGTGTTTACTGTGTGCCATGAAACAAAAAACGAAAAACACTGGAGTGATTTGCGGACTCTTTAAAGAGGAATTAATAAAGAATTTGCATAGATAAGATTAAGAAATTGTGTGTTGATGACAACTTACATTTTGTAAAATTTCAGAATAGGGTGGGGGCGATATAGTGTCACAGTAAAGTTTCTCTTTGATTATTTTGTAGGTTAGGATCATGACTACTCTTTGCTGATGGGCTATTGAACTTCAGGCCTTAGCGTTTGAGATGTAGAGATTCCTTGCAATAGTTCATCAGTAAAGGAGAAGAGGGCCATGTTTTTTTTAAATTGAGTTTCATATCTGAATATTCTCTATTTATGATGTTGTATTGTTTTTTTAAATTCTATGTTTGTATGAGTGTTTGGTCTGTTTATTGTTTTACTATGGAGATTGTAGGAAGATTGTTAGTTTTTGGTGATATGAGAAAAAGATAGGTTTTCTATATGATGAATGAGGAATGATAAAAAGAAAGATGGGCTATGGGGTTGGCTGTTGATAAGATGAAGAAAGTTGCAGATTATGAAGGGAAGTTGGTTTAAACTCAGTTGGTTTGTTTGAGATGTTGGATTGAGAACTTGATGTGGAAAGAAAAATTATATGTTATGTAATGAAGGAAATATAATATGTTTATATAAAAGAATCCCTCTAGGTATTAATTACCACCACCCCCAAATAATATAAATGTTACAATAGGGGTGATTGTGATTCTAACATGAATAAAACACTGGAGGTACACTCAATTTTCAGCAGCAAACAATCTCTCACTGGGAAAACTGCTCTAGTCCATGGAACTCCCCTAATCAATATCCCTTTCGTCCATAACATAAAACATAACACCATCTTAATAAGTACATGTCCTAGTGTGTAAATAAACACAAAAAAGTATTGACTAGACAGAACATAGCGTATTTCAAATTTTTAAATTATTCTACTGGTTTTCCATCTACTGCAATATTCCCCCTACCATCTTGCACATTTGTCATCACTACAGTCTGACTCTTCCCCACATTGATAAATGTCTACTAATTTTTGAATGAAATACAGGGTATATCAAAATGAATATCGGGGTTTTAAGGCTCTGTAGTATTTATTACAGCTAACGTACGATCACAAATAACACATCAAATGAAAGAGCAACTCGGAAAGTTTGTGCTACAAGTGTTCGTACCTGTGCACATACGCATGCACTGGTTCCTCCGTCTTCCGTTAAAAGCGCTAGTAGCCAAGATGGCGACTAGGGAGCAGAAAGTTCTTTGTGTTTTCCAGTTGGCAAGGACTGAATCTGTAGTTACAGTGCAACGTGCGTTCCATATTACGTTCCAGATGACAGACCTTGATTCGTATGGCCTCCACGTTCACTCGATCTGCGCCATGCGATTTTTACCTCTGGGTGTTCGTAAAGGATCATGTGTATGTGCCTCCGCAACCAGTTGCCCTAACCCAACTTAAGAAACAGGATTGAAGTAATTGTTACAACAATTACTCCAGAGAAACTGAGCAAGGTTTGGGACGAATTCGGCTGTCAACTCGGTGTGTGCCGTGTGACAAATGGAGCTCACGTTGAACACTTGAAGGACAAACTGTTCGAGTTGCTCTTTCATTTGATGTATTATTTATAATTGTAAATCAACTGTAAAAAATACTACAAAGCCTTAAAATCCCGATATTCATTTTGATACACCCTGTACAATTGAATCGGTTGGAGCTGAATAGCATTAAGTAAGTTTTCACTACTTCAGGAGAGAGAAAAAACATCATTGACGGAACAGAACTTAACAAACAGACTGTATTAGTCATCTATATCGAGAAGTGATTGTTCGGGTTATATAATTTGAATTAGCAGAATGTCAATTTTAATTAAATGAACAACTTTTCAAATCAATTTTGGAAACTTGACTAAATCCTTTCAGCTTTGTGGTCAGTTTAGTACAGCATAAAGCCATCCAGAATGAATATTTCACATGGAATTTTATTGTAAAATGGATTTGTAACATAAAAACCACCTAAATTCTGTACAAATATAATTTACAATGTAATGTAACATGCATGAATCTCACAGTGCGACAAACATTAAGTACAGAATACGGTGCTGAAAGGCAGCAAGTTAATGCTTTTCTCATCCAATCACACTACATGTAGCAATGGTTTCTGGTTTAAAGAGAAGGCTGATTTAATTCTCTCATATGCTGTTCGAAGGCCCTTGGATCAATACTTTAGAATATTAAATGTCTAAAAAATTGCCACTTATGACTTTATGCTTTCCAACTCCAGCCGATGCAATTGTAGTGTGTATTTAAATGATGTATTTGCCAAGGGTTCCAATATATATACAGTGAGGGCCATCCTTAAAGAACGGGGATTTCCAAACGATGTGCCGGCATCAGATCGCAATAACTCACCATCACACTTTTAGCATGAGCCGATTACAACAGCGCGTCGATAAACCCTGCATTTATTAGATACACAGCTGGCAAGATACCTTAGTTGTGATGATTAAGACTTGCTGTGAAGCACCGTAGCCTATGACATATCACGTGAACATGGTTAGGTATAGAACAAAATATCGAATTTTCCTACTGGAAACTTAACTTCTCAAGAAGAAGTCTTCCAGTGTGTTCGTACGTTTCAGTGCCGTGTGAATTTTACGTGGGGGAAAACTTCAAACAAAAGGTATACAGAAACAATCCGCGTACTCTGGAGGCACTCGAGAACTGAAATAACTGCACTCATACGAAATATCAGTGAGGATGAATTACAGGGAGTGCAGCATAACTTCTATGTTGATGCAATGTGTTATTATAAAATGAAAGACAGCATTTCCAACACTACTCTGAAATTCATGTAAGTAATGACGATTATTGAGAGCCTCCGTGGCTTAGGCGGCAGCACGCCGGCCTCTAACCGCTGAGTCCATGGCTCAAATCCTGGTCACTCCATGTGAGATCTGTGCTGGACTAAACGGAGGCAGACAGGTTTTTCTCTGGGTACTCCGGTTTTCCCTGTCAAAAATTTCATTCCAGCCACACTCTCCACCATCATTTCATTTGTCATTCATTTAATCATTGCCTCAGAGGAGTGCGACAGGCTTCGGCAGCCGGCACAGTTCATATCCTCGCTGCTAGATGGGGGCTTCATTCATTCCATCCCTGACCCGGTTGGATGACTGGAAGAGGCTGTGGATTTTCATTTCAGTTATTTATTGTATGGCTTTTAGTGCCGGGAGTGTCCGAGGACATGTTCGGCTCACCAGAGGCTGTAGCTGCTTCAAGTGGACATCCATGGGGTAAGCTACAAGTTCTGTTCAATTTCAAGTAGTTCCAACTTTCGCTACCAGATGTCACCGACACCTAGTGGTGAATGTTGGAACTTTGATAGAGCGTTTCAACTAAATATAATCTAGAAATTTAGCTTCACACAAGTTTAGTGAGTGGAAGGATTTTTTTTTTCCTTTTCTTTTTAGCCAAGTTTACCCTCCAGGTTGGTGTTTCCCACAGACTCAGCGAGGAAACTCGCCACTACCACCTTTCCAGGCAGTGTCCTAGAGCTGAGAACACTTGGTCGTATTGGATACAACTGGGGAGGTGTGATCAGCACTTCGCCCAGGCGGCCTCACCTGCACACCGAAGAGTGGCCTCATGAGGGATGGGAAAGGAAGATTGGAATGGAGAGGCAAGGAAGAGGGAAGGAGGCGGCCGTGGCCTTACAGTAGGCACCATCCCGGCATTTGCCCGAAGACGAAGTGGGAAACCACTTCAAGGATGGCTGAGGTGGGAATCGAACCCCCTCTACTCAGTCGGACCACCCGAGGCTGAGTATACCCCGTTCCAGTCCTCATACCACTTTTCAAATTTCGTGGCAGAGCCGGGAATCAAACTCAGGACCTCCGGGGCGGCAGCTAACCATGCTGACCGCTACGCTATGGAGGCGACCGGAAGGATATTTTACATGCCATAAATCTATGACATGGTACCGCCGGCTTTACTTCCTCTCTGAAGGAAGGCATAGGCCTACTGAAGAATTTTAACGCTCTTAAAAAATCTGACGACTTCGGCCAGGTTTGAACGCGCTTCTTGGGCACAGCAGTTCAGCATGCTACCAACTACGCCACCAAAGCCGCTATAGATATGGTCCTCACTGTACAAGAACATTCACTACAGTAAACCTGAAAAAAGTGGAATGCATCCGTAATGCATGATTCTCGAATACACTGTTGATGAAAGTAATATCACTTTCAATAACATTCAAAATAATATAAAATGAATGGTCTTTGAGAAACTATTATCATAAATACTAATTATTTTAATATTTGTTCATTTTGAGTACAACAGGAATATATCTGTATTGCAAAAATTTGTATAACATGACAATTGTTTAGTGGCAGTATATAATGTTTCAGTGATCTGCGGCCTGAGGATTTCCGTGTTCTAAAAGCAGTAACTACGGAGCTATCGAGTCAAAATTGGACACTTCTTCTACAGTGTTTCTTTGGGCATGGACAGAACTGGACCTAGAGCAGAAAAATAATCGCCTATTTCTTCAAGTTCATTTTTTGGAAATCCTTGCAGTGTCTATAATAATCGAGTATCTGACATTTTGCTTTCAACTGTGGAGGACATTTTCAAGATAGAATATTTCGTAAACTTGTGTAATCTATATTGAAAAGTTCAAAGCGGTGAAATAAAATGTTCAAAGTGGTGAAATGCATACATTGTAACAATCGAACCTCCCTTCTGCGGACACCGTCGGTTCTGAGAGAAAATGTCCGTTACAAGAGGTGTCCGCTGAAATAAGTTCCTAAAAATAATCCAACAATCACATTTCTCTTGTTCGAGGTCTAAACACGTTCGTCCCTTGTTACTCATGTTTACTTGACTGAAATGCTACGGTATTTCTGTCTCACTAATTAGCGCATGTACTGCAAGTCTTTTCCTTCTCAAGTTGACTACCTGAGCTCGACCTTATTGGTGACAATCTGAGTTATGAATAGAATGATGCAAGCAGGGAAGAAAATCCCCTGGTAACTCGTGAGTAAACAGTCATTGGCAGCAATCCTGGACAATTAGAATTCTCGGAATGTACACCAGTAGGTAGAACACCATAACGAAAGGTTTGGAAAGAGGAATGTACAGAAGAATTAACTTTACAGTTACTACAGCGTTGCGATGTAGCCTTCAATTTCACTCTCTCTCTCCTTTGACTCGAAATAGTACAGACATTCAAGAGGGATTTCCGTATGTCTGCAGAATGGTTTTAAAAGAAAGGATGACATGGTCCGGTGTAAAAAATGTCCTGCAGCGTGTGAAGTGTCCGCTTAAGTCATGTGGACGGGACAGATGGCGATGTCCGCTGTCCAGACTTCCAGGTGTCCGCTGAAATGAGGCTAATTTAACACTTGTCTTATATAAAATAAAATCGGTCCCAAGGAAAAATGTCCGTATAGGCAGGTGTCCGCTGAATAAGGGTGTCCGTCAGGGCAGGTTCTACTGTATATATATATTTGTATATAAGTGTAATTCATAAACATCGTACATTTACTAAGCCTAACTGAGCAGGATCTGATGATGATCGCTTGATGATCAAAACATGTCATCCCATTAAGCACTCCTATTTTTGTACTGGTGGTCACACTATTCTTATGCAAGGTTTTGACACTGATGTCTACCTAAACGGTCTGTTACTTCTTCATGTACCAAACGCGATTGAAGCAGGCAGGCAAGAATGATTGCTGGAAGGGCTGCCTATCTTTTGGCGGAAAACCAGGGCATCACATATATTCATCGGCGCTTGCAGAATGTCTACGGAGACCAGTTGGAGTATTCAAAGCTTTGTTCCCGCTGGATTCCTTGACACCTAACGGAAGAAGAAACATCTGTGCGGAATAGCTTGCTCATTATGAGGATGAAGGTGACAATTTCTAGTCAAACATTGCCACAGGTGATGAAACATGGATTCATCACTTCGAACCGGAAACGTAACATCCATGGATTATGAACATTCCCGAAATGGGAATATGATGTTATTTCCGTTTGATCAAATAAATTATCAATTAATATGATAAAATTGGTCCGGCCAGATCAAACATAGAATGCCAGCGTTTCGCCCCAGTGTGCCGTTGGGCTCGTCAGTTGGTACAGACACACCTCACCAATACGCATGGCTAGCACATACTGAGAAGGCCATCACAAAACACAAAATACAAGTAGTATTGACGTCACGAGTGATGACAATGTGCTACAGAAGTCAAGCTCCCTTCCATAAAACAAAAACCTTCCCTTGGCAATCCAAATAGGTTATGAACATTCCCCATGGGAATATGATGTTATTTCCGTTTGATCAGATAAATTATCATATTAATTGATAATCCATGGATTGGCGCCACACCAACTCTCCCACGAAGAAAAAGTTCAAAACCGTATCCTCAGCTGGTAAAGTCATGGCTACGGTCTTCTGCGACTCTGAAGGGGTTATTCTGTTAGTTGGCTCCGACATCGACCAGTCGAGTGGTACCATGCAGGCATACAGGCCCTCACATTACGGTATTTATTTATTTATCGTATGGCTTTTAGTGCCGGGAGTGTCCGAGGAGATGTTCGGCTCGCCAGAGGCTGTAGCTGCTTCAAGCGGACACCACTAGGGTGAGCTACAAGTTCCGTTCAATTTCAAGTACCGGTAGTTCCAACTTTCACTACCAGATCTCAATGATACCTAGTGGTGAACGTTGGAACTTGGATAGAGCGTTACAACAAAACCTAACCTAGAAATTTAGCTCCACACAAGTTTAGTCTGTTGAAGGATCTTTTACATGCCATAAATTTATGACATGGGACCGCCGGCTTTAATTCCCCTCCGAAGGAAGGCATACTGAAGGATTTTAACGCTCTTAAAAAATCCGACGACTTCGTCCGGGTTTGAACCCACTATCTTGGGCACACCAGTTCAGCATGCTACCAACTACGCCACCGAAGCCGCTCACATTACGGTGGCGTAAGACCATAGCATTGAACGGAGACTATGTTTAAAAATAGGGTATTGTATCAAAGGATTGGAGAATAACATGGTGTATTTGAATCCTCAATAAAACCAACCTGCTTTTAGAAGAAAAATAAATAAATGTGTTGCATTATATATTGAACGCCCCTCATACCTTTTGGTAATTCATTTACTTTATACGTCAATAAGGAACCTCTACGAACAGGGTGTCTACTGTAAGGATGAAGTAAAAATTAGTTACTTTTTAGGTACCTTTTAGTTACCTTTTAGTTAATTTTAGTTACCTTTGAATTAAAGTTACGTCTGCGGTCTACAAGCATAGGCGCTCAATACGCGGTAAAGAAAAACAACAATGAACTGTTTTTAAAGAAGTTTTTTATTTATCGTCTGGCTTTTAGTGCCGGGAGTGTCCGAGAACCTGTTCAGCTCGTCTGAGTCTGTAGCTGCTTCCAACGGACACCCTTAGGGTGAGCTACAAGTTCTGTTCAATTTCAAGTTGCTACCAGATATCAATGATACCTAGTGGTGAACGTTGGAACTTTGATAGAACGTTCCGACGAAATATAACCTAACAATTTAGCTTCACACAAGTTTGTCTGTGGAAGAATCCTTTACATGCCATAAATGCATGACATGGGACCGCCGGCTTTACTTCCCCTCCGAAGGAAGGCATACTGAAGGATTTTAACGCTTTTAAAAAATCCGACGACTTCGCCCGGGTTTGAACCCGCTATATTGGGAACAGCAGTTGAGCATGCTACCAACTACACCACCGAAGCCGCTTTAAATGAAAGTCACATGTTATAAAAATTTAAAAAATAATAAATATATAGTAGATATTTAATATCCAATGAGTTGTTTCAGCTAATATGTCGTCTTGTCCACAATATGTTGTTATTATTACGGTACCAAGAGGTTGCTCAGCTCTTGACCATTTGGCGAGATTTCCTTCGTCCCCGCGGTAGGTCGCGAAGAAATGTATGCGATGTTACGCGATCGTAACCGAATTCTGTCTTCGCAGTCAAATGCGGAGAAATATCGAGATGTTACACGATCGGCGCTGGTCTCAGTTGTTTGGTGAGCTTCCCGTAGTTTTCACGATAGAACACGGAGAAAAATCGCGATTTAGATCATCAGCGTCACTTTTAGTCATTTGACGAGATTTCCATTGTCCTTGAGTTCGAGCACCAGAAAATATAGCATTATTACGCAATCGGCGCCACTTGCTGTCCGTTTGACAAGAATACAGTTGTCCTCGTCATTGAATGCGGAGAAATATCGCGATGTATCGCAATCGCTGCCGCTCTCGGCCGTTTTACGTTGTCCTCGAGATATTATGCAATCGTCGCCGCACCCGGCCTGTCTATCTGTCCTGATAGAATGGCGGAGGCAAGCTCAAGGTTGGGCAAGGTTAAAATTCACCCGTAGTTATGAACATGTTGTTCGGTCGGCGCCGTGATTCCCTTTGTCCCTATGCTGTAGTTGGGAGTTCATGAGTTCAGGGTGGATCACGAGGAGGATTTAGTATTTCGATGCTACGTAGGCTGCCATTTTTAAGTGGGTTGATGCACTTCTCGCTCCCCGCACGCTTTTAAGTATACGGTCATGGGAAAAGTGGCAAGTAGATTTCATGATGGGTGCCCCGTGATGGGTGCCCAATCACCTTTGACAGGTTTTCAGCAGTCCTCGTGGTCACAAGTTCACGATAGGGGACGGGTTTTATGATTTTACGCAACTGACGTCGATCTCGGTCCGTTTGACGAGATTCCCGCAGGCAAGTCGTGCGGTCAGCCGGCCGTCTTAAGGATGCGATTTTGGAGGATGAACCTTCGAAGTAGGTACGGTATCGAATATTACGAATTGTTCTGAGAGGATTGCACGAATAATACGACAAGAGGGCAAGTTTTATTTCGATTGAGAACCAAGAATTATCAACAAGTTATCGAAATAATCGGTTAGATTATATATACGATGGAACGAAAGTCCTAAGGAAAAATCGACTTATAACGGAATTTCGAATTAACCATACTGAATGTCGCAAATTTACTTGACATATTTTTTAAATAAGTTATATGTATTTCGAAGATTTTTCGCATTTTTTTCGAAACGGTAACATTTCGCAAGATTGCGACATTAAATTGTTTAGCGTTATTTCTGGACTTCAATTTGACATAGTTTCCAAATAACAGAAATGAGAGATTTCTTTTTAGTTTCGGAAGTATTCGCAAATAAACGTCTCGCGAAAAGTCAGGTTTCCTAATACAGTAACACAGAAAAATATTTCACACGAAACTTAAGACTTCTTGATGCCGAAAATATACAGATGATGATGATGATAATTGTTGTTTTAAGGGGCCTAACATCTAGGTTATCGGCCCCCGAAAATATACGTTGAACCGATGTATTCCGCTCAAGGTATCCTCGGTATGTATTTCCTTGAGGTCGGGCACGGAGACATATAGCTTAGTACTATGCAATAGGCACGGCACCGCTTGCGTGAAACTCGCAATCTCTGAGCCTAGCGGCGCGAGTTTAAATGATTCAACCCACCTTCAGAAAATTTTCGTTACCCGTTTGTAAAATTCGTTACTTTTTCGTTACTTTCGTTACCCATTTGTAAAATTCGTTACTTTTTCGTTACTTTCGTTACCGGTAGACACCCTGACGAAACACTGTAGGTGTCACATTTTCAAAAGGAATACAAATATATTAGCAAGGATAAGGAAGATCACAGAAATCCTCAGTCTACAAAGATCAAAATTATGGAATGGAACACACAAAGTTTGTACTGGCAAAATTTACATTAGAATTGTAAGTCACTTCTTATGATGTGTAACATCAGCTACCAAGCATTTGATGATGAAATGATCTGATGCCAAATTAAACCTCACTTATACGCTACTCAAGTAGGAGAGCTAACAAGGAGCGGTGTAATACAAACGTACCGTATTTCCTCGCATAATCGTCGCACTTTTTTTGCCGAAATTTCGTGGAAAAAAGCAGGGTGCGACGATTATGCGAAGAATATTTAATTTCAAAGAGTATACTGCATCATTATTTGCTGCACGGGCCAGTCATTCGCGTAGCGCGAGTCATAGCCCGCAGTCAGAGACAGGGTTCTTTCTTCTAACAAGGTCACGACAGGTTAACGCTTGCGGAATGTGCTGACGAAGCTGGCCATTCGCGTCGCGGTTCATAGCCGGCAGGCATAAAGACGATATTACTTTCTCCTGACAGGATCACGCCAAATTAGGCCTATACGCTCGCGGAATGTGCGCTGGCCGCTCGCGTCACAGTTCATAGGCCGCAGGTCTAAAGATGAGATTACGTTTTGCTGACATGATCACGCCAGATTAGGCCTATAAGCTCGCGAAATGTGCGCTGACCATTTGCGTCGCGGTTCATAGCCCGCAGGCATAAATACGATATTACTTTCTCCTGACAAGATCACGCCAGATTAGGCCTATACGCTCGCGGAATGTGCGCTGGCCGTTCACGTCACAGTTCTTAGGCCGCAGGTCTAAAGATGAGATTACTTTTTGCTGACATGATCACGCCAGCTCGCGGAATGTGCGTTGGCCGTTCGCGTCGCGGTTCATAGCCGGCAGGTTAAAGATAAGGTTACTTTCTCCTGACAAGACCACGCCAGATTAGGCCTATACGCTCGCGGAATGTGCGCTGGCCTTTCGCGTCGCGGTTCATAGCCGGCAGGCATAAAGACAAGATTACTTTCTCCTGACAAGATCACGCCAGATTATACGCTCGCGGATTGTGCTAAATGACGAAGCTTGCCGCTCGCGTCACAGTTCATTGCCCGCAAGCATAAAGACGAGATATTTTTCGTCTGACAAAGTCGCGCCGGGTTATAAAGTCGCGGTAGCGTGTGCAACTGACTGGCGCACAAATACGAACATGCTATGCGACGATTATGCGATGAAATTTTATAAACCTATTTTAGTGTTTGAAAAGTGGGGTGCGACGATTACGCAGTAGCGACGATTATGCGCGGAAATACGGTAGTTCCTACTTGTCTTGAGCAAAGTATAGCCGAGGCTCAAATGTGTCTTAACCCCTATGCTGCCGAATTCATTTTCAGTCAATCTCATTCCATTCACTGCCGTATCCGACTTTAGTCGACGGCCTCAGAATTTTATAAACGCTTGATAATAGAGTAGGTTAGAGATTGTGTTTCGTGCTGCCATCTAGTGGTAACATCTGTGTCATTAACACACTGATTATCAGGATGGGTTTCCTCCTCCCCCCCCATCCAGTGTAGTTGCACATACTGTCAACATTTATTTTATAAACATTACTCAATAGTGCTCTCAAGTACGTAGGCAAGCAGTTAATCAATTCATTTTGCAGCATGGGTAAGTGTTTGATATGGCAGAAGAAATACAAAATCAATGGTTTCACCAAAACAAAAACCTTTGAATATTTACTTTTTGTTTTGCAGTGCATTTCTACAGAGTCAAATATTTATGAAAATATTTATTTGCCGAGCTCTTGAGATTATGTCACTAATAAATAATCATGATCAATTAGACTAATAGAGCATCATCTTAGATGGATAGGACATGTCTGCTATATGAATGGTACCAGGATACCTCGCTAAGTTCTTTGTGAAATGCAATAAAATAAACCATGTTCATTTTTTTCTTCTCTTATGAACCCTGTGTTAGGCGCGTGGATGACAGGTGTCATCCAGACAACTTTCGACAACAGTTATTTGAAACTCGAAGCAATTATGCAAGCGTGGCTTCGTGTACCTCTCTGGCGATCTCTTATCTAATCACCCAGAAGAGTCTGGACGATGCAATAGAGGCCGCTGTCATCAATGTGGGCGAAGTCGGAACAAGACAACAAGAACGTGGTGTACAAAGCGCCAAAACTGGACCTGCCCTGACCATCTGATGGGCGTGTGTGGCTATTGTTTTCAAGAGTAGGAAAAGTTGTACATCTGAATTTACGAAATTTTTCACATTATTTGAGGATTATTTAGCAATAAAAGGTCAATATTGGTCAGGAAAAAAAAAAACACCTGGTATTTTGTGTATTTATCCTAATATTATATTTCTTAAACGATCAAATACGTTGTATTAAAATAAATGCTTTCTGGTATTAGGTACAATTACTGTAGTTAATAAATAAGTATTAAACCTTCTCTATAGAGCATCCAGCGTTTAGAAAAGACTGTGGAGCCTTACGGCGACAGTGTTGCTAACTCTACGCAGAGGTAGTGCTGACGTCATTCGTTAATCTGACCCGCTTCGAGTACTGCCCTTTCATAAGTTAGCGAGACAACACAACCCCAGCAGCTACCTGAAATAGGACACGCCCAGAAAGGAGCAGTTTTGCAGGTGTTAACGGATTGGACCAGTATTAAGGATACCGTACGCGAAGAGAATCAATAACGACATTCATTTCGTGGTGATATGACGCATTATTGATTGACAGATGTCGAGAGCACAACCCTTCCTTCCTTCTCGGATGTACTGTATGCTGGCGATGTTAACAATTTTTACGTCAGCAATACTCTTGATCACCTTTCTTGTTGTTAGTTAGGCTATAAATTAGTTTCTTTCAATTTTATTCTTGTTGTTTTATTTAGATTAATATTTGTAATATTGTAGTGAGTTAGCCGTGGAGTTACGGGTGCGCAGCTGTGAGACTTGAATTCAGGAGATAGTAGGTTCGAACCCAACTGTCGGCAGCCCTGAGTCTATCGAACAGAAAATAACACAGACAGACAACAATAACACCAAAACTTATGTTGCCAGCGGAACTGAGCATGTGCTCCACTCCGGGCGAGCATCCAGCACAGGAAGAGGCTCTTCTTTCCAGCGTGCTAACCTCGAAAATTTTAAAACTACTAGGACGTAATATAAACGATACTTGTATGCAATAACAAAGGTAATCAATTGGCAGATAATTGTAGGAAGCTATTATGACGAAAAATATATTATATATTCAGAGTTCCTTCATGATAAAAGGTGAGGTAACAAAACCAGTGTAGGGGGGGGGGGGTCCGTTAAAAATGAAAGCCCGTAAGACCCATAGTCTTTTCTAAACGCTGGATGCTCTATAGTTAGCAAGTTACTCATACAACATGAGTTTCAAAACACGCCTAAACCTGTTGCTGAATTGCACATGCCTAACGTAGGGTTAAGATTCCGAATTGTCTTGCAATAAAGTTTCTTTTACAAGAATTTCTTTAGTATAAAAGTAAATAGTATTGATTGGGTGAAAAAACTAAAGAAATTCTTGCAAAATAATTTTTTTAGAACTTTGTGGTGAACTTAGCTCTGGTACAAGATCTCACGGAGCTCCTTTGAAGCGATTTAGGGTCTAGCTGAAGTAAACCATGAAGACATTAGGAATATACCTACAAACCTGAGAGCATACTGCCATAGATCAACCCGTTTGGTGCAATACCATCACTGCTGTCACTGATCATTTTGAAGAACACTGTCGGAGACATGAGGAGACTAAGCATCAAGCTCTGAAGTTCCACACCCTCCTCCATCTATTCAGTGTCGCATGTTTCATGCGAGGATTGGTGTCTAGTCATCAGAGAGCAACTGAGTTAGACTGAAGAGAACTTGCAGGAAAAATTTGTATACTCTGATATGAGCAACAGCTAATGACGATTCATAGTATCAATATTTTTCTAGTAATACAATACTTTTCAGTGGTCTTGAGTATATATGTAATCACAAAATTAAGTTATTTGAGATGAAAATAAAGATTAATTTTTCACTGCTTTTGAGAGTCAAGTTAAAATTTTTAATTTTGGCAGCATAGGAGTTAGAAATTGACAAAAAAAAAAATTTCCTGATCAGAATCTCACCTATCAGGTCATGTAATGTTGATTCAGTGTACAAGGCATATTTTACACATCAAAAATAGTTTTGCATATACTTAACACATCGAGCGGCGGTGGTACAAAACTTCCTCCAGGAGTCTGCCATTGCACGAACGGAATGGCCTGCGATGTCGCTGGATATGAACTGTATCAACAAGTCTGGGATATGCTGAAGCGTACTATTGCTCAGCGTCCACGTTCTCCCATAACCCGCCAAGAGATCATGGAGACCGCCGTGGAAGAGTGGGATTGCCTGCCTCAAGAGGACCTGGGCAACTTGATCTGTGGTATGCCACGGCGAGAAAGAGCCTTGCTGGACGTCCGTGGTGGCCATGCTCCTTATTGAAACGTCACAGGATGGCAAGATTGCAACACATATCAGTACAAGAAGTATAACACAATTTTCACTCGCCAAATCAATACTTTACTAAAAATATTATAGGTACATGTTTCGGAAACTTGGTATGTTTCCTTCTTCAACCCATATGTTGGTGTGAAACACCATATGACATCGAAATCCTAACCAAAAATAAAATAAAAATACAGTTCGTACTTTCTCTCTTGTTCTTCTTTTGTTGAGCCTGTGTCATTAGACATATTAATGTCAACAATGGAATAAGCACTTATTATTTGAAGTGATGAATGAGTTACGTGGAAACGTTAAAATATTTATTCCTTGTAAGGACGATTGGAATAAATATTTTAACGTTTCCACGTAACTCATTCATCACTTCAAATAATAAGTGCTTATTCCATGGTTGTCATTAATATGTCTAATGACACAGGCTCAACAGAAGAAGAACAAGAGAGAAAGTACGAACTGTATTTTTATTTTATTTTTTGGTTAGGATTTCGATGTCATATGATGTTTCACACCAACATATGGGCTGAAGAAGGAAACATATCAAGTTTCCGAAACATGTACCTATAGTATTTTTAGTAAAGTAATGAAGTATTGATTTGGCGAGTGAAAATTGCGTTCTACTTCTTGTAAACATGGTCAATACGGAACCTGGAACGAGTGCGGTTTACACATATCAGTTCCTGTTTAACTGTCCGAATGTCGTCCTGTTTGTAATGTACTTTTCACACATGAATAAAGTGTGCAAGATTTGTCAGAATGCCGTCTCTTTTGTAATAACCTCATCACAATCCCACATATGCTCTGCATCATGACAAACAAGTGTTACGCAAAACTTTTTTTATGTGTATATTTAATATGAACACAAAGTAAAAATAATCCCTCATGACCAGGATTGGAACCTGTAATGTACTCCAAGTACATCTATCAGCTGAAACTCTGATTCAGTATTAGTATCAATGTGAAAATTCAACGGTTCAAAAGAAAGAAAACCAAACATTTATTCCATAAAAACAACATTCACACATACATACATCAATCACAATATGCTACACTATTTAACAATGAGCACCATTGTACACTTCAGTTTTTCTTTTCTTTTTACTGCAATACATCATGTGGCCTCACATATAGAATGCAAAACCATTTCATAAAATGAATCTTGTAGAAAATAGGATATGAAATCAATATTCACAATGTACTTGAATATAATCTATTTTGCAAAAACATTACCGTATTTACTCAGCTATAGGATCCCATCGCCTATAGTACTTCCACCCTTAATTTTCAAGAGCCATAGTACAAAATTCTTGGAAATCGCTTATAGTACCCCCCCCTTATTATTTAGAGTCTTGTCCATCATTGTCTAGCAACGAGCACGGCGAGAGCAGTGTATCCGTGCGGATGGGATACAGCCGGCGGTTGGTCAGACAAAACAATCGCAGGGAAAGTGTGATATCTTTTCAGAGGTGGTTGGCAATAATCATGGAATATACTTGTCTTTGTATACCAGATGTTGGAT
This sequence comes from Meconema thalassinum, assembly GCA_946902985.2. NCBI lineage: Eukaryota > Metazoa > Arthropoda > Insecta > Orthoptera > Tettigoniidae > Meconema > Meconema thalassinum. Next base: position 200,844,531 of record OX336395.1, read on the forward strand.
CATTGTTGGCTGCTTGAGCCATACCATTCAATCGTACGTGAGCTCTGTTGCTAACAAGGCGTGACCTTGTTTGAAGAATGAAGTCTCTGTCTTTCTTTCTGTGTGTATGGGCTATGACTCACGTTGTGCAACAGGTAGGTGGCCGGCCGACATACGCACGCTATGAGCTATCGACTGAGCACCTATCCTGAGACTCATAATTATATATGTTTGAGTTTAACAGTAGCTGTTAACAATATTTATAACTTATTTCCGAGTCTATTCTTCATGCAGTCGTTTTAGCACGAGGTTGCGCCAGCATGACTCGAGTCAAGAGGTGAGAGTGAGTTAGCAGCTTACAGCAGTTTTCATGTTTTCCACTTAAACATTTAGGACAGTCACTTCAAATTTATTCGTAGTTTCTCAGATTTTCTCAGATTTGCTCGCTGTTTAATTGGGTTAACATCACATTAGGAGATAACACACAACATTTTCAAAGTTAATACAATCAGGCATAGACCTACAAGCATTTTTTACACTCATATGGGCTTTGGTGTAATTTTACAACACAATATTATTTCTTCTTTGGATGTCACAAACTATTGCATTGTTTTATCTATGGAATATTTTCATTGTATGTATTTGATAGTGTGCATCTATTTGTTTATGTCTTAATGTATATTTGGACTGAGGAAGTACAGACGACTGTACGAAACATGTACCCAGTTGTATAAATAGATTATTAACAACATTGTATTGAAAGGCGGAGATTATTAATAGTTTTATTAATGAGAGAGGTGGCCGACCGGCCACACGTGCGATGTTGCCGCATTCACGTCAGGACGAGACGCTAGTGGCCGCCGCCATATGCATGCACTTTGTTTATTTTGATTAAATATAATTATCTTACTATGTAGCATCAAAATAAAATAGCTTATTTTTACTCTCTCCCTTTCCAAAATAATGGATTTTTGCGAAGTTCGCATCTATAGTAACCCCCCCCCCCCCCTCCACAATTTCAGAACTAAAAATTTAGGAAAAAAAGGGGGTCCTATAGCTGAGTAAATACGGTAGTTCAATAATTAATGATGATGATGATGATAATAATTTAGACGATCTCGTCTCCAATGTCAACGTTATCTTTAGCACTGCCATTTGGTAGCAAAACAATTGTATGTTGGAGTCTTCGATCTTTAGACTGGTTTGATGCTTTGAGCTATTTGACAGTACATAATTATTGGGAGCTCAGTTGTGAGGCAGAGAGCAGGAGGAAAGGGCTTTCCTCCACACAGCGTCACTTTCATAGCCATGAGAATCTACTTACTACTTGGAGGAATATATTGACCTGTAGTGCCGAGTGGCTTTCTTTGGTGTTATGTATCTGCATTCTTATTGTCTTATTAAGTCGTTCTTATCAATCACTGTTATGTTTTCATTTCTGTCCTCTCGTGACTTCCGGAGAAGTTTCTTTGTGAAAGAGTTATGGTGCAATGTGTTTGGGAAGGCAGATATCGCTAAGTCTCGGTCAGACAACAAGGTGCCACATTCTCAGCACCTCACCCATTTCTAACGCAAGATGGCCAACTCCGCCATGTGAGAGTCTCTGATAAGTATAAGTTTTTATCTTGTATTTGAAAATGCCTCTTTTAAACTACAAGGACTCATGAACTCGTCTAACAAAACAAGTTAAGTAAACCAAGTCAAATGTAGAAATTTATAGTGATCTTTATTCGAGGGGCTAAGAGAGGTTAAGAATTCCAACTGACCTGAGAATGGCACCATAACATCGTGATACCTGCTCACAGCCACTAAAATCCACAGAACTTAAAAAAAAAAAAAAACCTTTCTAAAATTAGGATGAGAGTGGGTATTACCCGTTCAAGATACAAGTACTGGCGGCCAAGCTGGAAATTAATCTTGGTTAACTTACTTTCAGATACAGTCGCACGGGTAGGATATGTATTAACCTTTCAAGATTTGATTGCCGGTGGTCGAGATGGTAGCCTCAGTCTTTGTTCAACTGTCCGTGGTGACATGAGCTCCTGTGATGCGATTTCCCTACTTCCTAAATGAAACAATAGCCACACACCATTATTATTAATTATTCCGTTCACAATTCATAATATAACTTCTGTGTAACACGAGTAGCATGCGCAATGCTGCTTGACTTATGTGCGGACTGCAGATAACCATACTGGACCGTAACAAGACTTACAAGAAATAACGCATTAACTGCCAACTTGTTCCATTCAACTATCCACAAAGAATCTGTGGTCCAAAAAACAAGCAAACAGCCACCGCATTAACAATGCAATACAATGTACATTAAGCTCAAATAGAGAACAGGCATGATATTGACCATGGTGGCCACTCAAATCGGTCAACAATATTCCAGGAGTTTTCCAGGAGTAATTCTCATTTTTCCAGACTTAAAAATAAGCGCGAGTCCCAGGGGGCTTTATCGGTTGCCTAATTCAAGACCAAAATAAAGCAGTTGTGTGTGGTTTCCTTATACAGATATTGACAAAAATTAGTGGTGATTGCGTTATTGATACGCAAGCCTACACACAAATGATTTATTGTTGTTTTAAAAAAGCCTTTGTGACTCAAATATCCGCTTAAAAAAAAAGAATGCCGCCTGCAATTTTACTGCAGTGAAGTTGTCTATACTCTATATGTTTTACAAAAATACTATCGCGTGTTCTCCCACACAGAAACAGGTAGCCTGAGGAAATTTCTTTCGTTAACGATCGAGTGCTCACCCAAAACCGCAGCGGGAGTATGTTTTAAGATGGAAAGATTTTTATAATTAATTAATGGTGGCTATTTTCCAGGATTTTTTTCAATTTTTCGTCAATTTCCAGGAGTTTTCCAGACCTAATAAAAATCCAGGAGTTGTCCAGGATTTCCAGGTTTTCTAGGAGTAGTGGCCACCATGGTTGACGTACAAGTGACACAATGTAATTTTAATGTGTTTTCTTTCAGTTTGTGTGTTATTCAGAAAAATGTTAAATGTTTATCTGTCCATCTTTTGATAAAACGGCACACTGATGTATGTGCAAAATAAGTTTGACACCTGTGGAAGGACACAACTCATCCATGATCCAAGGACAGAATGATTCAAGCATGCACAAATTGTCTGTTGAAGTATTTTAAAGATTTTTAAACATGGGTTAATAGTCCAGAGTTCATGCATGAATAGAATCAATGTATTTTGTAATGGTAAGACATAAGATAATGAACGGGGTGAAGAAGGGTCACAAATTCATCAGAAACATGTACCAATAATTTGTATAGATATTTCTTGTATTGAAAAGGTGGAAAATTAAACACCCATTTAATTGCAGAGTGCATTCCGTCATCCCAGTGTCCTCCTCTGCTTATCCCGCAAGGCTTCTGCTGCAATCGACGACAAACTCTGGCGCAGCCGCAATCAAATCTTGAAAGCCTTACTGTATACCTAGAGTCATCATTCTCCTCTCCATGGTCACACACATGTGCTCCTACTGGATTTATGCAGAGACTGTACTCCATCAACCGCTGTGTTCCCCCTGCTCGTCGCGCTGCTACAATCAACATACACTAGCACTGCCAAGGTCAGCAGCACTCATAATACTATTCACATACAGTAGAGTCTAGCAAACTCGGTAACCCGGCACTCCGCATTTCTTGGCCACCCTGACAGGAAAAAAAATATCATAATTTTTGTTTGTTTTTGTGTTCCCGCACAGAGCGTTATTATGTTTTCTTTAGTCTTCTCCATCAATGGAATTATTGACAGTTAAATACGACTCGTAACAAGTTGACATACGGTACATAGTAAGAAGAGTAACGACGACCTGATAAATACAGATACTGTACAGGACTGTAAATGCACAAACTGTTGGCAGTAAGAAGTAAACAAACGGTTCTCGCGCAGAGCGTTGTATTTATTTGTTGCGCACCACCGCAATTCTGTTTCTTCGCCGTCTTCGTGACGAGGCTTCAAGAAACAGGTTTCAAAGCGAAAAGCAAAAGAACATTACTTACTTTTATGCAAAAAAAAAAGTAAATGGTAATTTTCATTAAGTGAAAAAACTATTTGCCTACGGGAATTGATTTGTACATACAGTGTACAGTGTAATTTAATATAAAAATAATTTGTATGCCTATTTTTTCCAAGTTTTCTTTTATAATTCACAGTATTTGTTTTCCTTGACTTTTATGCAGTACAGTACTGAACTATATATTCAAGTGTTGTAATTGTAGTGGCTTAATCGATTTAAAACGTGTGTTTCCGTTAAAAACAAATAAATGTACTGCATTGCATTACTTTTAAACCAAAACAAACAGCTTATTTCTTCTTTTTAACACATTTCCCGATAATCCGGTATTTTTGCGAACTCGGCCGCCCTTCGGCCCACATTAGGCCGAGTTTGCGAGACTCTGCTGTATAATTGTTTATAACAATACGCCACTTGGGATATTATACATTTCTGTTAGTACAGAGGTGTGTAAATTATTAGAATTTTCCAACATTACATTTTTACTTTTCATGACTTAAGGTGGCGGGCGCTAACTTAGGTTTCGATGGAAAAAATCAATTTCCACTTTTTTGATGTTTTGGGATATTCAGACGAAGTTTGTTTGGAGTGAAAAAGTTAATATATTTCCGAAATTGGGATTTCTTCTTGTTGAAGTTTTCTGCCTACAGATGTATCTAAGAACTTTATACAGCTGGAAACGTAGTGTCTCTTCGAATATGACTCTTAGCCGTCCTTAATTTAGACTCTTAATTGATTTTTTTTACACCAAAAAAAAATTGAAAATTTGAAAAATTATCAGAATAACCTCCACTAAATAGGTTTAGAGGCAGTATTTACTTTTACGAACATAATGTATGAAAGAATGAGGTATTGGTTATAAAACAAAGCAAAAATAATGATTCTATCGTTGAAAATGTGGTATTTATGATTTTTTTTTTTTTTTTCGAATAGTGTGCATGATCATTGAAAATGGCTTGGCATTCTTGGCAAGTATTTCAGGAAATGACTTGGCACTAAGAGGGTTGAATTCCTTATTTGAGTCCAATAATTTGCACACCTCTGTAATCCTTTGTGTAGGCTACTCGAACTCTTTTCACTCGTTACAAATAGTTCCCATGCTTGGTGATGATCACACATATGCACACAGTAAAAAATACAATATCAACATTCAAGTCACTCTTTCTTCAACCAGTCAAGTGAATGCGACAGTTACACTTACAGATATTTTGTATTATCGTTCATACCAAATAACTCATTCACTTCATTTCTCCTGACAGTCCAATAGAAAGTATGCTGAACCGTTAGTAGTTTGTTTTAAATAATAGAGAACAATAAAACTGCTCTAATTATATGTACAGGAATGGCCAAATTATTAGAATTAAAACAGTTTAATTTGCCAGTTATTAATTCTTTTAAAATCCAATACCGACAGCAACGTAATAATGAGTGGTGTAGCCATACATATTAAGGTGCAAGGCCATAGGGCTATAGTGAAGCTATCATTACTTCCGACTTGGGGTTTCAGTGCTATGCTAGAGCTATCTAGTGATCAGATGTGAAGTCTCCCTAACCAGCCAATCACAGGCAGCCATTAGATCGATTTGTTGAGATATATCTGTCATAGATAGTGAAATAAATAATTTCATAAAAAGCTGTTATATGATGTAAAAAAGGATAGTTGCACTATCTGACACGTTTCTTCATTGATTTGGATTTACATTGATTTAGGCAGATGATGTAAGAAATGACTTAAGCGGCTTCGGTGGCATAGTCGGTAGCATGCTGAATTGCTATGCCCAAGATTGCGGGTTCAAACCCAGTCGAAGTCATCGGATTTTTAAGAGCGTTAAAATCCTTCAGTATGCCTTCCTTCTGAGGGGAAGAGAAGCCGGTGGGTCTATATCATATATTTATGGCATGAAAAAGAAACTAACACTACAATTGGTAGTGTGTAGCTAAATTCGTAGGTTATTTGGTTTAGAAACACTCTTATCAAGTTCCAACGTTCGCCGCTGGGGACAGTGGCGTCTGGTAACCAAAGTTGGAACTACTTGAAATTGAACCTTCATTCATTTCATCTCTGATTAACTCCTCTCGTGAGGTTGCCACCAGGAAGGGCATCTGGCCATAAAACCATCAGCCACATGGAATTCCTTCTCATCTCATTTCCCGACTCCATTGGAAACGGGTTTTAAAAGGGGTAGACATAGATGTAACAAATGAATTTACATTATCAGCAGAGGCACTTAATGAAGATCCGTTGGTTAAAATTTTTGACCCTTCATGAAATGACTGACGCAATGAAGTCGTTATTTAATTTTTGTCGTCATACACAAACTATTCCAAGAAATAAATTAATGCTTGTTTATTATGGTTGAAAAGGAATTTACAACAATAGAACAACAAAAATAGAAGATCCTCGGTCCTGTAAAGGTAGATGAAGAATTTCGTAGGCGACATAACTCCCAGCTCTACGAACATAAACTATCTGATTGTGCGAGAAAAAAGAGAATAGCCTTTTATGGCCATATCGTGAGATTACCTTCCTCAAGATTACCAATCGTTTGCTTAGTTTCTGGCACAATAAGAAGGTTCGTGGTTGATGGAAACTGAGAAGGATATTAACAAACTGGGAATATCAGATCTGCATGACAGACAGGCTGTGAGGTGTGCTTTGAAGGAAGTCCATGGTTTTCAGGAGAAACCTTGGAAGAAAGGTACCCCCTGCACTACTGAAAGAAAGGAGTTACACCAGCAGAAAATGCGTCAATACTGGGCGAAGATCAAAACCCTCCAGTGGAATAAACGTGGTCCTAAGTAGGCCAATTCGAGAGAAGAAGAACAACAACAGAACTATAGAAAATTATACAGGCTGAACAAGAATAATTACAGAAATCGTTAATTGGCAAAATTACTCCTCAAGAAACAAGAGCCTTTGAATGTCCACGGTGACTTCCATACCTTCTTATCTCACCACGAGAACACCGCTACCACTACTTCATGAAGTGACAGGCTAGGCTTCCCATCAGATAATGTACAAAAACAATTACACTATGTGACAGCGAAATTTTGTAATTTCATGAAACCACACGTCAGATAGTCCAACTATCCCTTTTTACATCATATGCCGGCTTTTCATGAAGTGTCTAAGATTTTTATGAAATGACGGATTCCACTATCTGACTACGACATAACGATTTGAATGGCTGCCTGTAATTGGCTGGTTAGAGTGACTTCACTTCTGACCGCTAGATAACTTGAAACGTCAAGTCGGAAGTAACGATCGCTTTACTATAGGTGACAAGTGGGTTTGAACACCACTGTCGGCCATCCTCATAATGGTTTTAAGGTACCATCCCAACCATAGCCAGGGATGGCCGCTGTCGGTACCAGAAATCGAACCTCATCTCTGAATGTCAGTCTACCAGTCCAGTCATGAGGCATGACTTAAACCTCTTTTATTCAAATAATTTAGCCATGCCTGTATATAGTCTTCTGTGCCCATCACGACTGCTCAGGTCCCGCGACGTCATGGTCGCGTCCGCTGCAGCAAACCACTACAAACAACACTAAACACTAACATTACCGCTAAACCACTTCCAAACCAATCTCACGAGTAAAAGCGTCAGTAGTATACATACTCCATATATGCACAGAAGGAAGTTCCTCTTAAAAACGTTGTCGCAAGCACACAATTGGGTAACAAAAGTCAACGTCTCTTTGGCCACGTATCCCACATTACACCGTCTCTTCACTAGAGTTTAACAAGAGATTAAAATAAATTACCCACGTTATTTATATATTAACTATTAGTTTATATGTATAATTCAAATCTGTACACATCTGGAAGGAAAAGAAGAAAAATACCCCCTATAAATAAACTGGAAGAGTTCTGAAGTAATCTCACTCAAGCGCGTGCTTCACCCACAAAGTCTTCTAACATTATTTACAATGTCTCGGCATGTCCACACTGGATGGAACTCGGGGCAATTATCTGAAACAGAACACAGTATGATAAGCAGGGAATGGTTTTATATGTACAGTACAGCGTCTATGATATCTGGACGTCAAAAATTCGGACCGTCGATAACCCGGATTCAACTCTGGTGAAAGAAAAGTTGAAGTTAATACATACATATTAGTCAAACAAAAGCGTTGATGAGACAGGCTGGGCCCTCGTCTTACCACTACCAATCAAAGACTTGGCCGCAACAAAGCAAACCACTACTGCAGTTCAAAAATCAATAACATATTTTTCTAACAGCTCTCACAATACCGTATTTGCTCGCGTATATCTCGCACCCCATTTTTTAATTTGAAATTTCAGGGGGAAAAAAGTACTCGCATATAACTCGCATTCATCTCTGACGCAGTCATATAAATGACCGTAATAATCTTGAGGTAGAAACACGTTCGATTTAGCGCGCCACAACAGCCGTCATTGTCCAGGAACTAACCCGAAGCGATACTAACAGGAAGAGGGAGCAACAACGAGTTGATCTGAACTTGTCCGATACGAGCCGATTAGGGAACGAGGTGCCGCCTTGAGACATGATCGAATTAGCGATTAGCATGCCACAACAGTTATCAATACGCAATGTTATCGTTCGTTTAGGTGGCAGAGGTTTCCTTTATTGTTGTCCATCAGTTGCCTTGTAGATATCAGTACCGGTACTGTGGCTTTGAAGATAGAGAAAATCTGCGCTACACCACTCGTGCCAACATGTTCGTATGTTTCAAAGATTGCGCAAGGAGGCCTACTGTTACATCGCAGAGAAACGCAGTTCAGTCTTCTCGAATATCAATGATTTTGCCTTTACGCATTGCGTCTCATCAGAGCTCGGCCGCGTGCACTCGTGCAGGCATGTGGCGCGGCGTGACTGTTAGCACGCGGTACATCGTTAGCCTTCGGCCGCGGTCGGCTAAGTTAGAGCTCGCTCGTGCATGTAGCGAGGAATCGATATGGAAGATGTTCGAACGTATCGATCGTTAAGCGTCTGCACTCTAAATTCCTTTTCTGCCTTGAATCATCCTTAACGAGCGTATGACGTCTTTTTCATAGGTTCTTAATGTCGCATAACCATAACGAATAGAAATAAATGGTGTCGACGGACATTGTTGTGAAGAGCTTCTTGAAGACAGCCATCGCAAATGCATTGGACGGAAGTCAGGATGGAGCAGTGTGGGATGATGACCAGAATGATGCACGCGAGAGTACCTTGGAGATTGTCAGCAGTGACTATGAATAGGGCGAGTACCATATGCCAGTTGTCTTGTTTCAATAATGCAAATTTTGTGTTTTTTCGGGAATACGGACATTCCCCGCATATATCTTGCACCGAAAATTTTTACACATATTTTCGGTCAAAAAAGTGCGAGATATTCGCGAGCAAATACGGTATATAGACTGTACAGTATTTTGTAAATTTGTGCATATGGTACATTAGATATGTATGTATATTCTTTCATTGAAATGCAATATAAGTTCATATTAATTAATGAAGAGAAACAAGACTTGAATAACGCTGGCATTTTAGACTGTGATATTCTTGACCGTTCCAAATTTTGTGCTAGTGATAACTCTTGGTCCCCACCACACAAAGTGATTAAGTCCCGACCACCCCTCACTCAGGGGAGGAAGGACAAGTTATTGGCTGGACTGAGGAGATATTGGAGAACAAAGAAAGCATCGCAGGAGCACTAGTCATAAGCGCTCCTTAGTGGGCTTAAATCAATAATAATAATAATAATAATAATAATAATTGATGGTTTTATTTATTTGCTCCAATTATTTGAACACTAAAGTGAATTATTAACAGTTTTAGCAAGTTTTCTTTTTGTTATGAACTCAAAATACCTGTTTTTTTTCCCCTGAAAATCCAGACATTTTGATAATCCGGACAGGGTCCGGTCACAATTAATCCGGATTATCGACGCTCCACTGTACTAATAATTAATGACATTATACATTTAGATATTTTCATTACATATTACAAAAAATATATAATTTCTATTTTAATAAACCAATAACATTAGGTATTATTAACAGAGAAAATACAGCTAAGATGGTTGCCAACATCCGGAATGGATAGAGACAAGAACAAGATGCTGATGATGATGATGATCAGGGAATGGATTTATATGCACTAATAATTCATTAAATAATTACATAGGCCTATATATAAGGTGCGTTCAAAAAGTAACGAGCCGGAGGCTGGAATGCACAAACCGACGGCATCGGCTAACCATGGCATGTGTAACGAGGTGTGATTCCGACCAGAGCGTGGAAGGTCACAGCCCGTCGCACGAGGGCATGTGTGCGCGTCACGTGACGATACAAAGCGAGCAGCAGCATGCATCAATCGTCCAACGCTGCCGGTCGCATTGCGAACAGTGACATGGAGGCGTTAAACGAAGAGCAAAGAGGTGTTGTTCGGTTTCTGACAGCGGAAGGAGTAGGGGGAACGGACATTCATCGCCGAATGTCACAAGTGTACGGCGAACACTGCATGTCCCTTGCAAGAGTCTAGGCGTGGCACAAGCGCTTCAGGGAAGGACGGATATCGTTAGCCGATGATGCCAGATCTGGGGCACCCCCCTGCATTACCGATGACAACGTCCAGCTGGTTGATGCATTCATTACCCAGGACCGCCGAGTGACAGTGAAAGCCATAGCCGTCGTGGACGCTCCACGACCTCATACGGCCAACACAGTCGCGGAACTCCTGCAGAAATGCAAATGGGAGGTTCTCGGCCACCCTCCATACAGTCCAGACCTCTCTCCCTGTGATAACTCCATGTTTGGTCCCCTGAAAAGGGCTCTGCGGGGCCAACGATTCACCTCGGAGGCTGACGTCTAGCTGTACGTGCGGAACTGGTTCACATCGCAGCCCAGGGAATTTTATGAGACAGCCATTCACCGCCTCGTGTCACAGTGGGACAAGTGCCTCAACAGCCAGGGCCAATACTTCTAACATACAGGCACTGGTTTATGTAATTATGCCTCCTGCTCGTTACTTTTTGAACGCACCTTATATATGGTTATTTTTATTGAAATGTGGAATTATATATGGACTTAAAATTACAAAAAAGATTATTTCTATTTTAATATCCATACTCAAAGAAGCTAAACAAAGTAGATCTACTTGAAACATAATGTTGCACTTCTCATTTTAATATCAATATGATCTTTGAACATGCATTCTCTGTTACCAAAACAATGAATTACAAATTGTTCTTTTAAGTGCTGGAAAGTGAATGTTCTATTGTCTCCAAGGACAGATTTATATTGACCGAAACTGTGTGTGCAACATCAGAAGAGGTAACGGGGGCATGTTTGTACTTCACAATGTCTTCTGGGGTTAAATCCAACGTTAACTTTACACTTAAATACGTGAAGACATCCAAGTGCAACCGCTTAGCAAAACTCTAACAACATCATGATTGAGATGTTTTTGGCCACTTGAAGAGGGTAGGACGAGAATGGCTCGTCAAGTGCCTTGAGGGAAAGAGACCTAGGTGCAGAGCAAATAAAGATGGCATGGGAGGAGGAGGAGAATTTTAAAATAAGTTTCACATGTGATTCTAAGTCAAAACAGGCCTAGAAAAATAGAAAATGATTGTTTTCGCATCATATTAAAAATAAAAAGAACTTCCATGATGAACTAACGAACCTACTTATCTTAAAATGTAAGATTCATACCAATCTATATAGACCTATCTAGAATAATGAAAAAAATTAAGTTGGTAATATCGAAATTTCTAATTAATTCGAAATTTCTAAGGTATAATGTAGCCTAATAGAGCACTACAGTTGGCAGCCCTGGTGACTGAATATATTGTTAGTGTTCCATCTCTTAAGGTACAGAATACAAAATTTGGTTGAAGTTCAACGGATAGCATGGATGTTACATGCAGTTAGACATTGGATCTATCAACGGGCGTAAAATCATGTTGGCAACAATGTCATGCATGTGTTGGTCAGAAATAATCTGAATATTATCATCTCTTGTTGTGCCAATTTTGGATGAAATTCACTTGTTAGTATAGAAGTTACATGTATTTTAAAATTGGACCTATCAGCAGGCTTCGAGTCATGTTGGCAGCTCTGATGTATATTAGTTTCTCCAAATTAATCTACAATGTCAGGTACTATACGTGTGCAAATTTTAAAGCTGTTGGCTTACATACTTTCTGATATATTAATATATTAATATTAGGGTAAAAAATAGAGACAGCATTTATTAACAGTTGGCAGCCCTGGTTGCTCTTAAGAATAAGCACAGTCATATCTGTTATGATACACATAGCACATATGAAATTTGGTTGAAATCCAATTGATGGTATGGAAGTTACATGAATTTAAAATTGGTCCTATCAGCAGGCTTAGAATCATGTTGGTAGCACTGACGTACATAAGTTACTCCAAATTAATCTAGAATGTCAGGTACTATACGTGTGCATAGTTTAAAGCTGTCGGCTTGCATACTTTCTGATATATTGGTATTTGGATAAGAAAATAGACAGAGAGCATTTATTAACAGTTGGCAGCCCTGGTGGCTTTTCAGAATATGCTCAGTCATATCTGTTCATGTACACCTAGTACATACAAAATTTGGTTGAAATCCAATTGATAGTGTAGAAATTATATGGATTTAAAAATTGGACCTATCAGCAGGCTTAGAATCATTTTGGCAATACTGCCATGCATGGCCTCCTGGAAATTACTGAAATATCATTGTCTATATGTGTGCCAATTTTGGAATAGCATGCATACCTTCCAAGATATCCAACATGGAGCTCAAATTTCAATTGCGGTTTTTCAGCAGTTGGTAGCACTGACATTTTCAAATATGGGCTTGAGATATTCATGGATAGATCTTTGCTCATACCAAATTTGGATTCGATTGCTGCAGCCGTTTAGGAGTTGATAGGGGGGGACATAGCCAGCCAGATAGACAGACATTTGCCCGGATCGATCTCATAAGCCTACTTTATCCTCTTTTTTTTTCAAAATGTGAAAAGTAGGCTAAAAGTAAATTAAAGTACACAGTAAGAGCCTTCCCTATAGAGCGGAGCTTCGCCAGGCTGTGTGACGGGCGCAAAGTGATTAGTCACCACCAGTTGACTAGCATTTGCGATAACACAAGGGTGGAGCGGGAAGTCCTGAATGCTGTCATTGCATTTATTACATACGGAGCTGGAAAGATACCTTAGTTGATATAATTACGACTTGTGGTGAAGTACTGTAGGTGATATCCCATGAATATGGTTAGGTAGGGAATAAAACATTGAATTTTCCTCGTGGAAACTTATCTTCTCAAGAAGTCTTCCAGTAAATGTGTTTGTAAGTTTCAGCACCATGAGATTTTTACTTGTGGGGGAACCTCAAACAAAAGGTATACAGAAACAATCCGTGTACTCTGGAGGCTCTCGAGAACTAAATAACTGCACTGATACGAAATATCAGCGAGGATGAATTACAGCGAGTATTGTAACCGAACTTTTGTAGTAGGTTACAGACATTGCTTTTAGTTTTAGTTTTTTGTTTTTGTTGGTATTTTTTTTAAGTTTGTTTTGTTTTATCGGGTTGCCAGCCATGGCCACTTGTTGGTAGGTCGCCATGGAAAATCTTGTGTGCTCTGCCTTGAGATTCTTTGATGGTGGTCAGCCAGTGTGGTACCATCATGGAGGAAAGAATAAGAGGAGATGCCCTGAGCTCGTTTGAGTGAAGCCAAGCGCTGCAACCAAAGTGGACGTAACCTTAACTCGTTTTCGGTGTTCTGTGACTTGCATGAGGCATTGTGCATGGCTAAACCTTATTTTGGCCCTGGTTTTTATCGCGCTCTGGTTGTGCAACTTTGGAAACGTAATAACATTAGTGATAAGTTATTAAAAAAACCTCTTCAATTCTAATCTCAGCATGTGTAGGCCTACCCTATATACCAAAAAAATAAAAATCATTCCTCTGCAAATCCCAAATTATCAAACGGCTGTAGGTCAATAATTACGGTAGGCCTACGTAATTAATCAATTCGAGGCTAATCGTTAAGTTTCTACCCCCCACAAAGAAAATACCACACGGTACCGAAACGATTAGGCTATACCGTATTTTTGTGCAAATATGCGTCCATTTTTAATTGTTCCGTTTATTAATTTTGAGGTTCGTATTCTTGAATATTAAAATGTTTATGACCAATGAGTGAAAGTGGCTGTGCTCGAAATTAGGCCTAAAAACTGATGCCTCAACACCAATAAGAACATAAAACTCAATTTGGTGTAAATACCGTAATCAGTTCGGCATCATTAATTCCCAAGATGTTCCTTCTTTGGTATAACTCGCATCTTCAGACACCTGTATTCAATTTAATCAGTGTTTCAGCGTATTATTGCGTTTTGCCGCGTCTTCCTTACAAAACTAGCCTCGCAAAGGTGCTCTAATATTTATATTTAAATTGGCTTTTAAAACGATAACACAGCTTATTTGTGCCAAGTACCGTGAAGTACAGAGTGTATTCTGCCTATCCAAGAAAAAATCTTGACTTGTCATTGCAGTTTTATGTCACTAAAATCCATTACTAGTTGGAGTGGTTTACGGCTTTAAGCATATGGACAGCCATTTTCTTGCAACCAAAGTGGGCGAGCCGTTTGGCTTCAACAGCTTGCGCTAGGCAGCGCAGCGAAGGCATCTCCTTCCTTTCTTTCTTCCATGGTTACCATGTGGCCTTGGCAGATGGCATAGGTTCTTTGACATGGCAAGGTTGCCATGGGAATCAGCTGTTGATAGGTGGTAGAGCAGGCAAGATGGATGCTGCCAGGCTGGATGGAACCCAGTTGGTTTTAGGAGAATGAGAATGAAGGGACTCGTAGTGTGTTGATTTTGTGAGGGATGCCAAGGCATGGACAATGGAGGCCTGCTTACATGTGGATAAAGATGTATTAATAGTGTTGATTGCATGGAGAACATCTAGTAAAATAAAAGGAGCAGAAGAATATCCTTTTTCTTCATAATAAGTGGTGTTAATACTGCACAACAGATGCAGGTAGTGGAAGCTTGCCTTTAGTAATAAATAGTGAATTTTGTGAAGTGTGAATTCATTTTTAGTAGGGGTCTTCGGTACTGAAAATTTGGGTTCGGTACGGTTCGGTTCGGTAAAAAAAAATTGTACTTCGGTTCTCGGTACAAAATCGGTTCGGTACAGCTCGGCTGATTTTAACATGTTAAATTAGAGTAATTTGTAAACCATTAAGGAAAATGTAACACATGAGTTCTAATGATTATACAGTAAACCAAATACTTGCCAAATAGCACAATTTTTATTTAAAATACAGAAAAAATGTACAGCTAATAATCTCATACAATGTTCCATTAACTTTCAAACTTGCCCTTTTAGAGTGGAGTAAGCAAATTGATGCACACATTAAATATACATTAGGCTCACACTGGAACACTTAAGTCCATAATTTAATTTTATTAATCAGAAGAGTTATTGTGCTCTAGTTGTAGAACTTCACTTATACGATTTCCAGGGGACCAAAGGAAAAAAAAAAAAACACGCATAAATGTGAAAAACGCGTAAATGAAAGTCGGTAAATAAAAACTGCAAAATGTATGTGACAATATGGGTTATACAGGGACTTTGTTTTAAAAGCGACAGGGACCCTCACTCGCGCCGCGAGCCGGTTCTCGCCAAGCACTTTGCCGTATGCGCTTCTTGACGCCACGGCTTTAACAGTCCATATTCTTTGGATTAAGGTATATTACAGCTGAAATAGAGTCAGTCGGTGCTGAGGAACTTCAGAACGTAAATGACAACTTCATGAAGAGGTGCCAGCGATGTGTAGCAATGAATGGCGAACATTTTCAGCACCAGCTGTGAACTATAGGCTATAGTCTAATCAATGACTGTGCCGCGCGAGATACGCATTACGGCAAGTGCCTGGCTGGAGACAGGCTAGCAACGCGGGCGGCGGGCGAGCGAGGGTTTCCGTTAAGAAGTGAAAAACAAGAAATAATAATACGATTGTTTAACTATAATCGGCAATATGTAACAAAACAACTACAAGAGAAATGCACCCAGATATAACAAAACAAAGAAAATTGAGTCACTTTACGAAGTAGTCTGTTATCTTTACTTGTTTTTGTTGGCCGCGGCCTCGGCGTGAACAGTATTTTCAAACCGATATAATTCAGCCATTATTTCCTCAGAAACGTTATGGTGCGTCACAAAATGTTTGATAGTCCATAGAGCATTGACAGCATCATTAAAATCCACTGTATTATTCTGCGGCTCTTCATCGTCATTAATAAAATGCCGTAGTGTAGGCCTAAATTAATGGATTTTCATTTGTCTGAAGACGCAAGATTATTAGAACACAGAATCAATCGCGTATTTTTAATGGGTTGACGAGAAGTCCTAAAAAAAACATGAATGAAAATTATAAAAGTGGAAATAATATATTTTTTAATATATCGGCGATCGTAAAACACTTCCGCTCATCTTAACATAAGCTTCAGATGCTGTCTAACTGTGTTTTATGGCTGCTTCCTGTTATTTTGAAAGGCTAACACAATAATAGCGCTTGCTTATTACGCAAGCTGTTCTTCCTTGTTACGACACTCTGGCAAGCGAGTGTCGCCGTGACCACCGGTGTCGCTCAAGGCCATCGTAACATAATATAGCACGCGGTGCATCCTTCCGGACGGAAGTACAGGCGGTAACAAAAGTTTGCATTCAAACATACGTACTTCCTCAGAACACGCAACGTATAAGTGATGCTTTATATTGCAAGGGACTTAAAATATTATCGTATAAGCGTGAAAAACGAATAAATGTAAAACGTATATCGGAGATAAATTAACATGGAAAATATAGGCTTGCCGGGACCAGGAAAAAATCGTATAGAAAACGCATGAATATGAACCGTATACAAGAAGTTTTACTGTATTTAACTAACTATTGAAGTAAAACATTGATGATAAAGGACAATACTTTGGATGTCTAAAAAAAGGTTTCCTTAAATTACGGTATTTATGTCTCTTGAACCGAACCGAAATTTTTACAGAGTTTTTTATCGTCTCGAACCGAGGTCGGTAATTTCCTTTGTACCGTACCGAAACCGAAAAATCGGTGCACCGTCGACCCCTAATTTTTAGCGAGTATATCGCCCCACCACTCTGAGGTGGCAAGTTTTATTTAAGTTACAGTATACCAAAACTTCCTACGACGGTGCAAGGTGTGTTTAGAAAATGAAGGACAGCATTTCCAGCAACTACTCTGAAATTCATGAAAGTAATTATGATTATTAAATATGTTAAAAAGTTCCTGACCCGGTCGGAGACTGGAAGCAGGCTGTGGATTTTCATTTTCAAATATGTTAAAAAGTGTAAATGTGTTGAACTAGTTGGACGCTACGCTGCTGCTAGCGCTAGTGCCTTGCCCGACAGGTGCCTAGCCACAGTGCCATGGCTGTTGCATGTTGCCTGCGAAGTTCCATTCTGTAGAGAATGCTCTCACTGAATTACCATTCTTGTTAGCTTGTCACGGTGGGTGAGTGGATAGCGTGTTGGTCTACTAACCCCAAGATTGCAGGTTCGCTTCTGGCCGTGGTAAGTGATTTTTGAAAGGCGGCAAAAATACGACACGCATGTCATACGATGTTGGCATGTCAAAGAACCCATTTGAATTCAGTAGGCCGTGTTCATAATGGCAAAATTAATCTCGGGAGTTTCCGCCAACACAAAGTTCCTCATTTCTCTACTAGAAAGAGCTATAGTGTTCAAGCTTAGATATCTAACCTCCTTGACTTTCATAGTGATTTAAGGAACAACGAAATTCAACATGCAAGCTACCCTCTGGGTGTCAAATTACAAAGCTTGCACCCGGCACCCGGGGCCATACGATATTATTATTATTATACCATACTTGTTATTAAATACTAATAACTAGAGTCCGGAAGTTAGGCAAAATGCCTTTTCTATCTGGCTGGATATTCTAAAGAATCAGAGATAAATATAATTCCGTGCATTTGTAGACAGTAGAGCTAGTTTGTTGGTTTTTTTTTCTCCATTATTTTGCCTATTTTGACTTCCGTTGCCTATTTGAAGTTTTAAAGCCTTTATTTGCCTGTTTTTGATCATTATGCATTTTTCTGCGATTTTGAATTTCCATATACTGAAGATGAAAAAGGTTACAGAAATTCAATTACAAATTGACGCCACAAAAATATATATTTAGAATCTTGTTCAGTGCAAGCTGGCCCCGTGGTGTTAGGGTAGCGCTCCTACCTGTCACCCGGAGGTCCCGGGTTCGATTCCCGGCTCCGTCAGGGTATTTAGAAACTGACATGAGGGCTGGAACGGGGTACACTCAGCCTCCTGAGGACAATTGAGTAGCTGTCTGACTGTGAGGCAGCACCCCGGTCACGAAAACCAAGATTAATGGCCGAGGGGACCCGATGCGCTGACCAAGTGTCACCCCAATATCTGCAGGCTAAATGGTTGGGCAGCGGTCGCTTGGTAGGCCTAGGCCCTTCAGGGCTGTAGTGTCAGGGGTTATTATTTTATTATTATTGTTCCCTGTAAATCGTTTATTTGTTTCCAAGCACTCGAAAGCTTATTTCCCCAACCCATCCATTTAAACACATTAAATAGCGGAACCTTCTTTAGTGAAAGGAATGCACAGGTATAATGAATACCAGGAAAGAGAGAGGATGAGGGAAGTACGTTCCTTCCCCTTCCTCACCCCTTTTGCTGTGACCATGCATAATTGCCCGATATTCCCGGTTTTGAAAAGATAAGATAATGCAAAGAAAGAAAGAAAGAAAGAAAGAAAGAAAATCACTTCTGTCTAACAGGTCAAACATAAAAGAAGCTGTGAGTCTGCTGTTGAACTTGTTAAAGGCAACTAGAGTGTTCGCGCTGACTTATTTATCATGCCGAAATTTTCATCGTTGAGTGGTAAATTACATGGCTATGTTCGCGAATTCGGTTTGGACATACACAAATGCCTATTTTAATTATTTTACTGCCTATTTTCAGTATTGTAAGTGCCTTTTTGCCTGCCTATTTAAACCAAAATAAATGCCTGAACTTCTGTGGTCTATTAATAGCATATTATACTTAAATCAATCACGTACATACCTACAATAAATAAATTACTGTCCTTATAACTGCTCCCGATAGTAAGGGTTGACGCCCTTAATGGGTAGAGGGTGCGCCTCCGTGTTGTACACCCACTCGTCCAATGAGATGAGACTGTCGTCACTGAACAACAGGTACAGGTACTGGAACACAATTCATAAACAGTGTTATTGTGGTGTCTGGACCAGCGTGAGTAAATTATAACTGCGACTGGAATTGGGAAGGAGACAACAGACCAACAATTATGGGGAGCAGAAAACTGAAACATTAGAAGACATTTTACAGTGTTGCCTATACAATCAAATCAATCTCAACAAAAAGGTTATGATAATTATTTTGGTCTCCAAGTCAGCACCAATTCAAGACATCGCCATGGTGTTTGTCATGGCCTTATATACAAAGATTGTATGCTCTTCTAAATAAATTGTTTGTAGTTAATTCATTTAAGGGGCTTGGGACATCTTGGTCATCAGCCCCATGTACTTGGGTGTGTGTTCAAGTTATCTGATAAGCTGTACTCCTGTGATGACTGTAGTAGTGTGTGCAACTATATTTTGGACAGGGATGGGGCAGGTGCCCCGAGACCTGAAGTAAGGTACTATCACGGCATTTGCCTGGAGGGAGTGCGGAATAACCACACTCAGGGTAGCCGCTTTCGGCTCCGTGATTCGTATCTATGTTTGCACAGCTATGCTGCAGGGTCTTCTAAATAGAAATATGAGTCCAACTCATTATTCACTAACCTTAAGGGTTTCGGCTAGGAAGAAGCTCTGCTGGACATCATCTTTGGGAGGGTCGTCCAGGTACACGTTCTTGAGTCCCGTGTATCCACCGGCGACCCGACAGTGTTTCTCTATTGCCTGTAGTAACACAGAGAAGAAAGGATTGTAACACGCACCAAACATAGTTAAGTACAGTAGGCTTCTAAATATTCTTTTTAAAAAAGCTGATATATGCATTATTATTATTATTATTAAGAACATTATAACATAAACATATTATTTACAGATTTACAGATGAGGAACGCCTGAGAAGATCAGAGCGAATGAAGAGCTACTGGGCGACTCGGAAAGGAAACTTACTGAAGAAGAGGACCAAGAAATGATTGACTGAAGTGGTCCAATGAGGCCGTAAAAGCAGAAGAAGAAGAATTACTATAGTGATATAACAGATTATGGTATATCACTACAGGGGCCGATAACCTAGATGTTAGGCCCCTTAAAACAACAATTATCATCATCATATGGTATATCACTAAGGTAATACTGAAACGTTATTTACTTTGCTCCACGTTGAGCGTACAAATGAGACGTTTTGCTAGCTCCTAACTGTTGGGTGAGAAATGTAACTGTTTACCTTTGCCTAAGCTATGTTGTTTTAATGGGCGCCAAGACCTCAACGCAATGTTGAAATCTAAATTTGTATTTAACAACGTCTAGCTCTGGCAGAACACCTTCAAGACTCTATTCACTCAGATCGTGGTATGATTTGATCATTAACCCAACAAACAATTGTATCAGGAGAAGGAATTGGTCTATATCTAATGCTACCTACTGAAAGCAAAGATTGCATTGTAAAAGAAATGAATTTATTATATAAAACAAGAATAGCAAAATTAATAATAATAAGTATAAAATTTAAATTGGAGCGTTGTGATTTGAATATTACCGATAGAAAATTACGTGAAAACGGAGTCTGATAAATTGATTTTACTCTTATTTCCAAGCTATGAAGTTACTGAAATATGAAATGTAGAACAAAGAAAATGAGAGATTGCGTATTTCTGCGTCATTGGCGCTTACCACTGGAAATTGCCAAAGCATTTCCCTCGTTCTTGAAGATGTTGTGAGCTTCCCACAGTCTCCTGGACGTCGTCATCTCCGTCGGAATTTGATGATATTCTGGTAGATTAGATAATTCTATGGTCCGTACCTCGGACCCAAACACTCGTACAACCAAGTTTTACAAAAGTTCGACGCTAACTCCACTGAACATCGGAGCGACACGCACTTGCGACCGTACACCTCAAGTATTTCACAGATAGTCCTCTTCCACGGAACATCGGAGCGATTCCCGCGTATATCCACACTCGGCAAGAACTACACAGATTGTTCTTGTTTCACGGCGCGTCGAACGATATATGCACCTGTTGGCTCCCCCACCATGGTACCGACATCTAGCTTACGTCGTCGCCACTGATTGGCTGCACCCTACGCGCTAGATCCCCACTCCTTCCTCATTACACTCCGCGGGAGGGAGAAGTCGATTTCCGTTTCCACAATTCGCCTTTTCTAGACCTTGCGACCCAAGATTGCGTCATGCTCCTCGACAAGATTCAGCGTGTACTTGAAATCCCAGTGAGTCATCTCTCTCAAATACCCTAACTGACAAAAACTCCGTAAAATTCCGTAATCAGATAATTTTCTATGATATCGTCGTTCGTAATAATTTGCTTGATAGCGTTTTCTAAGACATAGAAAACCTATCTGAATGCTAATAATTTTTATAAAATGCTCCGAAAATACCTTAATAATAATTATAATAAATTAATAATAATAATAATAAATTAACATGAAAAATTATCTTGGCTGAACAATTTGCCGCGTAAATAAATATAGAATGGCTTCCTACTGACTTATGCCAGTTGCATAAAACCCCACGAAAAATACGTTACATATTCGCCTCGGATCATCGGATGATTTACCGTGACGACGGTCCATTATCCGATTATCCCAGACACGTTAATAAACCCCATCCAAAATACATATTACATAAACGAAATCACCCTAAATTACAGATATATACACTCATATTTTTTCTTCACGCACTTTGCGTCAAAGTTTGTTGTCACTATGGATTGCACTTTGCAACCAGTCCAATGTTTTACATATGGAATAGTGTTCCACGGATATTTCCGCCTCTCAAATTTCTCTATGTTGGAGAAATAGACATAATTAATGTGTGAGCACTATGTATTTATGATGTCATATCACACGCATTGAAGGTGTTCTGATATATTTATATCACCATAGAACTCCCTAATTTCACTGGAGGTCCCCTCCTTATGGTGACATTTAATTCCACTTATCACTGAGCACACGATCACACTACTGTGGCAGCGCCTCGTGACCATAATACTTAATCTCTCTTTAAAGTAGATTAAATGAATATTGACTTCTGAAAAAAAAAACAGTAAATGCGCATTACATATAACACCAAATATTTCTGTGCCGTAATCGCCCTGTCTTGTTAAGTTCCCGTTAACCATATTCTACTTAATACTAGTTCTCAACACAGACCATTTCTCCTCACACACATAATACCATTGTACAAATTATCTTAAATTACACACTTACAAATCTTACATGGCGAGGCCGTAAACAGAAATCACGTGTGCTGATATGTATGAGTTTCATGAAGGACTGTCTCGCATTCTGATGGCCCATCTTTTATCTCGTGGACGCCTTAAGCTAACAAGCCCTATTCAAGCGCTCCCCCATCTCTTGGAGATAAATGGGAACCCATCAGCGCTGCCAAAATGGCCTTGGTGCATCGAGACAATTTAGTGCTCAACAGCATCCGACAATCCCGTCATATTTCCCTGTACCTTAAAAACTCTCATTTACTTACATACTACCCCCCTGTGTGACTTCTGATACGCCTGCCTTAAGACCAGATCTTCCACGCACCAGACACCACACTTACTCATTTGATAGGCTGGCTCGCCAGCTAAACACACTCACTTTATGACACATATTTTCGTAGACTATGTATATTATACGTCCCGTATAATCTGTTTCCCTCACTATTCTCCAGCACATATGCTGTTTTTCCAATACGTTTGGAAACTATAAATGTTTCTGCGTCACCTGCTTCCAACCTTGCAAGTGGCTCCCTTTAAATGAACGTCATCACGTTGCTCTACTAGCCTATTTCTCAGTGTCTGTAACGATGCCCTGTTGCTACTGTCCACACATGCTAACCCTACTTTCCTCTGGTGTAACACCTCTACTTGACACTCGATGACCTAAAAATGTCACTTCCGACTGACAGAATGACGACTTAGACAGCTTCAAAGTGAACCCTGCCTGATCTAACTTCTGAAAAACTATATTTAAATGACATAGATGCTCCTCAAAACTGCGTGAACTAATTACCATATCATCAATGTAAATGGTTACAAACTCTCCTGTGTCATCCCCTAATGCGATGTTTAAAGCCCTAATTAAAGCTGCTGAACTACTCTTTAACCCATAAGGTGTTCTACAAAATTGATAAAGGTTATATTTATGACTAAAAGCTGTAAATGGTCTATCTTCGTACATAAGTGGCACTTGCCAAAAACTGGAACTCAAATCTACACAAGTGAAATACTTCTTCCCCTCAAATGTTTGCATTAATTCCTCTATTGACATAGATTTCAGCTGATCTGAACTAATTCTACTGTTAACCAAACGAGCGTCTAAACAAATACGAACAGTGCCGTCGGTCTTGGGTACCGTGATCAAAGAATTAACATATGGACTGTTCGAGTGCTCAATAATCCCATCTTCAAGCATCTGATTAATTTGTGCCTCAACTGCACTCTGATAAGCGAAAGGTACAGGATATCTATGTCCTGTGAATACTGACCTATCAATAACGTTCAATGAATGTGTATAGCAATTGGCCATACCAATGCGATCCTCAAAAACTCTCCTATTACACAATAACACATCATAGAGCCGAACACATTGTTCCACCTCTATATTACCCTGAAATGCAGCCTCACGTAACGAGTCCTCTAGACTTCCGTTCGTAATCACACTGCCCACAAAACATGGAGAACCCCGCTCTACGGCTGGCGATATCTCATTTAAAGTACAAATCACACCTACAATACTACTCCTCTGAATATGGTCATTGAACGCTACTTCTACTTCAGAATCTCCCCATTTAAATTTCAAACTCCCTACATCATAACATAAGTTACCAGACACTCTACTTAGCCACTCTGAACCCAAGATAACACTGAATACTAAATTTGGAATTACAAGGCAAATCTGCTTCTCTACATGATTATTAATTTTAATGTCTACTAAAACTTGCTTAGAAATTACTTTAGACCTCTTCCCAACAGCTGTGATAACAAAAGTGCTTTTAATTGGCATCTCCTCAAAATTTACTCCAGTTCCTTTCATTTTATCATAAAATGCACTACTTATGCAACTCTTCATACAACCACTATCAATTAAAACATCTGTGTACGCCTCGGACACGTTAAATTTAACTATGGGGCTCTTACTAACCACTTCCTGAATAATACCTTCATCATTTAGTTCATGTAATAATTCATTTCTTACATTTAGGTCATAGGGTTCCTGTATAATTGTATGGACAGGGCATGCTACAGACTGAGATTCTGACCTTACTTCGCAGCCTGGTTCGCGTTTAAAGAACCGCTACAGCTGGCCGTAGTACTAGTTACTACTGCACTGGTCTGGTTGTTCTGAGTTGTGTTGTCATTGTTTGGCTGTATATTACTACCACTAGGCTGTCCTCTTCCTTGACCCCTATTCTGGTTGTAATTATTGTCATTATAATTTCTCCCTTGATTTCCCCTGAAATCATTGTTTCTCCCTTGATTTCCCCTGTAATCATTGTTCCTCCCTTGATACTGATTACCATAGCCATTTCCTCTGTTCTGATTTAGCTGATTATTATTATTTCTATTTTGAGCATTGGCCCCTTCGCCACCGTTCCCTTGAACTTCCTGATGCCTGGCTTCATTAGGTCTATTATTATTATTACCCTGGTTCCTATTGAAATTGTCCTCATAACCCCCTCTCCCTAGTGCATCAAATGTGCTTAACAAACTTTCTACTTGTGATATAGTCTTTACATTCTGGATACAAGCAGCCTCCTTGATCCTATAGGGAAAGTGCCTAAGTAGCAACCTTACCACATCACTTTCCTCCTTCAAGCCATCCAGATATTTACACACTAATACCTGCCCTAAAAAGTATTCGGTCATGGTGGAGCTTCCTTTAGGGTTATATTTACCACACACTACTCCCTCACGATGCTGCGACTGAATAACCTCATTCCAGAACTTTTCACAGAATTTTATTTTAAAATCATTCATATCAGTAAACTTGTCTCTGTAGACAGCAAACCAATTCCTCGTTTCCCCCACAAACACTTGTTCTAAAATTTCAACTACCTGGCACCACTCAATACTACCATTTTCCAACCTCTCCCCGAATTTATTTTCTATAGTGTTCATGAACTCCATTGGGCACCCCTGTCGATTGCTGAACTTACCCAGTTCTACCTCCCTGTGTGTGCTATTCACAAAAACTGGCCTATTCTGACTATTTTCTTGCCTGATCCTAGCTTTTAATTTTAACTCTAATTCTGCGATTTTCTCCTCAGCCTTCCTCTCAATACTGTTTACTGTTAATTTAATGTTTCCTTCTGATTCTTCTACTTTATCATATAGCTTTGCTTGTTTCTCCTCAATCTTGCTAATGCTCTCTTTATTACTCTCTCTTAAATCATTTACTTCTGCAACTATTTGTGAGTGGACTTTCTCAATTCTACCCCCCAGCTGTTCCTTAACCTCTTTAGTAGCTACCTGAATTTTGTCAATTTCTCCCCCCAATTGCTTTTTGACCTGCTGTGTTTCCAGTTGCACTAGTTCTTTTAAATTTTCAGCCTGTGTACTGATTCTAATTTCCAACTCCTCCTGTACTTTTCCTAATTTTCTGTCTACATCTGCAATAATCTCTTTAGCCTTTTCTTCCATCACCCCCCGGATCTCACCTCTAATCAGTTCGAATTTGTCACTCATTTCCCTACTGTTTTGTTCTAATCTGGCGTTTAAACTATCGCTCAATTCCCTATTACTCTCTTTATTTTCCCTACTGTTTTGTTCTAGTTTAGCGTTATTCTGTTCTAATTTTGCATTTAAAGCTTCTGTACTTTCTTTATTTTCCCTACTGTTTTGTTCTAGTTTAGCGTTATTCTGTTCTAACTTTGCATTTAAAGCTTCTGTACTTTCTTTATTTTCCCTACTGTTTTGTTCTAGTTTAGCGTTATTCTGTTCTAACTTTGCATTTAAAGCTTCTGTACTTTCTTTATTTTCCCTACTGTTTTGTTCTAGTTTAGCGTTATTCTGTTCTAACTTTGCATTTAAAGCTTCTGTACTTTCTTTATTTTCCCTACTGTTTTGTTCTAATTTAGCGTTATTCTGTTCTAACTTTGCATTTAAGGCATCACTACTAACTTTGTTCTGATACATAAACTCGAGAAGTAAAGTTTTTAATTCTGGTTGGCCGCCTACACTCCCTGTTTCAGTATCGGGATTTACCTCCGCTACCCCGGTACTACCATCACTCGACATACTGCTCGTATCATCACTCTCCCGTTGATGACCACTACGTAACCTCATCTGTCTTTCTTTCTCATCCCCCATAATGATATACACTGATACAGACAAATAACCCCCAAAATACAGGCACAGAAATATATACCCTTCTCCTTCCACAAATGTTATTAGGTTTTCAGCCCCAAGTTGTCGGCGACAAGTGAAACGTTATTTACTTTGCTCCACGTTGAGCGTACAAATGAGACGTTTTGCTAGCTCCTAACTGTTGGGTGAGAAATGTAACTGTTTACCTTTGCCTAAGCTATGTTGTTTTAATGGGCGCCAAGACCTCAACGCAATGTTGAAATCTAAATTTGTATTTAACAACGTCTAGCTCTGGCAGAACACCTTCAAGACTCTATTCACTCAGATCGTGGTATGATTTGATCATTAACCCAACAAACAATTGTATCAGGAGAAGGAATTGGTCTATATCTAATGCTACCTACTGAAAGCAAAGATTGCATTGTAAAAGAAATGAATTTATTATATAAAACAAGAATAGCAAAATTAATAATAATAAGTATAAAATTTAAATTGGAGCGTTGTGATTTGAATATTACCGATAGAAAATTACGTGAAAACGGAGTCTGATAAATTGATTTTACTCTTATTTCCAAGCTATGAAGTTACTGAAATATGAAATGTAGAACAAAGAAAATGAGAGATTGCGTATTTCTGCGTCATTGGCGCTTACCACTGGAAATTGCCAAAGCATTTCCCTCGTTCTTGAAGATGTTGTGAGCTTCCCACAGTCTCCTGGACGTCGTCATCTCCGTCGGAATTTGATGATATTCTGGTAGATTAGATAATTCTATGGTCCGTACCTCGGACCCAAACACTCGTACAACCAAGTTTTACAAAAGTTCGACGCTAACTCCACTGAACATCGGAGCGACACGCACTTGCGACCGTACACCTCAAGTATTTCACAGATAGTCCTCTTCCACGGAACATCGGAGCGATTCCCGCGTATATCCACACTCGGCAAGAACTACACAGATTGTTCTTGTTTCACGGCGCGTCGAACGATATATGCACCTGTTGGCTCCCCCACCATGGTACCGACATCTAGCTTACGTCGTCGCCACTGATTGGCTGCACCCTACGCGCTAGATCCCCACTCCTTCCTCATTACACTCCGCGGGAGGGAGAAGTCGATTTCCGTTTCCACAATTCGCCTTTTCTAGACCTTGCGACCCAAGATTGCGTCATGCTCCTCGACAAGATTCAGCGTGTACTTGAAATCCCAGTGAGTCATCTCTCTCAAATACCCTAACTGACAAAAACTCCGTAAAATTCCGTAATCAGATAATTTTCTATGATATCGTCGTTCGTAATAATTTGCTTGATAGCGTTTTCTAAGACATAGAAAACCTATCTGAATGCTAATAATTTTTATAAAATGCTCCGAAAATACCTTAATAATAATTATAATAAATTAATAATAATAATAATAAATTAACATGAAAAATTATCTTGGCTGAACAATTTGCCGCGTAAATAAATATAGAATGGCTTCCTACTGACTTATGCCAGTTGCATAAAACCCCACGAAAAATACGTTACAATACTTAGATCATTTATTGGCATACAGTAGTGTAACAATTTGTGTTTTTAATTATTTACATAAAAAAAATTCTCATTATCACCTCATCATCATCATCATCTTGAGCAGTTTCCGACCGCTGGTTGGGTCTGCTTGGAACATAAGCCTCTCCATCATTTCCTGTCCATCCACCATCTCTCGTCTTTCACTGTGTTCCCAGCACACTCCTCCTTCCTCCACACTCTTCTTAACTCCCTTCGTCCATCTGTCCCTTGGTCTTCCCCTTGGCCTCCTTCCCTTTATTTCCATTCCAAACATCTTCTTCGGTATCCTCTCCTCTCTCATTCCTTACTCTGTCCATTCTTGTTACTCCCACCCTACTCCTCTGGAAATTCATCTCCACTGCTTGTATTTTACTCTTGTCATATATATTTAAATATATATATATATATATTTAAAAATATATAAATATTTTTTAGTTTTATTTATTTTTAACTAACATCTCTTTTGCATGCACTCTTGTATTGAAATACAATTTGTTATGCTGTATGTCTCAGATAATCTGTACTGGATTT
Source organism: Meconema thalassinum (assembly GCA_946902985.2). NCBI lineage: Eukaryota > Metazoa > Arthropoda > Insecta > Orthoptera > Tettigoniidae > Meconema > Meconema thalassinum. The sequence goes on from OX336395.1 coordinate 200,873,209, forward strand.
GCAGTCAGATTCATGAGACATATCACAAAATATCAATAGTAATTAATAAATAAATAAATTCAAAATTCAAATGCAAAGGGCAATGTTATATTTCAGCAACAACAACAGCAGCAGCAACAACAACAAAAACTTGTACAGAACTTCCATTTACATTAATACAATTTAAGTTTTGACTGTACATTGTTTAGAATCAAGAAATTTTTGTTTACTGAGCGTTTTATAACAAATTAATTGATAACCGGTAATTATATTCATTATTAATATAATCATTTAATTAATTAATTACTTCGCTTAGCAAATCATGAGCAATATTTAAATAGTTGTTTCATGAAGTAAAATTAAGAAAACAGCAGGCGTTCTTTATTATTATGAGGGCAGATTGGAATTTAACGCACTATAATTTTTTCCCCAAAAAGTTTAATAGGTAACAGAACCAAACAAATCACAAATGAACTTACATCTTTGACCTACTTTTCTACATAGCCACCAACTTTATCAACACATTTCTGCCATCGTGTTACCAGATTCAATATGTCCTGTTCGTAGAAGTCTGTTTGGTTGGAGTATAGCCATCTGCAGACTGCTGATTTCACTTCTGTATCTGTCGCAAAGTGTTGGCTGGCCAGGGAATTCTTCATGGGACCAAACAGATGAAAGTTGGATGGTGTCAGGTCCGGTGGATGCTGGAGCACCTCCCACCCAAATTGGGTGATTTTCTCGCTAACAGGAGGAGCAACATGGGGGCAGGCATTGTCATGAATAAGTTTGGCACCGTCAGCATTAATGTTGTGGTGTTTGTCGTGAAGTGAACGACACAACTTAACCAAAGTTTTAATGTAGGCTGCAGCATTCACAGTGGTACCGTATTCACTAAGTCCACCAATAACTCACCACACACATCCCAGAACACTGTATCAAGCACTTTCCTAGCAGACTGAGTTACTTTAAATTGTTTTTGTACTGGGGAACCAGCATGTTCCCACTCCATAGAGGTCTGCTTGGTTTCGGATGTATAGTGGTACGGCCACGACTCCTCACCAGTGACGATTCCTGGAGACATTGCTACGGTCCATACAGTCGTCTCCATACATGACAGCATGTCCCTGTGAATTTCACTCGGTTATGCCCTTTGGCCCACATTTATTTATTTATTTATCGTATGGCTTTTAGTGCCGGAAGTGTCCGAGGACATGTTCGGCTCGCCTGAGTCTGTAGCTACTTCCAGCGGACACCCAGACGGTGAGCTACTGAGCTACAAGTTCCATTCAATTTCAAGTAGTTCCAACTTTCGCTACCAGATATCAATGATACCTAGTGGTGAACGTTGGAACTTTGATAGAGCGTTCCGACGAAATCTAACCTAACAATTTAGCTTCACACAAGTTTAGTCTGTGGAAGGATCTTTTACATGCCATAAATCTATGACATGGGACTGTCGGCTTTATTTCCCCTCCAAAGGAAGGCATACTGAAGGAGTTTTAACGCTCTTAAAAAATCCGACGACTTTGGTCGGGTTTGAACTCAGAAGGGAGCCCACTAGTTCCGGGCCTCTGCCGATGGGCAGGTTGAATAGGTGTTGAGCAACTTGGACACCGCAAGACACACACACTGGAAAGCTTAGGTCATGTTCTGGCATGCAGTGTACTCCTGACACTAATGAAGGTCACTGTAACACCAGTAGATGGGTTCAACAACTAATTATTACATCGCTTTGACACCTGTTAATACTTAAAATACTTAAAATGAGAACAAGCAACTTTATCAACACAATTTAACACAAAGACAATTTCAAATTATTTCATCGATTAATTTAACCCTACGCGGGCGGAAGCGTTTTATGTCTGTACGCGGACCGAAAATACGGCGAATTAAAACTCTTCCAGAATTATCGTCACTAGCTATAAACATGCATATGTAGGCTACGTAATATTAATGGTTAACCTCGATAATTGGATGTACCCCATCTGAGAAGTGTGTATCATATTATCAAATTTTTTTAGTGCTTAAAGGGCATAAGAGACACTATTTGAATATCCATCTTCGGACTCTTCAAATGAAAAATCACTTTCATCTACATCCGTGGAGTCCAATATTGAAGCAATCTCTTGCTCACTGACCTTCTTTTTTACTGCACATGTCGCAAAATAACCACATAAATCACAAAAAGCCAATCTTAGAACTCGTTACACAAGCTCGACTGAACATGATAATCTCTTACAGCTTGTGAGAAACTAGCAGGGAGATAACACCACTCAATTCGGGGATTCCCTGTTAGGCCAGACCTAAAAGTGTAGTTTACTGCCATCTGTTGAGTTTTTAGCATACCACTTGCTCCGGAATCGGCCGATCTTTGACGATTTAATATATTAAATTCGGCTCGCAAATAACCTGTCTTGCGATTTAATATATTAAATTCCGCCCTCTAAGAGTCAAGAATAATGTTCACAGAAGACAATCAATAATATATGGAGTTCACAACAAGACAAAATTAAATTTAACACAACATGAATCCAGAACTATAAAGATGAATAAATGGAATTAATCAACAACTTCAAATTGAACATAAGACTTCTCTAGTAACAGTTCCCAAAGACTTTAAACACGATCCAATTCGTTAGAGATTACTTGGAAATCAACATACTGAATTTATATATTGAATAACGCCTTTATACAGTTTGCTTTCTGGATTTGAATACCTGAAATATCTTTTCTAATTAAAATTGTAAGGACGTCCATTTCAAAGTAATGTTAAGTTATATTGTTTTTTTCTTTCATCAAATACCATACCAAAGCTGACGAAGGTCCCACTGAAGGGCTGAAAGCATGTGAAATCCATAAAGAAGATAACATTTTAAGTATTAACAGGTGTCAAAGCAATTAAATTAGTTAACGAAGTTAATAAGTAGAATTAACGCATTATCCAATATGGTTAGTGTTTTTGCCTCATATGAAGAGTTCAACAGACAGTGAACATTTGCACTTTGTTATTCCGTCGGAGAATATGCATGTCCTGTTTGGTATTCTTCATCCCATGCCCGACAGGTGGATGTGGCCCTCAATGAGACTTGCAGGCTAGTGACTGGCTGTTTAAAGTTCACTCCAGTTGACAAACTCGACTGTCTTGCAGGAATTGCTCCACCTTGTATTCGAAGGAAAATAGCCGTGGACAAAGAGAGGAATAGAGTGGAGCAACAAAGTGCTCATTCCTTACATGGCCATACACCGCCAGTTCAGAGACTAAAGTCAAGAAAAAGCTTCCTACGAATGTCTGAGGAACTAATTGGATCACCTACTACAGCAAGAGTACGGCTTTGGAAAGCCAAGGTCCCCGTCATGCCAGGACAAATGACAGTTGCAGAACGTTTGCCACCTGGACGTCATGAAGACTGGACTGTGTGGAAGTCCTTGAACAGATTGAGGACAGGAGTGGGCAGATCCAAAGTCAACCTAGCAAGATGGGGTTATATCAATGCCAGCAACATCACATGTGAGTGTGGTGAAGAACAAACTATGCAGCATATGCTGCAGTACCATTGTGCCCATCTTCCTGCACCGAAGATTATCTCTTTAATGCAACACAAAATGCACTTGATGTTGCTAGGTTCTGGTCGAGATTGGTGTAAAGTGCTTTGCAATTTATTTGAGTTATGTTGTTTACTATACATAATTGAACTGTGTAAACGGTATTTTTGATACAATAATAATAATAATAATAATTTGAAAGGAATGCGCAGAGAGTGTACAACTGTACCTTGACAGCTTCCCAGCCCCAGTTGCGATACTTCTTGTCCTTGGTGAGCCTCCACATGATGAAGTACGACTCTATCACTTCCGGTCGGAGGATGTAGTACTTCTCACTGCTCTTGAGCGCCTTCGCCTCGCTAGCATCCGTGAAGCGGAACGCTTCAGGCCCCAGCTTGACGGGTGTGCGGTCGTACGATTCGTGGCACGTGTTGGTGATCCCATCTGCAATTTCCATGTAGCGGCCCGACATGTCGTTCTTCAGGGTCTGTGCTGCCAGTCCGAACAGTCCTCCTAGTAAAGAACACAATGATGACAGTGAGTTACATTCCAAGTCACCTTAAATAAGTTCTTAACCATGTAACCTTGCCATTTGTCCCTCATCACTACAGGTGGTTGTTGTTTCATTTGAGGGGCTTGGTCATCGTGGTCATTTAGCCCCATGTACTTGGGTGTGTAGAATTTTTCTGATAACCTGTGTTATTGCAGTGTCTGTATTAGTGTGTTTATTTGTAATTCAGATGAAGATTGGGAATGAGGCGGCCATGGCCTTATGTTAGGAATATACCTGGAGTAGAAGTCAGAAACCATGGAAAACCACTTCCAGGGTGGCTGAGGTAGGAATCGAACCCACTTCTGTTAAGTTTTGCATCACACGTCTGAATGTACAGTCGAACCTCGATATCTCGAATCACCTCGGGAGAAAATTTTTATTTCGAGTTATCGAAATTTCGAGAAATAGAGAAATACCGATTTTAGACATTTTTAGCGCGTTATTTAATCACATTTGTCTATGAACCATTACGGAATACAGTGCAACAATATCTGACAGCATTTAACAACAAAAAACTCATACAGTACTTTATGGCATAACTTCAATTACAGTATAAAAATTGTACCTAGGTATACCGTATAGCTTACAGTAGCAGACAGAATACGTACGTACAGTGATTAAAAAAGGAACATACAGTACCTCCGTTAGCACCTTGGGAAGAAATCCGTTAGTTTCTTTTGTTTTTACTGTTACGCTTCTTTTCCTCAACATAGTTTTCAACAACATTTATTGCTGTGAAAACACTGTCATGTACATACAGCTGACTCTGTATGTACGATCGAAGAACAGCCACTGCACTTAACGCCTGATCTGCTGACGGTGCGGGAGAGGGCAGCTCCAACTCTTCTTCTTGGGAATCACCATCGTCGCCTTCTTTCAGTTCTTCTTGCTCGGCAGCAGTGTTGACGATACCCGTAGGTTGTTCCGCCACTATAACATCACAGTCCACATTTATGTAACTCTCAAAATCAGCTTCGCAATTAACAAGCTGCTGATATTCCGCCCATTCCTCAGGAACAGAAATGACTTCGTCCTCTTCGCCTTCTGCAGCTTGCGAGTAATCTTTCGAAAATCCTGCTTTGCGAAAGCACTTAGCAATTGTTTCCTGTTTCACATCAGCCCACGATTTACTTAGCATTGTTATCGACTCTAGTAGATTGATGTCTGTTAATGACTCCTCGGAGTCAATTGCTCTCAGAATTCTCTGAACAGCCCTCTTCCTATAGTAATGTTTCAAGTTTTTAATCACCCCTTGGTCCATTGGCTGTAGTTTGGATGTTAAGTTCGGTGGCAAGAAGACCACGCGCACTGCTCTCAGCTCCTGAGTGAGCACCTTGGGGTGAGCTGGGCAGTTGTCTACAAAAAGTAGAACTTTCCTCCGTACATGTTGAAACTTCTTGTCAATACATGCAGCCAAGATTCGAAAATGGAGCTTGTCATCCATGACTTCCGGTTGCTTTGGTACAGGACCGGTAAAGACTTAACACCCGAAAAACAGCGAGGCTTCGCCGATTTTCCGATCACTAAAAGTTTTAGTTTTTCTGTTCCCGTCATATTAGCTCCCAGCATTACCGTAACCCTTTCTTTACTTCTTTTACCACCAAAACACTTTTCACCCTTAAAGGCCAGTGTCTTTCCAGGCAGGCATTTGTAGAATAAAGCAGTCTCGTCAGCATTAAACACGTCATTAGAACTGTACTCCTGTAACAGGGCTGGTAAAACGTTTTTTTTTTGTAATGTTCACAGTCCACTTCACTGACAGCAGCACTTTCACCTGACATTACCATCTGCACTATTCCATTCCGAAGTTTAAACTTTTCCAGCCACCCACTGCTGGCCTGAAAAGATTCATAACCGAAGTCTTTAGCAAATTTTTCTGCTTGTTCACGAACTAAGCTACCGGTTATTGGAATGTTTTTGTCTCTCACACGGGTCACCCATTGAATCATTGCTTGTTCCTGCTCCAGGAATGTTGAAGTTTTAAGCCTCTTCCGCTGTGGCGCAAATCGTGTTTCATCCACAGCCAGACGAATCTTGTCTTTATCTTTCAGTATTGTAGATAATGTGCTGGGAGGAATTCCATACTCAGCTGCAATATCCTTCTTCTTTTTCTGACCTTTCTCCACTTCACTTATCACTCGAACTTTTTCACTCAGGCTCAGGCATTTCACTTTACGTTTCTCCATGATTGCATCTACAGGGCTGTAAGCGTACACTGAACAGCCAGATACAAGCTGCAAGTTTTCCTGGTGCTGACGCAATGCGCGGGGATGGCCCGTGGAATCTTATCAGCACTGGGAATTCTCACACCAGCTAAGGTTAATGAACAGAGCAGGGGTGGGCAGTCAGAGCAGGGGTGGACAGATAAGCCGCAATATAAACGCTTAGGAACAAAATTCGAGTTAGAGAACACTTTTTGCTTCTAGGGAGGAAAAGTTTGCTTAGAAAAATCGAGAAATTCGTATAATCGAATTTCGAGTAATAGAGAAATAAATACACGTCAAGAATAGGACAAATGGCCGGGAAGTAGAAATTACTTCGAGATATTGAAAATTCGAGTAATGGAGGTTCGAGTTATGGAGGTTCGACTGTACCTTGTTACAGCCCTTACACCAGAGTTAAAAATCTAGGGAGAGCCGGGAATTGAATCCGGACTTCCGGACAGCCAAGAATGTTAGCCTCTACACCATGAGATGGAATGTGTACCAAGTCCGCAGATACCTTGGCTCCATGTCCTACCATTATTCCTTAGTGAGCCTATAGCTCACATTCAGAAGGAGCATCCCCCAAGTGGCGTAGTGACTTACATACTTGGCTGTCACCGTGGGGGCCCGGATTCAATTCTGATCAGAGGGCTGGAACGGGGTATACTCAACTTCAGGCGGCACAACTGACAATAGTTGGGTTTGATTCCTACCTCAGCCATCCTGGAAATGGTTTTCCACAATTCCCCACTTCTACTCCAGACAAATGTCGGGATGGTTCCTAGATTAAGGTCAAAGTTGCTTTCTACTCTAATCCCAGTCGAAATCACAAATACACACACCAATTGTACACCCCTCCCCGAACTCCTAAAGGAGCTTACAGTCGTCCTTCCTGCTCTGACCATTAATCTTGCGACCATGAGCCACGGTACCTTCTTTTTACGTGGAATCCGAACCACATCGAAAATCTCACATGTATTGACCGGGAATCTAACCCGGTCTACCATGGTGAGAGGCAAGCAGCTTCACCGTTGCGTCACCATGCCCATTTGAGCAGAGAGCTGTCCAGAGAATCTGAAGCATATCTCAAAGGGATAAATTTTCTTTCACTAATAGAAAAAATAAAAAAAGAGTCCATGACTCAGATTACCAGAATACAAGACAAAACTCATTAATCTCAATCACGTATTGCTAGAGTCCCAGATGTTTGGTTTTAACGATATACGCTAAATAGTTTAATCAGTTGAAACTTTCTGTCAAATCAATACAAAATGTTTTGCGCTATTATTGCAACAGCTGTTTCAAGCGCACAGGGTCACTGCACACACTGGGAGAGGACTACTTGTTTAGTCTGGGAGTACCTAAAAGTCTTTTGCACTTGGACCATTCAGAATGGGAATACTATTCTATTTCCGTTCCCCACATGACAAGAAGCAGAACAGGACAAGATCTCCTATCAGAAGGGAGTACCTATAAAAGTCTTTTGCATATGGACCATTCAAATGGGAATACTACTCTATTTCCGTTCCCCACATGACAAGAAGCAGATAACAGAATAGGATAAGATCTCCTATCAGAAAGACGTGTGCTCATGAACAAGTTAAATGGACTCTCAGAACTTTTAACATGTGTTTTTAATATGTTTCGTGCAAAGTTTTAGTGTAATGTTTTTAATATGTATTATTAGTTTCGATCAGGAAACAAAGGCTATACTATAATCAATGCTCATGCTCCCACCAATAAGGACAATAAGAAAAATCCAGAAAATGTTGAAGAGTTTTGGGAAATGTTGGAACATGAATCATCAAAGATACCTTATCATCACGTTAAAATCTTAGTGGGTGACTTTAATGCACAGATTGGAAGAGAGAGAAAATTTAGAAACATAGTGGGTGACTTCCCAGCTCACAACCGCACTAACAGAAATGGAGAGAGACTCATAAGTTTCTGCAGACTATTTGATCTTAAATTAATGTCAACCTTTTTTAGGAAATTACCGAGGAGAAAGAAAACATGGTGCTCTCCAAATCCACATTTAGGTTCATATCAATTGGATCATGTAGCAATTACAAAACAGAACTTTAGAGAAATCATGAATGTTAGAGTAAGGAGAGGATTAAATATTGATTCTGACCATTTTTTGTCTGAGATCAAAACTAAATTCCAACCAAATAAATCCAAGCCAAAAATTCCTAAAATTCCTAAAATAGACACAAAAGTTTTATCAGAAAATAAGACTGAATTTATCAATAAACTGCATACTAAAGATAAGAGTAACTGGGAAGAGATCAGAGATGTAATGATAGAATCAGCCAAAGAATTGGGACAGCCTCCAAGGAAAAGGAAACACCGATGGTGGAATACAACATGTGATGCAGCGATCGAACGTAGATTAGCGGCTTGGCAGTTATGGAATTCCAGGAAACGAGAAGATGACTGGATTAATTTTGTAGAGATCAGAAAGCTAACATCCAAAATCATCAGGATAGAGAAACGTAATTATGATAAGAAGCGATTGGAAGAGATAGATATAGATTTTAAAAAGAACAACACCAGACAATTCTACAAAGTATTTCGAGAGGAGATCCAAGGATACAAACCAATGAACCTCCATTTCAAGGATTCAACTGGTAGACTGGTCACTAATAATAAAGACAACTGCGAGTTACTAGCTAAATACTTTGAGGAACTTCTTAATTGCGAGGAACCTTTAGAAAGACTACAGTTTACATCACCACAAAAAGAGAACCCTCCGTCAGAACCACCAACTGTCCAACAAATAGAACAATATATTGACAATCTTAAAAATAATAAGGCACCTGGTGAGGATGGGATACTAACTGAAATGTTGAAACTCGGTGGTAAATTTGTAGCTGAAGCTTTACACAAAGTTATCAAGGAATGTTGGGAAAAAGGAACAATTCCAAATGATTGGAAACAGGCAATAATCCATCCCTTGCACAAGAAAGGAGATAAGACAAACCCCAACAATTATAGAGGTATTTCCTTACAGCCAATCGCATACAAAGTTCTTTCTAAAGCATTGCTACACAATCTGGAAGAACAAGCAGAACATACTATCGGCGAATACCAAGCCGGATTTAGAAAAGGGAGATCTTGTCCAGAGCAAATTTTCAATCTCAAAACAATCCTTAGAATCAGAACAATACGTAACCTCAACACAGTTGTATCTTTCATTGATTTCAGAAAGGCTTATGATTCAATAGACAGACAGTCTGTATTCCTAACGCTAGCAGAATTAGGGATAGATAAAAATACCAGACAACTGGTTGAACAAACGCTAACAAATACAACCTCAAGAGTTAAATTTCTAAACGACATTTCGGAACCCTTCCAAATCAAAACCGGAGTTAGACAAGGTGATGGACTTTCACCACTTCTATTTAATTTGATATTAAACAAAATCATGAAGGAATGGAAACTTAAATTATGCGAAAGAAACATTGAAGGGGTCCATTTGGGGCAAGGAAAAGGAAGATTTGAGGTGAAATGTCTTGCCTTTGCTGATGACATAGCAATCATTTCAGAAAACAGATTTCAAGCACAAATAATGGTTGAAACCCTACATGAAATAGCAATAAAAACTGGTCTTCAGATTTCGTATGAAAAAACCAAATATATTGAACACAGACACAATGGAGAAAAATATCTAACAACTCAACATGGACAGATTCAAAGAGTTGATAAATTTAAATATTTGGGAGAATGGATCCAGTCAAATGGACTTGATAACACATCCTGCAAGGAGAGATTCAGAAAGATGGAAAATGCCTATAAACTCACCCAACATAGATACAACAAACGATCAATTTCATTCCAGGCAAAAATCAGGCACTACACAACTGTAATTAAACCAGAGGTATTATACGGATCAGAATGTTTAACGTTGAACAAAAGAGGTGAACAAGAGGAACTGGAAAAGAAAGAAAGGAAAATACTCAGGAAAATTTTGGGTCCCCAAAAGAATAAAGATATTTGGATGAAGAGAAAAAATGAAGACCTTTACCGAAATGTGGAAAAAATTACAGACTCAATTAAAAGACGGAGACTACAATTTTATGGTCATCTCCATAGAATGGATAGCAGCAGGCTAACTAAGAAAATTTTTGACTACATCTCCAAATTAAAAAACACCACTAGATGGCTGGAAGAGATACGGTGTGATCTGCAAAAACTGAAGATCACAAATAACATCATTTCTAATAGGGTGGAATTCCGGCGACTGATCACTACTGCAGATTTTTCGATTCTGCAAGTTCCACATCAACCACGTAGAGTGTTTCAAACGGAACAAAGGCAGGCCATCAGCCAACGTATGAAGAAGTTTTGGGAAGAAAAGAAAAAACGAAACAATGTACCGTAGTCTTAGGTTCAAAGCGGTCTATAATTGGCCAAATTCTAAATATATATATGTATTATTAGTGTACATGCATTTTTTGGAGTTTGTTCAGTGTTTTTTGATGTATTGCCATTTGTATGAGAGGCTGATGAAGAACCGACTTGCAAGGTTCGAAACATGTACCTAACTTAGCGCAATAATAGCGCAAAACATTTTGTATTGATTTGACGGAAAGTTTCAACTGATTAAACTATTTATATACGTCAATACGGACCAGAAATGGCAACTAGTATTCCCAATACGCTAAATATTCCAGCACACTTTTTTTTTTTTTTTTTTACTATTTCAAAAGATGGTATATTGGCTTTCACGGCCAGTGAATTAAAACTCAGCTATTTTTCTAGGATTGTGCCGTGTCTTGTGTGGGGTTTCGCCTAGGAACACCAAGCTGGCTCATCAGCGGGCTCTTGGTGTCCCCACCCGGACCCACCCACAGGAGTAGCGAACTGGGCGTTAGCAACCGCGCTGTCGCAGCCCCTAAACTAAGGAACCAACCAATCTGTCTGATAACCGGTGTTAATTGTGATGGCTGTATTAGTGTGTTATCTGTTTTAATTCAAGTAAGGACTGCAGACGATAAATTCAAGTAGTTCCTACTTTTGCTATCAAATGCTACCATCCACAACACCTAGCCGCAAACTTGGCTACTAGATGTCATCGCAACCAGCACCTGGCGACAAACATTGGAACTTAATAGCGTTAATCAAATCAAACCTACAAATTTTGCTTCACACAATAATTGTGGTTAGTGGATGGTTCTAAATGTATGACATGGGTCCGCCGGCTTTACTTCCCCTCCGAAGGAAGGCATACGGAGGGATTTTAACGCTCTTAAAAAATCCGACGACTTCGGCCGGGTTTGAACCCGCGATCTTGGGCATAGAAGCTCAGCATGCTACCAACTACGCTACCGAAGCTGCTACTAAGTGTAGCGTTCTTGGCTGTTGCCGTGGAAGCCTGGGTTCGATTCCCAGCGCTGCCAAGAAATTTAACTCTGTTCTGAGAGTTGGAACACTCAGCCTCATGAGGCAAAAACTGAGAAGAGACAGGTCCGTTTCCTACCTCAACCATCCTAGGAGTGGTTTTACGTGGTTTCTTCACTTCTAGTTCATGAAAACGCTGGGATGGTACCCAACTTAAGGCCACGGCCACTGTATATCCAAATCCTATCTCAATTACTGTCTGTGGGTGACACTGTAGTCTTGGTAGTATTTTGTAGAGCTATTTGTCTTACATATTTGGATCTGATGATGCTAGTTTGACGAACGAAACATGTCATTCCTTAGTTTTCTCCTTCTTCAATAGTCCATAATAATATATACGAGGGCAGATCGGAAGGTAACATATAATCATTTTTCCCCCAAAGCTGCTTATCAGACAGATTCTACACACACCGAAAGTACACGGGGCTACATGTCGCAGCCCCCAAACTAAGAAACCAACCAATCCGTGCACCGTACACATAGTTATTAACCACACTGTTTTATTTCAATGCTTTGGAACCTTTTGTATTACCATGAATCAGGGTCCCTACATATTGCCGAAAGTTCCAGTTGTGCTGTTAGGCGACAGTACTGAAACTGTAGAGTAGACTGCCTAGACAGGCTCCAATTCAAAAGATTGACAATGGGCAGGTGATGCCTGACAATGGGTAGCTGATGCCATACTCACCAGCACTGTAGTTACAAGAAAGTGATGCTTTTGTGTACCTGAGAAGCAAGCCAAGTGGTCCATCTTGTTCTCGACCCGATCAAACTTCATGTCGGAGATGTAGGTGAGTCCTCCGGCAGACACCTTGAGCATGTGCTGGATCATGTGGTGCATGGCGTCATCAAACATCTGTCGCGCCTCCTGGTCCTCCCGGCCAGACTGCAGCCACGCCTTCAGCAGGTACTCATAGAAGCTGTCGCCCAAGCCACCGATGGACATGTGATCTGCAACCACAAGCAACTGATAAAAGAACACTGAATTTATTTATTTATTTATTTATAGTGGCACTATGGGTATGGGGTGAGACAGAAACGAAAGTGCAGGCCAAATTTGATCTGTGGCAGGAAGAACTTGAAAAAATGGGGCTAAAGATTAGCAAATTCAAGTCAGTTGGCTTGGTAATTAGTAGGAATGCTGGAAGAGTCAATCTTAAAATTAAAAATGAAGAAGTGGATATTGGTGACAACTTTAAATATCTCGGCAGTTTTGTTTCTTCTGACAACATCATGAAGCAAGAAATCAACAACAGACTACAAGAAGATTCAAAATTTTATCACTCTGTGCGTTCACTACTTTGGGATCCAACATTCCAACTAGCTTCTAAGATTACCGTACACAAAACCTACTTCGTACCAATCCTAGCAACACTGACAGGACCAGCAAACAGCCGTCTAGACGCTGCTGAAATGAAGTTCCTCCGTTCCTGCTTACAAAAGGCAAGGAAGGATAAAATAAGGAATGTTAATATCTGAGAAGAGCTTCGATTGGAAAGAAGCCTTTTGGAATTAATGGAACTCGACAGACTACGGTGGTATGGCCATATGAAAAGGATGGTTCCAGAAAGAACTCCTGAAGCTTATTTTGAAAGGGTAGTTCCTGGCAAAAGACCCCGAGGACGACCTCGAGACTTATGGGTGAAACAAGTTTCAAAGGATGCAGAGAAGAGAGGTGTAAACTGGTATACTATATTCGAAGAACAGCTATGGATGGATAAAACAAATTGGAGGATGCTTTTGCATTACTGCACCCGGCTTGCTGAAGCGAAGACCTGATGATGAAGATGATGATGATGATTTATAGTGGCACTGCCATAGTTGATGCCACATCCACCTTACTTTTCCCAGTATATATTTTTTCTTTTTTTAAATAAAAGGGAATGGAAATCTGTAAATTCAAACTTCATAATGCCAAGAGTTCCCAATTTCCTAGTTTGAGGTGTCTGGTTGATTGCCCTCATTGATTAATCGCCAGCAGTTCACAGGTTCAAGTATCTGACAAGGGAAGTATCAGGTAAGACAGGTCGAAACCTATCTTGAAACTTTGTGAACACAATTGTTGGACTATAAGAGGACACCGTGTGGAAAATCAGCCGCCAGATTGAACTGCAAGGCTCCAAATTCTACCTGACATCCTGGTATGCAGGCATGATGGCTGGAGGAGCTGGACATCCCTGTGGCACTCGGAGTAGTAGCGAGGTGGGGCGTATATACTGACTGGAGCGTGCAGCTCCTTCCCACCGGCCTCGAGTGCTTGGACCATCAGGGCTGTCCATTCCAACATGTACGGTATTCGCTACCACCCACTGGTTTATACAAGAGATTCGCCACATGATTTCGGAGCCTTCCAGTTCACAAAGTTTTAAGATAGGTTTCGACCTATCTTACCTGATACTTCCCTTGTTAGAGAAGGATGGATGATTGGAATCTGAGGTGACTGGATGAATTGGAGGAAAATGGGTGGAATGTTATGTGACAGAAAGTGCCTTGCCCAATGAAAGGAAGCTTGTATAAGACAGTGGTGAGGCCTGCAATAATGTATGGTGAAGAGACATGGTGCACAGGAGGTGGCCGAGATGAGGATGTGTGGTGTTACAAACGGGACAGAGAAACAGTTAAGGTATGACCACTGAGCAAGAAGATACAGGAAAGCAGATCAAGGTGGTGTGAACATGTAGAATGAAGAAATGAAGACTATGTGGGAAACAGAGTGCAGACGATGAAGGTCCCTGGAAGGAGGAGGAGGGTTGGGAGACTTAAGCTAAGGTGAAGAGATAAGGTTGCCGAAGACCTGAGGGAAAAAAGTTGGACGAGAGGAGAAGCCCTAAACAGAAAGGAATGAAGGATGGAAATGCCGACCCCACTTAATTGGGAAAAGGTCTAGCTAAAGAAGAAGAAGATTGATTAATATTACTTTCAGTCGGTCAAAACAAATTTATACCCAGAAAAAACCTCTTGTCATTAATTCATTTTAAGGGCTTGGGACATCTTAGCCATCAGGCCCATGTAATTGGGTGTGATAACCTGTGATGACTGTAGTAGTATGTGTAACTGTATTAGGGATGAGGTAGGTGCCCCAGGACTTGAAGTAAGGTAAGACTATCCCAGCATTTGCCTGGAGGGAATGTAAAAAAAAAAACGGGAAAAAACTACACTTGGGATAGCCGCTGTCAGCGCTGGGATTGGAACCAACAATCTGCCGGCTTGCAGCATCTGCCCGCGCGGTTGCAGTGCACGATTTAACGAACACGGCTACGCCACGAGAAAAAAATGCTACATGTAAGTAACTATTATTTGCACAGATTATAGGGGGAGGTATTAAAGAGACCACATGTTTCGTTTGTTAAGTGAACACCATCAGATCTGGTTCAATAAACTCAATCATACAAGGTGTCCAGCTTGGATGTATAATAAAACAAAGATGAAAATTAGGGAGAGGAGAATTCTCCGGAAGATCCTCGGTCCAGTAAAAGTAGATGAAGAATTTCGTAGGCGACATAACTGCAAGCTCTACGATGATATAGAGAAACTCTCCGATTGCGTGAAAAAAAAAAAAAAGGAATAGCCTTTTATGGCCATATAGCGAGATTACCTCCAACAAGATTGACCAATTGTTTGCTCAGTTTCAGGCACAATAAGAAGGTTGACATGGTTGATGGAAACTGAGAAGGACATTATCGAACTAGAAATATCAGATCTGCATGGCAAACAGGCTGTGATGCGTGCTTTGAAGGAAGTTCATGGTTTTCAGGAGAAACCTCGGAGGAAAGGTACCCCTTGGACTACTGAGAAAAGGTGTTACACTGGCAGAAAATGCGTCAATACTGGGCGAAGATCAAAACCCTCCAGTTGAATAATTGTGGTCCTAAGTAGGCCAATTCGAGAGGAGAAGAAGAAGAAAACAAAATTTAAAGTAATAGAAATATTAGGGTCCTGGGAACCGACCTAGGAGGAGTCTTTAAGACTCTGGCAAATGGGAGTGAAATGTGTTGCTGCTGGTCATCTGCAACATGAAAATATTGGATTCAGCAAGAGAATCACACTAGCCTCTTTTACTCCAACTCCAGCACTTAACCTAAAAGAGGTGCCCCTGTTAAGCTGAGCAACCCAGTTTTTTTTTTTTTTTTTTTTTTTTTTTCACATACCCAATAAACCTCGATATGTGTACAATTAGTGGTGGGACTTCTGTTACTTAGGAAGCAAAATAACCAGTGATGGACGAAGCAAAGAGGATAATTTAGGTATTAGGAAGTTATTTTGGAAAGCCTTTATCTGGAGCGCGGCACTCTATGGAAGTGAAACTTGGACTGTTGGGGCAGCAGAAAAGAGGAGAATTGAAGTGTTTGAAATGTGGTGTTACAGGAGAATGATGAAGATCAGATGGGTAGATAGAGTTACAAATGAAGAGGTATTAAGACGAGTGGGAGAGGAGAGATGTTTCTGGCGACTGCTAATGAAGGGAAGATAATTGAAACTTACGTTGGCCCCATTTTCCAGTCTTGGGGTTGAGGTAGTTAGGATACAGTCCTCGTGGCTTGTCCATCCCCTGGATGACCCTTCTGATGTGGTCCACCTTGGCACGGAACACGGGGTTGCCCGTTACATCCGACAGGTAGGAGAACTCGAGGTGCAACGTCCCGAACTCGGACAGGATGCTGCAGCCTCCACTAGCCCATCCATAGTTCTTGCTTGCCTACACAGGTAAGTTTTCATTATCAGATTATTATTATTATTACTACTATTAGTATTTTATTTAAACTAAACACCCGATCAACAACTAACAAACTACAGAAGGTTGATAGATGGATTCTTCGGACAATAATAAACACCAGATTAACCTTTACACTGCTACGCCCGAGATATCTCGGGTGCGGTAGAACGTCATGTCCTTGCTGCGCCCGAGATATCTCGTCGGCAACTTCATCTGAATAACATACTTTTAA
Organism: Meconema thalassinum; assembly: GCA_946902985.2. Lineage (NCBI taxonomy): Eukaryota > Metazoa > Arthropoda > Insecta > Orthoptera > Tettigoniidae > Meconema > Meconema thalassinum. The sequence goes on from OX336395.1 coordinate 200,889,837, forward strand.
AAATGTATTCAGCATGGAGGGGTTTGATAGTCTCTCACAATATTAGCAGTGAAAAGGTTAAGGGCCAGTGGCGACTTTTGCCCAATTCAATACTTTACAAGGAAAATGAATCTATCATTGACACAATGCAAAAACGAAGGATTTTTGGACACATATCCCACTTGCTAAATACTAGACTCAAACAAGTTTTTGACTTCTTTTGGAACAGTAAAATGAAAATCACATGGTTTAAAGAAATACAAATGGATTTAGACGAATTGAAAATTACTAAGCATCAAATTGAACATAGAGAAGAGAAAAGGCCTCTGAATAACAAATACACTCGACTAACATTCAAAATTTCACAGCATAAGCAATATGTTATATCTGCAGAAGAACGGGCTGCAAGAACTTCCAGAATGAAGAAGTATTGGAAAAGAAAAAAATTATCAAGTATTAAGAACTGAACTTAGTATTTGAAGACTTTGTATATAAGGTTTGATTTTTGGTGCTCCTATGTGGGCGTAAATAGTGTAAATAAATACTATTATATTATAGGGGCCGTGATGGCACAGTGGTCAAGCTGCTGGCCTCTCACCAAGACGGACCAGGTCCGATGCCCGCTTTATGCAGGTGAGAATTTATTAAGGTGAAATATCACGTCCAGTGGTTCGGATTCCATGTAAAAAGGAGATCTCATGGCTCTTGAATAAAAGATTAATGGTCACGTAAAACTACAAGCTTTCTTTGTGTTGTTTCTTTTTCTTTACGTCGTTATGCCCGTCTAAGGAGCGAGATTGAACCTATCGAGCTGATCTTACTTTCTTGTATTCCCAATATCTCTTCACCTTCTCGCTATGGCTCTTTCTGGGCTCCTCCGTCCCGGTTCTTTAGGATGCAATGTTTAGGGCATGGGTTCACAACCCGCGGCCCACGGGCCGCTTGTGGCCCTCAAGGTCAGTTTATGCGGCCCGCGGATAAATATTTTATACTATTGAAATTGTGAATTATGAGATTATTCCCATTATTGTAGACCCTAGTTGAATTAAGAAAATTATAAAAATGTTTCGTTAAAAATAAATTAAGAAGTAAACAATATCATTGGACAGATTTTAAGATTCGCATCAAGCTTTCAGAACGGCAACGTTGATTGGAATTAGCTACTTAGGCGAGCAATCGTATTCTTTGATGAAACAAATAGAGTCAAAGTGTCGTTCCCGTTTAAGTGATACACTGTTGGAGGGAAACTTGCACATTGCCATCTCCAACATTGAACAGACTATTGAAAAATAAACAATGCCAAGCATCACATTAGGACCATTAGGCTACTACTTGATTTGATGGTCAGTTTGACGATATATTGATTTTCATTTCTTATATACTTTGATGTTAAGAATTCTGTTTTTTGTAAAAATAAAAATTATGATAGTATTTTTTTATTGTATATACCCCTAAACCATTTCGAATTAGGAGAAAGTTGATTGTAAATCAGTAATTTGATAACTTAAATCACTCAATTTGCCAAAACACTTCAGAAATGGATTTGAACCATTTAGAGGACACAAAAATAGTATTGAAACACATTTTTTTGTTTGCTGGTAAAATAGGTTATTCAGATAATAGAAAAATTAGCTTTAGCAGTAGGGATTGGCAAGTGCCTGTGTGGAAAGGTAACTTGCGGCCCCCGCCACTTATTATGTAAAAATAAACTTGGCCCCCACTATAAAAAGGTTGTGCATCACTGGTTTAGGTGGTATGAAAATTGATGATTATTCTCTGAATTTAGATCTGTCCAGTACCATATCACTTGAGATATCTTTATCCTGAAGGTCATTTTCAACTTCAAGAAGCCAGTTGTTCTTAGCTTTTATTGAGAGAGTAAGATTTAGAATTCTTTTACTCAGCCTGTGATCACTCATTCTGAGAATATGCCCATAAAATTTCAAACGTCTTTTCCTGAGTGTGTCCGAGATTTTCTCCGAATGCAGATAAAGCTCCTGGGAATTCTTTTTCATCCAGATTCCCTCAGTACTGTACCAAACTAGGGTTGGTACAGGATATGAACTTCTGATCTTTAAGATGAAAAGAAGTGAAGCTACACGCTAGCAGTGTGGAAATAGGAAGTGATTCAGGCCATAACGCAGAACATTGACAGCTTTATCTGGAGATACGTGGTGCAAGCGATATGTGAATCACGAGAGCAGTCACGCTGGGATGAATCAACCAGAGCAGATTAGCGGGGGAATCACCACAGAGTGCTAAGATCAGCACCTTTCTGGCAACATTGGATTGCGAATCAACACCGCAAAGTTGTGAAATAAGCCGTTTTCGCGGAAACAATGCAAAATTACAACAATAGGCCTACGGGGATCAGCATAATCCAGGAAATTATGAATTAAGCGAGGTTAAGAGTGAATAATTTAGGCCCAGGAAAAAAGCACGTAGTCAGTAGCTACGTCATTAGGCTAAGCCAAGCGAAGGTAGTGGGAAGAAGAGAAAAAAACTCAGTCGCCCACACAGCTGAGGAGCCTTGTAGATTTTATTTAAATTAATTAGACGATCGATTTTCAGGAAAAGAAATGGTAATGAGACGTTTGGATTACAGGGAACATAATGATATATTTTTCAAAAACGTGCGACGTCTATTTCAGAAGTTAGCTCCAGGAAGAAGGCAAAAGTAGTTTATTTTTGCAAGTTCCCAATAAATAGCCCAGGTTTCAACCACAGAGCATGCAGTTTTCCGACAGCCCGAGAGGGGGCGTCAGGCTACATCAAATGCAGTCTTTGGTCAGCCCGAGAGGGGTGTGACGTTGGAGCATCATCGAATGCAGTTTGCAGTATCTGTCCGCCCGAGAGTGGTGTGACGCTGGAGCTAGTACAGTCTACTACAGACCTCGTATGGAGGTGTTACATCGAATGCAGTATCCGTCAGCCAAGTGAGGCTATAGGCTGTGTCAGAAGCAGTTCATCATCAGCAAGTGGGGAGAAGCTACACGCTGTCTCCTAAAATGCAGAAGCGCTGCATTATACTCGTCGCAGTTCAGTTAAGCCCGGGGAGGCTCAGCGCAATTCCGCACAGTATTTAAGTATACAGTACGCAGTATTATCAAACTGCCGGGACAGAAGTCCGTCCTCACATTAGTAGAGACTCATCGTACTCCTGTATGGAGAAGTCACAGCAAGTAACGCAGTTCGTTACCAAGCGCAAAAAGTGGATCGTGTTAAGACGAATTAACAATCATCAGTATCCGCGGTAATAACAAAAAGTTGTATGTGCGTGGTAATATAAATTCGCTACGGTTGTTTATAAGTGATCACTAAAGCACTTGTGCTGGATCAAATAAATTATACGCTACTCGAAAACCGTGACGAAGTAAAATTGCGCCGCGACAAATTCTAGAACAGTAATAAGCTAGAATACAGCAGTCCAGATCAGTAGAGACATTACGCTGGAGGTCATCGTTTCGATAATACCGACAGGTCTCCGTGAAAGTTAAGTGAAAGACTACAGTAGTAAGGGACCGATATTGGAACGAAATCCAATAATCCAAGTAAATGAATACGGGTTCGAGACCCAAGAACAAATATAGTGAACTTTAGCGAAGCTACAATGTGTCAAATAGGAACGTAGCAATAAAGACATTCTCGTAGGAGAAATAAGGGAACTTGTCGCAGATAAGGACAAAATACGGTCAAGAAGTAAGCGGGCCATAGGTTCGAAAGACCGCTACGTAAACGTAGGACAAGTAAAAATTGAAAATCGCTAATAAAAGGACGATAAAAGAAGTCAAAATGGACTATCTAAAACACAGGGCAGAGACTAGATCCAGTGAAGAATTAGGAGCCGGTCGAGTTTGCATCACGACCAATGCAGGGTCCGGGGATCTCATTAGGGCGTTGACCACCGATAAAACGTGCCAAGAGTCACTGAAATGTGGTGAAAATTAGTGCAGTGTAAATAAGTTACAAGATATATGTGTTTTAGTGTTAATACAGTATTTTACAAATTAATGATGTGTTTAAATTTAAGTGAAGGTCGATTGGACCTAAGTGAGGTGCCGCTCACAAAAGAAAGTGCCTTGGAAGAGTGCTAATTATGTCGCTAGGTGGGAGAAATCCTTCCCAAGGATGGATCCGAAGACGGAGCACACTGGTGAGTCACGATTTTTCATTAAAAATTGCAGATGTACGATGTACTGGCTCGATGGGATCGGTCGTAACTGGGGAGTTTAACGATTCAACTCATCGGGTAGTTGAATGCACTTATATAACTGAAATGTTGAAATCATAATAATAATAAATAATTGCGAGAATGACCTCGCAAAATAATTATATGAATGGGATCAGTAATGTAAAGTAATAAAAAATGAAATGAAATAACAAATAATAAATGATTTGGAGGAAGGAATCGAAAATATAATTTAAATGGCTTAAAATTTCGCCATAGTAAAAGCAGATAATGAAATAAATATGCATCATAAAAAAATTGTTAAAATAAATAATGAAAAGGAAAATATAAAATAGTTTGATCTTACAATTAAATGGCAAATAACAAAAAAAGTTGAAATAAAAATAATTGAAAGTTCGAAATGAAATTAATAAAAATAAATATTATCGAGTTGTTATGCACTAAAAAGAAAGTGATAATAAAAATTGTAATAAGGAACTCTAGTAATAAACGGAACGAAATAAATTCAATATCTTGACGTATTGTTGTCAAATGATCAATTTTATAAATCTTTAAAAGTAATTGGTGAATAAAAAACACCCAAAGAAAATGTATTATCGCAGGCTATCGAGCCAGAATTATGAAGATAAAATGATAGGAAGGCTGAGGTCTTACCGCTATAAATGACATATTAATTTGAGATATTAAATAAACCGCGAATAACCAAGCAAGAAATCGTTGTTGCTAAAAGGGCCGAATAATAAATAAATAAAGCTAAAAGCTAATAAATGTGCGTTAATCAGGATAAAAATTAATCGGGAGATGGAGAGTCTCATCGAAATATTGTGGGTGAAAGATTCCCCTTTGTGTATTGTTGTTGTATGTAAACGTCGTGTTGCATTGGGTAGGTGAAATTCCCATAAACTGTGTTGCCATATTGAAGCGTTGAAAATAATAGTTACATTGTAAGTCCGATCAGGCTGTGTTAAATGAATATCGTAGGCCAAAATCGTCGAATGAAATATACATGTGAGACCATGAAAGCATTGTTATAATTATTGTAGGCCATAATCGGCGAAATAACGCGTTGTAAGTGAATATACATGTGAGACCATGAGGCATTGTTATATACAAAGGTTGTAGGCAATAATCGTCGAATGAAATTTTCAAGTAAGACCGATAACGGCATTGATATAAATACAGTAATATTGTTAGAAGGCGTCATACAAATTGTGATTAAAGTTGGTGTAGTCAAATATTAGGCATCCTCTCCGGAATAAGTTATAAATATCCTGTAAAAAAACGAAATATAAATAATGATAATAATAATAATTAAAAGCAGGAACAAATAGCTGTTTTAGAAGTGAAACAAAAGTCTTGGTAAATCATATGGTTAGAGGTATAAACAGAGTTGTAAGCGTGGTGGCTGGCTAGAAGTCAAATCAAGCGAAGCATCACCAGAGGGGCAAGGCAGCTGTGAGCACCCGACCTACCGTAATGTGTGAGTGAGACAGAAAGTTAATGGGTTCTGCGGTAAAGCAAAGGTCTGTCATAGACTAACAATAAAAAGGCCATTATGTAAAAGTTTTTATTAAAAGATGCAAGCTGTAATTAACTTATAAAATCACAATGCTGGGATGGAGACCATTCTCCAGAATGTAAGTTTGAAGCATTTACATGAATTTTGACGGGGTTTTGTCAAACACTTTTATTATAAATAAAAGGATTTCTTCCTCAAAAGAATGAAAGAACGGGTTATGAAAAATACTGTTTAAAGATGAATAAAGATCCCACAAAAATAAATAACACAGTGCATGGTACGCTGCAAAGAAAGATCACCTGATGCATGAGAAGGGGACTGGTAGAACAAGGGTTCGATTCACAGACATGGCATGTTTCTTGTACAGTATTTTAAATGTGTAAAATCTAAGGCTTTGTGGAGAATTACTAGTAAGGTCCAAAGGACTAAATAAGTGATAAATGATAAAAGAAACCCAGAAGGGTAAAGATTGAAATGAATACAAATGTCCAAAGCCTTGGAAAGTTATATGACTTGAATGATAGGCGCACTTGACGCCTTAGTAAAATATACTACAAATAATTATAATTAGATTTATGCAAGACAAAGTGGTTACAAAGTTCATATAATAATGAAATGACATTATAGTGATCTTGATAAATTTTAACAAAGTGATTAATTTTTAGTTTGAATGGCACTTGAAGAGACTATGCCAAGTGATTGATTTCTTTTAATATATTTTGAGTGACACTTGAAGGAACTATGCCAAGTGATTGATTTTTCTTACATGTTTTTGAGTGAATATATTTTTCTTTTATGAATTAAATTCTGTAAAATTATAATGTTGTGTTCTTCCTCAAATCCTTGTGAACCTTGAATATTCCATATCAGATGTTTAATCAGCGGTGGAGGGAACGTACCATACCCCGAAACCGCAAGAGCAAAAGCCGAGTGCTGATTAATCATCATCCGTGTAAACGGGCACAGTACAAACTGGGTCAAAAATCTTCCTCAAGATTTCTCTTTCCCGTTGTTGCTATTTATTATTTTTTTCACTTGCGAAATGACCACTTAGGATCACGCTACACACTATTTCAGTTGTAGTTTCCTCTGCCTCCAGTACTCCTTCATACTATCGCGGTGCTGCTGCCGTTGTTGGCCGTTCAAGCTCTTTTGGTCTTTGTAGCTCGTATCTCGTCATTAAACCCTTCCAAATTGTGTATACTGTTTTGAAACGTATCTCTTTCCAACATTTGGGGCTCTGGGATGTTAGATCTTTCAAGGTCCATCCAAGTTTCTTTAATCCATGATGTAGTTGTTTTTTTTTGTTCCAGAAGTAGTCAAATAACTGCTTGGTTAATCTGGATTGAATCTGTGCATGTGCCCAAGAAATATTAGCCTCCGTTTCCTCATGGTCGCAGAAATTTTTTCTACATTCTGGTAGACTTCGGCGTTGCTCTCAAGTTTCCATCCGGTTCCCGTCTGGATTGCGCCAAAGATTTACCGCAGGATTCTCCTTTCCAGGACCTCCAACTTCTCTAGCCTGTAGTTCATTGAAAGGCATTCACAGGCGTACATGCATTCTATTTTGACTACCGTGTTGGAGTGCTTTATTTTGGCGATCCAGGAAATGCATTTCTTTTTATAGATGTTTTTTGTAAGCCCATACGCTCTCCCCATTTTAGAGATACTATCGCCTACCGCAGCTGTCTGTTATTATTATTATTATTATTATTATTATTATTAATAATATTACTATTATTATTTGTATTATTTATATTTACATTTATGGCCTTCATTGGGCCACATAAATCAATTCTATTATTATTATTATTATCATCATTAGCGTTAAAATCACTCAGTATGCCTTCCTTCGGAGGAGAAGTAAAGCCAGCAGTCCCATGTTATAGATTTATGGTATGGAAAATCACTCCATATTACGAACTCCGGATATCTATCACTATTTAGCATTTCACCTAACATCATATAACTTATAACTTACTGCATTTAGCATACACCGACAGTTGCAGTACCAATACTGCAACTAAATAATTGTACATATTGATAATATTTTCACCTGTATTTTCAAACATAGATTTTATAGCCGAAGTGTAATGGATCTGATGATGATCGCTTGACGATCGAAACTGGTCATCCTAGTGTATTTATTAATCTCATGTAATTTATTTCAGGATTAGGGCATAACCCAGCTCTTTTGGGTACATTCGTGTTGACCGACTGAAAAGCACTAAACTCTTGTTTGCCCAGAAAGTTGATAACAGGGACCCTGATGCCAGCTGTTGCTCTGTGTACCTCATTTCTGATCTTGTCTCTCCTGGTACTTTGGTTTATAGTCCTAATAAATCTCATTTCTGTGGCTCGAATTCTACTGTAATCCTTACTTAGCAATGTACATGTTTCCATACCACAAGTAAGGACTGGAACAAAGTAGGTGTGATACAACATTGCCGAACTTGCTTATAGAAATGTGATGCTTTCTGTGTCCTATTTAGAATGGGCAGTTTTGATATCTGTCATAAATTTGGTTTTTACAAATTAGATTTGTAATCCAAATTTCTTTCTTGTTCTTGTAGCTGATAGTGTGCATCAGGGATGTTTTAGTAATTAACACCATGTCGTCTGTAAATGCCAAGCAGTCCAATTCTATCCCTTTATGTTTTGGTCGATTCCATGTGTTGGTGTACCTGCTTTTCACCATTCTAGTGCAACTTTTTCAAGCGCCCAATTGAAGAGTAACAGGAACAATCCATCCCCTAGTCGGACACCCATGTCAATGATAAATTCACTGCTCAATTCTCCCGCAAATTTAACCTTAGATTTGGTCTCCACGAGTGTTTCCTTAATGATATTTGTTGCCTTTTGATTTAATCCAAATTATTTGAGTATTTCAAAAAGCGATTCTTGGTCTATACTGTCATATGCTTTTTGAAGTCAACAAAAGTAATGACTTTCTATTATTATTAAACAATTTGTTGCATACAATTCAAATGTCACTGTAAAATCTATCAAATGAAAAGCAATCATGAAGCACACATACAGACATATTTAAGCATAAAGGTACTACTCACCCCGGTCTTCAGGTTGACGAGCGAGTTGGGGATACCAGTTTGCGTCTGGAAGGCTGGCAACAGTTTTTCTGCTATCTGAGCAGCCTTGTCACGGAACATGACGTCTCCTGTGAGGGCAAAACAGGACAGCAGACCTCCAACAAATCGAATGTTGGTCTCGAACACTGACAGATCCGTAGTCTAAAACAAGAGCACAGACACTTCAATTAAAACACTAAAAGTTGGTAAGCTTAGCTTTCACAGTGAACTCATTAACTCAACCCAAACTAAAACAATAGATGTGAGCTGCCAGACCAAAGCATCCCTTCTTAGTCATTAATAATTATGAAAAAAAAAACATACATCTGACCAGAAGACTACAGAAAATGGAAACTGCTTTCCATTTGACAAAACAAGTTTATAACAAAAAATGCCTCTCCTGAAATTGTGAAATTCAAAATTATAAAACAGTAATCTTACCTGCAGCCCTTTATGCAGCAGGCACATTTATTCTACTACATAAAACACTGAGACATCAATTGAAGATTAAGGAACACAAAATCATGCGAAAAATGTTGGAACCAAGAATCAAAGATGGGATTCGCCTTCCTAAACCTAATGCTGACATCTATTTGAAAATTACTAAAATCACAGACACAATCCGTATGAGAAGGATCCAATTCATGGTGTAACGGTATCTCTCGCCCACACCGTTGAGCGACAAGTGTAACGTTAATTAGAGCCCCATGTTGGGTGATAAGTGTAGCAGTTTTGCTAGCCCCTAACTGGTGGGTGATAAATGTAACTGTTTACCTTTGCCTAAGCTATGTTGTTTTAAAGGGCGCCAAGACCTCAACGCAATGCTGAAATCTAAATTTGTATTTAACAACGTCTAGCTCTGGTAGAACACCTTCAAGAATCTATTCACTCAGATCGTGGTATGATTTGATCATTAACCCAACAAACAATTGTATCAGGAGAAGGAATTGGTCTATATCTAATGCTACCTACTGAAAGCAAAGATTGCATTGTAAAAGAAATGAATTTATTATATAAAACAAGTATAGCAAAATTAATAATAATAATAATAAGTATAAAATTTAAATTGGAGCGTTGCGATTTTAATATTACCGATAGAAAATTACGTGAAAACGGAGTCTGATAAATTGATTTTACTCTTATTTCCAAGCTATGAAGTTACTGAAATATGAAATGTAAAACAAAGAGAAACGAGAGATTGCGTATTTCTGCGTCATTTGCGCTTACCACTGGAAATTGCCAAAGCATTTCCCTCGTACTGGATGATGCTGTGAGCTTCCCACAGTCTCCTGGACGTCGTCATCTCGGTCGATATTTGATGATATTCTGGTAGATTAGATAATTCTATGGTCCGTACATCGGACCCAAACACTCGTACAACCACACTGGTTAAGTTTTACAAAAGTTAGTCCTCCACTCCACGGAACATCGGAGCGACTCCCGCGTGCACCATACTCGGCAAGTTCTACACAGATTCTTCTCGTTCCACCCCGCGCCGAACGATATATGCACACGTCGCATCCCCACTCCAGTCCAGACTTCTCGCTTGCGTGGTCTCCACTGATTGGCTGCTCCCTACGCGCTAGATCCCCACTCTGGCTCATTACACTCGGCGGGAGGGAGAAGTAGTTTTCCGCTCCATACATTCGCCTTTTTTTGACGCAGCAACCCAAGATTGCGTCATGCTTCCCGACAAGATTAATCCTGTATATGAATTTCCAGTGACTCATGTCTCTCAAAATATCCTAACTGACGAAAACTCCGTAAAATTCCGCAATCACATAATTTTCTATGATATTGTCGTTCGTAATAATTTGCTTGATAGCGTTTTCTAAGACATAGAAAACCTATCTGTATGCTTATAATTTTTATAAAATGCTCCGAAAATATTTTAATAATAATTATAATAAATTAACATGAAAAATTCTCTTGGCTGAACAATTTGCCGCGTAAATAAATATAGAATGGCTTCCTACTGACTTATGCCAGTGGCATAAAAACCCCTCGAAAAACACGTTACATATTCGCCGGATAATCGGATGATTAACCGTGACGACGGTCCATTATCCGATTATCCCAGACACGTTAATAAACCCCATCCAAAATACATATTACATAAATGAAATCACCCTAAATTACAGATATATACACTCATAATTTTTCTTCACGCACTTTGCGTCAAAGTTTGTTGTCACTATGGATTGCACTTTGCAACCAGTCCAATGTTTTACATATAGAATAGTGTTCCACGGATATTTCCGCCTCTCAAATTTCTCTATGTTGGAGAAATAGACATAATTAATGTGTGAGCCCTTTGTATTTATGATGTCATATCACACGCATTGAAGGTGTTCTGATATATTTATATCACCATAGAACTTCCTAATTTCACTGGAGGTCCCTTCCTTATGGTGAAATATAATCTCACTTATCACTGAGCACACGATCACACTATTGTGGCAGCGCCTCGTGACCATAATACTTGATCTCTCTTTATAAAAGATGAAATTAATATTGACTTCTGAAAAAAACCAGTAAATGCGCATTACATATAACACCAAATATTTCTGTGCCGTAATCGCCCTGTCTTGTTAAGTTCCCGTAGACCATATTCTACTTAATACTAGTTCTCAACACAGACCAGTTCTCCTCACACAAATAACACCTTTGTACAAATTATCTTAAATTACACACCTACAAATCTTACATGGCGAGGCCGTAAACAGAAATCACGTGTGCTGATATGTATGAGTTTCATGAAGGACTGTCTCGCCTTCTGATGGCCCATCTTTTGCCTCGTGGACGCCTTAAGCAAAAATACCCTGTCCAAGCGCTCACCCATCTCTTGGAGGCAAATGGGAATTCACCAGCGCTACCAAATTCTGGCCTTGGTGTATCGAGACATTTTAGTGCTCAAGAGCATCCGACAATCCCGTCATGTTTCCCTGTACCTTAAAAACTCTCATTTACTTACATACTACCCCCCTGTGTGACTTCTGATACGCCTGCCTGGAAGACCAACTCCTCCCACGCACCAAATACCACACTTACACATTTGATAGGCTGGCTCGCCAGCTAAACATCCTCACTTTATGATACATACTTTCGGAGACTATGTATATTATACGTCCCGTATAATCTGTTTCCCTCACTATTCTCCAGCACATATGCTCTTTTTCCAATACGTTTGGAAACTATAAATGTTTCTGCGTCACCTGCCTCCAACCTTGCCAGTGGCTCACTTAAATGAACGTCATCACGTTGCTCTACCTACCTATTTCTCAGTATCTGTAACGATGCCCTGTTGCTACTGTCCACACATGCACATATTAAAATACCGTCCTCTGCTTTAACCACAGGATAATCCCTACAGAGCAAGAATCCACCTACTAACTCTGTTAGAACTGAGTTTACAAGTTCTCATATACAGTAATGCATGGTGATCTGTGAGGATCTCAAATTTCCCCCCTACTAAATACATTCTAAATTTCCCTAAACTGAAAACAATACCTAAAAGCTCTAACTCAGTAATCGTGTATCTTTTCTCTGCTGCTGTCAGTCCTCGCGAGGCTAAAGATACAATGCACAGATTACCCTCATCATCTTTCTGACATAATACTCTAGCAATGCCTATATGTGAAGCATCTGTCATAACCACATATTCCTTATCTTTTAACGGATATTTCAGCACTACAGCTTTCTCAAAACCTTCCTTCAGCGCTCTAAAAGCCTGATCATGCTTGGACTCCCATCTCCACCGTGTCCCACTTTTAAGCAATTCCCTGAATGGTTCTACCAACCCTGAGTATTTAAGAACGAACCTCCTGAAAAAGTTGCGAATTCCCAGGTAAGTTTTTAACTGTTTGACATTCTGTGGAACCTCTGCGTTAAGTATCTTATTAACCCTACTTTCTTCTGGAGTTACACCTCTACTAGACACTCTATGACCTAAAAATGTCACTTCTGACTGACAGAATGACGACTTAGACAGCTTCAAAGTGAACCCTGCCTGATCTAACTTCTGAAAAACTATATCTAAATGACGTAGATGCTCCTCAAAACTGCGTGAACTAATTACCATATCATCTATGTAAATGGTTACAAACTCTCCTGTGTCATCCCCTAATGCGATGTTTAAAGCTTGAAGTTTGAAGATTACCGTACAATCAGCTTGATTACTCATGCTTCAAAGATCCTGTCTAGAATAATTTACAAGAGGATTGAGAGCCAGATAGAAACGGAGTTGGGTGAAGACCAGTTTGGTTTCAGGAGAAATGTAGGAACAAGGGAAGCTGTACTAAGTCTTAGGCTGATTTTGGAAGGTAGAATAAGGAAAGATAAGAGAACGTTCATGGCTTTTGTAGACTTAGAAAAGGCTTTTGATAACGTTGATTGGACTAAATTGTTTGACATTTTGAAATCGATTGGAATAAAGTACAGGGATAGGAGGGTGATATACAATCTATACAGAAACCAGACAGCAGTCATTCGAGTTGAAGGACATGAGAGAGAAGCTGGTATTCAGAAAGGTGTAAGGCAAGGCTGCAACTTATCACCCATACTTTTCAATCTTTACATTGAACAAGCAATGAAGGAAATTAGAGAAAAATTTAAAGTGGGAGTGAAGATTCAAGGAGAAATAATTTCAACTCTGAGATTTGCTGATGACATCGTCATCTTGGCCAACAAGCTTGAGGATTTGAATGAGTTTTTGAATGGTATGGACTCCGTCTTACGGAAAGAATTCATGATGAAAATTAATAAATGTAAAACAAAAATACTGGAATGCAGCCGAAATAAATCAGAAACCTCTATGGAGATCAAATTGGCAGGTGAAAAGCTGAAGGAAGTAGGAGATTTCTGTTACTTAGGAAGCAGAATAACCAGTGATGGACGAAGCAAAGAGGATATAAAAAGTAGGTTGGCTCAGGCAAGAAAAGCATTCCTACAAAAAAGGAATCTGCTGACATCGAATATAGATTTAGGTATTAGGAAGTCATTTTTGAAAGCCTTTGTCTGGAGCGTGGCGCTCTATGGAAGTGAAACTTGGACTATTGGTGCATCAGAAAAGAGGAGAATTGAAGCATTTGAAATGTGGTGCTACAGGAGAATGATGAAGATCAGATGGGTAGATAGGGTTACAAACAAAGAGGTATTAAGACGAGTGGGAGAGGAGAGATGTTTCTGGCGACTGCTAATGAAGAGAAGAGATAGGTTGGTAGGACACATACTAAGACACCCAGGAATAGCAAGCTTAGTTATGGAAGGAAGGGTCGAGGACAAGAACTGTAGGGGTAGACCCAGGTTAGAATATGTTAAACAGATTGCCTCGGATGTAGGGTGTGGTAGCTATGTAGAGATGAAACGATTAGCTCAGGACAGGGAGGCATGGAGAGCTGCATCAAACCAGTCAAAAGACTGAAGACTCAAACACACACAAAGCCCTAATTAAAGCTGCTGAACTACTCTTTAACCCATAAGGTGTTCTACAAAATTGATAAAGGTTATATTTATGACTAAAAGCTGTAAATGGTCTATCTTCGTACATAAGTGGCACTTGCCAAAAACTGGAACTCAAATCTACACAAGTGAAATACTTCTTCCCCTCAAATGTTTTCATTAATTCCTCTATTGACATAGATTTCAGCTGATCTGAACTAATTCTACTGTTAACCAAACGCGCGTCTAAACAAATACGAACAGTGCCGTCGGTCTTGGGTACCGTGATCAAAGAATTAACATATGGACTGTTAGAGTGCTCAATAATCCCATCTTCAAGCATCTGATTAATTTGTGCCTCAACTGCACTCTGATAAGCGAAAGGTACAGGATATCTATGTCCTGTGAATACTGACCTATCAATAACGTTCAGTGAATGTGTATAGCAATTGGCCATACCAATGCGATCCTCAAAAACTCTCCTATTACACAATAACACATCATAGAGCCGAACACACTGTTCATCCTCTATATTTCCCTGAAATGCAGCATCACGTAACGAGTCCTCTAGACTACCGTTCGTAATCACACTGCCCACAAAACATGGAGAACCCCGCTCTACGGCTGGCGATATCTCATTTAAAGTACAAATCACACCTACAATACTACTCCTCTGAATATGGTCATTGAACGCTACTTCTACTTCAGAATCTCCCCATTTAAATTTCAAACTCCCTACATCATAACATAAGTTACCAGACACTCTACTTAGCCGCTCTGAACCCAAGATAACACTGAATACTAAATTTGGAATTACAAGACAAATCTGCTTCTCTACATGATTATTAATTTTAATGTCTACTAAAACTTGCTTAGAAATTACTTTAGACCTCTTCCCAACAGCTGTGATAACAAAAGTGCTTTTAATTGGCATCTCCTCAAAATTTACTCCAGTTCCTTTCATTTTATCATAAAATGCACTACTTATGCAACTCTTCATACAACCACTATCAATTAAAACATCTGTGTACGCCTCGGACACGTTAAATTTAACTATGGGGCTCTTACTAGCCACTTCCTGAATAATGCCTTCATTATTTAGTTCACGTAATAATTCATTTCTTACATTTAGGTCATAGGGTTCCTGTATAATTGTATGGACAGGGCATGCTACAGACTGAGATTCTGACCTTACTTCGCAGCCTGGTTCGCGTTTAAAGAACCGCTACAGCTGGCCGTAGTACTACTAACTACTGGACTGGTCTGGTTGTTCTGGGCTGTGTTGTCATTGTTTGGCTGTATATTACTACCACTAGGCTGTCCTCTTCCTTGACCCCTATTCTGGTTGTAATTATTGTCATTATAATTTATCCCTTGATTTCCCCTGAAATCATTGTTTCTCCCTTGGTTTCCCCTGTAATCATTGTTCCTCCCTTGATTTCCCCTGAAATCATTGTTCCTCCCTTGATACTGATTACCATAGCCATTTCCTCTGTTCTGATTTAGCTGATTATTATTATTTCTATTTTGAGCGTTGGCTCCTTCGCCACCGTTCCCTTGAACTTCTTGATGCCTGGCTTCATTAGGTCTATTATTATTATTACCCTGGTTCCGATTGAAATTGTCCTCATAACCCCCTCTCCCTAGTGCATCAAATGTGCTTAACAAATGTTCTACTTGTGATATAGTCTTT
This sequence comes from Meconema thalassinum, assembly GCA_946902985.2. Taxonomy (NCBI): domain Eukaryota; kingdom Metazoa; phylum Arthropoda; class Insecta; order Orthoptera; family Tettigoniidae; genus Meconema; species Meconema thalassinum. Next base: position 200,905,742 of record OX336395.1, read on the forward strand.
ACATTCTGGATACAAGCAGCCTCCTTGATCCTATAGGGAAAGTGCCTAAGTAGCAACCTCACCACATCACTTTCCTCCTTCAAGCCATCCAGATATTTACACACTAATACCTGCCCTAAAAAGTATTCGGTCATGGTGGAGCTTCCTTTAGGGTTATATTTACCACAAACTACTCCCTCACGATGCTGCGACTGAATAACCTCATTCCAGAACTTTTCACAGAATTTCATTTTAAAATCATTGATATCAGTAAACTTGTCTCTGTAGACAGCAAACCAATTCCTCGTTTCCCCCACAAACACTTGTTCTAAAATTTCAACTACCTGGCACTACTCAATACTACCATTTTCCAACCTCTCCCCGAATTTATTTTCTATAGTGTTCATGAACTCCATTGGGCACCCCTGTCGATTGCTGAACTTACCCAGTTCTACCTCCCTGTGTGTGCTATTCAAAAAAACTGGCCTATTCTGACTATTTTCTTGCCTGATCCTAGCTTTTAATTTTAATTCTAATTCTGCGATTTTCTCCTCAGCCTTCCTCTCAATACTGTTTACTGTTAATTTAATGTTTCCTTCTGATTCTTCTACTTTATCATATAGCTTTGCTTGTTTCTCCTCAATCTTGCTAATGATCTCTCTATTACTCTTTCTTAAATCATTTACTTCTGCAACTATTTGTGAGTGGACTTTCTCAATTCTACCCCCCAGCTGTTCCTTAACCTCTTGAGTAGCTACCTGAATTTTGTCAATTTCTCCCCCCAATTGCTTTTTGACCTGCTGTGTTTCCAGTTGCACTAGTTCTTTTAAATTTTCAGCCTGTGTACTGATTCTAATTTCCAACTCCTCCTGTACTTTTCCTAATTTTCTGTCTACATCTGCAATAATCTCTTTAGCCTTTTCTTCCATCACCCCCCTGATCTCACCTCTAATCAGTTCGAATTTGTCACTCATTTCCCTACTGTTTTGTTCTAATTTAGCATTTAAAGTTTCAGTACTCTCTCTATTTTCCTTACTGTTTTGTTCTAATCTGGCGTTTAAAGTTTCATTACTCTCTCTATTTTCCCTACTGTTTTGTTCTAATCTGGCGTTTAAAGTTTCATTACTCTCTCTATTTTCCCTACTGTTTTGTTCTAATTTAGCATTTAAGGCATCTGTACTTTCTTATTTTCCCTACTGTTTTGTACTAATTTAGCGTTGTTTTGTTCCAGTTTTGCGTTGTTTTGTTCTAATTTAGCATTTAAGGCATCACTACTAACTTTGTTCTGATACATGAACTCGAGAAGTAAAGTTTTTAATTCTGGTTGGCCGCCTACACTCCCTGTTTCAGTATCGGGATTTACCTCCGCTACCCCGGTACTACCATCACTCGACATACTGCTCGTATCATCACTCTCCCGTTGATGACCACTACGTAACCTCATCTGTATTTCTTTCTCATCCCCCATAATGATATACACTGATACAGACAAATAACCCCCAAAATACAGGCACAGAAATATATACCCTTCTCCTTCCACAAATGTTATTAGGTTTTCAGCCCCAAGTTGTCGGCGACATTGTATCGGTTTCTCTCGCCCACACGTTGAGCGACAAGTGTAACGTTAATTAGAGCCCCATGTTGGGTGATAAGTGTAGCAGTTTTGCTAGCCCCTAACTGGTGGGTGATAAATGTAACTGTTTACCTTTGTCTAAGCTATGTTGTTTTAATGGGCGCCAAGACCTCAACGCAATGCTGAAATCTAAATTTGTATTTAACAACGTCTAGCTCTGGTAGAACACCTTCAAGAATCTATTCACTCAGATCGTGGTATGATTTGATCATTAACCCAACAAACAATTGTATCAGGAGAAGGAATTGGTCTATATCTAATGCTACCTACTGAAAGCAAAGATTGCATTGTAAAAGAAATGAATTTATTATATAAAACAAGTATAGCAAAATTAATAATAATAATAAAAAGTATAAAATTTAAATTGGAGCGTTGCGATTTTAATATTACCGATAGAAAATTACGTGAAAACGGAGTCTGATAAATTGATTTTACTCTTATTTCCAAGCTATGAAGTTACTGAAATATGAAATGTAAAACAAAGAGAAACGAGAGATTGCGTATTTCTGCGTCATTTGCGCTTACCACTGGAAATTGCCAAAGCATTTCCCTCGTACTGGATGATGCTGTGAGCTTCCCACAGTCTCCTGGACGTCGTCATCTCGGTCGATATTTGATGATATTCTGGTAGATTAGATAATTCTATGGTCCGTACATCGGACCCAAACACTCGTACAACCACACTGGTTAAGTTTTACAAAAGTTAGTCCTCCACTCCACGGAACATCGGAGCGACTCCCGCGTGCACCATACTCGGCAAGTTCTACACAGATTCTTCTCGTTCCACCCCGCGCCGAACGATATATGCACACGTCGCATCCCCACTCCAGTCCAGACTTCTCGCTTGCGTGGTCTCCACTGATTGGCTGCTCCCTACGCGCTAGATCCCCACTCTGGCTCATTACACTCGGCGGGAGGGAGAAGTCGTTTTCCGCTCCATACATTCGCCTTTTCTTGACGCAGCAACCCAAGATTACGTCATGCTTCCCGACAAGATTAATCCTGTATATGAATTTCCAGTGACTCATGTCTCTCAAAATATCCTAACTGACGAAAACTCCGTAAAATTCCGCAATCACATAATTTTCTATGATATTGTCATTCGTAATAATTTGCTTGATAGCGTTTTCTAAGACATAGAAAACCTATCTGTATGCTTATAATTTTTATAAAATGCTCCGAAAATATTTTAATAATAATTATAATAAATTAACATGAAAAATTCTCTTGGCTGAACAATTTGCCGCGTAAATAAATATAGAATGGCTTCCTACTGACTTATGCCAGTGGCATAAAAACCCCTCGAAAAACACGTTACAGTGGGACATTTTGACATTATGGATCCAACTAGGTTAACACATAAAATCTATACGTTTTTGCAGAAGAAGGCAACAAGGTCCAATTGGTACAAACAGATGGAAAAGGACTTAGCTGAATTAGGTTTTCCCAATCTCAAGGATCGAGAGGAAATTAGGAAAATTACTCAGACACGAGGTTTTGAGGGAGAAGAGAGAAGACCTACCAGACACGTCTGGTCGCAGCAACGAAGACTCGCTCAATCGTTGCGCATGAAGAGTGATTGGGCAAACATCAAGATCGGGCAATAAGTGTTGATTCCGCGCAGAAGGAGAAGAAGAAGACATCTGATCAGTGGTGTGCAGTGCTGGGGAGAGTATTTTGTATATAATGTTTCAAGTCCTTTCTTTTAGTAAGTACAGTGATGTCCTTCACTATAGAACAGAACCTAATGTGGCGGGCGGATTGCCATGATTTACGGCCAGATAAATAGCCAGTACCGATTACAAAACAGCGGGTCGGGAAGCACCAGATGCTGTCATAGCAGTGATTACATATACGCAGCTGCAAATACAAAATATCAGTGAGGATGAATTACAGCGAGCGTACCGAAATTTCCTACGTCTGTGCGACGTGTGTCTACAAAATGAAGGACAGCATTTCCAGCAACTACTCTAAAATTCACGTTTAGAGTAATGATGATTATTGGTCAGCCCCATGGTGTTGTGGTACTGTGCCTGCCTCGCACCCGGAGGCCCTGGGTTCGATACCCGGCTCTGTCAGGAATTTTAGGAACTGACGTGAGGGCTGGAATGGGGGTGCACTCAGCCTCGTGAGGACAATTGAGTAGCTGTCTGACAGTGAGGCAGCGCCCTGGTCACGAAAACCAAGATTAACGGCCGAGGGGACCCGATACGCTGACCACTCGTCACCTCAATATATGCAGGCCAAATGGCTGGGCAGCGGTCGCTTGATAGGTCTAGGGTCTTCATGGGCTGTAGTGCCAGGGTTTATTTATAATGATTACGTTAAAATGTATAAATGTGTTAAGCTAGTTGGGCGCTGCCGTTAGCTGCAGTACCACCTTGCTCGACAGGCTGCTACACACAGTGGCCCGTCTGCCATGCAGCCCCTGCGAGGTTCTGTCCTATAGAGCCGATGGTTAAAAGAAATCAGAGAGGTCTTAAAAGAAATTGGCCTAACAACGGAATATGCTACAAATAAGAAAAGTTTAACAACAGCACTTAAAAATATGACTTTTCATTTTCCACTCATAAAAAAGAAAATTCCAACAAGAATAGTTTCCGCCCAAGAAAGGGAAAAAAGATCAATACGAAGGAAGATGTACTGGGAAGACCGCAAGGCTTGTACAAGACCTACTACAATATTGTAGTCGGTCTTGGCTTGTACAGTTCCTACAAATCGACGAAATAATGGTTGGTTAAAATGAACCTTTGTGATTTCAAGAGGCGAAGAAGAAGAAGAAGAAGAAGAAGTCCTCAAAGTGTGGAGACGGGGGGGGGGGGGGGGGGGCTGCATGCAAAGAGTGATTAAGGGGGGCGCCGGCTCTGATTGAAATATTTATATTTCATATTCTGTAACAAACATTGTTATCCTCATATCCATGAACCTATCGCAGGCAGGAAGCTCCCATGACCATTCAAGACTAATAAACTTGTACTTTTGCTGTCTCATTTCACAAGAACTGACCAGTAGATCCCACCGGTAGGAATTCTGAGAAGCTTAAATCACGAGCTTTTAAATATGAAAAGCATTATTGAACTAAAAGCAACACAGCTAGAGAGCTAATTAGTGATTTTTTTTTTCAATTCCAATAACTGCACATGTAGTTTTTTTCTTTTATGAGCAAGGAGAAATACTTAACTTTCAGGAAAGTGAATGAATGGAGCCCCCATTTAGCGGCGAGGATATGAACTGTGCCGGCTGCCGAAGCCTGTCGCACCCCCCGGGGGCAATGATTAAATGAATGACAGATGAAATGAAATGATAGTGGAGAGTGTTGCTGGAATGAAATTTGAGACAGGGAAAACCGGAGTACCCGGGGAAAAACCTGTCAGCCTCCACATGGTCCAGCACAAATCTCACATGGAGTGACCGGGATTTGAACCATGGACCCAGCGGTGAGTGGACGGCGTGCTGCCGCCTAAGCCACGGAGGCTTTTTCTTGGAGGAATATAAATGCATGAATTTCTTTTACAAAAAGTTATTGAATTTTATGTTCTCAACGAATAGTAAATTGAGTGTTATTATTATTATTATTATTATTATTATTATTACTGTAGATCTTGTGTACCGTGTTGTTGATGTGTAACATCTTTCCACTCGGTTGCTGGATATTTTTTTGTGGGAGTGATTTTGGACTGAGAGCGTTAGTCAAAGATAACCTATAATTTAGCTTCACACAGGTGTAATTAGTGGAAGGTTCTATTACATGCCATACATCTATGACATGGGACCGCAGGCTTTACTTCCCCACCGAAGGAAGGAATACTGAGGGATTCTTAACGCTCTTAAAAAGTCCGACGACTTCGGCCGGGTTTGAACCCGCGACCTTGGGCACAGAAGCTCAGTATGCTACCAACTACGCCACCGAAACCACCTCCCAGCCTAGGCTGCAAGCCTACGTTTGCAAACAAGTCGCCTCCATGATCCCCTATTAGCAGTTAGCACTGTGGCATCCTCTGCTTCTACACCTCTCACTTTGAGATCGTTCTTCACTGAAACTAACCTTCGCCTCCTACGTCTACCTCTGCTTCTCTTACTCTCTACAGCCAAACTCATTAACCTCTCTCGTAATCTCTCCTCCTCCATTCTCATGATGATGATGATAATTGTTGTTTTAAGGGGCCTAACATCTAGGTTATCGGCCCCTAATGGTTTGGGTGATCGTGAAGATGATAATGAAATGTAAACTATAGCTAAAACTAACTACTAACTTATATACTAGAAGAAGAAATGGAAAACAAAAGGAGAATAAGGCAAATAAAGGACATGAGGAAAAGAAATGTCCTCAACCCTCGAAGAATGCGGATTGAGGGACTTGTAAGGAAGGAGAGCCATGAAAGGCAGATACGAAAGTGAAAGAGGAGAGGGTCCGCCCCAGAGGTAATGGATAAAAGGGGGGGGGGACTGGACCCAGCTCAGGAATTCCTCGGGGTCGCCAACTCCCGAACTCACCAGCCTTGAGCCCCTGAGGGTGTAGCAATATCAAGGGTGCACTAGAAGTGGTGGGGCTCATACACCCTGCCTCCTTGACGGTCTTGAGCAGAAGGCAGGAGATACCATGAAAAGAAAAAGAAGGCTGACCCCTCGCAGAAGGAGGATATCAGAAAAGATGAGACAAGGGCCAATTAAGGCGGGAAAGGAAGAGACTCCCTAGGCCTCGGATACCCTAATACCGTCGGGGTCGGAAGAGAACAAGAGTTGACCAAGTGAGGTCGACAGGAAAGAAGACGGAGAGGAGCCCGGCACAAGTGGAAGAAATGCCGGACTTAGCTGGGGCCCCGTGGTCGCCAACCCACGTCCCACTAGATGTGAGCCCCTGGGGGGCCATTCTCATCACATACGAACAGCATCATCTAGCGTGTCTATTTCTAACTTCGCCTTTATCTCTTCATTACGAGTACCCTCCTGCCATTGCTCCCATCTATTTCTCGCAGCATTATTCGGACTACCCTCATGTCAGTTACCTTATATATCAGATACCCTGAATCTACCCAGCTCTCGCTTCCATACAGCAAGGTCGGTCTAATTACTGAGCAATGCAGGGAGAGTTTCGTCACTACACTAACTTATTTCTTGCAGAATACTGTATATCGAAACTGAGAAAAATTGCTGAGTTTTAATACACTGGCCATGAAAGCCAATATACAATCTTTTTGGAAGCCTTCATAGGGACTTTAGGGCTGCATGAGCTTTTAGTTCTCGCAGTAAGACACACAAGACACGGCACAAACCTAGAAAAACTGCTGAGAACTAGCTCCATTAGCTTTTATACACCTCGACTCTATTTCTATGGAATCCCAGTCCCATCTGACAGACTGTAGTATATCTATACTTCTATACTATTATAATATAGCTGAAGAGTGTGTTTGTGTGTTTGAACGCGATAATCTCTGGAACTACCAGTCGGATTTGAAAAATTATTTTTGTATATGATAGCCAGATTCAAGATGAATAGTTTAGGTTATGTAGCATTATGCTACACGTCTCAGGAAGAACAAGCGCTCCTGAACAGCTTCAATAACACCTAAGTCTATTGTTGCCTGGCAATGCGGGCTGCATCAGGTCGCCCCTACCAGAACTGCGAGCTGCTTATAAATTGCAGTCACAGTGAGTAATTAGTGCAAAATGATTTCTTAGGCCCCTTAAAACAGTTATCATCATCATGACAATAGTATGCCTCTGTATAAGGGCGATGGTGTTGGTGCAGTATACTGAGGTTATCAGCTGCAATAAGCCTTGGTGCTTTCCGATCCTTATGCTTGAGCGCTCCAGTTATGTAGTAGTATTCATTATCATCCATAAAACAAATAAATCCACCGGGCGAAGCCGGGCTCTATTGCTAGTCTCAGAATAAAATGTAAAATAGTATCAAGCTTTGTGGCATCGGTGGCGTAGTTGGTAGCATGCTGAACTGTTATACCCAAGATCGCGGGTTCAAACCCGGCCGAAGTCGTCGGATTCTTTAAGAGCGTTCAGTATGTATTCCTTCGAAGGGGAAGTAAAGCCGGTGGTCCCATGTCATAGATTTATGGCATCTGGTAGCCAAAGTTGGTACTACTTGAAATTGAACTTGCTGGTGAGCCTACGGGAGTTCAATTAAAATACCCTGCTACGGCCATTGGCTACAATTCATATATAATTGGGGACCCTGATTTATGGTAATATAAAAGGCTTCAAAGCGGTGAAATTAAAATAAAAAATTCAAGTGTGCTTAATAACTATGTACGGTGGACGGATTTTGTTAAATAATAAACACTATAGAAACATTTGGAGGAATTACTAACAATATATTCTAGAAATCAGTAATTCTCCTAGGTTTGTGCCGTGTCTTGTGTGGGTTTTCGCCTAGGGCACCAAGCTGGATCATCAGCGGGCTTTTGGTGTCCCCGCCCGGACCCCCCACAGGAGTAGCGAACTGCGCGCTACCTCCCTTTATATAGAGTGCAACTGCAACTCTTTACTGCAAGAACTAAAATCTCAGTCAGTCTTAACCGCCCTATTTTTTTTTATTTTTTTTTAAGATATCGTATGGCCTCGGGTGCCGGGTGCAAGCTTTGTTATTTGACACCCAGAGGGTAGCTTGCATGTCAATTTTCGTTGTTCCTTGAAGCACTATGAAAGACAAGGAGGTTAGATATCTAAGCTTCTTGAACACTATAGCGCTTTCTAGTAGAGAAATGAGGAAATTTGTGTTGGCGGAAACTCCCGAGATTAATTTTGCCACTATCAACACGGCCTACTGAATTCAAATGGTTTTTTTTGACATGCCAACATCGTATGACAAGCGTGTCGTAATTTTTGCCGCCTTTCAAAAATCACTTCCCAACGACCAGGAGCGAACCTGCAAGCTTGGGGTTAGTAGACCGACACGTTAACCACTCACCCACCTTGGCAAGCTTTAACCGCCCTATGAAGACTTCCAAAAAGATGGTTTTAATTCACTGGCTGTGAAGGCCAATATACCAATATATTCTAGCCCCCCCCCCCCCCCTTTTTTTTCTAAAGAACTGAAAATCAAATTTATTATATTTTCTGTGTTTAATACCTAACCTAGCATCCTGAACTGCTGTGCCCAAGATAGCGGGTTCAAACCCGGCCGAAGTCGTCGAATTTTTTAAGAGCGTTAAAAATCCTTCAGTATGCCTCCTTTTGCCGGCGGTCCCATGTCATAGATTTATGTCATGTAAAAGATCCTTCCACAGATTAAACTTGTGTGCCTTCCACAGATTAAACTTGTGTGAAGCTAAATTGTTAGGTTATTTTTCGTCGGAACGCTCTATCAAAATTCCAACGTTCACCACTAGGTATCATTGACATCTGGTAGCGAAAATTGGAACTACTTGAAATTGAACGGAACGTGTAGCTCACTCTATGGGTGTCCGTTTGAAGCAGCTACAGACACAGGCGAGCTGAACATGTCCTCGGACACTCCCGGCACTAAAAGCCATACGATAAATAAATAAATAAATAAATAAATAAATAAATAAATAAATACATACATACATACATACATACATACATACATACATACATACATACATACATACATACATAAATAAATAAATAAATAAATAATAAACGTCAACAAATATTCTCCGTGACTATCATAGTCCTTTTCTCATTAACTCGTGTAACTTATGTTGTCCCCAAAGTATAAGCAGAGCATTCTTTCCAGATTTCAGGACTTGAACCAATCAAGCGCGAGAAGGGACTTCGTTGTCCCGTATCTTATGAAACATTTATATTTAAGATTTCGTAATTTCTATCCAAGGACATTGGAACTAAAACAATTAATTTTAAAGTAAATATTAAAAAAAAGTCTTATTACCAACATTTCGTTGGTATCTAGCATTTTAGGGTGAAAATAACATATTTCGCAAAATAACTATTTTTTGCGGCTTTAATATACAAGAAAATGGCTTAGTTGGGGTAAATATATCGCTGTGGTAACATATACCGTATATGTTTGTTAAAATATTTCGCGGACAACGTTAAAACCAAAAATCCGCGACTCTACATAAGATTTTCATCACTATCTATGTCTACACCTTATTAATCCCGTTTCTAACGGAGTCGGGAATGAGATGCGATGAAATTCACGTGGCTGATTGTTTCTACGGCCGAACGCCCTTCCTGACGCCAACCACACGAGAGGAGTTAATGAGAGATGAAATGAATGAAGATGAATGAAAGTTCAATTTCACGTAGTTCCAACTTGGGCTACCAGACGCCACTGTCACCCAGCGGCGATCGTTGGAACTTGATAGAGCGTTTCTCACCAAATAACCTACAAATTTAGCTACACACTACCAATTGTAGTGGTAGGTTCTTTTACATGACATGGGCCCGCCGGCTTTACTTCCTCTCTGAAGGAAGCCATACTGGAGGATTTTAACGTTCTTAAAAATGCGACGACTTCGGCCGGGTTTGAAACCGCTATCTTGGGCATGGCATAGCATGACTATTTATGTATTTATTATAATAGAGCTTCCTTTTTTCTTGTGTTTCTATGTCTCGAATATTCGATAACTCGAAGGTAATTTCTATCTCCAAAAGCACTTCGTGATATCGAAGTTCGATTGTACATAATTCTTCAAGAAATATCGTGTTTGTGTAATTTACTCCACTTATAGTGATTTAGAGGGCAAGGCTGTCCTCCAGTTTCCAGTCATACGACTTTTCTTCCTTTTCTTCATTGTCGGGAATATGACTAAAAAATTGTCGTCATTCTCTATGAATCCGTCAACGACGGACGATGAAAGATCGTTTGATACTTTTATGGTAAAGTTTAGTTTTTGAAAGGTTCGTGCTGGTTCCGTATTGATAAACTAATTAGTAATAATTGTGGCAGAAGTTCCGACTAATCAATACCCTTCATTTTAATAAATGATCACTTTGCGGCCATTGGGTACATGTTTCGAGGCCTAATTGACTTGGCCCCTTCATTAGCCGATATAGATTAAAAATGTGTTAAGCTTTTCAACCACCTGTTTTCTTTGACTGTTTTTTTTATCTATATCGGCTGAAGAAGGGGCCAAAAAATAGGCCTCGAAACATGTACCCAATGACCACAAACTTATCATTTATTCAAATGAAATGTATTGAAGAGGCGGAACTTTTGCCACAATTATTACTTAAGTTAGTTACTTCTCTTCCTTGAAACATTTTCTTTCCACCAATCAATGTAAGTAAAAATTACAAATGTGAGACGATATTTGTTTTCTTTGTTCTTTTAAAATCACTTGATATGAGATGCAGCTCAATACCGTGTGTCAGTGCCCTAGAGATAAGGTTTTCTCCATAAATTACAGGTAGATTTATGCAAACCATGTTGTTTGAAGTCTTTGATGCAGCTTCCCATGCCTTCATGTCGTGAGCTAAACGTTTTATCTCTACATATCTACCACACCTTACATCCAAGGCAAACTCTTAAATCATATTCTAGCCTTGATCTACCTCTACAGTTCTTGTCCTCGACCCTTCCTTCCATAACTAACTTTGCTATTCCTGGGTGTCTTACGCTGTGTCATACCAACCTATATCTTCTCTTCATTAGCGGTCATCAGAAACATCTCTCCACTCCCACTCGTCTTAATACATCTTCATTTGTTACTCTATCTACCCATCTGATCTCCTTCATTCTCCACATTTCAAATGCTTCTATTCTCCTCTTTTCTGCTGCACCAACAGTCCAAGTTTCACTTCCATAGAGCGCCACGCTCCAGACAAAGGCCTTCATAAATGACTTCCTAATACCTAAATCCATATTCGATGTCAACAGATCCCTTCTGTAGAAAAGCTTTCCTTGCCTGAGCCAACCTACTTTTTATATCCTCTGTGCTTCGTCCATCACAGGTTATTTTGCTTCCTAAGTAACTAAAGTCTGTTACTTTCTTTAGCTTTTCACCTACTAATTTGACATCCATAGGGGTTTCTGATTTCTTTCGGCTGCATTCCAATATTTTCATCATGAATTCTTTCCTCAAGACACGAGTTCATACCATTTAAAAACTAATTCAAATCCTCGGGTGAATCGGCCAAGATGAAAATGTCATCAGCAAATCTCAGAGTGGCGTAGTTGGTAGCATGCTGAGCTTCTATGCCCAAGATCGCGGGTTCAAACTTGGCCGAAGTCGTCGGATTTTTAAGAGTGTTAAGAATCCCTCAGTATGCCTTCCTTCGGAGGGGGAGTAAAGCCGGCGGTCCCATGTCATAGATTTATGGCATGATGCAGAACCTTCCACTAATTACACTTGTGTGAAACTAAATTATAGGTTATATTTGACTGACGCTCTTAGGTTCCATCGTTCGTCGCCAGCACGCCAGCAGCCGACTGCGGTGGCATATAGTAACCAAGTTCAGAACTGGTTGGTCGTTGACGGTGGCGGTTGATGGCAAAAGTTGGAGCTACTTGAAAATCAAATATCTGCAGTCCTTACTTGAATTTTAAAAAACAGATAACACACACTAATACAGCCATCACAATTAATACCGCTTATCAGACAGATTCTACACACACCCAAAGTACACGGGGCTACATGACCACGTTGTCGCAGCCCCTAAACTGAGGAACCAACCAACCAAATCTCAGAGTGAAAATTATTTCTCCTTGAATCTTTACTCCTAATTTGAATTTTTTCTCAGCAAATCATAGTTTGCATTAATTTGTATTCGAGTTAAATTTAAAAATACAAACCCAATCAGAGGTTTAGTCATTTGAAATAGTACTGACCAGCACCGTGATGTCGAGATTGTCCGCGATCCAGTCGCGGCCCTGCTTAAACTCGTCCATCATGCCCATGATGTAGAGGGTGTCCAGTCCATCTACGATAGTGGCTCCTAGCGATGTGGAGCCAAATATACTGGCGCTGTGCCCTCGTTTGCTGATCGGCCTCAACTCGTTCTTACCCCATGCATAGCGTACGTAGTTGTCCCACGCATGCCGCATCATCTGGAACACACAACACACACATCAGGGAAATGAAAGAGCATGTCAGTAAATCTACTGATTTATAGCGATGGCATCTAGAACATGATGATAATTGTTGTTTTAACTCTTTATAGGTCCTTGGGATACTATCTTTCCACCATGTATTTATAGAACGGTGTTAGGGAGAGAATCTTCCCACCCCTTCCATTTCAAGCAGTTCCACATACATCCACAAGCTAGATGCAGATAAATATTGAAAACCCATTAATTTGATGTATACTGTCATCAGAAACCAAAGGTGGGAAGTATATATCCCAGTGGTCTCCACAGTGCACGTGCTCGCCAGTTCGGTTGTGTTGAGTGAAAGAAATGCAGTGTTTTACAGAAGAAGGTGTTTTTATTGAAGATAAGAGATTTGTAAACGTTGGTATGCAGGGTCTTTCATATAAAATAAGAACGCCAAGCGGCTGGTTTGTTATCCGCTACTGTGGTGGCCTTGGCTGAGCTTGTGGTGCGCCATGGCCCCCTGCTTTAAGCGTGTGTACAATCCTATATGAAATATTACCTTATAAAATATGCTGGAAGTGTCGTCCTTCCTGGGTAATGCAGGCATTGTATCTGGTAACCATATTCTGGCTGACGAGAGAGAGTTCTGCCACTGTATTGTTTCTGATTTTTTATTTTATGTATTTTATTGAGCACGGAGACAGTAGTGTCAAACTTATTTTCAATTACGTGAATCTGTGCTAGTGAAGGTGGCACTTCATCGGGAAATTGCTGAACAAACGCATCACGTACCCGCCGAGCCGCCTCGTACTTAAAATAAGGTTTACTTACAAAAATACGATGTTGTAATGATAACTGTCTCACCATGTTAGCATCTGAGATTCAGACTGGTGACTGAACACCTGCACGCTTATTGTAGGGTCAAGTATGTACTATCCACGCGCTTTCAATACTACAGCAGAGGGGCGTGGTGCGCCACAAGCTCAGCCAAGGCCACTGCAGCAGCGAATAACAAATCCGCCGCTCGCCGTTCTTACTTTATATGAAAGACCCTGTATAACTGAAATGCAATGTTAATAATAGTTTTGGTCACTTGAGTAAATATATTTCAACTAGAAGGGAAATAATTATGCTGCTCAGGTTGTTTGCCATAGAATATAAGATTATTAAAATAAATTTTCTGGGTTTTTAGTAAATACTATTTTGAAATTATTGAATTATATTCGAATATACTAACTTTTAACATTCCAAAATCACTTTTATATTTTTTGTGCAGTTTTCGGCAAAGATGATATAGGTCACTGACCTTGTTTTGCGTGGGAGTTACATTTTAAAAAAAAGTACAGAGCGTGATGGGTGTTTTTATATATTATATCCCGTTATATAAACCTCATTATTGAGTGATAAACACAGTATCATCATAATTTGGAGGTGGGAGATAATTACCCCATTGCTCATTTAAGAAAACATACTGTCGGGTGAGGGCAGTGGGATAATAATTTCCAATCCCGTATTTCCTAAAATAGAATCCACACCCATAAAATTGTTGCATATTCCTACTCATCTATCACCCACAATTACAAATGTGCAAAAAAATCAAATATTTTTACCCCCAGTATTTTGTCCTATAAAGGGTTAAGGGGCCTAACATCAAGGTTATCGACCCCTAATGGTCTGGGTGATAGCGAAAATGACAATGAAATGAAAACCATAACGAAAATTAAGCTGGACTGAAAATACTTACAACATGTAACTCAGATTGAAATGACCCACAAACTGTAGAGCGGAAATACTTACAAAAGGGAATTTAGAAGGAAAATACTCGCTAAAGGAATTTAGATTGAAAAATACGCACAAAATGCAGTTTAGGTTCAAAATACTTACAAAATGCAATGTAAATTCGAAATACTCAACAAAATGCAATTGAAATTCAAAATACTTACAAAATGCAATTGAAACTGAAAATACACAATGCAAGTTAGATTGAAAAAAGGCCTGTTCAGATTCAAAATACTCACAAAGTGCGATGGAAATTCAAAATACTTACAAAATGTATGATAGATTCAAAATACTCACAATATGTTGAAGCATGCGATTCAAAATACTGTACTGTACTTACAAAATGTGGGTAAGATTAAAAAAAAACATGTACCGTAAATTTGAGACACCGGGAGCCAATTCATAAAAACAGGGCGGGAATCTTAAAGAGAAAACGAACTACAATGGAAAGAACAAGAAGGTTGATACCTAGAAGAGTTGTTGTTGTTTTAAGGGGCCTAACATCTAGGTTATTGGCGATCCCTAGAAGAATGAGGGATCAGGATAGATGAGACAAGGTGGGAAAGTAAAAGACTCCCTAGGCCTTGGATACCCTAATACCGTCGAGGTCGGTAAAGAACAAGAGTTGACCAAGGGAGGTCGACAGGAAAGAAGACGGAGAGGAGCCCCCGGCACAAGTAAGTGGAAGCAATGCCGGACTCAGCTGGGGTCCCGTGATCGCCAACCCACGTCTTACTAGATGTGAACCCATGGGGGGGGGGGGGGGGAGAGGGGGGACATATAGAAGTAAATGACATGTTATCTGAGATGCCAATAAACAAATATACGGCGGATAAGTTTACAACAAGATGATCATGAACGAGATTGTTAGGATCAAATTAATTCAGATAATCACCATAACATGATGATGCCAATTATTGTTTTAAGGGGCCTAACATCTAGGTTATCGGCCCCTACTGAAATGGCATGAAATTAAAGGATGAAGATAAAAACAGCTCACTGCCATGGATGAAACGAAAATGGTGTATTTAAAACAGACAGTGAGCCCCAACAATTATGCCTTATTTGAATAAAAATAGTAAAAGGGGCACGTAAAAAACAATAAAACAAATAAGGCATAGTGAACAATAAAATAGATGAACGCAATAAAAAACATAAAACATACTTAACCTGAATTAAAAGTCTTAACTCACATTAAAACTTTAAAAAGTAACCACTCTCCCTCATGAACCGGATGACGAGGTCTGCTGACGGCCCGTCATCACGGAGAATAAGGGACAGGGTGTTCGTCAGTTTGAGAGTCCTTCGTAGATCGGCCAGGTCCACAAACTCCAAGAGAATGTGTGCCACGGTAAGGTGGGCGCCGCAAGTACACACAGGGGGGGGGGGGGGGGTCATCTCTCTTTAGCAAGTGGGAGTGCGTAGCAATCCCATGGCCGATCCGGAGTCGACAGAGTACCACAGCTTCCTTCCGACCATAACATGACTGGACCGACTAAATAATTGTTCTACAATGGATGAAACGAAATGCTTTAGAGTAGAAGATGTTCGTCTCAAACAGGATAAATGAAATTCATTGGAAATCAGCATAGGCCAGACAAAGTAAACCCTGCCGATACCGTAACATCCCACGAAGCTAAAACCAGCACAAATTCTTGAGTTTAATAAATGGTGGCTTGGTCCTTAATGGCTCATTAACCCTTACCGTGTCTTTTCCGGAATATTCCGCAGGCTATTATAAGTTTACATTGTACACCCTCTGAAAAGTTCGGTTACGAACGGATTGTTGGCTTACCTGAAACAGCCGTTACTGTCCTTCGAAGTAATCACCTGCCTCGCACACCTGATAGACGGGCGGCAGTTGTTGTTAGAGTCCTCAGTCTTTTGACCGGTTTGATGCAGCTCTCCTCGCCTCCCTGTCCTGAGCTAATCGTTTCATCTCTACATAGATACCACACCCTACATCTGAGGCAATCTATTTAACATATTCTAACCTTGGTCTACCCCTACAGTTCTTGTCCTCAACCCTTCCTTCCATAACTAAGCTTGCTATTCCTGGGTGTCTTAGTATGTGTCCTACCAACCTGGGTGTCTTAGTATGTGTCCTACCAACCTATCTCTTCTCTTCATTAGGAGTCGCCAGAAACATCTCTTCTCTCCCACTAGTCTCAATATCTCTTCGTTTGTAACCCTATCTACCCATCTGATCTTCATCATTCTCCTGTAACACCACATTTCAAACGCTTCAATTCTCCTCTTTTCTGCTGCACCAATAGTCCAAGTTTCACTTCCATAGAGCGCCACGCTCAGACAAAGGCCTTCAAAAATGACTTCCTAACACCTAAATCTATATTTGATGTCAACACATTCCTTTTCTGTAGAAATGCTTTCCTTGCCTGAGTTAACCTACCTTTTATATCCTCTTTGCTTCGTCCATCACTGGTTATTTTGCTTCGTAAGTAACAGAATTCTCCTACTTCCTTTAGCTTTTCACCTGACAATTTGATGTCCATAGAGGTTTCTGATTTATTTCGGCTGCATTCCAATATTTTTGTTTTACATTTATTAATTTTCATCATGAATTGTTTCCTCAAGACGGAGTCCATGCCATTCAAAAACTCATTCAAATCCTCAGGCGTGTCGGCCAAGATGACTATGTCATCGGCAAATCTCAGAGTTGAAATTATTTCTCCTTGAATCTTCACTTCCACTTGACATTTTTCTCCAATTGTTTTCATTGCTTGTTCAATGTAAAGATTGAAAAGTTTAGGTGATAAGTTGCAGCCTTGCCTTACACCTTTCTGAATACCAGCTTCTCTCTCATGTCCTTCAGCTCGAATGATTGCTGTCAGGTTTCTGTATAGATTGTATATCACCCTCCTATCCCTGTACTTTATTCCAATCGTTTTCAAAATGTCAAAGAATTTAGTCCAATCAAAGCTATCAAAAGCCTTTTCTAAGTTTACAAATGCCATGAACGTTCTCTTATCTTTCCTTATTCTATCTTCCAAAATCAGCCTAATAATGTTATTGGTTTTACGTCCCTTTTAACTACACTGGCTTTTAGAGACGCCGGGCTGCCGGAATTTTGCCCCGAAGGGGATCTTTAACGTGCCAGTAAATCTACTGACACGGCTCTCTCGCATTTGCGCACCCTCAAATGCCAGCTGACTGCGCCAGGTTTCGAACCTGCAACCTTGGGCTCAGCAAGCGAGAACGTTACCCCTGAGCCACGCAGCCAGACGCCAAAATCAGCCTAAGACTCAGTACAGAAGGGTGAATTTATGCAACCTAACGTGCAGACCTGTTCGACGGGTGGCAGTGAGAAGGGTGAATGTTCCGTGGAATGGAATGGTCCTGAAAACCATCGTCACCGGTGGCGAAACCTGGTGCCTGAGGTACGACCTCGAAGGCAAGCGTCTAAGTATGGAGTATCGAGGTCCAGAGTCACCGAAAAGCCCTGAAGGGCCGGAGGTTTTCGAACATTTCGGACATCTAACGTAATGTGACGACTCAACTGAAGGCTATCCCTCAGGAAGACTATGCCAGGACTTGTACAGCCGTTCTCAGAAGTGCATAACCATCCACGGGGATTACTTTTAAGGATAGTAATGAGAGTAATGACTGTTTCAGGTAAGCCAACAATCCGTTCGTAAAATAGACCCATTCACCGAAATTTTCAGACAGAGGCTGTATTACGGTAGGTGGAAGGAAGGTATAAGACAAATTTTACGAACGCACCTGAAACCGGAAATGATTACGGTACGTGGATCTTTTCATTCGAATTTTTCAGAATTAGTTAGATACTTGAGTTTGACATTATCAGCTGATGTGTGATGTGGCCACGAATACAAGGTATTAGAACGAATCGGACAGCAATTACAGTAATTTTGAGGACTTCATTTTGCATAGATAAGAGAGTTTATCATCAAGAGACAATGAAGCTGAAGGAGCTAAGAACAGTAATGATGCAGATACAAGTGTAGTAAAGCTATGCCTGCTTTCAACGATGGAGATTCCATGGATTCCCTGAACTGATTCATATTTTGTACAGTTTTCCTATGTTCAAATGTTTTTCTAAACGATATAAAAAAGTAAAAAGATCAGCATGTCTTAAAAATGTTCTTAAAACATCACTCAAAGAAATGTACAATAATTATTTCAATGACAGTGGAAGGGTTAAATCAGAAGGATAGTCACCAAAAGCAATTGAAATATCAGAAACAGAACTCGCAAAATCCTAAACAATTTACTGGGCGAAGAGGTTTATGCCTAACAATTTGCGCCGGCAAATGTACGGAGAACTCCAAGCATTTTAGCAAAATCTGAAACCAGGTAAGATTTTAATTTGTTTGAATTACAAGAACATTCATTCATTGGAAGTAGTACATCGTCGAACCTGGTGGGGATGACTCTGGGAGTGAATGGTGCAGACAGTAAGTTGATTGTTTGAAATCAATGCTTAGGAAACGGATGGTTTGACGACAAAGAAATTTACGCGGTTCTTGTTGAAACTGAAGCGAATATCAACAGCAGACCATTACCATATGTTGAAAATTATCCCCAATATCACACATTCATACCTGCACATTTTCTAATTGGATGGCAAAGAAGAAAAACTCCAGGAAACTGCAACATGAATATACTGTACTCGAATACCGTCGTGGTCGGAAGAGAACAAGAGATGGCCAAGGGAGGCCGAAAGAAAGGTGACAGTGAGGAGCCCGGCACAAATACTGTAAGTGGAACAATTATCGGACTCAGCTAGGGTCCCATAGTCGCCAACTCACGTCCCACTAGTCGTGAGTCACTGGGGGAATATGTTGTCATAGCCATGTTGCCTATGTGCATGTGGTTTAATTAAGGGCCATAAGTGGGATATGTAACTTACTTTTTGATTCGCCCTCGTAAATTAAATATACCGGCATATGACGGCCATGGCATCACTTACTCTTATTTCTCTCCATAACAATGGCACAACTCTAGACACAAACACGTTATAACTTCAATCTCAACAGAGAAGTAATACCTCACGGATTTGCACATTTGGCGTACATCATAAACAAGTACTTCCGTGAAGAACTAAATAGCCTATTTTCATATATCCTACTTATATTAATTGCCTCTATCAACATCCAAATTTTCAGTTTGATTGCTGTAGATATTGAGAACCTTCTAAATATTTCGGATGGTCACCATGCTGGTTTCTTTAATATATAGGCCTTAGAGTTATGTACTATTACATGAAGATTATTATGTAGGTGTGTTATTGAAACTTCATTCGCATGATTAGGACGAAGGAAATAAAAACAAGATTTTAAAATTTCGCTCAGCCGCCATCTTGTGGTTATGAAAATAATTTAAATAAATTAGATTCCAGTAGATTAAAATGTATATAAGCATATACCGTACCAAGTTCCAATGCGCTCGGATTGTTAAATCACGAAAAACGCCCATTTGAATATTTAAATTTCGCGTCGCCGCCACGTTGGTTTATGCTCACTAGGTTATTGAACGACCCATTGGTGAACTTATGTTTATAGCCTCTATACACATACAATATTTCAGTTTGATTGCTGCCATAGATTGATAGATATGGAGAACCGTCTAAATATTTCGGATAGTCGCCATGTTGTATTTTAATATATGGAGGCCATACAGTTCTGTACTATTTAATAAGGAGTGTTGTGTACATTTATTATTCAAACGTTGAGTTCGATCGTAGGATTAGAACACAATAAATAAAACTTAATTTTAAAATTTCGCACAGCCGCCATCTTAAGGTCATGTAAACAATCGAACTAAATTATATGTCAGTGTATTGTAATTTATATAGTCATTTGCTGTACCAAGTTTCACTGCGTTCGGATGGTTAAATCGCAAGAAAAGTCTCTTTAAATGTTTCAACTTCGCTTGGCCACCGTGTTCGTTTTGTAGTTAACAGGTTTTTGAAAGTCATATAGGTGAACATTTAGTAGTGCCCTTTATCACCGTACAAAATTCCAGGGTGATATGAGTAATAGTTTCGGAGATATAGAATGCCGGTGAAATATTTTGCACAGCCGCCATGTTGGATTGGTGAGACGTAATAAAATTTGAAGGGCACGGTCGGGGTCGGCCGAAATAGTACTATGACCTTACCGAGTTTCATTGAAATCACTACAGCCTTTTAGAAGTAATTAGGGGGAGGGACACACACACACACACACACACAGACAAAAGGTGATCTCATAAGCCTTTTTTTTTTTTTTTTTCATAAATGAAAATAGGCTAAAAATTGGCAGAGGTTCAGTTTCAAACCCTCACCCTCCCCAAACCTTTTAAACAGGGTCGGAAGTAGCAAAATGTTGGTTTGTGTTCTCAGGCTCTCTAAGAAAATATTTGTTTCTCAGAATTGACTGCAGAAATACGAGTATGTCCAGAATATAGTTGCTACAGGAGCCATTTGGCACGTTTTGTGATACCCAGAATGGTTCATAAACCCTAATTGAGGGTCGGGCTTAATCTCTTTCACACCTTTTACACAGGCCGGAAATGCAGCACAGAAGAGTGTGGAAAATTTTATATTCCCAGACCACCAAGTAAATGGTCTACACAGAGACATACCAGAATTATTGCGGCTCAAATAGCATTTGGAACGTTTATGGCAC
The DNA here is from genome assembly GCA_946902985.2 of Meconema thalassinum. Lineage (NCBI taxonomy): Eukaryota > Metazoa > Arthropoda > Insecta > Orthoptera > Tettigoniidae > Meconema > Meconema thalassinum. The sequence continues at coordinate 200,926,761 of OX336395.1, forward strand.
AAGTGCGGGCGTAAGTAAAGGGAAACTACTGATGTTTTCCACACAGTTCAGCATGTCCAGACTAACACGGGATCCTAAAAGTATATCCTGTCTTTCACTTCGGTTTTATCCTTTACAAAAGACGTTCTCAACATTTTGAGACCTTAATGCCATACCAAGTACTTGAGCAACATTAAATGGAATATATTAGACTAATAATAATAACAAACAAGCGAGCTGCCTACAACGTGGACTAAGGAAGTTAGGAAAGATATAGAAAAGTTGAACATCATAGAGTCTCAAATGCCAGCAGAGAGAAATGAATTTAAGAGTAAAGTGAACAATCTGGGAGGGTTTCAAGATGAAGGGAGACCTAAGAGAAGTGGACGAACTTTGACAGAAAATCAAAGGAAACATGCCAGTGACTGCATGAAGGAAGATTGGAGATAGAGGAAACTCCAGCCAAAGGAAAAGAAAAAGAAATAAAGTTGTTGCGTGATCCTAATTGTAAGAGCATAAACCACACATTCCCTACGGCCAAAATGCAAACTGACCAGCAATGATGTCACGTGTTTTCCTACAGCAACAGTATTTGCAAATCGCACACTTCGTACAATTTCTAAAAGTCAATTTTTTTTTAAGAAATTATAGATATTTATGAAATTAGAGTGCAATTTGTCACTGCTAATGTCGATTCTCTTTCATTTGATTGCTCATTTGTTACGACCGGTCGCTTGTGATCGCCGCAGGAGGGATCTATACTACTGAAATAATATACACGGTGTATCTTAATTATACCGACAAAAAAAAATCAGGCCTGCTCTGCGTGTTATGTAAAAGACGATGCCGCAATCGGATTGGCGGAGAAAATTTTTCCTTTCGAGAAAATGAGGTTACTTTGTTACTTCCGGGCGCGCGATTCAAATCAACGAACTTGCCGTATTTGCTGAGCAAGAGCGCAAGCCGCTGGCCACCGATGTGCTTCAGGCAAGGGAAGGGAGTGTGATAGAAGGCGACAGAGATATGCTGGTGGGAATGCGCAAGTTTCCTCGTTCGCCTCGCGTAGAATTGTCCTTGTCCCTTTCATGCAATATCCAAATTTGTTTACTAAGCGGCCGTAATCGCACACACAGTAATAAAGACATACTTGTCAGTCAGGAAATGTACCCGATAGCTTCTCTTCTCGTCTGTTCGTCTCAATAACTTTCTTTATTTGACATACGTAAAGTTGCCGTTGTAAGATCGTGCATTCATTTACTCACAATATTGTAAATGGTATGAAATACTGAACGAAAGAAACAATACATCCAATGGTTTGATTACAGTAATTGTTCAATTTGCCCCCCTCCAACTTCAATGCACAGTTCGCAGCGGTGTATTAGTAACATTTGGACTGTTCAGGATGTGTGGTGTGTTACGAATGACCTGGAAATCTGCCTGGATTCTTGTTATAATTTCATCTTGTCTTTCTACGGGGTTCGCATACATTAAAGTTATCACGTATTACCCATTTAAGATTTGATTGCCGCTGAGCATGGCTGCACCATCGTTTGTTGATTATTGTAGCGGGAGCCCCGCGGGGGTAAAGAGGACACGGTGATGACACAGTGCAGTCCGCACATAAGTCAAGCAGCAATGAGCGCGCTACCTCTCTTAGAAGCGCAGATAAGTGTCACAGGAGCTCATGTCACCACGGACAGCTACTTGAGCTGAGTCATATCCTACTCGCGCAACTGTACCTGTCAACGAAGCAGAGTGACGTGCAACACAAGTAACGAAGCAGAGTGACGTGTAACACAAGTAACGAAGCAGAGTGACGTGTAACACAAGTAAACAGAGAGTAGTTCCCATCTCGACCGCCGGCAATCAATTCGTGAAAGGGTAATAACTCTACAAGAAAATGTCCATGGGAGTTAAATCGGCCAAGCGCGGAGGCCATTTAACTGGCCCACCACGGCCTACCTATCTTCCTGGATAATGAGCATTTAAGTGTCGTGTGACATGGCGAGCAAAATACGGTGGAGCACCATCATGACACAGCCATATTCGCTGCCAAGTACCCAGGGGAACATCTTCCAATAAACCAAGCAGTGATTCTGCCAAGAAACGGTAGTATTCCTCACCATTCAGACGAGAAGGAAGGACAAACGGTCCAATTAAATAGTCACCAACAATTCCAGCCCAAATATTAACACTAAATCTATGCTGGAATGAGCGAACCACTGTCCCATGAGCGTTTTCATCGACCCAAAAATGCCGATTTCTGGAGTTTGCCACGACTTATCTCGTAAATGTAGCTTCATTCGTGAAATGGAGTGATGACAGGAAGTGAGGAATATTTCCATAGCTGTTTAAGACCCACCTTGCAAATGTTAGGCGTTATGGGTAATCCAGAGGTGTTAGTTCTTGCACTGATTGATATTGATAAGGGTACAATTGCTGGTCCTTCCGTAACCTCCACACCATCATATGAGAAGCTCCAACAAACCTCGCGACAGACCTCGTACTAGTTGAAGGATTATCATGTATTTCTTCTCATGCAGCCTCTTCAAACTCTGGGGTCTGTAGGTGCCAGCGTCGTGCATCTGAGGGACGAAGCTCCCTTCTTCACGCAGTCGCCTGTGAATTGACATGAAGGTTGAATGATGAGGTTGGCGGTGATTAGGGTGCCGGACGCTATAGATCCGTACGGCTTCTTTCCCGTTGTCATTTTCTGCGCCATAAGCTACAGTAGGTGCATATCAGCCATTTCTGCGTTAGTGTACCGAAACAGAGCCATTCTCACCAATTTATGCCGCAAAAGTAGTAGCCAATGTGTGTAGAACAAACTGTACACTGCCCACTGGGGCCGAGTAGCGAGTGCGTACAGGACAGCTGCACAGAAAAAAAAAAAAAAACTTTTGTTCCAAAAACTGTACTATGGTTGGCGTTTTTGTAAATCGTTAGAATAGCACAAAAAAAGCTTAACTCTGAATTTTAGAATAATTTGCACGATCATTTTGTCGAAAAACTCAAAAAAACATTGAAAAGTGTTTTTCTCTGAATCGACGCATTTTAAAGAACAGTTTTTAAACAAAAAATGTAGAGGACATTGTCACCTACAATTCGTCTCATTGAGGTCATGTCATACGTTTTGAAATGCAGAAGCTAGGTGGCGCGAAAGTTCTAAAAAAAACGTGTTTTTTCACTTTTTGTCATAGAAAAAATGTTTTGTTCACAAAGAGCGAATCAGAAATTTGTTTGTCTCAAAATTATCTACAACATTTATTGAAACATTTTTTTCCCCGCCTTGCCGTTCCAAAGTTATAGTCAGCCGAAGTGTGAAATTGTACTATTCTGATGGCACAAAGGTTAATATGTGTACAGTTATGATTGATACGTTGCGATTGAAATAGATATGATTGTTGCAGCTAATTAACAAACACAGCCCGCGTCCTGTTTGACCGAGTCTAGGGCAGCTGTCCGACACCGTCCCTGTCTAAATTATGCCCACCGCTCTCTCCGCAGTAACAATAGTAGCCTTGACTACGCAGCGTTGCATTTGCTGCGCTATAACTTTGGAACGGTAAGTCAGAGGAAACAAACGTTTAAATAAATGTTGCAGACAATTTTGAGAGGAACAAATTTCTGATTCACTCTTTTGTGAATAAACGATTTTTTCTAGGACAAAAAGTGAAAAAACACTTGTTTGGAAACTTTGGCGCCACCTAGCTTCTGCATTTCAAAACGTATGTCATGACCTCAATGAGACGAATTGTAGGTGACAATGTCCTCTACATATTTTGTTTAAAGAACTTTTCTTTAAAATACGTCGACTCAGAGAAAAACGCTTTTTTTTTAGTTTTCCGACAAAATGATCTTGCAAATTATTCTAAAATTCAGAGTTAAGCTTTTTTTGTGCTTTTCTAACTATTTACAAAAAGCCAACCATAGCACAGTTTTTGGAACAAAACCATTCCAGCTGTACTGTACTACCAGCATATCTCTGTCTCCGTCTATCATTCCTTCCATTGCCTGAAGCACAGCAGTCGCTAGCGGCATGCACTCCGGCTCAGCAAATACGGCGAGCTCATCAATTTGAATCGCGCGCCCGGGAGTAACAAAGTAACCTCATTTTCTCGAAGGGAAAATGTTTCTCCGCCAATCAGATTGCGGCATCGTCTTTTACATAACACGCAGAGCGTCCCTGATTTTTCTGTCGGTATAATCATGATACACCCTGTATATGACTAGCGGACCCGTGCGAGAAATCTCTCGTGTTCATGAACCACACTTCCCCGGCGTCCCTACGGCCAAAATGCGAACTGAACAGCAATGCTGTCACGTAGTTTCCTACAGCAACAGTATTTACAAATCGCACGCTTCTTACAAAAATTTATATTTATGAAATTAGAATGCAATTCGTCACTGCTAATGTCATTTGTGAGCTGAGTCCATTGATTGACAGCTTAGCTGTAACACTCATCGATTACTCGATATTTATGAAATTATACGTTTTGAGTAAGTTACTCATTCTTTTGATTTACTGTTTCTGAAATCTATGCAAAATGATAAAGGAAAACCTCAGAATGTTAAAATGACATGAAACAGGCGTCACAGCAGCCAACATGTGAAGTGGACAGCAATTATGGAGCGTATTTTCCTACAGAAACAGTATCTGCAAATCGCACACTTCATACATTTTCTTTAAAGTCATTTTTTAAAGAAATTATAGATATTTATGAAATTAGAGTGCAATTCGTCACTGCTAATGTCTATTCTCTTTCATTTAAATGCTCATTTGTCACGATCGGTCGCTTGTGAGCGCCGCAGAAGGGGTCAATACTACTGAAATAATATACAGGGTGTCGCAAAATTACGTCGACAAACTGAAACTAGAGGTTCCGGCCCTTATCTGAAGCAACTTGAGAAAGGTCACTTATGGCCGGAAACGAACCGTTAAAAATCTGTGCGACGTTACATTTTTAACGAGGCAAATCGTCAACACTTCGACGGGAAAGTGCGACTTCTTATAATGTTTCCGTTCCGTACCAGCCGCGGAGGAATGCCACCACTTCCCGTCTGGCGAACTAGCTCGCTGGTATCGTGAACGGCACGGCGTATTCCTTGAAACTAGTCATTTGGTAGCGGTTCGAATCAGAGCCAGGGCATGTGTTTTCTTACTGCTATTTTCTTAATAAAATGCGAAGACATTCGCCATTAAAATCCGTATTGATAGAAGTTAATCAACTATTCAACTAATACGCCATATCAATACTCAATTTATAAGTTATATAATTCTATATAAATAGGACATGTTTCGGTCTTCAATGAGGTCATCTTCAGCTAAACAAGAAATTATTTAAGAATTAAGTTAAACTATTATGAATTACTTAAATCTAATAACAAAAGAAATATTAATGTTAAAATTGAATAAATTGAATCACTATTAAAATGGATGTCCTTACAAATCAAGAAAAATGACAAGTATTTTATTTTCATTTTTAAAATTTAATTTGTAAGGATATCCATTTTAACTTAATAGTGATTCATTTTATTCAATTTTAACATTAATATTTCTTTTGTTTTAGATTTAAGTAATGTTATAATAGTTTGACTTAATTCTTAATTAATTTCTTGTTTAGCTGAAGATGGCCTCATTGAAGGCCGAAACATGTCCTATTGGCGTATTAGTAGAATAGTTGATTTGCTATTTTCTTACCACTGGGTTAGTTCGCCAGACGGGAGAACGATATCCTACTTCCTGAAGCTAAGAGTGTAACGTTTCGCGGCTAGTGCACAGCTTGCCCCATACTTGGGTGACATGTTGTAACGTTTCATAGCTCGTGATAGAAAATGAGTGCAGTAAATAGCTCGGTTAATAGGGCGCCAATCTCCAACAGACGGTTGTGAGATAAATTTATATTTATTAAATTGAGATTCTTTACTTTCGGGGGAGGGGCAACAAAGGCTAGCTGTAAAACACCTTATTCTATTTATTTTGACCTCTGGGAAGTCTAGCATGGGGTAAATCTTGACAGAAAGTCATAGATTGAAAAAATAATTTATTAAGAACACAGGATGAGATGAATGACGTCTTGCGACCTTTCAAACAGATAAAAATAAAAAGGGGAAGTTATTTCTTTAAATTATTGAAGTTAATAGTATTTACGTCCGACTTGCAATTGACAAATATGCATGAGCTCACCGGGTTGTAGATCTTCCTGGGCGATGTTGGCGGACGTATCTCGTTCCTGAAGTAGACATCTCGCGTAGTCTTCCATGGTTCCAATTACCAATCCTACCTGATAAATCTATCTGCCCACTAATTGCACAGATACTGTCGCCTAGCTGAGTGAATAGAATGGTTTCACTCGTCTTCGATATTCAGCGCAATGCTGGAAATATCCTAGCTAGATCTCCACTGAGTTTACTAGTTGAACTTTATGAAATATTGTATTTGAATCTCAACAAGTGAGGTCCAACTTTAGAATTTGATGTGCTTTCAAGTGAAAACATAATAATATTCTTCCTCTCCATACAGCTCTGTCCCGGCTTATATATGGCAATTATATCTCCCACCAGCAGTAGGGGATCTGCCAATTGCAATATCAAGGTATTGTCCACAGAAAGTGACGCTCCTTCCTTATTGGCCGAAGTAAGTCCTTAATCAAGCACCAAGTGGCTATATTGGGGTGAAGGTCTCTCCCCCAATGACACACTTCCATATTGGTGTCATGTAGCGGTATCTTCCTTAAAAAAATCACAATGTTGCAGTTTTCTCGTCGTAAAACAATTTATTCTAAAAAGCTGTAGGGTCCATTGTTCCGACATCTTTTAGAATTAGCCTGTTGGCTACCGAGGGTCACTCCTGGTTGTGGCTCCATTTCCATTCTTCCTGCCTCTTCATAAGCGGTTTTATGACGGTTCAAGCGGTATCTATTGTCAGTTGTTAGTTCCACAAGTGAGCTCAAGAAATATATTTATTGGGGGAGGGGTTGTAAATTTACAGTTTGAAATCTCGGGTCGACGTCTAATTACAAGAATGGATGAAAATGAACATATGATTTTATATTACCCTTAAACACAATAAATATATACATGCACTATCGTTGCAATTGAACATCAATATAGTACTCTTAGTTCAATTGTTTTGGGTGTGGTGTACAAACACCACAAGAGTACCAGACTGCATGTATTGAATCACAATACCTGTCTTGAAAGTAGAATTGTAATATAGCCTAATTCTTGATACTACAACGCAATACAGCAATACACGCAGTGTGCATCGTGGTAATTTATATACATTTTTTTAAACTTTATTTTGCAAAGAAAGAATCTGAAGAATTTGGCGGGAACGATATGAAATGGTCGCCGGTGGGATCCTATTGGCTGGAGTTTGACAGCTAGCACAGCACGTAGCCATCGCGTGTTCATTCCTTCTGATGATGATGATGGCGATGATGATATGGACAGTTGAGGAATGTAGGGTGTCGAGCTGTTGCCAAGTGACTGAAGATGATGTATTTATTAGTGTCTGTTCGCTTGCGGCAATCGATAATAGAACATAAGTGGTTTAATTTCTATTGTTCCTTGTCATACCTTAGCGTTCAAATATTACCGCCTGTCAGCCAATACAACACGACAATACAAAAACATACCAACAATTACCCAGAGAGTGGCATGTTTGAGTGCTCAGTGCTAAATATTAATTCACTTTATAACTTGTGTCTTATCACGAAAGCTATTATTAAAAGTTCTTGGCACACAGAATGCGGGCTGCGTTCACGTTCTGCGTTCTCCGTCCGCAGCGAGCTGGACGCATATCAGTGTTACTTTATTGTAGCCTATCATCTCCGACAAACACACACCGGTCTGCGAGAACGATCTCAACCAGGACGTAACGGACAGCGATCAGTTGAGTTTCGAGTCTATTGCCCGCACGTTGAGTAGCGCCCTTCCTTGAAATGGACATTGAAAAACTCATTGAAGAGGTGAGAAGCTACCCATTTTCGTATAATCGAGGACTTTTTGTGAGTTTCTTTATGGTCAGTTCCAGTAGATTATATAGTTCTTCGAAACACTCATGGGATATTCGAAAGCAAATTAAAAATCTATCTTCAAAACTCTCTAATTCTCGAAACAATGTGTGTTATTCACCTAATTGTTCTAGTTGTAAATTTATTTCGTGGACCCACTTCCGCCTTTTGACCATTTTCATGAGAACAAATAACGCTAACATTCCCTCTTTATCAGAAGAACACCTCATATTTCTATATGTTTCTCTTCTGCCCGCCTTATTAGTAACTGCCCGCACGCCCTACCATTCCGTAATGTGTGTGACAATCCCAGATCGCAGCCCGCCTGAGTTTCACGACGTCCTGCCCGTAACCGCAGCCCGCATTCTCTGTGCCAAGGCCTGAGAGGCCTAAAAGTGATGGTGCTACCTGTCGTTTCACGTCAACTATACTGTGAAATACTGTACCTCAACCCAGACTTCTTTCATCTTGAGAGATAAACTGATAATACCTGCGTGTTGATACCAGTAGCGAAGCCAAGATCGACCAATGGGAGGGGTTATAGTAACTGAATGATAACCATAATTCGGGGAATTGCAGGACACAGTAATATGAAGTAATATCTCACACTCAAATTTTTAACAACGGCCTCCAAATTAGTGTTAATATATTCATAGACTTTTCCAAGTCATTATTATTATTATTTTCAATTCAAACTAGATTATACAACTTCCCTCTCGCTTAGAAAGAAAGAAAGAAAGAAAGAAAGAAAGAAAGGAAGATAGCTAATTGCCCCGCTAGGTGGGATTTAAAATTACCGGTGGCTAGGCTCAGTTTGAAGAGAAAAAAAAGCTATATTTAACGGGGAATAGCTAGGACATAGTTATGTATGCACTGTCAAGAAGACGTGTGTAGCCTCAATGGAGAGCCGGATAGAAAGTTGACAATACATCACCAAGCAGACACAAATCACAATCATACCGATTTCCCACAAAACATGAGGTATAGAATCATCAGCAAGTGTTATTACTTAATTTAAAAATAGTACATTATGCAACGAGCCTATAATGACAATTACAATTATAGGCGAGTTGTTAGTTAGTTGGTTAGTTAGTTATTGTTGTTGTTTTAGGGGGCGGAACTACGCGCTTATCCGCCCCTATAGGCGAGTTGCATACGACTGTTTATGTTCGACGATAATTATAACTCTTTTATGTTCGAACATAAATATTCATAAATATCTGTCGAGATTTCGCCAGTTTTATGTACTGAACAGAGCGCATAGGACGCAGAGAATACCATGGCCTCTTGGAATACCACACTATGACACTAGCCACGCAGTGAAATTTAAAATAGGAGGCCGTGGAAGTCAGCACAGGTGCAAGGCTATCCTCACCTAATTGGTCACACAAATGTTTCTTGAGCTCTGATTGGTGGGAGAAACTGTATCATAATGAAAACTTGTTCTATAATGAGCCTTATTATAGTACAGTTTTCTGAGATATAATATTTACATTTCGCCAGGGTCGAACATTATTATCATGTCCTGTTTTTTTAAATTTATTTTTTACAATTTCCAGAAGGAAATTTGTCGTATTTCTTAATTTATTTGTTTATTTTTCTATTTGTATGTACTCGGCGATGACTACTGTCGACCAAAATATTATGTGCACTCGAGTTTGAAGGTTGTTTGTGAAGTAACCAATAGACCTACATAAAATCCAATAACATCGTCATTTTCATCGTTCTTTTGTACGTTAGGCCTAGTTCATGTAGGTTTGGAATTTTTAATTTATATTTTAATATTTTTTATCGCAGTTGAAACACAAAAAGTGCCCGTTTTTAAGCATGTTTCAACCATGCATCACATTTAAGAATTATTACCTCACAATCCCGTCATCAAATCGAATCCAAATTTTAACACAATATGCATTGGAATGTTGTGTAACTGGTTTATTAATTTCAAAATTTTGTGTGTTCAAGAACGAAAGTTGTTATCATATTTGTAAGGTAACTTTTTCTCGGCTCGGGGTCGTTGGAAAATGAAGTTCTTGATTGCGTTGTAATCCTTATACATCAAAAGGTTATGCTGTATGACTGTGAAATACGTAAATTAATTCACTTATTTTATATCGGTTTGTATTTGTACGGGGAATTAAGACATGGTTCACCAGCCAGCCACTCCGGGAAGTGCTGTACAGCGTTGCTGATATGGAGCCCATCACTTCCGAGCGAGGCACGCAATGACGCGTGATGGAGCCCATCATGAACCTACATGAACTAACGTAAAATAGAACGACGAAAATGATGATGTTATTGGATTTTATGTAGGTCTATTGGTTACTTCACAAACAACCTTCAAACTCGAGTACACATAATATTTTGGTCGACAGTAAATTTCGACTTTTAAAATATTGCCTATAATAAGTAATGTCCGAAGTGTACTGTAGCTCCGCATATTATTCAAATTAGCTGATTTATAGCAACAATAAACACTTGGCAACATAGCTCAGCTGTTCCAAGCTCCCGCCATATCCTTCGCGTTTTTACTTTCGAAATACAGAGTATGCGCCATGGCTACGTGGCCAACAATGCTTGAGAGTACCCGAGCGCCCATCGTCCTCCTACGAGTACACACTTATTTCAACAAGAATTAAGTTACTCAACAGCAATGCCGCTAATTATAGTAAACGATGGGATTTACAACAAGGTTGAGTCTTTGCCTGTAATATTCCAGTGGTACAGTGCGCTAAATTATGGGAACGTGCAAAACAAGAATATAGGCCACAAGAAAATGCCAATTGTACTTTTAATTGTTGATCTATCAAAATTATTCACTTCATAATTATTGAAACAAAGGATACCTTAGCATGCTTTCAATAATAATTGGCCTGGAATGCCGACTAAAACTCTTATAGAAATATGATTTAGGTGTCCTCATTTGAGGACGCTGGGCGTAAATGGGTATGAAAAAAGTTTGTTGATGAAAGCAAAGTTCATAACCTTAAGTTTGCATGTGAACAGTTAATAATCTTTTACTCGGGGCATCATTACATTAGACTTTACGTTTAAGGGCCACGCTGGAGATACCTAGCGGCCCGAAGAGAAATCACTCTAACCAGCCAATCACATCGATATTGCAACATCACGAACCAAATTCAATTTTTCGTGATATATCGATATGAATGGCTGCCTATAATTGACTGGTTGGAATGGTTTCACTTCTAACCGCTAGGTAGCTCAAGCGTAGCACTTAAACATCTAGTGCTAGTCGAAAGTAAAGATGCCCAAGTAAAAGTGTTGTTCACAAGAATCATAATACATCTACAGATTTGATTATTTTATGCTGTATTTTATTTTCATTATCACTACACACATACAGGTACTTGAGCTAACACACTGCATAAAATTCGTTCGAACTACAAAACTATTCCAGCTATAGAACAAGCGGATGACAGCTTCCAGTTGAACATTATTTGAAGCCTTATTTCGATTACACCGGCCGCTACAGTCTATGTGGTGCAAACCTTACAGTCTTCGTACTAATATCATTCACCATTTTCTTCCTGTAAGAAACATAAATGAAAAACTCTTCACATTTATTAAGAAGATAGTTATTAAAACTCTGCAATTTTTCTCAGTTTTAATTCCTTGGCCGTAATATACCATACTTTTAAGAAAGTTATTATAACAAATAGTTTGCAATCTCTAGGTTTCCAAGTGGCATGTGTTGTAACTGACAAGAATGCACTCAACAGAAGAGCAATGTCCTACTTCGCTTCCCCACCTTAGCTATCTAAACACCCTTATGATGACGCCCAACCCCTGCTTTTATGTTTTAGAATCTATTCACACACTGAAATGTATTCGCAATAATTGAATAAACCAAAAATATGTTATCGGACCTCATGTACCCTTCATTTAATCCTTATCCATAAAACACAGAATTGACTGTGGCCAAGTTCTCACATGTTAAAAAACCGCATGATATCGAGAGTATTCAGATTGTGAAATATGCCAACAAATTAGATTTTTAGTCTCTGTTCCCAACTAACTTTGAACGCCAAAATGAAAAGCTTGTGCTTAATGTATTCTATGTGATGACTGTTCAAAGTTTACTTGCCCTTGGGCAAGATTAATCTACAATAGTTTTCAAACTATTGCTGAATTCATCAGATTAATATTATTGGTACATGGTGGAGCATCGTAAATGTAAGATCACCAGGTAGGGCTGTTCGCTTCAAGGATATAATGCAGAATGCACTGCAAGAATTAACTAAGTATTGCACCCAAAATTGAATTTTAAATATGTGTTGCCCGTTAAGATTTAGACAGATGCTCTAGATCAGTGGTTCTTAACCGGTGGTCCGCGAGTGTCTCGGGAGTGGTCCGCGGGAGAAAAGGGTCCACCAGCACGTATAACAAAGTGGACAAAATAATGGGGATTTCGAAAACGATGTGGGTTGAACGAGAATCGTCCGAATGTATTCGCGGCGATGACTATCGGATTTTGAATTGAAATATATTTAAAATAAGTGTTATTGAGGAAGGATTACAACTAATTAAGTGTATTGGGGGGGGGGAGGGGGAGGGAGGGGGGGGGGGGTCCGTACATGATCAATTTCAGGGTGAATGGTCCGCAGACTTCTACGGGTTCAGAACCACTGCTCTAGATGCACGATTTGGAAAGCACAGAACAACGGCAGGATCCCAGTATTTGATTTCATTGCGACAGGTGTTTGAAATTGAATCGAAGATAAGGATTCAGACCTTGATGCCTGAAAATTTCATCTAGTGCATCTGGTTAAGTTGAAATAGATTTCGACGTGCTAATAAATGATTGATACTTTCATGACAACATCACCAACCTCTGAACTTAATACGGATTACAGTTTGGACCATATTTTATCTGTTCAGGATTTGTAATATCATGGCATGTGGAGTTGAAAAGTGGAGTATTTATCTTCCATATCTTTCCATATTTGGAAGTTAAGCACGTATGTTCCATATTGTTAGTCATTAAAATCAATATAGTCCACATTTCGGCTAGAAAGTATTAAATTCTTGTAAATTAACAGGTCCTGTCAATAATGGAGAAACAAGTTAAAGATCTATGTTTATTTTTTTATCGTGGTAACTTACAGGTAAAGTGTTACAGATGTGGCAAAAATAAAAGTGGACACTATACAGGGTCTTTCATATAAAGTAAGAACGGCAAGCGGCAGTTTTGTTATTCGCTGCTGCGGTGGCCTTGGCCGAGCTTGTGGCTCGCCATGGCCCCCTGCTGTACTATTGAAAGCGCGCGCAAGAGATTGACATACCAAACTGATTTCACTACTAAATGTTTGCCTGTTTTATTCGCATGTCTCAACATAATCGCCAAAACAATTGAAACATTTGCCGTATCGTTACACCAGCTTTTCAATGGCCTCGGCAAAATATTCTGCCGCCACTGAGGTGGGTACGTCTGCACAGCCTCCTGAAGGTTTCATTCTTTGGCGAGTTGCCGCCCAATCATACCTTCAATTCTCAAAAAAGGTGAAAATCATCCAGTGCTGGTTTGGACTAAACGGCAGATGGTCCAAAACTTCACACTTGAATTATTTGTAAATGCCTATCGTAACGTTGATACAGTGTGGTCGTGAATGATTTTCACTTTTTTTTTCTTCTCGAGAATTGAAGGTATGATTGGGCTGCAACTCGCCAAAATTGGAAAACTTCAGGAGGCTGTCCAGACGTGCCCACCTCAGTGGCGGGGGAACAGCCGAGGGCATTGGAAAGCTGGTGTAACAATACGACAAATGTTTCAATCGTTTGGGCGATTATGTTGAGACATAACGATTTAAAAAGCAAACATTTAGTAGTAAAATCAGTTTGGTATGTCAATCTCTTATTTTTATACAGTCCATCGGAACTGAAAAAAAAAACCACAGCCCTCGTATGTACTATGTGCGCGCTTTTAATAGTAAAACAGGGGGCCATGGCGAGCCACAAGCTTGGCCAAGACCGCCGCAGCAGCGAACAACAAAACTGCCGCTTGCCGTTCTTACTTTATATGAAAGGTCCTGTATTTTCAAAGAATCCTGGATATGAAGCAATGAGAAAGGTTGCTACAATTTTGTGTGAAGATTTAAGTGTAAAGTTAACGTTGGATTTAACCCCAGCAGGAATTGTGTAGTTCAAATATGCCCCCATTGCCTCTTTTGATGCTGGACGTAGTTTCAGTCAATATAAATCTGTCCTTAAGAGACAACAGGAGAACATTCACTTTCCAGCAGTAATATTTTGTAATCCATTGTTTTGGTAACAGAGAATAAAAGATTGAGTATTTTTCAAAGATCATACTGATATTAAATTGATAAGTGCAACGTTGTTTCAATTAGATCTACTTTGTTTAGCTTCTTTGAATTTGGATATTAAAATAGAAATTATAGCTTTTTGTAATTTTAAGTCCATGTATAATTCCATATCTCAATAAAAAATAACTAAATATACCGTATATGTACATACAGTACTCCCTCTATAATCCGGCATCTCAGCTCTCCGGCACTCCCAGTAATCCGGCGTTTTGTATTCGAGTACGAGCTCAACACTTGATTTGATAATGCGTCCCCAATACTGTACAAAGTTTCCCACGCAGCGACGAGACTAGTGTCTGAGTAAACAATGCATTGGCGCCAAGAGCAATGACTCACGCACGCCACGCCCCTCCCCCCTCTCAGGTGCTTAGTGTAGGACAGTTGTACTCTAGTAGTGTTGTGAAGATGACGAAAAGACCAGTTTATGACAGAAGATGACAGCATAGAGGAAGTGGCAAGAGAGGAAGAGGACGAGGAACAGGTCGAAGGAGAAGTGACAGCGGCTATACATTCAATCTCTCACGATGCGGCCATCGCCTCGTTTGCCACAACAATTGCCTCGGCGGAGGAAAATGGCGTCTCTGCTAACGATGTCTTAGTTTTAAGAAGGTTACAGGAACATGTTCTCAAAGTGTCTCTCAACCGTAAAAAGCAAAAGACAATTGATGCATATTTCCAGCCGTCTACTTCCAAGGAATAACGTGAGTTATATGATGTATTTTCGTACTTTTTTGCTTTGTATAGTACAATGTAATTAAAACTGATTTTCAAATGATATCTGCGTTTTTCTCGATATTTTCCAGTAATCCGGCGTTTTCGGTAATCCGGCAGTGCTCTGGTCCGATATCAGCCGGATTACCGAGAGAGTACTGTATTTAATTAATTATTAGCACATAATAAATCCGTTCCCTGGACATTACAAAACAGAAATACATAACATGCAGCTTTTACCATGTAATTGATGGACATTTTAACTCTCTCTTGGTCCATCTAAGATGAAGTAGTAGTGAATTGATTTTAGAGTCTAGGCACACTATGGTCATTAGCCCCTTGTATAGGTCTCTCACTTTCCTCGTTAACAACGGGCTACTCAAACGTTAGGCAGTACAGCGCGCCGACAATAACCATTGTTCGCTGCTGACCAACAGCCGATGGTTCTTGAGCAATAACATACTTGCTCTTGGACTCCACGTGGAGTCAAAAGTCCGGTGGTGACTGCAGGCTCACTTGTCAGGTCTCCAGTGTTGCACCGTTGCACGCAGTTCTGTCCAGTCTCGCTGCTTGCTCTCAGTGGCTGTGGTGTAGAGTTGACAACCAGATGTCTACCAAAATCAACTAACAGATTTCCCTGACAATTCCCCCGATTTTTCCAGGATAAAACATAAAATTCCCTGATTAACAGTAGCGGCCTTAATAAATATATAAAACAGAGTTTGTACTTAAAGAGCACTGCAAAAAGTACTTGAACAATAAAGGGTAGCATGACAAAGTTGAAAAGAAAAAACAGAAGAATATATTTTTCTAAATTTTTCATCCAGAAACACTTTTTACTGTATTGAATTTAGCTCGTCAATAGTAATGCTCTAAAAATCATACAGTTACACATTTATATACAAATACACGGTCTACATATGTAATTTGTGTCCTCTATCTTGCAAGAAATGAGAAATGAGAGCTTAATGATTTAACGTCAGTACGAACATACATCTACAAAAAACATCACAAGAATATACTTTTACCCCATCAAAATTAAATGCTTAATTTCCAATTATTCAAGGTTGGGCCTAGTAAAACTAAAATTCCCTGGGTGTCATTAAAATACCCTGATAATTCCCTGAGTTTTCCAGGATTTAAAAATTCCCAGAGTATCCCCTGCTTTCCAGAGTAGTAGACAAACTGTAGCAACGCTATGCCTCGATCTGGGAAAGCCCTGGCTCCATGCAGACATGGAATGTAAACATGGCCGTCCAGCGAGCCGGTC
Source organism: Meconema thalassinum (assembly GCA_946902985.2). Classification (NCBI taxonomy): domain Eukaryota; kingdom Metazoa; phylum Arthropoda; class Insecta; order Orthoptera; family Tettigoniidae; genus Meconema; species Meconema thalassinum. The sequence continues at coordinate 200,943,077 of OX336395.1, forward strand.
GTTAATGAGAAAAGTGAGAGAACTATAGGCTACTGTACTTGGGCGTAACTGTAATTATTGGGGGGTAATTCCCCCTGGAAGAGAAGATTGAAGGTTACCTCCCGAATCTTTTCCTTCTGAACATCAGCAGTGGTGATGTTGGTGTCGGAAGTCTCTAGGTTCTCTTCAGTAAGGTTGTTCTTGTAGACCATGATTGACATGCTCACGTTTGTCTGCTATAAAAAAGCCTTGCGAGTAGGAATTATTTTTACATTTAAACTTATTATTATTGTTCTGTAATTCATTTTAAGGGCCATAAACGTTTAGAATTAATATATTCAACAATGAATTTCTTACATAACAAAACGCCCTGGGAAAACATCTTATAAACAAACACAATAAATACAGGGTGAGAGTGTTGCTGCTGCCGGATAACCAGCCAAGTACACATTTGGTTGCCGTTATCCAAGCCAGCTCGGGTAGCTGCCTTTGCCCTGCTTACATTTGCGCAAGGGCCCAAGTTGACTTGGCTAACTGTGACCACGCATGGTTTTGGCTAGCCGGCAGGCATGCTCCAGCCAAATACTCATTCTGCAATAAATACGTGATAAATACCGCGCTGACTTGAAACTAAATACAGTGAGATTTTTTTGCTGGAGCGGGACCGGCGGCCGACTGCCAGGCGCGCGCGCCTTCCACCAGATAATCGAGCTCGGTACGCAGGGTTGCCCGAGGTGGAGGCGAGCTAACCAGGGTCATTAAAGTCATTAAGTCACTAAACTTTCATCAACGAGGGTGTGTAGTGTCAGTGCACAGATAAGAAGGTAACATAAACAACAGCTGCAAGATTCAATTAAAGAAGCACAGATATTTCTTTTATTTCTTGGGAATCTGGATGACCTCACGCCACCAGCTAAAGGCTAGAACTTATCTTTTCACAGAAGGTACTAAAATTTCTCCTTCAGCTGACAAACAGTAACTTTGAAAGTTACATTGTTACATTATGTAGGTACTCCTGCACCCGCCTGCGTGTATACTGTAATTAATCGAAGCACGGACCTAGGCCGTTTGATGTCAAACTTGTGGGTTAATTTAAAATACAAAGTGTACATATCAATTGCCCGTACTCTAGTGGAGCTGGAGAACAATATACGGCAGCAGATATCCCTCACAACAGAAGGGAATCACAACGTATATACGCTAATTTATTTACAAGGTACAACGCCTGTCAGTCAGCTGAAGAACACTCTCAGCATCTCTTGTGGATAGGTAAGTTCTTTAATCATGATTTGCTGGTGAATTTACCATTAATTAATGTACTTTGTTACGGTTTCCACCTACGCGCAATCCGCGGTGCGAGCTCGATTGGCTGCGGAAGACGCGCGCGCCCGGCAGCCGGCAACCGGCCGTCGGCCCCGCTCAAGCAAAAGAATCACCCTGTACAATGGCGTTAAGCTTCCACCCGACAGCACTAATATATATTACAATACAACACGTTTCGGACAAACTCTTGTTTTTCTTCAGCCTCTACAACAGAATATCGGAATTTAAAACGCCCTAAAAATACTAGCATAAACATTTGTGGCATTTGAGGGCGCGCAAATGCGAGGGAGCCGTGTTAGTAGATTTACTGGCACATTAAAGATCCCCTTCGGGGCAAAATTCCGGCACCCCGGCGTCTCTAAAAGCCAGAGTAGTATTAAACATTTGTGGCATCAAAATGCAACGAGCCTATAATGGCTATAATTAAGACACGAGTATTTTTATAAAACGAGCGTATGCGAGTTTTATAATTTCCATACGAGTGTCTTAATTACCATTATAGGCGAGTTGCATACGACTGTTTATGTTCGACGATAATTATAACTTTATTATATGTTTTAACATAAATATTCATAAATATCTGTTGAGAGTCAGCTACTGGAATTTTGTGATCGCAGAGCGAGCGTTGGGTGTTATATCTCTGTCTTTCAAGATCTTTGAACGACCGACGCATGCGCTCTGTGTGCTTGCAATGCCATACGCAACGCAAGCCTTATGTTTACATCTGCCATCCCTCAGTAATATTGTCACCGGTGTCATTTGAAGACAATGCGCTGTGTAGAAATTAGTGTTGGTGATTTTAAGGTACAGTGCTATTTCTTGTCTCATATTCGCCAGTTTATTTACGCGAACATATGGACGGTGGGTATTCCATGTCGGTAATTTATTATAGTTCGATGTTGTGTTTATGTCCGACATGTTGGATTTTGAGCGCATGCGCGAAGTTATCGTTACCTAATTGGTCAATGAACGAGCTGGAGAAACTGTATCATAATGGAAAACAGTGTTATAATGACCATCATTATGATACAGTTATCTGACACATAATAGTGAGGGTCGAACATAATAGTACATTATGCAACGAGCCTATAATGGCTATAATTAAGACAAGAGTATTTTTTATAAAACGAGCGTATGCGAGTTTTATAATTTCCATACGAGTGTCTTAATTACCATTATAGGCGAGTTGCATACGACTGTTTATGTTCGACGATAATTATAACTTTATTATATGTTTTAACATAAATATTCATAAATATATGTTGAGAGTCTGCTACTTGAATTTTGTGATCGCAGAGCGAGCGTTGGGTGTTATATCTCTGTCTTTCAAGATCTCTGGACGACCGACGCATGCGCTCTGTGTGCTTGCAATGCCATATGCAGGCCATATGTTTACATCTGCCGCCCCTCAGTAATGTTGTCACTGGAGTTGTTTGAAAACAATGCAGTGTGTAGAAATTATATTAAGGTACAGTGCTATTTGTTGTCTCATATTCGCCAGTTTATTTACGCGAACATATGGACGGTGCGTATTCCATGTCGGTAATTTATTATAGTTCGATGTTGTGTTTATGTCCGACATGTTGGATTTTGAGCGCACGCGTGAAGGTATCGTTACCCAATTGGTCAATGAACGAGCTCTGATTGGCTGGAGAAACTGTACCATAATGAAAAAGAGTGTTATAATGACCATCATTATGATACAGTTTTCTGACACATAATAGTGAGGGTCGAACATAAACATTTTTAAGCAACTCTTTTTGATTTGACAATTGTACATGTTAGTTAGTTAGTTAGTTAGTTATTTATTGTTTTTTGTTTTAAGGGGCGGAACTACGAGGTCATCTGCCCCTTAATTGTACATGAATGGTCAGTGAATATTTTCAACATCATCATGAGTATTTTAGTCTTTCAACTGGTTTTCCCCTACAGTGAGTTTTCTCCATTCCGCTCGGTCCTGTGCCGTTGATTGCTATGGATTTTAGTGTGCTGAAGTTGAAAATGACAATTCAACTTTTCGATTAACTCAGGTTTGGAAGCTATTGAAACTTTTATGTTCTTCATACATTATAATGGGCCAAAAATTGTTGGGGTTATTAGCACATCTGCGGGGCATTATTACAGAAGTTTTGATTCCACACAGTAACTCAAAAACTCGCGCCACAATACACAATTCTTTATTCGTGGTTGTATGAAATATTGTCCTGGATTTTGGTGTATTTTCTAGGAACCGCTCACTAAAGAATATATACATGTTGATCGCACAGCCAACCGCATAAACAACGTCCCATCAATCTCTTTATAAATTCGGTTATCACACTATACATTTGCAGAGGCTGTAGTGTTTGATAATCAAGAATGAGAGCTTCAAAATGAGGCCAAGTTTCCTGCTGTACGTTTATACTGGGCTGAGAAAAAGTTACTTTAGAAAAGTTATAAGAACTATTATTGAATACTTGAAAAGAATTGAAACTTCAGAATTACACTACCAATACTCGTGGCTATAACATATAAAATTTTCGTTAAGTTACCCTCAGATAAGTAGTTTTCCATGTACATATTTTTAAGTGAGCGGTTCCTAGAAACGACGCCAAAACCTGGGACAATTTTTCATACAATCACGAATAAAAAATAATTACGCCTAATGAATTTGAAAATAATTGCCTTAGTTATTTATGTATGTATTTATTTACATAGTTTACGCCCACATTGGAGCACATAAATCAAACCAAATCCATTTAAGTCATCTACGGATTGAGAGAGAATTTAGCTGTCATCTTCTTCCTCTTTCAAAACCTCTTCATTCTAGCTGACCTGGATGCCCTTTCCTCATCAGATATGATTAATTTTTAGTCTAAGTCTTGTGTGTTTGTACTTCAGAATCCTTTTCTTTTCCTTTCTATTATATATTCAATTTGTCTTATTCAACTCTTCTAAATCATTTTGAACGTCTTTGAACAAATTATTTTTTGTTTTACTTTTCCAAAAATAGTTAAATAGTTGTTCTAGTATTCTATTGTCATGTAATCTCGATAAGTGACAGAAAAGGGTAATTTTCCTTTTTCTCATCGCGCCCATTATTGAATCACTTTCCCGGTAGACAACTGCACAAGGAAACAATCTCTATTGTCTTATATAGCATAACGCAGAATTGAGGCCTTCCTGACCAGATGGCCGGACTCAATAAACGCACGTTTCGAGAAAAATGCCATCGAAAGTTTCTACCGAGGGCGAACTCGACATAATTATTCCTGCTTTGTGATTTAATCCAAAAATATAAATGGTCATAAAACAAAACTTACATCACATTATTCATGTATTACATTCAACATCTGTCATAAATGGAATATTCTTCTTTATTTGTTTCACCCAACTTTGGGGTACATGAAATCAATCATTTTTTATTGTTTTGAGCTTTCCTTTTAGCCCAGTATTGCCTCATCCTTTGAGATCTTGCTTCCCTTTCTTCGGCAGAGATGTGGATCGAACGCTTTTGTTTGATTTTAACTTGGAACCGCTGTTTCTTATCCTTGGCGATGGCTCCAGCCTTTCAAGCGGTCACTGGATGGTGAATAGACAATGTTTCTGCTGCATATAAGACTTCTGGTTTAATCCCTTGTTATAATGTCTTATCTTGGTATTCCAGGAGAGAGACTTCTTGTTATAAGTGTCCTTCGTAAATTGGAAGGCCAATTCAACTTTAATTCTCCTAGATTCCATTATTATTATTATTATTATTATTATTATTATTATTATTATTACAAAGGAATGTGTACAATCGAACTCATTTGTCATATTCTACAGAAGTATCGCATTTATCAGATTCGACGTAATTTGTGACGGTGGAATAGTTTTGTTGAGCTTTTGAGTATTTGGTGAGAATATTGGTTGCATGGTAGGCTATAGGTACGTAAGGTAGCAAATCTCTTAAGTCAATCAGCTTAGCCAGAGGTACAGAAATTTGAGCGTCGTATATGTTTTAAGCCTTCATATTTTAGGCTGACCTTGTCCGGATAATAGCATTGTCTCTGTCGAGTTCGCCTTTCTGGTCCGTGCAGCTATCGGTCGAACCGTACAACTCTGATTTGTCTGTGTCCATTTTTCATAGTATATCAGGGTGAACTCAACTACATTAATCTACAACAATGTTATCTGTTACCCATCGATTAAAAAACTCTCGAGTAGAGTTCGCCTCAATTAAACGAGGAAAATAATGGTATAACTCATTTTTCAATACGGTACGTCTATTGCTTTGTTTCTAATAAAGCCTAAACTCAGGTATCCATAATAAAAATCCGACAGTAAGTGAAATGCGGTTTCTTTCTGAGTAGCGCAGATTAGTTTTTTGATGTGCGCATTGACTTTTTGAGCTGCGCAGATCAACTTTTGAGCTGCACATTGACTTTTTGAGCTGGGCAGATTAGTTTTTGAGCTACGAATTGACCTTTTTAGCTGCACAGATTTGTTTTTCGAGCTCCTGTGAGGCAGTATATTCTAATGTACGCCAACAGATACCAAAATGCATGCTAGTACTTCGTTTTTGGGTTCTTATTTTAGGAAAAGTGAGTAAGAACTGCGTCGCAAAGCTATGCTACTACCAAACCAAATGCATTTTAGTTCTTTAACTTCCGAACCCTATACTTTTGTTTTGCTGATGTTTATATTCATTTCATATTCCTTTACTTTCTTGATAAGCTTCAACAGCATTGTTGTTAGGGTGGTTGGGCTTCCTGCGCTTATTACTTAGCAATGTTCCGTTGAAGAGGGTGAAAAAGGACAAGAGTTTGTACTAGTTTTTATTAAATATTATATAGTATTGACATGCGGAAAATTTTCATCATTATTAGAGGTTGTGGTTTATGGCACTTGAAATAGTTGCGGAATTTGTTCAAAACTCATTAGGTCATGTATCTTCTTTCGAGTGCGTTTTAGGGCAATTTAGTGATAAAATGAGGAATGGCTCAAACTGCAAAAATTTCATATTTATGAAATAAACTAAATTCTTGATTTTCTATATAACACATTTTATATAAAATAGTGGTTTATGCCTCTGCAATATTCCTAAAAAATGTATTCCTTAGCTAATAGTAGCTTCCTTTAGTGTGGACTGTGTTTGCAATTTTCTTTCACAATCAACGACAAAATGCAATCGAAGAGCTTATTTTCAAAGTGACGTAAATCCAAAATTGACGGTTTTTCTGTTTTTTCTTTCATAAGCAAGTTTATAGGTTCTCTCAACGTATATCAATACGTCACATATCCCATATTAACAGGAGATCTAAAAACTAAGTTTATTTGCAAAGTGATGTAACCTCAAAGTGTATTTATTTCCAATATGTCTTATATCCAAGTTGACCAATCCTATGGCTCTCTGGACATCACGTGATATCAAGTGATAAATCAAGGCCATGGCTAACTTTTAAGAATATGTAGAGCATCAGTTTGTGTTTGTTGTGTTTAAACCATTTAAATGTTCATAATTGCCACTCAAAGCGTATGTCAATATATGATTTATCTCCAAAGCGTCCTAACTCCAACTTACAGGAGACGATTACCACCATATCGATTGAGAGGAGATTTTTAAAACAGTGTCAGGATGTGCATAAAAGTAATGAATGAAATTACATTACATGCATAATCATATGATCATATCTGAATTTAATTATACGAATAAACAAAAGCACGTTTTGCATTTCATTGATTTACGTCACTTTGGAAATAAGCTCTTCAATTACCGTGTAAATTTGCATATTTTACATGAATATTTGTATGTCGAGTATTTATACGAGGCAAAAACATTAACCATAGTATGTCAAGTATCTTCTATAACAAGCATTATAATATTATTGAACTATATTAATTTAGTTGCAATTGCTATACTACAGTGAGGTAATGAACGGAACCTCGCCGGGGCCGTGTGGCGGATGGATCGCGATGAGTTACGGCCAGATAACTACAGTGAGAGCCTTCTCTTGAGAACTTCCCGAGTTCGCGGATTGTTTCTGTATATCTTGTGTTTGTGGTTCTCCAACAAGTAAAACTCGCACGGCGTTGAAACGTACGAACACATTTACTGTAAGACTTCTTCTTGAGAAGATAAGTTTTCACTTGGAAAATACGATGTTTAGTTCTATGTCTAACCTGTCTGTTAGGTAGTCAGCCCGAAGGCTGGTTGGATCCTCAAAAAGTACCGCCGTTAGGTTATGTGGTTAGATACCCACACAAACCCAAGGCGGCGCTATATTGAGGCGTACTAGGCAAGATGAGGAGTGAGATAGTTTGCCATCGCTTTCCTCACTGAGTCAGAACAGGAGTACTAACCGTATGAGTAGAACCTTTCACAGCATCCACAGGCACTGACTGTGCCCTGAATGTCATTACTAAGCGCCAACCATACCTCAGTAGCTTCCATATAATCACAGCCATGAGTGAGACTGAGACATCGGTGAAAAGCCACCTTTTACTCTACCCTGAGCCAACAAACAAATGCAAATGTACTGCATTCATCAAGAGATGGCAAACAGGCTCTTTGCCTGTTCTCAGAATATAGTACTTCACAAGTCTTAATTCTCTCAACTAGAAGGTATTATGACCACATGATGGGGCTTACCGACGAGCTTCGGTCGTCACACGACGAAGCTCCGTTCTATAGGGAAGGCTCTCACTGTAGCATGTACCGGGTTGGGGAAGCACCGGATGCTGTTATAGCATTCATTACGTACGCAGCTGGCAAGGCCTCTCGTCCATTGGGAGCGGAAAGCTCCAAAAAGGTGCGAAATCGAATTCATCCAAAGTCACACGGAAACGCACGAACAATCCAAAGACGTGGCTTGGTGGGGGGGACCGCGTCCACAGAGCCCGTATCGTTCGTCAGTTTTCGTCCGAACAGCTGCGAAGGGCGAACCGATCCCGTTCTGTTGGGATTTTAGTTGCGAACGATTGCGAAGAGCGAAGTGAAAAATGGATTGTGAAATGAAGATCATGCCACAAATTCACCGCACTCCTTTGTTTGCGTAAATTTGATTCACCCATATTTCCAGTCTTCGTCGATATCGCCTATCGTCGAATCAAAGGTGATAATTTCCAAAGCGAAAAATTCTTCATCAGAATCATCTGGAAAACCGTTCTGGAGAGCCATCTCGTCTACGAATCCGGACGAATACTGAGACAATGGACGATAGGCATTCGCACGATTTTGTACGAACAGTGTTCGCCCGAATTTGTTGCATCGCTGTTCGCAGCTTTCCGCTCCCAATAGACGAGAGGCCTTAGTTGAGATAATAATTAAGACCTGTGGTGAAGTACTGTAGCCCTTCTCGTATCCAGTGAACATGGTTAGGTATAGAGGTTCCGTTCTATATAGAAGGACCTACTGTATAATATTGCAGAGAACGTTCGGATTTTAAATGCTCAAAACCACAAACTCTAAATATTTATCTAAACAATGTTAAGTTAATATTTCAGTAATTTGATCAGAAAATTTGGAATCAGCCACGTTGAGTCAATCCAATACTTGAAATAACTACCATTATACAAAAGTGGATTACTTTGTGGACCAAAGGGAGAAGGAGAGGGAGCGGGGGAGGGGGAGAGGGGTGACTCCAATTTTATATCCCTTCTGATCTGAGAGGAAAATTAGTTTTTCCATGCCACAATGCAGGTTTTAACCAAATAACTAGATATATTCATTTAACGACACAAAACAGAAATTGCAGTTACAATATCATAATGTCAATTACAGTATATTAAGTAAAGGGGGACATTTTTTACCCTCTTGGATAGAAAAGCAAAGGTTACCTCCTGAAGAGATTGCTCCTGACGAACTTGCTCCGGAAGAGATTCCCTCTGAAGAGATTGGTTCAGAAGATTATCCTCAAAACGCTTCAACCAAGCTTCATATTCACTGGAATTTCTTCCCCCCTCTGTCTCGTTGCGCACTGTAGGCAGTTCGAGTGGGAATTGCCGGTTAAGTATAAAAATGGTACCGCAAAATACTATCACCGTCAATATAGTTAGTATCCCCGCAAACACGATCTGACCCATTTTCAACAACACTGTCTATTAACACTCAAAAACTCCCACTCTGGCGCCAATGACCTTTCCTTTCAGAATTCTTATACCTCAAGGGAAAACTGTCTCCATAAACACTCTTAACTCCCCTTATAGCGTCAACGACAACGTGTTGGCAACTTTCACTTCAGTGTCCATAAAACCTTGAATGGAAAACTGTCTCTAATAACACTCAAACTCTCGCTCTGGCATCAACGTCAAGGGGTTGGTAAAGTTCACCTCAGTGTCCATAAAATCTGAAAGACAAACAGTCTCTATTAAGACTCAAACTCCCGCTCTGGTATCAACGACAAGGGGTTGTTAACTTCCACTTCAGTGTCAATAAAACCTCAAGGGAAAGTTGTCTCCATTAACACTCAAGACTCCCGCTCTGGCGTCAACGACACGGTGTTGGTAACTCTCACTTCAGTGTCCATAAAAACCCCAACTACCTGAAATGTTCGAAGAAAAATATTACCGCATATTTCGAATAGCGACAAACACTAATCGATCAATGTAGTCAGAGCATCGATATCATTTGAGGATCAAAGCACAGATGCAGAGTGGTTCTATCTATTAAATTCAAAACAATCACGAAATGTTCACTAATAAAAAATCTACAGTAATCGTAGACTAATCTTCCAAAATAATAAAAATTCTGATTAAAATACTGTTAATTTAACTTTAATTAAAAATAATGAAAACTGAAAAATATATAAAACAATATTGCATATAAAATGTTTTGAGGGTCCAAAATAGCGAAATCTGCTTCTATGGAGTAAACTGTAGTGAAAAGACGTTCCTTATGTTTTCAAATGTTATTATCAACAAATAAATTGGTTATGATTTCGATGATTTGCACCTTCTTTGGAAAAAGATCAAATTGATATGGGTGTGTATGTAGAATTTTTTTATATATAAAAGTCTGCTGTGTTTTTAAAAAATCTGCTTGTATTTTGCGTCTATTTATTTGAATTAAATGAAATATGATGAATGTAATAGCAATACAATACGTAGAATGCTTCAAAATTATTGAGATATTCTCAATTAAAACACATTTGCTTACTAATAAACAGTAAGTTATATGCTTCATACAATTTGGTTACTCAATGTATGGAAATCCCAGTTCCAGGAACATAACCTCAACATCAGCGAGACCAAGACAGTGATGATGGCAGTCAACAGTGATGGGCGTCCAGCAAGTGTTAAACTAGGAGACCACCAGCTGGAGTGTGTGGACAGTTTTCCTTACATTGGAAGTGTAATCTCCAGTGATAATTTGGTCAGTAAAGAAATTGCCAACAGAGTGCAAAAGGTATCAGAATTCTACCAACAAGTAAGAACACTTCAATGGGATGACATGATTCCAAAACCAGCTAAACTGGTGATGTTTAACAGCTACATCATACCAATATTGACCTATGGTACTGAAGCGTGCACCCTTACAAAGAGAGATGCATCAAGACTGCAAGCATCAGAGATGAAATTTCTTAGATCGACCATCCAGAAGACCAAGATGGACAAGTTAAAGAACGAGGAGGTGAGGAAACAAGTGGACTAAAGACATCCCTATTAGACCGAATCAGCACATCTAGACTACGGTGGTACGGGCAAGTGATGAGGATGGAGCCAACAAGATCAGACAGAATAAATTTGGAAAGACAGGTGGATGGAAAAAGACCTGTATGAAGACCTAGAAACCGATGGAGGGACATGATCAAGGTTCATCTAGCGACCAGAGGATGGAGAGTGGATGATGATCTTCATGACAAGTTGTATATGGACAGGTTGAAGTGGAAGGCTCATAAACAGTACCCGGGAAACTGGAACTGTACAATGATGATGATGACGTAAAAAAATATCTTTATGTGAATTTTTCATTTGATTGTAATTCAAATTGTAAGGATATCCATTTCATTTTATATTTTTAATGTTGAACTATTAACTATTAATGCTGAAGAAGATATCTAAACATGCTGGCTTGTATACTCTCTGATATATTGGTATTAGAATAACATATAGAGAGAGCATTTATTAATAGTTGGCATCCCTGCTGGCTCGCAAGAATACGCATAGTCATATCGGTTATGGTACACAAAGCACAAACGAAATTTGACTGAAATCCAATTGATAGTACAGAAGTTACATGCATTTAAATAATGGGCCTATCAGCAGGCTTAGAATCATGTTGACAACACTGTCATATATGGGCTCCTGAAAAATTAAACTTGAATGTTGTTATCTCTGTGTGTGCCAATTTTGGAACAGTTCGCATGCAAAACTTTTAAGATATCCAAAATAGAACTCAAATTTCAATTGTGTTTCTAAAGCAGTTGGTAGCACTGATGAAATGAAAATCCACAGCCTGCTTCCAGTCGCCGACCGGGTCAGGAATGGAATGAATGAAGCCCCCAATCTAGCGGCGAGGATATGGACTGTGCCGGCTGCCGAGGCCTGACGCACTCCTCTTGGGCAATGATTAAATGAATGACACGTGAAATGAAATGATAGTGGAGAGTGTTGCTGGAATGAAATTTTGACAGGGAAAACCGGAGTACCCGGAGAAAAACCTGTCTGCCTCCGTTTTGTCCAGCACAGATCTCACATGGAGTGACCGGGATTTGAACCACGGACCCAGCGGTGAGAGGCCGGCGTGCTGCCGCCTGAGCCACGGAGGCTTCGGTAGCACTGATATCATTTTCAAATATGGGCGTGAGATATTCAGGTATAGATCTTTACTCATACCAAATTTTGTTTTGATAGCTGCAGCCGTTTAGGAGTTGATAGGGGGATCAATCTCATACCGTAAGTCTACCTTTTCCTCATTTTTGCGAAATGTGAAAAGTAGGCTAAAAATGTGCAGCACCTAAAATTCCCACCTCTATTAATGGAGGTCTGCCTAAAACCAGTCTCAAAACGCAATGTTAAAATCACACATCGAGAACACGGTTAAAATCGCTTTGCGGTTGTGAAAAAACAATTCTTGAAATAAGTATCTTTCCCTCTATCCACATAACGTATTTTCTGTATGCCGGGGTTTTAACGCCTCAAGGACCTTGTTAAGTTACTAGGAATTTGTTGCTGCTGTTTCTTTCAGGGGCTGTAACATCACAGTCATACAGCCCCGTGAATTTGTGTGTGTGTGTGATTTGTGTGGTAACCTGTGTTATTGTGATGGCTGTACTAGTGCATTTGTAAATTGGGGATATGACAATGATTGGGAAGGAGGCGGCCGTGGCCTTACATTAGTAACCATCCCAGCATTTTCCTGGAGTAGAAGTGGACACGGAAAACCACTTCCAGGATGGTTGAGGTGGGAATCGAGCCCTCCTCTATAGTTTTGCCTCACGAGGCTGATTGTAGCCCGTTCCAGCCTCGATTAAAATTTCATGGCAGAGACGGGAATCAAACCCGGACCTGCGGGGCGACAGCCAAGAATGTCGCTAGGAAGTTTGAGTTGCAATATCAAAGTAGGTTTCAAGTAAATTGCTTAATGATTGTGGTGTTTGAAGCCATATTTTCAGTGTTGCCTTAGTAAACAAGAGTTTAGTGCTTTTCAGTCGGTCAACACGAATGTACCCAAAAGAGATGGGTTATGCCCTAATCCTGAAATAAATTACATGAGATTAATAAAACACTAGGATGACCAGTTTCGATCGTCAAGCGATCATCATCAGATCCATTACACTTAGGCTACAAAATCTATGTTTGAAATACAGGTGAAAATATTTACAATATGTACAATTATTTAGTTGCAGTATTGGTACTGCAACTGTCAGTGTATGCTAAATGCAGTATATATGTTAGGTGAAATGCTAAATGGTGACAGCTATCTGGAGATTGTACTTTAGAGAGATTATATGGTTGTAAACTATGGTTAAACTATAAAAATTTTGGCTAACTACTTATCTGATTGTCTTCCGTATTACAGCTACTCGCAGCTTTCGTGCTCACTGGAACTCGCTGTGCGGTCGACTGCGGTGGTTATCTTAACGACTGGTTTTTCCCCTGCCTCCTCCCCCCTGTCCCTACGTGCTGTGGGGAGTGATAGCGATGTGTTTATGTGAGGTGTTGCCAACCTAGATAAGATGTATGTTATTGAATGAGGTGGGTCCACAACTATTAAAGACCGTGGATTGGCCCTCGCCACGCGTGGAGCATAACCCATTCGAACTAAGCGTTGACGGTCTTATGAGGACGTCCCTGCACCTTTAATACTGCCGCGAATATGGGCCTTGGTTTATTGCAGAAGCAAAGTACATCGTACACCTGATCCAGATAACATTTACCTATTAAAAAACCCCTAATTTCCCCCCCCTTTTTTATCTAGCTTGGCTGTGTCGCTAATTTGTGTTTTGTTTCCGACAGGGTGTGTTTTTTAGTAGCGTGAAGAGGGGTGAGCTCTCCATGAACGTGTGTTCATTTAGATTGTTGGGATTGTTTCGTTTGGCTAGGTGTATCTCGATTGCTTCCTTTATGTCAAGAGCTCTGCCTTTCGATTCGTGATGGATTATTTTAAGGTCCGACTCTATGTTGGTAAAGCTGTGCCCTGCGTCACACATATGTTCGCACACGGCTGAATGTGTTCCGTATCTTATCGCATTCCTATGTTCATTATAACGGGTGTCTACTCGCCTTCCACTCTGCCCGATGTAATTAGCTTGACAATCGGTGTCTTGGCACGTTATAGAATATACCCCTGACCTTGAATACGGGTCACGTTTATTTAGATTACTATTTAGGAGGTGCCTAGCGGTTGTGTTTTTCGTCGTGAAAGCTATCTTTATGCCTTGTTTTTTGAATAGGTTAGTGATTTTATATGTATTCGCATTCACATAGTTGAAACGCGCAAATTTTTTCTCATTACTGTCCTGTTTGGGAATCGTTTTATCTTTATTTTTATGTTTGGCTATAATTTGATTTATTTTGCTTGGCGAGAAGTTGTTTTCCTTTGCTATTTGCATAATAGTTCTTATTTCCTTATTATAGTTGTCTTTTGACATGGGTATGTTTAAAGCTCTGTGCACCATTGAATTGAAACCCGCTAGTTTGTGCGTAATGGGGTGATTGGACTGATTGTCGATTGCATGCGAGGTTTGTGTTGCATCTACGATACTGAACTAACAAGCGAAGAAACAATTCTCCAATCCATTAATAGCCTTCACCACTCTATCAAATTCACTAAGGAATCCGAAATAGACCGGAAAATAAATTATCTCGATATAACTATTGAACGTAAAGACAACGACCTTTCATATTCCATATTCCGGAAAGCAACACAAACCTCGCATGCAATCGACAATCAGTCCAATCACCCCATTACGCACAAACTAGCGGGTTTCAATTCAATGGTGCACAGAGCTTTAAACATACCCATGTCAAAAGACAACTATAATAAGGAAATAAGAACTATTATGCAAATAGCAAAGGAAAACAACTTCTCGCCAAGCAAAATAAATCAAATTATAGCCAAACATAAAAATAAAGATAAAACGATTCCCAAACAGGACAGTAATGAGAAAAAATTTGCGCGTTTCAACTATGTGAATGCGAATACATATAAAATCACTAACCTATTCAAAAAACAAGGCATAAAGATAGCTTTCACGACGAAAAACACAACCGCTAGGCACCTCCTAAATAGTAATCTAAATAAACGTGACCCGTATTCAAGGTCAGGGGTATATTCTATAACGTGCCAAGACACCGATTGTCAAGCTAATTACATCGGGCAGAGTGGAAGGCGAGTAGACACACGTTATAATGAACATAGGAATGCGATAAGATACGGAACACATTCAGCCGTGTGCGAACATATGTGTGACGCAGGGCACAGCTTTACCAACATAGAGTCGGACCTTAAAATAATCCATCACGAATCGAAAGGCAGAGCTCTCGACATAAAGGAAGCAATCGAGATACACCTAGCCAAACGAAACAATCCCAACAATCTAAATGAACACACGTTCATGGAGAGCTCACCCCTCTTCACGCTACTAAAAAACACACCCTGTCGGAAACAAAACACAAAATAGCGACACAGCCAAGCTAGATAAAAAAAGGGGGGAAATTAGGGGTTTTTAATAGGTAAATGTTATCTGGATCAGGTGTACGATGTACTTTGCTTCTGCAATAAACCAAGGCCCATATTCGCGGCAGTATTAAAGGTGCCGGGACGTCCTCATAAGACCGTCAACGCTTAGTTCGAATGGGTTATGCTCCACGCGTGGCGAGGGCTAATCCACGGTCTTTAATAATTGTAGACCCACCTCATTCAATAACATACATCTTATCTAGGTTGGCAACACCTCACATAAACACATCGCTATCACTCCCCACAGCACGTAGGAGCAGGGGGGAGAAAGCAGGGAAAAACCAGTCGTTAAGATAACCACCGCAGTCCACCGCACAGTGAGTTCCAGTGAGCACGAAAACTGCGTGTAGCTGTTGTAGGAAGACAATCAGATAAGTAGTTAGCCTAAAATTTTATAGTTTAACCA
Organism: Meconema thalassinum; assembly: GCA_946902985.2. NCBI lineage: Eukaryota > Metazoa > Arthropoda > Insecta > Orthoptera > Tettigoniidae > Meconema > Meconema thalassinum. The sequence continues at coordinate 200,958,928 of OX336395.1, forward strand.
TAGTTTACAACCATATAATCTCTCTAAAGTACAATCTACGGATAGCTATCACCATTTAGCATTTCACCTAACATATATACTGCATTTAGCATACACTGACAGTTGCAGTACCAATACTGCAACTAAATAATTGTACATATTGTAAATATTTTCACCTGTATTTCAAACATAGATTTTGTAGCCTAAGTGTAATGGATCTGATGATGATCGCTTGACGATCGAAACTGGTCATCCTAGTGTTTTATTAATCTCATGTAATTTATTTCAGGATTAGGGCATAACCCATCTCTTTTGGGTACATTCGTGTTGACCGACTGAAAAGCACTAAACTCTTGTTGCTTAATGATGATGATTAATGTTGTTTTAAGGTGACGAACAGCATGAAGTCATCTGATACTAAGTAAATCGCTTCAGTAGTTCTCGACAAATGAGAAATTATTAGTTATTGTTGTTTTAAGGGGCGGAACTACGAGGTCATCTGCCCCTACAAACGAGAAGAAGGAAAAAGGAAGGAAGCTTGTAGTTTAACGTGACCTTTTTATCTCTAGATCATGAGCCACGGGACCTCCTTTTTACGTGGAATCCGAACCATAGGACATGGCATTTCACTTCGAAAATCTCACATGCATTGACCGGGAATCGAACCCGGACCGCCTTGGTGAGAGGCATTCAGCCAGACCGCTGAGCCACCACGCCCCCCCCCCCCCCCCCCAATGAGAAGAAATACCATACAAAAATATATGTACAGTAATGTCTACTCCTTATTATTCCCGTTTCAACGAGGTCGGGGTTGAAATGCGGTTAATTTTTATATGGCGGTTGTTTTTATTATGACAGAAGTGGTATAATCAGTATATACTAGCAACCCACCCCGGCTTCACCCGGCATCTTCAACGGTTTACCCAGCGTAGGCCTAAGCTTAAAAGGCGTATTTTTTTCGATTTCAATGAACTATTACCTGTATCCATTTTCCGTCTCGATATGATGGCTTAAAATCACTGAATGGACTGTTATTTATATTATCATGGAGATAGCATGTGCAACGAATTTAAGAATGGCGAGTTGCATGAAACACATATCCTCCTTCTGTCCAATTTAAACTTGACTGTGCATTCTGCGGAACGAAGGCTGAAACTGGGGTGATAGGCTCGCTCGCTAGCTACCTCGTAATAATTGAATGGAGATTGTTTGAAGAAATGAAAACGTAAAAACACTTATAGTGGGCGATGTACTGAAGATAGAGATGTGCTGTCTAGGACTTTTTTGTAGAACTTTTCATGATGAACAATTCTTACACTCATAGTATATATATGTTTAACGGTTTACCCAACGTAAGCTTAAAAGGCGCATGGACGGTAGTTTATTTTTTTCCCCCGATTCGATTCACTGAAATCGTAAAAGGGGCTGGACATTCTGAGAAAATAAGTGCATCAAGTGACGGTGTTGAACAGAACAAAGCGTGCAGTGTTTGTGAACTGGAAATTTCACAATGCTGTGATCAAGCGGAAGTTGAAGAGGAGATTGGAACGAAGTGTTTCTGAAAGAAGAAAGTGATGTAAAAGGCATTGGCAGGTTCTTAATTCAAGAAAATATATGACACACTTAAGAACGAATTTTTGTTAAAACCATGGGCTCCACAACCAACGAACGGTTCGAGTTTATTACTTCGTACAAGTATTTTATGAATCTAACAAGAGCAAAGTGAAGTATTCGTGATTGGCTGTGAAAAAGAGGACTCGCTGAAGAAAAGGAAGAATCACAGAAGAGGAAAAGGAAACTTCTATAGTTAATAATAATAATAATAATATCGTATGGCTTCGGGTGCCGGGTGCAAGCTTTGTTAATTGACGCCCAGAGGGCAGCTTGCATGTCGAATTTCGTCGTTCCTTCGAACGCTATGAAAGTCAAGGAGGTTAGATATCTAAGCTCCTTGACACTACAGCGCTTTCTAGTAGAGAATGGAGGAACTTTTTGTTGGCGGAAAATCCCGAGATTAATTTTGCCATTATGAACACGGCCTACTGAATTCAAACGGGTTCTTTAACATGCCAACAACGTATGACATCCATGTCGTGATTTTTGTCGCCTTTCAAAAAAAAAAACACTTACCACGGCCAGGAGCGAACCTGCAAGCTTGGGGTTGGTAGTCCGACACGTTAACCACTCACCCACCGTGGCAAACACCTCTATAGTTGAAAACTCTCGTATCTTCCTACATATCCCTTCCATATCAGTAGGTGAACATTTCATTATTTCAAAGTAAGCTAAAAACAGAATAGTCCACCCATTCTTGCCATAAAGTAGCCACGAAAAATGAGGGGGGGTGGGGGGTTAATCACCTTATCATCAACGTCTCGTGACAGGTTTACTGTATACTGAAACGAAAAAACCATTGTCAGCTCTTCTTTATAGCAGGAAAGTTTAATTGGAAACGTGTTATTGCGCCTTCCCCCGGAAAAATCCTGAGGCGCCCATGCTAGTGGTGAAACTTGCATTACGCCCCTATTCATGATAATGGGCTCAGACGACCTCGGCATTCCGAACTTTTACCAAGTTTTCAGCTTGAAGACTGATAAGTTTACTGCGTTTTGGACGAGAGCGAGGTTTTGATAGATATTGGATTATTATTAGTATTATTATAGTTTAAAGGGGCGGAACAGCTCAAATATCGAAACACAAGACAGGGCAGATGACCTCGTAGTTCCGACCCTTAAAACAACAATAACTAAGTCTTCGAGTTCGAAGAACAAATTAATTTCGATCACCGACAGGATTTTTCAGTCAATTGATCTTTTCATTAGAGGACGAAAAGTATTTACTCGAGATTGAATTATGTGCATTTAGATGCTCCGTTACAGTCCAGTAGTGCCGAGAAATTTAATTCTGGTCTGAATGTTGGAACGAGGTACACTCAGCCTCGTGAAGCAAAACTGCTAAGAGGTGGGGTTGATTCCCACATCAGTGGTTTTCCACTTTTACTCTAGGCAAATGTCGGGATAGTTCTTAACTTAAGGCCAAAGCCGCCTACTTCCCAATCCTATCCCCATGCAAATACGCATAGGCTACTAGTACAGCCATCACAATAACACCGGTCATCACACACATTCTACACACACCCAAGCACACGAGACTACATAACCACGATATCGCAAATCCCCTAAAATAAGCAACAACAGATTACATAAAGAAACTGACGTGCAACACAACAGAAACCCCTTGAGAAATATTTCCTACATAACTTATATTGGCCGAAAGTAAATCGTAATGAAATATCATACAAAATTTTGTAAGCAACATAAACCTAACCCATACCGGTCACACTCACTGAAAATCTGCGAATTAATCCAAAACTAGAGTTGAACCACACAATGCTTTTTGCTATTTTCCGCTGCTCTTTTAAGTCAAGATATCACGGCTGGCCTATCAGAGTCGTTAAGATGATCAGGAAGGCAGTGCGTCTGGGAATGGAAACCGGACATCCATGCCACAGTTACACTCATACGCGTGGCTTAACTTCTGCAATGTATACATACTCCACTGTAAACTAGAAGAAAAAAATTAAAATGTACAACAGGTGTTAAAGCATAGCATTCAAAGCTAATAGTTTTTAACTGTCAGGAAAACTAAATACTAATGATGGGAAGTTACGAAGCTGGTATAATGTGTGCGATCTCAGGATGCACCAATAAGGTTAGCTTATACGAAGCCTTTCCACCAGATGTCATGATTGTTTTATGTGGCACTCCATTGATTTGCCTTCCGTTCACATTTTATATGCATCGATTTGAGAAATGGCAAGTTGATAATATGACACATTTTCATTCTAAAGCGTTTGTAACCGTCTATTGTGTCTTTTCGCTATTTCTTCGAGCATACAATAATGTAGGACTACTAGTCTTCGAGGCAAAAAAAAAAAAAAAAGTCATTCTTGTTGCAGAATTTTGCCGTAGGAAGCAATCTCATGTGTACACCCATTGCCTTCTAGATTACATAGCTTACCTGCTCATTACTAATTTATCACTGCCTGCTAGGTTACTTAAGGCCTTGACTAATAAAAGGGACACGCCAATTTAAGTAATATCCGTTATCTCATTCATAGTAGTCCATTTCCAGCGACATTTCTTCGTGGATAATGAAGTGTTCTAACAGAGTTACAGTTAGTTATTATTGTTTTAAGGGGCGGAACTACGAGGTCGTCTGCCCCTATTTTGTTCTAACAGAGATTAGTCTCAAATCTGGAGAGAGGCTATTTCTTTATAGCTGAGTAGGGCTTACTTGTGTAGTCTACCTAAAAAGAAAAACCTCTTTTTATCTCTGATAGAAGTACAAGCGTCTGCAGACAACATCCTATTTTCTGCTGCACTCCTTCGGTGTGACTCGGCTGAGTTCGGACTGATTCGTCGAATCAACTTACCAGCTGTAAACACGAGCTAAGTCTCGCTTGTCCTGATACGATTTGAAAAACTTCTTAATCAAGGAATTGTGGATAAAGAAAGAATTAAGATGAAGGAGTTTTGTTGATAAACATAATCTTGTACTGACCTTTTTGTTGTTGTTGTTGTTGTTGTTAAGGAGCTCATTGTCATTATATTGCACTAAAAATAAGCATATCACCGAGTTATTTTGAATGTATTACGAAACATTTTGCATTGACTTTTCGCTTTCCGTATTTGTAACATAAATGCAGTCAGCGCGCCACAACAGTCATCACTCATCATTGTCCAGGAACTTACCCGAGGCGATACAAACAAAAGAGCGAGAGAGATAATCAAGCTTGTAGGCATTGTATGAATTGCCTTTGAATATGGGAACCTGGTGCTCTCAATGAGCTCCTTATGCCCCGTAATATAATGAAAGCTTTGGTTTTAATTGCACTTTTACATTGAGCTTTGTTTTAATAATATTTTGCACCGTACCGAACAAGTATGTCGGCAGTGGGTGCAAAGTTTGTTTGGAATATATTGTTTGAATATAATATATAATAATGGGGCAACAACGAGTTGATCCGAACTTGTCCGATACGAACCGAATAGGGAACCAGTGGAGCAGCAGAAAAATAGGATGTTATCTGCAGACGCTTCTGATAGAATTAGGCAAAGGCATACATCGTGCAGTAACAATAATATCCGACCTACGCCCTGTTATGAGTACAACTGGAGCGATCCATGAAGTCAAGCTTTGTTTGTAATTTATTAGTAGACTATGTTATTTGTCGTTGCTGGTTGAGTGAAAAATAGCTGACAAGGGGAGGATACGATGCATGGGTCACCGATTCGGTCACCGATTCGAACCATCTTTAGTACACGTGTAGGGCATGACCAGGCGTATATCAGGTGCAAGCAGTATTTCTCAGCCGTTTCCAAAAATTAGTTATTCGCTATGGTCATTCGGCTGCAATTCATCTATTCTATACTAATATAATAAAGCTGAAGAGTTTGTCTGTGTGTTTGTGTCTTTAAACGCGCTAATCTTTGGAACTACCAGTCGTATTCGAAAAATTCTTTTTGTATATGATAACCAGATTCAAGAGGAATAGTTTGGGCTATGTTAAATTTCGGACAGACCACTCAATTCCCTGCATTTAGGCCTTTTGGCACATATCTACACCGTTTCACCGATCTGAACCAAAAGTTGTATACTTCCCCTTAGGAACCCTGCGAGTAACACTGTATGAATGAAATTTCGGACATACCACTCCATTCCCTGTATTTAGGTCCTTTTGCACAAATCTACACCGTTTCACCGATCTGAACCAAAATTTGCATACATACTCTTTGGAACACTGCATTTAGGTTCGAATCGGTGACCGAATCGGTGACCCATGCATCGTATCCTCCACTTTTAATTTCGGACAGACCACTCCATTCCCTGCATTTAGGCCCTTTTGCACAAATCTACACCGTTTCACCGATCTGAACCAAAATTTGTATACATACCCATTGGAACACTGCGGGTAACACTGTCCACTTTTAACTTCGGACTGACCACTCCATTCCCTGCATTTAGGCCCTTTGACACAAATATACACCGTTTCACCGATCTGAACCAAAATGTGTATACTTACCCTTTGGAACCCTGCGAGTAACACTGTTTACATGAAATTTCGGACAGACCACTCCATTTCCTACATTTATGCCATTTGGCACAAATCTACACCGTTTCACCGATCTGAAGCAAAATGTGAATACTTACCCTTTGGAACCCTGCGAGTAACACTGTTTACGTGAAATTTCAGACAGACCACTCCATTCCCTGCATTTAGGCCATTTGGCACAAATCTACACCGTTTCACCGATCTCAACCACATTTTGTACACTTACCCTTTGGAACCCTGCGGGTGACACTGTCCACTTTAACAAACTGAACTTGAAAACCACGTATTAAGGCCCTAGAACCGTTCATGCCCGTAGTAGTGTAACTGTAGGAGTATTTTAATAAGTCTATTGTTGACTGGCAATTCGGGCTGCATCACGTCGACCCTACCAGTGTTCTGGTGCAGAATTGCGAAAATAGTTAAATCTTGCACTGCTTATGAATTGCGGTCAAGGAGAATAATTAGTGCAAAAAGATTTCTTAGGCCCCTTAAAACAGTTATCATCATGAATATATTATGCCTCTGTATAAGTGCAATGGTGTTGGTGCAATACTTTGAGGTTATCAGCTGCAATAAGCGTTGGTGCTTTCAAATTTACCTTAATTTATTCCGAAACTTATCGTTGAGCGCTCGCTATGTGGCGATAAATGATACTATTGCTACCTCAGAAGCTCGGGACAGCCGAAGTTTTCCAAAGTGTTCTGATTATTTTCCTACGGCGCTATGCGACAAAAGACTGACACTATTGGTCTCTAAATTTCTAACAATGAGATATAGGCCCTAGGCCGTGTCTTTTACTTCACTTACTCCTCTTTCTAATCATTTTTAGAAATTTGTTAGTAAATTACATGTGTCAGTGCTGTAGTTAGTAAATAGCCGTTTCCCTATTCATTATTGTCATTATTATCATTACGAGAAAATGACCTAAATGTTAGGTCCATTAGACCTATACTGTACTGCTTATCACCCCTACTACAACCACCACCACCACAAAAAGTTATATTAAAAAATATTTCCATTCTGGTAGTTTATCATGTGCCAGTTCTGTAGTAGTAGTCATTGTCATCCATTAAACAAATATAAATCGACCGGGCGAAGCCGGGCACTACTGCTAGTTAGTTATATAGGACTAATTATTATTGCATCATTTCGTTCAACTAAGAACCACGTTATTTCAACTGTTTCCTTTGAGCTTTAACAAGGGTGGTTTTGAATTCCTTCATTCGTAGACAGTGTTGTTCCTCCATGCTTTTCGAGATTTCAGCGTCGGCTTTGGTTGGTTCCTTAGTTTAGGGGCTGCGGTCATGTAGGCCCGTGTACTTTGGGTGTGAGTAGAATTAGTCTGATAACCGATGTTAATTGGGATGGCTGTATTAGTGTGTGTTATCTGTGATTCACGTAAGGACTGCAGACGATCAATTTTCAAGTAGTTCCTACTTTTTCTACTAAATGCTACCATCCACCACACATAGCTGCGAACTTCGCTACTAGATGCCATCACAACCAGTACCTGGCGGCGAACGATGGAACAAATAGAGCATTATCAAATCTAACCTACAAATTTAGCTTCACAAAAGTGTAGATAGTGGAAGGTTCTTTTCATGCCATAAATCTATGACATGGGCCCGCCGGCTTTACTTCCCATCCAAAGGAAGGCATACTGAGTGATTTTTAACACTCTTAAAAAATCCAACAACTTCGGCCGGGTTTGAACCCGCAATCTTGGGCATAGAAGCTCAGCATGCTACCAACTACGCCACCGAACCCGCCAGCGTCGGCTTTGGTCGGAATCTATGATATATAATCTTGAAGTTTTTTCTTAAGCTGTCCACGCTCCTGGATATCTTCACACGAGATCCCAATCTTGCTGTACCTCACTGAACCAGACTCCCTTTTATCTTTTTTTTCTCTTGGATGAAAGTGAAAATGTTTTTTTGTTAATCTTGTTGACTTCATTCATATTCTTCTTCTTTCCTCGATTTCGGCCATCTTTGGACCGCGTAAAATAGCCCATTGCATTCACTGTCCCTTATTTCCTTTATCCTATCTTGCCTTCCAGTAAGTTCTTCATTACTTCACTTTGTTACCTTCTTCTCTCTTTCGCCCAGATGTTAGCCCGCTTCTTCTTTGCCTTCTCCTGGAAACCCTTGAAATTTTTGATCATATTTCTGAAAAGTGGTCTGTCCTGAATAATATCTAGGCTATTGTTACTTCCATCTCTTCCATATCCCTTTTTATACTTTGTACCCATTGATTACCATTCTTGTTTTTGTATACATGACGGAAAATTTGTTTTTTGAGTCTAGTGTTATTCATACTCATTACGTGTCCACAGAAATTAACCCTCCTTTCCCTGCTAGTATCGTAGATTTTTGCAATTTCTTTATTTTTGTAGAGGTCGTCATTTTTTCTGTATCTGAACTCTCCACTTTCTGTTTTTAATGGTCCCAATATTTTGATGATGATAATTGCTTTTTTAAGAGGCCTAACATCTAGGTTATCGGCCCCTAATGGTTTGGGTGATCGTAAAGATGATAATGAAATGTAAACTATAACTAAAACCAACTACTAACTTATATACTAGAAGAAGAAATGGAAAACAAAAGGAGAATAACGCAAATAAAGGACAGGAGGAAAAGAAATGTCCTCAACCCTTGAAGAATGCGGATTGAGGGACTTGGAAGGAAGGAGAGCCATGAAAGGCAGATAGGAAAGTGAAAGAGGAGAGGGTCCTCCCCACAAGTAAGGGACAAAAGGGGGAAACCGGACCCAGCTCAGGAATCCCTCGGGGTCGCCAACTCCCGAACTCGCCAGCAGTGAGGGTGTAGCAATATCCAGGGTGCACCAGAAATGGTGGGGCCACATACACCCTGTCTCCTTGAGGGCCTTGAGCAGAAGGCAGGAGATAACAGGAAAAGAAAAAGAAGGCTGACCCCTCGCAGAATTTCGGTATCAGAAAAGATGAGACAAGGGCCAATTAAGGCGGAAAAGGAAGAGACTCTCTAGGCCTCGGATACCCTAATACCGTCGGGGTCGGAAGACCCAATATTTTTCTAAGTAGGGTATCCTTCTTTACTTTTTCTCTAGCTCTTCTATTTCGCCTTCTTTTTAATGGAAAACATACATTCTGAAGCATAGAGACTTTCCGGCTTAATTACCGTATTGTAATGTCAGATTTTAGATGCAATAGAAAGATTTTTCATATTATTATTATTATTATTATTCTATGAGATTTACTGATACCGGAATCTCGTGGTCTCCAGAATGCTTGGCGCCCAGAATGTCACGCCTGTTTCTATTGATCCACTAAACTCCACACACACACATTCTTCAGTCCTGCTCAATTCTCCGGTCATTGTGGGACATGAAGTAGTAGGCAACACATTACAGCTCACATACCCCGACTCGACCCATGCGCGAAATCAATAGCCCTCGACACTGAAACGAATGAGGCGTCGAGCTCAATGATAAAAGGTTTGGTATTTTTTAACCCTTTATGGGATAGTCAATAGCCATAAGGACAGTTTAAGCTTTCAAAGATGCTGATAGTTGAATCTTTAAGCCAAATTTTGGAGAATTTTCATGCCGAAGTGCTAGAATTTCTAAAAATTAAATATTATATACGTATCTACTTGACGTAATGTGTTGGATAAAATTTAAAAAAAATGTAAACCTAAAAACATTAACAATTAAAGTGTAAAAATAAAATTACAATTATATAAGAAATATAACATTTAAAATAATAAACATAACTATAAAAGAATTATGAAAATAATTGTAAAAATCAATTCGAAATTAGTTAATTAATTAATTCAATAAATATTATCAAAATTAAATCTGTAACAACATAAATTGAAAATAAAAAATAAATATATAAACATTAAAATTAGAGAAAGAAAAATAACATTAATAATAATAATAATAATAATTAAAATAGTTAAAATAGTTTTGCCCTACAAAGGGTTAAAGCATCCATTGATTGTGGGCAGATGACCTCGCTATTCCGTCCCCTTAAAACAACAATCATCAGTAAGGAATACAACAACATGGTAATGGGAGGGGGTGTTACACATGAATCCCAAACCGAAAATAATGTTATTGTGTGTATTAATGGAGGCTATGGCCTATAGCCTTTAGTTAGGAACCATCCCAGCATTTTCCTGGAGTAGATATTGAAAAAGTCTAGGGAAAAAAAAACTTCTAGATTGGCTGAGGCAGGAATCAAACACATCTCTTCTCAATTCTGTCTCATAAGGCTGTGTGAACACCTTCTCCAGCCCTACGAGTCTGAGAGCGGCGGCTTCGGTGGCGTTGTTGGTAGCATGCTGAGCTTCTATGTCCAAGATCGCGGGTTCAAATCCGGCTGAAGTCATCGGGAGTTTTTAAGAGCGTTAAAAATCCCTCAGTATGCCTTCCTTGGGAGGGGAAGTAAAGCCAGCAGTCCCATGTTATAGATTTATGGCATGAAAAAGAACCTACCACTACAATTGGCCTCCGTGGCTTAGGCGGCAGCACGCCGGCCTCTCACCGCTGGGTCCGTGGTTCAAATCCCGGTCACTCCATGTGAGATCTGTGCTGGACAAAACGGAGGCAGACAGGTTTTTCTCCGGGTACTCCGGTTTTCCCTGTCAAAATTTCATTCCAGCAACACTCTCCACTATCATTTCATTTCATCTGTCATTCATTTAATCATAGCCCCAGAGGAGTGCGTCAGGCCTCGGCAGCCGGCACAGTTCATATCCTCGCCGCTAGTTGGGGGCTCCATTCATTCCATTCCTGACCCGGTCGGAGACTGGAAGCAGGCTGTGGATTTTCATTTTTCACTACAATTGGCAGTGTGTAGATAAATTTGACATTTTGAAATTAATAAACTAGTTATAATACATTCCAATGTATGTTGTGTTAACATTTGGATTCGATCTGATGACGGGTTTTTGAGATACTAATTCTTAAAGTTGACGCATGGTTGAAACACGCTCAAAAACTGGCACTTTTTGTGGTCCAACTGAGATAAAAAAAAAATTAAAAAAATAATTTAAAATTTACATGAACTAACGCAAAACAGAACGACGAAAATAATGATATTGGATTTTAGGCATAGACCTATTGGTTACTTCACAAACAACCTTCAAACTCGAGTGCACATAATATTTTGGACGACAGTAGACAAGTTCAATTTCAAGCAGTTCCAACTTTGGCTACTAGACGTCACTGACACCCAGCGGCGAACGCTGGAACTTGATAGAGCGTTTCTAGTCAAATAACCTACAAATAGTAGTTTCATTCATCTTCATACATTTCATCTCATCCATATGCGACGGTACTTGTAGGCCCCCATGGGTGTCCGCATAGAAGCAGCTACAAACTCTGGCGACCCAAACATGTCCTTGGACACTCTCGGCACTAAAAGCCATACGCGAAATAATAAATCATACTTTAAATAAGCGGCCTCGGTGGCGTAGTCGGTAGCATGCTGAACTGCTGTGCCAAAGATAGCGGGTTCAAACCCAGCCGAAGTCATCGGATTTTTTAAGAGCGTTAAAAATCCTTCAGTATGCCTTCCTTCGGAGGAGAAGTAAAGCCGGCGGTCCCATGTCATAGATTTATGGCATGTATAAGATCCTTCCACAGACTAAACTTGTGTGGAGCTAAATTTCTAGGTTAGATTTCGTTGAAACGCGCTATCAAAGTTCGGTGGCGTAGTTGGTAGCATGCTGAGCTTCTATGCCCAAGATAGCGGGTTCAAACCCGGCCGAAGCCGTCGGATTTTTTAAGAGCGTTGAAAATCCCTCAGTATGCCTTCCTTCGGAGGGGAAGTAAAGCCGGCGGTCCCATGTCATAGATTTATTGCATGTTAAAGAATCTTCCACTAATTACACCTGTGTGAAGCTAAATTGTATAGGTTAGGAATGTAAACAACGCTCTTAGGTTTCTACGTTCGTTGGTAAGAGCCGACTGCGGTGGCGTCCAGTAGCTAAGTTCTGAACTAGGCCTAGTAGTCGTTGACGGTGGCGTTTGGCGGCAAAAGTAGGAACTATTTGAAAAATTCAAAGTTGCAGTCCTTACTTGAATTAAAAAACAGATACACACACTAATACAGCCATCACATTTAACACCGGTTATCAGACAGATTCTACACACACCCAAAATACACGGGGCTACATGACCGCGTTGTCGCAGCCCCTAAACTGAGGAACCAACCAACCATAGGTATCATTGTCATCTACTTGAAAGTGAACGGAACGTGTAGCTAACCCTCTGGGTGTCCGCTGGAAGCAGCTACAGACTCTGGCGAGCCGAACATGTCCTCGGACACTCCCGGCACTAAAAGCCATACGATAAATAAATAAAATACTTTAAAATTAATTCTAAATGTATCACCAAATATGGATGTTAACAGAGGAACGGAGTGCGGTATCTTACCTTAATCTGTGACATAATATTATTGCCGATCAGAAGATCTCTATTTGGTCCAATACCAGTCAATCCTTGGACGTGAGACAAAAATATCGAGTGCCCCTTTCTTTGGAAGAAACACTGGTCAGTCAGGAGTAGCATTGCTCCATGGTCATGTGCGTCAATTCACTGATCGAAAGTTGTCGGTATCAACAGAATGTCGCTCTGCTAGCCTATAAGGGTACCAGTCGACTAGTCCCATTCACGCTGCGGGCGGTAGAGAGATATCTCTTGATCTCGAGGATGAGATCAGATTCCCGATACCAAATGTCTCCGCCACAGGCTGCTTCACAAGTCACTGTACGGAAAAAATAGCTACACAGAAAGCTAAGGAAAAGGAAGGAAGCTTTTAGTATTACGTGGCCGTTAATCATGCAATCATGAGCCACGGGACCTTCTTTTTACGCGGAATCCGAACCACAGGACATGCATTGACCGGGAATCGAACCCGATCCACCTTGGGGAAAGGCCAACAGCTTGACCGCTACGCCATCACGTCCACTAGAAAGCTAAGGAGAAACAGATGTGGTAGTGGTGATTGTTGTTTTCAGGGGCGAAACATCTAGGTAATCTGTACATAACAATACAAATTAAAAAGAAATGAAAAAAAAAACTAGGCCTATTGCTATTAGTGACTTACAACTATCTTACAGAACTAAATTACAAAAACCAAATCTCGTGGCACCAAGCAACCGCTGCCCTGCCATTCGGCCTACAGATTGCGGGCTGACGTGTGGTCAGCGTGTCGTGTCCCCTCGGCCGTTAATCTTGGTTTCCATGATCGGGGCGCTGTCTCACTGTCAGACAGCTATTCAATTGTTGTTGTTAATTCGATTTATAGGTTTGGGACATCTTGATCATCAGCCTCATTTAGTTGGATGTGTGTTGAAGTTGTCTGTGTTTATGTGATGACTGTAGTAATCTGTGTAGTTGTATTAGATACGGGGATGAGCTAGGTGCCCGGGTACTTGAAATCATGTAGGCCTACTATCCCGGCATTTGCCTGGAGGGAGTGCGAAAAAAAAACAGAAAAAAAACACTACTTAGGAAGCGCCGAGATTTGAACCTCCGATCTCAGGACTTTCTGCAGCTGCCCGCGCGGTCTTGCTGCACGATTTAACGAGCACGGCTACGCCGGCTACGCCACGGGACCTCATGAAGATGTGTGTGACCAGTTTCAGCCCTCGCGTCAGTTTCTACAATCAAATGACGGAGCTGGGAATCGAACCCGTGGCTCTGGGTTAGAGGCAAGCGTGGTACCCCCAATTGCACAGGACTGGCCTCCAAAAATGTTTCATTTCTCTATGAAATTCGTGACTATATAAAGCCCTGCGCGGATATAGTTTGCATGGCTGTGCGGATAGCGGATAATGTTTGGAGTAAATTTGCGGAAAGTTTTTAGAATAAGTTACAATCCCTACTTATTGAATATCATTACAGTACTAGGACCCGGATGTTTATGACTTTTTTTTTTTTTTTTTCCGACTTTGGCCAACTGTGGACCGCATGGAACCTAAGGCTTTCTGGTCAATTTTTTCTTCTTTTCTTCCCAGAACCTCTTCATTCTTTCACTTCTTATCTTTCTCTGCTCCTCTGTTGTTACCAAATTTGGCCTGTGCTGTGGTGGTTTTTCTTTGAACGTCTTGATATTGTCAACTCGGCTTCGAAACGTTTTCCTATCGTGAATGACAAGTTCAGTTAGTCCAACTTCAATGGCGTCTCTTTTGACCTCTTCTACCCATTTTGTAGTTAGTAGCTTTCAACCCTGTGATGTATTTAAAAAAATTCTTTGTAAGCCGGTTCCCGTCCATTCTCATCAAATGCCTTCTTTTACGCATTGTGACCACAATGGTTTCGGTCTGCATATGCAGGTCTTCATTTTTCCTTTTTTTTTCATGTTCCGTCATCATATATTTTACTGTTCTTTTTCATAATTTTTTTTTCATGATAAATGTAAGATTATTTAAGCTAATCTCATTCAAATTATGTCATTAAGCATAATTAACACTCCGCACTGAAAAGGGCTGCAATTCTGGCTGTATAGGGTCAATCATTCATTTTAAACAAAGCACATGACATACATAACCTAAGGGAACGACTTTCTCCTCAAATTTCCAAATGTGTTTTTTTGCTTTATCTAATTAAAAAATAGGCTTGCTATACGTCCCGGTTTGACCGAGACAGTCCCAGTATTTTGCCCTTGTCCCGGTGTCCCGCCCGATTTTATCCTTGTCCAGGAAAACGGCTGTAAATGTAAAAAGTAATGAAATTATGTGTTTAAGAATCTTTCTACGAATCGGTTAATTTTCAACAATCAACATCGGTTTTTGTAGTTAGACAAAAAGTTGTAGTTTTTCAAAAAACAATAAGACTTAGTAAGTTAATTGTTCGATTAAACAATTTTATGAATTGTTTTAAAATTGTATTGTATTAACACATCTTTCTAGATGGTAGACCAGAAAGAATTATCATTAAAAAGGAAAAATTATATATTTTTATGTAGCAAACATTTATTTTTTAATTTTAAAGGTTGTGTAGAACTAACAATTTAGGGTGCCAGATTTTCCCCCCCCGGCATGCTTCTAACTTTAGCCCCCCCCCCCCTCAATATCCCATATTAATGTGTCCCGGTTTCACTCACCAAAAGTATGGCAAGCCTAATTAAAAATATTATTGTAATGCCTGTAGATTCGGATAACAAACGTGCGGTTGCGGGGCGGAAACGGATAGCTGCCATGCGGATGCGGATAACGTTTTGTTTATCCGCGCAGGGCTCTAATATCCTCGGGATACGCTCCTGTCTACTTCCTAAACAAAAACATCAGAAAAATCTATTGTCTGACGCCACTTGCGTGGGCGGACAATGAACCCGGGTCTTCCGCGCGAGCTCCATTGATTCAAGGCCGTGTAACAGGTCGCCCAGTACAGTACCTGTCCCGGAATGCGGAGCAATCACGCACACCACAGTGGAGAGGAATGCCCGAACCCCTCGCTGCAGTGACAACTTACATTCAACTCCACTCCAGAAACGTCCCTTCACCAGTTCTATAGGGATGTAGCCTGAGAAAGTTCGCGCCAGATAGCGCTCGTGTAGTACTGGGTAAGCGCAAGGCGATTGTCCTAGTTTCCCCCAGTCAGCTACGAGGAATGTATAGATTGTGACCGAGTTTTCTAAGCTAAAGTAAATTATATCTTCTCTAATTTTACTCCAAGACTATATTAATTAATTCTATATGTATATCCTCTAATATATTATGAACGATTTTCAGCGTTTTAAGCGTTAAACAGCTGTAAAATGAGCTACGGACTTGAAGCGCTAAAACTAGTGGGAGGAGGGAAGAATTAGTAGGCTACAGAGGTAATAACAAAATTCTAACACGCTTTATTATTCAAATTATGAATAGGAGTCAGCATGATTGAGTATTGTAGGCCTATATTGACAAATAGCCTATATCTCCATAAGACTTAAATCATAAATAGAGATTTCCCGGTCAATGAATGTGAGATTTTCAAAGTGAAATGCCTTGTCCTGTTCGGATTCCACGTAAAGAGGAAGTCCTCTGTGCCTTATGATCTCTAGATTAACGGTCACGTAAAACTATAATCTTCCTTTTATAAATAGAGATTTAAATATTCACTGGCTCCCCTTGCTTATAGACTTCGATTCGTGTATTTTTTTTAAAGTTGATAGCGTACATGAAACGATCTTGTTTTAGGGTAAACATAATCAAAGGAAGTTGATACCGGTATTGTTTACCACAAAATGCATCGCAACGTTTGGTTCTTTTGTAATTTGTCAATTTCTTAATACAAATCGTTTCCGTACCTCTTGGAAACGACTTAGGGGTACAGTATTTAAAAAGTTTGAGAATCTCTGTTTTAAGGCCATGAACTGTTTCCATTCATCTGGCTAACTTAGGCCTATGACTCAAGAATGTAGAAGTCAGTCACTACCGTTACCACATTCTCCGTCGGGCAGATGTAAGTTGACGATTAATTCTGATTTCAAGAAACCAACCATAATACGTTTTTGACTGTTAATGTTGTGACAATTATTCTTGAAGTATTTGTCCAAGTATTGATGCCTTTGAAAATGGGTCACAAATGTTACATTCACTTCTTCCTGTATATTGACGATTTCTTCCCGCACCGTACTTCAATGGAGATAATTTATGCAGATTCCGATATTGTAGGCTTATCGTGGTAAACTGGCAATTTTCTTGTGTATGGCCTCTTCCTTATTTTTGTTGTGTTCGTGGTCCACGGAAGAAGCGATGGAACAGTGCCCGGTTTTAATCTTGCTCTCTCACCTTCAAATACAATCGCATAAATTCAGTGGTTGTTATCGATATGTCTATTCAGTTTATAGGTAGGAATTATTTCCCTTTGTAAATCACACTTGCCCAACACAGTTTTCGTGAAGTCATCGAGTTGAAAACGATGGGAATACACTAATATTTTCGGTCAGATTTTCTTCACCGAAATGTTTCCTTCTAATAGCATGTAACCATTTCTTCCTCATTTCTTTATTTTGTGAAAATTGGTGACACGAAATCGGATTTCCCTGATTTTTGCAAAGAGGAACACTGCAATAGCTCGGCATAGTCACGAAAATAGCAATTAAATTCGTGGATATTAGCGGCATGAGAACACAGGAGACAAATGAAGAGCGCCTTGCGCTTACCCAGTACAACAGCAGTGCGCTCTATCGGTGCTAGTTCTATACATCCCTATTCGTCCGTGGATACGAGTTATGATCCCGAGATTTCCTGTCGAGGAAATACGATTTTTTTAACGTAGAAAATATTTCTTAGCAAAGTATGAAAAACGTAAAATTTATCAATTTTCTTAATTTAAAGTAATAAGTAGTTTTCACTACTTTTCAGTAGACAGATTCATTGACAGATCAGAACTTAACAAACACACTATATTAGTCATCTGTGTTGTGAAGCAACTATTCAAGTGATATTTGCGTTAGCGGAATATCAATTTTAATTTAATAAACATATTTTTCAAATCAATTTTGGAAACGTGACTTAATGCCCTTTAGCTTCGTGGTCAGTTTAGTGCGGATAAAGCCATCCAGAATGAATATTTCACATGGTATTTTATTTTAAAATAGATTTGTAACATAAAAGCCACCTAAACCCTGTAAAAATGTAATTTAAATTAGCACTGTAACACGCGAGAATCTTGCAGTGCGACCAACATTAAGTACGGAATACGGCGTTGAAAGGCAGCAAATCATTGACTTAATGCTTTTCTCTTCTGATCACACTACATGAAGCAGTGGTTTCTGGCTTAAACAGAAAGCTAACTTAATTCTCTCCTACGCTATTCGAAAACCCTTGGGTCAATGCTTCAGAATACCAATTGTTTAAAAAATGACCATTATATGACTTAATGCTTTTCAGCTCCGACCGATTCAATTGTGCCAAAAGTTGAAGGTATAAAAGGCCCCGAAAGGTTTCAAATTGTTAGTCTTGGAGAGCTCTATCAAACTAAGAAACGAAATTTCGAAAATCACTTCCGGCCTAATGCATTACCGGAAAGAACAGCCTACAATCGCTCATGTATTTACTCGTTTGCTTTTTGATTAGAATCCTAGCCAAATTAACTTATTTACATAACTCCTTCTTTAATGTGTTCCTTGGTTCCATTCCCTCAGGCGATTTTTGATTTTTTGAAAAATCTTCACACCGGAAGTAGTTATAAGGGCTTAAGTGAAACTCTGCATTGACTCACACTAGCGCTCGTCGTGGTAGAAAAAACAAATTGCTAATCTAATCTAATCGACCGGATATGGTTGAGTTGCACTGACTCACACTAGCGCACGTAGTGGTAGAAAAAGCAATTTGCTAACCCAATCGACCGTATATGGTTGTGTTTCCGGTGAACACTCATCAGTCTACCGTGTGTCATCATGCTAGCACCTCGTAAGAAACGTTTAGTGTGTCCTTTACGTTTGGAAACGTGGAGAAAACGTTGAAAACGAACGCACATACACCGTATGTTTACAGGACATGTTTTGCTTGTTGTCAGGTCCTCTATCGAATCCCCGGAGCTTTCCCACATATTTAGTTACACCCTGTATTTTGCCACTGAGGAAGGTCACAATTTGGCCGAAACCGGTACTATAGGCTAATTAAAAGTACAACTTATTATTGATTTAAGGTATTAATTTTCTGAATATATTAAACTTCATCAATAAGGAATAGGGCAGACAAAATTATATTCGTGTCTCTTCTTCTTCTTCCTCCTCCTCCCCCTCTTCTTCGTTTCAGCCAGCTACGGACCACGTTACTTCAACTGTTTCCTTCTTTGAGCTTCACATTTTAACCGAGTGTGTGGATCTTGCTGACTTACGAAGAAACCTTGGTTTGCAGATGACACTCAAACTTATATTAGCCGATGACGCGGTGGCTGCTGATCGCGTTATCCGCTTTATAAGTGAGAGTGGGTTAGGGCCAGCAATCTAAATTTTCCAGTATAAATTGAATCAAGGACTTGTTTTTGAATGATATTTTTCTGTTTTTTCCGTAATTTTTGTTTATTTGTATAATTTTTATTTTTTTGTTTTTGTTTTATTAATTTTTGGCCTTTTTGAATTTAGGTGTCCACCTCAAAATTTTAAATTCTATCCCAAATTTGTATTCTTTAATCTGTGTTAAGAGGGGCAGATGACCTCGTAGTTTCGCCCCTTAAAACAACAATAACCAACTACTAACTAACTACTTTGAGCTTTAATCTGTTCCCAGTAGTCCTTCATCCGTTTCCTGTGCCCCTCTTTTCTGTCAGCCGTCCACTTCTTGTCTGTTCTCAGTTTTGGCTTTTCTTGGAATCACTGGTGTGCTCGAAGTTCTTTCTGGAGATGAAGACGTTCGTTGTTATGTCGCCTCCTAAACACTTCATGTTCTCTGACTGGTCCTAGGATCTTTCTCAGGATTTTTCGTTCTTTGGCTTCTAACTTTTCAACTAAACCTTTCTTATTCATTGCAAGGCATTCTGCTGCGTACAGAGCTTCTGAACGGATAACTGAACAATAATGCAAAATCTTGTCATTGATGGACACTGATCGTTTATTATAAACATCTCTGGTTAGCTGGTACGCAGTTTCCATCTTGTTGATCCTTGATGTAAATTCTTCTTTCTCAGAGTTGTTTGGTTTTATCCATTCGCTTAAATACTTAAATACTTTTCGTTTTTATTTCATTTAATATCGAAACTAGTATGACATTTTCTGATTTGACTCCTTTCGATGTAAATACAGCCAGTGAATAGTATCCAAAACATTACAAATAGAACATAATTATAATCAATTCTATAAATAAACATTGTGTGAAGGTTGATTGCTTAGCGTTTGCGGATGACATGGCATTGATAGCTGAAAATAAAGAAGAAATTAAAATAATGCTTGAAAAATTACACGAAATTGCAGGAAAAACAGAATACATGGAATACAAACATTATAACGAAAATCACTTAGAAACAAAATATGGGAAGATCAAGGAGGTCGGATAAGTTTAAATATCTTGGTGAATGGATCCAGCCTAATGGACTGGATAATGTAGCAAACAAAGGGAGGATCAGACAGATGGAATTAGCTTATAAATTAGTACAGAATAGGTACAACAAAAGTACAATATCTTACGGAGCGAAGATAAGACACTATACCACCGTTGTCAAGCCTGAGGGATTGTTTAGTTCAGAATGTTTGATACTGAACAAGAAAGGTGAATTAGAGGAACTGGAGAAGAAAGAAAGAAAAATCTTGAGGAAGATCTTAGGACCCGAAAATAGAAATGATGGTACTTGGCGGAAGAGGCGAAACAAAGATCTTCACGGACAAGCAGAAAAAATCACAGATACCATACGGAAGTTGAAGTTCTATGGACACCTTACGAGAATGAGCGATAGTCGACTAACGAAGAAGATCTTTAATTGCATCACCAAGATAAAAGCGACTACAAAATGGGTAGATGAAATAAGAAAGGATATAGAGGAAGTTGGGGTCAGTCCAAATGAGATCTGGAATAGAGAGGTGTTTCGAGGTACGATTAATGCATTCAAGGGGTTCCAGGAAAAGCAAAGGAGAAGAGTCAAGAACATCTGGTCGGAAGAAAGGAAGAGAATCCACAGTGAAAGGATGAAGAGTTTCTGGGAGCAGAAAAAAGGACCAATCAGCAAGTCAATTGTTTCCCGTGGTCCAAAGTAGGCCAAAATCGAACAAAGAAGAAGAAACATTGTGTTTTTCGTTTTTCTTCTTGAGAAATGGCAAAATTGCCCGAGTTGTCCATTTAATTTATAACGTGCTACAGTTCGAGAGCTCTTCGTGGAGTAAAACGTTTCTAATTCAATCTCAGAAAAAAGAGGACTCTTTACTTCATACATTACTAAAAGGAGTATGGTTTAGGTGCCTGAACACGCTCAGATACAACGAAAGTGGAATTTTAAAGCTCAATGATCAAAATCTTGACGAACAAGAACAACCAATGACAGAAAAAAATGGAGAGTGGCTGAATAACTAAAAACAAAGTAAATTTCAATTGGGCAAGCTAAATTCCATGGAGCTTTCTTTCGGGGGTGGGTATTAAAAATTTGCAACCATATCTAAATCAGCAACGTTACGAACATTGTGGAACAAAACTAGTCGAGAGATCTTAATTTCCACAGGCGATCGCAGATTCTGTATTTCTACGCTGTAATACACAAATCGTCTGTTTAATACAATCAATAATGATCTAAGTTCGTGATAACTCTCGTTCACTTTCATTGCATAAGTTTGCACTTACAGTCGGCAAAACCCTCCTATATCCTTCGGTAATTCCAAAATTATGTCAAAGTGCCGAGTTTTATATTTGAATTTTTTAAAATTTAAGTCGTAATTTTTTACTTATCAAGGGGGCCTAAAATATCTGTAGGTGTTGGATCTTTAGTAATCTAAACGTACACTCAAAATCCTGCGTTTATATTAATATTTATTTCATTTTGAGACGAATAATATTTTTTTCCTACGCTTGTATCATTTCCATACCATTATTTCCTAAAATCAGCAGCCAAGTAATACTTGTTCCTCCTTGCTAGCACAAGAAAATGATACTTTTTTTATCCGAAATCACAACGCGGCGCGAAGAATTTGCTTCTTATTCCGCCATGCTTGTTTACGTCATAGATAATTTCCAGCTGTAGATGACAGACGTCTACAAAATGATCTGTTAGTTACTTCCGGAAGCTAAAATCCAAACTCAAGTAGTAGTAGGCTACATAATGCCCAACAGATGGCAGTACATGCTAGAGATCGACTTAGAATTATGTTATGTGAACTAACTTGGAATAACATTGACTCTGACCTTTCTTTGCATAAATCAATAAACTGTTGCTATGCACACCATTGCTGTCAAATCCACTGCCTCCTTATCCAACATACACTCCCGGCACTCGAATATGAAAAAAAAAAAAGTTCTTGTGCACCGTTTATAGACGGGGGTAAGCACTCAAAGGGTTAAAAATGGAAGGGCCCGGAAGATCTAGTCCTAGGGCCCGTGGTAGCTCTCTACGACCCTGCGTATAGCTACATATCCAGGGTGGCCGCACATCAGTGAAGATGCTTGTCGGATAACGCAGCAGCCCGTCCCGACCCATATCGATAACACATAATATTCCTGTTCACGCTTAACGATTTACGACCCCATTCGGCTGTAAACTTGTGGAGTGGCGTCCATCATGCAACTAGTTTTATGACACTTCCGGAAGAGTCGTATGATGAAGGGTCAGTCTCCACACAGCTGAACTGTCCTACCATATACAGAATATCAATGTTTGAAGAGAGCAGCGTTCCAAATTTCTCATTTACTTATTCATTAAATAACCGCGGTAACTACGCTCGCGAAGGGTCAACCCTAGGCCATGGGGCCAAGCCAGGGCCTTATTCACTCTTGCCACGCTTGCCACGGTGGGTGAGTGGTCAACGTGTCGGTCTACTAACCCCAAGCTTGCAGGTTCGCTCCTGACCGTGGTAAGTGATTTTTGAAAGGCGGCAAAAATTACGATTACGACACCATGTCATACGATGTTGGCATGTCAAAGAACCCATTTGAATTCAGTAGGCCGTGTTCATAATGGAAAAATTAATCTCGGGAGTTTCCGCCAACACAAAGTTCCTCATTTCTCTACTAGAAAGCGCTATAGTGTTCAAGGAGCTTAGATATCTAACCTCCTTGACTTTCATAGTGCTTCAAGGAACAACGAAATTCGGCATGCAAGCTACCCTTTGGGTGTCAAATAACAAAGCTTACACCCGGCACCCGAGGCCATACGATATTATATAGCACGTGGCGACCGCTATTTTGTGTTTGGGTACGAACTCAAGAATAATATTTACATAGCAAAAGCACATGGAAGCTCATGATTGCCAACCCTATCAGTAACTTAAGTGTCTATTGTGTTGGCCCTGCAAATAAACAAACAACTAGCGGATTGTTCGACAATTATAAAGAGAATCATCGTGTAATGTTCTGTTCCCAATAACATTATTGTTATTATTCGAACTTGTTTGTGTAGCTAGTTGAGGGATAATCTATATATTTAAAACAGTAAGCTGTTTTTTGTTACCGCGAGATTGACAGAACGGCTGAACCGATTGACTTCGTAATTCACTCTGACGGAAACCCTTGGCCTGTATATTTGCAGAGTGTCTTTAAAATAAACAAATATGTTACCAAATATTCTTAAATTCATAAACAAAAATGCAAAATTATTGGCCCGAGAGCATGCGCAGAATCAGCTTGGTTAATGACAGACATGGCTTATGTCCATCGCGTTTTAATGTAATAGTTATTTATAAGAATTATAAAAGAGGGGAAGATTCATTAATTGTTGAGAGTAGGTACTCCTCCCTTTTCATAACTTTCACAAGGTAGATTATTGAAAAAAAAAAAATTATTTATGATTCACTAACCGTTGTGGGAGTCATTAGAAGTTGATTTCAATTTGAATTGTCACTGCTGCACCGGAAATATTTCTTTTATTACGACAATATATCATTTGCATACCTTATTTTATCTCTTGGGGAAGCCTCCGTGGCTTAGGTGGCAAAACGTCGCTCTTTCACCGCTGAAACCATGGTTGAAATACCGGTCACTCGATGTGAGATTTGTGCCAGCAGTATGTTGCAATGTTGAGAGAGTGCAATCTTTTGACGCCCTTAAAGTTGCAATGTGCCAAAAAGTAAGCGTACAAAGAATGTAACTTATATAGGAATCTACTTCAGTAAATATTTTATTCATTGTCCGTCATGTTTTGAAGGGTTTCAATTAGTATTTATTTAATTTTGTTGCTCCTAAGGG
This sequence comes from Meconema thalassinum, assembly GCA_946902985.2. NCBI lineage: Eukaryota > Metazoa > Arthropoda > Insecta > Orthoptera > Tettigoniidae > Meconema > Meconema thalassinum. The sequence continues at coordinate 200,982,823 of OX336395.1, forward strand.
GGCTCATACACCACGAGTGGGAGTTTTCGCACACGGTTAACAATTAAATCATAGCTTCACTAATTATTTATTTATTTATCGTTTGGCAATACAAGATTTCAGAGTAAGTTACAAAGAAAATCACTTTAAAATCTACTGTACAATATTTTTACTATTTACACTATTTACAGTCTCAGGTCTAATGAGTCTATCCATTGGACCACGTCAGGTGTCGCCAACAGGAAGTCGATCCGGTCCCCTCCATATGCCCTCAGAGGACAGTCAGTTGTAATGTGTTGGATGGTTTGATTAGGAGCACCACAATCACACTGAGGAGACAAAATTTTTCCCCATTTGAACAAAGTTTCATTGCATACTCCGTGGTTTGTCCGAATCCTATTGAGAGTTGCAGCTTCACTAATATGTAACATAGAATTATGAGAACTTACAAAGTTATAGTTAATACATAGGGCTTTCATTGCATATATTAAGATGAGCAGTATATAAAGTATTGCGTGAGTTATTGATAGGAAAATATTTGTGATTTTTTAAATACGAAAAACGCGATTTAACAAGAATTATCAGTCTGAATGTAATGATTCATTTTCCTGTAAAGAAAACTCATGCTACGGAGGATGAACCTCATTCAGGAAATTATATTGAAAAATAATTAAGATATAGCCTAGCCTACTTGGAAAATTTAACAAAAAAACTTTTTTTGAAAGACAAATTAAATATTTAAACAAGTAGTTCCGTGAGGAACTATACAGCCTATTTTCATATATCCTACTAATGCTAATTGCCTCTGTCAACATACTAAATTTCAGTTTGATTGCTGTAATAGATTCGTAGACATTGAGAACCGTCTAAATATTTCGGATGGTCGCCATGTTGGACTTTTATATAATTATGTAGGGCTTAGAGATATGTATTGTTACATGAAGATTATTGTGTACGTGTAGTATTCAAACTTCAATCACATGATTAGGACAAAGTATAAACGAGAATTTAAAATTTCGCACAGCTGCCATCTTGTGGCTATGGAAACAATTGAAATAAATTAGATGCCAGGGGATTAACATTTGTGTAAGGATTTACTGTACCAAGTTTCACTGGCCTCGGTTGGTTAAATTGCGAGAAACGTCCATGTGAATATTTATACTTCGCGTCGCCGCCATGTTGGATTTGTGATCACCAAGTTATTGAAAGTCCTATAGGTGAACTTATGTTCATAGCCCCTATGAACATAAAGAAATCAGTTTGATTGCTATAATAGATTCGTAGATACTCAAGAGCCGTCTAAATATTTCGGATGGTCGCCATGTTGGATTGTTGTATGTATAGGCCAAAGAGTCATGTACCATTAAAGGAAAATTATTGCGTAGGTTCATTATTCAAATTTTCACTTCGATCGCATGATTACGATACAAGAAATAAAAACTTAATTTTAAAATTCGCACAGCCGCCATCTTGAGGTTATGTATAGAATTGAACTAAATTAGATACCAGTGCATTACAATGTGTATGAACATTTCCTGTACCAAGTTTCATTGCGCTTGGATCATTAAATTGCATGAAAGGTCTATTTAAAATTTTCAAATTCGCTTGGCCGTCATGTTCGTTTTGTAGTTAACCGGTTTTTGAAAGTATTATAGATGAACTTCCAGTAGTTCCCTTTATCTCCGTACAAAATTTCAGGGCGATACCGCTAATAGTTTCAGAGATATAGAATTCCGGTGAAATATTTTGCACAGCCGCCATCTTGAGGTTATGTAAACAACTGAACGAAGTTAGATGTTGATGCATTACAATGTGTATAAACATATACTATACCAAGTTGTATTGTGTTTGGTTGGTTAAATCGCGAGAAACGTCTATTTAAAAGTCGCAACTTCGCTTGGCCGCCATGTTGGTTTTGTAGTTACCAGGTTTTCAAAAGTCACATAGGTGAACTTCTAGTAGTTCCCTTTATCACCGTAAAAAATCCAGAGTGATATCGGTAATAATTTGGGAGATATTGAATGCTGGTGAAATATTTCGCACAGCCGCCATGTTGGATTGGTGAGACGTAACAAAGATTGAAGGGAACGGTCGGGGTCGTCCGAAATAGTGCTATGAACTAACCGTGTTTCATTGAAATCGCTCCAGCCGTTTAGATTTTACTAGGGGACACACACGCACACACAGACACACTGACAATAGGTGATCTCATAAGCTTTTTTTTTATCCAGGGTGATATCGGTAATAGTTTCGGAGATATTGAATGCTGGTGAAATATTTCGCACAGCTGCCATGTTGGATTGGTGAGACGTAACAAAGATTGAAGGGAACGGTCGGGGTCGTCCGAAATAGTGCTATGAACTAACCGTGTTTCATTGAAATCGCTCCAGCCGTTTAGATTTTACTAGGGGACACACACACACACACACACCATCACACACACACGCACACACAGACACACGGACAATAGGTGATTGCATAAGCCTTTTTTTTTCTTTTCAAAATGAAAATAGGCTTAATACATACTATTGACAATATATCATTAATGATTGTTCATCCTCGGTATTTGTGTGATTTCTTTATATGAAAGAAAAATCATTCCATTCAGACTGGTATTTCTTGTTAAATCGTGTTTTTTTTTGTGATTCATAACGTTTAAAATCACAAATATTGCCCTATCAATAAATCACGCAATACTTTATATATGAATTAAAAGCCCTATGTATTGACTATACCTTTGTAAGTTCTCATAACTCTATGTTACTGTACATATTAGTGAAGCAATGATTTAATTCTTAACTGTGTGCGCAAACTCCCACTCGCAGTGTACGAGCCCCCTTAAAGCAAGAGTGCGATTCTGAAGAATGCTATCTACGTCCCATATTTCCATGCTATGGATGAAATTGATGCCCTGATGACCTCTTCACGGTTCATTGCACCTCAGAAAGCAAATTAACTGCCTTGTAATATGATATTGTTCCCCAAATATACATAACTAGTGGGCCTGTGCGAGCCTTCGCAACGTGAATGTAGGTTGAGCCATTTGTTGAGAGACTTCTCAGCTAGCGGTACGCCGCGCTCCCGGTAGATGGCTGCCACCGCCGGGCTGCTCTGCGCCCTAGCGGCAGACTCGTCAGGTTACGGTGCTTTTATTGTAAATATACATTTTTTTAGGTATTTATTTAATTGCGAGGCATTTAAAGAGGACGTGAGTGTGTTTCGCGCACACATTGGGTTATGCGGAACCTGTAGGTACCCCATATGTATAGGTTGGTGTTATTAGGACCTTATTTTCGGTACAAAACTTGAATGGGACCTTAGCAGAATAATAGAGGGAGGGATTATAAGCAACGCAAAACAAGGGACAAGTCCAACTGATTCTCTTGGTAAGAAGGTTGGTGGGAGGAGGGGTGTGAAATTTGGAGGTTTTGGTAACATAATGTTCGAATAGCAGCATAGTTCACATTTTGGTTCGTTGGTAGGTTCTTAAGTTTAGGGACTGCGACAACGCGGTCATGTAGCCGCATGCACTTTAGGTGTATGTAGAATCTGTCTGATAACCGGAGTAAATTGTGATGGCTGTATTAGTGTGTGTTATCTGTTTTGAATTCAAGTAAGGGCTGCAGACATTGAATTTTTTCAACTAGTTCCTACTTTTTCCGCCAAACGCCACCGTCAACGACTAATAGTTCAGAACTAGGTTATCAGATGCCACCGCAGTCGGCTCCTGGCGACGAACGTAGGAACCTAAGAGCGTTTGCCAAATGTTTACCTATAATTTAGCATCACACAGGTGTAATTAGTGGAAGGTTCTTTAACATGCCATAAATCTATGACATTGAACCGCCGGCTTTACTTCCCCTCCGAAGGAAGGCATACTGAGGGATTTTAACGCTCTTAAAATCCGACGAGTTCGGCCGGGTTTGAACCCGCGATCTTGGGCATAGAAGCTCAGCATGCTACCAACTACGCCACCGAAGCAACTAGTTCACATTTTATTATTAAACAAAATTCAGATATTGCAAAGAACGATTCTCCTGTACTCCACACTCTCTATACGCTAACTTAAATAGAGGCAAATAAAACCGCGACTCATTCATCTAAATCAGCAATGTTACCAACACTGTGGGACAAAACTAGTCAACAAATCTTAATTTCCACAGGCACATTGCCTCCTAACATCGCTGATTCTGTATTTCTACGTTGTAATACAATCAATAATGATCTAAGTTCGTGATAACTCTAGGGGCAGATGACCTCGTACTTCCACCCCTTTAAACAACAATAACTAACTAACGTGATAACTCTGGTTGGATGGTTGGTTCCTCAGTTTAGGGGCTGCGACAACGTGGTCATTTAGCCCCGTGTACTTTGGGTGTGTGTAGAATCTGTCTAATAACCGGTGTTAATTGTGATGGCTGTATTATTGTGTGTTATCTGTTTTTAATTCAAGTAAGGGCTGCAGACATTCATATTTCTAGTAGTTCCAACTTTTGTTACCAAACGTCGCCGTCAACGACCAACTAGTTCTGAAATTGGTTACAGATGCCACCACAGTCGGCTCGTAGCAACGAACGTTGGAACCTAACAGCGTCAGTCAAATCTAACCTATAATTTAGCTTCACACAAGTGTAATTAGTGGACGGTTCTTTATCATGCCATAAATCTATGCCATGGGACCGCCAGCTTTACTTCCCCTCCGAAGGAAGGCGTACTGAGGGATTTTTAAGGCTCTTAAAAATCCGACGACTTTCGTTCACTTTCATTGCATAAGTGTGTACTTACAGTCGGCAAAACCCTCCTAAATCCTTCGGTCAGTAATATTCTTTGCTTACCATGAGTCAGTTCTTGCATCTAGGAGGCGTTGGAATTCGCCATGTTGCGGCGTTCGGATCCAAACATTACGTCAAAGAATCTCAGACCTACTCTGTTGGTATGCTCTTTGGGGCTAAGTTAACTGCGGATTTAGAGCAAGAGGATTCGAATTCCGCCGTCCTTGAAATGGAATAGAATAGAATGCCCTCTAATCCGAATCTCGTAGTATCAGCAAAAAGAGTACTGGCAGGACTGTGTAAGAAATACGAAGTACGTCCAGAAAGTAAGTTCTGTTTGGTAATAACTTTAAATTGTGTACAGATACAGAAAAATTATTTATTGCACAACATTCTACAACCCTTTAACTACTTTTCCACATAACTGCCGAAATGTTGCAGGCATTTGTCGTAGCGTGGCACGAGTTTTTGTATACCTTCTTCATAGACGTGTGCCGCCTGTGTCTTCAACTACTGTAGTTGTACGTTCCGCTGCAGCGCAGTTCCGCATATGCTCTGTATCAAGGAGGAGAAACGTGCGCCATTTGGAGAGCGCTGTCAGCCACGTACGCATTGTTGTGCATGTTTACTCGTACAATGTCGGTGTTGATTGAAAATCCCGCCGCTTGTGAAATCAGATCTGTGATTCGTTTTCTGAATGCTAGGAAAGTGAAACCAATTGAAATTTATCGGCAAATGTGCGAAGTGTATGGACAAAATGCGATGAGTGATTCAATGGTGAGAAGATGGGTCCGACAGTTCAATGAAGGACGTAGTGAAGTGCACGATGAAGAACGAAGTGGGCGTCCATCTTTGTTTACAGAAGAACTGGTTCACGCGATTGATGACAAGATCCGGGAAAACCGCAGGTTTACAATTAGTGCTCTCGCTATGGAATTTCCCCAAATCTCACGATCACTAATTCATGAAATTGTTACCGAAAAACTGAACTTTCGTAAACTTTGCCGACGTTGGGTACCAAAGATTCTTACGGAGCAACACAAAACAAAACGGATGGGTAGTGCACTTCAGTTTTGACCCGTTACAAGGAAGGCGGCGAAGAATTTCTGACACAGATAGTCACAGGAGATGAAACTTGGGTTTCTTACGACACCCCTGAAAGTAAGCGGCAATCAATGGAATGGAGGCACACTTCATCCCCAGCAAAGGTTAAGCCGAAACAAACCATGACACCTCGGAAAATGATGTGCACAGTGTTCTGGGACTGGAAAGGCATCTTACTCATTGATTTCTTACCGCGTGGTCAAACAATCAACGCAGATGCTTACTGCCAGACACTTAGGAAATTGCGCCGCGCAATACAGAATAAGCGCCGAGGGTTGCTGTCAGAAGGTATTGTTTTTCTTCACGACAACGCACGACTACACACTGCAAATGTGACGAAAAACCTCCTACAGGGATTTGGCTGGGACGTGTTTGATCACCCTCCTTACAGCCCTGACCTCGCTCCTAGCCACTTTCATCTGTTCACACATCTCAAGTCTTTCCTTGGCGGTCAACACTTCAACAATGACGACGAGCTGAAAGAAGATGTTTCCAACTGGTTGAAGAGACAGGCGGCAACCTTCTATGAAGAAGGTATCCAAAAACTTGTGCCACGCTATGACAAATGCCTGCAAAAGTTCGGCAGTTATGTGGAAAAGTAGTTTAAGAGGTGTAGAAAGTTGTGCAATAAATAATTTTTATGTATCTGTACACAATTTAATTTTATTACAAAACGGAACTTACTTTCTGGACGTGCCTCGTATACTGGGAAGACTAGGAATATGGGACAGGGGCACACGAAGGGAGGAGGATAGGGTGTGCAAAAATTGTTGATGATAATGATGATAATTGTTGTTTGAAGGGGCCTCTAGGTTATCGGGAGCTAATGGTTTGGGTGATAGAGAAAATGCTATGCAACGTCTTTAGATAGATGAAATATCTCGTAAAAAGAAGTCGTGCTAATTAACCTGCACTGTTTACATCTTTTCGGAAATGAAATTTTATTGGAGAGCCTTAACAGTGAATCAAATGAACCAGGTGTTTGACATATCATGGAACAACATCGACAACTGATGTTAAGCAAATCGTATCAAATTTAATCACATCTAAATATTTTCAGGTTATATATTTGTCTTTCGCATATCCCAGTAATGTTGTGCTGTCATATCGAAAAGTAGCACTATAAATTGATTGATTTTTCATCATGAATTGAGTCCATACCATTTAAAAATGCATTCAAATCATATGGTGAATCGGCTAAGATAACAATGTCGTCAGCAAATCTCAGAGTTGAAATTATTTCTGCTTGAATCTTTACTCCTACTTTGAATTTTTCTCTAATTTCTTTCATTGCTTGTTCAATGTATAGATTGAAAAGTAGACCTATGGGATATAGGTAAATTCCTGCGCGGATGTGGATATCCGCAGATAAACCATGAAAATTTTCGCCGTGCATGGCTGTGCGGATAGAGGATAAGCTGCGGATAATGTTTGGAGTAAATTTGCGGATAGTTTATAAAATACAATCCGAACTTGTTGAATATCATTATTTACCCATTTAAGATTTGATAGCCGCTGAGCGTGGCTGCACCAGCGTTTGTTGAGTATTGTAGCTGAGCCCTGCGGGCTGAAACGGAGGACCCAGAGATACTGATGACAGAGCATTGCGCGCGCTACCTGTCTTCGAGACGCAGATTAGCGTCTCAGGAGCTCATGTCACCACCGACAGTTAAACGATGACTGTAGCTACTGGAGCTGGGTCATACTCTACTCGCGCAACTGTACCTGTCAACGAAGCAGAGTGAAGTGGGACACAAGTAAACAGAGAATAGTTCCCATCTCGACCGCCGGCAATCAATTCGTGAAAGGGTAATACCCGGATGTATATAACATCATATTTTTTCCGTTATGCTTTTTCCATGACAAATGTAAGATGATTTTAACCTTATCTCACTGAAATTATGTCATTAAGCATAATTAACACTCCGAACTGAAAAGGGTTGCAATTCTGGCGGTGTAACATAGCACACGACACACATAGCCTAAGGGAACGACTTTCTGTGTTAATGTGTTTAATACTTTATGCTTTATCTAATGACTTAAAAATATTATTGTAATGTCAGCGGATTCGGATAAATAATAATGATCGTGTGGTCTCCCGAGAGGCCGAGTGCAGGTCTTTCTAGTTGACGCCCGTGGGCGACCTGTGTGTCGTAATAAGGATGAAGTGATGACGAAGACGTCACATACACCCAGTCCCCGAGCCACGGGAATTAACCCCAAGAGATTAAAATCCCTGATGGCTCGGCCGGGAATCGAACCCGGGGCACTTCGGGCCAAAGCCTAGCGCGCTAACCATTTAGTCACGGAGCCGGGCAGCTGATATTCGGATAACAAACGTGCAGATGCGGGGCGGGGGCGGTAAACAGTCGTGCGGTTGCAGGGAGGATGCGGATAGCAGTCGTCCGGATGCGGATAACAGTCGTGCGGATGCTGAGCGGATACGGATAAAGTTTTGCTTATCCGCGCAGGGCTCTAGCTATAGGTTGCAGCCTTGCCTTACACCTTACTGAATACCAGCTCCTCTCTCATGTCCTTCGGCTCGAATAACTACCGTCTGATATGAAAATGAAAATCCACAGCCTGCTTCCAGTCTCCGACCGGGTCAGGAATGGAATGAATGAAGCCCCCATCTAGCGGCGAGGATATGGACTGTGCCGGCTGCCGAGGCCTGACGCACTCCTCTGGGGCAATGATTAAATGAATGACAGATGAAATGAAATGATAGTGGAGAGTGTTGCTGGAATGAAATTTTGACAGGGAAAACCGGAGTACCCGGAGAAAAACCTGTCTGCCTCCGTTCTGTCCAGCACAGATCTCACATGGAGTGACCGGGATTTGAACCACGGACTCAGCGGTGAGAGGCCGGCATGCTGCCGCCTAAGCCACGGAGGCTCTACCGTCTGATATACTGTAGCCAAATTAATATTGTCAACGTGGGTCTTTGCAACTCTTCCATTGTATTTCCGATCAGTTTAACAATCTCGGTTCCAGCTCTCAACTCTCAGCCTTGCCGTAGCTTTTTATGACAAGAGGGGAGAGGCTTTAGCCCAGCTTAAAGGTGTTCAAGTGCTTCAACCTCCTGCTTTACTGCTCTTAATCTAGCTGAGTGAAATGGATCGTACGACTCCCACTTAATGACCCAATCGTGTACACCCCAAGAGAGCCTGAACCTTGTTTCGGTTTAATTATACATTTACCAGACACTATTGCAAGCCTTTGCTTGGGCCGTATTACTTTTTCCGATCACAACACGTAGGAGTTTTAAAATGATAATGATCTGAAATCAGAATACCATGTCCACAAGGGACGTCAGCAATCCAATTACAGTAGAGCCATTGATCCCCTCAGGAACTCATAAGAAGTGGGACGTAATTTGGCGACCACGGGATCCAAGCTACTCCCACTTGTACCAGGTTCCTCTGTCATCTTTCCCGTCGATGTCTCTGGGTCAAGTCTGGCTGCGTGGCTCAGCGGTAACGTTCTCGCCTGCTGTTCCAAGGGTTGCAGGATCGAATCCTGGCGCAGCCTGCTAGCATTTGAAGGTGCGCAAATCTCAGTAGATGTACTGGCACGTTAAAGATTCCTTTTAAGGGCAAAATTCAGGCATCGCGGCGTCTCCTAAAGCCGCAGTAGTTAAAAGGGTCGTAAAACCAATAACATTATTATTCTCTTGGTCAACTCTTGATCTCTTCCAACTCTGACGGCAATAGGGTATCCGAGGGCTAGAGTGTCTTTCATTTTCCAGCCTTTTCCTTTCCTGATTCTCATAATTCGAAGGGTCAGAACTCAGATTCCCCTCACCCCAGCTATATCCCCTGCCTACTCTCGAAAGGCCCTAAAGGATGCAGGGTATATCTAGCCCCATGACGCATGGTGCACCCTGAATAGCGCTACACCCTTAAGAGCTGGCGACCCACTGACTTTGGGGGCGTATCCTCATCTCGTTCCCTTTTCAGCCTTCCATGGCTCTACTTCTTTCCGAATCCCTCCATCCTCATTCTTCAAGGGTTTTCGAGACGCAGGGGTGCCGGGAATTTGCCCCGAAGGTGATCTCACACGGTTCCCTCACATTTCCACACCCTCAAATGCTAACTGACTGCACCAGGATTCGATCCTGCAACCTTGGGAACAGAAGGCGAGAACTTTACACTGAGCCACGTAGCCAGTCGGGAAAATGAAAGAAGACATCCTAGGCCTCGGATACCGTCGAGGTCAGAAGAGAACAAGAGTTGACCAAGGGCGGTCGACAGGTAAGGTGACCGAGTAAGTGGAAGCAATGCCTGACCCAGCTGGGATCCAGTGGTCGCCAACACACGTCCGTCTAGTGGTGAGTCGCTGAGGGAAACCATAAATAAACCCGTGACATCAGTTGGTTGGTTGGTTCCTTAGTTTAGGGGCTGCGACAACGCGGTCATGTAGCCCCGTGTACTTTGGGTGTGTGCAGAATCTGTCTGATGACCGGTGTTGATTGTGATGACTGTATTAGTGTGTGTTATATGTTTTTAAGTTAATTCAAGTAAGCACTGCAGACAATAATTTCAAGTAGTACCTACTTTTTCCTGCCATAAATCTACGACATGTGACAGCCGGCTTTACTTCCCCTCCGAAGGAAGGCATTCTGAGGGATTTTTAACGCTCTTAAAAAATCCGACGACTTCGACCGGGTTTGAGCCCGCAACCTTGGGCATAGAAGCTCAGCATGCTACCAACTACGCCACGGAAGGCGCCGTGACATCAGTGTCATGCCACATTTTGCTCTAGCCTCGTTCAAGGGATGGCAACAGCTTTATAATAAAATGTTAAAAAAAAAAGCTGGTCTGTAATTTGAAGTGAGTGCACTCTTCACTAGACGCTGTCACATCACGGCACCTGCTAGGCTGAGGCGAAATTGAGTTTTCATTAGAGCGCTCGAAATCAAAGCCCGGAACAGCAGCTTATGAAACGTTAATGTGCTTTTGTCGTGTAAAGCCGGCACGTATCGAACCACGGGAGAGCTCACTATGTCACAGTGCTAAGATGGAATAGCGAGATAAGAACCCTCACCTATACGTCTTTCGAGCTTTCGGTCGATTTACATTACAATGAGTAAAGATGATGATGTTGATTATAATTGATGTTTTCAGGGGCCTAACATCTAGATCGGCCCCTAATGGTATGAGTGATAGCGAAATGAATGAAAATCCACAGCCTGCTTCCAGTCTCCGACCGGGTCAGGAATGGAATGAATGAAGCCCCCATCTAGCAGCGAGAATATGAACTGTGCCGGCTGCCGAGGTCTGACGCACTCCTCTGGGACAATGATTAAATGAATGACAGATGAAATGAAATGATAGTTGAGAGTGTTGCTGGAATGAAATTATGACAGGGAAAACCGGAGTACCCGGAGAAAAACCTATCTGCCTCCATTTTGTCCAGCACAGATCTCACATGGAGTGACCGGGATTTGAACCACGGACCCAGCGGTGAGAGGCCGGCGTGCTGCCGCCTAAGCCACGGAAGCTTAGATAGCGAAATATGAGTATGAAATAAATCTACTACAGGGTCATTATCTATGTGCGCCCCGATAAACACGGCAAGCTAAGCCGGCTGTGACTGGCGTAGATCGCGGGCGCGCGTACACGGTTCAGCCGGTCGTGGCGCACACTTTCACACTTATACGAAACATGTTCAATAATGTGTACTTACAGTGCTCATAGGCGATGCTGAAAATGTCCTCCCTCTCTTGTAACACACTCCTGACATCTTCTGATTTATTTATTTATCATATGGCTTTTCGTGCCGGGAGTAAACGAGGACATCTTCGGCTCGCCAGAGGTTGTAGCTGCTTCAAGCGGACACCCTTAGGATGAGCTACAAGTTCCGTTCAATTTCAAGTAGTTCCAACGTCTCGCTACCAGATGTCACTGATACCTAGTGTTGAACGTTGGAACTTTGATAGAGCGTTCTGATGAACGAATGTCTGTCAACTCTTTTATTATTTACGGAGCCTGTTTCCTTGAATCGTTTAGCGAGCCTCCTAATTGTACTGGCATTAGGCACAGGTCTTCGTGGGAACTTGATTCGAAATTTTCGTCTCGTTTCAGAACAAGATTTTCTGCTTTTCATATAGGCCTACGAAACATGGATACACACGTTCGCACAATGCGAATTGGTGTCTAGACATGACCAACAATCACAGTTATCACAATACTCACTAAACGTGCAACACTAACGTCTAAACCGGGTGAGTTAGCCGAGGTCGTTGCGGCATGACTGTTGGCAGTCGCTCACATCCGGGAGGCGAGGAGGTTCGAATCCCCCCGCCGGCAACCTTGAAGATGGTCTTCTGTGGTTTCCCATCTTCCTTCCAGGCAAATGCCGGGGTTGGTCCCTAACTATAGGCCACAGCCGCTACCTTCCAACTCCTCGACCCTCCCATCCAACATTCCTCCCCAACGGTACTTGTAGCTCACCCATTGGGTGTCCGTCTCGAAGCAGCTACAAAACTGGCGAGCCGAACATGTCCTCGGACACTCCCGGCACTAAAAAAGCCATACGCTAAAAAAAAAAACCTAACGTCTAAGCCTTGCAGATACACGTTTATATGAATGACAAAACACATGTGAACTAACGATATGAGTCAGCGGAGAGCGAAAAAAAATTCTATTATGTAACTGGCTAAGTCCAAATCTCGAAGTACCGTGTCAGATTACAACTCACCATGCAGCCTTCGATTACAACTTTCCCAGACACTACGACCTACCATCCCTATAAAGGTAATTTTAATTCATTGGCCGTGAAAGCCAATATATCCTCTTTTTGGAAGCCTTTACAGGGAGGTGAAATACTGCTTAAGCTTTTAGGTCTCGCAGTAAAGAAGCACAGGTGCGCTTCACAAGAAGGGAGGTAGTGCACAGTTCGTTACTCCTGTGAGGGTCCGGGAACGGACACCAAGAGCCCGCCCATGAGCCAGCTTGGTTTTCCTAGGCGAAATCCCACACTGTCTCTGTTAGGTAGTCAGCCCGAAGGCTGGTTGGATCCTCAAATAGTACCGCCGTTAGGTTATGTGGGTAAATACCCACAAAAACCCAAGGCAGCGCTATATTGAGGCGTACTAGGCAAAATGAGGAGTGAGGTAGTTTGCCATTGCTTTCCTCACTGAGTCAAAACAGCAGTACTCACCCTATGAGTAGAACCTTTCACAGCATCCACAGGCACTGACTATGCCCTGAATGCCATTACTAAGCACCACCCATAGCTTCCCTATAATCACAGCCATGAGTGAGACTGAGACATCGATGAAAAGCCACACTTTACTCTAGCCTGTAAATGCAAATGCAAATGTATCGCATTCATCAAGAGATGGCAAACAAGACACGGCATAAACCTCGAAAAATTTTTAGTTTACTTTATTTATAAAGATTAATAGGGGCAGATGACCTAGATGTTTCTCCCCTTTCGAAATCATCACCGTCATCATCATCCACCCCTACATACGACCAAAACTAAAAGTGGGTAGTGTCGCCTTGTTAGCATGCCGTAATTTCCGTTCTTTCCAACACTAACAGGCTTGAAAAGTGCAATAAAAGAATTTCCCCCTCAACAAGCAAGGTGAAACTGTGGGCCCGTGAAGGTCGTGTAGTCTCGCTACGGAACTTCATTTACTTTTTATGTTTCATCATTACAGATAATTATGGAGCACTGGTAAAATGAAGTTGACTCTTGTTGTTTTATCTTGTTCCCAGCCCTGCTCTCCGGCTCCGATACCATCGCACCACCACCTGTCTTCACACAACAAGACGAACAGAACAATATCAAAGGTGAAGGTTTGTTGCTTCACTTTGACCCAGGGCAGTAGCCAGTTCACATCTCTAAGGTCGACAAACATGCAAGCCACAACATACTGCAGTACGGCAACACGTGGTAATTATGATGATGATGATGATAATTGTTGCTTTAAGGGGCCTAACATCTAGGTTATCGGCCCCTAATGGTTTGGGTGATAGTGAAAAAGAAAGATGGAACAAATGAAACCTACAACTAAAACCAACTACTGACTTACAAACTAGAAGAGGAAATGGGAAACAAAAAGGAGAATAATTTAAATAAAAGACAGGAAGAAAGGAAATGCCCTCAATGCTCGAAGAATGAGAATTGAAGGACTTGGAAAGAAGGAGAGCCAAGAAAGGCAGATAGGAAAGTTAAAGAGGAGAGGGACCGCCCCAAAGGCAATGGAAGTAGCAGAAAAACCGGACCCATCTCAGGAAGCCCTCGGGGTCGCCAACGCCCGAACTCACCAGACGTGAGCCCTTGAGGGTGTAGCACAATCCAGGGTGCACTAGAAGTGGTGGGGTTACACACACCCTGCCTCCTTGAGGGCCTTGAGCAGAAGGCAGGAGATACAATGAAAAGAAAACAAAAGGTCTGACCCCTCGAAGAATGAGAGATCAGGAAAGATGGGACAAAGGCCAATGAAGGCGGGAAAGTGAAAGACTCTCTATGCCTCGGATACCGTAATACCGTCGGGGTCAGAAAAGAACGAGAGTTGACCAAGGGAGGTCGACAGGAAAGATAACAGAGAGGAGTCCGGCAAAAGTAAGTGGAAGCAATACCGGACTCAACTGGGGTCCCGTGGTCGGCAACCCACGTCCCACAAATTGTGAGCCCCGGGGGATCTTGGTAATTATAAAAGTACCCCATAAATACCACTTGAAAGAAATAAGACACAAAATTGATATGGAATCATGTTTTAAGGTTGTTCTGAATCTGTATATCACATTTCATTAGTACACAAGAATCTCGTTTACCCCGCCCTCATTAATCCGATCTTCCGTTTATCCGGATCGAAAATAAAATAAAATATTACTGTACAGTATTTCTTTTACGGTGTCGACTCTTCTTGAATGTCTTTTCCATCAAGGATAGTTAAGGACAGGAATTGGAAGTAATTCGACCACGGTCTATGAGAGGTACCGTCCCAGCATTCGCCTGGAATTGAGAACTGATACTAGTAAAACGTCTTCGTGATCGTGCTGCGCGCAAACGCTATACAAATATAAAACAGAAAAAAAACTCATACATTATTTTAGTGCATAAAACAGAGTCGTAAATGTAAGAAAAGTGTTCTTATATTATTTTGTACAATTGACAAAGGGTATTACAATTTATGTTAATAGATTATGTATTTTTATTTTTCCGTATTATCCGGATGTTCGATGATCCGGATCAGTTCCGGTCCCACTTAATCCGGATAAACGAGGTTCTTGTGTAATAATACTGAAGTATAATATGCCAGCGAATGCCTCTTAATGAACTACAAGTTGGAGAAGCTGGAGATCCTAGAAAGAAGAATACTTCCGAAAAAATATGGGTCCAGTCGAGACTGAAACCAGCAGGAAATTTCGGATGAAGTTACAAAAATGTGGAGAAGATCTCAGAAACCATGAAAAGGAGGAGGTTGTCATTTCTCAGACACTTGTACAGAATGGACGAAAACAGAATAACTAAAAAGATATTCGACTACCTTTGGAACACGGCATGGATTAAAGAAGTTCGTCAAAATCTAGGGAGGTCCAACATTCAGGAAGCTGAGATGTTAGATAGGGATACATTTCGGACCATTAGGAAGGGCACCAAGAGGAAAGATCTGCGAAGACTGGAAGAACCTGGACGGATGAACAGAAGCAGCAGCACAGCGTCCATATGAAGGAGTACTGGAGGAAGAGGAAGCTTAAGACGAAGAAGAAATTAAATTGTAGCGTGATCCTCAGTGGTCTATTCGCAAATAAAATATAAATTAAAAATAAAACTAAATTAATAATAATAATAATAATAATAATAATAATAATAATGATAATAGTACAATAGTACGAAAGAACAAAATCGTGGAGAAACCTAAAAATAAAAAACTGGTAGGAAATGGTCCACAGAACGCAAGATGCAACACAGTGCACTCATGAAGAGATTTTGGGAGATAAGGCGAAAACCATCAGGCCAACTTACAAGTTCAAACGCGCTCTTTGAATGGACATACCGAATAATAACAATAATAATAATAATAATAATAATAATAACACATCAACTCCGCCAGTGCCGGTCCCAAGCCCGGGGCCTCATCACGCAAGTGTTGAGGAAGGAGGAGGGGGAGGAGTAACACCTCGTTAAAAAACCTGGGTCCATATGGCTCCGGATGGTAGCACCCTGTGAGGGCCCCTGCCTAGGGTTACTAGGTGAAAATTTTAAATCCAGACACGTCTGTGTGGTAACCACCGGTACTCTGGTCGGCGTCTGTTAGCTCTGTGAGCTCGGCTGTGATCCAATCTTCTGGAATTCAAAACTCCAGTCGTAATTCTGTGAGATCCCTTGGGGTTTCACCACCACAACTTGAACATAAATCAATAATCATGACAGAACGACGTGAACGAACACACTACCCTGGGCCCCAGTCAATAAAACTGGTATTGTACCTGATCATCAGATTCCAGGGGATCAGGTATGTCATGAAGAGGAGAATTGATTCTCAAAAACCCTCAAAACTAAGAGAATATTTTACATGGGAACACTCAACGTAAACACACTCCTGAAACTAGGTAAAGTGACACAACTAACAAACATCATGGACACATTCAATATCAGAATACTGGCTATACAGGAAACGAGATTCTCAGATGAGAATCACTTCGATTCGGGAAGTTACAGAATATACAAGGGGAAACCAGCCATAACTATTACAGGAAAAAATCTCAAACTCTTCGGAACAGGTTTTGTAGTCCACAACTCAATATTGGACTCTGTAATAGATTTCACCTCAAAATCTGAAAAAAATTCCACACTTACGATACGTTCTGGTAACAAAGCGTATACAATAATCAATGCTCATGCCCCCACAAATAACTACAATAACAAAAATCCACAGATGATAGAAGAATTCTGGGAAGACTTAGAAGAAATCACCAACAAAATCCCCACTAAGCATGTAAAATTATTGCTTGGTGATTTTAATGCACAATTAGGCCGCGAAAGAAAATTCAGAGACACAACAGGAAAACATACAGCGCACCAGAGGACAAACAAGAATGGAGAGAATTTGATAAACTTCTGTACGAATTTTGACCTCAAAATCATGTCAACACAATTCCAGAAACCCTACAAGAAACTATGGACTTGGAAATCTCCAAACAGCGCCCTCGGAGAATTTCAGATAGACCACGTTGCGATATCTACAAAAAACACCAGAGAAGTTATGAATATACGAACGAGAAAAGGTTTTTTTCGAATCTGATCATCATCTACTACAAATCAAGGCTAAGTTTATACCAAACAGACATACTAAGAGAACAACCAGAATTTTCAGAACAGACCCAGAGTATTTACAATTAAACAAGAAAGAAATAACACTAGGACTTAAGAAAATTGAGAGTAACAACTGGACGGACATGTCCGAAAACAAGAAAGAACTGATAAAAATGGGGCAGCCCCCGAGGAAAAGGAAGCACAGATGGTGGAACGTGACATGTGACAGAGCCATAGAGGATAGAATACAAGCCTGGAAAAAATTTAACAGCCATAGAACACCCGAAAAATGGGAAGAATTCAACAAGATACAAAAAGACTTCTCGAGAATAATCCGCAGAGAAAAAAGAAACTACGATAACAACAGACTCCAGGAGATAGAAGAGGATTTTACCAAAAATAACACACGAAACTTCTATAGAACATTCAGAGAGAATATGACAGGATATCGACCACCGAGCTTATGCTTCAAAAGACAAGACGGAACACTGGAGACAAACCCGAAAAAGAACTGTACGATACTGGCACAATATTTTGACTCACTGCTTAACTGTGATAAACCAACACACAGATTACAGTTCGAAAAGCCAGAACTTAACATTGATTCCAAACCTCCAACACTTGAAGAAATCGTGAAAATAATAAAATCAATAAAGAACAATAGAGCGCCTGGAGAAGACGGATTGATTTCGGAAATCTGGAAATTAGACCACGAAAATGTTACACCAAAAATACACAAAATCATCGAAAACATCTGGGAAACGGGGAAGGTACAAGAAGAATGGAAGTCAGCTCTTAATACACCCCCTCCACAAGAAGGGAGACAAAACGAACCCTAATAATTATAGAGGGATTTCACTAATACCCGTCGCATACAAAATTTTCTCCAAATCCCTGTTAAAACGGATAGAGCCTCAGATAGATCCACAGATAGGAGAATACCAAGGAGGGTTCAGGAAGGGAAGATCGTGCAGTGAGCAGATTTGGTGCCTGAGAACAATACTAGCAACGAGAAAAACCAGGAACACAACAATCGCATTCGTCGACTACAAAAAAAGCGTACGACCCCATAGATAGAGAAACACTTTTTAACACATTAGAAGAAATGAAGGTCGACAATAAGTCCAGAAAACTAATCCAAGAAACATTAACAAATACAATATCCAAAGTTAAATTCATGGGAGAGATCTCGGAACCCTTCAAAATTAATAGAGGAGTGCGACAAGGTGATGGTTTATCACCCATTCTATTCAACTCAGTTTTGGATAAAATAATCAAGACATGGGAAAAAGGAGTCAAAGGCATAAAAATGGCAAAACACCAGAAAAGGACAGTCAACATTAAGTGTCTGGCGTTTGCCGATGATGTAGCGATTATAACAAATAACAGAAAAGAAGCCAAAGAAGCTCTAGAGACGCTACATGAAATCTCTGCCAAAACAGGGTTACAAATCTCATACGAAAAAACACAGTTCATGGACACAAAATCTACAGACAAGCACCCACTGGAAACCAAGTATGGAAAAATAACACAAGTGGAAAGTTTCAAATATCTAGGAGAGATTATACAGAAAACAGGACTGAACTTGGCATCCAATGAAGACAGGATCGCTAAATTGCAGAAAGCATACCGACTTACATGGAACCACTACAATAAAAAAAAGTATTTCCATCAATGCCAAATTACGACACTACCGTACAGTAGTCTTACCAGATGCCTTATACGCTTCAGAAACGACAGCAATCAAGGGGCGAACAAAAATCAAGGAATTAGAAAAACAAGAGAGAAAATTTCTGAGAAAGATCTACGGGCCAGTTCAGAAAGAGGGAATATGGATGAAGAGACCGACAATAGAACTGTACAAACAGACAGAGACGATTACAAACAACATAAGGAAAAGAAGGGCAAAATTTTATGGACATATACATAGGATGACCGAAGAAAAATTTTAATATAGTTACGAATAGCACACTAAAAACCAATTGGGTAAAGGAAACCGTGGAAGACCTTAAGAAACTAAACATCTCTACAGAAGACATGGCAGACAGGAGCAAATACAGAGAAAAACTTAGACTACAGAAGTTTGAGCAAACTCCCAAAGAGAGACAACCAGCAAAGAGGTGGACAGAAGAGAGAAAGAGGAAACATAGTGTGTATATGAGAGGTTTTGGGGAAAAAAAAGAAGAAAGGTCCAGAATGAAACATGAAAATTGATTGTGTTGTAACGCTCTCCTTATGGGGAATTAACGAATAAATAAATAAAATAATAACACATCAAACAAACGCAAAAGAAGACTCTCCTTTTGTGGCCGTTTAAGTTAACACGTATGAGCTCCGTAAGATTGTCCAATCGGATCTGTGCCTACTTTGTGGGAAAGAAAACCAACGGGATCTGGTTTACAGAGGTGGAAAAAAAAAACAACAAGAACTGGTGGATATCACACGAGGACATCTTGGAACATGACTCTTAGAAGAAGAAACTTGGGGAAATACAGTTTTCAGCCAAAACCCATATTGAAAACCGGCAAAAAGTGGACCGAAGAACGAAAAGAAGCTCACCGAAGAAGAATGCGCGAACACTGGGCCAATGAGAAAGAACAAGAGAAAAGGCAGTTGAAAAAACGTGGACCATAGATAATCGAAACGATTATTTAAAAAAAAAAACATCCAACAAACAAACAAAAGTATCCCCAAAAATGTCAAACTACGACACTATACTATAATACAGTACTCTTACCAGAAGCCTTATACGTTTCAGAAACAACAGCAATCAAGGGAAGAACAAACATCAAGGATCTAAAAAAAACAATAGAGAAGCATACTGAGAAAGATCTACGTGCCAGTTCAGAAAGAGGGAATATGGATGAAGAGACCGACAATAGAACTATAGAAACAGACAGAGACGATTACAAAACAACATCAGGAAATTAAGGGCAAACGTTTATGGACACATGCATATGATGAACGAAGACAGACTGGCCAAGATGATTTTTAATATATGAGACAACTAATACAGTAGTTAGATGGCTCTTCAAATCTTTTGAAATCAATTTACTGACCCAAGCTCACGATAGGTTGGCCACCCCTGGGCTACGCTGCAAGTCAGAATTAATGACAGAAGTCGTCTTTAATTGGCATCATTAACGAAGATTTCGCGCTGTGATAATTGTCCTTGGTCTCTTCGATCTTTGACCATTCGGGTTATTCCAACATGTGTGGACAGTACGAAGCTACATCCCAGATCATTGAACTTTTAAGGCAAAGCAAGCGATTCACTGACCATTCCCATATAAAGGCAGGAGACCACGAAGAAGCTTTAATAACAGCAATTCCCAATTTTCACCTGTTGACAAGCATGACGGCGTTAGCATACACGATCAAATACCAGGAGCATTTCGTTACGGAGGTTCCAGCAAGCGAAACTAACGACTGCCAAGTTTGGAGTCGTAGCCTATTAGTCAAAACAAAAACGTGTGTATGCCACTAGTGTTTGACTGTCTGACAGGCTACATAGGTGTACAGATTATTAGATTCAGTATTTATGGCTAGACTATGCACCTAATCAGGTAATCACAAACTTGAAGTATTTCTCTGCGATTATTCCATATATGTTCACTCTTAATTTCATTAGAAAGCAACCTTTCATTAGAAAGCATCTATTGCAATGGGTACCATCAAGCGATTTACGGAAAATATCGACATATCATTGCAATTCACATCCCCCAGTCCCCAAAACCACCGTCAGTTCAAATTTGTATACAATCTCTACTTAGTATCATGGTGTCCACAGAATTTTCAATGTCAATTTTCCTGACTTTTCCTGACCATTTTTCAACAAAATTCCTGACTCGCTAAGTCATCGTAATATCGGGAAAAAACGGTTTATTGAGCAAATATGTATATATCTTTTTTCATTTACAGAATTTGCCCAACGCTCGCCTCTTTATTCATTTAAAATAGAAAATAAAGTAAATTATAATGCAATAATACATAAATCAAAGTACCTAATAACCTAAACTATAGTGATGGGGTTGCCACATCCCTACGCCAACGCCACAAAAGCGTACAAAAAATAGGTAAAAGAGGTTTTTACTATGATGTACTGTAAAAATGGAAACGTACCATAATGTCCAGTGAGATATTGCTTTTTATCTTCAGAGATTAGTTGAACTAGTAACATCAAAATATGGTTGTAAAACACAAAATACCGTATGGTTAAAATAAAATGCCTGTCTTTCTAATACTTTTCACCAATTTTTTCTGACTCACGCCATTTTTTCACACTTTTTCCTGACTTTTCCTGACCAAAAACAAAATTCCTGACTTTTCCTGCCTGTGGACTCCATGTATAAAACCAAGTCCCCAATTCGTGGATGTTCCGGGTAATCTCGAGAACCACTGGATCGATGTTGATGAGGTTTTCTCCATTCTGTAAAGGATTTCTCAAGGAAGGTTTCTGTAGAAAATAATTTATTTATGACCAAAGGAAGCCAAGCAGTAAAGTTTTCAGTGAAAAATTCGAGAGAAAAAAAAACTATACCGTCCGTGTGCTTTGTAAGCTTACGCTGGGTAAACCGTTAAAGATACCAGGCGAAGCCGGGGCGGGTTGCTAGTAGCCTACTGTATATACAGGGTGTCTTTTATGTACCTTTGGGGACGGGTATAGAAGTAATTTGAGATAGGGAACTTGGGGTCAGAGCGGCCTCCTTAATCCCTAAAATAAGGGTTGATTCAGGCCCTCCACCCTGTCAGTTGGGCAACCGACCCAAGTCTCTATTGCCTTTCTCAATCCTTTAAGTCTTGGCAAGATTCATTTCAGCATGTGGCGCTGGCGTAATGGATAGTGTTGCGGTGCGAAAGGCCGATAGTCCCGGGTTCGATTCCGGGCTTGGGCATTTTTTTAAATGTTATTTGTCGTATTGTAGTCACATGATACAGTCTGGTGCTACGTCAGAGAAGAGAGTGCAAATACGACAAATAACATAAAATACAAAATAAAAGATTACGCCCAAGCCCGGAATCGAACTCAGGACTACCGGCCTTTCGCACCGCAACGCTATCCATTACGCCAGCGCCACATGGTGAAATGAATCTTGCCAAGACTTAAAGGATTGAGAAAGGCAATAGAGGCTTGGGTCGGTTGCCCAACTGACAGGGTGGAGGGCCTGAATCAACCCTTATTTTAGGGATTAAGGAGGCCGCTCCGACCCCAAGTTCCCGATCTCAAATTACTTCTATACCCGTCCCCTACAGGACCTATCATTCTCCAAAGGTACATAAAAGACACCCTGTATATACAGTAGGCTACTAGCAACCCGCCCCGGCTTCGCCCGGTATCTTTAACGGTTTACCCAGCGTAAGCTTAAAAAGCGCACGGACGGCAGGTCTCAGACGAAATTCAGAAAAACCGAGGTGAACAGCGAAACTCCAAACACATATACTCTTCTCTGAAGTCTTAACTCGGCACGACTCAACAGTGTGGTGCTGGCCGAAGCCGGGGGAGATAGGCTCACTCGATAGCTCTTAAACTCGCTCCGAAGCCAGTAATTTAAATTTCCACTGAATAGAGATTGTTGGAAGCAATGAAAACGTAATAACACTCATAGTGGGCGATGTATTAAAGATAGAGATAACGTGTCACGGACTTCTTTGTAGAAGTTTTCAGGCTGAACAATTCTTGAACACATAGTATATAGATATGTTTAACGGTTTACCCAGCGTAATCTTAAAAGGCGTAAGGACGGCAGATGTTCCTTTGACTCGATTCACTGAAATCGTTACTGCTCGGCTTCCTTTGGTCATAAATGAATGTCTGTCTACAGAAACCTACCTTGAGAAATCCTTTACAGCATGGTGAAAACAGCATCAAAATCCATCCAGTGGTTCTCGAGATTACCCGTTACATCCAAGAATCGGTGACATGGCTTTAAACTATGTAGAGATTTAGGTACATCGTTGAAAAATATAGACAAAAATATGACTATTTTGAAAATACATCTACCTCCGCCTTCCGGCGTGTCAAGAGGGATTCTTTGTTTGTTTTATGTTGGATTTTAATCACATTTTATAACCTTGTTTTAATATAATACTACTACTACTACTAATAATAATAATAATAATAATAATATCGTATGGCCTCGGATACCAGTTGCAAGCTTTGTTATTTGACACCCAGAGGGCAGCTTGCATGTCGAATTTTCTCGTTCCTTGGAACGCTATAAATGTCAATGAGGTTAGATATCTAACCTCCTTGACATTATAGCGCTTTCTAGTAGAGAATGGAGGAACTTTGTATTGGCGGAAAATCGCGAGATTAATTTTTCCACTATGAACACAGCCTACTGAATTCAAATGGGTTCTTTAACATGCCAAAAACTTATGACATGCGTGTCCTGAATTTTGTCGCCTTTCAAAAATCACTTATCACGGCCAAGAGCGATCCTGCGAGCTTGGGGCTGGTAGTCCTACATGATAACCACTCATCCACCGTAGTATTTAAAAAAATCATCTTCTTTAACTCCACTGAAAAGGTAGCGTCAGGAAGATGATTGTTGATTCATTTATGTGCTTTGTGACTTGTTGGCAATATAGCCCCGTGTACTTAGGTGTGTGTAGAATTTGTCTGATAACCTGTGTTATTGTAACGGCTGTATTAGTGTGTCGGCTGTGGCCTTTAAGTAAAGCACCACCCAGAGTTTTCCTAGAATAGGAGTGGGAAACCACAAAAAACAAATTCAAGGGCAGCTGAGGTGGGAATCGAAAACATTTATTCTTGCCTCAACAGACTGAAAGTACCCCGTTCCAACCCTCAGATTAAATTTCTTGGCCGAGCTGAGAATCGAACCAAGGACTTTTGAATTCAGCATCTCAATAGGTACCCCGAGAACACAGAAGGAAGAGCACCAGGTCGTAAAAAACCATCCACCACATGGAAAGCTCATCTCACCAAATATGTATTATAGAAACGGAAATAATAAGGGATTCGTCTAAAATAGCATACGAAGGCTATTTTTCAAGATAAAAAATTAAACATATAGGGGGGGGGGGGGGATGTTCGCAATTCGCAAAAAATCGTGTCCAAAAACTGCCAGAGAAAAGCTACAAACGCTTTATTCCTTTAAAAATGTAAACCATTATAACTAGGGCTGGTACTTTTAATCGATTATTTTCAGTTATCGATTAATAGAAGCATAAAATCGATGCAACAAATAGCGATTAATCGATTAGTCGGTAAATCGATTAATCGATTGGTCGAAAATGTATTGTTTTGACGATTAATCGATGTACTTCGCTGTCACAGAAGCAAACCAGAAATTTAATTAACTACAATATATTGTATCATATATTTTTAGCCTATTTTCAATTTTGAAAAAAAAAATAGGCTTATGAGATCACCTTTTGTCCGTGTGTGTGTGTGTGTGTGTGTGTGTGTCCTCCTTATAAATTCTAAACGGCTGGTGCGATTTCAATGAAACTCGGTAAGTTCATAGCACTATTCCGGGCGACCCCGACCGTGCCCTTCAAATATTGTTACGTTTCACCAATCCAACATCGCGGCTATGCGAAATATTTCACCAGCATTCAATATCTTCGAAACTATTACCGATATCACCCTGGAATTTTTTACGGTGATAAAAGGAACTACTAGAAGTTCATCTATGTGACTCTTGAAAAACTGGTAACTACAAAACCAACATGGCGGCCAAGCGAAGTTGCGACTTTTAAATAGCCGTTTCTCGCGATTTAACCAACCAAACGCAATAAAATTTGGTACAGTATATGTTTATACACTTTGTAATGCACCGACATCTAACTTCGTTCAATTGTTTACATAACCACAAGATGTCGGCTGTGCAAAATATTTCACCGGCATTCTATATCTCTGATACTATTAGCGGTATCACCCTGAAATTTTGTACGGAGATAAAGGGCACTACTGGAAGTTCATCCATAGGAATTTCAAAAACCGGTTAACTACAAAACGAACATGGCGGCCAAGCGAATTTGAAAATTTAAATAGACATTTCTCGCGATTCAATGTTCCGAACGCATTGAAACTTGGCACAGGAAATGTTTATACACATTGTAATGCACTGGTATCTAATTTATTTCAATTGTTTACATAATCTCAAGATGGCGGCTGTGCGAATTTTAAAATTAAGTTTTTATTTCTTGTGTCGTAATTATGCGATCGAAGTGGAAGTTTGAATAATGAACCTATGCAATAATTTTCCTTTAATGGCACATGACTCTATAGCCTATACATTTAACAATCCAACATGGCGCGACCATCCGAAATATTTAGACGGCTATGAATATCTACGAATCTATTACAGCAATCAAACTGAATATGTTTATGTTCATAGGGGCTATGAACATAAGTTTACCCATAAGACTTTCAATAACCTGGTGATCACAAATCCAACATGGCGGCGACGCGAAGTATAAATATTCACATGGACGTTTCTCGCAATTTAACCATCCGAGTGCAGTGAAACTTGGTACATTGGTACAGTAAATCCTTATATGAATGTTAATCCACTGGCATCTAATTTATTTCAATCGTTTCCATAACCACAAGATGGCAGCTGTGCAAAATTTTAGAATCTATTTTTTATTACTTGTGTCCTAATCATGCGATTGAAGTTCGAATGCTACACGTACACAATAACCTTCATGTAACAGTACATAAATCTAGAACCTACATAAATAAAGTCCAACATGGCGACCATCCGAAATATTTAGTCAGTTTTCAATATCTACGAATCTATTACAGCAAACAAACTGAAATTTTGTATGTTGATAGTGGCAATTGATATTAGTAGTGTTACGGCTGTGAGTTTATGTCATCGCTCGCCGCTTGAGTCACAACTGCCCCAGGGGTTGGGCTGTGGCTTGCCTCCTGTATTGCGCGCGCCTTATGCAACAGGGCTACTACAGACAAAGGGATAGTCCAGAAGATTCGTGACTGGACCAGCGATGGAAACCTCGAGAAACCGTGGACCCTGGATGGATCTAGAACCATTTATTGAGTCACCGGCCTGCTATATAAGAGTGACCCGTGAAGCAGTTGTTGTTGTTGTGTTTTACGAGCTAGTGCGAGCGATTATCTTGTGCGACAGAAGTGTGGTGACGAAGTGCTGTGCGAGTTACGAAATCCTGTGACATTGTTTCTCCCAGCTTGTGAACAGCGTACATCAAGTGCTCGTAAGTAACTGTTTTTGTTGTACCTGAGGAAGAGGGGCAGGTAGCTTCTGCCAAGGCCACCGGACTCATTAGGACGGATTAACTTCTGTGGTCTGTTGCAAGTGAAAGGGGCCAAGAGCGCATAAGGAAGAGACTTGAGGAAACTGGAGAAGGCTCCTGAAAAAATGAAAATCCACAGCCTGCTTCCAGTCTCCGACCGGGTCAGGAATGGAATGAATGAAGCCCCCATCTAGCGGCGAGGATATGAACTGTGCCGGCTGCCGAGGCCTGACGCACTCCTCTGGGGCAATGATTAAATGAATGACAGATGCAATGAAATGATAGTGGAGAGTGTTGCTGGAATGAAATTTAGACAGGGAAAACCGGAGTACCCGGAGAAAAACCTGTCTGCCTCCGTTTTGTCCAGCACAGATCTCACATGGAGTGCCCGGGATTTGAACCACGGACCCAGCGGTGAGAGGCCGGCGTGCTGCCGCCTAAGCCACGGAGGCCTGGAGAAGGCTCCTAATTGCTTGTATTTGCTGATTAGTGTAATTTTCTGGCCACAATAAATTTAATTATTTCTTTAAGCAGTAATTGGTGTTGTGCTTTGTACCCCCACCGTAATCCAGTTAACAAAAGTGCCACTCGGGGATGGCACGTAACAACTGGTGTCAGAAGTGGGATTACGAACTCAAGCACAACACCTGACGGTCCTGGTTTCAAAACCCGAGCAGGTCATTTTCTCTAATTTTCCTGTGAGTGCATGCCCTTTACAAGACAAACAACTAAAATGGAGGAGAAATTCGCAGCATTGCTAGAAAAGTTAAGTGGCATGGAAACCAAGATGGAAGACGGCCAGAAGAATTTAACCAAGGATCTAACTGCCAAATTAGAAGACGGCCAGAAGAAGATGGAGGACGGCCAGAAGAAGTTGGCCGAGGACCTAACTTCCAAATTAGAAGAAGGCCAAAATAAGTTAGCGGAGGACCTGAAGCAGATGGAAGACAGCCAGAATAAGTTAGCAGAGGACCTAACCGCCAAATTTCTGGATGGCCAGAAAAATCTGGAAGAGTGTCTGCTGACGAAATTAGAGGAGAGCCAAAGGAAATTAGAACAGGGCCTACGTGAGGAAGTCGCGGCAGTGGAGGAGAAGTTCAACACCTTGCAAGTGGAAGTTGCCGAGCTGCGCCAACGCCCGCTGATAGGGGTGGAGGAGAAATTCAACGCCTTGCAAGTGGAAGTTGCCGAGCTGTGCCAACGACCGCTGATGGGGGTGGAAGAGAGATTCAAAGTCCTATAAGAGGAAGTCGCCGAGCTGCGCCGACGCCCGCCGACCGGGGTGGATGAGAGAGTCAAAGCCCTACAAGAGGAAGTTGCCGAGCTGCGCCAACGCCCGCCCACCGTTACACCGGGAATATCAGGAACGGGACATAGCAGAGTGACGCCCCCAACCTTCGACGGAAAGGTCCCGTGGAGCACCTACTTACGTCAGTTCGAGGCGGCCTGTTCCATAAATAACTGGAACAACACAGAAGAGGCTACAGCTCTCATTGTAGCGCTGAGAGGTGACGCCCTTAACGTCCTTCAGGCCATCCCGACTGGATCCCAGGACTACGCTACACTGATCGCCCAAATGGAGTCCCGATATGGAGATAGCCATCTTCAGCAGGCCTACCAGATGCAGCTCCGGACCCGGGTACAGAAGAACGTGGAAACCCTGCAGGAGTTCGAGATGGACATCGCACGCCTCGTAAGGCTCGCCTACCCAACAGCGCCGGCCGACTTTCTGGAGCAGATAGCGACGCAGACTTTCACCGACGGGCTACGGGACTCGGATACTCAACAGGCGCTGCGACTCGCGCGCAATAAGACCCTGGCAGATGCGCTGAGCCACGCACTTGAGTTCGAGACGGCAAAGCAGGTATCTAGAATGCGCGCGCGGGTGCGTTAAGTGGACGTCGACGAACCAGTAAAAACCAACGAGACCAAGCCCCTGGCCGACGAGTTGATGGAGGCACTAAGCCGTTTCTTCAAGAATCGCAGTACCACCAACAAAAACGTAGCCGAAGGACATCCGGAGAGGCGGCCTGGAAGAGGACTACCGACCTGCTGGACCAGCCGTAAGAGAGGCCACCTGAGCAAGGACTGCGGTGATCGCCGCCGCCAAGGGTTTCCGTCGGGACAGTCAGTCGTAGAGAAACCGAGCGGCCCAGGAAAGCAAGTATCAGCCAGCCTAGGGGGGCAAAGGTTGGCTTGTGACAGTCGTCAAGCCCCGGCATTCCAAGTTCGTGTGACGAAGTTACGGAGGGACAATAGCAGACTGATGGTCGACGGAGTCGTCAACGGAGAGAGCTGGCCCCTGCTGATCGACACGGGAGCGTCGAGGACCATCGTCAATCCCACCGTGATCCCGAAGTGGAGAGTGCAACCCACACAAAGGAACCTCCAGCTAATAACCGCGACCGGAGAGACCGCACCAGTACATGGCGAAGCATCACTGGAGTTCGTCATTGGTCGACGGGCGATAAAGCATCCAGTGCTTGTGGCTGACGTATCAAATGAAGTGATCATCGGACTGGACTTCCTGGACCAGAACAACATCATCTTGGATCTGAGTACCAACACTCTGCACTTCGGAGGTGAGGAACTTGCTTTGCAACCTGCGCACGAGTCCATCACCGCACGACGAGTAAGGCCGAGAGAAGACGTCATCGTTCCCGCCAGGACGGAAGTCAGCGCTGCCGTAATTGTCGACGGAACTGCTGAGGGAGTGGCGGCTGTCATCGAGCCAAAATATGAGGACATCCAGACAAAAGGATTGCTAGTTGCCATGACCCTCATCAACACGACGTCTCGGCCGTACGTCCGCCTGTCCAACCTGAACGACTACGACATTACGGTTCACCGGGACACCAACCTAGGAGTCTGCGAGCCCGTTACCTGGATTGCCCGCATCACCGACACGACGGACGGACACCTGCAGACGGACAACCGAAGAAGACGCACACTGCCAGAAGAACTACAGAAGCTGTACCAAGGATCACAGGACCATTTAGACGAGGAACAATCACGCCAACTTCAGGACCTGCTACGCGAATTCCAGGATGTCTTCTCCGTGGGGAGCAAAGACTTCGGCAGGACAAGCTTGGTCCAGCACAGAATCGACGTTGGGGACAGCGCACCGATTAGGGCCCCATTCCGACGTGTCCCGCTCGCCAAGCAAGCCGAAGTCGACCGGATGGTAGAAGAGATGAAGGAGCAAGGGGTGATCGAGCCATCACATAGTCCTTGGAGTTCTCCGGTCGTGCTTGTGAAGAAGAAGGACGGTTCCACCAGGTTCTGCGTGGACTACAGGCGGGTGAACGACGTCACGAAGAATGACAGCTACCCTCTACCCCGGATCGACGACACGCTGGACACCATATCAGGGTCAAGATGGTTATCCACCTTGGATTTGAAGAGTGGCTACTGGCAGGTGGAGGTCCACCCTAAGGACCGCGAGAAAACGGCGTTCTCTGTGGGCAGCGGGCTCTGGCAGTTCACCGTCATGCCATTCGGTCTGTGCAACGCCCCTGCGACCTTCGAAAGGCTAATGGAGTCCATTTTGAGGGGACTACACTGGAAGACCTGCCTGGTCTACCTAGACGACGTCATCGTTCTGGGCAGAAGCTTCGAGGAGCACTACAGCAACCTGAAGGAGATCTTGTTGAAGCTACGGGCTGCCCAGCTGAAGTTGAGCCCCAAGAAGTGTCAGCTCTTCCAGAAGCGGGTCCAGTACCTTGGGCATATCGTCTCCGAGGAAGGGGTGCGCACCGACCCAGAGAAGACCGCAGCTGTGAGGGGGTGGCCAGTTCCGAAGGACCAAGTCCCAACTACGAAGCTTCCTGGGACTCTGCACTTATTACCGTCGCTTCGTGAGGGGATTCGCCGACGTCGCCAAACCTTTACATCGCCTGACTGAGAAGGACCAACTCTTCACGTGGACAGCAGAATGCCACAGTGCCTTCGAACAACTCAAGCAGGCTCTGTGCACCGCGCCTATTCTGGCCTACCCCAGACCTGGAACAAGGTTCATCGTCGATACCGATGCCAGCGACTTTGGCATAGGGGGAATCCTGTCGCAGGTAGTGGACGGCGAGGAGAGAGTAGTGGCCTACTTCAGCAAGGCCGTGTCGAAGCCAGAAAGGAACTACTGCGTCACCAGGAAGGAGCTGCTCGCCATCGTGAAGACCATTGAACACTTCCACAAGTACCTGTACGGGCAAGAATTTCTCATCAGGACCGACCATGCATCCCTGCGGTGGCTCCTGAACTTCAAGCAGCCCGAGGGTCAAATCGCGCGGTGGTTAGAGAGGCTTCAACAGTATAACTTTGAGATTCAGCACAGGAAAGGCCAACTGCATTCTAACGCCGACGCCCTGTCACGAAGACCGTGCCCCGAAGACTGCACCTTCTGTGCCCGAAGGGAGGAGAACACCGGGATACAGTGCCGAAGGACTACCGTGGAACTTCAAGGGAGCTGGAGCCGCGAATCTTTCACGCGGGCGCAAGCAGAAGATGATGACCTGGGACTGATAGCCGAATGGAAGAGGGCCTGTGTCCCCAGACCCGGGTGGAACATTGTGAGTGACTGCAGCCCAAAGTTTAAGTCCTACTGGGCGCAGTGGGACTCGCTGATTGTAAGGGATGGCCTCATCTGCCGTTCCTGGGAGAGCACCGACGGGAAGACATCTCGGGAACAAGTCGTCGTTCCAAAGGTTATGACGGAGGAAGTCCTGAGGGAAGTTCATGGAGGATCATCTGGTGGACACCTAGGGATAAAGAAGACCCTGGAGAAGCTGAGAGAGCGGTTCTACTGGATCGGATGCCGAACAGACGTGGAGAACCACTGCGCGAGGTGCCACGATTGCGCAGCCAGCAAGGGCCCAGGACGAAGACGACGGGGTCCACTGAAGACCTACAACGTGGGCGGCCCCATGGAGAGAGTGGCCATCGATGTTGCTGGGCCATTCCCGTTAAGCGAGGCAGGGAACCGCTACATATTAGTCGTCAGCGACTACTTTACCAAATGGCCGGAGGCGTATGCGCTCCCTAGCCAAGAAGCCGCGACGATTGCAGAGACCCTGGTGAAGGAATTCGTCAGCCGGTACGGAGTACCCCTGGAGCTGCACTCCGACCAAGGGAGGAACTTCGAGTCGCAGGTGTTCCAGAACCTATGCCAGCTGCTGGGAATCCGGAAGACAAGGACAACGCCACTACACCCTCAGTCCGACGGGATGGTAGAGCGATTCAATCGCACCATCGAGAACCATCTTCGAATAGTCGTCAGCGAGCACCAGAGGGATTGGGACAAACATCTTCCACTATTTCTCCTGGCCTACCGCGCCGCCGTGCATGAAGCCACCGGGTGCACACCAGCCCGGGCCATGTTTGGGAGGGAGCTCCGTCTACCTGTCGATCTTGCCTTTGGCCGACCTGGGAATGATCCGATCCCGGTAAGCCAGTATTGTCAAGAACTGGTCGACCAACTGGAGGACGTGCACGCGTTCGCGAGGAGGAAACTGCGGATCGAGACCGACAGAATGAAGAACCGATACGACCAGCAGACGGATGCCGGTGGATTCCACGAGGACGACCTGGTCTGGCTCTTCAACCCATTACGGAAGAAAGGCCTGTCACCCAAACTGCAGAAGTCCTGGGAGGGCCCGTACCGAGTCGTGAAACGGATCAACGATGTCGTCTACAGGATCCAGCGGAGCCCGAGGGCGAAGATGATCGTGCATCGAGATCGCCTGGCAGCCTACGGAGGGACACAGACGGACCAGTGATTGATCGGGACGATCAGCCTTTTTAGGAAGGGGGTGGTGTTACGGCTGTGAGTTTGTGTCATCGCTCGCTGCTTGAGTCACAACTGCCCCAGGGGCTGGGCTGTGGCTTGCCTCCTGTATTGCGCGCGCCTTATGCAACAGGGCTACTACAGACAAAGGGATAGTCCAGAAGATTCGTGACTGGACCAGCGATGGAAACCTCGAGAAACCGTGGACCCTGGATGGATCTAGAACCATTTATTGAGTCACCGGCCTGCTATATAAGAGTGACCCGTGAAGCAGTTGTTGTTGTTGTTGTGTTTTACGAGCTAGTGCGAGCGATTATCTTGTGCGACAGAAGTGTGGTGACGAAGTGCTGTGCGAGTTACGAAATCCTGTGACATTGTTTCTCCCAGCTTGTGAACAGCGTACATCAAGTGCTCGTAAGTAACTGTTTTTGTTGTACCTGAGGAAGAGGGGCAGGTAGCTTCTGCCAAGGCCACCGGACTCATTAGGACGGATTAACTTCTGTGGTCTGTTGCAAGTGAAAGGGGCCAAGAGCGCATAAGGAAGAGACTTGAGGAAACTGGAGAAGGCTCCTAATTGCTTGTATTTGCTGATTAGTGTAATTTTCTGGCCACAATAAATTTAATTATTTCTTTAAGCAGTAATTGGTGTTGTGCTTTGTACCCCCACCGTAATCCAGTTAACAAAAGTGCCACTAGGGGGTGGCACGTAACAGTAGGATATATGAAAATAGGCTGTATAGTTCTTCACGGAACTACTTGTTTTAAATAATCTTTGTGAAAATTAGGCTAAAACAAAGTAAAACAAAAATGTTGCTGTCCTAAATTGTAAACATTGAACAAGAATTCCAAATCTTTGCTGAAAACTCTTCGTTCTCTTTTTTCGAAACCCTTCCCAATTTGATTGATGTTTGTCCTTCCACTGTCACTGTATCTTATTTGGTGTTTGTTAACATACAGAAGGACGGACTCCTTGTATAGGTTGGTTGGTTCCTTAGTTTAGAGGCTGCGACAACGCGGTCATATAGCCCCGTGTACTTTGTGTGTGTGTGTGTGTAGAAACTGTCTGATAACCGGTGTTAATTGTGATGACTGTATTAGTGTGTGTTACCTGTTTTTAATTCAAGCAAGGGCTGCAGATGATAATTTAAAGTAGTTCCTACTTTCGCTGCCAAATGCTACCATCCACGACACATAGCTGCAAACTTGGCTACTACTAGATGCCATCGCAACCAGCGCCTGGTGACGAACGTTGGAACGTAAGAGCATTAATCAAACCTAACTTACAAATTTTGCTTCACACAAGTTTAGTTAGAGGAAGGTTCTTTTACATGCCATAAATTTATGACATGGGCCCTCCAGTCTTACTACCCCTCCGAACGAGGGCATACTGAGGAAACTCTTTGTATATTTGGGCAAAAAGTAACTTTTATAAATTTCTATAGCCTACATAATTACCTACGAAAATAAGCGTAACACAACTTAAGCGATGACCTCTCATTTAAACTTATTTTCATATCTCGTGTCTACTAACCAATTAATCGATTCTTCGGTTAGTCGATTAATCGAATGAACGACCAGTCGATTAATCAATTAACCGAATATCATGTAGCCTATAGGGCTCGGATTTTTAGGTGCTAAAAATTGGGCACATATTTATTTTTTATGTATTAATAATACCTGAAATATGTGACAAAAAGGTAAAAATATTTAATTATAATTTAGTTTGTTAATGTGAATATAAACAGTATGCAGTACTCACGAATGCAATTTATGCTATGTCTCACTGACTGCTGAAGCATTACAATACACAACGAGATACATCTTCAGGTTGTCCATCACAAATGACCGACGATTATCGCGAAACACTTCTTCCGAAGGCGCGAAACTGCGGCAATATGTTTCTTGGCCTTGATGTGTTGTGTAACTTGAGATCGCTGTTCAGCCTTGATTGCTTTCCCACATGGTTGGCAGAACAGAACGCCCCCATCCAAAGTAAAATTATCTTTAAATTCTACAACAGGCGATAACTTGTAGTTGTTTTTACTTTAGGCATCGTAGAACTGCCTTACACTTCACAGAGCCAGAAATGAACTGCATGTGAGTGACACTGGTTCCAGGTAGCTGGGGGAGGGCGGGAGGTCTAGCACGTGGTGCAATATGGCTATGGACAAGGAAATCCCCGGTTTCCACAGTGAGTGGCATGGGGCGACAAGTTAAGAATAGCACTGTTGCAAGCTGACATACGCTCTCCATGAAGATTAGATAGCTCACAGGTTCTTCCCCGTTGAAGTAACACAGAATAAAAATGCAATAAACTCAAAGATCTAGCATACTGATTTTAAAAAATTGTAAATATTATGGATTTGTATGTGCTAATAAGTGAAAAGCAGGAATTTTAAGTATTTATAGAAAAAAATCTAAAAATATGTATTTACATAAGAAAATATTTATTTACCTAAAAATCCGAGCCCTAATCATGTATTACCAGCTCTAAGACAAACCACGAATAAAACATTTGTGAATTTACTGGACACCCGCGAATGGCAGCTAGCGTTGCGGTACAACTACCGCCAGGTGTTCAAGAACAAGATGATTTCGTTGGCACTTGGACAGTTTTACGACAGGCCATCAAGAAATATATCTTTGCCTTGCTGTCAAGGACACTACCTGGGAGATTTCGCTGTCAATTTCCATTACGTGCACAGTAGACCAGCGTTGCCAAATATCAATCTATAGTACGAGGCGCTTCCAGAAAGTAAGTTTCCCTATGTTAAAAAGAGAGAGAACATACAGTGCTTGCGGAAAGTTTGGGGACAGGTCTAAATTTCGTTTGATGCCTGTCCCTAAAGTAACAGCATTAAATCAGTCAGTCTGATCATCCACTGTACAGTCCTCATCTTGCTCCCAGCAATTTCCGCCCTTTCTTCCACCTCTTTTCTTCTTTTCTGTTCTCCGGTCAGCATTTTCACACTGACGAAGAGCTGAAGACGAGCATCACACGCTGGTTCCATTCGCAGGCGGCAGACTTCTATGACACAGGGCAGGCTGCGTGGCTCACAAGGGAAGGATACGATGCATGGGTCACCGATTCGATCCATTTTTAGTACACTTGTAGGACATGACCAGGCATATATCAGGTGCAAGTATAAAGGTGCGCTTCTCAGCCGTTTCCGAGAAAATGATTAATTGCAATAAATGCAGTGCGGTGTCTACTGTATGCGCGTTGTACGCTAGCAAGAATCCAACGAACGCGTGGTGCAGGGGTAAGAGCCCTGCTTCGTTAGCGCGGGATCGCTGGATCGAATCCCACTGGTGAGCCTTGGCGTAGTGTTTTTCTTTTTTTGTAAACATTGGCAATTCGTACAACTGTAGGTGTCGTGAATACTGTTTATTTTGCAGTCAATTGTAATAACGTGTTATGTGAGCCGAAAAAGAGATTCTGAAATCATCGTATCCGGGTCAATGTTTGTGACATTACATAATGTATAGTATTGGCATTGCAAATACATTGGTATTATACACGGTCATGTGTATTCTGGTATATGTATGGCCTACATTTATACATTGAAGGCCCAGTCTGTTCCGTTCATTGCATGTGTGTCAACCATCGTACCACCCTGTACCCTTCAAGCAGTGATTCATGCTATGGGTAGTGGTTGCAAATAGCTAATGGTTACAAAAAAAAAACACACTGCAAAGGCTCACCGGTGGGATTCGATCCAGTGATCCCGCGCTTACGAAGCAGGGCTCTTCCCGCTGCACCACGCGCTTGTTGGCTCATTGCTAGCGTACAACGCACATGGACGCTGCACTATAATTGCAATTAATTAATTTCTCGGAAACGGCTGAGATGCGCACCTTACTACTTGCACCTAATATACGCCTGGCCATGTCCTGCATGTGTACTAAAGATCGTTCGAATCGGTGACCGATACATCGTATCCTCGCTTGCTGGGCCCAAGGTCGCAGGTTAGTATCCAGGTGCAGTCAGCTGGCATTTGAGAGTGCGCAAATCCGAGGGAGCCGTGTCAGTAGATTTACGTTAAAGATCCCTTTCGGGACAAAATTCCGGCATCCCGGCGTCTCTAAAAGCCAGAGTAGTTAATGAAATGAAAATCCACAGCCTGCTTCCAGTCTCCGACCGGGTCAGGAATGGAATGAATGAAGCCCCCATCTAGCGGCGAGGATATGAAGTGTGCCGGCTGCCGAAGCCTGTCGCACTCCTCTGGGGCAATGATTAAATGAATGACAGATGAAATGAAATGATAGTGGAGAGTGTTGCTGGAATGAAATTTTGACAGGGAAAACCGGAGTACCCGGAGGAAAAGCTGTCTGCCTCCGTTTTGCCCAGCACAGATCTCACATGGAGTGACCGGGATTTGAACCACGGACCCAGCGGTGAGAGGCCGGCGTGCTGCCGCCTAAGCCACGGAGGCTCAGAGTAGTTAATAATAATGTTATTTGATTTACGTTCCTTTTATTATTATCAACTACGACACAGGACTACGAAAGTTGATACCACGCTATGACAAGTGTCTCAATTCGTTTGGTGCATATGTCGAAAAATAGCTGACACTTTGCTGTAACTGCACAATTTATCCTCCTGATGAGAACCGCATTGATGCGCTGCTTTTACCAATTAAGTGGCGATTATCATTGAAAGCTTTCACTTTTGGCCGATGCCACTGAAGTGACGAGAACAAGTCCCAGATTTACCCCCAAGGGCAGCGGCTTTGGTAGCGTAGTTAGTGGCATGCTGAACTGCTATGTCCAAGATCACGGATCAAACCCGACCGAAGTCGTCGGATTTTTAAGAGCGTTAAAATCCTTCAGTATGCCTTCCTTAGGAGGGGAAGTAAAGCTGGCGTGTAGCTAAATGTGTTGGTTATTTGGTTAGAAACGCTCTATCAAGTTCCAACGTTCGCCGCTAGGTGTCAGTGACAGTGCATCTCTCGTAGCCAAAGTTGGAACTACTTGAAATTGAACTTGATGGGGGAGACTACGGGCGTTCAATTAAAATACCCCGCTATGGCCGTTGGCTCCAATTCAAATATATATATATATATTAAAAAAGTCCTCTCGGCACGCCGGAAGGCGGAGGTAGATTTCACCGGACAAACTTGGAGATAGGCGAAAATAGGCAGAATATGCAGGTTTTCGTAGAAGGATCAGACCTCATTTATCGCGTGAAAGTATTTTATAATTGGAGATTAATTAACTTTGTTTTTCTTCATTTTAAACATATTTTAAACATTTTATTGTCTTATGGGGACGGTAACCTTCTTGTCATTTGGAGTCCATTTTTAGCCTATTTTCAATTTTGAAAAAATAGGCTTATGAGATCACCTTTTGTCCGTGTGTGTGTGCGTGTGTGTGTGTGTGCGTGTGTGTGTGAGGTGTGTGTGTGTCCCTAATAAAATCTAAACGGCTGGAGCGATTTCAGTGAAACTCGGTAAGTTCATAGCATTATTCCCGGCGACCTCGACCGTGCCCATCGAATTTTGTTACGTCTCACCAATCCAACATGGCGGCTGTGCGAAATATTTCACTAGCATTCAGTATCTCCGAAACTATAATGGATATCGCCCTGAAATTGTGTACGGTGATAAAGGGTACTACTAAAAGTTCACCTATGAGACTTTCAAAAACCTGGTTACTACATAACCAACATGGCGGCCAAGCGAAGTGGAGGCTTTTAAATAGACTTTTCTCGCTATTTAACTATCCAAACGTAATGAAACTTGGTACAGCAAATATTTATACACATTGCAATGCACTGGAGTCTAATTTAGTTCAATTGTTTACATAACCTCAAAATCGCGGCTGTGCGAAATATTTCACTGACATTCTATATCCCCGAAACTATTACAGATATCACCCTGCAATTTTGTACGGTGATAAAGGGAACTGATACAAGTTTACCTATGTATAATTCATAAACCTGTAAAGTACAAGATGAACATGGCGACCAAGCGAATTTGAAATATTTTAATAGACTTTTCTCGTGAGTTAACTCTCTGAGCGCAGTGAAATGTGGTACAGTAAATGATTTTGCAGATTGTAATGTACTGCCATCTAATTTAATTCAATTGTTTACGTAACCTCAAGATGGCAGCTGTGCGAAATTTTAAAATTAAGTTTTTATTTCTTGTGTCGTAATCATGCGATCGAAGTGAAAGTTTGAATAATGAACCTAGGCAATAAGTGTCCTTGAATGGTACATAACTCTATGGCCTATACATATAACAATCCTAAATGGCAAGCTTCCGTAATATTTAGACTGTTCTCAGTATCTATGAATCTTTTACAGCAACCAAACTGAAATTTTTATGTTCATAGAGACTATGAACATATGTTCACCTATAGGACTTTCAGTAACCTGGTGAGCACGAATCCAACATGGCGGCGACGCGAAGTATAAATATTTAAATGGACGTTTCTCGCGAATTAACTATCCGAGTGCCGTGAAACGTTGCACGTTAAATGCTTACACAAATGTTGATCCACTGGCATCTAATTTATTTCAATTGTTTGCATAATCACAAGATGGCTGCTGTGCGTAATTTTAAAATCTCGTTTTTACTTCTTGTGTTCTAATCATGCGATTGAAGTTTGAATACCACACGTACACAATAATCTTAATATAATAGTACAAAAATAAAAATCCAACCTGGCGACCATCTGAAATATTTAGACGGTTCTCAATATCTACGAATCTGTTACAGCAATTAAACTGAAAGTTTGTATGTTGATAGAGGCAATTAACATGAGCAGGATATATGAAAATAGGCTGTACAGATCTTCACGGAACTACTTGTTATACTTGTGGTCACACTGTCCTTATGCAAGGTTTCGACACTGATGTGTAACTATGTAACGGTCTGTTACTTCTTCACGCAAAATTATATCTCCCGCAGAGATGTTGGTTGGTTCCTCAGTTTAGGGGCTGCGACAACGCGGTCATATAACCCCGTGTACTTTGGGTGAGTGTAGAATCTGTCTGATAAACGGTGTGAATTGTGATGGCTGTATTAGTCTGTAATTCAGGTAAGGAATGCAGACGCTAAATTTCAAGCAGTAGTTCCTAATGTTGCTACCAAATACTAACGTCAACGCCACCTAGCTGTGAACTTGGCTACTAGATGCCACCTCAATCAGCAACTCGCAACGAACGTTGGAACTTCCCCTCCAAAGGAAAGCTTACTGAGGGATTTTTAGCGCTCTTAGAAAATCCGACGACTTTGGCCGGCTTTGAACCCGCGACCTTGGGCATAGAAGTTCAGCATGCTACCAGTTACGTCACCGAAGCCGCTTCACACTTAGTCAGATGGAAATCTGAATCTGATCTCGCGCAAGTGCGTTGTCATGGCAACGTCTGATGGCTCATCCCTCATCAATTTAGTAGTGTTGCCATGTCAACCACTGATAGCTCTTGGCATTTTCTTATAATTCCGAAATCATTTTTTCTCATCCCTTGGCGCAATGGTGGCTCATTACAAAAATTCTTTCAGACAAACGTTTTAGGTAATTATTAGGGGAATATTGTCCATTTTGTACGGTTTTGATATTGTGCCTATTAACAGAGATATGATTAATGTTTCCCGAAAAAAAACACTTTTTCCCACCCCTTTGGTCAATGGTTGGTGCTATCAAAAAACGTTTCAAACATAAATTTCTGAGCTTTATCAGACACATAGTATGAACTTTGAACGGATTCGATATTTCACATATTAAGAGAGTTATAGCAATATTTCATTTTTTCGAAAAAAAAAAGTCCCCCATTTTCATCCCCTTCGACCGATTTAGCCCAGTAACGAACTCGTCCGAGATTTTATGGGTATACATATTCGGTAAAAAATTCAAAGTGATTGGTGCAAAATTACGGCAGTTATCGTGTCCACAAGGAACTGATATATATATAAATTATATATAAACTTTTGAACTGACGGTGGTTTTGGGGTCTGGGGGATGTGAAACGCGAAGATATGTCGAAATTTTCCGGAAATCGAAACATGGTACCCATTGCAATAGTTAGCTTTCTAATGAAATCTACCTAAAATACTACCGTCAACGACACCTAGCTGTGAACTTGGCTACTAGATGCCACCTCAATCAGCAACTCGCAACGAACGTTGGAACTTCCCCTCCGAAGGAAAGCAAACTCAGGTTTTTTAGCGCTCTTAGTAAATCCGACGACTTCAGCCGGGTTTGAACCCGCGACCTTGGGCATAGAAGTTCAGCATGCTACCAGTTCCGA
Source organism: Meconema thalassinum (assembly GCA_946902985.2). Lineage (NCBI taxonomy): Eukaryota > Metazoa > Arthropoda > Insecta > Orthoptera > Tettigoniidae > Meconema > Meconema thalassinum. Next base: position 201,023,234 of record OX336395.1, read on the forward strand.
TACCGAAGTCGCTTCCCACAGACATATGAAAACTGAATGTGATCTCGTGCAGTGGCGTTGTCATAGCAACTGCTGATGGCTCATCCCTTATCAATTAAAAGTAAAGTTGTCATGGCAACCTCTCTTGGCACTTGGCATTTTCTTATAATTTAAATCATTTTGTTCACCCCGTGGCGTAATGGTGGGTCATATCAAAAATTCTTTCAGACAAAAGTTTTAGGTAATTATTGGAGGAATATTGTCCATTTTGTGCGGTTTTGATATTGTTCCTATTAACAGAGATATGATTAATGTTTCCCGAAAAACTCACTTTTTCCTACCCCTTTGGTCAATGGTTGGTGCTATCAAAAAACTTATTTGACATAAATTTTTGGCACTTATCCGACACATATTATGAACTTTGAAGGGATTCGATATTTCATGTATTAAGAGAGTTATAGCGATATTTCACTTTTTCGAAAAAAAAAACCATTTACACCCCCTTTGACCGATTTTGCCCATTAACGAACTCGACCGAGATTTTATAGGGATACATATTATGTAAAAAAATCAAAGTGATTGGTGCAAAATTACGGCAGTTATCGTGTCCACAAGAAACTGAGATATATATATATATATATATATAGATAGATAGATAAATACATATATACATAAATTATATATAAACTTTTGAACTGACGGTGGTTTTGGGGTCTGGGGGATGTGAAACGCGAAGATATGTCGAAATTTTCCGGAAGTCGAAACATGGGACCCATTGCAATAGTTAGCTTTCTAATGAAATCTACCTAAAAAATGCTGTACCTTTTGCCAATAAAGTTTTATTTACACCCTATAGGGAAACTTGCTTTCTGGATGCGCCTTGTATATCAGCCATTTCCGAACTAACAACCAACTGTAGGGTACAGCCAACTTTCCAAATGCCCTACCAGTAAAAACCCCGTGCGACAGAATACGAGGGAAACCAAGATTATAAATTTAATGAGATAAGGTTATTATTTTGTTATTGCTATTTCTTATTTGAGGGACATCATGATTATTTAACCCCGTGTACTTGGGTAAGTGTGGAATTAGTCTGATAACTAGGGATCAGATATTTTGAACATGCATATTTTCTGGGTTTATTGGATTTAATGCATATTCTGAACATAACAGGATATTTTGGTTGGTTGGATCCTTAGTTTAGGGGCTGCGACAACGCGGTCATGTAGCCCCGTGTACTTTGTGTGTGTGTAGAATCTGTCTGATAACCGGTGTGAATTCTGATGGCTGTATTAGTGTTGGTTGGTTCCTGAGTTTAGGGACTGCGACAACGCAGTATGTAGCCCCGTGTACTTTGGGTGTGTGTAGAATACCTTGTTAGCGCTGGGATTTGAACCTCCAACCTCCGAACTTGGTGCAGCCATCCCTCTTGGTCGTAGCGAGCAATTTTAACGCTCAGGGCTACGTCGCAAGGTAGACAAAACATTGTGCAGTGGAGGTAAATGAATGCATCATTAATAGGGAAATCCTGCGACAGAGATAACAGCAGTGGCAACTCAAGAAAGAGCCTCGTGACCGAGAAAAATCACACAGGCTTGACGGAGAATTCTTGGAGACAGCCCAACGAGTCCAGTAACAAACTCACTGAGTCATCACAACACTTATTTGGTTACTGGTCACATAAACGGCCCACGATCCGACAAACCGTTATAGGTAAAAATGCCTGCCAGAAAACATGGAATGCGACAGAGGTGAATTACGAGTGGGGCGATACCAGGCTGTCTACCAAAACAACAAACCGATTTCCTTGAGAATTTCCTGTTTTTTTTTTTCAGGATAAATCAGAGAATTCCCTGAGTAACAGTAGCGGCCATAATATTAGTACATTATGCAACGAGCCTATAATGGCAATAATTAAGACAAAAGTTTGTTTATAAAACGAGCGAAGCGAATTTTATAATTTCCATACGAGTGTCTTAATTACCATTACAGGCGAGTTGCATACGACTGTTTATGTTCGACGATTATAACTATTTTATGTTCGAACATAAATATTCATAAATATCTGTCGAGATTTCGCCAGTTTATGTACTGAACAGAGCGCTTGGGACGCAAAGAATACCATGGCCTCCTGGAATACCACACTATGACACTAGCCACGCAGTGAAATTTAAAATAGGAGGCCGTGGAAGTCAGCGCAGGTGCGATGCTATCCTCACCTAATTGGTCACACAACTGTTCCTTGAGCTCTGATTGGTGGGAGAAACTGATTCATAATGAAAAATAGTGTTATAATGACCTTCATTATGATACAGTTTTCTGACATATGAGTTAATATTTACATTCCGACATCGTCGAACATAAACTATATTATATAAAACAGAGTTTGTACTTAATGAACATTTCCGAAAAAGTGCTCGAACAATAAAGGGCAGCATGACAAACCTGTAAAGGTATTGGCCTATATATACCGTATAGGCCTATATTTTTCTATATTTTGCCAATTTCTAAATTTGTCAACCAGAAAAACTATTGTACTTGCTAGTATTGGAAGTTAGTAATGCTCTCAAAAATCATACAGTTACACATTTATATACAAATACACATGTAATTTGTGTGTTCTATCTTGCAAGAAATGAGAGCTTACTGATTTAACGTCAGTACAAAGATACATCTACAACCATCATCACTAGAATATACTGTACTTTACCCCGTCAAAATTTAAACGCTCAATTTCCAATTATTCAAGATTTGGACCTAGTAAAACTAAAATTCCCTCAGTGTCATTAAAATACCCTGATAATTCCCTGAGTTTTCCAGGATTAGAAAATTCCCTGAGTATTCCCTGTTTTCCCGAGTAGTAGACACCCTGGATACGCACCGTCAGAATGAGGAATACGAATAGGCCTATTTCACTCAACAGTATGTTACGCGCGCTACCGACAGCTGGCTAATGCACACTTCTAGTCTATTGGGCCCAAGCTATCTGCGGACTCTGCAGACGTGGCGTACGAGTCCCACCATCGGCCATCTTTTAAATGGTTTTCCGTGGTTTTCCCTTTTTCAACTCCAGGCAAAAATGCTGGGGCGGCACCTTCTGATAGACCACGGCCGCTTCCTTCCACATCCTTGCCCAGTTTCATTCATATACACTGATTTCAGCTCTCATTAACTCCACTCATGAGGTTGGCGTCAGGAAGGGCATCCGGCCGTAAAAAACACCCGCCACATTGACTTTCATCGCATCCCGTTCCCAACCCCGTTGAATAACAAACGGGAATAATGATGATATATGAATCGCAGCAAATGACCATAAGCTGGGCATTTATGATTGAACGCCGGAGGGCTCCCATCAAGTTCAATTTCAAGTAGCTCCAACTTTGACTACCAGATGCTACTGTCACTAACACTAGCGGCGAACGTTAGAACTTGATAGCCATATATTACCTACAACTTTTACTACACACCATCAATTGCAGTGGTAGGTTCTTTTACGTGACATAAAATCTATGACATGGGCCCGCCGAGTTTACTTTCCCTCCAAAGGTTGGCTGGTTGGTTCCTCAGTTTAGGGGCTGCGACAACGTGGTCATGTAGTCCCATGTACTTCGGGTGTGTGTAGAATCTGTCTGATAACCAGTATTAATTGTGATTGCTGTAATAGTGTGTGTTATCTGTAATTCTGGTAAGGACTGCAGACATTCCATTTTCAAGTAGTTTCTACATTTGCTACCAAATGCTGCCGTCCACTACAACTAGTTCTGAACTTGGTTACTAGATGCCACCGCAGCTGGCTCCTGGCGATGAACGTTGGAACTTCAGAACGTTAGTCAAATCTAACCTATAAGTTTCACACACGCGTAATTAGTGGAAGGTTCTTTTACATGCCATAAATCTATGGGCACGCCGGCTTTACTTCCCCTCCGAAGGAACGCATACCAAGGGATTTTTAACGCTCTTAAAAAATCCTACGACTTCGGCCGGGTTTGAACCCGCCATCTTGGGCATGGCAGTTCAGCATGCTACCGACTACGTCACCAAAGCCACTAAAACGGGAATAATAAGGGGTTGACAGTAAGTTACGCGCTGTTAAACCGTTCACAGATGACATTTCAACGATACAATATCTTATCTGGCAAGAGCCTATTAAGTCAAGAGGTCACGCATGATTACAGCACGTTCATTCATGGCTCACTGATGATATTTATGGAAAGGGTCAGAGGTCTGCAAGCAGAGCACACATTTATGGATGGCAAGTTTAAATCAAAGGAACTGATTATATCTAGAAATAAGTAAACCGTAAAACTCAGCAATTTTTCAAAAATGCTATGAATGGAATACATGCGATATGTGAGTTTGTCATCAAGGAGTGGGTCACGCAATAGAGCATGCACTCCACATTCCAGCAGCTGGCGCATCGCTTTCTGTCTAATGCCGACATATATGGAAACCTTTAATATCTCAAAAAGTACTCGTCGGATTTGCAAAATAAGCACATCACTGAACTGTCACTTGATTCTTAGTTGTTCCAGCAGGTGAAATTAGTATACAGTAGTCCCATTTAAAAAGCAAAGTTGCTACCGGTTTCTCGCTAAATACGTATGTGCTGGGAGTGAAATGGACCGTGTTGTATGAGCCCCTTAATGTGATTTAAGAATTTGAAAACAGAATGACGATATCTTAAACGGTTCCGTAGATATTTGAGGTGGTCATCTTAGCTGAGTCACCCTGTATAAGAACACGGGGCTGAATATCAAGATGTAACTAGTCCCTAAACCATATTATTATTAACGAGAATAACAACAACAAAACCACAACAACACTAGTTAGTAAGAAGTTAATAGTATTCGCTTCGCAGATAGTGCGCCCGTAGCGACTTGGTCCAGCTTCGCGCTGAATGTCAGTAGAAACAAGGGCAACATTGAACGAGTACTTCCGTCGAGAAACACGACACCAGCAGCTCGTTTACGGCGTGACAGTACCGCCTTCTCTAGGCTCCTCAATGTCCATCTGTTAAAGAGCAAGCTAGAACAGTCGGAATGATCCCAATCACACAGCATTTGCTATTACTCATCTAATCAGTGGATGCAAGCCTTCCATGGCCCATGTTGTTGTTTAGAGTCTTCAGTCTTTTGACTGGTTTGATGCAGCTGAGCTAATCGTTTCATCTCTACATAGCTACCACATCCTACATCCAAGGCAATCTGTTTAATATATTCTAACCTTGGTCTACCCCTACAGTTCTTGTCCTCAACCCTTCCTTCCATAACTAAGCTTGCTATTCCTGGGTGTCTTAGTATGTGTCCTACTAACCTATCTCTTCTCTTCATTAGCAGTCGCCAGAAACATCTCTCCTCTCCCATTCGTCTTAATACCTCTTCGTTTGTAACCCTATCTACCCATCTGATCTTCATCATTCTCCTGTAACACCACATTTCAAATGCTTAAATTCTCCTCTTTTCAGCTGCACCAATAGTCCAAGTTTCACTTCCATAGAGCGCCACGCTCCAGACAAAGGCTTTCAAAAATTACTTCCTGATACCTTTATCTATATTCGATGTCAACAGATTCCTTTTTTTGTAGAAATGCTTTCCTTGCCTGAGCCAACCTACTTTTTATATCCTCTTTGCTTCATCCATCACTGGTTATTTTGCTTCCTAAGTAACAGAAGTCTCTTACTTACTTCCTTCAGCTTTTCACCTGCCAATTTGATGTCCATAGAGGTTTCTGATTTATTTCGGCTGCATTCCAGTATTTTTGTTTCACATTTATTAATTTTCATCATGTATTCTTTCCGTAAGACGGAGTCCATACCATTCAAAAACTCATTCAAATCCTCAGACGTGTCGGCCAAGATGACTATGTCATCGGCAAATCTCAGAGTTGAAATTATTTCTCCTTGAATCTTCACTCCCACTTTAAATTTTTCTCCAATTTCCTTCATTGCTTGTTCAACGTCAAGATTGAAAAGTATGAGTGATAATGCTTCAAATGAACCCCCGTCAATTCGGATTAGTGGCTTGTGAAATCTTAATCATCATCATCATCATCATCATCATCATCAGGGAATGGATTTCTATGCGAATACATATCTATTTAGGAAGCTAAACTTAATTATCTTTTGTATTATCTTTACGAATCATGGCATGTTGAGTTGAAAAGTAGAGTACAAAATGTATCTTCCATATTTTTCCATATTTGGTAGTTTAGCACATATGTTCCATAATCTTACTCCGATCAAGCGTAAATCAAACGTAGTTTTTCGTTTATCCTTGCATTGCTATGAGTCTCATAACAAACCATATTCCATACTGCTACGACCACCCAGGCCCGAAAACAAGTTGGTTTACAAAATTAACAACAACTGTTTTCAGAACCGCCAGATCACATCAAAACTCCGTACACACGTTAACAATAAGTTCCTTCAAGACGTATTAAAGTTTCAATACGAACTAATTAATACTTTTAAAGTAATGATCTTTCTAAGTGAGCGCTCCGTTAGACTTGATACAATAGACGGCACTTTCTTTGTTCGAACAGCTATAAAATGTTAACGGGTTACAATACAAATGTTTACTCTACATATCTAAACGCAAAATAAAATAAGGAAAAGTCTGGTGTAGCTTGTTTTTATGTAAGACTACGGGTAACGGGTTTATTGACGTCTAAACTCGAGTATCTATACTTCCTTCCTCGGCGGTAGTCATTATCATGTGTCACTGCTAGAAAACAAAAAACAATCCTGCACAATCCGAGATGTCAATACCTGGTCCTCCCGTTCTGGATTCAAAATTAACTTCTAGGACTGAAAAATACGTTACTGCACGTTCATAACAAAAGCAATTTTACTCTAACTTCCGCTGCGGAGCCATGCGCCATTACATCCTCTACATTAGTGTGGCTGTCCCAAGAATAGCCAACTTCCTGTAGAGAGATGGAAGCTTCCAACAATTTTTGTTGATTCGTTTAAGGGGTTTGCGAGGGGAGCGTGATGGCGCATGGGTTAGCTACTCGTCCTTCACCCGGACGGCCGGGGTTCGAATCCCGGTGACAGCGGGGTGGAATAATCCCCTGAAAAATCACGTGGCGTCAGGAAGGGCATCCGGTCTTAAATCCCCGGCCAAAACCAAAATGAGCCTGGTTGGCTACGGTGACCCCAATTAATTGGGAAAAGCCGAAGAAAGTTTTTGTTTGTTTTTATTTAAGGGGTTTGCGACATCGTGGTCATGTAGCCCGTGTACTTGGGTGTTTATATGGAATTTATGTGATAACCTGTGTTATTATGATGGCTGTATTATTGTGTGAAGTTGTAATTCAGATGAAGATTGGGAATGAGACGGCCGTGGCCTTCGTCTGTATTAGAAGTGGGGAAACAACGGAAAACAAACCACTTCCAGGATGGATGAGGTGGGAATCAAACCCTCCTCTCCTCAGGTTTTGTCTCACGAGGCTGAGTGTACCCTGTCCCAGACCATAATTAAACTTATTGGCAGAGCCGGGAATCGAACCCGGGCCTCCGCGGTGACAACCAAGAGTGCTAGCCACTACGCAACGAGGCGGAAGGAATGAAAGAAAGAAGGAAAGAAGAAAAGAAGGAAAGAAAGAAAGAAGGATGGAAGAAAGGAAAGGAAGGAAAGAAAGAAAGTAAGAAAGAAGGAAAGAAAGATGGAAGAAAGGAAAGAAAGAAAGAAAGAAAGAAAGAAAGAAAGAAAGAAAGTAAAGTAAGTAAGTAAGTAAGTAAGAAAGAAAGAAAGAAAGAAGGAAAGAAAGAAAGAACGAAAGAAATGTGGAAGAAAGGAAAGAGAGAAAGAAGGAAGACAGGAAAGAAAGAAAGAAGGGAAGAAAGATGGAAGAAAGGAAAGAAAGAAAGAAAGAAAGAAAGAAAGAAAGGTGGAGGAAAGGAAAGAAAGAAAGAAAGAAAGAAAGAAGGACGGAAGAAAAGAAATAAATAAAGAAAGAACGATGGAAGAAAGGAAAGAAAGAAGGAAAGAAAGAAGGAAAGAAAGGAGGAAAGAAAGAAGGAAAGTAAGAAAGAAAGAAAGAAGGAAAGAAAGGAGGAAAGAAAGAAGGAAAGAAAGAAAGTAAGGAAGAAAGGTTGTAGTTTTACGTGACAATCTCACTATCATGAGTCACGGGGAATCCGAACCACAGGACGTGATTTTTCACTTCGAAAATTTGACATGTATTAACCGGGAATCGAACCCGGTCCATCTTGTTGAGATGCATCCAACTTGACCACTGAACCTTCATGCTCCCCTCCCCTTACGATAGGTTTTCCGTGGTTACTTCCGGATCAATTGATATTTCAACAAATGCCGCGATGACATAGGTTTATTTTTTGAAAACGTTGATGATTTTTTCAGCATTGCGGAGCCCCTTAAATTAATACCCTCCTTAATGTGAATTTACACCACAATAGCCGACAAGAATTCAAAACAATTACATTAGGAAATTAGTTAGGAGTTCCAACCAAGTAGTAACTCTGCATTATTGATGATATTTAATGATACATATTTATGAGTAGTCAATGGTGCACGTAATTTCCTGGTTAGATAAATATTTTTTGTGCCCTCTGTTATTACTAGGCAATGGTATATGACTGAAATCTGATTAGAGATTATATGGAAGGAGAGTGAAAACTTTCTGGCTCACAAGAACAACACAAAACATTAAATAGATAAAAAAAATAGGATTTTCAAAACCATCAATGACAACAAAGAAAACGTCTAAAAATATAAATAAAATCCCTCGCGGCTCGCAGGAAAGAATAACGAATTCACTAAATTTGCCAATTGTTGTATACCTACAAATGTTCCACATGTTTAGCATACGAGAAATCGGAAAACATTTTCTTATCCCTTGGTAAAATGCATAGACATAAACCATTATGAATATGGTATTAAATATTATCCGTTTTGATTGATATTAATATTCAATTATAAAATCCGCCTTGCCAAACGCTAAGAAGTTTAATAATTAAATTAAAACGTACATTACATGTTTCGGTATACAATGATACCTTCGTCAGCGTAGATTAAATACATGTAATAAAAAGAATCTTAAAAACGATGTTAACAAATGCCAAACAGAAAATGGATGTCCTTACAAAAGCATTAGAATTTAAATAAATGTAAGTTCACATTTTTTTTAGAAAATACATACAAGAACAGGATTAAAAGTTAGTATAAATCTACCTTAATGGACTGTCTATCGGACGTCGCCGCTGAGAGTTATGGGATACCCAAAAAAATCTTCGAGGGAGTAATTTTAAGTAAGCTATTAGATGATTTAGAGTTTTTAGACAACCCATGCCAGATGAAATTTTAAGAACTGAATTTATTGAGTAATAAATAGGTTGAAAGTTCCGCCTAATCAATACTTTCTATTAAATAAAGATCAATGGTGGGACATGTTTCAAGGCCTAATTGTTTTTGGGCCTTTAAATTTTAATGGGCACAAAAAAAAGAATAATAAAAACATAATTAATTCAATATTGATTTATAATATTATTAATTATTATTCCTTCGCATTTTATGTAACCTATTCATGAAATCAGAGTAGATTTTAACACTTTTTTTTAGGTTTGAATGTAGAATTAATAATAAAAATAACATTTCACTACATTATTAACACTTTTTTAGAAAGCATGTAAATATATTAGGTCATATTGTACCTTTTTTCAAAATCATATTTCAGCATTTTAGGGCATATATGCCTGCATATTTCTCGTTTCTTTCGGTCCTAAACATCCGAACCTTATCCACTACTAGCTATTCCGGAAAGACAAATCATGGTGTCCACAGAATTTCAGTGTCAAGTTTCCTGATCATTTTTCAACAAAATTCCTGACTCGCGAAGTCAACGTAACATCGGAAAAATGGTTTATTGAGGATATATATATATATATTATTTGCAGCCTTCACCATCCCCATAGCTGCCCAACGCTCGCCTCTTTATTCATTTAGAATACAAAATAAAGTAAATTATAATGCAATAATACATGCATCGAAGTACTTAATAACCTAAACTATAGTGATGGGGTCGCCACATCCCTACGCAAGCGCCAAAAAAAGCGTACAAAAATAGGTAAAAGAGGTTTTTACTATGATGTATTGTAAAAATGGAAACTTACCATAATGTCCAGTGAGTTATTGCTTTTTATCTTCAGAGATTAGTTGAACTAGTAACATCAAAATATGGCTATAAAACACAAAATACTGTATGGTTAATATAAAATTCCATACTTTCTAATACTTTTCGCCATTTTTTCCTGACTCACGCCATTTTTTCACACTTTTTCCTGACTTTTCCTGACCAAAAACAAAATTCCTGACTTTTCCTGACAATTTCCGACTTCTCCTGCCTGTGGACACCATGCAATGTCATTTTGAGAAAAGCATCTCTTGCACATTCATAATTTTAAAAAGAACTTACAAATCTTATTTTATATTAAAAAAGAAAAAAGCACTTATTTTATGAAAATACATTTTGCCAAGTGCACAAAACGATATGGGCGGTTCCGGTGATCCTGGTAACGTCGAAGCAACATAAAATCAACTAAGTTAACTCACATGTCCAGTGATAATGAATGACAGCACAAAAATACCTGAAGCACACAAACACACGTGTCACTGTTATCAACACCCTGCGCAAACACCACTCATTCGCTCACTGAGCCCCGAACGATGTTCCACATCCTGTAGAAGTGATAACTTGATCTTCCGCCAACGTCACTGATAAAAGTAACAAGGACGGAGAGGACAATGTACATAAACACGAGCTTGGCGCCGGAGAATAGCCTTGAAAAATGGCAAATTTACTATATCAACGACATCCTCATATACCAAAGTGGATTATTTTAAAAAATCGTCAAGTAACGAATGCAGATCAGAACGGCGTAATGCAGGCGTTTTTAGCCTGGTGCTCTTTAAATTAAATTTGGTGCTCCCGTCATACGAGCCAAAAGTGCTCGCGATCACAAGCTCCCATCAGATCCATTCTTCATTACACGTCCTGTTGAACGAACGGCAATAATAATGTTTTCATTGGAAGTTTTGACACTGAAATTTTATTATTTTGTGGAATATTTTTTTTTTAATCTACAGTAAAAATAATTGGACATCCCTGTTTTATGAGTAACACCAAAGATGCTGCTTCGACTCGTTGGTTGGTTGGTTCCTCAGTTTAGGAGCTGCGACAATGCGGTCATGTAGCCCCGTGTACTTAGTGTGTGTGTAGAATCTGTCCAATAACCAGTGTTAATTGTGATGGCTGTATTAGTGTGTGTTATCTGTAATTCAGCTAAGGACTGCAGACGATCAATTTCAAGTAGTTCCTACTTGTGCTACCAAATGCTACCGTCAACGACACCTAGCCACGAACTTGGCTACTATATGCCACCGCAACCAGCACCTATCGGCGAACTTTGGAACTCATAGACCGTTAATCAAATCAAACCGAAAAATTTAGCTTCACACAATTGTTGTTAGTGTAAGGTTCTTTTACATGCAATAAATAAATAAATAAATAAATAAATAAATAAATAAATAAATAAATAAATAAATAAATAAATAAATAAATAAATAAATAAATAAATAAATAAATGACATGGGCCCGTGGGCCCCCCGAAGGAAGGCATACTGAAGGAATGTTAACGCTCTTAAGAAATCTGACGACTTCGGCCGGGTTTGAACCCGCGATCCTGGGCATAGAAGCTCAGCATGATACCAACTACCTCACCGAAGCCGCCTCTGATTCGACTCGACTGCCTACACTTAAATGTATCTTCTGCATGAGTGATACAAGCATTCACAGCATGCCTGGTGAGCGGCGAATCCGTAAGAAAAAGAGGCGCAAGCTTGTTGCATTATTATTATTATTATTATTATTATTATTATTATAAAAATTCCCTACAGGGTGTGAAAGTGATAAAAATCCCCCCGGAAGTCAAAATAGAAAATTAAAATTTGTTGAAACCAATTGTTTAATAAGTTTTTCTTGTTTAAAACAGTTTACTTTTAACTAATACAGTCATCACAATTAACACCGGTTTTCAGACAAATTCTACACACACCCAAAGTACACGGGGCTACATGACCGCGATGTCGCAGCCCCTAAGCTGAAGAACCAACCAGTTTACTTTTAACAGTGTTTTAAACAAAGAAAACTATACAAAACGAAAAACCGTATTTTTTATTGAACAGGTTTTCCTGTCCATCCTGTCCACCTCCACTGTTCAGGCACCGGTCCCAATGCTGAATAGGCTATAATAACATACTCTCTACGAAGAAGGACGCTGGTTGCTGGTGAAACCTCGAACACCCTCTGTCAGAAAAGTTTGGTGAATGGGCTACATTACGAACGGATTGTTGGCTAACATGAAACAGCCGTTACTATCCTTCGAAGTAATCCCCGTGGATGGTTATGCACTTCTGAGAACCACTGAACAAGTCCTGGAAACTCCTGGCGTAGTCTTTTTTAGGAATAGCCTTCAGTTTGGGTCGTCACAACTCTAAATTGAAAGCAAGAGAGAAGCGTGAATTTATGCAACCTGCCTTGCACACCTGATAGACGGGCGACAGTGAGAAGGGAGAATTTATGCAACATAACGTGCACACCTGTTCGACGGGTGGCAGTGAGAAGGGTGAATGTTCCGTGGAATGGAATGGTCCTGAAAACCATCGTCACCGGTGGCGAAACCTGGTGCCTGAGGTACGACCTCGAAGGCAAGCGTCAAAGTATGGAGTATCGAAGTCCAGGGTCGCCAAAAAGCCCCGAAGGGCCGGAGGTTTTCGGACATTTCGGATATCCAACTGAAGGCTATCCCTCAGGAAGACTATCCCAGGACTTGTACAGCCGTTCTAAGAAGTGCATAACCATCCACAGAGATTACTTCGAAGGATAGTAACGGCTGTTTCAGGTAAGCCAACAATCCGTTCGTAATATAGACCCATTCACCGAACTTTTCAGACAGAGGGTGTATGATTGGCACAAGGTTATGCCATCTACAATGGGCCTATTGTTATATTATTGTAGCGTGATTTTACGATGGTTTCGAAAGTAAAATTATATCTATGTTGGCAGGATGATCTCAGCCATCGATTTTCTTCAAAGAATAAATAAGTTGGTTTTCAATGATTGAAGTTCTTAGACACCGACGATACTCATGGTTTGAGCCATGTTTAACATCTCTCATTTCTTTCTTTTCTTTGGCGGCCGTCCCGGTAGACTCAGTCGCCATGTGAGATACGTTCTGTCCGGACGTGCCTTGAGGCTCTCCGCCTTATTATTTAAAATGTAATGTTTTTCCTTTTTATTTAACATTGTTATTATGCCGAAGCCTTCCATTTACTCATGTAAGTAATACATCTAACCTTGTGTGCACTATGCTCATTTCCTAAATTTAACCTTTGTTTTTGATCTTCGTCGTGTGCTTGGATTTGCTGTGGAACCAATCGAAATGGCGGTCTCCTGTTTTATTTTGTTTGAATCTTCGTTTAACCTTTTATTTGTGCCGTGAAATATATCTGGGAGTGATTTTGTGAGTGTATGTTTTTCTTGCTGCCAGGTGCATTGAAGTTGTTTTGATTTGGGCATATCTTCAATGGGTCTCCCGTTGTTTGTGGACGTTGGCGTTTCGACCATTCTCCCAACACGAGGCATGACACCATATATTTTAGCCCTTATGTATTCCCTTCATTCCATGCTTCGTGCAACTGAATCACGGCGGTAACTTTAAGTAGGCCTTACCGTATTCAGCTCGAACTCGGAACGTAAGTTGGGGACCATATAGGTTTAGCATGTTTTGCTAGACTACCTACAAGCACGAGTTGCTTTGTGTTTTCTTACTGCATCGACGGCTGGAATTTTGTGTGTTTGATTGCGTGTATGTATCATGATATATTTCACGGACACTTGACGTCATTTGTTTCTCCTTGTAGTATCTTTGGTTTTTGCATTTCTTTTTCTCTGGGGACTGCCAGCTCGATCGCATCCCCATTGCTCGCCACAGCCTCTGCGACACGCACACAGCCTCTTGTTTTATCTTTGCTATGCTTGTTATTTGTGGTCGTCATGACAACCATCCATCTCTAGGCTGAGAAGTGATTGTTGTTGACCAGCGACCGGCTCGATTGCCTCTTGATCTTTTACTTCCTCCCTTTTTACATCGTTTTCACCGAAGTGAGCACAGGTATGAATTTAATTTGTTAACGTTATTTACGATCGTAAGTTATTTATTGTTATTTATATTTATCTTCCCCGTTTGAAAGTGACTTTATTTGACCCCTAGGTGAAGGGTATTCTTTTTTGTGTGTGTTATTCTGGCCGGGTTTCTTTGTGTGTTCGGTTTCAATTCATTAAATTTCCATTTCTTTACCCATGTGTCTCATTTAGTAGTGTTTGGCGATCGGGCTGCTCGCTCTCTCTCTCTCTCTCTCTTCAAACCTAGGCCTAACTTATTCTAGCTGTCTAGCACCAGGAGGGTATTCCTACCACTCGTCGTGGGACCACCTTCACGGAGTCTGGAGTCGCTCGGCACATCTGGCCTGCAAGTACGGGCCCAGCACAGGTCAGAAATTAACATCCATTTCCACTGCGTACTCCTTTCTTTTCTAGTTGGTTCCAGTGATGCAGCTAGGAGGCACGCCAAGAATATGTTTATTTTAATAGGGCGGTGCAGGTTCACGAGTACATTTTTTAGGTGGGAGACGGCTGGAGGCTTCTGTCACCGATATATAAGCGTGCGCGCAGCCGAGTAGAGTGACGGTTTAGATAGAGTTGTCAGGAAGTGCAATTCAGGGCACACATCTTTCAGCGAGGTGACCAGTGACAGTCGGCTTAGACTAGTGGTAAAATCCATCAATGGCGGGAAGAGGGGTCGTGGTGGCGGGGGTTAGGGGGGCGGGGGGAGCAGGAGCGGAGAGTACGAGCTGTGGAGACTATGGACTGAAAGATCAGGTGCACTGTGGTTATATGCGTACAGAGTGGAAAGTAGTGTACATAATTGAATCCTGAAAATACTGGTGTACATAGTAGCTATAATAAAAAAAATTGTCAACAGCCTTAGTCAATATATATTCTTTATAAATTTATAATAATAAAGTCGATACGGATACCGCACTATTAACCAATATGGTTAAGGTTTTCTCATATTATCATAGTAGCTATAGAATAAATGTAGTGAGAGTCATACACACTACCAGTTGAGTGTGTTTATTCACAAGTGAACCCTGACATTCATCACAATATTATGAATTATTATTGTCGTTGATTGATTTAGAGGATTTACGTCATCGTGGTCATATAGCCACGTGTACTTGGGTGTGTGTGGAATATGTCGTGATGGTTGTTTTACTGTTTTTATTTGTAATTCAGCTGAGGATTGAGAGGGAGGCGGACGTGACCTTAATTTAGGAACCATCCCGGCATTTGCCTGGAGTAGAAGTGGGGAAACCACCGAAAACCACTTCCAAGATGGCTGAGATGTTTATCGAACCCTCCTCTTCTCAGTTTTGCAACACGAGGCTGAGTTGACCTTGTTCCAGTCCTCGAACCAGAATTAAAATTTCTTGGCAGAGCCAGGAATCGAACCTGGACCTCCGGGGTGACACCCAAGCATGCTAGCCACTATACCACAAGGTGGTCACAATATTATTCGACACCCCACGTGTCCACTAATTAAAATTACTGTGTACTGTAAGGGCCTTGATGATAGGTGCTGGAGGAACAATACCGAAGTATTTTTGAGAAATTTCGCATGAGATACAACCTCCCTTCATCATTAACCAAGAGTGTGGTCTTATCAGCAGTGAAGATTCTCTCTCAATAATGAGGCAAGGCATCACTTATGTAGCTAATAGCCTATTCAATGTTATCAGTATAATTTGTCCTCATGAGCAGTGTTGCCAGAACTGGAAAAATAACTTCGGAAGTTTGAGTTCAAAAATTCGGACAATCCGGACTAACTTTTGGAAATGAAAAGAAAAGTTCATAATGTTGAATTTTGGGCTTATGCCGTGTTTATTATATTAAAATTCGACGCGTTTCGAAAGAAACCATGCCTTTCTTCGTCAGGAATAATCTGGAATACGACAATGATTGCTAAGAGAAAGCAACAAAGAACATATAGGTGCCCAAAGATGGACGCCATTATAGCCCCATGTTAGGGACAACGGAAAGCAGCAGTGAATTACTTTCTCAGGGTTCTGATAATAGGTAGCCAGGATTCACTGAGATTGTAGCCGGTGTCGCGGTTGAAATTATCTGGGTGTTTACGTATTTCAACCGCCTCCCTGATGATTCTGGGACGATATTGCTTTCTTTCGAAACGCGTCGAATGTTAATATAATAAACACGGCATAAGCCCAAAATTCAACATTATGAATAGTAACACGGGCCGTGAAAGTCTAAATGACAATAAAAAGTTATTAGTCTAGTATTAGACAGGGGCGTAAAACTCCTCGCAAACTTTGGGGGGGGGGGGGGGGGGGAATTTATAAACTGCTCTTGCCTACCTACCTACAAGGGAAAACGTTCTTTTTTTTAGTTTAACTCCTAACGCTACATTAAAAAGAACAAGATGAAAAAACAAAAACCATACATTTCTCACAGAGGAAATTAGAAGAAAAGCAATTGAAATAGAGAAACAGAACTGGGTGATTGTCTTCAGTTGGGTTAATGCACATGACGGAAATGAGGGGAATGAATTAGCGGACCAGGTGGCTAAATAAGCAGCAAAAAGCGGTTTAAGTGAGTGCTATAATATAATTCCAAAAAGTAATATGTTAAAAGAATTAAGTGTGTTTAGTTTGAGAAAGTGGCAGAATGAATGGGACAATATATCCAAGGGAGAAATTACAAAAATCATTTTGCACCACTGTACAGGACAGACTAAAATTGGAAATGAACATAACGCCCAATTTTACGGTTATGACAATAGGACACGGCAATATTAAATCATACTTATACAGATTTAAAATTCTAGATAGTCCAACATTATATGCAATAACGGTCACCAGACTGTGGATCACTTACTATATGAGTGTAAGTTATTAGTGAAAGAAAGATATATATTAATAGCACATGTTTTAAGATCAGGAAACTGGCCTATAAAGAAAGTTGAACTTGTTAGAAACTACATAAGGGAATTCATTAGTTTTGCAAATTCTATCTCTTTTGAAACACTAAATAGATAATTTTTATTTAAATTATCTTAACTGCTAATGTTGACAGGTATTATTTTAGTGACACAAATTTCATTTAACAGGCCATAGATATAAAATATTTATAATATTAATTGTATAGTTTTAGTCTGAAATGATTAATAAGTAATAATTAGTAAGTAATAATTAAGCTTGTAGTATATATACAAAAAGATGATTTTATTACTTGTTCCTAATTAAAATTCAAAATGCAATCAGAATATGCATACAAAACATGAAACATTTGTCAACGTCTAGCAAACGACCCGAGCACTGACCGCTGTCATCTTTGTTTGCAAACTGTTGAGCAAGACACACGTCATCATGCTTGTCAACCATTTCCGAGTAGGTGGCCAATAGACAGCAATGATTCCGTCTAAATTGTACCATCGTAGATCGTAGGTAGTCTTTAATCCTAATCACCACCGAAAAATGTATCTCTGCAGAACAGCTTGATGCAGGTACAACGAGCAGATTCACCGTCATCACAGTAACAAAGGACAAACTTCACAAATTTCGAAGTACACCTAATCAACAAAGTTTACACCGATTTGGGTAAACACGAAACAAGCGTAACACCAAATATCAAACATCTGAAGTCACGTGCATCACTGCTTTTCGAACCTTGTCGGCGCAACACAGGGCGCATACGCTGGGTGTGCTTAAAACGCGAGATGCGCGAGGGAAGAGTAGGCCTAGTGTTATTTTACCTTGTTTGTTTCAACAACAACAAAAACGGCAGGAGCAATGGTTTTGTGTGGTTTGTGTCAGTGTATCTTATCCGAGTTTTAAACCAGGGCTCAAAATTATAATAGTTCGAAAATGTGGATCGTCGTGGTAAATGGACAAAAATCAAAGCGCCTCGGCGGGAAATAGGGGCGAAGGGGGGCGAAGGGAGACGACGACGACGACAGACTGTTCGGTAGAATACAGAAATTGTGACTAAGCAAGGCAAGATGGCTTTTCCGATTTTTCGTCTAACGTAGTATTAAATCATTTGTGGAATCGTTTCGGTTTATTTTACTTTTTTAAAGGTACTTAACATTTTTGTCTTGCACCTAAAACTGCCCTCCCCGCGTTTTACACCCCCGGGTATTGGTGAGTATTAGTATTAGCTCTCCAGGGCACCTGTCAAAAACCGTGGCGTAAACTGGAAGTCGTGGGGTGAAATCTGAAGGGTGAACAGAGATGTTCCAAAGCTGGTTTCCTTGTGATGTGGTAAGGTTGCATTGTTAGTAACTTATTTAAGGTGACGTGGACTGTAAAATTATCTCTACTCCGCCTAGAGACCTATATACAAGATGCCCTATTGTCATGCTTGCATAATAGAGTTGATGATGATGATAATTCTCGTTTTAAGGGGTTTAACATCTAGGTTATCGGCCCCTAATGAAATGAAATACAGTATTATGTCATGAAGACAAAAACAGCCCACTGCCAGAGATGAAAATGGTCTGTATAAAACAGACAGTGAGCCCCAACAACCATGTCTTATTTGGATAAAAGAGTAAAAATAGGATGATAAAAACAATAAAGCAAATAAGGCAAATTAAACAATTAAAATGGTTAGGAACACAATAAAAACACAAAAAAGACTAAAACTAAACTAAAACTCTTAAACTACGGTATATTAAAACTTAAAAAAGTAACCACTCTCCCTCATGAACCGGATGACGAGGTCTGCAGACGGCAGTTTGAGAGTCCTTCGCAGATCGGCCAGGACCACACACTCCAAGGTATAATAGAGTTCTAGTTCTTTGGCGGCGGCTTCGATAGCGTAGTTGGTAGCATGCTGAGCTTCTATGTCCAAGATCGCGGGTTCAAATCCGGCCGAAGTCGTCGGAATTTTTAAGAGCGTTAAACATCCCTCAGTATGCCTTCCTTCGGAGGGGAAGTAAAGCCGGCGGTCTCATGTCATAGATTTATGGCATGATAAAGAACCTTCCAATAATTACACCTGTGTGAAGCTAAATTATAGGTTAAATTTGGCTAAAGGATCCAACGTTCGTCTCCAGGAGCCGACTGCGGTGGCATCTAGTAACCAAGTTCTGAACTAGTAGTAGTTGACGGTGGCGTTTGGCGGCAGATAACACACACTAATAAGAGCCATCACAATTAACATCGGTTATCAGACAGATTCTACACACACCCAAATTACACGGGGCTACATGATCGCGTTGTCGCAGCCCCTAAACTGAGGAACCAACCAGAGTTCTTTGGGTTGAGGAAATAAGTGATGGCGTACGATAATTTCACAAAATCCAATATCCCTTGCTATCAAATTGAAACTCGATGATCGAATCAGGCTTCATTCAGATGTAACGACTCGACCGACAACACTCCTCTTTACATGTGTGTGTGTATTTGTAGAGGATGAGTGTGAAAATCACGAACTTCAAATATTGGCCTGCGAAAGCTCTACGCTACACGTGAGTCAATATTTAGTGAAGCACTGTCAATATATTAGTACTAGCTATCATTTTCACAATTGAACAGACCAAAGCAGGGGTGAACAACCCACGGCCCTCAAAGTCAGTTTATGCGGCCCGCGGGAAATAATGTATAGACCCTACTATTGAAAACGTGTATATTGTGAATGATGAGACTTTTCCCATTATTGGAGGCCCTAGTTGAAATAAGAAAATTATAAATAATAATAATAATAATAATAATAATATCGAATGGCCTCGGGTGCCGGGTGCAAGCTTTGTAATTTGACACCCAGAGGGTAGCTTGCATGTCGAATTTCGTTGATCCTTGAATCACTATGAAAGTCAAGGAGGTTAGATATCTAAGCTCCTTGAACGCTATAGCGCTTTCTAGTAGAGAAATGAGGAAACTACCGAGATTAATTTTGCCATTATGAACACGGCCTACTGAATTCAAATGGGTTCTTTGACATGCCAACATCGTATGACATGCGTGTCGTATTTTTGCTGCCTTTCAAAAATCACTTACCACGGCCAGGACCAAATCTGCAATCTTGGGGTTAGTAGACCGACACGCTATCCACTCACCCACCGTGGCAAGCAAGAAAATTGTAAAAAGACTCATTAAAATAAATTAAAAAGTAAACAATTATTGGACAGATGGTCAGTTTGGCGATAAATCATTTTTATATACTTCGATGTTAGGAATTCTGCCATTTTTTTATATAAAAATAAAATTTTTACAACCTTGTGATAGTATTATTTTATATACCGCTAAACCTTTTCGAATTAGGAGTAAGTTGATTGTAAATCAGTAACTTAGTAACGCAATTTACCCCCCCCCCAAAAAAAAAAAAAAAATTGGTTGGTTCTTAGGTTTAGGAGCTGCGACAACGCGGTCATGTAGCCCCGTGTACTTTGGGTGTGTGTAGAATCTGTCTGATAACCGGTGTTAATTGTTATGACTGTATTAGTGTGTGTTAACTGTTTTTTTTTTTAATTTAAGTACAGACTGCAACTTAGAATTTTTCAAATAGTTCCTACTTTTGCCGCCAAACGCCACCGTCAACGACTACTAGGCCAAGTTCAGAACTTAGCTACTAGACGCCACCGCAGTCGGCTCTTTGCAACGAACGTAGAAACCTAAGAGCGTTGTTTACATTCTTAACCTATCCAATTTAGTTTCACACAGGTGTAATTAGTGGAAGGTTTTTTAACGTGCCATAAATCTATGACATGGGACCGCCGGCTTTACTTCCCCTCCGAAGGAAGGCATACTGAGGGATTTTAACGCTCTTAAAAAATCCGACGGCTTCGGCCGGGTTCGTCAAAATTGGATCTAAACCATTTAGAGGAAACACAAATGGTATTGAAACACATACTTTGTCTGCTGGTGAAATAGGTTATTCAGATAATAGTAAAATTAGCTTTAGCGGTAGGGTTTGGCAAGTGCCTATGTGGAAAGGTAACTTGCGGCCCACCACTTATTAGGTAAAAATAAACTTGGTCCCCACTTATAGAAAGGTTGTGCACCCCTGGACTAAAGGAAGAAACATAATATAGCTTTGGGTCTATTAGTTCGAGTGAAACTTGAAAAACCGACGTTTCGAGACAACTACTTGTCCCTTTATCAAGGTTTGTCAAGAAAGAAAGAAAGAAAGAAAGAAAGAAAGAAAGAAAGAAAGAAAAATGAGTAAACAATGGTATATATCCTCCATAGCAGGGGCGTATATAGAGTTTTATTTTTGGGGGTGCCCAACCGGGGGTTAGGGGGCAATGGTATAGGCCCCAAAGAATAGGGGGTTCAGAGTTCTCCCCGGGAAACTTTTGTATAATTTGATGCAATATGATGAGTTTTAAGGCTATCTGGCTTCACTTTTTCAACCAATTTGTTGTGATGATTTATGTTAGGTTAAAGTCAAACACAACTAAGACAATTTTATGTTACTTTTTATTAATTCAATCATCTTGCTCACTTGATAGTGTTTATATGGAAAAAATTAACACTACTGTTTTGATCTACAACTTACACTATAATATAAAGTCGAGGTTTCTTGAAGCATTACCAAATCGTTTTATAACTTCATCGTCAGTGAGATGTCAGTATGTCTCTGTGAATAGATAACTTTGCTAGACCGTTGAGTCTGTTTTCAGAAGTAGAATTTCTTAAGCATGTTTTTAACCTACTCAAACTACGTTCGGCAGTACCAGTAGCTACAGAAATAGGTAAATTTGCCAAAAGTTTGATAAGGGTATAAAAGTAAGGGAAAAAACGTTTGTCACACGCTTCAAGGGCACTTGTTACTGTTCTTGGTGCGTTCATAAGAGCCAAGGCACTGGAGAGTAATAAGAGTTTATGTTGTTACACATGAGATCAGAGCAAACTGATTTTCACACTGTTTACATTGCTCTACCGTCGCCTTGCCATACTTAGCTTAGTAACAATGGTACATGATAAGTAGGGCTCGGATTTTTAGGTGATAACAATCAGGAAAATATTTATTTTTTAAGTATTATAAATACCTGAAGTATGTGACAAGAAGGTAAATATGTAATTACAATTTAATTTATTATTGACAATATAAACAATATGCACCACTCACGAAGGCAATTTATGCTATGTCTCACTGACTGCTGAATGAAGTATTACAATACACAACGAGATACATCTTCAGGTTGTCCATCACAAATGACCGACGATTACCGCGAAACACTTCTCCTAAAGGCGCGAAACTGCGGCATTATGTTTCTTGCCCTCGAGGTGTGGTGTAACTTGAGATCGCTGTTCAGCCTTGATTGCTTCGCACATGGTTGGCAGAACAGACCGCCCCCATCAGAAGTAAAATAACTATCCTAAATTCTGCAACATACTGCTGCAGACGATAACTTGTAGTTGCATTTACTTTAGGCATTGTAGAACTGCCTTACACTTCACAGTGCCAGAAATTAACTGCATGTGAGTGACACTGGTTCCAGGTAGCTGGGTGGAGGGGGAGGTCGAGCACATGGTGCAATATGGCTATGGACAAGGAAATCACCGGCTTCCACAGTGAGTGGGACGGGGCGACGAGAAAAACACAGCTGCAAGCTGACATACGCTCTGCATGAAGATTAGATAGCCCACAGGTTCTTCTCTGTTAAATTAACAGAACAAAAATGCAATGAACTGAAAGATCTAGCATACTGATTTTAAAAATATGTAAATATTACTGTATATCTTTTTATGTGCTAATAAGTGAAAAGCAGGAATTTATGTATTTATAGAAAAATGCTTAAAATATGTATTTACATAAAAAAATATTTATTTACCTAAAAATCCGAGCCCTAATGATAAGTGTATTCGTTTTTAATGTTTTAATTCATAAACACATATTATATGTGACAAAAATTTCGGGGGGGAGGGGGCCGGAACCCCCCCTATATACGCCCCTGCTCCATAAATAAATGGTATAAGATAGGTAGTTTTTTCTTTGAGTGTCACTCGACGTAATAGCCCCAAAGCAATATTATGTATACAATTGGTCGAGAAGGTGTACGCAACAGTAAAGGAAAAAAGTTTGTTGTTTCATTTGTGGAGCTTGAACATTGTAGTCATTTAGCCCCGTGTACTTCGGTGTGTGTAGAAGTTGTCTGATAACCTGTGGAATTGCTGTCTACAGTAGCAGCCTTTCAAGTTACGACTGCCGCTGAACTTAACGTCGCCAACGTTTGTTGATAATAGCAGCTGGAGCTTTCCCGGACGAGCAGGGGGACACAGTGACTAAAGCTAGGATATTAATTTAAATACATATTATTTCCCTTTAGTTATACTTAACTAAAAATGTCCACAAAAGGTTGGTGTTTTTCAGTTGGTCGACACGAATCTACCCAAATAAGTTGGTTGATGATGATGATAATTGTTGTTTTAAGGGGCCTAACATCTAGGTTATCGGCCTCTAATGATCTGGGTGATAGCGAAAATGATAATGAAATGGAAACTAGAACGAAAATTAAGTGAGACGGAAAACACTTAAAAGGAACTCAGATTGAAACAACTCACAAAATGTTCTGACAAAAGGGAATTTATAACGAAATAATGCACAAAAAGAATAGGTTGAAAAAGACCCACAAAACGTAGGCTAGATTCAAAATACGTACAAAATGCAATGTAGCGTCGAAATACTCACAAAATGCAACCGAAATTCAAAATACTTACAAAATGCAAATTAGATCGAAATTACGTACAAAATGCAATTGAGGTTCAAAATACTTACAAAATGCAATTGAAATTGAAAATACACAATGCAATTCAGATTGAAATATCCCAGTTCCGCCGGCCACCCACCGCTGGGTCCGTGGTTCAAATCCCGGTCACTCCATGTGAGATCTGTGCTGGACAAAACGGAGGCAGACGGGTTTTTCTTCGGGTACTCCGGTTTTCCCTGTCAAAATTTAATTCCAGCAACACTCTCCCCTATCATCTCATTTCATCTGTCATTCATTTAATCATTGCCCCAGAGGAGTGCGTCAGGCCTCGGCAGCCGGCACAGTTCATATCCTCGCCGCTAGATGGGGGCTTCATTCATTCCATTCCTGACCCGGTCAGAGACTGGAAGCAGGCTGTGGATTTTCATTTTTCATTTCAATCCAAATTATTCACAAAGTGCAATTGAAATTCAAAATACTTACAAAATGCAATTGAAATTGAAAATGCTTACAAATTGTACGGTAGATTCAAACGACTCATGTGGATTGACAATACTTACAAAATGCAATTTAGATTGAAAATACTTGACAAAATACCCACAAAATGCAATTGAGAATCAAAATATGTGCAAAATGCCCACCAAACAAAATGCAATTTAGATTCAAAATTCGTGCGAAATGCGGTTTTGGTAGAAAATACTTACAAAATGCAATTGAAATTCAAAATACCCACTAAAAGGCCCGTCGACCTGCATTGAAAGACAGCGAAACTCCTAACACATATACTCTTCTCTGAAGTCTTTAACTCGACACGACTCGACAGTTTCATGCTGGCCGAAGCTGGGGTGATGGGCTCGCTCGCTCGTAAACTCGCTCCGAAGCTATTACAGTAATTTTAATGCCCATTGAATGCGATTGTTGGAAGAAATGAAAATGTATAACACTTATAGTGGGCGATGCTTTAAAGATAGATATGCTGTCGCGGACTTTTTTATGCTTTTTCATGCTGATCAATTCTTATTTTTAACGGTTTACCCAGCGTAAGCTTAAAAGGCGCACGGACGGCAGGTTTTTCTTATACTCGATTCACTGAAATCGTTACTGCTCGGCTTCCTTTGGTCATAAATGAATGTTTTTCTACAGAAACCTACCTCGAAAAATCATTTCCAGAATGATGAAAATCGCATCAAAATCCATCCAGTGGTTCTCGAGATTACCCGTTGCATCCATGAATCGGGGACTTCGTTTTATACTCTAGAGATATATTTATCTTCACAACATCCTAAATATTTGCAAACACTTAAGTGGAAGAAGAGTTGAGCATAACATAAAAAAGACACAGCAGTGTCTCTGACACCACTTGCGTGGGTGAAGATATTTACAATATATTACAGAATTAATTACTGCCTTGACAGCAGTTTTAAAAAACTGAAGCGCTAAGAGCCCTAAATATTTTTTTATTACTATTAACAAGGCTGCTAGGCTAAAATAAATCACAAATCACTCGTAAACAGTCATCCTCCGTCCTCCATACTCTGGAGGATTGTTGCTTTGGGTATTTCTCAGTAGTAGTACCCGAGCCTTCGTGGATTCGTTTTGGAGGAAGGACTTAAGAGAGGGATGGTCGTTCTTTGCATTTAGCCTTGGATTTTCTATTTTACCCAAGATGTTTCATATATTATGCCATTTTTTTCTGTACCAAACAAGAATTTTACATTTTTCTCAAGCATTTTGAGCATGCCTGTTGTAAAACACTCCAGGTAGAATGTGACGTAAGACGAGAGAACCTGCTCTCATGCTGAGCCGTGTGTGATGTTATCTGAAGCTCGATTCCAGTCAACAGGCGGTAAATTACTTTCCAAGTCCCCCAACAGCCCCAGTGAAAGAGTAGGTGTGCCTGCGTGTTTCAGATGAAGTAAGGCACGTGGCCTGCAAACATTCCATCTTAAAATACCAGTCTGATAAAACACAAACAGCTCTTTTGGCTGAAATATTTCCCTGCATCAAAATGCCATTATTATTGTTATTATTATTATTACTATTATTATCAGGGCTAGGATTTATATGTAACTAGCTGAAGTACCCGTGCTTCGCTACGGGTCGTAAATGAATTAAAATGTGAAGGTGACAGTTAAAACAGGGGATAGGCGAGGTGCTGCGCAGAGGGAGATGAAGGATGGAACATTTTGTCCAACTACACCGCTCTGCCTTGACCGTGTTTTATAACACACATTTAGGTTTTACTCGCTAACGGTTGGAGATACATTTCGGATGGAAAATGCATTTTTTAACCTCGTATATGCCATCAAAATTTTGCTATTTCTTAGCGTTCTCTTTTTATTTGAAATGGAAATATGAAAGTTTAAAACCAAAGGGTGGAGTGACGTCACTAAAATGGTCGCCATCTTTGAATATTGCAAAGTATTGAAATCAAAAGTAACCTGTATGTTAACCAGGTAAATCTGCTACTTCCATGTAAAATTCATGTAAATCGGACCAGTGGTACTTGCGTGATTGAGTAATACACAGACACACACCATCTCATTTTTAGTCTCGCTTCGCTCGCATCATAGTCGTGTCATATTGTTATTCAATGAAATGCAGGTTTAACCCCGTTAACACCCCTTTAGAACCTGAATATCCAAAAATCCCTCCTTAGTAGATGTTTTCGACACACAACAAACATATCCCCAAAATATCATTCTTCTAACATTAATAGTTTTGGTTGGTCGATGAGAGTGAACATCCAAAAATCCTTCCTTAGTGGACGTTTTTCTTCCAGAATTTCACCCCTCACCATAGGCCCCTTAAATTGGATTTATGAAGAAACGGTCGAACACCTATTTATTTTATTTATTTATTTATTTTAAGCTGATTGATTTCCACCGAGTTTCAAACTCCTCGCCTATGTCGTTTAAGAGATACACGCCCCGTTAAGAATCTTTCAACCCCCACTTTTCATCCCTTTCACCTCATAATATACACTACATCGAAAAACCATTAGACATGTGTCAGCTTATTTTTAATGATTAGTATATATGCCAAGTATCACATCCCCAAATGAAACCACTCGTGAGATATTGTTATTCAATGAAATGCACGTTTACCCCCTTAACACCTATTTAGAACCTGAATATTCAAAACTCTTTCCTTAGTGGACGTTTTCGACATAAAACGAACATATCCCCAAAATGTCATGTTTCCAACTTCAATAATTTTGGCTGGGCGATGATGAGTGAGTGAGTCAGTCAGGACATTTTCTTTCATTTATATTTGATAATTTCACCCCTCCCCATGAACCCCTTAAATTTGATTTATGAAACAAACGGTCGAACACCTATTTACTTATTTAAAGCTGTTTTCCCCCTGAGTTTGATGAGTGAGTAAGTGAGTCAATCAGTTAGGACACTTTCTTTCCTGTTTTTTTTTTTTTTTTTTTTTCCCAGAATTTCACCCCTCTCCAAGGGCCCCTTAAATTGGATTTATGAAAAAGAACGGTCGAACACATATTTACTTGTATTTTAAGCTGTTTTTCCCGCCGAATTTCAAACTTCCCGCCTATGTCGTTTAAGAGATACACGCTCCGTTAAGAATCCCTCAACCCCCAATTTTCACCCCTTTCACCTCATAATATACATCACATCGACAAACCCTTAGACATATGTCTGATTATTTTTAATGATTAGTTTCTATACCGAATATCACATCCCCAAAGAAACAAATCGTGTGATATCGTTATTCAATGAAATGCATCTTTACCCCCTTAACACCTCTTTAAATCCCGAATAAACACAAATCATTCCTTAGTTGACGTTTTCGACATACAACGAACATATTCCCAAAATTTCATGTTTCCAACATTAATAGTTTTCGCTGGGCGTGATGAGTGAGTGAGTCAGACAGGACATTTTCTTTGAATTATTTTTACCAGAATTTCACCCTTCCCCTTGGGCCCCTTAAATTGGATTGATGAAGAAACTCTTGAACACCTATTAACTTATTTTTTAAGCTGTCTTTTTCCCCTGAGTTTGATGAGTGAGTGAGTTAGTCAGTCAGTTAGGACACTTTCTCTCCTTTTTTCCCCCAGAATTTCACCCCACCCCATTGGCCCCTTAAATTAATTTATGAAAAAAACCGGTCGAACACCGATTTACTTATTTATTTAGCTGATTTTCTTTCTCTGAGTTTCAAATTTCTCACCTATGTCGTTTAAGAGATAGGCCTTCACGCTCCGTTAGGAATCCTTCAACCCCCACTTTTCATCCCTTGCACCTCATAATAATACACCATATCGAAAAACCCTTGGACACCTGTCTGCTTATTTTTAATGATTAGTTTATATGCCGAGTATCACATCCACAAATGAAACCACTCTTGAGATATTGTTATTCAATGAAATGCAGGTTTAACCCCCTTAAGACCCCTTTAGAGCCTGAATATCCAAAAATCCTCCCTTAGTGTACGGTTTTGACATACAACGAACATATCTCCAAAATGCCATGTTTCCAACTTCAATATTTTTGGCTGGGCGATGATGAGTGAGTGCGTCAGGACATTTTCTTTCATTTGTTTTTCTTCAGAATTTCACCCCTCCCGATGAACCCCTTCAATTTGATTGATCCAAAAAAAATAACTGTCGAACAGCTATTTACTTACTTTAAAGCAGTTTTTCCCCCTGAGTTTGATGAGTGAGTCAGTCAGTCAATCGGTTAGGACACTTTCTTTCCATTTCCCCCCCCCCCCCCCTGAATTTCACCCCTCCCCATGGGCTCCTTAAATTGGATTTATGAAAAAACGGTCAAACAAATATTTACTTATTTTTTATGCTGATTTCTTTCCGCTGAGTTTCAAACTCCTCGCCTATGTCGTTTAAGAGATACACGCTCCGTTAGGAATCTTTCAATCCCTACTTTTCACCCCTTTCACCTCATAATATACACCACATCGAAAAACCATCAGGCACGTGTCTTCTTACTTTTTAATGATGAGTTTATATGCCGTGAATCACATCCCCCAATGAAACCATTCGAGAGATATTGTTATTCAATGAAATGCAGGTTTAACCCCCTTAAGACCCCTTTAGAACCTGAATATCCGAAAATCCTCCCTTAGTAGACTGTTTTGACATACAATGAACATATCCCCAATCTGTCATGTTTCTAACTTCAATAATTTTGGCAGGGCGATGATGATGAGTGAGTGAGTGAGTGAGTGAGTCAGGACATTTTCTTTCAATTTTCTTTTTTCAGAATTTCACCCCTCCCCATGAACCCCTTAAATTTGATTTATGAAAAAAAAAACCTGTCGAACAGCTATTTACTTACTTTAAAGCAGTTTTTCCCCCTGAGTTTGATGAGTGAGTCAGTCAGTCAATCAGTTAGGACACTTTCTTTCCTGTCCCCCCCACCAGAATTTCACCCTTCCTCATGGGCCCCTTAAATTGGATTTATAAAAAAACGGCCAAACAAATATTTATTCATTTTTTATGCTGATTTTTTTTCGCTGAGTTTCAAACTCCTCGCCTTTGTCGTTTAAGAGATACACGCTCATTTAGGAATATTTCAATCCCCACTTTTCACCCCTTTCACCTCATAATATACACCACATCGAAAAACCCTGAGACTCGGGTCTTCTTATTTTTAATGATGAGTTTATGTGCCGAGTATCACATCCCCCAATGAAACCAATCGGGAGATATTGCTAGTCAATGAAATGCAGGTCTACCCCCTTAACACCCCTTTAGAACCTGAATATTCAAAAATCCTTTCTTAGTGGGCATTTGCGGTCCTTGGGGAAGCTGCATACCAAATTTCATTCCAATCCGTTCGGTGGTTTCTGAGATTTCGTGATGAATGAATGAGTGAGTGAGTGGTATTTGACAAATATATAGTAGAAGATAGTGTCAAGTCTTTGTTATGCTAAACTCGGTTGACAGTGCTGTGTGAGTAGGTGAGTAACTAACGGGATTTCAAGTAAAGATGCTCATTTTCTATACCAGTAGTGCAGAGCGCAACTGTCATCCAGACGGCCGTGTCTCGACTTGAGCTATGTTGCCATGGAAACTATCTGCCTTGCCATTCCTTCATGAGTATATTTTATGATTTGATTAGCCTGTGCTTGAGTCCAAAAGGGCCTAAATCAAAAGAATGAGAAAGACTATCGAAAATTCATGTAGCCAGCGGTTCCTTCCGGGTCCTAAACTATGTGTATGCAAAATTTGGTTGAGATTGGTGGAACGGTGTAGATTTGTATACGGAACAGACCCACCCACATACATACCCACATACAGACTTTCACTTTCATATATTAGATTACTTTTATATGCATGCAAAAATGCACTAAGTTAATCATTGGTCAAATATGCACCACGCTTCAAAAAATATGCATTATGAAATAACTACAGCAATTACGATCACTCCGTATTCTCTAGCATTTATATTTTGAATATAAAGAAAATACGAACAGACGGACATATAACTACACCTTTTGTATGAAACTTCAAGCGGTGTTAACCATCAATAATTATTTTATTATGTTAACTTTTTAGTATAACTGATATACAATTTTAGTAGCCATTGAATTTTTAAAAATGAAAATACTCTTACAATATTTACATAGTGAATGCTGAATTTAAACAAATGATATTAACTTGCAAAAAGGACTGCTACTTTTTCGATACCGTATTAAAATAATTTCAGTATTATTCTGTGAAAGACTCTCCGAGTCCGAATCGAAATATACGACTTTAAGAACATGATGTAACAAGAAGTGCTATAAAACAATAAGAAACTAGAATATACGCCCTTCTCAAGCAGAGATATGCACTTAAACAGGCAAAGGAGAAAAATACGATGCATTGTGCCAAAATAAACAAAATATGCATAAATATGCAAATATATGATTTTGCATGAAATTCCGGGCCTTAGTAATTACATATTTCTTTATTACCCAGATAGGCATATTTTTAAACTTGTCTCCATCGATTATGTTGTTCTCTATTCAATTTAAACAAATTTACTTTGCATATTTCTGACGTTGGTAGTAAGTTACCTATTATTATTTATATGTAAAACAAATATTTTTCCATATTTAATGATTTTCAATGCAATATTTGTATTACTCTTAGGAGTAAAAATATACAGAAATGTAGTTTTCAGTCACTGAAAATATGGCAACACAGGACAAGTATACAGTTATGTACCGGTACATAAATTGTTTTTAGTAAAGAAAAATTTCTAAAGTATATGGCTGTAGAAATAGCAAGTTGATTCAGGTACCAGTGCTTATAAAAAAAAGTCCTCTCGGCACGCCGGAAGGCGGAGGTAGATTTCACCGGGCAAACTTGGGGATAGGCGAAAATAGGCAGAATATGCAGGTTTTCGTAGAAGGATCAGACCTCATTTATTGCGAGAAAGTATTTTAAAATTGGAGCTTAATTAACTTGTTTTTTCGTCGTTTTATGCATATTTTAAACATGTTATTGTCTTATGGGGACGGTAACCTTCTTGTCATTTGGGGTCCATCTTTCTACTTGTGGTCACACTGTCCTTATGCAAGGTTTCGACACTGATGTGTAACTATCTAACGGTCTGTTACTTCTTCACATAAAATGTTATTTCCCGCAGATATTTTAGTTGGTTCCTCTGTTTAGGGGCTGCGACAACGTGATCATGTAACCACGTGGACTTTGGATGAGTGTAGAATCTGTCTGATAAACGGTGTGAATTGTGATGGGTGTATTTGTCTGTAATTCAGGTAAGGACTGCAGACGGTCAATTTCAAGCAGTAGTTCCTAATGTTGCTAACACATACTACCGTCAACGACATCTAGATGATCTTGGCTACTAGATACCACTGCAACCAGCAACTCGCAATGAACGTTGGAACTTCCCCTCCAAAGGAAAGCATACTGAGGGATTTTTAGCGCTCTTAGAAAATCCGACGACTTCGGCCTGCTTTGAACCCGCGACCTTGGGCATAGAAGTTCAGCATGCTGCCAGTTACGTCACCGAAGCCGCTTCACACTTAGTCGGATGGAAAACTGAATGTGATCTCGTGCAAGTGCGTTGTCATGGCAACGTCTGATGGCTCATCCCTCATCAATTTAGTAGTGTTGTCATGGCAACCTCTGATGGCTCTTGGCATTTTCTTATAATTCCGAAATCATTTTTCTCATCCCTTGGCGTAATGATGGGTCATATCAAAAATTCTTTCAGACAAAAGTTTTAGGTAATTGTTAGGGGAATATTGTCCATTTTGTACGATTTTGATATTGTGCCTATTAAGTGAGATATGATTAATGTCTCCCGAAAAACCCACTTTTTCCCACCCCTTTGGTCAATGGTTGGTGCTATCAAAAAACATTTCAAACATAAATTGTTGGGCCTTATCCGACACATGGTATGAAGTTTGAATGGATTCGATATTTCAAATATTATGCGAGTTATAGCGATATTTCACTTTTCTGAAAAAAGCCCCCCCATTTTCACCCTCGTCGACCGATTGTGCCCATTAACGAACTCGAGCGAGATCTTATAGGGATACATATTCTGTAAAAATTTCAAAGTGATTGGTGCAAAATTGCGGTAGTTATCGTGTCCACAAGAAAGTGATATATATATATATATATATATATACATATATACAAAAATTATATATATAAACTTTTGAACTGACGGTGGTTTTGGGGTGTAGAGGATGTGAAAAGCGAATATATGTCAAAATTTTCCGGAAGTCGAAACATGGTACACATTGCAATAGTTAGCTTTCTAATGAAATCTACCTAATAGACCTGAACCTTGAGATGCGCAAGTTTTCAAGAAATTCAAGTGTTGAGGAAAAATGTAATGTAAAACTAAAATCAGATACATCTCCTGCTGATACAGTGAATTTTAAATTTGCGCTGATCACCTCATGCACGGTAGAGCGAAACCTCAGCCAATACAAATCACTTTTGCGAGACAACAGGAGAAGTTTTTAGTTTAAAAATTAGCGGCTTCGGTTGCGTAGTTGGTAGCATGCTGAGCTTCTATACCCAAGATCGCGGGTTCAAACCCGGCCGAAGTCGTCGGAATTTTTAAAAGCGTTAAAAACCCCTCCGTATGCCTTCCTTCAAAGGGAAGTAACGCCGGCGGGCCCATGTCATAGATTTATGGCATGAACAAGAACCTTTCACTAACTACACTTGTGGAAGCTAAAATTTGTAGGTTAGTTTAATATATTAGTTCCAACGTTCGCCGCAAGGTGCTGACTGCGAAGGCATTTAGTAGCCACGTCCGCAACTAGGTGTCGTGGACGGTAGCATTTGGTAGCAAAAGTAGGAACTAATTGAAATAATTAATCGTCTGCAGTCCTTCTATCTGAATCACAGATAACACACACTAATACAGCCATCACTATCAACACAGGTTATCAGACAAATTCTACACACACCCAAAGTACACGGGACTACATGACCGCGTTGTTGCAGCCCCTAAACTGAGGAACCAACCAAACAAGTTTGAAAATTAAAAACAACATTTTGTGGCAAACTGTCATGGTAGCAGAAATAGTCAAAGATTGAATAAAAAATAAAAAGTGAAATGAAAAGAAATTGATTAATTTAATTTAATTTAATTTAATTTATGAACCAAGTATTTTTATAGGCTCTAAAAGCATCAAAATGAAGTGTTGAAATTAATTTTATTGTCCATATTTTGCAAAATATAATCACATATAGCCTGCAGGGCGTATCAAAAAGGACTTGACAACTTTGGAAACTCGCAGAAACTTATTCATACGACTTACAAACATGGTTTTGGTGTTATTTTATGACAAAATACATCACGTTCTTTACCTTATACCTAAATAGGTTCAATGGGACTTCCATTTGTCATGGAGCACATACCCAATCTGATGTCGATTTCTTGCCAAACTCGCTGCAGCATGTCAGGCGTGACATTTTCACTTGCGATGCAGATTCTAGCTCTGAGCTCTGGTAGAGAAACCAGTAAGGGTGGAACAAACACGGTATCCTAGATAAATCCTCAGAAGAAAAAGTCGAGGTGTCAGGTCCGGTGAACGTGAGGGGCATGCAGTTGGCGCACCTCGGCCAATCCACTTACCTGGAAAACGGATATTTAGGAAATGCCGGACGTTGAGAGGTAGTGTGGAAAGATTATCCTCAGTGATGAGTCGGCTTTTCACTTAAGTGGTAAGGTTAATAGACACAACTGTAGGATTATGGGCAGTGAAAATCCACGACAAACACTGGAACATGAACGTGATAGCCCAAAATTGAACGTGTTTTGCGCATTGATCAAGAGCAATGTTTACGGACCTTTTTTCTTTAATGAGAAAACTATAAACGGAATAGAGTAGGGTCTACTTAGATAAGCTCAATTATTTTGTAAGCCCCCAGATTGAGGTAGAATGTAGCGTACACTTCATGCAAGATGGCGCACCATCATCAATTAATCGAATAAACCATTAATCAATTGACCGTTCCATCGATTAATCGAATAATATTTTAATCGGCTAACCGAAGAATCGATTAATTGATTAGTAGACACGAGATAAAATAAGATGTTTAAATGAGAGGTCAAGCTTTAAGTTGAGTTACGCTCATTTCCGGGATGATGTATAGAAATTCATAAAAGTTACCTTTTACATAAACATAGGCTACAAGGTGCCCTTCCTTGTTTATGTTAACAATAACCAAATGAGAGTCAGTGACAGTGGAAGGACAAACATCAATCAAATTGGGAAGGGTTTCGAAAAAATAAAACGAAAAGTTTTCAGCAAAGATTTTGAATTCTTGTTCAATGTTTACAATTTAGGACAGGAACATTTTTCTTGTACTTTGTTTTAGCCTAGCATTCACAAAGAAGGTACCGTACATTATTTGAAAATATATGACCTATTATATAAAGCTCAAAATCACTCATTCATTCATCATGAAATCTCAGAAACAACCGAACGGATTTCAATGAAATTTGGTATGCAGCTTCCTCAAGGGCTGCAAACGCCCACTAAGAAAGGATTTTTGGATATTCAGGTTCTAAAGGGTTGTTAAGGGGGTAGACCTGTATTTCCCGATTGGTTTCATTGGGGAATGTGATACTCGGCATATGAATACATCATTAAAAAGAAGACACGTGTCTGAGGGTTTTTCGATGTGGTGTATATTATGAGGTGAAAGGGGTGAAAAGTGGGGGCTGAAGGATTCCTAACGGAGCGTGTATCTCTTAAACGACATAGGCGAGGAGTTTGAAACTCAGCGGAAAAAAAATCAGCTTAAAAAATAAGTAAATAGGTGTTTGACCGTTTTTTTTTCATAAATCCAATTTAAGGGGCCCATGGGGAGGGGTGAAATTCTGGGGGGAAAAACAGGTAATATGTCTGAGTGGAAAATTATACATGGCCTATGTTGTAGACAATAACACATTGCATCTTTTTTGTCTCTTGCTATTTCATCATACGACGAATACTTAGGGAGTTATTAATGATTTTGTACTTTTTGGCCGGAATTTTCTAAGTCCCAGGAATTACATAAAAATTAAATCGAATAAAATTTCAAAAAATAGTTTTTTTAATACCTTTATTATATTTTTCACGTCTTTTAGGGTCCGAAACCAACATGATATTTTGATGGTTTTTTTTTCGTCCCATGCATTTTTGGTTTCAGGTGATAGAATTATATTCCACTAGGACCCATGCTTATCTATCTATATAACTAATGTTATAAAGGGATTCCAAATGTTATTGCGGGCGAAGCCGCGGATAACAGCTAGTACAACATATTTGTGTTTCGCTTCTAAGAAAGCGTAGTGAAAGGAGCAAAGTACATCGATTAATTGACAAAACAATTAATCAATTAAAACACAGCAATTTTTCAAGGTTCACGCCGTGTCTTGAGTGGGGTTTCACCTAGGACACCAAGAAGGCTCATCAGCGGGCTCATGGTGTCCGGCATAAACCTAGAAAAATTGCTGAGTTTTAATTCACCGGCCGTGAAAGCCAATAGGCTAAACCATCTTTTTGGAAGCCTTCATAGGGAGGTTAAGGCTGCTTGAGATTTTGGCTCTAGCAGTAAAGAGGCGCAGGTGCACTTCATACAAAGGGAGGTAGGGCGCAGTTCGCTACTCCTGTGGGGGGTCCAGGCACGGACACCAAGAGCCCGCTGATGAGCCAGCTTGGTGTCCTAGGCGAAACCACACAAGACACGGCATAAACCTAGAAAAATTGCTGAGTTTTAATTCACTGGTCGTGAAAGCCAATATACCAATTAATTATTCGACCAACCTATTAATCAATTAAACGATCAATCTATCAAACATTATGTGTAGCAATTTAGTCGATATTTCTGCTTCGATTAATCGATTAAAACTACCAGTCCTAATTATAACCGGTTGTGTGACTGGCTGGCCGTGGCTTATGCAGAGTTGCCAACCTCTCAAATCTCTAAATCCCAACTTCCCACTCAGAATGTCCCTTTTCACTAGAAAATAACCCACGTAAAAAAAAATATAATGAATAAAAAATGTGCTCCCGAGTTTCGATAATGTGTTTCTAATTGCGCTAAAATTGATTTTCACGAAACACAAAACTGTCTTGTAAACTATCATTATTATACATTTAAACTTTCACTAAATACACGATTTTATTCAATTAAAGATTGAGATGTGCATCTTTCCCTGTATAAATCTTTGAATTAAAAAAAAAAGATTCCACAAAAACACAAAACAGAAGTTTTAAAATCTCAAAAAACACACAAATGTGTGTCCCACAATTTGGGACACATCCCATCGCTGAGCCCAACTACAACCTCGCTTACTTTGCTTTTCTAACAATGATGGAGCTCTTAGAGGTTGTGATTGTTGACCGAGCCAATCTGTATCCGGCTAATTAAGGAAAGAGAGAGTGGGGTGCGGAGGGTGCGTTGCTTGAGCAATCGATCGGCGCGCCACGGCATCTTAAAACTGAACAAGACAACGGAGCTGCGAGCTGGTTGTAAAAGGTTTCCTTACCACCACAAGGCCACTATCGCAGCCACCGTTTGACCTTAGCATCCGTGCCGCTGCAAAGACACGGTCTATTACGACTAAGGAGAAAAGCTTGAATCATTAATCGTAGTAGCCTACACTAATGTTCAATTCAAATGAAAGAGAATAGACATTAGCAGTGACGAATTGCACTCTAATTTCATAAATATCAATAATTTCTTTAAAAAATGACTTTTAAAAACATGTACGAAGTGTGATATTTACAGATACTGTTGTTGTAGGAAAATACGCTCCATAACTGCTGTCCACTTCACATTTTGGCCGCTGTGACGCCCGTTTCCTGTCATTGTAACATTCTGAGGTCTTTCCTTTATCATTTTGGATGAATTTCAGAAACAGTAAATCAAAGGAATGAATACTCCAATCATATAATTTAATAAATATCGAATAACCGATGAGTATTATGATGATCCACTTTTCAGTGATTGCCTTCGTAAGTTAGAGAACGTAGAACATGGAATTCTAACTGAAATGTAAATAGTGTTCTATAATCATTTTGTTGAAATAAAAACATAACAACCTTTCTCCTTAATTCCCTCATTACAAACCTATTGGGGAAAGTGTGGTTTATGAACATGCGAGATGTGGTTTATGAACATGCGAGATTTCTCGCACAGGTCCGCTAGTAAACAAAATTCTTAACAGGATATCGAATGCCACCTCTATGGAGCATCCACGATTCAAAATCGCTCCATAAGCTTATGCATGGCGAACTTCCCAGACCTCCGCAACGACAACCAAGAAGACTTCGATCATTGGGGGCCAAATACAGTCGACTCTCGATAATTTGACACTCGTTAACTTGAATCTCTCAATAATTTGAACTTATTTCCGTGTCCATTGAAAAATACTACATAAATTGAACAAAAAAAATTGATTTGGTCCCCTCGGTAATTTGAAGTTGTAGGAATGGCATCTTGCTCACAGACATTCAATAATTTGATGTCGGTGATTACAGTATTGTTATCATGCACAGACCTGTCGTTTGTTTACATCAATAATCAGATGCATGAGTGAGTTCGCAGTCTTGAGTATTCTTATCCTTTATAGGGCAAAACTATGTTTTATTTGTATATGTTTTTACATTTTAATGTATTATTATTGTTATTTTCTGTTTCTCTAATTTTAATGTTTATATATTTAATTTTAATTATTAAGTTATGTTCTTATAGATTTAATTTTCATATTTTCCTTTCTATTTATTTAATTAATTAATTCCGAATTGATTTTACAATTTATTTTCATATTTTTCTTATAGTTATGTTAATTATTTTAATTTTTGAATTTCTTTATTATTTTAATTTTATTTTTATTTCTATATTTATATTTTATTTTTACACTTTAAGTTAATTGTTAATGTTTTTTATTATTTTTTAAATTATTATTTTTGCCACGGTGGGTGAGTGGTCAACGTGTCTGTCTACTAACCCCAAGCTTGCAGGTTCGCTCCTGGCCGCAGTAAGTGATTTTTGAACGGCGGCAAAAATTGCGACACCCATGTCATACGATGTTGGCATGTTAAAGAACCCTTTTGAATTCAGTAGGCCGTGTTCATAATGGCAAAATTAATCTCGGGAGTTTCCGCCAACACAAAGTTCCTCATTTCTCTACTAGAAAGCGTTATAGTGTTCAAAGAGCTTAGATAACTAACATCCTTGACTTTCATAGTGCTTCAAGGAACAACAAAATTCGACATGCAAGCTACCCTTTGGGTGTCAAATAACAAAGCTTGCACCCGGCACCCGAGGCCATACGATATTATTAGTCTATTATTATTATTATTTTATTTTTTCCACCACATTACGTCAAGTAGATACGAAGCGTAAGGTTTGATTTTTAGAAATACTAGCACTTCGGCATGAAAATACTCCGAAATCTGACTAAAAGATTCAACTATCAGCATCTTTGAAAGCATAAGCTGTCCTTATGAGACCACTATCCCATAAAGTGTGTTAAAGTATAATGTTTGATTTGTGTATCAAGTGGCTTTTAAAGTATCTACAGGAGTTCAAGAAAGAACAAATTAGTGTCCTTACATAAGTTTAAAAAAAAGCGTGTGATTCAAGCTGTGGAGGATGAACAATTTTAAAAAAATGTCACCAAACATTTCGGGATTTTACCATCGACATCGTCGATGATTGTGAAAAACAAAGATCGCGTCACCGAAAGTGCCTTAAGTGCTAGTAGAAAAGGTCACGTCAGGGTGAATTTCCCCGTCTTGAGGTGTGCTTGCTTAACTCTTTATGGAATAGTGGTCTCTGCATTTATTAACCACCTGTCATAAGGACAGTGTATGCTTTCAAAAATGCTGATAGTTGAATCTTTCAGCCAAATTTCGGAAAATGTTCATGCCGAAGTGGTAGTATTTCTATAAATCAAATATTATATATGCATCTACTTGACGTAATGTGTTAGATAAAATTTAAAAAAAAATAAAAAAATCATTAACAATTAAAGTTTAAAAATAAAATATAAACAAAGAAATAAAAAAATCATAAAATAAAATTACAATAATAAAAGAAATATAAAAATTATAATAATGAACATAACTACAGTATAAAAGAATTATGACAATAATTGCAAAAATCAATTCGAAATTAGTTTAATAATTAATCCAATAAAAATATCAAAAATTAAATCTATAAGAATATAAATTGAAAATTAAAAAAAATATATATAAACATTTAAATTCGAGAAACAAAAAAAAACATTATTTATAATTATAATAGCCTAATGCTCAGATTGGTAGAGAACGGAAATTTCAGGCCATAGTTGGAGAATATCCAGCACACAAGAGGACCAACAGGAATGGAGAAAGACTGATTGACCTGTGCAGAAATTACAACTTAGTCCTCAAATCTACAGCTTTCAAACGCCTTCCTAGAAAAGCTATGACGTGGAGATGTCCTAACCCCATGCTTGGGGAATTCCAACTAGATCATGTAGCCATTAGTAGAAGGAACAGCCAGGAAATATTAAATGTCCAAGTATTGAGAAGTGCGAACATTGACTCGAATCATTATCTTTCTTTGATCAAAACCAATTTCATCCCTCTTAAAACAAGCAGAGGAATCCATTGCATCAAGTCGCGAATTCCAAGGTTCAATCCATCTAAGCTGAGAGACAGCGATGACTTCACCAAGACCCTAGCTAAGAACAAGGAAAAGAAGGACTGGCCCCAACTACAGAAGGCACTAGTAGATGCAGCGACAACAACCATCCCGGCAGTCAGAAAAAATAAACATCCGTGGTGGACAGCTACATGTGACAAGGCAATAGAAGAGAGAAAACAAGCATGGCTGAAATGGAACCGTAATAAAAGTGTGGACAATCATGATAATTTCTTAGAAATTCGGAAAACTACTGCCAAACTTATCAGAACAAGCAAGAGGCAGCATAATAAGGATATCATTGACCAGGCAGAGAGGGATTTCCAGCGGAATAACACTAGAGACTTCTACCAGGTTTTAAATCACAAACAACACCCTATTCAGCTCCTACACTTCACCTTCGGGGAGCTGACGGAGATCTGAAACTGAACAATGAGGAGTGCACCACAGCCTTAGCAGAGTATTTCAATGACCTTCTTAACTCCGAGGAACCCATGGAAAAGCTACCTTTTGAACCCAAGAACATTGTTAAGCCACATTCTTTCCCTCCAACAAAGGAAGAGATCCAGAAAGTAATTTCCGTATTAAAGTCCAAAAAAGCAGTAGGCGAAGATGGGATCATTGCAGAGCTCTGGAAGTATGCTGACTGCTGACGAGGAGTCAATACAGAGCATCCATGACATCATATCTAACGTCTGGTTGACAGAACAATTACCTAGTGACTGGACCTCAGCTATCATTCACCCACTACATAAAAAAGGTGACAAATCAGATCTCAACAACTACAGAGGGATTTCCCTGGTATCAGTGACCTACAAGATACTCTCCAAAGTATTGCTCACAAGAGTAGAGGTTCAACTGGATTCCTGCATTGGAGAGTACCAAGCTGGGTTTCGAAAGTCAAGGTCATGCACCGAACAGATTCTGAATCTCAAAACCATTCTCACTTACAAAAATCTAAGTGCCTCACCTTATGTTGCAATTTTTGTTGACTTCCAAAAGGCCTACGACTCAGTAGATAGTCACTCTTTGAGACGCTGGCTGAATTGGGGCTAGATAAAAAGACCCTGAAACTAGTGAAAGCGACTCTCACCAACACCACAGTCAAAGTCAAATTCAGAGGGGAACTGCCCAAGAGCGTCGAGGTCAGAACTGGTGTTAGACAAGGGGATGGCTTGTCTCCGATCCTCTTCAATTTCCTACTAGAAAAAGTAATTCGTGAGTGGACAAAAACTCTGAAGGATGATTCTGGATTAAGAATAGGCTACAAGAAAGACAAGTTAACAGTCCCCTGTTTAGCCTTTGCAGACGACTTTGCACTCCTAGCGTCCAGTGTGGAGGAAGCTAACCATCAACAATCCTCTCTGAACTATATAGCAGCTAAAGTAGGCTTAAAGATCGCCATCAACAAAACACAGTTTATCAGCAACATCAGAGATGCGCCCGAGTCAATCCCACTGGGGGACAAAGTAGTCCAAAGGACAACTCCTTCAAATACCTAGGAGAATGGATAACCCCAAACATTAATGAAGGCCTGGCCATGAACGACAGATGCATCAAACTGGAGAGAGCCTTCCACCTATGCAAGAATATGTACAAATCCAAATCCCTCTCAATGAATTTCAAACTCAGACACTACAGTACTGTAGTGAGACCATCAGTACTATATGCCTCAGGATGCCTAAATATGGTCAGAAAGGGACAACTCCGGAAATTGGAGCTGAAGGACCGGAAAATTCTGCGAAATATCATGGGCCCTACTAAAGAGGAAGGCAAGTATAGAATCCGGCACAACAATGAACTCTATGAACAAGTGGAGAGCATTACAACAACCATGAGGAAGAGGAGGCTGATCTTCTATGGTCGTATTGTGAGAATGGATAATCAGAGGCTCACCTCCAGAATTTTCAACACTGCCTCTAGAGGGAAAGCAACTAACGCCAAGTGGTCAAAACTAGTCAGGAAATACCTTGAACAGTTGGATATTGACCCCAGTAACATCTATGACAGGGATAAATACAGGACTTTAGTCAGAACATCAGACTCTCTCCAGTCACTAACAGCAAAAGCAGTGCGTCCAGGAGTAGGTGTGAAATAGACTCAGGAGCGGAAGGACATTCACAGTGCCAGAATGAAGGAATACTGGGCTAGGAGGAAAGCTGCCAGAGTTAAGAACCACGTGGTCCACAGCCGGCCCAAACGGATCTAAAAAAAGTAATAGCCTAATTAAAATAAATTAAAATGTAGAAACACATAAAAGTAAAACATATTTTTGTCCTATAAAGGGATAAATGGGTTCACTGGAGAATGATAGATGGAAGTCGCTCACTCAAAAGGAATACGGACTTTGTTCTTCAAAATGATCATTTGTGTATAATTTTACAAATTTTGTGAATAATTGTACAAATTTTGTGAAATAAAAATCAGTAAGTACAGTAATAAAATCATGAAAATCAAACACTTGTTTGTTTTACCCCCCCCCCCCCCTCTCTCTCTCTCTCTCTTGGTTATTTGAACGTATTTTGAACTCTCAATAAATTGAACTTTTTCTCTGGTCCCCTGAGGAGCCTCCGTGGCTTAGGCGGCAGCACGCCGGCCTCTCACCGCTGGGTCCGTGGTTCAAATCCCGGTCACTCCATGTGAGATCTGTGCTGGACAAAACGGAGGCAGACAGGTTTTTCTCCGGGTACTCCGGTTTTCCCTGTCAAAATTTCATTCCAGCAACACTCTCCACTATCATTTCATTTCATCTGTCATTCATTTAATCATTGCCCCGGAGGAGTGCGTCAGGCCTCGGCAGCCGGCACAGTTCATATCCTCGCCGCTAGATGGGGGCTTCATTCATTCCATTCCTGACCCGGTCGGAGACTGGAAGCAGGCTGTGGATTTTCATTCATTTTCTCTGGTCCCCTGAGTTTCAAATTATTGAGAGTCGACTGTATTGCTGATGTGGTGGTGGAGATTGTCGTTAATAGATCATCTGTCCCTACTAACATGATTGATAACGGAGACCAGAGTTCGATTCTTGGCTCTGCCAAGAAATTTAATTCCGGTCTGAGGGCTGAAACACTCAGCCTCGTGAGGTAAAACTGAGAAAATAACAATGTTACGGGATTTACGTCTCTTTTAACTACTGAGGCTTTTAGAAACG
The DNA here is from genome assembly GCA_946902985.2 of Meconema thalassinum. NCBI lineage: Eukaryota > Metazoa > Arthropoda > Insecta > Orthoptera > Tettigoniidae > Meconema > Meconema thalassinum. The sequence continues at coordinate 201,066,332 of OX336395.1, forward strand.
CTGGGGTGCCGGAATTTTGCCCCGAAGGGGATCTTTAACGTGCCAGTAAATCTACTGACACGGCTTCCTCACATTTAAGCACCCTTAAATGCCAACTGACTGCGCCAGGATACGATCCCGCTATCTTGGGTTCTATCTTCTGCAGGCGAGAACGTTGCCGCTGAGCCACGGTGGCGTCTTAAAACTGAACAAGACAACGGAGCTGGGAGATGGTAAGGGGCAGATGACCTAGTAGTTCCGCCCCTTAAAACAACAATAACTACCGCCAGTCAAAACTAAGAAGAGGTGGGTTGGATTCCCACCTCAGCCATTCTGGAAATTTTTCCGTGATTTCTCCATTTCTCCCCTAGACGAATGATGGGATGGCTCTTAACATAAAGCCATGGTCATTTCCCATTTGCACATCTAGCCTTGATTTCGGCGAGGAAGGGAATTTCACATGTTCGTGCAGGTGTGGCCATATCTAGTTCAAGCCACTCACTAATGATTCGAGCCACATACTTTTGGGAATGCTGATTTCTGGTGCCACCCGCGATTCCAAACAGTCTCACACCTTTTGTATGGGATTAAGATCGGGCGATTTGGCGGGCCAGTCGAGGAGCGACAGGGGATCTGTGTTCGTCAAATCAGTCACGTAAGAGCGCAGCCCTGTGAACACGGCTGTTGCCATCTTGGAAAATAGGAGTGTTAGTTATTGTTGTTTTAAGGGGCGGAACTACGAGCTCATCTGCCCCTAAAAAAATAAGAGTGTCCACAGCATAATATTTACGAAGATGTTGAATAAAAGGCAACACTTAGTCACCACCAACAGTGTTAAAATAAGCATCCTGGTTTATGTTAACGGTTACCTCAATGAGTGGGCCCCATGTCATGCCACAAAAAAGACACAACTCCCAAAATATCACAGAACCACCTCCGGCCTGAACTACTCAGCGGGTTAAACGCCTTACTGGGCCACCGGTGTAAAATTACGACTCGTCGGACCATACTATATGCCAACTCCAGTCAGCTACCGTCCACTTTCGGTGATATTTGGGCCATTGAAGATGTACAGCTTGAAGCTTAGCACACACACGCTATTTAAAAAATAGTGGGAATAGATCACGATTCTTTACACCTAGACATATTGAGCGGCTTCGGTGGCGTAGTTGGTAGCATGCTGAGCTTCTATGCCCAAGATAGCGGGTTCAAACCCGGCCGAAGCCGTCGGATTTTTTAAGAGCGTTAAAAATCCCTCAGTATGCCTTCCTTCGGAGGGGAAGTAAAGCCGGCGGTCCCATGTCATAGATTTATGGCATGTTAAAGATCTTTCCACTAATTACACCTGTGTGAAACTAAATTGGATAGGTTAAGAATGTAAACAACGCTCTTAGGTTGCTACGTTCGTTGCCAAGAGCCGACTGCGGTGGCGTCTAGTAGCTAGTTCTGAACTAGGCCTAGTAGTCGTTGACGGTGGCGTTTGGCGGCAAAAGTAGGAACTATTTGAAAATTCAAAGTTGCAGTCCCTACTTGAATTAAAAAAACAGATACACACACTAATACAGTCATCACAATTAACACCGGTTATCAGACAAATTCTACACACACCCAAAGTACACGGGGCTACATGACCGCGTTGTCGCAGCCCCTAAACTAAGGAACCAACCAACCAACCAACACCTAGACATAAAAAATGGCGGCATAAATGACGTCGTGGTCAACACAAAAGGATTAAACGATGCATAAATGTTAAATTCTATGTGTTAATAAGGCTTTACATACAAACACAAGCCTTGCAACACCATCTACAGCGCTTCAAAGTGGCTAGTGTATTCAATCAAGGACGCCATGGTTATACAGTATATCACCAGTCAAGGGTCAGTTGACCACCTGATGTAGTGCAACACCATCTACAGCGCTTCAAAACGAATAGTATACTTTTTCAAAGCACTTTTTTATTTTATTTTATCCAGAGAGCTCAGTTTCTACACTGAGCCAACATATTAGTACTGGCTCTATGCATAGCACATTTCACATCATCCAGAGGCACTAGCCGTGCCGCGATTGAATATCAGTAACCTTCTGTTAATAACAGTCATCAGACTGAAACAGCGCGAAAAATAACATTTTGCTCTTATCTAGCTTGTGCCAACAAATAAATACCGTACATAAATACTACAGTCATCAAGAGATGGTGATATATTTTATAGAATACAATCACCGACATCCCATTCCTAAAGCCCTGCGCGGATGCGGATATCCGCAAAATTTTTCGCCACGCGGATATAGTTTGCATGGCTGTGCGGATAGCGGATACGCTGCGGATAATGTTTCGAGTAAATTTGAGGATAGTTTTTAGAATACAATGTGGAACTTACGATAATATTATATAGCCTATTGCGTACGAAATACTCAGGCACATATTGCACTTGCCACTTATACACAGGGAGAATATTTTACTCATATGCTTTCAATTACATTTTATTAAGTACCGTATGTTTGTAGTAGATGGTCTTGACATCTCATCAATTCTCACTGCCATTATTACTATACGTACGAGATATAATGCTGTCAATAAGCCTGTTAGTTCATCGTGGTGACATCATTAACATTCCTCAAGTTAGCTACTTCGCGGTCTAAGCTATCCTGGAAGATCTGGTTCCAGGTTTATCTGTAGATTTATTTCCAACTTGGCGCTGACACACGTTGACTGTGATATTGCAACGCAGAGAGTTATGACATCAACACTTTATGCTTTATCTAATAAATTAAAAATAATATTGAAATATCAGCGGGTTTGGATTAAAGTCATGCGGATGCGGATAACAGTCATGCGGATGCGGGGCGGATGCGGATAAGTCATGCGGATGCGGGGCGGATTACGTTTTGTTCATCCGCGCAGGGCTCTACCCATTCCATGCATACGCGTATAATTTCCAAAGCATACGACTCACCAATGCCTGCACAGAAACAGCTTACCTGCAAGGAAGAAAGAAAATATTTTGTTAAAAGCAGTCTCAAAATTACACAGATCACACGCTTTTACATAAACAACAATACAGGGAAAAAACTTAAATTATGACCACCATTCAGTCGTTATGTTTTGTTCTCAGGGTGAAAGCTAAACAGATCATATCAAGAAAGCTTGCTCAGTTTTACCAACTGAACCTTAGTTCAGTTGGCTTGTTTCACACTATAAATGTAGTCATAGTTTTTTTTTTTTTCGAGTGGCCTCCATAGGTAAAACTATGGAAAACTCGTCTATCCCACAGGCCTGTTGCAATTCTTCGAGTGAGACAACTCTTGAGTGACTTGAGGCTAATGATACAATTCCAATACATCAAACCAAAATTAAATTTCTTAGCAGATTGGGGAATCAAATCTGGGACAGTAGTTCCCATACATAACACTAAACCACATAGATCAAAAATACTCATAAAGTACAATTGCTATTCAAAATGCTTACAAAATGCAATTGAAATTGAAAATGCTTACAAAATGTACGGTAGATTCAAACTACTCATTTGGATGGACAATACTTACAAAATGAAATTTAGATTGAAAATACTTACAAAATGTAATTTAAATTCCAAATACCCACAAAATGCAATTGAGAAACAAAATACTTGCAAAATGCGCACCATACAAAATGCAATTTAGATTGAAAATACTTGCAAAAAGCGGTTTAGGTTGAAAATACTTACAAAATGCAATTGAAATTCAACATACTCACAAAAGTTCTACCCCCTATATTGAAAGACTTACTAAAAAGCAATTTAGATTGTCAATCCTTATAAAATGCAATTGAGGTTGAAAACACTCACAAAATGCAATTTAGATCGAAAAGACTTACAAAATGCAACGTAGATTGAAAATACCCTCAAAATGGAGTGTAGATGAAGAGAAAAAAAACGCTAAAGGGAATTTAGATACACTGGGAGCCAATTAACAAAAAAAACGTGCGGGAATCTTAAAGAGAAATGATATATAATGAAAAGAAAACAAGAGGTCTGACCCCTCGAAGAAGGAGGGATCAGGGAAGATGAGACAAGGGCCAATTAAGGCGGGAAAATGAAAGACTCCCGAGGACTCAGATACTCTAATACCGTCGGGGTTGGAAAAGAACAAGAGTTGACCAAGGGAGGTCGACAGGAAAGAAGACGGACTCAGCTGGGGTCCCGTGGTCGCCACCCACGTCCCACTAGATATGAGCCCCTGGGGGGGGAGTATTCTGTACCATGTCACATTATGTAACTACACTACTGTGATGTTAAGTAACAGGTGCAGTTCACAAAGCTCAAGGTCTCGGCAGTACAAACACTTGTTACATAAGGGCAGATACAGTACGTAGATCAGGACAACATTTTATGAGTGAAATAATGTCAAATACAGAACTCGTGATACTCAAGTACTAGCCTCTATTTCAAATACACACTAATACAGTCATCTCAATAACACAGGTTATCAGACATTTAGTACACAAACCCAAGTACACGGGACTCCATGACCGCGATGACACAAAACCTCTAAATGATTCAAGAACAATAAAACCAACGTCACTAGAACAGTAAAAAATCATTTAATTTTACAATAACACGTGCCAACCTTACAAAACCAAATATCAGGAAAATTCAGGAGATGCAAATAGTGCATATCAGCTCAATTAATTGGCAAACTATACTTCAAAATTAACGACGTAAAAAAGCATTCAGCATTTATTATCCCATTACTTTCACTTTTAATGCCAAAATCGTTTTTTGTATTTTAATTTCTTTCCCTACATTTTGCATTTTCTTGGTGCTTCTTTCCTCCCAAGTTTTTCGAAATATTACTTTTTCCACCATATGATATAAAAACAGTACATCGACAAACAAACCAGAATGGAAAATAATTGACCTTTGCTGGATTCAATCATGTACAGAAATTGTTCCGAAAACTGTTAAGGGGGGTGTGGTGGCTCAGCGGTCTAGCTGTATGCCTCTCACCAAGGCGGTCCGGGTTCGATTCCCGGTCAATGCATGTGAGATTTTCGAAGTGAAATGCCATGTCCTGTGGCTCATGATTAGGGCTCGGATTTTTAGGTAAATAAATATTTTTTATGTAAATACATATTTTAAGCATTTTTCTATAAATACATAAATTCCTGCTTTTCACTTATTAGCACATAAAAACATAATATTTACATTTTTTTTAAATCATTAACTTTCAGTTTATTGCATTTTTGTTCTGTGTTACTTCAATGGGGAAGAACCTGTGAGCTATCTAATCTTCATGCAGAGCGTATGTCAGCTTGCAACTGTCATTCTTAACTTGTCACCCCGTGCCAATCACTGTGGAAGCGGGGGATTTCCTTATCCATAACCATATTGCACCACGTGCTAGATCTCCTCCCTCCCCCAGCTACCTGGAACCAGTGTCACTCCTATTTCATTTCTGGCACAGCGAAGTGTAAGGCAGTTCTACGATGCCTAAAGTAGAAACAACTACAAAGATAATTTTACTTCTGATGGGAGCGTTCTGTTCTGCCAACCATGTGGGAAAGCAATCAAGGCTAAACAGTGATCTCAAGTTACACAACACCTCAAGGGCAAGAAACATATTGCCGCAGTTTCCCACCTTCAGAATAAGTGTTTCGCGATAATCGTCGGTCATTTGTGATGGACAACCTGAAGATGTATCTCGTTGTGTATTGTAATGCTTCAGCAGTCGGTGAGGCATAGAATAAATTGCATTCATGAGTACTACATATTGTTTATATTCACATTAATAAACTAAATTACAATTAAATATTTTTACTTCCTTGTCACATATTTCAGGTATTTTTAAAACATAAAAAATAAATATTTTCCCGATTTTTAGCACCTAAAAATCCGAGCTCTACTCATGATCTACAGATTAACGGTCACGTTAAACTACAAGCTTCCTTCCTTCCTTCGAAAACTGTCAAAAAACAATTGTATTTTTTTGGCCATAGTGAAGAGTCAAAAACCGAACTAGAACGTGTTACAGAAAAGTCAATAAACAATTGCTTACACTACAACAAGACGCATTTACGAATACAGGTTGGTTGGTTGGTTCACTAGTTTAGGGGCTGCGACAACTCGGTCATGTAGCCCCGTGTACTTTGGGTGTGTGTAGAATCTGTCTGATAACCGGTGTTAATTCTGATGGCTGTATTAGCGTGCGTTATCTGTTTTTAATTCAAGGTCTGCACGCGATAATTTCATTAGTTCCCACTTTCGCTACCAAATGTTACCGTCCACGACACCTAGCTGTGAACTTCGCTACTACTAGATGCATGGTGGCCACTGAAATCGGTCAACGATTTTCCAGGAGTTTTCCAGGAATTTTCCAGGAGTAATTCTCATTTTTTTTTCAGACTTAAAAATAAGCACGAGTCCCAGGGGAGGGTGGCTGGGCTTCATCGGTTGCCTACATCAAGACCAAAATAAAGCTGATTTGATTAATGTGTCGGGGACACTGTACAGCTGAGAATTCACTCTGATACTCTAAGGACTCACCCTTTACTTACAGTATACAGATGTTGACAAAAAATAGTGGTAATTGCGTTATTGATACGCAAGCATACACACAAATGATTTAATTGTTGCTTTAAAAATGTCTTTGTGACTGAAATATCCGCATTAAAAAAAGAGAAAAGAATGCCGCCTGCAATTTTATTGCGGTGAAGCTGTCTACACTCAATATGTTTTACAAAAATACTATCGCGTGTTCTCCCACCCAGAAACAGGTAGCCTGAGGAAATTTATTTCGTTAACGATAGAGTGCACACCCAAAACCGCAGCGGGAGTATAATTTAGGATGGAAAGAATTTTATAATTAATTAACAGTGGCTCTTTTCCAGGAGTTTTCAAATCTTCCATCATTTTCCAGAAGTTTTCCAGACCTAATAAAAATGCAGGAGCAGGGGCGGCTCCAGGATTATACTTTTGGGTAGGCACAGTTTGTGGTTTCCGGGAGGCCTGGAGGGTACGGAATACCCCCCCAGCCGATTTTTTTTAAAAAATTGGTTGCAAATTGGTGATTTTTAAGGCTTTTTGATGGTACATTTTACTCTTGCTTTTATTGGGCTATACATGTGTTATAGCCAAATAAAAGTAGTTTCGGTGTCCCAAATAAGGTTTTAGAGCACGCAGAGCCTAGATGTTTTTAGTCATGGAATTAAGCTTAAAATATTTCGTCACTTGCTTAGAATTTAGACCTTTAATTGTTTTCCAGATTGTGATAAAATAATATATTAACTGACGTTTTTGAAATTGACTGTACACACTCTCTAATTGTCAGGAAAGAAAATTTTGACAAGACTTAGAATCACTAATCACAATTCCAGTAAGTTGCTCCGATTACAGTAAGTTGTTGCATAAGGTATGGTCTACTTGTAATAATAGTTTATTTGCAAGAGCCTACTATACCTATTAGCTTTTATTGATTCAAAACACAAAATGACGCATTCTAACTATCTAAGGGGGATATTATTCGAAATAATGGATTAACCTTCAAAATAAAAACTCATAACACTTTTTGAATTTCAACAAAATACTCTTTATTACCTATAAATTTCACAAAGCTAATTTTAACTTTAAGTAGAAAACTCAAAATACAACTCAAACCAATCCAATAATATGCACACAAACACATCTCAAATGCACAGTTCATTTAATGGAAAACTGCAATCTTCTACCCTTCTGAGAAGCAAATTCATCAACGACGGGATGAGGATGGTTTAGAAGTTCGCAGATTGCTTCTCTTTCGATGGATATTATTCCCAAACTGTTGAGTTTCTTCCCAGGCATTGTGACCCGCAAATTTGATTTTATTCTTCTCATTGTAGAAAAAGTCCTTTCTGCAGACACTGTGGAGACGGGCATCGTCAATATAATGGTCATAATGTGTTGTAATTCTTCAAACGATGGGAAATCGGTCAAGTCCTTCAACACATCAATGCTACTATTGGAGTTGCCAAACATTAATTTACCTAAACCACACTGTACTTTTAGGGTAGAGGTAAAGTCACTATCCTTGCCGTGAAGTTCTGCAAAATTACACAAAACTTCAGGATTCAAAAACTCTTCTGATTTTGGATCACATGCCAAGATACAAGCCATTTGAACATCATTGTCAATAAACCTTTTTTTCATTTCACATACTTTATTGTCAAGTACATCAAAATACACCCCTCTTAGTTTTGCCTTATGCTCACTTTCATCACTCTCTACACACTTTGACCTTCCCTTTCCAGAGGTTTCTAGAACAAAATAGTCATCAAGACTTGTTGTTGTCTTTTGTTTACGGCGGCCTCGCCCAGTGTCGGTTGAACAATAAATGTCATTGTTTTCGCAAATCTGTTTTTTTTTTTCTTCAAAAAATTCTTCAAACTTTTCCTCTGATCGAAACTGGCCTAAGCTATCCATTGTTGCTTTTACGAGCTTAAGACACTTTCCTATATCCAGGGTTGGAGACTGTAGTTGCTTTGATAGGATATTTACAACTTGTAAAATACCCTCAAGACTAACTAGAATGAAGACATTCTCAAAAGAACTAAATTGCATCAGAAGACCTTTTGCCTCAGCTGCTTCTCTTGGTTTTGAACTTTCAGTGCACTTCTGCAAAGCATTTATTACAGTGCCAAACTGGTTCTTAAAGAAATTTACCCCCTTATACTTTGCCACCCATCTAGTGTCACTATGTTGAGGCACTGTGATGACTTTCCTCCCAGTTTTAGTATCATGAGTAAATATGAACATTTGATGGCGAAGCGTAGAACACGATTGAAAAGCATATATTGCTTCCAAAAGGCCCATAGTTTCCCTAACTATTTGTACATTTTTAGCGACGTCAACCAAGACTAAATTTAACCGATTTGCATGGCAATGTACGTAAGGGCAAGGATTTTCAGTCATCTGTCTAATAAGGGACTGCAGCCCGTTAAACCTTCCCGACATAACGGAAGCACCGTCATATTACTGACTTACACAGTCCAATTGATTCCAAAAACTGTTTTATTTTGCTAGCTAAAGATTCAGTGGTTAGCTCTTTCAATTGAACAAAACCCAAAAATCTTTCTTTTATCTTACATTGAGTAACGTAACGACAGCAGATACTCATTTGTTCTGTGTGTCCTTCATCTCGAGCTTCATCCACTATAATGCTGTATACGTTACTAGATTTTATTTCCTCAACTATACTGCGAGTAATCAAATTCGCAGCGGTGTCTAAAATGTCATTTTGTACATCTTCAGATGTATACTTTGCGTCTCCAGGCATGGTTTTTAGATTCAAATTAAACCGGTCATATTCTAAACACAATAAGTTTATTAATTCTTGAAAGTTCCCACGATTTACATCCGAAAACTTCTCAGCCCACTCCTTTGCTTCATCTGGTTCATTACTGTCACTGCAATTTCGTTTTCACCCTCGCTGTGTCCTCTCAGAGCAATGTCTTGGCGTGCACAAAATATCACACTTCTCACGAGGGTCTTTAATGTATCTCTATTCTTTTCTATTGTTTGCGCCATATGCTCGTTAATTTTGATAGTAACGGCACCAGTTTTTTGTGTATCCAGCCATCCTTTGTACTTTGTTAGGCAAAGTTTGTGACAGCTAGATTTCTCGTGTTTGTCTGACATTTTACTGAAATTTTTCCAGTCATTATATCCCGAAGTAGTAAGTACTTCTCTGCCTGTGACAGAGAAGTGTCGGCAAAAGAAACAAAATACAGCGTCATTTCCTACTGAGTATTCTAACCAAGAATACTTACTATACCAGTTGGTATGGAAGGACCGCTGTTTTCCTCCTATATTCCGTCTAGGAAAATTTAGCTGCGGTTGCTTCGGCCCATCACTGGCACTTGCGCTAAGATCAAGTGGTCGTTTCGGCTGAACATTCGTAGAAGGATCGTCAGTTTTTAGTTTTTTAACTGCTTGAACTTCTTCTTCATCGGAACTTCTACTAGAAGACTCACCGTCAACACATTCTTTTGAAGGTTCATTAGGTTTCTTCAAAGTCTGCTTCAACTTCACCAAAAACTTTTCCATAGCAACACTAAAAACCACCAAACAAACAGAACTAAACCAAGTGGCGTAATGGCGTTAGCGTAACACTGAAATGAGGACTATCGTCTGCCACTGCCAGTTCGATCCGCATAAACGGCAACAAAGAAAAACTCCCGCCAAGCCTCTATTAGTCCGTCCAGAGTTAAGAGTGTACTACGGGCTCTTATGGCACAAGCGTTGCCACGTCTAGCGAGTGTAGAAGGGCAGCTATTGTACAGCACTCCACACGATTAGTACAGCCCGCTGCCGGACTGAGTATCAGCGAGCTCCTCATCCCGACGAAATTTCGATCCTTCGCGTCATTATTATCTGCAACCTTTTACTAAAATTCCCGTAAGAATAACAGAATTTGGATGAACAGTTTTTAATACAGATAAAGACTGACTTATTCCCTTAACGAGGGGGGGGGGGGGAGCCGAGGATAGTAATTGATTTACATAATGCTTAGAACGGATTATAAATACTGCGACAATTTACTATTTATTTAAATTGGAATTTTAGTTACGTACGGTATGGCTATGACAAAACAATTGAAATGACACGAAAGCTAACCTGAGTCATCCGTTAGATACGGATCAAGTTTAATACGTAATATGGCGATATATTCTCCAAGGTCAGCCTAGGTCAGTGACAGGATACAAATCATCTGTCGCAACGAAACCTACACGGATCCCAGTGAGTCACTTTCATCTGCAGAGGCGAAGAGAGTACCCGGAAATAACAAGTAATTTTGTTCTTATATGATAATTCACATATTATTACACGCGTAGATGAAAGATTTTCTTTACAAGTTGCATTACTTCGCACCGACACAGATAGGTTTTATGGCGACGATGGGGCAGGAAAGGGCTAGGGGTGGGAAGGAAGTGGTCGTGACCTTAATTAAGGTACAGCCCCAGCATTTGCCTGGTGTGAAAATGGGAAACCACGGAAAACCATCTTCACGGCTGCCGACAGTGGGGTTCGAACCCACTATCTCCCGAATACTGGATACTGTCGACTGCAGCTATCGAGCTCGGTATAGATAGATGAAAGAAAGTAAACAAAAAATTCAGTGGCACAACGTACATTGGACAATGAATGGCAAATACTACAGACTGATGTGGGAAATTTGCGACAATCTGTTCTTTAAAATATTTCTCAAAACAAATATTATCCATTTCATAATGAGCCTTAGCGGTTTATTTTACACAAAACTACACGCTTCTCATTCGGCTCAAATCGCGTAATTTAACTGCATGAAAGTTCTGTTACGCATATTATTGCAGGTGAGTAGTTAATAATAATAATAATAATAATAATATATCACGGATTTTTTACAAACGTACAGCATCACTTTTCTCCTGATTCTTGGTCTTTATATAATTGTAGACGTTACAAACTATCTGTCGTTCTCTGCGCCTTAAAATTTCCCCGGGTTTACGTTTCGCAAACGGATATCAGCCATATATTTAATGCCACTTATACCTAAATGAAAATTATTTTTATATTACACAAAACGATCCCTACACTCCAACACTGTTTCAAATATCTTGGCGAGTTCTGGACTCGTGCGTTCAGTGGAGAACTAAGACACGTACTACAGCGTGCGCGCTGTTCCATCCAGCGCGCAGACACTGCTGTCAGATACATTACAAAATCATGTTGCATATCAAGAATGTAAGAATTACATATCATTAAGTGAATGCTGAGGATAATGTACTCTCCACCCATGACTATTAACCTATTAAATAACATAGCGAAAATCCAGTTTTAAAGACTTCGAAGTCATCAATTCTGGGGTAGTCCGCTAAATGTAAAAGCCCATAAGAGCCCGTAGTACACTCTTAACTCTGGACGGACAAGCGCTAGCGTACAGCTGACTGTCCGTACAACAGGCAGTGTCGCCACTCTACTCCGCGCACAATCACTTGCAACTACGAACTATAACAAATATTCCTAAGTAAATACACTATATTCTTTAAGGGTAGGTACAATTTATTGATTTATATCTTTAACTTTGTAGTTTACAGTATCTAACTATTGTTTACTTGTTTTATATTAAATTTGAAATAAACCAAAGTAATTATTATGTAATAGGCTATTTATAATTTTTTTTACAATTAATACCCGGATTAATACCCGCTGGAGCCGACACTGTCAGGAGTTTTCCAGGATTTCCAGGAGTAGTGGCCACCATGTAGATGCCATCGCAACCAGCGCCTGGTGACGAACGTTGCAACTTTAGAGCATTAATCAAACCTAACCTACAAATTTTGGCCTCACACAAGTGTAGTTTGTGAAAGGTTCTTTTTCGTGCCATAAAGCTATGACGTGGGCCCACCGGCTTTACTTCCCCTCCGAAGGAAGGCATACTGAGGGATTTTGAACGCTCTTAAAAAATCCGGCGCCTTCGGCCGGGTTTAAACCCGCGACCTTGGGCATAGAAGCTCAGCATGCTACCAACTACGCCACCGAAGCAGCTTAAGGTCAATAACTCATATTACTGTATTTACATTTGTCTATTTTGCACTCGTAAGAGGATATTTAAAAGTTTTCTTTGTTGTTGGTCTACTTACGGTAATAATTTTATTAATGCAGCCAATGGCCATGTTTTTTCTTTTCAGGATGGCCGAAGTGAGATTTGAAACCACGCTCATCCGATGCCAGAGATGCACAAGGTACCGGTAGCACGTTAGCGCTCTCGGCAACCGTGGCTGGTGTTTCATTAAAAGGCTTGGTATTTATATGATGCCTGTAGTAGTGTGTGTAACTGTATTAGGGATGGGGTAGGTACCCTGGACTTGAAATAAGGTACTATCCCAGCATTTGGATGGAGGGAGTGTGGAAATAGCCGTGGAAAGCCCACACTAATAATAGCCACTGTCAGTAGCGGGATTCGAACCTCCAATCACCGGACTTGCTGCAGTTGCCTTCACGGTCGTGGTGCACGATTGAACGAGCAGGTGTTAATTCAGTTTAGGGGCTTGGGACATCTTGGTCATTAGCCTCGTGTACTTGGTAGGCTATGTAATGCCCTGCGTTTCTGCGATGACTGAAGTAGTGTATTTACTCGAAGTTGTATTAGGGACAGGGATGGGCTAGATGCCCAGGGACTTCAAATAAGGTACGAGGGCTGTTTTTTAAATAAGGGCAGTTTTTTTAAATTAACCGAACATTTTATTTTGAAACCACATTTATTTTTAGGTTTTACATACATTCCACTATTTTTCTACAAAGTTTTCTTGTTTTAGGTGCTTGTCATACCTTAAAACTAAGTTCTGAAATCCCTCTGCATAAAAGTTTTCCTCCTGCTCTGACAACCATGAATTCACGGCTGTTTTCACTTCTTCATCGTCGGCGAAGCGGTTCCCACCAAGATGACAAAGGGCTATACGGTGGGCGATCAAAAATACCCACCCAAAAGAGTCAATCAGTTCCCGAGTCCGGGCAGCAGTGTGAGGTCTTGCGCTGTGACGGTAAAGTGCTAAAATGGGTACGCGAGTTCAAAAGTGGCCGTGAAAATGTTCATTGCATTATCACCATACACCTCACAAAGCTGACATGTTTCTTGCACTCAAAAAAACGGATCACAGATTGTACCTCACACGCGGCGGGCGAGTCAATAATCTTGAAAATTGTAAAAATGCACAGTTCAGCGTACAGGTTAGTTACACAGCTGTAACTGACGCCTGCTTGTTCGCAAAGGATGCCGGGAGGTAGCACGCGCGGCGTGCGCACTAACTACGGGCTTTGAAAAAAAAAGGCCCTTACTTAAAAAGCAGCCTTCGTACTATCCCAGCATTTGCCTAGAAAAAGAGTGGAAAACCCGGGGAAAAACCACACTCATAATAACCGCTGTCAGTACTAGAGTTGCTAATAAGCAATGTCCGGTTAATCGAATAATAATCGATTAATCGAATACTTTGAAATTAATCAAAACGACTAATCGACTGACTGTTCATTATATTAATCGACTAACCAATTAATATATCAATCGCCTAACCGAAGAATCTATTTATTTATTTATTTATTTATTTATTTATTTATTTTATTTACTCAAATCAGAGGAAGATAAATAATATTGTACATACAAAAGCAAAGGAAAAACATGGAATTATATTATATTATATAATTATAATCAAGCGGCTTCGGTGGCGTCGTTGGTAGCATGCTGAGTTTCTATGCCCAAGATCGCGGGTTCAAACCCGGCCGAAGTCGTCGGATTTTTAAGAGCATTAAAAAACCCTCAGTATGCCTTCCTTCGGAGGGGAAGTAAAGCCGGCGGTCCCATGTCATAGATTTATGGCATGTTAAATAACGTCCACTAATTACACCTGTGTGAAGGTAAATTATATAGGTTAAGAATGTAAACAACGCTCTTAGGTTCCTACGTTCGTTGCCAAGAGCCGACTGCGGTGGCGTCTAGTAGCTAAGTTCTGAACTAATAGTCGTTGACGGTGGCGTTTGGCGGCAAAAGTAGGAACTATTTGAAGAATTCAAAGTCTGGAGTCCTTACTTGAATTAAAAAACAGATAACACACACTAATACAGTCATCACAATTAACACCGGTTATCAGACAGATTCTACACACACCCAAAGTACACGGGGCTACATGACCGCGTTGTCGCAGCCCCTAAACTGAGGAACCAACCAACCATTTATAAGCAAACTGTCTTTGCCCAGAAACGAGCAACTGCTATAGCATTTTCTAATTTGCCTGTGCCTTCAACAACTCCTCCTTCCTGCAAGAATCAGGGCAGCATACACACTGATACAGATGCTTTGTTGTCTGTACCTCTGCACATTCACAAAGTGTTGATTCTTGTAGGAAAATAATGAAATCCAGAAACAGATATAGTGATTATCGATTGATTAGTGGACACGATAAGAAAAGAAGTTTAAATGAAATGGTAATCGCTTGTAGATTATTGAGTTACGTTTATTTTCGGAATGATTTATAGAAATCTATAAAAGTGATGTTTTGCCTCAATATACAAAGCGCCCTTCCTTGTTTTTGTTAACAATAACCAAATAAGAGTCAGTGACAGTGGAAGGACAAACATCAATCTAATTGTGAAGGGTTTCGAAAAAAGAAAACGAAGAGTTTTCAGCAAAGATTTTGAATTCTTGTTCAATGTTAACAATTTAGGACAGGAACATTTTTGTTTTACTTTGTTTTGTCTAGTTTTCACAAAGAGGGTACATTATTTTAAAACATATAATACAATATTTTTAATTAATTAAATGTATGTTTTGCTTCTGTGAGAGCGGAGTGAAGGGAGCGAAGTGCATCGATAAATGGGAAAAACAATTAATTATTCGACCAATCGACTAAACGCATGATCGATTAATAGTTTTTTATGATTCGTATATAGATAACTGAAATTAATCGATTAAACGTACCAGCCCTAGTCAGTGAGAGGATTCGAACCACCAATCTCCGGACTTGGTGCAGCTCCACATCGCGGTCGTGGTAATAATAATAATAATATCGTATGGCCTAGGGTGCCAGGTGCAAGCTTTGTTATATAACGCCCATAGGGCAGCTTGCATGTCGAATTTTGTTGTTCCTTGGAGCGCTATGAAAGTTAAGGAGGTTAGATATCTAAGCTACTTGACACTATAGCGCTTTCTAGTAGAGAAAGGAGGAACTTTTGTGTTGGCGGAAAATCCCGAGATTAATTTTGCCATTATGAATACGGCTTACAGAATTCAAATGGGTTCTTCAACATGCCAACAACGTATGACATGCGTGTCGCGATTTTTGTCGCTTTCCTGAAATCACTTACCATGGCCAGGAGCGAACATGCAAGCTTGAAGTTGGCAGTCCGACACGATAACAACTCACCCTCCGTGGCAAGCTAAGGGCATAGATTGATGGACCAACCAATTAATTATTCTACCAACCGATTAAACGCATAATCGATGAATCGTTATTTGTTACAATTAATCGATCTTTATGATTCGATTAATCGATAACTGAAATTAATCGATTAAAAGTACCAGCCCTAGTCAGTACCGGGATTCGAACAACCAATCTCCGGACTTGGTCGTGGTAATAATAATAATAATTATTATTATTATAATAATAATAATAATATCGTATGGCCTCAGATGCCGCGTGCAAGCTTTGTTATTTGACACCCAGAGGGCAGCTTGCATGTCGAATTGTGTTGTTCCTTGGAGCGCTACGAAAGTTAAGGCGGTTATATATCTAAGTTCCTCGACACTATAGCGCTTTTGTGTTGGCGGAAAATCCCGAGATTAATTTTGCCATTATGAACACGGCCTACAGAATACAAATGGGTTCTTCAACATGCCAACAACGTATGCCATGCGTGTCGTGATTTTTGTCGCTTTTCAAAAATAACTTACCACTGCCAGGAGCGATCCTGCAACCTTGGGGGTTGGTAGTCCGACATGATAACCACTCACCCACCGTGGCAAGCATCGCGGTCGTGGTGAGCGATTCAAGATGCATGGCTACACCGCGGGGTGGGTGATAAATTCAGAAACACACATAGAATATGCCTGTAACGACAATGCCCAATAAATATAATAAATGCATTATGTCTTGCACTGGGGCGCATGGCTAGTGATCTCAGGGTTATAAAACTGCGACAATGATAGCAAACTACAGACCGTAACCAGCGGAAGTGGCCGTGGGAATAGCTTTGGCCTTTAACGGCGGATATACGTGGTTAAAACATTCCGCGTGGCGCAGCCCAGCACTAGTCGAAATAAATGTTTCAAAATAGCTCCCAAATAATAGAGTTCGCTTTCAAACATCGATAGGATACCAATATTGAACATGAAGCCATTCAATTCACAGACAATGCTTCATAACGTCCATGTAGCACTACAGGCTTTATTATCCAGCGATTCACAAAACTTCTTAAATGGCCAAATTCAACAACTGAGGTCATACCGCCAGCAAGGTGGTGATGATAAAGAAGTCTAATCTATTATATAATACGCTAAGTTCATCCGATTAAAATCTCAAGCTCCTGAACTAGAAGAAGTTATAAGGTTCCTTCTGTGCCAAAATCTTCCAAATGCAGGAAAAGGGCAAAATTTTGTGGACAAGAATAAAACTTTTATAAATTCTATAAAAAAATATTGGTTCAAATATAATTTTATTAATACAATATTCTATAATATTACAATATAAAAAGAATATAAATCCATACATAGGATGAACGAAGACAGACTGACCAAGAAAATTTTAAATATACAATGCTCAACAAAAGTTTGGAAAAGCATAGATTTTACAACAATGACTTCTTATAGTAAACCCATAGAGGTTTATACAATAACTTATTATATAATACGCTAAGTTCATCCAACAAAAAACTCAAGCTCCTGAACCAGAAGAAGTTAGAAGGTGAGTTTTGTGCCAAAATCTACCAAATCGTCTCAATAGTTACACGAAAAATCTTGTATTTCTTGAAAAGTCAACGGAAATATATATTTATTGGTTTAAAAGGTGCGTTTAAACAAATAAACAAGACGATAGCCCCTGGCAGAACTGTGTCTCGTCCAGCCCGCATAACAATAGAGCCGGGCGGGTAGTCTGTACACATGGGGTGCACATAACCCACTGTGCAGTGAAAAGAATATTCAAACAGAATTACCCGCAACAGTGGTGAATTGCACTGATTTCATAAATATCCACAATTTGTTTAAAAAGTGCGTTTAAACAAATAAACATATTTCTAGAAGCTCGCGTAACAGTAAAATC
Organism: Meconema thalassinum; assembly: GCA_946902985.2. Classification (NCBI taxonomy): domain Eukaryota; kingdom Metazoa; phylum Arthropoda; class Insecta; order Orthoptera; family Tettigoniidae; genus Meconema; species Meconema thalassinum. The sequence continues at coordinate 201,084,108 of OX336395.1, forward strand.
GGGCGGGTAGTTAATGAACAAGCGAGATTTCTCGCACTGGTCCCCTATTAGAAGTTAAATATTATTAAAATGTATGTTTGCTGTTTATTTCTATTCTTTTTTATTATTATTTCCCTTATCCTCCCAGCTAAGCTTGACCCACAGACTCTACGAGAGATCATTCCTCTACCATCGCAAGGGTTGGGTCTGAGAGCTGAACACACTTAGTATTTATTTATTGTCAGTGTCCGAATCAAATTACATTTTGCCAGTAAGTAGCAACAGTTACAGCATTAGTATTTGCAGCCATAAGATCGTCTTTTGAACACATGTCCTCCATCAAGGGGCGGATCAGCAGGTCTTCTGGATCTTGTAACATACTGCAGTCACAGAACTCATCATTGTTGGCGAGCATGTTCCATTTCTTGAGATTATTCTTGCAGCGTGAAACTCCTGTCCTCAGCCTGTTCAATGATTTCCAAATTCCATACGGCAAGTTGTGACCAGGTGCCATTTTTTCTGATAGAGGAATAATTGGGTCTTTGAATTCTGTCTTCCTTATCTTCGCACGGGCAGCTTCTGGTGAGACTTCGAGGGCTGTTACTCCAGTCAAAAAGCTGTTTCTGGACTTAAGTCTCTGTCGGGCTGGTAGTTGGCAGATACAACTGGGGATGTGACAGACCAATGGCAAAAACCCTAGTTTGTTAATTTAGTGACGACTTCATGGTTTCATGCGGTTTTAAAATCACACTTTCGTACACCTGTATGTATATATTTTCAGATTTGATTCAATAATTTTCTCACTTCGATGTTAAATTTACAGTTTAGAACCTAAATGAACGTAGTAAATTCCAAAAGATGGTATATTGGCTTTCACGACCAGTGAATTAAAACTCAGCAATTCTTCTAGGTTTGTGCCGTGTTTTGTGTGGGGTTTTGGTTGGTTGGTTCTTAAGTTTAGGGGCTGCGACAACGCGGTCATGTAGTCCCGTGTACTTTCGGTATGTGTAGAATCTGTCTGATAACCGGTGTCAATTGTTGTGTCTATACTAGTGTGTTTATTGTACTGTAATTCAGGTGTGGATTGGGAATGAGGTGGCCGTGGCTTAGGTTAGGAACCATCCCGGTATTTGCCTAGAGTGGAATTGGAAAACCATGAAAAACCACTTCCTGGATGGCTGAGATGGGTATCGAACCCAATCTCTTCTCAGTTGTACTTCACGAGGCTGAGTGTACCACGTTCCAGTTCTCAAACCAGAATTAAATTTCTCGGTAGAGCCGAGAATCAAATCCAGATATTCCGGGCGACAGTCGAGGGATTTTGGAAGGAAGACTGCCGTGGACCTGTTAAAGTAACCTCCGGCATTTGCCTAGTGGTGAAAATGGGAAGGCCACGGAAACAATTTTCAGGACAGCCACGGTGGGGTTCAAACCCACACTCTCTCGTTGCTAGACAGGCTAAGCTAGCGAGTTAGCACTCGGCCACCGTGGTCGGTGATTTCAATAATCCGAAAATAATATAAGTTTATTTATTTCATTTAGGAGCTTTGCGACATCGTAGTCATGTAGCGCCATGATAACCTATGCTATTGTGATGGCTGTATTAGTGTGTGTATTTGCAATTGGAGCTATGATTTGGATAAGAGTTGGCCGAGGCCTGAAGTTAGATAGCCTATCTGATAACCGGTGTTAATTGTGATGGCTGTATTAGTGTGCGTTATCTGTTTTTTAATTCAAGTAAGGACTGCAGACATTCGATTTTCAAGTAGTTCTAACTTTTGCTATCAAACGCCACCGGTAACGACCAACTAGTTCTGCACTTTGTTACTAGATGCCACCGCAGTCGGCTCCTGGCGACGAATGTTGGAACCTAAGAGCGTTAGTCGAAGATAACCTATAATTTAGCTTAGTTAGTTATTGTTGTTTTAAGGGGCGGAACTATGAGGTCATCCGCCCCTATAATTTAGCTTCACACAGGTGTAATTAGTGGAAGGTTCTTTATCATGCCATAAATCTATGACATGGGGCCGCCGGCTTTACTTTCCCTCCGAAGGGATTTTTAACGCTCCTCAAAAATCCGACGACTTTGGCCGGGTTTGACCTTGGGCATGATTCACGAGAGGATTTGGTGAGGTTTTAAATGGTACGGAATTCATGATGAAAATCAATAAATGTAAATGTAAAGATGACAATGTCATGAAATGCAGCCGAAGAAAAATCAGAAACCCCTATTGACGTCAAATTGGCAGGTGAAAAGCTACAGGAATTGGAGAGTTCTGCTACTTATGGAAGCAAAATAACCAGTGATGGACGAAGCAAGGAGGATAAGAAAAATAGGTTGGCTCGGGCAAGGAAAGCATTTCTAGAGAAAAGAAATCTGTTGACATCATATATACGAGGGGCGTACTAGCCTATATTGGTTTACACTTTATTTCTTTCTACCCAAATGAAGTACATTACACATCAGTTGTTACGTCCACCTTCTCAACATAATCTCCTTGTAACTTTATGCACTTTTGCCATTGATTTGTCAGTCTCTCCAGACCTTCCTGTAACCATTCTTTCGGAGTGCTGCGTACCCATGCCTTGACAGCTGTGCTCAGAGGTTTCTTCATGTTCCCGAACAGGTGATAATCACTTGGTGCCAAGTCTGGAGAGTATGGTGGTATGGCAGCACCGTGAATTCCATTTGATCAATGGCAGCGGTGGTCTCTCGGCTAGTGTGGGAGCGGGCATTGTCATGTTGCAGAAGCACACCTTCAGCCCATTTTCCCGGCCGCTTAGTTTGAATGGCACGACGTAAGCGCTTAAATGGTTGCCACATATGCTGCACTGTTAATCGTGGCCCCCAATTCCAGCCAGTCAATGAGGAAGATGCCCTTTGTGTCCCAGAGCAATTTCGCAAATCGTTTGCCAACTGATAGCACTGTTCGACATTTATTTGGCGGTGGACTGCGCCTATGCTTCCATTGCATGGTCGCCGTTTTGCGGATTTTGCAGAACTGAACTGCAGAATAATAATAATAATAATAATAATAAATGAAGAGGTGTTAACACGTGTGAAAGAGGAGAGATGTTTCTGGCAAGTGTTAATGAAGAGAAGATATAGGTTAAAAGAGCACATTCCATGGCACCTAGGAATATCAAACTTAATTATGGAAGGAAATGTCGAGGAAGATTAGAACATGTTAAACAATTTACCTCAGATGTAGAGTATGATAGCTATAGTATGTAGAGATGAAACGATTAGTTCAGGACAATGAGGCATGAAGGGCAGCATCAAAACCAGTCTCAAGACTGAAGACTCAAATAGCATCACAAAATAATAGTAACCATTATGTTTCATACTAAGCCATAAAGACTATGAGTGCTTGCAAATTAATACCAGCATATCAGGCTCATTTGACATGGAATGGCAGTAATATCTACAGTACTTATCTCTCCATGGCTAATAAACATGAATCGTGTGCAGTTTTACTACTTGGAGTGCTAGGTGGCAATATCCCACCGACCGCGCTCACGCCAAACTGCGTCAACTGGGGATAGTTTGTGACATCCCAAAATTTCCTATGATCGTAATACAGCAAAAATAATTTGGGAGGGCTCCAAGACGAAAGAACTGCGAAGACTGGACGAGCCTGAATGGATGAACGAAGTAGCAGCGTCCATACAGTGGCGTAACTACGATTTGCTACTAAAGGGGGATGAACGGAGTCAAATCTTAACTAATCGCCTTTTGATGTTGTTGTGTTTGTTTTCTGCTTTTGAATTTTGCTGTTATCTTGTTTTCAATTTTGAGTTTGTTTTCTGCTTTTCCTTTTGTTTTTGATTCTGTGTTTGTTTTTTGCTTTTGCTTTCGATTTTTTGTGTGTTTTTTTCGTTTTTGGTGTTTGTTTTCTGCTTTTGCTTTTTGTTTAGTGTTTGTTTTATGCCTTTGTTTTTGAATTTTGCTGCGTGTTTTTTTGTTTTGTTTCTTTACTGCTTTTGCTTTTTGCTTTTCTTCTGCTTTTAGTTTTGAGTTTGTTTTCTGCTTTTGTTTTTGAATTTTGCTTTGTGTTCTTTGTTTAGTGTTTATGTTCTGCTTTTGTTTTTTGCATTGTGTTTTTCTTTCTGTTTTTGATTTTTGCTTTGTATTTTTTGCTGTGTGTTTGTTTTCTGCTTTTGCTTTTTTTAAATTTTGCTTTCTCTTTGTGTTTTCGTTTTTGTATTTGTTTTCTGCAATTGCCTTTTGCTTTGTTTCCTGCTTTTGTTTTTGAATTTTCCTTTTTGTTTTATGTTTCTTGTTTTGTTTGTTATCTGCATTTTGTTTTTTGTTGTGTGTTTGTTTTGTGCGTTTGATGTTTTTTGAATTTTGCTTTTCCTTTGTGTTTTCGGGTCTGTGTTTGTTTTCTGCTTTTGGTTTGAATTTTGCTTTCTGTTTTTGGTAGTTTGCTTTTTGCTTTGTGCAGGGAGCAAAATAAGACAAGCAATGAAAGCAAACCTACATGTTTTCATGTTTGATCTCGGTAACACTAGATATGTTTTATTTGCACCTCTCAATGTGCCTAACACCAAAGTAAAGATAAATGTTGGCGGCTTCGGTGGCGTAGTTGGTAGCATGCTGAGCTTCTATGCCCAAGGTCGCGGGTTCAAACCCGGCCGAAATCATCGGATTTTTAAGAGCGTTAAAAATCCCTCATTACGCCTTCCTTCGGAGGATAAGTAAAGCAGGCGGTCCCATGTCATATATTTATGGCATGATAAAGTACCATCCACTAACTACAACTGTGTGGAGCTAAGTTATAGGTTAGATTTGACTAACGCTCTTAGGTTCCAACGTTCGACGCCAGGAGCCGACTGCGGTGTCATCTAGTAACCAGGTTCAGAACTAGTTGGTCGTTGACGGTGGCGTTTGGTAGAAGAAGTTGGAACTACTTGAAAATGAAATGTCTGCAGTCCTTACTTGAATTAAAATACAGATAATACACACTAATACAGCCATCACAATAAAATTAACACCGGTTATCAGAAGAGATTCTACACACCCAAAGTACACGGGGCTACATGACCGCGTTGTTGCAGCTTCTAAACTGAGGAACCAACCAACCAGCCAAAAATAAATGTTCTCAAATTATAAACATACATAATCCAATCGTTAGTCAACAATCCCAAAAATTGGCTCATTTTAACACACATTTCATCAAATTACGTTTATTTAAACAATTATTTGGCTCTGGGGGCGATTGATCCCCCTAATCACCCCTGTAGATACGCCACTGCGTCCACATGAAAGAATACTGGAGGAAGAGGAAGCTTAAGACGAAGAAGAAATGAGCGGCTTCGGTGGCGTAGTCAGTAGCATGCTGAGCTTCTACGCCCAAGATAGCGGGTTCAAGCCCGGCCGAAGCCGTCGGATTTTTTAAGAGCGTTAAAATCCCTCAGTATGCCTTCCATCGGAGGGGAAGTAAAGCCGGTGGTCCCATGTCATAGATTTATGGCATGTTAAAGAACCTTCCACTAATTGCACCTGTGTGAAGCTAAATTGGATAGGTTAAGAATGTAAACAACGCTCTTAGGTTTCTATGTTCGTTGCCAAGAGCCGACTGCGGTGGTGTCTAGTAGCTAAGTTCTGAACTTGGCCTAGTAATCGTTGACGGTGGCGCTTGGCGGCAAAAGTAGTAACTATTTGAAAAATTCTAAGTCGCAGTACTTAAAAAAACAGATAACACACACTAATACAGTCATCACAATTAACACTGGTTATCAGACAGATTCTACACACACCCAAAGTGCACGGGGCTACATGACCGCGTTGTCGCAGCCCCTAAACTTAAGAACCAACCAACCAACCGAAGAAGAAATGAAATTGTACCGTGATCCTCAGTGGTCTATTCGCAATTTCTTTTTAATGGGCTTTTATCAAGCAATTATGTCATGAAATGTGTACATTAACTAGAAGCCATCGAGTTTAAATGTCTGGGGGCGACCAAAAACCTTCAACCTTCGGACTTCCGCCCTGATGCTCTGCGCTACCGCGATCACATTCTCTTCGTGGTTGGTAAAAGTACTGCTCGGGTCCAAGATCTGTGAACTTGTGGGGTGAGGGGAAGAGTCAGGGAAGAGGCCGGCGAGAAGAGAATGGACTGTCAACAGCCCGCCGTGTTATCTCGTATTCCTGTCTATTCCAAAACTGCTAACATAGAGTGTTGCGAATGAGTGAGTGAGTCACCGACCAGTGTATTTGGTTCTGTTACTACGCACGGACTGGAAATCCAGAGCGTCTGTCCAAGACCAACTACAATACTCAGACCTTAATGCAGGTCTCGAAAGTGTGAAAATGGCGTATGCTGAAGCCCCGGCATATTGTTTGTTTACATTCGTTGTTGGGATACACTATTTAGCATTGATTAGCTTCGTTTGATGAAAGTTGGGTTAAACTGTCGCTCATCTGTAATTTTTAGTGTCTTCTGTATGTCTGTAAAGTCCAGTTCGCGTTAATGTACTGCAATCGGGTGTAAATATGTGATAATACGCTTAATATGGACTGGTTCGTTTGTGTGATGACTGTCCAGTCAACCGATGGCATTGTGTAATTTACTTCGGATGTTGAAATACCTAAGACTAAAGGCTAGTCCACACCAAAGTTAATGAACAATGTTCATGAACAATGTTAATGCAAACATTTCTCAACATGTTTACTAAACATTTGTTAACAAACTTCTTCAACATTATGTCCCCACCAAATAAACTTTTGTTAACAAACATCTTCAACATTAAATAAACTCTTTGTGAGGTTATAATGGATAGGATCAGGAAGAAGAAAGTACTTACAGCTGCATATTTCATTATTTTAGTGAGTACAAAATTAGAGAAAAGCGCAGACGCAAGGTGTGGAAAAGAAAAATATTGGAAAGGCGTTTAGAATTAAGTTAATTAATATTCTCATGTGCTTCCTGGTATTTCATAATTCCGCGCAATATACGACTCGCTTGCGATTCGATAGTCGATTTTTAGAGAAGTAAAAGGGCAACGTATTCCGCGCTACGAATTTACAACCTTAATTGCGTCTTTGCGCATGCGCGAACCAAAATGTTAACGAAAACACGAAATGTTAATGAAAAGTTTCATTCACAAAAGTTAAAGAGATTTTGTTCATGAACATGCTCGAAAAGTTAACGAACACGCAATTTTGTTTATGAACAGTCAAAAATGTTCATGAACATTGTTCATGAACAGTGTTCATTAACAAAGTTAACGAAAACATCTTGGTGTGGACGTACCTTTTAGCATACTAGAAGTGTCTCAGGAATATACACCGCAATGATTTGATAGTTAGTGACAATATAATAATAGCTTAATACAGTTCAGAAGTGTCGAACTGCCTTGTATACACGCCAAATAATACAGTGAACTTCTGTTTTATTGGTTAAGGAAGATGTTCCCCCTGTGCCTAACAGTGAACGCATTGTGTTCCGTCATTATTCATACTTTTGTTACTTTTATTATGATGTGTGCAATAACGTGTTGTGAGTACCTTGGCAATTAGGTACTTATATTGCGAGATGGTGTGCCGCGATAATTCCGCAAGAGGGAGATGGTGCTTTCCTACCCACAGTACTTGACTAAATCAACTATTTCCAGCGTACAACTATTCCAAACGGTAACAGCGAATGTTTAATAGGTTAGATGGTAACATATTATAGTGTCCCTTGTGTGTAGTATTCTCCATAATTATGTACTGATATCCACACGACGACTTCTTTGCATATTTCAATCAACTATTTCGGTGTGATGTTTTTCCCGAGATTTTAGGCAATTCCACGAGAGGTCATCATTGAATTGTATCTGTATGGCGTTGGTTCGATTATTTCAGGCAACTATTCGCATTCCGATTGTGTACACAAATACTCTGCATGTGCTAGGACAGCACTTCAGTAACCGGGTACTTTCTTCTCTTCTACTTCAGAATCTGTTTGATTTTTTGCTAATAATATCTACTATATAAACCTCAAATACCACTGATTCATTCATCACGAAATCTCAGAAACCACCGAACGGATTGGAATGAAATTTGGTATGCAGCTTCCTCAAGGGCCGCAAACGCCCACTAAGAAAGGATTTTTGGATATTCAGGTTCTAAAGGGGTGTTAAGGGGGTAGACCTGCATTTCATTGAATAGCAATATCTCCCGATTGGTTTCATTGGGGGATGTGATACTCGGCATATAAACTCATCATTAAAAATAAGAAGACACGTGTCTGAGGGTTTTTCGATGTGGTGTATATTATGAGGTGAAAGGGGTGAAAAGTGGGGGTTGAAGGATTCCTAACGGAGCGTGTATCCCTTAAACGACATAGGCCAGGAGTTTGGAACTCAGCGGGAAAAAATCAGCATAAAAAATAAGTAAATAGGTGTTTGACCGTTTTTTTTTCATAAATCCAATTTAAGGGGCCCATGGGGAGGGGTGAAATTATGGGGGGGGGGGACGTAATATGTCAGAGTGTAAAATTAGACATGGCCTATGTTGTAGACAATAACACATTACATCTTTTTTGTCTCTTGCTATTTCATCATACGACGAATACTTACGGAGTTATTAATGATTTTGTACTATTTGGCCGGAATTTTCCAAGTCCCAGGAATGACATAAAAATTGATTCGAATGAAATTTCAAAAAAGATTTTTTTTAATACTTTTATTATATTTTTCACGTCTTTTAGGGTCGGAAACCAACATGATATTTTGATTATTTTTTTTCGTCCCATGCATTTTTGGTTTCAGGTGATAGAATTATTTTCCACTAGGACCCATGCTTATCTATTCTATCTTCTATCTACTATATAAAGCTCAAATACCACTGATTCATTCATCACGAAATCTCAGAAACCACCGAACGGATTGGAATGAAATTTGGTATGCAGTTTCCTCAAGGGCCGCAAACGCCCACTAGGAAAGGATTTTTGGATATTCAGGTTCTAAAGGGGTGTTAAGGGGTAGACCTGCATTTCATTGAATAGCAATATCTCCCGATTGGTTTCATTGGGGGATGTGATACTCGGCATATAAACTCATCATTAAAAATAAGAAGACACGTGTCTGAGGGTTTTTCGATGTGGTGTATATTATGAGGTGAAAGGGGTGAAAAGTGGGGGTTGAAGGATTCCTAACGGAGCGTGTATCCCTTAAACGACATAGGCCAGGAGTTTGGAACTCAGCGGGAAAAAATCAGCATAAAAATAAGTAAATAGGTGTTTGACCGTTTTTTCATAAATCCAATTTAAGGGGCCCATGGGGAGGGGTGAAATTATGGGGGGGGGCGTAATGTCAGAGTGTAAAATTAGACATGGGCTATGTTGTAGACAATAACACATTACATCTTTTTTGTCTCTTGCTATTTCATCATACGACGAATACTTACGGAGTTATTAATGATTTTGTACTATTTGGCCGGAATTTTCCAAGTCCCAGGAATGACATAAAAATTGATTCGAATGAAATTTCAAAAAAGATTTTTTTAATACTTTTATTATATTTTTCACGTCTTTTAGGGTCGGAAACCAACATGATATTTTGATGGTTTTTTTTCGTCCCATGCATTTTTGGTTTCAGGTGATAGACCATGCTTATCTATCTATATAACTAATGTTATAACGGGATTCCAAATGTTATTGCGGGCGAAGCCGCGGGTAACAGCTAGTTAATCTATAATTACCGAACTTAAATACAAATCGTGATAACTCGCCAAAAAGCTTCTTATTCAACCACAGAAACAGTGAGACTATTGTAGCTGCCCCTTGGGTGAAGACGAAGAAACCTATAATTCGAGGCCAGCACTATATAGATAAATTAATTCAGGTAAGTCTTAATTATTGGTGCATATTTCTTCGGAACCTAGTCTCGTCTTGTGATATCTTTCATGCTCTTAGGTGAGTAAAAATAATAATTTACACGAACTGTGACAAGCCCGATGACATTATCTTAGCTATTGGTAGAGCACCCATCGCTGCCATGTTTTTTCTACATTAAGGTCTGAGGATTGTAGTTGGTCTTGGTCTGTCATCATAAATCGTCCAGTGGCGGTCGGTGATAAGGACCAGATTTCTTTAAGAAAAACAATTAATACCTTAATAATATTTTAGTAATAAAAGCTGTACGTTTCCTTTTATATGTATAGGAATTCATAATTCTGTTATTTAATAATTCAGGAAATCTTATAGTAAGTTACTAAGCCTCCGTGGCTTAGGCGGCAGCACGCCGGCCTCTCACCGCTGGGTCCGTGGTTCAAATCCCGGCCACTCCATGTGAGATCTGTGCTGGACAAAACGGAGGCAGACATGTTTTTCTCCGGGTACTCCGGTTTTCCCTGTCAAAATTTCATTCCAGCAACACTCTCCACTATCATTTCATTTCATCTGTCATTCATTTAATCATTGCCCCAGAGGAGTGCGTCAGGCGTCGGCAGCCGGCACAGTTCATATCCTCGCCGCTAGATGGGGGCTTCATTCATTCCATTCCTGACCCGGTCGGAGACTGGAAGCAGGCTGTGGATTTTCATTTTCTTATAGTAAGTTACTGTGAACTGTCTGAGAAAGCGAAGCGCGCGAACTGTCTGGATCGCTCGTCCGTTTGGTCGTTGCCAGCCCCAAGCACCGACCAGATCTCAATAGTGAAGGGTATGGCAGAGATGCTAGACCGATAAGTCCTATCCCAACAGTTAACTCGGCTGGACGTTGCCCACTGATTGCAACGAGGGAGCCGAGGCGGGAGAAGCTCCGTCAACTGCCGATACCATGTCCTATTACTACAGTATGTCTTGCAATTTGCGCGTACTTGTGACACTCTTGGTTCTTACTCGTCCTCAAATAATAACTTACGTTGTTTTGTTCTCGTGAAGTTATTCATGTAGACTAACTAAAATCCATTTAATATGACAATGTGATGTTCTCTGAGCTGCGGCATTAATGATGAATGAGGTATACATCCGTTTTACCGCGTAATTGAATACAGTTTTCTCTGATACCAAGCAGTCTTTAACCCTACCAACCCTCCAGTACAACACCCAGGACAATTATCCGCTCGCCGCCACTGAAATCGTCAACGTCCGCAATCCACATTCCTCTCAGGTTCACGGAGCTCGGAGCTAGTACATAAACTGCGATTGTCAAGGTCCGGTTGTGGATCATATTAAGTATTGCATTTCTCACCACTCACTGATTAACATCTTGATGGCTTGTATTTCATATATAGTTCGTTGTTTGTTGTTGTTGTTGATTGATTTAGGGGCTTAGCGAGATCGTGGTCATGCAGCCCCGGGTACTTGGGTGAGTGTAGTAGTTAAGGCGAGGATTGGGAAGGATGCGGCCATGGCCTTAAGTTAGGAACCATCCCGGCATTTGCCTGGAGTAAAAGTGGGAAACCACGGAAATCTACTTCCAGGATGGCTGAGGTAGGAATCGAACCTGCCTCTCCTCAGTTTTGCCTCACGAGGCTGAGTGTACCCCGTTCCAGTCCTCAGACCAGAATTATTTTTTGGCTGGCTGCGTGGCTCAGTGGTAGCGTTCTCGCTTGCTGTGCCCAAGGTTGTAGGATCGAATCCTGGCGCAGTCAGCTGTCATTTGAGGGTGTGCAAATGCGAGGGAGCCGTGTCAGTAGATTTACCTTAAAGATCCCTTTCGGAGCGAAATTCCGGCATCCCGGCGCACGGCGTCCCTAAAAGCCTAAGCAGTTATACCAATTAAGTTATTATAGGTTACTTGTGAGCGCCCCATGTGTATAAACAGTGCGATGGTACTACCCGCTCGGCTTAACTGTTATGCGGCCTGGACGCGACACAGTTCTTACACAGGCTGTCGTCTTGTTTATTTGTAAAAACTCTCTTTATAAACTAGCAACCCACCCCGGCTTCGCCCGGTATCTTGAACGGTGTACCCAGCGTAAGCTTAAAAGGCGCACGGACGGCAGTTCCCAGACGCAATTCAGAAAAACCGAGGCTATCAGCGAAACTCCAAACTCATAATATACTCTTCTCTGAAGTCTTAACTCGACACAACTCGACAGTTTGATGCTGGCCCAAGCTGGGGTGATAGACTCTCTCGCTAGCTCGTAAACTCGCTCCGAAGCTAGTAATTTAAATTTCCACTGAATGAAGATTGTTGGAAGAAATGAAAACGTAAAAACACTTATAGTGGGCGATGTATTCAAAATAAAGATATGCTCTCACAGACTCGTTTTTGCAGAACTTTTCAAGCTGAACAATTCTTACACTCATAGTATATTGATATTGTTAACAGTTTACCCTGCGTAAGCTTAAAAGGCGCACGGACTACCCGTTACATCCAAGAATCGGGGACTTCTTTTGTTGTTATGACAGAGAAAAGCATATTCCCGTTGACCTCCCACGAAATGGAAGATTTTTTCTGTAATATTGAGTAACTGCACCTTAATTCCCTCCGGTTTAAGAGCTTGAGGTTTGTGAAACATACCACCTTAGCGTTTTATACGAGGGGCGTACTATATTATTTTACACTTTATTTTTTGTACCCAAATGAAGTACATTACACCTCAGTTGTTACGTCCACCTTCTCAACACAATCTCCTTGTAACTTTATGCACTTTTGCCATCGATGTGTCAGTCTCTCCAGACCTTCCCGAAACCATACGTTCGGAGTGCTGCGTACCCATGTCTTGACAGCTGTGTCCAGATCTATAAAACGGCGACCACGCAGGTGATAGTCACTTGTTGCCAAGTCTGGAGAGTAGGGTGGTGTGGCAGCTCCGTGAATCCCATTTGATCAATGGCAATGGTGGTCTCACGGCTAGTGTGAGGGCGGGCATTGTCATGATGCAGAAGCACACCTTTAGCCCATTTTCCTGGCCGCTTAGTTTGAATGGCACGACGTAAGCGCTTAAGGGTTGCCACATATGCTGCACTGTTAATCGTGGCCCCCAATTCCAGCCAGTCAATGAGGATGATGCCCTTTGTGTCCCAGAACACTGTCGCCATTCGCTTGCCAACTGAAGGCACGGTTCGACATTTCCTTAGCGGTGGACTGCCCTTATGCATCCATTGCATCGATTGTTGTTCCGTTTGTGGCTCATGGTAATGGAGCCATGTCTCATCACCAGTTACAAGCCTGGCCATGAAGTCGGCAACGACGAGTACATTCGTTGGCCCCTGTGCGTGTGCTGCTACCAAACGATGGAACAAGACACTAGTTACACGTCACCACCTTCAAAAATGAAATGTGAACCATACCCGGACGTACAAAAAATAAAGTGTAAAACAATATAATACGCCCTTCGAATATAAGATGATGATGAGCAAGCAAGCAAGCTTGTAGTTTAACGTGACCGTTAATCGCGAGATCATGAGCCACGGGACCTCCTTTTTACGTGGAATCCGAACCACAGGACATGGCATTTCACTTCGAAAATCTCACATGAATTGACCGGGAAAAGATGATGATGATGATGATGATGATGGAGACTAGGATTGGGAAGGAGGCGGCCATGGCCTTAGGTTAGACCCCGTCCCGACATTTTGCCTGGAGTTGAAATGGAGCACCACTTCTACGATGGTTGAAGTTCTGCCTTATGACACTAAATAAGTGTAGCCCGTTGCAGCTGTCAGACCAGAATTAAATGTCTTGGCTGAGACGGAATTCGAACCAGGACCTCAGGGATGACAGCCTGTGATCCGCACTTGATGCTCAAATGTGAATCACAAGAATTGTGACGGTTCCAGGTCACAAGGGGATTTGAACCCGCTATTCCCTAACCTGACTATTCACATAAATTTAAATGGTCTATCTTATTTTAAAATCATTATGTTATCTAATATTTTAATTATTTATTAATGTAGCATGGATTCACATCAGGAGTAGGTTGTATTTATTGTTACTATGTATGGTATAATGCAAACAAGAGGGTACAACATGGATGCTTAATTGTCTAGGATATACAGGTTATATAGTGGGCTTAGGTCACCAAATTCCTTGTACATAGGGAACATTAATATGAAGCCAAGAAGGGATCTTGGAACGATATGGAGATTATGAATATGGTGTGGGCTTTGGGGAGCAAAGATGGGGCCTTGGATGAAGAAGAGTTTATAAGTTTCTACGAAGAGTGGACAACAGAAAGAAAAAAAGAAGATAGTGTGGAGAAAAAGAAAAGTTTTGTTGAATGAAGCAGAATCATATTAAGTTAAATATTCTGATTTGGTTAAAGAAAAATCAGAGTAAAAGTAAGAAGCAGAATCATATTAGATATTCTGATTTTAAAGATCAAAAGGACAGATAAGTATTGATGATCATGCCCTTAGTGAACGTCCATGCCATTCCTTAACCATAGAAATATAACTCAGATAGATACAGTAAGAATCCATGGAAAGTAAAGTGAATATAGATATTTTAAATTTTTCTTGTATGATCAACAGTTTATTTTGGTAGTGTAAAATATGATAGCTACTGATACGTTTCCCAGATGTGCCTAACATCTCACTACCCCGAATTCATAAAAAATATACTCGTTCTCATCAAAAGAGTAGCTACAAGCCACGAGGTGAACTATGACGTTCTGTCCTTGTGATCAACCTTGTTTTATGGACGGAATATTTCTTTTGAATAGTTTATGTTCCGTGACGAGATTACGAGCAAGTAAAAGAGCACTGCGTGAGAGCAGTGACCGCCACGCTGGTGAAAGTTTCGACAGTACCTTGAAGAGTAGGGCAACTACAGAGCAATCAAAGATTTGCGTAACGAACAACTAAAGAGTATTATCAGGTACTGTTTCGGTCCATCTCGTACTGTAACACACCTTTCGTGTGCGCCATAAGAAGAGTCCTGCGCGGATAAACAAAAAGTTATCCGCATCCGCACGACTGTTATCCGCATCCGCCCCGCATCCGCACGACTGTTATCCGCATCCGCCCCTCATCCGCATGTTTGTTATCCGAATCCACTGACATTACAATGAAAAAAAAATCCACAGCCTGTTTCCAGTCAACCGACCGGGTCAGGGAATGGAATGATGAATGAATGAAGCCCCCATTTATCGGCGAGGATATGAACTGTGCCGGCTGCCGAAGC
This sequence comes from Meconema thalassinum, assembly GCA_946902985.2. NCBI lineage: Eukaryota > Metazoa > Arthropoda > Insecta > Orthoptera > Tettigoniidae > Meconema > Meconema thalassinum. The sequence goes on from OX336395.1 coordinate 201,099,155, forward strand.
CTGTCGCACTCCCCTGGGGCAATGACTAAATGAATGACAGATGAAATTAAATGATAGTGGAGAGTGTTGCTGGAATGCAATTGTGACAGGGAAAACCAGAGTACCCGGAGGAAAACCTGTCTGCCTCCGCTTTGTCCAGCACAAATCTCACATGGAATGACCGGGATTTGAACCACGGACCCAGCGGTGAGAGGCCGGCGTGCCACCGCCTAAGGCACGGAGGCTTGACATTACAATAATATTTTTAGTTTATTAGATAAAGCGTCAAGTACTAAAGCAACGCATTTAGACATTTGAGGAGAAATTCGTTCCCCTACGATATTTGTGAATCACAAGACAATGTTGACCGAGTAATGTCCCTCTGAGTAACGGAGTGGCTAATTATAGCACTTAGTCGCAGGAATAAAGTAACTCAACACTAATTGAGGGTATTTCCATGATTTACTTCTCTCACTTCTCTATTATTCTCATACAATCCAAGCGAAAGCAAATAGGGAAATAACAAAAAACGGAAAATTATTTTAAAAAATCCATTTCAACATTGTATTCTAAAAACTATCCGCGAATTTACTCTACACATTATCCGCAAATTATCCGCTATCTGCACAGCCATGCGAACTTTATAGGCATTGCCCAACACCACCCATACCTCACAGCCATGGGTGGAACTGAGGTATCGGTGAAAAGTCACAGTTTACTCTAGCCTGTGCCAATAGACGAATGCAAATTTACTTAATTCATGACATGGTAAATAGGCAAACTAGGATCAACATCATTTGTATGTTTTATAAAATTTACCTAGTCGTAACCCGAACTAAAATCTTATTTATGAGGGCCATTCAAAAGGAAACGAGCCGGAAGCTATAAATGAAAACCGCTAAACGGATCGTAATGCCCGGGACTGGGGACGACGGTGTGGTCCCTATATTTTTTTGTATTTTCTTTCATGCATTCACCATGTTGCATAATTCGATGTCACCTCCAGCCCCCCCCCCCCCCCCCTTCCCCCCTCCTTCAGGGCATAACCAGTGCCTGTGGATGTTGTGAAAAGTTCTACTTGTAGGGTTAGTGCTGCTGTGCCGGCTCAGTGGCGAAAGTAATGACAAACTGCCTCACCTTGCTTAGTACGCCTCAATATAGCGCTCCCTTTGGTTTCTGTGGGTTTCTAGTTAGTTAGTTAGTTAGTTAGTTAGTTATTGTTGTTTTAGGGGGCGGAGCTACGAGGTCATCTGCCCCTTGTGGGTTTCTACCCACATAACCTACAGAGTCACTTTTTGAGGATCCGATCAGCCTCCGGCTGACTACCCAACAGACAACTGTCTATCCCTTATTTGTATGGGTTCGATATCCGACTCTGCCAAGAAATTGAATTCTTGTCTCAGGGTTGGTATGGGGTACACTCAGCCTCGTGAGGTAAAACTGAGAAGAGGTGGGATAGATTCCTATCCTGAAAGCGGTTGTCTGTGGTTTCCCACTTCTACTTTAGGCAAATACCGAGATGGTTCCTAACTTAAGGCCACGGCCACATACTTCCCATCCTCTCCTGAATAAAAAAATACACGCGCTACTACTACAGGCACTACAATAACACAGGCCATCGGACAAAAATTCTACACACACATACACCCGGCTAAATGAACTCTATGTCAAAGCACATCAAATTAAACAACAACACCTTAATTATCCCGTATCTTCCTGTCAACCCTCCTCCTCTTTGCCCCTTCAACCCTCTTCTCCCCCCCCCCCCCTCCCCCCCTCGGCGATTTCATAACATCATCGGTATCGCGCTTCTGTTTTTTTCATTCGTGACTTCTGGGTTAACCGTTATCAGAGGTAGACGCTCATTTTATTCGTCTCCGTAAGTCTCGCAGAGATTTTGTTACTGTTTGTTAATTTTCATTTATTGAGTTGTATTTGCAGTTAGTTGGGCATATTCTCGTGTATTTATAATTAGTTGAGCATATTTTATTAGGTTTACGTTTTGGTTTTGTTGTGATTAATATTAATTTGTGTACATTTTTTTTCTTTTTCATTTAGAATATACCGTAAATAATTTGATTTGTTTCGTCCTTGTCATTTATGATTTTAAGCTCCCCTCCTTTGAACTCTTTTGATTTCGCCGGTCTTGGCTCCGTACTTGTAACGAAGCCACGACCTAAATGCCTCTGGGATTCCTTTTGATCAATTTCTGAGATTTTGTATTTTTGATTTTTGCTTAATACAATTTAACCTTTCTATGTTCATTTTAGCGAATTTTCTTTTTGCTTGATTTGCAAACCCGGACCCAGCAGCAAATCAAATGAGATCCTGATTCCCTCCCCCTTTTTTTTTCTTTCACGATAGTCTTCCGCTGAGATTCTGCTCCTTTTGCGTTATTTTTGTATCCTACCTATTGGGCGATGACGCAGATGCCAATCCGAAAACCTTTCGCTCCACCGAAGATAGCGTAAGTGACCAAGGTAGATCGTAGATATTCGTTAGACATCGGAACGGTGAGACGTCTTCCTATGTTGCAAAGAAAGGCGCGGTTTGTTGAATATGCAAATAGCAGAAAAATATAAACACAGAGCAATTAGTGGGTTTAACGCAGTAGAACTGATACAGCCATAAAGTGTGTATTGGGTAAAAGAGTGTCGCTGAACTTGCTTGCACTAGCGTAGGTCGATCGTATAAGCTGGAACCTTGCGAGACGAGCAGGAAATCAAAAGTACAGTGTCCACGTCAACCCTCATTTCCACGCACATAGTACGCAGCAAACGGAAAGGGACGGACAGTGAAACGTTTCCATTGACGCGGTACGAAGCGCGGAAGTTGACAGCGGAATGTGCGGGAATTTATAGTAAACATTCTGCTTCTTGTTGACTTCAGGTTCCATCCTTTCCCAATCAAAAGAATATTATTTTATTCCAGTAATAAAAAACACGTAGTTAACAGATTCAAGTATCTGGGAGAATGGTTGGAACCCAATCTATCTACAGGGACAGCACTAACAACCCGGATTAACAAGCTAGAACTGGCATATCAACTGACCAAGAATGTTTATAACAAGAAATGTCTCTCTCGCAACATCAAATTGAAACACTAGACTCCGCAGTTATTCGCCCAGAAGCTCTGTATGCTACAGAGTGGTTGGTACTGAACAGGAAAGGTTTGATGGACAAACTGTAGATCCAGGATAGGAATATCGTAAGAAAGATACTGGAACCAATCAAAATAGATGACTAGTACAGAAGAAGACCTAATCAGGAGCCGTACAGCAATACTGCGAAAATCATAGATGTGACCAAGAAGAGACGTCTGGCTTTCTACGGACATGTCTCAAGGATGAACCCAACCGGCTACTCAACTACTGGGAGAATAGAAAAATCGTGACACCATGGCTAACAGAAGTTAACAAGAACATCCAAGAACTGAAGATAATGGAAAGTGACATTATAAACCGATCACATCTCACAAAGATACATAAACAGAAGAGGTTTAAGTACACACCACACTGTAAGAAAACCGGCACCATCAGGACAAAAGAGAGAAACCAGAAACAAAGCCAAGCTGAAAAGTTGAACGTCGTGGTCCTTAGCTGGCGCATCCGAAGAGGAGGAGGAGGAGGAGGAGGAGGAGGAGGAGGAGGAGGAGGAGGAGGAGGAGGAAGAAGAAGAAGAAGAAGAAGAAGAAGAAGAAGAAGAAGAAGAAAACACGTAGTGAAATTAAAAATTATACTTGCTGGGATACAGTGATATTGCCTTCAAGAACAAACACGAACGTGTCCTATTTTTGCTACAAAACGTGATTTAAAGAGTATTCTGCCTGGAGCAGAAGTGGGAAACCACGGAAAACCTCTTCCAGTACGACTGAGGTAAGAATCGAACCCGCCTTTTCTCAGTTTTCCCCTCACGAGGCTGAGTGTACCCCGTTCCAGCCATCAGACCAGTAATCGAACCCAGATCTCCGGGGTGACAGCCACTTGTATTGCACCTTTATGAAAATGACCTTCTCGATGAGCTAATACGAAGTCGGGACATAAAACTAGTTGCCAAGAGTTCCTCCATCCAACACGTCAACAATGTCGAGGTCACACTTTCTCTTCGCGCGTCGCAAAAGTTAGCGGAAGCACACACTCTGATTTGTTATTCAGACTTTTTCTTCATGCAGGATATAAATCAGTGCTGGCCAACCTTCTGAGTTCATAGTATATAAATGCTACGCACTACTATCCAGGCACGGATTCAGACATCACCTGGGGGTATCCAGAAGACACGCAGACCCCTTGCGACTTGCTCTCGAAATTCTGATAGAAAATTGGGACTTTTAACTATCGGCTAGGCCAGCTGTTCCCAACCATTCCTCCCCCCTCCCCTATCCCCTTATACATATTTATCTACAATATCACCCCCTAAAAATAAACTTTCAAAACGTTTAATATTTTACGGGCAATATGTACATAAATATGGTATATTGGCTATCACGACCAGTGAATTAAAAATCAGCAATCTTTCTAGGTTAGTGTGGGATTTCGCCTAGGACACCAAGCTGGCTCATCAGCGGGCTCTTGGTGTCCGCACCCGGACCCCACACAGGAGTAGCGAACTGCGCGCTACCTCCCTTTTTATGAAGCGCACCTGCGCGTCTTCACTGCGAGAGCACACAAGACACGGCAAAAAACCTACGTAGAAAGATTGCTGCGTTTTAATATGTACATCACTTAATAAAAACATTAATGGTAATAAAAACGTACAATTATTTATAATTCTATTTTAAATACAGTATAACTAATATTTGTAATTTATTATTTGTTTGCTGTTATATGCATTTCATTTCAATAAAATGCTAAATATAATTTTCAATTTTACTTTCAGTGCAAATTCAGCCGAGGAAAATTAACGATTACAGTACCGTACCGTACATAAGATCTTTTAATTTTTATTTTATTGAAAACCAATTAATTACAGATTACAGTTTATTTTTGGCGTACCCCTAACCGGTTCGTTGCGTACCACCAAGGGGTACGCGTACCCCAGGTTGGGAACCGCTGGGCTAATCACTTGGGGTCTTTCGAGACTCCATCTCTCTTTCACGACCAGTACAGTTAATATTGTAGCTCTCAGTCGGTCAACCTAAAATCATTCCAATTACTGGAATATGTGGGGGAAAAACTGAAATAAATTACATGTGATTAAAATTTACAGCCTATATACAGTGGGTGCACCGAGTCCGTATACCCCTACTCATAATAATAATAATAATTATTATTATTATAGGGTAGCCACGGTGGGTGAGTGGTTATCGAGTCGGACTACCAACCCCAAGCTTGCAGGTTCACTCCTGGCCGAGGCAAGTGATTTTTGTCGCCTTTCAAAAATCACGGCACGCATCTTATACGTTGTTGGCATTTTAAAGAACCCCTTTGAATTCAGTAGGCCGTGTTCATAATGGCAAAATTAATCTCCGAATTTTCCGCCAACGCTTAGTTCCTACTTTCTCTACTAGAAAGCGCTATGGTGTAAAGAAGCTTAGATATCTAACCTCCTTGACTTTCATAGCGTTCCAAGGAACGACAAAATTCGGCATGCAAGCAGCCCTCTGGGCGTCAAATAACAAAGCATGCACCCGGCACCCGAGGCCATACGATATTATTATTTACTTCTATTGTCAGTACATATACATTTTTACTTAAATCTTAGGAATCTAAAACATCCGTATGTGTCTTTCCATGGTCTCTGCACAGCTGAATACGTCGGTCGCCATGTGGTTCGCGAACCCCCAGGGGGTTCGCAAAATATTCCAAGGGGTTCGCCAAACACTTTTCCATAGTGGCCGGTTTCAAGTTTAGGCCTATTACTGTTTCCTTAATTTCTGCGGCATTGTCATATTATTATTTTAAAATTATATTAACCCTGTAATGCCCCTCGTTACATTTGTGTTACATCGGAAATTTATCACATTATTTCCACAATAAATTAATATTTACCGCGAATGCCTGATTTACACTTATGTAACATCGTTAGGAATGCATTCGATTTCGCTACAATGGAAATTTAGTCCACCAGCTTCTTTGTGTTCTAACAATTCGTAGCAATAGTACAGGGCGCCCGAGAACGTTCTCCGCAGTGGCTACGTGCAGCTGTGAGTGGTTGCGTCATCAGTTTAGTTGGTAGCACGGTGACCTTGACAGGGTGAATCTCACACGTGTGGGCTGTAGCCTGTCGATAACGTCAGTGTGTATTGCAATTAGCAAGCGTATGTGTCATCAGCACTTCCAGCATCTGTTATGAATAGCTGTGGCGAGTACAAAGTTTACTGTTTGCTTGTTATGATGCAAGCGGCAGCTGTGCTGCCAACATAACTTCTGTAGCTAGCTCTCGCAGACGCATGTACGCACTGCGGAGAACATTCCCGGACTCACTGTACCACGACTCCAGTTACATGTACATTGTATATTTAAAAGGTCAGTGGTTCAGCCAACTCAGATCGTTGTGGAAGGGATTCGCGAGCCGAAAAAGGTTGGGAACCGCTGGCCTGGGGGAACGACTTTCTCCTCAAATGTCTAAGGGGCCTCACACACGAGCGATTTTCTGTCGTCGTTGTTGACTGCGAAAAGTGGTTCATGTGTGCTCGCTTGTCGCCGCCATGTCGCTATAACCCTTTCACGAATTGATTGCCGGCGGTCGAGATGGGAACTATTCTCTGTTTACTTGTGTCACACTTCACTCTGCTTCGTTAACAGGTACAGTTGCGCGAGTAGGATATGACTCAGCTCAAGTAGCTGTCCGCGGTGACATGAGCTCCTGTGACACTTATCTGCGCTTCTAAGACAGGTAGCACGCGCAATGCTGCTTGACTTATGTGCGGACTGCACTCTGTCATCAGTATCACTGTGTTCTTCTCTTACCCGCGGGGCTCCTGATACAATAACCAACAAGCAGTGGCGCAGCCAGGCTCAGCGGCAATCAAATCTTAAATGGGTAATATCATATAATGCAATGGAAAAAATACTTCCCCTTACAGACGAACGCTTTCCCGATCACATGTAAACCACTGTCGCCAGCAGTGTTACCAAATCTTGAAATGGGAAAGAAGTTAACACTATGCTTGAAAACACCAGAAAAGCACCAGCTGGACTCTATGATTCAAAACACTAAAAATTATAAATATATAAATGGCTTTTTACTTGCATTTCTTTCATTAAAAATCGTCTTCTTCACTTGCGGAGCCTGCTACCGCTTTTAGAGCAGGAAGGTATAGTACTGCTGTAGCTCTGCATACTTCCAATTTTGGCCACTATTATATCCTTCGGAAGTTCGTAGTCGTGATAGCATTTTCCCTCTGTTTTTAGTCCAAATCGCACACACAGAATGGAATGCAATTTTTGAACTTTCATTCGATTTCTTTGCTTAAACTTGGCTAAACACTCTCTGCATTAGAGTGAGGGAGCAAAAGTACATAAACTGCCTTCGCATGAAACTGGGAAATCTCCTGGGAGCTGGGAAGAAAATAGATGATAGGTAGATTCTTTGTACAAGTGCACTTGCACTGAGCCCTGCATGTTGTGCTTACTTAGCACTTATGCACGCGAGTGTGAATTTCAGGGACTTCCCCTGTTGGAGTGTTGATATTGACACGTGTAAGGCTGAACACTGCCTATCTTAATTGATTAACTTGATTAAAACTATTACATGGCTTCCAGGATTTACTTATGTCATAGGATACAATTTCATGGAAAAATCCGTTAAGCACCAGATTTTATTGAAATAACACCAGTATTTTGCTATGGCGCTATTAGAACATTTCTGGCACCAGACGAACTTCAGAAACACCAGATCTAGTGCTAAAGACACCAAATTGGCAACACTGGTCGCCAGCTGTAGCTGATCCCGTCCACTGACCACATCCCGACTGCAGTGCTTTCCTTTCCACACGGGCGACATGTCAGCCTCATCGAGGTAAGTTCCCGCTCCCAGTAATCATGACGGAGCCGTCGATAAGGCCTTCCTCATCAACAGTATCTGTCCTTGAAATAATTGGTTTAATTTCCTGTAGTAGCTCATTGAAAACATTTTAGACATTCTGAAGAACTGGAAAAACTTGTCCTGATTATTGCAAGTTCGTGATATAAAGAATGAAACTGTCCAAACTGTTGCCGGACTTCTACAATTGGATGTATCCACATTCTTCGCGTTTTCCTTCTTTTTTCGCGTCTTCGCATGAGAAAAATAAGTACAGCCTCCTCTTCAGAATCCATACTGTGAATGACCGAAGTTCTACTTGCCGGACGGCATTATTAAACCCCATTATATTACTCTATCCGTGGTGAAGCTGGCCGGACCACATTTTGACTCTGGCCGAGCCATAAAATGTGGCCATACTGAACTGAGGTGGTCGGGGCGGCGACAAAGAAGCGCATTTTTGTAGTCGACAGAAAAACGTGAAAGGGCCCTAAATGTGTTGCTTCGATACTTTATCTAATTAAACATATTATTGCAATGCCAGTACATTATAAATAACAAACGTGCGGATGCGGATAACGTTTTGTTTATTTGTTTATCCGCACAGGGCTCTACATAGGCTTCATTGAGGCACAGGTCGAACATCAATTCCCCTCGATTTTCCTTAATTCCACTCGGCCCTCCAAGGGACCCAAAAATGAGTTCCTCAACTCCGCTCAGGCTTTGGCAAGGGGTCGGCAAAGGGGTTATCCCCAAAGACGTAAACAAATGCCATAACCCTCCTGCTCGCATACCAAGGGCCGGGTCAAACACCTTCTACAGCGCATGAACGAATTCTTGAATGCAGCTGATTTTTCCGTTCTAGGTTGGAAAACAGTATTTTCAGCATCCGCAGCTGATATCGAACGTATTTTTAGGTATAAATTATACACCCATTATTATGTAAATTGAATTTTATAATGTCTGAGTAGGTTAAAAAACATACAAACATTTAATTATGCACATGTTAATAACAATGCATACAATTTGTAGAAAACAATTTGACTTGAGAGCGCTTGACCGATAGCGTGGTGGTGTTCGCAAGACATTGTTGTGCCATTGGTCAACCGCTCGGATGTCAAGTCCGCTCATTCGTTAACTCAGGTATAAAGTTGGTTGGTTCTTAAGTTTAGGGGCTGCGACAACGCGGTCAATGTAGCCCCGTGTACTTTGGGTGTATGTGGAATCTGTCTGATAACCGGTGTTAATTGTGATGACTGTATTAGTGTGTGTTATCTGTTTTTTAATTTAAGTACAGACTGCATCTTAGAATTTTCAAATAGTTCCTACTTTAGCCTCCAAGCACCACCGTCAACGACTACTAGGCCAAGTTCAGAACTTAGCTACTAGACGTCACCGCAGTCGGCTCTTGGCAACGAACGTAGAAACCTAAGAGCGTTGTTTACATTCTTAACCTATCCAATTTAGCTTCACACAGGTGTAATTAGTTGAAGGTTCTTTAACATGCCATAAATCTATGACATGGGACCGCCGGCTTTACTTCCCCTCCGAAGGAAGGCATACTGAGGGATTTTTAACGCTCTTAAAAAATCCGACGGCTTCGGCCGGGTTTGAACCCGCTGTCTTGGGCATAGAAGCGCAGCATGCTACCGACTACGCCACCGAAGCCGCTCAGGTATAAAGTGTTTGGCACATTATAACTTATAAGGCTGAACATACAAGTTATTTAAATATAATCATAATATTCTTTAAATAAGTCCGCCAAGTTTTCTATTTTTTTCTACAAATTTTATGCAGACAGATGATGACAGATTTTCAGGTTTTTAAGTTTCCAGTAGGCTACACCATTTTTCAACTGAACCCAAAACTAACTATAGCCCAGGAATTTTAGTCTAAAAACGGTCAAAACCTTGAGAAATTTTAGTAAAGCAGAAAATTGGTACAGTTGTCCTATTTGATGTTCTTAACAACATATTAAAAGTCCCCGGTCTTCCCGTGTCGGCTTCCTGGATTTCCAGCCGTTTGAACTCCTGGAATGCTGGAGAAGTAGGTGGTGTCGCTGGAATGCGCATTGTAAGCGAACGATTTGGCTTACAGTGCTCTAACATGGCTTAAATTAAAGGAGGAAAAAAAAGCGATAAGTAAATTCATGGGTTGGCATGTTAGCGATACTTCCGGTCTAACAGGAAACGAAAAAATGCCGCGAAATTAAAAAAGTGCCACTTTTTTTTTTTTTTTTTTTTTTTGACATTTGTTGGCAAACTATCACGAATATCGCAGACAAGTCTTCTATAAAAGTTGTTGGCAACAAAATAATCTTTCATTTGATGTATTCATAATTGATGTGCAAGTAATAGTTGCCGAGCTACAGAGATTTAAACAATGGCACCCGGCCTGAATCAGCCCGTATTTGCGTTGTTTCTCAGCGGCCAACTGACGCGTTCGCCCGCAGCATTGATGCGTCGAATTGGCGGAGCATCTTGTTTTCTTTTGTTTCTAAATTTTAAACAGTTGGTCGTTGGCCGGTGTGTTATGCCGTATAAGTGTTATTTATTGTGTTGTCATAAAAATGAGTTTTGAAGACTGCATTTTGTGTAAGAAGCCACTCGACGATCCGATGGGCGTTGTTTGTGTTTTAAAAGGTTTTAGAAGGAAAACTAACACCGCAAGAAGTATGCGAAGATCAAGTTGTAACTCGGGTCATGGAGTACATGGAAGACAAGATGAAGACTCTGTCAGAAGCTAGCCGGACAGAGAAGCCGTGGATGGAGTACTACAGGCAAGTGGAAATCGTTCGGCTGTTTATTCGGGCAGAAAGAACATCAAATTGGAACCTCCATTTGTACTGCATATCGAAGATGTTGCCATACCCTACACGCTGAAGGGCATATTCACAACGCTGTCAGCGTACTTATACCTGCATCAAATGCTTAAGGTAGATAAGAAGATGCCCGTGGACGAGTACATCAACTTCACGAAGAACGGGTACTTTTCCATCCGACGCTCGCACGATTTTGGGGCTGGAATATGGTCAGATATGGCCATAGAACAGGCTCTTATGCGGCCTATGAAATCATGTGGAGGTTTAACAAGAGGACGAGGAGTGGACGATAGCGCGCTGCCTCACTTTGTCTCGGCGTTTCCATTGTGCATCCCGATCTGTGGAGCTGTAGAAAATGTGTCTGGTATAAAGACAAAATCCTCGGAACAGCACGTTGAGTTGAGAGACTCGCGGCGGAAGCTGGAGAACCGCCACGCAGAAGTGTTTCGCTCGTGGGTAGAAGATCGCTCTCCGTGGGATTTAATAAAGAAAGTCTTCAATCGCTTTCCACTGGCGTAGTTGCAGACAACAGCATCAACTGCGACAAGGTTCGAGAAGTTGGTGAAGAAGAAATACAACAAATGGCGGGGAAAAGTTTTGAGGGTCTCAAGCTCGCAAGATAATAATAATAGTAATAATGTTATTGGTTTTACGTCCCTTTTAACTACTCTGGATTTTAGAGACGCCGGGGTGCCGGAATTTTGCCCCGAAGGGGATCTTTAACGTGCCAGTAAATCTACTGACACGGCTCCCTCGTATTTGCGCACCCTCAAATGCCAGCTGAATACGCCAGGATACGAACCTGCAACCTTGGGCTCAGCAAGCGAGAACGTAAGCTCGCAAGAAAAAGCCACGTAGTCCCTTTGTCAGTTGTTGGGTGCCAACTAAAAATTCGTATTACATCGTCCCGGTCAACCCGCACTAACTTTTCATGCGAATCATATGTGTGATGAAATTGGAAGCGGATATCGTGGAATTCTTGAAGTACGAGCTTGCACCGACGCCTCCAGCTCTCTTCGATTTATCCTTATTGAGAAAGGACAGCCAAGTCAGCACTTCAACACCTTTTCAAATCTTCAGAAGCCCCCAAAGATTTTGAAGAACAACGCAATGTAGTCGTTGGTGGAGGTCTGCTTTTGCATACAGTTGTATGGCCAAGACCTGCAACTTTTGGTTACATAATCCAGTCCTACAAGTTGTACATAAGCAAGCACTATCCTTCAAACGTTACCATTGTGTTTGTCAACTACGATCAGACTCCAAGCACGAAGAGCCAGGAGCAGACACGCCGTGCGGGGAAGCGGACGTCTATAGAAATCGTCTTCGATTCCAACACAATGGTTTCCACTTCTCAGGCAGACATTCTAAGTAACACCAAAAACAAGGGACGGTTCATCTCTACGTTGACAAAGGAGCTTATAAATGCTGGAGTTGCTGTTCGTCGGGCGACAGGGGACGCAGATACACTAATTGTCGACGTAGCGTTGTCTCTAGATGCCGAAGATCATGCTGTTACTGTTATAGCGTCAGGCATTGATGTCCTATGCATGTTGGTGGCAAAAGCAAGAGAGAACAACAACATCCATTTTTACACTCCTGGAAACTCAAAATCTCTTAGAAAGATTTTCCCTATCACAAACATTCAGGAAGATATCGGCGAGATGAAAAGTTGTGTGCTATTTGCACATGCCGTGAGCGGATGTGACACAACTTCGGCTATTTTTAGTAAAGGGAAGAAGCGTACATGGGGCATTCTCAAAAATAAAGAAGATCTTCGGAAAACTGTCAAGTTTTCAATCAGCCTGGCGCATCCAAGGAAGATATCAAGATAGCTGGAGAAAAAATTGTTCTGGAGTTGTTCAACGGAAAGGGCTTCAATTCTCTAAACGAGTTTCGTGTGCATCTGTATGGAAGGACTTTCGCAAGACAGACAGTTACTGCTTCGTTCGATTTGGCCACTTTGCCGCCAACGTCCGACGCATGCCGGCAGAATTCACTGCGTATTGTTACGTGCCACCCCCTAGTGGCACTTTTGTCAACTGGATTACGGTGGGTAGAAAGCACAACACCAATTACTGCTTTAAAGAGAAGTTAGCTTTATTGCTTGCAGGAAGATACACTACTCATCAGCAAATACAAGCAATTGGAACCTTACTCCAGTTACCTCAAGTCTCTTGCTTATGGAGAGCCCTTGCCCTCTTTCACTTGGCAAAAGTTAATCTTCTCGCTAATGAGTCTGGTGGCCTTGACAGAACTACATGCAACTCTCCCCTATGTACACAAATTACAGTTACTTACGAAAACACAGGCAGTCCCCTGTATGCTTCTCACTTCCTCGCTGTCAAGAGAAACGGCTTCACTAGGGGTTTCGCAAGTCACCACACTTCTGTCGCTCACGATAAACGCTCGGACTAGCTCGTAAAAAAACACAACACGACACTGCTTGACAGGTCGCTCTTATATAGCAGGCCGGTGACTCAATAAATGCTTCTAGACCCATCCAGGGTTCACGGCTTCTCGAGGTTTCCTTCACTGGTTGAGTCACGAATATTCTGGACCATCCCTTTGTCCTAGTAGTCCTGTTGCATAAGGCGTAGGCAATACACTGAGGCAGGGCACAGCCCAGCCCTGTGGCAGATGTGACTCATGCGGCGAGCGATGACACAAACTCACAGCCGTAACACCATATATTTGCAGGTATATATTATTTTCAGTATGTTGTTACACCATTTTACTTTGCTGTGATAAAATTAACATTCTCTTTTGTTTACAAATTGGTTTCTAACAAAAATTATTTGAATTATTTGATAAATAATACATTATAAACTGTATTAGTTTTAAGCAGAAATATCTACTCCGATATTCGCACTACTCCTAAAAATGGCATTAAAATACTAATTTATGATCGCCAAGTCACAATTAATGGTTACGTATTAAAACATTAATTTTGTTTACCTAGCTCAATAAAGCACGTAAAGAACCGCACCGAGAACACCTTACAGAATGAAGAGATGTCGATGGGGGGGGGGGGGGGGGGGAGGGGAGGGAGGGACTCAATGCGAAATTGAATTATTTTCACTATTAGGAGCAGATGTACAAAAAGGGTAATTTTCATTAAAAACACTCAAAAAATTGAAAATAAGATCTATTTTTGGGGGAGGGGGATTTTTTGAGAGGGGTGGATTTAAGCGTGACATATTTTGAAAAGGGGGAAACACTTCTTTTATCATAGAGAAAGGAAGCTCCTGTCGGATGTAACAATGCAAAATCAGTGCGCGTCCAGGTCGCAGTGTGTGTGTGACGGAGAAGAGAATGACGTAACGATCTTTTGTTTACACCGCTACAGCTCGGCAACTATTATTCGGACATCGATTATAAATACATCAAATGAAAGCTTATTTTGACGCCAACAACTTTTATAGAAGACGTGTCCGCGATATTCGTGATAGTTTGCCAACAAACGTCAAAAAAGAAACCGTGGCACTTTTTAAAAAAAAATCGCGGCAATTTTTCGTTTCCTGTTAGACCGGAAGTATCGCTAACATGCCAACCCATAAACTAACTTATAGCTTATTTTTTCTCCTTTAATTTAAGCCATGTTAGAGCACTGTAAGCCAAATCGTTCGCTTACAATGCGCATTCCAGCGACACCACCCACTTCTCCAGCATTCCAGGAGTTCAAACGGCTGGAAATCCAGGAAGCCGACACGGGAAGACCGGGGACTTTTAATATGTTGTTAAGAACATCGAATAGGACAACTATACCAATTTTCAGCTTTAACATAATTTTTTGAAGGTTAAAACCTAAAATTCCTGGGCTACTACTGAATTTGGTTGCTCCATCCTTCTGTTATCTGCTAGTATATTGTTTGAGTCTCAATCTTACATAACCACAGAGAAATTTGCATTAACATTTGTCACAATGTCACCCCAGCATGCGGGGTGACTTAATGACAGGCTTCTTTTTTTTTGGCTTATAACGTATGTGGAAAACACAGTGTCACAAAGTCACCCCATTAACTTAAATGTTTATTTAACATATTAGAAAATAATTTAATAATAGTAATTACATATTTATACAATATTTTAGATAAATAAACAGTAATTTTACAATTTTTTTTATCAACAGGTATTCTAATCATATTAAATCAAATTCTAATCAGATAATGCAAAATTATTTAATTCTCGAACTTGGTACATTCCGTGTTTGCTAATTTGCTTGGGTGGATCTATTTTGAAGAGGACCTCGTCCCTTGAATATAAAATGTCATCTGAACGCACAAAGCCACCCCGCTCTACGGTAATAATTAACTAATACTGTATTATTTTCCTATAACACCGAGAAAATTTAATGGGGACTAACTGCACGCTACTGAACATATAAAACACACAACGGGGTCTAAATTGGGGACTGGAGGGGGAGGGGGGGGGAGGGGGGGAGGGGGGGGGGGCAAAACTAAGATTGGCCCGCTTTTCGTCCCGGATGTTGTTCTACTTCAGAATGTCTGCAAGACGTATCTTTACGACGACCTCATTTATGTCTCATACGACCATTACGGTTACTACATCTAGCTGGGTATAACCAGACATTATAATTTGATTGCATATAAGTTCATGGCTCTGGGGGCCATGGATTTGATCATTCGTGCCTCCATGTATATGTCGATGACAAATAAAACACGCACATGTCATTTAATTTATGATAGTATCCTTTATTGAACTTCGACCCTTGTCTTGTATCGTAACAAAACAAAGGCGATTGATTGGAACACAAAAACAATAAATATATAAACCAAAGCAGTCTGAATACCTAGCAAAATTAACTTCACCTAAATATTCTGAATCATTTAAAGTCATTTTTGTAATGCAGAAAACTACGTAAAATGTTCCACGTGTACTTTCTCTTCTCAAGTCTCTAAATAACTCAAAATCTATTGGGACTTTCTTCGTGGAACTACGAGGGGTGATGAGAAACTAAGGTAACAAAGCCTGGAGTGAAACGTGTATATTTTATGTCACACAACCAATACAGCCAAACTGATAGTACATACATTACGTTATTTTTCGACATTCTCTCCATATTGGTTTAGAAACTTTAGGCACTTATCGCTTCGTGGGAAGAGTTTGAATATTCCCTCATGGTCTTTCTTTCTTTCTTTCTTTCTTTCTTTCTTTCTTTCTTTATTCGTGTCAGGAGTATCAATATGAATATTGAATATTCAATACAGAATATCTACATTTCTACCATACATATATACATGTCTATTATACAAAACAAATCGAAGATTGAAGCAACAGATTTGAGCTAGATGATTCGGCGACGTCAATAGCGCTGGAGGAGGCTGCAATCAAATCTTTCATGGTAAAAATCCTGCCCTTGCGTATTCAGCCACGTTGTTGCGATGTGTTTCACCTCCTCGTCTGAAGAAAATAGTTAGTTATTGTTGTTTTAAGGAGCGGAACTACGAGGTCATCTGCCCCTCTGAAGAGAATGGCCGACTTCCTAGGTGCTCCTTCAAGTGAGGAAACATGTGAAAGTCTCTTGGAGCGAGGTCCGGGCTGTAGGGAGGGTTATCAGCAAATCCGCATCGACAGGGTGGTGATCGTCTGGACTGTTTGAGGTTGCTCGTTGTCATAATAATAATAATAATAATATCGTATGGCCTCGGGTGCCGGGTGCAAGCTTTGTTGTTATGAAGGAAGATGTCGTCCTCGGTGAGAAATCCTGGCCGCGGTTAGGCCTACATGTTTCGCCCACAGAAATCGAATAACTGAGCAGATCTCTTTGCGGGTCCAATTTCCCAAACGAGTCACCATTATTAGTTGTTCGCCTACATCTAGTGGCTGAAACTCTCCACAGTTACCAACCGTATGTATTCCAATTACCGCACACTAGTAATTTTTCTATAACAGACGAAACTGCAGGAATATCGGGCTTGTAACCTTAGTTTCTGATAACCCCTCATAGGTACAGATACGAAGGAAGGTGTTTTACAAAAGTAAAACCTGACTTCTAAAGGGCCTAAAAATTTAACGTTAGCTCGAATAAACTGATCCTTGAAAGAGAAAAGAAAAGAAGGGAGATTTGGCTGGACTTTTATACAACAGAAGCCATAATAAATAGATCCTGGGCCGACACGAATCAGGAGCTCCGACACCCGGTGACCTCAATGGCTGTGCATGGGTACCACCACAAGGTATGCAAGACGAATTGTTTTCACGACTCCGGGAATAACTGTGTTTGTGAATTATGCGATCAGCCCTGTGACCGTTACCACGTGACCACTTATAATAAAACGAGTGAAATCCCTAGTAGATGTTTGTGCACAATAAACAATATAATTATACAAATGCGGGGTATAAAGCTTATGAAACGTACGGTATAACTGAGCGATTACATCAGGTGAACGACGAGTGTGTATCGCTATCACTTACTTATGTGCATGATTATTAAAGTGGAACATAAATTCCACAACATTAAGTTACTTGCAATATGTCCACATACACTGTACCTTTATAGCCATATGGATCAACGGCTGCAATAAATTCTTATTTTCTTTTCCAGACTCGTTGTGATATTGATGATGATGATAATTGTTGTTTTAAGGGGCCTAACATCTAGGTTATCGACCCCTAATGGTTTGAGTGATCGTGAAGATGAAAATGAAATGTAAACTGTAACTAAAACTGACTAATATACTACAAGAAGAAATGGAAAACAAAAGGAGAATAACGCAAAAAAGGGCAGGAAGAAAAGAAATGCCCTCAACCCTCGAAGAATGCGGATTGAGGGACTTGGAAGGAAGGAGAGCCACGAAAGGCAGATAGGAAAGTGAAAGAGGAGAGGGTCCGCCCCAGAGGTAATGGATAAAAGGGGTAAAACCGGACCCAGCTCAGGAATCCCTCGGGGTCGCCAACTCCCGAACTCACCAGCCCCTGAGGGTGTAGCATTATCTAGGGTGCACAAGAAGTGGAGGGGCTACATACACCCTGCCTCCTTGAGGGCCTTGAGCAGAAGGCAGGAGATAACATGAAAATAAAAAGAATGCTGACCCCTCGCAGAAGGAGGGTATCAGAAAAGACGAGATAAGGGCCAATTAAGGCGGGAAAGGAAGAGACTCCTTAGGCCTCGGATACCCTAATACCGTCGGGGTTGGAAGAGAACAAGAGTTGACCAAGTGAGGTCGACAGGAAAGAAGACTGAGAGGAGCCCGGCACAAGTTAGTGGAAGCAATGCCGGACTCAGCTGGGCCCCCGTGGTCGCCAACCCACGTCCCACTAGATGTGAGCCCCTGGAGGGAATGTGATATTGACCATGTGCACTGTATGTACCGTGTTAGCACGGTCGCCCACCATATCGTGATGTTGAGTGACCTCAGATGACTCAGGAGGTAAGGAAAGAGTGTCCCCTCGTGAGCGCCTTCTAGGCGCAACAGAGCAGATCGTGACTGGGTCGCTGTTGCCAAGGCGAACTGCGAACATTCTGCTACAAACTTGCCGTCGCAGTAAAACCACATTTCCTATCAGTCTAATCTACTGACTATGTTACAATCCGCGTGACCTAAAGGGGCTCATACACCGTCGGTTGTCAAAAAATAAGTTTTTTTTTAACGTTTAAATGAAAGACAATACCTTTCTCAATATATCTGTTAAGTTTTATAAGTAAATTCAGCGTTTTGGCAGAGATATAGCGTATTACGTGAGACCATGCGCCTATCTGTCAATGGAGTGTTTAATATTCAAAGCTGTTTACCCGAAAGGTTGCTTTTTTTGGTATGAAAAACACAATATCTCGTGAACTATGTGATGAGACTGCATGAAACTCGGCAGATACATTCCAACATATGATCCCTAGAGGATGAACCTCATTTATGAAATTATCTTAAAAAATAATTGAGATATACTAGGAAAAATAAAGCAAAAAACTGTTCATTTTTTGAAAGACAAATTTAATATATTTTTTTAAATATACTATTTACAATTTAACATTCGTGGTGGTTCATCCTCGCTATTTATGCGTTTACTTAACATGAAAAAATATTAATTCCATTCAGACTGGTATTTCTTGTTAAATTGTGTTTTTTGTGATTCACGGAGTTTATAATATCGCGAATATTATCCTTTCAATATATCACGAAATACTTTATATACTGCTCCTCTCTCCAAATTAGATGAAAGCTCTATGTATTTATTATACATAAGTCAGTTTTCATAACTATATGTTACATATTAGTGAAGCTATGATATGATTCGTAACTGTATGCGAAAATACCCACTGACGGTGTATGAGCCCCCACTAACGATGAAACCTTACAATTTGTCCTCTATCACTACAAACATGATCTCACGTAGTCCGCGAAACCTTAAATCACTAACGATGTATGTAACCTCACCATTTGCCGTCTATCACTATAAGAGTGGCCGTTTTTCCCCCCCTCAATTTGTCGATTGAATCAAACGTGAAGTTTAAAAAACAAAAAATTCTTCTGAACGCAGGGGTGGGCAACCTTATCACACTCGCGGGCCACATAGTCAAATCTTCAATGCCTCGCGAGCTGCACAAATCTCGAACTAATCTATTAAAGTTGTTGAATGAAAATTAAATAACATTTGATAATTTACATAAACCGTTAAAATACGCCAATCAACACAAGTTAAAATGAAACATATATATTCAATTATAACAAAACACCATAGGATTCCTCTTCTTCCATTTAAAGCACTAGCATCCATTTTGCTGTTATTCCATGACCCTTTGCCCTTTTTTCTGTCGCAGCCTCTTAATTAATTTCTTCTTGTATCTATCGTCTAATATAAATAAAACGTTCATTTTATTCATTATTTCTAATTAACCCAACGGATACCAAGCCAAGTTTAATGAAATTATAGGTTTTTGACAAAAAATATATATCCTACTTACAAGGGAACGGATTGCGGTGTAAAATTCTAATCTGGTTGAAATTTAGTACACAATATCCCTACAAAGTTGTACAATGATGTAGTAAAAACCACACGGGCCACTTTCAATTATGAACGCCAATATTGAACGCCGAAAACCTGCTGGGCGATGGCATGAGCGAGGAGGTGGGAAGAGGTGTAACGTGTTTTTCGAGGGGATTTTATGCCACTGACATAAGTCAGTAGGAAGCCATTCTATATTTATTTACGCGGCAAATTGTTCAGCCAAGAGAAGTTTTCATGTTAACTTATTATTATTATTAACTTATTATTATTATTATTATTATTAAGGTATTTTTTGGAGCATTTTTATAAAATTATAAGCATACAGATAGGTTTTCTATGTCATAGAAAACACTATCAAGCAAATTATTACGAACAACATTATCATAGAAAATTATATGATTACGGAATTTTACGGAGTTTTGTCAGTTAGGGTATTATGAGAGAGGTGAGTCACTGGGAATTCGGCTACAGGCTTATTCTTGTCAAGAAGCATGACGCAAGCCTGGGTTGCTGCTTCAAGAAAAGGCGAAATAGTCTGGAACGGTAATCGACATCATCCTCGCGCCGAGTGTAATGACCCTGAGGAGGGGGGTAGCGCGTGGTGGCTCAGCCAATCAGAGGAGAGCGGGCGACTTGAAGCCGGGTCAAGAGAGGGGAGGCGTGGTTTGCGCGCCGTGGAGGCTAGGCGACTATCTTTGTAAAACTTAACCAGTGTGGTTGTACGTGTGATTGGCTCCGATGTTCGGACCATAACGTTATCATATCTACAAGTATCTCATCAACTAAGGAAGAAGATGACGACGTCCAGGAGGCTGTGGGAAGCTCTCTTCAACATCCAGTACGAGGGAAATGCTTCGGCAATTTCCAGTGGTAAGCGCGAATGACTCAGAACTACGTAATCTCTCTTCTTTTTTTTTTTTTCATTTTCAGTATTTCAGTAACTTCATAGCTTGGGAATAAGAGTAAAATCAGTAATTTATCCGACTCCATTTTCAAGTAATTTTCTAGCGGTAATATTCAAATCCCAACGCTCCAATTTAAATTTTAAACTAATTATTATTATTAATTTTGCAATACTTGTTTTATATAATAAATTCATTTCTTTTAACCATGCAATCTTTGCTTTCAGTAGGTAGCATTAGATATAGACCAAATTCCTTCTCCTGATACAATTGTTAGTTGGGTTAATGATCAAATCATACCACGAACTGAGTATAAAGATTCTTGAAGGTGTTCAACCAGAGCTAGGTGTTGTTAAATATAAATTTAGATTTCAACATTGCGTTGAGGTCTTGGCGCCCATTAAAACAACATATCTTAGGCAGAGTAAATATTTCAAAGTGCAAGGCAGGGCCAGTAGAAGCATTACATTTGTCACGCAAAAGTGAGGCCTATAGAAGCCTTTACAGAGGTAAAGCTATCATCACGCGATGGCTCCCGGCCACAAGCTTTTATAGCGATCACTTTCAGCAAAGCAGCTTTGTAGACAAATTACCACATTCCTAGGATTACAATTTGGAAGGTGTTCCGATTGAATACCGTCGTTGTCACATTCTGACATTTGTAAATACTCTGCCTGTAAAGTAAAGATTTTAACATTAATTGTTGTCTGCGCCAGTAAAATTAAAAACAGACGAGTTAAAAGTATCACATTTATATGGCTTGATGACGGGACGATTTGAGACCTGTTCATCCAACGCGATCATGTAGCCCGTATACTTTGGGTGCGTGTAGAATCTGTCTGATAACCGGTGTTAATTGTGATGGCTGTATTAGTGTGTGTTATCTGTTTTTTTAATTTTGGGGCGTGGTGGCGCAGCGGTCAAGCTGTATGCCTCTCACCAAGGCGGGCCGGGTTCGATTCCCGGTCAATGCATGTGAGATTTTCGATGTGAAATGCCATGTCTTGTGGTTCGGATTCCACGTAAAACGGAGGTCCCGTGGCTTATGATCATGAGATTAACGGTCACGTTAAACTACAAGCTTCCTTCCTTCCTTCCTGTTTTTTAATTTTTAATTTTTCAAATACACTGACCGGCAAAAAAAGTGGAACAGTTAAAAAAGTAATATAAATAGTATAAAACTAGCCTTGAAAAATATTTAATCAAATTTTAAAAGCTTTTCACGCATCAGAACAAACATCTGAAACATCCGTAATTAGAAATTGATAATATGACATTTCTTAGGGTGGTTTATTACCACCAATTACCCCCAATCTTCGATGAGCCTATCTTAATGGTTTTATGGCGGGAAGCGGACTGTAAGCGTTTAAGGTTTATGAGTGTTGCCGCTCGCTTATTGTTGTTCTAGGGATAACAACTGGCATTTGTTGAACACGTGTGAACCATTGTCACACATTTTAGCAAGTTATCCATTTGCAGTTCACACTAAAACATGCCTCTTAGCCGTGAAGAAGCTGCACATGCAGTTGCATTGGTGGAGGATGGCCGCAGCTTCCGTTATGTTGCTGAGGTCATTGGATCATCTCTCGGTAGCATACATCGTGCAGTGAAACGTTACAGAGAGCTCCAAACATTCGACAGGAGACGAGGGTCTGGCCGTAGAAGAAGCACAAGTGCCAGGGATGACGCATTTCTCACCCTGCAAGTTCTGCGTGATCGGCATACCACAGCAGTTCAGGCACGAAATCAACTGGAAAATGTCAGAAATGTGAGAGTGAGTGAGCGAACAGTAAGAAGAAGGTTTGAAGAAGCTTATCTTACGTCCAGGAGACCTGCACGTGGACCCGCACTCGAACGACATCACAGAGAGGCACGTCTTCGCTTCGCAAGGCAGCATCTGGGATGGACCCACGAGCAGTGGGCCTCTGTTCTCTTCACTGACGAGGGTCGCTTTAACCTTAGATCTCCTGATGGAAGAGAAAGAGTGTGGAGAAGGCGCGGGGAGAGGTACAGCCCTGTTGCTTTCTCCTCCAGGACTCCATTTGGAGGTGGCTCGGTTATGGTGTGGGGTGGCATAAACGTTATGGCCCGCACTGAGTTGGTGTGCATCGATCACGGGCCGCTCAATTCCCAAAGGTACATCGAAGAGATCCTGGTGAACCATGTGATGCCCTTTGCGCCTTTCATTGGTCAGAATTTTATGCTGATGCAGGATAATGCCCGCCCTCATACTGCTCGCTGTGTTGTACAACATCAGCAGGAAGTCGAGATTCAAACCCTGGACTGGCCAGCTCGTAGTCCTGACTTGAACCCCATCGAACATGTATGGGATATGCTTGGAAGGAACGTCAGACAGCGTGACCACACCACCTTGGCACAACTGAGAACATCGCTGCTGGAGGAATGGGATCGCATCCCGGCAGATGCCATTCGACGAGTTGTGAACATTATGCCTGAGCGTTTATAAGCTGTCATAGACGCTAAGGGTGGAAACACTCGTTTTTAGTGACCAGTGTTTTCGTGCAATGCAGTGCAAACTTTAATACTGATTTGTTTGGCAATACGTTTGATAAACACCAGCCCAAAAGAGCATTACTAAAAATAGAAAATTGTAAGATTTGCAAAATGTAACGAAATTTGTGAGTTAAAGCGTGTTGTAAAACATATTTCTGTATTTTCTGTTGCCAACCGTCTACAATTTACATGAATAATGCAAATATTGGAAAACCGATACATTTTAGTGGAATAAATTAAGAAATTACATAAAAAATTAAAGTGTTCCACTTTTTTGCCGGTCAGTGTAGTTCCTACTTTTGCCGCCAAACACCACCGTCAACGACTACTAGGCCTAGTTTAGAACTTAGCTACTAGACGCCACCGCAGTCGGCTCTTGGCAACGAACGTAGGAAACTAAGAGCGTTGTTTACATACTTAACCTATAAAATTTAGCTTCACACAGGTGTAATTAGTGGAAGGTTCTTTAACATGCCATAAATCTACGACATGGGACCACCGGCTTTACTTCCCCTCCGAAGGAAGGCATACTGAGGGATGTTAACGCTCTTAAAAGTTTATTTTTTATTATGATAAGGCCTTGTCTGAAGCGTGGCACTCTATGGAAGTGAAACTTGGACTGTTGGTGCAGCAGAAAAAAGGAGAATTAAAGAGTTTGAAATGTGGTGTTACAGGAGAATGATAAAGATTACATGGGTAGCTAGGGTTACACACGAAGAGGAGAGAGGAGAGATGTTTCTGGCGACTGTTAATGAAGAGAAGAGATAGGTTGGTAGGACACATACAAAGACACCCAGGAATAGCAAGCTTAGTTATGGAAGGAAGGGTCGAGGACAAGAACTGTAGGGGTAGACCAAGGTTAGAATATGTTAAACATATTGCCTCGGTCGTAGGGTGTGGTAGCTATGTAGAGATGAAACGATTAGCTCAGGACAGGGAGGCAAGGAGGGCTGCATCAAACCAGTCAAAAGACTGAAGACTCAAAACAACAACATTATTATAAGATGGGGCTTCTCGTATGCTAAACACGTGGAACTTTTGTAGGTATACAACAATTATTAGCAAATTCAAAATATTTTTTATTTTCCCAGTGAAATCTGCCTCCGCCTTCAGGCGTACCCAGAGGGATATTTTATAATTTGAAATGGACATTTTATTGCCCCGATTGGCGATGTGTCTCAGCCGTAACGTTATCGCCTGCTGTTCCCAAGGTTGCAGGATCGAATCCTGGCACAGCCACATGGCATTTGAGGGTGCGCAAATGCGTGGGAGCCGTGTCAGTAGATTTAATAATAATTGTATTAATGCAGCCAATGCACTTTCTTTTTCAGGACGGGTCAGGGAAGGGATATTGGAAGGAAATCGGTCGGGGACTAATAGAAATGAACCATCCCGGCATTTCCCTGGCGGTAATAATGGGAAACCACGAAAAGAGGCCGAGGTGGGGTGCGAACCCACCCTCTCCCGATGCCACCGCGGTCGGTGTGTCAATAGATTTACTGGCACGTTAAAGATCCCCTTCGGGACAAAACTCCGGCATCTCTGCGTCTCTAATAGCCGCAGTAGTTAAAAGGGACGTTATACCAATAACACTCATTATTATAATTATTCATTTCCTCATCGTTCAAAGAGTTAGCCATATTGATCACCACGTATCTTAATTAGTTCCGAGTAAGAATGAAAACAAACATAACTTCTAAAGATCACACGTGCGAGTAATCAGCTGACTGCGGTATCTTCAAAGAATACTTATTATGAATTCAGTTATTCACGGAACACAAACACATATATACCCAGAGAGAGAATAATTCCTACATTATCTTGATTACAACACTGACAGCACTGCTTGGCTATAAATAATAAAACACTTACAAAAAACTGGGCCGATAGACCGGCCCGTGGCATTTTTAGCAGAAGCGACCTTGACTGATATATCGCCCTTGGCACTGTGTGTTTCGACTCTTCAGTCTTTTGACTGGTTTGATGCAGCTTTCCATGTCTCCCTGTCCTAAGCTAATCGTTTCATCTCTACATAGTTTTCACACCTTACATACGAGGCATCTGTTTAACATATTCTAACCTTGGTCTACCCCTTCCTTCCTTAATAATTGTCCTACCAACCTATCTCGTCTCTCCATTAGCAGTCGCCAGAAACATCTCTCCTCTCCCACTCGTCCTAACACCTCTTCATTTATAACCTTATCTACCCATCTAATCTTCATCATTCCAACGGGGTAGAGGATGAAATGCGATGAAATTGCACGTAGCTGATGGTTTCTACGGCCGGATGCCCTTCCTGAAGCCAACCTCACAAGAGGAGTTAATGAGAGATGAAATGAATGAAGATAGATGAAAGTTCAATTTCACGTAGTTCCAACTTTGGCTACCAGACGCCACTGTCACCCGGAGGCGAACGTTGGTACTTGACAGAGCGTTTCTAAACCAAATAACCTACAAATTTAGCTACACACTACCAATTGTAGTGGTAGGTTCTTTTTCATGCCATAAATCTATGACATGGGTCCGCCGGTTTTACTTCCCCACCGAAGGAAGGCATACTGAAGGATTTTAACGCTCTTAAAAATCCGACGACTTCGGCCGGACATAGCTGTTCAGCATGCTACCGACTACGCCAGCGAAACCGCTAACAAATTTAAAAAAATGTATTATGCTACGTACAAAACAACACCTCCTGCACTTGCAGACTACCCTTAAAGACAAGGTAGAATATTCAAGCAATTAATTAAAAACATAATTGGACAATCTTAGAAACGTCTTCCATCAGATGGACACGAAGACTCATATAAACGATAATTTAGTAAAATAATCATTAAAAATTGTATCAAATTAACAATAACATGTTTCGTACCTACACCCGTACACTGCATCTTTCACAAGTACCGGCAGTTAGATCTGCACTTCCCCAGTACAGGGTCTTTCATATAAAGTAAGAACGCCAAGCAGCAGTTTTGTTATCCGATGCTGCGGTGGCCTTGGCCGAGCTTGTGGCGCGCAAAGGCCCCCTGCTTTAAGCGTGTGTACAATCCTCTACGAAATATTAAGTTACCTTATAAAAGATGCTGGATGTGTCGTCCTTCCTGGGTTATACAGGCATTTTACCTGGTAACCACATACTGGTGGACGCGAGTGAGTTCTGCCACTGTATTGTTTCTGATCTTTTATTTTATGTCTTTTATTGAACACTGAGCCAGTAGTGTCAAACTTATTTTCAATTACGTCAATCTGTGCCAGTGAAGGTGGCACTTCATCAGGAAATTGCTGAACACATGTATCACGTACCCGCCGAGCGTACTTAAAATAAGTTTTACAAACAAAAATACGATGTTGTAATGATAACTGTCTCACAATGTTAGCCCTTGAGGTTCAGACTGGCGACTGAACATCTGCACGCTTATTGCAAGGTCAAGTATATATACTATGCGCGCACTTTCAATACAACAGCAGGGGTCCGTGGTACGCCACAATCTCGGCTTACAAATCCGCCGCTCGCCGTTCTTACTTTATATGAAAGATCCTGTATACAGTACTACTGCTGCGTAAAGCATTTGCCACGCTGAGCGCGTATGTGTCTGATTGTGAGAACCTACTGTCACGCTCGTCAATGTTCTCAGAAAGAGAAGAATTCGGGCACGTTCCCCGCACCGTTCTACTCTCCTCTCTTACCGCTGAGCTTGCAAGGTCAAGTGCACGACTAAAAGTCGGTATCTATGCATACAAATGATTTCGGAGACGATAATGAACCTCTGATGACCGTGATAGGTTTCGAGGTAAGATCAAACTTCTTCCAGATTTCAAGAAAATGCCGAGGCATGGAGCCACGTGTTCCCAACATCAAGCCAATCACTTCTATCTCTTGCATTAATTCACTGTTGGCTCGTAGATTTTGCTTCTTTTCAATATTAACTTGTCCACTGGCTCACTATGGTGCTAAAATCTGAACGTTGGATTACACAAGCTTGCTTCCTTATCGCAGCTTAGGTAATCAAATACAGATGATCACGCACTAGTACAATACATAGTAAACCACGTTATCATTAGGCCTCGGAATTTCATGCACATTAAGATTTTTGAAGGACGTATTCAGGAAATTTGGCATGTCTTAGCGTTTCATGTTCTTAGCATTGAAATAAGGCGAAGATCACTTGGCATCTTTTGCACGTTTTGATTATTTTGATCCATATCACCAGTCGACATGACTTTTGTGACTGGGTTCTTTGTGCACATGTGGCACGGTAACTAGCTGTCGGAAATTGGTTGGTTCCTCAGTTTAGGGACTAAGACAACGAACGCGGTCATGTAGCCTCTTGTACTTAGGGTGTGTGTAGAATTTGTCTGATAACCGGTGTTAATTGTGATGGCTGTATTAGTGTTTGTGTTATCTGCAATTCAGGTAAGGACTGCAGACAATCAATTTCAAGTAGTTCCTAATTTTGCTACCACCTAGCTACGAACTTAGCTACTAGATGCCACCGCAACCAGCACCTGGTGGCGAACATTGGAACTTAATAGAGCGCTAATCAAATCTAACCTACTAATTTAGCTTCACACAATTGTAGTTAGTGGAAGGTTCTTTTATTTGTCATTAATCTATGACATGGGACCGCCGCGCCGGCTTTACTTCCCCTCCGAAGGAAGGCATACTGAGAGATTTTAACGCTCTTAAAAATCCGACGACTTCGGCCGGGTTTGAACCCGCGATCTTGTGCGTAGAAGCTAATCCCAGTTAAATCCCCAGCCCAAACAAATATCCATGGTAAAACTGTCCACGCTAAACAAAGATACAGGCTATTCTATTTGCTTCACACTACGTATAGCACATAAATTATTTTATCATTACAAATAAAAGAAATACGGGGCTATAATTGAAATGTTAAGAACATACGAGCATGCAGGATTGATAACCAAGAAGTGCAATAGCTGTGCAGTGTTGCCAAATCAAAGGACCCTCACCGTTCATGACAGTCTCTTGAAGGGCGTACTTTGTCTTGTATTAATCCAATGTGGGTTTGTAGATTTCCTTCTTTCCAATATTATCTTCTCTATGACCAAGATCGCGGGTTCAAACCCGGCCAAAGTCGTCGGATTTTTAAGAGCGTTAAAATCCCTCAGTATGCCTTCCTTCGGAGGGGAAGTACTGTAAAGCCGGCGGTCCCATGTCATATATTTATGGCATGTTAAAGAACCTTCCACTAATTACACCTGTGTAATTTCTTAAGAGTGTTAAAAATTCCTCAGTCCGCCTTCCTTCGGAGGGGAAGTAAATCCGACGGGCCCACAAACTACAATATTGTGTGAAGCTAAATTCGTAGGTTACATTTGATTAACACTCTATTAAGTTCCAACGTTCGCCGCCAGGTGCCAGTTGCGGGGGCATCTAGTAGCCAAGTTCACAGCTAGGTGTCGTTGACGGTAGCATTTGGTAGCAACAGTAGGAACAACTTGAAATTGATCGTATGCAGTCCTAACATGAATTAAAAACAGATAGCACACACTAATACAACCATCACAATTATCACCGGTTATCAGACAGATTCTACACACACATACAAAGTACACGGGGCTACATGACCGCGTTGTCGCAGCCTCTAAACTGAGGAACCAACCAATATTGTCTTCGTCTGCCAACTCACTTTCTCGTTTCTCTATGTCTTTAATGAGAGATATGTCTCCAATGATCAAGGTTTCCGAGGCATATAGTGCTTCAGGTTTGATTACTGATACTGATGTTGATTACTAATATTTCCAAGATTTGAAGTTTCACTTTGTTAATATATAAAATCTAAATAACCTAAAAATATCAGCGCGATAATTATTATAGCATGCTTTATTTTAGTCAGCAATTTTTCAGGTTTAAACTAATGATCGTCACTATTAAAGTAGGCCAAATGCTGTGTGCGCCATTCCCTGAACTTTCTCTACTGACAAGGAAATGAACAAGAACACGGCAGGCTTTTGTTCAACCTAATACTTCCTAATTGAAGGCACCTGCTATTCCGCGTATTTCACACTTACATAACATGATATAGCGTTTAAATTGAATCCACACTGTACTTCCTCAACAACGAGGCTTCCAATTCTCAGAAAGAATCTGCTCACTTCACTAGAAACTAAGGAAGCTTTTAGACAATATAAGGCCCTTAATATTGTAGCTTTCCAATTACTGGAAATAAATTACATGTGATTACGATTTATATACGGAGGTCGAGTCATAACTCATGGCAACTTTTTTTTTTCTCGCGAACATTAGACAACACGGAAAATCTACGATATGCATTTGGAAACGTACGGTATGTACTTGCGTAGGATGCCACTAGATGGTGTATGTAAACAACAGTGTGGGTCTGAGCATGCCCCCAAGTTCAGTGTGTGAGTGAGAGCGTCACACAATGGAAGTCAATGCAGTGCAGAGCTGCGGGAAGCATTAGGTGTGCATGCCATGCCCTATAGAACAGTAGCCAGGTGGGTGGAGACGTTCAAACGGGGTAGCGTATCAACTGCCAATTTACCTCGCCCAGGCCGTCCAGTGTCCATGGACAATGATGTACGGATAATGGTGATCGATCAGTGTTTACAGGTGGAGAGGCGCTGGACTAGAGCGGAATTGCAAGAACATACAGCAATACCAGCGGCAACAATACGGCGCATTTTACACAAGGACCTACAGATGCGTAAAATTTGTGCAAAGTGGGTGCCACATCACTTAGCGGAGGTACAGAAGTGGACTCGTTACGAAACGTGTCGCATCAATCTAGAGAGGTTTCAGCAAGAATGACAAGTCATGTTGAATCGCATTATTGCAGTCGATGAAACATGGGCACGTGCTTATGAACCTCAACTGAAGAGACAGTCAAGTGAATGGCGTCGTCAGGGGTCACCACGGAGACACAAGGTTCAACAAAATCCGTCGCCAAATAAGGTTATGGTCATCCTGGCATACGAAGTTCAAGGTGTTCTTGTGTGTCATCCAGTGCGTGAGGGGGCACACTGTCAATGCAGTGTGTCACAATTCCTTTTTGTTGTACCAATTGCGCCGTGCAGTGCGAACCAAACGTCCTGATCGTTTCGACGACGCCATAATCCTACACGATAACGCGACAGCTCACACAGTAGCCATCGTTCAGCGTCGCTTACAACGGTGGGGATGGAGGTTCTTCCACAGCCGTCTTATTCGCCGGATCTGAGCCTATGTGACTATGATCTAATACCCAAAGTCAAGCAGCCACTACGTGGACGACGGTTTGCTAACTAAGACATCGTAACAGCATTTCGGAGGGAGGCGTTACACCTTAGCAATACACATGCAGCGAATGGTATTCAACGCCTGCTCCACCGCTGGCAACGCACAGTAGAAACCTTGGGTGATTATTTCGAAGGTCTGTAACCAGTGACCTGCCCTTTGTACGTAGTCTTGTGTATTTGCTGTCTATACCATAATAAAACAATGTTTACCAATGGCCTGTGTTCTGTCACTTACCTACGAGCATCTCCTGACGTCAGAATTCATCTTCAGGCACTATGCATACGTACATGCCCTATATTTCCAAATGCATATCGTAGATTTTCCGTGTTGTCTCCTGTTCGCGAGAGAAAAAAATACAGTCAGTCTGAAAGACTAGACGTTATATAATTTCAAATGACACATGCTACAAATGCTACACATGTTAGAAAGGCTCAGGAGGGCTTCGCGCTTAGCTCGAAGCTCCAGGACTCTTTCTACAGACCCCATTACCTATTAACTTAGGCTTCCCGCGCGGGCACCACTTTAAGGGTCACCCTGTATTTGAGTCCGACATCTTTTACAACTATTTAAGGGTCACCCATTATTTGAATCTAATATCTTGCAAAACTCTTTAAGGGTCACCCTGTATTTGATTGAATCAAACATACTGTACACCTCGTTAAGTGTCACCCTGTATTTTCCTCTGACACCCTGCACACCTCTTTAGGAGGCACCCTGTATTCATATCTGGCATCTTGTATATCTCTTTAGAAGTCACCCTGTATTCTTGTGTGACATCTTGTACACCTCTTTAGGAGTCACCCTGCATTCTTGTCTAACATCTTGTGAACCTCTTTAGGAGTCACCCTGTATTCTTCTCTGCCATCTTGTACACCTCTTTAAGAGTCACCTTGTATTCTTATCTGGCATCATGTATATCTCTTTACTAGTCACCCTGTATTCTTATCTGGCATCTTGTACTGTATTTTGCTCTGACATCCTGCACACCTCTTTAGGAGGCACCCTGTATTCTTATCTGGCATCTTGTATATCTCTTTAGGAGTCACCCTGTATTCTTGTGTGACATCTTGTACACCTCTTTATGAGTCACCCTGTATTCTTGTCTGACCTCTTGTGAAGCTCTTTAGGAGTCACCCTGTATTTTTCTCTACCATCATGTACGCCTCTTTAGGAGGCACCCTGTATTCTTATCTGGCGTCTTGTATATCTCTTTAGTAGTCACCCTGTATTCTTATCTGGCATCTTGTACACCTCTTTAGGAGTCGCCCTGTATTATTTTCGCTTCGCTCGAAGCCCCAGGTCGCTCGACGTCCCAGGACTCTTTCAACAGACTCCATTAACCATTAACTTAGGCTTCCCGCGTGGCTGCATGACGTCACGCACTCACCGTCCTTTACCCATTAACTTAGACTTCCCGCGCGGCTGCATTACGTCACAGTCTCCGTCTCCGTAACGCAACCGTCTCAGTCCCGCGTAACGTTAGACCCAAAGCATAACGACGAAGTCGACAAGATCATTTAAAATGATAAAAATAGTTGCCATGACTTATGACTCGACCCTCGTTTATATTGTAACGGACTATTGAAGAAAAAGAAGTCATTCATTACACGTTTCACTCGTCAAGCGAGCATCATCAGATCCATATATGCAAGACAAATAGCTCTACAAAACACTAACAAATCAAACCGATATTTGGTTGAATCAACTCTCAGCCATAGGTTGATGATGATTGTTGTCTTAAGGGGCGGAAGAGCGAGGTCATCTGCCCCTAGCCATAGGTCGCCCAATTGAGTTTTGGTTCAGCTGCTAGGTGGCAGTGCAAACAGAACGTTATCCCCTAAAAGATTTCAACTCAAAGATACACACCAGATAGCTGGGGCCATACTACAATTATTATTATCATCCACCTCGTTGCGTAGTGGCTAGCATTTTTGGCTGTCACCGCGGAGACCCAGGTTCGATTCCTACCTAAACCGTCGTGCAAGTGGTTTTCCGTGGTTTCCCACTTCTACAGTACCAGGCAAATGCCGGGACGGCCTCCTTCTTCTTAATACTTACGTCAACAACAAATACACACACTACAACAGCCACCACAGTACCACACGTTATCAGACAAATTCTACACACACTACAACAGCCACCACAATAACACACTCTATCGGACAAATTCTACACACACCCAAGTACACTGGCCTAAATAGACCATGTTATTCATAAAGAAACCAACAACCATCAAGATGGAACTGAGATATTGAGGCTCAAAGTTAATTCATAAAGGAACCAACAACCATCAAGATGGAACTGAGATATTGAGGCTCAAAGTTAACCTTAGATATGTAATTCCTATTGTTGTTGTTGTTGTTGTTGTTTGAGTCTTCAGTCCTTCGATTGGTTTGATGCAACCCTCCATGCTCCCTGTCCTACATATTTACGTCGAGGGGGATATACATGTATTTTACTTTATTACTACATACTACGCTCTTCTGAGCGGGATCTCTTGGTAAATAATGCGAGTCTAACCACCTGGATAATGGGATCTGTATCTTCCAGGGCATTTTTAGCCTATTTTCAATTTTGAAAAAAAAAATAGGCTTATGAGATCACCTTTTGTCCGTGTGTGTGTGTGTGTGTGTGTGTGTGTGTGTGTGTGTCCTAATAACTTCTAAATGGCTGGAGTGATTTCAATGAAACTCGGTAAGTTCATAGCACTATTTCGGACGACCCGATCGTGCTCTTCAAATTTCGTTACGTCTCACCAATCCAACATGCGGCTGTGCGAAATATTTCACCAGCATTCAATATCTCCGAAACCATTCCCGATATCACCCTGGAATTTATTACGGTGATAAAGGGTACAACTAGAAGTTCACCTATGTGACTCTTGAAAAACTGGTAACTACAAAACCAACATGGCGGCCACGCGAATTCGCGACTTTTAAATAGACGTTTCTCGAAATTTAACCAACCAAACGCAATACAACTTGGTACAGTATATGTTTATACACATTGTAATGCACCGACAACTAACTTCGTTCAATTGTTTACATAGCCTAACCACAAGATGGCGGATGTGGGAAATATTTCACCGGCATTCTATATCTCTGAAACTATTAGCGGTATCACCCTGAAATTTTGTACGGAGATAAAGGGCACTAATGGAAGTTCATCTATAAACTTTCAAAGACCGGTTAACTACAAAACGAACATGGCAGCCAAGTGATTTTGAAAATTTTAAATAGACCTTTCTCGCGATTTAATGTTCCAAACGCAATGAAATCTGGTACAGGAAATGTTTATACGCATTGTAATGCACTGGTATTTAATTTAGTTCAATTGTTTACATAACCTCAAGATGGCGGCTGTGCGAATTTTAAAATTAAGTTTTTATTTCTTGTGTCGTAATCATGCGATCGAAATGAAAGTTTGAATAATGAACCTACGCAATAATTTTCATTTAGTGGTACATGACTCTATGGCCTATACATTTATCAATCCAACATGGCGGCCATCCGAAATATTTAGACGGCTCTGAATATCTACGAATCTATTATAGCAATCAAACTGAATTTTTGTATGTTGATAGTGACAGTTAACATAAGTAGGATATATGAAAATAGGCTGTATAGTTCTTCACGGAACTACTTGTTTTTACATCAATGTGAACCAACCCTTGTTTCTTTTGGTAGCTTATCTTTACAATATTTTCCCCTTTTATATGAAACACTATTAGACTGTTAAAATCTTAATCATTTTAGAACAGATCTCTCTATTCTCCAACTTCATCTTCAATTCGTGATATGATTTTGTGTTCATGTCTGTCATTGACTGTGTGATGTATGCAAGTGGTGGTCTACCTCTTGTGTTTTTCCCTTCTAACATACCTTCGATGACTCTTGCTAGCAGGCTATTATGTCTGAGAATATGTCCCAACATATTTGCTCTTCTTGTTTTTCGACTCTTCAGAAAACTTCTACTTTCTCCTGCTCTTCTGAATACCTCTTCATTTGTCATAATGTTCTATCCAAATCATCTTAAGATTCTTCTCCAGCACCAAGCCTCAAAAGCCATCAACTTCTTCTCTTCTGACTTCCCTATTGACCAGGTCTCACTACTATACAAAGCCACACTCCACACGTACGTCTTCAGCAGTCTTTTCCTTATTTTTAGGCCTATACTTCTGGATGTGAAGAGATTCTTCTTTCTATGAAAGGCGTTCTTTGCCTGAATAATTCTACTCCACATTTCTCGTTTGCTGGTTCAATCATACGTTATCAAGCTTCCCAGATACTTATAATCATTCACATGTTGTATTCTATCATTCTCGATATACTGTAAATTACTGGTGCTCTTCTATGATCTAGAACAGATAAAACCCAATAATATAGAAAAAGCACTACAAACATCCGATGCAAGGCACTTGGTTCTGTTAGGCGGCTTCGGAGCCGTAGTAGGTAGCATGCTGAGCTTCTATGCCCAAGGTCACGGGTTCAAACCCGGCCGAAGTTGTCGGATTTTTTTAAGAGCGTTAAAATCCCTCAGTATGTCCTCCTCCGGAGGGGAAGTAAAGCCGGCGGGTATGTCATAGATTTATGGCATGAAAAACAACCTTCCACTACTAACTACACTTGTTTGAATCCAAAATGTTTAGGTTAGAATTCATAACGTTCTATTACTTCCAACGTACGCCGCCAGGTGCTGACTGCGATGCCATCAAGTAGCCAAGTCCGCAAGCTAGGTGTCGTGGACGGTAGAATTTGGTAGCAAAAGTAGGAACTACTTGAAATTATTGTCTGCAGTCCTTACTTGAATTAAAACAGATAACACACACTAATAAAGCCATCACAATAAACACCGGTTATCAGACAGATTCCACACACACCCAAAGTACACGGGACTACATGACCGTGTTGTCGCAGCCCCTAAACTAAGGAACCAAGCAACCAACCATTGGTTCTGTTATGCGTTTCCTCCAATAGATGGTAGTTATAACCTAATTTCTGTAACCTTGCGCCGGTTGATTCCTTTATGCATAAAATGGTCCAAATAACAACGAAGTCCAAGCTCCTCAAATGAAACAACGACCGTTTGGTTTTCTTTTTTGGGTTTAAATTTATTTTCATAAGGAGTTCTTTCTTCAAGACTTGGTTGGTTGGTTCCTCAGTTTATGGACGCGACAACGCGGTCATGTAGCCCCGTGTACTTTGGGTGTGTATAGAATCTGTCTGATAACCGGTGTTAATTGTGATGGCTGTATTAGTGTGTGTTATCTGTTTTTAATTCAAGTAAGGACTGCATACATCGAATTTTCAAGTAGTTCCTACTTTCGCCACCAAACGCCACCATCAACGATTACTAGTTCAGAACTTGGTTACTAGACGCCACCGTAGTTGGCCCTTGGCAACGAACGTAGGGACCTAAGAGCGTTGTTTACATTCTTAACCTATACAATTTAGCTTCACACAGTTGTAATTAGTGGAAGGTTCTTTATCATTCCATAAATCTATGACAAGGGACCGCCGGCTTTACTTCCCCTCCGAAGGAAGGCATACTGAGGAATTTGTAACGCTCTTTAAAAATCCGACGGCTTCGGCCGAGTTTGAACCCGCTATCTTGGGCATAGAAGCTCAGCAAGCTACCAACTACGCCACCGAAGCCCCCTTTCTTCAAGACTGTATCAACCACACCTCGGGGTAGATGAACATGCTGTTACGCGACTTAAAACAAAAAAAAGAAGTTCCGTGACGAACTAAAGAGCCTACTTTTCTTAAAATTTAAGATTCATGCCAATGATTAACCTATATGGATCTATCTAGAATAATGACGAAATTAAGTTGGTAATATCGAAATTCCTAATTAGTTCGAAATACTGTATAACTGGCATAATGTAGCCTAAGAGAATATAATAATAATAATAATAATAATAATGTTATTGGTTTTACGTCCCTTTTAACTACCCTGGCTTTTAGAGACGCCGGGGTGCCGGAATTTTGCCCCGAAGGGGATCTTTAACGTGCCAGTAAAGGTACTGACACGGCTCCCTCGCATTTACGCACCCTCAAATGCCAGCTGACTGCGCCAGGTTTCGAACCTGCAACCTCGGGCTCAGCAAGCGAGAACGTTACCCCTGAGCCACACAGCCAGACTAGCCTAATAGAGAACTACAGTTGGCAGCCCTGGTGACTGAATATATTCTTAGTTCCATCTCTTAAGGTACAGAATACAAAATTTGGTTGAAGTCCAATGGATAGCATGGACGTTACATGCAGTTAAACATTGGATCTAACAGCGCGCGTAAAATCATGTTGGCAACAATGACATACATGTATTGGTCAGAAATAATCTGAAATAATATGATCTAATGTTGTGTCAATTTTCAATGAAATCCATTAGTTAGTATAGAAGTTACATGCATTTTCAAATTGGACCTATCAGCAGGCTTAGAACCATGTTGGCAGCACTGGCGTAGGCCTATATTAGTTACTCCAAATTAATCTAGAAAGCCAGGTACTATACGTAAGCAAAGTTTAGAGCTATTGGCTTGCATATTTTCTGATATATTGATATTAGGGTAACAAAAATAGAGACAGTATTTATTAACAGTTGGCAGCCCTGGTTACTCTTAAGAATCGGCATAGTCATATCTGTTATGGTACACTTAGCACACACGAAATTTGGTTGAAATCCAAATGATAGTAGAGAAGTTACATGTATTTTAAGTTGGACCTCTCAGCAGGCTTAGAATCATGTTGGTAGCACTGACGTATATAGTTACTCCAAATTAATATAGAATGTCTGGTACTATATGTGTGCATAGTTTAAAGCTGTCGGCTTGCATACTTTCTGATATATGGGCATTTGGATAAAAATAAATGAGAGCATCTATTAACAGTTGGCAGCCCTGGTGACTCTTAAGAATACGCTCAGTCATATCTGTTATGTACGCATAGCACGTACGAAATTTGGTTGAATTTCAATTGATAGTGTAGAATTGATATGCATTTAAAAATTGGACCTATCAGCAGGCTTTTAATCATTTTGGCAACATTGCCATGTATGACCTCCTGGAAATTAATCTGCAATATTATTATCTATACGTGTGCCAATTTTGAAATAGCTCCCATTCATACCTTCCAAGATACCCAACATGGAGCTCAAATTTCAATTAACAATTTTTCAGCAGTTGGTAGCACTGACATCATTTTCAAATATGGCCGTGACATATTCAGGTATAGATCTTTACTCCTACCAAATTTTGTTTCGACTGCTGCAGCCGTATAGGAGTTGATAGGGGACACACACACAGCCAGACAGACAGACAGACAGACAGACAGAAGGACAGACAGACACACATTTGCCCGATCTCATAAGTCTACTTTTACCTCATTTTTGCAAAATGTGAAAAGTAGGCTAAAAACCTAACATTATGGAGCTTGAAGCCATTTTCAGTGTTGTCTTAGTAAACAAAGTTTTTCAGTCGGTCAACACGATTATTCCCAATTGTGATGGGTTATTCCCTAATCCTAAAAAAATTCCATGAGATTAATAAATACACTTGGATGACCAGTTTCGAACGTCAAGTGATCACCATCAAATCCATTGCACTTAGGCAATAAAATCTATGTCTGAGAGTATAGGAGAAAGTATTTACAATATGTGCACTTATTTAGTTGACTTCGTTGTTCCGCCACTTAAAATAACAATAACTAATTATTAAGTTAGTTGAAGTATTAGTTAAGATAATTCAACTCGTCAATATTAGTTGAGAGCAAATAGTGACGACGATAACTGCTCTCACCAGGACAGCGCAAGACTCAATCAGATAAGTAGCCTGTACGATACAATCTGAACTGACCACTTAACTACAATCACATATTCACTTCAAACATCCAAATTTTGGATGTCAATCACCACTTCCTGTATTTCAACAAAACATCACATCTAGACTATAACTAACAAATATTGACGAGTTGAATTATCTAAACTAATACTTCAAGTAAATAAGTGTACATATTGTAAATACCTTCACCCAGGGCTAGATTTGTGACGGTACGCTCCGGTACGCCGTACCGAAATCTCTGATCGGGGGAAAAGTCGAATATATAACATAATTTTTAGAACTGGGGAACGTTAGTTGTAATTCAAGGTCAACTTGGTCTTTGACTGGATAATTATTTCAGAAAACTGTAAAGATAAAATTATAGAACAAGAAATAAAAGATTGTTGGTTACTTGTGTGGATTTTCAAACCGAATGTATTTTTTTTAAATTACGTAAAAAAATTAAACTGATATAATGTACATTGTTTAAATGGTAGCCTAGTTGGCCTACATTAAAATGTAATATGGTAAGAAAAATGTTGCTACAGCAGTCTCAATTTAATTTAAAATTGCAATCAAAATTAGATTGCTATTTTGTCCGCTGATTACTTTTTAAAGATGATCAGAAAAGCGTAAAAATATCTATATTTTCATATTCTGAAAAGACCCCCCTCACCCCCTTCCCACCACCACCACCTGGTAGCCCACAGTACCGAAACCTCATTTTTACAAATCAAGCACTGCCTTCATCCATACTCTCAGACATAGATTTTATAGCCTGAGTGTAATGGATCTTATTATGATGATCGCTTGACGATCGAAACTGGTCATCCAATTGTATTTATTAATCTTACATTTTTTTCTTTCTTTCAGAATTAGGGAATAACCCATCATAATTGGGTACAATCGTGTTGAACGACTGAAAAATATTCAACTTCGTCCAATAACTAACAACTGTAACTGAGTCAATACCGTTTAGAGACCCATTCAAAACCTCTAGCTAGAGCATCGTCTAACAAGACAATATCATCAGTAAATCTCCGAGTTGAAATACGCATAATTTCACCTGGATAAAATAATTCAAATCATGCTAGGTCTAGCTTCATATGATAACGCTGATTGAGGCGCGCATTGCCGTGGCCTTCTGACGTTATCAGACCATATAACGCAGTTATGAGTTATGAAACGACCAACGATTAAATTCAATCTTCCCATTGAAAACTACTTGAGAAGAGTTACTCTCCGCCAATAATAATAATTATTCAGCCAGCAGGGTTAAACCAGGAAGCTAACAAAGAAAGAACTGCTAAATTGCATAGGGCTTACAAAATCACATGGAACAGATACAACAAAAGATGTAGGCTATCTCAAAGAAAGTAAAGTTAGGACACTACAACACGGTAATCAAACCAGAGGCACTGTATGCATCCGAAACACTGGGCAGGGTGCATTTATTTATTTATTTATTTATCGTATGGCTTTTAGTGCCGGGAGTGTCCGAGGACATGTTCGGTTCGCCTGAGTCTGTAGCTGTGCAGGTCACAAATGAAGAGCATCGAGAAACAAGGGAGGAAAATTCTCAGAAAAATCCTAGGACCAAAGTTCGAAAATGGAATTTGGATGAAAGAGAAACCACAGGAAATGTTTCAATCCGCGGAAAAAAAAATCACAAATACTATCAGAAAACGACGATTAAAATTCTACGGCCACCTTCACAGAATGGATAACGACAGGCTGACAAAGAGAATTCTAAATCTAGCGCTAACCCTGAAATCCGCAACAATTGGTTAACATAAATACATGAAGTGTTACAAAAGAAATGGGTATTGCTGAGAAAACCATTCCAGATAGAGTAAAATTTAGAAGCCTAGTAAACAAACATAAATTTGCAAAGCAACCTAAAAGGAAAATAACAGGCTGGACAGAAGCACGCATAAAGGAACACAGTGAACGAATGAAGAGATATTGGGAATAAAAGAAGGAGCATTGTGCAAAATAAGTTCATAAAGGAACACAGTGAACGAATGAAGAGATATTGGGAATAAAAGAAGGAGCATTGTGCAAAATAAGTTCAGGCGCGCTCCGTAGTTGGGTAAAACTATTTAAAAAATAATAACAATAATAATAATAAATCTCCTGTACTGATTACATGAAAAGACTCAACAAAGTAGCCAAAATTGTGCACTTAGCCTATACCTTGCTCAAAACTACTTATTGTCCAACAAAAACTTTTCCTTAGACTACTATCAGTATGTTCCTGAGGCCGTTTTGAAAAATCCTACCTACAAGTTGTTATGGGACGGGTCAGTTATTACTGATAAAAACACACGTTCCATTTATTTATTTATTCATTTTTTATTTAGCGTATGACTTTTAGTGCCGGGAGTGTCCGAGGACATGTTCGGCTCGCCAGAGTTTGTAGCTACTTCTATGCGGACACCTATGGGGTTAGCTACAAGTACCATCGCGTGTGGATGAGATGAAATGAATGAAGATGAATGAGCAAGTTCAATTTCAAGTAGTTCTAACTTTGGCTACCAGATGCCACTGACGCCTAGTGGCGAACGTTGGAACTTGATAGAGCGTTTCTAACGAAATATAACCTACACATTTGGCTACACACTACCAATTGTAGTAGTAGGTTCTTTTTCATTCCATAAATCTATGACTTGGGCCCGCCGGCGTTACTTCCCCTCCGAAGGAAGGCATACTGAAGGATTTTAACGCTCTTAAAAAATCCAACGACTTCGGCCGGGACTGAACCCGCGATATAAGTCCCATATTGATGCACATTGGAATTTGTCCATAATGCTTATGTATGCTTAGTGTCACGCCTTTTTGTAAAAAATCTGATGATGATCGCTTGACGATCGAAACTGGTCATCCAAGTGTATTTATTAAACTCATGTATTTTTTTTTTCAGGAATTAGGGAACCACCCATTAAAATGATGTTGACCGACTGAAAAACATTAAATTTCGATTGCAAAGGCAACACTGAAAAATAGCTTCCAACTCGAAATTATTATTATTATTAATCAAGGGCTTTGAACAACCGCCACATATATGGAAGACCATTAATCGCATCCTTACATGACATTGAGTTTGTGCATACAACCTGCATAAATGGGGAAAGCGGTCAAACCCCTGCAGTAATTGTGGTTCATCGAATCAGACCATCAGGCACATTGTGGAAG
The DNA here is from genome assembly GCA_946902985.2 of Meconema thalassinum. Classification (NCBI taxonomy): domain Eukaryota; kingdom Metazoa; phylum Arthropoda; class Insecta; order Orthoptera; family Tettigoniidae; genus Meconema; species Meconema thalassinum. The sequence continues at coordinate 201,140,568 of OX336395.1, forward strand.
ACTGCAAAATAAGAGCATATCTGGGTCACCCTATCGACTATTTCAGTGCTACGCCATATAGTCTGGACTGGATAAATAGACTGGACATAAGGTTATAGGTCGATATCGGTGCTTGTATGTACTTTATTATTATTATTATTATTATTATTTTGTTGTTGTTGTTGTTGTTGTTGTTGTTGTTATCATTCTATTTGAGCCTCCGTGGCTTAGGCGGCAGCACGCCGGCCTCTCACCGCTGGGTCCGTGGTTCAAATCCCGGTCATTCCATGTTAGATCTGTGCTGGACAAAACGGAGGCAGACAGGTTTTTCTCGGGATACTCCGGTTTTCTCTGTCAAAATTTCATTCCAGCAACACTCTCCACTATCATTTCAATTGTCATTAATTTAATCATTGCCCCAAACGAGTGCGACAGGCTTCGGCAGCCGGCACAATTCATATCCTCGGCGCTTGATGGGGGCTTCATTCATTCCATTCCTGACTCGGTCGGTCGACTGGAAGCAGGCTGTGGATTTTTCATCATTGTGTTTTATGTGTAATGCCATACGATAAATAAATAATAAATAATAAAAAATAAATAATCATCCCAAGGGTTGACCCTGACGGTAAGCAATCAACACACTCATTAGTCCCCCCTCTCCCCCTGTATGCGCCTAATTAGTACACTATTGTTGTAAAAATGATTATGTAAGACCGGGTGTTACAAATTGCGCAAGATTCTCTTATGCAAACAATTTAGCACGGGAAATGTAATTGGGCTAAAGCAATGTCAACACTGACAAGGAATGCTCATCGTGACAGTGGCATAGAAAACAAGTCCTGTTTGGCACGAGAGTATTTAATTAGTTTGCTAACGGCAAACGCACCGCAAACCCGCTTCTTGCTTCAAGAGATTCTCTTGCGTGCAAGAAGAGTGACAGACCTGGAGGGCCTCCTCTGTGTGGGCTGGTTGAGCAAAGGCGCCAACTTAACCCTCCGTTAGGCCCCGTTCATACCAAGGGCCGTTTTCACCAACTCTTCACTAACAATTATTTCGTTAATTCCCATTTAACTTAAACACGAGATTTAATGCGTGATTATATTCGATGCATTTCACGAGGCCATTCGGGTTCGCAATTACTTAAGTAAGATTTACGGCTCTCGCGCATGCGTAGACTCGGTTTAATCTTGATGAGCATGGCGGACAGAACACGAAGCGTCTATAGTAGGTCTCTACCTTAAAAGACAGTACGCATTAAATGGAGCGCGCTGATGCCAGATCTGCTGCATATACCAAGTTCTGCAAGGCCGGGCACATGATGTAACATAACTCGTATACAGGCGTGTTTTTACGCAAAACTCGGGAAATTTCCAAAATAGTTGTTTGTTGTATATAACTGTACCTCATGCCTTGAAGCGAACGACGATACAATATTTAGATATGATACACCGAAGTTCGAAGCCTCCGTGGCTTAGGCGGCAGCGCGCCGGCCTCTCACCGCTGGGTCCGTGGTTCAAATCCCGGTCACTCCATGTGAGATCTGTGCTGGACAAAACGGAGGCAGACAGGTTTTTCTCCGGGTACTCCGGTTTTCCCTGTCACAATTTCATTCCAGCAACACTCTCCACTATCATTTCATTTCATCTGTCATTCATTTAATCATTGCCCCAGAGGAGTGCGTCAGGCCTCGGCAGCCGGCACAGTTCATATCCTCGCCGCTAGATGGGGGCTTCATTCATTCCATTCCTGACCCGGTCGGAGACTGGAAGCAGGCTGTGGATTTTCATTTACACCGAAGTTCAGAGCGCGATTTTAATGCACACATTATAATAATTTATAATTTTCAATTATTCATGAATATGATAATATGTATGTTTCAAGGATGTTCATGCGCTTGCCCTTGTTAAGCACAACTGGTCTAGAATTATAAGGGAGGCAGTTGAAATTCGTAAAAATCCCAATAATTTTAACAGAGACACTGGATATCAGCTAAGTGACACTTGGCTACCAGTTATTAAGGATCTAGGGAGATAGTTCCTCTCAGTCTCTCTGTTCTTCACATATTTAAAATTGTACATTTTTCCCTCTAGGGCTCAGAGCCTGGATTTGATCTCCTTTGTTCGTCACTGGAGGAGTTTCCATGTGTTTTTTCGCCGTTGACTGTATGACGTTAGGTATCGTTCAGATACACTTCCCTTTTATTTTGTTTCCTTATATCCATCTACCCCCCCCCCTCCCTCCCCCCTCCTCATTCTTCGAGGAGTTTCTATATTTTCACACCGCCCCCTTCACCTTCTCGTTACTAACTTCTCTGTCCGCCGTTCCACCATGGTCCATGCAGTAATTTCTGGTAGCTGCTCTCTGGTGACGAACAGAGGAATTTATCTATATTTTTTGTAATCTCATTGATATACTTTCTTTGGCCACATTGTTTATTTCCATTGAAAAAGGAGGCAAGGTTTCTCCGAAACGTATGGTTTAAATTTAAAATACACACGGCATTAGCCCAAAAGATGAATTATTTATATAATGATAATATTATAACATGTTATAATATTACATTTTCTCGAATATCATAGGTTATAATAAATTATAATATGACATTTAATAATAATAATAATGATTATAATAAAATAATAATAATAATATATATAACGTTAACTCTGCACCATTAACGAACCCTTGTTCATTCCCGGGACGAACAAAGGCGAACTACTTCGAGGATGGCTGAGGTAGGAATCGAACTCGCCTCTTATCAGTTTTGTCTCATGGAGTTGAGTACACCCCGTTCCAGCCCTCAGACCAGAATTAAATTTCTTGGCAGAGCCGGGATTCAAACCCGGGCCTCCACGGTGACTGCACAGTGACAGCCAAGAATGCTAGCCACTACGCAACGAGGCGGACAATTTATAAAGAACACAAGCTCCATTTCATTTCACAGTTTAACTTCACACCATCACTTGCCCTCCTTCAAACGCAGTCGAGCAGATAGCCTACGGACCACATTAGTAAACAAACTTTCGGTGTGTCAGCGCTGGGCGGGAGGTGGACGCCAAGTGCTATAACTTATGAATGCTATCTGATATCGAGCTCGGGTTTGTTTTAAAAATTATTTCAGACATTAATGAACATTCTTTCTCCCTTAGTCACCAACGTAAAGTCAACAGCAAAAATGTTTCTCGCTATGTAAATTTTGTGTGACACAATCCTAGATTTTTCAAGTAACATTTAAGAAAAAAAATCATAACTTTCTTATTAAGAAAATAATCACTGCCCTGAGATATAGGATATCTTCTACCAACATCAGGCAATCTAAAAATAAATTCTTGATATGTTGCGATTATTAGTTCATTATCTATGGCGTGATAAGTTTTATATCCGCAAAAATATAGATTCGCGCTAAAATATCGTAATTGTGAAAATTGGGTCATGTGTTAATTATTTATAAATTTCATTTTTACATCATCATAAAGAGCGGAAAATTATCTATATGACCACGCAAACATTTTCTTAGATTTGTCACTTTCAATTATTGGGAAATGGCAACATCGCCGGCGTAGAAGAGGATGAAGCTAATTGCAGGACATAGGAGTGCGAGTGAGAGGCAAATACTACATTTAATTCCATACTGTCTTTTAAGGTAGAGACGCACTATAGCACTGATGATGATTTGCGATGCTTCCTTGAGATTTTCTGGAACATGATTATAAAGGAAGGGAAATACATAAGGCCTTATTCGTGGCTAAAGCTTAAAATGATATGAACAAAGAATTTAGGAGAACTTGCAGTTGTGTGAATAGATAGCTTAATAGGACGCTTTCATCTAGTTGTCTTCGTAGCGTAAGCGGTAGCGTTGCGAACGTTGAATTTATTATGCAGCGCAGGAAGGAGTTCGAATCCCACTTCGGATATACTTTTTTTATTTCCGTATTCGTCTTTCTTGGTATTAAAACTTGGTAATGTGTGTGATCTTCTATAATTTCATTGTCATAAACATATTTTATATTCATATGGATGAAAGTTCGTGAGAAATTCGCAAACAAACCACCATTTTGAGATGCGCAAGGCTCAGTACATCTGTTTCCCGCACCTTTAAAGATGCTTTGGAGAGTTGAGTGGCCAGATTTGGCCATTTAACGTAATTCCTTGTCAGTGGTAAGTTAACGAGCATTTCTGTTTGGTGAAATACCCGTGCAAAGTTAAATAAACCTTAATGATGAATTTAGAGATAATTTACGTTTGTGAAAACGGCCCTAGGGCGATATAAGATGAGCGATATGTCGTAAGGAATATATTGCGACGATCTATTGCTAAGAAGGTTCAGACAGCAGGCGATAAATCGGCGCGACCTGGCGATAAAAACTTGGTGGGAACACAATTCTCACTACTTCAGTTACAAATCTGAGCTCAAGTGAGGAAGACATTGTAGTGGCGTAGTTGGTAGAATGCTGAGTTTCTATGTCCAAGATAGCGGGTTCAAACCCGGCCAAAGTCGTCGGATTTTTAAGAGCGTTAAAAATCCCTCAGTATGCCTTCTTTCAGAGGGGAAGCACTGTAAAGCCGGCGGTCCCATGTCATATATTTATGGCATGTTACAGAACATTCCACTAATTACACCTGTGTGAAGCTAAATGGTAGGTTAAGTTTAAAACAACGCTCTTAGGTTCCTACGTTCGTCGCCGCCAGGAGCCGACTGCGGTGGCGTCTAGTAGCCAAGTTCTGAACTAGTAGTCGTTGACAGTGGCGTTTGGGGCAAAATTAGGAACTATTTGAAAAATTCAAAGTCTGCAGTCCTTACTTGAATTAATAAAACCGATAACACACACTAATACAGTCTTCACATTTAACACCGGTTATCAGACAGATTCTATACACACCCAAAGTACACGGGACTACATGACCGCGTTGTCGCAGTCCCTAAACTGAGGAACCAACCAACCAGTGGCTTATTGGTTCAGGCGTAGGATGAGGAGAAGAATAAGGAAATACTGGGTGCAACCCTACAATCTCACCAACGTGACGTTGTTTCTCGAGAGCTGTCTCAACATGAATCAAAATTCAGGGAGCTCTATCGAATGAATCCTGAAAAGCCTCGTGTTACAAGGAATTAATTAAAAGAATTACAGAATTGTTTTCTCTTCTTCCCGTCATCATGTTTACAGCCCGAACTATCGTACGATACTAATAGTAATCGCTCAAGAGACCAGCAAGCGGTGTTTCGAGAGATATGTCACTTGCGATATGTTGTGCAATCGCGCGGCTGTGATTTTTTTTATCGCCTCCCTTTACATTTCACGTATCTGTCTGTGCGTGTAGCGTATCGTATATCGCTTACGACATAATCGCCTTGGTATATGAACGGGGCTAAGTCACACTGAGTTTAATTGGCTTTAAACCTTTGCTAACAAATGACACCCTTATTGGCCTCAAATTGACAGGCGAAACGCTACAGGAAGTAGGAGACTTCTGCTACTTAGGAAGCAAAATAACCAGTGATGGACAAAGCAAAGAGGATTCAAAAAGTAGGTTGGCCCAGGCAAGAAAAGCATTTCTAAAGAAAGAAATCTGTCGACATCAAATATAGATTTAGGTATTAGGAAGTCATTTTTGGTTGGTTGGTTCCTTAGTTTAGGGGCTGCGACAACGCTGTCATGTAGCCCCGAGTACTTTGGGTGTGTGTAGAATTTGTCCGACAACCGGTGTTAATTGTGATGGCTGAATTAGTGTGTGTTATCTGTGATTCAGGTAGAAGGACTGCAGACGATCAATTTTTCCAAGTAGTTCCTACTTTTGCTACCAAATGCTACCATCCACGACACCTATCATGCGGACGTGTCAACTAAATGCCATCGCAATCAGCACCTGGCAGCGAACGTTGGAACTAATAGAGCGTTATCAAACTAACCTACAAATTTTAGCTCCTACAAGTGTAGTTAGTGGAAGGTTCTTTTTCATGCCATAAATCTATGACATGGGACCGCCGGCTTTACTTCCCCTCCGAAGGAAGGCATACTGAGGGATTTTTAACGCTCTTAAAAATCCGACGACTTGGGCCGGGTTTGAACCCGCTATCTTGGGCTGAGAAGCTCAGCATGCTACCAACTACGCCACCGAGTTTATTCGGCTTTAAACATTTGCTAACAAATGATACCCTTATTGGCCTCAAATTGACAGGCGAAACGCTACATGAAATAGGAGACTTCTGCTACTATGGAAGCAAAATAACCAGCGATGGACGAAGCAAAGAGGATTCAAAAAAGTAGGTTGACTCATACAAGAAAAGCATTTCTACAGTAAAGAAATCTGTTGACATCAAATAAAGATTTAGGTGGGGTCCATTGTTGCTCACGTCCGTAGGTTTCACCTGAAAGTACCCTACACGTGACCCCTGGGTGGTGCTAAGCGAGCAACAGCGAACAGACGACCGGACATATCTCTCTCCCGGTCAAGGTACAATAATGATCATGGAATATAACCAAAGAACATTCAGAACTTCATCAATTTAAATAGCTGCTTCTGTTTGGCTTTTTAAAGCCACAAGACGCCAAAACTTCAAGTTGGAGGTTATACTTATTGGAGTGCCCTAGTGTGAATTAATGATCTTTAAATACAAATTTAAGCAATATTATGTTTGTTTTGTTGCTTTAAAATGTGTAAAACCAAATTAATAGCATTACTTGGAATACATTGTAAGTTGTTGAAAAAGGGGAAATTCTAAAAAGGTGTGTAAGTTATATTGTGTATACTATTTATGCTGTGGAAAATTACATATTGTATCAGTAAAAGCCATACGCTAAATAAATAATAGATTTAGGTATTAGGAAGTCAATTTTGAAAGCATTTGTCTGGAGTGTGGCGCTCTATGGAAGCGAAACATAACTGCTGGGGCAGCAGAAAAGAGGAGAATTGAAGCGTTTGATATGTGGTCATCATCATCATCTTCATTTTCCCTTTTCCAGTTGACACTGGGTGGGGGCAAATATGGTTCCTCTCCGCTTTGTTCTGTCGTTCCACCATTCCTCTTCCGACACAGTGTTCCAATCCAGGTTCCGTTTCCTAATACTATTCTCCAACGAGTCCATCCAACGCATTCTCGGTCTTCCTCGTCCTCTCTTCCCCGTCATCCGTCGTTCCAGTGCTCGTCTTGGTAGCCTTACTTCATTCATCCGTTTGACATGTTCAAACAATCTCAATCTGTTTTGCTCCAGTTTGTCATTTAGTTTCTGTACTCCCAGTTCTTCCCGTATATCATCATTTCTCACTCTGATGAATGTGGTGTTACAGGAAAATGATGAAGAGCAGATGGGTAGATAGGGTTACAAATGAAGAGCTATTAAGACGAGTGGGAAAGGAGAGATATTTCTGGCGACTGCTAATGAAGAGAGGAGATAGGTTGGTAGGACATATATTAAGATACCCAGGAATAGCAAACATAATTATGGAAGGAAGGGTCGAGGATAAGAACTGTAGGAGTAGACCAAGGTTGGAATATGTTAAACACATTGCCTCGGATGTAGGGTGCGTAAGCTATGTAGAGATGAAACGATTAGCTCAGGACAGGGAAGCATAGAGAGTTGCATCAATCCAGTCAAAAGACTGAAGACTCAAACAACAACAAGGACCGAAATAGTGTAAAAGATCCGATTGTTGTTATTTATTTAGCGTATGGCTTTTAGTGCCGGGAGTTCTATTTGCTGAAGGTCGCTAGAGCATCTGACGTCAAGCAGGTTGTTTTCCAGTGCCAGCAGGACACGGAAGTTTTTATTCCAATCTGGTGTCCAAGGTGATCACTCAATCCGCGTGTAGAAACAAGGACATTTAAGTTAAGCCGCAGCTCACAGTTTCATCATCCCATACGAAAATACAGCTCATAACTTGTATAGAAAGTAGATGTAACATCAGTTGTTGTTGTTGTTGATTCTTTTAGGGGCTTTTCGACATCATGGTCATGTAGCACCATGTACTTGGGTGTACGTGTATGAAGCGGCCGTGATCTTAAGTTACGTACAAGAAGAACAAGTGGAAAACCACTTCCAAGATGGCTCAGGTAGGAACCGAATCCGCCTGTTCTCAGTTATGCCTCACGAGGCTGAATTAACGTTACCTAGAAAGCGGATGATGACCTCAAATGTCTATCAATACTGTCTTTAAAGTTAAAAATAAATATTCTAATAATGATTGTCTTTCTTTTGTTGTTGTTGTTGTTCTTGTTGTTTATTCTTTAGGGGCTTTGCGACATTGAGGCCATGTAGCCCCGTGTACTTGGGAGTGTGTAGAAGTTATCTGATAACCTGTGTCACTGTGATGGCTGTATTAGTGGGTGTAGTTTTAATTTAGATGTGTATTAGGAAGGGAGCGGTCGTGACCTTAATTTTGCAACCATCCCGGCATTCGCCTGGAGTAGAAGTGGGGGAAACCGAAGAAAATCACTTCCAGGATGGCTGAGGTAGATATCGATCCAGCCTCTTCTCTGTTTTACCTCATGAAGCAGAGTGTACTCCGATCCAGCCCTCAGACCAGAATTAAATTTCTTTGCAGAGCCGGGAATCAAACCCGGGCATCCTCGGTGACAGCCAAGAGTGCCAGCCACAACGCAACGAGGCGTTCCCACAGAAAACGACTAAAGATGGCTGAACAAGGAATCGAATCCGCTTTTTCTCAGTTTTAACTGAAAGTGGATGATGTCTCTCGATATTATCTTTAAAAATAGCGGCTTCGGTGGCGTAGTCGGTAGCATGCTGAACTGCTATGCCCAAGATAGCGGGTTCAAACCCGGCCGAAGTCGTCGGATTTTTTAAGAGCGTTAAAAATCCTTCAGTATGCCTTCCTTCGGAGGGGAAGTAAAGCCGGCGGTCCCATGTCATAGATTTATGGCATGTTAAAGATCCTTTCACAGACTAAACTTGTGTAAAGCAAAATTTGTTAGGTTAGATTTCGTCAGAACGCTCTATCAAAGTTCCAACGTTCACCACTAGGTATCATTGATATCTGGTGGCGAAAGTTGGAACTACTTGAAATTGAACAGAACTTGTAGCTCGCCCTTTAGGGTGTTCGCTGGAAGCAGCTACATACTCAGGCGAGCCGAACATGTCCTCGGACACTCCCGGCACTAAAAGCCATACGATAAATAAATAAAATCTTTAAAAATGTATGGAGAAATATTCTAATAATAATAATAATAATAATAATAATAATAATCTATAGCCTCAGGTGCCGGATGCAGGCTTTGTTATTTGACACCCAGAGGGCAGCTTGCATGTCGAATTTTATCGCACCTTGAAGCGCTATGAAAGTCACGGAGGTTAGATATCTAAGCGCTTTCTAGTAGAGAAATGGGGAACTTTGTGTTGGCGGAAATTCCCGAGATTAATGTTGCCATTAAGAACACGGCCTGCTGAATTCAAATGGGTTCTTTAACATGCCAACATCGTATGACATGCGTCTCGTAATTATTGTCGCCTTTCAAACATCAGTTACCACGGCCAGGAGGGAACCTGCAAGCTTGGGGTTGGTAATTTGAAACGATAACCACTCACCCACTGTGGCAAGCTAATATTCTAATAATGAACATGAATTGTATGTAAATAGTTGACCACCTCGTTGTGTAGCAGTTAGCGTTCTTGGCTGCCATCCCGGAGGTCAGAGTTCGATTCCCGGCTCTGCCAAGAAAATCTTGGTGTAAGGGCACACACAGCCTCGTGAGGCAAATCTGAGAAGAGAAGGGTTCGATTCCCACCTCAGTTTTCTGTGGTTTCCCCCACTTCTACTCCAGACAAATGCTGGGATGGTTCGTAACTTAAGGCCATGGCCGCCTCCTTCCCAATCCTATCCCCCAACTTACATATACGCACACTAGTACAGCCATCACAATAACACAAGTTATCACACAAAATACAAAACACACAAAGATACACGGGCCTACATGACCGCAATATCACAGCCCACAAAATAAGCAACAAAAAATCTGTAAATAGTTGACCAAATGAACGTAACACACGTATTTTGTAATTTAAAAATCCCAATCGCAATCACTACCGGTATCTTAGTTGTTTTTAATGAGTTAATACATTCACAATTAAAGAAAGCACTGTATGTATATTTTTGAAAACAGACATGAGATAACTCTTAGAAATACGCAGGAAGATACATACAGCAGCCTACATATTCCAATGCTCCACTCTGCAAAGATACATGTAACTTATTCATCTTATAGAAATCATCACGAAGCTGAGTGTACTACGTTCCAGCCCTCAGACCAGAATTACATTTCTTTGCAGAGCCGGGAATCAAACCCAAGATATTTTGAAAGAAATCTTTTATAGTCTATTTTATAGTAATACTAGCAACCCGCCCCGGCTTTGCCCGGTAGCAGTTATGAATGCATTGCGTATTAAGCGCGTTTCTTTTCGATAGGTCGATGTCAATGAACTACGACCTATATCCAGTTTACGTCTCAGCATGATGGGTTAGATCACTGACTGGACTATAATTATATGTGAGACGTAATTTAAGAATGGCGAGATGCATGAAACACAAATCCCCCTTCCGTCCAATGTTACCTTGACTGAGTATTTTGCGGAACGAAAAGTTCACAGGCGAAATGAAGAAACGCCGTGTTGCACTTCCGTGGAAACTCCAAACACAACCACTCTTCTCCAAAGTCTCAACTCAACACGGCTCGACAGTTTGCTGCTGGCTGTATCTGGGGTAATAGGCTCCCCCGCTAGCTAGGCTGTAACTGGGGTGATGCTCGCCCCTAGCTAGTTCGTAAACTTTCACCTCAGTAATTGAATGCAGATTGTTGAAAAGAAATGAAAATGTAGAAACACTTATAGTGGGCTATGTATTGAATATATGCTCTCCCAGACTTTTTTGTAGAACTTTTCATGCTGAACAATACTTTCAATCATATTTTTTTGATATTTTTAACGGTTTACCCAGCGTAAGCTTAAAAAGCGCATGGATCCCAGTTTTTTTTTCGACTTTTTCAATGAAATCGTTACTGCTTGGCTTCCTTTGGTCATAAATAAATTATTTTCTACAGAAACCTTCCTCGAGAGATCCTATATAGAATGTTGAAAACCGCATCAAAAGCCAGCCAGTGGTTTTCGAGATTACCCGTGACATCCAAAAATTGGGGCCTTAGTATTATAAGTAGAGATACAAACACCAACTGTTTAGATGCCATTTTCACAAAATTAATTTGTATTATCACCAATTTCAAGCCCATATTTGTCTTTTAATTGGTATTTTGCCGGAAAACAGGTCCGAGCCTCTGAAGAGGCTATCCTCAGCCGGAGTTTATGTGCGGTAGGGTGGCGAGGGCCTTTCCACTCCTCCTCATGTTGGCCAACAGCGCAGTACCTAGAACCGGCATCCCATCAAAGTTCCGACTACGCCTAATGCTGCTTAAGGCTGTGCGATCACCACAGCCGTCAATCGCATGGCAACAGATGGCAGCACTATCACCGTTGGACAGCCGCTGCATTTGTGTTCGTGATCTGTCTACCCGTCACTTACCACCTACTTCCTCCCCTACCTCTCCTCGTCGCTCAATGTCTTCTCTCTCTCTCACTGATAGCGTTAGACTGTAAGTGGATGTGGATGTGTTCTACGGAGAGTGATGTTTTAAAAGAAATTACAATTTTAGGCTAGTTAAAACTCATTTTATTACATTTCTAGTTTCTAAACAAACCTCAACAAATATGATAGGCCTAAGCATAAAATTGGATACAGGAAGCACCTGATCAGATAGAAGCAACAAGCTATATCAATGGAAACCTGATATAATGAGCTAACACAGGTGACTTTTTTTTGGCATAAATAATATATTATGGAAAACGAAGCATGTGCTTGATGTCATTTCTTACCCAAACGCACATCATTAATAATAATACGCAATCACGTTTACATATTTCAACATTTCTTCGGCTATACAGTTATTCATAAACTCATCATCATCATCATCATTTCCCCTTATCCAGCTCCTGCCGGGTCGGGGTATTTATGGCACTTCTCCACTTTCCTCTTTCCTTCCACCATTCTTCTTCCACGATCTTGTCCCAGTCCAGATTTCTTTTTCTTACGCTGTTCTTCACTGAATCGATCCACCTTGTTCTAGGTCTTCCCCTTGCTCTCTTACCCTTGAACTTGGCCTCCAGCATCTGTCTTGGTATTCTATTTTCCTCCATCCTCTTTACATGTCCAAACCACCTTAGTTTATTCTTCTCAATTCTCTTATTTAGTTTTCCCATCCCAACTTCCTTCCTTACATCTTCATTCCTCACTCTGTCTTTCCTTGTCTTTCCTATCATACTTCTTAGGAATTTCATTTCACTGGCTTGGATTCTACTCTCTTGCCTGCTTGTCAGGGTCCAAGTCTCAGCTGCATAAGTTAATATGGGTACATAGTACATTTTATACATTACCTCCTTGCTTTTCCTTGGTACTTCCTCATCCCAAACAAGTTTTCTTACACTTTGATAGAATGCATTGCTCTGCTGTACCCTCCTGCCAATCTCCATGTCCAACCTACCAGTTTGCATCAATTCACTTCCTAGGTATTTGAACGTGTCCACAATTTCCAAACTCTGACTTCCAATTTTCACAGTGCCCTTTCCTTGTCTTTCCCCTCTTGTCATCACCATGGTCTTGCTTTTCTCTATACTGATTTTCAGGCCATACTTCTGAATATTTTCGTTCAGTGCATCTAGTTGTTTTTGCACTTCTTCGGTGTTCCTTCCCCAGACCACAATATCGTCTGCAAATAATAGTAACTTCATTTCTTTATGTCCATATGCTTCCTTTGTTTCCTTTACAATTTCATCCATCACCATTATGAACAAGAGAGGTGACAGCACACTCCCCTGTCTTAGTCCAGTCTTGTTCCTAAACCAATCTGTCTTTCCAACTGGGGTCAGGACCCTGCTAACACAGTTGTTGTACATTGCTTGCACCATTTCCAACATTTCACTTCCCAGTCTCTTCTTAACCATGGTTTCCCATACCTTCTCTCTGGGGACACTATCATATGCCTTTTCTAGGTCTATGAAAGTCATGATCAAATCCTCTCCATATTCCCAGTTTTTTCCATCACCTGCCTCAAGCTAAAGATTGGGTCCACTGTGGATCTTCCACTCCTGAAGCCATACTGTTCCTCTTGCAACTCTCCTTCCACCTTTCTTCTCATTCTTCTTTCTAATATCCTTTCCAGTATTTTTACTATCTGTGATTCATAAACTAAACTACTAAAAGTGCTATGAGTCTACTTCCACCGATAAATATCAGCTGAACGGCCCCTCTGTTCGAGAAATAACATGGTTTACAAGGCAGGCTTTTATTTTTTATTTAAAAAAATCTGTTTTATGTTTAGTATTTAGAGCTTTTTATTTATGTAAAAGGCGCTTTGCGGGCCTTTGCTAGGGTAAAAGTGCTCATTAAATCGTTCATTTCTAATTTTTTGGCTGTTTCACATTCAATTGACAGAGTAGCCAAACCGTTCAGACGCTCCTGCGCCATCATTGATCGCAAATAGTTTCTTAGCCTATTTTCATTTATGAAAAAATAGGCTTATGAGATCACCTTTTGTCCGTGTGTCTGTCTGTGTGTGCGTGTGTGTGTGATTCATGTGTGTGTGCCCCCCTAATATAATCTTAACGGCTGGAGCGATTTCAATGAAACTCGGTAAATTCATAGCACTATTCTGGACGACCCCGACCGTGCCCTTCAAATTTTGTTACGTCTCACCAATCCAACATGGCGGCTGTGCGAAATATTTCATCAGCAATCAATATCTCCGAAACTATTACCGAGAATACCCTGGAATTTTGTACGGTGATAAAGGGAACTACTAGAAGTTCACCTATATGACTTTTGTAAACCTGGTAACTACAAAACCAACATGGCGGCCAAGCGAAATTGCGACTTTTAAATAGACGTTTCTCGCGATTTAACCAACCAAACGCAATGAAATTTGGTACAGTATATGTTTATACACATTGTAATGCACTGACATCTAACTTCGTTCAATTTTTTTTACATAATCGCAATATGGCGGCTGTGCGAAATATTTCACCGGCATTCTATATCTCTGAAACTATTACCGTTATCACCCTAAAATTTTGTACGGAGATAAAGAGCACTACTGGAAGTTCATTTATGAGGCTTTCAAAAATCGGTTAACTACAAAACGAACATGCCGGCCACGCGAAGTTGAAAGTTTTAGATAGACTTTTCTCACGATGTAATGATCCAAACGCAATGAAACTTGGCACAGCAAATGTTTATACACATTGTAATTTACTGGTATTTAATTCAGTTCAATTGTTTACATAACCTCAAGATGGCGGCGGTGCTAATTTTAAAATTAAGTTTTTATTTCTTATGTCGTAATCATGCGATCGAAGTGAAAGTTCGAATAATGAACCTACGCAATAATTTTCCTTTAATGGTACATGACTCTATGGCCTATACATATAACAATCCAACATGGCGACCTTCCGAAATATTTAGACGATTCTCAATATCTACGAATCTATTATAAAAATCAAACTGATTTTTTAATGTTCATAGGGGCTATGAACATAAGTTCACCTAAAGGACTTTCAATAACCTGGCGATCACAAATCCAACATGGCGGTGACGCGAAGTAAAAATATTCACATGGACATTTCTCACAATATAACCATCCGAGTGCAGTGAAACTTGGTACAGTAAATCCTTATACAAATGTTTCCATAACAACAAGATGGCAGCTGTGTGAAATTTTAAAATCTCGTTTTTACTTCTTGTGTCCTAATCATGCGATTGATGTTTGAATGCTACACGTACACAATAATCTTCATGTAACAGTACATAACTCTATGACCTACATATATAAAAATCCAACATGGCGGCCATCCGAAATATTTAGTCGGTTCTCAATATCTACGAATCTATTACAGCAATCAAACTGAAATTTTGTATGTTGATAGTGGCAACTAACATAAGTAGGATATAAGAAAATAGGCTTTAGTTCTTCAGGGAACTACTTGTTTTGATTAGTTTCAAAATGGAAAAACTCCTTTCCCCCGACGAAACCGTTATAGGAATTGTAAGCATAATTCGATATGCCGTCGTTAAATTAGGATAGGACTCCTTTATCGGGGCTAAGTACTCAAGTGCACCGCAAGCACTTTTTACAGATTGCGGAACAGCGTACCTAAGTAATTGTTGCTCCAGAAAAATATCCTCTGCATCCAAATCTTCAAGCTCCCTGTCTTTTAGAAAATTGACTTTCCTCAAAATTGGAAAGCTTGGAAGGATCGAAGAGAAATGCAAAGTATTCCGAAAAAAAAATTAACTTCGTTAAATCTATTTTCTACGCAGCTCAGTGCTGTATCTACGACAGACAAAAAGTAATTTACCCGAAATTTATTTTCAGCTTCTTTTTAAAGTTCCTCTTCAGTTTTTTCCACTTGCTGATCATTTTGCTGTTTTATTTCATCAAGGAACCTTTTGCGATTGCCTTGAAGAAAATTTGCATAGCCCAAATTTTCCATTATTTCTCTACCGGTGGACATTGCACTGTCAAAGCCAGTGTTGCGATAATTTTGAAAAAATGACTTTAGGCCCTGAAGTTCGGTTAAAGCCGTATCTAACGAAGTCTTCTCAGATTGGAGAGTTTTACTTGTTGAGTTTACAGAAAATTAAATATCGACCAGATAACGAGGCTTAAAACAAATTCATACGAACTTGTATGAAGGAACAAAGATTGGGTCTCTGACCGGGTAACAGGATCTTTGGTAGTTTCTGCCAATTCTTCTAGAGCTTCGTTTACTTTGCCTAACTGGTACCTGATGGGCTTGGCACTGCCAATTCAACATTCCCATCTCGTGCTAGCTAAAGATTTTAGTGTGAGGAGGCCAGGACATAGTTCGCACAAAATGTCCCACCTTTCCGTGGAAGCTACAAACAAAGTGTTCAGGCGCTGAACTATACCAAAAAATGCCATAGCGTTCTTATTGCATTAACCATGTCACCCAAAAGTAAGTTAAGATTATGTGCAACACATGCCATGAACATTGTTCGTTTATTAGTATTTTTACTCGCATCTGCACTCCCTTATACTTAGCCTTCATATTAGCACCCTTGTCACCCTTGTCCCCAACAGTCCATGATATCAAGATCATTATCCTCCAATACTCCTTCTAAAACCTCAGCTAACCCCATTCCCGTAGTGTCGTGTACCTCCAAAAACTCGATGAACGATTCGACGATCCTTGGGGTTTCTGCTATCATATCAACATAGCGGAGGAAAAATTTTTAATTTGGGCTGGACTGAATCAAACACACTATCTTTATTTATTTATTTATTTATTTATTTACATTTATGAAAAAAATGACCTGAAGTGCGGGGCCTGGCGAGACCGCACGTCTCGCGACGGCCCTGCGTATTACCAATTTGAGGACTAGGCACACTCCCTCCGTCCAGCCCAATAAAGAAGATTATATTATGATATAGTATGATATGATTGACGGAGAGAGCTGGCCGTGCGGTTAGGGTTGTGGAGCTGTGAGCTTTCATTCCGGAAATAGTGGGTCCGAACCCCCCCCCCCCCCCCTGTCGGTAGCCCTGGAGATGGTTTTCCCTGCTTTCTCATTTTCACACCAGGCAAATGGGTGCTGTACCTTAATTAAGGCCACAGCCGCTTCCTTCCCACGTAAGGCAAATTGTAATATATAAACTATATAAACTATATAAACCAGTAGCAGTGCCCGGCTTCGCCCGGTGGATTTATTTGTTTTATGGATGATAATGAATACTTTTACAGAACTGGCATATGATACTTAAGCTACCCGAAAGAAAGAAAAATACAACTTTTTGTGGTGGTGGTGGTGGATGTAGTGAGGGTGATAAGCAGTACAGTATAATGGACGTAACATTTAGATCATTTTCCCCTAATGATAATAATGATAATAATGAATAGGGAAACGGCTATTTACTAACTACAGCACTGACACATGTAATTTACAAACACATTTCTAAAAATGATTAGAAAGAGTGATAAGCGAAATAAAAGACACTGCCTAGGGCCTATATCTCATTGTCTGTTAGAGATGTAGAGACCAATAGTGTCGCCTTTTGTCGCATAGCGCCGTAGGAAAAGAATCAGAACACTTTGGAAACCTTCGGCTGTCCCGAGCTCCTGAGGTAGCAATAGTATCATTTATGGCCACATAGCGCTCAACGATAATTTTCGGAATAAATTACGGTAAATTTGAAAGCACCAACGCTTATTGCAGCTGATAACCACAATGTATTGCACCAACACCATTGCACTTATACAGATACATAATATGTTCATGATGATAACTGTTTTAAGGGGCAAAAGAAGTCTTTTTGCACTAATTACTCCCCTTGACTGCAATTTATAAGCAGCGCAAGATTCAACTATTTTCGCAATTCTGCACCAGAACACTGGTAGGGGCGACGTGATGCAGCCCTAATTGCCAGTCAACAATAGAATTATTAAAATACTCTTACATTTACACTACTACGGACATGAATGATTCTAGGGCCTTAATACATGGTTTTCAAGTTAAGTTTGTTTGTTATTCTAAATGTAGGGAATGGAGAGCGTTGTCCAAAATATCAAGTGAACAGTGTTACCAGCAGGGTTTCAAAGTGTATGTATAATTTGGTGCAATTAGGAGGAACGGTGTAGATATGTGATAAAGGGCCTAAGTGCAGGAAATGGAGTGGTCTGTCCGAAATTTAAAGTGGACAGTGTCACCCGCAGGGTTCCAAAGGGTAAGTGTACAAAATGTGATTCAGATCGGTGAAACGGTGTAGATTTATGCCAATGGACCTAATGCAGGGAATGGAGTGGTCTGTCCGAAATTTCAAGCAGACGGTGTTACTCGTCGGGTTCCAAAGTGTAGACTAAGTATGTGACATTTGGTTCAGATCGGTGAAACGGTGTAGATTTGTGCCAAATGGCCTAAATGCAGGGAATGGAGTGGTCTGTCCGAAATTTCATGCTGACAGTGTTACTCGCAGGGTTCCAAAGGGTAAGTATACAAATTTTGGTTCGGATCGGTGAAACGTTGTAGATTTGTGCCAAAGGGCCTAAATGCAGGGAATGGATGGTCTGTCCGAAATTTCATGTACACTATGTCACTCGCAGGGTTCCAAAGGGTAATATTCAAATTTTGGTTCAGATCGGTGAAACGGTGTAGATTTGTGCCAAAGGGCATAAATGCAGGGAATGGAGTGGTCTGTCTGAAATTTCATGTAAACAGTGTTACTCGTAGGGTTCCAAAGGCTATGTATACACATTTTGGTTCAGATCGGTGAAAAGGGGTAGATTTGTGCCAAAGGGCCTAAATGCAGGGAATAGACCGGTCTGTCATAAATTTCATGCAGACAGTGTTACTCGCAGGGTTCCAAAGGATATGTATACAAATTTTGGTTCTGATCGGTGAAACGGTGAAGATTTGTGCCAAAGGGCCTAAATGCAGGGAACGGAGTGGTCTGCCCGCAATTTAACATAGCCTCAACTATTCCTCTTGAATCTGGCTATCATATAAAAAAAGAATTTGTCGAATCCGACTGGTAGTTCCAGAGATTAGCGCGTTTAAACACACAAAATCTTCAGCTTTATTATATTAGTAGGACTATATATATTATTTTGATATATTTTGAAGATTACAACTCACATAAAGTTCTATTGATCATAAACATGTTTTATTCTGCTAATATAACTTACAGAATTTTATAAAGTAACTGATAAATAATTTTTAACATTCTGTATGGAGTAATGGGTGAGATAATAACACTTCTACGATTTCCTCTAGACTGTGGTCGTGTAGCCTGGCAAGTTGAGTCAGGGTGGGAGGGGGGGGGGGGGGGGGGCGGAAGCTGTGATAGCAAAGGTGTTGATGGAGAGGGGAAGGCAGGTGCCCGAGCGCGCTCTTGCCCAAGACCTTGTCTTACCGCTGTGTGTGTGCGGGCGTGTGTGTATGTGTGTGTGACTGATTCAAAAGGAAGGAAGCTTGTAGTTTAACGTGACCGTTAATCTTGAGATCATGAGCCACGGGACCTCCTTTTTACGTGGAATCCGAACCACAGGACATGGCATTTCACTTCGAAAATCTCACATGCACTGATTCAGCCAGCGTTTTTTAGAGTCTGAAAGGAGCATGCACCATGGGTATATCGCTGAACCAATTTTCTTTATCAAACTTTTCTACTGCTCAGAATAAGATCTACTTCAAATTAATATAACTTTGAAGTTAATATAACAATTTTTTCTCACTAAAAATGGTATTCAAATCTGAAGAGGATAATACAAAATTTGAATTTCGAAATAAGAATTGTTCCTATTGCAGGTACTACTACAGGGGTTGTTGTAGAGAAATTTCGGTGTCTTCCGATTATTAGTTTCGTCGTGGTGATCGTACCTTTAACGCTCAAAATAGCCACTTTGAAGCCATGTCCTCAGCAAACGAGCCGTCGTTATTTTCTGCAAAACGCATATAATGTCTCACAAAGACCTACATTAGAGATTAAGAATAAAAATAAAAATAAAAACAAAATCTTAATTTTTGACCGCACAGCCTAACTGCGGAGTTCTCATGTGATCCAGTGTTTCAACAAGGTCAGGCCATTGGCCCCATATATTTTACAGATCTGGGTTTTTTAAACTATTTTGATACTGTTTTTACAGGGGAAAAAATCCATACATTCAAACTTGCTCGCAATTAGAATACTGTAGTTTCTTTTAAAAACAATTACTGAAGAAGGCCGAAAGAAGTGAAAAACTGATAGCGACGATTATTGTCATCTTGTGGCAGGTGCAGATCAGTGTCTTATGCACTGGCCTCCCCGGTCGCCTGATCTGATCCCGTGTGATTCCTTTTTATGGGGGGTTTATCAAAGATGAAGTTGATGTACCATCCATGCCAGTTAATCGAGTTGAACTGAGGAATCGGATCCATGCGGCTGTAGCTAAAACTGACCAGGACATGCTCCAACGAGTGTGGTCGGAGTTGGACTACCGTATCGATATTCGCCGTCTGGCGCGAGGAGGGCACATCGAGAATTTGTAGCAAGCAGACTCAAGAAACTTGATGAGTTGCTCTTTGATTGGTCTATGTGTCAATGCAGTAAGCTATATAGTTTCAATAATGCATGTGCTTGAAATCGCTTAAATAGTTTGTGAGCTTCTATGCCCAAGATCGCGGGTTCAAACCCGGCCGAAGTCGTCGGATTTTTTAAGAGCGTTAAAAATCCCTCAGTATGCCTTCCTTCGGACGGGAAGTGAAGCCGGCGGTCCCACGACATAGATTTATGGCATGAAAAAGAACCATCCACTTATGGAAGCTAAAATTTATAGGTTAGTTTGATAACGCTATATTAGTTCCAACGTTCGCCGCCAGGAGCTGACTGCGATGGCATTTCGTAGCCACGTCCGCAGCTAGGTGTCGTGGACGGTAGCATTTGGTAGCAAAACTGGTAACTACCGGTACTTGAAAAAAATAATCGTCTGCAGTCTTTCTACCTGAATCACAGATAACACACACTAATACAGCCATCACAATTAACACCGGTTAACAGACAAATTCTACACACACCCAAAGTACACGGGGCTACATGACCGCGTTGTCGCAGCCCCCAAACTAAGGAACCAACCAACCAAGCAAATCATTTGTGCTATCCCTGTATTATAACATCAATAAAATGGAGAGTGCTGCACTCACTAGCGAGCTGCGCACTAAGACTTATAGCGAGTAATGCCGGGTTAAAATTCTGAATTAATGAGCACCAGGCTGGGCTGGGCTGAATGAAATGGAAACTCACATCGCTACATAGAGCAGCTGACTATATAGCAGGGCAGGGCGATAGCGCAGCAGATGGTCTCCCTACCTGAGGGATTATCATCCTCCCCCAAGCAGAGTTTCTTTTCAGAGTACAGCCCCTGCCCTCTTGCACATAACTCACCTTCACCTTCACTAAAACCACCGTGCCTCGCCTTCTTTCTTGAGTCCCTCCAACACACACCTGGTTCAGGGTGAAAAACACCTTTCATCAAACCAATACAAGAAGGGAAACCAAAATTACACGTAAACAGTTACCGGATATGGACGAACTGATCAATAATCGTATCTAATAGGGACCGGACATTAATGCACTGAAAACTATTAAAATATGCATGCAATTATGCACGAATAATAATAATGAAAATGAAAATCCACAGCCTGCTTCCAGTCTCCGACCGGGTCAGGAATGGAATGAATGAAGCCCCTATCTAGCGGCGAGGATATGAACTGTGTCGGCTGCCGAGGCCTGACGCACTCCTCTGGGGCAATGATTAAATGAATGACAGATGAAATAAAATGATAGTGGAGTGTGTTGCTGGAATGAAATTTTGACAGGGAAAACCGGAGTACCCGGAGAAAAACCTGTCTGCCTCCGTTCTGTCCAGCACAGATCTCACATGGAGTGACCGGTATTTGAACCACGGACTCAGCGGTGAGAGGCCGGCGTGCTGCCGCCTGAGCCACGGAGGCTTGAATAATAATAATAATAATAATAATAATGTATGGCCTCGAGTGCCGGGTGCAAGCTTTGATATTTGACACCCAGAGGGTAGCTTGCATGACGAATTTCGTTGTTCCTTGAAGCACTATTAAAGTCAAGGAGGTTAGATATCTAAGCTCCTTGAACACTATAGCGCTTTCTGATGTTAGCATATCAAAGAACCCATTTGAATTCAGTAGGCAGTGTTCACAATGCAAAATTAATCTCGGGAGTTTCCGCCAACACAAAGTTTCTCATTTCTCTACTAGAAAGCGCTACAGTGTTCAAGGAGCTTAGATATCTAACCTCCGTGACTTTCATAGCGCTCCAAGGAACAACGGAATTTGACATGCAAGCTACCCTCTGGGTGTCAAATTACAAAGCTCGCACCCGGCACCCGAAGCCATACGATATTATTAGTAGTAGTAGTAGTAGCAGTAGTAAAGAAATGAGGAACTTTGTGTTGACGGAAACTCCCGAGATTAATTTTGCAATTATGAACACAGCATACTGAATTCAAATGGGTTCTCTGACATGCCAACAGTCGTATGAAATGCGGGTGGTTATTTTTACCACCTTTCAAAAATCACTTACCACAGCCAGGAGCGAACCTGCAAGCTTGGGATTAGTAGACCGACACGATAACCACTCACCCAGCGTGGCAAACAATTATGCACTAAAATGTAGAAAATATGCATTACAAATTGAAAAATATGCACATAATAATAAGACAATCTTCTTCTCTCTTCTTTCTCTCCTTTACCGTAAATTGTACAGTCGTTTTTGTATGTTCAAGTCGAAATTTCTTTTCACATTTCCCTTCCTCTGAGCATACTCGACAATAGACAACGCCATCAGTTGAATAATCACTATTACCTGACACCCACTGATTTAATAAATACTTTCTGCTGCTCTTCTGCTTTAGGCATTGTGAGTTAAGGATATGCAGACTAAGAATAAAGTAACACATTAAGTGAAGAAACTCCTCACAAACCTAACCCCGGGCTACTGTCTTCCGGGATGGTGACAGGAATGTCCCACCCCATCCATTCCTTGAAATAGCCAGGCTTAAAATAATGTTATCTCGTTATCTGTTGCTCAGAAAGTTGCCTATGAGGGATGTTCAACATACTGTACAGGCGAAACCAATTTTGTTCAAGAAGTCTCAAATTACAATTAATTTCAAATGTATATGCTAAAATATGCTGTTATATTCACAATATGCAAAAAAAAAACATTAAACGCACAAAATATGCATTCGCATATACATTTTAAAAAAATCTGCTCCCTACTTATAATAAAGATACAGTTCATTCGTTACTGCAGTTTTCTCGAAATGTGAATACCGTATACTAGAGTCCTGCACGGATAAACAAAACGTTATCAGCGTCCAGCCCGTATCCGCAAGACTTTTATCCGGATCTACACGACTGCTATCCGCATTCGCACGACTTTTATCCACATCCGCACGTCTGTTATCCGAATCTACTGGCATTACAATCACCATCAACTAGAGCAGTTTCCAACCACAGGTTGGGTCTGCTTGGAGCACAAGCCTCTCCATCGCTTTCTGTCCATCCACCACTTCTCTTCTGTCACTGTTGTCCAATTAACTCCATTTCTCTCGACACTTTTCTTCACCCCCTTTATCCACCTATCCCTTGGTCTTCCTCTAGGTCTCTATATTCTTCCACTCCATTTCCAATATTCTCCATGGTATCCTCTCTTCTCCCAAGCTTTTCATGTGCCCATACCACTGTAACCTTGATTTTTTAATTCTATCCTGTAGGGGTTCGTCCTTTAATATTTCTCTGACTATTTCTGACTCTGTCCATTCTAGTTACACCTATACGACTCCTCTGCAACTTCATTTCCACTGCTTGTATTCTGCTTTTATCTCTCTCCCTCATCAGCCAAGTTTCTGATCCATACGTTAGGATCGGCACAAAGTAAGTCTTGTACATGATCCCTTTACATTTCTGTGGCACATCCTTGCTCCATATCAGGCTTCTAACATTCTTGAAGAATCCATCAGCACACCTTCCTCTTTAATCTAATTCCAAGGCATTTCCTCCATTTTCTTCAATAAAGCATAAATTACTAAAGCAACATATTTAGACATTTTAGGAAAAATTTCGTTCCCGTAGGCTTTGTGTGCCATGTGGTATGTTTAAAATCAATGCTATAGAGACAGAATTGCAACCCATTCCTGTTCGGAGTGTTAATTATGCTTAATGACATAATTTGAATGAGATTAGCTTAAATCATCTTACATTTGACAGAGGAAAAGAACATAACGGAAAAATGATATGGCATAAACATCCGGATCCTAATAATGTTAATAAACAAGTTCAGATTGTATTCTAAAAACTATCCGCAAATTTTCTCCTAACAATATCCGGTATCCGCACAGCCATGCAAACTATATCCGCATCCACCCAGGGCTTTACCTATAGAACGGAGCCTGACAGTGGATGTGCCGCGAAGAGGTCACAATCATTCACCGTCAGATTTATAACATGTACCATTTACAACACCGGGTCGTGCTATCATAACATTTATTACATACCCAGCTGTCAACATGCTTTAGTTGTGATAATTAATTGAGCCTTGCTGTGAAGTACTGTAGCATGCCTTGTATCCTGTGAACATGGTTAGGTATAGAACAAAACATCGAATTTTCCTACTAGAAACTTACCTTCTGAAGAAGAAGTTTGCAGTAAATTTGTTCGCCGTGCGATTTTTACTTGTGGGGGAACCTCAAACAAAAGGTATACAGAAACAATCTGCGTACTCTGAAGGCTCTCAAGAACGAAATATCAATAAGGATGAATTACAGCGAGTGTAGCAAAACTTCGCACGTCAGTGCAAGATGTGTCTAGAAAATGAAGGACAGCATTTCCAGCAACTACTCTGAAATTCATGTAAGTAATTTATTTATTTATTTATCGTATGGCTTTTAGCGCCGGGAGTGTCCGAGGACATGTTCGGCTCGCCCGAGGCTTCAAGCAGACACCCATGGGGGTGAGCTACAAGTTCCGTTCAATTTCAAGTAGTTCGAACTTTCGCTACCAGATCTCACTGGCACCTAGTGGTGAACGTTGGAACTTTGATGGAGAGTTTCAACGAAATATAACCTAGAAATTTAGCTTCACACAAGTTTAGTTAGTGGAAAGATCTTTTACATGCCATAAATCAATGACTTGGGACCGCCAGCTTTACTTCCCCTCAAAAGGAAGGCATACTGAAGGATTTTAACGCTCTTAAAAAATCCGACTACTTCGGCCGGGTTTGAACTCGCGATCTTGGGAACAGCAGTTCAGCATGCTACCAACTACGCCACCGAAGTCGCTATGTAAGTAATGATGATTATTATTATTACATACGTAAAAACATTGTAAGTGTTCAACTAGCGCTCTCACTGTAGAAAGCGCGCCCTGCGATAGGTCTTAAAAAACAGCAAACATGCCCTAAGACTAGCGAATATGTCTGGCAAGTATTGGAAAGCGCGATAACACAGCAGACACGCAAACAGATAGAGCTACACAATACCTACCCGGCCCATTAAGGCCGAGCTGGGCATGATATATATAGCTCTGACTTTCCTTGTTTACTAATTGCTCTGAACTAAATTTGCCTCCTGGGATGGCATCTAACACGATTAGTCCTCCTTTGGAGGGGAAGTAAAGCCGGCGGTCCCATGTCATAGATTTATGGAATGTAAAAAAAAACCTTCCACTAATAAACTTCTGTGAAGCTAAATTTGCAGGTTAGATTTCGTTGAAACGCTCTATCAAAGTTCCAACGTTCACCACTAGGAGTCAGTGACATCTAGTAGCGAAAGTTGGAAATACTTGAAACTGAACGGAACTTGTAGCTCACCCCACGGGTGTCCGCATTGAAGCAGCTACTGCCTCTGGCGAGCCGAACATGTCTTCGGACACTCCCGGCACTAAAAGCCATACGCTGAATGAATAAATAAATAAATAAATAAATAAATAAATAAATAAATAAAAATGCTTAAAATATAACCAAATACGTCTATCACTAAAATGAGAAAACGATGCATTTATAGGCAAAATAACATTTCTTTAAACGTGGCCAGGAAATAGAGCTGGTAACAAGCGACGTTTGAAATTAATCGATAACGAACAATCGATTGTCAGAATAATAGATTAATCGGCTAGCCAAAGAATCAATTAATAGATTAGTAGACACGAGATAAGAATAAAAGTTTAAATGAGAGGTCATCGCTTAAGTTGAGTTAGGCTACGCTTGTTTTCGGAATGACGTATAGAAATCTCTAAAAGTTATTTTTTACTTAAAAGTACAAAGTGTCCTTCCTATTTTATGTTAACTATAACCAAATAAAGAGTCCGTGACAGTGGAAGGACAACATCAATCAAATTGGGAAGGGTTTAAAAAAATAAAAATAAAAACGAAGAGTTATCATCAGCAAAGATGTTTTCAATGTGTACATTTTAGGACAGGACATCTTTCTTTTAGCCTTGTTTTCATAAAGGAGGTAGATTATTTAAAAATATTACACTGTACAACCTTATTATATAATACGCTAAGGTGTATGCTTCTCAAAACTCAAGCTTCTAAACCAAAGGGAGTTAGAAGGTGTGGCTTGTAGGCTACCAAAATCTTCCAAATTGTCTCAATAGTACTGGAAAAATCTAGCATTTCTTGTAAAGTCAACGCAAATATATGTATTTGTTTATAAAGTGCTTTTAAACAAATAAACAAGACGATAGCCCCTGGCAGAGCTGTTTCGCGTACAGCCCGCATAACAATAGTGCCGGAAGGGTAGTTTGTATACAGGGGCGCATGCAACCCATTATGCGAGAGTTCTCGCAGGGGTCCGCTAGTATATTTTAATCAATCAAATGTCTGTTTTGCTTCTGTGTGAGCGTAGTGAAAAGAGCGAAGTACATCGTTTAATCGACAACACAATCAATTGTTCGACCAACCGATTAATCAAATAATTGGCCAATCGATTAAACTCTCAATCGTATTTATAGCAATTAATCGATTGTCATGGATGAAATCCACAAGTGTGAAACGAAGAATGGGAAGCAAGGAGACTAAGGCCTTACTCTTTGCAGACGACATAGTAATATGGGAAGAAAATGAAATAGAAGTGCAAGAACAAGTTACTGTATGGAATCAAGAGATAGAGAAATATGGAATGAAAATAAGTGTGGAGAAGAGTAAGACTGTAGTGATGACAAGAAACAAGAGAGAAGGAAGACAGAATATTGAAGTCAATGGAAATCCATTGGAAATGGTAAAATTCTTTAAGTATTTGGGGAGCATCCTCACAGAAGATGGTACAATAAATGAAGAAATTGGAAAGAGAATCCAACAAGCTAATGGGTTTTACCAGTGTGTGAGAGGTTTAGTATGGAACCAGGAAGTCCCAGAGAAATGCAAGAAAGTTCTATTCTCAATGTATCACACACCAATTTTGACATATGCAGCAGGTACTTGGACCACAACAAAACGCGATGAAAGCCGAATCCAAGCAGCCGAGATGAAGTTCCTTAGAGGAACAATTGGGAAGACACGGAGGGATAAGATCAGAAATGTGGACATTAGGGAGAGAACTGGGTTCCCAAAACTGCAAAACAAGATATAAACCATTAAAAGCTGAAGTGGTACGGAGATATGATGAGAATGGAAGAATATAGAGTACCAAAAAGAATATTTTTGGAGAAAATAGCAGGAAGAAACCACGAGGAAGGCCCAGAAAGAGGTGGATAGATACGGTGAAGGAAGGCATAGAGAAAAGAGGAGTAGAAGAAAAAGTATTGAAAGAAGGAAATGAATGGTGGAGGGATAGACAACTGTGGAGGTCCTTGATTCGCAACCCGACCCAGGGAACTGGAAACGGGAAATGAAGAAGAAGAAGAAGAAGAAGAAGGAGGAGGAGAAGGAGGAGGAGAATCGATTGTTCCGCTTCGATTAATCAATTATTCGATAACTGAAATTAATCGATTAAAAGTACAGTACCAGCACTAACAGGGACTCTTTTTTCGCATTTTTTTTTTCAAATTTCGGGCGGGCAAAACACGCTCAAGAACGGAAAAAATGAAAACCTTAATGGTCACACAAGCAAATTTCACGCATGAGAAATCAGCGAACAACAGCTATACGAAGATAAAATCGACCAAACGTCCATAAACTTTGCCAAGTTCTGCTAATAAAACCACAAAGCAGAATGGGTTTCTTGGTATAATTAGGCTTGTGGTTCTTTAGTGCCGACAACATAAATGGCATAAATGGCAGTCAGTAACTAGGAGGCACTGAAAATGTGTGGCTATAAAGCCAATCAATACCATCACTCGGCCAACACTAATAGAACTGTTACTGTTATTTCCAATCAAACGAATCCTACCACGATAAATTGAGGACATTGATGAATGCATAAAATATACAATCGACTCGCAGCGCCAATTTGATTCTGGTATGTCGAAATAGAAGTGCAGCGACTAACATAAAAATTCAGACGACGAAATGTCCTTAGAACACGGCCTATAAGCCCGCGAAACAGAGATTCCCATTTTGTAGCGACTAAATTTCTTGGCTGGGGTAGATTACCTCGCTGTTTCACCCCTTATATTTTAGAACTTAAAAGGTTCATTCTGGTTCCGTAATGATCAACTAATTAGTATAAACAGGTTAAAGGTTCCACCTTATGAATACTTTTTTTTTGGTGCAAATTGCACGAGGTTAAATTGTATGCTATGTCGGCTCTGATTTGTATTTTATTTTAATATTATTGTCAATTTTATGGGTACAGCAGAGCTCATTCCCCAGATATATAACTGTATGAAATGACATTCATGGGAGTGTTAGTTCTGGTTAAAGCTGTAGAATAGGAGTGATGTGCTAATTTATGATATTAACAAGAGAGATTCTCTAAGAGGAAGACACGTGCAAATGTGAAAATAATTTGGAACGTGTAGCGAAAACAACAGGGAAAAGGGGGCGCGTATAAATGGCAGGATGTGTTGATGTAAAGAACTTGTTAAAATAGGTACTTATAAAATGTGCATAATTAAGAAACATGGTAAACAACAGCCGAAAAACGTATTAATCGGGCGGAACCTATAACCTGTTTTCATCCCTTAAAACCACAACAATCAATCAATCAATCAATCAATCAATCAATCAATCAATCAACATTCTTGGCTGTCATCGAGGGGGTCCAGATTCTATTCCCGGCTCTACCAAGAATTTTAATTCTAGTCAGGGGCCTGGAAGCGGGTTTACTCAACCTTGGGAGGCAAAACTCACCCATCCTAGAAGTGGTTTTCTGTGTTTCCCCTCATCTACTCCAGGCAAATACCGGGATGGTACTTGAATATTAGCTTGCCACGGTGGGTGAGTGGTTAACGCGTCAGTCTACTAAGCCCAATCTTGCAGGTTCGCTCCTGGCTGAGGTAAGTGATTTTTGAAAAACGGCAAAAATACGACACGCATGTCATACGATGTTGGCATGTTAAAAAAACATTTGAATTCAGTAGGCCGCGTTCATGATGGAATAATTAATCTCGGGAGTTTCCGCCAACACAAAGTTCCTCATTTCTCTACTAGAAAGCGCTATAGTGTTCAAGGAGCTTAGATATCTAACGTCCTTGACTTTCATAGTGCCTCAAGGAACAACGAAATTCGACATGCAAGCTACCCTCTCGGTGTCAAATTACAAAGCTTGCACCCAGCACCCGAGGCCATACGATATTATTATTACCCCTTAAAACCACAACAATCAATGGAATCAATTAATCAACATTCTTGGCTGTCATCGAGGGGGTCTAGATTCAATTCCCGGCTTTACCAAGAAATTTAATTCTGGTCTGGGGGCTGGAAGAGGGTTTAATCAACCTTGTGAGGCAAACCTCACCCATCCTAGAAATGGCTTTCCGTGTTTCCCCTCATCTACTCCAGGCAAATACCGGGATGGCACCTGAATATTAAGGCCACGGCCCCATCTTACTCTAACTTTACACACTTAAAACTGGATCAACAGCAAGCACCATGCGGGTGGTAGCAGCAACTAATCAAAGAGCATAGCCCTGAATATTAAAAACCCAATATTAAAAGGAAGGAAGCTTGTAGTTGAACGTGACCGTTAATCTCGCGA
This sequence comes from Meconema thalassinum, assembly GCA_946902985.2. Lineage (NCBI taxonomy): Eukaryota > Metazoa > Arthropoda > Insecta > Orthoptera > Tettigoniidae > Meconema > Meconema thalassinum. The sequence continues at coordinate 201,170,261 of OX336395.1, forward strand.
TCATAAGCCACGGGACCTCCGTTTTACGTGGAATCCGAACCACAGGACATGGCATTTCACATCGAAAATCTCACATGCATTGTAAGTCAATATTAATTTGTACTTTTTATTGCACCGGTTTCGGCCACACTGTGGCCTTCCTCAGCGCAAATAATAATGAGAATAGAAAAGCAAGACTTACAGTAACCTACATGACAAAATTTACCAGAAAAGAAGGTTGTTCTCAAGACTGTGTCTAAAAAATTAATCGTATAAAAGCTTTAAAAATAAAAAATAAACATACACTAAAATAAAAATAAAACAGATATGTTACAAAAATATGTTAAATGCGAAAGAAAAAACAACTTCAATACCAACCCAAAAATATTTGTCTACATAACATCCACGTAAGTTTTCTAAGGTTTATATTTTTCCACCCTCTCCTATATGACTTTCTAGAATTTGTTTCTCATTTCTATTTTAATATTCTTTCTAGATCACTGTTCCTTCTTCAAGCTGGTTTTATATCAAGACTGCCGACTGCGGTGGCATCTAGTAACCAAGTTCACAACTAGTTGTCGTTGAGAGTAGCACTTTGTAGCAAAAGTAGGAACTACTTGAAAATTGAATGTCTGCAATCCTTACCAGAATTACAGAAAACACAATTAACACCGGTTATCAGACAGATTCTACACACAACCAAAGTACACGGGGCTACATGACCACGTGGTCACAGTCTCTAAACTGAGGAACCAACCAAAAACACGTGTGAACGCTAGGGACAGTGTATTCTGTCGACTTAAATCCGTGGAAAATACTTGTTACACCTTTAATTAGCTACTAAATCCAAAATCATCAAAATATGGATTATTCATGAACTTTCTCCTAAAATTCCCCTATTTTTAATTTTTCATTGAACTCGTTGGGAACACTGGATAGCATTAATAGAATGGCTTGCCAGATACCGACAATTGACGACAATATTTTACAGTTAAATTCCACTAATAAGAGCACACATCCACGCATTGGCATATTACCACTTCCTCGATGTTTCAATGTGCCAATATCTTCCAGCCTACTCTTGAAATGCTTCTTAGCAGTTGTCACAGCTCAAGATCACACATAGTTGAACAAAATGTAGGATGAGATATCTTTATACCAAACGTTTCCGACAGGTTAGAGGCCACCACATATTAGGTACTCACATTTGGCTCGATTTTTGAGCCCACTCCCACTTGTAATAACGCGTAATCGTCGCATCGATCGACACCCCTACCCCTGTATAACATAATCACTAGAGCTAGGTTTGCGATGACTTTGCATCTTTTTTTTTTCTTTCTCTTGGTAAGCCTAATTTATTAATGAGTTTTATATAAATGTGTTTCACAATAAGAGGCGCTGAAGTAAGCATATTCATTTTAATAGGGCTTTTTTTCTTTTTCCTCTAATTTTGTGGGATAGGGCATTTTTATATTTTTATCGGGGTTTATTGCATTTTATATGGATTTGAAGTACTTCTTGGGAGTACTTATAACCGGCAGCTTCGGTGGCGTAGTTTGTAACATGCTGAGTTTCTATGCCCAAGGTCGCGGGTTCAAACCCGGCCGAAGTCGTCGGATTTTTTAAGAGCGTTAAAAATCTCTCAGTATGCCTTCCTTCGGAGGGGAAGTAAAGCCGGCGGTCCCATGCCATAGATTTATGGCATGAAAAATAACTTTCCACTAACTACACTAGTGTGAAGCCAAAATTTGTAGGTTAGGTTTGATTAATGCTCTTAAGTTCCAACGTTCATCACCGGGCGCTGGCATCTAGTAGTAGCGAAGTTCACAGCTAGGTGTCGTGGACGGTAGCCTTTGGTAGCGAAAGTAGGAACTACTTGAAATTATCGTCTGTAGTCCTTACTTGAATTAAAACAGATAACACACACTCATACAGCCATCACAATTAACACCGGTTATCAGACAGATTTTACATACACCTAAAGTACACGAGGCTACGCTGCTGTTACCAGAAAAAAAAAAACACACGGCGGGCAGTGGTGTCACGTGATTATATTATAATGTTGTTGTTGTTGTTGTTGTTTGAGTCTTCAGACTTTTGACTGGTTTGATGCAGCCCTCTATGCCTCCCTGTCCTGAGCTAATCGTTTCATCTCTACATAGCTACCACACCCTACGTCCAGCGGCTTCGGTGGCGTAGTCGGTAGCATGCTGAGCCGGTAGCCCAAGATCGCGGGTTCAAATCCAGCCGCGGGGGCGTGGTGGCGCAGCGGTCAAGCTGTATGCCTCTCACCAAGGCGGACCGGGTTCGATTCCCGGTCAGTGCATGTGAGATTTTCGAAGTGAAATGCCATGTCCTGTGGTTCGGATTCCACGTAAAACGGAGGTCCCGTGGCTTATGATCGCGAGATTAACGGTCACGTTAAACTAGAAGCTTCCTTTTTTTTTCAAATCCAGCCGAAGTCGTCGGATTTTTAAGAGCGTTAAAAATCCCTCAGTATGCCTTCCTTCGGAGGGAAAGTAAAGCCGGCGGTCCCATGTCATACATTTATGGCATGTTAAAGAACCTTCCACTAATTAAGCTTATACCAGTGTGAAGCTAAATTGTATAGGTTAGTAATGTAAACAACGCTCTTAGGTTCCTACGTTCGTTGCCAAGAGCCGACTGCAGTGGCGTCTGGTAGCTAAGTTCTGAACTAGTAGTCGTTGACGGTGGCGTTTGGCGGCAAAAGTAGGAACTATTTGAAAAATTCAAAAGTCTGCAGTCCTTACTTGAATTAAAACACAGATAACACATACTAATACAGCCATCACAGTTAACACCGGTTATCAGACAGATTCTACACACACCCAAAGTACACGGGGCTACATGACCGCGTTGTCGCAGCCCCTAAACTTAAGAACCAACCAACCACCCAACCCTACGTCCGAGGCAATCTCTTTTACAGATCCTAACCTTGGTCTACCCCTACAGTTCTTGTCCTCGTCCCTTCCTTCCATAACTAAGCTTGCTATTCCTGGGTGTCTTAGTATGTGTCCTACCAACCTATCTCTTCTCTTCATTAGCAGTCGGCAGAAACATCTCTCCTCTCCAACTAGTCTTAATACATCTTCATTTGTAACCCTATCTACCCATCTGATCTTCATCATTCTCCTGTAACACCACATTTCAAACGCTTCAATTCTCCTCTTTTCTTCTGCACCAATAGTCCAAGTTTCACTTCCATCGAGTGCCACGCTCCAGACAAAGGCCTTCAAAACTGACTTCCTAACACCTAAATCTATATTCGATGTCAACAGATTCATTATACTATTCATCAAAAATAATTTTGAACCTATTATGATCTTAATTGAAGTATTCTTTGATTAAGGTAAGGGTAGCTTTTTATGGTAATGTGGCAAGATTGCCTTCAACACTGACAAACCGCCTGTTCACGTTCTGGCAAAACAAGGTCTGTGCAACTTGGCTGACTAAAGCTGACAGTGAGAAGAGCATCAAAGAACTGGGACTAACAGACCTACAAGACAGACAACACGTGAGACATATTCTGAAGGAAGTCAGTGGTATTCAGGATAACCCTGGTTTAAAGGCACCCACTGGTCGGAAGAAAGAAAAATACACCGGGAAAAGATGCGTCAGCACTGGGCAAAAAATCAAAACTGAGCAGTTGAACAAGCATAGTCCCCAGTCAGGGGCGTATATAAAGCCAATAAAAATTAAGAATGTGTTGCTTTGGTAAGAGCATAAAATAATTGTAAATTTGGTTGTACGCTAATCTTAACTTATCGGCTAAGTTATAAACAATATTAAGATTGAAATTATACTAACTCGTGGTGTAGTGGACAGCATTCTGCGCTGCCGCCCTGGAGATCCGAATTCGATTCCCGGCTCTGCCAATAAATTTTAATTCTAGTCTGAGGGCTGGAACTGGGTGCACTCAGCCTTGTGAGGTAAATTCCACAGTATGTTTTTTGAGAAATACATGTAAAAAAAACTGTTTACCTTTCTGCTTAGTAAATTGGCAAATATTTAGATATTAAACCATAATAGAAAATTCATTAAATATAACATTTTACTTGGGTGTTGTGTTGCAATTTAAAACTTTTTCTTGTATTGCCACTAATTGCAGGCTATTTAAACTTTGAATCTTATCTAAAATAATTACACAAAGTTTTATGCTCTAAGGTATTGGTTGATATTTCTGGGTATTTTGCGGTGACAATCCCCTGAGAATACTCACAATTTTCCAGGATAGTCACCCCCCCCCCCCCGATTTTTTCTATATACGCCCCTGTACCCCAGTAGGTCCATCCAAAAGAAGAAGAAGAAAACGGAGCATTAAATACCTATCCTTTGATAGTGTTCTTTGTACGGTACACACAAGATGGAAGCCAAGCGTCTTGATCAGCAAAAAATGGTGTTTTAAGAGCTCACCTTTTACAAACTTGGTGCTTAACTATCGAAATACATATCAATTGGTTGTTTTTAATCAAATTCATAAAAGTTATTGGTCCAAATCGAAAAAAAAAAGACTTATGAATGAGATAGTCACTACAGCACGAGTTATCTTATATCCTAGGTAGGTCTACTTCATGATCATCGCTATCGGTCATTTCTTGTGTAAGCCTACTTTCTGATAATACATCGATTCAATCTAACAAGGTCACCACCATATAAATAAAAATCCTTGGCACATTTTCAAATGATAGTGCAGCAAGATATATATCACGTGAATGATAAGTGAACTGATAATATAACCATATGGGATGTCACATATTCAACGTCATCTCGTACACCTGGGCAAGCCCGAGGAGAGGAAGGAGCAAACGGGGCTACAGCCCTGGGGCCCGGCCGTGTTGAAGGGCCCAGGAGACACAAAATCTTCTTTTAAATTCTTTGTATGTCAAATTCATTCTTCACAATTTTTTGCAAATTCCGAAAAACTGTAAAAATACTAACAAGGGGAGGATACGATGTATGGGTCACCGATTCGAACCTTCTTTAGTACACGTGTAGGGCATGACTAGGCGTATACCAGGTGCAAGTAGTAAGGTGCGCTTCTCAGCCGATTCCGAGAAATTAATTATTAATTATTCGTAATTGCTGTAGCGCGTTCATGTGCGCTGTACGTTAACTTAAAGCCAAGGAACGCATGGTTCAGCGGTAAAAGCCCTGCTTCGTAAGTGTGCGATCACTGGTTCCAATCCCACCGGTGAGCTTCTTTCCTTTTTTTTTTGTAAACATAGGCAATTCGTAGGTGTCGTGAATAATTTTCATTTTGCAGTCAATTGTAATAACGTGTTCTATGAGCTGGAAAAGGGATTCTGAAATCATCGTATGGGCGTGAACGTTTGTGACATTACATAATGTACAGTCGGGGCATTGCAAATACATTGGTATTATAAATGGTCAGGTGTACTCTATTATATGTATACGTTTATACACTGAAGGCCCAGTCTGTTCCGTTCATTGCACGTCAGTGAACCATCAGACCACTCCGTACCCCGCAAATAGTGTCTCATGCTATGGGTATTGGTTGTGTTACCGTTTTTACTATTCATGACATTCATCAACACACAAATATTTCTATATTTTTACACACTCATAATACATAACAATTCCAAGAGCTCTTTTTGTTTTCTTCACTGCCTACTTGATATTTCTATTCTCGCACTGCCTTTTGTTACTCTGTTCTTGCACTGCCTTCTTGATACTCTGCTGCTACAGTTGGAAAGTGTTCGGAACTGCGAGGTCACCTGCACACAAACTAACGATAACGGTGGGCAGGAGGATAAACGCTTCACCCAGGAAACGTTGAATGCCGCATTCGATCCTTGGCTCTTGAGGTAGCAACATCATAAGAGTGGGAATAATTGTGCGATGTCGGATATTGCAAGTTATACTGATGTGCCGGTGCCTACGAAGGCCGATGGAAGTGGACCGCATTCAAATTCCGCGACGAGGATGTAATCTCCTGTACGATTTATTCCTACTCCCCTTTCCCGATCACATAACACGGTATTACAATTGACTGCAAAATGAACATTATTCACGACACCTACTGTTGTACGAATTGCCTATGTTTAAAAAAAAAGCTCACCGGTGGGATTCGATCCACTGATCCCACGCTTACGAAGCAAGGCTCTTACCGCTGCATCATGCGCTCCTTGGCTCTATGTTAACGTACAGCGCACATGAACGCGCTACAGCAATTACGAATAATTAATAATTAATTTCTCGGAATCGGCTGAGAAGCGCACCTTACTACTTGCACCTGGTATACGCCTAGTCATGCCCTACACGTGTACTAAAGATGGTTCGAATCGGTGACCCATGCATCGTATCCTCCCCTTGTAAGTGATATGAACTTAATCATTTCCTTATTGACGTTTAAACACCTGATTTTTATTTTCTTTCACGGCAACTCATTGGCTTACAGGCTCCAGTCCGCAACGAGCATTTATATTCAACTTAAAGAAATCACACCCCATTGATCATCACCAGATATTTTTATTACTAGAAAAAAATCTGTTTTTTTATCATATACAATCATCGATTTAGATATGTCATTTTCACAAAATTGTTTTATATTATCATCAATTTAACTATTTTGATATAACTTTTATTAATTTTTCAAATGAAAAATACAAGTAATATACAGTATATTGAAACATTGCTCGCAATTAAGATAGTTTATTTAAAAAAAACAATGAACTTACTGAGAAATGGCCATAATGTGGCCGAAACTAGTATAATCAATTAATGATTATTAATTCAATTTATTGACGAAGTGTAATACAATTATTTAGTACCCATGGTATTTGATTTAGTAAACATACTAAAATAAAATAAAATTGCTTAATTTTGGAAAATAAACAATACACTCGAATCTTTTTATACGAAATATCAAGCGGGCAAATCAGCTAGACTTTAAAATATTAATTATAATATATATGAAATTTGCTGACCAGTTAAAAAGCGGAAATCAAATGTTATCCTTCCTATACCAGGATGTCTACCAAAACCAACTAACAGATTTCTCTGACAATTCCCTGATTTTTCCAGGATAAATCAGAAAATTCCCTGAGTAACAGTAGCGGCCATAATAAATATATAATACAGAGTTTGTACCGGTACTTGAAAAACATTTAAAAAGGGTAGCATGACAAAGTTTAAAGGGCAAATATATACAGTGTGGTCCACCAGCCCCTTATTTTTTTGGAGGAAGGCAACCCAACTAACGCGTATATCATAGTCGTCCTAAAAACATTAGTACTTGCTCCTTTACGGCCTAGTACATCTTTACGGTTGAGTTCATGCTCGCGAATATAGTCGAAATCATTAGCAGCAGTGTTATTTCAATGCCATCAACTATAACGAATGTGTAAATCGACACATCCGAACAACACTGCCTTACGAAGGACATGAAGTGTCTATGAGGCCTACAAATAGACTCAATACGTGACAGTATCCCACCACGGCTTACGGTAGCTAAGATGGTTAAATCGTGTTTCTCTGCTGTAACGTCAGCCATGCTGCAATGTAGCAGGGTCGATCCCAAGTCAAATAAGTTCTTTTTTTTTCGCTTAATGCCGTTTACAGTAGCTGCACTGCGGACACATATCTACCTGTTCCAATGAATGAATGAATGAATGAATGAATGAATTTTTATTTGATCCTGAAAAGGACCATTTTTATTCGATGCTACGTAGGCAGGTTAGACGATGACATAATGGTCTGTAGGAAGAAAAGGAAGAACGCTTGTAGTTTAGCGTGACTGTTAATCTCGCGATCATAAGCCACGGGATCTCCATTTTACGTGAATTCGAACCACAGGACATTGCGTTGGTGAGAGGCAAAGAGCTTGACCGCTGCGCCACCACACACTCTTGTAGAAATAAAGCAAGGCACACTGCATATTCAGTGTAGCAAGTGTTCGAAATGTTGACCACCTTGGTTGATGCAGATGTCAGCACGACGTATTACAGACAGTATTGCACGCAGTAACATCTCTTCTGAGGTGTAACAGCTTGGCATGCCTCGGTGATTATTTGCCGAAGGTGGTCAGGATCTTCAGGCTCCTGTGCATATATTACCTGCTTTAAGTGACCCCACATGAAGAAGAGAAGTGGCGTAAGATCGGGTGGTCTGGCAGGCCAGTGAACGGGTCCTCCTTTTCCTATCCATTTATTTGGATATGTGTCATGAAGATGGTTCCTGACGACTAATAATCCTTGAGGTGGGGCCCCATACTGTTGCCACCACATTCGCAATCGCTCGCGCAGTGGCACGTTTTCCAGCAACTGTGGGAGTTCATTTTGCAGAAAATGAAGGTAGCGTGCTCCCGTAAGATGGCCGTCGTAGAAATATGGTCCGATTAGATTGTCACCCAAGATCCTACACCATACATTTACACCCCCACTGCACTTGAAATGCGCCCAGTCTTACCCAATAGGGATTCTCCACGCTCCAATAGTGCATGTTATGCCGGTTGACGGGGCCTTTGTTGTGAAATCGTGATTCGTCTGAAAAGAGAACATTTGACACACAAAAAAAGGCTGCATTATTGGTCATACTGCGTAACGCCCATTGACAAAATGTTACTCTAGCATCGAAATCACGTTCGTGGAGCTGCAGGTGTAACTGAAGATGATATGGATGAAATCTATTGTTATGGAATATTCGGATGACAGATGACTGGCTAATGTTGGTCTGTTGTGCAAGTGTCCGTGTACTAATATGAGGATTATTAAGAACAGTGCCCAAAACAGCTTCTTCATTTGGACCAGATGTTATAAGAGCATCTCTAACAGTAGATACCCTTCCAAGTGTCCGAGTTGGCCACGCTCTTCGTTCAAGATTGCAAAACGAATTGGCAGTCGGTAGTCTTCTGTCAGGATAGCACTCGTGATACAGGCGTTGAGACTGCAATGCGTTCTTCCTTGTTTCTCCATAAATGAGCATCATATCAACGTACTCGTCACTGGAATACATCGTGAGTGAATGCGTGCTGTGATGTGACCTAGTACAAGTAGGTGTGTATTAGAGCCGGGAAAATTAGTTCCAGTTGCGTTCGATATAGTAAGCTGCCGTATGGCCAGTATCGTCCCCCACCAAGTGTACTCAAGGTCAGGTCACTCCGCTGAGTGAGTCTCGATAATACTGGAACTAATTTTATGTTCGACGATGTCAAAATATAAATATTATATGTCAGAAAACTGTACTATAATGAGTACAAGTTTTCATTATGAAACAGTTTCTCCCACCAATCAGAGCTCAAGAAACAGTTGTTTGCCAAATTAGGTAAGGATATCATCGCACCCGCACTGAGTTCCAAGGTTGTAATTTAAATTTCACTGCCTGGCCTAGTGTCATAGTGGGGTGTCGAGGAGGCCATCGTCGAATACAAGGCATTCTCTGCGTCACATGCGCTCTGTTCAGTACATAAAACTGGCGAAATCTCGACAGATATTTATGAATATTTATGTTCGAACATAAAATAGTTATAATAATTATCGTCGAACATAAACAGTCGTATGCAACTCGCCTATAATGGTAATTAAGACACTCGACCATGCCGAAATATAAATATGATATGCTAGAAAACTGCATCTTAAAGAGGGTCATTATAGTTCAAGTTTCATTATGATAGAGGTTCTCCAAAAATCAGAGCTCAAGATTTTCATTACGACACAGCTGTTTGACCAATTAGGTAAGGATCGCATCGCACATGCACTGACTTCCAAGGCCTCCTATTTTAAATTTCACTGCGTGGGAAGTGTCATAGTGGCGTATTCGAGGAGGCCATGAAAGAATACAAGCGTTCAATGCGCACTGTTGAGTAAACGAAACTCGACAGTTATTTATGAATATTTAATTTCCTGCTGAATTAACTCTCAGGTAGGATTATTTTTGTGCAAACAAAATAGCGTGTGTTGGCAGGCTTGTGCAATTGATTATCAAATCTTTATCATCTACTCGAGGACAACCTAAATCATCTAGAAAGTGGTTTCCCGTGGCATCCCACTTGTCACTTTCTATCCTTGTGGTGTATTCTGCACCACCTGTAGTGTAAGCAATCGTGGCTGAAAGGGTAACGCGTTGGACTGCGGATTGAAGGATTCGGTGTTTGATTCTTAGTAGAGGGGGAAGATTTATAATTTGTTTTTGGTACGTTTTATCGTCTGTGTCGACACCTTTACCAATGTCTTACGACAGAAATGATACATGAGGTCACAGTTAATTATTGAGGATGGGGCACTAGTAATATAGCGAGCAGATGCATTTTCAGGTTGGATTCCATGAACGTTACGTAGTGTTTGAATTAGGTATTACACGAAACATCTTAATATGTACACGTCAAATAGTTTTCTTCTTCTTACTAGAATGTAATGACAAAATATATTTTTTTAGTCGGTTTACCCTCCAGGGTTAGCTTTTCCCTCGGACTCACTGAGGGATCGCACCTTTACCGCCTCCAGGGCAGAGTCCTGGAGCTTGAAACGGACGGGAACACAACTGGGGAGGTGGGACGAGCCCCTCGACCAGGCAGCCTCACCTGCAAAGCGAACAGGGGGTCTTATGAGGGCTGGGAAGGGATGGGAAGATTGAGAGGCTAGGCCAGGAGGAGGGAAGGAGGCGGCCGTGGTCTTACGTTAGGTAGCATCCCGGCATTTGCCTGGAGACGAAGTGGGAAACCACGAAAACCACTTCGGGGATGGCTGAAGAGGAAATCGAACCCTCTATGTTCATTTGGATCACCCGTGGCTGAGTAAACCCCGAACAAAATAATACCACGGGAAATTTTAAGGAATACGTATACTTCGATGCTAGCACTAGCGATCAGAATCTTGTTTCATTACAGGGGTTAGAACATCGCGGTCATTTAGCCCCGTGTACTTGGGTGTGTGTAGAATTCCACTGATAACCGGTCTATAGCGGTGTCTGTATAATGTATGTATTCGCAATTAAGGTGAGGATGGGGAAGGAGGCGGCCGGGGCCTTAAGTTAGAAACCGTCCCGGCAATAGCCTGGAGCAGAAGTGGGAAACCACAGAGAACCACTTCCAGGGTGGCTGAGGTGGGAATCGAACCCACTCTTCTCAGATTTGCTTCACGAAGCTGAATGTATCCAATTTCAGCCCTCAGACCAGTATTGAATTTCTTGGCAGAACTGGGAATCGTAGCTGGAGCTCCGGAGCGACACGTTGATATGTTATGTTAATGTGTTTTAATTTTCTGGCATTACAGGTCACGTGGCAAAAGCTATCAATTCGATCGTATTCTCCTCATAAATCAGTAAAATTCAACCTACTCTTCACAAAAAATACATCGTAAGGGAATGAATGGGGCTATGTAGTTACATCCCTACTAAAATGGAGCGTGGGCTTTCATTCAAAAAAGTATGCCTACCACTGGATTCGATGCACTATTCTACCCATTCTCGCCCGCCGTCTACGGCCGTGCCTTAACCGAATCAGCCACCTATGCATGGTAGACAGAGCGCGCTGCACTTGCAGTTGTTACTGTAGCCGTCCCACCTCAAACGTGTAAGTCCATCTCAAAGTCTTCAATCACGGTTTATGATGTTGATTTAACTTTCTACTATTACAGATCGTATTAACTGCATGTGTGTTATTTCAAGGAGCAATAAGTCATATGTTAGTAGAATGGGCCATAGTATTTGGCGCGTAAAAGTTTAAGGTCGGTTTTTCTTTACTAGACCTATGACCCAATTACATTGCTGTCACACAGTCAGAGGGCAGAGCAATATCGACCATCGGGAAGTAATGCAGTGTTAGTTGGGTTTCATAAAACTAAATAAGGGGCGGGTGGACCACACTGTATATAATATTCTTCTATATTTTGCCAATTACTAAATTTTTCATCCAGAAAAACTATTGTACTTGCAAGTATTGAAAGTAGCTCGTCAATATTAATGCTCTAAAAAAATCATACAGTTACATATTTATATACAAATACACAGTCTACACATGTAATTTGTGTGCTCTATCTTGCAAGGAATGAGAGCTTACTGATTTAACGTCAGTATGAACATACTGTAATGTTAATTAATGCCCCATGTTGGTAGCGACAAATGTAACAGTTTCGCTACCCCTAACTGTTGGGTGATAAATGTAACTGTTTACCTTTGCCTAAGCTATGTTGTTTTAATGGGCGCCAAGATCTCAACGCAATGCTGAAATCTAAATTTGTATTTAACAACGTCTAGCTCTGGTAGAACACCTTCAAGAATCTATTCACTCAGATCGTGGTATGATTTGATCATTAACCCAACAAACAATTGTATCAGGAGAAGGAATTGGTCTATATCTAATGCTACCTACTGAAAGCAAAGATTGCATTGTAAAAGAAATGAATTTATTATATAAAACAAGTATAGCAAAATTAATAATAATAATAATAAGTTTAAAATTTAAATTGGAGCGTTGCGATTTTAATATTACCGATAGAAAATTACGTGAAAACGGAGTCTGATAAATTATTGATTTTACTCTTATTCCCAAGCTATGAAGTTACTGAAATATTGAATAGAAAACAAAGAGAAACGAGAGATTGCGTATTTCTGCGTCATTTGCGCTTACCACTGGAAATTGCTAAAGCATTTCCCTCATACTGGATGATGCTGTGTGCTTCCCACAGTCTCCTGGACGTCGTCATCTCCGTCGATATTTGATGATATACTTTTAGATTTGGTGACTTTATGGTCCTAACATTGGAGCCATACCCTCGTACAACCAAACTGGTTAAGTTTTAAACATATAGTTCTCCACTCCACGGAACATTGGAGCGACACACACTTGCAACCGAACTAGTCAAGTCTTTCACAGATTGTCCTCGTTCCACGGAACATCGGAGCGACTCACGCGTGCAACCATACTCGGCAAGTTCTACACAGATTGTCCTCGTACCACGGCCCGCCGAACGATATATCTCCTTGTCGGCTCCCCACCTCGGTACCGACTTCCAGCTTACGTAGTCTCCACTGATTGGCTGCTCCCCACGTGCTACTTCCCCTCCTTTGGCTCATTACACACGGCGCGCGGATGATGAAGTCGATTTCCGTTCCAACTATCCGCCTTGTCTTGACGCTGCGACCCACGCTTGCGTAATACTTCTTGACAAGAATCATCCTGTATCTGAATTTCCAGTGAGTCATGTCTCTCATAATATCCTAACTGACGAAACTCCGTAAAATTCCGTAATCACATAATTTTCTATGATATTGTCGTTCGTAATAATTTGCTTGATAGCGTTTTCTAAGACATAGAAAACCTATCTGTATGCTTATAATTTTTATAAAATGCTCCGAAAATACCTTAATAATAATTATAATAAATTAATAATAATAAATTAACATGAAAAATTCTCTTGGCTGAACAATTTGCCGCGTAAATAAATATAGAATGGCTTCCTACTGACTTATGCCAGTGGCATAAAAACCCCTCGAAAAACACGCTACATATTCGCCTCGGATCATCGGATGATTTACCGTGACGACGGTCCATTATCCGATTATCCCAGACACGTTAATAAACCCCATCCAAAATACATATTACATAAATGAAATCACCCTAAATTACAGATATATACACTCATAATTTTTCTTCACGCACTTTGCGTCAAAGTTTGTTGTCACTATGGATTGCACTTTGCAACCAGTCCAATGTTTTACATATAGAATAGTGTTCCACGGATATTTCCGCCTCTCAAATTTCTCTATGTTGGAAAAATAGACATAATTACTGTGTGAGCACTATGCATATGAGATGTCATATCACACGCATTGAAGGTGTTCTGATATATTTATATCACCATAGAACTTCCTAATTTCACTGGAGGTCCCTTCCTTATGGTGAAATTTAATCTCACTTATCACTGAGCACACGATCACACTATTGTGGCAGCGCCTCGTGACCATAATACTTAATCTCTCTTTAAAGTAGATTAAATTAATATTGACTTCTGAAAAAAAAAACAGTAAGTGCGCATTACATATAACACCAAATATTTCTGTGCCGTAATCGCCCTGTCTTCTTAAGTTCCCGTAGACCATATTCTACTTAATACTAGTTCTCAACACAGACCAGTTCTCCTCACACAAATGAAACCATTGTACAAATTACCTTAAATTACACACCTACAAATCTTACATGGCGAGGCCGTAAACAGAAATCACGTGTGCCGTTATGTATGAGTTTCATGAAGGACTGTCTCGCATTCTGATGGCCCATCTTTTGTCCCGTGGACGCCTTAAGCAAAAATACCCTGTCCAAGCGCTCACCCAACTCTTGGGGACAAATGGGAATTCACCAGCGCTACCAAATTCTGGCCTTGGTGTATCGAGACATTTTAGTGCTCAAGAGCATCCGACAATCCCGTCATATTTCCCTGTACCTTAAAAACTCTCATTTACTTACATACTACCCCCCTGTGTGACTTCTGATACGCCTGCCTGGAAGACCATCTCCTCCCACGCACCAAATACCACACTTACTCATTTGATAGGCTGGCTCGCCAGCTAAACATCCTCACTTTATGACACATACTTTCGGAGACTATGTATATTATACGTCCCGTATAATCTGTTTCCCTCACTATTCTCCAGCACATATGCTGTTTTGCCAATACGTTTGGAAACTATAAATGTTCCTGCGTCACCTGCTTCCAACCTTGCAAGTGGCTCCCTTTAAATGAACGTCATCACGTTGCTCTACTAGCATATTTCTCAGTGTCTGTAACGATGCCCTGTTGCTACTGTCCACACATGCACATATTAAAATACCGTCCTCTGCTTTAACCACAGGATAATCCCTACATAAATTAGTGTCCCTCGATAGCATGTCTGCAAGAATGTTATCTTTACCTGTAATATATTTTACTTTGAATTCGTATTCCTGCAGAGCAAGAATCCACCTACTAACTCTGTTAGAACTGAGTTTACAAGTCCTCATATACAGTAATGCATGGTGATCTGTATGGATCTCAAATTTCCCCCCTACTAAATACATTCTAAATTTCCCTAAACTGAAAACAATACCTAAAAGCTCTAACTCAGTATTCGTGTATCTTTTCTCTGCTGCTGTCAGTCCTCGCGAGCCTAAAGATACAATGCACAGATTACCCTCATCATCTTTCTGACATAATACTCTAGCAATGCCTATATGTGAAGCATCTGTCATAACCACATATTCCTTATCTTTTAACGGATATTTCAGCACTACAGCTTTCTCAAAACCTTCCTTCAGCGCTCTAAAAGCCTGATCATGCTTGGACTCCCATCTCCACCGAGTCCCACTTTTAAGCAATTCCCTGAATGGTTCTACCAACCCTGAGTATTTAAGAACGAACCTCCTGAAAAAGTTGCAAATTCCCAGGTAAGTTTTTAACTGTTTAACATTCTGTGGAACCTCTGCGTTAAGTATCTTATTAACCCTACTTTCTTCTGGTGTCACACCTCTACTTGACACTCTATGACCTAAAAATGTCACTTCTGACTGACAGAATGACGACTTAGACAGCTTCAAAGTGAACCCTGCCTGATCTAACTTCTGAAAAACTATATCTAAATGACGTAGATGCTCCTCAAAACTGCGTGAACTAATTACCATATCATCTATGAAAATGGTTACAAACTCTCCTGTGTCATCCCCTAATGCGATGTTTAAAGCCCTAATTAAAGCTGCTGAACTACTCTTTAACCCATAAGGTATTCTACAAAATTGATAAAGGTTATATTTATGACTAAAAGCTGTAAATGGTCTATCTTCGTACATAAGTGGCACTTGCCAAAAACTGGAACTCAAATCTACACAAGTGAAATACTTCTTCCCCTCAAATGTTTGCATTAATTCCTCTATTGACATAGATTTCAGCTGATCTGAACTAATTCTACTGTTAACCAAACGAGCGTCTAAACAAATACGAACTGTGCCGTCGGTTTTGGGTACCGTGATCAAAGAATTAGCATACGGACTGTTAGAGTGCTCAATAATCCCATCTTCAAGCATCTGGTTAATTTGTGCCTCAACTGCACTCTGATAAGCGAAAGGTACAGGATATCTATGTCCTGTGAATACTGACATATCAATAACGTTCAATGAATGTGTATAGCAATTGGCCATACCAATGCGATCCTCAAAAACTCTCCTATTACACAATAATACATCATAGAGCCGAACACATTGTTCCACCTCTATATTTCCCTGAAATGCAGCATCACGTAACGAGTCCTCTAGACTTCCATTCGTAATCACACTGCCCACAAAACATGGAGAACCCCGCTCTACGGATGGCGATATCTCATTTAAAGTACAAATCACACCTACAATACTACTCCTCTGAATATGGTCATTGAACGCTACTTCTACTTCAGAATCTCCCCATTTAAATTTCAAACTCCCTACATCATAACATAAGTTACCAGACACTCTACTTAGCCACTCTGAATCCAAGATAACACTGAATACTAAATTTGGAATTACAAGGCAAATCTGCTTCTCTACATGATTATTAATTTTAATGTCTACTAAAACTTGCTTAGAAATTACTTTAGACCTCTTCCCAACAGCTGTGATAACAAAAGTGCTTTTAATTGGCATCTCCTCAAAATTTACTCCAGTTCCTTTCATTTTATCATAAAATGCACTACTTATGCAACTCTTCATACAACCACTATCAATTAAAACATCCGTGTACGCCTCGGACACGTTAAATTTAACTATGGGGCTCTTACTAACCACTTCCTGAATAATACCTTTATCATTTAGTTCATGTAATAATTCATTTCTTACATTTAGGTCATAGGGTTCCTGTATAATTGTATGGACAGGGCATGCTACAGACTGAGATTCTGACCATACTTCGCAGCCTGGTTCGCGTTTAAAGAACCGCTACAGCTGGCCGTAGTACTACTAACTACTGAACTGGTCTGTTTGTTCTGGGCTGTGTTGTCATTGTTTGGCTGTATATTACTACCACTAGGCTGTCCTCTTCCTTGACCCCTATTCTGGTTGTAATTATTGTCATTATAATTTCTCCCTTGATTTCCCCTGAAATCATTGTTTCTCCCTTAATTTCCCCTGTAATCATTGTTCCTCCCTTGATTTCCCCTGAAATCATTGTTCCTCCCTTGATACTGATTACCATAGCTATTTCCTCTGTTTTGATTTAGCTGATTATTATTATTTCTATTTTGAGCGTTGGCCCCTTCGCCACCGTTCCCTTGAACTTCTTGATGCCTGGCTTCATTAGGTCTATTATTATTAATAATACCCTGGTTCCGATTGAAATTGTCCTCATAACCCCCTCTCCCTAGTGCATCAAATGTGCTTAACAAATTTTCTACTTGTGATATAGTCTTTACATTCTGGATACAAGCAGCCTCCTTGATCCTATAGGGAAAGTGCCTAAGTAGCAACCTTACCAAATCACTTTCCTCCTTCAAGCCATCCAGATATTTACACACTAATACCTGCCCTAAAAAGTATTCGGTCATGGTGGAGCTTCCTTTAGGGTTATATTTACCACACACTACTCCCTCACGATGCTGCGACTGAATAACCTCATTCCAGAACTTTGCACAGAATTTCATTTTAAAATCATTAATATCAGTAAACTTGTCTCTGTAGACAGCAAACCAATTCCTCGTTTCCCCCACAAACACTTGTTCTAAAATTTCAACTACCTGGCACCACTCAATACTACCATTTTCCAACCTCTCCCCGAATTTATTTTCTATAGTGTTCATGAACTCCATTGGGCACCCCTGTCGATTGCTGAACTTACCCAGTTCTACCTCCCTGTGTGTGCTATTCACAAAAACTGGCCTATTCTGACTATTTTCTTGCCTGATCCTAGCTTTTAATTTTAATTCTAATTCTGCGATTTTCTCCTCAGCCTTCCTCTCAATACTGTTTACTGTTAATTTAATGTTTCCTTCTGATTCTTCTACTTTATCATATAGCTTTGCTTGTTTCTCCTCAATCTTGCTAATGCTCTGTCTATT
Organism: Meconema thalassinum; assembly: GCA_946902985.2. Classification (NCBI taxonomy): domain Eukaryota; kingdom Metazoa; phylum Arthropoda; class Insecta; order Orthoptera; family Tettigoniidae; genus Meconema; species Meconema thalassinum. The sequence continues at coordinate 201,188,267 of OX336395.1, forward strand.
ACTCTCTCTTAAATCATTTACTTCTGCAACTATTTGCGAGTGGACTTTCTCAATTCTACCCCCCAGCTGTTCCTTAACCTCTTTAGTAGCTACCTGAATTTTGTCAATTTCTCCCCCCAATTGCTTTTTGACCTGCTGTGTTTCCAGTTGCACTAGTTCTTTTAAAATTTCAGCCTGTGTACTGATTCTAATTTCCAACTCCTCCTGTACTTTTCCTAATTTTCTGTCTACATCTGCAATAATCTCTTTAGCCTTTTCTTCCATCACCCCCCTGATCTCACCTCTAATCAGTTCGAATTTGTCACTCATTTCCCTACTGTTTTGTTCTAATTTAGCATTTAAAGTTTCAGTACTCTCTCTATTTTCCTTACTGTTTTGTTCTAATCTGGCGTTTAAGGTTTCATTACTCTCTCTATTTTCCCTACTGTTTTGTTCTAGTTTAGCGTTGTTTTGTTCTAGTTCAGCGTTGTTTTGTTCCAGTTTTGCATTTAAAGCGTCTGAACTTTCTTTATTTTCCCTACTGTTTTGTTCTAATTTTGTATTTAAGGCATCACTACTAACTTTGTTCTGATACATGAACTCGAGAAGTAAAGTTTTTAATCCTGGTTGGCCGCCTACACTCCCTGTTTCAGTATCGGGATTTACCTCCGCTACCCCGGTACTACCATCACTCGACATACTGCTCGTATCATCACTCTCCAGTTGATGACCACTACGTAACCTCATCTGTCTTTCTTTCTCATCCCCCATAATGATATACACTGATACAGACAAATAACCCCCAAAATACAGGCACAGAAATATATACCCTTCTCCTTCCACAAATGTTATTAGGTTTTCAGCCCCAAGTTGTCGGCGACAATTGTAATGTTAATTAATGCCCCATGTTGGTAGCGACAAGTGTAACAGTTTGACCCTCACGTTGAGCGACAAATGTAACAGTTTGACTGCCCCTAACTGTTGGGTGATAAATGTAACTGTTTACCTTTGCCTAAGCTATGTTGTTTTAATGGGCGCCAAGACCTCAACGCTGTGCTGAAATCTAAATTTGTATTTAACAACGTCTAGCTCTGGTAGAACACCTTCAAGAATCTATTCACTCAGATCGTGGTATGATTTGATCATTAACCCAACAAACAATTGTATCAGGAGAAGGAATTGGTCTATATCTAATGCTACCTACTGAAAGCAAAGATTGCATTGTAAAAGAAATGAATTTATTATACAAAACAAGTATAGCAAAATTAATAATAATAATAATAAGTTTAAAATTTAAATTGGAGCGTTGCGATTTTAATATTACCGATAGAAAATTACGTGAAAACGGAGTCTGATAAATTATTGATTTTACTCTTATTCCCAAGCTATGAAGTTACTGAAATATTGAATAGAAAACAAAGAGAAACGAGAGATTGCGTATTTCTGCGTCATTTGCGCTTACCACTGGAAATTGCTAAAGCATTTCCCTCGTACTGGATGATGCTGTGTGCTTCCCACAGTTTCCTGGACGTCGTCATCTCCGTCGATAGTTGATGATATACTTGTAGATTTGGTGACTTTATGGTCCTAACATTGGAGCCATACCCTCGTACAACCAAACTGGTTAAGTTTTAAACAGATAGTTCTCCACTCCACGGAACATTGGAGCGACACACACTTGCAACCGAACTAGTCAAGTCTTTCACAGATTGTCCTCGTTCCACGGAACATCGGAGCGACTCACGCGTGCAACCATACTCGGCAAGTTCTACACAGATTGTCCTCGTACCACGGCCCGCCGAACGATATATCTCCTTGTCGGCTCCCCACCTCGGTACCGACTTCCAGCTTACGTAGTCTCCACTGATTGGCTGCTCCCCACGTGCTACTTCCCCTTCTTTGGCTCATTACACACGGCGCGCGGATGATGAAGTCGATTTCCGTTCCAACTATCCGCCTTTTCTTGACGCTGCGACCCACGCTTGCGTAATACTTCTTGACAAGAATCATCCTGTATCTGAATTTCCAGTGAGTCATGTCTCTCATAATATCCTAACTGACGAAACTCCGTAAAATTCCGTAATCACATAATTTTCTATGATATTGTCGTTCGTAATAATTTGCTTGATAGCGTTTTCTAAGACATAGAAAACCTATCTGTATGCTTATAATTTTTATAAAATGCTCCGAAAATACCTTAATAATAATTATAATAAATTAATAATAATAAATTAACATGAAAAATTCTCTTGGCTGAACAATTTGCCGCGTAAATAAATATAGAATGGCTTCCTACTGACTTATGCCAGTGGCATAAAAACCCCTCGAAAAACACGCTACAATACATCTACAACAATCATTGGTGTATTCTTTGGAATACACGGTAAGATAGAGTAAACTTTTGCTTCTCTTTGCTTTAGTTCATCCCTTCTTTTTTTTCCGCAAACACCAACAGTGATCTCCTGATTTCTCTTTGTTGGTATATGTCTCTCACACTACCTGTAAGTCTGTTCTAGATACAGTATATATCTTCCATGACCCACCTAGCGTCATCTAGCAGCGAATCTCTGAAGTTCCTCAATTCTTCCCTGTACAAGAGGACTTCTTTACCAATCTAGCCACCAGATCTCGTCGCTATCATCTCCGTGATCAAGAGAACTTCGTCTACTTTTTCAACCACCAGGCTGCGCTAGTGACGCCTACTATCAACTATTTGAAGACCATTACATCAAGAGAAATTAATATTTCAATGTTGGCTATTCTTATATGTATTCCTTTTGTCTCTTTTTCCCTTCCCTGGTCCCTCCGCGCTCCGTTGAGCGGGTCTCACTTGTACGTCGGAAGTCAATCCAGTCAGTTGGAGCTTAACTAAAGCTCGCCTCCTCTACTCAAGAGGCAAACTTTTAAATTCGACGCCATGTTCGAGTTTTAGAATCAACCGTCAACAGCAACATAGCCTTCTTCATGAAGCAAAGATAAGTATCGACTTCATGTTTTAACCACATTCGCATCGCTTTCAAAAGGCTCAATGCTTTTATTTGGATTTTATAGATAGTGAAAGTTGCTATGTGATAAAATAACTGCTTTCAAGAGATCTTCTTGATCAATCTCAAACTACAAGTCTAATTTTCAAAATGAAAGATTTTCTGAGGTGCTATCTCACATCGAGGGATATTTCTAAAATACCCACTGTCTATATAATCTAGTTTTCCGCCGAGGGATTCTCTACCCAATTCAAACAACTCATCATTGCTCTGGAACCTTCCAGAACCTACACTATCTACCAGTTATACTGTCATGTATTTTCCACTTCATATGGGAATCTTCCTTATGAACTGCTAATCAATATCTAATTTTTCTTCCTCCGTTGGGATTTTTTTGATGCATTCAACTATAACCTAGAAGTTTTTCAAGCAATAGACTCTCGCAAATCTAGTGTAACTAGTTATTTTCCACCATTGCAATAACTTTCTTTGCTATCAACTTTTTGTGCTACTACTGTGAACTTTTCAACTATATCAACAGACTATAGTGAAAACAGTGCCTGTTCAACTTTTCATCCGCGTCGCGCTCGTCCGAGTACAATAAATACGGCCATGAACACTCTTCCACAATCCCATTTGATCTTGCCCAAACCTTTTACTAACAAACTAAAATAATAAAATTGTTACTTCAGGTCTTTTTTCAATGAGGTGTCACTCTCAATAAGTGCCCTCCCTTATTTGCTCCACGTACAACGAATTAATGTCTGTAAAACTTAGTGTCTAGTACACGCCTTAAAGTATATTGTTTCTCCCTTCTAACTAGGGAATACAATTCTTTCTACTCAAAAGTGAGTTATCTCTAGGTTTCACGAAAGGGAAATTTGCCCCATTTTTTTCTCGTGAACCCTACTTAAACATAGGAGTTCTAGAAACTTCCTTCCAATTTTTCTCTTCAGGTTTCACAATAAGTGACCTGCCCTATTAGTATAATCTTTAAAGGTAGTTCAGTATTAATACAAGAAGTTATAGAAACTTCTATTTCATATCTTCCTGTTTTTTTGTTGTTGTTACTTTCGAAGTTGTTATTTGTTCATATTTCTAAGATACTTATCTAGAAATCCTTAAAGTACACATCTTGTACTTGATTTATTGTTTAACCTTAATTACTTTAATTATCTTAAAATTTTCCATTTATTCATCTTGGCAACATTTCAAAATCTTACGAAGATTTTAAAGCATATAAAAGGTTTAAAACCAAAAGAATTGTCAACTGCCTGGCGCAAGCTTTAGATGTTTTCGGAGGTCTGCGACCCCAATTGTTTATAAAAATCAAAATTATATATTTATTACATAAACTACTTCCTTTTACATTGTTAAATAAATTAAGATTTGTTCTTTTGATTTATCATTTCTCAAACATAACGGTTAGGCAAGATCCTGTCTTCCTTGACTCTTCCTAGGTTTATGCCCTCTTTAATAAAAATAAATCCATTGATAAGGTTTTCACCACTTGTTGCATTTGAGCAAGAACTCTTAGTTATCAACTTAGTAAAGTCTCTCTTAGCTTCAATAGCTAATTCTAACTGGCCAGTAAGGCAAGCATAGCTCGCTACGCCAGCTTCCTGCTTGTGGAGATTCTCTCTACCACCTATGGTTGGTTTTTCAAAATTTAAGTGTTTCTCATTGTCTAAACTTTTAGTCGGCTCCTTGCTGGGTAAAAGCTTAGTCATTTCTAAATGCAGCTATTGGTACACTTACCAAAATTATTCTCAAGAGTATAATTGCTTTATTCCTATCCTTCTTGGAAGCATTCGGTCGCTCTTTAGAAATTCTACAATTTCAAGACCTAAAATATCAAGGCTTATTCAAATTATTTGTGCTCTTCAAAATACTTGTTTAGAAACAAACTCCTTTCAACAGATACACAATAAATCGGTTACTCTTTGTCTTGCCAGACCACCACCCTTCCCCATAGTAGGCATATTTATGCTTGAGAGGGAATACGCTATAGCAACTTTCTTGTGAATAGCCCAAGTTCCAGCTGCGTTTCCTGTTAGCTTCGTCCAGGTCCCTACCCACTTTAGGTATCGGAAAGCGGATTTGCAGTGGCAGCTGCCTTTGAGTATACTTCAAGTTAAAATTATAACTTCTTTTGGACTCTCGTCCTATTTCTCCATCCTTTTTCTCCAGTCCGAAACCCACTTCTTTTTCTTCATCATCTCCCCTTGGGGGTTAGGTTATTCCCAAGCTAGTAATCTACCCAATCATCACCAGAATATAATTTTCTCCCATCAAAATTTAAATGCTTAATTTCCAATTATTCAAGGTTGGACCTTCTAAAACTAAAATTCTCTGACTGTCATTAAAATACCCTGATAATTCCCTGAGTTTTCCAGGATTTAAAAATTCACTGAGTATTCCCTATTTTCCATGTTTTCCGTAGTAGACACCCTGTAATACTCCTTAAACAAACGTAGGGCTACTCCGCCATTATTTTTACTAATAAATGCACTTTTCTTAAATTTAAAACGTTAAAATGTCCAAGAAAATTCTAATATGGAGGCAAGCGACAAACTAAAAAGAAGTGCGAAAATCACCCATAATAAAACCAAAAGATGAAGAGTGTGAGAAATGATGAATAAAACAATTAAGAAGATTTGTAGACTATATTAAACTTATTTCTCAAAGCTATTTTTAAATTTAAGGATTATAAAGGAAGAACAATACAAACGCGAGGATGCCACTGAAGAAACATATTCATAATGCGGCCAGGTAGCGGCCTGCGTTAGCTCTCCACGGCCCTGCACCTGGAATGTTTGAGAGTGTACGAGGCGCATCCAGAAAGTAAGAAAAAAAAATCTATATGCAAAACTGTGTGTAGCCGCCTGTTGAGCAAGACACTGCCGCTAGCAGCAACGTAGAGTAGCGCCCCGATAAACACAGCAAGCTAAGCTGGCTGTGACTGGCGTAGATCGCGGGCGCCGGTTCAACCAGGTACGCGCGCACTTGCACACTTTTACAAAACATGTTCAATAATGCGTACTTAGAGTGCTCATAGGCGATTCTGAAAATGTCCTCCCTCTCTTGTAACACACACCTGACATCTTCTGATGAAAGAATGTCTGTCAACTCTTTTATTATTTACGGAGCCTGTTTCCTTGAATCCTTTAGCGAGCCTCCTAATTGTACTGGCATTAGGCACAGGTCTTCCTGGAAACTTGATCCGAAATTTTCGTCTCGTTTCAGAACAAGATTTTCTACTTTTTCATATACGAATTATGGATATGCACACATTCGCGCAATATGAATTGGTGTCTAGGCATGACCAACAATCACAGTAATCACAATACTCACTAAACATGCAACACTTACGTCTAAGCTTTGCAGATACACGTCCATATGAATGACAACACACGAGTGAACTAACGATATGAGTCGGCGGAGCGCGCCAAGCACCGGCTGAACCGCGTACGCAATCTGCGCCAGTCACAGCCGCTTAGTTTGCCGTGTTTATCGGGGCGCACATAGATAATGACCCTGTAGTTCATCACATTTACACTTTTTAATGTATTTGATAATCATCATTACGTACATGAATTGCAGGGTAGCTGCTGGAAATGTTGTACTTTTCCTAGACAAACGTTGCGCCGACGTAGGAAGTTTTGGTACACTCGCTGTAATTCATCCTGACTGATATTTCATTCTCGTGTGCCTCCAGAGTGCGCGGATTGCTTCTGTATACCTTTTGTTTGAGGTTCCCCCAAAAGTAAAAAAAACTCACGGGGCTAAAACTTGCTAACACATTTAAGTTGCCATACTGTAACACTTCTTCTTGAGCAGATACGTTTCCACTAGGAAAATTCGTTGTTTAGTTCGATACCTAACCATGTTCACGGGATACGAGATAGGCTACAGTACTTTACCCCAAGCGTTAACTACCTCAAAGGTCGAACATCAATTCCGCCCGATTTTCCTCAATTCCACCCGGTCCTCCAAGGGACCCAAAAATAAGTTCCTCAACTCCGCTCAGGCTTTGACAAGGGGTCAGCAAAGGGGTTATCCCCAATGACGTAAACAAATGTCATAACCGTGCTGCTCGCATACCAAGGTCCGGGTCAACGTCAAACACCTTCTGCAGTGCACGAGCGAATTCTTGCATTCCACACGACAACACAAGTACAACACCTCATCCAAGTATATTTGTTTTTTTAAAGTGCCTACATCAGATACAGACAGTCACGTACATTCTACTTAACAGCAGCGGGTGGGTGTCGAGCAAAGACAAGAATAGTCATGTGAGAAAAGAATTCATTGAAAACAAGCTCATGCAGTACGCCAACCAAACAATGAGTAGATTAGATCTTGTGAAGTGTGTTTCTCACACAATAGTTAGGGAATGAAAAGAGTTAAACTTATGTTTTTTGTATAGTTTGAAATGAAGTAAAGATTTATGTGATTTTAAGATGCTGATTTTTCTTATTTTATTACATTTCCTGTCCATATTTTTATTTAACAACAGTGATTAATATCAAGCTCTTTGTATTATGTTTATATCTGATTTAACGATTGAGCGGACTTGGTGGTGGTAATTTAAAATTAATCATAATATTCTTTTACATAAGTCTGCCAAGTTTTCTATTATTTCTTTTTTTACTCATGCGCTGCATAAGGTGTTTGAAACGGCCCTTGGTATGCGAGCAGGAGGGTTATGACATGACATTTGTTTACGTCATTGGGGAAAAGCCTGGGCGGAGTTGAGGAACTCATTTCTGGGTCCCTTGGAGGACCGGATGGAATTGAGGTAACCCTGGCTACCTGACTGGAATTCCCGGGTGGAATTGATGCCCGCCCACCTCAACTAAGGTATCTTGCTAGCTGCACGTGTAATCAATAATAATTATATCGTATGGTCTCGGGTACCGGGGGTAAACTTTGTTATTTGACGCCCAGGGGCAAACTGCATGCCGAATTTTGTTGTTCCTTGGAGCGCAATAAAAGTCAAGGAGGTTAGATATCTAAACTCCTCGACACTATAGCGCTTTCTAGTAGAGAAAGGAGGAACTTTTGTGTTGGCGGAAAATCCCGAGATTAATTTTGCCATTATGAACATGGCCTACTGAATTCAAATGGGTTCTTTAACATGCCAACAACGTATGACATGCATGTCGTGATTTTTGTTGCTTTTCAAAAATCATTTACCATGGCCAGGAGCGAACCTGCAAGCTTGGGGTTGGTAGTCCGACACGATAACCACCCACCCACTGTTGCAAGCTATGACAGCATCCAGGGCTTCCCGACCCGCACATGCTAGTTATCTGTCCGTCATTCATCGCGATCCGTCCGCCGCGCGGCCCTTGAGAGATTCCGTCATTTAGAGTTTAGAGTAAAACCGCACTGCATTTTTCTTCGACATTAATCGGATTAGAATGTGGTAGAGTTGAATACGACAACGGCTGCTGTGTTTCGAACAGCATTGGACGGCGCATATTCTACATCCACGGAAGTAGGGGGGTAGTGGGTGTTCCAACTCACTTCAGAACATACAGGTCGTTACTACTAAGCCTCAGTCATGTTAAATATCTCTTGAACGCATCGTCCGATTTTGACAAATGAGGTCTCATTGGACTCGAGCTGACGTCTTCTTTCCTATGGACCACTCGTTATATTTTTGAAAAATATTTTGAATTTTTTTGTTTTCGAAAATAGGCGATAGTTTGAAAACCAAACAGGATAGAACGTTGTGCCATGTCTCAAACAAATGGTCTTTATGACCTTTATTTTCTATAATAAAACTTTTTTACTTTTTATGTTTTTTTGAAAACACTCGAATTTTGAAAATCCTATATTTTGGAAACTAGGAACTCTACAAAAAAAATTGTTTAACGTAAATCAATGGTCCCTACCCCCTCTACCCCCAAAATAAATTTCAAGTCTCTAGAGAAAAAAATTGTGTGTAGTAGTGGGATGGTGGGGGAGCTGCTTCCAAAAGCAAGTGGTGAGCCCCTGCGACCTTGGAATGGAAGGAGCCATGCTAGGAGGGCGTGCTTGGATTCGTTTTTTTCGTCTCGTCGTGCTCTTTACGGGAATGTACGTGTTGAAAAGGTGAAATGCTGGAAACACAGTCTTTTTGGGGTAAAAACGTGATTTTAGACTTTTTGCTATATCTCACGAACCAATAACGCTAGAGGCGTGTTCGACAGGTCCAAGGACTCGGGGTAACGTCCTCTCTGCTATGGACCACTCGTTATAATTTTTAATAAAATTGGAAACTCGGTTTTGGGGTAAACACGTGTTTTTTGTGATTTTGTCGATATCTCACGAAGCAATAACGCTAGAGGCATGTACGATGGGTCCAAGGATTCGGACAGACGTCCTCTTTGCTATGGACCACTCGTTGTAATTTTAAAAAATTTTGGAAACGCGATTTTGGGGTAAACACGTGTTTTTTATGATTTTTGCCGATATGTCACGAACCAATAACGCTAGAGACGTGTACGAGGTGTCCTAGGACTCGGGCTAACGCCCCCTTTCAAATGTGGTAGATATTTTTTTCCAGAAAATAATTCACAAAGGGCCTAACGCCGTACATGTTGAAAAAAAAATTCTTTACCGTTACCTGTTTATAATGTTTATGAAGCGTGGTGGTTGAGAGAGACGATACGGCTGGGTGTGTGTGTTTCAATGAACCTGTCGCTGACCACGGTGGCCGTGTTCAATAGATCAATTGATATTTCGACGGGTCGATGTATGACAGAGCGAGAGTGCGTTTTCCTGATATTTTACCTTTGACGTGTAAACGGTGATGAAAACTTGGTTCTATGGTGGTCGAAGCGAGTACAGAAAACAAACTTACAGGAGGTGAAGGTCATTTGAGCTTATTGGAAGGCAATGATCTGACTTGACAACAAGTGCAATGGAAAAAATGACCAAGACGCTTGAAGGTGAAATAATCTGACCATTGTGCTGGCAGGGAAGTGCGAAAGGCGTGCACACACATTTGTGAAACCACAGGCACGCTAAACCAGTGACATCCTGTCTTGCTTCGTACGTGACAAAATGCAAGTCCATGTGAAATTTGATCTACCGCAGGTGTTCACCTTGGACGTTATCTGTCCACGTGCATGATAACTGTTAACAAGTCACATCCTGTTTTGCTTCGTACGTGACAAAATGCAAGTTCGGGTGAAATTTGATCCGGCACAGGTGTTCGCCTGGGACGTTAGCTGTCCACGTGCACGATAAGAGAATGTTCAAAGCGTGGGAAAAAAAGATTATACATGCAATGTGATATATAAAGACACATCGCTGACATTTCCACTCGCACTTATGTGACTACTTTTGAACACGCTACAGCGTTGTGTGAAACACTTGGCCTTGTTTAACAGTTTTGGTGTTGGTGGAAAATACTTAACCTTGTTGTGGGGTAGGTATATATTTATTCATTTATACATTTATTGATTAATATATATATATATATATTTACAAGCAATTATTTATTGATTAGGTAATTAATGATTTTATTTATTTGTTTGCAGATAACCGGCATACCTTACATGTCAGAGGGAGAAGAAACCATTGCACTTTTGAGCCCACTAGAAGGGAAGAGCAATAAGTCACTGCAAGTAAAGGTGAGATGATTTTTTTAAACTAACTTGTTTCATTTTTTTGTTTTATGTTTTATTTTATGAAATGTATGTATTAACCTGAATTTAGGCATTTATAGCGGTTTATTTTATTTATTTTAGAAACTTGGAAAGAATAGCCTTACCGCCGTAGCAGTCGCTGAAAAAAAACAGAAACGCACTAAAGCGAAACCACTGCCAAAGGGTGAACTGTTTAAAACTCAGGTAAGTCCAACTTAAAAATGCTATTCCATTTTACCACTACTGAAAACTCGTAGACAAAAAAAAATCATTACCTGTACATGACTGGGACAATGATTGCTTTCTTGATTAATGGCTATGTTGTTGTTGTTGACTGGGAAAAGTACAAGGCCATGTTGGATTTTCTAAAAATAAAAATAATAAATTTAATTTATGGGTGGTTCCCTATGGACTCAACGAAAATCCACAGGTTTGAACATGATAATGTGAACAAAATGACATGACATTCATTTTTGTTTATATATTGGTTAAAGGGAGGGTGGGGGATTGTAAATGACTGTAGCTTTATAAAAAAGAAAATAAGTACATGGGTTACTGTCAGTGCCAACATACAGTTTATTTTTAATGGTGTTTTGATATATTAATACCAATTAACGTTAACGTTTTATTTACAAGTATTGATTGATTGATTGATTGATTGAGTGATGGGTTATTTTGTTTGCTTTTAGGTGTCGTCATGTGCCATTAACGTAATGAACAGACAGTGAACAAGCATGCATTATGCTTTAAAGTACTCTGTGCAATGTTAATAACTTACAATAAGAAAAAGTTTTATTATAACACATGGCGTTAGTACCAAATACAACAAGTGAGCAAGTTGGTTTACCACGTGGGTTAAATTTAAAATCAGAACATGATCGATGGTTAACATTTGAATTCTGGCCTGTAGGCTTTTTGTCGACGCATGAACTTGCAAAAGCCGGTTTTTTTTACTTGAACCGAGAAGATGTGGTGCGCTGTGTGTTTTGTCGTATTGAACTTTCACACTGGGAAGAAGGGGATGATCCCTTTAGAGACCATTTGCGATGGTCTCCTCACTGTCCTTACATGCTTGGAAAGCAAGTGGGTAACCTACCCGTGCATTCATTTTACCGAACCACAAGGCCTTTGGCCGCTACTTACGTTGCTGAATCACAAATAAATAATAATAATAATGATGTATTACCAGCCAACGGTAGTGTCGATATATGTGGTCCATATGCCATAGACAGTGTTGAATTGGCGTGTGCTTTTGAAAAATTGGGAGTTTGCAAGACTAAAGCACTAGCACACCCAGAGTATAGCTCTGTTGAAAAACGTTTCGAATCTTATAAAAATGTTTGGCCATTAATATTAAAACACCTTACCAAACAGCTAAGTGAAGCTGGATTTTTTTTATACTGGTGAAGGGGATAAAACAATATGTTTTTATTGTGGATTTGCTTTAAAGGATTGGCAAATGACTGATGACCCTTTTGTGCAACACGCTCGTTGGTTACCAAACTGTAAATACATGGTGTTGCTTAAAGGTCAGGAATTTGTGAACACTATTCGTAAAGAAAAAGTGATTGCAGCACAAGACATAAAAGTGCCTTTAGAGTTAGAGCACGCGGAGCAAATACATAAGGCTGAAAGAAAAGACTTGTGTTACGAACAGATACAAAAGTGTGACCAACAATTATGTAAAATTTGTTATCAAGATGAACTAGGTGTTGTATTTTTACCCTGTGGACACATGATAGCCTGTGTCAAGTGTGCATTAGAACTTAACACTTGTGCTATATGCAGAAAAGTAGTATCTGCTACAGTTAGGGCATTTCTTGCATAACTAGTATAATTTATTCGCCATGCATAGTGCAAAATCACTAATTGCACAATATTATTAAAGCTGTTTTAGAGTGTAATAGATATGCTTTTGTTTTGTTTATAGACTACTACAATGAATGTTTTGAATGCTGTGGGACAATCATGTGGCTTAGAGACAAAGAAGCTCAGCGAATTGCCAACGCATATTCCATTCCGCATTATCAAGATTCGGAAATTGAAAACAGCATATGGTGATCGTGTACTTTGTGTATGTGAAAACTTTGAGACATTTCTGCCTATACGGTTTAATGATATGTCGGAAAGTGTTTTTGATTAAGTCAATAATGCTGTGCAACCTGTACACTTAATTTATGAAGGTTTTAAAAACAATAGGTGCATGGTTCGTTTTAATTAAATAAATAAATAATGTGAAATAATAATGGAAAATATAAGTAATGACAATATACTGAAAAAGAAAGAAAATATGTGCATAGAATAGTAATGTTTTAGTGTTTAGTGTTGTCTTTAAAAATATTATGATGAAACCAAAAAAAATGTATATAAAGTTTGTAAATAAATGCAAAATCATGTTACAATGTTGTTTTATTTTATACAAAGTTAGTATATTTAACATTGCAGAGTATACATGATTATGACAATAAATGCACACTGAATACAAGCCTTTCTCACTTTACAATAGTCTGTTATAGTTTTAAACACAAGGCTTGTTGTAGATCATTTTATAGCAATGTCCCTTTAATGTTGTTTTCGAAAAGTGGGGAAGCCGCAATGGTTGTATTGACATAAAAACCTTATGGTTATTACTATTTAGTCACTTTGATCCCCTTGCATATCAAGATCAGATGACCTAGTTGTTTCACTCTTTAAAACGACAACAACAACACTACCTCTTGCATAGTTTGTGATGTTGATGGCTCTTGCGACGTGGAAGATGGATTAAAAATAACTTTGAGAACAGGGGTTAAACGTTGATCATTAAACAATGCACTATTTTGAGTAGCAATATAGTTTTCTTGATTTTTTGTCGACGGCAACTGTGTTTCATGTGGTACACTACATTGATGATCACTGACAATTAAAACCTCACTATTTTTACTTTTTAGGTCACCACGACAATGTTTGGAACGTTGCTTTGAACAACGCCAAATAACAGTTCCATTTTTATTGGTTCGTTTCACAATATATGAATATCCTTTATAGTATGCGTAAGGCTTACCATACCTAGTCATTGATACTTCCATATCAACTGTCAAGCATAGACTAAGCTCTAGTAAAATCAACTTGGTAATAAGAATACTAGTTTAATGTGAGAGCAAATATGGATCCAAAGAGTTCAGGTAAAAGTGAAAGCAAATAAGCAAATATTAGAAACAAGAGTTGGGGTGAAAGTGGTCGCAAAGTGGTAGACCCATTACACAATAATTTCAGCACGACGAAGCTCTTGTTCAATTTCTTTGATTTCCCAATCGTGACCAGTATGGCCAGCTTGACGTGAGGCATGCAACAACTGTAGCCGCTGGACGAGCTTATTGGGATTGTGCCAGTATACAAATTTAACAAATGGATTTTTAGGTGTAAACAAAGCATTACCATTATCACGGATCATTATCATCATCATCATCATTATCATCATCATGATCACCATTATCATCATGACCATCATCACTGTTACTATATAGTCCTTTTTGATCCTCTTGCAATACCACTTTATTTATAGTCTGAGTTGATTTTGATAGTGTTGAAGGTTTCTTGGACGTTGACAACTGTCCTAACATAACGTTTTGAGGACATGATAAGTCCTTTTGAACAAACACTGCACTATCTTTAGCCGCAATATCGTTTTCTTGAACTTGCTTTTTAGCATTTTGATAATTGTTTGTAAACAGTAAGCGTGGTTCGTTTCGAGCACTACATTGATGAACACTCAGACTTAAAACCTTTCCATTTTTACTTTTCAGATTGCCTCGACATTTTGTTGACCTCTCTTTTGAGCATCGCCAGAATATTATTCCATTCACATTCTGGCGATTATAGTTATAGGAGTAGCCTTGATAGAGTGCACGTAGCCTACCTTTGTTGGTTGTAATAAGTTCCATAGTAGTAACTGACCTGTCAGTACGATGTTCACACTACAAAGGTTACAACTGTTTTGCTGATGGAGTGACCTACCATAAGCTTATATGTTGGCTTTTTGTGTTGGCTTTTCGTGTTGGCTTTTCGTATTGGCTTTTGTGTTGGCTTTTTGTGTTGGCTTTTCGTGTTGGCTTTTGTGTTGGCTTATGTGTTGGCTTTTCGTGTTGGCTTTTCGTATTGGCTTTTCGTGTTGACATTTCGTGTTGGCTTTTGTGTTGGCTTTTCGTGTTGGCTTTTCGTGTTGGCTTTTCGTGTTGGCTTTTCGTGTTGGCTTTTTTTGTATTGGCCTTTCGTGTTGGCTTTTTGTATTGCCTTTTCGTGTTGGCTTAAGTATTGGCTTTTGTATTGGCTTATTTGACAAGTTACTTGTGTCAATGTATTTAGTGGATTTTTTTTCTTGGTGATGGAAAGTAGTTGAAAGAGAGGGAATATTTAAAGACTTAACCTCAGCTCACTAACCTAACCTAACCTAACCTAACTTTGCCTAACCTAACCTTTCAACTCTCAGATGTTAATTAAATTCTGTGCATAGTCGAGTTGGAACCCAAGACCTCAGGGTAAAAAAAAACAATTATTTTTGACGACTTATTTTGGTAACTTGTTTTAATGGCTAACCTAACTTTACCTAACCTAACCTAACCTCAGCTCACTTTGGATATTACTAGTAAGTGTTCATATCCTCTGCTAGGTAGCATGCTAGTAGTACAGGTAGTGCTCATATTTACCGCTAGGTAGCGGAAACATACTTTGCATGTTGCATGTGACACTTGTGAAGTTTAACCACATGCAAGACGTGCTTGTATAAGTTCTCTATTTAAACTCAATATACAATTAACCACTAAATGTTCAGAACTAACATGTATAGCCACGTTTAGGGTATATAGGAGACCCTTAGCAAGAAAGGCTGTCTAACCCACGAGTGTACAGCCTTGTCATACGCAGTAAGCACCTGTTGGCAGAAAACAACAACAACAACAACAACAATTTGAGAAAGCCAACAACATATCATTTAAAGGAAACATTTTTTTGTTGGCTTTCTCAAATTGTTGTTGTTGTTGTTTTCTGCCAACAGGTGCTTACTGCGTATGACAAGGCTGTACACTCGTGGGTTAGACAGCCTTTCTTGCTAAGGGTCTCCTATATACCCTAAACGTGGCTATACATGTTAGTTCTGAACATTTAGTGGTTAATTGTATATTGAGTTTAAATAGAGAACTTATACAAGCACGTCTTGCATGTGGTTAAACTTCACAAGTGTCACATGCAACATGCAAAGTATGTTTCCGCTACCTAGCGGTAAATATGAGCACTACCTGTACTACTAGCATGCTACCTAGCAGAGGATATGAACACTTACTAGTAATATCCAAAGTGAGCTGAGGTTAGGTTAGGTTAGGTTAGGTAAAGTTAGGTTAGCCATTAAAACAAGTTACCAAAATAAGTCGTCAAAAATAATTGTTTTTTTTTTACCCTGAGGTCTTGGGTTCCAACTCGACTATGCACAGAATTTAATTAACATCTGAGAGTTGAAAGGTTAGGTTAGGTTGGGCAAAGTTAGGTTAGGTTAGGTTAGGTTAGGTTAGGTTAGTGAGCTGAGGTTAAGTCTTTAAATATTCCCTCTCTTTCAACTACTTTCCATCACCAAGAAAAAAAATCCACTAAATACATTGACACAAGTAACTTGTCAAATAAGCCAATACAAAAGCCAATACTAAAGCCAACACAAAAAGCCAACACGAAAAGGCAATACAAAAAGCCAACACGAAAGGCCAATACAAAAAAAAGCCAACACGAAAAGCCAACACGAAATGCCAACACGAAAAGCCAACACGAAAAGCCAACACAAAAGCCAACACGAAATGTCAACACGAAAAGCCAACACAAAAAGCCAACACGAAAAGCCAATACGAAAAGCCAACACGAAAAGCCAACACAAAAAGCCAACACATAAGCCAACACAAAAGCCAACACGAAAAGCCAACACGAAAAGCCAACACGAAAAGCCAACACGAAAAGCCAACACAAAAGCCAATACGAAAAGCCAACACGAAAAGCCAACACAAAAAGCCAACATATAAGCTTATGGTAGGTCACTCCATCAGCAAAACAGTTGTAACCTTTGTAGTGTGAACATCGTACTGACAGGTCAGTTACTACTATGGAACTTATTACAACCAACAAAGGTAGGCTACGTGCACTCTATCAAGGCTACTCCTATAACTATAATCGCCAGAATGTGAATGGAATAATATTCTGGCGATGCTCAAAAGAGAGGTCAACAAAATGTCGAGGCAATCTGAAAAGTAAAAATGGAAAGGTTTTAAGTCTGAGTGTTCATCAATGTAGTGCTCGAAACGAACCACGCTTACTGTTTACAAACAATTATCAAAATGCTAAAAAGCAAGTTCAAGAAAACGATATTGCGGCTAAAGATAGTGCAGTGTTTGTTCAAAAGGACTTATCATGTCCTCAAAACGTTATGTTAGGACAGTTGTCAACGTCCAAGAAACCTTCAACACTATCAAAATCAACTCAGACTATAAATAAAGTGGTATTGCAAGAGGATCAAAAAGGACTATATAGTAACAGTGATGATGGTCATGATGATAATGGTGATCATGATGATGATAATGATGATGATGATGATAATGATCCGTGATAATGGTAATGCTTTGTTTACACCTAAAAATCCATTTGTTAAATTTGTATACTGGCACAATCCCAATAAGCTCGTCCAGCGGCTACAGTTGTTGCATGCCTCACGTCAAGCTGGCCATACTGGTCACGATTGGGAAATCAAAGAAATTGAACAAGAGCTTCGTCGTGCTGAAATTATTGTGTAATGGGTCTACCACTTTGCGACCACTTTCACCCCAACTCTTGTTTCTAATATTTGCTTATTTGCTTTCACTTTTACCTGAACTCTTTGGATCCATATTTGCTCTCACATTAAACTAGTATTCTTATTACCAAGTTGATTTTACTAGAGCTTAGTCTATGCTTGACAGTTGATATGGAAGTATCAATGACTAGGTATGGTAAGCCTTACGCATACTATAAAGGATATTCATATATTGTGAAACGAACCAATAAAAATGGAACTGTTATTTGGCGTTGTTCAAAGCAACGTTCCAAACATTGTCGTGGTGACCTAAAAAGTAAAAATAGTGAGGTTTTAAGTGTCAGTGATCATCAATGTAGTGTACCACATGAAACACAGTTGCCGTCGACAAAAAATCAAGAAAACTATATTGCTACTCAAAATAGTGCATTGTTTAATGATCAACGTTTAACCCCTGTTCTCAAAGTTATTTTTAATCCATCTTCCACGTCGCAAGAGCCATCAACATCACAAACTATGCAAGAGGTAGTGTTGTTGTTGTCGTTTTAAAGAGTGAAACAACTAGGTCATCTGCTCTTGATATGCAAGGGGATCAAAGTGACTAAATAGTAATAACCATAAGGTTTTTATGTCAATACAACCATTGCGGCTTCCCCACTTTTCGAAAACAACATTAAAGGGACATTGCTATAAAATGATCTACAACAAGCCTTGTGTTTAAAACTATAACAGACTATTGTAAAGTGAGAAAGGCTTGTATTCAGTGTGCATTTATTGTCATAATCATGTATACTCTGCAATGTTAAATATACTAACTTTGTATAAAATAAAACAACATTGTAACATGATTTTGCATTTATTTACAAACTTTATATACATTTTTTTTTTGGTTTCATCATAATATTTTTAAAGACAACACTAAACACTAAAACATTACTATTCTATGCACATATTTTCTTTCTTTTTCAGTATATTGTCATTACTTATATTTTCCATTATTATTTCACATTATTTATTTATTTAATTAAAACGAACCATGCACCTATTGTTTTTAAAACCTTCATAAATTAAGTGTACAGGTTGCACAGCATTATTGACTTCATCAAAAACACTTTCCGACATATCATTAAACCGTATAGGCAGAAATGTCTCAAAGTTTTCACATACACAAAGTACACGATCACCATATGCTGTTTTCAATTTCCGAATCTTGATAATGCGGAATGGAATATGCGTTGGCAATTCGCTGAGCTTCTTTGTCTCTAAGCCACATGATTGTCCCACAGCATTCAAAACATTCATTGTAGTAGTCTATAAACAAAACAAAAGCATATCTATTACACTCTAAAACAGCTTTAATAATATTGTGCAATTAGTGATTTTGCACTATGCATGGCGAATAAATTATACTAGTTATGCAAGAAATGCCCTAACTGTAGCAGATACTACTTTTCTGCATATAGCACAAGTGTTAAGTTCTAATGCACACTTGACACAGGCTATCATGTGTCCACAGGGTAAAAATACAACACCTAGTTCATCTTGATAACAAATTTTACATAATTGTTGGTCACACTTTTGTATCTGTTCGTAACACAAGTCTTTTCTTTCAGCCTTATGTATTTGCTCCGCGTGCTCTAACTCTAAAGGCACTTTTATGTCTTGTGCTGCAATCACTTTTTCTTTACGAATAGTGTTCACAAATTCCTGACCTTTAAGCAACACCATGTATTTACAGTTTGGTAACCAACGAGCGTGTTGCACAAAAGGGTCATCAGTCATTTGCCAATCCTTTAAAGCAAATCCACAATAAAAACATATTGTTTTATCCCCTTCACCAGTATAAAAAAATCCAGCTTCACTTAGCTGTTTGGTAAGGTGTTTTAATATTAATGGCCAAACATTTTTATAAGATTCGAAACGTTTTTCAACAGAGCTATACTCTGGGTGTGCTAGTGCTTTAGTCTTGCAAACTCCCAATTTTTCAAAAGCACACGCCAATTCAACACTGTCTATGGCATATGGACCACATATATCGACACTACCGTTGGCTGGTAATACATCATTATTATTATTATTTATTTGTGATTCAGCAACGTAAGTAGCGGCCAAAGGCCTTGTGGTTCGGTAAAATGAATGCACGGGTAGGTTACCCACTTGCTTTCCAAGCATGTAAGGACAGTGAGGAGACCATCGCAAATGGTCTCTAAAGGGATCATCCCCTTCTTCCCAGTGTGAAAGTTCAATACGACAAAACACACAGCGCACCACATCTTCTCGGTTCAAGTAAAAAAAACCGGCTTTTGCAAGTTCATGCGTCGACAAAAAGCCTACAGGCCAGAATTCAAATGTTAACCATCGATCATGTTCTGATTTTAAATTTAACCCACGTGGTAAACCAACTTGCTCACTTGTTGTATTTGGTACTAACGCCATGTGTTATAATAAAACTTTTTCTTATTGTAAGTTATTAACATTGCACAGAGTACTTTAAAGCATAATGCATGCTTGTTCACTGTCTGTTCATTACGTTAATGGCACATGACGACACCTAAAAGCAAACAAAATAACCCATCACTCAATCAATCAATCAATCAATCAATCAATCAATACTTGTAAATAAAACGTTAACGTTAATTGGTATTAATATATCAAAACACCATTAAAAATAAACTGTATGTTGGCACTGACAGTAACCCATGTACTTATTTTCTTTTTTATAAAGCTACAGTCATTTACAATCCCCCACCCTCCCTTTAACCAATATATAAACAAAATTGAATGTCATGTCATTTTGTTCACATTATCATGTTCAAACCTGTGGATTTTCGTTGAGTCCATAGGGAACCACCCATAAATTAAATTTATTATTTTTATTTTTAGAAAATCCAACATGGCCTTGTACTTTTCCCAGTCAACAACAACAACATAGCCATTAATCAAGAAAGCAATCATTGTCCCAGTCATGTACAGGTAATGATTTTTTTTTGTCTACGAGTTTTCAGTAGTGGTAAAATGGAATAGCATTTTTAAGTTGGACTTACCTGAGTTTTAAACAGTTCACCCTTTGGCAGTGGTTTCGCTTTAGTGCGTTTCTGTTTTTTTTCAGCGACTGCTACGGCGGTAAGGCTATTCTTTCCAAGTTTCTAAAATAAATAAAATAAACCGCTATAAATGCCTAAATTCAGGTTAATACATACATTTCATAAAATAAAACATAAAACAAAAAAATGAAACAAGTTAGTTTAAAAAAATCATCTCACCTTTACTTGCAGTGACTTATTGCTCTTCCCTTCTAGTGGGCTCAAAAGTGCAATGGTTTCTTCTCCCTCTGACATGTAAGGTATGCCGGTTACCTGCAAACAAATAAATAAAATCATTAATTACCTAATCAATAAATAATTGCTTGTAAATATATATATATATATATATTAATCAATAAATGTATAAATGAATAAATATATACCTACCCCACAACAAGGTTAAGTATTTTCCACCAACACCAAAACTGTTAAACAAGGCCAAGTGTTTCACACAACGCTGTAGCGTGTTCAAAAGTAGTCACATAAGTGCGAGTGGAAATGTCAGCGATGTGTCTTTATATATCACATTGCATGTATAATCTTTTTTTCCCACGCTTTGAACATTCTCTTATCGTGCACGTGGACAGCTAACGTCCCAGGCGAACACCTGTGCCGGATCAAATTTCACCCGAACTTGCATTTTGTCACGTACGAAGCAAAACAGGATGTGACTTGTTAACAGTTATCATGCACGTGGACAGATAACGTCCAAGGTGAACACCTGCGGTAGATCAAATTTCACATGGACTTGCATTTTGTCACGTACGAAGCAAGACAGGATGTCACTGGTTTAGCGTGCCTGTGGTTTCACAAATGTGTGTGCACGCCTTTCGCACTTCCCTGCCAGCACAATGGTCAGATTATTTCACCTTCAAGCGTCTTGGTCATTTTTTCCATTGCACTTGTTGTCAAGTCAGATCATTGCCTTCCAATAAGCTCAAATGACCTTCACCTCCTGTAAGTTTGTTTTCTGTACTCGCTTCGACCACCATAGAACCAAGTTTTCATCACCGTTTACACGTCAAAGGTAAAATATCAGGAAAACGCACTCTCGCTCTGTCATACATCGACCCGTCGAAATATAAATTGATCTATTGAACACGGCCACCGTGGTCAGCGACAGGTTCATTGAAACACACACACCCAGCCGTATCGTCTCTCTCAACCACCACGCTTCATAAACATTATAAACAGGTAACGGTAAAGATTTTTTTTTCAACATGTACGGCGTTAGGCCCTTTGTGAATTATTTTTTGGAAAAAAATATCTACCACATTTGAAAGGGGGCGTTAGCCCGAGTCCTAGGACACCTCGTACACGTCTCTAGCGTTATTGGTTCGTGACATATCGGCAAAAATCATAAAAAACACGTGTTTACCCCAAAATCGCGTTTCCAAAATTTTTTAAAATTACAACGAGTGGTCCATAGCAAAGAGGACGTCTGTCCGAATCCTTGGACCCATCGTACATGCCTCTAGCGTTATTGCTTCGTGAGATATCGACAAAATCACAAAAAACACGTGTTTACCCCAAAACCGAGTTTCCAATTTTATTAAAAATTATAACGAGTGGTCCATAGCAGAGAGGACGTTACCCCGAGTCCTTGGACCTGTCGAACACGCCTCTAGCGTTATTGGTTCGTGAGATATAGCAAAAAGTCTAAAATCACGTTTTTACCCCAAAAAGACTGTGTTTCCAGCATTTCACCTTTTCAACACGTACATTCCCGTAAAGAGCACGACGAGACGAAAAAAACGAATCCAAGCACGCCCTCCTAGCATGGCTCCTTCCATTCCAAGGTCGCAGGGGCTCACCACTTGCTTTTGGAAGCAGCTCCCCCACCATCCCACTACTACACACAATTTTTTTCTCTAGAGACTTGAAATTTATTTTGGGGGTAGAGGGGGTAGGGACCATTGATTTACGTTAAACAATTTTTTTTGTAGAGTTCCTAGTTTCCAAAATATAGGATTTTCAAAATTCGAGTGTTTTCAAAAAAACATAAAAAGTAAAAAAGTTTTATTATAGAAAATAAAGGTCATAAAGACCATTTGTTTGAGACATGGCACAACGTTCTATCCTGTTTGGTTTTCAAACTATCGCCTATTTTCGAAAACAAAAAAATTCAAAATATTTTTCAAAAATATAACGAGTGGTCCATAGGAAAGAAGACGTCAGCTCGAGTCCAATGAGACCTCATTTGTCAAAATCGGACGATGCGTTCAAGAGATATTTAACATGACTGAGGCTTAGTAGTAACGACATGTATGTTCTGAAGTGAGTTGGAACACCCACTACCCCCCTACTCACGGAAGTACAGTGAGAACCATCCCTATTGAACGGAGCCTCGGATGCACCGCGCGACGGTCTGGCTACTGTGTGTAGCTGCCTGTCGAACAAGGCACTTGCGCTAGCAGCAGCGTAGCGTCCAACTAGTTCATTTACGCTTAGTTGGTTGGTTCTTAAATTTAGGGCCTGCGACAACGCGGTCATTTAGCCCCGTGCACTTTGGGTGTGTGTAGAATCTGTCTGATAACCGGTGTTAATTGTGATAGTTGTATTAGTGTGTGTTATCTGTTTTTTTAATTTAAGTACAGACTGCAACTTAGAATTCTTCAAATAGTTCCTACTTTTGCCACCAAGCGCCACCGTCAACGACTACTAGGCCAAGTTCAGAACTTAGCTACTAGACGCCACCGCAGTCGGCTCTTGGCAACGAACGTAGAAACCTAAGAGCGTTGTTTACATTCTTAACCTATCCAATTTAGCTTCACACAGGTGTAACTTAATTAGTGGAAGGTTCTTTAACATGCCATAAATCTATGACATGGGACCGCCGGCTTTACTTCCCCTCCGAAGGAAGGCATACTGCGGGATTTTTAACGCTCTTAAAAAATCCGACGACTTCGGCCGGGTTTGAACCCGCTATCGTGGGCATAGAAGCTCAGCATGCTACCGACTACGCCACCGCAGCCGCTATTTACACTTAAAACTCAGCAATTTGTCTAGGTTTATGCCGTGTCTTGAGTGGGGTTTCGCCTAGGAACACCACACAAGACACGGCATGAACCTAGACAAATTACTGAGATTTTAATTCACTGGCCGTGCAAGCCAATATACCATCTTTTTGGAAGCCTTTATAGGGAAGTGAAAGGCTGCTTGAGCATTTAGCTCTCGCAGTAAAGAAGCGCAGGTAGCGCACAGTCCGCTGATGAGCCAGCTTGGTGTCCTAGGCGAAACCCCACACAAGACACGGCATGAACCAAGAAAAATTACTGAGATTTTAATTCACTGGCCGTGCAAGCCAATATAGCATCTTTTTGGAAGCCTACATAGGGAAGTGAAAGACTGCTTGAGCTCTTAGCTCTCGCAGTAAATAAGCGCAGGTGCGCTTCATAAGAAGGGAGGTAGCGCGCAGTTCGCTGATGAGCCAGCTTGAGGTTCCTAAGCGAAACCCCACACAAGTCACGGCATAAACCTAGAAAAATTGCTGAGTTTTAATTCACTGGTCGTGAAAACCAATATAACATTTACACTTTTTAACGGCGGATTCGGTGGCATGCTGAGCTTCTATGCCCAAGATAGCGGGTTCAAACCCGGCCGAAGCCGTCGTATTTTTTATTAGCGTTAAAATCCCTCAGTATTTCTTCCTTCGGAGGGGAAGTAAAGCCGGCGGTCCCATGTCATAGATTTATGGCATGATAAAGATCCTTCCACTAATTGCACCCGTGTGAAGCTAAATTGGATAGGTTAAGAATGTAAACAACGCTCTTAGGTTTCTACGTTCGTTGCCAAGAGCCGACTGAGGTGGCGTCTAGTAGCTAAGTTCTGAACTTGGCCTAGTAGTCGTTGACGGTGGCGCTTGGCGGCAAAAGTAGGAGCTATTTGAAAAATTGTAAGTTGCAGTACATAAATTAAAAGACAGATAACACACCCTAATACAGTCACCACAATTAACACCGGTTATCAGACAGATTCTACACACACCCAAAGTACACGGGGCTACATGATCGCGTTGTCGCAGCCCCTAAACTTAAGAACCAACCAACCAAACACATTTTAACGTATTTAATATCATATTTACTTACATGTATTTCACAGTACAGTAGTTGCTGGAAATGCTGCTCTTTTTCTAGACACACGTTGAACCGACGAAAGAACACTCGCTGTAATTCATCCTCACTGATATTTCGTTCTCCGGGGCCTCTAGAGTACGTGGATTGTTTCGGTATACCTTTCGTTTGAGGTTCCCCCACAAGTAAAATCGCACACAGATAAATCGAGGGACCGGGCAGGCCTTTCTCCTCGGCTTATTCTGTCATCGAAGATGTTGCGAAGAGCTGCCACGGGAAACGCGACAGCCTACAGTACTTCACCAAAAGTCATAACTCTCTCAACTAAGGTATCTTGCCAGCTGCGTGTGTAATAAATGTAATGCTAGCATTGGAGACTTCCCGTCCTGTTCTTGTGTTATCGCTAAGTGCTTCTCAAGTGGCGGTGACTGATCACTCTCCACCCGTCTCACAAACCTCCGTTCTTTACGGAAAGCCCTCACTGTAGTTAAGCATGAAGATCGCAAATATCGGAGGGCTAAACCAATTCTTAGTCCTGTCTCTTTCTTGGCATTTCTAGATTCTGAATATCTCCATCCTAATCCTGCTTAAACAAAAAACGTCACCATCTAATTCTCGGTATAGACCATATAGGGACGTACAATACCCAGGTATTTATAAATCGAGGTAAATACCCAGGGTATATACCCAATTTGTGTAAATACCCGGGTGTTTTAGATTTTTCATTGAAAATCATGTGCCGTGGTAAGTTGAACCTTAAAAAAGGGCACCAGTATGCAAACTATTCTACATTAACTTTTTAGAAATGTAACAACGTTAAATAGTTAATAAAATTAAATTTAATTAGAATTGGGACTTAAAAACAGATTTAGAATTGGGAATTAGATTAGGAGATAAAATTCAATAGTTATAACCTGAAAAACTCAGGCTTAGAATTGAACTAGGCCTTTTTACAAACATGAGATAAAACTTGGGGGAAATGTATTCAGAGCATGGGCAAGTTCTACAAAAGGTGTAATATACAGTTTTCAACACACTGTATATGTTTTACCTTTTTTTTTTTTTAAGGATCAATATTGTTCCTGATTTCAATTTAAGACATCGAATACCTGTGATTCAGTCCTTGTTTGTCCAACACTTCATCAACTCATCAAACAGTGTTGTACAACGCTCAAAGCAATTAAAATACCCTCATTTAGGGTATTTAAATGACCACTGGGTAAATACCCAATTTGGTTCCCACTGGGTATTTACCCGGCCCACATCGCTAAGGCTATATAGCAACAACTACAATTTTATGCACTGATATTCGTGCTTACCGGGGAGCTGACATAGGCTCTGACCACAACTTGCTGGTTGCATCCATGGAGGTGAAACTGAAAACTCACCACAAACAACAACAAGGGCGCGCAATACAATATGATCTACAAGCATTAAAGGAAACTCCTCAAACTTGTCAGTACCAAGTGGAAGTGAGCAACAGGTTTGGCGTACTTGATGAAGTAGGAGAAGAAGTGGATGAAAGTGGAACTACAGATATTAATAGATTGTGGAAGGATATCAAGAAGGTGATTCAAGAATCAGCTAAAAATTCATTACCAAAAGTGGAACGAAAGAAGAAATGGTTTAATGGTACATGCAAAACAGCAGTAGCAGATGCAAAAGAGCAGTAGCAGCTAGCATCTCAGCAAGGAAAGCATGGCTACAGGACAGGAGAAATGAAGAATTGGAACAGCACTACAGGGAAACACGAAGAGAAACAAGCATAACCTTACGAAAAGAAAAGAAGCTTTACCTTAAACATATGTTAGAGAGTATTGAGAATGACCAGAAGGAGAACAACATCCGTAAAGTATATGGGACGGTGAATAACATTAAGAAAGGTTACCAACCGCGATCAGCAGTTCTCCACGACAACAATGGTAACATTGCAGGAACAACCCACATATTACAGGCTTGGAAAGAGTACTTTGACCACTTACTGAACTGCCCTGAACCAGACAACAAATTGGAGAGAACCACTCTTTCAACGGTAGAACCCTTCATAAATGATCCTTCATATGAAGAGGTAACCAGCAGTCTGAAGAAACTGAAAAACCACAAAGCTGCTGGATCTGACGGTATACCAGTTGAATTGCTGAAATATGAGGGTGAGAAGCTTCATGAAAAACTGCATGAACTTATCCTGAAAATATGGCGCGAGGAACAAATACCGGATGAATGGAAGGAAGCAATTATTGTTCCAATACATAAGAAAGGAGATAAACATAACTGCGGAAATTACAGAGGAATATCCCTACTTGTCACAGCTTACAAATTACTGTCGCACATAATATTACAACGTCTAATTCCATACACCGAAGATATAATAGGAGACTATCAGAATGGTTTCCGTAAAAACAGATCAACAACAGACAATATATTTTGTATTAAGACAATCAATGAAAAAGTTTGGGAATATAACGAAAACGTCCATTACCTATTTATTGACTTCCAAAAGGCCTATGACTCAGTCCACAGAGAAACGGTGTGGGAAATTATGGCAGAATACGGAATCCCACAGAAACTTATCAGCCTGGTCAAAATGTGTATGGAGGAGACAGTGAGCAAAGTGACACACTGTGGATCCGTATCAGACGGTTTTGAAAACAGAACAGGACTAAAACAAGGTGATGCGCTCTCCCCACTTCTCTTCAACATCGTTCTGGAAAAAGTAATTCGGGAAACCAAAGAAGCTGCAACTGGAGACCTAGCAGATAACAAACACAACATCCTGGCATATGCAGATGACATTGTATTAATAGGAAATAATGGAGGAGAAATTGAAGCTTTATTCAGGAAATTAAATGAAACTGCTGCAAAAATAGGTCTAAAGATTAATGAAGAGAAGACAGAATACATGATCATACAGAGAGAAAACATGACTACAGACCAACGCAACAACCTTCATATAGGCAAGTTTACCTTTAAGAACACACCAAACTTCAAATACCTTGGGGTAAATATAAATGACTGCAATAGAAGACAAGTTGAACACCAAATTAGATTACGGAATGCAAACAAAGTTTACTTTTCCCTGCATAAATTACTTTCCTCCAAACTTTTGACCAGGAAAACAAAACTAAAACTATACAACACGATCATCAGGCCGGTACTGCTATACGGAGCCGAAACGTGGAGTGTGACCAAAAGGGAGGAACGCCAACTTACAGTCTTCGAAAACAAGATATATAGAAAAATTTTCGGCCCCATCTTTGACCAGGAAACACAAAGATGGGTTCTCAGATCAAATCATGAGCTGTACAAGTTGGCCAATCAACCCAGAGTAGTGGACGTCATGAAAGCGAAACGGCTGCAATGGGCAGGGCATGTTATCAGAATGGACGCTGCCAGAATAGTTCGCCAGGTGTATGAGAAGAAGATCGAAGGCTCGAGACCCCCTGGAAGACCTAGGAGTAGATGGCAAGATGAGGTGACCTCTGACTGCAGACAAATGGGTATTACTGTATGGGAGAATACTGCGCTGGATAGGAGGAAATGGAGGCAGATAGTGAGAGCGGCACGGGATCGTCACGTCCCAGAAAAGCCAACGGAGTGGGTGAGTGAGTGTATCACAAATCATAAATATCGGAATTCGTGAACATGTAAACAAAACAGGAATAATGCCATACACAGTTAGCAGCTAACTTACCCCCAATAATAAAAATCTAGTCTGAGAATATTAATTTCTCTTTCTATCTTCAGCTTTCAGCTCGCAAAAAAGTCGAAAGCAAAATGTCGGACCTGCAAGCCACATGCTCAAATTAAGGAACATTACGATAAAATCAATATGCCCGTTTTTAGACTCCTTTGCGGAATTCTAATTGTACGTTATTGTATTTATAATCGCGCTGCTTGCACTGGCGGACTAACACAGTAATCCAACCGTACACTCTTGCCAAGAGCACGTGGTTTTTCAATGTGTAAATGGAGTCTTAGCAGTGGCGTAACTAAGGCTTGCGTCTGGGGGAAATGAGCTGAGTTAAATTACAATGGGAGGGGGCGAGGTTTCGGATGTAATGAAACATGATCAATGAAATCAAATATACGATCCATTAGTTTCAAAAAAAAATGTGTGTTTGATTTAATTAGCGTTTAAGTTAATACGTTGTATTTGCATTTAGGCTATCAATGTGCAAATGCTCGAAAATCAACAATTTTGTAGATATCAAATTCTTAACTTAAGTTTTCATCCCGAAATCTTCTGGCGCTTTGTATTCCCCGTCATTGTATATACGAGTATATTAACTTAATACATTACAGTTCCCAACTAAAAGTTTAACTTAATACAGCAATACATATTAATGGGGCTCATATAACTTACCGTCAGTGGGAATTTTCGCATCAAGTTACGAATCATATCATAGCTTTACTAACATGTAACAGAGTTATGAAAACTGACATATGTATAGTAAATACATAGAACTTCCATCTATTTTAGAAAGAGGAACAGTATATAAAGTATTTCGTGATATATTGAAAGGATCATATTCGTGATTTTTTAAACTCCGTGAATCACAAAAAACACGATTTAAGTTAACAAGAAATACCAGTCTGAATGAAATTAATTTCTTTCGTGTACAGTACACTCATAAATACCGAGGGTGAACTACCATGAATGTTATGTTCTTTCAGCAGACTTGGAGAAAATGGCCACATTCTTCAATTCTTGGCGATTGATCCCAAGCGCTTCTAAGACTGAGGTTTCATGTTTCCATCTTAGCAACCGACTCGCAAACTACGAGCCATCTGTTTTATTCCTTGGTGATAAACTGAAGTACAACCCTTTCCCGAAATATCTAGGAGTCACCCTGGACAGAACTTTAATCTACAAAGAACATCTCACCAAGCTCTCTCACAAAATCACTACAAGGAATAACATCCTACACAAGCTTTGTGGTAGTTCATGGGGAGCCTCGGCTGACTGCTTACGATTAACGGGCATTAGTCTTGTCTACTCTGCAGCGGAATACTGTGCCCCTGTATGGCTGGAAAGTGCACATGTGCATAAAGTAGATACTAAGCTGAATGAAACCATGCGCTGCATAACTGGTACTGTCAAGTCTACATCTCGCCACTGGTTACCCGTTCTTAGCCATATCCCACCACCCCACCTGAGGAGAAAGGAAGCTCTGCTGAGAGAAGCAAAGAAGATCCGATCTCTCCCTCTTTACCAGTTCACCAGGAATTTTGTTACCCATCGCCACAACGACTTCGATCGAGGAGACCAGCAAGTGTATTGGCCGGCCGACTCTTGAGGGACAATTTCAACCTAAACCGGAACTGGCAGGAAGAGTGGTCAAATTCAACATCTGGTACTAATGCCCATGAGATAACTTAAATTCAACTCGGAAAATGAATGGATTTGACCTCCCAAGAAAACTATGGTGTCGCCTCAACAGACTGAGAACTGGGCATGGGCGCTGTAATTTCTTGCGCCATAAGTGGGGCTGGATTGATTCTCCAATGTGTGAATGCAGTGAAGAGGAGCAGACCATGGACCATGTCATCCTGCGTTGCCCTCTTCATGCCTACTCCGGAAGCCCCAGCGACCTGTTTGATCTATCAGAAAGTGCTGCTCTGTGGTTGAAGAACTTGGACCTGGACTTATGAATTCCTCGTTGTACTCACCATACAATTAAATAAATAAATTGAAAATAGTACATTTTTTTAAATATTAAATGTCTTTCAAAAAATTAACAGATTTTTGTTTAATTTTCCAAGTAGCCTAACTTATATCTCAATTATTTTTTAAGATAATTTCATGAATGAGGTTCATCCTCTAGGGATCCAGTTTCATCACATATTTCACGAGATATTGCTACCAAAAAAATAAATTTTCGAGAAAACAGCTTTGAATATAAAGTTCAACACTCCAGTGACACATAGGCGCACGGTCTCAAGTAATACGCGGTATCTCTGCCAAAACACTGAATTTAGTTATAAAACCTAACAGATATATTGAGAAAGGTATTGTTTTTCATTTAAATGTAAAAAAAAAAAACACTAAAATTTTGACATCCGACGGTGTCCCCTTAACTTAACAAAATGCTATCTACTTTCCAAAATGACACACTCGGATACTAACAGAATGGTAACTGGCAAGCGGTGTATTTTTGGAAAGGGATGAAGAAAGACAGTGCCACACACATCTCACTGCCACCCACCCCTCTAGCT
The DNA here is from genome assembly GCA_946902985.2 of Meconema thalassinum. Taxonomy (NCBI): domain Eukaryota; kingdom Metazoa; phylum Arthropoda; class Insecta; order Orthoptera; family Tettigoniidae; genus Meconema; species Meconema thalassinum. The sequence goes on from OX336395.1 coordinate 201,219,047, forward strand.
AACTGAACAGCTGACCATTTTCTTCATTCAGTACGTTTTAACAGTAAAAATTGTACGCTAGTGAAAATAAATGCTTTCAAATCAGTAAACTTACGTATAAACTTACATAACCCAATAATTATCATCAATCAGACGACTTGTTTTATTAAAAATAGAAACTTCAACAAATGTCATATTTTTAGCCTATTTTCATTTATTAAAAATAGGCTTACAATGAGATCACCATTTGTCCGTGTGTGGGTGTGGGTGTGTGTGTCCCTAATAAAATCTAAACGGCTGGATCGATTTCAATGAAGGTCATAGTACTATTTCGTCCGATCCCGACGGTGCCCTTCTAATTTTATTACGTCTCACCAATCCAACATGGCGGCTGTGCGAAATATTTCACCGGCATTCTATAGGCTATCTCCGAAACTATTACTGATACCACCCTGAAATTTTGTACGGTGGTAAAGGGAACTACTAGAAATTCATCTATGTGGCTTTCAAAAACCTGTTTGGTACAAAACGAATACGGCGGCAATGCCAAGTTGAAACATTTAATTAGATTTTCTCGCGATTTAACCATCCTAGCGCTGTGAAACATGGTACAGCAAATGCTTATACACATTGTAACGCACTAATTTCTAATTCAATTCAATTGTTTTCATAACCACGAGATGGCAGCTGTGTGAAATTTTAAAATCTCGTTTTTATTTCTTTTGTCCTAATCATGCGACTGCAGTTTGAATAATACACCTACGCAATAATCTTCATAATACATAAATCTATGGCCTACATATATAAAAATCCAACATGGCTGCCATCCGAAAAAATTAACTTAAGACGGTTCTCAATATCTACTAATCTATTAATAACAAAACTGAAATTCTGTATGTTGGTAGAGGCAATTAACATGAGTAGGATGTATGAAAATAGGCTGTTTAGTTCTTCACGGAACTACTTATTACTCGGCTCTGTGGTAGGGATTGATACCCCTGATCACCCCACGTAGATACAAGACTGAGTCTTAGGACTCTGGTCTTGAGGAGAGTTGGCAACAATAGCTGTCAAATAAATGCAAAGTTGCAGTAAACGAACTGTAGTGGATGTTAAAAACAGTTATTTTTTTAAAGCGAACCCGTTGTGCGGTGCAATGCGGCGCGGTCGGCGTCGCGCTCCGATTTGTATGGCTGGAGCAGCTGTGATGAGGTTGGGTAAATAGCATAATTAGCTTACCGTTCATAACAAGCTGCTCTCCAAATATACTTAGCCACTAAGGAACCCCATTAGTCTCTCGCCAAGATACCATGTTTCAACGCATCTCGGTTCCCACCACTTAAAATAGAGTACCTGTAAGCTTTCCGTCTGAACATTTTCAATTTTCGGCTAAAACGATAGTGTCCTGTAAATCGCGTCCAGCACGGTCGGTATCTACCTTGAGTATTTGTGGCTGATACAGACGAAACCATTGGTCGCTACTTGGTTAGATGACTGGACGAAAATAACTGATTGCACTACAAGCAAGGGGCTCTGGGGCGTAAGTTCCAGGTTAGGTTTGTTTTGTACAGGGTCATTATCTATGTGCGCCCCGATAAACACGGCAAGCTAAGCCGACTGTGACTGGCGCAGATCGCGGGCGCGCGTACACGGTTCAGCCGGTGGCGAGAGCGCTCCGCTAACTCATATAGTTAGTTCACACGTGTTTTGTTATTTATATGAACGTGTAACTGCAAAGCTTAGACGTTAGTGTTGCACGTTTAGTGAGTATTGTTATTACTGTGATTGTTGGTCATGCCTAGACACCAATTCACATTGCGCGAACGTGAGTATATCCATAACTCGCATATGAAAAGCAGAAAACCTTGTTCTGAATCGAGACGAAAATTTCGAATCTAATGCCAGTACAATTAGGAGGCTCGCTATACGATTTAAGGAAACAGGCTCCGTAAATAATAAAAGAGTTGACAGACATTCTTTCATCACAAGATGTCAGGTGTGTGTTACAAGAGAGGGAGGACATATTCAGCATCGCCTATGAGCACTGTAAGCACACATGATTGAACATGTTTGGTAAAAGTGTGAAAGTGCGCGCTACCACCGGCTGAACCGGGTACGCGCGCCCGCGATCTGTGCCAGTCACAGCCCGCTTAGCTTGCCGTGTTTATTGGGGGGCACATAGACAATGACCCTGTATGTAGAACAGTATTGTCACGAGGACAATTTCTAGACTGGGTGCGATTTACGCACATTTCTCAGTGGGCGCTATTTTCCCTGTGCGCGATTTTCGTACAACCAAATCGATGCATTTATCACGAATTAAGCGGAAGGAAGCTTTTAGGTTTACGTGACCGTTAATCATGCGATTATAAGCCACGGAACCTCCATTTCACGTCAAATCCGAACCACAGGACATGGCATTTCACTTCGAAAATCTGACATGCATTGACCGGGAATGGTCCACCTTGGTGAGAGACCAACAGCTTGACCGCTACGCCCCTCCTATCACGGATGAGGTTAGAACTGACGATGCCTTTCCGCTTCCTACAGTAGTACTACCGCACATCCAAAAAACACCAAGTCCGTCACTCATTCACATCTTAATTTTTTATCATTTCAAATGATCTTCGTCGTTATGCTTTGGGTCTAACGTCACGCGGGACGGAGACGGTTGCGTTACGGAGACGGAGACTGTGACGTCATGCAGCCACGCGGGAAGCCTAAGTTATTGGTTAATGGAGTCTGTTGAAAGAGTCCTGGGGCGTCGAGCGACCTGGGGCTTCGAGCGAAGCGAAAAGAATACAAGGTGACTCCTAAAGAGGTGTACAAGATGCCAGATAAGAATACAGGGTGACTCCTAAAGAGGTGCACAAGATGTCAGACAAGAATACAGGGTGACTCCTAAAGAGGTGTACAAGATGCCAGATAAGAATACAGGGTGACTCCTAAAGAGATATACAAGACGCCAAATAAGAATACAAGATGACTCTTAAAGAGGTGTACAAGATGGCAGAGAAGAATACAGGGTGTCTCCTAAAGAGGTGCACAAGATGTCAGACAAGAATACAGGGTGACTCCTAAAGAGGTGTACAAGATGTCACACAAGAATACAGGGTGACTCCTAAAGAGATATACAAGATGCCAGATAAGAATATAGGTTGCCTCCTAAAGAGGTGTGCAGGATGTCAGAGCAAAATACAGTACCAGATCCCAGATAAGAATACAGGGTGACTCCTAAAGAGATATACAAGATGCCAGATAAAAATACAAAGTGACTCTTAAAGAGGTGTACAAGATGGCAGAGAAGAATACAGGGTGGCTCCTAAAGAGGTGCACAAGATGTCAGACAAGAATACAGGGTGACTCCTAAAGAGGTGTACAAGATGCCACACAAGAATACAGGGTGACTTCATAAGAGATATACAAGATGACAGATAAGAATACAGGGTGCCTCCTAAAGAGGTGTACAGGATGTCAGAGTAAAATACAGGGTGACACTTAACGAGGTGTACAGTATGTTAGATTCAATCAAATACAGGGTGACCCTTAAAGAGGTTTGCAAGATATCAGATTCAAATAAGGGGAGACCCTTAAAGAGTTGTAAAAGATGTCAGACTCAAATACAGGGTGACCCTTAAAGAGGTGCCCGCGCGGGAAGCCTAAGTTAATGGGTAATGGAGTCTGTTGAAAGAGCCCTCCTGAGCTTTTCTAACATGTGTAGCATTTGTAGCATGCGTCATTTGAAATGATATAACGTCTAGTCTTTCAGACTGTCTGTAATTTTTTAATTTAATTGTACCATGTACTCTGCAAAGGGGAAACGTGGCAAGAGACCTTCAGTGACAGACTAAGTCCTAGAGGGGGTCGATACAGCTTAATACAATAAAACCTGCCTAAATCGGACCCTTTATATACCGGAAACCTGGACGAACGGAAAACAAACATTCGGAACGGAGGTAAGCTATTTCCTATGTAAAATGACACTGTGAACCGGAAAACTTAATAACGCGGAAACGGAAATAAATTCCGGAACTGTAGGCGTAAATAACCTGACTAAGACGGATTATCTTATCCATAATACGAAATTATGTACTGTACAATACTAACTTAAATTTTGAGCGCGACTGTAGTTGCACCAAATTTCTAGGAAACATAAACGACTAAAGACATTCAAAGTGTAGCTGATATTGCTGCCGAAGACAGCAGGTTTGAAGTCATAGAAGAAATGGACGAAGATGACGATGAAGGCAACGAAAGGGAGCTAAAAATACACACTCTTGGAGAAGTACTATCTGTGGCGAGTCACCTTCAGGAATTTGGAGCTTCCAAGAATGTTCCAGAACTCCTGGAATTAATGTAGGATGCAAAGGAGATCATTCAACGTTGTCTTGTAAATAAGTTGCGGCAATGCACTTTCAAAGACATGTGGAAACAAATAAACGAGCAGAGAAACTGAAATTTTTGTACATAAGTTGAAAATACAGTGTAAGTGAACTTATTAATGTTTCTTATTTACAGACCTATATTTTACATTATTATTTCATTAATACTATGCGATAATACAGCATTTCTTTGTAGTGTATTTTGTTTTATTAACACTCAACCCAAGCCTCCGTGGCTTAGGCGGCAGCACGCCAGCCTCTCACCGCTGAGTCCGTGGTTCAAATCCCGGTCACTCCATGTGAGATCTGTGCTGGACAAAACGGAGGCAGACAGGTTTTTCTCCGGGTACTCCGGTTTTCCCTGTCAAAATTTCATTCCAGCAACACTCTCCACTATCATTTCATTTCATCTGTCATTCATTAAATCATTGCCCCAGAGGAGTGCGTCAGGCCTCGGCAGCCGGCACAATTCATATCCTCGCCGCTAGGTGGGGGCTTCATTCATTCCATTCCTGACCCGGTCGGAGACTGGAAGCAGGCTGTGGATTTTAATTTTCAACACTCAACCCTTTGTAAAACGGAAACCTGTAAAAACGGAAAAAATAAATCCGGAACTATTGCGTTCCACTTTAGGCAGGTTTTACTGTACCTCAACAAAAAAAAAAAGTCAACCCCTGGCACTATCCAGCCCATGACGGGCTAAGGCCGACCAAGCGACCGCTGCCCAGCCATTCGGCCTGCAGATATTGGGGTGACGCGTGATCAGCGCGTCGGGTCCCCTCGGCCGTTAATCTTGGTTTTCGTGATCGGGGCGCTGTCTCACTGTCAGACAGCTACTCAATTGTCCTCACGAGGCTGAGTGCACCCCGTTCCAACCCTCACGTCAGTTTTAAAATCCCTGACGGAGCCGGGGATCGAACCCGGGGCCTCCGGGTGAGAGGCAGGCGCGCTACCCCTACACCACGGGGCCGGCTCAGGTTTTACTGTACCTAGAAAAAAAATCTTTAAAATAACGCTAGCCTACCTACTCTTTTAGTTCATTTTTGGAGATATGATTTTGAAAGCTAAGCATTTAAGGAGTCAGATAACTTTGGCGTTCATTTTCTCAAACCTGTATTGTTCAAATCCGTTTCCCTTGTAGCTCCCGGAGTAGGCTATAATGTGCATTACAATGAATTTTTTCTCACGTGATTTTAGTGATAGGGTCTACAAAACTTACCAGAATCGTTAGCCTTGGTTGGATGGCTGCTTGCATAAAAAAATATTTCCGCGAAAAAATATGTCAACTTTTGTTATGATAATGTATCACTTACGATTAAAACTACTAAATTTAATAATACTGTAGTATTGTAGCTGTTACTTATCTTACAAAACAACCTTCAACAATCAGAGCAAAAATAGGTTAATAAAATATTTCACTTACCACCTTACAAAGCAGAGGCAGCCAGGTTTTCTCCGGGCACTCCGGTTTTCCCTGTCACAATTTCATTCCAGCCTCACTCTCCCCTATCATTTCATTTACTCATTGCCCCTGGGGAGTGCGACAGGCTTCGGCAGCCGGCACAGTTCATATCCTCGCCGCTAGATGGGGGGTTTCATTCATTCCATTCCCTGACCCGGTCGGTCGACTGGAAGCAGGCTGTGGACTTTCACTTACCACCTAACGGTGAAACACGAGGACTTAACAGACGCCAATATTATGTTACATTTTTAACAGTTTTAACAATCGCACTTGTACTCTACACGTGAGGTGGTTTACATGTAAAACGTTTATATACTGTATGGTAGAATCGGAGATAAAAAATTGTCTACTTCTGAAGGTAGGCCTACCTACCTTCTTAGGCCAGGCGCACATTGGGACGCAATAGGCCACAGGGCAGAGAAAGATGTGAAGTGCATGTGAGCGCACATTGCCTCGCAGTCACGTCGGTTTTCAAGAAGAAAGAGCAATGCCTAGCTAGGGCCTATATCATTCTAAGTTCAGAATCCGATTCTGATGATGAAATGGATGATATTTTTGCTAATGTAAGTTATGTCTAATAATATTGTTACTGTACTGGTTTTGCGTCCCTTTTAACTACTGCGGCTTTTAGAGACGCCGGGGTGCCGTCATTTTGCCCCGAAGGGGGTCTTTAACATGTCAGTAAACTAACTGACACAGCTCCTTCGCATTTGCACACCCTGAACTGCCAGCTGGCTGCGCCAGAATTCGATCCTGCAACCTTGTTCACAGCAGGCGAGAACGTTACCGCTGAGCCACGCTGCCAGCCGTAAGTTATGTTGCATCAAAACTTAAAAAGTCAACCTAGTTGTATTCTTTTCATAGAAGGCATTTCAGTACCGGTAACTACTTTCATTTAAACAGAGGCCAGTTCAAAGAAGTTCTGGATATTAAGTTATATGATAACTTAATACATTATGCAACGAGCCTATAATGGCAATAATTAAGACACGAGTATGTTTATAAAACGAGCGTGTACGAGTTTTATAATTTCCATACGAGTGTCTTAATCACTATTGTAGGCGAGTTGCATACGACTGTTTATGTTCGACGATAATTATTATAACTATTTTATGTTCGAACATATATATTCATAAATATCTGTCGAGATTTCGCCATTTTTATGTACTGAACAGAGCGCATGGGACGCAGACAATACCTTGTATTTGACCATGGCCTCCTCGATTACCCTACTATGACACTAGGCCACGCAGCGAAATTTAAATTAGAAGGCCGTGGAACTCAGCGCACGTGCGATGCTAACGTTATCTAATTGGTCAAACAACTGTTTCTTGAGCTCTGATTGGTGGGAGAAACTGTTTCATAATGAAATATAGTGTTATAATGAGCCTCATTATAGTACAGTTTTCTGACATACAGTATAATAGTCAGGGTCGAACATAAAATTCCATTCACTCCGAGGGTTGTAGCTAATTCACAAAGACCAATTGAACCTGAAGAAAAGTTTGTGATATTCTTTAGGCATAGGGTGGCCATACGTCCCGGTTTAGACTGCTTTTCAGGGCGTCCCGTCGGTTTCCGAAAATTCCCTACTATGTCCCGGTTTCGTGCAAAAATGTAAAAAAAGAAATATTTTTACTAGCAAAGACACTAATTTATCAATAGTTTCATGGCAATTTGTAAAAGCTTGAAAAAATTGTACTAAGAATATTAACAAATGTTTAACCTGTTTAAGTTATTTCATTAAAATTAAATGTAATTTTGTCAAAAAAGGGGAAAAAATCTATTCAAAGCCTACACAATTGTTTGTTAGATGTTAGGGTAAGTTGATATCAACGAAAATAAATCTGTTATAATTAATAAGAGTTTTTTTTTGATACGTGGGAGTAATACATATAAGAAGATTTCTGTTGTTCAGCCAAGCCATTGTTTGTTTAAATCAGTATTAACTTAAGTAAGTTAATTACGATTTACATGTTTTTAACCATGTGAGTAACTTAATAAATATGAAGAAAAATTATCTACTTTTGATTTCACAAACCCACTTCCATGGAGTAAGGCTATAGGATTTCGGACTTCACTGCCCCCTCCCCCCGTACTACGATGTCCCGGTCTAGGCCAAAACATTTATGGCCACCCTACTTAGGCATGTACAGTAGAGTCTCGCAAACTCTGTCTAATGTGGACCGAAGTGTGGCCGAGTTCGCGAAAATGCCAGGTTATCGAAAAATACGATAACAAGAAGAAATAAGCTGTTTGTTTTGGATTAAAAGCACTGCAATGCAGTACATATATTTGTTTTTAACAGAAACACAAGTTTTAAAACGATTAAGCCACTACAATTACAGTGCTTGAATATATAGTTCAGTACTGTACTGAACAAGAATCAAGGAAAACAATTACTGTAAATTATAAAAGAAAACTTAGAAAAACTAGGCCTACAAATTATTTTTATAATATGTACACTGTACAGTATATGTACAAAACAATTCCTGTACGCAAATAGTTTTTTCACTTAATGAAAATTACCAATTTTACTTTTTTTTTTGCAAAAAAAAAAGGAAGTAATGTTCTTTTGCTTTTCGCTTTGAAACCTGTTTCTTGAAGCCTCGTCACGAAGACGGCGAAGAAACAGAATTGCGGAGAATGCGCAATCTAATAAATTTAACGCTCTGTGCGAAAACCGATTGTTTACTTCTTATTGCCAACAGTTTGTGCATTTACAGTGCTGTACTGTACAACTACCTGTATTTATCAGGTCGTCCTTACTCTTCTTTCTATGCTGTAGGTCAACTCGTTTCGCGTCATATTTAACTGTCGATAGTTCCATTGATGGAGAAGACTAAGGAAAACATAATAAAGCTCTGTGCGGAAACACAAAAACAAACAAAAATCATGATATTTTTTTTTCTCCTGTCAGGGTGGCCAAAAAATCCGGAGTGCCGGGTTACCGAGTGCCGAGTTTTCGAGACTCTACTGTATATCTATGACTTTCGTCCTAATTATCAGTTTGGCCCGTATTGAAATTTACAATTGTTAATTGAGAGATCCACTATTCAATACAACTAAAAGACACGAGTAGGCTATGTTTATAAAACGAGCGAATACGAGTGGATCTCTCAATTAGCAATTCCTTAGGCAAGTTCTTTTATTTTCAATTTTGGCGGCTTCGGTGGCGTAGTTGGTAACATGCTGAGCTTCTATGCCCAAGATGGCGGGTTCAAACCCAGCCGAAGTCGTCGGATTTTTTAAGAGCGTTAAAAATCCCTCAGTATGCCTTCCTTCGGAGGGGAAGTAAAGCCGACGGTCCCATGTCATAGATTTATGGCATGTTAAAGAACCTTCCACTAATTACACCTGTGTGAAGCTAAATTATATATAGGTTAAACATTCGACACACACTCTTAGGTTCCGACGTTCGTCGCCAGGAGCCGACTGCGGTGGCATCTGGTAATCAAGTTCTGAACTATAGTAAAGCCATCATTACTTCCGACATGACGTTTCAGTGCTAGGCTAGAGTTTCGTTCGCTAAATCGCGACATCGCAAACGAAACTCAATGTGTCGTGATATATCGATTTGAATGGCTGCCTGTGATTGGATTGTCTAGTTAAAGCAGTGGTTCTGAACCCGCAGAAGTCTGCGGACCACTCAGCCTGAAACTGAATCATCAACGGACCCCCCCCCCCCCCAAATACACCTTATCAGTTGTAACCCCTCCTCAAAAACACTTATTTTAAGGATATTTCAATTCTAAACCTGATAGTCATCGCCGCGAATAGCCTACATTCGGACGATTCTCGTTCAACGCACATCGTTTTCGAAATCCCCATTTTTTGGGCCACTTTTATATACGTGCTGGTGGACCCTTTTCTCCCGCGAACCACTCCTGAAGCACTCGCGGACCACTGGTTAAGAACCACTGAGTTAAAGTGATTTTCCTTTTGAACGCTAGGGTAACACTGAAACGTCAAGTCGGAAGTAATGATGGCTTTACTATAGTAGTCGTTGACGGTGGCGTTTGGCGGCAAAAGTAGGAACTACTTGAAAAAATTCAATGTCTGCAGTCCTCACTTGAATTGAAAACAGATAACACACACTAATACAGTCATCACAATTAACACCGGTTATCAGACAGATTCTACACACACCCAATGTACATGGGGCTACATAACCGCGTTGTCGCAGCCCCTAAACTGAGGAACCAACCAACTTTCAATTTATACTTTTCAGTCGGTCAACATGCCTTGCCTAGTTAGATTAGGTAACTGTATAGCCTACATCAAAGCAAGGGTTCTATAAGAAAGCGCCATGGCCACTAAACAGTTGACTGTTGCTATGGTAACATGATCTACTGGCACCTTTCTGCCTATTCTCATGTTATGGCCTCTATGGGATCACGGGCACCTCTGCCATGGTCAAGCAACAGCGACGGCCTTCTCAATACATATAAGGAAAGACTTGCTGCGGCTATAAAAAGCATAAGTTATGTATGCAACATATCTCGAATGTCAGTAACCACGGCAATGAAGCTTTTCCTAGCAAAATACACCGTTAGCTCTCTATTATTTAACGTAGGAACTCGTGATGTAGCCTAGTTCAAGCCAGTGCCTCAAACCAGGTTAAGATATTTCATGCAGACAACATGACCTTGTTGTCACAGAATCTAGAAAAAATACAAGAATCCTGGACCAAATTAACTTAATACAATGGTATCGAGAAAATCCATCAAGTTAAATGTCGATAAAAACATGACTGTAGGTATGATAATTACAAGGGGAAACAGAATTTCAAATACAGAAATTCTCATGTGTGATGATACCAAAATAACATTGTTAATACAGCAAGTGTACTTAGGAGTAATCATGCAAACCAAAGGGACAACACATCAAACAGCCTACTAAAGAGAGAACCATAGCTGGAATTAAGTTATAGCAATGAACAGAATCAGGCATCTACAACAGATCTTTCTTGACACAGCAAGATTTTGTTCAGGGTTAAAATAACACCTGTCGTTACCTACGGACTGGAACTTATTAGGCTCTATCTTAGCAAACAGTATCTGAAAGGGCTAGAGAAGGTCAAAGTGCTGTAGGACTTTAAAAAAAACTTCTGGGTGTAGGCCTATCTAAATCTGCCCCATCTCACCTGGTGTACGGAATGATGAGAGAACATTTTTATTGAAGACTTACAGACTCATACACAACTAACATACACAATGAGTTATGGAATCTCCTGAACGAAATGAAGAGAAAGAAAGATGACATAAGCCTATGGGAGGATTTCTACTCAACTGATGCATTGACATCGATGGAGTAGACAAACAATGGGTAGGCCTATAAGTTGAGACATTCTGTGACAAATTTTCCTATAAGTTAAGTTACATGGGTTTCAACATATGTGTTGTCAACATAAGAAGTACCATGTCCCAAACTTCACATATAACTTATATGCATATGACTTGATCAACAATGTGACTTATTTTATATCATGGCCATTGATCGCAATAAAGCATTAAGTTACCGGTACTATGTTTGATAATTCACATCAATGGAATTGAAAAAAAAAAAACTAACTTAGGTAGTTAAAATATTGTAATTCACCAAATGGCTATCATACTAGGGTTTGCAAGTTAGTCCTACCATGTGCCTTCATCTGGCTGTGATAGTGAACTGTGTGAATGACATTGGGACCATAACCATGTTCTACAAAGCGACCACGTTCTGTCATCGACGACTAGGAACCGCACACAATTAAAATGAAAAACTAATTTGTAGTAAGTTAAGTGCACAAATTGTGTTTAGTAAAATGATTACATGGCAGATATCAAATAGCTCCCCAAAGTGTAACTTAATGCCAATAAAAGCTCAGGGTTTTGGAAATTCAACCTTGCTCAAAAGATGTCAACAACTTAATATTACTAGTAAATCCAACAGTGCTGCAAAACTGGAGCTATATGCATTTAAAACTATTAAGAACAGACATATAGCCTACATCATGAGAATAATAAATTTAAGTCCATAAAATACAAATCAAACATAACCTCACCATGATGTTCTCAACAGAAAGAATTTTAATCTGTAAAATGAATCTGGATACAGAATAAAAAATCAGGACAAGTTATCACATGGTAAGTTACACTATAAAGAAAAAATTAACTCCCTAAGGAGTATCACTGACCTCTTTAATTTTATCCCTTATTTCACGTGCTGTTGGATCAGGATCTTCTCCTCCTGTTGATACAGGATAATGATCACTTGGTGCAGGAGGAATAGTCACTATTCTTTCTTGACCATGTGGAATAACATTTTCTTCTTTCTCAACTTCCACTGGCTTGTCTGTTTTTACAATAGCACTAACACTCACTGAAGGAGAATTCACAGGTAACAACACAGGTCTCTCTAAGACCTTTTGGTTTCTCATCCTGTCTATCTCTTCTGCCTCTTCAATTTTGGCCAATAATTTGGCTCTGTCCTCAATTTTGTGAGGATCAGGATGGTCCACCACATCATGTCTAATCAATTTACCACCACCCGGTATTTCACTAACATCATCCCCATGGGGAGGGGCAGGAATTAATAATTCAGGTCCTGCTTGTTGCATCTGTTTATATACATTGTAAACACTATTTACAGTACCAGAACCTCCCCGAAATTCAGGTAAGAAAAAGAAAGATCCAAAACACACGACACCCAGTGTAAAGAAAACTAACAGAATTAAATACTTTTCCCTAGGTCTAAAAGATCTTCGTGAAAACGACGGCACTGGAACACCATTTACAAACCGTTGATACGACGGAATTATGCCAGTTGATGCCATAATAACGCAGTTTTTGACGGAGCTCGGACGAACACACTACCCATCGGACGCCATTAGACGGAACTGTGTCAACATGACCTGTCACAAGGAAAATACCATACTGAAGTAGCTTCCGCTCAACTCTGAAAAAATACTATTCTAATCATACGAACAACACATTTCATATCACTATACTTCTCAACATTATTAAATATAATTATTCATTCAGTGTCACGTGAGAAAAGATATTAAGAGTAAAACTGAGCCTCGAAGAGCTACTTCAATTCAACAATCTACTTGGACATTTTGCTCGCTGTCACGACAAGAACGAGCGGTCTATTTAATTTTGAGGATAATGCATCAAGCCTATAATGGCAATACGAGTGTCTTAATTACCATTATAGGCGAGTTGCATACGACTGTTTATGTTCGACGATAATTATAACTATTATCTGTTCGAACATAAATATTCATAAATTAAGAAATTGTGTTCATGAAGCCCACGCACAGGTTTATCTTATGTGGGATTCACCCTGTATTTTTGATACAACATCTGTATATGTACATGTTTTCTGTCAGTGAATAAAAATGTGTGCTCGTAAAAAAAAACTGTCGAGACTTCGCCAGTTTTATGAACTGAACACAGCGCATGGGAGGCAGAGAATACCTTGTATTCGTCCTTGGCCTCCTCGAATACCCCACTATGACACTAGCCACGCAGTGAAATTTAAAATAGGAGGCCGTGGAAGTCACCGCAGGTGCGATGCTATCCTTACCTAATTGGTCACACAACTGTTTCTTGAGCTCTGATTGGTAGAAGAAATTGTATCATAATGAAAACTTGTACTATAATGAGCCTCATTCTTCTTCTGTGGTGTTCAATCCTAAGATTGGTTTGTGGCAGCTTTCCATGAACTCCGGTCTGTGGCTAGTCTCTTCAAGTCCAAGTAATTATCACAACCCTTGTCGTGAATGATTTGTTTTATGTATCCTAGCTGTGGTCTACCTCTACAATTCTTTCCTTCCACATTGCCCTCCAGTATTGTGTCAGAAGTCTTTCATGCCTCAAGATATGTCCAATCCAATTGTCTCTTCGGTGAGTAAGCATATTCCATAAACATGGCTTCTCTCCAATCCTTTTCAGCGTTCCTTCATCACTGATTTTGTCCACCCATGGAATTTTTAGTACTTTCCTGTAGCTCCATATTTCAAAGGCTACTATTCGTTTCTTATCAGCCAAGCTAAGAGTCCAAGTTTCACTACCATAAAACAGTACACTCCACACATTTATCTTCACAAGACGTTTCCTGAGGATCATACTAATGTTTTTGCATGTAAAGAGCTTTTCTTTCTTGTTGAATGCTACTTTGGCTTGGTTGATGCGGCTGACTATTTCTCTTCTACTTCTTCCATCTGCTGTTATTTTCCTACCAAGGTAAGTGAACTCCTGTACATTTGTCTACTGTTCTCCATTTAAAGTACAACAAGGAGGTTCATACTGCCGGCTACAGAGAAGAACTTTGGTTTTCATTTTGTTTATCTTCATGTTATATTTGTTGAAGGTGGACTCCATTTCTGCTAATGTATAATTCAGATCATCTTCGTTTTCTGCCAGGACTGCGATATCATCCGCAAAGCGAAGCATGGTAATTCTTTCTCCTTGAATCTTGGGACCTCCAGTCATTGGCAAATTATCATTTACTTCATCTATTGCTTTTTGGATGTATGCATTAAAAAGAATTGGCGAGAGCGAACATCCTTGCCGAACTCCTTGCTTAATGTTGGCCTCTGTTGTGAAATCTCCACTTCGTATAACAGCTATTTCGTCTTCATACAATTTCCAAATTGTCCTCCTGTCCTTGTACTGGATACCCAGTTCTTTCAACACCATGAATAGTTTATTCCACTGAGTTTTCTGACATATAATATTTACATTTCGTCATGGTCGAACATAAAACGTATTATTCCATTATTGTACTCATTCGTGGCAAGGTAATTAAATTCTACTATTCAATGAACATCCACAGCCTGCTTCCAGTCTCCGACCGGGTCAGGAATGGAATGAATGAAGCCCCCATCTAGCGGCGAGGATATGAACCGTGCCGGCTGCCGAGGCCTGACGCACTCCTCTGGGGCAATGATTAAATGAGTGACAGATGAAATGAAATGATAGTGGAGAGTGTTGCTGGAATGAAATGTTGACAGGGAAAACCGGAGTACCCGGAGAAAAACCTGTCTGCCTCCGTTTTGTCCAGCACAGATCCCACATGGAGTGACCGGGATTTGAACCACGGACCCAGCGGTGAGAGGCCGGCGTGCTGCCGCCTAAGCCACGGAGGCTTGTCAAATTCTACTATTCACTTAGTGTTATTTATGACCTCTCTTCAAGAATTCTGTGAGACATACCTATGCACTGGGTTTTTGTTTTCCATTATGTTGCGAAAGTATTTATTAAAAAGTTCATTTGTCGATGAAAGTGGTCTAGTGGGAGTGATTGTTGTGACTCTTGTGGAACATAACTGGACCCTGGTAGGTAACTGCTCAGGAGTGCTGAACCTTGTACAAAACTAATTACCGGTAACTTAGCCGAATTTTGCAATTATAAATAATAATTGTGGAAATGCTGTGGTAACTTAGTAGATGTTTTCTACTCCACTGTTTTCTACCCACCCACAATTCCCTTTTAGATCATGACTTATATAGTAAAATTCCAGTTGTGTACACCATTATATGCATGAAGTAGGGGACAAATAGAATATCGCCAACCCCGCACATACTGCAATACCCATCAATAATCTTTATCCAGTTAGTTGCAGGCGCGGATACAGGGGGGGTACGGGGGTCATGACCCCCCCCCCCCCCCAACGGAGACCAAATCTTTTTGCAAACTCAAAAAAACAAAACACAATAACCAGACAAATAAAACTTAACGAATTTTAACTGAAAAACAGGTTTTTTTTTTCATTTTATTCAATACTGAAAATATCTTTATTGCAATTATTATGTTCTGTTACAACTGTTACATATTTACAACTTCATACCTGTTATATAAAAACGATTATTTATATAACAAGATCAACTCGTCTATTTTGTTTAGCAAACCTTGTGATTACTGAATCGATGTTTATAGTGATGTCACTATGAATGTGCAGCAAAGGACGGATAGGAATTTGGGGCTTTTGTCGCACCAAAAAATTTTGCTGACGTCCAAACTGCAAGTTTGGTTGGCAATTTATGCTGTGACTTTCTCCTTTCGTCGGTACCAACTCGACTTGCCGAAACTGTAACGTACCTTGACACTGTTACGTGCCACCCCCTAGTGGCACTTCCGTTATCTGGATTACGGTGGGTGAAAGCACAAAAACAATTGTTCCTTTAAAGAAATATAATTAGCTTTATTGCGGGCCTGAAAGATACACCACACAAATAGCAAATACAAGCAATTATTACCTCACTCCAGTTTCTTCTCTTAGGGAACACTTGACTTTCACTTGTCAATAAGCCACAGAAGTTAATCCCTCCTAATGAGTCCGGTGGCCTCGACAGAACTACCTGCAACACTACAGTTATTTACGATAGCCGGTCACTCACCACTACACTCTGCTTCACTGTCCACTGGCTAGGGAAATAGCACCCGGTGCTTTCACAATTCACCACACTAACCTCTGCTGCACTGGAAAACACACTCGTTCAAGATACAGTTCCTCTGTAGGCTTCACACTCCTTCGCTGTCAAGAGAATCAGCTTCACTAGGGTTTCGCAAGTCATGTCGCCAACAACTGTCGCTCAGGTAAATGCTCGCACTAGCTCGAAAAAACACTGTCCAACCCGCTTGCAGGTCGCTCTTATATAGCAGGCTGGTGACTCAATAAATGCTTCTAGACCCGTCCAGGATTCACGGCTTCTCCAGATTTCCATCACTGGCTGGGTCACGAATATTCTGGACCATCCCTTTTGTCCTAGTAGACCTGTTGCAAAAGGCGCACGTAATACACTGAGGCGAGCACAGCCCGGGGGCAGCTGTGACTCATGCGGCGAGGCGACGAAACAAACTCACAGCTGTAACACCACCCCCTTCCTAAAAGGCTGATCGCCCCGATCAATCATTGGTCCGTCTGTGTCCCTGCGTAGGCTGCCAGGCGATCTCGATGCACGATCTTCATCTTCGCCCTCGGGCTCCGCTGGATCCTGTAGACGACATCGTTGATCCGTTTCACGACTTGGTACACGCCCTCCCAGGTATCGGGTCTTCATTCGGTCGGTCTCGACCCGCAGTTTCCTCCTTGCTAACGCGTGCTCGTCCTCCAGTTGGTCGACCAGTTCTTGACAATACTGGCTTACCGGGATCGGATCATTCCCAGGTCGGCCGAAGGCAAGATCGACAGGTAGACGGAGTTCCCTCCCAAACATGGCCCGGGCTGGTGTGCACCAGGTGGCTTCATGCACGGCGGCACGGTAGGCCAGGAGAAATAGTGGAAGATGTTTGTCCCAATCCCTCTGGTGCTCGCTGATGACTATTCGGAGATGGTTCTCGATGGTGCGATTGAATCGCTCTACCATCCCGTCGGACTGAGGGTGTAGCGGCGGCGTCCTTGTCTTCTGGATTCCCAGCAGCTGGCATAGGTATGGGAACACCTGCGACTCGAAATTCCTCCCTTGGTCGGAGTGCAGCTCCAGGGGTACTCCGTACCGGCTGACGAATTCCTTTACCAGCGTCTCTGCGATCGTCTCGGCTTCTTGGTTAGGGAGCACATACGCCTCCGGCCATTTGGTGAAGTAGTCGCTGACGACCAATAAGTAGCGGTTCCCTGCCTCGCTCAACGGGAATGGCCCAGCAACATCGATGGCCACTCTCTCCATGGGGCCGCCCACGTTGTAGGCCTTCAGTGGACCTCGTCGTCTTCGTCCTGGTCCCTTGCTGGCTGCGCATTCGTGGCACCTCGCGCAGTGGTTCTCCAGGTCTGCTCGGCATCCGATCCAGTAAAACCGCTCTCTCAGCTTCTCCAGGGTCTTCTTCTTCCCTAGGTGTCCACCAGATGATTCTCCATGGACTTCCTTCAGGACTTCCTCCGTCATAGCCTTTGGAACAACGACTTGTTCCCGAGATGACTTCCCGTCGGTGTTCTCCCAGGTACGGCAGATGAGGCCATCCCTTACAATCAGCGAGTCCCTCTGCACCTAGTAGGACTTAAACTTTGGGCTGCAGTCACTCACAATGTTCCACCCGGGTCTGGGGACACAGGCCCTCCTCCATTCGGCTATCAGTCCCAGGTCATCATCTTCTGCTTGTGCCCGGGTGAAAGATTCGTGGCTCCAGCTCCCTTGAAGTTCCACGGTAGTCCTTCGGCACTGTATCCCGGTGTTCTCCTCCTTTCTGGTACAGAAGATGCAGTCTTCGGGGCACGGTCTTAGTGACAGGGCGTCGGCATTAGAATGCAGTTGGCCTTTCCTGTGCTGGATCTCAAAGTTGTACTGTTGAAGCCTCTCTAACCACCGCGCAAGTTGACCCTCGGGCTGCTTGATGTTCAGGAGCCACCGCAGGGATGCATGGTTGGTCCTGATGAGAAATTCTTGCCCGTACAGGTACTTGTGAAACTGTTCAATGGTCTTCACGATGGCGAGCAGCTCCTTCCTGGTGATGCAGTAGTTCCTTTCTGGCTTTGACAAGGCTTTGCTGAAGTAGGCCACTACTCTCTCCACGCCGTCCACTACTTGCGACAGGATTCCCCTTGTACCAAAGTCGCTGGCATCGGTATCGACGATGAACCTTGATCCAGGTCTGGGGTAGGCCAGAATAGGTGCGGTGCACAGAGCCTGCTTGAGTTGTTCGAAGGCACTGTGGCATTCTGCTGCCCATGTGAAGAGTTGGTTCTTCTCAGTCAGTCGATGCAGTTGTTTGGCGATGTCAAATAATCCTCTCACGAAGTGACGGTAATAAGTGCAGAGTCCCAGGAAGCTTCGTAGTTGGGACTTGTCCTTCGGAACTGGCCACTCCCTCACAGCTGCGGTCTTCTCTAGGTCTGTGCACATCCCTTCCTCGGAGACGATATGCCCTAGGTACTGGACCTGCTTCTGGAAGAGCTGACACTTCTTGGGGCTCAACTTCAGCTGGGCAGCCCGTAGCTTCATCAAGATCTCCTTCAGATTGCTGTAGTGCTCCTCGAAGCTTCTTCCCAGAACGATGACGTCATCTAGGTAGACCAGGCAGGTCTTCCAGTGTAGTCCCCTCAGAATGGACTCCAATAGCCTTTCGAAGGTCGCAGGGGTGTTGCACAGACCGAATGGCATGACGGTGAACTGCCAGAGCCCGCTGCCCACAGAGAACGCAGTTTTCTCGCGGTCCTTAGGGTGTACCTCCACCTGCCAGTAGCCACTCTTCAAATCCAAGGTGGAGAACCATCTTGACCATGATATGGTGTCCAGGGTGTCGTCGATCCGGGGTAGAGTGTAGTTGTCCTTCTTCGTGACGTCATTCACCCGCCTGTAATCCACGCAGAACCTGGTGGAACCGTCCTTCTTCTTCACTAGCACGACCGGAGAACTCCAGGGACTATGTGATGGCTCGATCACTCCTTTCTCCTTCATCTCTTCTACCATACGGTCGACTTCGGCTTGCTTGGCGAGCGGGACACGTCGGAATGGGGCCCTAATCGGTGTGCTGTCCCCAACGTCGATTCTGTGCTGGATCAAGCTTGTCCTGCCAAAGTCTTTGCTCCCCACGGAGAAGACATCCTGGAATTCATCTAGCAGGTCCCGAAGTTGGCGTGATTGTTCCTCGTCTAAATGGTCCTGGGATCCTTGGTACAGCCTCTGTAGTTCTTCTGGCAGGGCGCGTCTTCTTCGGTTGTCCGTCTGCAGGTGTCCGTTCGTCGTGTCTGTGATGCGGGCAATCCAGGTAACGGGCTCACAGACTCCTAGGTTGGTGTCCCGGTGAACCGTAATGTCGTAGTCGTTCAGGTTGGACAGGCGTATGTACGGCCGAGACGTCGTGTTGATGAGAGTCTTGGCAATTATCAATCCGTTTGTCTGGATGTCCTCATATTTTGGCTCGACGATAGCCGCCACTCCCTCAGCAGTTCCGTCCACAATTACGGCAGTGCTGACCTCCGTCCTGGCGGGAACGATGACGTCCTCTCTCAGCCTTACTTGTCGTGCTGTGACGGCCTCGTGTGCTGGTTGCAAAGCAAGTTCATCACCTCCGAATTGCAGAGTGTTGGTACTCAGGTCCAAGATGATGTTGTTCTGGTCCAGGAAGTCCAGTCCGATGATCACTTCGTTTGATACATCAGCCACGAACACTGGACACTTCACGGTCCATTGACCAATGACGAACTCCAGAGATGCTTCGCCATGTACCGGTGCGGTCTCTCCAGTCGCGGTTATTAGCTGGAGGTTCCTTTGCGTGGGTTGCACTCTCCACTTCGGGATCACGGTGGGATTGAGGATGGTCCTCGACGCTCCCGTGTCGATCAGCATGGGCCAGCTCACTCCGTTGACGACTCCGCCGAACATCAGGCTGCTATTATCCCTCCGTAACTGCGTCACACGAACTTGGACTGCCGGGGCTTGACGACTGTCACAAGCCGACCTTTGCCCCCCAAGGCTGGCTGATACTTGCTTTCCTGGGCTGCGCGGTTTCCCTACGACTGACTGTCCCGACGGAAACCCTTGGCGGCGGCGATCACCGCAGTCCTTGCTCAGGTGGCCTCTCTTACGGCAGGTTCAGCAGGTCGGTAGTCCTCTTCCGGGCCGCCTCTCCGGATGTCCTTCGGCTACGTTTTTGTTGGTGGTACTGAGACTCTTGAAGAACTGGCCTAGCGCCTCTATCAGTTCAAAGGCCAGGGGCTTGGTCTCGTCGGCTTTGGCTGGTTCGTCGACGTCCACCTGATGGACCCGCCCTTGCATTCTAGATACCTGCTTTGCCGTCTCGAACTCAAGTGCGTGGCTCAGCGCATCTGCAAGTGTCTTATTGCGCGCAAGTCGCAGTGCCAGTTGAGTATCCGAGTCCTGTAGTCCGTCGGTGAAGGTTTGCGTCGCAATCTGCTCCAAAAAGTCGGCCGGCGCTGCTGGGTAGGCGAGCCTTACGAGGCGTGCGATGTCCATCTCGAACTCCTGCAGGGTTTCTGCATTCTTTTGTACCTGGGTCCGGAGTTGCATCTGGTAGGCTATCTCCATATCGGGACTCCATATGGGCGATTAGTGAAGCGTAGTCCTGGGATCCAGTCGGGATGGCCTGAAGGACGTTACGGGAGTCTCCTCTCAGCGCTACAATGAGAGCTGTAGCCTTTTCCGTGCTGTTCCAGTTGTTTATAGAACAGGCTGCCTCAAACTGACGTAAGTAGGTGCTCCACGGGACCTTTCCGTCGAAGGTTGGGGGCGTCACTTTGCTCTGTCCCGTTCCTGATATTCCCGGTGTACCTGTGGGCGGGCGTCGGCGCAGCTCGGCAACTTCCTCTTGAAGAGTGTTGAATCTCGCTTCCATCCCCGTCGGCAGGCTTTGGCTCAGCTCAGCAATTTCCTTTTGTAAAGCGTTGAGTTTCTCTTCCACCCCCGTCAGTGGGCGTTGGCGCAGCTCGGCAACTTGCACTTGTAAGGCGTCGAACTTCTTTTCCACTGCCGTGACTTCCTCACGTAGGCCCTGTTCCAATTTCCTTTGACTTTCCTGTAATTTCGTCAGCAGACACTCCTCCAGATTTTTCTGGCCATCCAGAAATTTGGCGGTTAGGTCCTCTGCTAGCTTATTCTGACCGTCTTCCATCTTCTTCGGGTCCTCAGCTGACTTCTTCTGGCTGTCCTCTAATTTGGAAGTTAGGTCCTCGGCTAACTTCTTCTGGCCGTCCTCCATCTTCTTCTGGCCGTCCTCCACCTTCTTCTAGCCGTCTTCCATCTTCTTCAGGTCATCCTTCAGGTCCTAGGCTGATTTCTTCTGGCCGTCTTCCATCTTGGCTTCCATGCCACTTAACTTTTCTAGCAATGCTAGCAATGCTCCATTTTAGATGTTTGTGTTGTAAAGGGCATGCACTCACAGGAAAATTAGAGAATTGTGGTAAAATGACCTGCTCGGGTTTTGAAACCAGGACCTTCAGGTGTTGTGCTTGCGCTTGAGTTCGTAATCTCACTTCTGACACCATTTGTTACGTGCAACCCCCTAGTGGCACTTCCGTTATCTGGATTACGGTGGGTGAAAGCACAAACACAATTGTTCCTTTAAAGAAATATAATTAGTTTTATTGCGGGCCTGAAAGATACACCACACGAATAGCAAATACAAGCAATTAGTACCTCACTCCAGTTTCCTCTCTTAGGGAACATTTGCCTTTCACTTGTCAATAAGCCACAGAAGTTAATCCCTCCTAATGAGTCCGGTGGCCTCGACAGAACTACCTGCAACACTACAGTTATTTACGATAGCCGGTCACTCACCACTACACTCTGCTTCGCTGTCCACTGGCTAGGGAAACAGCCCCCGATGCTTTCGCAATTCACCACACTAACCTCTGCTGCACTGGAAAACACACTCTTTCAAGACACAGTTCCTCTGTAGGCTTCACACTCCTTCGCTGTCAAGAAAATCAGCTTCACTAGGGTTTCACAAGTCATGTCTCCAACAACTGTCGCTCAGGTAAACGCTCGCACTACCTCGATAAAACACTGTCCATCCCGCTTGCAGGTCGCTCTTATATAGCAGGCTGGTGACTCAATAAATGCTTCTAGACCCGTCCAGGATTCACGGCTTCTCGAGATTTCCATCACTGGCTGGGTCACGAATATTCGGGACCATCCCTTTTGTCCTAGTAGCCCTGTTGCATAAGGTGCACGTAATACACTGAGACGAGCACAGCCCGGGGGCAGCTGTGACTCATGTGGCGAGGCGACGAAACAAACTCACAGCCGTAACAATACTTTTCTCAAAGCTCGATGTAAAAATCGCAAAACACGCCGTTGCAATTTGTACGAATATTTTTGGTGCGCTAAACGCATCAAATTTCTATCCATGTAGCTTGCAAAAAATTTGGTCTGGTTTTGTACGTTTGGTTATTTTGTGATTGCGTTGTTAGTGATACAATTTTTCTTAACAATTTCGATTCTGTGACCCCCCAAAGCCAAACTCTAGATCCGCGCCTGGTTAATTGGTTATTGGAGTTTTGAGGGGCGGAACTGCAAGGGCATCTGATCCAAATCTTTATCCAGACCAATGGTTTTTGCCTAGACCAATAATACTAACTTGCTCTTGTGTATTACACAGTGTCCCGTTTCAATGTTATTTTTGTTAGTATCGCTCTGGAAATTGTTTGTATTTACTGTGCCATATATTCGAAGCTAACTGCTTTTAACAAATGCCGTTCACACTATAAAATAAGGAAATTATCAACATTCAATTTTAATTAATGAACTGACGAGAAAACACATCGCCATGTTGGATAAGGCTTGTATTAGGCAATGGTGCCAACTTCACTCCACCGCAATCCCCTGTAGCGAGATTTGACGACTGTTTGGACGAAAAATACTCGTCATCTTCTTTGCATTTTCCCATTTATGTGGGGTCTGCCTTCCTGCAATGTTTCCTCCACTTCAATTGATCCATAGCGTCCCGGGGGCGGAGTTTAGAGAGCCGCATGTCATCTCTCACCCTATCCAACCAGCATGTTTGAGGTCGCCCTCGAGGTAGACGACCCTCCACATTTAGTTGAAGGGCAGTCTTAGCAACTGAGGTTTCACTGCTAAAGAGCACATGTCCATACCACCACAGACGTGATTCACACATTTTCTCTGTGATTGGGGCAACCTTGAAATCCTTCCGCACGGCATCATTCCTAATATGGTCCAGTCGAGTCAAACCATTGGACCACCGCAACATCTTCATTTCCATTACATGAAGCGCCTGTTCGTGCTTCGATGTTGTAGGCCAGCATTCAGATCCATAAAGGGCCACCGGTCTAATCACTGTGCGATAGATTTTAAATGCAATGGAATTTTCTTATCGCATAGGACGAAAAATACTGATGAACTAAAATGGGTGTCTGGACTAAACCATTGGTCGCTACTTGGTTAGACGACTGTCTGCGCGACGCCATTGGTCGCTACTCTGTTAGACGACTGTCTGGATGAAATTATTGGTCGCTACTTGGTTAGACGACTGTCTGGACGAAAATTACTGATTGCACTACAAGCAAGGGGGTCTGGAGTGTAAGCCCCAGGTTAGGTTTGTTTTGTATGTAGAAGAGTATTCACCACTCTAATGAACGCTGATCACAAGGATTCCATATTTCTAAGTAAGCAGCAAAACCAGTACCAACCAATAATGTTGGCATTACCGAAAAAATGCAATAACACCCTCTAGCGATAAAATGTTCAACTCCTGTATCTTACTAACATTAGCTATTCCTATAGAAAAATTTTCGGATTTTCATGGCGGCGGACACCAGGGAATACGAGTTCCCTTAGTCTAGCTAATATATAAACCCCTGAGTTTTATCACGCGCAGTGGATGTACTCTCGCATCAATAATCTTTATCCAGACAAATCACTTTGCTAATTAAGGATCTTTCACATAAAATTACAAGGTGTATTTTATCTCTCACATGTTGAAAACAGTAATGTGACAGCGATGACGCTGTTTGGCAGTGAAATAACTTTAATCATCACATACGGTAGCTTGCCACGGTGGGTGAGTGGTTAACGTGTCGGTCTACTAACCCCAAGCTTGAAGGTTCGCTCCTGGCCGTGATAAGGGATTTTTGAAAGGCGGCAAAAACTTACGACACACGTCATACGATGTTTGCATGTCAAAGAACCCATTTGAATTCAGCAGGCCGTGTTCATAATGGTAAAATTAACCTCGGGAGTTTCCGCCAACACAAAGTTCCTCATTTCTCTACTAGAAAGGGCTATAGTGTTCCAGGAGCTTAGATATCTAACCTCCTTGACTTTCATAGTGCTTCAAGGAACAACGAAATTCGACATGCAAGCTACCCTCTGGGTGTCAAATAACAAAGCTTGCACCCGGCATCCCAGGCCATACGATATTATTATTATTATTATTATTATTAACACATACGGTAGACCTATACAGTTCATCTGGGAAAGGTTAAAAATAGGTGAACTAACCGAAATCACAGAGAATGAAAAGAGCACTGGGAGTAGAGAAGACAACACAATCTAGACTTGTTTACGAGATGATGGGAGAAACATACTTCATAGAGAACATCAGGATCCAACACCAACAGGACCATATCAAGAGCTTCTGAGGAACAGAAATAAAAAAAAGAGAAGAGATACAGCCAGAATTCTATATCTCGCCTGCTATGGTGGAGAAGTGCCTGACCGGAGAGTGCCAGGAACTATGACATGCAATAGCCAGACTGTCAGTGCACGGCTTCCAGCATAAGCTGAAAGCCTCGTCCACACCGGCAGATTTGTTTGCAGACTGTATGTAGATTGTTTGCAGGCTGTATGCAAACTGTATGAAGACACTATGTATACTACTTTGGAGTCTGGAAACAATCGGCAAACAGTCTCCATACAAGTCTGCATACAGTCTGCAGACTGTTTAGAAACATTGTATCCGATACAAGTATGTTACTTGGTTTGCATCTACACCAGAATTAGACCTCTAGTCCACACAGTCAGTGCTTCTAGCGATGCTGAGTGAAGAAGACGTACTTTAAGCTTGTGCGTGTTTTGTATTGCTTAATTATGTGTCTACTCTACCAAGGACGGGCGTGAAACTCTTCAATTAATTTGATTGTCTTTTCCTGATTCTAAGAAGTTATTTTGGGACAGACCAGGAGCACATATTTTCCTATCAAATTTTAAAACTAAAAACCAAATATCTACTTTTGCCACGCACAATTCACGAACAATTAACTCAGCAGTACGACTCCATCCTCACTGTGATCCGCTCGAAAGGCAACTGGCTACTGGATGCGTCTGTGGTTTGTATCCGGTCTCCAGTTTCAAAACACGTCCACACAGGAAGACTTGAGACAAAATACTTGTTTCTTGTATGCGTGCTTTCCATTTCACTGGAAAACAGACAACATTGTATCTTGTCTCTAGAAACACGAGATTTGTTTGTCAATTGTATGCAGACTGCTTGCAAACTGTTTGCAGACTGTTTTGAAACATCACTAGAGTGTCTCCCGATTGTATGTAGATTGTTTTCAAAAAGTCTGCAAACATCCCGCTTACAAATGAGAAACATTAGGGAAACAGTCTGCAAACAATGTTTCTGGAAACAAATCTGCCAGTGTGGACAAGGCTTTAAAATAATTTCCAACAAACCAGACATAGATTGCGTATCTGTGCTGTGCGGGGGGAGTTGTGGCACATACCACATACTACCGTGCAAGAAAAGAAAGCAGTCAGTTACAGACTACAGCAAGGATAATTAGCTTCAGTACTATGTTCAATCTTATTGCTCTTCTTCAAGATCAATAAACGTTGCAACCCATGGTATTAATGATGTGAAATATCTTCAGGAAATATCATTGCAAACAGCCATGAAATTGTTTCAGGTTAAAGTTCTGCTGACTCTTACATATGGGCTGGAAATAATATGGGAATATCTGACCAAGAAACAATTTGAAGAAATAGAGAATCTTAAGGCACGATAATATCAAAAGAGTGCTAGGAGTGTCTAAGTAGCCTATACTCCTTCTCGGCTGGTATATGTTCTCACTAGGGAAGCATTCCTCATTGAAGGTCTGAGATTGCAATGGCTACTACCATCTACTGGAAACTATCAGAATGTGATGCAAAAGCTGTGAGTAAAGAGTCTAAAAATTTCACAAGATT
The DNA here is from genome assembly GCA_946902985.2 of Meconema thalassinum. Lineage (NCBI taxonomy): Eukaryota > Metazoa > Arthropoda > Insecta > Orthoptera > Tettigoniidae > Meconema > Meconema thalassinum. The sequence goes on from OX336395.1 coordinate 201,245,463, forward strand.
TCTTCACTATGCTATGCATTTGGAAGAATGGAGGGGACGTGGATATGCGCTTAGGCACCTCATTCACAAGATTCGCTGTCCATGGGTTTCATCACAGGCTGTGTAAAACCAAGGAATACCACGAGCAATGTGTATGTGAAAGTTGCGAGACGTTGGGTGACCGATATCATGTTATGTACTGTACACACCGAAAGGAGTCATTGACTAGTTTCTGTACTGCAGACTAATGTCTTTGTTTTTAAAAGATGGTATATTGACTTTCACGGCCAGTGATTTAAAACTCAGCAATTCCTCTAGGTTTCTAGGCGAAACCCCACACAAGACACGGCACAAAACCTAGAAGAATTGCTGAGTTTTAATTCACTGGCCATGAAAGCCAATATACCATCTTTTTGGAAGCCTTCATAGGGAGGTTATGGCTGCTTGAGCTTTTAGTTCTCGCAGTCAAGTGGTGCAGCTGCACCTAATATAAAGGGAGGTGGTGCACATCTTCTTAAGGTCATTGAGTCCTATCTTAGGAAAAGGAAATTCTTTGTCCAGGTGGTTGACGCTAAATCCTCCTTGAGAAGGATCAAGGCCGGCGTGCCTCAAGGTAGCGTCATAGCCCCTTCCCTCTTCAACATATATGTCTCTGACATTCCCAGAACTGACGCTACCAGTCTCCACCTATACGCAGATGACACTGCAATCTCTGCCACCTCCTGGCAAGGACATAGAGTTCAAGCTAATCTCCAAGGCGCATTAGAAAACTTAGAAACCTGGCTAAGGGATTGGAGAATTAAAATTAATGTTGCTAAATGTTCCGCCACCCTGTTTACCAAGAAACGCAAATATACAGAAGTCCAGGATCTCAACTTCTTTGGCGAGGTAATCAGGTGGCAACCTGCTACTAAATACCTGGGAATCACATTGGATCGAGGCCTTACTTTCGCTCAGGAGGTTTCTCTGCGCGCTAACAAAGCGAAAGCGATCCAAGCGCAGCTCTGGCCATTAATTAAGTTCCAGAGCTCGCTAGACGAATCCAGCAAGCTCTTGTCTTATAGCACCCTTGTGCGTCCTGTGATGGAATATGCCAGCCCTGTCTGGGGTTACGCAGCTCCCTCAACCCTCAACAAACTTCAGGTTGTTCAGAACAGAGCGTTGCGAACCATATCAGGTGCTCCCTGGTACGTTCGAAACGCTCAATTACACGCTGACTACAACCTCTCGACCATCAGTCAGAGGATACACAGACAGGCAGTCAAGACCAATCGTACATCTACATGCAGCACCAACCCTCTAATAAACACCTTGGGTGATTACCGTGCGCGGGGAAATCGCCATAAGCGCCCCCGCATCATTATAGAATAAATACTTTCCAAACCATGCTACTATAGCACTATTACTTTTCTTCAAAACAGATATCTTCACTCTTCCTTCTCTTTCTGACTCTTTCTAAGATCAACTCACTTCTACTATCCCTTTAATTTCTGTATTTCTAAATGTCATTGTACATCAGGTCATATTCTGGCCAGCTTGATTCACGGTAATCACCCAAACCCCCTCATTCAATTGTAGTCGGTCGTATATACTGGACAAAGCTCTCAAGGCCCTCGGGCCGATAGGCTACAAAACACGCAACGAAACCGGCTTTGCCGGTTTCGCTTGCTTGGGCGCTGACGCTGAGTTCATCACTCCTGTGGGGGTCCGGGCGGGGACACCAAGAGCCCGCCGATGAGCCAGCTTGGTGTCCTAGGCGAAACCCCACACAAGACATGGCACAAACCTAGAAGAATTGCTGAGTCTTTGTTTTTGTTGCTTTCTGTGTAACGATGGCCATTGGCTGAAGAATGTTGTTTATTTTATTAAGATCAATAAATACAGGGTCTTTCATATAAAGTAAGAACGCCAAGCGGCGGGTTTGTTATCCGCTAGTGTGGTGGCCTTGACCGAGCTTGTGGTGAGCCGTGGCCCCCTGCTCTAAGCGTGTGTACAATCCTCTATGAAATATTATCTTATAAAAGTTGCTGGAAGTGTCGTCCTTCCTGGGTTATACAGGCATTGTATCTGGTAACCACATTTTGGCTGACGCGAGTGAGTCATGCCACTGTATTTTTTCTGATTTTTTATTTTGTGTTTTTTATTGAGCACTGAACCAGTAGTGTCAAAGTTATTTACAATTACGTGAATCTGTGCTAGTGAAGGTGACACTTCATCAAGAAATTGCTGAACAAATGCATCACGTACCCGCCGAGCCGAATCGTAATTAAAATAAATTTTACATACAAAAATACGATGTTGCAATGATAACTGTCTCAACATGTTAGCAGCTGAGGTTCAGACTGGGGACTGACAACACCTGCACACTTATTGAAAGGTCAAGTTTGTACTATGTGCACGCTTTCAATACTACAGCAGGGGGCCGTGGTGCGTCACAAGCTCGGCCAAACCGGCTTCAGCAGCGAATGACAAAACCTCTGCTCGCCGTTCTTACTTTATATGAAAGACCCTGTACATTATTATAATAATAGCCTCCGTGGCTTAGGCGGCAGCACGCCGGCCTCTCACCGCTGGGTCCGTGGTTCAAATCCCGGTCACTCCATGTGAGATCTATGCTGGACAAAACGGAGGCAGACAGGTTTTTCTCCTGGTACTCCGGTTTTCCCTGTCACAATTTCATTCCAGCAACACTCTCCACTATCATTTCATTTCATCTGTCATTCATTTAATCATTTCCCCAGAGGAGTGCGACAGACTTCGGCAGCCAGCACACTTCATATCCTCTAGATGGGGGCTTCATTCATTCCATTCCTGACCCGGTCGGAGACTGGAAGCAGGCAGTGGATTTTCATTTCAAATACATTATTATAATGTGTATGTATCTGTAACGATATTCCGGTCTTAGGCTGTGGTGAGATTTTCCTCTGCACACTTTGTGGTGGTAACCGTGTACCACCATCGAGTTCACAAAATGACGCAGCTCTTAGCTTGTGCCAGTCCATGTTCTGTTCATCATTGACTCCATACCATAGAAATCATTCCAGATCTCCTTCCATTTATTCTACATATCTTCCAGCAACTAACGCAAGCTATCTGTGGAGGGCAAATCTAATTTCCATGTCAGGTCTTCTAACAAAAATGGTTCCCTCACAAGCTCATAAACTAGTATTGACCTTGTGAACTTGGGAGACTCCAAGGGCAGCCTTCAGGAAGCAGACCGACTTTTTCCAAGGAAAGGATGTCTCTACAGCTCAGTTTTTGCCAGGTTACATTGATACCGTAGGTGAGGAGGGGGATGTGTTTTTGCCTCAAAAAGGTTAGTTATTGTTGTTTAAAGGGGCGGAACTACAAGGTCATCTGCCCCTCTTAACACAGATTAAAGAATACAAATTTGGAATTGAATTTAAAATTTTGAGGTGGATGCCTAAAATAAAAAGACCAAAAATTAATAAAACAAAAACAAACAAAAAATTAAATAAAAATTAAAAATTTTAAAAAATAAACAAAAATTACGGAAAAACAAAATCAAAAACAAACAAGTCGTTGAGTCAATTTATACTAGAAAATTTAGATTGCTGGCCCTAACCCACTTTCACTTATAAAGCGGATAACGAGATCAGCAGCCACCGCGTCATCGGCTAATATAAGTTTGAGTGTCATCTACAAACCAAGGTTTCTTCGTAAGTCAGCAAGATCCACACACTCGGTGAAAATGTGGGCCACGGTGAAAACGGCTCCACAGGTACAAAGTGGTCTTCCCTTCTCATCAGATAAGAGTGGGTGGATCTTGTATGACCTATCCTTAGCCTAGACAATGTGACGGACTCTCTCCGTGACCGGAAAGAGCTCCGCCACACACGAGTAGTTCCCTTGATCGCTCTCAGTTTACTGGGCAGTCGGTCAGCTAGCCACTGACTCTCCCAAAAAGCCAGAACTTGTAGGCGAAAAGGAGAGTGAATATCTCTAGCAGGTACCTCCATTGGTCGAGGTGGTAGTGATACCACCTCTTTTGCAGCTTGATCAGCTAACTCATTTCCTGCAATTCCCATGTGGCTTGGAAGCCACGGAAAGGTGATTCGAGTGTCAGCGTGGCACAGCCCGGCTAGTAGGTCATGGATTCGCTGCACTAGGGGGTGTTGCGGGAAACATGTAGCAATTGACTGCAAGGAACTCAAAGAGTCGGTACACACGAGAAAGTGCCATAATGGTTTTCAACGAGCCTGGTTATTGCACTCTCTCTCGTTCTCCTCAACCTGATGGTTGGTGGGTAGCATGACTGTCTTCATCCAACAACCTTCTATCTTGAGCCAACTGCTCAATTAGTTGATATGGACGTCGCCCTTTAATGCCATCGAGGAACCCTGCTCCTGGTCATCCTCTTGTAGTCTTCCCTTCCAGTTTCCCTTGAAACAGTGTGGTGCACCATAATGAATCTTCTTTTCGTGATCATTTTCCAAAGGCTGATTGTTTCTTCAGCTCTCTTGAGGACTTCTTCATTTGTTAGCCTGTCAGTCCAGGGTATTCGTAACATTCAGTGCCAGCACCACATTTCAAATGCATTTATTCTTTTCTTTAATGGAGTCCAGGTTTCAGAGCCATAGGTCGCAATTCTCCAAATGAAGCTCTCAATGAAATGCTTTCTCACTGGTAGGGATAGAGCCTTGGAGGTCAATAGGCTTCCTTTTTATTAAAAGCTTCTTTAGCCTTGGCTATTTGAGAACGGACGTCCTTGTCACATCTCCCACTAGATGCGATGATGCTTCCCAAATAACTGAACTGATTTACTTGAGCCAATCTTTCTCCTTCCAACCAATCATTAACATCCTGTTTACCATCCGGAGTACATTTCAATATCTTGGTTTTTGTTTTGTTCACCTTCATGTTACAGTTTAGTATTAGTACTCGTTCAATTTCTTTAGCGATTGATGTCACGAATAGGTTTAGTCGCAACTGCTCTTTGCGTAATGCGGATTCTGAACGAGCGTGCTGTAGTCTGTAGTGTAAGGCCTAAATATTTGAAGCTGTCTACAGTTTTTAGTGGTTCTTGCTTCAGAAATACATTGTCCTTCTTGGCTAGTTGTCCTCGCTTACTGAAGACCATGTGCTCTGTCTTTTATGCGTTGTTCTCCAGCTGAATAAGGTTTTCAGTTTAAGTTTATGTTCAAAACTCTTAAGCTCCTATGTCAAGGCCTGAACAAATAAGTTGAATCCAAACTCCCAGAAGCACAATTTATCTTCAACAGGGGAAGATGTCCAACACAAGACCATTCATAGTCTTCAAAATGATATTGTTGTATCCCCACTTGATAAAATGGACTTAAGCCATTGGCCGATCAGGGGTTCTGCTAGATTATGTACTAGGTTTGTTATGTCCTTACCAATAGCTTCTGATAGGGATTAAAGTACAGTCCCTACTATACAAGGAAATGGGGTGAGACAAGATTCCAGAATTCAGGGAATACTCCCCAATGAGAGTGCTGGAAAGTGTGCGAGAGTAGGTCCCACCACCATGGACACGAGGATTAAACAGATTATAATTTAATCCTGAAGTACAATATAAATACTGGTTCTGACCTGTTCCCTCAACTTTGCTAGCTATGGTGCTCCCAAGTGCCAATTCAGCTCCGTGCCCCTTGGTCAACGAGTGTCCGACAACCCAACTTGCCCAATCTCCCGATCGGCAAGCAATCGAAGAAAAAGGAAGGAAGCTTTTAGTTTTACGTGACCGTTAATCATGCGATGTAAAGTTAATATGGACCTTAAAAATGGAAAACACTCCAAATAATCTTAATCATGCGATCATGAACCACGGGACCTCCATTTTACGTGCAATCCGAACCACAGGACATGGCATTTCACATCAAAAATCTCACATGCATTGACTGGGAATCGAACCCGGTCCACCTTGGTGAGAGGCCAACAGCTTGACCGCTGCGCCACCACACCCCCTCGGGAGACAATCGACCTCTGCGATTGTCATGCGTCCACTAATGAAACTTAAAGTCCCAGTTGAATGTCCACAGAAGTAATCCACTCCACTGCATCATCAGTTGCGTTCTGCCGGACGTCATATCCTCCCTTGAAGGACCGTGAAGGACATTCCGTCACAATATGATGGATTGTCTGCACTGCATTGCCACAATCTCACTGAGGGCTAGAAATTTTCCCCCATTTGTGGCGCCGAAAGTTACATCTTCCGTGACTGGTCCACACTCTGTTCAGTGCCGTCCATATCCTACTTGGAAGATTGAAAGCAGGAGGTTTCCTGCAGGGGTTGGTGATCAATCCTTGAATAGACATCGGGACATAACAATATTGAGGAAGCTCTGGCTGTTCCAAAGGGAAAGGTACGTGTTTCTGTACGTTCACTTCCTTTCAAATGTCCATTCCTCACTATCTCCCCCAATCTTCTGTACCATACTCCTCAGGGATTTAATTTCAGCTGTCCGTATTCTACTTTAATCTCTCCTCGTCATCTGCCAAGTGGAAGCATGAGTGGTCAACTAAAACATTGGGAACAAGTGCCCACCATCTTGATCCCACAAAGAAACCAAACGGCTTTGACTTACCGAAGAACCTCTGGTGCCGCATCAAAAGGCTGACTGGACATGGTTGCTGCAATTATTTCAGGTACAAGTGGGGCTGGATCAGCTCACCAATGTGTGAGTAACCTGGAAGAACAGACGATCGAACATCTGGTCCAACACTGTCCTCTTTATTCGTACCCTGGCATTCCTGATGATTTGTTCGCTCTCACACCCAGTTTAACCGAATGGTTGAAAAGGATGGACTTTTAAAGTTTGAATATTACCTTGTTATGTATAATTGTATATTGTATAAATTACCATACGATTAAATAAATAAATCTGCCAAGTTTCTGCTCCATACGTCATTATTGGTACCAAGAAATAGGTCTTGTACATCACTTCTTTAGCCTTCAGGGGTAAGTCTTTATCCCAAATTAAACTCCGAACCCGATGATAGAAAACACTCCCACATTGTATTCTCTTGTTGATCTCCATATCCAATCTTGCATTTTCCATCAATTCACTTCCAAAATACACTGACGAAAATGGAGAAGGCATTGGTCATTTGTGTTGATTTTCAAGATATGGAACGATGCCATGTAGGTATGTAAACGATCAAAGTTTCAGACCCATTGGATTTTTGCTACAGATCTCCCCAAGTTATTGGTCGCAGAGGAATCAACTCCAGTATACGGACTCTGGTGTAGATTAGTTGACTTGCGGTCTGTGCAGTGAAGTGTTCCCCGTCAAACATGCCTGGACGACAGAGAAGAGCACGCTATCAACAACTGTCACTGTTTGAGAGGGCTCGGATAATTGGGCTGTGTGAGGCTGGATTATCGCTAAGGACTGTCGCTGCATGTGTTGGCCGACAGGCATCTACGGTACAATGTGTATGGCAGCAGTGGTGCAATGAAGGTACCCACTCTCTTAGACCTGGCACAGGCCCAGCGCGACACAACTGTGAGAGAGGATCGCCGTATCATTTGGATGGCCCGGATGGAACCCTATGCAACAGCAGCACAAATTCGAGCAGCTGTGGCACCCCACGTTACACAACAAACAGTTGGTAATCGTCTGCTTGGAGCTGGCTTACGATCCCGTGTCCCTGCAGAAGGTGTTCCATTGACCCCACAACAGCGACGTGTAAGGCTGGCCTGGTGTCGAGAACGATTGACATGGATCGACGAATGGCATAAGGTCGTCTTTAGTGATGAATCGCGCTTCCGCCTTGCCCGCAGTAATCGTCGGAATCGTGTGCGCCGATGTACTGAGGAGAGGGGCCGCCCAGACCTTATTGTCGAGAGGCACACAGGGCCAACACCAAGCATTGTAGTATGGGGAGCTATTGGCTTTAATGTGAAATCACAATTAGTGCTTGTTGAGGGCACTATGACTACTCGACAGTACGTTGATAGGGTACTCGATCCAGTGGTTGTCCCTATGATGGCGAACATTGCTAATGGGAAGTTTCAGCAGGACAATGCCCGGGTTCACACTGCACGCATCTCCAGAGAAGCTCTCCAAGACATCACAACCTTAGAATGGCCCGCCAGATCCCCGGACCTCAGTCCTATTGAGCATGTGTGGGACATGATGGGTCGACAACTGACCAACCGTTCTCAGCCACCCACAACTCTGGAACAACTGACCCATGCAGTGCAGCAAGCATGGGCCACAATTCCTCAGGAAGCGATCCAGGGCCTTATTGACTCCATGCCTCACCGAATTCATCGATGCATTGCAGCTCGTGGTGGGCACATCCTATATTGATTGTTGTCCAAACTTGCGGTCCGAGGGTCCTGAAAGTGTAATCATCGAATCGCAACCGAACACTCGTCCTGCAAGTTCAATTGCAGCAATGTAGCACCACTCCTTCCGGGTGTTGCAATTTCCATTTTCTTCAGTGTATTTGAAGTGCTCTACTACTACCAGACTTTCATCTCCAATTTTAACAATCCCTTCTTTCCTCCTGTCATTACCATTGTCTTACTGTTCTCTACACCGATTTTCATTTCAGATTTCTCAGTAACTTATTGTTCTTAAATTAATATTGCTCGTAATTTAAAGCATCTATCAAGTTTTATCATTAGTAGTCTACCTTATAACTAGGGCTCGGATTTTTAGGTACTACAAATTGGGAAAATATTTATTTTTTATGCATTAAAAATACCTGAAATATGTGACAAAAAAGGGAAAAAAAATTAATTATAACAAAAAAGGAAAAAAAATAAATTATAATTTAGTTTATTAATGTGAATATAAACAATATGCAGTACTCACGAATGCAATTTATGCTATGTCTCTCTGACTGCTGAAGCATTACAATACACAACGAGATAAATATTCAGGTTGTCCATCACAACTGACCGACGATTATCATATTAATTGATAAAGACTGCTTCTGAAGGCGTGAAACTGCGGCAATATGTTTCTTGCCGTTGAGGTGTGGTGTAACTTGCGATTGCTGTTCAGCCTTGATTGCTTTCCCACATGGTTGGCAGAACAGAACGCCCCCATCAGAAGTAAAATTATCTTTAAATTGTGCAACAGACGATAACTTGCAGTTGTTTTTTACTTTAGGCATCGTAGAACTGCCTTACACTTCAGTGCCAGAAACGAACTGCATACGAGTGACACTGGTTCCAAGTAGCTGGGGGAGTGGGAGATCTAGCACATGGTGCAATATGTCTATGGACAAGGAAATCTCCGGCTTCCACAGTGAGTGGCACGGGGCAACAAGTTAAGAATAACAGTTGCAAGCTGACATATGCTCTGCATGAAGATTAGATAGCTCACAGGTTCTTCCCCATCGAAGTAACACAGAACAAAAATGCAATAAACTGAAAGATCTAGCATACGGATTTTTAGAAATTTAAATATTTTCTCTTTTGATGTGTTAATAAGTGAAAAGCAGGAAGTATATTTTGTATTTATAGAAAAAAAAATGCTTGAAATGTTTCTTTACCTAAAATTCCGAGCCCTACTTATAATATAATACCCTATTTTAAAACATACTTATGATCCCTCACACAAACATTGAAATTTAAAGAATTGTTTTAGGGGTCTAACAAATAGGTTATAGTGCCCCCTGCCCCCCAATGGTTTGGGTGACAAGTGAAAAACTACAACTACTGGTATCTACAGACTTGTAACATACACTGGCCAACTAAAGTTTAGACTACCGCCATCAATGTATGCCGACGCTGCCATACATGAGTGGGACCTCTTACCCCTGGATTGTCTCATTCAGAGCATGACTCCTCCGTGTGCGGGGAGGACTACTAATGACTGATACTGATCACCATGAGATACAGATTCTCAAGGTTTTTGTTTCCCAAAGGGACACTTAGAAGAGAGTTCGCTTTGTTTTAGTACAGTTTCGTTGTTGTCAAATCACTATTGTTATGGTTTTTAGGAGGACTGATGTTTAGTTTCATAATAAGTTATTGAATAACCCCCAATGGGTTTACTATAACCCTCAATGGGTTTACTATTAGAAGTCATTGGGGTAAAATATAGCCTATATATATTCCAAATTTTGTTGAGCAGTTTATATTAAAAGAAGGAAAGAATGGACCTGCTGGGAACTCTGAAAGAAGTAGGGCCATGAAAGGGAAAGAAGAAGGTCCACCCCAAAGGCTATGAAAACAAAAAAAGGAATACTGACCCAGCTCAGGAATCCCTCAGGGTTGCCAACTCCCCAGCCATGTGCCCTTGAGGGGGTAGAACTAACAATTATGCTCCATGAATGTATTCTTTAGGGCTTTGTGCAGAAGATAACATGAAAAGAAAAGGGGTCTGAACCATCCAAGAATGAAGGTATCGGGAAAGATGAGACAAGAGCCAATTGAGGCAGGAATTAGAGACTTCTTAGGCTTCCGATATCCCAATACCATCTGGATGGAAAAAATGGGGAGGTTTGACCATCATCATCATCATCATCATCATCAAGTTTCCACTCCAGTTTCCCAAGTGTGGTTTACGAGCGCTCTCCATTTTGGTCGATTCATGTACCACTGCTCCTTCAAGACTTCATCCCAGTTGATTCCCTTGGATGTGATATATTCCTTCACTTGGTCCAGCCATCTCCTCCTAGGTCTTCCAACAGGTCTCTTTCCAGTAATCTCAGTATGTAACCATTGTTTTGCAATTCTTCCTTCTGTCATACGTTTGACGTGACCAACCCATCGCAAACCTGCCCTAGTTATGGTCTCCTTCAGGGACCGATTTATTCCAGCTTGTTCTCTTATCCTCTCATTTCTTACTTTGTCTTTCCTAGTTTTTTGAAGCATGCTTCTTAGGAACTGTTAACTGCTGTCATCTTTTTTAGTAGTTGTAGGTTTGACCATATACTGTAATTTTAAAGAAAGAACAAAAAATGGCAGATAATCTCCACGGGCAGATATACCGAAGGTGGGCATTCACACTATTAATCAACTGCTCTTCAATGCTACAACTCGATGGACCCATCAGGAGGACGGGTAGCATTGCCTACCTATGATTGGTGTGAGACTGCGAGATATTTTTGTAAATTATAGATTTTTCTCCATATTAGCCCTGCCCACAGCTGTCTTTGTCCATTATCTGTGCTTTTCCTGTCCATTGATGTGTAGCCTGCCTTTTGGATTTATTCTCCTTTAATTTCTAACAAGAATTGTGCTAGAAAGGTCAGCAACCTAAACAAATCTCCTCGACCTGTTCACTCAAGCTGCATAGAAGTACACTTTAGAAGTTCCTAGGACTTTTAGGATACACATATTTTAAAATGCTGATTTGAACCATAGGAATTTTTAATTCACAATAAAGGCTTACATAATTTATTCCAATCTATAAAATATCAAAAAATAAAATAAAAATATGTTTTTTATACAGGTCCCTTGAGTAGAAAAACAGATATTTGGCTAAGGTTTATTAGTTAATCTTAAAACATCTATACCTGAGAGTAGAGGCAAGTAAAATAGTTCACACTGTACTTCTCTTTCTCTCTTTTTTATTTTTTAAATTTAGGCTAATTCACACTTATTGCATTCAAACCAAGATTAATTTAAAATAATGTTTTTATATCAAGAAACTAATATGGATTTAACAATCATGTGAAACATTTATCAGAATAAAGCATCTTGAATGTTAGGAAATAATTTCTTCTATGTATAACCAGTCTTACATGTGAAACACTTAAATCAGAGAACACATTAATGAGGAAATTAGTTCACAAGAAAGTATCTCCCAACTGCTTGATTCATAAGCCCAGGAATTTGAATGAACTAAATTAACATTAATGTTCAACTACTTTATTCTGGGATATTGTTAAATATTCATGTAGTTTTCGTGGAGATTTATACCACAGTGTATCTTATTTTAATATTAAAAAAATATCCTAATTTATCTCAGTATATATAAAATATTATCCTAATTTATCTCAATATATATAAAATATCACATGTACTGTAATTATAAGTAATTCAGGGTGAAGAATCGTGAATAAATGTTGAGAATATTGTACACTTGAACTTCAGGGAAGTTCGGAATTATATTGTTTCTTCTTGATTTTCTTCACTCTAGCCCATACACCAATGAATCCATGAAGACTGATAGCTGCATATGAAGAGTTACGAGTGTTATGGACGCACCTGTAATGGATAATGTGGGGGAAACCCGTATGACACACACCAAGACTCTTGCAGCTGTCGCCGCTGCAATAACTGAAGCTTCACTCTCTAAGCCTCTTAAGAAGAAGGCGAGAAAAAGTAAGTACCGTACTCTACTTGAATGAATATTGTACTGCAAGGGCAGGAAACCTAAAACCCTTTGTGATTTACTGGAAGGTAAATCACCAGAGAGGAATGTCATCAACATTTGCGTTTCTTACTCTTCCGTGCTGCAGTCTGAAAATAGAGAACAGGGCTTTGCATTAGAACTGTCCTTCTCACCTTCACTGCAAACTAAGTTATATGCAACAGCACTTCAAGAGTATTTTAGATGAAATAACTATCTTGAGTGTGCACTAAGAGCACTATGAATTACAAAGATTAACATTCAACTTATGGAATAGAGCTTATCTATACTGTAATATAATAAAGCTGAAGAGTTTGTGCGTTTAAACGCGCTAATCTCTGGAACTACCAGTCTGATACGAAAAATTATTTTTGTATATGATAGCCAAATTCAAGAGGAATAGTTTATGCTATGTAGCATTAGGCTACACATCTCAGGTAACCTTAAAGATTGATTTTTGTTCAACAAGTCGGAAGAACAAGCGCTCCCGAACAGCTTCGATAATACCCCAAGTCTATTTTTGCCTGGCAATGCGGGCTGCATCACGTCGTCCCTACCAGTGTTCTGGTGCAGAATTGCAAGCTGCTTATAAATTGCAGTAACGGAGAGTAATTGGTGCAAAAAGATTTCTTACGCCCCTTAAAACAGTTACCATGTTAATAGTATGCCTCTGTCTAAGGGCGATGGAGTTGGTGCAGTTTACCGAGGTTATCAGCTGCAATAAGCGTTGGTGCTTTCCTATCCTTATCCTCGAGCGCTCCAGTTCTGTAGTAGTATTCATTATCATCCATAAAACAAATAAATCCACCGGGCAAAGCCGGGCACTACTGCTAGTCTGGGATAAACTTGCATCAGATTCAAAAGAATTTAAACATGTCCCAAGAGTGGGAAGAACAGCTACCATAATGCAAGTATATTGAGAAAACTGAATGCAAAGTGAGAGTTGAAGGCAGGGAATCTGAATGTTTTACTGTGGAGATGGGTGTCAAACAGGGAGATTGCATATCGCCCAGCCTGTTTAACGTGGTTTTGGAAAAAGCACTAAAAAGAGCATTATCGATTGGAAGAGGAACGATTGTAGGTGGTGAAGTGAAACTCTTAGCGTTTGCCGATGACATTGTGGTTTTAGCGGAGGAGGAAGAGGAACTAAAAATAACAGCTCAAGTTCTAATAGAAGCACAAAGAGTGGGTTTGAGGATCAATCAAGATAAGACAAGAGTGTATGCTTGTAACCAGAAACAATGAAGAGGAAACAGAGGGAGTACTGGCAATAGAAGATATGGAATTTAGGAAAACCAGGTCTTTCAAATACCTAGGGAGTACAGTCAATGCCAACAACAACAACATGGAGGAAGAAGTAATGAACCGGCTAAAATCTGCAGAGAGATTTCTCTTTACAATGAATTAACTATTTACCAGCAGGCTATTAACGAAAACAACAAAACTCCGCATTTACAAGACAATCGTGCGACCAGTATTAATGTATGGGGCGGAAACATGGACACTGAGCAAGAAAATGGAGAAAAATTATAACTTTTGAAAACTAGGTGTTAAGAAAAGTTTTTGGGCCAGTGTCTGACAATTGAATCTTCAGAAGAAGAAAAAATATTGAAATCCACACCCTGTTTAATGAACCCGATGTGACAGCTGTAATAAAGAGCAGAAGAATTGAATGGCTGGGACATGTCCTAACAAGAGAAGACAAAATGGTGAAGACAGTGCTAGAAGGGAAGCCACAAGGTACGAGACCACCGGGTAGGCCAAAACTGAGGTGGATGGATGGAGTCCAGAAAGACCTGGAGACACTGGGTGCCAACGAGAACATGGCTAGCAACAGAGACCAATGGAAGAGGCTAAAGAGTGAGGCAATGAACAGACTTTGGTTCATGTGGCCAACGAAGTAAGTAAGTAAGTATATCGACTATAATAGGCATGTAAGCACTTTTCCTGTTCCTGTCCATTCTCTTCCTTATGTTGAGTACCGGTATAGTGATGTGGGCCGGGCAAATGCCCAGTGGGCAGGACATCTATAAATGGACATTTGCCCGGGCATTTGCCCAAAGCAGTTTTAAGTGCCCAAAATCTGGGCATTTAAGAAAACTTTTTTTTTTACTTTTTACTACTTGTGATTGTTACTAGAGCACCTAAAACATAATAAAAACCATTAATGAAAGGTATATTTCATGGATAAACTAGTAATCCCTGAATATTGCTAATAATAATTTAATTCTCCTGTGTCAATAACATGTAAATGGGAGTTATGTATATCTGGTTTGAATAAAACGTATTACTGAGTAAGGCCTGCAGGCCTACTCATTTATATTTAGGAAAATTAGGTAGGAGTTTGATTACGATGTGAATAGTGGCTTTGGGAGGAGGGTGGATGGGCTAGGCCCTGGGCAACCATTGTGCTATGATCTTGGAATGGGGGTAGGGTGGTTGTGACCTTGAGATTGGCGAGGCATTCTACCACCAGCAGCCCAGCCCAGTTAGTTGTGAAGTAGAGCTGTCTGTTGAGTGGTTGAGTCTGAGATAACCTTACTTCTTTCTTAGGCTATTTATATTTTTAAGTGTTAGATTAAATCATTACAAAATGCTTAGGAAAAAAGGACCTATTTGGAACTTTTTTAATTTGAAAGGGAAAGGAGTATCTTGTAAATATTGTAATAAGGACTATTAACAGTCACATTGTAACAAAATGGAAAAGCACAAAAAATTGTTTTAAGTGACCTCATGATCTTAAAAAAAAGTGCTTCATTTAGGTACAATTACAGTGGTTGAAAAAAACCGAAAGAAAATCCCCTTATGAACCTTTACTAATTGAAGTGGAGGATTTAAACAACAAATCTGCAGTACCAAGCACAAGCTCAGCCTCAGAACAAAAATAAAGTTCTTTCAGTGAATTCCTACAACAACTTCTGCAGCCTATTTTGGCCTCAACTCCTGTTTTTATGGATAAATATATAGAATACATATATGTAGATACATATATGGCAAAAACAATATTTATATAAGCGTTGCATTATGAATATGTTTTTATAAGAGATAAATGCCCAAAATGCCTGGGCATTTATGGGTTTTGGGCATTTGCCCGGGCATTTATCCTGGACATTTGCCCCGACTTATAAATGCCCAGGCATTTTACATCACTAGTCTGGTCATCATCATCTTGTACAGTTTCCAGCCCCAGGCTGGGTCCGTTTGGAACATAAGCCTCGCCACTTAGTTCTTTCTTCCCACCACCTCTCCGCTGTCACTCTGGTCCAGTCCTCGCCTCTCTTCTGGATACATTCCTCCACTCCTTTCAGCCATCTATCTCTTGGTCTTCCCCTTGGTCGTTTCTTCAGCATCTGCATCTCATGTATCCTCTTGGGAATCATCTTCTCATCCATTCTCTTTAAGTGTACATACCACCTCAGTCTTGATGTCTCAATCCTACCTTGCAAGGGCTCCTCTTTCACCATTTCCCTGACCTTTTCATTCCTCACCCTGTCTCTTCTTGTTACTCCGATCCTACTTCGCAGGAACTTCATTTCACCTGCCTGTATTCTGCTTATGTCTCTTTTCTTCATTGTCCACGTTTCTGAAGCATAGGTCAGTATCGGGATTTAGTAGCTTCTGTATAACACTTCCTTGCTTTTTTGTGGGACATCTTTATTCCACATTAAGCTCCTAATGCTTCTCAGAAATGCTTCTACCTGTCTGCCACGTTCTGTAATCTCTCTGTCATTTCTCCTATTTTCCTCCACTCTACTTCCCAAGTACTTGAGACTTTCCACCTTCTTCAGCTGTCCACCTCCAAGTGTTATCCCACTCATTGGTCGGTCCTTTTTCCTGGTCGTTAACAGGATCTCACATTTACTGATGTTGAACTTCCATCCGTACTCTCCCACTGTTTCTTCCCAAGCCTTCAGTTGCTCCTGAATTTCCTCCTCCTTGTTTCCCCAGACCATGAGATCATCTGCAAACACCATTGATTTCATCTTATCTTCTCCTATCTTTCCTGCTATCCGTGTCATTACCTCGTCCATAACCACAATAAAGAGAAGGGGTGACAGCGCACTACTAGTCTGGTAACTAATTAAATTCATTTGAACACCTGTTCATACTGGCATGTTTACTTCTTTACAGCAACAAGTTTTCGGCCTGCTTCAGCTAGTTAATTAGACTAATACTACATCAGGTGTATGTGAACAGAATCTCAATAGAAATTAACAAAATTTTGACATGGACGTCCTTATAATTTAAATCTCTACTTAGTATAAATCAAAGTCCCCGATTCTTGGATGTTACGGGTAAACTCGAGAACCACTGGATGGATTTTGATGCGGTTTTCACCATTCTGTGAAGGATATCTCGAGGATGATTTCTGCAGAAAATAATTTATTAATGATCAAAGGAAGTCTAGCAGTAACGATTTCAGTGTAAAAGTTGGGGGAAAAAAAAAAACCTGGCGTCCGAGTGCTTTGTAAGCTTACACTGGGCAAACCATTAAAAATATCTTAATACTACGAGTGTAAGAATTGTTCAGCATGAAAAGTTCTACAAAGAAGTCTGCGAGAGCATATGTCATCTTCAATACATCGCTCACTGTAAGTGTTTTTACGTTTTTTAATTTCTTCCAACCATGTCCATTCAACTACTGAGGCGACAATTTACGAGCTAGCTAACGGCGAGTCTATCATCCCTGTTACAACCTTAGCTAGCGGGCAAACCTATTGCCCCAGATACAGCCAGCAGCAAACCGTCGAGTCTTGTTGAGTTACGACTTCTGAGAAGGGTGGCAAAATTCACAGTCAAGTTAAGATTGGACGGAAGGGGAATTTGTGTTTCATGCATCTCGCCATTCTTAAATTACGTCTGACAAGAATTTGTTGCACGTGGATCTCCATGATAATATAATTAATAGTCCAGTCAGTGATTTTAACCCATCATGCCGAGACTTAAAACTGATATTGGTTGTTCATCGACATTGAAAATTAAAAAAAAAAGTACTTATCACGTAATGCATCCATAACTGTTCCCGGGCGAAGCCGGGGCGGGTTGCTAGTTAAGAAATATATTCATGTACTCAAATCCAAGAAGCAAAAATAAAAGTATTGTTTAATATAAAATTTCTGTATCTCAATTTCCTTGTAATCTTAAATGAACTGTGTCAGGTAGTAGTCCTGCTAAAGTCTGTTGGAATTGTTTATATTGAAATCTTCTATCTGTATTTGATTTGGAGCTGTCATTGTTACTTAATATACCGGTATATTATACTCTAGATCTTGATTCATGAAGTTAAATTTAGTAGAGTCTTGTTGTTGATTCTGTGTAGTTTGTCTTTTGTGTTATTTTTAAATTGGTGAAGTAATTTTAATTCGTCCTTCCGTTTATATTGATTAGTACTGTCGCCGTTGCAATGTAACTTGTGATAGCCTTCAATATGCATTTTCTAAGATTGTTAATGTCTTTGCGTACCACAGTTTGGGAAACCATGATCTAGAGCACAATGTTTTAACAAAGCATGCGTCCATTGTTTGTTAATGAAGACTTGGTTCATGCAATTGAATGCGTCAAGGAAAAGGTTATTAACATTAACTAATTTGGATTAAAACCATGTTGACAAACTGTAAGTAATTTATCAATCTCTAATAAGGGAACACTGAAAACTACACCCACGGAATCTGAAGTAGGTTTGTGCACGACAATCACACGGGGGGGGGGGTGGAAGTGAAAAGAGAATGCGATGGGTGGAGCTTGGCAGCCCAGCCATTGTGAGTGTTGGTTGAATCCAAGGTCGCGCCACCCTCCTGCACTAATTTTTTGTCGTGTGGCCTCCCGAGAGGCCGAGTGCAGGTCTTTCTAGTCGACGCCCGTGGGCAACCTGCGAGTCGGGACGAGAGATGGAATGGAGGAAGATGAATGAAATTGGGCAAGGATGTGGAAGGAAGCGGCCGTGGCCTATCAGAAGGTAACTTCCCAGCATTTGCCTGGAGTTGAAAATGGGAAACCACGGAAAACCATTTCAAGGACAGCCGACGGTGGGGCTCGAACCCATGCGTCTACCGAGTCAGCAGAGAGCTTGGCCCCATGACCTAACGCTGCGCTGTAGCCAGTGTAGCCACTGCTGTCTGTCTGCGCTAATTATGCAGTGGCATCGCACCTCATTGGACCATTCAGCCGAGTCACTCCTGTGTGCAGACAGTGTTTTCACACTGGCACTTCACAGATTGCTTGAACGGAGTTTAGGTTCAAAGCTTTCTTCAAGATGTATATCATCTGAACTTAACTGCAGGCTACCATACTCTTAATACTGTGAAGATGTCAAGGTATGTAGACATGCCAAAATGCCGAGTATCGTATGGCAAAGAAACAAGAGAAAAATAGCTGCGATAAAGAGTGGGATATGGCGATCTGGGCCTTGGGAATATTAACCAACACTGGTAAGGTCTGGTAGCATGGACACACTGCACACACAAACGAGGAAACTGGTCACCGGTAGGATTTTACATAGATCTGTTACCATGTTGAGACTTTCCAGCTCATCAATTCTAGCAAGTGTCAGTTTTTCTATAGTAATTGGTTATATGCAAGGACTACTCTATCCTAATTAGTCATGAAACATGTCATTTGAAGTTTTAAGATGATGTCGTGAACACAGGTTTCCATCTGCAACGTCATCTCTGAATTCAACTTACTTTTCCACGAGGCTTGGATTTGTTCTTTGGCTCTGGACTACGCTCATCACAGTCTGAGCAGCTGCAGGAGGAACAGGTAGAGCAGTCCGAACTATGCGAGTAGCCGAAAGAAGTTCCTGAATCACTGGTGAAGGACGAGTCTGCAATATGGATGTACAACTTTAAGAATTGAGGCATGAGGGAGGGGGCTATGCCGAGATTTTGTCAAAATTGAGTTATTGGTATCATTGTGTAGGCCATACATTCGTCTTTTAAGTATGCATAACATCAAAGAAATCTGCAGGCTCCTTCCCTTTTGTGAAGAATATAATAGATTCACAGAAACCACATCCTTCACAAAACAAGGGAAGGAGCCGGCGATGTCTTTGATATTATGCACACAACTATCATTCTTTTCTCCCAAAACCAATTGCCAGACCAGAGAACATAACATAATTCCCAACATCACATTTTTTCCTAGATCACTTCCATTCCCTATCGCAGAAACTATTAATATCTCATCACCATAGAAGCTTGCCACGGTGGGCGAGTGGATAGCGTGTCTGTCTACTAACCCCAAGATTGCAGGTTCGCTCCTGGCCATGGTAAGTGATTTTTTTGAAAGGCAGTAAAAATACGACACCATGTCATACGATGTTGGCATGTCAAAGAACCCATTTGAATTCAGTAGGCCGTGTTCATAATGGCAAAATTAATCTCGGGAGTTTCCGCCAACACAAAGTTCCTCATTTCTCTACTAGAATGCGCTATAGTGTTCAAGGAGCTTAAGATATCTAACCTCCTTGGCTTTCATAGTGATTCAAGGAACAACGAAATTCGACATGCAAGCTACCCTCTGGGTGTCAAATTACAAAGCTTGCACCCAGCACCCGAGGCCATACGATTTATCATCATCATCATCATCATCATAGAAACCTTGCCCTAAGCCAAAGCCACCTGCCACCCACACAAGAATCTCTATGCAACAACACACAAGATTCTCTGTGGTCCCCCAGCAATAGGTGGCCATGATTGGTAACTTCAAAAAATAACTACCAACAAAAAGAAACTAAAAACAAGCTCTGTAACCTACAAATGTTCGGTTACAATGTGACCAAATATTCAAAAATCATGGTTCATTTACTGTTATTGCTACTAGAACTTTTGTATATTTGTTAACAATTTATTATTATTATTATTATTTAAAATTTTGTACTTAAATGTAATTTTTTTTTGTATTTTAATGTATTTTCATGTATTACACAGGTCTACACTATTATTCCTTACTTGTACATTGTTCATCTGAAGTCTTTTGTTTTATCAGATACCAATTTTGTGTAAAAGCAGTATTTTTGACTAACAAGATAATGCAAAATTTCACAATATCTCTACTGTTGGCTGATAAGACGTGATGATCCTACTAGAGTGATCAAGAGAAAAAGCAGTACGAGAAGCTTTGCATCCAAGCGGCAACTGTTTCCATTGACTTATACAAGTGAACACAACTGTTTTTTCTTGGATATGCATTAGTTACAATATGTTTTTAAGTGAATGTGTTTATTATTTTCATGTACTAAACTGCCTGCTATAAAGAATCAATAAAATGCTGATTTTCAAGTTCATGCATCTTTTAATGATTTCTTTAATATGTAGTATTTAAAATCGTGATGCGATACAGGAACATAGAAGACATTTCTGATATTCGTACACTTTCAATATACAAAATCAGTTATTGAATCCAAAAAAGTTCTCCAAAAATTCTATTTTGTAGACCTGTGTTATCTGTGTGTAAACTATTGTTTGGGACACTGCCCTGCTGTGGCAATAAATAAATAAACAAACAATATTCTGACAAAACCATCTGGTGTTGCGAGGACTGCTATGAATGCTAGAACTAAATTTAAATGTTAGAAATCTTTTTTGTTAGTGATGCAATACTGGAATAAATTGATTAACGAACTTTCATATACGCAGTGAACATAAAGTTGAAATAATGAACAATTCTGGAGAAGCAGTAGAATGGGAGCAGCAGACATGGCGCAATCAATGGCGTTCCGCAAATCCGCGTGCCTAACGGGAGGATAAAGAACACTGTCATATCGGCTCTTCCTGCAACTAGTAATTAATAATTACACAAGAACATAGATTAAGGAGAGGTTGAATATGAGGCCTCTGCAGAGCCCTGGTGCAGGTCGACAGCCCCATGAGGAGAGGTAGTCTGCAATAACTGCTCAGAACATGGTTTCCTGTCTATTTGGCGCAAGTGTGCATGTAAAGCAAATTCTGCTGACACCATGTCCTCCATTTATGCATTGCACCACGCATACTTAATCAGAAGAAAGAGCGCCCGATTTTAATTGCTCTTTTGGTTTACCCTATACCCTTTCATTTCGACCTACAAGGGTGGTGCAATGGCCATGACAGTTTGTGGATTTCCTTGAAGGACATTTCTTCCCAGGGTTGAATGTTAGCTCAAAAAGTCCGGTGCAAGCCACGAATGCTACAGTATTCACAACAAGATCACCTACAGTGTAGTACCATCATCATCATCATCATCATCATCAGTTTTCCAGCTTGGGCCTGGTCGGAGCAAATATGACACCCCTCCACTTTACTCCACTCCAGGTTCTATTCTCTCACACTGTCCTTCAAGAAATCCATCCACCATACTATAGGTCTTCCTATATAACAAAGTAGAAACTGTTCCGCCTAGTCAGTACATTTATTTAAAACAAGTTATAAATTTATATGGTACATGTTTCGGGGCCTCTAGTACTGGTCCCTTCTTCAGCCATAAATTAAGATGTAAAATCCAGCATAATTAAAGACATCATAAAAAAAATACAAAAAATGATGAGTGAATGGATGAAATGAGGTGAAGAACATACTAACCATGAGAAGTAACATGAGTGCACATTCACTCATCATTTTATGTATTTTTTAAATGATATCTTTAATTATGCTGGATTTTACATCTTGTATTGACTAGGCGGAACAGTTTCTCCTTTCTTATATAGTGAATCTGTCAATACAGAAAATGAACTTCTTTCAGAGCACAATCTATAGGTCTTCCTAGTCCTCTCTTTACAGTCATCCGTTTCTCCATCACTAGTTTGATCATTAATACTTTTCACATGTCGATACCATCTCAATCTGTTCTGCTCCAGCTTATCATTCAACATTCCGTACATTCACTTCCTTTCGAATGTCTTCATTACTCACTCTCTCTCTCTCTCTCTCTCTCTCTCTCCCCTAGTCTTCTGTACCATATTCCTCAGGAATTCCATTTCGGCTGCCTGTATTCTACCTTCATCTCTCCTAGTCATCGGCCAAGTTTCTGCTCTATACGTCATTATTGGTAAGTAATAGGTCTTGTACTTTCACTTCTTTAGACTTCAGTGGTATGTCTTTATCCCAAATTACGACCAACATATTTCATTGAATACAGTGATAGGCCCAGCAAGCCAGTAGTGGATAAAACCAAATGCTTTCAAAAATGGAACGAGCCTCGGACAGGATGGATTTAATAGACGACGACACGGCTGTACACACGGACTAAGATTTGGAACTTTAAACCTAAGAACGCTGACGGGGAAGGTGGAGGAGATAGTGGATATGATGGAAAGAAGGAAGTTGGATTTATTGGGATTGGCAGAAACAAAGTGGAAAGGGGAAGGAAGGAGAGTACTGAGAAAAGGCTATAGACTGTACTGGAGTGGGAACGAAGAGGGAAAGAGGAATGGAGTGGGAGTGGGAGTACGAGATGGTTTAAAAGAAGAAGTGAGGAGAATAAGTGATAGGATGATGAAAGTGAAAGTAGCACTGAGGGGAGAGACCGTAGAAATAGTGCAAGTGTATGCTCCACAAGTAGGCTGCGCCTCTGAAGAGAAGGAGGAGTTTGAAGAGGAATTGCAGAAGCAGCTGGTAGGAAGAAATATGATTGTTATGGGGGACCTCAATGCCCATGTAGGAAGAGAAAGACAAGGTTATGAGAGTGTTCTAGGACCAGAGGGCTGGGGTGGAAGAAATGAGGAAGGAAAGAGACTGTTGGACTTCTGGCAGAGGAACAGCCTGCTAGTTGGGAACTCCTGGTTTAAGAAAAGAGAGCCACACAATCACATGGTACAGTGATGACTTGACCAGGAAGTCGGTGGTCGACTATATACTGTATGAGAAAGAACTAAAGAAGAACATCAAGGACATCAAGGTTATACCATCGGAGAACCTGGATAGCGACCATCGATTACTGGTAATGAACCTGAGAGGGAGTAAGGAGAAGAAAGGGACTGAGAACCAGGAAAGACTTATAAGGATATGGAAACTGAAAGAAGGGGATAGAAGGGTCGAGTACCTCAAAATGGTAAAGGAAGGAATTCCAACAGATGAAGAAAGAGGGGTGGAAGAGGAATGGGCTAGATTTAAGAAGACACTAGTGGGTGCAGCAGAAGCAGTATGTGGGAGGACAAGTAGTAAGAAGAGGTGGAAGGAAACACCATGGTGGAATGAGAAGACAAAAGATATAGTAAGGGAGGTGGTATCAAAATAGGACGGTAGAGACAAGGGAAGAGTACCAGGGAAGAAAGAAGGAGGCGAAGAGAGTGGTGGCTGAGGAGAGAAGGAAGTGGATGGAAGAGTGGACAAAGATGATGGAGGAGGATAGTGAAGGTACAAAAAAGGTCCTGTATGGGATGGTAAAAAATAAGAGGCGGAAGGATCCTACGGATTATGTTAGAATGGTGAACAAAAGGGGACAAGAGATAGAAAATAGGGAAGAACTGAAGAAAATGTGGAAATAATATTTTGAAGAATTTCTGAACCCAAATGGAAAAGATGGTGAGGAGGAAGAAATCGGGGAAGAGGAAGGTGAATTGCAAACAGAAAAGGACTTAACATGGAAAGAAGTGGAAGATGCAGTGAACAAGATGAAAGGAGGGAAGGCACCGGGTGTGGATGAGTTGAGTGTGGAGATGGTGAGAGCAGCAGGAGAGGTGGGGATACAGTGGCTGTACCGAGTGATGAGGACAGCATGGAAGGAAAGGAAGACCCCAGAGGACTGGAAAAAAGGAATCATTGTCCCGATCTTCAAGAAAGGTAGTAGAACAGATTGCAGAAACTATCGGGGAATAACACTGATGAGTCATTGTGCAAAGATCTTCGAGAAAGTTTTGGAAAAGAGAATTAGGACAAGGATAGAAGGAGGGATGAGGGAAGAACAACATGGCTTCAGAGCAGGAAGGTCCAAAGTGGATTTGATTTTTGCTGTAAGGCAGTTACAAGAACAGCACTATGAGTATGGAACAGATCTACTGATGGCCTTCCTGGACATTGAGAAAGCATATGACAGTGTATGCAGAAACGAAGTATGGAAGTCCCTGGAGGATAGAGGAGTAGAGAAATGGACTATAAAGAGGATAAAGGAGATGTACAAGGGAAGCGTGAGCTGTGTGAAAGTGGGAGGAGAGAGATCTGACTGGTTGGAACAAAGAAACGGCCTGAAACAAGGAAGTGCACTGTCACCGTTACTTTTCATTGTGGTGATGGAAGACATAATGACCCGAGTGGCACAAGTAATTGGGGACGGAAAGATGAAAGCAATGGTGTTTGCAGATGATTTGACGATTTGGGGAAACAAGGAGGAGGAGGTACAGGAACAGTTGGACGTGTGGGAAGGAATAATACAAGGATATGGGATGAAATTTAGCATAAATAAGAGTGAGATGGTGATCACAACAAGGAAGAAGGAAAGAACCACAACGGGAATAACAATTGGTGGGGAACAGCTGAAGAAAGTGGAGAGTTTCAAGTATCTGGGAAGCCTGATACAAGATAATGGAAGAAACGATAGAGAAATAAAGGAGCGGGGGAGGCAGGCAGAAGCATTTCGGAGGAGTGTGAGAAGCATGTTATGGAGCAAGGATGTCCCTCAGAACAGCAAAAAGATCATATATCGGACGTACTACGTCCCTATCCTGACGTATGCCTCGGAGACCTGGGTTATGAAAGTAAGGGGGAAGAGCAAAATACAGGCCAGTGAGATGAGGTTCTTGAGAAGCAGTATTGGAGCTACAAAGATGGACAGAATAAGAAATGAGAGGACCAGAGAATTAATGAAGGAGGAACCATTACAGGATGGTATAGAGAAATCTAGACTTAGATGGTATGGACATGTAAAACGAATGGAGAAGAGGATACCCAGGAGAGTACATGAGACGAAGTGGGAAGGAAAGAGACCGAGGGGAAGACCGAGAGACAGGTGGCTGAAGGGGGTGGAAGAAAGCGTGAAGAAGAGAGGAGAAGACTGGACAAGGGTGGAGGCTGAGAGATGGTGGGAAGACAGAAGACGTTGGAGAGGCTTGTGTTCCAAACAGACCCGGCCAGTGGCTGGAAACTGTGCAAGATGATTATGATGACAGTTTACACACAAGGAAATGCAAGGATCCAAGTCCCCATATAACTAAACCCAGAAACTTACCATCACTAGAATCACACTGGGTCCTCCATTTGGCTCCCCGTTTTGCTGTACCCAGACCAGTCTTCTTCCTCCCTGGAAAGTGGATATTAACTATGTTAATAAAATGTAATTTAGCCATCATGGGAGAGGTACATACTTTCTTACAAATATGTATTCCCTCTAAACATGTGTTAAGGGATTCAAAGCCATTTGCAGAACAAACTTTTACAGTTTCAATACACATTTTATTGAAATTCAACTACAGTTGACCAGAAAACTTTTGAAAATGGTAAATTGGCTTCCATGGCTAGTGAATTAAAACCCTGCAATTTTTCTAGTTTTATGCTGTATGTGATGCCCTGCAGGACTGACTGACAGCTTCCCTGTGACAGTTGGTGTTCATCAAGGCTCAGCTCTGTCTCCCCTGCTCTTTGTTATCGTCATGAATTCCATAACGCGAGACCTGCAGAAGTGTGTCCCATGTACATTGCTATACGCTGACAATGTGATGCTTGCGGCAGACTCCAGGAAGGATCTTGGATCCCAAGTGCAGACATGGCACGATTGTCTGCAAAAATTTGGTCTTTGTTTGAACATCCACAAGACTGAATACCTCGAAACTATTCCATTCCCTGGAACTATAGCTATTAATGGAGTTCCTCTTACCAAGGTGAATACATTCAGATATCAAGGTTCACGATTGCATAGCGACTGCTCTGTGAATGAAGATATATGAGCACGAATCGATGAGATTTGGATGCGATTCTGAGATATCACCATTCTGAGATATCACCGGTGTTCTTTGTAATAAGAAGATGCCTATCCGCCTAAAATCAAAGATATACCGCACAATGGTGAGACCAGTTGCATTATATGGTACAGAGTGTTGGCCAGCACCTAGAAGTGCTGAGCATTCACTTCATGTCATGGAAACGCGGATGCTGAGAAGATCGATAGACTTTTCTCTACTTGACCATATTCCCAACGCAACGATTCGACATATAGCTGGTGTGGCTCCAATGAATGAGAAAATGCAGGAATGGAGAGGCCCCGAGGCAATATTCCTTGTGAATGTGTGCAAGATACTGAAAATCCTTAACTCCTCCACGAAACTAGCTCCTAAGGGATCAGTTGCCATTTTAAGACAATTACATGGCCGATTTTATTTCCTCGGCAATTGTTAAACATCACCAGATTTAATTGTACATTGTGGATTTCCTCTTTCTTTTAACAAAATATTCCTAATTTGATTATTATAAGTTTGGTGAGCTTTCGTCAGAAATGGCAGCCTGGAAAATCCAAACCAAAATTTTAAGAGAGATAGCCATGATCTGGAACATTTGGTTAACTACCGAAATTTGGACTACAGCTCAACCTTACCAAGACCTAGTACATTGAGTGTGGTTTCCAGACAGATGGCACTATCGTAGTAGCTGGTACCTCGTTACCGAAGGTTTCATGGCTCCCTATTATTTTTAGCAAAACAATAAAAAACAAAAGATACAGGTAATCTATACTAATATAATAAAGCTGAAGAGTTAGTTTGTGTGTTTAAACACGCTAAATCTCTGGAGCTACCAGTCGGATTCGAAAAATTATTTTTGTATACGATAGCCTGATTCAAGAGGAATAGTTTACATTCAAGAGGAATAGTACCTAGGTATCATCATGGACAAGAAGCTGACCTGGACCAAACACATACAACACGTGGAGGATAAGGTAAGCAAACTGATGAAATAACCGAAGAGACTAGCAGGAGCTACTTGGGGGGGGGGGGGGGGGGGGAGCACTCAAGACACACTCAACAAAACCTGCAATACTTACATCAAACCTATCATAAAATATGGCAGTGAAGTACTCTCTACAGCACCCCAGTCAAACATTGATCGCCTCGAGGTGTCAGAATAATGCCCTACGGATCATAACAGGCGCAATAAAAACCACACCTATAACCGCCTTGCAATTATATACCCACAACTTACCAATAGAAGAAGAAATGAAACATCTAACAGCCAATGCATATCTCAGTATACAAAGACTACCTCATGGATCAAAAAACCAGTTTCTAGCCCCCAATCTTAAAACATAAAAAGATCCCTTAAGTCTCGCCAAAGAACATATAAGAGCAATCTGCAAATAAAACTTGAACCACTCTGTTTGCCAGTCAACCCCATTGAATAAATACAAGTGTCTACAGATCTTACTTTGCTAGAAGAGGTCTACAAGAAAGACTCATCACCACATGATTTAAAACAATTGGCCCTCTGTACAATAGAAGAAATATATCCGCCTAATCAATGGCTAAAAATATTTACAGATGGCTCACAAGACAAAGAAAATAGAACTGGAGCAGGAATACATTCATCTCTCTTCTCACTACTTCCCTGTAGGCTATAACAAAAACTTTGATGCTGAGATAAGAGCAATTTCACATGCACTCCATTAGTTATTAGTCAGAATCATTGATTATCAAAAATGTGTTATCATTACAGATTCAAAAGCAGCCATCCAAGCCGTCTCGTCAAATTATAAGCCTCAAAATAAAGAACTGAAGGAAATTTGTTGTATGATAAAAACCCTTCAAAGACTCCACAAACTGATCCCTTCTCATGTTGGAATAGCAGGTAATGAAGAGGCAGACAGATTAGCAAAAAAAGGTACCACACTACAACAACCTGTCAGTCAGACTGATTTTATGTCAGCAAAAAGGATCTTGAAAAATAGTATCAAAACAGGTATGAAGGAATGGCAAAGAAAACAGCAGAAACCAAATTATGGAAGGACATTGATGCTAAATGGGATCAATATAAATTAACACCAAGATGAGAAGCTGTAGCCTTCTTCAGACTTAACACTGGCCATGACTGCCTTGAGTTCATCTGAAACTAATCAACATCCTGAGATCTGAAGAATGCACACTTTGTCACGAACCTGAAGTAAAATGGATAAGGGGCACCTGCTACATTGCAACAAACTTGATGTGACTGCTAGGACTTCAGGAAACCTCACACAACTATTGGAATGCAAGAAAGCTGATGGATTGGAATCTGGGCTAGCCATAGGAAACAACAACAACAACAACAACAACAACAACAACAACAACGGTTTAGGCTATGTAGCATTGGGCTACACCTCTCAGGTAACCTTAAAGATTAATGATCGTTCAGTAAGTCGGAAGAAGAAGCGCTCCAAAACAGCTTCAATAATACCAAAGTCTATTGTTGCCTGGCAATGCGGGCTGCATCGTGTCGCCCGTACCAGTATTCTGGTGGAGCTGCTTATAGATTGCAGTCACGGGGAGAAATTAGTGCAAAATGATTTCTTAGGCCCCTTAAAACAGTTATCTTGACAATAGTATGCCTCTGTATAAGGGCGATGGTGTTGGTGCAGTATGCTGAGGTTATCAGTTGCAATAAGCGTTGGTGCTTTCCGATCCTTATCCTTGAGTGCTCCAGTTCTGTAGTAGTATTCATCATCAATAAAACAAATCCACCGGGCGAAGCCGGGCACTACTGCTAGTTACAAATAAACGTAAGTTGCACTATTTTTTCCACACAGCCTCCACATTTGTCCCATCGCAGCATTACATTTGAGATGCCCCTGTGCGAGAATTCAGCCGGCTGTCTGTGGAACCATTGCTGTCCTGCCAGGATCTTCAATGGATCACGACGATGCGTGGCAACCAGAACCTGCCAACAAGCTCTGGTCATTTCACTGTGAGAGACTTGACAACCCACCATACAGTCCGGACCTCTTCTCTAGTGATCTCCATGTTTTTAGCCCGCTGAAGAAGTTCCTGGCAGGACAGTGATTCACGTAGAACGATGATGCCAAGACAGCAGTCCAACTATGGTTCCACAGTCAGCCGGCTGAATTCTAACACAGGGCAATCTCAAATTTAAGAGCGTTAAAAATCCCTCAGTATGCCTTCCTTTGGAGGGGAAGTAAAGCCGGCGGTCTCATGTCATAGATTCATGGCATGTTACCTTCCACTAATTACACCTGTGTGAAGCTAAAATGGATAGGTTAAGAATGTAAACAACGCTCTTAGGTTTCTACGTTCGTTGCCAAGAGCCGACTGCGGTGGCGTCTAGTAGCTAAGTTCTAAACTTGGCCTAGTAGTCGTTGACGGTGGCGCTTGGCGGCAAAAGTAGGAACTATTTGAAAAATTTTAAGTTGCAGTCCTTACTTAAATTTAAAAAAAAAACAGGTAACACACTAATACAGTCATCACAATTAACACCGGTTATCAGAAAGATTCTACACACACCCAAAGTACACGGGGCTACATGACCGCGTTGTCGGAGCCCCTAAACTTAAGAACCAACCAATCTCAATTTTAGTGCTTCGATGGGACAGAAGTGAGGGAGGAGACCAGTAGGAAGGCCAAGAAATCGATGGATAGACACAGTGAGTCCGAGGTCAATGAACTGAATGAGAAATGGGCAGATGTAGAAGAACAACTCTACTCGGACCGAAAGAAATGGTGAGTACTTGTATACCACACCCAGAAAACTGGAGCTGAAAATGATGGGACAAATGTCTTAACAAACGTGGAGACCATGTGGAAAAATATTGTAAGGTACATAGACCAGTACGTATATTTGTAATTACCTATGTTTTTTGGGGGCAAAAATAAATAAAATAGGGGCAAAGACTTTTGAATCCACCCTTGTATATCAAACCATCATTCAACCAGAAGTTTTGTATGGTGGCGAATGCTGGCCGAATGCAAAGAGACTCTTAACAGGCTTCGCACTCAATGGATGCAAATGCTAAAATGTTCCTTGGGTATTACAAAACTGGATCATATTAGAAATGAAGATGTCAAAACAATCTAGCTAGCCGGATCAATTATTCCAAGTACAGTACTTCAATTTCTTTGAAATTTGGTGCATAGTCATCAGGGCCGTGCAATGGGCAAGGTGAAGTAGTGCTAACGAGAAATTAACTAGGGCCGCTGAAGCCCAGCCCTATCCTGCCCATTTCTGACAGCACACTAGCACTGCAGCGCTTAGTCGCACAAGCACTGTCCATCTGACCGGGTACTTCAGTACGTTTAGTACTGAGCGCAGGGCCTGGACAAGAGGCGCACTAGAGCCAACATTTTGTCATATGCGTGTGGTCTGCCGTGCTCATAACTTCTTTTGTGCATGGGGAGGACAACAAGAAGTTCCGTGACGAACTAAAGAGCCTACTTTTCTTAAAATTAAGATTCATGCCAATGATTAATCTACAGTATATGAACCTATCTAGAATAATGACGAAATCAAGCTGGGAATATCGAAATGTCTAATTAGATCGAAATATACCTGGTATAATGTAGCCGATACTGACCTATGCTTCAGAAACGTGGACAATGAAGAAAAGAGATAAGCAGAATACAGGCAGGTGAAATGAAGTTCCTGCGAAGTAGGATCGGAGTAACAAGAAGAGACAGGGTGAGGAATGAAAAGGTCAGGGAAATGGTGAAAGAGGAGCCCTTGCAAGGTAGGATTGAGACATCAAGACTGAGGTGGTATGGACACTTAAAGAGAATGGAAGAGAAGAAGATTCCCAAGAGGATACACGAGATGCAGATGCAGAAGAAACGACCCAGGGGAAGAGCAAGAGATAGATGGCTGAAAGGAGTGGAGGAATGTGTCAAGAAGAGAGGCGAGGACTGGACCAGAGTGACAGCGGAGAGGTGGTGGGAAGAAAGAACTAAGTGGCGAGGCTTATGTTCCAAACAGACCCAGCCTGGGGCTGGAAACTGTACTAGATGATGATGATGATAATGCAGCCTAATAGAGCACTACAGTTGGCAGCCCTGGTGACCATATATTCTTAGTTCCATCTCTTAAGGTACAGAATACAACATTTGGTTGAAGTCCAATGGACGTTACATGCAGTTAGACATTGGATCTATCATCACTCGTAAAAGCATGTTGGCAACAATGTCATGCGTGTGCTGGTCAGAAATAATCTGAAATATTATGATATCTTATTGTGCCAATTTTGAATGAAATCCATTTGTTAGTAGAGAAGTTGCATGTGTTTTAAAATTGGACCTATCAGCAGGTAAAGAATCATGTTGGCAGCCCTGACTTGTATTAATTACTCCAAATTAATCTAGAATGTCAGGTGCTATACGTGAGCAAAGTATAAAGCTGTTGGCTTGCATACTTTCTGATATATTGATATTAGGGTAAAAACATACAGGCAGCATTTATTAACAGTTGGCAGCCCTGGTGGCTCTTAACAATACGCTCAGTCATATCTGTTTACGTACACACATTACATACAAAATTTGGTTGAAATCCAATTGATAGTAAAGAAGTTATATGCATTGAAAAATTGGTCCTATCAGAAGGCTTACAATTATTTTGGCAACACTGTCATGAATGGCCTCCGGGAAATTAAACTATAATAGTTTTATCTACATGTGTGCCAATTTTGGAATAGCTCCCATGCAGACCTTCCAAGATATTAAACATGGAGCTCAAATTTCTAGTGCGTTTCTTCAGCAGTTGGTAAGACAATTTTCAAATATGGGCTTGAGATATTCCGGATTACATCTTTGCTCATACAAAATCTGGTTTCGACTGCTGCAGCCGTTTAGGAGCGAGAGAGCGAGAGAGCGAGAGAGCGAGAGAGAGATATTTCCCCGGATCGATCTCCTTAGTCTATTTTTTCATCATTTTTGCAAAATGTGAAATGTAGGCTAAAAATAGCATAGTGGGAGAGTCGCACGTTAATGAAACACACCGAAGACTTATGAAACATGATATTTGGCCGTACATAAACCAGATCTGCAACAAGGATACAGGAATTTGCATACCTTTTGGGTGATGCAGCAGGTGCAGCAAGATATAATAATCATACAAATGGAATCCAGCATATTGGTTATCATGCATGTGACAATAACAGGGGCCGGTATGGAATCTGGCGAGTTAAAAATACATTTTTTAAATTTGTTGACAATGTCACCAACAAGCCGAGGTAGATAGGCTACATACGTTAACCTGCATGGTCAGACTACTCCGAACTCGAAAGATCACACACAGCCACTTCATACCTTACCTCATTAATTTCATTTGTCATTAACCCCTCTTATGAGATTGGCGTCATGAAGGGCTTCTATTCGTAATATCTTTCCCACAAGGAAACTGTCTCTCCACGTCCCTTACCTCATAGCAACCACAATAATTATAGGTAGAACCAAAAAAATCTACATTAGGTCTATAAACCTGTATTCCAATTACAAGATTCTGAATTCACCAACTGACTAGATTGATGCTGTTCAGGGATATGGGAGTTCGAGAAAAATGCTTGAGTTAAATTTATCAGGATTTTAAAAGGAAAAATATTCCATCGCAATCAAAGGTAATATATATTCTTATTTTCAACATCGCCTGAAACAATACCACATGGAATTTACCTACGCATAAGATATACGGCAAAATAAGCAAATTGGCATGAAATTTTTCTAACTTTTGAAGTTTTAGGTCAATTTTCATTATTTCAACAGTATGGAGACCACGAGTTCTATTCATTGTAAAACAATTTTGCTCTGAAGATTACAAAATATGTTGCCTGTCTTTCTACCAGCTTGTCGGAGTTTCTTTCGGTGGAGTGCTTAAAACTGATTTTGTTTGTTAGCTTTTGGAATTATTCGGTTCTAGGATTATGGTATGCGAACAGTTTTCATAACTTGCCAGGGGCTATGTAATTCCCCCCAAAAATACTAAGAAATGTGTACTATTATAGTTTGCGCTGTGTAGAAATTACATGGTATCTTGCAGAGGTAAGTGATTTATGAAAGGCGGAAAAAATTACGACACGCATTTCATACAATGTTGGCATGTTAAAGAACCCGATTGAATTCAGTAGGCCATGTTCATAATGGCAAAATTAATCTCGGGATTTTCCTCCAACACAAAAGTTTCTCATTTCTCTACTAGAAGTGCTATAGTGTTCAAGGAGCTTGGATATCTAACCTCCTCGTCTTTCATAGTGCTTCAAGGAACAACAAAATTTGAGACGCAAGATACCCTCTGGGTGTCTTAAAGCTTGCACCCGGCATCCGAGGCCATACGATATATTATTATTATTATTATTATTATTATTATTATTATGTCCGAGATCAGTGGTCAACAGGGATACAAGCAAATCAACCTACCCAAGTGTCAATTGGAAACTAAAAGAAATCTTCATATAAAGGACATCGTCATCTTAGCTGACACACCAGAGGATTTGAACGAGTTTTTAAATAGTACGAGTTCGGTCTTGAGGAAAGAATTCATTATGAAAATTAATAAATGCAAAACAACAAAAAATTGGAATTTAGCTGAAAGAAATCAGAAACCCCTTAGGACATCAAATTGGCAGGTGAAAAGGTTAAGGAAGTAGTAGACTTCTGTTACTTAGGAAGAAAAATAACCAGTGATTGACGAAGTAAAGACTATATAAAAAGTAGGTTGGCTTGGGCAAGGGAAGCATTTCTACAGTAAAGGAATCTGTTATCTAATAGTACTGTAGATATTAGGAAGTCATTTGTGAAAGCCTTTGTCTTGAGCGTGTCACTCTATGGAAGTGAAACTTGGGACTGTTGGAGCAGTAGAAAAGAGGAGAAGTGTTTGAAACGTGGTGTTAGGCTACAGGAGAATGATGAAGATGAGACGGGTAGATAGGGTTACAAATGAAGAGGTATTAAGACGATTGGGAGAGTAGAGATAGGTTGGAAGGACACATACTAAGACACCCAGGAATAGCAAAGTTAGTTATAGACCAAGGTTAGAATATGTTAAACAGATTGCCTCAGATGTAGGGTGTGGTAGCTATGTAGAGATGAATCGATTAGCTCAGGACAGGGAGGCATAGAGCTGCATCAAATCAGTCAAAAGACTGAAGACAAACAGCAACTGACATACCCGCACGTTTACCATGGAAGATCTGAAATCGAAGCAGTACATGCAAATCTTACCTTTGCCTTTTGGTGCTTTCCTTGTTCCAGTTGACTTCTTTGCTGGCTTCTTTTTAGCTGCTAGAAGAGAAGAATAACAAAGTTTGCTTTAGTTATGGATCAGCATCGACTTTCAGTAACTCATACCACCAAGGCGAGTTTATGCCTGAAAAGAATGAGTTATGATGATGATAATTGTTGTTTTAAGGGGCCTAACATCTAGGTTATCGGCCTCTAATGGTTTGGGTGATCGTGAATATGATAATGAAATGCAAACCATAACTTAAACTAACCACCAACTTACATACTTGAAGAAGAAATGGAAAATAAAAGGAGAATAAGGCAAATAAAGGACAGGAGGAAAAGAAATTCCCTGAACCCTCGAAGAACGCGGATTGAGGGACATGGAAGGAAGGAGAGCCATGAAAGGCAGATAGGAAAGTGAAAGAGGAGAGGGTCTGCCCCCCAGACGTAATGAATAAAAGTGGGAAAACCGGACCCAGCTCAGGATTCCCCTCGGGGTCACCAACTCCCGAACTCACCAGCCGTGAGCCCCTGAGGGTTTAGCAATATCTAGGGTGCACCAGAAGTGGTGGGGCTAAATACACCCAGCCTCCTTAAGGGCCTTGAGCACAAGGCAGGAGGTAAAAGGAAAAGATGTGAGCCCCTGGGGGAAACAATGAGTTAGTACAGCTACACAAGCACACTGCATGGAGTGCAAATTATTCATGAACAAGCTCAGTGTTTTATTTCCAATGTTAAAGTTTATGATTGAGAGGATAGAAAAACTCTTGTTTTAACAGAAAATTAATAAATGTAAACCAAAATATTGGAATGCAGCAGAAAAAAAAAATCAAGAAACCTCTATGGACATTTCGTATGTGAAAATCTGAAGGAAGAAGAAAGTAGGAGACTTCTGTTACTTAGGAAGCAAAATAACCAGTGATGGACGAAGCAAAGAGGATATAAAAGGTAGGTTGGCTCAGGCAAGAAAAGCATTTCTACAGAAAAGGAATCTGTTGACATTGAATATAGATTTAGGTATTAGAAAGTCATATTTGAAAGCCTTTGTCTGGAGTGTGGTGCTCTATGGAAGTGAAACTTTGACTATTGGTGCAGCAGAAAAGAGGAGAACTGAAGTGTTTGAAATGTGGTGTTACAGGAGAATGACGAAGATTAGATGGGTAGATAGGGTTACAAAGAGGTATTAAGACGAGTGGGAGAGGAGAGATGTTTCTGGCAACTGCTAATGAAGAGAAGATATAGGTTGGTAGGATACATTAAGACACCCAGGAATAGCAAGCTTAGTTATGGAAGGAAGGGTCGAGGACAAGAACTGTAGGGGTAGGCGAAGGTTAAAATATGTTAAAACAAATTGCCTCTGATGTAGGGTGTGGTAGCTATGTTGAGATGAATAGATTAGCTCAGGACAGGGAGGCATGGAGAGCTGCATGAAACCAGTCAAAAGACTGAAGACTCTGAAGCGGTTTGGTTGCCCTCAGCGTTTTGTAGAGCTAATCAAGGCTCTCCATGATGGCATGGCAGGTCGGGTTTGCCATCAGAATAAGATGTCCAATGAATTTCCTATTTCCCATGGACTGAAACAAGGATGTGTACTGGCTCCATTGCTTTTTGCTTTGTACTTGGCTGCAATGCTTTAGGATTCTCCCACAAACACTCCAGGTGTGGAGGTCAGTATCGTTTTGATGGAGGGCTTTTCAACCTAACTCGTCTCCGCTCCTCGAGGAAAACTCGGCTCAATAATGTTACTAACATGTTGTATGCAGATGATGCTGCGTCGCCAACTCTCACACCAGAAGAGCTGCAAGAGTCAGATAATTGTTACAAAAGTGCATGTGATCACTTTGGTCTTCCCATAAATGTCATTAAGACTAAAGTCTTGTTACAACCTTCACTAGGCACACCTCTTCCTTAGTTCAATATCTCCATATCAAATTTGCCATTAGCACAGGTAGATCATTTCTCGTACCTGGGCAGTACCATTTCTGTGAGCCGTACCTGTGAGCAGGATGTGGTTAAGAGAATTGGCGCAGCCCATGCAGCATATGGATGATTAGCACACCGGGTCTTCATGAATAAAGATCTGTCCATGAGTACAAAGCTTATGGTGTACAAAGCAGTAGTCATTTCTACATTGTTGTATGGCTGTGAAACTTGGACACTTTACCGACGTGATCTTAGGAAGCTTGAGCGCTTCCTCCTACAAAATCTTGTATCAATCCTGAGGATTAAATTGGAAGACCGCATCACCAATATTGCCGTTCTTGAAAAGGCTCAAATCAACAGCATAGAATCATCCATAATAGGTCACCAATTTAGATGATTGGTCATGTCCATCGGATGATGCGAGATTACCTCGTCAAATGCTATATGGTGAGCTATGCTATGGCACCAGACCTCATGGTGGTCCTGAGAGGCGCTACAAGGACCAATTTAAGCAGCCCCTGAAATTGACAGGTCTTGATTCACAAACCTGGGACTTGCTGGCTCAAGACCGCTCAACTTGGCGCCGTACCATCTCGGATACTGTGAAAACGATTGAAAGAGATCGGCGCACACATGAAGAGGTCAAGCTAGGAAACTTCGAGCAGCCTAACCACGTCCTCCTCCAGCAATACTATGCGAATTGTGTGGACGCTTGTTCCATGCCAGGTTTGGACTCTTAGTCACCGGAAACACATCCACAAACTTAACTGAAGGAAGAAGTTTTATACTCTGATTCGAGTTAAAAGCCAATGATTGTGGTGGAAGTCGCATACCATATATTCAGTCTTGGTTCTCCTAATGCGCAGTCCATTAGACTCTAGATGTCTCCATTGGTTTAAACTCTCCTGTAGGTCATAAATACAGTCAGATATTAGTGCCACATGGTCCGCGTACAAAAGATTCCACGGTAAGGGTTTCTGAATTTGTTTTGTTAGGTAGTTTATGGCAGTATTGAATAACAGTGGACTTAGAGCACTTCCCTGATGGACCCCCACTTTGATATCAAAGCTTTTGGACACACCAGCTGGGCTTCTGACACACGTCTATATTGTTATACATATCCAATTTTGAGTTTATGTATAGTTCAGGAACGTATTGCGACCTTAATGCTTGCCATATTAACAGTCTTGGCACTCTATGTTTTCCAAAGCTTTTTCAATTACAAGCCTTATCGCATGGATTGCGTCAATGGTTCCTTTTCCAGCGGCGAAGCCAAACTGATTATCCGTTAACTTTAACAAATTTTGAAGGCGCTCACAAAGGACTCGTTCCCAGATCTTGAGTGTGTGTGATTTAAGTTTTATACCGCGGAAGTTTCCACAAGATTGAACATCTCCTTTGTTTTTTGTAGAACGGGACCAACGTACTCTCTCCTGACATCTGGCTGTGAACTAAGATGTCATTGATTAACCTTGAAATCAATACAGCTCGATCTGCTTCAAGAGGTTTTCAATTATATTGAACAACTAAAAGTAATTCATGACCAAACCTCTCACTTTAACACACGTGTCATGTCTGAATGCAACGACGCACTGACCAAAATGGCGGCAATTCAAGCCGCATCAAACTAGCATCAACGTCCGTATGTCATCGACTACACTAAAAGAAATTCTCTAAATATGTATGTATCGCGGTACATACTTAAACTGATGACAAATAAAAGTGCTCTGAATATCAAACGTATGAAGTATTTCTTACTAATTGTTAATGGTTTGTTCCTTCTAATAAAACTATCAAATATTACAGTTAAATGATGTTTTACCTAATATGCTACAGTACAGGATCAGTTCTCAATTACATTGGATACATTGCTTACTTTTGCAGCACCCATCATCACACGCGTCGCTGCCGTCTGTCGAACAATCCGAGCAGTCACGTGTCTCCTCATTGGACTTCTTTGCTTGGTAAAGCCCGAACATATTGACTGGAACACAAAGAAAGGGACGAAGGGCATACAGGGCGAGTCAGGATTGGAGTAAAACCAAAACTGTATTATTCAACGGTATGAGATGCAGCTGTTTAACCCTTTCACTTCCAAGCTCTCATCTGATGGATGTGTGAATACTGACAGCCATATTTACAAAGCTGTGCAAACACTTCTTTTAAAAGGAGATGGAAGAGAGACCAATAAAGATATCAAAATTAAATATATTCTGAACATAGTGTATAAATCACTTGTTATTACTGAAAATAAGTCATGTCTGAGCTATACGATTTCAATGTGAAAAAAAAAAAAAAATTACAAATTTGAAATTTGAAATTTTTGAATTCATTTTGGGAAATGGAATTCACTTGTCAAGTCTACTATTCACGTTAAAATAAACACATTATTTGATAGCCTGATAAATGTCAAGACTCAAATTACCAACGAAAACTGAGAAAATTACACGCAAATTTGCCACCAACCACGATGTAAACGAGACACGAAACTCTGCGAGCACATGTTTCAGACTCTACGAATTAATATAATTACACATTGTCAGAGGTTCCCGCGGAATATAAACTTAGTTAAAATTGCCTTCTTCATATTCCCTGAAAATTGCTGTTATCAAGCATAGAAATAACTAAATCAATAACAATGGCTGGTAGCGATGGATCATTACCTTGAAATTAAAAGGGTTAAGAATCAAGGCATGAGTAATTTTCTTTATCGGTATTGTTTCTTGCATTGATGAGAATTGAATCAAAAAGTGAGTCTGAAAGACTAGACTTTGTATCATTTTAAAGCTACAAATGCTGAAAAATGCTAGAAAGGCTGGAGGCTTCTCACTTCGCTCGAAGCCAAAGACTCTTTAACATGTTAGAAAATTATCTGCATAATACTTATCTTGCTTATCTTGTTTCAAATTACTCGCGAACGGCAAGTGCAAACCAAGGGCAAAGCAAGGTCAAGCGCGCGGGATGCCGTCACGCTCACCAGAGCGCGCGGGGACGTGCCCCTTCCATCCAGTCTAAAAACACTTATGTATTGAAGATAGAGATATGCTCTCGCGGACGTTTTTGTAGAACTTTTCATGCTGACCAATTCTTACGCTCATAGTATATTGATATTTTTAACGGTTTGTCCAGCGTAAGCTTAAGAAGCGCACGGACGCCAAGTTTGTTTTCGACTTTTTCACTGAAATCGTTACTGCTTGGCTTCTTTTGATCATACATAAATTATTTTCTACAGAATCTTTCCTCGAGATATCCTTTACAGAATGGTGAAAACCGCATCAAAATCCATCCAGTGGTTCTCGAGATTACCCGTGACATCCAAGAATCGGGGATTTTTTTCTTATACTAACGAAGTAGAGATTGTCGGGGAACACATGCACCAAGCGGTACTATGACGTCACACACCTCAGTGCATCTGGGTACATTTCGTCCCGTCACCGTAACGTAACGCCAGACCCCAGCGTAACGACGAAGTCGACAAGATCATTTAAGATTATAAAATCGCAA
The DNA here is from genome assembly GCA_946902985.2 of Meconema thalassinum. Taxonomy (NCBI): domain Eukaryota; kingdom Metazoa; phylum Arthropoda; class Insecta; order Orthoptera; family Tettigoniidae; genus Meconema; species Meconema thalassinum. The sequence goes on from OX336395.1 coordinate 201,285,255, forward strand.
TTGCTGGCATCATATACGCCTCTGACACCAGCAACTTACAAATGCTTTTCATTTGAACGACCCTTTGCAAGGATTTTTTTATTTGCAAGTACCTTCTGATAAAATTCTCTACAGTTTTCGTCATAATTGCAATATTTGATCTATTCTTGTTTTATCAAACTCATGGAGCTTCTGTTTCTATCATCTCTCCATTTGATATTCATGACAGAAGAAACTCTCTCCGTAAAAGCATTGGAGGGGAAAATGCTGAGTATTAACTTTACAAGGACTAAGATATTGCTTAATTTTGTTGCCCCTAATAAATCTATAACATGTACTCATCTATCTGATACAGACATAGAAATAATTTTCTCTTTCAAACTTGCACCTGTATCACCACAAAACAAGCTAAAAATTACGATCAATTTTGAAGCGGGACATTTGAAAATTGGTGCAAAATTGAATATACTGTATTACCAAATTAACTAAAAAACGGAGTATTTGGCGTACCGTTAACGATCAAAACAACGCGGAACAAAACAAGAGAAATCTGAACGTCTGACAACCCTAATTGCACCACCCCTCATCTGTCTGGGATGTATTGGTCGTGCATACGTTCACCGGGTCGTCTCCACACTCGCACAGATCTATCCTCATTGACACAGGCGATATGCACGCACGCAAGAACGACTAATGGGTTTGAGACGCACTACGACTGTTGGCCAACAACATGCATTTTGGGGGGGGGGGGGGGGGGGGTATATCATGGTGTGATCCTTCTTTGCATAATGTATGCAATCACTCAGTAATCACTGTTTTTGTTACTTTCTGCAATAACAGAAAAAGTGGATTTATAGACATTTCTTCTGACCTCCTCAGTTATGAGAACACATCTTACAACTCTCTGAGGCTAGTAGTCTCAAATTTATATTTTATAGTACATTATGCAACCAGCCTATAATGGCAATAATTAAGATACGAGTATGTTTATAAAACGAGCGTATGCGAGTTTGATTTCCATACGAGTGTCTTAATTACCATTACAGGCGCGAGTTTCATAAGACTTTTTATGTTCAACGATAATTATAACTGTTCTTTTGGTCGAACATAAATATTCATAAATATCTGTCGAGATTTCGCCAGTTTTATGTACTGAACACAGTGCATGGGACGCAGAGAATATCTTGTATTTTACCATGGCCTCCTGGAATACCAAGCCCCGTGGCTTAGGCGGCAGCACGCCGGCCTCTCACCGCTGGGTCCGTGGTTCAAATCCCGGTCACTCCATGTGAGATCTGTGCTGGACAAAACTGAGGCAGACAGGTTTTTCTCCGGGTACTCCGGTTTTCCCCTGTCAAAATTTCATTCCAGAAACACTCCACTATCATTTCATTTCATCTGTCATTTCATCTGTCATTCATTTAATCATTGCCCCCAGAGGAGTGCGTCAGGCCTCTGCAGCCGGCACAGTTCATATCCTCGCCGCTAGATGGGGGCTTTATTCATTCCATTCCTGACCCGGTCGGAGACTGGAAGCAGGTTGTGGATTATCATTTTTCTCCTCGATTACCCCACTATGACACTAGAAGGCCTTGGAACTCAGTGCAGATGCGATGCTATCCTTGCCTAATTGGTCAAACAACTGTTTCTTGAGCTCTGATTGGTGGGAGAAACTGTCCCATAATGAAAACTTTTATTATAATGAGCCTCCATTATAATATAATATTTACATTTCGACATCGTCGAACATAAAATATCAATCAGCATTATTTTACGTGATATTTGGAAAATAAGTCCGTTTGGGTTGTTGTAATGCGAACATACGCATTTTATGTTCTTGTAACTGTTTTGTATTTTGAGATTTCCGAATTTGACCCACGGGGGTTTATGTAATGTGCTGGTAAACCTACCAACAAAAGGTTGCCGAATGCAGAAAAAGTAAATGATTAATTTGTACCTTGTGTATCAGGGTTTATTAATCACTAGCAACCCGCCCCGGCTTCGCCCAGGATCAGTTATGAATGCATTACGTGATAAGCACATTTTTTTCGATGTCAATCCGTTATACGTCTCGGCATGAAGGGTTAAAATCGCTGACTGGACTATTAATTATATTATCACGGAGATGCATGAAAAACGAATTCTTGTCAGACGTAATTTAAGAACGGCGAGGTGCATGAAACACAAATCCCCTTTCCGTCCAATCTTAACTTGACTTTTGTATTTCGCGGAACGAAAAGTTCACAGGCGAAATGAAGAAAAGCCGAGTTGCACTTCCAGGGGAACTCCAAATAAAACCACTCTCGACAGTTTGCTGCTGGCTGTACCTGCGGTATTAGGATCGCCCGCTAGATCGGCTGTAACTCGGGGTGATAGGCTCGCCCCTAGGTAGCTCGTAAACTGTCACCTCAGTAATTGAATGGAGATTGTTGGAAGAAATGAAAACTTAAAACTTAAAGCACTTATAGTGGGCGATGTATTGAAGAGAGATGCTCTCGCGGACTTTCTTGTAGAACTTTTCATCCTGAACCCTTTCTTTCACTCATAGAATATTGATATTTTTAACGGTTTGCCCAGCGTAAGCTTAAAAAGCGCATGGATGCCAGTTCTTTTTTAGACTTTTTTCACTGAAATCGTTACTGCTTGGCTTCCTTTGATTGTAAATAAATTATTTTCCGAAACCTTCCTCGAGATATCCTTTACAGAATGGTGAAAACCACATCAAAATCCATCCAGTGGTTCTCGAGATTACCCGTAACATCCAAGAATCTGGGACTTTGTTTTATACTAAGTAAAGATTTTGTAACATGTAAGGATTTAAAGGTCGAACAGACCTATAAATTAAACTTCTACGTCTAATTATATTCCTTAATCCAGGCCACGCCAACGCGAGCACTTAAGTGTTTGCGCGCCCCGAGTGGCACCAGTGCTTTTCCAAAGGGGGGAGCTCTTTCCCCACAGTCAGACTTGGATGATGAGCAATGGATCGCTAACCTCGCTTTCATGAATGACATCACGGGGTATTTAATAGTACATTATGCAACGAGCCTATAATGGCAATAAAGACACTAGTACAGGGTCTTTCAAATGAAGTAAGAAGGTCAAGCGGCAGTTTTTTTTAATTCGGTACTGCGGTGGCCTTGGCCGAGCTTGTGGCGCGCCATGGCCCCCTGCTGTATTATTGAAAGCGCGCGCATGAGGGCTGTCCCCCCCCCCCCTCTCCCAAGTTCCGATAAAATTAAAAATTGGCATACCAAACTCTCAGCCTCGTGAGGACAATTGAGTAGCTGTCTGACAGTGAGACAGCGCCCCGATCACGAAAACCAAGATTAACGGCCGAGGGGACCCGACGCGCTGATCACGCGTCTGCAGGCCGAATGGCTGGGCAGCGGTCGCTTGGTCGGCCTTAGCCAGTCATGGGCTGGATAGTGCCAGGGGTTGACTTTTTTGTTTGTTTTTGTTGACATACCAAACTGATTTTACTACTAAATGTTTGCTTGTTTTATTCTTATGTCTCAACATAATCATTCACGACCGCACTGTGCCAACGTTACGATAGACTTTTACAAAGAATTCAAGTGTGAAGTTTTGGACCATCTGCCGTTTAGTCCAAACCAGCACTGAATGATTCTCACCTTTTTCGAGAATTGAAGGCATGATTGGGCGGCAACGCCTCGTCAAAAAGGAAAAACTTCAGGAGACTCTCCAGACGTACCCACCTCAGTGGCGGCAGAATATTTTGCCGAGGTCGTTGGAAAGCTGGTGTAACGATACGACAAATGTATTAATCGTTTTGGCGATTATGTTGAGACATAAGAATAAAACAAGCGAACATTTTGTAGTAAAATCAGTTTGGTATGTGAATCTGTTATTTCTATACAGTCCATCGGAACTTGAAAGCCTCCGTGGGTTAGGCGGCAGCACGCCGGCCTCTCACCGCTGGGTCCGTGGTTCAAATCCCGGTCACTCCAAGTGAGATCTGTGCTGGACAAAACGGAGGCCGACAGGTTTTTCTCCGGGTACTCCGGTTTTCCCTGTCAAAATTTAATTCCAGCAACACTCTCCACTATCATTTCATTTCATCTGTCATTCATTTAATCATTGCCCCAGAGGAGTGCGTCAGGCCTCGGCAGCCGGCACAGTTCATATCCTCGCCGCTAGATGGGGGCGTTATTCATTCCATTCCTGACCCGGTCGGAGACTGGAAGCAGGCTGTGGATTTTCATTTCCATCGGAACTTGAAAGAAAAACCAGCCCTCGTATGTACTATGCGCGCGTTTTAATTAGTAGCCTAAAGCAGGGGGCCATGGCGTGCCACAAGCTCGGCCAAGGCCACCGCAGTACCGATTAACAAAACTGCCGCTTGCCGTTCTTACTTTATATGAAATACCCTGTATGTTTATAAGACGAGTGTTGCGAGTTTTATAATTTCCATACGAGTGTCTTAATTACCATTATAGGCGAGTTGCATACGACTGTTTATATTCGACGATAATTATAGCTATTTTATGTTCGAACATAAATATTCATAAATATCTGTTGAGATTTCACCAGTTTTATGTACTGAATAGAGCGCATGGGATACCTTGTATTTGACCATGGCCTTCTGGAATACCTCACTGTGACACTCGCCATGCAGTGAAATTTAAAACAGGGGGCCATGGAAGTGAGCGCAGGTGCGATGCTATCCTCATCTAATTGGTCACACAACTGTTTCTTGAGCTCTTGATTGGTGGGAGAAACAGTATCATAATGGAAACTTTTACCATAATGAGCCTCATTATAGTACAGTTTTCTGAGATATAATATTTACATTTCGCCATGGTCGAACATAAATGATTTAAATATCTCGTTGCAAGGCAAACATAAATTAATCAGTACCATGTGTGACCGTATTGAAAGTTTCAAATTGCTGCTTGTGCGTTTTAAAAGTCAGCTTCAGGAAGGAAATTGGGACAATTTTCCCTCTCTAAAATCCTTGAATCACGAGGATTCATGCCCTTGCCCTGAAATTTGTTATGTTCAGAACAACGTTCGTTTGTGAACAAATGTTTACAATTATGAAATATGGACAAAACAAAAAGAAGGTCATGTTTGTCTGATGCTTCCTCGGAAGCTGTACTTCGGATTGCAACTGCCAAAACGATTATTCCAAATATTGGAAAATTAGTGGCTTCAAAGCGATGCCAAAGATAAAGAAAGAATGTTGAAAATTAGTGCAAAATCAGGAGCGCAATAAAATATTTCTGTATGTTCACACAAGTGGCATTATTAATATTAGTTTTTTCACCGGTACGCCGCCTGGCGTGCGCTGATTTGCCCAGTCCCATTCACCAAACAGCAACACAACTCTCGCCTTGCTAAGCAACTGCCACTGCACGTTCCTATCCTACAGCAGAGCACGGTGCTTTTGCTGGTGCCGGCTGGTGCTCGCGAAGCACCTGAGTTGGCGTGGCCTGCCTTAACCCTTTTAGTGTCAGGGGGCCGATATATCGGCCGGTGGAAGTCTTGCTAAATGTATCGGCACGGTTTTTTATATTGAAAATTATTATGTCCAGCCCTGCAGTGTTGTTACTATTGTAACCTAAAACAACGTGGGAACCATTTTCTATCTAGATATATCGATGTGTTTAAGTTTCGTGAATAACTGGATTCAAAATAAGTACCGTATTCTTTGAATTAATTAGCCGACTTCACGCGCTTTTTTCTTTTAAAGTAGTATTTGTTTACGATTTTGCTCGGAGCTAATTAAGATACGTAGAAATAAATCTATTCTTTCAAGGAGGAGGAAATAAGATAACTTTTTTAATGCTTCGTGAAGAGTGTGATAGTGCATTTTCAACTAATGACTTAGAAGAATTTTCCATTTACATTTGAAAAGAAAAATATTTGAAAAATCAATTATAATTAAAATAATTAAATGTAGTAACTAATACGTTTGAATTAGCCCATATTTACCTGCTCCGGTAAAGCCTTGAAATTTCACTAAATTTGACATTTTTAACATAACCATTCATCAAAAGCTTGGCATCAGAAGGGTTTATCCAACAGATGTCGCAGTCATTTTTGTTTATATGAACTCTCTAAAAAAATACGCTCAAGTGCTCGGTTTGAAACAATGTGAGGGAAGTCACTGTGATAACTAACTTGCAAACCTGCACGATTTTAAACAATCTTGAGTCCCCGCTGGCCCCAAAATCACGGGTTTGATGCACGGCCGAGGAAGTCTGCTCTTAATCACGTTTGGTAGCGATCTGATAAAATTAAATTCTCATCTATAGTTCACCAAATGGAGTTGAGTAAATCGCCTAAATGGCTGCAAACCGAGAAGCTGTGGGTCAAAACCGAAACTATTAAGTTTTGATAATTTGTTTGAAATATTTCATTTATAATGAAATCTTTGTTATTAAAACTGCATGAGAACAGATCGTAGGTTATAGACTGAGCTGTAAACATTACATAATTTCCATATTATAAAAGGTACTTTTGCTAATTTCAGTACTTTAGCAAATTTTATCGTAAGTCCCGCGCTAGTGAGTGTGAATCTTCGGTCTTTTGACTGGTTTGATGCAGCTCTACATGCCTCCCTGTCCTGAGCTAATCGTTTCATCTCTACATAGCTACCACACCCTACATCCCAGGCAATCTGTTTAACATATTCTAACCTTTGTCTAACCCTACAGTTTTTGTCCTTCCTTCCTTCCGTAACTAAGCTTCCTATTCCTGGGTGTCTTAGTATGTGTCCTACGCGCGTGCAGTCTTACCAAAAACTTTTCTTAAATGGTAAGTAACGTTTGATTTTGTGCACGAGCTCCATTGTACTGCAAGAACCCTTCGAGACAGGTCAACTTCGCTAGAATGTTATACAGGCCCGCCTTACTAGTATGTTGTGTTAGTTGCCTCGCAGCGCAACATCCAGGCGTTTGACCACTCCATTTCTCATCAAACAACGAAATTTTCCTGAATTTTCATAAAAAGAACATTAATTAAGACTTCACGTTGCACTGTTTTCCCTTCAATGAAGCACGACAGTTCGTTTTCGTCTTCAAACTATAAAGGGAGCTCCGATTACATACGTAGCTGAAGAAGCAAATATTCGGAGCAGCTTCTAATGACCTTTCCCATTCAACCACAAGCACTCTTTTAATATTTTTAAATAAAAGTCGATGCTAATTGCAAACCAGACATTTAATCAAAAGCAGAAATCTAAATTATAAAATTATTAAGTTTTTATTTTATCTTATCATATTAGGGATGATTCTTCAGTTACTAAGATGCCAGTAATCTTACCCGATTTTCCAAGAAAATGGGTTAATGCTTTACTTCCTTCAGCGAGTAATTCTGAAGTTTAGAGGTTACATCAACTTTGTAAATATTAGAATAAAACTGCCCTGAGCCATTCAACGTCCTTAGCACACGCAGTAGTCCTTCAAACTGTCAATTAGACACCACACGCTTTTAATAAGCAGAGCAGGTACACATTCGTCAGAAAGTACTACGATTAGAATTGCATTATTTAAAGTGCCGTAAGATTGAACGAGTTCCTAATATAAATTTGCCGGATAAGTGCGTCTTTCAAGTGTATCGCTAGCATCCGAATAAAAGAAGGTTCTCTAATTGGATCAAATAAAGAGATTGCTACGGTCTTGTGATTAGAGTATAATTTCGGGGACAATTTCAGGTGGGAATAAAGGACGAAACCTACCTAGAAATTAAATAGTCGATTCATTGTTATTCTTACTGTACCTACCTCCGTATATCACCCAGTGGCCCATTTGATAGCCTTCGAGGATACCCCGCAATCTTTCTTTATTATGAAGTACGTCAAAAATCCCCCATTTCGTTAACTAATGTGCCAATTAAATATATCACGCCCAGAATGAAATATTTCCATTCGGTGTCTTTATAACAATATTAAAAACTAACTAAATTCCAATATTTGAAATAATTATACAAGTATTACCGGTATGACACTTTATCAATTACCCGATAAAATATAAATACTTAAAAGATTAAGCATCAAATCAGACTATTCCTGAAATTGCACAATCGTGCAAATTTGAGTGTCGTTTGAATTGTCCAGATACGTAGGCAAATTCCGGTGAAAGAAACCAACTATAGGTATTTATAGAGCCATGATATCTAATATTACCATATTAGTGCCGGGAGGAAACTTCAAGATATGTTTATAAACTCACCTGTCGATGCGATAACTTCCTCTTTGAAAATCACAGGACACACTGCCGCTTCGGCGTCAAATAAGCAGGTTTATACCCACCCCACCTCACCTCACCTCCCGTGACTCACGTCAGCATAATCAGACATACCACTTTCAAGATCCTAAATTCCTTAGTTTGGTAAATTAAGACAATTTATCTTTCAATGATAATAATGAAAATCCACAGCCTGCTTCCAGTCTCCGACCGGGTCAGGAATGGAATGAATGAAGCCCCCATCTAGCGGCGAGGATAGGAACTGTGCCGGCTGCCGAGGCCTGACGCACTCCTCTGGGGCAATGATTAAATGAATGACAGATGAAATGAAATGATAGTGGAGAGTGTTCAAGAGTTTAGTGCTTTTCAGTCGGTCAACACGAATGTACCGGGATTTGAACCACGGACTCAGCGGTGAGAGGCCGGCGTGCTGCCGCCTAAGCCACGGAGGCTTCAATAATAATAATAATAATAATAATAATAATAATAATAATAATAATTCTTCGTCTTTCCCAGCTCATGTGGCGTCGGCATTTTTGACAAGCCTTTTCTATTTCCTTCGGTTCCAAATGGTGTTTTCCGCTAACTGTTTCTCTGCGAGATCCTCTCACACCTCTTCTTGTAGGTATGCCTCTCTGCCTTCCTCCTGCAGGTCAAGCACTCTTCTTCAGACATACAGAATTTCTCATCCCTGCGCTTAACGTGATCATACCAGAGCAATCTTCTTAATTGGACCTTTTTTGGGATTTGAGTCACCTCAACGCTGCCCCATATGTTCTTGATGTGGTCTTCCCTCCTAACACCACACATCCATCTCAGCATTTTCATTTCATTTCGGCTACAACCAGTCGCTTATTTTGTGACTGTACCGTTGGTCAAGTTTAATAATAATAATAATAATAATAATAATAATAATAATAATAATAATAATAATAATTTATTTATCGTATGGATTTTAGTTCCGGGAGTGTCCGAGGACATGTTAGGCTCGCCTGAGTCTGTAGCTGCTTCCAGCGGACACCCTTAGGGTGAACTACAAGTTCCGTTCAATTTCAAGTGGTGCCAACTTTCGCTACCAGATATGAATGATACCTAGTGGTGAACGTTGGAACTCTGATAGAGCGTTCCGGCAAAATCTAACCTAACAATTTAGATTCACACAAGTTGAGTCTGTGAAAGGATCTTTCACATGTCATAAATCTATGACCAACGGCTTTACATCCCCTCCGAAGGAAGGCATACTGAAGGATTTTTAACGCTCTTAAAATATCCGACGACTTAAGCCGGGTTTGAACCCGTTATCTTGGGCCCAGCAGTTCAGCATGCTAGCAACTACGCCATCTAAGCCGCTAATGATAATAATATTGCCTGTATACAGTGACAACTATTGATAGGGAGCGGTAAATCCAATAACCTTGGAAACATCAATCAGCTTAGGACAAAATACTGTTGATGCCTTTAGGGACTTAGTGACATCGTGTTAATGTAGCCCCGTGTACTTGGCGGTGTGTGGAATCTGTCTGATTGTGATAACTGTAGGATTTGGTTAAGAGTTGGCCGTGGCCTTAATTTAGAAACAATCCCGGCATTTGCCTGGAATAGAATAATAATAAGAATGTTATTGGTTTTATGTCTCTTTTAACTACTGTGACTTTTAGAGACGCCGGGGTGCCGGTATTTTGCCCCGAAGGGGATCTTTGAAGTGCCGATAAATCTACTGATACGGCTCCCTCGCATTTGCGCACCTTCGAAAGCCGGCTGACTGCGCCAGGAATCGATCCTGGAGTAGAAGAGGGGAACATTTGAAAACCTCGTCTATAGTAGGATGGCTGTGATGGGAAAGAAACTCACGTCTTTTCAGTTCCGTCTCACGAAGCTGAGTGATACCCGCTGCAGGCCTCCGATCAGAATTAAATTTCTTGGCGGAGCCGCGATTCGAACCCAGACCTTCACGGTGGCAGCCAGGAAGCTATTTACGACTCCATGAGGTGGTTTAGGACAAAATACGGGTGAAAAAATGAAAATCCACAGCCTGCTTCCAGTCTCCGACCGGGTCAGGAATGGAATGAATGAAGCCCCCATCAAGCGGCGAGGATATGAACTGTGCCGGCTGCCGAAGCTTGTCGCACTCCTCTGGGGCAATGATTAAATGAATGACAGATGAAATGAAATGATCGTGGAGAGTGTTGCTGGAATGAAATGTTGACAGGGAAAACCGGAGTACCCGGAGAAAAACCTGCCTGCCTCCGTTTTGTCCAGCACAGATCTCACATGGAGTGACCGGGATTTGAACCACGGACCCAGCGGTGAGAGGCCGGCTTGCTGCCGCCACGGAGGCTCACAAAATACGAGTAGTAATCCAAATTTCTGTACTACTACTACTAATAATAATATCGTATGGCCTCGGATGCCGGGTGCAAGCTTTGTTATTTGACAACCAAAGGGTAGTTTGCATGTCGAATTTCGTTTTTCCTTGAAGCAGTATGAAAGTCAAGGAGGTTAGATATCTAAGGTCCTTGAACATTATAGCGCTTTCTAGTAGAGAAATGAGGAACTTTGTGTTGGCGGTAAATCCCGAGAATAATTTTGCCATTATGAACACGGCCTACTGAATTCAAATGGGTTCTTTGACATGACAACATCGTATGACATGGTGTCGTAATTTTTGCCGCCTAAAAAAAACACCACACTTACCACGGCCAGGAGCGAACCTGCAAGCTTGGAGTTAGTATACCGACACGTTGACCACTCACCCAACGTGGCAAGCTAATAATAATAATATATATTTTTAAATCGTGTTTACCCTCCAGGGTGGTGGCTCCCAGGGACTCAGCGAGGGAATTCACCCCTACCGCCTATCCAGGCAGTGTCCTAGAGCTGGGAACATCTAATCGGAATGGATACAACTGGTGAGGTGGGATTAGCACTTCGCCCAGGCGGCCTCACCTGCAAAGCGAACAGGGGCCTCATGAGGGAAGGGAGGGGAAGATTGGGATGGATAGGCAAGGAAGAGGGAAGGAAGCGGCCGTGGCCTTACGGTAGGGACCATCCCGGCATTTGCCCGAAGACGAAGTGGGAAACCACGGAAAAACACTTCGAGGATGGCTGAGGGGGAATCGAACCCCCTCTACTCATTTGGGCCACCCGAGGCTGAGTAGACCCCGTTCCAGTCCTCGTACCACTTTTCAAATTTCGTGGCAGAGCCGAGAATCGAACCCAGGACCTCCGGGGCGGCAGCTAACCATGCTGACCGCTACGCTACGGAGGCGACTTAATAATAATAATAATAATAATAATAATAATAATAATAATAATAATAATAATAATAATAATAATAATAATAATATTGCCTGTATACAGTAACAACTATTGATAGGGAGCGGTAAATACAATAAACCTTGGAAACATCAATCAGCTTAGGACAAAATGTTGATGATGCATTTAGGGACTTTGCGACATCGTGTTAATGTAGCCCCGTGTACTTGGTGGTGTGTGGAATCTGTCTGATTGTGATAACTGTTCTAGAGTGTATATTTGACATTAGGGTTAGGATTTGGTTAAGAGTTGGCCGTGGCCTTAATTTAGAAACACTCGTGGCATTTGCTTGGAATAGAATGAAAATGAAAATCCACAGCCTGCTTCCAGTCTCCGACCGGGTCAGGAATGGAATGAATGAAACCCCTATCTAGCGGCGAGGATATGAACTGTGCCGGCTGCCGAGGCCTGACGCACTCCTCTGGGTCAATGATTAAATTAATGATAGATGAAATTATAGTGGAGAGTGTTGCTGGAATGAAATTTTGACAGGGAAAACCGGAGTACCCGGAGAAAAACCTGTCTGCCTCCGTTCTGTCCAGCACAGATCTCACATGGAGTGACCGGGATTTGAACCACGGACTCAGCGGTGAGAGGTCGGCGTGCTGCCGCCTAAGCCACGGAGGCTACTGGAATAGAATAATGATCATAATAATGTTATTGGTTTTACGTCCCTTTTCACTACTGTGACTTTTAAAGAAGCCAGAGTGCCGGTATTTTGACCCAAAGGGGATCTTTAAAGTGCCATCTACTGACACGACTCCCTCGCATTTGCGCACCCTCGAATGCTAGCTGATTGCGCCAGGATTCGATCTTGGAGTATAAGAGGGGAACATTTGAACACCTCGTCTAGGATGGCTGAGATGGGAATCAAGCTCACCTCTTTTCAGTTCCGCCTCGCGAAGCTGAGTGATACCCGCTGCAGGCCTCAGATCAGAATTAAATTTCTTGGCAGTGCCGCGATTCGAACCCAAACTTTCACGGTGACAGCCAACAAGCTGTGAAACCTCAATTGACAGACCAGTGACGGTTCCATGGAAAACTGGTATTTTAGAGGGGTGGTCTCTTAATAGGGGTAGGCATTAAACATAATTTTATACTACATTATTAATTAAGTACAGTTGGAACACATACTTGATTACAATTTATCTGCAATTGTTCACATTTAGTACAAATTAATTACAATTAGTTATTTTCTGAGCTCTGTCATTTAAAAAGGTCACGAATTGATCTCTGTTTCAGATTAGCACATCTTTTTTTTTTAACAATTTCACTTCCTAGAATATCTCTGAGTGAGTTCGAAAGTCCATTAATTTGTTATGGGTTCGAACAATCTTCTAGGAGAGCCGTTTTTTGTATTTTTTATACGTTACATAATACTTTTTCTAATGACATTGTATGCTGATGCAGTTCTGTGCCAACAGAACCATTGTTTACATCATCAGACGAGAAGTGGTCTTTTGAAAGAGGTCAAGCAGAGAAAATGCCTGGTCTTTGGTCGGGGAGAGGGGTGGTCCTTAAATAGAGGTAACAAATACATTGACCTTATGAGGTTTTAAATCGGTTCCAAGAAAAAACGGTCTTTAAGAGGGGTGGTCTTTTAATAGGGGTGGTCTTTTAGAGAGGTTTCACTGTATTTACGACACTATAAATTGGATTAGGACAAAATACGAGTAGTAATGCACATTATACTAATTTCCTCTGACATTATAATTAGAAAGCAATAAAACGTAAGAAAGAATGTTGTCTCGCAAGTATGGCTATATGCATCCATTTAAAAATATTATGAAGTTTATAGGCTGGCCACGTGGTGTTGCGGTAGCATGCTTGTTCGAGACCCCTGGTTCGATTCCCGGCACTATCAAGGAATTTGGAAACTGACGTGATGGATGGAATGGGATGCACTCAGTCTCGTGAGGACAATTGAATAAATAGCTGTTTAACAGTGAGGCAGCGACCGGGTCAGGAAAAAAACCAACAAGATTAACGGCCGAGGGAACACAAGGCGCTGACCACGCGTCGGGAGTAGTATATATCGCGATTCCTTACATTAAAAAATTGCCCTAGACACATATTGGCGGCATCCCTGACGTCGTGGACGACACTAAAGGTTTAAACGACGCATTAATATTAAATTAGTAGCGACCAATGGTTTCACCCCAGAAAGTCGTCTAACCTAGTGAAATGATCGTGTGGCCTCCGGAGAGGCCGAGTGTAGGTCTTTAAAGTTGACGTTCATGGGCGACCTGCGCGTCGTAATGAGGATGAAGAGATGATGAAGACGTCATATACACCCAGTCCCCGAGCCACGGCAATTAACGCCTGGAGATTAAAATCCCTGATGGCTCTGCCGGGAATCGAGACCGGGGCACTGCGGGCCAAAGCCTAGCGCGCTAACCATTTAGCCACGGAGCCGGACGTCTAACCTAGTAGCGGCGAATGGTTTCGCCCAGACCGTCGTCTAACCTAGTAGCGGCAAATGGTTTCGTCCAGACCATCGTCTAACATAGTAGCGGCAAATGGTTTCACCCAGACCGTCGTCTACCCTAGTAGTGGCCAATGGTTTCGCCCAGACAGTCGTCTAGCCTAGTAGCGGCAAATGGTTTCGCGCAGACAGTCGTCTAGCCTAGTAGCGGCAAATGGTTTCGCCCAGACAGTCGTCTAACCTAGTAGCGGCAAATGGTTTCTCCCAGACAGTCGTCTAACCTAGTAGCGGCAAATGGTTTCGCCCAGACAGTCGTCTAGCCTAGTAGCGGCAAATGGTTTCGCCCAGACCGTCTCCTAACCTAGTAGCGGCAAATGGTTTCGCCCAGACAGTCGTCTAACCTAGTAGCGGCAAATGGTTTCGCCCAGACAGTCGTCTAGCCTAGCAGCGGCAAATGGTTTCGCTCTGACAGTCGTCTAGCCTAGTAGCGGCAAATGGTTTCGCTCAGACAGTCGTCTAGCCTAGTAGTGGTAAATGGTTTCGCCCAGACCGTCATCTAGCCTAGTAGTGGCAAATGGTTTCGCTCAGACAGTCGTCTAGCCTAGTAGCGGCAAATGGTTTCGCCCAGACAGTCGTCTAGCCTAGTAGCGGCAAATGGTTTCACCCAGACAGTCGTCTAGCCTAGTAGCGGCAATGGTTTCGCCCAGACCGTCGTCTAGCCTAGTAGCGGCAAATGGTTTCGCTCAGACAGTCGTCTAGCCTAGTAGCGGCAAATGGTTTCGCCCAGACAGTCGTCTAACCTAGTAGCGGCAAATGGTCTCGCTCAGACAGTCATCTAGCCTAGTAGTGGCAAATGGTTTCGCCCAGACAGTCATCTAGCCTAGTAGCGGCAAATGGTTTCGCCCAGACCGTCGTCTAACCTAGTAGCGGCAAATGGTTTAGCCCAGACAGTCGTCTAAACTAGTAATGGCAAATGGTTTCGCCCAGACAGTCGTCTAGCCTAGTAGCGGCAAATGGTTTCGCCCAGACAGTTATCTAACCTAGTAGCGGCAAATGGTTTCGCCCAGACAGTAATCTAACCTAGTAGCGGGAAATGGTTTCGCTCAGACAGTCGTCTAACCTAGTAGCGGCAAATGGTTTCGCCCTGACAGACGTCTAGCCAAGTAGCGGCGAATGGTTTCGCCCAGACCGTCGTATAACCTAGTAGCGGCAAATGGTATCGCCCAGACCGTCGTCTAACCTAGTAGCGGCAAATGGTTTCGCCCAGACCGTCGTCTGGCCTAGTAGCGGCAAATGGTTTCGCCCAGACAGACGTCTAGCCCAGTAGTGGCAAATGGTTTCGCCCAGACAGTTATCTAACCTAGGAGCGGCAAATGGTTTCGCCCAGACAGTAATCTAACCTAGTAGCGGGAAATGGTTTCGCTCAGATAGTCGTCTAACCTAGTAGCGGCAAATGGTTTCGCCCTGACAGACGTCTAGCCAAGTAGCGGCGAATGGTTTCGCCCAGACCGTCGTATAACCTAGTAGCGGCAAATGGTTTCGCCCAGACCGTCGTCTAACCTAGTAGCGGCAAATGGTTTCGCCCAGACCGTCGTCTAGCCTAGTAGCGGCAAATGGTTTCGCCCAGACAGACGTCTAGCCCAGTAGTGGCAAATGGTTTCGCCCAGACAGTTATCTAACCTAGTAGCGGCAAATGGTTTCGCCCAGACAGTAATCTAACCTAGTAGCGGGAAAAGGTTTCGCCCAGACAGTCGTCTAACCTAGTAGCGGCAAATGGTCTCGCTCAGACAGTCATCTAGCCTAGTAGCGGCAAATGGTTTCGCCCAGACAGTCGTCTAGCCTAGTAGCGGCAAATGGTTTCGCCCAGACCGTCGTCTAACCTAGTAGCGGCAAATGGTTTCGCCCAGACAGTCGTCTAACCTAGTAACGGCAAATGGTTTCGCCCAGACAGTCGTCTAGCCTAGTAGCGGCAAATGGTTTCGCCCAGACAGTAATCTAACCTAGTAGCGGGAAATGGTTTCGCTCAGACAGTCGTCTAACCTAGTAGCGGCAAATGGTTTCGCCCTGACAGACGTCTAGCCAAGTAGCGGCGAATGGTTTCGCCCAGACCGTCGTATAACCTAGTAGCGGCAAATGGTATCGCCCAGACCGTCGTCTAACCTAGTAGCGGCAAATGGTTTCGCCCAGACCGTCGTCTAGCCTAGTAGCGGCAAATTGTTTCGCCCAGACAGACGTCTAGCCCAGTAGTGGCAAATGGTTTCGCCCAGACAGTTATCTAACCTAGTAGCGGCAAATGGTTTCGCCCAGACAGTAATCTAACCTAGTAGCGGGAAATGGTTTCGCTCAGACAGTCGTCTAACCTAGTAGCGGCAAATGGTTTCGCCCTGACAGACGTCTAGCCAAGTAGCGGCGAATGGTTTCGCCCAGACCGTCGTATAACCTAGTAGCGGCAAATGGTTTCGCCCAGACCGTCGTCTAGCCTAGTAGCGGCAAATTGTTTCGCCCAGACAGACGTCTAGCCCAGTAGTGGCAAATGGTTTCGCCCAGACAGTTATCTAACCTAGTAGCGGCAAATGGTTTCGCCCAGACAGTAATCTAACCTAGTAGCGGGAAATGGTTTCGCTCAGACAGTCGTCTAACCTTGTAGCGGCAAATGGTTTCGCCCTGACAGACGTCTAGCCAAGTAGCGGCAAATGGTTTCGCCCAGACCGTCGTATAACCTGGCAGCGGCAAATGGTTTCGCCCAGACCGTCGTCTAACCTAGTAGCGGCAAATGGTTTCGCCCAGACAGACGTCTAGCCCAGTAGTGGCAAATGGTTTCGCCCAGACAGTTATCTAACCTAGTAGCGGCAAGTGGTTTCGCCCAGACAGTAATCTAACCTAGTAGCGGGAAATGGTTTCGCTCAGACAGTCGTGTAACCTAGTAGCGGCAAATGGTTTCGCCCTGACAGACGTCTAGCCAAGTAGCGGCGAATGGTTTCGCCCAGACCGTCGTATAACCTAGTAGCGGCAAATGGTTTCGCCCAGACCGTCGTCTAACCTAGTAGCGGCAAATGGTTTCGCCCAGACAGTCGTCTAACCTAGTAACGGCAAATGGTTTCGCCCAGACAGTCGTCTAGCCTAGTAGCGGCAAATGGTTTCGCCCAGACAGTTATCTAACCTAGTAGCGGCAAATGGTTTCGCCCAGACTGTAATCTAACCTAGTAGCGGGAAATTGTTTCGCTCAGACAGTCGTCTAACCTAGTAGCGGCAAATAGTTTCGCCCTGACAGACGTCTAGCCAAGTAGCGGCGAATGGTTTCGCCCAGACCGTCGTATAACCTGGCAGCGGCAAATGGTTTCGCCCAGACCGTCGTCTGACCTAGTAGCGGCAACTGGTTTCGCCCAGACAGACGTCTAGCCCAGTAGTGGCAAATGGTTTCGCCCAGACAGTTATCTAACCTAGTAGCGGCAAATGGTTTCGCCCAGACAGTAATCTAACCTAGTAGCGGGAAATGGTTTCGCTCAGACAGTCGTCTAACCTAGTAGCGGCAAATGGTTTCACCCTGACAGACGTCTAGCCAAGTAGCGGCGAATGGTTTCGCCCAGACCGTCGTATAACCTAGTAGCGGCAAATGGTTTCGCCCAGACCGTCGTCTAACCTAGTAGCGGCAAATGGTTTCGCCCAGACCGTCGTCTAGCCTAGTAGCGGCAAATGGTTTCGCCCAGACAGACGTCTAGCCCAGTAGTGGCAAATGGTTTCGCCCAGACAGTCGTCAAGCCTAGTAGCGGCAAATGGTTTCGCCCAGACAACCGTCTAGCCTAGCAGCGGCAAATGGTTTCGCCCAGACATTCGTCTAGCCTAGTAGCGGCAAATGGTTTTGCCCAGACAGACGTCTAGCCTAGTAGCGGCAAAAGGTTTCGTCCAGACAGTCGTCTAGCCTAGTAGCGGCAAATGGTTTCGCCCAGACAGTCGTCTAGCCTAGTAGCGGCAAATGGTTTCGCCCAGACAGTCGTCTAGCCTAGTAGCGGCAAATGGTTTTGCCCAGACAGACGTCTAACCTAGTAGCGAAAGGCTTGGACATCGTGTGTTGGGTGTATGTAGTTTGTCTAATAACCTAGGTTATTGTAGTGTCTCTAGTAGTGTGCATATTTGTAATTTTGGTGAGGATTGTTGAGGGGGCGGCAGTGTACATCAGTTAAGAACCATCCCGGCATTTGCCTGAAGTAGAAGTGGTAAGCCACTTCCAGGAAAGCTGATGTGAGAATCGAACCAACCTGTTCTCAGTTCTTGCTCACGAGGCTGTATGTAACCCGTTCCAGCCCTTAGGCCAGAATAACATTTCTTGGCTCAGTCAGGAACCAGGGCCGACAGCCAAGAATTCTAGCCACTACACCACAAGGTAGTTCTCTTCCAAATTCGAGCCTCAATTATAAATACACACTCCAATTTAGCCGTCACTGTTACACAGGCTTATCAGACACACCCATGTACTCAGGGCTACATGACCACAATGCCACTGTGGCCCTTAAATGAATCAACAACAAGCAGTGGTGGATTTACCAAGAAGCAAAGGAAGCACTTGCTCGGGCCCCCCTGCGCAATCTTGAGAAAAGGTGCTTTCGGTAAAATTGGTTTAAATTTGAGTATTTTATAGATGTTAATCAGTATTAAATTGTTGGTTGGTTCTTAAGTTTAGGGGCTGCGACAACGCGGTCATGTAGCCCCGTGTACTTTGGGTGTGTGTAGAATCTGTCTGATAACCGGTGTTAATTGTGATGACTGTATTAGTGTGTGTTATCTGTTTTTTTAATTTTATTTAAGTACAGACTGCAATTTCGAATTTTTCAAATAGTTCCTACTTTTGCCGCCAAGCGCCACCGTCAACGACTACTAGGCCAAGTTCAGAACTTAGCTACAAGACGCCACCGCAGTCGGCTCTTGGCAACGAACGTAGAAACCTAAGAGCGTTGTTTACATTCTTAACCTATCCAATTTAGCTTCACACAGGTGTAATTTGTGGAAGGTTCTTTAACATGCCATAAATCTATGACATGGGACCGCCGGCTTTCCTTTCCCTCCGAAGAAAGGCATACTGAGGGATTTTTAACGCTCTTAAAAGTCTGACGGCTTCGGCCGGGTTTGAACCCGCTATCTTGGGCATAGAAACTCAGCATGCTACCAACTACGCCACCGAAGACGCCAGTATTTAATTGTTTCAAAATTCCTGAGCAGATAAGAAATTCACAGAGTTTCATTTGTTTCATTTTCAATTGTATGCTCTATTGTTTAAGATTGAGGGTCATTAACTGAAACTCGTCACGTCCAAATCAGGTATCGACCTTTTCTAATTATGTTTCCCCCACTAGCTCAATTATTAACTAGATACTGTAAGTTGTGATGTAAAAGGGGATGGTGGTTGGGTTATAGATGGTAGAGAGGAAAACATCTATTACTACGTCATTTCCGGAATTATTATTCATTATAAAAGGTATTTCGGCTACTCTTCATACCTTATTTCTAGGGCCCGGATTTTTTTTAAAAGCATATGCAAATGCATAGGCTATTCAGAACGTTAGTGCATATATAGATGTATTTTATCATTTTAAATGATCTTGTCGACTTCGTCGTTACGCTGGGGTCTGGCGTTACGTTACGGTGACGGGACGAAATGTACCCAGATGCACTGAGGTGTGTGACGTCATAGTACTGCTTGGTGCATGTGTTTCCCGACAATCTCTACTTCGTTAGTATAAGACAAAAATCCCTGATTCTTGGATGTCACGGGTAATCTCGAGAACCACTGGATGGATTTTGATGCGGTTTTCACAATTCTGTAAAGGATATCTCGAGGAAAGATTCAGTAGAAAATAATTTATGTATGATCAAAGGAAG
Source organism: Meconema thalassinum (assembly GCA_946902985.2). Lineage (NCBI taxonomy): Eukaryota > Metazoa > Arthropoda > Insecta > Orthoptera > Tettigoniidae > Meconema > Meconema thalassinum. The sequence goes on from OX336395.1 coordinate 201,305,061, forward strand.
CCAAGCAGTAACGATTTCAGTGAAAAAGTCGAAAACAAACTTGGCGTCCGTGCGCTTCTTATGCTTACGCTGGGCAAACCGTTAAAAATATCAATATACTATGAGCGTTAGAATTGGTCAGCATGAAAAGTTCTACAAAAAAGTCCGCGAGAGCATATCTCAATCTTCAATACATCGCCCACTATAAGTGGTTTTATACTGGATGGAAGGGGCACGTCCCCGCGCGCTCTGGTGAGTGTGACGGCATCCCGCGCGCTTGACCTTGCTTTGCCCTTGGTTTGCACTTGCCGTTCGCGAGTAATTTGAAACAAGATAAGCAAGATAAGTATTATGCAGATGATTTTCTAACATGTCAAGAGTATTTAGCTTCGAGGGAAGCGAGAAGCCTCCAGCCTTTCTAGCATTTTTCAGCATTTGTAGCATTTAAAATGATACAAAGTCTAGTCTTTCAGACTGACTGTCACTTTTGCTCTTGTTTGTGATCGATTAATCCGAGATTTCTGAACGAAATGAAAAATCTAATGAACTCCATATGTTGTACATCCCTTGGCAACTCGATAAGCCTTCCCTGGTCAAGCAATGTGGGTTAAATGTCGCAATACAGAACAAACAAGTAGATGGATAATGACCCTTTCACAACAGCTATTTCCTTCAATCCTATGTACAGTAGCCTCCCAAGATTTGCGTAAACAAGTGCGTTCATCTGTTAACTTGCTCTTTGTCTATTGCAGTGTTTTACCACATTAAACTGTAAAAATGCCTAAAGATAAGAGCTCTAGGTCATTTTTAATAAAACAGTGGATATCAGGCAATAGTGACTATACAAGTGACGGTGATGTAGTGTACTGTCAAGTGTGCGAGAAGAGTGTAAAATTCGATAAAAATTTCAACTTGAGCAGCATTCGAAAACAACTTTACATCTTAGATCAAAAGAACAGGGTAAGAATACGCAACAGCTACTTTTCACCGGCATTAAAACACGGTGTGAAGTTAGTACATTTTCTGCTGATCTCTGTGAAGTTTTTGCATGCAGCAACATTCCACTGCATAAATTGAATAATCCACATCTACGCTCGTTTCTTGAAAATTATTGTGCTAATCAAAGGATACCAGATGAATCGACCCTTAGGAAGAACTGTTTACTTTCACTGCACGCTTCTGTCGTGGATTCTATACGGTCTGACATAGGAGGGAACTGTATATGTATATCGGTAGATGAAACAACAGATTCGTGTGGTCGATACATTGCGAACTTCATAGTAGGTAAATTATATCCAGAAGGACCCGGCAAACCTCATTTACTTTCTTGCAAAGGGCTAGAAAAAACCAACCACGCTACAGATGCAAGATTTGTTAACGATTCCCTGCGACTTCTGTGGCCTAGTGAATCGGAAAGTGATTGTTACAAAGTGCGCCTTTTAGTCACAGTTGGCCAGTCTCTTGGAGTATTTTTTCCAAATCTTATCCATGTCACATGTTTGGCCCATGGATTGCATTGTATTGCAGAAGAGATACGTAAGCTCTTTACATCTGTCAACAAAGTAATTTCAAGTGGGAAGAAAGTGTTCCTAAAAGCACCAGCTCGTGTACAGTTGTACAAAACTCTCCTGCCTCAGGTTTCTCTTCCACCGGAACCTGTTCTCACAAGATGGGGAACTTGGTTATCCGAAGTATCGTTCTACCAGGAGTACTTTAACCAAGTGAAAGATGTAGTTACAAGTATTGACGATAGTCATACTGCGTGTGTTCGTGAAGCAAAGTGCGCATTTGAATCTGAAACTGTATATCAAGATATCAGTTTCATCCATGTGCATTATTCGTCACTTTCGAAGGCGATTAAGGGCCTAGAAACTCGCGGTGCACCCCTACACGAATCCCTTCAGTTAATTCAAAACACCATTAGTTCTTTAAATGGTGTCCCTGGTGAAACTGGAGAAAAGTGAAAAGGAAACTCAGTGCGGTGTTGGACTCAAACCCAGGACTGAAGAAGATTCCATCCATAAGCAACTGCATAAGTGGAATCAGGCAGTCTTTACCAGAAGAATGTTCAGAGCAGTCAGTGCCAGTGTACAAGTATTGCCCAGTTACGTCTGTCGACGTAGAACGATCATTTTCAGCATATAAATTAATTCTGTCCGACAACAGAAAGTCATTGACCCCTGAAAACAATGAAAAACTATTGAATACCTACTCCCATGCAACATTTTGCAAGGAATGAAATATGTGTATCAATGCAAAGCTGAGTTAAAAATTAAATAATAATAATAATAAAAAAGAAGTCTACCCCTGGCACTATACAGCCCATGACGGGCTAAGGCCGACCAAGCGACCGCTGCCCAGCCATTTGGCCTGCAGATATTGGGATGACGCGTGATCAGCGCGTCGGGTCCCCTCGGCTGTTAATCTTGGTATTCGTGATTGGGGCGCTGTCTCACTGTCAGACATCTACTCAATTGTCCTCACGAGGCTGAGTGCACCCCGTTCCAACCCTCACGTCAGTTTTAAAATACCTGACGGAGCCGGGGATCGAACCCGGGGCCTCCGGGTGAGAGGCAGGCGCTACCCCAACACCACGGGGCCGGCTAAAAATTAAATAATACGTTTGGTAAGTGTATTTTGTTTTATTTTAGTGCATATTTTCGTGCATATTTTCAACATTTTTAGTGCATATGTGCATGCATATTTTTGTAGTTTTTAGTGCATATGAATCCGGGCCCTACTCATTTCATACTACGGGAGTCATTAACAGTTGAAATAACCGCACTGGAAATATTTTGTTGAATTACGTAAATATACACTGAACTCCAAATGAAAGCAGAACACTTCATATTTTAAAAATAATCTCAGTTTAAGGGACCAATTTTTAGTTTCATTTTTATTTATTACAGAATAAGAAAAAGAATATTTCTCTACATTTTCCAAAGGCATGGTGTGATGGTTCACAGTGGCGGCTGGCAGATAATTCTTCTGGGTGTTGCACTATTTTCATTAAGGTGGTACATGGGCACCCGAAGGATATTTTCTAGGGAGGGGGCGGGGGGCATCTATTATTTTTTATTTCATTACCTAAGCCTCCGTGGCTTAGGCGGCAGCACGCCGGCCTCTCACCGCTGGGTCCGTGGTTCAAATCCCGGTCACTCCATGTGAGATCTGTCCTGGGCAAAACGGAGGCAGACAGGTTTTTCTCCGGGTACTGCGGTTTTCCCTGTCACAATTTCATTCCAGCAACACTCTTCACTACCATTTCATTTCATCTGTCATTCATTAAATCACTGCCCCAGAGGAGTGCTTCAGGCCTCGGCAGCCGGCACAGTTCATATCCTCGCCGCTTGATGGGGGCTTCATTCATTCCATTCCTGACCCGGTCGGAGACTGGAAGCAGGCTGTGGATTTTCATTCATTTTCACCTAAGCCCACCCCCTGCAATTTTCGTTTCATTTCTTACTTGCTTCGTAACATTCATTATTTGGCTGCTCTTAAACCTTTGGGTACATGGTATTTATGGCATGAATGGGAGGAATATTTTTTTTAGTTCAGAGTTTTTGTCCATAGGAGTTCATTAAAAAAAACAGGCAAAAATTAATTCGCCGATTTTTTAAATAACTGAAAATATTCTCATAATTCCCAAATTACCAAGTTAATGAAACTGTGGAATTATCCCTACATCTAAATCAGTTAACCATCAGTAACTGGTGTGACAATGGACAATCGAAATAATCTCGGGATTTTAGGGGGTGGGGGCACGGTCCCTCCTGCGGATGCCTATGAGGTGATAGGGTAAAAGACTGCTTGATATCGGAGAAAACTGTATTCAATTGCGTGGTAAAACGGATGTACCTCATGCATAGCGAATGCCCCAGTTCAGAGACATCACATATTCATCGGATTAAATGGATGATAAGTTAGTCTACGTCATGAAAACCCTCACGAGAACAAAACAACGTAAGCTATATACGAGGGTGAGAACTGCGGCTGTCACTGGTACGCGCAACATTGCAAGACATGGCTTCGGCAGTTGACGAAGCACCTCGTATGTCTCCGACCGCGCCTGCTTCCTTGTTGCAGTCAGCGAGCAACGACCAGCCGAGTTAACTGTTGGGATAGGGCTTACTCGGTCTAGCATCTCTGCCATACCCTTAACTATTGAGATCTGGTCGGTGCTTCGGCCTGGCAACGACCAAACGGACGAGCATTCCTAGACGGCTGGCGCGGTTCGCTTTCTCAGTCAGTTCACAGTAACTTACTACACTATAAGATTTCCTGAATTATTAAAGAACAGAATTATGAATTCCCATGCATATAAAAGGAACCATACAACTTTTATTACTATGATTACGGTATTTTTTTTTCTTGAATTAATCTGGCCGTTGTGCAACACTGCAACCTTATTACCGGCCGCCACTGATGGTTCAAACGTTTCACAGCCCGACGAACGCTTGTGGGAGAGATATTCAACGCCTCGGCTACATAACCGAAGCTACCGCGACGAAGATTTATTAAAGGCATGTTGAGGAGTTTATGGCTCAAAAGCTCTCAGGAAATTATTGGATATTTTAATAATAATAATCTTTATTGCAGCCTGTGGCCATGTTGTTGACGTACAGTATACATTTCGTACACTAGTCTGTGCTGTATGCCACTATCGACATGGTTCGTTTTGGGCAAGAAACGATATGGTACATTTCACATACATTCCCACATAGTTCACAAATGCAGTTTCCATCTGGATTATGGAACACCTTCCTTGAGCAGATCTTGTGGTGAAACCCATGTATCGCAAGTCTGGTCACGACATGTCGCATTTCACAGAATGGATGCATCCATCTTCGGTCCAACATCGCATTTGACGTGTAGAATTCCCTGGGTATGTCCTGTTTTTTATTCTGTAGATCTTGCAGCAGTTTTCTGTAATTGTCTGAAATTGGCAGTAGTAGTAACATTCGTAGGTCTTCTATTAAAAATGTTTCTCTAGCAAGCTCGTATACAAGTCTAGACTTGGTTGTCTTTGCTACTCCAAGGACTCTTTTGAGAAATCGAGATTTTACTTTTTCTGTTTCATCTAACTGTATGTAGGTAAGAAATTCCCATATTAGCTCAAGTCCGTATGTTAAAACGGGCAGTACCTTTGTTCTAAAAAGTGCCATTGCTGTCTCAAGTGATATTAGGGTAATATATCTGATGGCATTTATAGCTTTTATTGCAGCGGCTGTTTTTGATCTTATATGCAGTTGAAAACTTTTTCCTGTAACCTGTAGGGTTACTTATGTTAAAGAGGGGGTCCAAACAGGGGCCTCAAAAAAATGTGAGTTCCTTGGGCCCCTTCAGAGGTAAATCCGGCACTGACAACAAGAAGAAACATCACTATATCATATTTGCGGGTTAAATCTTTTTTATGTCTTCCGGAAAGGCGATATAATAAATGTTATTGGTTCTACGTCCTTCGTAACTGCTGAGGCTTTTAGGGTATTTCGCCAGTAAACCCACTACCACGGCTCCTCGCATCTGCGCACCCGCAACTGACTTGGGGAACTGATGACTGGATTGCGCGAGTTGAATGCGGCGTTAGTTTTTGCGGGGGTTCGAACGCTAACATAAATTTCTTTGTTTTAATTCATATTACGGAATTCCTGATCCTCAGCCCCATGTACTTTGGTCTGTTAACCTGTGTTTCTGTGGTGACTGTAGTAGAGTGTGTAGCATTTGAGTGTGGATGAACATGGGGAAACAGATTTAATTAAAGTCCATCCGCTACTTGAGATACATCGAATCATGGTTATGTTTTTCAGATATAGAGTTGTTGATTCATTTAGGGGCTTTGCGACATCTTGGTCATGTAGGACCGTGTACTTGAGTGTGTGTGGAATTTGTGTCTGATAACCTGTGTTATGTGATAGTTGTATTATTATTATTATTATTTATTTACCAAAAATTGTGCCTACTATTTGTGGACGGCAGATAGAGAAAGGGCAAGCCCCCCCCACATACACAGCAGTGTCTCCATCTCCGTTCATTAAATCTATACAAATCTGATATGTTACTTATTGTACATACAATTTACAACTTTACATTGCTATAAACACATAATCTGCTGTACATGACGTCTATATCATACCATTCTTAAATAAAAGGGTAGATACAGGTACGCACACACACATATACACATACACGTTCACGCCCGCACACATGCATGCACACACGCGTACACGTACTGTACATGCAGTACATACACGCACGCACAGGCCCGACGAGAGGGAGGGGCAAACGGGGCTGCAGCCCTGGGGCCCGGTCGTGCCGAGGGCCCCACGAAAGTAGAAAACCCCAGAGTAGACAAATTTACCCAATTATACGTTTTTGCCAACAAATTTGGCATTTTATTATATTCAATGTATCTGAATAAATTGAACATGCTACAAGATACTATAAAGGAAGGAAGCTTTTAGTTTTACGTGACCGTTAATCATACGATCATGAGCCACAAGACCTCCTTTTTACGAGGAATCCGAACCGCAGGACATGGCATTTCGCTTCGAAAATCTCACATGCATTGACCGGGAATCGCACCAGGTCCACCTTGGTGAGAGGCCAACAGCTTGACCGCTGAGCCACCACGCCCCAACAAAATGCTATAATGAGAACATGTAAATAACCACTATCTTCAAGTCTTTGTGGCGGCCAGAAAAATACTATAGTTTCCACTGTTTAGAGGAAGGAAAGTTTCTAAATAACATTTCAACTAATAGCTGCTAAGCTACATTTATGACCCTTCGCAAAGTTTAGTGCATAAGATTGTGAAAGGCGTTGAACTTGTTCTTGAGATGAGAGAGAGTAAAATTTTCGGTCAGATACAACGGAAACGACATTGCAAATGTACAATGAACAAAATTAGTAGGCTACATAAAAAAATTAAATTAAAAAATTCATTTTTTGTGGGCTTTAAACATATTTACACAATGTCACGGGGACGAAACAATATGGAGGGAGCCCGTAAGTCCTAGCCCTAGGGCCCGTACTCTCTCTCCACGGCCCTGCGCACGCATACACTCCCACTCACACACAAAGTTACACTATATGAATTCAATTTACATGGGGTTTTAGTCCCTTCAGAGCCTTCACTTCGGGGCTAAATTGTCGTGGAGGAAGGTCTTTTATTGCATGAGGCAGATAATTCCCAAGTCGAGCAGAGCGACTGTAGAATCAAGACTGATAATCTGTTCTCCTAGCGAATGGAGGAACGAGGGTAACACCTTGTGCTCTACGGACTGAGCGATATGCTAGCTGAAGGCGGTGAAATGGGGACAAGTCAACAGTGCCAGCTAGAGATTTTCGGAGAAAAGTGAGATCTATTTGGCTAGTGTGTGTTTTTGTAATTCATATGAGGATTGGGGAAGAGACGGCCGTGGCCTTCAGTTAGGAACCATCACGACATTTGCCTGCAGTAGAAGTGAAACAAGGGAAACAAAAAGTGACAGTCAGTCTGAAAGACTAGACTTAGTATCATTTTAAATGCTACAAATGCTGAAAAATGCTAGAAAGGCTGGACTCTTGTCATGTTAGAAAATGATCTGCATAATACATATCTTGCTTTATAATACTTTACCTTCTTTCAAATTACTCGCGAACGGCAAGTGCAAACCAAGGGCAAAGCAAGGTCAAGCGCGCGGGATGCCGCACACTCACCAGAGCGCGCGGGGACGTGCCCCTTCCATCCAGTCTAAAAACACAGTCAGGGGCGTATATACAATTATTTTTCGGGGGGGGGGGGGGGCTGACTATCCTGGAAAATTGTGAGTACTTAATGAATGTTCTATTATAGCCTGTGGAGTATGAATGGCAAGTATCTAAATGGATTACTTGTTAATTTATTCAGCAAATTTTACAAATTGATAAGCATTTCTTAAAAGTACTGTGAAATACATTGTATTTTGTACCCAAGTTGGCTTTTTCGGGGGGGGGGGGGCTAGAGCCCCCTTAGCACCCCCCTTATATACGCCTCTGCTTACAGTGGACGATGTATTGAAGATAGAGATATGCTCTCGCGGACTTTTTTGTAGAACTTTTCATGCTGACCAATTCTTATCCTCATAGTATATTGATATTTTTAAGATTGCCCTGTGTGAGCTTAAAAAGCGCACGGACGCCAGGCTTTTTTCCCCTGACTTTTCCACTGAAATCGTTACTGCTTGGCTTCCTTTGATCATACATAAATTATTTTCTACAGAATCTTTCCTCGAGATATCCTTTACAGAATGATGAAAAAAGCATCAAAATCCATCCAGTAGTTCTCGAGATTACCCGTGACATCCAAGAATCGGGGATTTTTGTCTTATACTAACGAAGTAGAGATTGTCGGGGAACACATGCACCAAGCGGTACTATGACGTCACACACCTCAGTGCATCTAGGTACATTTTGTCCCGTCACCGTAACGTAACGCCAGACCCCAGCGTAACGACGAAGTCGACAAGATCATTTAAAATGATAAAACTTTTATCAAGGGCACTTGTTGCTGTTCCTGGAATGTTCTTAAGAGCGAAGGCACTGGAGAGTAATAAGAGGTTAGACTATGTCATTACACATAAGATCAGAACTGATTGTCTCACCGTCGCTTCGCTTTGCAGCGTTGCCATATGTCACTTATTAACAATAGTACATGATAAGTTTATTGTCGTTAAATGTTTTAATTCATAAACAAATATTACATCTATATGACAGTTTTTTTTTTTGGGGGGGGGGGGGGGGAATCCGCCCCCACCTACTAATGGATCTATGTTCCAACCTGAGTTACATTTCTTGGTGGACCCAGGACCTATGGGTACTTTCTCTCGATACGTGCCACGCGACCTCTTCAGTTCACAGTATGAGCCACAACTCATATCTTCCAGTATTTTACTCATGTACTCCAGTCTGGGTCTTCCTCTACAATTCTTGCCATCTACTGTTCCCTCGATTATAAGTTTAAGCAGTCCATTGTGTCGCAATATGTGGCCCACGAGGTGATTCCGTCTTCTTTTTGAATACCACTTTTAAGGAAGCATCTTCTCTCTCCCTCTCTTCTAAAGACTTCCTCATTTGTGACCATTTCTTTCCAGCTGATTTTCATAACCCTTCTATAGCACCAGGTTTCAAATGCTAGTAGTATTTTCCTCTCTCTCCTTTTGTCCAAGATTCGCTGCCATATAGCGCGACGCTCCATACTAAGGTCTTCAACATTTGTTTCCTCACATCAAGACTTATGTTCTTTGCAGTAAATAGGTTCTTCCTTTTATAGAAAGCGTACTTGGCTTGGGCAATCCTACTTAATATCTCTCTGCTGCTTCTTCCATCATTCGTTATTTTACTTCCCAGAAGGCGGGAGCGTATTTGATCTACAGCATTTATTTATCTAGAATATGTTTCCCGAGAGCTGAGCTTTGTCGTCTATCGGAAGCTAAGGATCTATACAATTTTGCTGACTGACAAACGGAAAAGTAATAATGATGTGACACGGGTAAGGATCGGGCTCTCGACCATAGGATCACAAGACTTAACGCGCTGCCTACTGCGTTACCGAGGTTATACAAATTGAGTTTTTGTTGTTGTTGTCTAATCTGAGGGACTTGGACATCGTGGCCATTTAGCCCCGCGTACTTGGGTGTGTGTGTAATTTTGTCTGATAACCTGTGTTATTGGGCTGGATTAGTGTTTGCGTTTGTATTACAGACGAGGCTTGGGAAGGAGCCGGCCGTAGCCGTAAGTTAGGAACCATTCCTGCATTTGCCTATAGTAGAAGTGGGAAACCACAGAAAAGCACTTCCAGCATGGCTGAGCTGAGAATCGAACCCACGTCTTCTTTCAGTTTTGCCTCACGAGCGTCCCAGCTCTGAGGTACACTACCGTATTCACAGATAGCGTTACGTGACTGTGAAATACATGGCAGACACACAGCGCCCTGCGGAGAGGTTTTGAATCAAGTTGGCTCTGCTTCGTCACCAACTTCAACAATTCCCATTAGATAGCAGCACCTCTAATACAGCGTTCTCTCCAAAAGGCTCAGACTGCCTTTTATATACAAGAATTTTCGCCCTAGAACAATTCTACTATCATTATTGTCTAAATACTGTATATATTTAGATGTATAAAAATATTTTTAATTCAAGTAAAATAAATACTTGATTATATATGTAATTCATTTGCTTTTCGAGATTTAAAACTTTTTCACACTGGTAGTTACAGAATTTATTCCTTGGTATAAATAGCCACGGACGCTGGTTGGTAATCACTCTGGTCTCCCTTCAAATCGCATAAATCTTTCGCCTTTTACTAAAGATTTCCGTGGAGGGGGACAAATGATGAGTCTATAACCAATTTTTGTCAAGGGTTAACCATAGTGTCAACCCGCAAAAGTAAATAAAACATTCAACCATTAATGTATAATCTTAAACTCTCCGAAATTTACTTCAGCCTGTAAAAGAGTTATGATTGCAAATATGGGGAAAAGCCTGTGCCAGCTAACGAGCGAGGTCGGATCAAGGTGCCAATCTTATTCTATAATACACTAAGGTGAATGTTTCACTGAACATCAAGCTCCTAAACCAGATGGAGTTAGAAGGTGTGGTTTGTATCAACATCGTCTCAATACAGTGGCGTAGGAAGGGCGGGGGGGGGGGGGGGGTGCCAGAGTGCGGCCGCCCCCTCAACATTTATTTTGGGGGTGCAGCGCACCCCCAATAACTTTTGAAAATGCAAAACTTTGATGTTGAAAATTGAGAAAGAATTATCTTTTTGTGGTACATGGCGCGAATTTGAAATGCGAACTCGTGAGCAGCTAGGTGTGAATGCATGCCAATCGTCTCTGCTGAGGTTGGCAACATTTGTTTAAAGTTAGTTTGGTAACGCTGTCGGTGAGTGCGAAGAGCAGGTTCAAGCCGATTTATTCTTGTTTATTATACTTTCACGACATTACACTTTAATTGAAAATAGAACGTTTCCTGAATGTATCTCCTTAAAAAAACACGATATACTGGCACACGCGTTGAAGGGGAATCCCCGTAACGAAAGAAGGGTGTGGATCAAGGTAAGTAGACTATAGGGTGTGGATTGGGGCAGGCAGCCCTATAGTCTACTTACCTTGAGGCAGCCTGGATATGGCAGGGCTGGGGGGCACTCCGTGCATCGGCTTGCCATTCCGTAGGCTGTGCGGTAGTCCAGTAAACAAGACGTAAATTGCTAGCTGCTAATAACACCATTATATAACGCTCAATTAAAAATAACTTGAACTAACCTAACATTTATAAATTTTAAATATCACAAATTCTAACAGTACGCAAGCTTAACGCTTATCAACTTGATAGCACGTCAGGGCTCTACGAGGAGGCTACCGATCGCTCCGCGGTCGACAGCCGTCTCGGCAGGCACCTCTATTTTCACCTAAAATCTATAACACGTAAATTAAATGGAAAAAGTCATTTTTCAACCCCCTTTCCAAGTTATACACCAGGCTGAGGAGCGCGTAGACGCACCGCGTACCTGGCCCACGCGCAGCCAGCGGCTAATTTAAATGATTAGACGGCAACAAAAAGGGACGTTTTTAAAGAGAAATACTAATGTGCTGGTCCTCGCATGTCCTGCTGTCAAATAATACCCTGTAAATGGCATATCACTACAGTACCATTACACTTTATTGTGTTTTTTGAGGCTTCTTTTTAGCTCAGCCGATACTAAGGTGCGGTAGCGTAGTTAGGCTAATCTAAAATATTTTCGTGTGTGTATATGAAGTATATTTCGCATTACAAACCACTGCAATATATTGTTTATACCTTCCTCTTTATAACGTGCATATTGCCATTATTGTGATTGTATACTACGAGCGGAAAAGAGTAGCGAAATATGACTGTTTCCCGTAAGAATGCATTGTAAATATCAGCTGGCAAGCGCCTGGCTTAGCCCGGCTGAGTCACAGCGTAGCAGCCAATGTGAGCGAGAGGCACCGGAGTGTCCTACCTTATAGCAGGGGTTCTCAAAGTGGGGGCGCAAAGTGATAAGGGGTGGGGGGACGCCAGCTTTGATTGAAATATTTATATTTCATATTCTGTAACAAATATTAATATCCTTATATTCATGAACCTATCATAGGCAGGTAGCTCCCAAGTCCATTCAAGAATAATAAACTCGTATCTTTGCTGACTTATTTCACAAGAACTGACCAGTAGATCCTGCCAGCAGGAATTCTGAGAAAAGGTGGCGAGTAACATTTCCCACACAGCTCCCTTTCACTCGCCACCCGCAGTGACATCTCCTTACCAAACACAATAAGCCGCTTGACAATGTGACCGCCACTTCCTTTCAAGACTGGATTTACTTTCATCTCAAATTCAAGCTCACACATTCAAATTCACAGTGAAATGTTGAAAATTGTATGTATTATTTTTATTGTCATTTATAAGTCACGAGCTTTCAAATATGAAAAAACATTACTCATCACAGGTGTCACAGCTAAAGTGCTAATTAGTGAAACAATCAAAATTTGCTCAATTCCAATAACTGCACGTGCAGCAGTTGTTTTTATTTTTATAAGCAAAAGTAATACATATGCATGACATTTTTTTAAACAAAACGTAACTGGTAACTGGTGTAGTTGAAATCTTAATTAGTAGTTGCATACACAGTAGATCTCGTGTGATCTTATTTTGTGTGGTAAGTAGCCTATGAGAAGTGCTAAGAAAGGAAATGGGAATAGGGAGTGTCGAAATTTTTGGTCCTTGGGAAGAACTTGCAAAGGCCCTTCAGGGCCCATGTTATACTGCCACAGGAGCAAAGCAAGTTGCTCTGATTTTAATGTCGGCAATGAAGGCTCTTCGAACGACAGAGGAGTTTGATCGGATCTACAAGGAAAGCTACGCTTATGCTACGGAGATAGTGGAACGTGACTGCTCTTCTTTACCAAACCCTAAACAAGTTTCCGAAAACCGCGCCACATCCAAACCCGACGATGAGGAGGAAGAAGCCGAGGAAAAGCAAAAAAAGAAGCAGAAGCAGAGGAAGAAGCCCAAACCTGAACAAAAACTTCAAAAAAAAGGCAGAGGAAAATTCCGAAGCCTTTAGAACAAACGAGCAATCCAGCTCCTCCAGCAAAGCTCACAGATCAAGAAGAGCTTAGAAAAGATTACTTCTCTATTCTGGACCTCCTTTTGAATGAATTAGAAGAAAAAATTAACCAGAAAGGTTTTGACTCTTTGTCGAGTATTGAAAATATTCTGTTTCAGGCATACCAGGGCATCGTTCCATATGAGCAGGTTCTGAAGGAAACGCTGGGTCCACATCAGGACGATTTTGATCTCGATCAGCTAAAATTGTTGAAAAGTTGCCAGGGAAGCCACCGAAGTGCATTGCAGATGTAGTTAAGCAGATGAATGAGTTGGCTACATCCACTCAAGATCTTTTCAACGAAGTAGTTTTGCTTGTTCTGGTACTCATGACCGTTCCAGCATCTGCTGCTTCTTCAGAAAGATCTTTCAGTGCACTTCGGAGGTCAAAGAATTATTTGCGCAGTACCATGACCCAACAGCGCCTGACTCACGCTTTGCTTCTTCATGTGCATAAGGACTACCCTATACAAGAGCCATAGATCTGCAGGGTATCTTGCGCGAGTTTATTTCGCGTAAGATTGAACGAGGGCAAGTGTTTGGGAAGGTTTAGCGTTAGCTAGCCACAAATCAAACGTATGTACATATTATCCTTTTTTTGTGCCATGTGTTTTAAGTTTAATTTTTATGACTTTCTTGTTGCTGGTCGATACGTTACAAAGTCGCTTGTTCAGGCCACAGTTCGTTTTTGTTTTTATTCAAGGGAGGTCAATTAGTCTTGAGTCAACCTGACTGAGTTGTAGGCTATAATGTGTGGTGTAAAAGTGTTTGTAATATTTTTACTATTGACCGAATAGCCAATACGTCATACGTCTTGAGTTCTATTTAACAAATAAACAGAATTTTTCTTTTTTCATTGCATCTTTTAGTGAATTAGTTCATACCCAAAATATTTACGAAATCAAAATAGTTCTTTCGTAGTAATTTTTCAAACCATTCGTCGTCACCGACTTCGCTAAAAAAAAAAACAACAAACAAACAAAAACAGGCTGGGCCGAGTAAATCTTGCACCCCCAATAAAAAATCCGCTCCGACGCCACTCTCTCAATAGTACAGGAATAATCTTGAATTTCTTGAAAAGTCAACGGAAATTTGTTTATAAAGTGCTTTTAAACAAATAAACAAGACGATAACCCCTGGCAGAACTGTGTCGCATACAGCCCGCATAGCACTAGGGCCAGACGGGTAGTCTGTACTAGAGCTGGTAATAATCGATTTTCAATTAATCGATTAATTTGAAATTAATCGGAAACGATTAATCGAAGCTTCTTAAAACCGATTAACCGAATAATCGATTAACCGAAAAATCGATTAACTGATAGTAGACCCGAGATAAGAAAATAAGATTTGAAAATGGTTTAAATGAGAAGTCATCGCTTAAGTTGAGTTAGGCTTATTTTCGGAACGATGTATAGAAATCTATAAAAGTTACATTTTGCGTAAAGAGACGTGTCCTTCCTTGTTTATGTTAACAGTAACCAAATAAGAGTCAGTGACAGTGGAAGGAGAAACATCAATCAAATTGGGAAGGGTTTCAGGAAAAGAAAACGAGGAGTTTTCAGCAATGCTCTTGAATCTTGTTCAATTCTTGTTGGAAAGGCTGTTTACAATTTAGGACAGGAACATTTTTGTTTTATTCTGGTTTAGCCTAATTTCCACAAATACCTGTAGGTTGTAACTCTTCAGGCGGTCAACTTGAATTTGCCCAAAGACTGGGCGGAGTCCAATGTATAAACTATATGAATTATAAGTAAATAACACTCCTAGGAACATTACATGTGTTAGTTATGATCGCTATTACAATCACTATCACTATTACGTCGCCACACTCGAATGCTCCGAGTGGGTAAGAGATTTCACGAGCCCTTCATCCAGGAAAGCCTCCAACAGCAATGAGGTTCAGTCATGTTTTGGGGTGGAATCATGTTCGGTTGACGTACGCCTCTAATTCCTATCCACGGTAACATGACTGGTCTGGTGTATAGAGACAACATCGTTACAGGATTTGCTGCCACAATGGATGAGGGCTTTACACTAGTGGACTATAATGCTCGTGCCCATCGAGCTAGGTGGTCAATCAGTTCCTTCAGATGCATGCCATACAGAGAATGGAGTGGCCTACCTATTCTGCGGACATGAACTGTAATGAACATGCCTGGAAAGAGACCAAGAGGGCAATTTCGCACCGTCACAATCCTCCAACAAACAAAGAGCAACTGATTGAAGCTGCTTTCCAAGAGTGGGGGAATCTGCCCCAAACCACGTTGTATTCATTGGTGCTCAGTATGCCTCGTCATCTGCAAGCATGGATTAGAGCTGGTGGTGGCCATACATGGTATTGATATGCCCCAACATGAAAAGGACGGTTGTGTGCTCAGTTCCACATTATCACTTTTGTTATTCGTCGTGTGTTTCTGTCTCTTTTGCAAAGCAGATTGTGTGTGGTTTTTCATACACATAGCAAAATAAACAAGTTACTGAATCACAATATGCGAGACCTTTTTTGAGCATTGTATAAGTTTAGTTTGTTCAATAAGGGTTTGTGAATTATTTATGAGTATTACGATCGTGTATACAAATAAGAATAACACAATATAATAAATAAAATAAATTTAGAGCATGCACTTGAATTCTATTATGCATAAGTTTACATATCTCAGCGGAGCCTTGGTCGTACAGTTGTTACGCTTTAGCCTGCCTACTCCCGCCGGGCTCATTGTGATCATAACTAATACGTGTAATTTTTCAAGGAGTTCATTTACTTATTACTCATATTTTATATACATTGCACCCGGCACAGTCAATGGACAAATTCATGTTGACCGACTGAAGAGTTACAACTGACAGTTTTTGTATAGGCAACACTGAAACAATGGCTTCAACAGTTCACAAACAAGATGCATTATTTAATAAGAAGTTTCGTGACGAACTAAAGAGCCTACTTTTCTTAAAATTTAAGATTCATGCCAATAATTAATCTATATGGATCTATCTAGAATAATGACGAAATTAAGTTGGTAATATCGAAATTTCTAATTACTGTCGAACAAAGTATTATGTGCACTCGAGTTTGAAGGTTGTTTGTGAAGTAACCAATACACCTACATAAAATCCAATAACATCATCATTTTCGTCGTTCTATTGCACGTTGGTTCATGTAGGTTTGGAATTTTTAATTTATATTTTAATATTTTTTGTCGCAGTTGGAGCACAAAAAGTGCACGTTTTTAAGCGTGTTTCAACCATGCGTCACATTTAAGAATTATTATCTCAAAATCCCGTCATCAGATCGAATCCAAATTTTAACACAATATACATTGGAATGTTTTATAACTGGATTATTAATTTCAAAATTTTGCGTGTCCAAGAAAAAACGTTGTTATCATTTTTGTAAGGTAACTTTTTCTCGGCTCGGGGTGCTTGGAAAATGTAGTTCTTGGTTGCGATGTAATCCTTATACATCAAAATGTTAAGCTGTATGACTGTGAAATACGTAAATTAACTCACTTATTTTATATCGGTTTGTATTTGTAGGCGGAAATAACACATGATGGTTCACCAGCTACCCGCTCCCAGAAAAGCTGTACAGCGTTGCCGAAATGGAGCCCAACACGCATCACGGCGTGCCTCGCTCGGAAGCTTCGAGCATAAATACAATAGAGTGCGCATTGCCACACTGCGCCTGTACTGTGACGTGAAACCAACATCTGGATCAGCTGACTAAAGGGAAAACAGAGAAACTCGTAATGGAAGGTGATAGGAGTTGGTGGGGAAATGATTTTTAATGAGGGTTTAAACACACATTTTCGTAATTTATACGACATTGGGAAAAGCATCGCATGTTTCTTTACGTACCGGAAGGTAGCAAAGATTAATGATAGAGTGTACTGTCACTCGTCCTGCTAGAAGGACCTTCCGGAAGTACTTTTGTACACAGCGGCGCGTCCTTACAGCAGGACTTTGGACCCTTATGGCAAATGTTTGAACTGGCCTTCCAGCAGGACGCGTCCTTCCAGCAGTACTTTGGGTAATCGAAGCGTAATAATACTGAAGATCTGGTATTGGGCAAACAATAAAAGTCTGTAAATATTCTAAAACAGTGTAGGCCTAATATGACTCATATTGACTAATACAATAACTGTCTCGTAATCATTTATTGACTGTAAAATGTATTAACGTATGAAGTATAAACGTGTATTCTTACAGTACAGAGACTATATAAATGTATGAGAAGTATAAAAAAGTTGTAAAAATTTTAAGATCTAAAATAGGCTATATAAAAATGTATTAAAATTGGGATTTATTTCCCTACAACTTTAGCCATTTTAAAGAAGTAATATCTAAAATTAAACATCTAAAATAAATAAATAAATAAATGAAAAAATATTCGATTTCTTTTCGACTGTAGTCATTTCAGTACACATCTACGTAAGTACCATGGCATTTAGAGTGTGTTTCTATCTCCCATAATTTTTATAATGGCACCCCGGGGCGTTAACGAACAGCTGATTCCTCACCTCAAGTTAAAACGCAATGAGAGTGAAACGCGAATTATGATCCGCATCATCCTGGCTTGTTATTGGCTGGCAATTATTACCAGCCATTGGCTGCCCGCGGGTTTGTTTACAATTATCACCAACATGGTGGCGAGAGGAATAGATTTCTACATCAATTAAATTGCTAGAAATCTATTCCAGTTCATGACAGTATCAAGTGCAAATCACTTATTGATGAGGAATTGTATGAGCGTTAATATTTAAATTGAAGCGTGACACTGTTCATCAAAATTTGTGAAAATAAAAGTACAAATCAACACTCTTGCCAATCAACTGAAAGTTTCTACTACTTTGGATGTAATGGATGTAAATCAATTGGCTGTCGTTTCCACCAGTTTTATTCATCAGTTCGAAATACATTCAGTACAATAACCTTTTGTGCACTATAAAACTACATTATAGACCATTGCATATTGATGTTGCTGTCTGCTTATATTTACCAATTTCATGACATGTAATTTGTAGGTTATGCCTAATAAGGCATATAATTGAAGTGGCCGTTTGTAATGTGAAGTCCTTACTGTATTTATGTACAAATATTATGGTTTAACTAATGAAGCAAGGATTAAAAGTGCAGTTTGCACTGCCACCCTATTTTTGTTTAAATATTGATATGTAGTTTCTCAGTCTGGTAACTTCTTGGATTTGCTTGAGATAGATTTATAGTAATATACTACCTTATTAACCTGCAGGCTGAGTTTTTTTAAACATGCCCAGGTGCATACAGTAGCACAAGACCTACTGCAGGCTATGTCGATCCTAAATGTAGGCCTATTATAGTGCTCATGTCAAAGGTCGTACTAAAGTTTTAACTATTGAGACTTGATTTGCATCGAAGATAATTTCAGCTGAGTCTGGCAAGGCTTCATAAACTTGGGCGTGACTTCACATTTTCATTTTTCCTATACAGCTTTTGATACCAACCACTTAAATCACAGTATTTCAAGATTTGCTCTCATTAAACATCACCAACACTTTTTTTTTATCCCCCTGGTGGTGGGCTGTATTGGAGTCTACAGAAAATAAAGTTGAGAAATAAAAATACATCTTAGGTTTCCATGACACAGTTGCATTTTATCCTACTATATCTCCTAATTCCTCATGCTGCATAAATAAACATGACAGATTACAGCATTAGCAATGATGACAGTAATTTATGAATTGTTAAAATATTTTTAAAAGATGCATAGAAAGAGGCTTGATAAATCCTGTATCATCAAACCATTTAAACATTCCCACAGAGCTCTAATCAGAAGCTCATTTTATGTGCAACAGGTATGTAAAATAAACCTCCCTCCCAATAACTTGTAGGCCTAACCTGAACATAATCCATGTTAAGAGCTGTTTTTTGGTTCACAGGAAAACCTACCATTTAAAATCTTGCACATACCGGTAGGCTACTAATCATATTAAGGAGCAATTAACTAGGGTAATTTTAAAAATCATGGCTATCAACTACTGATTTAAATATTCCAGACATCTTCATAACTCCACTTTTACTGACAGCATGTAAGTCCTTACTACTGTCTTTCAAGCCATTGACCAGTTGTTTATGTCATGAGGAACCATTTTAGTCATTCTTCTCTATGTGAAATACAGTTGATGACAACTGCCTGGAAGACTCAGGTGTTTTTTCTTGTGTCGCTTCTCTGGTTGCCTATGACACTTCCTAATTATTAACAGAATGTTTCATTGAATTGTTGTATCCAATTGACCAACTGGTAATATATTATGGTTTGCTTTAATATTCCTATTATGCACTTTTAGATCTCATATATTAATGAAATATACAACAACATAGGCTGAAATGTTGAACCAATCTCCCATTCCCTAACACTCCCAACTAATGGGACATAAGCTACCTAGTGGTTGGTCTCAAAATGCTTCCATCTACATGTACCATACTAGGTCTAGTAGTACCATAGGTATTGTGACTGTTTCTCCAACTCCGTCAAGGAAACTAATTCTGAACTA
The DNA here is from genome assembly GCA_946902985.2 of Meconema thalassinum. Classification (NCBI taxonomy): domain Eukaryota; kingdom Metazoa; phylum Arthropoda; class Insecta; order Orthoptera; family Tettigoniidae; genus Meconema; species Meconema thalassinum. Next base: position 201,324,712 of record OX336395.1, read on the forward strand.
AGATCTGGAATGGGGTACACTGTCCCTCGAGGGCAATCAAGGACAACTTGAATCATTCAAGTGATTTTTCTATTTCATTTTACCAACTAACCAGGTGCCTGGAAATGCTAGTGAAGGAGGCACCTAAGTAGGCTAGCCTACTGGTATTCACCATTCAGAGAACATTCTCAGTGACTTGTCTATGCATAGGCCTATGACACAATTTTCAGAAATTGATACAGTAGTCACAGAACACTAATGGTGCCCAGTACTCGCAGCTTAGCATAGGACGGAGTTGATTCCAGCCACTTATTAACTTATGATCTGTCAACGGGTTTTCAAACAAATTGAGCACACACCCAAGTACAGGGGTCTTGACCATGATGTTCCAAGCCTCTAAATGAAACACTCCTCTTTAAGACTTTCTGGTCTTGCATCCATGGTCGATCAACATTCTCCTGATCTGTGTTCTCAAGTTTCTGATGGTTATGGACATTATTTTTATCCTGATAACTTCATATTTTAAGGGGTTGGGGTACATGCCCTATTCTTAATTAGTTCAGCATAAGATCATTGAATCCCCTTAAGAAAAATAGGGAACATCCATGTGTTATTTGACCATAGGAAAGGGAGAATTTAAAAAACTGAACCTCTAGGGACATTGATGCAGATGACTCCGAGTAAGTAGGCTAGATCAAAATGAACATTTTTCAGCGTTGCCTTAATAAAGGTTGATAACTTTCTACCGTTCAACATGAATAGGCCTATATTGGATGGGAAATATTTTTATTATTTTCAGAGATTACAAGGATGACTTGTTGATGTATCGTTATTTTGTTAAGCGAACATAAGTTCCAAGTCCATATCGTGTTGGAACCCATATTTCAGTGCTGCCTTAGTAAACGAAATATTCAATGTCTTTCAGTCGGTCAACACGGTTGCACTTAATGGTAATGAGAATGAGCATTATTCCAAAAAACAGAAAAAAAAACTGTAGGCTACATGCAGACCTAACATGTCAAATCAATCATGCCTACAAGACAACAAAAATGCTCTATGAAAAACTATTAAAACCCCATAATGGTAGTCAAAAATAATCTCAAACCATCGCCACTATATCGCGAAGGTGCAGAAAAATCTTACTATAGTACAGCTATTCGTAGTAGTTGCTACTGAGTGATAGGCCCCCGAAATATAACTATTTATCTTAATGTCTACAAGATAACGAGATTGCCAAAAAAACACAAATCTATAGAAGGCAACACTAAAAATGGCGGAACTCGTGTAGTATACGTTGCCCGGCGCCATTAAAATCCGAAAAATTTTCTATAGAAATGGCCAATGTTACTAATATACAGCAGTTGAATATTTCATCGCTAGAGAGTGTTACTGTATTTTTTCAGAGTGCCAACATTATTGTTTCCAGACCAATATTTTCATCCAGCCCAATGGTTTTCGTCTAGGCCAATAAAGGTTAGGTAGCGAGGCTAATAGATAACACCCCTGGTTTTTGTCACGCACAGTGGGGATGTCACGCATCAATAATCTTTAACCAGGCCAATGATTTAGGCTGTGTTTCTATCTCCCAAAATTTTAATAATGGCACCCCGTCGTGTTCGTTAAGCCGCCATTTTGGACACGATGACGGCCTAGGGTGGGGGCTTAACGAAGCCCTGAGAATCAAAACGATCTAAAATTTTTCCGAGCATGGTCTCCAATCAAAACGTCCCTGATTGGCTGAGCACTTATTGGGTCCTTCCCGCCACACAGCCGCAATCAAATCCGCCATTAACCTCAATTTAACATAACCTAAGTTACTTAAATTACAAATATTAATAATGTTGGTGAAGGGTGGGTGACTTGTGGATTAGATAAGCCATTTTTAGTGTTGCCTTCTATAGATTTGTGGTTTTTTGGCAATCTCGTTATCTTGTAGACATTAAGATAAATAGTTATATTTCGGGGGCCTATCACTCAGTAGCGATTTATCACAACAGTAGCAACTATTACGAATAGCTGTACTATAGTAAGATTTTTCTGCACCTTCGCGAAATAGTGGCGGTGGTTTGAGATTATTTTTGACTACCATTATGGGGTTTTAATAGTTTTACATAGAGCATTTTTGTTGTCTTGTAGGCATGATTGATTTGACATGTTAGGTCTGCATGTAGCCTACAGTTTTTTTTCCTGGTTTTTGGAATAATGCTCATTCTCACTACCATTAAGTGCAACCGTGTTGACCGACTGAAAGACATTGAATATTTCGTTTACTAAGGCAGCACTGAAATATGGGTTGCAACACGATATGGACTTGGAACTTATGTTCACTTAACAAAATAACGATACATCAACAAGCCATCCTTGTAATCTCTGCAAATAATAAAAATATTTCCCATCCAATATAGGCCTATTCATGTTGAACGGTAGAAAGTTATCAACCTTTATTAAGGCAACACTGAAAAATGTTCATTTTGATCTAGCCTACTTACTCGGAGTCATCTGCATCAATGTCCCTAGAGGTTCAGTTTTTTAAATTCTCCCTTTCCTATGGTCAAATAACACATGGATGTTCCCTATTTTTCTTAAGGGAATTCAATGATCTTATGCTGAACTAATTAAGAATAGGGCATGTACCCCAACCCCTTAGGTATCCGAGGCCTAGGGAGTCTCTTCCTTTCCCGCCTTAATTGGCCCTTGTCTCATCTTTTCTGATACCCTCCTTTTGCGAGGGGTCAGCCTTCTTTTTCTCTTCCTTTTACCTCCTGCCTTGTGCTCTAGGCCCTTAAGGAGGCAGGGTGTATGTAGCCCCACCACTTCTGGTGCACCCTAGATAATGCTACACCCTCAGGGGCTCACGGCTGGTGAGTTCGGGAGTTGGCGACCCCGAGGGATTCCTGAGCTGGGTCCGTTTTCCCCTTTGGGACGGACCCTCTCCTCTTTCACTTTCCTATATGCCTTTCATGGCTCTCCTTCCTTCCAAGTCCCTCAATCCGACTTCTCCGAGGGTTGAGGGCATTTCTTTTCCTTCCGTCCTTTTATTTGCCTTATTCTCCTTTAGTTTTCCATTTCTTCTTCTGGTATGTAGGTTAGTCGTTAGTTTTAGTTTTAAGTTCGCTTTTCATTTTCATCTTCACGATCACCCAAACCATCAGGGGCCGATAACCTAGATGTTAGGCCCCTTAAAACAACAATTATCATCATCATCATCATCATCATCATCATCAACCAACCCCTTAAAATATGAAGTTATCAGGATAAAAATAATGTCCATAACCATCAGAAACTTGAGAACACAGATCAGGAGAATGTTGATCGACCACAGATGCAAGACCAGAAAGTCTTAAAGAGGAGTGTTTCATTTAGAGGCTTGGAACATCATGGTCAAGACCCCTGTACTTGGGTGTGTGCTCAATTTGTTTGAAAACCCGTTGACAGATCATAAGTTAATCTGTGGCTGGAATCCACTCCGTCCTATGCTAAGCTGCGAGTACTGGGCACCATTAGTGTTCTGTGACTACTGTATCAATTTCTGAAAATTGTGTCATAGGCCTATGCATAGACAAGTCACTGAGAATGTTCTCTGAATGGTGAATACCAGTAGGCTAGCCTACTTAGGTGCCTCCTTCACTATCATTTCCAGGCACCTGGTTAGTTGGTAAAATGAAATAGAAAAATCACTTGAATGATTCAAGTTGTCCTTGATTGCCCTTGAGGGACAGTGTACCCCATTCCAGATCTTAGTTCAGAATTAGTTTCCTTGACGGAGTTGGAGAAACAGTCACAATACTACTAGACCTAGTACGGTACATGTAGATGGAAGCAACCACTAGGTAGCTCATGTCCCATTAGTTGGGAGTGTTAGGGAATGGGAGATTGGTTCAACATTTCAGCCTATGTTGTTGTATATTTCATTAATATATGAGATCTAAAAGTGTATCATAGGAATATTAAAGCAAGCCATAATATATTACCAGTTGGTCAATTGGATACAACAATTCAATGAAACATTCTGTTAATAATTAGGAAGTGTCGTAGGCAACCAGAGAAGCGACACAAGAAAAAACACCTGAGTCTTCCAGGCAGTTGTCATCAACTGTATTTCACATAGGGAAGAATGACTAAAATGGTTCCTCATGACATAAACAACTGGTCAATGGCTTGAAAGACAGTATTAAGGACTTACATGCTGTCAGTAAAAGTGGAGTTAAGAAAGATGTCTGGAATATTTAAATCAGTAGTTGATAGCCATGATTTTTAAAATTACCCTAGTTAATTGCTCCTTAATATGATTAGTAGCCTACCGGTATGTGCAAGATTTTAAATGGTAGGTTTTCCTGTGAACCAAAAAACAGCTCTTAACATGGATTATGTTCAGGTTAGGCCTACAAGTTATTGGGAGGGAGGTTTATTTTACATACCTGTTGCACATAAAATGAGCTTCTGATTAGAGCTCTGTGGGAATGTTTAAATGGTTTGATGATACAGGATTTATCAAGCCTCTTTCTATGCATCTTTTAAAAACATTTTAACAATTCATAAATTACTGTCATCATTGCTAATGCTGTAATCTGTCATGTTTATTTATGCAGCATGAGGAATTAGGAAACATTGGTAGGATTGATATATTGAGTGGAGATATAGTAGGATAAAATGCAACTGTGTCATGGAAACCTAAGATGTATTTTTATTTCTCAACTTTATTTTCTGTAGACTCCAATACAGCCCACCACCAGGGGGATAAAAAAAAAGTGTTGGTGATGTTTAATGAGAGCAAATCTTGAAATACTGTGATTTAAGTGGTTGGTATCAAAAGCTGTATAGGAAAAATGAAAATGTGAAGTCACGCCCAAGTTTATGAAGCCTTGCCAGACTCAGCTGAAATTATCTTCGATGCAAATCAAGTCTCAATAGTTAAAACTTTAGTACGACCTTTGACATGAGCACTATAATAGGCCTACATTTAGGATCGACATAGCCTGCAGTAGGTCTTGTGCTACTGTATGCACCTGGGCATGTTTAAAAAAAAAAACTCAGCCTGCAGGTTAAAAAGGTAGTATATGACTATTCAGAATAGGGCCATTAGAAACATATTTAACCTTCCTTACTGCACTCCAGTAAAAGATCTGTACATCAAAAGTAAAATTCTACCCCTCAGCATAAGTGCAGAACTCCGAGCAGCTATGCTAATATACAAGATTAAACACAACACAATACTCTATAGCTCTCCCTACATCTTGAACTCAGACAATCATTCTTATGGAACTAGGCATGCGAAGGACGTAGCTTTATATATCATTCACTCTTCTAAATATGGTAGAAATAGTTTCAAGTTCTCTGCATCACAGTCATATAATAAACTTCCTGATGAAGTAAAAAGTGCACCAACTTTGTCGGTATTTAAGAGGAAAACTATGGAAGTATTGTGGGAAAAATTCGATGCATCTTAATACATCAAATAAGTTAAGTTATGTATAAGATTAAAAATCCTAAGTGCTTATCATTTTAAGGGACCTTGGTCTAAACAATCTTAGATATGGTATCAACCTTATAATAGGCCTATGTCCTTATTCATCAATTTGTGTTACCTTCAGAATTTTCTTCCTTGGTGTGTAAACACACATATTACTGTACAATTCCTCTGTACGAGCCTATGGCTCTTTGGAATTAATTGAATAAAATATCTATCTATACTATAAATCTATCTCAAGCAAATCCAAGAAGTTACCAGACTGAGAAACTACATATCAATATTTAAACAAAAAAAGGGTGGCAGTGCAAACTGCACTTTTAATCCTTGCTCCATTAGTTAAACCATAATATTTGTACATAAATACAGTAAGGACTTTTACAAACGGCCACTTAAATTATATGCCTTATTAGGCATAACCTACAAATTACATGTCATGAAATTGGTAAATATAAGCAGACAGCAACATCAATATGCAATGGTCTATAATGTAGTTTTATAGTGCACAAAAGGTTATTGTACTGAATGTATTTCGAACTGATGAATAAAACTGGTGGAAACGATAGCCAATTGATTTACATCCATTACATCCAAAGTAGTAGAAACTTTCAGTTGATTGGCAAGAGTGTTGATTTGTACTTTTATTTTCACAAATTTTGATGAACAGTGTCACGCTTCAATTTAAATATATATGCACATACAATTCCTCATCAATAAGTGATTTGCACTTGATACTGTCATGAACTGGAATAGATTTCTAGCAATTTAATTGATGTAGAAATCTATTCCTCTCGCCACCATTTATTTTTATTTATTATCTCATAAGGGGCACCTGAGCCGAGGCTCGTGATAGTGCAGTACATCAAGGTAACAATGGTATTTTAGAAATTACATGTAAGTTACATTGTTGAATCCATTAAGAATTTAAACAGTTCTTTCCTGAAAGTTCTCAGTGAGGAGATATTTTTCAGGCCATCAGGCAGTCTATTATATATAGATGATGAGTAATGCCATAGTGAATTATTTCCAAACCTGCTGGTATTTATTACATTATAGTGGATATTGCTTGCATTTCTGGTGATGTGTGAGTGAGTATCTGAATTGGTTGTGAGTATGATATTTGAATTGGTTATTTTATGTTTAATTTTATATATCATTATTACTGAGGCTCTTTGACGGAGACAATTTAGTGATAGGACATTACACTGTTGGTATAATTGAATTGTAGGTGTTAAAATGGGAAGATTGAAAAGTATTTTCAAAGCCCTTTTATGTAATACACACATCAAAAAAAGTTTTGCATCACCTCGGTTCCAAGAGTTCCGGAACCTTTAAATACAAAGGGAATAGAGATCAACACAAACAACATTTCAGCTCGTTTTATTGCTCATGAGACCCACACATTGCATGTTGTACCATCATACAGCTAGACTTTCAGCATTTGTGGTCCAGATTGCAGTACACACCACTACCTCTAATACCCAGTAGCACGTCCTCTTGCATTGATGCATGCCTGTATTCGTCGTGGCATACTATCCACAAGTTCATCAAGACACTGTTGGTCCAAATTGTCCCACTCCTCAACGACAATTCGGCGTAAATCTCTCAGAGTGGTTGGTGGGTCAAGACGTCCATAAACAGCCCTTTTCAACATATCCCAGGCATGTTCGATAGGGTTCATGTCTGGCGAACATGCTGGCCACTGTAGTCGAGCGATGTCGTTATCTTGAAGGAACGCATTCACAAGATGTGCACGATGAGGTCGAGAATTGTCGTCCATGAAGACAAATGCCTCTCCAATATTCTGCCGATATGGTTGCACTATGGGTCGGAGGATGTCATTCAGGTATCGTAAAGCCGTTTCGGAGCCTTCCATGACCACCAGTGGCGTACGTCGGCCCCACATAATGCCACCCCAAAACATCAGGGAACCACCACCTTGCTGCACTCGCTGGACAGTGTGTCTAAGACGTTCAGCCTGACCAGGGTGCCTCCAAACACGTCTCCGACGATTGTCTGGTTGAAGGCATATGCGACACTCATCGGTGAAGAGAACGCGATGCCAATTCCGTGGGGTCCATTCAGCATGTTGTTGGGCCCAACTGTACCGCGCTGCATGGTGTCGGGGTTGCAAAGCTGGACCTCGCCATGGACGTCGGGAGTGAAGTTGCGCATCATGCAGCCTATTGCGCACAGTTTGAGTTGAAACACGACGTCCTGTGGCTGAACGAAACGCATTATTCAACATGGTGGCATTGCTGTCAGGGTTCCTCCGAGCGGCAATCCGTAAGTAGCGGTCATCCACTACAGTAGTAGCCCTTGGGCGGCCTGAGCGAGGCCTGTCATCGACAGTTCCTGTATCTCTGTACCTCCTCCATGTCCGAACAACATCGCTTTGGTTCACTCTGAGACGCCTGGAAACTTCCCTTGTTGAGAGCCCTTCTTGACACAAAGTAACAATGCGGACGCGATCGAACTGCGGTATTGACCTTCTAGGCATGGTAGAACTACAGACAACATGAGCAGCGTACCTTCGTCCTGGTGGAATGACTGGAACTGATCGGCTGTCGTACCCCCTCCGTCTAATAGGCCCTGCTCATGCATGGTTGTTTACATCTTTGAGCAGTTTTAGTGACATCTATGAACAGTCAAAGGGACTGTATCTTGGATACAATATACACAGTCAACGTCTATATGCCGGAGATCTGGGAACCGAGGTGATGCAAAACTTTTTTTGATGTGTGTATATTAATTTTATTGAATAATCCTTTGCTGCAACAGGCCCAAATGTGAATCATGTATGCAATGTGACTTTCAATAAGTGCGTGATATATAGACTTCAGTAGTGCTCGAGAAACTTTGTATTTTACTCGGCTTAGAACTCCTATAGCTGGAATTATTTTTCCACCAATAGCTTTGACATGATCATCCCATGAGAGTAGCTCATCAATGACTAATCCCAAAAATTTGGTAGATTTAACTCGGGGTAGACATTGGTCGTGGAAGAATAATTGCATGTCCAAAGGTAGGTTGTAGGAAGGCTTGTGAAAGACGATATAGTTAGTTTTACTTAAGTTAACTGTTAGACGGTTTTCATGCATCCATGATAGAATCAGATGTGCATCTTCCTGCATTTTCTGTTCGAGTTCATGGACAGACTTTCCAACATAGAATACATTGGTATCATCAGCAAATAGGGATATTTTACCGTTTAAATTTAGTCTACCAATGTCGTTGATAAATATTAAAAATAATATTGGGCCTAAAACAGATCCCTGTGGCACCCCAATAGTAATAGCTTGGCAACTACTCTCAGCATTCATGCAACTAACAAATTGTTCCCTGTCTTTAAGGTAATCTACAAACCAGTGAAGTGCAGTTCCTCTCACACCAGCTGATTCTAATTTATGAATCAGTAGAGAGTGATCCACAGTGTCGAAAGCCTTTTTTAAATCTATAAATAAACCTGAAGCAAGCAATCCTGAATCTAGAGCCTCTTGAAGTCTAACAATAATATCTTCCACTGCATTGTTTGTGCTAGAGTTGGGAATGAATCCATACTGATGCTTATAGAAATAATGGTTACGAAGAAGAAATTTTAGTAGCCGGTCCTTCACTACCTTTTCTAATATTTTAGAAATAACAGGAAGTATTGAGATAGGTCTATAATTATTAACATCATGTTTATCTGATCCCTTATAGATTGGTACTACTCGGGCCACTTTTAATTTCTTAGGAATTTTCCCTTCGCTCAAGGATTTATTTATTAATTTTGTGATATACGGTACTAACTGATGAAACAGGGTCTTAATTATGTTATTATTTAAGCCAGAAACATCCAAACTACTACTTTTTTTAAGATCATTAATTATTCGTGAGACTTCAATTTCATCTGTGGGCTCAAGAAAAATAGAGTTGACAGGTCCTGTTACTGATTTGGTGGAATCGTTGATAGGAATTTTATCGGCAAGTGACTTACCAATACTTGTGAAATGTTCATTAAAAATTGTACAGACTTCAGTTGGACTTGTAACCAAATTACCATTTACTTCCAGGTTAATATTACTATTATTATTGGCTTTGGTATCTGTAGATAATATTTCATTGATAATTTTCCAGTGATTATTTGTGTTGTTTAATCTATTCAAAAAATATGCATTTTCTAGTTCTCTTCTCATTTTTGTTACTTTCTTACAGTGTGCATTATAGTCTGCAATTAGCTCCTTTGACTAATACTCACATCCAGATCTTACTCTGATTTGCTGCCTTTTTAGTTTACTATATAACCTGTTCTTTTGATCAATTAGCTTTAAAAAATCTGGAGTTACCCATGGACAAGATGGCCTTAATCTTCCACTTGTATTATGACTCGATCTTAGGTCCCTAGTCTCACTGTTGACGTTTTCCAAATAACAGATCAATTTGTCCACTATTATTTCACAGCTATCATCATCCTTGATCTCTAATGGATTAACAGACATAAAATAATCCATGGCTTGTAAATTCCATCTTTGCATTTGCTTATGCCTTTTATGAACTTGAGCAGTACCAGTAATAGGAATTTCAAAGTCGCATACTAAAAGGTTGTGGTCACTAAAATCACTGAATACATTATACAGGTTGCAACAATACTGTTTGTTAATATAGATATGATCTATCAAGGTAGCACTATCAGTTGTAACTCTGGTCGGATATATTGTATTACATGCATTCTGGTTGAAACAAACACATAATTTACCATGTTGGTGATAATTGTAAACAACCCCGCGGGCAGCCAATGGCTGGTAATAATTGCCAGCCAATAACAAGCCAGGATGATGCGGATCATAATTCGCGTTTCACTCTCATTGCGTTCTAACTTGAGGTGAGGAATCAGCTGTTCGTTAACGCCACGGGGTGCCATTATTAAAATTTTGGGAGATAGTACAATCAGTAAGTTGGCAGCATTACGTAATCAAACATGGCGACGTACTTTTTGATAAGTTTATTACTTGAAAGTTAATGTTGACAATTTCCATTTTTGGAAGTGTTTACGCGGTGTTTGTTAATCGTAAATGGCTTTAATAACGTGGCAGAGTAAATACAAACCATTTTCCGAGTGCTACTAAGTAAAATAACGCACTTTCGAAACGGGCAACGTGTACTACAGGAGAGCCAAAATGGCTTATCTAATCCACAAGTCACCCACCCTTCACCAACATTATTAATATTTGTAATTTAAGTAACTTAGGTTATGTTAAATTGAGGTTAATGGCGGATTTGATTGCGGCTGTGTGGCGGGAAGGACCCAATAAGAGCTCAGCCAATCAGGGACGTTTTGATTGGAGACCATGCTCGGAATTTTTTTAGATCGTTTTGATTCTCAGGGCTTCGTTAAGCCCCCACCCTAGGCCGTCATCGTGTCCAAAATGGTGGCTTAACGAACACGACGGGGTGCCATTATTAAAATTTTGGGAGATAGAAACACAGCCTTAGTGGTATCATAATTGCTAGCAAATAACGAGCGACTACATGCATTTCCGCTGTTTGGAGCATCGAAATAGGTAGCAAAAACATAAACACGGTCACTCTTACGTATAATCGCCGCCATTACTGAACGGTCAGAGCTACCAACTTAAGACTTGCATGCGCTGATTCGTTACATTTCCCTCTTTATAATGGAAAAAAGAACGGTCTTCCCAGCAGGACGCTTCGTCCTCATATTGTAACGTTATTTAATTTTCTCCACGTTGAGCGTAACAAGTGTAGCAGATTTGCTAGCCCACACGTTGAACGACAAGTGTAATGTTTTGACTGCCACTAACTGTTGGGAGATAAATGTAACTGTTTACCTTTGCCTAAGCTATGTTGTTTTAATGGGCGCCAAGACCTCAACGCAATGTTGAAATCTAAATTTGTATTTAACAACGTCTAGCTCTGGCAGAACACCTTCAAGACTCTATTCACTCAGATCGTGGTATGATTTGATCATTAACCCAACAAACAATTGTATCAGGAGAAGGAATTGGTCTATATCTAATGCTACCTACTGAAAGCAATGATTGCATTGTAAAAGAAATGAATTTATTATATGATACAAGTATAGCAACATTAATAATAATAATAAGTTTAAAATTTAAATTGGAGCGTTGCGATTTTAATATTACCGATAGAAAATTACGTGAAAACGGAGTCTGATAAATTGATTTTACTCTTATTTCCAAGCTATGAAGTTACTGAAATATGAAATATAAAACAAAGAGAAATGAGAGATTGCGTATTTCTGCGTCATTCGCGCTTACCACTGGAAATGGCCGTAGCCTTTCCCTCGTACTGGATGATGCTGTGAGCTTCCCACAGTCTCCTGGACGTCGCCATCTCCGTCGATATTTGATGATATTCTTGTAGATTTGGTGACTTTATGGTCCTAACAACGGAGCCATACCCTCGTACAACCAAACTGGTTAAGTTTTAAACAGATAGTTCTCCACTCCACGGAACATCGGAGCGACTCCCGCGTGCAACCGAACTAGTCAAGTCTTTCACAGATTGTCCCCCACTCCACGGAACATCGGAGCGACTCCCGCGTATAACCATACTCGGCAAGTTCTACACAGATTGTCCTCGTTTCACGGCGCGTCGAACGATATATCCACACGTCGCATCCCCACTCCAGTCCCAACTTCCAGCTTACGTGGTCTCCACTGATTGGCTGAGCAGCCCGCTACTTCCCCTCCTCTGGCTCATTACACACGGCGCGCGAGAGGGAGAAGTCGTTTTCCGTTCCATATATCCGCCTTTCCTTGACGCTGTGACCCAGGATTGCGTCATGCTTTCCGGCAAGATTAAGCCTGTATTTGAAATCCCCGTGACTCATCTCTCTCAAATACCCTAACTGACGAAACTCCGTAAAATTCCGTAATCACATAATTTTCTATGATATTGTCGTTCGTAATAATTTGCTTGATAGCGTTTTCTAAGACATAGAAAACCTATCTGTATGCTTATAATTTTTATAAAATGCTCCGAAAATATCTTAATAATAATTATAATAAATTAATAATAATAATAAATTAGAAGGAACAGCCAGGAAATATTAAATGTCAAAGTATTGAGAAGTGCGAACATTGACTCGGATCATTATCTTTCTTTGATCAAAACCAATTTCATCCCTCTTAAAACAAGCAGAGGAATCCATTGCATCAAGTCGCGAATTCCAAGGTTCAATCCATCTAAGCTGAGAGACAGTGATGACTTCACCAAGACCCTAGCTAAGAACAAGGAAAAGAAGGACTGGCCCCAACTACAGAAGGCACTAGTAGATGCGGCGACAATAACTATCCCGGCAGTCAGAAAGAATAAACATCCGTGGTGGACAGCTACATGTGACAAGGCAATAGAAGCGAGAAAACAAGCATGGCTGAAATGGAACCGTAATAAAAGTGTGGACAATCATGATAATTTCTTAGAAATTCGGAAAACTACTGCCAAAATTATCAGAACAAGCAAGAGGCAGCATAATAAGGGTATCATTGACCAGGCAGAGAGGGATTTCCAGCGGAACAACACTAGAGACTTCTACCAGGCTTTTAAATCACAAATAACACCCTATTCAGCTCCTACACTTCACCTTAGGGGAGCTGACGGAGATCTGAAACTGAACAATGAGGAGTGCACCACAGCCTTAGCAGAGTATTTCAGCGACCTTCTTAACTCCGAGGAACCCATGGAAAAGCTACCTTTTGAACCCAAGAACGTTGCTAAGCCACACTCTTTCCCTCCAACAAAGGAAGAGATCCAGAAAGTCATTTCCGAATTAAAGTCCAATAAAGCAGCAGGCGAAGATGGGATCATTGCAGAGCTCTGGAAGTATGCTGACGAGGAGTCGATACAGAGTATCCATGACATCATATCTAACGTCTGGTTGACAGAACAATTACCTAGTGACTGGACCTCAGCTATCATTCACCCACTACATAAAAAAGGTGACAAATCAGATCTCAACAACTACAGAGGGATTTCCCTGGTATCAGTGACATACAAGATACTCTCCAAAGTATTGCTCACAAAGTAGAGGTTCAACTGGATTCCTGCATTGGAGAGTACCAAGCTGGGTTTCGAAAGTCAAGGTCATGCACCGAACAGATTCTGAATCTCAAAACCATTCTCACGTACAAAAATCTAAGTGCCTCACCTTATGTTGCAATTTTCGTTGACTTCCAAAAGGCCTACGACTCAGTAGATAGAGAGTCACTCTTTGAGACACTGGCTGAATTGGGGCTAGATAAAAAGACCCTGAATCTAGTGAAAGCGACTCTCACTAACACCACAGTCAAAGTCAAATTCAGAGGGGAACTGTCCAAGAGCTTCGAGGTCAGAACTGGTGTTAGACAAGGGGGTGGCTTGTCTCCCATCCTCTTCAATTGCCTACTAGAAAAAGTAATTCGTGAGTGGACGAAAACTCTGAAGGATGATTCTGGATTAAGAATAGGCTACAAGAAAGACAAGTTAACAGTCCCCTGTTTAGCCTTTGCAGACGACCTTGCACTCCTAGCGTCCAGTGTGGAGGAAGCTAACCATCAACTATCCTCTCTGAACTATATAGCAGCTAAAGTAGGCTTAAAGATCTTTATCAACAAAACACAGTTTATCAGCAACATCAGAGATGCGCCCGAGTCAATCCCACTGGGGGACAAAGTAGTACAAAGGACTAACTCCTTCAAATACCTAGGAGAATGGATAACCCCAAACATCAATGAAGACCTGGCCATGAACGACAGATGCATCAAACTGGAGAGAGCCTACCACCTATGCAAGAATATGTACAAATCCAAATCCCTCTCAATGAATTTCAAACTCAGACACTACAGTGCTGTAGTGAGACCATCAGTACTATATGCCTCAGAATGCCTAAATATGGTCAGAAAAGGACAACTCCGGAAATTGGAGCTGAAGGACCGGAAGATTCTACGAAAAATCATGGGCCCTATTAAAGAGGAAGGCAAGTATAGAATCAGGCACAACAATGAACTCTATAAACAAGTGGAGAGCATTACAACAGCTATGAGGAAGAGGAGGCTGATCTTCTATGGTCATATTGTGAGAATGGATAATCAGAGGCTCACCTCCAGAATTTTCAACACTGTCTCTAGAGGGAAAGCAACTAACGCCAAGTGGTCGAAACTAGTCAGAAAAGACCTTGAACAATTGGATATTGACCCCAGTAACATCTATGACAGGAATAAATACAGGACTTTGGTCAGAACATCAGACTCTCTCCAGTCACTAACAGCAAAAGCAGTGCGTCCAGGAGTAGGTGTGAAATGGACTCAGGAGCGGAAGGACATTCACAGTGCCAGAATGAAGGAATACTGGGCTAGGAGGAAAGCTGCCAGAGATAAGAACCACGTGGTCCACAGCCGGCCCAAACGGAACTAAAAAAAAAAAAAATTAACATGAAAAATTATCTTGGCTGAACAATTTGCCGCGTAAATAATTATAGAATGGCTTCCTACTGACTTATGCCAGTGGCATAAAAACCCCTCGAAAAACACGTTACATATTCGCCTCGGATCATCGGATGATTAACCGTGACGACGGTCCATTATCCGATTATCCCAGACACGTTAATAAACCCCATCCAAAATACATATTAGATAAATGAAATCACCCTAAATTACAGATATATACACTCATAATTTTTCTTCACGAACTTTGCGTCAAAGTTTGTTGTCACTATGGATTGCACTTCGCAACCAGTCCAATGTTTTACATATAGAATAGTGTTCCACGGATATTTCCGCCTTTCAAATTTCTCTATGTTGGAAAAATAGACAAAATTAATGTGTGAGCACTATGTATTTATGATGTCATATCACACGCATTGAAGGTGTTCTGATATATTTATATCACCATAGAACTTCCTAATTTCACTGGAGGTTCCTTCCTTATTGTGAAATTAATCCCATTTATCACTGAGCACACGATCACACTATTGTGGCAGCGCCTCGAGACCATAATACTTGATCTCTCTTTATAAAAGATGAAATTAATATTGACTTCTGAAAAAAAACCCCAGTAAATGCGCATTACATATAACACCAAATATTTCTGTGCCGTAATCGCCCTGTCTTGTTAAGTTCCCGTAGACCATATTCTACTTAATACTAGTTCTCAACACAGACCAGTTCTCCTCACACAAATAACACCTTTGTACAAATTATCTTAAATTACACACTTACAAATCTTACATGGCGAGGTCGTAAACAGAAATCACGTGTGCTGATATGTATGAGTTTCATGAAGGACTGTCTCGCCTTCTGATGGCCCATCTTTTGCCTCGTGGACGCCTTAAGAAAAAATACCCTGTCCAAGCGCTCACCCTTCTCTTGGAGGCAAATGGGAATTCACCAACGCTACCAAATTCTGGCCTTGGTGTATCGAGACATTTTAGTGCTCAAGAGCATCCGACAATCCCGTCATATTTCCCTGTACCTTAAAAACTCTCATTTACTTACATACTACCCCCCTGTGTGACTTCTGATACGCCTGCCTGGAAGACCATCTCCTCCCACGCACCAAATACCACACTTACTCATTTGATAGGCTGGCTCGCCAGCTAAACATCCTCACTTTATGACACATACTTTTGGAGACTATGTATATTATACGTCCCGTATAATCTGTTTCCCTCACTATTCTCCAGCACATATGCTGTTTTACCAATACGTTTGGAAACTATAAATGGGCCCTCGTAGAGATAAAAGAACTTGGACATGACTTTCTCTAGCTTATTTGACTGTTTCGGCACACTAAGTAAGACTCTGTCTCCCGGCTCGAATAGGTCAAATTTAGTTTCTTCTTGTTGGCGAATTCTCTTTTGTGCTGACCTCGATAAATTCTGTTTCGCCAACTGGACAATGTAATCCATCCCCGGTTGCTTACCCTCATTTAATCCCAACACCCTCGCTAGTTCATTTTGTGGTCTTTTTCCGAAGTGAACTTCGTATGGCGTCAATTTCGTGCTCTCATGCTGGACAGAATTCAGCCAAGTCTCGACCTTGGGAAGATGTCCAACCCAGGCCGCATGCTTGTCATGCACTAGAGTCCGAAAAAGACGAGCCAGTTCCCTTAATGGACGCTCTGCAGAATTACCCTGAGGGTACCTTACAGAGGAATGAACGTGTGTTATACCAGCCTCCTGCATACTGGTTCTCCATTTCTTTGCAGTAAACTGTGGTCCACTGTCAGATAGTATCCTGAGAGGGATGCCAAACTCAGGTACATACTTATTAATGATCAGACGGCTACACGCTAGTCCCGTGGCTTTCTTTAACGGATATAGCTTGACATACTTACTAAAAGCGTCAATAACTATAAAAATGTACTCGTAGCCGTACTGTCCTTTAACGATCGGGCCAAATAAATCCACACACAGTAGTTCGCCGGGACTACTGGTGAGAACTGCAGATCTCTCCCCCACTAAATATTTAACTGGATATTTACTCCTTTGACAGGTGTCACACTTAGCTAAAATCCTCCTAACATCCCTTTCCATTTTACTCCAAATGAAGTCACGACCAATTTCATAGAAGACCTTGGCAGCACCAAAGTGTCCTAATTCCCTATGAATGAACCAAATTAGCTCCTCCCGCAAAGTGGCAGGAACACATATTGCCCACCGATTATTCCTACATTTCCTTGCAAGAAGCCCATCCTGCATCTTGTACGTGAACCGTCCTACTTTCACATACTCATCTTCACCTATTTCCAACCTAGCCAGTGGCTCCTTTAACTTAACGTCATCACGTTGCTCCACTAGCATATTTCTCAGTGTCTGTAACGATGCCCTGTTGCTACTGTCCACACATGCACATATTAAAATACCGTCCTCTGCTTTAACCACAGGATAATCCCTACATAAATTAGTGTCCCTCGATAGCATGTCGGCAAGAATGTTATCTTTACCTTTAATATATTTTACTGTGAATTCGTATTCCTGCAGAGCAAGAATCCACCTACTAACTCTGTTAGAACTGAGTTTACAAGTCCTCATATACAGTAATGCATGGTGATCTGTGTGGATCTCAAATTTCCCCCTTACTAAATATATATATATTTTTTTATTTATTATCTCATAAGGGGCACCTGAGCCGAGGCTCGTGATAGTGCAGTACATCAAGGTAACAATGGTATTTTAGAAATTACATGTAAGTTACATTGTTGAATCCATTAAGAATTTAAACAGTTCTTTCCTGAAAGTTCTCAGTGAGGAGATATTTTTCAGGCCATCATGCAGTCTATTATATATAGATGATGAGTAATGCCATAGTGAATTATTTCCAAACCTGCTGGTATTTATTACATTATAGTGGATATTGCTTGCATTTCTGGTGATGTGTGAGTGAGTATCTGAATTGGTTGTGAGTATGATATTTGAATTGGTTATTTTATGTTTAATTTTATATATCATTATTACTGAGGCTCTTTGACGGAGACAATTTAGTGATAGGACATTACATTGTTGGTATAATTGAATTGTAGGTGTTAACATGGGAAGATTGAAAAGTATTTTCAAAGCCCTTTTATGTAATATATTAATTTTATTGAATAATCCTTTGCTGCAACAGGCCCAAATGTGAATCATGTATGCAATGTGACTTTCAATAAGTGCGTGATATATAGACTTCAGTAGTGCTCGAGAAACTTTGTATTTTACTCGGCTTAGAACTCCTATAGCTGGAATTATTTTTCCACCAATAGCTTTGACATGATCATCCCATGAGAGTAGCTCATCAATGACTAATCCCAAAAATTTGGTAGATTTAACTCGGGGTAGACATTGGTCGTGGAAGAATAATTGCATGTCTAAAGGTAGGTTGTAGGAAGGCTTGTGAAAGACGATATAGTTAGTTTTACTTAAGTTAACTGTTAGACGGTTCTCATGCATCCATGATATAATCAGATGTGCATCTTCCTGCATTTTCTGTTCGAGTTCATGGACAGACTTTCCAACATAGAATACATTGGTATCATCAGCAAATAGGGATATCTTACCGTTTAAATTTAGTCTACCAATGTCGTTGATAAATATTAAAAATAATATTGGGCCTAAAACAGATCCCTGTGGCACCCCAATAGTAATTGCTTGGCAACTACTCTCAGCATTCATGCAACTAACAAATTGTTCCCTGTCTTTAAGGTATTCTACAAACCAGTGAAGTGCAGTTCCTCTCACACCAGCTGATTCTAATTTATGAATCAGTAGAGAGTGATCCACAGTGTCGAAAGCCTTTTTTAAATCTATAAATAAACCTGAAGCAAGCAATCCTGAATCTAGAGCCTCTTGAAGTCTAACAATAATATCTTCTACTGCATTGTTTGTGCTAGAGTTGGGAATGAATCCATACTGATGCTTATAGAAATAATGGTTACGAAGAAGAAATTTTAGTAGCCGGTCCTTCACTACCTTTTCTAATATTTTAGAAATAACAGGAAGTATTGAGATAGGTCTATAATTATTAACATCATGTTTATCTGATCCCTTATAGATTGGTACTACTCGGGCCACTTTTAACTTCTTAGGAATTTTCCCTTCGCTCAAGGATTTATTTATTAATTTTGTGATATACGGTACTAACTGATGAAACAGGGTCTTAATTATGTTATTATTTAAGCCAGAAACATCCAAACTACTACTTTTTTTAAGATCATTAATTATTCGTGAGACTTCAATTTCATCTGTGGGCTCAAGAAAAATAGAGTTGACAGGTCCTGTTACTGATTTGGTGCAATTGTTGATAGGAATTTTATCGGCAAGTGACTTACCGATACTTGTGAAATGATCATTAAAAATTGTACAGACTTCAGTTGGATTTGTAACCAAATTACCATTTACTTCCAGGTTAATATTACTATTATTATTGGCTTTGGTATCTGTAGATAATATTTCATTGATAATTTTCCAGTGATTATTTGTGTTGTTCAATCTATTCAAAAAATATGCATTTTCTAGTTCTCTTCTCATTTTTGTTACTTTCTTACAGTGTGCATTATAGTCTGCAATTAGCTCCTTTGACTGATACTCACATCCAGATCTTACTCTGATTTGCTGCCTTTTTAGTTTACTATATAACCTGTTCTTTTGATCAATTAGTTTTAAAAAATCTGGAGTTACCCATGGACAAGATGGCCTTAATCTTCCACTTGTATTATGACTCGATCTTAGGTCCCTAGTCTCACTGTTGACGTTTTCCAAATAATATATCAATTTGTCCACTATTATTTCACAGCTATCATCATCCTTGATCTCTAATGGATTAACAGACATAAAATAATCCATGGCTTGTAAATTCCATCTTTGCCTTTGCTTATGCCTTTTATGAACTTGAGCAGTACCAGTAATAGGAATTTCAAAGTCGCATACTAAAAGGTTGTGGTCACTAAAATCACTGAATACATTATACAGGTTGCAACAATACTGTTTGTTAATATAGATATGATCTATCAAGGTAGCACTATCAGTTGTAACTCTGGTCGGATATATTGTATTACATGCATTCTGGTTGAAACAAACACATAATTTATCAAGTTCTTCAGCTAGACGACTTTGTCCTAACTTATCTATATTTATATCTCCAACTGTAAAGCATGCTCTATTACTATACTTCATCCAAGTATCCTCAAGAATTTTAAGAAATTCAGTGCCATGATTCACATTCGGGTTGTAGCAAGCTAAAATTTGGAAATCCTTACTAAAACCGATTACCTCAACAAGCAATAGATTATAGGGTGTTTTACTATCATTAATAGACATCACTATATTTGCCTTAAGAGGCCTTTTGATGAAAATAGCTATCCCTCCCCCTCTAGTATTAACTCTTGAACAAAAGTAACCGTCATATCCATTTACATTGAAATATTTCTCCTCTTCGAGACATAACCATGTTTCAGTCAATACTATAATATCCGGGAAATTTGCTTCGGTTATAAGGCTGTTGAACTGACTCCATTTATTCCTGATACTCTGACAGTTTGAATATAAAATTCTAAATCCGTAAGTAATTCCTTTTAGTTCTTTTAAGTTATCTACCTGTTTTTCTACAACTTCCATAGAAATGATGTGAATTACAAGGTTTCCAAAGTGAGAATATCCCCAATACTTTTTACGTGAGTAATTGGGGATAACTCATCCTTCCTTATCAAGACTTTCCCTTCCCTTGACCAAACAAATTTGTAACCTTTCTGCCTTAGGTCCTTTGCTCTTTTGAGAAGGCCTTTAGCTTTAGGAGTTAAGTGTTCATTTACATAAACAGTTTCTCCTCCTGTGCATCCACTAACATCCGATGAGGACAGTCGCTGTACATTACGCCTTGCTTTAATTAGGTCAAGCTTCTTCCATCTGTTAACAAATCTTACCACAATGGGTCTGGGAATTGACCTATTAGCTGACGGAATCCGATGTGCAATGTCTATTTCCTCTTTGGCAATCTCGCAGCCCACAGCTTTTCCTATGTTTGACACAATGGAGTATTCTAAATTTCCCTAAACTGAAAACAATACCTAAAAGCTCCAACTCAGTAATCGTGTATCTTTTCTCTGCTGCTGTCAGTCCTCGCGAGGCTAAAGATACAATGCACAGATTACCCTCATCATCTTTCTGACATAATACTCCAGCAATGCCTATATGTGAAGCATCTGTCATAACCACATATTCCTTATCTTTTAACGGATATTTCAGCACTACAGCTTTCTCAAAATCTTCCTTCAGCGCTCTAAAAGCCTGATCATGCTTGGACTCCCATCTCCACCGAGTCCCACTTTTAAGCAATTCCCTGAATGGTTCTACCAACCCTGAGTATTTAAGAACGAACCTCCTGAAAAAGTTGCAAATTCCCAGGTAAGTTTTTAACTGTTTAACATTCTGTGGCACCTCTGCGTTAAGTATTTTATTAACCCTACTTTCTTCTGGTGTTTCACCTCTACTCGACACTCTATGACCTAAAAATGTCACTTCTGACTGACAGAATGACGACTTAGACAGCTTCAAAGTGAACCCTGCCTGATCTAACTTCTGAAAAACTATATTTAAATGACGTAGATGCTCCTCAAAACTGCGTGAACTAATTACCATATCATCAATGTAAATGGTTACAAACTCTCCTGTGTCATCCCCTAATGCGATGTTTAAAGCCCTAATTAAAGCTGCTGAACTACTCTTTAACCCATAAGGTGTTCTATAAAATTGATAAAGGTTAAATTTATGACTAAAAACTGTAAATGGTCTATCTTCGTACATAAGTGGCACTTGCCAAAAACTGGAACTTAAATCTACACATGTGAAATACTTTTTACCCTCAAATGTTTGCATTAATTCCTCTATTGACATAGATTTCAGCTGATCTGAACTAATTCTACTGTTAACCAAACGAGCGTCTAAACAAATACGAACCGTGCCGTCGGTTTTGGGTACCGTGATCAAAGAATTAACATACGGACTGTTAGAGTGCTCAATAATCCCATCTTCAAGCATCTGATTAATTTGTGCCTCAACTGCACTCTGATAAGCGAAAGGTACAGGATATCTATGTCCTGTGAATACTGACCTATCAATAACGTTCAATGAATGTGTATAGCAATTGGCCATACCAATGCGATCCTCAAAAACTCTACTATTACACCATAACACATCATAGAGCCGAACACACTGTTCATCCTCTATATTTCCCTGAAACGCAGCATCACGTAACGAGTCCTTTAGACTACCGTTCGTAATCACACTGCCCACAAAACATGGAGAACCCCGCTCTACGGCTGGCGATATTTCATTTAAAGTGCAAATCACACCTACAATACTACTCCTCTGAATATGGTCATTGAACGCTACTTCTACTTCAGAATCTCCCCATTTAAATTTCAAACTCCCCACATCATAACATAAGTTACCAGACACTCTACTTAGCCACTCTGAACCCAAGATAACACTGAATACTAAATTTGGAATTACAAGACAAATCTGCTTCTCTACATGATTATTAATTTTAATGTCTACTAAAACTTGCTTAGAAATTACTTTAGACCTCTTCCCAACAGCTGTGATAACAAAAGTGCTTTTAATTGGCATCTCCTCAAAATTTACTCCAGTTCCTTTCATTTTATCATAAAATGTACTACTTATGCAACTCTTCATACAACCACTATCAATTAAAACATCTGTGTACGCCTCGGACACGTTAAATTTAACTATGGGGCTCTTACTAACCACTTCCTGAATAATACCTTCATCATTTAGTTCATGTAATAATTCATTTCTTACATTTAGGTCATAGGGTTCCTGTATAATTGTATGGACAGGGCATGCTACAGACTGAGATTCTGACCTTACTTCGCAGCCTGGTTGGCGTTTAAAGAATCGCTACAGCTGGCCGTAGTACTACTAACTACTGAACTGGTCTGGTTGTTCTGGGCTGTGTTGTCATTGTTTGGCTGTATATTACTACCACTAGGCTGTCCTCTTCCTTGACCCCTATTCTGGTTGTAATTATTGTTATTATAATTTCTCCCTTGATTTCCCCTGTAATCATTGTTCCTCCCTTGATTTCCCCTGAAATCATTGTTCCTCCCTTGATACTGATTACCATAGCCATTTCCTCTGTTCTGATTTAGCTGATTATTATTATTTCTATTTTGAGCGTTGGCCCCTTCGCCACCGTTCCCTTGAACTTCCTGATGCCTGGCTTCATTAGGCCTATTATTATTATTACCCTGGTTCCTATTGAAATTGTCCTCATAACCCCCTCTCCCTAGTGCATCAAATGTGCTTAACAAATTTTCTACTTGTGATATAGTCTTTACATTCTGGATACAAGCAGCCTCCTTGATCCTATAGGGAAAGTGGCTAAGTAGCAACCTCACCACATCACTTTCCTCCTTCAACCCATCCAGATATTTACACACTAATACCTGCCCTAAAAAGTATTCGGTCATGGTGGAGCTTCCTTTAGGGTTATATTTACCACACACTACTCCCTCACGATGCTGCGACTGAATAACCTCATTCCAGAACTTTTCACAGAATTTCATTTTAAAATCATTAATATCAGTAAACTTGTCTCTGTAGACAGCAAACCAATTCCTCGTTTCCCCCACAAACACTTGTTCTAAAATTTCAACTACCTGGCACCAGTCAATACTACCATTTTCCAACCTCTCCCCGAATTTATTTTCTATAGTGTTCATGAACTCCATTGGGCACCCCTGTCGATTGCTGAACTTACCCAGTTCTACCTCCCTGTGTGTGCTATTCACAAAAACTGGCCTATTCTGACTATTTTCTTGCCTGATCCTAGCTTTTAATTTTACTTCTAATTCTGCGATTTTCTCCTCAGCCTTCCTCTCAATACTGTTTACTGTTAATTTAATGTTTCCTTCTGATTCTTCTACTTTATCATATAGCTTTGCTTGTTTCTCCTCAATCTTGCTAATGCTCTCTCTATTACTCTCTCTTAAATCATTTACTTCTGCAACTAATTGTGAGTGGACTTTCTCAATTCTACCCCCCAGCTGTTCCTTAACCTCTTTAGTAGCTACCTGAATTTTGTCAATTTCTCCCCCCAATTGCTTTTTGACCTGCTGTGTTTCCAGTTGCACTAGTTCTTTTAAATTTTCAGCCTGTGTACTGATTCTAATTTCCAACTCCTCCTGTACTTTTCCTAATTTTCTATCTACATCTGCAATAATCTCTTTAGCCTTTTCTTCCATCACCCCTCTGATCTCACCTCTTATCAGTTCGAATTTGTCACTCATTTCCCTACTGTTTTGTTCTAATTTAGCATTTAAAGTTTCAGTACTCTCACTATTTTCCTTACTGTTTTGTTCTAATCTGGCGTTTAAAGTTTCATTACTCTCTCTATTTTCCCTACTGTTTTGTTCTAATTTAGCATTTAAGGCATCTGCACTTTCTTTATTTTCCCTACTGTTTTGTTCTAATTTAGCGTTGTTTTGTTCCAGTTTAGCATTTAAAGCATCACTACTAACTTTGTTCTGATACATGAACTCGAGAAGTAAAGTTTTTAATTCTGGTTGGCCGCCTACACTCCCTGTTTCAGTATCGGGATTTACCTCCGCTACCCCGGTACTACCATCACTCGACATACTGCTCGTATCATCACTCTCCCGTTGATGACCACTACGTAACCTCATCTGTCTTTCTTTCTCATCCCCCATAATGATATACATTGATACAGACAAATAACCCCCAAAATACAGGCACAGAAATATATAACCTTCTCCTTCCACAAATGTTATTAGGTTTTCAGCCGCAAGTTGTCGGCGACAATTGTAACGGTTTCTATAGCCCTCACGTTGAGCGACAAGCGTAACGTTATTTAATTTGCTCCACGTTGAGCGTAACAAGTGTAGCAGGTTTGCTAGCCCACACGTTGAACGACAAGTGTAATGTTTTGACTGCCCCTAACTGTTGGGAGATAAATGTAACTGTTTACCTTTGCCTAAGCTATGTTGTTTTAATGGGCGCCAAGACCTCAACGCAATGTTGAAATCTAAATTTGTATTTAACAACGTCTAGCTCTGGCAGAACACCTTCAAGACTCTATTCACTCAGATCGTGGTATGATTTGATCATTAACCCAACAAACAATTGTATCAGGAGAAGGAATTGGTCTATATCTAATGCTACCTACTGAAAGCAAAGATTGCATTGTAAAAGAAATGAATTTATTATATAAAACAAGTATAGCAACATTAATAATAATAATAAGTTTAAAATTTAAATTGGAGCGTTGCGATTTTAATATTACCGATAGAAAATTACGTGAAAACGGAGTCTGATAAATTGATTTTACTCTTATTTCCAAGCTATGAAGTTACTGAAATATGAAATATAAAACAAAGAGAAATGAGAGATTGCGTATTTCTGCGTCATTCGCTTACCACTGGAAATGGCCGTAGCCTTTCCCTCGTACTGGATGATGCTGTGAGCTTCCCACAGTCTCCTGGACGTCGCCATCTCCGTCGATATTTGATGATATTCTTGTAGATTTGGTGACTTTATGGTCCTAACAACGGAGCCATACCCTCGTACAACCAAACTGGTTAAGTTTTAAACAGATAGTTCTCCACTCCACGGAACATCGGAGCGACTCCCGCGTGCAACCGAACTAGTCAAGTCTTTCACAGATTGTCCCCCACTCCACAGAACATCGGAGCGACTCCCGCGTATAACCATACTCGGCAAGTTCTACACAGATTGTCCTCGTTTCACGGCGCGTCGAACGATATATCCACACGTCACATCCCCACTCCAGTCCCAACTTCCAGTTTACGTGGTCTCCACTGATTGGCTGAGCACCCCGCTACTTCCCCTCCTCTGGCTCATTACACACGGCGCGCGAGAGGGAGAAGTCGTTTTCCGTTCCATATATCCGCCTTTCCTTGACGCTGCGACCCAGGATTGCGTCATGCTTTTCGACAAGATTAAGCCTGTATTTGAATTCCCCGTGACTCATCTCTCTCAAATACCCTAACTGACGAAACTCCGTAAAATTCCGTAATCACATAATTTTCTATGATATTGTCGTTCGTAATAATTTGCTTGATAGCGTTTTCTAAGACATAGAAAACCTATCTGTATGCTTATAATTTTTATAAAATGCTCCGAAAATATCTTAATAATAATTATAATAAATTAATAATAATAATAAATTAACATGAAAAATTCTCTTGGCTGAACAATTTGCCACGTAAATAATTATAGAATGGCTTTACTGACTTATGCCAGTGGCATAAAAACCCCTCGAAAAACACGTTACAATATAAGCAATTGAATTACGTACTCAAATGAGGTCGTAACGTCCTGCCTGCAGTGCCTTGTACGTTCTATCATTAAGAATGTAACATATTTGGTGTTAAAAGTGGCTGTCATGTTCCGTAATACTCATACATCCAGAACCCCATCTTGTAAATAATTAATAACAAATCCAATTCTGAATTAGGCCTACTGATTTTTGAACAGAATTGTGTTAGTGTAAAAAGTGGCTGTCGTGTTCCGTAATATTCATACATCCAGGATCCCCTCTTATAAATACTTAATAACAAATCCAACTCTGAATTAGGCCTACTGATGCAGTACCTTTGCATTTGTCTGTTGGCACAGGCTAGAGTAAAATGTGGCTTTGCACCGAGGTCTCAGTCTCACTCATGGCTGTGATTATATGGAAGCTACTGAGGTATGGGTGGTGCTTAGTAATGACATCCAGGGCACAGTCAGTGCCTGTGGATGCTGTGAAAGGTTCTACTCATAGGGTTAGTACTGCTGTTCTGACTCAGTGAGGAAAGCAATGGCAAACTACCTCACTCCTCATCTTGCCTAGTACGCCTCAATATAGCGCTGCCTTGGGTTTTTGTGGGTATATACTCACATAACCTAACGGCGGTGCTTTTTGAGGATCCAACCAGCCTTCGGGCTGACTACCTAACAGACAGATTTTTGAACAGAATTGTTTTTGTGTAAAAATTGGCTGCCGTGTTCTATAATATTCATACATCCAGGATCCCCTCTTGTAAATCATTAGTAACAAATCCAACTCTGAATTAGGCCTACTGATTTTTGAACAGAATTGTGTTTGTGTAAAGAGTGGCTGCCGTGTTCCATAATACTCATACATCCAGGATCCCCTCTTGTAAATAATAAATAACAAATCCAATTCTGAATTAGGCCTACTGATTTTTGAAGAGAATTGTATTTGTGTAGCTGGTCATTTTTAATTGTACGCCCGAGAGCTCCAAACAAGTTCAATCTATTACTACATCATTTCCTAATTTATTTGTCATAATTAGAAAACGTATTTTGGCTAATTTCAGTACCGGTGCATTACTTTACAAAATTTTATCGTACGATTAGCTCTTATTCAGCGTTACTTTCCACTTCAGTATTATATGAAGGTGAACAAAACATAGGCAAATGGAAATGAGGAAGTTTATTGATTTAGTAAGCGTTGCTTTTTAACAACTATGCATTACATTTGCTACAACGGAAAACATTACAAGCAATGAACTGTTTCCTTTTAAATTCCATTTTCCACGAATCATAGAAACCTTCGCAGTAATAATCCAGAACTTTGAAATCCTACGAATTGACTAATTTAGGGCTGCAATGTATCCTAGAAGGATCTGAAAATTTCCTCAACCAAACGCACTGTCCATACGTTTAATAAGATGACAAATATTACCTCAGCGTATTTATTATCGAAGTCTACATCGTCACATCAGTAGCATAACCCGCAATTTGACACTGAACATGATTGAAAAGGAAGGCTATTTGATGTTGTGATGGTCCTAATTTTGCTTCATAGGCCTGTTCAGAGGAGTAAGGGATAGAGTAAATTTTAATAATTTGTAATACATTTACAGATTAAATTATTTTTCTTCCATGTCTCGGAGTTAAGAGGAAACGTAAAGAAATGCAAGTAGTGAAGTCAAGAATTTTTGGGTTATTTTACAATGAATTAATTTAGGACTACCTATGGAAAGAAATGCCCGATCTTTTCCTAAACATCTCCTTACATTCATACGCTGCACAGTAATACACACTTAGTACGGTAATGAATAGAACAGAATAGCCCAATTCTATCGTCACGTGTAGTATTTCAGTGCTCCAAACTATCCGCAGTTCCTGGCAGTTCCCTTTAGTCAGCTGATTGAGATGTTGGTTTCACAAATATGACGTCATCAGCCATCTATTGTATTTATGATCTAAGCTCGGAAGTGATGGGCTCCATCACAGCAACGCTGTACAGCTCTCCCGGGAGTGGGTAGCTGGTGAACAATGTGTTATTTCCGCCTACAAATACAAACCGATATAAAATAAGTGAGTTAATTTACGTATTTCACAGTCATACAGCTTAACTTTTTGATGTATAAGAATTACATCGCGACCAAGAACTACATTTTCCATCCACCCTGAGCCGAGAAAAAGTTACCTTACAAAAATGATAACAACTTTTTTTCTTGGTCACGCAAAATTTTGAAATTATTAAACCAGTTATACAACATTCCAGTGTATAATGTGTTAAAATTTGGATTCGATCTGATGACGGGTTTTTGAGATAATAATTCTTAAATGTGACGCATGGTTGAAACATGCTTAAAAACGTGCACTTTTTGTGTTCCAACTGCGACAAAAAATATTAAAATATAAACTAAAAATTCCAAACCTACATGAGCTAACGTAAAATAGAACGACGAAAATGATGATGTTATTGGATTTTATGTAGATCTTTTGGTTACTTCACAAACAACCTTCAAACTCGAGTACACATAATATTTGGTCGACAGTAGTTCGAAATACTGTATACCTGGCATAATGTAGCCTAATAGAGAACTACAGTTGGCAGCCCTCGTGACTGAATATATTCCTAGTTCCATCTCTTAAGGTACAGAATACAAAATTTGGTTAAGTCCAATGGATAGCATGGACGTTACATGCAGTTAAACATTGGATCTAACAGCGCGCGTAAAATCATGTTGGCAACAATGGCATACATGTATTGGTCAGAAATAATCTGAAATAATATGATCTATTGTTGTGTCAATTTTGAATGCAATCCATTAGTTAGTATAGAAGTTACATGCATTTTAAAACTGGACCTATCAGCAGGCTTAGAATCATGTTGGCAGCACTGGCGTAGGCCTATATTAGTTACTCCAAATTAATCTAGAATGTCAGTACGTGTGCAAAGTTTAGAGCTATTGGCTTGCATACTTTCTGATATATTGATATTTGGGTAACAAAAATAGAGACCGTATTTATTAACAGTTGGCAGCCCTGGTTACTATTAAGAATCTGCATAGTCATATCTGTTATGGTACTCATAGCACACACGAAATTTGGTTGAAATCCAAATGATAGTATAGAAGTTACATGTATTTAAAGCTGAACCTCTCAGCAGGCTTAGAATCATGTTGGTAGCACTGACGTATATAAGTTACTCCAAATTAATATAGAATGTCAGGTACTATACGTGTGCATAGTTTAAAGCTGTCGGCTTGCATACTTTCTGATATATGGGTATTTCGATTAAAAAAAATGAGAGCATTTATTAACAGTTGGCAGCCCTGGTCGCTCTTAAGAATACACTCAGTCATATCTGTTTATGTACACATAGCACATACGAAATTTGGTTGAAATCCAATTGATATTGTAGAAGTTATATGCATTTAAAATTTGGACCTATCATCAGGCTTATAATCATTTTGGCAACACTGCCATGTATGGCCTCCAGGACATTAAACTGCAATGTTATTGTCTATACGTGTGCCAGTTTTGAAATAGCTCCCATTCATACCTTCCAAGATATCCAACATGGAGCTCAAATTTCAATTGCGATTTTTCAGCAAATGGTAGCACTGACATCATTTTCAAATATGGCCGTGAGATATTCAGGTATAGATCTTTACTCCTACCAAATTTTGTTTCGATTGGTGCAGCCGTTTAGGAGTTGACAGGGGGACACACACACACAGCCAGACAAACAGACAGACAGAAGGACAGACAGACAGACAGACAGACACACACACATTTGCCCGATCTCATAAGTCTACTTTTTCCTCATTTTTGCAAAATGTGAAAAGTAGGCTAAAAATAAATGTGACAATATATTTCAAAAATTGGTGCAAAAATACTAGCAAGCACTCATTTTCTGGGACGAGGCAGCTCCGCTTTGCAGTCACAATGTTTCCAGCAGGGAATATCAAGTATTTTGTCGCTAGTTTAGCGGGCCTTTGATATATTGTTTATTCATTTTCCACCTGTGAAAAAGGGTGAGTATGCAAGTCAGGCGGCGAATTCCCAAGATAGACGTACAGCTCGTCTTTTGCAATGATTGCAATATTTACGCTACATCTACAAGATTTTCTATTTTTACCGCGCTTTTTATAACTGCCCTACCATGAGATCATTGAGTTTTTATCGAACTTGCCTAAGTGTTGACTTTAGACATACCTTCGTTCGCAAGACGTCACATTTGTATCTTTGGAGTCAAAATTTAATGTTTTTCGGACGGTCAAAGACCTTTTACATGAGATTAATAAATACAATTAGATGACCAGTTTCGATCGTCAAGCGATCATCAGATCTTTACACTTCGGCTATTAATCTGTGTCGACAAGTATAGGTTATGATATTTACAATACATACACTTTTTTAGTTGCAGTAGCAATTAATCTAGCACAAATAGTAAATATATGTTATTTTTTGTTGAGATACTGATAGTTGTGATTGATCTTCAAGTTTGTTTGCTTAGTGCCATTATGTGATTGTTATTAAATGGTCAGGTTATTGTTTCAGTATAATCGTCCTCACGCTGTGAACAAAAACGGACCACACATCGCTCAAACTGCGAAGTGCACCATTTAATAACTATCAGTATCTCAACAAAAAGCTCATATCTTTAGTTTGGTAGTTTAATTGCTACTGCAAATAAATAAGTGTATATATTGTAATTATCATTGCATACTTCTCCATATACAGTAGATTTAACAGCCTACGTGTAAATGATCTGATGATGATCACTTGACGATCGAAACTAGTTATCCAAGTGTATTTATTAACATCATGTAGTATTTTTTCAGGATTAGCGAACAAATTTTGATTTCTAAGGCAAGCCTGAAAAAGGGCTTCCAACACGTTAATCCTTGGAGTGAAGTTAAATGAAACCTCAAAGCAGGCGTTGAGCAGTGGCTAGCATTCTTAGCTGTCACCACAGAGGTTTTGGTTCGATTCCTAGCTCTGCCAAGAAATTTAATTCTGGTGTGGGGGCTGGAACGTGTACACTCAGCCTCTTAAGGCAAAACTGATAAGATGAGGGTTTGATTCTTACCTCAGTCATCCTGGAAATGATTTTCCATGCTTTCTCATTTCTATTCCATCCAAATGCCGGGATGGTACCTAATTTAAGGCCACGGTCGGTTCCTACCCATATTCTACCTGAATTACAAATACACACACTGGTACAGACATTGCAGTGACACATGTTATCAGACAAGTCTTAAACACACCCCAGTACGCGGGGATACGTGACCACGATGTTACAAAGCCCCTAAAAGAATCAAAAACATCTCCTATCATGGGACTGCCCCGGCTAACCAAGTCGAGTGATTGCATTAAGAAACCAAGTTGTGTCGTAGTTGGTTGATTCTGTGAGAGCGTAGTTGAAAATGCGAAATACTGAACCCTTTACCCTCTGATGGATAAATGATTCGATGTTTTATTTCTTCAATTAATAAATATTTCTACCAGCATCATGAAAATAGCCAGACGGAGATGAGGAAATTTCAAGCATTGGTTGGAGACAATGGGAACATACCTGCAGCTGTTTGACAAAAGGCTAAATACTTAGGATTGTGAAAAGAAAGACCATAGCAATGATTCAGAAGGACAGGTGGTGGCCACCTCAAAATAGAAGCGACGCGCAGTGAGACACGCTTCTGGTATGTTCATTGTAACATTCGCGCCTAGAAAAAATATGATGCAGTAACGTGAGTGGCTGATGAATATACTAGACACTCCTACTAGGCCAAGGTCTGATAAAAACCGCCAAGTTACAGAAAATGTGGAACCAATGGGAGAAGAATGCTTACCAGCGCGGCAAGTCGATCGATTCTAGGATTAATGGGCATATTCTTGACCTGCGCTATTTTTCGAGTTCAGTGATATTTATTTCATTCCTGTACCACTATTATTTTGAGAAATTTTTATATAATTTCCCCCTCTATCAATACCTAGGGCCGGTTCATTTATAAGTGGCGTGAAGAGCCAAGACATTGTTATTACTTTGTTCGTCTGAGGACGGAAGCTTATTACGTTTGTTCGTCTGAGGACGGAGGCTTATTTACTTTTGTTCGTCCGAGGACGGAAGCTTATTTACTTTTGTTCGTCTGAGGACGGAGGCCTATTACTTTTGTTCGTCTGAGGACGTAACTTATTATATTTTGTGTGTCGAGGACACAGGTTACTTTACATTTTGCGCGTCTAAGGACGTAGACACTTATACTTTTGCGTATCATGAGGGCACAGAAATTATTAATAAATGTGTTAAATTCAGTGATAGTCACAGTACTATATTCTGTAGGGACAGTAGCATCGACAATTCGCCAACAGACAGTTCCGGGGAAAGTAGTACCTGAAACGGCGAATTTAGTAGTCAGATATCAAGTGTATAATAATTTAACTTTTTGAAACAGCACGAGAGATGACATCGCTTACCATGGAAGAAGCCTGGAACTATCAACACTCCGTCAAGATGGTTGAGATGAGATAAGAAGCATCCAGTTGGGAGATGGCTGCTGATGTTCTTTGACGGGTGACTGACCGAGGATGAGTACAGAATAATATTCTTATTATCTGATAGATTAACTTATGGTGTATGGGACATATTTTTGTAAATAATTTGCTTGTCTGATTAACGTAGTATATTTAGTTTTGGTCTGACACACCTTTTGCATGGAAACAGCTCGCATATGTTATTAGTAGAAGGTTCTTGTGTTTGTTTGTTGTTTTAACTAACGTAGCTATGTGGACGACCGTGTTTGCATATGTTACGCAATGCGGTTAAAAACGTCTCTCGGAGATATGTTGTGTTTCAGAAGTAGGACTGAAGTAATATAATTATACAGTAGATTGGAGGGTAATTAATCCTTTTTAGGTTTATTATTGATCAGATTCAGAGAGATTATTGCCTTTGGAGCAATGTGATTTGTGACGATGAGCAGTCAGCTCTATCGTAGGTTTTAATATTTTTTTTAAAATAGTTTGTGAGCATCCATTCAGCCGACCTGTGTGAAAGTTCGTAATGTCATTCCCAGATGTGTGTATTTTGTGGTCATTACAAGCGGGAATTTCAGCGTAGACTGATTTCTGTCAGCTTGGTGCCAGATCCATATTGTGACCTTGCGAGGGCAATTGTGGATATTTTGATTAATGTCTGACCATATGTTGAGGTGGTTGAGATTTGTTGCTGTTGATTCTTTGAGATAACGGCACAGCTGGTCAGTTATTTTTACACACTGGAGTTGGGACAATGACAGGTATTGAGGAAAGGGGAGCTGTTTCACAAGACGGACTGAAGGTTGCAAGCGAGGTCATTAGTGGAGAGTGCTTGTGGCTCCGTTATTACTTGAAATACAGAATTAAGAACTGATCAATGATAAAAATTTGTTTAAGTAAATAGGAGTTGCCTACGAATCACGATAATCTCCGAAGCGTTAGCTTAACATGCAGTTTTGTTCATATAAAGTAATATCAGCCGGTCAGGCTTTTGTTGTTGTTGGTTTATTCCATGTTTTTATTCCAATTCAGTGACCCGTGAAGTCACGTGCGATGCTGTATTTCCTTGCTTGTGTATTGAGCAATTGGCCAGTGTTGGCAGCTCATTGTCAAGTGCGTCATTGCGCTAAATGAGGGTCTCGAGAGAGATTCCTGTAAATAGTAGATTTTAGTGTGTGTGTCAGCATTACATTTTTAAGGGTTTTTATTAGTGTCATGTTCCATATCCGTAAACGTTGATTTACGAGATGATTGTTCGTAAGCATCGTGGCTGTGAACCCGTTGTAAACGAACAGTCATCCAAAGTACTCATTCCTCGTAGTTAGTCATTACGCGTACATAAGATCCAAATTGCAAGTTAGTGGAACTAGGATCCACATTTTAATAAAGGGGAGATCCGTCTGACTCCTCAGCATTGATAGATATTCCTGTCATGGGAAAATTCAGGGAGGATTTATTGTTATTATTGTTGTTTATATTCTTTTTATGCACTATTAGTCATTAAATCATGTTATTATTTTACATCTTGTCACCTTTCTTTCTTAATTATAGTTTTAATCCTATGACCCTTACCTCAGTAGAGCATGTTGTTTGGCGAACGTTAACATCACACCAGGAACTGAGCGCGACCCCTTGATTAAGATTTCTTACATATAAACACTGCTATTCTGAAGGGTTCAATACATTGATTAATCGGCAAAACAAATCAAAAACCGATTAATCGATTATTCGAATAACCGATTAATCGATTTTTCTGAAAACAGATTAATCGACTAATCGTTATTTATGATAATTAATCGATTATTCGGTTTCGATTAATCGATATCTGAAATTAATCGATTAAAAGTAACAGCCTTAGTCTGTACACATGGGGCGCACACAACCCATTATGCGAGAGTTCTCGCATGGGTCCGCTAGTTGAGAAAAATATATGAAATACCGGAACTTTCTCTATGATGTTGATGCCATGTGAAGAGAATGAGAGAGAGGACAAGACACTAGCACACGCGAGACGTGGAGTATAATTGCGCAGTGAAGGTTAGTTTGTTATTGTTGCTTAAAGGGGAGGAACAGCAGGGTCATCTGTCCCTATCAGTGAAGGTTCTGCTAAGGGCAAAATATCCCTGATTCTTGAGGGTCACTATTCTTACTTGAATATTCAGTTATATTACTAGCTAAAACAACCCGCCCCTGCTTCGTCCGCGAACAGTTATGAATGCATTAGGCCTATGTGATAAGCGCTTTTCTTTTCGATGTCGATTACGACCTACTGTATATCCGTTTTACGTCTCGGCATGATGTGTTAAAGTCACTGACTGGACTATTAATTATATTATCATGGAGATGCATGTGCAACGAATTCTTGTCAGACGTAATTTAAGAATGGCGAGGTGTGTGAAACACAAATCCACCTTCCGTCCAATCAAAACTTGACTGTGTACTTTGCGGAACAAAAATTTTACAGGCGGAATGAAGAAAATCCGAGCTGCACTTCCAGGGAAACTCCAAACACAAACACCCTTCTCTGAAGTCTTAACTCAACTGTCTGCTGCTGGCTGTATCTGGGGGAAATAGGCTCGCCAGCTAGCTAGACTGTAACTGGGGTGTTAGGCTCGCCCCTGGCTAGCTCGTAAACTGTCGCTTCAGTAGGCTAATTGAATGGAGATTGTTGGAAGAAATGAAAACGTAAAAATACTTATACTGGGCGATGTACTGAAGATAGAGATATGCTCTCGTGGACATTTTTGTAGAACTTTTCATGCTGAACAATTCTTATCCTCATAGTATATTGATATTTTTAAGATTGCCCTGCGTGAGCTTAAAAAGCGCACGGACGCCAGGCTTTTTCCCCCGACTTTTCCACTGAAATCGTTACTGCTTGGCTTCCTTTGATCATAAATAAATACTTTTCTACAGAAACCTTCCACGAGATATCCTTTACAAAAAGGCGAAAACCGCATCAAAATCCATCCAGTGGTTCTCGAGATTACCCGTGGCATCCAAGAATAGGGGAATTTGTTTTATACTAAGTATGTAATTGACTTTACGTCCCTTTTAACTACTGCGGCTTTTAGAGACGCCGGGCTGCCGGAACTTTGCCCCGAAGGGGATCTTTAACGTGTAAATAAATCTTCTGACATGGCTCCCTCAAATGCCAACTGACTGCGCCAGTAATCCATGCTACGACTTCAGTCTCGAGGACGGATTTCATGATGAAAATCAATAGATACAAAAAAGATGGAATTCAGCCAGAAAGATACAGAAACCCCTATTGCATCAAATTGGCGGATGAAAAGCTAAGGGTGTGGGAGACTTCTGTTACTTAGGAAGCAAAATAACCAGTGATGGACGAAGCAGAGGATATAAAAAGAAGGTTCATTCGGACAAAGAAAGCATTTCTACAGAATACAGTATCAATTTGTTGAAATCAAATATAAATTTAGGTATTGGAAAGTAATTTTTGAAAGTCATTGCCTGGGGTGTGGTGCTCTGTGGAAGTGAAACTTGGCCTGTTGGTGAAGCAGAAAAGAGGAGAATAGAAACATTTGAAATGTGGTGTTACAGGTGAATGATGAACAGAAAAGAGGAGCCATGTTCTAGCAGCGAAATAAACTTTGATTTTCATCTGAATTTTCTTAACTACTTTCCTTTCATGCCGGCCCCATGGTATTGGGGTAGCGCGCCTGCCTCTCACCCGGAGGCCCCGGGTTCGATTTCTGGCTCCGTCAGGGATTTTAAAACTGACGTGAGGGTTGGAACGGGGTGCACTCAGCCTCGTGAGGACAATTGAGTAGCTGACAGTGAGGCAGCGCCCCGATCACGAAAACCAAGATTAACGGCTGAGGGGACCCGATGCGCTGATCACACGTCACCCCAATATCTGCAGGCCAAATGGCTGGGCAGCGGTCGTTTGGTCGGCCTTAGCCCGTCATGGGCTGTATAGTGCCAGGGGTTGACTTTTTGACTTTTCTTCCATGCAGTGTTTCAAAATATCAAGATGTAAAATTCAAGAAATAATACCTATTTTAAAGGAACATTTCATAAAGTAAGGAGATTTGCCAAGTTGCTTCTATGTATCAAGTAGAAAAGTAGACACAGTTAAAAAGAAGGAATTCTCCTATAAAATAAGTAGATATGGCAACACTGCTTTAAACTCACATCTAAGTCAGAACTCCAACTTGACTATTACACTAACCAAGTTAACTTGAAGGTCAATAGCCACTAGCATATCACAACAAATCGCACACACTAACAAACCTAACAAGTTACGCAGGTTTATAATAAACTAGCTGTTACCCGCGGCTTCGCCCGCAATAACATTTGTAATCCTGTTATAACATTAGTTAAATAGATAGATAAGCATGGGTCCTAGTGGAAAATAATTCTATCACCTGAAACCAAAAATTCATGGGACGAAAAAAAACATCAAAATATCATGTTGGTTTCAGACCCTAAAAGACGTGAAAAATATAATAGAAGTATTAAAAAAAACTATTTTTTGAAATTTCATTCGAATCATTTTTTATGTCATTCCTGGGACTTAGAAAATTCCGGCCAAAAAGTACAAAATCATTAATAACTCCGTAAGTATTCGTCGTATGATGAAATAGCAAGAGACAAAAGATGTAATGTGTTATTGTCTACAACATAGGCCATGTATAATTTTATACTCAGACATATTACGTTCCCCCCCACCCCCCATAATTTCACCCCTCCCCATGGGCCCCTTAAATTGGATTTATGAAAAAACGGTCAAACACATGTTTAGTTATTTTTTATGCTGATATTTTCGGCTGAGTTCCAAACTCCTGGCCTATGTCGTTTAAGAGATACACGCTCCGTTGGGAATCCTTCAACCCCCACTTTTCACCCCTTTCACCTCATAATATACACCACATCGAAAAACCCTCAGACACGTGTCTTCTTATTTTTAATGATGAGTTTATATGCCGAGTATCACATCCCCCAATGAAACCAATCGGGAGATATTGCTATTCAATGAAATGCAGGTCTACCCCCTTAACACCCCTTTAGAACCTGAATATCCAAAAATCCTTTCTTAGTGGGCGTTTGCGGCCCTTGAGGAAGCTGCATACCAAATTTCATTCCAATCCGTTCGGTGGTTTCTGAGACTTCGTGATGAATGAATCAGTCAGTGAGTGAGTGAGTGGTATTTGAGCTTTATATAGTAGATTTCTGTACCTAGAATAGTGAATACCCGACCCACATACGAGGTCTGTTAGAAAAGTATCCGACCTTATTTCTTTTGTGAAAAACCTCATGGATTTGAAACAAGCACACTTCCATGAGCCGACCTTGAACCTTTGTGCGCATGCGTCAAGTTTTACCCGTCTGTCGCTGATGAGCAGCATTTGAGTGAGGTAGTGTGTTGTGCTCTCGTCTGTTTTATCATTTTAAATGATCTAGTCGACTTCGTCGTTATGTTACGGCGACGTCACGAAATGAACCGAGAATGCACTGAGGTGTGTGACGTTTAGTAACGCTTGGTGCATGTGTACTGAGTTCACTGGTGAGCTCTGGAGTTACGAGACGGCAACGACACGGCGAGCGTGACGTCATCCAGCCAGCTCCCTCCTTTCACCGCGCGCTCCAGCTCCCTCATGACTTGTAACTTTCTAGCGTTCTGATTGTTTCTTGATCATATATCATGTCAAGAGTCTTTGGCTTCGAGCGAAGCGAGAAGCCTCCAACCTTTCTAGCATTATTCAGCATTTGTAGCATTTTTCAGCATTTGTAGCATTTAAAATGATATTAAGTCCAGTCTTTCAGACTGACTGTCTCTTTTTTAATTCCAAGGACTGGGATTTGGTTTCCGGGTCGTACCCGTACACCCAGGACTCGTCATCAGTGATTCATGAAGTCGGGGTCACTGAGGAGTCCAGCATGACCTGCGAGACTTCAACACGAAATTCGTGCCAAAGCTGCTGTTGGTGGAGCAAAAGCAACTTGAGTTGAAGTCTCACAGGACATGCTGGACTCCACTAACAGTGACCCCGACTTCATGAATCACTGATGAAGAGCAGCTTCGGCGGCGTGGTTGGTAGCATGCTGAACTGCTGTGCCCAAGATCGCTGGTTCAAACCCGGCTGAAGTCGTCGGATTTTTTAAGAGCGTTAAAAATCCTTCAGTATGCCTTCCTTCGGAGGGGAAGTAAAGCCGGCGGTCCCATGTCATATATTTATGGCATGTAAAAGATCCTTCCACAGATTAAACTTGTGTCAAGCTAAATTGTTAGGTTAGATTTCGTTGGAACGCTCTATCCAAGTTCCAACGTTTACCACTAGGTATCATTGATATCTGGTGGCGAAAGTTGGAACTACTTGACATTGAACGGAACTTGTAACTTGCCCTAAGGGTGTCCGCTGGAAGCAGCTACAGCATCTGGCGAGCCGAACATGTCCTCGGACACTCCCGGCACTAAAAGCCATACGATAAATACTGGTAAAGAGTCCTGGGTTTACGGGTACGACCCGGAAACTAAATCCACGTCCTCGGAAAGAAAAACCGATGAGAGCACTACACACTACCTCACTCAAATGCTGCTTGCCAGCAACTGACGCTATCGACAGGAGGGAAAAAATTCACGCATGCGCACAATGGTTCAAGATCGGCTTTTATTCAAATCCATCAGGTTTTCGCAAAATAGAAAAAAAAGTATGATACTCTTATAACAGACCTCATATTCATAGACAACCAGAGTGTAAAGCAGGGGCGTAAAACACAGAGGGCATGGGGGTGGCATTGCCCCCTCCCTCAAGTTTTAGGTGCAAGACAAAATTTGTAAGTATGCTTTAAAAAAAAGTAAAATAACCCGAAACTCTCCTACGTTAGGTGGAAAATTGGAAAAGCCAAGATGGCCTTGCCTAGTCGTAATTTCCTTATTCTACCGAACCAACAGTCTATTTTCCTCCGTCTCCAGTTTCCCGCCGAGGCGCCTACCGAGCCGAGAGCTGAGGCGCTTTGAACTTTGTCCCCTTATAAGGACGATCCGAAAAGGTGCATTTTCAAATAATTATTTCTGAGCCCCGGTTTAAAACTGAAGTATGATACTGTGAGACACAAAACACAGATTCATTACTCCTGCCGGGAAAATCAGTGCGGAGCTTTTTTTTTTTAAACTTTGACCATTGGAGCCACGCTTGTGTCGTGTTTACCCAAATCGGTGGAGTTCCAGCATTTCATCATTTTTAGCCTATTTTCACTTTTGAAGAAAGAAAAAAAAAAAAAAAAAAATCTTATGAGATCACCTTTTGTCCGTGTGTGTGTTTGTGTGTGTCCCTAATAATATCTAAACGGCTGGAGCGATTTCAATGAAACTCGGTAAGTTTATAGCACTATTCCCGGCGACCTCGACCGTGCCCTTCAAATTTTGTTACGTCTCACCAATCCAACATGGCAGCTGTGCGAAATATTTCACTAGCATTCAATATCTCCGAAACTATTACCTATATCGCCCTGAAATTGTGTACGGTGATAAAGGGCACTACTAGAAGTTCACCTATGAGAGACTCAAAAACCTGATGACTACAAAACCAACATGGCGGCCAAGCGAAGTTGAGACTTTTAAATAGACTTTTCTCGCGATTTAACTATCCAAACGTAATGAAACTTGATACAGCAAATGTTTATACACATTGTAATGCACTGGTGTCTAATTTAGTTCAATTGTTTACATAACCTCAAAATGGCGGCTGTAAGAAATATTTAAACTGACATTCTATATCTCCGAAACTATTACAGATATCACCCTGAAATTTTGTACGGTGATAAAGGGTACTGATACAAGTTTACCTATGTATATTTCATAAACCTGTCAAGTACAAAACGAACATGGCGACCAAGCGAATTTGAAATATTTTAATAGACTTTTCTCGTGATTTAACTCTCTGAGCGCAGTGAAATGTGGTACAGTAAATGATTTTGCACATTGTAATGCACTGCCATCTAATTTAATTCAATTGTTTACATAACCTCAAGATGGCGGCTGTGCGAAATTTTAAAATTAAGTTTTTATTTCTTGTGTCGTAATCATGCGATCGAACTGAAAGTTTGAATAATGAACCTAGGCAATAATTGTCCTTGAATGGTACATAACTCTATAGCCTATACATATAACAATCCTAAATGGCGAGCTTCCGAAATATTTAAACGGTTCTCATTATCTATGAATCTTTTACAGCAATCAAACTGATTTTTTTTATGTTCATAGAGATTATGGACATATGTTCATCTATAGGACTTTCAGTAACCTGGTGAGCACAAATCCAACATGGCGGCGACGCGAAGTATAAATATTTAAATGGACGTTTCTCGCGAATTAACTATCCGAGTGCCGTGAAACGTTGCACGTTAAATGCTTATACAAATGTTGATCTACTGGCATCTAATTTATTTCAATTGTTTGCATAATCACAAGATGGCTGCTGTGCATAATTTTAAAATCTCGTTTTTACTTCTTGTGTTCTAATCATGCGATTGAAGTTTGAATACCACACGTACACAATAATCCTAATGTTATAGTACAAAAATAAAATTCTAACCTGGCGACCATCTGAAATATTTAGACGGTCCTCAATATCTACGAATCTGTTACAGCAATTAAACTGAAATCTTGTATGTTGATAGAGGCAATTAACATGAGCATGATGTATGAAAATAGGCTGTATAGTTCTTCACGGAACTACTTATATGTTTTGTATTCATATTCTGATTGTATTGTGTATTTTAATTAGAAATAATGAATAAAAATAATCTTTTTTCTTTAACTATAGCGTTAGGTCTACATTACCGTGTTATTTCAAGCTTTAAAGCCTTAAGCTAAGAAAAAGGAAAAAAAAATCCTGGTAGGAAGTAACCGCAGTTTATAAATTTGACGTCCCACGTTTGCGAGGAGTTTTACGCCCCTGGTGTAAAGGATCTGATGATGATCGCTTGACGATCCAAACTAGTCCTCCAAGTGGAATAATTAATCTCGTGTAATTTCTTTCAGGTTTAGGGAATAACACCCTTATAATTTGGGTACAATCGTGTTGACCGACTGAAAAGCATCACAATAATATTAATATCGTATGGCCTCGGGTGCCAGGTTTGTCGCCCAGAAGGCAGCTTGCATGTCGAATTTTGCTGTTCCTTGAAGCACTATGAAGGTCAAGGAGGTTAGATATCTTAAGCTCCTTGACACTATAGCGCTTTCTAGTAAAGAAATGAGGAACTTTGTGTTGGCAGATAATTCCGAGATTAATTTTGCCGTTATGAACACGGGCTACTGAATTCAAATGGGTTCTTTGACATGCCAACATCGTAGGACATGCGTGTCGTAATTTTTGCCGCCTTTCAAAAATCACTTACCACGGCCAGGAGCGGACCTGCAAGCTTGGGGTTAGTAATCTGACACGATAACCACTCACCCACCGTGGCAAGCTAGCATCACAATGAAATAAGTTACTATTAGTATTTATTAAGTTTGTACACCTTAGTCAATTATGTTGAAATGATAATAAGTTATACAAGTTTTAGCCACATTGTGATTGATACACTTCATATGTTTTTATTAATTTCAATGCTACATCAACAGCAGAACAAAACTCTTTGGAGAATTGTTATTGCACAGTTTGTTTGGAATATATACAAGGTAAACATAAACAAAAGACAGTACTGATTGCCATACAGGGACTAAGTATCTTATATGTAGGACCTGGTTTTTG
The DNA here is from genome assembly GCA_946902985.2 of Meconema thalassinum. NCBI lineage: Eukaryota > Metazoa > Arthropoda > Insecta > Orthoptera > Tettigoniidae > Meconema > Meconema thalassinum. The sequence goes on from OX336395.1 coordinate 201,367,202, forward strand.
ATGACTGCATCTCCATTTCACAATATTGTCACTTTAGCCCTGTATTAGTGATGCCAGGTCTCCCAGACAGAGCGGTGAGATAAATCTATTAAAATATCGGCCACCAGAGCGCAGGAGTTGTACGTTCACATAGTTGCGCAGACATCCGCTTCATTATGTTATTGTGAATGCACTTTGTGTTTGGGAGGTATTAATCATTCCGGTGTGAGAGACCATGCTCACTAATGTACAGTAGTATTTTCACCAATGTATTATTAGCTGCCTGTCTTAAGAGATGAATAAAAGGGCAGGCCACATGCATTATTTTTCACGATTGGTTCAATTTTACAAGGGAAGTTCCAAAAGTTGCCATTTTATTGTACGAGCGGATAATACACCAGGTGACACAAACAATCTCGTGATAAGAACCCACACCCGTGGCAGGTTCAATGACGGAGAGGGAATGACGCATACGCAGAGCACAAAGAGAGAGGAGCAGCAGATCTGCGTGCCCGATATCATTCGAGTACAACTCATGATGGCAGTGTACTGACGTGGTCACCAATGGAATCGAGTGCTGTTATCCTGAATGAAAGGGTACGTGGGACTAGTGTGACTTTTCTCTATCTCTATCCACGAATGCCTACAGACTGTGTAGGTGAAATGGTCAGTTGCTGGTGTTGTATGTTCAGTGAAGGACGGCTGAGTGTGGAGGATGAAGATCGAAGTGGGCATCCCTCCACATCCACGAATGAAAACCACATTGCTCGAGTACAGGGCATTGCGTTAGCGGACAGGTGCATAACGGTGGCATAACACTGAGTATTGGTCGTTCCAGGGCCCATAACATGCTCCATGATGACACCAAAAAGTGTCCGCAAGATGGGTACCGAGAAACCTGACCCCGGAGCAGACTGTGCGACAATTCCTTTCATTGCAGAGTGCCGAGTTTTACCAAAGTGGTTTCTTCAAACGGATTGCACACTACGACAGGTGTTCAATGTCGGTGGCGACTATGTTGAAAATAGTGCAAGGTGTATAGTTAATGATGCCATGGTGTATGTCAGTTCGGCAAAAAAGCGTCCCTGGGGAAAAATAACTTTTCAGAACTTCCGTCATATTCTCACAGGCTTATAACAATAATTACGTATCACATAAACACAAACATTAACTTATCTCTAAAATTTCTAGAATTGACTGCTATTCCAGCAAGTGCAAGTAAAATATAAACCAGATCTTTTCATTTTGTATTGTCAATTGGCTTTGAAGCCATATTTCAGTGTTGCCTTTCAGTCGAAATAACAGGAAGGAAGCTTTCAGTTTTACGTGACCGTTTATCATGAGCCACGGGACCTCCTTTTTACGTGGAATCCAAACCAAAATATTTCACTTTGAAAATCTCACATGCATTGGCCGGGAATCGAACCGGTCCTCCTTGGTGAGAGGCCAACAGCTTGACCGATGTGCCACCACGCCCCTAACTTTTCACAATATTATACAACTTTTAATTGACAGACTGCAAAGTTGCAATATCAATTGTCAATACAGTACGTAAACATATAATTATATATCATTCAGTTGTCTTAAATAGCACTCTAAAAAATAAAACAAATTTTTTGAGGGATGAAAGTCACTAATGTAGAAACTGAACATTGCATTACGAACGGAGGGTCATCCTCACATCCTAAAGGCAAGGCCTTGTCACTGCAATCACATTTGCCCCTCCTCTGCTGAACGTTTGAAATCAGCATATTCCTGGAAATTTAGTCTGTCCATTACAGAATCCAGATACTTCTTCCTTGGTCTTCCTCTTCCCCAAAACCCTTCCTTCCAGCACGATCGTTAGGGAATTGTTATGGCGTAGTGTGTGGCCAAGGAATTTTGTTTTCCTCTTTTGTATAGTGTTGATCAACTCCCTTGTTTTATCTACTTCCTTAAGGACCTTTTGGTTTGATTTTTTCTCTATCCAGCTTATTTTCAGCATGCGGCTCCATATCCACGTTTCCATTTCTTCCAGGTGTTTTATATCTTGTTTTGCTATCAAGGGGAGGATACGATGCATGGGTCACAGATTCGAACCACCTTTAGTACACGTATAGGGCATGGCCAGGTGTATACAAGGTGCAAAGAGTAAGGTGCGCTTCTCAGCCGTTTCCAAGATATTAATTAATTACAATTATAGTGTGGCGTCTATGCGCGTTGTACGCTAGCAACAATTCCAACGAGCGCGTGGTGCAGCGGTAAGAGCCCTGCTTCGTGAGCGCGGAATCGCTGGATCGAATTGCTCTGGCGAGTCTTTGGATTGTTTAGTGTTTCTTTATTTTTTCTTTTTATGTAACCATTGGCAATTTCCAACCAATACCCATAACACGAGTCACTGCTTGCGGGGTACGGTGTAGACTGATGGTTCACAGACGTACGTACGGAACAGACCGGACCTTCAATGTATAAATATAATATAATACTCCTGACCGAGTACGAATACCAATGTATTTGCAATGCCGATACTGTACATTATGTAATGTCACAAACGTTGACTCCCATACGATGATTGCAGAATCTCTTTTCCCGCTCACATTACACGTTATTACAATTGACTGCAAAATAAACATTATTCACGAGAACTAGAGTTGTACGAAAAGCTCTCCGCTGGGATTTGATCCAGCGATCCCACACTTACAAAGCAGGGCTCTTACCACTGCACCTCGCGCTCGTTGAAGTCTTGCTAGCATACAACGCACAGACGCCGCACTATAATTGTAATTAATTAATATCTCGGAAACGGCTGAGAAGCGCACCTTACTCTTTGCACCTTGTATATATGCCTGGTCATGCCCTACACGTGTACTAAAGAGGGTTCGAATCGGTGACCCATGCATCGTATCCTCCCCTTGTAAGACCCATGTGGCTGTGGCCTTACAACCAAACACTCCACACAAACATTTTGACAAAATCTTTTTTAATTTAAGCATTAAAAATTCTTTCAGACAAAAGTTTTAAGTCTTAATTAGAGGAGTGACCCTTTTAAACAGTTTTGATATTGTGCCTATTAAGAGAAATATGAATTTTGTTTCACTAAAATCACCTTTTCCTACCCCTTTGATCAATGGTTGGTGCTATCAAAAAACTTAACAAAAATCTTTGGCTCTTATCCAAAGAATAGTATGAACTTAGAATGGATTCAATATTTCACATATTAAGAAAGATATAGCGATATTTCACTTTTTTTGACCCCCCCCCCCCCCCCATTTTCACCCCCTTGGTCCGATTTTGCCCATTAACGAACTCTACCAAGATTTTAAAGGGTTATATATTATGTGTAAATTTGAAAGCGATTGATGCAAAATGGCAGTAGTTATCGTGTCCACAAGAAAGTGAAATAGATACATACTTATGAACTAACTGTAGTTTTGGGGTCTGGGGGATGTGAAATGCGAAGATATGTTGACATTTCCTGGATGTCGCAACATGGTTACCATTGCAATAATGAAATCTAAAATTGGGTCTGATGATGCCCGCTTGGTGAGCGAAAGATGTCAGCCGTTTAAACCCACTCATTTGTTAGTGAAGTGTGTTAATAATTGTATAAATAATTTGGCATGATTCTTTCAGAGTAGGGTGATTAAATAATTCTTCATTCCATCCCAATGTATACTGGTAGCCTACACTTTTGTTGACCAACTGAAAAGCAATTCTATAAAAACAAAGGTAACACAGAAACAATGGCTTCAAAGCTTTGTATGTGAAATAACTATCTAAAAATGACTATCACTCTTCACTTATTTAAACATTTTAATGGATACAGCTGTCTTTTACTAGTAACTTTCTAACTAATTCAAAGTTAATTCAAAATCCAGGTCCTAATTATATGCTACCAACAATAATACACTTACTGTACATGACATGAAAATAATATTTAATACGTATTATGTACATTACAAAATATTTGTAAATTATTTGTAGTGGGCACCAAGAGTTCTAACAGTATCAGAACGAGGAATGGGAATATTTACAAATATGAGAAAAAGGTGCAGTTAGGGCGATTATGGAATTATGTACATATTTGTAGTTGCAATAATTTACTAAAACAAGTGAAATGTAATATTAATGAATAGAGAAATGGTAACTTACACATGTAATTAACTGTTCTGATCTGTTAGAAGTTTTCTTTCACAAAAACTAGGCAATTATACCAACATTCTTCAAATTAAGTGTGTATATTATTTGCCCAAATGTACAGGGAGGCAATGCTAGAAACATTTAAGTAAAATTATGGAAAATAATCAGTTACTCATCACTAGGGCTCGGAAGTTTAAGACCGATACATTTTATAAAAATATCTTAAAAAGGACCTCAAAACTGAGAAAAGAATGCAAAAAATAGGATTCAAATTAATCATTTTAGTTTTAATTACATATTTAATGAATGTAATGTTACAAAAATATAAAATTATGGTGGTATGCAACATACAGAGCGAAAAAGCTATATGTATGAAATACAGGGCTTTATTTTAATGTTGGGACTGTCATGCGGGATTTTCTACTCGGCTGTTACGTGTGCATTGGCTGGCCGCATCGTTGCTGTAACTCTCCCACTCGTCTGTTAGCTGCATCGCTGACCACGCGGTCATGTGACGGTCCTCACATATATATAAAATCTGGTTGCAACGAGAATTTAAATATTTTACAGAATGATATGTTTTTTATGAAATTATCACTGAGAACTTCCCACTTTTAGGCTATATTTGCTCTCCTAAAATATTTTAGCATTTGAATGGTTCATTCTGGTTCCGTATTGATGCTACAATTAGTATTGATATTTTGCAAAGGTTCCCCCTAATCAATATCTTTATTGTATTAAATATAAATGATCACTTAGTGGTCATTGGTACATGTTTCGAGGCCTAATTGCTTTGGCCCCTTCATCAGCCTATATAGATAAAAAGTCAAGGCAAACAGGTGGTTGGATAGCTAAACACTCATAAAACATTCCCTTCAAAAAAACCTATTATGGTGCACCATAATGAAAGGTGAAAGATGTTTATCCAAAGAAACATAAGGAAATAAAATACATAAATAAAGAATGAAAGAAAGAAAGAAAAAAAGGAAGAAAGGAAGAAAGAATGAAGGAAAGAAAGGAAGAAAGAAATAGTTGAAATTTGGAAAAAACAAAAAAATATTTTAGAGTGTGTTCACACTATATTTTTTGTTTTTTCCAAATTTCAACTATTTCTTTCTTCCTTTCTTTCCTTCATTCTTTCTTTCTTTCTTTCTTTCTTTATTTATGTATTTTATTTCCTTATGTTTCTTTGGATAAACATCTTTCACCTTTCATTATGGTGCACCATAATAGTTTTTTTTGAAGGGAATGTTTTATGAGTGTTTAGCTATCCGACCACCTGTTTGCCTTGACTTTTTATCTATATAGGCTGATGAAGGGGTCAAAACATTTAGGCCTCGAAACATGTACCAATGACCACTAAGTGATCATTTATATATAATACAATAAAGGTATTGTTTAGGCGGAACTTTTGCAAAATATTAATACTCCTAAAATATGTTACTTCTTCCAATTCAATAAAACCAAGGATGTCGGAGGTGATCTGTTTATTTAGCATAAAGGGAACTTGGAAACAATAAGAGATTTATCCCCCCTTTCCTGACAGTAAGAATATGATAAGATATTTAGCCGTACTTTTGATTACAGTAAATATAACCAAGTAAAGTATCTCTTTAAAAATATGGACTAAAGATTCAGATATATCGGTACTACAATAAATGGAACAAAACTGCAATTAAGTATTTTTAGGTAGGCCTACTCTCATATCATTTTACGTTTTTTTAGGCACTACAGAATTTATTTTGAGTGTAATTCGGATAAGAATTAAAATATTTTTGTATTTAGAAGGAAAAAAAAGGGAAAAACCTAAGAATCCAGACTCTACAATAAGCATAAGGTTTGGTAATAAATTAGTTTTGAAAATGAAAATCCACAGCCTGCTTCCAGTCTCTAACCGGGTCAGGAATGGAATGAATGGAGCCCCCATCTAGAGGCGAGGATATGAACTGTGCCGGCTGCCGAGGCCTGACGCACTCCTCTGGGGCAATGATTAAATGAATGACAGATTTATATTTATTTTCCGTGTCCAAATCAAATTAGATTTTGCCAGTAAGTAGCAACAGTTATAGCATTAGCATTTGCAGCCAAGAGATCGTCTTTTGAACATATGTCCTCCATCAAGGGGCAGATCAGCAGGTGTTCTGGGTCTTGTAAAATTCTGCAGTCACAGAACTCATCATTGTTGACGAGCATGTTCCATTTCTTGAGATTGTTCTTGCAGCGTGAAACCCCCGTCCTCAGCCTGTTCAATGATTTCCAAATTCCATATGGCAAGTTGTGACCAGGTGCCATTTTTTCTGATAGAGGAATAGTTGGGTCTGTGATCTCTGTCTTCCATATCTTCACACGGGCAGCTTCTTGTGACCTTCGAGGGCTGTTACTCCCCTCAAAAAGCTGTTTCTGGACTTAAGTCTCTGTCGGGCTGGTTGTTGGCCGAAAAGTGGATGCCTTGAATCGGTTTCTTGCCGTTTCTTCTCAGATGCTGCTGCTACCATTCTTCGGACATGAGGTGGAGAAATTCCTATAAGAGGGTAGATCTTCTGAAGTGGTGTTGGTCTAAGACACCCAGATACAATCCTGGAAGTCTCATTCAGAGCTATATCCACCTCTTTGGAATGTGGAGAAGAAAGCCAAACTGGTGCTGCATACTCAGCAGCTGAGAAGCTCAGTCCAAGGGCTGAAGTTCTGAGAGTGGTGGGGTGAGCACCCCATGTCCTTCCTGTTAGGCATCTTAGTATGTTATTTCGTGCAGATACTTTACTTTTGGTGTTCAAGCAATGTCGCTTGAAAGACAGAGTTCGGTCGAGGGTGACACCAAGATATTTTGGTGTAAAACAATAAAGGATTGTTTCACCTTGCCACTTAATGTTCAATGTCCTCTTTGCTTCTTTATTTCGCAAGTGGAAAGCACAAACTTGCGTTTTGGCTGGATTTGGCTTCAAATTATTTCTGTGATAGTATCGACCAAGTTCTTCTAAGGCACAGGACAAAGAATGTTCTACTTCTTCAAAGCTACGACCTTGCACGGCTACTGCAGTGTCATCTGCGTAGATAAATCGCCTGGTTAATGACAGATGAAATGAAATGATAGTGGAGAGTGTTGCTGGAATGAAATTTTGACAGGTAAAACCAGAGTACCCGGAGAAAAACCCGTCTGCCTCCGTTTTGTCCAGCATAGATCTCACATGGAGTGACCGGGATTTGAACAACGGACCCAGCGGTGAGAGGCCGGCGTGCTGCCGTCTAAGCCACGGAGGCAATATTTAAAATTGTCAACAAAGGAAGCCTACGGAAATAAAGAAATTAAGTTACTATTATTTGCAGACGATATTGTGGTCTGGGGAAGGAACACCGAAGAAGTGCAAGAACAACTAAATGTACTGAACGAAAATATTCAGAAGTACGGCATGAAAATCAGTATAGAGAAAAGTAAGACCATGGTGATAAGAGGGGAAAGACAAGGAAAGGTCACTGTGAAAATTGGAAGTCAGAGTTTGGAAATTGTGGACATGTTCAAATACCTAGGAAGTGAATTAATGCAAACTGGTAGGTTGGACATGGAGATTAACAGGAGGGAACAGCAGAGCAATGCCTTCTATCAAAGTGTAAGAAAACTTGTGTGGGATAAGGAAGTACCAAGGAAAATCAAGGAGGTAATGTATAAAGTGTACTATGTACCCATATGACTTATGCAGCTGAGACTTGGACCTTGACAAGCAGGCAAGAGAGTAGAATCCAAGCCAGTGAAATGAAATTCCTAAAAAGTATGATAGGAAAGACAAGGAAAGGAGTGAGAAATGAAGATGTTAGGACGGAAGTTGGGATGAGAAAACTAAATGAGAGAATTGAACAGAATAAACTAAGGTGGTTTGGACATGTAAAGAGGATGGAGGAAAATAGAATACCAAGACAGATGCTGGAGGTAAAGTGCAAGGGTAAGAGAGCAAGAGGAAAACCTAGAACAAGGTGGATTGATTCAGTGACGAACAGCATAAGAAAAAGAAATTAGGACTAGGACATGATCGTGGAAGAGGAATGGTGGAAAGAAAGAGGAAGGTGCAGAAGTGCCATAAATACCCCGACCCGGCATGAGCTGGATAAGGGGAAATGATGATGATGACGATTTACAATTGTCATTTTTTATGGACCATCAGAGGTTGGAAATAATATATTATGTAGGGCCTCATCTTCGGACACTAAAAAAGAGAAAGAATTTTCCTTAACCTCCGAGCCCTACACCTCACATTCTATTGGAACTGCACAATGTAACAAATACAGATCTGTTCAAATTATTAGAATCAAGCATTTTCTTAATAAATCTTTCATCATCCAGCAGAGAATTAAAAACTGCATTGTCAATGTTTCTCCCCATTATCCAAATACAATCAGATTTTACTGTGCACGGCTCTAAATGATGGAATGAATCAACGATTTAATTAATTAATTAATTAATTTAGCATATGGCTTTTGGTGCCGGGAGTGTTCGAGGGCATGTTCGCCTCACCAGAGGCTGCAGCTACTTTAAGCGGACACCCATAGGGTGAGCTACAAGTTCCGTTTAATTTCAAGTAGTTCCAACTTTCGCTACCAGGTATCACTGACACCTGGTGCAGAACGTTGGAACTTTAATAGAGCATTACAACGAAATCTAACCTAAAAATTTAGCTTCACACAAGTTTAGTTAGTGGTAGGTTCTTTTACATGACATAAATCTATGACATGGGACCGCCGGCTTTACTTCCCCTCTGAAGGAAGGCATACTTAAGGATTTTAATGCTCTGAAAAAGTCTGACGACTTCGGCCAGATTTGAACCCGCGATCTTGGGCACAGCAGTTCAGCATGCTGTAACTACGCCACCGAAGCCGATAACGATTTAATTATATTGTATAACAACGGCTTTGGTGACGTAGTCGGTAGCATACTGAACTGCTATGCCCAAGATGGCGGGTTGAAACCAGGCCGAAGTCGTCGGATTTTTAAGAGCGTTAAAGATCCTTCAGAATGCCTTCCTTCAGAGGGGAAGTAAAGTTGGCGGGCCCATGTCATAGATTTATGGCATGAAAAAGAACCAACCACTACAATTAGCAGTGTGTAGCCAAAATTAGTAGGTTATTTGGTTAGACACGCTCTATCAAGTTCCAACATTCGCCGCTGGGTGTCAGTGACAGTGGCGTCTGGTAGCCAAAGTTGAAACTACTTGAAATTGAACTTGTTGGGGAGCCTGCGGGCTTTCAGTTGAAATAGCTACACTTAGGGGCAGAAGACCTAGCTGTTCCGCCCCTTAAAAGAACAATAACTAACTAGCTACACTTCCCTAGCAACTCCCTATTAAAAATATATTGCACCAACAATGACCATAACCTCAAATTTTCATTATTGACTTAAGCTGTTTGTTTTAGTCACAAAACAGTGACTGCAAAAGAAAACAGCTGAAGGTCATAGCAGAGTTGCCAACATCTTAGATGAATCCTTAAATCGAGTGAGAACTGTTATTGTGCATTATACCAACACACTGACCAGAAAATTCCCTTTCATAAACAGCTATGTTGAAATATATTTCTAATAGTGGACATTTGTGTGTTGAGTCTAATAATAATTCAAACAGATCTGTAACTCAGAAAAATTCTGGATCAGAGTCATCATCTCGCTTTAACCACATGAATTCTTTTTTTTTTTTGCTTTAAAAGAAATTTGCTGTTTGAGACAATGATGCCAACTTAGATGTTTACTTTTGTAATGGCTGTAAAATCATATTGTTCTAACAGGAGGTCAATTATATTGTGCCAATCATATACAATAATACTTGGATAGAATATGCAGGCATTATAGGTTATGTTGTTGGCATGGAGGAAAGAATGGAAGAAGATTCCATCACTGTGCAGTCTAGTGCAAGCTGCTGAAGCCAAACGGCACGTCCACTTTGGGTAGCAAGGAAATGGCTGTTCCTAAGCTTAAAGCCGTAAACGACTCCAACTAGTCTTGGATTTTAGTGACATAAAACTGCAATGACAAGTCAAGATTTTTTCTTGAATAGGCAGAATACACTCTGTACAACACGGTACTTGGCACAAATAAGCTGCGTTATCGTTTTAAAAGCCAATTTAAATAGAAATATGAGAGCAACTTTGCAAGGCTAGCTTAGAAAGAAAGACGCGGCAAAACGTAATAATACGCTAAAACACAGATTAAATTTAATACAGGTGTCTGAAGGTGCGAGTTATACCAAAGAAGGAACATCTTGGGAACTATCATAATGATGCCGAACTAATCACGGTATTTATACCAAATTGATTTTTAAGTTCTTATTGGTGTTGAGGCATATCAGTTTTTAGGCCTAATTTCGAGCACAGCCACTTTCACTCATTGTTCGTACACATTTTGATATTCAAGAATGCAGACCTTAAAATGAATAAGCAGAGCACTTATTTGATTCGTACAACCGTATGCAAGTCACGGAACACCGAATACAAGTCAAGATTACACCCACTTTGGACGCAGCGCTTGGCTTCACTCAAACGAGCTCAGGGCATCTCCTCTTATTCTTTCCTCCATGTGTTATTGCGCATTATACCAACACTCTGACAAGAAAATTCCTTTCATAAATAGCTATGTTGAAATATATTTAAAAACAGAGTTAAAAATGTGTCAAGTCTAATAATAATTTGAACAGATCTGTAACTCATAAACTCATCATCTCACTTAACCCACTAGAAATGCATAATTATTTTTTTTGCTTTAAAGAAAATTTGCTGTTTGAGACAATGATGCCAACTTAGATGTTTTCTTTTGTTATGGCTGTAAAATCATGTTCTAACAACAGGTCAATTATAGATGGAATAATCTTGTGCCAATCCTATACAATAATACTTGGATAGAATATGCAGGCATTACAGGTTATGTTGTTAGCTCAAGCTGCCAACTTTCAAGTAACATTTAAAAGTTTCAGTGTCTGTGAACATGGTGACTTTGAAACATGAGTGACAAAAATGAATCCAACCCTGATAAATAACCATACTTGTAGTAAATGGGGTGGGGGACAAATAGTAAGGCTACATTGTTATAACTTATTTAAGCTTATTTGGACTATAAAAGCATAGGATATGTAATGCTTTTCTAAAGGGAGCAAGATGACGCAAAGGACTAGCAGCTCGTCTGTCACCCGTATGGCTGGGGTTAAAATCTTGCTGATAGCGGGGTGGAGTTCTCAACTGAAAAAAAAATAAAAATAAAATAAAATACATGGCAACAGGAAGGGCATCTGACCTTAAACCCCAGCAAACATTCAAATGAGCCAGGTTGGCTCCAGTGACCCAATTAAATTTGGATAAGCCTCAGATGTTGTTTTCTAAGTAATGCATTTCTAAGATTCCAGAGAAGCTGCTGGGGAGCCACTGCATGGTGTCGAGTGGTGACCCTTTTCAAATTCCTGTATTACCCGAACGAAAATTCCCCCATATTTTTTAACCTCTCCGAATCTACAATTCGCATACTGAATGACTGAAAAATGAATTTTAAAGCAGGAATCAAGTTTTTCTAGCGTAAGTGTAACTGCATGTTTGGAGATACTTCCGCAGGGGTGATGGCGATATTTAGGCTAAGTCCATAGCGTGAGCAATGAGTGTGCGGGAGAAAGTTCAACTCTCTCGCAGATGGGATGAGAAGCAACAAACACAAATAAAATACAGTTTACCTGAGGAGAGTTGAGAGAGTGGACGACTGAACCGAGCACTTGGAGGCTAAGAGGTCGGGCATTATGAGACTTTTCAAGATTTCCCGGATCAAATGCATTTCTCGCATTTTCCCCGGGTCACTAAAATTCCTGTACATTTCCCATATCACTCGACACCCTGCATTGTTGTTATAGAAGACTCTTAATGACAACATGTCATCCACCATCAAGGAAGGTACGAGTATCCTCGTACACAAAACATACTGCGTACGAGATGTATCACTGTTCCAATCCAATCCTTACTTATGGTATGGAAATGTGTACATTGATTAGTAAGGATTACGGTAGAATTCAAGCCACAGAAATGAGATTTATTAGAACTATGAACCAAAGTACCAGGAGAGACAAGATCAGAAACAAGGTACACAGAGCAACAGCAACAGGGTCCCTGTTACCAACTTTTTGGGGAAACTCAAACTTCAGTGGTATGGCCATGTAATGAGGAAGGATAGCTCTAGAACAGCTAAGAAGTACTTCAACCTGGATATCAGAGGGAAGAGACCAAAAGGAAGACCAAGGAGACGATGGATAGAAACAGTTCGATCAGAGGTGGAGAAGAATGGTTTTAACTGGGATGATGTCCAAGAACAAATGATGTACCATGATCGGGCAAGATGGAGAGTGCTTGTTTGCCACACCCGGGAATCTGGAGATGGAAAATGATGATGATGATGATCAAAAACAAAACATTCTGAAATTACATAACGTAAGTGTTTTTGAACAAAGAGCCTCCGTGGCTTAGGCGGCAGTACGCCGGCCTCTCACCACTGGGTACGTGGTTCAAATCACGGTCACTCCATGTGAGATCTGTGCTGGACGAAACGGCGGCAGACAGGTTTTTCTCTGGGTACTCCAGTTTTCCCTGTCAACATTTCATTCCAGCAACACTCTCCGCTATCATTTCATTTCATCTGTCATTCATTTAATCATTGCCCCAGAGGAGTGTGTCAGGCCTCGGTAGCCGGCACAGTTCATATCCTCGCTGCTAGATGGGGGCTTCATTCATTCCATTCCTGACCCGGTCGGAGACTGGAAGCAGGCTGTGGATTTTCATTTTCAAGAGTTTTTCAGCAACTGGCAGAGACATAGGCAAGTGATGCCAACAATCACCTCAGCCTTAAAGAGCTCATTGGGGATTATAGCACTTGATCTGGGTTTGATTCGCAGCTCTGCTAAGAAATCTTAATTCCAGTGCGAGGGCCGGAACGGTGTAAGCTCGGCCTCGTGAGGCAAAACTGAGGAGGAGGAGGATGATCTGATTTCCGCCACAGCCATCCTGGAAGTGGTTTTCCGTGGTTTCCCCACTTCTACTCCAGGAAAATGCTGGGATGGTTCCTAACTTAAGGCCACAGCCACCTCCTTCCCAATCCTATCCCCAAAAAGACATCACAACAACACAGGTTATCACACACATACACAGGGCTATATGACTGCGTTGTCACAGACCCTAAAATAAGCAACAACAACACTTAGTTATTGCGGTTTTAAGGGGCGGAACATCGAGGTCATCTGCCCCTCGACAGCACTTCAGAGCTACCGATTGGAATACTGGTGTAAAAGCCCAACTATGAAGATGACATGGAGATTAGCCTTGTTGTTGTGTGAGTTTCCCATTTTATCTCTCCTATAGATGGGCCGATCATTCATGGCCAGTCGTAAGCACACAAGAATTCTTCTTAAAGCCTGAGCAGAACACGGAGACCACTGAATATGCATATGAGCTGCCGAGGATACATTGCGCACTGTATTTGTAGGTATGAAGGCTCACTGTGCGTGGAGATACCACTGTGCACGTAATATGTACCGGTCAAGAAGGAACGGTCCACTTATACCAGGTCACAGAACTAGAAGGACGTGCACTGGCGGTCACAGGATCCCAGCTGAGTCTGCCATTGCTTCCACCTGCTTGTGCCGAGTTTCTTTCCTGTCGCCCTCCCTATGTCATCTCTTCCCCTCTTTCGACCCTGACGGTATTGCGGTATCCTAGGCCTAGGGTGAATTTTCATTTTCCCACTTCATTGGCCCTTGTTTCATCTTTCTTGATACCCTCATTTTTCATTTTTCTTTTGTTTTTCATGCTATCTCCTGCCTAGTGTAAAAGACCCTAAAGGAGACAGGGTGTGTGTAGTCCCACCATGCTTAGTGCATCTTGGATATTGCTACACCCTCAGGAGCTCGAGAGTTTGCGACCCTGAGGGATTACCAAGCAGTGTCTACTGTCTGACTTTCAGGCAGACCCTCTAACCTTTCCTATCTACTTTTTAACAGATTTCCTCAATCCCCATTTTTTGAGGGTTGAGGTAATTGTTTCCCCTTGTCTTATTTTCTAGGGGCAGATGTGTTGTCGCCACTATTATTCATCACTGTAATGGATGAAATAATGAAAAGAGTTAAACAGATGAATAACAATGAGGAGTTTCAAGCTCTAGCTTTCACAGATGATGTCGTAATATTGGGACACACAGAAGCTGAGGTACAACAGAAACTGCACAGTTGGAATTAAATATTTCAACAATTTCAAGCCATTCGAAAACGGTGGTGTTGGCAGTAAGTAGACAAGACATTCACGCGACTATAACTCTCAATGGTAACAAGTTGGAAGAAGTGTATTACTTTCAATATCTTAGAAGTCTAGTGTCATGAGACAACCGATCATCTGCAGAAATCTCGCACAGAATACAGAAAGGTGCAAACTTTAACCATCTAGTGAGAAACCTTCTCTGGGATAAACAAATTCCATTGAGAGCTAAGGTAGTTCTGTACAAATGTTTCTTCCTGCCGATCACCAGCTACAGCCTTGTAACATGTGTCCCTACCAGCAAGGACGCTAGTAAGCTTCAAGCAATGGAAATGAAGTTCTTAAGGACAACGGTTCAGAAAACTAAGAGAGACAGGATTAGAAATTAAGAGATACTACGTCAAGTAGGCATCAACCAATCACTCTGTAAATCTGTAACCAACGCCAGGCTACCGATAGTTTGGACACCCGAAGAGGATGGACAATCACGACAACAGCCCGCAGGTGGTTGGATAAGGAGATCAGAGGCAAGATACCAAGAGGTATACCAAGGAAGAAGTGGATCACTAAGGTTCAACAAGATCTGGAAGGCCAAGGATTGGACTGGCAATGGATCCTGGATTAAGAAATTACCTGGATAGACAGCGATGGTGAATGCTCATATACTGCACCCGGCTAATTGGAGATGGTTACGGATTATGATCATGACATGACCTCACTGTTCCTCCCCTTAAAACAAAAAGTAACTTTTATTTCCCGTTCTTAATTTTTTGAAAATTTTCTTCTTCTAATACACAAGTTCCGTGGTGTTGGGGAAGCACACTCAAGGTCCCAGGTTCAATTCCCGGCTCTGTCAGGGATTTTAGAAACTGACGTGAGGGCTGGAAGGGGGTGTACTCAGCCACGCGAGGATAATTGAGTAGCTGTCTGACAGTGAGGCAGCGCCCCGGCTACGGAGACAAAGGCAATATGTTAAGACTGCTGTGAGCTGCATTGCTGCTTCTTGACTTTGATGTCTTGGCTTTAATCCTGGCCCTGGCCAAGTGGATGGGAATGGGCTTGTCCCAGCCCTGTGAAGTGAAGTGAATCAGAAAGCTGCCAGAAATGAGATAATATTATTGGTTTCACATCCTTTTTAAATAATGTGAATTCAGAGACTGGAGAGCATCATTTAACAAGCCATTAAATCTACTGACACAGGTTGCTTGTATTTAAGCAGCCTTAATTTCCAGCCAAATGTGCAGGGATTTGATTCTGCAACCTCAGGTGCTGGAGACAAGACTTGGTGTTGGTGGTCTTAAGAGCGAAATTTAAGAGCAGAAAAAGAATGCTGCAGTGACTGAACATCTTTCTTAGCCAACCATGAGTCATGCAGCAGCTGCATTTAAGGTATAGGTCCCTTAGAGCTTTCTCCAGTTTCAATTGAAAGAACTCATCGGCCATTGTTTACAAGATACCATAATCCCACTGTCAACAATCTGTCGCAGTTGCTGGAAATACTGTCCTTTATTTTCTAAGCACACATTGCACCAACATAGGAAGTTTTGTGACACTCCGTTGCGAGATCTGATGGCGACACAGTCTCGGATGCCCGTGCAAGAGTGAATGCTGCATGGATGAAGTGGCGCCAGGTCACAGGCGTTCTCTGCGACCGCAAGATCCCTTTGCGCCTCAAAACTAAGATCTATCAATCAGTCGTCCACCCTGTTGCTTTGTATGGAGCTGAATGCTGGCCTAATACAAAGAATCATGAACAAGCCTTGCATTCAATGGAGATGCGGATGCTACGATGGTCCTTGGGAATTACACGGCTGGATCATATTCAGAACGAAGATGTCCGCAATACTCTTGGAATTGCCCCTATTTCAGCCAAAATGAGGGAGACTCGGTTGTGTTGGTACGGGCATGTAGCCCGAGCAAATACAGAGTCCATTGTAAGCAAGTCACTTGCTCTCGAGCCTGATGGACAAAGACCTCCAGGACGACCAAAAAGGCGTTGGATGGATACCCTACACGACGATATGCGCATCGTAGGTCTTCATCCTATAGATGCAGCAAACCGCAACAAATGGAGAGCGAGGTGCAGAGTGGCGGACCCCAGAAAATAATTGGGAACAACGCCAGGAAGAAGAAGAAGACTACATTTGGTAACAGTGCAGTTATTTTGGTCTCGAGAGCCTCCAGAGTAGGCGGATTGTTTCTGTACACCTTTTGTTTGAGGTTCCCCCACAAGTAAATATCGCATGGTGCTGAAACTAACGAACACATTTATTGAAAGACTTCTTCTTGAGAAGATAAGTTTCCACCAGCAAAATTCGATGTTTTGTTCTATACCTAACCATGTTCATAGAATACGAGATAGGCTACAGTACAATCATGTCATATTCGCATATTTTCCGGGTTTTCAGGTGAACATGTCGTGCTGTAGCTTTTAATCTTGGGTTTTGAAAACCAACACTTAAACAAATGTGCCACTCAGCCGGACTAGTACGCTTATTATTAATGGGGTGGATTCTAACAGTTAGGCCTACAGCACAAAGACCTTGGAAAGTACAAATACTTTTGCTTTGCTTTCTGTTAAATATCAGGGTTCCAAATTTACTAAATCTGATTAAAAAAAGAAAAAGAAAAGAAAATGCCACATTCTTTTCAGCCCAATCTAATGATTTCTAAAGAAATCATATTTGGAAAATAAATTAACAAAGTAATTTTCTATATCTCAATCATCTAATGTTGATATAGAATGCCCTAGCAGTCTTGATTCGTTCACTCCACAAACAATCAGCTCGTACTTATCCTTGTAGATAAAAGGGCATGCCTTGCTTTTACCCACTATCACAATATTGTACATACAGGTCTATTTCTAAAGCTTTACTTTACAGAGGGAAGGATTCACTCCGTGTCTCTGCCCCAACGCAGGTATCGAGTGTATACAAACTTGCAACCATTTAGTGTTGCATGTTTTTCTTTGTTCGGAACGAAAACCGCTTATACCGTTTTGGTATTGTCTATATTTTTATCTTCATACATTTTTTTATGACAAAGGTGTGTTCTTCCTTTGTTTATTTTTTTAACGACCGAGTATGAAATCGCTTTGGTCATTGACTAGAAAGTGATAGACGAAGCTCGCCTTCTTTCGATCTAGTGCCTGCTGGTT
The DNA here is from genome assembly GCA_946902985.2 of Meconema thalassinum. Classification (NCBI taxonomy): domain Eukaryota; kingdom Metazoa; phylum Arthropoda; class Insecta; order Orthoptera; family Tettigoniidae; genus Meconema; species Meconema thalassinum. The sequence continues at coordinate 201,384,705 of OX336395.1, forward strand.
GGTTCGGGCCCGTGACGTGTGATCTCCTCGACTCCGAGGAGGGTCTCTGAGGAAGATGGTTCCGAATAACGTGGCTGAAACGAGAAGAACCATAGCTAATTAACATGACAGTAAAACAAATACAGTGAAATCTCTCCTAAACACTTTACAAACAATACATAAGTCATTCCGGATTCACATTAGAGAGCGAGTGGCAGCAGATATATGTAACATATCCAGACTATTCCTCGCCATCATGGATGGAATCCATAAACGAGTGAAACTGAGAATGGGAAGTAAAGGGACTAAGGCCTTAATCTTTGCTGATGACAGTGATATGGGGGGGGGACGATGAATTGGAAGTCCAAGAACAAGTTAATGTTTGGAACCAGGAGATAGAAGAGCATGGAATGAAAATCTGTGTGGAGAAGAGTCAGACGTTAGTGATGACAAGAAATGTGCGAGATGATAGGGGGAATATTCCAGCAGATGGAGAACCATTAGAAGTTGTGAAAAGCTTCAAATACTTAAGGAGTGTCCTCATAGACGTGAGGAAATTGGTAAGAGCATGGAATGAAAATCAGCGTGGAGAAGAGGCAGACTGTAGTGATGACAAGAGATGTGCGAGATGGTAGGGGGAATATTGCAGTAGATGGAAAACCATTACAAGTTGTGAAAAGCTTCAATTACTTAGGGAGTGTCCTAACAGATTATGGAAGGATAAGTGAGGAAATTGGTAAGAGGATCCAATAAGCAAATGGGTTTTACCAGCTCTGGTGTGGAACCAGGAGGTTCTCGTGAAATGTAAAAATAAAATATTAAAAAAAAAAAAATATATATATATATATATATTCAACATATTATCCAGTGTTATTGTGATGTCTGTATTAGTGTGTGTAATTGTAATTCAGATGAGGATGGAAAGGAGGAAATCCTAGCCCTACTTATAACCATGCAAACAGACAGATAAAAAATTTATCTTTGCAAGCATTTGACATAAAACAGTTTGATTGGTGCAAATAATGAAAAATTCTATCATAGTTCTAATGGTTTTTAGAGTTATGTTTAGGGTTTGGCCACGTGCGTGTTTTAAAGCGGTACCAAATATTATTTTAAATTGTTCATAATGGTAGGTGGTTTATTCAAGTTTTTTTTTTTGGTGTTATATTAGGGGTATTTCTGGTCCTTGGTGTGTTTAAATTATGATTTGGGAAATAGGGGTTATTGTCATGTTGGTGTCGGGTGATAATCTTGATGTGGGTATTCAGGTTTTCGGTCTCTTTGTTCTCTGAGTGGGGGTGGTGGTGACAAGTAGGATCTTTGTGAGGATGAGTTTGAGTGTGTTTTCTAGTGTCTTGATTGTGTCTCGAAGTTAGGGGTTCCGGCCTTTTATTTAGCTGACAGAGTTAGAGTCTTGATATGACAAACGGGAATGGTTGATGACCATCTGTTCTTTTTTTGGTTGCCTCTCGGAGAGAAACTTTCTCCGTTCAAGCTATTCCCTAACATCTTACTGCAGGGCTTTTGGGGGCGATATTTCTTCCTGTTCTTATTTGTGTAGTATTTTTTGGTAAATTTGCGAGGAGGGAATTTGTTTTTGGTTGGTTAGGTTCAGATTTGTTTTCATTCTGCTTCAATCTTGTTGGTCTTATCATTTCTGTAAATCTGTGTAACGTGGGAATGGTAATATGCTGTATTGTGTTATCATGTAAGAATGTGTGTCGAGGGGCGCTCAGGTTTTGTTTTCTATTTTTCACGATAGGTTAAGTTTTGGTGCCTTCATTTGGTATATTTTTCTTAATTTCTTTCGGGTCGACAAGTCATCATCATCATCTTGTACATTTTCCAGCCTCAGGCTGGGTCTGTTTGGAACATGAGCCTCGCCACTTAGTCCTTTCTTCCCACCACCTCTCCGCTGTCACTTTGGTCCAGCCTCGCCTCTCTTCTTGACATATTCCTCCACTCCTTTCAGCCATCTATCTGTTGGTCTTCCCCTTGGTCGTTTCTTCTGCATCTGCATCTCATGTATCCTCTTGGGGGAATCTTCTTCTCTTCCATTCTCTTTAAGTGTCTATACCACCTTAGTCATGATGTCTCAATCCTACCCTGCAAGGGTTCCTCTTTCACTATTTCCCTGACCTTTTCATTCCTCACCCTGTCTCTTCTTGTCACTCCGATCCTACTTCGCAGGAACTTCATTTCACCTTCCTGTATTCTGCTTATGTCTCTTTTTTTCATTATCCACGTGTCTGATGCATAGGTCAGTATCGGGATATAGTAGCTTCTGTATAACACTTCTTTACTTTTTTGTGGGACATCTTTATTCCACACTAGGCTCCTAACGCTTCTGCCTGTCTGCCACGTTCCATAATCTCTTTTTCATTTCTCCCATTTTCCTCCACTATACTTCCCAAGTACTTGAGACTTTCCACCTTCTTCAGCTGTCCACCTCCAAGTGTTATCCCACTCATTGGTCTGTCCTTTTTCCTGGTCGCTAACAGGATCTCACATTTACTGATGTTTAACTTCCATCCGTACTCTCCCACCGTTTCTCCCCAAGCCTTCAGTTGCTCCTGAATTTCCCCCTCCTTGTTTCCCCAGACCATGAGATCATCTGCAAACACCATTGCTTTCATCTTATCTTATCCTATCTTTCCTGCTACCCGTGTCATTACCTCGTCCATAACCACAATAAAGAGAAGGGGCGACAATGCACTACCCTGTTTCAGGCCACTCATTTGTCTGAAACAGCCTGTTTTTTCCCCTCCAACTTTCACACAACTCACACTTCCAAAATACATCTCCTTCACTCTGCCTACAGTCTCTTTTTCCACTCCCATGTTTTCCATTGCTTCCCAAACATTCTCCCTACACACACTAAAGCCTTTTCGATGTCCAGGAAGGCCAATCCTTTCCAAATTCATAGTGGTGTTCCTGAAGCTGTTTCACTGAAAATATGAGATCCACTGTTTATCTCCCAGGTCTGAATCCATACTGCTCCTCTCTCAATTCTCTCTCCACGTTGGCTCGTTTTCTACTTTCTAATATCTTTTCATATATCTTGGCACAGTGTGGTATGAGTGTGACTCCCCTGTAATTTCTGTACTCCTTTCTGCTTCCTTTCTTATATATTGGAATGATTAATCCTTTCTTCCAATCTTCTGGGGTCTTTTTCTCCTTCCATACCACCCTCATCACACGGTACAGCCACCGTTTCTCAACCTCCCCGGCTGCCTTCACCATTTCAACACTCACTTCGTCCTTCATCTTGTCGATAGCCATCTCCAAGTCGGGTCCTTTTCCTTTCCTGTGTTGTCTTCTCCATCTTCCAATATGTTGTCTTCCTCCCTATGACCATTTGGATTCAGCAATTCCTCAAAGTACTCTTTCCACACTGTCTTGAGTGTCTCTTTGTTGTGTACCTCATTTCCGTGTTTGTCCACCATTACCACATCCTCTCGCAGACCTCTTCACTTACTTTTGACCATCCCATAAAGTACTTCCTTATTTCCTCTGCTGTCTTCCTCCATCATCTCTGTCCACTTTATCATCCAATTCTTCCTCTCCTCTGCGACAATCGTGTTGGCTTCTTTCTTCTTCATCTACCTTTTATCCTGGCAACTTAATACTGTACTCCTTTCTGAACACTCTTTCTAAATTTCTTAAATGTAAATGTAATCAGGCACATTGGGGTAGGTTTTATTTGTTTTTTATTATTTCTACATTTGTTAATTTGTATATTTGATTAGATTTAATACATTTCTTAGCTGACAATTCCTAGGCACCTATTCCGATACATGACCTCTGTTTAGGATCCCCGTCCATTACCTAGCTTATCCAGACTCGTTCTTCCCGTCTCGATCTTAAGGGTTATCTACCTATGGGGGCAAATGTCAGTGTATCGGGGTAGGAGAAGAGTACCACTCAGCACAGCAGACCAGAGAAAGGTAAGTATGCTTGTGTATTTCCTTTTCCACCTACAGGCGTTGCAACATATCTCGTTGCAACTTATTTGTGCTCACCTTGTCCATTCTTTTGCTGGGCGGTTACAACATATACTGTACTCTTCTCCGAAATCTTAAGTCGACACGACTCGACAGTTTGATGCTGGCCGAAGCTGGGGTGATAGACTCGTAAACTCGCTCCGAAGCTAGTAATTTAAATTTCCACTGAATGGAGATTGTTGGAAGAAACGGAAACTTAAAAACAATTATAGTGGGCGATGTATTAAAGATATATATACTGTCGCGGACTTATTTGTAGAAATTTTCATGCTGAACAATTTTTACATTCATAGAATATACAGTAGATATTTTCCACCCAAGAAAGGGCAAGAAGATCAATACGAATGAAGAAGTACTGCGAAGACCGCAAGGCTCGTACAGTTCCTACAAGTCGACGAACTAATGGTTGGTTAAAGTGATCCTTCGTGGTCTCAAAAGGCGAAGAAGAAGAAGAAGATAGATATTTTAACGGTTTACCCAGCGTAAACTTAAAAGGCACACGAACGGCTGGTATTTATTCGACTCGATTCACTGAAATCTTTACTGCTCGGCTTCCTTTGGTCATAAATGAATGTGTTACTACAGAAAACTTCCTCTAGATATCCTTTACAGAATGGTGAAAACCGCATCAAAATCCATCCAGTGGTTCTTAGGATTGCCCGTTACACTTAAGAATCGGGGTCTTTGTTTTATACTGTGTACAGATTCTGGTGCATCTTTATTTCAATGATCTGTCTTACCTAGAGAACAAAAGTAAAAAGTGTATCCAAGCTATCACTCTTCAGAAAATTCATGAAACTGACAGCAGATGGGGGGATCTACCCCATCGTGATAACTAGGGCTCTGATTTTTAGGTAAATAAATATTTTTTTATGTAAAAACATATTTTAAGCATTTTTCTATAAATACATAAATTCTTGCTTTTCACTTATTATCACATAAAAAGACATACTATTTACATTTTTAAAATCAGTATGCTAGATCTTTCAGTTTATTGCATTTTTGTTCTGTGTTACTTCAACGGTGGAGAACCTGTGAGCTATCTAATCTTCATGCAGAGCGTATGTCAGCTTGTAACTGTGTTATTCTTAACTTGTCGCCATGGAAGCCAGGGATTTCCAGATAATTTTACTTCCGATGGGGGCGTTCTGTTCTACCAACCATGTGGGAAAGCAATCCAGGTTGAACAGCGATCTCAAGTTACACAACACCTCAAGGGCATGAAACATACAGTATTGCCGCAGTTTCGGGCCTCCAGAAGAAGTGTTTCGCAATAATCGTCGGTGATTTGCGATGGACAACGTGAAGATGTATCTCGTTGAGTATTGTAATTGTTCAGCAGTCAGTGAGGCATAGCATAAATTGCATTCGTGAGTACTGCAAATTGCTTATATTCATATTATGAAACTAAATTATAATTCAATATTTTTACTTTTTTTGTCACATATTTTAGGTATTTATAATACATAAAAAATAAATATTTTCCCGATTTTTAGCACCTAAAAATCCGAGCCCTAGTGATGACAGTTCAAAATTCATTACTATGAGCTACGTTTCCACTGATCTTCTTCTTCATTTCCCGTTTCCAGCTTCCTGGGTCGGGTTGTGAATCAAGGACCTCCAACGTTGCCTGTCTCTCCACCACTCCTCTCCCCCTTTAAGTACATCTTCAGGTTTTCCTCCCTTCTTCTCCACGCACTCCCACACTGTATCTGCCCATCTCTTTCGGGGCCTTCCGCGCGGTCTCTTCCCCGAAACCTTTTCCAGAAAAGCTTTCTTTGGCACTCTCTCCTCTCCCATTCTCATCATATGTCCATACCACTTTAACTTGGTTGTTTCTATCCTGTCCTGCAGCTTCAAGATTCCTGTCCTCCTTATCTCCTCGTTTCTGATTTTATCTCTTCTGGTCTTCCCTTCTATACCTCTTAGGAATTTCATCTCCGCTGCTTGTATTCTACTCTCCTCTCTTTTTGTAGTGGTCCATGCTCCAGCTGCATATGTTAGTACGGGTCCATAATAGGTTGAATATAATACCTGCTTACATTTCTTTGGGACATCTTGGTTCCACAGAATACCCCTAACACTCTGGTAGAAGCTGTTCGCTTGTTGTATTCTCTTTCCAATTTCCTCAGTAATCTTTCCATCTTCTGTGATCACACTTCCCAAGTACTTGAAACTTTTCACCACTTCTAGAATTTTTCCGTTCACTTCTATCTTTCCTCTTCCCTCCTTACTTCCCCTTGACATTACCATTGTCTCGCTCTTCTCTGTGCTAACTTTCATCCCAAACTTCTCAATCTCTTGGTTCCATACATCTACTTGTTTTTGTACTTCCTTTTCATCCTCACCCCATATCACTATATCATCTGCAAACAGCATGGCCTTTATTGCCTCTTGTCCCAATCTCTGTTTAACATTCTTGTGGATTTCATCCATGACTATGATGAATAGTAAGGGGGACAATACACTTCCTTGACGGAGACCCGTTTCCACTGATCCCAGATATTAATAAAACCAGATGTATAGCATTTACCTGCCACCTATTAAAAAGAGTAAAATAGAGCTTCTACTGCATTTAGGTAGTCTAGATTTATTTATTTACATAGTTTACGCCCACATTGGAGCACTTAAATCAATCCATATACACTACAGTCTTTACATTATTAGAGTTGTAATGGCTTCTCAACTTCCTCTTCTCCCAGAGCTTCTTTAATCTCTCCGACCTGGCCACCCTCTCTTCATTTGTAATGGTGTACTGTTTTCGTTTGACTGTTTTTAATTTCAATCTTGTATCCCTACTTCTCAGAATCCTCTTCTCTTTTCTCTCTGCAATTTGTTTCATTGTAATATTTAGCTCGTCTAAATCATTCTGGACCTCAACGAACCAGTTGTTCTTGGTTTTACTTTTCCAAAAGAAATTGAATAATTGTTTCAGTAGTCTGGTGTCTGGTAGTCTTACTATGTGGCTGAAAAAAGCAAGTCTCCTTTTTCGCATTGTATCTAGAATTACAATCTACTGTTGTGTCACTCACCGACTGTTTTCGCATCCAATCCGTTCTCGGTCATGTGACTGAGAACCTCTTGTAGGAAAGCACACAGGTACAGAAAGACATTCTTGCGGTGTTCTGGCAGCTGCATCACAATCTGAAATGAATCGATATTTATAAGATCAAAAATCAGAAGATGATGATGATGATTATTGTTTAGGGGCCTAACGTCAAGGTTATTGACCCCCTAATGGTTTGGGTGACAATGCAACATGATGAGGAAATGAAAACCTAGAATTAAAACCATTTTGTCTCATACGAATTTTTAAAGTGATTTAATGTGTTTTTAAGTATTTTCTTGTTTCACATTTTGCATCATATTCATTTTTTAACCATGTGTCCGCCATTTATCTTAGCAAACTTTCTTTTGTGTTTTTCTTAAACTGAAATCAAGACTGTATCGTAGTTTTTATTGCTGTTTTAGCGACTTTAATCAAGGCTGACGAAGGGTGCCCAACACAATTAGGCCCTGAAACGTGTACCAATTGTGATCCTTTGAATACTGACCGGTAATATAATTCATAGTATTGACTAGGCGGAAAAATTTCTTGTATAATTTTCAAACGTTTTTTTTTTTAAAGTCAATTTCATCCTCCAGGTTGGTGGTTCCCACGGACTCAGCGAGGGAACACACCACTACCGCCTTTTCAGGCAGTGTCCTAGAGCTGGGAACACTTGGTCGGATTAGATACAACTGGGGAGGTGTGATCAGCACTTCGCCCAGGCGGTCTCGACTGCAAAGCGAACAGGGGCCTCATGAGGGATGGGAAGGGAAGATTGGGATGGATAGACAAGGAAGAGGGAAGAAGGCGGCCGTGGCCGGCATTTGACCGAAGACGAAGTGGGAAACCACAGAAAACCACTTCGAGGATGGCTGGGGTGGACCACCTGAGGCTGAGTAGACCCCGTTCCAGTCCCCATACCACGCTTCAAATTTTGTGGCAGAGCAGGGAATCGAACCCAGGACCTCCGGGGCGGCAGCTAACCATGCTGACCGCTACGCTATGGAGGCGACTGTTATACCATATAAATGGAAAAAGTAAGAAGTGAGCGAGTGAGAGAGATTGTGGAAGAGAAACCCTTACAAGAGATCATAGAGAAGTCTAGAATGAGTTGGTATGGATGGCAGGATACCAAGGAGGATGCATGAGATGGAAATGGAGGGCGAGAGACCAAGAGATAGGTGGATTGTGGGTGTAAAGGAAGGAGAGGAGTGGGGCAGAGTGAGGAGTGAAAAGTGGTGGGAGGATAGAAAACAATGTAGAGGCTTATGTTCCAAGCAGACCCAGCCAGGGACTGGAAACTTTAGAAGATGATGATGATGATACCATATAAACATATTCAATATGGTGGAGAGACTAACCTGCTTGCACTGTAAGTAGTTGGACGATGCTCCCAGACATATGCTGTGTAGGTTGTATGGAATGATGGGCTCTGCAGTCGATTCCAGTAGGAGCAGTAACGATTCTGCCACAGAATGGATGCTACCCGCTAAGCACAGTTAAGGAATAGTCACACTTCCAACACATCTCTAGCATTACACATTTCCAACTGAAAAATGATTATTGTTGTCTTAAGGGGAAGAACATCCAGGTTATCTTTCCCTTGAAACTCGCTTAAAATAAACATTTAAATTATTAAAATTTTCTGGAATAGATACCTAGACAAGAAAACATTATTATTATTATTATTAATCTTGATTGGTCACATTGGACCACTTGAGTCGTTCCACAATCACTTCTTCTTTGAAGGTAGTACTGCCAGTGAGATGAGGTTCTTGAGAAGCAGTATTGGAGCTACAAAGATGGACAGAATAAGAAATGAGAGGACCAGAAAATTAATGAAGGAGGAACCATTACAGGATGGTATAGAGAACTCTAGACTTAGATGGTATGGACATGTAAAACGAATGGAGGAGAAGAGGATACCCAGGAGGATACACGAGACGAAGTGGGAAGGAAAGAGACCGAGAGATAGGTGGCTGAAGGGGGTGGAAGAAGCGTGAAGAAGAGAGGAGAAGACTGGACAAGGGTGGAGGCTGAGAGATGGTGGGAAGACAGAAGACTGAGAGGCTTGTGTTCCAAACAGACCCGGCCAGTGGCTGGAAACTGTGCAAGATGAAGAAGAAGACTGCTTGGTTCTTGCGCTCTTTCCAGTACTTTTTCATTCTATCAGATCAGGATTTTCTCAACTCATCTGAAATCTCCATAGGCTTTCTATGTGTCATTTCTGCAGAAAATTTGAGAGTTTTAAGAATGGTGTTAATTTTATTTTTCTCCTCTGCATCTGTTATCTTGAGTCCAACTGCTTTGAGATCTTGTTGGATTTCTTGGATCCATTTTACTCCAGTTTCCTTTCCTAGATTTCTCATCACTAGTTGGCGTACACTTCTGTTTTCTAGAAGCTGTAAGATGTGAAAAAAAATATGAAATGCTTTTCTTCTTCATTGTGCTGGTGATTGGATCAATCTCACAATGGACAGTTTCTTTCATTTGGGAGAATCCTCTAGACTCCCTCAACGTGATACTTTTTAAATAATGCATGTTCTAATGATTCTTCTTTCCTTTTTGTATATAGACCCCCCCACAGGTCGATTCCTAGGGCCCTATATAAATATAAAAAATTATTAAAATATGGACAAGATATGATAACGACCTTCATTGACTTAGAAAAGGCATATGATAGTGTCCCTAGAGACAGAGTTGCAAAAGCCTAAAACAGAGAGGTATAGGAGAAGAAATAATAAAATTATAAAAGCAATGTACAGTAATAATTCTTGCAGCTGTGTCAAGTAGGTAAAACAAGATGGTTTGAAATTGAACATGGATAACTTAAAACAAGGAAGTGTACTCGCACCATTCTTATTTATACTGGTGATGGATGATATGCTGAAGGCAACAACGGAAGTTTACACATGTGCAAGAATGAACATAATCCTATTTGCTGATGATTTGGGGAGAGAATGAGAATGTGGTCCAAGAACAGCTGGATGTACCGAAGGAAAATATTGAGAAATGGGGAATGACAATCAGTGAAGAGAAAAGTAAGACAATGGTAAAGACAAGAGAAAAGAAAAACGGAAAATGTATTGTTAAAATTGGAGAAGTAGACCTGAAAGAACTAAAGCAAATATTTAGGAAGTGAATTGATGGAAAATGCAGGATTGGATATGGAGATCAACAAGAGAGTACACTGTGGTAGTGTTTTCTATCAACTGGTTCGCAGTTTAATTTGGGATAAAGACAAACCACTGAAGGCTAAAGAAGTGATGTACAAGACCTATTACTTACCAATAATGACGTATGGAGCAGAAACTTGGCCGACAACGAGGAGAGATGAAAATGGTACGGAAGACTAGGAGAGAGAGAGAGAAATGAAGAAATTCCAAAGGAAGTGAATGTATAACGGAGCAAGTTAGACCTGAACCTTCCAATGCGCATGTGCGTCCAGGTGCATTACGTCATCCCCCCGCCAGGATTCTTTGTCAACTAGTGAGCGCATACTTCGCCACGCGCTAGTTAGATGTTGCCAAGTAGTCATTCTTCCCAGAACCTTGTCAGAGTACAGATGATGTCAAGGCATGCGATGCAAGACGGAGTGGTTCTGTTCTTTGACAAGCACGGCAACAAGCTTGCTGTCAGCAGTGTGTGAAGTAGGTGTGCTCGCAGTTCACCACGTGCTACCTTCTTTGAGTTGAGTTGTTACAGCAAAGAGGGGAAATCGCGCGCACCTAGTGAGCCCACCACTTCACCTCCTTGACGAGACTCCGCCATGACAGGCCAGGTCTAACTTGCCATGCTATACAGAAGCTGAATGATAAGCTGGGGCAGAACAGATTGAGATGGTATGGACATGTGGAAAGGATGAATGATGAAAGAATGCCGAAACAAGTGATGGAGAGACGGATGACTGGAAAGAGAGGACGAGGAAGACCTAGAGTACAGTGGATGGATTTGGTGAAAGATAGTGTGAGAGAACAGAACCTGGAGTGGAGTTCAATGGTTAAGGAAGGTTGGTGGACAAGTGGAGGGTGTCATATTTGCTCTGACCCAGCTTAGACTGGAAAACTGAGTGTGATGATGATGATTAAAAAAAGGACAGAATTCAACAAACGCACATTAAAATAAAAAATAAAATTTCAAATAAATAAAAAATCACCAAGCTAAAGGCGAGTACAATGTGGGTAGAAGAAACGAGAAGAGACAAGGAGGAAGTTGGCGTACATCCAAAAGATATCTAGAATAGGGCTGTGTTTTGAGCAAAAATTGATAAGTTCAAGGAAAGACCCAGTAGAATGCCCAAGAACACCTGGTCAGAGGAAAGGAGGAGGAACAACAGCGAAATGATGAACAAATTCTGGATGAAGAAAAAGGAACTAACCAGCAAATCAATTGTTTCCTGTGGTCCACAGTAGTCCAAATTCGAAGAAAGAAGAAGAAAAAATTATTTGATTCACATAATACCAGAAAATATATATTGAAACATAGTTGATAAAGCCAAGGATACGCATGGGGTCCGGCGAGCCATTGTCTAGCCAATTCCTGATTTGAAGCAACTCTGAATGGAGTCCCGGCTGCTCGAACAGATGTGCCTGTTTCAGTCCGTGCCGGTAGAGATGATCGACCAGGAACCAGATCTCCTTAGGAATGGGATATGGATCCTGAGTGCTTTTATTCTCCTTGCTGTTCTCCTGAAAAACAAATTCAGGCTGGCCATAGATAAGCAAGTCAGCAGAACTTCCACCACTGACCATTACTTTAACAATCAATAAACAAGACGTTCAGTAAAGAACATATAGCCTACTTTCTCCTAAATGCATGGGTATTGTTATAACTCTTTGTCCTTTTCAAGTAAAATTCAATGTTGGTTATAGTAGCTTGTTGAAATTCAACGTGCTATATGGATATTAAACATGAACATGAGGTGCTCTTTCCTAGTGCTACCTCTGTAAAAAACGTCATTCAATTAGGTTTCACCGTGCTTGAATTGATATGGGGAATCGATTTGCACACATACATGGCCGCTATCTGCAAACTATTGGGCTGATGACCTTGTAGTACAGTCAAAATATGCTTCCCACAAAAAGGAATGTTGTTGCAAGATTTGGTAGATATCAAATGATTAGGTTGGTCGTTCAATTCGGTTTCACCGTGTTTGAAAATATAGGGGGAATTGATTTGCACACATACATGGCTGCCATCCACAAATAATTGGGCTGATGACCTTGTAGCTTGGTCAAAAGATTCTTTATACATAAAGGTATAATTTTGCAAAATTTGTTAGTGATCACATGATTAGGTTGGTCGTAATTTGATTCAAGCTTTTAACAATTGAGTGGCCGCCAATACGTTTCCGTCAAGATGGCGGCGATATAAAACATGACACTGAGGTGCCCTTTGCTAGTTCTACCTCTGTACCAAATATCGTTCAATTCGGTTTCACCGTGTTTGAATTGATAGGGGGCGACAGACATTCAGAGTACACACACAGACACACATTTTTTGGCCCTGTGTAGATCTCGTAAGTCTACTTTCATTTTTTGCAAAAATCGAAAGTAGGCTAATAGGAAGAGGAGGATAGAAACATGTATAAAAGACTAACAATGCCAGGCAGGAGTAGGTTGATAGGGAGAGAAAAGGGTTACGGAGTCTCCAGTCTAGACTGGTATGATGCAGTTCTCCATACCTCTGTCCTGAGCTAATCATTTAATCTCCCCCTAGCTACCACAACCGAGGCGAGAGAGAGAGACTTCTCTTGTAGTTTTATGTGACCGTTAAGCTCGCAATCATGAGCCATGGGACTCCCTTTTTACGTGGAATTCGAACCACAGGATATGGCATTTCACTTCAAGAAAATCTCACATCGACCACCTTGACGAGTGACAAAGAGTTTGACCGCTGCGCCACACGCACTCGGAGAGAGAGAGAGAGAGAGAACACACACATAACCCTTATAGTGATAGGGGACCGATATATAGGCGCAGGAACTTCTGCTAAGAAATACCACCCCCAGATTTTTATACAATTTTTATTATTAATCCCAGCCGCGTGCTGCTTTCAGTGTTGTAACCAAAACAACAAGGAATCATTCTCTCTCTGAATATATCCATGTCCTGTGAATAATTGTATTCATAATAAGTATTCTTTGAACATGCTGCAATCAGCTGGCACCCTGCACTTGTTATCTTTTGAAGTCCTGTGAGTTAACGTTCTTGCTCTGTGATAATTAAGATAGGTCCTCTTTGAACAAAGAGGATTTATTTATTTATTTAGGGTATGACTTTTAGTGGCGGGAGTGTCCTAGGACATGCTCGGCTCTCCAGAGTTTGTAGCTGCTTCTATGCGGACACCCATGGGGTGAGCTACAAGTACCGTCGCGTGTGGATGAGATGAAATGGATGAAGATGAATGAGCAAGTTTAATTTCAAGTAGTTCCAACTTTGGCTACCAGATGCCACCGACACCTAGCGACAAACATTTGAACTTGATAGAGCGTTTCTAACTAAATACAACCTAAAAATTTGGCTACACACTACCAATAAGAGGAAATAAGTCATCATCATCATGAACCGGCTCCAGTTTCCCGGGTGCGGTGAATGAGCGCTCTCCATTTAGTTCTTTCCAAGAATGTTTCCTCCTCCATGATCCGCTGCATATCCAGACCTCTCCCTGCAAGATCATTTCTAACCTGGTCGATCCATCTCTTCCTCGGTTGACCTCTTGGTCTCTTGCCTTTTAGTTCTTTCTCAAACCACACTCTAGCTGTTCTTTGTGTGCCCATTCTCTTGAGATGACCGAACCATTTCAGTCTGGCTTCAACACAGATCTCATTAAGAGATTGTTCTACTTGAACAAGGAAATAAGTAAAGTTTAAAAAAAGGATACTATTTAAGTTGTGTAGGCTGACGTATAATTATATTAAAATTTCCAACATTTAGTAATTTGTTTTCTAATTTAACGTGTTTTTAATCAAACAAATGGAACATAGTATTAATTAAAAAACTTAACATAATATTTGCCTGCTATGGAAAAAAGAAGTATCAACATTCTATCTTAAAAATGTATAAGCAAAAATTTCCAATTTCTCTAAACGTGGCTAAGGAGTATTAACCACTCTCTCATAAAAGCTTTGCATCAGAAGGGTTAAGGTTTTGAGGGAGAGCTAAAGGTTAAACACAGCAGAAAAACTAAACCAAGACCAGTGTTAGTCACAATTAAGAATCTTGAGTGCTTGTGCAAAAATATAACAGCCAAACTCTTTCACAGATCCTGCTACTGTCCTAGGATTCCGCCGAGGTGAACAGCGAAACTCCAAACACATATACTCTTCTCTGAAATCTTAACTCGACTCGGCAGTTTGATGCTGGCCGAAGCTAGGGGGATTGGCTCACTCCGAAGCTAGTAACATAAATTTCCACTGAATGGAAATTGTTGGAAGAAATGAAAACCTAAGAACACTTATACAGGGTCTTTATTTTTGCTTGGCAAGGACATTCTCGCTCACGCGCTCCGCCAGTGACAGCTCAGTTCCCGGCTGCCACGCGCGCGTATAGACGGCAGAATACGGTGCTGAAAATCAGTATCATGCATTTTTACTCACCATGCTTACAGTAGATGCTGAAAATGTTCCCTATCCGCTGCCAAACATTACCGGCATCTCCTTATGAAGTTTCCGGTGACTCTGATTAATTTAGCTTCAGTAAGGAAATAACGACATTAACGTCTATTTTTATTGTTTACTGAACCTGTACATTTGAATCTCTTAGCCAGTTGTCTTATTGTCCGATTTATAGGAATGGATCCCCCTGGAAATCTCACTCGAAACTTTTGTCTTGTTCTAGCGCACGATTTCCTGTACCTTATGTACATATTGTGCAGATATACACGTTCACGTAACGAATATTTCACAAGGCATTACAGCACTACACACAATCACAATAAAACACTACACAATACGATATACAGTATTGGTACTGCCCCCGTAATTGAATTATATAGAGACCACGGTGGCTATATTGGAAATTATAAAGAAAGTTATGGCTGTCATAGTTATGACGTGGGTAGTCATGACGTAAGCACGGATGACGCAGACGTTATGCCAGCAGGCTACTTGAGCTGAGATTCTCAGTGACGTCAGCATTTAGTCGAGAAAGATCCGAGATCTACGACGCAGTCGCAGGAAACGTGGAATTCTGCTGAGGAAGAAATTATACTATTGGAGGGGAGGATCGAACCAATGAACGATAGTCTGAAGGAAGACGGAGATTGCTGAAACTATGGTATTTTTATTACTTTTTGGAATGCAGAATTGTGGAAATCCATTTGCAGTAGAGGCATTGATCTGGAATTTTGGTGAAATTTATTGTCGGTTTTTGAATTTTGAAAATCCGTCATGTATTGACGAAGTTGGAACTTCTAGCGATGACGCAGTAACACGCTATGGAAGGGATGGATACGCCCCTCATGATGTTTATAAAAGGCCTTGCGCAGAAGAGAGGAGGCTCATTCTCAATCGTCTGATATCTAATCGTTAGGGACCGGAAAAATTAGCATCTATTTGTTTCAAAATTAGCATCTATTTTCTTCAAAATTAGCATCTATTTTCTTCAAAATTAGCATCTATTTACAAAGTTAAAAATCATCACATTGTAATATTATTTTAACGACTTCATGGTTATGAAGTGCAGTTATAGTCCTCAAACAAAAGCATTGTCAGTAGTTCAGCATTGCTTTCTTTCAAATTGTACCGTCTGTCTGTAACCACTGTGTTGTAATGGGACAACACACGCTCGCTATCAACATTGTTCGTTGGGGTCCACAAAACAGTATTTACAAATATGCTGAACTCTGTCTGAACTGCAGTTAATGCAAGCATGATATCACATTTTTCACTTTCTTTCATCTGGGTTTGAATTGCATTTAGCCAACTGTGGCCGAAGACGCGGCGAACAATGTACAGCATGCTAACACTCACGCTGCGCCGTATGCTTGCACGCGGCCGAGTTCTGATGCGACGCAATGCGTAAAGACGAAATCATTGAGATTCGAGAAGACTGAACTGCGTTTCCCTGCGATGTAACAGTAGGCCTACTTGAGCAACTGTTGTGACTCGCTAATCGCTAATTCGAACGTATCTCAAGGCGGCGAATTTAGCCAACCGTGGCCGAAGACGCGGCGAACGATGCACAGCGTACTAACACTCACGCTGCGCCGTATGCTAGCACGCGGCCGAGCTCTGATGCGACGCAATGCGTAAAGACGAAATCATTGAGATTCGAGAAGACTGAACTGCGTTTCCCTGCGATGTAACAGTAGGCCTACTTGCACAACTGTTGTGGCGCGCTAATCGCTAATTCGAACGTATCTCAAGGCGGCGAATTTAGCCAACCGTGGCCGAAGACGCGGCGAACGATGCACAGCGTACTAACACTCACGCTGCGCCGTATGCTTGCACGCGGCCGAGCTCTGATGCGACGCAATGCGTAAAGACGAAATCATTGAGATTCGAGAAGACTGAACTGCGTTTCCCTGCGATGTAACAGTAGGCCTACTTGAGCAACTGTTGTGACTCGCTAATCGCTAATTCGAACGTATCTCAAGGCGGCGAATTTAGCCAACCGTGGCCGAAGACGCGGCGAACGATGCACAGCGTACTAACACTCACGCTGCGCCGTATGCTAGCACGCGGCCGAGCTCTGATGCGACGCAATGCGTAAAGACGAAATCATTGAGATTCGAGAAGACTGAACTGCGTTTCCCTGCGATGTAACAGTAGGCCTACTTGCACAACTGTTGTGGCGCGCTAATCGCTAATTCGAACGTATCTCAAGGCGGCGAATTTAGCCAACCGTGGCCGAAGACGCGGCGAACGATGCACAGCGTACTAACACTCACGCTGCGCCGTATGCTTGCACGCGGCCGAGCTCTGATGCGACGCAATGCGTAAAGACGAAATCATTGAGATTCGAGAAGACTGAACTGCGTTTCCCTGCGATGTAACAGTAGGCCTATTTGCGCAACTGTTGTGGCGCGCTAATCGCTAATTCGAACGTGTGTCAAGGTGGCGAATTTAGCCAACCGTGGCCAAAGACGCGGCGAACGATGTACAGCGTGCTAACACTTACGCTGCGCCGTATGCTTGCACGCGGCCGAGCTCTGATGCGACGCAATGCGTAAAGACGAAATCATTGAGATTCGAGAAGACTGAACTGCGTTTCTCTGCGATGTAACAGTAGGCCTACTTGCACAACTGTTGTGGCGCGCTAATCGCTAATTCGAACGTATCTCAAGGCGGCGAATTTAGCCAACCGTGGCCGAAGACGCGGCGAACGATGTACAGCGTGCTAACACTCACGCAGCGCCGTATGCTTGCACGCGGCGCCTCGATCCTTAATCGGCTCGTATCGAAGTTCGGATCAACTCGCTGTTGCTCGCTCTTCCTGTTAGTATCGCTTCGGGTAAGTTCTTGGACAATGACGACTGTTGTGGCGCGCTAAATCGAACGTGTTTCTACCTGAAGGTTATTACGGTCACTTATATGACGGTGTCAGTAATGAATGCGAGATATATGCGAGTACTTTTTCCCCCTGAAATTTCAATTAAAAACATGGGGTGCGAGATATACGCGGGGGCGAGATATACGCGAGCAAATACGGTATATCGATTAGAGCGATTGAAAAAGATATGCGTCATATTTGTAGTATTTCTCATGATTTCGCCGAAATATGTGGTTTTCGCCACTAAAATAACAAATTTTCGCAGAATTCGCACCAAAATCGCATATTTGTGCTAATTTCGCATTTTGGTCAAAATTCGCATTTTATCGCATTTTGAATTTAGGTACCACAGTGCTTCAGAACACCTTAAAACTATTTAAAAAATGGTTTTAACACATATTACAAAAAATCGCATTTATCGCAAATGCGATTTTTTCCGGTCCCTACTAATCGTCATTCTCAGATCATCGAAGCTCAGTTCTTATATAGTTATTTCGGTGAAACGTCGAGTGAGATTATTAGTAAGAGTCGTCTTGATAACGCGTGGTGAAGCCACTGCATTAAACGAGAGTCGAGCATACTAGCAGTGCAAGTTTACTGTGAGTAAATCTAGGTGAAGTTGAAACGCACATTATAACGCGTCTACAAGATTAGCTGTGAACAGTTAGCGGTCGCCTATAAGCTAATTCTATTGTGCATTGCTACAGTAAGGAGTGTAGAAAAGTTGAACAATTTCGAGGAATTATTTTAGAAGATATTGACAATTTTAGACGTCTGACAAAAGTGATTTTCTCGCCACATGAGAAGCAATTTGTATCGCCAGAATCTACGCCACGGCTGACACGGCTAGTGAAATAGGGAGACTTCAGATTGCTTTTGTGACACAACGCTACAGTATTATGGAGCAGTTTAATATGGCAGTTTGTTCTACTATTACCATAACCGAAGAGAAGATGGAAGGCTAAAGGACTTAAATGCAATTGGGACATATTTCAACGGAGTAAGATAGCAGCATGGAACTTCGCTAATTGCCATTCCATACAAGCGAACATGTGGTGAATAACCATCTACACCCATGTTTCGTGGTTCAACGCTGAATACTATCAAACAGCAATGGAAATGATTTCATACTCACTGAATATGAATATTTCTTCGGAAACTACTACAAAAACTTCATGGCGATTTTCTACTGGAACTTCAGGGATTTTTCAAGAGAGGTCAGGGTTGTCCCGACTCACAAAGAAGATTATTGCCGGAAGGATGTCGTTCGTCTTCACGGAGCAGTGCAATTTCCGGAGGAGGAAGCAGTTCGATTCTCCGAGGGTGCTGTTTCTTGTTTCAAGGATGAAGCTCATCTTCAAGTTGGTAAAATGGATCCATCAGCAGTCTTCTTTGGGGAATTTTCCTCTGGAACGTCAATCGGCAGATAAGGTAGTCGTGAACGTTTATTGTATTTGAGTTTCTTAGCAATATTTGAGCAACCATTTTCCCATATTTTTGTCCTCATGTATTTTGCCCTATTTTCTTGTTTGAGATTCATATTCTCAGTACACCTTGATGAGTTATGCCTTTTTCGACGATTTATTAAGACATTGTTATGTCATGGGCATAGTTAAATGATTTTGGATCAGTTGAGACTGATATTTAGATTTTTCAGTAATTGGCTTATTTTTGTAGTCACGATTTGACTGTAAGTTAATGATTTTTATGGCAGATTTAAATTCAGACAGCGTGTCACTTTATTAAAGTAATTCTACCCCAGTTTAATTACTTGGACCAATTTTCTGTCATCATCAAGAAGGAAGAACATTTAAATGATTTTAGAGCGTTAAAATCCATTACGTTGTCGACGATCTTGGAAATACTAGTCGTTATTGGAATTGATTGCAACACAGACATTTATCGTCAGTTATGAACGATCATTGCATCATAGACCATTTTGTGAAAGATGAACTTTAGATTATGAATTATTGAATGCATTAAAATCGTGAACTTTTGTTAGGAGTTTTTTCTCAATTAGAGATTTATATAATGATGTTTGCATTCCCAGTCTAATTGGATTCTATTCGACTATTTTGCAGCTTAGTCGCACTTTATTTTGATGATAGTATTTTTATACTACAATTCTTGGAAGATGTTAATCTTAAATTTTGATAGACCAGACAGGCGTATATAAGCGTATTCACTATTAAATTTGTTTGTGATTGGCAAATTTTTACTTCATTTCGATTCATGAATGAAATCCACGAAGGTTAAATGACAACAGTTTTGAAACAATTAATGATTATAAGAATTTTTAAGTGGAACTATGAATGTATAATCGCTAGTGCAGCGGACGTGTTGAAAGTCGCTGATGTATAATGCCCTTAAATAAATGAAGGAGGTTCCCACAGTAATTAATGATAAAGAATTTGTTAGTGGAGGTTTTTGTAAATTCTGTGGAAGATTTTGATGCCATATATATATTAATATATGATGAATTTTGGGCCTATTGTAATGCAGTTTGTGCATTATTTTGTAAGCGAAGTATTTTCCGCTGGAGTGTATTGTCATAGTTCGTTGAAAATTAATCAAGTGAATTTACTGTTATAATTAACAAGAGTTTTGAAAGAATTTGAGATAAGATTTTGAATGAAGATTACCGTCACAAATAATTATAATAATTATTACAACCTTTATTAAACCAGATTGTGACATTAACATGTATAACTAACCTTCATTGGTCGATTATATTGACACGATTATGAAATTACCAACCGGATGAACATGTGGTTAAATGTATTTCTTAAATTAATAATTTAAATGGTGATGTTGTAAATAATGATGTAAATATCTTTGACAATAATGTGGAACGAAAGTAATGTTAAAGGCGTGTTTAAAATTTTTGTAATTATCTTCGAAATTATTATAAACAATTTCTAATTGTTATAAATAATTTATGTGATTTTGTTATAAACATTTAAGAGTGTGTTTTATACTCTAAACTATGCTTATTAAACATTTGGATGATAACTTAATAAGTTTAGGGATTGTCAGAATAATCCAGTGGTATGTGAGTAAAGCATTTGAAAGATTTGCGTCAATATATACGAGTTGTCTTGCGGACATTTAAAGCTGTTGAGAGGGAGCTGAATTCTTACGCAGTGTGGCATGACAAGTGAGCCCCATTTGACAGGTGCACGACATGTTGAAGGGTCGATAGCAGCTGGTCAGACGACTGGTTATCAGCGGGCGAGGTCGTTCACATTGAGGCCTTGCGCCTATAAATACAAGTGTCATGTTTATTAAAAGAAACCAAATGCTCTATATATGTGTCTCGTCCTGACTTCCTTATCCAATCCAAATGTGTTTTGAATATTACGTTATTTTGAGCTCATGGGAGCTAACATATTGTTTGATAACTTTGCAAGTCCTTAAGGAGGACATAGTCAGATTGACATGGGCTACTGATAGCCACATTTATTTTGTTGAGTTGTTAAAATCATACCCTTTATTTGAAATAAAAGCTTTTGTACAGTTCAAAGTTCTCGTCTTCGTTCTGGTTCATTTTTAAATGTCATGGTGAAGGTTATTGTGGGAGCATACTTTAGAGATCCTGTTGTCAACCCAATCCCCGAGATAATTTTTAAGAGGTAAGTAAAAGTAAGTATGAACCCCCGTCTATTTTGGTGTGTTCCACAATAATTTCTTGGTAACTTCTGTGCTTAAACCTCGGTAGTATCTGTCAGTGCCATTTTCATTGGAGTAGCTGAGCCGGTGCGTTTGATTATTGGCACTCCGATTGAGGGGGCGGATATCTGACAGCCTACTATCCGGGTAAACGGGGACAGTACACAGTAGCTTTATAAAACACTGAAAGACTGAAACACCCAATTAGCTCAGAGCTCGGACTGTACAAAAGAGCGAGTGAATACGGCTGGTGACCACGCACCAACCTGGCCCGGGACCGGCGGCCAAGGTCGAGCAAAGGTTTGCACAATAGCCTACGTGCCGCTCATAACGTGCGCCTAAACAAGACGCACGTTTCGAATGACATTTCCAGGGAGACCCATTCCTATAAATCGGACAATAAATCAACTGGCTAAGAGATTCAAATGTACAGTTCCAGTAAACAATAATGATAGACGTAAATGTCGTTATTTCCTTACTGAAGCTAAATGAACCAGGGTAACCGGAAACTTCATAAGGAGATGCCGGTAATGTTTGGCAGCGGATGGGGAACATTTTCAGCATCTACTGTAAGCATGGTGAATAAAAATGCATGATACTGATTTTCAGCACCGTATTCTGCCATCTATACGCGCGCGCGGCAGCCGGGAACTGAGCTGTCACTGGCCGAGCGCGTGAGCGAGAATGTCCTTGCCAAGCAAAAATAAAAACCTTGTCAAATATTTTGCTCAACTGAAAAAGCATGGCGATGTATTAAAGATAGAGATATGCTGTTGCAGACTCTTTTGTAGAACTTTTCATGCGGAACAATTCTCCCACTCCTAATATATAGGGTTATGGCACTATATATCGAACACCCTTTAAATATCGAACACTTCATTAATTTCGTTGCAAAATAAGGATATCGATAAGTTTACACAGCATCTTAGATTTCTGAATTCACCCCGCCAAACTTCTCTTTATGTCGATCGATAGGTCGAAGTCGTTACTGCGTTGGTGAGCGCGGGAAAGTGTCAGAACCTTGTTGTTGGCGGGATATTGATGACTGCGTTGGATTGTTAGTAAGGGGGCGTGTCCCTGTGATTACTCATTTCTGCTGGTAAAATAGTGTCTTCAGAAGTATCCTTTAAATAATATGTTGTGTTAACATAATAGTACATTATGCAACGAGCCTATAATGGCTATAATTAAGACACGAGTATTTTTTATAAAACGAGCGTATGCGAGTTTTATAATTCCCATACGAGTGTCTTAATTACCATCATAGGCGAGTTGCATACGACTGTTTATGTTCGACGATAATTATAACTTTATTATATGTTTTAACATAAATATTCATAAATATCTGTTGAGAGTCAGCTACTGGAATTTTGTGATCGCAGAGCGAGCGTTGGGTGTTATATCTTTGTCTTTCAAGAGCTTTGAACGACCGACGCATGCGCTCTGTGGGCTTGCAATGCCATATGCAGCCATATGTTTACATCAGCCGTCCCTCAGTAATATTGTCACCGCAGTCATTTGAAGATCATGCGCTGTGTAGAAATTAGTGTTGGTGATTTTAAGGTACAGTGCTATTTCTTGTCTCATATTCGCCAGTTTATTTACGCGAACATATGGACGGTGGGTATTCCATGTCGGTAATTTATTATAGTTCGATGTTGTGTTTATGTCCGACATGTTGGATTTTGAGCGCATGCGCAAAGTTATCGTTACCTAATTGGTCAATGAACGAGCTCTCATTGGCTGGAGAAACTGTATCATAATGGAAAACAGTGTTATAATGACCATCATTATGATACAGTTATCTGACACATAATAGTGAGGGTCGAACATAAATACAAGTTTATTAATTTCTTATGATCTGGGTTTTAATTTATCTTCATATTTATTCCTAAAATAAAATACTGTTCGATATTTGAATCCCGTTTTATAATAACAAAATGTCGTTTGATAAAAGAGGTTCATGCATACAAAAATAGCCCTTAATATCGAACGACACTAAAATTAATGGGCTGCTACTGATTTTAATTTACAGTATTGTTTTCTTTTGCGCAGAAAGTCCGCATTTCTGTGGTCGTGACTGATGAGGCGACTATCTGTAAATTGAGAGGACCTGAATTTGAACCCGCATCGGGTATAGTTAGATTTCTTTTACGTTGCCTTATGTCTGTTTGATGCCGTACGTTGTGCTAATCACTTTATTTGGCAATCGTGTCAATATCCAGAGTTCACATCATCGGCAAACACTGTACAGTGGCGGCGAGGAGAGGGGACCTTCGGGGGCAGATTTTTTGCCTCATTTTCTTCAATTTTATACTCTAACAGCCCTATAACCATTGACCCCTTGTAGTTCATAAAATTGTCCCCTTCACGTCTAACTCCCAACCGCCGCTTCTGTAAATATTGTGCAATAAACAGAGTAGAGGATTAGAAGCAGAAAATTATTATTTTGTCGCCTCCGTAGCGTAGCGGTCAGCATGGTTATGTGCCGCTCCGGAGGTCCTGGGTTCGATTCCCGGCTCTGCCACGAAATTTGAAAAGTGGTATGAGGACTGGAACGGGGTCTACTCAGCCTCGGGTGGTCCAAATGAGTAGAGGGGGTTCAATTCCCACCTCAGCCATCCTCGAAGTGGTTTTCCGTGGTTTCCCACTTCGTCTTCGGGCAAATGCCGCGATGGTACCTACTGTAAGGCCACGGCCGCCTCCTTCCCTCTTCCTAGCCTATCCATCCCAATCTTCCATCCCTTCCCATCCCTCATGAGGCCCCTGTTCGCTTTGCAGGTGAGGCCGCCTGGGCGAGGTGCTGATCACACCTCCCCAGTTGTATCCATCCCGACCAGATGTTCCAAGCTCCAGGACACTGCCCATAGAGGCGGTAGTGGTGAGTTCCCTCGCTGAGTCCGTGGGAACCAGCAACCTAGAGGGTAAATTGACTAAATAAAAAAAAAATTGCAGTTCTTGGTTAGTTTCCTTAACTAGTGCTTACAGCTTGACAATGGACAAAATTAAGACACCCAAAGGGAGAAATGTCCCAAAATCAAGAATTAAACCGGTTGAAAAAATGAAACGGTGCCAGTATTCGTTATCTGCCTTGACTGAAGCTGTTCAACAGGTTAAGTCCGGTATGATGTCACAAGAGTGGAAGAGTGTTACAACTCGGTACAATGCAACACATGCAACTATATCGGCAAATGAAACTATGAGAGATAGTTCATCAGAAGAAGAAGAAGAAATAAATGATGAACAGGGCATTGATAATCGTGATTTCACGTGGAATGGAGAACGTTTAGAGGTGTTTGTACCATCTCCCAAGAAGGATCTTCCTGGTTCCGTCATTTTGAAGAGTGGAGTAAAAGTTCAACAAGCCGAAACTATTGAATGAGGATGAAATCTATTCGGAGCTTGCTTGCTAACCCACCTCAAGTACCGGTACAAGTAGTAGCGAGGATTCATTCAAAGATATTCTCAAAGTTCCTCAAGTACCAGAAAAACCCCATCAGTTTAGGTTAAGGAAATCGTACGCAATATCTTCAAAGGAGTACCAGGAAGAATTGAAGAAAAAGAAAAGAAAGAAATAGGACTAAAGACATGGACTTATGGAAATAAGATACTGATTTTTGTGTTTCTCAGGATATGTTTAATATTATTAATTGCTTTTGTGAATTATACTTAAGAATCCTTCTGTTTTGTTCTTGTTATTACAACCATAATAATGTCTAAAGGTTGCCTGATTCATAATAAATAGTTCTGTTCGGTATTTAAAACCTTACCGTTCGATATAAAAAAAATCATGTTCGATAATTACAACTGCACTGATCGATAAATAACGCAGACCGTTCGATATATGGAGGAATACAGCTGTTGCATTTAAAGAGGCCTGGAACCTATAAATTATATATTTTAAAGGTCCGAACAAGCTAGTTGCAACCAACGGATGTTCCGTTAAGGTTTTATCTCTTCTTCAGATGTCTGTTCTTCACTGGCAAAAATTACTGATCAATTATTCGTAGAGATGACGTTAAGTGTTCGATATATAGTGCCATAACCCTA
Source organism: Meconema thalassinum (assembly GCA_946902985.2). Classification (NCBI taxonomy): domain Eukaryota; kingdom Metazoa; phylum Arthropoda; class Insecta; order Orthoptera; family Tettigoniidae; genus Meconema; species Meconema thalassinum. The sequence continues at coordinate 201,409,949 of OX336395.1, forward strand.
TGTAGATATTTTTAACGGTTTACCTAGCGTAAGCATAAAAGGCAGGATTTTCTTTGACCTGATTCACTGAAATCGTTACTGCTCGGCTTCCTTTGGTCACAAATGAATGTTTATCTACAGAAACCTTCCTCAAGAAATCCTTTACAGAATGGTGAAAACCGCATCAAAATCCATCCAGTGGTCCTCGAGATGATCTGTTACATCCAAGAATCGGGGCCTTTGTTTTATACTATGTAGAGATTCTATAATTAACAATCGTCAATATGGACCCAAATAACATTAATTCTAGAATTTAAATATTTCATTTTTAGCCTGTTTTCAATTTTGAAAAAATAGGCTTATGAGATCACCTTTTGTCCGTGTGTGTGTGCGTGTGTGTGTGTCCCCCTAATAAAATCTAAACGGCTGGAGCGATTTCAATGAAACTCGGTAAGTTCATAGCACTATTCCCGGCGACCTCGACCGTGCCCTTCAAATTTTGTTACTTCTCACCAATCCAACATGGCGGATGTTCAAAATATTTCACTAGCATTCAATATCTCCGAAACTATTACCGATATCGCCCTGAAATTGTGTACGGTGATAAAGGGCACTACTAGAAGTTCACCTATGAGACTTTCAAAAACCTGGTGACTACAAAACCAACATGGCGGTCAAGCGAAATTGAGACTTTTAAATAGACATTTCTCGCGATTTAACTATCCAAACGTAATGAAACTTGGTACAGCAAATGTTTATACACATTGTAATGCACTGGAGACTAATTTAGTTCAATTGTTTACATAACCTCAATATGGCGGCTGTGCGAAATATTTCACTGACATTCTATATCTCCGAAACTATTACAGATATCATCATGCAATTTTGTACGGTGATAATGGGTACTGATACAAGTTTACCTATGTATGTTTCATAAACCTGTAAAGTACAAAACGAACATGGTGACCAAGCGAATTTGAAATATTTTAATAGACTTTTCTCGTGATTTAACTCTCCGAGCGCAGTGAAATGTGGTACAGTAAATGATTTTGCAGATTGTAATGCACTGCCATCTAATTTAATTCAATTGTTTACATAACCTCAAGATGGCGGCTGTGCGAAATTTTAAAATTAAGTTTTTATTCTTGTGTCGTAATCATGCGATCGAAGTGAAAGTTTGAATAATGAAGCTAGGCAATAATTGTCCTTGAATGGTACATAACTCTATGGCCTATACATATAACAATTCTCAATGGCGAGCTTCCGAAATATTTAGACGGTTCTCAATATCTATACAATTTTCAAAAGAAAATATATGTATTGTCCGTTGAGCCATTATATATTTAAACACAAATTGTGTTAAATGTTCCGGCATAACTCAACAAAATGACAGCGTTTCGCCCCGGTGTGCTATTGGGCTCCTCAGTTGGTCAAAGCACACCTCACCAAGACACTGTCCAGTACACACTGGGAAGGCCATTGCAAGACGTATTTGATACATATGTATCCGCGTCACGAGCAAAGCCAGTGCACTATGGGAGTCGAAACTCCACTCCAAAGCAACCATAACCCCACCCTGGCCTTCCCAGTGTGTACTGGACAGTGTCTTGGTGAGGTGTGCTTTGACCAACTGAGGAGCCCAATAGCACACCGGGGCGAAACGCTGTCATTTTGTTGAGTTATGCCGGAACATTTAACACAATTTGTGTTTAAATCTCAATATCTATGAATCTTTTACAGCAACCAAACTGAATTTTTTAATGTTCATAGAGACTATGAACATATGTTCACCTATAGGACTTTCAGTAACCTGGTGAGCACAAATCCAACATGGCGGCGACGCGAAGTATAAATATTTAAATGGACGTTTCTCGCGAATTAACTATCTGAGTGCCGTGAAACGTTGCAAGTTAAATGCTTATACAAATGTTGATCCACTGGCATGTAATTTATTTCAATTGTTTGCATAATCACAAGATGGCTGGTGTGCGTACTTTTAAAATCTCGTTTTTACTTCTTGTGTTCTAATCATGCGATTGAAGTTTGAATACCACACGTACACAATAATCTTAATGTAATAGTACAAAAATAAAAATGCATCCTGGCGACCATATGAAATATTTAGACGGTTCTCAATATCTACGAATCTGTTACAGCAATTAAACTGAAATTTTGTATGATAGAGACAATTAACATGAGCAGGATATATGAAAATAGGCTGTATAGTTCTTCACGGAACTACTTGTTTAAATATAGAGCACTGAAAATTGTACAGAGTTCTGGCAACAATTTTGCACAAGCATTTTGCATGAAGAAAATGGATTAGCACATTTTTGTTTAAGTAGCACCATAAGCACCGCCCCGAACCAATGAGTTAACAAGTACAGTAAAATGGTACTAACATCTGGCTGATGGGCCTTGTGATTGGTCCCCTCCAAACTTGCTTGCTGTAAAGCCTGAAGGGAGGGAAAGATACATCAGAGAACAGAAAACAAAATAAACAACAACACACTGATAAGTTCAAATAAACTGTGAAGGAGTCATAGCAGTAGGAAGCAAGAGGACAGGGAGATGGTTGATATTCCACTGTCACGAGTCGTTAAGACAGCCTGTGTGAAGCAGCGGTAACGTTCTCGCCTGCTGATCCCAAGGTTGCAGGATCGAATCCTGGCACAGTCAGCTGGCAATTGAGGAAGGAGCCATGTATAAGGTGCGTTCAAAAAGTAACGAGCCGGAGGCATAATTACAGAAACCAGTACCTGTATGTGAGAAGTATTGGCCCTGGCTGTTGAGGCACTTCTCCCACTGTGAAACGAGGCGGTGAATGGCTGTCTCATAAAATTCCCTGGGCTGCGATGTGAACCAGTTCCGCACGTACAGCTGGACGTCGGCGTCCGAGGTGAATCGTTGGCCCCGCAGAGCCCTTTTCAGGAGACCAAACATGGCGTAATCACAGGGAGAGAGGTCTGGACTGTATGGGGGGTGTCCGAGAACCTCCCATTTGAATTTCTGCAGGAGTGCCGCGACTGTGTTGGCCATACGAGGTCGTGCATTGCCGTGGAGCGTTGGCTACGGCCTTCAGTGACACTCGGCGCTCCTGGGTAATGAGTGCATCAACCAGCTGGACGTTGTCATCGGTAATGCAGGGGGGTGCCCCAGACCGAGCATCATCAGCTAACGACACCCGTCCTTACCTGAAGCGCTTGTGCCACGCCGTGACCCTTGCAAGGGACATGCAGTGTTCGCCGTACACTTGTGACATTCGGCGATGAATGTCTGTTCCCCCTACTCCTACCTCTGTCAGAAACCGAACAACACCTCTTTGCTCTTCGGTTGACGCCTCCGTGTCACTATTTGCAATGCGACTGGCAGCGTTGGACGATTGATGCATGCTGCTGCTCTCTTTGTATCGTCACGTGATGTGCACGCGTGCCCTCTAGCGACGGACTGCGACCTTCCAAGCTCTGGTCGGAACCACACCTCGTTACACACGCCACGATTAGCCGATGCAGTCACCGGTTTGCGCATTCCAGCCTCCGGCTCATTACTTTTTGAACGCACCTTATAGAAGGGACAGCAGACTTCAGGCTGGGGAAAAGAAATTTCCAAGGACAATGCTTCAGAAAACAGGACGTGATAAGATCAGGAATGGAAAGATCCGTGAAGACATACAAGTAAAACCACTTAAGGAAACTATAGCAATATCAAGGTTGAGATGGTTCGGTCACTTGAAGAGGATGGATCTAAAGAGAGTAGCACGGAAATGGTTGGATAAGGACATAAAAGGAAGGTGACCTAGGGGAAGACCAAGGACATGATGGATCTCCCAAATAATAGATGATCTGGAAGATAGAGGAGTGGCATTGTGTAGTTGGAGAAGAAGAAATTTATTAGCATAGACTGAAATTGAGAGCGCCCTTACACCGCACCCGGGAAACTGGAGATGGTTAAATGATGATGAATAAAATAATTTATTTATCGTATGGCTTTTAGTGCCGGGAGTGTCCGAGGACATGTTCGGCTCGCCAGAGGCTGTAGCTGCTTCTAACGGACACCCATAGGTTGAGCTACAAGTTCCGTTTAATTTCAAGTAGTTCCAACTTTCGCCACCAGATGTCAATGATACCTAGTGGTGAACGTTTGGAACATTGATAGAGCGTTCCAAAGGAATCTAACCTAGAAATTTAGCTTCACACAAGTTTATCTGTGGAAGGATCTTTTACATGCCATAAATCTATGACATGGGACCACCGGCGTTACTACCCCTCTGAAGGAAGGCATACTGAATGATTTTAATGCTCTTAAAAAATACGACGGCTTCGGCCGGGTTTGAACCCGCTATCTTGGGCACAGCAGTTTAGCATGCTACTAACTACACCACTAATCGTTAGTAAAAAGTTGGTGAAAATGGCCCTTAGAGCTTGTAAACAAGGAGAAGATCTGCTTAGTAAGTTGGTTGTCCATTCATAGAAGGTGCCCGTAGAATTTCACCCGCCTATGTCTCATACTGGTATGGGCAGTTTCCAACCAGAGTTTGCTTTCAGTCGGTAGGTTCCATCTGGGAGAAATCTCAACCCATGAATTTTCCTGAGGATACGTCTTTCGACCTTCTCCAGATCATCCATGGTGCCCTCCCTGTTCATCAGGAGGGTCTTTGCAGCATATAAAAACTGTGGTTTGACAACAGTTTTGTAACGACAGATCTTGGAATTCTTCTATGGGGACATTACACAAGGATATTAAAGTTTTGAAAAACGCCACGAACCTACTACGTTGTCGTAGCAGGCGGAGAGGTGATACTCCGACGTGGCGCGTCCCAGGTGGCGGATAGGGGGGTCCTCACCGGTTTACCGGCGGACTTGAGCGAAATAAAATAGCTCTCGCGGACCAAACACACTCCACAATCTCATGTTTCATCATATCATATTTCATTCATACCTTAGGGTGTGGCGAACCCATCGTACAAATAGCCTAAATATGATAGTGCGCGAGTCGAGGCCTCGGATGGAGGTCCTTGATTCACGCCCCGACCCAGATCACTGGAACCGGGAAAAGAAGAAGAAGAAGATTAAAGTTTTGAAAAAAGTTGGTTAGGGACAGGAAGTAGGGGAAAAGCCAAAGTCAATACACTAAATTGAAAAGCATGGAGATAAATCACAAATCACACACCTATCAACCGTTAAAATAAGATTCTAATACTAAAAGAGACTCACAAGTTCCATAAGCCGGCCGACAGGTATCTCTCTGACAGGAACACTAATATAGACGAGAGCCTCAATTGACGATCCGAAGCAACTCCTTTCGTATGTGCCTGCAAATAAATATACATTAGATTTAATGGTCTTATCTAGTAAGTAATTAACCCCTATGCTGCCATGTTCGACTGTAGTCGAATGGCAATCACATTCCGTCCGCTGCCGCATTCTACTTCAGTCCACGGCCTCAGAATTTTATAACCGCTTGATACAACATTTTTCTGACATCATAGGTGAACTTCTAGTAGTGTCCTTTATCACCGTGCAAAATTTCAGGGGGATATCGGTAATAGTTTCGGAGATATACAGTAGAATGCCGGTGAAATATTTCGCACAGATGCCATGTTGGATTGGTGCGAAGAAATAAAATTTCAAGGGCACGGTCGGGGTCGGACAAAATAGTACTATGACCATACCGAGTTTCATTGAAATCGGTCCAGCCGTTATTAGGAGGGGTGTGGGTGAGAGTGGGGGGAGGCAACACACACGCACACGCACACAGACAAAAGGTGATCTCATAAGCCTTTTTTTTTTCATAAATAAATAAAAATAGGCTATAAATTGCAATCAATTAGAAAGAAAAAAAAAGGTGATTATGACTAAAGTCATCAATTAGAAGGAAAAAAAAAAAAAGTCATATACATACATTAAAAAAATCTTCCACTTTTTCATTTTTGTTTTGCTTTTTTTTTGCAGTGTATGTGCACCCACTAGAAATATTTATGTCAAAATAGTACTTTTCAGTGGTCTTGAGTATGTATGTAATCCGAAAATTAAGTTATTTGAGGTAAGAATAAAAATTAATTTTTCACTGCTTAATTCAATCTTTTGAGAGTCAAGTTCAAAATTTAATCGGCAGCATAGGGGTTAACAGCTACCGGTAACCTCCTACATATTTAGAGTTGACCTGGGGATGGACAACATTGTATTCAGGGGTAAAAAAAAAAAATCTGCTCTTCGTAACAAAGTTATTCTAAAAATGTGGAAATTTAGAGGTAAATGTAAAAATGGTGTAAGATGGAGTGAACATTGGACACCACAGGGTGGAGGGAACTACTTCTTATTCTATATCTTATTGGACTGTTGATTCCGTACCATTCACGTAGGTTCCTTAGCCTTCCTGGGGCAGATGACCTCGCTGTTCCACCCCTTAAAACGATAACTAACTCCTTCTTCAACCCCTCTTACCTTAAATGTTGAAGAAGTTGATATTATCATAGCAAATGATATGGCCTAAGTATTCAAGTTTCCTTTTTTTTTTTTGGTTGTTCTGCGTTCGAATTTATCAAATAATCATGACTTATAACAGACATTACTTCGTAACATGAGGTCATTGTTGTATCGGATGTACTTTTTGCTGATTCGCATTACATTCGCCACCAAGTCTTCTTTGTTTCTGAAGGCCTTGAAAGTAAGAATGCGCATTAGATTCGAGAAAATGTAGAAATGCTTTCCTTACCTGAGCCAACCTTTTTATATCCTCTTTGCTTCGTCCACTAGTAATTTTGGTTCCTAAGTTCCCTACTTCCTTTAGCTTTTCACTTGCCTATTTAATGTCAATAGGGGTTTCCGATTTCTTTCGGCTGCATTCTACTATTTTTGTTTTACACTGAATTCTATAATTTTGATTAATCAGGCTTAACTTTATAAAGATTTCAATGTATCATTGTAACATACCAGTGACTGTAATGAAGATGTCCTTTCCACCTTCCAAGTGGAGCACCAAGATATCGTACAGTTTATCCTCCCCCGAGTTCAGCTTGCAGGCAGATTTCTTGTCGACAAAAACTTCCAGCTTGATATCACACTTTTCACCTGCAAACAGAAACAATTGGTATGGAATATTTCATGAACACTCACCTCTGGAGAGGCCTCCCAATCCCCAACAATTAACCATGTGAAGTTTAAAGTCCCACGATTTAACCCTCTTACTCTCAAGGTAAAGATATAGCACACTTGCGCGATCAAACTAGGAAATGTAGAACTTATTCAAGTTTTCAGTGGGAGCTAACTAGGTGCGAAAACTGTCAGGGTGACGATATATCGTTACCTCGTCGGCACCCGCTGAAAACTTGAATTAGTTCTACATTTCCTCACTAGATCGCGCAAGCGTGCTAAACGAAGATAGCCGGATTCCGATATTCATTTATTCTTAAATTTTGCGCTGTGTGTACTGTTTATTTGCCGCAAAAATAAGGTTTGTTTATGTTCCCGAACACGAGGTTAGCTTGAGATTGAGTTGTGATAATAGTGGTCATTTCTGGTGCTGTCTTTATCGGTTAATTGTTAGAATATAGTCAATTGGTCATTAGTATATGTGTAGAAGTATCATTTGAAGCATTTTCTGTTAGGTTTGGTTCAAATTAGCTGTGACCTAGCGTATTGTAGGCACAATAGCCTAGCGTGTGATTATGGCTGAGTCATCGTCTCGTTTAAATGACTGTGATATTATCGAATATTTAGACACTTATGACAGTGATGATGATGATTTTCTTCCCGAATCTAGTAGTGATGATGATAAGAATGATTTAGATCAACCTACTGGTGTTTCATCCAGAGTGCTTGTCTAAGCACAGATGCTGAGTTTGGTGAGTGAATATGTTTTATAAGTGAAATGTAACATATTTTTAACAGAAATCTGATACTATTGCATAAACAGTTATTTAAATCAGTCTAATATGTGAATAATCAAGTTGTCTTTGGAATGAAGCTATAAGTTTAGAGCAAAGTAGGACAGATCTGAGTAATAATAGCATTACAAAAAATATTTCTGAAAGAGAAGACAAACCACACATTTCTATAATTTTTGGTACATCCTGTAGATTATAGAAATTATTGAAATATTTTTTCTCAAAAGGTCTTGTATTTATAGAATGCCCGCAGTTAGTGTCATTGTGATTCGTGTCATTGCAAAAACTATTTGCATTTTCTTAACAATATAGTGTACTTAAATCAGAAAATGGCCACCTTGCATACCATTAAAAAAGTTTTTTTTAATAAATCTGAAACCAGGGCACATGACTGTATCAGATCAAGAACATGTGTGATCAACTATGTTGTCTTTATAATAGAATTGCCTATGTGACCCAAAGTAGGACAAACTTAATTATAATGAGTTCTAAAATCACATTTTTCTGCATACAAAAATTTTAAATTAAAAAAAAAAATTGTTCAACATCATAGGTAAGATACGACCTTGAACTTTTTTTCTCCCATATGCTTGGCATTTTAGCTATATCTGTGTTTTGTTTCATTGTGATACCTACGAATGTGTAGGTGTTATAACGTTTTAGAAAACATTGGGTAATTTCATCAGAAAACAGCTGACGGACTTCAAGCATACCACCCGAAAAGGCCTGAGAGCAAGAGGGATAACCAGGAGTTGAACCCGGAGCCAACCATAATGTTGGTTAATTCGGGCAAAACAAGTCTGGTGCCTATGAATTAGGCTCCTCTTACTCTATTATGACGTTTAGTAAATCTTAATGAAAATGAATTTTGGTAATTCGTCTCACTGCTTGAGAGTAGTAGCTGGTGCTCATTCCACTGCTGACTAACTAAAGGAGTGAAACACTTGATAATGCTGGACATAGTTTCCGGTGAAACGTTGGGATATTAGACCCTGCCTCGACCGCAGCCTACAAGCCCAGACTACTTGTACAGAGTTATGGAAATTACGAGTTTTGGCCTCCTTCGATTTATGGCCACCACAAGCTAAATAAATTCATATCAATACGAGTGCAGATGAAGTACAAATTCAAAAACAATAATAATAATAATAATAATAATGGTTTTATGTCCCTTTTAAGTACTGAGGCTAGCCGAAACTGGTATATTTTATTAGTTTGTTTTTTTCTCTTTCTTTGGCTTATCCCAATTAATTGAGGTCGCCGGAGCCAACCAGGCTCATTTTTGGTTTTAGCTGGCGATTTAAGGCCGGATGCCCTTCCTAACACCACGTGACTTTTCGGGTGAAAATTTCACCTCTCCGTCACTGGGATTTGAACTCCGGCCGTCCGGGTGAAAGAGGAGCAGCGAAGCCACTGCGCCATCACGCTCTCCGTACATTTCATTAATTGATGTTGTTGCCTTTCAAAAATTACTTACCACGGTCAGGAGCAAACCTGCAAGCTGCTTACCCCCCACCGTTACTGAAGTTACTAGAGGCAACGCATTGCAGAAAACCATAAACGTGTTGTTCTATCTATAGCGAAGACATTAGAAATTACGTAAGTTAGAAACTGGTGGATCGGTGTCATAACTGATAAAAACATTTCTGCGTGACTGAACGGTTATACGTGTGAACTACTAAGTGATGCAAACATTGTAAACCAAGTGAGCGCAGGTGCATCGGAGGAAAACTAAAGACGCAAGACGATGGAAGAATTGCCCATTACTTGCACACACAGGAGCATTCATCATCATCATCATCATTTCCAGTTTCCAGCTTCCTGGGTCGGGTTGTGAATTAAGGACCTCCAACGTTTCCTGTCTCTCCACCACTCCTCTCCTGTTTTTAGTACTTCTTCAGGTTTTCCTCCTCTCTTCTCTACACACTCCCACACTGTATCTGCCCATCTCTTTCGGGGCCTTCCTTGTGGTCTCTTCCCTGTCACCTTTTCACAGAAAGTTTTCTTTGGTACTCTCTCCTCTCCCATTCTCATCATATGTCCATACCACTTTAACTTTGTTGTTTCTATCCTGTCCTGCAGCTTCAAGATTCCTGTCCTTTTTCTAATCTCTTCGTTTCTAACTATCTCTTCTGGTCTTGCCCTCTATACCTCTTAGGAATTTCATCTCCGCGGCTTGTATTCTACTCTCCTCTCTTTTTGTAGTAGTCCACGCTCCAGCTGCATATGTTAGTATGGGTCTGTAGTAGGTTGAATATAATACATTTTTACATTTCTTTGGGACATCTCGGTTCCACAGAATACCCCTTATGCTCTGGTAAAAACTGTTCGCTTGTTGTATTCTCTTTCCAATTTCCTCAGTTATCCTTCCATCTTCTGTGATCACACTTCCCAAGTACTTGAAACTTTTAACCACTTCTAGAATTTTCCCATTCAATTCTATCTTTCCTCTTCCTTCCTTCCTTCCTCTTGACATTACCATTGTCTTGCTCTTCTCTGTGCTTACTTTCATCCCATATTTCTCTATTTCTTGATTACATACACTAGTTGTTTTTGTACTTCCTTTTCATCCTCGCCCCATATCACTATATCATCTGCAAACAGCATGGCCTTTGTTGCCTCTTGTCCCAATCTCTGTTTAACATTCTTGTGAATTTCATCCACGACTATGATGAATAGTAAGGGGGACAATACACTTCCCTGTCGGAGACCTGTTTCCACTTTAAACCATTCTGTTTCTCCTATACTGGTCTTCACGCTACTCACACAATATTTGTACATAGCTTTTAACATTTGGACATCAGCTCCGTTAACTCTCCTTTTCCTTAATACATTCCAAACCACCTGTCGAGGCACACTGTCGTACGCTTTCTCAATATCAATAAATGTCATCACCATGTCTTTTCCAAATTCCCATCTTTTCTCCATCATTTGCCTTAATGCAAAGATTAGGTCAAATGTTGATCTGTCTTTCCTAAAACCATACTGTTCTTCTTCCATCTCTCCTTCTATCTTCCTCCTCAGTCTGCCTTCCAGAACTCTCTCAAAGATCTTAGCTACATGAGCGATAAGAGTGATCCCTCTGTAGTTATTGCATTCCTTTTTGTCACCTTTCTTAAAAATCGGGATAATTAATCCCTTTCCCCATTCTTCTGGAATCTCTTTCTTCTTCCAAATTATTCTAAATAATCTATACAACCACTGTACACCTATTGGTCCCGCTGCTTTTATCATTTCCGCGGACACCTCCTCCTCTCCTGCTGCTTTACCGCTCTTCATCTTCTGTATGGCTTCCTCTATTTCTAGCATAGTGATCTCCTTTTCTTGTTCTTCTTCTTCTTCCATTGTTTCTTCTTGCTCTTTTTCAAATGTTCAAATCAAATGATCCCGAAGGAAAACATGATGTTAGTTTGTCCGTTTGAGCTAATATATTTTAACAAAATATATAAAATGGTCCGGCTATCTCAAAACTGGACCATTTTACCATATTTTGTTAAAATTTCATTTCCCGTCATATGAGCTAATAGGTGAGCACAACACAAGCTCCTGAGAGATTCTCGCAGTTAAGAGGCGGCGTGCGCCTCATAAGGGAGGTAGTGCACAGTTTGCTACTCGACTGGGGGTCCGGGCGCAGACACCAAGAGCCTACTTGGTGTTCCTAGGCGAAACCCCACACAGGACACGGCATTAACCTAGAAAAATTGCCGAGTTTTAATTCACGGGCCCTGAAAGCCAATATACCATCTTTTTCAGAATAACAATATTTGCATTACCAGTTTGAAGTCAGAAAAGTTATCATTGTGTGAAGTAGTATTTCAAAAATGACTTCCTAATACAGTAGAGCGTCGTTTATCCGGACTAATTGGGACCAACAGTGCTCCGGATAACTATTTTTCCGGATAATCAAACCGATTTATTTCATAGGAAAAAACAAGCACAGTACATTATGGTAATAACCACCAAGCTTCTCATTTCACTGCAATGCTTTCTCACAGAACAAAGGTCCAGAAATGGGATCTCTCTTACTTCCTGTCTGATTAAACCATAAGTACACCGCTTTTTCCAATTTTTATCCCTAGCTGATCTCATAGTTCTACTCTTTTTAGACCCTTCTTCCCTATCTAACTTCGATGCATTATTCAGAATTTAACTTTCCTTTCTCCAAATCACCAAATTGTGGATTTTCCAACGCTACGTTTTCATTAGACACTGCACTCTCTCACCTTTATCCAGTTTATTAATGATCTCCACCGTCTTCTCAATGGATAAAACATTGCGATTTCATTTTTCTTTTTCGTCACTCGTAGAAGCCATTTTCACAACGTAATACAGTACAGTACACACACTCACATATTGTAACACATTGAAACATTATAGAGTAAACAAACGGGAGGTGACAACAATTGAAAACGAGAACCGACTCACTACTGTAGGCAGTGCGCACTGTTCCGTCCTTTTTTTTTTTGCTCGTCCGGATAAACGACGTTCTACTGTACCTAAATCTATATTTGATGTCATCAGGTTTCGTTTCCATAGAATAGCTTTCCTTGTCTGAGCCAACTTACATTTTATATCCTCTTTGCTTCGTCCATCACTACTTATTGTGTTTATATTTATTATGGATTTTAAAAAGAAATACAAATCTTTTCCATTCAGATATGACTGATCTACAGTATATTGTACAAACCCTTACCTGGCATGATAAATCCTGCATAAGGTTCAATGTTAAGCCAATCTTTACAGTAACTTGAGTCGTCCAATTTTTTTATGAATTCGAAAGTGACAGGAACCTGAAAAAAGAAAACTTCAGACACCTTAAAATATCCATTTTTCTTTTAACATTATAACAAGACAGGGCCACATAAAATAAATTTAAAAGTTAGACGAATCCCATCGAATAGAATTTCAGAACTACTGTAACGTGTTTTTCGAGGGGTTTTTGTGCAACTGGCATAAGTCAGTAGGAAGCCATTCTATATTTATTTACGCGGCAAATTGTTCAGCCAAGAGAATTTTTCATGTTAATTTATTATTATTATTAATTTATTATAATTATTATTAAGATATTTTCGGAGCATTTTATAAAAATTATTAGCATTCAGATAGGTTTTCTATGTCTTAGAAAACGCTATCAAGCAAATTATTACGAACGACGATATCATAGAAAATTATATGATTACGGAATTTTACGGAGTTTTCGTCAGTTAGGGTATAACGAGAGACGTGACTCACTGGGATTTCAAGTACAAGCTGATTCCTGTCGAGAAGTATTACGCAAGGCTGGGTCGCAAGGTCTAGAAAAGGCGAATTGTTGGAACGGAAAACGACTTCTCCCTCTCGCGCGCCGAGTGTAATGAGGCAGAGTGGGGATCTAGCGGCGTGCTCAGCCAATCAGGGGAGACAACGTAAGCTGGAAGACGGTACCATGGTGGGGGAGCCAACGTGTGGATATATCGTTCGACGCGCCGTGAAACGAGGACAATCTGTATAGTTCTTGCCGAGTGTGGTTATACGCGGGGGTAGCTCCGATGTTCAGTGGAGTTAGTGACAATCTGTGAAATACTTGAGGAGTATGGGTGCGCGTGCGAGTGGCTCCGATGTTCGGTGGAGTTAGCGACAATCTGTGTAGAACTTGCGGAGTACGGTTGCAAGTGCGTGTCGCTCCGATGTTCAGTGGAGTTGAAGACTAACTTTTGCAAAACTTAACCAGTGCGGTTGTACGAGTGTTTGGGTCCGAGGTACGGACCATAGAATTATCTAATCTACCAGAATATCATCAAATTTCGACGGAGATGACGACGTCCAGGAGACTGTGGGAAGCACACAGCATCAGCAAGTACGAGGGAAATGCCTTGGCAATTTCCAATGGTAAGCGCAAATGACGCAGAAATACGCAATCTCTCATTTTTCTTTGTTTTACATTTCATATTTCAGTAACTTCATAGCTTGGAAATAAGAGTATAATCAATTTATCAGACTCTGTTTTCACGTAATTTTCTATCGGTAATATTAAAATCGCAACGCTCCAATTTAAAATTTTAAACTTATTATGATTATTAATTTTGCTATACTTGTTTTATATAATAAATTCTTTTCTTTTACAATGCAATCTTTGCTTTCAGTAGGTAGCATTAGATATAGACCAATTCCTTCTCCTGATACAATTGTTTGTTGGGTTAATGATCAAATCATACCACGATCTGAGTGAATAGATTCTTGACGGTGTTCTACCAGAGCTAGACGTTGTTAAATACAAATTTAGATTTCAGCATTGCATTGAGGTCTTGGCGCCCATTAAAACAACATAGCTTAGGCAAAGGTAAACAATTACATTTTCTCCCAACAGTGTGGGCTAGCGAAACTGTTACATTTATCGCTACCAACATGGGGCATTAAGAATCCATTACACTACTAAAGAATTTAGGTTTTGATAATATCAAAGAACCATGCTTGGAAGAATTATGCTAGTTACTTTTACTACTTTTACAAATAAATAATGATAAGAAACTTGTTAAAAATATTACATTCTGCAATGAACCCTGTTAGTTTTTAAATGAGATCCAAGCATAATGGTTTGTATTGTTGTTGCTTATTTTTAGGGCTGCAACATTGTGGTCATATAGCACCATGTATCTGGTTGTTCATGTGAATTTTCCCCAAAAATGTAATAAAGGAGAAAAATGCCCAACTTACCAAAAATATTCAATAAGTTTTCTTATTACAATATTTTTACGCCGCACTTCGAAATTTGTGACCTAATAATCTATATTTACAAAAATGATTGTAATATAAACAATCCATTTATTGAAATCCATTTGAAAATGGCTGTTCTTGCATGGTATCTGCTGGTTACAGCCGATATAACACTGTTTTTGGAGAAATTATTTCCTAGTTTCATTTGGAAGTGCTAACAAAATGAATGTTCTAATCATTTGTATGGATTCTTTTCTACAGCGAGAGTAATAAGGTTATGTTTGTATTTTATCGCGTCGGCCACTCATTTCTAGTATTTGACCATTGAAAATAAAACTGAAAAGTATTCCCAGTTTTTTAATATTGTTTAATAGAAGTATTTTCTACAATGTGCGAGTTACAGGTTATGTTTCATGTGGTACTTCCCCTTTAATAATAATTCTGATACTGTTTAACAGATTGTCAGTCAGGTGTCACGAAAAGGTACAACAGTAATAATGGCTTGTTCAATTTTTATTATACCTAGCGACTAAGTGCTATTTTTGAAAACTTAAGTGCTACAAAAACTATCTTCTTCTTCTTCATTTCCCTGTTCCAGTGATCTGGGTCGGGGCGTGTATAAAGGCCCTCCATCCAAGACCTCGACTCGCACACTAACATATTTAGTCTATTTGTACGAAGGGTTCGCCACACCCAAAGGTAGACAAGGGCCAATTAAGGCGGCAAATTGAAAGACTCCCTAGGCCACGGATACCCTACTACTACAGTCGGAGTCTGAAGAGAACAGGTGTTGACAGGAAAGATAACTGAAAGGAGTCAGTCACAAGTAAGTGGAAGCAATGCCGGACTCAGCTGGGGTACCGTGGTTGCCGACCCATGTCCCACAAGTTGTGAGCCCCTATAGCCTTTCTCGAAGTAATTTTCATTTCCTGGCAAAGTTCTACAGAATTTATTTTTTATATTTTTTCTATAATTCGAGGCTCTGTTACTCGAATGACATTTTGTTCCCCGGACATAAAATATGTCTTTAACTCGAAGTTGGGGTGAAATTGCAGTTGAATTACGTTCTTTAGATGTGCCATGGAAATTACAATATGGATTCAGTTGTGTCTGTAGGGTACCTGGACTGTGTATTCTGTCAAGAGCTTATTATGCTCGGAATTCCAGCTAATACGCTGTCAACCATTATGAAATAAACAAAAGATCAGGATGTCTACCAAAACCAACCAACAGATTTCCCTGACAATTCCCTGATTTTTGCAGGATAAATCAGAAAATTCCCTGAGTAACAGTAGTGGCCATAATAAATACACAGGGTGAACAAAAAATGCCGCACTTGGAGGTCGGCATGCGATTCCTCATCCAATTGCAAGACAAAAGTTTCAATAGCAAAATCAGATCGGGAGCGGTTTGAAAACACAAGTATGAAAACGAGAAGCTGGCAACACTTGTCACATCCTGCAGTGCATCGGAATGTACAGAGAAAGCTCCGGCAGAGCGCAGATTTCCTGCGACCTCCTTTTGGCCATGCTGCATGCAGTTACAGCGTTGCCAGAGCCTCGTTTCTTAACACGCATTTCTGTTAAACTTATTGGCGGGACTAGGTTTTGCAACATAAACTTTTGTCGTGAATTTCGACGAGGAACCGCATGACGACCTCCAAGTGCTGCATTTTTTGCTCACCCTGTATAAAACAGAGTTTGTACTTAGAGAACATTTCAAAAAGTGCTCGAACAATAAAGGGTAGCATGACAAAGTTTAAAGACTATATATTTTCTATATTTTGCCCAACCAGAAAAACTATTGTACTTGTGAGTATTGAAAGTAGCTCGTCAATAATGCTCTCAAAAATCATAGTTGCACATTTATATACAAATACACAGTCTACACATGTAATTCGTGTGCTCTATCTTGCAAGAAATGTGAGCTTACCAATTTAATGTCAGTACGAACATATGTCTACAACCATCATCACCAGAATATACTTTTCCCACATCAAAATTTAAATGTTTAATTTCCAATTATTCAAGGTTGGACCTTGTATAACTAAAATTCCCTGAGCGTCATTAAAATACCCTGATAATTACTTGAGTTTTCCAGGATTTAAAAATTCCCTGAGTATTCCCTGTTTTCCAGAGTACTAGACATCCTGGATTTATAGCACTATGCAGAAGTGACGTTTTTGAAAGGAACGGAAAATAACATTCATTAAATTAATCGACATTTATCTGCAATATTTGCAAAGCAACATATAACCCTAGTTAGTATACCTGCATGAGTAGACCTCATGATGTAACAACAGTTGACTCATCATCATCATCATCATCATCATTTCCCCTTATCCAGCTCCTGCCGGGTCGGGGCAATTATGGCACTTCTTCACTTTCCTCTTTCCTTCCACAATTCTTCTTCCACGATCTTGTCCCAGTCGAGATTTCTTTTTCTTACGCTGTTCTTCACTGAATCGATCCACCTTGTTCTAGGTCTTCCTCTTGCTCTCTTACCCTTGCACTTCGCCTCCAGCATCTGTCTTGGTATTCTATTTTCCTCCATCCTCTTTACATGTCCAAACCATCTTAGTTTATTCTTCTCAATTCTCTCATTTAGTTTTCTCATCCCAACTTCCTTCCTAACATCTTCATTCCTTACTCTGTCTTTCCTATCATACTTAGGAATTTCATTTCACTGGCTTGGATTCTACTCTCTTGCCTGCTTCTCAGGGTCCAAGTCTCAGCTGCATAAGTTAATGTGGGTACATAGTACACTTAATACATTACCTCCTTGCTTTTCCTTGGTACTTCCTTATCCCAAACAAGTTTTCTTACACTTTGATAGAATGCATTGCTCTGCTGTACCCTCCTGCCAATCTCCACGTCCAACCTACCAGTTTGCATCAATTCACTTCCTAGGTATTTGAACATGTCCACAATTTCCAAACCCTGACTTCCAATTTTCACAGTGCCCTTTCCTTGTCTTTCCCCTCTTGTCATCACCATGGTCTTGCTTTTCTCTATACTGATTTTCAGGCCGTACTTCTGAATATTTTCATTCAGTGCATCTAGTTGTTTTTGCACTTCTTCGGTGTTCCTTCCCCAGACCACAATATCATCTGCAAATAACAGTAGCTATTTATGTATTTATGTATATCTCGAATTTTCGATAACTCGAAGTAATTTTTAATTTTTATTTCCGAAAGCAGTAACGACACCACAGAGATTACACACAATTAAGTACAGTTAACGCCACAGTTTTTGGCCAGTTGTGCAGTCGTACAGAGCACTTTCGGCGAGCCTCAGGCATGTGCAATTGATACGTAAGGGGGTCAGTTGTGCAGAAAGCAACTCACGTATCAATTGCACATGCCTGAGGCTCGCCGACTGTTCTCTGGTATGACTGCACAACCGGGGCTGACCGGCAATAAACTGTACAAGGGCCTGTTGCAAGCCCCTTCACAACAATGCTGTTATATTACATACCTGCCCTGTGTTAGCAATGATCAAATCCTTTGTCTGCGACTCCAAGTAATGCACAGTTTCGAATATAATTTCCGTATTATCCACCATTACTTGAGGTAGGAATTCATTCTCCAGTTTGTCAAGCTTCTTCATCACCTCTTCATGAATTTTACGGTATTTCACAGTGTCGATCACTCGTATCTGTAAATATAGAAAAATTCATATTTAATCGATACATAGAGGTTGGGCACACATACACAACGTAGAGACAGGGTGGGGGATAGTACAGGGCGGCCACAAAGTCCCGTTACCCCCTCTTATAACCAATAGAAACCCCTAAACCTAGTTAAATAACTTGTATACCATTTCTAAAGCCCGTTGCTCACGGTAAAATGTTTCTTAAAATTTATTTCACAACTAATTTTATAAAAATTTGACGAAAGCAAGCTGTGTTGTTTACGGTATAATTATTTTATAAAATCCGTGGATGTATCAGGATCGCCATCTACCGATAAACTTCTGAACCAAGAATCAGCTGTTCAACACACATTGGTTCGAGAGTATGGCTCCAACAAACAAAGCAAAAATTGCTGCTTTAGATACAATTATATGTCGTACAGTGGTAAAAAGAAAGAAAAGAAATGCTAGGTAGTACTGGACTCGGGAATGGATAAAAAGAAGAGAAGAGTAGAGGAATGCTGTCCTTGGTGGAAAATGAGTTGAGGTTAGAAGATCAGAAATCATATAGGAATTTTTCTACGAATGGAGGAAAGCAGTTAAAAAAAAACCTAGATCTTGTTGGTCCCAAAATTATTCGACAGGACACTAACATGAGGCAAGCCATTTCTCCTGAAATGAGACTGCAAGCGAGTTCGAAGCCCGTTTATCTTCGCCTTCACATCAGCCTGGCTTGTGTTCGGTCGAATTTGTGAAACATATTCGGCGATTGAGATTTCTGCCTCCCTTCTTGCATTTCTATTGTGGTATATGGGCGTTTAACCTCATACAAACACTGATAATTCTGGGACTCGTCCAGTAAAACACTAACAGCTTCTTTAATTCAGCCGGAGCCTGCCATTTTCGAAGTGTTTGTTTACAAGCGAGCTTCACAATCTTCTCACCATGTGGCGCCAGCATCATCTTCATGTCAGCTTCCCTGATTGGTTCGTTTCGTAAAATTAATTTTACGGAATAGAACATGTCCTATTTTATGGAAAGTTTTATCAAAGGTTTTATAAAACTTGAATTTGACCGTGAGCAACAGAAATTTTATAAAATTAAATTATTGAACAATAAATTTGAAGGAAAATTTTACCGTGAGCAACAGGCATAAGAGAGTTTTTCTTGGGAATATACGGCATTACGAGGCCAAAACATCAGTCTGTGCACCATCATTTTCATGGCAAAGGATAATACGGCGCCAATTTCTGTGCGACATTCTTCGAAGCATTGCTGGTGTGACTATAGTGAAAGCTCGTCTCACAGTATCTTTCAGTTCATCTGTGGTATTGTATCCGTTTTGTGAAACGATACCCTTTATGAACCCCCATAGTGCATTATCACATGTGGTAAGGTCTGGGCTTCGTGGTGGCCAGGCAAGTGGAGTCGGCAGCAAAGGAGAGCCACGACCTATCCATCGCTCTGGAAGAACTTCATTAACACTTACCCTGCTGATGCCTTAAATGTTGCCCCTCACCCATGTGCTGGCTGATTTCCAGAATTTATGGCTATGTTCAGAAGGGCACAAACTGAATGTGGTTTGAGTTACAAATAAATTGAAAAGTCCGTTCGATTTCCGAACCCTTACACTTCGGTTGCGTCAGATTCAGAATCTGTAATGCGAATTATAACCCCAAATATATATACTAGTCATAGAATAAACTCAACGTTTTTTGCGAGAGAAAAATCTGTCCACAAAGAATAAAAACAAAGGAAAGGAAAACAGATTTGACCTACTTGAACTTGCATCGCTTGCCTTCGAATAGATCGATATTCTTCCGCTGAACAGTGACGTGGTGCTATCTAGCGATAGTATGTGCAACTTCATGCTTACTGGCACCCACACGCGAGTGCTAGAGCTGTAATATTACGTTCGTCTCCAACACAAAGTGCGAGAAATCGATCAACGTAATATTACGCTCGCCGCAGTTTTAAAAAATTACCTTCGAACTTAATATTACGGTGCCCGCGCTCTAAGTGTTAAGATATTCGCGCACTGCGATGGCAAAATGGGCAGGTGTCCCATCAAGCTGGAACCAACATGTCTATTTGATTCCTTGCTCCTCCAAGAGAGGAACAAACCAGTCCTGCAACATGTTGAGGTAACTGTGCTGATTCACAGCACCGTCAAAAAAGAACGGCCCAAACAAGCGTGCTGCCGGCTCCACTTGCCTAGTTCTATGCATTTAGCAAGGATCTTGGTAAATACCTTATATCCTATATTAAGTAATGAAATTCCCCTGTAATTATTACAACACAGCTAAAGATCCTTTCTTATAAGTTGGGCATAACAGGGCTACCTTCCATTCTTCGGGCATTCCCCCCCCCCCCCCTCTTCCTCTTTCATCAGTCACTCATTAATATTAGTTCAATATAGTTCACCACTACTGTCGACCAAAGTATTATGTGCACTCGAGTTTGAAGGTTGTTTGTGAAGTAACCAATAGACCTACATAAAATCCAATATCACCATTTTTGTTGTTCTATTTTACATTAGTTCATGTAGGTTTGAAATATTTAATTTATATTTTAATATTTTTTCTCGCAGTTGGAACTCAAAAAGTGCCCTTTTTTAAGCGTGTTTCAACCATGCGTCACATTTAAGAATTATTATCTCACAAACCCGTCATCAGATCGAATCCAAATTTTAACACAATATACATTGGAATGTTGTATAACTGGTTTATTAATTTCAAAATTTAGTGTGTTCAAGAACGAAAGTATTTATCATATTTGGAAGGTAACTTTTTCTCGGCTCGGGGTCGTTGGAAAAAGTAGTTCTTGGTTGCGTTGTAATCCTTATACATCAAAAGGTTATTCTGTACGACTGTGAAATACGTAAATTAATTCACTTATATCGGTTTGTATTTGTACAGGGAATTAAGACATGGTCACCAGCTAGCCTCTCCAGGAAATGCTGTACAGCGTTGCTGATATGGAGCCCATCACTTCCGAGCGAGGCGCGCCATGACGCGTGATGGAGCCCATCTTGGCAACGTTGTACAGCTTTCACCTGAGCGGCTAACTGGTGAACCATGTCTTAATTCGCAGTACAAATACAAACCGATATAAAATAAGTGAATTAATTTACCTATTTCACAATCATACAGCATAACTTTTTGATGTATAACGATTACAACGCAATCAAGCACTACATTTTCCAACCACCCCGAGCTGAGAAAAAGTTACCTTACAAAAATGATAACAACCTTGTTTCTTGGACACACAAAATTTTGAAATTAATAAACCAGTTATACAACATTCCAATGTATATTGTGTTAAAATTTGGATTCGATCTGATGACGGGTTTTTGAGATAATAATTCTTAAATGTGACGCATGGTTGAAACACGCTTAAAAACGGGCACTTTTTGTGTTCCAACTGCTATAAAAATAATTAAAAATATAAATTAAAAATTCCAAACCTACATGAACTAACGTAAAATAGAACGATGAAAATGATGATGTTATTGGATTTTATGTAGGTCTATTGGTTACTTCACAAACAACCTTCAAACTCTAGTACACATAATATTTTGGTCGACAGTAGTCTTTTATCTTTGACTTGTTTTGTATTCTCTGTGTCTCAGTAACAATGCGCATCCATCATATCGTGTAGTGTTTGTTTTCCTCTTATTAATACTGTTAAGGCCCCAGGGTCCCTACACCCCTAGGACCTTACGCACCCCCAAGGGAGATTTGTTCTACGCCACTGAACCCACACACATCTACAAATACAGTAGAACCTCGATGCATCGTTCCCGGAACTGTCGTTTTCCCGTATGCATCGTTCAATTAATTTAGTCCCGAAAATTTTCCATATAAACTAATGTTAAATTTCCCCGCATGTATCGTTCCTCGAACTATCGTTTTTTCGCATGGATCGTCAAAAAATCACTAGTCCTTGGCCACAATTTTCCCGCATTGATCGTTTATGAGGAAAATATATGCTAAAGTTCTTTTGAATTTGAAGCAGCACAGCGGCAACCTGTTACGCGAGAATGTACGAGGTACGAACGATTAGGAGTTCCTAGGCTTGAGCAAGTTTCTCTGCTGAAGCAAGTTCAAGTAGGCTGGACTGCAGTGCGCAGATTGTTTACGCGCAACCACGCTATATAACCACGCCTACGAGCCTTCAGGCGCCAACGATTCTGCTCGAAGCGCCAAGCCGTCATTGTGCTGTTTCATTTCATTCTGAGTGGTTCCGTGTAGTATCTTGGTCGTGTGCGGCGATTACAATTTTATCTGTAGTTCGTAATGAAAACTTTACTTCACTGACGACGCAATTCTCGTAATCTCAATAATGTTACGCTGCGTTTGGCAATGCTTGGCCACGGCCGACTGAATACGAGCTGCGCTCTATACAGAACAGCAATGAAAGCATTTCGACGGTCTTGAGCTGGTGTCGTCATAGCGTGACGTCATTTAGCCTTGAAATAGCTTGCCTGGTCAGAGACCCGCGAACACTCGGAACTGCTGTATTCTTTCATTCGGAACACCGGAAGTATCTCCCGCGGAGATTGGCGAGCTGTGCGATGATGGCGCGGGGTAGAGGAGTGATGAAGAGAAGACGATCGTGAGCCCCAAGTCGTCCCGAGTTTCGCCGAAGCGCATGCCGTCTTAGCGAAGATGAAATCCTTCATGTACTCGCATGTCATCAGTGATCGTGAAGAAGAGAACATTATGCAAGTTGAGAAGGCTTTGTTTCGTCTGAAACGTAAAGCTTTGACGAAACAAAAAACAATTAATGCCTTTTTTTACTAAAAAGAGCAAGTGATAAAATGACATGAAATCATATCGCGTACATCGTGGTTGCAATATTTTGACGTCTCTATAAAGTTTACATGAAGAAATATGTCCAAATACAGTGCCCGTACTTTCTTTATTTTTTTACTCAATTTTTTTTTATGTTACCCGCATTTATCGTTTCCCGCATCCATCGTCATTTTCCCCCTCCCCCTTGAAAAACGATGCATCGAGGTTCTACTGTACCCCGATAACCACCCCACAAATACTACGCTTCTATCCCAACATTCAACACCAGTTTCACCCCAAAACTACCCCCAGGCCGGAGCCAACAGCCGGCATAAAATTCTATTACACGCAGCCAAGCAGAGTTGAAGTCTCAGCTCTTGCTCAAGGCTTGCATCATCCACACACGTTTACACGGGTGCTAACTAGAACCCCAACAAGAATGGAGTAACACCGACTCAGCACTTCTGAAAGAATAAAAGAGACATCCCCACCGGGCCATCTATCTGTCGTTCGCCAGAGGCTCTGTTCAACTGTTCCACCGACCTGACATCACGGGGTAAGTGTGTGTCTCAGAAATCCTGTATAATTCACAAGTTAATCCTTTCCACTTGACACATTTTAATGTATAACATTACATTGTGCTACACGTCCCAGAGTAAAAGGGACTCATACATAAACACTTCTGGTCCAATAAACTAGTGACCAGAGTTATCACAAAATCCATTGCAGGCTCATTACATGCACACCATCTTTACTTCCAGATTCCTCGCCTGACAACCTGACCAGTCGGTGTCCACCATTATTACAGAATTGCTGTGCAAGTAATTCCCATTGTACTAGCCTTGAATTGTTTGGTCGCTCGACCGTCAACTGTAACTTTGCACGCTCGGCAGTTAGTAAACTGCTTACAGCATTTGCCGCAGGAGGCTAATAGCTCCTTTCAGACTGCGCATCCCTTAAGTTACGCTCCCAATTTAATAGAGCTCACCCCATTCCCCCAACACTCCTTCACGTACACATACTCGGAGTTTCAGCACCTTCGTGGAAACTCACACCATTTGGACCACACCCTCTAAATTCCCCCATTTACACCCTTGTTCGACCTGCCCTCATTCCATGTCAGAACAATACGAATACATACATTGAATAATCTGCCTTCCATATATATTAAGTGCCTATACAGTCCACTAGAAGGTACATCTACACATCACAACACCCAGTATTAAATCGAGGTAAAATAACTGCATGGTTATACCTACCTATCCATCCCTATTACACAAACACACATGATGAAAATGGCTTCAACTCTCAAACCCAACTTACCTGAGAGTCAAACAGGGCACTCACAGGCTTGTGATCACTGATTTTGAGCTCTGGGTGGCTTCGGTACGCTATCTGCTCGATCCCTTCGCCTTTCCACAGTACTCTATCGCACCATGCCGGAGCACGGTTCTTCTCGCTAAAATGAGACGTAATATACAATTAAAAATCCTGTATCCATGATTATGGCTGATAAAACAATGTTATTTCGTAATTTCACTTGGTTGTTATCGTGCTTTTTTTCTTTTGCAGGGATGGGAGGAAATTTGGTTTGGTTAATTCAAAAATCTGAAACAGGATGTCTACCAAAACCAACTAACAGATTTCCCTGACAATTCCCTGATTATTCCAGGATAGAGTTTGTACTTAAAGAGCATTTCAAAAAGTGCTTGAACAATAAAGGGTAGCATGACAAAGTTGCCAATTTCTAAATTTTTCATCAAGAAAAACTTGCTAGTATTGAAAGTAGCTCGTCAATAGTAATGCTCTCAAACATCATACAGTTACACATTTTTATACAAATACACATTCTGCATATGTGACCTGACAGTGGTGGCTAAGCTCGCTAAAGCGCAGCGTTAGGTCATGGGGCCAAGTTCTCTGCTGACTCTGTAGACGCGTGGGTTCGAGCCCCAACATCGGCCGTCCTTGAAATGGTTTTCCATCGTTTCCCATTTCAACTCCAGGCAAATGCTGGGACGATACCTTCTGACAGGCCACGGCGGCTTCCTTCCACATCCTTGCCCAGTTTCATTCACCATCATTCATTTCATCTCTCATTAACTCCCCTTGTTCGGTGCTGCTCCCTATATTAACGGTAGTTCACCCTGTGCCCACGTACGGCAGCGTCCATAACACGGTCGGGAATCTTGCGCATTCCGTGTAATGCCATATCATTGACTTCATGAGCTCTTTGTATTATATTATTATCCCGGCTGCTGTCAAAATGTTTGAAGAAGAACGTCGAAGACTTGTTAAGGCCAAGCGACAAGCACGAAAGCTCCGTGCAGCACAGCCACAACATCCACCAACAGTTCTTTGTGATCTCTTAGATTATTTTTAGACTGTTTTGGAAGAAGATCTATACTCGGAAATGAGTTAAAGCCGCCGCCGCCGCTAGTTAGTTTTAAGATATTAAACTACGTAAGTAAGTAAATGTGAACTTCCTTTAATAGCTACCAGAGAGAATGTTTGAACACAACACCTATCATGAGGTTGGCGTCAGGAAGGGCATCCGGCCGTAAAAACCATCCACCACATCAACTTCCATCGCATCTCATCCCCGACCGCGTTGAAAAACGGGAATAATAAGGGGTAGACATACATAGTCTACACATGTAATTTGTGTGCTATAACTTGCAAGAAATCAGAGCTTACTGATTTAACGTCAGTACGAACATACATCTACAACAATCATCACTAGAATATACTTTCCCCCTCCCTCATCAAATTTAAATGTTTAATTTCCAATTAATCAAGGTTGGACCTTGTAAAACCAAAATTCCCTGAGTATCATTAAAATACCCTGATAATACAGAGTTTAACTTTGAAAGAATAATAGATTTTCCGCCTTCAATACTGTTTATTTCTATTTACTTACAGGGACTAGTTTCGGGGGCTAATACTCCCCCTTCCTCAGCCTGTCCAACAAAACTTCACAAAGGAAAAACTTTCCATGTATAAGCTCATACAAAACACATGAAGAATAAAGAATAATGAAATAATAATTATTTACAATCCCTCTCGACGCTCCAAAGAAGATACTCTTAGTGGATCACTAAGGCCTAGGAGCATCAAAACTCCTGAATTGGGCCGGTGCTGCGGTCCGCTGTCCCCACTGCGTCATCGTGGGACCACTCTAGTCCCTTTGTTGCTCTTGGCAAACGTCAAGGCGGAGAAAATTTGTGGCCGCGTCACGCGCCGCCAAGAACTGCAGTGCGCAGGGCGTGAACAAAAACAAACCGGATCCGCCTTGCGAAGTCTCTTACAGCTGAGTGTTAGTGACGTGCTTGGGAAAAGGTGGCGGTTGGGGTTGTGGGAGATGGGAGGCTAAGGAAATGAGAATGAGTGAGGTTTGTTGACGCGCCGTGTATTGTTGTTATGGAGATTGATTAATACGTAGAATGAGAGGTGTCCATCTTTAGTATGTTATGAAAAATGATGGGTATGAATAGTGGAATATAGCGGGAATTTTATCTATTACTATATAATTCGTCTATTAATGTTCTGCATAAAATGCTGGTTTCAAATATTATTTCATTAAGATTGTGTGAAGGGTTGAATCTCTGTGCTTTATCAATTTCTATTTGTTCCAAAATATTCATGAGCGTGCCTTTATTTTCTCCGCCTTGACGTTTGCCAAGAGCAACAAGGGGACTGACTGGTCCCACGATGACGCAGTGGGGACAGCGGACCGCAGCACCGGCCCAATTCAGGAGTTCTGATGCGCCTAGGCCTTAGTGATCCAATAAGAGTATCTTCTTTGGAGCGTCGAACGGGATTGTAAATAATTATTATTTCATTATTCTTTATGTGTTTTGTATGAGCTTATACATGGAAAGTTTTTCCTTTGTGAAGTTTTGTTGGACAGGCTGAGGAAGGGGGAGTATTAGCCCCCGAAACTAGTCCCTGTAAGTAAATAGAAATAAACAGTATTGAAGGCGGAAAATCTATTATTCTTTCAAAGTTATAGTTACGTCAATACGGACCTGAATAATCGACATTATGAATACCGAGTTTTCCAGGATTTAAAAATTCCCTGAGTATTCCCTGTTTTCCAGAGTAGTAGACACCCTGTACAGTAATTCAAAGTCCTCTTTCTCTGTCCCAATCACTTTAAATTATCAAAGTTGCCAAGGCATTTGCATGGTGTCCACAGAAATTTCAATGTCAATTTTCCTGACTTTTCCTGACCATTTTTCAAGAAAATTCCTGACTCGCGAAGTCATCGTAACATCGGAAAAAAGGTTTATTGAGCAAATATGTATATATCATTTTTCATTTGCAGAATTTGCCCAAAGCTCTCCTCTTTATTCATTTAAAATAGAAAATAACGTAAATTATAATGCAATAATACATAAATCAAAGTACTTAATGAGGGGCACATGACCTCATAGTTCTGCCCCTTAAAACAACAATAACCGACATAACTAAAGTACTTAATAACCTAAACTATAGTGATGGGGTCGCCACATCCCTACGCCAACGCCAAAAAAGCGTACAAGAGATAGGTAAAAGAGGTTTTTACTATGATGTACTGTAAAATTGGGAACGTACCAAAATGTCCAGTGAGATATTGCTTTTTATCTTCAGAGATTAGTTGAACTAGTAACATCAAAATATGGCTGTAAAACACAAAACACTGTATGGTTAATATAAAATTCCTGACTTTCTAATACTTTTCGCCACTTTTTCCTGACTCTCGCCATTTTTTCACACTTTTTCCTGACTTTTCCTGACCAAAAACAAAATTCCTAACTTTTCCTGACTGTGGACACCATGCATTGCTTAACTTATTGCAGTGCCCCCTGTTTTCTCGTGGATTTCAAATTTCCCTTACCTTACGGACATGAAAGTATGAAGCATACCTGGAGTCCCAGTTGTCCGTCCCAGGGTCATACTTGTAAGTTGGCCGGAACGCTAACGTGCCCTCCTTGTAACCTACGAAGATGGATTGGATGCTGTGTTGTTGGTAAAGTTGGTCGTACTTCTGTAAGAGCTGGAAGTTACTCTGCTCGATATGGTCCTTGACAAGCTTCGGGTCCATGTCCGTGATACGGTAGTTAAGGTCTCCTGCCCAGTAAATCTGGCTATCAAAGAACAACACAAATCAGTACAACATGAAACAAAAGATGAATTGCTCGGCAAGTTCAACTAAAGCCCTGAGCGACGGCACTGTTGGTGCGAGCGAGGGAGCAAGGGAGGGAGACCAGGGTGGGTGGGGGGACGGAGCGAGAGCGTGATAAAGTGCCGATGCCAAATTAACAATTAACTACATCGAGAGCGTCCATATCAGATAATGTCTGTTGTTTAAAATAATAACACACACCTAAGATAGTTGTTGGAAGGACGTGATTTAATGTGTTACAATTATTATTGGAAATAAAACAATACAGTAAAACTTCACTTATACATTTTCCAGGGGACCAAAGGAATAAAAACGTAGAAGTGTGAAAAACGCATAAATGAAGTCGGTAAATAAAAACTGCAAAATGTATGTGACAATCTGGGTCATAGTTAAGAAGTGAACAACAAGAAATATTAATTAACACTAAAAGTGATAAAAATGTCCAGCATAACTCAACACATTGCTATCGTTTCGCCCCAGCGTGCCAATTGGGCTCTTCAGTTGGTAAAGGCACACCTACCAAGACGCGTAGCAGGTAAACACTGAGAAGGCCATGCAAGACGCCTCGCTACATATGTGGCCACGTCACGAGCATGCCAGTGCACCACCGGAGTCAAAAACTCCACTTCCAAAAACAATAAACCTTGCTTTGGCATTGGTTCTCTTTCGAGAACTTTTGATTGTATTCAATGCCAAAGCAAGGTTTATTGTTTTTGGAAGTGGAGTTTTTGACTCCGGTCGTGCACTGGCATGCTCGTGACGTGGCCACATATTATGTGGCGAGGCGTCTTGCATGGCCTTCTCAGTGTGTACCTGCTACGCGTCTTGGTAGGTGTGCCTTTACCAACTGAAGAGCCCAATTGGCACGCTGGGGCGAAACGATAGCAATGTGTTGAGTTATGCTGGACATTTTTATCACTTTTAGTGTTAATTATAATGGCTCAACGGACAATAATAATTTTGTTTCTCTTTCGAGAAACTTTTTGATTGTATTCAATGCCAAAGCAAGGTTTATTGTTTTTGGAAGTGGAGTTTTTGACTCCGGTGGTGCACTGGCATGTAAAAAATAATAATATGATTGTTTAACTATAATCGGAAATATGTAACAAAACAACTACAAGAGAAATGCACCCAGATAAAGAAAGAAACAACAACAACAAAACAAAGAAAATTGAGTCACTTTACGAAGTAGTCTGTTATCTTGACTTGTTTTTTGTTGGCCGCAGCAATGGCATGAACAGTATTTTCAAACCGATATAATTCGGCCATTATTTCCTCAGAAACTTTATGGCGAGCCACAAAATGTCTGATTGTCCATAGCCATAGAGCATTGACAGCATCATTAAAATCCACTGTATTATGCTGCGGCTCTTCGTTATCGTCATTAATAGAATACCGTAGTGTAAATTAATTTATGGATTTTAATTTGTCTGAAAATACAGGGTAATAACACAGAATCAATTGCGTCCTTAAAAAAAAGGAAATAATAAAAAGAATATATTGGCGATCATAAAACACTTCCACTTTCTTCTTTCGCTCATCTTAACATGAGCTTCAGACGCTATCTAACTGTGTTCTATGGCTGCTTCCTGAATTTTGAGAGATCAACATCTTGGCTAACACTAATAGTGCTCGCTTATTACGCAAGCTGTTCTTCCTTGTTGCAACACTCTGACAAGCGAGTGTCGCTCAAGGTCATCGTAACATAAATAGCGCGCGCTGCAAGCCGAAGTACAGGCTGTACCAAATGTTTGCATACGTACTTTCTCAGAACACGCAACGCACAAATGACGCTTTATATTGCAAGGGACTTAAAATATGATCGTATGAGCGTGAAAAACGAATAAATGTAAAACGTATATCGGAATTAAATTAACATGGAAAATATAGGGATTTTGCCGGGACCAGGAAAAAAAACAACAACGTATAAGTGTGAAACGTATAAAGGAAGTTTTACTAAATGCACTAAATAAGGATTGTTAGGTTAGAACAAGTTGAAATCCGGTATTGACAGTTACAATAAGCTGACGCCATAAGGCTTGTGATTGAGTTACATGGGCCTCTTCCCATGCATGTGGTACATGGCAAACAGAGATGGAGAGAATATGATCACCAAATACTGTTCATAAAATATTTAATAGTATTGAAAAGACTGAAACAGTATAAGGGAAGATAGTGGAAATTCATTCATTCAATACAGACCTATAATGGAGAAAAATACACTTAATCAGCTTGAAAACCGTTGAGGAGTTCCAGGCATATTTTTTGTTGGTCAACAGTGTTCCATGCTATTGGAGACTGTTTAATTTCTTACAGCTGTATGCATGTGGAAACTAATTTTCGTAAAGCGTACGATCTGTAAAGATGTAGGGAACACTAGGTTTTGCCTCAAATAAGTCAAAATAACAAGTGTTGCTCCGAATTAGGGAATGTGTTCAAGCCAGTGAATCCAGGTACTGTACCATAAACAATCATATTCAAAGGATTTCTATGTTGTAGTGTACATATGTATATATAAGGTGCGTTCAAAAAGTAACGAGCCGGAGGCTGTAATGCGCAAACCGGTGATAACATCGGCTAATCGTGGCGTGTGTAACGAGGTGTGGTTCCAACCAGAGCGTGGAAGGTCACAGCCGGTCGCTAGAGGGCACGCGTGCACGTCACGTGACGATACAAAGTGATCCGCAGCATGCATCAATCGTCCAACCAAGACCAAGACAGTAGGCCATTCGACATGCTTCCTGGTGCGGTTGAAGAATGTGGGGCACCCATTGGGAACACACTTTCCGCAAGTGCAGTTGTTCCTTCACGATGGTGTGCACACTTCCAACGCTCAATCTGACCACAGCAGCTATGGCGTTCACTGTCACTCGGCGGTCCTGGCTAATGAGTGCATAAACCAGCTGGACGTTGTCATCGGTAATGCAGGGGAGTGCCCCAGACCGGGCATCATCGGCTCACGACACCCGTCCTTCCCTGAAGCGCTTGTGCCACGCCTTGACCCTAGCAAGGGACATGCAGTGTTCGCCGTACACTTGTGATTCGGCGATGAATGTCCGTTCCCCCTACTCCTTTCGCTGTCAGAAACCGAACAACACCTCTTTGCTCTTTGTTTGATGCCTCCATGTCACTGTTTGCAATGCGACTGGCAGCATTGGACGATTGATGCATGCTGCTGTTCGCTTTGTATCGTCATGTGACGTGCACACGTGCCCTCGAGCGATGGGCTGTGACCTTCCATGTTCTGGCCGGAACCACACCTCGTTACACACGCCACGATTAGCCGATGTCGTCACCGGTTTGCGCATTACAGCCTCCGGCTCATTACTTTTTGAACGCACCTTATAATTTGTGCAGCCTGATAAATTAGTGTTACATGAATCTTATCATTTGGTTAGTTAGTTTGGTTACTCTGTTTAATAGCATTCACAGTGAGTTTGTAAGAACTCTGGTATAAATCATGCCTAATGTTCACGCCTTGGAGTAAGAGATCTCGTTTGCCAGGGGATTTTATTTAATAATTTTATTTGACGAGAGCCCATATGACCTGAGCCTGGTGCCCAAACTTGTCGGGATTTTATTAAGGGAACTTCAATATTTGCATCCTGTAGATGAAGGCCAGTAGAGGTTAAGGTTAGGTTATAATTGGCTACACCCATGTGGTGGAGTAGAGTCTAAAATTACAGCATTTTGAAGGATTTTGAAAAAATTGTTACAGATTTTCAATATGTACAATTTGAGATGCTTGTTTTGAATTTAATTATACTTAATAGGTGCTGAGGAAGGATAAAAAATTATCTGAAACATCTACACCAGGGGTACACAACCCATGGCCTGCGGGCCACTTGCGGCCCTCAAAGTCAGTCTTTGCGGCCTGCGGATAAATTGAAAACTTGAATATATATATATTGTGCATGATGAGAATTTTCCCATTATTTTCATTATTTAAATACTTTGAGGCGGCTTCGGTGGCGTAGTTGGTAGCATGCTGAGCTTCTATGCCCAAGATAGCGGGTTCAAACCCGGCTGAAGCCGTTGGATTTTTGAAGAGCGTTAAAAATCCCTCAGTATGCCTTCCTTCGGAGGGGAAGTAAAGCCGGCGGTCCCATGTCATAGATTTATGGCATGTTAAAGAACCATCCACTAATTACACGTGTGTGAAGCTAAATTGGATAGGTTAAGAATGTAAACAACGCTCTTAGGTTTCTACGTTCGTTGCCAAGAGCCGACTGCGGTGGCGTCTATAGCTAAGTTCTGAACTAGGCCCAGTAGTCGTTAGGGGTCTTCGGTACTGAAAATTTGGGTTCGGTACGGTTCGGTTCGGTAAAAAAAATTGTACTTCGGTTCTCGGTACAAAATCGGTTCGGTACAGCTCGGCTGATTTTAACATGTTAAATTAGAGTAATTTGTAAACCATTAAGAAAAAAGTAACACATGAGTTCTAATGATTATACAGTAAACCAAATACTTGCCAAATAGCACAATTTTTATTTAAAATACAGAAGAAATGTACAGCTAATCTCATACAATGTTCCATTAACTTTCAAACTTGCCCTTTTAGAGTGGAGTAAGCCAATTGATGCACACATTAGATGGACATTAGGCTCACACTGGAACACTTAAGTCCATAATTTAATTTTATTAATCAGAAGAGTTATTGTGCTCTAGTAGTAGAACTTCACTTATACGATTTCCAGGGGACCAAAGGAAAAAAAACACGCATAAATGTGAAAAACGCGTAAATGAAAGTCGGTAAATAAAAACTGCAAAATGTATATGACAATATGGGTTATACAGGGACTTTGTTTTAAAAAGTGACAGGGACCCTCGCTCGCAGCGCGAGCCGGTTCTCGCCAAGCACTTTGCCGTATGCGCTTCTTGACGCCACGGCTTTAACAGTCCATATTCTTTGGACTAAGGTATATTACAGCTGAAATAGAGTCAATCGGTGCTGAGGAACTTCAGAACGTAAATGACAACTTCATGAAGAGGTGCCAGCGATGTGTAGCAATGAATGGCGAACATTTTCAGCACCAGCTGTGAACTATAGGCTATAGTCTACTCAATGACTGTGCCGCGCGAGATACGCATTACGGCAAGTGCCTGGCGGGAGACAGGCTAGCAACGCGGGCGGCGGGCGAGCGAGGGTTTCCGTTAAGAAGTGAAAAACAAGAAATAATAATACGATTGTTTAACTATAATCGGCAATATGTAACAAAACAACTACAAGAGAAATGCACCCAGATATTACAAAACAAAGAAAATTGAGTCACTTGACGAAGTAGTCTGTTATCTTGACTTGTTTTTTGTTGGCCGAGGCCACGGCGTGAACAGTACGGTATTTTCAAACCGATATAATTCGGCCATTATTTCCTCAGAAACGTTATGGTGCGTCACAAAATGTTTGATGGTCCATAGAGCATTGACAGCATCATTAAAATCCACTGTATTATTCTGCGGCTCTTCCTCGTCATTAATAAAATGCCGTAGTGTAGGCCTAAATTAATGGATTTTCATTTGTCTGAAGACGCAAGATTATTAGAACACAGAATCAATCGCGTATTTTTAATGGGTTGACGAGAAGTCCTAAAAAAACACGAATGAAAATTATAAAAGCGGAAATAATATATTTTTTAATATATCGGCGATCGTAAAACACTTCCGCTCATCTTAACATAAGCTTCAGATGCTGTCTAACTGTGTTTTATGGCTGCTTCCTGTTATTTTGAAAGGCTAACACAATAATAGCGCTTGCTTATTACGCAAGCTGTTCTTCCTTGTTACGACACTCAGGCAAGCGAGTGTCGCCGTGACCACGGGTGTCGCTCAAGGCCATCGTAACATAATATAGCACGCGGTGCATCCTTCCCAGCGGAAGTACAGGCGGTAACAAAAGTTTGCATTTGAACATACGTACTTCCTCAGAACACGCAACGTATAAATGATGCTTTATATTTCAAGGGACTTAAAATATTATCGTATAAGCGTGAAAAACGAATAAATGTAAAACGTATATCGGAGATAAATTAACATGGAAAGTATAGGCATTTTGCCGGGACCAGGAAAAAATCGTATAAGAAACGTATAAATATGAACCGTATACAAGAAGTTTTACTGTATTTAACTAACTATTGAAGTAAAACATTGATGATAAAGGACAATACTTTGGATGTCTAAAAAAAGGTTTCCTTAAATTACGGTATTTATGTATCTTGTACCGAACCGAACTTTTTACCGAGTTTTTTATCGTCTCGAAACGAGGTCGGTAATTTCCTTTGTACCGTACCGAAACCGAAAAATCGGTGCACCGTCGACCCCTAGTAGTCGTCGACGGTGGCACTTGGCGGCAAAAGTAGGAACTATTTGAGAAATTCTAAGTTGCAGTCTGTACTTAAATTTAAAAAACAGATACACACACTAATACAGTCATCACAATTAACAGTGGTTATCAGACAGATTCTACACACACCCAAAGTACACGGGGCTACATGACCGCGTTGTCGCAGCCCCTAAACTGAGGAACCAACCAAATACTTTGATGTTAAGAATTAGTTTTTTTTTTTGTAAAAATGAAAATTTAAAACCTTGTGAGAGTATTGCTTTATTTTATATATTCCGAAACCTTTTCGAATTAGGAGTAAGTTGATTGTAAATCAATAATTTGATAACTTAATAACGCAATTTGGCGAAAAACTTCAAAAATGGATTTAAACCATTTAGAGGACACCAAAAATGGTATTGAAACACATGTTTTGTCTGCTGGAAAAATAGGTTATTCAGATAATAGTAAAATTAGTTTTAGCGGTAGGGTTTGGCAAGTGCCTATGTGGAAAGATAACTTGCGGTCCGCCACTTATTATGTAAAAATAAACTTGGCCCCTACTTATAAAAAGGTTGTGCACCCCTGATCTACACCAGGTAAAAAGGGTAAATTACAAATTAGTATTGACCACGTGGAAAATCTCCAAATAGGAAAATAATATTTTCTGTTATATGACAAAAAATGGGGCCCATCCCTGAAATTACTGATAAAAGTTAAAAAGTGACAGTCAGTCTGAAAGACTAGACTTTGTATCATTTTAAATGCTACAAATGCTGAAAAATGCTAGAAAGGCTGGAGGCTTCTCGCTTCGCTCGAAGCCAAAGACTCTTAACATGTTACAAAATTATCTGCATAATACTTATCTTGCTTATCTTGTTTTCAATTACTCGCGAAGGGCAAGAGCAAAGCAAGGTCCAACGCGGGGAATGCCGCACGCTCACCAGAGCGCGCGGGGACTTGCCCCTTCCATCTAGTCTAAAAACACTTATAGTGGGTGATGTATTGAAGATAGAGATATGCTCTCACGGACTTTTTTGTAGAACTTTTCATGCTGACCAATTCTTACGCTCATAGTATATTGATATTTTTAACGGTTTGCCCAGCGTAAGCTTAAGAAGCGCACGGATGCCAAGTTTGTTTTCGACTTTATCACTGAAATCGTTACTGCTTGGCTTCCTTTGATCATACATAAATTATTTTCTACAGAATCTTTCATCAAGATATCTTTTACAGAATGGTGAAAACCGCATCAAAATCCATCCAGTGGTTCTCGAGATTACCCGTGACATCCAAGAATCGGGGATTTTTGTCTTATACTAACGAAGTAGAGATTGTCGGGGTACACATGCACCGAACGGTACTATGACGTCACACAACTCAGTGCATCTGTCCGTCCGTCACCGTAACGTAACGCCAGACCCCAGCGTAACAACAAAGTCGACAAGATCACTTAAAATGATTTAAAAAAAAAAAGTGCACCATATGTGGGATGAATAAAATAAGAGCTTACTCGTGGTCTTTGATGCCTTTCGGTGGCAAGAATCGTGTGAAGCTCATTCGCGAGCAGATGTCATGGAAGTCCTGGTTTCTCCTCTCGTACTCTTCAACGTGGGCTGCAAGATGGGAGTTAACGAAGCATATCGACGTGCTGTGCAGGTCTAGACGAATCCCCACACCTCCCTTATTGCCCTGGAATATTAACCCAAATATTAAACACTTAACTGAAAAGCCACATACCAAGGTTGCACAACATAGCAACATCTAATAATTAGGGACATGCAATATGCAAGAATATTTTTCAGCTAAAAGCTGTGTTTTCTTTTTCAATATCCTTTAGACTACATTTATTTTCCTCTCCAACCATATTTCCATTTGGAAAGAATGAATCATGCCAAAT
The DNA here is from genome assembly GCA_946902985.2 of Meconema thalassinum. Classification (NCBI taxonomy): domain Eukaryota; kingdom Metazoa; phylum Arthropoda; class Insecta; order Orthoptera; family Tettigoniidae; genus Meconema; species Meconema thalassinum. The sequence goes on from OX336395.1 coordinate 201,446,320, forward strand.
TTATTTATTGAATCCAGAAATTTCTGCAGAACAAATTTCCAGTACCAAAGTGGTGCAAACAAATAGAGAAAGACCTCAATAATAATAATAATAATAATAATAATAATAATAATAACAATAATAATAATAATAATAATAATATGAAGAAAACAGTTAAGACGAAATATGGGAAGGTAAAGGTCACGAAACAGTTTAAATACCTCGGAGAGATCATTAGCAACAATGGACTGGACAAAGAGTCTATGGAAAACAGAAGACTTAAACTAGAAAAACTCAACTTCTCCACTAAAAATATATACAACAAAAAGAACCTCTCCCTTAATGCCAAACTACAACACTACAATGCTGTGGTAAAACCGGTGATCTTATATGGTGTGGAGACGGCAAATTTGATGAACCTAGAAAAGCTTCTGAAGATTGAAAGGAGGATATTGCGGAGGATTTACGGCCCAAAAGAGGTACAGGGAACCTATAGATTAAGATCAAACAAGGAGATATATGAAAAAGTGGAAGACCTGGAAACAACAATTAGGAAAAGACGTTTACGTTTCTATGGACATATGGTAAGAATGGATCTCGCAAGATTAAATCAACAAATTTTTAATAAAATATATAATCTGAAGAGCCAAGGAGGTTACACCAAGCAGATGAAGGAAGAACTCCGGAGGCTAGAAATTACAGACGACTGTGCCAATTGAAATTGACACAATATTCAAACCCTGCTGTCGGCCCTCCCCGTGGCCGTCGGGAGTCCTCGTGTTCGTCGACCGTCGTCGTATCTCGTCGAAAACTTCGTTACTTACCTCAAGATTTTAATTTTCAAACCCCGTATTAGGCCAAAAGAAGAAATAAAAATAATTAGCTTCCCCCTAAGAAAACCAATGCATGCCTCTGCATGCCACATTAAATATAAAGAAGAAGAAATTATTTGGAAATATAATTGTGCATGTCATACCTGGAAAATTGCATGTAATTGAAATTGTTGTATCTTTATTGTGAATTTCTGTACCTTGTATGTTGCATGTTATTGTGAAGTGAGCTGTACTGTATGTAGGGAGACCTTGGCTATTGTCAAAGGTAGGTTTTAACCAATGGCTTCGAAATCCGTTTTAGGGTTAATTCATCGCCAACTTAAACGTAGTGGGAACTGTTTGTTTTCCGCATTGATTGGCCTTGTCCAGATAAAATGTTTTGGTAACATGCGAAGACGGGCATGTGTCTTCACTTGTTTCATTTCATCTTGTCGCCACTGCAAGCTCATTGGTGGTTTCCGGATGTTGTGCGCATGCGCACCCAGGAACTCAGTGTTGTGGTTTGGACAAAAGCGATATGATTGTCATTCCATGATGGGGGTTTAATACGAGCAGAAGTGCTGAGCTTTGGCTCGTAGAGCCTTGGCTGCCAAGACCTAAGGTAATGAAGATTAATACTACAACTGTATTTAATTTGTCGACGAGTTGTTTCGAAAATAATTTCTATCAAAAAATTTAAATTAATATTTTTTTGGCGAGTTCTGAGTGCCGGTTGGAAACTATGTAATAACTAACTTCGACGTTGGTTATCAAGCTCTAGTCAATTAGAGGAAATCTAAGTGATCTTTATTTGATCATATATATATAGATATTTAATTTGCGCTCATGATTGTGGTTTGGAATAACTTATCTTATGCAAGCTACATGAATTCGGTTTGGCCTGAATTTGCAATGCACAAATGCACGAAGGCCGATCGTACGTTGTTTGTTGGTGATGTTTGTAAACGACGAAGCTCTTAATTATTTATTATGCGTCGTGATTTGACGCAAACTTGGTAGAGATACTTCAATATCTAAATACCGTTTTTAACCTAATCTTCGGATTTTCGATAGCCTGAGGTACAACTAAAACATGTTTGGTTTTGCGTGAAAGATGCCACGCCCACTTTCATTGTTCGCCCCGCCATGAATGATTTTTTATATTTTGGTCAACTACCATTCCGCCTATTGGCATCTGTATTTTGAGAATCCTTACGAATATATATATATTTTATTTGTTATGAAAACATTATTTCATTTATTTATCGGAGAAGCATATTTTGTATACTTGAAGTGAAGATAGGTTATGCTAAAATAATCGTTCGTGCCTGAATAGTACAAGGATTGTTAGGTTGCAGCCACATTTGGACTCTGGTACAAATCCCACCCTTCCACATAACGGATTTATTCCGAAGTGTCCTATTTATGGGAGAGATTTTGGTAGCAGAGCGTGGTTTTCGATTTCTGCAGCCGGCAGATCTTGTTAAACATGACCTAAAGTCGCGGGGATTTACGGACAAAGTAGTAACATGTAAAATTAAACTAACTCAGTTAGGTAGGGGTCTAACCAGTGTTATTACTAATGGATGCATTGTGTTCTTGCTTTCATGCTAATGTACGGGTTCGAAGCGTTGCTGGCATTCTCCAGTATGTTGTGCATACTGAAGACGAGTCAAGTCCAGTGGGATAACTGGCACTCAAGGGCATATGACTTCTCAAGTGATGGTGTTGGCTTGGCTGTTGGCCGATGTTTGGTTATCTGGATGGTGTTGGTGCTGCAGGAGATCGCGAGGTAAGCCCAGATAATACCGTGTTTTATTTTAAGTAGTTACTATTTTACCTCTGCACAGTTGGCAAGCAAAGAGCTCATAGCTTCTTCTACTGTGTAAAGTTCGAGTGATTGGAAAAGTGCTGCAATATTACCGTGCTGAAATGTTTCTGGCAGTGTTGCCAAAGTGATGTCGTGAAAATAATTGTTCCGGTGAATTGCCGAGTGATACTAAAGTCATCTGGAGGAGAGTTATCTATTTAGTTGTGAGTAAACCTCTGTGCTCAGGTGGATAGTGCTGAGTTGTACCTGATCTTAGTAGTACAACGGTCTTATGTACTTTCAGTGAACGTGCAGGTGAACTTCGGTTGTGTACTGTAAGTGCCTACAGCAGCGAGTCCAGTGTTATGGAGAGTTGATCTAGGTCGGGTGATGGGAAATTTCTTGAAATTTTATTTCAGCTTAGCAGTGGTGCAGCTGCAGATTTCATTTTCAGCGGAGGATTTTCCAGGTTTTAAATCGTTTCGGGATTGAAATTCCTTCTTGTTGAGGTTAAGTGTTTCATCAGTTGTGAGGTTGGTACCTATTAGATCAGCTGTTCAGTGCAATGTGATGCCGAGGTCATGGTGTCAGCAGCGAGTGGGTGCTAAGAAGCGATGATCGTGGAGTACTGTTTGCTTAATGGTGGAGAGGTTTTGATCTTCAGTTGGTGAATTGTGAGAATTGAAAATTTTAATTAGGTTCAAACTTTGAAATTTGGATTTGGCGGATGAAGAAGAACGTGCCTGGACATGTGTGAATGATATTGGCGTGAGTGCTAGTGTGTTTGTTGTGGTGAGAGGTTAGGGTGTTTCATGCACCTCTGGAGTAGTGGGGTTTTGGTGGTGTTGATGTCGGGCATTCTGCGCTCTCTCTGACCATTAATGTTGCTTGGGCTGGAGTGTCCCGTTCATCAAGGTTATTTAGGGCTAAAATATTTTTACTTAGTGCGTGTGAGTACCTTGTCTGATTGGTACTCTATATCCTGTGTGGATATTTGGTTTTTTGTTGAACATTTCGTTCTCACGTACTAACTGTGGTTGGTATTCGTTAGAGTTGTTTGGTGACATGGCTGTGTTGAGCAGTGGTGTCTTTTTGGGAGTTAGAGTTTGTTAAGGTACTGCTGATGAAGTGATACCAACCTAGCGGAAGTACCCAGTCTCTGTTTGTTATGATTCTGGTGCTTTCAGTAAGGGTTGGTGATGTCGACATTGCTATGCTCTTCTGACTCTTGATGTCGTTCGGGCTGGTGATGGTCGCACATCGTATTTTAGTGTTTGAGGGTATTTTCTGTTTTTTATTTCAGGTGTGTTAAGTGCCTTCTTGGTACTTGGTGCTCAGTGTGAGTACTTGTTGTTAAGTTGGTACTCTGAATGAGTATTGGCAATTCTTGTTGTTGTAAATTTAGTGTCATTATTTGTTAAGTACTCTTATGGGTAATTGTGTATCGAGGTGTGATTCTTGGAATTATGCTTGTCGGTATTTCTGTGCTGGTACTTGGTAGTGTTTATTGTTTAGATTGGTATTTCTGTGGAAATATTAGAAGATAATTGGTTAGTGTTTCTTGGTCGGTACTTCTGTGTCGATTCATGGGAAGCATTATTGAGGGTATTTTCTTGTTGTCATTTTGATAGTACTTAGTAGGTATTTGTTGTTGTTGTGGTATTCCTCATTGGTTGGTGCTATTTTATGGGAAGTAGTGCTAGCCAGTCTTGGTCTATTGTTTGGTTCCTCGTTGGTTGGTACTGTTTTATGGGAAATAGTGCTAGCTAATCTTGGTCCTTGTTAAGGTTAGGTGGATATGGGAGTGAGTGTTAGTTCGTCAAGTTGGATTCAGGAGGGTTGTTCCCTGAAGTCCAGGATAGTGAATTCCAGGATGATTATTCCCTGATGATATGAGATGGTTTGTCGAGTGGTGCCTATTGATTTTTATTATGATACTTCGTGTGAAGTATATGCAGGCAGATGTTTTCCTTTTGCTGCAACACGTGGCAGGTGTTTAGGCCAGTTTCTGAAGAAGACTGGAAGTTTATCTATTCGGAATTCGAAGGCCGGAATGTTATGAAGCTTAGTATGCTTTCTGTGGTGAACTGTGGATTTGCAGGATGGCTGGAGGAAGTTTAGAGTTCGACGGAAGGTCTGGTTCTGAAATTGATTAGTTGGGAAAATTTTTAATTTTGTCTGGTTCTACAGACGTCATAGGCACCTACGGACGGTTAGGGGCTGATTGACCCAGTGAAGAATGGTTGCTGTTTAGTGACCCATGATGATTAGTTGGTTGCATCGAGTGACCTATTGGAAGGTTGGTAGTAGTCTTGCTACCTGTGATGAATTGGTGCTGATTGGTTGCACTGTGATTGATAAGGAGTAGACTGTGTGTCATAATTGGTTACACTAAGGTTCGGTGCATGAAGTGAGCATGCTGACTGTGAAATAATGGGCTGTGAAGGTTGGTCATGGTGCGGAGTTGAGCAGCACTGTGACGTTTAGAAGATGGTTGAGCGGATTGTTGATTGAGTTATTGACTGGGTGTTGAGTGGATTGTTTGGTGTTGAATGAGGATTAGGTTGATGATCGGAGGTTATGGCAGAATTGTTGAATGTTGTCAAGTGTTGTTTGTGAGTGTTGCGTGTTGTCGCAGGGGCTGATGTCTGAAAGGTGTGAGGAATGAGAAGTGTTTCGTGACTTGAAAGTGAGGTTACGGCTTATGTGGTCATCTCTTGATTGGAGTTAATGATTGTCTATGATGACTGAGTGTTGTGATCGTGCCATGGAAGTATGGTTTCTGGTGTGAGTTGTCCTGCTGAAGTGATTAAATTTTGAGATTTTGTTGCTGGTAAGCTTGTGAACTGTGTTGGTTCGGTTCTGTGTCTGCTGCGAGCGGTCACAGGTAAAGTTTAAAGCAATGCTGAAGCCTGTGTGTTTGAGCCTATAAGGTCAATCAATTCAATATACCTGTATTGTCTGGCACTTACCAGCAGGTATTGTGGTACCTTGTACCTATAATTTATTAAATTACTTGAGAGCCAGAAGTCACCATGTCATTGAGAGGTTATGTGATTTAAGCACGTTTCGAACCCCATTAATTAATTCATCTTAGAATGTGAACGCAGGATTTTGGTGGGAAAGTTGATTTTCTTTGCCCGAGCATCGGAATGTAATGTTCGTTTCCTATGCCCCCTTCTGTTGTTAAAATTTATTACTCGACTAAAGTCTGTCCGAAAGCTTGTACTGGAAGTTGATTACCTGCTCCAGTACCAATTGAAGATACTTGAAGTGTGACCAAGTTGTCACGGGAGTGAAATTCGATAATCAAGTTCTTCGAAGGTATGCGAGTAGTGCGCGTTCTAGCGGTTGGAATGAAACGACATGGTGACTGGTGATAAAATCTAACCATGGTGCAATGTTTGGTGGTGCTCCCTTCTGCTGTGTTTTGATTGTGTTCTAGTTGCCTTTCATCTTGGGTGGCGGTAGCAATGAGCTCTAGCTGCTGTCACCATACACGAACTAACATCTGGTGGAAGTGTCTGCCATTCTGCTGGTCGGAGTGGAGGTGCCTGCTACCACAACGTAGAGATGCCTAGCTGTGACAGACATGACAGTCTGTCAGTCGGTGAGCCCTACCCATGCCTTGCATGCGCCCTGCAGAATCAACTGCTGAACCCCTGGTTGACCTTTCGCAGAGGGAGAACTGTGCCAATTGAAATTGACACAATATTCAAACCCTGCTGTCGGCCCTCCCCGTGGCCGTCGGGAGTCCTCGTGTTCGTCGGCCGTCGTCGTATCTCGTCGAAAACTTCGTTACTTACCTCAAGATTTTAATTTTCAAACCCCGTATTAGGCCAAAAGAAGAAATAAAAATAATTAGCTTCCCCCTAAGAAAACCAATGCATGCCTCTGCATGCCACATTAAATATAAAGAAGAAGAAATTATTTGGAAATATAATTGTGCATGTCATACCTGGAAAATTGCATGTAATTGAAATTGTTGTATCTTTATTGTGAATTTCTGTACCTTGTATGTTGCATGTTATTGTGAAGTGAGCTGTACTGTATGTAGGGAGACCTTGGCTATTGTCAAAGGTAGGTTTTAACCAATGGCTTCGAAATCCGTTTTAGGGTTAATTCATCGCCAACTTAAACGTAGTGGGAACTGTTTGTTTTCCGCATTGATTGGCCTTGTCCAGATAAAATGTTTTGGTAACATGCGAAGACGGGCATGTGTCTTCACTTGTTTCATTTCATCTTGTCGCCACTGCAAGCTCATTGGTGGTTTCCGGATGTTGTGCGCATGCGCACCCAGGAACTCAGTGTTGTGGTTTGGACAAAAGCGATATGATTGTCATTCCATGATGGGGGTTTAATACGAGCAGAAGTGCTGAGCTTTGGCTCGTAGAGCCTTGGCTGCCAAGACCTAAGGTAATGAAGATTAATACTACAACTGTATTTAATTTGTCGACGAGTTGTTTCGAAAATAATTTCTATCAAAAAATTTAAATTAATATTTTTTTGGCGAGTTCTGAGTGCCGGTTGGAAACTATGTAATAACTAACTTCGACGTTGGTTATCAAGCTCTAGTCAATTAGAGGAAATCTAAGTGATCTTTATTTGATCATATATATATAGATATTTAATTTGCGCTCATGATTGTGGTTTGGAATAACTTATCTTATGCAAGCTACATGAATTCGGTTTGGCCTGAATTTGCAATGCACAAATGCACGAAGGCCGATCGTACGTTGTTTGTTGGTGATGTTTGTAAACGACGAAGCTCTTAATTATTTATTATGCGTCGTGATTTGACGCAAACTTGGTAGAGATACTTCAATATCTAAATACCGTTTTTAACCTAATCTTCGGATTTTCGATAGCCTGAGGTACAACTAAAACATGTTTGGTTTTGCGTGAAAGATGCCACGCCCACTTTCATTGTTCGCCCGCCATGAATGATTTTTTATATTTTGGTCAACTACCATTCCGCCTATTGGCATCTGTATTTTGAGAATCCTTACGAATATATATATATTTTATTTGTTATGAAAACATTATTTCATTTATTTATCGGAGAAGCATATTTTGTATACTTGAAGTGAAGATAGGTTATGCTAAAATAATCGTTCGTGCCTGAATAGTACAAGGATTGTTAGGTTGCAGCCACATTTGGACTCTGGTACAAATCCCACCCTTCCACATAACGGATTTATTCCGAAGTGTCCTATTTATGGGAGAACGACGACTGTTGAAACAGAACACAGTTCAGAGAAATTCTTTCCAACATAAAGGTTCTTGTGGGAGAAAATGAGGAGTGCAGGGGAGGAAGGTGGACAGCAGAGAGAAAGGTGCAACACTCTGAAAGAATGAAGGAAGTGTGGAGGAAGAGAAAGGAAGAAAGAACAATGAGAAGGAAATGAAATGTTATTTGCGTGGTCCTTAGTTTTGGCCGGTTCGCATAAATGTAATGTAATGTAATGTAATAATAATAATAATAATATTGTATGGCCTCGGGTGCCAGGTGCAAGCTTTGTTAATTGACGCCCAGATGGCAACTCGTATGTCGAATTTTATCGCTCCTTGAAGTGCTTCGAAAGTCAAGGAGGTTCGATATCTAAGCTCCTTGACACTATAGCGCTTTCTTTGTGTTGGCGGAAAATCCCGAGATTAATTTTGCCATTATGAACTCGGCCTACTGAATTCAAACGGGTTCTTTAACATGCCAACATCGTATGACATGCGTATCGTTATTTTTGTCGCCTTTCAAAAATCACTTACCATGGCCAGAAGCGAACCTGCAAGCTTGGGGGTTGGCAGTCCGACAAGATAACCACTCACCCACCGTGGCAAGCAAAAGACCTCAATGAATTAGGATCACCAAATCTACAGGATAGAAGTGTCATCATCATCATCATGCACAGTTTCCAGCCACTGGCCGGGTCTGTTTGGAACACAAGCCACTCCAGAAACTACCGGGGAATAACACTGATGAGTCATTGTGCAAGGATCTTTGAGAAAGTTTTGAAAAGGAGGATTAGGACAAGGATAGAAGGAGGGATGAGGGAAGAACAACATGGCTTCAGAGCAGGAAGGTCCACAATGGATTTGATTTTTGCTGTAAGGCAGTTACAAGAACAGCACTATGAGTATGGAACAGATCTACTGATGGCCTTCCTGGACATTGAGAAAGCATATGACAGTGTATTCAGAAACAAAGTATGGAAGTCCCTGGAGGATAGAGGAGTAGAAAAACGGACTATAAAGAAGATAAAGGAGATGTACAAGGAAAGCGTGAGCTGTGTGAAAGTGGGAGGAGAGAGATCGGACTGGTGGGAACAGAGAAACGGCCTGAAACAAGGAAGTGCACTGTCACAGTTACTTTTCCTTGTGGTGATGGATGACATAATGACCCGAGTGGCACAAGTAATTGGGGAAGGAAAGATGAAAGCAATGGTGTTTGCAGATGATTTGATGATTTGGGGAAACAAGGAGGAGGAGGTACAGGAACAGTTGGACGTGTGGGAGATGGTGATCACAACCAGGAAGAAGGAAAGAACCACAAAGGGAATAACAATTGGTGGGGAACAGCTGAAGAAAGTGGAGAGTTTCAAGTATCTGGGAAGCCTGATATAAGATAATGGAAGAAACGATAGAGAAATAAATGAGCAGGTGAGACAGGCAGAAGCATTCCGGAGGAGTGTGAGAAGCAAGTTATGAAGCAAGGATGTCCCTCAGAACAGCAAAAAGATCATATATCGGACGTACTATGTCCCTATCCTGACATATGCCTCGGAGACCTGGGTTATGAAAGGAAGGGAGAAGAGCAAAATACAGGCCAGTGAGATGAGGTTCTTGAGAAGCAGTATTGGAGCTACAAAGATGGACAGAATAAGAAATGAGAGGACCAGAGAATTAATGAAGGAGGAACCATTACAGGATGATATAGAGAAATCTAGACTTAGATGGTATGGACATGTAAAACGAATGGAGGAGAAGAGGATACTCAGGAGGGTACACGAGACGAAGTGGGAAGGAAAGAGATCGAGAGGAAGACCGAGAAAGGTGGCTGAAGGGGGTGGAAGAAAGCGTGAAGAAGAGAGGAGAAGACTGGACAAGGGTGGAGTCTGAGAGATGGTGGGAAGACAGAAAACGTTGGAGAGGATAGAAGTGTAATCAGGCATATTGTCCACACCAGGGGATTTGAGAAAGATAGGAAGAAACCAACGCGAAGTACATGGTCGGAGGAACAGTCCATGCAAATGGAAGTACTATTGGGCAAGGAGGAAAGCTCAAACCATGTTGATTCCACGTGATTGCAGGCGACTCATTTGCATAGAAGAATCAAGACTCCTTAAAGGGTTCATTGTTGGAAAGTATAAAAGTATTAAAGTTATGCTCCAAAAACTAAACTAAGGGACCTTTGAGCACCCCCCCCCCCCCCTTCTTGGCACCTGAAATCAACGGAACTTTACAATCATAAGCAAAATCCATGAGTATTTATTAAATTTATACACCTTAGTAAATAAATAGTTTTGAAAATATACCATATTTACTCAGCTATAGGACCCCCTCTTTTCCTAAAATTTTAGTTCCAAAATTGAGGAGGTGTACTATACATGCAAACTTCGCAAAAATCCATTATTTTGGTATAGAGAGAGAGAGAGAGAGTAAAAAATCTATTTTGTTTTGTTGCTACATAGTATGATACTGTACATTTAATCAAAAGAAACAAAGTGTGTGTATATGTCGGCGGCCACTAGCGTCTCATCCTTACGTGAATGCGGCAACACGGCCGGTCACCCACCTGTTGCATAGTGTGAGTCATAGCCCATACACACAGAAAGAAAGACAGAGACCTCTTTCTTCAAACACGGTCACGCCTTGTTAGCAACAGAGCTCGCGTACGATTGAATGGTATGGGCCAAGCAGCCAACAATGATCCAACATCTGTTATACAAAGAGAAAGTAAATTTTACCATCACCAGATATTTTAGATATAGGCTACATATTTTTCAGAATTTTTAAATAGTACTGTATCATCAATTTTAAAGCACACATTGTTACAGATCTGTTAGTTTTTTGAATACTTCGTTATGAAAAAATATTATCAAGAAAAGGGAAAACCCAAGGTAAATATTAGTCAATTTTGTTCATAATTCACTGGTTTTCATTAATTTTATGAGACAATTACTGAAGAGGGCCACAATGTGGTATAATATATTTTCAAAACTATTATTATTGACAACCCGCACGTTTGTGAGAGGTGACAGATCTTTATAGTTGTCAATCAACGTTTACAATTTTAGGTTATGTACACATTCTTCCCCTTGTAATAGCTAGTGATCCCTACCTTTTGAATTAATATCAATTTTATATGATCCTTTTTTTTTTTTAATATATGTACCCGGACCAATAGGTATGGGTAAGGGTAGGTGAGACTCTTTGAGCCGTGGAGAAGGCAACTCGCCTAGAAGAAGGTCACTTTGATAACAAACCGGGTGGCTCAGCACCTTAGATGGCAGCTCCATCACTGAGCTCTGGCTCGGAAGGCTGATAACCTACTAGTCTTAAATTACAAGATCAAAGAAAAAGGCAAAAGAAAATATCGGACGGATCAAATATGGTTGACGACAATGGATTGATTAAGGGCATGTTTGGTTTGTAATATTGTATACCGTATTTGAAGTGTTTGTTATGTTTCTTTGTTTTCTGTCATGGGCCTTAATGGCCTGTTATGTACAATAAATGATGATGATGATGATTATTATTGACTAAATTTAATAAATTCTCATGGTATTTTACTAATTATTATAAACGTCACCACTATAAGCTGGATGGATGGATGGTGATGGATGAAATCATACGAAAAGTGGTAAATAGCATTGGGGAAAGGAAAATGAAGGCAATGTTGTTTGCTGATGACCTTCTGGTATGGGGAGAGGATGAGGAAGAAGTACAAGAGCAATTAGATGAGTGGGAGAAGGTAGTGTTATAATATGGGATGAAGTTCTCAGCACAAAAGAGTGAAGTGGTCATCACAACGAGGAAGAAGAACAGACTGGATATGGGCATAACACTTGGAGGACAGCAGTTGCAGAAAGTAGAATGCTTCAAGTACTTGGGAAGCATAATTGAAGAAAAGGGAGGCAATAGGATGGAAATAAATGAGAGGGGAAGGTGCGCAGATGGATTTTTCAAGAGTGTTAGGGGGATGATATGGAATAAAGATGTACCACAAAAATGTAAAGGAATCATCTACAAGACCTACTTTGTGCCAATTTTGACATATGGTTCAGAAACATGGGTGATGAAGGAAAGGGACAAGAGTAAAATACGAGCAGTGGAGATGAAGTTCCAGAGGAGTAGGGTAGGAGTGACAAGAATGGACAGAGTAAGGAATGAGAGAGTTAGGGAGATGGTAAGAGAGGAACCATTGCAAAATAGAATAGAGCGATCTAGGCTACAATGGTATGGACATGTGAGGAGGATGGAAGAGGAGAGGATACCGAAGAAGATGTTCGGAATGGAAATGACGGGAAGGAGGCCAAGGGGAAGACCAAGGGACAGATGGACAAAAGGAGTTAAGAAGAGTGTGGAGGAAAGAGGAGAGTGCTGGGACACAGTAAATGACGAGAGATGGTGGATGGACAGGAAACGATGGAGAGGCTTATGTTCCAAGCAGACCCGACCAGCGGTTGGAAACTGCTCAAGATGATGATGATGATTATAAACGTCAAACTGGAAACCTTTTTATGATTAATTTCATATTGTTACGTGACTTTATAAGGCGTTGTTTAGGTGGCCTCCCCCTACACATTCTTGAAACTTTTGGAACTACACGATTTAATGCAGCAAACACAACATTTTTGGTCTAATTTGACTCGGATAATTATTATTAATTATTCCCCTCACAATTCACCATATAACTTCTGTCCAACGTAAGTAGCGCGTCTTCCCGCTCGTCTCGCAAGGCTCCAGCTGCTATTAACGCTGGTGCAGCCAAGTTCAGAGGCTAATACAAGGCAGCTACCAAAACAGAGATGATGTTAATTCATTTCAGTTCTTTCATTTGAGAGGCTTGGACATTGTAATCATGGGGCATGAATTTATGAGCAAGGCTACAACGTAGGGTGGTGGAATGCAAAAGTATCACTTACCATTTTACCCATAATGCCGGTTCCAACAGTTTCGGTAGCTACGCCGCGAACGTACGCTACATGCTGCTGTTGAACGAAGACTAGTAACAGCATCCCAACGAGACGAACTAATGCCACTTTGTGATAGCGAGCCTTAGGATGTAGACTAGTCATCACAACAGCCCTGTAATAAATACAACAAATATGTCTACATTCTGGTATTCAGAAAGGTGTAAGGCACCCATACTTTTCCATCTATACATTGAACAAGCAAAGAAGGAAATTAGAGCAAAATGTACAGTACGAGTAAAGATTAGAGCTGGTACTTTTAACCCACAGAGGGCGGAATTTAATACTGTATTTGCTCGCGTATATCTCGCAATTTTTTGACCGAAAATGTGTGAAAATTTTCGGTGCGAGATATACGCGGGGAATGACCGTATTCCAGAAAAAACAAAAAAAGGTGCATTATTGAAACAAGGCAACTGGCATACGGTACTCGCCCTATTCATTGTCACTGCTGCCAATCTCCGAGGTACTCTCGCGTGCATCATTCTGGTCATCATTCCATACTGCTTCATCCTGACTTCCATCCAATGCATTTGTGATGCCCGTCTTCAAGAAGCTCTTCACAACAATGTCCGTCGACTCCATTTATTTCTATTCGTTTTGATTATGAGACATTCAAGAACCTATGAAAAAGACATCATACGCTCGTTAAGGATGATTCAAGGCAGAAAAGGAATTTGGAGCGCAGATGCTTAGCGATCGAAACGATCGATCATCTTCCATATCGATTCCTCGCTACATCCACGATCGAGCTCGAACTTAGCCGACCGATGTACCGTGTGCTAACACTCACGCCGCGCCGCATGCTTGCACGTGGCCGAGTTCTGATGCGATGCATAGACTAAATCATTGAGAGATTCGAGAAGACTGAACTGCGTTTCTCTGCGATGTAACAGTAGGCCTACTTGCGCAATCTTCGAAACATACGAGCATGTTGGCGCGAGTGGTATAGCAGAGAATTCCTTCATCTTCTAAGCAAGAATACCGGTACTGACGTCTACAAGGCAACTGACTGACAACAATAAAGGAAACCTCTGCCGCCAAAAAACGGACATTAACATTGCGTATTGGTGAATGTTGTGTGTCGCTAATCGCTAATTCGAATGTGTCTCAAGGCGGCGCCTCGTTCCCTAATAGGCTCGTATCGGACAAGTTTGGATCAACTCGTTGTCACTCGCTCTTCCTGTTAGTATCGCTTCGGACAAGTTCCTGGACAATGACGACAGCTGTGTCGCGCTAAATCGAACGTGTTTCTACCTCAAGGTTATTACGGTCATTTATATGACGGCGTCAGAAATGAAGCAAGATATATGCGAGTACATTTTTCCCCTGAAATTTCAAATAAAAAAATGGGGTACGAGATATAGGCGGGGGCGAGATATACGCTAGCAAATACAGTATATTAATATGGTCAGAGATCCGGCGATACCGGCGCAAGTGGTACGTGAAATACTCAACAGATGGCAGTAAACTACACCTTTGGGTCTGGCCTAACAGGGAATCCCCGAATTGAATCGTGTCATCTCCCTTCTAGCTTATCACAAGCTGTGAGAGATTATAGTGTTCAGTCGAGCTTGAGTCGCGAGTTGTAAGAACGGCTTTTTGTTATTTATATAGTTATTTTGCGACATGTGCGGTCAAAAGAGGGGTCAATGAGCAACAGATTGCTTCAATTTTGGACTCCACGGATGTAGATGAAAGTGATTTTTCATTTGAAGAGTCTGAAGATGGATAAACAAGTAGTGTGTCTCTTATGCCCTTTATGCAGTAAAAATTTCAATAATATCCTACGCACTTCTGAGACAGAGTAATCCAATAATCAAGGTAAGCCATTAACATAATGTACATATGAATGTTTATAGCTAGTGTTCGATAATTCTGGACGAGTTTTAATTTGCCGTATTTTCGATCCACGTAGGGTAAATCGATTGATTTCAAATTTTTAATGATTGATTGTTTTGTCGATTAATCAATGCACTTCGCTCCTTTCACTACACTCTCACAAAAGCAAAACAGACATTTCATTAAATAAAAAGTGACTGTCAGTCTCAAAGACTAGACTTTGTATCATCTTAAATGCTACAAATGCTGAAAAATGCTAGAAAGGCTGGAGGCTTCTCGCGAAGACTCTTGACATGTTAGAAAATTATCTGCAAAATACTTATCTTGCCTATCTTGTTTCAAATTACTCGCGAACGGCAAGTGAAAACCAAGGGCAAAGCAAGGTCAAGCGCGCGGGATGCAGTCACGCTCACCAGAGCGCGCGGGGACGTGCCCCTTCCATCCAGTCTAAAAACACTTCTAGTGGGCGATGTATTGAAGATAGAGATATGCTCTCGCAGACATTTTTGTAGAACTTTTCATGCTGACCAATTCTTACACTCATAGTATATTGATATGTTTAACGGTTTGCCCAGCGTAAGCTTAAGAAGCGCACGGCCGCCAAGTTTGTTTTCGACTTTTTCACTGAAATCGTTACTGATTTGCTTCCTTTGATCATACATAAATTATTTTCAACAGAATCTTTCCTCGAGATATCCTTTACAGAATGGTGAAAACCTCATCAAAATCCATCCAGTGGTTCTCGAGATTACGCGTAACATCCAAGAATCGGGGATATTTGCCTTATACTAACGAAGTAGAGATTGTCGGGGAACACATGCACCAAGCGGTACTATGACGTCACACACCTCAGTGCATCTGGGTACATATCGTCCCGTCACCGTAACGTAACGCCAGACCCCAGCGTAACGACGGAGTCGACAAGATCATTTAAAATTATAAATATATTGTATCATATATTTTTAAATATGTACGTACTTTGTGAAACTAGGCTAATACAAAGTACAACAAAAATGTTCCTGTCCTAAATTGTAAACATTAAACAAACGTTCAAAATCTTCGTTTTTTTTTAAACCCTTCCCCATTTGATTGATGTTTATTCTTCCACTGTCACTGACTCTTATTTGGTTATTGTTAACATAAAAAAGGACGGGTACTTTGTATATTTAGGCAAAAATTAACTTGCAAAGATTTCTATACAACACTCCGAAAATAAGCATAACTCAACTTAAGCGATGACCTCTCAATTAAACTTCTTTTCTTAACTCGAGTCTACTAATCAATTAATTCTTCGGTTAGCCGATTAATCTATTATTTGTTGGTTGGTTCCTTAGTTTAGGGGCTGCGACAACGCGGTCATACTTTGGGTGTGTGTAGAATTTGTGTGATAACCAGTGTTAATTGTGATGGCTGTATTAGTGTGTATCTGTAATAATAATAATAATAATAATAATAAATCATAATTTATTTATTTATTTATTTACATATGTTATGCCCTCATTGGAGCACTTAACCAAAACAAGTATATACATATCTCAAAAACAATATTAAAGATTCAGCTTCTTATTTTTCTTCTTTTCCCAAAACATTTTCATTCTAGTCGACCTTGCCGCTCTCTCTGCATCGCTTATGGTGTAAGTTTTGCGGGTAAAGGTTTTTAAGGGAAGTCGGATGTTCTTGTTTTTCAAGATATTCTTCTCATCTTTGTTAGCAATTTGGGACATTGTCAAGCCGAGTTCATCCAGATCATTTTGAATTTCCATAAACCAAGAGTTCTTTGTTTTACTTTTGAAAAAATAATTAAATAATACTTTTAATTGTCTGGTATCCGGCAGGCGTGAGATATGACAAAAAAAAAGCAATTCGCCTTTTTCGCATAGTATCGACTATAGACTCAGTTCCTTTATAAACGACTTCATTTGGTAATAGACGCCATTGACCATCCACCTGATGTTTTTTATTAATTATAGTTCTGAGAATTCTTCTATCAATCTTCTGTAATGTGTCAGTAACTGATCGAGTGTTTAACTTGAAAAGTGTTTCACAAGCATATATTGCTTCCGGTTTAATAACTGATTCGTAATGTCGTAATTTGGCATTTATGGAGAGTGATTTTTTTTTGTAACTAGACCAAGTAATATATTGCGCTTGTCTTAATTTTGTTGTTCTATTTTCGATTGACGCTTTCTCATTCAAATTCCATGTTATAATCTCCCCTCATCATCATCATCATCATCATCATCATCATGTACAGTTTCCAGCCCCAGGCTGGGTCTGTTTGGAACATAAGCCTCGCCACTTATTTCTTTCTTCCCACCATCTCTCCGCTGTCACTCTGGTCCAGTCCTCGCCTCCCTTCTTGACACATTCCTCCACTCCTTTCAGCCATCGATCTCTTGGTCTTCCCCTTGGTCGTTTCTTCTGCATCTGCATCTCATGTATCCTCTTGGGAATCTTCTTCTCATCCATTCTCTTTAAGTGTCCATACCACCTCAGTCTTGATGTCTCAATCCTACCTTGCAAGGGCTCCTCTTTCACCATTTCCCTGACCTTTTCATTCCTCACCCTGTCTCTTCTTGTTACTCCGATCCTACTTCGCAGGAACTTCATTTCACCTGCCTGTATTCTGCTTATGTCTCTTTTCTTCATTGTCCACATTTCTGAAGCATAGGTCAGTATCGGGATATAGTAGCTTCTGTATAACACTTCCTTGCTTTTTTGTGGGACATCTTTATTCCACACTAAGCTCCTAATGCTTCTCAGAAATGCTTCTGCCTGTCTGCCACGTTCCGTAATCTCTTTGTCATTTCTCCCATTTTCCTCCACTATACTTCCCAAGTACTTGAGACTTTCCACCTTCTTCAGCTGTCCACCTCCAAGTGTTATCCCACTCATTGGTCTGTCCTTTTTCCTGGTTGTTAACAGGATCTCACATTTACTGATGTTGAACTTCCATCCGTACTCTCCCACTGTTTCTTCCCAAGCCTTCAGTTGCTCCTGGATTTCCTCCTCCTTGTTTCCCCAGACCATGAGATCATCTGCAAACACCATTGCCTTCATCTTATCTTCTCCTATCTTTCCTGCTATCCGTGTCATTACCTCGTCCATAACCACAATAAAGAGAAGGGGTGACAGCGCACTACCCTGTTTCAGGCCACTCATTTGTCTGAACCAGTCTGTTCTTTCCCCTCCAACTTTCACACAACTCACACTTCCACAATACATCTCCTTCACTCTGCCTACAGTTTCTTTTTCCACTCCCATGTTTTCCATTGCTTTCCAAACCTTCTCCCTACACACACTATCATAGGCCTTTTCGATGTCCAGGAAGGCCATCAACAGATCCTCTCCAAATTCGTAGTGGTGTTCCTGGAGCTGTCTCACTGAAAATATGAGATCCACTGTTGATCTCCCAAGTCTGAATCCATACTGTTCCTCTCTCAATTTTCTCTCCACTTTGGCTCGTATTCTACTTTCTAATATCTTTTCATATATCTTGGCACAGTGAGGTATGAGTGTGACTCCCCTGTAATTTCTGCACTCCTTTCTGCTTCCTTTCTTAAATATTGGGACAATTAATCCTTTCTTCCAATCTTCTGGGGTCTTTTTCTTCTTCCATATCACCCTCATCACACGGTACAGCCACTGTTTCCCAACCTCCCCTGCTGCCTTCACCATTTCAACACTCACTTCATCCACTCCTGGTGCCCTTCCTCCTTTTATCTTGTCTATAGCCATTTCCAGTTCTCTCCAAGTCAGGTCCTTTTCCATTCCTGTGTTGTCTTCTCCATCTTCCAATACATTGTCTTCCTCCCTATGACCATTTGGATTCAGCAAATCCTCAAAGTACTCTTTCCACACTGTCTTGAGTGTCTCTTTGTTGTGTACCTCAGTTCCGTTTTTGTCCATCATTACCACATCCTCTCGCAGACCTCTTCTCTTACTTTTGACCATCCCATAAAGTACTTTCTTATTTCCTCTGCTGTCTTCCTCCATCATCTCTGTCCACTTTACCATCCACTTCTTCCTCTCTTCTGCGACAATCTTGTTTGCTTCTTTCTTCTTTATCTTATAATCTTCCCTTGCCAGATCAGTTCTTTCCTGGAACCACACTCTGAAAGCCTTGTTCTTCCTTCCCACAGCTTCTTTTACTCTCTCATTCCACCATGGTGTCTCTTTACACCGCTTTCTGTTGCTTGTTCTTCCACATACTGCCACTGCAGCTTCCACCATTGTGTTTTTGAATTGCTTCCATTCCTCTTCCCCTGTTTTAGGATTGTCTGTTGGCATCCTTTCCCTTATTATCTTCTGGAATTCTTCCTTGACTTGGGCCGATAACCTAGATGTTAGGCCCCTTAAAACAACAATTATCATCATCATATCTTCCTTGACTTCATTTTCCTTGAGTTTCCATACTTTGATTCTCCTTTCCTGGTACTCTGTCCTCTTGCTATCCTTAACAACTCCCAGGTTCATTACAAGTATTCTGTGGTCGCTATCTAAGGCCTCTGATGGTATTACCTTTATATCTCTGACACTTCTCTTCATTTCCCAGTCGTACAGCATGTAATCTACCAAAGATTTCTTTGTTAAATCACTGCTGTACCACGTTACCTTGTGGCTCTCTTTCTTCCGGAACCAGGAGTTGCCTACCACTAAACCGTTTCTCTTGCAAAAATCCAGCAACTTTCTCCCTTCTTCATTCCTGCTACCCCATCCTTCTGCTCCCAATACATTTTCATATCCTTGCCTTTCACTTCCTACATGTGCATTCAAATCTCCCATGACAATGATGCTCTGCCCATTCAACTGCTGTTGTAGCTCCTCCTCAAAGTCTTCCTTCTCTTGAGCTGTACATCCAACTTGAGGGGCATATACCTGGGCTATCGCCAGGCTTCTTCCCTTTACAGTTACTCTGATCTTCATGATCCTGTCACTTATTCCCTTTACCTCTTCCTTCATTCCATCTCTCACAACTACTCCTACTCCGCTGCTCCTTCCTCCACTGTTCCCACTCCAGTACAACCGGTACCCTTTCCTCAGTTCTCTGCGACCTTCTCCTTTCCATCTTGTTTCTGCCAAGCCCAGTACATCCAGTTTTCTTCTCTCCATCACATCTACAATCTCCTCCACCTTTCCTGTCAGTGTCTGTATGTTTAATGTCCCAACTCGTAGTCCATTAGCATATCCGGGTCGTCGTCGTTTGCATCCGTCCTTTCCGAGGCCCGTTCCTGGTTTGAAAGCAAATATGATATCCACTACTGGCTTGCTAGGCCTATCGTAGCTTCACCAGAGCCCCGTCAGCCGTCACTTTTCAGGGTTCCCATAGAGCCTTCACAGCTACCGTAGCGGTCCCGGGGCACACAAAGTCCCCACTGTACTTCACCCCTACAGGCAATCCCCTACTTCATGCCGTTGCCCGTCTCCCACCACGTGGAGGAGGGGTTGGACTAAATATTTAAATTTATGTACAACTTTAATTTCTTTATTGCTGATCAATGTAATAGCTTGTGTTTCCACATCAAAGGATGCCATGATATCAGTCTTTTCAAATGAAATTTGAAGTCCTACTTCATAATCATAATAATAATAATAATAATATCGTATGGCCTCAGGTGCCGCGAGCAAGCTTTATAATTTGACACCCAGAGGGTAGCTTGCATGTTGAATTTCGTTGTTCCTTGAATCACTATGAAAGTCAAGGAGGTTAGATATATAAGCTCCTTGAACACTATAGCACTTTCTAGTAGAGAAATTAGGAACTTTGTGTGGGTGGAAACTCCCGAGATTAATTTTGTCATTATGAACACGGGCTACTGAATTCAAATGGGTTCTTTGACATGCCCAACATCGTATGACATGCGTGTCGTATTTTTGCCGCCTTTCAAAAATCACTTACCACGGCCAGGAGCGAACCTGCAAGCTTGGGGTTAGTAGAACGACACGCTATCCACTCACCCACCGTAGCAAGCTTGTTTATCTGTGATTCAGGTAGAAGGATTGCAGACGATTAACTTTTTCAAGTAGTTCCTACTTTTGCCACCAAATGCTACCATCCACGTCACCTAGCTGCCGACGCATCTACTAAATGCCATCGCAGTCAGCACCCGGTGGCGAACGTTGGAACTAACAGAGCGTTATCAAACTTAGCCACAAATTTTTGCTTCCGCAAGTGTAATTAGTGGAAGGTTCTTTTACATGCCATAAATCTATGACATGGGTCCGCCGGCTTTACTTCCCTTCTGAAGGAAGGCATACTGAGGGATTTTTAACACTCTTAAAAAATCCGACATATTCGGCCAGGTTTGAACCTGCGATCTTGGGCATAGAAGCTCAGCATGCTACCAACTACGCCAGCGAAGCTGCTAATCTATTATTTGGTTAGTCGATTAATTTCAAATTACAGTGGAACGTGGCTAATTCGAACTTCTATAATTCAAAATCATCTTTAATTCGAATTTTTATCTTGGTCGCTAGCATTTTATATACTATCAATGCTAAAAAATCGTGGTTAATTCGAATAATATTTTGGATAATTCGAAGTATTTACGTGTAAAAAGCCGATTGGAAGCCAAAGAGTTGGGTCAGAAATTACCAAAAAACGACGTATCATTGGCATGCGGCCCCTACTCGATTGTTAGGGGCAGATGACCTCGTAGTTCCACCCCTTAAAACAATAACTAACTAACTAGTGTCATCCCTTACACCTGTCTGGTAGTGCGTGCTGTGTGGTTTGATTAGACTGTTTTTCCTGTGTTTTAAAGTGTATGTATAGAGCTAAGATGCCATCAAATCCTCGGGTTCCATACAGTAGTAGGAAAGGGAATGAAGAAAAAAATCTGAAATTGGAAAGGCTTTCGGGATTCCTCCAAACACGAAGTTAACATACTTAAAAAATAAAGACAAAATTCTCGGTTGTGAAAGTGAGAGTGGCAAAGGCTGAAAAGGTTTGAGAGAAACGGGAAATTTGATTTTGAATATTTTCTCGACCCTTTTCAAAGAACTTTCTTAATTCGAATTTTTGGATAATTCGATTTTTTTTACTGGTCCCTTGAGATTCGAATTATCCAAATTTCACTGTATTTGAATAATCGATTAACCAAACATCTCTAGTAAAGGTTCAAGGAGAAATAATTAATTTCATCTGTGAGATTTGCTCATGACATTGTCATCTTATCCCATTCACCAGAGGATTTGAACGAATTATTAAATGGTACAGACTCTGCCTTGAGTAAAGAATTCATGATGAACGTCAATAAATGTAAAATAAAAATAATGGAATGGAGCCGAAAGAAATCAGAAGCCCCTATTGGTGTCAAATTGGTAGGTGTAGTCAGGGCCGTAGAGAGCTATCACGGGTGTGCCAATTGAAATTGACACAATCTTCAAATCCTGCTGTCGGCCCTCTCCGTGGCCCGTCGGGGGCCCTCGGTTCCCTTCGGCCGTCGCCGTGTCTCGTCAAAATAACTTCGTCGGTCACTTCAAGATTTTCATTTTTAAAAAACCGTTTAGGATAAAAGAAGAAATAAAGAATGATTTGCTTCCCCTTGAAAGAATTTAAAAATGCATGCTAGTAGACAAATTGCCACTGCATGCCACTGAAAAGATTTGGAAATGTAATTGGCGTAGGGATGTGGCGACCCCATCGCCCAGTGGGAAACCACTGCAATCAGCCTCCCGAGTATTGGCGGGAAAACCATATCTTTTTGGGGTAAGGAGGAAATGCCTACCCACAGCCAGATAACACTTCGAGGCAATTATTTCGGACTAAAAATCCGTTCTTCAGCTGCTGCCTTGCAGTGAGGCAGGGGACTGCCAAAGGCTAAGGGAGTAAACCCCGAAAGAAAATCCTCTCTAGCGTTAGGCCTAGCAAGTCAGCAAAGAGAGAAATGTTGTAATTGCTTTCAAAACTGAAAAGAGCCTCGGATACCAAACAACCCCTAAAGTGACTTCGTCTTTGCATAACTCAGCAAGGAATGAAGGCCAACAACCTGATGTTAGGCAGAGATATACAAAGACAAAAACCAGAACGAGACAGAACAAAACAAGGATTGGAACATTGAATATCGTGACCCTGACTGCTAAAGGTGAAGAACTCGTTGACCTCATGGAAAGAAGAAAGATAGAGGTACTAGGCCTGAGTGAAACTAAGTGGAAAGGGAAAGGTGTAAAATCACTACGGAAAGGATACAACCTCTACTGGCATGGAAATCCGGAAGAAGCCCGTAATGGTGTAGCGTTCCTCATCAGCAAGAATGTAGATGCAGTTTCAGACATAGAATACACCAATGAGAGGATAATTAAACTGCGTTGGAAAACAAAAAGATTTTGACCATTGTACAAGTTTATGCTCCACAGTCTGGATGTTCTCAGGAGGAGAAAGATGCATTCCTTGAAGACCTAGAAGAACATGTAGAAGAGGATAATATAATTGTGATGGGGGATTTTAATGCACAAGTTGGGGTGGAAAAACAAAGGTATGAAAATGTGATTGGCCCCAACGGATTTGGAAACAGAAATGCAGAAGGAGAATACCTATTGGACTTCTGCCTCAGAAATAATCTCATGATTAAAAATACATTTTTCAAGAAACAACCCAGTCACATAATCACAAGGTACAGCAGGGATGGGAAAGTGAAATCCCTAATTGACTACATTATCTCTGACAAAGAAGCTGGAACCCTAATCATGGATGTAAAAGTCCTCCCAGGAGAGTGCTTAGAGAGTGATCATAGACTACTAACTGCCACACTAAGAAATGTCCCAAGGGAAAAGATAAAACCAAGACGCATATCCAAGATAAAAGTTTGGAATTTAGAAGAGCCGGAGAAACAGAAAAAGTATCAGAAGAAAATCAGTGACCACATCCCAAAAGATGAAATAAGAACAGGTCAAGAAGAGTGGAAAAGATTTAAAGAAACAATGGTTGGTGCTGCAGTAGAAATTGTTGGAAAAACAAGCACCAAAGTAAGGGAGAAAGAGACCCCCTGGTGGAACGATGCTGTTCAGAAAGCTATAAAAGAAAGAAATATAGCTAGGAAAGAACGGGACAAAGAAAACCAGAAGGATACAAACAAAAATGAAATCAGACTGGAACAATTGAACCAGAAATACAGAGATCTTAAACTGAAAGCGAAGAGATTAATACAATTGGAAAAAGAAAATAGTTGGACAGAATTCACTAAGAAACTAGAAGAGGACAGCAGAAACAATAACAAGCTCTTGTACAGAAGTTTGAAAAACAAAAGAAACCCGTATGTCCCAATAAAAGCATTAGAAATTGAAGATGGAAACATTGTATGGAAAGAGGAAGATGTAAGAAGGGAAATGAAGAAATATTTTCTCCAGCTATATAATGGTAAGGATGTAATAGAGGAGGAATGCAACACTCCAGAAAATCAGAGCAGCAGTACGGAATATATGCCTCCTCTGACTTGGTCAGAGGTTGAAACCGCTTTGAACAGCATGAGTAGAGGCAAGTCACCTGGCATAGACCAAATGAGTGTAGAAATGATAAAGGCTGCAGGAATCCATGGACTTCATTGGTTGTTCAGAGTTATGAATGCTATCTGGAAGGAAGAAAAAATCCCAGATGATTGGACAAAGGGTATTATAGTCCCTCTCTTCAAAAAGGGAAGTAGACGTCATTGTGGCAACTACAGGGGAATCACCCTTTTATCACATGGACTTAAGCTAATGGAGAAGATTATTGCTAAACGGATAAGGAACATCCTTGAACCCCAGTTAGAAGAAGAGCAATATGGGTTTAGAGGCAACAGAGCAACCACTGACCTCATATTTGCAGTAAGGATGATCATGGAAAAATACTGGGAGAAAGGAAGGGATATCATCTTTGTCTTCTTAGATATAGAAAAAGCCTATGATAGCTTGCCTAGAGAAAAGATATGGGAATGTCTATCAAACAGAAATATCCCACAAACTCTTATCAGGTAAGTGAAAATGCTGTACAGTTATTGCCAGAGCTGTGTGCAAATAGGAGATGGGTATTCAGATTGGTTTGCCACAACTAAGGGAGTGCAACAAGGCAGTGCGTTGTCACCACTGCTATTTATCTCTGTGATGGATGAAATTATGAAAAGGGTGAAACAGAATTCTGGAAATGATTTCAAGGCATTTGCTTTTGCAGACGATGTAGTGGTATGGGGTTGCACAGAAAATGAAGTACAGCAGAATCTAAATGCTTGGAACCACCAATTTAAGGAGTTTGGCCTCAAAATCAGTCATACAAAGACAGTAGCAATGGCAGTCAGCAGACAGAGGTTGCATACAAGCATTGAGCTGGATGGAGCGAAATTAGAACAAGTCGATTATTTCCAATACCTCGGTAGCATTATGACTGAAGATAACAGATGTTCTGCTGAAGTCACCAACAGAATCCAAAAAGGAGCTCAGTTTTATCACCGGGTCAGGAACCTCCTTTGGGACCAACAAATTCCTTTAACATCCAAGAAAATGATGTATCAGGCCTACTTCTTACCTATAATGACGTATGGACTTGAAACTTTTACTATCAACAGAAGAGATAGTAGCAGACTTCAGGCTACAGAAATGAAGTTCCTGAGAACAATGCTTCAGAAGACCAGAAGAGACAAGATCCGAAATGTGAAGATTCGCGCAGAGATTCAAGTGAAACCACTTCATGAAGCAATAGCAACATAAAGGTTGAAATGGTTTGGTCATGTGAAGAGGATGAATCCAAGCAGAACGGCAAGAGTATGGCTTGAGCAAGATGTGGAGGGCAAGAGACCAAGAGGCAGACCACGGACACGCTGGATCTCCCAAATAAAAGAAGACCTGCAGGGAAGAGGTGTCGATTGGCACCAGGTAGAGGAGGAGGAAATATACCTGAATAGACAAACATGGAGAGCGCTCTTATACCGCACCCGGGAAGCTGGAGACGGTTAATGATAATGATAATGAATTGTGCATGATGTTTGAATGTTGCATGTAATTGAAATTATTGTATTTTTACTATGATGATGCTGTACCACATCTGTTGCATGTTTTATGTACCTTGAACCTTCTAATTATGTATTGTAGTCGGTGAACCAATGGCAACTTGACATCTAATAATGTCATACCTAAAGCCAACTTAAACCTCTATGTTTTGGGTTGGAGCTGATTTAAATGGTGCTTGTTTGGTTTGGTAACGGTTGGCAACGCGTAATACGCGTACGGCTTTTCTTTTGTTTCGGTTACAACTTCTGTTCTCTGCGCATGCGCGCCAGGCAGCACTGTGTTGAAAAAGAAACAAAAGGATGATTTTCAAGCATTCTATGATGGGCGATTAAGTAAGGCGGAAGCGCCGGGCTTTTGCTCCGGCAGACTGGCACCTCAGAGTTATCAGGTAACGAAGAAACACATTAATTTATATTGTTAATACATCGGCGACCTACTTGGGATATTATACTTCAAATCTCAAGATTTGGTCTTAATTTTGGGCAGAGTTCCAAATGTCGTTTGGAATCTTGGAATATGCTTGGACGCATTTGTTACCAATCCGTATCTTGCGGAATCTGATGGTTTCCTGGATTTTTGCTGATATTATATGTGGGCCCATTATATTTTGTCATTGGTTTTAATTTTTCTTTTGCACAATTCAGCCTAGAAATAATCGGTTGAACTATGTTGCCAAACCGTTTCGTCGGTTGATCGTCATTTGTTCATTGGCGATGTGTTTAAAATGTTATTTGAAGTAACGATCTTTTTAGCGTTCATATTAACGCATACCAGGATGTAATTCCATAAACTCAAATATCTAACCACGTTGTGATTCTCGTTTGCCTTAGGTCTGCAAACAAATTGGGGTATGACTTATTATGTGCCCCCCCCCTCTTGTTGTCGCCCCACATTGGTGTTTTTAAAAATGTAATAAAAGACTTGATATGAAATTTATGCCTAAATGCCTTCTAGGCTTGTATTCTTTGAATTGTTTTAAAATATATATTATTTGGTATATTTCGTTTTTCCAAAACATTATTTCTTCTAATGCTAAAATACTTCTGAGGATTTTTATTTATTTATTTATCGTATGGCTTTTAGTGCCGGGAGTGTCCGAGGACATGTTCGGCTCGCCTGAGTCTGTAGCTGCTTCCAGCGGATACCCTAAGGGGTGAGCTACAAGTTCCGTTCAATTTCAAGTAGTTCCAACTTTCGCCACCAGATATCAATGATACCTAGTGGTGAACGTTGGAACTTTGATAGAGTGTTCTGACGAAATCTAACCTAACAAATTTTGCTTTACACAAGCTTAGTCTGTGAAAGGATCTTTTACATGCCATAAATCTATGACATGGGACCACCGGCTTTACTTCCCCTCCGAAGGAAGGCATACTGAAGGATTTTTAACGCTCTTAAAAAATCCGATGACTTCGGCCGGGTTTGAACCCGCTATCTTGGGCATAGCAGTTCAGCATGCTACCGACTACGCCACCGAAGCCGCACTTCTGAGGAAAAGATAACTCATGCTATGTTGAACAATTCGTAGCAGAGTTAAACAAGTTTTGTTAGGTTGTAGACCACATTGGCCGATGAGTACAAACCCACCCTTCCACTTAACGGGTATTCCCTAGTAGTCCTAATTTATACGGGGCAACAGGCCCTAGGACAAGATCTTCCGGGCCCCTCCATTTTTATTTAAACTGCAAATTTTAACCCCTCCCTCAAAAAGTAAAACATAAATAAATAAAAATCAAAAAACTTGCCCAACTGAATATTATTTTACTTTGTTTTTTAAATTATTCAGCCACTCTCCTTTTTGTTCTCTCTCATCGTTTGTTCTCTTACTACAAGATCTTGATCACTGTGCATAATATTTCAATTTTTTTTTGTAGCAAAGAGTCAACTTGTTCTGAGATTGAATTAGAAACGTTATGCTCCACAAAGAGCTCTTGAACTTTAGCACTGTATGGACAACTCTGGCAACTTCGCCATTTCCCCAGAAGAAAAACGAAAAAACACAATGGTTATTTATAAAATTAACTACGGTATATGTTTTCTATGTAATGTTTGGAATATTATTCACTGCCTGTATTTACATCAAACAGAAGCATGCAAGAACATTTATAAAAGTTTTAGACATTATATTAAATAAAGTTGTCCACTCTTAAGTCCCTTTTATCACCTCGGGCCCCGGGGCTACAGTCCCGCTACCCCTGCCTTTTATCGGGCCTGGGTGTGGTGGTAGCATCGCAGGCTGTGAATCATGAAATCTCGGGTTTAAGGCTTGGTCGGGGATAATATTTCGTTATTACGGCAAATTGATCTGCCAGGGAGGCAACTGGCCCTGCTCATGGCTCATAAGAAGCCTTCTCAGCTACTCAAGCCAGATGGGCATTCACGCCATCAATAGCTCTTGTTGTCATTTCCTCTATAGACTTTGTAATATCACTTACTGCCACTCCTCTTCTCTCGGAGTATCGTTGAAGAGAAATGCTTCCTTGCTGAGATCCAACTCCTGGAAACCGATGGCGTAGATGTCTGGTGGCTCAGGATCTTGAGCCAACCATTCGTTAAGTGCTATCGTTGGGGGCTGGCCATTCACGTTCCAAGTTCCGACAAATATCCTAAAAAAGAAAAAGAAAAGTGAACTCTTAATATTACAAGACCTCCTGATTATAATTGCTGCAAGTCTATTCTTAGAGACTTGGGACTAAAAAAAGAAAGAAAAAAAAACCATACACCATAAGTGGCGTGCCGACAGGAGGATTTAGGGTTTAAACCTCCCCAGAGACGTTTGTTTACTTGAATCCTTATATTGTCCCATCTATCGCCTGTTTTACACTACCGCTAGTGAGGAGACTTTACTGCTGTATATATTTTAAAAGTGTTCTTGTTCTTCTCTTTGTAAATGCCCTACACTCTATTCACCGCGAGACTCCTCCTTCAGCAATGGAGCTAACCATGGATCAGTTTTGCTGTTAAAGTGTGTGATCGGTAACTTTTTTTCACGTTGCTTCGGGCTACTTTAAATGTGCATATCTGTGTGATTGTGTGTCCGTTTCGTTAAAGACAATTTGGTACATGAGGAGTTTCTTCAATTTATTCCTACTAATGATCAAGATGGCAGATTTTGAGAGTCAAGAACATGGAGAGCAAAATATTATTTTTCTCTCACATTGTATCAATATTATAAGCAGTTATATATGGACTGCATCATTTCAGTTTAAATAATTATCTTTTATGAAGAAAAAAAATTTGAATTTTTTCAATGTTTTCTTGTGCTGGAAAAATTAAATAGTTACCTACCACGGAGGGGAGGTAACTTGCCCAACTAGTTCCCACAGACTACGAACAACAGAGTTCTGAATATGCTTCCCTTCCCCTCTAAGATAAGGCAGCTGATGCGATGTTGCCGGCCTGGACATGGCAAATAGCTTTCCCGAAAGTGATTGTCTTAACACTCTCATGCCCGTTCTTACAATCTCAAGTAAAGTGACAGTAAACTCTAACTGACAGTTGGCTTTACGGTCTGAGTAAAGTCCCGGTATACATTCGATCCTTTTTATCATGTTCCGGTTAATGTTTACAGTAGGTTAGCAGATCTGCGCATAACTTTCAACAGTTGGTTCATATTTCTGGTTCGATTTGCAGATTTCTTGATACCTCTCAATAGTTGGCATGAGTGGATCTGCATCAGGGAGTAAATAATAAATATATATTTTATGTTCCTTGATCTTGATCTGTGTCAGGGTGTCGAGCGATGGCCTTTTTTCAAATTCCCGTATAATTCCCGTATTTCCCGTATGAAAATCCACCAAATTCCCGTATATTTTAGAAGCCTCTAAGACTAGAGTTCGCATACCGAATGGCTGAAAAATGAATCTTAAAGCGCGAATCAAAATTGTCTGGCGTAAGTGTAACTGCATTTTTGGAGACACTTCCGCAGCTCACGGGTGATGGCGATATTTAGGCCTAACCCGTAGCATGAGCAAAGCGCGCGCAGGCGCGCGCGAGTGAACTCTCTCGCAGATGGGATGCTACGAACACAAATAAAATACCGTTTACCTGAGGAGAGCTGATATAAATGACTGTTTTACTGAGTTGAAGTGAT
Organism: Meconema thalassinum; assembly: GCA_946902985.2. Lineage (NCBI taxonomy): Eukaryota > Metazoa > Arthropoda > Insecta > Orthoptera > Tettigoniidae > Meconema > Meconema thalassinum. The sequence continues at coordinate 201,476,029 of OX336395.1, forward strand.
GTGCGCGAGTGATGCTTGGACTCTCGAGAATCGAGTCTAGCAGTTCCGAGTCTGAACGAGTAACCCGTGCGAAGGACTTGAGTCTCCACGGTGACGTCACGATCCGTACTTACGATATAGGACAGAATGCGGCCAAATTCCCAACACTCGCTAAACTTGCAAACGACTTTTCTACTAGTGATTTACAAGAGAAATCGTTTGCAAAATGCACACTATGCTTCATATTATAACGACTAGGTAATGATAAAGAAAGAAATGTAATTTAAAAAATCAAGTTTAAAAAAACCTCCTCGCCGGGAATCGAACCCCAGCACGCTGCGTGAAAGTTAGCACCGTTAACCACTCAACCAGAGATTTCGATAAGACTAATGGCGTTATCAACAGCGATATATACTACTGCTTAGCAAATTATCACGTTGAAGGAAATTTCTCTTTACTGTATTGCGTTCTTTCTTTCTGTCATCAGTCCACTTCTTGCCGGTTTCCAATTTTGAATATCCTATTGTATCACTGTGCATTGATGGGAAACTAATAATACTTGGCCAAGGCGTACCGACATTACTATATATCGTGTAGTTTCCATATATGGCTCACGGATAACGCTAACAGCGTCCTCGGCCTCGATTCCGGACTCGAGTATCTCGAGTTTTACGGTTCCAGACTCGATTCTTCGCGAGTCCACTCGCAGCCCATCACTACTGAGGAGGGTTGAGAGAGTAGAGAATAGGAGTGTCACATCTTCATATATATTATTTCAGTAGTATGCATCCCTCCTGCGGGGCTCACAAGCGACCGATCGTGACAAATGAGCATTCAAATGAAAGAGAATAGACATTAGCAGTGACTTATTGCACTATAATTTCATAAATATCTATAATTTCTTTAAAAAAGGACTTTAAAAAAATTGTACGAAGTGTGCTATTTGCAATCACCGTTGATGTAGGATAATACGCTCCATACTTCCTGTCCACGGGCCACTGAGACGCATGTTTCATGTCATATTAACATTCTGAGGTCTTTCCTTCATCCTGAAATGTTAATAGTGTTCTATAATCATTTGGTTGAAATAAAAACATAACCTTTCTCCTTAAGTGTCTCATTATAAACCTATTGGAGAAAGTGTGGTTTATGAACATGCGAGATTTCTCGCACGGGTCCGCTAGTAAAAAATATTTACTGGAAGTGATTGAATTGTATGGTACCGTAACATTATAGAGCTTCCACGAGATAAAATGGCATCGAAGCTTATGCATAACGAACTTCCGGTCCGCGAATCTCCCATTTGATTTTCATTGGCAGTGAAACGTTCGCTCGTGATTATCTTCGTTATTATTTCGGATTGTGGTTTTGTTTTTAGGGGTTCAACTTATGAAATAATAACTAAAGGGTTGGTCTTTCATGAATATTCCAAAGACAAGTGTCTCCAAAAAGAGTAATTAGTAGAACTTCGCATCAGAGACGACCAAAACAAACAGCTTGCCTACAAAGTGTGCGATTTGCACATTTCAAACGGCATTGGTCTAACATATCTTAGACTACAATAATTAAGTTGGTGCAAATTATATATGTTATATGTGAGAATATTATTATAATTTGCTATCCAGTTGTTATATTGGCTTATTATGCATTAACGTGACCTGTTTAAATGCTAAATTGTGACGTAAGCTACGAGTTGTAGGCTATTCGCCGTACCGGTAGGCCTAATATTTAATAACAACGCATCGTTTCTTCTTTAATATTTATTTAATCATTATAATTATAATAGCCTATCTATTAACACTTATTTAACCAATAATCATTTTATAATTCTATACATATTCCAGGTATTGCAAGAAAGCGATTTGATAGCACATGCGGCTCTACCTTAAAATCCAACCATGCCCAGTTTTCATTACCTATGGATGATATTACCGCAAGTTAATAAACCAAACAACTGGCAACATATTTTTTTAATGCTCATTTACATCTTCACCCTAGTCTACGTAAAGTACCATACGGTAATCACTGAAAGGGTAGGGGGGTTATGACCCCAATTTCACAAACGAACGGACCTCATTTTGCATGAATTATGGAACTCGAATCCTAATGGAGGTATGGATTGTCTGCATTAAGAAATATGTTAGTCAATAATTTAAAACAAGATGCCAGAAAACTAAATACAAAAAGCTGCGTGCCTACTACGGTGTTAAGTTGCTCCGTGAAAAAAACACACTTCGCCAAGATTATACGTCAGCGTAGCCATTGCGCCAGAAAGCAAATTCTTCTGATTACAAAGAATTTCCAGGGCAATGACGATCGTAACTTCTTCCAACTTAGGAGTCTCAGCGACCCCTATAGTGTCTAGGCAGGAAATAGCACGGGTCTCTCGTGAGCATGAGTTGACCACTCTTTGATTTTTTCAGCCATAGGATACGAATGTACAATTTTCGGCAGTTGGTGCGAAATTGCAGCACATCCGCGTCTGGAATTTTCTAATATCTTGATCTGTTAGCTTCATTAAGGGCTGCTCTTGTCGAGAAACCCAGGTCTCCTCTGTGAATAACAAGGCGGACTGATTCCTGTATGTCATTGTCAGCAACGAGCGCGGCGCTCGTAGCCCCACGCGTAGAGGGTACGGCCGGCGGTCGGCCAGGCAAAGTATGCATTCGACGTTGGCTGGGTTCTCATCCCGCTTAGCGCTCTATGGGTGGCGCAAATTACGGGTGGCAGCGCGGTCTGCAGGTGAAATAGAAGATTGAGCGGGAGGACTCTACCGAGCGTTCGGGGGCTAAGAAGTCTGGCATTATGAGACTTTTCAAGATTTCCCGTATCAAGTGCGAATTTCCCGTATAATTCCCGTATTTTTCCCGGGTCACTAAAATTCCCGTATTTCCTGTATCGCTCGACACCCTGTGTGTTCTTGGTGCAATCTGGTTGTTACATTAAGATTAAAAAGAGAAATATTAGATATGGAAGGACAATTATCTCCAAATGAGACAAATAAAGGCCTCAAGAGGAAAAACTTCGTCCAACGGAATCGTCTAAAAAGTCTTGATCATCTAACTCCTCGTAATAATCACTTCGATTCTTATATACTTTTCGTCTCCTTCTTTGAGCAGCATCAACAGTTAGGAAACCCATGAAATTATGGATAATTCTAGGCATATTGACGATGTATGTAATCAGCTGGCGTTGAGTCTATAATAGAAAATCTGACAGTAAACTAGTTTACGAGAGGAGAATCTTCCGGTAAAGTTCACTGCCGGATAAGGCTTATTTTACTGTCAGTTTGTCGCTAACCGGGTATTGTAAGAATCAAGTTCAAGTAAACTTGCCGTAAAAGTGCCAGTAAGGATTTAACCGGACATTGAAAGAACGGGCCCCAGTATGCAGATTCACCCCAGACATAATTTCTTTGGTTTATTATGCTGCACAGCATGGCGCAATCCCCCAGTCACAGGAGCAACGATTCGCCTGCTAGACATGTGTAAAAATGTCACTAAACTATTTTCCTCCCGCTAAAGCATGCATCTTTCATTATAAGCTTTTCAAGTCTTTCAGCGCGTCCTGACCTAGGGAAAAGGCTAATATGTTCCCGGCTGTCCAGCTAAACACCACCCACCCCATATAACCAACTCATATGGACCCTACATTGCTATAAGAAAACAATGGTATTGAATGAAGAGTATCTCAGTGTGAACGATAATGATTGGGGGAGAAAACTGCAAAGTTTCCTGTAAAACTGAAGTTAGGTCATCAAAAAAACAAAAACAAAAAATGTTGGGATCATGCACTGTATTGTGTGAGGAAAGTGTTATTCAAACTTGACAGAATGATCAAATGTATGTACACAAGGATCCATGCACATACTCGGGTGCACTTGTGTGAGCAAGCAGAAGGGGGAAGGGCATACTTCCACGCACATACTGTACATACATGCAATGGAACAGGCATTACCGAAACCTCTTCTCCTTGCTCTGAATAGATGATTTTGGGCTAAATATCCGGGAAAACCTGTGGAATATCAATAATAAAAGGTCACCAGGTGAACCAAATAATTAAATAACAAGTCTGACTATTACTGTACAGCATTATTATATGAGGGCTGGTTTCTTTTTTCAACCTCACTGTATCCATTTCTAGTTTTTCTTACTATTTCATAATAACTTCGTCACACATACTGTATTTCCAAAGTTCACTCTACAATATCTCTCTACCTGGCAAATACACATCAACCATGATTTATAACCTAACTTATTCAACACATATATTTTCACATACACATCTCTTCAATTCCATGCTTTTCTATCAAGACTTTCTTAATGCTTTATTAAGAACATTTTTATAACAATTCTGTTTTTTGAAAATTTACTCTGATCTTTTGTAACAAAAATATTTATAGTATCCTCTATTATGGCAGAAATTTTATTAACCCCTCAGGCCGGCTATTTAATCCGGAGGTATTCACTTCTCCGGCGGTATTTAAATTGAAGCTCAGCAGAGGTTTAGACACCAACAAGGTAAAAAATTAATAATGTTAAATCTATGAAATATAACGTAATAAAAATTTTAGGAATACTTACCGAGATCATGTCCAATGTTTCTCAGTAATATATGTGACTACTGCTTTTCAGGGTTGTCCATGATCACACTCAATATTTACAAAAATTTAATAATTTGATAAGTTCCACTTTTGGTATTCGTTTCAGGTATATTTACAATGAAAGCAAGATATTTACATGATAATGCTCAATCTACATATATACATAATATTCGGGTAAAATTTCCAGGAAAAGCTGAATTTTGAAAAGCTTTTTAGGCCCCGTATATGTATCCCGTGTATAATTGTCAACAAAATGTAAATATCGCAATATTAGTTCAAACCTGTCCCTTGGCATTGTTTGAGGAAATATAGGGGTCTCTAAAAATTCATCCCTGGTGAATTAGCTCTTGATGGTAGGTTTATGCATTATCTCTATCAACATTACAAGTCCCAAGAACACATAAATGTTGCCCCCTGTCACTGACTGCCACTTCCTGGCGCGCGACCTTGGTTTCATGGGCGCGCCAACTATACATTCTGCCGCGTACATATTTGTTTCTCAAATAATTAGTTCAAGCACTTTGTCGTCGAAAAACAGGTAACACGAATCGAAGACAGACTTGAAATACTTTCCTGTTCTCGGCATACCCGTGAACCTCTCGCCACAAACACTGAACAGCGGTCGTTGTTATTACAGCTGAAGCTATTTCTTCTTCATCAGCGCTGTCTGCCACTTCACCAATAACATCATGCTGTGTGTGCATAGTCCGTATCACTACCGAAAATATCACCTCTCTGTACATCACTTCCACTACTGTCATCTATCAAACGAATAATCTCTGCACCCGTTCTCTGCAATTATTTATCTGCGACTGAGTAGCCTCTAGCCTACGAAGCACAAAATTATCTGCGTATTATTTGCTTTCGGTGCTTCCCCTTCATAAGTGGCAAAAATTATCAAGTTAGGCATAGTTCACAAAACATTCTCGAGATGGCAGGAGAGACTGTGGTACCTTCTAAACCAACTAACTTGAAACTCAATAGAGCGCGTTTCATGTTATTTCCCTGATCGATATGAGTCGTCAAAAGCAACGGATATCGATCAACTTCGTATTAGTTCTAATTATGAAACAGAGATGACACGAAAGTACGTAACTTCTCGGTTCATAACGTGCAAAAAGATCCCGCGAAGCAGCAGAGGTTTGTGTGTAATAGGCATTCTAACTTCCGCCTCCACCGGCCGTTCGTGGTACTTCCAAACGGCTGAACGAGTAGAGTCCAGCGGATGTACAGTGTACGTCGAACCGGCTTGAGGGGTTAAGTTGTATGTTACTACACAGTTACTTATCCTATACCACGCTGGAGAAGGTGACAGTGTGACCTAAACCGGTACAGTTCAATGTACTAAATATTGACTTAAGGTAATAAATAGTTTATTATAATTAATACATCAATAAGGAATCTGGCTATCATGGTCATTATTATGTCATTTTATTACAGATTTCTTGAAAACTTGCATATCTCAAGGTCCAGGTCTATTGTTATAAACTGTTTTTCTTTCAGCGTCTAAGAAAATAGAAGATAGGTGGGAGCCAGGTCTGTGCTACGTCCCCTCCACAATGTGTGTCATTGTGGGCTCCAATGCACCAGGCATAGCCGAGCTACGGGCAATCGAACATGGCCACTACCATTGATATTCCTGCCAAGTGTGACATGTGGAGTGCGATACGTTTTCTGTTCTCAGGGCAATTAAAAGCCAACTAAGAAGCATGCTCGAGAGGTTTGGATCCATGCCAACGTGACGAAAGACCTTTTCAAAGAATTCATGTGGGAAGTTTTCGACCAACCACCAAACCTCGCACTGAGAGATTTTCACTCCTTGCCACCAACGAAGAACTTCAGGAGACTGTCCAGACATACTCACCTCACTGGCGGCAGAATTATTTGCAGATGGCATTGGAAAGCTGGTGTCACAATACCACAAATGCCTCAATCGTTTTGGCAATTATGTTGTAAAATAAGAACAAAGCAAAAAAAAGTTTTGAAATAAAATATTTATTTATTTATTTATTTCTTTATTTTAAATAGCACATCGGAGGTTGAAAAAAAAAAACCCTCGTAAATCAATATAGTGGTTTCATAAGTTTACAGTAGCTATATTATGTCTCAGACTATCAGAAATATTTACAAGCATATAGGAAAACTTAAGTTTTCTTTTAAAAACACTTGAGCTGGCCACTGAACTGATTCTGCAGATATCAAGTCTATAATCTAGTTCTTCCTCAGCGGACGCAACATGTTGCTATCAAAGGCACTGTTGATATGAGCTTGCATTTCTAGTAGGTTCGCTGATAAAGGACATTTGACATCACCCCATACAAACAAAATCGCATAGGGTCAGGACAGGGAACGTGAAGGCCACAATATGAATTGCTCATCATCAACCTTACCACGATCAATCCATCGATTTCTCTATCTTGTTTGAGAATGGGCGAACATTGTGATGAAAGTGGGGTCGAACCCCATCCTGTTGGAAGGTAAAGTTTATACTTTCAGTGTTTTGTTTCTCCTTTTTCTGTTATCTTTTGTTGTTAGTAATATATGTTTCTGACACGATTAAATAAATAAATACTTTCAGTTTCCAGCTGTGGCATGAGAAATTCAAACACAGTATTCTATCGATTGGCAGAACACCGGAACTATGGCCGAAAGAAACCAAAACTATGAGTTGTTCCACACGGAAGTTTCGTGATAATATGTCAAATAAAATAAATTTATGTAACGACTCAAACCATAAAATAAATTTATGAAACGACTCAAACCATTTATAATAACCTTGTATTCAATTGGTGCTGCTTATTTTTAGGAGCTGCGACATCGTGGTCATATATAAATAACCCCTTGCTCTAAAGTCCTTGAAGGGCCTAGGCCTGCCAAGCACCCGCTGCCCAGCCATTTGGCCTGCAGATATTGGGGTGACGCGTAGTCAGCGCATCAGGTCCCCTCGGGCGTTAATCATGGTTTTCATGACCGGGGCGCTGCCTCACTAGGCCGAGTGCACCCCATTCCAGCCCTCACGCCAGTTTCTAAAATCCCTGATTGAGCCGGGAGAGGCAGGCGCGCTACACAACACCATGGGACCGGCTTGTGGTTATACAGGGTGTTACAAAAAGGTACGGCCAAACTTTCAGGAAACATTCCTCACGCACAAAGAAAGAAAATATGATATGTGGACATGTGTCCGGAAACGCTAATTTCCATGTTATAGCTCATTTTATTACTTCTCTTCAAATCACATTAATCATGGAATGGAAACACACAGCAACAGAACGTACCAGCGTGACTTCAAACACTTTGTTACAGGAAATGTTCAAAATGTCCTCCGTTAGCGAGGATACATGCATCCACCCTCCGTCGCATAGAATCCCTGATGCGCTGATCCAGCCCTGGAGAATGGCGTATTGTATCACAGCCGTCCACAATACGAGCACGAAGAGTCTCTACATTTGGTACCGGGGTTGCGTAGACAAGAGCTTTCAAATGCCCCCATAAATGCAAGTCAAGAGGGTTGAGGTCAGGAGAGCGTGGAGGCCATGGAATTGGTCCGCCTCTACCAATCCATCGGTCACCGAATCTGTTGTTGAGAAGCGTACGAACACTTCGACTGAACTGTGCAGGAGCACCATCGTGCATGAACCACATGTTGTGTCGTACTTGTAAAGGCACATGTTCTAGCAGCACAGATAGAGTATCCCGTATGAAATCATGATAACGTGCTCCATTGAGCGTAGGTGGAAGAACATGGGGCCCAATCAAGACATCACCAACAATTCCTGCCCAAACGTTCACAGAAAATCTGTGTTGATGACGTGATTGCACAATTGCGTGCGGATTCTCGTCAGCCCACACATGTTGAAAATGAAAATTTACAATTTGATCACGTTGGAATGACGCCTCATCCGTAAAGAGAACATTTGCACTGAAATGAGGATTGACACATTGTTGGATGAACCATTCGCAGAAGTGTACCCGTGGAGGCCAATCAGCTGCTGATAGTGCCTGCACACGCTGTACATGGTACGGGAACAACAGGTTCTCCTGTAGCACTCTCCATACAGTGACGTGGTCAACGTTACCTTGTACAGCAGCAACTTCTCTGACGCTGACATGAGGGTTATCGTCAACTGCACGAAGAATTGCCTCGTCCATTGCAGGTGTCCTCGTCGTTCTAGGTCTTCCCCAGTCGCGAGTCATAGGCTGGAATGTTCCGTGCTCCCTAAGACGCCGATCAATTGCTTCGAACGTCTTCCTGTCGGGACACCTTCGTTCTGGAAATCTGTCTCGATACAAACGTACCGCGCCACGGCTATCGCCTCGTGCTAATCCATATATCAAATGGGCATCTGCCAACTCCGCATTTGTAAACATTGCACTGACTGCAAAACCACGTTCGTGATGAACACTAACCAGTTGATGCTACGTACTTTTGTGCTTGATGCTCGTACTGTAGAGCAATGAGTCGCATGTCAACACAAGCACTGACGTCAACATTACCTTCCTTCAAATGGGCCAACTGGCGGTGAATCGAGGAAGTACAGTACATACTAACGAAACTAAAATGAGCTCTAACATTACGTCAACATTACCTTCCTTCAAATGGGCCAACTGGCGGTGAATCGAGGAAGTACAGTACATACTAACGAAACTAAAATGAGCTCTAACATGGAAATTAGGCGTTTCCGGACACATGTCCACATAACATATTTTATTTCTTTGTGTGTGAGGAATGTTTCCTGAAAGTTTGGCCGTACCTTTTTGTAACACCCTGTATAGCCCCATGTATTTGTGCGTGTGTGTGTGTGTGCGCGCGCGCGCGCAATTTGTATGATAACCTGTGTTATTGTGATGGCTGTAATAGTAAATTGGGGATATGATTGGGAAGGAGGTGACCATGGTCGTAAGTTGGAAACTATCCCAGCATTTGCTTCGAGTAGAAGTGGGGGAAACCACTTCCAGGATGACCAAGATGGGAATCAAAACCTCCTCTTCTCAGTTTTGCCACACGAGGCCGAGTGCACCCCGTTCCAGCCCTCACACCAGAATTAATATTCCTTGGCAGAGCCAGGAATCGAACCCGGACCTCCGGGGTAACAGCTAAGAACGCTAGGCCCCACACCACGAGGTGGTCTGTATTCAAGTGTAAAGAGGGAAAAAGGAAATAAATACACACCATCCCTAAATATGCTGAAACAAGACTGCATCCTAGGGCCTGTTTCAGTATCCTACAAAGTAGGATCCAAAATGTCAAGGTTTAAAGTATAGTTCCATAAAAACAACATACAACTCTCTTCAATGTAGGTAATACCGGTTCTTCATGGTCATATGCCTATCATTATTATTAACTTTATTGGCCAAATTGGACCACTTGAGTCTCCCATGTACACGTTTCCTTTGAAGGTTGTATTGGTTGATTATTCTTATCTGCCCAGTACTTCTTCATTCGTTCTGAATCATCATCATCATCATCATCTTGTACAGTTTCCAGCCCCAGGCTGCTTATAATATCAATTAAATCTACAAAGAACCTTTTCACTTTCAAGCTCTCATCTGATGGATGTGTGAAAACTATTAGTCATATTTACCAAGCTGTGCACTAAATTCTTTTAAAATGATATGGAAGAGAGACCAATGAAGATATTAAAATAAAATATTAAAAACATTGAGTGTATAAATCACTTGTTATTACTCAAAATAAATGATGGCTCTGAGCCATATGATTTCCGGGCGAAAAAACAACAACAATGGAAGAAAAATTACAAATTTCAGATTTGAAATTTTTGAAGTAATTTTGGGAAATGGAATTCACTTGTCGAGTTGACTATTCATGTTAAAAGAAACTGTATATTATTTGATTCCAAAATTACCAACGAAAACTTAGAAAAATACAAGTGAGTTTGCCGCCAACCACGACGTAAACAATACACGAAACTCTGTGAGCACACGTTTCAGACTCTTAAGAATTAATATAAATACAGATTGTCAGAGGTTCCCGCAGAATATAAACGCGAGTTAAAATTGCCTTCTTCATATTCCCTGAAAATTGCTGCTATGAGTGTAAAAATAACTAAATAATCAATAACTGGGGGACCTGTGCGAGAAATCTTGCATGTTGAGAAACCACCCGCCCGGCTTTACTGACACGCAGGCTTCTATAAATATGCTTATTTGTTTAAACGCACTTTTTAAACAAATTGACGATATTTATGAAATCAGAGTGCATTTCGTCACTGTTGCGGGTAATTCCGTTTGAATATTCTTTTCAATGCACAATGGGTTATGTGCCCCCCATGGGTACAAACTACCCGCCCGGCTTTAGTGTTATGGAGGCTAGACGCGACACAGTTCTGGCAGGGGCTATCGTCTTGATTATTTGTTTAAACACTATTTAAACAAATATGTTTCAGTCGACTTTTCAAGAAAAGCCTGCTATTGAGAAGATTTTGGCACAAAACGCAATTTCTAACTCCTCCTCGTTCAGGAGCTTGAGTTTTTTGTTGGATGATCTTAGAGTATTATATAATAGTTAGAGGCTGGTAATGATGGAACGTTACCCTGACAGTTTTGGAACGAACAGCAGATTGTTACCTCGAAAGTCAAAGGGTTAAAATTGTCCAGGTTATCATCATCATCATCATCATCATCATTGTACAGCTCCAGTTTCCTGGGTACTGTTTATGAGCCTTCCACTTCAACCTGTCCATATACAACTTGTCATGAAGAACATCATCCACTCTCCATCCTCTGGTCGCTAGATCAACCTTAATCATGTCCATCCATTGGATTCTAGGTCTTCCTACAAATCCTTTTCCGTCCACCTGTCTTTCCAAATTTATTCTGACTGATCTTGTAGGCTCCATCCTCAACACATGCCCGCACCACCGTAGTCTAGATGTGCTGACTCGCCCTAATAGGGATATCTTTATTCCAGCTTGTTTCCTCACCTCCTCGTTCTTTAACTTGTCCTTTTTGGTCTTCTGGTTGGTGGATCTAAGAAATTTCATCTCTGATACTTGCAGTCTTCATGCATCTCTCTTTGTAAGGGTGCATGCTTCAATACCATAGGTCAATATTGGTATAAAGTAGCTGTTAAACATCACCAGTTTAGCTGGTTTTGGAATCATGTCATCCCATTGAAGTGTTCTTACTTGTTGGTAGAATTCTGATCCCTTTTGCACTCTGTTGGTAATTTCTTTACTGACCAAATTATCACTGGAGATTATACTTCCAAGGTAAGGAAAACTGTCCACACACTCCAACTGGGGGTCTCCTAGTTTAATACTTGCTGGATGCCCATCGCTGTGACTGCCATCATCACTGTCTTGGTCTCGCTGATGTTGAGGTTATGTTCCTGGAACTGGGATTACCATATATTGAGTCTGGTCTGTACTTCTCCCGTTTCACCCCAAATCATGAGGTCATCAGCAAAGGCTGGTTACTCAATCTATATTGCCAGCAATTTCTCCCAGTGCACCATTAGGCTCATAAGCTGGTAAGGTACATGCCACTAATATGTTGCCTGGTACCAGGGGTGGTCAATGAGGTAGTGACGGTGTGCCATGGCACCACCACTGTACCCTCTCAATAACAGTTTGTATTACCGTATTTGCTCACATATAACTCTCACTTTTTTGACCGAAATTAAGTGTGAAAATTTTCGGTGCGTGATATAACTTATGCGGGGATTTGTATGTGATGACCGTATTCCCGGAAAAAAAAAAAAAAAACGTAAACTTTCCATTATTGAAACGAGACAACTGGAATTGTCAACTGCCGTCACTGCTGCCAATCTCCGAGCCACTCTCGCGTACATCATCGTCCCATACTGCATCATCCTAACTTCCGTACAATTCATTTAGGATGCCCATTTTCAAGAAGCTCTTAACATCTGTCAACACTAGAACCCATGCCCGTATAACCCAATCAGGCATAGTTCAAATGACGGCCTTCTTTATTTTGCCTTACCGTAACCAACAATACTAGACCTCTACATGTTCTAACCTAACAATTACTTATTTATACTCTGTATTACAAAAGAATGAACGTGAAGGAAATGGCGGGAGCTTGGAACAGCTGAGCTGTGTTGCCAAGTTTTTATAGTTGATGTAAAACAGCTGATTCGAATAATACACAGGGCTACACTTCGGATATTATTTCGGTACTAGTATGCGCAATATAATGCAAATGCCGATGATATTCAAATAGAGAAATACGGTATAAAATAAATAAATAACACACCGAAGCTATGCTACCTTTATCACCGTTATTCAATAAATACGAGAAAGAGGCCAAACACTCGACAGCTATACAAATATAATACAAAATACAAACACAAAGTAATTTGATAATGAATATATCAACACTCACCATGCAATGATTATATCCTTCAAGGTGAAACAAGAGTTTGGGTGATGGTCGCGGAAGTTACATAAAGATAGACTCTCCCTGACTTTTTCAAATACCAAGGCACAACAGTTGTCATGGTGCTATTAATATGTAACTATTATTATCAAGGAATATTGCTCCTTGATTATTATATTGTATTAGAGTAAGGGATAAATATGTAAGACTAAGTATTTAGTGTGTGTTCTTACTTCAATTATATCAAGTGTGCATTCGACCACCAAGACATAACACGCAGTCTTAAGGTGAAGCTAGCGATGGTTTCTCCTTGCTTCTGCATTACGCTCCGAAATTTGATGCTCTCAGCAAACTTGTTTCGTGTGGCGTCGAAGTGCAAGGCTATTACCTACCTATAATAAAAACAAACTAACTAGCTAACTAAGAACACGATGAAAGTAGAAAATAATAATAACAATAATAAAAGAAATAACGAAGTAAAATGGGAACAAAAATATTAAAACTGGATGCTAAAACACAACGATGACAATGAAAATATATAACTCAGACACAGACAGCAGCTAACAAGCAACTGAATCTTGAGCAATGCTCTGGCAACGTGTCGGCGGAATTGTCAAAATCCAGCCAATAGGAGCCCGCGGCGGCCATTTTACTATCGTTCCCGCCGTTTCCTTCAGGTTCATTCTTTTGAAATACAGAGTATAGCATGTCGAGCACCAACCAAACAGCTGATGATCGCATCCCGTGTGTTGTTTTACCGAGTTGCCACATTTGAAAACACCTACAGAGTTTACTTTGCCAAGAATGAATGTTGTACTGCTCACATATTCTGCATATTATCATCTAAACAGTTTAATTTACTGAAATCCCATGCCAAGAATGAATGTTGTACTGCTTGATATAATATATCCTTTTTCTTAAATAACTGCTAGTACAAATCTCAGTTTCCCAACACTCGCTCTTCTAAATATGGTGCATTGTTGTCTTGCAATAATGGTCCATGTTCACATGGAAACTGTCCTCTTAATGAACTGCTTACCTTAAAACCTGTGTGTACGTATAATGATGTTCCTTCATGGCCATTTGATAGCGAATGACACTCTCCCGGGCGGCGATGGGAGTCGCTCCCTTGGCGATGCTCTGCCGGGGAACCGATATGTCTGGACTCTCCAGATTCAACAACTGCAAGCACATAAAACATTCCTGAATCACAGAAATGGAATAGCTCCCTTTGGAACGGTCATATCTGTTGGAATAAGGCTTGAAAATTTGACCATAATAGAGATTTGAACCCACAACTCCTGCTGTTCAAGGAGTTCTGACATTGGTGCACAGGTGGCTCTGCATGTTGTCTAGGACATCACGAAACATCTATGTCGTTCCACAAACCTCAGCAACAATGACTGGAGAAGATGTTGTCGAGGTGTGACTGCAGTGGCGAAATGCAACAATATGAATAGTAGGAAATTAGGGATTCGAATCTCAACTGTGGTCATATTTTCAAATCCTAATCAACAAGGACCAGTGGCGGCTGGCACATATTTCTTCAGAGTGTGACACTATTTTTCACTGAGGAGGTGGGGGTAAAAAAAAAAAAGGGCTTGATATCAGAGAAGATATACAGGTGCATGGTAAAACTGGTGTAGCTCATTCTTCACGAATCTCACAGTCAACTGAATATCACATTCACCTCGGGATTAAATTAATTACAAGTTATTTGAAAACCTGCACGAGAATAATTGTCGTTTCATTTGAGGGATCATTAATTGTCCCAGTGTTGTGTATAGAGAATTTGTCTGATAACCTGTATAATTCTGGTGTCTGTAATAGTGTGTTTATTTGTGTATTAGTTTTCTTGTTAACAAAGTCTGTCTCTGTGAGCTCATGCGTGTTTTGTGACCAAAAAATTGAATCCTCCTTTCCAGAATGGTGTCTTATCCTCTCAATATGCAGGTAGAGTTAGTTGTTATGCCGTCTCCGCTACTAGTCATTTTCTGTGATTGGCCCAAGGATTATTATGTTATTATTACTGTAGGCTATTATTTTTAATTGAAAACATCAGGTCATTGTGCAACACTGCAACCTTATTATCGGCCGCCACTGACATGAACATTCCAAAGTATTTCAACATATCATGCTTTCATTATTCAAAGAAGCTGCAAATGAAGTCAATTGCTGACATTTATAACAATCGATGACGCCAAACTATTCAGATAAATTTGCCAAATAATTCTTTCACTAGGAAAGATGATGCTGATGATGATAATTGTTATTTTAAGGGGCCTAACATCTAGGTTATCGGCCCCTAATGGTTTGGGTGATCGTGAAAGATGAGATGAGAATGAAAACCATAACTAATACTAACTACAAACTTACAGACTAGAAGAAGAAATGGTAAACAAATAAAGGATAAGGCAAATAAAGGACAGGAAGAAAAGAAATGCCCTCAACCCTCCATGAATGAGGATTGAGGGACTTGTAAGGAAGAAGAGCCATGAATGGCAGATAGGAAAGTGAAAGAGGAGACAGCCCGCTCCAAGGTCAGAGGAAAATGGGGACAAAACAGACCCAGCTCAGGAATGCCTCGGGGTTGCCAACACCCACTCACGAACCGTGAGCCCTTGAGGGTGTAGCACTATCCAGGGTGTACCAGAAGTGGTGGGGCTACATACACCCTGCCTCCTTGAGGACCTTGAGCAGAAGGCAGGAGATAACATGAAAAGAAAAAGAAGGCTGACGCCTCGCAGAAGGAGGATATCAGGAAAGATGAGACAAGGGCCAATTAAGGCAGAAAGTGAAAGACTCCCTAGGCCTCGGATACCCTAATACTGTCGGGGTTGGAAGAGAACAAGAGTTGACCAAGAGAGGTCGACAAGAAAGAAGACGGAGAGGGGCCCGGCACAAGTAAGTGGAAGCAACGCCGGACTCAGCTGGGATCCCGTGATCGCCAACCCACCACTTGGAAAGAATACAGCTACTGAGTGATTGGGCAGATGAATGGATGAGTAGATAAAGGATGAATGGGTAAATGTGGTAGTGAGGATAAGTGGCAATAGCGTGAATAAATAGACGAATAGACAAATCGTGTGTTGAAGCGCAAATGGCTTGACTTTCTGAATAAGCGCTATTGAATGAATCTGAAAAGAATAATTGAACAAGGGGAACTGCATCAACAATTTCAAAAAGAAAGAAGGAAATATCCTTGACCTCCTTCCCACAGGGACATAATGACTTGATAAGACTGCAAAGCAAACGGAAGCAAAGAACCATGTTAGCAAATATGTGAGATGAGAGGAAAGAATCTAGATGTAAAATTTAAAAAGTTGCTTAAGAGGAAAGCACTAGTTAAAACTACTGTATATCACTATGATACCCAGGACAGCTTGTAACAATATGAATTACAACAAAGAGGTCCCATCCAACAGTTATTGCATTATAGTAAAGCCATCCTTACTTCCGACTTGATGTTTCAGGGAACTCGTGTCAGTGTCTGTGTAGGCACTACAAATAGAATTATTCAGCGGTACAAACAAACTGGATTTCACCAAGGAAAATGGGGAACTGTGGCAGAAAAAAGAAAAAGACGCCAACTGATCACCGTTTTTTCCCTCAGGAGAAGTGAAATAAACCCTAGGCTATCTGCTGTGGACTTAGCACATGAAGAAAATAGATAAGCAAGCAAGAAAGAAAAAAGAAAGAAAGAGAAAATGGAGGGAAGAAAAGAGACATAAAGAAAAAGAAAGAAAATAAGCAAGTAAGTAAGAAATCAAGAAAGAAAGAAAGAAAGAAAGAAAGAAAGAAAGTAAGAGAAAATGGAGGGAAGAAAAGAGAGACATAAAGAAAAAGAAAAAAAATAAGCAAGAAAGAAATCAAGAAAGAAAGAAAGAGAAAATGGAGGGAAGAAAAGAGAGACATAAAGAAAAGGAAAGAAAATAAGCAAGTAAGTAAGAAATCAAGAAAGAAAGAAAGAAAGAAAGAAAGAAAAATATAAAGGAGGAAAGAATAGATAGGAAACAAGAAAATAAAAGCAAAGGAATCTTGTAGTTCTACGTGACCGTTAATCTCGAGATCATGAGCCACGGGACCACCTTTTTGTGTGGAATCCGAACCACAGGACATGGTATTTAACTTTGAAAATCTCACATGCATTGACCGGGTATGACCCGGTCCGTCGTGGTGAGAGGCCAACAGTTTTACCGCTGCACCACCACGCCCCTAGCAAGAAAATAAGCAAGAAAGAAAAGCTCCTGCTGTGAATGTCTCAACAATAATGATGTCAAGTCTGTTGTTTTAAAGAGTGGAACATAGAGGTCATCTTCCCCAAAGTATGTAGATGCCAAACTGGCACATTAGCAAAACTGAACACACAAGATAACAAACACAGTACTCACCTCTGGCACATTATTATTATTATTGTTCAGATAGAACGTCATGGTCACACTGTTGGAGGCAAAAACAAGTACTGGTCTAGACCAAGGAAAATCAAATTTGGGTAAAAGTGTGTTAGTCAACAAGTATTTAAAAACATATAGGAATTCAAATTACTGCAGGTCTATAAGCAAGGGTTGAACAGTATAACACTATATTATACAATTTCTTCAGCATAGGGACCGTGCTAAGGGTCTAACTTTCTCCAAGTTCGATGTGCACATCCACAAGGGTCTGTGACCAATACCAGGGGGTTCATGACTAGCCTAAAAAAAATTTAATATATTTTAAAAAATTGATTCTAAATAAAAGACACACTTTGCTTATGATTAATAGTTGTTGTTAATTTATCGAGGGGCTTTGCGACATGGCGGTCATTTAACCCTGTGTACTTGTATGTATGTATGTATGTATGTATGTAGGAGGGCTGTTTTTTAAGTAAGGGCCGTTTTCTTCTTAAAGCCCGTAGTTAGTGCGCACGCGTAAGAAGCGTGTGCGCTACCTCCCGGCATCCTTTACGAACAAACAGGCGTCAGTTGCAGCTGTGTAGCTGTGCATCTTTACAAAGTTCACGATTATTGATTCGCCCGCCGCATGTGAGTTACGATCTGTGATACTTTTTTTGACTGCAAGAAACATGTCGGCTGCAGACATTCATCGTCAGCTTTGTGAGGTGTATGGCGATAATGCAATGACGGAAGGTAAAGTGCGAAAACGGGTACACAAGTTCAAAAGTGGCCGTGAAAATGTTCATGACGAACCCTCAGTTCTGTGATCACAGACGACTTGGCGACTGCAATCGACACTAAAATTCACGAGGACCGAAGATTCGTGATAACCACTCTATCAATGGATTTTCCTCAAGTGTGAATGCTTGGTTGTCAGAGCAGGCGGCAAACTTTTATGCAGAGGGATTTCAGAACTTAGTTTTAAGGTATGACAAGTGCCTAAATAAACAAGGCAACTATGTAGAAAAATAGAGGAAGGCACGTAAAACCTAAAAATAAATGTGGTTTCAAAATAAAATGTTCGGTTAATTTCAACAACAAACAAGTAGTTCCGTGAAGAACTATACAGCCTATTTTCATATATCCTACTTATGTTAATTGCCACTATCAACATACAAAATTTCAGTTTGATTGCTGTAATAGATTCGTAGATATTGAGAACCGACTATATATTTCGAATGATCGCCATGTTGGATTTTATATATGTAGGTACTAAAGTTATGTACTGTTACAAGAAGATTATTGTGTACGTGTAGCATTCAAACTTCAATCGCATGATTAGGACACAAGAAGTAAAAACGAGATTTTAAAATTTCGCACAGCTGCCATCTTGTGGTTATGGAAACAATTGAAATAAATTAGATGCCAGTGAATTAACATTCGTATAAGGATTTACTGTACCAAGTTTCACTGAACTCGGATGGTTAAATTGTGAGAAACGTTCATGTGAATATTTATACTTCGCGTCGCCGCCATGTTGGATTTGTGATCACCAGGTTATTTAAAGTCCATAGGCGAACTTAAGTTCATAGCCCCTATGAACATAAAAACATCCAGTTTGATTGCTATAATAGATTCGTAGATATTCAGAGTCGTCTAAATATTTCGGATGGTCGCCATGTTGGATTGTTAAATGTATAAGCCATAGAGTCATGTACCATTAAAGGAAAATTATTGCGTAGGTTTATTATTCAAACTTTCACTTCGCATGATTACGACACAAGAAATAAGAACTTAATTTTCGAAATTCACACTGCCGCCATCTTGACGTTATGTAAACAATTGAACTAAATTAGATACCAGTGTATTACAATGTGTATAAATATTTCCTGTACCAGATTTCATTGAGTTTGGAACATTAAATCGCGAGAAAGGGCTATTTAAAATTTTCAAATTCGCTTGGCAGCCATGTTCCTATTGTAGTGAACCGGTTTTTGAAAGTCTTATAGATGAACTTCCAGCAGTGCCCTTTATCTCCGTACAAAATTTCAGGGTGATACCACTAATAGTTTCAGAGATATAGAATGCCGGTGAAATATTTCGCATATCCGCCATCTTGTGGTTATGTAAACCATTGAACCAAGTTAGATGTCGGTGCATTACAATGTGTATAAACATATGCTGTTCCAAGTTATATTGCGTTTGGTTGGTTAAATCTCGAGAAACGTCTATTTAAAAGTCGCAAATTCGCGTGGCCGCCATGTTGGTTTTGTAGTTACCAGTTTTTCAAAAGTCACATAGGTGAACTTTTAGTAGTTCCCTTTATCACCGTAATAAATTCCAGGGTGATATCGGGAATAGTTTCGGAGATATTGAATGGCGGTGAAATATTTCGCACAGCCGCCACTTTGGATTGGTGAGACGTAACAAAATTTGAAGGGCACGGTTGGGGTCGCCCGGAATAGTGCTATGAACTTACCGAGTTTCATTGAAATCGCTCCAGCCATTTAGATTTTATTAGGGGCACACACACACACACCTCACACACACACGCACGCACGCACGCGGACAAAAGGTGATCTTATAAGCCTATTTTTTCAAAATTGAAAATAGACTAAAAAAGGCCCTTACTTAAAAAACAGCCCTCGTATGTATGTATGTATGTATGTAGGTAGAATTTGTGATAACCTGTGTTATTGTGGTGTCTGTAGTAGTGTGTGTGATTGTAATGCAGGTGAGGATTGGTAAGGAAGCAGCCGTGGCCTTAAGTTAGGAACCTCTCCCTAAGACCGCACTTTCTGTTATCTTCAATTTTGTGCATTTCTGCCCACCTTTTATTATTATTCCTAGTGTACTTTTTATCAGGGCAGGGCTTGCGAAGAGGTACGAGGGAAAAACATAAAAAGGACAAGGAACTGATGAGACTGGGAAGTCAAAATTAGCTATTAATACTTAGCGTATGGCTTTTAGTGCTCGGAGTGTCCGAGGACATAATTGGCTCGCTAGAGGCTATAGCTACTTCAAGTGGACACCCATGGGGCCAGCTACAAGTTCCGTTCAATTTCAAGTAGTTCCAACTTTCGCTACCAGATGTCACCGACACCTAGTGGTGAACGTTGGAACTTGGATAGAGAGTTCCAACGAAATCTAACCTAGAAATTTAGCTTCACACAAGTTTAGTCAGTGGAAGGATCTTTTACATGACATAAATCTATGACATGAGACCGCCGGCTTTACTTCCCCTCCGAAGGAAGGCATACTGAAGGATTTTAATACTCTTTAAAAAATCTGACGACATCGGCCGGGTTTGAACCCGCTATCTTGGGAACAGCAGTCTAGCATCCTACCAACTACGCCACTGAAGCCGCTAGTCTCTGGCTATAGCATTGAAGAAGAGCCAAGGATTGGATTGTCTATTTATTCAAATGGAATTGAACCCTTGAGGCCCGGGGTGTGATTAATCATTTATAGTAAAAGTGTTCGGACCTCTAGTGTGCAATTCCCAATATTCCTATGGAGAAAACCAGTAATAGAACAAATCATCCATTACTGCGGCTTCGGTGGCGTAGTTGGTAGCATGCAAAACTGCTGTGCCCAAGATAGCGGGTTCAAACCCGGCCGAAGACGTTGGATTTTTTAAAAGAGTTAAAAATCCTTCAGCAAGCCTTCCTTCGGAGGGGAAGTAAAGTCGGCGGTCCCATGTCATAGATTTATGGCATGTAAAAACTCCTTTCACAGACTAAACTTGTGTAAAGCTAAATTGTTAGGTTAGATTTCGTCAGAACGCTCTATAAAGTTCCAACGTTCACCACTAGGTATCATTGATATCTGGTGACGAAAGTTGGAACTACTTGAAATTGAACGGAACTTGTAGCTCACCCTAATAAGGGTATCCTCTGGAAGCAGCTATAATAATAATAATATCGTATGGCCTCGGATGCTGGGTGCAAGCTTTGTAATTTGACACCCAGAGGGTAGCTTGCATGTCGAATTTCGTTGTTCCTTGAATCACTATAAAAGTCAAGGAGGTTAGATATCTCAGCCCCTTGAACACTATAGCGCTTTCTAGTAGAGAAATGAGGAACTTTGTGTTCGCGGAAACTCCAGAGATTAATTTTGCCATTATGAACTCTGCCTACAGAATTCAAATGGGTCCTTGGACATGCCAACATCGTGTGACATGCATGTCGTATTTTTGGAAGCAGCTACAGACTCAGGCGAGCCGAACATGTCCTCGGACACTCCCGGCACTAAAAGCCATATGATAAATAAACCGCTTATAGTTGAGTAACAATGTAGCGTTATTGTAATTTACCACACATTTACACGAGCCCGGCTTTCCGTCTCATGTTCAGTTACTTATTCATCTTGCGATACATGATGGGTGGGAGTTGACAGGAAACATGGCAAAAACCATAGTTTGTTAATTTAGTGATGACTTCATGGTTTCATGCGGTTTTAAAATCACACTTTCGTACACCCGTATATATTTTCAGATTTGATTCAATAATTTCCTCATTTCGATGTTAAATTTACAGTTTAGAACCTAAATGAACGTAGTGAATTCAAAAAGATGGTATATTGGCTTTCACGGCCAGTGAATTAGAACTCGGCAATTCTTCTAGGTTTGTGCCGTGTTTTGTGTGGGGTTTTGCCTAGGACACCAAGCTGGATCATCATTGGCACATTTCGCTATTTCTGTGGGGGTACGGGTGGGGACACCAAGAACCAGCTGATGAGCCAGCTTGGTGTCCTAGGCGAAACCCCACACAAAACACGGCACAAACCTAGAAGAATTGCCGAATAGTGAATTCATATTATTAATATTGACCTCACCAGTATTTCCTATATAGTTCATACCTGGGCCTCGGGTTATGTAAATCTGTACAAAAAAAGGGCTTATGCACTCACGGGTTGAAAAGCTTCGACTTGTCATTAAATTAACAAATATTCTAGTCTAGCAAATGTTTTGAACCTTAAACAGGTTCTTCTCCAGCTAGCTACTTTTTCCGAAAAGATGACAGGGAAGACACCACGAGGAAGACCCCGAAAGAGATGGATGGAAAATCTGGGGGTGCATAGAGAAGAGGGGAAGAAAACCTGAAGATGTATTTAAAAAAGGAGAGGAGACAGACAACAATGGAGGTCTTTAATTCACAACCCGACCCTGGAGCTGGAAACGCGAAATGAAGATGACAAACATATTTAATGCATTAAGCCGTGAAAAGTATAAAGGCAATTTCGGAAAACTGTGGTCGTTTCCAATTATTTGCAAACCTCTGTGCTAGGAAAATGAAACCTCTACTAGCTGCAGTTCTGCCAAGAAATTTAATTCTGGTCCGAGGGTTAGAACAGGGTACTCTCAGCCTTGCAAGACAAACTGAGAAGGGATGAGTTCAATTCCCACCTATGCTGTGGTTTCTCGAATATACTCCAGACAAATCCTAGGATGGTTCCTAACCTAAGGCTATGGTTAAAGCCCTGCGCGGATAAACAAAAGTTATCCGCACCGCCCCGTATCCGCATGTTTCTTATCTGAATCTGTTGTTGTTACTTATGGCTAGCCCGGATTCCAATCCTTCAGCTTTCTTGCGTACCAATAGAGTTGTGTGAGGTTTCCTGAAGTTCTAGCAATCACATCAAGTTTGTTGCAATGTAGCAGGTGCCCCTTATCCATTTTACTTCCAGGTTTGTGACAAAATGTGCATTTTTCAGATCTCAGGATATTGATTCGTTTCAGATGAGCTGCAAGGCAGTCATGGCCAGCATTAAGTCTGAAGAAGGTTACAGCTTCTATTCTTGGTGTTAATTTATATTGATCCCATTTAATATCAATGTCCTTCCATAATTTGGTTTCTGCTGTTTTCTCTGCCATTTCTTCATACCTGTTTTTGATAGTATTTCTTATCTGAATCTACTGGCATTACAATAATATTTTAATCTACTATATAAAGCTCAAATACCACTGACAGACTGACTCATTCATTCATCATGAAATCGCAGAAACCACCGAACGGATTGGAATTAAATTTTTGGTATCCAGCTTCCTCAAGGGCCGAAAACACCCACTAAGAAAGGATTTTTGGATATTCAGGTTCTAAAGGGGTGTTAAGGGGGTAGACCTGCATTTCATTGAATAGCAATATCTCCCGATTGGTTTCATTGGGGGATGTGATACTCGGCATATAAACTCAGCACAAAAAATAAGAAGACACGTGTCTGAGGGTTTTTCGATGTGGTGTATATTATGAGGTGAAAGGGGTGAAAAGTGGGGGTTGAAGGATTCCTAACGGAGCGTGTATCCCTTAAACGACATAGGCCAGGAGTTTGGAACTCAGCGGGAAAAAATCAGCATAAAAAATAAGTAAATAGGTGTCTGACCGTTTTTTCATAAATCCAATTTAAGGGGCCCATGGGGAGGGGTGAAATTATGGGGGGGGGGACGTAATATGTCTGAGTGTAAAATTATACATGGCCTATGTTGTAGACAATAACACATTACATCTTTTTTGTCTCTTGCTATTTCATCATACGAAGAATACTTATGCCCGAGTGCACCAACGTCGGTAAAGAGAATACTGCAGTAAACTTCCTAGTTTACCGGGGTAAAGTCGTATTTCTGTTGCACAAAGCTCGGTTTAGAGTTTTACCGCGGTAAAATGTTTACCGCCCGTGAGGGAGCGGTTATCTAAGAAAACCGTGGTAAAGTTTTATTTATTTGTATTCTGTGGTAAAGATTCCAAAATGGAGCTTAACAACTACAGGTTATATCTCGAGTATCTTACTCGATTTGATAGGAATGAAGGGAGGGTTATAGAAGAGAGGCGAGATTTATTCGAAGAACTAAGCGATGCTTCATTCCAGAGAAGATTTTGATTGTGGAAAGAGACAGTATAAGTTATATTTTGGATATAATTGGTGAACAATTGGAATTCCCTACTGGGAGAAACTATCCGATATCGCCTAGAAATCGTCTTCTTATAGCACTGCGGTTCTATGCAACTGGGACATTTCAGGGAGTGATCGGTGACGTGTGTGATGTTGACAGAACAACAGCATGCCGCATAATACACAAGGTTTCTAATGTAGTTGCCTCGTTATCGCCACAGTTTATTAAACTACCACTTCCCAATGGGAACAAAGAAAGGTTATGGAAGGCTTCCACAGAATAGCTGGGTTCCCTGGTGTATTGGGTGCGCTGGACTGCACTCATGTGAGAATACAGTCTCCCGGAGGTGAAAATGGGGAGGTATTTAGAAACAGGAAAGGCTATTTCTCTCTAAACGTGCTAACTGTGAGCGATTCGAACCTCATGATAAGAGATATAGTAGCCAGATGGCCAGGTTCGGCTCACGATAGCATCATATTTCACGAATCTCGGCTGATAGCACGTCTCGAAACGAGAGAAATAGCTAATGGTTATATTTTGGGTGATGGAGGTTACACATGTAAATCCTTCCTCCTTACACCTATTCAAAATCCCACCTCCGCAGCAAAACGACGGCATAACAGCGCTCATATTGCCACAAGAAATGGGTGTCGAGAGGCAATATGGTGTATGGAAAAGAAGGTTCCCTTCCATGTCTTTAGGATTTCGATGCAACATACAAAACATGTCAAACATTATTGTTGCCACAGCTGTGCTTCACAACATTGCCATTGCAGCCCAAGAAATAGAGCCTCCTGATGGCCCTGAAATTAATCATGAATTACTCCAAGTAGAGGAAGAAGAAGGCAATTTACAAATTCCTGCTGTGCATCTGGATCTCAGGAATGATGATAATCCAGGACAAGTTACCAGACGTACTGTAATTAACATTTTACTTAAGATAATTATTGTCACGCCATCCGTCTTTTTATTTTCTATTATCGATTTATATTTTTCAGCCAAATCCAGCAACAAGAAATTTTCATGAGGGCTGAAATTGGGAGCTCTAGTACGTTTCATCATTTTATTTTCCATTGTTTTGCACAGCTGATTACTCGCATTGAGACAAAATGTAAACAGTATGGCAGACAAGTGACTGTCGAAACGATCACTGCCATCTGCTGGCCATCTGGATAAACTGAAGACAAGTGACTATCGAAATTAACGAATTTCTTCCGAGGGGAATAATCGCGAGAAAAGCAAGCGTCAAGAAACCTCGGTAACGAAACCGAGCGATAGTAATGGTGCACTGCTTTTACGACAATACCACGGTAAAAGTTTTACCACGGTTTCGTAAAGACTGATGAATACCGAGGTTGGTGCACTCGGCCATTAGGGAGTTATTAATGATTTTGTACTTTTTGGCCGGAATTTTCTAAGTCCCAGGAATTACATAAAAATTGATTCGAATGAAATTTCAAAAAATAGTTTCTTTTAATACTTTTATTATATTTTTCACGTCTTTTAGGGTCCGAAACCAACATGATATTCTGATGTTTTTCTTCGTCCCATGCATTTTTGGTTTCAGGTGATAGAATTATTTTCCACTAGGACCCATGCTTATCTATCTATATAACTAATGTTATAACGGGATTCCAAATGCTATTGCGGGTCATGTTATTGGTCATCAAATCTATTATATAAAGCTCAAATACCCCTCATTCATTCATCACGAAATCTCAGAAACCACCGAAC
Source organism: Meconema thalassinum (assembly GCA_946902985.2). Lineage (NCBI taxonomy): Eukaryota > Metazoa > Arthropoda > Insecta > Orthoptera > Tettigoniidae > Meconema > Meconema thalassinum. The sequence continues at coordinate 201,501,968 of OX336395.1, forward strand.
GGATTGGAATGAAATTTGGTATGCAGCTTCCTCAAGGGCCGCAAACGCCCACTAAGAAACTATTTTTGGATATTCAGGTTCTAAAGGGGTGTTAAGGGGGTAGACCTGCATTTTCCGATTGGTTTCATTGGGGGATGTGATACTCGGCATATAAATCATCATTAAAAATAAGAAGACACGTGTCTGAGGGTTTTTCGATGTGGTGTATATTATGAGGAGCAAGGGGTGAAAAGTGGGGGTTGAAGGATTCCTAACGCAGCGTGTATCTCTTAAACGACATAGGCGAGGAGTTTGAAACTCAGCGGAAAAAAAATCAGCATAAAAATAAGTAATTAGGTGTTTGACCGTTTTTTTTTTCATAAATCTAATTTAAGGGGCCAATGGGGAGGGGTGTAATTCTGGGGGAAAAACAAGTAATATGTAAAATTATACATGGCCTATGTTGTAGACAATAACACATTACATCTTTTTTGTCTCTTGCTATTTCATCATACGATGAATACTTAAGGAGTTATTAATGATTTTGTACTTTTTGGCCGGAAATTTCAAAGTCCCAGGAAAGACATAAAAATTTATTCGAATGAAATTTCAAAAAATAGCTCTTTTTAATACTTTTATTATATTTTTCAAGTCTTTTAGGGTCCGAAACCAACATGATATTTTGATGTCTTTTTTCGTACCATGCATTTTTGTTTTCAGGTGACTTAAGGGGGTAGACCTGCATTTCATTGAATAGCAATATCTCCCAATTGGTTTCATTGGGGGATGTGATACTCGGCATATGACACGTGTCTGGGGGTTTTTCGATGTGGTGTATATTATGAGGTGAAAGGGGTGAAAAGTGGGGGTTGAATGATTCCTAACGGAGCGTGTATCTCTTAAACGACATAGGCGAGGAGTTTGAAACTCGGAGAAATCAATCAGCTTAAAAATAAATAAATAAATAATTAATTAAAATAAATAGGTGTTGGACCGTTTTTTCATAAATCCAATATAAGGGGCCTATGGGGAGGGGTGACATTCTGGAAGAAAAACGTCCACTAAGGAAGGATTTTTGGATGTTCACTCTCATCGACCAACCAAAACTATTAAAGTTAGAAGAATGATATTTTGGGGATTTGTTTGTTGTGTGTCGAAAACGTCCACTAAGGAGGGATTTTTGGATATTCAGGTTCTAAAGGGGTGTTAACGGGGTTAAACCTGCAATTCATTGAATAACATTATGACATGACTATGACCCGAGCGAAGCCGCGGGTACCTGCTAGTAATTAGATGAAGTATTAAACAACACATTGAGACTTTTGAGGAGAAAGTCGTCCCTTAGGCTATGTATGTCACATGCTATGTTTAACATGAATGTTATACAGCCAGAAATGCAACTCTTTACAGTTCGGACTGTTAATTATGCTTAATGACGTAGTTTGAATGAGACTAGCGTAAATCTTATCTTGCATTTGTCATGGAAAAAAAAAAAGGAAAAAATATTATATGTCATAAATAGGGCTCGGATTCGAGCATATTTGCATAATTTTTTCCTGAATAGTACTCATTGAAAGAAGCTTTTTGGTGGTGTTTTCACCTCTCTGGGACCAACAGAATTGAAATTTATCGAGCATATAATGCATAAAACCGCGGTTTTCAGAATAGAAGCATATAAATGCATATTCTTGTGGTTTTCGTCTAAATAGTTTGTTTTTCTCCGAATTCCCCCCCCCCCGAATTTGGGCCCTGACCATTCTTAAGGTTCGAAAACAGAAATAATTATTGAAAAACCTATCTGGTGTGAATAATAGAACCGCAGGTTTTTAACCTTTTGTGAGGTCGTTCTCGTCATTGAAACTTTTATTGACTGATTTAAGAAAATCATTCAAAACTGAAAACATAGAAAAAATTCTTGTTGTACAGACCCATGCAGATCTACTTCATTGACTTGCCTAATTCAACTTTTAAACTGTAACTTTTATAAGAAAACTTCTCTTATATATACTTGAAAAACTTGAATGCGAGTACATTGCAGTGTATCATACATACAATTAGAAAATAAAGCTCGTATATAAAGAAAGGTATGTCATTGGCTCTTTCGTTTCACTTTCCTTTCTATAGCTTTTAACAGTGTTTTTCGAGCATATTCTGCATATTTAACTGCATATAATGTTTTTTTTTTCTAGCATATCTATCGAGCATATAATGGGTTTTTCGAGCATATCTATCGAGCATAAAACACATGGTTTTCGAGCATATCTGGAGATTTTATCGAGCATATCGATCCGAGCCCTAGTCATAAACATCCGGGTCCTAGTAATGATATTGAACAAGATTGGATTGTATTCTAAAAACCATCCGCAAATTTGCTCCAAACACCGCAGCATATCTGCTATCCGCACAGCCATGCAAACTATAGGGTGTCTCAAAAAATGTACTAACACTTTGACTATAAAACTATTATTTATGAACATAGAGACAAGTTTAAGGGCTTCAACAATAGAGAAGACATGTGGTTATGACTCATGTTCGCAAATGTTCAAATTGATGACCGTCAGTGTCCAGACAAAGCTGATAACGCGAAGCAATGGATTCACAAACGTTATGAGAAAGTTCATTTGAAATTTCGTGACATTGTCTTTCAATTTCCAATTTCGTGTTGGAATGTAGGATTTCCAGCCCAGACGCTTCATGACGCGACGGACACTATCTTTTGTGATGTGTTTCTCTCGAGCCGTTTGTCGTAGTGATTTCGGTGGGGAACTAATGGATTTTCAACATTTCCCACAGGGTTGAAACCTTAGCGATATCACTTAAGACGTTAAATATGGAGCAAGATTTGAGTTATTGTTTATCTCAACATGCTAAGTTGTTTAAAAAATGCATTGCTAAAAGGAAATGTACAATGGGCTTCCTGCACCTGCTCTCATTTTCTAGGACTGGTGGATGTCCGTGCTCGTCCAGAACGTTTCTTGTTGACGTTGTGAACGGTTCCAACTGCTTCAAATTTATCTCTGAAGCGAGCAATGTCCAGTACGTTGGTGGCGGTTTGTCGAACTCCTGGACACTGACGGTGATCAATTTGAACATTTGCGAACATGAGTCTTTAATTACAGGTCTCTTCTATAATTGAAGGGCGGAAATTTTATTATTCTTTCAAAGCCCTTAAACTTGTCTCTATGTTCATAAATAATAATTTTATAGTAATTCAAAGTGTTAGTACATTATTTTGAGACACCCTGTAAATCCGCATGGCGAAAATATTTGTGGATATCCACGGATATCCGCATCCGCGCAGGTCTTTAGCTATTGTCACCCCGTTCCAAACCCCAGTCTTCATTACAAATACACCACAACAGCAATCACAGTGACAGAGGTTGTCCAATAATACACTCAAGAACGTGGGGTTACAACATGTCATGAAGTCGTAAAGCCCACTCCCTAAATAAATAAACAACAGCAATGCTACAGCTCACTATCTACCACCAAGTTTGAAACACAGAATGGCAAGGCGAGGAGGACTACGGTAACCAAAACAAACAGGGATACTCGCTGTATATTGGAAGGTACACAAGATCGCTCTTTATCTTATCTCCAGTATAAACATGATAGCATTACACAAGATTAAACATATGCAGAGAAGAGTTTTGATACGGAGCACCTCTTTTGGCAAAGATTTAAACCAGAATCAGTACATGATTTGGACATACTGTCGGGGAAAAGAAGTATAGAAACTCAAGTTTAGATGGCATATTGGCTTTTACGGCCAGTGAATTAAAACTCAGCAATTTTTCTAGTCTTGTGCCATGTCTTGTGTGGGGTTTCGCCTAGGACACCAAGCCGGCTATCAGCAGGTTCTTGGTGTCCCCACCCGGACCCCCACAGGAGTAGCCCCCTGATGAGCCAGCTTGGTGTCCTAGGCGAAACCCCACACAAGACACGGCACAAACCAAGAAAAATTGCTGAGTTTTAATTCACTGGCCGTGAAAGCCAATATACAACCTTTTGGAAGCCTTCATAGGGAGGTTATGGCTGCTTCAGCTTTTAGTTCTGGCAGTAAAGAGGCACAGGTTTCATAAAAAGGGAGGTAGTGAGCAGTTCGCTACTCCTGTGGGGGTCCGGGCGTGGACGCCAAGAAGCCGCTGATTAGCCAGCTTGGTGTCCTCGGGGAAACCCCACACAAGACACTGAACAAATCTAGAAAAATTGCCGAGTTTCAAGTTTAGATGCTAATAAAAACTTTAAATAAAAACAAGCTACCTCAAAATTTCCTTATTTTATTCTGCATTTAACTACACACATCAAAAAACGTTTTGCATATTGCTGGTCAAGAGTCGTAGTGGTCTCAAACCCATTAGTCGTTTTTGCTTGCGTGCATATCGGCTTTGTACACTCGTCTGTGTGCGAGTGCGGAAACGACCCGGTGAACATATGCACGACCAATACATCCGAGGCAGATACCAACAGGGGGAAAAAAAAAGAAGGAATCTTTTTGTTTTATGTGACCATGCATCTTGTGATTATCAGCCATGGGACCTCCTTTTTACGTGGAATCCGAATCACAGGACATGGTATTTCACTTCGAAAATCTTGCATGCATTACCAACAGGGAACATGTATCTACTGTATAATGTTAAGTAGTGGAATTGAAATATTGAATTGAAAAGTGGGAAAGTGGAATTAAAGATTTAAGTCATCTACGGATTGACAGGGAATTTAGCTATTATCATCTTCCTCCTTCCCCAAAACCTCTTCATTCTGACTGCCCTATCCTCATCAGATATAACATATTGTTTTCATTGATTACATTTTAGTGTAAGTCTTTTAGTCTTTTCTTCAGAATCCTCTCTATTTGCATTTTGTTGCATTGTAATCATCTAAATCATTTTGAACTTCTTTGAATAAATTTTTGTTTTCCTTTTCCAAAAGTAGTTAAATAGTTGTTTTAATAGTTTATTGTCATGTAATCTTGATAATTGACAGGAAAAGGCAATTCTCATTTTACTCATCGTGTCTATTATTGAATCACTTTCTCGGTAGACAACTACATTAGGCAACAATCTCCATTGTCCATCCACCTGGTGTTTTTTATTAATGATTGTTCTGATTATCCTTCTGTCACCCTTCTGCAGTTGATCTGTCGATTTAGCGTTTAATTTAAATAGTGTTTCACAAGCGTAAGTCGCTTCAGGTTTAACGACGGAACAGTAATGTTGAAATTTACCATTTTTCAAAAGAGATTTCTTCTTGTATGTTGGCCAAGTAATTTGTTGTGCTTTTTTAATTTAAACGTTCTACTTTCTATTGACGATTATTCATTGGAGTTCCAAGGGAGAATTTCACCTAGATATTTAAATGGTTGGTGCTGCAGTAGAAATTGTTGGAAAAACAAGCACCAAAGTAAGGGAGAAAGAGACCCCCTGGTGGAACGATGCTGTTCAGAAAGCTATAAAAGAAAGAAATATAGCTAGGAAAGAACGGGACAAAGAAAACCAGAAGGATACAAACAAAAATGAAATCAGACTGGAACAATTGAAACAGAAATACAGAGATCTTAAACTGAAAGCGAAGAGATTAATACAATTGGAAAAAGAAAATAGTTGGACAGAATTCACTAAGAAACTAGAAGAGGACAGCAGAAACAATAACAAGCTCTTGTACAGAATTTTGAAAAACAAAAGAAACCCGTATGTCCCAATAAAAGCATTAGAAATTGAAGATGGAAACATTGTATGGAAAGAGGAAGATGTAAGAAGGGAAATGAAGAAATATTTTCTCCAGCTATATAATGGTAAGGATGTAATGGAGGAGGAATGCAACACTCCAGAAAATCAGAGCAGCAGTACGGAATATGAGCCTCCTCTGACTTGGTCAGAGGTTGAAACCGCTTTGAACAGCATGAGTAGAGGCAAGTCACCTGGCATAGACCAAATGAGTGTAGAAATGATAAAGGCTGCAGGAATCCATGGACTTCATTGGTTGTTCAGAGTTATGAATGCTATCTGGAAGGAAGAAAAAATCCCAGATGATTGGACAAAGGGTATTATAGTCCCTCTCTTCAAAAAGGGAAGTAGACGTCATTGTGGCAACTACAGAGGAATCACCCTTTTATCACATGGACTTAAGCTAATGGAGAAGATTATTGCTAAACGGATAAGGAACATCCTTGAACCCCAGTTAGAAGAAGAGCAATATGGATTTAGAGGCAACAGAGCAACCACCGACCTCATATTTGCAGTAAGGATGATCATGGAAAAATACTGGGAGAAAGGAAGGGATATCATCTTTGTCTTCTTAGATATAGAAAAAGCCTATGATAGCTTGCCTAGAGAAAAGATATGGGAATGTCTATCAAACAGAAATATCCCACAAACTCTTATCAGGAAAGTGAAAATGCTGTACAGTTATTGCCAGAGCTGTGTGCAAATAGGAGATGGGTATTCAGATTGGTTTGCCACAACTAAGGGAGTGCAACAAGGCAGTGCGTTGTCACCACTGCTATTTATCTCTGTGATGGATGAAATTATGAAAAGGGTAAAACAGAATTCTGGAAATGATTTCAAGGCATTTGCTTTTGCAGATGATGTAGTGGTATGGGGTTGCACAGAAAATGAAGTACAGCAGAATCTAAATGCTTGGAACCACCAATTTAAGGAGTTTGGGCTCAAAATCAGTCATACAAAGACAGTAGCAATGGCAGTCAGCAGACAGAGGTTGCATACAAGCATTGAGCTGGATGGAGCGAAATTAGAACAAGTCGATTATTTCCAATACCTCGGTAGCATTATGACTGAAGATAACAGATGTTCTGCTGAAGTCACCAACAGAATCCAAAAAGGAGCTCAGTTTTATCACCAGGTCAGGAACCTCCTTTGGGACCAACAAATTCCTTTAACATCCAAGAAAATGATGTATCAGGCCTACTTCTTACCTATAATGACGTATGGACTTGAAACTTGTACTATCAACAGAAGAGATAGTAGCAGACTTCAGGTTACAGAAATGAAGTTCCTGAGAACAATGCTTCAGAAGACCAGAAGAGACAAGATCCGAAATGTGAAGATTCGCGCAGAGATTCAAGTGAAACCACTTCATGAAGCAATAGCAACATCAAGGTTGAAAAGGTTTGGTCATGTGAAGAGGATGAATCCAAGCAGAACGTCAAGAGTATGGCTTGAGCAAGATGTGGAGGGCAAGAGACCAAGAGGCAGACCACGGACACGCTGGATCTCCCAAATAAAAGAAGACCTGCAGGGGAGAGGTGTCGATTGGCACCAGGTAGAGGAGGAGGAAATATACCTGAATAGACATACATGGAGAGCGCTCTTATACCGCACCCGGGAAGCTGGAGATGGATAATGATAATGAATGAATTTAAATTTACTTACAATTTTAATTTGTTTATATTAAATTTGAAGACAAGAAAGAGATTTCTATTAGGACTGAACTACGACACAATCAAACAGTAATTCAACAGAGTGCTTGTATGCTTCGTAATGCCCAAGACTAACAACTAAAAAAGACATTGATGAAAATGAAAGAAAGGAACTAAAAATTTTAAGAAAAATTCTCGGACCAAAAAAGTGTGCTGACACATACTGATTACGTAGTAACAAAGAAGTATATATATATAAAAAAGGCGAATCTCAGATACCGTACGAAAACGAAGGGTTAAATTCTTTGGACATGTCTCAAGAATGCTTGACGACAGACTCGCTAAGAACATTTTTAACCACTTCAGCAAGCCCAATAGAAAAGGTAACTCTTATGAAAAATGGTTTGCTAACACCAAGAAAACCAGATAGAAACGGAGTTGGGTGAAGACTAGTTTGGTTTCAGGAGAAATATAGCAACAAGGGAAGCTGTACTAAGTCTTAGGCTGATTTTGGAAGGTAGAATAAGGAAAGAAAAGAGAACGTTCGTGGCATTTGTAGACTTAGAAAAGGCTTTTGATAACGTTGATTAGACTAAATTATTTGACATTTTGAAAACTATTGGAATAAAGTACAGGGATAGGAGGGTGATCTACAATCTGTACAGAAACCAGAAAGCAGTCATGCGAGCTGAAGGACATGAGAGAGAACCTGGTATTCAGAAAGGTATAAGGCAAGGCTGCAACTTGATCACCCATACTTTTCAATCTTTACATTGAACAAGCAATGAAGGAAATTGTAGAAAAATTTAAAGTGGGAGTGAAGATCCAAGGAGAAATAATTTCAACTCAGAGATTTGCCGATGACATAGTCGACACGCCTGAGGATTTGAATAAGTTTTTGAATGGTATAGACTCAGTCTTGAGGAAAGAATTCATGGTGAAAATTAATAAATGTAAAACAAAAATATTGGAATGCAGCCGAAATAAATAAGAATCCTCTATGGACATCAAATTAGCAGGTGAAAAACTAAAGGAAGTAGAAGACTTCTGTTACTTAGGAAGCAAAATAACCAGTGATGGACGAAGCAAAGAGGATATAAAAAGTAGGTTAGGTCAGGCAAGGAAAGCATTTCTATAGAAAAAGAATCTGTTGACATCGAATATAGATTTAGGTGTTAGGAAGTCATTTTTGAAGGCCTTTGTCTGGAGCGTGGCACTCTATGGAAGTGAAACTTGGACTATTGGTGCAGCAGAAAAGAGAAGAATTGAAGTGTTTGAAATGTAGTGTTACAGGAGAATGATGATCAGATGGATAGATAGGGTTACAAACGAAGAGGTATTAAGACTAGTGGGAGAGGAGAGATGTTTCTGACGACTGCTAATGAAGAGAAGAGATAGGTTGGTAGGACACATACTAAGACACCCAGGAATAGCAAGCTTAGATATGGAAGGAAGAGTCGAGGACAAGAACTGTAGGGGTAGACCAAGGTTAGAATATGTTAAACAGATTGTCTTGGACGTAGGGTGTGGTAGCTATGTAGAGATGAAACTATTAGCTCAGGACAGGGAGGCATGGAGGGCTGCATCAAACCAGTCAAGAGACTGAATACTCAACAACACCAAGAAGGATCTACAAGAAACGAACATCCGCAACAGAACCACTTTCAGAAATAGGATACTCATTTGAGGGGTTTCAAGAGCCAGAAACAGCGACCAGGAAGAAACTACATTGGACAGCTGAAAAGAAAGAAGCTATGAGCAAGAACATGAAAGAATACTGGCGCCAAAGAAAACTGAAATCGTGAGTTATTTACGTGGTCCTTTTTGGCCAAAATCGATTACGATGATTATTTTTTTTGTGCCCATGCATCACCTCTATAACAGGCAAAGGACCCAAAATCAGTAGGTAATCAGAAAAAGCACAACTTACCGTACTTTCCAACGAGTCTTCTTGCTGCAAGCTATCTTCTCCTTTCTCACTGTGTATTGAATCTCCATCGAGCGAGCCATAACTCCCACTGCTGTCACGATTACTGTTGCCTGAATATTTCTGTAACCACTGGAAGTCTGGAGGGGGACCACGGCGCTTGGTGAACACTAAAACATATGAAGTAGCATAGATCACAATTCCTTACACTACAAATTCCCCATAGGCACAAGATGGCGGGATCCATGACATAATGGACAACACTAAACGATGTACACATATTAAATTCTAAGGAGTCATTTGCAAACAAGCCTAACCTGGGGCTTATGACCCGGACCCCCTTGTTTGTTGCACATGATGATGTTGATAATTGTTTTAAGGGACCTAACATCTAGGTTATCGGCCCCTAATGATCTGGGTGATAGCGAAAATGACAATGAAATGAAAACCAGAACGAAAGTTAAGTGAGACGGAAAATACTTACAAACAGGAACTCAGATTGAAACAACTCACAAAATGTTCTTACAATAGGGAATTTAGAACGAAAAGATTCACAAAAGGAATAGATTGAGAAAAAATGCACAAAATGCAGGCTAGGCTCAAAATACGTACAAAATGCAATGTAGAGTCGAAATACTTACAAAATGCAATTGAAATTCAAAATACTTACAAAATGCAATTGAGGTGCAAAATACTTACAAAATGTAATTGAAATTGAAAATACACAATGCAATTCAGATTGAAAGATCCCATTTCCGATCCAAAATATTCACAAAGTGTAATTGAAATTCAAAATACTTACAAAATGCAATTGAAATTGAAAATGCTTACAAAATGCACGGTAGATTCAAACTACTCATTTGGATTGACAATACTTACAAAATGCAATTTAGATTGAAAATACTTAACAAAATGTAATTTAGATTCAAAATACTTGCAAAATGCCATTGAGAATCAAAATACTTGCAAAATGCCATTGAGAATCAAAATACTTGCAAAATGCCATTGAGAATCAAAATACTTGCAAAATGCCCACCACACAAAATGCAATTTAGATTTAAAATTCTTGCAAAATATGGTTTTGGTAGAAAATACTTACAAAATGCAATTGAAATTCAAAAAACTCACTAAAATGCCCTGCACCTACATTGAAAGACTTACTAAAAAGCAATTTGTCAATCTTTACAAAATGCAATTGAGGTTGAAAACAATCGCAAAATGCAATTTAGATAGAAAAAACGTACAAAATGAAACATAGATTAAATACCTACAAAATGTAGTGTAGATGCAAAAAAAAAAAGCTAAAGGGAATTTAGATAAACGGGGAGCCAATTAACAAAACAATGCAGGAATCTTAAAGAGAAAAGGAAATATAATGAAAAGAAAACAAGAGGTCTGACCCCTCGAAGAAGGAGGGATATCAATTATTACCACTGCCATAATGGTCAATGTTTACGCATTTCAGGAAAGATGAGACAAGGGCCAATTGAGGCGGGAAAGTGAAAGACTCCCTAGTCCTCGGATATCGTCGGATACCGTTGGGGACGGAAGAGATACAAAGTTGCCCAAGGAAGGGCGATAAGAAAGAAGACGGAAAGGAGCCGGCACAAGTAAGTGGAAGCAATGCCGGACTCAGTTGGGGTCCCGTGGTCGCCAACCCACGTCCCACAAGATGTGAGCCCCTGGGGGAGTTTGTTGTACAAGCAGTAGTTTTTGGACAGACAGTGGTCTAACAGTTAATTCCAGAACTTTTCAAGACACAAAGCCGAAATTTTTAGAAGTAATTTCTTCTGATATAGAACACATCAGTTTTTCTAAATTCATTTAAGTTTAATTTTTACAAACGGAAGTAATCAAGAAAATGCTATTCAAATTATGCCATCTCTAAAATATTACTGATAAATCAAAAATATATTGATTTCCTGCAGTGAGAGCCTTCCCTATACAAAGGGGTCTCGCTGTCGCCGTGTTACGGCCAGGGCCAGTGTGTAACTGCCTGTCGAGGAAGACATTGGCGCCAGCAGTAGCGTAGCGCCCAACTATACTCTGATTTACAAAAGATGAACGGTGAAAGTTGTCATCCACTTGAAGGGTGAGGTGAAGAGTGGAGACGAGAAGGGTAACGGTCTCCATGGCAGAGGGGTAACGGTCTCCATGGCTACAGCAAACAGTGTTGCAATGTATGCAGACACAGCAGTGAGCACATGGTTTGACTGAGTGTTCTACTGTGCCTTCATTCGTCACGGTCATTAGACCGCCAGGCAGGGGGGAGCTAACTTCCCCAGTATTTGTGTCTTCCTGCAAGCTTCTTGGAATGTTATGAGTAGGGCTCAGATTTTTAGGTGCTAAAAATCGGGAAAATATTTTATTTTTTATGTATTAAAAATACCTAAATTATGTGTCAAAAAAGTATAAAATATTTAATTATAATTTAGTTTATTAATGTGAATATATACAATATGCAGTACCCACGAATGCAATTTATGCTATGCCTCACTGACTACTGAAGAATTACAATACCCAACGAGATACATATTCAGGTTGTCCATCACGAATAACTAACGATTATCGCGAAACACTTCTTCTGAAGGTGCGAAACTGCGGCGATATGTTTCTTGCCCTTGAGGTGTTGTGTAACTTGAGATCGCTGTTCAGCCTTGATTGTTTTCCCACATGGTTGGCAGAACAGAACGCCCTTATCAAAGTAACATTATCTTTAAATTCTGTAACATACTGCAGACGATAACTTGTAGTTGTTTTTACTTGAGGCATCGTAGAACTGCCTTACACTTCACAGTGCCAGTGAGTGACACTTGTTCTAGGTAGCTGGGGGGGGGGGGTGTCACTAGCACATGGTGCAATATGGCCTATGGACAAGGAAATCCCCGACTTCCACAGAGAGTGGCACGGGGCGACAAGTTAAGAATAACACAGTTACAAGATGGCATACGCTCTGCATGAAGATTAGATAGCTCACAGGTTGAAGTAACACATAAGAAAAATGCAATAAAGTGAAAGATCTAACATACTGATTTATAAAAATGTAAATATTAAGTATTTTTATGTGCCAATAAGCGAAAGAGAGGAATTTATGTATTTACAGAAAAAATTCTTAAAATATTTATTTACCTAAAAATCCGAGCCCTAGTTATGAGATCCACTGATCATTATTGGTAAATTAGATTATAGTACAACACATTTACACTTTTTAAACGTATTTAATAATAATCATCATTACTTTTATGAATTTCAGATTAGTTACTGGAAATGCCATCCTTCATTTTCTAAACACTCGTTGCACTAATGTACGATGTTTTGGTACTCTCGCTGTAATTCATCCTCACTGATATTTTGTATTTTGATGTGACATGGAAATATTGATGGTACTGTTGTGTCGTAATCAACATAATCACCATTTCCATATCACATCATCATTATCATTGTAGCAAGAGGATAATTACAATAAATATTCCAACCTATGCTCCACTCCGCAGAGAGCTTTTATTCTTCTCATAGAGAGACCATCTCAGGATATTTTTAAAGGGAACATTTTTTAGTCTATTTATAGGAATATACAAACACCAAATACACACATCAAAAAAAGTTTTGCATCACCTCGGTTCCAAGAGTTCCGGAACCTTTAAATACAAAGGGAATAGAGATCAACACAAACAACATTTCAGCTCGTTTTATTGCTCATGAGACCCACACATTGCATGTTGTACCATCATACAGCTAGACTTTCAGCATTTGTGGTCCAGATTGCAGTACACACCACTACCTCTAATACCCAGTAGCACGTCCTCTTGCATTGATGCATGCCTGTATTCGTCGTGGCATACTATCCACAAGTTCATCAAGACACTGTTGGTCCAAATTGTCCCACTCCTCAACGACAATTCGGCGTAAATCTCTCAGAGTGGTTGGTGGGTCAAGACGTCCATAAACAGCCCTTTTCAACATATCCCAGGCATGTTCGATAGGGTTCATGTCTGGCGAACATGCTGGCCACTGTAGTCGAGCGATGTCGTTATCTTGAAGGAACGCATTCACAAGATGTGCACGATGAGGTCGAGAATTGTCGTCCATGAAGACAAATGCCTCTCCAATATTCTGCCGATATGGTTGCACTATGGGTCGGAGGATGTCATTCAGGTATCGTAAAGCCATTTCGGAGCCTTCCATGACCACCAGTGGCGTACGTCGGCCCCACATAATGCCACCCCAAAACATCAGGGAACCACCACCTTGCTGCACTCGCTGGACAGTGTGTCTTAAGACGTTCAGCCTGACCAGGGTGCCTCCAAACACGTCTCCGACGATTGTCTGGTTGAAGGCATATGCGACACTCATCGGTGAAGAGAACGTGATGCCAATTCCGTGGGGTCCATTCAGCATGTTGTTGGGCCCATCTGTACCGCGCTGCATGGTGTCGGGGTTGCAAAGCTGGACCTCGCCATGGACGTCGGGAGTGAAGTTGCGCATCATGCAGCCTATTGCGCACAGTTTGAGTTGAAACACGACGTCCTGTGGCTGAACGAAACGCATTATTCAACATGGTGGCATTGCTGTCAGGGTTCCTCCGAGCGGCAATCCGTAAGTAGCGGTCATCCACTACAGTAGTAGCCCTTGGGCGGCCTGAGCGAGGCCTGTCATCGACAGTTCCTGTATCTCTGTACCTCCTCCATGTCCGAACAACATCGCTTTGGTTCACTCTGAGACGCCTGGAAACTTCCCTTGTTGAGAGCCCTTCTTGACACAAAGTAACAATGCGGACGCGATCGAACTGCGGTATTGACCTTCTAGGCATGGTAGAACTACAGACAACATGAGCAGCGTACCTTCGTCCTGGTGGAATGACTGGAACTGATCGGCTGTCGTACCCCCTCCGTCTAATAGGCCCTGCTCATGCATGGTTGTTTACATCTTTGAGCAGTTTTAGTGACATCTATGAACAGTCAAAGGGACTGTATCTTGGATACAATATACACAGTCAACGTCTATATGCCGGAGATCTGGGAACCGAGGTGATGCAAAACTTTTTTTGATGTGTGTATATGTCATTTTCACAAAATGATTTTATATTATCAAATTGATCCATTAACGTCATTGGACGAGCTCTACTCGTGGTGATGCATTGCTTCTTTTACGTTCGTGTATTCCTATCTCGTTTCCGTATAGCTTGCCAGAATCCTGAAATAATGAAGTAGTCATGCATTGTGCATTAACAATGGTGTTATCACAACTTGTTCGTTGGTATTGTTTAACACTTTACTTTTTTAGCTTATTAGTATTCAACATGCAGTCGAACCGGTGTCGTGATAATGATGGAGAGGCTTTGAGTGACAGGAAATGGACTGAAAGAGACAATAATCCCATTGTACAGGGTCTTTACATTTGCTTGGCAAGAACATTCTCGCTCACGCGCTCCGCCAGTGACAGCTCAGTTCCTGGCGACCGCGCGTGCGTATTTACGACAGAATACGGCGCTTAAAATCAGTATCATGCATTTTTACTCACCATGCTTACAGTAGATGCTGAAAATGTTCCCCATCCGCTGCCAAACATAATCGGCATCTCCTTATGAAGTTTCCGGTTACTTCGGTTAATTTAGCTTCAGTAAGGAAATAACGACCTTTATGTCTATTTTTATCGTTTACTGAACCTGTACGTTTGAATCTGTTAGCCAGTTGAGTTATTGTCCGATTTATAGTAATGGGTCTCCCTGGAAATGTCATTTGAAACTTTTGTCTTGTTCTAGCGTACGTTATGAACGGCACGTATTGTTCAGACCTTCGCTCAACCTTGGCCCCCGGCCCCGGCGCGAGGTCTCCAGCCGTATTTCCCGGGTATTCCCTCGCTCTTCTGTAGACGTGTGAGCTCCGAGCTAATTGGGTGTTTCAATCTTTCAGTGTTTATAAAGCTACTGTGTACCGGTACTGTATATCTTATTGTGTAGGGTTTTATTGTGATTGTGATTGTGTATAGTGCTGTAATGCCTTATGTGATATATTCGTTACGTGAACGAGTATATCTGCACAATACATACATAAAGTGCAGGAAATCGTGCGCTAGAACAAGACAAAAGTTTCGAATGACATTTCCAGGGAGACCCATTCCTATAAATCGGACAATAACTCAACTGGCTAAGAGATTCAAACGTACAGGTTCAGTAAATAATAAAAATAGACAGAAATGTTGTTATTTCCTTACTAAAGCTAAACTAACCGGAGTAACCGGATACTTCATAAGGAGATGCCGGTTATGTTTGGCAGCGGATGGGGAACATTTTCAGCATCTACTGTAAGCATGGTGAGTAAAAATGCACGATACTGATTTTAAGAGCCGTATCGTGTTTTATATATGCGCGGTCGCCGGGAACTGAGCTGTCGCTGGCGGAGCAAGAATGTCCTTGCCAAGAAAAAATAAAGACCCTGTATATCCTTTTTAACGGATACAGTGGGTAATATCTCACCCTTTGCAAGCATATATGGACCTGTTGTCTAAGCTGTGGCAGTGCAAGAAGTGGGGTGTTGCTCTTCACTTACTGGAGTGCTTTGAAGTTATCTCACCCAGCAGTCATTCTAGGACTAAAGAACGAGTAAATTACTACTTTCAGATACATGCATACAAAATGTCAGTAAAGTATCGTTATTGGTTTGTATTATATGGATATTTTTATAGTGTAAGTAATCTCAGACCACTGCCGGGTAAATAAAATCAGATTTCACAACCATGACACCATTAAATTATGACTGGAATATATTTTTCAAGGAAAAACCCAAGTTAAATATTAAATATTCTTTCAAGAAATGAATACAAAGTATGGGACCATTTTGAGGAGTTATACATTCAAGTATTTGGGAGAAATTTTGACTCCAAATGGTAACGAGAAAGCAGCCATTGAAACAAAGACTAGGAAAATGGATATGGCATTCAACACATATAAGTCCAAATCCCTCTCATATCAGGCCGAGTACAGGCATTATTGCACAGTAGTGAAGCCAGAGTGCCTCTATGCGGCAGAAACCTTCTCAAGCATGAAAACTGTTGAAATCGGAAAATTCTAAGTTCCACGAAGCTACCTGAAGATGGATACAATTTCAACTGAGGTCAAACCAAGAACTCTATGACAAGTTTGAAGGGATTTGTCAGCAAGAAAAAGAGGAGGTTGATGTTCTATGGACATATTAAATGATTGGGGGCCGAGAGATTGGCTAACAAAATTGTCAACCTCCAGGAGAAATGGAAAGTGCAACCTCCATGGCTTCAGGAAGTCCATCAGGACTTAAAAAGGGCAAACATTGGACCGGTCGATGTCTGGGACAGGACAGGATTGAGAACCAAAATTGCAGGTGTGAAGGACCCCCCCCAAAGAAAGACCCACGCTTTCAGCTGAAGAACGATTGAGAAGGAGCCACCAGCTGAAAGATCTTTGGCAGGAAGCAAAACGAGAAGGAAGAAATATCTTAAAGAAGAAAACCTGAATGGTTGTTGTGTATTTGTAGTCCATAGGTGGCTGTATCAAATAATAATATCATTTCAAAAAACTTTGCTCGTAAATACAATAGTTTCTTTACTTTTAAAAAACAATTGCTGAAGAAGGCTATAAAATGGCCGAAACTGCTATTACTTAATGTATAAGGTGCGTTCAAAAAGTAACGAGCCAGAGGCTGGAATGCGCAAACTGGTGACGACATCGGCTAACCTGGCGTGTGTAACGAGGTGTGGATCCAACCAGAGCGTGGAAGGTCACAGCCCGTCGCTGGAGGGCACGCATTCACGTCACATGACGATACAAAGCGAGCAGCAGCATGCATCAATCGTCCAACCAAGACCAAGACAGTAGGCCATTCGACATGCTTCCTGGTGTGGTTGAAGACTGTGGGGCACCCATTGGGCACACACTTTGTGCAAGTGCAGTCGTTCCTTCATGATGGTGTGCACACTTCCGACGCTCAATCCGACCATGGCGTTCACTGTCACTCGGCGGTCCTGGGTAATGAGTGCATCAACCAGCTGGACGTTGTCATCGGTAATGCAAGGGGGTGCCCCAGACCGGGCAACATCGGCTAACGACACCCGTCCTTCCCTGAAGCGCTTGTGCCACACCTTGACCCTTGCAAGGAACATGCAGTGTTCGCCGTACACTTGTGACATTCGGAGATGAATGTCCGTTCCCCCTACTCCTTTCGCTGTCAGAAACCGAACAACACCTCTTTGCTCTTCGTTTGACGCCTCCATGTCACTGTTTGCAATGCGACTGGCAGCGTTGGACGATTGATGCATGCTGCTGCTCGCTTTATATCATCACGTGACGTGCACGCGTGCCCTGTAGCGACTGGGTGTGACCTTCCACGCTCTGGTCCGAACCACACCTCGTTACACACGCCACGATAAGCCGATGCCGTCACCGGTTTGCGCATTACAGCCTCCGGCTCGTTACTTTTTGAACGTACTGTCCCCGTTTACCCGAATAGTAGGCTGTCAGATATCCGCCCCCTCAATCGGATTGCCAACAATCAATCGCACCGGCTCAGCTACATCAATGAAAATGGCACTGACAGATACTATCGAGATATGAGCACAGAAGTTAACAGGAAATTATTGTGGAACACACCAAAATAGACGGGGTTTCTACTTACCTTTACTTACCTCTTAAAAATTATCTCGGGGATTGAGTTGACAACATGATCACTAAAGTCTGTTCACACAATAACCTCCACCATGACATTTAAAAATGAACCAGAACGAAGACGAGAACTTTGAACTGTACAAAAGCTTTATTTCAAATAAAGGGTATGATTTTAACAACACAACAAAATAAACGTGGCTATCAGTAGCCCAAGTCAATCTGACTACGTCCTCCTGTAGGACTTGCAAAGTTATCATACAACATGATATAAAACATATTAGCTCCCACGAGCTCCAAATAACGTAATATTCATAACACAATTGGATTGGAAAAGGACGTGAGGACGAGACATATATAGAGCATTTTGTTTCCTTTTAATAAACATGACAATTGTATTTATAGTCGCAAGGCCAGAGTGGACGACCTCACCCGCTGATAACCAGATGTTGGGACAGCTGCGAGCTACCCTTCAACCTGTCGCACACTTGTCAAATGGGCTCCCTTCTCATGCCACATTACGTAAGAATACAACTCTCTCTCAAGCTTTAAATGTCCGCAAGACAACTCATATATATATTTACGCAATTCTTTCAAATACTTTACTCACATCCTACTGGATTATTATGACAATCCTTAAACTTGTTAAGTTCTCATCCAAATGTTTAATAAGCTCTTAAATGTTTATAACAAAATCACATAAATTATTTATAACAATTAGAAATTGTTTATAATATTTGTCAAAGACAATAAAATATTTTTAAACACGCCTTTAACATCACTTTCGTTCCACATTATTGTCAAAAATATTTACAGCATTTATTTACAATATTAACATTTAAATAATTTAAATTATTAATTTAAGAAATACATTAACCACATGTTCATCCGGTTGGTAATTTTCATAATCGTGTCCATATAATCGACCAATGAAGGTTAGTTATACATGTTAATGTCACAATCTGTTTTAATAAAGGTTTTAATAATTATTTGTGACGGTAATCTTCATTCAAAATCTTATCTCAAATTCTTTCAAAACTCGTGTTAATTATAACAGTAAATTCACTTGATTAATTTTCAACGAACTATGACAATTCACTCCAGCGGAAAATACTTCGCTAACAAAATAATGCACAAACTGCATTAAAATTAAGCCAAAAATCATCATATATTAATCTATATGGCATCAAAATCTTCCACAGAACTTACAAAAACCTCCACTAATAAATTCTTTATCATTAATTCCTGTGGGAACCTCCTTCATATTCAAGGGCATTATACATCAGCGACTTTCAACACGTGCGCTGCACTAGCGATTATACATTCATAGTTCCACTTAAAAATTCTTATAATCATTAATTGTTTCAAAACTGTTTTCATTTAACCTTCGTGGATTTCATTCATGAATCGAAATGAAGTCAAAATTTGCCAATCACAAACAAATTTAATAGTGAATACGCTTATATACGCCTGTCTGGTCTATCAAAATTTAAGATTAACATCTTCAAAGAATTGTAGTATAAAAATACTATCATCAAATAAATTGCGACTAAACTGTAAAATAGTCGAATAGAATCCAATTAGACTAGGGAATGCAAACATCGTTATATAAATCTCTAATTGAGAAAAACTCCTAACAAAAGTTCTTGACTTTAATGCATTCAATAATTCATTATTAAAGTTCATCTTTCACAAAAATGTCTATGATGCAATGTTCATTCATAACTGACGATAAATGTCTGTGTTGCAATCAATTCAAATAACGACTAGTATTTCCAAGATCGTCGACAACGTAAGAGATTTTAACGCTCTAAAATCATTTAAATGTTCTTCCTTCTTGATGATGACAGAAAATTGGTCAAAGTAATTAAACTGGGGTAGAATTACTTTAATAAAGAGACACGCTGTCTGAATTTAAATCTGCCATAAAAATCATTAACTTACAGTCAAATCGTGACTACACAAATAAGCAAATTACTGAAAAATCTAAATATCAGTCTCAACTGATCCAAAATCATTTAACTATGCCCATGACATAACAATGTCTTAATAAATCGTCGAAAAAGGCATAACTCATCAAGATGTAATGAGAATAGGAATCTCAAACAAGAAAATAGGGCAAAATACATGAGGACAAAAATATGGGAAAAATAGTTGCTCAAAATATTGCTAAGAAACTCAAATACAATAAACGTTCACGACTACCTTATCTGCCGATTGACGTTCCAGAGGAAAATTCCCCAAAGAAGACTGCTGATGGATCCATTTCACCAACTCGAAGATGAGCTCCATCCTCGAAATAGGAAATAGCACCCTCGGAGAATCGAACTGCTTCCTTCTCCGGAAATCGCGCTGCTCCATGAAGACGAATAGACATCCTTCCGGCAATAATCTTCTTTGTGAGTCGGGATAACCCTGACCTCTCTTGAAAAAATCCCTGAAGTTCCAGTAGACAATCGCCATGAAGTTTTTGTAGAAATTTCCGAAGAAATATTCATATTCAATGAGTATGTAATAGATTCCATTGCTGTTGGATAGTATTCAGCTTTGAAGCACGAAACATGGGTGTAGATGGTATTCACCACATGTTCGCTTGTGTGGAATAGCAATTAGCGAAGTTCCATGTTGCTATCTTACTCCGTTGAAATATGTCCCAATCGCATTAAGTCCTTTAACCTTCCATTTTCTCTTCGGTTGTAGTAATAGAAGAACAAACTGCCATATTAAATTGCTCCATTATACTGTAGTGTTGTGTAACAAAAGCAATCAGAAGTCTCCCTATTTCACTAGCCGTGTCAGCCGTGGCGTAGATTCTGGCGATACAAAGCGCTTCTCAGGTGGCGAGATAATCACTTTTGTCAGTCGTGTAAAATTGCTAATATCTTTCAAACTAATTACTCGAAATTGTTCAGCTTTTCTATATTACTTCATGTAGCACTGCACAATAGAATTAGCTTATAGACGACCGCTAACTGTTCACAGCTAATCTTGTAGATGCGTTCGAAGGTGCGTTTTAACTTCACCTAGTTTGACTTGAATCTCGTTAATGCAGTGGCTTCACCACGCGTTATAAAGACGACTCTTTTCTACTCGTTTCACTCGATGTTTCACCAAAATGACTGTATAAGAAACGAACTTCCATGATCTGAGAATGAGATTCTGAGAATGATCGGAGAATGAGACTCCTCTCTTCTGCGCAAGGCCTTTTATTAACTTCATGAGGGGCGTATCCATCCCTTCCATAGCGTGTTACTGCGTCATCGCTAGAAGTTCCAACTTCGTCAATACATGACGGATTTTCAAAATTCAAAAACTGAAAATAAATTTCACCAAAATTCCAAATCAATGCCTCTACTGCAAATGGATTTCCACAATTCTGCATTCCAAAAGTAATAAAAATACCATAGTTTCAGCAATCTCCGTCTTCCTTTAAACTATCGTTCATTGGTTCAAGCCTCCCCTCCAATAGCATAATTTCTTCCTCAGCGGAATTCCACGTTTCCTGCGACTGCGTCGTAGATCTCGGATCCTTCTCGAATATATGCTGACGTCACTGAGAATCTCAGCTCAAGTAACCTGCTGGCATAACGTTTGCGTCATCCGTGCTTACGTCATGACTATCCACATCATAACTATGACAGCCATAACTTTCATTATAATTTCCAAAATAGCCACCGTGGTCTCTATATAATTCAATTACGGGGGCAGTACCTTATATATTAATTCAATTTTATTGACTAAGGTGTATTAAACTTAATAAATGCCTATTGGTATTTCATTTAGATTAAACTTATATGATTAAGTTCATATCACTAGGTTAAATTCTTTGATTGCCAAGGAATGATTTATCATCCCTCCATGGATATGCCGAAAGTGCCGGGAATGATATTTCATTTCTCTTGCAAAGTCGTAATGAAACCTAAGTAATTAATCTTCTCTCCGGTAAACAGGAGCACTTATCGGTGCATTCTTATAGAGAACGGTATGTAGTGTCCGAATTTTCCACTAGTAGCTATACAGTAGACTCTCGCAAACTCGGCACTCCGGATTTCTCGGCCACCCTGACAGGAGAAATAAATCATGATTTTCGTTTGTTTCAGTGTTTCCGCACAGAGAGTTATTATGTTTTTTTCGTCTTCTCCGTCAATGGAAACAAGTTGACCTACAGTACATAGAGTAACGACGACCTGATAAATACAGGTAGTTGTACAGTACAGTACTGTAAATGCACACACTGTTGGCAGTAAGAAGTAAACAAGTGGTTCTCGCGCAGAGCGTTGTATTTATTTGATTGCGCATTCTCCGTGACACGCAGCAAGACATTCTGTTGGATGCAGATATTGTAGCGGCTGTCACAAGAAATGATGAAATCGACGATCATGATGAAGTTGAAGATTGCGGAGTAGTGGAACCAAAAATCACTCATACCAAGGGAATTAATGCCACTGAAACTACTCTTCGGTACTTTGAACAACAAGGTGCATCCGCTATGGACATTCTGTTTCTTCGCCGTCTTCATGACGAGGCATCAAGAAACAGGTTTCAAAGCGAAAAGCAAAAGAACATTAATTTTTTGCAAAAAAGTAAATGGTTAGTTTTATTAAGTGAAAAAACTATTTGCCTACAGGAATTGTTTTGTACATATTTACATATTTACAGTGTACATATTATAAAAATAATTCGTACGCCTAGTTTTTCTATTTTTTTTCTATAATTTACAGTAATTGTTTTCCTAGATTCTTATGCAGTACAGTAGTACAGTACTGAACCATATATTCAAGTGCTGGAATTGTAGTGGCTTAATCGTTTTAAAACTTTTGTTTCTGTTAAAAACAAATAAATGTACTGCATTGCATTACTTTTAAACAAAAAAAAACAGCTTATTTCTTCTTTTTAACACATTTCCCGATAACCCGGCATTTTCGCGAACTCGTCCACCCTTCGGTCCACATTAGGCCGAGTTTGCGAGACTCTACTGTATACAATAATTTGTTCACGCGTCATGTTAAATTAAGTGATTTTCGAGCCCACTCATCTTGCACACTTGTCTAACATTAATGGCGGACTTGTGAGAAGAAATGGTGATGATTTAGCAGGTTATATAAGTAGTTTAGGGAATGACGATTATGTAGATTCAGAAAGTGAATTGGAACTTTGTGAGAAGCTGAAACATCTTGCGGCCAGATTCTAGCCAGTGAAAGTGATTCTGAAATAGATTTTG
This sequence comes from Meconema thalassinum, assembly GCA_946902985.2. Taxonomy (NCBI): domain Eukaryota; kingdom Metazoa; phylum Arthropoda; class Insecta; order Orthoptera; family Tettigoniidae; genus Meconema; species Meconema thalassinum. The sequence goes on from OX336395.1 coordinate 201,525,105, forward strand.
TTAGGGGAACACAGCCAAGAGTTGTGATTATTGATAGTTTAAAAAGTGACGATTCTCATAATATAAGGTGCGTTCAAAAAGTAACGAGCCGGAGGCATAATTACAGAAACCAGTATGTTACAAGTATTGGCCCTGGCTGTTGAGGCACTCGTCCCACTGTGACACGAGGCGGTGAATGGCTGTCTCATAAAAATCCCTGGGCTGCGATGTGAACCAGTTCTGCACGTACAGTTGGACGTCGGCGTCCGAGGTGAATCGGTGGCCCCGCAGAGCCCTTTTCATGGGACCAAACATGGCGTAATCATAGGGAGAGGGGTCTGGACTGTATGAGGGTGGCCGAGAACCTCCCATTTGATTTCTGCAGGAGTGCCACGACTGTGTTGGCCGTATGAGGTTGTGCATAGTCGTGGAGCGACCACGGCGGCTATGGCGTTCACTATCACTCGGCGGTCCTGGGTAATGAGTGCATCAACCAGCTGGACGTTGTCATCGATAATGCAGGGGGGTGCCCCAGTCCGGGCATCTTCGGCTAACGACACCCGTCCTTCCCTGAAGCGCTTGTGCCACGCCTTGACCCTTGCAAGCGACATGCAGTGTTCACCCGTCCTTCCCTAAAGCGCTTGTGCCACGCCTTGACCCTTGCAAGGGACATGCAGTGTTCGCCGTACACTTGTGACATTCGTCGATGATTGTCCGTTTCCCCTACTCCTTCCGCTGTCAGAAACCGAACAACACCTCTTTGCTCTTCGGTTTATGCCTCCATGTCACTGTTTGCAATACGACTGGCAGCGTTGGACGATTGATGCAGGCTGCTGCTTGCTTTGTATAGTCGCGTGCCTTCTAGCGACGGGCTGTGACCTTCCTCGCTCTGGTCGGAACCACACCTCGTTACACACGCCACGATTAGCCAATGTAGCCACCGGTTTGCGCATTCCAGCCTCCAGCTCGTTACTTTTTGAACGTACCTTATACATTATCAAATACAAAAAATTTGAAAAATTGATCCGGTTAGCTCAATTCAATTGCTGGATCAATTTTGACAATGTGTTATCACGATCATTCAGAAACGTAAATTTTCTGTATCCTTCGGGAAACAGTTATTCCATTCTCAAAGTAATATTGTACATACCACTATATTGCCAGGATTTAGTGAAGTTAATCCTGATAGGGATTTACCGTACCAGCCATCACAATCTGATAGGTTATTAATTTGCATTTAATTTATTTTGCAATAATTTTTCTTTTAATAACGATACCCCAGAAAAGACTACTAAGGTGTTGTGCTACAAGAAATATCAACAAGTGATGAGCCAAACTGATATTTGTAACTACACATCTGCCTTAGAATGTGAATTTCATTTATTGAACTTACAACTTTTCAATTATTTTTATTTTAACCGCAGAAATATTCAGATGGAAAGTGATATAAGTGCAAAGGTATATCTGTTATGTACCAGAGAAAAAAGAGCTCTTTGAAAATGGATACAAATTGAGAGATTTATAAAGCTGCATATCAGGCAAATTGCCAGTGGCACTCTAGGCTTGTACCCGAGTGACATCACGGCACTAGGCTAAGAGGGTTATGAAAATTACCTTCAATTGCCCTGAAGATTTCTCCAACAAAGTTGCTTGTTTTAACTCCAGGCATCATTTCAAAAAGAAGCTTAAGCTTGCGAGACGAGATGTTGACGTACACATCAACACCATCTTGATGTTTACTGTCTGGATCTGAAACCAGAGAACATAAGCAATGGTAAATATTTTCCCTCCAAACCACCTCGAGCAACTTCGATGGAAAGCTGCAACACGTCTGGGGATCAGTGGTATGAAGCCTCATGCTTACAGTGGCTAAAAGTTTGGATTTCTATTCTCGCTCAGGAAAATATTGGAATGGTACCTTAAGATAAAATCTTGGTTGGTTCCTCAGTTTAGGGGCTGCGACAACGCGGTCATGTAGCCCCGTGTACTTTGGGTGTGTGTAGAATCTGTCTGATAACCGGTGTTAATTGTGATGACTGTATTAGTGTGTGTTATCGTTTTTTAATTCAAGTAAGGCCTGCAGACTTTGAATTTTTCAAATAGTTCCTACTTTTGCCACCAAACGCCACCGTCAACGACTACTAGTTCAGAACTTAGCTACTAGATGCCACCGTAGTCGGCTCCTGTCAACAAACGTAGGAACCTAAGAGCGTTGTTTACAGTCTTAATCTATATAATTAAGCTTCACACAGGTGTAATTAGTGGAAGGTTGGGGTACACTGAAGGAGCCTCCCCGAAGATTGTTAATATTTGCTAGATAAGCACAAATTATGAATACTACAATCGGGTGTACCCTGGGCAACGGTGGCCATAGGCCAGCGGCTGATCCTTCAACCACCGGGAGATATTACATTTTCAACCAGTCTTTTTCAAGACTTTAAATAACTTCAATAAACATCGAAGGCTTATCCAGAGATAAAGCACTCTTACTCGCTGACATGTGCAACCGACTAAAGATCGACATCCTAGTGATGCAAGAAACTCACCGAGGGATCGACAACTACAGACCCAAAATAGAAGGAATGCGACTGGTTGTCGAACGACCCCATGAACAATACGGCAGTGCTGTTTTTGTCAGACCAGAGATTAATGTCAAGTCATCTCAAATGACGTTCAGGAACAATATAGAAATCTTGACTGTAGAATTGGAATCCTGCTCTGTAACATCCATTTACAAACCACCCAATGAACTCTTCTTCTTTGAAAGGCCAAGTAACTTTGACAAGCAGAATATCAAAATTGTCCTGGGGGATTTTAATTGTAAGAGCATCAGTTGGGGATATAATATCACAGACAAGAATGGGGAGGAACTCGAGAAATGGGCAGAGAGGGAAGGATTGAGATTGATTCACAACCCCAAACTGAGACCATCTTTCAACAGCGGTAGATGGCATAGAGGTTACAACCCTGACAACATTTTCATAAGTGAGCAAGTGATAAAACATGTAGTTAAAGTGGTGGAGGAACCCATCCCTAGGACACAACATAGCCCAATCACATGTTCAGTTCGAGGAGTGGTCAGCCCTGAGGAAGTCCCTTTTAAACGACGTTTCAATTTTAAAAAGGCAAACTGGGAGGGGTTTTCCATTGAGCTGGATGAGAAACTGTCCAAGTTACAACCAGAGCCAAGTCATTATGAAGACTTTGTTGACCTTGTGAAGAAGATCTCTCGTAGACATATTCCCCGAGGCTGCCGTACCCAGTTCATTTCTGGCCTCAATGCTGATTCTAAGGATCTGTTAAAAGATTACCAGGAGAAATACGAGACAGACCCTTTTGCAGATGACACCATTCAGACGGGTGAAGAACTCATGAGGAGCATCGCTGACGGAAGAAAGGAAAGATGGATGAACTTACTAGCAAACCTTGACATGGCCCAGAACAGTAGAAGAGCATGGAAGCTGGTCAAAAACTTGAGCAACGACCCTAAGAGTCCACCAGTGGATCTCACCAAGGTTACACCAAATCAAATAGCTCATCAGCTGCTCCGTAACGGGAAAACCATCAAGAAGACTCAGCCTGTGAAGCTGAAGCCTAGTGAAGATGAGAATAATTTTCTCGGTCGTCCTTTCACATCAGCAGAATTAGAACATGCCATCAAGCTGATGAAAGTCAACAAAGCTGCGGGCCCGGATGACATCAGGGCAGAACAAATCAAGAACTTTGGACCAGGAACAATCCAGTGGCTGGTGAATATGATGAATAGATGTATCGAGACCCTGCACTTACCAAAGCTATGGAGGAAAGCTCATGTGGTCGCACTGCTAAAACCAGGCAAGGAACCAACGGATGCAAAGAACTTCCGTCCTGTCTCTCTTCTTTGCCACCTATACAAGGCATTTGAAAGGTTGATCCTTGAAAGAATTGCAACATTCATTGATAACCGGCTAATTCAAGATCAAGCTGGATTTAGACCAGGGAAATCATGTTCCAGCCAAATTCTGAACCTGACACAGCATATCGAGGATGGCTATGAGAATAAACTTATCACTGGTGTCGCCTTTATAGATCTCAGTGCTGCATATGATACAGTGAACCATAAGAAGCTCATAGCCAAGCTGTACAACATCACTAAGGACATGAATCTAACAAATGTCATACGTGGGATGCTCCAGAACAGAAGGTTCTATGTTACACTTCAAGGGAAAAAAAGTCGATGGAGGAACCAGAAAAACGGGTTACCTCAAGGCAGTGTGTTATCCCCATTACTATTCAACATTTATACAAATGACCAGCCAGAATATTTAGAGGCCAGGCGATTTATTTATGCGGATGACACCGCTATTGCTGTACAGGGTAGGAGCTTTGAGGAGGTGGAGGGAAAACTGTCCAATGCTCTTGAGAGATTAGACAATTATTACACCCAGAATCACCTGAAACCTAACCCTGGAAAGACACAAGTATGCGCATTTCATCTTCGCAACAAAGAGGCCCGGAGAAAGTTGAATGTTGTCTGGAAAGGAGTGACACTCGAAAGCTGTGAAACGCCTCGATATTTGGGAATCAAGCTTGATCGTACCCTCAGCTTCAGGAAACATTGTAGAGAATTGAAGTGCAAGATCAGCTCAAGAAATAGCATAATGTGGAAGTTGATAGGTTCAACATGGGGAGCGAACCCTCAGGTTCTACGTTCAACAGCATTGGGACTTTGCTTTGCAGCAGGAGAGTACGGATCATCAGTGTGGGGAGCATCTGCCCATACCAAGCAAGTGGACATAGCTCTTAACGAGTCCACACGTATTGTCACTGGATGTCTGAGACCTACTCCAGTGCAGAAGATCTACCCTCTCGCTGGCATTGCACCTCCAGTTATTCGACGCAGGGTGGCAGCAGAGAAAGAGAGACAAAAGCTTGAAACAGATCCCAGACATTCTATGTTCAACCACAAGGTGACCACTCCTCGCCTAAGATCCAGGAGGAGTTTTATTAAGAGAACAGTACCCCTCCATACCAAGCCAGACGTCCGGCGTGTGTCACTCTGGAAACAAATAGTACCAGAGGGGTTTACCCCTAAAGAAGAACTGAGCAGTGGCAGTCATTTGCCTTATACCACCTGGAGGTCCTTAAACCGGATGAGAACAGGAGTGCCTAAGTGTCGTAGCAACCTTGTGAAGTGGGGTTATGCAGAAGATCCACGATGTGCCTGTGGAGAAATCCAGACTCCACAACACCTGCTCACGTGCAAAGATCTTAATGAAACCTGCAGCCAGGAAGACCTTATGTTGGCCACAGACCGAGGGATAAGAGCTGCAGAGTTCTGGAAAGGAAGAATTTAGTGTGTCTCCCGGACACGGAAAGTAAGTAGTGGAAGGTTCTTTAACATGCCATAAATCTATGACATGGCACCGCCGGCTTTACTTCCCCTCCGAAGGAAGGCATACTGAGGGATTTTAAATGCTCTTAAAAATTCCGACAACTTCGGCCGGGTTTGAACCCGCGATCTTGGGCTTAGAAGCTCAGCATCCTACCAACTACGCCACTGAAGCCGCCTCAAATTCTTGACCATAATAATAATAACCTTCTGTTTGTAATTAATATTATAGCTTTCAATCGGTCAACACAAATATCATTCCAATTACTGGAATATGTGAAAAAACATGAATTAAATTACATGAGATTAAGATTTATACGAGGTCTGTTAGAAAAGTATCCAATCTTTTTTTTTTTTTTTTGCGAAAACCTGATCTGATTTGAATCCAGCACGCTTGCACAAGCCGACCTTGAACCTTCTGTGAATTCGTGAATTTTTCCCCGCCTATCGATAATGTCTGTTGATGGCAAGCAGCACTTGAGTGAGGTAGTGTGTAGTACTCTCATTGGTTTTTCATTGCAAGGACTGGGATTTGGTTTCTGGGTTGTATCTGTATACCAGTAATTATAGTGTTTGTGCCGAAGCTGCTGATAGCGGAGCAAAAGTCACACAGGACATGCTGGACTCCACAAACAATGACCCCTACTTCATGAACACCACAATCACAGGTGATGAGTCCTGGATGTACTTCTATCTCCAGAAGAGCGAACTTTGTCTTGTAATATCCCCTCCTGTTGTTACCCAACTTCCTGTGCTTGACCACTGTGGTGTTTGAGTCTGATCGTAGCCCCTTTGAGAGTTGTTTTCCTTGCATGCTATTACAGTATGTCAATCCTGCCAAGAACTTCGTTTACAGATAAATTTCCAATTGATACAGCTAACTGGGAGGCTGTCGCATCCAACCGATCAGAGTGGCGCCACAACGTCCATGAAGGGCACTTGCTCTTCCAACAAGAGAGAAGAAAACTTCAGGCTGAAAAAAAAATGCCAGAAAAGAGTGCATGAATCGCAGAATGATCAACCCCAAGATCCATTGGCTGCTCAAGACCTTGTGTGACAATATTGTGGAAGAGTATGTGGTTCTCGGATGGACTGTACAGCCACCAAAGAACTCATGAAATATGATTAGGCCTAATATTGGTTTACAGCGAAGATTTATATAACCGTAACTTGGAAGACAATCATACTCGTACCACGAGTGATAGCCTAATAATAATAATAATGAAAATCCTCAGACTGCTTCCAGTCTCCGACCGGGTCAGGAATGGAATGAATGAAACCCCCATCTAGCGGTGAGGATATGAACTGTGCCGGCTGCCGAGGCCTGACGCACTCCTCTGGGGCAATGATAAATGAATGACAGATGAAATGAAATGATAGTGGAGAGTGTTGCTGGAATGAAATTTCTGACAGGGAAAACCGGAGTACCCGGAGAAAAACCTGTCTGCCTCCCTTTTGTCCAGCACAGATCTCACATTGAGTGACCGGGATTTGAACCACGGAACCAGCGGTGAGAGGCAGGCTTTTTCCTAATAATAATAATAATAATTTAACACGAATGAACTCTGGGAAATTGTCCAATCGAATCTGTGCCTATTTTGTGGGAAAGAAAACCAAAGGGATCTGGTTTACAGAGGTGGAAAAAGACCTACAAGAACTGGGGATATCACATGAGGACATCTTGGAACATGACTCTTTGAAGAAGAAACTTGGGGAGATACCGAATTTTCAGCCAAAACCTATATTGAAAACCGGCAAGAAGTGGACCGAAGAACGGAAGGAAGCGGACCGAAGAAGAATGCGCGAATACTGGGCCAATGTGAAAGAAGAGGGAAAAAGGCAGTTGAAATAACGTGGTCCTTAGACGACCGAAACTATTATAAAAAATATATATATAGATAAACATATCAGTACTCACCGATCTCACATCGGAATTCTGAATCGATGGGCAGAATCCTCTCGATGGTGAGGTCCGAGAATGTCTGAGGTGGTACCCGTGAACTCAAGAACACGAACAGCACGTGATTGTTGTCGTGTTCCACCAGGGCGAGTATCCGTGACGTGCGGACCCAGCCCTGCATGAGACTAGCCTCATGGACATGATCTAAGTTAAGGAGAATCTTCTAATGTAAAGAGATGCCTGATCATGAGCAAACAGGAACAGGTGAATACACATCTCAAGAAGCATTTCAATAATTTCTACAGAATGGAAATGAACAAAATTTCATAAATTTAGGGAGTTTTACAGCTTTGCAGAGACCATGCCGCGGACAGGTTGCAATGAGTCACTGTCACATTTATAGTTAGGGCTCGGAATTTTAGGTAAATAAATATTTTTAAATGTAAATACATATTTTAAGCATTTTTTCTATAAATACATAAATTCCTGCTTTTCACTTATTAACACATAAAACGACATAATATTTGCAATTTCTAAAATCAGTTTATTGCATTTTTTTCTGTGTTACCGTACTTCAACAGGGAAGAACCTGTGAGCTATCTAATCTTCATGCAGAGCGTATGTCAGCTTGCAACTGTGTTATTCTTAACTTGTCGCCCCGTGCCACTCACTGTGGAAGCCGGTGATTTCCTTGTCCATAGCCCAATTGCACCATGTGCTAGACATCCCCTCCCCCAGCTACCTGGAACCAGTGTCACTCACATGCAGTTCATTTCTGGCACTGTGAATTGTAAGGCAGTTCTACGATGCCTAAAGTAAAAACAACTACAAGTTATCATCTGTGGCAGAATTTAAAGATAAATTTACTTCTCATGGGGGCGTTCTGTTCTGCCTACCATGTGCTAAAGCAATCAAGGCAAAATAATAGCGATCTCAAGTAACACAACACCTCAAGGGCAAGAAACATATTGCCACAGTTTCGCACCTTCAGAAGAAGTGTTTTGCGATAATCGCCGGTCATTTGTGATGGACAACCTGAAGATGTAATTCGTTGTGTATTGTAATGCTTCAGCAGTCAGTGAGACATAGCATAAATTGCATTCGTGAGTACTGCATATTGCTTACATTCACATTAATAAACTAAATTATAATCAAATATTTTTACTTTTTTGTCACATATTTCAGGTATTTTTAATACATAAAAAATAAATATTTTCCCGATTTTTAGCACCTAAAAATCCAAGCCCTATTTATAGCAAGTACCGGGTTACAACAGAAGGCCCTGGATGTTGTCATTGTATTTATTACATACGCAGCTGGTTGTGATAATTTAGACTTTCTGTGAAGTACTGTAGCCTACCTCGTATCCTGTGAACAGGGTTAGGTATAGAATAAAACATCGAATTTTCCTAGTGGAAACTTATCTTTTCAAGAAGAAGTTTGCAGTAAATTAGCAAACCAATAAAACTCAAATTCACCAGATAAAGTCTGAATTTATTACAAATATATTAGTCCGTCGATCAATACTTTAAATCACATATATTTAACAGTGGTATATGTTTCGGGGCACTACATAAAACCCTTCATCAGCCACAACTTAATGAATTTATAGAATAATCTCACACACATCAAAGACACTATGAAAACCTTAAAAAACATGTATAAAAACTTGGTTAAAAACAGTTTAAAACAAAGAATAAAATGCTTGCACACGTCTTTACTTGATCTTCTCTAACTTGGCCACAGTTTCCTTAGTTCCTGCTCATGTCCATTTTTCGACCGTATAATATCAATAACTTGACGCACCAGACGTCCTACCAATTCAAGAAGACTACAAACTCTTTCAAGCCATATTTACATCAGCACAAACGGACAGTGACTGGCTGTCATCACATAGTGTCATGAATATTCCACGTGAACTTTACTCACGCTACCTCCATGAACTCATGGGCCGGAGAGCCTTTTAATGATGTTTTAACGATGTGTGCATGGATTTTATTCTTTGTTTTAACCTGTTTTTAACCAAGTTTTTACACATGTTTTTTAAGGTTTTCATAGTGTCTTTGATGTGTGTGAGATTGCTCTATAAATTCATTAAGTTGTGGCTGATGAAGGGTTATGTAGTGCCCCGAAACATGGACCACTGTTAAATATATGTGATTTAAAGTAATGATCGACGGACTAATATATTTGTAATAAATCATCAAAGTCAATACGGACCAAAAATGGAGGAAGTAAATCCCTCAAAGTCTGAATTATCTTTATAAAAAGGATTCTGCAATGGCATTTTCTCCAGATCCAAGTTTGGCCTGGACAATTGCTTGCTGGTCGATGTTCGCCATTGTTCTAGTACCAGCTCACTCTATGACGACTGGAGAGACCTAAAACACAAAAACAAACAAAAATATCAACCATGGCACTTTATACTGTTCCGAGATCATACAAATTTATAATGAATAAATGAAAAAGTAAATAAATGAACAAATAAATCAATAAAACACTGAGAAATCAATTGGAGATTAAGGAACGCAAAATGTTGCGACCAAGAATCAAAGATGGAATTCACCTTCCGAAACCTAATGAAAATGAAAATCCACAGCCTGCTTCCAGTCTCCGACCAGGTCAGGAATGGAATGAATGAAGCCCCCATCTAGCGGCGAGGATATGAAGTGTGCCGGCTGCCGAAGCCTGTCGCACTCCTCTGGGGCAATGATTAAATGAATGACAGATGAAATGAAATGATAGTGGAGAGTGTTGCTGGAATGAAATTGTGACCGGGAAAACCGGAGTACCCGGAGAAAAACCTGTCTGCCTCCGTTTTGTCCAGCACAGATCTCACATGGAGTGACCGGGATTTGAACCACGGACCCAGTGGTGAGAGGCCGGCATGCTGCCGCCTAAGCCACGGAGGCTTTTCCCAAACCTAATGCTGACTTCTATTTAAAAATTACTAAAATCACAGACACAATCCGTATGAGAAGGATCCAATTCATGGGACATTTGGACAGAATGGACCCAACTAGATTAACAAATAAAATCTATAAGTTTTTGCAGAAAAAGGCAACAAGGTCCAATTGGTACAAACAGGCGGAAAAGGACTTGACTGAATTCGGTTTTCCCAATCTTGAGGATCGAGAGGAAATTAGGAAAATTACTCATACACGGGGTTTTGAGGCAGAAGAGAGAAGACCTACCAGACACGTCTGGTAGCAGCAACAAAGACTCGCTCAATCGTTGCGCATGAAGAGTTATTGGGCAAACATCAAAGCCAAGAAGTGTTGATTCGGCATGGTCCTAGGAGACCCATTCGCGCAGAAGAAGAAATCAATAAAAAAAAAAAAAATGAATAAACTCAGCTGCAATCTGTTTCTAACTCTAAGTACCTTGGAAGTGTTGTCTCAAAGGACAACACTATAAAGGAAGAGATCCTTAACAGCAGCCAAAGGGCTTCTCTATTTTATTGTCAAGTGAAAAATCTACCATGGGATGACAAAATACCCCAGAAAGCAAAATTAAGCATGTTTCACACCTACTATATTCCAATTCTCAACTGTGGACTTGAAACATGTACCCTACTCAAAAAGGCTTATAGTAAAATCCAGGCAACAGAAATGAAATTCATCAGAACACTGAACCAGAGGACCAGGAAAGATAATATTAGGAACGAAAATTAACAGGCAGGAAGTTGGTATAAAAATACCTGTCACTGAACTCCTAGGAAGACGCAGATTACAGTGGTTTGGACACGTCATGAGAATGGACAGAAATAGAACTCCAAGAAATTATTTCAACAGAGAAGTGAGAGGGAGGAGACCGGTAGGGAGGCCAAGAAATGGATGGATAGACACAGTGAAGTCTGAGATCAACAAACGGAATGTCAAATGGGAAGACGTAGAAGAACAGCAACTCTACTCCGACCGAAAGAAACGGCGAGTGCTTTTATACCACACACGGAAAACTGGAGCTGGCAAATGATGATGATGACGAATAAATAAATAAACAAACATATAGAGAAACTATCAGATTGTGCAAGAAAAAAAGAGAATAGCATTTTATCTTGTACCTTGCACAAGATTGACCAATCGTTGGATCAGTTTCTGGCACAATAAGAAGGTTCGTACCACGTGGTTTACAGAAACTGAGAAGGACATTAACGAACTGGAAATATCAGATCTGCATGACAGACAGGCTGTGAGGCGTGCTAAGAAGAAAGTCCATGGTTTTCAGGAGAAACCTCGGAGGAAAGGTACCCCCCTGGACCACTGAAAGAAAGGAGTTGCACCGGCAGAAAATGCGTTAATACTGGGCGAAGATAAAGACCCTCAAGTTGAATAAGTGTGGTCCTAAGCAGGCTAATTCAAGAGAAGAAAGAAATTAAAAAATTAAATTGGTATGGTTAAAGTGTCATGTCCTTTCAAATACCCCATCTCTTCTTTCTAAATGTTTTGTAGTTAGTTTTTAATTTGTTGCATCATTTAGGGACATTTTGATCATAAGCCCCTTGTACTTGGATGTAGTCTAGTTGTCTGATAAGCAATGTTACTGCGATAATTGTAGTAGTGTGTGCAACTGTATTATGAATTTAACTAAGTTTGGGGTAGGTGCCTCATTACTTCCACCCTTTATAGAGCAAAACTATTTTTAATTTTTATGTGTTTTTACATTTTAATTTATTTTAATTATTATAATTATTAATAATGTTATGTTTTGTTTCTCTAATTTTAATGTTTATATATTTATTTTTAATTTCCAATTTATGTTCTTATAGATTTAATTTTGCTATTTTTTTTATTGAATTAATAAATAAAGCCAATTTCAATTTGATTTTTACAATTATTTTCATATTTTTTTTTATTTTATTATTGTAATTTTATTTTTATGATTTTTATTTCTGTATTTATATTTTATTTTTACACTTCAATTGTGATGTCTAAAGTTCTTTTTTTTTTTAAATTCTATCCAACACATTACGTCAAGTAGATACGTAGGTATATTTGATTTTGAGAAATACTAGCACTTCGACATGAAAGTTCTCGGAAATTCGGCTTAAAGATTCAACTATCAGCATCTTTGAAAGCATAAACTGTCCTTATGACAGGTGGTTAATATAGAGACCACTATCCCATGAAGGGTTAAATAAGACGCCATCCCGTCATTTTCCTGGAATAAGTGTGGACATTCAGGACGGCCACTGCAAAGCTACATGATGCCAAGAGCAGTGCCAATGTACTAAGAGAGGTATGCTCCCTTTACTCAAAAATTGCCCCACCAAGGCTTCCCAGTATATACTAGCCAAGAGTCTTGGTGAGGTATTTATTTATTTATTTATTTATTTATTTATTTATTTATTTAGCGTATGGCAACTGAAGAGCAGCTAATATACAAAGTTTACAAATACTAAAAATCTACAAATTAATGTCGAAGTCTTTAATCCATTGAAGGGCTGAAGCCGTCACTTCAAGGAAATCATCTGGGTTTCCAGAATAAGCTCGTCTACTGCAGGATGTTACAATGTGTTTGATGGTCTGGTGTTGACTGCCACAGTCACATTGGGAAGATGCCACCAATCCCCATCAATGGAGGTTTTCTGCACAGATGCCATGGCCTGTGCGGAGCCTGTTAAGGGTCTTCCAAACACGTCACGGTAGTTCCATGCCAACTGGCTGTGTACCGGGTCTAACGAGAGCCTGGTAGTCCTCATGTGCAGCACTAGTCCACATTCCTGACCATTTCCTGTTCATGTTGAAATTCATTTCTTGCAACGATTCTGCCAGTATGATGGGTGGCCGTCTGGATATTAATCGGCTTCGGATTGAAAGCTGAGGATTGATAATTAACTTTGTATATTCCTTTAGGAGGGCGTTCTGTCTCCGCAGATTTGGTGGCGCTATGTGACTTAGAGGCAGTAGCCAGTGAAGAGGAGTAGACTTTTTGCACCCTGTTATTGTTCTCATTGCCACATTTAGCTGGACATCGATTTTACTCACATGTGGGCTCTTTAGCCATACTGGAGCACAGTATTCAGCAACAGAGTAGGAGAGTCCTAAGGAAGAACATCGTAGTGTTACAGCTGTAGCACCCCATGAGGTTCCGAACAACTTCTGTATGATATTATTTCATGATCTCAGCTTTGCTGCGGTGTTTTCTATATGACTTCGGTATGATAAGAGTTCTATCCAGAGTCACGCCCAAATATTTTGGAAAACCTTGATGAAGAGCCTGGCCATTATAGTTGACATTTAAATTTGCATCAGCCATTCTATTGTGAAGATGAAAGCAGTTAACTTCAGTCTTCGACCCCAATGGTACACTAGAACAAAACGCTGGCGATACTGAATTAAGCTGACTGGATCAATTTTTCAAAATATTTGATATTTGATGGTGTGTTATAAAATCCCTCTCAGCACACAAGAATGTTTCGAATCCACCAATTTATTGTTGTATACCTACAAAAGTTCCACATGTCCACGAGAAGCCCCATCTTTTGATAATTTCGAAAACATTTTGCTGATCTCTTGGCATAAGGGTGGGACATATCAAAAATTCTTTCAGACACAAGTTTTAGGTAATTTTTATAGGAATATCGACCATTTTAAATGGTTTTGACATTGTGCCTATTAAGGGAGGTATGATTTTTTTTCTCTCTAAAAACTCCATTTTTGCCCACCCCTTTGGTCAATGATTGATGCTATCCAAAAACTTTACTATACTCTGATTTACAAAAAAGATGAACGGGGAACACTCATCCACTTGAAGGGAGAGGTGAGGAGTGGAGACGAGAGGGGTAACGGTCTCCATGTCAACAGCGAGCAGTGTTGCAATGTAGGCAGACAGAGCAGTGAGCACATGGTTTGACTCAGTGTTGTACCGAGTCTTCACTCAAATATAAAGGGACACTCGTCACTGTCATTAGACCGCCAGGCAGGGGGGCTAACTTCCCCAGTATTTGTGTCTTCCTGCAAGCCTCTTGGAATGTTATGAGTCATGATCTGCCTCAGTGGCAACACAGCATTTCCCCACATGCTAGCTTTGACAGCTGTCACCATTCATTATTGGTAAATCAGAGTATAAGATAAGTTTTTTTAATTTTTTCATCAAAAGAAAAGTCGGAACTTTGAATGGATTCGATATCTCACATACTAAGAAAGTTAAAGAGATATCTACACTTTTCAAAAAGGACCTCCATTTCCACCCTTTGGTTCAATTGCCTATTAACGAACTTCACCGAGATTTTGAATGGTTAATTTTATGTATAAATTTGAAAGTGATTGGTGCAAAATGTCGGTAGTTATGTCCACAAGAAAGTTATATCCTCATCTTCATTTCCCGTTTCCAGCTTCCTAGGTCGGGTTGTGAATTAAAGACCTCCATCGTTGCCAGTCTCCTCTCCTATTTTAAGTACATCTTCAGGTTTTCTTCCCCTCTTCTCTATGCACTCCCAGACTGTATCCGTCAATCTCTTTCGGGGTCTTCCTCGTGGTCTCTTCCCTGTCATCTTTTAGGAAAAAGCTTTCTTTGGTACTCTCTCCTCTTCCATACTCATCATGTGACCATACCACTTTAACTTTGTTGTTTCTATCCTGTCCTGCAGCTTCAAGATTCCTGTCCTTTTTCTTATCTCTTCATTTCTAGCTCTACTTCTTCTGGTCTTGCCCTCTATGCCTCTTAGAAATGTCAACTCCACTGCTTGTATTCTACTATCCTCTTTTTTTTGTAGTAGACCATGATCCAGCTGTATATGTTAGTATAGGCTCGTAATAGGTTGAATATAGCACCCTTTTACATTTCTTTGGGACATCTCGGTTCCAAAGAATACCCCTTACATTCTGATAAAAAAAAGGTTGCATTTTGTATTCTCTTTCCAATTTCCTCCTTTAACCTTCCATCCTCTGCGATCACACTTCCCAAACACTTGAAACTCTTAACCACTTCTAGAATTCCCCCTTTTAGTTTTATCATTTCTCTTCCTTAGAAGTGCAAGAACAAGTCACTGTATGGAATCAAGAGACAGAGAAATATGGAATGAAAATAAGTGTGGAGAAGAGTAAGACTGTAGTGATGACAAGAAACAAGAGAGAAGGAAGACAGAATATTGAAGTCAATGGAAATCCATTGGAAATGGTATTTGGCGAGCATACTCACAGAAGATGGTACAATAAATGAAGAAATTGGAAAGAGAATCCAACAAGCTAATGGGTTTTACCAGTGTGTGAAAGGTTTAGTATGGAACCAGGAAGTCCCAGAGAAATGGAAGAAAGTTCTATTCTTAATGTATTACACACCAATTTTGACATATGCAGCAGGTACTTGGTTCACAACAAAACGCGTTGAAAGCCGAATCCAGGCAACCGATATTAAGTTCCTCAGAGGAATAATTGGGAAGACACAGAGGGATAAAGTCAGAAATGTGGACATTAGGGAGAGAACTGGGTTCCCAAAACTGCAAGACAAGATAGAAACCAGTAAGCTGAAGTGGTATGGACATATGATGAGAATGGAAGAATATAGAGTACCAAAAAGAATATTTATGGAGAAAATACCAGGAAGAAGACCACGAGGAAGGCCCAGAAAGAGGTGGATAGATACGGTGAAGGAAGGCATAGAGAAAAGAGGAGTAAAAGAAAAAGAAGTATTAAAAGAAGGAAATGAATGGTGGAGGGATAGACAACTGTGGAGGTCTTTGATTCGCAACCCGACCCAGGGAACTGGAAACGGGAAATGAAGAAGAAGATTCCTCTGCCTTCCCTTAAAACAACAATAACTAACTCTTCCTTCCTTTGTTCCTCTTGACATTACCATTGTCTTGGCTCTTTTCTGTGCTAACTTTCATCCCAAATTTCTCGATCTTCTGATTCCAAACCTCTACTTGCTTTTGCACTTCCTTTTCGTCCTCACCCCATATGACTGTATCATCGGCAAACAACATGGCCTTTGTTGCCTCTCGTCCCAATCTCTGTTTCACATTCTTGTGAATTACATCCATGACTATGATCAACAGTAAGGGGGAGAATACACTTCCCTGTTGAAGACCTGTTTCCACTTTAAACCATTTTGTTTCTCCTATACTGGTCTTTACACTACTAACACAATATTTGTACAGAGCTTTTAACATTCTCACTTCTGCTCTAAACTTGTTTTTTCCTTAATACATCCCACACCACCAGTCTAGGCACACAGTCGTAAACATTATAAGAAAGTTATATGAAAATGAAAATCCACAGCCTACTCCCAGTCGACCGACCGGGTCAGGAAAGTGAAAGGAAAGTGAATCAACGAGGATAAGAACTGTGCCGGCTGCCGAAGCCTATTGCACTCCTCTGGGGCAATGATTAAATGAATGACAAATGAAATCATGACAGTGGAGAGAGTTCCTGGAATGAAATTGTGACAGGGAAAACCGGAGTACCCGGAGAAAAACCTGTCTGCCTCTGATTTGTCCAGCACAAATCTCACATGGAGTGACCGGGACTTGAACCATGGATCTAGCGGTGAGAGGCTGGCATACTGCTACTTAAGCCACAGAGGCTAAGAATGTTATATATAAATTATGAATAAACTTTTGAACGTGAAGATGTCAACATTTTCCGGAACTAGCAATTTCCTTCAAGAAAAGCTTAATCCAATATGGATAGCCTTGGTGGGCTAAATTTTGAATAATATCATGAAATACATATTCAGTTCCTAATTGATTAGTATTTCAATAATGAAAATAAAATAATAACAGTGTTTCAAGTGGAATTTATCATCATATCGTAAAGGCTAGGCCTTGTAACTGCAATCACATTTGCCTCTCCTCTGCTGATCGTTTCAAATCAGCATATTCCTGGAAATGTAGTTTGTCCATCACAGAATCCAGACACTTCTTCCTTGGTCTTCCTCTTCCCTTCTTCCCCAAAACTTTTCCTTTCAACACGATCGTTGAGAAGGAAGGAAGGAAGCTAGTAGTTTAACGTGACCGTTAATCTCGCGATCATAAGCCACGGGACCTCCGTTTTACGTGGAATCCGAACCACAGGACATGGCATTTCACATCGAAAAAAGATCGTTGAGAAATTGTTATGGTGTAGTGAGTGTGTAGCCAAGGAATTTTGTTTTCCTCTTTTCTATAGTGTTGGTCAACTCCCTTGTTATATCAGTGGAATTTATTTGGAAGCTAATTAATACTGTCATGGTAAATATGGAATAAATGGGATCTTATCTAAGCCCTTGAATGAAACCACCACCAGCTACAAACAGCTCTAGTAGTAAATACACTACAAGATGTAAGTGATTATGATAATTATGAAAATTGTTGTTTTAAGGGGCCTAACATCTGGGTTATCGGCCCCTAATTGTTTGGGTGATCATGAAGATGATAATTAAATGTAAACTATAACTAAAAGTAACTACTAACTTATATACTAGAAGAAGAAATGGAAAACAAAAGGAGAATAAGGCAAATAAAGGACAGGAGGAAAAGGAATGCCCTCAACCCTCGCAGAATGCGGATTGAGGAACTTGGAAGGAAGGAGAGCCATAAAAGGCAGATAGGAAAGTGAACGAGGAGAGGGTCCGCCCTACAGGTAATGGATAAAAGGGGGAAAACCGGACCCAGCTCAGGAATCCCTCGGGGTCGCCAACTCTCGAACTCACCAGCTGTGAGCCCCTGAGGGTGTAGCAATATCTAGGATGCACCAGAAGTGGTGGGGCTACATACACCCTGCCTCCTTGAGGGCCTTGAGAAGGCAGGAGATAACATGGAAAGGAAAAGAAGGCTGACCCCTCGCAGGAGGGTATCAGAAAAGATGAGACAAAGGCCAATTAAGGCGAGAAAGGAAGAGACTCCCTAGGCCTCGGATACCCTAATACCATCGGGGTCGGAAGAGAACAAGAGTTGACCAAGGGAGGCCGACAGGAAAGAAGACGGAGAGGAGCCCGTCACAAGGGGAAGCAATGCCGGACTCAGCTGGGGCCCGTGGTCACCAACCCACGTCCCACTAGATGTAGCCCCTGGGGGGAAGGTGTAAGTGTAACTAGGACAAGGTTCCTGGGAGTTTATCAATTGTTGTCTCTCAGGGCCAAGCCAGCATGTACACTTCCTACGTTTCAAATAAATAACTGGTCAAGTCCTAAGGGCATTCTAGCAGGACATTATTTCATCTGTCATTCATTTATCATTACCACAGAGGAGTGCGACAGGCTTCGGTAGTCGGCACAGTTTAAATCCTCGCCGCTAGATAGGGGCTTCATTCATTCCATCCCTGACCCGGTCGGTCGACTGAAAGCAGGCAGAGGCTATTAATATAAGTTCACCTATTGGTCTTTCAATAACCTGGTGAGCACAATACCAACATGGAGGCCAAGCGAAGTTGAAACATTTAAATGGAATTTTCTTGCGATATAACCATACGAGCGCAATGAAGCTTGGTAGGTAAATGTTCATATAAAACCTAATCTACTGGCATCTAATTATATTCAATTGTTTTCATAACCCTAAGATGGCAGCTGTGCAAAATTTTAAAATTGAGTTTGTATTTATTGTGTTATCATGCAATCGAAGAGAACGTTTGAATAATGAACCTATGCAATAATATTCATATAATTTAATGGTACATAACTGTAGTCTATGGCCTACATACAGAAGTATCCAACATGGCGATCCTTTTCATAGGCGGGAGAATTTTTAATAGAGAAGACCGATGGAATATACGAAAATAGGCTATTATAGTTCTTAACGGAACTACTTGTTTAATGTTTAAAGCATTTCTTAGCATACAAAGTAGGGGTCACGCCCCCCTGCCCCCATCTCAGCAAAAACCTAAAATTAAGGAACTTCCTCAAAAGTTGAAGGGCTAAATGGCCCAAAAGGGTTTCAAATTGTGAGTCTTGGAGAGTTCTATCAAAATAATAGAAAACAAATTTCGAAAATTCCCTTCAGGCCTAACTGGAGTTCCGGAAAAACAGCCTAAAGTCGCTTGTTTTATTTTTTATTCAAATCAAAGCCAAATTAATTTTATTTACATAATTATTTCTTTAATATGTTGCTTGGTTCAATACCCTTAGGCAAATTTTGATCCTTTGAGAAATCTTTACACCACAAGTAGTTAATAACCCCTGGCACTACAGCCCTTGAACGGCCTAAGCCTACCAAGCGACCGCTGCCCAGCCATTTGGCCTGCATTTATTGGGGTAACGCGTGGTCAGCGCATCGGGTGCCCTCGGCCGTTAATCTTGGTTTTCGTGACCGGGGCGCTGCCTCACTGTCAGACTCAATTGTCCTCACGAGGCTGAGTGCACCCCGTTCCAGCCCTCAGGTCAGTTTCAAAAATCCCTGACGGAGCCGGGAATCTGAGCCGGGAATCGAACCCGGGGCCTCCGGGTGAGAGGCAGGCACGCAACACCACGGGGCCGGCTAACAGAAGTAGTTTTAAGGGCTTAAGTGAAACTCTGCATTGACTCACACTTGCGCTCGTAATGGTAGAAAAGGCAAACTGCTAATCTAATCACCGGATTCAAAATGCCTAAATACACATTCGATGATTAAGAAAATGAATAAATTAAGAATGTATTCTCATACTTTATTATATTTTATTCACCCAAAATTAGTGGCTTTGGTAGCGTAGTTAGTAGCATTCTGAACTGCTGTGCACAAGATAGCGGGTTCAAACCCGGCCGAATCGTCGGATTTTTTAAGAGGGTTAGAATCCTTCAGTATGCCTTCCTTCGGAGGGGAAGTAAAGCCGGCGGTCCCATGTCATAGATTCATGGCATGAAAAAGATCCTTCCACAGACTAAACTTGTGAGGATCTAAATTTCTAGGTTAGATTTCGTTGTAACGCTATCAAAGTTCCAACGTTCACCACTAGGTATCATTGATATCTGGTAGCGAAAGTTGGAACTACTTGAAATTGAACGGAACATGTAGCTCACCTTAGTGGTGTCCGCTTGAAGCAGCTACAGCCTCAGGCGAGCCTAACATGTCCTCGGACACTCCCGGCACTAAAAGCCATACGATAAATAAATAAATATCCAAAATTCCTAGCTCATAACCTTAGGTACCGGGTGAGTTAGCCGAGGTCGTTGCGGCATGACTGTTGGCAGTCGCTCACATCCGGGAGGCGAGGAGGTTCGAATCCCCCCGCCGGCAACCTTGAAGATGGTCTTCTGTGGTTTCCCATCTTCCTTCCAGGCAAATGCCGGGGTTGGTCCCTAACTATAGGCCACAGCCGCTACCTTCCAACTCCTCGACCCTCCCATCCAACATTCCTCCCCAACGGTACTTGTAGCTCACCCATTGGGTGTCCGTCTCGAAGCAGCTACAAACTTGGCGAGCCGAACATGTCCTCGGACACTCCCGGCACTAAAAGCCATACGCTAAAAAAAAAAAAAAAAAATCCTTAGGTGATGGTATGTAAATTACCAAGTCTGTATCCCTTAAAGAAATAGTGTTCATGGAAGGTCTAGTGTGTAACGTTAAAGGAAATTGTTGGTTCCTCAGTTTAGGGGTTGCGACAACGCGGTCATGTAGCCCCGTGTACTTTGGGTGTGTGTAGAATCTGTCTGATAACCGGTCTTAATTGTGATGGCTGTATTAGTGCGTGTGTTATCTGTTTTTAATTCAAGTAAGGACTGCAGACATTCGATTTTCAAGTAGTTTCCAACTTTTGCTGCCAAACGCCACCGTCAACGACCTATTAGATCTGAACTTAGTTACTAGATGCCACCACAGTCGGCTCCTGACGACGAACGTTGGAACCTAAGAGCGTCAGTAAAATCTAACCTATAATTTAGCTTCACACAAGTGTAATTAGCGGAAGGTTCTTTTATATGCCATAAATCTATGACATGGGACTGCCGGCTTTACTTCTCCTCCGAAGGGAGGCATACTGAGGGTCATTTAACGCTCTTAAAAATCCGATGACTTCGGCCGGGTTTGAACCCGCGTCCTTGGGCATAGAAGCTCAGCATGCTACCAACAACGTCACCGCCAAAAGGATGTTGTCAACATTGAGTTGCATGCCCGAGAAATTGGCGGTCGCCTTCGTGGTGTAGTGGTCAGCATGATTAGCTGCCACCTAAGAGGTCCGCGGTTCGATTCCCGGCTCTGCTACGAAATTGGAAAAGTGGTATGAGGACCGGAGCGGGGTCCACTCAGCCTCGGGTGGTCCAAATGAGTGGAGTGGGTTCGATTCCCACCTCAGCTATCCTCGAAGTGGTTTCTCACTTCGTCTTCGGGCAAATGCCGGGATGATAATAATAATAATGCTATTGGTTTTACGTCCCTTTTAACTACTCTGGCTTTTAGAGACGCCGGAGTGCCGGAATTTTGCCCCGAAGGGGATCTTTAACGTGCCAGTAAATCTACTGACACGGCTCCCTCGCATTTGCGCACCCTCAAATGCCAGCTGACTGCGCCAGGATACGAACCTGCAACCTTTGGCCCAGCAAGCGAGAACGTTACCGCTGAGCCACGCAGCCAGCCAAATGCCGGGATGACTCCTAACGTAAGGCCACGGCCGCCTCTTTCCCCTCTTCCTTGACTCTCCCTCCCACTCTTCCCATTACTTCACCAGGCCTCTGTTGCTTTGCATGGGATCCCTCGCTTAGTCCGTGGGAAAAGCAAACCCTGGAGGGTAAACGATAAAGAAGAAGAAATTGGGGTGGAACATTATTTGAATCCAAGTTGATACCGAACTCCTCCCATCAGAATCTCGATGACGTCATTAGTCCGCCACACGGGATATACGCTGACCACATCTCCCAGCATGCGCGCACAATAATATCTCCCAACGACGCCGAAAATAAGAAGAAGGAAGGAAGATTGTAGTTTTACGTGACCGTGAATCTTGCGATTATGAGCCACGGGACCTCCGTTTTACGTGGAATCCGAACCACAGGACATGGCATTTCACTTCGAAAATCTCACATGCATTGACCGGGAATCGAACCCGGACCGCCTTGGTGAGAGGCATACAGCTAGACCGCTGAGCCACCACGCCGAAAATGTGCCCTAACGTGGCCAGCAGAACGCACGTTTTAGGAGGAATTCACAAGATGTTCCGGTGTTTAGAATACGCTCGTGAGTGACGCGGACCTTATTTCTGGACGTGCGCGAACCGTAATATCGCGTTACCTATTCCCATGGCCGCTGAAAATGAGTTCAAAAATGGTGTATAGCGGAACGCATGCCTAGCCGCGAACTCAAGATTAGCAATGGTGAGAATTAAATTCAGCTGGTAGCATTGTTGTTTGAGTTTTTTGACTGGTTTGATGCAACCGTCCATGTATCCCTGTCCTGAGCTGATCGTTTCATCACTATATATTCTAACCCTTGGTCTACCCCCACAGTTCTTGTCCTCAACCCTTCCTTCCATAAATAAGTTTACTATTCCTGAAAGTCTTACAAGGGGAGGATACGATGCATGGGTCACCGATTCGAACCATCTTTAGTACACTTGTAGGGCATGACTAGGCGTATACCAGATGCAAGTAGTAAGGTGCGCTTCTCAGCTGATTCCGAGAAATTAATTATTAAATATTCGTAATTGCTGTACGGCGTTCATGTGCGTTGTACGTTAACATGAAGCCAAGGAGCGCGTGCTGCAGCGGTAAGAGCCCTGCTTCGTAAGCGTGGGATCACTGGACCGAATCCCACCGGTGAGCTTTTTTTTCTTTTGTAAACATAGGCAATACGTACACTGTAGATGTCGTGAATAATGTTTATTTTGCAGTCAATTGTAATAACGTGTTTTGTGAGCTGGAAAAGGCATTCTGAAATCATCGTATGGGGGTGAACGTTTGTGACATTACATAATGTACAGTCGGGGCATTGCAAATAGGCCTACATTGGTATTATACACGGTCAGGTGTATTCTATTATAAGTATACGTTTATACACTGTTCCGTTCATTGCACGTCAGTGAACCATCAGACCACCCCGTACCCCGCAAGTAGTGTCTCATGCTATGGGTATTGGTTGGAAAGTGTTCGGACCTGGCGAGGTCACCTGCACACAAACAAACGATAACGGTGGGCAGTTGTACTAACAGCAAATAATGTGAATAAAGGTATTCTTTCATCAATCTCTTGTACGATTTATTCCGACTCCCTTTTCCCGCTCACCTAACACGTTATTACAATTGACTGCAAAATGAACATTATTCACGACACCTACAGTTGTACGAATTGCCTATGTTTACAAAAAAAAAAAAACATATCCAGAGGCTCTCCGGTGGGATTCGATCCAGTGATCCCGCGCTTACGAAGCAGGGCTCTTACCGCTGAACCATGCGCTCCTTGGCTTCATGTTAAAGCCCTGCGCGGATGCGGATATCCGCAACATTTTTCGCCATGCGGATATACTTTGCATGGCGTTGCGGATAGCGGATAATATTTGGAGTAAATTTGCGGATAGTTTTTAGAATACAATCCGAACTTGTTGAATATCATGGGGAAAGTTGGGTAATTGTGCGCAGCGGCTAATCGTGCGCACCTATGTTTTTCGAGTTGGTAGTACTACTAGCAACTCAGTTCATTGCTACCCTCAAGCTGTCATCGTACCTATCAGATAGGGACAGTCAGCATGATGCCAGTTCCTATGTGATAACCGTGAGGCTTGGATGAATAAACTTAACACGTTGCATGTTATTTTCTGTAGCCAGCAAATATTAGAAGGTAAGCCTACAGTTGTGATTCAATTATTATTTAAAATTAAATGTAGTTTTTACCGTGGTTTTGCATGTATTTATTTTTCAATATAATAGATTAGTTTACCGAGATTTAGTGAGTTACGTTTTAAAAGCAGAGTGGGATATGGTGCGCAGATCATATATGATACAAGTAAATACAACGCGACATTAATGGCAAAATATTTCGTGTTTGTTCTCCAGATGCCAAGAAATTATACTCGAAAAACGGAGAAAAACTCCTACCCAGCAGAAAGTGTGCAGAAAGCTCTACGTGCAATTAGGGATGATGGGAGGAAAATAAGGGAAGTGAGGAGAAGTTTCAACATTAGTATGGCTTTCCAACACTCATCCCATGCGCAAAATCTACCAACCCATGCGCATGATTACCCTGCAAATATTATTGTAATGCCAGTAGATTCGGATAACAAACTTGTGGATAAAAGTCGCGTGGATGTAGGGCGGATGCAGATAACAGTCGTGCGGATGCGGGGCGGATGCGGATAACAGTCGTGCGGATGCGGGGCGGATGCGGATAACAGCCGTGCGGATGCGGGGCGGTTGCGGATAACGTTTTGTCTATCCGCGCAGGGCTCTACTTCATGTTAACGTACAACGCACATGAACGTCGTAGGCTACAGCAATTACGAATAATTAATAATTATTTTCTCGTAATCGGCTGAGAAGCGCAACTTACTACTTGCACCTGGTATAGGCCTACGCCTAGTCATGCCCTACACGTGTACTAAAGATGGTTCGAATCGATGAGCCATGCATCGTATCCTCCCCTTGTTAGTATGTGACTACCAAACCTATCTCTTCTCTTCATTAGCAGTCGCCAGAAACATCTCTCCTCGCTCACTCGTCTTAGTAACTCTTCATTTGTTACTCTAAAGTCCATCTGATCATCATTCTCCTGTAACACCACATTTCAAACGCTTCAAATTCTCCTGTTTTCTGCTGTGCCAACCAGCCTAAGTTTCACTTCTATAGAGCGCCACGCTTCGGACAAAGTAAATAATAACCCCTAGCACTACAGCCCATGAGGGGCCTAGGCCTACCAAGCGACCGCTGACCAGCCATTTGGCCTGCAGATATTGGGGTGACGCCGGGAATCGAACCCGGGGCCTCCGGGCGAGAGGCAGGCGCGCTACCCCCAACACCACGGGGCTTGCCGCTTCGGACAAAGGCTTTCAAAAATTACTTTCTAATACCTAAATCTATATTTGAAGTTAACAGATTTATTTTCTGTAGAAATGCTTTCCTTGCCTGAGCCAACCTACTTTTTATATCCTCTTTGCTTCGTCCATCACTGGTTATTTTGCTTCCCAAGTAGCAGAAGTCACCTACTTACTTTAGCTTTTCACCTGTCAATTTGTCGTCAATATTTCACCGGCATTCTATATCTCTGAAACTATTACTGATATCACCCTGAAATTTCGTACGGCGATAAAGGGCACCACTAGAAGTTCACCATTGTGACTTTCAAAATCTTGTTAAGTACAAAACGAGCCTGGCGGCCAAGCGAAGTTGAAACATTTAAATCGACTTTTCACGCGAGCGCAGTGAAACATGGTACAGCAATGTTTATACACATTATAATGCACCGACATCACATTTAGTTTAATTATTTACATAACCTCAAGATGGCGGCTGTGCGAAATTTTAAAATTAACTTTTTTTACTTCTTGTGTCCTAATCATGCAATCGAAGTCAACGTTTGGATAATGAACCTATGCAATAATCTTCATGTAATAGTACATAACCCTATGGCCTACATATATAAAAATCCAACATGGCAACCATCCGAAATATTTAGACGGTTCTCGATATCGATGAATCTATTACAGCAATAAAACTGAAATTTTGTATGTTGATAGAGGCAATTTACATAAGTAGGATATATGAAAATATGCTATGTAGTTCTCCATGGAACTACTTTTCTTTAGCGACGCCACCCTTATTCCCGGACGTGCGCGCACCGTATGCGATACAGACTCCCGCAGCTGCCGAAACAGTTGATGACGGCTAGCGGAACGAATTTCTTATACAATGCACGCACATGTTCGAGTTCGAGAGGACATGGGCTTGGAGAGTTCAACTAACATGAAAGCGGCGTCAGAACATCGTAACATCCGTTCTTATGGCCGCTGAAAAACAAAAACTTAGAAAGAGAGTTAGGTAATTTCCATCCTAAAATTAGAATATGGAGATTATTCGACGGCGGTTAGTATTTGCGTATATACGGTAACTATAGCAACCCGCCTGGTATCTTAAATGGTTTACCCGACGTAAGATTAAAAGGCGTATGTTTTTCGATTTCAATGAACTACGACCTGTATTCGGCATGATGGGTTAAAATCACTGACTGGACGATTAATTATACACGGTCATCAACAACGGTTGCAGCAATTTCAAAAAAAAACATAGCTCAGGAACTATTTGAGATATTAAAACAACTTTTTTTTGTGTGTGTGTTAAATTCACCAACTCAAAAAGTTTTCTTTCTCATACCTGATAATGATTCTATATGCGCTCCCTTGGTTGCTCTGCAAACATCCAGTTGTCGATTTCGGCTCAAATGCGCTGGATCATCTCAGGCGTGTTTCTAGCAACAGCAGTGGTGATGCGTTGTCTTAAATGTTGCAGATCTGACCGGATCACTGAATACAATGTTTCTTTTTACGTATCCCCATAAAAAAAAACTCTAGGGGTGTCAAGTTGGGGCTTCTAGGAGGAAATTGAATAGGACCGGCATGGCAGCTTTCGGTCGCGCACTCATTCTGCGCATCGGCTTAAGGTCACGGGCGGAGTAGTCACATCTAAAACTAAACCTCGATGAGTTCCTAATACCGGGTGAGTTAGCCGTGGTCGTTACGGCATGACTGCGGGCAGTCGCTCACATCCGGGAGGCGAGGAGGTTCGAATCCCCCCCGCCGGCAACCTTGAAGATGGTCTTCTGTGGTTTCGCATCTTCCTTCCAGGCAAATGCCGGAGTTGGTCCCTAACGATAGGTCACAGCCGCTACCTTCCAACTCCTCGTCCTTACATTCCAACTTCCCTCCCCAACGGTACTTGTAGCTTACCCAATGGGTGTCCGTCTCGAAGCAGCTACAAAACTGGCGAACCGAACATGTCCTCGGACACTTCCGGCACTAAAAGCCATACGCTAAAAAAGTTCCTAATTAGTTTTGAGGTCAAATTATTAATTTATCTCATTTACAACGGGAGATATGATTTTTGGAAATTGCTGCAGACATTTTCAATGACCGTGTATTATCATGGAGATAGCATGCGCAACGAATTCTTGTCAGACGTAATTTAAGAGTGGCGAGATGCATTAAACACAAATCCCCCTTCCGTCCAATCTAAACTACTACTTCCACTTCACGGATTTTTTGGGCCTGAGAAAACTCTTCGCCCAGTCACCAGCACCCCGATTCTGTAAGAAATGGTTAAGTTAAAACAAGTCTTTAGGACCCGTAAAGACTGGTTAGCAGTCGAATTGGTACTCTGTAACGCCAAATCGCATCCATGTTGTGACGTAGGTCTTACCGCTGAACCATCCACCGTAAAGGCATGTTCCAAGGGCTTGTTAGCCGTGTTGTAGACTATGGTTAGCCCATTTGTAACGATAAATCAAAGATGGAAGCGAACAGCTGATATGTATGTTATCACTTAAAGGCTTGAATATTAAGTTATTTACTGTCGATGGGCTAAGGTAAGTACAAAACAATATATTTCTGATTCTTCAAGTTGTGCAAATATCTTTCTTTGACGATTATGGTCAATAGTATGTTGTTGTTGTTGTTTGAGTCTTCAGTCTTTCGACTGGTTTGATGAAGCCCTC
This sequence comes from Meconema thalassinum, assembly GCA_946902985.2. NCBI lineage: Eukaryota > Metazoa > Arthropoda > Insecta > Orthoptera > Tettigoniidae > Meconema > Meconema thalassinum. The sequence continues at coordinate 201,552,869 of OX336395.1, forward strand.
CATGCCTTCATGTCCTGAGCTAATCGTTTCAACTCTACATAGCTACCACACCCTACGTCCGAGGCAATCTGTTTAACAGATTCTAACCTTGGTCTACCCCTACAGTTCTTGTCCTCGACCCTTCCTTCCATAACTATGCTTGCTATTCCTGGGTGTCTTAGTATGTGTCCTACCAACTTATCTCTTCTCTTCATTAGCAGTCGCCAGAAACATCTCTCCTCTCCCACTAGTCTTAATACCTCTTCGTTTGTAACCCTATCTACCCATCTGATCTTCATCATTTTCCTGTAACACCACATTTCAAACGCTTCAATTCTTCTCTTTTCTGCTACACCAATAGTCCAAGTTTCACTTCCATAGAGCGCCACGCTCCACACAAAGGCCTTCAAAAATGACTTCCTAACACCTAAATCTATATTCGATGTCAACAGATTCCTTTTCTGTAGAAATGCTTTCCTTGCCTGAGCTAACCTACTTTTTATATCCTCTTTGCTTCGTCCATCACTGGTAATTTTGCTTCCTAAGTAACAGAAGTCTCCTAGGCCTACTTCCTTTAGTTTTTTCACCTGCCAATTTGATGTCCATAGAGGATTCTGATTTATTCCGGCTGCATTCCAGTATTTTTGTTTTACATTTATTAATTTTCATCATGAATTCTTTCCTCAAGACGGAGTCCATACCGTTCAAATCCTCAGGCGTGTCGACTATGTCATCGGCAAATCTCAGAGTTGAAATTATTTCTCAACTTTAATTTTCACTCCCACTTTAAATTTTTCTACAATTTCCTTCATTGCTTGTTCAATGTAAAGATTGAAAAGTATGGGTGATAAGTTGCAGCCTTGCCTTACACCTTTCTGAATACCAGCTTCTCTCTCATGTCCTTCAGCTCGAATGACTGCTGTCTGGTTTCTGTATAGATTGTAGATCACCCTCCTATCCCTGTACTTTGTTCCAATAGTTTTTAAAATGTCAAACAATTTAGTCCAATCAACGTTATCAAAAGCCTTTTCTAAGTCTACAAATGCCATGAACGTTATCTTATCTTTCCTTATTCTACCTTCCAAAGTCAGCCTAAGACTTAGTACAGCTTCCCTTGTTCCTAGTTTCTCCTGAAACCAAACTGGTCTTCACCCAACTCTGTTTCTATCTGGCTTTCCATCCTCTTGTAAATTATTCTTGTCAGGATCTTTGAAGCATGAGTAATCAAGCTGATTGTACGGTAATCTTCACATCTGTCAGCTCCCATCAGTATTTTAATTCATGTATTGATTGGCATATATTTTAAACTTAAGAAGTAAATTATAGTAGTGAGAGATTTAAGCAACTATAATTTGTATGCGAAAGTAACAAAAACCTATTGGTTACTTCTACAATAATTGTAACTGTAACATCGTTATTTTTGACAAGGAACTGTAACTTCATTACTATTTTTGGCATGTAATGGCAACTTATCTCTGAAAAGTAGCTTAGCCCAAACCTGAGGTTGAATCCTGTGGATGCCCTTTTGTTCACCCGTTATACAGGTGTCAACTTGCCAACCAGGAGGAGTTTCCTGCACAACATTGAAAGCCTTAATGACTCACCTCAGGCAGAAAGTTAAGATCATGGAACTTTCCATTTGAACATCTCCAGGTCATGAGGAACACTGGTCTGTGGTATTTACAAAAGATAATGACCTATTTTATGAACTGTAGCAAGTGTTCTTTAAGCTGCACAATCCAGACTTCTTTCATTTTGAAGGATAATCATCAATAATACCTGCTTATTGCATGCAAGTGTTGATGTATTTATCAGATATTGTTGTCTTTATTGAATTGAATACTGGTGATAAGAGTAGAGAGATAGCATGGCTTCAGCATGTAATTTACACATTTATTTGTTCTACTTGAATGTACTCAGTGTTGACTCAAGATAGATTTTCAAAAATTGTTAATTATGCACAAATCAATACATAACCAAAACATACCTTTTCATATACCTATCAAAGGTAAATATGGTCTTCTTCAGCTAACATCAACAATGTAATGTTAAACTATTGTTATATCTCAGTGGTTTTCAACTGGTGAGGGAAGTATGTGCGGCTCGGGAAAGCTTTTAACAAAAAAAAAATTTAAATAATTATTTGCTCAATTTAAAGTACTACCGGTATTGATTTCTATTCGGCAAAAATGAACAAAGGAATTTCATAAATATGGATGCCGAACCATTATACAACGCACCACATCGAACAGTGCAGGACCAAAGGACCCTGCAACAGCAGGTCACTGACCTGCCTCCCCTTTACTCACGGAACAATGAACTCATTTTTAATATTGATTCAAAGAAAACGTATTACTTCGAAATTGTCCTTTTGTAAGTATTGTTTTGATAACATCATTAATTTCAGTGTGTCTAGATTTTTGACTCTGTTTGCCATTTTTATATTAATTCAAATAAACTTACATTTTTCTTGGTAGGCTATCTTCGTATCTTTATTTTCACTCCTTTCTGGCATTGTAGAACAGTTTTTGAGCAATAAAATCGAATCCTGCTGATTGCTGGGGTGTAAGATTCTCAGTTGTAAAATTCTGTGGTATCAGGGAGGGCATCCAGCCTTAAGTTTTATGAAAATTAGCCTATTATTAAAGTGGGGCCCGCAACCATACCCGAAGTTCCCATTTTGGCCCTGTATCTAATGCTACCAACTAATGTTGGATAAGTAAGAAAATCTATATTTAATATTACAATTAACCTGTAAGTGGTGAGGTGGTGGCTGAGAGTACCCCAGCCAGAAAAAAAATAATGTAGCCTGTCCCGGAGGGAGGAATGCTCCAAACGCATGATGCTTGTATCTCTGGGGAAGTAAATTGCTCTGCGAATGTTGCAGCGGCTACAATGCTTAGTTATTGTAATTTTTTGGGCATGTGGGGTAATATCAATCCCCACTTCATGGGCTATCGGTACTTAAGTTTTTACTCTGATTTTCTTTTTCTCAATGTTTCAGTTAATTATGGCTCCTTCAAGGAATTTTGTTAGAGGAAATGGCCCAGGGTTAGCAGAGTGGGCCAGGACATCCTTGACAATGACTTTATAGAGACGACAAATGAGCTCACTGCATGGTGCCCATCTGTGCACAGTAGGGGCAGATGACCTCGTAATTCCGCCCCTTAAAACAACAACAAACTAACAACAACTCTGTGCACAGCGGATGATTCGCATCAGTGAAAATTGTGCTAAATGAAGCTCGGAAGAAACTGATTTACAGTTGAGATTTTGTTGCAATTTTCACTTACGTTGTTAAAATAATTAATCCTTTTCTAGTTGAATGATGGACCTTACATGACATTAACTTAATACAAATAACATGTGAACTAAACAATTTAATTGGACAACGTGCTATTTTTCAGTTATTCTCGTTGGCTCGTAACAATTATTATTTAGTCATTACTTTTTGTGCATTCTGTTTCTTGATTTTCTTTTGATCTTAATTAAGACTAATAAACATATTTGATTACATGACTACAAAGACCTATTTTGTTATCCAATCACTAAGAAACCAGTTTCTAGATTAGGGTATGTATAATCTCCACCTCACCAACTATGTGACTATAAAAATACAGGGCGCCAGGAAATGTTCTCCGCAGTGGCTACGATCAGCTGCGAGAGGTAGCATCATCAGTTTAGTTGGCAGCACTGTGTCCTTGATAGGGTGAAGGCTATGGACTGTCGAAATCGTCAGTGTGTATAGTTAGATTATTGGAAGAGTGCAACAGTAAGTTATGAAAGGCCGTGGTGAGTATAAAGTTTACCGTACCATTTGTTTTGATACGTACACAGGGCTTCCATCCACTCGCTCGTCCAAAAATAGTGAAATAGTGAGTGTTTTTTCTTCAAAAAAGTGAAAAAAGGTGAGTTTTTGTATGAAAAAGTGAGTAAATAGTGAATTAATTCATAGCATTTTTCGCATTTATGGCCAGAGATTTGGTTCATAATTTTAACTTTTGTTGATATCTGTAGGGGCAATTAAGGGGGGGGCTTGGGTGGCTAAGCTCCCCAAAACCAACCATAGCCCCCAAAAATGTGACAAAACTGTATTGAAATAGACAAAATTTTTAAGATTGTGTATCTGAAAAACAAATTAGCCCCCCAAAAATGTCAACCAAATTGCACCTATGTTAATATCTCTGAGTACTGTTTGTGATTTTTCATGTAGTTAGAGGACACTTGGAAATAAAGGATAGGAAAATCAATGCAACACTCAAGAAATTTAAATCTTAAAACAAAACAAAAATATAAATGTGAACTAAAAAAAAAAGCTTTGTTACAATCTTCGGCGAGCGCTGCACGTCTCCGGCTTTGGTTTTGCACTATGGAAGCTTTACATGCTTTCTGGCCGCCTGGCTCGCTGCCGGCAACGCATTGCCAGGCACCAGTGGCAGAAAAATGAACTACCCATTCATGGGTATATTTTGGGTCGCTTCTAGCAATCTGATTGTGCACGAGACCATCTTTAACGCAGAATGTGACCAGTTTTGTAAAGAAAAAAAGTGAGAATAGTGGGTAATTATATCAAATAGTGAGAAAAGTGAGGCTGCTTTGAAAATAGTGAATAATAGTGAGAAAAGTGAGTCGCCGTGCTGCCAACGTAACTGGTGACAGTATCTGTGTAGGCACTGCGGAGAACATTCCCTGGCGTCCTGTACCTCACTAGGTACGGGTTGAATGTAAAACAATGTAAGGAAATGGATATCCTTACAAAGAGAGTGAAATTATTTAAATATAAAATAGGGTTTCTCAGGAAAATTCCAAAATCATAATCAGGTAATGTAGAATATCAAAATAGTTTATCATCCAAATAGGTTACTAAAGTTGCAAGAGGAAAACTAAATAATTTAGAATCTTGATGTAACTCTTTAAGGCTGTTGCAATGTGTAGACAACGGAAGTTCAGGCTCTAAAAGGTAATGTTTTAGGTGCCTGAAATAGTCTCCTTAACTGCTATATTTAGGCACTAAAATAAATAATAGGCATATATATATATATATATAACTGAGCATATATTAAAAAAAACACATTAAAACAGTGACGTAAATGACCTTAACTCAATTCAATGTGCAATATCGGTATGAAGAAACCAAATACATTTCACAATCGGCACATATAACTCACAATTACAGACGGAAGTTAAACATCAAGAGTGGACAAATAAACTTGTTCAATGTAGAAACAGGTCTCTGACAAGGGAGTGTATTGTCCCCCTTACTTTTCCTCACTGTCATGGATGGAATCCATAAACGAGTGAAACTGAAAATGGGAAGTAAAGGGACGAAGGCCTTACTCTTCGCTGATGACATAGTGATATGGGGGGACGATAAATTGGAAGTTCAAGAACAAGTTAATGTTTGAAACCAGGAGATAGAAGAGCATGGAATGAAAATAAGTGTGGAGAAGAGTCAGACGATGGTAATGACATGAAATGTGCGAGATGGTAGGGGGAATATTGCAGTAGATGGAAAACCATTACAACTTGTGAAAAGCTTCAAATACTTAGGGAGTGTCCTAACAGACGATGGATAAGTGAGGAAGTTGGTAAGAGGATCCAACAAGCAAATGGGTTTTACCAGAGTGTGAGGGGTCTGGTATGGAACCAGGAAGTTCCTGAGAAATGTAAAAGAATCTTGTATTCAATATATTACACCTATATTGACGTATGCAGCAGGCACGTGGACAACAACTAAACGGGAGGAAAGTAGAATCCAGGCAGCAGAGATGAAGTTCCTTAGAGGTATAATTGGAAAGGCCCACAGAGACAAAATCAGAAACAAGGAAATTAGGGAGAAAACAGGATTCCCAAAGTTACAAGACAAAATCGAGATCAGTAAGCTAAAATGGTATGGACATACGATGCGAATGGGAGAAGACCGAGTCCCGAAGCGATTATTTACTGAGAAAGTCACGGGAAGGCGCCAAAGGGGAAGGCCGAGGATGAGGTGGATGGATACAGTGAGGGAGAGTGTTGAGAAAAGAGGAGTGAAAGTGGAGGATGTACTGGAAGAAGGACGAGAGTGGTGGAGAGACAGAAAAGTATGGAGGTCCTTGATTCACACCTCGACCCAGATCACTGGAACCGGGAAATGAAGAAGAAAGTTAAACATCATGTCCGTAGTTGGCTTCACAGTAAATAACAAGCACATTTTATTTTCGGCATGAAGTTTTCTTCAAGTGAACAGGTCGAGCTCTAAAGACCAACAGTACACACGTACCAGATGTGCAGCTGTTGTTCTAGTGAAAGATGTAATTCCAAGATTTGACAAGGTTATATTTATAAAGGTAAAAAGAGATTGGGAAGTTTGCTTTGTGTTACTAATTGCTGGGCTTTCCAAAGCTGATAATGAGTGTTTAACGGCACAGTCTCATAAGAATCATAGTTTACCTTTAAGCTACAGGCTCTTTAAAATGGTAGGACAGTAGACCATTATTATGAATAGTGTAAAATATCAAAATTAAAACAGAAATTCAAATCTAACAAGGGAAAAACTAGTCAAACTGGAAAACTGGCACAAAAAATACACTTAGAAAGGAAAATAGGAGTTGGACCTAAATGTTCATGAAACATGTCAATTTAAATGGCGAGTCATGTATATGTTAAGGAAAAAATGGGGCATTTGCCTAAAATCTGCTGTCTAGGAATGTGTGATGTGTATAAATTTTCTGGTGCCAACCAGTAACTTACTTTATAGTAGGTTTTGTCTTTGGTATCATATTATATTATTTCTGTAGTATAGATCCCTCCTGCGGCGCTCACAAGCAACTGATCGTGACAAATGAGTACAGTATTCAAATGAGAGAGAATAGACATTAGCAGAAAGAATTATACTCTAATTTCATAAATATGTATAATTAATTTAAAAAATGACTTGAAAAAAATGTACGAAGTGTGTGATTTGCAGATACTGATGCTGTAGGAAAATACTTCCATAATTGCTGTCCACTTCACATTTTGGCCGCTGTGACGCCTGTTGCATGTCATTTTAACATTCTGAGGTCTTTCCTTTTATCATTTTGCGTGGATTTCAGAAACAGTAAATCAAACGAATAAGTACTCAAATCGCATAATTTCATAAATATCGAATAACCGGTGAGTGTTATGATGATCCCATGTTCAGTGATTGTCTTCTTAAGTTAGGGAACGTAGAACTTGGAATTCTAACTGAAATGTAAATAGTGTTCTATAATCATTTGGAACAAAATCTATTGAACAGCATGAATTATTTATACAATAATCCGGGCCGTGAAAGCCTTAATATGCAAAACTCTCTTGTTTGGAATATCTGACATGCCAATGTTGCAAGAAGAATCAGATTGCTGTAGGATCGTAATGTAGATCTTCGAGGTATGATGCGTAGGCCTATACGTTTACAGGTGTCAACCATTAGACGTATTGTCTAGTTGGGTTAGACCTAATCTTTGGTATAATGTCTACCAAGTAATGGAATGAGCAACATCTGTTTCATATAACATGGTGTCCACAGAATTTGCTATGTCAATTTTCATGACTTTTCCTGACCATTTTTCAACAAAATTCCTGACTCGTGAAGTCATCGTAACATCGGAAAAATGGTTTATTGAGCAAATATTTATATATCTATATATATATCTCTTATTTGCAGCCTCCACCATCCCCATAGCTGCCCAACGCTCGCCTCTTTAATCATTCAAAATAAAGTAAATTATAATGCAATAATACATAAGTCAAAGTACTTAATATCCTAAACTATAGTGATGGGGTTGCCACATCCCTACGCCAACGCCAAGAAAGCGTACAAAAAATAGGTAAAAGTGATATACTGTTACGTGCCACCCCCTAGTGGCACTTTTGTTAACTGGATTACGGTGGGGGTACAAAGCACAACATCAATTACTGCTTAAAGAAATAATTAACTTTATTGTGGCCAGAAAATTACACTAATCAGCAAATAGGAGCCTTCTCCAGTTTCCTCAAGTGTCTTCCTTATGTGCTCTTGGCCCCTTTCACTTGCAACAGACCACAGAAGTTAATCCGTCCTAATGAGTCCGGTGGCCTTGGCAGAAGCTACCTGGCCCTCTTCCTCAGGTACAACAAATACAGTTACTTACGAGCACTTGATGTACGCTCTTCACAAGCTGGGAGAAACAATGTCACAGGATTTCGTAACTCGCACAGCACTTCGTCACCACACTTCTGTCGCACAAGATAATCGCTCGCACTAGCTCGTAAAACACAACGACAACTGCTTCACGGGTCACTCTTATATAGCAGGCCGGTGACTCAATAAATGGTTCTAGATCCATCCAGAGTCCACGGCTTCTCGAGGTTTCCACCGCTGGTCCAGTCACGAATCTTCTGGACTATCCCTTTGTCTGTAGTAGCCCTGTTGCATAAGGCGCGCGCAATACAGGAGGCAAGCCACAGCCCAGCCCCTGGGGCAGTTGTGACTCAAACGGCGAGCGATGTCACAAACTCACAGCCGTAACAATACTGTAAAAATGGAAACTTACCATAATGTCCAGCGAGTTATTGCTTTTTATCTTCGGAGATTAGTTGAACTATTAACATCAAAATATGGCTGTAAAACACAAAATACTGTAAGGTTAATATAAAATTCCTGACTTTCTAATACTTTTTGCCATGTTTTTCAGACTCACGCCATTATTTCATACTTTTTCCTGACCAAAAACAAAATCCCTGACTTCTCCTGACTATTCCTGACTTACTGCCTGTGGACACCATGTATAAGGATAGTATCATATAAATAAGTTGGTAGTTATTCCTTTGAAATGTTGTCAAGAAATGTTAAGCTGCTTTTTGATGTCTATCTTCCTTATCATACATACCTCTCTTTCTAGTATTGAAAAGCTGTATGTTATTCTTCAGAATTAATACTTTATACTTTATTTTGGGGCCTGTTTGCCATCTCTTGATGAATGCAGTACATTTGCATAATTGTCTGTTGGCACAGGCTAGAGTAAAATTTGGCTTTTCACCGATATTTCTGCCTCATTCATGGCTGTGATTATATGGAAGCTACTGAGGTATGAGTGGTGCTGAGTAATGGTATTCAGGGCATAGCTAATGTCTATGGATGCTGTGAAATGTTCTACTCATAGGGGAAGTGCTGTTGTTCTGGCTCAGTGAGGAAAGCAATAGCAAACTACCTCACTCCTCACCTTGCCTAGAACGCCTCATTATAGTGTGGCCTGTGGGTTTGTGGGTTTCTTCCACATAACCTATGATGGCGCTTTTTGAGGATCCAACCAACCTCCAAGCTGACTACCTAACAGACAGACTTTATTTGGCTTGGCAAATATCTCAAATGCTTTGCTAATATGGCAAATGTCTTTGCATTCTATCAAGATAGATTGATAAAATATTTTACACATAATTGTGTAGACTGAATTCGAATCAGCTGATTTAAAAACTCTGCAACGTTGTTAGAAGCTCCTGCCATATCCCTCTCGTTCTTTCTTTAAAAATACAGAAAAGTAAAAGTACAGATGCCACAGTCAATCACCTAAATGTGTTGTAGGCTGAGTGAACACCAGGGCCATTTGTTTCGGAAAGTGGTAGCTGTGTTTCTAAAATCCACTACCTGGGCAGGAATCGACCCTCCTCCTTTCAGCTAGAAGCTCGTCACCTCTTCCGACTGGGCTACATAGCCCCCTAATATTAACTGATCAGTAATGCCAACCTTAATAGTTTTTAACAATAATTATACAACCGTCCTAATCAATACATAATCGAAAATAATTATTAGAGTTGCCAACCTTGGAAAGACAAAGGGAAGATACCAATGTCATACTCTGGAAATTTTCAAGTTGTATAATTCTGTAGTGCCGAGGAGAAATGGCATAAGTCAATAGCTATTCCTTGGTTGGTTCCTCAGTTTAGGGGCTGCGACAACATGGTTATGTAGCCCCGTGTACTTTGGATGTGTGTAGAATCAGTCTGATAACCGGTGTTAATTGTGATGACTGTATTAGTGTGCGTTATCTGTTTTCTTAATTCAAGTAAGGACTGCAGACATTTAATTTTCAAGTAGTTCCAATTTATGCTACCAAACGCCACCATCAACGACCAACTAGTTCTGAACTTGGTTACTAGATGCCACCGTACTTGGCTGCTGGCGACAGACGTTGCAACCTAAGAGAGTGTCAAATCTAACCTATAATTTAGCTTCACACAAGTGTAATCAGTGGAAGGTTCTTTATCATGCCATAAATCTATGACATAGGACCGCCAGCTTTACTTCCCCTCCGAAGGAAGATACTGAGGGATTTTTAACACTATTAAAAAATCCAACGACTTCGGCCGGGTTTGAACCCACGACCTTGGGCATAGAAGCTCGGCATGCTACCAACTACGCCACCGAAGCCGCCTAAACCTATTCCTTACTTACCGGTAGTTAATTCTAGTGGACATTTGTATCATATCGAACTTGAGAGGAGAGGTACAAGTGATTTGGCAATTAGAAAGGAGAAACTGAAGTTTTTAAAAATGTCAATAATTTATTCATTAGGACAGATTTTTCACTCTCTTGAAAAATTTAATTTTTCGACTAGTGCCTCTTTCTCCGCACTACATAATTATTTGCCCGATTATCTTATTCTTATTTAAGTAAGTGACCAAGGTCCAAAGAATGATTACCGGTATCTCTCTTTAGCAAGCAACAAGTGTACAAGCTCATGTTTAACCAAGATAAACTGCCATCAGCATGTTAGGAGTTGGCTCCCAAGATAGATAAAATATGTATAAACATACTCCAGACCATTGTTAACCGACAGTGGTGGCTACGCTCGCTAAAGCGCAGTGTTAGGTCATGGTGCTAAGCTAGCTGCTGACTCGGTAAGACAGTCGGCCGTCCTTGAAATGGTTTTCCGTGGTTTCCCCACTTTCAACTCCAGGCAAATGCTGGGACGGTACCTTCTGACAGGCCACGGCTGCTTCCTTCCACATCCTTGCCCATTTTCATTTTACCATCATTCATTTAATCTCTCATTAACTCTTTGGCGTTAGGAAGGGCATCCGGCCGTAAAATCTGTCCGCCACAAAGATTTCTATCGCATTTCACCCCCGACCCCGTAGGAAAACGGGATTAATAAGGGGTAGACATACATATTCCACAACATTGTTTCAGTGTGCAAATAAGAAGTGTATTGAGTAACAATTGAGGAGACTAGAACATACAGAAAAATTTACTAAACTACTGATATTACCAATAAATACCTTCTGTAATGATTCAAAAAACATGTGGAAAGGATGTAGTTCTCAATGTTATTAGACTCCACATTGGAATCTGTTAGGCCCGTATTGGCAGTAAAATTACTACGAAACTCGTCAATCAATCCTATGTAATTATAACATTTTTACAAATTAGGGTACATGTTTCGAGCTACAAAAAGCCCTTCTTCAGCCCTATCACGTCAACATATTCATGCAAGATCACCAACATATCAACAATCATTTCATCATAAATAACATTAAAACTAAACAAACACATGTTAAAAACACTGTAAAACTTCTATGAGTTCATAGCATCATGCTTGACGACTCGAAATATTCTTAAAAATACACTTCACAGAAAATGAGCTTGAATTTGTAATACAGCTGTACTGAAATCATAGAAGTTTTACAATGTCATTTTGAAGTGTTTTTAACATGTGTTTGTTTAATTTTAATGTCATCTATGATGAAATGATTGTTGATATGTTGGTGATCTTGCATGAATTTGTTGATGTGATATGACTGAAGAAGGGCTTTTGTAGCTCGAAACATGTATCCTAATTTGTAAAAATGTTATAATTACATAGTATTGATTGACGAGTTCCTTAATATTTGTCATAGTAAGGATGTAGTTCACTCCTCCGCTGTCAATAACCCACCCGCCTTCCCAAATTATATCACGACTTATATAGTAAAATTCCAGCTGTGTCGTCCATTATCCGCGTGAATTATGTACAAGCACAGTATTGCCAACCCCAAGCAAACCCCACCCATACGGCACTAATTGTATAGGCAGTCTAGATAGCGTTCTGTGAGGGGTTCAAATGAAAGGAACAGTGGATTTGACAATGGTTACAGCCTAGCACGTCCAATCCAATGGTTATAGCCTAACTTGTCCAGATCAATGGTTTTGACCGATTACACCCTAACGTGTCGTAAACAGTGCCCCGCTAGCTTCCCGCGGCTAAGGTCGCACCTCAACCTGACCATTCTACCCATCATTTGTCCAATCCGATGGATTTTGACAATGGTTTTAGCCTGCGGGTCGTGTTAGCCATATATGCACCCCTGGTTCTTGTCATGCACAGTTGAATTAGTCATGCATTAATCTTTCTCTAGACCAACGGCTTTAGTCATGAAAGACCTCATGTGGTGATGTATTTTATATCTTACATGTTGGCAACACTACCATGATGTGAATGTATCGTCATGTCTCCGCCCAGATAACAGTTGACGAATGCTCACCGCTTGAGAACATGGCTGCAGTCGTTCAATGAACAAGAAACAAATACACATATTTATGTAATTTAGCACATATATTTCCAGTGCACTAGTGTTAATAGATGGCGATTTCAATTTGTATTGTCCCCTAGAAAGGTATGACATGGTGTCCACAGAATTTTCAATGTTAATTTTCCTGACCATTTTTCTACAAAATTCCTGACTCGTGAAGTCATTGTAACATCGGAAAAGAGGTTTATTGAGCAAACATATAGGCCTATATATATTATTTGCAGCCTCCACCATCCCCATAGCTGTCCAACGCTCGCCTCTTTATTCATTTAGAATACAAAATAAAGTGCAATGTGCTGGGCGATGGGGTCGCCACATCCCTACGCCAACGCTAAAAAAGCGAACAAGAAATAGGTTAACGAGGTTTTTATGATGATGATGATAATTGTTGTTTTAAGGGGCCTAACATCTAGGTTATCGGCCCCTAACGAGGTTTTTACTATGATGTACTATAAAAATGGAAACTTACCATAATGTTCAGTGAGTTATTGCTTTTTATGTTCAGAGATTAGTTGAACTAGTAACATCAAAATATGGCTGTAAAACACAAAATACTGTATGGTTAATATAAAATTACTAACTTTCTAATACTTTTTGCCATTTTTTCCTGACTCACAATTTTTTCACACTTGTTCCTGACCAAAAACAAAATTCCTGACTTTTCCCGACTATTCCTGCCTGTGGACATCATGTATGAAAAACATGTCTTAACCGTAGTAACATAGTTGTGTGTCAAGGGTAGGTCCACCTCTCTTTAACTAGTAATAACTTACATATATTTTTATCTCAAGACTGTCCACGTAAGTAAGAGTTGAAACTGACACTGCAACCAGGATTTGAACTCTAATGGTACGGGGCAAACACATTAACACCTTACACTAATGAGGTATTTGTCAGAACATGATTCATTTCCAAGTCTTAGACCTCATGGGAGGTTGGTGACTGTGAAAGTGGCCAATGCACCTGTCAAAAAATTCTGGACCTTTAAGGCAAGTTATAGCAGTGATGAATTCAGGGGGAAGAAAATATCCCCATTAAAAGGGCCCCCAAAAAAGTAATATCTATTTCCAAATACTGTGCAAAACCCAACTTATTTACCTAGGTATAATGAATGAATTTAAGTAATCGGTATTGTCCGTTTTGGTGACTTTCAACTTGTATTGTCATAATATTCCATTTTAATAATCCACAAATGGCACAAGGAGAGGGGCAAGGGTGGTGCAATGTAATAATCTTCCAGTGTTGTAAGAATATTAGGAGCGGACTACGATCCACGCCATTCGATAACGCGATTTGCAGTTCATGGATTCCACCACCGAGTCTGCAGAAAGAAGCCTTTTCACATCCCGGACGAAGCCACCTGCAAATGTGAACTGTGCGGAAGACAGTGCGACTGTTACCATGCCCTATGGTATAATCAGAGACTGATAACTCTGACACAGTTCTGTTGTGAATAGAGTGATATAGCCTATAGGGCCTAGGCAGATCTCATTATTAATGTATTTAGGTATTATGTAAGTATCTATGTTCTATGGCCACCGGCTGCAATAAACGTTTATTAATTTCATTAGTACCATACTTGTGTTATTATATCAGTATAACCCAAAATTTGAAGCTTATTATCCCCCACCCTCCGAAGTGTCAAGTATCAAAAATGTATTGTATACATGTAATTAATCAAATGGATAAATAAAATCTAATCTAAGTTAATTTTGAAACTCCTTCGGAGGAAAGTTACTACGGTAGATTTAACACTACAATAACCATAGCACTTGAATAAGAAGATACGGAATTTCAAACATAAAAACCTGCTTCAGAATAAAATTGAAATATCATCAGAACACGGTTCACAGCTATTCGGATTCCGTTGAAAGTAATGAATCACATTATGATACAAGGCGGAGGTACGGTACGTGATAAACTAATAACCTGTCTTGCGACTTCAAGCCAGAACCCATTAGTCGGCGATTATACAAACAACACTGACATTAATGTAAGGCAACATGAACCTACTAAAAAATTCAGAGCAAGGTCACAAGGGCCCTTGAAACATGAGTGTGTCCTGATGGCCATTTATTAAATTGATACTTAAAATGAAATAACTAACCATAGTTCTTATACAATAGATATAGCCTCTCACCATGCAGGTGTCATTGAACAATGTCAATTTGACAGATTATTGGCTCCTTCCACAGATAATGAATGACAGGGCATCCTGTCACACATCCGATGACGTTATAATAACCATTCACGCCTACCTGATCGACAGTGCATATCAATGTGTTCGGTTCCACACTTCCCCTCGCCACTTCTGCACCATTCACGAACAATATCTACGCGCACATAATGAGGAAATGTATGTGTACTATCGCCGACAACCTGCACAAGCATTGATCCATGTCCCATCCCAAACACAACTTAATCCAACTACTAGGTTGATTTCAAGGTCTCTCAACAGATAGCGCGCGTATTCATACTACTTTGTTATGATAGGCATCGCCCTGCAAAACTGTTCGGCTTATTGGAGTGTGTCATACATGGATATAATTATTTCTTCGCGCTTGGCGAGTATGTGTTCCTCTTTAAACACTGCCATTTCCTCCATCATGCTCTGAAATTGTTAATCCATAACTAATATGAGAGCTCTAGCGTCCCCCTCGATTTCGATATCCCTATGAATTAATTCCTTGGTTGCAAAGTAGAAGATCGTTCATTGTAGGCCTACATACGTTTGTTCGAAAAGTAAGTTACTCTCCGGTGCAGGACTCTCTTAAAGATAGGTCTACTTGTCTTTTCTCGCACACCTTGATTTGATAACACTCCCTAAAAGTAAAATCATATTTCCTGCAATTATTTCTGTTAAGATTAAGAAATTACAGTATTTTAAAATTTTGGTTCCATCTATCTGCCCTGAGCCTCCGTGGCTTAGGCGGCAGCGCGCCGGCCTCTCACCGCTGGGTCCGTGGTTCAAATCCCGGTCACTCCATGTGAGATCTGTGCTGGACAAAACGGAGGCAGGTTTTTCTCCGGGTACTCCGGTTTTCCCTGTCAACATTTCATTCCGGCAACACTCTCCACTATCATTTCATCTGTCATTCATTTAATCATTGCCCCCAGAGGAGTGCGTCAGGCCTCGGCAGCCGGCACAGTTCATGTCCTCGCCGCTAGATGGGGGCTTCATTCATTCCATTCCTGACCCGGTCGGAGACTGGAAGCAGGCTGTGGATTTTCATTTTTCTATCTGCCCTAATGTGCCTGGTATGAAGCATTTATTTGTCTTCCTATTTTGACTTCACATTCTGGAAAGTATGTCACTCGTTACAAACTGTCAATTTGAATCAACCTTCAATTGGATCCCGAAAACATTCCACCAGGGTCGCATTTACGTACGGCCAATCCTATATAGACGAGTGTTCAGGGCATAGAGCACTGCATTGTTTAGATGCTAGATCAGCAGTGTCCGCGGGCCGCGATAATGTTTCAGGGGGTTCACAGACACCATAATTTCCTCCTGTGTAGCCTATAATATGTAAAGCCCTGCGTGGATGCGGATATAGTTAGCATGGCTATGCGGATAGCGAATAATATTTAGAGTAAATTTAGAATGTAGAATTTAGAAATTTTTAGAATACAATCCTAACTTGTTAAATATCATTATTCATTACTAGGGCTCGGATCGATATGCTCGATAAAATCTCCAGATATGCTCGAAAACCATTGTTTTATGCTCGATAGATATGCTCGAAAAAACCATTATATGCTCGAAAAAACCATTATAAACCCATTATATGCTCGATAGATATGCTCGAAACCCCCATTATATGCGGTTAATTATGCAGAATATGCTCGAAAAACACCGTTAAAAACTATAGAAAGGAAAGTGAAACGAAAAAATCAATAACATACCTTTAAATACGAGCTTTATTTTCTAATTGTATGTATGACACACTGGAATATACTCGCATTCAAGTTTTTC
The DNA here is from genome assembly GCA_946902985.2 of Meconema thalassinum. Lineage (NCBI taxonomy): Eukaryota > Metazoa > Arthropoda > Insecta > Orthoptera > Tettigoniidae > Meconema > Meconema thalassinum. Next base: position 201,569,376 of record OX336395.1, read on the forward strand.
AAGTACATATAAGAGAGGTTTTCTTATAAAAATACAGTTTAAAAGTTCATTTACAAAATGTTCAGAATTAGGCGAGTCAATGAAGTAGATCTGCATTGGTCTGTACAACAAGAAATTTTCTTTGTTTTCAGTTTTGAATGATTTTCTTAAATCAGTCAATAAAAGTTTCAATGACAAGAATGACAAAAGGTTAAAAGCCTGCGGTTCTAATTTTCAATAATCATTTCTGTTTTCGAACCTTAAGGATTGTCAGGGCCCAAATTCGGGGGAGAATTCGAAGAAAAACAAACTATTTAGACGAAAACCACAAGAATATGCACTTATATGCTTCTATTCTGAAAATCGCGGTTTTATGCATTTATATGCTCGATAAATTTCTATTCTGTTGGTCCCAGAGAGGTGAAAATACCAACGAAAGGCTTCTTTCAATGTGTACCATTCTGGGAAAAAATATGCAAATATGCTCGAATCCGAGCCCTATTCATTACTAAGACCCGAATGTTTATGAATGTTTCTTTTTTCATGACAAATGTAAGATGATGATTTAAGCTAATCTCATTCAAATTATCTTATTAAGCACAATTAACACTCCGAACTGAAAAGGGTTGCAATTCTAGCTGTATATCACTCATTTTAAACATAGCACATGACATACACAGTTTAAGGGAACGACTTTCTCCTCAAATGTCTAAATGTGTTACTTTAATACTTTATGCTTTATCTAAAAATATTATTGTAATGCCACTAGATTCAGATAACAAACGCGCGGATGCGGATACGAGTCGTGCGGATGTGGGGCGGGTGCGAATACTGTTTTGATTATCCAGATCACCTCGTGGTATAGCGGCTAGCCTACTCTTGGCTGTCATCCGAGAGTCCGGGTTCGATTCCTGGCTCTGCCAAGAAATGTAACCCTAGCCTGAAGATTAGAACATAATTCACTAAGCCTTGTGAGGCAAATATTACAAGAGGTGAGTTCACCCATCCTAGAAGTGGCTTTCCGTGGTTTCCCACATCTCCTCGAGGGAAATGCCGGAGGTTCCTAAATTAAGGCCAATACTTCAGCCATCACAATGAAACAGATTACACACACGAACACGATTTCGCAAGGCCCCTAATTGAATGAGTGACTTGAAAAGGGTACACATTCCAGGAACCTATTTTCTGACAAATTTAACGCTTGTTTTATAATTTCCAGACGAGTGTCTTAATTACCATTATAGGCGAGTTGCATACGACTGTTAATGTTCGACGATAAGTATATCTATTTTATGTTCGAACATAAATATACATAACTATCTTTCGAGATTTCACCAGTTTTATGTAGTGAACAGAGCGAATGGGACGCAGAGAATACCATGTATTTGACCATGGCCTCCTGGAACACCTCACTATGAGACTCGCCACGCAGTGAAATTTAAAATAGGGGACATGGAAGTGAGCGCAGGTGCGATGCTATCCTCACTTAATCGGTCACAAAAATGTTTCTTGAACTCTGATTGGTGGGAGAAACTGTATCATAATGAAAACTTGTACTATAATGAACCTCATTATAGTACAGTTTTCTGACATATAATATTTACATTTCGCCAGGGTCGAACATAAATAATAAAGTTTTGTACGTAACTGGTACTTTATTTTACAGCCAAATGTTGTAGTAATGATTTATGCCTTTGTCACGTAAATGATGATGATAATTATTGTTAGGGGCCTAGCATCTAGGTTATCGGCCCCTAAAGGTTTGGGTGATAGTGAAAACGAAAGATGTTCAAATGAAACTTACAACTAAAACTAACTACTCTCTTACAAACTAGAAGAGGGAATGAGAAACAAAAAAGGAGAAGAAAAAGGAAGCTTGTAGTTTAACGTGACCGTTAATCTAGAGATCATGAGCCACGGGACCTCCTTTTTACGTGGAATCCGAACCACAGGACGTGGCATTTTACTTTGAAAATCTCACATGCATTGACCGGGAATCGAACCCGGACCGCCTTGGTGAGAGGCATACAGCTAGACCGCTGAGCCACCACGCCCCCCCCCCCCAAAAGGAGAAGAATGGAAATAAAAGATAGGAGGAAAGGAAATGCCCTCAACCCTCGAATAATGAGAATTGAGGGACTTGGAAGGCAGGAGAGCTAAGAAAGGGAAAGAGGAGAGGGTCGGCCCCAAAGACAATGGAAAAAGGGGGGAAAATTTGACCCATCTCAGGAATCCCTTGGGGTCGCCAAATCCCAAACTCAACAGCCGTGAGCCCTTCAGGGTGTAGCACTATCCAGAGTGCACCAGAAGTGGTGGGGCTACATACACCCGGCCATGTGCAAAAGACAGGAGATAACATGAAAAGAAAGAGAAGGCTGACCCCTCGAAGAATGAGGGTATTAAGAAAGATGAGACAAGGGCCGATTAAGGCAGGAAAGTGAAAAGCGCCCTAGGCCTCGGATACCCTAATACCGTCGGAGTCGGAAGAGAACAAGAGTTGACCAAGAGAGATCGACAGAAAAGAAGACGGATAGGAGCCCGGCACAAGTAAGTGGAAGAAATGCCGGACTCAGCTGGGGTTCCGTGGCCGCCAACGCACGTCCCACTAGATGTGAGCCCCTGGGGGGAGGTGTTACGTAAAAAATTACATACCAATTTTGCAGAATACTAGAGGGGCTGCGGGAGAACTCTCGCATTTGTTAACCACCCGCCCGGGTTTACTGTTCTGCGGGATAGACGTAAATGTAACACTGTCCTGTCAGGGGCTATCGTCTTGTTTATTTGTTTAAACGCACTTCATAAACAAATATATTTTCGTTGACTTTTCAAGAAATGCACGATTTCTCCTGTACTACTGAGACGATTCGGAAGATTTTGGTACAACTTCCTCTGGTTTAAGAGCATGAGTTTTGTGAAACATACACCTTCGAATTTTATACAGGCTGTTTCTAAATTCCCATTACGGACATTGAGGGCTGGTAGTGGGGTCCAAGATTGTTAAGTTTAGCATAGGAACTTGTGTCCGGAAATGTACCGCATCCCGCTATCCGCAAGAAACCACCACAGCACACATTCAAATCTCCCGCATTTTCGGTGCCACTGATTAGAGTAGATCTACGTACGTCATTGAACGATCACCTGATGTCCCATATCACCTACAGGTTGTATCCCCTACCTTCTTCCACGAAATCTTACGAGTGCCGGGTACTTGGTATTCTTTGAAGACGTAGTCTACTGCATGAGTTCTTAGACGACGTGCCACTGCATGTGCGTCAAAACATGTGGTTTTAGCACGATGGTGCACCACCTCATTTTCCACATGCGATCCGAGATCATCTGTACCACAGATTTGGGCAACAGTGGATAGGTCGTGGTGGCCCGATTGCTCTCCCTGCATGTTCACCCGACTTGACACCGCCAGACAACTACCTGTGGGGTCATATGAAAACCTCGATTTACGAGACCTATCTTGAACGAATGATCTTCAAAACGGCGAGAGGGTGCGATACCACTCGCACACTTGACCAACACTCTTCATAGCTTTTAGTTGAGCTTCTTATTGACGCGTATGGTTAAATATCCAATTATTACAGTTATATCTTAAATATTGATTGGAATGCATTCATTCTGTGCCAAGCATGTTTTAGAATTTTCTTAAAGCAAGTTTCACGACCGCTTTGCGAAGCAACTGTAAACTTGACCCCCAAACGACAACCGTCCTCCATGTTTTATTCCGTACAACTTGGTGCACGATATGCTAGCGTGTGATATACTTCGGTCATAAAAGCTGGTGTACTGACGAGGATGAACAGAATCATACAGGATTTTGTACCAGCGATCACAACAGCTTCCTTGACAGCGAGTATCGTGTGATACGGGCCTAAGGCCTGTTACGGTCTCATTCCATCTTTTAGCTGGAAGTCCAATAGATCGAACCCCTTTGGTTGGTATCGTACAATCTGCTTTGGGACTCGTTCCCTAGGCATTCTGTTGACGTGGTCTCTCCAGTTCTTCCCATAGGTTCCTATGTAGTTTAATACAGGTTCTGTCTTTAGTTCTATTATCACGTCAGTAGGGGGCAGTGAGAGTTTAAACGCACAGCCTACTTTCCTGGGAACATTGCCGATATCTCTCGAACGCCTGGTGGGATTTTTACAAATGAGGTGTCGTTGAACTCGAGCTCTGCTATGGACCACTCGTCATATTTGTGAAAAAAAATTGGAAAATTTTTGTTTTTGAAAGTAGGCGATAGTTTGAAAACCAAACATGATAGAACGTTGTGTCATAGTTGAAACGAATGGTCTCTATGACCTTTATTTTTTATAATGAAACTTTTTTATTTTTTGAGATTTTTTGAAAACACTTAAATTTTGAAATTTTTATATTTTGGAAACTAAACAGTTTACAAAACATTTTTTGACGAAAATGAATGGCCCTGACGCCCTCTACCCCCAAACTAAATTTCAAGTCTCTAGGACTAAAACTGTGCAGTAGTGTGAATTGGAGAGTTCTACTCCCCCCCTACTTTCATATAAACTTTGGGCGATATCTCCCGAACGCGTGGTCGGATTTTAACGAACGAGGTATTGTTGGTGTTGGGATGACGTTCTCTTGGCTAAGCATGTGTGTTGGTATTTTTTAAAAAAATGTTTGTCCTTTGGATTGGCACTATTTTGGAAACGGTGAATTGGAAAAAAAGTTTGTTTGACGTTAATGAAAGGTGGGTATGCTCTCTAGGCGGACAGCAAGTTTCAAGGGTGTAGGAGGAAAAACAAAATGATAGCCTACATTCTCGCGAACAATGGTGATCATTGGCGAACGGATGGTCGGATTTTAACAAATGAGGTGTCGTTGGACTCGAGCTGACGTCCTCTTTCCTATAGACCACTCGTTGCTTTTTTATTTTTTTTGAAATATTTTGTTTTTAAAAGTAGGCGATAGTTTGAAAACCAAACATTATAGAATGTTGTGCCATAGTTAAAACCATTGGTCACTATGACCTTTATTTTTTATAATAAAACTTTTTTATTTTTTGAGATTTTTTGAAAACCCTTAAATTTTGAACTTTTACTATTTTGGAAACTAACAGGTTGACAAATAAGTTTGTTTGACATAAATGAAAGGTCCCTACCCCCTCTACCAAGAATATAAATGTCAAGTCTCTAGGACAAAAACTAGGCATTTTAATATTTTTTTAAAAATAAAAGCGTGTTTGTAGACAGAGAGACGGTAGCGCTTGACGTATGTTACAACGAGGCTATGATTGGCCATGGTGGATATGGGAAATGACTATTTCTACGGGGGCGATGTATGGCAAAACGAGGGGTCGCTTTTCGATATATATTTTTTTTCTATGACAGATGAATGAAGGCGAATATTTTCGAAAAACCCTCATGACGATCGTTAAAATAGGTTGGAAAACACTGACCAGTAACCAGACAAAATTCATAATGCTGTGAGACGAATAAAAATAGTCGACAACAACAGAACTTGTTTTTTTCTATGTCTGACTGGCAGCCAGAATGGGAAAACAGAATATCTGCTCGAGAGGCCAGCTTGGAGCCTGGCTAGTTGGCTAAGAGAATGGAATGTGGGTGAGAGCTGACAACATTGCTGTAAGATGATAACAGGTTGCAACCATTTGACAACTCTGTAAAAAGGTGATAACGGCTAGCCAGGCGAGCTGAGCAGTAGCAGCAGGGGCCTCGCAGAGAGGAAAGGCGGGGGGGGGGGGGAGGGGGGAAAGGGGAACACAAAGACAGGAAACAGGAAATCACGTGACCACTGCAGAGCCTGCCAAGAGCAGTGAGGGACGAGGCCAGAGGACCGTTGGGAGGTGAGGGGTTGGGTAAGAGAGTATTGTGCATGTCACTGCACATTGCGCGTCATTCCTATGGTAAACGTTACTGTGTTAACATAGGCTGTGTCTTATGTGTATAAAATTAATTGCATTCGTGTGCTCAACCCCAGTCGGTTACTATATTGGATACATTATATATTTGAGGTAAGTGTTGGAATAACACTGTTTATTTTATTTTATGCTAATCAATGATTAAATGATTATTGGTTTACCATTTGATTGATGTATTGTTATTTTGTTTTGTTTTAGATAATTGGCATACCTGGTGTTGGGAGAGAGAAACCCCATTCCACTGAAGCCTAGGAGGAGGGAAAACCAGGGCTTTTTACAAAGCAAGGTAAGATTTTTGGAAAATGAAATATATAAAACCTGTTTTTTATAGTTTATTTTATTTATTTTTTGTTTATGAAAGATGCTATTGCGAATGGATATACTCATGGTGGTTTATTTTATTTCTTTTTTAGAGTCTGAGCCTGACAACTGCTGTTGAGAACGTGTGTGTTTGGGGCCATTGTTGAAAAGTCTACGGCTGAAAACTTGGGTGAGATTGTTTTTTTTTAATATAAAATCATGTCTTTTGCCACTGCTACCGATAGCTTAACTTGGGAACCCATTGAATCCTGTTTTAAAAAGCGTGTTTGCCATGGCCGCGTAGTGAATGTTACTGAGAGTTGGATCCCAAAAGACTTTATGGAGTCATGTTTTGAAATTTTTAAAGAACAAATTTGTACAGCGCAATGGTTGCATACGGCTTTAAAGGTTAATACACAACTCGTGTGCGATTTCATTTATAAAAACAAGGACGGTGAGCATGAAAAACAATTTTATATTGGCAGTAAAATGCAAGAGCTTTTGATAGCTGATAATCTGAACGAGTGGTATCAATGCCATGTGGTCAATGCCTTGCTATCAAATTTGATAAACTACAACAAGGACCAAGTGGTTTAGCGTTAGACAAAATCCATTACCTGCAAATCAACATTTGTCATTTCAACCCGTTGAATGCTGGGTCTAAACACATTTCTTTACCATCAGCGATTGCCTGTCGGAGAGCGGTGGTAAATATTGAAAATAAAGATGATAAATATTGTCATTTAGACTTTCACGGCCCGTGTTATTATTCATAATGTTGAATTTTGGGCTTATGCCGTGTTTTATTATATTGCAATTCGACGCGTTTCGAAAGAAACCATGTCTTTCATCGTCAGGAATAATCTGGAATACGACAATGTTGCTAAGAGAAAGCAACGAAGAACATATAGAAGGTGCCCAAAGATGGACGCCATTATAGCCCCATGTTAGGGACAACGGAAAGCAGCAGTGAATTACTTTCTCAGGGTTCTGATAATAGGTAGCCAGGATTCACTGAGATTGTAGCCGGTGTCGCGGTTGAAATTATCTGGGTGTTTACGTATTTCAACCGCCTCCCTGATGATTCTGGGACGATATTGCTTTATACGGGCAAGAACATCCACCCCTTGGAACATGACATCATGGCCAGGTGTTAAAGCATGATCGGCAACAGCTGATTTATCAGGTTGAATGAGCCTGATACATCTATTATGTTCCTTAATGCGAGTGCATATTGTTCTCGAAGTCTGCCCGATGTAAACCTTGCCACAAGAAGAATTCCTATTGAAGAACTTATTACATCCGTAGAATCCTCAGTACATCACCTCACACCTGAAGAGGCCGAGGAAGCCAGACAAGAATGTTCCCGAGTTCTCAAGACAGCTAAGCCACCTAACACCAACTTAAAACAACGCGAAAGCCGGGCACTTAAAGATCTAAGGGACAATTCTGATATTATCGTTCTCCCCGCTGACAAGGGTAACGCGACAGTGGTGTTGGATAAGGTTGATTATGATTCCAAGATCTCGTCTTTGTTATCAGATCCTGTATATAGGATTAATAGTCGTGATCCTACTACTCGCTACTCAAATGTCACCGTCAAATTGATCAAGCAATCATCTATTCCAGCGGATGCAGCGAAGACTCTCCTTCCAGGGGATGCTATTCCTCCGAGACTCTATGGTCTTCCTAAAATACATAAGGAAGATGTTCCTCTTAGACCTATTGTTAGTACGATTGGTTCTCCTACATATGCCCTTTCCAAATACTTAGGAAGACTACTTCAGCCGCTTCTGGGTAACACGCCTTCGTACATTAAGGATTCCACACACTTCGTGGAAAAGTTAAAAGCTATAACACTTCAGCCGGGTGATATTCTAGTGAGTCTCGACGTGGTGTCTCTGTTTACGAGAGTACCTATTGATGGTGTTATGTCTCTCATTAATGGCTTTTTTCCTGAAGACATCACAAGACTTTTTTTATCACTGCATGACCTCCTCCTACTTTCTATGGAATGGGAATTTTTATGAGCAGACTGATGGTGTGGCCATGGGTAGTCCTCTCTCTCCTGTTGTGGCTAATTTCTTCATGGAGAACTTTGAAGAGAAAGCTTTGTCGTCGGCTCCTTTCAAACCGAAGATCTGGTGGCGTTATGTGGATGACACGTTCGTTGTTTGGACGGAAGGTGAGGAAAATCTTAGCCATTTCCTGGATCACCTTAATCTCCAGCACCTTTCTATTTGTTTCACCATGGAAAAGGAATCTGACGGCAAAATACCTTTTTTAGATGTTCTCGTCACCAAGAAAGAGGATGGATCTTTAGGACACAGCGTTTTTCGTAAGCCAACACACACCAATAGATATCTCCACGCAAGTTCTCACCATCACCCTGCCCAGAAACATGGTATCCTTACAACTCTAACTACCAGGGCTAGGAGGATTTGTGAAGTGTCTTCTTTACAAGAAGAAATTAACACCCTGCGAACCACCTTTGAGAGCAACGGTTATAGCAAGGCTTTGATTTCTACGGTTCTGAAACCAACAAATAATAATAGGACGTCAGTTGAGAAAAGAGATGTAAGAGGAACTGCTTACCTTCCGTACATACATAACACAACGGATCGTATTGCTAAAATCCTACGTCGATACAACATACGGACTGTATTTGGAATTTCTGTTAAGATTAGGCAACTCCTGCGACCAACTAAGGACAGTTTGCCTAAATTGCAACAACCGGGTATCTACAGAGTTCCCTGTACTTGTGGCAAGGTTTACATCGGGCAGACTTCGAGAACAATATGCACTCGCATTAAGGAACATAATAGATGTATCAGGCTCATTCAACCTGATAAATCAGCTGTTGCCGATCATGCTTTAACACCTGGCCATGATGTCATGTTCCAAGGGGTGGATGTTCTTGCCCGTATAAAGCAATATCGTCCCAGAATCATCAGGGAGGCGGTTGAAATACGTAAACACCCAGATAATTTCAACCGCGACACCGGCTACAATCTCAGTGAATCCTGGCTACCTATTATCAGAACCCTGAGAAAGTAATTCACTGCTGCTTTCCGTTGTCCCTAACATGGGGCTATAATGGCGTCCATCTTTGGGCACCTTCTATATGTTCTTCGTTGCTTTCTCTTAGCAACATTGTCGTATTCCAGATTATTCCTGACGATGAAAGACATGGTTTCTTTCGAAACGCGTCGAATTGCAATATAATAAAACACGGCATAAGCCCAAAATTCAACATTATGAATAAGATGATAAATGTTTCCTCTGGTGTGTGGCTGGATATTTGCAGCCAGCACAACGTGACAGTTGTCGACCAGGAATGTACAAGTCCAAGTTTGATGAATTAAAACAAACATTAAATTTAACTAGAGTATCGTTCCCTATGGACTTAACGGAAATCCATAGGTTTGAACAAGACAACCAGGACTTTTCGTTCATGGTGTATGGCCTTGATGGTAATGAGATTGTGGGTCCTCTTTATGCCACAAAAGAACCGAAACGACACCACATTCATCTTTTATATCTGTCTTACGGAGAAGTGAATCACTATTGCCTCATTAAAAGCCTGAGTAGGTTGCTAAGCAGTCAAGCGTCCAAGCATAATGGTAAAAAGTACATTTGCGACCGTTGTCTGCAATATTTTACAACCCCTACACTTTTGGAACGTCATAGGGTAGATTGTGTTTCTCAGGAAGCGGTGAGACTTATATTGCCACAAGGGGACAAGGCTATGTTAAAGTTTAAGGACATTCATAAGCGTGACACTGTTCCCTATGTGGTGTACGCAGATTTTGAAGCTCTCACCACACCCAGGGCGGGATGTGAACCAGATCCCACCATGAGCTCAACCACACCCATTCAAAAACATGAACCTTTTGCCATAGGATTTAATGTGGTGTGTGCCTATGACCCCACACAATCCGTTTACAAATACCGTGAGGGTCCAGATTGTGCCAGATGGTTTTTGGATGAACTTGTTAAGTTGGCCGACCATGTACAGGGTTTACTGGACCACCCAGTACCCATGAGCCTAACGCCACAACAGCAACAGCAGTATGAGCATGCCACGACATGCCATATTTGCGAAAAGCCACTGATCAGTGCTGAAGACACCGTTCGTGATCACTCACACTTTACGGGAGAGTTTCGTGGAGCTGCACATAGTAAATGCAATTTGAACTTTTCAGCTCCTCGTTTCATCAGTGTCTCTTTCCACAATCTGGCAAATTATGACATTCAGTTTTTGATTCGTGAATTGGGTCATGTCAACAAGGGCTCGTTTACCATTATCCTCCCAAACCATGAGCGTTTTACAGCCCTGCCATGGCGGTTGAGCAACTTTAGCATTCGATTTTTGGATTCCTTTAAGTTTATGGCATCCTCGCTAGACAGTCTTGTGAATGGCTTGGATGAAGAGGAATTAAAAATACTAGAATGCATTTTAATGATCCCAAGCAATTTCAATTGTGCATTCGGAAAGGTATATTCCCGTATGATTTCTGCAACAGCTGGGACGTGTTAAAGCAAACAAAACTCCCACCACAAGAGAAATTTTACTCAAAACTAACACGCAGTACCGTTTCCGATGAAGACTATGCACATGCATGTCAAGTTTGGCGAGAGTTTGCCATTAAGACGCTAAGTGAATATGCTATGCATTACCTAAAACTGGATGTATTGCTGCTCACTGATGTGTTTGAAAAATTTCGTGAGTTGTGTCAGCACATTTATGGTCTTGACCCGGCTCACTATTATACGAGTCCTGGGCTCTCGTTTGATGCCGCTTTAAAATACACTCAAGTGGAGTTGGATTTAATAATAATGTTATTGGTTTTACGTCCCTTTCAACTACACTGGCTTTTAGAGACGCCGGGGTGCCGGAATTTTGCCCCGAAGGGGATCTTTAACGTGCCAGTAAATGTACTGACACGGAGAGTTGGATTTACTCACTGATGTAGACATGGTTCTATTCTTTGAAAAGGGCATTCGCGGTGGCTTTGTGTCGCTTAACCAGCGCCATGCCGAAGCGAACAATGTCTACATGCCTGATTATTCACCAGACAAACCAGAATCGTACTTACTGTACTATGACGTGAATAATTTGTATGGTTACGCCATGAGTCAGTCTTTGCCCTATGGCAAGTTTGCTTGTCTGACAGACAAACAAGTGTTAGAATTTGATGTGATCAAGGCTAGCCAAGAAACAGGCCTTGGATATGTCTTAGAAGTAGATATATAATATCCCTCATCCTTGTATGATCAACATGTCGATTTCCCATTCTGCCTTGAGCAAATGGTTCCCCCTGACAGTAAAGTGAAAATTGAAAAACTTATGGGCACACTTTACAACAAAAATCGGTATTTGCTACATATCCAAATGTTGGTGCAATGTCTCGCCCAAGGCTTAGTGTTGAAGAACATCCATAGGGGTATTTCCTTTGCCCAAAAACCATGGCTCAAGCCATACATGCAACTCAACACAGAGCACCGACAAATGGCAACACAGCAGTTTGAAATTAATTTTTTTCAAATGAATGAACAACTGCATCTATGGCAAATCCATGGAGAATGTCCGCAAATACCGTGACATTAAATTGGTGAATGTCTGGGAAGGACGTTACGGTGCCCGGCGGTACATTGCCAAGCCAAATTTCAAATCGATCAACATTTTCGATGAGGATTTGGCCACTATTGAATTGAGTAGGACCAGCGTGACCATGGATAAGCCCATTTACTTGGGTCAAGTAATTTTAGACTTTTCTAAATCGGTCATGTATCGATTCCACTATGAGTTTGCCAAACGCCATTTTGAGGACGTATCTCTTTTGTATATGGATACGGACTCATTCATTTACCACATTCGCCACTGCAACCCCTATGACGTCATGAGGCAGCATAGTGACTGGTTCGACACCTCTTCGTATAGTGCTGACAACATGTTTCAGCTGCCCATAAAAAAAAGAAGGAAATGGGTGTTTTAAAAGATGAATGCGATGATTCCATTATGACGGAATTCGTAGGTTTGGCTTCGAAAATGTATGCTTATCGCACACTAGACTGTAAGGAAGCCAAAAGAGCAAAAGGTGTAGGTAGGGCAGTGGTAAAATCGCTACGTGTAGACGATTACTTAGTGGTTTTACGCACTGGCAAAGGTATGTCCCATACACAGTGCAGGATACAATCCAGCAACCATCATTTGTATCTTGTAGAACAGAGAAAACGCACCCTCGCCTCCATGGATAACAAACGTGTGTGGGCTAATAACTTGCTCACGAGCCTGCCCTGGGGTTATGACCGCAAGGAGGAGGAGGTGTGATTTTTCTGTTTGTTCGTTTAGGGGCATGGCTGTTTGTAACTCGTTGATTTAGTATTTTGTATTTTGTAAATATTGGTTTTTGCCATTGTTAATAGTAGATTTTGTAAATAGTGGCAACCCACTTGAACCTTTTTCTCTTTAAAAAAGTTCTATGCAACCTTATTTTTATTTTAAATTTAACCGAGTTGGGAATTGGAAAATGGTACATAGTGTGATTCTTTTAAAGCTGTACAAAGTTGTAGTGGTTGTAAATATGAAATGAGTAATAGTATTTTTTTAGTAACTTTAATGACTAGTATTTATATTGTTTTTTGTAATGTAAATCGTAAATGGAAAACTAAAAAAGTTCTTTTGGGATGAGTGTGCATGTGGAGAATGCGCTTTTGGGAATAAATAAAGTGGTTGTGTTTGTTCCCAAAAAGACAGCTAGGGTTGTGTGAGTAGAGAGAGAGCTGGTGTGTATGTATGACCAGAGCAAACACGGTGAGGTAGGGTGTGTGGGGAGGGGGAATTTTTCACTTGGTTGTTGGTTGTTTGAGTCTTCAGTCTTTTGACTGGTTTGATGCAGCTCTCCATGCCTCCCTGTCCTGAGCTAATCGTTTCATCTCTACATAGCTCCGACACCCTACATCCGAGGCAATCTGTTTAACATATTCTAACCTTGGTCTACCCCTACAGTTCTTGTCCTCGACCCTTCCTTCCATAACTAAGCTTGCTATTCATGGGTGTCTTAGTATGTGTCCTACCAACCTATCTCTTCTCTTCATTAGCAGTCGCCAGAAACATCTCTCCTCTCCCACTCGTCTTAATACCTCTTCGTTTGTAACCTTATCTACCCATCTGATCTTCATCATTCTCCTGTAACACCACATTTCAAATGCTTCAATTCTCCTCTTTTCTGCTGCACCAATAGTCCAAGTTTCACTTCCATAGAGCGCCACGCTCCAGACAAAGGCTTTCAAAAATGACTTCCTAATACCTAAATCTATATTCGATGTCAGCAGATTCCTTTTTTGTAGAAATGCTTTCTTTGCCTGAGCCAACCTACTTTTTATATCCTCTTTGCTTCGTCCATCACTGGTTATTCTGCTTCCTAAGTAACAGAAGTCTTCAACTTCCTTCAGCTTTTCACCTGCCAATTTGATCTCCATAGAGGTTTCTGATTTATTTCGGCTGCATTCCAGTATTTTTGTTTTACATTTATTAATTTTCATCATGAATTCTTTCCGTACGACGGAGTCCATACCATTCAAAAACTCATTCAAATCCTCAGGCTTGTCGGCCAAGATGACGATGTCATCAGCAAATCTCAGAGTTGAAATTATTTCTCCTTGAATCTTCACTCCCACTTTAAATTTTTCTCTAATTTCCTTCATTGCTTGTTCAATGTAAAGATTGAAAAGTATGGGTGATAAGTTGCAGCCTTGCCTTACACCTTTCTGAATACCAGCTTCTCTCTCATGCCCTTCAACTCGAATGACTGCTGTCTGGTTTCTGTACAGATTGTATATCACCCTCCTATCCCTGTACTTTATTCCAATAGATTTCAAAATGTCAAACAATTTAGTCCAATCAACGTTATCAAAAGCCTTTTCTAAGTCTACAAAAGCCATGAACGTTCTCTTATCTTTCCTTATTCTACCTTCCAAAATCAGCCTAAGACTTAGTACAGCTTCCCTTGTTCCTACATTTCTCCTGAAACCAAACTGGTCTTCACCCAACTCAGTTTCTATCTGGCTTTCAATCCTCTTGTAAATTATTCTAGACAGGATCTTTGAAGCATGAGTAATCAAGCTGATTGTACGGTAATCTTCACATCTGTCAGCTCCCACTTTCTTTGGTATAGGGGTGATTACATTCTTCTTGAAATCAGGAGGTACCTCACCTGTCTCATAAATCCTACACACCAAGTGAAATAACCTGATCAGACCTTCATCTCCTATGCAGCGTAGCAACTCAATCGGTATATCATCTATGCCTGGTGCTTTGTTCCTGCTTAAGTCTTCCAAAGCTGTATCAAATTCTGATCTCAATATTAAATCTCCTTTCGCATCCTCATCAATTTCCTCCTCCCTTTCCATTACATGATTCTCAATCTCCTTTCCCTTATACAAACTCTCTATATAAGCTTTCCATCTCTCAACCTTTTCTTCCCTATCTGTTAGAGGCTTTCCATTTGTGTCCTTAATATTACAGTACTTAGTCTTCTTTTCCCCAAAACTATTCTTAATCCTTCGATAAGCTGTGTCTACTTTTCTTAATTTCAGACAATTTTCTATACTTGCACATTTCTCTTTCAACCATTCTTCTTTCGCTTCCTTGCACTTCTTGTTAACCTCATTTCTCAGACGTCTGTATTCTGCTTTCCCCTTTTCATCTCTTACATTCTTGTGTTTCCGTCTTTCATCCATCAATTCTAGTATACCCTGAGTGATCCACGGTTTTCTACCTATTCTTTCTTTCCTACCAATGTTTTCTTCTGCGGATTTTGTTATTTCATTCTTCAAAAGTGCCCATTCGTCTGCAATTGAAGTTTGTTTAGGGTTTTTCATTAGTTCTTCCTTTATACTCTTCTTGAATCTTTCGTTTACATCCTTCTCTTTCAGTCTGTCTATTGCCCACCTTTTTGGCTTTTGACTTTTCTTCAGTTTCTTCAACTTTAATCTGCATTTCATTACAACCAGATTGTGGTCAGAGTTTATGTCAGCACCAGGATATGTTTTACAATCCAAAATCTGGTTTCGAAACCTCTGCTTGACCATAATGAAGTCGATTTGGTAACGCCCTGTATCTCCTGGCCTCATCCATGTGTATATTCTTCTATTGTGGTTATTGAATAATGTGTTAGCTATGACCAATTCATGCTCGGTGCAGAATTCTACCAGCCTGCTTCCTCGATCATTCCTTTCACCTAATCCGAAATCTCCTACTATCTTCCCTTCTCTCCCTTTTCCTACCACAGCATTCCAATCTCCCATTACTATAACATTTTCATCACCCTTGATATACCTCAGAATTTCGTCTATTTCTTCGTAGACCTTTTCAACATCCTCATCATCAGCTTGACTGGTAGGCATATAGACTTGTACCACTGTGGTGCTGGTAGGTTTAGTATTGATTTTTGCTACAATAATCCGTTCACTATATTGCTCATAATATTCCAACCGCTGTCCAAGTTTCCTACTCAATATGAGGCCAACCCCTGCTTGGCCATTGTTTGATTTAGTGCTAATGACCCTATAGTCTCCTGACCAAAAGTCCTGTTCTTCCTGCCAGCGCATTTCACTAATCCCAACCAAATCCAACTTCAACCTATCCATTTCCCTTTCTAAATTTTCTAACCTTCCACTTCCTAGCAGACTTCTAACATTCCACGCTCCGATCCGTAGAATGTCAGATTTCCTCTTTGTCACTTCTGTGATGTTAACCCCCTCTCGAGTAGTCCCCACCCGGAGATCCGAACGGGGGACTAGTTTACCTCCGGATTGAAATTTTACAAGGGAGGAGGCCATCATCACATGTAATTATGCATAGAGAGGTGCATATCCTCGGGAATAGCATACGGCTGTAGTTTCCCGTTGCTTTCAGCCGTGCAGCAGGACGCAGTGCAGCCATTATTTGGCTTATATTATCAATATCTTAACCGTCTATAAGACTGGTAAAGAATTGATTTATTCTGAAAGGCTGCTACTCCCTTTCAGAATAAGTAAAGAGCAATTCTACTAACAAAAATACTAACCTTCTACCGTACTAACAATTAAATACCAAAATTCTACTAACAAGAAAAAAATACTAAAGTTCCACCAACAACAAATACTACCACTAAAACAGTCTGTCACCAGGCACACTCACATGCACCCTCACACATCACAGTCTACTGAAACAATGGACTATAACTAATAAACAATGCAACTGCTTTTTCACTTATATACTCATTTTGTTTTGTCGATAGTATTTTTTTCCTTTAAAATGTAGCGGTGAATAGATATTATTTTTGTAAAAACAGTCTTACCTGCAGTAGTCGTAGACCTCGATGTTTCTCAAAACACACATAAACACATTGCAGCATCATCATGGTCAAGCACTCGCATCAACATCATTGACAAATCTCATCTTTCGACATACACCAAATGGAAAAATGTGAAAACAGCAAAATGGAAAATCCATGTTTCGATAATACCAAAATTCAAAAAAAACAACGTAAAACAGTCATTTTAAAAACTGGAAATGGCCATGTATGAAATATAAAAATTCAAAACATAAAACGGACATTTTTTAAGTGTTTTCAACAAAATGGAAAATCCATATCATCAAAAACGCAAAACTTGAAACAGACATTTTTTAAAACTGTAAATTGCAAATTGACAAATGACAATGTGTGAAAATGTGAAAATGAAAAATCAGCCCATCAACATCATGATTTTTTTAAAATTAAAATGAAACATTGTGTTCTGGTAAACCTTTTTTTAAATTTCATAACCATAGGGAATTGACAAAAGAAAATAGAATACAAACACATCCCAATTCCTTACTCCTCAATTCCTTAATGTTCATGTCCACGCATCATCAACTTTCCTTTCATAGCACTCATCTCAATCAGGGCTGCCATTCTTTCACCCACTGAGGCATCACCGGATGTGAAACGTTGTTTAGCTTTTTTGGTCGGTTGGTTCTTAAGTTCAGGGGCTGCGAAAACTCGGTCATGTAGTCCCGTGTACTTTGGGTGTGTGTAGAATCTGTCTGATAACCGGTGTTAATTGTGATGGCTGTATTAGTGTGTGTATTTGTTTTTTAATTTAAGTGCAGATTGCAACTTAGAATTTTTCAAATAGTTCCTATTTTGCCGCCAAACGCCACCGTCAACGACTACTAGGCTTTGTTCAGAACTCAGCTACTAGACGCCACCGCAGTCGGCTCTTGGCAACGAACATAGAAACCTAAGAGCTTTAGCTTTTTTCAATAACAATTTATCTGCCACATGTCTTAAACCAGGATGACTATGGCGATGTTCTTTGCATGCTTGATCCAAAAGATTATGAGTACATCACCACGCTGAGAACATTTTTCAAGATGAGTTCCAGGGCCACAAAAACGATAACTTGGAAGATGGATTTCGAAAGGTAAGTATTGAATCACTTTGTCAATGACGCCATTGCCAGTACAGGTCTGGAATATCCTTTTCCATCGATGGTGAAAAGGTTTGGTCTTCCTCCTCCTCTGTGGACGATGTTTGTGTTTGTTGTTGTTGCTTTTTCTCGCCATGACACCTGTGGAATGATTCAACAAAGTCTTTACACGGACTTTTATGACCGTGATACAGTTTCACTAGCTGACAAGTCGCGCACTGACGCATAGAGGGTATTTTTTTGCCATGGCCACTTGCTTATGGTGATCGTAATCCGTACAGGGTTGCAATTCACTCAACACAGGGTCTTGAGTCCATGATTTTGGTACATGTTGCCAGATTTCTTTTACCGCGTTGGCGGCCACATAATAAATGAACGACTTGGGCAACGCTAAGAGTTCCTCTTTGGTAAAACTGTCTACTTTCTTTTTGCACACAAAGAACTTTACGATGGCTTTGTCTGTAGCATTGCCTTTCTCCATGGTATCACGTGTTGTAGATGTTTACACGTCGCTTGTAGAAATCTCACAGGCGTCATTCACAGGTAAATCTTGAGTTACAATTTTGTTCAACAACTCCCAGCAGGCATGGGTGGTTAACCAATGAAAGAGATGCCACGCATGCGCTAGGGCTGTATGGATAATGTTGCCAATGGAACAAGTATCCATCAGCGTTTGCAGGGAGGGGCAGCCCAGGTCCATGAGGTCGATACATTGACAGTAAGAGGCCAAAAATGGTTGCAACCATTCACGTTTTTCATTACCTTTCACAAATACCACATTGGCCGACGACAAGTGAATGTGCTTTCATGACCACGTCCAAATATTTATAGGAAATGGTTCCTTGATTCCAGTCTAGTTGCTTATGATTTTCAATCCACTGGGTTTGTTTGCGGTCTTTTTCACACAACAAATCAAAAGCATGGGGCGGTTTAAATAGCAAATGCGTAGCTTGCGATATCCAAAACGTGGTACAATCGATAATGGCCACTTGTTTAAATATAAATTTGTTGTCACCAATTTTAAACCCTTGGCATTCCACAATGAGTGTGCGCAACATTTTGCCGCTTGCCTGGACCAAGTTCAACTGACGACTGACTAACAATTGGCCACTAAGGTGTGTTCATGACATGGACTTACCTGCCATGCTAGTTTGAAAAAAAAATGAGGTTAGGGTAGGACAGGGGGACATGAAAAAAATAAGAATTTAAGAATTACATCATTTTATTATCATAACACGTCTTACAGGCTTTTGTCATTTTGGGATAAGGACGATACCAACTGATACAACAATATAGTCTCTTGTGTTTGTAACGTCCATAACACCGATGATGTCCCAATGTCTCTAAACTAGGCGTTTTCGATGGTGAGCTGCTTGCTGAAGCACCATGGACACCATACGGTCCACACGTATCGTAACTTGTTTTTTCATCACTCAGGGACACGAGTGAGGGATAGCATGAATGACAGGGTATATTTCCCACCTCCATTCTGCATAGGTAGGGGCAGGCAGGTGACCAGCGCTGATGTTCCTGCATGGGTTCATCGCCCTCCTGCCATTGGTCTATGATGATGGGACAAAAGGCACATTTCACTTCATCTCTTGTTTTTAAATAGTAGAATCCAGCGGCCGCCAAGGCTTGAGGGTTTATGAAAGGCACTGGCCATGTTGGAAAAGTCTTGAAACGTTGTTCCTCAGAGTTTAAATTCATGGATGTGACTTCTCTTGATGTTTTAAAGCAAGACATGACTGAGCGGCTTGACGTGGGTTGACCTGTTATTTATACACTCGTCACTTGGTTGGACAGTGGATAATAGTTGACTTGTTTGTGATGAATAATCAAACAGTAGGCTGTCGTATTGGCTGGTACATTGTCATGCGTTTCAAAATCTAGTCGAATGTCAATATTGGATGGCTTGACAGACTCTTCCAGGTAAGAACAGTCAAAAACAATCAGTGGCGCCCTTGCCTTAAACGCTTGGGGTAGCAGTATGGGGCCGTTCTCTTTTTGATAATACGACAATCGAAATTTAGAAAACAAGTCGTACAGGGGACCAAACTTATTTTTTGAAAAATCCAAATCCAGTCCTTCATAGGGAAACACAGCTCCGTTGAGGAAAAGACGTGCATTTCTCAATTGCAGGTGATCAAATTGCGTGGCATCTTTGGTTTGTTGATACTTGCGATTCGTTTGAAAACCCACGATCATGTAGAGAGGTCTCTCTGTATAGCGAGCTGTTTTTACAGACCAACTGTGTGTGTTGGTGGTGGGCAATAGCGGGTACTCATGGAGTGCCCAGCTTCTGAATTCCATGGGTAGAGGCATATCTCTCTTTACCATCTTGAGTATGTCCAGTTTTTTGCTATCGTCAAGGGTCACATGGGGCACTTTCCTTAGCAAGCGTTGTAGTTGAATTTTTGAATCTATGGGGGCATTGTCAGCTCCCTTGAGTGCATTATTATCACTCCTGTCTCTCACCAGATAAAGCACTTGCCTTGCGTTGACCACAATGCGCTGGTGGTCTTCGGCAAAGCCTAAAATCAGTTTAAGAGGTAAATATCCAGTAAAGGTCCCATCGGTGTGTACCATCCAGTCATTGGTCGAGTCAGGGCACCAACCTGCCATGCAAAGTGTTTTACCTTCTTCCTCACTGTAAGAGGGATATTTTTTCATGACACTGGAAATACCCACATTTCGAGTGCTATCCACCACGATATCGTTAATGACATGACGTACTTCAGAAAACAGAAAGGCCAAACCATGGTTGACCAACTTGGATGTGGTGGGTGTAGAGCCATCGGCTTTGGTGAGCCAACCTTCGCTCTGAATGACACTTTCATGCGGTAGGGTGTAAATATCTTGGTTGTTGATAACAAATTGAATTTCATCATTGTTATTGAGTCCAGGTGTTTGAGCTTGATAGGAATGGAGATCAATTCTTACCACCCCTGGTTGCTCCTCCATGTGGTTCGCTATCTCTAGGATAGAATTCATTATGGGGGTTGACGTGGTAACCCAAATGCTGTAAAATCTGCTTGTTCTTAGATGTTAACGTGTATTCACGTGGCAAACAACTAACGCGTGTTTTTAAGTGAATTTTGAATGTGGAGAAAATACTGCAGCGATGGGTGTTGGTATTTCCTACAAGTTCAAACTTGCGCGTTCCATCGATAAATGACTTTAAACCATATTCATTGATCAACACCACATAAATGTGTTCATAAATGTCATCGATCGTGTATCCACCAGAATCATCATAGTAAAACTTGTTGTTCACATTTTCACGTATGTTGTATATTCGATTGTATGTTTCAAGAGAAACAAGTCCCAAAACATAGGTTTTTTCACTCAATTCGATAGGCGGGTAAAAGTCTAGGCTGACTTCAGGTCCACGTCCATGCAGTGTAAACGTTTTACTTTCTGTCGACATACTGTTGACGTTTTTGCCTATGCTGCGTCTTATATAAAAAAATAACCACAAACGTCCACTCTGTTGGCTGTTAAACGATTGCTCACGTTTCACATTACAATATATCTTGATCCTGTTTCCAAAATAGGTCACTAGTTCCATGGGCGGGGGAAAATTCCCAAAACTGTCAAAGTACCATACGTTGGATCCCTCTTTGACATAAGCTACATAATGCGTTCCTGGTCCTCGGTGATCATCCAAATTGACAACAGCACATTCCTGTTTCCAGGGTCGTGGGGGGTAATTGGTTTCGCATAAACACTCCTCGAAAATGAGAAAGCTTTAGTTGTTTAGCATAGCTTTCCACTTGTTGACGCGTCAGGGCATGTCTTGCTATGGCTAAGGTTAATTTAAAAAAACTATATTTCGAAATGGTGAAATCCCAAATCCTTGTTGATAAAAGGCTGGCTTTAAATTGGCATTTCTAGCCCCCATTGCAATCGCTTCCATCGTTTCATTGTGTCGCTGACTTTCTTTGAGTTGTTGCTTGCCCTGCTGCGCGGCTTTAATGGTTTTCGCCACTGCACTGGCACCACCCAAAAGTGAACCCAGAGCAGCCAAACCGGCAAATAAAGCAGGTAAAAATCCCGCTCGTTTGGGGACGGGAATCACTCATCCTTGTTTTGAACCCTGTCGCCGACGTCTTGGAATAACATGTCTCTTTGCTGCTCGAAGGGCTTTCCTTTTGTTCAATACATTATTTTTTCTTTTTTCTTTCGCAACGGCTTGTCCACGAATGTTGTAAGCCCAAGCTTTGCCAAGGACAAAGTCCTTTTTTTAGTCTTTCTCACCACATACCTTTGTTTCACCATGATGATAATGACCAACAACCTTTCACAAGAAAGTTTAAATCACAACTAACGTCTTATTGTTATTTCATGACTGTATATTCCAATTCCACATAAAGTGGGAAATCGTTTATGGTTTTTCCCGCTTGCTTTTCATCCCATGTCAACATGAGATGAAAGGATAATTCGTCACCTGCATTGACCATTTCATGGTTATGGACCTACATCCTATGATCGTTTATCTGTATTTGTAAATGGTTCTCATCAGGTATGGCGTATTTGATGTGAATAGTTCCGTCAGAGTGTAATCGATAGTGGCTTAAACCCGAAGCAAGCACATAGGTCAAGTGCTGATCATGGACTAGTGGTAAATGGTTTCTGTCATTCACAGGTTTTTCATTTGTCAGATACACTAAAAATACAGATGGGATAAATTTGTAAAGCCTTTTCATTTCATAGGTCATGTAACGCATGGTACAAATATCGTCTTCGTCTTGTGGGTCTTCCACGTGAATAATCCGATGGTGATTAGCGCTATAGCCATTCACCGTAGGCTGAGGCACTTTGTCATAAAACTCATACACTTTTTTATCCACATACTTTTTGTAGTAACGTCTGTAGACACTTGAGGATGTTTTACATGGGTTAACCGCTTACCCTTAAAGTCATAATCTCCCTGTTTGTGCGTGGCACTACTGGCCTATTTAAACACAAATAGTGCTATCCACATAGTGTTTATTAGCAGGATCTGTTTCTTGTTTAGGATCATGTATGGGTACTGACCTAGCTTTGGCCATCAACGCACGTCCAAATACATTCATCGCCAACCTGTAGTATGAGTCTACTGTTTCTATGACAAGGCTCGGTGTCCTGTATATAGACAGCCTGCTAGCCTGTCTAAGCCTTAGTTGATATGAAGATTATTAAGCAGCAAGAGTCATTCCCCGTGGAGGACATGGTTTCCCATCTCTGTCCCACATCATGTGAACAACGCCATGGTTCACTGTTTCCATCTTCCATTCGCTTCATCATTGTGGGACCTTCCGGCTGTGGAAAGGCCAATCTTTTGCTAACGCTCATCACAGCGCCCAATGGTCTGCGTTTTCAAAATATTTATATTTTTGCAAAATCTCTCTACCAACCCCTCTACGTGTTTCTGGATCAAGTCATGTCTGGATTACAAAAAGAGAATATGGGTTATTTTACATTTTCCATGCAAGAAAATGTTATTTCACCGGATGAGGTAAAGCCCGATTCACTCATGATTTTCGATGATGTATCCACTGAACGTCAAGGCATCATTCAAAGCTATTTCAGCATGGGTCGACACAAACATATCGATTGCTTTTATCTTGGACAAACGTATTCTAAAATGTCCAAACAGTTGATTCGTGACAATGCCAATGTCATTGTTTTATTTCGCCAGGACGAGAGGAACAGTCGTCACATTTATAATGAACATGTGAATCCGGATATGACCTTTCAAATGTTTAATGAATTGTGTGGCATGTGCTGGTACACTCAACGTCATGCCTGTTTAGTGATTGACAAACTAAGTGAACTCAACCAAGGACGATATCGCTTAGGGTTTGATCATTTTATTGCCTTTAAGGCACTGACTCATTCCCTATCAAGTCATTTGTCAAAACACCATGGCGTTAACAGAGAGTCAATTGAAAAAGCATATTATTAGAGCAAAAAATACTATTCCCCAAAAGTTTCGTCAATTGAAACGATCACGTGCAGATCATGCTTTGTTTATTCAACATCATTTAGCACCTCCGCTAAAAGCCATGTTGAAACCCTCTTTCAAGCCATCTGAAACGCTACCCACCGTTTCACAATCCACGCAGACGCTGCACGAGCACCCTGAGGAAGAGGAAGAGTAACATGAACAGGAAGATTTGACTAGTCTTAGCGAAGTTGAGGATGACGAGGAACAAGTGTTTACGCCTCAAAAAAAGACCGCACCCCTTGCAGAGTTTTTGAGAAAAAGAAATCCTTGGCCATGGTCGAAACACCTTTCCCTTCCAGATCGTCTCCGTTTTCACAAGTCTTGGCCACTCCTCAAAATAAAGCTCAACTGAAAAACATTTTAATAAAATATTATGGATCAACACTACTGTCGACCAAAGTATTATGTGTACTCGAGTTTGAAGGTTGTTTGTTAAGTAACCAATAGACCTACATAAAATCCAATACCATCAACATTTTCGTCGTTCTATTTTACGTTAGTTCATGTAGGTTTGGAATTTTTCTTCTTCTTTCCAATGAGGCCTGCTAGGGACCACGTGCCAATTTCAATTCTTCACACTTTGTTGTTTTTAATTTATATTTTAATATTTTTTATCGCAGTTGGAACACAAGAAAAGTGCACGTTTTTAAGCGTGTTTCAACCATGCGTCATATTTAAGAATTATTATCTCAATAACCCATCATCAGATCGAATCTACATTTTAACACAATATACATTGGAATGTTGTATAACTGGTTTATTAATTTCAAAATTGTGTGTGTCCAAGAAATAAAGTTGTTACCATTTTTGTAAGGTAACTTTTTCTCGGCTCGGGGTGGTTGGAAAATGTAGTTCTTGGTTGCGATGTAATCGTTATACATCAAAAGGTTA
This sequence comes from Meconema thalassinum, assembly GCA_946902985.2. Lineage (NCBI taxonomy): Eukaryota > Metazoa > Arthropoda > Insecta > Orthoptera > Tettigoniidae > Meconema > Meconema thalassinum. The sequence continues at coordinate 201,593,909 of OX336395.1, forward strand.
TGCTGTATGACTGTGAAATACGTAAATTAATTCACTTATTTTATATCGGTTTGTATTTGTACGAGGAAATAACACATGGTTCAACAGCTAGCCACTCCAGCAAAAGCTGTACAGCGTTGCTGAGATGGAGCCCATCACCGCCGAGCGAGACGCGCCATGGTGCGTGTGGGCACCTTTTCGGCAACGCTGTACAGCTGTTCCCGGCGCGGCTTGCTGGTGAACCATGTGTTATTTCCTCGTACAATTACAAACCGATATAAAATAAGTGAATTAATTTACGTATTTCACAGTCATACAGCATAACGTTTTGATGTAAAACGATTACATCGCAACCAAGAACTACATTTTCTAACCACCCCGAACCGAGAAAAAGTTACCTTACAAAAATGACAACAACTTTGTTTCTTGGGCACACACAATTTTGAAATTAATAAACCAGTTATACAACATTCCAATGTATATTGCGTTAAAATTTGGATTCGATCTGATGACGGGTTATTGAGATAATAATTCTTAAATATGACGCATGGTTGAAACACGCTTAAAAACGTGCACTTTTTGTGTTCCAACTGCGATAAAAAATATTAAAATATAAATTTAAAAATCCAAACCTACATGAACTAACGCAAAATAGAACGACGGAAATGATGATGTTATTGGATTTTATGTAGGTCTATTGGTTGCTTCACAAACAACCTTCAAACTCGAGTGCACATAATATTATGGATCAACACTAGAACCCTATCTCACCGATCTATTTATTGGAAACACAGATATCACGTATGGTGTTCGCTATGAGGATGATAGTTTAAAAATTGGGGATTCATCCATTAAATGTGCTCGTACTAAAGCTGTCATTAAGAACATCAACTATAAATTGACGCCAGGACTGTTAAAGCTGCTCTTTTCTCGAACACCCTCATTCCATGATTATACGTCAGAGGACCTTGGCAAATATAAATCCATTTTATTGGAAACCCATGCCCACAAAAGACAGTATGATCCAGCTCAACAAGTGAATGCCAATATATCTCAAAAATATAAAACCATCATTGCAAAAATGTTTCCCACCAGTCAAAGTACTCGTCGTAAAGTGTCCGGTTCGGGAGTGACATTTAAACCATTAAAACCCCTTGTGGATGTTACCTACTGGCACAATCCCAATACGCTCATCCAGCGGCTACAGTTGTTGCATGCTTCACGTCAAGCCGGCCATACCGGTCACGATTGGGAAATTCAAGAAATTGAACAAGAACTTCGAAATGCCAAATTATTGTTTAAGCCCTCACCCATTAAAATGGGTATTGCTCACGAGTTGCATCGCCCAGCTAGGCGTCACTATCCGCGACTCAAGGTGATTTCACGGGGTGTGGATGAACTTTGGCAGGCTGACTTGGTTGAAATGATACCCTATGCTGGCGTTAACGACGGTGTACGCTATATGTTGACCGTCATTGAAAATGGCCTTTGTTGAACCTGTGCGTCGCAAGTCTGGTCCACTGGTCACCAAGGCCTTTCAACATATTATTCAACACTCCAAACGTCAACCTCAGTTGCTACAAACCGACCAGGGGAAAGTACTTTTCAACAAGGATTTCTCCAGTTTTCTCAAATCTAAGGATATTCACCATTACACCACATACAGCAATCTCAAAGCCAGCGTGGTCGAACGGTTTAACCGAACATTGAAAACCCATATGTGGAAAGCGTTTACCACTCAGGGCACTTATCGCTGGTTGGACATGTTACCTGAGCTAGTGTCACGTTACAATGACAGCAAACATAGATCCATTGGGACCAAGCCACGTCTCGTAACCAAAAATATTCAGCGACTGGATAAACTGTTTAACCCCATAAAAACAGCAGATCCTAAACGTCACCGACTGAAAATTGGGGATTTTGTACGTGTGAGTAAATTTAAGTCTGCCTTCAATAAGGGCTACACGCCTCAGTGGGGGACTGAACTATTTCGAATTCGTCAAGTCAACTGGACAGTCCAGTCACCTTTTTACTCCAAGACCTCAACCATCAACCCATAAAAGGTAGATTTTATCTCCAAGAACTTCAAAAAACAGCATTTCCGAAACATTACCTCGTGGAAAAAGCGTTGAAACAAAAAGGAAATAAACTATATGTCAAATGGTTAGGATTTAACTCAACGTTTAATTCTTGGATCAATAAATTACATGTTGTATGAACCTGTGCACTTTTTTCTATTGAATCGTGTTGTACGAGAGCTCTGTGTACGACGCTCCACACTTCATGCATGTCCATACATGTTTCTCTTTCTCTCTCCACACCCGCGTCTCACTCTTTCACTCCATGATGACATACAACTCGTTCAGCTATTGGCTGTCATGGGTTCTCCCACTCCTCCCCTCACCTCTCCTCCGGCTCTCTGGCCCCGCCCCCTCACCACTCTGCAGTGGTCACGTGATTTCCTGTTCTCTCTTTGTATTCACCCTTTCCTTTCTGCGAAGCCCCTGCCTGCTGCTGCTGCTGCTGCTCGCCTGGCTAGCCGTTATCACCTTTTTACAGAGTTGTCAAATGGTTGCAACCTGTTATCATCTTACAGCAATGTTGTCAGCTCTCACCCACATTCCATTCTCTTAGCTGGCTAGCCAGGCACCAAGCGGGTCTCTCGAGCAGATATTCTGTTTTCCCATTTTGGCTGCCAGTTAGACATACATAGAAAAACAAGTTCTGTTGTTAACAACTTCCCCTCATACCATTATGAATTTTGTCTGGTTACTGGTCAGTGTTTACCAACCTATTTTAAAGATCGTCATGAGGGATTTTCGAAATATTCGTCTTCATTCGTTCGTCATAAGAAAAAAAGTAGCGAAAAGCGACCCCTCGTTTTGCCATACATCACCCCCGTCGAAATAGCCATTTCCCGTATCCTCCATAGCCAATCATAGCCTCGTTGTAACATACGTCAAGCGCTACCGGCTCTCTGTCTACAAACACGCTTTTATTAAAAAAAGATGCCTAGTTTTTTGTCCTAGAGACTTGACATTTATTTTCATGGTAGAGGGGATAGGGATATTTCATTTATGTCAAACAAATTTTTTTGTCAACGTGTTAGTTTCCAAAATAGTAAAAATTCAAAATTTAAGGGTTTTCAAAAAATCTCAAAAAATGAAAAAGTTTTATTATAAAAAATAAAGGTCATAGAGACCATTCGTTTCAACTATGGCACAACGTTCTATCATGTTTGGGTTTCAAACTATCGCCTACTTTCAAAAACAAAAATTTTCAAACATTTTTTCAAAAATATGACGAGTGGTCCATAGCAAAGCCCCCGTCAGCTCGAGTTCAACGACACCTCATTTGTAAAATTCCCACCAGGCGTTCGAGAGATATCGGCAATGTTCCCAGGAAAGTAGGCTGTGCGTTTAAACTCTCACTGCCCCCTTACTCACGTCCTCATTCTTTTTTTTGGTCCCAACGTGTGCATCTTGCTGTACGTCTCATAAACCTCATCTCAGCAGCAGTGATCCTAGTTTCATATCGTTTTCGGATTGTCCATGCTTCACTTCCATTTGTGAGGACAGGTCTAGCTAGTGTTTTGTAGACTTGTGTCCCTCTGGACGAAGGTTTGTTTCAGTACTGAGTTCACTGTGCCTATGGTTTTATTATACTTTATGTACAGTGTTTTTTTAAATAAAAAATAAGGGGTACTCTTAGTTGTAGTCGACTAAACATCACGATCTTGCAATATTCGACAATTTGCAAAGTCCGGTCATTGTTTGTGTTCGAATCATTTACTTTCAGATTTTTCGATGCCTGGGTGGATGTTAAATAGTTCGTTATTTTCTTTATCCTTCGAAACTAACCACACGCACAAACTAACATCATACCCCATCTCCAAACACTAGACTGCGTGCTTATAAGAACCAAGACCAACTGTAGTTGGTCTTGTAAGAACGGAGCCAACCAAAAGAAACTGATTCGATAGATCGATTTAAATCGAGGATAACTCGAAATCTCCTCCAGCTGTTGTGAACAGCGCGTTGACGCCAGCTGATCGATGAACTTTCAAGTTGGAAGTTATATTTGCCGGACTAGATACAAATGTACCAATATTTTGTCTTAAACAGTTTTCAAAAGTTTAAGGGGGTACGCGTACCCCCACGTTCCCCCTGAGAAAAAAAGCACTGCTTTATGATCTTATTAGAAATATCTGCATCATTGTCGAATGATAAAGAGTAGCTTAGGAAGTTGAAGGTGTTTACTCTTTCCGACAGTTTGATGTTGAGGCTGATCTTACTCAAAATTGGTTCTTTGCCCTTGAAAGCGAGTACCGCACTTTTGTTTTGTAGTTTAGATATTGTTTCGATCAATTGTTGTGGTAGTTCATCTTTATGCAAGATATGTAATAATTTTACTCTGTTGACCCTGTCAAATGCTTTTTTTGTAATCTACAAATGTCAAGTGTGTGGGTATGTTGAATTCTCTAAGCTTCTCTATTAAAAGTTTGAAAGAGAAGTAACCATCAGCACATGATCTTCCTGTCCGGAAACCATTCTGTTCTTCCAGGCGCGGATCTAGAGTTTGGCTTTGGGGGGTCACAGAATCGAAATTATTTAGAAATATGCTATCACTAACAACGCAATCACAAAATAACCAAACGTACAAAACCAGACCAATTTTTTTGCAAGCTACATGGATAGAAATTTGATGCGTTTAGTGCACCAAAAATATTCGTACAAATTGCAACGGCGTGCTTTGCGACTTTTACATCGAGCTTCGAGAAAAGTATCAAGGTACGTTACAGTTTCGGCAAGTTGAGTTGGTACCGACAAAGGGAGAAAGTCACAGCTTAAATTACCAACCAAGCTTGCAGTTTCGACGTCGGCAAAAAATTTTGGTGCGAAAAAAGCCGCAAATTCCTATCCGTGCATTGCTGCACATTCATCGTGACATCACTATAGTCATCGATTCGGTAATCACAAGGTTTGCTAAACAAAATAGACGAGTTGATTTTGTTATATAAATAATCGTTTTTATATAACAGGTATGAAGTTGTAAATATGTTCAGTTGTAACAGAACATAATAATTGCAATAAAGATATTTTCAGTATTGAATTAAATGAAAAAAAACCTGTTTTTCAGATAAAATTTGTTAAGTTTTATTTGTCTGGTTATTGTGTTTTCGTTTTTTGAGTTTGCAAAAAGGCTTATTCCTCTGAAATTTTCGCAATTTTTAAGAAATAATGAGAAATAATGTGTCCAACTTTAAGGTTCAATATAAAGTGTTGCCCATGCAGAGGAGATATTGGACCCACTTTCACTGGCTGTTCATGTTTTCATTCTACTAATGCTCGCTTGAAGCAGCAATTAGTATAATGAAAAGTCGACGCCTATGTGACTGTGTGTTGTAAAATGCGTGCGTACGTAACTTATTATAGTGAGCCAGTAAATTCCGGTTGAATTGTGTTGCGGACGTGGCCATGAATCGTGCACAGCACACCCATCTCTTGATGTCCCACGGTACAGTACTCGACAAGCCTATAATCACGACTCCCAACCAACTCAACTCGACTGGTCATGCGCCAGTACCTCCGTGTCAGACTTCCTCAACCTATATGAGTCACGCAATGGTTGAGTCGGAATTCAGCGACAAGCAGGGGCGTATATAAAGGGGGGAGAGCTGTGGGGGGCTTCGGCCCCCTCCGCCTCCTCCCACCCCCAAAAAACTATAAAAAATAAGAAAGTGTTGAACATTGAAAACATAACGGAGACAATAAAGAAGGGGCGATTGTTATTTTTCGGACATTTGTATGGATTGAATGATAGCAGATTAACCAAACAGATTTTTAAATATCTCTGGAAAAAGAAATCGACAACAGCCTGGTTTCAAGAAGTAAAGAAAGATTTAGAAAAAAAACAATGTAAGAGAAGAAGATGCACTAGAGAGAGAAATTTTCAAAAAAAAAAAAAGGTATTGGGTATGGAAGGACTCCAAAGAAGGCAATATAAGAAAACAGGCTCGAAATGGTCGGAAGAGAGAAAGAAGATACACAACGAAAAGATGAAGGAGCACTGGAGGAAGAAGAAAGAACAACAAAGGACTAAACATTGAAATTGGTTCGTGGTCCTCAGAAGACCATGACGGAGAAAGAAAGAAAGAAGAAGAAGAAAGTGTTGCTTTGGTAAAAGCATAAAGTAAATGTAAATTTGGTTGTACCCTAATCTTAACTTATTGGCTAAGTTATAAACAATATTAAGATTGAAATTAGACTACCTCGCAGTGTAGCGGCTAGCATTCTTGGCTGCCGTCCCGGAGGTCCGAATTCAATTTCCGGCTATGCCAAGAAAATTTAATTCAGGTCTGAGGGCTGGAACGGGGTACACTCAGCCTTGTGAGGTAAAACGGAGAATTCCACAGTGCGGTATTTTTTTAGAAATAAATGATCAATTTGTTAAAGAAAAGAAACTGTTTGCCTTTCTGCTGAATAAAATGACACATATTTAGATATTTGCCATTCATACCCCATAAGCCATAATAGAAAATTCAGTAGTCTAATTATAACATTTTATTTGTGTGTTGTGTTGTATTTTACAGCTTCTTTTGTATTGCCACTAATTATAGGCTAGGCCTATATAGACTTAGAATTTTACAATTACCGTAACTCTTATCTAAAAATAATTATACAAAGTTATATGCTCAAGATATTGGTTGATATTTTTGGGTATTTTGCGGTGACAATCCCCGCAAATACTCACAATTTTCCAGGATAGTCAACCCCCACAAAAAAAATGTATATACGCCCCTGGCGACAAAGGGTGGTCCGTGGATCATTCATTCATTCATTCATACATTTCTTTATTTCTCTATGGTTATATGTTTCGATGGACGCGACGATTAATCCAAGAGGTTCAGAATACAGTACAGTTTCAATATTTCGAGTCTCAATAGTTCAATATTCCCATAAATCAGAGTTGAAAATTTTGAATGAAATAACAAGTCGTCAATTTGAGTGCGAGAAAGCCGAACACGTGCTTGTTGACACTGAATTGGAACGCTGTCCGGTAGTTTCCCGATCCTACCCCTCTCCGCCACTCACTCCTTCTCACCTACAATATTCAGCAGTCATGGGCAAAGTGCGGCCCGTGAGCCAAGTGCGCCCTTGAGCTAGTCTAATTCGGCCCGCGATATGGTTTCAAATGATACTACCTACAATTACACATAGGTCATATTGACTGTTCTGTATACCTAGAAGTGAAAAACTGTTTCAATCTCATTGTGTTTATGCGTTTTGTGTAATATCTTTTTGTGCGAAAAATCTCCATGACGAATTTCAATGAAGATTTCAGGACTTCAAAGTTATTTACAGTACTTGGATGTTTTCAGCATGCCATTTAATGTTGAATGTGAGACAGTAAAATCAGAGTTGCAGCTAGAACTGATTCAGTTACAAAGTATCAACGAATTATAGCAACTATTCCTCAACGTTTCTAAAATTGAGTTCTACAAGGCCCTACCAAAATCAAGCTTCCCAAACTTGAAATCTCATGCACAAAAGATAACTGCCATGTTCGCATCTGTGAACAGGTGTTTTCTACAATGAAGCTTCGCAAAAATAGCGTCAGAAATAGATTGACAGACCACCATTTAGCTGCGCTACTAAGAATCAGCTCATCGCAGTTTCAAAAATATTCTGTAAAACTCTGAGAAGCACAGTCACAGTTTCAATTGTCACATACTCCTTCCTCTTCTAGCAAATAATGAAGGTGTGTTCTTTTTTCCTAACTTTTCTACCATTTATAGCCTATAAGTTTTGTTTGATTCAAAATTCAGATATAGAAAGTTTATAATCTATCTATAAACATGTGTTGTTCTTTTTTTCGTCCCGCCTAGATTATATTGTATTGCATGTGGCCCTGCCCCTAAAACGTTTGCCCATGTCTGCATTACAGTGAGAGATTGGTTGGTTGGTTGGTTCTTAAGTTTAGGGGCTGCGACAACGCGGTCATGTAGCCCCGTGTACTTTGGGTGTGTGTAGAATCTGTCTGATAACCGGTGTTAATTGTGATGACTGTATTAGTGTGTGTATCTGTTTTTTAATTTTAAGTACTGCAACTTATAATTTTTCAAATAGTTCCTACTTTTGCCGCCAAGCGCCACCGTCAACGACTACTAGGTCTAATTCAGAACTTAGCTACTAGACGCCACCGCAGTCAGCGCTTGGCAACGAACGTAGAAACCTAAGAGCGTTGTTTACATTCTTAACCTATCCAATTTAGCTTCACACAGGTGCAATTAGTGGAAGGATCTTTAACATGCCATAAATCTATGACATGGGACCGCCGGCTTTACTTCCCCTCCGAAGGAAGGCATACTGAGGGATTTTTAACGCTCTTAAAAAATCCGACGGCTTCGGCCGGGTTTGAACCCGCTATCTTGGGCATAGAAGCTCAGCATGCTACCAACTACGCCACCGAAGCCGCTAGTGAGAGATTTAAGAACGTTAAAATCCCTCAGTATGCCTTCCTTCGGAGGCGAAGTAAAGCCGGCGGTCCCATATCATAGATTTGAAAATGAAAATTCACAGCCTGCTTCCAGTCTCCGACCGGGTCAGGAATGGACTGAGTGAAGGCCCCCATCTAGCGGCGAGGATATGAACTGTGCCGACTGCCGAGGCCTGACGCACTCCTCTGGGGCAATGATTAAATGAATGACAGATGAAATGAAATGATAGTGGAGTGTGTTGCTGCAATGAAATTTTGACAGGGAAAACCGGAGTACCCGGAGAAGAACCTGTCGGCCTCCGTTTAGTCCAGCACAGATCTCACATGGAGTGACTGGGATTTGAACCATGGACCCGGTGGTGAGAGGCCGGCGTGCTGCCGCCTAAGCCACGGAGGCTTCATCATTGATTTAAGGAATGTAAAAGAGGAAACCTACCACTTCAATTGGTAGTGGGTAGCCAAATTTGTAGGTTATTTGGTTAGAAACGCTCTATCAAGTTCCAACGTTCGCCATTAAGTGTCAATGACAGTGCCATCCGGTAGCCAAAGTTGGAACTACTTAAAATTCAACTTGTTGGGGAGCCTACGGGCGTTCAATTGAAATGCCCTGCTATGGCCATTCGTATATAACGGAGCCTCGGATGCGCCGTGTGACAGTCGGGCACTCGGGCTAGCCGCTTGTCGAGCAAGGCACTGGTGCTAGACCAAACGTCAGGTCAAGTGCTGAGGAAAATATCCCTCCACGCATCTCCTCTCTCTCTCCCTGTCTGTCCCTTCTTGTGTTTCCGGCCTGGAAACTCTAGATTGTCATCCCTCAAACTTTTATGCAAATTTTCTCCACTTTTATTACCTATGAAGTATGTTCTTGGTGATTCAAGCTTTACAGCTGCAATTTGAACTCGTTGTCTACTTGAGGAAACCATGTTGAACTTTGTGCAATCCCGCAATCGTAACAGTTTTGCCCCATAAAATCGAATTACTCGGATGTTCATTTTCCGCTCAAACAAGGTTTATATACAAAAAATATAATTTAACATCAAATTCGTACTGAATTACTCTACCTATCGTTCCTAATACCACTAAAAACCACATTTACACTCACAATTCACTGAAAAGTAGCCGGCTTATGGAAACATAGCAACATGTGCTGGAAAATCTTGTACTCCAAAAACAAGCAGAAAAAGTGGGAACTAATTCCTGCCGCGTTAGCTTCTTCACAAACCAGAACATCAAAGGGACCGCTTAGGTGTTGAGGTGATTATACAAGTATAGCAGGTGCGTAGCGCCTAACTAGTTCAACACATTTTCACTTTTTATCGTATTTAATATATACTAGCGGACCCGTGCGAGAAATCTCGTATGTTCATAAACCACACTTTCCCCAATAGGTTTATAATGAGAGACTTAGGAGAAAGGTTGTTATGTTTTTATTTCAACACTATTTGCACTTCAGTTAGAATTCCAAGATCTACGTTCCCTAACTTAAGAAGGCAATCACTGAAAATTGGATCATCATAACATTCACCGGTTATTCGATATTTATAAAATTATACGATTCGAGTACTCATTCCTTTGATTTACTGTTTCTGAAATCCATGCAAAATGATAAAGGAAAGGCCTCAGAATGTTAAAATGAAGCTTACCTGCCAACTTTTACGGTTTATCCGTAAAATTTACGGAAATTGCAGCATTTTACGGTTTTACGGATGAACGGTGTCATTTTACGATTTCGCGGACAAAAATTTGAAACGATAATTTACATTCGATAATACCGCTCACTTCCGTACAATCGATTGTTTGCGTGGGTCGAAGGCAAGTCCACGATAGTCGATAACTCGTTCTTTGATATGATTCGTACTTTTAACCGTGTGATGGTTGTGTCGTCATTGTAACTGAATTTGAAGCCGGGATAACCGTTCTTCCATGTGAATCTTAGGTGTCGACACGCTCTGCTTCGCAAATTCTTTGTTCCTCTCCGTTCGCTCGTTGCGATTTAAACCATATTCTTTGACCACGTTAGTTGTTCATTGTTCGCGAAGTTGGCGTTCCTTGAATGTTTTCGTCTTTTAAGGTTATGGCATATTTTAATGAAGCGTTCGAGTTTTTGTGCTATTACTTCGTGCTTCGCAGTTTCCTGTATTCCTTGGACTAATTACATTCGTTCCACGTGTGTGTTTTTTTTCCTACCAAGTGCATATTCTTTCTTCACGAGGTTGGCGTCGTGTTCATTTAATGGTTTAAGACTTTGTGTGTTTTGACATGTTTTAATGAAGTGTTGGCTATCTTAAGTGTTTTATGTTATAATTTTATGTGACGTTCAGTGATCCAGGTTCCTTTCGATGTTTTAGTAGATATTGAGAATGAACAAATCCAACAAGAAACAGTACTTCCAGACATTTAAAGAATCATACTCGGTTGATTTTCCGTGCATACTAAAATCAAAAAAGGGAGAAAAATTTGCCTTTTGCACGGTATGTGGGTGTGATATTAATACTGCACATGGTGGAAAAAACGATTTAAGTAATCATGTGAAGTGCGGTAAACACATTAGTTATGTTAAATCGAAGGAATATAGCAAGAAAATCAACACCTTTTTTGCTAAGTCTGGAAACGTTGACAGTGACGTAATTAGGGCCGAGTGTCTGTTTACTTCCTTTTTGGTGGAACACAATGTGCCCTTAAGTGCGGCTGATCATGCTGGTGCTTTATTTAAGAATATGTTTCCCACATGAGAAGTTGCAAAGAAATATAGTTGTGGTCGCACGAAAACGACATGTATTGTAAATAAAATGGCAAAAAATGCATCATCTGAAGTTGTTAAGTGCCTTCAGAACGGACCGGATACGGATAAATCCCTTTTCTTTTCATCAGTGAGAAACTACTTTTATACTGCCTGTGACTACATCATCAACAAGTTTCCACTCAAGGATGACGTGTTAAAGAATGCTCAAGTTGCTAGGTTAGACAAAATTGAAGATGCACAGTTATCTTCCATTCGTTTTTTCTTGGAAAAGTTTCCTATCATGTTATGCAAGGAAGAGAATGAAACTACAGATGAGGTGGTGAATGAGCTTCAGAGGCAGTTCACAGCTCTTCAGGTAGATGACACTTTGGCTACACATCAAGATGCTGCAAGTGATTCCAGTTGGGCACAAATATCAAGAATTCGTGGAGCCGATGGACTTCTTAAGTCCATCGGCTCACCATACCCCATAGCAATGCAGAATGTGAACGTTTTTTTTAGCCTCGTGAAGAAAAATAGAACACAGTTCAGGTCATCCATGTTCAATGAATCTCTGGAGTCTATTTCTATTTTGAAGACCAGGAGTTCTGGTCCCTGTTATGACAAAACATTTTCTCAAGACTGTTTGCAGGAAGCTAAAAAGGCCACAACCATGACTTAAAAGTCGAACTAGCATGTGATTTGCAGTGTGTATTATATTATTTCTTGCCTGTGTTACGTTAAACAAGTTTTATTGTTTAAAGCCTTTTTCAATTATCGTATATCAGCTTAATCTATCAAGGAAGTCCTGTTATGTCTGCTCCAAACCAATATTCACCACGCCTGCTGCTGATTAACATGGATTTCTTCTTGATTGTTATGTTCATCTACAAATCATGTAAGTAGATATGATTTCATTGAAGTATCCTGTTTAAAGCATGAATTATTGTATTTTGTAGCCCAGAAGTATTATTATTTTCGTCAAGCCGGGGTATGTCGAAAATCGTTAGATTTTTTTTTTGTCTCGCGTAGTTTTACTGATAGCCCTTTTCAATAGTTGGCAGGTATGGAAATGAAATAAGCGTCAGAGCGGCCAAAATGTGAAGTGGATAGCAATTATGGCACGAATTTTCCTACAGCATCAGTATCTGCAAATCGCACATTTCGTACATCTTTTAAAGTCATTTTTAAATACATTATAGATATTTATGGATTTAGAGTGTAATTCGTCACTGCTAAGGTCTATCCTCTTTCATTTGAATGCTCATTTGTCACGATCGGTCGCTTGTGAGTGTCGCAGGAGGGATCTATACTACTGAAATAATATAATGATGCTCATTACGAAAAGACATGAAAATGACATTGTGTGCACAAAAGTCCTTATTGACAAAGTTTAATAAATTAGGAAACTAATAAGTGCCGTAAGTCAATAAATTATTATTCAAGTAGAGTGGCATTGTGACCTTCTTCAGCGAAAAGTACTATAGTTAATACAACATGCAGTTGCAAGTCTTACACTAAAATTTAATTTTAATAAAGGCTGATTTCATGGCCAGGGCCGTCGAGAGGATTTAAGGGCAATGCTTATCTCGGCCCCCCCTTGAAATATTTTTAGCCTACTTTCGATTTTTGCAAAAAACGAAAGTAGACTTATGAGATCAAAACAGGGCAAAAAAAATTGTGTGTCTGTGAATGTGTTTGTGTGTGTATTCTGCATGTCTGCCCCCCCTATCAATTCAAACAAGGTGAAACTGAATTGAATGAAATTTGATACAGCACAGGGCACCTCAGTGTCATGTTTTATAACGCCGCCATCTTGACAGAAACGTAATGGTGGCCACCCAAATCATATAATCATCTTATCTCTACCAAATTTTGCAACAACATGCCTTCATGTGAAAGCGTCTTTTGACCAAACTAGAAGGTCATCAGCCCAACAGTGTGCAGATGGTGGCCATGTATGTGTAAAAATCGATTCCCCTGTCAATTCAAACACAGTGAAACCCAAATCGAACCACCATTGGTACAGAGGTAGCACAAGCAAGGGACAACTCAGTGTCATGTTGTATATCGCCGCCATCATAACAAGAAAGAAATGGCGCCCACTCAAATGTTCTGAGCTTAAATCAAATTACGACTAACCTAATCACCCGATCTCTACCAAATTTTGCAACAATATACCTTAATGTGGGAAACGTCTTTTGCCCAACTACAAGGTCATCAGCCAAATACTTTCAAGATGGCGGATGCATGAATGATGCAAGTATTATAGCCTAACTGCAACTTACGATTCAACAAGGCCTGGCCTCAACAATTCAGCTTATCGTGCATAGGGAGGTTTAAACTGTCCTCAAGGAGGTGACCGGTAGGATATTAGCATATTATAATAGAATATGTAACCGTAGAAGTGACTGACAGGTCAGGCCGACCATGCCATATCGTTGTAGGTCCGTGACGTCCCATTGACAAAATGGCCGCTATTTTTCCTTGTAAATTCATATTTTTCTGTAACTGCGTAAGCTTATATCCTTTTAAGAATGTACTGAACAAAATAATACTTATTTAGTATCAAATGGTTTATAGAAACGCCAGAAAACACCAATGAAATCATTGATTTCAACACAACATAAAATATGATACAGTTATACTAAACCAGTTGTTTACCAATTTTGTCGTAGCGCATCCGAGGTGTAATGGTAGCGACTGGGTTCGTGGTTCGTGGTTCAAATCCCTGCAGGCTCAGTTTTTTTTTTTACTTTTTTTTGGTACCTATTGATTTATAACTACTCACACGTTATAATGTTAAGCATATATAGTGTGTATTTGCAATCGAAAATATTATATACTAGCAGGTACCCGCGGCTTCGCTCGCGATGAAGTCAATGGGGACGATGTATTATTGCTGATAATTGATCTATTGTATTACAGCAATCTCGGCTACAGGTGGGTCCATTTTAATTCTGAAAATTCTGATACATACAGTATATTGATATGAGCAGCAAAGTGGGAATTTCATAGAGTTGAGAAAGTCTGCAGGGAACGATGTTACCTTATGTAAACACATTTGAAAATTATGTTTTTGGTTTTGCCATCTTCTGCTGAGGCATAACGATTTTGTTGTCTGGATACTCGTGAGCACGCCACATACAGTTGCCCTTGGGAAAAACTGGTTTTGTCTAAATGTACACCCGCTGTTGTAAGTGCTTGTCATTGCGATTTGTTAATAATAATAATTGTGAATACTGTTTGAAGAGGGAACTGCACTCATGCACACTGGAATGGCAAATCGGAATTAAAAAACGCGGTCCTTGATGGCCCCAGCGAATTATTTATATATATATATAAGTTAATAATGTCAGAAAACGAGGCTTTTGCATCACGCTTGAATAAAATTGAAATGGCTTACCATCTAACTAAGAATGTGTACAACAAAACTAAAAACCGGGAAAGCGTAGACGACAGAGAGAAAGGTGAAACTTCGATTGCGAATGAAAAGTACTGGGCCAACATTAAAATGCAGAAGAAACAGTTGATATGAATGCAAAACTCAAGCACTACTGCACGGTCATCCGGCCAGAAGCTTTGTATGGAGCGGAATGTCTCGCCATGAATAAAAGAGGCACAATGGAAGAACTGGAGACCGTGGAAAGGAAGATATTGAGGAAAATCCTAGGTCCAGTCAAAGAACACGGCGAGTTCCGAAGACGCCACAACCAAGAGAGTTGTACACACACGTAGAGAAAATAACTGACGTGATGAGGAAAAGGAGGATTTCTTTTTATGGACATATAACCCGAATGAAATCAACACGGCTATCCAACCGAATTTTTACTTTTCTCCATGAGAAAAAGACAAAGGGGGCCTGGTTCAGGGAAGTAGAGAAAGATCTGTTGGAGATTGGGATAACATGTGAAGATATCCAGGAGCGTGGCCCACTTAGGGAAAAATTTCAACAATATCGGAGTTTTCAACTTAAGCCGAAACTAAAAACCGGGAAAGCGTAGACGACAGAGAGAAAGGTGCAACTTCGATTGCGAATGAAAAGTACTGGGCCAACATTAAAATGCAGAAGAAACAGTTGATATGACGTGGTCCTTAGTTGGCCGTAACGAAGAAGAAAAAGAAGAAGAAGAAGAAGAAGAAGAAGAAAATAAATATAATAATATATTTTTAGAATTTCCCCTGAGATCCTAGGAAGGAATGGGAACGAGCCCTCCCTCCCCTAAGGCTATTCATTGGTTTCTTGATCTTTGCCTTTAGCCATGTTACGCTGACAACAGTAGAAACTTGCTATTGTACCACGTTCTACTGACCTGTATCAACCAGTATTTTATCAGTCTAGTCAGGTCTTCAAGGTTGCGTGAAGGATCTTCTGCCATATTAATGCTCAACAGCGAACTGCAGAGGTATGCCACTCGATAAACAAGCATGTTTGTTATCATGCCTATATATAGGAAGCGCAACATTACGTCACTTCTCTCACGCCTGTCCAGTAAAAAAAAAAAAAAAAACAGAACATAACGTTTGTTCGTGCCAAGTGCTACCAACTATAAGGATCTAGGACAAAACCTTGGAATTTCGGATTGCATCCCCAAGTCCACGAAAGTTTACCTCTCTGGGCTTATGAAATGAAAATCCACAGCCTGCTTCCAGTCTACGACCGGGTCAGGAATGGAATAAATGAAGCCCCCATCTAGCGGCGAGGATATGAACTGTGCCGGCTGCCGAAGCCTGTTACACTCCCCTGGGTCAATGAGTAAATGAATGACAGATGAAATTAAATGAAATTTGACAGGGAAAACCGGAGTACCCGGAGAAAAACATGTTTTCCTCCTCTTTGTCCAGCACAGATCTCACATGGAGTGACCGGGATTTGAACCACGGACCCAGCGGAGAGAGGCCGGCGCGGCGTGCTGCCTCCTAAGCCACGGAGGCTTCCTTAAGACTATGATAATAATAGTAATTTATTTATTTATTTATTTAATAGCTTTGCCCGGGAACAGTTATGAATGATTTACGTGCTAGCTTGTGAACTGTCGCCTCAGTAATTGAATGGAGAATGTTGGAAGAAATGAAAACGTAAAAACACTATAGTGAAGATAGAGATATGCTCTCGCGGACTTTTTTTGTAGAACTTTTCATGCTGAACAATTCTTACACTCATAGTATATTGATATTTTTAACGGTTTGCCCAGCATAAGCTCAAAAAGCGCACGGACGCCAGGTATTGTTTTCGACTTTTTCACTGAAATCGTTACTGCCTGGCTTCTTTTAATCATAAATATATTATTTTCAACAGAAAATCCTTTTCAGAATGGTGAAAACTGTATCAAAATCCATCCAGTGGTTCTCGAGATTTCCCGTGACATCCAAGAATCGGGGACTTTGTTTTATACTATGTGGAGATTTTGTATATTATGGCCAACATAACATATTCGCCTGTTTAACAAAAACATGTATTTTTGTGTAAATTTTAAAGTCGGGCCTGCCCACCACTCTAATCAATTTAGTTCTTCTATTTTGCCAATAAGTTTTCATCCTCTCAGATGTTGACTTCTTGTCTGCAACAGGGAACACCCTCCCTTTAGCTCTGTTATTATAAGGTGCGTTCAAAAAGTCACGAGCCGGAGACTGGAATGCGCAAACCGGTGACGACACCGGCTAATCGTGGCGTGTGTAACGAGGTGTGGTTCCGACCAGAGCGTGGAAGGTCACAGTCTGTCGCTAGAAGGCACGCGTGCAAGTCACGTGACGATATAAAGCGAGCAGTAGCATGCATCAATCGTCCAACGCTGCCAGTCGCATTGTAAACAGTGACATGGAAGCGTCAAACGAAGAGCAAAGAGGTGTTGTTCGGTTTCTGACAGCGGAAGGAGTAGGGGGAACGGACATTCATCGCCGAATGTCACAAGTGTACGGCGAACACTGCATGTCCCTTGCAAGGGTCAAGGCGTGGCACAAGCGCTTCAGGGAACGATGGGTGTCGTTAGCCAATGATGCCCGGTCTGGGGCACCCTCCTGTATTAACGATGACAACGTCATTACCCAGGACCGCCGAGTGACAGTGAACTCCATAGCCGCCGTGGTCTCCCCTCGACAATGCACGACCTCATACGGCCAACACAGTCGCGGCACTCCTGCAGAAATTCAAATGGGAGGTTCTCGGCCACCCTCCATACAGTCCAGACCTCTCTCTCTCTGTGATTACGCCATGTTTGGTCCCCTGAAAAGGGCTCTGCGGGGCCAACGATTCACCTCGGACGCCGACGTCCAGCTGTACGTGCGGAACTGGTTCACATCGCAGCCCAGGGAATTTTATGGGACAGCCATTCACCGCCTCGTGTCACAGTGGGACAAGTGCTTCAACAGCCAGGGCCAATACTTCTAACATACAGGCACTGGTTTCTGTAACTATGCCTCCAGCTGGTTACTTTTTGAACGCACCTTATAATTTTGGTTGGTAGTCTAATATGTGATTCTTGATTCTGTCAGTTTTATTTCTCAGGTTGTCAAGTGTTATTTGGAGTTCTTTAATGTCATCCTTAGTTTCTGTGATCGATTTAATCCTGGTATTGCTTTTCCATAATGTTTATACTATTTTATCATTTTAAATGATCTCGTCGACTTCGTTGTTACGTTACGGCGACGTCACGAAATGTACCGAGAATGCACTGAGGTGTGTGACGTCATAGTACCGCTTGGTGCATATGTACTGAGTTCACTGGTGAGCTCTGGAGTTACGAGACGGCAACGACATGGCGAGCGTGATGACGTCATCCAGCCACCTCCCTCCATTCACCGCACGCTCCAGCTCCCTAACGTTCTGATTGTTTCTTGATCATCTAACATGTCAAGAGCAGGTCCGGATTTAGATTTTATGCGCTCCTAGGCCCGTGGGATTTTGCCGCACCCTCTTTGTACCATCGCGTAGGAGAGAGAATTTAGACCTCAGAAAGGTCTCTGTGAAGGTAATTTGTATTTTATTCTAATGTATCGTGAAGTAAAATCAATTAAATAAATCCAAATAATGTGAAAATCAACTGTTTCTAAATTTGTTTATATAAACTATAAATAAATAGGCCAACGAAATAAGTTTAAATCATTTAAAACTCATTATACACTTACAGATATTCAGATATACATATTCACTACATCATACAACCTACAACTATGCATACAAATATAGCATTTTATGGAAATTTTCTAACAAAAAAATGCTGATTAATTTAGCGCCCCTCATCATGGTGCGTCCCTAGGACGGAGCCTAAGGGGCCTATTGGTTAATCCAGCCCCGGTCAAGAGTCTTTGGCTTCGAGTGAAACGAGAAGCCTCCAGCCTTTCAAGAATTTTTCAGCATTTGTAGCATTTAAAATGATATAAAGTCCGGTCTTTCAGACTGGCTGACTCTTTTTCTACTAATGTGTGAATCGCCGGAGCTGATAGGCATTAAGTCAGTTTTCACTACTTTTCAGGAGAGAGATAAAGATCATCGACAGAACAGAACTTAACAAACACACTATATTAGTCATCTATGTTGTGAAGCAACTATTCAGGTTATATTTGTGTTAGCGGAATATCAATTTTAATTTTATAAACATATTTTTCAAATCAATTTTGGAAACGTGAATTAATGCCTTTCAGTTCCTTTAGAAATGGATTTGTAACATAAAAACCATCTAACCCCTGTACAAATAATAATGTAATTTACAATAGCACTGTAACAAAAGCCTCCGTGGCTTAAGCGGCAGCGCGCAGGCCTCTCACCGCTGGGTCCGTGGTTCAAATCCCGGTCACTCCATGTGAGATCTGTGCTGGACAAAACGGAGGCAGACAGGTTTTTCTCCGGGTACTCCGGTTTTCCCTGTCAAAATTTCATTCCAGCAACACTCTCCACTATCATTTCATTTCATCTGTCATTCATTTAATCATTGCCCCAGTGGAGTGCGTCAGGCCTCGGCAGCCGGCACAGTCCATATCCTCGCCGCTAGATGGGGGCTTCATTCATTCCATTCCTGATCCGGTCGGAGACTGGAAGCAGGCTGTGGATTTTTTTTTTTACAATAGCACTGTAACACGCGGGAATCTTGCAGTGCTGGCAACATTAAGTACGGAATACGGCGCTGAAGGGCAGCAAGTAATTCTCCTCGGATCGCACTATATGTAGCAGAGGTTTCTGACATAAACAGAAGGCTGACTTAATTCTTTCCTATACCATTCCAAGGCCCTTGGGTCAATACTTCACAATACTAATTGTTTAAAAAAGACCATTTCAGACTTAACTTACCGGTAATGCTTCTCAGCTCCGACCGATTCAATTCTAGTTTCCGGTGTTCGAAGATGTCCAAAAAATGAGACCTGTTTAATTGTAGCCTACTCAATACTGGTTCAATTTCCTTATAGACTATATTATTTGATGCTATTCTCCAATGACCATTAACTTGTTATTGCTTATTTATACATGTCCTAATTATTCTTTGATCTGTTTTTTAGTATTTTATCTATTTCTGCTGAATTAGTAGTTTTGAAAATAGTTTCACTAGCATAAGTCACCTCTGGCTGTCTAACTGTCTTATAAAATCGTGCCCGTCTTTTCGGATTGTATCGGTAATTTTCTAGAGCCTCCGTGGCTTAGGCGGCAGCACGCTGGCCTCTCACCGCTGGGTCCGTGGTTCAAATCCCGGTCGCTCCATGTGAGACTTGTGCTGGACAAAGCGGAGGCACACAGGTTTTTCTCCGGGTACTCCGGTTTTCCCTGTCACAAATTTCATTCCAGCAACACACTCCACTGTCATTTCATTTCATATGTCATTCATTTAATCATTGCCCCAGGGGAGTGCGACAGGCTTTGGCAGCCGGCACAGTTCATATCCTCGCCGCTAGATACGGGCTTCATTCATTCCATTCCCTGACCCGGTTGGACGACTGGAACAGGCTGTGGATTTTCATTTGTCGGTAATTTTCTCTATTTTACTGTACACTTCCTCGTTGGATCTCTTTTGATGGATTCCCTTTTTGTACATTGATCCCAAGATCTATCTATAAATGTTATTGCGAGAGGCTCATTTCGTTTCTTGTAATATGCCATAACTAATCTAAGAGTAATGATCTGCTCAGCACAACTTCTCCATGATCTGAAACCTCCTTTACTCTCCTAGTTCTTCTTCTAATTGTTCTTTAATTCTAGTATATACTAGCTGAAGTACCCGTGCTTCGCTACGGGTCATAAATAAATTAAAATGTGAAGGTGAAAGCATTCAGGAAATGGTTCCAACAGAGGACAGACAGAACAAGAGAAGAATACTAAGAGCGGAAGAAAGGAAGCAGGAGAAGTAGTGACGGAAGAGAAAAAGAAATGGCTGGAGAAATGGACAGAAATGATGGAGGAGGACAGTGATGACAGTAAGAAAGTGTTGTATGGAATGATAAAGGTAAAGAGAAGAGATACAGGGGAAAATGTCAGAATGGTGGACAGGAATGGAAAGGAGGTAGAAAATATGGAAGAAGTAAAGGTTATCTGGAGAGAATACTTCAAGGAACTCCTAAATCCAACTAAAACCAGCGTAGTGGACATTGTGGAGGAAGAAACAGACAGTGACCAAGACATTTCAGAGAAGGAATTGACATTGAAAGAAGTGGAGGAAGCATTAAAGAAGATGAAAGGGGGAAAGGCACCGGGAATAGACGAAGTGAGTGTGGAGATGGTGAGAGCAGCAGGGGTGATAGGAACACAGTGGCTCTTTCGAGTAATGAAAGTGATATGGAGGGAGAAGAAAATACCAGAGGACTGGAAAAGAGGGATAATAATACCCATATTTGAAAAGGGAAGTAGGAAGGAATGCAAGAACTACAGGGGAATTACACTCATGTGCCACTGTGCCAAAATATTTGAGAAGGAGAGAAGGAGAGAAGAATTCGGACAGAAGTTGAAGATGCGCTGAGGGAAAAACGGATGGATTCAGGCCAGGAAGGTCAACAGTTGACCTCATCTTTGCTGTAAGACAGCTACAAGAACACCATTATGAATATGGGAAAGATCTGGTGATGACCTTCTTGGATATTGAGAAAGCATATGATAGTATTAATAGAAACAAGGTATGTGAAGCAATGAGAGCAAAAGCAGTGAACAAGGAGACAGTGGCAAGAGTGAAAGCAATGTACGAGGGAAGCAAAAGCTGTGTAAAGGTGGGAAGATAGAACGGAATGGTTTCAACTGGAGAGTGGTCTGAAACAGGGAAGTGCTCTCTCACCCCTGTTATTTATAGTGGTGATGGATGAAATCATACGAAAAGTGGTAAGAAGCATTGGGGAAAGGAAAATGAAGGCAATGTTGTTTGCTGATGACCTTCTGGTATGGGGAGAGTATGAGGAAGAAGTACAAGAGCAATTACAGTAGATGAGTGGAAGAAGGTAGTGTTATCATATGGGATGAAGTTCTCAGCACAAAAGAGTGAAGTGGTCATCACAACGAGGAGGAAGAACAGACTGGATATGGGCATAACACTTGGAGGTCAGCAGTTGCAGAAAGTAGAATGCTTCAAGTACTTGGGAAGCATAATTGAAGAAAAGGGAGGCAATAGGATGGAAATAAATGAAAGGGGAAGGTGCGCAGATGGATTTTTCAAGGGTGTTAGGGGGATGATATGGAATAAAGATGTACCACAAAAATGTAAAGGAATCATCTACAAGACCTACCTTGTGCTAATTTTGACATATGGTTCAGAAACATGGGTGATGAAGGAAAGGGACAAGAATAAAATACGGGCAGTGAAGATGAAGTTCCAGAGAAGTAGGGTAGGAGTGACAAGAATGGACAGAGTAAGGAATGAGAGAGTCAGAGAGATGGTAAGAGAGGAACCATTGCAAAATAGAATAGAGCGATCTAGGCTACAATGGTATGGACATGTAAGGAGGATGCAAGAGGAGAGGATACCGAAAAAGATGTTTGGAATGGAAATGACGGGAAGGAGGCCAAGGGGAAGACCAAGGGACAGATGGACAAAAGGAGTTAAGAAGAGTGTGGAGGGAAGAGGAGTGTGCTGGGGCACAGTGAATGACGACAGGTGGTGGATGGACAGGAAACGATGGAGAGGCTTATGTTCCAAGCAGACCCGACCAGCGGTCGGATACTGCTCAAGATGATGATGTGAAGGTGACTGTTAAAACAGGGGATAGGCGAGGTGCTGCGCGGAAGGAGAGTCCAACTACACCGCTCAGCGTTGACCGTGTTTTAGAGCACAAATTTAGGTATAACTCGCTAATCGTTGGATTTAAACGAAAAGTTTTTAGGACTTTTCGGATAGAAAATTACATTTTAAACCTCGTATATGCCATAAAAAGTTTGCTATTTCTTAGCGTTCTCTTTTTACTTGAAATGGAAATATGAAAGTTTTAAACCAAAGGGTGTTGAATAAAAATCGTGCATTAGGGTCCCCAGCAAAACAGGAGAGCACAAATAAGTGGACTGTAAATAACAATTAAAGGCCCAGGCAACTTATTTTCAAGTTTTAGTTTCCTAACTCACTGATTACATTATTAAATTTTAATCAACGTACTGAAAACCCTACCGCGTTATTTTATTTTGTTCAGGTGGTATAAGCGAAAACGGCGACAATGCTTGAGCGTGTGACGTCACTGGAGCCGAGTCGCCTTCCGCGCGCCAACAGTAGGCATAGCAGAATCAGACAGTGTAGCTGTTGTTTCGGCGTATTTAAGTACTGTAAATGATACGTAAGTGAAAACATGGTTTACTGCGTTGTGTATGGTTGCAAGCACGCAACCACTTCGAAAACATCGAAGGAAAAAGATATAGGTTTTCACAGATTCCCCAGACGAGAGAAATCTCCAGAGAGATACCGATCTTGGCTATCTAGAATCATTCGCGCTGATTTCTCACCAACCCGAAATAGTCGCGTATGCTCTACACATTTTAGAGAACAGGCATTGCCATCGTAATGTTTTTCACTAGGCCTTCCATACTTCTGTTTGCTTTATGGTAAATAAATAATAATATTTTTCCTACCTCTTGACGCGCATCTTCTCTGCGCCTTTCCTTGGCAGAAGTTATTCGGGGGGCAGCTCTTCAGAGGTACGCAAATTATTAGAATCAAATGCAGTGGCGGCTGGTGGATAATTGTTCTGGGTGTTGCACTTTTTTCATTAAAGGGGGGGGGGGGGGGGGGGGTAAAGAACTGCTTGATATAAGAGAAAACTGTACTCAATTGCGCGGTGAAACGGATGTACCTCATTCATCACGAATGCCACAGTTCAGAGAACCTCACATTGCCATCGGATTATAAGTTAGTCTACATGAAAACCTTCACGATAACAAAACAACGTAAGTTATATATACGAGGGCGAGAAAGAACGCGCAATTTACATTGGCAGTTGGCGGAGCATCACGGCTCCCCTGTTGCAATCAGTGGGCAACGACCAGCCGAGTTAACTGTTGGGATAGGACTTACTCGGTCTAGCATCTCTGCCATACCCTTCACTATTGAGATCTGGTCGGTGCTTGGGCCTGGCAACGACCAAACGGACGAGCGCCCATAGTCAGTTGGCACGCTTCGCTTTCTCAGACAGTACACAGTACCTTACTGACATCACAATTAACACCGGTTATCAGACAGATTCTACACACACCTTAAGTACACGGGGCTATATGACCGCGTTGTCGCAGCCCCTAAACTTATAAACCAACCAACCTACCTTACTGGAAGACTTCCTGAATTATTAAAGAACAGAATTATGAATTCCTATACATATGAAAGAAAACGTACAGATTTTTTTAAACTTAAATATTATTACGGTATTAGTAAAAAAAAACTAAAATATTATTACGGTATTAGCTTGCCACGGTGGGTGAGTGGTTATAGTGTCGGACTACCAACCCCAAGATTGCAGGTTCGCCCCTGGCCATGGTAAGTGATTTTTGAAGGCGACAAAAATCACGATACTCATGTCATACGTTGTTGGCAAGTTGAAGAACCCATTTGAATTCAGTAGTCCGTGTTCAATGGCAAAATTAATCTCGGGATTTTCCGCCAACACAAAGTTCCTCCATCCTCTACTTGAAAGCGCTGTAGTGTCAAGGAGTTTAGATATCTAACCTCCTTGACTTTCATAGCGTTCAAAGGAACGACGAAATTCGACATGCAAGCTACCCTCTGGGTGTCAATTATCAAAGCTTGCACCAGGCACGCGAGGCCATACGATATTATTATTATTATTATATTATTACGGTATTGTTTTTCTTGAATTAATCTGTTCGTTGTGCAAACTGCTACCTTATTACCGGCCGCCACTGAAATAAACTAAATCAGTCACATTTTTTTAAAATTTAAAATCATTTTGTTGACCAACCGCTGGCATCTTTTGTTACCCTACTTAGTAATGTTTCGTCTTACACCTTTTCCCATATGGAATTGCGTCTGGAAACTTTCAGAATTGGGGGATTCCGAGGGTTACCTGAGCTTGATCCCTTTTCTATTGTATCATTGACTTTGGAACATACCCTCTAAGTCAGGTGATTTCAATCCATAGTTCATGAATCTTTGAATAGTTCAAGAGCGGATCATTAGTAAAATGACTCCAAATTCCCTCTGCTCTAAATCCACACGAAAAGTAGAGTGAAGTAATCAAAACCAAACGTATGGCATTTTGTATTAGCAAAGTTCCTCTGTTAGTGGAAATTCTAAAACATCATCATACTTTGAGTTTCTTCAAAATAACATATACTTAAGACTTGGTTTTAAACATTTGAAGTAATTTCAGCGCCTTACAAACATTAAGCCGTGAAAAGTATATAGGCAATTTTGGAAAACTGCCGTCGTTTCTAATAATTTGCACACTTCGGTATAATAATAATAATAATAACACTAATAAAAGCCATCATGTAGAAAGGCTGTCTCAAGTAATTCGGAAGAGAAGAATATCTTTCTATGGCCACTTAACTCATATGAAACCCGAGAGAATCGCCAATCGGATATTATCTATTCTCTTAACAATAAAACCAAGGGCCCCTGGATTTGTGAGGTAGACAAGGATTTGCAAGAAGAAGGGATCATCCACGCAGACATTATGGAACGTGATCTTTTGAAGGTAAAGCTTGGAACACACCACCAAATTCCAAGAGAAAGCGAAATTAAAAATCGACAAGAAGGGGTCTGATGAAAGAAAAGAGTTTCACAGGCAGCGAATGCGTGAACACTGGGCTAAGATCAAGGCCCAAAGACGGAAGCATTTGAAATGACGTGGTCCATAGCTGGCCTAAACGAAGAAAGAAGAAATAATAATAAAAGGAAATAAAGGTTATTAATATCGACAAGCTAGTTAAAGATAAAATTCATCTAAAATATTTGGCCTTTGCAGATGATCTGGTAATTCTATTCATTCCCTGGAAAAACTTCATGAAATTGCGCGTAAAACAGGACTTCAAATTTCAAAAGAGAAAACCCGATATATGGAACGATTTCCTCAATACTTTGATAAACAATCTCTGATTACTCAGTTTGGAAAAATCTCTCAGGTAAATCATACAACCATCTGGATTAAATAGCGAAGCGAACAAAGAGAGGACCTCCAAATAGAAGAAAAAACAGCGTATAGGATCATCTGGAACAGATACAACAGAAAATCAGTACCTCAGAACACAACATTAAAACATTATAGTTCAACTGAAGTATTATACGCATCAGAAACCTTAATCATTGGAGGCAGATCACTAACTAACAAAAGGACCAACTTCCAAAATTTTTGTTAGTGAAATACTTTGGTTGGTTGGTTCCTTAGTATAGGGGCTGCAGAACGCGGTCATGTAGACCCGTGTACTTTGAGTGTGTGTAGAATTTGTCTGATAACCGGTGTTAATTGTGATGGCTGTAATAGTGTGTGTTATCTGTGATTCAGGTAGAAGGACTGCAGACGATTAATTTTTTCATGTAGTTCCTACTTTCGCCACCAAATGCCACCATCCACGACACCTAGCTGCGGACGAGGCTACTAAATGCCATCACAGTCAGCACTCGGTGGCGAACGTTGGAACTAATAGAGCGTTATCAAACTAACCTACAAATATTTGCTTCCACAAGTGTATTTAGTCGCCTCCGTAGCGTAGCGGTCAGCATGGTTAGCTGCCGCGATTCCCGGCTCTGCCACGAAATTTGAAAAGTGGTCCGAGGACTGGAACGGGGTTTACTCAGCCTCGGGTGGCCCAAATGAGTAGAGGGGGTTCGATTCCCCCTCAGCCATCCTCGAAGTGGTTTTCCGTGGTTTCCCACTTCGTCTTCGGGCAAATGCCGGGATGGTGCCTTCTTCAAGGCCACGGCCGCCTCCTTCCCTCTTCCTTGCCTATCCATCCTCACCATCCCTTACCTTCCCTCATGAGGCCCCTGTTCGCTTTGCAGGTGAGGCCGCCTGGGCGAGATGCCAATCCCACCTCACCAGTTGTATCCCTTCCGATTCGATGTTCGCAGCTCTAGGACACTGCCCGTAGAGGCGGTAGTGGTGAGTTCCCTCGCTGAGTCCGTGGGTTCCACCAACCTGGAGGGTAAACGACTAAAAAAATACAACAAAAAAAACAGTGTATTTAGTGGAAGGTTTTTTTTCGTGCCATAAATCTATGACATGGGACCGCCGGCTTTACTTCCCCTCCGAAGGAAGACATACTGAGGGATTTTTAACGCTCTTAAAAATCCGATGACTTCGGCCGGGTTTGAACCCGCGATATTGGGCATAGAAGCTCAGAGTGAAATACTTTATTGCTAAACAAACACTCGAAGTTTTTATGAATAAAGAACGTTCAAGTAAATGAAAAGTGTAAGGATATCCATCTCGTTTTATGAATAAAATAGTTACACCATTTTTAAGAATTAGATATATGCAATTTGGCTGATGAAGACCTCAATGGAAGGTTGAAACGTGTACCAACGATTGAATAGATATTCAAACATTTGAATAGATGTTCTTAATTTTGTATTGATAGGCGTTATGTTTTAAAAGTCACCTGTATATTATGATGATTCTGAATTCATAGGGTCAGACTTTTAACAGAATATGTCTATACCCTACGACAGTGGCGTATCTACGGGGCGAGGGGGTGATTAGGGGGAGCAATCCCCCCCCCCCCCCAGAGCCAAATAATTAAATTAAAACGTAATTTGATGAGTATTTTATTTAAAAAGCATTTTTTTGGGATTGATGACAAACGACTGGATTATGCACGTTTATAATTTGATTATATTATCTTATTATATTATATTATCTTTACTCGTGTAAACTAGTTAGTGTTAGGCACATTGAGGAGTGCAAATAAAACGTAACAAATGCTATCGAGTTCAAACATGAAATCGTGTAGGTTTGCTTTCATTGAGTCTTATTTTGCCACAAAGTAAAACCAAGCAGATGACCAAAACAGAAAAAATAGCAAAATTCAAATCCAAAAGCAAAGGCAGGAAACAAACACAAAAACAAAAAAACACAAAGCAAAAAGAATTTTTGAAAGCAAAAGCAGAAAACAAACACAAAAAATCAAAGCAAATTTCAAAACAAAAGCATAAAACAATCACAAAAAAACAAATCAAAAAGCAAAATTTAAAAACAAAAGCAAAAGCAGAAAACGAACAGAAAAACAAAGAAAACACAAATTAAGAAAGCAAAATTCAATAACAAAAACCAAAGGCAGGAAACAAACACAAAAACAAGAAAGGAACACAAAGCAACATTCCAAAGTAAAAGCAGAAAACAAACACAAAAACAAAACAATTGAACAAATCAAAAAGATAAATTAAATAAATTAAAAAACAAAAGCAAAAGCAGAAAACAAACACATAAACAAAACAAAAACACAAAGTAAAATTCAAAAAACAAAAGCAAAAGCAGAAAACAAACGCAAAAACATAACAAAACCACAAAGAAAAAAGAAAAAAGCAAAATTCAAAAACAAAAGCAAAAATCAAACACAAAAACAAAAAACACAAAAAGCAAAATTCAGAAACAAATGCAGAATACAAACACAAAAACAAAGAAAAGACACATCAAAAAGCAAAATTCAATAACCAAAACAGTATACAAACACGAAAACACAAATCAAAACACAAAATTCAATAACAAAAGCAAAAGCAGAAAACAAAATAAAAACACAAAGCAAAATTCAAAAACAAAAGCAGAAAAAAACCAACCACCAAGCAAAATTCAGAAGCAGAAAACAAACACAAACAAAAACACAAGCAAAATAATAGTAGAAAACAAACACAAAACCAAAAACGCCATTATTTGAGATTTGGCTCCGCTCATCCCCTCCCAGAAGCAAATCCTAGTTTCGCCACTGCCCTCCGAAACGCACCGAGTAGGGCAATGTAATCAAATAAATTACACGATTAAGGTAACGTGTAGAAAGTAGGATGGGAACAGATGGTTATGAAAAGAAGCTTCAGATTTACACAGCATATAATAATGGAATGAGCGAGTTAAGAATATCTCATGTCAATTAAGGCACTTTAATTGGATTAAATATCATAGAATTATGGGGTGTTCCGTTCCCAGTCACGGCATCATAGATACGCTTGGTGTCTTTGTGTCGTGAGGCAAGAGTCACGGCACCTTAGATAAGTTTGGTGCCTTTTTGTATCGTGAAGCTGCAGGCCTGTGTGCTTGTGATGCAAACACTCGACAATGGCATAATGGTTCTGGGCAATACGAATATGAGTGACTGAATGTGTGTTTCATTTTACGTGAAGGGTGAATGCTTTAAATGAAAAAAGCACATGCAATTTCATTAGATGTATGATATGCATCAACATGGGGTATACTGTCAGCATTCTCGAATAGGCGTCCTTAATAGTTGAAATCATCATCATCATCATCATCATCATCAAGTAAGAGCTCCAGTTTCCCAGGTGCTGGTGACGAGCCTCTATCCTTATACAGCTCCTCCTCTTGGATTCTCTCCCACTGAAGACCACTTACGGAGATGTCCTTCATAACCACATCGATCCATCTCCTCGTTGGTCTTCCAACAGGTCTTTTCCCAATCACAACCATTTCAGTGTGCCTTTGAGCAATTCTTGTTCCTTGTACATGACCGTACAAACTTAGCCTACTTCGCCGTAATTTTTCCAACACCCTAAATTTAAAACCTGCTTCCATTCTATTTGTTTCATTCCTTATCTTGTCCAGTTTTGTTCGTCTTGGCATGGATCGAACAAACTCCATTTCAGTAGCTTGAATCTGGTGTTTTCTCGTTATGTCAAAGCACACGTCTCTAATGTCAAGCTTGGAATGTAGTAGTCCAACGAAAGGAGTCGTATCGGGAAAAGATGCGTTAATATTGGGCAAAGATCGAGGCCCAATAGTTGAACAGGCGTGGTCCAATGTAGGCCTATTCGAATGAAGAAAAAGAAGAAGAAATACATTTGGATGACCATTTTTGATCGTCAAGCGATCATTACCAGGTCCTTTACACTTAGGATATTAAATCTAAGTCTACAAGTATGGATTATGATACTCACAATATACCGGGTGAGTCTTCCGCCCATTATTTTTCTAGTTTTCGGCCACACTTCCAGAGTTAATTTTGTATCCAACTGAAATCGTATAATCGACATGTGTAAGTCAGTAGTTAATTTTTGTTGTAAGTTTTTAGTTAGATTTAATTATAGGTTCATTTTCATTCTTCATGAAAACCCAAACCATTAGGGGGCCGATAACCTAGATGTTAGGCCCATTATAACAACAATATATTATCATCATCATCATCATCATCTTGTATTTGATCCCCAAAGCTTAAAATGTGCATACAAATATTCAGCGGTGGTGGGATTCAAACCCAGCACCAAAACAGAACAGCCACAATTTTAGGCCATTGCTCCATGGCTTTACCTTCACCTTCACCTTTCCTGAAAGCGTATGAGGTGAGATACTGCTTTCCGCTTCGAAGTTTCATTCACATTTTGTATCAGTAAACCACCGTACCAGCGTTAATTTCGTATCCAACTGAAACCGTATAATCGGCATGTTCTTTGTACATGTTCGTATGACAGTTTGATGTATTGAATAGTCACATATTTTTTGTTACTACTCTCATGCCGTGCGAGCATACCACCCTGGATAAAGGTGAATGCGGGAAACAAAATGTTGGAGACTGGTGCCCGTAAATCGGGCCCCTTTTACTCCGCTTTGAGGGAATAAAATATTACAACTAACCATTGCCAGCGTATTTGATGTGCAAAGATTTATTTTGTGCAGGAATAATAATAATTGTTAAATTAATTAGTAGTGAACTAATTAAATTAAAGGAGCAGTGCTAATTTAAAATGAGAGTAGCAGATCGTTTCAGCTTATGTTCGGGTCAGGAAGTGCACTATGGTCATTGTTGACCAGGCATGGACCTGCTGATGCTGTAGGTGCTATTATTATCGCTACGCTCGCCATGGTTAAACTGTATGTGGAATTTTGCTGTGTGTATAATGGTTTTAAGTTATGCTGCAGCTTCGAATTTAAAGTGAAAAAGTAGAAGACCTTAAGTAGGTTGAAGTTTAATAGTGCTTTAGGTGAGATGAAATCAAAAGATCTGTAGTAAGTTTGGCTTTGTTTGGCAACAATATATTGCTTTTAAAAGGCCTCCACCTCTTATGGTAGCATTTGGTAGCAAAAGTAGGAACTACTGAAATTTATCTCTGCTGTCCTTACCTGAATCACAGGTAACACACACTAATACAGCCATCACAATTATTAACACCGGTTATCAGACAGATTCTACACACACCCATAGTACACGGGGCTAAATGACTGTGTTGTCGCAGCCCCTAAACTAAGGAATCAACCAACCTACACGGGGCTGATGACCAAGATATCCCTAGCCCCTCAAAAACAAAAATCCACACAGTCAGGTTGCGAAACAGAGGCGTGGCTAAGAGGAGAGTCGACGAGCACTGCTACGATCGGCAACTCTTTTAACACAGATGATTAGCGGGTTGCATTTTCCCCCTGACATCCACGCAATATTCCAGGACTTCGGAACTGAGGTTTATGTGCAGCTGTCGAAAATCATAGATCTGTTTCTTTGACATAAAAGTATTCCTTGAACCTGTAGGAAGGACAGGATAGCTTTGAAGCCATTTTTCAGTGTTGCCATTTTAACAATTATTATTATTGCTTTCAGTCGGTCGACACACACTGGAATACGTGAAAAATAACTTTAAATAAATTAGGCCTACATGTGATTAAGATTTACTGTATATATTATATATTTTTACGGACTATTGAAGAAAATTCAGCTTTTTAATCCCTCCCTGTAAGTTATGTTGTCTGGCTTACTAATAGCTACCGGTTGTTAAAAGAAAACACGTAGGGATCTGAAAACGATATTGTTACTTCTCTTTTTCAATCCTTCCCCATATTATTCTGCTAAGGTCCCATTCCAGTTTTGTACCGAAAATAAGCTCCCATTAACACCAGCCTACACATATGGGGTACCTGCAGGTTCAACATAACCCAATGCGTAAGCAAAACGCACTCACTTACCCTTTAAATGCCTCACAATTAAATAAATACCTTAAAACATGTATATTTACAATGAAATAATGAAAGAATGGAACACGGTAACCATTGTAACAGAATCTCACAGGTCCATTTATTTCTGTAAGACGCAATGTAATTCCAATTATTACATTACTGTGAAAGTTTCCAGACGGTTATAAGGTTATCACTGAACCAAATTAAGCTGTAAAATTCATCAATACATACAGTATAATGCGCTTAAGGGGGTCAAGGGGCACTCTAGAATTTTTTCACGTAATTTTCACGTGTGAGTGAGTTACGAAAGGTCTTTTTCACCCGACTATAAAGGGTCTCCGAAAACCACATTTAAAGGCCCTTAAATTAACAGTGTCTGTGATATTCCCAGAAAACTAACTTCGCTCTGATATACCTATGAAGCAATGACAAACCCCTAACCACTGCACCAGTAGCTGAATTGATAAAGTCTGATTATTCATACCAAGGATAAATCAGTCAGAGCATTCATGATGGAGATTTTGCTAAGTGTACTCTTTACAACTAGAATATTCGCGGGCGAAGCCGCGACGGGTAGTGCTAGTTATATAAAAGTATTTTGTTTTCGACTCCTTAAAAGTTTACTATTATTTCACTGCTCTCTGAATTCGCGACATCTTTACCTTCCTCACCTGGCAATTGAATTCGCATCCCCCCACCACCTCTCTGTTCATCAAAATAACGATCATTCGTACGCAGCCTCAGGAGCAGCAAATCGGTTTGCCAGATAAGACAACTACTTGACACTCTCCTGCGTTTCAGGTAAATTCTCAGGTATATTATCAGCTTATTTAATATTATTTGTGATGTCCACTTTAAAATGTAGAAATTGTGAAACAAATGAACAGAAAATACCCGCAAGTTATAGTTTCTAAGCCTGCTGTCATTCTTACAGGTGGTGATTTTGCGGAAGTATCAACATCGACTCGGATATGGATGCACAACAATGAGTATGAAAACTATTTAAAATAATTACAATATATTCATTGACTAAACATCGCCAAGTGTCACATAGACATTAATAAGTTATATAAGCACTAACATATTGTGGAAACCACCGTGAAGATTTGACATTCGCTCTGTTTCCCGCAAATCAATAGTCAGCCATGCGTCTGCGCAGTGCAAGTTTAGCCTGATATATCTCCACCCCGGTTAACGAGGGAAGTGTTGTGCTACAAATAAGCGAGTATTATGAAGATACAGTAAACAATAATAATAATAGAAGACCGCGCTATTATATCGAAAACTAAGATACGGTAGTTGAATTAACTTATAGACCTATTGTAATTTTGACATTTTCATGAAATAGTTAATGTTTTAGAAAAATTACGACCAAATTGTCTCTAACACAAAACCGTAATTACTATTATTTTGGTAGTGTTTTTATAACTTAATAAGATTTAATTTAGCAAACAATCCTTTTTTAACTGAGTGCAAAAACTTATTTTTATAACTACGGTGCGATACCGTTTATATGAAATTCAGGAGCAACTTTTCTTCAAATTTTGAGTACGGTAGCATTCTTATGAACATTGGCCTAAGCAATTTTTGTTTGTATTTTGACAATGAAATAAGCTAATCATATTTTATAACAAATATTTCATTGTGGAATTGGATGCTTTTACATGCCTATCTTGACTACAGAATTTGATACCGTATTTTAAAAGCCGTTTCAAAACTACAGGAATATACTGAAGTCTATAACTTTCAACAGTAAAGTTAATTGCCAAGGTTAGCCTAATTCATTTTAGGAGTTTGAGTCAGCTCTAATCTGAGGTCTACTTTGTGAAGTACCATAAGATATAAATATTACTTTCCAATCAACTGTTTTTTGAAAATGGAGATGGAGATGTGGTTTATTATTCGTTTCTTTGTGTATGTCTTAGCCTTTTTCTTCATGTTACGAGTATATCAAGTTTACACATGTTCAATGTAAAATGTTTTCTCATCGTTGCTTTCCTATTGTACTTAATTTTTACTGTATACTATTTATTTCTTCTTGCAAGTAGAACACGGTACCGTATTCGAAACAGGGAGTAATAAGGAGGCGCGGTAACGACCAGAGAGTAAAGCCAGAGGGAGGGCACGCCCATTGAGATGTTCTAAATATTGCTGGCAAGTGTTAAATAGGCACGTATCACACGACACTCGTTAGCATGGAAGCTTCTACCAGTAGCCTACTGGTATACACGCTGATATAGTCGCGTCTAGCACCGTGTGATTTGCACCTTCTATGATAGGCTCTGCTTTCTATGATAGCTTCCATACAACTCACGAAATTGAATAGGTGCCATTTTTCCCGGCAGTTTGCATGGAAGATTGAGTACAAGAACCTTCTATATACACATACAGTAAACACTGAACGTGTTATATTATTTATTTATTACTAGCAACCCGCCCCGGCTTCGCCCGGGAACAGTCACGAATGCTTTACGTGATAAGTTTTTTTTTTCGATGTCCGTTTTACGTCTCGTGATGATGGGTTAAAATCACTGACTGGGCTATTAATTATATGAAATGATCGTGTGGCCTCCGGAGAGGCCGAGTGCAGGTTTTTCTAGTTGACGCCCATGGGCGACTTGCGCGCCGTAATGAGGATGAAGGGATGATGAAGACGTCATATACACCCAGTCCCCGAACCAAGGGAATTAACCCCAGGAGATTAAAATCCCTGTTGGCTCGGCCGGGAATCGAAACCGGGGCACTTCAGGCCAAAGCCTAGCGCGCTAACCATTTAGCCACGGAGCCGGACTATTAATTATATTATCATGGAGATGCAAGTGCAACGAATTCCTGTCAGACGTAATTTAAGAATGGCGAGGTGCATGCAACACAAATCCCCCTTCCATCCAATCTAAAAAACACTTATAGTGGGCGATGTATTCAAGATAGAGATATGCTCTCACGGACTTTTTTGTAGAACTTTTCATGCTGAACAATTCTTAGCCGCATAGTACGGTATGTTGATATTTTTAACGGTTTGTCCAGCGTAAGCTTAAGAAACGCACGGACGCCAGTTTTTTCTTTCTTTCGACTTTTTCACTGAAATCGTTACTGTTTGGCTTCCTTTGATCATAAATAAATTATTTTCTACAAAAACTTTCCTCGGGATATCCTTTACAGAATGGTGAGATCCGCATCAAAATCCATCCAGAGGTTTTCGAGATTACCCGTGACATCCAAGAATCGGAGACTTTGTTTTATACTAAGTAGAGATTCACTAATCGGCCAACTAGGGACCACGATAAGTTCCACTATACATTCTGGCGTTTATCCAATTTACGATTGATCCAGTAGGTTTTCATTAGCTTGCTGTGTCGAGCACGGCGTTCATCCGACCACTTTGCACCGGTTGTCCATTTCTCATCTCGGAAAGTCCCAAAAATCACGTTGCTTGTTCGGAAAAGGTCTCTTTTGTGCGCGTCATCTAGTCGTAGGCCCATTTCTTGGAGGTCTTTCTTGACGTTAACGTACGTGGGAACTGTTGTTTTTGGTTTTGAGTCGAAATTGTTAAATATACGTTTTGACCTTCTAGAGTTGTCCATCCGTCGCAAGTGACCGTAGAAGCGAGCGATCTTCTCTATCTTAGAATAATTTTCTTTCCTGGATTTTCTTACGTAGATCCCGTTTTTGTAGTTTGGACCAAGTATGTTGTGGAGAATCTTTCTCTCTTTTTGCTCTAACTTGGCAAGCGCACATTTCTGAGAGAGGATAAGGCATTCTGACGCATAGAGGGATGCCGGCTTGACGACAGTTACCGGTATGTAGTGATGAATTTTGGTATTTATAGATAAGCACCTTTCGTTATACAGCATACAATTATGTTCCCGGTGGTTTGAAAAGCTACTTCCAGTTTCTTTTTTGCTCTGGCCGCCATGGCTTCTGTATCTAGTACGTTTGATTGGATCCACTCACCAAGGTATTTAAACTTAAGCACGCGGTTTATTGTTCCATATTCGGTGTTCAGTTGGGTCGTGTTGTCTTTGATATTACTTCCGTCTTTTCAAAGGATATCCGCAAGCCTGTTTATTCTGCTACCTCCTTCAGCACATTTATTTAGTCTGTTGCAGTTTCACAACTTTCTGTCAGTATTGCTGTATCATCCACAAAAGCTAAGGAGTCGATTTCTACTCCGTTCTTCTTCGTTCTAATTCTAATAGGTACCGGCATCACGAATAGTATCCATCCATGGTTTTGAGCAGGAAGTAGGGAAAATACAAATTTAAATGAGAGAAAAAAGAATTTCCCAACCAATGTTTATCATTTAAATCGTCCTCGTAGACCATGTGAATAAAACTAAGTTGAAAACTTGCTGTACGAGGTAGGGAAAATAATAATAAAATAATTTAAAAGAAGTAAAATTTCCCGCTGTTGGATAGCCTTAAACCCGGTATCTTTAAAACAGGGGACAGATGAGCTCGTAGTTCCGCCCCTTAAAACAACAATAACTATAGTGAACAGGCGCGATACCACTCGCACACTTTTCCAACGGACTTCAAAGCTCATTATTGCACAACTTATTACGTTTAGTTTGATTGAAGCTATGGTTTGTTCAATGATGTCTTTAGTTCCTTTATTGTATGTCAGCGTGCTGTAACAGCAACAGTTTAGCTTGAGACCAGCATGGTCTCAGGATTCGATCCCAAGGCACCGCTTATGGTTTAATATCCAATTATTACTGGTACATCTTAAATATTGATTGAAATGCATTACCTGGAATGTTTTCAAATGTACTTAAAGCAAGTTTCACGACCGCTTTGCGTTAATAACCCGAATCTACTGCAAATAGGCCTATTACCCTCAAACGACAACCGCCCCCCATGTTTTATTTCCTACTACTTGGCGCACAATATAGGCTACTAGCGTGTGATATACACTGACAGGCAAAACAAAACAAAAAACGATCACTTGAAAAATTCAACATTACTTTCATTCAAATGACATGAAGAATGATAATACATCCAGGAAACCTTACTTCCATGCTATAAACAGTAACTTATGTAGGGGAGAGGGGGGCATGTTGTTACAATTTTCAATTTTTTTTTTAAACTATTCTCCTGCCTGTTATGGCAGTGATCATGAAGTATCAGTATTTGGCTTCATTTATGAAAATTGTGAAGACTGGCGTAAACATATTTTCGGTATAAATTATTTTTCTTGTTAATGTGGTAAATTGTAACAACATGCCCCACAACGGGGCTATTTGTTATATGCCATGGGTAAGTTGTTACACTCAACTTAATTATAAAATGCGACATAGTTGTAACTACATTCTTGTATTTTTAACTCGAAATAATATAACAGTCAACCTTGAAATACATTTACCACATTTCACAATTCCGGTTTTTTACGGCCAAATGCCCTTCATGACGCCAACCTCATGGGACGAGTAAATGAAATATGAAATGAATGAAGATAAATGAAACTGGGCAAGGATGTGGAAGGAAGCAGCCGTGACCTGTCAGAAAGTAGACTACCGTCCCAGCATTTTCCTGGAGTTGAAAATGGGAAATCACGGAAAACCATTTCAAGGTTGGCAGAGGGTGGGACTCGAACCCACGTCTACCGAATTAGCAGAGAACTTGGCCCCATGGCCTATCGCCGCGCGTTAGCAAGCATAGCTATATCACCGTCGGTATAGAGAAATGATAATGATACCGGTAATAATAATCAACTAGCAAATACGTTAATAGGCCTACGTTTATACATTAGCAATGAAATAATATTACGATTCCATGGGGCATGTTGTTACAGGGGGCATGTTGTTACACTGTAACAACAAGCCCCCAGCTTACTGTAACAACTTGCCCCACCGGCCGACATTTTGTATTCAAGGTCAGTACTTCGGCGAGGAGTAGCCTAGCTAACTACTCACACAAGCATTTCTTTCGTAAGATATCAAACTACATTCCCAGAGACATGCAAGTACTTACCTTCAACGCAGAAGAAGACAGATGACTTCAAAGTCGAATATTTATTTTTTTTACTTTTCATTTCAAAAAACACTTAAACCTTCATAACACTCTTCAAATACACACAATGGTTTCCTTGTCTCCACAGCATCTGCAGACAGGCACCTCACGCTTAAGTAGCTGATCGTTACGTGCTTCAGCCACACGGTTGATTTTAAAACTAACGTGTAACAACGTGCCCCTGTTAACAACATGCCCCCCTCTCCCCTACTAGTACAGTACATACTGATTATAGCATGGAAGTAAGGTTTCCTGGATGCATTACCATTCTTCATATCATTGTTTCACTTAACAATAGCAATTCTTTGACATGATGCTGTTTCCCGCGGAAAGATGTGCGCGCCATCGCTATCGTTAACAATGCAATGATTTATTCTTTTTTCTTTTGCCACTTGTTGGCTTAGGAAAAGATCAATACAGACATATCCTCAGTTGTTGTGCAATTCAGAAACGAATATGCGCTTGAGGCTTGAAGATGTTGCCAGGGAAGTGGCTCTGATCGAAAATGGTGGCGCGCACATCTTTCCGCGGGAAACAGCATCATGTCAATGAATCGCTCGCTATTGTTAAGTGAAGCAATGACATGAAGAATGGTAATGCATCCATGAAACCTTACTTCCATGCTATAAACAGTAACTTATGTATTAGGCCTAGAGTGTTCATATTGATGATTTAAATGAAAGTAATGTTGAATTTTTCAAGTGATCGCTTTTCTTTGCCGGTCAGTGTACTTCGGTCATACAAGCAGGTGTACTCAGGCGCGGATTCAAGGGGGTGGGGGGTGGGGGGGGTTCACGGGGGTCATGACCCCCCCCCCCCAAACGGAGACCAAATATTTTTGCAAACTCAAAAAAACGAAAACACAATTAACTTACCAGACAAATAAAAGTTGACGAATTTTAACTGAAAAACAGTTTTTTTTTCATTTTATTCAATACTGAATTATCTTTATTGGAATTATTATGTTCTGTTACAACTGTACATATTTACAACTTCAAACCTCGTGTATAAAAACTATTAGTTATACAACAAAATCAACTCGTCTATTTTGTTTAGCAAACCTTGTGATTACCGAATCGATGTTTATAGTGATGTCACGATGAATGTGCAGTAATGCACTGATAGGAAACTGGGGCTTTTTTCGCACCAAAAATTTTTGCCGACGTCCAAACTGCAAGCTTGGTTGGCAATTTAAGCTGTGACTTTCTCCCTTTGTCGGTACCAACTCGACTTGCCGCAACTGTAACGTACATTGATCCTTTTCTCGAAGCTCGATGTAAAAGTCGCAAAACGCGCCGTTGCAATTTGTACGAATAATTTTGGTGCGCTAAACGCATCAAATTTCTATCCATGAAGCTTGCAAAAAAATTGGTCTGGTTTTGTACGTTTGGTTATTTTGTGATTGCGTTTTTAGTGATACCATTTTTCTTAATAATTTCGATTCTCTGACCCCCTCCCCCCAAAACCAAACTCTAGATCCGCGCCTGGGTGTACTGATAAGGATGAACAAAATCATACCAGCCATCACAACAGCTTCCTTGCTTGCGAGTATCGTCTAATACGGGCCTTTAATTCATATTGTACTACTTCGATTAAATATTTAAATCCTTTTTGCCTAATCACGCTGGAAACACATATACATTGTGAATCCATTGTGGGTAGGCCTATTAAAAGCGATTATAGTTACTATTTATAATTTTCTCACCAGGCTACTGAAATATAATCTACACATACTGTATAGTATGACGGAATATTTACCGCAAGAATTCACCCTCATGTATGTAACTAATCAATCATATTGATTGATCATCAGTCTATCATCCACGGAAATTAATCATTTTAATGAGCATATCTGTAAACACTAGCATACCATATTATTTGCTACTGAAGGCCGAGGTTTCGCCTCCGTTGCGTAGTGGTCAGCGTGATTAGCTGCCACCCCGGAGGTCCACGGTTCGATTCCAGACTGCGACGAAATTTGAGAAGTGGTATGAGAACTGGTACGGGGTCTACTCAGCCTCGGGTGGTCAAATGAGTATAGGGGGTTCGATTCCTACCTCAGCCATCCTCACAGTGGTTTTACGTGGTTTCCCACTTCTTCTTCTTCTGGCAAATGCCGGGATGGTGCCTACCGTAAGGCCACGGCCGCCTCCTTACCACTTCCTTGCCTACTTTGCAGGTGAGGCTGCCTGGGTGAAGTGCTAGTCACACTCCCCAGTTGTATCCCCCAACTCAGAGTCTCAAGCTCCGGGACACTGCCCTCAGTGGCGGTAGAGGTGGGATCCCTCGCTTATTAGTCCGTGGGAAAAGCCAACCCTGGAGGGTAAAACGATAACGGAATCGGAAACTGTTCAAAACCATGGATGGATAATATTTGTGATAACTGTTAGAATTTTAATAATTCAGTTTTTATCACAGAATAATAATAATAATAATAATAATAATAATAATAATAATAATAATAATAATAATATTCTACGAGAAAAGCAATCCGATTGGTTGTTGTACTCAAACTTCCATGCAAACAGCCGAGAAAAATAGCACCTGTTCAATTTCGTGAGTTGTATGGAAGCTATCATGGAAGGCAAAACCACAAATCACACGGTAATAGACGCGTCTATACCAGCGTGTATACCCGTGCTGGTAGAAGCTTCCATGCTAACGAGTGTCGTGTGATACGGGCTTTACGGGGGCGTGGTCAATGCTTCAACGCACTGCGTGCTAAAGAGCTGACAGGGCATCTTTTTATTACTCCTTGATTAGAAAGGGTCTTGGGGGGTATTTTTTCTAAAATATCTTCCAATGACGGCAGAAAAGACTATGGTACTTATATTTGATGTGAATTTATTGTAGCTTTCTTGATAGTGGCATGACGTAACAAATTGTGTATTAAAGCTTATTTATTATAATTTCAACCGAAATATGGGTAAACCAGTGGCGACTCCTGATTTTTGTAATGTGTAGGACATAATAGGATAGGCTTCTAATTAACCTCAGATAATTATTATAGCTGGGCTAAATTGAGATAGGCTATTAGACTCGGTCAAATATTAATTATTCAGTCGCACAGCACCATTACGAACACATTACACAATACAATACCACTCTAAAGATGTGCACACGCTGAAAATAGACTATCCATTTATCCGCGCGAAATCGTAACCAATAAGCCCGCAGTGTTGGTTTAAAATCAACCAATAGCGAGACTTGAGGATCTCAATAGACGTCCTCAGAGCGCCATTAAACAGACCAAACCTGCCCCTTCCCCCTCAAGGGCTACCCGTATATTTCTAAAGCTGCTTTGAGGATGCAAAGCTTCCTTCCTCAGCTTTCTACTCCGGGCGGCGAGACAGAGCTTATCGAGAGGGCGCGCAAGGTAGCCCCAAAGACTATTTTACAAAACATTTTTTTTAAACAGTTACAGCTGAGAGCTGACTGTAGGATGATCCTCACGTCCTACATG
Source organism: Meconema thalassinum (assembly GCA_946902985.2). NCBI lineage: Eukaryota > Metazoa > Arthropoda > Insecta > Orthoptera > Tettigoniidae > Meconema > Meconema thalassinum. Next base: position 201,635,091 of record OX336395.1, read on the forward strand.
GAGGAATCGCCGCTGGGTAAAACCTAACAGAAATGCTATATTATAAAAAGAAAGTGCTGGTAACTAGTAAAGGTACATTTTATCAAAGGATTAGAAGACGCCTTACAAAGAGATCTCAATATTTTTAGAAAAGACGTTTCATGAAGTCTGGTGTAATTATTATTATCTACAATTTGGACACAATGCCCAGGTGGTAAGATCTAAAAGTGCACTCATATTTTAACTCAACTTAAATATTAAATATTATTTTAAATGATCTGGAGTCTTCAGGCCTATTTTCGACCTAGTGAAATAAAAATCCACAGTTGGTAGCCCTCAATGTAATAAAAAAAAATGAAAATTCAAATTTTAAAAATAAAAATCAACGATAAAATGTCAATGAAAACAAAAATAAAAACTAATAATAATTAAAATTAAATTTTAAAAAATTACAATAAAATATCTTCAATATTATGCCATATAAAGGGTTAAAGAACCTTTTAAATATGGTCATGGGGACTGCCAGGCATTGTTTTATTGTGAATAGAATAAAGGTAACATTTTAAGATCATTCACTATGATGCTATCCTTCCCTCAACAAAAAGTTTCATTCACACCCTGGCAAGATGACTGCAATCTTAATTTGTCATTACTAAGGCCCGGATAGTTATGCGTTTAAATATCTTTTATTTAGCTAAATATTTTCAATTTTTTTTTACCGTCGACTTGAGTCTCTATGGACTGAGTGTTAACAACCACTCTCATTTCAGTGTCTGCGTCTTGTTCGTTTGCCGGCTTCGACATCTTTCCAGTATCTCTTGAGCCCATCTATCAGCTTGTTCTTCCTCTCCTCTGTTAAAGGGCCTCTCTGTCTTCTGGGTTCTGCCTCCACCATAAAACCCTGATAGCTTTTCACCATCCTTCTGAAACTATTCCTGTGTTTGATTTTCTATTTATTTACATATTTTTGCCGCTTTTATAAATAAATACATATTTGGCGAATTTATTCATAAGAACATAATTATTTCCTATATTTGGTGGTATGTTGCACTCCTTTGATGACTGCTGCCCACATTTTCGAACCCTTGCCAATTCCAGAAATTTGCTTCTGTATTTCGTGAATGCACCCTTGTCTCTGTATAATAGTTGTATTTCAAGACAGGAATTCCCAGGTCATTAAGTATAGCAGGGGGCTGGGGTCAACAGTCTCATTAAGCCTCCAATAGTCCTTACCTTGACAGGAAATTTTACTTGAAATTACAGTGGTCTGCGAAACTTGTGAGTATTGACAGAGTGCTATGAAAGTTATTGAAGTGACCTTTTCTTCTGCTCTTTAGAATGCAATTGAGGCAGTGAGTGAGAGAGGGTGCTATGCCAGAGTTGTATGGAACTGAGAGATTTGGAGTTTTGCGGTTGCTTCCTCGCAGCATAAATGTGATTCACAGAAACTACATCTTCACAAAACAAGGGAAGGAGCCTGCGGATGTCTTTGATATTATGCACACTGAAAGATGAATGTATGTCCTACACAATGGTACCAATAACTCAATTTTGACAAAATCTCGGCATAGCCCCTATCTCTCACTCACTTCCTCAATTCGAAAACATGATTTCGTATTGCGCATTTGCAGTAACTATTGTAGGATTTGGAAACTGAGGCAAGCCCCGGGCTATTAAGCGGGAACATTTGTACTTAAATTCTTCTTCTTCTCCTTATGGATTATTCAAGCAGCTGGACGTTTCAACTATATTTCGAGTAACTGGGGGACATAATTAGATACAAATTTAAGAAGATATTTTGGAAACTTAGTCACATATTTTCCACTTTTAAGCACATAAATAAATACATATTTATGAAAAGTTAAGCACATAATTATCTGGGCCCTGGTTATTATAGATGTCCCAACATCTGATGTAAAATATGTTGATTTCCATAGGCTACAATATTCATGGAATAAAATGTTATACTGTTTTCATAATACAGAAACTCAATTTCATCTTCATTTCCCATTTCCAGCTTCCTGGGTCAGGTTGTGAATTAAATACCTCCATCATTGTCTTGTCTCTCCACCACTCCTTTCCTCTTTCAAGTACATCTTCAGGTTTTCTTCCTCTCTTCTCTATGCACTCCCAGACTGTATCCGTCCACCTCTTTCGGGGTCTTCCTCGTGGTCTCTTCCCTATCATCGTTTTGGGAAAAGCTTTCTTTGGTACTCTCTCCTCTTCCATCCTCATCATGTGACCACACCACTTTAACTTTGTTGTTTCTATCCTTTCCTGCAGCTTCAAGATTCCTGTCCTTTTTCTAATCTCTTCATTTCTAGCTCTATCTCTTCTGGTCTTGCCCTCGATGCCTCTTAGAGATGTCATCTCCGCTGCTTGTATTTTACTCTCCTCTCGATGTTCCAGCTGCATATGTTAGTATAGGCTGGGACGTCTCAGTTCCAAAGAATACCCCTTACACTCTGATAAAAATGTATGGGGGGTTAACTTGGAACACTCATGAAAATAAAAAGGAAAAGGAATAATTAAGATAAAAGATACCAAGGCCCCTTCTAATCCTTCAGTGTTCAATTCATCCACATAATTATTGATGTTGACTGTCGTTTTGCAGATCTATTAATGTCTCCTGCATGTGTGGAATTGTGATACGTTGTATGTTGGTTGTTCACCGTAACTTTGATACAGCCGTATATGGTCCAAAAATAGGGTTAATTCAATATCTGACAACTGGTCCATTTTGATATATCATAATTTTGGTAAAATTTAATTTCAAATGTCTTAAGTTTAACAAAAAAGTTTATTCTGAACTTACTCCAAGGTCAGCAAACAAAATATTTATCCCCTGAGACTTAATACAGTAGCATAGCTTACCCATAGCTTGATCATTTCTGAAGGGCAAGAAAGTTCTTCAGCACCCCAAGACGTATAATGTCGGCTATTTAAAGACCTATCATATCACATCTGGTGATTACAAGATAGAATTACTGTAATTATATCTGAACCAAAGATTGTCCAATTTAGCATTTATGTTCAAGCTTTTTTCCACTTTACAACACAATAATATTTTTTCCTCTTACATTAGTGGTACTGTCACTGTACATTTTCTAGCGCTTAGAGACAGACCAGCGGAGCTAACGATGCGACCCGAATACTCATGACCGCAAGCGATCATCCATCCCCCTTAACGCTCTTTTGACACGCACCAAGACAGACCAGCGGGGCATACCGAACGTACCCAAAACTTCACAACCTAGACCGTTCATTAGGGCTAGGATTCTTATGTAAATACCGAAGGGCCTACATATTCTTTCCTTTTGCTTAAACATAACTAAACATGGTAAATGTCCATGAATTAGATCCTTAGCTATCAGATCATTTACATTTTATTATTACATATTTTACATATTTGATCAAAATGACATTTGTTTTACATATTTTAATTTTTAATGTAAAATTAATATTCTGTGTCTCTATTTTACATACTTGTTCAAAATGACATTTCTTTTTTACATACCAGTAATTTTACTTGATTTATTTAAAATTACATATTCTGGCTCTTACTGTAAAAGAAAAGTGTTTTTTCACACGTGATATATATTTGTTCACTAGAAACTGAGGTGCATGGAACGGATTTTCCAAGCAATTCATAACGCAACAGCATAATTCATAAGCTGTTGAGAAAGGGCCATGGAAGAATATCAAGAAATATTAAAGTGGGGATAAGGGGATGGGAAGACTCAGCAGCTGGAATTTAAGTTTATTTCTGTTGTCCAGTGAGTGGCTGAGACTCTAGGAATTAACACACAGAACAACAAATCAAGCGATTATTCGCAGAACAAATAACCCGTCGATAAACGAAAGAAAAATGGCTGCTCCAAGAATCATGCCCCGCTTGGTCAGTCTAAAGTGCGTGGAAGGGGATGGCTGATTTGTTATATTCGTGAGCATTCGGGTCACTTCGTTAGCCCCGCAGGTCTGTCTCTAAGCGTTAGTGTACATTTGGGTAGAAAATGGCCGCTTATTGGTGGGGCACTACATGGAGTCTAGTGCATTGTGCCAACTAGATTCTTTGTGGTGAACCAACACTAGGTGGTAGGGGGCTTTGGCGATAGTGATACTTAGTAAGATTATGTTATGTTTTGTTGAGATAGAGAAAAATGAGTAAGATCTCTTTGATGGTAATGGACAGTTTAAATGAAAGGAAAATATGTATATACCGTATAAAAAGATAAAATGTGTAGGATCAAAGGTTAAAAGAAAAGTATACTGTAGTGGACAGTTTGAATGAAAGGATTGAAAAGAAAGAACATATATAGAAAGATGAGTATGAAATGCAAGATGATTCATTGAAGAAATTAAAATATTTATAGAGTATTTTCCAAAGAAGTGGTTGCCTATTTAGTACTTTTCTTGTGTGCCAAACACCAAGCGACCCTTATATCCTCACCACCCCCATATGAAACGTTACAGTACATGATTCGGTCTAAAAGATCTTCTTCAGCTACAGTGTAGCAATCTCTTATACATAACATTGTTGTACAGTAAAATTAATTTCGAAACACATGTAAGTTAAAAACAAAAGGCTGATGATGGTCCCGAAAGACCGAAACATGTACCGTTAATGTAAGTTGTGTTAAAAAAACAAATTGTATTATAAAGTGGATGAGAATTACAGTGTTATTATAATCAACTCAGACAGTAAAAATTACAATTGTCATAGATATACATTAATTGAATCGCTCGTTGTTGAAAGGCATTGCTGAAGATGGCACGATAACCGCCGATATAATCCATATAATCTGGGTGGAACAAATGGCGCGAACTAACAGGAGTTTTATGTGATCCGAAAATACCCATAAGAACCAAGGGTAAAGTTTATAAAACTGCCGTCAGACCAATCCTATTCTATGGTAGTGAAACATAGGCTACTACAAAGGCACATGAGCAAAAGCTACATACCACTGAAATGCGTATGTTACGTTGTGCAGGTGGAGTTACTCTCAAAGATAAAATCTGCAATGAACATGTGCGAGGCAGTTTCAAAGTAGGGCCTATAACTGAGAAACTTTTAGAGTCCAGGCTAAGGTCGTATGGACATGTTATTCGAAGACCGAAAAATCATGTAGTGAAGAAGTGCCTTTTCATGGCTACACAAAAGAGAGTGAACGGCAGACCTCAAACAACATGGATGACGAATGTCCAGAGGGACATGAGAGTATTGGGCCTATCTGCTGCTGATGCTTTACAATGAAATGACTGGCGCCTCAGAATTAAGAAAGCCGACCCCGCCTAACGGGAAAGGGCGAGGAAAAGGAAGTTGTTGAAAGACACTAAGTCCAACTTCTAAAGTTTTGAGATAAACACAAAAAACTGTTTTTCCGCTCTTGTACTGAAATATGAGACATAGCTTTTTGTATGTGGAAAGTGCACACAAACGCTGATATAATAAAACCAAAATAGTATTGTTCCGTATGTTACTAACAATTTTACTAACAAAATATGTAACTAGACTTCATCCATTTCAACATGGAACGAGCAGAATCTTTGAGCGAGGAATATCATTCACATTCTTAGTTTATTTCCTTTATTTTTAAATGAAATTATATTTACAGAAGCCTGAAAAAATGTAACATTAATATGATAACTGTTATTTTGTTATGTTGAAACTCACTAACTGTTGGACTAAGTTCCTTTCAACATGAAATAACTAACTTGACGGCTGTGGTAATAGCACAACCGCTGCCAGGTCATGGTTCCATTCAACACCAAAACATGCATCTTGCTTTCTAGGACACAACATCGCGGTAAAAATGTGGGCTTAGTGCCTTTCAACAACTTCTTTTTCAAGTGCCGTGTCCTCTCAGGACGTTGGCGATTAGTAGCATGATCTGTTTTTTGTCCATAGCTCTTCTGAACAGTTATGAGTCTTGTCACCCCAAACCACTGGCTTAAGTTGTTGAGCCACAATACCTTTCTTCGCACTGGACCACATCTTCCATTAATTTTCCCTTGGAGTATTAATTGAAGGAGTTGGTATTTACTGTTTCGCATCATATGACCAAAGTATTCTAGCTTTCTTCTCTTGATGGTGTTAAGAATTTGAGGTTTTTTGTTCATGCAAAACTTCTACATTGGTAATTTTGGTTGTTCAAGGTATCTTCAGCATCCTTCGGTACGTCCACATTTCAAATGCTTGTAGCTTCTTGCACATAGTTTAGTTAATGTCCATGCTTTCAACAACGAGCGATTCAATTTTATTAATTCATTACTATTATTATTCTGTTACTAGTGATTGTTTGGTAATTTGCCAGTCAGTGTATTTTATTTTCTTGAAACTAGCATTAATATATATATACATACATGTATACCTGCATGACAAGATGCCTTCCACCCCATTTGATGTTTAATTGAATGTATTAAAATATAAAGACCCAAAGTAAAGGTGATGTGCATGGGCGCCCGCAGGATTTTTTCTAGGAGGGGAGGAGTAATATTTTTCATATTTTCATTACCTACCTTTCACTAGGTGATGATGAAACGTACCCCCACTCCCACCTGGAATGTTTGTTTAATTTATTACATGCTTCGTAATATTCATTTTGTCGGCTTTGAAACCGTCGGGTAGATTATATTTATGGCATGAATGGGAGGAATAGGTTTTTTTAGTTCAGAGTTTTCATCCATCGCTTTTCTTTGTGATCATTGTCATAATGTACATTTCTTAAAAACAGGTAAGAAGTAGTTGTAACACCATGTATCGACAAAAATAAACCTCAAGCATTTCATTAAAATGGTAATTTTAATTCAGTTTGCCGATTTTCTAACTAACTGGAGATATTTACTAAGTTAAATAAATCTGTGGAATTATCCCTACATCTAAATAAGTTAACTATCATTAACTTCAATTTATGAAATAAACTGGTGTGACAATGAATAATCGAATTATTCTCAGGATTCCAGGGAAGGCCCCACCACCCTGCGGGCGCCCATGGTGATGTGAAAATACTTTCATCTCACAAAAAGTGATGGTAAAAGTACATAAATAAAGTATTTGGGAAGAGTTACAATCAGTTTATTAATACACTTCCCTCAAACCCTACAGTCCTTGAAGTTGTTTTCCATTTCTAACACCAGGCTAATGTACTTTTGTATATCTTTGTGAGGAATGGGGAGGTGCTCAGAAGAGTTGGGAATGAGAGAAAAAGATAAGGCATAATCAAATAGTTTCCATTTGAGGGGTTTCTGCAATGATACCCTGGGCGTGAAATGCCGAACAAAAAGCATACCAGATGGCTGTTTGACTGCAGCACCCGAGGCGTTACAATGTTGAAGGCAACACGTTCCTGAAGCGCTTTGTTGCAAGCGACGAAAGCTCGTGCCACCACTAGGAACCGGAATCGAAAGCATCGACGATGCAGTGGTGTCATCCATCATGCCCTCGTCCCAAGACGTTCAAGAGCCAGCCATCCACTGGGCAGGTGATGCTCACCCTGTTCTTTGATAACCGGGGCCCATTGCTTATTGATTTCATGAAACCTGGTGTTTCCATCACTGATGAACACTGGAGAAATTGTTGTTGTTGAGTCTTCAGTCTTTTGACTGGTTTGATGCAGCTTTCCCTGCCTCTCTGTCCTGAGCTAATTGTGTTATCTCTACATAGCTACCACACACTACATCCGAGGCAATCTGTTTAACATATTCTAACCTTGGTCTACCCCTACAGTTCTTGTCCTGGACCCTTTCTTCCATAACTAAGCTTGCTATTCCTGGGTGTCTTAGTATGTGTCCTACCAACCTATCTCTTCTCTTCATTAGCAGTCGCCAGAAACATCTCTCCTCTCCCACTCGTCTTAATACCTCTTCGTTTGTAACCCTATCTACCCATCTGATTTTCATCATTCTCCTGTACACCACATTTCAAACGCTTCAATTCTCCTCTTTTCTGCTGCACCAATAGTCCAAGTTTCACTTCCATAGAGCGCCATGCTCCAGACAAAGGCTTACAAAAATGACTTCATAATACCTCAATCTATATTCGAAGTCAACAGATTAAGGTAAAACGTTCGGGAAAACTGCGACAAGGGGTGCTGCTTCATGATAACGCTTCAAGTGGGAGACACTCGAGCAACCTCCCTGTGGTTATCACACATTTGGTCCCTTAGAAAAGGCCTTGAAGGGTCAACGATCCCTGCCAGACGAGGATGTGCAGCAGGTGACTAAGGACTTCTTCACGCAGCAGGACACAGTATTTTACCACAGGGGATCTTCAACCTGGTGCATTGGAGGGATGAGTGACTCAATGCTCACGGCAATTTTGCGATTCTGGATTGTACGGCCGTCAAACGGAAACTTTTTGATTACACCTGTTTTACCATCTATTGATGAATGCAGTACATTTGCATTTGTCTGTTGGCACAGGCTAGAGTAAAATGTGGCTTTTCACCATTGTCTCAGTCTCATTCATGGCTGTGATTATATGGAAGCTACTGAGGTATGAGTGGTGCTGAGTAATGGCCTCAGGGCACAGTCAGTGTTTGTGGATGCTGTGAAAGGTTCTACTCGTAGGATTAGAACTGCTGTTCTGACTAAGTGAGGAAAGCAATGGCAAACTACCTCATTCATCACCTTGCCTAGTACGCCTCATTATAGTGCTGCCTCGGTTTTGTGGGTTTCTAGCACATAACCAATGGTGGAGCTCTTTGAGGATCCAACCAGCCTCCAGGCTGACTACCTAACAGACAGCCATATAAAAGGTAATCAGGGTCACGAAAGAAGCCTCCCAGAAGAATGCACTAATTACATGAACTCGGGCGTCCCCTGGGCAACGGTAAAAATATTGTAAAATTTACCGGCTGATTCTTTCAACACCAAAACACTACTATAATGTCGATAGTTTTAAAAAGGCATTTTTCAATGCCAGCACTAGTGATAATCTCCATTAACATTGAAGGTATTTCATCAGAAAAGGAATCCTTATTATCCAACATCTGCAGGAAACATGACTGTGATTTCTTACTGGTCCAAGAAACCCATAGGGGAACAAATGATCGACGAAAAAGGGTGAATGGAATGAAAATCGTTTTGGAGAGACCTGATGAGCAATATGGGAGTGCAGTTTTCACTAAACTGGGAACCAACATTCTCTCTGTTGATATGACCTGTGTAGATCATATAGAAATTCTGACAGTTGAAATACAATCCTGTACTATTACATCTGTCTATAAACCACCAAATAAGGAATACAAATTCACAGAAACCTATAACTTCCATTTCCAAGCAACAAAACTAGTTGTAAGTGACTTCAATTGCCCAAGTATATCATGGGGATACAAAGAGACGGACTTAAATGGTCAAAAACTAGAAGAATGGGCCGAATGCATGACCCAAAGCTACCCCAGTCCTTAAATAGTGGTCGGTGGAAGGGAGGCTACAATCCGGACGACATTTTTGTCACCGATCATATAGCTTATCAAACCAAGAAGCACATTGCAGAACCTTTCCCAAGAACACAACACCAGGCTCTTATATGTGTAGTAGAAGCAATTGTCAAACCTGAAAAAGTCCCATTTAAAAGACAGTTCAACTTTAAGAAAACTCAGTGGGATAGCTTTTCTCAAAATCTAGAAGATGAGGTGACGAAGATCAAGCCTGACCCAGAGAAATACATAGATTTTGTTAAATTAGTAAAGTCTATCTCCCGTAAGCACTTCCCAAGGGGCTGCAGAACAATGTATATTCCTGGACTCGATGAGGACTCAAAATCCCTCCTTAACAAATATGAACAACTCTATGAAAAGGACCCATTCGCAGAGGAAACAATACTAACAGGAGAACACCTTCTCCAAGCCATATCAAAATCAAGAACAGACAAATGGTGAAATCTTCTCGAAAGTTTGGACATGAAGCGCACAAGTCGTCAAGCTTGGAAATTATTGAAGAATCTCAATGGTGATCCTACAGTTCCAACCCAGGAATCGGATAAAGTCACCACTGACCAAATAGCCAATCAACTACTGCTGAACGGTAAAGCCTCAAGAAGGTCCAAAGAAACAAAAATCCAACGATATGAACAGGAGAACAACCATCTTGGTACACGATTCACAACGGAAGAATTAAGAACTGCTATTCAACAGATGAAACACAACAAAGCTGCAGGTTTGGATGATATAAGACCTGAGCAAATAAAACATTTTGGCCCCTTAACTATCGAATGGATCCTACAACTGATGAACACCTGTGTGACTAAAATGATAATCCCGAAGTTATGGCGTAAAGCAAAAGTTGTGGCCTTGCTCAAACCAGGTAAAGAACCAAATGAACCCAAGAATTTCAGACCTGTATCGCTTCTCTGTCATCTCCGTAAGGCCTCGGAGAGAATGATTTTGAACTGAATTGCGGATTTTGTTGACAGAGAGATCATTACGGAGCAATCAGGTTTCAGACCAGGGAATTCGTGTACTGGTCAAATACTGAACTTAACCCAGTATATTGAGGATGGATGTGAAAGGTAACAGATTACTGGAGTTGCTTTTGTGGACCTCACAGCTGCTTATGATACTGTAAACCACAAGCGATTGACAAAGAAGCTGTACTCAACAACTAGAGACTTCCGACTAACACAGTTTATTCAGTGTTTGTTGCAGAATCGATGATTTTTTGTCACCCTCAAGGATAAGAAAAGCCGATGGAGGAACCAAAAGAATGGCCTTCCACAGGGAAGCGTGCTAGCTCCGTTATTATATAATATCTACACTAACAACCAGCCACTAAACACTAGGACCAGAGCATTCATCTACGCAGATGATACTGCTGTTGCTGCTCAAGGATCAACGTTTGAAGAAGTAGAGTTAAAGCTGGCATCTGCGCTTGAAGACTTAGCCATCTACTACAATGATAATTACTTGAAACCCAACCCAGAGAAAAGCCAAATATGCGCGTTTCACCTGCACAATAGGGAGGCGAGAAGGCAGCTAAACGTCACCTAGGAAGGTCACAATCTGAAACACTGTGTTCATCCTAAATACTTAGGAGTAAAGCTGGATCGCGCGCTAACCTATAAACAGCATTGCATGGACACCAAATGGAAGGTATGCACCAGGAACAACATCGTTTGGAAGCTCACAAACATCACATGGGGAGCGCAGCCTAGTGTCCTGCGTACAACTGCCCTTGCTCTGAGTTTCTCTGCTGCAGAATATGCTGCCCCAGTCTGGAGGAAATCTGCTCATGCCAACCAAGTAGACGTTGCCCTCCATGAGACAGGCCGCATTGTGACAGGCTGTCTACGCCCAACTTCTGTCGATAAGATCTTTCCGCTTATGGGAGTAGCACCTCCAGAAGTTAGAAGACAAGTAGTGGCAGAAGTAGAGAAGAAAAAGCAAGAAACAGATCCAACACATCCAATGTATGGACATGATGTCCATCCACCTAGGCTAAAATCAAGAAAGGGCTTTCTCCAAACAACAATATCAATTCCTTCCTCAGCTGAAGCTCGCCGAATTGAACTTTGGAAAACAAAATCGCCGGGAGGATCGTGGGAAATGAAGAAGCCGGTAGCTGGCTACCATCTACAATACGAATCTTGGAAGACGCTTAACAGACTGAGAACTGGTGTGAGTCGGTGCAAAAGCAATTTAATGAAGTGGGGATACAGTACTGAAGAACTTTGTAGAAGTGGTGAAAGACAAGACCCTGAGCACCTTCTGAATTGCAGCATGTTATCAAGACCATGTGCTATGCAAGACTTGATAGAAGCGAATGACTGTGCCATTCTAACAGTTGATCACTGGAGAAATGAAATCTAGTGTAATTTATATGTATATTTGTATGTGTTTTGGACTCGGATAAATACATAAATCAGGATGAAGAATCACAATTGGCTTGCACACTGGATAAGAAGAGATTCCACACTGTTGGATGCTATGGAAAGAATGGTGAATGGAAGAGCATGGAGAAGATACCAGATGGTTGATAGCATTAGGATAGAAGCTAAAATGAAGAAGGTAGTAGGAGAAGGATTGCATGGAGTGCGGTTATATGTAGGGTTACCAACCGTCCGGCAAAAGCCGGACATATCCTGCTTTTCATTCATTTTGGCTATGTCCTGCCAGCATTTCTAATTTATCTACACTACACTAGAAAGTAGTTTAATAATTAAATTAACACGGACATGTTTTGTTAGGTAGGCCTCTGTGGCTTAGGCAGCAGCACACCGGCCTCTAACCGCTCGGTCCGTGGTTCAAATCTCGGTCACTCCATGTGAGATTTGTGCTGGACAAAGCAGAGGCAAACAGGGTTTTCTCCGGGTACTCCGGTTTTTCCTGTCACAATTTCATTCCAGCAACAATCTCCACTTTAATTTCATTTGTCATTCGTTTAATCATTGCCCCAGAGGAGTGCGAAAGGCTTCGGCAGCCGGCACAGTTCATATCCTCGCCGCTAGATGGGGGCTTCATTCATTCCATTCTTGACCCGGTCAATCGACTGGATACAGGCTGTGGATTTTCATGTTTAGTTATATCAATGATAACTTCGTCAGCGTGAAAAAATCTTAGAAACTATCTTAACAAAAACAAAAAGTCATTAATCTTCTTTTTGGTTTTAGTTAAGAGAGTTTCTAGGATTTTTTCACGCTGACAAAGTTATCATTGATATAACGAAACATGTACGTGTTAATTTAATTATTAAACTACTTTTCTGCCATATCTCATGCCTACCAGAAACCAGACTAATAAAACAGCTGTTTAGTTACTACTGGAAGAGTAAAACAAAGAACAACTGGTTCAAAGAGATCCAGCATGATTTAGATGAGTAAAATTTAACACCATCATCCAAGTCCCACTCCAGTCACCCGGGTGTTTTACAAGCCTCCTCCACTCCTTTCTGTCCTTCCATTTTTCCTGTTCCATCACTTCTGCCACATCCAATCCAGCTTCTCCAATGTCCTTCAAAATTTGGTCCAACCTTCTTCTCTGTCTTCCAACGGGTCTCTTTCCCTTGACTTCTCTTTCTAACCATTCCCTTCTTGCTCTCTTTCTTTACCCATTCTTTTTATATGTCTGAACCAACGTAACCTTGCTTTCTGTATCTTCTGATTTAACGGTTCCATATTTAACTCTTCTCTGATTTTAATATTTTGAATTCTATCCCTTCTTGTCTTTTTAACTGAAGTTCTTAAAAATTTCATTTCTACTGCTTGTATCTTACTATTTTGCCTTTTATTCGTTACCAGTGTATCCAGTCCATATGTTACAATTGGTATGAAATACTGTTTACAATGTTAATTTCGTTCTCTTGGGTACTTTGTCATCCCATAAAAGTTCTCCGACTTGATGATAAAATGTGGTACCTTTACTTAGTTATTAATTTCAATGTTGATGTCATTAATTCCATTTATAGTGCTACCTAGATATGTAAACTGTTCTACATTTTCTAACTGTACCCCAGCTATGTTCACTTGACTTTTCTTTTTCTCTTTTCCACAATACATGACTACAGTTTTCTTTTTACTAATTACCATTCCAAACTCCTTCAAATTTTCATTCCAAATGTCCAGTCTCTTTTGTACTTCCTTTTCTCCCTTTCCCCAAATCACCACATCATCTGCAATTTAACGATGCTCCAAATTAAAAATAGAGAAGAGAAGAATATTTTAAGGAATAAATATTTACGATTCACATTAACAACAGGGAAGTGTATTGTCCCCATTACTATTCATCATAGTCATGGATGAAATCCACAAGAATGTCAAACAGAGATTGGGACAAGAAGCAACAAAGGCCATGCTGTTTGCAGATGATATAGTTATATGGGGTGAGGATGAAAAGGATGTACAAAAACAACTAGATGTATGGAACCAAGAGATAGAGAAATTTGGGATGAAAGTAAGCACAGAGAAGAGCAAGATAATGGTAATGTCAAGAGGAAGGAAGAAAGGAAGAGGAAAGATAGAATTTTTTTATTTTTTTAATTTTCATACAGAGGATGTCCTTGAGGGCAAGGCCCTATAGTAGGACTATACGTTGTTATATAATAAGGAATATTAAATATTATTTAACATACAAAAACAAAGTTACAGAGTATTTTATAATGACAGTAAGTTACTATTCAAGGTTTTATTAATTTTATAAATTAGGAAGTATCAGAGTGTAGTTGTGAAGAATTGTTTGCAGGCTTTTTTGAATTTTAAGACAGGATTTATTGACTTTATATGTGCTGGGAGAGTATTATAATCCTTTATAGCCTGGTTAAATATGCTTTTGGTGCCGTATTTAGAGGTGTAGACCCTGGGAATTGCAAGGTTCTTGGAATTTCTGGTGTTATACTCATAGTTTTGTCCTTGTCGAGGAAACTTTATTGTGCCTTTATACGAGAGTTTTCCACTTTTATGTATGAACAGAGAAGCAGATACTTTTATACAGGTTTCTAGAAGGGGAATTCCTGAGATTCGAACTAGATCTGCTGTATGGGTAAGTAAGGGAAGGGAATAAACTGCTTTAATTGCCCTTTTCTGGAGAGTACTTACTTGATTTAATAATGTGGTAGTGCATCTTCCCCAAATACTGCACATATATGTTATATGGTTATGTACTAGACTGTAATACAGTGTTTTTAATATATGAGATGGAAGAACATGTTGTAATTTGTATATTGCTCCTATTGCGGGAAGAATTTTTTGCTTAACTTTGTTTATCTGTTCTTGCCAGCTCAGATGTTCATCAAAATTCAGGCCGAGATATTTTATTGATGAGACCCTTTCAATTACTGTATTATGTAGTGTTACAGGAATCATGGTTTCTTTGCTGTTGCTAGGTTTAGTGAAATATATATAGTTTGTCTTTTTTGTACTAGGCAGCAATCCATTTAATTTACACCAGTTGTCCAGGACTTTTAAATCATCATTTATTTTTGTTGCAAGTTCTTGTTTGGATTTTGCGCTATATATTAAACTGATATCATCAGCAAATAGTGTTAAGTGGCCCTGTAGCAAACAATTATTGATATCATTCACATAAATTATGAAAAGTAGAGGGCCTAAAACTGATCCTTGTGGTACACCACTGACGCTCTTAGTAAGAGCGCTTTTAATGTTGTTTATTTGTACATACTGATATCTGTTACTTAGGTAATTTTTGATCCAACTATGCGCTACTCCTCGGACGCCTGCATCATGCAGCTTATACAATAATAAATTATGATCAACAGTGTCAAATGCCTTCTGTAGATCCACAAATAGACCTGCTGATATATTGCCTTCGTCTAGCGATTTCTCTAAATTTGTGACAATATCAAATAAAGCATCAAGTACACTTAGAGAGTCTTGGAACCCATACTGGTGTTTAAAGAAGTAGTTGCATTGAAAGAAAAATTTCACCAGCCTGCTTTTTATAATTTTTTCAAAGATTTTTGACAGATCAGGCAATATAGTTATAGGTCTATAGTTGTTTGGATCATCTTTAGATCCCTTCTTATGAACAGGAACTATTTTACCAATTTTCAAAGGATCTGGTAAGATGCCAGTTTCCAAAGACTTATTGATCAAATCTGAGATAGATTTGGCTAGTATCTGTTTGCACTTTTTTAGTACCATGCTGTTTATATCATCATTTGGGTTATTTTTGGATTTTAGAGAATCAATTATTTGTATTACTTCTTCCTTTGATGTGGGAGTAAAATTATACAGTCTACCTGCATTGTTTATCATAGATGTTTTGGGACTGTGTGGGTCTACTGGCCTTAGGTTGGATCCTATATTTGTAAAGAATTTGTTAAATTCATTAGCTATCGATTCTGATTCGATCATATCTTTGCCATCAATTGTTAATTTATTACATGATATAGACTCTGGTTTTGTTTTGTTATTTAGTGCTTCATTTATGATATGCCACGTTTTTCTTGGATTGTTATAATTATTTTTTAACTTATTGTTGAAGTAATCACGTTTAAGTTCTCTTCGAAGTGTTGTTACTTTATTATTACATTTTTTATACTCTTCTGTGGTGAGTGGATGACACCAAGGTTTTAGTGTCTTTGCATATAGGACACTTTTTCTGTGAGTTAAGTTAATGAATTCCTCTGTAGCCCAAGGTGGGAAATTACTTTTTTTTGGTTGTATGATAGTTTCTGTACATGACAATGCACAGGCATTTTTAACATAATCAGCTAATTCAGAGTACATCTCTACAGTATCATCCGCTAAAAACTGAAATGGATTTAATAACATTAAGTGATATACGTTATCATATGATATTCTTTTATAAGTGGTAGCAATATTATCCCTTCTTTTTTTAATGCTAGGTAATTCCAGATGTAATATTAAGATGTTGTGGTCACTAAAATCATTAACTATATTTGCCACCTTGGTGTTAGCATTGAAGTTCAGAAATAAATGATCAAGAAGAGACTTACTGCTAGGCCTAGTTGGTAGGTTGGGATTTATACATGTATAACCTTTGCTGAGTGTCATATCCAGGTACTGTACAGTATAATGATCTGTTTTGTTGAGTATATTGAAGTTAAAGTCACCAAACAAGATGACTTTGTTAGAGTTACATTTAGTAGGGGCAAGCTCCAGATCAGGGAGGAAGTTTGGTGCATTGGTGGTATGTGGATTATAAGCTAAGACAAAGTTTACGTGCATATTTTTTACTTTAAGACTTGAGACAAGAACACTGTGTGTGGTACTGTTAATGGTATGTATTAGTTTGGCACTATAATTTTTATGAGTGTAGAGGCAAATACCACCTCCCCTAATCTCATTCCTGGATACGGTATATGTAGTAGGTCATAATTGTTTAGCAGGTAGTACTTTACCTCTTCATTTGAAAACCAGCTTTCTGTAACTCCTATAACATCAGGGAAACACAATTGACTGATAATTAGCTTAAAATAATCAAATTTTCCTTCACTTCTTAAGCTGCGGACATTCAAATATAAGATCCTGAAGTGATCCTTATTAGCTTCATTATCAAGGTTATAGTCGGATATGGTGTTATAACCTATTTCCATAAATGGAATGGAAAAAACAAAAAGCTACAGCTGATTATTCGACAGAATGATTAGGATGAGGAGCACTGAACGACAATTGCACTAATGTCCTTCTCATCTTCAATTTTGGAAGTACGATGATTCTCACTGATTTTCACGAAGATGTTTCCATTTCGAATCCAGATGAATTTGACTCCCAAGGGTTTCAGCTGATCACGCGTTTTTTTGTGGAGTAGCTTCTTCTTGGGGGTTAAGTTCTCATTGACGTAGATACGTCGGGGGTTGGAGATTTGGCCTAGCAGTCCTGTAGAGAGGTTAGGATGTCCTCTTGCAGCTTTAATAAATTCATCTTTCTTTGTGCGAGAGGTGAATCGCACAATGATAGGGCTTGGTTGTTCGCTTTTGTATGTAGGGATTCTGTGTGTAGCATCAATGTGATGATCTGCTAGATCCACTCCGATGGCAGTTGCTAGTTTTGATAATATGTTGAGAGGTGTTCCGAAGTCGTCGTCAGGGATACCGTGAAGCTCTAAGTTGTTCAGTCTGGAGTATTGATGTAGGTTTTCCACTTCCATTTCTAGTTTCTGGAGTTGGGTTACCTTGGCTTCAAGTTGGTCAATTTTCCTCAGGGCTATTTCGTAGTCGTCGAATTTGGCTGAACAATAGTCCACCGACTTGATTAGGTCATTTTGTTTCTTACTGAATTCGTCTAATCTGTTGGTTAACACGATAATTTTGGAGTCATGTTCGTGGAGACGTTGGTTCAGTTCTTTCATTGATGCATCCATAGATTCGAACTTGGTGAGTATGTTTTCAGTCTTTTTCAGTGTCGACGTTAAGTCCGTCTGTAGTTTTTTCTGAGCGTCTTGTATGGTTTTGAATTGTGAACTAAGTGTTTTTAGTTCAGCTAAGATTTCATGAGACGTGTGGTTTTCATTTTCGGGTGATGAGGTTATGTTTACACTCGTCAATGTGTTACACTCGCGGCAAATAAACTTACCCTTGAGTTTCGCATATTCATTATTTTTGACGTTTAAACAGCGTTTGTGGGTCCATCCTAGGCACTTTACACACTGAATTGATGCTTCCTTACTATCTGTTATCGGGTGTTTGCAGGACTTCCTTGATAGCTTCCATCTTGTTTGTTTAAAACTGGGCGCGTTCAGCGGGCTCATTGCTGGCCAGCAAACGGTCAGCAGATTCTGAGTTTGCCGTTCAGCGGGCTTACTAGCGGGCTTGCTAGCGGATGTGACGTAGGTAGCAAAGGCTCAGCAGAGCCAGCAAACTTTTTCTCTGCTGGCTTGCTAGCTTGTTTCTGCTGACCTGCGTCGCATGGCGGGGAATCAAATTGATCAAGTTCTGCACGTTCGGCGCATGAACCTATTAGGTTACTTAAATTCTATTTCAGTGTTGTTGAAGTTGTATAATAGAGCCAAGATGATAATTGTGTTGGAACTCACATCTTTTCTCTTGGGATGTGTGAGTACCCGTGAATTTCATACTGTCTCATTTATATTTAAAATTATAAAACTTTTTCTTCTTCTAATTGTGGTTTTTAATGTCTGTTGCATTAAATGTCTATAAAATGGTGGTAGGATGGAACCAAAGTCTAAAAAGAGAAAAAATAGCAATGCATTTTGAATAAATTAATATGAATTAAGTTAATAAATGGTTTAAAAAATATGTTCACTTCAATTCTTTTTCTGGTCTCCCTATCTTATACCCTTATTACAAAATGTGGATAAACGAATGGGTAGATTCCCAGGTAAGAGCACAATTCAATACAAATAGCTGGCATTGAATATTACTGTAGTAAATATTTTCTGTCTGTCAGCCAACATAGGGAAACCATTCCAAATATTCAACCTTATTTTGAATCCATATCATTAAGGACATGTATATTTCTCTTGCATTCCAATATTACAGTATTCTATGGTGAGTATCGACTTACCCTCAAGTTTTATAATATTAAAAGAATCTATTTTCAGACAGTCAACACAGCAATGTGGTCAATTAAATCCTTTCCAGTTAGTGTGACAAATTATTCGGGCAAATACTGTGTTTAGCGACTGAAAATTGATTCTTTCTTAGATAACAAAGGCGACACTCAGGATTTTTTTTTCTAAAACCTGGTCAAGTCTTAGTTGACTGAATAGAGAACGTCTCCCCTAGCTGTGAAAACTTTCTATTAAATTTTCATTAAAAGAATTCTTTTCAGTCAGTCAACATGATTCTGTCCAATTAGTTTGGGAGAGGAGCAACAATTAATATTTTATCACCCAAACATTAAAGAAATAGTTATTGTTGTTTTAAGAGGCGGAACTATGAGGTCATCTGCCCCCTTAAAGAAATATTACAAGAATTAAGTTATTTATTACTCAACACATTTTTGTAGGAAAAGTTTTTGTATATAAATTTTTAATCGCATCTGATATGCTACCTTATTGAAATATATGGGGGAATTAAATAACTGAACGGCTTGGGGCAACAAAGTGATATCCCTCATTTTATTAATTTTAAGCTAAAGCAAAAATAGCTTGCCAATAGCCTAGCACTACAATTATTTACATACAGTGCTGTGTTTTACCACTATGGGCAGCAGTAATATGAAAAAACTTCTTTGATTGGATTTTATGGAATTAATACATGTTAATTTTGTGGGTTATGTTGCCCCAAACAATTGGCTTGTTTGATAGTAGGGTATTTTATGATAATTGTTTTAAAGGGTGGAACAGCGAGGTCATCTACCCCACGTAACACGTAGGAGAATTAAATAACTGAAGGGCTAATTCAATATTTCTTTACAAATTTCGACGGATGTTTAAATAAGAAATCAGCCTAATTAAAGGAGTGGACTAGCCTACAATAAAATTGAATTTCAAAAGAAGAGTTATTCTTATCGTCAGGGTGTCTACCCCCTTATTATTCCCGTTTTCAACAGGGTCGCGGATGAGATACGATGAAAGTCTATGTGGCGGTTGGTTTATACCACCGGATGGACTTCCTGACGCCAACCTCATGAGAACTGAAATTAATGAAACTTGACTAGGAGATGGAAGATAGAGGTCGTGGCCTATTAGAAGGTAACTTACTGTCCCGGTATTTGCCTGGACCTGAATATTGGAAACCACTGAAAACCATTTACATGACGGCCGACGGTGGGATTTGAACTCACTACAGCTCTGTCGCATAAAAGTTATTATTTTCTATGTATTTATCATAGACCATAGACCAATAAGTATGGTAGTTTCAAAGGAACTCTGTGCATTGCTCAAAGTTCCCGCGTCAGCTTGTAGCAAAGCGTTCAGGCGGGCTCACACTTGCTAGCCTAGCAACAAGTCAGCAGGTACCTAGCAGGTTAGCAGATTGCTGAGCCCGCTGAACGCGCCCACTGTATAATTGAATGGCAAAATTCTAGAAGTCGTTAAAAGTTTCAAGTATTTGGG
The DNA here is from genome assembly GCA_946902985.2 of Meconema thalassinum. Classification (NCBI taxonomy): domain Eukaryota; kingdom Metazoa; phylum Arthropoda; class Insecta; order Orthoptera; family Tettigoniidae; genus Meconema; species Meconema thalassinum. The sequence goes on from OX336395.1 coordinate 201,655,505, forward strand.
AAGTGTGATCGCAGAAGATGGAAAGATAACTGAGGAAATTGGAAAGAGAATACAACAAGCGAACAGTTTTTACCAGAGTGTAAGGGGTATTGTGTGGAACCGAGATGTCCCAAAGAAATGTAAAAAAGTATTATATTCAACCTACTACAGACCCATACTAACATACGCAGCTGGAGCGTGGACTACTACAAAAAGAGAGGAGAGTAGAATACAAGCCGCAGAGATGAAATTCCTAAGAGGTATAGAGGGCAAGACCAGAAGAGATAGAGTTAGAAATGAAGAGATTAGAGAAAGGACAGGAATATTGAAGCTGCAGGACAGGATAGAAACAACAAAGTTAAAGTGGTATGGACATATGATGAGAATGGGAGAGGAGAGAGTACCAAAGAAAACTTTCTGTGAAAAGATGACAGGGAAGAGACCACGAGGAAGGCCCCGGAAGAGATGGGCAGATACAGTGTGGGAGTGTGTAGAAAAGAAGGGAGCAAAACCCGAAGATGTACTAAAATCAGGAGAGGAGTGGTGGAGAGACAGGCAACGATGGAGGTCCTTAATTCACAACCCGACCCAGGAAGCTGGAAACGGGAAATGAAGATGATGATGATTAACAACATTTGAACGGAAAAACTACACCATCACAGATGAACTAAGGTTAGCCAGGTCAGATAGAATGAAGAAATTTTGGGTGCAGAAGAAGCTGAAGCTGAATCGCTAATCTCCAAATACCGTTCATCATCATCATCATCATTTCCCCTTATCCAGCTCCTGCCGGGTCGGGGTATTTATGGCACTTCTCCACTTTCCTTCCACCATTCTTCTTCCACGATCTTGTCCCAGTCCAGATTTCTTTTTCTTACGCTGTTCTTCACTGAATCAATCCACCTTGTTCTAGGTCTTCCTCTTGCTCTCTTACCCTTGCACTTCGCCTCCAGCATCTGTCTTGGTATTCTATTTTCCTCCATCTTCTTTACATGTCCACACCACCTTAGTTTATTCTTCTCAATTCTCTCATTTAGTTTTCCCATTCCAACTTCCTTCCTAACAACTTCATTCCTCACTCTGTCTTTCCTTGTCTTTCTTTCTTTCTTACACTTTGATAGAATGCATTGCTCTGCTGTACCCTCCTGCCAATCTCCATGTCCAACCTACCAGTTTGCATCAATTCACTTCCTAGGTATTTGAACGTGTCCACAATTTCCAAACTCTGACTTCCAATTTTCACAGTGCCCTTTCCTTGTCTTTCCCCTCTTGTCATCACCATGGTCTTGCTTTTCTCTATACCGATTTTCAGGCCGTACTTCTGAATATATTCGTTCAGTCCATCTAGTTGTTTTTGCACTTCTTCGGTGTTCCTTCCCCTGACCACAATATCATCTGCAAATAACAGTAACTTCATTTCTTTATGTCCATATGCTTCCTTTGTTTCCTTTACAATTTCATCCATCACCATTATGAACAAGAGAGGTGAGAGCACACTCCCCTGTCTTAGTCCAGTCTTGTTCCTAAACCAATCTGTCTTTCCAACTGGGGTCAGTACCCTGCTAACACAGTTGTTGTACATTGCTTGCACCATTTCCAACATTTCTCTTCCCAGTCTCTTCTTAACCATGGTTTCCCATACCTTCTCTCTGGGGACACTATCATATGCCTTTTCTAGATCTATGAAAGTCATGATCAAATCCTCTCCATATTCCCAGTTCTTTTCCATCACCTGCCTCAAGCTAAAGATTGGGTCCACTGTGGATCTTCCACTCCTGAAGCCATACTGTTCCTCTTGCAACTCTCCTTCCACCTTTCTTCTCATTCTTCTTTCTAATATCCTTTCCAGTATTTTTACTATCTGTGATAAAAGGGTGATCCCTCTATAGTTATCACACACCTTCTTGTCCCCCTTCTTAAACACTGGTATTATTAGCCCTTTCTCCCAGTCTTCTGGTACACATTTCCGTTTCCACACACACTTTAGCAGTCGATACAACCATTGCATACCAACAGGTTCAGCAGCCTTTATCATTTCTACACTGATTTCATCCACCCCTGTTGCTTTTCCCATCTTCATTTTCTGTACTGCTAATTCCACCTCCAGCATTGTTATATCATCTTCTGTTATAGAGTCGTCAGGTTGTGTCACTTCCATCTCACCAGTACAATTGCTCACATTCAATAGCTTATCGAAATACTCCTTCCATCGTCCCTTTATCTCTTCTGGGTGTGTTAACAACTCTCCATCTTCCTTTTTCACCAGCTTTGTTCCAAATACCGTTGTTAGACTTAATTGTATTTGTATTGATTAAAGTGCTCCAAAGAGGGTGTAAAATATGGGTAAAAAAAGGGGGGAAAATGAATCATTTTGTTATCGTTTGAACTTGTCAGGCATTTTTCTCAAATGTTCTGTATTTGGAAATTTTGAGTTGGTAACCCTAGCTATATGAGGACCACTAATAATGATGATGTACTGACCTAGTTGCAAAGGAGCTCACCTCAGCGACTGGAGATCTTCTGGAGAGTGTATCAACTTGTCAAATAATTGTGATGGGAGACACACGAAGTAATAAATACCTAGTATTTATTCAGTGGAAAACAAAGACATTCTTTGCAAAAGAAATCTGTTGGTGGTAGACTGCCCCAATGATAAGTCAGAAATCGTAATTATTAATTAAAATAGGTAGGTGAAATATATTATTTAGTTCGTTCAATAATAATTGTCACTCCCCCTATAACTCCTGCAAAATAGCAGTTTGAAATGTGTGTCGATGTATGAGTGGAGATCGACTATAGCTCTCCATCTCCCCCAGATGCTGTTGCTGCTTCCCATAGATAGCGCAATGGAGTGGCAAATGTTCCAGCGTGCGAGTACGCTTATGGACATCGATGAATCTACATGGAAGCCGACAAACCTGGGCAAAGGTGGACAGTGTGGATTCTCTGGAGGGAAGGCGTGACTGCTTCAGACATCCACATGAGGTTAGCAGCCATATGTGGGGAGGTAGTGTAATGGTTAATTAATGCCCCATGTTGGTAGCGACAAATGTAATGGTTTGACTGACCCTAACTGTTGGGAGATAAATGTACTGTTTTCTACTAAGATATGTTGTTTTAATGGGCGCCAAGACCTCAACGCTATGTTGAAATCTAAATTTGTATTTAACAACATCTAGCTCTGGAAGAACACCTTCAAGAATCTTTACTCTCAGATCGTGGTATGATTGGATCATTAACCCAAAAACAATTGTATCAGGAGAAGGACTAGGTCTATATCTAATGCTACCTACTGAAAACAAAGATTGCATTGTAAAAGAAATGAATTTATTGTATAAAAAACAAGTATAGCAAAATTAATAATAATAATAATAAGTTTGAATTTAAATTGGAGCGTTGTGATTTGAATGTTACCGCTCGAAAATTACGTGAAAACGGAGTCGGATAAATTACTGATTTTACTCTTATTCCCAAGCTATGAATTTACTGAATTACTGAATATGAAACAAAGAAAGACGAGAGATTGCGTTGTTATGTGTCATTCGCGCTTACCACTGGAAATTGCTGAAGGATTTCCCTCGTACTGGATGTTGAAGTGAGCTTCCCATAGCCTCCTGGATGTCGTCATCTAATTCGTTGTTGATGATATATTTGTAGATCTGAAGATTTATGGTCCGTACATCGGAACCAACACGTACAACCACAATGGTTAAGTTTCACAAAGATAGTCGCTAACTCCACTGAATCTCGGAGCCACTCCTCGTGCAACCATACTGGTTAAATTTTATAACGATAGTCCTTGTTTCCACAGCGTGCCAACCATATATGCACCCGCCGCATCCCCACTCTTCAGCCGACTTCCAGCTTACGTGGTCTCCACTGATTGGCTGCTCCCCAAGCGCTACATCCCCACTCTGGCTCATTACACTCGGCGGGAGGGGGAAGTCGTTTTCCGTTCCATACATCCGCCTTTTCGTTAAGCTGCAACGCAGGATTGCGTCATGCTTCCCGACAAGATTAAGCCTGTATTTGAATTTCCAGTGACTCATGTCTCTCAATATACCCTAACTGACGAAACTCCGTTAAATTCCGTAATCATATAATTTTCTATGATATTGTCGTTTGTAATAATTTGCTTGATAGTGTTTTCTAAGACATAGAAAACCTATCTGTATGCTTATAATTTTATAAAATGCTCCGAAAAATACCTTAATAATAATTATAATAAATTAATAATAATAATAAATTATCATGAAAAATTCTCTTGGCTGAACAATTTGCCGCGTAAATAAATATAGAATGGCTTCCTACTGACTTATGCCAGTGGCATGAAAACCCCTCGAAAAACACGTTACAGTAGCACCAAGTCGCCAGACTATTGCCACTATTCGTGAACTAAGGTTTACTCTGCTGCCACATAACCTCCACATTCACCGGATCTGGCTCCTAGTGACTATGCCCTATTCGACACAATTAAAGAGTGCCTGCAGGGTTTGAAGTTTGCCACCAATGACAAACTCCATGCAGTTGTCCAACAGTGGCACCAGGATACCCCTAAAGAATGGTTCGCTACGCAAATACGGAAGCTGCCAGAACGATGGACAAAGTGCACAGACATTGGTGGAGAATACCTGTAATGTAATCTGAATGAGTTTGTTCAATAAATGGTTCCTGTGAATGAAATAAAATGTAGTGCCAATCATTTTTGAATGCCCCAAGTATTTCCATGACCATTTAATTACATACATCAAGGTAGGCACAAACTTAAATACACAAGGGATGTTAACCATGGTTTTCTACCTCCATAGCCACATTCACAATCATTCGTGCCACCCTCATATCAGTTACCTCTATCTTATGTATCAGATATCCTGAATCTACCCAGCTTTCACTTCCATACAGCAAGGTCGGTCTAAATACTGAGCGATGTGGGGAGAGCTTCGTCACTACACTAACTTCCTTCTTAGAACCGGCCCCATGGTGTTGGGGTAGCGCGCCTGCCTCTCACCTGGAGGCTCCAGGTTTGATTCCCGGCTCCGTCAGGGATTTTAGAAACTGACGTGAGGGCTGGAACGGAGTGTACTGTAATGTTGGTACTGCTTCTTATGTTATGTTGGCACGTCTTACAAATAAATCAGTTGAGTTACATCATCATCATCATCTTGTACAGTTTCCAGCCCCAGGCTGGGTCTGTTTGGAACATAAGCCTCGCCACTTAGTACTTTCTTCCCACCACCTCTCCGCTGTCACTCTGGTCCAGTCCTCGCCTCTCTTCTTGATACATTCCTCCACTCCTTTCAGCCATCTATCCCTTGGTCTTCCCCTTGGTCGTTTCTTCTGCATCTGCATCTCATGTATCCTCTTGGGAATCTTCTTCTCATCCATTCTCTTTAAGTGTCCATACCACCTCAGTCTTGATGTCTCAATCCTACCTTGCAAGGGCTCCTCTTTCACCATTTCCCTGACCTATTCATTCCTCACCCTGTCTCTTCTTGTTACTCCGATCCTACTTCGCAGGAACTTCATTTCATCTGCCTGTATTCTGCTTATGTCTCTTTTCTTCATTGTCCACGTTTCTGAAGCATAGGTCAGTATCGGGATATAGTAGCTTCTGTATAACACTTCCTTGCTTTTTTGTGGGACATCTTTATTCCACACTAAGCTCCTAATGCTTCTCAGAAATGCTTCTGCCTGTCTGCCACGTTCCGTAATCTCTTTGTCATTTCTCCCATTTTCCTCCACTATACTTCCCAAGTACTTGAGACTTTCCACCTTCTTCAGCTGTCCACCTCCAAGTGTTATCCCACTCATTGGTCTGTCCTTTTTCCTGGTCGTTAACAGGATCTCACATTTACTGATGTTGAACTTCCATCCGTACTCTCCCACTGTTTCTTCCCAAGCCTTCAGTTGCTCCTGAATTTCCTCCTCCTTGTTTCCCCAGACCATGAGATCATCTGCAAACACCATTGCTTTCATCTTATCTTCTCCTATCTTTCCTGCTATCCGTGTCATTACCTCGTCCATAACCACAATAAAGAGAAGGGGTGACAGCGCACTACCCTGTTTCAGGCCACTCATTTGTCTGAACCAGTCTGTTCTTTCCCCTCCAACTTTCACACAACTCACACTTCCACAATACATCTCCTTCACTCTGCCTACAGTTTCTTTTTCCACTCCCATGTTTTCCATTGCTTTCCAAACCTTCTCCCTACACACACTATCATAGGCCTTTTCGATGTCCAGGAAGGCCATCAACAGATCCTCTCCAAATTCGTAGTGGTGTTCCTGGAGCTGTCTCACTGAAAATATGAGATCTAATGTTGATCTCCCAGGTCTGAATCCATACTGCTCCTCTCTCAATTTTCTCTCCACTTTGGCTCATATTCTACTTTCTAATATATTTTCATATATCTTGGCACAGTGAGGTATGAGTGTGACTCCCCTGTAAATTCTGCACTCCTTTCTGCTTCCTTTCTTAAATATTGGGACAATTAATCCTTTCTTCCAATCTTCTGGGGTCTTTTTCTCCTTCCATATCACCCTCATCACACGGTACAGCCACTGTTTCCCAACCTCCCCTGCTGCCTTCACCATTTCAACACTCACTTCATCCACACCTGGTGCCCTTCCTCCTTTCATCTTGTCTATAGCCATTTCCAGTTCTCTCCAAGTCAGGTCCTTTTCCATTCCTGTCTTGTCTTCTCCATCTTCCAATACATTGTCTTCCTCCCTATGACCAATTGGATTCAGCAAATCCTCAAAGTACTCTTTCCACACTGTCTTGAGTGTCTCTTTGTTGTGTACCTCATTTCCGTTTTTGTCCATCATTACCACATCCTCTCGCAGACCTCTTCTCTTACTTTTGACCATCCCATAAAGTACTTTCTTATTTCCTCTGCTGTCTTCCTCCATCATCTCTGTCCACTTTACCATCCACTTCTTCCTCTCCTCTGCGACAATCTTGTTTGCTTCTTTCTTCTTTATCTTATAATCTTCCCTTGTCAGATCAGTTCTTTCCTGGAACCACACTCTGAAAGCCTTGTTCTTCCTTCCCACAGCTTCTTTTACTCTCTCATTCCACCATGGTGTCTCTTTACACTGCTTTCTGTTGCTTGTTCTTCCACATACTGCCACTGCAGCTTCCACCATTGTGTTTTTGAATTGCTTCCATTCCTCTTCCCCTGTTTTAGGATTGTCTGTTGGCATCCTTTCCCTTATTATCTTCTGGAATTCTTCCTTGACTTCCTTTTCCTTGAGTTTCCATACTTTGATTCTCCTTTCCTGGTACTCTGTCCACTTGCTATCCTTAACAACACCCAGGTTCATTACAAGTATTCTGTGGTCGCTATCTAAGGCCTCTGATGGTATTACCTTTATATCTCTGACACTTCTCTTCATTTCCCAGTCGTACAGCATGTAATCTACCAAAGATTTCTTTGTTAAATCACTGCTGTACCACGTTATCTTGTGGCTTTCTTTCTTCCGGAACCAGGAGTTGCCTACCACTAAACTGTTTCTCTTGCAAAAATCCAGCAACTTTCTCCCTTCTTCATTCCTGCTACCCCATCCTTCTGCTCCCAATACATTTTCATATCCTTGCCTTTCACTTCCTACATGTGCATTCAAATCTCCCATGACAATGATGCTCTGCCCATTCAACTGCTGTTGTAGCTCCTCCTCAAAGTCTTCCTTCTCTTCAGCTGTACATCCAACTTGAGGGGCATATACCTGGGCTATCTCCAGGCTTCTTCCCTTTACAGTTACTCTGATCTTCATGATCCTGTCACTTATTCCCTTTACTTCTTCCTTCATTCCATCTCTCACAACTACTCCTACTCCGCTGCTCCTTCCTTCACTGTTCCCACTCCAGTACAACCGGTACCCTTTCCTCAGTTCTCTGCGACCTCCTTTCCATCTTGTTTCTGCCAAGCCCAGTACATCCAGTTTTCTTCTCTCCATCACATCAACAATCTCCTCCACTTTTCCTGTCAGTGTCTGTATGTTTAATGTCCCAACTCGTAGTTGAGTTACAAATGGACTAGAATGAAAGAGTCATTACACTGGCGACGAGTGGAAAACGGATTTAATAAAAAGAACCTTCAGAGTGCTGTGGTTAAAAACGTGAGATAAGTGAAAAGGACAAATAAATAGTGATTATTTGGAAATTACAGTTAAATGGAGTCAATTAAATACGATGGACCTTGATTTAGAAGGATTTGAAACGGACGAGTGCATTGTTGAAAGCCGCGATCAGCTCACGGGAGCACCAGCACTTCAAAATATAATAAAGGAACTTGAGGAGGACATTCAAAATATGGCCCAACCATATATTCCTTATTGGAAACTTGGACGTTTTCAATCCAAAGGTTGAGAACATAGAAGACTTTTACAGCAGATTCGAGGACTAGTGCTTAATGAATAAACATGCGTTGGGTCCGGACGCACCGGCAACTGAACGAAACGATTCTCCCGCGGATGGATCAAACGCAGTGAGAAAAAAATTGTTTTTTCTTAATCATTTAAATCGCGAAGTACGGGCAACTCTAAATCGTTTGTGCAGACCTGTGGAACCCAGAAATCTTACCCTTGTGGACCTTCAGAAAAGATTAAAAGAACATTTTAATCCTGCCGGTTTGGCGCTCGGTGAGACAGTGCGGTTTCAACGTATGACACAACTGCCATCTCAGACAGTTGCGGAATTTGTGCTTAAACTTAATGACGCAGCTCAGACGTGTGATTTTGGGAACAATATGGACTCTCGTCTACGAGATCAGTTCATGTTTGGTCTCACATCAGACAAAACTAGTGATCGATTATATCAAGAGCCAAATCTTACTTATGATAGAGCGGTGGAGGTGGCTAAACAAATGGAGAAGCGGCAAACACAGTCACAACAGATGGCTACAGAACGGGAAGGATATCAGGTCAGTAAAATTCAGCATGGGCCTGTAGGCCTATACAGTGAAAATCGCGGAGGTAGCCGTTTCACCAATAATAGCGGGACGCGAGGACGGGCTTGGGAACGAGGCACTATCACAGGACGCGGAGCTTTTGGTCTACAGTTTCAATCTCCGGCGCCAAACACAGGAAAGGAAATCCAGGGAAATTCCGAACGAGTACATGCAGTACCTCGAGGTCAACACTTAGGACAGAGACAACCTAGCAAGGCGTCACAAGGATGCTGGAGATGTGGATCGTCAAAGTGTCACCCAGATAATTGCTGGTCCAAAAGTGTAAATTGTTTTGCGTGTGGAAAAATAGGTCATACGGCTCGTTATCATAGAGAGCAAATTAAATCAGTTGTCAGTGACGAAGGGCAACAAGAGGAGTGTAGTGAACAATGGTGGTATGCTCCGTATTGTAGGGAATCAGCTGAAGCTATTGTTAACGGTGACGGACGATCGGAACATACGTATGATGGGCCCAAACAGGAGCAATGTGAGGAAAGTATTCTGGACTATGACGTGAGTAGTGATTATGATCAATTGGTCATAAACAGGGTAAATAATGGGGATGTAATAGAAGAGTCATGAGAGTGGGAACTATCATTTAATGAGAAGAAAGAAGCAAGGGAAATATGTAGGCTAGTAGATGAGGACATGTGTGTAGCAGAAGAAGGAATAGGATTTAAACAAAACGACACTGAGGATAGTAATAAAAACAGAAATAATCAGGTAATTCGAGATACTGGGAATTATGTGAACGGAGTGGAGGTAAACCTTGTTACACATAATAATGAACCATTGTTAGTGAAAGCCAATATTGATGGTGTAAAGGTATTAATGGAAATTGATATGGGCTCAGGATACAGTTTAATTCATGTAAAGCAGTTGCAAGAATTGTTTCCACATTTAAGTATTAGTGGATGTGATGCTAAACTTAAAACAGTAGATGGTAGCCCGATAAAGTGGAAGGAACAGTAACAGTTAAGGTTAGTGACAATGTAGGAGATAAACATGACCTGAAGTTGGTAGTATGTGACACACCTCAGTTGTTTTTGCCTTTGATTGGTAGGGATTGGTTGGAAGAAATAGTAGTAAATTGGAGGGATGTAGGAGAAAGACTGGGAGAAGTCAAAAAGAAAATAAATGGGAGAGTTAAGGTGATCAAAGAATCAGAGTATTGTCCTGAAATTAAAGCATTAATTGCCAAGTATCCTGAAATATTTTCAACTGATCGTACTAAGATAATAAAAGGGTTTAAAGCAAAATTAATGCTCAAAGACGATGCCGTCCCAGTACGTTGTAAAGCCTATGATATACCTTATTATGCAAGACAAAAAGTGACATATCAGTTGAGACAGATGATTGATGATGGTAGAATGGTGCCTGTCAAATTTTCAGAATGGGCATCACCATTATTTCCTGTGCTGAAACCAGATGGTAGTTACCGACTATGCGTAGACTATAAGAGAACTGTCAATGTAAATATCAAAATTGATCATTATCCATTGCCAAACGCAGATAATGTATTTGCTAGTTTAGCAGGAAATAATATATATTGTGTGTTAGATCTCAGTGAAGCATATTTGCAGCTAGAATTAGCTGTCGAGTCACAGGAATGTCTTACTGTAAGCACACATTTAGGATTCTTGAGACCAACGCGCCTCATGTTTTGTGTGGCTCCCGCACCTGCCGCCTTTCAGGAATTCATGGATGTGTTATTGTGTGACATGGAGGGAGTGACATGCTATATTGATGATGTTCTCATTGGGGCAGTAGATTTTAAGTCTTTACTCTGTAAAGACGAAGTGGGAAGGAAAGAGACCGAGGGGAAGACCGAGAGACAGGTGGCTGAAGGGGGTGGAAGAAAGCGTGAAGAAGAGAGGAGAAGACTGGACAAGGGTGGAGGCTGAGAGATGGTGGGAAGACAGAAGACGTTGGAGAGGCTTGTGTTCCAAACAGACCCGGCCAGTGGCTGGAAACTGTGCAAGATGATGATGATGACTCTGTAAACTGGAGAAAGTGTTAAGACGCTTTCAAGAACACAATGTTAGGGTAAACTTAAAGAAATGTTTGTTCATGAAAGAAAGAGTAGAATATTTAGGACACGTTATTACGAGTCAAGGAATTGAAACTACTCCCAAGAGAGTAAAGCCAATCGTAGAAGCTAGAATTCCCACAAATGTACAAGAGCTGAGGTCATGGTTGGGCATGATAAATTTTTATAGGAAATTTTTGCCAAATCTTAGCACCTTGCTGCAGCCCTTAAATGAATTACTAAAAAAGACAGTCAAGTGGTCTTGGTCTGATGAGTGTAATACTAGTTTTGAAAATAGTAAACAGCTGCTGATAGGGAGTAATGCACTCATGCATTTCGATCCTTGTAAACAATTGGTACTCTGTTGTGATGCGTCACAATATGGACTAGGCTGTGTCCTAGCTCATAGTTTCTTTTATTTTAATACTGAAGTGTATCTGATATTGCTTGACAGTCATAGTAAATGGCTGGAAATAGGGGATGTTGGGGGTACCTCCTCCACAGCTGTAATTGACAGATTGAAAGCATGCTTTGCCACGTTCGGACTTCCTGCTCAAATAGTGACCGACAATGGTCCCCCCTTTGATTCCTTCAATTTCTTATAATTTTGTACAGACATAATAGCCCAAGGGCTTTTAACACTGTACCCACTTCAGGGATATCTTCCTTTCTCCTATGTACACGAACTTGCTCCCCTATCTGAAATGTAATTACATTTGGCACATAAGACTGTTTAGCAGCTGGTTTCAGCTTGCTGAGAGGTGTTCGTACCGGAAAGGTAAAGATCATTTCTGCTGGAGAGATATTAGTTACCGTGCTTGGTGTTTTTCGGTACTGGAAAAGGAAATTATAAACTTTATGCTTAATTGACATAATAGCTTCTAAAAGCCCACCTTATCATCCTCAAGCAAATGGCCTTGCAGAAAGGGGAGTGCGAACAGCAAAGACTGGTCTTAAGAAAATGCTAATGTCGGAGTCAAAATTGTCAATTAAGCATAAAGTTTATAATTTCCTTTTCCAGTACCGAAATACACCAAGCATGCGGTAAGTAATATCTCTCCAGCAGAAATGATCTTTACCTTTCCGGTACGAACACCTCTCAGCAAGCTGAAACCAGCTGCTAAACAGTCTTATGTGCCAAATGTAATTACATTTCAGATAGGGGAGCAAGTTCGTGTACGTAGGAGAAAGGAAGATATCCCTGAAGTGGGTACAGTGTTAATAGCCCTTGGGCGAGGTACATACTCGGTAGATTTAAAAGGTAAACAATCCTTATGGCATATAAATCAAATGAATATGTATTATTCTAAGCCAAATACCCAAGTTGGGGAGCAAAGGTCTAATCAAGATGTTTCAAACACAGACAAACTAGTTGTGCCCCATAACCAGACAACCATGTTAGCGAAACAGGCAACTCCGCTAGCAATAAACCTAGAAGCTGAAACTATACCTCAACCTAACCCTGAGGTAGCACCTGTATCAGAATCATCCAGTCAGGACATGAAATCAACAATTATCGTTCCCCCTGCTGGAACCCAAGTGCGCAGATCTGAGCGCATCAGTCGACCTCCAGTTAGACTGAATTTAAAGATTTTTAACGAGTAGATATTGTCATCGAAGGGAGGAAAGAGTGTAATGTAATAGGTATTATGTGTGTATACATGATATGTGTAAATTGTAAGTGTTATGTATTAAGTATTATGTGTGTATATATGATATGTGTAAATTGTAATGTTGGTACTGTTTCTTATGTTATGTTGGCAGGTCTTACAAATAAATCAGTTGAGTTACAAATGGACTAGAATGAAGGAGTCATTACATGTACTAAGCCCCGTGAGGACAATTGAGTAGCTGTCTGACAGTGAGGCAGCGCCCCGGTCACGAAAACCGAGATTAATGGCAGAGGGGACCCGATGCTCTGACCATGCATTACCCAAATATCTGCAGGCCAAATGACTGGGCAGCGGTCGCTTGGTAGGCCTATGCCCTTAGTGGGCTGTAGTGCTGTATTCTTGTAGAATACTGTAGATTGCAACTGATAACTCAGTGCATTGGCTTTTCCACACCTATTTCCTTCCCCATACTACCATCCTGAGAGAACACACAGCTCCCGGCTGCATGAACCTGAGAGAGATGTGGATCACGGACGACGATGAGACACGTAGGGGATTCCCTGTCCGTGCATAGTAACAGAATCAAATACATTGATCGATGACTCACTCATTCGCAACGGCCCTATGTTAGCAGTATTGGAATAGACAGGAATTTCAGATCACACGGTGGGCTGCTGACAGTTCCTTCTCTTCCCGCCTAGCACGTCACCTCGCCCCTCAAGTCACAGAGCTTGGACTCGAGCAGTACTGTACTTTGAATGTTATTGATGCGAGCTGAAGAGTTGACTAGCGGGACGGGAGGTGGGACAGGGAAGCAGCTTTCTCACTCAAGCCTGTCACTCAAGTACCTACAGAAGCTTATGGACGGAAGCGATGGGGTAGAGGTGAGAGGCAGGTTTTGGCCCCATTCCTCACGTAACACTTCTCTCTAGCTCCCATCAATACACCTTCTCCAATTTAGTTCCTCCTACCTGACAATCAATTTTCTTGCGTTTATTGCCTACCGACATAACCTTCGTCTTTGAAATTCTGATCTTCATACCACACTCCCAACATTTCTGTTCAGGTTCTAACATGTTGGCTTGCAAGCTTTAAAAAACGTCTGCTATTACAACCAAGAACATCTATCAATAATATCTTGTAAGAAATATACCTAATCTCTGATTTTGTCACTAAGAAAAGTAAATGGAGGTGGATAGGTCATACCTGGAGGAAGCCAGCAGGATCCGTAGAACGAACGAACAGCACCAGAATGGAACCCACAAGGGGCACGAAAAAGAGGTCGTCCTAGAAAGACCTGGAAGAGGACTACCGAAGAAGAGGCACTAGAAGTGGGGAAAAGTTGGGAAGAAGTTAAAGCACAATGCAGATGTTTCACGGATGCCCTCTGTTCTGGACGGAACAAGAGGAACTAAGTTAAGTCTGATTTTGTTGCATACCGTAGTCCTGACCCTTTCCAATATTTTGAAAGAAGTTAGCACCTCTGCAAAAGCCCAATGTTATGTTGTTATTTATTTTGAGGAACTTGGACATCGTGGTCATTTAGCCCCGTGTACTTGGGTTTGAGTATAGAATTTGTCTGATAGCTGTCTTATTGTGGTGTCTGTAATAGTGTGTATTTGTAATTCAGGGGAGGATTGGGAAGGAGGTGGCCGTGGCCTTAAGTTAGAAACCATCTCGGCATTTACCTGCAGTAGAAATGGAGAACCACAGAGTGTCTACCAAAACCAACTAACAATTTCCCTGACAATTCACTGATTTTTCCAGGATAAATCTGAAAATTCCCTGAGCAACAGTAGCGGCCATAATAAATATATAAAACAGAGTTTGTACTACTGTAAAGAGCATATTCAAAAGTGCTTGAACAATAAAGAGTAGCATGACAAAGTTGAAAAAAGAAAAAAACAGAAAAATATATTTTCCTATATTTTGCCAATTTCTAAATTTGTCAACCAGAAAAACTATTGTACTTGCGAGTATTGAAAGTAGCTCATCAATAGTAATGCTCTCAAAAATCATACAGTTACACATTTATATACAAATACACAGTGTATACATGTAATTTGTGTGCTCTATCTTGCAAGAAATGAGAGCTTACTGATTTAACGTTAGTACGAACATACATCTACAACAATCATCACTAGAATATACTTTTCCCCCATCAACATTTAAATGCTTAATTTCCAATTATTCAAGGCTGGACCTTGTATAACTAAAATTCCCTGACTGTCATTAAAATACCCTGATAATAATTCCCTGAGTTTTCCAGGATTTAAAAATTCCCTGAGTATTCCCTGTTTTCCAGAGTAGTAGACACTTACAGGATGGCCGAGGTGGGAATCGAACCCACATCTTCTCACGAGGCTGAGTGTACCCCGTTCCATTCCTTAGACCAGAATTAAATTTCTTTGCAGAGCTGGGAATGGAACTCCGGGTGTGGAGCAGATACGGTTGCCTCACAAGACAAGACTCCAGATAAGACAGTGTTTTGGAATGTTAGGAGTCCGCCTCATTGCGTAGTGGTTAGCTTTCTTGGCTGCCACCACGCAGGCCTGGGTTCGATTCCCGGCTCTGCCAAGAAATTTCATTCAGGTCTGAAGGCTGGAATGGGGTACATTCAGCCTCATGAGGCAAAACTGAGAAGAGGTGGGTTTGATTCCCACCTCAGTCATCCTGGAAGTGGTTTTCTGTGGTTTCCCACTTCTACTCCAGGCGAATGCCAGGATGGTTCCTAACTTAAGGCCATTGCCGCTTCCTACCAAAATCCAGTGGCGTACCAATGGGGGGTTTAAGGGTTCAACCCTCCCCCAGAGACATTTCCTTACTTGAATCTTTATATTGTCCCATCTATCACCCGTTTTACGCTACCGCTAGTGAGGCGTCTTAACACCTGTATATATTTTAAAAGTGATCATGTTTGGCACTTGATTAATGACCTGCACTCTACACACAGCAAGACGTCAGCTTCAGAATCGGAGCTAGCCATGGATCAGTTTTGCTGTTGAAGTGTGCGATCGGTAACTTTCTTCACTTGGCTTCCAGTTGCTTTAATTGAATGTCCGTTTCATTAAAGATAATTCAGTACATGAGGAGTTTCAGCAATTTATTCCAATTAATGATACAGAATGATAAAGTCATCATGATAGGCAGATTTTGAGAGTCAATGGCACTAGGAATCGGAGAGCAAACCATTATTTTTCTCTTACATAATATCAATATTTTAAGCAACCACGTAACTATGATCATGATGATACTACTGCATCATTTCAGTTTTAAAATTTAGTTACCGTTTTCCATTTTTTTTTCATTTTATTATTATGTCGAAAAAATAATGAGGCCTAAATTAGTTTTCATGCAAAGAGAATGGTTATTTAGTTATTGATTTTTATAAATATTAATGAAAATATCATTTTAATTATGATGTTGGCTGTCGTTTTAAGGGGCGGAACAGCAAGGTCATCTGCGCCTTTAATAATGTACACAATTACCGTATTATAATAATGAACCCCCTCCGCCACCAAAAGGAAATCCTGCGTACACCACTGCCCAAATCCTACCTCAATTACAAATACACACACTAACAGAGGTTATCAGACAAATTCTACTCACACCCAAACACATGGGACTAAATGACCATGATGTCGCAATGCCCCTAACAGGAATGGAAGCAAGCTTGTAGTTCAATGTGACCGTTAATCTCGCAATCATGAGCCACGGAACCTCCTTTTTACATGGAATCCGAACCACAGGACATGGCATTTCACTTCGAAACACTCACAAGCATTGACTGGGAATCGAACCTGGTCCGCCTTGGTGAGAGGCAAACAACTTGACCGCTGCACCATCACAGGAATGGTAGGGATGGATTGAGAGAATACATAGATACAACTTCTACCATTGATCGAGCCATTTTATTTTATATATAACAACATACAGATGAACACTTACATTGACTTCTTTTGGTATGCTTTTCCATTAAGTTTTTTTTTTTTTGGCACCATAAAATCTTAATTCTACAGAAACAGTACTTTTAAAAATAAAAACATATCTTAATACAAATTGTTTATTTTTTCTTTCTTTTAAAATTCGATTTGCAGTTTGTGAATACATTTGCACACAGGGGAAAACATTTCATATAATATATATACTTTTTTTTTTTTTTTTGTACATGAAGTTCAGATATTTGTATTTTTCTTTTCTCAAAATTTTGTTAATATGTATATATACAGGTTGATGCTTTATACAAAGTAAAGCACACAGGGTTGCCAGATGTCCAGGATTTTACGGGACAGTCTTGTTTTTGTGCTGAATGTCCCGCGTCCCAGACAGGGACGATTATTGTCCCGTATTTCCGAGCATTTTGAAACTTGAAAGAAATGCGTCTGTGTTTACACCTCTTGGTATACTATTTCCTTCAAAGAGTTCTCTTTGGGTTTTTCTGTCTGAAGTTTCCATTGCAAAGAGTACTTACTCTGGTATATCCGTTCGTAAAGACTGAAGAGACTCTCTTATTTAATGTTTTTTTTTAAATCTCTGTGAATTTATCTTCAGTAATTATTAGTATTGTTTAATCTGCCTTGTCAATACTAAAAATATGATGTTCATTAATATTTTAACGAACATGTTTCGATATTCAATGATGCCTTCTTCAGCATAAAATAAAATACAATGTGATAAAAGTAAAATATGTTTTGAGAATGTAATACCAATAGCAAGAAAGAAGAATACGGAAATTAAAAAAACAAAAACAAAACAACAACAACATACATATCGGAGGTGGGATTCGAACTCCTTCGACGATGCATAATGTAATTCATAGTGTGCAGCTCTACCGCTTGAGCTACCAAACCAATGAAAAGGGAAAGCAATATTAAGCTACATAAACAACATACACATTGAACTGTTAGTTAAAGTTTCATTACATTTCCCTTCTTTTATAATTCTATTCCAGTATATATACAGTATATCGTGGAAACATCATAGAAAATATTCCCCTCCTTTATAATTCCCATGAATAACTATCGCATTAAAAGCGGTGGTCTTCTATCCGCCATGTGTTTCATGAAGTCGATCTGTTCAGCCGTTCTCTCAATCTTGCGGTAACAAAAATCACCCTAGTGTTTTAAAATTCCTAATCTGCTTCCTTGAAATTTCAAGACAATAGACTTAAAATCTATTCAAAGTAATGAGAAATATGCTGAATGATGTAGTATCAACAAGGAAAGTAAATGTTAGTTTCAGTAAGTATATTACTGGTAAAGGTATTTATTATTTAACAATAATCTGCCCTGTGATGTCAATATAACTTCTGTAAAAACATTCTTAGGCCTGTTCTTACAATCTCCGGTTAAATCTTTACTAGCACTTTTACGGCAAGTTTACTGGAACTTGATTCTTACAATACCCGGTTAGCGACAAACTGACAGTAAAATAAGCCTTAACCGGCAGTGAACTTGACTGGAGGATTCTCCTCCCGTAAACTGCCTTACTGCCAGATTTTCTATTATAATCTCAATGCCAGCTGCTTACATACATCGTCAATATGCCTAGAATTATCTGTAATTTCATGGGTTTCATAAATGCTGATGCTGTTCAAAGAAGGAGACGAAAAGTATATAAGAATCGAAGTTATTATTACGAGCAGTTAGATGATCAAGACTTTTTTAGACGATTCCGTTGGACGAAGCTTTTCCTCTTGAGGCCTTTATTTGTCTCATTTGGAGACAATATTGTCCTTCCATATCTAATATTTCTCTTTTTAATCGTAACTTAACAAACAGATTGTGCCAAGAACACAGATCAAGATCAAGGAACATAAAATATATATTTATGATTTGCTCCCTGACGATCCACTCATGCCAACTATTGAGAGGTATCAAGAAATCTGCAAATCGAACGAGAAATATGTACCAACTGTTGAAAATTATGCGCAGATCTGCTAACCTACTGTAAACATTAACCGGAACATGGTAAGAAGGATCGAATGTTTACCGGGACTTTATTCCGACCGTAAAGCCAACTGTCAGTTAGAGTTTACTGTCACTTTACTGGAGATTGTAAGAACGGGCCTTAAAGGAAGTTCACTAGTTGTCGATTATGTCACGCGCCAACACCCCTGTCCCTTATTTTGTTTTCAGGAATCTGGCAACCCTGAGCACACTTACAAAATAATAGACAAGTTTATCAAGTCACTGCATGAAAACAGTTCTCCATGATAACATTTTACCACTTTATATATATTTGCTGAAGGACTATAGTCCTGTTTCTTCTCATGTTAGATATTATGCTTAGTATTGATGTAGCATCTCCACTTTTCAACATTCATTACACTGACCTGCAATATTTAAATAAGGTTGAAGAGGTAAATTAACCTAATTCAGGTGATACAATCTTTTAAGACTTTTGCAGTGTGAACTGTACGGTGACAAGGAGGGGAGACAGCCCCGTTATAAAATCAAGGTCACTGTATTATATAAATGAGAAGAGTTGCCATGGCCACAATCTTTATGAATAAAAACAGGTTGACGGCTGATTGGAAATAGAAGACTACAGTGATGTTGTGCCAGGTCATAATTTTTTTCTTAGTAGAGGCGTTGGTGCGCTTCATAAAAAGGGAGGTAGCGAGCAATTCGCTAGTCCTGGGGGGGGGGTCCGGGCGGGGATACGAAGAGCCCGCTGATGAGCCAGCTTGGTGTCCTAGGCGAAACCCCACACAAGACACGGCACAAACCTAGAAAAATTGCTGATATATTTCAATGGTTAATCTAACAGATCAGTTGCGTCCGACGGTGTTATTACTTAGGTTGCGCTTAATGGAGGGTTAATTGAACTTTTCGCTGAAGAAGGTTTCATCGTCAAGCTGAAACATGTAGTTGTTTCTCAATTTGTATTGATTGGTGTAATAATATGCTTTATCACGGCTACAAATCAGCTTATAGCAAGCCAAACACTCAACACATGTAACGTAGGTTGGAGCTTAGTGTGTTGAATTTTAATATGGAAACCCCCACATGCACAAGTCTTCTGCAATATTGAAATAAAGTTCCAGCCTTATTAACCCGGCATTAGTTGCAGCTGATCTCACAGATTGGAAAGGAACATTTTTATTCATTGCTTCGTGAAGAGTGGCAGGCCTGTCTCTACCCCTGCGCAATCTTCCTTGCTTGGTGGTTGGAACCAGTCATTGTGATGCTAATCCCCCCGCCTGTCAATAGGAGGCTATTACGTGTAGCAGGGACGTAAAATATGGTGTCCACAGAATTTTCAATGTCAATTTTCCTGACTTTTCCTGACCCATTTTTCAACTAAATTCCTGACTCGCAAAGTCATTGTAACATCGGAAAAAAGGTTTGTTGAGAATATAATAGTCTATCTTTTATTTGCAGCTTCCACCATACCCATAGCTGCCCAACGAGCTCACCTCTTTGTTCATTTAAAATACAAAATAAAGTAAATTCTAATGCAATAATACATAAATCAAAAATGAACACAACATTTACTTGCAATATTTTGTGCCAAAAAAGTGCACAAAAAATAGATAAAAGAGGTTTTTACTATGATGTACTGTAAAAATAGAAACTTAACCATAATGTCCAGTTTTTACCTTCAGAGATTAGTTGAACTAGTAACATCAAAATATGGCTGGTTAATATAAAATTCTTGACTTTCTAATACTTTTCACCATTATTTCCTGACTCACGCCATTTGTTCACACATTTTCCTGACTTTTCCTTACCAAAAACAAAATTCCTGACTTTTCCTGCCTGTGGACACCATGTAAAAGATGGGGAGCGCAGTGGTTTAGGTGCAAGACAACATTTTTAAGTACCCTTAAAAAAATAAAAGTAAGATAACCCAAAACTATTCTATAAATGATTTAATACTAAGTTAGGCGGAAAATAGAAAAAGTCACCTTGCCTTGCTTAGTCGTAATTTCTCTCCAGTCATCTGTCTCTCCACTTGTTTCGGCATTCTTTCATCGTTCATCCTTTTCACGTATCCAATCTATTCTGCTCCAGCTTATCTTTCAGCTTCTGTACATTCACTTCCTTTCGAATGTCTTCATTCCTCTCTCTCTCCTAGTCTTCTGTACCATACTTCTCAGGTACCGTATGTCTTTATCCCAAATTAAACCCCAAACCTGATGATAGAAAACACTCCCACTCTTGTTGATCTCCATATCCAATCTTGCATTTTCCATCAATTCACTTCCCAAATATTTGAAGTGCTCTACTACTTCCAGATCTACAACTCCTATTTTAACAATCTCTTTTCCTTCTTTCTTTCCTCTTGTCATTACCATTGTCACATCATTGTATCTAAATGTTAGATTATTTCATCATGATTTCCTTGCAGAATAAAAACATACACCATTTAGTTATAAAACGATTATATAGTTAAAATATCATGGTTAGTGCAGTTTAGTCTTTGTTATTTGTTATCGATCTTTCCTTGTCGCTTACCTGTGTATTCCAAGTGATTTAAAAAGTGTGGGTTTTAAGGAAGTCGTAACACAACACATGTAGTGGAATTATAAATGTGGAATCAATTCCAGTCATCTGGGAGGGAGAACAACTGACTTCTTTCATATAGGAGAAGAATAGATGATGAGGGACATTCTTACACATGAATTGTAAATTGCAGTCTTTCCTGTTCCTTTTGCTGTTGGAATCTGTGAACACAAATTACAAAGTTGATTAGATGTTTATGCTTGCCAGATGGGGCTTGTACACAGTGGCGTATGCAGGATTTCCTTCTGTGTGGGGGGGTTCATTAATATAGTAGGGTAATTAAGCACATTATTAAAGGGACAGATGACCTTGCTGTTCTGCCCCTTAAAACAACAGTTATCATCATAATTATATTGACATTTCGATTAATATTCATAAAAAACAATAATTAAATAACCGTTCTCTATGCATGAAAATTATTTTAGGCCTTATTATTTTTTCGACACAATGAAAAAAAAAAAAGAATGAAAAATATGGAAAACAGTAACTAAATATTAAATGTGAAACGATGCACTGGTATCATCATGATCATAGTTACGTGGTTGCTTATAATATTGATATTAGGTGAGAGAAAGATAATGTTTTGCTCTCCATGTTCCCACTGCCATTAATATTGACTCTCAAAATCTGCCATCTTGATGACTTTATCTGTATCATTAATTGGAATAAATTGCAGAAACTAATCATGTACTGAATTATCTTTAATGCAACGGACACACGATTAAAGCAACCCGAAGCGACGTGAAAAAGGTTACCGATCGCACACTTTAACAGTAGAACTGATCCATGGCTAGCTCCAACGCTGAAGGAGTCGTCTCGCTGGGAGTAGAGTGCAGGACATTATTACCAAGTGAGGAACGTGATCACATTTAAAGAAGTAAGTAAAGAAGTAAGGAGTAAGAAGCCTCAATAGCGGTAGTATAAAACAGGTTATAGATGGGACAATATAAAGATTCAAGTAAAGAAATGTCTCTGGGGGGGGGGAGGTTTAAACCCCGAAACCCCCCCCGTCGGTACGCCACTGCTTGTACGTAGTGATCTTTGGTTCAGTGAGACCCCAAGCAATATAGCTTAATTATTAATGAAAAAGTACACTGCCAGCCAAAAAAAGTGTAACACTTCGACATTTTCAAGTAATGAACACAACATTTACTTGCATTATTTTGAAACTTAAATGCAAGAAGATAAACAGTAACTTCATTTTAGGGATAAGAAAATTATAAAGCATTTTTACTTCCAATTTTTGAAAAGAAATAATATGCAGCTAGTATTTGTGTACATACGAGGTGGTACCCAAATTATCCGAGAATTTGATTGTACTGGTCAAACAGGTAGCAGGACGACATTCCACCACTAGGTGACTCGAGGTACATGTCTTAGGTACTGCGGTACAAAGTTGTGTCATCTTTGGTGCAGGCAGTTGTGAGTTGTAGTGGTGCGTGTCAGGACATGTCTCAGTGCTTCTGCGAATTGTCAAATGGATAACATGAAGGAGCAAAGGATTTGCAACAAATTCTGTTTCAAGTTGAAGAAAACTGCAGCTGAAACCCACCGCATGGTTACAGAGGCATTTAGTGATAGTGCACTGAGTCAAGCAAGAAAATTTGAGTGGTTCAAGCACTTCAAGGCCGACATTCTGTGGGAGATGACAAACATTCTGTCGACCGTCAACATGCACAACTCCGGATCATGAAAGCGAGTGACGTGATTCACGATGACAGAACGCAGACAATTCACGATGTTTGTAACAGACTTGGGCTGTCATACGGTACATGTCTGCAAAGTTTTGAGACGACTGAGGGAAAAACGACCATAGTTGTGGAAAAGGAAAGACTGGTTGGTGTGCCA
Organism: Meconema thalassinum; assembly: GCA_946902985.2. Taxonomy (NCBI): domain Eukaryota; kingdom Metazoa; phylum Arthropoda; class Insecta; order Orthoptera; family Tettigoniidae; genus Meconema; species Meconema thalassinum. The sequence continues at coordinate 201,678,435 of OX336395.1, forward strand.
TGACAATGCACCCACTCACATGTCACTCGCTGTGACGGAATTCCTGGCCAAAAACAACATGCAACGGTCTCCCACACTACCTACTCACCCATGCAAATTCTGCCTGTTTCTGAAGATGAAAATAGTGTTGAAAGGGCGATGTTTTGACTCCATTGAAGACATCCAAGTGGGTGGCTTTGGTGGCGTAGTTGGTATCATGCTGAGCTTCTATGCCCAAGGTTGCGAGATCAAACCCGGCCGAAGTCATCGGATTTTTTAAGAGCGTTAAAAATCCCTCAGTATGCCTTCCTTCGGATGGGAAGAAAAGCCGGCGGGTCCATGTAATAGATTTATGGCATGATAAAGAACCTTCCACTAATTACACTTGTCATCATCATCATCATCATCATCTTGCACAGTTTCCAGCCACTGGCTGGGTCTGTTTGGAACACAAGCCTCTCCAACGTCTTCTGTCTTCCCACCATCTCTCAGCCTCCAGCCTTGTCCAGTCTTCTCCTCTCTTCTTCACGCTTTCTTCCACCCCCTTCAGCCACCTGTCTCTCGGTCTCTTTCCTTCCCACTTCGTCTCGTGTATCCTCCTGGGTATCCTCTTCTCCTCCATTCGTTTTACATGTACATACAATCTAAGTCTAGATTTCTCTATACCATCCTCACTTGTGTGAGGCTAAATTATAGGTTATATTTGACTAACGCTCTTAGGTTCCAACATTCCTCAGAAGCCGACTGCAGTGGCATCTAGTAACCAAGTTCAGAACCAGTTGGTCGTTGACAGTGGCGTTTGGTAGCAAAAGTTGTAACTACTTGAAAATCGAATGTCTGCAGTTGTTACTTGAATTAAAAACAGATAACACACATTAATACAGCCATCACAATTAACACCGGTTATCAGGCAGATTCTATACACACCCAAAGTACACGGGGCTACATGACCGCATTGTCGTAGCCCCTAAACTGAGGAACCAACCGACATCCAAGTGGAATCGCAACGGGCCGTGAACACCCTTCACCCTGCGGACTTCGAGAAGTGTTTCCAAAAATGGGAACAAGGCTGGGATTGTTGCATGCATGCCCGAGGTGACTACTTTGAAGGTGACAGAGGACATTAGGATATACTGTAAGTATAGTTTTCTGATTTTTACAATGAATTTCTCGGAGTTTTGGGTAGCACCTTGTACAGTACTACTACTGAAACTACTCCATGGCTTATACCCCCAATCACAAAGACTGCCTAAATAACTATACAGTGGTTTCTATCAGCCATCAAGTATAGAACAGATTAAGTTAATCCATAAGGGTCTCAATCAATAGTCTCACCTCGCCAGCAGTTTGTCGAGCTGACTTGCATCACGATCACATTCGGCCTCGCTCAGTTCGCGACTGTCGGAAAATCCTGAAGGAGGTTGAAGGTGGTAGCTCGAGAAACTGGCGTCGTCTTCTGCTGAACTTGATTCCGAGCTATGGCAGGAAAGGAGTTTCGCACTGGAAACCATCAGCATAAGAAACAGAGGAATAAAGACATTTGATTTGTCATGTTTACAGCATAAAGTTATCAGAAAACTACCATAACAAGAAGTTCCGTGATGAACTAAAGAGCCTACTTTTCATGTCAATGATTAATCTACAGTATATGAACCTATCTAGAATAATGACGAAATTAAGTTGGTAATATCGAAATGTGTAAATTAGTTCGAAATATTCCTGGTATAATGTAGTCTACTGTCATCGCGGCAGGAGATGGCAGTTGAACACGCTGTGACGGGGTGCGGGGGGTCTCGCAGTACGCATGCGTGGTCCACCTATTCCAGATCTAAATATATCGGCTCCCTGCATGCCAATCGTTGTCATCGCAGCACACAACACGCAGCCAGAGAGAAGAAGGAATGTGCTGAGTGAGTGAAGCAAGTAATGACTAACTTAATGTTTTTGGAATGCGCAATAAGCAGTGAGCGGGAACACATCTGCAGTTCAAACCCAACTGCCAACTCCTGGCGCGATATCAGTAATTGAGCACTACAGTTGGCAGCCATGGTGACTGAATATATTCTTAGTTCCATATCTTAAGGTACAGAATACAAAATTTGGTTGAAGTCCAATGGACGTTACATGCAGTTAGACATTGGATCTATCAGCACGCGTAAAAGCATGTTGGCAACAATGTGATGCGTGTGCTGGTTAGAAATAATCGGAAATATTATGATATCTTGTTGTGCCAATTTTGGATGAAATCCATTTGTTAGTATTGAAATTACATGTATTTTAAAATTGGACCTATCAGCAAGCATAGAATCATGTTGGCAGCACTGACTTATATTAATTACTCCAAATTAATCTAGAGTGTCAGGTGCTATACGTGTGCAAAGTATAGAGCTGTTGGCTTGCATACTTTCTGATATATTGATATTAGGGTAACAAATTAGAGGTAGCATTTATTAACAGTTGGCATCCCTGATTGCTCTTAAGAATACTTACAGTCATATCTGTTATGTTACACATAGCACATACGAAATTTGGTTGAAATCCAACTGATAGTATAGAAGTTACATGTATTTAAAAATTGGTCCTATCAGCAGACTTAGAATCATGTTGGTAGAACTGAAGTATATAAGTTACTCCAAATTAATCTAAAATGTCAGGTACTATACGTTTGCATAGTTTAAAGCTGTCGGCTTGCATACTTTCAGATATATTGGTATTTGGATGAAGAAAATAGAGAGAGCAATTATTAACAGTTGATAGCCCTGGTGGCTCTTAAGAATACACTCAGTCATATCTGCTTATGTGCACATATTACATACAAAATTTGGTTGAAATCCAATTAATAGTGTAGAAGTTATATGCATTTAAAAATTGGACCTATCAGATGGCTTAAAATTATTTTGGCAACACTGTCATGTATGGCCTCCTGGAAATTAAACTGAAATAGCATTATCTACATGTGTGCCAATTTTGGAATAGCTCCCATGCATATCTTCCATGATATCCAACATGGAGCTCAAATTTCTAGTGTGTTTTTCAACAGTTGGTAGCACTGACATCATTTTCAAATATGGGCTTGAGATATTCCGGTATACATCTTTAATACTATATTTGGTTTTGATTGCTGCAGCCGTTTAGGAGTTGATAGGGGGGACACACACACAGCCAGACAGACAGAAGGACAGACAGACACACATTTTCCCGGATCGATCTCATAAGTCTACTTTTTCCTCCTTTTTGCAAAATGTGAAAAGTAGGCTAAAAACTGAGTTGAGTTGTTGGTTGTAGCATGGGTGATAAAACGTGAAATCATTTGTTTCTACTAAATGTATGTGATATTCTACGGATTCATCAATCCATTTTAACAAATATGATCAAATGTCCCGGCTAGCTCAGACAAATTGCCAGCGTTTCACCCCAGTGTACCAATGGGCTCTTCAATTGGTTATGGTACACCTCACCAAGATGCGTGGCTAGCGCATACCGAGAGGGCCATTGCGAGACACCCAATACATGTGTACCCACGTCACGAGCAATGCCAATGCACTATGGGAGACAAACTCCCTTCCCAAAGCAATAAAACCTTACCTTGGTATCGATATGGAGTCGACATTGCTCGTGAGGTGGGTATACACGTATCGGGTGTCTTGTACTAACCACCAACTGAAGAGCCCATTGGTACACTGGGGCGAAACACTGGCAATTTGTTTGAGCTAGCCGGGACATTTTATCATATTTCTTAAAATATATTAGCTCAAACAGGCAATTTACAACATATTTTCATTCGAGAACATTCAACTCTTCATGAATCCAGCCGCTGGATCTCCGGCCCTGACGTTTGGGAGTGGTGGGAGAAGGGATTAATGTAGCCAACCTACAACAGTAAGAAGCTGTTAATAGATCCTTGAAATTTGCCATGATTGTAATTCTTCTCTAACATCTTAACTATGTAACGTGAAAATCTAACAATCCGTTTCCCATTTCATGCATTATTTTGTTAATTCGACGGTTTACGGTTCATCATCATCTTGTCTTTGCAGCCATTTCTTACGGTCTTCATCAGTTCTCTTCATATTGACATGCGAGTCACATTACATTTCCTTGACAATGTTCTTGAGATACAATTGTCTTGGTCGTCCCCTTGGTTTTTTCCCCAACATTTTTCCTTCAAAGTTTACCTGGAGGAGAGTGTCATGTCTGAGTATGTGTCCCATGAATATTGATTTCCTTTTCTTGTGTTCAGCAGGCATCGATTCACCTGAATTTGGTTCAGAACAATCTCATTTGTCTTTCTTTCCATCCAGCTTGTTCGGGTCATTCGTCTCCAAAACCACATTTCAGCTGCCTCAAGTTTTGATTCTTCTCTTTTCCCAAGTGTCCATGTTTCACAACCATAGGTCAACACACTCCAAACAAAGGTCTTGAGAAATGACTTCCTTATCTTCAAGTAGAGGTGCTCATTGAGCAGTAAATTCTTCTTATTTTGAAAGGCTTTCTTTGCCATCACTATTCTTTTCTTAATTTCTGAGATTAATCTGTTGTCATAATTAATCACACTTCCCAAATAACAAAATTCTGCTACTTGTTCAATGGCACTATCATTTAACATTATATTAGATAAAATTGGTTGTTTCTTTTTTATCAACCACCATTAATTTTGTCTTCCGAGAATTAACTCTTAGCCCGAATTTTCCTAAGGATTTCTGAAAAACATTTAACTTTTAACATTCTATTCATTTCACATGCAGAGTTTGCTAAAAGTGCAATATCATCATCATCATCAATTTCCGTTTTCCAGCCCGGGCCGAGTCAGAGCAAATATGACACCCCTCCACTCTGTCTGTCAACCATACTTCCTCAACCACTGAACTCCATTCCAGGATCCATAAATTTGCATTTGTTTTTTGGCACAGGCTAGACTAAAAAATGGCTTTTCACCGATGTCTCAGTCTCACTCATGGCTGTGATTATATGGAAGCTGTTGAGGTACGGGTGGTGCTTAGTAATGACATTCTGGGCACAGTCAGTGCCTGTGGGTGTGAAAGGTTCTACTCATAGGGTTAGCACAGCTGTACTGACTCAGTGAGGAAAGCAATGGCAAACTACCTCACTCCTCACCTTGCCTAGTATGCCTCATTATAGTTGTGCCGTTATTACGTCACTTTTACCCTTACTGCTCTGTTTAGTCGATGGTCTCTAGGACTCTGCCTGTAGTGGAGATATCAGTTCTCTGTTTTGCCGCTAGAGAGCTACACCACGGTAAGAAGTTGATTGTAACCTTGGGTCTGCTATATGTATCTTTTGCGCATGACCAGTCTTCCTGATATTTTGAAGTCAATTGCTTTTTTGTTTTTCTTGGATGTTCTGTTGTGTTTCTTAACTATGCACGACAGTCAGCTGGGATGTGAACAGAAAAAGATCGACGGAGCCATTGCTAAGTTCTGTCTTCTTATGAAGTTATTCGAGTAATATAAAGATTTTAATGGCTATTCCTTTCTACGTACGACAGTCAGCTGGGATGTTAATAAAGAAGGATCGACGGAGCCATTGCTAAGTTCTGTCTTCTTATGAAGTTATTCTGGAAATTAAAAGATTTTAATGGTGGGTTGGTTTGGCTATACGCTTTATATGTATGACAACGTGTGTGAGCTATGAAAATACGATGTGAAGTTCTTAAAGGGTTTGAAAGTACCGTAGTTCATACAGTTGATGAAAACTTCTAAAATTGGAAAAGTAGGCTATTCCTTCGATGATAACGAGGCCTATATGATTGATAGTTGGTAACTGTCGTGAAATGTATGCTGGACTACATAAGTCTTTCTCCGTGCGAAGGCAAGTACTGGGAACGTGAACTATTTCCACATCTTCTAGTTTTGTTAAATATAATCTCGTTGTTAATGTTATTGTAAATGTAATGTTTAGAAATGCCAATAGATGTTGTTCATTTAAGGAACGCAAGTGTATCATTTCTATGTCTAAGCTTAGTACTGTGGTCACGGAATATTATTCTGGGTATGTTTTTCTTTTGGGCCTGGTCATTCCAATTAAGGGGGTAACTCCTGCGTGTCAACTGGTAGCAGAGCGTGGTTTAGATTATTTACCACATCTATATTTAATTGAGATTAACTTGCTGGTTATAGACATGGAAATGATTAGATATTGAATGAAATTACGTAAAGTGTTTATGATATTTTTATATAATCTCTAATTATTGTATTTTTTTGTTTCATGTTATTTTACACCAAAACCAAATGGATAATCGAGCTATGCCCGCCATTTCATACTTGAATAAAAGTGAGGTGGCCTATGAGATATTGATTAGAAATGGATCTCCATCCTATCATCGTGAATTAGATGTCATTGCTTTAAGGAAACTAAAAGGTGTGCCTATTGTCATTCCCTCTCATGACAATATCTGTTGGGATGTAGGTAAGTCTGACATTGTACCCTCTGTTTCTTGCTTATTGGATTCGTTAGGTGGTTTGAATTGTGTTGGAAATCAGTCCGCTTCGCAATTGAATCGTATTAAGTACAGATCCATTCATTGGATTAATAGATTGCACGACTTGATTGAAGTTTGGTCACGAAGTGATAAGATATTTTCTGAAGAGTTATCTAGATTGCGAGCTAAACTTGTTGAGTATTATGACCAAATCTTTGCTGAGGTTTCTGAAGGTGAGAGTAATGATTCTATTGTGTGTGCGAATAGTGGTATTAATAATTGTGATGAAGCGTGTGAAAATAGTGATGGTCTTAATATTATCGAGAATTTAGAACGTGTGTCATTGAGTGAAAATGAAAACATGGTAGATAATTTTGAAAATAGGAATACTTCTGATGTTAATAGTCTGGTAGGGTCGTCAATCAGTTTATCCAGGGGTAGGTCGTGTACAATTAGGCCTGATGTGAACAAGCAAAGCAATTTCATAGAAAAATGTATCTCGGTAAATACTTCTGTACCAAATGTTTCTGCGATTAGGACTCCACTTAATCTGAATTATAGCTGTTCTGGTGTTAGCAAGTCTGTGCAGACTGGGAGGAGCCTATTAGATAAAAGTGAAGCGATTGATTGTGATATTTTCAATCCTCTATTGAGAAATTGTGCTTGGTCTCAGAGTAACGTACCGATGAATGCCATGCCTGACAATGGTGTTAGGTTCCAAAATATTCCCAACCCTGTGAATTTAATTCTAAAAGACTTCCATGTGTGCGATGGCACTGATAGTGACCTATTGGTAAAATTTTTAAAGAAGGTGATAGAATTAAGAGATGCTGCGGTCATGTATGGGTTATCCGAGTTGCAAATATTTAGGATCGTATACCCATGTACGAATGGTTTACTTCGAGACAAGTTACTAGAGTGCATGTCTGCTAATTATTCTTTGGAATATTTTCAATCTGAAGTTTTAAATTATTTTATTTCCCCTCGTCTGTTGTCTGATTTACAAAGGGATTATTTGTTTCGAGTACAACGCATGGACGAAACATTAAGTAATTATTTTATGGACATCAGATGGTATGCTAGGTTATTTGCTGTTGGGTTGTCTGAACAACAAATCGTTACTTCAATGGTGGAGGGAATTAATCCTAATTATAGATTATCGTTAGCTATGAATACCAAACCCAAAAGCTATAAAGAGTTCAACGATATTATCTTCGAAGCAGAGAAAGTTAATAAAGCTAATTTAAGGCGCATGGATGGTCCAGGGAGGTTATGTTCTACTGGTTTTCCCCCTTCTGGAGATATTGTTGATACTAATTATTTTCAGAAGAGTGAAGAGAGGCAGCATGCTGACAGATATAACCAGCCTGACCAGAGTAGAAATATTTTTTTTAGTAATGATTTTCAGCATAGCAGCAGAGAACTAGTACCAGTTCGTGTAGGTGCGGAGACTCCTCAGGGGCATAACTTCAAGAGACCCGATAGTGGTAGCAACAAAGGTAGGAGATGTGATCGTTGTGGGTCATATGCCCATATTAGTCGTTGGTGTGATGTTAAATATAACAATAAATCTTTATCGTATGTAAACAAGACGTCATCAGATGATAAAATTTGGTATTCTAATGTGTCAAAAAAGAAATGTAAACGTTCACGTGACAGTAATTTTTGTCGGGGTCTGGTCAAAAGTAAAAAGATGTGTAACCGTATCACTGATGTTGCTCATGGAATTTCTCCATTTATTGTCATTGACATTAATAACGAGCCAGTTTCTGCACTTATTGACTCTGGGAGCGTGAGTTCATTTTTAAGCTTAGAATGGTTTAATAATATGAAATCTGTATGTAAATTTGGAAAACTGATTGCCGAGAATAATGATGTGAGATCCGCAAATTCTTCTTCTCTGGATATTAAAGGGTACATAACAGTTAAGATCAGGATATTAAGTTTCACGTGGAAATTTAGGTTATGGGTCGTACATCGTCTGTCTTGTGATGTCATCCTTGGTGCTGACTTTTTGGCACATGTTGGGTTACTGATTGATCTGAGGGATCAAACATGTCAATTTAAGTTCAAGCCACATTTAAGGTTAACATTTAATAATTATACTTGTGGTGTTGGTATTAATGCTGCTCAGAGTGGTGACAAACCTAATGATATTGAAGATTTGGAGCTGGGACATCTAAGGGAGGATCAAGCTAATAGTATTCGTAAACTATGCTCTGAGTTTACTGATGTTTTAACCGACAGGTTAGGTGTAACGAATATTTTGGAATATGAGATTGAGTTATCCGATTCAGTGCCTGTTAGGTCTTCTCCTTACCGTCTGGCTCCACCGAAGATGAAGGTTTTGAAAGGTATCATCGATGAGATGATTGATGAGGGAGTAATTAGGAAATCTACTTCTTCCTATTCATCTCCCATTTTCTTAGTGCCCAAACCTAATGGAGAATTTAGACCTGTGGTTGACTACCGTGCCTTAAATAAGAAGGTGATTCTCCAACAGATTCCTTTGCCGGATTTACAGTCCTGTTTTGGGTGGTTTCAGGGAGCAAAGATATATTCCGTTCTGGACCTAAACAAAGCATATATGCAAATTCCGTTGAGTGAGAAATCCAAAGCAGTGACTGCGTTCACCACGGATTGGAATTTGTATGAATTCGAACGTTTGCCCTTCGGGTTATCGACAGGTGCCGCTGTATTGAGTCGTTTACTGGACAATATTTTTGATGGGATAAAATTTAAGTCAGTCTACCACTATCTTGATGATGTGGTGATATTCAGTAAGTCTTTTGAAGAACATGTTGAACATGTTAGAGAAGTTCTTAAAAGACTTAAAGAAGCGGGATTGACAGTAAAGTTATCTAAAGTGTCCTTCGCAAAACCCCAAATTTCGTTCTTGGGTCACATTGTGTCGTCATCTGGTGTTTCAGTTGATCAGACTCGTACTCAATCCATTCGCGATTTCAAATCACCTAGAAATGTGAAAGAAGTTGCACGTTTCGTAGGGATGATCAATTATTTCCGTAAGTTCGTTCCTAATTTTGCGCACAGGGCAGCTCCGTTAAATATGTTAAGGAAGAAAGGTACGGAGTTCGTTTGGGGTCCCTCGCAAGAATCAGCTTTTGAAGATTTAAAGATGGCTCTTATTAACGCACCTATACTAGCGATTCCCGACTTCTCAAAGCCCTTTATCATTCAGACTGATGCCTCCAACAGGGCAGTGGGAGCAGTTCTGTTACAGCAACATGAGGATGATAGATTGCCCATCGCCTATGCCTCACGTACTTTGTCTGATGCAGAGTTAAAATATTCAGTCTATGAATTAGAAGGATTGGCAGTTATGTTCGCCCTAGAAAAATTTAAGTTGTATGTAGAACACGTTGAGTTTGAGCTTGAAACTGACAACCAAGCGTTGAGTTGGGTTTTAGGTAGACCAAGGAAAACAGGAAGAATTGCTCGCTGGGCAACGAGGATTCTGTCCTTCAAGTTCAGGGTGAAGCATATAAAGGGCACTGAGAATGTGATTGCAGACTGTTTGAGTCGGATGTACGGAGAATTGTCTGATGATATTGATAATAAGGAAAATGTATGTAATAATGTTTTGATCAACGAGTCTTGTAATGCTATACTTTCTAATTATCCGTTGTTGTTCCGTGATGTATCGGGGTACCAAAGGGAAGATCCTGTGTTGTCAGAAATTATTCAGAAGCTTGAGAGGGGAGAATCGGTCAAACCGTATTTCCTGAAAGGAAACTTACTTTGTTGTTCAGCACGTAGTGATAAGTTGGCCAAAATCGTATTGCCTGTTGTATTAATACCTGAAGTGTTTAGGTACTTTCATGAGTCACCTATCGGTGCACATTTAGGTGTGTTCAAAACTAGATTAAGGATAAGGGAAAATTTCATTTGGAAGGGAATGGATAAGGAAATCAAACGTATGGTAAACCATTGTCAAACTTGTAAACTGGCTAAACCGGCTACCAACACTAAGGTGGGAATGTTGTCATCGGAAGTGGCTACTAGGCCAATGCAGAGGTTGTTTCTAGACTTTATTGGCCCTTTTCCGGTGTCTAAGTGGGGAAACAAGTTTGCTTTGGTATGTACGGATGGGTTCTCAAGATTTAATTGGATATTTCCAACTAGGGCTGCTACAACGCAAGTTGTTATCCGATGTCTTGAAAAAATATTTGCCTCGTTTGGCCCGTGCCAGTTTCTGATCACTGATAACGCTCAATGTTTCAAGTCTAGTGTGTTGAGAAATTTCTTATTTGAATTGTCAATTTCTCAAATTACATCTTCACCGTATTACCCTAAAGGTTCGTACGCTGAGCGTGTCAATAGAAATTTAAAAGCTGCGTTAATTGCCTTTCATCACAGTGATCATAGTAAATGGGACTCCTGTATACCTTGGATAACCTTTTCTTTTAATACCGCTGTCCATGAATCCCATAAAACCACTCCATTTTCATTAATGTTTTCTTTCACTCCTAACACACCTTTATCTAATATTTGGTCGATTAATCAGTTGTTACCTGAACAGTATACCTTTAGTCATATCAAGAGTATTTGGAAAAAGGCTAAGGAGAACATGAAGGTGGCTCATGATAGATTAGAAAAAAGGTATAATCTAGGTCGTAAACCTGTTGATATTAAAGTTGGAGATAAGGTTTTTGTGAAGAATTTTTCTTTGAAGGAGGTTGGACCAAAAGAGTCGGGAAAACTAAGAGAGAGGTTTCGTGGCTCTTTTAAGGTTGTTAGTTTCTTGACTCCCGTTACTCTTCTGGTCAGTGATACTGTTAAAAAGAGAATTTTCAGGGTGCATCTGTCACATGTGAAGAAAGGTGCTAACGATATGAAATAGGGTATGTAAACGTGTTTCTTCAAAATTGTGTACGGCAATTGATTATTCCTCTAGTATGTATGTTTTGTGTGTGCTATTGGTACGTTTTTTGTCTGCTCGTGTGATTTTTCCAAATTGTATTAAGACAGACAAAATCATTTTCTTGTGTGCATGGTATGGGTATTTTGTTATGTGAGTACAATTTTCTAAATTGTATTAGACAGACAAAATCATTTTCTTGTGTGCATGGTATGGGTATTTTGTTATGTGAGTACAATTTTCTAAATTGTACTAGACAGGCAAGATCATTTTCTCGTGTGTATGGTATGTGTGGACGTTGAGTGATCGTGTATATTTAGCTTTGTTTTGGTAATTGGGTGGTTTATTGTTGCTTTGATGGTAAAATAAGTTGTTTTATTATATTTAATGGTTTTAAGGTATTTTAATATAAAACAGAATATATAAATTGGGATCTCGTTAGGATATCATTGGGCATCTTACGATCCTAATATTATCAAGGAATGGGACTTGATTGGGTGATATAAGGTGTTCAAAAATGTGATGGTAGGTATTTACAAAACAATTCCATTTGAGTCTCCAAGTAAGTGTCTAGAGTGCACTTTTAATCGCTTGTTGATTTCGGAATGTAAAGACTTACAGGTGAGTTGAGGTCATAAGAAGTATGTCGAAAGGTAATTGTTGTTGTTGGTCGAAGATAAGGTTAATTTTGATGATGGGTCGGCATATTAATAGTGTTTCAGGGTAATTTTATTTTGTGTATGTCGGTGTTCTAATGTGATCCTATTTATATTTTTGGTAGAGTTTTGGGATATTTGTGGGTGGTAACTTGTTGTATGTAAGATGTGATTTTTTGAGGTTATGTATGTAGGAATGTAAGCTTTCTATTGTGATTTTGTTTGTCTGTACGTGTGGTCTGGTTATTAATTTATTGTAGAGTCTTTTGGTTGATCTTGGGATTTGCTCGAGATCTTTCATCGTTTTTTTTTTGGATTTGCTAATTTTTCGTTATGTATGTAATTTCCTAAATTTGTGCAGATCTTTAATATGGACACAACCTTTGTTTATCGTGTGGATGTATGTTTGAGTGTGAGAAGTTAGCTTTGCATATTAATTTGGGTGGGATGTTTCTTTTCTTGTTATGGTGTCAAATAAGGTTAGGTTTCTAGCAATTTTTTTTGGGTTAACTTATTATTTTAATTTATTGCCGAAAGTATAATCTAGTACTTGTTAAAATACCTTTCAATGAGGTAAGTATTAGTTTAAGTGAATTACTTTACGATCCTTGACATTTTCTGTATGGGATCTGGTTTAGGTGAAAGAAAGTAATTATTAGTTGTAAGTTTAGTGTTTGTTAATATTAAAGGGTAATGTATTTGTGTCATTGTGTTTGAATAGGCTTTTTAACGAGAACTTGGTTATATTCTGATATTTTCTGGGTAATTTGTGGGTGGTAATTTGTAATTTTGTTGATTGTGTGAAATGGAGGTTATGTGAGTGGTGTTATGAAAGGGTTGTGTGTTTATTTTGTTGGTTTGTGCGTGTCGTCTGATTCTGCTATATTTTCTTTTTTGGGATTTTGTTCGTTGTTTGGTCGAATTTTATGGGCGATTCTTCTTTTGTTTTTTTCCTCTGGTTGGTGTTTGTCTGGTCAGGGTTTCTATGAGTGGAAACAGATGGGCGATGAAGGATTTAACCTGCATTTAGTTAGTTCTGTGAATTTTTATTATTTTCTTTGGCAAGCAAGCTCATTTTCATTTGGGTCTATATCTGTGTAGGTGGAAAGTATTTGTTTTCTGTAAATAAGAGAGTTCATTTTATTTGGAAATAATGTAGGTATTATGGAAATGATTATTTTGGTTGTTAACGATGATAAATATTTATTACATTTGAGTATATGACATAAAAAAAAAAAAAAGATTGTAAAACTTAAAACCTTGATTGTAAAAGATGTGGAAATTTTTCTTTTTATTTGAATTCGATTTTGTCGAAACTCTTGCCAGATTTAATTGAAAGTTTATATTTTATGCTATTTCGAAAATCATTTTATTGTGTGTTAGTTGTAAGATCTTCATTACATGGTACTGTCCCAAGCGAAATTGATTTCAGCCCTATTTATTTGGAGATTGCTTCTGCGGAGAAGATTCTTTGGTGTATTATGTGAGGCAATCCAGAGTCCGGATGACTAAGCTGTCGCCGAGGGATCTGTACGAAAGGAAAACTACCTTCGTCTACGTTTGAAGTCTTCGTAGATACAAAATTATTTTGTATTTGTACGAGAAAACCTGTATTTGTAATTTTGTACCATTGTAAGACGCGTGATAGTACTAGCAAACGTTCTTGACATGATGTCAAAACCTGGAAACGACATGCTAGTGTGATTTGAAATTGGTGGAAGAATGTGAAAAGACCTTATTTGGCATGAAGAGTTCATATTCTAATATGTTGTGATAAAAAAAAACTTTATTTTACATGAAGGTTTGCATGTCAGCATGATGTAACAATTCTATTTTCATTGACGTGGTTGTTGAACCAACGTCAAGCTTGTAGTGGGGGAGATTTGTGCCGTTATTACGTCACTTTTACCCTTACTGCTCTGTTTAGTCGATGGTCTCTAGGACTCTGCCTGCAGTGGAGATATCAGTTCTCTGTTTTGCCGCTAGAGAGCTGCACCACGGTAAGAAGTTGATTGTAACCTTGGGTCTGCTATATGTATCTTTTGCGCATGACCAGTCTTCCTGATATTTTGAAGTCAATTGCTTTTTTGTTTTTCTTGGATGTTCTGTTGTGTTTCTTAACTATGCACGACAGTCAGCTGGGATGTGAACAGAAAAAGATCGACGGAGCCATTGCTAAGTTCTGTCTTCTTATGAAGTTATTCGAGTAATATAAAGATTTTAATGGCTATTCCTTTCTACGTACGACAGTCAGCTGGGATGTTAATAAAGAAGGATCGACGGAGCCATTGCTAAGTTCTGTCTTCTTATGAAGTTATTCTGGAAATTAAAAGATTTTAATGGTGGGTTGGTTAGGCTATACGCTTTATATGTATGACAACGTGTGTGAGCTATGAAAATACGACGTGAAGTTCTTAAAGGGTTTGAAGGTACCATAGTTCATACAGCTGATGAAAACTTCTAAAATTGGAAAAGTAGGCTATTCCTTCGATGATAACGAGGCCTATATGATTGATAGTTGGTAACTGTCGTGAAATGTATGCTGGACTACATAAGTCTTTCTCCGTGCGAAGGCAAGTACTGGGAACGTGAACTATTTCCACATCTTCTAGTTTTGTTAAATATAATCTTGTTGTTAATGTTATTGTAAATGTAATGTTTAGAAATGCCAATAGATGTTGTTCATTTAAGGAACGCAAGTGTATCATTTCTATGTCTAAGCTTAGTACTGTGGTCACGGAATATTATTCTGGGTATGTTTTTCTTTTGGGCCTGGTCATTCCAATTAAGGGGGTAACTCCTGCGTGTCAATAGTGCTGCTTTAGTTTTTTTTTGTGGATATCTACTGCCCTAATCTGTGACGGTACATTTTGAGGATCCAATCAGCCTCTGGGTTGACTACCTATCAGACAGTGGTGATTGACGCTTCAATTTGTTTTCTTAGTGTGATTATGTGATTAGTATTGATTCAGTAATCAACAGGTTAAAAGTTACTTTAGGCGTTCAATTTTTCAATCTATCTTTATGGTGCACCATATAAGATTTAGTGATAAGGGACGTTTTAGAGTTACGCTAAACAATTATCTTGTGTCGTATTCATTCATATCGGCTGATGAAGGGGCCAAAACTAATAATTAGGCCTTTAACATGTCCCATTAATGACCACACAGTGATCATATTTAATAAAAAGTATTGATCAGGCGTAACTTTTAACCTGTTTATACTAAGAATTAGTTTGTCAATACAGAACCAGAATGAACGTTTTAAGTTCTAATATTATTGATTGGTCAGGTTAGTGTGGATTGTGAACTTAGCGAAGCAGGGTCCGTTCCCGCACAGCTGCCGACACCACTCCAGTGCAGGCAGTGATTTAATAGATTTAATAGTCTAAGTGTAACAGATCTGATGACGATTGCTTAACGATCAAAACTGGTCATCCAAGTGTATTTATTAATCTTATGTAAATTGTTCCATTTTTGAAAGCATTTGGTTTAATCCACTACTGGCTTGCTGGGCCTATCGTAGCTTCACCAGAGCCCCGTTAGCCGTCACTTTTCAGGGTTCCTGTAGGACCTTCACAGCTACCGTAACGGTCCCGGGGCACACGAAGTCCCCACTGTACTTCGCCCCTACAGGCAATCCCCTACTTTGTGCCGTTGCCCGTCTCCCACGACGTGGACGAGGGGTTGGACTTATGGGAGGCGGAAGGATCCTACGGATTATGTTAGAATGGTGAACAAAAGGGGACAAGAGATAGAAAATAGGGAAGAACTGAAGAAAATGTGGAAAGAATATTTTGAAGAACTTCTGAACCCAAATGGAAAAGATGGTGAGGAGGAAGAAATCGGGGAAGAGGAAGATGAACTGCAAACAGAAAAGGACTTAACATGGAAAGAAGTGGAAGATGCAGTGAACAAGATGAAAGGAGGGAAGGCACCGGGTGTGGATGAGTTGAGTGTGGAGATGGTGAGAGCAGCAGGAGAGGTGGGGATACAGTGGCTGTACCGAGTGATGAGGACAGCATGGAAGGAAAGGAAGACCCCAGAGGACTGGAAAAAAGGAATCATTGTCCCGATCTTCAAGAAAGGTAGTAGAACAGATTGCAGAAACTATCGGGGAATAACACTGATGAGTCATTGTGCAAAGATCTTCGAGAAAGTTTTGGAAAAGAGAATTAGGACAAGGATAGAAGGAGGGATGAGGGAAGAACAACATGGCTTCAGAGCAGGAAGGTCCACAGTGGATTTGATTTTTGCTGTAAGGCAGTTACAAGAACAGCACTATGAATATGGAACAGATCTACTGATGGCCTTCCTGGACATTGAGAAAGCATATGACAGTGTATGCAGAAACAAAGTATGGAAGTCCCTGGAGGATAGAGGAGTAGAGAAATGGACTATAAAGAGGATAAAGGAGATGTACAAGGGAAGCGTGAGCTGTGTGAAAGTGGGAGGAGAGAGATCTGACTGGTTGGAACAAAGAAACGGCCTGAAACAAGGAAGTGCACTGTCACCGTTACTTTTCATTGTGGTGATGGATGACATAATGACCCGAGTGGCACAAGTAATTGGGGACGGAAAGATGAAAGCAATGGTGTTTGCAGATGATTTGATGATTTGGGGAAACAAGGAGGAGGAGGTACAGGAACAGTTGGACGTGTGGGAAGGAGTAATACAAGGATATGGGATGAAATTTGGCATAAATAAGAGTGAGATGGTGATCACAACAAGGAAGAAGGAAAGAACCACAACGGGAATAACAATTGGTGGGGAACAGCTGAAGAAAGTGGAGAGTTTTAAGTATCTGGGAAGCCTGATACAAGATAATGGAAGAAACGATAGAGAAATAAATGAGCGGGGGAGGCAGGCAGAAGCATTTCGGAGGAGTGTGAGAAGCATGTTATGGAGCAAGGATGTCCCTCAGAACAGCAAAAAGATCATATATCGGACGTACTATGTCCCTATCCTGACGTATGCCTCGGAGACCTGGGTTATGAAAGGAAGGGAGAGGAGCAAAATACAGGCCAGTGAGATGAGGTTCTTGAGAAGCAGTATTGGAGCTACAAAGATGGACAGAATAAGAAATGAGAGGACCAGAGAATTAATGAAGGAGGAACCATTACAGGATGGTATAGAGAAATCTAGACTTAGATGGTATGGACATGTAAAACGAATGGAGGAGAAGAGGATACCCAGGAGAGTACATGAGACGAAGTGGGAAGGAAAGAGACCGAGGGGAAGACCGAGAGACAGGTGGCTGAAGGGGGTGGAAGAAAGCGTGAAGAAGAGAGGAGAAGACTGGACAAGGGTGGAGGCTGAGAGATGGTGGGAAGACAGAAGACGTTGGAGAGGCTTGTGTTCCAAACAGACCCGGCCAGTGGCTGGAAACTGTGCAAGATGATGATGATGATGATGTAAATTGTTTTTGAGGACTAGGGAAACACCCATTATAATTGGTTACACTCATGTTGACCAACTGAAAAACATTAAATTTTGATTACTAAGGCAATTACTAATTGCTATTACTAAGGAGGGTGCTCTACAATCTATACAGAAACCAGACAGCGGACCTATGCGGCGTCTGTTCTTGAGACTCAGGAGTGTCCGTGGTGGATGACCTGGAGGTTGATCTCTTGAGCTGAGAGAGAAGCTGGTATTCAGAAAGGTGTAAGGCAAGGCTGCAACTTATCACCCATACTTTTCAATCTATACATAGAACAAGCATTGAACGGATTTGGAGAAAAATTCAAAGTAGGAGTAATGATTCGAGGAGAAATAATTTTAACTCTTGAGATTTGCTGATGACATCATCATCTTAGCCAACACACCAGAGGATTTGAATGAGTTTTTAAATAGTATGGACTCCGTTTTGAGGAAAGAATTCATGATGAAAATTAATAAATGTAAAACAAAATATTGGAATGTAGCCGAAAGAAATCAGAAACCACTATGAACATCGAATTGGTAGGTGAAAAGCTAAAGGAAGTAGCATAGGAAGCAAATTAACCAGTGATGGACAAAGCAAAGAGGATATTAAAAAAAATTACGAGCCTTACAGTAGTCGCATTTGATGTGTAACATCTGACATAGAAGAAACCTCACGTGAAATTGTTGATACACCGGTATTTTATAGTATTATTGGCACAAATATTAATCTATTGTAAAAGGAAGTGTTTTACAGATATTGTAGTTCATAATACAGAACTCATTTTATTAGATGATTTGTAGCTTCCACCAGCACTAGCCTAAATAAAGAATACGATATGGATCAACTACATTAATAGACGCGACACCGCTCATAACCTTAAATTCCTTATAAACAGGTCCTCTTGATTCACAGACCAACACGTAATTTCATATGGATTCTGTTAAAATGAGTCATATTGATATGATAAATATCGTTTAAAATTATAATCTGGTAGCAAAAATATTCACCCCGCCCAGGATTCGAACCCAAGATCTCTAGATTCACAGTCCTACGCAATAACCCCATGGCTATTTCGACTACGCAAATATTGTGCACAAGATGGTGGCTTATTTCCACGTTCCAATAATACTGCATTACGGAATTAAGTTTCATTTATATTTTGCTTGTTTCGATAATGTTCCTGAGTGACATTGAGTTTAAAATGCCTTATGCCAATGCAATGCCGACTACTTACAATGTTTGATATTAAGGCATTTTACCATTTAAATACTGATACGAAGACTTCGAACATGTACCATGTCATTTGTTTAAATCAAAGCAAAAAAAAAAAGGAAGGAAGCTTGTAGTTTAACGTGACCGTTAATCTGTAGATTATGAGCCACGGGACCTCCTTTTTACGTGGAATCCGAACCACAGGACATGGCATTTCACTTCGAAAATCTCACATGCATTGACCGGGAATCGAACTTGTTTAAATCACTTGACACCAGAGTTTGCATGAGCGTTTTCCGTTCAGTATGTCATATACATTCCACATGGCCGAGAGTGCGTCATGGTATCAATTTTCGACACCGCGCGCTGATTGTTTCTCTTACCAGTGCCAGCTGGATCGATCGATCGAGTTGGCAGTGCGTCTTATACGTCCGTTCGATCCACTACTGCCAGCTAGGGCACACTTCCATTCGATCGATCGAGCGGGCAGTGTATACTTCCGTTGTCCACCACTGCCAGCTAGTACACTTCCGTTTGATCGATCGAGCGGGCAGTGCATACTTTTGTTGTCCACCACTGCCAGCTAGTACACTTCCGTTTGATCGATCGAGCGGGCAGTGCATACTTCTGTTTGATCCACCACTGCCAGCTCGATTGTTCCGATCCACTTCCGTCCCCAATTTTCAAAATCACTCCCACAAAACTATCCAGCAACCGAGTGGAAAGATGTTACACATCAAAAAGTATGTTACCACAGGCAAGGAAAGCATTTCTACAGAAAAGGAATCTGTTGACATCAAATACACGCATAGAATTAGATATTAGGAAGTAATTTTTGAAAGCCTTTGTCTGGAAAATGGCACTGTATGGACGTGAAACTTGGACTGTTGGAGCAGCAGAAAAGAGGAGAATTGAAGTGTTTGAAATGTGGTGTTACAGGAGAATGATGAAGATCAGATGGGTAGATAGGATTACAAATGAAGAGGTATTAAGATGAGTAAGAGAGGAGAGATGTTTCTGGTGACTGCTAATGAAAAGAAGAGATAGGTTGGTAGGACACATTTAGGACACCTAGGAATAGCAAAGTTAGTTATGGAAGGAAGGGTCGAGGACAAGAACTATAGAGGTAGATCAAGGAAAAGGGTGTGGTAGCTATGTAGAGATGAAACAATTAGCTCAGGACAGGGAAGCATGATAGCGGCTTCGGTGGCATAGTTGGTAGCATGCTGAACTGCTGTGCCCAAGATCGCGGGTTCAAACCCGGACGGAGTCGTCAGATTTTTTAAGAGCGTTAAAATCCTTCAGTATGCCTCCCTTCGGAGGGGAAGTAAAGCTGGCGGTCCCATGTCATAGATTTATGGCGTGTAAAAGATCCTACCACTAACTAAACTTGTGTGAAGCTAAATTTCTAGGTTAGATTTCATTGTTATGCTCAATAAAAGTTCCAACATTCACCACTAGGTGTCAGTGAGATCTGGTGGCGAAAGTTGGAACTACTTGAAAGTGAACGGAACTTGTAGCTAACCCCATGGGTGTCCGCTTGATGCAGCTACAGCCTCTGGTGAGCCGAACATGTCCTCGGACACTCCCGGCACTAAAAGCCATATGCTAAATAAATAGGGAAGCATGGAGGGCTGCATCAAACCAGTCAAAAGACTGAATACTCAAACAACAAGGCAACACTGAAAATTAACTTTAACCCTTAACTATGGATGTACATTTTCAGTCACATCAACATGGACGTGAGGTCACAGAGACCGCATCAAAATTAATGTGGCTACGGAAGGGAGGGTTAATGAGAGGAATTGCTAGCAGTTTTCATTAGAATAATGACACTTTATTCAACCCAAAACCACAACAATAGTTTTCATTTGTTGAACCCTCATACCTTCAGATTACAGTTGCAGCAATTTTCGTTACTCAGAATACACTGTTCCATTTAAACACACACATCCTTTACACTATCAACCAAAATGGACCCTAGCTTGGGTATTAAAGCTGTTTGATAACCACTGCATTGAAAATTAACCACACATGAGACTGATCTCTTGTTGGGGTGGAAATTGCAAGCACTGAACTTGACCCTCAATGTTACTCTCACTCAACACATTCGTAGCAGATCTTTCTTGTACACTGCAAGCATACTGGTTTTTCACATCTATAGCATTTGTAATATGTTTTCCTCTTCTTTGCTGGTGGGTACAGACGACAAGTTATCCGTTTTTCAAGCTTTTCAAGCTTCTCCTCAGCAATGTTAATACGCTCCTCCACTGCTTCAACCGTGGACGTGCGGTCACCCAGGCCGCTACGAAACTCATCAGCTTTTTATCGCGGCTGCATGGTTATTAATGACGGATAAGATAAGTGCAGTGGCGAGGTCTTCTTGATATAGAAAGGTACTGCAAGCAAATATACTGGGAGGGTGATGATCGAGGTGTGACACGTGTTTATTTTTCCACCGCGGTCATGTTGACTGCACGTCCATATTTGTCGACCCCTCACATTGTAGGTAAAGAAGCACAATGCAGTACAAGTTACCATGCAGCTGTGTTAATGAGCATTAAGAGTGGAACTAGGTTAGAAACAAACCTTGGCTACCTGGCGTGCGACTGCAGGACCCGTTCACTGCTACAAGCGGGATAGTGGCGAGGTGTCCGTCTGCGTTCTGGCAGAGGCGACGTTTCGTTTGACTCTGTGCTCGAGTCCAAGCGGTATAATTCTGCAACAATCATCAATACAGCCTAGAGAGGTTGCACACTATTAAAAAAAAAAATAAAAAAAAAAAAAATATCAAAGTAAAATGCCTAGCTTTTGCTGATGATCTAGCTACCTTTACCAAGACTAGTGAAGAACCCAAGTACGACATAGAGAAGTCACATGAGTTAGCATTTAAGACAGGACTCCAAATATTGTATGAGAAGACGCATTTCATAGTAAATGGACACCAGAATATCCCAAGATCCCCACTACAGACGAACTATGGAATAATTAGTCACGTACCTTCCTTCAAATATTTAGGAGAAATTATTGTACCCTCTGGATTGGACAGGAAAGCTAATTTAGAAAGAGCTACCAAACTCCAGATAGCTTACAGAATAAAATGGAATCACTATAATAAAAGAGTGATGTCATGAAATGCAAAACTACGGCACTACCAAACAGTTGTTCTTCCGGAAGCATTGTACGCCTCCGAAACTAGATATCTAGGAGGACACACTCAAATTGGTGAAATAGAAATCCAGGAACGTAAAATTCTCTGGAAAATATATGGCCCCGTTTATGTTAAATGTATATGGATTAAAAGGAAAACCACAGACTTGTACACAGTAATCAATAAGTTCACTGATACCGTGTGTAAGAGACGATTGAAATTTTATGGTCACATCTGCAGAATGGACAACACCATATATGCAAAAAAAAACTACTTCTTCTTCTCAAGTGCCTCATCCTCCAAGAACATTGGCGATCAGTAGCATGATCTGCTGTTTGTCCATAGCTGTTCTAAACAGTGACACTGTATTGAGTCCAAACCACTGGCTTAAGTTCTTTAGCCAGGATATTCGTCTGCGTCCTGGACCCCTAATGCCATCAATCTTCCCTTGGATAATTAATTGCAAGAGGTGGTATTTGTTGTTGCACATGAAATGACCAAAGTATTCTAGTTTTCTCCTTTTGATGATACTGAGAATTTCCGAGTCTTTGTTCATATGCCGCAGTACTTCCACATTTGTGATTTTAGATATCCATGATATCCTTAAAATCCTGCGATACTGCTTGGTATAATTAATTCAAAGAAGGTCAAAATCAGTTGGTTGGAAGGAATCAAACAGGACTTAAGGGAAATAAACATTACAGAAGATATCATCATGAATCACAAGACTTTTGGAACTCGAGTTAACAAATCACTCTTTCACCCAAAAAGCTAAAAAGACCACTGGAAAAAAAATGGACGGTGGAACGTAAGAAGGGGCATAGTGAGTTCATGAGGAGATTTTGGGAAGAGAAGAAGAGGAAAACACCATCAACCAGAGTCAACAAGTTCAAACGCGCTCACTAAGTTGGCAAATCGAAGAAAGAAGAAAAAAAAGATTGCAATCCCTACGCTATTCTAAACTCACTTGGTATTGTAACTTTCAGTCGGTCAACGCTAATTCCAATTACTGGAATATGTGAAAAAATAATCTGAAATAAATTATAATATGTGAAGCCAATGTGGGAAAAACTGTCTCTGTTACATACTTATTGAGAAAAGCATCAATAAAGGTGACTCTTGCCCGCGGGACAAGGCAACGCGGTAAGACATAATATTTGTGATGATGATGATGATAATTGTTTTAAGGGGACTAACATCTGGATTATCGGAAAGTGTAAATGTTGTTTGAGTCTTCAGTCTTTTGACTGGTTTGATGCAGCCCTCCATGCCTCCCTGTCCTGAGCTAATCGTTTCATCTCTACATAGCTACCACACCCTACATCCGAGGCAATCTGTTTATCATATTCTAACCTTGGTCTACCTCTACAGTTCTTGTCTTACTTACAAACTAGAAGAGGAAATGGAAAACAAAACTAAGAATAAGGGAAACAAAAGACAAGAGGAAATGAAATGCTCTAAACCCTGGAAGAAAGGAGAGTCAGGGAAGCAGATAGGAAAGGTAAAGAGGAGAGAGACCACCCCAAAGGCAATGGAAGAAGGAGAAAAACCGGACCCAGCTCAGGAAGCCCTCGGGGTCGCCAACGCCCGAACTCACCAAACGTGAGCCCTTGAGGGTGTAGCACTATCCAGGGTGCACCTTATGTGGTGGGGCTACACACACCCTGCCTCCTTGAGGGCCTTGAGCAGAAGGCAGGAGATACAATGAAAAGAAAACAACAGGTCTGACCCCTCGAAGAATGAGGGATCTGGAAAGATGAGACAACGGCCAATTAAGGCGGGAAAGTAAGGACTCCCTAGGCCTCGGATACCGTAATACCATCGGGGTCGGAAAAGAACAAGAGTTGACCAAGAGAGGTCGACAGGAAAGATAACCGAGAGGAGCCCGGCACAAGTAAGTGGAAGTAATGCGGGACACAGCTGGGGTCCCGTGGTCGCCAACCCACGTCCCACAAATTGTGATCCCCTGGGGGAACATAATATTTGTTCCATAAACCAACAGTGGAACCCATTTTCATTTTGAGACAGAACATTGAAAAGAATTGGGACTATGGGAAAGATATGGTAATGACTTTTATTGATCTAGAAAGGGCCTATGATAGCATCCCTAGAACAAAAGTTTGGGAAAGCTTAACAAATAGGGGGATAGGCAAGGAACTGAGAGACATGATAAATGGAATGTGCATGGATTGCTACAGTAGTGTGAAGACTAGAGTCGGGACATCGGAATGGTTTAAAATTGACACTTGACTAAAGCAAGGAAGTGTGTTGTCACCATTATTGTTCTTAATGGTGATGGATGACATCATGAAGAGAGCAATGAAAGACTATAGTAGGGCAAAGATGAAGGTAATGTTGTTTGCAGACGATGTTGTGATCTGGGGCGAGGATGAGATGGAGTTACAAGAACAGTTCGACGTAATAAATGAAAAAATTGAGCAATGGGTATTGAAGATAAATGTGGAGAAGAGTAAAACAGTGGTGATGAGTAGAGGCGAGAAAGAAGGAAAAGGAGTAATCAAAGTAGGAGATAAGGAATTGGAAGTGGTGAAACATTTCGAATACTTGGGAAGTGAACTGACTGAAGATGGAAGACTAGATTTGGAAATTAGCAGAAGAATACAACTCGGGAGTGCTTTCTACCAACAGGTACGGGGACTAGTATGGAAGAAGGATATACTGCTCGGGGCTAAGCTGCGTGAACCTGAGAGAAATGTGCATCGCGAACTATGAGAAGTGGTGTTGACGAGTGATGAGGTTTCTCGGTCCGTGCATAGTACAGAATCAATTACATTGGTCGGTGACTCACTCACTCATTTGTAACACTACAGTGGTTTGATTAACGACCCTATGTTAGCAGTATTGGAATAGAAAGGAATACCAGATATCACGGCGGGTTCTTGACAGACCCTTCTCTTTTCGCCTGACCCTTCCCCTCACCCCGCAAGTTCACAGAGTTTGGAACCGAGCAGTACCAAATAAGGCTAAAGAAGTTATGTGCAAAGCATATTATGTTCCTATAATGACATATGCAGTGGAAATCTGGACAATGACTAAGAGGGATGAGAGCAGATTACAGGCAGCTGAGATGAGATTCCTGAGAAGTATGGTCCAGAAAACATTTCATAAGGAAATGAAACATCATCATCATCATCATCTTCCTTCCAAGTATTGGGCCAAATGTCCCGTTACGGTCTTGCACTTTCCCTCCATCTCTTCATCGGACGTCCTATCGATCTATTTCCCCGTGGCTGGTAGCGAAGGATCTCCTTTGGAAATCTTCCAGGTTCCTTCCTTTGGACATGATGCTTCCAGTTCTCTTGGTACTCACAAATGTATGCAGTTATTGGTTTCACTTTTAGTTCCTTCAGCACATCCTCGTTTCTCTTATGCTGTTCGGCGCATAAAGGTCATTTCGCGTGCTGTGAGTCTGGAGATGTCCTGACATCTTATTGTCCATTCCTCGCTGCCATAGCATAGGGTTGGTTTGGCTAATGTGTTATACAAATGCAAGCGTGTATGCCTTTGGACAAGAGATGGCTTCATGACATGATTGATGATTCCTGTTGTTCTGGTATAATAAGTTATTTTTGCAGTTATGTCTCGTTCTTCTTGAAATGATAAATGATATCCTAAATACTTGAATTCGTTAACTCTTTCTAAAATTTTACCATCCAGACAAATTTTACTGGGGATAGGGTCCTTACCCTTAAAGGCCATTACTTTAGTCTTTTCAGTAGAAATGCACATGCTGAATTTTGATGCCACTTTCTGGAGGTTGAAAACTGACCATTGCAGATCATCTTCAGAAGCTGCTACCAATGCAACATCATCAGCAAATAGTATAGCATCTAAATTTTTTAGATGCCTGCTGATAGGTATTGAACCATGTCTTTCACACCTCCATTCCTTTATTATAGCATTCATGTAGATTATGAATAGCAATGGAGAGAGTCCACAGCCTTGTCTTACCCCTCTGCTGATTGGCTTCCACTCGGATTTATGATTACTTAACCTTAAGGAAATGAAACAAGTACTACAATGCTGTGGTAAAACCAGTGATCCTATATGGTATGGAAACGGTAAACCTTACGAGCCTAGAAAAGCTACTGAAGATTCAAAGGAGCATACTGAGAAGGATTTATGGCCCAAGAGTGGTACAGGGAAACTACAGACTAAGATCAAACAAGGAGATATACAAAAGGGAAACAACGACCAGGAAATGACGACTGAGTTTCCATGGACACATGGTCAGAATGGATCCAGCAAGGATGAATAAACAAATTTTTGATAAAATATACCATCTGAAGAGCCAGGGGGGCTACACCAAGGAATACCAGATATCACGGCGGGTTGTTGACAGACCCGGAGGTTAGGAAACACAGATGAAGACAGAAAGCAATTAAGGGAAAGACTTCCTAACATAAAGGTTCTTGTGGAAGAAAAGAAAGAGTACAGGGGTGGAGGATGGACAGAAGAGAGAAAGGCACAACACTCTGAAAGAATGAAGGAAATGTGGAGGAAGAGGAAGGAAGGAAGGAAGGAAGGAAGGAAGGAAGGAAGGATGGAAGAAAGAACGATAAGAAGGAAATGAAGTGATATTTGCTTGGTCCTTAGTTTTGACCGGTTTGCAAGGAAAGAAAAAAAAAAAAAATCCCTCAGTATGCCTTCCTTCGGAGGGGAAGTAAAGCCGGCGGTCCCATGTCATAGATTTATGGCATGTTAAAGATCTTTCCACTAATTACACCTGTGTGAAACTAAATTGGATAGGTTAAGAATGTAAACAACGCTCTTAGGTTGCTACGTTCGTTGCCAAGAGCCGACTGCGGTGGCGTCTAGTAGCTAGTTCTGAACTAGGCCTAGTAGTCGTTGACGGTGGCGTTTGGCGGCAAAAGTAGGAACTATTTGAAAATTCAAAGTTGCAGTCCCTACTTGAATTTAAAAAAAAAACAGATACACACACTAATACAGTCATCACAATTAACACCGGTTATCAGACAAATTCTACACACACCCAAAGTACACGGGGCTACATGACCGCGTTGTCGCAGCCCCTAAACTAAGGAACCAACCAACCAACCAGACTTAATTTTATTTGTACTGAGGGCGAAAAAAAAAAAAAAAAAAAAGAGGAAATGAAACGGCCTTGGGTGGATTCCATCCCAATGTGTGTGTTTGAAGGTTAAACAACTTAGAATAATATATTTATTGAGTATTGGCCAAGTACTATTCGCCAACACAGAGGACGACTTACAACGTTCCATACATCATCTCAGTAGAATAGCCACTGAATATGACATGGAAATATCTTCAGAAAAAACAAAAGTACTTGCTTTCAAGGGCAAAGAACCAATTCTGAGTAAGATCTGCCTCAACAAAAAACTGTTGGAAAGAGTAAACACCTTCAACTAGCTAGGCTACTCTTGATCATTCGACAATGATGCAGATACAAATACAAACCGATATAAAATAAGTGAATTAATTTACGTATTTCACAGTCATACAGCATAACTTTTTGATGCATACCGATTACAACGCAACCAAGATCTACATTTTCCAACCACCCCGAGCCGAGAAAAAGTTACCTTACAACAATGATAACAACTTTGTTTCTTGGACACACACAATTGTGAAAGTAATAAACCAGTTATACAACATTCCGATGTATATTGTGTTAAAATTTGGATTCGATCTGATGACGGGCTTTTGAGATAATAATTCTTAAATGTGACGCATGGTTGAAACACGCTTAAAAACGTGCACTTTTTGTGTTCCAACTGCGATAAAAAATATTAAAATATAAATTAAAAAATCGAAACCTACATGAACTAACGTAAAATAGAACGACGAAAATGTTGATGGTATTGGATTTTATGTAGTCTATTGGCTACTTAACAAACAACCTTCAAACTCGAGTACACATAATACTTTGGTCGACAGTAGGATCACTGCTGCTGAGATGAAGTTTATGAGATGCACAGCAAGATACACACGTTGGGACCACAAAAGGGATGAGGACGTGATGAAAGAACTAAAGACAGAACCTGTATTAAACTACATAGGAACCTATAGGAAGAACTGGAGAGAGCACGTCAACAGAATGCCTAGGGAACGAGTCCCAAAGCAGATTGTACGATACCAACCAAAGGGTGTTCGATCTATTGGACGTCCAGCTAAAAGATGGAATGTGACCGTAACAGGCCACCTGGCCTAATACTTGACTGGCAGATGATGTTGATGGTGATTAAGTATCGGTAGTTTTATTTAATACTGTATTTAGTTTTCAGAGAGTTACTTGAGAAGCAGACATATTTACCCAGACTCCGGGAGGCAGTCTGCTTGATTGGTACCCTGTAACTGCTTGCTGCCGACGGGCTTCCACTGGTGTCCGACTCCGAGTCGTGGGGGTTTTCCACCTTGAGGCTGTGGTGTGGCTTCATGCTGTGCCGGTGGCGTGCTACGGACAGCACCGACTGGCGCCCGCTTTCTCCTGCGAGCAGTCACACATTCTAGAAAAGAGTTTCTTTCTTCTCAATTACATATTTTAATTGATAACAAGCTTAATACAGATAATCTTTATTCAACAAATTATGTTGAGGCTCAAATATTTTCAGCGTTTCGCCCCAGTGTACCATTGAGCTCGTCAGTTGGTAAGGTACACCTCACCAAGACGCTGAACAGTGCTCACTGAGCAGGCCAATGCTAGTATCGACGTCACGAGCAATGCCAAAGCACTCAGGAAGTATATTCTTCCTTCAAAAACAAATTCAAACCTCACCTTGGTAATCAATATGTCGAAAGAATGTTTCTCATTTGAGATGGTTTATGATGATAATAAGGATATGAAATGGCCTGGGGTGGATTCTCATTCGAGAACATACTTTCGACATATTGATTACCAAGGTGAAATGAAAATCCACAGCCTGCTTCCAGTCTCCGACCGGGTCAGGAATGGAATGAATGAAGCCCCCATCTAGCGGCGAGGATATGGACTGTGCCGGCTGCCGAGGCCTGACGCACCCCTCCGGGGCAATGATTAAATGAATGACAGATGAAATGAAATGATAGTGGAGAGTGTTGCTGGAATGAAATTATGACAGGGAAAACCGGAGTACCCGGAGAAAAACCTGTCTGCCTCCGTTTTGTCCAGCACATATCTCACATGGAGTGACCGGGATTTGAACCACGGACCCAGCGGTGAGAGGCCGGCGTGCTGCCGCCTAAGCCACGGAGGCTTCATATTGATTACCAAGGTAAGGTTTGCATTTGCTTTGGAAGGAAGACTATACTTCCTGAGTGCTTTGGCATTGCTTGTGATGTAGATACTACATATTATAATGAGTATCAAGATGTCTTGCATTGGCCTACTCAGTGAGCACTATACAGCGTCTTGGTGAGGTGTACCATACCAACTGACGAGCCCAATGGTACACCGGGGCGAAACACTGAAAATATTTGAGCTTAACCGGACCATCATACATATTTTGTTTACTATTCTAGCTCAAAGGACCATAAAAACATGTTTCTCATTCGAGAACATTCTTTCGAGATAATTTTTATGTCATTATAACAATGAACCAAAGAACTAGGAAAGAAAAGATTAGGAATGAAATTAACAAGCAGGAAGTTGGTATAAAAATACCTGTCACTGAACTCCTAGGAAGACTCAGATTACAGTGGTTTGGACACATCATGAGAATGGACAGAAATAGAACACCAAGAAATTGTTTCGACAGAGAAGTGAGAGGGGGGAGACCGTAGGAAGGCCAAGAAATTGATGGATAGACACTGTGAAGTCTGAGGTCAACAAACAGAATGTGAAATGGGAAGATGTAGAGAACAGCAACTCTACTCCGACAGAAAGAAATGGCAAGTGCTTGT
Source organism: Meconema thalassinum (assembly GCA_946902985.2). Lineage (NCBI taxonomy): Eukaryota > Metazoa > Arthropoda > Insecta > Orthoptera > Tettigoniidae > Meconema > Meconema thalassinum. The sequence continues at coordinate 201,708,059 of OX336395.1, forward strand.
ATACCACACCCAGGAAACTGGAGCTGGAAAATGATGATGATGATGATGATGATGATAATGATTTATGTCACCATAACAACACTCAGCATCAGGTTTATCTGTTACACTAACAATAAAAATCGAACTGTTCCCTTTTTCCCTGTTTTTAGCAGAACCTATTCTATTTAATATTTATTTAGAAGAAATGATTCAGGAATATGTTAACAGAAAAAGGGGAGTATGTATATAAGGCAGAAGACTTGAATGTATTAGACTTGCAGATGATAATGGTAGTTAGACCACCTCGTGGCACAGTGGCTAGCATGGTTGGCTGTCACCCATGAGGTACCGAGTTCTATCCCCGGCTCTGCCAAGAATTTAAAAGTCTTGGTATGGTCTGGTATGGGGTCTTCCAGCCTCGTGATGCGAAATGGGAATCTGCTGGATGCTATGGCATCCAGTGGAAAGGAACTGGCCGCCCTACCACACACAAACTCCGGCTCGGGATGCCTGGTTAGTGATCCCATGACAAAGCCAAGGGCTCTAATTCAGGTCGCCTACGTCCCTGTAGGGGATATGGCACTCTAATTTCATTTAATGGTAGTCATGTGGGAAGAGTAAAAGACAAGTAACACAAAATGGGATAATACAAATTAAGAAAACGTTCTGCCTAGTCAATAGCCTTTAAATTATTTATAATTAATTAAATATCATGGTACATGTTTTGGGGCTATTGACAACTAGGGACCGGCATTTTATGCACCGAAAACGATTAAAATATGCAAGCAATTATGCATTAAAAATATACAAAATATGCATTAAAAATTGAAAAATATGCACTTAACAATAAGTCAATCTTATTCACTCACTTTATACATGTATCATTCACTGCAGAAAGAAGCATCACAAGGTAGATAATTGCAAGTTTTTCAATGTTTTCAGGTGACAAATTAAGTCTATTTTAAGAGTTTTCAGTGCATAAATGTCCAGTCCCTAACCATCAGTTGAATAATCACTATTACCTGGCACCCACTGTTTTAATAAATACTTTCCGCTGCTCTTCTCTTTAGGCATTTTGAGTTAAGGATATGCAGAGTAAAGTAACACATTAACTCCTTATAAAAAAACCCCGGGCTACTGGCTGCTGAGATGCTGAAAGGATGGTGAAAGGCTTGAACACGCAAAATAATAATTATAACACTTGATTGTAGTGTCTTATAAGACATGCTAGGCTACAGGTAGGCCTATGTGGATTATGCCTACATTAATATTTAACCAAAAAAAAAATAACAAACCAGTCAACACTTTTTGTTTCTTAGATCGTTTATTCTAATTTTCGATTCCACATTTCCGAAGAAAACATTATATGAGAACAATAATTCATCTCCCTTTTCTATATAACAGATAAGTGTGACTAGAGACACAAGTTCGACTGTGGGAAGCTTTCGGGATTTCCGTTGCATCACTCCCACACTCGATATCAACTGGATCTCCGTTTTACTCACCAACAGTCAAATTCCATGCTATTTCTTCTTTGCTTTCATGTCTTAAATCTCAATCGTCTTGATTGATGTCTAATTTGCCCGTTCGAAATATCGTCGTTACAGAAGTCGGCAAGCGCTTGCTTTTGTACGAGCGTAGTAGCGGTATTTTTCTCCCATGACTTGTTGACTGCATGAAAAACATCCAACAAACGCTCTCGGTGTCGCGTAAGTTTGCGCCATTACTCAATAATTGCTGTTTAAAATATGCTGTCTGCACATCAACCCTTCACAGCGACCTTGGAGTGTGGTTGTTGGGAAACGGAGGGTAGGTTCCGAATGAAAGTGCATTCCTCATGTATTGTTTCGGCTTCGAAGATGAAGTAAATCTGTGCTATACCACTCGCGGCAACATGCTTGTATGTTTCGAAGATGGCGCAAGTAGACCTTCTGTTACATCGCAGAGATACACAGTTCAGTTTTCTCGAATCTCAATAATTTCGTCTTTACGCATTGGGTCCCATCAAAATTCTTTTAAACGACAGAGAGATTGCTTTACTTAGCGTGATGATTAGCTGCTGTGAGAATTTCTATTTTAAAACATGCTCTTGGAGACCCGCGAATTAACCGCAAAGCGAATTATCGGGAGTGCACTCTATACAAAAAAATCCAATAAACCCTCAAGATATGCATTTGCATATACACATATGCATTTTCAAAAACTCCGGTTCCTATTGATAACACAGATCTGCGATGAAAGGGAAGTGACATCTGAACTTTATGTATTTTTTGGTGCTGATTTCGAAAACAGTAATTAAGAAGTTCTATCACGTCACGTTTTCTTGAAAAATTCAATTGTACTTGGATTTTTATGAACATTTACCTGAGATTGAACATAACAGAATAACGTCAAGAAGAAGTTTCAAAGGGAAAAGACTACGTACTTAAATAGACACCGTTTGTTTTGTTCTTTCCTCAGTTAAAATTTGTTTTGAACGTTCATTTGCTCCTCTTGGTCAATCGTCTTTTAAAAAAAGCACAATGAATTACTTGGCCAACATACAAGAAGAAATCTCTTTCAATAATGTTAAATATCAACATTACTGTTCCCTTGTTAAACCTTAAGCGACTTACACTTGTGAAACACTATTTAAATTAAACACCAAATCCATGACAGATCATCTGCAGAAGCTTGACGGATAATCAGAACAAAACAAATCAGAACACCAGGGGGATGATGAGAAAAAGGAGAATAATTTCCTTATTCTGTCATTAATCGAGATTGCATGACAATAGACTATTAAAACAACTATTTAACTATGTTTGGAAAATTAAACAAAAAACCATTGGTTCAAAGAATTTAAAAATGATTTAGATGAGTTGAATATCAAAATGTGACAAATTACAAATAGAGAAGAAAAAACGATTCTGAAGAACAAACATAATATAAGACTTCCACTAAAAATTAAACAACAAAAACAATATGTCCTATCTGATGAGGAAAGGGCACCAGGTCAGCAAAAATGAAGAGGTTTTGGGGGAGGAGGAAGATGATAACTAAACTCCCTGTCAATCCGTAGATGACTTCAATGTACCGTATTTACTCGAATACGACCCGCCCTCGAATAAGACCCGCACCCTGATTTTGAAGAACGAAATTTTAAAAAAAGCTCAAAATTATGTACAATCTTAACTAAATAAACAGAATAGCATTTATCCAAAATAGTTTCCAACAGTATTGAAGTCGTCCTAAAATAACACACATCAAACGATTAAAATTACAAATAAAAGTACACAAACACTTCATTCATCGTCATCAGAAGTACCAACTTCGGAACTTTTATCACCATCCCACTAAATGTCGTCATCACTGACATCCATAGCATTCGAAATACTACATTTCTTGAAGCTCTTCCGTATGAGATCTCCCGAGATACGACTCCATGCCGTCAAAATGCACGAACATAGCAGCTGAACTTCCGGGCGCTGATTACGACCAGTTGGAGTCAGTGTGTGCATATCGGCCGCCATCTGCTCCGTATACAGCTGTTTCAAGGCTGCTTTGAACTGGCGGTTCACGCAATCATCCAGTGGTTGTAGCATAGACGTCATCCCGCTCAATCACGAATACATGACTCGTCAATATCATATTTCCTACCGGGCACGATTTCCAATAACTTCAGCTTCTCACTCACATTAAACGACCGCAAACCCTTCGTACAACTCATGTTTACACTCGAAAATGCGCGCAACATGTGCGCGAGACTATGACGCCGCCTGCTTACGGTAAAACAAAGTGATAGCCGGAAGAAGGCTAGCACCATCTAGCGGATACTCGCAACACATGATATCGCGCGTGGCGGGCAATTTAAATCTTTAAAATCAGGATGACTCAAATAAGACCCGCACCCCAATTTTTCACGTCCGATTTTGTTTAAAAATGTGCGGGTGGTATTCGAGTATATACGGTATTTGGTTTGATTTAAGTGTTCCAATGTGGGCGTAAACTATGTAAATAAATAATAATGTGTTTTTCATACATGTGGGGTTTTCTTTCTTTATCGATCAAATTTTATCACTTGCGATCCATGAAACCAAGAATTCAGAAGATGAAAACTGCTTTCCAATTAACAACAAATGTTTATAACAAACAATGCCTTTCTTGGAACAGTAAAATTCAGCATTACATAACAGTAATTCCCGTGGGGGTTTGCCTGTTCCTCTATCGGGCGCGTCCCAGGTGGCGGATAGGGGGGCTCGCCGGACCTGTCCGGAGGGTTTGAGGGAAATAAAATACCTTTCGCGGACCAAACACAGGCCCCTTGCCAGGGTTATGGTGAAGCTACGTTAGGCCTAGCAAGCCAGTAGTGGATATGAAACTGCTTTTAAAACGGGAACGGGCCTCGGAAAGGACAGATCTAAAGGAAACAGACCTGGCTATGGAAATGGACTACGAATTGGAACTCTGAATATAACTACATTGACGGGAAGAGTGGAGGAGATCGTAGATACGATGGAGAGGAGAAAACTGGATGTACTCGGACTAGCAGAGACCAAATGGAGAGGGGAAGGTAGAAAAGAACTAAGAAATGGCTTGCAGCTATACTGGATAGGAAATGAGGAGGGGAAGAGAAATGGAGTGGGAATGGTGGTGAGAGAAAGGCTGAGGGAGGAAGTAAAGAGGGTAACTGATAGAATAATTAGAGCCAGAATCGCAGTGAAAGGTAGAAACCTGGACATTCTGCAAGTCTATGCATCACAGGTGAGATGCACAGAAGGCGAGAAGGACGAGTTTGAAGAAGAGTTACAGAAGCAGCTAGTAGGGAGAAACCTGATAGTCATGGGGGGCCTAAATGCCCATGTTGGAACTGATAGAAGAGGTTTTGAGGAAGTGATTGGTGGTGAAGGATGGGGAATCAGGAATAAGGAAGGAGAGAGATTGCTGGAACTGTGCAAGATAAATGGGCTAATGGTTGAAAACACATGGTACAAGAAGAGAGCGAGCCATAAAATTACTTGGTACAGCAGGGATTTGACTAGGAAATCAGTGGTGGACTACATTCTATGCGGGAAGGAGACAAAGAAGAGTATCACGGATATAAGGGTAATACCTTCAGAACCCCTGGACAGTGACCACCGTCTGCTGGTTGCCAAGGTGAGAGGACTGAAGGAAAAGAGGAGAACTGAGAACCAAGAAAGAAGAATAAGGACATGGACGCTGAAGGAGGATGGAAATAAGGAGAAGTTCCAGATATTAGTGAGGAACAAATTACCGAAGGATGATCCGAGAACAGGTGAAGAAGAATGGAATAGGTTCAGGGACGTGTTGGTAGAAGCAGCGGAAGTCGTGTGTGGCAGAACTAGTGGAAAGAAAAGGTGGAAGGAAACACCATGGTGGAACCCCAGAACTAAGGAAGCAGTGAAAAAGAAAAATGAAGCATTCAGGAAATGGTTCCAACAGAGGACAGACAGAACAAGAGAAGAATACCAAGAGCGGAAGAAAGAAGCAGGAGGAGTAGTGAAGGAAGAGAAAAAGAAATGGCTGGAGAAATGGACAGAAATGATGGAGGAGGACTGTGATGGCAGTAAGAAGGTGTTGTATGGAATGATAAAGGCAAAGAGAAGAGATACAGGGGAAAATGTCAGAATGGTGGACAAGAATGGAAAGGAGGTTGAAAATATGGAAGAAGTAAAGGTTATCTGGAGAGAATACTTCAAGGAACTCCCAAATCCAACTAAAACCAGCATAGTGGACATTGTGGAGGAAGAAACAGACAGTGACCAAGACATTTCAGAGAAGGAATTGACATGGAAAGAAGTGGAGGAAGCATTAAAGAAGATGAAAGGGGGAAAGGCACCGGGAATAGACGAAGTGAGTGTGGAGATGGTGAGAGCAGCAGGGGTGATAGGAACACAGTGGCTCTTTCGAGTAATGAAAGTGATATGGAGGGAGAAGAAAATACCAGAGGACTGGAAAAGAGGGATAATAATACCCATATTTAAAAAGGGAAGTAGGAAGGAATGCAAGAACTACAGGGGAATTACACTCATGTGCCACTGCGCCAAAATATTTGAGAAGGTACTGGAGAGAAGAATTCGGACAGAAGTTGAAGATGGGCTGAGGGAAGAACAGTATGGATTCAGGCCAGGAAGGTCAACAGTTGACCTCATCTTTGCAGTAAGACGGCTACAAGAACACCATTATGAATACGGGAAAGACCTGGTGATGACCTTCTTGGATATTGAGAAAGCATATGATAGTATTAATAGAAACAAGGTATGGGAAGCAATGAGAGCAAAGGCAGTGAACAAGGAGACAGTGGCAAGAGTGAAAGCAATGTACGAGGGAAGCAAAAGCTGTGTAAAGGTGGGAAGAGAGAGAACGGAATGGTTTCAACTGGAGAGTGGTCTGAAACAGGGAAGTGCCCTCTCACCCCTGTTATTTATAGTGGTGATGGATGAAATCATACGAAAAGTGGTAAATAGCATTGTTGAAAGGAAAATGAAGGCAATGTTGTTTGCTGATGACCTTCTAGTATGGGAAGAGGAGGAGGAAGAAGTACAAGAGCAATTAGATGAGTGGGAGAAGGTAGTGTTATCATATGGGATGAAGTTCTCAGCACAAATGAGTGAAGTGGTCATCACAACGAGGAGGAAGAACAGACTGGATATGGGCATAACACTTGGAGGACAGCAGTTGCAGAAAGTAGAATGCTTCAAGTACTTGGGAAGCATAATTGAAGAAAAGGGAGGCAATAGGATGGAAATAAATGAAAGGGGAAGGTGCGCAGATGGATTTTTCAAGAGTGTTAGGGGGATGTTATGGAATAAAGATGTACCACAAAAATGTAAAGGAATCATCTACAAGACCTACTTTGTGCCAATTTTGACATATGGTTCAGAAACATGGGTGATGAAGGAAAGGGACAAGAATAAAATACGAGCAGTGGAGATGAAGTTCCAGAGGAGTAGGGTAGGAGTGACAAGAATGGACAGAGTAAGGAATGAGAGAGTCAGAGAGATGGTAAGAGAGGAACCATTGCAAAATAGAATAGAGCGATCTAGGCTACAATGGTATGGACATGTGAGGAGGATGCAAGAGGAGAGGATACCGAAGAAGATGTTTGGAATGAAAATGACGGGAAGGAGGCCAAGGGGAAGACCAAGGGACGGATGGACAAAAGGAGTTAAGAAGAGTGTGGAGGAAAGAGGAGTGTGCTGGGACACAGTAAATGACGAGAGATGGTGGATGGACAGGAAACGATGGAGAGGCTTATGTTCCAAGCAGACCCGACCAGCGGTTGGAAACTGCTCAAGATGATGATGATAACAGTAATTATACCACAAGCATGCATGTTTCTATGTGGTAGATGGTTTTTATGGCCAAATGCCCTTCCTGATGACAACATTGGAGGATTAACAAGAGGTGAACTAAATGAGCATTAATGAAAATCTGCAAGGAGTTTGGCCTCAAACTGTAAAAAGGGGAAATCTTGAAGAATCAGTTAAACACATTGATGACAGGCTACATTAATTAATGTAGTTTTGTATTGGTGCACGGGTGACCGGCTACGTAAATTAACGTTTTCTTACAGTGCTTCATTCTTGTGTAATTTTCTCCTCTCCACCATTCATTAATTGAAATACTACGTGTTATTAACAAACTAAGGTCTTTGTTGAACGAAATGCAGATAGGTACATTATTGTCTTGATAATGCTTTCGGTACAGGAAGTGAGGTTTTATAACACTCAGTTACCTTGTGTATTGTCATGGCGCGCATGGAACTGACAGTGGGATAATCAGTTCAGACGAGTCTGTAGACGATAATAATACGAGTGAAATTGACAATGATAGCAGTGCAAGTAGTGACGATGAGGTTGATAGATGGACAAGTAAGTAAAGTTACACATATTTATGTTTCATCTTACTTCTCATGCTAGGTGTACTTCAGTTGCCGTGAGGTCATAGCACAAACGGAATGAAAAAAGTCCGCAGAGGACCATGCTCACCCTCTCTTTGGTCACCAGCTCCCAACAAGATGGCTAAAATCAAGGAAAAGTTTTCTGCAAACAACATCGATGCCTACTACAGAACCCGAGGTAGACAGGATACAGCTATGACAATCCTCCATACCACCAGATTGGATGAAGGCCAAGGAAAGGCTTCCAGCAGGCTGCAACAACAACTGGGAAACTTGGCGGTCACTCAACAGACTTTGGAGTGGAGATGCAAAGTTAATCTCGACAAATGGGGATACCTACAGGAATTGGAACTCTGTGAGTGTGGGGAGAGACAGACCATGATACATCTGTGTTCCTGTGAACTGTGCCCGTGCTCTTGCACAACGCAGGAGTTAATGGAAGGCCATGAAAGTAGTGTGACAGTGGCCTGTTTCTGGGCGAAGAAAATCTAATTCGAGACACTGTTGTATATATTATTGTATTATTCCTTTGCAATATTGTGTATCATCCCTCTTGTGCATATTGTAGTGAATCTGACTCGAATAAATAAATAAATATAGTTGCCCGGTCCGCAGCACAGTGGGTCAAAATAGAAATCTAGGAGGACAAAATTATTTATTTTCATAATTAAAAAATCAAAATTTATTACTTCTACAGCATTCTCATACAATTGCCGCTCACTATTCTGGGATATAAACGCATCTTAGTGTAAATCTGTCACCACTGTTCGAGCAGTCTGAATTGGAAGGTGAATGTAAGTGGCTGTGGTTTGGTTGCCTTTGTGGTTAGTGTGATGCTTTAAGATGGAACAAGCAGCTGAAGGTATGATCTTTGTAACGTGTTTCAGGTATTAATGGGCGTAATTGTTACGTAATTTTAGCTAAATTTGAATTATATAATATTTAACTATTATTTTTAAAATTATATTTTCACTTAGATTTTTAGTATGTCGCGTCACTCTGCGTCACTTTCTACTTAATGTTAAAATGTAGATAAGGTCTTGTAGTTTACGCCTGTTATAAGATTTTTTGCATCTTTTTGCAACTTACTTAGTTATTTTACATTTTAGAATAATAATAATAATATCGTATGGCCTTGGGTGCCTGGTGCAAGCTTTGTTAATTGACACCCAGAGGGTAGCTTGCATGTCGAATTTCGTCGTTCCTTTAAACGCTATGAGAGTCAAGGAGGTTAGATATCTAAACTCCTTGACACTACAGCGCTGTCAAGTAGAGAATGGAGGAACTTTGTGTTGGCGGAAAATCCCGAGATTAATTTTGCCATTGAACACGGCCTACTGAATTCAAATGGGTTCTTTAACATGCCAACAACGTATGACATGAGTGTCGTGATTTTTGTTGCCTTTCAAAAATCACTTACCATGGCCAGGGGCGAACCTGCAATCTTGGGGTTGGTAGTCCAATACTATAACCACTCACCCACCGTGGCAAGCTTACGTTTTAGAAGATGACACACAACCAGTTCTCACACGTTTACAACTGTTTGAAGCACTGGGTTCGACGATTATGTCAAAAGTGGAACCTGGTGACTTTGTTAAAAGTAAATTAGGGGTAGAAAATTGTTCTGAAGAGATAAGTGGATGCTCTATCCAACTCCTAGTCATAGACAATTTCTTGCATGTTTAGACGAACCTTAAAAAGTCTTAACTGATGTTTACTATGAAGTAAAGAAATTATATACGTTACTTTCACTCTAAATTCATGATTAAAACGTAAAAATATTATTTTCCCCCTAGATTTCGATTTTGACCCACTGTGCGCAGTAAGGAATAGAGTAGCGCGTGCCCGGGCAACAATGTGTTAAAGACAGCTCACAGCATGGTCCGAAACCACTTGCCTTCAAGTCCAGAGATCTTGTGCCTTAGTATGCGTAGCTACCATGGTTGGATGCCTTGTGTCCTATACTTCATAAAAACAACTTAATAATCTCTTTATATTTCGGTACTGACCGTCTGAAGCTGTGTGTCGATGTTTCTTGTGATGTGACGGTTGCTGATGGGCACTGCTGTCATTCTCTGAATGTCCAAAAGTTTTGAACTGAACAGTGTAGTCTAGAGTTGCAGCATTCACAGGTCTCGGAGGATCCGGAGGGACAGCGAATGTGGCGTACGGACTCATCTCGTAAAGTTCTGCAAGAAAATGATTGTACAATTTAGAGATAAAGAGGGATTAATCACTGGACACTGAGTAACCCAAGCAAAAACACAAATTTTACAGAGTCCAAATTATAATTTTAAAAAAATATTAAACCAATCAAATGACTTACAGTAGAATCCTGCTCAACCGACCTTTGCTTATCCGACATTCTATGTTATCTGACACTGGTAGACTTACAATTTGAATGTTTAAAAAAGAATCTGTGGCACTACAGCCCATGAAGGGCCTAGGCCTACCAAGCGACCGCTGCCCAGCCATTTGGCCTGCAGATATTGGGGTGACGCTAGGTCACCGCATCGGTTACCAACGGCCGTTAATCTTGGCTTTCGCGACCGGGGTGCTGCCTAACTGTCACATAGCTACTCAATTGTTCTCATGAGGCTGAGTGCACACCGTTCCAGCCCTCTCATCAGTTTCTGAAATCCCTGACGGAGGCGAGAATCGAACCCGGGGCCTTTGGGTGAGAGGCAGGTGCACTACCCCAACACCACGGGGCCGGCAAAATTGAACATTTGGTGTACACTGAATTCTGGGATGCCCGGTTTGGAGGTGTCAGCCGTGGGCAAGCACTGACGAAAATGAGGATGGTGAAGAAGATGAACGAGGTATTGCAGAACAAAAGGATAAAACGATTTCTCACAGTGAAGGATAGAGTACATTGGATAAGGCAATAACATACTTGGAGAAGCAGCCAGAGGCAATTGCAACGGAGGTGATTGATTTTTCAATGGCGAAATCTCGCAGCAAGAAAATGTGAATCAGCAGGCAAGCAGAAGTTGTTGACAAGTTTCTTTTCTTAAGGCAGTTGGAGCATTTTTGTTCAATTGCATGTACGATTGAATTGATGTGATTGTTTTAGTAACACAGTATAGCCTATCTATTTGTTTTAGTTCATTCTCAAAGCTATTCTGTATTATCTGACATTTTCGGTGATCTGATGTACTCCAGGTCCAGTTTAGGTCGAATAATCGAGACTCTACTGTACTTTGAATATGTGAACACCTAGCAGAAAATTTGAAAGTATTTAAACCCCCTGCTCAGCTTTATTAATATGTGGGCTTGATGCTACAGAGTTCTGGCAGGGGAAGGAGAAGGAGGATGCGGAAAGATTATTTTGTGGAAACAGGAATAATAAGGGCATTCTATCAAAGTGTAATAAAACTTGTTTGGGATAATAATAATATCATATGACTTCGGGTGCCGGGTGCAAGCTTTGTTATTGACACCCAGAGGGTAGCTTGCATGTCGAATTTCGTTGTTCCTTGACTATGAAAGTCAAAGAGGTTAGATGTTAGATATCTAAGCTTCTTGAACACCATAGTGCTTTCTAGTAGAGAAATGAGGAACTTTGTGTTGGCGGAAACTCCCGAGATTAATTTTGCCATTGTGAACACGGCCTACTGAATTCAAATGGGTTCTTTGACATGCCAACATCGTATGACATGTGTATCGTATTTTTGCCGCCTTTCAAAAAAAAAAAAAAAAAAAAAATCACTTGCCACGGCCAGGAGCGAACCTGCAATCTTGGGGTTAGTAGACCGACACGATATCCACTCACCCACCGTGGCAAGCTGGGATAAGGAAGTACCAAGGAAAAGTAAAAAGATAATATATAAAGTGTACTATGTACCCATATTAACTTATGCAGCTGAGATTTGGACCCTGACAAGCAGGCAAGAGAGTAGAATTCAAGCCAGTGAAATGAAATTCCTAAGAAGTATGATAGGAAAGACAAGGAAAGACAGAGTGAGGAATGAAGAAGTTAGGACGGAAGTTGGGATGAGAAAACTAAATGAGAGAATTGAGAAGAATAAACTAAGGTGGTTTGGACATGTAAAGAGGATGGAGGAAAATAGAATACCAAGACAGCTGCTGGAGGTAAAGTGCAAGGGCAAGAGAGCAAGAGGAAGACCTAGAACAAGGTGGATTGATTAAGTGAAGAACAGCATAAGAAAAAGAAATTTGGACTGGGACAAGATCGTGGAAGAGGAATGGTGGAAAGAAAGAGGAAGGTGGAGAAGTGCTATAAATACCCCGACCCGGCAGGAGCTGGATAAGGGGAAATTATGATGGTGATGATGATGAGGAATAATAAGGGATTACCTGAGCTTGTCTCCATCTGTTTCTGGTTGTGATGTTCCTCTGTTTTGGCTGGTGAAGACGAGTAGATCTGTTGGAAGTTCCTCTTGTTATCCATCTCAGCTGCAGCCTTGCACACGCTCGGACTCTCCGGCAGTCCCTGGCCCCGCTTGTATCCAGCAACTCGCTGACAAGTCCTGGTGAACATTGTAAGTTATCCTTTATTATTATTTGGAGTTTAAGGGGTGTATAATGATTCATTATTATTAACCCTCAATTGGTCACACCCCAGTCTTTTATAACTGACATATTGTTTATTTCTGCTCAGAATATTTGGTTTGATGCTTCTAGTACCTTCCCCCTACAACACCATGCATCTGTTATCAGCAAGCCCTGGATTCGTAGGTACTGACCTACTTTATTCCATTAAAGAAAGAAATAAGTATTTACATTGCCTGACAATTGCTAAGGAACAAGTGACTATTGCCCAGGAACGATGGACAAATGTGAAGGAACAACCGACCAATGAGAGTAAAAGGCACTGGAGGGGCGGGATGTGTTATCTGCAGCGAAAAGGAACAGACTTCTCACTCCTCGTTAGATAGCTGCAGACCTTATAACCTCTACCGGTACACTTGTATCTGCCAGAAATATCTCGTGGCGATTACATCAGGCTAGTTTGTATGCTTGCAAGCCTGTTAAATGCCTCCCACTTCAACCACGCCATTGTCGAGTAAGAGTTAGTTAGTTGGTGTATGCTTCACCGTGACAAGTGATTCTGGCCACCAGTTAGTGTGGAGAGTGAGGGAAACACGTTATGCACCACAGAATGTTCATGAGCGTCATCGGTATGGCCTCGGCTTTATGGTGTGGGCAGGCATTATGCACAATGGCCAAACACCGCTGCATATCTTCGAACGAGGTACCGTTACAGCACAGCGGTATTGCAATGAGATTATTCTGGACCACGTTGTGGTGGTGTGTGGTAGGTCCAGACTTTCTGTTTATGGACGACAATGCCCGCCCACACAGGACCACTGCAGCAGCGGACACACTGGAAAGTCAAAATATCGAATGTATGGAATGGTCTGCATACTCCCCGGACTTGAATCCTATCGAGTATGCCTGGGATGCTCTTGACAGGTGTGTTTCTCAACGAACATCCCCTCCCCGAAGTGTGCAAGACTTCAAAATCGCCTTGAGAGAGGAGTGGGAAAATATCCACTAAAGACTCCTCAACAGTTTAGTAGCCAGCATGAATAACGGATGCACAATGTGCATTCGTATATGAGGAGGGCATATTCCTTACTGAGAGACTGCTATCGACCTTCATTTTGAGAGTCTGAACTGTTTACAACAAGAATGTCATGTATTGATTTCTTTATATCTGTTATCCTGCTTTCCCATGAGGTGAAATCTGTACTAATTTTCATTATAGATATACTACTCCCCCTCTGTTACGTATGTACTGAGTTGCATGTCTTCCATCCTTGCCTGTGAATATTCCTTTCTACCAATGTCTCTGTTCCTTATCAATTGTCAGGCAGTGTATTTTCATGTGACCACAGAAGGGTTATTAACTTAACAATTTTAATTTGAATTATTTTCACTAAACCTTAACGACTTGCCTTCTGTGGATAGCCACATACGCTAGCAGAGCTGCTGAGAGTAGCAAGATGGCAGCACACACTGCAGGAACAATCACATACACGTCTTGATAGAATCGAACACGAGCCGAAGAACTGTTGAGGTTATCCAATGGTGCAATGGTAGCTGCAACAAAATGTACACTGTATCAGAGTCCTGTAGTGAGGCCCACCATGCCACACTCCGAACCCATGGACTTTTGAAGCCCAGCCCGTCCAGTGTCGTTCCCATCCAACGCAGCCGCGTTCTAGCCCACAGCACTGAACTCACAAAACCCATCGCACTGGATGGGCTGAGCAGGCAGACTAATCTTGACAATGCGTGCACAACAAAATGCCTGATTTACACTTCTATTCAGTATTGATAGCAATACGATTGCCACTAAGGTAATGGTATAGTTCAAATTGTCTAATTTCAATCTGAAATAGAATGATTGAGATCTGTCCTGATATGTCATAACTAGGGCTCGGATTTTTAGGTGCTAAAAATCGGGAAAATATTTATTTTTATATATTAAAAATACCTGAAATATCTGACAAAAAAGTAAAAATATTTAATTATTATATAGTTTATTAATGTGAATTTATGCTATGCCTCACTGACCACTCAAGAATTACAACACACAACGAGATACATCTTCAGGTTGTCCAACACAAATGACCAACGATTATCGTGAAACTGCGGCAATATGTTTCTTGCCCCCGAGGTGTTGTGTAACTTGAGATCGCTGTTCAGCCTTGATTGCTTTCCCACATGGTTGGCAGAACAGAACGCCCCCATCAGAAGTAAAATTATCTTTAAATTCTGCAACATACTGCTGCAGTTGCTTTTGCTTTAGGCATCGTAGAACTGCTTTACACTTTACAGTGCCAGAAATGAACTGCATGTGAGGGACACTGGTTCCAGGTAGCTTGGGGGGAGGGGGAGGTCTAGCACGTGGTGCAATATGGCTATGGACAAGGAAATTTACGGCTTCCACAGTGAGTGGCACAGGGCGATAAGATAAGAATAACACAGTTGCAAGCTGACATACTCTCTGCATGACGATTAGATAGCTCACAGGTTCCTGAAAGATCTAGCATACTGATTTTAAAAACATGTAAATAGTACGTCTTTTTATTAGCTAATAAGTGAAAAGCAGAAAAAATGCTTAAAATATGTATTTACATAAAAAATATTTATTTACCTAAAAATCCGAGCTCTAGTCATAACTGATTTATTTCAACTACATTCCATTATTTTTGTTGTACCTTTTTTTAAACCGTTGACTTGAGTCTCTATGGACTGAGTGTAAACAACCACTCTCATTTCAGTGTCTGCGTCTTGTTCGTTTGCCAGCTTTGACATCTTTCCAGTATCTCTTGAGCCCATCTATCAGCTTATTCTTCCGCTCCTCTGTTAAATGGCCTCTCCGTCTTCTGGGTTCTGCCTCCACCATAAAACCCTAATAGCTTTTCACCATCCTTCTGAAACTATTCCCGTCTTTGATTTTATCCTCCGCAATGCCCACCTGTCTCATATCTTTCTCACACTCTTGGAACCATTTCAACTTGGACATCTTCGGTTTAAGAAAATTCCAGATTTTCTTTGTGAGCCAGTCATTATTCATACGGAAGATGTGGCCATAAAACAGCAATCTTCACTTTCTAATTGTTGTTGTTATCGGTTCCATCTTGCTGTATACTTCTTTATTTAATTTCAGTCGAACCTGAATTTTTTCCTCAAGATGGAGTCCATACCAATTATAAACTTATTCAAATCCTCAGATGAATCGGCTTGGATGACAATATCATCAGCAAATCACAGAGTTGAGATTATTTCTCTACAAATCTTTACACCTACCTTAACAGTTTCTCTAATTTCCTTCATTGCTTGTTCATTACACTTTATCCATTGTGAATAAATTAAGTCATTACTGCAGTTACCACAGAAGCACAGGTTATCAGACAAATTCCACACATACCCAAGTACACGGGGCTGATGACCAAGCCCCTAATCATCATCTTCATTTCCCCTTTTCCAGCTGACACTGGGTGGGGGCAAATATGGTTCCTCTCCACTTTGTTCTGTCGTTCCACCATTCCTCTTCCGACACGGTGTTCCAATCCAGGTCCCGTTTTCTAATCCTATTCTTCACTGAGTCCATCCAACACATTCTTGGTCTTCCTCGTCCTCTCTTCACTGTCATCTGTCGTTCCAGTGCTCGTCTTGGTAGCCTTACTTCATTCATCCGTTTGACATGACCAAACCATCCCAATCTGTTTTGCTCCAGTTTGTCATTTAGTTTCTGTACTCCCAGTTCTTTCCGTATATCTTCATTTCTCACTCTGTCCCACCTCGTTTTCTGGACCATACTTCTCAGGAATCTCATCTCAGCTGCCTGTACTCTGCTCTCATCCCACTTAGTCATTGTCCAAGTTTTTGCTGCATATGTCATTATAGGAACATAATATGCTTTGTACATAACTTCTTTAGCTTTAATTGGTATATCCTTGTTCAATACTAATCCCTGTACCTGTTGGTAGAAAGCACTCCCGAGTTGTATTCTTCTGATAATTTCCAAATCTAGTCTTCCATCTTCAGTCAGTTCACTTCCCCAGTATTTGAAGTGTATCACCACTTCCAAT
Source organism: Meconema thalassinum (assembly GCA_946902985.2). Taxonomy (NCBI): domain Eukaryota; kingdom Metazoa; phylum Arthropoda; class Insecta; order Orthoptera; family Tettigoniidae; genus Meconema; species Meconema thalassinum. Next base: position 201,724,511 of record OX336395.1, read on the forward strand.
TCCTTTTCTCCTACTTTGATTACTCCTTTTCCTTCTTTCTCACTTCTACTCATCACCACTGTTTTACTCTTCTCCACATTTATCTTCAATCCCCATTGCTCAATCTTTTCATTTATTACATCAAACTGTTCTTGTACCTCCATCTCATCCTAATATGAATCAATAATGAATGAGAATGTGGTCCAAGAACAGCTGGAAGTACTGAAGGAAAATATTGAGAAATGGGGAATGAAAATCAGTGTAGAGAAAAGTAAGACAATGGTAATTACAAGAGGAAAGAAAGCAGGACAAGGGATTGTTAAAATTGGCGATGTAGATCTGGAAGTAGTAGAGCACTTCAAATATTAAGGAAGTGAATTGTTGGAAAATACAAGATTGGATATGGAGATCAACAAGAGTGGGAGTGTTTTCTATCATCAGGTTCGCAGTTTAATTTGGGATAAAGTCGGTGGTCGACTATATACTATATGAGAAAGAACTAAATAAGAACATCACGGACATCAAGGTTATACCATCGGAGAACCTGGATAGCGACCATCGATTGCTGGTAATGAACCTGAGAGGAAGTAAGAAGAAGAAAGGGACTGAGAACCAGGAAAGACGTATAAGGATATGGAAACTGAAAGAAGGGGATAGAAGGGTCGAGTACCTCAAAATGGTAAAGGAAGGAATTCCAACAGATTAAGAAAGAGGGGTGGAAGAGGAATGAGCTAGATTTAAGAAGACACTAGTAGGTGCAGCAGAAGCAGTATGTGGGAGGACAAGTGAGTCGTCTAGTATCAATACCGGCCAAGTCACAAAATTTACAAAAATGAGTTATGGTTATCAATTTGAAGTAGAAGTATAGCACCATCAGGTGAAACAAGAATATGCTTCAAAATCGTCCATGTCTTCATGTTACAGAGCACTGAATTCTTGGTCGTGCAACAAAATGGGCCACGTCATGCAGGCAGTGCTTTCATAACCGGCCATGTCAAAGAACGAGTAGGAATCTTCATGTCGCAGCATTATTGTTTGGAATCTTGCGTTGTTAGATTATGCACGAATGTGATAATATCTGTAGGCAACATTATTCCTTATATTGTATACCCTTCGAAGGCATAATTTTCTCTTCTCTTCTCTCTTCTCTTAGTCGTTGACCCTCCAGGTTGGTGGAACCCACGGACTCAGTGAGGGAACTCACCACTACCGCCTCTACGGGCAGTGTCCTAGAGCTGGGAACATCTAATCGGAGTGGATACAACTGGTGAGGTGTGATTGGCACCTCGCCCAGGCGGCCTCACCTGCAAAGCGAACAGGGGCCTCATGAGGGAAGGTAAGGGATGGTTAGGATGGATAGGCAAGGAAGAGGGAAGGGGGTGGCCGTGGCCTTGAAGAAGGTACCATCCCGGCATTTGCCCGAAGACGAAGTGGGAAACCACGGAAAACCACTTCGAGGATGGCTGAGGGGGAATCGAACCCCCTCTACTCATTTGGGCCACCCGAGGCTGAGTAGACCCCAATCCAGTCCTCGTACCACTTTTCAAATTTAGTGGCAGAGCCGGGAATCGAACCCAGGACCTCCGGGGCGGCAGCTAACCATGCTGACCGCTACGCTACGGAGGCGACGATCGAAGGCATAATAATTTGTATTTTGTTTGTTTGCAACACTGACTTCCATATTCGCGGGCTTCATACCGCATTGGCGCGAAAGCAATCGTATATCCTGTGTGCTCGTATTTTGTCATTATTGTGTAGTGTAACGTGTATATTGTTCCTATTTTAATAAGTGAGTCATTTTCTTTTACTGTGTTCAAGATCTAAGTGAACTACTATCTTTTAATGATATAATACCTATTTTGTATTCTCCTCAGCTTTCTGATGTTCATCTTCATATATTACTATCCAATTTAAGCAGAATGCTTTCGTTTTTATTGCAATAAAGACAGGTAATTACAATGTCAATTTATTTTAATTTAATTGCCTTTTTTCACAGGAATTTGGAATTTAAAAAGAAAAGTTTTACAAAAAAAGACTAAAATTATACCAAATTGCAACAAAAACGGTCAAGTCAAAATTAATATTAGCAAAAAAGATGGGTTCATTATGAATCAGATTTCTCAAAATAGCAGAACTTAAATATTAAACTATTACGGATATAACTATGCAATAAAATCTTTTGTGACCACCATTGCTTTGTCTCTAGAGGTTTTTCATCCATACTGAAAAATATGCCTTCAGTGACTTGGCCGGTTTTGATACTAGACGACTCAAGTAGTAAGAAGAGGTGGAAGGAAACACCATGGGGAAGAGTACCAGGAAAGAAAGAAGGAGGCGAAGAGAGTAGTGGCTGAGGAGAGAAGAAAGTGGATGGAAGAGTGGACAAAGATGATGGAGGATAGTGAAGGTACAAAAAAGGTCCTGTATGGGATGGTAAAAAATAAGAGGCGGAAGGATCCTATGGATTATGTTAGAATGGTGAACAAAAGGGGACAAGAGATAGAAAATAGGGAAGAACTGAAGAAAATGTGGAAAGAATATTTTGAAGAACTACTGAACCCAAATGGAAAAGATGGTGAGGAGGAAGAAATCGGGGAAGAGGAAGATGAACTGCAAACAGAAAAGGACTTAACATGGAAAGAAGTGGAAGATGCAGTGAACAAGATGAAAGGAGGGAAGGCACCGGGTGTGGATGAGTTGAGTGTGGAGATGGTAAGAGCAGCAGGAGAGGTGGGGATACAGTGGTTATACCGAGTGATGAGGACAGCATGGAAGGAAAGGAAGACCCCAGAGGACTGGAAAAAAGGAATAATTGTCCCGATCTTCAAGAAAGGTAGTAGAACAGATTGCAGAAACTATCGGGGAATAACACTGATGAGTCATTGTGCAAAGATCTTCGAGAAAGTTTTGGAAAAGAGAATTAGGACAAGGATAGAAGGAGGTATGAGGGAAGAACAACATGGCTTCAGAGCAGGAAGGTCCACAGTGGATTTGATTTTTGCTGTAAGGCAGTTACAAGAACAGCACTATGAGTATGGAACAGATCTACTGATGGCCTTCCTGGACATTGAGAAAGCATATGACAGTGTATGCAGAAACAAAGTATGGAAGGAAGTCCCTGGAGGATAGAGGAGTAGAGAAATGGACTATAAAGAGGATAAAGGAGATGTACAAGGGAAGCGTGAGCTGTGTGAAAGTGGGAGGAGAGAGATCAGACTGGTTGGAACAGAGAAACGGCCTGAAACAAGGAAGTGCACTGTCACCGTCACTTTTCATTGTGGTGATGGATGACATAATGACCCGAGTGGCACAAGTAATTGGGGAAGGAAAGATGAAAGCAATGGTGTTTGCAGATGATTTGATGATTTGGGGAAACAAGGAGGAGGAGGTACAGGAACAGTTGGACGTGTGGGAAGGAATAATACGAGGATACGGGATGAAATTTAGCATAAATAAGAGCGAGATAGTGATCACAAGGAAGGAAAGAATCACAACGGGAATAACAATTGGTGGGGAGCAGCTGAAGAAAGTGGAGAGTTTCAAGTATCTGGGAAGCCTGATACAAAATAATGGAAGAAACGACAGAGAAATAAATGAGCGGGGCAGACAGGCAGAAGCATTCCGGAGGAGTGTGAGAAGCATGTTATGGAGCAAGGATGTCCCTCAGAACAGCAAAAAGATCATATATCGGACGTACTATGTCCCTATCCTGACATGTATACCTCGGAGACCTGGGTTATGAAAGGAAGGGAGAAGAGCAAAATACAGGCCAGTGAGATGAGGTTCTTGAGAAGCAGTATTGGAGCTACAAAGATGGACAGAATAAGAAATGAGAGGACCAGAGAATTAATGAAGGAGGAACCATTACAGGATGGTATAGAGAAATCTAGACTTAGATGGTATGGACATGTAAAACGAATGGAGGAGAAGAGGATACCCAGGAGAGTACACGAGACGAAGTGGGAAGGAAAGAGACCGAGAGGAAGACCGAGAGACAGGTGGCTGAATGGGGTGGAAGAAAGCGTGAAGAAGAGAGGAGAAGACTGGACAAGGGTGGAGGCTGAGAGATGGTGGGAAGACAGAAGACGTTGGAGAGGCTTGTGTTCCAAACAGACCCGGCCAGTGGCTGGAAACTGTGCAAGATGATGATGATGATGATGATGACATACTACTGAAGGATAAAGAAGTGATGTACAAGACCTATTACTTGGTACCAATAATGACACATGGAGCAGAAACTTGGCCGATGACCAGGTGAGATGAATGTACAGGGTGTGGCAGAAACAATGACCCATTTTACACATTTCATTTTAGCATGAAGAAATAGCCTACAACTACACATTTTATGTACACTGTTCTAAAGAACACTTCTTACATTTGTTGACACATGTCACTTTTTATAAATTATGTCCTTCAGGTGTCCACCATTGTTCGCAATGCCATCTTCTGCTCGAAGCTGTTATTCTTGCAGTGTTGTCTGGGGTGCAAACCGTACGTTGTCTGTCAGGGGGCGTCTTGTTTCCTACAGATGCTGTTGTTCTAAACTGCCGGCCCCATCTCGTAATTGTCTTATGGGATGAAACTTTATTATTTCAACCGAAGTCAAAATGTTGTCAAAATGAACAGTGCGTTCTTGTGCCACTATCACCACTTTTGAAGAACACTTCCATTAGAAATTCACGATGTTCGTGTTACCAACATACTGGCTGGAACTGCTTTAAACCTCACGTCTCACTGGTACGACCATCAACACTCTACGCAGCCGTGTCCAACAATGGCGCGCTATTTAAAATTGGTCATTGTTTCTGCCGCACCTTGCAGAATACAGGCAGCAGAAATGAAATTCCTGAGGAGTATGGTACAGAAGACTAGGAGAGAGTGAGGAATGAAGACATTCGAAAGAAAGTGAATGTAGAGAAGCTGAATGATAAGCTGGAGCAGGACAGATTGAGATGGTATGGACATGTGAAAAGGATGAATGATGAAAGAATGCCAAAACAAGTGATGGAGAGACGGATGACTGGAAAGAGAGGACGAGGAAGACCTAGAGTACGGTGGATGGATTTGGTGAAGGACAGTGTGAGTGTGGAGTGGAATTCAGTGGTTGAGGAAGGATGGTGGACAGACAGAGTAGAGTGGAGGGGTGTCATATTTGCTCCGACCCGGCTTAGGCTTGAAAACTGAAATTGATGATGATGATGATGATGATGATGATGATGAACAACAATGAAATTGAACTCATCCCTTCTCAGTTCTGCCTCACCAGGCTGAGTGCACCCCGTTTCCGTTCTAGCTTTGAGACCAGAATTAGATGTTTTGGCAGAACTGGAATTCAAACCTGGACCTTCACAGTGACACAAGGTGAACTTACCTCCAATCATGTTTGTTGTGGCCACATTGAACACTCCTCGAGTAGAGCCAGCATCATTGTGTGCCGTGATCCTGAGCTGGTACCAAGTCTCGGGATGCAGATCTCTCAGCGTGAACAGCTTGGTGTTGATGTTGCTGTCCACCACAAGCCAGTTCTCATTGCCTGGTAGTGGCCGGTATTCAACCCCAAAGTACAAGAGAGGACATCCACCGTCTGGCCACGACGACAAATACAGGGTGATGGAAGTGGCGTTTGCTGCCAGTAGGTTGTTGGTGTTTGTAGTTAAAGGCACTGAAACACAAAAACAAATCTCACAACACCCATCTAGAATGCATTACAGACTATTTATGGCTCTACCCATGTTTATTATTATTATTAACCCTCAGTCAGGCGCACCTCTGCCACTCCCGAGTTCGGGCGCAGTGCGCCTGACAGGCGCCTGTTGCAAAGACGTCATTGACTCCCAATTAACTCAATTATTTTTAAAGTGATACGTGGCATTCATTAGGATATACATAGGGAGTTAATTCAACATCAGGTTTTCAAAATCTTACTATAATTTATTGCTCACAATTAAACTTAAAGAAATAGCTCACATTTACAACCCACCATCAAATTGTGTTCAGTCTTGATTAGAAAAATTCAAACGAACATTAAAATTACGAACAAAACTTAAGTAAGTTAATGCTTTTATTACAAAATAAAATACAGAACAATAGAGTCATTCCTACTTGGAATCACTGTTGGAATGCTCAGCAGTAAAGATACATTGGCCCAGTAAAGTGCAAGGTTGGCAAGTCATACTGTATCTGTATGGGGAGGCAAATGGCTGATTTTGAGAGCTATCAATTTATCTGTTTCATTAGGTCAACACGCATTTTGACTATATATAAGGCGTGAACAAAAAGTTTCCGTTTAACGACCCTACAGTCCAGAATCGGTACGTCAATCAGGCAAAATCACCGTGGGCATTGGGGTGCTCATCCCACCGACGCACCAGGTTGAAGATCCCATGTGGTAAAGCACCGTGTCCTGCTGCACATCCTCGTAAGACAGGAATCGTCGACCTTTCCAGGCCTTATTTAAGGGACCGAAGGCGTGATAATTGCATGAGGAGAGATCAGGACTATAGGGCGGTTGCTCGAGTCTCTCCCACTTGAGTTGGCGTACTTTCTGCATTATGATATTTGTTTTATGGGGAGGTGCGTTATCATGAAGCAGCACACTTTGTTACAGGCTTTGTGACATTCATAGCATTCATGATTAGACATCCTTTGACCCGTTTATTCCACGAAATAACCACAATCTTATTCATAAAATGAGTAAAATAAGCAATACTGCGATAGTATAATAAGGAAATATGAATCTTCGAAAGTGGAACAAGAGTTTGGGCGCAATGCGCCTACAGGCCTGGAGGCTAATTATTGCACTTTACGCAGGCGGCGGGAAAACTAACTGGGAGCATTTGGAACGGGACCTAGAGATAGGAAGGTACTAAAAGGGGCGGCACATAGGCACCCTTGGGGTGAAGGGGGGAGCAAGAATAGATTTGCGGCGCCTGTCAGGCCAGCTGCGCCTGAAGGAGGGTTAAAGATACAGCACACAAATTGTGCTTAAGCTTGAGTGAGAGGAGTGAGTGAATGAGTGGAGGGAGGGAGGAAGCTTGTAGGTTTATGTGACCATTAATCCCGGGATCATGAGCCATGGGACCTGCATTTTTACACTTTCAAATTTATACATAAAAAATATAACCATTCAAAATCTTGGTCGAGTACGTTAATGGGCAAAATAGGGGGGCATTTTTCGAAAAAGTGAAACATCACTATCTTCTTCAAGTGCCATGTCCTCTCAGGACGATGGTGATCAGTAGCATGTTCTGTTCTTTTGTCCATAGCTCTTCTGAACAGTTCAAGTCTTGTCAACCTAAACCACTGGCTTAAGTTGTCGAGCCAAGATATCTTTCTTTGCCCCGGACCACGTCTTCCATTAATTTTCCTTTGGAGTATTAATTGAAGGAGTTGGTATTTACTGTTTTGCATCATATGACCAAAGTATTCTAGCTTTCTTCTCTTGATGGTATTGAGAATTTCAGGTTTTTTGTTCATACGCTGCAAAACTTCTACATTGGTGATTTTGGCTGTCCAAGGTATCTTCAGCATCCTTCGGTACGTCCACATTTCAAATGCTTATAGCTTCTTGCACATCGCTATAACTTTCTTAATATGTGAATAATCAAATCCATTCAAAGTTCGTACTATTCTTCGGATAAGGGCCAAAATCTTATCTCTGTAAAGTTTTTTGATAGCCCCTATGGGGTGGTAAAAAATGAGTTTTTAGAGATATAAAAAAATTATACCTCCCCTAATAGGGACAATATCAAAACCGTTTAAACTGGTCAATACTATAAATTACCCAAACCTTTTGTCTGAAAGACTTTTTGATATGACCCACCAAGGGATGAGCAAAATGTTTTCGGAATTATAAGATGGTAATCCTATTTGCTGCAGAGTGACGGCTGTATAAATGAAGATGTGCAAGCAAGAACCAACGTAACGTGGATGCGATTCAGAGATGTAACTGGTGTTCTTTGTTATAAGAAGATGCCCAGATATACAGCTCAATGGTGAGGCCAGTTGCATTGTATGGTACGGAGTGTTGGCCAGCAGCTAAAAGTACTGAGAACTCGCTACATACCATGGAAATGTGGATGCTGAGAAGATCGTTGGGCATTTCTTTGCTCGACTACATCAACAACACAACGATCCGACAATTAACTGTTGTTGCTCCAATCGATGAGAAAATGCAGGAATGGAGACTTCGTTGGCCATGTCGTACGAGCACCGAGCACCCCATGGTTCAGTCATCAGCTCAGCCTATCATCTCGCTGTTGAAGGCCAGAGACACTGTGGGAGACCTAAGCTAAGATGGCTAGACTCTGTAAACTCAGATCTAAGATCAAGAAACCTAAACCCACAGGAAGCGCTTCATTGAAAGAAATGGCGAATAGCGGACCCCATTCCAACGGGAACATGCTAAGAAGAAGAAGAATCCTATTTGCTGCTGATACTCTGATTTGGGGAGAGAATGAGAATGTGGTCAGAGAACAGCTCGACGTACTGAAGGAAAATATTGAGAAATGGGGAATGAAAATCAGTGTAGAGAAAAGTAAGTAAGACAATTACAAAAGGAAAGAAAGAAGGAAAAGGTATTGTTAAAATTGGAGATGTAGATCTGGAAGTAGTAGAGCACTTCAAATATTTAGGAAGTGAATTGATGGAAAATGCAAGATTGGATATGGAGATCAACAAGAGTGGGAGTGTTTTCTATCATCAGGTTCGCAGTTTAATCTGGGATAAAGACATACCACTGAAGGCTAAAGAAATGATGTACAAGACCTATTACTTACCAATAATGATGTATGGAGCAGAAACTTGGTCGATGACGAGGAGAAATAAAGATGGTACAAAAGAATAGGAGAGATAAAGTGAGAAATGAAGACATTCGAAAGGCAGTGAATGTACAGAAGCTGAATGATAAGCTGGAGCAGAACAGATTGAGATGGTATGGACATGTGGAAAGGATGAATGATGAAAGAATACCGAAACAAGTGATGGAGAGACGGATGACTGGAAAGAGAGGACGAGGAAGACCCTAGAGTACAGAGGATGAATTTGGTGAAGGACAGTGTGAGAGAACGGAACCGGGAGTGGAGTTCAGTGGTGGAGGAAGGATGGTGGACAGAGTAACGTGGAGAGGTGTCATATTTGCTCCAACCCGGCTAAAGGTGGGAAATGGAAATTGATGATGATGACATAGAAGATGGAACTTCTCGTATGCTAACCATGTGGAACTTTTGTAGGTATACAACAATTGACTCGCCGGAGCTGAAACGCATTAAGGCAGTTTTCACTACTCTTCAGGAGACAGATAAAACGTCATGGATAGAACAGAACTTAACAAACACACTATATTAGTCATCTGTGTTGTGAAGCAACTATTCAGGTTATATTTGTGTTAGCGGAATATCAATTTTAATTTTATAATCATATTTTTCAAATCAATTTTGCAAACGTGACTTAATGCCTTTCAGTTCCGTGGTCAGTTTAGTGTGGCATAAAGCCATCCAGAATGAATATTTCACATTGTATTTTATTTTAAAATGGATTTGTAACATAAAAACCACCTAAACCCTCTAGAAATGTAATTTACAATAGCACTGTAACAAACAGGAATCTTGCAGTGCGACCAACATTAAGTACGGAATACGGCGCTGAAAGGCAGCAAGTCATTGACTTAATGCTTTTCACCTCTGATTGCACTACATGTAGCAGTGGTTGACTTAATTATTTCCCATGCCGTTCCAAGACTCTCGGGTCAATACTTCAGAATACTAATTGAATCGCTCGTTGTTGAAAGGGACTAAGTCCATATTTTTGACAAATCCTTTTTGCAGCGATTTTGCATCCTAGGAAGCAAGATGCATGTTTTGTTGTTGAATGGAACCATGTCCTGGCAGCGCTTGCGCTATTACCACAGCCGTCAAGTTAGTTATTTCGTGTTGATAGGAACTTATTCCAGCAGTTAGTGAGTTTCAACACAAAGAAAATAACAGTTATTACATTCATGTTGCCTTTTATTTTTTTCAGGCTTCCAGATACATATGTTCACTTAGAAATAAAGGAAATACACTAAGAATGTGAATGATATTCCTCGCTCAAAGTTTCTGCTCGTTCCAAGTTGATATGGACTAAGTCCAGTTCTGTATTTTGTCAATAAAATTGTGAGTAACATGCGGAACAATGCTATTTTGGTTTTATTATATCGGCGTTTGTGTACACTTTCTACATACAAGAAACTACGCCTCATAATTCAGTACAAGAGCGGAAGAACAGACTTTGTGTTTATTTCAAAACTTTAAAAAATGGACTTAGTGCCTTTCAACAACGAGCGATTCAATTGTTTAAAAAACGACCTTTTTTGACAATGCTTTTCAGCTCCGAATGATTCAATTGGTGAATTTAGTGAATTCAAAACATTTTTCTTTGCTTGGTGAAATCTACCTCCGCCTTCTTGTAAGCTGAGAGGGATTTTTTTTTGAGTGTATATTCTCACTAGATCATAGAAGAGAGGTCTAAGAATAAATGGAACTTACCTCCGCCCTTAGTGGAAGCTGTGACTATCCCGCTAGGCCGACTGTTACCCACACGGTTGTGTGCGGTAAGATAAGCGTGGTAGGTGGAGCCACAATGCAGAGCTTGGAGTGTGTGGGAATTCTTATCAGCCTCTAGCTGATGTTCTTGCCAGTTTTCATGATCCCGCTTGTAACTCAACACGTAGCCTGAGGATACAAATATCATTCAGTTATCAGTGTGAAATAAAATTGTAAATCTAAACTAAGATCTGGCAGAAAAACATCATAAATTTCGATGCAAAGTAATACAAAACTAACTATTAGTTTCATATGAAATATATTAAAAGTGTCTTGTGAAATATTAGTTTTCTGCAAAATAAATTCTTAGTTTCATGTGAAATATATTATTAGTTTCTTGTGAAATATTAGTTTTCTGTGAAATATATTATTAGTTTCATGTGAAAATATATTATTAGTTTCTCGTGAAATATTAGTTTTCTGTGAAATATTAGTGTTCTGTGAAATAAAATATTAGTTTCACGTGAACTATTAGTTTTTTGGGAAATTTATTATTCGTTTCATGTGAAATATATTATTAGTTTCTTATGAAATATTAGTTTTCTGTGAAATAAAGTATTAGTTTCATGTGAAATATTAGTTTTTGTGAAATATATTTTTAGTTTCTTGTGAAATATATTATTAGTTTCTAATGAAATGTAGTTTCTTGTGAAATAAATTATTAGTTTCTTGTGAAATATTAGTTTTTTTGTGAAATATATTAATAGTTTCTTGTGAAATATTACTTTTTTGTTATATATATTATTAGTTTCTTGTGAAATATATTATTAGTTTCTTGTGAAATATTAGTTTTTGTGAAATATATTAATAGTTTCTTGTGAAATATTAGTTTTTTGTTATATATATTATTAGTTTCTTGTGAAATATATTAATGGTCTCTTGTGAAATATTAGTTTCATGTAATATATGTTATTAGTTTCATGTGAAATATTAGTTTTTTTGTTAAATAAATGATTAGTTTTCTGTGAAATATTAGTTTTTTGTAGAGATTAATACCATAAATCTCATGTAAATTCTTCTCAGGATTACGGAACCATCCATTACAACTGGGTGCAATCGTGTTGACCGACTTAAAAACATTACATTTCGATTACTAAGGCAACACGATAATGGAATAAATAACATGGGATGTTGTGGATAATGTGTTTCTCAGGCCAACTGAAAAGCAATGTCTATATTGACCTTGTAGCGGGGCTCCTCCATCATTAGGAACCACCCACTGCAGTCCAATGCTGTGCTGACTCGAGTGAACCAGCTCCAAGTTGGGAGCCTCAGGAGCTGTCAGAACCACCACTTGGTACAGCACTTGATCTTCTCCAAACAAGTTCTTGGCATTGCAGCTGTAGTTCCCTTCGTTTGACTTCTCCAACCCTGCACACAACATTCCAACAATTAATATCAGGTAACATTTTAATGGGCTAGGGTTCCACCTGAATCAATACTTTATTAAAAATGATCACTATGTGTTCATTAGAAAATGGTACGGTACATGTTTCAAGGACTAATATACATTTTTGTCCCCTTCATCAGTCAATATTAATCACTAAAAGAGAATATTATTTGAGTAGCGTAGCACTGAAATGTCAATATTCATTGAAACTAATATGGTGCACCATATAGATATAAAAAGATTAGGGCATTTGAAGTGATAAAGGTACAATACAAAAAAAAAAATACCACTTAAACAGGGTCAATCCAATGTCGTGTTATCAACGTCAACTAAAAGAAATATGCGGAATACTTCGTCATGGTCTGCAACCATCATTGAAGACATACAAATAATCAGTAGTCGATGCAAATACAGTTCCGTTGTGAATCCTTATGTAATGTGATGGTAATATTAATATGGCATTTCAACACATCACCAATGTGTAGAAAATCAATGAAGATGCCTTGCTGAAGAGATGTGAAAGTCAATATCAAGTTTGGCAGGAGTAAAGGATATACAAAGTAGTAGGAGTGGGTTTCCAATTAGCATGAGGTTAGAACGAATCTTCATGTCGGATATGATTTGTCTTTTATTTAATATTTAATGTTTTATATCCTAAAATTAATATCAGGTACAAAAGGTGTAAGGCAAGGCTGCAACTTATCACTACAGTCCAGTCGCTGAGTGTCCGGCTCTGACGTTTGGCGATGGTGGGGAGAAGATTGGTAAAGAGAACAGTATAGCCAACCTACGGCAGTGAGAAGCTGTTAATAGAACCTTGAAACTTGCCATCATTGTAATTCCTCTCGAGCATTTCGCTATGAAACATGGTAGTCCCACACCCCGTTTTCAATTTTATGCATCATTTTGTTATACCAACATTTTGGGGTTACAAAACCTAAATGCTTCGATCGCAGTGGAATTCCGCCTATGTTGGTGAAGTCTCTTGCTACCATGAAGAATGTTGTCACCTGTACCAATCAGTGGTTTTCCTGGTAGGCTGGTCTTTAAATTTAGGTCGATGTTGCCAAGGCTCTTTTCTGTAGTCCAGTTGCTCTGTGTTAGTGCAAGTTTGTTGTTTTATTGTCTTGTGTGTGCGCAATTACCGGTTAACTGTGTAAGCTTACTACTTTAGTAATATGGCCAGTGGTTCATCAAAATCAAAGAAGAAAATTGGTGCTTGTAAGAATCAAAGCTGTGAATTAACAAAATGTAAGTTAACCCAATTTCTTTAATTTATATACCGGTATTATAGTTTATTTACTATTACTATCACAGAGAATTAGTCAAGGAGGGAGCATTACAGGATAGGATAGAGGAATCAAGGCTTAAATGGTATGGGCATGTTAAGTGAATGGATGGGAGAAGGATACCCAGGAAGATACACGAGATGAAAATAGAGCGAAAAAGTCCAAGAAGAAGGCCAAGAGATACCGTAAGTGGCTGAAGGGTGTGGAAGACTGCGTGCGAAAGAAAGTAGAAGACTGGACCAAGGTGGTGACGGAGAAATGTGGGAGGACAGAAAACGATGGAGAGGCTTATGTTCCAAACAGACCCGGCCAGTGGCTGGAAACTGTGCAAGATGATGATGATGCTGTCACAACCGTCACCCTGTTTTAATATGACGTGGTAATACCGTATTTACTCGAATACGACCCGCCCTCGAATAAGACCCGCACCCTGATTTTGAAGAACAAAATTTAAAAAAAAGAATTTTTACTCAAAATTATTTACTATCTTAACTAAATAAAAAGAATAGCATTTATCCAAAATAGTTTCCAACAGTTTTGAAGTCGTCCTAAAATAACACACATCAAACGATTAAAAATACAAATAAAAGTACACAAACACTTCATTCATCGTCATCAGAAGTACCAACTTCGGAACTTTTATCACCATCACTTTCCCACTAAATGTCGTCATCACAGCCATCCATAGCATTCGAAATACTACATTTCTTGAAGCTCTTCCGTATGAGATCTCCAGAGATACGATTCCATGCCGTCAAAATCCACGAACACAGCAGCTGAACTTTCGGGCGCTGAATACGACCAGTTGGAGTCGGTGCGTGCTTATCGGCCGCCATCCGCTCCATACACAGCTGTTTCAAGGCTGCTTTGAACGGGCGGTTCACGCAGCATAGACGTCATCCCGCCCAATCACGAATACATGACTCGTCAATATCATATTTCCTACCGGGCACGATTTCCAATAACTTCAGCTTCCCTCGCAACTTTCAATTTCTCACTCACCGTAAATGACCGCAAACGTTTCGTAGCATTCATATTTACACTCGGAGAACGTGCGTGTGACTATGACGCCGCGTGCTTACGGTAAAACAAAGTTATAGCCGGAAGAAGGCTAGCACCATCTAGCGGATACTCGCTACACCCGATATTGCGCGCGACGGGCAATTTAGATCTTTCAAATTTGGATGACTCAAATAAGACCCGCACCCCAATTTTTCACGTCCAAATTTGTTTAAAAATGTGCGGGTGGTATTCGAGTATATACGGTATACAGACATGTATGTACGCGTGAACAGTAACGATAGATCTCATTTAAAAATATATGAAATATTTTATGTAGTCCGTGTTGTTTTATATTTTGCGGTACAGAACCGGCAACACTGTCTCCCTATCTCACGAGAAATGTCAGAGCCAGACACTCAGCGGCTGGACTATAGAGCTAGGACTTTTATGTAAATACATATTCTTTCCCTTTGTTTATACATAACTAAAAATGATAATGTCCATCATTCTTTTTAGTGCCATTGAGTAGATTCAAAAGTTCTGCTTGTTTTGTGGCCGAGTCTGGAAGCGTTCTTTGGTAAAAAGTAATGATAACAGGAATATATAGTGGACAGAAAACCTTCGGCAAGACTTTAACCTCCTTAAAAACAGCCTGGCAGACTCAGCATTTCTAGCTCACCCATCTTCAAATTTACCGCTAATTTTGGTGGTTGACGCCTCAGATTTTGCTATCGGTGCATCTCTACAGCAAATCAAAGACGATACTTTGCAACCATTAGCTTTCTTCTCCAAGAAAATGACAGGCGGAGAGAAGAACTACTCAACCTACGATAGAGAACTCCTCGCTGAGTACTCTACTGTAAAGTACTTTCAGTACATGCTAGCAGGACGTGATTTTCCTATTTATACCGACCACAAGCCACTCACCTTCATGTTTAAGCAACGTTCAGAAAGAGCTTCCCCATGTCAGACCTTTTGTATTTCTTTCTGGTATCTCCTGCCTTCAGCACAAGGCCCTCAAGGAGGCAGGGTGTGTGTAGCCCCACCAGTTCTGGTGCACCCTGGATAGTGCTACGGGGTGCACTCAGCCTCGTGAGGACAATTGAGTAGCTGCTGACAGTGAGGCAGTGCCCCGATCGCGAAAACCAAGATTAACGGCTGAGGGGACCCGACGCACTGACCACGCGTCACCCCAATATCTGCAGGCCAAATGGCTGGGCAGCGTTCGCTTGGTCGGCCTAGGCCCTTCACGGACTGTAGTGCCAGGGGTTATTATTATATATATTACCTTACTATATAATACGCTATGGTGTATATTTCGCAAAACTCAAGCACCTAAACCAGAGGGAGTTAGAAGGTGTGGTTTGTACCAAAATCTTCCAAATCGTCTCAATAGTACAGGAAAAATCTTACATTTCTTGAAAAATTAAAGGAAATATATTTATTTGTTTATAAAGTGCTTTTAAACAAATAAACAAGACGATAGCCCCTGCCAGAACTGTGTCGCGTACAGCCG
Source organism: Meconema thalassinum (assembly GCA_946902985.2). Classification (NCBI taxonomy): domain Eukaryota; kingdom Metazoa; phylum Arthropoda; class Insecta; order Orthoptera; family Tettigoniidae; genus Meconema; species Meconema thalassinum. Next base: position 201,740,267 of record OX336395.1, read on the forward strand.
CATAGCACTAGATCCGGGAGGGTAATCAGTACTCATGGGGCGCGCACAACCCATTGTGCAACTAGCAGCAGTGATGAATTGCTCTCCGATTCCATCAATATTGACAATTTGTTTAAAAAGTGCGTTTTAACAAACAAACATATTTATAGAACAGTAAAGCCAGGCGGGTGGTTTATACACATGCGAGAGTTCTCGCACGGGTCGGCTAGTATTACTATATTTATCTAAAATTCCTAGTTCATATCCCTTGAGTTTGATGGCAAACCGGATAATCCGCACACAGAGAGTATACTGTATGTAACTCGATTCCGAGTACACATAGCTTCTTCCTGCATAAAAAGTAGGGGTCGACGGTGCACCGATTTTTCGGTTTCAGTACGGTACAAAGGAAATTACCGACCTCGGTTCGAGACGATAAAAAACTCGGTAAAAAGTTCGGTTCGGTACAAGAGACACAAATACCGTAATTTAAGGAAACCTTTTTTTAGACATCCAAAGTATTGTCCTTTATCAACAATGTTTTACTTCAATAGTTAGTTAAATACAGTAAAACTTCTTGTATACGGTTCATATTTATACGTTTTCTATACGATTTTTCCTGGTCCCGGCAAAATGCCTATACTTTCCATGTTAATTTATCTCCGATATACGTTTTACATTTATTCGTTTTTCACGCTTATACGATCATATTTTAAGTCCCTTGCAATATAAAGCGTCATTTATACGTTGCGTGTTCTGAGAAAGCACGTATGTTCGAATGCAAACTTTTGTTACCGCCTGTACTTCCCTTCGGAAGGATGCACCGCGTGCTATATTATGTTACGATGGCCTTGAGCGACCCCGGTGGTCACGGCGACACTCGCTTCCCCGAGTGTCGTAACAAGGAAGAACAGCTTGCATAATAAGCAAGCGCTATTATTGTGTTAGCCTTTCAAAATAACAGGAAGCAGCCATAAAACACAGTTAGACAGCATCTGAAGCTTATGTTAAGATGAGCGGAAGGGTTTTACGATCGCCGATATATTAAAAAAATATATTTCCGCTTTTATAATTTTTATTCGTGTTTTTTTTAGGACTTCTCGTCAAACCATTAAAAATACGCGATTGATTCTGTGTTATAATAATCTTGCGTCTTCAGACAAATGGAAATCCATTAATTTAGGCCTACACTACGGTATTTTATTAATGACGATGAAGAGTGCAGAATAATACAGTGGATTTTAATGATGCTGTCAATGCTCTATGGACTATCAAACATTTTGTGACGCACCATAACGTTTCTGAGGAAATAATGGTCGAATTATATCGGTTTGATAATACTGTTCACGCCGTGGCCGCGGCCAACAATAAACAAGCCAAGATAACAAACTACTTCGTAAAGTGACTCAATTTTCTTTGTTTTGTTATATCTGAGTGCATTTCTCTTGTAGTTGTTTTGTTAAATATTGTCGATTACAGTTAAACAATCGTATTATTATTTCTTGTTTTTCACTTCTTAACGGGAACCCTAATTCGCCCGCCGCCCGCGTTGCTAGCCTGTCTCCCGCCAGGCACTTTGCCGTAATGCGTAGCTCGCGCGGCACAGTCATTGAGTAGACTATAGCCTATAGTTCACAGCTGGTGCTGAAAATGTTCCCCATTCATTGCTACACATCGCTGGCACCTCTTCATGAAGTTGTCATTTACGTTCTGAAGTTCCTCAGCACAGATTGACTATTTCAGCTCTAATATACCTTAGTCCAAAGAATATGGACTGTTAAAGCCGTGGCGTCAAGAAGCGCATTACGGCAAAGTGCTTGGCGAGAACCGGCTCGCGGCGCGAGAGAGGGTCCCCGTCGCTTTTAAAACAAAGTCCCTGTATAACCCATATTGTCACATACATTTTGCAGTTTTTATTTGCCGACTTTCATTTACGCGTTTTTCACATTTATGCGTGTTTTTTTCCTTTGGTCCCCTGGATATCGTATAAGTGAAGTTTTACTACTAGAGCACAATAACTCTTCTGATTAATAAAATTAAATTATGGACTTAAGTGTTCCAGTGTGAGCTTAATGTCTATTTAATGTATGCATCAATTGGCTTACTCCACACTAAAAGGGCAAGTTTGAAAGTTAATGGAACATTGTATGAGATTATTAGCTGTACATTTTTTCTGTATTTTAAATAAAAATTGTGCTATTTGGCAAGTATGTGGTTTACTGTATAATCATTAGAACTCATGTGTTACTTTTTTCTTAATGGTTTACTCGAATTTAGCATGTTAAAATCAGCCGAGCTGTACCGAACCGATTTTGTACCGAGAACCGAAGTACAATTTTTTTTACCGAACCGAACCGTACCGAACCCAAATTTTCAGTACCGAAGACCCCTAATAAAAAGAGTGTTACAACCCAGCTTGTGAATGTGAAATAACTCACTAGTAATGTGGAGAGCTCCGTGTTCCTGAATGTGGTATCCTGATCCCGGTTCTATCCTCAACACCTCTCTCCGATGTAGCCACCTGGTGGTGGGGGTGGGGTTCCCCACGGCCATACACGGCAAGAGCACGCTCGACTTGACTGGGCGTCGCAGGACCTGGGAAAATGAGGCAATGCGGGCTGGGGCTGAAATTAAACAATTGAGGGGTATTAATCTTACTATCGCATAATCTTTCTTAATAATATGTCACTCTACATGTCTTCAATACAAAATGTTTTGAAAATAATTTAAATAATGTTGTCTCTATATGTCGGATATCAAAGTTAAAATAGGGGCTGATAACCTAGATGTTAGCCCCCTTAAAGCAACAATTATCATCATCTGCCAAGTTAAAAATCTACTAGACTGAAAAAATAACAGAGTTATAAATAAAGAGAATTTATTTATATAAAATACAATCTTGAAACGGAATTCATGGCATTGGCCTTTGCGGACGATGTGGTGATTTGGGGTTGCACAGTTGAGGAATGGATTAATTGTTGGAAATACATGGTTTAGGAAAAAGAACTCCCAAGAAATAACTAGGTATGGATGGGGAGACAGAAAGACAAAAACAATGATCGATCTTATCCTAGTGGAAAAGGATAAACGTAGACAACTGGTAGATGTGACAGCTATGCCAAGAGGAGATTTTGAAGGAGACCATAATGTGGTGATAGCCAAATTAAGGCTTGGGAAAATCACAAAGCTTGCGGAGAAAAGGGAAAGAAAAATAAAGGTGTGGAAGCTAAAAGAGAGTGAGGCAATGGAAAAGTTCCAAGAAGACTTGAAAAAGGAAATTCCCAAAGACGAAGCAAAAAGTGTCGAACAGGAATGGGCATGTTTTAGAAATTGTTTTGCGAAGTGTGCAGTAAACACTTGTGGAAGACTATCAGGGAAGAAAAAGGAAAGGGAGACCCCTTGGTGGAACAACAGGGTAAAGGAAGCTGTTAAAGAAAAACAAATGGCATGGAGGAAGTGGATAGGCAGTAAAAATGCAGAGAAATGGCAAAAATATAGAGAAGCAAAGAAGGCATGCCAAAAAATTGTACAAGAAGAAAAAAGGAAAAGTTGGGAAGGTTTCACGGAAACTTTGAAGGAGGATATCCAAGGAAGTAAAAAGGTTCTATATGGATTGGTGAAAAACAGTGTAAAAGGTAGGGAAAACACAAAATTTGTAAAAACTGAAGCAGGACAGATATTGTATCAAAGAGATGATATATTAAAAAGATGGGAAGAATACTTTTCAAAGCTACTAAATGTTAAATACATCGAACTGGAAGATGAAAAAGAACAAGAAGAAACAATGGAAGAAGAAGAAGAAGAACAAGAAAAGGAGATCACTATGCTAGAAATAGAGGAAGCCATACAGAAGATGAAGAGCGGTAAAGCAGCAGGAGAGGATGTGGTGTCCGCGGAAATGATAAAAGCAGCGGGACCAATAGGTGTACAGTGGTTGTATAGATTATTTAGAATAATTTGGAAGAAGAAAGAGATTCCAGAAGAATGGGGAAAGGGATTAATTATCCCGATTTTTAAGAAAGGTGACAAAAAGGAATGCAATAACTACAGAGGGATCACTCTTATCGCTCATGTAGCTAAGATCTTTGAGAGAGTTCTGGAAGGCAGACTGAGGAGGAAGATAGAAGGAGAGATGGAAGAAGAACAGTATGGTTTTAGGAAAGACAGATCAACATTTGACCTAATCTTTGCATTAAGGCAAATGATGGAGAAAAGATGGGAATTTGGAAAAGACATGGTGATGACATTTATTGATATTGAGAAAGCGTACGACAGTGTGCCTCGACAGGTGGTTTGGAATGTATTAAGGAAAAGGAGAGTTAACGGAGCTGATGTCCAAATGTTAAAAGCTATGTACAAATATTGTGTGAGTAGCGTGAAGACCAGTATAGGAGAAACAGAATGGTTTAAAGTGGAAACAGGTCTCCGACAGGGAAGTGTATTGTCCCCCTTACTATTCATCATAGTCATGGATGAAATTCACAAGAATGTTAAACAGAGATTGGGACAAGAGGCAACAAAGGCCATGCTGTTTGCAGATGATATAGTGATATGGGGCGAGGATGAAAAGGAAGTACAAAAACAACTAGATGTATGGAATCAAGAAATAGAGAAATATGGGATGAAAGTAAGCACAGAGAAGAGCAAGACAATGGTAATGTCAAGAGGAAGGAAGGAAGAGGAAAGATAGAATTGAATTGGAAAATTCTAGAAGTGGTTAAAAGTTTCAAGTACTTGGGAAGTGTGATCAAAGAAGATGGAAGGATAACTGAGGAAATTGGAAAGAGAATACAACAAGCGAACAGTTTTTACCAGAGCATAAGGGGTATTCTGTGGAACCGAGATGTCCCAAAGAAATGTAAAAATGTATTATATTCAACCTACTACAGACCCATACTAACATATGCAGCTGGAGCGTGGACTACTACAAAAAGAGAGGAGAGTAGAATACAAGCCGCGGAGATGAAATTCCTAAGAGGTATAGAGGGCAAGACCAGAAGAGATAGAGTTAGAAATGAAGAGATTAGAAAAAGGACAGGAATCTTGAAGCTGCAGGACAGGATAGAAACAACAAAGTTAAAGTGGTATGGACATATGATGAGAATGGGAGAGGAGAGAGTACCAAAGAAAACTTTCTGTGAAAAGATGACAGGGAAGAGACCACGAGGAAGGCCCCGAAAGAGATGGGCAGATACAGTGTGGGAGTGTGTAGAGAAGAGAGGAGGAAAACCTGAAGAAGTACTAAAAACAGGAGAGGAGTGGTGGAGAGACAGGAAACGTTGGAGGTCCTTAATTCACAACCCGACCCACGAAGCTGGAAACGGGAAATGAAGATGATGATGATGAGTTGAGGAAGTACAGAAGAAATTAAACACCTGGAACAACCAATTTAATGAGTTTGGACTAAAAATTAGTCCTACAAAGACAGTAGCCATGAAGGTTAGTTGACAAAAGGGTAATTTAAATATCATGTTGGATGGAAGGAACTTGCAAGAAGTTGATCAGTTCCAATACCTTGGCAGCATTATAACTAGAGATAGTTGTTGCTCAGCGGAAATTACCAATAGGATTCAGAAGGGAGCTAATTTGTACCACCAAGTCAGGAATCTCCTTTGGGACAGTCAAATTCCTTTAATATCAAAAACAACATTGTGTAAGGCCTACTTTGTACCAACAACAATACGGCATATGGCCTGGAAACGTGCACCTTTAATAGAAGGGATAACAGCAGACTTCAGACTGGGGAAATAAAATTTCTGAGGACAATGCTTGAGAAAACAGGACGTGATGAGATCAGGAATGGAAAGATCCGTGAAGACATACAAGTGAAACCACTTAAGGAAACTATAGTAACATCAAGGTTGAGATGGTTCGGTCACTTGAAGAGGATGGATCTAAAGAGACTAGCACGGAAATGGTTTGATAAGGACATAAAAGGAAAGCGACCAAGGGGAAGACCAAGGACATGATGGATCTCCCAAATAAAAGATGATCTGGAAGATAGAGGAGTGGCATTGTGTCGTTGGAGAAGAAGAAGAAGAAGAAGAAATGTATTTGCATAGACTGAAATGGAGAGCACTCTTACACCACACCCGGGAAACTGGAGATGGTTAAATGATGATAATGATGACAATACTGTACATGCATTTCTTTGTATCAATTTGGTAGGTTGTAAGCAAGCCAAGGACTTGAGTACTTACTACGGAAGTATCAGGTAAGACAGGTCGAAACCTATCTTGAAACTTTGTGGATGCAATCGTTATACTATAAGAGGACAATGTACAAAAAAATCAGCCTCCAGATTGAACTGCAAGGCTCCAAAATCGTACCCGACATCCTGGTATGCAGGCATGTCGGCTGATGGAGCTGGACATCCCTGCCGCATTCGGAGTAGTCGCATGGCGGGGCATATATGCAGGCTGCTTCCCACCAGCCTTAAGTGCCAGAGCCGTCAGGGCTGTCCCTTCCAACATGTACGGTACTCACTACATCCCACTGATTTATATAAGGGATTTGCCACATGATTTCGGAGCCTTGGAGGCTGATTTTCTGGTTGTCCTCTTATAGTACAATGCTTGCATCCAAAAAGTTTCAAGATAGGTTTCGACCTGTCTTACCTGGTACCTTAAAATTGGGTTACTTTGCACCACTTTTTCGGGTTTCTTGCACATTATTAAGGGTAACTACTGTTGAAAGCATTTCGATGACACAAAACCAATTACATTTTGTTCCTGACTCTTTTTGAATGCTATTCAGTTCATTTAAATATTAATCTAATTTTGTGCAAAGTTACCCCAGTGAGTGGGATACTTTGCACCACCACAAGATTTCCACCTTAAATGACAGACAGAAGGTGCAATGTTGTCCATATAAAATACACAACAAGTGGATCACTCCTGCACGCTTCCAATTTATTGCACCAAACATTCGGATCATGGAGTAAACAGGTGACAGTATCTGCCAAGGAGCATCCAGGATAGCCAACCTAACTATTAAACTAGATATTTTGTAGTTTCAATGAGACTCGCGCAGATAGCAGTATGATCAATCTTTTTCCAATTTTTCTGCAAAGTAACCCCCACAGGTGCAAAGTATCCGCATTTTATGGTACTTCCCTAGTTAGATATTGTTGTTTTGAGTGGTGGAACAAAAAGGTCATCTGCCCCTAAATACATATGTAGATAGACAGACAGATTTGCAAATGGGGCATAATCCCTGGTGGAAAAATTAATTAAAAATTAAAACATATACACAGTGATTAGACAGGGGGGGTGACTGAATCCCTCCTAAAGTTTGTGGACTAACAACTAGTAATGAAAGTGAATAAATACCATAATTAAATTTAATATTAAAAAACAAATGCTGGGAATAAAAGTGTACCATACATGGAAGAATAAGAATTATAGTTGGTGTTGCTTACAAGAGCCAGGGCGGTTCACGCCGATAGTCAAAACATTTACTAACAACACCAACTAGAATTCTTATTCTAGCCCAGAAATTTCAGGACGTCACTAAACATTACAGGCAAGCTTATTTTCAATATCTCAAGAATGAATTTCTTTTTCTAAATATTTATGAAACAAACCTCGAGAGTTTGGGGTCTGAGCTACAGGTCTCGTGCCTTCCCCTTCACCGACAAGAGTGGAAGCAGTGACCCAAAACTCGTACCTCTGAAGTTCGGCAAGGCTGCGCACCTCAAATACAGTGTGGATGTTTGCTCCAACACGGACAGGAAAGGTTGATGGCTATAAAAAAAATTTTAAAAATTAACTAAGAATATTTAACGCGTTGTTTGAAGAATTGTAATAATAACAATAATAATAATAAAATATATCGAAAAATAGAAAACATATCAGAAACAATACGGAAGAGGAGATTGCTATTTTTTGGACATTTGTACAGGATGGATGACAGTAGGTTAACCAAGCAGATCTTCACATTTCTGTGGAACAAGAAGTCAGCAACAACACATGCAATTTCTAAAATTTTAAACAATTTTTATGGGCTTTCATTGTTGTATAAATATGTTTTTTTGACATTTGAAAGGGTCTGTAACATTGTCTTTTATGGATGATTTCTAACATTAAGTGTGATGGGCTGAAGAAGGAATTGAGAGAATTCCGAAACATGTACTCTCAAGGACACTAAAATAACAATAAAAAATGTGTTGATTAGGTGGAAAATTTTGGAAATTTATATTTCACAATCAAACTGTCAACACGGAACCTGAAATGGATACTTCTTTGAATAAAAGAATTTCATTATCCGGTTGGTTAATCTACCTGGGTCCATTCCGTATATATGTCCAAAGACCATCGCCCTACTTTTCCGGATGGTGTCTGGGATTCTATCCAAGCTGAGGTATAATTCTTGTTTCCCTTTCCTAACTTCTGTTCTTTTAGGTCCAAGAATCTTTCTCTCTATTAGTTCCAACTTTTGATTAATCCTTTCTCTGTCAGACACAAACATTCAGCTGCATATATGGCTTCCGGATGAATCACTGTCTGGTAGTGTCTCAGTTTTGTGTTGATCGAGATGGTCTTTTTGTTATAAGTGTTCTGATTATTATTATTAAATTAAGCAATTTTTCTAGGTCGTATCTTGTGTGGGGGTTTCGCCTAGGAACACCAAGCTGGCTCATCTGAGAGGCTCTTGGAGTCCGCACCCGGACCCCCACAGGAGTAGCGAACTGTGCACTACCTCCCTTCTTAAGAAGTACACCTGCGCTTCTTTACTGCGAGAGCTAAGATCTCAAACAGCCTTTCACCTCCCTATAAAGGCTTCCAAAAAGATGGTATTGTTAGGATTTGCTAGGCATAGTTGCAGACACAACCCTTATGGAGGGTTGGGGGATGCAACAGTGTATTGGCTTTCACGGCCAAGGAATTAAGCTCAGCAATTTTTCTAGTGCACAGTTTGCCACTCCTGTGGGGGTCCGGGCACGGACACCAAGAACCCGCTCATGAGCCTATCTTGGCGTTTCTAGGTGAAACTCCGCACAAGACACAGCATAAACCTAGAAAAATTGCTGAGTGTAATTCCTTGGCCATGAAAGCCAATATACAGTGCACTCCCGAAAATTTGCGGTAATTCATGCACGAACTTCCGTGAATTATCGAAAACCGCGAATTATCCGCAGTTATAATTTTTAAGCCTTGTAAAAACTATTGATTAAAATATTGTAATGTATTGTATGAAAACGCACTAGATCTCCGTTTTCCTCACTGACAGTCGAATTCTGTACAATATTCTCCTCGCTTTCATGTTTGAAATCATAATCGTCTTGATCGACGTCTAACTACTCAATTACAAGCATGTCACTTTCTTCTGCATCTTGACATTCATCCAGGTTTTGCTTTAATGTCATCCTTGCCCGCTGAAATATCGTCGTCATAGAAGCCGACAAACGCTTGCTTTATTGCAAGTAAAGTAGGGTGTGTACTGCATGAAGACGAACCAACAAACACGCACCACGCAGGTTTGCGCCATCGGGCAATAATTGCTAACAATACGCTGTCCGCACATCTACCCTTCACAACTCAAAGGCCAGCGACCTTGGAGTGTGGCTGTTGGAGAGGGAGGGTAGGTTCTGAGTTTAAGTGTATTCCACTTTGCACTGTCTCAGCATAGAAGATTAAAGATACTGTATCCCTTTTGGCGACATGCTCGTATGTTTCCAAGATTGCAACATTCTGGTAGCAAGTAGGCTTAATTTGACATCGCTGAGAAACGCAGTTAATGTTCTCAATTCTCAATGATTTTGTCTCCACACATCGTATCACGTTAAAATTCTTTAAAACGAAGGAGAGATTATTTTATTTAGCGGGATGATAAGTTGCTGTAAGAATTACTGCAGAGCTGCCAACCTTTGAAATGGGTTATCAGTAATCCATTATATTATATTTTATTTGAGATAGTCTCCAAATTTAGAGGTCAAGTTGAGTTTCGGAAGTTTTCGCGAATAATCGTCTCGTGGAAAGTCAGGTTTCCTTATAATACAGAAAAATATTTCACACAAAACTAAAAATTCCTCTCGATGCCGAAAATATACGTTGAACCGATGTATACCTCTCAAGGTATCCTCAGTATGCAGTTCCTTGAGGGCAGGCACGGGGAAATATAGCTTACGCAATCGGCGCTGCTTGCGTGAAACTTGCTCCATCGCAATCTGTGAGCCTAGCAGCGCGAGTTTAAATGATTTAAACCGACCTCGGCGAGTTTTCGTTACCTCCAACTATCCAGATATAAACATTAGCTACTTTTAGTTACTTTCGTTAACTGTTTGTAAAATTAGCTATGTTTTCGTTACTTTTGTTTCTTTTCGTTACCGGTAGACACCATGTAACTTTTTTTTTCATAGAAATATTTTATTTTTCGTGATAATGACACTTTTCCGTAATAATTTCCCCTTTGACCGTAACGCCGTAATCGTAAGGTGAAATCCGTAATAATTACGGACAATCCGTAATAGTTGGCACCTCTGTTACTGCTATAAAATATACTCTTGGAGGCCCGCGAATTGACCACAAAGCGAATTATTTACATGTGAATTATCGGGGAGTACACTGTACCATTATTTTTCTTTTGATTCGTTGTGCCCAACTAAGGAGCGCAGTTTGAACTTATTATCACTTTTTCTTCTTCCCTTCCCAATATCTCTTCATCCTCTCGCTGAGTTCCCTTTTACGCTGCTCTGGCCATCCTGTATTTTGTCATGTGGGCTTCTCAGAAAATGTGTGTTTGTGAATTAACGTTCTGAATTTTGTTCTGTCTTGAATGGTTTCTTCTTGACAGTCAATTTCATTTATGTCTTCACTGATTTCTCTTAGCCTGTTGTATTGATTTTTCATTGATATGGCTAGTTGAAAATTTTCTTTGTGAGCCTGTTATTATCCATTCTACAGGGTGCCAGGGAATGTTTTCTGCAGTGCCTACAAGCTGCTGTGAGAGATAGCATCATCAGTTACGTTGGCAGCATGGCTGTCGCTTGTATCAAAGCAAACAAAGAGTAAACTTTGTACTCACCACAGCCATTCATAACATACTGTTGTACTCTTCCAATAACCTTAACTATACACACTGACGATTTCGACAGCCCACAGCCCACAGCCCACACATGTGGTCTTCACTCTATCAAGGACACCGTGCTGCCAACTACCCTGATGACACTACCTCTCGTATACGCTGCGGAGAAAATTTCCTGGCACCCTGTAAATAGGTGTCCGGAAAACTGTAACCACCGTTTCCTTAGGGTATCTGTGATTTTTTCTATAACTTGATAAATTTAATGTGATTTCTTTTTCATCCAAGTTCTATTTTCACACTTTGGTCCTAAGATTTTCCTTTCATTTTTATTCGAGAATTGCCACTGATTATAACAGTTTCAGATGCATATAGAGCTTCTGTTTTAACGACTGTTGTTGGTGAGATTCGGTACCCGCCGGTATCGACCTCCATCCTGATCAATAGGCGCAACTAGCGCCCTCAAATAACTTTTAAACAGTTCGTTTTATGATCTGTTTACGGCACAACGCATTTAAACAGTTCATGTATTTTGTGTTAAATAAATCAGTTGAGTTACATTTAAACGAGCGCTACATTTCATTGCCGCTTTAAAACCTCTAATAGGTTATGGGCCCAGAACGATTGGCTCAGATTTAAATTAACTGAAAACTGAAAACAGCGAGATCAAGCGGAGACACAAAGAGAAGAACGCGTCGAATCGGCAGACATCTTGCTCACTCGAGAAACTTCTGGACATCGACAAAGCGAGAAGGAACAAATGCCGTCTTCTCGAATATTGTGTGCTTGATCGTGAGTGAACAGTGAAAAAGCCAATCGCGAGTGTTTGGACAAAAACACGCGACGCGAATTTTGACTTATTGCGAGTGTTTTGGACTATAACACGTGACGCAAGAAAACGTGCTTAATGTGCGAGTTGTGTACAAACGCGCATGACACGAAATTCCGTAGGCCTATTTGCGAGTGTTCCGGACAATAGCAAGCGACGCAAAGTGTATGGCCGGTTGTGAGTGTTTCAAACAATAACACGCGGCACAGCAAATTTATTGTGAACAATCGTGAGTGTTCCGGACATTGACACGCGGCACGATTGAAGTGAGACAATGAATTCAAACGGTGTAGTGCGCATCGAGGCCTTAGGGCGCGATAATTACGACACCTGGAAAATGCAAATGCGTGCCATTCTGATAAAGAATGACGCGTGGGGTTATGTCAACCGCAAGATCGTCAAACCTGAGCCGGGTGAGGACAATGCAGCCCAAGTGACCGAGTGGACGACTAGGGATGAAAAGGCCATGTCAGACCTAATCCTATCCATCGGACCAAGCCAGCTCAAGTTGGTGAAGAACTGCAGGTCATCAAGCAAGATATGGCAGAAACTTGAGGATACGTTTCAGTCGAAGGGGCCGGCTCGCAAGGCCACGTTGTTGAAGAGTCTAACCTTGCAAAAGATGACTGAAGGTGGCGACATCCGTGAGCACCTCAACAACTACTTTGACTTTGTCGACAAGTTGGCTGACATGGACGTAGTTATTAACCCAGACAAACTTACCATCATGTTGCTGTACAGTTTGCCGGCAAGTTTTGAAAATTTCAGAATTGCCATCGAGAGCCGGGACGATCTACCGAAGCCCGAGAATCTACGTACGAAGATAATCGAAGAACACGATGCCAGAGTTGCCTCGTCAACACCGATGGAAAATCAAGGCGCCATGTACGTGAAGAAGAAAGGTCCTTCAAGGAAACCACAGTCGAAGCCTCAAAACAAAAACCACGGCTACTCCGGTGGTAAGAGTGACAAGGAGAAATCGTTTCCGTTCAAATGCTCGAAGTGCGGAATCAAGGGACATAAGGCCAGTGGACTGCAATGTTAAGGTCAACAAAAATCAGCTGTCGGACGCGTCACTTTTATCAGTTGAGGAACCTGATACGTGCCAGATCGCGACGAGCAGCGTCGAAAACCTGTGGTGTCTCGACAGTGGGTGCACGTCTCATATGTGCGGTGATGCGACTGTGTTTAAAGAGATGGACAAGGGCGAGACTGGCAAGCTGAAGTTAGCGAGCAGTGCAACCGCAGAGATAAAGGCCCGAGGAACTGCAAAAATTGCAACAAGTGTAGACGGTAAGACTTGCAACGTTACTCTCAATGAGATTTTGCACGTTCCTGAGATCCGTACTAATCTCTTATCAGTCTCGAAGATGACAGACCGTGGTTTCTCGGTTGTTTTTGGCAAAGAGAAGGCGGAAGTTTTTGACCAGAATAGACTGACGAGGTTAGTTGCACAGCGCAAGGACAATCTGTACTATGTACAGGGCACCCCACTGGAAAAATGTCGAAACGCAGTGTCAGAAGACAAGCGCGACGAGAATGTGGCGCAGCTGTGGCATCGAAGGATGGGTCACGTCAACTTTCGTGATCTAGATACGGCAGTGAAGAGCGGATCCATTCGAGGTGTGCAACTAAAAGGGAGATGTGGAGATCTAACGTGTGACATTTGCACGAAATGCAAAATGACTCGAATACCTTTCCCGAAAGAGTCAAATCGTGTGACCGGTAAGCTCGATATTATTCACACAGACGTTTGTGGTCCTGTGGGTGGTGTCGAACGGTGGATCCAAGTACATGATCACATTTACGGACGACTATTCGAGATGGACAGAGGTACGGTTTATGAAGACGAAGTGCGAGGCGTTGCAAATGTTCCGAGAGTACAAGGCTTTCGTCGAGAAGCAGCATGGTCTGAAAATAAAGTGCGTACAGTCCGACAATGGAAGTGAATATGTCAACAGGGAATTTGACGAGTTCTTGAAATCTGAGGGGATCGAGCGCCGTCTCACAACACCATATACGCCTGAACAAAATGGTGTGGCCGAGAGGAAAAATCGGACCCTTGAAGAGGCAGCACGATGTTTACTCCTGCAATCTGGCCTACCGATTACATTCTGGGCAGAGGCGATCAACACCGCAAATTATCTGAGGAACCGATGTCCAACCAAAAAGCTAAACGGGAAGACTCCATTTGAGCGCTGGTTCAACAGGACTCCGACTGCACACTATTTCAAGGACTTTGGGAGCAAGGTGTTCTGCCTGGACAAGACCCCAAACAAGGGGAAGTTTAGCCCTGGCTCAAAAGAGGGAATTTTTGTTGGATATTCGGAGCAGTCGAAGGCTTACCGTATCTGGATTCCTGAAACGAAGAAGATCGAGATCACGAGAGACGTTGTTTTTCGTGAGGAGATGACCGCGCCTAAGAAATCAGTCGATGATCTGTTCCCGCGTGACTCTCCGGACAAAGTACGCATTGAACCAGAGGATCCGATCCATGAACTGGAGTTCGAGCTGGTGTCGAGAGACGAAGTTCTGGCAGAAAACCAACCTGATGTTGCTGAATGGGAATTCCCCGATGGCTTCATAGGCTTTCCTGCCGATGATTACTTTGTTGAACCGGAGATCCAATCCGATGAACAACAAGCGGCATCATCTAGGAGAAGAGGCGGACGGCCTCGTTTGATTAGAACTGGAAAATCTGGGCGACCCCGCAAGGACTACGGTGATCGACCAGGGGAAGCGGCTAACGTCGCTGAAATCCCAGTGACCCAGGCTATCTCCGGAGAGGACTCACCTGCGTGGATCGAAGCAATGTCAGAAGAAGCAGTTTCACTGATTCGGAACAATACGTGGAAGCTGGTCGACCGTCTCAAGGGGCAACGCGTGATAGGAAGCAGATCCGTTCTCCGGAATAACTTTAACCCTGACGGCACTATCAGCAAGCGTAAGGCGCGATCGGTAGCGAGGGGTTTCACGCAGAGACCAGGAATAGAGTTTCACGACACGTTCGCTCCAGTCGCAAGGCTGAGCACAATAAGGACTGCGGTGGCGTTAGCTGTACAAGATAATCTAAAGATCCGACAGCTAGACGTCAAGACGGCGTACTTGAATGGAGAAGTCGAGGAGCAAATCTTCATGGAGGCCCTGGACCACTTCGAGGACGTTCTTGCCCATACCGTTCAAGACGAGTCGGTTGACGAGACTGTGCAAAAGACCGCAGATGAGATGCTGGAGAAGTTGACCAATCGTGACATGGTGTGCTCACTAAACAAAGCATTGTACGGACTGCGACAGGCAGGACGCGCTTGGTATCACCGTCTCGAGGAAGAGATGAAAAATCTCAAGGCGACTCGCTCGGATGCAGATCCATGCATGTACCACATCGGACCGGTCGAAGATAGGATTTATATAATCATCTATGTCGACGACATGATGATCATGGCTCGAGACGACAAGAAGATCGAAGTGGTGAGAGACTATCTGAATACCAAGTTCGAGATCAAGGCCTTGGGGGACGTGCGGTATTGTCTGGGGCTGGAGTTCGAGAGGAGCGCCAACCAGATGAAACTCAGCCAGAAAGGATACATAGACGAGGTCCTGGAGAGATTCGGAATGGCAGAGTGCAGGCCTGTCAGCACTCCCATTGATCCAAGTACGAAGCTGCAGAAAGAAGGCGTGAACCCTGGCGTACAAGCGGAGAGCGTCCCCTACCGACAGTTGATAGGAGCTCTAATGTACCTGTCAGTGGGAACGAGGCCGGACATATCCCATGCAGTCAGTTCTCTCTCTCAGTTCAACGACTGTCATGGACAGCAGCACTGGAAGGCTGCAAAACGTGTCTTGCGATACCTCGCTAACACACGTGATCTCGGCCTCATGTACTCCAAATCCAGCGGTCCAGCGGTGATGTACGTGGACGCTGACTGGGGAAACTGCCTGGTTGATCGAAAATCGTACACCGGATACGCGTTCACACTAGGCGGCGCTGCAGTGAGTTGGGAGTCCAGGAAGCAGCCTACTGTGGCCCTGTCGTCGACGGAGGCCGAATACATGGCCTTGACAGAAGCAACCAAGGAAGCTCTACACATGCGGAAACTCCTGAAAGACTTCGGAAAACCGATAGACGTTGTCCCAGTGAAGAACGACAATGTAGGTGCGCAGAAGCTGACGTCGAATCCTATGTTTCATTCACGGACGAAGCACATCGACATCAGGCACCATTTCGTCCGAGATGCCGTGGCCAAAAAGGTGGTTTCGGTGGAGTACACTCCAACGGATGAGATGCCTGCCGACATATTGACAAAAGGATTGTCAAGGCCCAAGCACGAGAAATGTGCTCAAAGCCTTGGCTTGAGACCACATGCACCAGGATGACTCCGGCTGTTGGTCGAGGGGAAGTGTTGGTGAGATTCGGTACCCGCCGGTATCGACCTCCATCCTGATCGATAGGCGCAACTAGCGCCCTCAACTAACTTTTAAACAGTTCGTTTTATGATCTGTTCACGGCACAACGCATTTAAACAGTTCATGTATTTTGTGTTAAATAAATCAGTTGAGTTACATTTAAACGAGCGTTACATTTCATTGCCGCTTTAAAACCTCTAATAACTGTGTTATAATTTTTTAATTTTGCCTTCGTTGATATAGTTCATTTATTGTATCTGTACCAAATAATTTTGTATACTCTTTGTAGTTTTGTAGTTTTTTCTCTGTTTGCTTCCTGATTTATCCCTGCTGGTTCAATAATTTCCTGCTGTTTCATGGAGTTTTTCTATAGACTGAATTTCTCCTCGTCTCTTGTTCGATAGGATAGCAATGTCATTAGCAAATGCTATGCAGTCAAGATGAATTTTGTTTCGGAGATATCTACCAATATTTATACCTTTAGTCTCATTTTGCCATATCCTAATCACTTTATCCAAGCAATAGACTATTATTATTATTATTATTGTTATATTATTTATTTTTAGTTTCACTCACTGGATAATTTAATTGGTCACATTAAATTGTAGACAATGCTTTTATTAGATTACAAAAGCAACACTACAACTGGCTTCTAAAATTTCTACAATTATTGACTAAAAATGATTTATTTTAGTGAATTTTAATTGAAAGCACATTGAATGCAGAGAGCTAGTACCTTTCCAAGACGATTCCCTTCATTGACATAAACAGTGTACTGAACTATGACCCCGTTGGGATGTTCTGGGGGTAACCAAGATACTAGGATGGAGTCAGATGTGAGAGCCAAAGCTTTGATTGCTGCAGGTTGACCTGGAACTGAAGACAAATTTTCATTAGTACCGGTATTTCATTGTCAATGGAGACCCATTTTTTCCCTTTTTTTTAAAAAAATTAACAAGACTAAAACAAGATTACTTCAGAAGAAGAAAAAAAAATTAACTGCAGTACGCCTTAGGCTAAAATCCATTTGTTAAAATCTAGGGTCCCTAATTAATCTGACAGGACCACAGATTTTTATTGGGGTTGATAATTTTTTTAATTAAGAACAAATTTTGGTCAAAATTTTATGTCTTTCAGTCGGTCAACACAATTTAATCCTGAAGAAAGAAAAAAAAACTTTATTAATTTTATGTAAATGATTAATCTCATGTAGATGATTAATCTCATGTAGATGATAAATCTCATGTTGATGATTAATCTCATTTAGATGATTAATGTCATGTAAATTATAAATCTCATGTAGATGATTAATCTTATGTAGATGATAAATCTCATGATGATGATTAATCTTTGTAGATGATTAATCTCATGTTGATGATTAATGTCATGTAAATTATAAATCTCATGTAGATGATTAATTTCATGTAAATTATAAATCTCATGTTGATGATTAATGTCATGTAAATTATAAATCTCAGGTATATGATTAATGTCATGTAAATGATTAATCTCATGTGGATGATTAATCTCATGTAGATGATTAATGTCATGTAAATTATAAATCTCATGTGGATGATTAATCTCATGTAGATGATTAATGTCATGTAAATTATAAATCTCATGTGGATGATAAATCTCATGTTGATGATTAATCTCATGTAGATGATTAATGTCATGTAAATTATAAATCTCATGTGGATGATTAATCTCATGTAGATGATAAATCTCATGATGATGATTAATCTTTGTAGATGATTAATCTCATGTTGATGATTAATGTCATGTAAATTATAAAACTCAGGTAGATGATTAATGTCATGTAAATTATAAATCTCATGTGGATGATTAATCTCATGTAGATGATAAATCTCATGATGATGATTAATCTTTGTAGATGATTAATCTCATGTTGATGATTAATGTCATGTAAATTATAAAACTCAGGTAGATGATTAATGTCATGTAAATTATAAATCTCATGTAGATGATTAATGTCATGTAAATTATAAATCTCATGTAGATGATTAATGTCATGTAAATTATAAATCCCATGTTGATGATTAATGTCATGTAAATTATAAATCTCATGTAGATGATTAATCTCATGTAAATTATAAATCTCATGTTGATGATTAATGTCATGTAAATTATAAATCTCAGGTAGATGATTAATGTCATGTAAATTATAAATCTCAGGTAGATGATTAATCTCATGTGGATGATTAATCTCATGTAGATGATTAATCTCATGTAAATTATAAATCTCATGTTGATGACTAATCTCATGTAGATGATAAATCTCATGTTGATGATTAATCTTTGTAGATGATTAATCTCATGTAAATGATTAATCTCATGTAGAGGATTAATCTCATGTAAATGATTAATCTTATGCAAATTATTTATCTCATGTAAATGATTATTCTCATGTAGAGGATTAATTAATCTCATATAAATTATTAATCGCAGGTAAATGACTAATCTTATGTAAATTATTTACCTCATGTAAATATTGAAAAATGAAAATCCACAGCCTGTTTCCAGTCTCCGACCGGGTCAGGAATGGAATGAATGAAGCCCCCATCTAGCGGCGAGGATATGAACTGTGCCGGCTGCTGAGGCCTGACGCACTCCTCTGGGGCAATGATTAAATGAATGACAGATGAAATGAAATGATAGTGGAGAGTGTTGCTGGAATGAAATGTTGACAGGGAAAACCGGAGTACCCGGAGAAAAACCTGTCTGCCTCCGTTTTGTCCAGCACAGATCTCACATGGAGCGACCGGGATTTGAACCACGGGCCCAGCGGTGAGAGGCCGGCGTGCTGCCGCCTAAGCCACGGAGGCTTCACCTCATGTAAATATTGATCTCATGTAAATATTACATCTCATATAAATGATTAATCTTATGTAAATTATTAATCTCATGTAAATTATTAATCTCATGTAAATTATTAATCTGATGTAAATTATTATCTCATGTAAATTATTAATTTCATGTAAATTATTAATCTTATGTAAATTATTAATCTCAGGTAAATGATTAATTTCATGTAATATTTTTCAGGTTTAGGGAAGCACCCAAAAAAATTGAGTATAGATGGGCCGGTCGTAAGCACGTGAGAATTGTTCTTAAAGCCCGAGTAGAACACTGAGACGACTGAATATGCACATGCACTGCCAAGGACACATTGCATACTTTATTTACATTGAACACAAAGGTATGAAGGCTCACTGTGCATGGAGACACCACTGCGCACATAATATGTACCGGTCAAGAAGGAACGGCCCACTTATACAATCGTGTTGACCGACTGAAAAACATTACATTTCGATTACTAAGGCAACACTCATCAATGGCTTCCAACACGATAATGAACAAATTTTGTTTTAGACCATGCATATTGTCATCTTTAATTGGAATGAAGCATGTCTGTGTGTGTCAGCATAAATTGTTGATGTATTCAGCATAATCAATTGATGTGTTGGTGTTATTTTAGCATGACGTAAAAGTGTTTGTGTTTATACATCTCTTTCAAGTGGGCATTTCACCCATTACTGAGAAGGCCCGGCAAAATGTCTCCAATGGTACGGTCACGTCCTACGTGCTGCACCAGGAACAGTAGCCAATTCTACCCAGTGCTTGGAAATCAATGGGCAACGACCACGTGGGAGACCAAAACAGCGCTGGCATGATACGATAAATGCCGATATGAAGGGGCTCAGCCCAACATCTTATGATGCTCGCGATCGTAACCAGTGGCGAGCCAAGATCCAGACAGCGGACCCTTCACCTGCGGGAAAATGCTAAGTAGAAGAAGAAGATTTGTTTTGATTGATGAAGACTACGTTTCATAGTCGAAGCATGTCCCATTTAGGGTTGCCAGATTTCAAGAATGGAAAACCGGAACACACGGCCCAAAACATTTTTTAATACACATATGTATTAAATAAGCATACATAATCAAATACACGAAATTAAAACTTGATATAGCTGACATATCATATAGGCCTCTGACACCAGCAACTTACAAATGCTTTTCATTTGAACGACCCATTGCAAGGATTTATTATTTGTAAGTACCTTCTGATAAAATTCACTACAATTTTCGTCATAATTGTAATATGTGAACAATTCATGTTTTATCAAACTAATGGAGCTTCTGTTCCTATCATCTCTCCATTTGATATTCATGACAGAAAAAACTCGCTCCGTAAAAGCATTGGAGGGGAAAATGCTGAGTATTAACTTCACAAGGACTAAGATATTCCTTAATTTTGTTGCCCCTAATAAGTCTATAACATGTACTCATCTATCTGACGCAGACATAGAAATCATTTTCTCATTTAAACTTGCACCTGCATCACCAGATATTACAATCAATTCTGAAGCAGGACAATTGAAAATTGGTGTAAATTGAATATATTATCAAAATAGCCAAAAACAGAATATTTGGCATTCCATTACAGATTAAAACGGAACGCGGAACAAAACAAGGAAAAACGGAAAGTCTGGCAAGTCTAGTCCCTTTTCATACGATTTTTTTTTAAATTTGGCCAATAATTCAGTGTTCTCATTCATTTGTGAATATTTCTACCAATGTATGGGGTTTCTTACAATATTGTGAGCACACAATTTACAAAATATTTAGTATCTCCACAACTATTTTAAGGATGTTCCTGAATTTCATCCCATGCAGTATGTGGCAGAAGACAAATGTTCTGGCTTCAGAACATAAAGAAATGGTCCAGGATTCAAAGTGCTGGAGAATTGTTCCAGCTTGTGGAACGCCATGGTGATTGCCAATGTTAGGGGCATAGAACATGGCACTTGAAGGAAAAGTGCATTTTTTGGGCTATGGCACTACAGCCCATGAAGGGATAGGCCTACCAAGCAACCGCTGCCAAGCCAATTGGCCTGCAGATATTGGGGTGACGCATGGTCAGCGAGTCAGGTCTCCTCGGCTGTTAATCTTGGTTTTCGTGACCGGGGTGCTGCCTCACTGTCAGACAGCTGCTTAATTGTCCTCACAAGGATGAGTGCACCCCGTTCCAGCCCTCACGTCAGTTTCTAAAATCCCTGACGGGGCCAGGGATCGAACCCGGGGCCTCCAGGTGAGAGGCAGGCGCGCTACCCTAACACCATGGGGCCGGCCTATTTTGTATATCAAGAATAAAAATTTATTTTGTATGATGCGATTGGTTTATCAAAATAAATTTGTTGCATTATTTTTTAAAAGAAGTAATCCAGAAAACAGAATTGTACGCCAACTAGTGATGAGAAATCTAGGAAAGAAAACTCGAGGAAAATGGATCCAAGAAATCCATCAAGATCTCAAAGCAATTGGACTCAAGATAACAGGTGCCAAGGAGAAAAATAAAATTAACACCATTCTTAAAACTCACAAATTTTCTGCAGAAATGACACATAGAAAGCCTATGGAGATTTCAGATGAGTTGAGAAAATCCCGATCTGTAAGAATGAAAAAGTACTGGAAAGAGCGCAAGAACCAAGCAGTACTACCTTCAAAGAAGAAGTGATTGTGGAACGACTCAAGTGGTCCAATGTGACCAATCAAGATTAATAATAATAAAATAAAAATTAGCAAGAAAAAAATAGAAAAATCTATATATATTTATTGTTGACTTATAAAACGGTTAGAAAAAAAGAACAAACACAAGTGCATTGATGACAAAATAATATGAAGTTTTCTCAGTAATTTAATAACTTTTGGGCACTTTTCCGACAGTAAATATACAGTACGTTTAAAAAAAAATATAGGACTGTTCGTACGCCAAAATTCCTAAAAATTTCAAGCGGTACACAGTTGCTAAAAGGTTGGGAACCCCTGTTCTAGAGGAAGAAACACCATGAATTTTACAGGTATATATGTAGATGTTACAAAAACCCAAGATTTTTTGTAATGAAATATGGCAGTAGAATTTTCCATTAAATGTGACCATTGTAGGTCATCTTAAAGAAATGACATGAAAAGGACTATGTCTGCCCAAATCCTTAATGACAGAGTTTAATGAAATAGGAAAAGATACCTTAAGTCAATATAATGTAATATTTGAGTACACTGCACCAGAAAATAGCTACGTATTTCTGAAGATTTCTTTATGTGCAAAGCCCTTACCATCCTGTTCAGTGGTACAGTAGACCGGCTCGCTCAGAACGCCATCTCCGACACTGGTGTACGCCAACAGACGGATGGAGTAGTTGGTGAACTTGAGAAGGCCGTGAAGGTAGGTCTCCAAACTGGATGTTCTCTTCACCTCACTGCCCGCCACAAACATGGCTGCTGATGAATTCGGAGAACAACAACCATTAAAGTTTGTATTATGTTGGGCAGGAAGAAGAATATGAAACAGTAGCAAATGTAAAGAAAGACCAGAGTGGCTGGTTCAGGAAGGAATTTTGTCTCCAGGCTCTTAAATGAGTAAGTCTTCTTTACACTCTGTACATGCCATGGAATTTTGTATGTTTTTATAGCTATGCAGATGGAGATTCATAGCATTAAATACAAGTATTCAAATTTTTAAAACTTTTCAAATAACTTTCCAAAGCATTTTGGCACAATGAAAGTAAACAAAGAGGAACAAAGGAAGGAAGAGGAACTATAAAACTAAGCGAGGAAACTGTAGAAGTGGTTAAGAGTTTCAAGTATCTGGGAAGTGTGATCGCAGAGGATGGAAAGATAAAGGAGGAAATTGGAAGGAGAATACAAAATGCAAGCAATTTTTATCAGAGTGTAAGGGGTGTTCTTTGGAACCGAGATGTCGCAAAGAAATGTAAAAGGGTTCTATATTCAACCTATTGCGAGCCTATACTAACATATGCAGCTGGAACATGACTACTACAAAATGAGAGGAGAGTAGAATACAAGCAGCGGAGATGACACTTTCAAGAGGCATAGAGGGCAAGAACAGAACTGGTATTTAATTAATGAATATTAATTAATTTTTTTTATTGACTAAGGTGTATTAGATGTATTAAATACCTGTAGGTATTCCTATTTAAACTACTACTACTGCAAATCCAATCTGCTAGGATTTGATCACATCGATTCAGTAGGAGAGAGCCTTACTGACTATGCAACAGAGCCAGCCCAGCACCAACAGAATTTTGGATAACATCTATACAGACGGAATTATCTAGTGCAGGGGTTCTCAACCGGTGGGTCGTGACCCCCCTGCGATACAGAGAAAGAGAAAAAAAAAGAGTTATTGCTGTAGTTCTTTATTAAAAGAAGAATACACTCACATTGTATTAAATGTTTACATATTTCTATTCTATTAATGAGAAACTTGAGCTTGTTTGGAATTAACCAGTTTTTGAATTGAATCGGTCGGAGCTGAAAAGCATTAAGTCGAAAATGGTCATTCTCTAAAGATATAGTATTCTGAAGTATTGACCTAAGGGCAATGGAACGGCAGAGGAAAGAATTAAGTCAGCCTTCTGTTTAAGCTACAAACAAAATATTTTCATCTTACCAGCAAAAGAAAAAGTTCGGAAGCTCACTGGCAAGGTAAAATCCATCACAAAGCAATTTGTTTTGTGGGTTTAAGCCAAACCCACTGTTATATGTAGTGCGATCAAAGGAGAAAAGCATAAAGTCAACGACTTGCTGCCTTTCAGCGCCGTATTCCGTATGTAATATTGGCCGCACTGCAAGATTCCCGGGTGTTACAGATTTAATTTAAATTATATTTGTACAAGGTTTAGGTGGTTTTTGTTACAAATCCATTTTAAAATATAAAATACCATGTGAAATATTCATTCTGAATGGCTTTATTTCGCATTAAACTGACCACGGAGCTGAAAGGCATTAAGTCACGTTTGCAAAATTGATAAGGAAAATGAAAAAAATGAAAATCCACAGCCTGCTTCCAGTCTCCGACCGGGTCAGGAATGGAATGAATGAAGCCCCCATCTAGCGGCGAGGATATGGACTGTGCCGGCTGCCGAGGCCTGACGCACTCCTCTGGGGCAATGATTAAATGAATGACAGATGAAGTGAAATGATAGTGGAGAGTGTTGCTGGAATGAAATTTTGACAGGGAAAACCGGAGTACCCGGAGAAAAACCTGTCTGCCTCCGTTCTGTCCAGCACAGATCTCACATGGAGTGACCGGGATTTGAACCACGGACTCAGCGGTGAGAGGCCGGCGTGCTGCTGCCTGAGCCACGGAGGCTCCTGATAAGGAAAATATGTTTCTAAAATTAAAATTGATATTCCACTAACACAAATATAACCTAAATAGATGACTAATATAGTGTTTTCACTAAGTTCTGTTCTGTCAATGATGTTTTATCTGTCTCTTGGAAAGTAGTGAAAACTGACTTAATGCTTTTCAGCTCCGAAAGATTCAATTAATGTTTATTAATACTGTATTAGTTACAAGTGTTTTTATGAATAAAACTTAACAATGATTGTAATTTTTTAATTATTGTTTTAACGTTAAAACTTAGGGGATCGCCAAAATACTCAGCCTAAAAAGGGGTTTGAAGTGTCTAAAATGTTGAGAACCCCTGTCTAGTGTATGTTGGTGTCAATCATGAGAATTGAGCCATGTTTAACATATCTCTTTTCTTTATTCCTTTGGTGGTCGTCCCGGTGACCTACTTCCTGTGCGGACGTGCCTTTAGGCTCTGCTCCCTTTCATTTAAAATGTGATATTTCCTTATTATTTAACATCGTCACTACGCCGAAGCCTTTCATTAAATCATGTAAGTAACGCTTCTAACCTTGTTTCTACTATGCTCATTTCCTAAATTTAACTTTTCCTTTCGTCTTCATCGCGTGCGTGGATTTGCTGTGCGACCAATAAAAATGGTGTTTCCTGTTCTGGGTTCAAGCTGAATATGGTAAGGCCTACTTAAAGTTACCGTCGTGATTCAGTTGCCCGAAGCACGGAATGAAGGGAATACATAAGGGCTTAAAACATGGTGTCATGACTCGTGTTGGGAGAATGGTCGAAACGCCAATGTCCACAAACCACGGGAGACCTACTCGAAGGTTACGGGTCCATAACCTCGATGTTAGGCCCCTTAAAACAACAATTATCATCATCATCATCCTACTCGAAGGAATGCCCAATCAAAACAACTTAAATGCACCTGGCAACAAGAAAAACATAAACTCACAAAATTACTCGCAGATATATTTCACAGCACAAATAGAAGGTTAAACAGTAGACCCAAACTAAACAAAACAGGTGACCTCCATTTTTATTGGTCGCACAGCAAATCCACGCTCGCGACGAAGACAAAAGGAAAAGTTAAATTCAATAAATGAGCATAGTAGAAACAAGGGTAGAAGCGTTACTTACATGATTTAATGGAAGGCTTCGGCGTAGTGATGATGTTAAATAATAAGGAAAAATATCACATTTTAAATTAATAGGCGGAGACCCTAAAGACACGTCTGCACAGGAAGTAGGTCACATGGCGTCTGAGTCTACCGAGACGGCCGCCAAAGGAATAAAGAAAAGGGATATGTTAAACATGGCTCAGAATCAAAGAGAAAATCTAAGGCAGCAAAGAAAACCAGGAAGTCTTTTGTTGGGGGATGAATGGAAAGTATGAAACTACTGATTTCAAAAATAGTTTTTGAAGAGGAGGGCATAGAGAATCAAATATAATGGTTCTTCACTCACTTCTGTCTGTCAACACTGGCCGGTACACAACTTTGTACCCTTGTAGAACCCCACCATGACGAGCAGCAGGGGGCGGCATCCAGCTCACCTTCACACTCTGAGAGGAGAGAGGAGAGCAGCTCACGTTCAGGGGAGAGGCTTCAGGGACTGTAACAGTACCAACATCTCAGTGGTCTCCACTTCTAAAATAAACAACCCTTAGTACTGCTTTTCATTTGTTTGTTATACACGGATGTTACTAATTGTTTGAATTGGTGTGTAACAAAATGTGTATTATAAGTACAGTAAAACTTGCTCAAAACACAACGTCTATAATGTTAGTTTGCAATAATGTTCCTGATTAACTATACAAATGATGTTGAAGAACTCCATCAATCAATCATCATATACAGTATATTATTTCAGTAGTATAGATCCCTCCTGCGCCGCTCACAAGCGACTGATCGTGAAAAATGAGCATTCAAATGAAAGAGAATATACACTACCAGTGACGCATTGCACTCTAATTTCATAAATACCTATAATTTCTTTAAAAAATGACTTTAAAAAACTGTACGAAGTGTGCGATTTGCAGATACTGTTGCTGCAGGAAGATATGCTCCATAATTGCTGTCCTCTTCACATTTTGGCCGCTGAGACGCCTGTTTCATGCCATTTTAGCATTCTGAGGTCTTTCCTTTATCATTTTGAATGAATTTCAAAAACAGTAAATCAAAGGAATGAGTACTCAAATCGTATAAATTCATAACTATCGAATACCGGATAGTGTTACTGCTAAGCTGTCAATCAATGGACTCAGCACACAAATGACATTAGCAGTGACGAAATGCATTCTAATTTCATAAATATCAATTTTTGTAAGAAGTGTGCGATTAGCAAAGACTGTTGCTGTAGGAAAATACGCAACATATTAGCTGTTCAGTTCGCATTTTGGCCGTAGGGACGCCTGAAACGTAAATAGTATTCTATAATCATTTGGTTCAAATAAAAACATAACAACCTTTCTCCTTAAGTCTCTTATTATAAACCTATTGGGAAAAGTGTGGCTTATGAACATGCGAGATTTCTCACACGGTTCCGCTAGTACAATATATTCATTATAAATCACTCCTTAGGGTACATGTTTTGGGCTCTGCTAACCCTTCATCAGCCCTTTCATATCAACACTCTAACAAGGATTACAACATGCAGTTAAAAACGTATGTGTGTTAGAGTCTTCAGTCTTTTGACTGGTTTGATGCAGCTCTTCATGCTTCCCTGTCCTGAGCTAATCGTTTGATCTCTACATAGCTACCACACCCTACATCTGAGGCAATCTGTTTAAACATATTTTAACCTTGGTCTACCCCTACAGTTCTCATCCTCGACCCTTCCTTCCATAACTAATTTTGCTATTCCTGGGTGTCTTAGTATGTGTCCTACCAACCTATCTCTTCTCTTCATTAGCAGTCACCAGAAACATCTCTCCTCTCCCAATCGTCTTAATACATCTTCATTCGTAACCCTATCTATCCATCTGATCATCATCATTCTCCTGTAACACTACATTTCAAACGCATCAATTCTCTTCTTTTCAGCTGCACCAATAGTCCAAGTTTTACTTCCATAGAGCGCCACGCTCCAGACAAAGGCTTTCAAAAATGACTTCCTAATACCTAAATCTATATTCGATGTTAACAGATTCCTTTTCTGTAGAAATGCTTTCCTTGCCTATACATATACATCACTTAAGCTGTTATAGTCACGTAAGAAACACTTTAAAATACAAACACATTTGCCATTGAAAAAACAAATGTATTAAAAATCCATACTGATAGTAGAATTAAATGTTAATAATTATACGCCAAATCAACACTCAACATATAGGGTATATTTTTTTATTTTTTATATATAGGACATGTTTCAACCTTCAATGAGGTCATCTTCAGCGAAAAAATGAAAATCAATTAAGAATTAAACCAAAATAGTATATATGTACTTAAATCTAAATAAGAAATGAAATGTTAATGATAAAATTGTAATCAAATGAAATAAAATACTAAAATGGATACCAGTATCCGTACAATTCAGTATTAACCCTCTTAGTGCCAAGCCATTTCCTGAAATACTTGCCAAGAATGCCAAGCCATTTTCAAAGGTCATGCACACTATTCGAAAAAAATCATAAATACCACATTTCCAACGATATAATTATTATTTTTGCTTTACATTATAACCAAGTACGGCCTGAAAATCTGTATAGAGAAAAGCAAGACCATGGTGATGACAAGAGGGGAAAGACAAGGAAAGGGCACTGTGAAAATTGGAAGTCAGAGTTTGGAAATTGTGGACACATTCAAATACCTAGGAAGTGAATTGATGCAAACTGGTAGGTTGGACATGGAGATTGGCAGGAGGGTACAGCAGAGCAATGCATTCTATCACAGTGTAAGAAAACTTGTTTGGGATAAGGAAGTACCAAGGAAAAGCAAGGAGGTAATGTATAAAGTGTACTATGTACCCACATTAACTTATGCAGCTGAGACTTGGACCCTGACAAGCAGGCAAGAGAGTAGAATCCAAGCCAGTGAAATGAAATTCCTAAGAAGTATGATAGGAAAGACAAGGAAAGACAGAGTGAGGAATGAAGATGTTAGGAAGGAAGTTGGGATGGGAAAACTAAATGAGAGAATTGAGAAGAATAAACTAAGGTGGTTTGGACATGTAAAGAGGATGGAGGAAAATAGAATACCAAGACAGATGCTGGAGGCGAAGTGCAAGGGTAAGAGAGCAAGAGGAAGACCTAGAACAAGGTGGATTGATTCAGTGAAGAACAGCGTAAGAAAAAGAAATCTGGACTGGGACAAGATCGTGGAAGAAGAATGGTGGAAGGACAGAGGAAAGTGGAGAAGTGCCATAAATACCCCGACCCGGCACGAGTTGGATAAGGGGAAATGATGATGATGATGATGATTATAACCAATACCTCATTCTTTCATACATTATGTGCATAAAAGTAAATACGGCATTTAACCCTTTTTAATTGAGGTTATTCTCGTAATTATTCAATTTTCTTGAAATAATCATTTTTGAGCCTAAATTAAGGACACCTAAGGGTCATATTTGAGAAGGAAAAAAAAACCTACGTTTCCAGCTGTAGAAAGTTCTTAGATTCATCTGGAGGCAGAAAAAGTCAACTAGAAGAAAACAACTGCCCCGCAATTTTGGCGGGAACGCGCGTGATTGGGGGAGCGCAAACAGTGGGCGTGAATACAAACTAAGACCCATCGCGTATCGGACTATGAAGGAAAAAAGTAAACACCGGACAGGCAAGCTTGAAACCTCACCTTTCGAACGGTATGAAATGATCTCGGACATATGCCTACAGAAATCTATAAATATAAGATAAACAGTGCGCCGATTCAATCGGCTCTGCCACTTTTGGCACGAGCAGCGAGAGCCGATCTGATCGGCGCGTGGCACTGAGAGGGTTAAATTAAATAAAATATAATACTGGTCCTTTTACAATAACTTTCAAAATGTAGTTAAAAATCGAGAAATATTACTGGTGATTGTAAATAAATGTTAAGCTATATAATAAAAATTTTATCAAAATAATAGGCCTATACATAAAATAATTTAGAAAATTAAGTTCTAAAATCAATAATTAATTCAGTTCAGTGCTTGAATGAATAAGCTAATTCTTTCTTCAATACGGAGTTTAAAAATAATAATGACATGCCACCTATGACTTAACTTCATTGATCTAAACGCAAAATACATTATTATAGGTTATAAATTTGCATTTGCATTACTACGGGAAGACTATATATGACGATTACATTCATGAAGATATATACAAAACCATACCTGCCAACTTTTGAAAAGGGCTATCAGTAAAACTCACGCGCGACAAAAAATTAACGATTTTCGACATACCCCGGCTTGACGAAAATAATAATACTTCTGGGCTACAAAATACAATAATTCATGCTTTAAACAGGATACTTCAATGAAATCATATCTACTTACTATGATTTGTAGATGAACATAACAATCAAGAAGAAATCCATGTTAATCAGCAGCAGGCGTGGTGAATATTGGTTTGGAGCAGACATAACAGGACTTCCTTGATAGATTAAGCTGATATACGATAATTGAAAAAGGCTTTAAACAATAAAACTTGTTTAACGTAACACAGGCAAGAAATAATATAATACACACTGCAAATCACATGCTAGTTCGACTTTTAAGTCATGGTTGTGGCCTTTTCAGCTTCCTGCAAACATTCTTGAGAAAATGTTTTGTCATAACAGGGACCAGAACGCCTGGTCTTCAAAATAGAAATAGACTCCAGAGATTCATTGGACATGGATGACCTGAACAGTGTTCTATTTTTCTTCACAAGGCTAAAAATAACGTTCACATTCTGCATTGCTATGGGGTATGGTGAGAATAGAGAGCAATACTCTAGAAATTCGGTTATACTTAAGAAGTCCATCGGCTCCACGAATTCTTGATATTTGTGCCCAACTGGAATCACTTGCAGCATCTTGATGTGCAGCCAAAGTGTCATCTACCTGAAGAGCTGTGAACTGCCTCTGAAGCTCATTCACCACCTCATCTGTAGTTTCATTCTCTTCCTTGCATAACATGATAGGAAACTTTTCCAAGAAAAAACGAATGGAAGATAACTGTGCATCTTCAATGTTGTCTAACCTAGCAACTTGAGCATTCTTTAACACGTCATCCTTGAGTGGAAACTTGTTGATGATGTAGTCACAGGCAGTATAAAAGTAGTTTCTCACTGATGAAAAGAAAAGGGATTTATCTGTATCCGGTCCGTTCTGAAGGCACTTAACGACTTCAGATGATGCATTTTTGCCATTTTATTTACAATACATGTCGTTTTCGTGCGACCACAACTATATTTCTTTGCAACTTCTGATGTGGGAAACATCGTCTTAAATAAAGCACCAGCATGATCAGCCGCACTTAAGGGCACATTGTGTTCCACCAAAAAGGAAGTAAACAGACACTCGGCCCTAATTACGTCACTGTCAACGTTTCCAGACTTAGCAAAAAAGGTGTTGATTTTCTTGCTTATCTTCCTTCGATTTAACATAACTAATGTGTTTACCGCACTTCACATGATTACTTAAATCGTTTTTTCCACCATGTGCAATATTAATATCACACCCACATACCGTGCAAAAGGCAAATTTTTCTCTCTTTCTTGATTTTAGTATGCACGGAAAATCAACCGAGTATGATTCTTTAAATGTCTGGAAGTACTGTTTCTTGTTGGATTTGTTCATTCTCGATATCTACTAAAACATCGAAAGGAACCTGGATCACTGAACGTCACATAAAATTATAACATAAAACACTTAAGACAGCCAACACTTCATTAAAACATGTCAAGACACACAAAGCCATTAAATGAAAACGACGCCAACCTCGTGAAGAAAGAATATGCACATGGTAGAAAAAAAACACACACACACGTGGAACGAATGTAATTAGTCGAAGGAATACAGGAAACTGCGAAGCACGAAGTTATAGCACAAAAACTCGAACGCTTCATTAAAATATGCCATAACCTTAAAAGACGAAAACATTCAAGGAACGCCAACTTCGCGAACAACGAACAACTAACGTGGTCAAAGAATATGGTTTAAATCGCAACGAGCGAACGGAGCGGAACAAAGAATATGCGAAGCAGAGCCTGTCGACACATGGAAGAAGGGTTATCCCGGCTTCAAATTCAATTACAAATGACGACACAACCACCACACGGTTAAAAGTACGAATCATATCAAAGAACGAGCTATCGACTATCGTGGACTTGCCTCCGACCCACGCAAACAATCGATTGTACGGAAGTGGGCGGTATTATCGAATGTAAATTATCGTTTCAAATTTTTGTCCGCAAAATCGTAAAATGACACCGTTCATCCGTAAAACCGTAAAATGCTGCAATTTCCGTAAATTTTACGGATAAACCGTAAAAGTTGGCAGGTATGCAAAACCATACACCATTTGACAAGTAAAGAGAAGCTATTAATGCCGTTATTCAACTACAAGAATCTTGCTTTCATTGTATTCATAACGTTTGGATAAATATTAGAGTTGTCACCTATTCCACATCAGGCATTTCTCTTATACAAATCATGCCGGATTCTTCATCCTATACATGAAGGTTATTTTCATGTCGACATATTAACTGGTTGGCACCTATTCAAACTCCATTATATAATGGCATATGTCAGAACACGAGTCGAGGAATCTCCGTCAACACATGACAACCTGGCCAATTTAACTAATCAGAAGGATGGAAATATCAGAACACAGTTTAAGGCTCATCTACAGGAAGAAATATTTTTAAGGACATTCTTTTAAGAATACAACATAATCTGAGTCATTAACCACGTTTCTCATAAATGAAAATAGGCTAAAAATGGTAAATATAAGGATTTCTCTCCCTCCCTGGCTACTGATGGTGAGGGCAATCATTGGGTTAATAAAAACACTAACATACAGGAACTCACCTCCTTCCTGGGTAGTTGCGGTTACAGGGTTGGATTTAGGCCCCAAGCCAACACTATTGAAAGTCCTCACCGTCACGTCATAGCGAGTGAACTTGCGCAGTTCTGTCAGACGAAGTTCGTTGATGGCAAGCCCTCGCACCTGTGTGATTTACAATAATGTTAAGCTTTATTAATAATTGTTTTGGCCTCAAAAGCAGCACTACAGTGGTGTAGGAAAAAAAACCCATCATCATTATACAGTGATTTACAGGCAGCACTCAACTCAATAAACAACTTGAACCCAATAGTTGGTGACTCAGGAACAGCTGCCAAGGTCAATACTGGGAATAATATTTTGCAGAAACATGGAGCTCATCAGCAATGACACTGAGAATCTCTGCTCTTGGTCTGGTTTACCCTGTAGCATAATACTGTGCCACAGTCTGGATTAACAGCGCTTACACAAGGCTTGTTGATGTTCAACTTAACCAAACCTTGCGTATTATAACAGGCACTTTAAAGAATACGCCTACATTCTGACTTCCAATCCTGAGCCATATTGAGCCTCCTTCCCTGCGACGAGAATGTTCACTTGTGTGTGAATTCACGAAAATAAATGCTAGTCCTGAGCTCCCTATTCATGAAGACATTCCTGCCAACAACACAAAGAGACTCTGTTCCCATCATCCTTCATTACAAACTTGCCAAGTCAATAACAATAAATATAATATAAGTAATCGATGGACTAGAAGCCTCCGTGGCTTAGGCGGCAGCACGCCGGCCTCTTACCGCTGGGTCCGTGGTTCAAATCCCGGTCACTCCATGTGAGATCTGTGCTGGACAAAACGGAGGCGGACAGGTTTTTCTCCGGGTACTCCGGTTTTCCCTGTCAAAATTTAATTCCAGCAACACTCTCCACTATCATTTCATTTCATCTGTCATTCATTTAATCATTGCCCCAGAGGAGTGCGTCAGGCCTCGGCAGCCGGCACAGTTCATATCCTCGCCGCTAGATGGGGGCTTCATTCATTCCATTCCTGACCCGGTCGGAGACTGGAAGCAGGCTGTGGATTTTCATTTCAATCGATGGACTAAATTATGGCAAACCATTGCTACAAAGAAACAACTGAAGATGCCCTGTATCAGAACCAGGCCACCGGGATTTGATAAACACAGGAAGATTTGGACCACTAATTGTGGTAGATGCGCGGAATCCCTACATAAATGGGGGATGACATCCTCCCCGCGCTGTGATTGTGGTATATTAAGAACAAAGTTCCAAATGGTTCCGCCTCGTCAATACTGTTTATTAAAATACACGTGTATCACGAAATTTTAATAAACAGTATTGACGAGGCGGAACCATTTGGAACTTTGTTCTTAATATAATTCAGTCAATACGGAAAAAATGTGCGACTCTCAGAGTCAAAAAGACTGTGATTGTGGTGCTGAACGTCAAACGGTTCAGCACATTGTCCAAGCGTGCCCCCTTACGAGCATTCCATGGTGACCCGCAAGAGTTCCTCTTTGAAACAAATAAAGCTATTGAATACATCACAAATCTGGATATCTGTTTGTGACTCAGTGTATAGATTATTATGTAAATATGTGTATAGACTATAATTATCTTTGTGCAATGTGTTTCCAAAAACTAAATAAATCAGATCAATAACTTAGCATGGTTTCCATGCCTGTCTAATCTGGATAGGGACAATTGGGAATGAATGAGCAGATGAACTAGCTAAAGAAGCTGCACAATAAACAATGGAAGTTTCATATGACAGAACTCCAATATGTAACCTCAAAAGAAAGATAAAAGACAACATAACTCACCAATGGAATAACATTTGGACCTCAACTTCGAAAGGATCAGTTTCAAGAAAGATATTTCTCATGAGATTCAGCATCGACTCGAAAATAAAATACTAGTTCCGAACTTTGTGCTTACTCAATTTTTATCTGGACATGGGAAATGCACGTCATACTTTGAGCGATTTCATATCACTATTTTAAATGACTATACATGCTTATGTGGATCCTCTCAAACTGTACATCACCTGCTTTATGACTGCCCTGTGTTTGAGAGAGAAAGTAGGATTTCGGCCAGGCAGAAGTTGTCCAGATCAAATCATCAGTCTTAAATGGATTATGAAGCATCACAGAGCTAGAAGTAAGAACCTAGTCATCACTTTTGTTGACTTCAAAAAAGCTTATGACAGTATTAATCGGAAGTCTTTACTGAATACTCTTCAAGATTTTGGTGTTCACAGGAAATTGATCAACCTTATTGGAATGACTCAAGAATACTAAATCAAAAGTTAAATTTAGAGGAGAATTGTCAAAACCATTTACAATCACAACCGGCCTTCGGCAGGGGGATGGTCTCTCACCTATTTTGTTTAATTGTGTACTGGAGAAGGTCATGAGAGAATGGAGAAAGAAATGCCAACCAAACATCAAGATTGGTAGAAATATTAAACTAAACTGCCTGGCATTTGCAGACGATCTTGCATTACTGGCAAATGATGTGGAAGAGGCTAAAGTCCAAATTGAACAACTGGAAAACATTGCAGCAAAAGTGGGATTATAAATTTCATTTGAAAAGACAGAGATTATGCCAACCTTCGAGGTGGACACCCCTGTCCTTCAACTAAATGATAACAAACAAATTAAGGTTGTAAAAAAGTATCTTGGGGAAACTATAACTTGGAACCTAAATGAGAAAGCCGCAATAGAATACAGAACAACAAACTGAGACAAGCGCAACGAGTCACATGGTCAACTTATAAGAAGAAATCTCTCTCGATGAACGCCAAATTCAAACATTATGGTTCAGTAGTTAAACCTGAAGCAACTTATGCAAGTGAAACCCTGTTTAAGATGAATACCAAAGCAACAACAGATAAAATCCAAAAAATAGACAGAAGGATCATCAGGACAATCATCAATAAAAAACATCAAGTAAATGGACAATGGAGACTGCTGCCTGATGAAATAGTCTATCGGGAAAATGAATCAATTGTGGATACAATGAGAAAAAGGAGAATTGCCTTTTTCAGCCACATAGTAAGACTACCAGACACCAGACTACTGAAACAATTATTCAATTTCTTTTGGAAAAGTAAAACCAAGAACTGGTTCGTTGAGGTCTAGAATGATTTAGACGAGCTAAATATTACAATGAAACAAATTGCAGAGAGAAAAGAGAAGAGGATTCTGAGAAGTAGGGATACAAGATTGAAATTAAAAACAGTTAAACGAAAACAGTACGCTATTACAAATGAAGAGAGGGCGGCCAGGTCGGAGAGATTAAAGAAGCTCTGGAAGGAGAAGAGGAAGTTGGGAAGCCATTACAACTAATATTGTAAAGACTGTAGTGTATATGGATTGATTTAAGTGCTCCAATGTGGGCGTAAACTATGTAAATAAATAAATAAAATGCCATCTGAGTCACTGCAATAATGAACTGACAAAATCTCTGTATTCTATATTTAAAAAATCATGTTATTCTCATTTTCTTACATTCATCCATCAGCTATTTTATACCAATATTGACCTATGGTATTGAAGCATGCACCCTTACAAAGAGAGATGCATCAAGACTGCAAGCATCAGAGATGAAATTTCTTAGATCCACCATCCAGAAGACCAAGATAGACAAGTTAAAGAACGAGGTGAGGAAACAAGCTGGAATAAAGACATCCCTATTAGACTGAGTCAGCACATCTAGACTATGGTGGTACGGGCAATGTGATGAGGATGGAGCCTACAAGATCAGTCAGAATATATTTGGAAAAACAGGTGGATGGAAAAAGACTTGGAGGAAGACCTTGAAACCGATGGATGGACATGATCAAGGTTCATCTAGCGACCAGAGGATGGACAGTGGATGATGTTCTTCATGACAAGTTGTATATGGACAGGTTGAAGTGGAAGAGGCTCATAAACAGTACCCGGGAAACTGGAACTGTACAATGATGATGATGATGATGGAGGTGTATTATTATTAGAGACGAGAATTATAGGCACTAAAAACAGTTGAAATAGGCAGGCATATAGGCTCTTAAAATAGCCAAAATAGGCATGTAAATAGGCACTAACGTGTAAAATAGGCAACAAAATAAGCATGAAAAAATTTCTTGTAATTTAATAACATATTTAATTACTACAAAAAGAATTAACA
This sequence comes from Meconema thalassinum, assembly GCA_946902985.2. Taxonomy (NCBI): domain Eukaryota; kingdom Metazoa; phylum Arthropoda; class Insecta; order Orthoptera; family Tettigoniidae; genus Meconema; species Meconema thalassinum. The sequence continues at coordinate 201,776,855 of OX336395.1, forward strand.
ATAAGCAACTTATAATTTAATAACATAGCCTACTTATCTTATATAAAAGTGAAAGTCTGTATGTATGTATGTATGTATGTATGTATGTACTGTATGTGGGTGGGTGGGTGAATTCGTTCCGTATACAAATCTACACCGTTCCACCAATCTCAACCAAATTTTGCATACACATAGTTTAGGACCCAGAAGGAACGGCTGGCTACATGAATTTTCGATAGTCTTTCTCATTCTTCTGATTTCGGCCTCTTTGCACTCAAGCAACGGCTAATAAAAGCAGAAAATAAACTGATGAAGTGATAGTAAGGCCGGCCATCTCCATAGCAACAGTAGCTCGAGACGGGACAACCAAGTTTCCATCTAACTTGGTAAGAGGCTGTGCTACACCCACTGCCAGCTAGATCGCATCCCTCGAAGCTGCTTTAAACTGCCTGTCCATTCAACACAAGATAGGTTACAGCGCCAACGCATTGATCGTCGCTGAATTTTCACTCCCAGCTGGATCGCATCCCACCTGGCTGCTTTAAACTGCCTGTCCATTCAACACAAGATAGGTTACAGCACCAACGCACTGATTGCCGCTGCATTTTCACTCCCAGCTGGATCGCATCCCTCCTGGCTGCTTTAAACTGCCTGTCCATTCAACACAAGATAGGTTACAGCACCAACGCACTGTGATCGCCGCGGCATTTTCACTACCAGCTGGATCGCATCCCTCCTGGCTGCATGGCAACAGTAGCTCAAGACGGGACCACCAAGTTTCCATCTATCTCGGTAAGAGGCCATGCTACACCCATTGCCAGTTAGATCGCATCCCTCGAAGCTGCTTTAAACTGCCTGTCCATTCAACACAAAATAGGTTACAGCACCAACCCACTGTGATCGCCGTGGCATTTTAACTGCCAGCTGGATCGCACCCTCCTGGCTGCTTTAAACTGCCTGCCCATTCAACACTCAGACGCGTACAGGATATACTGTATATTAATTCACCGTTAGGTTGCAGCGCCAACCTAACGCGGCTTTTGAAGGGGACAATACCTGAAACGAAGGGTTTTTAACTTTGGAGGCTTAATATCGAGATTGAAAAAACGCGAAAACATGGCACTAAGTTAGTTCTTTTGTTATTCAATCAGCATAAAGTTTATGATATTAATTCACACACATACTAACGGGTAAATTTTCAATATAAAGAAAAGCGAAATACAAAACGAAGGGTTGTTAAGTTTGGAGGCTTAATATCGAGATCCCAGGCGCTATTTCTGGTGACATTCGAGAATTACCATTCTTGTTCGTGGGGTAAACACATATTGAGAAATGAGAATATAATTCTGTCGAGCACACCAGCTGCAATATAATGCACTTTAAAATACAGTCAAAAGGCATCAAATAGGCAATTATACTCCAAATAGGCACAAACCCTTGAAATAGGCATTTATAGGCACAATAAAACCAACGAAATCTAGCCTAAAAGAACCTAAAATGGATTTATATCTCGAAAGCCTACGTTTCTAAACACAGGAATAAAATAGGCAAATTCCCGTCTCTAATTATTATTAAATACCTGTGGGTCTTTCTATTTACGAGGGCAGATCAAATATAAACGGGAATTTGAATGTACCACCGCCGTTATCAATAAATTTGAGGCAGGGATTTGCCAGAATGTTGGTGGGAGTGTCTGAAGAAGGGGTTTGCATGCACACGCACGGCAGGGAGCTGGGCTGCTTCAGTACGCTATGAGTGAGCAAGAGGTGCACGTGTCTGTTGCGCAACACATCATTATCAGATTTCTCGCAAAAGAGGGCACGAAACCTTCCGAAATTTTGAGACGGCTCCGCGCACAGTTTGGATAAGAAACACTTTCGCAGACTCTAGTGTGCGTGGGTTAAAAAATTTGTGGCAGGAAGAGAAACAGATGAAAATGAACCGGAAAATGATGCGGACAAGCATCACTGCAGACAACATTGTTGCCGTTCGTGACATTATTGAAGAAGATCGGCGAATAAAAATTTCGCAAATTTTGTTAGCCGTATGAATAAGTTACGGAAGTGTTCAAACCATCTTCCGAGATGAGCTCGATTTCCGAAAATTGTCATTCTTCTCCACGACAATGCAAGGCCACACACTGCCACTTTAACGCGGGAAAAACTGGAGGAAATCCATTGGACACCTTTGGAACACCCTCCCTACAGTCCAGATTTATCGCCTTGCGACTACCATTTGTTTGCACCACTTAAACAAGACCTAGGAGGACAGCAGTTCGATGATGATGCAAGTGTAGAAACGTTTGTGCGCAAGTGGCTCCTTACACGTCCATCTTCTTTCTAACAGGACAGCATTAAAAACTTACCGATCCGATGGAGAAAATGTGTGTCGAAGGCAGGACACTATGTAGAAAATTGATCTCTATATGTGTATATTTTTTGATTGATTCAATAAAAAAATAAAAAAATAAAAGTTTATATTTGATCTCCCCTCGTAGATTTGATTGTCAATAAAGAAACAATAAGTACAGTATGATTAAGTTCATATCTTTACGTAAATACATGTTATGTAAAAATACTCACAGTATGTGAACTGCTCTGATTAGCATCACTAGGCGAGGCTCCATACACGCTCCAGTCCACGGTGTAGCCCAGGAGATCTCCATTCCACGTCTCGGGCAACGGAGGCTGTACAAGAAACACACATTACATGCCTTGCTTCGTTTGGGAAGGTCGTATTGTGCTGTATTGTATTATGTTAAGGTTACCTTCCAAGACACTAGAAGTTGATCGGGACCAAGAGTTTCCACTTGTACATCCTGTGGGGCTCCAACAGGTACTGGAATAAAGATTTTCAAATGTAATCAGATGAAAGTATGCACAGAGAAGAGCAAGACAATAGCAATGTCAAGAGGAACAAAGGAAGAATGAGGAACAATAAAACTAAATGGGGAAAGTCTAGAAGTGGTTAAGAGTTTCAAGTATCTGGGAAGTGTGATCGCAGAGGTTGGAAGGATAAAGGAGGAAATTGCAAGGAGAATACAAAATGCAACCATTTTTTATCAGAGTGTAAGGGGTATTCTTTGGAACCGAGACGTCCCAAAGAAGTGTAAAAGGTTACTATATTCAACCTATTACGAGCCTATACTAACATATGCAGCTGGAACATGGACTACTACAAAAGGAGAGTAGAATACAAGCAGCGGAGATGACATTTCTAAGAGGCATAGAGAGCAAGACCAGAAGAGACAGAGCTAGAAAATTATTTATTTATTTATCGAATGGCTTTTAGTGCTGGGAGTATCCGAGGACATGTTCGGCTAGTCTAAGTCTGTAGCTGATTCCAGCGGACACCCTTAGGGTGAGCTACAAGTTCCGTTCAATTTCAAGTAGTTCCAACTTTCGTCACCAGATATCAATGATACCTCGTGGTGAATGTTGGAACTTAGATAGAGCGTTCCGACGAAATCTAACCTAACAATTTAGCTTCACACAAGTTTAGTCTGTGGAAGGATCTTTCACATGCCATAAATCTATGACATGGGACCGCCAGCTTTACTTCCCCTTCAAAGGAACGCGTACTGAAGGATTTCTAACGCTCTTAAAAAATCCGACGACTTCGGCCGGGTTTGAACCCGCTATCTTGGGCACAGCAGTTCAGCATGCTACCAACTACGCCACCGAAGCCGCTAGCTAGAATTGAAGAGATAAGAAAAAGGACAGGAATCTTGAAGCTGCAGGACAGGATAGAAACAACAAAGTTAAAGTGGTAGGTTACATGATAAGAATGGAAGAGGAGAGAGTACCAAAGAAAGCTTTTTCCGAAAATATGACGAAGAAGACCCCAAAAGAGGTGGACGGATACAATCTGGGAGTGCATAGAGAAGAGGGAAGAAAACCTGACGATGTACTTAAAAAAGGAGAGGGTTGGTGGAGAGACAGGCAACAATAGAGGTCTTTAATTCACAACCAGACCCAGGAAGAGCGGCTTCGGTGGCCTAGTTGGTAGCATGCTGAGCTTCTATGCCCAAGATCGCGGGTTCAATCCCGGCTGAAGTAGCCGGATTTTTTAAGAGCGTTAAAAATCCCTCAGTATGCTTTCCTTCGGAGGGGAAGTAAAGCCGGCGGTCCCATGTCATAGATTAATGGCTGTTAAAGAACCTTCCACTAATTACACCTGTGTGAAGCTAAATTATATAGGTTGATAATGTAAACAACGCTCTTAGGTTCTTACGTTCGTTGCCTGGAGCCGACTGTGGTGGCGTCTAGTTGCTGAGTTCTGAACTAGTAGTCGTTGATGGTGGTGTTTGGCGGCAAAAGTAGGAACTATTTGAAAAATTCAATGTCCCATGTCATAGATTAATGGCTGTTAAAGAACCTTCCACTAATTACACCTGTGTGAAGCTAAATTTTATAGGTTGATAATGTAAACAACGCTCTTAGGTTCTTACGTTCGTTGCCTGGAGCCGACTGTGGTGGCGTCTAGTTGCTGAGTTCTGAACTAGTAGTCGTTGATGGTGGTATTTGGCGGCAAAAGTAGGAACTATTTGAAAAATTCAAAGTTGCAGTCCTTACTTGAATTTAAAAAAAACAACAGATACACACACTAATGCAGTCATCACAATTTACACCGGTTATCAGACAGATTCTACACACACCCAAAGTACACGGGGCTACATGACTGCGTTGTCGCAGCCAACCAACCAGACCCAGGAAGCTGGAAACGAGAAATGAAGATGATGATGTATTTTATTTATGGCAGACTCCGTCAAAAGCTTGCAAGCCAACATGTTAGAACTTGAACAGAAATGTAGGGAGTATGGTATGAAGATCAGCATTTCAAAGACGAAGGATATGTCAGTAGGGAAGAAAAGCAAATAGGTAGGAGGAACTAAATTGGAGCAGGTGGAACATTTTAAGGGGGCTCATACACCGCGATTGGGTGTTTTCGCACACAGTTAACAATTAAATAATAACTTCACTAATATATAACATAGAATTATGAAAACTGAATGGTATACTGTAAATTGTATGTTTTTTTAAAATATTTAATTTGTTTTTCAAAAATTCAACAGTCTTTTAACATAATTTTCCAAGTATATTTGAATTATGTCTTAATAGAATTTCATGAATGAGGTTCATCTTCGGTATTCATATGTTTTCTTTGCATAAAAATAAATTAATTTCATTCTGACTGGTATTTCTAGTAAAATCGTGCTTTTTATGATTCATAGCATTGAAAAAAAATCACAAATATTGTCCTTTCAATAAATCATGCAATACTGTTCCCTTTTATATATCAAATTAAATTCCTATGTATGTACTATAAGTATATCAGTTTCCATAATTCTATGTTATATATTAGTGAAGTTATTATTTAATTTGTAACTGTGTGCGAAAAATCCCACTCGCGATGTATGAGCCCCCTACTTAGACTGTGTACACTCTCAGAATGGTTGTATGGGGAAGGAAATAGAGTCAAGGTGTGGAAAAGCCAATGCAGTAAGTTCTCAGTTGTGATATACAGTATTCTGCAAGAAAGAAGTTAGTATAGTGACGAAACTCTCCCTACATTGCTCAGTATTTAGACCAACCTTGCTGTATGGAAGTGAGAGCTGGGTAGATTCAGGATATCGGATACATAAGCTAGAGGTAACTGATGTGAGGGTGGCACGAATGATTGCTGGGACAAATGAATGGGAGCAATGGCACGAGGGTACTCGTAATGAAGAGATAACGGGCTAAGTTAGAAATGATTACGCTAGATTAAGCTGTTCGTATGAGCTGACTCAGATGGTGGGACCATGTGAAGAGAATGGGGGAGAAGAGATTACCTGTTAATGAGTTCGGCTGTAGAGGATAAGCGACGTAGGACACGATGGTTATGTTCAATGTTTAACGATTTCAAAGTAAGAGGTGTATAAGCAGAGGAGGCCACAATGCTAACTGCTAATAGGGGATCATGGAGGCGACTTGTTCGCAAACAGAGGCTTGTAGACAAGACTGGATGCATAACGGCAAAATAGTCTCAAATAAAAATGAATGAATGTATTGAAGAAATCTTTAAACAACATCTGAAAAAATATGAAGCACCTACCTTATTGTTAAAAGATGAAAATGGTAAATTGGCCCACAACAACCAGGATAATGCACAAATTATGGCTAAATATTTTAAGACACTCCTAAACTGTGAAGAACCCATAGAATTTCTCCAATTGGATGTTGACACTCCAATAACAACACCACCGGAGAACATTAACCCACCCACATTATAAGACGTTTACATAGCACTGAATGAGATGAAGAATTTCAAAGCCCCTGGAGAAGACCAGACTTTTGCAGAGATTTGGAAGTATGCTGGAAATTCGGCAAAAATCGCTCTTCACCAACAACTAGTCAACATCTGGATTACAGGAAAATTCCCTGAACATTGGAGATCAGCTATCATCCATCCACTACATAAAAAAGGGGATAAGACAGACTCTAACAATTACCGAGGGATTTCACTCCTGGATGTTACCTATAATTTTTTTTCTCGAATTCTTCTCAATAGAATTAAAGTACAACTTGAAAATGAATTAGGAGAATATCAAGGAGGTCTCAGGCCCTGGGGAAGTTGCCCAGATCAAATTATGAGCCTAAAATTGATAATGGATTATAATAGAAAAAGGAATAGAGATATGGTGATAACATTTATCGACTTTAAAAAAGCATATGATTGTATTCATAGAGAATCTTTATTAAAAATTCTAAGACACATGGGATTACATCCCAAATTGACAAATCTCATAAAACTAACTCTTACAGGCACCAAATCAAAAGTTAAATTCAGAGGTGAATTCTCTGACCCATTTGAGGTCACAACCGGTTTACGACAGGGTGATGGCTTATCACCATTACTATTTAATTGTGCATTGGAAATGGTAATGCGAGAATGGTCTAAGAAATGCCCTCCAAATATAAAAATAGGGAGAAAAATTCAAACAAACTGTCTTGGTTTTGCAGACGACATGGCATTATTGGGGAAAGATTTAGAGGAAGCCAAAACACAGATATCAGAGCTTCAGACAATTGCAAATAAAATTGGCCTTAAGATATCATTCGAAAAAACAGAAATCATGCCACAAAAACCAACACCATTAAAGGAAATACAAATTAATGATACAAAAATTAAAATTGTAACACGATTCAAATATCTAGGAGAGCTAATAACAAACAATTTAAATGAGAAAGCGTCAATTCAAATAAGAACCAACAAGTTATCTAGGGCACAAAAATTAACATGGGAAACTTACAAAAAGAAATGCTTACTAATTAATGCAAAAATTAAACATTACAATACAGTCATAAAACCGGAAGCCACATATGCAGCAGAAACATTATTCCATCTAAATGAACATTCTAAAACCGACAGATTACAGAAGATCGAAAGGCGAATTTGAAGAACTTGTATCAATAAAGGATATAAAAAAGATGGGCAATGGCGAATAATACCTAACAATATGGTCTGTAACAACCTAGAACCCATTACTGATACCATGCAAAAGAAAAGACTAGGATTCTTTGGGCACATCATGAGAATGCCAGATTCACGTCTTCTAAAACAACTAGTGCAGTACAATCTTGCTTCAAAAAACACAACAACTGGATGCCGATGGTTAAAAGAAATCAGAGAGGACTTAAAAGAAATTGGCCTAACAACAGAAGATGCTGCAAATAAGAAAAGTTTAACTACAGCACTTAAAAATATGACGTTTCATTTTCCACTCACAAAGAAGAAAATTCCTACAAGAATATTTTCCGCCGAAGAACGGGCAAGACGATCAATACGCATGAAGAAGTACTGGGAGGACCGCAAGGCTCGTACAGTTCCTACAAGTCGACGAACTAATGGTTGGGTAAAGTGATCCTTTGTGGTCTCAAAAGAAGAAGAAGAAGAAGAAATAAATAAATAAAATTACAAAATTGAACTCTCTGCCATTATGCATGATTTGGGCAAAGTTTCCTAGTATTTGGATACAAAATCACAGAGAATTCAAAATAGTGCTTTAAAATACTGTTCTTCTTCTATATGCCCTGCCCAGTCTCCCGGATGCTGGCGACCAATATGGATAGTATCATGGCTGGATTTAAGAGTATGCCGCCTATAGGCTAAAGTCCACTTGCCGCCCCCTCAATAGTTCATATTTGCTTAATACATTGTTTTATACAACAAAAGGATAGAGTTCATTGGCGTTTTCATCTTTTTTAAACATAAAGTTCATTTAGTTTAGATAAAACTACAAATTTAATGGCTTACATAATAAATGTTATAATGAAATTAGTTATCTACTCGTTTTTTTTAACTTCTTTTAAGAATCATTAAAAAAATGAAATGGGTTTCGAACTTAATTAATGAATTTCTTCTTGGAGATCAGTGATCACTATTTTACACATATTTTTATATTTTAATGCTAATGACTATCTTTTGCGTAATTGAAGAACTGTGTTCAATTTGAATTAAGTTGTCCTGCATGGTGAAATGAAATTACACAACATGTAGTTAATTACTGGTTTATTTGCTGAAAAATATACAAACTTCTCTAAAACAACTCACCCCACGTAATCTTCGTGTTCAAATTTACATAGCTTTCTTACGAGATTTATTAATGCAAAACTCGTTAATAATGTCCTCATATGAAAGTGTTTTTGTTGTATTTGCCTCAATACAAAGTAATGAAAGTGAGTTTAACGGTATTTCAGAAATACTAGTTCGCAGATAGTTTTTAACTCTTCTAAGGCAGGAAGAACTGTATAAGGACTAAAACATATTTTTAAGTAACTTCTATTCATAAATTCGTACAGAAAATATTATTAACATCTGAATTACTTGATTTTAGCTTTTGAATGAATTGCCAAACTGCCGCCCCTGAAACTTTGCCGCTCTAGGCTGCCGCCTACTTAGCCTATTTAGAAATACGGCCCTGGATACTATATTGGCTTTCACGACCAGTGAATTAAAACACAGCAATTTTTCTAGGTTTATGCCATGTCTTGTGTGGGGTTTCGCCTAGGAACACCAAGCTGGCTCATCAGGGGGGAGGGGGCGAAAGAGACCCCAAAATGAATGGCGATTCCCTAACACCACTTTTTCTCATTAAACCTCAATTGTTTATTTGTGCTGCGCGTACTCTGTAGTACAGGGTCACTCGCTTTGTGCGCCCCGGTAATCACGGCAAACTGTGGCGGCATTTGGCTGGCCAGGTGCGGAGTGAGTGGACCTCGCAATACCCCGCTCCGCTGACTCATATCGTTAGTTCACACGTGTGTTGTCATTCATATGGACGTGTATCTTAAAGTTTAGACGTTAGTGTTGCACGTTTAGTGAGTATTGTGATAACTGTGATTGTTGGTCATGCTTAGACACCAATTCACATTGCCCGAACGTGTGTATATCCATAATTCGTACATAATAATAATATCGTATGGCCTCGGGTGCCGGGTGCAAGCTTCGTAATTTGCACCCAGAGGGTAGCTTGCATGTCGAATTTCGTTGTTCCTTGAAGCACTATGAAAGTCAAGGAGGTTAGATATCCAAGGTCCTTGAGCACTATAGCGCTTTCTAGTAGAGAAATTAGGAACTTTGTGTTGGCGGAAACTCCCGAGATTAATTTTGCCATTATGAACACGGCCTACTGAATTCAAATGGGTTCTTTGACATGCCAACATCGTATGACATGCGTGTTGTATTCGTACATGAAAAGCAGAAAGTCTTGTTCTGAAACTAGACGAAAATTTCGAATCAAGTTTCTAGGAAGACCTGTGCCTAATGCCAGTACAATTAGGAGGCTCGCTAAACGATTCAAGGAAACAGGCTCCGTAAATATTAAGAAAGTTAACAGACAACGTTGTGTTCTTACAGAACAGAAATTAGATAAGATTGTCGTCCATTCTTTCATCAGAAGATGTCAGGTGTGTGTTACAAGAGAGAGAGGACATTTTCAGCATCGACTATGAGCACTGTAAGTACACATTATTGAACATGTTTGGTAAAAGTGTGAAAGTGCGCGCCAACCACCGGCTGAACCGTGTAAACATGCCCGCGATTAGCGCTAGACAACGCCGGCTTAGCTTGGCGTGTTTACCGGGGCGCACAAAGATAACGACCCTGTACCTTCCCTCTACCCCTCACCGTACTACACCGCAATACTCTTACCAGTTCTGGTGCTAAAAGCAAACATTTCGACAACTGGTTTAAAACTCTGTGCACGACCGTGTCTTTGTTTCTACAACAGAGTGTGAGAACATTATAATAGCAATTTGTTGGATGCCTAAATGCAAACAGATGGGACTAGCTATAACTCTCTGATTTTCAAGATTTATTGACACATTATATCATGTGTGGTAATTTAAGCTTTAGAGTGTTACATTATTTCATTATATTTTTTATTTAAAACAATATAAGCGATTTCTTTTACATAAATGACTTTCATAACTGAGCTTTAGTCTCATTTGTTATTACGTATTGCATTATGGGTTAGAAAAGAAAATTCAGTAACTATACCTGGCTTTTAATAACACCTGGTCTTTTTGACCGTGTGCGACCACACAAGGATTAACCAGTAAAACTGATTGTGACTAGTCTTACCTTCTTCCTGAGTTTTTACAGCAATAGGATCTGTGAAAGAGCTAGCTTCAATCTCATTGATGGCCAACATCCTGATGTGATATGTTGTAGCAGGATGTAATCCAGTGATCACAGCCATTCGGGGAGCATCCGCACTGAAAAATAGAATAATTGTAAACAATTATCGCTAATACAGTGACTGGTGAAAGAAGTGGGGCGCTGAATATTTTTTACAGAATTCTTAGTTAGTTTAATTAGCTATTGTTGATTTAAGGAGAGGAACAATAAAAGGAAGATTGTAGTTTTACGCGACCTTTAATCACAAGATCATAAGCCATGAGACCTTCTTTTTACATGGAATCGGAACCACAGGACATGGCATTTCACTTTGAAAATCTCACATGCATTGACCGGGAATCGAACCCAGTCTGCCGTGGTGAGAGGCCAACAGCAAGGGGAGGAACAGTGATATCATCTACCCCTAAATACAGAGTTTTAAATAAAATGTATATATGTATACCATAACCTATATCAACACTTTGGGAAGACAAACATCAACCGAATTCTGGAGAGGAGGAGGTTGCAATGGTTGGATTTCTTATCCAATTGTGATTTCAACTCAACACCAACTGGGAGACGCCTGAGAGGCCACCCTAGAACAAGATGGAAGGATCGGGCAATAATGGCTCTAGGAAAGGTGTAGGGACAGCGCGAGGTCCAAGCGATACATGCGGTCGCATGGTGCGATGTCACGGCTGGGGTGCCATGCTGGTGAAAGTGGCGTCTTTTTTTCATTTATCGCTCGAAAATCATATTTTGATTTTGCGGCGCTATAAAACTGTAATATAAACTTTGGTGCCCCTGAATATGTAAAACTAAAGCATTAAATCTCGACATTTTATTGAGATGTTAAATCTCAATATCTTTTGGAATATTGGAATGGAAACATTGGCAATTGAAAACCAAATTTTAAACAGTATTGATACTGATTCAATTTGGAAAGACTTTGCCAAGCTTAAGGCGAGAAAAGTATGTTTATAAAAGTTTGTCCATAAGAAGTCTTGTTATTATATTAGTCAATTTTTCATTTAATGTAAATACAAAACATAATTATTAATTTTAATTTGTAATAAACAATAAAAGTAGAAAGAAGAATAGCTAGAACACGCATAAATAAAAAATATCAGAAAGATGGACAGTGGCGGATAGTACCAAATGAAGTGGTATACAGAGAACTGGAGCCCATCACTGATACTATTCGGAAGAAACGGATTTCTCTTTTCAGTCACATTATGAGAACACCGGAAACCAGATTATCTAGAAAAATTGTAGAGGAACTTTGGAATATGAAACAACAAGTAGGATGGATTAAGGAAATTAGAGAAGATATGAAAGAATTAGAAATAACCTTGGATGACTTACAAAACAAAAAATTAAAAAAAACTGAAAGATATAAAAATAAGATTTCAAGCAAAAACGTCATACAGTAAAAAGGGGAGTGTGTCAGGCCTCGGCAGCCGGCACAGTTCATATCCTCGCCGCTAGATGGGAGCTTCATTCATTCCATTCCTGACCCGGTCGGAGACTGGAAGCAGGCTGTGGATTTTCATTTTCAATCCACAGTACGCCAAATTCGAAGAAAGAAGAAGAAGAATAAAATAGTGAATATTATAAGTTTTTTTACTTACTTATCCAAGCTGTAATCACTGTCTGAAGCTAGCACGGACAGATTCATCGCCCCAGCATGATGCCAATCGTCGGCTCGACTGAGAGCTGGTTTGTACTGAATTAGGTATCCTAATAAGGCACTGTGACCATCAAAAGGTGGCCTCCACGACAGACGAACTGCACGACTCCCAACTTCTATGATCTCCACATCCATGGGTGGATCTGGTGGTTCTGAAAGGAGAGATGACAGAACATAGTTAATGTGTATCTCCTTAGGCTGACATTATTATCCTGTTCATATTAATCAGGATAGCCCCATGCATTAATGTCGAAGACCATGGAGCCAGGCTATTTGTTCAATACCTAACCATGTTCACTGGATACAGTACTTCACAAGTCTTAACTCTCTGAACTAAGGTATCTTGCCAGCTAGGAATGTAATCAAGCAATGGCCGCAAGCGGAGATTCCCAACCCGCTGTTGTGTAACGGTAGATGCTAGTCAACTGACGTTGACTTATCACTGCCTGCCACAAAGCCCGGCAAAGCTCCATTCAAAACAGAAGGCTCTCAATGTATATACAGCATGTCTTTTATGTACCTTCGGAGAATGATAGGTCATGTAGGGCACGGGTATAGAAGTAATTTGAGATAGGGAACTTGGGGTCGGAGCGGCCTCCTTAACCCCTAAAATAAGGGTTGATTCAGGCCCTCCACCTTGTCAGTTGGGCAACCAACCCAAACCTTTCTCAATCCTTTAACCCTTGGCAAGATTCATTTCAGCATGTGGCACTGGCGTTATGGATAGCGTTGCGGTGCGAAAGGCCGGTAGTCCCTGTTTCGATTCCGGGCTTGGGCAAAATCTTTTTTTTTAATGTTAATTGTCGTATTTGCACTCTCTTCTCCGACGTAGCACCAGACTGTATCATGTGACTACAATACGACAAATAACATAAAAAAAAGGTTTTGCCCAAGCCTGGAATCGAACCCGGGACTATCATCTTTTCGCACCGCAACGCTATCCATTACGCCAGCGCCACATGGTGAAATGAATCTTGCCAAGAGTTAAAGGATTGAGAAAGGTAATAGAGTTTTGGGTCGGTTGCTTAACTTACAGGATGGAGGGCCTGATTCAACCCTCATTTTAGGGGTTAAGGAGGCCGCTCCGACCCCAAGTTCCCTATCTCAAATTACTTCTATACCCGTCCCCCACACGGCCTATCATTTTCCAAAGGTACATAAAAGACACCCTGTATATCTATTGTATCATAGCAAACACTCGTATCGAGTAGATTGGCCTTCCAATCCGGAATGCCTCTTCATCGGTAAGTTTAGCCCAATGCGGGAGGCACACAATTTGCCTCAGTGATGATGGGTAGTTCCAGGTGGGGCATCCGCGTTCCTTCCATGTCTTCTAATGAGTTCACTGTCCTTTGTGCGCTGCCTCTTATCTTCTACCGTTCGTCGGCGGTTTTCTTCAAAATGTATTGCACCATGATGAACAGTTGATCTCCAGGAAGAGCGATCAAGGGCTAAGGTCTCCCAGTTATTGATATCGAAATGCAAATCACCTTTTAGTACATCTTTGAATCGCTTCCGCTGACCTCCCACACACCGTTTACCCTCAGTTAATTCAGAGCAAAACACCTGTTTGGGGTTGTGATTATTGGGCAATGTATAGAAGCAATGACTAATTACACAGGTCTACGAAATAAAATTTTTGGAGACCTATTTTGGATTCAATAACAGATTTTGTATATTGAAAGAGTATGAATTACGGAAATGTCTTCTGTGTTCCTGTATCACATCAAGTTTTAAAAAAACTACATATTAAAGAAATCATTAACTTGAAAATCTGCATTGTATTGTTTCTTTATACCAGGCAGAGTTTAGTACATGAAAATAATAGACACATCAACTTAAGGCATATTGTAACAAATACATAATCAAAGAAAAAACCAGTTTGTATTCACTTGTATGATTAAGTCAATGGAACCATTAAATCCCCTGTCTTACTTATATATTTGGCTTTTATAAAAATAAAAATAAAAATTTTAAATGAATGGAAGAAAGTAGGATTATGAAGCAGTTTGGGAGAAATATATGTGTGAGTTTTTTATATTAAAAGCTATAGCATTGAAACCATTTGGTATAATGTTGACAAATATCAAAACACTGGTACAATATACAAGAAAAACTTCAGTTAGACTAGTGTTATTTTATTGTTAACTGTTAATAATTTTAAACTACTCAGTGGATCAACATGAACTTTGATATCCATAAATTACATACTTAAGTTGAACGGAACGTGTAGCTCACCCTCTAAGTGTCCGCTGGAAGCAGCTACAGACTCTGGCGAGCCGAACATGTCCTCAGACACTCCCAGCACTAAAAGCCATACGATAAATAAATAAATAATAATGGAACCGTTGCCACTTGGAGGCAAAGCTTCTCATACTGCTTATTCTCTTGTTTACTCTAGTAGGATCATCACGTTTTATCAGCCAACAGTAGAGATATTGTGAAATTTTGCAATATCTTGTTAATCAAAATTACTGCAATTAAAAAAACTTGGTATGTGATAGGAATTCAGATGAACAATGTACATCTATACCAATATAATAAAGCTGAAGAGTTTGTTTGTTTGTGTGTTTAAATGCGTAATCTCTGGAACTACCAGTCGGATTCGAAAAATTCTTTTTGTATATGATAGCCAGATTCAAGAGGAATAGTTTAGGCTATGTAGTATTAGGCTACACCTTTCAGGTAACCTTAAAGATTGATTTTTGTTCAGTAAGTCGGAAGAACAAGCGCTCCCGAACAGCTTCAATAATACCTAAGTCTATTGTTGCCTGGCAATGCGGGCTGCATCACATCACCCCTACCAGAGTTCTGTTGCAGAATTGCGAGCTGCTTATAAATTGCAGTCACGGGGAGTAATTCGTGGAAAAAGATTTCTTATCCTCTTAAATCAGTTATCATCATGACAATAGTATAAGGGCGATGGTGTTGGTGCAGTATACTGACGTTATCAGCTGCAATAAGCGTTGGTGCTTTCCGATCCTTATCCTTGAGCGCTCCAGTTCTGTAGTAGTATTCATTATCATCCATAAAACAAATAAATTCACCGGGCGAAGCTAGTGTAAAATAGGAGTCAAAACCAAGAAAGAAAAAGTCTTGTAGACCTGTGTTATTATTATATTGACTGAAGAAGGACCCAAGAACCTCCTTTCTTTAATAATTTAAATAATTAGCATTGACTAGGTGGAACAATTGTGTTTTTCTTAACAGAATTTTCCATTATCAAGTATTTCAAGATGATGTGATATAGAGAAATAGCCTAATTGATGTGGAAATACCATTACACATTATCACACAAGTAGACAAACCTTGAACAGCCAGATGTATCGCCAGTTCGCTGTGACCAAAGACATTGCCTGCTTGACACAGATACAGCCCCGAGTCTTGTCTGTCCGAGTGGTCTATCACAAGTTGGGATTGCACTCCTGATTCAGACTTCACTTCAGATAAACTTAACCTAAAAGCAGGAAGAAAATTCATATAATTTTTGAATTTGGATCAGTTTTTAAACAATCTGGCATTGGTATAAAATAAAAACAACTGAAACATCTGTTATTAAAGTGGAAACGTTGTCTGCTGAAGAAAATCAAACACACCTATTTTCGTTTTTACCGCAGAATTGTTTTACTTTTTTTGCTGGCCTGTGTGTAATCCATTTCAAATTACTGACCAAAATAAAACTGCCAATAGTTTTACTGAATTACAACTATTCAAATTTGATATCACATTTATTATACCTGTAGCTGTGATGAAGTCGCTGTCCATTGAACACCCAGTCTATTTGTATGGGATGGTCTCCCTGCACGTCGCAAGTCAGAGTGATCGAGTCGCCTCGTCGTGCTGTAAGGTTGCGAGATGTCACATCGAACCTCACTGGCTCTGTAAGCATGATTTTAGATTAGATTGGTGGCGATCGTTGTTTTAAGGGGTGAAACATCTAGGTCATCTGTCACAAATAATGCTAGTTTGTGGAAAAAGAAATTACTAACTGATACCCAACTTACACTCTAGAACAGGGGTGCACAACCTTTTAATAAGTGGGGGCCAAGTTCATTTTTTTACATAATAAGTGTCGGACCACAAGTTACCTTTCCACATAGGCACTTGCCAAACCCTACCGCTAAAGCTAATTTTATTATTATCTGAACAACCTATTTTACCAGCAGACAAAAAATGTGTTTCAATACCATTTTTGTGTCCTCGAAATGGTTTAAATCCATTTTTGAAGTTTTTTTTGGCAAATTGCGTTATTAAATTATCAAATTACTGATTTACAACCGGGTGAGTTAGCCGTGGTCGTTGCGGCATGACTGTTGGCAGTCACTCACATCCGGGAGGCGAGGAGGTTCGAATCCCCCCGCCGGCAACCTTGAAGATGGTCTTCTGTGGTTTCCCATCTTCCTTCCAGGCAAATGCCGGGGTTGGTCCCTACCTATAGGCCACAGCCGCTACCTTCCACCTCCTCAACCCTCCCTTCCAACTTTCCTCCCCAACGGTACTTGTAGCTCACCCATTGGGTGTCCGTCTTGAAGCAGCTACAAAACTGGCGAGCCGAACATGTCCTCGGACACTCCCGGCGCTAAAAGCCAAATGCTAAAAAAAAAACTGATTTACAATCAACTTACTCCTTATTCGAAAAGGTTTAGGGGTATATAAAATAACGACGAGTCGGTGGTGTGTCTGTCATGTGCTCACATCCACTTGTATTGCAAGAGTGACTCCACAGTCCGTCTGAACATGGCAGCAGTCTGGTTATGCTAAACTTAAAATCTGTCCAATTATTGTTTACTTTCTAATTTATTTTTAACGAAACATTTTGATAAAATTCTTATTTCAACTAGGGCCTGCAATAATGGGAAACATCTCATCATTCACAAAATATATATTTACGTTTCCAATAGTATAAAATATTTATCCGCGGGCCGCATAAACCGACTTTGAGGGCTGCAAGCGGCCCATGGGCCGCTGGTTGTACACCCCCTGTTCTAGAAGAAGAAATACATGAAGAGTTACTGATTTATTAAGGGTTTTGTAACATTGTGATGATCAGGAGGATCAATCGCCCCCTCCCCAGAGCTAAATAATGAAAATATGAAAAATTATTGAGTTTTCAATTTTGAATAAAACCAATCTTTGGATTGAGGACAAATGATTGGATTGTGTTTGAAAGCATTTCTTTTCACTTGTGTAACATGTTTAGTGCTGCCCTAACTTAACACGTAAGTTATCGAACCAGTAATATGGTCAGCTTTTCAGTTAGCCAGAGGGGTGGTAGTGAGATGGGTGTAGCACATCTTTTGCCATCCCTTTCTAATTGTCAGTTACCATCCAGTTAGTATCAGAGTGTGATTATCATTGTGGAAAGTGAATAAAATTGTGTTAAGTTGTATTGATGTTTTAAGTTAGTTAAACTTTGAATAATAGTGTGTTATTTTTCAACTCATGATTTGTAAAGATAATTCAAAATATAATTAATTTTAGCTTCCAAAATAGGTATGTAATTACATAGAAATCCTTTCCCTGTCCATCAGCAAGTAACTCATTTAGACTGTGAGGAGAATAGAATTTACTCACCATTCACAGATATACCCACAACCTTGCTCAGTCCAGCTCCAATCCCATTGTCAGCTCTGCACAGGTAGTAGCCTTCGTGATGTGGTCCGACAGATGGAATGAGAAGGCTCCCATTGGAGGCCAGCATGATGTGGCCTCCAGCATGGTCCAGTGGCTGATAATCGGATGCTACACGATCTGTGGCAAACAAAACAAGTAGTTCCGTGAAGAACTATATAGCTTATTTTCATATATCCTACTTATGTTAATTACCTCTCTCAATATACAAAATTTCAGTTTGATTGCTGTAATAGATTCGTAGATATTGAGAACCATCTAAATATTTAGGATGGTTACCATGTTGGATTTTTATATATTGGACTTAAGAGTTATGTACTATTACATGAAGATTATTGTGTAAGTGTTTTATTTAAATTTCAATCGCATGATTGGGACACAAGAAATAAAAACGAGATTTTAAAATTTCGCTCAGCCGTCATCTTGTGGTAATGAAAATAATTTAAATGAATTAGATGCCAGTGGATTAAAATTTATATAATCATATACCGTATCAAGTTTCACTAGCTCAGATGGTTAAATCACGAGAAACTTCCATTTGAATATTTAAATTTCGCGTCGCGCCATGTTGGATTTGTGCTCACCAGGTTATTGAACGTCTCATAGGTGAACTTATGTTCATAGCCTTTATCAACACACAAAATTTCAGTTTGATTGCTGTCATAGATTAATAGATATTGAAAATGAAAATCCACAGCCTGCTTCCAGTCTCCGACCGGGTCAGGAATGGAATGAATGGAGCCCCCATCTAGCGGCGAGGATATGGACTGTGGGCTGCCGAGGCCTGACGCACTTCTTTGGGGCAATGATTAAACGAATGACAGATGAAATGAATTGATAGTGGAGAGTGTTGCGGGAATGAAATTTTGACAGGGAAAACCGGAGTACCCAGAGAAAAACCTGTCTGCCTCCGTTTTGTCCAGCACAGATCTCACTTGGAGTGACCGGGATTTGAACCACGGACCCAGCGGTGAGGGGCCGGCGTGCTGTCGCCTAAGCCACGGAGGCTTAATAGATATTGAGAAGCACCTAAATATTTTGGATGGTCGCCATGTTGGATTTTAATTATGTAGGCCATAGAGTTATGTACTATTAGATGAGGATTATTGTGTACGTTCATTATTCAAACGTTGATTTCGATCGCCGCTGGTAGGTCACGTATGACAGATTTGTATTTTTACGTACAATCTTCGATCATAAATATGGTGCGCCCTGATATGCTTCTGCACCCTAGTAATTTGATATATAAGGGGTGGTCAAAAAGTTTCAGTTTGACGGCCGTACAGACGGTATGACAATCAGGCAAAATCACCAAGAATATTGAGGCACTCATCTCACCAACACACCAGGTTGAATATCTCTGTGTGATAAAACACAGTGTCCTATTGCGTAAAGAAGCCCATAACCACCTGCTGCACATCCTCGTCCGACTGGAATCGTTGACCCTTCAAGGACTTTCTTAAGGGACCAAAGGTGTCATAATTGCATGGGAAGAAATCAGGAATATAAGGCGGATACTTGAGTGTCTCCCACTTGACTTCGCGTACCTTTTGCATTACGACCTTTGCGGTATGGGGACGTTCGTTATCATAATAATGATAATAATAATATCGTATGGCCTCGGGTGCTGGGTGCAAGCTTTGTTAATTGACACCCAAAGGGCAGCTAGCATGTTGAAATTTATCGCTCTATGGAACGCTATGAAAGTCAAGGAGGTTAGATATCTAAGCTCCTTGACACTATAGCGCTTTCTAGTAGAGAAATGAGGAACTTAAGTGTGGCGGAAAATCCCGAGATTAATTTTGCCATTATGAACACGGCCTACTGATCTCAAATGGGTTCTTTAACATGCCAATAACGTATGACATGCATGTCGTGATTTTTGTCGCCTTTCAAAAATCACTTACCATGGCCAGGAGCGAACCTGCAAGCTTGGGGTTGGTAGTCCAACACGATAACCACTCACCCACCGTGGCAAGCGTTCGTTATCATGAAATAGCAGCACCCCTTGTCGCAGCTTTCATCGTCTGCAACAATACCGGTACGCTCCAGGAAATGTGTTCCTTCAACATTGAAACGCATCATGTGCTGCAGGCAAAGAGCCATCCGGTGTGCTTTTAGTTCGGCATTCAATGCCCGGGGTATCGTTGCAGCAATGCCCGCAAATTGGAAACTATTTGATCATGCCTTATATATACAGTGTAGTTAAAAGATTGATTCGTTCTTTGGCCGTTTCCGTTCGTTGTTCACCTCAAGTTGTGGAGCTGACGTTATGAAATGACTTGTAACTGGGCTTGTGGTTCATTCTGTATTATAGTTGTGTGGTTTAACAATAATCAAAAGTAAGCAGGGTTGAGGAGTAAAGCATTATTTGTAACGCTGATACTGTTAACAGTATATGGCTCCATGGCTAATTGGTTAGCGTGCTAGGCTTTGGCCCGAAGGGTCCCAGATTCGATTCCCGGCCGGGCCATCAGGGATTTTAATCTCCTGGGGTTAATTCCCGTGGGTTGGCTACTGGGTGTGGGAGACGTCTTCATCATCACTTCATTCTCATTACGGCGGATAGGTTGCCCACGGGCGTCAACTAGGAGGAACTTTGTGTTGGCGGAAAATCCCGAGATTAGTTTCGCCATTATACACGACCTACTGAATTCGTTGTGGGTTCCTTAACATGCCAACAACGTATGACATGCATGTCGTGATTTTTGCCACCTTTCAAAAGTCACTTATCATGGCCAGGAGCGAACTTGCAAGCTTGGGGTTGGTAGTCCGACACGTTAACCACTCACCCACCGTGGCAAGTTAATTACAAGATAAAGAGAACCAAGTCAAGGTCAGAGGAAAGAAGAAACACCACATCCCGAGTATGGAGGACATGTGGGCAAGGTTTTGCAAACATGGTTGGAAACCGAAATAAACGTAGTTTAAAGAGACCAGAACGTTGTTAGAAATATGACGATATAAGTGAAACAATGTGCTTTTAATTATGAATTATTTTTTAAACACTGACCTCGTCCTCGCAGCCAGGTGATGCGTGGTTCAGGGAAGCCTTGAGCCTGGCAGTGGATAGAGATGGAGCCACCTGCGAGGGTAGCAACATCTTGAGGTTCCATAATCCACTGCGGTGCCACTGAAACAAATCAGAAATGATATTATTTTTATGTTTTGTTGATGACCAAAAACTTTAGAATTTTCACCAATATTGACGATTAGTATAACATGGTGTCGAGTGGTGACTAGTTTTTAAATTCCCGTAGGCTATATTTCCCATATTTCCCGAACGAAAATCGACCAAATTCCTATATATTTTAGAACTCTCTGAGACTGGAGTTCACATACCGAATGGTTGAAAAATGAATCTTAAAGCGCGAATCAAGTTTTTCTAAGTGTAACTGAATGTTTGGAGATACAGTACTTCTGTGGAGGTGATGGCGAGATTTAGGCCAAGTCCGTAGCGTAAGCAATGGCCGTGCATGAGTAAGTTGAACTCTCTCATAGATAGGATGAAAAGCTACAAACTGTGAGTTGAACTGCTGTGCACAGTAGAAAAAACAACTGGTCTCCTCTGTGAATAACAATTATGCAGGCCGAGTCATGTCCGTCATTGTCTAGCAACAAGCGGGGCGTGCGTGGGGTCAGGCTGGCGGTCGGCGAGGCAAAGCAGTCGCATCGTGACGTTGGTTGGGCTCTCACCCCGCATAACGCTCTAAGCGGCGGTGGCGCGAAATACGAGTGGCGGCGCGGTCTGCAGGCGAAAAAGAAGGGCGTGCGGCAGGACTCTACCAAGCGTTGGGAGGCTAAGAAGTCTATCATTATGAGACTTTCCAAGATTTTCCGGATCAAATGCGAAACACCTGCCACTAAAATTCCCGTACATTTCCCGCTCCCGTATCTACCATATCGATTGACACCCTGGTATTACCAACCACAGTGGCTATGCTTGCCAAGACGCAGAGCTAGGACGTGCGGCCAAACAATCTGTGGACTTGGTTGAGTGGGCTTCTAACACCACCATTGGCCATCTTAGAAATGGTTCCCCTATGTTCAACTCTGGGACAGTTCTTTATGACCACTTGCAGGACCCCATTGAAACGGGAATAATAGAGCCTTTGAGAGCTGAAGTTTTATAACTCCTCTCAAAATAAGAGGCAAGTCTAACGTTGGTGTCGCCCGGTGCAGTAATTCAAGGTGTAATTCAAGCCTCTGCCATGGCTGCCATGGACCTCCTCCCGTAAAAAAAAAAAAAAATTGGTTTCTTTTTTAAAATATGCCAAATGTTTAAAACTGCCTTGGATGGTTTCTTTTCAGGGGAGGAGGCTTTTTATTTCGAGCCCTGCTCTAAGGCCTTTTCTGTTTCCTTTTTTTGTTGTTGAAAAAGTTGTGTTGGAAAAGAAATATACAATGCAATCTGTGGCCAGTCATCAGTTGTTCGAAAGCAACAAATGAAATTTGGTCACCTGGTGTGGTCCACGTTCCTTGCACCCCCTTAGTGACGCCACTGGTTCTGGTATTCATATTCTCAGCAAAATGATGGTTGTTAATGACTATTTTGAACGAGAGTCATCTTGTACAATTTCGTCTGTGATGCCAATTTATTGAATGTCTTTTTCTAGAGTGAGGGCCCTCCCTATCGAATGGAGCCTTGGATGCACCGCACGACGGCCAGAGTGCTGTGGGTAGCTGCTTCTCGAGTAAGGCACTGGTGCTAGCAGCAGCGTAGTGTCCAAAATTTAACAAATTTACACTTTTTAATGTATTTAATAATCATTACATACATCATCCTCAGGGGCTCACATCTAGTGGGACGTGGATTAGCAACCACGCAATCCCAACTGAGCCTGGCATTGCTTCCACTTATTTGTGCCGGGCTCCTCTCCGTCTTCTTTCCTGTCGACCTCCCATGGTCAACTCTTGTTCTTTTCTGACCCCGACGGTTTTAGGGTATCCGAGGCCTAGGGAGTCTTTCATTTTCACACCTTAGTTGGCCCTGGTCTCATCTTTCCTGATACCCTCATTTTTTGACGGGTGAGCCTTCTTTATCTTTTCATTTCTTAGTCCTATGGGGTATAACAAAGGCCCCATGCACAGAGATAAGAGCGAAGACCTTAACAGCATTTACAGCGGAGAAGGTAGACTTCGGTACGGTGGAGATGGCGGAGGAGGCAGCCCTGTACTTGGGGTTTAATATGAGTACAACCTGCTACCTTGTAGGTAGAGGTGACTGGACACCAAAGGCTAAGGGAGTAAACCCCAAAAGAAAATCTTCCTCTGTGTTAGGCTTAGCAGGTTAACAGAAGAAAAATGCTTAAGTTGCTTTCAAGAATAATACGAGCCTCGGCAAATTGGAGACGGCTCATTTATAACCGCACACGGCTTGCTGGAGCGAAGAAACAATGATGATGATGACATACATGCATTTTAGAGTACAGTAGAACGTCAATAATCCGAACATCAACAAGTAGTTCCGTGAAGAACTATACAGCCTATTTTCATATATCCTACTTATGTTAACTGCCACTATCAACATACAAAATTTCAGTTTGATTGCTGTAAGAGATTCATAGATATTGAGAACCGTCTAAATATTTTGGATGGTCGCCATGTTGGATTTTATATATGTAGGTCTTAAGAGTTATGTACGGTTATATGAAGATTATAGTGTACATGTAGCATTCAAACTTCAATTGCATGATTAGGACACAAGAAGTAACAAGGAGATTTTAAAATTTCGCACAGCTGCCATCTTGTGGTTATGGAAACAATTGAAATAAATTAGATGCCAGTGGATTAACATTCGTATAAGGATTTACTGTACCAAGTTTCACTGCACTCGGATGGTTAAATTGCGAGAAACGTCCATGTGAATATTTATACTTCCCGTCGCTGCCATGTTGGATTTGTGATCACCAGGTTATTTAAAGTCCTATAGGTGAACTTAAGTTCATAGCCCCTATGAACATAAAAAAAATTCAGTTTGATTGCTAGAATAGATTCGTAGATATTCAGAGCCGTCTAAATATTTTGGATGGTCGCCATGTTGGATTGTTAAATGTATAGGCCATAGAGTCATGTACTATTAAAGGAAAATTATTGCGTAGGTTCATTATTCAAACTTTCACTTCGATCGCATGATTACGACACAAGAAATAAAAACTTAATTTTAAAATTCGCTCAGCCACCATCTTGTGGTTATGGAAACAATTGAACTAAATTAGATACCAGTGCATTACAATGTGTAGAATCATTTCCTGTACCAGATTTCATTGCGTTTGGAACATTAAATCGCGAGAAAGGTCTATTTAAAATTTTCAAATTCGCTTGGCCGCCATGTTCGTTTTGTAGTTAACCGGTTTTTGAAAGTCTTATAGATGAACTTCCAGCAGTGTCCTTTATCTCCATACAAAAGTTCAGGGTGATACCGCTAATAGTTTCAGAGATATAGAATGCCGGTGAAATATTTCGCACATCCGCCATCTTGTGGTTATGTAAACAATTGAACGAAGTTAGATGTCGGTGCATTACAATGTTTATAAACATATACTGTACCAAGTTTTATTGCGTTTGGTTGGTTAAATCGCGAGAAACGTCTATTTAAAAGTCGCAAATCGCATGGCCGCCATGTTGGTTTTGTAGTTACCAGTTTTTCAAAAGTCACAGAGGTGAACTTCTAGTAGTTTCCTTTATCAGCGTAAAAAATTCCAGGGTGATATCGGGAATAGTTTAGGAGATATTGAATGCTGGTGAAATATTTTGCACAGCCGCCATGTTGGATTGGTGAGACGTAACAAAATTTGAAGGGCACGGTCGGGGTCGTCCGGAATAGTGCTATGAACTTACCGAGTTTCATTGAAATCGCTCCAGCCGTTTAGAAGTTATTTGGGACACACACACCTCACACACACACGCACACACGGACAAAAGGTGATCGCATAAGCCTATTTTTTCAAAATTGAAAATAGGCTAAAAATAGGAACGCCCGCTTTAAACATGTGAACTGTATTTTGCATGGCTCTGTGAGAGAACAATGACCTTGGGAGTGTTTGTTTTGAATCATCCACTCCCCTTCTCCGCAGTGATTTCGTACAGTTGTGTTTATTTTTGTGTGTATACATACGTACAGTACATACATACGGTATGTAAATTTGTAAATATGTAGTGAATTGTTTTTGTAAAATGAGTGCATTTTTCTGGATTTAAAGATACAAATAAATCAAAGTACAATAGCTATGTACATATGTAAGTACATAAAGTGTTTATTTTTATTTATCTGAACATTTTTAATGTAACTAGGTTTTTCTAGGTTATGATCGAAAATCCGAACAAATTGGATATCCAACCCCCAGCCCCAATTAATTCGGATTTTTGACGCTCTAATGTAGTTGCTGGAAATGCTTTCCTTCATTTTCTAAACACACGTTGCACCAACCTAGGAAGTTTTGGTATACTTAGTGTAATTCATCCTCAATGATATTTCGTATCGGCGCAGATATTTCGTTCCCGAAAACCTCCAGTGTACGCGGATTGTTTGTGTATGCTGTTTGTTTGGGGTAAAAATCACACGGCGCTGAAACTTACGACATTTACTGTAAGACTTCTTCTTGAGAAGATAAGTTTCCACTAGGAAAATTCATATTATGTTCCATACCCAACCATGTTCACGGGATACAAGATAGGCTACAGTACTTCACCACAAGTCTTAACTCTCTCAACTAAGGTATCTTTCTCCAACCTGCTTATTATTTATTTAGCATATGGCTTTTAGTGCCGGGAGTGTCTGAGAACATGTTCGGCTCGCCAGAGGCTGTAGCTGTATCAAGCGGACACCCATGGGATGAGCTACAAGTTCCGTTCAGTTTCAAGTAGTTCCAACTTCCGCTACCAGATGTCACTGACACCTAGTGGTGAACGTTGGAACTTTGGTAGAGCGTTTCAATGAAATCTAACCTAGAAATTTAGCTTCACAAAAGTTTAGTTAGTGGACGGATCTTTTACATGCCATAAATCTATGACATGGGCCCGCTGGCTTTACTTCCCTTCCGAAGGAAGGCATACTGAAGGATTTTAATGCTCTTAACAAATCCAACCTGCTGTTGTGTAATCGGTAAATGCTAGTTATCTGGCGGTAACTCATCACTCGTCACGCGCCCTCAGCGAGGTTCCATTCTGTAGGGAGGGACGACACTGTATAAGCTACAACCTTGTAACCTAACATTTGTAGGTTACAGAGACTCCTTCTAGTTTCTTTCTGTTTGTTATTATTTTTTATTATTTTTATCTGGTTGCCAGCTGTGGCCACAATTGGTAGACCACCACAGAGTGTCTTATGTGTTCTTGGCCATAGAGATTCTCGGTGGTGGTCTGGCTGTTGCTGGTAGGTGGCTTTGCAATATAACTAGGTGGCTTTGACTAATTGGCAAAGGTTTGTTGATCTTAGGGCAAGGTTGCCATGGAATGTTGTTGAGAATTGCCATGAAATATGGAAGCTAGTTGGTTTTATGAGAATGGGAATGAATTACTCTTGATGTTGATGTGATAGTATGGAAGCTGGCTTGAAAAAAATGTTATATGTTGATATGCTGGAAAGAGAAAGAGATGGTATATAGAAAAGATGGGAAGAATACTTTTCAAAGCTACTGAATGTTAAACACATTGAACTGGATGAAGAAAGGGAACAAGAAGGAACAATGGAGGAAGAAGAAGAACAAGAAAAGGAGATATCTATGCTAGAAATAGAGGAAGCCATAAAGAAGATGAAGAGTGGCAAAGCACCTGAAGTGGATGAGGTGACCACAGAAATGATAAAAGCAGCAGGACCAGTAGGGTTGCAGTGGCTGTATAGATTATTTAGAATAATTTGGAAGAAGAAAGAGATCCCAGAAGAATGGGGAAAGGGTTTAATTATCCCACTTTTTAAGAAAGGTGACAAAAAGGAATGTAACAATTACAGAGGGATCACCCTTATTGCCCATGTAGCCAAGATCTTTGAGAGAGTATTGGAAGGTAGACTGAGGAGGCAGACAGATGGAGAGATGGAAGAAGAACAGTATGGTTTTAGGAGAGACAGATCAACTTTTGATCTAATCTTTACACTAAGGCATATGATGGAGAAAAGATGGGAGTTTGGAAAAGACATGGTGATGACTTTTATTGATATTGAGAAAGCTTATGACAGTGTGCCTAGACAGGTGGTGTGGGATGTATTAAGAAAAAGGCAAGTTAACAGTGCAGAAGTGCAAATGGTGAAAGCTATGTACAAATATTGTGTCAGTAGCGTAAAGACCACTATAGGAGAAACAGAATGGTTCAAGGTGGAAACGGGTCTCCGTCAAGGAAGTGTATTGTCCCCCTTACTATTCATCATAGTCATGGATGAAATCCACAAGAATGTTAAACAGAGATTGGGACAAGAGGCAACAAAGGCCATGCTGTTTGCAGATGATATAGTGATATGGGGTGAGGATGAAAAGGAAGTACAAAAACAAGTAGATGTATGGAACCAAGAGACTGAGAAGTTTGGGATGAAAGTTAGCACAGAGAAGAGCAAGACAATGGTAATGTCAAGGGGAAGTAAGGAGGGAAGAGAAAAGATAGAAGTGAACGGAAAATTTTTAGAAGTGGTGAAAAGTTTCAAGTACTTGGGAAGTGTGATCACAGAAGATGGAAAGATTACTGAGGAAATTGGAAAGAGAATACAACAAGCGAACAGCTTCTACCAGAGTGTTAGGGGTATTCTGTGGAACCAAGATGTCCCAAAGAAATGTAAGCAGGTATTATATTCAACCTATTATGGACCCGTACTAACATATGCAGCTGGAGCATGGACCACTACAAAAAGAGAGGAGATGAAATTCCTAAGAGGTATAGAAGGGAAGACCAGAAGAGATAGAATGAGAAACGAGGAGATAAGAAGGAGGACAGGAATCTTGAAGCTGCAGGACAGGATAGAAACAACCAAGTTAAAGTGGTATGGACATATGATGAGAATGGGAGAGGAGAGAGTGCCAAAGAAAGCTTTTCTGGAAAAGGTTTCGGGGAAGAGACCGCGCGGAAGGCCCCGAAAGAGATGGGCAGATACAGTGTGGGAGTGCGTGGAGAAGAAGGGAGGAAAACCTGAAGATGTACTTAAAGGGGGAGAGGAGTGGTGGAGAGAGAGGCAACGTTGGAGGTCCTTGATTCACAACCCGACCCAGGAAGCTGGAAACGGGAAATGAAGAAGAAGATGCTGGAGAAATAGAACTAATATCTGGCAAGAAGAAGGACAGAAAGACACGTTTAAGATAATGCAAGTAGAAAAGAAAGAAGATATTAAAATACAGTATTGTGAACTCTGAGTAACTGTCTTGTGTGATATCATTTTAGCTAGTATATTGGCCCACTACTCTGAGGTGATCAGTTTTATGAGAGTTTCAAAGGTAGCCCAACAAGGGGTAAGTTTTATAATTAATTACAACCTTTCCAATAGAAGAGGAAGAGGACAGTTTTACAGAATTGTGACTGGTTACTTTAGAGTTTCATTAAAATTTAAAGACTACCTTCAAACAATCCCACACTTTGCCACTGGTCTCTACCTACCTTTTACTAACAACTGAGCAGTATAGTTGACACTGGCAGCACTATTCTTGGCGAAACACGTGTAAGCTCCACTGTGGTGAGAGGTCACCTTGTTGAATACCAGCATGCTGAAGAAGTCACCTGCAGCTCTTTCTTCTATCTGCAAAAACAAGCATTTAACATGGCACTGACATCTACAATGAGTTTCTATGAATTATCTAAAACACTACACAGTTCTCTTTTTCCTCCATTCTTTATAACACTTAGAAAAGGCTTTCCTGTTGCTTGCCCCAATGTTTCTAAAGTATCTCCAAATTCCTACCATGATTTCCTTTTGGACTCTACTATTGTTTGGAGCCATTGGGTCAATTTACACAGAACCAACACTAATTTTTTAAGACCGTTTCGCAGAACAGGCACTATAGCTTTTAAAAGACTTTAGTTATCATGAGTATAAGGTGGGTCCTACGACAAAATCATTTTTAAAAATAGGAAATTATGTCACATTCACAAAGAACATAGGTTCACAAATATTAAAGGTCAGGATAATACTACCTGCACATGTGCCACATATGCAGAAGGAAAACAAGTCATCTAGCCAACCCAGCAAAAATAAATACACTGAAAGAAGCTTCAGCCAATTTTACATTCGTTCTTAGTGGACCCTCTTTGAAAAAAAACAAAAAAACTTCATGCATGCATCTTCATTGGCACACATTGGCGCAAGATCCAAGAAATTAAACAAAGCGATCCATTTTTACACTAAAAATAAGATTAATAAATAACACTGTACATGCTGGATCATCAACACAACTTTCAAAAACTACCAACAATATCAGAATTGTTTTTCTGCTGCAGAGTATGCAGCACCAGTGTGGCGAAATTCTGCACATACTAGACAAGTTGATGTAACCTTGAATGAGCCTGGACAGGTTGCCTGTGACCAACTCCTGTTAACAAAATGTTTCAAATCATGTGTATAGCACCACCAAATATTCGCAGAAGGACAGTTGCAGAAGTAGAGAAGAAGAAGCAGGAAAGTGATCCGACACACCCATTATTTGGACATATACAGTACATCACCCCTCAAGGCTTAGGTCAAGAAAGAGCTTCCTACAATCAACTGTAGTGATCCCATCATCACCTGGAACTCGCCGATTACAGTTATGGCGAGATTCACTACTCGAAGCCCATTGGAAGAATGTCAAGGAAGAACCAGCTGCGGGGTGTATTCAGCTGTATGTCATCTGGAAGGCAATCAACAGACTGAGAACCGGAGTAACTCGATGCAGAGCTAGTCTCAAGACATGGCGCTACACTGAAGATGGACTTTGTGAGTGTGGGGAACTGCAGGACCTACAGTATCTTCTGGTGTGCAGAAACCTACCTGAAACTTGCACCGGCGGCTTCGGTGGCGTAGTCGGTAACATGCTGAGCTTCTATGCCCAAGATAGCGGTTTCAAATCCGGCCGAAGTCATCGGATTTTTTAAGAGCATTAAAAATCCCTCAGTATGCCTTCCTTCGGAGAGGAAGTAAAGCTGGCAGTCCCATGTCATAGATTTATGGCATGTTAATGAACCTTCCACTAATTACACCTGTGTGAAGCTAAATTGTATAGGCTAAGAATGTAAACAACGCTCTTAGATTCCTACGTTCGTTGGCAAGAGCCGACTGCGGTGGCATCTGGTAGCTAAGTTCTGGACTAGTAGTCATTGACGGTGGCGTTTGGCGGCAAAAGTAGGAACTATTTGAAAAATTCAAAAGTTGCATTCCTTACTTGAATTAAAAAACAGATAACACACACTAATACAGTCATCACAATTAACACCGGTTATCAGACAGATTCTACACACACCCAAAGTACACGGGGCTACATGACCGCGTTGTCGCAGCCCTTAAACTGAGGAACCAACAAACCAAACTTGCACCACCGACAATCTTTGGAGAGCAAATGACAGGGCCATCAAGACTGCCAAATTCTGGTCTTTGCATTCCATTTGATTTCATTTTATTTGTTATTATAGTCTGTTAGTTTCCCTTTATTTTGTAATTTTTCCTGGACACATAAAATAAATAAACTATGTTGCCCACAATGCAATGCAACTTGGTTATGCCATTTCAGCTGCTAGTGAGTGTAACTTTCTTGGCAGAGCTGGAAATTGAACCCGGACCTCCGGAGTGTAAGCCAAGAACTCTAGCCGCACACCATAAGAGTATGTTTACACTAGCGAGTTATTGCAGCAATTTACTTGCATGGGGGAACTTGCTGGACAAAATTGCAAGTGTAAATTCCTCGGCAAGTTGTTGCGGCAATGAGCAATATCTTGTGCAACTTCTCTTGCTTGAAGTGCAAACACAGCAGCAATAACTTGCGAAGGAACTTGCTAGTAGAAGCGTAGCTTTTAAGGGGGTCTAGAATAATTGTAAAATACGGTACCTCAATGTATGTCCACCCCTTATTATTCCCGTTTTTCCAACGGGGTCGGGGATGAGATGCGATGGAAGTCTTTGCGGCGATGGTTTTTACGGCCGGATGCCCTTCCTGACGCCAACCTCATGAGAGGAGTTAATGTGAAATGAAATGAATGATGGTGAATGAAACTGGGCAGGGATGTGTAAGGAAGCGGCCGTGGCCTGTCAGAAGGTACCGTCCCAGCATTTGCCTGGTGTTGAAAATGGGAAACCACGGAAAACCATTTCAAGGACGGCCGACGGTGGGGCTCGAACCTACGCGTCTACCGAGTCAGCAGAGAGCTTGGCCCCATGACCTAATGCTGCGCTTTAGCCAGCGTAGCCACTGCAGTCGGTCAAAATACGGTACCTCAATACGGATCAATATGACGAATTTTAGAGCCATGTATAAAGTACTATTAAGCAACTACTTTAAAAATAACAATGCATTACGTAGTCAACTGTTATGTAACTGTTAACTCTACCCCCTCGTGGTGTAGTGGCTTACATTCTTGGCTGTCGTCCCGGAGGTCTGGGTTCGATTCCCATCTCAACCATCTTGGAAGTGGTTATCTATGGCTTCCCCCACTTCTACTCCAGGCAAATGCTGGTATGGTTCCTAACTTAACCCTCCCCCGGGCGCACCTCTGAAACTCCCAAGTTCGGGCGCAGTGCGCCTGACAGGCGCCCTTTGCAAAGGCTTCATTAACACCTAATTAATGCAATAATTTTTAAGTGATAAGCGGCATTCATTAGGATATACATAGGGAGTTTATTCAACATCAGGTTTTTAAAAGCTTACTATAATTTATTGCTCACAATCAAACTTAAACAAACAGCTCACAATTACAACCCACCACCAAATTGCGTTCAGTTTTCATTAGAGAAATTGAAACAAACATTAAAATGACAAAACATAAATAATATTTTAATTTCAAAAGGAAATACATCACAATAGAGACATTCTTACTTGGAATCACTGTTGGAATGCTCAGCAGTAAAGATAAGTTACATTGGCCCAGAAAAGTGCAAGGTTGGCAAATCATCTGTTTGGGCAGGCAAATTGCTTTGTGACATTCATAGCATTCATAGTTCGACATCCTTTGACCCGTTTATTCCACGAAATAACCACAATCTATGTATTTCTTATTCATAAAATTGCTTGCCACGGTGGGTGAGTGGTTAACGTGTCGGACTACCAGCCCCAAGCTTGCAGGTTCACTCCTGGCCGTGGTAAGTGATTTTTTGAAAGGCGAAAAAAATTACGACACGCATGCCATACGATGTTGGCATGTCAAAGAACCCATTTGAATTCAGTAGGCCGTGTTCATAATGGCAAAATTAGTCTCGGGGATTTCCGCCAACACAAAAGTTCCTCATATCTCTACTAGAAAGTGCTCAAGTGTCCAAGGAGCTTAGATATCTAACCTCCTTGACTTTCATAGTGCTTCAAGGAACAACTAAATTCGACATGCAAGCTACCCTCTGGGTGTCAAATAACACAGCTTGCACCCGGCACCCGAGGCCATACGATATTATTATTATTCATAAAATGAGTAAAATAAGCCATATTACAATGGAATAATAAATAAATACGAATCTTCTAAAGTCGAACGAGTTTGGGTGCAATGCGCCTCACAGACCTGGAGAGTAATTATTGCACTTGATGCTGGTGGCGGGAAAATTAACTGGGAACATTTGGAACGGGACCTACAGATAGGAAGGTACTAAAAGGGGCAGGAGGAGGGGGGAGCAATAATAGATTTGCGGCGCCTGTCAGGCCAGCTACGCCCGACGGAGGGTTAAGGTCATGGCTGCCTCCTTCCCAATCCTCATCTGAATTACAAATACACACACAAGTACATCAAAATAAGACAGGTTATCACACAAATTCCAAACACTCCCAAGTACGTGGGGCTACACGGCCACCATGTCATAAAGCCCCTAAATCAATCAATTAACAACAACAACTGTAACGTAACTGAGTTATAAGTAGTAACTTACCAACCCTGACCTATTTAAGAAAAGAATATACCTGTAATGACTTGGAGATGGGTGCCCCGTCCTTAAGCCACGAGAAGCGGATCGGTAAATCTCCAGCCGAGATACTACAGGTCACTTGTGCTCTGCCGCCCTCCTGAAGACTTGTTGGGAAGAAGAACGGCTCGACAACCGGTGGACCTGAAACGGAAGAAACATTTATTCATATTTATCAGAAAAGATTGAGTAAAGATTAGGTTAATGAAAACTTTGGCAATTATTCTCGCTATATTTCAGGACTCGCTGGGATGTTCAGAGACCTTTTGATTGGAAGAGGTAAGGCCCATGAGAAATCTCTGTAGGCCTATAAAACGAAGTCTCCGATTCCTGGATGTCACGGGTAATCTCAAGAACCACTGGATGGATTTTCATGCGGTTTTCACCATTCTGTAAAGGCTATCCTGAGGACAGTTTCTGTAGAAAATAATGTATTTATGATCAAAGGAAGCCAAGCAATAACGATTTCAGTGAAAGAGTCGAAAAAAAAACCCCTGGCATTCGTGCGCTTTTTAAGCTTTTGCTTGGCAAACCGTTAAAAATATCAAGTGTAAGAATTATTCAGCATGAAAAGTTCTACAAATAAGTCCAGGAGAGCATATATCTATCTTCTATACATCCCCCATTAATAAGTGTTTTTAGATTGGACGGAAGGGGGATTTGTGTTTCATGCACCTCGCCATTCCTGAATTACGTCTGACAAGAATTTGTTGCACATGCATTTCCAATGATAGTTATTAATAGTCCAGTCAGTGATTTTAACCCATCATGACAAGACGTAAAACGGATATAGGTCGTAGTTCATTGACATCGAAGAAAAAGCGCTTATCACGTAATGCATTCATAACTGTTCCCCGGCGAAGCTGGGGCGGGTTGCTAGTTGAAATATAATCGGCATAGGCAAAGGGGGACCCGGAGCTAGCTCAGTGCTCCACTGTGAGTAGTTCTCATCACTTACCCAGTGATTCTCTCTTGTCCCTGTGTGATACGGCACATTGCATTCCATCGGCTCTTATCATCATCATCGGCTTTAACTCGAATCCAAGTATAAATCTTCTTCCTTCAGTCCAGTTTGTGGATGTGTTTACGGTGACTAAAGAGTCCAATCCTGGCATGGAACAAGCGACCACACAAGTCGCATAGTATTGCTGGAGGAGGACGTGGTTGGGCTGCTCGAAGTTTCCTAGCTTGACGCTTGGCCTCTTCATGTATGCATCGATCCCTTTCAAACGTCTTTACAGTATCCGAGATGGTACGGCGCCAAGTTGAGCGGTTTTCAACCAGCATGTCCCAGTTTTGTGAATCAAGACCTGTCAATTTCAGGGTCTGCTTAAATTGGTCCTTGTAGCGCCTCTTAGGACCACCATGAGGTCTGGTGCCATAGCATAACTCACCATATAGCATTTGACGAGGTAATCTCACATCATCCATCCGATGGACATGACCAATCCATCTAAATTGGTGACCTATTATGGATGATTCTATGCTGTTGATTTGAGCCTTTTCCAGAACAGCAATATTGGTAATGCGGTCTTCCCATTTAATCCTCAGGATTGATCGAAGTTTTTGTAGGTGGAAACGCACAAGCTTCCTAAGATCACGTCGGTAAAGGGTCCACGTTTCACAGCCATACAACAATGTAGAAATGACTACTGCTTTGTACACCATAAGCTTTGTACTCATGGATAGATCTTTATTCATGAAGACCCGGTGCGCTAATCGTCCATATGCTGCATGGGCTGCGCCAATTCTCTTATCCACATCCTGCTCACAGTTACAGCTCACAGAAATGGTACTGCCCAGGTACGAGAAGTGGTCAACCTGTTCTAATGGCAAATTTGAAATGGAGATATTGAACTGAGGAAGAGGTGTGCCTGGTGAAGGTTGTGCCAAGACTTTAGTCTTATTGACATTTATGGTAAGACCAAAGCGATCACATGCACTTTTGTAACAGTTAACTGACTCTTGCAGCTCTTCTGGTGTGAGAGTTGGTGACGCAGCATCATCTGCATACAACATGTTAGTAACCTTAGTAACCTGAGTTTTCCTCAAGGAGCGGAGACGAGTTAGGTTGAAAAGCCCTCTATCAAAACGATACTTGATCTCCACACCTGGGATGTTTGTGGGTGAATCATAAAGCATTGCAGCCAAGTACAGCTCAAAAAGCATTGGAGCCAGTACACATCCTTGTTTCAGTCCATGGGTAATGGGAAATTCATCGGACATCTTATTCTGATGGCAAACCTGACCTGTCATGCCATCATGGAGAGCTTTGATTAGATCTACAAAACGCTGAGG
Organism: Meconema thalassinum; assembly: GCA_946902985.2. NCBI lineage: Eukaryota > Metazoa > Arthropoda > Insecta > Orthoptera > Tettigoniidae > Meconema > Meconema thalassinum. The sequence continues at coordinate 201,812,158 of OX336395.1, forward strand.
GCAACCAAACCGCTTCAGCACTGCCCACATGGCTGGTCTTGGAACCGAATCAAATGCCTTTTCCAAGTCATAAAAGACTAAGAAGAGTGGATTCTGTTGTTCTCTACATTTTTCTTGTAGCTGTCTCACACAGAAAATCAAGTCAATTGTGCTTCTGGAAGTTCTAAATCCGCATTGTGACTCTGGGAGGATCCTCTCAGAGATAACCTTGAGGCGGTTAAGTAGAATTCTTGCAAGAATCTTCCCCACAATTGATAGCAGTGATATACCACGGTAGTTGCCACAAACACTGCGATCACCCTTTTTAAAGATAGTGACGATAGTGGCATTCTTTAGGTCTCCAGGTACCTTTCTTGATTCCCAAATTCTGAGGATAAGGATGAAAATTCTTGTTTTGAGGGAATGACCTCCGGCTTGAATTAGTTCCAGAGGGATGTTATCTGGGCCAGGTGCTTTTCTGGGTTTCAATTGGGTGAGAGATGCACTGAATTCATGATAAGTAGGAGGTACTGCCAACCACAGTTGTTCAGGTTGTTGCGGCACATCACAGAGGAAGTCTTCAGCAGCTTCTGATGGACGATTTAGGAGATTGGAGAAGTGCTCCTTCCAGCGTTCCAAGATTTCTTGACTATCAGTAAAGGTAGTAGAATTATCAGCGCTTTTCAGTGTACCTGATGATGAGTGAGATGGTCCATATATTTCCTTGAGTACGGCATAGAAGTTCCTCAAGTCTCGAGCATCCGATAGTCTCTGCAGTTCCTGAGCCTTCTGTTGCCACCAAGTATTTTTAATCTGCCTTATCTGCGTCTGGCATTTACCCTTGAGTTCCAGTAGTTTATCTCTCTTTGTGTTGGAAGTTGGGTCTTGAAGATGGGCAAGATAGGCATTCCTTTTGGCATTGATGAGAGACAGAATTTCCTCATTGTTGTCATCAAACCAGTCTTGTCTTTTCCGCACTATAAAACCAATGGTTTCCTCAGCTGACTGTGTGATAATCTTCTGTAATGTGGCCCATTCTTGCTGAATATCATTTGTTACTGGGTTTTCTGATAACTGGGTGACGATCCTGTTTCCAAAATGTTTGTACATGGATTCATCCTGAAGTTTGGATGTATTAAACTTCTTTCTTGGCAAATTTTTGATGTTCCTAGGTGGTTTAGGTTTGATGGATATCCTGAGCTTACATATAAGAAGTTTATGATCTGTCCAACAATCGTCTATATTCCTTGCTGTTCTGGTAATAAGAGTGTCCTTCTTATCACATTGCCGGGTAATGATATAATCAAGAATGTGCCAATGTTTGGAACGAGGATGCATCCACGTGGTTTTGAAGCGGTCAGGTAGCCGGAACTGCGTGTTGGTAATGAAAAGTTCGTGTTCTGCACAAAGACCAAGAAGCAACAGTCCATTGGGATTACATTTTCCAAGTCCCTGTTTGCCCATCACATTATTCCATAGCCTGTGATCTTTCCCAACTCTGGCATTGAAGTCACCGAGGAGCAAGAGTTTATCTGCAGATGGTACCTTGGAGATGATTTCACTTAGCTGATTATAGAACTGAGCCTTTACTTCATCATCAGAATCTAAGGTAGGAGCATAGGCAGAGATGAGTGTCATAAAGGAACCTCCTGAGAGTGGTATGCGGAGAGTCATGAGCCTTTCGCTGATTGCAATGGGCGTAAGTTGGTGATAATTTACCAGTTTGGTCTTCACAGCGAAGCCCACACCATGAATACGACATTCACCCTCATCCTTTCCTTTCCAGAAGATGGTATATCCTGTTCCAGATTCAGTAATCTTGCCTTCAGCAGACAGCCTAGTTTCACTGAGAGCAGCAATGTCAACGTTGAGTCTTGATAACTCATGGGTTACGAGAGCTGACCTTCTCTCAGGTCTAATGTTATTGTCAAAATCAAGCAAGGTTCTGATGTTCCATGATCCAATAATCAAATTGTGATTCTTTACTGTTTTTGAGTTTCGACCGCATGAGGGGTGACCTGCTGAGTGCGGTTGCCCAGCCGGACCAAGATTGTGACTTCCGATGTTTAGCCCACCTTTTCTAGGGCCTTCCCCATGTGGGGTGGGCAGCGGTGATCCTAAATAGGCCTGCCCAAACACAGATGCAGGACCGAATTCCTGAGTAGTCACAGAGTCTCCGGAAGACGACCATCACACATCTGCTGCCAACGTGCAGGTCCGAACTGGGGGCTTCCAGTTACACCCATAACCTGCCCCCACCGTCCATATCCCATCGCCGTTGGACTTTGAAAAGTGACGTTCGGAAGAAGTGCCACTGGCGTGAATTTGTTTAGGGTGGATCTCAGCTTGCCAGGACGAGACCCACACACTATGATCTCTGAGCCTTATCCTGCGGCTCACAAAGAATGAGACATGCAGGACCGAACACAGAGACTGCAACGAACTGCCGCATACTCAAATACTACTGAGGTGCGCCTTTACAGCCAGTCCGTCTGGCGTGGCCTCTTCCGCCTCTATGACCGTTGGGAGCCATGAGAGTGATTGGCTCCTCATCCGCTCATTTTGCCGTTGGGCCAAAACCTGCCCATCATAACTATGGACAATAGTTTGCCCTATTAAACCTGAGCAATAGGCTGCCCCTTCCGCCAACCACACTGTGCCAGAGTTCACCTCTTTCACTGCAGGTACCGTTGAGGACTTCACCGTAACCCTGGCAAGGGACCCTAACAAGGTACTACCAGCCGGGCCAGCTGGACCAAGGTTTTTTAAAGAGGTGTTACTCCTCTATCACTCCCTACTTGATCATACTATATATGTATACTGTAACACTGTATAACACTACACTAGGTGCTATTGCACCACACTGTAACACTCACCTGGTAGCAATACCAACACTGTATAACACTACACTATGTGCTATTGCACCACACTGTAACACTCCACTAGTAGCAATACCAACACTGAATAACACTACACTAGGTGCTATTGCACCACACTGTGTCACTCCACTAGTAGCAATACCAACACTTATACTGCTTAGGTATACACGGTAATATTTCAAAGATAATTATTTCCTTGATTACATTTTTTTTACATTCTCTCTCTCTCTGTGGTTAACAGCCGTGAGGCTGGTTGGCAGCAGCTCGCCATTCTTCCCGTCTCTCAGTCTACCTCTTCAGTTCACAGTATGAGCCACAACCCATATCTTCCAGTATTTGACTCATCTACTCCATTCTGGGTCTTCCTCTATAATTCTTGCCGTCTACTGTTCCCTCGATTGTTAGCTTAATCAGTCCATTGTGTCGCAGTATGTGGCCCACGAGGTGATTCCTTCTTCTTTTTAAATATTTAAGGAAGCATCTTCTCTCTCCCACTCTTCTAAAGACTTCCTCATTTGTGACCATTTCTTTGCAGCTAATTTTCATAATCCTTCTAAAACACCAGGTTTCAAATGCTAGTGGCCTTTTCCTCTCTCTCTCCTATTGTCCAAGATTCGCTGCCATATAGCGCAACGCTCCATACATAGGTCTTCAACATTTGTTTCCTCACATCAAGACTTATGTTCCTTGCAGTAAATAGATTCTTCTTTTTATAGAAAGTGTTCTTGGCTTGGGCAATCCTACTTAATATCTCTCTGCTGCTTATTCCATCATTCGTTATTTTACTTCCCAGATAATTAAACTCATTCACTTCTTGTATCTTTTCATTTCTTAACTCGATTGCTGTCTGGTTTTCGCCATTTCTATTGCAGACCAAAATTTTTGTTTTGTTTGTATTTATTCTCGTATTAAATTCTTCATCTATTATTTTGTCCATCTTGCTCAGGATCTTTTGTAACTCTTCTTCACTTTCTGCAATTAGTGCTATGTCGTCAGCAAACCTTATCATGTCAACTTTATCTCCATGAATATTCACTCCTGTGGCAAATTCTTCTCTTACATTAAAAAGATGAAGATTCACCAGGGCCCTATAAATAATAATATCGTATGGCCTCGGGTGCCATTATTATTACCAGGGCCCTGATAATTATGTGCTTAACTTTTCAGAAATATGTATTTATTTATGTGCTTAAAAGTGGAAAATATGTGATTAAATTTCCAAAATATGTTCTTAAATTTATATCATATTTAAGTCCCCCAGTTAGTCAAAATATAGTTGAATCGTTCAGCTGCTTGAATAATCCATAATCCTGACCACGGTACTAATATTCCCGCTTAATAGGTCGGGGTTTGACTCAGTTTATAATAGTAATGGGTAAGATCATAAAATCTATCAACAAAAAAAAATGGACAGTGAACCAAACGCTAAGGTATTTGCTGATTATCAGCGGAACAGGCTCTGGGCAAAGTCAATTAAACAACAGTTTAAACAAACGAGTATTTATTTACTCTAAAATACACGGTACTTTTGACCCGACACGAAATGAACTGTGTATAAGGTTGAAAACAAAACACTGTGTGTGTATTGTGTGCGCATCGTAGATGGCAGCACTAGATTTGAAAAAACACCGATACTCGTGTTCAATTGTTTATTATTGTTTTTGTGGGTTAATGTATTCTAACACTGATGATGTACTATTATGGGGAGAGACAGAAGTTGAAGTACAGAAGAAACTAAATGGAACAATACATTCAAAAATTTTGGACTGAAGATGAGCAAAGCGAAGACAGTAGAAATGACCATCAACAGGGGATGAACAAGCTCAAACATTTTCCTAGAAGGAGTGAAAATAGACTCAGTTTCTCACTTCATAATACCTTGGAAGCACAATCTCAAAAGACAACACTGTAAAGCAGGAAATACTCAGCAGGACACAAAATGCATCAACTTTTACAGTCAAATCAGAAATCTTCTCTGGGACTCCAAAATACCGCAAAAAGCACAAACAATCATGGACCACACCTACTTCATACCAATCCTCACATATGGTTTACAGACATGTAAGTTACCATACTAAACAAAGACTGCTGTAGAATTCAAGCAATTGAAATGAGATTTATCAGAACCTTGAACCAAACTACAAGAAAGGACAAGATCAGAAATGAAGTTAATAGGAAAGTATCTGGCATCGAAGTTCCTATACCAGTGTCATAAAGAAACGCAGGCTACTTGAGTGGTATGGGCACATATTGAGGATGAACATAGAATGACCTGCCAGAAAATATTTTGACTTTAACCTCATAGGAAGAAGGCCACGAGGAAGGCCACGAAATGCTGGATAGAGACTATAAGATCAGACATGGAGGAGAGAGGAAACAAATGGGAAGATGTCCTGGAACAGAAGATGTATGAATTCATTTAATCGTATGGTGAGTACAACAAGGAATTCATAAGCCCAGGTCCAAGTTCTTCAACGACACAACAGCACTTTTTGATAGATGAAACAGGTCTCTGGGGCTTCCAGAGTAGTCATGAAGAGGGCAGCGCAGGATGACATGGTCCATGGTCTGCTCCTCTTCACTGCATTCACACATTGGAGAATCCATCCAGCCCCACTTATGGTGCAAGAAATTACAGCACCCATGCCCAGTTCTCAGTCTGTTGAGGCGACACCATAGTTTTCTTGGGAAGTCAAATCCATTCATTTTCCGAGTTGGATTTATCTCATGAGCATTAGTACCAGATGTTGAATTTGACCACTCTTCCTCTTCTTCTTTTTCTTTAGCGTTTGTCCCACCTTGTGGCAGGGTCCGCTATGTGGGATCGTAGTCTCCATTTCCCTCGGTCACGGGCCATGTCTGGATGAAGATTGACAGCCTTTAGATCATTGTGCAGTGTATCGGCCCACCGTTGCCTTGGTCGCCCTCTGGGCCTCTTTCCAGCCACATCCAGTGTGTAAGCTGCTTTTGTCATTGTGTCGCCCTCTGCGCGCAGCACATGTCCAAACCATCTCAGGGGCGTGGTGGCTCAGCGGTCTAGCTGTATGCCTCTCACCAAGGCGGTCGGGGTTCGATTCCCGGTCAATGCATGTGAGATTTTCGATGTGAAATGCCATGTCCTGTGGTTCGGATTCCACGTAAAAAGGAGGTCCCGTGGCTCATAATCACAAGATTCACGGTCACGTAAAACTACAATCTTCCTTTTCCAAGCCTTCTCAGACGGTTTTCCTGCATTTTTTCCCCGATTGGAGCAACACCAAACCGATTTCTGATGGCATCATTTGAAATATGATCCAGCCTAGTGAAACCTGCTGACCATCTAAGCATCTTCGTCTCCATGACACATAGGCGACGTTCTGCTTCCTTAGTAGATGGCCAGCACTCCGTGCCGTAGAGAGCGACAAGACGAATGACAGTCCGGTAGATCTTAGATTTCAGATGGTCATTCACTCTTCCTGCCAGCTCCAATTCAGGTTAAAATTGTCCCTCAAGAGTCGGCCAGCCAATACACTTGCTGGTCTTCTAGATCGAAGTCGTTGTGACGATGGGTAACAAAATTCCTGGTGAACTGGTAATGAGGTTTATGACCGGATCTTCTTTGCTTCTCTCAGCAGAGCTTCCTTTCTCCTCAGGTGGGGTGGTGGGATATGGCTAAGAACGGGTAACCAGTGGCGAGGTGTAGACTTTACAGTACCAGTTATGCAGCACATTGTTGCATTCAACTTAGTATCCACTTTATGCACATGGCAAGCGCTTGTATGCCACACCCGGGAAACTAGAGTTGGAGAATGATGATGATGATGATGTGAAGACGGAAAAAGCTAGTGTTTCAACAAGGCTTACTTTTTATAAAATTGGTAGCAATTCTACTGCTCATGAATTGCTCTCAACTTATTGTAAAAAGTCCTGGGGCACAAGTCCCAATCTACTGTATGTTCCTAATAATTACAGTTAGCACACACTATTAAAGTTGCATCAAACCAAGTACATGGGCCTCATGACCAAATTCAGGTGATCATTGCTAGTTCAGACTATAGTGTACAACTCTGCTCCAGGATGTCACAAGGCTACAGGGGCGTATATAAGGGGGGTGGCCCCCCGATCCCGAAATTTTTATCACATATGATATTTGTTTATGAATTATAAGGTGCGTTCAAAAAGTAATGAGCCGGAGGCTGGAATGCGCAAACCGGTGACGACATCGGCTAATCGTGGCGTGTGTAACGAGGTATGGTTCCGACCAGAGCGTGGAAGGTCACAACCTGTCGCTAGAGGGCACGCGTGCACGTCACGTGACGATACAAAGCGAGCAGCAGCATGCATCAGCTGTCCAACGCTGCCAGTCGCATTGCAAACAGTGACATGGAGGCGCAACCGAAGAGCAAAGAGGTGTTGTTCGGTTTCTGACAGCGGAAGGAGTAGGGGAAAAAGACATTCATCGCCGAATGTCACAAGTGTACGGCGAACACTGCATGTCCCTTGCAAGGGTCAAGGCGTGGCACAAGCGCTTCAGGGAAGGACGGGTGTCGTTAGCCGATGATGCCCGGTCTGGGGCACCCCCCAGCATTACTGATGACAACGTCCAGCTGGTTGATGAACTCATTACCCAGGACCTCCGAGTGACAGTGAACGCCATAGCCGCCGTGGTCGCTCCACAAGAATGCAGGACCTCATACGGCCAACACAGTCACGGCACTCATGCAGAAATTCAAATGGGAGGTTCTCGGCCACCCTCCATACAGTCCAGACCTCTCTCCCTGTGATTACGCCACGTTTGGTCCCCTGCGGGGCCAACGATTCACCTCGGACGCCGACGTCCAGCTGTACGTGCGAAACTGGTTCACATCGCAATTTTATGAGACAGCCATTCACCGCCTCGTGTCACAGTAGGACAAGTGCCTCAACAGCCAGGGCCAATACCGTACTTCTAACATACTGGTACTGGTTTCTGTAATTATGCCTCCGGCTCGTTACTTTTTGAACGCAGCTTATGAAACATTAAAATCTAATATACTTATGATGTACTATTGTTATAGTTCATCTACTGTAAGTTTGCACTTTTTTGACAGTTCTCGCAGGAACGAATACTCCTACAGAACATATCAATCCGCCTCTACCACGTGCATTCCAGCCAATGAGCTATCACCCACGTGGCAGCCAGCAATGGCCGTTGTATTCCGTCAAGGTGTCAACAGCTGTTATGAGTTGCCTAAACCTACATTCATCTCGCAATATCAATTCATTGCCCTTTTTAAAGGAAACTTTTATTTCTTTGTGGCATTTATCAAATAATCGTTCTAACAGCACACCCACTGATGGCTCGCTGACAGAATAATGTTACATCATTGGACGCGCTATGACCAAGACCTTGTTTATGACAAAGCAGCTGATAACTTACATGTGAGAGTGGAATCATTTTAGGCCCATCATTTCACAGCTCGAGGAAAATGCTTACTAAGGTATGGTGTAAGATATCCTTAAGACGATACGATCATTACTTGACCTGTTGGATTGATATTAAAATAAAACATACGAAACATTTCACCATGTAAGTTAACTTTTAGGCCTAAAAAACAACTCATATTTTAGGCCCACGGTACTTTTTTGCACAAATCATGCCTTATGAAAATTATTCACCAGGCCAATGTCCATAGGGAAAAAATAGTTTTGCTGCCTTATCTTTTACCTTCAAAAAGAAGGAAATAAAATAAATATCTTGAACAAGAAATTCCGTATCTGCTTCCGACATGATATTCAAAACAAAGATGTCCGACCTGGAGACATCTCAGATTACAAAATTATTTACTCAACATTTAAGATAACGCATTCATATGGAACACGCATTCATATGGAAATAATACTTTCAGACGGCTTTGCGCAATATTATCAATTATAACTATTATTTAATATAATTAACACGTTATTTTTTCAGGCAGATGAACACAGTAAAGCGTCCATTACCAACCGCATGCCCATCCCACGAACACGTGGTAGTTCAGTTTGATAATGCAACTTTTCAGTCTGGCCGACAGAATATGTTGCCAATATATTCACAATTATTGGGACAAGCAAAAAAATAACCTGAAAAAACTTACATGTGAATAAAACATGTATATATTTGTTATGGACTACAGGTTATAAATTGGGTCTTTCCTTATGAAGGTTGGCAACCCTAGCTGTCAAAAAAGTGCAAACTTACAGTAGATGAACTATAGCTACAGAGAGAGTCGAATTTGCCAAAGTTTGATAACGGTATAAAAGTTAGGGAAAAAAACCTTCATAACAAGCTTCAAGGGCACTTGTTGCTGCTCTTGGTATGTTCATAAGAGCCAAGGCACTGGAGAATAATAAGAGGTTATGTTGTTACACATGAGATCAGAGCAAACTGATTGTCACGCTGTTTACATCGCTCTACCGTCGCCTTGCTTTGCATCGTTGCCATACGTCGCTTAGTATAGTTCATCTACTGTAAGTTTGCACTTTTTTGACAGCTAGGGTTGCCAACCTTCATAAGGAAAGACCCAATTTATAACCTGTAGTCCATAACAAATATATACATGTTTTATTCACATGTAAGTTTTTTCAGGTTATTTTTTCGCTTGTCCCAATAATTGTGAATATATTGGCAACATATTCTGTCGGCCAGACTGAAAAGTTGCATTACCAAACTGAACTACCACGTGTTCGTGGGATAGGCATGCGGTTGGTAATGGATGCTTTACTGTGTTCATCCGCCTGAAGGTGTGGATGAAGTGGGTGTTGAAATGGTGAAGGCAGCAGGGGAGGTTGGGAAACAGTGGCTGTACCGTGTGATGAGGATGATATGGAAGGAGAAAAAGACCCCAGAAGATTGGAAGAAAGGATTAATTGTCCCAATATTTAAGAAAGGAAGCAGAAAGGAGTGCAGAAATTACAGGGGGGTCACACTCATACCTCACTGTGCCATGATATATGAAAAGATATTAGAAAGTAGAATACGAGCCAAAGTGGAGAGAAAATTGAGAGAGGAGCAGTATGGATTCAGACCTGGGAGATCAACAGTGGATCTCATATTTTCAGTGAGACAGCTCCAGGAACACCACTACGAATTTGGAGAGGATCTGTTGATGGCCTTCCTGGACATCGAAAAGGCCTATAATAGTGTGTGTAGGGAGAAGGTTTGGAAAGCAATGGAAAACATGGGAGTGGAAAAAGAGACTGTAGGCAGAGTGAAGGAGATGTATTGTGGAAGTGTGAGTTGTGTGAAAGTTGGAGGGGAAAGAACAGACTGGTTCAGACAAATGAGTGGCCTGAAACAGGGTAGTGCGCTGTTGTGGTTTATTGTGGTTATGGACGAGGTAATGACACGGATAGCAGGAAAGATAGGAGAAGATAAGATGAAAGCAATGGTGTTTGCAGATGATCTCATGGTCTGGGGAAACAAGGAGGAGGAAATTCAGGAGCAACTGAAGGCTTGGGAAGAAACAGTGGGAGAGTACGGATGGAAGTTCAACATCAGTAAATGTGAGATCCTGTTAACGACCAGGAAAAAGGACAGACCAATGAGTGGGATAACACTTGGAGGTGGACAGCTGAAGAAGGTGGAAAGTCTCAAGTACTTGGGAAGTATAGTGGAGGAAAATGGGAGAAATGACAAAGAGATTACGGAACGTGGCAGACAGGCAGAAGCATTTCTCAGAAGCATTAGGAGCTTAGTGTGGAATAAAGATGTCCAACAAAAAAGCAAGGAAGTGTTATACAGAAGCTACTATATCCCGATACTGACCTATGCTTCAGAAACGTGGACAATGAAGAAAAGAGACATAAGCAGAATACAGGCAGGTGAAATGAAGTTCCTGCGAAGTAGGATCGGAGCAACAAGAAGAGACAGGGTGAGGAATGAAAAGGTCAGGGAAATGGTGAGAGAGGAGCCCTTGCAAGGTAGGATTGAGACATCAAGACTGAGGTGGTATGGACACTTAAAGAGAATGGATGAGAAGAAGATTCCCAAGAGGATACATGAGATGCAGATGCAGAAGAAACGACCAAGGGGAAGACCAAGAGATGGATGGCTGAAAGGAGTGGAGGAATGTGTCAAGAAGAGAGGCGATGACTGGACCAGAGTGACAGCGGGGAGGTGGTGGGAAGAAAGAACTAAGTGGCGAGGCTTATGTTCCAAACAGACCCAGCCTGGGGTTGGAAACTGTACAAGATGATGATGATGAATAATTATAATTGATAATATTGCGCAAAGTCGTCTGAAAGTATTATTTCCTTATGAATGCGTGTTCCATATGAATGCGTTATCTTAAATGTTGAGTAAATAATTTTGTAGCCTGAGATGTCTCCAGGTAAGACATCTTTGTTCTGAATATTGTGTCGGAAGCAGTTACGGAATTTCTTGTTTTTATAAGATGAAAAAAATCCACAGCCTGCTTCCAGTCTCCGACCGGTCAGGAATGGAATGAATGAAGCCCCCATCTAGCGGCGAGGATATGAACTGTGCCGGCTGCCGAGGCCTGACGCAGTCCTCTGGGGCAATGATTAAATGAATGACAGATGAAATGAAATGATAGTGGAGAGTGTTGCTGGAATGAAATTTTGACAGGGAAAACCGGAGTACCCGGAGAAAAACCTGTCTGCCTCCGTTTTGTCCAGCTCAGATCTCACATGGAGTGACCGGGATTTGAACCACGGACCCAGCGGTGAGAGGCCGGCGTGCTGCCGCCTAAGCCACAGAGGCTAAAGATATTTATTTTATTTCCTTCTTTTTGAAGGTAAAAGAAAAGGCAGCAAAACTATTTTTCCCCTAAGGACATTGGCCTGGTGAATAATTTTCATATGGCATGATTTGTGCAAGAAAGTACCGTGGGCCTAAAATATGAGTTGTTTTTTAGGCCTAAAAGTTAACTTACATGGTGAAATGTTTCGTACGTTTTATTTTAATATCAATCCAACAGGTCAAGTAATGATCGTATCGTCTTAAGGATATCTTACACCATACCTTAGTAAGCATTTTCCTCGAGCTGTTAAATGATGGGCCTAAAATGATTCCACTCTCACATGTAAGTTATCAGCTGCTCTGTCATAGCCAAGGTCTTGGTCATAGTGCGTCCAATGATGTAACATTATTCTGTCAGCGAGCCGTCAGTGGGTGTGCTGTTAGAACGATTATTTGATAAATGTAACAAAGAAATACAAGTTTCCTTTAAAAAGGGCAATGAATTGATATTGCGAGATGAATGTAGGTTTAGGCAACTCATAACAGCTGTTGACACCTTGACGGAATACAGCGGCCATTGCTGGCTGCCACGTGGGTGATAGCTCATTGGCTGGAATGCACGTGGTATGGCGGATTGATATGTTCTGTAGGAGTATTCGTTCCCACGAGAACTGTCAAAAAAGTGCAAACTTACAGTAGATGAACTATACCGGTACTGCCGAACGGTGTTTGAGTTGGTTGAAAACATACTTAAGAAATTCTACTTCTGAAAACAGACTCAATGGCCAAGTACCGGTATTGTTATCTATTCACAGAGACATACAAATCACCGACGATGAAGTTATAAACTGATTTGGTAATGCTTCAATAAACCTTGACTATATATTATAGTGTGAATTGTAAATCAAAACAGTAACATTAACTCATTCCATGTAAATACTATCAAGTGAGCAAGGTGATTGTATTAATAAAAAGTAACATAAAATGGTCTTAGTTGTGTTTGACATTAACCAAACATAAATCATCACAACAAATTGGTTGAAAAAGTGAAACCAGATAGCCTTAAAACTCATCATTTTGCACCAAATTATACAAAAGTTTCGCGGGGAGAACCCCAGACCCCCTATTCTTTGGGGCCTATACCATGCCCCCTAACCCCCGGTTGGGCACCCCCTGAAATAAAACTCTATATACGCCCCTGCAAGGGTAGTTTTATCCACCCTGTACGTACTCACTGTTGACGGTCAGTTGAATTTCCCTCCGAGCCGGCTCTCCGCCTGAACCTCGCACGATGCAGGTGTAGCTGCCGGCATCCAGCGCCTGTTCCACACGGCTTATGGTCAACGCTCCTCCCACAGACACGTGATGTCTCAGATCGGGAGGTAAGGGCTGTCCATGCCGCTCCCAAGACACCGAGTTGATAGGGTAGCCGGAATATGGGCAGTGGATTGTAATGTCAGAGCCAGCCACTGACCTCACTGGGTCTATCATGCGAATGTAAGGAGGACCTAAAAGATAGAAAAACAAAACCAAATATTTATTTATTTATTTGGTACAGAAAGTCCCAGTGAGCTGGTAGCTCAAGAGGGGACTGCCCTTTACAAATATGGCTTAGTAACTTATACCGGTACCATAACGAATAGAATATAAAGTGTGATCTCTTCTACCTCAATAGCATGTAATGAATATGGATCGGGTTGGCACTCGCCGCTATGCAGCGCTACAGTCGATTTGAGATTGTTGATTTCCACATATGTTTATGTGTTTATGTCTGATATTTTAAGTATTTAATCGATCAGAGTGTGTTGGTGGTGTTCTGTGCAAACGTTTATTGATATACAAGTGCTTACACTATTACTTCATAGTATTAATACCTGAAATGCTATTGTAGGTAGCATTAACTGAAATGGAATGTAATTTCTTGTCGTGTGTTGACGTTATCTTCGTGTGTTAATTTTATTGTTATTTAATGTAAGTAAACAGCAGTTTAGCCCTTACATTTTCATGAGTGCTTAATGTGTGTAGTGAAGATGCCTTGCTCTTTTGTACCAGGATGCAGATCTAGCTATGGGGACTGTAAAGAGGTCAGACGGTTTTTCAAACCTCCTAAAGATAAGGAACGTTTTATCAAGTGCAAAGGGGCCATACCAGGGAAGGATAGGGAACTTACTGAAAAGTCCTACATCTGTGATGCTCACTTTACAGAAGATTTAATTGTTAAATTTGACAAATTTGTGATAGAAGGGAAGGAAGTAGTACTTCTCCAAAGAACCAACTGGCGATTGAAAGACTATTCTGTTCCACATATATTTCCTAATTTGCCTAAGTATTTGTCCGGTATGGTGTAAATAAAAATGCTCTTGATGCCATTAAAGACTACTTCTGTGAAGAAAGGGATGAGAATAAAAAGACAATGAGTTAAAAAACATATATGTACCGTAATGCTGAAGGAGGCGTGATCAGTTTTAGGCAATAGCCTACTCTATGAATGGGTCATAACTATGCCTTCTATGTCTGTTTAATGTTAAGTTCTTCTGAAATGATAGTAGTTTACTGATTTTGGTGTTTGTGGAGTGAAATTTATGGTTATTATTGAATTGTATAGTAATCTACAGTAAAGTTGAAAGTTGCGTTCGTACGGCTTTTTTTTTTTCTGTGTTGCAAGTCTGTTAAGGGAATGTAAAATGTGTAACAATGTGAAGAAATCCTAACTGATAGCGAGGTTAATTTTTCCGTTCTTTTTATAAATTTACCGATCGCTGGCAAAACTAATTGCATTTTGAACTTGCTCTCTGTCTTCACTTATTGTCGAAACTGGACTATTACAGGAGACGACTTATTAAATTATAATTGGGCACAGTAAAGTAAGTGGAGATGTCGAACTTATTAGCGCCTATGAGGATATCTTGCGGTGTTTTAACGTGTAAAACAGGTCGCAAGGTTTTAAAAGTCTCGTAAGCGCCAATGCTAACTTACATCACAGATCGGAGCCAGCGCTGCGCTGCGGCGGACCAGGCGTACTAGGCCAGTGATATCACTTCTTATTCAATACGTTATGCCGGTACTAGAATATACTAAGGTGGTAGGATCATATATTCAGTGTTTATGGGTTCATCTTCTATATTCAACATATCGTTTCAGGAAGTACCTGCGTGCTTCCTTTTTGAATTTGTTTAAGTTTATAATTTGTCTCAGTTTAGGAGGTAAGTTGTTATAAGATGTGCTGGCTGAATAGGAAATACTTTTAAATGTACTAACCTAGCAGTACAAACCCTATGAGTAGAACCTTTCACAACATCCACAGGCACTGACTGTGCCCTGAATGTCATTACTATACTCTGATTTACAAAAGATGCATAATGTCAGTAATTGAGGTCCATATTGACTAACTATATATTATAAAGAAATAAAGGGAATGTCTGCCTTTTCAATACATATATTAAACCTACTCACAGGTACATGAAATAATTAGTACATAAGTGACATGAATACAGTTTATGAAATAATTATTTCATAAACTGTATTCATGTCACTTATGTACTTGTAAAGGAAATCAATCTTTGATATTTATTGTACAGGCTGAGGAAGAGGGAGTTAACAACCCTCGAAACATGTACCTGTGAGTAGGTTTAATATAATATTGAAGAGGCAGACATTTCCTTTATTTCTTTCTAATATATAGTTAGTCAATAAGGACCTCAATTACTGACATTATGCATCTTTAGTAAATCGAGGGCGTGGTGGCTCAGCGGTCTAGCTGTATGCCTCTCACCAAGGCGGTCCGGGTTCGATTCCCGGTCAATGCATGTGAGATTTTCGAAGTGAAATGCCAAGTCCTGTGGTTCGGATTCCACGTAAAAAGGAGGTCCCGTGGCTCATGATCTCAAGATTAACGGTCATGTTAAACTACAAGCTTCCTTCCTTTTTCTTTTGTAAATCAGAGTATAGTAATGACATTCAGGGCACAGTCAATGCCTGTGGATGTTGTGAAAGGTTCTACTCATGGGTTAGTACTGCTGTACTGGCTCAGTGAGGAAAGCAATGACAAACTACCTCACTCCTCATCTTGCCTAGTACACCTCAATATAGCGCTGCCTTGGTTTTTTGTGGGTATCTACCCACATAACCTAATGACGGTCCTTTTTGAGGATCCAACCAGCCTTCAGGCTGTGAAAAGAGCAGATTATAAAGTGACTATGATGGCTAGAAAGACAAGAATGCACTCAAGGAATGCTAAGAAGCTTAGGGAGGATCTAGAAAATGAAAATGACCCTAGATAATGTTGCAGGGATGTTCCAAGGTGAGCACTAAACTATATTAAACTTAAAACCCGTTTTCTAAGATTTTTTAAATTTTATGTTTAGGATTCTTTTTCAGAAAGTAACAAACATAGAACAGTAAAACTTTAACATATTACAGAGACTGGGATTATCATCATATATGCATTTTTTAAAGACGTTGAGTTTAATATTTTAAAAATTAAAAATGTATAAATCTGAAATACAGGGTGTTTATAAATGAATATCAGGGTTTTAACTCTTTATAATATTTATTACATTAAACTTACAGTTATAAATGATATGACAAATGAAAAAGCAACTCAAACAGTTTTACCTTATAAATGTTCAATGTGACTACCATTTGTCACATGGCACACATCAAGTCTATAGCCGAGTTCTTCCCAAACGTTGATAAGTGTGGATTCAGTAATTGTAGCAACAGCTGCTTCAATCCGGTTTCTTAATTCAGGGAGGTCAGCTGGTAGCGGAGGCACGTACACACGATCCTTGATGAAGCCTCAAAGGTAAAAATCGCATGGCGTTAGGTCAGGAGAATGTGGAGGCCATGCATAGCAAGCCCTGTCATTGGAGCCCTTGCGGCCTATCCAGCCCTCGGGTACAGTGACGTTCAACCAATCGCGTACTTCGTTATGCCAGTGAGGTGGCGCACCATCTTGCTGGAAAATGAAGTTCTCTGGCTCATTTTCTTCCAACTGAGGGAAGAGCCATTGCTCTAGTGTATCAAGGTAAGAAGTGCCAGTTACAGTAGGTTCACCAAAAAAGAAAGGCCCATAAACTTTTCGCCGGGATAAGGCACAAAACATATTCACTTTAGGGGAATCTCGTTGCATTTGTACCATCTCGTGAGGATTTTCTGAGCCCCAGATGCGCACATTATGAGTATTAACATGTCCACTAAGGTGAAAGGTCGATTCATCACTGAAGACAACACGATCCATAAAATCGTCATCGTCATGAGACAACATGTCGTTTGCGAAGTTGGCACGTAATCCGTGGTCTGACGGCTTTAGAGCCTGTAATAACTGTAAACGGTAAAGACGGTAGCCGTAAGCGTTTTCTTAGAACTTTCCAAACAGTCGACACAGGAACTTGTAATGCACGACTAGCCTTCCAGACTGATTTCTTTGGGCTACGAGTGAACAGTCGCTTCACTAACTCTTGGTCGTCCCGTGCTCTTCCCTTTACAAAGGCAGCCGGTATCTTCAAACTGATAATACCATCTACGAATGTTATTATTACTAGGAGGATCACAACAGAACTTAATGCGGAACGCTCGTTGCACAGTAACTACAGATTCGGTCTTTGCAAACTGCAAAACACAAAAGGCTTTCTGTTCACTAGTCGCCATCTTTGCTACTGCCGCTGTCTAGCGGATTGCGGCAGAAACATTGCACGCACATGCGCACTGGTGCCAACTAACAAAGCTGTTTGAGTTGCTTTTTCGTTTGACATATCATTTATAACTGTAAGTTTAATGTAATGAAATCCACAGCCTGCTTCCAGTCTCCGACCGGGTCAGGAATGGAATGAATGAAGCCCCCATCTAGCGGCGAGGATATAAACTGTGCCGGCTGCCGAGGCCTGACGCACTCCTCTGGAGCAATGATTAAATGAATGACAGATGAAATGAAATTATAGTGGAGAGTGTTGCAGGAATGAAATGTTGACAGGGAAAACCGGAGTACCCGGAGAAAAAGCCCGTCTGCCTCCGTTTTGTCCAGCACAGATCTCACATGGAGTGACCGGGATTTGAACCACGGACCCAGTGGCGAGAGGTCGGCGTGCTGCCACCTAAGCCACGGAGGCTTCTGTAAGTTTAATGTAATAAATCTTATAAAGAGTTAAAACCCCGATATTCATTTATAAACACCATGTATATAGAACTTTTTTACAACTTGCAAACAATTCTCAAAAAAATACATTATACAAGCTATGCTCCTAATAAACTAGGTTTAGAAATAGAAAACCCTCTTCTATCAGTCATTCAAATTTTATAATATTATCTTGAACGGTTCACAAGAAAAATGTACCTAAAATTGCCAAATTTAACATGGTTAGCATACAAGGTGCCGTACAATCTCCCCTGTGTCTGTAAGTGGTTTGTAAACATGGTGACTTTGAAACATGAGTGGCAACAGTGAACACAGCCCTGATTCAACCTAAAAGCATATTATGCTATGCTAAAAGCAAGAAATTATAATAGAAACCACCATGTTGGTGGTGAAGTAGTAAAATTGTAAGGTTACATTGAAACCTGCAGTATGGTGTCGCAACTGAACAAACTGTTTATTACCTAAGCTAAGGCATACTGGAACATAGCATTCATGAAGAATTACAAACCATAAATATTGAGACGGGCTGCATAATTGGCTGTCCCCAATGTGTTGGAGGCACTGCAACTGTAGAGTCCTCCATCTTGGACTCGTACGCTGGAGATGTTTACATGGCTGATGACATCACCGGCCTGATCCACGTACTGGCCAATGGTGTACCTAGACAGAGAATATTCAGTATAGCCCAGGCATTTTAGTCTAAAAATCGTCAAAACCTAGAAAAAAATCATGTAAAGCTAATTTTCTCAGAATTTGATAATTTGACCCTGGGGAATAACATACTAAAATTCTCCAAGCTTCCGATGCCGGCTTCCTTGTTTTCCAGGCCTGGAAACCAGGAATTTCAGGATATTCCTGGAGCGCCCACAAAAACCGAATGGTTTATCCAAAATTGACAAAGTATGGTATCAAATGAAAGAGGAAAACATGCTGGTTCTAAAAACGCAAGAAAAACAACATTCAGTCACTTCCAGTCGAATAAAAACAAAAAACACGCAAAATTCATTTTTTGAATATTTTGTTTCAATCAACGCGCTTTTAAGTGACCAAAACATGGGGTTAAAGGAAAATAAGCTAAATAGAACGAAAGAGCATGTTTTTAGATTTCCAAAAGTGTCTTGTGTTTGTTTGTACGTCTAATAGTGTACGAGCTACAGCCAGAATAAATTGAACACGAAATTAAGTTGGTAGCGCCGTCGCTTCGTGTACATTGTTGGGTCGAATGCTCGTTGCTACTCCTGGGCTGCGGCTTATGCTGTGCAAGGGAAGGCTTTTTGTTGCTATTGTGTAGTTTATTGGTGGTACGGTGCGATATAGGTCTACTATAAAAGTACAGTGAAGAAGGTTGTGTGAAAATGTGGAATTGCGTTTTATGTAAAGAACCTTTAAATGTTGGTGTTGTAAGTTAGTGAAAGAGAAAGGCCTAGAAAGTTAAAAAATCGCAAGCATGAAGCGAAATGATGGCTTGTTGGATACTTTTGCCTCACCGGAATTTCTGAAAGTTCACCTTCATTGCAGGTAAGAATGTGTTTTGTATTCTATATACTATAAAATACAACGGACGTACCTTAAAAACCCAATAAAATTACTACCGTTAAATTTAGTTTATAGATTTCATCTTTCAACTTTCTTTTATGTGTCTATAAGCCTAGGACTGATTGCCAGTCGCTTAAGGTATTGAGGCAGTTGTATGTGTGCGGATTTGGGGTTTAATACGATCTTTTCACTCATTGATAAAGTCTTAATTGTTGAAATTTAACGGATTTCGAGCCAACTGAAATTGCATAATTCACATTTGCTTTGTCGCGCAAGGGAAGGTATGCCAGCGAGCTATGTGCACAGCCGTCGGCCTAGCGACTTAAGGTGCTAAGGAGAGAAAAAAAATGCTGGGTTGGAGTGAGATTTGAACCCAAGACACACTCCAGCTTTGTAAGCAAAAGGGGAGCGCCTTAGCACCCGCGGCCGCCAGGCCGACACCTGTAAGCTATGCTTGCTGGGATAATTTCGCTTATGCGACAAAGCAAACGTGAATTTCATGTTTTTAATCGGCTCTATATCCGTTAAATTTGAGCGTTTGGAATTTTATCATATACCACCGTGTTCGCCTTAACGAGACCTATGCAATGGTAAGGGTTTTTGAAAAAGGAAATCCGTTAGCTATTTTTTTACGTTAGAAATTGGGATACCGTCCAAAGCTTTTTTACAGCTTACTTCTTACAGTTTTTACAGCTTTTTGTGCATGTTAGTAACGTTTTTAGTCGAAGTAGGTCTTAATGAAGTTTAATTTAGGAAAACTGACCAGGAGTTTGTTTTGATCCTAAAAACTCTGCTTCAAAGTTGGTTATTTAGATCTAACTGAGGGCCCACTTTCTCGTAGTAGAACCAGGTAAATATATAATTAATTTTACTTATTTTATTTTTAGGATCGCCTACACGCGGCCTGGTTCGATAAAGGCATCTCTAGATAAAAGGCCCGAAGGAGAATTATCAAATGAGGAAACGCTCTTAAAACATACTCTTCGTTCTTCTGTTGACCCTTTCAACATAAAAGAAGATCGTCTGTTCTGTGGCAAAGAGGCCTCGTCTCGGAAGGAGATGAAAAAGGAAGTTAAGTACAGACGTATTATCCACGAGATCCGAACGATTCCGGTTATAACAGGTATCCGACTCCGAGCAATCGAACGTGGCGATGAATGGGGACGTACTGTATGTGCTCGTGTGGACAGCAAAATAGACCTTGTTGCTGCCGAGGCCAAATCTCATGGAGAATGTCATCTCCGATTTGTATCTGGAGGCGTTTTGGAGGGTGATGGTAGCAGCGTCAAGACTGGCCGTGGCCGTCCTGCGGACCCCAAGAAACACGACGCCGTTGAAAAGCTCTGTACGTTCTTGGAGACCAAAGAAGATCGCCAGTTCGCGCTTGGTGATCTTCATGACTACCTTGAGAAAGTATGTAAAGAAATGGAATGTGGCCCATACGCTCAAAAGTATCTCAAAGAAAAACTACTTCGCCACTATGGAGAGCGAGTCTTCATCACCGAGATGCCAGGTCGAGACTGCATTGTAAATATGAAAGAAACGGCAGAAAACATCTTGCACGACTAATGGTACGAGGAACGTGGGAATTCCGAGGCCGATAAACGTCGGCGAATCGTAGAAAAGGCCTCTCAAATTATAAAAGAAGATATTCGGACGCGTGCATATAATCTGGAGGAATATCCGTCAGCAGAAGAGCAGTCGTTAGATGCCGACGTTCTACCGAATACTCTAGCTCTGTTTCTTGATCGATCATTACGACCAAGTTAGAGGGCGCAACAGGAAAATCCGCCAAGAAAAAAGCCATTGTGCAGGCAATTATTTCAGCTTGTCGTTCCGAAGTCCTTTTTTTAAATCTCCTATCTTGTTGGCAGTTGGCGTGTATTTCCACCGACTCTACGGGTCGCGGCAGCTTGTAGATCTTCTTCATAACATGGGTTTCTCCGTGTCCTATAACGAGGTTCTTTGTTACGAGAATAACGTAATAGCTTTCACGGCCAGTGAAAATGACACAGGCGAAGGACAGCTTGGCGAAGCAGAGCCGAACAAAGAATTTGTTCAATATACCTTTGATAACACTGTCGTTAATGTGCGCACGCAGACCGGACACGGGACGTTTCACAACATGGGTGGTGTTATGATGTCTACACCAGCCCCCACTTAACCTCGGAAAGCAGTGCCACGGCAACGAAATATATCAGCTGCTGCTGTAACATTTAGTTTATAGATTTCATGTTTCAACATGCTTTTATGTGTCTATAAGCCTAGGACTTATTTATATTTTTTATACATATTTCTGTCATTGTAATCATTCGAACGATTTCACGAAAAAGAGCTATTAATTTTCTTGTTACTTTCCAGGAGGAGGCCGTGCTAGCCATAGTCACCGACGTAGGACATTAGTCGACCCTACATGTACAATTTTGCACCAGATATTTTTGTAATTTCAAAAATGTTTTTTGTTTTCTTATAAATGTCGCTGTTAAAACCACAAACCAAATGTTCATTAAAACGCATGTTATCAACTGTACATGTGAGTGTGTTTTTTTTGTCGGTCTTTGTTATTCATTTAGCAAATCTTGCGTCGTTTTATGATTTTTACATGGGCGTCGCATAACCAACTCAACGTGGTGTTCAACTTATTTTGGCTGTAGCACGTGCATTATTAGACGTACGAACAAACAAAATACACTTCTGGAAAGGTAAAAACATGCTCTTTCGTTCTGTTTAGCTTATTTTCCTTTAACCCCATGTTTTGGTCACTTAAAACCGCGTTGATTGACCGGAAGTGACCGAATGTTGCTTTTCTTACGTTTTTTAGAACCTGCATGTTCTCCTCTTTCATTTGATACCATACTTTGTCAATTTTGGATAAACAATTCGGTTTTAACAGGCGCTCCTGGAATATCCTGGAATTCCAGGTTTCTAGGCCTGGAAAACAAGGAAGCCGGCATCGGAAGGTTGGAGAATTTCAGTATGTTGTTCCCCTGGGTCAAATTGTCAAATTCTCAGAAAATTAGCTTTACATGATTTTTTTCAACCTTAAATCCTAAAATGCCTGGGCTAATAATAGATGGTGCGTTAATGCTAATTCACTTTCTAAACACATGTGTTTCGTTGTGTAATCACTACATAGTATGAAACAAAGTGGTCGGGGAAGCTTGCTGGACACATTTTTTATCCAGCGCGATTGTGCTGGACGCTGTGCTGTCAGCAACGCAATATAAAATCCAGCAACAGGTTAGCGGGCAGCCTGGCGGCCAGCAAGCTGGAGTGTGAATGTCTGGCTTTAGGATATTTCTTCCTTTCTTTTCTAGTTATTCCAGCAATCATCTGCTTGCTAAATCCAAGGTATAGCAACGATAAGTCCTTCTGACTATGTTTCATTTGAACAAATTAGCACACAATGAAAATCCACAGCCTGCTTCCAGTTGACCGACCGGGTCTGGGAATGGAATGAATGAAGCCCCCATCTAGCGGCGAGGATATGAACTGTGCCGGCTGCCGAAGCCTGTAGCACTCCCCTGGGGCAATGATTAAATGAATGACAGATGAAATGAAATGATAGTGGAGAGTGTTGCTGGAATGAAATTTGGGACAGGGAAAACCGGAGTACCTGGAGAAAAAGCTGTCTGCCTCCGCTTTGTCCAGCACAAATCTCACATGGAGTGACCGGGATTTGAACCACAGACCCAGCGGTGAGAGGCCGGCGTGTTGCCGCCTAAGCCACGGAGGCTCACTAACAAATTACCACACATTACCTGAAAATTGAAGTGAAGGATAAAATGAGCTGTACTCCACACATCTCTACATAATATAAAACAATGTCCCCGATTCTTGGATGTAACGAGTAATCTCGAGAACCATTGTAAGGATTTTGATGCCGTTTTCACCAGTCTGTAAAGGATTTCTCGAGGAAGATTTCTGTAGAAAAACATTAATTTATGACCAAAGGAAGCCGAGCAGTAACGATTTCAGTGAATCGAGTAGAAGAAACACCTGCCGTCCGTGCGCCTTTTAAGCTTACGCAGGGTAAACCATTAAAAATATACTATGAGTGTAAGAATTGTTCAGCTTGAAAAGTTCTACAAAAAAGTCCGCGACAGCATATCTCTACCTTTAATACATCGCCCACTATAAGTGTTTTTACGTTTTCATTTCTTCCAGCAATCTCCAGTCCGTGGAAATTTAAATTACTGGCTTCGGAGCTAGCGAGCCTATCACCCCAGCTTTGGCCAGCATAAAACTGTCGTGTCGTGTCGAATTACACATAAGATTAATAATAATAATGTTATTGGTTTTACGTCCCTTTTAACTACACTGGCTTTTAGAGACGCCGGGGTGCCGGAATTTTGCCCCGAAGGGGATCTTTAACGTGCCAGTAAATCTACTGACACGGCTCCCTCGCATTTGCGCACCCTCAAATGCCAGCTGACTGCGCCAGGTTTCGAACCTGCAACCTTGGGCTCAGCAAGCGAGAACGTTACCCCTGAGCCACGCAGCCAGACTTACACATAAGAGTATATGTGTTTGGAGTTTCCCTGTTCACCTCGGCTTTTGTGAATTGCGGCTGGGACCCACTGTACGTGCACCCTTTAAGCTTACGCCGGGTAAACCGTTTAACCCTCAAGTACCCAGGACCAGTGCTGGATTACCCATTAGGCCCGACTAGGCCCAGGCCTAGGTCCCCCAATTATCTGGGGCCCCAAGCAATTTTTAATTTATTTCAATTTTATTCCGAAGATTTGGATTTTTTAAAATCAAGAACTGAGACAGTTTCAGCATTATATTAAATTGCAATGTCATTTAAAAACCGAGTTCACTCATTCTGAACTTTACGAAATTCTTATTCGAGACAAACTTGAGTCTGTTTTTCCGAACGTTGAAATTGCTTTTCGCATTTTCCTGACCCTCATGATAACGAATTGTTCTGCGGAGCGCTCGTTTTCAAAATTGAAACGGATCAAAAGTGCGCAAAGAAGTATCATGTCACAAGAACGATTAGACATGCTAAGTTTAATGTATATCGAGTCAGTTATTCTGCGGGAAATTGATTTTGATGACATTATAGAAGATTTCATTGACCGAAAAAAAAAACAGAAAAAAAAAATTGATTACATTTTACAGAAGTAAAAAATAGTATGATTTGTTAAATTGTTCATCAAATCATCAGAAATGTTTTCAAATAACGATGATCGTTTCAATTGAAAAGTACGGTATGCATATATGTAGGCCTATGTATGATTTAATAAAAAGTGTATTATTCATCTTGAGAAAAATAACTCTAGTACAGTATATACTTTATTAAATGTACAGGTGTTAAAAAATAAAAATTATTTGAAAAAAATAAAGGGGCCCCAAAAATCTGAGGGACTTGGGCCTCATTTTACCTTCATCCGGCACTGCCCAGGACTGGTCTGCCAGACCGCTCACCTTGGTAACAGTAATAGTTACTCCCATTTGCTGCGACCTTGAGCAGCGCAGGCTTCAGTATTCTATTATTGCTGCGTACGTATGTGTTGGAAGACATCAGTTTATCCGCCAGCTGTTACGCTGAATGGTGTGCAATATTTCTAAGTTCTCAGGCGGTCAACCTGACCATACCTGGGTATTAGCGTTGTGAAATGACTTCCCCAGCTGGAAGCTCACGTAAAGTGATTACCGCTGATTAACATATCCAAAGTGGCATTGCTGAATTGTTTGAGGATGAGAATGGGAGTGATGGTGAAACGGACTGTGATGAAGGTTTTGCAATTGAATCCAACCGTATCTCAGACTCCTGTCTCCAGACTTGAATTCATGGAAACGCTAGCAAAAGCTCTCGTATTTCCACTTATGGAAAAGAGGGCTTCAAACACTAATCTCACCCATGAACTCGGGATCTGCAACAGATTTTGGGTGTAAAGAATCACTGCATCCAATTGAAGAGAAACCGAACTGCAAAAGAGGAAGACTTACCACATGTGCACTCCAAGCAAGAAATTAAAAATTGCTTACATGGGTCGTTCATGCAGAAATCCCATTTGTTTGCAATTTGCCAAAAACAAAAGTCTGCGAATATTGCTGTGATTACCGTAGCTCAAAGAAACAGATGTGAGCTTTATTTGTGGATAATAACCGCCATTCTTGAGCCCAATCCATTGACTATAACATTAAACTATGATTAAAAACTGCTTGTAATTTTTGCTTTGTTTGCTGTTTTTCGTTGTATTTTCACGCTAGTGTACTAGTTTGTGTCCTTTGCTTCGCATGTCTAAGTGACAAATTTCCTCTTATATTGTTTCCATAATATTCAAATTCACTATCTAAGGCAGTTTTTAAAGACATTTTGTATTTCATATAATAAATACCGAAGCCTCCGTGGCTCAGGCGGCAGCATGCCGGCCTCTCACCGCTGAGTCCGTGGTTCAAATCCCGGTCACTCCATGTGAGATCTGTGCTGGACAGAACGGAGGCAGACAGGTTTTTCTCCGGGTACTCCGGTTTTCCCTGTCAAAATTTCATTCCAGCAACACTCTCCACTATCATTTCATTTCATCTGTCATTCATTTAATCATTGCCCCAGAGGAGTGCGTCAGGCCTCGGCAGCCGGCACAGTTCATATCCTCGCCGCTAGATAGGGGCTTCATTCATTCCATTCCTGACCCGGTCGGAGACTGGAAGCAGGCTGTGGATTTTCATTTTCATAATAAATACCAAGAGCCTAGCGTTGCATGGGGTTTTTGTTTTATGTCTCTGGTATTTAGATATATAAGAGGTCACAGAATCTATAGATTAATTTTGAAACCTCTGTATCAATTCAACTCTTCGTGGTGTAGAAAAATAAAAGAGAGGTCTGCCAGACCAGACCTGGGTATGCAAGTTCTATAGTTGAATCTGGGTAACTGAGGGTTAAGATACCGGGCGAAGCTAGTTATCAATACTGTTACTTTACCTGTGTGGGAATGTAGTTGCTGTAAGAACCTGTCCATCCAAGGCCCATGTGAACTGTGGCGGTGGGCTGCCCGTAGCCGAACATCGCAGTGACACGGGAGGCCCGGGACTCAACGCCTGCTCAATGAAGGTGGATTGTAATTCGGGCATTGTATCTGAAAGAAAAAATAACCTAATTAGTAGGCTATACTTGGTCAGTAGCGTCATCTATACGTTGATACAAGAACACAAGCTCTTAGTTGCGTGTTCTTTTCTTTAGTTTACTAGGTCAGTAGGTTCATATTTATAGACTACCATGTTGATAGAAGAATGCAAGCTCTTAGTTACGTATCGTTTGTTAATCTATGCATACTGGGTTGTTCATCTATGCATACTAGGTCAGTAGCGCCATCTATACGTTGCTATAAGAACACACGCTCTTAGTTACGTATTGTTTGTTCATCTATGCATACTAGGTCAGAAGAGTTATCTATACGTTGCCATAAGAACACACGCTCTTAGTTACGTATTGTTTGTTCATCTATGCATACTAGGTCAGAAGAGTTATC
The DNA here is from genome assembly GCA_946902985.2 of Meconema thalassinum. Classification (NCBI taxonomy): domain Eukaryota; kingdom Metazoa; phylum Arthropoda; class Insecta; order Orthoptera; family Tettigoniidae; genus Meconema; species Meconema thalassinum. Next base: position 201,838,867 of record OX336395.1, read on the forward strand.
TATACGTTGCCATAAGAACGCAAGCTCTTAGTTACGTATTGTTTGTTCATCTATGCATACTAGGTCAGAAGAGTTATCTATACGTTGACATAAGAACGCAAGCTCTTAGTTACGTGTTGTTTGTTCATCTATGTATACTAGGTCAGTAGCGCCATCTATACGTTGCCATAAGAACACACGCTCTTAGTTACGTGTTGTTTGTTCATCTATGCATACTAGGTCAGTAGCGTCATCTATACGTTGCCATAAGAACACACGCTCTCAGCTATGTGTCGTTTGGTCACCTATGCATACTAGGTCAGTAGCTAGTTTAATTACTACTTCAACTAATAAGTGTATAGGCTATATTGTAAATACCATTACCCAAACTTGTAGACATAGATTTAATAGCCTAAGTGTAAAGGAACTGATGAAGATCGCTTGACGATCGAAACTGGTCATCCAAGTGTATTAATTAATGTCATGATTTTTTTTTCAGGATTAGGAACCACCCATTACAATTAGGTACACTCACGTGGACCGACTGAAAAATATTAAATTTCGCTTACTAAGGCAACACTGAACAAGTAGTTTCGTGAACTAAATAGCCTATTTTAATATATCCTACTGATGTTTATAGCCTCTATCAACATACAAAATTTCAGTTTGATTACTGTAATAGATTCGTAGATATTGAGATGAGAACCGTCGAAATATTTCGGATGGTCGCGCCCGTTGGACTTTTATAGCCTATATGTAGGTCATAGATTTATGAAGGCTACTATTAGGTGACGATTATCGCGTAGGTTCATTATTCAAACGTTCACTTCAATCGCATGATTAGGACACAAGAAATAAATACTCAATTTTAAAATATCGCATAGCCGCCATCTTGAGGATATGTAAACAATTGAACGAAATTAGATGTCAGTGCATTACAATGTGTATAAACATTTGCTGTACCATGTTTCACTGCGCTCGGATATTTAAATCGCGAAAAAAGTCTATTTTAATGTATCAACTTCACTTGGCCGCCATGGTAGTTTTGTACTTGTACTTACAGGGTTTTGAAAGTCACATAGACAAACCTCCAGTAGTGCCCTCTATCAACGTACAAAATTTGAAAGTGATATCAGTAATAGTTTCGGAGATATAGAATTACGGTTAGGCCTAAATATTTCGCACAGCCGCCATGTTGGATTGGCAGGGCACAGTCGGGGTCGGACATAAAAGTACTATGACCTTACCAAGTTTTATTGAAATCACTCCAGCTGTTTAGATTTGATTATGGGGACACACACACACATGGACAAAAGGTGATCTCATAAATGAAAATAGGTTAAAAATGGATTCCACCCCTACATGATCAGGCGCGGATTCAAGGAGGGGGTCATGGGGGTCATGACCCCCCCCCCCTCCAAACGGGAGACCAATTTTTTTTGTAACTCAAAAAACGAAAACACAAGAACCAGACAAATACAACTTGACGAATTTTAACTGAAAAACAGTTTTATTTTTTTCATTTTATTCAATACTGAAAATATCTTTATTGGAATTATTAGTCTATGTTCTGTTACAACTGTACATATTGACAACTTCATACCTGTTATATAAAAACGATTATTTATATAACAAAATCAACTCGTCTATTTTGTTTATCAAACCTTGTGAATACCGAATCGATGTTTATAGTGATGTCACGATGAATGTGCAGCAATGCACGGATAGGAATTTGGGACTTTATTCGCACCAAAAAAAAAAGAAATGGCCGACGTCCAAACTGCAAGCCTGGTTGGCAATTTAAGCTGTGACTTTCCCCCTTTGTCGGTACCAACTCGGCTTGCCGAAACTGTAACGTACCTTGATACTTTTCTCGAAGCTCGATGTAAAAGTCGCAAAATACGCCGTTGCAATTTGTACGAATATTTTTGGTGCGCTAAACGCATCAAATTTCTAGCTTGCAAAAAAATTGGTCTGGTTTTGTACATTTGGTTATTTTGTGATTGCGTTTTTAGTGAAACCATTTTTCTTAACAATTTCGATTCTCTAACCCCCTCCAAAGCCAGACTCTAGATCCGCGCCTGTACATGATAAAATAAGTTTCAATGATAGAGTGTGTGGCAACATTGAGTATTAATTAGGTTTTGACCGCGTGACGTCATACTCCAACTTTTGTTGAACAAACAACAACAACAACAAATTATATAATAATATTATGGGTTTTACGTCCCTCATAACCACTGTGGCTTTTGGATCCGTCTTTGCTTCCCTCGATCTTTTAAGTTTGGATGCTTTCATTTTTGGAGCACCCAACATTTCCTTTCAAATATGAACTGAAATTAATACCCACTATACTTGATGCAAATTTCAACTTCGTTAATCTGATGAATAATGTTGTACTAAACTCCTTGGGCATAAAGCGGGGCCTAATAAAAGTGAAATTACAAAGAGATAATGTTACATCAAAGAAGATTTCACCACACGTTGAATAGAGGCACTGCCTCCGAGATCATGTCTCACTCTCTATAAAAGATTAATAATAACTTAGTTGTCTCAGGTGTAATTCAGCACCTTGGCTTTGTTAGTACTCTCCTCTCCGCTTACCTATTGTTATCGACTCTTTTTGTTCCTCTTCCATTATGTCGCAGCGTCAGTCAGCCAACCAGCCAATATGGCTTGCACGAAGATAAAAGAAACGATCAGATTTCTCCCTGTTCGCTCGTCAGATAGCGTCAGATAACCACGGAATTCAGCAGCCTTTAACTACGGAAAGAGGCACAATCGACTTCATTTAACAGGCTAATGCATGCTGGTATAGATCTAACCAGTGGCGTAAGCAGGACGCATTTCTGGGGTTGGGTACGGTAGTTGTGTAGGTAGTTGTGTACATTATTAAAATTATGTTTCGATTATCTATTATATATATAACAAGTAGTTCCGTGAAGAACTAAAGCCTAGTTTCATATATTCCTACTTATGTTAATTGCCTTTATCAACGTACACAATTACAGTCTGATTGCTGTAATAGATTCGTAGATATTGAGAACCGTCTAATATTTCCGATGGTCTCCATGTTGGATTTTTAGCCTACTTTTCACATTTTGTAAAGATGAGGAAAAAGTAGACTTATGACATCGATCCGGGCAAATTTGTGTGTGTGTGTGTCTGTCCGTCCGTCCGTCCGTCTGTCTGTCAACTGTGTGTGTGTTTCCATATCAACTCCTAAACGGCTGCAGCTATTGAAGCCAAATTTGGTATGAGTAAATACCTATGCCAGAACATCTCACGGCCATATTTGAAAATGACGTCAGTGCTACCAACTACAGAAAAATCACACAATTGAAAATTAAGGTCTATGTTGGATATCTCGGAAGATATGCATGTGAATTGTTCCGAAATCGACACACAGACTAATTTACAGGAGCCCATACATGAGAGTGTTGCCAACATGATTCTATGCCTGCTGATAGGTCCAATCTTTAAATTCATGTAACTTTCATACTATCTATTGGATTTGAACCAAATTTGACAGGTGATTTGCGCACCGGGGCAGATATGAATATGCGATTTTCTAGTGTCAACAGGGCCTCCAACTTTTGGAAAATGAACTCTATACATTTGTATCCCAATCTCAATATATCAGAAAATATTGAGGCCAATAGTTCGAAACTTTGCATACGTATAATACCTGCAAATGTAGGTTAATTTTCAGTAACCGATATATGACAGTGTTGCCAACATGATTCTACGCGTGCTAATAGGTTTAATGTTTAATCAAATGTAACTTCCATACTAATAAATGCAGTTATTTCAAAATTGGCACAAATATAGATCATATTATTTCAATTTAAGTTTCAGCATCCCATCTATGGCAGTGTCGCCAACCTGATTTTACGCATGCTGATAAAATCAATATTTAAATACATGTAACGTGCATACTATCTATTGGACCTCAACCAAATTTTGAATGTGCATTGTGTACCTTAAGAGAAGGAACTAAGAATATATTTAGAGTCGCCAGGTCTGCCAACTGTTGATATATGGTCTCTATAATGTTAAGAAAAGTAGACTCTTTAGTTCGTGACGGAACTTCTTGTTATATAATTATGTAGGTCTTAGAGTTATGTACTATTACATGAAGATTATTGTGTACGTGTAGCATCCGTACCATATTTTGAGCGACCAAGAAATAGTTTCCATGGTGTCTAAAGGGGACGCAGAAACAGTTGAGTGAGATGTGAAATGTGAGGTTTAATTAGAAGAGGCAGGACCAGCACATTCGGAAGCTTTTATGGCAGCAGAGACTCTGATGTCATTGCTTGAGAAACAGACGGAGAGTACACCAACCCAGCGCATTTTACTAAAACGAATCAAAGACTTGGTCGCAAAAAAAAAAAAAAAAAAAAAAAAAAAGCGAGCTACTACTGCAGTTCAAAGATCAATAACATAGTTTTTTAAGACCTCTGGCAATGCATATAATCTGTACACTATTCTGTAAATATGTACATATTGTACATTACATATGTATGTATATTCTTTCATTGCTGTTGTTGTTTGAGTCTTCAGTATTTCGACTGGTTTGATGCAGAGCTCCATGCTTCCCTGTCCTAAGCTAATCGTTTCATCTCTACATAGCTACCACACCCTACATACGAGGCAATCTGTTTAACATATTCTAACCTTGGTCTACCCCTATTGTTCACTTCCTCGACCCTTCCTTCTATAACTAAGTTTGTTATTCCTGAGTGTCTTAGCATGTGACCTACCAACCTATCTCTTCTCTTCATTGGCAGTTGCCAGAAACATCTCTCCTCTCCCATTCGCCTTAATACCTCTTCATTCGTAACCCTATCTACCCATCTGATCTCCTGTAACACCACATTTCAAACGCTTCAATTCTCCTCTTTTCTGCTGCACCAATTGTCCAAGTTTCACTTCCATATAGCGCCACGCTCCAGACAAAGAATTTCAAAAATGACTTCCTAATACCTAAATCTATATTCGATGCCAACAGATTCCTTTTCTGTAGAAATGCTTTCCTTGCCTGTGCTAACCTACTTTTTATATCCTCTTTGCTTCGTCCATCACTGGTTATTTTGCTTCCCTAGTAACAGAAGTCACCTACTTCCTTCAGCTGTTCACCTGCCAATTCGACATCCATAGGGGTTTCTTTCATTAAATACATTATAAGCTCATACGAATTAATGGTGTTATTTATCTGCTCCAATTAATCACTGGTTGGTTGGATGGTTCCTCAGTTTAGGGGCTGCGACAACGCGGTCATGTAGCTCCGTGTACTTTAGGGTGTGTGTAGAATCTGTCTGATAACCGGTGTTAATTGTGATGACTGTATTAGTGTGTGTTATATGTTTCTTAATTCAAGTAAGGACTGCAGACTTTGAATTTTTCAAGTAGTTCCTACTTTTGCCACCAAACGCCACCGTCAACTACTACTAGTTCAGAACTTGGCTAGTAGACGCCACCGCAGTAGGAACCTGAGTGTTGTTTACATTTTTAACGTAATTTAGCTTCTCACAGGTGTAATTATTGGAAGGTTCTTTAACATGCCATAAATCTATGACATGGGACCGCCGGCTTTACTTCTCCTCTGAAGGAAGCCATACTGAGGGCTTTTTAACGCTCTTAAAATTCGACGACTTCGGCCGGGTTTGAACCCGCGATCTTGGGCATAGAAGCTCAGCATGCTACCAACTACGCCACCGAAGCCGCCATTTAACCACTAAAGTGAATTATTAACGGTTTTAGCGAGTTTCCTGTTTGTTATGAACTCAAACGACCTTCTTTTGGTTCTTTTTGAAAATCCGGACATTTTGATAATCTGGACAGTGTCCGGTCACAATTAATCCGGATTATCAACGCTCTACTATATTTCTAATCAGTGGCGGCTGGTGGATAATTGTTCTGGGTATTGCACCATTTTCATTAAGGGGGGTGGGGGTGGGGGGTGGGGTAGGTGGTAGGGTAAAATACAGCTTGATATCAGAGAAAACTGTACTCAATTGCGCGGTAAAACGGATGTACCTCATTCATCATTAATGCCGCAGTTCAGAGAACATCACATTGTCATCGGATTAAATGGATTATAAGTTAGTCTACTTGACTTCACGAGAACAAAACAACGTAAGTTGTATATACGAGGGCGAGAAAGAACGCCCATATTACATTGCAAGCCATAGTATCGGCAGTTGACGGAGCATCTCGGATATCGCTGTCCCTTGTTGCAATCAGCGGGCAACGAACAGCCGAGTTAACTGTGGGTATAGGACTTAGGGCCGTTTTCACCAACGCCAATTATCTCTTAATTCATCATTAAAGGTTATTTAACTTAGCACGAGCATTTCACCAAACAGAAACGCTCGTTAACTGACCACTAACAAGGAATTACGTTAAATGGCCAAATCTGGCCACTCAACTCTCTAAAGCACCTTTAAAGTGGGGGGGGAAACAGCTGAACTGTGCCGTGCGCATTCCACAATGGCGGTTTGTTTCCGAGTTTCACGCGTACATTCATCCATATCAATATAAAATATGTTTATGGCAATGAAATTATAAAAGATCACACACACACTACTAAGTTTTAATAACAAGAAAGACGAATACGGAAATTTTCAAAAAGAAAAATACCCGAAGGGGGGTTCGAACTGCTTCCAGCGCTGCGTAATAAATTGGGAGTCTGGACCTCTACCGCTTACGCTGCGAGGACAACCGTGGTCAGCGCGTCCTATGAAGCTATCTATTCACACAACTGCCAGTTCTCCTAAATGCTTTGTTCATATCATTTTAAGCTTTTGCCATGAATAAGGTCCTCTGTATTTCCCTTCCGTTGATAATTATGTTCCATAAAATCTCCAGGAAGCATCTCAAACAACAATCAGTACTAGACGCTTCTTGTTCTGTCCACCATGCTCTCCAAGATGAAACCTAGTCCACGCATGCGCGAGAGTCGTAAATCTTAATTAAGTAATTGCGACCCCAAATAGCCTCGTGAAATGCATCGAAGATAATCACGCATTAAATCTCGTATTTAAGTTAAATCGGAAACTGTGATAAACTCAACTCTGGAGTACTGTTTTCACTTTGTTTTCGCCACTATTTGGACATTTCCGTATGTAAAAATTTAGACTTTCACGACCGGCGTTGAAATAGGAATCTCTGTTTCGCGGGCTTATAGTGGTGGTGTATTCTCTGGAATACACGGTAAGATAGAGCAAACTTTTACTGCTCTTTGCTGTAATTCTTTCTTTCCTTCTTCTCAAACACCAACAGTGATCTTCCAATTTCTCCTTGCTGTTTATGGTCCTCATGTTACTTTGAGTCTGTTCTAGATATATATCTTCCATGACCCACCTAGCGTCATCTAGCAGCGAATCTCTGAAGTTCCTCAATTCTTCCCTGTTCAAGAGGACTTCCTTATCAATCTGGCCACCAGATCTCGTCGCCATCGCTAGCTATCATCTCCGTGATCAAGAGAACTTCGTCTACTTTTTCACCCACCAGGCTGCTCTAGTGTCGCCTACTATTAACTCTTTGAAGACCATTCATCAAGTTTTTTTTTGTAAAGTTGTCTATTCTGATATGTATTCCTTTTGTTTCCTACCCCCACTCTTTTCCCTTCCCTGTTCCCTCTGTGCTTCGCTGAGCGTGTCTCACTTGTACGTCGGCAGTCGACTTAGTCAGTTGAAGCTCAACTAGAGCTAGCCTCCTCAACTCAAGAGGCAATCTTTTACTTCCACGCCATGTTGGAACTTTAATCTCAACCGTCAAAGGGAACTTCACCTTCGCCATGAAGCAAAGATAAGTACCGACTTCAGGTTTTAACCTCATTCTCATCGTCTTTTAATAACTACATGCTTTTAATGATCATTTTATAGGCAGTGTGAAATTACTATATTTAGGGCAATAATCATCCTTCGCGGGATTTTCCATGTTGAGCTTTGGTTTGTCTAAGCCGATCTTAATAGGAAGCAGCATTTCTTACGCTTATTAAATGAGAGATCTTCTCACAACGTGGGATACCATTGAATACCCACTGTCTATAAAATACTTAGCTCGTTCCACCGCTGGAATAACTTTGGCCCTATTCTTCAGTCAGGATTGCTCTGGAACCTTCCAGAATCTGCTCTCTATCTACCAGTCATACCGTCATGTATTTTCAACTCACACGTGGGAATACTTTTCAAACTAAGGAATCTTTCTTATGAATTACTGATCAATAGCTAATTTTTCTTCCTCCGTTGGGATTTTCTCTGGTGCATTTAACGATAATCTACAACTTTCTCAAGCAATAGACTCTCGCCTATCTAGTGTAACTAGTTATTTTCCATCATTGCAATAACTTTCTTTGCCATAAACTTTTGTGCTACTACAGTGAACTTTTCATCCATTTCAACAGACTATAGTAAAAAACAGTGTTTGTTCAACATTTCATCCGCGTCGCGCTCGTCCGATTATAATAAATACGGCCATGAACACTTATCCTCAATTCCATTTGATCTTTCCCAAACCCCTTACTAACAAACCATAATAATAAAATTGTTACTTTAGGTCTTTTTCAATGAGGTGTCACTCTCAACTAGTGCCCTCCCTTTTTTTTTGCTCCATATACAACGAATTAATGTCTGCATAACTACGTGTCTGGTACACGTCTCAAATTATCTTGTTTCTCCCTTCTAATTAGGGAATACAATTTTATTCTTTCAACTCATAAGTGAGTTAATTCTAGGTTTCACGAAAGGGAAACTTGCCCCATTTGTCTCGTGATTCCTACTTAAACATAGGAGGTCTAGAAACTTCCTTTCGATTTTTCTCTTCAGGTTTCACAATAAGTGACCTGTCCTATTTGCATAATCCAACCAAGTAATTCAGCTTTAATATAAGAAGTTATAGAAACTTCTATTTTATTCTTCCTGTTTCTTGTTATTGTGATTTCCGAAGTTGTTACTCTTTCTAAGATATTAACTTAGAAATTCTTTAAAGTACACACCTTGTACTTGATTTATTGTCTAACTTTAATCACTTTAATTATCTTTAAATTTTTCATTTTATCTTCGCCATTTCAAAATCTTGCGAAGATTTTAAAACATATAAAGGTTTGAAACCAAAAGAATTGTTAATTGCCTGGCGCAAGCTTTAAATGTTTTAGGAGGTCTGCGACCCCAAATTGTTAACAAAATTGAAATTATATATTTGTTAAATTCATTACACTCTTTTGCATTGTTAAATAAATTAAAGAGTTCTTTTTCGCTTTATCATTTCTCTAACATAACGGTTAAGCAAGATCCTGTCTCCCTTGACTCTTCCCACTTAATGCAAATACATCTATTGATAGGGCTTTCACCACTTGTTGCATTTGAGCAAGAACTCTTAGTTGACAACTTGGTAAAGTCTCTCTTAGCTTTAATAGCTAATTCTAACTGGCCAGTAAGGCAAGCATAGCTCGCTACGCCAGCTTCCTGCTTGTGGAGATTCTCTCCAACACTTATGGTTGGTTTTTCAAAATATAAGTGTTTCTCCTTGCCTAAACTTTTAGTCGACTCCTTGCTGGGTAAAAGCTTAGCCATTTCCAAATGCAACTATTGGTACACTTACCAAACTTATTCCCAAAGGTATAATTGTTTTATCCCTATCCTTCTTGGAAGCATTTGGTCGCTCTTTAGGAACTCTACGATTTCGAAAACAAAAAATATCGAAACCGATTCAATTATTGGCATTCTTCAAATTACTTGTTCAAAAACAATCTCCTTTGAACAGATACACCATAAATCTGTTACTCTTTGTCTTGCCAGACCATCACCCTTCCCCATAGTAGGCATATGTATGCTTAAGAGGGAATACTCTAAAGCCACTCTCTTGCAAACCGCCCAAGTTCTAGCTGCGTTCCCCGTTAGCTTTGCCCAGGTCCCTACCCACTTAAGGTATCGGAGAGTGGATTTGCAGTGGCAACCGCCTTTGAGTACATTTAAAGTTAAACTTATAACTTTTGTAGGACTCTCCTCCTATTTCTCCATCCTTTTTCTCCAGTCCGAAACCCATCTCCTTCTCTTTATCATCTTCCCTTGGGGGTTAGGTTATTCCCAAGCTAATAATCTACCCAAGTGGTGTATTCTTTGGAATACACGGTAAGATAGAGCAAGCTTTTGCTTCTCTTTGCCATAATTCATTCCTTCCTTTTTCTCAAACACCAACAGTGATCTTCTGATTTCTCCTTGTTGGTCATGTCTCTTATGTTACCTGTGAGTCTGTTCTAGAGATATATCTTCCATGACCCACATAGCGTCATCTAGCAGCGAATCTCTGTAGTTCCTCAATTCTTCCCTGTACAAGAGGACTTCTTTATCAATCTGGCCACCAGATCTCGTCGCCATCGCCAGCTATCATCTCCCTGATCAAGAGAACTTCGCCTACTTTTTCACCCATCAGGCTGCGCTAGTGTCGCCTACTATCAACTCTTTGAAGACCATTTCATCAGGAGAAAATTTATTTCTGTTATGTTGTCTATTCTTATATGTATTCCTTTTGTCTCCTACCCCCACTCTTTTCCCTTTCCTGGTCCCTCCGTGCTTCGTTGAGCGTGTCTCACTTGTACGTCGGAAGTCAACTCAGTCAGTTGGAGCTCAACTAGAGCTCGCCTCAACTCAAGAGGCAATCTTTTAAATTCTACGCCATGTTAGAATTTTAGTATCAACCGTCAAAAGATCATCGCCTTCTACATGAAACAAAGATAAGTACCTACTTCAGGTTTTAACCTCCTTCTCATCGTCTTTTAATGGCTCAATGTTTTATTTGGATTTTATAGACAGTGAAAGTTGCTACGTGAAAATAACTGCTTTCAAGAGATCTTCTTGATCTTACTTAAACTATCAGGTTTAACTTTCAACATGAAAGATTTTCTGAGATGCTATCTCACATCGAGGGATATTTCCAAAATACCCACTGTCTATATAATCTAGCTTTCCGCCGAGGGATTCTCTACCCAATTTAAACAATTCATCATTGCTCTGGAACCTTCCAGAACTTGCACTCTAACTACCAGTCATACTGTCATTTATTTTCCACTCGCATGTGGGAATACTTTTTCAAACTAAGGAATCTTCCTTATGAACTACTAATCAAAAACTAAATTTTCTTCCTCCGTTGGGATTTCCTTTCTGTGCATCCAACTATAACCTACACGTTTCTCAAGCAATAGAATCTAGTGTAACTAGTTATTTTCCATCATTGCAATAACTTTTTTGCCATAACCTTTTTGTGCTACTACAGTGAACTTTTCATCTATTTCAACAGACTATAGTGAAAACAGTGTTTGTTCAACATTTCATCCGCGTCGCGTTCGTCCGAATACTATAAATACGGCCATGAACACTTATCCTCAATCCCATTTGATTTTTTCCAACCCTTTATTAACAAACCAAAATAATAAAATTGTTACTTTAGGTCTGTTTTCAATGAGGTGTCACTCTCAATTAGTGCCCTCCTTTTTTTTGGCCCTATGTACCACGAATTAATGTCTGTAAAACTTCGTGTCTAGTACACGCTTTAACTTATATTATTTCTCCCTTCTAATTAGGGAATACAATTCTTTCAACTCATGAGTGAGTTATCTCTAGGTTTCACGAAAGGGAAACTTGCCCCATTTGTCTCGTGATTCCTACTTAAAAATAGGAATTCTAGAAACTTCCTTTCGACTGTTCTCTTCAGGTTTCACAATAAGTGACCTGCCCTATTTGCATAATCCAACCAAGTAATTCAGCGTTAATATAAGAAGTTATAGAAACTTCTATTTTATTCTTCCTGCTTTTTGTTGTTGTTACTTTCGAAGTTGTTACTCTTTCTAAGATATTTACCTAGAAATTCTTAAAAGTACACACCTTGTACTTGATTTATTGTCTAACTTTAATTACGTCAGTTATCTTTAAATTTTCCTTTTATTATTTATCTTCGTCATTTCAAAATCTTACGAAGATTTTAAAGCATATAAAAGGTTTGAAACCAAAAGAATTGTTAATTGCCTGGCGCAAGCTTTAGATGTTTTTCGGAGGTCTGTGACCCCATTTGTTAGAAAATCAAAATTATATATTTGTTACAAAACTACTACCCAACATTGTTAAATAAATTCAAGAGTTCTTTTTGGATTTATCATTTCTCTAACATAACGGTTAGGCAAGATCCTGTCTTCCTTGACTCTTCCCACTTAATGCAAATAAATCTATTGATAGGGCTTTCACCACTTGTTGCATTTGAGCAAGAACTCTTAGTTGACAACTTGGTAAAGTCTCTCTTAGCTTTAATAGCTAATTCTAACTGGCCAGTAAGGCAAGCATAGCTCGCTACGCCAGCTTCCTGCTTGTGGAGATTCTCTCCAACACTTATGGTTGGTTTTTCAAAATATAAGTGTTTCTCATTGTCTAAACTTTTAGTCGGCGCCTTGCTGGGTAAAAGCTTAGCCATTTCCAAATGCAACTATTGGTACACTTACCAAAATTATTCCCAAAGGTATAATTGCTTTATCCCTATCCTTCTTGGAAAAATTTGGTCGCTCTTTAGGAATTCTACAATTGCGAAAAGTAAAATATCGAAACCGATTCAAATTATTGGCATTCTTCAAATTATTTGTTTAACAAACTCCTTTAAACAGATACACAACAAATCTGTTACTCTTTGTCTTGCCAGACCATCACCCTTCCCCATAGTAGGCATATGTACGCTTGAGAGGGAATACACTAAAGCCACTCTCTTGCAAACCGCCCAAGTTCTAGCTGCGTTCCCCGTTAGCTTTGCCCAGGTCCCTACCCACTTTAGGTATCGGAGAGCGGACTTGCAGTGGCAACCGCCTTTGAGTACATTTAAAGTTAAACTTATAACTTTGAAGGACTCTCCTCCTATTTCTCCATCCTTTTTCTCCAGTCCGAAACCCATCTCCTTCTCTTTATCATCTTCCCTTGGGGGTTAGGTTATTCCCAAGCTGATAATCTACCCATATAGGCCGTGTTCCAAGGACATTTTGTCGTCCTGACGTTTCGCTGAATACTGCGTTCAGCATGTTCACAGGTTACATTAAGCGAGGTAAAACAAGTAAACAGAAGATATATGATGAACGCAGTATTCAGCGAAACGTCAGGACGACAAAATGTCCTTGGAACACGGCCTATAAGCCCGCGAAACAGAGATTCCTATTTCCGTTTGTGTTTTGAAAATGCACAAGAATCCATCGATATTCTTTTGTATACGGCAACTGTAAAGAATAAAGACTTAGTTGGTAATATACCTGGGTGTGAGGTATTGTTTAGTGGAGCACGGCATATGTTCCAAAACATGATCCCCTATTTTTTGAACTGTGTATTTGTAACCGAATTTTAGTAGGTTACAGATCTTGTTTTTAGTTTCTTTCTGTTGGTGGTGCAGTATTTATATTTGTTTTGAGGTTACTAACCATGGCCACCTATTGCCATTGATAGAGATTCTTTGTGGGTCCAGCAGTGGGTGGCAGGTGGCTTTGATCGAAGGGCAAGGTAACCATGGGGATGTGTTATTTGAGAGATTGATAGTTTATGCCATGCGGATTAGAGGTGATCCATGAAATAAAAAAGATACGAGCCTTACAGTAGTCGCATATGATGTGTAACATCTGACATGTTATCCTACTCGTATACTACACAGCTTGGACATTCTTAAAATGTTAATTTACACTCCATTTTCATACTGGTACTATGATGAATGTATAGATTGAATTGGAGGTATGCTACTGTCACATTTGTGGCGCAGCGGTCAAGCTGTTAGTCTTTCACCAAGGTAGACCGGGTTTGATTCCCGGTCAATACATGTGAGATTTTCGAATTGAAATGCCATGCCCTGTGGTTCGCATTCCACGTAAAAGGGAGGTACCGTGGATCATGATCGTGAGATCAACGGACACGCAAAACTACAAGCTTCCTTCCTTCCTTTTATATTAATAACTCATAGTAACAAAGTGACACACAACGTCGACGGTACTCTCAAATACTGTGAGCACATTCCTCAGTAACTATAACATTCATTATTCTCAAGGCTCTCATACAGTTCGTCGTAAACAATCAAAACATGGCTTCCTACAATCATGAAATGACCTAGTCTCACATATGATGAAAATACAGCTTTTATTCCACTCATATAACAACATTCTGATATGCATTTAATATTTGACTACTCACCCACAGCTTGACAATAATGCCGCTTACTTAAATGTCATTTGTCGTCTTTGTCCTACCCCATGTGAACGTGAAGCTTCATAAACTGCTCAATGACAAATGAAAGTCGGTGAAACATTTGCCACTGTGCTCGTCAAATCAGTGCCTGCTAAATGCACTGCCTACTGTATTGCCATAACATTCTCGCGCTACAGAGCACACACTGCCTTGTTTCCAATACACACATTTTCAATTGTACATCCAGCTTGCAGTGCGTCTTCACTTCCGTCCGATCCACTTCCGTTCGATCCACTTCCGCCCGATTCACTTCCGTCCCCAATTTTCAAAATCACTCCCACAAAACTATCCAGCAACCGAGCGGAAAGATGTTACACATCAAAAATGTGATGTTGGGAATTATGTTATGCTCTCTGGTCTGGCAATTGGTTTTGATGTTGAAGATTATGTGATGTTTCTGAAGGTCTGGCAATTGGTTTTGGGAGAAAAGAATGATAGTTGTGGTGGACACTTTACAAGAGATGCATGTAATGGAAAACCTGCTTATATATGTTGACAAACAGGTATTGTTAGTGTTGATTGCCAGAGATCAACCTGAAAAGAAGAATTATTATTAATAGTGTATTTTTGTGAAGTCGGTATACTGTTTTTGTGATTCATTTAGCGAGTATATCGCCCCGCTACCCTGATGTGGCTAGCTCGGATTATCATATTTATTACAATGACGCACCAACTTGTGGCTAGATGAAGGAAGTACCAATATCGATAACAACTATAAATATTAGTATCACATTAATTACAAATGGTAGCCAAAATAAGGGATATCATATATACAGTGTGGTCCACCCGCCCCTTATTATTTAGTTTAACGAAACCCAACTAACATCGCATTTCTCCCGATGGTCGATATTGCTCTGCGCTCTGACTGTGTGACAGCAATGTAATTGGGTCATGGGTCTAGCAAGGAAAAAACGACCTTAAAGTTTCCCCCGCCAAATACTATGGCCCATTCTACTAACATATGAATTACTGCTCCTTTAAATAATACACATACACGTAATACGATCGAATTAATAGCTTACCAGTTTTAACCAAGCAAGCAAGGTGAACAGACGTGCAGTGAAGTGTAAGGAAGAATGGGAATCGCTATTCAGCAGTACCGGGCGGTCATCGGCCGCTGGCAGGCTAGAGTGAAGTGCGATTTCGGTGTCGGGAAGGTGATAGCGGGCAACGTCACTGAACAGATGGGGGTTTTGGCGATGGGGATGGTAGCGCTGGTTGTGGCGACGCTACTATTAATTGGAGGAGTGGAGTCAAACCCAGGGCCTGGTCAGCTGGGATGGCAAGAAATGGAGAAAATAAGGGAAATTGTAAAGGAAGTGTCACAAAATGACCAGGTCCGGGACATTCTTCGTGAGCAATGTAAGGAATTCAAGGAGATGAAGACATGTATAAGAGAAGAGATGGGAATAGTGACAGAAAGGCTGGCCGAGAATAGTAGAGAGATAAAAGACCTGAGAGAAAAGGTGAAGATATTAGAGGTGGAGGTAAATGAATTAAGGAAGACCAAGCTGGATGAGAGAAAGAAAAACGTCTTCATTTACGGAATAAAGGAAGATGCCAAGGAAAGCACCGAGGATCTAACATCCAAGGTGCTCCGAGTGATTAGTGAAGGCATGCGGATAAACATTGGAGTCTCAGAGATTGACAATGTGACCAGGATAGGGCGAGGAAGGGGCACGAGGCCCGTGAAAGTGTCATTAGTTTCTTCGCTGATGGCTCACAGAATTCTGGCGAACACAAGGAACTTGAAAGGGGAGAGGATATGGATAAGGAGAGAAATGAGTAAAGAAGAGGCAAGCGAGCAACGGACCTTGCAGTTTCATTTAAGGAAGGCAAGGAGCTCTGGTCTCAAGGCTTATGTAAAAGGTAATAGACTGGCGGTTAGCGGCAACAACTGGGATCGGATTTGGACAGTGGCACAACTCCAGGATATGGAGAAGCAACAACAACAGGAGACAGTTAGACCTAGCAACCAGGTGGAAGCAGTTGTCGGGTCAGAGGAAAGTGCGGTGATGAGTCAACAGAGAGCAGCGACCTCCAAGTCCAACACGGAAGTGGCGCGAGCAGGAACGACTAACGTCAGCGCCAGGATCACCGGACAAGTGCGTGGTTTGCAGAAAGGTGAGACTGGCAAACAACGAGTTACTAGTCTAAAAGAACTTTGGGGCAAGAAAACCTTGGCAGAGCAGTTTAATGTGGAGAAGGAGGTCATTTCTTCTCCAGGTGGTAGTATACTAGAGTTAGAGAAAGCTAGAGTTACTAGAAGTAAAGCTACCGCCAGCGAGGAGGGTAGGAGTAAAAAATAACTAAACTGGAATATTGCTAGCGTAAATATAGAGGGTTTTTTAAATAAGAGAGGCAACGATGTAGTTTTGACCCTAATAGAAGATATGCAGATTGTAGGATTTGTTGAGAGTTGGCTCCCTGTAGGTTGCGAGGTTAAATTAGATGGCTTCAGTATATATACAAAACCTAAGATTAGGAAAGCTCGCACCGGTAGGTTCCCAGGGGGTATTGTTGTTTTAATTAAAGAAGAGGTGAGGGAATTATCAGAATTTATTAGTTCAGAACTGGAAGAAGTAGTATGGGTAAAAGCTGATATTAGGGGGAGGGGGAAAGGAACGGTATGTTTCGGCTTTGTCTACAACCCTCCGGAGAATTCCCCGTATGCAAGAGAAAGCTTTTTCGATGAGTTAGCTATTGAAATAAACAGAATTCAAAATATATATGAAGAGGCAGAGATTGTGCTGTTAGGGGACTTCAATGCGAGGGTTGCAGACAGAAAGCCCCTTTACAGCAAGGGGGTTGCCGAGGCCGTATGTGGTGATAGGCACAGCAAAGACAAGGAATGTAACAAGAACGGAGAAAAGATTTTGGAACTATGTGGTGCAGAAGAGCTATATATATTAAATGGTGTCTGTGTGGGGGATGAAGAAGGTAACCTGACGTATATAACAGAGATTGGAGGAAGTGTAATAGATTTAGCAATATGCTCTAGAGGAGCACTAGCCCTAATTAAGAGGTTCACTGTTGAAGAATGGGGGGAATCACATCACCTACCAATTGTCGTCAACATGCAGGGAGCGGTGACAAAATCAAAAGGGAACCCACAAGTTAAAGCTATAGAGAGAAAAGTGAATAGATTCAGATGGAGGGAGGAAAACTGCAGAGAGTTCCAGAACTACTTCCAGGGAGAAAATTTTGAGCTGATAAAGGTAGGAATAAGTTTGATGATCAGTAATGATGAAATTGAAGGGGTAATACGTATGATTGAGAATGCAATTATGATGGCAGGGCGGAAAATGCTCGTGAAGGCTAGGGGAAAATTAGGGAGTATTAAAGGATGGTACGATGAATCTTGTAGAAGGAAGAAAACCGAAGTTATTAGGGCACTGAAGTTATACAAGAGAGGAGGGGATGATACGATGAGAGTAGAATTTTGTCGTCTAAGGAAAGAATATAGGGAACTGCTCAGTAAAATGAAAGATGAATGGCAGGGTAAAGAAGCAACAGCACTAAATAAGGATTCTAAAGCTAACGACTGTAGCAAAGTGTGGAGCAGGATAAAGTCTTACTGTAAGGGGAGCAGAAGTGGTGGGGGGAGCTCTATAAGCGATGAAATATGGATTGCATATTATGAGAACCTGTTAAATGCTGAAGATAATTGGAGGAAGAGGGATGAGTTTGGCGTCCCGAGGGGGCTGGGGGTCACTCTGCCTATGCTGGACCAAGTCATATCGATAGAGGAAATTAAGGAAGTAATGACAAAAAGTAAAGGAGGGAAGTCAGGTGCTATTTCGGGGATAACAAATGAATTTTGGCAAGAGTTGAGTAGCAATAGGTTCATGATGGACAGCTTGGTAAAAATCTTTAACAAAATCTTTGACGGAGGTAGATTTCCAAGGGCGTGGCAGGAGGGGATAATTTGTCCAATATATAAGAGGCGTGGGGACAAACTAGACCCAGGCAACTATA
The DNA here is from genome assembly GCA_946902985.2 of Meconema thalassinum. Taxonomy (NCBI): domain Eukaryota; kingdom Metazoa; phylum Arthropoda; class Insecta; order Orthoptera; family Tettigoniidae; genus Meconema; species Meconema thalassinum. The sequence continues at coordinate 201,857,085 of OX336395.1, forward strand.
GAGGCATAACTTTGCTTGATAATTTGAGCAAAATGTACACCGGGGTCTTATCCAAGCGTTTAATAGCATGGGCAGAGGGCTGTTCGGTGTTCTCGAGACTCCAGACAGGGTTCAGAAAAGGAATGAGGACCAGTGACAATATAATGGTGGTTAAAACGGTGATGGACAAGTACATAAGAAGGAAAAGAGGTAAGCTGTATATCACAGCTATTGATTTGGAGAAGGCGTTTGATTCAGTGAGCAGGAGAGCTGTCATGGCTAAACTGGGAAAAATCGGGGTGTCACATAAAATGATACGAGCAATTGAGAATGTGTATTCCGAAGTGAAATGTGCAATTAAAACTAAAGATGATGTAATTGTAGGAGAGATAACGTCTAATATAGGTCTAAAACAGGGATGCAAATTATCCCCGGTGCTTTTTTTGCTATTTATTAACGATATTTTCGAGTCAAAGGGCTTTGAGCAACGGTCCAACCCTTGCTTGGACAATTATGATATCCCGGGCCTAGCTTTCGCTGATGACATCCTTCTGCTTGCTCTAACACCCTATAATATGCAATATAGTATTGACGAGATTGTGAGATACTGTGAGGACTGGAACTTAAAAATTAACCCGAATAAGACCAAAGTTATGGTCTGCAAAAAGGGAGTTAAACTGGCTAAGAATGAAAAGTGGGTCATGTATGGGTCCCAGTTAGAGACGGTGAAAAAACTTGAGTATCTAGGGATGATAATGGCGAGTAATGGTAAATGGACCGAACAAATTAAAAGGGCAAAATCGAAAGGGCTAGCGGCATTGGCGAATGTTAAAGTGTTAGAGCGTAGGTTACCGAATCTTGACTACAAAGTGTATAAGAATGTGTTCAACGCACTCATCGTTTCAAGAGCACTATATGGAGTGGAAGTATGGGGTTTAGAGGAAGGAACGAAAACCCTGGACAGTATTGTAAGTAGGTTTGCCAAGATAATTTTGGGGCTACCTAGTTGCACGGCGAATTGCGGAGCGAGAATGTTGTGTGAGGATGTAAGCATTAGACAACATATCATAAAAAGGGTCATAAAGTCTTGGATTCGTTTAAAAGCGGGTGGAGGGGGGGAAATGCTTAAGGTAGCCTACCTGCACCAAATGAAGCATCAGCAAGAGGGCTACTGGGTGGACGGGGTAAGAAGTGTACTGGAAAGATTAGGAATGGGCTATATATGGGATAGGGACTTACAAAGAGAGGAAGGTAGGGTGTGTAAAAAAGTGTGCAGAAGGGGTAATGACGTAGAGTTGCAGGTGCTAAGGGAAGAGTGCGCCAGTAGGAGAACCTTAACGGAGTTCTGCGAAATAAGGAACTTTATGAGCATAAAGCCTCAATGCCTAATGAAAAGAGAAATGAGAGGGATAATTTGGTGGTTAATGGGGGTGTATAAGAACAAAGCGTTGAGAGAAGTAGGAAAAGAGGACATTTGCCTGTTTTGTGGGAAGGTTATGGGTGCGGCGCACCTGATCAGGGAATGCAAGGAAGTTAAAATGATAAGAGCAAGGTTTGTAGACAAAGCAGATATAAACAGAATAGAAAATGAAAATGAGTATCACACTTTAATTAAATTACTAGAAAGGGAATGGGGGAAAGCAGGTCAATTAGCAAAATATTTTAATACCATCAGGGCAATGTGGAATAAGAAAGCGTCGGATGAGATTCAGAACAAAGATGCATGTAAATTAAGCATTCAAGTACAGGAGATGGCTTCCTAAGCTATAAATCTTGTTAAAGCCTAGGAGAGCCTATCTGTACATATTGCTGTCTGTAGATTTTTCCTGTAAATTTATGTTATCTATGTGTTTATTGTCTGTAGGTCACGATATGACTCTCTGAGTTAAAGTGACAATTAACAAGTAGACTTGGTTTAAATAAATAAATAAATAAATAATAGCTTACGCCACGTGATCTGTAATAGTAGAAAGTTAAATCAACACCATAAACCGTGATTGAAGACTTTGAGATGGACTTAAACGTTTGAGGTGGGACGGTTACAGTAACTGTTGGGAATTGACTTCCAACCTGGCCACAGATGGTGCCACCTCCCAAGCTCCATAGCCATTGACATTATGTTGGACTGCAGTGTGTGTGTGTGTGTGTGTGTTATATCTGTCCCTCTCTGTTCTTTGTATTTTGTTACTCTGTATTCTGTGGTGTGCAATACAAGATGGCGAGTTTAGAATAGTGACCAGTGTGTGTTGTCTGTTTACATCCCTCTATCCCTCCACATTTGGTGCCGAAACACTCGGGAAGACTAAGGATTAACTTCTTAAACGGAATTGTATCTACAGACGAACTTTCTACACTACAGGAAGCTCCACGACGAGGGAAAGAGGATACTCCACTGCACCACCCCACGCCAAACGCTGAGATGCCACCATTAGCCTACACTGCACTCTCAGATAAGTCAACTTCAATACGAAAGAAAATAGCATGTTGAAACAACTGATATTTCTTCATTATTATCATTTGGATTGATGAAGCTAATATAAGACTGCTATTACACGAACAGGAACTGCGTATTGTCAACCAAGAAGCACGCATCCTGTCTACTGTATTTGTTTATTATTATTATTAGCGAGATAGACATAACTGGCCCTCGCTAAACAGAGACTGTATGCACGGATGTTGTATTATATTATGAAATGCCTGCATGAATTGTGCATGACTTATTAAGGAATCCAGTGTTCCTTTAATCTACAGTATTACAAAGTAGTAGAATATCTTTCCGCCGCTGGACTTTGCAACGGGTCACGCTTGTGTAGTTCAGTTCAGTTCCGTGCGATCTGAGCGCAAATACCTACATCAACACAACAGCGCCATCTATTAGCTCACGCGCCCTACCAGTCATTCTCCAGCGCACTCTGTTAGCAAGGTCTTAAGATCTTCCACGGACCTAGCACGCCCTCTGTCAGCCCTTGAAGGTACCGGTGCGGTACGGATCACCCCTACCCGCCCGTAAGCTCACCGCTCACTACGTCACGTCTGGAGGGAGGCCTGTCAGTCAAGCTTAAGATTTATTGCACCCATTATGCCGACGGAACAAGAGACCGCTACTGCAGCAAGCCTGCACAATCTGAAAAGGAAAAGTGAGAGAGCAAATGCCACACGCTTCATTACAGCCATTAACAGCCTTACAGAAGACACAGCTTTGGAAGACTTCACATTCCACCGCGATAGACTGCAGGAAACACTCACCAGCTTAACCCAACTGGACGATGGTATTCATGATCTATTATCGGACGCAGAATACAATGCTGACATTACTGTATGTGACGAATATATTGACAATGCAAAGCGCGCCATACAGAAAGCTACTATTGGAGCGGACAAGAAGCTTTACTCTGTCACCTTTCCTTGCCCATAAACAAAGCTCCCACCACTCCCACCATGCCCACGTCACAACCAATTAAGTTACCCACCATAAAACTTAGCCCCTTCACGGGAGATATTGAAGAATGGTCTCGCTTTTGGGAGCAGTTCACTACTTCCATTGACCAGAATCCTACAGTATCGCAGGTCGATAAACACGTCTTTCTGAGAGGTTACTTAGAAGGGGAACCCAAGCATCTCGTCGACGGTATTGCTATCACAGCCGGCACTTATAATGCCACAAAGAAAATTCTCATTTCCAAGTACGGAGATGAAAATAGAATTATCCAGTCGCACTTAGGCTATCTGGAAAACATACCGCCGATACACTCCGCCACCCCCGAGTCCCTAAATCACACTTACGTTGAGTGCAACCGACGGATTCAAGCACTGCAGGCTCTGGGAGAAAATATTGCCAACTACGGTCGCGTGCTAGCCCCCAAGATACTAAGAGCGTTCCCAGACGATATCTGCCGGCGTTGGATCATCCACACGCGGAGAGACAACGTTAGTGAAGGTGACATCATCAAACTCATGTGTTTTTTGAAAAAGAGGTTGAAGGTGCCCTCATTAGTCAAAAGATTCGGGGGGAATCTTATCAGCATCCGGCTTCTATCTATCAGCACCCGGCTTCTGTCCCAGCAACAGCGGCGTTCCAGATTGACACTCACGCGAAGAAAGGGAAGAAGAGAGAGAAGGAAAGACTACAGCCATTCTGCGTCTTTTGTGAGGGAAGAGGACACTGGGCTCAGGATTGTACTAAGGTAACCGGGACTGACGCTCGAACTCAGAAATTGAAACAATCATCGCGTTGTTTCCTCTGTCTTAAACGAGGCCATCACACAAAGGACTGTAGCAGGAAAGGGAGAGCTTCGTGTTCCCAGTGTGGAAAAGTTCACCATAGAGCGATTTGCAGCAACTTAAATCATTCTCCTGTCGCGAATTGCACAGAAACAACCGCCGTTGGTAAGATAAACGTCACTACTCCGGGATTTACCGATCTCCAGACTGCTAGAATATGGATCTCGGGACCAACGGGTTCGAGTAAGCTGACGAGGTGCGTTCTCGACGGAGGTAGTCAATCCAGTTTCGTCAAAAGTTCTTTGGTCGATGAGCTAGGTCTGGAAGTCATTGGAGACGCATCATTGAAGGTTCACGCGTTTGAAACACCATCCAACACATCACATTCACGTAGGTTCGTTCGCCTGAAGACGAGAGGATTTTGGGACAGTACCCAAGTAACATTGACGGCATTTGAAACCACCCACTCCTTTTCTCACCACCCAGCAGTACCACGAGATATCACGATGACTGGACAAACGCGGAAACTGCAATTGGCTGACCCTACAGATGATTCAGCTGACATTCCAATCGAGCTGTTAATCGGAGGAGATCAGTATTGGACAATCGTCAGTGACTCCGCCCCGATACGACTGTCCTCGTCTGTTGTGTTAATTCCATCGAAATTTGGATGGATATTCACCGGAAACCGCTCAGGTGTATCAGCTACTAACACGGTTGTAAACTTCATCGATGCATGTCACTCCATGCCCTGTGACGACTCTCTTCGACGTTTTTGGGATCTGGAGTCCGTTGGGATCGCAGCTGAACAAGACCGAGCAATGAGCGCTAAAGACACCTCACTTCTAACACAATTTCACGCGTCTTACAGTATTGAGGACCAAAGAAGAGTCGTACGATTGCCACGCAAGGAAACTATGGAACTTGCCAACAACTATCACGTTGCAGAAAAACGATTCCAATCACTGGAAACCCGATTCCGGAAGAACGAAGCCCTGAAACAAACATATACGAACCACATGATGGACTACATAAGGAAAGGTCACGTGGAACTAGCTCCAGAGGAAACCCGTACGGATGAGTTTTATCTTCCTCATTACTTAGTAAAGAAAGAGAAACATGGAACCATTAAATGGCGTATAGTCTTCGACGCATCTTCACACGAAGAATACGCGCACCCACTCAACGAGACCCTGGAAATGGGACCCAACCTACTTCCCGAACTGTTGGCAGTATTGTTGCGGTTCCGTTCATTCCCCTACGGTGTGATAGGATACATCAGCCAAGCGTTTCTTCAGTTGTCCCTTCACGAAGAGGATAGGGACTTGACCAGATTCCTGTGGTACCGTGTTGTCGAAGATGAGAGCGGTGCTCAAGTGGCTTCCAACGAGCGAGCGATTTTTCGCTTCACAAGACTCCCATTCGGACTGACTTGCAGCCCATTTCTCCTTTCAGCTACGCTGAGAGAACTAGCCACTAGAAACAGATCTCAGTTTACTTCCGGGGCTTCATTCATAGATGAAAATACATTCATGGACGACATTATCGCAGGTGCCCGAGGAGAAAATGAAGCGATCGAACTCTACTATGAACTCACCTCTCTCATGAAGAAGATAAGTTTACCCATGTCGAAATGGGCCACGAGTTCCCAACAGCTGATCCAGATATGGAAGGCCGAAGGAAGAGAGATCACCACAGAAACACACGTTCTTGGTGTTCCATGGAACACAGTAATAGACTCGCTCACTATAGATGTTACAGAAATCACAACGAGACTGAAGGACCGCCCCGCTACGAAACGACATCTGCTCCAAGCGACTGCTAGTTTCTACGACCCATTGGGCTTAATGACGCCGGTATCAATACTGGGGAAAATACTATTTCAGGACACATGGCATAGAGGACTAACATGGGATGAACTCCTACCGCAGGACCTTGCCAGTCGCTGGCACAGCTGGACCTCAAGTCTACCCCAACTCTCGCAGATCACCGTCCCAAGATGGGCAGGAAGGCCCGAACGCGACATCACAGATGTCCATGTGTTCTGCGACGCTTCAGAGCGAGCGTATGGAGCTGTTTTGTATATACGATCTCTCTGCAATGGCACCACATCTGCCCACTTGTTGTGCAGTAAAAGTAGACTTGCGCCAGTCAAGAAGGTGACACTACCACGTTTAGAGTTGCTAGCAGCGGTGATCGGCGTTCGACTCTTGAATTACTGCGCTAAAGCGCTGACCTTCGACACAAGCAGAGGGACCCTGTGGACGGACTCAAGAGTAACCCTAGGATGGATTCAGAATGATCCGAGTCGTTGGAAGACGTTCGTCTGCAACCGCGTGACCGAGATTCAATCCTCTCCCACTCCGTCACAATGGAGACATTGTCCAGGCAAGGACAATCCAGCAGATCACTTGTCACGAGGATTGACGGCAGAGAAGATCAAAACTCTTCAAGCCTGGTGGAAAGGACCTTCATGGCTATCTCTCGACCAATGCCATTGGCCACACAGCTCACCCGTCTCTACACCCCTCCCTGAAGCAAGAACTCGCGCTCAGGATGTGCTCCAAATTGAATCACCAGACCCAGTAATTGAAGCTACCAGATACAGCTCCTATATCAAACTTCTTCGTGTAACCGCATGGGTTCTTCGCTTCGTACGCCTACTTAGACATGAGGACCAACCAACGGGGGAACTGACAGCAGAAGACATAAATGGAGCCCTCCGCTATTGGATAAAGGCAATGCAAATGGAATGTTTCCCTACCGAAATTGCAGCTCTCGAACGGAAGACCCCTCTGCCTGAGAAATCGAAGATCAAACGTTTCAATCCATTTCTCGACAATGGCATACTTCGCCTCGGTGGACGCCTACAATATGCTGCGGTTACAGAGAGTGAACGGCATCCAATCATCATGGAAGGACGACATCATTTCACACAACTGCTAATAAGAGACTAGCACATACGGCTCCATCATCTTGTTCTCTCTGATCTCCGAAGCACCTACTGGATCCTTGGTGCTCGCCGTGCCATCAAACACGTCCTTCACCAATGTTTACCCTGCAAGATGGTAAAAAATGTTGGCGGCCAGGCAATAGAGGCGCCACTGCCCTCACAACGAGTGACCCCAAGCAAGCCATTCGCTGTCACAGGTATCGACTTCGCGGGCCCGCTGTACGTCAGGGCAGGAACATCAGCCAAAAAGTGTTATATCACCCTCTTTACGTGTGCCACTACACGGGCCCTACATTTGGAATTGAGTGGTGATATGAGCGCCGACAGATTCATGCAAGCACTACAGAGATTCGTCGGTAGGCGTGGTCTGCCACACACTATTTATTCTGACAACGCCCAGACCTTTCACGCTGCTAACAAGGAACTGAGTGGCATTTGGGCTTCACTGTCTGCGGTAAAGACTCACCGCTACCTCTCCGAGCACGGTGTGACCTGGAAATTCATTGCCCCACGCGCGGCTTGGTGGGGAGGATGGTGGGAGAGGATGGTTGGATCGACGAAGCGGTGTCTACGGAAGGTACTTGGACGCTCCAGCATCGACGAAGAAGGACTTCAAACAGTACTGGTCAGCATCGAAGCCGCACTGAATTCTAGACCCTTGACTCGCAATGGAGACACCGGCGATGTGTTGACTCCCGCACACTTCCTTGTGGGAGAGAAACTCACTACAGTTCCATCTGGGCCTGAACCACAAACGGGAGTTCCTGTTCGAGAATTCCGACTGCGTCAACAACTGGCAGACGACTTCTGGAAGCGCTGGAGTAAGGAGTACCTACTGTTGCTGCAGAGCTTCCATCAAATCCAGCAGCCCAAGAAGAACTCCACGCTGAGGGTAGGCGACGTCGCGCTCCTTCAAAGTGACCTTCAGCCGAGACATCTCTGGAGAAAGGTCCGGATCCACGAGCTGCGTACTGGAAGGGACGGGATTGTAAGGACTGTAATCCTTTCCACAGCAGATGGAAAACAGCTGGCCCGACCCGTTCAGCTGGTCGTACCTCTAGAGGTAGACCAGGGTGGGGAGGATGTTGGGAATTGACTTCCAACCTGGCCACAGATGGTGCCACCTCCCAAGCTCCATAGCCATTGACATTATGTTGGACTGCAGTGTGTGTGTGTGTGTGTGTGTGTTATATCTGTCCCTCTCTGTTCTTTGTATTTTGTTACTCTGTATTCTGTGGTGTGCAATACAAGATGGCGAGTTTAGAATAGTGATCAGTGTGTGTTGTCTGTTTACACCCCTCTATCCCTCCACAGTAACTACACCACGTTTAGCGTGCAGTATCTACCATGTGTTGGTGGCTGAGAGTGTTAAAGCCTGACCGTACGTGGTGGGCGCGAACGGGTAGAGTGCTGCTTCGAATCCAGTATTAGACATACTTTTTTGAACGAAATCCCACGTTCCATTTTAGTCGGGATGTAACTACATTGCCACATTTATTGCCTTACGACGTATTTTTGTGAAGAGTACGTTGAATTTTGATGATTTATAAAGAGAATACGATCGAATTGGTACGTTATGCCACGTGACCTGTAACGGCAGAAAATTAAAAAACTGGTATGAATATTAACATAACATATCGAAGTATTGCTCCGGAGGTCTGGGTTCGATTCCCAGCTTTGCCAAGAAATTTAATACTTGTCTGAGGGCTGAAATTGGGTACACGTAGCCTCGTGAAGCAAATATGAGAAGGAGTGGGCTCGATTCCCACCTCAGCCACCCTGAAAGTGGTTTTCCGTGGTTTCCCACTTCTACTCCGGCCAAATTCCAGGTCGGATTCTATCTTAAGGACACGGCTGCCTCCTTCCCAATCCTTAATTGCAAATACACACATCATTACAAGCCCGCAATAACTCAGGTTATCAGACAAATTCCACACACACACCCAAGTAAACGGGGCTAAATGACCGCGATGTTCTAGCCCCTCAAATGAAACAAAACAACAACATATCGAAGGATATTCTGATCGCCAGTGCTTGCATCGAAGTATACGTATTCCTTAGAAATTCCCATGGTATTATTAACATACTTTCGATTTTTGCAAAAAATGAAAGTAGACTTATGAGATCTACACAGGGCCAAAAATTTTGTGTCTGTCTGTGTGTGTGTGTGACTGTGTGTCTGTGTGTGTGAGAGTGTGTGTACTCTGAATGTCTGCCCCCCCCTCCTATCAATTCGAACACGGTGAAACTGAATTGAACGAAATTTGGTACTGACATAGAACTAGCAAAGGGCACCTCAGTGTCATGTTTTATATCGCCGCCATCTTGACGGAAACGTAATGGCGGCCACCCAAATGTTCAAAGCTTAAATCAAATTACGAATTACTTAATAATCCGATCTCTACAAAATTTTGCAACAACATATATTTATATGGCGAGCGTCTTTTGACTAAAGTACAAGGTAATCAGCCCAATAGTTTGCAGATGGCGGCCATGTATGTGTGCAAATCGATTCCTCCTATCAATTCAAACACGGTGAAACCGAATTGAACGATATTTGGTACAGAGGTAGCACTAGCAAAGGACACCTCAGTGTCATGTTTTTTATGGCCACCATCTTTACGAAAACGTAATGGCGGCCTCCCAAATGCTAAAAGCTTAAATAAATTATGACCAACCTAATGATCTGATATCTACCAAATTTTGCAACAACATACCTTTATGTGGGAAGCATATTTTGTCCAAACTACAAGATCATCAGCCCAACAGTTTGCATATGGCGGCCATGTATGTGTGCAAATCGAATCCCCCTGTCAATTCAAGCACGGTGAAACCGAATTGAACGAAGTTTGGTACAGAGGTAGCACTAGCAGAGGCCACCTCAGTGTCATGTTTTATATCGCCGCCATCTTGACGGAAACGGAATGACGGCCACCCAAATGTTAAAAGCTTAAATCAAATTACGACCAACCTAATCATTTGATCTCTACCAAATTTTTCAACAACATACCTTTTTGTGGGAAGCATCTTTTGACTGAACTACAAGGTCATCAGCCCAATAGTTTGCAGATAGCGGCCATGTATGTGTGCAAATCGATTCCCCATATCAATTCAAACACGGTGAAACCGAATTGAATGGATTTTTTTTACAGAGGTAGCACTAGCAAAGGGCATCTCATATTCATGTATAATATCCGTATAGCTCGTTGTATTTCAAGAAGCTATTACAACCAACATTCAATTATACTCCTTGAAAAGGACAAAGAGTTATAACAATACCCATGCATTTAGGAGAAAGTAGGCTATACGTTCTTTACCGAACATCTGGTTTTGTTATTAAACTTTAACAAAAAGTCTTAGCATATCTTTAGGCCCGTATCACACGACACTCGCTGACAAGGAAGCTGCTGTGATCGCTGGTACAAAATCCTGTATGATTCTGTTTTCTTTGTCAGTACACCTGCTTGTATGACCGAAGTGTATCAAACACTAGCATTTTGTACGCTAAGTTGTATGAAATAAAACCGAAGGGCTGTCGTTTGAGGGCATTATTTGCAGTTCTTTCGTTTTATTAACGCAAAGCGGTCGCGAAACTTGCTTTAAGTTAGTTAGAAAACATGTCAGGTACTGAATGACTGCATTCCAATCAATATTTAAGATCTAACTGTAATAATTGAATATTTTACCATACGCGTTAATAAGAAGCGCAACAAAAACCTCGAGAGTGAGTTGGAAATGTGTGCAAGTGTTATTGCGCCTGATCACTCTTTCGAAGATCCTGGGTTCAAGACCATCCAACGGCAGATATTTTAAATTCTTTTTAACTATTTTATTATACCCTCCCTACCTCGTACAGCAAGATTTCAACTTGGTTTTGTTCACATTATCTACGAAGACGATAGGGAAAGTTATTTTCTTGTCTCATTTAAATGGTTATTTTCCCTAAATACTGTTCAAAACCATGGATGGATACTATTCGTTATAATTATTATTTTTTAGTCGATTTTACCCTCCAGGTTAGGTTTTCCCACGGACTCAGTGAGGGATCCCATCATTACCGCCTCTACGGGCAGTGTCCTGGAGCTTGAACCTTCTCGACTGGGGGATACAACTGGGGAGGTAGGATCAGCAACTCGCCCATACAGCCTCACTTGCAAAGCGAACAGGGTCCTCTTGAGGGATGGGAAGGGAGGGGAAGATCGGGAGGGATAGGCAAGGAAGAGGGAAGGAGGCGGCCGTGGCCGTACGGTAGGTAACATCCCGGCATTTGCCCGAAAGCGAAGCGGGAAAGCATGGAAAACCGATTTGAGGATGGCTGAGGTGGGAATCGAACCCCCTCTACTCATTTGGACCACCCTAGGGTGAGTAGACCCCGTCCCAGTCCTCATACCACTTTTCAAATTTCGTGGCAGAGCCGGGAATCGAACCCAGGACGTCCGGGGTGGCAGCTAATCACGCTGACTACTACGCAACGGAGGCGACTCTATTCGTGATAATTAGAATTTTAATAGTTCAATATTTATATGGCACGTTCTGTAATTACTGCCTTTCTGCGAGGCTCAGCGGTAACGTTCTCGCTTGCTGTGCCCGAGGTTGCAGATTCGTATCCTGGCGCAGTCAGCTGGTATTTGAGGGTGTGCAAATGCGAGGGAGCCGTGTCAGTAGATTTACTGGCACGATGAAGGTCCCCTTCGGAGCAAAATTCCGGCACCCCGGCGTATCTAAAGGCCAGAGCAGTTAAAAGGGATGTTAAACCAATAATGTTTTAATTATCCGTATTTACTGTATGTTTGGGTCAGATGATCTCGTAGTTCCGCCTCACTAACTAACTATTACTGTAAGTGTATAGCAAGCGCTTTTCGCACAGACGCCGTTGAAAGAAATTATAGTTTCGGTCTGATGTATTTATTCGTGAGCCTACCCACATAACAAATCAATTTGTTATGTGGGTCGTCTGAGTGAGTCGGAGTTTTCCTTTAAACAAAGGTGGTCAAAATTTTGAACACTTTCTACCTTGAATATACAGGATACCTTGCTTTCGTTCTACAGATCATTATGTCGTCGTCCAATCTGGCTGCGTACCATCAGATAAGTACGGTCCTTTCGAGGACCAAATACAAAATCACTGGTTGGAACAGATAGATATGCGTCCATAATACATCCACAATAAACGACATTAAGTAAAAAATAAAATAAAAATGTACTAGTTCAAGGTTCAAACCTACTACAATGCGACTTCGTTGATGCTATTCAAGCGATTCTTGATTAAGCCACCATTGCTACCGAGAACCATGGTGTATTGCTGGCACGTATTGAATCTATTCGTAGACACTTCCTGTCCAAACGTAAGAAGGTGTTATTCGAAGCTCTGATCGTTTCAATCATGCATTATATTTAAGGTCATTGAAAGAACACTGCCACTATTGATTTCAATGTACAATGGACGTAAAGGAGCAGGCACTAATGATTTTAGAATGACTGTGATATACGCGTTAGTTGGGTTGCCTTCCTCCAAAAAAAAAAAAAAAGGGGCTGGTGGACCACACTGTATATTACATATTATTACGGTATTAATTGATTTTCTTGAATTAATCTGGTCGTTGTGGAACACTGCAACCTTATTACCGGTCGCCACTGATTTCTATATCTCGAAGTAATTTTTATTTCTGAAAGCACTTCGAGATATCGAAGTTCGACTGTAATTTAATTTCCCTTTAACGTTTAAGCCCTTTTACCAACTTCCTTTCCGAGTCGGAAGATAAAATGTGCTTCACCCTTCAGCATCAGTCATTCAGTTGACTCACTCTTCCATTTTCAATAGTAAAAGTCCCGTGCAGTCCAGTCATGATAGGTTCCCGTCCGCAGTTCCCGCTTTTATTGCAATGGCTTCCATTATTCATGACGTCACTCGTGGTTGCGGCCACGGTCGATAGCTAGCGCTGCGGTAGCATTGCAGGAAATGAGCGCGCACTTCCGGTAGCTGTGATAAATCAAACATAGCTTCCGGTGCCATCGTCTTCATTTACTATTGTTATGAGGCAATGGAATAAAGTGAAAGTTATTCGAACAGGGTTGTCCATAAGGACAGGGCTGCTGAGGGGATTTAAGGGCCTCTATGCAATGTTTTGTTGCCCCCTTGAAATACTTTTAATTGTTCTATCCACTGCTAGATATTCTGGAAAGACAGTTTCATTTTGAGAAAAGCACCTGATCCACTGCCATAATTAAAAAGAAAACAGTACATACGACTGTCTATGTTCGACGATAATTATTATAACTTTATTATATGTTCTAACATAATTATTCATAAATATCTGTTGAGATTCTGTCGGTTGACTTCTTCTTCTTGGGAATTGTCTGGTCTCAGCATTTGATCTCTACCCAATAACGAATTCCAAAGCTTTGAAACATTGTTTATCCTGAAGCAGCACCAACAGATAGCGCACAGGTACTATGTTGGATCATTTTGTTATTTTGGTCAAATAACACAAAATAGGCTGTTACAAACGCTTTAAAAATAAAATGTATCGTACTATCAACTAGTTATTCTTCAAATTCGTTGCGTGTAGAATGTCAACGGAAGGCAAATCAATTTGAGTTCTCAAGCACAATTGTCATCCTTGGTGACATAATAACTGAGTTCGTCTGTTCTAGTTGCTATCAAAGAAATAGAAGAGTTATGACATCTGGCGGAAAGGTTTCGCATAAGAAGTCCATTTACGGAACAGAGAGCTGGATTATAGATTCCGTTGAACTAATGTGACAATCCTCCATGACGTTCTGGTGTGTTTATATCAACAACAGCAGTCACTAAAATATTGTCGGCGAAAACGCCATGTGTAGAAATTGGAGTTGCGGATATTAAGGTACAGTACAATTTATTTTGCAATATTCTGCAGTTTGTTTATGCAAACACTAGGCTACGGACGGTGTACACTTTCCATGTCGGTATAGGCTAGGGTACAAGGATGGTGTGTCGCAAACTTCTGGACATAGATTCCTAAATTTCTTGCATATTTTATAGTATTTTCTTGTTACCGTAAAGGTTCGTGCTGATTTTGTCTTTGTGTTTGGAATTGTAACTACAATGGTTGATCCAATATTAGGCTACATTGCCAACTTTCAAATCATGTAATTCATGTCCGACATGTTGGACTTCGAGCGCATGTGCGAAGTTATCCTTATCTAATTGGTCAATGAATGAAAATATTGAGCTCTGATTGGTTGGAGAAACTGTATCATAATGAAAACTAGTACTTTGATGACCTCATTATGATACAGTTTTCTGACATATAATATTTACATTTCGACATCGTGGAACATAAACATTTAAATTTCATAGAACATATGCGATAGGAAGGCTTATTTCTGCGTTTCACCCGCTGTTCCAATTATCACCACACATTTTCTATTGGATAAGATCGAGTGATATTAGACTTCAAGCTCACTATCTTTCAACAGATTCCCAAACCAAGTTCATCGCTGCTTGCAGTAACGAACTGCATCAGGCTGTACTCTCAAAAAGCGAAAAATCGAAGTACTTTGCAATACCAGCTGATGCTATTCTGGATACTTCCCCATAAAGAGCAAATTACATTAATTTTGAGATATGTTCTGGACTGAGAATCTTCATTTAAATTAGCCTAATGGAGAGGTTTATAAGTTTTTTAGAGTGCAATAATAAAACTGGACGAGTGGCGTAAGAAACTGACCATCTTGGGTGTTCAGAGTAGGATATTCCTGGGTCGTAAGACGGACGGAATATTTGTAGACTGTCTGGCTTTTGCTGACGATATAGCAGTGATGGCGACTCTATGGATACAACATCAATCCAGATAACTTGCCTCCGGAGACAGGCAGCCAAAGTAGGTCTTCAATTGTCGCTGGAGAAAACAAGAGTTCTTCACTAATAGAAAAGAAGCTAGCAGTTAGATACTCTTGGAGCAGGGAGAGGTCAAGAGGACTGAAAAATTTAAGTATCTATGAGAATGGATTGAATCCAAGTTATCCGAAAGGGCAGCGTTATCCACGAGAGTCAATAAATTAGAAATGGTCTATCGGTAGACGAAGAACACTTACAACAAGAAGTGCTTATCTCGTAACTTGAAATTGAAACATTATACGCTAGTCAAAAGGCAAGAAGCCTTATATGCCATGGAGTGTCTTTCTTTAAACTGAGAGAGGAGAATTCTCCGGAACATCCTCGGTCCTGTAAAAGTAGATGAAGAATTTTGTAGGCGACGAACATATAGAGAAACTCTTTGATTGTGCGAGAAAAAAGGAGTATAGCCTTTTATAGCCATATAGCAAGATTACCTTCCACAAGATCGACCAATCGTATGCTCGGTTTCTGGCACAATACGAAGGTTCGTACCACGTGGTTGACAGAAAATGAGAAGGATACCGGTATTAACGAACTGGAAATATCAGATCTGCATGACAGACCGGCTATGAGGCGTGCTTTGAAGGAAGTTCATGGTTTTCAGAAGAAACCTCCCTGGACTGCAGGCGCGGATCTAGAGTTTGGCTTTGGGGGAGGGGGTCAGAGAATCGAAATTGTTAAGAAAAATGGTATTGTGGCGGAGACATCTAGCGGGAATAACTTTTACTTGTATATGTTTTATCTCTGACGAAAAGAGAACTTTTACTTGTATATATTTTATCTCTGACTTTGTTTTGTTTTTTCATTATTGTTGGTCTCCTAGTCAGAATTCCTCACTAGTTCTTATAAAATGTGAATGTCATTCCCTCTTAATAAATGTGCCAAACAAATGTGAGTACGACATCATTAAAACCACAGTGGTGACCCCGACGTGAGATTTGAGTGAATGTTAAATTATCGTGTAATAAAATAACGACATTGACCATGCCTCGCACGGACAACATACCAACCGATGCGACGTTATCAGGTATGCCTACATCTCATAACGAACCTGAAATTTCACGAGTGTCAATTAAAATCCCACCAATTTGGCGTAAAAATGTTAAGGTTTGGCTACTGCAGATCGAGGCCCAATTTGCTACAGCTAACATCACACAAGCTTACGAAGTTCAACTATGTTATCGGCTCACTGGAGCCAGACGTTGCCGAACTTACACGTGATTTGTTAGTAAGACCACTTTCGAATACGCCTTTCTTAGACCTGAAGGCCCGGTTAATAGCTGAATTTGAAGAATCAGAAAGACGGAAAGTGACGAAATTACTCACAGAGCTTGACTTAGGAGACAAAAAGCCAAGCCAGCTTTTACGAGAAATGCGCGCCCTTGCGGGGACACAGGTCAAGGATGATTGTCTACACACAATCTTTCTACAACGACTCCCAGTTAATTTAAGATCGATACTAGCATCCTGCAACGATACTCGAGACAACCTGGCCGCATTAGCTGATAGAATTTTAGATTTCTCAAACCCCTCGCAATTTCTATCGGTGATTCAATCTCGCCAACCCGCCGCAGAACCTCCTACGCAGCAGGTGGACAGGATTTTCAGACTAGAGTCACAATTAGAACAACTTACGTTATCTATAAACAGTCTGATTTCGAACCCACATACAACCCGTCATCGAACGAGATCTCGATCTAGACCTAGATCACCTTATCGCCAATATCGACCAGATAGTTCATTATGTTGGTACCATTTCACACACCAAGACAAAGCTAGGAAATGTCTCAACCCATGCTCATATAACACAGCCTCCTCTGCTTCGGGAAATGCTCAGGCCCCTCGCTAGACGCGGCACATAGTGATGTGGGCCAAGGAAATTCTCGCCGTATATTTGTAACAGACCGTTCCTCTGGTACATGATTCCTGGTTGATACAGGAGCAGATGTGTCAGTCCTACGGCCCACTGCACATGACAGAAAGCAGACCTGTAAACGCATACTTTATGCGGCTAACGGCACATCAATTAAAACCTACGGCCAGCGTTTAATGCAATTTAACCTCAATCTAAGACGTCCATTTTGCTGGCCATTCATCGTCGCTGATGTCCTACATGCCATCATTGGTGCTGATTTCCTCAACAACTATGAACTGCTTATCGATGTCAAACATAAACGTCTTATCGATAGCACCACCAGTATGTCCACCTCTGCAGCGCCAGATAAACGTCTAATTTCAGAGAGCATCCATTTACTTGACCCTCAGAATAAGTATCCAGAACTATTGGGAAATTATCCAAATATATTTCGTGACAATCCAAATTATTGTGCCCGATATCACATTCTTTCATACCATTTCAACGATAGGCCCTCCAGTTTCGGCCATGGCTAGACGACTATCCCCAGATAAGCTAGCACAAGCAAAGATGGAGTTTCAGAAAATGATAAATCTAGGTATATGTAGACCTTCCAAGAGCCCTTGGTCCAGCCCACTCCATTTAGTTCCTAAAAGTGATGGTTCCTGGCGACCTTGTGGAGACTACAGGGCCCTAAATGCAAAAACTATTCCAGACCGCTACCCTATTCCACATCTACAGGACTTCAACAGCCGCTTATGTGGCAAAACAGTTTTCTCCAAAATAGATTTGATTCGAGCTTTTCACCACATTCCAGTCGCAGAAGAGGATATACCTTAAACTGCTGTCATCACTCCTTTCGGCCTATTTGAATTTCTTAAACTTCCATTTGGGCTTTGCAATGCATCACAATCATTTCAAAGGTATATCGACGTCATTTTGAGAGATTTAGACTTTGTTATCAGCTACCTTGATGACATTCTCATAGCGTCTGTCGATGAGCAGGAGCATGAGATTCACCTGAAATTGCTTCTGGAACACATAGATAAATATTCTATCAATGTAAACCTGTCCAAATGTATTTTTGGGGCCTCTGAGATTTCCTTCTTAGGGTACTCTGTTACGTCTACAGGAATAAAACCATTACCTGATCGAGTTGAAGCTATCCTTTCATATCCACAACCTAGTACAATCGTTGATCTAAGACGATTCCTAGGATTGGAAAACTTTTATCATCGGTCACTTCCCAATGCGGCGAAGACCCAGCAGAGCCTCTTCAGCCGCTGTAAGGACACACGCAAGCGTGATCGCAGATCAGTTAAATGGACACCAGAGGCTGTTCAAGGTTTCAACAACCTCAAGAAACAAATTGCTGATGCTACCCTACTTGCACATCCCTCAAGTGATCTAACATTGGCATTGACGGTTGACGCTTCCGACTTTTCGATTGGTGCAGCGGAACCTCTTGCATTTTTCTCAAAGACTCTAAATGACACACAAAAAAGGTACAGCACATATGATCGTGAGCTTTTCGCTGCCTATTCTGCAATAAAGTACTTCCGCCATTTATTGGAAGGTAGAAATTTTACACTTTTTACAGACCACAAACCTCTAACGTTCGCATTTCAGCAGCGCCTAGATAAAGCATCTCCATGGCAACTCAGGCAGTTGGATTTTATAGGCCAATTTACAACTGACTTGAAGTATCTTCCGGGAAAGGATAACATTCCAGCAGATTTTTTTCTCCCGCATCTCATCTATCTTCATTACATCACAATTGTCATTTGATGATGTAGCTAAAGCACAGGCATCTGATGAAGAACTACACGCTCTGCTACAATCAACTACCACATCTCTTCAATTCAAGTCCATCAATTTACCATCCGGAGCAGAACTAGTCACTGATGTTTCAACAGGAGAGGTGCGGCCATATTTACCTATCCAATTCCGCAAGCTTGCATTTGAAATGCTTCATAATATGACGCACCCAGGAATTAAAGCATCTACCACACTTCTACAAAAAAGATATGTATGGCCATCACTCAAGGCAGATGTCAAACTCTGGACAAGATGCTGCATAGCCTGCCAGCGCTCCAAGGTTACCAGACATACCAACAGTGCAATTAATACATATGATCCAGTGGAACGACGCTTCTTTCACATACATGCGGATATTGTTGGCCCCCTTCCACCATCTGAAGGATATACATATATCCTTACAATCATCGATCGATTTTCAAGTTGGCCAGAGGCTATACCATTAAAGGACATAACAGCAGAATCAGTAGCTCATGCCATCCTATACTTTTGGATAGCTAGATTTGGTGTACCAGCCGTCATGACAACTGACCGTGGCAAGCAGTTTGACTCCTCGTTATTCAGTAATCTGATGAAAATACTGGGCATACACCACATTAAAACGACAGCTTACCATCCTGCAGCAAATGGGAAAATAGAACGTTGGCACTGCCAGCTCAAAGGCGCACTTCGGACTCAGTTAACCAACAGCTGGTTACCCCAACTTCCAACAGTCCTGCTAGGCCTCAGATCACTCATCATACCTCACCTAAATTCCTCCTCAGCTGCAGTCATTTATGGAGAGCCTATTCGCCTACCAGCAGACTTCTTTGAAGAATCACCACCGACAGACATTCCTGCTTTCGTCCTCAAGCTCAAACAGCATGTTCAATCTTTACGCCCAGTCCAACCAAAACATCATGCTGTTAAAAGAACATTTATACATCCTGAACTGTTGCGTTCTTCTCACGTGTTCATCCGGCATGACTCTCATCGTAAACCCTTGCAGCCTATCTACGATGGACCATTCCGTGTAATATCTTACTCCGACAAACACTTTGTGGTTATTACCAACCATGGTGAAGAGACTATTTGTATTTATAGACTTAAACCAGCATTTCTACTAAATAGTGAATACACTGGCACAGCTACCACAACTTGTGCCAGTAGCCAACAGTAGATTCATAGGGACATCTGCATCCCACAGACTCAACTGAAAGAGTCCTACACCCGTTCTGGAAGAACTGTTCGATTCCCATCACGATATCTCTCCGTTGGCACTGGGGAGGGAGTATGTGGGGGAGACATCTAGCGGGAATAACTTTTACTTGTATATGTTTTATCTCTGACGAAAAGAGAACCTTTACTTGTATATATTTTATCTCTGACTTTGTTTTTTTTAATTATTGTTGGTCTCCTAGTCAGAATCCCTCACTAGTTCTTCTTATAAAAAGTGTATGTGCCAAACAAATGTGAGTACGACATCATTAAAACCACAGTATCACTAAAAACGCAATCACAAAATAACCAAACGTACAAAACCAGACCAATTTTTTGCAAGCTACATGGATATAAATTGATGCGTTTAGCGCACCAAAATATTCGTACAAATTGCAAAGGCGTGTTTTGCGACTTTTACATCGAGCTTCGAGAAAACTATCAAGGTACGTTACAGTTTCGGCAAGTCGAGTTGGTACCGACAAAGGGAGAAAGTCACAGCTTAAATTGCCAACCAAGCTTGCAGTTTGGACGTCGGTAAAATTTTTTGGTGCGAAAAAAGCCCCAAATACTTGTTCGTGCATTGCTGCACATTCTATAAACATCGATTCGGTAATCACAAGGTTTGCTAAACAAAATAGACGAGTTGATTTTGTTATATAAATAATAGTTTTTATATAACAGGTATGAATTTGTAAATATGTACATTTGTAACAGAACATAATAATTGCAATAAAGATATTTTCAGTAATGAATGAAAAAAAAACCCAACTGTTTTTCAGTTAAAATTCGTTAAGTTTTATTTGTCTGGTTATTGTGTTTTCGTTTTTGAGTTTACAAAAAAGAATGGTCCGGGGGGGGGGGGGGTTATGAACCCCCCTGCCCCCCCCCTGAATCAGCAACTGCTGGACTTTTAAAAGAAATAATTTACAACGGAAGAAAATGCGTCAATACTGTGTGAAGATCGAGACCCTCCAGTTGAATAAACGTGGTCCGAAATAGGCCAATTCGAGCGAAGAAGAAGGGGAAGAAGAAGAAGAAAACTGGACGAGACATTGCTAATGCAATAACTCAAAAATTAGGGTAGCATAAAATACCTTTAAAAGATTGCAGGGGGCAGGGATATGGCAAACCTGCAGAAAACCAAGGTGGCTATCAAAGCTAGTGGCTGAGTTATACCAAGACCAACTACAATACTCAGACCTTAATGTAGAAAAAACATGGCGGCGATGGTTGCCCTACCAATAGCTAAGATCATGCCATAGAGCTTGTCACAGTTCGTGTAAATTATTATTTTTACTTGCCTAAGAGCATGAAAGATATCACAAGACGAGACTAGGTACCGAAGAAATATGCATAAATAATTTAGACTTACCTGAATTAATTTATCTATATACTGCTGGCCTCGAATTGTAGGTTTCTTCGTCTTCACCCAAGGGGCAGCTACAATAGTCTCACTGTTTCTGTGGTTGAATAAGAAGCCTTTTGGCGAGTTATCACGATTTGTATTTAAGTTCAATAATTATAGATTAATATTTTAGCATAAAATCAAACAGATTCTGAAGTAGGAGAGAAGAAAGTACCCGGTTACTGAAGTGCTGTCCCAGCACATGCAGAGTATTTGTGTACACAATCGGAATGAGAATAGTTGCCTGAAATAATCGATCCAACGCTATAGAGATACGATTCAATTAAGACCTCTCGTGGAATTGTCTAAAATTTCGGGTAAAACATCACACTGAATTAGTTGATTGAAATATGCAAAGAAGTCGTCGTGTGGATATCTGAACATAATTATGGAGATTACCACACACAAATGACACGATACCGGTAATATGTTACCATCTAAACTATTAAACATTCGCTGTTACCGTTTGGAATAGTTGTACGCTGGAAATAGTTGATTTAGTAAAGTAATGTAGGTAGGAAAGCACCTTCTCCCTCTTACGAAATTATCGCGGCACACCATCTCGCAATATAAGTACATAATTGGCAAGTTACCCACAGCACTTTATTACACACATCATAATTAAAAATAACTTGCAAGCTGTAAGAATCACAAAAGTATGAATAATGATGGAACACAATGAGTTCACAGTTTGGCACAGGGAAAACTTCTTCCTTAACCAATAAAAAAGTTCATTGTATTATTTGGCGTGTATACAAGGCAGTGCAGATCATCTGCCAGACTGGTAAGGATTTACGGAGACACATGTTGCTAAGCGTTCAAAGTTCAACGTCAACAGTTTGGTCTAGCTGTAGATGCTCATCGCGTTTTCCCTTTACGTACTTAAGTTCGACACTTCTGAACTGTACTAAGCTATTTTTATATTGTCACTAACTAGCAAATCATTGCGGTGTATATTCTTGAGACACTTCTATTAATGCTTTAGTCTTAGGTACTTCAACATCTGCAGTAAGAGACACAATGCCATCGGTCGACTGAACAATCATCACACAAACGAACTAGTCCATAATAAGCGTATTATCACATATTTACACACGATTGCAGTACATTAACGCGAACTGGACTTTACAAACATACTGAAGACACTAAAAATTACAGATGAGCGATAGTTTACCCCAACCTTCATCAAACGAAGCTAATCAAAGCTAATATTGTATCCCAGCAACGAATGTAAACAAACAATATGTCGGGCTTCAGCAAACGCCATTTTCACCCTTTCGATACCTGCATTAAGGTCTGAGTATTGTAGTTGGTCTTGGTTA
The DNA here is from genome assembly GCA_946902985.2 of Meconema thalassinum. Lineage (NCBI taxonomy): Eukaryota > Metazoa > Arthropoda > Insecta > Orthoptera > Tettigoniidae > Meconema > Meconema thalassinum. Next base: position 201,879,720 of record OX336395.1, read on the forward strand.
TACGGTATTAGTCCGAGCTCCCCTTTTGATCCGATTATAATCACCAGCGTCGACTTGATTAATATCGATACGGATATCGATGTATTTTCTTTTCCTCTTCAGAGATTTTTAACATGGGTATATTATAGGGTTAGGGGTCTATCTGTGATTAGCGTGGACAAAAGAGAAGCGACCCGGATATCCGGTGGTTACCATGGCAACAAGTGTTTGTCACCAAGGCCTCTGCCTTCTAGTTCAGTAGAATGTAGCTAAGAACATCTTACTTACTATTATTGGAAGTTATTACACCTATCGGGAAAAAAGTTTGATTCTTTTCAGTTGGTCAACACGATTGTACCCAAATGAGATGGGTTATTGCCTAATCATGAAAAAAAAAACCATGGGATTAATAAATACACTTGGATGAACAGTTTCGATCGTCAAGTGATCATCATCAGATCCATTACACTTAGGCTATAAAATCTATGTTTGAAAGTATGGGTGGAAATATTTACAATATACAGTATATATACACTTATTTAGTTGCAGTATTAGTTAAGGTACTGCAACTCGTCAATATTTGTTAGTTATAGTCTATGAGATGTTTTGTTAAGATACCGTACTGGAAGTGGTGATTGACCTCCGGAATTTGCTTGTTGTAAATGGACAATTCAGATTGTAGTGTCCAGGCTACTTATCTGGTTGAGTCTTGCGGGTGGTCCTGGTGAGAGCAGTTAACTTGGTCACTGTCTGCACTCGACTCACCTATCGGTCTCAAGATAGTACACGAATTCGTAGTGTTGGGCTAAAAGTCCCTAAAGTTACTAAAAGTCGTACAATATTTCGATTTTATTCTTCTAGCGTCACAGTGTGTCATTTAAAATTTAGAAAATCAGTGGTACCAACATAAAATTTTAGTGTCAACAACAACAACAAAAAAAAATCCCCAAAATGTTACTTAAAAACAATTTGTTTGAAAATGATATTTAGAGTGCACGAGTGATGTACACCTAGCCTATATGGTTAGGAAGGCAACAATGCTCTCAAAAAGGGCCATTGCTATGAATTACATCATATGTTGTCTCTTAATAAAAAATAAAAAAATACACCAAGACCCGATTAACTGAACACCCGGATTCACCGAATTGAAAATTAAAAAAAAAAAAAGTTATCATCATATATATTATTTCAGTAGTATAAATCCCTCTTGCGGCGCTCACGAACAACCGATCGTGAAAAATGAGCATTCAAATGAAAGAGAATAGACATTACCAGGGACGAATTGCACTCTAATTTCATAAATATCTATAATTTCTTTAGAAAACGACTTAAAGAAACTGTACGAAGTGTGCGATATGCAGTTACTTTTGCTGTAGGAAAATTCGCTCCATAATTGCGGTTCACTTCACATTTTAGCCGCTGTGACGCCTGTTTCATGTCATTTTAACATTCTGAGGTCTTTCCTTTATCATTTTGCATGGATTTCAGAAACAGTAAATCAAAAGGAATGAGTACTCAAATCGTATAATTTCATAAATATCGAATAACCGGTGAGTATTATGTTGATCCATTTTTCAGTGATTGCCTTCTTAAGTTAGGGAACGTAGAACTTGGAATTCGAACTGAAATGTAAAAATAGTGTTCTATAATCATTTGGTTGAAATAAAAGCATAGCAACCTTTCTCTCCTCAAGTCTCTCATTATAAACCTATTGGGGAAAGTGTGGTTTATGAACATGCGAGATTTCTAGCACGGGTCCGCTAGTATATATTATTTCAGTAGTATAGATCCCTCCTGCGGCGCTCACAAGCGACCGATCGTGACAATTGAGCATTCAAATGAAAGAGAATATACATTAACAGTGACGCATTGCACTCTAATTTCATAAATATTTATAATTTCTTTAAAAAAATACTTTAAAAAAACTCGTACGAAGTGTGCGATTTGCAGATACTGTTGCTGCAGGAAGATACGCTCCATAATTGCTGTCCACTTCACTTTTTGGCCGCTGTGACGCCTGTTTCATTTCATTTCAACATTCTGAGGTCTATCCTTTATCATTTTGCATGATTTCCGAAACAGTAATTTCATAAATATCTGTAATTTCTTTAAAAAATGACATTTAGAAAAATGTACGAAGTGTGCGATTTGCAGATACTGTTGCTATAGGAAAATAAGTCTCTCATTATAATCCTGGGGAAAGTGTGGTTTATGAACACGCGAGATTTCTCACACAGGTCGTCTAGTTATACTTAAATTTAAATGTAGGTATATGCTAAAATATACTGTTATGCTCAAAATATGCAATACATCCAACAAACCCACACAATATGCAATTATTGCATTTGCACATATGCATTTTCAAAAAATCCGATCCCTAATAATAATAGTAGGCCTAATACTAATCCTCCAGTCTCGAACGATGCAAGTTTTTAAATGGGAGCTGCCATTGAGTACGCTAATGTCAGTGCGACCCCAATCTGAAAAGCAATTACCACCGCGATACGAGGTTCTAATGTGGGCATTAAGAATCAGCCATTAGCTACTTTTAATCTGATGTGAGTGTTGTTAATGACATCACCACTATGACACTGCCGCCGAGTTCCTGCAATAGAGACAGAGGAATGGCTCACTTACCCTGTCTGCTTTTTAGAGCGTTTGAATTCCGAGATAATGAAACAGACTAATTTCTTATTGCCAACCGAATGAGCTGATGGTAATTCGAGATTTGATTTCTTTCACAATGACTTCTCGTAAGACAATATGCAATATGCAGGATATAGCTTCTTCAGTAAAGTGTTTTACTAATGTTTCTAAGATTGCGGGTTCAATTTCTCGAGCTTATTTCGTGGTGCCGTGGTAACGCTCTCGCATGCTGACAGGCAAGTTTTTTGATGCTTGGTATAACACAGTATAATCAACAAACGAGTATTCCGACATTACATACTACAAAGGGCGTACTATATTGTTTTACACTTTATTTTTAGCCTACTTTCGATTTTTGCAAAAAATGAAAGTAGACTTATGAGATCTACACAGGGCCAAAAATTGTGTGTGTTTGTGTGTGAGTGTGTGTACTCTGAATGTCTGTCCCCCCCCTATCAATTCAAACACGGTGAAACCGAATTGAACGAAATTTGGTACAGAGGTAGCGCTAGCAAAGGGCACCTCAGTGTCATACTTTATATCACCGCCATCTTTACCAAAACTGAATGGCGGCCACTCAAACGTTCAAAACGTAAAATCAAATTACGGCTAAACTAATCATCCGATCTCTACCAAATTTGGTAACAACATACCTTTATATAGGGCGCGTCTTTCACCCAAACTACAAGGTCATCAGCCGTTCCATTTCAGGATGGTGGCCGTGTGAATTATCCAACCATTATAATCAATAGCTTAAGACCCACCAATTCCGATTATCGAGCCTTGGGTGGTTTAAGCTATCCTGAAGGTCGTGATCCGTTATTTATTATAATTTAATGTTATAATATTATACTTTTTTTAGCGTATGGCTTTTAGTGCCGGGAGTGTCCGAGGACATGTTCGGCTCGCCAGTTTTGTAGCCGCTTCGAGACGGACACCCAATGGGTAAGCTACAAGTACCGTTGGGGAGGAAAGTTGGAAGGGAAGGGCGAGGAGCTCGAAGGTAGTGGCTGTGGCCTATAGTTAGGGACCAACCCTGGCATTTGCCTGCAAGGAAGGTGGGAAACCACAGAAGACCATCTTCAAGGTTGCCGGCGGGGGGATTCGAACCTCCTCGCCTCCCGGATGTGAGCGACTGCCATTAGTCACGCCGTAACAACCACGGTTAACTCACCCGGTAATATTATACTGTATGAGTGGCTTAAAAGTGCTGAGCCGTCTCTGTCACACGACAAGATGGCAGCTGTCCTCATTTGCCTGTCTTATTTCAGTAGTTTTAGTATGTTGTATGTGATATACCCTACTGATACAATAATATAAACGCTGTATGAAATGATTTATAATGAAGATGTACTGCAGTGAAGAAATCGTTTATTTCAAGACATTATTTGCTAACAGGTTGTATCTAAGCCAGTTAATAGCCCTCATGTGTTAAGGACATAGTTGGCTCAGGGCTGGCGTGTTAGACTCAAGCGCGGCTGACTGGGGATCGACTACTACTATAGTTCACTTTTTTTTCGTGAATTCTTTTACAAATGATGTGCACGAGCTCTTTACACAGATACTGAATAAAATGCCATTTAGCTCAAAGGAGTGGCTAATCAGCGCCCCATACACGATCAAACAATTTGCGCAACAGGGACTGTTGTACAAACTGATTGATTGTGTATGGGGGAGTTTGACGTGTTGTGCAACTGTTTGAAGGCTGTGGCGTGAATTCAAAATCATTTGAAATAATTTGTGCAACACAGAGCGTTGTGCAACAGTTGTCAGCGTGTGTGGACGTGTTTGATAATGTTGCGCAAACATGCACGGTGAAGGTAGAGCTCTCGTACTGGTAACATCAAGGCATTAACTACTTCCAATAGAGAATTATGGAGGGATTTCAATCATGTACTGCTCGGGTCCAAGCTGCTTGAACCCGAAAGGAATGTGCATCGTGGAATATGAGAAGTGGTGGTGACGAGTGGTGAGGTTTCTCGGTCCTTGCTTAGTAACAGAAGCAAATACATTAGTCGGTGACTCACTCACTCATTCCCAACGCCACACTGGTTTCAGAAAAGACCCTATGTTAGCAGTATTGGAGGAGACGAGAATGTCAGGTAACACGTAGGGGTGTACACAGGCTTCTCAATTCTCGCCTGCTCCTTCCTTGCCTCTGCCCTTCATCCCGCAAGTTCACAGAGCTTAGACCCGAGCATATCAGTCTCTTCCGCAGCTGTGGCAAGTGAAAAGTGACGACTATAAGAATCGTAACTTGAAAAACGCTGGTTACGATGTGCTAGTGGAGAAATTGAAAGAAATTGACAAGGACGCTAACAGGGAAATAGTTCGTAAAAAGATCAATGGACTTAGAACAGATTAATGCCGGGAGTTGAAAAATGTAAAGACAGTAAGAAAACCGGCTCTGGAACTGATGACATATGTACCTTCCCTGTAATAAAGATCACCGTCCCTAGATATACCGTATGTTACATACTACAATTGGTAGTGCGTAGCCAAATTTGTCGGTTATATTTGGATAGAAACGCTCTATCAAGTTCTAACGTTCACTGCTAGGTGTCAGTGACAGTGGAACAGTACTTTAAATTGAACTTGTTGGGGAGCCTACTGGCGTTGAATTGAAATACCCCGATATGGCCATTGGCTGCAATTTCAATAAAATACCGGGTTCCAGGGAATGTTGTCCGCAGTGACTACATGCTGCATGTAGAACATTCCCTGACGCTGTGTAGTAGGCCTATGCTACATACTCAGGCCAATATTAAATCATTCTTCCTTTGTAGGAGCCCATACGTGTAAATAACGAAGACTCTCAAGCAGGACCATCTACCTCTACCTCTACATTGATAGGAAAGACGGCAAAGAAAAGGAAAATCGTCTATGATAAGGAAGAGGACAAGGACAAGAGGAACGAGCTATTCGATATGGCGTGCAATTATCTCCGCAACAACTGCGAAGCTGAAATTCTGGCAAAAGCCTGGACTCTCGATGTCATGAAATTGAATCAAGATCAACAATTTTGGCCCAAAAAGCTATAAATGAAATACTTATTGAAGGACAATTAGGCAATTTACACAGATATTCAGTTTCAATCAATCAAGGACATTCTCAACCCAGGTATACACCTTCGCCGTACTGTACACAATCTAGTCGAGCTTCATCAACCGGAAATTACAGTTACACGACCATGTCACCCGTAACCCAGCCTGTCATTGAACTTCCCACTAGTGAAGAAAGTGTGAGATACACTTCAGTATCAGACCTTCTTAACGATCGCCAGTATTATGAAGTATTGTGAAGTCTTATGAACAAAGCTAAATTCTAACATAAACTTTTAAAGCAATATCATTTTGAATAAAAATAATAGATTAATAGACATATTTAGCTGCATGTTTCCTTTGAGAACCTTGATGATCGCTCCGGATTTCTCCATTACAATTTTCCCAAGTGTTTGCGCTGAAATTGCAGTTTCAAACTTCAAGGCCTCAAAGGTAAGCCCAGATGACAGAAAACGTATGGTAGCAAACAGTTTTGTTTGGGTTATATAGGGTCTCTCATGGCAGTGGTTTCCTTTTCTATTGAAGGGGGGAACAAATCTAATAGTTCACAAAAGTTAGCTGGGCACATATGTAAATATTTCTGGTAGTCGAGCGGCGCAGACACGTAGTTCTTTTAGGAGATTTTCGTAGCTTAAATAATGTCTCTTTCTCAACCACTGCTTCATCCAGATGCCACGTCCCCTTCTCCGTTTATTGCGTTTACTAATTTTGTTACTATTTCCACCGGAAGCACCCGCAATTATAATAGCTACTCAAGCCGCTTCGGACATCTTCACATCACAGTACGATCGAACAACTAATGTTTGCGCAAATCTGTTGCAGGGTGTGTAGATTGTGCGTGCATGTTGTGTTGTACAACACTCGTGTTGTGCAACAGAAGTTTGCGCAAATTGTTTGATCGTGTATGGGGCGCTTACACTCGTTTATTAATAAAATCACAGCCCCAGCATCGCACATAAACAGAAGACATTAGGAAAAGGAGAATAGATACACGTTGTCATCAACCACAGCCTTCTCAATGCCTCTGTACGGTGCTGTCCTCTTGTGGGTTACGTGGGTAATATTGTTCCAAACATTCCGCTGTGTAAATACCTGGCCTCCTGAACTATGGCAATTTTGTAATTCCGGTAGTTCAACTATTAACGACGATCGCGCTCCGATTACCTTTAAACACTGCCAGTTGGATCGCCTCCCTCCTGGCTACTTTAAACTGCCTGCTCATTGAACACCCCAAGGCGTACAAGATAAAATAATTCATTGCTAGGTCGCAGCACCAACCTATTGTGATCGGCGCGGATTTTTAAAGGGGAAGATACCCGAAACGAAGGATTCTTAAGTTTGGAGGCGTAATATCGAGATTAACGGACGTGAATGCATTACAGTAAGTTAGTAGTTTTGTTATTCAATCATCATAAAGTATATACTATTGATTTTGACACTTGCTGGCTAATTACAGTGGAACTTGGATAATTCGAACCTTAAGGGACCAGTAAAAAAAATTCGAATTATCCAAAAATTCGAATTTAAAAAGTTTTTTTGAAAAGGTTGGAGAAAATATATTGTATTACGTTTACATAATGATTTACTTTCAACAAAGCAGATTAACAGACAACGGTACTTTATAAAGACTGTATCGTGAATAACCTCAAAAGTTTCAAATGAAAAATAAAACCAAAATGTACTATTCACCTATTTAACGACAGTATTAATCCAGCAATCTAGTTAAGTCTTAGAGAAATCTATTGTTTTTCAAAATAGTTTGAGATTTTTACCTGTTTCCTACAATTAAGTCTCTCAGCCATCACAAACGAATCTAACAAATTTAAGGAATGGAAAACAGAACTACTTACGTCATTTCTACTTTAAACAAACCGCGTAAGTTCTGTGATATGGTTTGTTGCTTGGTGCTGCACTCGGAACAGTTTTTTCGGGAATTGTCCCAACTGTTTGGCTTCCGATCGTCTTTTTACACTAAAAACTTCGAATTATCCAAAATATAATTCGAATTAACCACGATTTTTTAGCATTGATTGTATATAAAATGCTGGGGACCAAGAGAAAAATTCGAATTAAAGAAGATTTCGAATTATGGAAGTTCGAATTAGCCACTTTCCACTGTATCAATATAAAAGAAAACTAACAATACATGGTGGTAGAGGTGATTGTTTTAGTGATGAGGACAAGGAGTTATAAATATACCAATACATTTAGGAGAAAGTAGGCTATATGTTCTTTGCTGAACATCTTGTTTTCTACCCAAATGAAGTACATTACACATCAGTTGTTACGTCCACCTTCTCAACACAATCTCCTTGTAACTTTATGCACTTTTGCTATCGATGTATCAGTTTCTCCAGACCTTCCTGCAAACATTCTTTCGGAGTGCTTTGTACCCATGTCTTGATAGCTGTGTCCAGATCTGCAAAATCCACAAAACGGCGACCATGTAATGGATGCATAAGGGCAGTCCACCGCCAAAGAAATGTCGAACAGTGTCATCAGTTGGCAAGCGAATGGCGACAGTGTTCTGGGACATGAAGGGCATCATCCCCATCGACTGGATGGAATTGGGGGCTACGATTAAAAGTGCAGCATATGTAGAAACCCTTAAGCGCTTACGTCGTGCCATTCACACTAAGCGGCCAGGAAAATGGGCTAAAGGTGTGCTTCTGCAACATGACAATGCCCACCCTCACAATAGCCGAGAGACCACCGCTGCCGTTGATCAAATGGGATTCACGGTGCTGCCACATCCACCATACTCTCCAGACTTGGCAACAAGTGATTATCACCTGCGTGGTCGTCATTTTGTAGATCTGAGCACAGCTGTCAAGGCATGGGTACGCAGCACTTTGAAATAATGGTTTCGGGAAGGTCTGGAGAGACTGACACATCGATGGCAAAAGTGCATAAAACTACAAGGAGACTATGTGGAGAAGGTGGACGTAACAACTGATGTGTAATGTAATTCATTTGGGTAGAAAAAATGAGGTGGGCGAAAACAAATTATAAATCTCGAAAGTGGGCGATGGTCAGAAAAGGTTTCTGCTCTAGACCTTCCTGAAACCATTCTTTTGGAGTGCTGCGTACCCATGACTTGACAGCTGTGTCCAGATCTGCAAAATCCACAAAACGGCGACCATGCAATAGAAGCATAAGGACAGTTCACCGCCAAAGAAATGTCGAACAGTGCCATCAGTTGGCAAGTGAATGGTGACAGTGTTCTGGGACACAAATGGTATCATTCACATTGACTGGCTGGAATTGGGGGCTACGATTAAAAGTGCAGCATATATGGCAACCCTTAAGTGCTTACGTCGTGCCATTGAAAATAAGCGGCCAGGAAAATGGGCTAAAGGTGTGCTTCTGCAACATGACAATGCCCACCCCCACACTAGCCGAGAGACCACCACTGTCATTGATCAAATGGGATTCACGGTGCTGCCACATCCACCATACTCTCCTGACTTTGCACCAAGTGATTATCACCTGTTCGGGAACATGAAGATCCTTCGGTCAGTTATATTCTTTGTTTCCATGAGTCAGTTCTTGCATCTAGGAGGCGTTAGGATTCGCTATGTACGCGACGTTCGTACCCAAACATTACGTCATCACCTTGTAGCCTATCTAAGAATCTCAAATCTACTCAAGAGTCCATACTCTTTTATTACATGCTCCTTGGGGGGTTGAATGTTGCTCACGTACGTAGGATGAACCATAAAGTACCCAACACGTGACCCCTGGGTGGTGCTAAGCGTGCAACAGTATTCTGGTAGCCAGACTTATCTTCTTAAGAAGATCTCCTGGCTATAATGAAATGAAAAATGAAAATCCACTGCCTGCTTCCAGTCTCCGACCGGGTCAGGAATGGAATGAATGAAGCCCCCATCTAGCGGCGAGGATATGAACTGTGCCGGCTGCCGAGGCCTGACGCACTCCTCTGGGGCAATGATTAAATGAATGACAGATGAAATGAAATGATAGTGGAGAGTGTTGCTGGAATGAAATTTTGACAGGGAAAACCGGAGTACCCGGAGAAAAACCTGTCTGCCTCCGTTTTGTCCAGCACAGATCTCACATGGAGTGACCGGGATTTGAACCACGGACCCAGCGGTGAGAGGCCGGCGTGCTGCCGCCTAAGCCACGGAGGCTTACCCTGGCTATAATACTCATGGAATCAAATTTTCTCAAGGGCTCTTCTCAGAGCTACAAGACACGGAATATTGGACCTAGCCTTCGAATATGCCAGCTCAATATAGAGGGTGCAAGCAGATCAAAATGTGAAGTACTCTCCAAGATCTTGAGAGAAAATAATATTGATATCGCTGTTATCCAAGAAACTCATATTGACAGAATAGATGGTTTTAGAACAAGAGGAAAAATACCTGGATACGAAGTAATCGGTGCAACATATCATCATATATACGGCTGTGCAACGTATATTCGTAGCAACATAGAAAATGCCTGTCTAATAAGTGTTAACACCGACAATGAGATTCAGAATATCACCATAAAAGTTGAAGAGTTCACAGTCACAAACGTGTACAAGCCCCCTCTAGTCCAGTGGCCAACTGAAGTTATGCCTCCACTTCCTCATCCAGCCATCTATGTGGGTGATTTCAACAGCCATCACACGATGTGGAAATATAATATCAATGATCAGAATGGTATTGCACTTTTTGAATGGGCAGAAGAGAACAGCTTAAGCCTGGTTTTTGATGCAAAAGGGAAGGGTACATTCAGGTCTGCGGCATGGAACAGAGAATACCACCCAGATCTTGGCTTCTCAACACAAAATTTACAAAATCAACCTCTAAACATGTCCAGAACAGTCCTAGAAGACTTTCCGAACAGTCAACATCGCCCAGTCATATATGAAAATATAGGATGCCAGATCCCGATTATACGCTCCATCCCTAGGCCAAGATGTAACTTCCTGAAGGCAAACTGGAAATTGTCTTCTGAAGAGATGGATAAAGTAATCAGATGGGCTCCAGCTTCATCAGAGAATTATGACCGATTTGTTGGTGCCATAATCTCAACTGAAAAGAAGTGTATACCAAGGGGATACCGCAAAGAATATATTCCAGGATGGACCAATGAGTGTGAAGAACTTTATGAATCTTATGTGGCGGATGGTAATCCTGATTTAGCTCATGAACTTCTGCAGAATTTGAATGAAGCAAGAAGAGACAAATGGATAAAAGCAACAACGGAGTTGGATTTTAAGAAATCAAGCCGACAGTCCTGGAGCTTACTGAAGAAGTTGGGAGGAAGCAGTTTGCCAATTCGGGTAGATCAGCCAGTATCGCCAGATCAAATAGCCAACAGAATTGTCTCACTATCTAAAGCCCCACGAGACAAAAATCACACACGGACATTGAAGAAGGAGTCTAAGAACATTCGACATGTGACACCTGATGACACACAATTCTCTCAGATGTTCACGATGGAGGAGCTTGAAACAGCTCTCAAGGACCTAAAATCAGGCAAGGCACCTGGTTTTGATGGGATACATCCTGAGTTCCTAATTAGATGTGGGAAAGAGACTAGAAAATGGCTGACCAAGTTTTTCTTATCCATCCTTAAATCAGGGTGACTGCCAAAAGTCTTCAAAATCACCAAAGTTATAGCTGTCATGAAACCAAACAAACCTTCGGATAAAGTAGCAAGTTACCGTCCAATAGCTCTTCTCAGCTGCTGCTATAAACTCCTTGAGAGACTTCTACTGAACAGGATAGGCCCATGAATCTTGGAAACCATCCCGATGGAACAAGCAGATTTCAGACCGAACATGAGCCACACAGACCAGGTTCTAAGCCTAATTACGTACATTGAAGCCGGATTTCAGAAACAAGTTAATACATCCTTAGCTTTTATCGACTTCACTGCTGCTTACAATACAGTTTAGAAAGAAGGACTCCTGTACAAATTGATCAGAGTCATCCCCTGTCGAACTACACTGAGATTACTTAATAACATACCCTCAGACAGACACTTCCAAGAAGTACAGGGTAATCGTATAAGTAAACAACGGAAGCTCCATAATGGACTACCCCAAGGGTCGGTACTATCTCCCGTACTTTTCAACCTATATATTTCTGACGTACCTGAAACCAGTGCAAGGAAGTTTGGATATGCTGATGATTTAGCTCTGGCTGTTCAACACAAGGAGTTCAAAACTGCTGAAAACATTCTAACCGATGATCTCAATGAACTACATGCATATTTCACCAAATGGAGACTCGTACCATATTTTTCCAAAACCGAAGTCTGCAGTTTCCACTTAAACAACAGAACAGCGGACTATAAACTGGAAGTCCGAATGAACAACACAGTGCTCCCCTACCAGAGTCATCCAAAATATCTTGGAGTGACTCTGGATAGGACTCGATCCTTCAAGAAACATTTGGAAATTTCATCTCAAAAAGTAAGCACACGAAATAACCTCATCCAAAAACTTTGCAGCACTAGTTGGGGAATATCAGCAGATACGCTTCGAACTTCTGCGCTCAGTTTAGTATATTCTACGGCGGAATATTGTGCGCCGGTATGGATAAACAGCCCCCACGTAAAGAAGGTAGACACTCAGCTCAACATAGCCATGAGAACCATCTCCGGTTGTATAAGAACTACTACTCTACTGGCTCCCAACACTCAGCCACATAGCCCCTCCGGTATTAAGAAGACAAGATGCACTGAGGAAGGAATATTCTAAAATAATGAACAACCCTGCACTTCCAATCCATGACGACATTCCCACTCTGGCAATAAACCGGCTCCGGTCCAGGAATCCACTCCTGCGACTGGCTCAACAGCTTGCTGATAGTAATTTTAACATTGCAGCTAAATGGCATGAAACATGGACTAGAAATGCCCCACCCGAAGTTCGTGACCTCATTGATCCTGTAAAGAAAATCAAGGGATTTGAACAACCGCGACATAATGGAAGACCATTAATCGCATCCGTACAGGACATGGGGTTTGTGCGTACAACCTGCACAAATGGGGGAAGCGCCCAGAACCCTGCTGTGATTGTGGTTCATTGAATCAGACCATCAGGCACATTGTTGAAGACTGCAAAATAAATAAACATGCTCCTTGAGTAGAGCACTGAGACCCGACCGACTCAATATGCGCATGCGTTGCGTGTGGAGGCACTGAGCACATCATTTGCACTGTTCACAGTTCACACACGTATGTAGACTCAACTGTGCGCTGACACACCATTGCACATGCAAAATGTTCCGGCCGAAAAGGAACGCTGATTTATACTGCGGAATTCGCGAAGTCTCTTCTACATGGACGGCTGAATGGACACTTTCGCAGTCTTTAAAAATGAAGAATTACTGGGCAACAAGGAAGGCCGAAAAAAATGTTGAATCCGCGTAGTCTTAGAAACAAAATGATAATTATGATAATTGTCGTTTTAAAGGGCCTAACATCTGGGTTATCGGCCCCTAATGGTTTGGGTGGTAGTGAAAATGTAAATGAATTGGAACTAAAACTAACTACAAACTTACAAACTAATGTGGAGGAGGAAATGGAAAACAAAAATAAGAATAAAGGAATCAAAAGACAGGAGGAAAGGAAATGCCCTCAACCCTCGAATATTGAGGATTAAGGGACTTGGAGAACCAGGAAAGGCAGAAGAGAGGGACCGCCCCAAAGGCAATGGAAGAAGGAGAGAAACCGGACCCAGCTCAGGAAGTCCTCAGGGTCACCAACTTCCGAGCTCATCAGACGTGAACCCTTGAGGGTGTAGCACAATCCAGGGTGCACCATAAGTGGTGGGGCTACACACACCCTGCCTCCTCGATGGCCTTGAGCAGAAGGCAGGAGATACAATGAAAAGAAAACAAGAGGTCTGGCCACTCTAAGAATGAGGGATCAGGAAAGATGAGACAAGGGCCAATTAAGGCGGGAAAGTGAAAGACTCCCTAGGCCTTGGATACCCTAATACCGTCGGGGTCGGAAATGAACAAGAGTTGACCAAGGGAGGTCGACAGGAAAGATAACACAAATAAGTGGAAGCAATGCCGGACTCAGCTGGAGTCCCGTGGTCGCCAACCCACGTCCCACTGGACATAAGCCCCTGGGGGAGGAGGTGAAGAAACGGAAACACCATTTGTTTTGAAAGAGTAATATGGCACGTACCTCCCAGTCGGAGTTCAGCGCTTCCTTGGGCGGACTCTCGGTCATTGTTGACAAAACACTGGTACATCCCTTTGTCCATCCTGGTGACCGCACTGACGTGCAAGGTGTGGGGCGACAGGAGTCGAACTCGAGACCCCGCCAGCTCCGACACGTGGTCAGCGTTGTGAAGCCAATACACCGAGTCAATGGGCGAGCCCGCCACTGAACAGTTGAACGTCGCAGACTTGCCCGAGTTGACGACCTGCGGAAGAGAAGAGAATAATGATACAGTTATAGTAATAATAATAATAAACCAGACATAATCCTCATTGATATGAAAAAAGTGATTGACGTAGCAGTCCCTAAAATGAGATGCATCCAAAACCTACAGTCTGAAGATCAATAAATATAAGGGGCGATCAAAAGGTTTCCGTTTGAAGGCTACCGGAAGGTCTGTAGCGAGTGGATACCTCGGGCGTTGAATGCCGAACAAAAAGCAAACCGGATGGCTGTTTGCCTGCAGCACTTGATGCATTTCATTGTTGAAGGCGACACGTTCCTGGAGAGCATTGTTGCAAGCGACGAAAGTTGGTGCCACCACTGGGAACCGAAATAGAAAGCGTCGACGATGCAGTGATGTCTCTCATCGTCTCCTTATCCCAAGAAGTTCAAGAGCCAACCATTCGCTGGAAAAGTAATGCTCAGTATGCCTTTCTTAGGAGGAGAAGTAAAGCCGTCGGTCCCATGTCATAGATTTATGGCATGAAATAGTACCTTCCACTGACTGCAATTGTGTGAAGTTAAATTTGTAGGTTAGATTTGATTAACGCTGTATGAGTTCCAACGTTCGCCGCCAGGTGCTGACTGTGATGGCATCTAGTAGCCAAGTCCGCAAGCTAGGTGTCGTGTTGGTAGAAAAAGTAGGAACTACTTGAAATTATCGTCTGCAGTCCTTACTTGAATTAAAACAGATAACACACACTAATACAGCCATCACAATTAACACCGGTTATCAGACAGATTCTACACACACCCAAAGTACACGGGGCTACATGACCAACCAAAAGGTGATGCTTACCCTATTCTTCGATTACCGGGGCCTATTGCTTATTGATTTAAAGGGACTTAGTGTCTCCACATCTGGGGAATGGTATTGCGCAACACTGGAGAAATTACGGCGTGCAATTAAGGTGAAACATCCAGGAAAACTGCGACAAGGGGTGCTGCTGCTTCATGATAACGCACGTCCCCAAACCACAAAGGTCGTAACGCAGAAGGTACACCAACTGAAGTGGGAGACACTCGAGTAATCACCCTATAGACCGGATCTCTTCCCATGCGATTATGACGCCTTCGGTCCTTTAAAAAGCCTTGAAGGGTTGATGATTCCTGTTGGACGAGGATGTGCAGCAGGTGGTTGCGGACTTCTTCACGTAGCAGGACATGGTGTTTTACCACAAGGGGAATGAATGAATGAAGAGGAGTTATTTCATTCCCCCTCCCGGAAAACCGGGAAGGGGCGGGCACCCAGCTCAACGAGGAGCTCTTGTGCCAAAGAATAATGAAAAGGAGGAGAAAAGGAAAATATATTATTGAAAATATGCTAGGCATATGAATAGAAGGGGAGTTGAAGGAGAAAAGCTGGCGCAAAGGAAACCCGCGACCCCTAAGCCGCCCCCCCCCCCCCCCCGGACGAGGCCCCTAGCACAAGGGGATCTTCAACCAGGTGTGTTGGAGGGACGAGTGCCTCAATACTAGAGGTGATTTTGCCTGATCGGCTTACCGTCTGTACAGCCGTCAAACGAAAACTTTTCGATCACGCCTTACATACAGAGTGATTTTTGGGATACGGAACAAAAATGGTCTAATGAACGTAGGCCCGGAAATGCATGGTGTCCATGTCAGGGATCAGTCTTCCTTCCACGTTGCCTAACAGGCCTGAACTATCGGCGTTTCTTGCGGGTGACTTTGCCTCCCTTGCTGGAAGACGTACCTTTGATGATTCGCAGGGTTATGTGGCTGCTGCATAATGGTGCTCCAGCCCACTTCGTCGTAAACGTCCGGATGTATCTCAATTTTGGCTTCCCTCGTCGATGGATTGGACGAGGAGGTACAGTTGCATGGCCTGCTCGTTCACCAGATCTCAACCCGTGTGATTTCTGGTTATGGGGCCATCTCAAATGTATCGTGTATGCAGAGCCCATTCCAGATGTGGAGACACTGGAGCAGCCTATTCATGCTGCCTTTGACACTTTTCGGATGCAGCCTGGCCGATGTGAACGTGTAAGGCAGAACATGGTACGGTGCGTACACGCATGCGTGGAGGTACATGGAAACTATTTTAAACACATACTGTAACTAAGGCTGCATGATACATTGTGTATTAGACTGCCGTCTCTGTAACAAAGGATGATCGAATAAATGGTCCCTAACAAACAAACCATGCATTTCCGGACATACGTTCATTGGACATTTTCTGTTCCGTGGAAAAAATCACTCTGAATAGAATTAGCTGAGGGAATTGGAAAATTGTTAAGGTTAGAATACGTCCCATCATAATGTCGGCTATTGAAATTGTTCATTTGACCACTACACTACACCTTAAGGACCTGCAGATTGACAGCACTGCACCATTCTTGCAGAAAGCTATCACCCCTGGAAACGTAGCCTAATACTGTAGGCCTATATAGTGAGGAGATTTCTATCACAATGAAGAATGATTATGTAAAAAGATTTCCAGTACCTATTGCTGCACCTAAGTTCATTTCTTCATAAAAACAAAATTGTTTGAAAATTGCTTTACTTTTCAGTCGGTGAACAACATGAGTACACAAGAACCTCGTTTATCCGGATTAAGTGGGACTGGAAATGATCCAGATTATTGAAAATCCGGATAATCCGGAAGAAACTAAAAAACAAATACATGTTATATAATCTATTAACATAAGTTGTAATACCTTTCTTCAATTGTACAAAAAATATAAGAACACTTTTCTTACATTTACGACTTTGTTTTATACACTAAAATACAGTAAAGTGTGAGTTTTTTCTGTTTTACATTTGTATAGCGTTTGCGCGCAGCACGATCACGAAGACGTTTTACTAACATCAGTTCTCAATTCCAGGTGAATGCCGGGATGGTACCTTTGATAGACCGTGGCCGAATTACTTCCAATTCCTGTCCTTAACTGTCCTTGGCGTAAAATACATTCAAGAAGAGTCGACCCCGTAAGAGAAATACTGTACAGTAACAAGTAGTTCCGTGAAGAACTAAAGCCTATTTTCATACATCCTTCTTATTTTAATTGCCTCTAGCAACATACATAATTTCAGTTTGATTGCTGTAATAGATTCGTAGATATTGAGAACCAAATAAATATTTCGGTTGGTCGCCAAGTTGGATTTTTATATATGTAGGCCATAGAGATAAGTGCTATTTGATGACGATTTTTGCGTAGGTTCATTATTCAAACGTTCGCTTCGATCACGTGATTAATGGGCCTACACAAGAAATAAAAACTTAATTTTAAAATTGTGCACAGCTGCCATCTTGAGGTTATGTTAACAATTGAGATAAATTAGATGCCAGTGCATTACAATGTGTATAAACATTTACTGTACCAAATTTCACTGCGCCCAGATGGTTAAATCGTGAGAAATCTATTAATATGTTTTACATTCGCTTGGCCGCCATGTTCGTTTTGTATTTTACAGGTTTTTGGATGCCGGTGAAATATTTTGCACTGCCGCAATGTTGGATTGGTGAGACGTAACACAATTTGAAGGGCACGGTCGGGATCGGTCATAATAGTACTATAACCTTACCGAGTTTCATTGAAGTCGCTCCAGCCGTCTGGAAGTTATTAGGGGAACACACACCCAAATACACAAATGAAACATTTTATGAAAAAATAGGCTCATGAGATCACTTTTTGTCCGTGTGTGTGTGTGTGCGTGTGTGATTCGTCTGTGTCCCCCCTAATAACTTCTAAACGGCTGGAGCGATTTCAATGAAACTCGGTAAGATCATAGCACTATTCTGGCTGACCCCGACCGTACCCTCAAATTTTATTGTGTCACACCAATCCAACATGGCGGCAGTGCGAAATATTTCACCAGCATTCAATATCTCCAAAAATATTACCGATCATCATTATCATCATCATCATCTTCATTTTCCCTTTTCCAGTTGACACTGGGTGGGGGCAAATATGGTTCCTCTCCACTTTGTTCTGTCGTTCAACCATTACTCTTCAGACACAGTGTTCCAATCCAGGTTCCGTTTTCTAATACTATTCTCCACCGAGTCCATCCAACGCATTCTTGGTCTTCCTCGTCCTCTCTTCCCAGTCATGCGTCGTTCCAGTGCTCGTCTTGGTAGCCTTACTTCATTCATCCGTTTGCCATGTCCAAACCATCTCAATCTGTTTTGCTCCAGTTTGTCATTTAGTTTCTGTACTCGCAGTTCTTACCGTATATCTTCATTTCTCACTCTGTCCCGCCTCGTTTTCTGGACCATACTTCTCAGGAATCTCATCTCAGCTGCTTGTACTCTGCTCTCATCCCTCTTAGTCATTGTCCAAGTTTCTGCTGCATATGTCATTATAGGAACATAATATGCATTGTACATAACTTCTTTAGCCTTAATTGGAATATCCTTGTTCCATACTAGTCCCCGTACCTGTTGGTAGAAAGCACTCCCGAGTTGTATTCTTCTGCTAATTTCCAAATCTAGTCTTCCATCTTCAGTCAGTTCACTTCCCAAGTATTTGAAGTGTTTCACTACTTCCAATTCCTTATCTCCTACTTTGATTACTCCGTTTCCTTCTTTCTTATCTCTACTCATCACCACTGTTTTACTCTTCTCCACATTTATCTTCAATCCCCATTGCTCAATCTTTTCATTTATTACGTCTAACTGTTCTTGTACCTCCATCTCATCCTCGCCCCAGATCACAACGTCGTCTGCAAACAACATTACCTTCATCTTTACCGATATCACCCTGAAATTTTGTACGGTTATACAGGGCACTACTAGAAGTATACCTATGAGACGTTCAAAAACTTGGTAACTACAAAACCAACATGGCGGCCAAGCGAAGTTGATACTTTTAAATAGACTTTTCTCGCGATTTATCCACCCAACCGCAATGAAACTTGGTACAGCAAGTGTTTATACACATTGTAATTCTCTGACGTCTAACTTAGTTCAATTGTTTACATCACCTCAAAATGGCGGCTGTGCGAAGTATTTCACTGGCATTCTATATCTCCGAAACTATTACAGATATCACCCTGAAATTTTGTACGGTGATAAAGGGCACTGCTACAAGTTTATCTATGTAACATTCAAAATCTTTAAAACGAACATGGCGGCCAAGCGAATTTGAAACTTTTTAATAGACTTTTCTCGTGATTTAACCATCTGAGCGCAGTGAAATGTGGTACAGTAAATGATTATACATTTATTGTAATGCACTGGCTTCTAATTTAGTTCAATTGTTTACATAACCTCAAGATGGCGGCTATGCGAATTTTTAAAATTAAGCTTTTATTTCTTGTAATCATGCGATCGAAGTGAAACTTTGAATAATGAAGCTATGCAATACTTTTCCTTTAATGGTACATAACTCTTTGGCTTATACATATAACAATCCAAAATGGCGAGCATCCGAAATATATTGACGGTTCTCAATATCTACGAATCTTTTACAGCAATCAAACTGAATTCTTTAATGTTCACAGAGGTTACGGGCGTAAGTTCACCTATAGGACTTTCAGTAACCTGGTGACCACAAATCCAACATGGCGGGGACGCGAAGTATAAATATTTAAATGTACTTTTCTCGCAATTTAACCATCCGAGTGCAGTGAAACTTTGCACGTTAAATGCATATACAGTACAAATGTTAATCCACTTCCACGTTAAATACTTATACAAATGTTAATCCACTTCCATCTAATTTATTTCAATTGTTTTCATAACCAAAAGATGGCAGCTGTGCGAAATTTCAAAATCTCGTTTTTACTTTTTGTGTCCTAATCATGCGATTGAAGTCTGAATACCACACGGACACAATAATCTTCATGTAATAGTACGTAAATAAAAATCCAACCTGGCGACCATCTGAAATATGTAGACAGTTCTCAATATCTACGAATCTATCACAACAATACAATTGAATTTTTGTATGTTGATAGAAGCAATTTACATGAGTAGGATATATGAAAATAGGCTGTATAGTTCATCACGGAACTACTTGTTATTATTATTTACGAGCCGGATAAACCGATCTGGATTAATGAGGGCCAAATAAACCAGGCTCTTGTGTTACAATCGAAATGATTTTAAAATAAATAAATAAATTAGAATACAAACGAAGATATCCGTCGAACACTGTACCAATATCAAAGTCTGCGGACCACTTCATTGTCGATGCGAGCCCTATTAAAAGTACATGGTGGTGGAAAGTGGTATTCAAGTTTCACTCTATTATCAGGTAACAAGATTTTATGCCAGCAAATCCGAGTGCTGGCTTTCTAATTAACTCTGACAATTCTGGAGTCACCATAAGGGAGGGCAGGTAATCCCTAACGAGGTATTAGCGCAGAGCCCAACCACCCCAGATGTTATTGAGATAACAGCGTACTTCCTTTAAGTCTCTTATCAGGTCCACTCAGCTCGTGTTACTCTGTCTTAGCCACCACAGCTTAACAAGGAACTTCAACAACAAACTTTACCACCATTCATCATCATTGTATCTTGGTGTTGTTACTTCATTTGTGGACATTTTGGTCACCATCCTTTGAACTAACTTCTTCAGTGGATCGAAATGTTTACCTCCTGGATCAAATATCGCGGGTTTGATTACCCTACGAGTTGGTTGGCTCCTTGGACACCATCCTTTGAATTAACTTCTTCAGTGGATCGAAATGTTTACCTCCTGGATCAAATATCGCGGGTTTGATTACCCTACGAGTTGGTTGGCTCCTTAGTTTAGGGGCTGCGACAACGTGATCTTGTAGCCCCGTGGACTTTGGGTGTGTGTAGAATCTGTCTGATAACCGGTAATAATAATAATAATAATAATAATAATAATAATAATAATAATAATAATAATAATAATATCGAACACGTGAACTCAAAATGCGGAAAGCATATGGGAAAACCGCAAACATCTACAACAAAAAATGCATGAGCATTAACACTAAAATTCGACATTACGCGACGGTCATCAAACCCGAAACACTCAACGCCAATGAGACCTTAAACCTCAATTATAAAGGGAATCTTGAAAACATCAAGAAAGCTAAAAGGATAATCATCCGAAAAATTCTTGGCCCAAGACTTACAGATGAAGGATATCGTTTACAATCGCACAAGATCACAGAAAAATATTCAAATATTGAAACCGATTTCCGTAAACGACGCTTGAAATTTTATGGGCACATTATGAAGCTAGATGACAACCGATTAACAAAGAAAATATTGATGTACTCACAAAAATTAAAAACGACAACGGTTTGGATTAAACAAGTCCAAACTGATCTCAATAACGCCAACATCACACCCACAGATATCGAAGACCGCAAAACTTTCAGACATAAGATCTACACTTGGGAAGCTGCATCAGAAGATAAGCCCAGCAGACCTAGGGGAAACTGGACTGACGAACGTCGAGCTAAACATAGCGACATGATGAAAGAATTCTGGAAGAACAAGAAAAATAACAGCAACAGATCATAACTTGCTTTATGTGATCCTGTATGGGTCGAAACATACTAAATAAATAAATAATATTAATATCGTATGGCCTCGGGTGCCAGGTGCAAGCTTTGTTATTTGACACCCAGAGGGTAGCTTGCATGTCGAATTTCGTTGTTCCTTGAAGCGCTATGAAAGTTGAGGAGGTTAGATGTTAGATATCTAAGCTCCTTGAACACTATACCGCTTTCTAGAAGATAAACGAGGAACTTTGTATTGGAGGAAACTCCCGAGATTAATTTTGCCATTATGAACTCGGCCTATTGAATTCAAATGGGTTCTTTGACATGCCAGCAACGTATGACATGCGTATCGTATTTTTGCCGCCTTTCAAAAATCACTTACCACGTCCAGGGGCGAACCTGCAAGCTTGGGATTAGTAGACCGAAACAATAACCACTCACCCACCGTGGCAAGCTTCTGATAACCGGTGTTATTTGTGATGGCTGTATTATAGTGTGTTATCTGTGATTCAGGTAAAAGGACTGCAGACGATTAATTTTTTCAAGTAGTTCCTACTTTTGCTACCAAATGCTACCGTCCACGACACCTAGCTGCGGAAGCGGCTACTAAATGCCATCGCAGTCAACTACTGGTAGCGAACGTTGGAACTAATATAGCATTATCGAACTAACCTACAAATTTTAGCTTCCACAAGTGTAGTTAATGGAAGGTACTTTTTCATGCCATAAATCTATGACATGGGACCACCGGCTTTACTTCCCCTTCGAAGGAGGGATACTGAGGGATTTTTAACGCTCTTAAACAATCCGAAGACTTCAGCCGGGTTTGAACCCGTGATGTTGGGCATAGAAGCTCAGCGTGCTACCAACTACGCCACCGAAGCCGCTTTTACACTAAGAGGAAATCGGATATTTGAAAAGGATGGAAAATATCCACGGCACACCGTGTCATGAGAAAAAAAAGAAGAAGAAAAAAAACAACAACAATCAAGCAAACCTGAAGCGCTATTAACAATTTTGGCCTATCAAGCAGCTCCCACAGATAATCCATAGGTTGGCTTTGTGGGAAATAGATATTTAAATGTTGGACTTTCAATTTATTTAAATAGTAACTAGGCTATTAGATATATAATTGGAATAGGAAAATATATCTTAAGTCAATAGAATCAAATATTTGAGTAAACTGTACCGGTTTCGATTATATCATAACCAGTTAATTATCTTTACTTGGGGTCCCCGATTCTTGGATGTCACGGGTAATCTCGAGAACCACTGGATGGATTTTGATGCGGGTTTCAGCATTCTGTAAAGGATATCTCGAGGAAGGGTTCTGTAGAAAATAGTTTATTTATGATCAAAGGAAGCCAAGCATTAACGATTTCAGTGAAAGAGTCGAAAAAAAACAACAACCTGGCGTCCGTGCGCTTTTTAAGCTTATGCTGGGCAAACCGTTAAAAATATCTATATACTATGAGTGTAGGAATTGTTCAGCATGAGAAGTTATATAAAAAGTCTACGAGAGCATATCTCTATCTTCAATACATCGCCCACGATAACTGCATTTACGTTTTCATTTCTTCCAACAATCTCCATTCAATTACTGAGGCGACAGTTTACGAGCTTGCTAGGGGCGAGCCTATCACCCCAGTTACAGCCTAGGTAGCGGGCGAGCCTATTACCCCAGATACAGCCAGCAGCAAACTGTCGAGTCATGTTGAGTTAAGACTTCAGAGGAGAGTGGTTGTGTTTGGTGTTTCCCTGGAAGTGCAAGTCGGCTTTTCTTCAGTTCGCCAATGAACGTTTCGTTCCGCAGAATACACAGTCAAGTTAAGATTCCACGGAAGGGAGATGTGTGTTTCATGCACCTCGCCATTCTTAAATTACGTCTAACAAGAATTCGAAGCACATGCATCTCCCTGATAATATAATTAATAGTCTAGTCAGTGATTTTAACCCATCTTGCCGAGACGTAAAGCGGATATTGGTCGTAGTTCTTTGACATCGAAAAGAAAAGCGCTTAGTATGTAATGCAGTCATAACTGTTCCCGGGTGAAGCCGGGGCGGGTAGCTAGTTATATATATAATGCGTTTGGCCATCTAAGGAGCACGTAGAACCATTATTTAACATTGGTTTTCTTGTTCTTCTTATCTTCCCAAATCTTCCTCATCTTTTCGCTAAGTGCCTGTCTTCTTTCTTGTGTCCATGCAGCTTTGAGATTCAAATTCCGTCCCGTAGGGAACTTGGGTGGAAACTTAAATGAATTTACTTTCTGTCTGTATGCAGTCCGTGTTGCTGTTAGTGGGTCAATGCTGATTTCAGTGAGGAGGTCCTTTTGGGTGTCTGCTAGCCAGCGGCAGCGTACTTTCGTTTGTCGGGTTCCATTGACTATGAGGAAGATTTTCTTGGTCAGTCGGGAGTTGTCCATTCGAACTTTATGTCCTTAGAATTTCGTGCGTCGTTTTCATGCAAAGGTGAATCGTTCAGTCAGTGAATACAGTTCTTCTGAGCTTTCCCTCATCCAGATACCTTCCTGAAGCTTTAGTCCAAGTATTATTATTATTATTATTATTATTATTATTATTGGGGCATCTTTTTCATCAGCTTGGGTGCTTGAACAAGTTAGATAATTTGTATTTATTGTGGTTTCAGTAATACTATGTATAACTGTATTTGTTAGGGCCAAAGATATGTACTTGGGTGTGTGTGGAGTCTGTCTGATAACCTGTGTTATCAGACGTGCAGCTAATCAAAATATCTCCACGGGTCACCTTTAATTTACCTGTATTTGTGGTTGCACATGCGCACTAAGAGGTGCTGTCACAGACAATTGCGACTCCAACCGTTGTTCGCCAAACTGATTGGAGACTCGACAGACCCAACGGCCAGCATCTTCAGGTCCAACATGACGTATGTGAAGGACGTCCTGCGCAGGAGTGATGCGCAGTGATGGTGCGACGGGTCTTAGCTGCCCTGACAGTTCACGGAGCCATCTGCAACAAGAGACGAGAAATCGCTTAACTAAGGAGATCAGGCCATTCAGAATGGAGAGTCACTAAGCAAGGATTTAGTTCATGAAATACTATCCTATTTTCAGAGAGAGGTACAGTTATAGTAGTTGATTCATTTAGGGGGTTTGCGACATGGTTGTCCGTAGCCCCGTATACTTGGACCAAATTCATTGTTTCCAAAACCACCTTAGGTATTGTTTATGACCAGGATAGTTTCCCCGTATTCCTTGGACCTAACTCATTGTTGTCTAGACCACTTTAGGTATTGTTCATGACCAGGATAAATTCCCCGTATACTTGGACCTAACTCATTGCTTCCCGAATCACCTAAGGTATTGTTTAGGACCAGGATAGTTTCCCCGTATACTTGGACCTAACTCATTGTTTCCAAAACAACCTTAGGTATTGTTTAGGGCCAGGATAGTTTCCCCGTATACTTGGACCTAACTCATTGTTTCCAAAACCACCTTATGTATTGTTTAGGACTGGTATAGTCTCCCCATATAGTTAGACCTAACTCATTGTTTCCAAAACCACCTTAGGTATTATTTAGGCCCGGGATAGTTTCTCCGTATACTTGGACCTAACTCATTGTTTCCAAAACAACCTTAGATATTGTTTAGGGCCAGGATAGTTTCCCCGTATACTTGGACCTAACTCATTGTTTCCAAAACCACCTTATGTATTGTTTAGGACTGGTATAGTCTCCCCATATAGTTAGACCTAACTCATTGTTTCCAAAACAACCTTAGGTATTGTTTAGGACCAGGATAGTTTCCCCGTATACTTGGACCTAACTCATTGTTTCCAAAACAACCTTAGATATTGTTTAGGGCCAGGATAGTTTCCCCGTATACTTGGACCTAACTCATTGTTTCCAAAACCACCTTAGGTATTGATTATGACCAGGATAGTTTCCCCGTATACTTGGACCTAACTCATTGTTTCCAAAACCACCTTAGGTATTGTTCAAGACCAGGATTGTTTCCCCGTACACTTGGACGTAATTAATTGTTTCCAAAACCACCTTAGGTATTGTTCATGACCAGGATAGTTTCCCCATATACTTGTACCTAATTGTTTCCAAAACCACCTTAGGTATTGTTTATGACCAGGATAGTTTCCCCGTATACTTGGACCTAACTCATTATTTTCAAAACCACCTTAGATATTTTTATGACCAGCTTAGTTTCCCCGTATACATGGACCTAACTCATTGTTTCCAAAACCACCTTAGGTATTGTTCAAGATGAGGAAAGAACCTCTCATTGACAAAACCATAACCCTTCCTTTGTCTGCACTCTTGACTTGCCTATTGTCAGTCGTGCACTTCGTCACCTTAAGCTCGACGCCCCGAGGTGCTGTAAAATGTGCTGGGGCTTGCTTTACAGCCCCTAGTCGAGTGACAGGTGTGGAAGAGGCTGCAATAAAACACAGAGCTCACAGATAAAGAGAGTTTCCATGGCTTATACAGCAGCTATAACTTAAGGGGAATAGTACTCCAGTTGGCCGACATGGAAGAGTTTAAATAGAATTTCATAACAACAATTTTTTTTTGCTGCGAGTTATATTCGTATTATAGAGATGACGGGTTCATAGAGAAAAGACAGACAGTATACGACAACTACTTGGCCAGCTCATCGTCACCGAAAAGGAAAGGAAAACAAGTCCTATGAAAGCCTTGCCTCTTAAATACCTAATAGCGGAGAATATTACACTAACGCGATGTACTATGAAGCTTTAAGTACTGTACACAAAAACCTCGTTTATCCGGATTTCCGGTTTATCCAGATTGATTTATTAAATTTACTGCATTATTATTTTTTCATCACGAAAATATACGTGCCCTTTGAATAATACGGTACACTTAACCATCAACATTCATATAAGGAATAAGGTAGGGAGCGTTTCCAGGTTTCGATATTTATATCTCCCATTTGAAACATAAGTAACTTTCACACTATTTCAGTAAATAGAAATAAATACAATACGTGCGGTGCCGTATTGAGTTTGTGTGCCAAAAGGTTTTCTTTAAAATTCTTGGTATTGCCAAATAAAGGTTTGTGTAGAATAGTAGCTTAGGAAAAACGAGGAGCTCTAAAAGTGTACTGAAAAGATCACGGACAAAATGCGGAAAAGAAGGCTAAAATTCTATGGACACCTGGAAAGATTGGACGGGAACCGACTGAACAAAAAAAGATCTTCAAATGCATCATGGGATTAAAGGCCACCTCTAAGTGGGTAGAAGAGGTCAAGAGGGATGCAGCAGAAGTTGGAATTACTCCAGAGTTGATCCACAATAGAAGTGAGTTTAAAAGAAAGGTTGACAGTTTAAAACCATTTGAAGAGAAATCAATTACAAAGAGACCCGTGCGGATCATTTCAGAGGAGGAGGGAAAGATAAGGAGTGAAAGAATGAAGAGGTTCTGGGAAGAAAAGAGAAGGAAGGCCAAGAAGCCTTAATTTCTACGCGATCCATAGTTGGCAAATTCGAAAGAAGAAGAAGAAGAAGAAGAAGAAGAAGAAGAAGAAGAAGAAGTAGCGTATACAACAGTTTGTTTCCGGATTATCCGGATTTTACATCATCCGGATTACCTCTGGTCCCACCCAGTCCGGATAAACGAGGTTTTTGTGTACTTAGTAATATGAACATCTATAATCCATCCCCTGTAAGATATGCCGTCATTTGGCCATCACTGTCAGGCAAATTGCGTGCTTGCTCAGGAGGACTCCGTATGTTTAAGAGTTATACACAATTTTTCTGACAGTGGTGGCCAAATGGTGGCATATCTTACAGGGGAGTTTTCTCTTTTTTCTACGTGTCGGCGGGACCCGTGATCCGCGATGCCATTTCAAAAGCTTGTCAACACACCCACACATGAGCGACTGTTGCCGTAATGGTGTCTCAGCCTTGCCAATAGATGCAGGTACACAGCGCACCTGCACGGAATGCCAACGGGTATTACTAAAAAACGCCCCTCGTATTTAGTAGGTTACGATGTGAGCTCCGCCTGTGGCACGAATAGCAACTGTGACTCCTCACATGATTCGGCGGACCTGGACGGAGGTGGAGCTCACATCGAAACCTACTAAATGGGCAAACAAAACTTATGATTTTCTCTATCTTTTGGTGTAAAAATAATTTAATTATCTTTATTACAGCCTGAGCTATTACAAATCAAAATTAAGGCCACCTTTTTCGATGCCCCTGTATATTTAGCATAGGCCTACGAAAAGCCCCTTCATTATATATTATTTCAGTAGTACAGATCCCTTCTGCGGCACTCACAGGCGACCGATCGTGACAAATGAGCATTCAAATGAAAGAGAATAGACATTAGCAGTGACGAATTCCACTCTAATTCCATAAATATCAATAATTTCTTTAAAAAATGACTTCTAAAAATGTACGAAGTGTGCGATTTGCAGATACTGTTGATGTATAAAAATAAGCACCATAATTTCTGTCCACTTCACATTTTGGCCGCAGTGACGCCCGTTTCTTGTCATTTTAACATTGTGAGGTCTTTCCTTTATCATTTTGCATGAATTTCAGAAACAGTAAATCAAAAGAATGAGCACTCAAATCGTATAATTTCATAAATATTGAATAACCGGTGAGTGTTACAGCACACTCGGCACACAAATGACATTATCAGTGAAAAATTGCATTCTAATTTCTTAAATATCAATTTTTGTAAGAAGTGTTCGATTTGCAAAACTTATTGGGGAAGTGTGGTTTATGAACATGCGAGATTTCTCGCACGGGTACGCTAGCCTTTTTATAATTCCGAAAATATGTTGCTCATCCCTGGGCGTAAGGGTGGGTCATATCAAATATTCTTCAGATAAAGGTTTAGGTAACTTTTAGAGGACTGTTGGCCATTTTAAGGTGGGGGGTTAACCGAAACTGCATAGCTGGCTTTAAAAGTTCACAATATAAGACACAAATCGTTGAAACTTTGTACATGTCATTCTTCTCCAAAACCAAATTTCTGCAGCCAGAAGTTTTGTTTTGTCCAGTTTCCCTTATGTCCAGGTTTTGCATCCATACAGTAAGGCACTCCAAACAAAGCTCTTGAGAAATGACTTTCTAGTCCTCAAACTAAGGTGATTATTAAGGATCTATAAACATATCATGAAGCAATTTGAACGACGAGAACGAGAATAGGCCGGCAATTGTGGCTTCAAACTTGGTAGATGTTGAGAGTGGAAGTTTCAATTCCATCTGTCAGTTTGAACTTCACAACCATCCATCATGGCTCCAATGAAGAGTTTGGAGACAGCATCTCCAGAGTCTTTTGGAAAATTATATTTAAATACTAGTAGTATGGATGCGAGTCATGGGCGACCTCATAAACACTGGAAGAGCGCATTTGTGCATTTGAGAGGAAAGTGCTCAGAAAGATATATGGACCTATTTACAATAGGGAAGAAGGAAGATGGGTAAGGAGGGAAAAAGAGGACTTATACCATACCAACGATTTGGGAAACCTGATGTGGGTAGGGTCATCAGAAGAAGACGACTCCACTGGATGGGACACATCGTAAGAGCTGTGGAATCTATCCCTAACAGAGTGTTCAATACTCAGCTGTTTGGCAAACGTCCAAGAGGCTGTCCAAGGACGAGATGGAAGGATAGGGTGATGAGAACGTTGCAGCAGGTGGAACCAACATCAGTACTGGATGATGCAATGGATAGAGAAAAATGGAACGGCATTTGTAACAAATGCTTGAGATTGTGATCGGGATAATGCCTCCTGTGTGATTGATTAGGATAGTGTTTCGTAATATTGTATATTAAGTGTTTGTAATGTTTCTTTGTTTTCTGGCATGGGCCTTAATGGCCTGATATGCACAATAAATGATGATGATGATGATGATGATGATGATGAGTAGTAACAGCGGGTTCGCCCGGTGGATTCATTTATTCGTTTATATGGATAATTCCATAGGAGGACACATCTATGCAATCTTCAATGACTTTGCGAAAGCATTTAACGGAGTTGATAGATCCATTCTGATGAAGAAACTTCTCTATATTCTTCGAGAGGAAAATACTGAACTTCAGTTATTAGAGAACGATTTAGATGAAAAAAAAAATCACATGAAATTTATCAAGTTACAGAAAAAATCACAGATGCCATAAGGAAACGGCGGTTACAGTTTTACGGACACTTAGGCTATAGAGAATGGATAATACCAGGCTCACAAAGAAAATGCTCAACCTAGCTTTATCAATAAAAAAAAATACTGGCTGTAAGAAATCAGTGAGGACATAAATGAAATTGGCTGTCATGAAGAATGTCGATTATTCAGGTCCGTATTGACGTAACTATAACTTTGAAAGAATAACAGATTTTCCGCCTTCATTACTGTTTATTTCTAATTACTTACAGGGACATCTTCGTGTTTTGTACGAGCTTATACAAGGAAAGTTTTTCCTTTGTGAAGTTTTGTTGGACAGGCTGAGGAAGGGGGAGTATTAGCCCCCGAAACATGTCCCTGTAAGTAATTAGAAATAAACAGTATTGAAGGCGGAAAATCTATTATTATTTCAAGTTTCAATGTCATGAAGAAACCATTCAAGACAGAACAAAATTCAGAACTTTAACCCTTTCATTTTCAAGCTCTCATCTGATGGATGTGTGAAAACTGACAGCTATATTTACCAAGCTGTGCACACACCTTTTTTTAAAATGAGATGGAAGAGAGACCAATAACGATATTAAAATAAAATATTACAAGCATAGAGTGTATACATCACTTGTTATTACTGAAAATAAGTGATGTCTCTGAGCCATATGGTTTCAATGTTAAGAAAAAACAATGGAAAAAAATTAAATTTCAGATGTGAAATTTTTGGGGAAATTTAGGGAAATGGAGTTCACTTGTCAAGTGAAAGAAACTCTATATTATTTGATAGCATGGTACACTAAATGTCAAGATTCCAAAATTACAAACGAAAACTGAGAAAAAATACACGCAAGTTTGCCACCAACCATGACCTAAACAAGACACGAAACTCTGTGAGCATATGTTTCAGACTAAGAATTAATATAAATATAGATCGTCAAAGGTTCCTGTGGAATATAAATGTGATTTAAAATTGCCTTCTTCATATTCCATGAAAATTGCTGCTATCATGCATAAAAATAACGAAGTAATCAATAATAAAGGCCGGTAACAATGGATTGTTACCCTGACAGTTTTGGCACAGATAACGTAACGACAGATCGTTACCTTGAAAGTCAAAGGGTTAATTCACAAATAATTTTTTTTCGAGAAGCCCAGCCGACAAAATACAGGATGGACAGCACAGCGTAAAAGGGATCACAGCGAGAGAATGAATAGATATTGGGAAGGGAAGAAGAACAAGTGCAAATAAGTACAAATGAGCTCCTTAGTTGGGCACAAGGAATTTTAAAAAAAGGTGTTTCTTCATCTATCCAGCAGCTGACATACTTTATATTTAAATTCATTAAGGGGTCTCATACACCATCGGATGTCAAAATTTTAGTTTTCTTTTACATTTAAATGAAAGACAATACCTTTCTCAATATATCTGTTAAGTTTTATAGCTAAATTCAGCGTTTTGGCAGAGATATAGCGTATTACTTGAGACCATGCGCCTATCTGTCAATGGAGTGTTTAATATTCAAACCCGAAAGTTCTTTTTTTTGGTAGACAACAATATATTGTGAACTGTGTGATATTATTATTATTATTATTATTATTATTCTTATTATTATTAATAATATTAATATACTAATAATATCGTATGGCCTCGGGTGCCGGGTGCAAGCTTTGTAATATGACACCCAGAGGGTAGCTTGCATGTCGAATTTCGTTGTTCCTTGAATCACTATGAAAGTCAAGGAGGTTAGTTATCTAAGCTCCTTGAACACTATAGTGCTTTCTAGTAGAGAAATGAGGAACTTTGTGTTGGCGGAAACTCCCGAGATTAATTTTGCCATTATGAACACGGCCTACTGAATTCAAATGGGTTCTTTGACATGCCAACATCGTATGTCATGCGTGTCGTATTTTTGACGCCTTTCAAAAAAAACCACACTTACCACGGCCAGGAGCGAACCTGCAACCTTGGGGTTAGTAGACCGACACGCTATCCACTCACCCACCGTGGCAAGGAACTGTGTGATGAAACAGGATGAAACTCGGCAGATACATTCCAACCTATGATCCCTAGAAGATGATCCTCATTCATGAAATTATCTTGAAAAACAAGAAGTTCCGTGAAGAACTATACAGCCTACTTTTCATGCCAATGATTATTCTACAGAATATGAACCTATCTAGAATAATGACGAAATTAAGTTGATAATATCGAAAATTCCAATTAGTTCGAAATACTGTATACCTGGCTTAATGTATCCTAATAGAGCACTACAGTTGGCAGCCCTGATGACTGAATATATTCTTTGTTCCGTCTCTTAAGGTACAAAATTCGAAATTTGGTTGAAGTCCAATGAATAGCATGGACGTTACATGCAGTTAAACATTGGATCTAACACCTTGCGTAAAATCATGTTGGCAACAATGCCATGCATGTATTGGTCAGAAATAATCTGAAATAATATGATCTATTGTTGTGCCAATTTTGAATGAAATCCATTAGTTAGTATAGAAGTTACATGCATTTTAAAATTGGACCTATCAGCAGGCTTAGAATCATGTTGGCAGCACTGACGTATATTAGTTACTCCAAATTCGTCTAGAATGCCAGGTACTATACGTGTGCAAAGTTTAGAGCTATTGGCTTGCATACTTTCTGATATATTGATATTAGGGTAACAAAAATAGGGAAAGCACATATTAACAGTTGGCAGCACTGGTTGCTCCTTAGAATACGCATAGTCATATCTGTTATGGTACACATAGCATATACGAAATTTGGTTGAAATCCAAATGATAGTATGGAAGTTACATGTATTTAAAGTTGGACCTGTCAGCAGGCTTAGAATCATGTTGGTAGCACTGACGTATATGAGTTACTCCAAATTAATATAGAATGTCAGGGACTATACGTGTGCACAGTTTAAAGCTGTCGACTTGCATACTTTCTGATATATTGGTATTTGGATAAAATAAATTAGGAGCATTTATTAACAGTTGGCAGCCCTGGTAGGTCTGAAGAATACGCTCAGTCATATCTGGTTATGTACACATACAACATACGAAATTTGGTTGAATTCCAATTGATAGTATAGAAGTTATATGCATTTAAAAGTTGGACCTATCAGGAGGCTTATAATCATTTTGGCAACACTGCCATGTTTAGCCTCCTGGAAATTAAACTGAAATATTATGATCTGTACGTGTGCCAATTTTGAAATAGCTCCCATTCATACTTTCCAAGATATCCAACAATGAGCTCAAATTTCAATTGCGATTTTTTAGCAGTTGGTAGCACTGACATCATTTTCAAATATGGACGTGAGATATTCCGGTGCACATCTTTACTCATACTAAATTTGGTTTTGATTGCTGCAGCCGTTTAGGAGTTGATAGGGGGGGACACACACACAGCCAGCCAGCCAGCCAGACAGACAGACAGACAGACAGACAGACAGACAGACAGACAGACAGACAGACAGACATTTGCCCGATCTCATAAGTCTACTTTTTCCTCATTTTTGCAAAATGTGAAAAGTAGGCTAATAATTGAGATACACTTGGAAAATTAAGAAAAATAACTGTTCATTTTATGAAAGACAAATTTAATATTTTTAAAAAAGTATACTAAAGGGCGCCAGGAAATGTTCTCCGCAGCGCCTACGTGCAGCTTCGAAAGGTTTCGTCATCAGTTTAGTTGGCAGCACAGTGTCCTCGATAGGGTGAAGGCCACATGTGTGGGCTGTGAGCTGTCGAAATCGTCAGTGTGTATAGTTAGATTATTGGAAGAGCGCAACAGTATGTTATGAATGGCTGTGGTGAGTACAACGTTTACTGTTTGTTTGTTTAGATACAAGCGACAGCCATGCTGCCAACGTAAGTAGTGACGCTACCTCTCGCAGAAGCATGTAGGCACTGCGGAGAACATTCCCTGGCGCCCTGTATTTACAATGTAACATCCATAGTATTTATGCGTTTACTTTACATGAAAAAAAATCATTCCATTCAGACTGGTTTTTCTTGTTAAAATCATGTTTTTTGTGATTCACGGAGTTTAAAAAATCACGAATATGATTCTTTCAATAAATCACGAAATACTTTATATACTTTTCCTCTCTCTAAATTAGACGAATGCTCGACGTATTTACTATAAACATGTCAGTTTTCATAACTCTATGTTACATATTAGTGAAGCTATGATATGATTCCTAACCGTATGCGAAAATTCCCACTGAGTTCACATAAAGTCTCGAGCAATAGCCACTACCAAAGCCATATATGACATTTAAACTATCAAGAAGCTCTCTTTGGAAACTGCTATGACATTATTCGACGCGAAAATAACGCCCATTGCCACATATGGACTTGAAATCATATGGGAGAAATTATACCTGACGGACTTTAGGACGCTTGAAGCAGTCAAATCGCGCTTCCTGAAGGCTACCCTGGGGATATCAAAATATACAAAATCTGGATTAGCATATGAACTCGCCAGGGAGCCCTTCTTCATTGAGGACCTTCGGATGAATAGAGGTAATAATAATAATGTAATATAAATAATTCATGCTTTTGGGCTAATGCCGTGTGTATTTTGATTTGAACCATCTTTGCCAGTCTGTACGTTTCGGAGAAACCTTGCCTCCTTTTTCAATGGAAATAAACAATGTGGCCAAAGAAAGTTATCAATGAGATTACAAAAAATATAGATAAATTCCTCTGTTCGTCACCAGAGAGCAGCAGCCAGAAATTACTGTATGGACCATGGTAGAACGGCGGACAGAGTAGTAAGTAACGAGAAGGTAAAGGGGGCGGGGTGAAAATATAGAAACTCCTCGAAGAATGAGGATGTCCAAAAGAAAAGGGGGGGGGGAGGTGGGAGGGGTAAATGGATATAAGGAAACATAAACAAAAGGGAAGTGTATCGAACGATACCTAACGTCATACAGTCAACGGCGAAAAAACAGATGGAAACTCCTCCAGTAACGAACAAAGGATATCAAATCCAGGCTCTGAGCCATAGAGGGAAAATGTACAATTTTAAATAGGTGAAGAACAGAGAGACTGAGAGGAACTATCTCCCTAGATCCTTAATAACTGGTAGCCAAGTGTCACTTAGCTGATATCCAGTGTCTCTGTTAAAATTATTGGGATTTTTACGAATTTCAACTGCCTCCCTTATAATTCTAGACCAGTTGTGCTTAACAAGGGCAAGCGCATGAGCATCCTTGAAACATACATCGTGCCCTGAAGACAGGGCATGTTCATCTATAGCTGATTTGTCAGGTTGGTTTAGACGGATGTTCCTTTGATGCTTTTTGATGCGAGTTTCAATGGACCGTTTTGTTTGTCCAAAGTAGACTTTTCCGCAAGTACAAGGGACTTCATACACCCCCGGTTGTAGTATTGGGGACAATTTATCTTTGTTTAATGCTAAACGCTGACCAATTTTCGTCATAGTGCCGAAAACAGTTTTTATCTTGTGCTTGCGGAGAATCTTAGCAACGCGGTCAGTGGTGTTGTGAATATAAGGGAGGTAAGCAGTTCCTCTCACGTCGGTGCTCTGAGAAGGTTGTCTATCCCTCCTTCTGGGATGCAGGGACCTATATATAGTGGATTCATTATAGCCATTACCCTTAAACATGGTTTGTAAGGCATGTAACTCTTCCTGAAGAGTTGATGCCTCACAAATACGTTCCGCTCTTTTGGCTAGAGTTGTTATAATTCCTTGTTTTTGTGCTGGGTGGTGGTGGGAGTCCGCATGTAAATAACGGTTAGTGTGAGTTGGCTTACGGTAGACGCTATGCCCCATGGAGCCATCCGCCTTCCTCCTCGCAAGAACATCCAAAAAAGGTAAGCATCCACCCGACTCTAGCTCCATTGTGAAGTGGATTGAAGGATGCAGCTGATTTTGGTGGTTCAGAAAGTGGTTCAGTTTCTCAGAACCCTCCTCCCACACCACGAACGTATCATCCACATACCTCCACCAAATCACAGGTTTGAAAGACGCCGAAGATATAGCCTCCCCCTCAAAATGTTCCATGAAAAAAATTGCCACGACAGGCGAGAGTGGACTTCCCATGGCCACACCATCAGTCTGCTCGTAATATTTACCATCCCACAAGAAATAACTGGAACACAAGCAGTGGTGGAATAATCGGGCAATGCCCTCAGGAAACAAATCCTTGATGAGGGACATGACCGAGTCCTTCGGCACTCTGGTAAACAAGGACTCTACATCAAAACCTCACCAAAAATTGTCAACCATCGCCGTTCAACCAAATGCTATTTTGGTGAGTTTTGATGTAGAGTCCTTGTTTACCAGAGTGCCGGTGGACTTGGTCATGTCCCTCATCAAGGATTTGTTTCCTGAGGACATTGCCCGATTATTCCACCACTGCTTGTGTTCCAGTTATTTCTTGTGGGATGGTTAATATTACGAGCAGACTGATGGTGTGGCCATGGGAAGTCCACTCTCGCCTGTCGTGGCAAATTTTTTCATGGAACATTTTGAGGGGGAGGCTATATCTTCGGCGTCTTTCAAACCTGTGATTTGGTGGAGGTATGTGGATGATACGTTCGTGGTGTGGGAGGAGGGTTCTGAGAAACTGAACCACTTTCTGAACCACCTAAATCAGCTGCATCCTTCAATCCACTTCACAATGGCGCTAGAGTCGGGTGGATGCTTACTTTTTTGGATGTTCTTGCGAGGAGGAAGGCGGATGGCTCCATGGGGCATAGCGTCTACCGTAAGCCAACTCACACTAACCGTTATTTACATGCGGACGCCCACCACCACCCAGCACAAAAACAAGGAATTATAACAACTCTAGCCAAAAGAGCGGAACGTATTTGTGAGGCATGCCTTACAAACCATGTTTAAGGGTAATGGCTATAATGAATCCACTATATATAGGTCCCTGCATCCCAGAAGGAGGGATAGACAACCTTCTCAGAGCACCGACGTGAGAGGAACTGCTTACCTCCCTTATATTCACAACACCACTGACCGCGTTGCTAAGATTCTCCGCAAGCACAAGATAAAAACTGTTTTCGGCACTATGACGAAAATTGGTCAACGTTTAGCATTAAACAAAGATAAATTGTCCCCAATACTACAACCGGGGGTGTATGAAGTCCCTTGTACTTGCGGAAAAGTCTACTTTGGACAAACAAAACGGTCCATTGCAACTCGCATCAAAGAGCATCAAAGGAACATCCGTCTAAACCAACCTGACAAATCAGCTATAGCTGAACATGCCCTGTCTTCAGGGCACGATGTATGTTTCAAGGATGCTCATGCGCTTGCCCTTGTTAAGCACAACTGGTCTAGAATTATAAGGGAGGCAGTTGAAATTCGTAAAAATTCCAATAATTTTAACAGAGACACTGGGTATCAGCTACGTGACACTTGGCTACCAGTTATTAAGGATCTAGGGAGATAGTTCCTCTCAGTCTCTCTGTTCTTCACCTATTTAAAATTGTACATTTTCCCTCTATGGCTCAGAGCCTGGATTTGATATCCTTTGTTCGTCACTGGAGGAGTTTCCATCTGATTTTTCGCCGTTGACTGTATGACGTTAGGTATTGTTCCGATACACTTCCCTTTTGTTTATGTTTCCTTATATCCATTTACCCCTCCCACCTCCCCCCCCTTTCTTTTGGACATCCTCATTCTTCGAGGAGATTCTATATTTTCACCCCGCCCTCTTTATCTTCTCGTTACTTACTACTCTGTCTGCCGTTCTACCATGGTCCATACAGTAATTTCTGGCAGCTGTTCTCTGGTGACGAACAGAGGAATTAATCTATATTTTTTTGTAATCTCATTGATAACTTTCTTTGGCCACATTGTTTATTTCCATTGAAAAAGGAGGCAAGGTTTCTCCGAAACGTACAGACTGGCAAAGATGGTTCAAATCAAAATACACACGGCATTAGCCCAAAAGCATGAATTATTTATATAATAATCCGGGCCGTGAAAGCCTTAATATGCAAATAATAATGTTATTGGTTTTACGTCCTTTTTAACTACTCTGGCTTTTAGAGACGCCGGGGTGCCGGAATTTTGCCCCGAAGGGGATCTTTAACGTGCCAGTTAATCTACTGACACGGCTCCCTCGCATTTGCGCACCCTCAAATGCCAGCTGACTGCGCCAGGATACGAACCTGCAACCTTGGGCTCAGCAAGCGAGAACGTTACCGCTGAGCCACGCAGACAGCTAGATGAAGAGAGGGCTACCATCCACAGACGCCTGAAAAAAAAAACCTAATGCAGGAAAGTATACAGAAAAGGGACGAAATCTGGTTCGAGTTCTACACCACGAAGGCCATGATGACTACGACATGGATGAACACTAATCAAGACTTGCGACACTTTGTTAATTCGATGGCGGTACATGGGTTTCACCATAAACGGTGCAATACCGAATACTTTCATGGCCCTGATGAATCCTGCGTATGTAAATTATGCGGGGTGCAATGTAGTAGATACCATGTAATTTCTTGTGCAAATCGGGGATCATCCATTGTGATGTTTTGTGAATGACGGTTGGTTGGTTGGTTCTTTAGTTTTGGGGCTGCGACAACGCGGTCATGTAGCCCCGTGTACTTCGGGTGTGTGTAGAATCTGTCTGATAAACGATGTAAATTGTGATGACTGTATTAGTGTGTGTGTTATCTGCTTTTACTTCAAGTAAGGACTGTAGACTTTTGAAGTTTTCAAATAGTTCCTATTTTTGTCGCCAAACAACTACTAGTTCAGAACTTAGCTACCAGACGTCACCACAGTCGTCTCCTGGCAACGAACGTAGGAACCTAAGAGCGTTGTTTATATTCTTTACCTATACAATTTAGCTTCACGCAGGTGTAATTAGTGGAAGGTTCTTTTGTGAATGACAGTTTGTTATCATAAATATGCACAATTTGTGCGCTTTATCTTTAATAATAAAATTCTCACTGACGGTGTACGAGCGCCCTTAAGACGAATATTTGACTACGTTATGAATGATAAATCTGTTTGAAGATCCGTGCTATATCACTTGTTTGTTTCCCTGGCGGACAGCCAACTTGCCAAGACAAGGCGCACAACATTACAACACAAATGAATGTAACTGCTCTGCATCCCAAATGGTCTTAAGAGTGTCTTAATTGTGCTATAAGTTGAAAATAAACGCCACAGTTACAAACACTTTAATATATACGAGCAACTGAAGTTAAATTATTCCACTGGCCTCGAATACCGTACAGATAATTGTATGTAGATGTGATCAATTTTTTATCTTTACTAATGCAAGTTCCTGGGATTGTCTCAACTCCCCGTGAAACTTAAGGAGTAAGGTAAATATTTAGATCGTTGGCTTTTGAGGCCAGTGTCTAGTTTATTTTTTAGGATTTCAGGATGGAGCCACGTCGTGTGTCGGTGAAAAAAAAAGAAAATCCACAGCCTGCTTCCAGTCTCCGACCGGGTCAGGAATGGAATGAATGAAGCCCCTATCTAGCGGCGAGGATATGAACTGTGCCGGCTGCCGAGGCCTGACGCACTCCTCTGGGGCAATGATTAAATGAATGACAGATGAAATGAAATGATAGTGGAGAGTGTTGCTGGAATGAAATTATGACAGGGAAAACCGGAGTACCCGGAGAAAAACCTGTCTGCCTCCGTTTTGTCCAGCACAGATCTCACATGGAGTGACCGGGATTTGAACCATGGACCCAGCGGTGAGAGGCCGGCCGTGTGTCGGTGATTGAGTGTTATTTCCAATTTTTGTAGCCAAAGGTTGGTTATTAACTCCTGATTTTCCTCCTCATTAGTCTGACTGGCCGTGAACTTTGTGGGGTTTGAAGCCATTTTTCAGTGTTGCCTTAGTAAACAACAGTTTAGTGCTTTTCAGTCGGTCAACACGAATGTAGCCAAAAGAGCTGGGTTATGCCTAATCCTGAAATAAATTACATAACATTAATAAATACACTAGGATGACCAGTTTCGATCGTCAAGCGATCATCATCAGATCCATTACACTTAGGCTATGACATCTATGTTTGAAAATACAGGCGAAAATATTTACAATATGTACAATTATTTAGTTGCAGCATTGATAATGCAACTGTCGGTGTATGCTAATTGTAGTGTATATGATGATAGGTGAAATGCTAAAATGGTGATAGAAATCCGGAGTTTGTCTGTTTGAAGTGACTATATGGTTGTAAAAAGTCAACTATGGTTATGCTGTAATATTACAGACTACTACTTATCTGGTTGTCTTCCTCACTGGAGCTACGAACAGTTTCGTGTTCACTCTTACACCAGTTGTGGTCGACTGAAAAGGGATGTTATCTCAACGGAACTGGTTTTTCCCTTTCTCCCCCCCTGTTCCTATGTCCTGTCTGAAGTCAGTGCACTGTGTATTTGTGGGATGTTGCCAAATCTAAATAAGATGTATGTTATTGAATACAGGAAGGTCTACAACTATTAAAGACCGTGGAACAGTCCTCGCCACGCGTGGACTAGCCATTCATACTAAGCGCTGCCCGGTCTGTAAGGACGTCCCGGCACCTTTATTACTGCCGCGAATACGGGCCTTGGTTTATTGTAGAAAAAGTACATCGTACACCTGATTCAGATTGTACATATTGTAAATATTTTCACCTGTATTTTCAAACATAGATTTTATGGCCTTAGTGAATTGGATCTGATGATGATCGCTTGACAATCGAAACTGGTCATCCTAGTGTATTTATTAATCTCATGTAATTTATTTCAGGATTAGGGCATAACCCAGCTCTTTTGGGTACATTCGTGTTGACCGACTGAAAAGCACTAAAGTTTTGTTTCCTTATTAGTCTTATTATAATCCAGCTATCGGGGGATCAATCCAGCTCAACCCGATGCCGGCACCAAGCCCGAACAAATGGGGAGGGTGAATGGCTGGTTAGGAGTCTTGGTGGAGTCGCCGGTGCCGAGAAGGTGACTCTTACAAGTACTGGGAAATGCTCAAGTTGGTAGGATAGCCTACCTATGCAACCAGCAAATTCTACCCCTCATACAGAGGGGAGGGGTGAGGACGAAAACCTGGCGCATTAAAACGAGGTATCTCAGTTCTTGTCCTCGACCCTTCCTTCCAGAACTAAGTTTGCTATTCCTGGGTGTCTTTATAAGTGTCCTACCAACCTATCTCTTTGCAGTAGCCAGACATATTTTGTCCTCTCCCACTCGTCTTAATTCCTCTTCGTTTGTAACCCTACCCACCCATCTGATCATCATTCTTCTGTAACACCACATTTCAAATGCTTCTATTCGCCTCTTTTTTTTTGCTGCACCAACAGTCCAAGTTTCACTTACATAGAGCACCTCGCCACACCACGCTTTCCAAACTGACTTCCTAATTCCTTAATCGATATTTGATGTGAACTGATTTATTTTCTGTAGAAATGCTTTCCTTCCCTGAGCCAACCTAAATCTCCTACTTCCTTTAGCTACAATATTGGTTACATTTACTTAAAAACTAACATCATTCATTTTGAATCGAAAGGCTTAATAGTCAAGAGTCTTCCATAATGTTAAATGTTGTGCTACGCTAACGTTGCAATATCGTAGAATCGAAATAATAAAGCAGAAGAATGTTCACAAACCCCGAGAATGGGGAAGAAATCATTGTGTAGGGGGATTTTATTGTCGGATTTTTTAAGAGCGTTAAAAATCCTTCAGTATGCCTTCCTTCGGAGGGGAAGTAAAGCCGGCGGTCCCATGTCATAGATTTATGGCATGTTAAAGGTCCTTTCACAGACTAAACTTGTGTAAAGCAAAATTTGTTAGGTTAGATTTCGTCAGAACGCTCTATCAAAGTTCCAACGTTCACCACTAGGTATCATTGATACCTGGTGGCGAAAGTTGGAACTACTTGAAATTGAACGGAACTTGTAGCTCACCCTTTAGGGTATCCGCTGGAAGCAGCTACAGACTCAGGCGAGCCGAACATGTCCTCGGACACTCCCGGCACTAAAAGCCATACGATAAATAAAATAAATAAATAAAAAATTGTCTGAGGTGAGAATATTTAATGTAAAGCTATTTTATTTTGCACAGTGGTCCTATCTAATGTGCTTACGGGCCCTACTGAGTTTTTAAGCCAAAATGGTACGAAAATCGAAATTGAGATTTTTGCCCTAAAAGTACTTTTACATAAAATTAGCTTTTTCTCAAATCATTTTTTCTTGTATTCAAAATGATGTTTATTTTCGACCCTGGTGAAACTTAACATTATATGTCAAAAAATGCACTTAAATGAGGCTCATTATATTAGTCTACAAGTTTTTATTATGATACAGTTCCTCCCACCAATCAGAGCTCAAGAAACAGTTGTGTGACCAATTAGGTGAGGATAGCATCGCGTTTTACTGCGTTGCGAGTGTCATAGTGAGGTATTCCAGGAGGCGATGGTCAAATACAAGGTATTCTCTGTGTCCCATGCGCTCTGTTCAGTACATAAAACTGGTGAAATCTCGACAGATATTTATGAATATTTATGTTCGAACATAAAATAGTTATAATTATCGTTGAACATAAACAGTCGTATGCAACTCGCCTATAATGGTAGTTAAG
Source organism: Meconema thalassinum (assembly GCA_946902985.2). NCBI lineage: Eukaryota > Metazoa > Arthropoda > Insecta > Orthoptera > Tettigoniidae > Meconema > Meconema thalassinum. Next base: position 201,922,014 of record OX336395.1, read on the forward strand.
ACACTACACTACACTACACTACGCGCGTTTTATAAACCACTCGTGTCTTAATTATTGCCATTATAGGATCGTTGCATAATGTACTATAGTGCAACAGTTTATGCCTGATTGCCTTCAAACGTAGCATGCCTACAGTATCCTGAGAGATGCATAAAACTTTGTATCCATCTTGAAAAATAATTATATAGGACGCAGATATTTTGAGTAAAATATCGAAATTTGAGAGTTTCTAAAAATAAATGGTAAGGGTGATAGAAAATATTTTTTTAATAATGTCACTATTTCAAATTTTAAAATAAAAATACTAATTATTACATAGGCCTAATAACTATCACAAAAAAGGTTTAAAATTAAAAACTCTAAAACTGGTTCGCAAGGGATGTTTTGAAATCATGCAAATTATCATTTTTAAATGTGTTATACAGTAAATCTGAAACCGTGTTACCAAATTAAAAAATAATCTTAATGTTATACTGGCTTTTCACGGCCCGTGAATTAGAACTCAGCAATTATTCTAGGTTTGTGCCGTGTCTTGTGTGGGGTTTCGCCTAGGACACCAAGCTGGCTCATCAGCGGGCTCTTGGTGTTCCGCACCCTGACCCCCACAGGAGTAGCGAACTGTGCACTACCTCCCTTTTTATGAAGCGCGCGTGCGTCTCTTAACTGCGAGAGCTAACAGCTCAAGCAGCCTCTCACCTCCCTATAAAGGCTTCAAAAAAGATGGTATGTTGGCTTTCATGGCCCGTTAGCTACTCCTGTGGGGGTCCGGGCGGGGACACCAAGAGCCCGCTGATGAGCGAGCTTGGTGTCCTAGGCGAAACCCTACACAGGACACGTCACAAAAATAGAAAAATTGCTGAGTTTTAATTTACTGGCCGTGAAAGCCAATATAGCATATTCTAAATAAATCTTTTAGAAAACAGATTTATCTTTGGAATTGTGTATTGATGTCTTTTGTACGACCAATAGGGAGTGAGCTCTGTAGTGAAGGTGTACCGAGAATGGAGTACAGGCACATTAAGAGGCTCCCAGTGGAATGACAGTGGCGCCCCAGGGACCATTGAAGCCAGAGTGATGCTGGCGAACAGTAAAGGGCCATCGACGCTCCATCGTGGACCCGTTAATCTTCATAAAACACTGGAGTACATGAGTGATCGCCGTGGAGTGAATGTACGAGGACTGTTTTTCTTTTCAACCTCCGATGGACTGTATAAAAATAACAGATTGGCATACCAAACTGATTTTATTACTAAATGTTTGCTTGTTTTGTACTTATGTTTCTACATAATCGTCAAAACGATTGAAACATTTGTCGTATCGTTACACCAGCTTTCCAATGCCCTCTGCAAAGATTTCTGCCCCCACTGAAGTGGGTACGTCTGGGAAGTCTCCTGAAGATTTTCCGTTTTGGAGAGACGTTGCCGCACAACCATACCTGCAATTCTCGAAAAAGGTGGAAATCATTCACGACCGCGCTGTGCCAACGTTACGATAGACTTTCTCAAAGAATTTAAGTGGGAAGTTTTCGACCATCCGCCGTTTAGTCCATGCCAGCACAAAATGATTTCAACCTTTTTCGATAATTGCAGGTATGGTTGGGCGGCAACGCCTAGCCAGAAAGAAAAAAAACTTCAGGAGACTGTACAGACGTACCCACACAATGGCGGCTGAAGCCTTTGCAGAGGGAATTGGAAAGCTGGTGTAACCATACGACAAATGTTTCAATCGTTTTGACGATTATGTTGAGACATAAGTACAAAACAAGCAAACATTTAGTAATAAAATCAGTTTGGTATGTCAATCTGTTATTTTTATATAGCCTATCGGAGGTTGAAAAAAAAACCAGCCCTCGTAACAGCTTAGGCTTCAGAATATTGAACAAGTTTCAAGGACTCATAGACCGTCGTCTAGTGGGGTTTGAAATTTCCAAATTTTTTCACCAGATACGGTGTCCAGCATAGTTGTTGTTGTTGTTGTTTGAGTCTTCAGTATTTTGACTGGTTTGATGCAGCTTCTATACCTCCCTGTCCTGAGCTAATCGTTTCATCTCTACATAGCTACCAGAACCTACATCCGATGCAATCTGTTTAACATACTCTAACCTTGGTCTACCCCTACAGTTCTTGTCCTCAACCCTTCCTTCCATAACCATGCTTGCTATTCCTGGGTGTCGTAGTTAGTGTCCTACCAACCTATCTCTTCTCTTCATTAGCAGTCACCAGAAACATATCTCCTCTTCCACTCGTCTTAATACCTCTTAATTTGTTACCCATCTACCCATCTGATCTTCATCATTCTCCTGTAACACCACATTTCAAACGCTTCAATTATCCTCTTCTCTGCTGCTCCAACAGTGCAAGTTTCACTTCCATAGAGCGCCACGCTTCAGACGAAGGCTTTCAAAAATGACTTCCTACTATCTAAATCTATATCCGATGTCAACAGATTCCAGCATAGTAAGGTACCAGAACAAGTAATAATTATGTTATTGGTTTTACGCTCCTTTTACCAACTGTGGCTTTTAGAGACACCGAAGAGGCAGACTTTTGCCCTGAAGCGGATCTTCAACGTTCCAGTAAATTTACTGACACTGCTCCTTCGCATTTGCGCACCCTCAAATGCAAACTGACTGCGCCCGGTGCCAGAAGAAGAGCTCGCAACAGAATGGTGGCATTACATCATGATAAAGATACAGTAGCTTTAAAGCCATTTTACAGTGTTGCCTTATTGACAATTAATATTTTAGCTTCCAGTTGGTCGACACAAGAATATGTTAAAAATAACCTGAAATAAATTACATGTGATTAAGATTTATATACACCAGCGGACCTAAGTTTATAATGGGAGACCTAGCCCTTTGAGCGCCGCGTGCTATTACGGTTTGCCTACCGCTGAGCGCCAAGGCCAGTTTTCGTTTTTTGCAAGCTTTTGTTTGATCACTCATAGTTCAGCTGTTATTATAGGTAGAAACTTGAAATTTTCGTTATTTGTTTACTAATATGATGGCCTATACGAATAAAGCCTTACTCAGTTCATTTATGACCATTTGTAAACATTTGGCAGCCAGAACCCAAAAATATTAATTAAAAATAAAACAAAACCAAAGTTTAGCAATAAAATTTTGGTAGAACAAAAATATTTTTATGCATCGCGAACCAACTTATTGAATAGTACGACTTATTATGAAGCTATATTGAAAATTTCACTCATTTTGAACCTAAAATAAATCTGTAATAAAAATAATTAATTTACATATTCAAATGAGCCAAAAATACAACACAAGTCCTATTACATTCGTTTGGTTTATATGTCAATACTTACGGAATACAATACAAACTTCCTTTACATAACACTTACATAACATATTACAAATAATAATAATAATAACAATAATAATAATAATAATACTGATAATAATAATAATAATAATAATAATAATAATAATAATAACCAAAAATTCTTCTTCGATCATATTACGCATAGTGTTCTAACTAACAGGAGATCGGCTCATTTTCACAGCAATAAAAAAATGAAGAAGTAAAAGATCGAGAGCAACTAGACACAGAGCAGACAACGTGCACAGGGAGCTACTAGTGTTGATGCCGCGCCATGTAAAGCGCGCCAAAAAATATGCCTGCTGTTTGGACTGATATACTGAAACAATGGCATTAAAATTAAAAGAGGCTCTTTATTGCAAAAACAGTAAGTCTTTAACTAATTATATTGAGAAATTCTGAAATGAAATGACTGTTACTATTAATAATAAAAAATAAATACTGAACGTCCTTTTGAAAGGACGTTGGCATTTTTCAGATGAAAACCAAACGGGCTTTCAAAAGGACGTTGGCGCTTAGAGGGTAGGAGATAGATTGTTATTTTTGATGTGTAACATCTTTCCACTCGGTATCTGGATATGTTTGTGGCACTCGGTAGCTGAAAATTTTTGTGGGAGTGATTTTGGAAATGGGACGGAAGTGGATGGGACGGAAGTGCATGGGACGGAAACAATTAGCGCGCGCGGTGGCGGAGATCGGTACAACGACGTACTGTAAGCCATGTGACTATGTGGAATGTAAATCGCATACGGTTTACCTCAAGGTTTGGAGGCCCCATTAAAGAAATTCCTACAATAAATCATCATCAAGTTGTCGTTCTTTGGTGTGAAAATATTCATTATATCATATTTGCTGTAAACAATTACGATTTATTATATCTTCATACTTTTGCTGTATTCTTATTTAATGTAAGCACTCGATATTTCGAGTGCTATATCGCATCAACAAACACTCCAAACAACATAGGAATTTAGTATATTAACACCGATTACTAACAATAATTGATACTTCGTTGGTCCAAACGTATCACTGGGAGACACACATTTAATATACCTATTGCACACCTAATTTTTATCGCGCCTATACTTGGCAGTGCACTATATCGGCAAAAAGGGGCCATTTTCAATAACATCGCTGGCATGGGTTCACTAACTGGCCGGTATAAAGTAGGCAGTGGATTGCTCCCGCATACTGTAGTTCAACTAGTTGAAGGCAGATGTCACTACTGCAGATCCATTGGAGAACTTTGTTTTAATTAAATATATATTTTCGATTGCTAAATGCACAATATAACGCTCAATTGTATAACGGCTCAGTACTCAAAAAACAATAAATATTAAAAAAATTCAAGCAAAAAAAAAAATACAACGCTGTTGGGATTAGAACCTCAGCCGACCGATTGAGAGACCAACGCTGTAACCACAGTCCTAATTATGTCCTCACAAAATGAATGTTATCAATCGTTTAAGATACAACGTCTTAGCAAATAACAACTATGATTTATTACGGTCAGGATTTGGCACTGGAGTTATACAAGTAGTTATTTCAATGACCAACAGAGTTCATAGTTAACAAGGGAATTGCACTCCCGGCACACACATAGTAGGATAACATGTCACATTTCACACATCATATCCGACTACTGTAAGGCTCGTTTTTTTTTTATTTCAGCCAAATGATTATAGAACACTATTTACATTTCAGTTAGAATTCCAAGTTCTACGTTCCCTTACTTAAGAAGGCGATCACTGAAAATTGGATCATCATTCGATGTCATGTTTTTGGCAAATGGCTACTGTGAATAGAAAAATGGTAAAGGAAAGACCCCATAATGTTTAAATGGCATGAAACAGACGTCACAGTGGCCAAAATGTGAGTGGACAGCAATTATGGAGCGTATTTTCCTACAGCAACAGTATCTGCAAATCGCACACTTCGTACATATTTCTTAAGGTCATTTTGTAAAGAAACTATAGATATTTATGAAATTAAGAGTGCAATTCGTCACTGCTAATATCTATTATGTTCTTAATAGGTGCTGTTTGTAACTGAGCGTTCTATCAAGTGTGACCCCTAGGTATTTCGGGTTTCTGTTGTGCTTGAGTAGCCTTCCTTCAAAGTAGACCTTGAGCTCTTTGTTGGCCAATTTACTGTTTAGGTGAAACTCGGAATAACATCCTCCAGAAGCTATGTAGAACGTCATGGGGCTCCTCTGCATCAACACTTCGTACTTCAGCTCTGGGATTGGTCTACCCTGTTGCGGAATACTGCTCCCCAGCTTGGATGAATAGCACTCACACAAGACTTGTTGACACTCAGCTCAACCATACCATGCGTCTTATAACTGGTACAATCAGACCTACACCTACTTTTTGGCTACCCATACTTAGCCACATACCACCTCCATCTCTGCGACGGGAGAGTGCTCTTGTCCGTGAATACAAACATCTACAGAAAAATCCTAACCTCCCTGTTCATGCAGACATCCCAACCATCGGTAAAGAAGGCTTCGTTCTCGCAATCCACCTTTAGAAACTGGAAGGATGCTAGTTAACAACGGCTTTAATATCAATGACTGCTGGAGACACACATGGCAGAGTAATACTACTACAGAACAACTGAAGATGCCATGTATATCGACCAAACCACCTGGTTTTGATTTACCACGCAAGATCTGGTCGGTTCTTAACCGCATAAGAACCAACACTGGCAGGTGTGCCGATTCTTTGTTCAAGTGGAAGAAAATAGCTTCTCCATGTTGTGACTGTGGTGCTGAAAAGCAGACTGTTCAGCATGTAATTTCAGAATGTCCTCTGAGAGCTTTTCCTGGCGATCCAACAGAGTTCCTGGTGATGACGGAGGGATCAATAGACTATATTCGTGGCCTGGACATTAATTTGTAATTTGTTATCATTGTAAATAGTATTTTTTTAGTGATGTTTGTAGCCATACGCTAAATAAAATAAATAAATAAATAAATCTATTATGTTTCATTTAAATGCTCATTTGTCACGATCGGTCGCTTGTGAGCACCGCAGGAGGGATCTATACTACTGAAACAATATATATGGTTTTTACAGACCATTGAAGAAGGAAACTAAGCGATCACATATTTAGCTCGTCAAGCGAGCATCATTAGATCCAAATAGCTCTACAAAACACTACCAAACCTACAGTGATACCCACAGACAGTCTCTGTCCTACGAAAACAAAGTACAAGAAAACCCGTCAGAAAACTTAGTAAGTGTGGTAATTCATCATTATCATCTTCATTTCCCCTTTTCCAGTTGACACTGGGTGGGGGCAAATATGGTTCCTCTCCACTTTGTTCTGTCGTTCCACCATTCCTCCTCCGACACAGTGCTCCAATCCAGGTTCCGTTTTCTAATACTATTCTCCACCGAGTCCATTCAACGCATTCTTGGTCTTCCTCGTCCTCTCTTCCTTGTTATCCGTCGTTCCAGTGCTCGTCTTTGTAGCCTTACTTCATTCATCCGTTTGACATGTCCAAACCATCTCAATCTGTTTTGCTCCAGTTTGTCATTTAGTTTCCGTACTCCCAGTTCTTTCCATATATCTTCATTTCTAACTCTGTCCCTCCTCGTTTTCTGGACCATACTTCTCAGGAATCTCATCTCAGCTGCTTGTACTCTGCTCTCATCCCCCTTAGTCAGTGTCCAAGTTTCTGCTGCATATGTAATTATAGGAACATAATATGCTTTGTACATAACTTCTTTAGCCTTAATTGGTATATCCTTGTTCCATACTGGTCCCCGTACCTGTTGGTAGAAAGCACTCCCGAGTTGTATTCTTCTGCTAATTTCCAAATCCAGTCTTCCATCTTCAGTCAGTTCACTTCCCAAGTATTTGAAGTGTTTCACCACTTCCAATTCCTTATCGCCTACTTTGATTACTCCTTTTCCTTCTTTCTTATCTCTACTCATCACCACTGTTTTACTCTTCTCCACATTTATCTTCAATCCCCATTGTTCAATTTTTTCATTTATTACGTCTAACTGTTCTTTTAATTATTACTGATAAATATTGAGGCATTGAACACTGAGAAAATAACTATTTATTTTAATGCTACAAAACTTAGAAATAACTATCCCTTGAACGAAAACAGTTTTCCTCCCCCAAACTAATATATGAAGATGTAGCTACTATTGCTGTGACATTAAACTACAGTAGAATTGTAAACTAATATGCGGAAAAAATGATAATATCATCGTATGGTCTCGGGTACCGGGTGTAAACTTTGTTATTTAACGCCCAGAGGGCAGCTTGCATGTCGAAGTTTTATAGTTCCTTGGAGCGCTATGAAATTCAAGGAGATTATATATCTAAGCACCTTGACACTATAGCGCTTTCTAGTAGAGAAATGAGGAACTTTGGACTGTCGGAAACTCTCGAGATTAATTTTACCATTATGAACACGGCCTACTGAATTCAAATGGGTTCTTTAACATGCCAACAACGTATGACATGCAGGACGAGATTTTTGTTGCCTTTCAAAATATAACTCACCACGGCCAGGAGCGAACCTGCAAGCTTGGGGTTGGTAGTTCGACACGATAACCACTCACCCACCGTGGCAAGATATGCGGAAATGAACTGCATGCACTTTTTTGTGATGATTAAAAGCTCTAACTACAACATACATGCTGCTAATGTGTTCCAAGATCTGCTGTAGATAATTACGTTTTATGACCGATTTTCTTGTATTTTATTTTTGGAGGGCAGAGACTGTCTGTGGGTGTCACTGTAGGTTTAGTAGACTTTCGTAGAGCTATTTGTCTTGCATATTTGGATCTTATGATGCTCGCTTGACGAGCAAAACATACCTTCTTCTTCTTCTTCTTCTTCTTCTTCTTCTTCTTCTTTTTCTTCTTCTTCTTCTTCTTCTTCTTCTTCTGGTCATTGTTGTTGTTGTTCTTCTTCTTCTTCTTCTTCCCCTACTTCTTCTTCTCCTCCTCCTTCTTCCTCTCCGCCTATTTCTCTTCCTTCTTCTTCTTCTTCTTCTTCTTCTCCTCCTTATTCTCCTTCTTCATCTCCTCCTCCTTATCCTTCTCCTCCTTCTTCTCCTTCTTCTCCTCATCCTTCTCCGTCTCCATCTCCTCCTTCTCCTACTACTCCATCTTCTCCTTCTTCTTCTCCTTCTTCTCCTCCTCCTTCTCCGTCTCTATCTCCTCCTCCTTCTTCTCCTCCTTCTCCGTCTCTATCTCCTCCTCTTTCTTCTCCTCCTCCATCTTCTCCTTCTTCTCCTCCTCCATCTTCTCCTTCTCCTCCTCCTTGTCCTCCTCCTCCGTCTCCTCCTCTTTCTTCTCCTCTTCCTCCATCTTCTTCTTCTCCTCCTCCTCCTCCTTCATCTACTTCTCCTTCTTCTCCTTCTTCTCCTTCTCCATCTCCTGCTCCTTCTTCTCCTTCTTGTTCTCCACCTTCTTCTTCTTCTGCTCCTTATTCTCCTTCTTCATCTCCTCCTCCTTATCCTTCTCCTCCTCCTCCTCCTCCTTCTTCTTCTCCTTCTTCTCCTCATCCTTCTCCTCCTTCTCCGTCTCCATCTCCTCCTTCTCCTACTCCTCCATCGTCTCCTTCTTCTTCTTCTTCTTCTTCTCCTCCTCCTCCTTCTCCATATTTATCTCCTCCTCCTTCTTCTCCTCCTTCTCCGTCTCTATCTCCTCCTCCTCCATCTTCTTCTCCTTCTTCTCCTCCTCCATCTTCTCCTTCTCCTCCTCCTCCTTGTCCTCCTTCTCCGTCTCCTCCTCTTTCTTCTCCTCCTCCATCTCCTTCTTCTTCTCATTCTTCTCCTCCTCCTTCATCTACTTCTCCTTCTTGTCCTTCTCCATCTCCTGCTCCTTCTTCTCCTTCTTGTTCTCCACCTTCTCCTGCTCCACTTTCTCCTTCTTCTCCTCCTTCTTCACTTTCTTCATCTCCTGCTCCTTCTTCTCCTTATTATTCTCCTCCTCCTTCTGCTCCTCCTTCTTCATCTCCTGCTCCTTCTTCTCTTCCTCCTTTTCCTTCTTTATCATCTCCTGCTTCTCCTTCTTTATCATCTCCTGCTTCTCCTTCTCCTTCAGTAGTCCTTAACAATATAGGGCATATGCAATTTATATCAGTTGTTTTCACATATTCCAGTAATTGTAATGATTTTTGTGTTGACCCAGGGATAGCGAGAATATTAACTGTCAAGGATATGATTATCTAGGACTCTGTGTTGATGTACAGTATCACAAGCAATGTAGGAGTCTCAAGACTCGTGTCCCTTTTAGTGGGAATGCACGCCACGAGTTGAGTGTCGCTTGTCACTCACTGCACCGTCTGGGGAGAACCAGCCATTAGCTCAATCACTCAAGCCAAGACAGTCACTTGAATTATTTATTCGTTCGAGGTGAATCCAAGCTTATGTCGTAAACCCCGAGAACGCTTTTTCCTGAAATTCTCTTCTCTTCATCACTCTGAGTAGAACAGCTATTGTACCTCTCTTCGATCTATCGCTGATTACTTCAGCCCGTAATGTCTTCAGAATGCTTGCTTTTCAAGCGTTTTAAGACAATAGCATTTACTCCTTGTTCTAAGGGGCTAACACATGGGAGTAATTGCCGATCAAACTTAAGTAATTGTCTGTCTTCTCTTCATAATTAATGAATAACGAGCGGTGCGAGCCAATAAGATCGTGCACTGCTCTTTGCATTAATAATAATAATAATAATAATACTAATAATATCGTATGGCCTCGGGTGCCTGGCGCAAGCTTTGTTAATTGACACCCAGAGGGTAGCTTGCATGTCGAATTTCGTCGTTCCTTTGAACGCTATGACAGTCAAGGAGGTTAGATATCTAAACTCCTTGACACTACAGCGCTTTCAAGTAGAGAATGGAGGAACTTTGTGTTGGCGGAAAATCCCGAGATTAATTTTGCCATTGAACACGGCCTACTGAATTCAAATGGGTTCTTTAACATGCCAACAACGTATGACATGAGTATCGTGATTTTTGTCGCCTTCAAAAATAACTTACCATGGCCAGGGGCGAACCTGCAATCTTGGGGTTGGTAGTCCGACACTATAACCACTCACCCACCGTGGCAAGCTAATAATAATAATAATAACGTGCTAGAGGTAGGAGAAGGAAAAATCAAACGAACAGGGAAATTTAAATATCTTGGAGAGTGGATAGATCACAACACCTCGGAGAAAGAAGCCTTTACATCACGGATCAGAAAATTAGAAACGGCATATCAACTAACTAAAAATGTCTACAAGAAGAAATCAATTTACATTAACGCCAAGATATGACATTACTGCACAGTACCGGGTTAGTTAGCCGAGGTCGTTGCGGCATGACTGTTGGCAGTCGCTCACATCCGGGAGGCGAGGAGGTTCGAATCCCTCCGCCGGCAACCTTGAAGATGGACTTCTGTGGTTTCCCATCTTCCTTCCAGGCAAATGCCGGGGTTGGTCCCTAACTATAGGCCACAGCCGCTACCTTCCAACTCCTCGACCCTCCCTTCCAACTTTCCTCCCCAACGGTACTTGTAGCTCACCCATTGGGTGTCCGTCTCGAAGCAGCTACAACACTGGCGAGCCGAACATGTCCTTGGATACTCCCGGCACTAAAAGCCATACGCTAAAAAAAAAAAACTGCACAGTAATACGACCGGAGGCTTTATATGGTGCCGAATGCCTTGCTATGAATAGAAAGGGTATGATCGAGAAGCTAGAAATAAGAGAAAGGCAGATCTTCAGAAAAATCCTAGGTCCAATGAAAGAAAATGGTGACTTCAGAAGACAACACACTCATGAACTGTACTCTCATGTAGAAAAGATCACGGACACCATTCGTAAGAGAAGGATAGTTTTCTATGGCCACATTGCTCGTATGAGTTCTACAAGGTTGAGCAATAGGATCTTCAGTTTTCTTCTTAACAAGAAAACCAAGGCGGCGTGGTTAACCGAGGTACAAAAAGACCTGCGTGATGTGGGAATAACCCAGGAGGATATCCAGAAACGTGTTCCACAAAAGTCGAAACTCCCAAGAACATCATGGATTCCAAGAAAAGCTAAAACTAAAAACTGGCAAGACATGGACCGAAGCGAGGAAAAAACTGCATAGGAAACGAGTGCGGGAATACTGGGCAAACGATAAGGCCCAGGCGCAAAGACATGGACAAGGGCAGTGGAAATAGCGTGGTTCGTAGATGGCCGAAACGACAGCAATAATAATAATAATATTAATAATAATAATAATAATAATAATAAAACCCGCCAACCTGGACCCAATGTAGGGAAGCCAGGCTCTGCCTGTCACAAGCCAGGACCAAGAGTGAGTGTTAGAGGAGTAACACCTCTCAAAAAAACCTTGGGTCAGCTGGCTCCGGCTGATAATACTAAGTTCTGGGCCCCGTGCCAGGGTAACGGTGAAGACCTCAGCGATATCTACAGCGGAGAAGATGGACTTTGGTACGGTGTAGATGGCGGAAGAGGCAACCCTCTACTCAGGGGTTTCGTATGAGTAGGCAAACCACTGCCTTGGGGGTAGAGAAGGGTTTCTCAAAGGCTTGGGGACCTGCTCCGAGAGGAAAGGGCTCTGGGGCTTACAACCTCAGTTCTACCCTCGAAAACAGGATATCCTGTTTTCCCAATGACTTCAACAGTTGACATGATGAAACCGTCTTCGTATGAAACTACTCCAGGGGGCAGCCGGAAACGGAAATCCCTCACCACGAATAGTGGTGCAACTAGGCCTTTGGATTCTGGAGAGCCTGGAACGTCATGTAAGGAAGAGTCGGAGCTTCCTGGAACCTCCTTACAGAAGATAAGACCTAAGCGGAAACATCTGCTGGGAACATTAAACATCAATACTCTCCGTCAAGTAGGGAAGCTGAAACAACTGACTACCATTTTGGAGAAAAGAAACATACTCATTATGGCAGTAAAAGAAACAAGATATCTGGATGAAAATACGATAGAGTCGGCTGGTTTTAGAATATATAAAGCCAAACCAGTTCATACCATTTCAAAAGGGAGACTGCCAATCTTAGGAACAGCTTTCGTGGTCAACAGAACTATAGTGAATTCGATAGTAAACTTCAGTTCACCGTCAGAGAGAATATCGTTCTTATCCTTCAAATCTGGAAAGAAATTATACACGGTCATCAATGCACATGCTCCCATAAACCAAGACAACAAAAGGAACAAGGAGAAAGTAGAAGACTTCTGGGGAACACTTGAAAATGAAACTTCTAAAATCCCCTATGAGAATGTGAAAATCATGATGGGCGATTTCAACGCCCAGATAGGAAAAGAAAATAAATACAACAAGATTGTTGGAGATTACCCAGCCCATAAAAGAACAAATAAAAATGGAGAAAGGTTAATTGCTTTTTGTAACCAATTCAATCTCAAACTTATGTCTACATATTTCAAAGCTCTCCCTAAGAAAAAGAAGACGTGGATCTCCCCAAAATCCTTTATTAGGCGAATTTCAAATTGATCACGTTGCAATTACAACTGGAAACAGTCGCGAGATTCTGACTCTCAAAGTACGAAAAAGTTGTAACATTGACACAGACCATTTCTTGTCGGAAATCAAAGTAATATTTCAACCGAATAGAAAACGACGCATATGTCAAAGGAAAACTAGAATTGACACAGGAATTCTCCAGCAAAACAAAAATATGTATCAAGAAAAACTTTCCAAGTTACAGATGAACAATTGGAAAGAAATGAAAGAATCGTTAACAAGAGCGGCTAAAAAATTAGGGCAACGGAAACGAAAAAGGAAACACAGATGGTGGAACAAAAGATGCGAAGATGCTCTTGATATGAGACTAAAGGCGTGGAAGAGATGGTACTCCAACCGCACAGAACAACATTGGAATGTCTTCAAGCAACAAAGGAAAGATACTGACAAGATCATCAGAGGAGAAAAGAGACTGTATGACAGAAGCCGGTTGGAAAATATAGAAGAAGATTTTAAGAAAAATAATACCCGGAAATGTTATAAGACATTTAGGGATGAATTACAATACCAACCTCCAAGTCTTCGGTTTAAAAGAAAGGACGGTACATTGTCCGTGAGTAACAAGGATAATAGTTACATTTTGGCTAATTATTTTGAAACACTTCTAAACTGTGAGGAGCCAAGAGAAAGGCTGGATTTCGAGTAGCCAATGAGTATAAATCCACCGTCCAACCCACCGAGCCTCTTAGAAATCAAACACATCATCAAGGATCTCAAAAACAATACAGCACCAGGGGAAGATGGTATAGTATCTGAAATGTGGAAAATTGGAGGAGATACGGCTGTGGAGAACTTACATCGCCTCATTTGTGATATCTGGGAAAATGAAATTATCCCAGATGACTGGAAAAGCGCCCTAATACTGTACCCAACTAGAGTTGGTACGGGATATGAACTTCCGACCTTTAAGATGAAAGGAGGTCCAGCTATGAACTGGCAGTGAGGAAACCAGGAAAATGATTCAGGGCATGACGCAGAACATTGATAGCTTTATCTAGAGATACGTGGTGCAAGCGATATGTGAATCACGCAAGCAGTCACGCTGGGATGAATCAGCCCGAGCAGGTTAGCAGGGGAACCACCATTGAGTGCTGACATTAGCATCTTTTTGGCAACGTTGGATTGCACATCGACACCGCAAAGTTGTGAAATAAGCCGTTTTCACGGAAACAATGCAAAATTATAACAATAGGCCTATGGGAATCAGAATGATCCAGGAAATTATGAATTAAGCGAAGTTAAAAGTGAATAATTTAGGCCCAGTAAAGAAGTACTTAGTCAGCGGTTACGTCATTAGGCGGGGCCAAGCGAAGGTAGTGGGATGAAGGTAAAAAAACTCAATCACCCACGCAGCTGAGGAGCCTTACATATTTTATTTAAATTAATTAGACGATCGATTTTCAGAAAACGAAATGGTAATGAGACGTTTGAATTATAGGGAACCTAATGATGTACTTTTCAAAAACGTGCGACGTCTAGTTCAGAAGTTAGTTCCAGGAAGAAGGCAAAAGTAGTTTATTTTTGCAAGTTCCCAATAAATAGCCCAGGTTTCAACTACAGAGCATGCAGTATCTGACAGCCAAGTGAGGCAATAGGCTGTGTCAGAAGCAGTTCACCAAAAGCGGGAGAGGCTCCACGCTGTCTCTCAAAATGCAGAAGCGTTGCATTATATTCGTCGCAGTTCAGTAAGCCCGGGGAGGCTCAGCGCATTTCCGCACAGTATACAAGTATACCGCACACAGTATTATCAAGTTGTCGGGACGGAAGTCCGTCCTCACAATAGTAAAGACTCATCGTACTCCTGTATGGAGAAGCCACAGCAAGTAACGCAGTTCGTTATCAACCGCCAAAGTAGAGCGTATTAAAACGAATCAACGATCATCAGTATCCGCGGTAATAACAAAAAGTTGTATGTGCGTGGTAAATTAAGTCCGCTACGGTTGTTATCAGTGATCACTAAGGCACTTGTGCTAGATAAATATTATAATACGCTACTCGAAAACCGTAACGAAGTAAATTGCGCCGCGACAAATTCTAGAGCAGTAATTAGCTTGAATACAACCGTCCAGATCAGTAAAGACATTACGCTGGAGGTCATCGTTTCTAAATATAAAGACAGGTCTCCGTGAAAGTTAAGTGAATCACCCTCGTGATCCATCTTCTGATCCATTTTTGGGAAGGATTTCACCCACCTTACCGATATTGGAACAATACAAGTAAATGAACACGGGTTCGAGACCCAGAACAAACATAGTGCACTTTAGCGAAGCTACGGTGTTTCAAATAGGAACGTAGCAATAAAGACATTCTCGTAGGAGAAGAAAAGGAAAACTTGTCGCTAATAAGGACAATACGGTCACGAAATAAGCGGGCCATACGTTCGATAGACCGATACGCAAACGTAGGACAAGTAAAAGTTGAAAATCGCTAATAAAAGGACAAAAATAGAAGTCAAAATAGACTATCTACAGAACAGAGACTAGATCCAGTGAACAATTAGGAGCCGTTCGAGTTTGCATCACGTCCAATGCAGGGTCCGGGGATCTCATCAGGGCGTGAACACCGATAAAACGTGCCAAAAGTCACTGAGAGGTGGTGAAAATTTTAAGCAGTGTAAATAAGCTTCAAGATATATGTGTTTTAGTGTTAAAATAGTGTTTTACAAATTAGTGATGTGTGTAGATTTAAGTAAAGGTCGATTGGACCTAAGTGAGGTGTCGCTCACAATAGAAAGTGCCATGGAAGAGTACTAATTATGTCGTAAGGTGGGCGAAATCCTTCCCAAAAATGGATCAGAAGATGGATCACGAGGGTGATTCATGATTTTTCATTAAAATTGCAAATGTACGATGTACTGGCCAGATGAGATCGGTCGTAACTGGGAGTTACACGATCGAACTCATCGGGTATTTGAACGCACTTATATGATTGAAATGTTGAAATAACAATAATGAATAATTGCGAGAATGACCTCGAAAAATAAATATGTGGATGGGATCAATAATGTAACGTAATAAAAACCCAAGAAATGAATTAACAAATAATAGGTGATTTGGAGGAAGGAACCGAAATAATAATTTAAATGGCTTAAAGTTTCGCCATAGTAAAAGCAGATAATAAAATAAATATGCATCATAAATAAATTGTTAAAAATAAATAATGAAGCATGTAAAATAGTTGATCTTATAATTAAATGACAAAGAAGACGAAAGTTGAAATGAAAAATAATTGAAAGTTCGTAGTGAAAAATAATAAAAATAAATATTATCAAGTGGTTATGCACTAAAAATAAAGTGATAAGGAAATTTGTAATGAGAAACTCAAGTAATGAACAGAACGAAATAAATTAAAATGTCTTGACGTATTGTTGTTAAATGATAAATGTTATAAATCTTTAAAAGAAATTGGAGAATTAAAACGCCTAAATAAATGTATTATCACTGGCTAGCGAGCCAGAATTATGAAATAAATGATCGGAAGTTTAAGGTCTTACCGCTATAAATGAAATATTAATTTGAGATGTTAAATAAATTGCGAATAGCCAAGCAAGATATAGTTGATGCCAAAAGGGATGAAAATAAATAAATGAAGCTAAAAGCTAATGATTGTACGTTAATCAGGATAATTACTCAGGAGATGGCGAGTCTCATCGAAATGTTGTGGGTGAAAGATTCCCTTTTGTATTGTTGTTGTATGTTGACGTCATTGTTGTATTGGGTAGGTGAAATTCCCAAAAATCTGTCTTGCCATGTTGAAGCGTTAAAAATAATAATTACATTGTAAGTCCGAACAGGCTGTGTCAAATAAGTATAGTGGGCCAAAATCGTCGAATGATATACATGTGAGACCTTGAGGGGCATTGTTATAATATATATAGTGAAGGCCATAATCGTCGAAATAACGCGTTGTAAGTGAATATACATGTAAGACCATAAGAACATTGTTATATCTAATTGTGGTAGGCAATAATCGTCGAATAAAATTTGCAAATAAGACCGTTAGTGGCTTTGTTATAAAATAGTATTGATAGAAGGCGCCATACGAATTTTTGTTATATTAGGCATCCTCTCCGGAATAAGTTATAAATATCCTGTAAAACGAAATATAAATGAATAATAATAATATTAAAAGCAGGGACAAACGACCGCTTTTAGAAGTCTTGGTAATCATATGTTTAAAAGATAAACACTGTAGTAAGCGTGGTGGCTGGCGGGACACCATAAATCAAGCAAAGTACCACCAGGCGGGCGAGACAGCTCTTGAGAACCGACCTACCGTACTGTGGGAGTGAGATAGAAAGTTAATGAGTTTCGCGGTCAACTTATGGTCTGTATGAAGACTAACATAATAAAAAGGCCATTAGATAAAAGTTTTTATAAAAGATGCAAAGTGAAATTAACGTATAGAATCACAATGATGGATTGGAGATATTTCTCCAGAATATAAGTTTGAAACGTTTACATGGATTGTTACGAGTTTGTCAAACATTCTTGTTGCAAGAAAAGGGATTCCTTCCTCAAAAGAATAAAAGATACGGGTTATGAAAAACATAGTTTAAAGAAGACTAAAGATCCCACAAAAATAAATTACACAGTGCATCGTACGTTGCAAAGAAAGATCACTTAATGCATGAGAATGAAACTGGTAGAACAAGGGTTCGATTCACAGATATGGCATGTTCTTGTACAGTATTTTAAATGTGTAAAATCTGAGGCTTTGTGGAAAATTACTAGTAAGGTCCAAAGGACTAAATGAATGATAGATAAATGAATAATATGTAACGTTAAAGAAATCCAGAAGGGTAAAGAGTTTCAAATGAATATAAATATCCAAAGCCTTGGAAAGTTGTATGACTTAAATGACAGGCGCGCTTGACGCCTCAGACAAATATAATACAAGTAATTATAATTAGATTTAAGCAAGACAAAGTGATTACAAAGTGGTAGTAAAGTTCAAAAAATAATGAAATGACATTATAATGATCTTGATAAAATTTTGCGAAGTGATTTTCTTTAAATGGCTCTTGAAGAGACTATGCCAAGTGATTAATTTTTGTTTGAATGGCACTTGAAGAGACTACCGGTATGCCAAGTGATTAATTTTAAGTTTGGATAACACTTGAAGGAACTATGCCAAGTGATTGATTTTTACATGTTTTTGAGTGAATTTTTTTTATGAATTAAATTTTTATAATATTTAAAATGTTGAGTTTCTCCTTAATATCCTTGTGAACCCGAGTATTCCATATCAGATGTTTAATCAGCGGGGGAAGGGACGTACCATAACCCGAAGCCGCAAGAGCAAAAGCCGAGTGCTGATTAATCATCATCCGTGTATACGGGCACAATACATCCACTCCATAAGAAAGGTGACCGAACCGATCCAAACAACTACAGAGGAATTTCCTTGCTAGCGATATCGTACAAAGTACTACCTAAGGTGCTTTTACACATAGTTGAAGTTCAGGTAGACCATCAAATAGGCGAATATCAAGGAGGCTTTAGAAAGGGCAGATCTTGTGTGGAGCAGATCTTTAGTTTGAAAAGCATCTTGAGAGTAAGAGCTTTACGAAGTAGAAATACGGTAGTTGCGTTTGTTGACTTCAAAAAAGTCTACGACTCCATAGACTGGAAGAATTTGGAATTGATAGCAAAACAAGGGCGATTATAATTCAAACATTAACAGAAACTGATTCCAAAATTAAATTTCAGGGGGAAATCTTGGAGCCCTTTAAAATTCGGACAGGAGTGAGACAAGGAGATGGGCTTTCACCGATTCTGTTTAACGTTGTCCTGAAAAAATAAAAAGAATGAGAACACGGAGGAATACCATGAGAGAAGAAGGGATAGAAGGAATATGTTTAGGTACAAAGAAGCAAGTTGTGAAGGTTGATTGCTTAGCATTTGCGGATGACATGGCTTTGCTAGCTGAAAATAAAAGAGAAATTAAAATAATGCTTGGAAAATTACACGAAATTCCGGGTAAAACGGGACTCAGGATCTCGTATGCAAAAACAGAATACATGGAATACAAACATGATAACGAAAATAACTTAGAAACAAAATATGGGACGATCAAGAGATCGGATAAGTTTAAATATCTTGGTGAATGGATCCAGACTAATGGACTGGATAATGCAGCAAACAAAGGGAGGATCAGAAAGATGGAATTAGCTTATAAATTAGTACAGAATAGCTACAACAAAAGAACAATTTCTTACGGAGCGAAGATAAGACACTATACCACGGTTGTCAAGCCTGAGGGATTGTATAGTTCAGAATGTTTGATACTGAACAAGAAAGGTGAATTAGAGGAACTGGAGAAGAAAGAAAGAAAAATCTTGAGGAAGATCTTAGGACCCGAAAATAGAACTGATGGTACATGGCGGAAGAGGCGAAACTAAGATCTTTACGGACAAGCAGAAAAAATCACAGATACCATACGGAAGAGAAGATTGAAGTTCTATGGACACCTTACGAGAATGAGCGATAGTCGACTAACGAAGAATATCTTTAATTACATCACCAAGATAAAAGCGACTACAAAATGGGTAGATGAAATAAGAAACGATATGGAGGAAGTTGGGGTCAGTCCAAATGAGATCTGGAATAGAGAGGTGTTTCGAGGTACGATTGATGCATTCAAGGGGTTCCAGGAAAAGCAAAGGAGAAGAGCCAAGAACAACTGGTCGGAAGAAAGGAGGAGAATCCACAGTGAAAGGATGAAGAGTTTCTAGGAGCAGAAAAAAGGACTAATCAGCAAGTCAATTGTCTCCCGTGGTCCAAAGTAGGCCAAAATCGAACAAATAATAATAATAATAATAATAATAATAATAATAATAATAATAATAATAATAATAATAATAATAATAATAATAATAATAATAATAATAATAATAAGTCCCCTTTAAACACCAAATACGGTAAAATCGCCCAAGTCTGCACTTTTAAATACCTTGGCGAAATTATACAGCCCTCAGGACTTAATCGAATCGCCAATGAAGACAGAATCACTAAGCTCCAGAAGGCCTACAGGCTAACGTGGGCCATTACAACGAGAAATGCATTACGACGAACGCCAAATTATGACATAAAACAGTTATTCTTCCAGAAGCAACATATGCGGCTGAAACAATAGTAATTGATGGTCATTCCAAGATTAGGGAACTGGAAAAACAGGGACGAAAAATTCTCCGTAAGATTTACGGAGCAATCAACAGAAACGGCATTTGGATGAAGAGACCTAGTACTGAACTCTATCAAAACACCATTGCCATAAGAGACGAAATTAGAAAACGCAGAGCCAAATTTTACACTCACATCCACATGATGGCCACCTCCAGATTGCCCAAGAAACTACTCGGTATCATAACACAGAGCAAATGCGGCACAGAATGGCTTAAAGAGGTACAGAGGGACTTACAAGTAATCAGTATACACATTTTCCAAGACTGAACTGAGTGCCTGACGAAAATCGTGAATGTTAAGTTTGAACCAAGATCATTACGACAACCTGGAAAAAAGTGGACGGATAAGAGGAAGAGAGCATGAAGAGATTTTGGGAGGAGCGGAGGAGACACGCCTCCAAATGACATCATGTTAACAAGTTTAATCGCTCTCCTGTAGGGGAATTTGCGCTTAAATAAATAATAATAATTATCTTGATTGCCAAGCATTTGCTGATGACATTGGTATCCTATCCAACAACAGACAAGAATCAATTCATTCTATAGAAAAACTCCATGAAATAGCAGCCAAAACAGGACTCCAAATTTTATTTGAGAAGATAAAAAAAACCAACAAAAAGACAACAAAACAACAACAAAAAAAGCAAAAACAAAAACAAAAACAAAAACAAAAACAAAAACAAAAACAAAAACAAAAACAAAAACAAAAACAAAAACAAAAACAAAAACAAAAACAAAAACAAAAACAAAAACAAAAACAAAAACAAAAACAAAAACAAAAACAAAAATGAAACACGAAATACCCAAAGCACAAATAAAATAAAAGATAAAAATCAAAACATCAAACAAAACATAACAAAACAAAAATTAAACAAAACACGAAACAAAATCAGAATACAACACACAGAAGTCACAAAACAAAATAAAGCAAAACACAAAAAACAAAACGAAACACGAAAGAACACAGTGAGTGATAATCACATACTATTATTTCAGTGCTATAGATCACTTTAGTGGCGCTAAATCAGGCTTCAATAATCAACCATTAATCACCAAGTAACCACTTGTGTGGCGTATTTGGTAGCATGCTGAACTGCTGTGCCCAAGATAGCGAGTTCAAACCTGGCAGAAGTCGTTGGATTTTTTGAAAGCGTTCCCATGTCATAGATTTATGGCATGTCAAAGATCCTTCCACAGACTAAACTTGTGTGAAGCTAAATTTCTAGATTAGATTTCGTTGGAACGCTCTATCAATGTTCCAACGTTCACCACTAGGTATCAGTGACATCTGGTAGCGAAATTTGGAATTACATGAAATTGAACGGAACTTGTAGTTGACCCTATGAATGCAAACGCATTTGCCATTGAAAACAAATGTTTTTAAATATCCGTATTGATGTTAGAATTAAACGTTTAAAATTATACGCCAAATCAATACATAAACAAATATATATTACTAGCTGAAGTACCCGTGCTTGGCCACGCGTCATAAATAAATTAAAATGTGAAGGTGACAGTTAAAACAGGGGATAGGCGAGGTGCTGCGCAGAGGGAGATTAAGGATGGAACATTTTGTCCAACTACACCGCTCGGCGTTGACCGTGTTAATAGCACAAATTTAGGTTTTACTCGCTAACGGTTGGAGATACCTTTCGGATAGAAAATGTAATTTTAAACCTCGTATATGCCATCAAAAGTTTGCTATTTCATAGCGTTCTCTTTTTATTTGAAATGGAAATATGAAAGTTTTAAACCAAAGGGTGTAGTGACGTCACTAAAATGGTCGCAATCTTTAAATAATGCAAAGTATTGAAATCAAAAGTAACCTATATGTTAACCAGGTAAATCAGCTACTTCCATGTAAAATTCATGTAAATCGGACCAGTGGTACTTGCGTGATTGAGTAATACACAGACACACACCATCTCATTTTTAGCCTCGCTTCGCTCGCGTCATAGTCGTGTCATATTGTTATTCAATGAAATGCAGGTTTAACCCCGTTAACACCCCTTTAGAACCTGAATATCCAAAAATCCCTCCTTAGTAGACGTTTTCGACACACAACAAACATATCCCCAAAATATCATTCTGCTAACATTAATAGTTTGGGTTGGTCGATGAGAGTGAACATCCAAAAATCCTTCCTTAGTGGACGTTTTTCTTCCAGAATTTCACCCCTCCCCATAGGCCCCTTAAATTGGATTTATGAAAAAACGGTCGAACACCTATTTATTTTATTTATTTATTTATTTATTTATTTATTTTTAAGCTGATTGATTTCCTCCGAGTTTCAAACTCCTCGCCTATGTCGTTTAAGAGATACACGCTCCGTTAAGAATCTTTCAAACCCCACTTTTCGTCCCTTTCACCTCATAATATACACTACATCGAAAAACCATTAGACATGTGTCAGCTTATTTTTAATGATTAGTATATATGCCAAGTATCACATCCCCAAAAGTAACCACCCGTGAGATATTGTTATTCAATGAAATGCACGTTTACCCCCCCTTAACACCTATTTAGAACCTGAATATTCAAAACTCTTTCCTTAGTGGACGTTTTCGACATACAACGAACATATCCCCAAAATATCATGTTTCTAACTTCAATAACTTTGGCTTGGCGATGATGAGTGTGTGAGTGAGTCAGGACATTTTCTTTCATTTATTTTTGATAATTTCACCCCTCCCCATGAACCCCTTAAATTGGATTTATGAAACAAACGGTCGAACACCTATTTACTTATTTAAAGCTGTTTTCGCCCTGAGTTTGATGAGTGAGTAAGTGAGTCAGTTAGGACACTTTCTTTCCTGTTTTTTTTCCCCCCAGAATTTCACCCCTCTCCAAGGGCCCCTTAAATTGGATTTATGAAAAAACGGTCGAACACCTATTTACTTGTATTTTAAGCTGTTTATTCCCGCCGAATTTCAAACTTCTCGCCTATGTCGTTTAAGAGATACACGCTCCGTTAAGAATCCCTCAACCTCCAATTTTCACCCATTTCACATCATAATATACACCACATCAATAAACCCATAGATATATGTCTGATTTTTTTTAATGATTAGTTTATATACCGAATACCACATCCCCAAAGAAACAACTCATGAGATATCGTTATTCAATGAAATGCACGTTTACCCCCTTAACATCTCTTTAAAACCCGAATAAACAAAAATCATTCCTTAGTTGACGTTTTCGACATACAGCGAACATATTCCCAAAATTTCATTCTTCCAACTTTAATAGTTTTCGCTGGGCGTGATGAGTGAGTGAGTCAGACAGGACATTTTCTTTCAATTATTTTTACCAGAATTTCACCCCTCCCCATGGGCCCCTTAAATTGGATTGATGAAAAAACTCTTGAACACCTATTACCTTATTTTAAGCTGTCTTTTCCCTCCGAGTTTGATGAGTTAGTCAGTCAGTTAGGACACTTTCTCTCCTTTTTTCCCCCAGACTTTCACCCCACACCATTGGCCCCTTAAATTAATTTATGAAAAAACAGTCGAAAACCGATTTACTTACTTTTTAAGCTGATTTTTTTTCGCTGAGTTTCAAATTTCTCGCCTATGTCGTTTAGGAGATAGGCCTACACGCTCCATTAGGAATCCTTCAACCCCCACTTTTCAGCCCTTTCACCTCATAATAATACACCACATCGAAAAACGCTTAGACACATGTCTGCGTATTTTTAACGATTAGTTTATATGCCGAGTATCACATCCACAAATAAAACCACTCGTGAGATATTGTAATTCAATGAAATGCAGGTTTAACCCCCTTAAGACCCCTTTAGAGCCTGAATACCCAAAAATCCTCCCTAAGTGCACGGTTTTGACATACAACGAACATATGCCCAAAATGCCATGTTTCCAACTACAATATTTTTGGCTGGGCGATGATGAGTGAGTGAATGAGTCGGGACATTTTCTTTCATTTGTTTTTCTTCAGAATTTCACCCCTCCCGATGAACCCCTTCAATTTGATTGATAAAAAAAACTGTCGAATATCTATTTACTTACTTCAAAGCAGTTTTTCCCCCTGAGTTTGATGAGTGAGTCAATCAGTCAATCAGTTAGGACACTTTCTTTCCTGTTCCCCCCCCCCCAGAATTTCACCCCTCCCCATGGGCCCCTTAAATTGGATTTATGAAAAAACGGTCAAACATATATTTACTTATTTTCTATGCTGATTTTTTTCCGCTGAGTTTCAAATTCCTCGCCTATGTCGTTTAAGAGATACACGCTCCATTAGGAATCTCTCAATCCCTACTTTTCACCCCTTTCACCTCATAATATACACCACATCGAGAAACCCTCAGAAACGTGTCTTCTTACTTTTTAATGATGAGTTTATATGCCGTGTATTACATCCCCCAATGAAACCAATCGGGAGATATTGTTATTCAATGAAATGCAGGTTTAACCCCCTTAAGACCCCTTTAGAATTGAATATCCGAAATTCCTCCCTTAGTAGACGGTTTTGATATACAATTAACATATCCCCAAACTGTCATGTTTCTAACTTCCATAATTTTGGCTGGGCGATGATGAG
Organism: Meconema thalassinum; assembly: GCA_946902985.2. Taxonomy (NCBI): domain Eukaryota; kingdom Metazoa; phylum Arthropoda; class Insecta; order Orthoptera; family Tettigoniidae; genus Meconema; species Meconema thalassinum. The sequence continues at coordinate 201,946,617 of OX336395.1, forward strand.
TGAGTGAGTGAGTGAGTTAGTCAGGACATTTTCTTTCAATTTTCTTTTTTCAGAATGTCACCCCTACCCATGAACTCCTTAAATTTGATTTATGAAAAAAACTGTCGAACAGCTATTTACTTACTTTAAAGCAGTTTTTTCCCCCTGAGTTTGATGAGTGAGTCAGTCAGTCAATCAGTTAGGACATTTTCTTTCCCGTACCCCCCTCCCCCCCAGAATTTCACCCCTCCCCATGGGCCCCTTAAATTGGATTTATGAAAAAAAAAACGGTCAAACACATATTTACTTACTTTTATGCTGATTTTTTTCCGCCGAGTTTCAAACTCCTCGCCTATGTCGTTTAAGAGATACACGCTCCGTTAGGAATCTTTCAATCCCCACTTTTCACCCCCTTTCACATCATAATATACGCCACATCGAAAAACCCTCAGACTCGTGTCTTCTTATGATGAGTTTATGTGCCGAATATCACATCCCCCAATGAAACCAATCGGGAGATATTGCTATTCAATGAAATGCAGATCCACCCCCTTAACACCCCTTTAGAACCTGAATATACAAAAATCCTCTCTTAGTGGGCATTTGTGGCCCTTGTAGAAGCAGCATACCAAATTTCATTCCAATCCGTTCGGTGGTTTCTGAGATTTCGTGATGAATGAATGAATGAGTGAGTGAGTGAGTGAGTGAGTGGTATTTGACAAATATATAGTAGAAGATAGTGTCAAGTCTTTGTTATGCTAAACTCGGTTGACAGTGCTGTGTGAGTAGGTGAGTAACTAACGGGATTTCAAGTAAAGATGCTCAGTTTCTATACCGGTAGTGCAGAGCGCAACTGGCATCCAGACGGCCGTGTCTCGACTTGAGCTATGTTGCCATGGAAACTATCTATCTTGCCATTCCTTCATGAGTATATTTTATGATTTGATTAGCCTGTGCTTGAGTGCAAAAGGGCCGAAATCAGAAGAATGAGAAAGACTATCGAAAATTCATGTAGCCAGCGGTTCCTTCTGGGTCCTAAACTATGTGTATGCAAAATTTGGTTGAGTTTGGTGGAACGGTGTAGATTTGTATACGGAACCAACCCACCCACCCACCCACCCACATACATACATACATACAGACTTTTATATATAAGACCTACATTGGGGTCATCCTCAGCCTAAAAAGAAAATCAATTAAGAATTGAAAACTAAAATAGCATATGTGACTTAAATCTAAATTAAAATGAAAAATTAATGATAATAATTGTAATAAATAAAATATAGTAATAAAATGGATATCCTTACAAAGTAGTATTAATTAAATAAATATAAGATTGGTCTTTTAACAATAATTTAAAAAAAAGTAGTTAGAAAATAAGAACTACTAACGGAGAGTGTAAAAATGTTAAGCTTTAAAAAAATATCAAAATATACACAAAATAATTTAGAAAATCAATAAAATAATTCAGTTCGGCGCTTGAGTTAAATAAGTTGAATCCTCTTCAATACGGAGTTTAATAACAATTTTGAATAGGTGCCAACCAGTATTACGATGACATGAATTAACCTCGTTGTATAGGATGGAGAAATTCGTACAAGAATTTGAGTTGAAATGCTCAATATGGATATGTGGCAATTCTAATAATTGTCCAAAACATTTAGAAGAAAAAAACGGGATTCTTGAAATGGAATTACGGTATCAGATGTTCCTCTTTAAATTTGCCAAACAGTGTTAGGTTATGTATTTTCCGCTTTAATGCAATCATCGTGTTGGAAAATCTCCCGTAGTATGTAATGCATACATTAAGTATTTATCAGATCAATGAAGTAAAGGTGGCATGTCATTATTAGTAATCTTGATAAGCCATACGCTAAATAAATAATCACCAAGTATGGGAATATCGCTCAAGTAGACAAATTTAAATATTTAGGTGAAATTGTTGAACCAGTAGGTTGAAATCAGCAAGCTAACAGAGGAAGAACTACAAAACTACAAAGAGCATACAAAATTACTTGGTACAGATACAATTAAAGAACTATATCAACAAAGGCAAAATGAAGACATTATAACACAGTCGTTAAAACAGAAGCTCTATATGCATCTGAAACTATTATAATAATACTGATACGTGCTACCCCTAGTAGCAAGTTCGTTAATTGGATCAAAGTATGTAAAGCACAACACAAATGGTCATTTAAAGAAATATTAGCTTTATTGCAGGTCAGAAAGTTACACCACACAATAAGCAAGTAGGAACAATTAGCTGTCTTACAGAAGCTTCCTCCTTTATGGAGCACACTCACCCTTTCACTTGCTCATGCAGTTAATCCCCTCACTAATGAGACCGGTGTCCTCGGCTAGAAGTAACAACAACTCTTCCTCTTGTACACAAGCCACAGTCTGTCACTCACTGTTCTTGAATACACACTATTTCGCAATTCTCACGTCACCGTAACACCTCTATCGCACTGGTAGGAACACACTCCTCAAAACTCAGCCCCCCTCGCTGGCCAGGTCGCTTTATATAGCGTGGCTGGTGACTCAATGGATGTTTCCAGAGTAGGAGAGTTCACGGCTCCTCCCGAGAATTCCATCACCAGGTGGGTCATGAACATTCCAGACCATGTATTTTGTTCCCGCTGCGCAAGTGGCCGGCCGACAGAGACCAGAGGTAGCCTCGGGCGGCTGTGAGTCACGCGAGAGGGAATGAAGCAACCCCGCTCTCGTAACAATACTTTTATTGCAGCCAAATGGCCATAAAAACAAAAGGAAAATTTAATTTCAATACAAATTATTCAAGTAATTTCATGTTTGCATTCTGGTGCCTTGGTTTGAATATTCTGTAATTGATTGGGTTCTCTTTTTTTGCACAATTCTATGTGGTAGCGTCCACATGTTTGTCCGCATGAATTGCACTCACACGTCTCAGCTGACTCATGGTATGATGTGTTCACACATATGAGTTGATGGAATCCGTTTACCGCCATTCTAGTAAACACGTGCCTCATCTCAAAGCTGGATGTGGTCCATGTCCGATCTACCATGGCCCCCGTTCCATAAACCTCTGCGGGTATTTCTTCTCTTATTGCTTTTAATGTTGATAGAAGATTTTCCGAGGCTTGAGTGCTGGAAGAGTCAAAAGTGTCCTTAGGTCCTCGATAAGGAATTTTTCTCTTGCGAGGAGGTAGACGAGTCTGGAACGTGTAGTCTTTGACACTCCTAAAGTGCTCTTTGATGTATAATGCTTTTACCCATACGTTAGTATGGGCATTATTTTAACTCTCAGGAGCATCATCGCTGTTTCTAAGTTGAGGGATTTAATGTAGCCGATCTCATGCATCGTCCTTGCTGCTTGCATCGCTTTCTATCTGAAACTACGTATTATAATTGGTGGCAAATCTCGAATAAAAATTATCGAAAAACAAGAAAGGAAAATTCTCAGGAAAATCCTAGGACGAGAGTTTGAGAATGGAATTTAGATGAAAAAGAAATCACATGAAATTTATCACAGAAAAACACAGATACCATAAGGAAACGGCGGTTACTGTTTTACGGACACCGATATAGAATGGATAATAACAGGCTCACGAAGAACATTTTCAACCTAGCCTTATCAATGAAAAATCAATACAACTGCCTAAAAGAAATCAGTGAAGATATAAATGAAATTGGCTGTCATGAAGAAACCATTCAAGACATAACAAAATTCAGAACTTTAATTCACAAACACAAATTTTCTGAGAAGCCCACCCTACAAAATACAGGATGGACAGAACAGCGTAAATGGGAACACAGCGAGAGGATGAAGATATATTGGGAAGGGAAGAAGAAAAAGTGCTAATTAGTTCAAACGCGGTCAAAATAATAATAGTAATAAATATACACGATGATAAATGCCGAGGATCCCAACTAGAAGCGGAAACAATCCAACATATCACAGGAGGCTGCCAAGCAATCTCCTGTATTGATTACAAGGAAAGGCACAACCAAGTAGCCAAAATAGTGCTCCTACACCTTGCTCAAAAGGACTTACTATCTGGAAATACTTTGCCTTACTATCAGTATGTTCCTGAGAGCAATTTTGAAAAATCCTACTCACAAGTTGTTATGGGACAGATCAGTTATCTTATCTATTAGTCTATCTATTATCTATATAACAATGAATGTTTGTTTGCCTGTTCGTCTTTTATGCGTTCATATAACTTTCAACCAATTGCGATCAAATTTTAGTGAGTTGTTGTGCACCCTCACGGGATGGTTATAGGCATAGAAAATCCAATTTACAATAGATAGCACGTGAGTAGTTTCAACAAAGAGTGTTGGGGCGCGATTCGTTTCAACAACGTCCCACAAGCGTTCATATACCATTCATCCCGTTGCGATGAAATTTTAGTGAGTTGTTGTGCACGCTCCCACGAATGTTTCTGAATTACTATATCCATTTTACAAACGTTTAGAGGCAGTTAACTAAAAAATAAAAAGAATATTGTGTATCTGAAAGCAATTAAACAAAGTTACAACGTCAACACTTCCCTTGATTGGCATTGCAACGCATGCCGGGTACAGCTAGTATATACTGTATATGTATAAAAGAATATTTGTATGTTTGTCTTCTATGCGTTCATAAACCATTCATCCAATTGCGATCAAACTTTGGTGGGTTGTTGTGCACACTCCCGGGATGGTTATAGGCATAGTTAATCTAATTTACAGTAGATAGCGCGCGAGTAAACAAATGAGTGTTGGCGATACGTTCGTATACCATTCATTCGATTGCGATGAAACTTTGATGAGTTGTTGTGTATACTCCTGCGAAGATTTCTTAATAAATCCATTTTACAATAGGTAGCGTACGAGTAATTTCAACAAACGAGTGACAGCGCGCGAATCATTTCAAAAAAGTCCCGTATGCGGTCGTAAACCACTCTTACGATTGCGATGAAACTTTGGTGAGTTGTTGTGTACACTCCTGAGAAGGTTTCTTACTTAGTAAATCCATATTACAATAGGTAGCGCACGAATAGATTCAACAAAAGAGTGATGGTATGCGATTTTATCTATTATATAGACTAGATATAAATGAATGTTTGTTTGTTCGTCTTTTATGCGTTCATAAACCATTCATCCGATTGCGATCAAATTTTGGTGAGTTGTTGTGCACACTCTCGAGATGGTTATATGCATAGTTAATCCAATTTACAATAGATAGCGTGCGAGTAGTTTAAACAAATGAGTGTTGACGATGCGTTCATATACAATTCATACAATTGCGATGAAATTTTGGTGAGTTGTTGTTCCCACTCCTGCAAAGGTTCCTAACTTAGTAAATCCATTTGACAATAGGTAGCGCATGAGTAGATTCAACAAACGAGTTACGGCGAGCGAATCGTTTCAACAAACTTCCGTTTGAGTTCATATGACATTCATCCGATTGCGATAAAACTTGGGTGAGTTGTGTACACCCCCCCAAAAGTTTCTGACTCAGTACATCCATATTACAATAGGTAGCACACGAGTAGATTCACAAAAGAGTGACGCATGTGAATCGTTTCATCAAAGTCCCGTATGCGTTCGTATACCATTCATCCGATTGCGATGAAACTTTGATGAGTTGTTGTGCACGCTCCAACGAAAGTCTCTGAATTAGTGAATCCATTTTACAAAAGTTTAGAGGCGGTTAACGGCAAAAGAAGAGAAAATTGTGTATCCAGAAGTACTTCAACAAACGAAGTTACAAGGCAAACACATTCTTTGATTGGCATTGCAACTCATGCCGGGTACAGCTTGTTACTAATAAAACCATTCCAGCGAATAAGCCAGATATTATTTTCCTATTACATTAAACTTGGTCAATAGGGATTTTGGGCAGACATGGTCTCTTTCATGTCTTTTCATAGAAATGTAACGTCATACAAATCCATTCCAGTAATTGGACGACAGATGGAAAAAAAGTCGAAACTAATAAATAATGTTTCTATCAAAATACATTTAGTAAAACAGTTTGGATGAGATGACCAATTAAAGCTTACAATATGTGAAGCAAATTGCTCAACTGATAGAATAATACAATCTGCTGGCGAAAAGTTTAATTCACTATGGGTATTAAGCATTATGCTAAGCACAGAACAATACTGAATCACTAATTTATACAAAGAACTACGTAAATAATTCTTTTCAGATTTAGAATCGTAAGCATTATATAATATTTTTGGTGATAAAATGTCTGTTCTTTTGTGAAAAAATATTTGTTTGTTAATATCCATCACGAAGCCCGTGTACTTACTTGTGTTTGGAATTTGTTCATGTTTTTAAATTTTTATCATTTAGGAGCTATTACGACATCTTGCCATAATCCAGGAGCAATTGAAGTGTTTATTTCCAAAGGTGTCTTAAATCAAAAATCGAAAACACACAACACGAAACAAAACACAACTTAACAAAAATCAATCCTAACTAAACCAAAATTTACCAAAAAAACAAGAACAAAACAAAGAAGAAATCATTACTAAACAAAAAATAAAATAAAATAAAGACAAAATTAAACAAACATCAAAACTAAACAAAAAATAAATAAAAATAAAATATAACTAAACAAAAATAAACCATATCAAAACAAAACAAAATAAAAACGAGAACATAACTAACCAAATTAAAACTAAACAAAAAACCAAACATAACAGGAAAATCAGGCTCTCAGCCATTCCCTGTTAGAACTGTGTCGCGTCGAGCCCACATAACAGGAAAGCCAGGCCCTCAGCCATTCCCTGTTAGAACTGTGTTGCATTGAGCTTGGATAGCCTCTCCAAGAACTGTGTCGCGTCGAGCACGCATAACAGGAAAGTCAGGCCCTCAGCCATTCCCTGTTAGTACTCTGTCGCGTCGAGCCTGCATAACAGGAAAGCCAGGCCGTAAGTCATTCCCTGTTAGAACTGTGTCGCGTCGAGCCCACATAACAGGAAAATCAGGCTCTCAACCATTCCCTGTTAGAACTGTGTCGCGTCGAGCCCACATAACAGGAAAGCCAGGCCCTCAGCCATTCCCTGTTAGAACTGTGTTGCATTGAGCATGGATAGCCTTTCCAAGAACTGTGTCGCGTCGAGCACGCATAACAGGAAAGTCAGGCCCTCAGCCATTCCCTGTTCGTACTCTGTCGCGTCGAGCCTGCATAACAGAAAAGTCAGGCCCTCAGCCATTCCCTGTTAGTACTCTGTCACGTCGAGCTCACATAACAGGAAAGCCAGGCCCTCGGCCATTCCCTGTTAGAACTGTGTTGCATTGAGCCTGGATAGCCTCTCCAAGAACTGTGTCGCGTCGAGCACGCATAACAGGAAAGTCAGGCCCTCAGCCATTCCCTGTTAGTACTCTGTCACGTCGAGCCTGCATAACAGGAAAGCCAGGCCGTAAGTCATTCCCTGTTAGAACTGTGCCGCGTCGAACCCGCATAACAGGAAATTCAGGCTCTCAGCCATTCCCTGTTAGAACTGTGTCGCGTCGAGCCCACATAACAGGAAAGCCAGGCCCTCAGCCATTCCCTGTTAGAAATGTGTTGCAATGAGCCTGGATAGCCTATCCAAGAACTGTGTCGCGTCGAGCACGCATATCAGGAAAGTCAGGCCCTCAGCCATTCCCTGTTAGTACTCTGTCGCGTCGAGCCTGCATAACACGAAAGCCAGGTCCTCAGCCATTCCCTGTTAGAACTGTGTTGCATCGAGCCTGGATAGCTCCTGCCAGAACTTTGTCGTGTCGAGCCCGCATAAAAGGAAATCCACTCCCTCAGCCATTCGCGGTTAGAACTGTGTCGCGTCGAGCCCGCATATCAGGAAAGCCAGGCCCTCATCCATTCCCTGTCAGAACTGTGTTACATTGAGCCCACATAACAGTAAAGCCAAGCCCTCATCCATTTCCTGTTAGAACAGTGTTACATTTAGCCCACTTAACAGTAAAGCCAGGTCCTCATCCATTCCCTTTTAGAACAGTGTTACATTGAGCCCACATAACTGTAAAGCCAGGCTCTCAGCCATTCCCTGTTAGAACTGTGTTACATTGAGCCCACATAATAGTAAAGCCAGGCCCTCAGCCATTCCCTGTTAAAACTGTGTTGCATTGAGCCCACATAACAGTAAAGCCAGGCCATCAGCCATTCCCTGTTAGAACCGTGTTTCATTGAGCCCACATAAATGTAAAGCCAGGCCGTCAGCCAATCCCTGTTAGAACTGTGTTACACTGAGCCCACACACAGTAAAGCCAGGCCCTCAGCCATTCCCTGTTAGAACTGTGTTGTTTTGAGCCCACATAACAGTAAAGCCAGGCCCTCAGCCATTCCCTGTTAGAACTGTGTTACATTGAGCCCACATAACAGTAAAGCCAGGCCCTCAGCCATTCCCAGTTAGAACTGTGTTACACTGAGCCCACGTAACTGTAAAGCCAGGCCCTCAGCCATTCCCTGTTAGAACTGTGTTGCACTGAGCCCACATAAGAGTAAAGCCAGGCCCTCAGCCATTCCCTGTTAGAACTGTGTTGCATTGAGCCTGCATAACAGTAAACCCAGGCAATCAGCAATTCACTGTTAGACAAGTGTTGCACTGAGCCCACATAACAGTAAAGCCAGGCCCTCAGCCATTCCCTGTTAGAACTGTGTTGCACTGAGCCCACATAACAGTAAAGCCAGGCCCTCAGCCATTCCCTGTTAGAACTGTGTTGCACTGAGCCCACATAACAGGAAAGCCAGGCCCTCAGCCATTCCCTGTTAGAACTGTGTTACATCGAGCCTGCATAACAGTAAAGCCAGGCCATCAGCCATTCCCTGTTAGAACTGTGTTACATTGAGCACGCATAAGAGTAAAGCCAGGCCCTCAGCCATTCCCTGATAGACCAGTGTTGCACTGAGCCCACATAACAGTCAAGCCAGGCCCTCAGCCATTCCCTATTAGAACTGTGCTGCACTGAGCCCACATAACAATAAAGCCATGCTCTCAGCCATTCCCTGTTATAACTGTGTTACACTGAGCCCACATAACAATAAAGCCAGGCCATCAGCCATTCCCTGATAGACCAGTGTTGCACTGAGCCCACATAACAGTAAAGCCAGGCCCTCAGCCATTCCCTGTTAGAACTGTGCTGCACTGAGCCCACATAACAGTAAAGCCAGGCCCTCAGCCATTCCCTGTTAGAACTGTGTTGCACTGAGCCCACATAACAGTAAAGCTAGGCCCTCAGCCATTCCCTGTTAGACCAGTATTACATTGAGCCTGCATAACAGTAAAGCCAGGCCCTCAGCCATTCTCTGTTAGAACTGAGTTACAATGAGCCCGCATAACAGTAAAGCCAGGCCCTCAGCCATTCCCTGTTAGAACTGTGTTACATTGAGCACGCATAAGAGTAAAGCCAGGCCCACAGTCATTCCCTGTTAGAACAGTGTTACACTGAGCCCACATAACAATAAAGTCAGGCCCTCAGTCATTCCCTGCTAGATCTGCGTTGCATCAAGCCTGCATAACAGTAAAGCCAGGCCCTCAGTCATTCCCTGTTAGAACTGTGTTGGAACTGCCTGCATAACAGGAAAGCCAGGCCCTCAGCCATTCCCTGTTAGAACTGTGTTGCACTGAGCCCACATAACAGTAAAGCCAGGCCCTCAAGCATTCCCTGTTAGAACTGTGTCACATTGAGCCCACATAACAGTAGAGCCAGGCCCACAGTCATTCCCTGTTAGAACAGTGTTACACTGAGCCCACATAACAATAAATCGAGGCCCTCAGTCTTTACCTGTTAGAACTGCGTTGCATCAAGCCTGCATAACAGTAAAGCCAGGCCCTCAGCCATTCCCTGTTAGAACTGTGTTGCATCGAGCCTAGATAGCCCCTGTCAGAACTGTGTCGCGTCGAGCCCGCATAACAGGAAAACCAGGCCCACAGCCATTCCCTGTTAAATACAGTGTCGCGTCGAGGCCGCATAACAGGAAAGCGAGGCCCTCAGTCATTCCCTGTTAGAACTGTGTTACATTGACTCCGCATAAGAGTAAAGCCAAGCCCTCAGCCATTCCCTGTTAGAACTGTGTTGCACTGAGCCCACATAACAGTAAAGCTAGGCCCTCAGCCATTCCCTGTTAGATCAGTGTTACATTGAGCCTGCATAACATTAAAGCCAGTCCTCAGCCATTCCCTGTTAGAACAGTGTCGCGTCGAGCCCGCATAACAGGAAAACCAGGCTCTCAGCCATTCCCTGTTAGAACAGTGTTACACTGAGCCCACATAACAGTAAAGCCAGGCCCTCAAGCATTCCCTGTTAGAACAGTGTTGCATCGAGCCTGCATAACAGTAAAGCCAGGATCTCAGCCATTCCCTGTTAGAAAAGTGTTGCATCGAGCCCGAATAACAGTAAAGCCAGGCTCTTAGTCATGCCCTGTTAGAACTGAGTCGCGTCGAGCCTGCATAACAGTAAAGCCAGGCTCTCAGCCATTCCCTGTTAGAACTGTGTTGCATCGAGCCCGCATAACAGTAAAGCCAGGCTCTTAGTCATGCCCTGTTAGAACAGTGTTGTGTCGAGGCCGCATAACAGTAAAGCCAGGTCCTCAGCCATTCCCTGTTAGAACTGTGTTGCATTGAGCCCACATAACAGTAAATCGAGGCCCTCAGCCATTCCCTGTTAGACCAGTGTTACATTGAGCCTGCATAACAGTAAAGCCAGGCCCTCAGCCATTCCCTGTTAAAACAGTGTCGCGTCGAGCCCGCATAACAGGAAATCCAGGCTCTCAGCCATTCCCTGTTAGAACTGTGTAGCATCGAGCCTGGATAGCCCCTGCCAGAACTGTGTCGCGTCGAGCCCGCATAACAGGAAAACCAGGCCCTCAGCCATTCCCAGTTAGAGTGTTGTGTCGAGGCCGCATAACAGGAAAGCCAGGCCCTCAGCCATTCCCTGTTAGTACTGTGTTACATTGAGCCCGCATAACAGTAAAGCTAGGCCCTCAGCCATTCCCTGTTAGACCAGTGTTACATTGAGCCTGCATAACAGTAAAGCCAGGCCCTCAGCCATTCACTGTTAAAACAGTGTCGCGTCGAGCCCGCATAACAGGAAATCCAGGCTCTCAGCCATTCCCTGTGAGAACTGTGTAGCATCGAGCCTGGATAGCCCCTGCCAGAACTGTGTCGCTTCGAGCCCGCATAACAGGAAAACCAGACCCTCAGCCATTCCCAGTTAGAACAGTGTTGTGTCGAGGCCGCATAACAGGAAAGCCAGGCCCTCAGCCATTCCCTGTTAGTACTGTGTTACATTGAGCCCGCATAACAGTAAAGCCAGGCCCTCGGCCATTTCCTGTTAAAACAGTGTTGCTTCGAGCCCACATAACAGTAAAGCCAGGCCCTCAAGCATTCCCTGTTAGAACTGTGTTACATTGAGCCCACATAACAGTAAAGCCAGGCCCACAGTCATTCCCTGTTAGAACAGTGTTACACTGAGCACGCATAAGAGTAAAGCCAGGCCCTCAGCCATTCCCTGTTAGAACTGTGTTGCATCGAGCCTGCATAACAGTAAGACAGGCGCTTAGTCATTCCCTGTTAGAACTGTGTTACATTGAGCCCACATAACATTAAATCGAGGCCCTCAGTCATTACCTGTTAGAACTGTGTTGCATCGAGCCCACATAACAGTAGAGCCAGGCCCACAGTCATTCCCTGTTAGAACAGTGTTACACTGAGCACGCATAATAGTAAAGCCAGGCCCTCAGCCATTCCCTGTTAGAACTGTGTTGCATCGAGCCTGCATAACAGTAAGACAGGCGCTTAGTCATTCCCTGTTAGAACTGTGTTACATTGAGCCCACATAACAGTAGAGCCAGGCCCACAGTCATTCCCTGTTAGAACAGTGTTACACTGAGCACGCATAACAGTAAGACAGGCCCTCAGTCATTCCCTGTTAGAACTGTGTTGCATCGAGCCTGCATAACAGTAAGACAGGCGCTTAGTCATTCCCTGTTAGAACTGTGTTACATTGAGCCCACATAACAGTAAAGCCAGGCCCTCAGCCATTCCCTGTTAGAACTGTGTTGGAACTGCCTGCATAACAGGAAAACCAGGCTCTCAGCCATTCCCTGTTAGAACTGTGTTGCATCGAGCGCGCATAACAGTAAAGCCAGGCTCTAAGTCATGCCCTGTTAGCACAGTGTCGCGTCGAGCCCGCATAACAGGAAAACCAGGCTCTCAGCCATTCGCTGTTAGAACTGTGTTGCATCGAGCCTGTATAGCCCCTGCCAGAACTGTGTCGCGTCGAGCCCGCATAACAGGAAAGCCAGGCCCTCAGCCACTCCCTGTTAGAACAGTGTCGCGTCGAGCCCGCATAACAGGAAAACCAGGCTCTCAGCCATTCCCTGTTAGAACTGTGTCGCGTCGAGCCCGTATAACAGGAAAGCCAGGCCCTCGGCCATACCTTATCGAGCCTGGATAGCTCCTGCCAGAACTTTGTCCGGTCGAGCCCGCGTAAAAGGAAATCCAGTCCCTCAGTAATTCGCTGTTAGAACTGTGTCGCGTGGAGCCCGCATATCGGGAAAGCCAGGCCCTCCCATTCCCTGTTAGAATTGTGTTCCATCGAGGCTGGATAGCCCCTGCCAGAACTGTGTCGCGCCGAGGCTTACTTTTGAACGAGGCTAATGCACAACGATAATGCTATTGAAATGTGAGATTTCTCGCACGGCGCGGAGGGTATTAACGGCTTAGTAAGAAAATAAGAGCGCAAATACGCACACCAAGAAAGCCACCCAGGCAGGGTATACTGCGCAACGGGCCGATATATTCTTATTAATTTTAATTGCGCCCAAATGGGCAGTTAAGGAGTGATACATATTTCCGCATAACTTTTCAGTGACCTTGTCCTCTTAGCACAAACTTCAAAATGATAAGTTTCATACATCTGACCACCTAGTTCACATAGACAATCTTTGTTGGGATGATGCCATATTCTTTTCTGGAAACCGTGGACAGCCAATCGTGTTACTGCGTGGCGTAGATTGCAGTTAGCCTTTGTCCAGCTCCTGTCTGTCATTGCGGAAGAGGCGTAAAATTCCGGATCTATCTCCATTCTTTTCCTAGCCCTATCCTCCAATATTTTTAAGCCTATTTTCAATTTTGAAAAAAAAAAAAAAAAAAAGGCTTATGAGATCACCTTTTGTCCGTGTGTGTGTGTGTGTGTGTGTGTGTGTGTGTGAGGTGTGTGTGTGTTCCCCTAATAACTTTTAAATGGCAGCAGCGATTTCAATGAAACTCGGTAAGTTCATAGTACTATGCCGGGCGACCTCGACCGTGCCCTTCAAATTTTGTTACGTCTCACCAATCTAACATGGCGGCTGTGCGAAATATTTCACCAGTATTCAATATCTCCGAAACTATTACCGATATCACCCAGGAATTTATTACGGTGATAAAGGGAACTACTAGAAGTTCCCCTATGTGGCTTTTGATAAACTGGTAACTACAAAACCAACATGGGAGCCTCGCGAATTTGCGACTTTTAAATAGACGTTTCTCGCGATTTAACCAACCAAACGCAATAAAAGTTAGTACAGTATATGTCTATACACATTGTAATGCACCGACATCTAACTTGGTTCAATTGTTTATATAACCTCAAGATGGCGGATGTGCGAAATATTTCACCGGCATTCTATATCTCTGAAACTATTAGCTGTATCACCCTGAAATTTTATACGGAGATAAAAGGCACTACTGGAAGTTCACATATAAGACTTTCAGAAAGCGGTTAACTGCAATACGAACATGGCGGCCAAGCGAATTTGAAAATTTTAAATAGACCTTTCTCGCGATTTAATGTTCCAAACGCAATGAAATCTGGTACAGGAAATGTTTATACACATTGTAATGCACTGGTATCTAATTTAGTTCAATTGTTTACATAACCTCAAGATGGCGGCTGTGCGAAATTTAAAATTAAGTTTTTATTTCTTGTGTCGTAATCAAGCGATCGAAGTGAAAGTTTGAATAATGAACCTACGCAATAATTTTCCTTCAATGGTACATGACTCTATGGCCTATACATTTAACAATCCAACATGGCGACCATCCGAAATATTCAAACGACTCTGAATATATACGAATCTATTATAGCAATCAAACTGATTTTTTTCATATTCATAGGGGCTATGAACTTAAGTTCACCTATAGGACTTTAAATAACCTGAAGATCACAAATCCAACATGGCAGCGACGCGAAGTATAAATATTCACATGGACGTTTCTCACAAGTTAACCATCCGAGTGCAGTGAAACTTGGGACAGTAAATCCTTTCACGAATGTTAATCCACTGGCATCTAATTTATTTCAATTGTTTCCATAACCACAAGATGGCAGCTGTGCAAAATTTTAAAATCTCGTTTTTACTTCTTGTGTCCTAATCATGCGATCGGAATTTGAATACTACACGTACACAATAATCTTCATGTAACATTACATAACTCTAGGACCTACATATATAAAATCCAACATGGCGACCTTCCGAAATATTTAATCGGTACTCAATATCTACGAATCTATTACCGCAATCAAACTGAAATTTTGTAAGTTGATAGTGGCAGATAATATAAGTAGGATATATGAAAATAGGCTGTATAGTTCTTCACGGAACTACTTGTTTTACCCTTGAAGTGATTGGCCGATACATTCTGTTCGTTAGTTCCTCAGTTTAGGGGCTGCGACAACGCGGTTATGTAGCCCAGTGAACTTTGGGTGTGTGTAGAATCTGTCTGATAGCCGGTGTTAATTGTGTTGGCTGTATTAGTGTGTATCTGTGATTCAGGTAAGGACTGCATACTATACATTTCAAGTACCTTTGCTGCCAAATGTTACCGTCAACGACAACCAGCGGTGAACTTGGCTACTAGATGCCACCACAACTGGCATCTGGCGACGAGCGTTGAAACTTAACAGAGCATTACTCAAATCTAACCTACAAAGTTATCTTTACACAATTGTAGTTAGTGGAAGGTTCTTTTACATGCCATAAATCTATGACATAGGACCGCCGGCTTTACTTCTCCTCAGAAGGAAGGCATACTGAGGGATTTTGAACGCTCTTAAAATATCCGACTTCGGCCGGGTTTGAACCAGTGATCTTGGGCATAGAATTTCAGCATGCTACCAACTACGCCCACCGGAGCCGCCGCCGATATATTACAACAGGCTCTCAGCTGACAACAATTTAGATTTTGGAATGTCCTTGCTAAATTACAGAAGAAAATTAGGCCGACACTTAAATTTAGCTGTCAAATGATTCACTGTTACAAAGATATTCAAATTAGCTGCTATTAGTTTTAGGTTTCAATTTGTTAGCCTAGTCTACTAATTATCAATACTAATCATTAATGCCAACCTTACATCTCTCATTGCTATTGTATTACTACCTAAAAATATGAATCTAGTTTTACATTATTTGACCAAATACGAGGGCAGATCAAAATATAAGTTGCACTTCCCAGTTATGGCCATTTATTACACCACCTATTGTACCCATGTGAGTAATCTCGATGGAAAATATGCTTCTGCCTCCAGCTAGCATCAGGACTCAGGCGTGTACCGTTCTCCCATTGAGCAGTTGCATATTTTGGATTTGAGGCTAAAAGGTGTCAACTCTACAATGATAAGGCACAACTCTACTCTAAGGACTTTAATTCAGTAAAACTCATGGCTTCAAACAAATAATGAGAACACAAATCCCATAAACAACACACACACAAACAAAGTTACTCCCACAATCCATTAATTATTCACATAGTTGAATAAATTAAATCCATATCACTATTCAATCCTTTACCATTATGTGGACTTTAAACTTTACTCAAGTGCACTGATGCACATGTAATGTTTCACAAAAACTGAACTATTACATTCATGTCACCTAATGTGACTTCTATATATTCACCAAAGTTACTTGTATCCTACAATACATCTGAATTTACATCATGTGTACTATCTGTGTTACATCTCTCTCTCCCACCAAATGCTTTCATGCATTAGCCAACTCATGGTTTGCACTACATCTACTTGCAACACCACAATTACGTAAGTCTACCCCTCCACTCCCTTCTTTTTATAGTTACACTGCATGTCATTGTGATTTCACTAAATAACTTCTGTTATCGTTGTGTCAGATAGTATACTATTACGCTACCCTTGCGAGCATAGCCTGTGGCAACGAGTAACCAACTTCATTAACAAGGTGTGAGTGACA
Source organism: Meconema thalassinum (assembly GCA_946902985.2). Taxonomy (NCBI): domain Eukaryota; kingdom Metazoa; phylum Arthropoda; class Insecta; order Orthoptera; family Tettigoniidae; genus Meconema; species Meconema thalassinum. Next base: position 201,962,827 of record OX336395.1, read on the forward strand.
GTAGCAAATACAACATCCAACCATTCGTTAGATTGCTAAATTTTTATATCATCAGGGAAATCTATGATTAGCAATGTGTTTTTAAACCACACACATTCATTACACATTATAACAATTCTTCCTTTCATTACAAGCAAGGTCTTAAATCTGTCCGCTCAAGAACGCGAACCTTCACAGTTTGTTTAGCAACCCCAGCCCCTTGGAGCTGCCTGCATACAATGGCACAGAGTAGGGTCGTTCACGGCTGTAAATCACCCCCTGTCTGCCCTTCCTGGACTTCTACCTCCCAAGCAGTATTACAACTTTGAATATAACATTGTGGTCACAATGATCCACGTGATCCCATATGATCTGAACTGAATATTATGCAATGGTTGTAGGTGAGCTTGAATATTTAATCCTATCCTTAGGACATTAATAACGGCCTCAACAGGTCCGTATCACAATATGAAGGCACGGGATTCATAGAACACAGGTCTAGTGGTTAGCCGGTATCTCAAATAAAATATTACGGTCAGTCAACAGCTGCCGCCCATGAATTCGCTTCAACGAGCCGAATCATTCAACAATAAGTTCTCGGGGAATCAGGTATAGCGTCGAGGTGTCCAATGTTCTCCCCGCGCTTACCACAGGATTCGAACCCGGAACATTTCATATCCAACATCGGAGATAGGGTACACACTAAATACGCTCCGGCATAAGTTAATATCTCTGTACGCTCATGCTGTACGAGATTTCACACGTCGATTAGACTACCTGGCCCCTTACCTGTCCACGATCTCGCCTTATAATAAAGAGTACTCTAACTGTTACTCTACAAGCTTAATCAAGCCACAAATTCAATTCACTGTCAAGCTCCAACATTCCCGTGCATAATTATATTCCCATTAATACAATATATTTAATATTAACTCTTTCTCTTCCCTTAATGTAATCTACTGCTTGACTAGATAAACAATCCAATTAGCGTAAATATTTCTTGCTTAAAACCTTTCATCCTGATGTATTCAATTATACCGTTTATCATTATTATAATTATTATTATTATTACTGACATAAATTATTCTTCCGACACAACGTAACTGCTTCAATGATCGAACACTCGCGTTCGTCACGTTAAGTTTCACATAACTGAATTGCCATTTTATTAGTAGCATTAATATTGGTAAAGATTAATCCACTCTCTGATGTATTCAACATCTTAACTTTACTGAAATCAAACAATAAACATATGAGTATATGCCTCCTAATATTGATTCTTACTGGCATATTTTATACTTCTGAAATCACATTACATGCAGTGACTATCCTTCTATAGTAACATGATTTGTGGGGTACTTACGTCGGCTTTATCCAGGCGGCTCCAACCCCCATATTCCAGTGTCACCTGCCATCGGCTTACTTAGTGACACATAGCCATCTTGCGAATACACATATTATATGACATCTGATTTATAAACACACGACACTTTTCCATTTTTATAATGAAGCTAATGCTTCCAAAACACATAACACTATATAACACTGGTTATATTATGACTTTAAGAGATATTTTACATAACATCGGTGCACAAACACACGTTACACTTTAATTCCTGATTGGTTGACATTCCCTAGCATGTATCGAAAGTACAGGTGCGGACGGCCCTTTCTTCGGTCCTACCCTTCCTGATTGAATCTCCCGATCATCTGCTCACGGATTCACCAACAGTCTCTCGATCATCTCTCGATAATCTTCCTAATATTGCACCGATATGCTTACATCTCGTCATGAACGCTACTTACTGGTATACTCCAAATATGTATAACCAATCACTATACTTTACTGCGCTCAACATTGCACACTATATTTACATGAATTATTACTTTTCACAGTCCTGCCTAGTATATCACACGGCACTTAATAAACATTATATAACAGTCTTACTGTACGGCTTCCCACATTGAAGTCCGAGCATCCTCTCCTAACTTCGGTAATATGCATTTCGCATAATCAAGTTTGTTAATTACCGACTTCATTCTTAGTTCATGACCATGCATGAACATATTCTCACATGTGTGTTACATTGCACAGCTAACATGCTGATTACCAGTGAAATGTTTACGTCTTTGTGTGCGCCTGGGCGCTCCGTAGCTTTCAAACACAACTGTACGCTTCGACTTCGACTGCTTCAAAACAACTGTAAAACTGTACTGTCCGCTTCGACTGGGTCCACCCCCTTATATCTGTTTCACACAAAAAGTAGGGCAAGAATTCCCGCGATAAATCAGCTCCTCTCTTAGGGTGATTCTGAACTTGGAATAATATCCATATTGTTCCTTTTTCTTCGCTGGTCACAAAAATGTATGTGTGTTCGAGGATCGATCGGCCACTTAATTTATATTAATTATCTTATCCATGGCGTGGGGACGCTACTTCACTGGGAATCCCTGTCGACCTCCTCAAGTCCAGCCGCGAACACCCATAGTCCTGTAACATTACGCACTGCATTAAACATGCCTTGATTTCGCCGTTTTATCGCTCTAAAATTAGCCTCCTGGCTAAAGATTCACTTGTGCGCAACTCTCATGTCATTGCATTGCTCCAATCATGAGTAATCAATGATTTTCCTTGGGATCTTCCCGTTCCATTCTCAAATCTATTCTCAAACGGGGAAGAACCTGGTCATTATTTAACCTCCCGACCCCTTGCAGACGACTTATCTGGGTCAGCAAGATTGACGTGGCGCCACGGGCCTCCTCCCACAATTCTGGGGCTATTTGCTAAACGTCAAACTTTGAAACTCCTGTGTTTCAAGTCCAGCATAGCCTACTTCATGTAGTCCAAATAATGCTATCTTCCACTATTTTCCTGCATTATTTCACTAAATAATGTCAGTAACAACTGATATCACACCAGTAATTAAATATATAATTTCTTCTAGGGGTTCTTACCATGAAATATCCTCAACAGATCTCGGGTTCGTTCCCTGGTGGAACCTTTATTCAGAGCTCAGCTTATCTCCGAGATCCACGTTCGAGACCAGTCAGCATGACCACCTCGGGTTCACTATACAACAGTACAAGCCTATAACGACATACAATGTAACGTCACTTTTCCACATAGTTTCCAAGAGACACCAAACATTTCTGCGAACGCACAACCAACTTGTCGATGACGGATGCATATAAAGTTCCTCCTGCGTTCTGCAACCACACGGAGGCAGCGGCCTTCATCTCCTCATCGGTCTGGGAATGTCGACCACTGTTCTGTCTAATGATCGCATTCACACTGTTGACATTGGCACGGGTCCTGGAAGTTGCGGGCCTGCCCTCGCGATATCCGTGCGTCCGGCTTCGAATTGCTGACACCACTATACGATCCCTGGCCGGGAAATGGCCCGCTCCCCATACACATAACTAATTTCACGATGAATGTCCGTGCAATTCTTCGTTTTCGCCCATAGGAATCGGATTGTCGCACGCACATCATATTTGGAGTGAACGTCCAGTCGACGCGCCGTTGCTTTTGGCCGCTATTCACACCCTACAAGACGAGTTACCTCAGCAACCTGCCTAACATATGTGTGGGCAGTCTCTGTCCCTTTCTCCGCTGTGCCCACGTTTGCGACACACAGCGCGCTGCTGCAGCGCGTTAGTGCAACTAACTTTTTGATCCACCTTCGTATTAAAAATCATGCTTTATTTACTGTTATTGCGACTAGAACTTGTGTATTTATTGTTAACAATTTCATGTTTGTAAATTTTCAATTTTTATTTTAATGTATTCTTATTTTTTTAATGTATTTTCATGTATTATCTATGTGTAAAGTCCCCTCAGTAGTGTAGCTGTCAGCATGGTTAGCTGCAGCCCCGGAGGTCCTGGGTTCGATTCCCGGCTCTGCCACGAACTTTGAAAAGCTGAGAGGACTGGAACGGGGTCTACTCGGCCTTGGGTGGTCCAAATGGGGTTCGATTCCTCGAAGTGGTTTTCCGTGGTTTCCCACTTCGTCTTCGGGCAAATGCCGGGATGGTACCTACTGTGAGGCCACGGCCGCCTCCTTTCCTCTTCCTTGCCTATTTATCCTAATCTTCCCCTCCCTTCCCTCATGAGGCCCCTGTTCGCTTTGCAGGTGAGGCCGCCTGGACGAGGTGCCGATCACTCCTCCCTAGTTGTATCCACTCCGACCAGATGTTCCCATCTCTAGGACACTGCCCGTAGAGGCGGTAGTGGTGATTTCCCTCACTAAGTCCGTGGGAGCCACCAACCTGGAGGGTAAAATCGATAAAAACAAATCTATGTGTAAACAATTGTTTGCTACTGTAATTGGGGCACTGCCCTGTTGTGGCAATAAATTAATAAGTAAATAAATAAATAAATATTCTACCGAGTAGTAAGCAAGTTGCCATGGCAACGAAAGGAATGCTGTGTGGAGGGAAGCCATTTCCCCCGAGCAGTAGGTCGGATTTTGCACACATAGACCACAGAGGGCCGGGACTCACTTTGTATTTTCGTGCATACATCTTCGGTAATTTGTTCACCCTGATATACAGTAGATAGATGCTATTATAATGTTGGCAGCAGGAAGAGTGTGAAATTATCATACGTGAGTTCCTTTTTTGTTCCTTTTCTGGAAATATCGAACGAGCAAAGGATCCCCTTTAATTACTCGTAAGTAATTTGAAGTCCCTTCCTCTCTGTCGCTCTCTCTTGCTCACTCTCTTACGGAAGTTAATTTATTTTGTGCCGTAAAGTTGGCGGCATGTTTGTTACTCACCACAAGCGATACCCAGCTGTTATTGAGTGTAATTATAAAACACAAGAGCTCCTTCCTTGTTTTTGTCAAGCACAAAGGAAGAGAGGCAGCGGAAAAATAAGTAGAATTTTTTATTTTCTTTCGTTCATTTTCTGACACATAACGTGCTTTTCCTGTTAAAAGCACGTAGCCGACAAGCGCACCGTAGTAGATAATAACTTGTCATAGTGAATGCCTCATTAACATTTTACCGGTGTCAGGAATTAAAGTACACCAATGATACCAAATTTCCTCAGGACGATGGGTATCCTAGTGCATCTCTACATAGTATCAAAGTCCCCGATTCTTGGATGTAACGGGTAATCTCGAGAACCACTGGATGGATTTTGATACGATTTTCACCATTCTGTAAAGGATTTCTTGAGGAAAGTTTCCGTAGAAAAACATTAATTTATGAAAAAAAAAAGCCGAGCAGTAACGATTTCAGTAAATTGAGTCGAAGAAAAAGCTTACGTCCGTGCGCCTTTTAAGCTTACGCTGGGCAAACCGTTAGAAATATCTACTGTATATACTATGAGTGTAAGAATTGTTCAGCATGAAAAGTTCAACAAAAAGTCCGGGACAGCATAACTCTATCTTTAATACATTGCCCACTATAAGTGCTTTTACATTTTCATTTCTTGCAACAATCTCCATTCAGTGGAAATTTAAATTACTAGCTACGGAGCAAGTTTACGGCCAGCATCAAACTGTCGAGTCGTGTCAAGATAAGGCGTCAGAGAAAAGTATATGTGTTTGGAGTTTCACTGTTCATCTCGGTTTTTCTGAATTGCATCTGGGACCTACCGTCCGTGCTCCTTATAAGCTTACGCTAGTAAATCGTTAAAGACACCGGGCGGGGTTGCTAGTTAATATATCTAAGATGAAATATTTTTTAGCCTATTTTCATTTATGAAAAAGAATAGACTTATGAGATCACCGTTTGTCCGTGTGTCTGTGTGTGTGTGTCCCTAATAACTTCTAAACGGCTAGAGCGATTCAAATGAAACTCGGTAAGTTCATAGCACTATTCCGGACAACCCCGACCGAGCCCATCAAATTTTGTTACGTCTCACCAATCCAACATGGCGGCTGTGCGAAATATTTCACCTGCATTCAATATCTCCGAAACTATTACCGAATCACCTTGGAATTTTGTACGGTGATAAAGGGAACTACTAGACGTTCACCTAGGTGACTTTTGAAAAACTGTTATCTACAAAACCAACATGGCGGCCAAGCGAAGTTGCGACTTTAAATGGACGTTTCTCGCGATTTAACCAACCAAGCGCATTGAAACTTTGTACAGTATATGTTTATACACATCGTAATGCAACGACATCTAACTTTGTTCAATTGTTTACATAACCTCAAGATGGCGGCTGTGCGAAATATTTCACCGGCATTCTATATCTCTGAAACTATTACCGGTATCACCCTGAAATTTTGTTCGGAGATAAAGGGTACTACTAGAAGTTCATCTATGAGACTTTCAAAAACCGGTTCACTACAAAACGAACATGGCGGCTAAGCAAAGTTGAAAGTTTTAAATAGACTTTTCTCGCGATTTAATAATCCAAACGCAATGAAACTTGGTACAGCAAATGTTTATACACATTGTAATGCACTGGTATTGAATTTAGTTCAATTGTTTACATAACCTCAAGATGACGGCTGTGCGAATTTTTAAATTAAGTTTTTATTTCTTTTGTCGTAATCATGCGATCGAAGTGAAAGTTTGAATAATGAACCTGCGCAATAATTTTCCTTTAATGGTACTGTACCCGAAAATCCGGAAAGGAGCCTGTTGGAATATCCATTGCCCCAGCTGGATTGCCTATTTCTAACAGCACCGGCAAATTACTACATTAGAAATCGCTTCCAACTTGGTCTTTAGGGATTTACATACAGCAGTTACAAGAATATTGTGGATCAACAACCAACTACACGGGGCACACCTACCTTTACTTACCTTCTCGGGGACTGGGAATTCAGCTTCGCCTACAATACATCCACAATACCCTAGTTCTTATATTTAATCTGAATCACACGCCAACAACAACAAACAAGTAGTTCCGTGAAGAACTATACAGCCTATTTTCATATATCCTAATGTTAATTGCCATTATCAACATACACAATTTCAGTTTGATTGCTGCAATATATTCGTAGATATTGAGAACCGACTAAATATTTCGGATGGTCGCCATGTTGGATTTTATATATGTAGGTCCTAGAGTTATGTACTGTTACATGCAGATTATTGTGAACGTGTAGTATTCAAAATTCAATCGCATAATTAGGACACAAGAAAAAACAAGGAGATTTAAAAATTTTTCACAGCTGCCATCTTGAGGTTATGGAAACAATAGAAATAAATTAGATGCCAGTGGATTAACATTCGGATAAAGATTTACTGTACCAAGTTTCACTGCACGCGGATGGTTAAATTGCGAGAAATGTCCATGTGAATATTTATAATTCGCGTAACCGCCATGTTGGATTTGTGATCACCAGGTTATTTAAAGTCCTATAGGTGAACTTAAGTTCATAGCCCCTATGAACATTAAAAAATGCAGTTTGATTGCTAAAATAGATTCGTAGATATTCAGTATCGTCTAAATATTTCGGATGGTCGCCATGTTGGATTGTTAAATGTATAGGCCATAGAGTCATGTACCATTAAAGGAAAATTATTGCGTAGGTTCATTATTCAAACTTTCACTTCGATCGCATGACTACATCACAAGAAATAAAAACTTAATTTTAAAATTCGCACTGCTGCCATCTTGAGGTTATGTAAACAATTGAACTAAATTAGATACCAGTGGATTACAATGTGTATAAATATTTCCTGTACCAGGTTTCAGTGCGCTTGGAACATTAAATCGCGAGAAAGGTCTATTTAAAATGTTCAAATTCGCTTGGCCGCCATGTTCGTTTTGTAGTTAACCGGTTTTTGAAAATCTTATAGATGGACTTCCAGTAGTGCTCTTTATCTCCGTACAAAATTTTAGGGAGATACCGCTAATAGTTTCAGAGATATAGAATGCCGGTGAAATATTTCGCACATCCGCCATCTTGTGATTATGTAACAATTGAACGAAGTTAGATGTCGGTGCATTACAATGTATATAAACATATACTGTACCAAGTTTCATTGCATTTGGTTGGTCAAATCGCGAGAAACGTCTATTTAAATGTCGCAAATTCGCTTGGCCGCCATGTTGGTTTTGTAGTTACCAGGTTTTCAAAAGTCACATAAGTGAACTTATAGTAGTTCCCTCTATCACCATAGAAAATGTCAGGGGAATATCGGTAATAGTTTCGGAGATATTGAATGCTGGTGAAATATTTCGCACAGCCGCCATGTTGGATTGGTGAGTCGTAACAAAATTTGAAGGGCACGGTCGAGATCGCCGGGAATAGTGCTATGAACTTTCCGAGTTTCATTGAAATCGCTCCTGCCGTTTAGATTTTATTAGGGGGGGGACACACACACGAATCACACACACACACACACACACACACACACACACACACGCACACGCACACACACACGGACAAAAGGTGATCTCATAAGCCTATTTTTTCAAAATTGAAAATAGGCTAAAAATAACGAACTGAATAAAATTTATTAACAATGGTGTAAACTAACCTAGTATAAACAAAATAACAATAGACTAATTTAACAAAAGAAAAATTAAACACGCAATCATACACACTTCGTTTCTACTCCACATCTTATTACAATGCTGTGTAAAAATAAAATATGAGCATAAAATTCTTGGCTTGTTTTAGGCCTACACAGCGTAAAAAGAAAACCGTTTAATGAAGGCTCTTACATTCGTGGCATTCCTAACACCTGATTTCATTCACTAGTCTGCGTTTGTAGAACACACGTGCGCTAGCTTGTTTCATCAATGAAACACCAGCACCACGCTGCACTTGGGACTGTTTTACAATTTATACAAGGCCGTGAGTCGTTCACCTGTTCATATTATGACATCGCTCTCCAACTCTAATGGTGAATCATTCTAGCCAGCCCACATTGAGACTGCTTTTGAGTGCGTTTATAAAACACGTAAAATTAACATTTAGATCTTACAAAAATGCACATAACTACCATGTTTCTTTAACAATCATCCTGAAAATTTTATACACTCTTTTATTCACACCCTGTAATTGTTCATGACCAATTCGGTTCCACATTTACTCTTAACAGCTAACAATCATTCATACCAAAAACATCCGCTCATAAAACACACGCTATTCCAAAACAATTGATTAATAAATCCTACTAAATTATTTAACTAATTAAATCATTTCCAAAGAAAATATTTACATGTAATATGTTCATTATAATATACATTATTTAGTGTTGCTAACACGTTACTTTCGAGATTCTGGCTTCTCGGTTACAATACAATTCTCAATGAATTATATACACTGGTTTTTCCACATAACCATTCTCTAACGTTCGGTAGGTTTGATATACTGCTTACACATCGTCTTATAGAGGTTTCATTACATTGTCGGTATAATACAGTCGACTAATTAAGGAAAACTGTACGTAATTACATAACTTCGGGTTTAATAAAATATAATGATTGTATTATTGACATGAGTAGACAATCTTTCTCTAGTTGTATTTCCGCTAAAACCCTTCTGTCAACAGAGCTACATCGTTACTTCACAAGAACTGGACTACTTGTATACAATGATTCTTATCTTGATCCATGCTTCCTTATCAAAGAACAACAATACCTTGACTTCCTTAAAATGCGGAACTCCCTCGCACGAGCATTCTTCATAGCTCTACAAATCCTCATATAACAATATATGTGCATAAACAATTATCATCCACTCTGCTAAACAACAACCAAAAACGGATTAATTGTTATTAACATATCTTCTGTAGGAACTTCTCTCAAATAATGGCATGACCCTCAGTATCATTCTACATGACTACTGAACTACAATTATACATGCTTAAGTTCTTCAAACGAAACTTCCAATTGTAATGAACGATATTAGGCAGTCGTGATTAACCTCCTTAAGTTTACTCCACAACAAGATAATTAACTGTTAACTTGTCTGTCGCAAATACATGTAATAAAAATAATACTCTTGTCTCACCTCACTTGTCAAGCTTTAAATTGTTTATCGTTGTAATTTAAGGTCCACAAATGACGTGATGTTACACAAATAGTGTAAAATAACACACATGTTATTTATAGTGTCAGATAGAATTCAATCTTGACCGGGATAAACTAGCTTTGAATTCCTAGCCGAAGATTTGAATAATCTTCTATAAAAAGGTATTTCCTCTAGCATATTAAATGAACAAAGCTCTCAGCTTTACAAATAATAAAAAGGTTTGTCAATGCCGTAATGTTTTTCCACTCTACACAAAGAATGTTTATAGGGATTAAGACTTCGGTCTTATCAAACGACTAGTATTTCTTAGATCGTCGACAGTTTATGTACAATAATGATATAACAATATCATTCGATGTTTCTTCTGTTCTTGAAGTTTGATGTCGTTACATTAAAGTGCTCAAATTAAATTTAATAAGAATTTGATTTGAAGCTATGACACAATGTCAGAATACTAGGTTTAATTAAATTATTAAAATTCGAGAGTCGAAACGACTAGTCTTCTATGAGGCAATATGATTCCTCCAACAAAATTATTTATGGCAGTTCCACAACTGATCCGTAGAATAAAATTGAAAAATAGATGAAAGGCAATCATCTCCTAAATAATCTTGAAGTATAGAAATCTTAACACACATCTGAAGTGTAAAATACATGAGAACACAGAAATACATGAAATGTGAAAATATGGAAATATGGAATAAGATCGTTGGCTCAGGATGTCACTAATCAAGCTCTATACTATAAATGAGATACACTGCTACCTTATTTGGACGAAAACTTGAGGATCTATGTAAGTATTCCAACAATACTTTAAAGGTTTCCTCAGTTCAAGATACTGAGATGGATCTGCATTCGAACCTCGGATCTGCGACCTCAGAGATAGGAAACGTCCCTCTCTGAAATTCACCAACATTCGCCTGGGCTCGAACGACATCCTTCTGGCAAATTCTTCTGTGTTGCTGGGCTACCCCTAACATCTTGACAAATCTCTTCTGTAGAGTCTTCATTCTCCGTCGTAAATATGTATCAGCCTCATCATTGGAATAATTTATAGAAATATTCATATAGATGGTGAATGAAATATTTCCATTGCTAATTGATGTTACATTAGTGTTCGTAGACTGACGAAAATGTATAAGATGGACCGTACACTACGTCTGTATTCAAGAATACGTTGTCTAACGAAGTTCCATCGTTGTATCTTAACTCCTGCTATCGAATATGTCTATGGCGCGTGACTATTTAGTTCATCATATCAACAATGTTATTTATGTTGTATGAAACCATTTGAAGAATAATGATAGTCATTCTCTTAATGTTTATGTACTGCGCCAATGTTACAAGTTCTCCGCTACTGTTCACTTGAACTGCGTTCGCCAACTTCACGTTGCAATTTAAAATGATATTCAGCTTTATTTCCAACACATTTGAAAATCTGTCTTAACAGGCTTATATTGTCGAAACGGTAAGTTTTAAAACGCTCGACTTTTCACAGAATGTAGTATTCGACCTGTTCTTTATATATATTCGCTTAGTTATATTCAGATCTCAATTATATAAGAGATATAATTAAATCAATGTTCCTCACAACTTCACATAGAATGGAAGTGCGGTAATCTCCTACGTTCCACCTACAGTAGCTATCTTCGCGTCTCCACAAGTCGACAGTCGTCGCACTCGGACAAAGCCTTGGGATCTCCGTTAACCCAGTAAAAACAATTCCTCACTCTTCAAAGACCGCTGGAATAAGAACCTCGATCCTTGGATCTCTCCCTCCAAGTCGAAATTTTGGCGGCCATATCAATCTCTCACCATAATTTCAGCGCGTAGATTACTAATGCTTATTACTGCGTAGATTAACCGATCTGCGGTTTTTAAAGTATCAGACATCATTTCTTTTAATATTCTCTTCATTACCAAATAAGAAAATCTTCTTCTAAGGGCCTAAATGCATAATTTCATCACCTTGTGTAATTGAAGTTGATCCCGTCTTCACTAAAACCTCTTCTCATTGGCGCTGGGCTGGTTACCAATAGCATAATTTATAACAATATTTATAATATTAATTTCCAAACTCACTGTTGATATGCCAATTATAGCCTTCTAGAAGCGTCTATTGTGCAATATATCACGTGATCGGGCTCTCCCACAGCCTCGAGCTTGTAACACTACCCTCCTGTGTCACACTTCCAGAAATTATATTTGCTGATTAAATTTTATCATGGGGACGGAAAATACTCTCATTTTGTCCCAAAATAATTCAATTTTCGGGGGCAGTACATGACTCTATGGCCTATACATATAACAATCCAACATGGCGACCATCCAAAATATTTAGACGGATATCAATATCTACGAATCTATTACAGCAATCAAACTGTTTTTTTTTATGTTCAAAGGGGCTATGCATATAAGTTCACCTATAGGACTTTCAATAACCTGGTGATAACAAATCCAACATGGCGGTGACGCGAAGTATAAATATTCACATGAACGTTTCTCGCAATTTAACCATACGAATGCAGTGACACTTGGTACAGTAAATCCTTATACAAATGTTAATCCACTAGCATCTAATTTATTTTAATTGTTTCCATAACCACAAGATGGCAGTTGTGCGAAATTTTAAAATCTCGTTTTTACTTCTTGTATCCTAATCATGCGATTGAAGTTTGAATACTACACGTAAACAATAATCTTCATTTAACAGTACATAACTCTAAGATCTTCATATAAGAATCCAACATGGCGCCCATCCGCAATATTTATTCGGTTCTCAATATCTACGAATCCATTACAGCAATCAAATTGAAATTTTGTATGTTGATACTGGCAATTAACATTAGTAGGTCATATGAAAATAGGCTTTGATTCTTCACAGAACTACTTGTTAAAATTATAAACTCACTAAAATCGAACAAGTCTAAGGATTAGGGATTCTGTTGTTGCTCTAGGAAGACTAATAAGGGGGAGGGGGCCGATATAGGCTCTATAAGCTTACCATATCAGACCTCACGTTTACTATTGATCCACTGCACCGTGATGCATACTGAGCTGAACATGTTCTAAGCGAATTGCTGTTATAAATTATGGCGAATATATGTTACAGGACAACATCATCTGTCTCTGTCCACAATTATTTCCTTCCACTTAACGTCCGCCCATCACTCCCGAGTTACACATTTAGGGTTGACCTTCCGGTGAGCATTACAGGACAACAGATAATGTGGGATAAGAGTCATATCCGTCTAGCTACACTTGTCTAATGAGTGCCTTTAGATTGTTCATGCACTGATTTATAATGATAATGATGTTTGAGTCTTCAGTGTTTTTACTGGTTTAATGTCCGGCTCCGTGGCTAAATGGTTAGCGTGCTAGACTTTGACCCGAAGTGCCCCGGGTTCGATTCCCGTGGCTCGGGGACTGGGTGTATATGACGTTTTCATCATCACTTCATCCTCATTACGACGCGCTGGTCACCCACGGGCGTCAACTAGAAAAACCTGCACACGGTCTCTCTGGAGGCCACAAGATCATTCATTACTGGTTTGATGCAGCACTCCCTTTCTGTCCTGAGCTAACCGTTTCATATCTACATAGCTACCACACACTCCATCCGAGGCAATCTAACATACTCTAACCTTGGTCTACCCGTACTGTTCTTATCCTCGATGCTTCCATAACTAACTTTGCTATTCCTGGGTATGTGTCCTACCAACCTATTTCTTCTCTTCATTAGCACTCGCCAGATACATTTCTCCTCTCCCAATCGTCTTAATACCTCTCCATTTGTTACTCTATCTACCTATCTGATCTTCATCATTCTCCTGTAACACCACATTTCAAACGCTTTAATCTCCTCTTTTTTGTTGCCCCAACAGTCCAAGTTTCACTTACATGGAGTAATTTCGTAATTTTAGTTTCGTAAGTCGGCAGTGAGAGGCATGCGTCATAAGGAAAGCTGGCATAAGGTCGAAGACCTGACACTCATATTAACGCATGTGTATGCATTAATAAAATGATAATGATAACTAGCATATCGCGTGTAGAATATCTATGTGGCTGTATTTTCAATTTTAATTTCGTTTAAAGCAGGGGTCTCCAAACTTTCCAGCCTTAGGGCCATACTGATTACTCCAGTAAGTTCCGAGGGCCAAAACCATATTATCATTGTTGCCGGTGGTAAAAAGTGAAATAGTCCACTGATGAAAAAAAAAGTCCGAAAAAGTACGCAACGTTGAAAAAAGGCTGCAAATCGGACTAAAGTCCGCAAAACGGCAATACTGCATATTATTAATTTTCCTGTCATTATCTGTAATTTCTAGATTAGTCGTAGAGTACGAGCCATGAGGAGTAATGTGACACGACATCTGGTGGACACAAGCGGAAATAGGTAGTACCTTCTATCGCTAACAGATGGCGCTAATAGCACGTACAGAGTAATCTCGTTGGTTCGAGAGAGTTCTGGTGTCTTCCACTCACTTCTAGATGGCAGTAATTGGAATATATAAGAAGGCTAGTTGCGCAACCACAAGTCAGTTCCTATGACACTGTTGTGAAATAAAATAGTGCGTTCCTCCTTAAAACGTGTTTGTGCGTGTTTAAGTTTAAGACATCTTTGTAACAGTATTTTGATTTGAATTGTTGCTTTTGTGTGTGATTTAGTAGTATGGAAAAGAAGCGAAAAATTGATAGTGAATGCAGAAAATTCAAAGATGAGTGGAACATTCAGTATTTCGTAATTGAGTCCAGTAACAAGGCGCTATGTTTGATTTGCATTGAAAGCATAGCCGTTCTCAAGGAATATAACATTAAACGTCATTATGAAACAAAACATTTTCAAAATTACTCAAAATATACAGGAAGTTTGCGGACAGAAAAATTCGAAGCTATGAAGCGCGGATTGAAATCGCAGCAATCTTCATTTACAAAACTCAAAACCGAACAAGAGGCTGCAACTCGTGCCAGCTTTCATGTGGCTCTTGAAATTGCAAAACGTGGAAAACCATTCACCGATGGAGAAATGATCAAAGAATGCATAATTGCAGCAGCCGAAGAAATGTGCCCTGAAAAGGTAAATATATTAAAAACTGTCAGTATGTCAGCAAACACTGTGGCTCGAAGGGTAGAAAACATCGCTGAAAATATATCCTCTCAACTGTTCGACAAAAATGGAGATGTTGAGTGGTTTTCTTAGGCCTTGGATGAGTCAACGGATGTGTCAGATACTGCTCAGGTGTTGATTTATATTCGAGGAGTAGATAAAAGCTATGAAGTGCATGAAGAACTTCTTGATATGTATAGTATTCATGGCACAACTACTGGTACAGATATTTTTAAAGGAGTTGAAAAGGGCATTAATCAAAAGAACCTTCGATGGAAAAACTTGAAATGTATTACAACTGATGGAGGCAAAAACATGAGTGGGAAAGATAAAGGAGTGGTCGCTCTTGTGTCAAAGGCTGTAGAAAATGACGGTGGTTCAAAACCATTAGTCTTACATTGTATCATTCATCAACAGTCTTTGTGCGGAAAATGTTTGGATATGTCTGAAGTTCTGAAACCAGTCATATCAACTGTTAATTTTATGAGATCTTTTGGGCTGAATCACCGACAATTCCGACAATTTATTGAAGAGATTGGAGAAAATGACTTACCTTATCATACTGCCGTACGTTGGCTTAGTTGTGGGAAAGTCCTTCAGCGCTTTTTTGAACTTCGAGCAGTGATCGACATTTTTTTGAATGAAAAGCATCGCCCTCTTACTGAATTACAAAACAACGCATGGCTGTGGAAGTTAGCATTCTATGTTGATTTGACAAAACATGTGAACGAACTGAATTTGAGATTGCAAGGAGAAAACCAGCATCTTCCTGATTTATACACTAATATCAAATCATTCCGGAAGAAATTGATACTGTTTCAATCACAACTACGAAGTAAATGTTTTTCACATTTTAAAACATGTGAAATATTCAGCCACACCACTGATTTTGCAATCGAAACTTTGAGTGCTTTGAAAATAAATTTTGATACTCGTTTCTCGGACTTCGATGCCTTTGCGAATCAAATTAAGATTTTTCAGGATTCTTTTGATACTGACATTGAAACCCTAGCCCCGGAACTTCAAATGGAAATGATTGAACTACAGTGCAGTGATATAATTAAGAACAAATATCAAAACTCATCTTTGTTGGAATTTTATAAGAGTCTTCCACTGACACAATTTGATAATTTGCATAAATTTGCTCGTGGGCTGTTTTCTGTTTTTGGTACTACTTATTTGTGTGAGAAGACCTTCTCCCAAATGAAGTACACAAAAAATGTTTACAGATCTAAATTAACTGATGAGCATCTTAAATCTCTTTTAATAATTGGTACAAGTAAAATTAGTCCACAACTACAAACTATTGTCAGTGGAAAATCTCAATTACATAAATCTCATTAGTATTTCATATGTCTGCATGTTATACATGTCTTTACTCATTACAATTCTGTGTTTCTTTATCCAACTTATCACAAAAACAATAACAATAAGCCTACAACAATGTTATGAGTAGTTAGCCCATGACCATATCAATGTAGATGTCATATTAATAATTACTCAACATAAAATTAGAATACTTCAGTAAACTAAATTTAATTTGCTATAAAAATATGTTCTCTAAAAGGAGTTTTCAAGTATGCTAGCTCTCCGTGGGCCGGACAAAATCTGTCCGCGGGCCGGATGTGGCCCTCGGGCCGTAGTTTGGAGACCCCTGCTTTAAAGAATTGAATCACTTTTGAAGTTTAATTTACATTCAGTTTCTGATCTCGCAAAGTTTTGCTAAAGTAGCCTATTTAATTTTCGAAAATTTCTCCGAATACACAGTTTGCGATTTCTTTACTTCGTGACACAACAAATAGTGAGTTGATCAATCTCACTAGTGATAAAGTTGCCCATGGCTAACTACTGGATTTGGCAAATACAGTACAGACAAATGTTGTCAAAAGTTTGGCCCTGAGACTTATTGATCGTAATTGAGAAAGCTAACCATATTGGAAACTTCCTTTGTTTGAATTTAAAAGCGATGCATTTATTTATTATTTATTTATTTATTTATTTATGGAGTAAAATCAAAATCGAAAGAAAATTTTCAAAACTACGCTTTACAAATATTTTGTTATGTTTTTTGTGTACGGTATGTTTTGATTTTTGTTTACGTTTTATTTTATAAGTTTAGTTCCAGTTTTGGTTTTTGCTATTTGCCTTTGTTTTGTTTTCGGTTTTATTTTTGATATTGTATTTGTTTTTAGTTGTAATTTATTTGTTTTTCTTTCGAATTTATTTTTGGCACTATTTTGGATTAGATTTTGTTGTCCAGTAGATTTATGTATGTGTGTTTTATCCACGAGATCCAAGAAATATAATTGGTATTCATAAAATTCAGAACTATTTTTTAAAATGTTTTGTGATGCTTTTTTGATTTTTTTGTGTGTTATGTTTTTTTGTTCAAGTTTAATTTTTGGTTTGAGTTTTGTTCCAGTTTTTTTCTGTTTGACTTTTTTTGCTTAAAGTTTATTTTTTATTTTTTATTAGGGTTTTATTTGAGTTTTGTTTGTGTTTTTTTAGATTTTATTTTTGGCTATTTTGGATTTTGGTTTAGGATTTAAACTAAATAAATGAAAAATAAAGGCAAAAAAAATAATTAATAAATGGCACAAAGCTTTAAATGAAACTTAAATATAAACAAAAAATATGAAATCACACACAAAATACGTAATTGAAAACTAGTTCTATGCTATTGTTGGTTAAACAAGCTAAAAAGGGAAGCAACTCCTGTTGATTTAATTGCGATTGCTATTGCTCTTAGAGTTCATATTTCCAAGCTGCCCTAAGTTAGGTCACAGAGTTGGCTCACTTGATGTTCGGTCGCTTTAGATTTAGCAGAGCCCCCCTTCCACTTGAAGAACTCAATACATCTCCTTTAATAGAGAGTAGACTCCTTTAGGCCTGTGTATCAGCAAGTTTGTCAAGTTATACAGCCCCGCAGTGCAGACATGTCGAGTTGGTTGCTAGTCTAAAGTACATAACCCGAGCAGTTCAGTGCTGTGGAGACAATAAAGCTCGCGTTCTCCCTTAATGAGCGTCATGAAGCCTTCAAGTAGCCGGTAAACTTCTGGGTAATAGATAGCCAACAGTTATTGACTAAAGCAAAGTGACAGCAATCTCACTAAACGATCGTCCAAACTAGAGACGGACAAAGTGGCCTTCGTGCTTGCCCATAACTGTCAGTCAGAAGTATTAGGTTCGAATATAGCCATTTATAATAATTGAGGAGCAGACATGGACAACGGTATAAGAACCTCCGAGGTCAAATCTGGTTTTTGTAGTGGAATGTGATATATGAGAATAGGGAGAGGACGAAGGCACGATTTTCACTATAATATCGGCTCGGAAATACTCGTAGAAGAAGAGTCGTGCAAATATTGGACATGGATTATTACGCGTTTGTTTAATATACTAAGTTAGCATTAACATATAATATTTAGGAGGGATGCTTTTTCGCAAAATGCGATAAAGCACAAAATGCTAATATTTGCCTGCATTCTTGTATTTTCACTTTTCGCGACCTGTAAACCACTTTTTAATGTGTTTTGCGAAAGCGATAAAATGCGAAAATTTGACTCAAAATGTGAAAATTATACCAAACTCTCTACTTAGTATAAAACAAAGTCCCCTATTCTTGGATGTCACGGCCAATCTCAAGAACCTCTGGATGGATTTTGATGCGGTTTTCACCATTCTGGACAGGATATCTCAAGGAAGGTTTTTGTAGAAAATAATTTATTTATGATCAAAGGAAGCCGAGCAGTAACGATTTCAGTGAAAAAGTTGATAGAAAAAATAACCTGGCGTCCGCGCGCTTTTTAAGTCTACGCTGGGCAAAAACTAGAGAAGTTCCTCTGTTCGTCACCAGATAGCAGCCAGAAGCTACTGTATGGACCTTGGTAGAAAAACGCGCCATATTAAGTAGAACGGTGGAAAGAGTAGTAAAGAAGGAGAAGGTAAAGGTGAGTAGTAAACATTGAGACACCTCAAAACATGAGGATATCATATTTTTATAATTAAAGCCCTGCGTGGATGCGGATATCTGTTGATAAACCCGCGGACATCCGCTATATTTTTCACCATGCGAATATAGTTTCTATGGCTGTGTGGATAGGGGATAAGCTGAGGATAATGGTTTATTTTTATTTATTTTTATTGTTGTTTTAAGGGGCGGAACTACGAGGTCATCTGCCCCTAAAAGGGAGCATAATGTTTGGAGAAACGTTGGGGATAGTTTTTAGAATACAATCCGTACTTGTTTAATATCATTAATAGGGCCCGGATGTTTATGACATATCATGTTTGTCCGTTTTTTTTTCTTCGTGACAAATATAAAAAGATGATTTAAGCTAATCGCATTCAAGTTATGTCATTAAGCATAACTAACACCCCGATTAGGAAAGGGTTGCAATTCTGCCTGTAAAACATTCATTTTAAACATAGCACAATACATACATAGCCAAGGGGAACGATATTTTCCTCAAATGTCTAAATATGTTCATTTAGTAATTTATTATTATTATTGTTATTATTATTATTGATTTAAGTCCACTACGGAGCGCTTATGACTAGTTCTTCTTCGATGCTCTTTTCCGTTCCCAATATCTCTTGAGCCCAGCTGGTAATTTCTCCTTTCTCTCCTGCGGAAGGGGCTTCTGACATTTAGGGACTCTAGGTGGTGGGGTCCAAGACTCTACCATAGCAAAATATTTAGAACGATCTTCTACATCAAGGTCAGCAATTCCAGCCGAATCCAAGTCCTTAAGTACTTCATTAAGCCACAGGCTTCCAGTCTTGTAGCTTTTAACCACGGAGAAGATCTTCTTGGTAAGCCTGTTGCTGTTCATTTGTTGTAGGTGCCCGTAGAACTTTAGCCTCCTACGTCGCATACTGGAATTAGCTGATTCTAACTGTTGATACAGGTCAGAATTAGATTTCAAAGGGTAGGTTCCATCTGGGAGCAATCTCGGGCCATGAATTTTCCTGAGGATACGTCTTTAGGCTTTATCCAGGTTATCCAGGGTGCCTTTTCTGTTCATCAAGAGGGTCTCTACGGCGTACTGAAACTGTGGTCTGACAGCAGTTCTGTAGTGACAGATCTTAGCATTCCTCAAAATGCATTTCTTGTTGTTTTATCTAATTAAATAGTACATTATGCAACGAGCCTATAATGGTAATTAAGACACGAGTATGTTTATGAAACGAGCAAAGCGAGTTTTATAATTTCCATACGAGTGTCTTAATTACCATTATAGGCGAGTTGCATACGACTGTTCATGTTCGACGATAATTATAACTTTATATATATACACCGCGGACAGGCCAACAAGGACCACGCAAATATCACTTCTTTATAGGTCTAGTTTCCTTCTTTCTCTTCCAGAAGTCTTTCATCCTGGTCGACTGTGCAGCTCTTCTTTCAGCAGTCCATTCTCCTCTGTTGAGATTTTTCTTCTCCCCGACAAGAATTTTGAGACCAAAAATTTTTTTTCTGTACTCTATTCGGTTTAGACAATCTTCTTCAGTAATTTTGAATTTTTGAAGTTCTTCTTTCATTTGTTTTACATAGCCTCCTTGTCCTTTATAGTTCCAGATTTTATCAAAAATTTGTTTGTTTAACCTTGAGCAATCCATGCGGACCATATGTCCGTAGAACTGAAGTCGCCGTTTTCTGATCATCACTTCAAGGTTGTCGATTTTACTATAAATTTCTGCATTCGATCTCAGTCTATAACCTTCCTGTGTTTTCCTAGGACCATAAATCCTTCTTAAAATTCTTCTTTCTATCTTGAGCAAATTTTCCATTCCGGTTATATTTGTAGTTTCCATGCCGTTAATTATAACTTTATTATATGTTTTAACATAAATATTCATAAATATATCTGTGGGATTCAGTTAATGCCTTTGCTGACTGAACAGAGCGAATGCATGCTGAATGCGTGGGTCAAGTCACTCCGAAAGCAGAGACCATTCACTTTGCTTGCCAACACAGAACACTTATTGTCTACAGCCTGTCGTCCAGCGCTATAGCAATCACTAATATTGTCACCGAAGTCGTTTGAAAGCAATGCGCTGTGTAGAAATTGGAATTGGGGATATTAAGGTACAGTGCTATTTCTTGTCTCATATTCGCCAGTTTATTTAAGCGAACATATGGACCACTTTCCATGTCAGTAATTTATGTAGATATGTTGGATTTTGAGCGCATGCGCGAAGGTATCCTTACCTAATTGGTCACACAACTGTTTCTTGAGCTCTGATTGGTGGGAGAAACTGTTTCATAATGAAAAATAGTGTCATAATGAGCCTCATTATGACACAGTTTTCTGACACAAAAGGTGTACATTTCGATATCGACGAACATAAAAATATTATTGTAAAGCCATTAGATGCGGATAACAGTCGTGCGGATGCGGGGCGGATGCGGATAACAGTCGTGCGGATGCGGGGCGGATGCGGATAACAGTCGTGCGGATGCGGGGCGGATGCGGATAACAGTCGTGCGGATGCGGGGTGGATGCGGATAACAGTCGTGCGGATGCGGGGCGGATGCGAATAACAGTCGTGCGGATGCGGAGCGGATGCGGATAACAGTCGTGCGGATGCGGAGCGGATGCGAATAACAGTCGTGCGGATGCGGGGTGGATGCGGATAACAGTCGTGCGGATGCGGGGCGGATGCGGATAACAGTCGTGCGGATGCGGAGCGGATGCGGATAACAGTCGTGCGGATGCGGAGCGGATGCGAATAACAGTCGTGCGGATGCGGGGTGGATGCGGATAACAGTCGTGCGGATGCGGAGCGGATGCGAATAACAGTCGTGCGGATGTGGGGCGGATGCGGGTAACAGTCGTGCGGATGCGGGGTGGATGCGGGTAACAGTCGTGCGGATGCGGGGTGGATGCGGGTAACAGTCGTGCGGATGCGGGGTGGATGCGGGTAACAGTCGTGCGGATGCGGGTAACAGTCGTGCGGATGCGGGGTGGATGCGGGTAACAGTCGTGCGGATGCGGGGTGGATGCGGGTAACAGTCGTGCGGATGCGGGTAACAGTCGTGCGGATGCGGGGTGGATGCGGGTAACAGTCGTGCGGATGCGGGGCGGATGCGGATAACGCTTTGTCTATCCGCCCAGGGCTCTATCATAATGGACGAAGAAAAACTCAAAACTGACACAATCACAGAAGTTTTCTTCGGGATCTGACTACAGTAACAAGCAAACAAAATGTTAGCGAGATTGGGGAATTCACGTTTTCGAAGTTGACCTCTTGGAGCTTACTGGTGGTTATGATATCAAATCTCTGCTCTATCGGTTAGGGAACCAACGCAGGTCAATATCACGACGAAATAACCAAGTATTCAATGTACACAAATCCCGGCTTATTGATTGACAGTGAGTAACAATGGCGGACGAGAAGGAGAAAGGGAGAAGGGGAAATCCCCGCAAATACCATGACGCTGATAAAGGGGGTGAAAGAGGGGTGGTGGGGGTGGGAAGGGGGATGTAACTCTGCCACTGCCTGTGGTCCCATATGCCACCGACACGGGACCCGTATAGGTCTCCAAACCTCTGGACAACAAACAAAAACAGTACAGTATCCTTCATTCTAGCAGGGAGCATTTAGGTACATCAACGAGAAGCGTACTTGATTGTTTTATACTTTTTTTTCTACCCAAATGAAGTACATTACACATCAGTTGTTACGTCCACCTTCTAAACATAATCTCCTTGTAACTTAATGCACTTTTATGTTCGACCCTAACTATTATGTGTCAGAAAACTGTATCATAATGAGGCTCATTATAACACTATTTTTCATTATGAAACAGTTTCTCCCACCAATCAGAGCTCAAAAAACAGTTGTGTGACCACTTAGATAAGGATACCTTCGGGCATGCGCTCAAAATCCAACATGTCTATATAAATTACCGAAAGTGCACCGTCCATATGTTCGCGTAAATAAACTGGTGAATATGAGACAAGAAATAGGACTGTACCTTAATATCCCCAAAACCAATTTCTACACAGCGCGTGGGTTTGAAACGACTTCGGTTACAGTTTTACTGAATACTGGAGCACAATCTGAACATATAGCATTGAAGCACACAGAGCGCATGCGTCGGTTGTCCAGAGAGCATGGAAAACAGAGATATACTACCCACCGCAGCACCCGTTCACAACATTCTAGTGACTGAACAGATATTAATGAATATTTATGTTAAAGCATATAATAAAGTTATAATTATCGTCGAACATAAACAGTCGTATGCAACTCGCCTATAATGGTAATTAAGACACTTGTATGGAAATTATAAAACTCGCATACGCTCGTTTTATAAATATACTCGTGTCTTAATTATAGCCATTATAGGCTCGTTGCATAATGTACTATTGCCATCAATGTGTCAGTCTCTCTTGATCAGAGAATCCCAAACTGGGCGATTTTAGCACGCCAATGGGCAAAACTGACAGAATGTGAATTCGATGGGCGATTTGAAAAAAAGTGGTGGGCAAATAATTTAGTTTTTTATACAATATGACCAAGAATTTTTTGCCTATAAAATAAAGAATAAAATAAAATTGCAAACTAGTACATTATGCAACGAGCCTATAATGGCTATAATTAAGACACGAGTATGTTTATAAAACGAGCGTATGCGAGTTTTATAATTTCCATACGAGTGTCTTAATTACCATTATAGGCGAGTTGCATACGACTGTTTATGTTCGACTATAATTATTATAACTATTTTATGTTCGAAGTTAAATATTCATAAATATCTGTCGAGATTTCGCCAGTTTTATATACTGAACAGAGCGCATGAGACGCAGAGAATGCATTGTATTTGGCCATGGCCTTCTCGATTACCCCACTATGACACTAGGCAACGCAGTTCAGAAGGCCTTGGAACTCCACGCAGGTGCGATGCTAACCTTATCTAATTGGTCAAACAACTGTTTCTTGAGCTGTGATTGGTGGGAGAAACTGTTTCGTAATGAAAAATAGTGTTATAATGACCATCATTATGATACAGTTTTCTAACACATAATAGTCAGGGTCGAACATAAAAGTAATTTAATTATGTCAAATAATCTTGCCACGAAATCTAGATATAGGTTAGAAAATGAAAAGCGAGGAGATATTAGAATTTTTCTAACAAAAATGGTTCCTGACATAAGCAAATTTATTGAAACTCATCAAATCCATCGCTCACATTAATTGGACGTATGTATTCATGTTGTTTAATTAATTAGATATAAAAGTTCATGTAGTTTTAATTTTAATTATTTATTTAATTTATTTCATTAATTGTTATTCCATTTTTAGACCTGTTGTTTGTAAATGTTTAATGTACATAATTCTACCTGAAAATCATGATGTACCTATTACGAAAAATGTCAGTAAAAATCCTCATTTCTCAACTTATATGTAGATACATAGGTTGGTTTTTAGTTTTGGCACCTTAGTAATAACTGGATTAATAACTCACTTAGATGGTTCCAAGTTTCACAGGCCCTCAATGTAGTCCCCACCGTTGCGTACAACGTGTTCCCAGCGATGCGGAAGTCGTTGGATCCCGTTGGCACTGCCCAATCTATTGATGGTACGAAGAGATCGCTCGGCAGCCTGCTTAACGCCATTGCCATCTTCATCTTCGGGATGGGATCATAGTCGCAGGCACTGATGTCGGGAGAATATGGGGGGTGATAGAGGACCTCCCAGCCCCAGCGATCCAACAATGCCGACACAACGCCTGCTGTGTGTGCCCTAGCATTGTCATGCAGAACGATGGGCGGTGTAACCATGTGGTGGCGCCGTTTCCTTCACAGAGCTCCTCGGAGATGATCTTGCAGAAACGAACAATAGTATGCCGCATTAACGGTTTGCCATCGGGGAACAGTATGGCAGCGCTTCCGTACCATTGAAGACGTTAAGCAGGCTGCCGAGTGCTCTCTTCGGACCTTCAATAGATTGGGCAGTGCCAACGGGATCCAACGACTTCCACATCGCTGGGAACAGGTTGTACGCATAGGTGGGGACTACATCGAGGGCCTGTGAAACTTGGAACCATCTAGGTTAGTTATTAATCCAGTTATAACTAAGGTGCCAAAACTAAAAAAACAACCCATGTATTTGAATGTATGTGTTAGTAATTTTAAGATTTGTGCGCTTTTTGAAATGAGGTGGGCGAAAACAAATTATAAATCTCGAAAGTGGGCGATGGTCAGATAAAGTTTGGGAAACCCTGCTCTAGACCTTCCTGAAACCATTATTTCGGAATCGGAGTGCTTTGTACCCATGCCTTGACAGCTGTGTCCAGTTCTGCAAAATCCGCAAAACGACGACCATGCAATGGAAGCATAGAGGCAGTCCACCGCCAAAGAAATGTCGAACAGTGCCATCAGTAATGGCAAGCGAATGGCGACAGTGTTCTGGGACACAAAGGGCATCATCCTCATTGACTGGCTGGAATTGGGGGGCCACGATTCACAGTGCAGCATCTGTGGCAACCCTTAAGCACTTACGTCGTGCCATTCAAACTAAGCGTTGAGGAAAATGGGGTAAAGGTGTGCTTCTACAACATGACAACGCCCGCCCCCACACTAGCCGAGAGACCACCGCTGCCATTGATCAAATGGGATTCACGGTGCTGCCACAGCCACCATACTCTCCTGACTTGGCAACAAGTGATTATCACCTGCGTGGTCGCCATTTTGTAGATCTGGACACAGCTGTCAAGGCATGGGTACGCAGCACTTTGAAAGAATGGTTTCAGGAATGTCTGGAGAGACTGACACATCGATGGCAAAAGTGCATAAAGTTACAAGGAGATTGTGTTGAGAAGGTGGACGTAACAACTGATGTGTAATGTACTTCATTTGGGTAGAAAAAATAGTGTAAACCAATATAGTACGCCCCTTGCAGCTTTGACTTACACACCATGCTGTTCCACTACAGTGCTAGGAACCTTGTGGCAGGAAGTATAGTTCTTGCACTTTCCTCGTTAACGAGCGGCTCGCCGTTGAAATCTAGCTGAGCGGATATGTTAACATTCCATTGCTGCCTGAAGCAAAGGATTTCCCAGCTCGAGGCACAGCGTTGTCAACTTTCACCGTAGCCACTGAGAGCAAGAATTGAGACTGAACAGAACTACGTGGTGCAACACTGGGCACTTGACATCTGCGTGACACGCGAGCTGGCTGCCAGGGCGGGACTTTGGAGTCCACGTGGAGTGATAGAGGAAGCATGCTATTGGTCAACAGCCGTCAGCTCTTGGTCAGTGGCGTGCTACTGCCTTACGTTTGAGTCACCACACCTTAACCAGGAAAGTGAGAAAACTACTACTTATCTACTCCATAGTTTGCAGATGACACTCGATAGCGTGGTGGCTGCTGTCGTCATTCGCTTTATAAGTGACAGTGGGTTGGGGACAGCAATCTAAATTTCCCAGTGTACGTTTACTTAAAGGACTTGTTCTTTAAAAAAGTGAATTTTGTATTCCGTATATTTAGCCTACTTTTGCAAAAATGAGGAAAAAGTAGACTTATGAGACCGATCTGGGCAAATGTGTGTCTGTCTGTCTGTCTGTCTGGCTGTGTGTGTATCCCCCCTATCAACTCCTAAACGGCTGCAGCAATCGAAACAAAATTTGGTAGGAGTAAAGATCTATAACTGAATATTTCAATGCCGTATTTGAAAATGATGTCAGTGCTACCAACTGCTGAAAAATCGCAATTGAAATTTTATCTCCATGTTGGATATCATGGAAGGTATGAATGGGAGCTATTTCAAAATTGGCACACGTATAGATAATAATATTTCAGTTTAATTTCCAGGAGGCCATACATGGCAGTGTTGCCAAAATGATTATAAGCCTGCTGATAGGTCCAATTTTTAATGCATATAACGTCTACACTATCAATTGGATTTCAACCAAATTTCGTATGTGCTATGTGTACATAAACGGATATGACTGAGCATACTCTTAAGAGCCACCAAGGCTGCCAACTGTTAAAAAATGGTCTCAATTTTTTTAAATCCAAATACCCATATATCAGAAAGTATGCAAGCCGACAGCTTTAAACTATGCACACGTATAGTACCTGACATTCTATATTAATGTGGAGTAACTTAGATACGTCAGTGCTACCAACATGATTCTAAGCCTGCTGAGAAGTCCAACTTTAAATACATGTAACTTCTATACTATCATTTGGATTTCAACCAAATTTCGTATGTGCTATGTATACCATAATAGATATAACTATGAATATCTTAAGATCAACCAGGGCTGCCAACTGTTAATAAGTGCTGTCTCTATTTTTGTTACCCTAATATCAATAAATCAGAAAGTATGCAAGCCAATAGCTGTTAACTTTGCACACGTATAGTACCTGACATTCTAGATTAATTTGGTGTAACTAATATACGTCAGTGCTGCCAACATGATTATAAGCCTGCTGATAGGTCCAATTTTAAAATGCATGTAACTTCTATACTAACTAATGGATTTCATTCAAAATTGGCACAACAATAGATCATATTATTTCAGATTATTTCTGACCAATACATACATGACATTGTTGCCAACATGATTTTACGCGCACTGTTAGATCCCATGTTTAACTGCATGTAACGTCCATGCTATCCATTGGACTTCAACCAAATTTAGTATTCTGTACCTTAAGAGATGAAACTAAGAATATATTCAGTCACCAGGGCTGCCAAATGTAGTGCTCTATTAGGCTACATTATGCCAACTATACAGTATCTCGAACTAATTTGAAATTTCTATACTACCAACTTAATTTCGTATTAGATAGATCATTGGCATGAATCTTAAATTTTAAGAAAAGTAGGCTCTTTAGTTCTTCACGGAACTTCTTGTTTTTTATTATGATTGAAATTATTAGTTTAATTTATATTTTTGTTTTATTCATTTTCGGTCTTTTCATATTTAGGTGTCCACCTCAAACTTTTTAAATCAATTCTAAATTGTGTACTTTAATCTGTGTTAAGAGGGGCAGATGAGGTCGCCGCTCCACCTCTTTAAACCTCAAAAACTAACTAACCATTTACTCCATATTGCTTTACATTTCGATGGTTCCAGTGCTGTCAACCGGACTAGGAAGCGAGAGCCAATAATATTATCTGATTAAAGTTTAAAGGCCAACTTTGAAATAATTCACACTTTAAAATTCCAATCCTTTAATAATTAACTAATTTAAAAGTTCAAATTGAAATACGGGGGCTGTTTTTTAAGTAAGGGCCGTTATTTTTTTCGGACATTTTATTTTGATACCTCATTTATTTTCAGGTTTTACATACCTTCCTTTATTTTTCTACATAGTTGCCTTGTTTATTTAGGCGCTTGTCATACCTTAAAACTAAGTTCTGAAATCCCTCTGCATAAAAGTTTGCCACCTGCTCAGACAACCAAGAATTCACACTTGAAGAAAATCCATTCATAGAGTGGGTATCATGAATCTTCGGTCCTCGTGAATTTCCGTGTCAATTGTAGTCACCAAGTCATCTGTGATCACAGACCTGAGCGTTCATCCTCATGAACATTTTCACGGCCACTTTTGAACTCCCGTACCCATTTTCGCACTTTACCTTCCGTCATTGCATTATCACCAAACACCTCTCAGAGCTGACGATGGATGTCTGCAGCCGACATGTTTCTTGCACTCAAAAATCGTATCACAGATCGTACCTCACACGCGGCGGGCAAATCAATAATCTTGAACATTGTAAAGATGCACAGTTCAGCGTACAGGTTAGCTACACAGCTGCAACTGACGCCTGATTGTTCGCAAAGGATGCCGGGAGGTAGCGCGCACGCTTGTTTAGTAACTACGGGCTTAAAAGATGCCCTTACTTAAAAAACAGCCCTCGTATTTCACTGATTAAAGTGAAGTAAAACTTAAAGCTGATTAAAGTTGAAAGTAAGATTTTAAATTAATTCACCTGACTAAAATGAAGTTAAATTTTAAGTTGAAAGTTAAACTTTAAATTAATTCACTGATTATAGTCAAGTTAAACTTAAAATTATTAAAGTTGAAAGTTGAAGTTTTTAATTAAATCACTGATTAAAGTGAAGTTAAACTAAACCTGATTAAAGTTGAAAATTTCACTTTAAATTAATTCACTGATTACAGTGAAGTTAAACAATGATTAAAGTTGAAAATTAAACTTTACAATTAAATCACTGATTAAAGGGAAGTTAAAGTTAAACTGATTTAAGTTGTAAAATAAAACTTTTAAATAACTAAGTAATTGAAACTAAATTTTAAAACAATTAACTAACTAAAGTTACACTAAAATCTAAAGAAAAAAGATAAAAATGAAACTGTTTTATAATTAACTGATTAAATCCAAGAAAAACAAATAGTAATTATTTGTTTTAGGTTGAAAAAATAAAGTAAACATAATTAAGAAATTATAAGTATGTTAAGGTTAACAATTAAATTAGCATATTTAAGTTAACCTTTTAATAATTAATTGATTAATGTTCAGTGTTGAACTCCTTATTAAATAACTGATTAAAGTTGAAGTTAAACAAACCTGAGTAGAGATAAATATTAAAATACGCCAATTTCTCCAGTATGAGTAATAAAACATTGTTCGTAATAATTAACTTTTACTAACTCTTATAGCTTGCCACGGTGGGTGAGTGGTTATAGTGTCGGACTACCAACCCCAAGATTGCAGGTTTGCTCCTGGCCATGGTAAGTGATTTTTGAAAGGCGACAAAAATCACGACACTCATGTCATACGATGCTGGCATGTTAAAGAACCCATTTGAATTCAGTAGGCCGTGTTCAATGGCAAAATTAATCTCGGAATTTTCCGCCAACACAAAGTTCCTCCATTCTCTACTTGAAAGCGCTGTAGTATCAAGGAGTTTAGATATCTAACCTCCTTGACTTTCATAGCGTTCAAAGGAACGACGAAATTCGACATGCAAGCTACACTCTGGGTGTCAATTAACAAAGCTTGCACCAGGCACCCGAGGCAATATGATATTATTATTATTATTATTATTACTAACTCTTATTGCAGTTAAAGTTACAATATATTTATTTAAATACACATATATTTATTGCTTGAAAATAAAACCGATTAGCTTTCCCTATTTAGGGAATACAGAGGGAGAAAGCGTGCTTAAAAAGAAGCTAGATAAGGGAAACATGTTGCTGAGTCAGGATGTACTTTGTACCATATCTTCAATAAACCAAGGACCGGGTGAGTTAGCCATGGTCGTTACGGCATGACTGCTGGGAGTCCCTCACATCCGGGTGGCGAGGAGGTTCGAATCCCCCCACCGGCAACCTTGAAGATGGTTTTCTGTGGTTTCCCATCTTCCTTTCAGGCAAATGCCGGGGTTGGTCCCTAACTATAGGCCACAGCCGCTACCTTCCAACTCCTCGTCCTCACATTCCAACTTTCCTCCCCAATGGCACTTGTAGCTCACCCATTGGGTGTCCGCATCGAAGCAGCTACAAAACTGGCGAGACGAACATGTCCTTGGATACTCCCGGCACTAAAAGCCATACGCTAAAAAACCAAGGCCGACATTAACGGCAGTATTAAAGGTTCCAAGACATTCTCATTACACCGGGTGGAGCTTGTAGGGATCTTTAGCGTACGCGTGGCGAGAATGGAAAACTGGTCTTTAATCACACTAAGCAAGCAAACTTGAAGGGCAATCACCACTATCAGTATCTCAACAAAGCGTCACATGTCTTGACTAGTTGCCTAGTTTAATTACACTACTACTGCAACTAAATAAGTGTATATATTGTAAATATCATAACCCATACTTGTAGAGATAGATTTAATAGCCTAAGAGTAAAGAATATGACGATGATCGTCCATATTTAGGACATCGGTACAACCGAGCCAATTTCAGTGATAACATCTACTTTACCAGAAGTTACTGGGCCTGGTATTCAAGAAAGTCGGCATTGGAAGGTTTGGGACTTTTGATATGTTTAATATGTTGTTAAGGGGAGACCCGACTGAGTTTTGTAATTCCTGCAATTTTCTTCCCATATTCACCATATTTGGTGAGTTAATGTATATGTTAGCAACATTAAGATCAAGATAAAGATTATTTTTAAATTTGGTAACACCGTTTAGATTTATAACACATTTAACAAGAAGTTCCGTGACGAACTTAAGAGCCTATTTGTCTTCAAATTATAGAGATCATATATCAACAGTTGGCAGACCTGGTGACTCTAAATATATTCTTAGTTCCATCCCTTAAGGTCCGCAATGAACATGCAAAATTTGGTTGAGATCCACTAGATAATATGCACGTTACATGTATTTAAATATTGAATTTATCAGCATGCGTAAAATCAGGTTGGCGACACTGCCATAAATTGGATGCTCAAACTTAAATTGAAATATTATGATCCATATATGTGCCAATTTTGGAAGAACTTCATTTATTAGTATGGAAGTTACATGTGATTCAACATTAAACATATGAGCACGCGTAGATTCATGTTGGCAGCACTGTTCTATATCGGTTACTGAAAATAACCTACTTTGGCGGGTACTATAAAAATTTAGAACTGTTGGCCTTCATGCTTTCTGATATATTGAGATTAGGATAAAATGTATAGAGTGCATTTTTCAACAGTTGGCAGCCCTGTTGACACTTAAAAAGGCATATTCATATCTGCTCAGGTGCGCAAATCACATACCAAATTTGGTTGAAATCCAATAGATACTATGGAAGTTACATGCATTTAAAGATTGGACCTATCAGCAGGCATTGAATCATGTTGGCAACACTCTCTTATATGGGCTCCTGTAAATTAGTCTGATGTAATATTATCTATTCTATACGTGTGTCAATTTTGGAACAATTCCCATGCATATCTTCCGAGATATCCAACCTAGACCTCAATTTTCAATTGTGATTTTTCAGCAGTTGGTAGCACTGACGCCATTTTCAAATATGGCCTTGCAATATTCGGACATAGCTCTTTATTCATACCAAATTTGGTTTTGATAGCTGCAGCAGTTTAGGAGTTGATAGGGGGGGGGGGGAGGGGGCAGACACACATTTGCCCGGATCGATCTCATAAGTCAACCTTTTTCTCATTTTTACAAAATGTGAAAAGTAGGCTAAAAAATGATAATTTGCATGATTTCAAAACATCCCTTGTGTACCAGTTTTAGAGTTTTTAATTTGAAACCTTTTTGTGATAGTTATTAGGCCTATATATATATATATATATTGGGTTGTTTGGACCACCTATGGACCACGTTGCTTGTGCTTTAGCAGCTGTCTGCTACTTCTGGTGATCTTGGTGGATTGTTTGACGGCTTTTTTGCTGAAATCTTGAGCCTTTCTATTGGACCAGTAATCTTTCATTTTCTTGCTGAACTCTATCTTACGTTCCTCGGACCATTTCCTGCACACGCATTGTGGTGAACCTCTGTAATGGACGTGAGGAAAGACCTGGTTTCAACTGTCGGACACATGCCAAACCGGTGGATGTAGCTCTCAACGATACCTGCAGAATTATAACAGGTTGCTTGAAATCAACTCCCGTCTAATGGCTTTATCTCCTCGCAGGAATAGCACCACCCACTGTTCGAAGAGAAATAGCTGCGAACAAGTAACGAAAGACAGTGGAGCATGAAATAACTCATCCTCTATATGGACACGAACCTCAGCCGCAACGACTGAAGTAGAGGAAGAGTTTCCTTAGAACATCAAAGGAACTTAGAACCACTGCTGAAAAAGCTAGGTTGCAAATGTGGAGGGCTACGACCAACCTTCCCCCTGGTTGGGAAAATGTTTCTGAAACTCTACCTCCTGGCTATGACGAGGAATGGACGACTTGGAAGTCCCGGAATAGACTGCGCTCTAGAGTAGGTAGATCAAGGGTTAATATGGCAAGTTGGGGTTACATTGACCAGGATGATATTCGATGTGATTGTGGAGAAGACCAGACTGTTCAGCATATGACTGAGTGTCGACTGTGCCCAGCATCCTGCACGGAAGAAGATCTTCATCGGGGAGCACAGAGTGCACTGGAAGTGCAAAGATAATATAATAACTGTGTTATATGTTTAAAATGTATGTTTCTGATACGAGAATAAATAAATAACTGTGGGACGGTAGCGACTCCTGTCATTTATTGTGTCGTAAGTTCAGTGCAGTAAATCAGCATGCATTAACAAACATGTTGCAATGTTTAAATGATACAGTTACAGAATACGGAATGAAAATCAATTTTAAGAATACCAAGATTCTAGTAATAAGTAAGCATCAACACCAACTAAATATAACCATAAATAAAGAATCAGTACAACAGGTCAGTCGATTTAAATACCTTGGTCAGATCTTCACAGAAGACCTACGATGTGAAGTTGAAATCAGGAGCCGTATAGCCATGGCCAAGCAGGCATTCCGTGAAAATCATTCTCTAATTTGTCAACGCTCGATGTCCCTCAGCCTTAGAAAACAACTGGTTAAGACCTACATATGGCCAGTTGCAATGTACTGCAGTGAGACCTGGACAATGAATAGAGGTGACATTAAACGACTAGAAGCGTTTGAGATGTGGTGTTGGCGCCGAATGGAAAATATCAGCTGAGTAGAGAAAATGACCAACATAACGGTGCTGGATCGAATAAAGGAAAGACGGCAAATGATCCGCCAGATCAATAGAAGGAGATCCACCTGGCTTGGCCACAGGTGGCCTGATGATCGACATACTAGAAGGCAAAATACTTGGAAAACGCCCTCGCGGGAGGCCACGGAACACTTTCATGAGATCATTCCTAGATAGCTCTAGCCTAAGAAATTATGAAGTGGTCAAAAGGACAGCGCAAGACCGAACAATGTGGAAAAGACTCATTGTAGGGCAGGCGCGGATCTAGAGTTTGGCTTGGGGGGGGGGGGGGGGGGGGGGGGTCAGAGAATCAAAATAGTTAAGAAAAATAGTATCACTGAAAACGCAATCACAAAATGACCAAACGTACAAAACCAGACTAATTTTTTTGCAAGCTACATGGATAGAAATTTTATGCGTTTAGCGCACCAAAAATATTCGTACAAATTGCAACGGCGTGTTTTGCGACTTTTACATCGAGCTTCGAGAAAAGTATCAAGGTACGTTACAGTTTCGGCAAGTCGAGTTGGTACCGACAAAGGGAGAAAGTCACTGCTTAAATTGCCAACCAAGCTTGCAGTTTGGACGTTGGCAAAATTTTTTGGTGCAAAAAAAAGCCCCAAATTCCTATCCGTGCATTGCTGCACATTCATCGTGACATAACTATAAACATCGATTCAGTAATCACAAGGTTTGCTGAACAAAATAGACGAGTTGATTTTGTTATATAAATAATCGTTTTTATATAACAGGTATGAAGTTATAATAGCCTATGTACAGTTGTAACAGAACATAATAATTGCAATAATAGTACATTATGCAACGAGCCTATAATGGCTATAATTAAGACACGAGTATATTTATAAAACGAGCGTATGCGAGTTTTATAATTTCCATACGAGTGTCTTAATTACCATTATAGGCGAGTTGCATAGGACTGTTTATGTTCGACTATAATTATTATAACTATTTTATGTTCGAAGATGAATATTCATAAATATCTGTCGAGATTTCGCCAGTTTTATGTACTAAACAGAGCGCATGAGACGCAGGGAATGCCTTGTATTTGACCATGGCCACCTCGATTACTCTACTATTACACAAGGCAAGGCAGTGTGATTTACATCAGAAGGCCGTGGTACTCAGCGCATCTAATTATCTAATTGGTCAAACGACTGTTTCTTGAGCTCTGATTGGTGGGAGAAACTGTATCATAATGAAAAACAAGAAGTTCCGTTAAGAACTATACAGCCTACTTTTCATGCCAATGATTATTCTACAGAATATGAACCTATCTAGAATAATGACGAAATTAAGTTGGTAATATCTAAATATCTAATTAGTTCAAAATATACCTGGTATAATGTAGCCTAATAGAGCACTACAGTTGGCAGCCCTGGTGACTGAATATATTCTTAGTTCCATCTCTTAAGGTACAGAATACAAAATTTGGTTGAAGTCCAATGGACGTTACTTGCAGTTAGACACTGGATCTATCAGCACGCGTAAAAGCATGTTGCCAACAATACCATGCGTGTGCTGGTCAGAAATAATCTGAAATATTATGATATCTTGTTGTGCCAATTTTGGATGAAATCCATTTGTTAGTATAGAAGTTACATGTATTTTAAAATTGGACATATCAGCAGGCATAATATCATGTTGTCAGCACTGCCTTGTATTAATTACTCCAAATTAATCTAGAATGTCAGGTGCTATACGTGTGCTAAGTATAGAGCTGTTGGCTTGCATACTTTCTGATATATTGATATTAGGGTAAAAAATATAGACAGCATTTATTAACAGTTGACAGCCCTGATTGCACTGAAGAATACTTATAGTCATATCTGATATGTTACACATAGCACATGCGAAATTTGGATGTAATCCTACTGATAGTATAGAAGTTACATGTATTTAAAAATTGGCCCTATCAGCAGGCTTAGAATCATGTTGGTAGAACTGATGTATATAAGTTACTCCAAAATTAATCAAACATGTCAGGTACTATACGTGTGCATAGTTTAAAGCTGTCGGCTTGCACACATTCTGATATATTGGTATTTGGATAAAAAAAAATAGAGAGAGCAATTATTAACAGTTGGCAGCCCTGGTGGCTCCTAAGAATATGCTCAGTCATATCTGTTTATGTACAGATATTACATACAAAATTTGGTTGAAATCCAGTTGATAGTGTAGAAGTTATATGCATTTAAACATTGGACCTATCAGAAGGCTTAAAATTATTTTGGCAACACTGTCATGGTTGGCCTCCTGGAAATTAAACTGAAATAGTATTATCTACATGTGTGCCAATTTTGGAATAGCTCCTATGCATACCTTGCAGGATATCCAACATGGAGCTCAAATTTCTAGTGCGTTTTTTCAGCAGTTGGTAGCACTGACATCATTTTCAAATATGGACGTGAGCTATTCCGGTGCACATCTTTACTCATACTAAATTTGGTTTTGATTGCTGCAGCCGTTTAGGAGTTGATAGGGGGGGACACACACACAGCCAGACAGACAGACAGACAGACAGAAGGACAGACAGACAGACGGACGGACAGACAGACAGACAGACAGACAGACAGACAGACAGACAGACAGACAGACAGACAGACAGACAGACAGACAGACAGACAGACACACATTTGCCCGATCTCATAAGACTACTTTTTCCTCATTTTTGCAAAATGTGAAAAGTAGGCTAATAATGTTATAATGAGTCTCATTATGATACAGTTTTCAGATACATAATAGTCTGGGTCGAACATAATAGTACATTATGCAACGAGCCTATAATGGCTATAATTAAGACACGAGTATTTTTTATAAAACGAGCGTATGCGAGTTTTATAATTTCCATACGAGTGTCTTAATTACCATTATAGGCGAGTTGCATACGACTGTTTATGTTCGACGATAATTATAACTTTATATACATATATATACACCGCGGACAGGCCAACAAGGACCACGCAAATATCACTTCTTTATAGGTCTAGTTTCCTTCTTTCTCTTCCAGAAGTCTTTCATCCTGGTCGACTGTGCAGCTCTTCTTTCAGCAGTCCATTCTCCTCTGTTGAGATTTTTCTTCTCCCCGACAAGAATTTTGAGACCAAAAATTTTTTTTCTGTACTCTATTCGATTTAGACAATCTTCTTCAGTAATTTTGAATTTTTGAAGTTCTTCTTTCATTTGTTTTACATAGCCTCCTTGTCCTTTATAGTTCCAGATTTTATCAAAAATTTGTTTATTTAACCTTGAGCAATCCATGCGGACCATATGTCCGTAGAACTGAAGTCGCCGTTTTCTGATCATCACTTCAAGGTTGTCGATTTTACTATAAATTTCTGCATTCGATCTCAGTCTATAACCTTCCTGTGTTTTCCTAGGACCATAAATCCTTCTTAAAATTCTTCTTTCTATCTTGAGCAAATTCTCCATTCCGGTTATATTTGTAGTTTCCATGCCGTACAAGATGACTGGTCTAACAACAGTATTAAAATGTCGTAATTTTGCATTGATAGACAGGTTCTTTTTATTGTATATATTTTTTGTACAAAAATTTAATCTTTCCAATTTCCCTTTTTTGTTCTCGATTGCCAATTTATCCGTCCCATTGCTACTAATTATTTCTCCAAGATATTTAAATCGGTCAGTGACCCTGGTGCTCCCATAATTTGTTTTTATCATTTTCTTAGTGTATTTCTGATCACTTGTCATCATCTCTGTTTTTACCAACGAAATCTGTAAGCCCGCTTTTTCCGCCGTTTCTTTTAACTGATCAATTTGGTTAATAGCTTCTTGTTCTGATTCAGCAAACAACGCTACGTCGTCAGCAAATGCTAAACCTTTGACTCTGAGGTTCTTATTCTTTGTACCAATTTTAGCACTTGAATCGTTCTTCTCCCAAAACGTCCTCATGACTTTATCCAAGACCAAATTGAAAAGCAGTGGTGATAGACTGTCCCCTTGTCTTAGCCCAGTTTTTACCTCGAAGGGCTCGCTAACTTCATTTAAAAATTTGACTCTGGAAATCGTATTAGTTAATGTAAGTTTTATTAAATTTATGGTTTTTTGATCAACTTGGTATTCCTTCAATGTGTCAAAAACAGTATCCCTATCCACTGAATCATACGCTTTCTGAAAATCAACGAATGAGATAAAGATATTCTTTGGCCTGTTGTTGTAATATTTTAATATCAATTTTAAACTAAGAATTTGTTCTGCACACGATCTATTCCTTCTGAAACCTCCTTGGAACTCGCCAAGCTGTGGTTCGATCTGTGGTTCAAGTCTGTTTAAAAGTAATTTGGCAAATATTTTATATGTGACAGACAACAATGAGATCCCCCTATAACTATTGACATCAATTTTTGAGCCTTTTTTATGTAGTGGATGAATTAAGGCGATTAACCAGTCTTCTGGAATTGCTTCCTCAATCCAAATTTTCTGGAATAGATTTGTCGTCGCTATTAAAAATTCATCATCTACAAGCTTCCACATTTCTGCAATTATTCCATCCTTGCCTGAGGCTTTATTGTTTTTAAGTGAGTTGATAATACATTTAACTTCATTTACATCTGGGGGCGTAGAGTCAAAATTTTGTGTTGTAAATTTGAAACTCAACTTGTCTGTCGGTTTTGGACAATTTAACAACTTCTCAAAATACGCAGCCAAGATATCACAATTTTCCTTGTTGTTTAATGCTAGCGTACCATCTTCCCTTTTGAAATTTAAACTCGGCGCTGAATATCCAGTGATTTCATTCTTAAATGCTCTATAAAACAATCGGGTGTCATTTTTCTTAAAATTGTCGTCCATTTCCATTATTTGGTCCTTCATATATTTTCTTCGAATCGTTCTTAAAGTCTGGTGGGCCATTTTCCTTAATCTTTGTACTTCCTCTAAATTTTCTGGAGTCTTGTTCCCGTTCCACTTGTGCCAAGCACAATGTCTTTCTTTGATCACTCTTTCACATTGTTCATTCCACCAAGCATGTTTCCTATAAAAGTTCAACGGTGCAATTTCCTGAGCTGGTTCAAGAAGGTTATTAGTAACATCATTCCAATTGGTTGGTATTTTAAGTTTTCCTTGAAATTCTATCCTTTTTTCATTTGTAAGAACCTCTCTATTAATTTTCGGAATTTTAATTCTAGTTGTATTTTGTTTGCGTGTAAAAGGTATGAAATTCATCTTGATTTGAGAAAGGTAATGATCTGAAGTTACATTAATGGATTTTCTGACCTTGACATTTTGAATTTCTTTGAAACAATTTCGAGAGATAGCTACATGATCTAGTTGAAACTCACCCAGCAACGCATTTGGGGAGACCCATGTTTTCTTTTTACTTGGTTTTGCTTTAAAATGTGTGGACATAATCTTTAAGTTTAGATGTTCACAGAGTTTAACCAATCTCTCACCATTCCTGTTGGTTCTATTGTGAGCGGGATATTTACCTATTATATCAGAAAATTTTCTCTCAGATCCAAGCTGAGCATTGAAATCTCCAAGTAAAATTTTTACATGATTAGAAGGAATTTTGAGAATTTCGGCTTCTAACTCGTCCCAAAATTCATCAACTTTCTCTGGATTCGTTTTATTATCCTTATTTATAGGAGCATGGGCGTTGATTAGCGTGTATCTCTTATTGAGAGATTTTATAGTTAGAAAAGATAGTCTGGCATTCACACTTCTAAAAGCGATAACTGCGTCCAAAAATTTCTTGTTGACCATAAAAGCTGTTCCAAGATGTGGCATGTTCTTCATCACTCTCTTCCCAACTTTTCCTTTGAAAATTCGGAAGTTGTCAGATTCAAAGGTGTCCTCATCCAAGAACCTGGTCTCTTGAAGGGCTAATATTGTAATGTGATGTCTATGAAGTTCTGTTGTTAGTTGTTTTAATTTTCCAACCTGAATTAAGGAATTCACATTGTATGTTCCAAAAAAATATTTTCTC
The DNA here is from genome assembly GCA_946902985.2 of Meconema thalassinum. Lineage (NCBI taxonomy): Eukaryota > Metazoa > Arthropoda > Insecta > Orthoptera > Tettigoniidae > Meconema > Meconema thalassinum. Next base: position 202,002,469 of record OX336395.1, read on the forward strand.
ATTTTCTTGAATCTTGAACTGTTCTTGTGGTGCTCCGATTCACCATAATGTAACCCTAAACTGCTAGGCACCCTGGAATCCGATTTACGCCTAGCATTGTCTTCAGGGTAATCATGACCAATAGAAGCTAAATCCATGATATTAAAGTAAATGTGGGTTGGACAAAGTCCAACGTTATACAACTAAGATTGTGAGTCCTAGAGGTTGCCTCAAGATGTGTTCTGGCTCTTATTTTACGGCTTAAGCCAACCCTCCTCCTTTCTCCGGGCTTGGGACCGGCAACAGAAACTACTGAGCTACTCAATCCACCCAGTAGATCCTGCAGGCGGATTTAATTATAACTTTATTATATGTTTTAACATAAATATTCATAAATATCTGTTGAGAGTCAGCTACTGGAATTTTGTGATCGCAGAGCGAGCGTTGGGTGTTATACCTTCGTCTTTCAAGAGCTTTGAACGGCCGACGCATGCGCTCTGTGGGCTTGCAATGCCATATGCAGCCATATGTTTACATCAGCCGTCCCTCAGTAATATTGTCACCGCAGTCATTTGAAGACAATGCGCTGTGTAGAAATTAGTGTTAGTGATTTTAAGGTACTGTGCTATTTCTTGTCTCATATTCGCCAGTTTATTTACGCGAACAAATGGACGGTGGGTATTCCATGTCGGTAATTTATTATAGTTCGATGTTGTGTTTATGTCCGACATGTTGGATTTTGAGCGCATGCGCGAAATTATCGTTACCTAATTGGTCGATGAACGAGCTCTGATTGGCTGGAGAAACTGTATCGTAATGAAAAACGGTGTTATAATGACCATCATTATGATACAGTTTTCAAACACATAATAGTGAGGGTCGAACATAAAGATATTTTCAGTATTGAATAAAATGAAAATAACTGTTTCACAGTTAAAATTCGCTAAGTTTTATTTGTCTGGTTATTGTGTTTTCGTTTTTTTGAGTTTGCAAAAAAAATTTGGTCTCCGTTTGGGGGGGGGGGGGTCATGACCCCCGTGACCCCCCCTCCTTTGAATCCGTTGTAGGGGCAGACCAGTCGCTTGACTGAAAAACATGATGTTGATGGTGATGAAGTTCAGCAAGATCCTTCTCAATTTGTTTGATCCACAAGGACCCAGTGGCTTTACCCTTCTTGGCTACCTTGAAGATCTTATAAGACAGCCTGTGCACAATTGGTCAAAATCGAAATCTAGGAGGAAATTATTTATTTTCATAGTTAAAAAATTAAAATTTATTACTTCTACAGCATTCTCATACAATTGCCGCTCACTAGTCTGGGATATAAACGCATCTTAGTGTAAATCTGTCACCACTGTTCGAGCAGTCTGAATTGGAGTGTGAATGTAAGTGGCTGTGGTTTGGTTGTCTTTGTGGTTAGTGTAATGCTTTAAGATGGAACATGCAGCTGAGGTATGATCTTTGTAATGTGTTTCAGTTATTAATGGGCGAAATTGTTACGTAATTTTAGCTATATTTGCATTATATAATATTTAACTATCATTTTTAAAATTAAATTTTCACTTAGATTTTTAGTATGTCGCGTCACTCTGCGTCACTTTCTATTTAATGATAAAATGTAGATAAAGTCTTGTAGTTTACGCCTGTTATAAGATTTATTGCATCTTTTTGCAACTTACTTAGTTATTTTACGTTTTAGAAGATGCCGCGCAACCAGTTCTCACACGTTTACAACTGTTTGAAGCACTGGGTTCGACGATTATGTCAAAAGTGGAACTTTGTGACTTTGTTAAAAGTAAATTAAGGGTAGAAAATTGTTCTGAAGTGGTAACTGAATGCTCTATCCAACTCCTAGTCATAGACAATTTCTTGCATGTGTAGACGTAGCTTAAAAAAGGTCTTAACTGATGTTTATTATGAAGTAAACAAATTATATACGTTGCTTTCACTCTAAATTCAAGATCAAAACGTAAAAATAATATTGTCCCCCTAGATTTTTATTTTGACCCACTGTGCTGTGGTGGTCCACTCTGTACAGGTGGCTGTAGAAAGCCAGGCGTCTCCTTCCGATGGCATCGGTGAGGTTTCCCTGGTGTTTGTAGAGTTCGCAATTTGGTTTGTACCATCCTCTTACATCTGGAAGGATTTAATAATCTCATGCATTTTTTCAGAATTTAGAAACCATCCATAACAATTGGGTGCAATCGTGTTGACCGGCAGAAAAACATTAAATTTCGATAACTAAGGCAACACTGGAAATTATAAGGTGCGTTCAAAAAGTAACGAGCCGGAGGCTGGAATGCGCAAACTGGTGACTACATCGGATAATCGTGGCGTTTGTAACGAGGTGTGGTTCAGAACAGAGTGTGGAAGGTCACAGCCCGTCGCTTGAGGGCATGCGTGCACGTCACGTGACGATACAAAGCGAGCATCAGCATGCATCAATCGTCCAACGCTGCCAGTCGCATTGCAAACAGTGGCATGGAAGCGTCAAACGAAGAGCAAAGAGGTGCTGTTCGGTTTCTGACAGCGGAAGGAGTAGGGGGAACGGACATTCATCGCCGAATGTCACAAGTGTACGGCGAACACTGCATGTCCCTTGCAAGGATCAAGGCGTGGCACAAGCGCTTCAGGGAAGGACGGGTGTCGTTAGCCGATGATGCCCGGTCTTGGGCACCCCCCCCCCCCCCCTGCATTACCGATGACAACGTCCAGCTGGTTGATGCACTCATTACCCAGGACCGCCGAGTGACAGTGAACGCCATAGCCGCCGTGGTCGCTCCACGACAATGCACGACCTCATACGGCCAACACAGTCGCGGCACTCCTGCAGAAATTCAAATGGGAGGTTCTCGGCCACCCTCCATACAGTCCAGACCTCTCTCCCTGTGATTACGCTATGTTTGGTCCCCTGGAAAGGGCTCTGCGGGGCCAACGATACACCTCGGACGCCGACGTCCAGCCGTACGAGCGGAACTGGTTCACATCGCAGCCCAGGCAATTTTATGAGACAGCCATTCACCACCTCGTGTCACCGTGGGACAAGTGCTTCAACAGCCAGGGCCAATACTTCTAACATACAGGTACTGGTTTCTGTAATTATGCCTCCGGCTCGTTACTTTTTGAACGCATCTTATACCTTCCAACACGATAAGGTTTAACTTCTGCTTTCAACTTAGCAGTTCATTTAATAAGCTGTGACTGTACAGTACATAATGAGATCGTGTGGAACGGTGTGCTCAAATGAATACTGTATGTGCTGTCACAGATGAGTATAATGAAAGTGTTTCTAAATAACTTAACATTGTAAATTAATTCTAGACTCATTCGGGAGATGAACCTGAGTCTACCCGACTTAATTTGTAATTCCAAAGCTGAAGTGAGATCTCGTCCCAACTATTCTATTACAAAATTTACATTCATTACGAGTGTCTCAGCGTCTTAGACATAACAGTGTAGACATGTACACTCCCACTAAAAGAAAATAACTCACGAATAAATTGGTTGGTTGGTTCCTCAGTTTAGGGGCTGCCACAACGCGGTCATGTAGCCCCATGTATTTTGGGTGTGTTAGAATCTGTCTGATAACCGGTGTTAATTGTGATGGCTGTATTAGTGTGTGTTATCTGTTTTTAATTCAAGTAAGGACTGCAGACATTCAATTTTCAAGTAGTTCCTACTTTTGCTACCAAACGCCACCGTCAACGACAACTAGTTCTGAACTTGGTTACTAGATGCCACCGCTGTCGGCTCCTGAAGACGAACGTTGGAACTTAAGAGCGTTAGTCAAATCTAACCTATAATTTAGCTTCACACAGGTATAATTAGTGGAAGGTTCTTTTACATGCCATAAATCTATGTCATGGGACCGCCGGCTTTACTTCCCGTCCAAAGGAAGGCATATTGAGGGATTTTTAACGCTCTTAAAATATCCGACGGCTTCGGCCGGGTTTGAACCCGCGATCTTGGGCATAGAAGCTCAGCATGCTACTGCTCGAGTCTAAGCTGCGCGGACCTGAGAGGAATGTGCATCGCAGACTATGAGTAGTGGAGGTGACGAGTGATGAGGTTTCTCGGTCGTTGCGTAGTAACAGAAGCAAATACATTAGTCGGTGACTCATTCACTCATTCCCAACGCCACACTGGTTTCAGAAAAGACCCTATGTTAGCAATATTGAAATAGACGAGAATGTCAGGTAACACGGCGGGCTGTCGACAGGCTTCTCAATTCACGTCTGCTCCTACCCTGCCTCTGCCCTTCATCCCGCAAGTTCACAGAGCTTGGAACCGAGCAGTACCAACTATGCCAGCGAAGCCGCTACGAAAAGACTACCACGACTACTGATTGGAATACAGTTATTTACTGCGTGGGATGCTTCAAACTTTACCTAAAGCAATTTTCTTGCCTGTTTTGTTTTATGATGATGTTGATGATTCTTTACGGGCTTTGCGAAATCGTGGTCATGTAGCCCCGTGTACTTGGGTGTGTGTAGAAGTTGTCTGATAACCTGTGTCACTGTAATGTCTGTACTAGTGTGTGTATTTGTAATTGAGGTAATGGGGGTCCATCACTGTAATGTCTGTACTAGTGTGTGTATTTGTAATTGAGGTAAGGGGGTCCATTAATGCTCAAGTCCATAGGTTTCACCTGAAAGTACCCTACACGTGACCCATGGGTGGTGCTAAGCGAGCAACAGCGAACAGGGCACCGGGTGAGTTAGCCGTGGTCGAAGAGGTTCGAATCCCCCCACCGGGAACCTTGAAGATGGTCTTCTGTGGTTTCCCATCTTCCTTCCAGGCAAATGCCGGTGTTGGTCTCTAACTATAGGCCTCAGCCGCTACCTTACAACTCCTCGTCCTTACATTCAAACTTTCCTCCCGAGACAACACTCCACACGCGACGGTACTTGTAGCTCACCCCATGGGTGTCCGCGTAGAAGCAGCTACAAACTGCCGAGCCGAACATGTCTTCGGACACTCCTGGCACTAAAAGCCATACGCTAAAAAAATAAATTAAAATAAGAAGCGAACAGGCGTCCGGACTTATCTCTCTCCCAGTCAAGATACAATAAAGAACTTGGAACCGCCAGCAACAACGCCGCCAGAACATTATCACTTTAAATAGCTGCTTCTGTTTGGCTTTTTAAAGCAGCAAGACCACAAAACTTCAAGTTGGAGGTTCTACTTATTGGAGTGCCCTTGTGTGAATTGATGATCTTTATTTACATAAATTTATGTTCGACCCTCACTATTATGTGTCACAAAACTGTATCATAATAATGATCATTATAACACTGTTTTTCATTATGATACAGTTTCTCCAGCCAATCAGAGCTCGTTCATTGACCAATTAGGTAACGATACCTTCACGCATGCGCTCAAAATTCAACATGTCGGACATAAACACAACATCGAACTCTAATAAATTACCGACATGGAATACGCACCGTCCATATGTTCACGTAAATAAACTGGCGAATATGATACAAGAAATAGCACTGTACCTTAATATCACCAACACTAATTTCTACACAGCGCATTGCCTTCAAACGACTCCGGTGACAATATTACTGAGGGACGGCAGATGTAAACATATGGCCTGCATATGGCATTGCAAGCACACAGAGCGCATGCGTCGGTCGTTCAGAGATCTTGAAAGACAGAGATATACCCAGCGCTCGCTCTTCGATCACAAAATTCAAGTGGCTGACTCTCAACAGATATTTATGAATATTTATGTTAAAACATATAATAAAGTTATAATTATCGTGGAACATAAACAGTCGTATGCAACTCGCATATAATGGTAATTAAGACACTCGTATGGAAATTATAAAATTCGCATAGGCTCATTGCATAATGTACTATTATGTTCGACCCTGACTATTATATGTCAGAAAACTGTACTATAATGAGGCTCATTATAACACTATTTTTCATTATGAAACAGTTTCTCCCACCAATCAGAGCTCAAGAAACAGTTGTTTGACCAAATAAGTAAGGATACAATCGCACCTGCGCTGAGTTCCACGGCCTTCTAATTTAAATTTCACTGCGTGGCCTAGTGTCATAGTAGGGTAATCGAGGAGGCCATGGTCAAATACAAGGCATTGTCTGCGTCCCATGCGCTCTGTTCAGTACATAAAACTGGCGAAATCTCGACAGATATTTATGAAATTTATGTTCGAACATAAAATAGTTATAATAATTATCGTCGAACATAAAACAGTCGTATGCAACTCACCTATAATGGTTTTATAAACATACTCGTGTCTTAATTATTGCCATTATAGGCCAGTTGCATAATGTACTAATAAGCAATGCATGTTTGTTTTGTTGCTTTAAAATAACTCGGAATACTTTGTAAGTTGTTGAAAAAGGGGAAATTCAAAAGAGATGTTTGCAAGGATATACTTATTCTGTGGAAAAATACTTATTGTATCTGTAAAGCCATACGCTGAATAATAATAATGAGATCGGATTTGGGTAGGAAGCGGCTGTGGCCTTTAGTTAGGTACCATCCCGGTATTTGCCTGGAGTAGAAGTTGGAAACCACGGAAAACCACTTCCAGGATGGCTGAGGTGGGAATCACGGTGTTATTTAATTTCTACCTGCACACGAAGCGTGGAGGGTAGGTGGGCCGTCGACTGAACTGGCATCCTTTAGGCCATAGGGGTAGAATAAGAGGTGGGAATCAAACCCGTCTCTTCTCAGTTTTGCCTCACGAGGCTGAGTGTACCCCGTTCCAGCCCTCAGACTAGAATTAAATTTCTTGGCGGAGCCCGGAATCGAACCCGGGCCTCCGCGGTGATAGCCAAGAATCCTAGCCACCCGGAACGAGGCGAACTTGGTTAGTGTTAATAATCCAAATCAACAGCAAATATTATCCTCCATCGACAATGCTTCTCCATGTTTGATAGGAAGCGTGCCCCTGCCACCATCTATCGTCTCAATTAGGAACAAGGCGGGCACAGTGGCAGGACGGCCAGTAACCAACTCGCAAATATTTCCTATGTCTAGACTCGAGTGGCGAAAAAAAGAAAAGCGACACGCTTATTCACTGGTTAAAGCAATTTTTGCATATTGCAAGCTTATGTATTTGTGGACTAAATCTAATACACGTGCTTTATCGGATAACTCATTTATTTACTTGCTTTTATGTAGCGTATGGCATTGCACATGAATCACAATAATAATAATAATAATAATAATAACAAGTACATACGAGGCGCGTTTTTTTTTAGTAAAAACCGTTGTGATATTACGCCGTTGCATTGCTACAGTCGGCATTCCGGTGCGCTGTGTACCTGCATCTATTGGCAAGGCTGAGACGCCATTACGGCAACAGTCACCCATGTGTGGGTGTGTAGACAAGCTTTTGAAATGGCATCGCCGATCGAGAGCCCCGCCGACTTATTAATCATCGTAGACAAGAGAGAAAACTCCCCTGAAAGTTATTCTGCCATTCGGCCACCATTGTCAGGCAAATTGCGTATATACTCAGGAGAACTCCGTGATAAGCCCAAAACTACTTTATAATCGTAAACTAATATGCGGAAATGACCTAGGAGTATTCTACTGTGATGATGGTGAAAACCTATGAGTACAATATACGAAATAGTAGTTGTCTATTATTAATGTATTGAAAGATAAGAGAACGTTCATGGCATTTGTAGACTTAGAAAAGGCTTTTGATAATGTTGATTGGACTAAATGTTTGACATTTTGAAATCTACTGGAATAAAGTACAGTGATAGGAGGGTGATCTACAATCTATACAGAAACCAGACAGCAGTCATTCGAGCTGAAGGACATGAGAGAGAAGCTGGTATTCAGAAAGGTGTAAGGCAAGGCTGCAACTTATCACCCATACTTTCCAATTTTTACATTGAAAAAGCAATGAAGGAAATTGGAGAAAAATTTAAAGTGGGAGTGAAGATTCAAGGAGAAATAATTTCAACTCGGAGATTTGCAGATGACATCATCATCTTGGCCGACAAGCCTGAGGATTTGAATGAGTTTTTGAATGGTATGGACTCCGTCTTACGGAAAGAATACACGATGAAAATTAATAAATGTAAAACAAAAATACTGGAATGCAGTCGAAATAAATCAGAAACCTCTATGGAGATCAAATTGGCAGGTGAAAAGCTGAAGGAAGTAGGAGACTTCTGTTACTTAGGAAGCAAAATAACTAGTGATGGACGAAGCAAAGAGGATATAAAAAGTAGGTTGGCTCAGGCAAGGAAAGCATTTCTACAGAAAAGGAATCTGTTGACATCATAGATTTAGGTATTAGGAAGTCATTTTTGAAAGCATTTGTCTGGAGCGTGGCACTCTATGGAAGTGAAACTTGGACTATTGAAGCAGCAGAAAAGAAGAGAATTGATGCATTTGAAATGTGGTGTTACAGGAGAATGATGAAGATCAGATGGATAGATAGGGTTACAAACGAAGAGGTGTTAAGACGAGTGGGAGAGGAGAGATGTTTCTGGCTACTGCTAATGAAGTGAAGAGATAGGTTAGTAGGACACTTACTAACACACCCAGGAGTTATAGCAAGCTTAGTTATGGAAGGAAGGGTCGAGGACAAGAACTGTAGGGATAGACCAAGGTTAGAATATGTTAAACAGATTGCCTCGAATGCCGGGTGTGGTAGCTATGTAGAGATGAAATGATTAGCTCAGGACAGGGAGGCATGGAGTGCTGCATCAAACCAGTCAAAAGACTGAAGACTCAAACAACAACGAACAACAACGAATGATCTGATGTGGAGACTTATCTGAATTGCTTCTCACTGCCGTAGGTTGGCTAAAATAGCCTCTTTCTCTTCTTCTTTCACCATTCCCAAACGCCAGGATCGGAGGTCCAGTGGGTGGACTTGAGTTGGTAGCCTAATAAACGGTTTAAGGTCATCTTGGACACCCTTTAGGGCGCCATCTGGCTCTAATGAGAGAGACACGGTAACGACACTAAGCCGCTTATGTCGCACCCAAACTCTCAAAGACAACATCAAAAGTCGCGAGAGAGCTCTAATTAGAAGCAATAATCCGTGTCTTAACGGCTGGGATCATACTCGCTAATCTGCAATCAAAGAGCAGCTTATCCTCTTGGAGAGAGGTCAGTCCTCAAGTACACTTCAGAGAGTCTTGCTAAACACCTCAACTCATATTGTGCAGCCATCCGAAGATAGCAGAATTAGATTTCAACCACCGCATTGATGAGTACACAGCGGAGTTTAAGTAAAGTATGGATATATTTTTACGCTGGGAGTCCAGCTGTGAATAGCGTGGACATAAAACCGATATGGATATCCGTTGGCATATTTAGAAAGCCTTCCTCATTTAGACCCTATGTCTTAGAGAGCCAGTCCACTCCACCTGTTAGCCTACCAGGCCAGTTTTGATTGGTCTAGCTTTCGTGTGTGACAGCGACCTTGATTGGTTCGGCTTTCTCGCCACACAGGTTGCTCACCATTTCATAATAACTCCGTCGAACATATTTCCAAAGTCTCTCTCTTCAATATCTCTCTACCTGGCATATACACATCAAGCATCATTTTTAGCCTATTTTCATTTATGAAAAAAAAAAAAAAAGGCTTATGAGATCACCTTTTGTCCGTGTGTTTGTGTGTGCGTGTGTGTCTGTGTGAGAGAGAGATGGTGTGTCCCCCGTAATAACTTCTAAACGGCTGGAGCGATTTTAATGAAACTCGGTAAGTTCTTATCACTATCCAGGAAGACCCCGACCGTGCCCTCCAAATTTTGTTATGTCTTACCAATCCAACATGGCGGCTGTGCGAAATATTTCATCAGCATTCAATATCTCCGAAATTATTACCGATATCACCCTGGAATATTTACGGTGATAAAGGGAACTACTAGAAGTTCACCAATGTGACATTTGAAAACCTGGTAACTACAAAGCCAACATGGCGGCCAAGCGAATTTGCGACTTTTAAATTGAAGTTTCTCGCGATTTTACCAACCAAACGCAATAAAACATGGTACAGTATATGTGTATACACATTGTAATGCACCGACGTCTAACTTCGTTCAATTGTTTACATAACCTCAAGATGGCGGCTGTGCGAAATATTTCACCGGCATTCTATATCTCTAAAACTATTAGCGGTATCGCCCTGAAATTTTGTACGTAGATAAAGGGTACTACTGGAAGTTTATCTATAAAACTTTCAAAAACTGGTTAACTACAAAACGAATATGGCGGCCAAGCGAAGTTGAAAATTTTAAATAGACCTTTTTTCGCAATTTAATGATCCAAACGCAATGAAACTTGTTACAGGAAATATTTATACACATATTAATGCACTGGTATCTAATTTAGTTCAATTGTTTACATAACCTCAAGATGGCGGCTGCGCGAATTTTAAAATTAAGTTTTTATTTCTTGCGTTCTAATCATGCGATCCAAATCAACATTTGCATAATGAACGTACACAACAATCATCATCTAATAGTACATAATTCTATGGCCTACATATAGTAAAATCCAACATGGCGACCATCCGAAATATTTAGACAGTTCTCAATATCTATTAATCTACTACAGCAATCAAACTGAACGTTTGTAAGTGTATAGAGGCTATAAGCATAAGTTCACCTATGGGACGTTCAATAACCTGGTGAGCACAAATTCAACATGGCGGCGACGCGAAATTTAAATATTCAAATGGACTTTTCTTGCGTTTTAACCATCCGAGCACAGTGAAACTTGATACGGTATATGCTTATACAAATTTTAATCGACTGGCATCTAATTAATTTAAATTATTTTCATAACCACAAGATGGCGGCTGAGCGAAATCTTAAAATCTCGCTTTTATTTCTTGTGTGCTAATCATGCGATTGAAGTTTGAATAAAACACCTACACAATAATCTTCATAAATCTATGGTCTATAATATAAAAATCCAACATGGTGACCATCCAAAATATTTAGACGTTTCACAATATCTACGAATCTATTACAGCAATCAAACTGACAATTTATGTGTTGAGAGAGGCAATTAATATTAGTAGGATATATGAAAATTGGCTGTATAGTTATTCACGGAACTACTTGTTATAACCTAACTTATTCAACGTACATTTCTTCACATACACATCTCTTCAACTATACGCTGTTTTTTTCAAGACTGTTTTAATGCTTTATTAACAAAATTATTGTAACAGATCGCGTCTTTGAAATTTTACTCTGTGAACCTCTGCTACAAAATATTTATAGTATCCTCTATCATGTATGTTACTACACAGTTACTTATCCTATACCACACTGAAGGAGGTCACAATGTACTAAATATTGACTTAAGGTAATAGTTTATTATAATTAATACATCAATAAGGAATCGGGCTATCATGGTCATTCTACAGTTAAATTATCTCAGCAGCAATGTGCTGATCACATCAAATGGAAAGTGTACGAGAGAAGTAAAAGAAGCCTTCTCAAAAAAAGAAGTATTTACTAACATCCAAGACTGTTAACTTAGAGGTGCGAAAACTCTTCGTGAAAAGTATTGGAGTATTGCAAGTTATGGCTCTGAAACATGGACTCTGCGACAAGCAGATGTACCAAAACTAAGGGTATTCGAGATGTGGTGCTGGCGACGACTATTAAAAGATACCTTGGACTGATAAAGTCACGCTTGAGAATGTTCTCAAAAGAGCAGAGGAGACACGTACCTTGATTGAATCCTTAAGCAGAGGAATAGTTTTGTTGGCCATTTGATTCGTCATTCTGACTGGTGCACACTGACTGTTCGAAGGGAAGCTAGAAGGAAAGAGGAATCAAGGAAGACCAAGGATTCAATTTATAGACAGCATTAAAGGCAAGCTCACTTATTGCCATTTGAAACTACAGGCCAGAGAAAGAAGACGTATTGGAAGACATGCATGTTACCCACCAACCTAGCGGTTGAGAAGAAGAAGAAGAAGAACAAGAAGAATGCTATCAGCACCCAGCTAGTGTAAGTGCGGACCAATCTACTCAGACCAGAATTAATGATGATGATGATAATTGTCGTTTTAAGGGGCCTTGCATCTAGTTTATCGGCCTCTAATGATCTGGGTGATAGCGAAAATGATAATGAAATGGAAACTAGAACAAAAATTAAGTGAGATGGAAAACACTTACAAAAAGGAACTCAGATTGAAACAACTCACAAAATGTTCTGATAAAAGGGAAGTTAGAACGAAAAGATTCACAAAAAGAATAGATTGAAAAGTACCCACAAAATGTAGACTAGGTTCAAAATACGTACAAAATGCAATGTAGCGTCGAAATACTTACAAAATGCAACTGAAATTCAAAATACTTACAAAATGCAAATGAGATCGAAAATACGTACAAAATGCAATTGAGGTTCAAAATACTTACAAAATGCAATTGAAATTGAAAATACACAATGCAATTCAGATTGAAAGATCCCAGTTCCAATCCAAATTATTCACAAAGTGCAATTGAATTCAAAATACTTACAAATTGCAGTTGAAATTGAAAATGCTTACAAAATGCACGGTAGATTCAAACGACTCATGTGGATTGTCAATACTTACAAAATGCAATTTAGATTGAAAATACTTGACAAAATGTAATTTAGATTCAAAATACCCACAAAATGCAATTGAGAATCAAAATATTTGCAAAATGCCCACCAAACAAAATGCAATTTAGATTGAAAATACTTGACAAAATGTAATTTAGATTCAAAATACCCACAAAATGCAATTGAGAATCAAAATATTTGCAAAATGCCCACCAAACAAAATGCAATTTAGATTTAAAATTCTTGCGAAATGCAGGTTTGGTTGAAAATACTTACAAAATGCAATTGAAATTCAAAATACTCACTAAAATGCCCTGAAACTTACATTGAAAGACTTACTAAAAAGCAATTTAGATTGTCAATCTTTACAAAATCCAATTGAGGTTGAAAACAATCGCGAGATGTAATTTAGATCGAAAAAACTTACAAAATGCAACGTAGATTAAAAATACCTACAAAAAATCGCTAAAGGGAATTTAGATACACGGGGAACGAAGTAACAAAAACAGTGCGGGAATCTTAAAGAGAAAAGGAAATATAATGAAAAGAGGAGACGAGAGGAGAGAGGACAGGGTCCGCCCCAAAGGTAAGGGATAAAAGGGGAAAACGGACCCAGCTCAGGAATCCCTCGGGGTCGCCAACTCCCGAACTCACCAGCCGTGAGCCCCTGAGGGTGTAGCACTTTCTAGGGTGCACCAGAAGTGGTGGGGCTACATACACCCTACCTCCTTGAGGGCCTTGAGCAGAAGGCAGGAGATAACAGGAAAACAAAAAGAAGGCTGACCCCTTGAAGAACGAGGGTAGCAGGAAAGATGAGACAAGGGCTAATTAAGGCGGGAAAGGAAGAGACTCCCTAGGCCTCGGATACCCTAATACCGTCGGGGTTGGAAGAGAACAAGAGTTGACCAAGTGAGGTCGACAGGAAAGAAGACGGAGAGGAGCCCGACACAAGTAAGTGGAAGCAATGCCGGACTCAGCTGGGGCCCCGTGGTCGCCAACCCACGCCCCACTAGATGTGAGCCCCTAGGGGGACCAGAATTAAGTTTCTTGGCTGAGCTGGAATTTGAACTCGTTCTCAACAGCCTAGAATGCTAGCTACTACAACACCGAAGTGGGCCGAGCTGATCAATACTCTTTAAAATTATTTCTAGGTAATTACCTGAATCCGTTCAAGAAGTTTTAAAAGCTCACCTTTCAGTACTTTTAAGACATTATCTGTTCTTTAAAGATTAAACCAATTTAAAGCTTGCATGCTCCTGAACATTGTTAGTAGAAGTTCTCCAGGAATACAAACACAAAGTTCCGTAAATCCGAGTGAAGTAAGACAAGGCTAATGTATTCTATTCTCAAGGATTAGGATCGTTTACATAATTTCTTGCTACAGCGCCTGCAAAGTAGCCGGTTGTGTTGGGGGCTGCTTCTAGCGTCAATCTCAACACAGCTGCACAGAGTCATTACAAATGTACGATATCCCACGGTGATGAATTCATATTCAACATTGCTAACCCGCTTACAGCCAACACCCGTGTTCAATTACAGAGAATATTAAAAAACAATTATAGTGATGTTCGGTAGTGGGAATATTTATTACTGTAGGCCTATATCAACTTACATTTTAAAATGGCGTAACAGATCTTACGAATGCTACAACGGTTGTGATCATAATCACGGCATTTTAGACCTATTTTAATTTATGAAAAAATAGGCTTATGCGATCACCTTTTGTCCGTGTGTGTGTGTGTGTTTGTGTGTGCGTCCCCCCTAATAACTTCTAAACGGCTGGAGTGATTTCAATGAAATTCGGTAATGTCTTAGTAATATTTTGGCCGACCCCCATCGAGCCCATCAAATTTTATTACGTCTCACCAATCCAACATGGCGGCTGTGCGAAATATTTCACCGGCATTCTATATCTCTGAAACTATTACCGATATCACCCTGAAACATTGCACGGTGATCAAGAGCACTACTAGAAGTTCATCTATGAGACTTCAAAAAACCTGCTAACCACAAAACCAACATGGTGGCCAAGCGAAGTTGAGACTTTTAAACAGAATTTCTCGCTATTTAACGATCCAAACGTAATCAAACTTGGTACAGGAAATGTTTATAAACATTGTAATGCACTGGATTCTAGTTTAGTTCAATTGTTTACGTAACCTCAAGATGGCGGCTGTGCAAAATATTTCACCGGCATTCTATATCTCCGAAACTATTACTGATATCACCCTGACATTTTATACCGTGATAAATGGCACTACTAAAAGCTTATCTATGTAACTTTCAGAAATCTGTGAACTACAAAACGACCATGGCGGCCAAGAGAAGTTGAAACATTTTAATAAACTTTTCTCGCGATTTAACCAACTGAGCGGAGTGAAATATGGTACTGTAAATGTTTATACACATTGTAATGCACTGCCATCTAATTCAGTTCAATTGTTTACATAACCTCAAGAAGGCAGCTGTGGGAAATGTTAAAATTAAGTTTTTATTTCTTGTGTATTAATCATGCGATCGAAGTGAAAGTTTGAATAATGAACCCACGCTTTAATTTTCATTCAATGGTACATAATTCTATGTCCTATTGTACCCTTGCACAAGGCCTTCAGAACAGGACTCTGTCGTCGGGGCATGAACGGTACACTAGCTTGAATATGAAACTGTTCTGGATATTATAGGAAGATCACTAGGGCTGAATAAAATTCATCACACACAGATTCTGAATGAGAATAAACAAATTTAATGCACCAACACCAGTACAGCAAAAACAAATAAATGAAATAAAACCAAAATAGTAGAAATGAAATTTAAAATAATAATAATAATAACTCAAAGGTAAAATAAATCAAATACGGAATCAATAAAATTAAGTCAAAATCAAAAATATAAACAATGGACTAATTAATGTCCAAAAACCACCAATTAAATGCTAATCAGCATCAATTAATACTTATCATAGTAGTTATGATGTATGATTACAATCAATTTTATTGACAAATAAAAACCAATCATATGGCAAAATAAAGAAAATGAATCAAAAATGAAATCTGGTTAACACCAATTAGCCTTAATTGCCATAATCAAATTTATTAATTACGATGATAAGATATCATCAGAAAGTTAAGTTAAGAGATGATGGATCAAGAGGGTCCGGCCAACTGCAACAACAGTATGGATTAAGAAAAAGAAATCCATTTATACGAAATTAATCAATCATTAATCTGAGTAAACATAATGATCATTGAGTCTAATATCATCCAATTACATTTCTGATACATGGTATGTTCAAATATCAAAGACATCCATGGCCATTCCGAAGTATACATTATAGCCTAACCATTGGCTTATTTAATTATTAATGGCGTTTAATTAACATTTACTAGAATCCCTCCGTTAAATAAAAGTTTACCCTCATATCAAATCTTAACCTTCATGGCATTAATTATGTATTTCTATATGCAAACATGAATATGATTTATGCATCTTATTTACATACTCTTGTAAATTAATTATGGAAGCTTCTCCGTAAGGAATCTCAATGTCCAACCCCGACATCACTTTGGACGTCTTAGCTTTAAAACAAAATAGCTGAATCAATGAAGCCATTTAGTTTCATTAGCCTTGAAACACACTTACAAATTGTCACATATTACATTAACATATTAGCGATATGATAAGCCTGGCTTCGGCCCTTGCGTTCGACGTGATACACTTTCGAACCAAGCACTCGATGCCTTGTCAAATAATTCATGGATATTTAATAAACAAACTAGGAAAAATGCCTTAAAAAAAACCCAACAAAATAGCATAATAAAAATGATGACTAATCATTTGCCTTTCAAACTTGGGTTGGATAAACATGAAAAACAATTAATAATTCCAACCAAACATTATTAAAGTAATCGTATCGTGTCAGAGTCACGTTAGGCAACGGTGAATGTATTTGAAGCCGCGACCCCTGAAAAAGATAGACATGGCACAGAAGAAATACCTTGTATCAGTGTTATGTTAAACAACGGTGAATGTATTTGAAGCCGCGACCCCTGAAAAAGATAGGCATGGCACAAACATGTTCTAAGTGGCCTATTCAACAGGATCAATATGTATTTAGGGGTATTCGCTACCTACACATTTCTTACCTTGAATGCCTTATCCTGCAGAACGAGGTTACAATAGAACAAAGCATGGTCCGTTCAACAATTATTGAGAAAAAGAAATCTCAAGATAATTTTGAACCAATATTAACTATAGAAAAACAACCTAATAATAATTATTTTCCAGGACCGAAAATAATTATTCATGAACACAGGACTCTAAGGTCACTGTCTAGCTAGTACCCATTTAAAAAGACTGATCGACCAGGCATAAACAAAAGGATTTCGAACACGGGACCGCAAGGTTACTGCCTACCTAGCACCCGTTTAAAATAGTTTCTGGACCAGGCACAACAAAAGGATATCGAACCCGGGACTGTATGGTCAGCAGACAAAACCGTCCCTTATATCAAAATGATCAGTAAAAGAAACACTATCGATTGGAGGCATCAGGATAGTAACCCAACGTACCTTATCGTAAATATTAAACTTGGGACCAAACATAACAAACATTTTAAAGAATCACTGCGGCAAACACCCGAGTCTAGAGCGGACCCCTCTCTTTGTGGAGAATGACAATAGGTTGGCCGCACCTGCTAGCTAACCTTGACCGTGAAAGGCAGAGATGCAACTCTTCACCCCTCCCCTGGGCTAACATTTGACTGTATTCTCACCAGCTGATCGGGCCGGATCTTAGTATTCTAAATGTGGAGCGGGACGCTCTCATTTGGATATAGATTAATTATAGCATTATTTTATCTGTGCTTAATTGCCACTACCTTACACATACAATTTACTTAATATCATTGTAAACTTATCATACTTACTCTCATCTGACATCTTCCCTCAGGTCTATATTTACCTGGCATCATTATCTATTTTATCTTATTTCATCGTAGATTCCTCCTTACAACATCTTACCTGTATGTCCTTAAATATCACACGCGCTCAATAAAACTAATATAACAATTAATGAGGCTGGTTCAGCCGTCACTTCTTAAATAACTCACGCCATTGTAAACTGTCCTCTAAACTATACTCATTGCTTACACCATAATGTCCCGTCATTATCCATCACAATACACCATGGTCCTTTAAATATCGTCCCAAAAAAAATCCTCGGATATTAATTCATCCGGTATGTAAATACATAAATTACTATTTCTGGTCATTTATACGAAATAATGAGATTTTGCCTGGAAAGGGCACCTATCGAAATACCATGCTTCGTTCGTTCTATTTGGGTGGAAAACACAGGGGATATTTCTAACACACATTTATAAATAAAATAGGTAGTTCTACCATGTGTTTTATGTACGGATACGATTACCTAGCAACATCCTTACGTTAAATTAGGCACTTTTAATTCATTAAAATAATTATTGTGATCATTAATCATTATGAGCGTACCCAGCTCCGTTAGATGCACAACTATGGTCGCCATTGACACGGTCATTGTACACGCAAGATAAAACAAATCAAAAGAAAACAAATAACATGCTAACATTATGGCGATAAAATCCATGAATTATTTGACACTTTAAAATATAATCAAAAGGTACTTATCATATTGAAGGCTCCTTTGTCTTCTTTGCATAAGCTGGACCAGAGGCCCGCAACAGTATAACTTAACACATGACCTCCATGGCCAGTTCGAATCCCATCACGATGATGTAAAACCACTCGCTAATATCACTGCAATCCTCCATTATCACTAGGTTGCTGTAAGCCAGCACCCTTTTAAAATGCATACACACACATATTTAATTAAATTATGCACCACTAAAAAAAATATACATTAGTGGACTATACACTTGTGTCATAGATGACAAATTCTCACACTATTTCCACACTTGTCGCGGACACGTTTTCTGTTATATATTTTTCACTTGAATTACACATAATTTCACATCCGTCCTTACTGTTATACACATTCACAGCTCAGTATTCATTTTTAATATTATTTCGCCTCAGTCACACAATGGACTGTGCGTTTCGTACATTAATGCTTGGGCGTGACGCTACATGGACCAGCATCCACTAACTTTGGCTGAATGATGAACAATGCCCCTGTCACAGACTTCACCCACATATATGACAAAATGGTTGCCAATTCACAGTTTTGCACATACGACACCAAATGCTCCCTTCACAACCACAGGCTACAGTAATCAGGTACCTTAATTCATACATAAAAATATGGCCTTGCTAATCATATGATTCACGACGAAACTCGATCATAGGCTAAATTTATATCATCAGCGCTTGGGTAGAACTAATTTCTTGCTGAAGGACGCTATGTTCTCTCTCTCACACACTCGACGTTGTCAAATTTCCTTGCGCGGGGACTACTTCTATTCGATGAACACAGAGATATTTAATCCGTTACCGCATTCCCAAAATTCTTGATAATAATTAGATTCATCATGGGCGTTTCAGATCATTCATGTAATGTCTTGATCTCTTGTAACTAACTGAGGCGTACTCTTTAAGGGCGGAGTCAGGCATCTACTGCGTGCTAACTTGAGATAGTTACTGCGTTTTGGCAAGATTCTCAGAATTCGCTGGAGTGCTCCTGCTCTGAAACTTGCAGGCAAGCGACTTGTGACGCACCTGCTCTGCCCATTGTGTGAAAACCATAAATTTCTCCCTGTCAGAACTGCCAAGCCACATACAGTTTATGTGATCTCAACACGGCAGGAAGATCCTAGTTATTATTATAATCATTACATAATGATGATTTCATTCTCATTAACATCATGACATTGCCCTATATAAGTACTCCAATGACATAATGTGTCCTTGGCCTAAGACGTAGGTCAAGGGCACATCTCCCTCCTTCTTAGTTTGGAAAAACTGCTGAGGTTTCGAAGAGTTTTTACAATTCAACAATACTCGGCAACATAATCCATTTTAACAATGTCATGTCTTCCTCATCGACCTTCTTTCGAAATTGGCTTTCTAATGGGCTCCAAATTAATTCGGATCGTGAAATTCTTCAAGCAGCCTCTTATTCTCACCTTTAAATTCTGCATTTATCCTTAGTTTACTCTCTCTTAGCATTATCAAATTCTTCACGCAGCGTTATCCATTGACAGTCGTGATTATTTGTCCGTTGATTCTCTTCTTCTGCTTCCGATGGTTCTTCTACTTGGAATGGATCTTCCCCTTCTTCTTTCTTCTCCACTACGTTGACTTGGTGTTGGACCTCATCTTCTTCGGCGGGATAGTACAGTTTTAGATTCTGTGCGTTATAGACAGACTCGACTCCAGTGCGTAGGTGTTTCACTTTATAAGCATTATTTCCAATCACCTTTATGACTCGGTACGGTCCATAGAATATCTCGCAAAATTTTGAGTATATTCGCTTCGCTGGATCGGACACTGCTGGTCGTTTCACCAAGACCAATTCTTCCAATTCCAAAGGACGGTGAAATCTTTTATTACGCACTCTACGTAATCGACGATCAGCTTGTTTCTTCAAATAAGTTGCCGTGGCCTGTATGGTTAATTCATGGCTTGGTCGTGCGTCCAATGGACACGGTAAGATGTTCTTCCACGGTCGATCCGGACATCGATTTAAGTGAAGGACTGTGGGGATCTGTCCTGTGCTTTCATGGATCGTATTGTTTATACAGAATTCCATTACGGGTAATACGTCGACCCACTTCCAATGCTGATCAGAACAGTAAATTCGGCAATATTTTGCGATCTCCCGCATTATTCTTTCTGATGGATTTCCCTCAGGATGGCGCACTGAACTCAACACGTGCCGGACATCTAACCTCACCATCTCACTCCTAAACTCGGCACTAGTGAAATAACTGCCGTGGTCCGTAAGACAGAATTCCATCTTCCCTAACGTTGGAATTACCCTTGCCTTAATTCTGTTCAGTACCTGTTTAGTGTTTAACTTCTGAACTGGACATAACACCACGTATTTTGTAAATACATCGATGCTGACGAGAATGTATTTGCATCCTCTTCTGCCTTTTGGTAACGGACCATAACCGTCCATGGCGACCAGTTCGCACGGCTTCTGTGGCAGTAGAGGTTTGGGATATTGCTTCATGAGGAATGAGTTTGGCTTAACCCTTTGACATTTGTCACAGGTCTTCAAAACACTGCGAATGGTTTCCCTTAATTTGGGCCATACAAATGCTTCTTGAATAAGAGCACTTGTCTTATCGATTCCTCCATGTCCAGATATGCTATGTGCGTGCCAGACTAGACCTCTCTGTAAAGAAGGTGGCACCACAATCCTTGATTTCACGCGATCGGGATCCACGTACTTGTGCAGCAGGTTATTATACCAAATATAACTTGTCGAAATTTTCTCCGCTTCCAAATACGCGGGCGTTCCTCGTTGCAATCTTCCTCTTAAATAATCGATGATCATATTCATCCACGGATCCTTAACTTGTTCAGCCTGAATTTCTCCCAGTTTAACCAAAAATTCCTGATCTGCCTGAGTGAGCTCGACTTGATGTACAGATACTACTCCTTCTCCTCGTTCTGGGTTTCGACTTAATGCGTCGGGTATCACATTGAATCTTCCTGGGCAGTGTTCAATGTCAATATTGAACTGTTGAACATATAACGACCATCTGTTCACTCGCTCACTAGCCATGGGAGTTTTCAATAGGAAAATAAGGCTCTTGTGGTCGGTTCTTATCAAAATCTCGAAACCATAGACAGTCTTCCTCCATTGTTGTAAAGCAAAAATGATGGATAGAAGTTCCAATTCCGTTACTGTGTAATTTCGCTCGTGTGTCTTTAGCTTACGGCTAGAAAATGCCAAGTAAGATCGTTCTCGAGGGTTGTTTGGATCTTCTTGGTACAGCATGCATCCAATTCCAATCCGTGAGGCGTCTGTTTGAATTATAAATTTTCTTGAGAAATCCGGGTAACCCAATTTAATACTATTGGTTAGTAATTCCTTCGTTTTCCGAAAAGCCGCGTCGTATTCTTCCTTCCATGCCCATTTGCTGTTCTTACGAAGCATATCCTGTAGTGGCGCCACAGCCTCAGTATACCCGGGACAATGATTTGCAAAGAAATTGCAAATGCCCAGAAATTGGCGGACGTGTTTTACCCTGTTTGGTTTAGGAAAGTTCCGAATAGCCTCTAGTTTCGCAGGATTTGGGCGTACTCCTTCACCATCGATGATGTGGCCTAAATAGAGTACCTCCTTCTGGCAAAAATGAGATTTTTGGATGTTAATTTTGAAATTGGCCTTCTCCAAATTGTCTAGTAATTTCTCTAAATTCGTGAGGTGTTCATCCAAATTATCAGACGCCAAGAGTATGTCATCGACATATCTTACAGTGGCATCCTTGACTTCCGACGTCAGGTTCCGGTCTAACGCTCGTATGAGTGCCGAACCTGCTGTTTTGATACCGAATGGTAATATTTGAAATGCATAAGTTTGCTGATTAAATAGGAATCCAGTCAATAACCTTGACTTGTCATCCAGTTCCAAATGGTGATAGCTACTAGTCAAGTCTATTGATGAAAAATATATCTTGTTCTGGAATTTGTTTATGACCTCTTTGATCGCTGGAGCTTGGTCATATTCAGGAATCAATCGTTCATTAATTGTCCTGGCGTCCAGACATATTCGAACAGAGCCATTGGGTTTCTTGACTACAACCAACGGACTCACGAATGGGGTAGCCATCTTAACTATGACTCCAGCATCCTCCATTTGCTTGATGGTTTCTTTCACCTCATTCATATGTTTTTCGGCTATCGGATAAGGCTTTTTCCTAAACGGTGACCAATCGTTGACCTGCATTTGGTACTTGAAATGTTCTATCTTACCGGGTTTAGAATTAAAAACCGGTTCGTGTCGCTTTAACATGTCCATCAATTTGATCCTGTTCTCCTCATTTATCTTTGCTTCACGAGCCTTCTCCTCAAAAGCGTCAGTAACTCTGTCTTCCAATTCTTCTAGCGCCATGATCCAGGATTCAGGTTCCATTAAATCATCCTCAATATCCCTTAACCTTTCGTCGATTTTCTCATATGCTTCCATCTCTTCAGTGGTGCACAATGTCCATATCTCTTCGCCATCTCTTGGAATATCCGTATTTAATTGCATGTCCAAATGATTGTCCTCTCCAATATCTTTAAAGCAAATGGTGTTTTCATATAGGTTGATGACTGCTTTATATTCTCGAATGAAGTCCGCTCCCAAGATAATGTTATAATTTATCTTGTTCATTATGATGAACGAATGCGGCATATTATGTCCTTGCAGTGTAATGTCCAACAAAGCTTGGAACTTACAGACTGCGGACTTGTCTGGGATAATGCCCTTGACTGTGATGTTAGAAATTGGCATCACGGGAACCTTCCCCAATCTCTCCAACTCTTTAACTAATGCCTGGGAAGCTATACTGATGCTGGCACCCGTATCTACCATACATCGTACCGTTAGACCTCCCACTCGGGCGTAAATTATGGGTAATTCTCTAATTGTATTAATCTTTGGCCCTCTTGTGTCCTCCGTCAAGTCCTCTTCTTTGATGACCCAGTCACTGATCTGCGCTACTACCATATACTTTGCATTGTGACTGTTCTGTGCACTAGCGACGTTCCCATCTTCTAAAATTGGCGTTTTTTTTCTCGTTGTTGCCATTCCTATCTGGTGTGCCTCCGGATGATTGATTGTTGTTCCTCCGGGCATTCTGGAGTTCCAGGCTCTCAGCTCCCTGTTCGATGACATCTGGATCCCTTCGATCATTCATTCCCCTGTTCCATTTGTCTTTCTTACTTTGTTCGGCCGATTCTTTGGCACGTAATTCTGCCAAATACCGCTCCGAATCGCTGTGCCACCTTTCCATTTCCTCTCTGTGGTCATCTGGCAAGTCCCATCTCACTTCTGGCTCTCTGTTTTGGTCCCACGGCGGTCTTCCGCGTTGAAAACGCCCACCTCTCTTGTTATACGGCCTGTATGATCCACGATGTCCTCTCAATGGTTCATTTTGTCTTTGAGACGACCTCCAGTTATTATTACCTCGGTTACCATACCACGGGGGCCTCAACTCTTG
Source organism: Meconema thalassinum (assembly GCA_946902985.2). NCBI lineage: Eukaryota > Metazoa > Arthropoda > Insecta > Orthoptera > Tettigoniidae > Meconema > Meconema thalassinum. Next base: position 202,026,165 of record OX336395.1, read on the forward strand.
ATCTTGGTATTCCCGACGTTCCCAGTTCTGCCTCATGTCCATGGCGTCTGTACTTTGGTCTTTCATGCGTCGTCTAGGTGCTTCTTCTAGGCCGACCACGTTTACATTTTCAGTCGTTCGACCTGATCTTTGCGGACTGTGGATCGTCGTTTCATCGAGGTTTCTCAATATTTCCTCGGCATGTACCGCTGTCCGTACGTTCGCTGCCGCCATGATCTGTTGAACTCCGACTGGCAATTGCTTCTCAATGGCGGTGATCATCTCTTCTTCTGATGGAGGCATATCCAACTCTTTCATTCGGTGTAGCTGTGTGATGAAATATTCTGAATATTTTGTGGGTGATGTGGTACTATAGCGGCGCGCGTATAGTTCCATCCTCAGGTTCTGTTGCGAGGCAAGGCTCCAATACTTCTTCAGAAATGCTTCACGGAATTCCCCCATAGTGTCAAAGGTATACCTGAAGCTACGGAACCATTGTAACGCGTGTCCAGTCAGCAGTTTCTCTACTGTCCTTAACTGTCGGTCTTCTGAGATCTTGCTTTCCTTGATGTATTCCATCAATTCTCTGAGGAAACTCTTAAGAGTAAAGTTATTGTTCCCTGAAAATTTGTTCGGCCGGTCATCACTCATTTTTATAACGTGAATGACCTGAGCAGCTGCGTTAGACTCGACGGGTGTCGAAGTACGACCCCTGAATTCCTGACTGTGAGGTTCCATCCCCTCATCTATGGTCGTATGCTCCTGAAATCCTACTTTCCCTTCCATACGGGTTTCTGTAATGGACTTGGCCAATCCTTTTTGTAAGTCGGCGATGACCTCTTCTTGGATCAGCATCTTGAGGTCGCTTTTGACTTGTTTATTTTCTTGTCGTTCCATCCTTGCCAACAGCTCCATCTCGACCTTATTCATCTTTAATTTGCTCTCTTCTAATTTACGGAGTACAGCTATCCTTTCTTCCTTAGCCTCCTGGCCCATGTCCTCGTATGCTAATTCGACATCTCTCTTCAATCCTTCCTTATCCTTTTCCCATGATTTCTTACATTCGTCATGTTGGCCATTCATATAATCTCGTATGAGCTGCAATGAATCCTTAATCTCGTCCTTAAATGTAGAGATGTCTGTCTCGATCACTCCTATCTTGGCTTGCGTTGACTTATTCTCATCTCTCAGCTTGTCGACATCTGCCTGAGTTGCTGCGATTCCCACTTCACATTTCGCTACCTGCGCTTGGACTCGAATTTCCATACTAGCCATTCTCTGAGACACGTTCTTGATCTCGTTCTCGATCGTGACCATATGAATTTCTATTTGCTCAGTACTCTGATTGCAAATGCGGCCTACATGTTCTATATTTCTCTGCATCTGTGACAATTGCTGTTCAGTACTAACTCTAAGTTCCTGATTACTGTCTTTTATTTCCTGCATCTGCTTATAACTACTGTCCTTAAATTCTTGCAATACGACCATCAGGTCCTCTGTCGATGACATAATTATCAATAAGAGAATATGCGGGCTTGTCCCAACTCATGCAAATATACACATCAACACACCATGCAATGCAAGTGTATTTCAAAGCTTTCAAGGCTTCCTTCCCCTATCCTTCGAATTTGCAATCACCTACAGTGATATTGCAACAGTAAAACGATTCAAAATTTGATTGTAATCCATTGGTGTCATTAAATATTTGACTTATCACTAAAAGAAAAATTAATTAACTAATTTAATTTAATCAAACATTAATTAAAGTGATTAATGTTTCTCATCAGGCCACTAATGAGCCTTAATTAACTATCTGATGGATGCTCAATGCTATAAAAATTGCAAGGGGCTCCTTGAGATTACTGTATGATGCTATAAAAATTTATATAAATGAAAATTTAATTACAGTAACTCTCGATCAATTAATTGAGCTCCATTTCGACCTTATGTTGGGCTGCTATTGTCTCAAGCTTAAGTCACACCGTTGGGCGCCATTTTGCACTTTGCACTGGTGGTGGGGAGAACAGGGTTTGGTATTAAATGAATGTGGCAAGCGGAAAAAGGGCAAGGCTGATCCTCACGGAAAAATAACGGGTATGAAATGAATGGAATACGGTTTGGATTCGGGTTTGAATTGATAAGTGACTTATGGGTATCTTCCAGCGTTTACCCGCTCAGCATAAAGTCAAAAATATAATTAACATGCCAAACGAGTAGGCAAGCCAAACTTAAACAAACAAGCACAAAACCCGGGTGCATCTGTGTATGTTAACCACTAGGATCTTCCAGAATAGAAAAATCGAAGAAGAATAGAGAATAATCTATCCTTTGCCATGTACCCTTGCACAAGGCCTTCAGAACAGGACTCTGTCGTCGGGGCATGAACGGTACACTAGCTTGAATATGAAACTGTTCTGGATATTATAGGAAGATCACTAGGGCTGAATAAAATTCATCACACACAGATTCTGAATGAGAATAAACAAATTTAATGCACCAACACCAGTACAGCAAAAACAAATAAATGAAATAAAACCAAAATAGTAGAAATGAAATTTAAAATAATAATAATAATAACTCAAAGGTAAAATAAATCAAATACGGAATCAATAAAAGTAAGTCAAAATCAAAAATATAAGCAATGGAGTAATTAATGTCCAAAAACCACCAATTAAATGCTAATCAGCATCAATTAATACTTATCATAGTAGTTATGATGTATGATTACAATCAAATTTATTGACAAATAAAAACCAATCATATGGCAAAATAAAGAAAATGAATCAAAAATGAAATCTGGTTAACACCAATTAGCCTTAATTGCCATAATCAAATTTATTAATTACGATGATAAGATATCATCAGAAAGTTAAGTTAAGAGATGATGGATCAAGAGGGTCCGGCCAACTGCAACAACAGTATGGATTAAGAAAAAGAAATCCATTTATACGAAATTAATCAATCATTAATCTGAGTAAACATAATGATCATTGAGTCTAATATCATCCAATTACATTTCTGATACATGGTATGTTCAAATATCAGAGACATCCATGGCCATTCCGAAGTATACATTATAGCCTAACCATTGGCTTATTTAATTATTAATGGCGTTTAATTAACATTTACTAGAATCCCTCCGTTAAATAAAAGTTTACCCTCATATCAAATCTTAACCTTCATGGCATTAATTATGTATTTCTATATGCAAACATGAATATGATTTATGCATCTTATTTACATACTCTTGTAAATTAATTATGGAAGCTTCTCCGTAAGGAATCTCAATGTCCAACCCCGACATCACTTTGGACGTCTTAGCTTTAAAACAAAATAGCTGAATCAATGAAGCCATTTAGTTTCATTAGCCTTGAAACACACTTACAAATTGTCACATATTACATTAACATATTAGCGATATGATAAGCCTGGCTTCGGCCCTTGCGTTCGACGTGATACACTTTCGAACCAAGCACTCGATGCCTTGTCAAATAATTCATGGATATTTAATAAACAAACTAGGAAAAATGCCTTAAAAAAACCCAACAAAATAGCATAATAAAAATGATGACTAATCATTTGCCTTTCAAACTTGGGTTGGATAAACATGAAAAACAATTAATAATTCCAACCAAACATTATTAAAGTAATCGTATCGTGTCAGAGTCACGTTAGGCAACGGTGAATGTATTTGAAGCCGCGACCCCTGAAAAAGATAGACATGGCACAGAAGAAATACCTTGTATCAGTGTTATGTTAAACAACGGTGAATGTATTTGAAGCCGCGACCCCTGAAAAAGATAGGCATGGCACAAACATGTTCTAAGTGGCCTATTCAACAGGATCAATATGTATTTAGGGGTATTCGCTACCTACACATTTCTTACCTTGAATGCCTTATCCTGCAGAACGAGGTTACAATAGAACAAAGCATGGTCCGTTCAACAATTATCGAGAAAAAGAAATCTCAAGATAATTTTGAACCAATATTAACTATAAAAAACAACCTAATAATAATTATTTTCCAGGACCGAAAATAATTATTCATGAACACAGGACTCTAAGGTCACTGTCTAGCTAGTACCCATTTAAAAAGACTGATCGACCAGGCATAAACAAAAGGATTTCGAACACGGGACCGCAAGGTTACTGCCTACCTAGCACCCGTTTAAAATAGTTTCTGGACCAGGCACAACAAAAGGATATCGAACCCGGGACTGTATGGTCAGCAGACAAAACCGTCCCTTATATCAAAATGATCAGTAAAAGAAACACTATCGATTGGAGGCATCAGGATAGTAACCCAACGTACCTTATCGTAAATATTAAACTTGGGACCAAACATAACAAACATTTTAAAGAATCACTGCGGCAAACACCCGAGTCTAGAGCGGACCCCTCTCTTTGTGGAGAATGACAATAGGTTGGCCGCACCTGCTAGCTAACCTTGACCGTGAAAGGCAGAGATGCAACTCTTCACCCCTCCCCTGGGCTAACATTTGACTGTATTCTCACCAGCTGATCGGGCCGGATCTTAGTATTCTAAATGTGGAGCGGGACGCTCTCATTTGGATATAGATTAATTATAGCATTATTTTATCTGTGCTTAATTGCCACTACCTTACACATACAATTTACTTAATATCATTGTAAACTTATCATACTTACTCTCATCTGACATCTTCCCTCAGGTCTATATTTACCTGGCATCATTATCTATTTTATCTTATTTCATCGTAGATTCCTCCTTACAACATCTTACCTGTATGTCCTTAAATATCACACGCGCTCAATAAAACTAATATAACAATTAATGAGGCTGGTTCAGCCGTCACTTCTTAAATAACTCACGCCATTGTAAACTGTCCTCTAAACTATACTCATTGCTTACACCATAATGTCCCGTCATTATCCATCACAATACACCATGGTCCTTTAAATATCGTCCCAAAAAAAATCCTCGGATATTAATTCATCCGGTATGTAAATACATAAATTACTATTTCTGGTCATTTATACGAAATAATGAGATTTTGCCTGGAAAGGGCACCTATCGAAATACCATGCTTCGTTCGTTCTATTTGGGTGGAAAACACAGGGGATATTTCTAACACACATTTATAAATAAAATAGGTAGTTCTACCATGTGTTTTATGTACGGATACGATTACCTAGCAACATCCTTACGTTAAATTAGGCACTTTTAATTCATTAAAATAATTATTGTGATCATTAATCATTATGAGCGTACCCAGCTCCGTTAGATGCACAACTATGGTCGCCATTGACACGGTCATTGTACACGCAAGATAAAACAAATCAAAAGAAAACAAATAACATGCTAACATTATGGCGATAAAATCCATGAATTATTTGACACTTTAAAATATAATCAAAAGGTACTTATCATATTGAAGGCTCCTTTGTCATCTTTGCATAAGCTGGACCAGAGGCCCGCAACAGTATAACTTAACACATGACCTCCATGGCCAGTTCGAATCCCATCACGATGATGTAAAACCACTCGCTAATATCACTGCAATCCTCCATTATCACTAGGTTGCTGTAAGCCAGCACCCTTTTAAAATGCATACACACACATATTTAATTAAATTATGCACCACTAAAAAAAATATACATTAGTGGACTATACACTTGTGTCATAGATGACAAATTCTCACACTATTTCCACACTTGTCGCGGACACGTTTTCTGTTATATATTTTTCACTTGAATTACACATAATTTCACATCCGTCCTTACTGTTATACACATTCACAGCTCAGTATTCATTTTTAATATTATTTCGCCTCAGTCACACAATGGACTGTGCGTTTCGTACATTAATGCTTGGGCGTGACGCTACATGGACCAGCATCCACTAACTTTGGCTGAATGATGAACAATGCCCCTGTCACAGACTTCACCCACATATATGACAAAATGGTTGCCAATTCACAGTTTTGCACATACGACACCAAATGCTCCCTTCACAACCACAGGCTACAGTAATCAGGTACCTTAATTCATACATAAAAATATGGCCTTGCTAATCATATGATTCACGACGAAACTCGATCATAGGCTAAATTTATATCATCAGCGCTTGGGTAGAACTAATTTCTTGCTGAAGGACGCTATGTTCTCTCTCTCACACACTCGACGTTGTCAAATTTCCTTGCGCGGGGACTACTTCTATTCGATGAACACAGAGATATTTAATCCGTTACCGCATTCCCAAAATTCTTGATAATAATTAGATTCATCATGGGCGTTTCAGATCATTCATGTAATGTCTTGATCTCTTGTAACTAACTGAGGCGTACTCTTTAAGGGCGGAGTCAGGCATCTACTGCGTGCTAACTTGAGATAGTTACTGCGTTTTGGCAAGATTCTCAGAATTCTCTGGAGTGCTCCTGCTCTGAAACTTGCAGGCAAGCGACTTGTGACGCACCTGCTCTGCCCATTGTGTGAAAACCATAAATTTCTCCCTGTCAGAACTGCCAAGCCACATACAGTTTATGTGATCTCAACACGGCAGGAAGATCCTAGTTATTATTATAATCATTACATAATGATGATTTCATTCTCATTAACATCATGACATTGCCCTATATAAGTATTCCAATGACATAATGTGTCCTTGGCCTAAGACGTAGGTCAAGGGCACATCTCCCTCCTTCTTAGTTTGGAAAAACTGCTGAGGTTTCGAAGAGTTTTTACAATTCAACAATACTCGGCAACATAATCCATTTTAACAATGTCATGTCTTCCTCATCGACCTTCTTTCGAAATTGGCTTTCTAATGGGCTCCAAATTAATTCGGATCGTGAAATTCTTCAAGCAGCCTCTTATTCTCACCTTTAAATTCTGCATTTATCCTTAGTTTACTCTCTCTTAGCATTATCAAATTCTTCACGCAGCGTTATCCATTGACAGTCGTGATTATTTGTCCGTTGATTCTCTTCTTCTGCTTCCGATGGTTCTTCTACTTGGAATGGATCTTCCCCTTCTTCTTTCTTCTCCACTACGTTGACTTGGTGTTGGACCTCATCTTCTTCGGCGGGATAGTACAGTTTTAGATTCTGTGCGTTATAGACAGACTCGACTCCAGTGCGTAGGTGTTTCACTTTATAAGCATTATTTCCAATCACCTTTATGACTCGGTACGGTCCATAGAATATCTCGCAAAATTTTGAGTATATTCGCTTCGCTGGATCGGACACTGCTGGTCGTTTCACCAAGACCAATTCTTCCAATTCCAAAGGACGGTGAAATCTTTTATTACGCACTCTACGTAATCGACGATCAGCTTGTTTCTTCAAATAAGTTGCCGTGGCCTGTATGGTTAATTCATGGCTTGGTCGTGCGTCCAATGGACACGGTAAGATGTTCTTCCACGGTCGATCCGGACATCGATTTAAGTGAAGGACTGTGGGGATCTGTCCTGTGCTTTCATGGATCGTATTGTTTATACAGAATTCCATTACGGGTAATACGTCGACCCACTTCCAATGCTGATCAGAACAGTAAATTCGGCAATATTTTGCGATCTCCCGCATTATTCTTTCTGATGGATTTCCCTCAGGATGGCGCACTGAACTCAACACGTGCCGGACATCTAACCTCACCATCTCACTCCTAAACTCGGCACTAGTGAAATAACTGCCGTGGTCCGTAAGACAGAATTCCATCTTCCCTAACGTTGGAATTACCCTTGCCTTAATTCTGTTCAGTACCTGTTTAGTGTTTAACTTCTGAACTGGACATAACACCACGTATTTTGTAAATACATCGATGCTGACGAGAATGTATTTGCATCCTCTTCTGCCTTTTGGTAACGGACCATAACCGTCCATGGCGACCAGTTCGCACGGCTTCTGTGGCAGTAGAGGTTTGGGATATTGCTTCATGAGGAATGAGTTTGGCTTAACCCTTTGACATTTGTCACAGGTCTTCAAAACACTGCGAATGGTTTCCCTTAATTTGGGCCATACAAATGCTTCTTGAATAAGAGCACTTGTCTTATCGATTCCTCCATGTCCAGATATGCTATGTGCGTGCCAGACTAGACCTCTCTGTAAAGAAGGTGGCACCACAATCCTTGATTTCACGCGATCGGGATCCACGTACTTGTGCAGCAGGTTATTATACCAAATATAACTTGTCGAAATTTTCTCCGCTTCCAAATACGCGGGCGTTCCTCGTTGCAATCTTCCTCTTAAATAATCGATGATCATATTCATCCACGGATCCTTAACTTGTTCAGCCTGAATTTCTCCCAGTTTAACCAAAAATTCCTGATCTGCCTGAGTGAGCTCGACTTGATGTACAGATACTACTCCTTCTCCTCGTTCTGGGTTTCGACTTAATGCGTCGGGTATCACATTGAATCTTCCTGGGCAGTGTTCAATGTCAATATTGAACTGTTGAACATATAACGACCATCTGTTCACTCGCTCACTAGCCATGGGAGTTTTCAATAGGAAAATAAGGCTCTTGTGGTCGGTTCTTATCAAAATCTCGAAACCATAGACAGTCTTCCTCCATTGTTGTAAAGCAAAAATGATGGATAGAAGTTCCAATTCCGTTACTGTGTAATTTCGCTCGTGTGTCTTTAGCTTACGGCTAGAAAATGCCAAGTAAGATCGTTCTCGAGGGTTGTTTGGATCTTCTTGGTACAGCATGCATCCAATTCCAATCCGTGAGGCGTCTGTTTGAATTATAAATTTTCTTGAGAAATCCGGGTAACCCAATTTAATACTATTGGTTAGTAATTCCTTCGTTTTCCGAAAAGCCGCGTCGTATTCTTCCTTCCATGCCCATTTGCTGTTCTTACGAAGCATATCCTGTAGTGGCGCCACAGCCTCAGTATACCCGGGACAATGATTTGCAAAGAAATTGCAAATGCCCAGAAATTGGCGGACGTTTTTTACCCTGTTTGGTTTAGGAAAGTTCCGAATAGCCTCTAGTTTCGCAGGATTTGGGCGTACTCCTTCACCATCGATGATGTGGCCTAAATAGAGTACCTCCTTCTGGCAAAAATGAGATTTTTGGATGTTAATTTTGAAATTGGCCTTCTCCAAATTGTCTAGTAATTTCTCTAAATTCGTGAGGTGTTCATCCAAATTATCAGACGCCAAGAGTATGTCATCGACATATCTTACAGTGGCATCCTTGACTTCCGACGTCAGGTTCCGGTCTAACGCTCGTATGAGTGCCGAACCTGCTGTTTTGATACCGAATGGTAATATTTGAAATGCATAAGTTTGCTGATTAAATAGGAATCCAGTCAATAACCTTGACTTGTCATCCAGTTCCAAATGGTGATAGCTACTAGTCAAGTCTATTGATGAAAAATATATCTTGTTCTGGAATTTGTTTATGACCTCTTTGATCGCTGGAGCTTGGTCATATTCAGGAATCAATCGTTCATTAATTGTCCTGGCGTCCAGACATATTCGAACAGAGCCATTGGGTTTCTTGACTACAACCAACGGACTCACGAATGGGGTAGCCATCTTAACTATGACTCCAGCATCCTCCATTTGCTTGATGGTTTCTTTCACCTCATTCATATGTTTTTCGGCTATCGGATAAGGCTTTTTCCTAAACGGTGACCAATCGTTGACCTGCATTTGGTACTTGAAATGTTCTATCTTACCGGGTTTAGAATTAAAAACCGGTTCGTGTCGCTTTAACATGTCCATCAATTTGATCCTGTTCTCCTCATTTATCTTTGCTTCACGAGCCTTCTCCTCAAAAGCGTCAGTAACTCTGTCTTCCAATTCTTCTAGCGCCATGATCCAGGATTCAGGTTCCATTAAATCATCCTCAATATCCCTTAACCTTTCGTCGATTTTCTCATATGCTTCCATCTCTTCAGTGGTGCACAATGTCCATATCTCTTCGCCATCTCTTGGAATATCCGTATTTAATTGCATGTCCAAATGATTGTCCTCTCCAATATCTTTAAAGCAAATGGTGTTTTCATATAGGTTGATGACTGCTTTATATTCTCGAATGAAGTCCGCTCCCAAGATAATGTTATAATTTATCTTGTTCATTATGATGAACGAATGCGGCATATTATGTCCTTGCAGTGTAATGTCCAACAAAGCTTGGAACTTACAGACTGCGGACTTGTCTGGGATAATGCCCTTGACTGTGATGTTAGAAATTGGCATCACGGGAACCTTCCCCAATCTCTCCAACTCTTTAACTAATGCCTGGGAAGCTATACTGATGCTGGCACCCGTATCTACCATACATCGTACCGTTAGACCTCCCACTCGGGCGTAAATTATGGGTAATTCTCTAATTGTATTAATCTTTGGCCCTCTTGTGTCCTCCGTCAAGTCCTCTTCTTTGATGACCCAGTCACTGATCTGCGCTACTACCATATACTTTGCATTGTGACTGTTCTGTGCACTAGCGACGTTCCCATCTTCTAAAATTGGCGTTTTGTTTCTCGTTGTTGCCATTCCTATCTGGTGTGCCTCCGGATGATTGATTGTTGTTCCTCCGGGCATTCTGGAGTTCCAGGCTCTCAGCTCCCTGTTCGATGACATCTGGATCCCTTCGATCATTCATTCCCCTGTTCCATTTGTCTTTCTTACTTTGTTCGGCCGATTCTTTGGCACGTAATTCTGCCAAATACCGCTCCGAATCGCTGTGCCACCTTTCCATTTCCTCTCTGTGGTCATCTGGCAAGTCCCATCTCACTTCTGGCTCTCTGTTTTGGTCCCACGGCGGTCTTCCGCGTTGAAAACGCCCACCTCTCTTGTTATACGGCCTGTATGATCCACGATGTCCTCTCAATGGTTCATTTTGTCTTTGAGACGACCTCCAGTTATTATTACCTCGGTTACCATACCACGGGGGCCTCAACTCTTGATCTTGGTATTCCCGACGTTCCCAGTTCTGCCTCATGTCCATGGCGTCTGTACTTTGGTCTTTCATGCGTCGTCTAGGTGCTTCTTCTAGGCCGACCACGTTTACATTTTCAGTCGTTCGACCTGATCTTTGCGGACTGTGGATCGTCGTTTCATCGAGGTTTCTCAATATTTCCTCGGCATGTACCGCTGTCCGTACGTTCGCTGCCGCCATGATCTGTTGAACTCCGACTGGCAATTGCTTCTCAATGGCGGTGATCATCTCTTCTTCTGATGGAGGCATATCCAACTCTTTCATTCGGTGTAGCTGTGTGATGAAATATTCTGAATATTTTGTGGGTGATGTGGTACTATAGCGGCGCGCGTATAGTTCCATCCTCAGGTTCTGTTGCGAGGCAAGGCTCCAATACTTCTTCAGAAATGCTTCACGGAATTCCCCCATAGTGTCAAAGGTATACCTGAAGCTACGGAACCATTGTAACGCGTGTCCAGTCAGCAGTTTCTCTACTGTCCTTAACTGTCGGTCTTCTGAGATCTTGCTTTCCTTGATGTATTCCATCAATTCTCTGAGGAAACTCTTAGGAGTAAAGTTATTGTTCCCTGAAAATTTGTTCGGCCGGTCATCACTCATTTTTATAACGTGAATGACCTGAGCAGCTGCGTTAGACTCGACGGGTGTCGAAGTACGACCCCTGAATTCCTGACTGTGAGGTTCCATCCCCTCATCTATGGTCGTATGCTCCTGAAATCCTACTTTCCCTTCCATACGGGTTTCTGTAATGGACTTGGCCAATCCTTTTTGTAAGTCGGCGATGACCTCTTCTTGGATCAGCATCTTGAGGTCGCTTTTGACTTGTTTATTTTCTTGTCGTTCCATCCTTGCCAACAGCTCCATCTCGACCTTATTCATCTTTAATTTGCTCTCTTCTAATTTACGGAGTACAGCTATCCTTTCTTCCTTAGCCTCCTGGCCCATGTCCTCGTATGCTAATTCGACATCTCTCTTCAATCCTTCCTTATCCTTTTCCCATGATTTCTTACATTCGTCATGTTGGCCATTCATATAATCTCGTATGAGCTGCAATGAATCCTTAATCTCGTCCTTAAATGTAGAGATGTCTGTCTCGATCACTCCTATCTTGGCTTGCGTTGACTTATTCTCATCTCTCAGCTTGTCGACATCTGCCTGAGTTGCTGCGATTCCCACTTCACATTTCGCTACCTGCGCTTGGACTCGAATTTCCATACTAGCCATTCTCTGAGACACGTTCTTGATCTCGTTCTCGATCGTGACCATATGAATTTCTATTTGCTCAGTACTCTGATTGCAAATGCGGCCTACATGTTCTATATTTCTCTGCATCTGTGACAATTGCTGTTCAGTACTAACTCTAAGTTCCTGATTACTGTCTTTTATTTCCTGCATCTGCTTATAACTACTGTCCTTAAATTCTTGCAATACGACCATCAGGTCCTCTGTCGATGACATAATTATCAATAAGAGAATATGCGGGCTTGTCCCAACTCATGCAAATATACACATCAACACACCATGCAATGCAAGTGTATTTCAAAGCTTTCAAGGCTTCCTTCCCCTATCCTTCGAATTTGCAATCACCTACAGTGATATTGCAACAGTAAAACGATTCAAAATTTGATTGTAATCCATTGGTGTCATTAAATATTTGACTTATCACTAAAAGAAAAATTAATTAACTAATTTAATTTAATCAAACATTAATTAAAGTGATTAATGTTTCTCATCAGGCCACTAATGAGCCTTAATTAACTATCTGATGGATGCTCAATGCTATAAAAATTGCAAGGGGCTCCTTGAGATTACTGTATGATGCTATAAAAATTTATATAAATGAAAATTTAATTACAGTAACTCTCGATCAATTAATTGAGCTCCATTTCGACCTTATGTTGGGCTGCTATTGTCTCCAGCTTAAGTCACACCGTTGGGCGCCATTTTGCACTTTGCACTGGTGGTGGGGAGAACAGGGTTTGGTATTAAATGAATGTGGCAAGCGGAAAAAGGGCAAGGCTGATCCTCACGGAAAAATAACGGGTATGAAATGAATGGAATACGGTTTGGATTCGGGTTTGAATTGATAAGTGACTTATGGGTATCTTCCAGCGTTTACCCGCTCAGCATAAAGTCAAAAATATAATTAACATGCCAAACGAGTAGGCAAGCCAAACTTAAACAAACAAGCACAAAACCCGGGTGCATCTGTGTATGTTAACCACTAGGATCTTCCAGAATAGAAAAATCGAAGAAGAATAGAGAATAATCTATCCTTTGCCATGTACCCTTGCACAAGGCCTTCAGAACAGGACTCTGTCGTCGGGGCATGAACGGTACACTAGCTTGAATATGAAACTGTTCTGGATATTATAGGAAGATCACTAGGGCTGAATAAAATTCATCACACACAGATTCTGAATGAGAATAAACAAATTTAATGCACCAACACCAGTACAGCAAAAACAAATAAATGAAATAAAACCAAAATAGTAGAAATGAAATTTAAAATAATAATAATAATAACTCAAAGGTAAAATAAATCAAATACGGAATCAATAAAATTAAGTCAAAATCAAAAATATAAACAATGGACTAATTAATGTCCAAAAACCACCAATTAAATGCTAATCAGCATGAATTAATACTTATCATAGTAGTTATGATGTATGATTACAATCAAATTTATTGACAAATAAAAACCAATCATATGGCAAAATAAAGAAAATGAATCAAAAATGAAATCTGGTTAACACCAATTAGCCTTAATTGCCATAATCAAATTTATTAATTACGATGATAAGATATCATCAGAAAGTTAAGTTAAGAGATGATGGATCAAGAGGGTCCGGCCAACTGCAACAACAGTATGGATTAAGAAAAAGAAATCCATTTATACGAAATTAATCAATCATTAATCTGAGTAAACATAATGATCATTGAGTCTAATATCATCCAATTACATTTCTGATACATGGTATGTTCAAATATCAAAGACATCCATGGCCATTCCGAAGTATACATTATAGCCTAACCATTGGCTTATTTAATTATTAATGGCGTTTAATTAACATTTACTAGAATCCCTCCGTTAAATAAAAGTTTACCCTCATATCAAATCTTAACCTTCATGGCATTAATTATGTATTTCTATATGCAAACATGAATATGATTTATGCATCTTATTTACATACTCTTGTAAATTAATTATGGAAGCTTCTCCGTAAGGAATCTCAATGTCCAACCCCGACATCACTTTGGACGTCTTAGCTTTAAAACAAAATAGCTGAATCAATGAAGCCATTTAGTTTCATTAGCCTTGAAACACACTTACAAATTGTCACATATTACATTAACATATTAGCGATATGATAAGCCTGGCTTCGGCCCTTGCGTTCGACGTGATACACTTTCGAACCAAGCACTCGATGCCTTGTCAAATAATTCATGGATATTTAATAAACAAACTAGGAAAAATGCCTTAAAAAAAACCCAACAAAATAGCATAATAAAAATGATGACTAATCATTTGCCTTTCAAACTTGGGTTGGATAAACATGAAAAACAATTAATAATTCCAACCAAACATTATTAAAGTAATCGTATCGTGTCAGAGTCACGTTAGGCAACGGTGAATGTATTTGAAGCCGCGACCCCTGAAAAAGATAGACATGGCACAGAAGAAATACCTTGTATCAGTGTTATGTTAAACAACGGTGAATGTATTTGAAGCCGCGACCCCTGAAAAAGATAGGCATGGCACAAACATGTTCTAAGTGGCCTATTCAACAGGATCAATATGTATTTAGGGGTATTCGCTACCTACACATTTCTTACCTTGAATGCCTTATCCTGCAGAACGAGGTTACAATAGAACAAAGCATGGTCCGTTCAACAATTATTGAGAAAAAGAAATCTCAAGATAATTTTGAACCAATATTAACTATAGAAAAACAACCTAATAATAATTATTTTCCAGGACCGAAAATAATTATTCATGAACACAGGACTCTAAGGTCACTGTCTAGCTAGTACCCATTTAAAAAGACTGATCGACCAGGCATAAACAAAAGGATTTCGAACACGGGACCGCAAGGTTACTGCCTACCTAGCACCCGTTTAAAATAGTTTCTGGACCAGGCACAACAAAAGGATATCGAACCCGGGACTGTATGGTCAGCAGACAAAACCGTCCCTTATATCAAAATGATCAGTAAAAGAAACACTATCGATTGGAGGCATCAGGATAGTAACCCAACGTACCTTATCGTAAATATTAAACTTGGGACCAAACATAACAAACATTTTAAAGAATCACTGCGGCAAACACCCGAGTCTAGAGCGGACCCCTCTCTTTGTGGA
Organism: Meconema thalassinum; assembly: GCA_946902985.2. Lineage (NCBI taxonomy): Eukaryota > Metazoa > Arthropoda > Insecta > Orthoptera > Tettigoniidae > Meconema > Meconema thalassinum. The sequence continues at coordinate 202,041,432 of OX336395.1, forward strand.
GAATGACAATAGGTTGGCCGCACCTGCTAGCTAACCTTGACCGTGAAAGGCAGAGATGCAACTCTTCACCCCTCCCCTGGGCTAACATTTGACTGTATTCTCACCAGCTGATCGGGCCGGATCTTAGTATTCTAAATGTGGAGCGGGACGCTCTCATTTGGATATAGATTAATTATAGCATTATTTTATCTGTGCTTAATTGCCACTACCTTACACATACAATTTACTTAATATCATTGTAAACTTATCATACTTACTCTCATCTGACATCTTCCCTCAGGTCTATATTTACCTGGCATCATTATCTATTTTATCTTATTTCATCGTAGATTCCTCCTTACAACATCTTACCTGTATGTCCTTAAATATCACACGCGCTCAATAAAACTAATATAACAATTAATGAGGCTGGTTCAGCCGTCACTTCTTAAATAACTCACGCCATTGTAAACTGTCCTCTAAACTATACTCATTGCTTACACCATAATGTCCCGTCATTATCCATCACAATACACCATGGTCCTTTAAATATCGTCCCAAAAAAAATCCTCGGATATTAATTCATCCGGTATGTAAATACATAAATTACTATTTCTGGTCATTTATACGAAATAATGAGATTTTGCCTGGAAAGGGCACCTATCGAAATACCATGCTTCGTTCGTTCTATTTGGGTGGAAAACACAGGGGATATTTCTAACACGTACGCCACTGGTGGTCATGGAAGGCTCCGAAACGGCTTTACGATACCTGAATGACATCCTCCTACCCATAGTGCAACCATATCGGCAGAATATTGGAGAGGCATTTGTCTTCATGGACGACAATTCTCGACCTCATCGTGCACATCTTGTGAATGCGTTCCTTCAAGATAACGACATCGCTCGACTACAGTGGCCAGCATTTTCGCCAGACATGAACCCTATCGAACATGCCTGGGATATGTTGAAAAGGGCTGTTTATGGACGTCTTGACCCACCAACCACTCTGAGAGATTTACGCCGAATTGTCGTTGAGGAGTGGGACAATTTGGACCAACAGTGTCTTGATGAACTTGTGGATAGTATGCCACGGCGAATACAGGCATGCATCAATGCAAGAGGACGTGCTACTGGGTATTAGAGGTAGTGGTGTGTACTGCAATCTGGACCACAAATGCTGAAAGTCTAGCTGTATGATGGTACAACATGCAATGTGTGGGTCTCATGAGCAATAAAACGAGCTGAAATGTTGTTTGTGTTGATCTCTATTCCCTTTGTATTTAACGGTTCCGGAACTCTTGGAACCGAGGTGATGCAAAACTTTTTTTGATGTGTGTATATCTCCAAACAGCAACATTATTTTCAAAAGATCCTGATTTGAAATAGTACCGTAGACTATTTTTTGCTGATTTTAGGAATTTGGGCCATTGGAGGCTAAAAACCTAAATTTTCATGCACCACAAGCCTTTATAATTTATAATAGGGGTCTTCCTGTGGTTGGGCACTTGACACAACGGTTAGGGTAAGTTTGTATGTGACGTGTATTGCGATTCGTCTACGAGGTTTTCAATTTTATTTTCACGTGAGGAAGAACACGTTAGGTAAACTTAGTTTGAGAGCACATTTTAACTAATCATTTTTCTTTGTCATCCAACAGGTTCCAAGCCCCTAACCATTGCAACAGTAGCTCAATTGATAACGCCTGGTTATTAATACCGAAGACCGTTCGAAGAATGGGTACTTCTGCTAGTAATAATATATTTATTGAACAAGCAATGAAGAAATTGGAGAAAAATTCAAAGTAGGAGTAGAGATCCAAGGAGAAATAATTTCAACTCAGAGATTAGCTGACACACCAGAGGATTTGAATGAGTTTTTAAATGGTATGGACTTTGTCTTGAGGAAGGAATTGATGATGCAAATCAATAAATGTAAAGCAATAATATTGGAATACAGCCTAAAGAAATCAGAAACCCCTATGGACATCAGATTGGCAGGTGAGAAGTGGGTAGATTATTAGCTTGGGAATAACCTAACCCCCAAGGGAAGATGATGAAGAAAAAGAAGTGGGTTTCGGACTGGAGAAAAAGGATGGGGAAATAGGACGAGAGTCCAACAGAAGTTATAATTTGAACTTTAAGTATACTCAAAGGCAGCTGCCACTGCAAATCCACTTTCCGATACCTAAAATGGGTAGGGACCTGGGCGAAGCTAACAGAAAACGCAGCTGGAACTTGGGCTATTCGCAAGAAAGTTGCTATAGCGTATTCCCTCTCAAGCATAAATATATCGACTATGGGGAAGGGTGGTGGTCTGGCAAGACAAAGAGTAACAGATTTATTGTGTATCTGTTCAAAAGAGTTTGTTTCTAAACAAGTATTTTGAAGAATATAAATAATTTGAATCAGCCGTGATATTTTAGTTCTTGAAATTGTAGAATTTCTAAAGAGCGACCGAATGCTTCCAAGAAGGATAGGGATAAAGCAATTATACCCTTGGGAATAATTTTGGTAAGAGCACCAATAGTTGCATTTAGAAATGACTAAACTTTTACCCAGCAAGGCGCCGACTAAAAGTTTAGACAGTGAGAAACACTTACATTTTGAAAAACCAACCATAAGTGGTAGAGAGAATCTCCACAAGCAGGAAACTGGCATAGCGAGCTATGCTTGCCTTACTGGCCAGTTAGAATTAGCTATTAAAGCTAAGAGAGACTTTACTAAGTTAATAACTAAGAGTTCTTGCTCAAATGCAACAAGTGGTGAAAACCCTATCAATAGATTTATTTTTGTTAAAGAGGGCCTAAACCTAGGATGAGTCAAGGAAGACAGAATCTTGCCTAACCGTTATGTTAGAGAAATGATAAAGCTAGGAACAAATCTTAATTTATTTAACAATGTAAAAAGAAGTAGTTTATGTAACAAATATATAATTTTGATTTTGTAAACAATTGGGGTCGCAGACCTCCGAAAACATTTAAAGCTTGCGCCAGGCAATTGACAATTCTTATGGTTTTAAACCTTTCATATGCTTTAAAATCTTCGTAAGTTTTTGAAATGTTGTTAAGATTAACAAATGGGAAATTTAAAGATAATTGACGTAATTAAAGTTAAACAATAAATCAAGTACAAGATGTGTACTTGAAGGATTTCTAGATAGGTATCTTAGAAATATGAACAAATAACAACTTCGAAAGTAACAACAAAAAAAACAAGAAGAATGAAATAGAAGTTTCTAAAACTTCTTTTTCTAATACAGAACTACATGGATAGATTATACATAGGAGATTATACAAATAGGGCAAGTCACTTATTGTTAAACCTGAAGAGAAAAATTGAAAGGAAGTTTTTAGAACCCCTTTCTTTAAGTAGGGATCACGAGAAAAATGGGGCAAATTTCCATTTCGTGAAACCTAGAGATAACTCACTTTTGAGTAGAAAGAATTGTATTCCCTAATTAGAAGGGAGAAACAATATACTTAAAGGCGTGTACTAGACACGAAGTTTTACAGACATTAATTCGTTGTACGTGGAGCAAATAAGGGATAAGCAAATGTTGCCAAATTAACATTTGATCTGCCAACTCCAGAGCTCAGTCTATTAGGGACTTCCAAGTCATCCATTCATCGTTATAGATTGAAAAGTATGGGTGATAAGTTGCAGCCTTGCCTTACACTTCTCTGAGTAACTACTTCTCTCTCATGTCCTTCGACTCGAATAACTGCTCTCTGGTTTCTGTGTAGATTGTAGAGCACCCTCCTATTCCAATCGTTTGTTTATACTCAATTATTATTATTATTATTATTATTTATATTATTATTATTATTATCATTATCAAGTAAGATAATTTCTTGTTATATGGCGCAATTTTACTACATTCAGGTTTATTATTTATTTTCGTCTTGGCCTTGTATGGAACACGCTTATGTTTTGCCTTCTCTGCCTTGACTTTCTGCCAGTATCTTCTCCTCCTTTCTCCTCCTTCCCTCTTCTGTTCTTCTGTGAAGGTTCCTTTTTTTGTCCCTGGCTTCTCCCCCGTCTCCTGGAAACCTCTGTACTCTTTAATTAGTAATAAAATATTATTTGTGGCAAAAGCTTAAAATGATACGAACGAAGTACTGTATTTAGGAGAACTGTCAGTTGTGTGTATACATTGCTTACTTATCTAAATAGGGCCACTCTCCCCATTGTCCTCGTAGTGTAAGTGGTTGCATTGCAGATATAGAGTACACTACGCAGAGCTGATGGTAGTTCGAATCCCACTAAGGGTATGCTTTTTTATCTTCGTATTCTTCTTCTTTAGTAATCTTTTATAATTTCATTGTCATAAATATATTTCATATTCATATGGATGAAAGTTCGTGTGAAACTCGGAAACAAACCGCCATTGAGGGATGCTCGAGGAAGAGTTCAGCTGTTTCCCTCCAATTCAACGATGCTTTACAGAGTTGAGTGGCCAGATTTGGCCATTTAACGTAATTCCTTGTTAGTGGTAAGTTAACGAGCATTTCTCTTTAATGAAATGCTCGTGTGAAGTTAAATAACCTTTAATAATGAATTAAGAGATAAATGACGTTGGTAAAAATGGCGCTAAGAAGATAACATTTTAAGTATTGACAGGTGTCGAAGCAATTTAATTAGTTAACGAAGTTAATACGTAGAATTAGCGCTTTATCCAATATGCTTAATTGTTTTTACCTCACTGTAGAGCAGAGCTTTCTAAACTTCTTCTCATGGCGACACATAATTCTACACCGTGGCCGACGATTCTACACGACACCCATTCAATTATTTTAATTATAAACGCAGACTATTTTAACAAAGGAGAATCATTTGAACTATTTTTTTTATAATACAGGGTCATTAAATATGTGTGCCCTGATAAACATGGCAAGCTAAGCCGGCTGTGACTGACGCAGACGCGGGTACCCGTACGCAGTTCAGCCGGTGGTGGCACGCTCCGCCGACTCATATTCTTAGTTCACACGTGTTTTGTCATTCATAAGGACGTGTATCTGCAAAGCTTAGACGTTGGTGTTGCACATTTAGTGAGTATTGTGATTGCTGTGATTGTTGGTCATGCCTAGACACCAATTCACATTGTGCGAACGTGTGTACATCCATAATTCGTATATGAAAAGCAGAAAATCTTGTTCTGAAACGAGACGAAAATGTCGAATCAAGTTTCCAGGAAGACCTGTGCCTAATGCCAGTACGATTAGGAGGCTCGCTAAACGATTCAAAGACACAGGCTCCGTAAATAATAAAAGTGTTGACATACATTCTTTCATCAGAAGATGTCAGGTGTGTGTTACAAGAGAGGGAGGACATTTTCAGCATCGGCTATGAGCACTGTAAGTACACATTATTGAACATGTTTGGTAAAAGTATGAAAGTGCGCGCCACCACCGGCTGAACCGGGTACGCCAGCCCGCGATCTGCGCCAGTCACAACCAGCGTAACCGCACATAGATAATTACCCTCTATATATATGATTTTCCAAGTATAATAGGCTGTATTAAACACCTTTCTTATAGACACAGAACTTGTACCTTTATGTTCCAATTTAATGACTGCTATAGGTTTGGCGATCATTACAACCATGCTTTATATCAGGTCGGATGCAGGAAAAATTCACACGCTTTTCCTCATCTAACATTCACAAACTTCCACGTTTAACTTATTTGTATTAGCCGTAAGAGTAAACGCACTTTCACTGTTTTACTCAGATAAAGAAACCCAGAAGATGTCTAATTCTGTCTCTTGGTGCTTAAGTATTAAAGTCTCGTTGTTTTTATATACTGCCAGTTCCTCCATTTCGATAAGTTGAAGTTCACAATAGCTGGAGGGTACAAAAGGATTTCTTATCCAGTCTTATTGGTTTACATTGAGTGTTGGAAAATATCCATCAGCGGCTTCGGTGGCGTAGTCGGTAGCATGCTGAGCTTCTGTGCCCAAAATCACGGGTTCAAACCCGGCCGAAGTCGTCGGATTTTTTAAGAGCGTTAAAAATCCCTCAATATGCCTTCCTTCGGAGGGGAAGTAAAGTCGGCGGTCCCATGTCATAGATTTATTGCATGAAAAAGAACCTTCCACTAACTACACTTGTGGAAGCTAAAATTCGTAACGCTTTATTAGTTCCAACGGTCGCCGCCAGGTGGTGACTGCGATGGCATTTAGTAGCCACGTCCGCTGCTAGGTGTCGTGGACGGTAGCATTTGGTAGCAAAAGTAGGAACTACTTGAAAAAATTAATCGTCTGCAGTCCTTCTACCTGAATCACAGATAACACACACTAATACAGTTAACACAATTAACACCGGTTATCAGACAGATTCTACACACACCCAAAGTACACGGGTCTACATGTCTACCAACCAACCAACCAACCAACCAACCAAAATATCCATCCATCCTCGATTTCAGTTGCATGAAATGATTATGAATCAGAGGTTGTATTTTGCCATTAATTCGACATTTAGATGTCAATGGAAACATCTGAAAATCGCTTCAATTTGTTTTTCTCAACCATACATAGACTTTGTCCCTTAAAGCGGACGTTAGTAGGAAGGTTGTGGTTATCAACATCTCAATCACGCGGCTAATACGCCGAACAAGGGGAAATAAGTTTACTATTTTCTCACTAGTTCTTTATTCGTTTTCTATCCTGAATTTATACGTTTATATCTATTTTACTTTGTGTTTAGTAATAATCAAGCGAAATATTTGTATTGCTAAAACAAATGTTCACTAAAACCATGGGCTCACGCTACGAGTTTATCACTTCGTAGGTTACAAGTGTTTCATGATTCTGATAAGAGAAATGCGAAGTATTTAAGATTGGTTGTGAAGAAGAGGAAAAAGGTGATGATCTGCTGTAACGGCCAGTACAAACTAGATATTTGGAAACATTGCTATTTGAATTATTGGGCAGATTCAGATTTAGGGATATTTCCACAGTTTAATTTAACTTAGTAATTTGGGATTATCTGAAAACATGTCCAGTTATTTAGAAAGTTGGCGAACTGGATTAACATTACCATTTTAATGAACTACTTGATTTTTATTTTTGTCGATACCATATATTTTTACCTATTTTTAGGAACTGAACATTACGACGAAGAATCACGAAGAAAAGCGAACTTTCATGGACAAAAACTCAAACAAAATATTCCTCCCATTCTGGCCATAAAGTAGCCAACGTTTTCAGAGCAGTCAAATAATGAATTTCACGAAGCAAGAAAGAAAAAAAAACCGTTTTTTTTTGGTGAGAGGGGGGGGGGGGGACGACGACGACGACGTGACGGGTAGCAGAGGAGGCCGGTGTAGAACATCAGTTGTGTGCTGTAACAACATTTAGAAACATTCACGCAGAAACATTCAAAAATAAGTTAGGAGTGTTGAAATATCTTCTGGTTGGAACAGCTGATAGCTTCCTCTATTTTTCCCACCATTTGCTTTGAGCGATTCCCTCTGAAATGCTACCGCAGAGTCTAGAAGGTACCAGCGGCCACGTTCTCATTTCGTGTGACCAGTGCTGCCGCTCTGTGGTCGAACGAAGAATCGTTGTGATACCTTGGCTCTGGTCTTGGCTGTTGTCCCAACAGCACAACGGAAAAGTTGGGCACGCATGCGCAAAAGGTAGAGTTCATGTTTGCTGGCAATAAACGTAGAAATTCTCATTGAGCTGCGATCTGCACAGCCAGTGCCGGACGTGGAGTGGAGCGGACGACTAGTGCACAGAGGGTCAAAATCGAAATCTAGGGGGACAAAATTATTTTTACGTGTTAATCATGAATTTCGAGTGAAAGCAACGTATATAATTTGTTTACTTCATAATAAACGTCAGTTAAGACCTTTTTAAGCTACGTCTACACATGCAAAAAATTGTCTATGACTAGGAGTTGGATAGATCATTCAATTCTCTCTTCAGAACAATTTTCTACCCCTAATTTACTTTTAACAAAGTCACTAAGTTCCGCTTTTGACATAATCATCGAACCCAGTGCTCTAAACAGTTGTAAACGTGCGAGAACTGGTTGCGCGGCATCTTCTAAAACGTAAAATAACTAAGTAAGTTGCAAAAAGATACAAAATATCTTATAAAAGGCGTAAACTACAAGACTTTATCTACATTTTAACATCTAAGTAGAAAGTGACGCAGAGTGACGCGACATACTACAAATCTAAGTGAAAATATAATTTAAAAAAAAAATAGTTAAATATTATATAATGCAAATATAGCTAAAATTACGTAACAATTACGCCCATTAATAACTGAAACACGTTACAAAGATCATACCTTCAGCTGCATGTTCCATCTTAAAGCATCACACTAACCACAAAGACAACCAAACCACAGCCACTTACATTCACACTCCAATTCAGACTGCTCGAACAGTGGTGACAGATTTACACTAAGATGCGTTTATATCCCAGGATAATGAGCGGCAATTTAAATGAGAATGCTGTAGAGGTATTAAATGTTGATATTTAATTATGAAAATAAATAATTTTGTCCTCCTAGATTTCGATTTTGACCCACTGTGCAGTGAGGGGAATTGGAATATTTGCTATTCTTGGCGGACGTCTTTTTTAATGCGCTGTATTTGATTGTAGATAATATTATTAAAGTAATTTATTTTTAAAATAAAACAATGTGCTGCAGCACTTCAGCACATAAAGGTGCAGCCGCCCCTGACCGGTAGGTAATGAAATGAAAATTGTTGTTACTTGCCATCCCAGCTGGGAAAAAAAATGTGACACCCTGTTTGGAAAGCACTAATGTAGAGGGTAGCCAGAAATTATGTAAACAATGCTAATCCCCAAGAATAGAAAGTGGAGCAAGGGGCTGCTTGCTATATTAGCATCCAACCTCCCCACCCCTCCTTACTTCCTTCAGATTGCAGCAAACTTTATGTTTGTGTTGTTACAACTTCTCCCAACAGTGTAAATGAGCATACAAGCTGGAGAGTGTTTTAATCTTTATAAAAGAACACTTCTTAAACCTGCTGAACGAGGTGTTTTTGTTTTGTTTTTATAAAAAAGCCATTTTACAGTGTTGCCTTAGTACACGAAATTTAATTACTTTTCAGTTGGCCAGCGAAAAATGCTACTGCATCACCCAAATAATCAGCTAAGTTATTTAATAAAAAAAACTTTCTTCGGCTTTTCCAAATTCATTGAGGTCGCCGGAGCCAACCAGGGACATTTTGGTTTTGGCCGGGGATTTAAGGCCGGATGCCCTTCCTGACACTACGTGAATTTTCAGGTGAAAATTCCACACTGTTGTGACCGGGATTCGAACCCCGGACGTCTGGGTGAAAGACGAGCAGCTAAGCCACTGCGCCACCACACTCCCCAGCAAAGTTCTTTAATCCAAATTACAAACACCGAACTGACCACTTACTCAACCACTACGGATTATCACACTAAGCAAGTAAACTTAAAGGTCAATAGCCATTATTATTGTTTTTGTTGTTTGAGTCTTCTTCAGTCTTATGACTGGTATGATGGAGCGCTCCATGTCTCCCTGTCCTGAGCTAATCGTTTCATCTCTACATACTGTAGCTACCAAACCATACATCGGAGGCAATCTGTTAAACATATCCTTACCTTGGTCTACCCCTACAGTTCTTGTCCTCGACCCTTCTTTCCATAACAAAGCTTGCTATTCCTGGGTGTCTTAGTAAGTGTCCTACCAACCTATCTCTTCTCTTCATTAGCAGTCGAAATCAAGGAAAAGCTTCCTCAGAACAACAGAGGCTCTTGTCGGGACACCACAGCAATTCCGAACTGATCTATGGCGTGCAAGGTTTAACAGCCCTGAGGGTTGTCTCTCACCATGTGAAAATTACCCGCAGGCTACACAGAGAAATGGATCACATGGAGGTCACTCAACAGACTACGGTCAGGAGTTACTAAACGCAAGAGGCTTCAATGTGGAGTCGCCGTTGCACAGTGGGTCAAATTCGAAATCTAGGGTGACTTACTTTTTAATCATGAATTTAGAGTGAAAGCAACGTATATAATTTGTTTACTTCATAATAAACATCAGTTAAGACCTTTTTTAAGCTACGTCTACACATGCAAGAAATTGTCTATGACTAGGAGTTGGATAGAGCATTCAATTCTCTCTTCAGAACAATTTTCTACCCCCAATTTACTTTTAACCAAGTCACAAATTTCCACTATTGACATTATCGTGGAACCCAGTGCTACAAACAGTTGTAAACGTGTGAGAACTGGTTGCGCGGCAACTTCTAAAACGTAAAATAACTAAGTAAGTTGCAAAAAGATGCAAAAGATCTTATAACAGGCGTAAACTACAAGACTTTATCTACTCTTTAACATTAAGTAGAAAGTGACGCAGAGTGACGCGACATACTAAAAATCTAAGTGAAAATCTAATTTTAAAAATAATAGTTAAATATTATATAATGCAAATATAGCTAAAATTACGTAACAATTACGCCCATTAATAACTGAAACACGTTACAAAGATCATACCTTCAGCTGCATGTTCCATCTTACAGCATCACACTAACCACAAAGACAACCAAACCACAGCCACTTACATTCACCCTCCAATTAAGACCGCTCGAACAGTGGTGACAGATTTACACTAAGATGCGTTTATATCCCAGAATAGTGAGCGGCAATTCTATGAGAATGCTGTAGAAGTAATACATTTTGATGTTTTAATTATGAAAATAAATAATTTTGTGCCCCTAGATTTCGATTTTTACCCACTGTGCGTTGTGTGAATGTGGTGTAATGCAGTCTTCCTCCCATGTGCTCCAGTGTAGCCGCTGCCCAACAACTTGCACATTGGAAGAGTTGGTACGTGCAACACCAAATGCAATAGAGGTTGCTAACTTTTGGGCGGCAGCAGTGTAGCCTAAATGAACTGTCAACTAATGTAAATATGTAAATATGTTCATGTAAAAAATTTATGCATTTAACGTCATACATTGTAAGTGTTTTGACACGAATAAATAATAAGCTAAAATATTTGCCATAATAGCAAATTGTTTGGATCCGTATTGACAGAATAACTAAGAAACACTTAAGTTAAATATACGCCAAATCAATACTAACAAAAACACACTTAAATGTCTACAATTTATAGATTATTATTCGAAACAATAATGGTTTCTTCTTCAGCACAATTAAGAGAACAAAATACTTATTCTAAGGAAAAAGAACTTAAATTAAAAATGGATATCCTTACAATACGTTTTAAAAGAATAATTTGGAAAAAAACATTTATAAATCCTTGAAATTATCTATGAAAAATATTGTAAATATTCCTCTTCTGAAAAAATTATGGTTCGCTGAACATAAACATTGTCTTAAAAAAACTAGTAAAGCTTTGAAGTACTACTACTACTACTACTCCTCGGCGCTACAGTCCATGTAGGACCTTGGCCTCTCCAACAATCCTGACGATCTTCTGTACGTTTCCTCCATCTTCTTACTCCCATCTTGCGTAAGTCGTCCTCCACGTCATCCAACCATCGTTTCCTAGGTCTTCCTTTGCATCTTCTTCCAGCTGGATTTCCTCTATAGGTCTTTTTAACCTCTCTATCACCTGCCATTCTCTCCACATGTCCCAGCCATCTTAGCCTATTACTCTTTACTTCCGAAACTATATCAGGATGCCCATATAATTCCTCCAATTCTTTGTTTTCCCGTATTCTCCATCTTCCTGCCTCATTCACTGCTCAATAAATCTTCCTCAGTATTTTCCTTTCCCATCTTCTCAAAATCTCCTCTTCTGCCACAGTCATAGTCCATGTTTCCGAGCCGTACATTACCACTGGTCTTATAACTGTTCGGTACACTGTCACATTTGATCTTCTACTGAGGATGCGCGCTTTGAGGATTTTTATCAGTGCCCAATAAGCTCTATTACCGGCTGCAATTCTTGCTTTTATTTCTTCTCTTGTGCTATTATCTTCAGTAACCAGTACTCCCAAATACTTGAAACTTTTACACCTCTCAAAGTACTAGTTTATTTTTAAGACATTGTTTATGTTCAGCGAACCATAACTTTTTCAGAAGAGGAATATTTACAATATTTTTTCATAGATATTTTTCAGAAGATTAACCATAGGCTATAATTGCCTAAATTTTCATAGATAATTTTAAGGATTTATAAATGTTTTTTCCAAATTATTATTTTAAAACGTATTGTAAGGATATCCATTTTTAATTTAAGTTTTTTCCCCTTAGAATAAGTATTTTTTCTTTTAATTGTGCTGAAGAAGAAACCTTTGTTGTTTCGAAACATGTACACTTCAAATGATCTATAAATTGTAGACATTTAAGTGTGTTTCTGTTAGTATTGATTTGGAGTATAATTAACTTACGCGTTTCTTAGTTACGAATAAATAAATAAATAAATAAATAAATAAATAAATTAGCAGTCGCCAGAAACATCTCTCCTCTCCCACTCATATTAATACCTCTTCATTTGATACTCTATTTACCCATCATATCTTCAGGATTCTCCTGTAACACAGCTTTTGTCTGGAGTACAAGGGGGAAACCACGGAACACTACCCCCAGGATGGCTGAAGTTTGAATCGAACCCACCTTCTTATCAAACTGCCTCACGGGTCTGAGTGGACCACATTCCAGAACTCAAACCAGAATTCAATTTCTTGGCAGAGCCGGGAATCGAACATGGGCATCCGGGGCGACAGTCAAGAACGCTAGCCGCTACACCAGGAAGTAGACTGCTTCGTCTTAAATAACGCTCCCTTTATCAAAAAAAAGTTGAATTATTTTGATGCTTCCTGTCCTGTCTGTTAGGTAGTCAGCCCGAAGGCTGGTTGGATCCTCATAAAGTACCGCCGTTAGATTATGTGGGTAGATACCCACAAAACCCCAAGGCAGACCTATACTGAGGCATACTAGGCAAGATGAGGAGTGAGGTAGTTTGCTATTGCTTTCGTCACTGAGTCATAACAGCAGTAGGCTACTAACCCTATGAGTAGAACCTTTCACAGCATCCACAGGCACTGACCGTGCCCTGAATGCCATTACTAAGCACCACCCATACCTCAGTAGCTTCCATATAATCACAGCCATGAGTGAGACTGAGACATGCTGCTCGGGTCTAAGCTGCGTGGATCTGAGGGGAATGTGCATCGCAGACTTATGAGTAGTGGTGGTGACGAGTGATGAGATTTCTCGGTCCTTGCGTAGTAACAGAAGCAAATACATTAGTCGGTGACTCAGTCACTCATTCCCAACGCCACACTGGTTTCAGAAAAGACCCATGTTAACAATATTGGAATAGACGAGAAAGCCAGGTAACACGGCGGGCTGTCGACAGGCTTCTCAATTCTCGCCTGCTCCTACCCTGCCTCTGCCCTTCATCCCGCAAGTTCACAGAGCTTGGAACCGAGCAGTAGGTGAAAAGAACATTTTACTCTAGCCTGTGCCAACAAACAAATGCAAAAGTACTGCATTCATCAAGAGATGGCAAACAGGCCATCCTGTCCTGAGGAATTGTATGTTCCCGGATGCTTTGTAATGCCCTCCTCCCCCCCCCCCCCCTCCTGCCCCCACTCTGCCTCCACTGGATGTTCAGATCTTACTTGGCACTGCCCCTGGTATTGGCCTCCACGCGCCACTGCTGATACGATTAAATGACTAACTAGATTTAACCGAAGTTTGGTGTGTACAGTTTGTCTCTCCCTTCAGCTTTGCCCTCTAACACTGTCCGCCCCCTATTCTCTGCGCACATACACGGGTCTTACTGCTCAGAGAAATGTGTCTTGGAAACAAGGCTACTGTATTGTTATGAACCCAATCATAACGCACCCTATGATATTGAATTTATCCTAAATTCCCATTCCTGGAATAAAAATTGAGAAGCAAATCTACATGAGGATTCGACACGTGATGCAATCATTGCCACAGAAATACAGGGTCATTATCTATGTGCGCGCGAGTAAACCCGGCAAGCTAAGCCGACTGTGACTGGTGCAGATCACGGCCGCTCGTACCCAGTTCAGCCGGTGGTACGCGCGCTCTGCTGACTCATATCGTTAGTTCACAAGTGTTTTGTCATTGATATGGACGTGTATCTGCAAAGCTTAGACGTTAGTGTTACACGTTTAGTGAGTATTGTGTTTACTGTGATTGTTGGCAATGCCTAGACACCAATTCACAATGCGCGAACGTGTGTATATCCATAATTCGTATATGAAAAGCAGAAAATCTTGTTCTGAAACGAGACGAAAATTTCGAATTAAGTTTCCAGGAAGACCTGTGCCTAATGCCAGTACATTAGGAGGCTCGCTAAACGATTCATGGAAACAGGCTCCGTAAATAATAAAAGAGTTGACAGACATTCTTTCATCAGAAGATGTCGGGTGTGTGTTACAAGAGAGGGAGGACATTTTCAGCATCGCCTATGAGCACTGTAAGTACACATTATTGAACATGTTTGGTAAACGTGTGAAAGTGCGCGCTAACCACCGGCTGAACCGGGTACGCACGGCCGCGATCTACGCCAGTCACAGCCGGCTTAGCGTACCGTGTTTACCTACTCCTAGTCAGCGACACTCAGCGAATTCCATGACGACCACACAAACTATTTAAAAGGGAATGATGTCAACAGGAGAGGACCAGTTCTACGGAGGGGACGCTACCCACGCTCGAAGTTTTCCGCATTTCCTACACACTTTTCTACAACCACACCCAAACTCTGAAATTTATATTAAACCAGACGACATTCACACAAGAGATGTGATCTTTTATTTACTACAAGCGCACCACTTTCCGCTGCAATAGGTTAATCACCAGTGACCTTGTAATTACCCCCTTCCCGACGGTCCCATTCTCCCAGTCAGCAACTCACACATGCCCTAGACACTAGCTAAGCAAGTTCCGTCCCTAGCTCTCCGTAAGCGGCCGACATGGATCTCCCTCGTTTCGTCCCCCAACACACACACACGCACTCGTACATACAACCCCGTTTGAGGAAGTGACCTGCCCTGAGCACTCCCCTACACAACTACCCCGCAGCCAAGCGGGTGAACTACCGGAAAGGGTGACGACCCAAACAGTATATTCTGTGAGATGGTGATTATTGCTGAGTTATAGAAACGTCCTATAAGAAAAATAGGTCCTCTTGGAGCGCTCTTATCTGTTGAAAAAAATATGCAATTCCTATGATTCTAAGGGCCGTTTTTACCAACGTCAATTATCTCTTAAGTCACCATTAAAGGTTATTTAACTTTGCACGAGCGCTCCGAAGCGACTAGTATGCCTTTCAGGGGGGCCATGGTTATATATCAGTGGTGAAGAGTATCACGACCACCTGGTACCAGAGCAACAATATCTACAGCGCTTCAAAGCGTCTAGTGTGCTCTTTCAAGAGGGCCATGGTTATATTATATCAGAGGTGAATAGTCACATGACCGCCTGGTATCAGAACAACAACATCTACAGTGATCCCAACAACTAGTATGCTCTTTCAAGGGGGCCATGGTTATATATCAGTAGTGAAGAGTAACACGACCGCCTGGTACCAGAGCAACAACATCAACAGTGATCCAATACGACTATATCGCTCTTTCAAGGGGGCCATGGTTATATTATATCAGTGGCGAAGAGTCACATGACCGCCTAGTACCAAAGCAATAATATCTACAGTGATCTAAAGCGACTATATCACTCTTTTAAGGGGGCCATGGTTATATTATATCAGTGGTGAAGAGTCACACGACCGCCTTGTACCAGAGCAACAACATCTACAGCGCTCCAAAGTGACTATATCGCTCTTTTAAGGGGCTGGTTAATATTTTGTCTGGTAAGCTTACACCGTCAATAAATTAATTTTACTCGTAATACATGTCTCTTTTAATAGAAGTATCGTCTCTATCTGTTGAGAGGTTTCCTCGCCCATTGATGGACAGGACATGGCCCATTTCAGCACACATGTGGAGGGTAATGTTTGATTGGCATATGCCGATAAGCACGTACTAATCCAGCGGTTAGCCGGAACAGTGAGCAGCTGACTGTTCCCATAGTCTCAACACACACGTGCTCATATCTGACGGGAATATAGAACATGTATTCAATGAAAAGCGCAAAGGACTTCTATTTATACCTCTCCACGAATAGATGATATCTCTAAGGGATTTACCAGAATGGAGAATTTTATACAGTAGCTGTATAAACCCTTCGTGGACGGGATTATGTTATATGAAGCACAGTACTTGACAGTCTCTTAATAATGTATGTGATCACAGGGCGACATCTAAAGACCTTTTATAATTAATACGCAGTTGCAATTATAAATATCCCATATATCAGTGCTCCTCTAGTGACGACAAACACGTAATGCAGGTGCCCTCGATAATCACATATTCGCAAGTATTATGGTGTATCTTGGTAAATCATTATCGATTTCTATCGTTTGTTTAGGACACGAGAAATATAAACGTAATTTTAAAAATTTAGCACAGCCACCATTTTTAAATTCTCGTAGAAATGGAATTAAATGAGACGCCAATATATTAAGCCTTGAATGAAGATTTACCGTGCCAAATTTCAACACGCTCAGATAATTATGAGGTGCATTCAAATGAAACTCGGTCAACTTGTGTGTTCAAATGAAACCTGGTCACTTGTGTAAAGTGTATGTATGTCTACCCCTTATTATTCCCGTTTTCCAACGGGGTCGGGGATGAGATGCGATGGAAGTCTTTGTGGCGATGGTTTTTACGGCCGGATGCCCTTCCTGACGCCAACCTCATGAGAGGAGTTAATGAGAGATGAAATGAATGATGGTGAAGGAAACTGGGCAAGGATGTGGAAGGAAGCGGCCGTGGCCTGTCAGAAGGTACCGTCCCAGCATCTGCCTGGTGTTGAAAATGGGAAACCTCGGAAAACCATTTCAAAGACGGCCGACGGAGGGACTCTAACCCACGCGTCTACCGAGTCAGCAGAGAGCTTGGCCCCATGACCTAATGCTGCACTTTAGCCAGCGTAGCCACTACTGTCGGTTACTTGTTGAAAGTAATGGTAACTATCTTATTAACTCAAAAATATTTACACAAATGTCACCAAAACCGTTGCCACATTTATCCCATTGCAACACTAGCCGGTGGATTCCATCTTTGAAGAAGCTAGTAGGCTGCTCTCGGGTACAGGCCTGGACCCATTCACACACTTCGGCGTCCGTTGTGATTCGATGTCATCGAATAGCTTGTTTGAGAGATCCATAAACATAGAAGTCACACGGTGAAAGGTCTGGACTCCACGGTGGCTGTTCCAGCGTTTTCTATCGAAACTGCTGCAATGTCGTCTTCACCGCATTGGCAGTGTGTGGCCGGGCATTATCATGCAGGAGAATAACGCCATTGGACAACATGCCTGGGCGTTTAGACTTGATAGCTCGTCTAAGGTTCTGTAAAGTGGCTTGATAACGCTTGATAACCGTTCCAGGAACTCGACCAGCAGTGGGCCCTTGTGGTAATAATGACCTTACCAGGACTGGTGTGCACGGCCTTTGATTTCTTTGGAGGTGGTGAAGTCGTAAGTTTCCACTGCTTGCTCTGACACTTGCTTTCCGGTTGAAAATGGGGACACCATGTCTCGTCACCAGTGACAATATGCCACAGAAAGCCGTATTCCTCCTCATGATAACGTTGCAGCAATGGAAAACATGGGAGTGGAAAAAGGGACTGTAGGCAGAGTGAAGGAGATGTATTGTGGAAGTGTGAGTTGTGTGAAAGTTGGAGGGGAAAGAACAGACTGGTTCAGAGAAATGAGTGGCCTGAAACAGGGTAGTGCGCTGTCACCCCTTCTCTTTATTGTGGTTATGGACGAGGTAATGACACGGATAGCAGGAAAGATATGAGAAGATAAGATGAAAGCAATGGTGTTTGCAGATGATCTCATGGTCTGGGGAAACAAGGAGGTGGACATTCAGGAGCAACTGAAGGCTTGGGAAGAAACAGTGGGAGAGTAAGGATGGAAGTTCAACATCAGTAAATGTGAGATCCTGTTAACAACCAGGAAAAAGGGTAGACCAATGAGTGGGATAACACTTGGAGGTGGACAGCTGAAGAAGGTGGAAAGTCACAAGTACTTGGGAAGTATAGTGGAGGAAAATGGAAGAAATGACAAAGAGATTACGGAACGTGGCAGACAGGCAGAAGCATTAGGAGCTTAGTGTGGAATAAAGATGTCCCACAAAAAAGCAAGGAAGTGTTATACAGAAGCTACTATATCTCGATACTGACCTATGCTTCAGAAACGTGGACAATGAAGAAAAGAGACATAAGCAGAATACAGGCAGGTGAAATGAAGTTCCTGTGAAGTAGGATCGGAGTAACAAGAAGAGACAGGGTGAGGAATGAAAAGGTCAGGGAAATGGTGAAAGAGGAGCCCTTGCAAGGTAGGATTGAGACATCAAGACTGAGGTGGTATGGACACTTAAAGAGAATGGATGAGAAGAAGATTCCCAAGAGGATACATGAGATGCAGATGCAGAAGGAACGACCAAGGGGAAGACCAAGAGATAGATGGCTGAAAGGAGTGGAGGAATGTGTCAAGAAGAGAGGCGAGGACTGGACCAGAGTGACAGCGGAGAGGTGGTGGGAAGAAAGGACTAAGTGGCGAGGTTTATGTTCCAAACAGACCCAGCCTGGGGCTGGAAACTGTACAAGATGATGATGATGATGATGATAACGTTGCAGATGACTCAACGACAGCGCCATTATGGTATTGCGCTGTTCAGCGGTCAGTTGGTGAGGAACCCACTGCGCACAAACTTTTCGAAATTTCAAGTGTTGTTTCATTATGGTGTGAATGGTGCCCACGCTAATACCCAGTAACCGATGGATAGCGTCCACGGTGATTTTGCGGTTGTCCTTGACTAAAGCATTCACTTCCGCAATCATTTCAGGTGTGATGACACGATGAGCCTGTCCAGGACGAGCATCGTCTTCCAGTAACTCGCGCCCCTCATGTAATCTTTTGCGCCATTCCACAACACTTGAAGGACACAGACTGTACACACCGTCGATACATTTCGCGGCCTCCAACACCCTCCGCCGCTAGAAATCGAATCACTCCTCGTTGTTCCTACCTACTCGTCTTCATGTGCATTAGTGGACGATAACTTGTGTGACCACCTTCTTGAATGCCCCTTATATATCGCCAGAAATATCCATATAAATATCTACATTACGCGTCACCGCCATGTTGGATTTGTGTTCATCAAGTTATTGAAAGTCCCGTAGGTGAACTTATGTTCATAGCCTCTATCAACATACAACATTTCAGTTTCATTGCTGTAATGGATTCGGAGATATTGAGAATCGTCTTAATATTTCGGATGATCGCCATGTTGGATTGTTTTATATGTAGACCATAGAGTTAGCTTGATCTTCTCTGCCTGTCTATATAGATCCTCATTTCTCTTCTTTCTCCATGTACCATCGATTCGTTTTTCAGACCTTAGTATCTTTCGCAAGATCTTTCTTTCTTTCTTTCTTTCTTTCTTTCTTTCTTTCTTTCATTCCTAGCATTTGGAACTGTGAAGGTCTTCAGGCTGGACAACCGTGGTATAGTGTCGTATCTTCGCCCGGTAAGATATAGACCTCTTATTGTATCTATATTGTGAAAATGAAAATCCACAGCCTGCTTCCAGTCTCCGTCCGGGTCAGGAATGGAATGAATGGAGCCCCTATCTAGCGGCGAGGGTATGAACTGTGCCGGCTGCCGAGGCCTGACGCACTCCTCTGGGGCAATGATTAAATGAATGACAGATGAAATGAAATGATAGTGGAGAGTGTTGCTGGAATGAAATGTTGACAGGGAAAACCGGAGTACCCGGAGAAAAACCTGTCTGCCTCCGTTTTGTCCAGCACAGATCTCACATGGAGTGACCGGGATTTGAACCACGGACCCAGCGGTGAGAGACCGGCGTGCTGCCGCCTATGCCACGGAGGCTTTCATTGTATCTATATTGTACTAATCTTTATTTGCCTCCTTATCAAGTCAATTCGGCTGTATCCACTCACCCAAATATTTAAAATTATCCGCTCTCTTTATGTCCCCATACCTTGTTTCCAGATGTTTTCCTTTATCATGTTTGTACTCTATGAAAATTCTGTTTTTTCGTACAAGACACTAGTCCTGTTTTCTCTGGTACTTCTATTTCTTCATATGCTTTCTTAATTTTAAATGTGGCCTCCTGAGAGGTCGAGTGAAGGTCTTTCTAGTCGATGCCCGTGGGTGACCTGAGTGTCGGGATGAGAGATGGAATGTGAAGATGAAAGAAACTGGGCAAGGATGTGGAAGGAAGTGGCCGTGACCTGTCATAAGATACCGTCCCATCATTTGCCTGATGTTGAAAATGGGAAATCACGGAAAACCATTTCAAGGACAGCCAACGGTGTGGCTCAAACCCACGCGTCTTCCGAGTCATCAGAGAGCTTGGCTCATGACCTAACGCTGCGCTTTTGCGGCCGTAGCTACCGCTGTCGTATTCATATGATAAAAATAGGCTAAACTATGGGAGGGGAAGTAGGAAAAACAAAAGGAAGAGGACAAAGAGGTTGGTGGGTTCCTCAGTTTAGGAGCTGCGACTACACAGTCATGTAGCCCCGGGTACTTTGGGGATGTGTAAAATCTGTCTGATAACCGGTGTTAATTGTGATGGCTCTATTAAGTGTGTGTTATCTGTAATTCAGGTAAGGACTGCAGACGATCAATTTCAAGTAGTTGCTACTTTTTCTACCAAATGCTACCGTCAACGACACCTAGCTGCGAATTTGGCTACTAGATGCCACCGCAACCAGCACCTGGCCATTGGAACTTAATAAGCGTTAATAAAATATAACCTACACATTTGTAGTTAGGGGAAGGTTCTTTTAGATGCCATAAATCTACGACAAGGGGCCCACCAGGCTTTACTTCCCCTCCGAAGGAAGGCATACTGAGGGACTTTTAACGCTCTTAAAAGTCCGACGACTTTGGCTGGGCTTGAACCCGCGATCTCAGGAATAGAAGTTCAGCATGCTACCAACTACGTCACGGAAGCCGCAGGAGAAAGGGGAAGGGGTAGGAGAGGGAGTAAGAAGGAAAGTAGATGGGGAAGTAGGTTTTTTTTTTACACGCGATTGGACCACTTAGGATCACGCTACAACTTCATTTCTTTTTCTTGGTGCGAAGTTTTCTCTGCACCCAATACTCCTTCATGCGTTCGCTGGTCTGTTTACGCTGTTCGTCCGTCCAGGCTCTTTCGGTCTTCTTAGGTCTTCTTGCGGCTTGAATCCCTTCCAAATTACTCAGTATGTTCCTAAATCTATTTCTGTCTAACAGTTGGTCTTCAGAGATGTTCAATCTTTCCATTTCCGCTTTTGTTTCCTTAATCCATGCTGTTGTGGTCTTCTTTCTCCAGAAGTAAACAAATATCCGTTTGGTGAGTCTATTTTGGTCCATTCTGTATAGATGTCCGAGAAACTTCAACCTCTTCTTCTTCATAGTGTCAGAGATTCTTTCTTCTTTCTGGTAAACTTCTTCATTACTTCGAAGTTTCCATCCACTTTCGGTTTGAACAGCACCAATAATTTTTCTGAGGATTCGCCTTTCCAAGACCTCTATTTAATCAGCTTGTAGTTCATAGACAGACATTCACTGGCATAGAGATATTCTGTCTTCACCACGGTGTTGTAGTGTTTTATTTTGGCATTCCAGGTAGTGTTTTATTTTGGCATTCCAGGATAGGCACCTTTTATTGTACATGTTTTTTGTCAGGCCATATGCTCTCTCCATTTTTGAAATCCGATCTTCTATTAAAATTGTTTATTATGTAATTCAGAAGAGAATTTGCTCTCCTTACTCAAGAATTCTTGACAATGTTGCTAGCTGTCTCAAGTTTCCCGTAAGTTCGTTGCTTACAAGTCAGCTCAAGATGAAGCGGATAATTAAGGTGGAGTAGACAAACTATTTGTCTGATGCCAGTGATCTGCTTCAAGTTCGCTCTAATTACACGTGAGGAGCTTTGCCTTCACAACACCACCTTAATTGTATTTGCAGACATAGGCCTACTGCAAGTTACGAACATTCCATTTATAATATCTCCAACTTCCCTTTCTTCCTTCCTCGTGGCACAGTATAATAATATTAAAATTATCGTATGGCTTCGGGTGACGGGTACAAGCTTTGTTATTTGACACCCAGAGGACAGCTTTCACGTCGAATTTCGTTGTTCCTTGGAGCGCTATGAAAGTCAAGGAGGCTAGATATCTAACCTCCTTGACACTATAGCGCTTTCTAGTGGAGAATGGAGGAACTTTTGTGTTGGCGGAAAATCCCGAGATTAATTTTGCCATTGAACACGGCCTACTGAATTCAAATGGGTTCTTTAACATGCCAACAACGTAAGACATGCATGTCGTGATTTTTGTCGCCTTTCAAAAATCACTTACCACGGCCAGGAGCAAAGCTGCAAGCTTGGGGTTAGTAGTCCCTCATGATAACCACTCACCCACCGAGGCAAGCCGTGGCGCAGTGGTTAGCATAGTTCGCTGTCACCCCTGAGGTACGAGCTCGAACCCCGGCTAGCTTTGTAAACAAATAGGCTATATAATCCTGGTTTGAGGGCTGGAACTGAGCTCACTAAGCCTCGTGAAGCCAAACTGAGAAGAGGTGGGTTTGAATCCCACCTCAACCATCCTAGAACTGGCTATCTGTGGTTTTACTCTTCTACTCCAGTTGGTACCATAATTGTAACTTTCAGTCCGCCAATAGACTGCAAAATATCTCCAATTACTGGAATATGTGAAAAATATCCTGTATAAATTATAGCCTATGTGGTTAATAATAATAATCAGCGCCCAGGAAACTGGAGGTTGGACTAGGAAAAGTTCAGAAGGCAGAAAAGTTTAAATACCTCGGTGAATGGATAGAGCCTAACTTATCAGAGAAGGAAGCCTTCATGTCACGCATTAATAAAATGGAAATGGCATACAACATGACGAAAGACATCTACAAGAGATCGATATCCTTAAACGCCTAAATTAGACATTACTGCACTGTTATTCGACCAGAGGCTCTGTATGCGGCAGAGACTCTAATAATGAACAAGAAAGGTCTAATGAAGAAACTAGAGGCTAAAGAAAGGAAGATTTTGAGGAAAATCCTGGGTCCCATCAAAGAAAACAGCGAGTACAGAAAGCGTCACAACCACGAATTATACAAGCACGTGGGGATGATCAGTGACACGATTCGAAAAAGAAGGATTGCCTTTTATAGCCACGTGACACGAATGAACACAGGCAGGATATCAAAACGGATATTGACGTACTTTCAACATAAGAAAACCAAAGGGGCATGGTTTACGGAAGCTGAGAAAGATCTACGTGAAATGGAAATTTCCCCTAAAGATATCCAGGAGCGTGTTCCTCTTCAAGAAAATCTACGTACGCACAAAGGAAAAGTCGAAGCTGAAGACAAAGAAGGCGTGGTCCCAAAACAGAAAAGAACAACACCGAGACCGAATGCGGGAACACTGGGCGGTAGTTAGAGCTCGGAAGAAGAGAGAGTTGAATTAACGTGGTCCCTAGTTGCCCGAATCGAAGAAAGAAGAAGAAGAAGATTAAAATAATAATACCAGTATGCAGAAAGTTGTTATTTTAGAGACCTGTTCCATAGTTCGTTCGTTCCTCAAACTACCAGTATGGAGAACTCCACTCCATCATGCTGAATTGTACCCGATGACATGGTGAATATATGATAATAATAATAATAATAATAATAATAATAACAGTAATAATAATAGTAATAATAATAGTAACTAGCATTACCTGTCGCGCTTCGTCCGCGAAGATTCTAGTTGTAAAGAGTACACTTAGCAAAATCTCAATCATGAATGCTATGACTGATTTATCCTTGGTATGAATAATCAGACTTTATCAATTCATCTACTGGTGCAGTGGTTAGGGGTTTGTCATTCCTTCATAGGTATATCAGAGCGAAGTTAGTTTTCTGGGAATATTACAGACACTGTTAATATAAGGGCGTTTAAATGTGGTTTTCGGAGACCTTTTATAGTCGGGCGTAAAAGACATTTCGTACCACACTCACACGTGAAAATTGCGTGAAAAAATACTAGAGTGCCCCTTGACCCCCTTAAGCGCATTATATTTTATGTATTGATGAATTTTATAGCTTAATTTGGTTCAGTGATAACCTTATAACCGTCTGGAAACTTTCACAGTAATGTAATAATTGGAATTGCATTGCGTCTTACAGAAATAGATGGACCTGTGAGATTCTGTTACCATGGTTACCGTGTTGCATTCCTTCATTATTTCATTGTAAATATACATGTTTTAAGGTATTTATTTTATTGTGAGGCATTTGAAGAGTAAGTGAGTGCGTTTCGCTTACGCATTGGGTTATGCTGAACCTGTAGGTACCCCATATGTGTAGGTTGGTGTTAATGGGACCTTATTTTCGGTACAAAACTGGAATGGGACCTTAGCAGAATAATATAGGGAGGGATATTCTTATTATAAAATACGCTAAGACTAAGGTGTACCGGTATGTTTCACAAAACTCAAGCTCCTAAACCAGAAGGAGTTAGAAGGTGTGGTTTGTACCAAAATCCTCCAAATCGTCTCAATAGTACAGGAAAAATCTTGCATTTCTTAAGTCAACGGAAATAATTCATTTGTTTATAAAGTGCTTTAAAACAAATAAACAAGACGATAGCCCCTGCAAGAACTCTGTCGCCTACAGCCCGCAGAGCACTAAACCAAAGCGGGTAGCCTGTACACATGGGGCGCGCACAATCCATTATGCGAGAGCTCTCGCACGGGTCCGCTAGTAATGAAAATCCACAGCCTGCTTCCAGTCTCCGACCGGGTCAGGAATGGAATGAATGAAGCCCCCATCTAGCGGCGAGGTTATGGACTGAGCCGGCTGCCGAGGCCTGACGCACTCCTCTGGGGCAATAATTAAATGAATGACAGATGAAATGAAATGATAGTGGAGAGTGTTGCTGGAATGAAATGTTGACAGGGAAAACCGGAGTACCCGGAGAAAAACCTGTCTGCCTCCGTTTTGTCCAGCACAGATCTCACATGGAGTGACCGGGATTTGAACCACGGACCCAGCGGTGAGAGGCCGGCGTGCTGCCGCCTAAGCCACGGAGGCTTCACCGCTAGTAATAATAATTGTAATAATAAAGTCATGGATTTTATGTTCTGTTTAACTAGTATAGCCTTTAGAGACGATGTGGTGCTGGTATTTTGCTCCGAAGGTGATCTTAAACGTGCTTGTAAATCTACTGACATAGCTTCCTCACATTTAAGCATCCTGTGCCGGGATTCGATCCCTCTATCTTGGGATGAGCAGGCGAGAACATTACCGCTGAGCCACGGTGTCTTAAAACTGAACAAGACCACGGATCTGGGAGCTGGTAAGGTTTCCTTACCGCCAGTTAAAACTGAGAAGAGATGGGTTCGAATCCCACCTCAGCCATCCTAGATGTGGTTTTCCGTGGGTTTACTCTTCTAATCCAATTGATAATTGTATGTTTTAGTCGGTAAACAAAATATATTTCCAATTACTGGAATATGCGAAAGAAAGACCTGAAATAAATTATATGTAGGAAATAGACTAATAATAAAGCTGAGAAATTATCTAATCTTGCGGCGGACATCAGAAAATGAAGACCGAAATTTTATGGACATTTTCAAAGACTTCCACCGACTAGGCTTACTGAAGAATATACCGTGGATTCAGCAAGTCAAAGAGGATTTGGAGAAGGCCCAAGTAAGAACAGCGGAAGTCTTTGACAGGAACCTATTCCGATGTAGGGTAAATGGATGGAAAGTAACACCAAAGAGACCAGGAACCAAGTGGACTGAGGAAAGGAAGATGGTCGACGGAGAGAGAATGACAGCCATATGGAAGATCAGAAAGCCTCCGTGGCTTAGGCGGCAGCACGCCGGCCTCTCACCGCTGGGTCCGTGGTTCAAATCCCAGTCACTCCATGTGAGATCTGTGCTGGACAATACGGAGGCAGACAGGTTTTTCTACGGGTACTCTGGTTTTCCCTGTCAAAATTTCATTCCAGCAACACTCTCCACTATCATTTCATTTCATCTGTCATTCTTTTAATCATTGCCCCAGAGGAGTGCGTCAGGCCTCGGCAGCCGGCACAGTTCATATCATCGCCGCTAGATGGGGGCTTCATTCATTCCATTCCTGACCCGGTCGGAGACTGGAAGCAGGCTG
Source organism: Meconema thalassinum (assembly GCA_946902985.2). Taxonomy (NCBI): domain Eukaryota; kingdom Metazoa; phylum Arthropoda; class Insecta; order Orthoptera; family Tettigoniidae; genus Meconema; species Meconema thalassinum. The sequence continues at coordinate 202,067,697 of OX336395.1, forward strand.
TGTTTTTTTTAATTTTTATGGAAGATCAGAAAGGCGAATCATAAAAGTACTGCGTGATCCATCTGGGTCCATTCGCACATAATAATAATAATAATAATAATAATAATAATAATAATAATAATAGTAATAATAATAATAGTGGATCCGGAGCACCTCAAGCAGAACGCCAAAGAATTTCTTCAGGCCATAAAAGAGCAAAATCCCAAAGACTGGAGGGACTTAGGAAACTCAATTCTGACATCAGCACAGAAGTTAGGGCAGCCCCCAAGGGAAAGGAAACACAGATGGTGGAACACAACCTGTGATAAAGCAATTGAAGACAGAATTAAAGCCTGGAATAAATGGAACGGACATCAGACAACTGAACGATGGGAATTATTCCTTAAGATCCAGAAATCAACAGCTAAGATCATCCGCAGGGAGAAGCGGACATACGACAGGAATAAACTCATAGAGATAGAACAGGATTTCCTAAAAAACAACACCAGAAATTTCTATAAGACCTTCCGTGAGAGTCTGTCTAGTTATCAACCACCTAGCATATGTTTCAGTAGACCAGATGGCTCACTAGAAACAAACACCAAGGAAAACTGCAAGATCTTAGCAGATTACTTCCAGGACCTACTCAACTGTGACCCACCGAAAGAAAAAATGCACTTTGAAAAGCCTGCACCGAATCCAGATTCACATCCACCGACAATGGAAGAAACAGCTGAAATCATTCAATCTCTTAAAAACAACAAAGCACCAGGAGAAGACGGTATTACCGCTGAAATGTTGAAACTCGGTGGGAAAGAGGTCACCAGAAGAATCCACGCAATTTTAAAAGCAATTTGGGAAACAGAAGTGATCCCACAGGACTGGAAGTGCGCGTTAATACATCCATTGCACAAGAGAGGTAACAAAACTGATCCAAACAACTATAGAGGTCTATCCCTATTATCTGTGGCCTATACAATCCTATCTAAAGCTCTTCTGAACAGACTAGAGAAACAAACAGACCATTTGATTGGTGAATATCAAGCGGGTTTTAGGAAAGGGCGTTCATGTGCTGAACAGATGTGGAATCTGAAGATGATTTTGAAGATCCGCAGATCCAACCCCACAATTGTCACCTTTGTGGACCTAAAGAAAGCATATGATTCTGTGGACAGGCAGACCCTGTTTGAGACGCTAGAAGAACTTCAAGTGGACAGGAGGACCAGAGAACTGATTCGTCAGACTCTCACCAATACAACATCGAAGGTGAAGTTTCTTGGGGAAATTTCTGACTCTTTTGAAGTACGAACAGGTGTTCGCCAAGGAGACGGACTTTCACCCCTTCTATTTAACCTGGTTCTAGATAAAGTCATCAGAGAGTGGGAAAAGAACATCAAAGGCGTTAGCATAGGAACTGCTGGAAACAAAATCAATGTGAAATGCTTGGCTTTCGCAGATGACCTAGCGATTATAACTAGGAACAAAGAAGAAACTAAGCATGTTATTGAGACATTATACAGAATAGCATCACAAGCAGGCCTTCAAATATAATTTGAAAAAACCAAGTACATGAAGAATTTTCAGCAAAGAAGAAGAAAGAAAAAATAGAAACAGCGTATGGAGCAATATCACAAGTAGATTTTTTTAAATACCTTGGAGAAATAATTCTTCCTTCAGGATTGGACAGTTTGGCTAACACAGAAAGAGCCTCAAAACTTCATAGAGCATTCAGACTAACATGGGATCACTATAATAAAAGAGTAATGTCACATAATGCAAAACTGAAACACTACAAAACAGTTGTACTACCGGAAGCTCTATATGCTTCAGAAACCATAGCTTTAGGAGGTCATTCTAAAATTGCAAATATAGAAAAGCAAGAACGTAAAATTCTTAGAAAAATATTCGGCCCCACACAAGAAAACGGAATTTGGATTAAAAGACGAAATTCAGACCTATACCGTCACACAGATAGTTTCAGCAACACGGTACGAAAAAGACGTTTAACATTTTATGGACACCTCTTCAGGATGGACGATTATAGACTTACAAAAAGGTTATTCAATGTAATAAATTCTCAGAAATCAAGGATAGCCTGGCTGGATGAATCAAGAGAGGACCTGCAAAAGTTGAACATCGGAGAAAATATTCTGAGAAACCGCTAAGTCTTCAGGACCGCAGTAACAAAGCACAAGTTTAGGGTGAAAACTAGTGGCAGGACTGGAACCAAGTGGACAGAAGTTAGCACAGTGACTTCATGAAGAGATTTTGGGAAGATAGGAAGGCGAATATCATCAAGCCGAAAAACAAGTTCAAGCGCGCTCTATAATGGGCAAAACGCAAGAAGAAGAAGTAATAATAATAATAATAATAATAATAATAATAATAATAATAATAATAATATTAATAATAATAATAATAATAATAATAATAATAATAATAATAATAATAACGTTATGGGTTTTATGTCTCTTTTAACTAATGCGGCTTTTAGAGGCGCCAGGGTGCCGGAATTTTGCCCCGAAGGGGATTTTTAACGTGCCAGTAAATCTACTTCTATGGCTCCCTGACATTTAAAAGCACCCTCAAATGCAAACTACCTGCGCCGGGTTTCAATCCCACTATCTTGGGCTGAGTAGGCGAGAACATTGCCGCTTAGCCACGCAGCCAGCCATATGTCATTAAGATGTACATTGCTTTGGACTATTGGAGAAGCTTGCCACGGTGCGTAGGTGAGTGGTTATCGTGTCGGACTGCCAACGCCAAGCTTGCAGGTTCGCTCCTGGCCGTGGTAAGTGATCTTTTAAAGACGAAGAAAATCACGATACGCATGTCATACGATGTTGGCATGTTAAAGAACCATTTGAATTCAGTAGGCCGTGTTCATAATGGCAAAATTAATCTCGGGAATTTTCGCCAACACGAAGTTCCCCAATTCTATACTAGAAAGCGCTATAGTGTCAAGGAGCTTAGATATCTAACCTCCTTGACTTTCATAGCGCTTCAAGGAGCGATACAATTCGACATGAAAGTTGCCCCCTGGGAGTGAAATAACAAAGCTTGCACCCGGTACCCGAGACCATACGATATTATTATTATTATTATTATTATTATAGAGAGGGAGAAAACTAAGGGATAACATGTTTCGCTCGTCAAGCAAGCATCATCAGATTCAAATCTACAAAACCCTACCAAGCCTACAGCGACACCCACAGACAGTCTCTGTCCTAAATAGAAAAAAAAAAAAAAAAACAACAACTTTACGAGCCTTTTAGTAGTCGCATATGATATGTAACATCTGACATAGAAGAAACCTCACGTGAAATTGTTGATACACCGGTATTTTATAATATTATTGGCACAAATATTAATCTATTGTAAAAGGGAGTGTTTTACAGATATTGTACTTTATAATACGGAACTCATTTTATTAGATGTTTTGTAGCTTCCACCAGCACTAGCCTAAATAAAGAATATAACCTTAAATTCCTTATAAATAGGCCAACTTTCGAGTAAGTGCAATGTGCACAGCAGTAGATCATGAAAGGCTTGCCCAGTTCCCGGACCTCTTGATTCACTGCTGCTCGCTTTGTATCGTCACGAGACATGCACGCGTGCCCTCTAGCGGCGGGCTGTGACCTTCCACGCTCTGGTCGGAACCACACCTCATTACACATGCCACGATTAGCCGATGTCATCACCGGTTTGCGCATTCCAGCCTCCGGCTCGTTACTTTTTGAACGCACCTTATACAAGAGGGTTGGAGAAAGTAACGGTACATTCCATTCACTTACAAATTATGTGAAATGTAGCTGCGTCTTTGAGGAAAAATTACAGTTATTGTTTCCTGGAACTTTGGTACAAGTACAGTCGCGCTCAAAATTTAGTACATACAGTAGCTTTGTATTAGGATAAGATAATCCGTATTAGTTACGTTATTTACGCCTACGGTTCAGGAATTTATTTCCGTTTCCGCGTTAGGCACTTTTTGGTTTACAGCAGGACCATCCACACAGTGCTCCGGCCGTGCTCTAAGCCCGTGCTCCGAGCGCTTTGTTGGAAGGTAGTTTCGTTAGGGATGGGAGGAACTTGGCTGGCTGAGCGCGTCTAGTCGCTAGTCTAGTCCAATGCGCTTTGTTGACAGCCTGTAAGTAAGTCAGTCAGTTTCGCAGTGGTCATGACTGAACATCATATTAAAAGAAGGAATGGCGAAGCAGCAGTCCTTAAAGCAGAATGGGAAATTTCATTTTTCTGTACAGCTTATAAAGGGCATGCCAAATGTTTAGTGTGCCACCGAGATTTAATGTGTTTAAAGAAACACAATTTGGAACGGCACTGCAGTGACAAACACAGGGATGATTACGGTGATTTGACAGACGCCAGTCACCAATCGAAGTTGGATGAATTGGATGAAAGTTTAAAGCAGCACTTTTCTGTAAATATTATTGTTTTAATTTTAAAATGCTTGTATACAAACAAACAAATGACTTAATTAACTGAAGAACACTAAAATTTTTACTTGCCGTATTTCCGTCCAACAGGAGATAGAGGAGAGTGAGGTGGTGGACCCAATTTACGAGCAAGCTACAAATGTTCGCTGCGAATTGCCAAAGCTGGGAAACCCTTCGCGGGAGGGAATTTAATCAAGGAGTGCCCAATGGACGCGGCGGCATGTGTTCGTCCTACGGAGCTAGTAGGGAAATTACAAAAAATCTCACCCTGTAGTCCTATATGAGGTATATTTTTATGGCAAAACAGCCCTATCAATATGATGTCAAAAATCTCACAAGAGCCGTCGACCGCACGACTCTACGTACGTATCTTGTCAGCGTGGTCCGAACATCGCCCGTCTGTCTCAGGTCTCCTCCCTGCCACAGTGTAGTGGTGGTAGGGGAAGGAGCGCTAGTCTGACTGCCCAGTGCTCCCCGAGAGTGGCCGCGCTCTCAGATCGCAATGAATGGATGGCCCTGGTTTACAGTGACATATTGCGTTGGAAATACCATCGTACCGAATTTTGTTTTCCGTTTGTCCAGGTTTCCGGTATATAAAGAGTCCAGTTTAGGCAGGTTTTACTGTATTAATTGTTAATAAGGCAACACTGTAAAATGGCTTCAAAGCTATCCTTCGCTCTAACCACACACACCACCACCTTGTCTCTATTTGTTTGTGCAGCACATTCCATTATAGCTTAATTGCTCTTCCCTTATCTTCTGCTTCACAACTGTCTAACAAGGAGATCCATCAATAATATAGTGCTCACTTCCACATTGCAAGCTCTTTGTGACACTCATCTTCTCTTGCTTGCTGTTATTATTCACTAGAGAAAGAGATACGCTTCATAAACTGTTTATTGTTGGCATAGGATCTCTCAACGGCTTCCAGAAGGCTCTGGAATATTGATGTGCTCGCCAGTTACAGAGCGTTCTATGACTCTTAACATCTTAGCCACAAAGGGAGGGGTTTCTTTGTTTATTCGTGGCAGTTTCTTGAGCCTAAATCTCTCAGCCACTTCTTGAGCGTTCTTTGATTCTGAAACTAGCAACCACATATTGAATGTTCTTTAATTCTGAAGCTGTCAACCGCATATTGAAGGTTCTTTTATCTTTAAGCTCTCAACCACATATTGAAGGTTCTTTGATTCTGAAGCTCTCAACCACATGTTGAAGGCTCTTTGATCCTGAAGCTGTTAGCAGTTTATTGAAGGTTCTTTGATCCTGGAGCTTTGAACAACATATTGAAGATTCTTTCATCCAAAACCATTGAACCACATATTGAAGGTTCTTTGATCCTGAAGCTCTTAGCATTTTATTGAAGTTTCTTTGATCCTGATGTTTTGAACCACATATTGAAGGTTCTTTGATCCTGATGCTCTAAGCCTAATATTGGAGGTTCTTTGATCCTGAAGCTGTTATCACTTAATTGAAAGTCTTTGATGGTGATGCTCTGAGCCACAAATTGAAGGTTCGCTGATCATGATGCTCTGAACCACATATTGAAGGTTCTTTGATCAATGATGCTCTGAACTACATATTGAAAGTTTTTTGATCCTGATGCTTTGAACCACATATTGAAGTTTCTTTGATCCTGAAGCTGTAAGCAGTTTAATAAAGGTTCTTTGATCCTGAAGCTGTTAGCAGTTTATTGAAGGTTCTTTGATCCTGAAGCTGTTAGCAGTTTATTGAAAGTTCTTTGATCCTGAAGCTGTTAGCAGTTCATTGAAGGTTCTTTGATCCTGAAGCTTTAGACCACACATTGAATGTTCTTGGATACTGAAGCAGTCATCTAACTTGCTTAGAAATATTAGTCCATCATGTAGGCTATAAACCACGAATCAAGATTCCAAATGCATCTCCCTTAAGTTTATAGAAATGCCTTGTTTATGTCTTATAAGTTTGGCCTCCCGTATTTTAATTAAGGTACAAACTATTTGTAATGTCAGTGATCTATTTGAAGTTTGTTTTAACTCGCTGTAATTGCGAGCAACAAACGAACACACACAACACCACCTTAATTGTATTTGCTTGTGCTGTACACTTCTTGGTCCTTGCCTTTCTTCCTCTTGAGAACACAAACACACAAACGCAGAGAGATTCCTTGCTAACAAGGAGATCCATCAATAATATAAATATGCTCACTTCCACTTTGCAAGCTCTTTGTGATAATCCTCTTCACTTGTTAGGTTTTATTCGCAATGGTAAATAACAACATGGAAGAGATACGGCGTTTCCTAATAGGTACGGTTTGAGAGAGATCGATTGTTTATTGAAGGAAAACACACGTAGGATGTTGAAATTCCATTTTATGAACATAATCCTCTCACTTATTGCTTGAACAACAATCATTATATTTAACAAACTACTCAAAGGAAGCTGATGTAAATCCATGTTGCACTTACCACGATCTCGTTATCATCTTTAATTACCACTAATAACCTGTAATTAATGCACTGGTAAGGTATTAAAGGATGATAATCCTCAAAAATATACAACTTTTACAAATGAATACGAGTGATGCGGTACAAATAAATCCTTTTGAAAAGTATTAGATCAAAGTACAGGAATAGGAGGGTGAACAACAATCTATACACATACGGCAGTTATTTAACTCAAGGGACATGAGAGATAGATGCCTACGGACGTTCAATTCAAATATAATTAAATGCGAGGAAGTCGAATCAGTAGCTTCACTGGCACGTTAAAGATCCACTTCGGTGCAAAATTCTGGCACCTCTGTGTGTCTAAAAGCTGCAGTAGCTAAAAGGACGTAAAACCAATAACATTATTACAGTGGAACTTGGATAATTCGAACCTCAAGGACCAGTTAAAATATTCGAACTATCCAAAAATTCGAATTAAGAAAGTTCTTTGAAAAGGGTAGAGAAAATATATTGTATTACGCTTACATAATGATTTACGTTCAACAAAGCAGATTAACAGGCAACGGTACTTTATAAAGACTGTATCGTGAATAACATCAAAAGTTTCAAATGATAAAATAAAACCAAAATGTACTATTCACCTATTCAACGACAGTAGCAATCCAGAAATCTAGTTAAGTATTAGAGAAATCTAATGTTTTTCAAAAAAAGTTTGAGATTTTTACCTGTTTCCTACAATTAAGTCTCTTGGCCATCACAAAAGTATCTAACTAATTTAAGGAACGGAAAACAGAACCACTTACGCCATTTCTACTTTCAAAAAAGCGCCAAGTTCTGTATTGTGGTTTGTTGCTTGGGCTGCACTCGGAACAGTTTTTACGGGAACTTCCTCGACGAGTTCATCGCCAGATGCTTCGTCACCATCTTGTTTTTCGGAGTTCAGTACATCGGCGATGATATCTGCGTCAGCCAGCTAACCACAAATTGAGACATTTTCGTCCGATCGGCTTTTTATACATAAAAACTTCGAATTATCCAAAATATAATTCGAATTAACCACATTTTTTTTAGCATTGATTGTATATGAAATGCTAGGGACCAAGAGAAAAATTCGAATTAAAGAAGATTTCGAATTATAGAAGTTCGAATTAGCCACGTTTCACTGTATTATTATTATTATTATTATTATTATTATTATTATTACACACAACTTCTAATAGGACACGGACATTTCAAGAAATTCCTGCATAGAGTAGGCGGAGCGAGTGGTGCAACATGCATATATTGTGACAACATCGATGATGTACTTCACACCTTCTTCGTGTGCGGCCATTGGATGATAAAGAGAGAATATGTGGAAACTGAATTGGGAGAACTGACACCAGATAATATTATTTCTGTGATGTTACGGAACCAGCAATCATGGGATCATGCAGCAGTGTATGTGGAGGATGTCCTTCGTCAGAAAAAGCGGGATCTGGAAACGTACGAACATCCTTAAGAAGAAATGAAGAAAGAAGAAGTCTGAAAGGCTAAGTAAGCACGACATCACCCTGAAGTAATGCGAGAGCGGTTCCGGGGTGATGAACACATCGTGGGAAAAGGGAGGTGGTTTACAGTGGGTAAGAATCCCACACTACTGTGGAGAGCGGACCCTTCAGAAGTGTCTTTTGAAGATTTTCCACAGTCCCTCGCAAAAAAAGTATATTATTAATATTATTCATATTTTTGGGAATATGCCGTGTGAAAAAAGGAATAAAATTCCGATTTTTAGCCTATTTTCATTTATGAAAAAAAAAATAGGCTTATGAGATCACCTTTTGTCCGTGTGTCGGTGTGTGCGAGTGTGGTGGTGTGTGACCCCCCTAATAACTTCTAAACGGCTGGAGCGATTTCAATGAAACTCGGTAAGTTCATAGCACTATTCCGAACAACCCCGACCGTGCCCTTCAAATTTTGTTACGTCTCACAAATCCAACATGGCGGCTGTGCGAAATATTTCACCAGCATTCAATATCTCCGAAACTATTACCGATATCACCCTGGAATATTTTAGGGTGATAAAGGAAACTACTAGAAGTTCACCTAAGTGACTTTTGAAAACCTCGTAACTAAAAAACCAACATGGCGGCCAAGCGAAGGTGCGACTCTTAAATAGACGTTTCTCGCGATTTAACCAACCAAACGCAATAAAACTTGGTACAGTATATCGCACCCCCGGTGCAAGACTGCCACAAGTCAAAAACATGAATATTGAAGTGTATGGTACTTATAAATGCCTATGATCAAGTCCATGTCTAGTAAAACTGCTACAACTCTGATCCTATCAATGGGAATTCTACGGCACTGACTGGAAAACTGCCATAACACATAATTATAATCCATAAAGGGACTTTGTATGTTATTGTTTAGTGCTAGACAATGTTAGAAGTTAGTAATACGTTACTTTCACTTAAATTATGTAAATATTTATATTTTTCCTATTAGCCCAAAATCTTTAAATGCTTCTCTTGAAAAAGTGTCCACTTGACTTGTGGCAGTCTTGCACCGGGGATGCGATATATTTATACACATTGTAACGTACCGACATATAACTTCGTTCAATTGTTTACATAACCTCAAGATGGCGGCTGTGCGAAATATTTCACCGGCATTCTATATCTCTGAAACTATTACCGGTATCACCCTGAAATTTGGTACGGAGGTAAAGGGCACTACTGGAAGTTCATCTATAAGACTTTCAAAAACCGGTTAACTACAAAACGAATATGGCGGCCAAGCGAATTTGAAAATTTTAAATAGACCCCTTCTCACGATTTTATGATCCAAACCAACGAGCTTAAACATTACTATAGAGAGGCAGGAGCGCCGCAAGACTGAAGCTACTTGAAACTGTGTCCGCCATTTTCTCTGTAGTCAAGAGAAAGTGGGAGGAGCTATGCCATATGTTGAAGTATCAGAGCAGGGCATGTTGGAACATTAATAAGAAACATATTTACGACAAATTATGAAGTCCTATCACTTCTTAAACATTCAGAATAGTTTCAAGTTACAACAATAGTGCTGTAGGCTATTTACACTGCACAATTGTATTTACTGTCCCTTAAATAGAATCAGCTTTGTTAAAACTTGTCTCACTTGCCGTCCTCTGATTCGAGAGGACTTTTCTCTGAGTGCATGATATACTCTGCAAGTGAAGTAATACTTCAATATATGCCTTATCAGCTACACATAATGCGATTCTTCACATGGTTCTACTGCAGTGAATAGGTGTTCAAAGGAAGAGAACAAACAACAGTTTAACCTTGTAAATACCTTGGTCTCTAGTTTGAGCAAGATATTTTTGCAGTTTTTGTCCAAGATATGAGCATTACTCCTGAAAACACATTCTGCTGTCTTACACAAGTATTTCAGGTCAGCGGATGGATTATACAATGAGTTGCCCACATCTTTGCATTTTATGAGACCACACTTTGCGTCATTACTCATTGTCGGTAGAACATCTAAGCATTCCACACATTTGATTTTCTTCGACACATTTCTTACAACACTACCTGCAACATATTCTACCACTTGATCACTGAAAGTGGAAAGGGTTTCAAAACACTCTACATAGTCAAGTTCACTTAGGCCTACATCAACATTAATTACAATAGGCTGCATAATGGGAGGACTTAGTATTAGACTACCATCTGTCTTCACATTAGCTTTAGGGGAAGGATCAATTTGAGCAATTAAGCATTTCCTGTATGCAGCTTTGAATTCTAAGGCATTGGGATTGTTTCTGTTTCCACCCCTACTTCTCAAACAAGAAAAGAACAATTCTGAATGGTGTTGACTTAACTTACGAGTAAGCATACATTTTAGAATTGAACCTGATTCCCAAACATAAGTTTCTGCAAGGCCCTTAACACTCAAAAGGTCCAAGATCAATCCTCTAACAGCAATTCTTTTAGAAGAGTTGTGTAAGGATGTGCCATCAGTAAGTTTGAGATCTTTTAAATAGTCTATACATTTATCTATATTCTGACATGTCACAGCTTTATTGGACCTCCTAATAGGTGATTTCGTCCCTTTGCCCATTGGATAGCATGAATTCAGCAAATCTAGAGCTAAATCTGTGACCTTAACAAAATTGATTGTGCTCTCACAATCTTTGAATTGTTCAAGTTTCAGATCCAGGCAGAATTGCATAGCATTGGCTACATAATTACTTAGAGTTTCTGCAGCTAAAGATACCTTCATTTTCTGTCTTTCCCATTCAATATGTCTTCTCTTTAACTTATTTCCTGCATGAAGCCCCTCTGATTCTTGTAGCTCAACAAGTTTCTCAAAATATTCCCATTTAATTTTATCGCTGCCATGAACAAACACTCTCTTTTCTGCTAACAAATTCCTGGTCAGCTTAATTAGGTGCACAGCATCCAGTAAAGAATATACTTTAAGTTGAGGATCTGCAGGATGGGGAAACCAACTCTGAGGGTTCTGCACAGCAAATTTCACACCTAACTTTTGCAAAACAGTCCTGTTTGTAGCAGTTCCATCACAGATAGTAGCAACAATCTTAATACCAGTCTCATGTAACTTTCTCAAATATTGGTTCACCAAATTATATTTTACTTCTGATGACAGGCAATTTATTAAACAGTAGCCCACAGGTATTTTCCAGTTCCTATTCAGGGCTGTCACCATGAACACAAGTGCTTCCTTAGCAACATCACAGTCTTCACTATTTAGATCCCCTTTCCCTAAATCAACATAACCACAGATCTGTTTCCCATCCCAAATGATGTCTTTCTTAATGGCCATCTCATCGAACATGAGAGCACCTAGAATTGGGCTAGAACTATTTTGACATCTTCACCAATTTTTACAAAACTTTCTTCTGTAAAACCTGGACTTCCATCTATTGAGGTGGCCCAGTGACGAAGAGTCCTTGGATGTGGCAATTTAAAGAACCTCCGCAAATATCTGTATGCCTGAGCTGAATAGAAGTGAACTGTCAAAGCAAACTTCTTAACTGTGTCACTATATTCATGAACTTTCACTTTTCCATTAAGATCTATGAGCTCTTTAACCACACCCTGAAAACAGCCCTGAAGAAGATTGTTGCCAGACGAACAAAGTCTTTTCGTAAGCCCTGAAATTATTTGTTGCTGATTGTTCACTTTCAGCTTCTGTCTTCTTGCTCTCTGTGAAGTAATTTTCAATTTCTTCCTCAGTGCTTTAATCCTCTCTGTGGTGGTGTCCTGCAACTTCTTCATTTTTTGAGGGCTTGGAAGGCTATAACTATGTTCATGGCTAACAACCTCAGCAGCATCTGTAAAATATAAATAAATATCCGATATGTAAGTTAGCCTAAATAAAATTATTCGTATACAAAATGTTGACTAGTACCCGTGCCACGTAGTCTACTTATATTAATTTGATACAACCTCTATATTTCCAGCGTTACACGTTTCATCAAATGAGCGTTTTCGTGGTGAATGTCTCTCAACGTGTTTCCTTTGCATGTGTACTGGGAAGGAGAATATACTTGGGACGGCACTAGCCAACCGACGTCTCTGAGTGTTCACTTTATAAATGTACCTTTCAAGGAAGTGGGTAGAACATATACGACTAGCCTGAGTTGGATACCAATTATCCCTCCTCATAGCAGTTACCCATCTTTTTGTCAAATCCGTATTTTTCAACGGGAATCTGGAACAGAAACAATTCCTTCTGTTATGGAACCAGTACAAATATATATCGTATACCGTATAGGCCTGTATCAGACATTAATAGAAAGCAAAGGAGACCAGATGTTCTGGAAAATTGATAGTAACATCCTTACTGTATCCGTGCAGTGAAGTATATTAGTAGCACAATTAGGCTATACTTACGTAAAATAGGATATATCCGTTGTTTTATCGCTTCGATTAGTACAGCCGTATACTGAACATACAGCAGGCATCGCTGCGGAAATTAATATGCGGTAGATTTCAACCTAGTAACACAAACGACAATAGAAATCACAATTCACTGAACTCTTTCCTCGCAATCAGCTGACTGAATGTTTTGACTCGATGACTCCAGAAAACATGGCGGACGTTCTTACCAATATCTTCCGCTAAGAGCGCTGTGAACGGTGCCTTAGCCTCTCTATAGTATCTTTAAAGCTCGTTGATCCAAACGCAATGAAACTTGGTACGGGAAATGTTCATACACACTGTAATGCACTGGTATCTAATTTAGTTCAATTGTTTACATAACCTCAAGATGGCGGCTGTGCGAATTTTAAAATTAAGTTTTTATTTTTTGTGTCATAATCATGCGATTGAAGTGAAAGTTTGAATAATGAACCCACGCAATGATTTTTCCTTTAATGGTACATGACTCTATGGCCTATATATATAACAATCCAACATGGCGACCATCCGAAATATTTAGATGGATCTCAATATCTTCGAATCTATTACAGCAATCAAACTGAATTTTTTAATGTTCATAGTGGCTATGCACATAAGTTCACCTAAAGGACTTTCAATAACCTGATGTTCACAAATCCAACATGGCGGCGACGCGAAGTATAAATATTCACATGGTCGTTTCTCGCAATTTAACCATCCGAGTGCAGTGACACTTGGTACAGTAAATCCTTATACAAATGTTAATCCACTAGCATCTAATTTTTTTAAATCATTTCCATAAACACAAGATGGCAGCTGTGCGAAATTTTAAAATCTCGTTTTTACTTCTTGTGCCCTAATCATGCGATTGAAGTTTGAATACTACACGTACACAATAATCTTCATGTAACAGTACATAACTCTAAAACCTACATATATAAAAATCCAACATGGCGACCATCCGCAATATTTAGTCGGTTCTCAATATCTACGAATCTATTACAGCAATCAAACTGAAATTTTGTATGTTGATAGAGGCAATTAACATGAGTAGGATATATGAAAATAGGCTGTATAGTTCTTCACGGAACTACTTGTTTAATTTTCCTTTTATTTCCCCCCGGCATATTACCAAAAATATGAATAATGCAGGGAGATTCGTTTGCTGAAAAGGGGCCCGCGGCCAGCTACCATGCGCGCACGCCTTCCACCAGCCAACCGAACTCTGTCCGCAAATTGCGCGGTGGTTTAAACCGTAACAGAATACATTAATTAATGGTATATTCACCAGCAAATCATGATTAAAGAACTTTCCTATCCACAGGAGATGCTGAGAGTGTTCTCCTTCATCTGACAACAGGCGTTTTGCAGTGTAAATAAATTAACGTTTACACGTTGTGATTCCCTTTAGTTGTGAGGGATATCTGCTGCCGTGTATTGTTCTCCACCTCCACTAGAGTACGGGTAATTGATCTGTACACTTTGTATATTAAATGACCCCACAATTAAACATCAAACTGGCTTAGGTCCGTGCTTCGATTAATTACAGTAAACACGCAGGGGGAGTGCAGGAGTAGCTACATAATGTAACGATGTAACTTCCAAAGTTACTGTCTGTCAGCTGAAGGAGCACATTTTCAGCATCTTCTGTGAAAAGGTAAGTTCTAACCTTTAACTGGTGATGTGGTGTCATCCAGATTCTCAAGAAATAAAAAAAATAGCATCTGTGCTTCTTTAATCAAGTCTTGCAGGAAGCTGTTGTTTATGTTAGTTAGTTATTGTTGTTTTATGGGGTGGAACTACGAGGTCATCTGCCCCTGTTGTTTATGTTACTTCTTATCTGTGTGCTGACACTTCACACCCTCGTTGATGAAAGTTTAGTGACTTAATGACTTTGGTTGGTTGGTTGGTTCCTGAGTTTAGGGGCTGCGACACTGTGGTCATGTAGCCCCGTGTACTTTGGGTGTGCGTAGAATCTGTCTAATAACCGGTGTTAATTGTGATGGCTATATTAGTGTATGTTATCTGTGTTTAATTCAAGTAAGGACTGCAGACCATAATTTCAAGTAGTTCCTACTTTCGCTACCAAATGCTACCGTCCACGACACCTAGCTGAGAACTTGGTTACTACTAGGTGCCATCGCAACCAGCACCTGGTGACGAACGTTGGAACTTAAGAGCATTAATCAAACCTAACGTACAATTTGCTTCACACATGTAGAGTTAGTGGATGATTCATTTACTCGTACATGCCATACATCTATGACATGGGCCCACCGGCTTTACTTACCCTCCGAAAGAAGGCATACTGCGGGAGTTTTAATATTCTTAAAAATCCGACGACTTTGACCGGGTTTGTACCCGCGACCTTGGGTATAAAAGTCAGCATGCTACCAACTACGCCACCGAAGGCGCCCCTCCCCAAAACCTCTTCATTCTCACACTAAGATTTTTCTTCCTTTCTAAGGACTACCTCGGTAAACAGGGCTGTCCAAATTTCAAGTGAACAGTGCTACACCTAAGGTTCCACAGGGTAAGTACGTAAAACTTTTGATCAGATCGGTGAAACAGAGTAGATTTGTGCCAAAGGGCATAAATCTACGGATGGGGAGGGGTGTCCAAATTTCAGATGGACTGTATTACGCGCAGGGTTCCGAAGTACGTAAACTTGGTTCAGATCGGTGAAAGGGTGTAGATATGCATAAATAACAGATAAACCAACATTCAGCTTCATAATCATGTGTTTGGTTTTACGTAACTGTTAACAACTGTGGCTTTTAGAGACGTCGGAATTTTACTCTGAAGGGGATCTTTAACGTGTCAGTAAATCCTTTTTCATTCACATTTGCGAACCTCAAATGCCAACTGACTGTGTCAGGATTCCAACCCGCTATCCTATTCAACTTTTTATACCGTAATAGATATGATACAAAGTACATTCTAATCCAGTAACGTGTTTCCCTTGTTGCTCACTTATCTAGCCTGGCTACACCGTTATGTAGTTTCTGGTTTCCAAGAGGGGTGGTTTTTTTTCTAGTAATTTAAAGAGAGGCGAATTCTCCATGATTGTGTGCTCGTTCAAATTATTAGGGTTGTTTATTTTAGCTAAGTGTATCTCGATTGATGAATATTCTGTTGAAATAAATTATTGACTAAGGTAGAATAAGAATGTTTTATATCTTTTAAAGGCCCATGAGATTCTTTATTTATGAAAAAGTTTGCTAATATTATTAGAAATCCACTACTGTGGCCGAAGGATACATTGAATAACCAATCCAAAATAAATTTGAAGTCTCCAACACAATATTAAACTCAGTAGAAAAACAAACACACACTTATTAACATCAATCCACCTTCTACTTCCAATATTCCACAACCACCGTGGTACATTCCCGCAAATTCACTTCACCAATTGTGCAATAAACAATTTGTATTTGAAATAAATCTAGGTTATGATAACCTTCTATCCATGTTTTTGTTTCAAAGCTTTGGAAACATATGGCATTGTCGAGGTCTTTGATCCATAAAAAATCAACAACCCAGCGCATGCGCCCTGTTCAGTAAACGCAACGTGCGGAATCTCGACAGATATTTATGAATATTTATGTTCGAACGTAAAAGAATGTTATAATTAATTATCCTTGAAAATAAACAGTCATATGAAACTCGCCTATAATGGTAATTAAAACACTCGTATGGAAATTTTAAAAACGCTTCGCTCGTTTTATAAACATACTCATGACTTAACTATTGCCATAAACAAATAACTAATATTATTAGCTAATAAGTTTATGAAACAGAATACTATTATTATCAATTAATAATATCACGGCCTGGCTATGTTGAAACACCGGATCCCATGAGAACTCCGCAGTTAAGCAACATTGGGTGCGGTCGGAACTTGGATGGTATGCCAGTTGTAGGTACTGCGCGCTGTTGGCCAACATGACCCTGGCCACCCTACTGCATGTAAACTCCGACTGAGGATAGCCTCTTCGGAGGCTTGGACCTGTATTCGGGCAGAATACCAATTAATTAATTAAGAAAACAGAAGAGAAGAGAAGAGAAGACTCTAAAGAGGAAATCCCCCAACACAACTCTTGAACCTTCAGCTCACAAATACCATAATGGCATTCTAAAATAATTTCAATTTCCACGGCGTCGTTTATCAGACCATCATATCAGGAGATTGTTTTAGTATTACTCAACGACTCTCTTACGATGATCACAATGGGATTGGCGAAGATTCTATTATAGATAAGAAGCATACTCACGTGAATGTCGGCGGGGGATTGCCCTGAGCGTCACAGCTGAGGTGGACGTCTGCACCTTGCTCGGCCGTCAGCGTACTCACACTCCGCTGGGTCAGTCTAGGCGGGACGCTTCCCGTAGGATCTGAAATAATAATAATAATAATAATAATAATAATAATAATGATGATGACAGTAGGTTAACCAAGCAGATCTTCACATTCCTGTGGAACAAGAAGTCAACAACATCCTGGGTACAAGAAGTCAAAGAGGATTTGGAAAGAAACAATATCACAGAGATACTTTTAGGCAAAAAAGTGCTAAAAATGGAAGGATTCCAAGGGAAGAAGGGAAAGTAAACCGGCTCGAAATGGTCCGAGGAAAGGAAGAGGAGACATAGTGAGATTTATTTATTTATTTATTTATTTATTTATTTATTTATTTATTTATTTATTTATCGTATGGCTTTTAGTGCCGGGAGTGTCCGAGGACATGTTGGACTCGCCAGAGGCTGTAGCTGCTTCAAGCGGATACCCATGGGGTGAGCTACAAGTTCCGTTCAATTTCAAGTAGTTCCAACTTTCACTACCAGATGACACTGACACTTAGTGGTGAACGTTGGAACTTTGATAGAGCGTTACAACGAAATCTAACCTAGAAATTTAGCTTCGCACAAATTTAGTTAGTGGAAGGATCTTTAACATGCCATAAATCTATGACATGGGACCGCCGGCTTTACTTCCCCCCTCCGAAGGAAGGCATACTGAAGGATTTTAACGCTCTTAAAAATTCCAACGACTTCGGCAGGGTTTGAACCCACTATCTTGGGCACAGCAGTTCAGCATGCTACCAACTGCGCCACCGAAGCCGCTGTTCTGAGATGATGAAGGAATACTGGAGGAAGAAGAAGGAACAACAAAGGACAAAGCATTGAAATTGGTTCGTGGTCCCTAGACGAGCGAAACGATGATAATAATAATAATAATAATAATAATAATAATAATAATAATAATAATAATAATAATAACAAATTAATCATGCTTCCTCATGAAAAGCCAAGAATAACGGCCTAATTTAAATTGAAAATGAGCTTCAAGAAATCAAGGTAACCGACGAAATGTTATGGGTCAGGTCTAGATTCAGATCGTTGGTGAACAAACATCATTTTGCTGCAAACACCCGAATGAGAACTACCACTGCATTGACAGCAGAAAGAAAGAAAAGTCATAAATGAAGAGATTTTGAGAAGAGAAGAAAGCTAATTCTCATTCATCTGTGAAATGGGTTCAATCGCGCTCTTAGCCAACAGCCGAGAAGATGCTCGAAAGATGCTTGAGAGTCTTCATGAAATAGCTGGAAGAACAGGTCTTCAAATCTCCTAAGAACAAACGGAATATATGGAGTGCAGACACCAAAATTATAAATATATGGAAGTAAATCATGGGAAGATTAAGAGGACAGAGATGTTTAAATACATGGGGGAATGGATCCAACCCAAAAGACTGGATAATGAAGTAATCAAAGGAAGAACCAGAAAACTGAACCTGGGCTACAAACTAACACAGAATAAATAGCACAAACGAGCTTTATCACACAAAGCCAAAATCAGACTCTACAAATCAACCAGAACGATTGCACACTTCAAAGTGTCTTATTTTAAGTAAACAGGAAGAACTTCAAGTACTAGAAAAGAAAGAAAGGAACATTCTGAGAAAAATACTTGGGCCACAGAAGACTACTGATGGGACATGGAAGAAGAGGAAAAATGAAGAACTTTACAGTGTACTGAAAAGATCACACACGTAATGAAGAAGTGGAGGCTTAAGTTCTACGGACATTTACTACGAATGGATGACCAAAAGGATCTTCAGCTACATCATGGGGTTAAAGGTCACATCTAAATGGGTAAATGAGGTGAAGAGGGATGCAGCGGAAGTTGGAATTACTCCACCCATGGCCCACGATAGAAGAGAGTTCCGCAGTCGATTTGACGGAGTAAAATCATTTCAGAAGAAACCACCAAGCAGGAGGCCCAAACGTATCATTTCCGAGGAGGAGTGAAAACAAAGAAGTGACAGGATGAAGAAGTTCTGGGAAGAGAAGAGAAAGAAAGCCAATAAGTGTTGAGTTCCTTGCGGTCCATAGTTGGCCAAATTCGATTTTAAATAATAATAATAATAATAATGCCTTTTTCAGAATTGTGTGCATGCTAAGTTAGAGCAAAAAGAGAGAAAGATTGTCCACAACATACTTGATCCAAACTACAAAAACGGGATCTACGTAAGAAAATCCAGGAAAGAAATCTATTCTAAGATAGAGAAGATCACAGACACAATGCGCAAACGCAGGGCTCGCTTCTTCGGTCACTTGCGACGGATGGACGATTCTAGATGGACAAAACGTATATTTAACAATTTCGACTCAAAACCAAAAACAACAGTTCCCTGGTACGTTAACGTCAAGAAAGACCTCCAAGAAATGGGCCTACGACCTAGTGACGCCCACAAACTAGACCTTTTCCGAAAAAGCATCGTGACTTTTGGGACTTTCCGAGATGAGAAATGGACAACCGGTGCAAAGTGGTCAGATGAACGCCGTGCTCGACACAGCAAGCTAATGAAAACCTCTTGGAACAATCGTAAATTGAATAAACGCCAGAATGTATAGTGGAACTTATCGTGGTCCCTAGTTGGCCGATTAGCGAATAATAAGTAAATAATAATAATAATAATAATCATGTTCATTTCCCCTTTTCCAGTTGACACTGGGTGGGGGCAAATATGGTTCCCACTTTGTTCTGTCGTTCCACCATTCCTCTTCCGACGCAGTGTTCCAATCCTGGTACTATTCTCCACCGAGTCCATCCAACGCATTCTTGGTCTTCCTCGTCCTCTCATCCCTGTCATCCGTCGTTCCGGTGCTCGTCTTGGTAGCCTTACTTCATTCATCCGTTTGACATGTCCAAATCATCTCAATCTGTTTTGCTCCAGTTTGTCGTTTAGTTTCTGTACTCCCAGTTCTTTCCGTATATCTTCATTTCTTATTCTGTCCCTCCTCGTTTTCTGGACCATATTTGTCAGGAATCTCATCTCAGCTGCCTGTACTCACCTCTCATCCCTCTTAGTCATTGTCCAAGTTTCTGCTGCATATGTCATTATAGGAACATATTATGCTTTATGTTCGACCCTCACTATTATGTGTTAGAAAACTGTATCATAATGATGGTCATTATAACACCGTTTTTCATTATGATACAGTTTTTCCAGCCAATCAGAGCTCGTTCATTGACCAATTAGGTAACGATACCTTCGCGCATGCACTCAAAATCCAACATGTCGGACATAAACACAACATCGAACAATAATAATTTACCGACATGGAATACGCACCGTCCATATGTTCGCGTAAATAAACTGGCGAATATGAGACAAGAAATAGCACTGTACCGGTACCTTAATATCCCCAAAACCAATTTCTACACAGCGCGTGGTTTTGACACGACTTCAGTGACAGTTTTACTGAATACTGGTGCGCAATCTGAACATATGGTATTGAAGCACAGAGAGCGCATGCGTCGGTTGTCCAGAGAGCTTGGGCAAGAGAGATATACTACCCACCGCAGCACCCGATCACAACATTCTACTGTAGTGACTGAACAGATATTTATGAATATTTATGTTAAAACAAATAATAAAGTTATAATTATCGTCGAACATAAACAGTCGTATGCAACTCGCCTATAATGGTAATTAAGACACTCGTATGGAAATTATAAAACTCGCATACGCTCGTTTTATAAAAATACTCGTATCTTAATTATAGCCATTATATGCTCGTTGCATAATGTACTATTATGTTCGACCCTCACTATTATGTGTTAGAAAACTGCATCATAATGCTGGTCATTATAACACCGTTTTTCATTATGATACAGTTTCTCCAGCCAATCAGAGCTCGTTCATTCACCAATTAGGTAACGATACCTTCGCGCATGCACTCAAAATCCAACATGTCGGACATAAACACAACATCGAACTATAATAAATTACCGACATGGAATACGCACCGTCCATATGTTCGCGTAAATAAACTGGCGAATATGAGACAAGAAATAGCACTGTACCGGTACCTTAATATCCCCAAAACCAATTTCTACACAGCGCGTGGTTTTGACACGACTTCAGTGACAGTTTTACTGAATACTGGTGCGCAATCTGAACATATGGTATTGAAGCACACAGAGCGCATGCGTCGGTTGTCCAGAGAGCTTGGGCAAGAGAGATATAATACCCGCCGCAGCACCCGATCACAACATTCTACTGTAGTGACTGAACAGATATTTATGAATATTTATGTTAAAACAAATAATAAAGTTATAATTATCGTCGAACATAAACAGTCGTATGCAACTCGCCTATAATGGTAATTAAGACACTCGTATGGAAATTATAAAACTCGCATACGCTCGTTTTATAAAAATACTCGTATCTTAATTATAGCCATTATAGGCTCGTTGCATAATGTACTATTATGTTCGACCCTCACTATTATGTGTTAGAAAACTGTATCATAATGATGGTCATTATAACACCGTTTTTCATTATGATACAGTTTCTCCAGCCAATCAGAGCTCGTTCATTCACCAATTAGGTAACGATACCTTCGCGCATGCACTCAAAATCCAACATGTCGGACATAAACACAACATCGAACTATAATAAATTACCGACATGGAATACGCACCGTCCATATGTTCGCGTAAATAAACTGGCGAATATGAGACAAGAAATAGCACTGTACCGGTACCTTAATATCCCCAAAACCAATTTCTACACAGCGCGTGGTTTTGACTCGACTTCAGTGACAGTTTTACTGAATACTGGTGCGCAATCTGAACATATGGTATTGAAGCACACAGAGCGCATGCGTCGGTTGTCCAGAGAGCTTGGACAAGAGAGATATACTGCCCACCGCAGCACCCGATCACAACATTCTACTGTAGTGACTGAACAGATATTTATGAATATTTATGTTAAAACATAGAATAAAGTCATAATTATCGTCGAACATAAACAGTCGTATGCAACTCGCCTATAATGGTAATTAAGACACTCGTATGGAAATTATAAAACTCGCATACGCTCGTTTTATAAAAATACTCGTGTCTTAATTATAGCCATTATAGGCTCGTTGCATAATGTACTATTATGTTCGACCCTCACTATTATGTGTTAGAAAACTGTATCATAATGATGGTCATTATAACACCGTTTTTCATTATGATACAGTTTCTCCAGCCAATCAGAGCTCGTTCATTCACCAATTAGGTAACGATACCTTCGCGCATGCACTCAAAATCCAACATGTCGGACATAAACACAACATCGAACTATAATAAATTACCGACATGGAATACGCACCGTCCATATGTTCGCGTAAATAAACTGGCGAATATGATACAAGAAATAGCACTGTACCGGTACCTTAATATCCCCAAAACCAATTTCTACACAGCGCGTGGTTTTGACTCGACTTCAGTGACAGTTTTACTGAATACTGGTGCGCAATCTGAACATATGGTATTGAAGCACACAGAGCGCATGCGTCGGTTGTCCAGAGAGCTTGGACAAGAGAGATTTACTACCCACCGCAGCACCCGATCACAACATTCTACTGTAGTGACTGAACAGATATTTATGAATATTTATGTTAAAACATATAATAAAGTTATAATTATCGTCGAACATAAACAGTCGTATGCAACTCGCCTATAATGGTAATTAAGACACTCGTATGGAAATTATAAAACTCGCATACGCTCGTTTTATAAAAATACTCGTGTCTTAATTATAGCCATTATAGGCTCGTTGCATAATGTACTATTGTACATAACATTTTTAGCCTTAATTGGTATATCCTTGTTCCATACTAGTCCCCGTACCTGTTGGTAGAAAGCACTCCCGAGTTGTATTTTTCTGCTAATTTCCAAATCTAGTCTTCCATCTTCAGTCAGTTCACTTCCCAAGTATTTGAAGTGTATCACCACTTCCAATTCCTTATCTCCTACTTTGATTACTCCTTTTCCTTCTTTCTTATCTCTACTCATCACTACTGTTTAATAATAATAATAATAATAATAATAATAATAATAATAATAATAATAATAATATCAGCTTGTTCATTGCAAGCAGATCGCTCATTGAAGATGTAGAGGAACAAGAAAGGACAATATTGAGGAAAATCCTTGGTCCAGTCTGCTCAGAAGGATTCTGGATGAAACTGAAAACTCAGGAGCTTAATCAGAATTCCCAAAGGATCACAGATACCTTCAGGATAAGACGATTACAGTAAAGTTGTATGGCCACATTCTCACAAGGGAAGTATCAGGTAAGACAGGTCGAATTTTATCTTGAAACTTGGTGGACGCAATCTTTGTACCATAAGAGGACAACGTGCGGAAGATCAGCCGCCAGATTGAACTGCAAGGCTCTGAAATCATGTGGCGAATCTCTCATATAAATCAATGGGAGGTAGCGAGCACCGTACATGTTGGAACGGACAGCCCTGACGGCCCAAGCGCTCAAGGCCGCTGCACAGTGGGTCAAAATCGAAATCTAGGAGGACAACATTATTTATTTTCATAATTAAAAAATCAAAATGTATTACTTCTACAGCATTCTGATATAAATGCCGCTCACTATTCTGGGATATAAACGCATCTCAGTGTAAATCTGTCACCACTGTTCGAGCAGTCTGAATTGGACGGTGAATGTAAGTGGCTGTGGTTTGGTTTGGTTGTCTTTGTGGTTAGTGTGATGCTTTAAGATGGAACATGCAGCTGAACGTATCGTGTTTCAGTTATAAAAGGGCGTAATTGTTATGTAATTTTAGCTAAATTTGCATTATATAATACTTAACTATTATTTTTAAAATTATATTTTCACTTAGATTCTTATTATGACGCGTCACTCTGCGTCACTTTCTACTTAATGTTAAAATGTAGATAAAGTCTTGTAGTTTACGCCTGTTATAAGGTTTTTTGATCTTCTTGCAACTTACTTAGTTATTTTACATTTTAGAAGATGCCGCGCTACCAGTTCTCACACGTTTACAACTGTTTGAAGCACTGGGTTCGACGATTATGTCAAAAGTGGAACTTTATGACTTTGTTAAAAGTAAATTAGGGGTAGAAAATTGTTCTGAAGATATAATTGAATGCTCTGTCCAACTCCTAGTCATAGACAATTTCTTGCATGTGTAGACGTAGCTTAAAAAACGTCTTAACTGATGTTTATTATGAAGTAAACAAATTATATACGTTGCTTTCACTCTAAATTCATGATTAGGCTAAAACGTAAAAATAATTTTGTCCCCCTAGATTTCGATTTTGACCCACTGTGCGATGGGAAGCAGCCGCACGCTACAGGCAGTATATACGCCTCGCCTCACTACTCCTCCTCCTCCGAGTGCCACAGAGATGCCCAGCTCCGCCAGCCGTCATGTCTGCGTACCCTTAAGTTAGGAACCATCTGTACTAATACTCACCAGTCACAGTTAGCATCGCTGATGCGCTCCTACGCCTCTCTCCTGTTAACCCATGTAGAGTGAGACAGCTATATCGAGATGCCCCGTCTTCGGGTTGAGCAGATCTGATATGTAGATCTCCGTTGGAAGTCACTACGTAACGCCCACCTGAAACATAAATTATTACACTTATTTAATTTAATTAATGCAAATGTCCAGTATATTTCTCAAATTCAAAAGAAACCGTGACAAATTAAATCTTTCCTTGATTATTACTTATTCAACTGTAATTAGGGTATAACACCGTCGTGGAAAATATTCTCAAATGTTTGAGTCTACAGTCTTTTGACTAGTTTGATGCAGCTTTCCATGCCTCCCTGTCCTGAGCAAATCGTTTCATCTTTACATAGCTACCACACCTTACATCCGAGACAATATGTCTAACAATCTAACCTTGGTCTACCCCTACAGTTCTTGTCCTCGACCCTTCCTTCCATAACTAAGTTTGTTATTCCTGGTGGTCTTAGTATGTGTCCTACCAACCTATCTCTTATTGACCATGTGCCATATCTCTGGTACAATCAGACCTACACCTACTCTCCGGCTACCCATACTTAGCCATATACCCCCTCCGTCTCTGCGGCGGGAAAGTGCACTTGTTCGTGAATACAAGAAATTACAGAAAAATCCTAACCTCCCTGTTCATGAAGATATCCCAATCATTAATAAAGGAAGGCTTCTCTCTCGTTACCCGCCCCTGGAAACTGCAAGGATGTTGATCAGCAAAGGTTTTAATACCAATGAATGGTGGAAGCATAGATGGCTGATTAACGCTACGACACAACAACTGAAGACGCCATGCCACCTGGCTTTGAATTACCGCGGAAGATCTGGTCAGCTCTTAACCGTATAAGAACCAACACTGGCAGGTGTGCTGATTCTCTGCACAAGTGGAAGATAAAAGATTATCCAAGTTGTGATTGCGGCGCTGAAAAGCAGACTATTCAGCACGTGGTTCAGGAATATCCCCTCAGATTCTTCCCTGGCGATCCAACAGAGTTCCTGGTGATGACGGAGGGATCAATTGACTATATTCATGGCCTGGACATTAATTTGTTATTTTTCATTAATTTTTATATTTTAGTGATGTTTGCAGCCATACGCTAAATAAATAAAAATCTCATCTCTTCTCTTCATTAGCAGTCGCCAGAAACATCTCTCCTCTCCCATTCGTCTCAATACCTATTTCGTATGTTTCTCTATTTATCCATCTGATCTTCATCATTCTCCTGTAACACCACATTTCAATTCTCCTCTTTTCTGCAGCGCCAACAGTCCAAGTTTCACTTCCACGGAGCGCCACGCTCCAGACGAAAACTTTCAAAAATGACTTCCTAATATCTAAATCTATATTGGATTTCAACAGATTTCTTTTCTGCAGAAATGCTTTCCTTGCCTGATCCAACCTACTTCTTATATCCTCTTTGCTTCGTCCATCACTGGCTATTTTGCTTCCTAAGTAATAGAAGCCTCCTACTTCCTTTAGATTTTCACCTGCCAATTTGATGTCCTTAGAGGTTTATGATTTATTTCGCCTGCATTCCATTATATTTGTATTTATTTATTAATTTTCATCATAAATTCATTCCTCAAGACAGAGACCATACCATTTAAAAAGCTCTTTCAAATCCTCTGGTGTGTCGGCTAAAAGCCCCTACACACTATCCGACCAGACCAGACCAGCAGACGTGGATGGGGGACTACTTTGCATACACACAGTTGCATTGAGTCGTCCGCCCAGTAATAAGTAAGAAGGTTATTTGTTGAGTATTTAAATACGGTATTGTGATGTTGCCGCATCTTTCAAAACAACAGAAAATAGGACTATCATTGAGTTTTGCATTGATCGGTGATGAGGATACGCGGAAGGAGAGGAGAGTATTGCAGAAAAAGATGTATAAAGAAAAGCAAGGAAAGGAAGATTGTATTTTTTCTGATCGTTAATCATGAGATAATAAACCACGGGACCTCCTTTTTACTTGGAATCCGAACCACAGGACATGGCATTTCATTTTGAAAATCTCACATGCATTGATCGGGAATCGAACCCGGTCTGCCGTGGTGAGAGGCCAACAGTTTCACCGCTGCGCCACCACGCCCCCGAATATAAAGAAAAGCACAGGTTCACTCATGAGGGAGTTGGAATCAGATGATTTCCGCACTTTTCTACGAATGGATGAACAGTGTTTTACCGAATTACTCTGTATGGTCCAGCCATACATTTGCATGATAATATCCCTCTCATGATCCTCTAATGCATTATCTTCGGCACTCGGTTTGTTTGTAAGCTGCGACTATTTAGATAAGGCGACAGAATCTTGTAACAAGACGTAGTGCCTCTCTGTTCAATAGTAGAATAGGAACTGCAACTGTTGCAGATCGCGACGGAGTCCGCCAGTCGGCCAGACAGCGCTACACACTATGCAGACAAGACCGGACAGGCGAAAGGCAGTCTGGTGGTCTGAAGGTTTTCCAGCCAAACCGCCAGACAGTCTGCGCAGACCAAATTGGGAGGCAGACAGACCTACACACTCTCGAACTCCCCGCCCGTCAGCTACTTTTTCCGACTGACTTATGGTCTGGTCTGGTCTGTTCTGATAGTGTGTAGGGGATTTAAGATGACGATGTCACCAGCAAATCTCAGAGTTGAAATTATTTCGCCTCGAATCTTTACTCCTAGCTCCTACTTTAAAGTTTCCTCTAATTTGTTTCATTGCTTGTTCAATGTGCAGATTCAAAAGTGTGGGGCATAGGTTGCAGTATTGGCCGCACACCTTTCTGAATACCAGCTTATCTCTCATGTCCTTCGGATCGTATAACTGCCGTCTGGTACCCTCATATCCCTGTACTTTATTCCAATCGTTTTCAAAATGTCAAAAATTTTTGTCCAATCAACGTTATCAAAAGCCTTTTCTAAGTCTCAAATGCCATGAACGTTCTGTTTTCTTTCCTTCCGAGATCAGCCTAAGCTTCCCTTGTTCCTAAGTTCACAAATGTTTACTCAGTAAAAATGTCGACAGTTAAATTCATAAAATCAATGAAGAAACATTTCAGTGAAGCGTTTTCTTAGTCACCTAAGCCACAGCCCTTCAGGAGAACCGTTCGCCGGCCAGATCCAGGCAGTTAACCTGAAAGTGAGCCGCATAGCTGCCCTGAGTGAGTGAGATATGATGGAGTGACAAGTCAGGAAGGTGGTGTTCAAACCAAAGAACAACGATGGAGAGACTGTCTTCCCTGGTGACCTGGTACTAATCATTGAACATTAGAATGATTAATACGCTTAGATGTTTGAGATAATGGCGTACCAGCTATAAAGTTCCAAATAACTAATCATTAAAGTAAAAAAGTTAAATATATTAAAATATCAAAAATAAATAAAAAAATTAAAAATTAAAAATTTATGGTCTATAATTAAAATTTGAAAAGTTGAAAATTTAAATAAAAAAAATAAAATCATATAAGTAAAAAATTATAAATATTAAATTATAAAATAAAAAATAAAAATATATTGTAGCGTAAAAAGAATAATAATTAAAAATTAAAATTTGAAAATATAGAAATTCAAATTTTGAAAATTAAATATAAAAGTTAAAAAAAATAAAAATCTAATTATAATTATAAAATTATAAAATTTTAAAAATATGTAATTTGAAAATTTTAAATAAAAATTTGAATTTAAACATTTAAAATTATACAGTGCATTAAAATCAAATTTGAAAATATGAAAATATGAAATTAAAATATAAAAGTTAAAAAAATAAAAATAAAAATTGTTGATTAAAATATAAAATAAATAAGAATATAAAATAAAAAATGAATGAAAATTATAAAACTAAATATTTTAAAATTAAAAATCAATTTAAATACAGAAATTATAAAATAAAGGTAAGTTATAGAAATAAAAATTTAAAATTGAACATTTAGAATTGAATAAAACAAATGAATAAATATATAATGATTAAAATAAATGAATAAATTAATAAATAATGACAATTAATTAATTCCTTAACCCGTCTCTGTTTGTCACATTAAGAAGGAATATTCAAAACCCAAACACGGATGTTCAGAGTAATAAGAAGGTGAACGTATAAACGTTATGGCTGATGAAATGACAGAAATGAGCTGCCATTTTACTTAGCGATATGGTAGCGAGCAAATTCGCTGAAATCCTCCCTAGACACCGAGATGTATATTAAAGAACTACTCTCGCAGGAAGCTGTAACATGCCTTGCAAATACGTATGCAAATTTGTCTCATCTGTAATCCTTGGCTGCATGTCGCACACTCCCTGGAGTCATATGAGAGACAAAGACAATTTATTTCGAACTGCACTGGAGTATCAATGCAAGACACATTCTCAAATATTAGCCCTAGACTACTAACGTTATTCAATTGATAATAATAATAATAATAATAATAATAATAATAATAATAATAATAATAATAATACGTTAAATTTACGTACATTACGAACTTTGTGCTAAGGCACCAATTAGTCAAACGGTTGAAATTAATATATATTTCGTATGTAACACTATTTATAAGGTGCGTTCAAAAAGTAACGAGCCGGAGCCTGGAATGCGCAAACCGGTGACGACATCGGCTAATCGTAGCGTGTGTAACGAGGTGTGGTTCCGACCAGAGCGTGGAAGGTCACAGCCCGTCGCTAAAGGGCACGCGTGCACGTCACATCACCATACAAAGCGAGCAGTAGCTTGCATCAATCGTCCAAAGCTGCCAGTCGCATTGCAAACAGTGACATGGAGGCTTCAAACGAAGAGCAAAGAGGTGTTGTTCGGTTTCTGACAGCGGAAGGAGTAGGGGGAACGGACATTCATCGCTGAATGTCACAAGTGTACGTCGAACACTGCATGTCCCTTGCAAGGGTTAAGGCGTGGCACAAGCGCATCAGGGAAGGACGGGTGTCGTTAGCCGATGATGCCCGGTCTGGGGCACCCCCTGCATTACCGATGACAACGTACAGCTGGTTGATGCACTCATTACCCAGGACCGCCGAGTGACAGTGAACGCCATAGCCGCCGTGGTCGGATTGAGCGTCGGAAGTGTGCACACCATCATGAAGGAACGACTGCACTTGCGCAAAGTGTGTGCCCAATGGGTGGCCCACAGTCTTCAACCACACCAGGAAGCATGTCGAATGGCCCACTGTCTTGGTCATCTGAAGCGCTATGCGAGGGAAGGGAATGGGTTTCTGGCACGAGTGGTGGCTGGAGATGAGTCATGGTGTCATCACTTCGAACCAGAATCCAAACGACAAAGCCTCCAGTGGAAGCATCCTGGGTCACCACCACCCAAGAAAGGCAAGGCCATCCACACGAGTGCAGGAAAGGTACCCTCTGGCTCTTTACTTTTTGAACGCACCTTATATATACACTGAATCCTCTGTGGTCTTTGAAGTTTAATACGCTAAGTTTCATCTTAAATATAACAAATAGAGAAGTCGTTTACTCTGACGTAAATAACAGTACGTAATCTATCCGCCCTCTTATGCTGTCTCTGTTTTTTTTATGAGGTTATTTTTATAACCCCTCTGAAGTGACGTGACATATCTACATCAAGCTCTCCACCTCTTTTTTATTGCCATTAAGAAACCAATATGTTCTTCAATTCAAGGATTGTTAACTAGGCAATTCTTTGCCCCATGATCATGCCTCTAGAACTGATTGGCATTATTAACAAATGCATTGACATCACCGCCATAGACCAGCAGAAGCACTGCTGGAAGATGGTAGGGTGGGGACAGATATACGATGATGATGGTAATTGTTGTTATAAGGGGCCTAACATCTAGGTTATCGACCTCTAATGTTTTGGGTGATCGTGAAGATGATAATGAAAAGCAAACTAAAACTAAAACTAAATAATTCATGTTTTTTGGGCTAATGCCGTGTGTATTTAGATTAGAACCATACGTTTCGGAGAAACCTTGCCTCCTTTTTCAATGGAAATTAAACAATGTGGCCAAAGTAAGTAGCTTATATCAATGAGATTACAAAAATTACAAAAAAATATAGATAAATTCCTCGGTTCGTCACCAGAGAGCAGCTGCCAGAAATTACTGTACTGTATGGACCATGGTAGAACGGCGGACAGAGTAGTGAGTAAGGAGAAGGTAAAGGGGGCGGGGTGAAAATATAGGGACTCCTCGAAGAATGAGGATGTCCAAAAGAAAGGAGGGGGGGGGGGGGTAGGTGGGAGGGTTAGATGGATATAAGGAAACATAAACAAAAGGGAAGTGTATCTGAACGATACCTAACGTCATACAGGCAACGGCGAAAAAACAGATGGAAACTCCTCCAGTGACGAACAAAGGAGATCAAATCCAGGCTCTGTAGCCATAGAGGAAAAAAGTACAAATTGAAATATGTGAAGAACAGAGAGACTGAGAGGAACTATCTCCCTAGATCCTTAATAACTGGTAGCCAAATGTCACTTAGCTGATATCCAGTGTCTCTGTTAAAATTATTGTGATTTTTACGAATTTCAACTGCCTCCCTTGTAATTCTAGACCAGTTGTGCTTAACAAGGGCAAGCGCATGAGCATCCTTGAAACATACATCGTGACCTGAAAATAAGGCATGCTCAGCTATAGCTGATTTGTCAGGTTGGTTTAGACGGATGTTCCTTTGATGCTCTTTGATACGAGTTGCAATGGACCGTTTTGTTTGTCCAATGTAGAATTTTCCGCAAGTACAAGGGACTTCATACACCCCAGGTTGTAGTATTGGGGACAATTTAACTTTGTTTAATGCTAAACGTTGACCAATTTTCGTCATAGTGCCGAAAACTGTTTTTATCTTGTGCTTGCGGAGAATCTTAGCAACGAGTAACTTATATACTAGAAGAAGAAATGGAAAACGAAAGGAGAATAAGGCAAATAAAGGACAGGAGGAAAAGAAATGCCCTCAGCCTTCGAAAATTGCGGATTGAGGGACTTGGAAGGAAGGAGAGCCATGAAAGGCAGATAGGAAAGTGAAAGAGGAAAGGGTCCGCCCTAGAGGTAATGGAAGAAAGGGAGAAAACCGGACTCAGCTCAGAAATCCCTCGGGGTCGCCAACTCACGTGCTCACCAGCCGTGAGCCACTGAGGGTGTAGCAATATCCAAAGTGCACCAGAAGTGGTGGGGCTACACACACCGTGCCTCCTTGAGGCAGAAGGCAGGTGATAACATGAATAGAAAAAGAAGGCTGACCCATCACAGAAAGAGGTTATCAGGAAAGATGAGACAAGGGCCAATTAAGGCGGGAAAGGAAGAGACTCCCTAGGCCTCGGATACCCTAATACTGTCGGGGTCGGAAGAGAACACGAGTTGACCAAGTGAGGTCGACAGGAAAGAAGACGGAGAGGAGCCCGGCACAAATAAGTGGAAGCAATGCCGGACTCAGCTGGGGCCCCGTGGTCACCAACCCACGTCCCACTAGATCTGAGCCCCTGGGGGGTACAGATATAGAGGGAATTTAGAGCAGTTAAATTATTCATAGGCCTACACGAAAATTTTACGTATGTTAGTATTGTAGGGTTAATACTGTTTATTACACTGCGAAGTGACAACAGTTTTAAATGAGTGAAATGTCTTCGTCATTCGTGCTCTTTGAACTCATCTTTACAACTGTTTTAATTAAAGTGAGCATGGTCGATGCGGGAAGTGGGTGCATGGCCTGCTGTGAAGAACAGAACATTATAACGGGTCGCACGTCCACAGCTGTATGTCCCCAAGGCCTCCTGGTCCCAGTTCTGTCACGTTATTCTCCGCTATTAGCACAGTCCTGTAATATTCTCGCTCGCTACAGCTTTGTCTCAAGAGCAATATCGCACCAACATGTCGCCTTAATGAGCACACAAAGAAACAGTTTTATTTTAAGAACAGTCACAGTCCCTCCGCTATGTCCCTAAACCAGTTACCCACATCAATAGGGAGTTATTATAGCTATTGTTGTTTTAAGGGGCGGAACTACGATGTCATCTGCCCCAAACACTAGGGTTCGGATATTAATGCATTAAAAACGATTAAAATATGCCTGCAATTATGCTCTAAGAAGATGTTCAGCAAATAACATATAGCCTACTTTCTCCTAAATGTATGGGTATACTTACAACTTTTTGTCCTCACCCCTAAAACCATCACCTCCAGCCAGTGGCGTACCAAAGGGGGCGCGAACGGGGCGGCGCCGCAAAGGTAGGGGGGCGCCAAAATCCAAAATCGATAAACATTTTTTTTAGTTTAGGAAAAAAAAAATCGAAAAAAATATACGGTTTTAATGGTCAATTTTCTTTATTACTTTGTTGAATACTGCAGTAATATTATTTAGAAATGAAATAAACGTTTCGTCTTAAACTATTTATAGACAATACGAAATAGTTCGTGGGCGCCGAGCTCACAGGAGATGATTACGATGTACGGGTGAAAAGAGCACCTGAGCCGGAATCAGAGTGGTGATGGAGAGGAGATGCGTGGTTGATGACGGTGCCGGCCGGCGCGGGGTGGGGGCATCAAGTCACAACAGAACTGATGATTGCTAGTTTGGTAGTCATGAAGTGTATTCCTTAACCTTAATCCTTAGTTTATTCATTTGTGGAGTTGAGTTGCGTTTATTTCGCAGTCGCTGTGTATCAATGAATTGTGAATATGCAGTGTGTTTACACGTTTAGTTGAAAAGAATGAGTAATTCCTGTTCATGCACAACCAGGAAAAAAACAGTGTTTCCTCTCTGTTTCGTTTGCTATTGGCTGAAGCAATTTTAACCTAGAATCTTTATTGATCAACACCAAGAATCATAATTGATAATAATAAAAGGTAATTTGTTTCAATGTATTTCAGTTTCTATTATGAAACGACACAAGGCAGGTGGGGCTCAAAAGAGACAACTGAAAGAGCAACGTACCAAAGCACTTGATAGTTTGATATCTTTTATGACATCGTTCATAAAATTATCACTGAACTCTGAAAACAATGAAACTCAGAAATAATGTAAATTTGACAGTATCAAATTAAGCCTTGATATTAATGAATCAAATATTACAGTAGTTAATAAATTGGCTAAACACGATGATCTTGATGGTACGATTCAAATCTCTCAATCCCACTCTTGGAATCAAGTGCAACTTTTTGGAACAGTTCAACAAGTGTATGCATTTTTCTGTAGTTCGTCTCACAGGTGGAGTATCCTCAAGGAACATGTCAGCTTATTGGTCAATGGCCACTCAGATACAAGATTGAGTTCTAAATGAGAAGCCGTTAACGCCTTATCATCTCAGTTAGATGGAGTGCTTCATGCTCTAGAAAAATTGAGAGACACTACAACTGAAACCGTCGATACCAGACAGAGTGCAGCGCTGTTAATTAATGCAATAGAAAGATTTGACTTTGTAACTCTGCTCTCTTTCTGGGCTGAGGTATTTCCAAAAATTGACCGAACACAGAAAACTTTGCAAATCGAAGGCATTTCGTTCACTAATGTAATAACTTGTCTACAAGCTTTCCATGATCAGCTTAATATGTGGAGAGAAACCCTTCCAGTTGATGTTGTATCAAAAGCTACTAAGAAGTGTGAAGAAAGGGGAGAACCCACGGAACGAAGACAAAGAGTGAAGCGGAAAATGCCAGGGGAATCCACTCATGATGTTGGACTTTCCTGGAAAGATGAAGTAAAGTGGAGCACACTTGAGATCTTAGATATACTTATTCGTGAGTTAAGTGAACGGTTCACCAATATAAGGAACTGGATGAACGTTTTGGCATCCTCTGTAATTTTGACGAATACATTTATAACGAAACCCCAAATGAAAACGTTTTGAACACTCTAAAGAGGAAATATTTCGAAATTGCAGAGAGGTACCCTGAATATTTGAACGGAGAAGAACTCTTTGAAGATATTAAATATGGCATAGTTTTATTACGAAGATCAAAGAAAAATAATGAAAAGATCGACTTGAAACCCAAAGATATTTTGTTATATTCAGGTCTTGTTTGGTGTTAGAGGCATACAGTAACTTGATCATCGCTATCAAACTACTTTTAATGATTCCAGTGTCTGTGGCATGTTGTAAAGGATCTTTAAATAAGCTGAAGCTTATTCAAAATTACTTAAGATCCACAATGACGCAGGAAAGACTACCGTAAGTAATTTAGCAATTTTATCAATTGAACGTGATGTGGCTGCTGCTATAGACTTCAACTCTATTATAAATAAGTTTGCATCCATCAAGGCTAGGAAGGCACACTCTGAAACTTCTTTTCTCTTTATTTTATTTTTTATTATTTTTCAAACAAACTAACCTTTTAATACTTACAGTTTTATTTTATTAATATTTTTCTCTTTATAATGTGTTAAAGTAACATACTACTTATTAAAATACGTATTTATGAACATTAAACTGTGTTTAAATTAAACTTATTGATCCTTGAACCTTTTAGTGTTATAGTGTTAGGGGGCAACTACCATCTAGTTGGCCCGGGCGCCAAGTAGCCTTGGTACGCCACTGCCTCCACCACCATGTATTTGTTGTTTTCTTTAGGATAGCTGAAACTACCCTTGGCTTGATAATCGGAAATGGTGGGTCTTAAAGCTATTGATTATAATGGATCCATAACTCACACGGCCGCCATCTTAAAATAGTACGGCTGAGGACCTTATAGTTTGAGCACAGGATGCGTCTCATATGAAGGTATGCTTTTACCAAATTTCGTATAAATCCGATTATTAATTTAGTCGTAATTTAATGTTACGTTTTGACTATTTGAGTGGCCGCCATTAAGTTTTGGACAAGATGGCGGAAATATAGAATATGACACTGAGGTGCCCTTTGCTAGTGCTACCTCTGTACCAATTTTCGTGCAATTCGGTTTCACCGTGTTTGAATTGATAGTGGGGGGAACAGACATACAGAGTACACACACTCACACACAGACAGACACAATTTTTTGGCCCTGTGTAGATCTCATAAGACTACTTTCATTTTTTTTGCAAAATGTGCAGTCGTTTTTTGCTTGTTAAAGTTGACATTTCTTTCCTTTCCTTCGAGCATATTTGATAATAGACGACAACGCCATCAGTTGAATAATCACTACTACCTGGCACTCACCGATCATATTTGATAATAGACGACAACGCCATCAGTTGAATAATCACTATTACCTGGCACTCACCGATCATATTTGATAATAGACGACAACGCCATCAGTTGAATAATCACTATTACCTGGCACTCACCGATCATATTTGATAATAGACGACAACGCCATCAGTTGAATAATCACTATTACCTGGCACTCACCGATCATATTTGATAATAGACGACAACGCCATCAGTTGAATAATCACTATTACCTGGCACTCACCGATCATATTTGATAATAGACAACGCCATCAGTTGAATAATCACTATTACCTGGCACTCACCGATCATATTTGATAATAGACGACAACGCCATCAGTTGAATAATCACTATTACCTGGCACTCACCGAGCATATTTGATAATAGACGACAACGCCATCAGTTGAATAATCACTATTACCTGGCACTCACCGAGCATATTTGATAATAGACGACAACGCCATCAGTTGAATAATCACTATTACCTGGCACTCACCGATCATATTTGATAATAGACGACAACGCCATCAGTTGAATAATCACTATTACCTGGCACTCACCGAGCATATTTGATAATAGACGACAACGCCATCAGTTGAATAATCACTATTACCTGGCACTCACGGAGCATATTTGATAATAGACTACAACGCCATCAGTTGAATAATCACTATTACCTGGCACTCACCGAGCATATTTGACAATAGACGACAACGCCATCAGTTGAATAATCACTATTACCTGGCACTCACCGAGCATATTTGATAATAGACGACAACGCCATCAGTTGAATAATCACTATTACCTGGCACTCACGGAGCATATTTGATAATAGACGACAACGCCATCAGTTGAATAATCACTATTACCTGGCACTCACCGATCATATTTGATAATAGACGACAACGCCATCAGTTGAATAATCACTATTACCTGGCACTCACCGAGCATATTTGATAATAGACGACAACGCCATCAGTTGAATAATCACTATTACCTGGTACTCACCGAGCATATTTGATAATAGACGACAACGCCATCAGTTGAATAATCACTATTACCTGGCACTCACCGATCATATTTGATAATAGACGACAACGCCATCAGTTGAATAATCACTATTACCTGGCACTCACCGAGCAAATTTGATAATAGACGACAACGCCATCAGTTGAATAATCACTATTACCTGGCACTCACCGATCATATTTGATAATAGACGATAACGCCATCAGTTGAATAATCACTATTACCTGGCACTCACCGATCATATTTGATAATAGACAACGCCATCAGTTGAATAATCACTATTACCTGGCACTCACCGAGCATATTTGATAATAGACGACAACGCCATCAGTTGAATAATCACTATTACCTGGCACTCACCGATCATATTTGATAATAGACGACAACGCCATCAGTTGAATAATCACTATTACCTGGCACTCACCGAGCATATTTGATAATAGACGACAACGCCATCAGTTGAATAATCACTATTACCTGGCACTCACCGATCATATTTGATAATAGACGACAACGCCATCAGTTGAATAATCACTATTACCTGGGACTCACCGATCATATTTGATAATAGACGACAACGCCATCAGTTCAATAATCACTATTACCTGGGACTCACCGATCATATTTGATAATAGACGACAACGCCATCAGTTGAATAATCACTATTACCTGGCACTCACCGATCATATTTGATAATAGACGACAACGCCATCAGTTGAATAATCACTATTACCTGGCACTCACCGAGCATATTTGATAATAGACGACAACGCCATCAGTTGAATAATCACTATTACCTGGCACTCACGGAGCATATTTGATAATAGACGACAACGCCATCAGTTGAATAATCACTATTACCTGGCACTCACCGAGCATATTTGATAATAGACGACAACGCCATCAGTTGAATAATCACTATTACCTGGCACTCACCGAGCATATTTGATAATAGACGACAACGCCATCAGTTGAATAATCACTATTACCTGGCACTCACGGAGCATATTTGATAATAGACGACAACGCCATCAGTTGAATAATCACTATTACCTGGCACTCACCGATCATATTTGATAATAGACGACAACGCCATCAGTTGAATAATCACTATTACCTGGCACTCACCGAGCATATTTGATAATAGACGACAACGCCATCAGTTGAATAATCACTATTACCTGGCACTCACCGAGCATATTTGATAATAGACGACAACGCCATCAGTTGAATAATCACTATTACCTGGCACTCACCGATCATATTTGATAATAGACGACAACGCCATCAGTTGAATAATCACTATTACCTGGCACTCACCGAGCATATTTGATAATAGACGACAACGCCATCAGTTGAATAATCACTATTACCTGGCACTCACGGAGCATATTTGATAATAGATGACAACACCATCAGTTGAATAATCACTATTACCTGGCACTCACCGAGCATATTTGATAATAGACGACAACGCCAACAGTTGAATAATCACTATTACCTGGCACTCATCGAGCATATTTGATAATAGACGACAACGCTATCAGTTGAATAATCACTATTACCTGGCACTCACCGATCATATTCTACTTCTCCTTCTCTTTGAATCACCCACTTTGGGGTGCGTCACTTCTTAGATGCTTGTGCTCTTCTTTTCTCCCAATACTTCTTCATTCTATCTGATCTTCTCTTTCTTTCCTCTTGTGATATCTGCATCGATTTTCTGAAGACGGCACTGGCTTGGAACTACTTGGTGTTGCCTTTGGTCATGGTTTTGGCTGTACCATTCATCAACATGATTTCAGTAATCTGGAGCTCTCGCAGGTCCTTTTCTACTTCCGTAAACCAATTAGGTTTGATGTTCTTTTTGGAAAAGAAGTCGAAGATTTTATTGGTTATTCGAGCAGGATTCATCCGGTAAATGTGTCCATAGAAATCAATCCTCCTTTTTCTTATGGTATCTGGAAGAGTAAAGGAAGCTTGTAGTTTAACGTGACCGTTAATTTCGAGATCATGGGCCACGGGATCTCCTTTTTACGTGGAATCAGAACCACAGGACATGGCATTTCACTTCGAAAATCTCACATGCAATGACCGGGAATCGAACCCGGACCACTTTGGTGAGAGGCATACAGCTAGACCGCTGAGCCACCACGCTCCAATATCTGAAAGAGTCTCCGACTTCATATACAGGGTGTCATTCCTATAGAAAACTTGTTTGTTACTTTGGAATTTAGGACCTATGATCTTCCTCAAAAATTTTCTCTCTTTGATTTCCATTTTTTTCCATTTGCCCTTGTCTCCTCAAGACTAGGGTTTCTGCTGCAAATAGTGCATCTGACTTAATTACGGTGGTATAATGCCTGATTTTAGTGTTCCAGGTATGTATGTATTTATGGTTTTCTGGAAGGCTAGTTCCATTTTGATTCTTCTCGCCTCCATTGATTTTACTTCAAGGTTATTTCAGTTGATCCTTTCTCCTAAGTATTTGAAACTATTAACCACCTCGATTTTATTAGCTACTACTGTAACTCTCTTGGGCACAAAGAATTATATTATATAAATTAAATTGACATAACATGACCATGATAACCCAATTCTTTATTGACGTATTAATTATAATAAACTATTTATTACCTAAAGTCAATATTTAGTACATTGTGACCTTCTCCAGCGTGGCATAGGAAAAGTAACTGTGCAGTAACATACAACTTAATAAAATGTTTGTCATAATAGAGGATACTAAAAATATTTTTGTTGCAAAAGCTCATAGAGTAAAATTTCAAAAACCAGATCTGTTACAAACATTTTGTTAATAAAGCATAAAAAAGTCTTGATAAAACAGCGTTGAATTGAAGAGATGTGTATGTGAAAATATTTAGGTTATGAATGATGGTGGATGTGTATTTGCCAGATAGAGAGATATTGTAGAGAGAACTTTGGAAATAGGTGTGACGAAGTTTCTGGTTTCTGAAATTTTACTCTGTGAGCTTTTGTAACAAAAATATTTTTATGTTCGACGATGTCGAAATGTAAATATTATAAGTCAGAAAACTGTAGTATAAAGAGGCTCATTATAGTACAAGTTTTCATTATGATACAGTTTCTCCCACCAATCAGAGCTCAAGAAACAGTTGTTTGACCAATTAGGTAAGGATAGCATCGCACCTGCGCTGAGTGCCAAGGCCTTCTAATTTAAATTTCACTGCATGGCCTAGTGTCATAGTGGGGGTAATCGAGGAGGCCATGGTCAAATACAAGGTATTCTCAACGTCCCATGCGCTGTGTTCAGTACATTAAACTGGCGAAATCTCGACAGATATTTATGAATATTTATGTTCGAACATAAAATAGTTATAATAATTATCGTGGAACATAAATAGTCGTATGCAACTCACCTATAATGGTAATTAAGACACTCGTATGGAAATTATAAAACTCGCTTATGCTCGTTTAATAAACATACGAGTGTCTTAATTATTGCCATTTTGTATGCAACTCACCTATAATGATAATTAAGACACTCGTATGGAAATTATAAAACTCGCTTATGCTCGTTTAATAAACATACGAGTGTCTTAATTATTGCCATTATAGGCTCGTTGCATAATGTACTACTAGTGTTCTCTATTATGACAAGTTGTATGTCACTACACAGTTACTTATCCTATACCACGCTGGAGAAGTCACAATGTGACCCAAACCAGTACAGCTTCAATGTACTAAATATTGACTTTAGGTAATAAATAGTTTATGATTATTATTATTGTTCATTTATTAAATTTTAATAAATACTTTCTGCTGCATTCAGGCATTTTTAGTAAAACATATGCCGACCAATTAAGAACAAAGTAACAATTTGCCGGAGGAAACACCACACAAAACTAACCCCGGGTTATTGGCTGCCGGGGTAGTGAAAGAAATGACCCACTGCATTCCCTTCTTGAAATAGCCACGCTTAAAATACTGCTATCTCGTTATCTGTTGCTCAGAAAGTTTGTTACAAGGGATGTCCAAATCGCAGGTAAAGTCAATTTTGTTCAAGATGTATCAAATTATACTCTGTTTACAAATGTATATGCTAAAATATGCTGTTATGCTCAGAATATGAAATAAAACCAATAAAGCCATGAAATATGCATTAAAAATCCGATCCCTAGTAATCACATAAATATAGGTTATCAGACAAGTTTATCACGCACACCCAACTGCACGCGGCTGATGACCAAGATGACCCAAGCCCCTCAAATGAATTATCAACAGCAAGCAACAATTTACTCTGGTACTTTTAGTTTCAGTTATCGAATAATCGATTAACAAGATGGACAGAAGAACGCAAGAAGGAACACAGTGAGTTCACGAAGATGGTGATAATTGTTGTTGGTTCAAGGAGCCTAACATTTAGGTTATCGGCCCCTAATGGTTTGGGTGATTGTGAAAGATGAGATGAGAATGAAAACTATAACTAATTCAAACTACAGATTTACAGACTAGAAGAAGAAATGGTAAACAAATAAAGGATAAGGCAGGAAGAAAAGAAATGCCCTCAACTCTCGAAGAATGAGGATTGAGGGACTTGGAAGGAAGCAGGCAGATAGGAAAGGGAAATAAGAAAGAACCCGCTTCAAAGTCAGAGGAAAAAGGGGACGAAAAGGACCCAGCTCAGGAATCCCTCAGGGTCACCAACTCCCAAACTTACCTAGCCGTAAGCCCGTGAGGGTGTAGCACAATCCAGGGTGCACCAGAAGTGGTTGGGCCACATACACCCTGCCTCCTTGAGGGCCTTGAGCAGAAGGCAGGGGATATTATAAAAACAAAAAGAAGGCTGACCCCTTGAAGAACGAGGGTAGCAGGAAAGATGAGACAAGGGCCATTTAAGGCGGGAGAGTGAAAGACTCCCTAGGCCTCGGATACCCTAATACCGTTGGGGTCGGAAGAGAACAAGAGGTGACCAAGAGAGGTCGACAGGAAAGATGACGGAGAGGACCCCGGCACAAGTAAGTGGAAGCAATGCCGGACTCCGCTGGGGCCCCGTGGTTGCCAACCCACGTCCCACTATATGTGGGCCGCCGATGGTAGTTCATGAAGAGATTTTCGGTGAAGAAGAAGGAGAAGAAGAGGAAGAAGAGGAGGAATAATAATAATAATAATAATAATAATAATAATAATAATAATAATAATAAGAAGGCGGCAAAAGTCATCAAGCCAACTAACAAGTTCCAACGCGCTTTAAGAATGGGCATGACGAAGAAAGAAAGAAAGAAAGAAAGAAAGAAAGAAAGAAAGAAAGAATATAACCATGATTCGATATTTCTCAGTAGACCTCGTGTCTAATAATCAATTAATCGATTTTTCAGTTAGCCGATTAATCTATTATTCGATTAGTCGATTAATCGAAAGTTCGGTAAATCGATTAATCGATTAACAGTATTTGATTAATTTCAAATTATTCGATTATCATATATATTATTTCAGTATTATAGATCCCTCCTGCGGCGTTCACAAGCGACCGATCGTGACAAATGAGCATTCAAATGAAAGAGAATAGACATTAGCAGTGACGAATTGCACTCTAATTCCATAAATATGTATAATTTCTTTAAAAAATGACTTAAAAATGTACGAAGAGTGCGATTTGCAGATACTGTTGCTGTAGGAAAATACTCTCCATAATTGCTGTCCACTTCACATTTTGGCCGCTGTGACGCCTGTTTCATGTCATTTTAACATTCTGAGGTAATTCCTTTATCATTTTGCATGGATTTCAGAAACAGTAAATCAATGGAATGAGTACTCTAATCGTATAATTTCATAAATATCGAATAACCGGTGAGTGTTATGATGATCCTATGTTCAGTGATTGCCTTCTTAAGTTAGGGAACGTCGAACTTGGAATTCTAACTGAAATGTAAACAGTGTTCTATGATCATTTGGTTGAAATAAAAACATAACCTTTCTCCTTAAGTCTCTCATTATAAACCTATTGGGGAAAGCATGACTTATGAACATGCGAGATTTCTCGCACGGGTCCGCTAGTCGAACATTTAATCGATTAACAAGATGGAGAGAAGAACGCAAGAAGCAACACAGTGAGTATTCATGAAGAGATTTTGGGAGAAGAAGGCAAAAGTCATCAAGCCAACTAACAAGTTCCAACGGGCTCTAAGAATGAAAGAAAGAAAGAAAGAGAAAGAAAAAGAAAAAGAAAAGAAAGAGAGAAACAGAGAGAAAGAAAAAAAGAGAGAAAGAATAATAATATAATAATGTTATTGGTTTTACGTCCCTTTTAACTACACTGGCTTTTAGAGACGCCGGGGTGCCGGAATTTTGCCCCGAAGGGGATCTTTAACGTGCCAGTAAATCTACTGACACGGCTCCCTCGCATTTGCGCACCCTCAAATGCCAGCTGACTGCGCCAGGTTTCGAACCTGCAACCTTGGGCTCAGCAAGCGAGAACGTTACCCCTGAGCCACTCAGCCAGACAAGAGAGAAAGAGAGAGAGAGAGAAAGAGAGAGAGAGAAAGAGAGAAAGAGAAAATAAGA
This sequence comes from Meconema thalassinum, assembly GCA_946902985.2. Taxonomy (NCBI): domain Eukaryota; kingdom Metazoa; phylum Arthropoda; class Insecta; order Orthoptera; family Tettigoniidae; genus Meconema; species Meconema thalassinum. Next base: position 202,110,963 of record OX336395.1, read on the forward strand.
GTAAGAGAAAAAGAAAAGAAAAGGAAAAAGAGAAAAAGAGAGAAAGAGAAAAGAGAAAGAAACAAAGAGAAGGAGAGAAAGAGAAAAAGAGAGAAAGAGAAAAGGGAAAAAGAGACAAAGAGAAAAAGAGAGAAAGAGAGAAAGAAAGAGAGAAAGAGAAAAAGAGATAGAACGAGAGTAAGAGAAAATGAAGGAAATAGAAAATGAAAGAAAGAGAAAAGTAAGAAAGAGAAAACGAAAGAAAATATAACCATGATTCGATATTTGTCAGTTGGCCTCGTGTTTACAAATCAATAAATCGATTCTTCAGTTAGCCGATTAATCTATTATTCGATTAGTCGATTAATCAAATGTACGGTCTTTCGATTAATATCAAATTATTCGATTATTCTATTATTAATCGATTAACTGAATATCGCCTATTAGCAGCTTTAGTAGACTACGAATGAAGACGTACATGAGTGGTGTAGACGTGTAAATGTGTTAAATCTTCCCCGTTATTGAAAGCTGATCCCATTCATCATTTTCCCCTGTCTTCACCCTCTCCTTTCCTTCTTAGTCTTACTTCCCAAAGTCTGTTGAGTCAACTCTCTGCTTGAAAGATAAGTTATGTTGGCAACTCTTTACCAACACAACTTCTTGAGGTTCAACTGAAGGCCAGTTTGACTTCCTTCCTAAGAGAGTTCTATATAAAAAAAAGTTTTTACAAGAGTAGAAGCAAGGAGAAAACATCCCCTTACTAACCCCCTCCACCCTCACTCATCTCACCGCTTTAACGTTAATAGAATTCCACAAGATCGATAGTTTCCAATCAGCCTGTACCAATAATACCTCCTAACGATCTCTGCCTCGCTTGTATTTTCATTTCACGCCTGTTCGTGTTTGTTTTGTGTGTATAAAGTAAAGCCGAGTTTCTTGACATCGCTTTTCTGCCAGCATCACTGAGTTTGATTATCTCCAGATGTTTTCCAGCATAGCATTATAATTATCTTTAAATTGGGGGATTTTTGAAGGTTGGTCGACACTAGAATATTAAGGAAGAGAGAGAGACAAAGGACAAAGGGAAAGAGAGAGAGAGAGAGACAGAAGAGAGTCTAAGAGAGAGAGAGAGAAAGGGTGACACAGCAACTAAAATTCCCAATGGATGTACATAATCCGCTCTATATATCCATCCGTTTCTCTTTCTGTCTCTTTCCCTGACTCTCTTCCCTTCAAAAGCACAATCACAATCAAAATAAAAACAAAATTAAAATAAGAAAATAAAAAGTTAAAAAATTAAAAAAGGTTAAAAAATTTGAAAATCAAAGATCAAAAATACAAATTAAAAAATCAAATATCAAATATCAATAATATCAAAAATCATAATTCATAACTTTAAAAGAAATATTCAAAATTCAAAAAATCAAATCAAATGAAAATCAAATCTTCCTCTATCCCTCTCTTCCTTTGTATGTCTCCATCTCTCCTCTTCTCTCTGCCTCTCTTAGAGAAAGATGGAGCAAGGGGGAAAGAAAGGAAGAAAGTGATTGAGTGGCGGTGTTAGCGCGTGGCCCAGTTCCCTGTGTTATGTGGATTATGATATACATTATCAGATAGAGGGAGAGAGAGAGAGAGAGAGAGAGAGAGAGAAAGAGAGAGAGAGAGAGAGAGAGGCACACAGAACTAGAGAGATAGAAACAGAGGGCGACAGGGAGAAAGAAAGAGAGAGCAAGACTCAGAGAAATAGTCAGAGAGAGCGAGACGGAAATAGAGACAGAGAGAAATAGATAGAGAAATAGACAGAGGGTGACAGAAAGATAGAAAGAGGCAGACTCAGAGAAAGAAGGGGAGAATAAGAGAGACGGAGACAGACAAAGATAGAAAGTAAGAGAGAGAGAGAGAGAGAGATAGAAGAAGGGAGAGACAGAGACAAAGAGAGAACCAGAGAAAGATACAGGAAGAGAGACAGTGGATATTTATAGAGAGATACAGATAGAGAGATATAGATAACGTGAGAGACAAGTGGTCAACAGGAAAGATTACAGAGAGGTGCCTGGTCACCAATCAAAGTCCCATTAACTGTGATCCCCAGGGGCGTATATACAATTTTTCTCGGGGAAGGGGGCGGGGGCTGACTATCCTGGAAAATTGTGAGTATTCTCAGGGGATTGTCACCGCAAAATACCCAGAAATATCAACCAATACCTTAGAGCATATAATATTGTGTAATTATTTTAGACTAGCATTACCCGTCGCGGCTTCGCCCTCGAATGTTCTAGTTGTATAGAATATACTTAGCAAAATATAAATCATGAATGCTATGACTGATTTATCCTTGGTATGAATAATCAGACTTTATCAATTCAGCTACTGGTGCAGTGGTTAGGGGTTTGTCATTCCTTCATAGGTATATCAGAGCGAAGTTAGTTTTCTGGGAATATCACAGACACTGTTAATTTAAGGGCCTTTAAATGTGGTTTTCGGAGACCCTTTATAGTCGGGTGAAAAAGACCTTTCGTACCACACTCACAAGTGAAAATTGCGTGAAATAATTCTAGAGTGCCCCTTGACCCCCTTAAGCGCATTATACTGTATGTATTGATGAATTTTACAGCTTAATTTGGTTCAGTGATAACCTTATAACCGTCTGGAAACTTTTACAGTAATGTAATAATTGGAATTGCTTTGCGTCTTACAGAAATAGATGGACCTGTGAGATTCTGTTACCATGGTTACCGTGTTGCATTCTTTCATTATTGCATTGTAAATATACTTGTTTTAAGGTATTTATTTAATTGTGAGGCATTTAAAGAGTAAGTGAGTGCGTTTCGCTTACGCATTGGGTTATGCTGAACATGTAGGTACCCCATATGTGTAGGTTGGTGTTAATGTGACATTTTCAGTACAAAACTGGAATGGGACCTTAACAGAATAATATAGGGAGGGATAAGAGTTAATTGTAAAATTCTAAGTTTATATAGCCTACAATTAGTGGCAATACAAAAAAGTTGTAAAATACAACACAACACAAAAATACAATTTTATACTTAATGGATTTTCTAGTATGAATGGCAAACATCTAAATATTTGTCAATTTATTAAGCAGAAAGGTAAACAGTTTCTTTTGCAAATTGATAATTTATTTATCAAAAGGCTGAGTGAACCCCGTTCCAGCCTCAGATGAGAATTAAAATTTCATGGCAGAGCCGGGAATCGAATTTGGACCTCCGGGGCGGCAGCCAAGAATGCTAGCCACTACACGAGATAATCTCATTTCAATCTCAATATTGTATATAACTTAGCCAATAAGTTAAGATTAGGGTACAACCAAATTTACAATTATTTTATGCTTTTAACAAAGCACTTAATTTTTATTGGTTTTTTCGCGGGGGGGGGGGGGGGGGGGGGGAGCTCCCACTGCTCCCCCCTTATATACGCCCCTGGTGATCCCCTGTGGTAAACAAGAGACAGTCAGTCTGAAAGACTGGACTTTATATCATTTTAAATGCTACAAATGCTGAAAAATGCTCGCTTCACTCGAAGCCAAAGACTCTTGACATGTTAGATGATCAAGAAACAATCACAACGCTAGAAAGTTACAAATCATGAGGGAGCTGGAGCGCGCGGTGAAAGGAGGGAGCTGGCTGGATGACGTCACGCTCGCCGTGTCGTTGCCGTCTTGTAACTCCAGAGCTCACCAGTGAACTCAGTACACATGCACCAAGCGGTACTATGACGTCACACACCTCAGTGCATTCTCGGTACATTTCGTGACGTCGCCGTAACTTAACGGCGAAGTCGACTAGATCATTTAAAATGATAAAAGGCCTCTACTCTTGGAGCCTAGTATAGCAAAGAACCGCTCGTCTGACACGGCCGGCTCGAGAGCCAATCGAGTGTTCCAAAAACACCAGGAACAAGATAATGAATTGTGTATGTGCATCGTTTATTGATGAGGATAACGAGGTTCTGACGAGGTGGTGCTGGAGAATTTGTTACAAATCTTTTGAAATTGTATTGCGATCTTCTATTTTTTCCTGCTATCTAGCTGACGTAATGCCTCATCACCCCATAGCCTACCCAGTGGAGCGAGGAATCAAATCTGGAGCCCCAACTGATTTTATTGTATGTGGTCAGCAAGATCTCTGAAGGACTACGCTTGCGGAAAATCCTATTTTTTGTTTAGTTTTCCCCTTTCTTCGCTTCCGGAATTGGTTTTTTATTTCGATTGGAATTCACTCTTTTTCCTCTTCCTCTCTTCTTCTTCGTCCTATAAAGTTATTGGGAGGCGTGGTGGTAAAGAGGAGGTGGAGGAGGCTGGGGGAAAAACGAAAACAAGTGAAGTAGGGGATGAAGAGTGGTTGCTGGCCATACTAATGACATAAACTAGGAACTCAACTCCCAATGGAATTTTCTCCTTGTTCAACTTCTAACGTCATCTGCTGGGTGAAGGAGAGAACTCTGTAAAGGGTGCAACCTCTTTAAATATGCATTGTGTCTTGAGAGTTCTGGGGGAGTTAGCTGAATTATATTAACTGTGGGGGTCACGTCAAATATAATATTAGATGATACAGCAATGAATGTTAAACCAGGTTTTACGTCAAGTTTTGAATTAGGGGGGGATTCAATTCTAGACTCAACACTATTAAACTGCTAGCAAATCTTCCAGGTCTGTGTGTTACAGTTTTTTTGTTTTGTTTTGCTTAGAGCTGAAACTTATAATCGATTAATGTTATTTATAGAATAATTGAAGGTGAAAATTCGATAAATTGCTACAAAACAATTAATCGATTGGTTGTGTAATTGAGTATTTTGTTTTGTCGATTAGTCTATTTAGCGACTTCGGTGGCGTAGTCGGTAGTATGCTGAGCTTCTATGCCCAAGATAGCGGGTTCAAACCGGCCGAAGCCGTCGGATTTTTGGTGTGTAACATCTTTCCACTCGGTATCTGGATATTTTTGTGGTACATGGTAGCTGGAAAGTTTTGTGGGGTGATTTTGGAAAAGGGACGGAAGTACATGGGACGGAAACAATGAGAGCCCGCGGTGGCAGAGATCGGTACAACGACGTACTGTAGGCCTTGTGCCTATGTGAAATGTAAATCGCATACGGTTTACTTCAAGGTTTGGAGGCCCCATTAAAGAAATTCCTACAGTAAATTATCTTCAAGTTGTCGTTCTTTGGTGTGAAAATATTAATTATATCATATTTACTGAAAACAATTACGATTTATTAAATCTTCATACTTTTGCTGTATTCTTATTTAATGTAAGCACTCGATACCTCGAGTACTATATCGCATGAACCAGCACTCCAAACAACGTAGGATTTCAGTATATTAACACCGACTACTAACAATAATTGAAACTACGTTGGTCTAAACGTATCACTGAGAGAAACACATTTAATATACCTACTGCACACCTAATTTTTAATCGCGCCTATACTTAGCAGAGCGCTCTATGGCAAAAAAGGGGCGATTTTCAATAACATCGCTGGCATAGGTTCACTAACTGGCCGGATAGAGCGCAGCTCGCATCAGGTAGGCAGTGGATTGCTCCCGCATACCGTAGTTCAACTAGTTGAAGGTAAATGTCACTACTGTAGATCCATTGGAGAACTTAGTTTTAATTAAATATATATTTTCCATTGCAAAATGCACAATATAACGCTCAATAATTGTATAACGCCTCAGTACTCAAAAAACAATGTATAAAAAATCAAGCAAAAAATACAACTCTGTTGGGATTAGAACCCCAGCCGGCCGGTTGAAGGGCCAACGCCGTGACCGACCTAATTATGTCCTCCCAAACTGAATGTTATCAATCGATTTAGATACAACGTCTTAGCCAATAATGACTTTGACTAAACTAATTCTTCACTGGAGTATATTTCAAACAAAGTTCATTTCATACAAAGTTTCTATTATTTATATCTCTAGAATATATTGCATGCAACATACTCAAATTAGTGAAATATAGGTCAGAACGAGAGATCAGCTGCCATCTTGTCTGTAACCGAGACGGCTCAGCTTTTTAAAGCCAATTCTGCACTATAATATTACAATATACACTTTAAATTTTCCATTGCAAAATGCACAATATGTTATCAATCGATTAAGTTACAACGTCTTAGTAAATAACAACTATGATTTATTACGGTCAGGATTTGGCACTGGAGTTTTACAAGTAGTTATTTCAATGACCAACAGAGTTCATAGTTAACAAGGGATCAGCGCACCCGGCACACACATAGTAGGATAACATGTCACAAGTTACACATCATATCCGACTGCTGTAAGGCTCGTATTTTTTAAGAGCGTTAAAATCCTTCAGCATGCCTTTTTTCGGAGGGTAAGTAAAGCCGGAGGTCCCATGTCATAGATTTATGGTATGTAAAATATCCTTACACTAACTAAACTTGTGAAAAGCTAAATTTCTAGATTAGATTTAGTTGAAACGCTCCATCAATGTTCCAACGTTCACCACTAGATGTCATTGACATCTGGTGTGAAAGTTGGAACTACTTGAAATTGAACGGAACTTGTAGGTCACCCCATGGGTGTCCGCATTGAAGCAGCTGCAGCCTCTGGCGAGCCGAACATGTCCTCGGACACTCCCGGCACTAAAGCCATACTTTAATAAAATAAATAAATAAATAAATAAATAGCTTGTCAATGTAATATTTGGTTAGTCGATTGTCGATTAATCGATTATTCGTTTTCAATTAATTTTAAATTATTTAATTATTCCGAACAACTACAACGAGAGTAAGCCAGCAAATAAAGCTTTAAATCTGGCAAATGTCAAAGGTAAGAATCTCAATTCCCTCTATTGATGTTTACAATTTCACCACCACCATCTCAAATCCAATGACACAGTTAAGAAACAACTCCTTCCAAGTGTTTATGAAAAAAAAAAAAAAAAATAATAATAATAATAATAATAATAATAATAATAAAAAAATCTTTGCGCCCAACTAAGGGGAGCGTTCGAACTTGTTAGCACTTTTTCTTCTTCCCTTCCCAATATCTCTTCATCCTCTCGATGTGTTCCCTTTTACGCTGTTCTGTCCATCCTGTATTTTGTCGGGTGGGCTTCTCAGAAAATTTGTGTTTGTGAACTAAAATTCTGAATTTTGTTTTCTCTTGAATGGTTTCTTCATGACAGCCAATTTTATTTATGTCTTCACTGATTTCCTTTAGACAGTTGCTTTGTTTTTTTCATTGATAAGGCTAGGTTGAGCATTATCCTTGTGAGCCTGTTGTTATCCATTTTATATAGCATAGGTGTCCGTAAAACTGTAACCACCGTTTCCTTATGGTGTCATTTTTTCTGTAACCTGTTAAATTTCATGTGATTTCTTTTTCATCCAAATTCCATTTTCACACTTTGGCCCTAAGATTTTTCTGAGAAATTGCCATTCTTGTTTTTCGATCATTTTTATTCGAGATTTTCCACCAATTATAATAGTTTCAGATGCATACAGAGCTTCTGTTTTAACGACTGTGTTATAATGTCTTAATTTTGCCTTTGTTGATATGGTTCGTTTATTGTATTTGTTCCAAGTAATTGGTAGTTCTTTCTCTGTTAGATTGTAGATTTAACCCTGATGGTTCAATAATTTCACCTAAATATTTAAAATTGGTTACTTGACCAATATTCCCATATTTGGTGATCAATGATTGATAGTTGAAACCTGATTTAGTCCCTTCCATATACTTTTGTCTTCTCAAATGGAATTTGGAGTCCTGCTTTGGCTGCTATTTCATGGAGTTTTTCTATAGAATGAATTGTTTCTTGCCTGTTGTTCGATAGGGTAGCAATGTCATCCGCAAATGCTAGGCAATCAAGATGTTTTTTTTCGGAGACAACTACCAATATTTATATCTTTAGTCTCATTTTTCCATATCCTAATCTCTTTATCCAGGACTAAATTAAATAGTAATGGAGATAACCCATCTCCTTGCCTAACCACTGTGTTGACTTCAAATGGTTCTGAAATTCCTCCTAAAAATTTTACTTTCGATGTTGTGTCAGTCAGCGAAAAGAAAAGAAATAAATATTTAGAACTTTTATTTAATCAAATTAATGTAAGGATGGTGAGTTAGCCGAGGTCGTTACGGCATGACTAATGACAGTCGCTCACATCCGGGAGGCGAGGAGGTTCGAATCCCTCCGCCGGCAACCTTGAAGATGGTCTTCTGTGGTTTCCCATCTTCCTTCCAGGCAAATGCCGGGGTTGGTCCCTAACTATAGGCCACAGCCGCTACCTTCCAACTCCTCGCCCTTCCCTTCCAACTTTCCTCCCCAACGGTACTTGTAGCTCACCCATTGGATGTCCGTCTCGAAGCAGCTACAAAACTGGCGAGCCGAACATGTCCTCGGACACTCCCGGCACTAGAAGCCATACGCTAAAAAAATAAAAAAAAATGTAAGGATATCCATTTATTTTGGTTGGTTGGTTTCTTAGTTTAGGGGCTGCGACAACGCGGTCATGCAGCCCTGTGTACTTTGGGTGTGTGTAGAATCTGTCTGATAACCGGTGTTAACTGTGATGTCTGTATTATTGTGGGTTGTCTGTTCTTAATTCAAGTAAGGACTGCATACAATAATTTCAAGTAGTTCCTACTCTTGCTACCAAATGCTACCGTCCACGACACCTAGCTTGCGGACTTGGTTACTAGATGGCATCGCAGTCAGCATTGGTGGCGAACGTCGGAACTAATACAAATTTTGGCTTCACACAAGTGTAGTTAGTGGAAGATTCTGTTTCATGACATAAATCTATGACATGGGACCACCGGCTTTACTCCCCCTCCGAAGGAAGGCATATTGAGGGATTTTTTACCGTCTTAAAAAATCCTACGACTTCGGCCGGGTTTGAACCCGAAACCACCATTTATTTTATTTTAGTAATGTTAAAGACCGAAAGAGATACCAATGGATATCGGAACATGTACAACATTGAATAGATGTTTCATAATTTGTATTGATTGCCGTAATATTTTAAGCGTTACTTGCAATACCGTATTTTGTGCATGAAAAGTCGGCACGTTTAGTTTGGATAACAGCCCTATTCCTAATGCTTGACAGCATTTTTTTAATATCTCATTGGGCGTGTCCTCTAGCTTCACTATCTGACTGTTAGGGCGTCTCCTTATCACTCCTTGGATTTTGCGATGGCTAAGAAATGATATACAATACAACCCCCTGTAATCCGTCACCTTTCGGACTGAGGGTATGGTCGGAACGCACAAGAGATCGGATCACCAGAAAGTGCTTGCCACGGTGAGTGAGTGGTTATCGTGTCAGATTACTAACCCCAAGCTTGCAGGTTTGCTCCTGGCCGTGGTAAGTGATTTTTGAAAGGCGGCAAAAATCACGATACGCATGTCATACGATGTTGGCATGTTGAAGAACCCATTTGAATTCGGTAGACCGTGTTCATAATGGCAAAATTAAACTCCAGATTTTCCGTCAAAACAAAGTTCCTCATTTCTCTACTAGAAAGAGCTGTAGTGCCAAGGAGTTTAGGTAATATCTAACCTCCTTGACTTTCATAGTGCTTCAAGGAACAACAAAATTCGACATGCAAGCTGCCCTCTGGGTGTCAAATAACAAAGCTGGCACCCGAGGCCATACGGTATCCTTCTTCTTCTTCTTCTTTTTTTGATTCGGCCATCTAAGGACCACGTCATTTCAACTGTTTATTGCTGCATCGAGCTTTAACATCCTCCCAGTACTTTTGCATTGGTTCTCGATGCTGTTGTTTCCTTTCTGCAGTCCACTTCTTGCCAGTTGGAAGCTTTGGCTTTTCTTTGAAACATCGGTGTGCTGTTAGTTTTTGTTTAAGTGTGGCACGTTCCCAAATATCGTTGCCTGTAATTCCCACTTCTTGTAAATCTTTGTCCACCTCAGTGAACCAAGCTCCCTTGGTTTTCTTTTTGAGGAAGTAGGTGAAAATTCTATTTGTCAATCGTGCTGGGTTCATTCTTGTTATATGACAGTAAAAGGCAATTCTCCGTTTCTTCATGGTATCAGTTATTTTTTCCACGTGGGTGTAAAGTTCGTGGTTGTGCCGTCTCCTATATTCCCTATTTTCTTTTACCGGATCCAAGATTTTTCTTAGAATTTTTCTTTCTTTCACTTCCAGATTCTCTGTTAGTCCCTTGCGATGCATTGCAAGGCACTCTGTAGCATACAAAGCCTCTGGACGGATGACTGTTTGGTAGTGTCTTAACTTGGCATTCTGTTGATATGGATTTCTTGTTGTAGATGGCCTTTGTTAGATTATATGCCATTTCCATTTTCCTGATTCGTGACTCGAAAGCTGCCTTCACAGAGAGATTGGGGTCTATCCACACATCCAAATATTTGAATGCTTTCGTTTGCGTATATAAAAAGTGCGGATTTACATTGAAATAAACAATCCCTGAACTCAAGATATCAGGGTTCCTTTCCTTCTTTCTTGGTAGAGCCACATCCACTATGCGTTGTCAAGCAGTTCAATTTTAGGCTTTTTCAATGTTTAGCAATTCTTCAGCGTTTTCACCATCTATATTCACTGTACGTAATTAAATGTCCTTCCGATTTATTCTCCAATCTTTTATGGTCGTAACGCCTACATTGAGTTTCTTAGCAATTTTTTGGAGTGATTCCCCTTTGTCCAGTCTTCGTAACGGTACTAAGTTTTCATTTAATGAAAGAGTAACGTGTGTACATTTCACTCCTGACACGCTGAAAAAACACACACAATGAACAGTAAGCACTGTAACGACGAGGCTGTATTTTATCCCCATTATTATTGAACATCTACTCGGGAGCTGTTTTTCGGTCAGTAGAAGATACAGAATTGGGAATCAAGGTCAATGGGGAATTAATACGCACACTTAGATATGCTTATCTGCAGAACACTGCAGTAAAACTAAGATCACACAATAACAGCTTGAGGAAGTTATGTGGAACCACATGGGGAGCTACAGCAACAACATTACGATCTTCTGCTTTAGGACTTGTCTATTCAGCTGCTGAACACTGTGCTCCGGTGTGGCTTAACAGTCCACATGAGAAGCAGATTGATCTCCAATTGAATTCAGCGATGAGGATAATATCAGGTTGCATCAGGACCACTCCTCTGTACTGGCTTTCACCTCTAAGTCTCAGTGCACCACCTGACTTACGTAGACATAACTCTCTCCTGAGGAAATATCAAAATATAATTTCCACTCCAAAGCTTCCTATTCATTGTGACATACCTACGGTAAAGATAAGTCGCTTGAAATCCCGCCGACCACCCATCCTAGCAGCGGAATCTCTACAATTAAATAATTCTCAGATTGACTACAAGTGGTCTGAGGTATGGAATAATTTATTCCATGAGAAATATGGAAACTTCATTGATCCTATCAAGAAACCAGCTGGCATGGATCTACCACGCCATACATGGAAATCACTCAACAGGGTTCTAACGGGACATGGGGTCTGCGCAGACAGCTTATACAAGTGGAATAAGGCTTCCTCACCTCAGTGCGACTGCGGATATGAAAGACAGACGAACCAACATATTGTGGAGGACTGCAGCCTTCGAGCATATGATGGGAACCTGAAAGACTTTCATGATGCAACGCAGCCTGCTCTTGATTGGATTTCAAATTTAAATATTACCTTGTAAATCTGAACATTTTATCTGTTGAATATGTGTCTCCTTACTCAAAATTTATTTTAATATTTATTGTTCTTTTAAAGGCTAATGTATATGTTTAATGTGTTCCTTAGCTTGTAATTATGTAGATGTAACATGCCATACGCTAAATAAAAAATATGTTGATGACACGGTACTTCTTGCCAGTAGTAATGAAAGTTTACAACTGTACATTGATAATCTTAATATAGTTGGAGAAGAAATAGGTCTGACGATCAACAACAAGAAAACGAAACTTATGGGTTTCAGTCGAAGAAGAGATAAAGTAATTCTGACACTGAAAGGACAGCAAATCCAAAAAGTTGATAAATTTAAGTACCGGTACCTTGGTTGTTGGTTGTCAGAGGATTCGAATCCAGACCTTGAAATTAAAACCCGTATAGGAATGGCAACATCAACTTTTAAGAAAATAAGACCTTTATTGTGCGATGATGCCTTAAATTTAAAACTAAGACAGCGCATTGTAAAATGTTTTGTTCGGTCCATTTTGCTTTATGGAGTGGAAGCCTGGACTATGAAATCATCCATCATTAAGAGGCTCAAAGTTCTGGAAATGTGGTTTCATAGAAGGATGCTGAAAGTCTCTTGGATAGATCATGTCTCTAATGACCAGGTACTGCAGAGGGCAAAATCTCAACAAGAGCTACTGACCACCATCAAATGCAGTAAAATTACATTCCTGGGTCATGTGTTACGTGGTGAAAAATATACAATACTGTATTACATCTCTTTTTAAAAGGCAAAATTGATGGGCAACGAAGAGCGGAGAGAAAAAGGACGTCTTGTTTTCGGAACCTTCAAGATTGGACTGGAACATGATCTATTGAACAGCTCTACCGCTCTGCTGAAGATAAATACTATCCACATTGATCGCCAACGTCCGGGAGACTGGACAGGGCACATAGAAGAAGAAGAAGACTTGAACGAACAAAGAAGAACACTGTCGTAAAACCAACGAACAGTTAGCACTAAAACCTTCACAGTGCAGTACGGACGACAGAAACGATACAAGAGATAACGGAGCACTAAAACGGACAATGGCGCGGCGAGTAGTGAGTCACCGCTACGAGTGGGCAAGTTCGGCTTGAGCACGGTCGGATCAACCGGAGCGACGGACCAGCCGAGGGCGGACGAGAGGGGTTATACTGTATCTTACCCCAGGGGCTCACATCTAGTGGGACGTGGGTTGTTGACCACGGGACAGCAGCTGAGTCCGGCATTGCTTCCATTTACTTGTGCCGGGCTCCTCTCCGTCTTCTTTCCTGTCGACGACTCTTGGTCAACTCTTGTTCTCTTATGATCCTGACGGTATTAGGGTATCTGAGGCCTAGGGAGTCTCTTCCTTTCCCGCCTTTATTGGCCCTTGTCTCATCTTTCCTGATACCCTCCTTCTGCGAGGGGTCAGCCTTCTTTTTCTTTTCATGTTATCTCCTTCCTTCTGCTCAAGGCCCTCAAGGAGGCAGGGTGTGTGTAGCCCCACCACTTCTGGTGCACCCTGGATAGAGCTACACCCTGAAGGGCTCACAGCTGGTGAGTTTGGGAGTTGCCGACCCCGAGGGATTCCTGATCTGCCTCCGTTTTTTCCCCTTTTTCCACTGACTTTGGGGCGGGCCCTTTCCTATCTGCCTTTCATGGCTCTCCTTTCTTCCAAGTCCCTTAATCCTCATTCTTCGAGGACTGTGGGCATTTTCTTTTCTTCCTGTGATTTATTGGCCTTATGTTTATTTGTTTACCATTTCTTCTTCTAGTTTGTAAGTTCGTAGCTAGTATTATTTATAGTTTTCATTTTAGTTAGTATTAGTTATACTTTTCATTCTCATTTCATCTTTCACTATCACCCAAATCATTAGGGTCCAATAACCTACATGTTAGCCCCCTTAAAACAACAATTATAATCATCGTCATCTACTGTATTTACTAGCGGACCTGTGCGAGAAGTGATTATAGCCTACCACCCGCCCAGGTCTACTGCCATGCGGGATCGTCGCCGTACAGTTCTGGCAGGGGCTATCATCTTACTTGTTAAAACGCTCTTTATAAACAAATATATTTCCGTTGAAATTTCAAGAGATGCAGGAATTTTCCTGTACTATAAGGTGCGTTCAAAAAGTAACGAGCCGGAGGCTGGAATGCGCAAACCGGTGACGACATCGGCTAATCGTGGCGTGTGTAACGAGGCGTGGTTCCGACCAGAGCGTGGAAGGTCGCAGCCCGTCGCTAGAAGGCACGCGTGCTCGTCACGTGACGATACAAAGCGAGCAGCAGCGTGCATCAATCGTCGATCACTGCCAGTCGCATTGCAAACAGTGACATGGAGGAGTCAAACGAAGAGCCAAGAGGTGTTGTTCGGTTTATGACAGCCGAAGGAGTAGCGGGAACGGACATTCATCGTCGAATGTCACAAGAGTACGGCGAACATTGCATGTCCCTTGCAAGGATCAAGGCGTGGCACAAGCGCTTCAGGGAAGGACGGGTGTCGTTAGTCGATGATGCCGGGTCTGGGGCACCCCCCCTGTATTACCGATGACAACATCCAGCTGGTTGATGTACTCATTACCCAGGACCGCCGAGTGACAGTGAACGCCATAGCCGCCGTGGTCGCTCCACGACAATGCACGACCTCATACGGCCAACACAGTCGCGACACTCCTGCAGAAATTCAAATGGGAGGTTCTCGGCCACCCTCCATACTGTCCAGACCTCTCTCCGTGTGATTACGCCATGTTTGGTCCCCTGAAAAGGGCTCTGCGTGGCCAACGATTCACCTCGGACGGCGACGTCCAGCTGTACGTGCGAAACTGGTTCACATCGCAGCCCAGGGAATTTTATGAGACAGCCATTCACCGCCTCGTGTCACTGTGGTACAAGTGCCTCAACAGCCAGCGCCAATACTTCTAACATACAGGTACTGGTTTCTGTAATTATGCCTCCGGCTCATTACTTTTTGAATGCACCTTATATTCCGACGATTTGGAAGATTTTGGCACAAACGTAACCTTATAACTCCCTCTGGTTTAAGAGCTTGAAATTTGTGGAACATACGCAGCGTTTTATATATACAGCAAAACCTGCCTAAGACGGACACTTTATCGAACGGACAATGGAAATAGAAAATTCACTTTAAACGGAAAATTTCCTAGTTACGGAATGCGGTGTTAAGAAAATTTTCAGGCACCCTGTGAATGTCTACCTTGTCTGCTGTAACAGTTGATTCTGTAGCTAACAGAGCATGTGCAAATAGGACTTCATTTGTTTTTCAACTTGCACGTCAAAGTGTAGGTCTACAACTAATTGCCTGTTTCCTGCTGCCCAAGCCTTTACCAATGCACCCTTTGGTTGGTTGGTTCCTTAGTTTAGGGGCTGCGACAACGTGGTCATGTAGCCCCATGTACTTTGGGTGTGTGTAGAATTTGTCTGATAACCGGTGTTAATTGCGACGGCTGTATTAGTGTATGTTATCTGTTTTAATTCAAGTAAGGATTGCAGACAATTATTTCAAGTAGTTCCTAATTTTGCTTCCAAATGCTACCGTCCACGACACCAAGCTTGTGGATTTTACTACTAGATGGCATCGCAGTCAGCACCTGGTGGCAAAAGTTGGAAATAATAGAGCGTTATCAAATCTAACCTACAAATTTGAGCTTCACACAAGCGTAGTTAGTGGAAGGGTCTTTTTCATGCCTTAAATCTATGACATGGGACCAACGGCTTTACTTCCCCTCCGAAGGAAGTCATACTGAGGGATTTTTAACGCTCTTAAAATTGCGACGACTTCGGCCGTGTTTGAACCCGCGATCTTGGCCATAGAAGCTCAGCCACCAAAGCTTCCTTCAATGAACTATCAACTAGCAAATGTATGCCTTTATGCTTGTACAGTGTTGTATTAATTCGTAGCAGAAATATGTAAGTACAACACCGATTAAGGTATGTACACCATCCTTTTTGTCAGTATCTCCATTATAAAGGGTGTTTTTAAATTCCCATTACGGACTTTGAGGGCTTGTAGTGGGAACCAAGATGGTTAAGTTTAGCATAGGAACTTGTGCCGGGAAATGTACCGTCTTCCCTGTACCCGCAGAGAAACACTAAAGCACACGTTCACAGCTCTGTCCGACTCCCGCTCCATGTCGTTTGGGTCCAATTACAGCTGGGGCTCGATGTGATGTCAACACACACACGGTACCTCCCCACCATGTTCTGGTACACACGATCACAAATCCCTGGTCCTCCAACATCCACCGCACAATAACCTCGGATTCCACAGGGGTCTCGTAAATCAAGGTTTTCATGTGATCCCACAGGTAGTATTCTAGCGGTGTCAAGTCGGGTGAATGTGCAGCCCAGGCAATCGGGCCACCACGATCTATCCACTGTTACCCAAATCTCTGGTGTAGATGATCTCGAACCGCATGTGAATAATCACTTGTTTTGACGCACATGCAGTGGCACATCGTCTAAGAACTCATGCAGTACGTCTTCAGGGAATACCAAGTACTGAACCCATGTACCATTGGCTCAAAAGGGGTCGAATCCGTGTATATTTGTGAAAGGAAGGAAAGAAATATACAGTCTTAAATGGAACATAGAAAGATTTCAAGCAAGGATGCAAACATAACTTTGCGTAAGAAGTTAGACCCAGGTGGCCGAGAAATGAGATCATGCCTGACTCATTGATAAAGAGCCAGTCACGAGTATAAATAGACTGAGTGGAAAGTTTTAGCTGCATGAGAGAGAAGCACGTTTCGGAAATCGCCCTTACTTTTCATTAAAACGGCAACAGCGCAACTGTGCCAGAAGAAGAATAATTAGATTTAACCCATTTGGAAGAATAAAAGTAAGTAAATAAATACAGCGTTGTGAATGATTTCAGAAGAGAGATTTTTGTGTGGAGAAAAAGCTTTTAATAATTGTCCAGGAAAGAAGTGCAAACGTAGCCATACGTCATAGGGGAATTACCGAGGCCCGAAGAGTGGGGAAGTAAAAATCAACAGCAACACCCACACAGCTGAAGACTAAAAATTATTTAATATCTCAGAAATGCACGATCGATTTTCATGCGCAGTGAGATCATTTTACGTTTGGAAGACGAGCTTTCTGGAGATATAATATTTATAATTTTGCGACAATTATTTCAAAAGTTGGTCACGAAAAGGACTAGGATTTTATCTCTTTTTGACTAAAGAGTATAAAACTCCTGGCAGCACCAAGCCAATCATGCAGTTTACCAGTACTCCTTGAGCGGAGATGCTACATCACATCGTGCAGTTTCCGATAGCCCAGGGGGCGTCATAGTGCTACATCACACCGAAGACAGTCTACAAGCTTTCCCTGAGGGGAAACGCTGTATCACATCGTATAGACAATATCCGACAGCCAAGAGCGTCGCAATATCGATAACCAACGAGCATCCGTAAGGAGTAGCCAAGAAGTATTATTACAGTATCGCCGTGTGGAGAATTAGGAAAATCCTAGTTACAGGATTTAGTTCCGACAGTATAAAGTTTACAGTGAAAAAGTTCAGTAATTACAGTCAAAGCAGGCTTCGAACTTAGAACCAAGGGCGATAGGTCTTAAATTAAAACGACCAAAAGGATCATAACGTATTGAAGTACCGTAACCGCGAGATAAACATTCTATCAACTTTAAAGAACCCGAGCAGGGACGGACAGAATAAGGTTCGCAAAGAATTCTCGAAGGATAGGAATTCGAGAACCGAATAAGCGGAGAGGAGAAGGAAACTCTAGACATTGTTTCAAGGAAGCAGACGAACTATTAAGAGGCACTAAGTTACGAGAAGTGCTAGTTGCTAGAAATCAATAGGTCACCGATAGATTATCTAGGGGACCGTGGACAGAACAGACTTTCGCTAGACCAACCAATAGGGTCTAGAAAGGAGCCGTTCGAGTTAATAAGAATAGCAGATCGTCAGGAACGGGATTCGAAGGAGTACTATTGCAGGGAGGAAATAGATGGTTCGAGACTTTCACATTCTGGCAAGATAGGAAGCCGACATTTACTAAATTTCACCCTTGGAGACGGGAGGTCAAGAAGTCACGTGTGGTAGGCTTAATAGCAGCCTTAGTGATTAGAATCTGTGAAGTGTAAATATATAAAATTTGTGTTAAGAAGTAATATTTTTTCAGTGTTTTTATCGTGTATTATAAACGAATACACCAGTTTATTTTAAAAATGTTATCAGTGTTAAATGTATTTGAATTAAATGTGTGTCAAGATATGTCAGTACCTGAAATGAATCTGTACAAAATGGTGTAATCACAAAAGAGTGGGCAAAAAAATGAAACATCGCAAGAGAAGGAAGGTCAGGGACCGACCTACAACATGTGAGTAAATATTTTCATTATGTTTTGTGTTGGGAAAGTGTTTGTGTACAATTCACCGGAGTTTGAGGTAGAGGGATGTTTCTAAATAACAAATAAAAGAATAAGAGCGCGGTCTGAACAAATAAAATTTGAGAAATTATAAATAATTATGTGAAAAGAATAAATCCTGTAGAGGAAATGTATGGAATAAAATGTCAGTGTATTTGACGAATGTTATAAAAGCAAGCGTACTAATAATAATAATAATATAAAGGAAATATAAATAAAGATTAAAGTGAATGATATGAAAGTAAGAGCGTTTGAGCCTTAATAAAAGTATAAAGACATGGTGTTAATGCATGTTCTTAAAATATAGCGATTATTGTCAAGGGAAAGGATTAATATAAAAATTGAGATATGGATCAATTGTTGATGTTGAATCTATCAGTTCTTTGGAAGACGCTAGGCCTTAAAATAATGTATAGCGCAATGTAGCGCATTAAAGTAAAATGTCACGTTAGGGATGCGTAGAATCTAAATGTACTTGGTAAATTACTTATGAGGGGTAGTTGATTGCGGTAATTGAGCCATGATAAAGTCCTCCAATAGTGACGTAGATCACGAGGCTATGTGTGTTATGTTGTATAATAGGGAGCAAATGTATGGTATTATGCGCGCAGGTAATATAGGCCACGGCCGACCCTAAGTCGCATTTATATAAGTCCTCTAGTATGGGAATGGTTCCCGAGGCATGTTAAGAGAGTCGAACCTAGACTCGTCTAGTTGTTGAAGCCCCTAAGTATTCGTCGTTGTATGTGAATTACTCTTACCAATCAATGATGACCCTTCATAATTAATAAATGCCAAGGTTACGAAAGTGGTTTATGAACCTAATAATGTTGTTGAAAGAATATGAAAGAAACGTCAGGTCTCCCCAGAGAACTGAAGAAAAGAAAGATTTGTTTTAAAAGCATTGAGTATAGCGGTCAAGCATGGGCAAGGCGGGAGGTTCCCCTCTCAGCCATAAATCTCGTCCAAGTGATTACGGTCCAACCCTTGTTATTGTAAGTTGTGCTAGGTCGGAAAGGAACGTCTGAGAGAAGTAGTAACACGCCGTGAGTGTTTAAAGTTGTAAATGACCCGGGGTTTGAACCGAGGTCCATGTAGATGAAAATATCGCTGCCAGTTCAGATCGTAGCTTTCTTATGTGATAATGGTCTTATAAGACAAATAAATAAATAAAAATCCCTAATGTAATGTTGTATGGATGTAGGATTCCATGAGTTCAATGAAGATAACTAGATTCCGGGACTAATCATATTTTTTGACTTTGTCAAGTAATCTTTGTAACTCTGGAGTACACAAGTATTTTCCCGATTACTGTAGTGAATTTGTGAAACTTGAGAGAGATGGTAGTATTGAGAACATTGTTGAATGCCCAAACATTTAAGTAGAGAAGTAACATGTACTTTAAATGTGATTATATATTGGTTTGATGATAAGAAATTCATAAAATAGTTATTGAGGTGTATGAAAGAAAGACACCGTTATTCTGGGAAGATATCGAGCCATTGGAGCTCGTGATTATGTTGAACGTTAAGATAGATACTTTATGGAAGTGAAAATAATTATGAATTGTTGGTTTGAAGGAAACCATGTATTTTAATACAATATTTGTTTGATTTTTACATATTCCTTGTTCACTTTGAACAAGTAGAAGGATTGGGTCAATAGCTTATTTGTTTGTAGCGCCATAATTTTGGTTAATTAAATGTTTTGAAATAGGAGTTGATTTTGTTGTTATTTTTGGAAGTGTATCCTCTATTTAATCCAAAATGTGTAAGTCACAGAGTGGGAGAACGTACCAAAACCCCGAAAATCCCGATTTGAGCATTGCTGGCATACTGTGATTTGCATATTTCTTGCTGGAAGGGCACAGGGGGGCATAGAAGTACTGTGCTTGGATTAATAAGCAGAGGAACACTTAAGACGGTCATTTCATGTAAAAGTAAAGTAATGATAGGAATAGCTACAACATATAATGTTAACTGACCGCATGGGTCCCTGGAAACTCACACCGAGCAGCCCTGAATTAAAAACCCCCCAGCAAATCATAGATTTTGGCGCCCAGTACGCAGGGATGAGTTTTCCTAGGGAAAATCAGAGTTTTCTCGAAAATCAAAATTTTCATTTTTTTTTTGGAAAAAATGGTTTTTCGAAATTTTGAATTTTAAATACTTCCATAAAGGTTTATGAGATTGGATAAAGATATCAAAAGGGTACGTTGTAGTAAACACCCGTACCAAAGTAAATTTTTGAAGAAATTGGGACACAATGGTTCAGATTACCATCTCTCAAGCATGTACCAGCGATGTGGCATGAGTAGCCCACTGTATTCTAATAAGATGGCATTGAGTGAGGAATTGCAGAGGCTTGCGGACGTCTTAAAGGCGAATATGCAAGCGGATAATAGGGAAGAGAGGCAGGAGTTTTTGGAGGCTATGAAAGCCGATAGTAATGAAAAGTTGGAGGCTATAAAAGCCGATAGGAAGGAAAAGTTGGAGGCTATAAACAATACATTTGAAACGATAGACAATACATTGGGCCTTCAACAGGATGAAAATAACAAAAAGTTAGAATCCATAAATCAAAAGTTAGGATCTATCGAGGCCGACTGTATAACAATGAACAATGAACAATGAACTGAAGGCTGAGATAGAAAAGATAAAAACAGAAAATGGGGATAACATTAAAGAACAGTTGAAAGTGATAAAAGATGAGACGTTAGAGTCTATGAAAGCCGACAGTAAAGCAAACAATGAGGCACTGAAGGCTGAAATAGAAAGGACAATGAATACCAAATTTCAAGGTTTTGACGAGAGGTTGGAGAGTAAGTTAGATGAGTCAAAAAGGGAATGCCAAGAAAATTTTGAAATTTTGAATGGAAAGTTGAGTTCCATGGAAACTAAATTAAGTAACATGGAAAAAACGTGTAAAGAGAATGTAGACGGATGTAAAGATGAACTTGTTACCCAGATCCAAGGTGTGCAGAAAGAATTAGAAGCTCAGATAAAATTTAACAGCGATATCTGTGAAACATCCCGGGATGAGATAAAAGAAAGTGTAAAGGAGTTAGGAAACCGATTTGAAAGAGTTGAGGAAAAAGTAGGAAACCTCGAGGGAAAGGTCGATAAAATTCAGGCCAAAGTGGATGATATGGAAAGTCAGAATCACAAAGATGTACAAGGTATGAAAGAGCAGATTAATCATTTTACCGGGCAGGTAGATGAGAACTTGAAGAGGCACGAGGAGGGAATAAATCAAAAATTAGGTATATACGAAGAGAATCTTCAGAGAGAAAGAAAACAACGAAATGAAGAAAACAAGGAAAGTACCCATAAGATAGATGAAATAAGTCAGGGTATTAATGATGTTAAGGAAACCATAGGAACATTAAAGGTACAAGTAGGAACAACCAATACTGATGTATACCAGGTCCAAAATGAATTAACGAGATTATATAAGAGTCAAGGGAAAACTGAGGAAAAGCTTGAAGGAATTAAAGTAGATATGATTAAAGGACAAAAAGAAATGGAGAAGAAAATAAAGGAGATAGAGAAGACCTAGATACCATTGGTGACGTTAAGCCAGAAATTATAACAGAACAGGTCATGGTCATCAAGAAAGAGGTAGAAGAACACTTAAATGAAATCAGGGATAGCTTCAGGGACGAGAAAATCCAACTCAAACGAGAACTGGAAACCAGTAAGAAAAATCAGGAAAGAATTCAAAATGAATTAGGATCCCGGTTGGAGAGGACTGAACATAAGAACAGTCAAATGGAAATTCAACTCATGGCTAATGAAGAAAGTGCCCGAAGAGAAAGGAAGTTAGAATTTGAGAGTCAGGATGAGTTTCCAAAGACAGGATGGGTAGATCCCCGTGAACAAGGCACAGATCAAGAGAGGGACTTAGGAGGGGAGAGCCCTTATAAGAACCCAGGATACCCAATGGCGATGTCAACCCCGTACATGAATCAGACAAATAGTCAGGTAATAAATATCATCAAGTCGAATGAGGACAGACCGGTGAAGTTTACGGGTAACAATATGTCTATTACTCCTAAATACTGGTTAAAGGAAGTCGCAGAGTACTTGAACGAAATGAAAGTTCCTCAGGATCGGAGACTGAGAGCAATTGAGAAGCTGTTGGCAGGTGATTGTCTCACCTGGTTCAGAAGCTTCAGGTACACCTTTGACACGGTGGAAGGCTTTAGAGAAGCGTTTCTGAAACGATATTGGGCAGCAGATGTTCAAGAGAATTTGAGGCTAGATCTGTACTCTAGGAAGTATAGCACAAATGCCCCAACTAAGTACTCAGAATTTTTCACCGCTCAGCTGTGTAAATTCCGGGAACTCGACATTGCTCCTGCTGAGAACGACTTGTGTGCCGCCATTGCAAGACAACTTCCATATGAGATCCAGAGGCTGTTAATCTCGTCTAAAGCCAGAAGTGCTGTGGAAGTGGAGAGCGTATTACGTCAATTTGATATGACGACTTCACACGTTACTCCCAGGCATCAAAGACAGACTGAACAGGTACATATGGCCAGCCGTCAAGAAAACAAAGAGAAACCACCGACCAGAAATCAGTCAACTAGTACTGATACTCAGGGACTGGGTCGAGAGTATGGACACCAAGAACCTAGGGGAATACAGCCATACTATAGAGGAGGATATCGAGGAAGAAATCCTAGGAATACGGGTTATAGGCAACAAGAGAACCGACCCTATAACAATAACAATCAGAGGCAAGATAACCGAAAGAGATGGGAAAATTATCCCAGAAGGAACGTAAGGCCAGAGGATAGGGACGATGAATATCGGGCCGAAATAGAAGAAAGATATCAGGAAAGTCTTCGTTACATGAATGAACGATCAGACGAACCTGAAAGGCAAAAAGTCCGTTGGAGTGAGGTAATAAAGAACCGAAAATCACCCGACCGACTAGACGGAGCTCAAAGCTTGGAGCTACAAGCTCACTTGAAGAATGAGGGGAAAGGAAGCCCTCAGGATAAAAAGAACTTCAAATTTAAATCATCAAAAGTGGAAACATACCAGGAGCTGGGAGGAGGTAGAAATTGTAAATTGGATAGCAAGACCAGATGAGCTGATTAACGAGGATGTGGAAGGAATACCACATATTAGAAGAGAACTACCTATCATCATGCTAAGGATAGAAGGATTACTGGTCAGGGCATTAATTGATACCGGATCCACAATAAGTTTAATTACGCAAACCCTTCTAAATGAATTGGAAACAGGAGGCCGTGTATTGAAAATTCCCACATCAAGTGTAAAGATTACGGGGATTATTCCTGAAAAATCTTTAACATGTAAATTTCAGGTATACATTGATCTGATCATGGGTAACGCTGAAATTTCGCAATGCTTTTTGCTGGTAAATCAATTGCCATATAATGTCATATTAGGTATTGATTTTATCCGTGAGAACAAGGTCATCATAGACTTAGCGCAAAATTGCATTCGGATTCAAAGAGAGGATGTGGATGAACAAAACATTAACCTACAGGAACAGGATGTGAAAATAGGAAAACAGGTATGGCATGTGGAAGAAGTAACGGAAGAAGGTTGTAAGGACATAGAAAAGATATTTGAAGTCCTAAATATAGAACTTGAAGATAGTTCGGAAACTGAGTTCGAAACCAACCTGTCAGGAAAAATAGAGGAAGCTAAAGTGAACCACGAAAATAAGGAACAATTAAAGGAATTACTATTAAATTTTAGGGACGTATTTGATTCCAAGCCAGGGAAGATTGAAAATTTTAAATACGCGTTCCAAGTCAATGATTGGGCACCGTTCAGACAAAAACCATACCCGGTTGCGGAAAAACATTACCCACAAACGAAAACACTGCAGGAGATGATGAATGCAGGTGTGATAGAAAAGATGGCGTCACCATATGTTAGTCCATTAGTAATTGTGAGTAAACCGGATGGCTCAGTAAGGGTGTGTTTAGATGCCAGGAATTTAAATGCAAAAATCATACCAGAAAATGATTCGGCACCACCCATAAAAGAAATACTGAGGAAATTCAAAGGCAAGAAGATTTTCACAAATATTGACATGACTTCTTCGTATCATCATCTCGAACTGGAAGAGAAAACCAGTCTCTTAACTGGATTTCAGTTCGACCAACAAACATATTGCTTCAGGAGATGTCCGTTTGGATTGAAGACCGCGGGATCTGCCTTAATCAGAGCGCTTGATCGAAACCTGTCAGAGGAAGTGAAAGATTGCACTATCCGTTATGTGGATGACATTTTGCTTACCTCAGAAAACATTGAGGAACATTTGGAAAAGTTAAAGAAATTATTGGAAGATTTAAGAAAGGCTAACTTTAAGATTAATTTGAAGAAATGAAATTTTTGCCAGAGACAAGTAACATTTTTGGGGCATGTGATTGATAAGGATGGTGTTAAACCAAATCCATGCAAATTAGAATCGATAAGAGATTTTCCAAGGCCTTTGAAGGTGAAAAACGTTCGCCAGTTTTTGGGATTGATTGGATTTTTCTCAGGACATTGTCCGTCATACACCAGAACTGTTGCACCACTACAGGACCTTCTGAAGAAGGGAGGCAAGTGGAAATGGACGGAGGAAACAGAAAGAGCATTTATAGAGGCCAAGGAAATGCTCTTAAACTATGTGAAGCTAGGATATCCTGATTTTAATCAGAGATTTATTATTCAAACAGATGCATCCCAGATTGGAATAGGGGCAATGCTATATCAGGAAAACCTGGAAAATCCTGATAAGAAAAATTATCTAGCTTTCACAAGTCGGAGACTGAAACCACACGAGAAAAATTATACAATCAGCGAAACCGAGCTGTTAGCGATATTGCACGCGTTGCAATTTTGGCGAAAGATCGTATATGGGTTTCAAGTCACATTAAGGACGGATCATAAAGCCTTAACCTTTTTGATGAAGACTGATTTATCCAGTCAAAGGTTGATGCGTTGGGCTTTATACATTCAACAGTTTGATGTAAATATAGAGTATTTCCCAGGAAAAGAAAATGTAGTTCCAGATTATTTAAGTAGACAGCCAGAGTCCACAGAAGAGGAAGTAATGGCTATTGATTTGGAAGACAGGGATCAGCGTACTCTGAATGTGTTAAGAAGCATTGGTCAACGACAACGTGAAGATCCATGGATGGACATGCTCATATCTTTCCTTGAAGGAAGTTTGATAAGGGGAACACCGGCGTACATGGAAGCTAGTAAGATAGCTCAAGATTACACATTTTATAATGGATTGTTATATAAGTTTGTGGACTCTGATCATACACGATTAAGGATCGTTGTACCTGCGATTTTGCAGAGAAAAATGGTATGGTTAGCCCATAGATCGTTCGGACATATGGGAGTCGACAAAACAGTCTCGATGCTGAAAGAAGCATTTGTATGGCCGAGACTGAGAGAGACTGTAAGGGATACGCTAAAGACATGTGATCTATGTCAAAGGATTAAACCAAATGCATTTTTGATGAGACAAAAGCCTATACCATTGTTGCCCGAGAGGACAGGTCAAATCATTTCTATTGATAATTTCGGACCTTTGCCAAAGGCTAGGCAAGGAAATCGACACATAATGGTGGCTATGGATGTCTTCACAAAAATGGTTGTCCTTGCTCCCATACAGAAGACTAGTACCAAACAGGTGTTAAAACGACTCAAAGAAAAAGTGATACCGATTCTGGGAAAACCCGAGAATTTGTTGTCGGATCACGGTAGTTGTTTTACAAGTGTAGAGTTCAGACAGGAATTAGAAAGACTTGGAATACGTCAGATTTTGTCAAGTATTCGCCATCCTGAGGCAAATCCTGTGGAAAGAGTGATGAGGGAGACGGCAAAGTATTGTAGAATATACTGTGCCGAAGAAAATTGGAAATGGATAGATATCCTGGATATTATCGAATTTTGTATAAACAATACAATCCATGAATCTACGGGAGAGATACCAATAACGTTACATCGGAATGAGCAACCAGAGAGACCTTGGAGTCTGGTAATTCCTAGGCCAGCAGACGCTCAGCCTGGCAGAGATGTACGTATTAGAAGAGCCTTTGAGCATCTATAAGCTCAAGCTGATAGGAGGCAAAGAATAAATAGGCACAAGAGGTATCATCGGCCACTATTAGCAGGGGAAATGGTGTCAGTAAAAATACCAGCCATTTCGGATCCAGGGAACCGTGTGTACAAGAAGTTCCAGAAAATGTACCACGGACCATGTCAAATAATAAGAGATTTGAGAAATAATGCTTATAGAATTCGGCACTGTGAAACGAATCACGAAGTGACCATGAACTCCGCGAATTTAAAAGTATATTACCCTCCCGAAGACTTCGATGAAGCCAATGAACAAGCCCTGGTCATGGAACAAATTAGAGATGATGAATTCACTTTTGACAAAAACGAGAGTAGAAAAAGAAAACAGAGCCCAACAATTCGAGTGCGAATGCGAATTGGAGCAACTGTATTGGGAGATAAGAGAAATAATTGATTTTGTTGAAGAAGAAAATTTCAATTTAAGAAAGGAGAATGATGAAATAAAGAAACGGGTAGGGATAGACCACACCCGTAAAGAAGAATGAGGTTCTGGAAACTTGTAGTCCAGACAAATAAAAAAGGAAAGAAAGGGTAGGGACAGAGCGTACACAACCTAAACAATTACCGGATATGACTTAAAAGGAGGAAAAACAAAATAACTTGGGATTTTAAAGGAATAAAGATGAGAAGGTACGGATAAACGTTATGATGGCTTCGACAATTAAAGAAAAATAAGATTTTATGAATAATTGAAATAAATTTCCTCAAAATTTTTCTAAAATTTATATACCTAAGGACGGGGAGAGATGAACCCATGTACCATTGGCTCAAAAGGGGTCGAATCCGTGTATATTTGTGAAAGGAAGGAAATAAATATACAGTCTTAAATGGAACATAGAAAGATTTCAAGCAAGGATGCTAACATAACGTTGCGTAAGAAGTTAGACCCAGGTGGCCGAGAAATGAGATCATGCCTGACTCATTGATAAAGAGCCAGTCACGAGTATAAATAGACTAAGTGGAAAGTTTCAGCTGTATGAGAGAGAAGCACGTTTCGGAAATCGCCCTTACTTTGCATTAAAACGGCAACAGCGCAACTGTGCCAGAAGAAGAATAATTAGATTTAACCCATTTGGAAGAATAAAAGTAAGTAAATAAATACAGCGTTGTGAATGATTTCCGAAGAGAGATTTTTGTGTGGAGAAAAAGCTCTTAATAATTGTCCAGGAAAGAAGTGCAAACGTAGCCATACGTCATAGGGGAATTACCGAGGCCCGAAGAGTGGGGAAGTAAAAATCAACAGCAACACCCACACAGCTGAAGACTAAAAATTATTTAATATCTCAGAAATGCACGATCGATTTTCATGCGCAGTGAGATCATTTTACGTTTGGAAGACGAGCTTTCTGGAGATATAATTTTTATAATTGTGCGAAAATTATTCCAAAAGTTGGTCACGAAAAGGACTAGGATTTTATCTTTTTTTGACTAAAGAGTATAAAACTCCTGGCAGCACCAAGCCAATCATGCAGTTTACCAGTACTCCTTGAGGGGAGATGCTACATCACATCGTGCAGTTTCCGATAGCCCAGGGGGCGTCATAGTGCTACATCACACCGAAGACAGTCTACAAGCTTTCCCTGAGGGGAAACGCTGTATCACATCGTATAGACAATATCCGACAGCCAAGAGCGTCGCAGTATCGATAACCAACGAGCATCCGTAAGGAGTAGCCAAGAAGTATTATTACAGTATCGCCGTGTGGAGAATTAGGAAAATCCTAGTTACAGGATTTAGTTCCGACAGTATAAAGTTTACAGTGAAAAAGTTCAGTAATTACAGTCAAAGAAGGCTGCGAACTTAGAACCAAGGGCGATAGGTCTTAAATTAAAACGACCAAAAGGATCATAACGTATTGAAGTACCGTAACAGCGAGATAAACATTCTATCAACTTTAAAGAACCCGAGCAGGGACGGACAGAATAAGGTTCGCAAAGTATTCTGGAAGGATAGGAATTCGAGAACCGAATAAGCGGAGAGGAGAAGGAAACTCTAGACATTGTTTCAAGGAAGCAGACGAACTATTAAAAGGCACTAAGTTACGAGAAGTGCTAGTTGCTAGAAATCAATAGGTCACCGATAGATTATCTAGGGGACCGTGGACAGAACAGACTTTCGCTAGACCAACCAATAGGGTCTAGAAAGGAGCCGTTCGAGTTAATAAGAATAGCAGATCGTCAGGAACGGGATTCGAAGGAGTACTATTGCAGGGAGGAAATAGATGGTTCGAGACTATCACATTCTGGCAAGATAGGAAGCCGACATTTACTAAATTTCACCCTTGGAGACGGGAGGTCAAGAAGTCACGTGTGATAGGCTTAATAGCAGCCTTAGTGGTTAGAATCTGTGAAGTGTAAATATATAAAATTTGTGTTAAGAAGTAATATTTTTTCAGTGTTTTTATCGTGTATTATAAACGAATACACCAGTGTATTTTAAAAATGTTATCAGTGTTAAATGTATTTGAATTAAATGTGTGTCAAGATATGTCAGTACCTGAAATGAATCTGTACAAAATGGTGTAATCACAAAATAGTGGGCAAAAAAATGAAACATCGCAAGAGAAGGAAGGTCAGGGACCGACCTACAACATGTGAGTAAATATTTTCATTATGTTTTGTGTTGGGAAAGTATTTGTGTACAATCCACCGGAGTTTGAGGTAGAGGGATGTTTCTAAATAACAAATAAAAGAATAAGAGCGCGGTCTGAACAAATAAAATTTGAGAAATTATAAATAATTATGTGAAAAGAATAAATCCTGTAGAGGAAATGTATGGAATAAAATATCAGTGTATTTCACGAATGTTATAAAAGCAAGCGTACTAATAATAATAATAATATAAAGGAAATATAAATAAAGATTAAATTGAATGATATGAAAGTAAGAGCGTTTGAGCCTTAATTAAAGTATAAAGACATGGTGTTAATGCATGTTCTTAAAATATAGCGATTATTGTCAAGGGAAAGGATTAATATAAAAATTGAGATATGGAACAATTGTTGATGTTGAATCTATCAGTTCTTTGGAAGACGCTAGGCCTTAAAATAATGTATAGCGCAATGTAGCGCATTAAAGTAAAATGTCACGCTAGGGATGCGTAGAATCTAAATGTACTTGGTAAATTACTTATGAGGGGTAGTTGATTGCGGTAATTGAGCCATGATAAAGTCCTCCAATAGTGACGTAGATCACGAGGCTATATGTGTTATGTTGTATAATAGGGAGCAAATGTATGGTACTATGAGCGCAGGTAATATAGGCCACGGCCGACCCTAAGTCGCATTTATATAAGTCCTCTAGTATGGGAATGGTTCCCGAGGCATGTTAAGAGAGTCGAACCTAGACTCGTGTAGTTGTTGAAGCCCCTAAGTATTCGTCGTTGTATGTGAATTACTCTTACCAATCAATGATGACCCTTCATAATTAATAAATGCCAAGGTTACGAAAGTGGTTTATGAACCTAATAATGTTGTTGAAAGAATATGAAAGAAACGCCAGGTCTCCCCAGAGAACTGAAGAAAAGAAAGATTTGTTTTAAAAGCATTGAGTATAGCGGCCAAGCATGGGCAAGGCGGGAGGTTCCCCTCTCAGCCATAAATCTCGCCCAAGTGATTACGGTCCAACCCTTGTTATTGTAAGTTGTGCTAGGTCGGAAAGGAACGTCTGAGAGAAGTAGTAACACGCCGTGAGTGTTTAAAGTTGTAAATGACCCGGGGTTTGAACCGAGGTCCATGTAGATGAAAATATCGCTGCCAGTTCAGATCGTAGCTTTCTTATGTGATAATGGTCTTATAAGACAAATAAATAAATAAAAATCTCTAATGTAATGTTGTATGGATGTAGGATTCCATGAGTTCAATGAAGATAACTAGATTCTGGGAGTAATCATAGTTTTTGACTTTGTCAAGTAATCTTTGTAACTCTGGAGTACACAAGTATTTTCCCGATCACTGTAGTGAATTTGTGAAACTTGAGAGAGATGGTAGTATTGAGAACATTGTTGAATGGCCAAACATTTAAGTAGAGAAGTAACATGTACTTTAAATGTGATTATATATTGGTTTGATGATAAGAAATTCATAAAATAGTTATTGAGGTGTATGAAAGAAAGACACCGTTATTCTGGGAAGATATCGAGCCACTGGAGCTCGTGATTATGTTGAACGTTAAGATAGATACTTTATGGAAGTGAAAATAATTATGAATTGTTGGTTTGAAGGAAAGCATGTATTTTAATACAATATTTGTTTGATTTTTACATATTCCTTGTTCACTTTGAACAAGTAGAAGGATTGGGTCAATAGTTTATTTGTTTGTAGCGCCATAATTTTGGTTAATTAAATGTTTTGAAATAGGAGTTGCTTTTGTTGTTATTTTTGGAAGTGTATCCTCTATTTAATCCAAAATGTGTAAGTCACAGAGTGGGAGAACGTACCAAAACCCCGAAAGTCCCGATTTGAGCATTGCTGGCATACTGTGATTTGCATATTTCTTGCTGGAAGGGCACAGTACGCGGGCGGCTTCGGTGATGTAGCAGGCTGAGCTTCTATACCCAAGGTCGCGGGTTCAAACCTGGCTGAAGTCGTCGGATTTTAAGAGCGTTAAGAATCCCTCAGTATGCCTTCCTTCGGTGGGGAAGTAAAGCCGGCGGGCAAATATCATAGATTTTTGGCATGAAAAAGTACTACACTTGTGTGAAACCACAATTTGTAGGTTAGGTTTGATTATTGCTCTTAAATCCCAACGTTCGTCATCAGGCGCTGGTTGCGATGGCATCTAGTAGTAGCCAAATTTGCAGCTAGATGTCGTTGACGTTAGCATTTGGTAGAAAATGTAGGAACTACTTGAAATTGATCGTCTTCAGTCCTTACCTTAATTACAGATAACACACACTAATACAGTCATGACAATTAACACCGGTTATCGGACAGATTCTTCACACACACAAAAGGGGGCGAGGTGGCGCAATGATCAAGCTGTTGGCCTCTCACCAAGGTGGAACAGGTTCGATTCCCGGTCAATGCATTTGAGATTTTCGAAGTGAAATGCCATGTCCTGTGGTTCGGACTCCACGTAAAACGGAGGTCCCGTGGCTGATGATCGCATGATTAACGATCACGTAAAACTAAAAGCTTCCTTCCTTTCCTTCAAACACACAAAGTACACGGGACTACATGACCGCGTAAACTAAACTAAAGAACCAACCAATCGAGTACGCGGCACCCGTAATATTTCGTGGAAGAAGGTAGGGGATATGAGACATCAGGTGATCGTTCAGTGACGTACGTACTCTTGTCAATAGCGCCGAAAATGCGAGAGCTGTGGTAGTTTTTTGCGGGTAGCGGGAAGATGGTATGTTTCCGGACACAAATTCCTATACTAACCGTCTAGGTGCCCACTGCAAGCCCTCAAAGTTTGGTTGGTTGGTTCCTCAGTTTAGGGGCTCCGACAACGCGGTCATGTAGCTCCATGTACTGTGGGTGTGTGTAGAATCTGTCTGATAACCGGTGCTAATTTTGATGGCTGTATTAGTGTGTGTTATCTCTAATTCAGGTAACAATTGCAGACTTTCGATTTTCAAGTAGTTCCAACTTTTGCGACCAAACGCCACCGTCAACGACCAACGAGTTCTAAAGTTGGACTAGATGCGACCGCAGTCGGCTCCTGGCGACGAATGTTGGAACATAAGAGCGTTAGTCAAATATAACTTATAGTTTAGCTTCACACAAGTGTAACTAGTGGAAGGTTCTTGATCATGCCATAAATCTATGACATGGGATCGCTGGCTTTACTTCCCCTCCGAAGGAAGGCATACTAAAGGATTCTAACGCTCATAAATAATCCGAAGAATTCGGCCGGGTTTGAACCCGCGAACTTGGGCATAGAAGCATGCTACCAAACGCCACCGTCAACGACCAACTAGTTATGAATTTGGTTACTAGATGCCACCACAGTCGGCTCCTGGCGACGAACGTTGGAACCTAAGAGCGTTAGTTAAATCTAACCTATAATTTAGCTTCACACAAGTGTAACTTGTGGAAGGTTTTTAACATGCCATAAATCTATGACATGAGACCGCCGGCTTTACTTCCCCTTTTGAAGGAAGGCATACTGAGGGATTTTTAACGCTCTTAAAAATCCGACGACCTTGGCCGGGTTTGAAAACGACCTTGTGCTTAGAAGCTTAGCATGCTACCAACTACGCCACCGCCCTCAAAGTTTGTAATGGGAATTTAGAAATACCCTGTATGATGATGTTGACAACGTTGTAAAGGCTGGATAGTTTTCTTCAGAGTCAATAACTTGATTTTCTAGTGGTTAATGTTCCGAATACAACTGTAGAAGGGCAGGTGTGTGAGTGATATGATGCGATGATGATATTATACTCGAGATAGGGGACAGTCTTTGTGGATTAGAGGGTACACATTAGCAAGATGAATGGGGATACTACGGTTATCAGCAGGGAGCCCAGTGGACTGAGGTCTGCTGCACTTAATCTGATTACTCAACCCATTGTGCCTCCCGTGGAGTGCATTAGTAAATTGTGTGTAGGCTATGTATGGGAACACTCGCAGAGAGATAGAGAGAGAGGTAGAGTAATGCAAACGAAACAGTGATATCCCTAATTAACACTAACATCTTCTACACAAATGCTTCAAGTTGACATTGTTGTACTCTCCCGGGACTCGAATCTAAGTCCGCTAGGTTATTAATACAGAGGTCTCCAGGATTGCTTGAATCCAAGTTAGGTCCATATTGATTAAATTATTTAACACATAAAACCTGTGACAAAATTCGGCGAATAGTCCTATACTATCAACATAGAAGAACAATACACGACAGAGACCCTATTGTCCTTCAAAATAGTCCCCTCCCGTAACTATGCAATGCTGAATCGGCGATACATGTCCTGGAAACTTTGCAAGGCGGCGTTCTTTGGGATGGTGTTCAAAAGGCTCGTCACCTGACTGAAAAGTACGGTGAATGTGTCTATATTACGAACGGATTGTTGGCTTACCTGAAACAGCAGTTACTGTCCTTCGAAGTAATCCCCGTGTATGGTTATGCACTTCTGAGAATGTCTGTACAAGTCCTGGAAGCTCTTTAGGGATAGTCTTCAGTCGAGTCGTCACATTACGTTGGATGTCCGAAATGTTCGAAAACCTCTGGCCCTTCAGGACTTTTCGGTGACCCTGGACCTCGCCACTCCATACTTTGACGTTTAACTTCGGATTCGTACCTCATACACCAGGTCTCGTCGCCCGTGACGATGGTTTTCAGATAAGCCATTTCATTCACCCTTCTCACTGCCACCCGCCAAAACGATGTGCATGGTAGGTTGCATAAATTCAACCTTCTCACTGCAACCCGCCAAACAGGTTTGCGTGGTAGGTTGCATAGATTCACCCTTCTAAACACGCACTGTGTCAAACAGGTCTTACACTTAGCGTTGTGTGTCGCCAATGTTGCCAGGTCGACCGTTCTGACTTTATTCACCGAACGCAACGTGATGAGCCTTTTGAACACCATCCCAAACGACGCCTTCTTACAAAGTTTCCAGGACATGTATCGCCGATCTCAGCATTGCATAGATACGGGAGGGGACTATTTCGAAGGACAGTAGGGTCACTGTCGTGCATTGTTCATATATGTTGATAGTATAGGACTATTCATCGAAGCTTTATTGTCACAGGTTGTATACAACTACTACTTATTTCCACACAATCAATACTTTATATTCGTGAATACAGTTACATCAATAACATAGGTACATGTTTCGTGATCATTGTGTGTCCCTTTTTCAGCCTTAATTGTTGTAGTTCCATATGCACATGGTCAATAACATTGATTCAAGATAAAACACTTCAAAACATGAACATCACATACCAATCATGCTCACATACGAATATTAAACAAGTGGTTCCTTGAGAACTAAATAGCCTATTCTCATGAAACTCGGTAAGGTCATAGTACTTTTTCGTGACCCAAATCCAACATGGCAGCTATGCGAAATATTTCACCTGTAATCTATACCTCCGAAACTGTTACTACAGTGAAAAAGGGCCTTACTGGAAGTTCACTTATATGACTTTCAGAAACCTGTTTAGTACTGTACAATACGAACATGGTGGCCAAGCAAAGTGGAAACATTTAAATAGACGTTTCTCGTGATTTTACCATCCAAGTGGAACTTCGTACAGCAAGTGTTTATACACATTGTTGTGAGTGTGTATTTGTCTGCACGTGTGATTTTCTGATACGGGTATGACCAAGGGAGTTGTATTGTATAAATGGATTTTGAGTGTTCTGTATGATCGTGATGTTTAGCTTTGTTCTTGAAATGGGTGGGTGTTGTTGATGATGTTTTGGGTTAAAATATATAAAAAAAAAGGTTAGGTCTTATTCATATTATGTTGTTAAAAGAAAAAGAAAAAGGTAAAGCCGAGTATATAAGTTGGGTTTGCGTTAGGATATCTTAGTTCGCCTTACGATCCTAACTTGTTGTCAAGGTTATTGGTCTTGACTAGGTGACATAAGGCGTTCATGTATATGTGGTAAGTATTTACGAACAGTCCTTTGTGTTTCCATGTGGTGACTTGTTCATCTTTTGTGGCTGGTTGATGTTCGAAATGTAAGTACTTGCCGAATTTTGTTATGTGGTGACGGGTATTCATGCTACACCAGGGAATAATGCGGTGAGTATGACATGATGAATTACGGAATTTATTTAAGGGTTTTAATGTTTTGTGTGTAGATAATTTAACGGACTCTATTTATATTCAGGCAATTTTGGGGAAGATTTGTGGGTGGTAACTTGTTATTATTTTATTGAGTGTGTCGTGAAGTTATGTGATTTGGATGGATGATTATGGATGTTGTGTGTTGTTGGTCTGCTCATGTGTGCTTGCTATGCTATATTTTCTTTGGTGTCGGGTAAACTTCTGCTTTTCTTGGATTTTCTTTGGGTTTGTCTTCGTTTGTAATTTTTGGGGTGGTATTTTTGGTTAAAGTTTTCTTCAGTGTGGGTAATAGATGGACTGTGGGGGACTAATGCCGACTTCCAATATTTCCCAGTTTTTTTTGAGACAAAGGAGCTCAAATTTCATTTAAGTGGTAACTTCTTTCTGTTATTTTCTGTACGCTTTGGATATTTATTGTAATACTTATTATTTGTTTGGTAGTAACAACTTCTATAAGATAGTCATGTGGTCTGAAATTTGTCAAACTTAATTTTTATTTGTAAAAGATATGGAAATTATCAATTAGGAGACGATTTTGTTATGTAATCATGCCTAGTTTTTTTGGGAAACTTTGGTTAATGCTGTTTGTATGTATTCTTTCATCTCTGTGTTGTTTGCAATACTATTACACGGTACTGCCTTAAGTGAACTTGCTTTCAGCTTATTGTGGGATAGGGTGCTTCTACAGAAGAAGAAGTTTCGATGTACATGTGAAGTTATCCAGGGCCCGAATAACTGAACTATCATCGTGGGATCAGTTCGGAAGGAATATTTCTTCTCATTTGCAAGAAGTCTACTGCGATCTAGTTGATTGTATTTATTTTGGAATCTCTATTATTGTAAAGAATCATTGTAAGAATTATGCATATGTATGATGTCGACTAATATAGTTTCTGACGTGTTGTAAAATCTTGGAATGACAAGTGGGAGTGACGAAAGGTGTTGGCATGTGAATGAACTTATATTCTTTGGAGTGTGCATATTCTGGAAAGTTGAAATATTGTGCAAAGAGAAAAGAAACTTGAGGGTATGGTAATTTACATGTTGTATGTTTACATGATGTTCTTGCTGTATACGTTATCGCGGTTTTGTAAACCGGCGTTAACGCTTGTAGACGAGGAGATTTGAGCAGATATTTCGTCTCATTTTACCCTAACAGCTTCTTGGCCCATGTGTAAGTAATTGCTGCCTGCTTTGACATCTTCAGTTTTCTGTTTTCCTGTTAGAGAGCTGCACCGTAAGGTAAGATCTTGTGTTCGTCTTTTCGACTGTATGTTATTGGTGTCCTGGTCCAGAGAGCGAACGCCAAGACGATCATCGTTTGTTTAGTTGCTATTTGATAGTCAAGTATGAGGGATGCTTGGAACTTGTAATATAAAGGTTTGCATTGGATCTCCATGGAAAGGTTCCGTTGAAGAGTTTGGCTGCGAGTCCCGTTTAGGAATCCAAGTGGCCTGGGAAGGAGCATTAACATTTTGATGTTATTTTTATTTTGTCTTGTAAGAATTGTGGTCGCCGTGAATGGCATGGACAGGCCTAAGAGTAGAGA
Organism: Meconema thalassinum; assembly: GCA_946902985.2. Lineage (NCBI taxonomy): Eukaryota > Metazoa > Arthropoda > Insecta > Orthoptera > Tettigoniidae > Meconema > Meconema thalassinum. The sequence goes on from OX336395.1 coordinate 202,147,452, forward strand.
GTTTGTATCGTAAGTCGTGTTGGGTTTATGTTAGCTTGTATTTTGTTTTATTGAATCTTCTGTTGGCGTACTATAACATTGGCCATGCGTCAGCTGATTGTAAAAAGAAAGAGAGCTCTGGGAGCCATGACAGGAAGAAGACGTCTAGAGGTTTACTGCGGGAATAATCATGAATTATTGTAAGGAACAAAAGGATTCTGGCATCTTGACATGTACTAAGACATGTATGTGTATTAAAGCAGTAACGATTGGTACGTTTGGAAGAATATACGAGTCGGCTTGATAGAGAGCGCAAGTCTTATTACGTTTGCTGAGGGAATAGTCATGAATTGTTTTATGAAGAAATGGATTCTGACATTAGGGCGTGTACTAAGAGATGTATATGTATCGAGCGGTAACATTTAGTAATATTAGAGACTTCAAGAGCTATGACGACGGTCGATGGATTTGAGAAGTTGCATTGGAAAAGTCTTGGATTATTTAAGGAAATAATGTACCCTGACTTCTTGACATGTATTTAAGACGTGTTTAGCATCGCACGGAATCTATTGGTAATATTGAAGAAGTGAAGAAAATACGAGTCGACGTAACGTGAAGAAATTATCTTGATGAGTGTATGTTATTGTCACCTGGGTTGGTGCTGGATTACTATGAATGTGATGGACTGTTAATAATAAGGCAAGTACCTTTGGGGTTAATATGTTTCCATATCTTGTTTTTAAAGTTGTGTTTGTTGTTTTGGTATTATGTAAATGTGTAAACTTAAATGTTTGTGAATAGAAGTTGTTACCTAAAAATGAAAAAGTGTATCATTTCTAGGCCTACATTCAGTACTGTCATCTCTAAACATTCATCTGGGTTATATCGCAAATGGATCTGGCCGTTCTGCTTGTAAGGGGAGGTTTCAATTGTAATGCATTGACATCTAATTTAATTCAATTGTTTACGTATCCTCAAGTCGACGCATGCGTGAGTGCCGCAAAGCTCATTTAAGTAATTGCGAACCCGAATGGCCTCGTGAAAGGCATCGAGGATAACCACGCCTTAACTCTCCTATTTAAGTTAAATAGGAATTAACTAACTAATCATTAATAAAGAGTTGGTAAAAACGGCCCTAAATGTTAGTTTCTAAAATTGGAGGACATTTAGGAAATTAAAGAAATTCTTCTCGGGCACCGGATAAATGTTTCAATTGTAGGGAATGTCCGAATTTTTTCAAAGGTCTGGTAACCCTATTCGATTCAAATGTTGAAAAAGTAAAAAGTAAGAAGAAATGGATTGGGGATTATTTTTCTAGATTAGAACATAATATAGTCTGAGGCCAGATTAACTTACCAGCCTCATCCCTACCGGGCAGGATGATGGTGTCATCCCGAAACCATGATGTCACTGTTACGTAGTCCTTCACGAAGGCAGGTATCACGCAACGTAGCACTGCAGTGTTGCCAAGTATCACATGTACTCGGTACACTTGGACATCGTACTGCTGCCGCACCACTGCAACAGAAACAGAGAGGAGATATTGTTATCAGATGAGCCTTACAATGTATTATATTTAACATCACATTATTGTACAGTACTTGGGAAGATTATTGTCATCATCATTTCTTGTCAGCAATTTGTGCCGTGTCTTGCGTGGGGTTTCGCCTAGGACACCAAGCTGGCTTATCAGCGGGCCCTTGGTGTCCCCACCTGGACCCCCCACATGAGTAGCGAACTGCACGCTACCTCCCTTTTTATGAAGCGCATCTGCTCCTCTTTACTGCGAGAACTAAAAATCTCAAGCAGCCATAACCTCCCTATGAAGGCTTCCAAAGAGATGGTATATGGGCCAGTGGCCGTGAAAGCCAATATACCATCATTTCTTCTACTTATCTGCAACTGGCGTTGTTTGCCCTATACAGGGTGTAACAAAAAAGCACGTCACAAAATCCAGGACACATTCCTCACACGCAGACGAAGAAATTATGTTATATGAACGTGGGTCCAGAAACGCTTTGTTTCCATGTTATAACTCTTTGTTTCCAACTCATTAATCATGGGAAACACACAAGAACAGAATGTACCAGCATACCACATGCAACTCTTGCTCACAGGAGATGTTCAATATGCCCTCCGTGCATCATCCCACCGTCGGTCGTAGTGAATCTTGGATGCGCTGATGTATCCCTGGAGTACTGCGCAGTTTCGTAGCCTTCCATAATACGGGCACGGAGACTCTGAACATCTTGTACTGGGGTTCAATACACAAGAACTTTCAAATGCCTTCACAAATAAAGTTCAGTGAATTTAGGTCCGGAGAGCGTGGAGGCCAGGCAATTGGTCCACCTCTACCTATCCATCTGTCACAAAATCTGTTATTTAGAAGCCGACGGCCATTAACACTAAAATGAGGAGATGCTCCATCGTGCATGCAGTACATGTTTTGTCGCACAGCACATCTGCTAAGTCGCATGACAACAGGGCCATGTAAAACAAACCACTGGCGGTGCACTTACGATAGTAACAAAGTAACCAGACGTAACCAAGAGTGCATGTTCTCCACGATTCTAACGTTCTGTTCTTGTGAGTTTCCCATGATTACTGAGTTGGAGACAATGATGTGTAACATGCAAACAAAGCGTTTCCGGACCCATGTTCATATAACATAATTTCTTCGTCTAAGTGTGAGGAATGTGTCCAGCATTTTGTGCCGTACATTGTTGTAACACCCTGTATACGAAATTTCCGCTGTCCACATTTGTTGGCATTATGACTTAACTTTCTGCAGCTTTTCAATCCGTCAACAGGACTGTGCCCAATGAATGGGCGGGGTACAATATACCAATATACAGAGTCATCGAAAAACGTAGCCTTAATTTTAATTTGTAATATCTCAGGCTGTGATAAAGATGGTCGTTTGGTGCGTAAGTTTAGGGGCTGCGACAACGCGGTCATGTAGCCCCGTGTACTTTGGGTGTGTGTAGAATCTGTCTGATAACCGGTGATAACTGTGATGTCTGTATTAGTGTGTGTTAGGCCATCTGTTTTTTAATTCAAGTAAGGACTGCAGACTTTTAATTTTTCAATTAGTTCCTACTTTTGCCGCCAAACGCCACCGACTACTAGTTCAGAACATAGCTACCAGACGCCACCGCAGTCGGCTCTTGGCATCGAACGTAGGAACCTAAGAGCGTTGTTTACATTCTTAACCTATACAATTTAGTTTCACACAGGTGTAATTAGTGGAAGGTATGACATGGGACCACCGGCTTTACTTCCCCTCCGAAGGAAGGCATATTGAGGGATTTTTAACGCTCTTAAAAATCCGATGATTTCGACCGAATTTGAACCCGCGATCTTGGGCAAAGAAGCTCAGCATGCTACCAACTACGCCACCGAAGCCTCTGTAATAAAGATAATTTAATTATTTTTACACCAAAAGATAGAGAAAATCATAAAGCTTTGTTTACCTATTTCGTAAGTTTCGATGTGAGCTCCGCCTGTGGCACGAATCACCGATGCGATAGCAACTGTGACTCCTGACATGATTTGGTGGACCTGGACGGAGGTGGAGCTCACATCGAAACCTACTAAACGGGCAAACAAAACTTATGATTTTCTCTATCTTTTGGTGTAAAAATAATGAATTTAACTTGATTACAGCCTGAGCTACTACACATCAAAATTAAGGCCACATTTTTCGATGACCATGTATAAATGCACTCCTGGAAAAAGTTACATGTATTAGTTAATATTCACAATTAAATGGGCAATTTAGGAATACGCGTTTTGACCCTCAAGTGGCCATGAGATCCTGATCACTGTGTTCAATAAAAAAAAAATCAATAATGATAAATCACTATTGCAGTACAATAGTATCGTTGGGTAAAATTATCATCGATTCGCTCGAATCTTGTCTACGTTAGTTCTTTTGTGTGAATTACGAGGGCTGGTTTTTTTTCGAGCTCTGATGGACTGTATAAAAATAACAAATTGTCATACCAAACTGATATTACTACTAAATGTTTGCTTGTTTTATTCTTATGTCTCAACATAATCGCCAAAACGATTGGAACTTTTGTCGTATCGTTACACCAGCTTTCCAACGCCCTCGGCAAAAAATTCTGCCGCCACTGAGGTGGGTTCGTCTGGAAAGTCTCCTGAAGTGTTTCCTTTTTGGCGAGGCGTTGCCGCCCAACCATACCTTCAATTCTCGAAAAAAAAAGTGAAAATAATTCACGACCGCACTGTGCCAACGTTACGATAGACTTTTTCAAAATAATTCAAGTGTGAAGTTTTGGACCATCTGCCGTTTAGTCCAAACCAGCACTGAATGATTCTTTATATTCAATTTGAGGGAAGCATATTTTTGAATTTCTCTAAATGGAAGAAGATATTTCGATTTGACCATGTATTGGGACGACATTAGCGCTCGTAGTGATGGATTTTGGTTATTGTTGACATAAACAAGGAAGGTCACTTTGTATATTTAGGTAAAAAGTAACTTTTATAGATTTCTATACTTCATTCCTGAAATAAGAGTAACTCAACTTAAGCGATGAGTTCTCATTTAACCCTCAAACGGCGAGGTGATGTACGTAAGAGGTGAAGTGGGGTCAATAATGGCACCAAAATAAACATTGTCATATAAAATTGCATATTCTAATTTTATTTGCAAAAGCCAAAAAAATATTTACAGTGATTCACTCAGAATTGATTACATGACTTATATGGATGTCTTCATGCATTTGATGAGATTAATGGACAAAATGATAATATTCCACCAGACTTGAGAAATAATTGCAGGATACTAAAAGACACTAATATTTATCTTCAAAAAACACAGGTGATTCTCAAATTTAAACCTGAATGTCTACACTAAAATCTGTCAGATTCGAAAAACACAAATATAAGAAACATTCTTTCACCTTATCTTTGATTTCGCAAATGGTGAATGTACTTCACATTTCGACTAGGCTCGACAGATGACCACTTATACTTTATACGACCGTAAAAATTTGAGTTAGGCCAATTGAGGTCTGAATGAGCTGCATTAACATCTGACACACTAGAAAGACTGCCATCAATATCCGATTCTTCCGAACTTCCAAATTGAAACTCCAAGTCATTAACCACTCCATCATTTTCATCGCTCACATCATAGCCATCTAACGTCTGTTCGGCGAGTCGAGATAGTGGAAGCAAACACAGTTGAACACGTGAATTCAGGGCTGTGCCTGTTGAACCTACGCAACTTCAGTGCTGTGTGAAGCGGGTTGACTTATCGGTTAGCCTACATGCTACAGCGCGGTTTATTTATTATTCGTTTATGTATTTATCATTTCAAATGATCTTGTCGACTTCATCGTCATGCTTGAGTCAAAATTTATGCGTTACGGAGACGGTTGCGTTACGGAGACGGTGACGTCATGCAGCCGCGCGGGAAGCCTAAGTTAATGGGTAATGGACGGCGAGTGCGTAACGTCATGCAGCCACGCGGGAAGCCTAAGTTAATGGTTAATGGAGTCTGTTGAAAGAGTCCTGGGGCGCCGAGCGACCTGGGTCTTCGAGCGAAGCGAAAAGAATACAGGGTGATTCCTAAAGAGGTGTACAAGATGCCAGATATGAATACAGGGTGACTCCTAAAGAGATATACAAGATGCCAGATAAGTATAAAAGGTGACTCTTAAATAGGTGTAGATGATGGTAGAGAAGAATACAGGGTGACTCCTAAAGAGGTGCGCAAGATGTCAGAGAAGAATACAGGGTGACTCCTAAAGAGATATACAAGATGCCAGATAACAATACAGGGTGCCTCGTAAAGAGGTGTGCAGGATGTCAGAGCAAAATACAGGGTGACACTTAACGAGGTGTACAGTATGTTAGATTCAATTCAAATACAGGTTGACCCTTAAAGAGGTGCCCACGTGCGAAGCCTAAGTTAATGGGTAATGGAGTCTGTTGAAAGAGAGCATTTCTAACATGTGCAGCATTTGTAGCATGCGTCATTTGAAATGATACAATGTCTAGTCTTTCAGACTGACTGTAATTAATTAATTAATTAATTAATTAATTAGTTCTTAACTGCGTATGACAGGCAGCGTTATACAGTGCAGCAAGTCTTATCTCTTCTAGGGCTACGGCATGACTAATGATCTCGGAGCATCTTGGCTACCCCTGTCCAGTCAATGAAGTGACCACGTGCAAGTACTTACGCGCACTATCTCGACTCGGCGAACACTGTTCACAAAGTCTGACAATAAATTGAGGATCACTGACGGAAACCTGTCCACGAGAGCTCGAGGTCTTATTGTAACCAAAAGTGACAGTCAGTCTGAAGGACTAGACTATGTATCATTTTAAAAGCTACAAATGCTGAAAAATTCTAGAAAGGCTGAAGGCTTCTCGCTTCGCTCGAAGCCAAAGACTCTTGACATGTTAGAAAATTATCTGCATAATACTTATCTTGCTTTATAATACTTTACCTTGTTTCAAATTACTCGTGAACGGCAAGTGCAAACCAAGGGCAAACCAAGGGCAAAGCAAGGTCAAGCGCGCGGAGGGAGATCGCTGGATGACGTGCCCCTTCCATCCAGTCTAAAAACACTTATAGTGGGCGATGTATTGAAGATAGAGATATGCTCTCCCGGACTTTTTTGTAGAACTTTTCATGCTGACCAATTCTTACGCTCATAGTATATTGATATTTTTAACGGTCTGCCAAGCGTAAGCTTAAAAAGCGCACGGACGCCAAGATTGTTTTCGACGTTTTCACTGAAATCGTTACTGCTTGGCTTCCTTTGATCATACATAAATTATTTTCTACAGAATCTTTCGTCGAGATATCCTTTACAGAATGGTGAAAACCGCATCAAAATCCATGCAGTGGTTCTCGAGATTACCTGTGACATCCAAGAATCGGGGATTTTTGTCTTATACTAACGAAGTAGAGATTGTCGGGGAATACATGCACCAAGCGGTACTATGACGTCACACACCTCAGTGCATCTAGGTACATTTCGTCCCGTCACTGTAACGTAACGCCAGACCCCAGCGTAACGACGAAGTTGACAAGATCATTTAAAATGATAAAAAGATTCACGAGTACAATATTTGAACAAGGAATTGAAGGATATGGTGCCAACAAAATTCGTAATATATGTGAAGAAACTGAAGCCTCCGTGGCTTAGGCGGAGGCAGACAGGTTTTTCTCCGGGTACTCCGGTTTTCCCTGTCAAAAATTTCATTCCAGCAACACTCTCCACTATCATTTCATTTCATCAGTCACTCATTTAATCAATGCCTCAGAGGACTGCGACAGGATTTGGCAGCCGGCACAGTTCATATCCTCGCCGGTGGATGGGGGCTACATTCATCCCATTCCCTGACTCAGTCGGTCGACTGAAAGCAGGCTGTGGATTTTCATGTGAGGAAACTAAAATACATTGCACTTACGCAAACGATGAGGTGGGGTCAATAATGGCAATAATATTATTTCAACACTGCAAAGAACAAAATACGGACAGTTGTGGTCGGGTATGAACTGACCTTTGACTGAGGGCAAGGTACAAGGAAACACAAAAGATAAGGAGGAAAGTGGGAAGCGTGGTAGGGGTGTACAGTCTAGTTGGTGCTGAAATCGACACCACCTCACCGTTTGAGAACGTATTTTCTTAACTCGTGTCTAGTTTAGTTATTGTTGTTTTAAGGGATGGAACTACGAGGTCATCTTCCCCAAATATCTCGTGTCTACTAAGAAAATAATCGATTCTTCGGTTAGTGGATTAATCGATTAATAGTTTTCTATTATAAGGTGCGTTCATAAAGTAACGAGCCGGGGTATACCTTTCCTGCACTCGTGAGGATGGCCTTGCCTTTTTGGGTGGTGGTGATCCTGGATGCTTCTACTGGAGGCTTTGTCGTTTGGATTCTGGTTCGAAGTGATGACACCATGACTCATCTCCAGCCATCACTCGTGCCAGGAACCCATTCCCTTCCCTCGCATAGCGCTGCAGATGACCAAGACAGTGGGCCATTCGACATGCTTCCTGGTGTGGTTGAATACTGTGTGACACCCATTGGGCACACACTTTCCGCAAGTGCAGTCGTTCCTTCATGATGGTGTGCACACTTCCGACGCTCAATCTGACCACGGCGGCTATGGCGTTCAATGTCACTCGGCGGTCCTGGGTAATGAGTACATCAACCAGCTGGACGTTGTCATCGGCAATGCAGGGGGTTGCCCCAGACCGGCTAACGACACCCGTCCTTCCCTGAAGCGCTTGTAAGGGACATGCAGAATTCGCCGTACACTTGTGAATGTCCCCCTACTCCTTCCGCTGTCAGAAACCGAACAACACCTCTTTGCTCTTCGTTTGAAGCCTCCATGTCACTGTTTGCAATGCGACTGGCAGCGTTGGACGATTGGTGCATTAGCCGATGTAGTCACCGGTTTGCGCATTCCAGCCTCCAGCTCGTTACTTTTTGAACGCACCTTATGTTATTTTCAAATTATTTGATTAATCTTCTTCTTCTTCGTTTCGGCCTGCTATGGACCACGTCACTTCAACTGTTTCCGTCTTTGAGCTTTAATCTGTTCCCAGTAGTCCTTCATCCGTTTCCTGTGCGCCTCCTCTCAGTTTTGTCTTTTCTTGGAATCGCTGGTGTGCTCTAAAGTTTTTTTTTCTGGAGAGGAATCCCTACTTCTATAAGATCTTTTTTGATCACAGAGAACCAAGATCCCTTGGTTTTCTTGTCAACAAAGTAGGAAAATATGCGGTTGGTCAGTTTCTATGCCCAAGATCGCGGGTTCAATCCCGGCCGAAGTCGTCGGATTTTTTAAGAACGTTAAAATTCGGAGGGGAAGTAAAGCTGGCGGTCCCATGTCACAGATTTATGGCATGTAAAGAACCTTCTACTAATTACACCTGTGTGAAGCTAAATTACATATAGGTTAAACATTTGACTAACGTTCTTAGGTTCCTACGGTCGTTGTCAGGAGCCGACTGAGGTGGCATCTGGCAACTAAGGTCTGAACTAGTTGGTCGTTGACGGGGGCGTTTGGCGGCAAAAGTAGGAACTACTTGGAAAAATTGAATGTCTGTAGTCGTTACTTGAATTAAGAAACAGATACACACACTAATACAGTCATCACAATTAACACCGGTTATCAGACAGATCCTACACACACCCAAAATACACGGGGCTACATGACCTCGTTGTCGGAGCCCCTAAACTAAGGAACAAACCAACCAGTTTCTGCGAGCTCATGCGTCTTTTATGTGGCCATAGAAACGAATTCTCCTTTTTCGCGTAAGTCCGTTATCCTTTCCACACGTATGTAGAGTTCGTTGTTATGTCGCCTCCTGTACTCTCCATTTTCTCTGACTGGTCCTAGGAACATCGCTTATGGCCTACTCTAGTAGAAATATGCTCCTACTTCATCCAATCCAACACAGATGCGTGTACACAAACCATAAGCAGTATAAAATACAAAATATAAATCCAGGAGAGTATATTATTACGGTCTGCCACAATGCTAACTGTTAGATTAAAAATATCTGCTGGATTGTATGACAGAACATTATCCAATAAAGATTTATACATTATGGGCTAATTAAACTTTTAAGCGCATTACTCTGAAATCCGTTTGATGTAATATGACCGCATGATAATCCCCTCCATTAATTAATTATCAGAAACATAACACGGTAATTATATATACGTATCATTGATCCACAGAGGGGAAAAGAGACTAGTGTACTCAGTGAGGTCACTGATAGGATATAACATTATTATCACCTGTGCCGTACACTGCACAGTGGGTCAAAATCGAAATCTACGGGGACAAAATTATTTTTACGTTTTAATCATGAATTTAGAGTGAAAGCAACGTATATAATTTGTCTACTTCATAATAAAACATCAGTTAAGACCTTTTTTAAGCTACGTCTTCACATGCAAAAAATTGTCTATGACTAGGAGTTGGATACAGCATTCAGTTATCTCTTCAGAACAATTTTCTACCCCTAATTTACTTTTAACAAAGTAACAAAGTTCCACTTTTGACAAAATCGTCGAACCCAGTGCTTCAAACAGTTGTAAACGTGTGAGAACTGGTTGCGCGGCATCTTCTAAAACGTAAAATAACTAAGTACGTTGCAAAAAGATGCAAAAAATCTTATAACAGGCGTAAACTACAAGACTTTATCTACATTTTAACATTAAGTAGAAAGTGACGCAGAGTGACGCGACATACTAAAAATCTAAGTGAAAATATAATTTTAAATATAATAGTTAAATATTATATAATGCAAATATAGCTAACATTACTTAACAATTACGCCCATTAATAACTGAAATACGTTACAAAGATCATACCTCAGCTGCATGTTCCATCTTAAAGCTGCACACTAACCACAAAGACAACCAAACCACAGCCACTTACATTCACCATACAAATCAGACTGCTCGAACAGTGGTGATAGATTTACACTAAGATGCGTTTAAATCCCAGAATAGTGCCCGGCAATTATATGAGAATGCTCTAGAAGTAATCAATTTTGATTTTTTAATTATGAAAATAAATAATTTCATCCTCCTAGATTTCGATTTTGACCCACTGTGCACTGGCGTTCCAACAGTGTATTGTAAGAGGTGCATTCAAGTTACGGGGGCTGTTTTTCTTTCTTCAAGTTCTGATGGACTGTATAAAAATAACAGATTGACATACCAAACTGATTTTACTACTAAATGTTTGTTTGTTTGTTTGTTTGTTTGTTTCATTCTTATGTCTCAACATAATCGCCAATACGATAGAAACATTGGTCGTATCGTTACACCAGCTTTCCAATGCCCTCGGCAAAAAATTCTGCCGCCACTGAGGTGGGTACATCTGGAAAGTCACCTGAAGTTTCTCTTTTCTGGCAAGACATTGCCGCCCAACCATAGGCAAACTTCAATTCTCGAAAAAGGTGAAAATCATTCACGACCGCACTGTGCCAACGTTACAATAGACTTTTTCAAACTATTCATGTGTGAAGTTTTGGACCATCTGACATTTAGTTCAAACCAGCACTGAATGATTTTCACCTTTTTCGAGAATTGAAGGTATGATTGGCCGGCAACGCCTCGCTAAAGAGGACAATTCAGGAGACTGTCCAGACGCACCCACCTCAGACGCCGAGGAATTTTTGCCGAGGGCATTGGAAAGCTGGTGTAACGATACGACAAATGTTTCAATCGTTTTGGCGATTATGTTGAGACATAAGAATAAATCAAGTAAACATTTAGTAGTAAAATCAGTTTGGTATGTCTCGCATTGGAAAGGCGAGGAGTGTTTTCAACTCAATGAGCTCACTTTTCAACAGCCACGATCTTACCATGAACACCAAACTATGGCTCCCCAGGTGCTATGTGTTCTCAGTGCTCTTGTATGGTGTAGGAACATGGACCCTTACAGAGGCTACCACTGTTAGCAGGGCCGTATTTCTAAATAGGCTAAGTAGGCTGCAGCCTAGAGCGACATATTTTCAGGAGCGGCAGTTCGGTAATTTATTCAAAAGCTAAAATGAAGTATTTCAGACGTTAATAATATTTTACATACGAATTTAAGAATATATGTTACTTAAAAATATGTTTTAGTCCTTCTACATAGTCTACTTTCTCAAACTATAACATAAAACAAATTCACAAATACATCAAAAACACTTTCATATGAGTACCTTATTAACGAGTTTGCCATTAAGAAATCTAGGTAAATTTGAACATCACGATTACGTGGGGTGAGTTGTTTTAGAGAAGTTTGTATATTTTTCAACAAATAGACCAGTAATTAACTACCATTTTGTGTAATTTCATTTCACCGTGTGGGACAACTTAATTAAAATTGAACACAGTTCTTCAATTACGAAAAAGATAGTCATTAGTATTAAAAAATAAAAATATGTATAAAATAGTGATCACTGATCTCCAAGAACAAATTATTTAACGAAGCTTGAAACCCATTTCATTTTTTAACGAACCTTAAAAGAAGTAAAAATATAAGTAGATAACTAATTTGATTATATTATTTATTATGTAAAGCATTAAAATTGTAGTTTTATACAAACTAAATGAACTTTATGTTTAAAAAAGTTGAAAACGCCAATGAACTCTATCCTTTTCGTTGTATAAAACAAATGTATTGAGCAAATATGAACTATTGAGGGGGCAAATGGACTTAAGCCTATAGGCGGCATACTCTTAAATCCGGCCCTGACTGTTAGACTTGAAGCCTTTGAACTATGGCTTTACAGAAGAATATTGAGAATATCATGGATTCATAAAGTTTCAAATCAGGAAGTTCTACGCAGAGTTGAAAAAAAGACCAGAACTGATCAACATCATTAAGTGTCGTAAACTACAGTATCTTGGTCACATTATGAGGAATCAGAAAAGGTATGAGCTGCTTCAACTTATACTACAAGGAAAAATAGAAGGAAAGAGATCGCCCGGCAGAAGGAGAATTTCCTGGCTCGACAACCTTAGAACCAGGTTCAACAAAAGCTCTGAAGAATTGTTCCAAATTGCCACAGATAAAGCCAGAATAGCCATGCTGATCGCCAGCGTCCGAAACGGACAGCCACGCTAAGAAGAAGAAGAATGTCAATCTGTTATTTTATACAGTCCATCGGAACTAAAAAAAAACAGCCCTCGTATAACTAGAGTCCTGCGCGGATAAACAGGACAGTATCCGCATTCGCACGACACGCAGAGGGGTGGCAGAAAGTCAAAAATCAAATCCCGGACTTCCTAGTCTACTGTTCCGTTTCCATACAGTAGAAGACCACGTGCATCATAAAATGTCGATAAGGAAATGATGCAACAAGTAGGCCTACTGTTCTCCTCGCTGCAGTAGTCTGAACTGTAACTCCCACACGACTCCATAAGCGGGGAGAGTGTTGGGGGTCCCCAAGCAATTTCTAATTCAGTTTAATTTTATTCCGAAGATTTAGAAAAAATTTATCCAGTACTGAGACAGTTTCAGCATTATATTAAATTACTATGTCCTTTAAAAACTGAGTTCACTCATTCTGAAATTTACGAAATTCTTATTCGAGACAAGCTTGAGTCTAGTTAGTTAGTTATTATTGTTTGAAGGGGTGGAACTACGAGGTCATCTGCCCCTGAAAAACTCGAGTCTGTTTTCCGAACGTTGAAATTGCTTTTCGCATTTTCCTGAACCTCATGATAACGAATTGTTCTGCGGAGCGCTCGTTTTCAAAATTGGAACGGATCAAAAGTGCGCAAAGAAGTATCATGTCACAAGAACGATTAGACATGCTAAGTTTAATGTATATCGAGTCAGTTGTTCTGCGGGAAATCGATTTTGATGACATTGTAGACGATTTCATTGACCGAAAAAACAGAAAAAAATTGTTTACATTTTACAGAAGAAAAAAAATAGTATGATTTGTTAAATTCAACAACAAATCACATGAAATGTATTCTAATAACGATGATCATTTCAATTGAAATGTGTGTATATATGTAGGCCTATATATGATTTAATAAAAAGTGTAGTATTCATCTTGAGAAAAAGAACTCTTGTATATACTATATTAAATGTACAGGGACTAAGAAATAAAAAATATTTGAAAAAAATAAAGGGGCCCCAAAATCTGAGGGACTTGGGCCTCATTTTACCTTAACCCGGCACTGGTCGTCGCCAGCGAAGCCTCATCGCATGTCGTGTGTGTGCATGATTTGTGCTTGGTCATGCGCTGTGCGATGTATTCTCATTGTATGACTGAACATGCGTTCCCGCTCTAGCCCCGCACCCTCCCGCGGCAGCCATAACGTGGAGAGCTGACGTAATGTATACACAACAGTCCCGCTCCACGACAATTCCCTGGCAGGGAAGTGCCATCCATTCTGTGTTCACCTCAAAAATAGTAACCACAATGGAATCGTCACCTGGAGGTATGCACTGTAATTTAGCTCATAGTTACATTCCTATGATTTCAGTAAGGTTCCGGGCACGTCCGGGCTATAATTTTAACTTTTTCTGCTACTCAAGATAGTCATATTATAATAACATCGGTAAAAGTTTGCGAATATGTGCGTATCTCTGCTGTCATCATCATCATCATCATCTTCATTTACCCTTTTCCAGTTGACACTGGGTGGGGTAAAATATGGTTCCTCTCCACTTTGTTCTGTCGTTCCACCATTCCTCTTCCGACACAGTGTTCCAATCCAGGTTCCGTTTTCTAATGCTATTCTCCACCGAGTCCATCCAACGCTTTTTGGGTCTTCCTCGTCCTCTCTTCCCTGTCATCCGTCGTTCCAGTGCTCGTCTTGGTAGCCTTACTTCATTCATCCGTTTGACATGTCCAAACCATCTTAATCTGTTTTGCTCCAGTTTGTCATTTAGTTTCTATACTCCCAGTTCTTTCCGTATATCTTCATTTCTCACTATGTCCCTCCTCTGCTGTATAATACTTTATTTAAGCCAGAAATAAAGTATTCAAATGGTATGGAGAACATTTCACAAGAAAAATGTGCCGAGAGAAGACCAATCACGATGAGCTAAAATAATAGGCTTCTGATTGCATCTGGCCCATACATCTCAAGCATGGACGAAGTACACACTACAAGAAAGACGTTTTAGACGTTGCTTCCACCAAACATGAACTCTGAGTGTGGAAGTGAGTCGAGTGGTAACAGTTCAGATTCTAGCGGCTTCGGTGGCGTAGTTGCTAGCATGCTGAGCTTCTATGTCCAAGATCGCGGGTTCAAACCCGGCCGAAGTCGTCGCATTTTTTAAGAACATTAAAAATCTTCAGTATGCCTTCCTTCGGAGGGAAAGTCAAGCCGGCGGTCCCATGTCATAAATTTATGACAAGTAAAAATCCTTCCACTACTGTAATTAAACTTGTGTGAAGCTAAATTTCTAGGTAAGATTTCGTTGAAACGCTTTATCAAAGTTCCAACTTCCACCACTAGGTATCAGTGACATCTGGTAGTGAAAGTTGGAACTACATGAAATTGAACGGTACTTGTTTCTCACCCCATGGGTGTCCACATAGAAGCAGCTACAGCTTTTGGCGAACCGAACATGTCCTAGGACACTCCCGGCACTAAAGGACATACGATAAATAAATAATAAATAAGTTCAGATTCTGGCAAAAAGCATGTATATGCAGTGTTAATTAGGTACAGTATGTACAGTAAATTAAGCTGTTATTTTGTTACTAGCATCACGCTTCGCCCGCGAATATTCTAGTTGAAAAGAGTACACTTAGCAAAATCTCAATCATGAATGCTATGACTGATTTATCCTTGGTATGAATAATCAGACTTTATCAATTCAGCTACTGGAGCAGTGGTTAGGGGTTTGTCATTCCTTCATAGGTATATCAGAGTGAAGTTAGTTTTCTGGGAATATCACAGACACTGTTAATTTAAGGGCCTTTACATGTGTTTTCGGAGACCCTTTATAGTCGGGTAAAAAAGACCTTTCGTACCACACCCACACGTGAAAATTGCGTGAAAAAATTCTAGTGTGCCCCTTGACCTCCTTAAGCGCATTATATACTGTATGTATTGATGAATTTTACAGCTAAACCATCTGGAAACTTTCACAGTAATGTAATAATTGGAATCGCATTGCGTCTTACAGAAATAGATGGACCTGTGATATTCTGTTATCATGGTTACCGTGTTAAATTCTTTCATTATTTCATTGTAAATATACATGTTTTAAGGTATTTATTTAATTGTGAGGCATTTAAGGAGTAAGTGAGTGCGTTTTGCGCACGCATTGGGTAATGCTGAACCAGTAGGTACCCCATATGTGTAGGTTGGTGTTAATGGGACCTTATTTTCGGTACAAAACTGGAATGGGACCTTAGCAGAATAATATGGGGAGGGATAATAATGTGTTTCTGTCACTTACGTTACTAATATACCGTTCATACAGTTTTTGCCATCTTCTTCCCCTTTCGGCCCCACAGTGCGACTGTTATCCGTATCCGCACGTTTGTTACCCGAATCTATTGACATTACAATAATATATTTTTTATTTTAAGCATACAGTATTAGAGCAAAACATTTAGACATTTGAAGAGAAACTCAGCAATTTTTCCAGGATTGTGCCGTCCGTGTCTTGTGTGCGGGTTTCACCTAGGACACCAAGCTGGCTCATCAGCGGGTTCGTAATGTCCGCGCTCGGACTCCCACAGGAGTAGCGAACTGCGCGCTACCTCCCTTTTTATAAAGCGAACCTGCGCCTCTTCACTGCGAGATCTAAAGCCTCAAGCAGTCCTCACCTCCCTATGAGGGCTTCCAAAAGGATGGTACCTAGGTATATTGGCTTTCACGGCCAGTGAATTAAAACTCAGCAATTGTTCTAGAAAAAATTCTGAGTTTGAAATCATTGGCCGTGAAAGCCGATGTACCATCCATTTGAAGAGAAAGTAATTTCACTAGGTTACGTATGTCATGTGGTTTGTTTAAAATAAATGTCATACAGCCAGAATTGCAACCTTTTTCAATTTGGAGTGATAATTATGTGTAATGACATAATTTGAATGCAATTAGCTTAAATCATCTTACATTTGTCATGCTAAAAACATAACGGAAAAGAATATATACGTCATAAATATTCCGGGTATTGGTAATGATACTCAACACGTTCGGATTGTATTCTAAATATATCCGCAAATTCACTCCAAACATTATCCTCAGCTTATCCGCTATCCCCACAGCCATGCAATCTATATCCACATGGCGAATTATTTTTGAGAATGGTTGGTTCCTCAGTTTAGGGGCTGCGACAACGCGGTCATGTAGTCCCGTGTACCTCGGGTGTATGTAGAATCTGTCTGATAACCGGTGTTAATTGTGATGACTGTATTAGTGTGTGTTTCTGTTTCTTAATTCAAGTAAGGACTGCAGACTTTTGAATTTTTCAAATAGTTCCTACTTTTACCGCCAAACGCCACCGTCAACGACTGCTAGTTCAGAACTTAGCTACCAGACGCCACTGCAGTTGGCTCTTGGCAACGAACGCAGGAACCTAACAGCGTTGTTTACATTCTTAACCTATACAATTTAGCTGCACACAGGTGTAATTAGTGGAAGGTTCTTTAACATGCCATAAATATATGACATGGGACCGCCGGCTTTACTTCCCCTCCGAAGGAAGGCATACTGAGGGATTTTTAATGCTCTTAAAAATCCGACGACTTCAGCCGGATTTGAACCCGCGATCTTCGGCATAGAAGCTCAGCATGCTACCAGCTTCGCCACCGAGGCCGCCATTTCTGAGAATATCCGCAGTTAATCGCATCCGCGCAGGGTTTTATTTAACACCTTCGTTTTCTTTTCTCAGGACTAAAAACAGATAGAAACACACGGATTGTTTTAAAATACTCGCTCACTCGTTGTGAATGTGTGAAAGAGATAGCAGCATTGTACGGCACTCACAATGATGCCAGCGGCAACGGCGAAAGTTAGGACTGATTTGTATACCGAAAATGGCGTCCTCTTCATTACAAGAACAGCGTGCAATCATTCTCTTTCCCCATTTGCGTGATGTGACACAACTAAATAAGAATATACAGGGTCTTTATTAGCCTACTTTTCACATTTTGCAAAAATGAGGAAAAAGTAGACTTATGAGATCGATCCGGGAAAATGTGTGTCTGTCTGTCTGTCTGGCTGTGTGTGTGTCCCCCCTATCAACTCCTAAACGGCTGCAGCAATCGAAACCAAATTTAGTTTGAGTAAAGATGTATACCGGAATATCTCACGTCCATATTTGAAAATGATGTCAGTGCTACCAACTGCTGAAAAAACGCACTAGAAATGTGAGCTCCATGTTGGATATCTTGGAAGGTATGCATAGGAGCTATTCCAAAATTGGCACACATGAAGATAATACTATTTCAGTTTAATTTCTAGGAGGCCATACATGACAGTGTTGCCAAAATAATTATAAGCCTTCTGATATGTCCAATTTTTAAATGCATGTAACTTCTACACTATCAATTGGATTTCAACCAAATTTTCTATGTAATATGTGCACATAAACCGATATGACTGAGCGTATTCCTAAGAGCCACCAGGACTGCCAACTGTTAATAATTGCTCTCTCTATTATTTTATCAAAATACCAATATATCAGAAAGTATGCAAGCCGACAGCTTTTAAACCATGCACACGTATAGTACCTGACATTTTAGATTAATTTGGAGTGACTTATGTACGTCAGTTCTACCAACATGATTATAAGCTTGCTGATAGTACCAATTTTTAAATACATGTATCATCTATACCATCAGTTGGATTTCAACCAAATTTCGTATGTGCTATGTGTAACATAACATATATGACTATAAGTATTGTTAAGAGCAATCAGGGCTGCCAACTGTTAATAAATGCTGTCTATATTGTTTTACCCAATTTCAATATATCAAAGTATGCAAGCCAAAAGCTCTATACTTTGCACACCTATAGCCCCTAACATTCTAGATTAATTTGGAGTAATTAATATAAGTCAGTGCTGCCAACATGATTCTATGCCTGCTGATAGGTCCAATTTTAAAATACATGTAACTTCTATACTAACAAATGGATTTCATCCAAAATTGGCGCAACAAGATATCATAATATTTCAGATTATTTCTGACCAGCACACGCATGACATTGTTGCCAACTTGCTTTTACGCGTGCAGATAGATCCAGTGTCTACATGTATGTAATGTCCATTGGACTTCAACCAAATTTTGTATTCTGTACCTTAAAAGCTGGAACTAAGAATATATTCAGTCACCAGGGCTGCCAACTGTAGTGCTCTTTTAGGCTATATTATACCAGGTATATTTCGAACTAATTAGACATTTCGATATTACCAACTTAATTTCGTCATTATTCTAGATAGGTTCATATACTGTAGATTGCTCATTGGCATGAAACTTAATTTTAAGAAGAGTAGGCTCTTTAGTTCGTCACGGAACTTGTTGTTTTTGCTTGGCAAGGCGATTCCGCTTGACCTTCGCCGGCTGTTACAGGTTGGCGCGCGCGGTCTCCGGCCGTATTCCCACGCTCTTGCTGCGGTGGACGTGAGCTCCGAGATACTGTGTACTGCATATCGTATTGTATAATGTTTTATTGTGATTGTGTATAGTGCTATAATGCCTTATGTGAAATATTCGTTACTTAAATGTGTATATCTGCACAATACGTAGGCTACACTAAGTGCAGGAAATCGTGTACTAGAACAATACAAAAGTTTCGAGTGAAATTTCTAGGGAGACCCATTCCTATAAATCGGACAATAAAACAACTGGCTAAGAGATTCAAACGTGCAGGTTCAGTAAACAATAAAAATAGACGGCGTTATTTCCTTACTGAAGCTAAATTAACCGGAGTAACCGGACACTTCATAAGAAGATGCCAATTATGTTTGTCAGAGGATGGGGAACATTTTCAGCATCTACTGTAAACATGGTGAGTGAAAATGCATGATAATGATTTTAAGCACCGTATTCTGCCGTACATAGCCTCCGTGGCTTCGGCGGCAGCACGCCGGCCTCTCACCGCTGGGTCCGTGGTTCAAATCCCGGTCACTCCATGTGAGATCTGTGCTGGACAAAACGGAGGCAGACAGGTTTTTCTCCGGGTACTCCGGTTTTCCCTGTCAAAATTTCATTCCAGCAACACTCTCCACTATCATTTCATTTCATCCGTCATTCATTTAATCATTGCCCCAGAGGAGTGCGTCAGGCCTCGGCAGCCGGCACAGTTCATATCCTCGCCGCTAGATGGGGGCTTCATTCATTCCATTCCTGACCCGGTCGGAGACTGGAAGCAGGCTGTGGATTTTTCATTCTGCCGTACATATGCGCGCGCAGTCGCTGGCAATTGAGACGTCACTGGCAGAGCGCGTGAGCGAGAATGTCCTTGCCAAGAAAATATAAAGCACTGTATATTGTAAATATCATAACCCATACTTGTAGACAAAGATTTAATAGCCAAAGTGTGAATGATCTGATGATGATCGCTTGACGATCGAAACTGGTCATCCAAGTGTATTTATTAAACACAAGAAATTTCTTTTCAGGTACTATCGTGTTGACCGACTGAAAAACATAAATTTCGATAGTCGTTGTTTCACTTAAGGCGCTTGGGCATTGTGGTCATTTAGGACCGTGTACTTGGGTGTGTTTTGTAGAATTAAGGACTAAGACATGAAAACTGAAAACTAAAAATTGAAAACTGAAAACTTGAAACTAGAAACTTGAAACTAGGGACAGATGACCTCGTAGTTCGTCCCCTTAAAACTTCAATAACTGACTAACTAAAGTAGAAACTAGAAACTAAAAACTAATAACTAGAAACTGAAGACTAGAAACTAGAAACTGAAAACTAGAAACTAGTTTTTTTAGCGTATGGCTTTTAGTGCCGGGAGTGTCCGAGGACATGTTCGGCTCGCCAGAATTTTGTAGCTGCTTCTACACGGACACCCATTGGGTGAGCTACACGTACCGTCGCGTGTTGAGTGTTGTCTGGGGAGGAAAGTCTTAATGTAAGGACGAGGAATTGGAAGGTAGCGGCTGTGGCCTATAGTTAGGGACTAACCCCGGCATTTGCCTGGAAGGAAGATGGGAAACCACAGAAAACCATCTTCAAGGTTGCCAGCGGGGGGATTCAAACCTCCTCGCCTCCCCGATGTGAGCGACTGCCTGCAGTAACACCGTAACGACCACGGCTAGCTCACTCGGTAACTAGAAACTGAAAACTAAAAACTTAAAAATATTAAAACTTAAAACTTAAAATAAAAACAGCAAAACGTAAAGAAGCAAAGCTAAGCAGGCAAAACAAATTAAAATCGAGAAATTAAAAAAATATCGCAACATAAAAGATAAATAAACAAGAAAATAACGTATAGACTAATAAAAAGCAAAACATAAAATAACAAGTAGTTCCGTGAAGAACTATACAGCCTATTTTCATATATCCTACTCATGTTAATTGTCTCTATCAACATACAACATTTCAGTTTGAAGGTTGTGATAGATTCGTAGATATTGAGAACCGTCTAAATATTTCGGATGGTTACCAGGTTGGATTTTTATTTTTGTACTATTACATTAAGATTATTGTGTACGTGTGGTATTCAAACTTCAATCGCATGATTAGAACACAAGAAGTAAAAACGATTTGATACCAGTGCATTACAATATGTAAAATCATTTACTGTACCACATTTCACTGCGCTCAGAGAGTTAAATCACGAGACAAGTCTATTAAAATATTTCAAACTCGCTTGGCCGCCATATTAGTTTTGTACTTTACAGGTTTATGAAAGTTACATAGATAAACTTGTATTAGTACCCATTATCACCGTGCAAAATTTCAGGGTGATATCTGTAATAGTTTCGGAGATATAGAATGTCAGTGAAATATTTCGCACAGCCGTCATTTTGAGGTTATGTAAACAATTGAACTAAATTAGACTCCAGTGCATTACAATTTGTATAAACATTTGCTGTACCAAGTTTCATTACGTTTGGATAGTTTAGTCTATTTAAAAGTCTCAACTTCGCTTGGCCACCATGTTGGTTTTGTAGTCACCAGGTTTTTGAAAGTCTCATTGGTGAACTTCTAGTAGTGCTCTTTATCACCGTACACAATTTCAGGGCGATATCGGTAATAGTTTCGGAGATACTAAATGCTGGTGAAATATTTCGCACAGCCGCCATGTTGGATTGGTGGGACACAATAAAATTTGAAGGGCACGGTCGGGGCCGGCCAGAATAGTGCTATGATCTTACAGAGTGTCATTGTAATCGCTCCAGCCGTTTAGAAGTTATTAGTGGGGACACACACCTCACACACACACACCTCACACACACACACACACACACACGGACAAAAGGTGATCTCATAAAATGAAAATAGGCAAGAAAAAGTAACGTAAAAATAAAATAAATTATTGGAATTTTTTAGTTACTTTAAAACATTATGAGAGTGTGCGATGACCGTTTTCTGTAACTAAGAAAGCAGGAGAAGGGAAAGAAGTACTGTGCGGTGTTGGTGTCTACAATCAAGTTGTGGGCGAGTTTATTAAATGGAAGGTACAATGACACAAGGCCTGGCTCCCTCCAGCAATGGAATTATAGAAGTTTCCATATCCAACCCTTCAAGCTACTTTCTCTTTCCCATTCATTACTTTTGTTGTGTCTGTCCTTTCTGTATCCCCTCTCACTCCATCTTACTTCCTTACTACGTTGTGTAGCATTGTTGGTTTAAGTTAGCTAGCATCTCCCTTTTCCTTCTTACAAGACAAACTTTTACTTTTTCCCTTCCATCCTTCTCAACCCAATCCTTTCCCAACTTTAGACACTGTAAGTGAAAGAGAAGAAATGAAAAAAAGGAGAAAAACAATTTTACCTTTCTTTGGTCTGTCTGGATGAAGTTTTTGAGGACGGTGTTGTAGTTGAAGAAGGATGGGTTAGAGAATAGCGATACTTCAATGTATTATATGCAACAGTTAGCTCTCCTCCGCTCTTCAGATCGCTTAAAGGAGACGGAAACTTGGCTTGACGCTTCTATTAAAACTTCCCAATGTTACTTTTACGATAGAACTTAAAGCGTACTGGATCAATTGTCAGCAAAAAATAGAAGAAAGGGAAAAGAAAAATATATTTGTGTGTTTTATCCTTGAAGAGAACCATTTATAAGGCATGTTATTAGGGTGTTTGAATTTTTAAGAGCGTTAAAATCCTTCAGTTTGCCTTCCTTTGGAGGGAAAGTAAAGCCGGTGGTCCCATGTCATAGATTTATGATATGTGAAAGATCCTTCCACAGACTAAACTTGTGTGAAGCTAAATTCCTAGGTTAGATTTCGTTGGAACGCTCTATCAAAGTTCCAACGTTCACCACTAGATATCAGTGACATTTGGTAGCGAAAGTTGGAACTACTTGAAATTGAACGGAACTTGTAGCTCACCCTATGGGTGTCCGCTTGAAGCAGCTACAGCCTCTGGCGAGCTGAACATGTCCTCGGACACTCCCGGCACTAAAAGCCATACGATAAATAATAAATAATGGTGTTTGAAGCCATTTTCAGTGTTGCCTTAGTAAACGAAAATTTGATGCTTTGCAATCGGTCAACACGATTGTACTCAAATGAGATACATGAGATTAATAAAAAATACACTTGGATGACCAGTTTCTATCGTCAAGCGATCATCATCTGTTCCATTACACTTAGGATGCAACATTTTTATGACTGAAAGTAGGTGTGAAAATATTTACAATATATACACTTCCTTAGAGCCTCCTTGGCTTAGGCGGCAGCACGCCGGCCTCTCACCGCTGGGTCCGTTGTTCAAATCCCAGTCACTCCATGTGAGATTTGTGCTGGACAAAGTGGAGGCTGACATGTGTTTCTCCGGATACTCTGGTTTTCCCTGTCACAAATTTCATTCCAGCAATACTCTCCACTGTCATTCATTTAAACATTGCCCCAGGGTAGTGCGATAGGCTTCGGCAGCCGGCACAGTTCATATCCTCGCCGCTAGATGCGGGCTTCATTCATTCCATTTCCTAACCCGGTTGGTCGACTGGAAGCAGGCTGTGGATTTTCATTATGTACACTTCCTTAGTTGAGATAGTTCAACTCGTCAATATTTGTTAGTTATAAGTTGGTCTATGTGATGTTTTGTTAAAATACTGGAAGTGGTGATTTGACCTCCAAACTTGCTTGTTTAGAGCGAATATGTGATTGTAGTTAAATGGTCAATTCAGGTTGTATTGTGCTGATTGAGTCTTGCGTGTCCTGGTGAGAGCAGTTGTCTTCGTCACTATCTATACTCAACTGGGAGGAGCTTTCTGTGTGCCAGGGTCTCTTATATACCAGGGTATTTTCCACCTCTCGCATACCCAAGTTTCTGTGTTCGTCGTACCCATCTCATTTGGGTACAATAGTGTTGACCGACTGAAAGACATTAAACTTTCGTTCATAAGGCATGATCAAAACGTTTCCGTTCGAGGGTGTTATTGCAGCGTATATGCACCGTAGTGCGACACCGATGCGGGTATATAAGCACGGACACGTTTTAAACAGCGAAGGAAGCTACCCTTGCAATTCCGAGCGATGATGATGATAATTGTTGTTGTTTTAACCCTTTATGGGATAGTGGTCTCTATATTAACCACCTTTCATAAGGACAATTTATACTTTCAAAGATGCTGATAGTTTAATATTTAAACAAAATTTTGGAGAATTTTCATGCCGAAATGCTAGTATTTCTAAAAATCAAATATAATATATACGTATCTACTTGACGTAATGTGTAGGATAAAATTTCAAAAGAAACTAAAAACATTAACAATTAAAGTGGAAAAATACAATATAAATATAGAAATAAAAATCATAAAAAAATTACAATAATACAAGAAATATAAAATTAAATTAATAAACATAACTATAAAAAAATTATTAAAATAATTGTAACAAGAAGTTCCGTGACGAACTATACAGCCTACTTTTCATGCCAATGATTATTCTACAGTATATGAACCTATCTAGAATAATGACAAAATTAATTTGGTAATATCGAAGTATCAAATTAGTTCAAAATATACCTGGTATAATGTAGCCTAATAGAGCACTACAGTTGGCAGCCCTGGTGACTGAATATATTCTTAGTTACAAAGTTAGGTTGAAGTCCAATGGACGTTACATGCAGTAAGACACTGGATTTATCAGCACGCGTAAAAGCATGTTGCCAACAATACCATGCGTGTGCTGGTCAGAAATAATCTGAAATATTATGATATCTTGTTGTGCCAATTTTGGATGAAATCCATTTGTTAGTATAGAAGTTACATGTATATTAAAATTGGACATATCATCAGACATAGAATCATGTTGGCAGCACTGCCTTGTATTAATTACTCCAAATTAATCTACAATGTCAGGTGCTATACGTGTGCAAAGTATAGAGCTGTTGGCTTGCATACTTTCTGATATATTGATATTAGGGTAAAAAAAATATAGACAGCATTTATTAACAGATGGCAGCCCTGATTGATCTTAACAATACTTACAGTCATATCTGTTATGGTACACATAGCACATACGAAATTTGGTTGAAATCCAACTGATAGTATAGAAGTTACATGTATTTAAAAATTGGTACTATCAGCAGGCTTATAATCATGTTGGTAGAACTGACGTATATAAGTTACTTCAAATTAATCTAAAATATCAGAATATACGTGTGCATAGTTTAAAGCTGTTGGCTTGCATACTTCGTGATATATTGGTATTTGGATAAAAATATAGAGAGAGCAATTATTAACAGTTGGCTGCCCTGGTGGTTCTTAAGAATACGCTTAATCATATCTGTTTATGTACAGATATTACATACAAAATTTGGTTGAAATCCAATTGATAGTGTAGAAGTTACATGCATTTAAACATTGGACCTATCAGAAGGCTTAACATTATTTCTGCAACACTATCATTGTTGGCCTCCTGGAAATTAAACTGAAATAGTATTATCAGCATGTGTACCAATTTTGGAATAGCTCCCATGCATACCTTGCGAGATATCCAACATGGAGCTCAAATTTCTAGTGCGTTTTTTCACCAGTTGGTAGCACTGACATCATTTTCAAATATGGACATGAGATATTCCGGTGCACATCTTTACTCATACTAAATTTGGTTTTGATTGCTGCAGCCGTTTAGGAGTTGATACGGGGGGGGGGGGGGAGGGACACACAGCCAGCCAGACAGACAGACAGACAGACAGACAGACAGACAGACACACATTTTCCCGGATCGATCTCATAAGTCTACTTTTTCCTCATTTTTGCAAAATGTGAAAAGTAGGCTAAAAATCAATTCGAAATTAGTGAATTAAGAGATTCAATAAAAATATCAAAATTAAATCTATAAGAACATAAATTGATAATTAAAAATAAAATATATAAATATTACAAGTAGAGAAACAAAAATTAACATTAATAATTAAGATAATTGAAATAAATTAAAATGTAAAAACCCATAAAAGTAAAAGGAAGGAAGGAAGCTTTTAGTTTTACGCGACCGTTAATCATACGATCATGAGCCACGGGACCTCCTTTTCACGTGGAATCCGAACCACAGGACATGGCATTTCACTTCGAAAATCTCACATGCATTGACCGGGAATCGAACCCGGTCCGCCTTGGTGAGAGGCCAACAGCTCGACCGCTGCGCCACCACGCCCAGATATAAAAAGAAAAAAAATAGTTTTGCCCTATAAAGATTAAGGAACCTAACATCGAGGTTATCGGCCCTTAATGGTCTGTGTGATAGCGAAAAAAACAAAGAAATGGAAACCATAACGAAAACCAAAGTAGACTGAAAACACGTACTAAGTGTAATTTAGACTGAAAGCACTCACAAAAGGCAAGTTAAAGGGAAAAGACTGACAAAGTGGAATTTAGATGGAAAAGACGCACAAACTGGAGTATACGATAGATTCAAAATACTTACAAAATGCAAGTTAGATTCGAAATACCCACAAAATGCAATGTAGATTCAAAAGACTTACAAAATGCAATGTAGATAGACCATACTTAAAAAATGCAATTGAGGTTGAAAATACTTACAAAATGCAATTGAAATTCAAAACACTTACAAAATGTCGGCGCCCACGATACAAAATACTTTGAAAATACTTACAAAATGCAAGCGAGATCAAAAATGTTTACAAAATGCAATTTAGATTGAAAAAAGACACAAAAGTGAAATTTAGATGGAAAAAGACATACAAAATGGAATTTAGAGTGAAAATACGCAAAAAAGGAATTTATAGAGTCAGAATACTCACGAAATACAAGTTACATTCAAAATACTCACAAAAAGCAATTTTAATTCAAAATTCGTACAAAATGCCATTTATATTTAAAACACTAACCAAATCCAATTTAGGTTGAAACTAATTACAAAATGCAATTGAAATCCAAATACCCACGAAATGCAACTTAGATTCAAAATGCCACTCAAAATTGAAAATACTTGCAAAAAGCGATTAGGGTTGAAAATACTTACAAAATGCAATTGGAATTCAAAACACTTACAAAATGTCGGCGGCCGCGATGCAAAATCGAAAATACTTACAAAATGCAAGTGAGATCGAAAATGTTTACAAAATGCAATTTAGATTGAAAATACTCACAAAAGGAAAATTTAGATGGAAAAAGACTTAGAAAATGGAATTTAGAGTGAAAATACGCAAAAAAAAGGAATTTATAGAGTCAGAATACTCACAAAATACAAGTTAGATTCAAAATACTCACAAAAAGCAATTTAGATTCAAAATGCGTACAAAATGCCATTTGTATTGAAAACACTTACAAAATGCAATTTAGGTTGAAAATACTTGCAAAATGTAATTGAAATTAAAAATACCCACGAAATGCAATTTCGATTCAAAATACTTGCAAAAATGCAATTTAGATTAAAATTCCGGCAAAATGCAAATGGGGTTGAAAATACTTACAAAATGCGATTGAAATTCAAAATATTCACAAAATGCAATTTAGATTGAATGTACGTGCAAAATGCAATATAGATTGTAAAAATTCACAAAACTGAATTTAGATTGAAAAGACGTGCAAAATGTAATTGGAAATGAAAAGACGTACAAAATATAAAAGAAAAAGAAGGCGGAACCCTCGAAGAATGAGGGATCTGGAATGATAAGAGAAGGACCAATTAAGACGGGAAAGGAAGAGACTCCTAGGCCTCGGGATCAAAAGAGAACAAGAGTTGACCAAGGGAGGTCGACAGAAAAGATAACAGAGAGGAGCCTGGCACAAGTAAGTGGAAGCAATGCCAGACTCAGCAGGGGTCCCGTGGTCGCTAACCAAATTTAGTGAAATCGAAACACTTTTAACCAATTAATTTCAGTTTTCGAATAACCGAAACAGAAAAATCGATTAGTTGCTACTAATAACCAATAGTCGATTGTGCGTTTAATCGATTAACCGGTGGCCGATTTTTGATTATTTGGATTGTCAATTAATCGTTGTACTTCGCTCCTTTCACTACGCCCTCACAGAAGCAAAACAGACATTAAATGAATTACATTATACTAGGGGACCCCTGCGAGGTTACTTAGGAAGCAAAATAACCAGTGATGGACTAAGCAAAGAGGATATAAAAAGTAGGTTGGCTCAGGCAAGGAAAGCATTTCTACAAAGAAGGAATCTGTTGACATCGAACATCGATTTAGGTTCTTATTTATTTATTTATTTATTTATTTATTTATTTATTTATTTATTTACTAGCTGTACCCGGCATGCGTTGCAATGCCAATCAAATAAAGTGTTGGCGTTGTAAATTTGTTTGATGAAGTGGTTTTGGATTCCTAATATTTATTTATTTATTTTCCGTTAACCACCTCTAAACTTTTGTAAAATTGATTTACTATCTCAAAAAAAAATCATGGGAGCGTGCTCAACAACTCACCAAAGTTTCATCGCAATGAAATGAATGGTATATGAACGCATACGGGACTTGGTTGAAACGATTCACGCGCTGTCGCTCATTAGTTGAATGTACTCGTGCGCTACCAATTGTAAATGGATTTACTAAATCAGATCAGAAATCTTTGCGGGAGTGGGAACAACATTTCTCTAAATTTCATTGTAATCGCATGAATGGTATATGAACACATACGTTTTTTTAAAAACGATACGCGCGCTGTTACTCATTTGTTGAATCTACTCGTGGGCTACTTATTGTAAAAAGGATTTACTAAGTCAGAAACCTTTCCTGGAGTGTGCACAACAATCCAACCAAAGATTCTTAGCAATCGGATGAATGGTATTTGAACGCTACGTGACTTTGTTTAAGCGATTCGCGTGCCATCGAACATTTGTTGAATCTACTTGTGCGATACCTATTGTAAAGTGGATGTACTAAGCCAGAAACCTTCCCTGTAGTGTACACAACATCTCACCCAAGTTTTATCACTATCGGACGAATGGTATATGAACGCATACGGGACTTTGTTGAAACGCTTCGCGCGTCTTCGCTCATTTGTTGAATCTACTTGTGCGCTACGTATTGTAACATGGACTTACTAAGCCTGATACTTTCCCTGGAGTGTACACAAGAACTCACCCAAATTTAGTCGCTATCGGACGAATGGTATTTGAACGCATACGGGACTATATTGAAACACTTCGCGCGTCGTCGCTCTTTCGTTTAATCTACTTGTGCGATACCTATTGTAAAGTGCAATTACTAACCCAGACACATTCCCTGAAGTGTACACAACATCTCACCCAAGTTTCATCGCTATCAGACGAGTAGTATATGAACGGATACGGGGCTTTGTTGAAACGCTTTGCGCGTCGTCGCTCATTTGTTGAATCTACTCGTGCCCTACATATCGTAAAGTGAATCTGCTGAGCCAGAAACCTTGCCTGAAGTGTACACAACCTCTCACCCAAGTTTCATCGCTATCGGACGAATGGTATGTGAACGCATACAGGGCTTTGTTGAAACGCTTCGTCCGTCGTCGCTCATTTGTTGAATCTACTCGTGCGCTACCTATTGTTAAGTGGATTTACTAAGCCAGAAACCTTCCCTGATGTATACACAACAACTCACCTAAGTTTAGTCGCTATCGGACGAATGGTATATGAACGCATACGGGACTTTGTTGAAACGCTTCGCGCGTCGTCGCTCATTTGTTGAATCTACTCGTGCCCTACATATCGTAAAGTGAATCTGCTGAGCCTGAAACCTTGCCTGAAGTGTACACAACCTCTCACCCAAGTTTCATCGCTATCGGACGAATGGTATGTGAACACATACAGGGCTTTGTTGAAACGCTTCGTCCGTCGTCGCTCATTTGTTGAATCTACTCGTGCGCTACCTATTGTTAAGTGGATTTACTAAGCCAGAAACCTTACCTGAAGTGTACAGAACATCTCACCCAAGTTTCATCGCAATGGGATGAATGGCATATGAACGCATGTTGGACTTTCTTGAAACAAACGCACGCCATTTTGTTGAAACTACTCGCACGCCATCTACATTGGATTTACTACGCCTATAACGTTTCCGGGACTGTGCACAACAACTCACCAAAATTTGATCGCAATCGGATGAATGGTTTATGAACGCATAAAAGACGAACACACAGACATTCCTTTATATATACTGTATATATAAGATTTATCGTATGACTGTTAGTGCCGGGAGTGTCCGAGGATATGTTCGGCTCGCCAGAGGCTGTAGCTGCTTCAAGCGGACACCACTAGGGTGAGCTACAAGTTCCCTTCAATTTCAAGTAGTTCCAAATTTCGCTACCAGATATCGATGATAGCTAGTGGTGAACGTTGGAACTTCGATAGAGCGTTACAACGAAATCAAACCTAGAAATTTAGCTCCACACAAGTTTAGTCTATGGAAGGATCTTTTACATGCCATAAATCTATGACATGGAACCGCCGACTTTACTTCCTCTTCGAAGGAAGGCATACTGTAGAATTTTAACGCTCTTAAAAAATCCGACGACTTCGGCCAGGATTGAACCCGCTATCTTGGGCACAGAAGTTAAGCATGCTACCAACTACTTCACCGAAGCCGCATTTAGGTACTAGGAAGTCACTTGTGAAAGCCTTTGTCTGGAGCGTGGCGCACTATGGACGTGAAACTTTGACTATTGGTGCAGCAGAAAAGAGGAGAATAGACGCTACAGGAGAATATTAAGATCAGATGGGTAGATATGGTAACAAATGAAGAGGTATTAAGACGAGTGGGTAGGAGAGATGTTTCTGGCGACTGCTAATGAAGAGAAGAGATAGGTTGGTAGGACACATACTAAGACACCCAGGAATAGCAAGCTTAGTTATGGAAGGAAGGGTCGAGGACAAGAACTGTAGGGGTAGAGCAAGGATAGAATATGTTTAACAGATTTCTTCGGATGTAGGTGGTAGTAGCTATGTAGAGAAGAAACGATTAGCTCAGGACAGGGAGGAATGGGGAGCTGTATCAAACCAGTCAAAAGACTGAAGACTCAAACAACAACAACAGGGGACCTGTGCGAGAAAACTAGCTTGTTCATAAACCACCCGCCTGGCTTTACTGTTATGCGGGCTTCTATAAATATGTTTATTTGTTTAAATGCTCTTTTTAAACAAATTGCCGATATTTATGGAATCAGAGTTCAATTTGTTAATGTTGCGGGTAATTCTGTTTGAATATGTGTACAGACTCCCCGCCCGGCCCTAGTGCTATGCGGGCTGAGTGCGACACACTTCAGGCAGGGGCTACCATTTTGTTTAATTGTTTAAAATCACTTTATAAACAAATAATTATATTTCTGTTGACTTTTCAAGATATGCAAGATTTTTCCTGTACTATTGAGACGATTTGAAAGATTTTGGCACAAACCACACCTTCTAACTCCCTGTGGTTTAGGAGCTTCAGTTTTGTGAAACATACACCTTAGCGTAATTATAATAAGATAATCCATTATAACGTGCGTTCAAAAAGTAACGAGCCGGAGGATGGCACGCGCAAACCGGTGACGACTTCGGCTAATCGTGGTCTGGTTCCGACCAGAGCGTGGAAGGACACAGCCCGTCGCTGGATGGCAACCATGCACGTCACGTGACGATACAAAGCGAGCAGCAGCATGCATCAATCGTCCAACGCTGCCAGTCGCATTGCAAACAGTGACATGGAGGCGTCAAACGAAGAGCAAGGAGGTGTTGTTCGGTTTCTGACAGCGGAAGAAGTAGGGGGAACGGACATTCATCGCCGAATGTCACAAGTGTACGGCGAACACTGTATGTCCCTTGCAAGGGTCAAGGCGTTGGCACAAGCGCTTCAGGGAAGGACGGGTGTCGTTAGCCGATGATGCCCGGTCTTGGGCACCCCCCTGCATTACCGATGCCAACGTCCAGCTGGTTGATGTACTCATTACCCAGGACCGCCGAGTGACAGTGAACGCCATA
This sequence comes from Meconema thalassinum, assembly GCA_946902985.2. Taxonomy (NCBI): domain Eukaryota; kingdom Metazoa; phylum Arthropoda; class Insecta; order Orthoptera; family Tettigoniidae; genus Meconema; species Meconema thalassinum. The sequence goes on from OX336395.1 coordinate 202,179,465, forward strand.
GCCGCCGTGGTCAGATTGAGCGTCGGAAGTGTGCACACCATCATGAAGGAACGACTGCACTTGCACAAAGTGTGTGCCCAATGGGTGTCACACAGTATTCAACCACACCAGGAAGCATGTCGAATGGCCCACTTGTAACGATTCGATCCCATAGCTGTTAGATTTAAAGGGTTATTCATTTATTATCATGTTATTATTATTATTATTATTATTAATTAGTACATCCATGAGATGATTTTTAATATCAGATGATTGTAAGCGGTTTTTATTATTATAGTCAGAAATATTTTTATTAACAATTATTTGTAAAGAGACGAAGTAAAATATATAATGCAACAAGATTGCCAAATAGGATCAACCCAATGCGTCACAAACTGAACGACGTAGTAATAATTTCACCACGGCAAACTGCGTCACTGTCATGAGTAACCATCACGTGCGCACAATCGAGTTCCTTCTGGAAGGAATAGAAGCTTGATATTTCACTCATGGTGCAACAACACGCCATTTTCTAATGTACGTACACGTCAAAGCTGCAAGTTATGAGTCAAGAATGGAGAAGGCTAATAAGAGAGGGAAGCTGTGACACCACGTGACAAGGAAGTCATTAGTATTTGTACCTGCGACATCGGACAAGAGGGGCATTCATCAATAGCTCTCAATGAAGGGAGGAAGTGGTAACCTTGCTCTCTGGGTCTTAATGAACTGAGCAAACAGAGTTGGCACAGTACGATGTCTTGCCGAAATCTATATCAATACATAATGGGTAATATCCCTGATCCAGAGTCTTTCTACAGATGGCAACGTATTTAATGAGGATATTTCATAGTAATTGAGATATCACATCATTTTTTTAAACATAAGCGACGTAACATCGAGATCATCGATCATTTCTTAAATATGACGAATCTTCGAATGGGTGAGCAAACAATTAAATAAAACTATCGTCTCTATTATAAATAAACTTCAATTAACTTTCAATTCATTTTAAATGTTCATTTTCTTTTAAATAATTAAACCGCAGTTGGTAAATTAAATTCTTTTTTGTAACTATTAGTATTTTGTTCTTGAGTAAATAAATTCATTTCCTTTAACGTAATGCCTATTTCTTTCATAGTGGTTAGTAAATACTATAGGCAAATTCAATCATGCTCCTTGATTAAATACTGGATTGGTTAGATGACTTTGTCTCACTACGGCCCGGGTAAGTGGTCTCGACTCTACTGCTGATAGCCGAGGTTAAATCAATAAATTTCGATTCACTGTCTTAAATAGGGATCTGGCGCTCAACAACAACTTATTATATTATACTATCGCAGGTAAGGTCACACCACAGTGTATATTATTTATTATTATCATGTTTGTTATAATTGAACCACAATAGTCATCACCACGTTTAACGACTTACTTTTAAAAATGTTACATTTGGCGCCACAAAGTAGGACACGAAAACCATTCGGTATTTAGGAGAGGAGTGTATAATGTCAGTGCAAATTGTCAGTGCTTTTGGGGGACAGTGAAGTGAAGTGAAATTTTGGAAGGGCAATTGTTATACGGTGTACTTCGAGATGTCGGAAGAGGAACAGAGGCAGTTGAGAAGTAGGAATAAAGTCGAGAAAGTTAATTATAAGGAGGTTGATAGCAGTAGCGAAGTTGAAAGCGTAGAGAATAATACCAAGATGTCGGAGGTAAATCTTGAGAATAATCCTGAGGTTAACCCTGACAAGAATACGGAGGTACATCCTGAGACTAGTGGTAGTCTAGAGAAAGAAAAGTCTATAGAGATTCCTGAAGATCCATTAACTGCGCTCATAAGGCAGATGAGTAGAGATTTAAGTGCGAAATTTGATGAAAGTATGAATAAAAATAGTGAAGAGAATAAAATAAATTATTTGGAATTCAATGGTAAATTTGAGAAATTAGATAAAGATATGAATAAAAATAGTAAGGAGATGAGAGAAGAGATGGGTAGGCTAAATCAAGATATGAGTGAAAAATTAAATAAGCATAGTCAGGAGTTCAATGTTAAATTTGAGAAATTAGAAAATAATTGTCAGGAGTTGAATTTGAAGCTTGATAAGAATAGTCAGGAAATGAGAGAAGAGATGGGTAGACAAAATCAGGAAAGTAGGAAGGAATTTAATGAGAAGTTTGAACAATTGCATAGAAATAGTAAAACGATCAACCAAAAGCTGGAAGAAAATAGTAAAAAGCTAGACAGTGTGGTTAAGGTAAATGAAGGATTGAGTAAGAAGTATGATATGCTACAGGAAAGTATTCAGGGGGTAAAACAGGAGATCAGAGGTGAAATTAAGGAAGTGGTAGAGAAGAAGGCTAAAGATATGGTTGAAAAAATAGATAAACAATTAGAAGCAGTAGAAAATCAAGTTAAGGAAGTTGAGATAGAAGTTAATAAGAAAGTAGAATCAGTAAAGACAGCCTTTCAGGAGATTTTAGATGAAAGTAGATCGGAGTCCGAGGAAATTTTAGGTAAAGGTTTTAGCAAATTGATAGAAGCGGAAACTAGGCAGATGAGAGAAGATTTTGGGGATAAGATTAAGGTATTGAGAAATGAATTAATGGATAAAGAGAGTAATTTTCAAGAAATGGAGGCGAGATTAAAGAAGCAGATAAGGGAGGAAGGAAATCAGGACAGAATGAAGTATTTAAGTAGTATGAGAGAGACTGAACTGCCTAAGTTTTCAAACAAACAGGGGTGTCCTATGCAGTTCATGAATCAGGTGGAGGATAGATTTAAAGAAAGGCTAAAGGATGGTCAAATTGAATGGAAGATGGTAGTAGAGCTATTGGACCAGGCTTTTATAGGAGATACTAAGGGATGGTTTTTAGTATACAAACATACGTTGATAAATTTTGAAGATTTCAAAAGTAAATTTATTGAAAAATATTGGAATGAGGATATCCAATCACAAATGAGACAGATTATTAATTCTGGCAGGTATCAATCTGGGGAAGGGAGTAATATGACTGATTACTTTCTAGAGTATGTACTCATATGTAAACATCTTGACGGGATGAATCAAGATGGGGATGTGGTAAGGCTTCTCCTCAGGCATTTCCCACCCAAGGTAAACGTGGCTGCTTGTATACAAATGATCACCACAATTCAGGAATTAGAGGGATTGTTAAGCAGATTCGATGCACTCGAAGATTCATACGATATGCCCATATTACAGAATAATCCTGAAAATAATTATTATGATAATAATCAGCAGGATTATAATGGCAGGAGCCAATATCAGAATAGTAGATGGTAAGAACTGTGAAATGCCAGAGAACGTAGTGATGTAAATTTATATTACCGATAGTTACTGTTCCGTATGACTTAAATATTAAGTAATGAAGTTTTATAGGATTTTACAGAGGTAGATAAGAAACCTGCTGTGTGTAATTTTAATTCAGTCGTGAAGTTAGGATGGTTAGGGGCGCGTAGTGCCTACGCTTATTGATTTAGATTGACTAAAATCATTTAATTTGGAAGACAGAGGTTGTCGTGCTATTGAGCAATTAAGGTAAGTTGAATGTGGGTCCTTTAGCTGCAGGTAAGTTGGAGGAAGTGAGGATTAAATTTAAAAAAGTAGGAAGGTTATTACATAGGTAAGTAATCGAAAGAAAGAAAGTAATAATTATTATGGCAACCATAATTATGAATATAATGGTAATAAAGATTTAATTCAAAAGTGAGTGAAGATAAGATGATACAGTGGTAATAAAACGAAAGAGTTGAAGAATTAGGTATTGATTTAATAAAGAAGTTTCATTTTTAGGACAGCGAGGTTATCAGTGGATATATTTTGAGAAATTTAGAAGTGGTTTAGAATTGTTAATGGTAATGCGTTGTATGAATTAACCAACATCGGGTTGAAATAAGGAAGTAGTAATTAATTAGGACATCTGGTAACTTACTTGGTGACAGATATGTGTGTGTGTATGTGTGTATTTTCACGTAAATGGACGTGAGTTTGAAGTAGTAGGCTAACGAAGGTAATGCCGTTGAGCAATGTGGTTTTAAGTTTTGGTAAGATGCCAAATGAAGTAGTTTTTTGAGGAAGTTTTTGGTAAGATGCCAAATGAAGTAGGTTGGAGGAAGTTTTTGGTAAGATGAAGTAGGTCAGCGAGGTATATTCCGTTGAACAATGAGTTTTTTATGGTGTCTACGGGACTACGTGAAGTTAATGTTGGGAGTTTTTTAAAGTATATATGGATGTATGCACACAAGGTAATAAGAGATTACAAAGGTAATATGGTCCAAGTTTGAGTTACAGTTACGCAGGTTTTAAAGATATTACAAGGCTTGTTATCGAGCTAAACCACTTTTAGTAAAAAGTTACTAACGAATTAATTATGTGGTAGATTGTTGTCCTACACAGGTAAAAGTAAAGATAATAATTATAATTAAAAGGTTGACATAATATTTACTAATATTGAAAGGAATTTGTTATAATTCGACGTTTTAGGATTTAAAGATAAATCATTTTTTTAGTAGACGAGAAATTAAGTTTTATTTATGTCATACGGAGTTAGTAAAGAGAAGTTTATATTTTTGAAGACAAGAATAAGTTCGTAAGATAAGTGTATACCTAAGGGGTAATAATGAAGTTTCAATTAAAAGCAGGTGTAATTTACGCATTTAATTTGGTAGAGCAGAGAGTGTCTGAACTGTGTTAGAACTCAGGACTTGCTTTATGAAGTGATTATGGGAGAATATTTGCTAATTATGAGTGTCGGTGTTATTGACTATCAACTGGAACACTGTCATTATTTTAGGAAGACAATAGTTAGGAAAGCTAAGTATGATGTTATTATTCCAAGGAATTAGTTGAAGCATGTAAGATTTTTTAGCTGAAATTTAGTGTGTTATTGGTCAGTAAGAGGTGACCTGTAACAGTAAGAAGATGTGGGATTATACCACGATTAGGGGAGTTTTTTTTGTATGTGACGTGTGATGTCACGATGAATTGTTGAGAGTTCTGAGAGATTCTGGTGTAGTAGGAATAAGCTATACTCCAGGTGGTCAGAACAAGTAGGAAGTGATGTCTGTAGGACTTAATTAAGAGTTTTGAGAGAAAACTAAAGGTTTTTTTTTAGGTATTCAGCAAGAAGTCAAATCATGAATAGACTAAGTTTAAAGTATAAGAGCATTAATATTTTGTGGAACGAAATATTTATTCTGAGGAGTTTGTCATGTGTTTTTGTGAAATAGTTTAGTGATATACGTAATTCAGGTTTATTGAGTAGTATTTTGTCTAAGTCTTAATCATTTTGTTATGGTAGGTAAGAATGACAATACAGTCAAGTTATATCTCGACGCTAAGTTAAATTTTATAATGTGAACAAGAAGTCAGATTATATGTTCATTTGTGATTTTGAAAATTCAAGTTATTGTTTTCGAGAAGTAGTAAAGAGGAATCATGGTTTTATGAGAAGTTAAGAAGTCGTGGAGACTTAGGAAGTATTAATTTGAAAGGAGGCGGCCGTGGCCTAAGAAAGAATTAAGCCACGAAGGCAGGTGAGTAGTAACTTGGATATTTATGTGAACTGTTTAATAACTGCTTTAAGGTATTTCGATGTCATTATGTATTTGGGGAAATATTTACATGTATGACATATGCACTGAAATTGGAATTGCCTTAGGTATCTTGCTAAGTTATTTTTTTTTCTTCAATTATTGAAATTTTACTGCATTTGAGTAATACTTTTTTAGAGACGAAAGGAATATTGTGTTGTTTGCATATCGTGTGCTGTGATAGTTTTAATGTGTTAATCAGCTGGAAATACAACAAGGTAATTCTACACCAGACTGATGAAAACTACGTTCACTAGATATGAAGACAAAATTGTATGTCAAGCATACGATCACCAAGACAAGTGCAGCGTTGACATATATGTCAAAATTAAAAGTGAAGGGCATTTATGTATATTTCTTTACAGCATAAATATAAAGAAGAATGAACATTATGAACATTTGGAAGAATGAGATGAATGAAAGTTAAAATGTGAATTTTTGTGAAGAATATCTTTCTTGTATATTGTTGTGTATTGATGAAGAGTATATTGTATGTTGTCTTTTTGGGGGTTATAATATTTAAATTTATAGTTTTTTTTTATGTTGGATGGGGTAAGAGAAATAATGTGAAATGTCATTTAAATTATTTATCTTAGGGGCGATTGTAACGATTCGATCCCATAGCTGTTAGATTTAAAGGGTTATTCATTTATTATCATGTTATTATTATTATTATTATTAATTAGTACATCCATGAGATGATTTTTAATATCAGATGATTGTAAGCGGTTTTTATTATTATAGTCAGAAATATTTTTATTAACAATTATTTGTAAAGAGACGAAGTAAAATATATAATGCAACAAGATTGCCAAATAGGATCAACCCAATGCGTCACAAACTGAACGACGTAGTAATAATTTCACCACGGCAAACTGCGTCACTGTCATGAGTAACCATCACGTGCGCACAATCGAGTTCCTTCTGGAAGGAATAGAAGCTTGATATTTCACTCATGGTGCAACAACACGCCATTTTCTAATGTACGTACACGTCAAAGCTGCAAGTTATGAGTCAAGAATGGAGAAGGCTAATAAGAGAGGGAAGCTGTGACACCACGTGACAAGGAAGTCATTAGTATTTGTACCTGCGACATCGGACAAGAGGGGCATTCATCAATAGCTCTCAATGAAGGGAGGAAGTGGTAACCTTGCTCTCTGGGTCTTAATGAACTGAGCAAACAGAGTTGGCACAGTACGATGTCTTGCCGAAATCTATATCAATACATAATGGGTAATATCCCTGATCCAGAGTCTTTCTACAGATGGCAACGTATTTAATGAGGATATTTCATAGTAATTGAGATATCACATCATTTTTTTAAACATAAGCGACGTAACATCGAGATCATCGATCATTTCTTAAATATGACGAATCTTCGAATGGGTGAGCAAACAATTAAATAAAACTATCGTCTCTATTATAAATAAACTTCAATTAACTTTCAATTCATTTTAAATGTTCATTTTCTTTTAAATAATTAAACCGCAGTTGGTAAATTAAATTCTTTTTTGTAACTATTAGTATTTTGTTCTTGAGTAAATAAATTCATTTCCTTTAACGTAATGCCTATTTCTTTCATAGTGGTTAGTAAATACTATAGGCAAATTCAATCATGCTCCTTGATTAAATACTGGATTGGTTAGATGACTTTGTCTCACTACGGCCCGGGTAAGTGGTCTCGACTCTACTGCTGATAGCCGAGGTTAAATCAATAAATTTCGATTCACTGTCTTAAATAGGGATCTGGCGCTCAACAACAACTTATTATATTATACTATCGCAGGTAAGGTCACACCACAGTGTATATTATTTATTATTATCATGTTTGTTATAATTGAACCACAATAATCACCACGTTTAAACGACACATTAAAAATGTTACACACTGTCTTGGTCATCTGCAGCGCTATGCGAGGGAAGGGAATGGATTCCTTGCACGAGTGGTGGCTGGAGATGAGTCATGGTGTCATCACTTCGAACCAGAATCCAAACGACAAAGTCTCCAGTGGAAGCATCCAGGGTCACCACCACCCAAAAAAAAGGCAAGGCCATCCACACGAGTGCAGGAAAGGTATCCTCCGACCCGTTACTTTTTGAATGCACCTTATATTTGGTTAGTCGATTAACAGAACGTAGCTTATTGCTAGATCAACCCCCAGTGTGCAAAGTGGGATTATTTTAAAATGGCAAATGAAACAAGAAGTTCCGTGACGAATTAAAGAGCCTACTTTTCTTAAAATTTAAGATTCATGCCAATGATTGATCGATATGGATCTATCTAGAATAATGACGAAATTAAGTTGGTAATATCGAAATTTCTAATGAGTTCGAAATACTGTGTACCTGGCATAATGTAGCCTAATAGAGCACTAAAGTTGGCAGCCCTGGTGACTGAATATATTCTTAGTTCCATCTCTTAAGGTACAGAATACAAAATTTGGTTGGAGTCCAATGAATAGCATGGACGTTACATGCAGTTAAACATTGGAACTAACAGCGCGTAAAATCATGTTGGCAACAGTGTCATGCATGTATTGGTCAGAAATAATCTGAAATAATATGATCTATTGTTGTGCCAATTTTGAATGAAATCCATTAGTTAGTATAGAAGTTACATGCATTTTAAAATTGGACCTATCAGCAGGCTTAGAATCATGTTGGCAGCACTGACGTATATTAGTTACTCCAAAGTAATCTAGAATACCATGTACTATACGTGTGCAAAGTTTAGAGCTATTGGCTTGCATTCTTTCTGATATATTGATATTAGGGTAACAAAAATAGAGACAGCATTTATTAACAGTTGGCAGCCCTGGTTGCTCTTAAGAATACGCATAGTCATAGCTGTTATGGTACACATAGAACATACGAAATTTGGTTGAAATCCAAATGATAGTATGGAAGTTACATGTATTTAAAGTTGGACCTCTCAGCAGGCTTAGAATCATGTTGGTAGCACTGACGTATATAAGTTACTCCAAATTAATATAGAATGTCATGTACTATACGTGTGCATAGTTTAAAGCTGTCGGCTTGCATACTTTCTCATATATATTGGTATTTGGATAAAAGAAATTAAGAGCATTTTTTAACAGTTGGCAGCACTGGTGGTTCATAAGAATACGTTCAGTCTTATCTGGTTAAGTACACATACAACATACGAAATTTGGTTGAATTCCAATTGATAGTGTAGAAGTTATATGCATTTAAATATTGGACCTATCAGTAGGCTTATAATCATTTTGGCAACACTGCCATTTATGGCCTTCTGAAAATTAAACTGCAATATTATTATCTATATGTGTGCCGATTTTGAAATAGCTCCCATTCATACCTTCCAAGATATCCAACATGGAGCTAAAATTTCAATTGCGATTTTTCAGCAGTTGGTAGCACTGACATCATTTTCAAATATGAACTTGAGATATTCAGGTATAGATCTTTCCTCCTACCAAATTTTATTTCGATTGCTCCAGCCGTTTAGGAGTTGATAGGGGGACACACACACACACACAGCCAGCCAGCCAGCCAGACAGACAGACAGACAGTCACACATTTTCCCGGATCGATCTCATAAGACTACTTTTTCCTCATTTTTGCAAAATGTGAAAAGTAGGCTAAAAAATGCCGGACTCCTCATATGGGACTGACTCTATTTGAGCTCCTTGAATGAACTGGGTGGTGCTTATAACCTAGTTGTATGGTCTTGAATGAGCAATGGGATAATTATTTCTCCCGTCTTTTATTACGGCAATGAAGTCGAGTCTGTCAGCTCGTAAAGTGATCCGGTCTCAAGTATAATGTGACTGTTGGCCGGTTTCCATAGAAACGCACTGTGTGTTACTCCCCCAGGGCAGGACGTGGCTGAGGGTGGGGGGTAGGAATGACGAGATGAGGAAACTACCCCCAGGCATCTCACTTCCTTCCTTCCCTTTACCAATTTATATAACTCTCTCACTTCTTCATACAATTCTCTCTTATTTCCAGCAAAGAAAGACGACTTCTCTTCCTGTGCACTTAAGGCTAGCCCACACTGAGGTCGACCTAAGATGCTCGACTTGCTCATCAGAACACGGGGTGAAAAAAAATATTAAAAATTTGAACTTCCTCCGCTGCCCTGTACTATTCCCGTTTTCAATGGGCTCGGGGATGGGATGTGATGGAATTCTATGTGGAAGATGATTTTTAACGGTCAGATGCCCTTCCTGACGCCAAACTCATTATTATTATTATTATTATTAGCGTATGGTACAACACAAAACAAACAACATAAACAATATCGAAAAATAATGCCAACATTTCAAACAATGATAGCATCGAAACCCTTTATGTTAAACGTGTAATTCTTTCACTGAACGCCAGCTGGTTAAAGTAAGTTTTGTTATGGAGGGGACGTGACCTTGCTATGAGCACACTAGATGCGCAGTAGCCAAGGTCGGCCGGGGGCGCACGCGCCAATGACTGCACCCCCGACTAACTTCGCCTGATTACACAGCTGTCATTCGATGGTTTAATCAGTTTATAGAAACAGGGACTGTAGAGAAAAAATCTAGGCCAGGCCGACCACCAACATCAGCATTGAACGCACGCTTTCCAAATGGCAGGATTGGTACGTGCAATAATTTCAGGAGTAACTGTCAAGATGGCAGCAGAAATTCGCTCCCGCAGGTGCTCCAAATCCCGATTTTTTTCTGAATACACAATGTTTTTAATGTACCCCCAGACAAAAATCCGAAGGGGTGAGGTCAGGACTTCATTGGCGCGCGCGCCCCCGGCCGACCTTGGCTACTGCGCATCTAGTGTGCGCATAGCAAGGTCACGTCCCCTCCATAACAAAACTTACTTTAACCAGCTGGTATTCAGTGAAAGAATTACACGTTTAACATAAAGGGTTTCGGTGTTATCATTTTTTAAAATGTTAGCATTATTTTTCGATGACCCTGTACAATAGGTAACACATTACAACTGTAACAATCTTGCAAGGGAAAGGGTTTTTAAAGATTAATGTCTAAATTTTCTAGCCATCTTATGGCTTCAGTAGAGGCTGTTACAAAGTCCTGTGTTGATCCAGTGAATGCCCTACTAATACACTCAGTGACGATATGGTTCATAGTCTTTCTAACTGCACCACAATCACAGGTGGGGGAAGATCGCATACCCCACTTAAACATCATTGATCCGCATCTCCCGTGGTTAGTGCGGACTCTGTTGAGAGTTACCCATGTCTTGCGAGGCAAATCAAATCCAGCCGGCAGATTTTGAATGTTGAACAATGCCTGCCATTGCATTGGAGCTATGCTATTCCACTCTTTTTGCCAATCAGCTTTTGGATCACAAACCTTCCTAACAAGTTCCTGTGCTGTTTGAATAGGTGGAGATTTTGACTTGAGACGGCTATATCTGGTGCTAGCATCTTCATGAATGGGGAGTTCAGGATTGGCCAATATCTTGTTGTATTCCCTGACCAAGTTGTTCAGTCTTCTAATTCTAGGCGGTTCTATGTGACTAAGCACAGGCAACCAGAAAAGAGGGGTAGATTTTATTGTGCCACTAATAATACGCATTGTCTCATTCAGGACTGTGTCCACCTTTTTAACATGAGAGCTGTTGACCCAAACTGAGGAACAGTACTCAGCTGTTGAAAGTACCAGTGCCATCGTCGAAGTACGCAATGTAGTTGCAAACGCTCCCCATGTGGAGCCAGCAAACTCATGAGAGGAGTTAATGAGAGATGAAATGAATGAAACCCTAATAACAAAAATTGGTCAAATTAAGAGGATAGGTAAGTTCAAATATTTGGGGGAATTAATTCAGAAGAATGGCTTAGAAAAATCTGCTGTAGAAGAACGAGTGCACAAGATTCAAAGAGCATATGGTATAACCAGGAATATCTATAACAAAAAATGTTGATGTAAGAAATTGAAAATACAGCACTATAGAACAGTAATAAACCAGAATGCTTATATGCCAGTGAATGTCTAATACTAAATTATAATTTGGATAAATTAGAAGTATCAGAAAGAAAAATTATACACAAAATTCTCGATCCATTAAGAACTACAGAGATTTGAAAATTAAGAAGTAACGAAGAAATATATCGGAACATTGAAAACATAACGGAGACAATAAAGAAGAGGCGATTGTTATTTTTCGGACATTTATATAGAAATTGGTTCGTGGTCCTCATAAGACCCTAACGGAGAAAGAAAGAAAGAAGAAGAAGAAGAAGAAGAAGAAGAAGAAGAAGAAACTGGGCATGGACGAGGAAGGAAGCGGTCGTGGCCTGTCAGAAAGTACCGTCCCAGCATTTGCCTGGAATTGAAAATGTGAAACCACGGAAAACCCAAAATAATTCTTGCCATTTGGTAGTGATTTTTGTACACCTGGCTTCTCAGAATAGACGAGGGAAATTGATTCCAGGTACTCGGAGTGTTGACGTTTGAACTGCCTCTTTATCTGTTGACAACATGCTGTGCTGTGCCTGGTGAAAGTTTGGGTCCGCTAGCTCAACCCTCACATAAGCTACCAGTGAACGCTTATCAGTCTTAGCTTCAATTCGTTCCTTTTACAAAAAGTACAAACATCATTACCAAATGGCAAGAACATTTTTGGGAATTTCTTTTCATTTACCAAAACTTTTGTATACATTCTACAACTCTACTTAGTATAAAACAAAGTCCACTGGATAGATTTTGATGTGGTTTTCACCATTCTGTAAAGGATATCTCGAGGATGATTTCTGTAGAAAATAATTTATTTATGATCAAAGGAAGCCGAGCAGTAACGCTTTCAGTGGAAAAGTCGAAAAAAAAAATCCTGGCGTCCGAGCGCTTTGTAAGCTTACGCAGGGCAAACCGTTAAACATATTTAAATACTATGAGTGTAAGAATTGTTCAGCATGAAGAGTTCTACAAAAAAGTCCGGGAAAGCATATCTCTATCTTCAATACATCGCCCACTATAAGTGTTTTTACGTTTTAATTTCTTCCAACCGTGTTCATTCAACTACTGAGGCGACAGTTTACGAGCTAGCTAAGGGCGTGTCTATCATCCCTGTTACAGCCTAGCTAGCGGGCGAACCTATAGCCCCAGATACAGCCAGCAGCAAACCGTTGAGTCGTGTTGAGTTAAGACTTCTGAGAAGGGTGGTTGTGTTTGGAGTTTCCCTGGAAGTGCAACTAGGGTTTTCTTCATTTCGCCTGTGAAACACAGTCAAGTTAAAACTGGACGGAAGGGGGATTTGAGTTTCATTCCCTGGAAGTGCAACTCACATTTCGCCTGTGAACTTTTCGTTCCGCAAAATTCACAGCCAATTGAAAATTGTACGGAAGGGGGATTATATTATATTAAATTATACTGATTGGCGTATAATTTCTACTTAGTATAAAACTAAGTCCCCGATTCTTGGATGTCACGGGTAATCTCGAGAACCACTGAATGGATTTTGATGCGGTATTCACCATTCTATAAAGGATATCTCGAGGATGATTTCTATAGAAAATAATTTATTTATGATCAAAGGAAGCCGAGCAGTAAGGTTTTCAGTGGAAAAGTCGAAAAAAACCTGGCGTCCGAGCGCTTTGTAAGCTTACGCTGGAAAACCCGTTAAAATATCTATATACTATGAGTGTAAGTATTGTTCAGCATGAAATGTTCTACAAAAAAGCCTGGGGGAACATGTCTCTATCTTCAATACATCGCCTACTATAAGTGTTTTTACGTTTTCATTTCTTCCAACAATCTCCATTCAGTTACTGAGGTGGCAGTTTACGAGCTAGCTAGGAGCGAGTCTATCACCTCAGTTACAGCTTAGCTAGCGGACGAGCTAATTGCCCCAGATACAGCCAGCAGCAATCTGTTGAGTCGTGTTGAGTTAAAAACTTTGGAGAAGAGTGGTTGTGTTTGGAGTTTCCCTGGAAATGCAACTCAGCTTTTCTTCATTTCGCCTGTGAACTTTTCGTTCCGCAAAATTCACAGTCAAGTTAAGACTGGACGGAAGGGGGATTTGTGTTTCAAACACCTCGCCATTCTTAAATTACGTCTGACAAGAATTTGTTGCACATGCATCTCCATGATAATATAATTATTAGTCCAGTCAGTGATTTTGACCCATCATGCCGAGACGTAAATCCGGATATTGGTCGTTGTTCATTGACATTGGAAAAAAAAACGCTTATCACGTAAAGAATTCATAACTGTTCCCGGGCGAAGCAGGGTCGTGTTGCTAGTTACTTATAAGAATAATTAAAAAGGTAACCCCAATGGTTTAGTGTCGACAAATTAATTTGTGGTTGAAAATTGCGTTTTTCTCCGATACTCTCTTTGTATTAGAAATGTTGAAACTCAAAAACCGAAAGCCATATTACAATGTTCTTGGTGCAGGTGGATGTCTATTAGATCAGAGTAATTTCATAAAATATTTGGCAAAATTTGAATAAAAAAATATAAGACCAAGAAGCTTTTGTTGAAAATAAGCTAGCGGACTTAAACTTTTGGTCGGCACTGTGTTTTTATTGTTAGTATTCGTCTTTTACCGACAGTTAAGTTTTCTCTTTTCGAGCCCTCAGACCAGAAGTAAATTCCTTGGCAGAGCCGGGGTTGAACCCAGAACTCTGCAGTGACAATGATAATAATCAATGTTATTAACTTTACATCCCTTTTAACTAAGGTCCTCCAGGAGGCAGGATGCAGTAGACTCACCACTTCTGGTGCACCCTAGATTGTGCTACACCCTCAAGGACTCACGGCTGGTGAGTTTGGGAGTTGGCGATCCCGAGGGATTTCTGAGCTGGGTCCGTTTTGTCCCCTTTTTTCACTGACTTTGGGGCGGGTCCTCTCTTTCCCCCCCCCCCCCGTTCCTATCCGCCTTTCATGGCTCTCCTTCCTTACAAGTCCCTCAATCCTCATTCTTCGAGGGTTAAGGGCATTTCTTTTCTTCCTGTCCTTTATTTGCCTTATCCTTTATTTGTTTACCATTTCTTCTTCTAGTTTGTAAGTTTGTAGTTAGTATTAGTTATAGTTTTCATTCTCGTCTCATCTTTCACCATCACCCAAACCATTAGGGGCCGATAACCTAGATGTTAGGCCCCTTATAACAACAATTATGATCATCATCCCTTTTAACTACTGAAGCTTTTAGAGACGTCAGGGTGCCGGAATTTCACCCCGAAGGGGATCTTTAACGTGACAGTAAATCTACTGACACGGCTCCCTCGCATTTGCGCACCCTCAAATGCCAACTGACCACGCCAGGATTCGATCCTGCAACCTTGGGCACAGTAAGCGAGAGCGTTACCGTTGAGCCACGCGGCCAGTGACAGCCAAAGAATCGTAGTCACTGTGCCATGAGGTGGTCACAATGAGTTGGAAAGGAGGTTTGATGATGATGATGATAATTGTTGTTTTAAGGGGCCTAACATCTGGGTTATCGACCCCTAATGATTTGGCTGCTAGTCTAGTGACAATGTACATGAAATGAAACTAAAACTAAAACTAACTACTTACATCTAAAAACCACAATAATAATATCGTATGGCCTCGGGTGCTGGGTGCAAGCTTCGTTATTTGACACCCAGAGAGAAGTTTGCATGTCGAAGTTCGTTGTTCCATGAAGCACTATGAAAGTCAAGGAGGATAGATATCTAAGCTCCTTGAACACTATAGCGCTTTCTAGTAGAGAAATGAGGAACTTTGTGTTGACGGAAAATCAGGAGATTAATTTTGCCATTAAGAACACGGCCTACTGAATTCAAATGGGTTCTTTAACATGCCAACATCGTATGACATGCGTGTCGTGATTTTTTGCCGCCTTTCAAAAATCACATACCACGGCCAGGGGCGAACCTGCAAGCTTGGGGTTTGTAGACCGACACGATAACCACTCACCCACCGTGGCAAGCTAACATCTGGGTGATAGTGAAAATGTAAATGAAATGAAACTAAACCTAAAACTAGAAGAGGAGATGGGATCAAAAATAAGAATAAGGGAAACAAAAGACGAGAGGAAAGGAAATGCCCTCAACCCTCGAAGAATGAGAATTAAGGGACTTGGAAGAAAGGAGAGACAGGAAAGGTAAAGGGGAGAGGGACCGCCCCAAAGGCAATGGAAGAAGGAGAAAAACCGGACCCAGCTCAGGAAGCCCTCGGGGTCGCCAACTCCTGAACTCACCAGACGTGAGTCCTTCAGGGTGTAGCACAATCCAGGATACACCATGAGTGGTGGGGCTACATATACCCTGCCTCCTTGAGGGCCTTGAGCAGAAGACGGGAGATACAATGAAAAGATAACAAGAGGTCTGACCCCTCCCAGAATAAGGGATAAGGAAAGATGAGACAAGGACCAATTAAGGCAGGAAAGTGAAAGACTCCCTAGGTCTCGGATACCCTAATACCGTCGGGATCGAAAGAGATCAAGAGTTGACCAAGGGAGGTCGATAGGAAAGATAATAGAGAGGAGCCCAGCGCAAGTAAGTGGAAGCAATGCCGGACTCAGCTGGGGTCCCGTGGTCACCAACCCACGTCCCATTAGATGTGAGCCCCTGGGGGGAAGGAGGTTTGAAACAACTCGTCTACCGAGTCTTATCAAGCGTAGTTACCTCAGTCTCTATGTGTGTCTTTAATGTGCGGTGCAACTCGTTTCTCTTCGCTATCAATTATAGAGCACCTCTTGTACATTAACCGTCCAGTAAATGATGTTAAATATTCCATGACAGAACACGCAGGTGGAGCAGAGTTTCGATTAATTAGTTGAGCTTCCTGTTTACTTTTATCTCAACTACCTCCACAGCCATGTGGTATGAAATAGGTTAAACCCAGATGATTTTATGACAATATTAGGTTTGGCATATCGGCTTTCACGGGCCGTAAATTAAATGTCAGCAATTTTTCTAGATTAACGCCTTGTCTTGTGTGGGGTTTCGCCTAGGAACACCAAGCTGGCTCATCAGTGTGCTCTTGGTGTCCGCGCCTGGACCCCCACAGGAGTAGCGAACTGTGCACTACCTCCCTTCTTATGAATCAGCTTTGCACCTCCCAATAAAGGCTTCCAAGACATGGCACAAACCTAGAAAATTTGCTGAGTTTTAATTCACGGGCTGTGAAAGCCAATATACCATCTTTATGAAAGCCTTTATAGGGAGGTGAAAGGCTGCTTGAGTGTTTGCTCTCTCAGTTAAGAGGCGCACGTGCGCTTCATGAGAAGAGAGGTAGAGCACAGTTCGCTACTACTGTGGGGGTCTGGGCGTGGACACCAAGAGCCAGCTGATGAGTAAGCTTGGTTTTCCTAAGCGAAATCCCACACAAGATATGGCATAAACCTAGACAAACTGCTGAGTTTTAATATTAGGATTTCTGAATAATGAACATAAGTAAAGCTAAATATATGAAGATGGGAGATGCTGAAGGAGGAAGAAAAGAATCCATTGTAAGATTACAGTACATGGAAAGGAATATGAAAGAGTTGAAGCATTCAAATATCTAGGATCAATAATAACCGCAGGCAATAAAACATCGGAGGAAATCCAGCAAAGAATAACAAGTGGGAACCTATGCTTGCATAATACGAGGACTGTTTTTTCTTAAGTTCCGATGTCTGTCTGTTAGGTAGTCAGCCCGCAGGTTGGTTGGATTCTCAAAAAGTACCGCCATTGGGTTATGTGGGTAGATACCTACAAAGACGCAAGGCAGCACTATATTGAGGCGTAATAGGCAAGGTGAGGAGTGAGGTAGTTTGCCAATACTTTCCTCACTGAGTCAGAACAGCAGTACTAACCCTTTGAGTAGAACCCTTCACAGCATCCACAGACACTGACTGTGCCTTGAATGTCGTTACTCAGCACCACCCACACCTCAGTAACTTCCATATAGCATAGCCATGAGTGAGACTGAGACATCGGTGAAAAGCCACATTTTACTCTAGCCTGTGCCAACAGACAAATGCAAATGTACTGCATTCATCAAGATATGGCAAACAGGCAAAAGTTCCGATGGACTGTATAAAAATAACAGATTGACATACCAAACTGATTTTACTACTAAATATTTGCTTGTTTTATTCTTATGTCTCAACATAATCGCCAAAACGTTTGTAACATTTGTCGTATCGTTACACCAGCTTTCTAATGCCCTCGGCAAAATATTCTGCCGCCACTGAGGTGGGTACGTCTGGGAAGTCTCCTGAAGATTTTATTTTTTGGCGTTGCTGCCCAACCATACCTTCAATTCTCCAAAAAGGTGCCAACGTTACGATAAACTTTTTCAAAGAATTCAAGTGTGAATTTTTGGACCATCTGCCGTTTAATCCAAACCAGCATTGAATGAACATGGTGACCAACCGAGATATTTAGACGGTTCTCAATATCTATTACTCTATGATAGCAATCAAACTGAAATTTTGTATGTTGATAGAGGCCATGAACATAACTTCACCTACAGAACTTTCATTAACCTGGCGAGCACAAATCCAACTAGGCGATGACGCGAAATATAAATATTTAAATGGACGTTTCTCGCGATTTAACCATCCAAGAGCAGTAACACATGGTACGGTAAATGCTTATACACATTTTAATCCACTGGCAGCTAATTTACTTCAATTGTTTTCATAACCACAAGATGGCAGCTGTGCGAAATTTTAAAATCTGATTTTTGTTTCTTGTGTCATACGATTGAGTTTGAATACTACACATACACAGAACTTTCCCAGAATTTGCAATGCACTTATGAGGCGATTATTAACTTTTTGAAGGCCAGAAGCCAAGTCTTTTCCGCCATAGCTAATCAAAAAACTAGTAGTTCAGATTCAAAAGCCTTCTCAAAAGATAAGGTTAGCAGTTCTAATCAAAGAATTTTAAGATCACAGGCTCTTCCTGTTGATGCTCGATCACCTAACCAAATGCAAACGTGCGGTCTGTGTCAGCAATCGCATAATTTATACAATTGTGATGAATTTAAATCTTTATCAGTAGATGAAAGACGAAAGTTCATTACGAACAAAAAACACTGTTTCTACTGTTTGTCAGGAACGCATATGTTAAACAATTGCCGTTCACAACGTTTATGCTTTCATTGTAAGGCTAGACACCATTCCCTTTTGCACAGGCATGAAAGATCACGGTTATCAGGACCAAGCAGTTCCAATACCAAGTCTAATTCTGAGACTTCTCAAAATAGTGCGCAGTCGTATGCTCAAAGTTCTACCTTGCTTGGCAAAGTCCAGGTTTTATTATCTACCGTGCAGGTTCTATTGAAAAATTCTCACGGGAAATGGGTACCTGTCAGGGGATTATTAGACAATGCCGCTACCAACAATTTTATTAATGAATCGTTGGTACAAAAATTAGGCCTCCCAAAACATCCTACCTCAATAGAGGTTACAGGAATAAACTGCTCTAAATCGCAATCCTTAAGCTTTGCTAAAGTGGATCTGAAGGACTCTAATAATCTTGGTACGCAGTTGCAATTAGATTGTTTGATTATCAAGTCTATAGGCAACAATATTCCTGGCACTTCTTATCCTATTCAAAGTTGGAATATCCCGAATTTTGTCCAGCTAGCTGACCCTCATTTCAACAGAGCTTCGCCCGTAGAGCTTCTTTTCAGCTCAAGCGTATTTTGGCAATGTCTTCATTCCAATAAAGTAAAAATTGCTCCTAATGTTTTCTTCCGCGAAACTGATTTTGGTTGGATCGCTACTGGCCAAATATATCGTAATCCTATTCAAACTGTATCGAATTGTTATTTTGTTGGTACCCATTTAAGTCAAGAGCTAACCAAGTTCTGGGATCTTGAAAATGTTCAGGCTACTTCTTCTTCTTCTAACGAAATTTGTGAAAAGTTATACAAGGAAACCACTGTCCGTACTGCTGAAGGCAGATTTATAGTAACTCTTCCACGTATTCCTAATCCTCCCGTCATTACGGGCTCGCATTCCAGAGCACTTAGGGCACTATTTGCTATTGAAAATCGGTTCAAACAAAATGCTTCTGTCAAAACTAAGTATGCTTCCTTTATGGAGGAATACGAATCATCTAATCACATGGAGGTAATTTCTAAATCAGAAGAAATTGACCATCCTTTAAATGAAATAGTTCATCTAAATCATCACCCGGTATGGAAAAATTCCTTAACACAAGACAATATAAGAGTAGTTTTCAATGGCTCATCACCAGATTCCAATGGAATCTCTTTAAATGATACCTTGCAATGTGGTCCCGCGATTCAAACAGATCTCACCTCTGTTTTGCTTAATTTTCGAAGGTTTCCTATTGCTGTAATCTCAGATATTAAGCAGATGTACCGGCAGATTCTCGTAAATTCTGAACAGCAAGATCTGCAAAGAATATTGTGGCGCGATGCGAGTTCCAAACCCATAAAGATATTTAGATTGAAGACTGTGACATATGGCCTGAAGCCTTCAGCCTTTCTTGCGATTCGGTCTCTCCACATGTTAGCCGAGCAAGATGGTCATCTGTATCATCCTTTGGCCTCTGAGTCATTAAAAACGGCATTTTATGTTGACGATTTCTTGTGCTCTTTCCCTAATATTTCTGAAGCGCTCCTTGTGTGCGAAGATTTGAAATCCCTGCTCCTAGAAGGTGGGTTTCCGCTCCATAAATGGACTTCAAATTCTGCTGAATTTATATCAAAATTTTCATCAGAGGTCCCAGTTGATGAATTTGTTGCCATTCCTACTGATGAAGCAGCCGTAAAAGCATTGGGTGTTTTTGGTGTCCTTCTTCTGATACCTTCTCTTATCAGGTACATCTGTCAGAATCTCCCCCTGTAACTAAGAGACAAGTTCTGTCAGAAATCGCAAAGATCTTTGATCCTTTGCAATATATTGCTCCTATAGTTATTGTTGCAAAAATGTTCTTGCAAAAGCTTTGGTCATTAAAATCAGACTGGGATGAAAATCTCCCCCTACCTCTTGTAGAAGAATGGTTAGAGTATCGCAGCAGTTTGCTGGATCTCTCCAAGGTTTCTATACCCCGCCTTTTAATTTCTAATCCCTTATACCAGCAGTATGACCTGCATGTATTTTCTGATAGTTCAGAACGGGCTTATGGCTGTTGTGCATACATAGTAGGACGTTCCTCAGCCACTTTCCCTGGATTTTCTAATTTAGTGTGCGCTAAATCAAAGGTTGCTCCACTTAAAACAGTATCATTGCCGAGATTAGATTTATGCTCTGCTTTAATGGCAACAGAATTAGCTACTAAACTAAATGTCAGTTTAAAGTTAAAATTTTCCCGCACATTTTTTTGGAGCGATTCTTCTATTGTATTAGCTTGGATTTCCAAGCCTTCTCCCCATTGGAATACCTTTGTGGCAAATCGCGTTTCTAAGATTCATGAAGTCTCTCATTCTGAACAATGGAGACATGTTCCTAGCCGTGAAAACCCCGCGGATATAATATCACGTGGTTGCACGCCTAAAAAATTGATTTCTTCAGACCTGTACTGGAATGGTCCTCCTTGGCTAAGTCAGGAATCATCTTGCTGGCCTCGCTTAGCTAATCAATTTGCAGAAGAAATACCTGATGCCCGCAATGACCCTGTCACGTCGCATCTTACTTCTACTTCTACTAGCCTTTTTCATAGATACTCTTCGTTTGATAAATTGATTCGTGTAGTGTCTTATATCTTCCGATGGAAATATTTAGTAATTGATCAACCTTTGAAGCCTCAACCCTTTCTCTCCAGAGTAGAGTTAGAATTTGCTACTTGCAAGATTTTGTTACTTGTTCAGCAGGAAGTATTTGCTCCTGAAAAGCAAGCTCTTATAAGTGGTAAAGATTTACCCAAATATAGCAGGCTTTCACCCCTCACTCCTTTTCTAGACCAGGACGGCATAATAAGTGTGGGTGGAAGATTAGCTATGTCTAGTTGTGAGGATGGGAAAAAGCATCCCATCATCCTTCCTTCAAAGCATCCTATCACTACCCTTATAATAAAAAATTATAAACACCTTCATGCTGGCACTCGCACCTTGCTCTGTCTAATTCGTGAACGCTACTGGATCATCAATGGCGTTCATGAGGTTTCTTCTGTTGTTAAAAAGTGTATACCGTGCTTCAAGGTTAAACCACGGCCCGCCACGCAGATCATGGGTAATTTACCTCCATTTCGTTCAGAACCTAGTAAGCCCTTCGCTCTTACTGGGATCGATTACGCAGGTCCTTACGTATATCAGACTAATCCCTCTTCATCTAAGCGCAAAATCTTAGGTAAACTTTACATCTCGTTATTTGTATGTATGGTGACGGGAGCTATCCACCTTGAGTTGGTTACGAACGCTTCTGTATCTTACTTTTTGGCCGCCTTTTCTAGATTTGCTGCTAGAAGGGGTGTTCCTTCTGAAGTTTTTTCAGATAATGCAAAAATTTTTGTAAGCGCTTCTGATCTCTGGAAAAAAGTGTTAAGCTCCCCTTCTGCTAAAGAAAAAATTTCTAACTTTTCCTATTCTAAAGGTTTCAAATGGCATTTCACCCCGCCTTATGCTCCCCATCATGGGGGCCGATGGGAGTCCTGCATCAAACTTACTAAAAGACAGCTTAAGAAATCTCTTGGTCCTACCATACTTTCCTATGAGGAATTCAACTCTTTAATTATTCAAGTCGAAGGTATTGTAAATTCCAGACCTCTGACCCCTCTTTCAAACGATCCTAAGGATCTTTTACCTTTAACACCCAGTCACTTCCTGATTGGCTGTTCGCTTGCTGCTACTCCGCATTTGCTGGTTCGACGCTGTGATCCTAACTTACCTATCTTTTGGAGAAAAGTAGAATCTTTGCGCTGTTCTTTTTGGCGCCGATGGAAGTTAGAATATCTCAGCTTGCTAAATAGGCGTGAGAAATGGCGGCTTCCTCAACCAGATGTACGAGTGGGGGACATGGTTCTTCTTCGAGACCCATCTCCGCCTCTCGTGTGGAACCTAGGCAGAGTTATTCACTGCCACTTTGGCCGTGATAAACGCGACAGAGTTGTTGATGTTTTAACTAGTAAAGGTCTTTATACTAGACCCATCTCTGCTATCTCTGTTTTGCCTTTCGAGTCTTAGTGTCTCCTCGTCTGTTATCCATGTTTTGCTTTGACTGATTCTTTTGTTTGTTTTCATTCGGAGTTCTCGGAGCATGATCACTTTTGTGATACTTTCAATGGTTAGCTTGGCCCATTTGTCGGTCAAATTTTGTTTCTTGTTACCGAGATCCCCGAATGGTAATTATTTCCTTGTAAACGTATTAATTGCTTAAACCTTATGCATAATCTTGTTATCAATCACTTATTCATAGATATTATAGTTCTCACCTTGAGTGTTCCAGTCGCTCGCTACCTCAAGCGTCCTCACTCCCGACATACAGGGCATCTACTGGTTGATCCGCTGTCCGCTGAGTAGTGTCGACTGACGTCACCCTGACTTTCGTTCGACCAATGGCAGGTTTTTGTCTGGTCGGGCGATCTCCAGCTTCGAGATGGTTCCATGATCCCTATTTAAGACGCCACTTGCTGGCGTTCTTCCCCACTTCTGATCAATCATCACTTCTGATCACTTCAACCTGCTGGTCACCGCTACTGCATCTCATGACACCATCGCTAGTCTCTACGCTACCTAGCAGCTACGTCACGAGATCTGCACCATGACGTATTGCTCAAGATGGCAAGAATAATTGCCAGCTGTTGTACTTTTCACCTTCACCTTAGATGGGATACTTGGATTCGTCTTTCGAAATACTGCTGGATCATCACTTGGAAGCTATAAATGTCATTCCTTCGCAAGAAAAGAAGAGAAAGTTGACATTTTTATCAATGGTGTACATATCTCTAGGCCATGTACGCCTCCTTCTGAAGAAACCGTGAGGACTTTTAAATCAACATTTATGCTAGCTGGAACTTTTAAGGAGCTGGCTCTTCAAAGATAAGTTTAATTTTATGAAGCATTTAAATTATACTAGTTATTTTATACTCTTAATCAGTTTCATGGTTCTCTCTTTTTATAAAGTGCATTTTTATATGTTAATCTCAACTTCTCTCCAATTAAACAAGCTTGTTTCATTGATAATTCCTTAATCTGGGTTTCTGTCATCAGGCCCTCACACTTTTGCTCCATTTATAATTGTTCATTTCTGTGATAAGCACTTAAGTGCAATTTGTTTATTCATTATAAATTTATTATTAGAAATAAAAATTGTTAATGTATTGCTACCTATATTGGTTTTCTAGTCACGTATTTCATGCCCACTACCCCGCACCGCTTCAGTCTAATTTTCTTGACCACAGTAGTTATTTTGTCCAGGCTTTCGCCTGATGCGTTTCGTTCTCCCGTATGGGGAAGTTTTAGGGCAGAACTTATTCTCCAGTACATAACTCTTAAGACCAAAATATATAAAAATCCAACATGGCAACCATCCGAAATATTTAGATGGTTCTCAATATCTACGAATCTACCACCGCAATCAAACTGAAATTTTGTATGTTGATAGAGAAAAACGAAGATTGTAGTTTTACGTGACCGTGAATCTTGTGATTATGAGCAACAGAAACCCCAATTACGTGGAATCCGAACCACAAGGCATGGCATTTCACTTCGAAAATCTCACATGCATTGACCGGGAATCGAACCCAGTCCACCTAGTTGAGAGGCCAACAGCTTGACCGATACACCGCCACGCCCCCTGTTGATATAGGCAATTAACATAAGTAGGATGTATGAAAATAGGCTATTTAGTTCTTGTTATTTTACTTTGTTTTAGCGTAGTTTTATACAAAGAAGGGATATTATTTAAAACGATATTATACAGTATACCGTATTTTAATTAATTAAATGTCTGTTTTACTTCTGAGAGAGCGTAGTTAAAGGAACGCAGTACATCGATTAATTGGCAAAGCAATCGATTATTCGACAAATCGATTATCGATTGTAACAATTATAGATCTTTCTGCTTCGATTAATCGATTACTCGATAACTGATATTAATCGATTAAAAGTACCAGACCAAATTTAAAGAGAAGAGACCCAGAATTCTACAATGTAACTCCACAAACGACTTTAGAACTTGTCAAAGAAGTGAATCGTTGTCTTTTAAATTGATGTTTGAAATAAGGAAGAAGTTACTTTCCAAACTTTGTATGGTAGTCATCAACTTGATTGTAATAATAGTTTATGATTTGTTCTGCTAGAAGGCAGTGCTGTTCCTATGAAGATATTTCCTCCAGGATATTTAATCGCAGTAATGTTGAAGCTGAAGCTAGCTGTTTACTCCCGAAGTTCTCTACAAACTTAATCCATAACCACTCGCCCGTCAGTTTGCTTGCTTGTCTGCTATCGAAATGACGTCATTTTTCATGGCCGTCTGTGTACTCGACTCCCAAGTTGGCGCTGCTTTCCTCTCGCGATACATCATGGCCGCCTGGAACTAACCCAGAGAGAGAAATGTCAGACCAGATTTCGTTAAATGAAACTTGAAAATTGTTTACGACCGCGACTTGGATTTGTCTGCAAAGTTGAGAGGTTAAGACAGTGTTCCTTTTTATTAACTGACGCATTTCTAGATTCATACAACATATTATGAATCAGTCGAGTGCAACATTTACGTATGTTGTAAGTAGCCGGCTGTATGGCGTATTTCCTAAGTAATGATAGCTATGAAACCATTTTTGGTCGATTTTCATTTATTAAACGGTAGACATATTAGGTCACTTTTGTCCACGCGTGTGTGTATACAGGGTCTTTCATATAAAGTAAGAACGGTGAGCTGCGGGTTTGTTATCCGCTGTTGCAGTGGCCTTGGCCGAGCTTGTGGCGTGCCATGGCCACCTGCTATAGTATTGAAAGCGTGCGCATAGTAAGAGGGCAGATCAAAAAATAAGTTGCACTTCCCAGTTATGACCATTTATTACACCACCTGTACAACAGCAACACGCCTACAATGACATACAATGTAACGTCACTTTTCCACATAGTTTCCAAGAGACTCCTAACATTTCTGCGAACGCACAACCAACTTGTCGATGCCGGATGCATAGAAAGTTCCTCCAGCGTTCTGCAACCACACGGAGACTGCGGCCTTCACCTCCTCATCGGTCTGGAAACGTCGACCACCGAGCTCCATTTTGAGCTTACCGAACAGATGAAAGTCACATGGCGCAAGGTCGGGACTGTAGGGTGGATTTTGCCAGACCTCCCACTTGAAACGCTGCAGCAGTTCGCTCGTTTGGCGGGCCTTGTGAGGTGTTGCGTTATTGTGCAACAAAATCACACCGGCGCTCAATTTCCCCCGGCGCTTCTCTTTAATCGTGAAATTCTTCCTTTTGTCCTATAGGAAACGGATTGTCGCACGCACCTCATATTTGAGTGAACGTCCAGTCGACGCGCCATTGCATTTGGCCGCTATTCACACCATACAAGACGAAACACCACAGCGACCTGCCTAACAGACGTGTGGACAGTGTCTGTCCCTTTCTCCGCTGTGCCCACGTTTGCGTCACACAGCGCGCTGCTGCAGCACGTTAGTGCAACTAACTTTTTGATCCACCTTCGTATATACTGTACTCGACCTTGCAATAAATGTGCAATTGTTCAGTCGCCAGTCTGAACCTCAGATGTTAACATGAGACAGTTATCATTACAACATCATATTTTTGTATGTAAAACTTATTTTAAATACGAGTCGCTCGGCGGGTACGTGATGCATTTGTTCAGCAATTTCCTGATGAAGTGCCACCTTCACTAGCACAGATTCAATGCCTGTATAACCAATGAAGGACGATACTTCCAGTATCTTTTATAAGATAATATTTCGTACAGATTGTACACACGCTTAAAGCAGGGAGCCACGGCGCGCCACAAGCTCGGCCAAGCCCACCGCAGCAGCGAATAACAAAACCGCCGCTTGCCGTTCTTACTTTATATGAAAGACCCTGTATATGTGTGTGTCCACCTAATAAAATCTAAACGACTGGTGGCAACTATTACCAATAAATACTAAAGCATTAAGCGCCCGAAAAAAGAACTATTTATTGTAATACTAGCAACCCACCCCGGCGTCGCCCGGGAACAGTTATGAATGCATTACGTGATAATCGCTTTTTTTTTTCGATGTCAATGAACTACGACCTATATTCATTTTACGTCTCGGCATGACGGGTTAAAATCACTGACTGGCCTATTAATTAGGCTATATTATCATGGAGATGCATGTACAACGAATTCTTGTCAGACGTAATTTAAGAATGGCGAGGTGCATGAAACACAAATCCTCCTTCCGTCCAATCTTAACTTGGCTGTGTATTTTTCGGAACGAAAAGTTCACAGGTGAAACGAAGAAAAGTCGAGTTGCACTTCCAGGGAAACTCCAAACACAAGCACTCTTCTCTGAAGTCTGAACTCAACACGACTCGACAGTTTGATGCTGGCTGTATATGAGGTAATAGGCTCGCCCGCTAGCTAGTCTGTAACTGGGGTGATAGGCTCGCCCCTAGCTAGCTCGTAAACTGTCGCCTCAGTAATTGAATGGAGATTGATGGAAGAAATGAAAACATGAAAACACTTGAAGATAGAGATATGCTCTCCCAGACTTTTTTTGCAGAACTTTTCATGCTGAACAATTCTTACACTCATAAGTATTTTGATATTTTTAACGGTTTGCCCAGCGTAAGCTTGGATAGCACACGGACGCCCGGTGTTCTTTTAGACTTTTTCACTGAAATCGTTACTGCGTGACTTCCTTTGATCATAAATAAATAATTTTGTACAGAAACCTTCCTCGAGATATCCTTTGCAGAATGGTGAAAACCGCATCAAAATCCATCCAGTGGCTCTCGAGATTACCCGTGACATGCAAGAACCGGGGACTTTGTTTTATACTATTGTAGAGATCTACAATGTTGTATAAGTGATGGTAAATAAATAAAATAAAATACGGTATCTAAATAAACCTTGATTCACCCTCGTAGGTATTCCATACCACACATCTTTCAGAAAATAGTAATAATTTTGCTCCTTGGAAGCGGTTTATTGAGTGGATGACAGGTTTTAATCAAGATATCCTATCAGTGAGGTTCTGTATCGTATCGGAATTCATCCACAGAAGCTCTGCTCCGCTCACGTTACGTCATTCATCTGTAGGCGGTTCAGCTGGCCATGACAGCGGACACGGAACATTGGACACAGTCTGACTGGCAATGACAGAATCCAGAGAGCGTTGTGGTTTACGCAAACACTGCAAAGAAAGCCTTGATCCACAGTATAACCCAGGAATTTCTATGTTGAGGACTGATGATTGTTTCAAAGGACGATAACTTACCTCCAGGTCCTCTGCCTCTAATAATAATGATAATAATAATAATAATAATAATGATAATGACAGACAAAACAACTCCTCATAATAGACCAGATATAACTTTAACTGATAAGAAGAACCATCACACGTACTTGATTGTCATATCTGTTCCGAATGACCGTAATATCCACCATAAATACCGAGAGAAGGTTGATAAATATACTCCTCGTGGCTAGAATCTGGAGACAAAAGAATGTGACGATTCTTCCTTTCCTCCTTTCTCCCACTGGCCTGACACCTAAATCCTTTTCAGTAAATCTAGCCACACTAAATCTTCCCATATACACCCACACTATTGCACAAAAGACTGCAATTCTGAAACCCTGCAGCATCGTTAGAGAGTTTTTGAATACACATTAGGATTTTTCTTTGGACCCTCTTGTGAAAAGGAGACGTGGAAGATAAGAAGAGAAAAGAAAATTAACTGTCAAACGTCTATGTTATACCGTATAGTTCGAAAATGTATGCTATAGGCTTAAGTGTTACTTTACTCATTTTTTTTGTACGCAATGTACCGATGTGAGTCAACACCAACAGTATGTTGAGTAAATAAAGATGTTAATAATAATAATTATTATTATATCGTATGGCCCTGGGTGCCGGGTGCAAGCTTTGTTAATTGACGCCCAGAGGGCAACTTGCATGTCGAATTTTATCACTGCTTGAAGCGCTATGAAAGTCAAGGAGGTTAGATAGCTAAGCTCCTTGACACTATAGCGCTTTCTAGTAGAGAGATGAGGAACTTTGTGTTGGCGGAAAATCCCGAGATTAATTTACCATTATGAACACGGCCTGGTGAATTCAAACGCGTTCTTTAACATGCTAACATCGTATGATATGCATATCGTGATTTTTGTCGCCTTTCAAAAATCACTTACCACGGCCAGGAGCGAACCTGCAAGTTTGGAATAGGCAGTCCGACACGATAACCACTCAGCCACCGTGGCAAGCTCTGCCTCTAATTTCATTTATGAAAATATAGGCTTATGACATCACCTTTTGTCCGTGTGTGTATGTGAGTGCGTTTGTGTGTGTGTCTGTATGTGTGCTCCTCCCCTCCCCCCCTAATAATATCTAAACACTTTATACACATTCTTGGTGATAGATAAAGTTTATCAATGGTCTCTATGTCCTTTATCATTAGAACAATTCAAATTCCTTTTTAAACATTTTTGAATTTTTGTTTGTTTTTGAAAGTAAGCGATATTTTCAAAACCAAACATCCTAAAAAGTCATATATAGGCTTAAACGAAAGGTCTCTATGTCCTTTATCGTTAGAACAAAACTTTATATTTTTTAAATTTTTTCCAAAAAAGTTCAATTTTGAAAGTGGGCTATATTTTGGAAACTAAGAATTTCACAAAAACGGTTGTATGACGTAAATGAATGGTCTTTACCCCTTACATCCCCAAACAAAGTTTCAAGTCTCTAGGCCACGAAAAATAGTAGGGGGGTATTAGGGGTTTTAACCCTCAGCCAAGTAAGATTTGCCGATATCTCGTGAACCCATCATCGAGGGGGCGTCACTATGAGTCCTATGACATGTCGCATGTCAAAATCCGACCATTGGTTCGCGAGATATCGACAAAGTCAACAAGAAAGTAGGACGTGGCTTAGAAGCGCTACTACCCCCTACACAGGGCTGTTGTAGTGAAAGAAAGGCATAAATTGAGAGTAGGGGAGTAGTCTGAAAGAAGGATATTCATTCATAGCAGTGAAGGAACATAAAGAAACGTATGCAAATCAATTATGACAAATGTGGTTAAAAGAAAAGAGAAAGGGACACATGGCTGAATATTATTTTAGGCTATGTAGTAATAAGTTTGAATGACAACCGCATGTTTACTCATGATGTAGCATATATGCAACATTAGAAAATCATGTTTTAATTAGTAACCTACTGACAATATATATTTTATTATTATTTTCCCCTACTATATACCTTATTGGGCATCCAAAAGATAATTTTAAACGTAAAAATAAATAAAAAAATCATGCATTTAAGGGATAAAAATCCAACAAGGCGACCATCCGAAATATTTAGACGGTTCTCAATATCTACTAGTCCATGATAGCAATCAAATTGAAATTTTCTATGTTGATAAAGGTTATTAGTATAAGTTTACCTATGGTACATTCAATAACTTGGTGAGCAAAATCCAACATGGCGGCGACGCGAAATGCAACTAGTTAAATGGACGTTTCTCGCGATTTAACCACCCGAGCGCAGTGAAACTTGGCACGGTAAATACTTATACAAATTTTAATCCACTGGCATATAATTTATTTCAATTGTTTTCATAACGTCAAGATGGGAGCTGTGCGAAATGTTTAAATCCATTTTTAGCCTATTTTCAATTTTGAAAAAATAGGCTTATGAGATCACCTTTTGTCCGTGTGTGTGTGCGTGTGTGTGTTTGTGTGTGTGTGAGGTGTGTGTGTGTGTCCCCCTAATAAAATCTAAACGGCTGAAGCGATTTCAATGGAACTCGGTAAGTTCATAGCACTATTCCCGTCGACCTCGACCGTGCCCTTCAAATTTTGTTACGTCTCAACAATCCAACATGGCGGCTGTTGGAAGTATTTCACTAGCATTCAATATCTCCGAAACTATTACCGATATCGGCCTGAAATTGTGTACGGCGATAAAGGGCACTACTAGAAGTTCAC
Organism: Meconema thalassinum; assembly: GCA_946902985.2. Taxonomy (NCBI): domain Eukaryota; kingdom Metazoa; phylum Arthropoda; class Insecta; order Orthoptera; family Tettigoniidae; genus Meconema; species Meconema thalassinum. The sequence continues at coordinate 202,210,060 of OX336395.1, forward strand.
CTATGAGACTTTCAAAAATCTGGTGACTACAAAACCAACATGGCGGCCAATGGAAGTTGAGACTTTTAAATAGACATTTCTCGCGATTTAACTATCCAAACGTAATGAAACTTGGTACAGCAAATGTTTATACACATTGTAATGCACTGGAGTCTAATTTAGTTCAATTGTTTAGATAACCTCAATATGGCGGCTGTGCGAAATATTTCACTGACATTCTATATCTCCGAAACTATTTCAGATATCACCATGCAATTTTGTACGGTGATAAGGGGCACTGATACAAGTTTACCTATGTATATTTCATAAACCTGTAAAGTACAAAACGAACATGGCGACCAAGCGAATTTGAAATATTTTAATAGACTTTTCTCGTGATTTAACTCTCTGAGCGCAGTGAAATGTGGTACAGTAAATGATTTTGCAGATTGTAATGCACTGCCATCTAATTTAATTCAATTGTTTACATAACCTCAAGATGGCGGCTGTGCGAAATTTTAAAATTAAGTTTTTATTCTTGTGTCGTAATCAAGCGATCGAAGTGAAAGTTTGAATAATGAAGCTAGGCAATAATTGTCCTTGAATGGTACATAACCCTATGGCCTATACATATAACAATCCTAAATAGCGAGCTTCCGAAATATTTAGACGGTTCTCAATATCTATGAATCTTTTACAGCAACCAAACTGTTTTTTTTATGTTCATAGAGACTATGAACATATGTTCACCTATAGGACTTTCAGTAACCTGGTGAGCACAAATCCAACATGGCGGCGACGTGAAGTATAAATATTTAAATGGACTTTTCTCGCGAATTAACTATCCGAGTGCCGTGAAACGTTGCACGTTAAATGCTTATACAAATGTTGATCCACTGGCATGTAATTTATTTCAATTGTTTGCATAATCACAAGATGGCTGGTGTGCGTACTTTTAAAATCTCGTTTTTACATCTTGTGTTCTAATCATGCGATTGAAGTTTGAATACCACACGTACACAATAATCTTAACAAGAGTTTAGTGCTTTTCAGTCGGTCAACACGAATGTACCCAAAAGAGATGGGTCATGCCCTAATCCTGAAATAAATTACATGAGATTAATAAAACACTAGGATGACCAGTTTCGATCGTCAAGCGATCATCATCAGATCCATTACACTTAGGCTCTTGTTTACTAAGGCAACACTGAAAATATGGCTTGAAACACACAATAATCTTAATGTAATAGTATAAAAATAAAAATCCATCCTGGCGACCATATGAAATATTTAGACGGTTCTCAATATCTACGAATCTGTTAAAGCAATTAAACTGAAATTTTGTATGTTGATAGAGACAATTAACATGTGCAGGATATATGAAAATAGGCTGTATAGTTCTTCACGGAACTACTTGTTTGTTATTATTTATTGTGTCCTAATCATGCTACTGAAGTTTGAATAATACACCTACACAATACAATTCATGGAACAGTACATAACTCATGGAAAGGGGTGTACCAAGTGGATGTGGTACATCCTAAGGGATTTAGACAGAATGAAGTTTCGGGCACAAAAGGTGATAATGAAGGACAGAGCGGGAAAAGACCAAAAAGTTAAGATTTAGATTTAAATGATATTTATTTAATATAAAGCGAATATGTCGCCAGGAATGATAGCTTCAAAGAAATTACTTTAAAAACTGACAATAAAAAATTAATAACAATTAAAAGGTACTTGTTTCTCCAGGAAACATAAATAGAGCAGTGACTAACTTTAAAGTATTAAATATAAAATTACTAAAAAAGAAGCATAATAATTTAAATTCATTCCAAAGTGGATTAAAATGAAATACTCTTCTGACGGAAAGAATCCGGGCAGAATAAAGGACGTGAAAGGGTACCACCTCTTCTAAGTTACGATACAAGAAGTATCAGGCCGGCAGTCGGAGGTCCTCAGTAGCTGGCGGCAATTTAGTGCGCCCGCTCTGGCGGTGCGAGGTCAGTCTGGCATGTTCCAGGGTTCCGGGTTCGGAACTAGAGTAGATGATGATAGGTTCTCCTAAAGATAGCGACCAGCATAGAGAGGCTCTTGGTAATACCTCCTGCGGCTGGTGAAATGATGTTCTCAGAATTACGATTTGCAGAGTAGATCCATGTTGAAGATTTTTGGTTGAAGTGCAGGCTGATGAATTTAGACTGCCCGGCCAGGCCGCCAAGTCCAGCAGAGAGAATATGCCGGCGGAGAAGAGACTCCGGCAGCCAGAGGTACCCCGAGAGGGCAGTAACCCCAGCAGGGATGTTGGTGAGCAGATGTGATCAGTTGCAGAGTAGTGGACAAGAGTAGGCACTGTAGGCCGGGAGACCTCAGGCTATATAGCGGTAGTGACGTCAGCGCGCGGAACCTTCTAGCATGAAGGTGTGGCGAGAGCGCAGCCAATCACAGCACAGCCCCATGCACAATGCGAGCGTCACCGCTGGAGAGAGCTCAGTGCTCGTGAGAAAATGTGACGGTATAGTACGTCTAGAAAGACACTACAGAAAACAGGTGAGTAGACATGAATATTACAGAAAAGCAATTAAATTGAAACACCAATATTAAACAAATCAGAACACCGCGTTCAGACTGCAATTCACGAAATTAAAATAATGGGGCAGAAAAATTGAACGTGTGTTTCACACCGTATGGGAAACATAGCCAACAAAAAACATTCGCAAAGCGAACATGCTGGGAGGGGCGAGAAAAAATTGCAGTAAGAAAGCGCAGAAGTTAGGCCTCGCGTGGTAAAGGAGCAATCATGGTGATTGGCCTAAGAAAATGACCAGCAGAAGTCTGCAGTTTTACCACGCGAACCCTACCATCTCTGCCAGGAAAGCACTCAACAACCCTACCCAAATTCCAAACAAGAGGAGGACTAGGGTCTTTCAAAAGCACCAAGTCCCCCACCTGAAGGTTAGAGCAGGAAAAAAGCCATTTGCCACGCTGCTGAAGCAAACCGAGGTATTCCAACCTCCAGCGACGCCAAAAATTGTTGCGCAAACTTTCAATTTTGCGCCAAGAAATGGCTAAAGAAGATTGAGAATTAGAATATAACAAAGGTGGGGAGGCAGTCAATGGACCACCGATAAGAAAATGGCCCGGCGTTAATGGTAGAAGATCTGAAGGGTCATTAGATAAGGGTGATAAAGGGCGAGAATTAATTATGCCCTCAATAAAAATAATTAAAGAATTAAACCCTTCATGAGAAAGGGGGGTGTGGCCACAAACACGTCTAAGGTGCTTCTTGGTGAGTTTCACACAAGACTCCCACCGTCCACCTTGATGGGGTGCATAAGGGGGGATGAAGTGCCACTTGAAATTTATCTGGTGAGCATAATCAGTAATCCTTTCCAGCGCTGCATTTTGAGTAAGAGCTCTCTTAATTTGCTCAGAAGCTCCGATAAAATTTTTTGCATTGTCGGAAAATACTTCTGAAGGAAGCCCTCGGCGAGCAGAAAATCTGGCAAAAGCTGCCAAAAAATAAGCAGTAGAGGCGTTGGTAACTAGTTCTAAGTGAACTGCTCCGGTGACCATACATACAAACAGCGAAATATAGAGTTTTCCAAAAATACATTTTTTGGCCTCAGGAGAATTTTTTCTGTAAACAAAAGGCCCGGAATAATCCACTCCCGTAAAGGCAAAAGGTCTAGCAGGCGCAGATCTAAAGTTGGGAAGATCACCCATGAGCTGAGTGGTAATTTTAGGGTTGGATTTGAAACATGGAATACACTTCCGGATAACAGAGGTAACTTCATGGACTCCGTTTATGGGCCAATACCTTTCACGAATGACAGAAAGTAATGTACGAGTTCCAGCATGAAGATGCTGGTAATGATACTGACGAATGATTAGAGAAGTGACATGATGCTTTGAAGGAAGAATAATTGGGTGTTTTTTTATCCTCGGAAAGATCAGCCAAAGATAAACGTCCTCCAACTCTTAGTAAACCATCAGTGTCCAAAAAAAGGGGCGAGTGATGAAAGCCTACTCGATTTCTTAAGGGATTGACCTTGGGACAACACCTGACATTCTTCAGAGAATATTTCTTGTTGAGTAAGCCATAAGATTTTTGTAGTGGCTAAACCTAATTCAGAAAGGGTTAAATATGGCTTAGGAAAAAGGGGTTGTTCTACCACAAAATATTTCCATCGAAGGAGATAAGCCATAACCCTCACCAATTTATGGAAAGAGGAATATCGCTGCAAGAGAAGGGGAGAGTCAGAAACGAGAAGAGAAGATCCAGTAATCTTACCAGCATCCGGCAAGTCTGATAACTCCGGAAGAGGAAAATTTGGCCAAGCGGAAGGTTCTTGCAGAAGCCAAGGGGGACCGTGCCAGTATAATGTCAGGTTAGCCAACATAAGAGGGGAACATCCCCGAGAAATGACATCTGCAGGATTCTCCTTGCCAGATACATGATGCCATTGTTCAAAGTTAGACAATTGTTGAATTTTGGACACTCTATTAGCTACAAACACCTGCCAATGCGAGGAAGGTTTGGCAATCCATGCCAACGTGATGGCTGAGTCACTCCAAAAGTAAGTTTTGCTAAATCGGATTTTCAAAGATTGGCGGATTTTGACCGATAATTCAACCGCCAGAAGAGCAGCACAAAGTTCCAGTCGTGGCAAGGATAAGGATTTAAGAGGGGCTACCTTTGACTTAGCGCAAATTAAATTGGAAAAGAAATATGACTGGTCAAAATTGCGGCAAACAATATATGCACAACACCCATAAGCTTTCAATGAGCTATCGGCAAAGATGTGAAGTTCATATCCTCCACAAGAGGGAAAGGGAATAATCACTCGCGGGATAATGACATTGGAGAGATCTTCCAAACTATTTCTATAAGAAATCCAATTTTTTTGCAACTCTGAAGGAACTGGTTCATCCCAACCAGTTTTCAAGGACCAAAGGTCCTGCATGAAAAGCTTTGCTGTGACAATAATTGGCGCCAAAAATTGGAGAGGATCAAATATCTTTGCAATCTCAGACAAAATTTGCCGCTTAGTTTGCGGTTTGATGTCACTGAGATTAATTTTGAAAAAGAAAAAATCCTTTTGAGGACTCCAATAGATGCCTAGGGTTTTGATAGAATTACTTTCTTGAAGAAGCTCTACTGAGTCGTTATAGACTGAAGTTAATGGAGATTTAGAAAGAAATTCTTCCGAATTAGAGTTCCACTTGCACAAGGAAAATCCGCCTCCCAAAAGCAAAGCTGTCAAATCTTTAGAGACCTGTAGTGCTTCAGATACTGACTCAAATGAATGAAGAAAATCGTCAACGTAAAATGATGATTTTAACACTTCAGAAGCCTTAGGAGAATACAACGGGCCATCCTGTTCAGCAAGTAATTTCAACGTACGTATGGCTAAAAAAGCAGAGGGCTTTAGTCCATAGGTTGAGGTTTTTAGCCGAAAAATCTTGACAGGTTTAGTAGGCTCGTCGCGCCAAAGAATTCTCTGAAGGTCGCACTGTTGTTGATCGACCAAAATCTGCCTATACATTTGCTTGATATCAGATATCACTGCGATAGGGAACAAGCGAAAATTCATCAAGACAGAAGAAATGTCAGATTGAATAGGAGGGCCTGATAATAATGTGTCATTCAGAGAAGTACCATTGGCATCCAATGCAGAGCCATTAAAGACCACTCTTATGTTTTCCTTTAAAATCTCATTCTTCCAAACTGGATGATGATTGAGGTAAATGACTTCAGATGGGGTATAAGAAGCATCATCTTTCTTGGTAACAACCTCCATGTGATCAAGTGCCTCATATTCCTCCATAAACGTGGAGTATTGAGTTTTAACAACAGGGTCACGTTTAAATTTGTTTTCCACAGCATAGAGTGCTCTAAGAGCCCTAGGGTGTGTTTCAAATAAAAGAGGTGGATTATCCACTCGGGGCATTGTTACGACAAATCTACCCTCTGAATTGCGTTTGGTCGTTTCGCGAAACTGTTTTTCACACATTTCATTTTCAACCGAGGAAGGTGAAACTGAATCTATAGTTTCGATTTTCCAAAATCTTTCTAAGTTATAATCGAGACTTGTATTGACAAAATGACATTGAGAGAAATTTTGAAATGACTTACGAGGGACTTGACCCGTTACTAACCAACCTAGCTTGGTATGATGAACAAACACTCCTGGTGATATTTTAACCTTAGAGCTAAGGAGACATTGCCAAAATACTTGGGCACTGAGAAGTATGTCTACCGGAGCGCTCGTATTAAATGTTGGATCCGCCAACTGAATGTTATGAGGAAATTGCCACGTTCTAACTTCAAAAGAATTACTAGGGGTGTTACTGCCAATAGTATCAATGGCAAGGCAATTCAACTGCAATGTTGTGTTACAATTCACAGCATCTTTGATGTGAACACGAACAAAATGCAAAGATTTAACATTGCTATTGTTAATACCGGTAACCTGAATTAATGTAGGTTGCTTGGGAAGACCAAGTTTCTTAATGAGACGCTCACTTATGAAGTCATGGGTGGCGGCATTATCCAATAGGGCACGTGCTTCAAGCCATCTACCAGAAGAGTCTTGAACTTTTATTAACACGGTTGATAGTAGCACCTGGGAACTACGAATTGAGCTAGAGCTCTGAGTATAAGATTGCGCATTAGCTCCTGGGGATGCATCTTTAGAACATCCAGGGGAAGGAGCCTGACGTGGCTTTTCAAACCTATGAAGCAAGGTATGATGTTGAGCCTTGCAATGGGAGCAAGTATTTTTAGATAAGCAATCAGGCACCATATGCATAGTTGACAAACAGTTGTAGCAATATCTTTTTTGAGCTATTAATTTGCGTCTTTCATCGGTAGAAAGGGCTTTAAAGGCAACGGAGGAATATAACCTGTGAGGTGCTTTATAGAGAATACAATCCATTGAATTATGCTGAACAGTAAAGACAGCAGATTTGTTTATTTTTGCACCGACTGATTTCACAACATTAGATTTGTTATCTGCACTTCCTGACATATGACAGGCTACAGCTGACAAAACCTGACATCTATTATTCATAAACGTAAGCAATGAATCATAGGTATATGACGTGTCATTTGTTAGTTCCCTCTCCCATGCCTTTAAGGTTGATGAATCAAATTTAGAAGTAACCAAGTGAATCAAGAATAGATCCCAATGCTCGACCGGTTGGTTCAACCGTGCCAATGCTCTGACATGTAGTTGGACCGCGTCACTCAAGGCTCGCAGTGTTGACAAGCTTTCAGCTCGCAAGGTGGGCAGGTTAAATAAGGCTTGAATATGCCTTTGTAAACATAATTTTTCATTGCCATAACGGCCTTTAAGAAGCTCGATAGCAATGTTATAGTTTTCTCCTGTTAAGGGAAGTTCTCTTATAAGTTGAAGGGGTGGCCCCTGCAAAATGGATTTTAAGTAATGAAATTTCTGAATTTCCGGAAGTGTGGCATTATTATGTACTAATGAACTGAATAATTCAAAGAATGATTGCCACATCTCTTCCTTTCCTGAAAAGTGCGGAATTTCAATTTTAGGTAGCAATGGTTTGATACCGTTCCCATGGTCGCTAATTCTTCCTTGAGTTTCTTCTACCTTCAACGCCAGGGTCAAAGTTCTAACTAATGCCACAGCCTGAGCATGTGTATCAAAGTAATTACTCTCTACTTCTTCCCTATCTGATTGATGTTCTGGACTTTTGATTTCAATTTCAAGTTGCACGAGATCATATTTCTCGTACGCCTGTTCAAAAGCTTTTAAACGCTGGGATATAATGTCAAGGTTTTGTTCCTCTTTCGGTAGAGTAGCTAAATATTTTTGAAAACGGGTGAGTTGACCTTTGTAGGCCGCCCGAGAGTTTAACAGTTTATCATCAAGTATTGGTGGCATGGCTGGAAAAGTTGGAACAACTCACTCACCAAAGCTGCTTGTGGCACCAGACAGACCTGCTCTCCGGAAAGAAACCAGTTGTACAAATATGCTGGGATTGTTTCCGCCTTCCCGCAGATCTCCCGCGCTAGCCACAATGTACTGAAATGTATAGAACAAATATTAGATTGCACCAGTTTTTTGAATTGAATTTGCGGTCTCAGAATGAAGGTTCTGGGTTTGATCCGGGGTTGAGGTACCATGGAAAGGGGTGTACCAAGTGGATGTGGTACATCCTAAGGGATTTAGACAGAATGAAGTTTCGGGCACAAAAGGTGATAATGAAGGACAGAGCGGGAAAAGACCAAAAAGTTAAGATTTAGATTTAAATGATATTTATTTAATATAAAGCGAATATGTCGCCAGGAATGATAGCTTCAAAGAAATTACTTTAAAAACTGACAATAAAAAATTAATAACAATTAAAAGGTACTTGTTTCTCCAGGAAACATAAATAGAGCAGTGACTAACTTTAAAGTATTAAATATAAAATTACTAAAAAAGAAGCATAATAATTTAAATTCATTCCAAAGTGGATTAAAATGAAATACTCTTCTGACGGAAAGAATCCGGGCAGAATAAAGGACGTGAAAGGGTACCACCTCTTCTAAGTTACGATACAAGAAGTATCAGGCCGGCAGTCGGAGGTCCTCAGTAGCTGGCGGCAATTTAGTGCGCCCGCTCTGGCGGTGCGAGGTCAGTCTGGCATGTTCCAGGGTTCCGGGTTCGGAACTAGAGTAGATGATGATAGGTTCTCCTAAAGATAGCGACCAGCATAGAGAGGCTCTTGGTAATACCTCCTGCGGCTGGTGAAATGATGTTCTCAGAATTACGATTTGCAGAGTAGATCCATGTTGAAGATTTTTGGTTGAAGTGCAGGCTGATGAATTTAGACTGCCCGGCCAGGCCGCCAAGTCCAGCAGAGAGAATATGCCGGCGGAGAAGAGACTCCGGCAGCCAGAGGTACCCCGAGAGGGCAGTAACCCCAGCAGGGATGTTGGTGAGCAGATGTGATCAGTTGCAGAGTAGTGGACAAGAGTAGGCACTGTAGGCCGGGAGACCTCAGGCTATATAGCGGTAGTGACGTCAGCGCGCGGAACCTTCTAGCATGAAGGTGTGGCGAGAGCGCAGCCAATCACAGCACAGCCCCATGCACAATGCGAGCGTCACCGCTGGAGAGAGCTCAGTGCTCGTGAGAAAATGTGACGGTATAGTACGTCTAGAAAGACACTACAGAAAACAGGTGAGTAGACATGAATATTACAGAAAAGCAATTAAATTGAAACACCAATATTAAACAAATCAGAACACCGCGTTCAGACTGCAATTCACGAAATTAAAATAATGGGGCAGAAAAATTGAACGTGTGTTTCACACCGTAAGGGAAACATAGCCAACAAAAAACATTCGCAAAGCGAACAACTCATGACCACGTATATAGAAACCCAACATGGGAACCATCCTAAATATTTAGACGGTTCTCAATATCTACGAGTCTATTGCAGCAAACAAACTGAAATTTTGTATGTTGATGGAGGTAATAAATATAAGTAGGATTATTATTATTATTATTATTATTATTATTACTATTATTATTATACAGTATTCTGGCTAGTGGCAGGTCCATGTCTTCGCACAGAGAATTTCTGATGCAAATGTTCCCGGTCTTCAGCTTCTTCCTTCAGTCTGCTGTAACTCCTTCCATGTTTCATGTCATCCAGATGTTGAATTCTACTTCTTTCCCGTCCTGTCGTTCCTTTGATCTTCCCTTCAATGACGTCGTGCATGAGCCCCTCATGTCTAAGTATGTGTCCGATCCAGTTGGCCTTCCTCTGAAGAATTGTTTTCAGAAAAGTTTCCTTCTCACCTACTCTTCTCAGTACAGCATCGTTTGTCACCCGATCTGTCCACTGGATCTTCTCTATTCTCCTCCAGCACCACATTTCTATACTTTCTATGAATTTTCTTTCCCCTTTTCTCATTGTCCACGTCTCTGCTCCGTACAGTGCAATGCCCCAGATGTAACACTTCATCAATTTCTTCCTTAGTTCTAAACTCAACTTGCTAGTGAGCAGAGTCTTCTTCTTGTTGAATGCGGTTTTGGTCATAGCGATTGTGGCGCGAATTTCATTTGTGCATTGAGCATCTTTTGTCAGCAGGCTTCACAAGTACTTGATATGTGAAAATAGGCTAATGTACAGAGTCTGTTCTGAAAGCAGTCGGACTGGATATTTCCGCGCAGACGGACAGGCTGCCCGCGGCTTCTCTCCCTGGGGTTGGAGGAGGGGAGAGTAAGGACGGTTGGGAGCCAGCCACACAGTTGGTTCCCAGCTGTAGTGGAGTGTAAATCGCTCGACACCATAACCTCTGCAAGTGCACTTGTCACGCTGCGTCTGTTGAAACAGTGCGCTTGGCACAACCGGGAAAGATAATAATAATAATGTTATTTGTTTTACGTCCCTTTTAACTACACTGGCTTTTAGAGACGCCGGGGTGCCGGAATTTTGCCCCGAAGGGGATCTTTAACGTGCCAGTAAATCTACTGACACGGCTCCCTTGCATTTGCGCACCCTCAAATGCCAGCTGACTGCGCCAGGTTTCGAACCTGCAACCTTGGGCTCAGCAAGCGAGAACGTTACCCCTGAGCCACGCAGCCAGACAACCGGGAAAGAGACTCACGATATGATCAAGACGGATTATGGTGACAAGGCCATGGGCAGATTGAGTGTTTTTGACTGACACAAGCTGTTTCGGGAGGGGAGAGAGGAAGTCGAAGACGACGCACGTTCAGGACGTCCTTCGAGCACCAAAACGGATGAAAATGTGGCAAGAGTGAAGAATTTTTTGGACAATGACCGCAGAGTAAGGTTTTTACGTGGGGATTCTTAAACTGCTGAGAAAACGCATCGTCCGTGTCCGCTCAGCGAACGCTAACTCGTGGCGGCTCCATCACAACAATTGCACCGTGCCACACAGTCTTCCACGTGCTGGCGTACCTGGCCCAACGCAACATCGCAACAATTGCTCCGCGCCACGCAGCCTTCCACGTGCTGGCGTACCTGGCCCAACGCAACATCACAACAATTGCACCGTGCCACGCAGCCTTCCACGTACTGGCGTACCTGGCCCAACGCAACATCGCAACAATTGCACCGTGCCACACAGCCTTCCACGTGCTGGCGTACCTGGCCCAACGCAACATCGCAACAATTGCACCGTGCCACACAGCCTTCCACGTGCTGGCGTACCTGGCCCAACGCAACATCGCAACAATTGCACCGTGCCACACAGCCTTCCACGTGCTGGCGTACCTGGCCCAACGCAACATCGCAACAATTGCACCGTGCCACACAGCCTTCCACGTGCTGGCGTACCTGGCCCAACGCAACATCGCAACAATTGCACCGTGCCACACAGCCTTCCACGTGCTGGCGTACCTGGCCCAACGCAACATCGCAACAATTGCACCGTGCCACACAGCCTTCCACGTGCTGGCGTACCTGGCCCAACGCAACATCGCAACAATTGCACCGTGCCACGCAGCCTTCCACGCGCTGGCGTACCTGGCCCAACGCAACATCGCAACAATTGCACCGTGCCACGCAGCCTTCCACGTGCTGGCGTACCTGGCCCAACGCAATATCGCAACAATTGCACCATGCCACACAGCCTCCCACGTGCTGGCGTACCTGGCCCAACGCAACATCGCAACAATTGCACCGTGCCACGCAGCCTTCCACGTGCTGGCGTACCTGGCCCAACGCAACATCGCAACAATTGCACCGTGCCACACAGCCTTCCACGTGCTGGCGTACCTGGCCCAACGCAACATCGCAACAATTGCACCGTGCCACACAGCCTTCCACGTGCTGGCGTACCTGGCCCAACGCAACATCGCAACAATTGCACCGTGCCACGCAGCCTTCCTCGTGCTGGCGTACCTGGCCCAACGCAACATCGCAACAATTGCACCGTGCCACACAGCCTTCCACGTGCTGGCGTACCTGGCCCAACGCAACATCGCAACAATTGCTCCGTGCCACACAGCCTTCCACGTGCTGGCGTACCTGGCCCAACGCAACATCACAACAATTGCACCGTGCCACACAGCCTTCCACGTGCTGGCGTACCTGGCCCAACGCAACATCGCAACAATTGCACCGTGCCACACAGCCTTCCACGTGCTGGCGTACCTGGCCCAACGCAACATCGCAACAATTGCACCGTGCCACGCAGCCTTCCACGTGCTGGCGTACCTGGCCCAACGCAACATCACAACAATTGCACCGTGCCACACAGCCTTCCACGTGCTGGCGTACCTGGCCCAACGCAACATCACAACAATTGCACCGTGCCACATAACCTTCCACGTGCTGGCGTACCTGGCCCAACGCAACATCGCAACAATTGCTCCGTGCCACACAGCCTTCCACGTGCTGGCGTACCTGGCCCAACGCAACATCGCAACAATTGCACTGTGCCACGCAGCCTTCCACGTGCTGGCGTACCTGGCCCAACGCAACATCGCAACAATTGCTCCGTGCCACACAGCCTTCCACGTGCTGGCGTACCTGGCCCAACGCAACATCGCAACAATTGCACCGTGCCACACAGCCTTCCACGTGCTAGCGTACCTGGCCCAACGCAACATCACAACAATTGCACCGTGCCACACAGCCTTCCACGTGCTGGCGTACCTGGCCCAACGCAACATCGCAACAATTGCACCGTGCCACGCAGCCTTCCACGTGCTGGCGTACCTGGCCCAACGCAACATCGCAACAATTGCACCGTGCCACACAGCCTTCCACGTGCTGGCGTACCTGGCCCAACGCAACATCGCAACAATTGCACCGTGCCACGCAGCCTTCCACGTGCTGGCGTACCTGGCCCAACGCAACATCGCAACAATTGCACCGTGCCACACAGCCTTCCACGTGCTGGCGTACCTGGCCCAACGTAACATCGCAACAATTGCACCGTGCCACGCAGCCTTCCACGTGCTGGCGTACCTGGCCCAACGCAACATCGCAACAATTGCACCGTGCCACGCAGCCTTCCACGTGCTGGCGTACCTGGCCCAACGCAACATCGCAACAATTGCACCATGCCACACAGCCTTCCACGTGCTGGCGTACCTGGCCCAACGCAACATCGCAACAATTGCACCGTGCCACGCAGCCTTCCACGTGCTGGCGTACCTGGCCCAACGCAACATCGCAACAATTGCACCGTGCCACGCAGCCTTCCACGTGCTGGCGTACCTGGCCCAACGCAACATCGCAACAATTGCACCATGCCACACAGCCTTCCACGTGCTGGCGTACCTGGCCCAACGCAACATCGCAACAATTGCACCGTGCCACGCAGCCTTCCACGTGCTAGCGTACCTGGCCCAACGCAACATCGCAACAATTGCACCGTGCCACACAGCCTTCCACGTGCTGGCGTACCTGGCCCAACGCAACATCTCAACAATTGCACCGTGCCACGCAGCCTTCCACGTGCTGGCGTACCTGGCCCAACGCAACATCGCAACAATTGCACCGTGCCACACAGCCTTCCACGTGCTGGCGTACCTGGCCCAACGCAACATCGCAACAATTGCACCGTGCCACACAGCCTTCCACGTGCTGGCGTACCTGGCCCAACGCAACATCGCAACAATTGCACCGTGCCACGCAGCCTTCCACGCGCTGGCGTACCTGGCCCAACGCAACATCGCAACAATTGCACCGTGCCACGCAGCCTTCCACGTGCTGGCGTACCTGGCCCAACGCAACATCGCAACAATTGCACCATGCCACACAGCCTCCCACGTGCTGGCGTACCTGGCCCAACGCAACATCGCAACAATTGCACCGTGCCACTCAGCCTTCCACGTGCTGGCGTACCTGGCCCAACGCAACATCGCAACAATTGCACCGTGCCACACAGCCTTCCACGTGCTGGCGTACCTGGCCCAACGCAACATCGCAACAATTGCACCGTGCCACGCAGCCTTCCACGTGCTGGCGTACCTGGCCCAACGCAACAATTGCACCGTGCCACGCAGCCTTCCACGTGCTGGCGTACCTGGCCCAACGCAACATCGCAACAATTGCACCATGCCACACAGCCTTCCACGTGCTGGCGTGCCTGGCCCAACGCAACATCGCAACAATTGCACCGTGCCACGCAGCCTTCCACGTGCTGGCGTACCTGGCCCAACGCAACATCGCAACAATTGCACCGTGCCACGCAGCCTTCCACGTGCTGGCGTACCTGGCCCAACGCAACATCGCAACAATTGCACCGTGCCACGCAGCCTTCCACGTGCTGGCGTACCTGGCCCAACGCAACATCGCAACAATTGCACCGTGCCACGCAGCCTTCCACGTGCTGGCGTACCTGGCCCAACGCAACATCGCAACAATTGCACCGTGCCACGCAGCCTTCCACGTGCTGGCGTACCTGGCCCAACGCAACATCGCAACAATTGCACCGTGCCACACAGCCTTCCACGTACTGGCGTACCTGGCCCAACGCAACATCGCAACCAAGCCTCAGCCACCCTACAGTCCCGACATTGCCCCAGAAGACTTTTTCCTCTTCCCCCACCTCAAAACCACCCTAAAAGGACATCGTCACGGCTCCGTGAAAGCGTTGCAACAGACCGTGACGAGGGAGCTCGACAGCATTCCGGTTGCCGCCTTCCAGAATGCGTACGAGGGTAGGATATCTCGCTGACAGCGGTGTGTGGACGAAGATGGGTCCTACTTTGAAGAATATTGAGCGTATGTTTCATTTCTGTCACTTTTTTTTTAACTGACTCAGTTCGACTACTTTCAGGACAGACCGTGTATGTATGTACTATCAGTTGGCTGCACTGGTTGTATGAAATATAATATACACGTTTCACTACTGCTTTTGTAATCTTAGTTTCCGATCACCCCTTGTATGTGTATAAAGTAGAATACCAATGTACAGTTTTGCACCCTGTATAAGTTGGTAACACTGCGGTGAATTCCCAAGTTTCTACTCCTGTCATTTATCTTGCCGAGAGCGAACTGTGGGGGGCTCAGTGGAGAGAATGGACGAAGGAGGCAGGTGTTTAAAGAGACGTGCGGAAGCTAGGAGAAGGCCTTAGTCAGCACAGCTATTGACGAGTCTGGATCTTCATCAATCATTAGCTACACCCTCTCATGTTTGTCTGAAGGGAGGGATAATGTCTACGTGGACAGACTGACCGAGTTTCAGCCACAAAAGGCGACATCACGTTTCTAGAGGAATTCTGCACCTGACAGAATTATCTGTACTGTACAAGAAATAGAATTCAAGTCATAAATAACGCCTATGCCACCAGAGGTATTATAGCAAATCACTCGATTTTGTATCAACCTAAGTTAAATATGCACTTTGTATTTCTCACCAAAATTACACAACATTGTCCCAATAAAATTAAAATAATTTAAATACAAACCTGAAGATGCATGTTAAAAATTTTCACAGGAAAAAAATGGTGCCTACGGTGGCGTAGTTGGCATGCTGAGCTCCTAGGCCCAAGATCGCGGGTTCAAACCCGGCCGAAGTCGTCGGATTTTTAAGAGCGTTAAAAATCCCTCAGTATGCCTTCCTTCGGAGGGGAAGTAAAGCCGGTGGGCCCATGTTATAGATTAATGGCATGTAAAATAAACTTCCACTAACTACAATTGTGTGAACCTAAATTTGTAGGTTAGATTTGATTAACGCTCTAGTAAGTTCCAATGTTTGTTGGTTGCGGTGGCATCTAGTACCCACGTTCGCGGCTAGGTGTCGGTGATGGTAGCATTTGATAGCAAAAGTAGGAACTTGCAGTCCTTACCTGAATTACAGATTACTCGCACTAATTCAGCCATCACAATGAACACTGGTTTTCAGACAGATTCTACACACACTCAAAGTACACGGGGCTACATGACCGTGTTGTCGCAGGCCCTAAACTGAGGAACCTACCTACCTTGTCATTAGGTTTTGAGAAAAAGGTAAATAAAAAGTTGGAAATTAACCTGGGAAATATAAAACATTGAGGAGTTCCTTAATCCTTTAGTATTTATCAGTAATAGTTGCTACGGTACACTCTCTACGAATCTGTCGTGCTTTTTGTTTTAGAGGACAGAGACCGTTTGTGGGAGTCAATGTGGATTTGGTAGTGTTTTGTACAGCTATTTTGTGTCGTATATTTCTACCTGATGATGCTCACTTGACGAGCGAAACATATAATCCTTATTAGCTCTTCTGTAATCCACAACAAAAATATATTTTTAATCACATGTAATTTCTTTCAGGTTGTCTTTTTGCGCATTTCCCAGGGATTATATTATGTTGACCATAAGGGCAGATGACCTCGTAGTTCCACCCCTTAAAACAACAATAGCTAACTATGTTGACCGACTTAAAAAACATTGGAGGCATGTTTATCACATGTTAACTGAAAACTTAACATAATAATTTAGATCTATTTCTTAAGGTGACTTATGGCTAGGGTTTATACTTTTAATAGAATAATTTTAATTATCGTATAATCGATTAGTCGAAACAGAAAAATCGATTAATTGCTAATTAGGCGTTTTATCGATTAATCGAATGGTTGTTTAATCGATTAATTGGTTGGTCGAATATTCAATGAATTGTTTTGTCAATTTATAGACGTACTTCGCTCTCACAAAAAGAAAACAGGCATTTCATTAATTAAAATATACTAGCGGACCCGTGCGAGTACTCTCGCATAATGGGTTGTGTGCGCCCCATGTGTACAGACTACCCGCCTGGCTCTAGTGCTATGCGGGCTGTACGCGACACAGTTCTGCAGGGGATATCGTCTTGTTTATTTGTTTAAAAACACTTTATAAACAAATAAATATATTTCCGTTGACTTTTCAAGAAATACAAGATTTTTTCTGTACTATTGAGACAATTTGGAAGATTATGGTACAAACCACACCTTCTAACTCCCTCTGGTTTAGGAGCTTGAGTTTTGTGAAACATACTCATTAGTGTGTTATATAATAAGACTAGTAGGGTACCAAAAGGTAAGTATACAAATTTTGGTTCAGATCGGTGAAACGGTGTAGATTTGTGCCAAAGGGCCTAAATGCAGGGAATGGGATGGTCTGTCCGAAATTTTAAGGGGACAGTGTTACTCGCAGGATTCCAAAGGGTAAGTATACACAATTTTTGTTCAGATCGGTGAAACGGTGTAGATTTGTGCCAAAGGGCCTAAATGCAGGGAATGGGATGGTCTGTCCGAAATTTTAAGGGGACAGTGTTACTCGCAGGATTCCAAAGGGTAAGTATACACAATTTTTGTTCAGATCGGTGAAACGGTGTAGATTTGTGCCAAAGGGCCTAAATGCAGGGAATGGGATGGTCTGTCCGAAATTTTAAGTGGACAGTGTTACTCACTGGATTCCAAAGGGTAAGTATACACAATTTTTGTTCAGATCGGTGAAACGGTGTAGATTTGTGCCAAAGGACCTAATTGCAGGGAATGGTGTAGTCTGTCCAAAATTTCAAGTGGACAGGGTTACCCGTAGGGTTTCAAAGGGTAATTATACAAATTTTGGTTCAGATCGGTGAAACGGTGTGGATTTGTATCCATAACAGACATACAAACAGACAGACAGACAAACCTTGTGCTTTACTGTATGTATATAGATTGTATCATATATTTTTAGCCTATTTTCATGTATGAAAAAATAGGCTTATAAGATCACCTTTTGTCCGTTTGTCTATCTCTCTCTGTGTGTGAGAGAGAGAGATATTTTTTGTGTCCCCCCATAATAACTTTTAAACGGCTGGAGCGATTTCAATGAATTTCGGTAAGTTCATAGCGCAATTCCAGGCGACCCCGACCGTGCCCTTCAAATTTTGTTACGTCTCACCAATCCAACATGGCGGCTGTGCGAAATATTTCACCAGCATTCAATATCTCCGAAACTATTACCGATATCACCCTGGAATTTTGTACGGTGATAAAGGGAACTACTAGAAGTTCACCTATGTGACTTTTGAAAAACTGGTAACTACAAAACCAACATGGCGGCCAAGCGAAGTTGCAACTTTTAAATAGACGTTTCGCGCGATTTAATCAACCAAACGCAAAGAAACTTGGTACAATATATGTTTTTACACATTGTGATGCACCGACATCTAACTTCGTTCAATTGTTTACATAACCTCAGGATGGCGGCTGTGCGATATATTTAACCAGCATTCTATATCTTTGTAACTATTACCGGTATCACCATGAAATTTTGTACGAAGATGAAAGGCACTACAGGAAGTTCATCTATGAGACTTTCAAAAATCGGTTAACTACAAAACGAACATGGTGGCCAAGCGAAGTTGAAAGTTTTAAATAGACTTTTCTTGCGATTTAATGATCCACACGCAATGCAACGTCGTACAGCAAATATTTATACATATTGTAATGCACTGGTATCAAATTTAGTTCAATTGTTTACGTAACCCCAAGATGGCAGCTGTCGAATTTCAAAAATTAAGTTTTTATTTCTTGTGTTGTAATCATGCGATAGAAAACAACATTTGCATAATGATCGTACACAATAATCATCATCTAATAGTACATAACTCTATACTTACTTAATTCCTGCCGCTCCTTTCGGAGCATAGGGCCTTGGCGAAATTTCTCCACGCAGTACGGTTCCTGGCCATTCTCTTCACTTGACTCCAGTGCTTGTCCACCTCTGCAATTTCATTTTCGATCGTCCTCTTCCAGGTCTTCTTAGGTCGACCTCGCTTCCTGGCGCCTTGAGGATTCCAGTCTAGCGCCGCCCTCTCAATAGCTCCGTCCGGCTTCCTTAGTGTGTGACCAATCCAGCGCCATTTCCTCTCCTTGATCTGGATGCTAATCGGTTGTTGATTGGTGATGGTCCAAAGATCTTCATTTGAGATTATGTCTGGCCACCTCACATTCATGATGCGACGCAGACATCTGTTAATGAACACCTGTAGCTGGTTGTTGATCGGTTTTGTGACTTTCCATGTTTCACAGCCATAGAGAAGAATCGACTTTACGTTGCTATTGAAAAGGCGGAGCTTGGTCTTCCTGGAAATGTTTCTATTTCTCCAGATGGGGTAGAGCTGGACAAAGGCACCATTTGCCTTCCTGATACGGCTTCGAACATCTTCCTCTGCTCCCCCATCATTTGTGACTATACTCCCAAGGTAGAGGAAGGACTCAACTCGCTCAATTTCCTTTACGTTGACTGTCAAGCTAGTCGTGACGTCAGAATTTATCCTCATCTCTTTGGTCTTGTTGGTGTTGATCATCAGTCCTGCACGTTCTGCTTCTCTCTGCAACCTCCCCAGCTTATCTTCTATGCCTCGGTACCGTTGTGCCATAAGACAAATGTCGTCCGCGAAATCCAGATCTTCAAGCCTGTCATTTATACCCCATTGAATACCCCTCTTCCGTCCTCCCATTACCTTCTTCATCACACTATCCAGGACCAACAGGAACAGAGTGGGGGAAAGGACACACCCCTGTCTCACTCCGGAACTGACCTTGATCTTTTCTGTTAATTTGCCTTCGTGTAGAACCTCGCACTCATACCCTTCGTACATCTCTTCCATGATTCTGATGATCTTTGTTGGAATTTTATATTCCTCGAGGGTCTTCCACATGATTCTTTGATTTACGGAGTCGAAAGCTTTCTCGAAGTCAACAAATGTGAGGTAAAGGGTATTCCGCCACTCCACACTCTGCTCCAGGATGATTCGGAGGGTGTTGATGTGATCCACACAGCTGCGATGTTGTCGAAATCCAGCCTGTTCCTTCCGAAGCCTTATTTCTACGCAGTCTTTTATACGATTCAGGATGACTCTCGCCAGTACTTTGCTTGGAATGAACAGCAAGGTGATTCCCCTCCAGTTGTTACAGTTTGTGGTGTCCCCTTTCTTCGGTAACTTGACGATCAACCCCTTCTTCCAGTCGGTTGGTATATTCTCCTCCTTCCAGATCTTCTCCAACAGCGGGTGCAGCAGATTGATCGTGATATCCAGGTCTGCTTTCAATACTTCCGCTGGGATATTATCCAGACCTGGTGCCTTCCCGCACTTCATCTGCTTCAAAGCTGTCCGTATTTCGCCCCGAGTTGGGGAGTCAAGGCTGATGTCCGGGTCACTTTCTGCTTCCTCTTCTCCTCGCTGCTTACTTTCTGGTCCTCATATCTATTAAGAACCTCCGCAAAGTGTTCTCTCCATCTAGTCAGCTGCTGTTCACACGTCGTGAGGATCTCGCCCGTCTTGCTCTTCACAGGCCTAGTTTTATTAAAACCTTTCTTCGAAAGCATCTTTGTGATGCCATAGAGCTCTTTAACGTCCCCCCTTCTTGCCGCTTCTTCTGCTTTCACCGCCTGCTCATCAATCCACCTCCTATGATCCTTCCGCACACTCCTCTTTACCTCCCTGTTTGCTGTTGAATACTCTGCTTGTGTGAGAGCCTTCTGCTGCCTAGTCTTGCAGGTGTTGAGCTTGGCCTTAATCTCCTTTCTATAATTTTTCTTGTCCCAGGTCTGATCGGATATCCATTCTTTCCGCAGGTAGTTCTTGTACCCGAGCTGCATCTCACTGGTTTCCACGAAGATATTCTTTACCTCGCTCCACACAGTCTCCACATCCTTCTCTGTCTCGGAGTCCAACACCTGGAATTTATTTCTGAGCTCCAGTTTAAATTGGTCCAATCTCTGCTGGTTCTTAAGCTTGCCCACATCAAACTTGTTGTGCCGAGTGATAAACTTTCGGCGGACTGCCACGATCTTCATGCAGAAGTTGGCAACCACAAGATGATGGTCACTACCAACATCCGCTCCTCTCTTGTTCCCAACATCTTCCAAGCTTCTTCTGAACCTCCTGCTCACCGCGATGTGATCAATTTGATTTTCTGTGACTTGATCAGGAGACACCCAGGTGACCTTGTGGCACCGCCTATGAGGAAACACCGTGCCACCCATCACCAAATCCTGACTAGCGCAATATTCCGTAAATTTCTCCCCATTGTTATTCATCTCACCAAGGCCATGTTTACCCATGATCTGCTCCAACCCCTCATTGTTTGATCCCACCTTCGCGTTGAAGTTTCCCATAACAATGAGAATGTCCTTCTTACTTGTTTGTCTTGTGGCATCTCGCAGCATTTGGTAGAATTCTTCCTTCTTCTCTGGCTCCGATTGTTCTGTAGGCGCATAGCATTGGATGATGATCACATTCCTGATCTTTGTCTTGAACCTAGCAAACATGAGCCTGCTAGAAATTGGCTTCCACTCCATAAGGCTCCTCTTTGCATTTCTGTTGAGCAGTAACCCCACTCCATCCCTGTGTTCTTCCTCATCGCCCCCAGAATAGAGAAATGTAATTCCATCTGTTGTCTGTAGGCTATTTCACCAAATCCTGGCCACCTCTCCTCACTCAATCCTAGGATATCCAGCCCATAGTTCTTTATCTCCCGTGTCACTTGTTTCAGTCTGGTTTTCTCCATCAAGGTCCTCACATTCTAGAAACCGATTTTCGTAGTCCTCTTCATGCCAAAAGTCGTCATCAGGTTATCCGTCCGGTTTTGTAATTTTACTTCAGTTTCAGTAATCAGTTTATTTAAGAGGAGCGAGTGATTAACCCACTGCCTCCGAGTGCCTTGGAGGGACTGCCACCTTAGGCCTGAGGCACCAGGCTGATTTTCTGTCAGGGTTTCTTCCCTTAGCCTTTGAAGAACCAACTCCAAACTACAAGGCAGCAGTTGTTTCACCATAGCCCCGTTAGCCGTAATTTCTTCAGGGTTCTTGTAGGGCCTTCACAGCTACCGTAGCGGTCTTGAGGCACACTAAGTCCCCACTGTACTTCACCCTTACAGGCAGTCCCCTACTTTATTACGTTGCCCATCTTCCACGACGAGGACGAGGGGTTGGATTTGTGGGAGACACATAACTCTATGGCCTACATATATTAAAATCCAACATGGCGACCATCCGAAATATTTAGACGGTACTCAATATATATTAATCTACTACAGCAATCAAACTGAACTTTTGGAGGTGTATAGAGGCTATAAGGATAAGTTCACCTATGGGACGTTCAATAACCTGGCAAGCAGAAATCCAACATGGCGGTGAAGCGAAATTTAAATATTTAAATGGACGTTTCTTGCGTTTTAACCATCCGAGCGCAGTGTAACTTGATACGGTATATGCTTATACAAATTATAATCGACTGGCATCTTCTTCTTCTTCTTCCCCTTCGGCTTTTCCCAATTAATTGGGGTCGCCGGAGCCAACCAGGCTCATTTTGGTTTTGGCCGGGTATTTAAGGCCGGATGCCCTTCCTGACGCCACGTGATTTTCCAGGTGAAAATTCCACCCCGCTGTCACCGGGATTCGAACCCCGGCCGTCCGGGTTAAAGGCGAGAAGCTAAGCCACTGCGCCATCACGCTCCCCTTTAATCGACTGGCATCTATTTCATTTAAATTATTTTCATAACCACAATATGGCGGCTGAGCGAAATTTTTAAATTCCCGCTTTTATTTCTTGTGTCGTAATCATGCGATTGAAGTTTGAATAAAACACCTACACAATAATCTTCATGTAATGGTGCTTGAATCTGAGCCTATAATATAACAAGAAGTTCCGTGAAGAACTATACAGCCTACTTTTCATGCCAATGATTATTCTACAGAATATGAACCTATCTAGAATAATGACGAAATTAAGTTGTTAATATCGAAATATCTAATTAGTTCAAAATATACCTGGTATAATGTAGCCTAATAGAGCACTACAGTTGGCAGCCCTGGTGACTGAATATATTCTTAGTTCCATATTCATTTCCTTAGTCTTAAGGTACAGGATACAAAATTTGGTTGAAGTCCAATGGACGTTACATTTAGTTAGACATTGGATCTATCAGCACGCGTAAAAGCATGCTGCCAACAATGTCATGCGTGTGCTAGTCAGAAATAATCTGAAATATTATATCTTGTTGTGCTAATTTTGGATGAAATACATTTGTTAGTATAGAAGTTACATGTATTTTAAAATTGGACATATCAGCAGGCATAGAATCATGTTGGCAGCACTGCCTTGTATTAATTACTCCAAATTAATCTAGAATGTCAGGTGCTATACGTGTGCAAAGTATAAAGCTGTTGGCTTGCATACTTTCCGATATATTGATATTAGGGTAAAAAAAATATAGACAGCATTTATTAACAGTTGGCAGCCCTGATTGCTCTTAACAATACTAATAGTAATATCTGTTATGGTACACATAGCACATACGAAATTTGGTTGAAATCCAACTGATAGTATAGAAGTTGTGTGTATTTAAAAATTGGTACTATCAGCAGGTTTATAATCATGTTGGTAGAACTGAAGTATATAAGTTACTCCAAATTAATCTAAAATGTCAGAATATGCGTGTGCGTAGTTTAAAGCTGTTGGCTTGCATACTTTCTGATATATAGGTATTTGGATGAAAAAATAGAGAGAGCAATTATTAACAGTTGGCAGCCCTGGTGGCCTAAAGAATATGCTCAGTCATATCTGTTTATGTACAGATATTACATACAAAATTTGGTTGAAATCCAATTGATAGTGTAGACGTTATATGCATTTAAACATTGGACCTATCAGAAGGCTTAAAATTAGTTTGGCAACACTGTCATGGTTGGCCTCCTGGAAATTAAACTGAAAAAGTCTTATCTACAAGTGTGCCAATTTTGGAATAGCTCCCATGCATACCTTGCAAGATATCCAACATGGAGCTCAAATTTCTAGTGCGTTTTTTCAGCAGTTGGTAGCACTGACATCATTTTCAAATATGGACGTGAGATATTCCGGTGCACATCTTTACTCATACTAAATTTGGTTTTGATTGCTGCAGCCGTTTAGGAGTTGATAGGGGGGACACACACACAGCCAGACAGACAGACAGACAGACAGACAGACAGACAGAAGGACAGACAGACAGACAGACAGACAAACACATTTTCCCGGATCGATCTCATAAGTCTACCTTTTCCTCATTTTTGAAAAATGTGAAAAGTGGGCTAAAAATCCAACATGGTGACCAGCCAAAATATTTAGACGGTTCTCAATATCTACGAATCTATTACAGCAATCAAACTGACACTTAGTATTTTGATTGAGGCAATTACTATTAGTAGGATATATAAAATTAGGCTATTTAGTTCTTCACGGAACTACTTGTTATTAACACTAGGCTAAAACAAAGTAAATCAAAAATGTTGCTGTCATAAATTGTAAACATTGTACAAGAATTCAGAATCCTTCCTGAAATCTCTTAGTTATCTTTTTTCTCGAAACCCTTCCCAATGTGGTTGATGTTTGTCCTTCCACTGACACTGACGCTCATTTGGTTGTTGTTAACATAAACAAGGAGGGTCACTTTGTATATTTAGGTAAAAAGTAACTTTTATAGATTTCTATACACCATTCCGAAAATAAGAGTAACTCAACTTATGCGATGACCTCTCATTTGAACATCTTTTCTTATCTCGTGTCTACCAATCAATTAATCGATTATTCGGCTAGCGGATTAATCTATTATTTGGTTAGTCGACTAATGATTAGGCTAATCGTTTTCGATTAACGGAACATATTTTATTACCAGCTCTAACTATGACTGTAACTATTTATGAATTAACTAGAGCCCTGGGCGGATAAGCAAGACGTTATCCGCATCCACCCCGCATCCGCATGGCTGTTATCCGCATCCGCACGACTGTTATCCGCCCCACATCCGCACGGCTGTTATCCGCACCACCCCGCAACCGCACGACTGTTATCCGCCCCACAACCGCACGGCTGTTATCCGCCCCACATCCGCACGGCTGTTATCCGCATCCACCCCGCAACCACACGACTGTTGTCCGCCCCACAACCGCACGGCTGTTATCCGCACCACCCCGCAACCGCACGACTGTTATCCGCCCCACAACCGCACGGCTGTTATCCGCCCCACATCCGCACGGCTGTTATCCGCCCCACATCCGCACGGCTGTTATCCGCCCCACAACCGCACGACTGTTATCCGCCCCACAACCGCACGGCTGTTATCCGCCCCACAACCGCACGGCTGTTATCCGCCCCACATCCGCACGGCTGTTATCCGCCCCACATCCGCACGGCTGTTATCCGCCCCACATCCGCACGACTGTTATCCGCCCCACAACCGCACGGCTGTTATCCGCCCCACATCCGCACGGCTGTTATCCGCATCCACCCCGCAACCACACGACTGTTGTCCGCCCCACATCCGCACGGCTGTTATCCGCACCACCCCGCAACCGCACGACTGTTATCCGCCCCACAACCGCACGGCTGTTATCCGCCCCACATCCGCACGGCTGTTATCCGCATCCACCCCGCAACCACACGACTGTTGTCCGCCCCACAACCGCACGGCTGTTATCCGCACCACCCCGCAACCGCACGACTGTTATCCGCCCCACATCCGCACGGCTGTTATCCGCACCACCCCGCAACAGCACGGCTGTTATCCGCCCCACAACCGCACGGCTGTTATCCGCATCCACCCCGCAACCACACGACTGTTGTCCGCCCCACAACCGCACGGCTGTTATCCGCACCACCCCGCAACCGCACGACTGTTATCCGCACCACCCCGCAACAGCACGACTGTTATCCACCCCGCAACCGCACGACTGTTATCCGCCCCACAACCGCACGACTGTTATCCACCCCACAACCGCACGGCTGTTATCCGCCCCACATCCGCACGGCTGTTATCCGCATACACCCCACAACCGCACGACTGTTATCCGCCCCACATCCGCACGGCTGTTATCCGCATACGCCCCACAACCGCACGACTGTTATCCGCCCCATAACCGCACGACTGTTATCCACCCCGCAACCGCACGACTGTTATCCACCCCGCAACCGCACGGCTGTTATCCACCCCACAACCGCACGGCTGTTATCCGCCCCACATCCGCACGGCTGTTATCCGCATACACCCTGCAACCGCACGGCTGTTATACGCATACGCCCCACAACCGCACGACTGTTATCCGCCCCACAACCGCACGACTGTTATCCGCCCCACAACCGCACGACTGTTATCCACCCCACAACCGCACGGCTGTTATCCGCCCCACATCCGCACGGCTGTTATCCGCCCCACAACCGCACGACTGTTATCCACCCCACAACCGCACGACTGTTATCCACCCCACAACCGCACGGCTGTTATCCGCCCCACATCCGCACGACTGTTATCCGCCCCACAACCGCACGACTGTTATCCACCCCACAACCGCACGGCTGTTATCCGCCCCACATCCGCACGGCTGTTATCCGCCCCACAACCGCACGACTGTTATCCACCCCACAACCGCACGACTGTTATCCACCCCACAACCGCACGACTGTTATCCGCCCCACATCCGCACGGCTGTTATCCGCCCCACAACCGCACGACTGTTATCCGCCCCACAACCGCACGACTGTTATCCACCCCACAACCGCACGGCTGTTATCCGCCCCACATCCGCACGGCTGTTATCCGCATACACCCTGCAACCGCACGGCTGTTATCCACATCCACCCCGCATCCGCACGACTGTTATCCCTATCCACCCCGCATCCGCACAATAATCAATTTAAATGATCTTGTCGACTTCGTCGTTACGCTGTCTGGCGTTACGTTACGGTGACGGGCCGAAATGTACCTAGAATGCACTGAGGTGTGTGACGTCATACTACGATGTAGCAGCCGAGTACCAAGAAGGCAGTGCGAGAACAGACTTTCCGAAGGCAGTGCGAGAACAATCAAGTAGGCAGTGAAAAATCAATATAGAATCTTGAAACTCTGTTCTCGCACTGCCTTCTTGGTACTCGGCTGCTAGCATTTAAAATGATATAAAGTCCAGTCTTTCAGACTGACTATCAGTGTCTTTTTAACCGAATCTACTGGCATTCCAATAATATTTTCAATTAGTTAAACATTTAAAGAAACACATTTAGTTTTGAGGAGAAAATCGTTCCCCTGGGCTTTGTACATCATGTGCTATATTTAAAATGAATGTTATACAACCAGAATTGCAACCCTTTTCAGTTCTGAGAGTTTATTGTGCTTAATGACATAATTTGAACGAGATTAGCGTAAATAATCAACTTAAATTTGTCACGAAAATGAAACCATGTCTGTCTTCCTATCTGTCTGTCTGTCTGTTAGGTAATCAGCCCGAAGGCTGGTTGGATCCTCAAAAAGTACCGCCCTTAGGTTATGTGGGTAGATACCCACAAAAACTTAAGGCCGCGCTATATTGGGGCGTAGTAGGCAAGAGGAGGAGAGAGGTATTGTGCCATTGCTTTCCTCACTGAGTCAGAACAGCAGTACTAACCCTATGAGTTGAACCTTTCATAGCATCCACAGACACTGACTGTGCCCCGAATGGCATTACTAAGCACCACCCATACCTCAGTAGCTTCAATATAATCACAGCCATGAGTGAGACTGAGACATCGGTGAACTCTAGCCTGTGCCAACTGACAAATGCAAATGTACTGCATTCATCAAGAGATGGCAAAAAGAACCATAACGGTAAAATATGATATGTCATAAACATCCGGGTCCTAGTAATGATATTCAACAAGTTAAGGTTGTATTCTAAAAACTATCCGCAAATTTACTCATAAAATTATCCGCAGCTTATCCGCACAGCCATGCAAACTATATCCGCTTGGCGAAAATTTTTGCGGATATCCGCGGATTTATCTGCGGATATCCGCATCTGCGCAGGGCTTTAGCTTGGTGAGACCAGATGACTTAACATATAACCCCAGTGTTATTTTCTACAGCTGATGTAATCTGATACTAGAGTCTACATTGTGTGAACAATGTCGTGAGCAAATAAACTGTTTAAAGTACTTGTAGTCACGCAAAGGACATAATGTGTATCACAGAGCTGAAATCTCCCAGTTCTCTCTCCTACAACAAGGAATGTTAATGAAGTTCCTAAATATAGGGAAACCATTTGGTTGGAAACACAGTAAATCAGAGAGTCCAATAGTCACGAGAGATTACGTAGTAAGGATATCTTTGATGACGATGATGATAATTGTTGTTTTAAGGGGCCTGCCATCTAAGCAGGGGCGGATCTAGGGGAGGGCGAGGAGGGTGACTGCCCAGGGCCCCGCGGTCCGAGGGGGCCCTGCGCCATGGATTGTTTTGAATTTAATTGATTAATTAATTATACTTTTCAAACTAATTAATAATTCATATTCTTTTTTTCATTGCAGCTATGACCTCCCGTGACCGTTTAGCAAATTTAGATTTCAGGGAAATTATAGAAAAATTCAGCCGGGAAAAAAGTCACAAAGTACGGTAATATTTTCATATTTCATAGTTTGCATAATCTTCTTCAAGGGGACGTTAAGGTTTATTTCATAGTATTAAAAGAAATATACTGTAGTGTATTCAAAATATTGTAACTATTCATTTTTTTTACATTCGAATTGTGCCACTATGGACTACGGAGTAACAATCAAAATCAATGTTTCGTTCTAGATCGTCTGCCAGCTTTGATGTCCTGCCAGTATCTCTTGAGCCCATCACTCAGCGCCTTCTTCCGATCTTCTGAAAGAGGTCCCCTCCATCTTTTGGGTTCTGCCCCTACCTTAAATCCCTGGTAATTTTTGATTAGGTGTCTGAAGTCACACCTGTTCATAATTTTGCAGTCCGGAATACCAATTTCTAGAAGGTCTTTGTTACATTCTTCAAACCATGCCAATTTTTTCTTCTTTGGTTTCACGAAATTCCAAATTTTCTTTGTTAGACGATCGTTGGACATTCTGAAAATGTGTCCATAGAACAACAACCTTTTCCTTTTTATTGTTGACGTGACTGGTTCTATCTTTCTATATAACTCTTCGTTCGACTTCAAACGTATGTGCCCGTCAACCCATCTGTTGCCTAAATTTTTTCTCAATACCCTGCGTTCTCTTTTGACCAACTGGTCAACTAGTCCCCGCCTGTTCATCGTCAAAGTCTCCGAAGCATATAATGCTTCAGGTTTGACAACCGTGCTGTAGTGTCTTAATTTGGCTCCAATGCTCAGCGACTTCTTATTATAGAGATTTTTCGTCAGGTGATAGGCTCGGTCTAATTTCCAGATTCTAAGATTAATTGCTTCCTGTTCTAGGCCATTTTGCTGGATTACCTCACCCAGGTATTTAAATTTCTTTACACGTTTAATCATTCCTTGGTTTGTTTTCATCCATTCTGGTCCATCACTATTCATTATTTTATTATTATTACAAAACTATTTTCCATTTGATTTGATATACTTATTTTATTCCCTATTGCTGTGGGCCTCACCTTATCATATCGCCCAGGGCCCCGCAAGGCCTGGATCCGCCACTGCCTCTAGGTTATCGCCCCCTAATGGTTTGGGTGAGAGTGAAGCTGAGATGAGAATGAAAATGATAACTAATACTAAGTACAGACTTACTGTACATACTGGAAAGAGAAATGGTAAACAAATAAAGGATAAGGCAGATAAAGGACAGGGAGAAAAGAAATGCCCACAAGCCTCGAAGAATGAGGATTGAGGGACTTGGAAGGAAGGAGAGCCATGAAAGGCAGATAGGAAAGGGAAAGATAAGAGGGCCCGAACCAAAGGCAATGGAAAAGGGGACAAAACGGACCCAGCTCAGGAATCCCTCGGGGTCACCAACTCCCAAACTCACCAGCCGTGAACCCAGAGCTGGTGGGGCTACACACCCTGCCTCCTTGAGGACCTTGTGCAGAAGGCAGGAGATAACATGAAAAGAAAAAGAAGGCTGGCCCCTCACAGAAGGAGGGTATCAGCCAAGATGAGACAAGGGCCAATAAAGGCGGGAAAGGAAGAGACTCCTTAGGTCTCGGATACCGTAATACCGTCTGTGTAGGAAGAGAACAAGAGTTGACCAAGGGAGGTTGACAGGAGAGAAGACGGAGTGGAGCCCGGCTCAAGTTAGTGGAAGCTACGCCGGACTCAGCTGGGGTTCCGTGGATGCCAACCCACGTCCCACTAGATGTGAGCCCCTGGGGGATATTACATGTAGAATCCGTGCTTAGACGAAACCTTTTGAATCCATTTTACAGCGTTGCCATATTAACAATTAATATTATAGCTTTCAGTCGGCCAACCCAAACGTCATTCCAATTACTGGAATATGTGACATGTGATAAAGATTTATATACAGTGAAATCACTCTTTACGATCACTTCTCTGATGCGGACACTCGATAGAACCTTATGTCCCGAATTAAATTTTATCTAAATGCTAATAAAATGAACTCTCAATTACGGATACGGACAGCTCTTTAACCCGCGAGCACTGGCGCTTGGGTATTTTTGACTCGATACATAAATTATGCTTTATATTTTCGTTTTGGTCAGCCCTTATTTTCTGTCACTCACTGTACCTTCCTTCTTAGTCTTGAACTTTACCCTGCAAAAGAAACATGTCCATAGCTTTTTGAACACCAAAGTTATTTCTATATTATTTACGGTCGGGTAAATTTTACCCATGGCGCCAGTCCTTGCGTGACAATTTTCGGCTTACGTTAGTCGAGACAATCTGTAAAAAATAAGGGGAAAAAACCTATTTTGGGCACCACAATCACATAGCTCACGTTCATGTTTAGGGTCTAGGGACACCTTCGTCATCAGCTCCTTTGTTAAAAAAAATTGAGATAACTGCTTTGCCGCCACTAGGTATATTGTTACGGAAATTATTGTCATTTTTCTGCAAGTTAAATTTGAAAAATGTAAATATATCTTATTTTATATTTGGAATAGTTCATAGGAAGACATCAGGTGTCAAATTTCTTCATTAAAGTACGTACGACCAGAATTAAATTTCTTGGCAGAGCCTGGAATCAAACCCGGATCTCTGGGGCGGCAGCCAATAATACTAACCGCTACACCACGAGGTGATCTACAAAAACATGGGGTTCATTAAATCTCAAATCAAATTGCAGCTATAATAGCTAAAACACAATCAAAACAAAAAAACAAAAGCAAAAAGCAAAAACTAGAAAACAAAAACAAAAACCAAAACCAACCAAAAACAAAAACCTATAAACAAAAGAAAAATCAAAAGACCAAAATACAAAAGTATAAAAACAAAAACCAAAACCAACCAATCACAATAGACAAAATCAAAGTAAAAAAACCCAAAACCAACCAAAACCAACTAAAAGACACACCAAAACCAACCAAAAGCATAAATTAAAAAAAACAATACGAACAAAAACCAAAATATAAAGCTAAAAACCAAAATCAACCAAAAACAAGAAAACATAAACAAAATCCAAAAACCCCGAAGACCATAATACAAAAGCAAAAAAACATAAACCAAAACCAATCAATCACAAAAGAAAAAATCAAAATCAAAAACACAAAAAAAAACAAAAAACAAAACCAACCAAATGAAAAAAAGACAAAATCAAGAAACAAAAAGTCAAAGAAAAATGAAAGAAACAAAAACAACAGCAGAACTCACGATAAAATAAAAAATAATATAAATAAATAAGTAAATAAGTTACAATTCAGCGGTGGAATGGCCTTTTATATGGCTTTGTTGAGTGTTACTCTTTCGCATTTTCTGAATATTATTTTCACACCTTGATTCATTGAAAGCCTAGTAATGTTTCTTCACCCATTCTATTAGCGTGTGAAAATCCCTCTGAGGTTACCAAGATGCAGTGGCCCCCCACAACTCCCGCTAATCGAGTCTGTACGCCAAGTTATGATGACCTACGTGCCTTTGAGCGGAGTCTCCTCTAACTTCGTTAAATCGTGCTCCCTCAAGTCCCACAGCTTATGACCTGTTCGATAGATTACTGGTGGCGGCACACACCACACACATAGAGTGTGAATGTCGTAAAGCTACCGAATGTCAACAATGAATAACGATTGTCGAAATAATGAAATAAAGTCGGCGGCTTCGGTGGCGTAGTTGGTAGCATGCCGAGTTTCTAAGCCCAACGTCACGGGTTCAAACCCGGCCGAAGTCGTCGGATTTATTAAGAGCGTTAAAGATCCCTCAGTATGCCTTCCTTCGGAGGGGAAGTAAAGCCAGCGGTCCCATTTCATAGATTTATAGCATGAAAAACAAACTTCCACTAACTGAACTTGTGTGAAGCCAAAATTTGTAGGTTAGAATTGATAACGCTCTATTAGTTCCAACGTTCACCACCAGGTGCTGACTGCGATTCCATCTAGTAGCCAAGTCCGCAAGCTAGGTGTCGTGGATGGTAGCATTTGGTAGCAAAAGTAGGAACTACTTGAAATTACTGTCTGCAGTCCTTACTTGAATTAAAAAAACAAACAGATAACACACTTTAATACAGCCATCACAATTAACACCGGTTATCAGACAGATTCTTCACACACCCAAAGTACACGGGGATACATGACCGCGTTGTCGCATCCTTTAAACTGGGGAACCAATTAACCGAAATTAAGTCTTGTGAATATTGGAAATTTCTGTTATATTTAGATGGCGCTAACTTAGGTTGTGGTTATATTTTGGGTTTTAAACATATTCAATTACTGACGCGACAGTTTACGAGCTAGCTAGGGGTGAGCCTATCACCCCAGTTACAGCCAAGCTAGAGGGCGAGCCTATTACCCCAGATACAGCCAGCAGCAAACTGTCGAGTCGTGTTGAGTTAAGTCTTCAGAGAAGAGTGGTTGTGTTTGGAGTTTCCCTGGAAATGCAATTCTGCTTTTCTTCATTTCACGTGTGAACTTTTCGTTCCGCATAATACACAGTCAAGTTAAGATTGTACGGAAGGGGAATTTGTGTTTCATACATCTCGCCATTCCTAAATTACGCCTGTCAAGAATTCGTTGAACATGCATCTCCATGATAATAAAATTAATAGTCCAGTCAGTGATTTTAACCCATCATGCCGAGAAGGAAAACGGAAATAGGTCGTTGTTCATTGACATCGAAAAAAGAAAAGCGCTTATCACGTAATGCATTCATAACTGTTCCCGGGTTGCCAGTTAAGTCATAAATTTACCTTTTGCTCAACATGTAAATAGGAACGGTTGATTTAGAACGTAAATAACAAAATAGTGTAGACAGCATCACTACTGAAGTTATTCACAATAATAATTCAATAGGTCACATTTGGGTAAAAAAAAATGAAGTGTAAAACAGTATACTACGCACTTCTTACAACTACACGAATTTAAATGAAGTAACTAACAACATTTAGACAAAAACTGATGAAATGCTGAAGCTCCACAAAAACCCGACACAAGCGTAGCACCTAATGTTAAATTTCTGACGTTAGTAGTATCACGGCTTTTCACAGGGCGCATGAGTAGGGTGATATGCGCAAGAGAAGAGTTGTGTTAATTTACCTTGTTGTTTAAAAAAAAAAGAACGCGCGTGCTGTTGTTTCCCGGCAAGAGTAATGATTTTGAGTAAAATTACATTTCTAGAATAGTTTCGGGTTATTTACTTTCATATTTTTAAGGGTAACTTACTTAAAAATGTTTTCCTGTACTTAAGACCTCTGCCCTCCCCGTTTTTACTCCCTTGCAAGGCGATGAAAGACGATAGAGAAAAAAAGGAGATAAATGATGATGATAATTGTTGTTTTAAGGGACCTAACATCTAGGCTATCGGCCCCTAACGGTTTGGGTGATAGTGAAAATGAAAGATGATCAAATGAAACCTACAACTCTTACTAACTACAAACTTACAAACTAGAAGAGGAAATGGTAAACAAAAAAAAAAAAGAATAAGGGAAACAAAAGACAGGAGGAAAAGAAATGCCCTCAACCCTCGAAGAATGAGAACTAAGGGACTTGGAAGAAAGGAGAGCCAGGAAAGGCAGATAGGAAAGGTAAAGAGGAGAGGGACCGCCCCAAAGGTAATGGAAGAAGGAGAGAAACCGATCGAGACAGGAACCCTTGAGGGTGTAGCACAATCCAGAGTACACCATGAGTGGTGGAGCTACACACACCCTGCCTCCTTGAGGGCCTTGAGCAGAAGGCAGGAGATATAATGGAAAGAAAAAAAAGGGGTCTCTGATCCTTCGAAGAATGAGCGATTAGGAAAGATGAGACAAGGACCAATTAAGGCGGAAAAGTAAAAGACTCCCTAGGCCTCGGATGCCCTAATACCGTCGGGGTCGCATTATTTATTTATTTATTTATTTATTTATTTATTTATTTAGCGTATGGCGTTCAGTGCCGGGAGTGTGTGAGGAGATGTTCGGCTCGCCAGAGGCTGTAGCTGTTTCAACCGAACACCCATACGGTGAGCTACAAGTTCCGTTCAATTGCAAGTAGTTCCAACTTTAGCTACCAGATGTCACTGATACCTAGTGGTGAATGTTGGAACTTTGATAGAGCGTTCCAACGAAATCTAACCTAGAAATTTATCTTCACACAAGTTTAGTCTGTGGAAGGATCTTTTACATGCCATAAGAACAAGAGTTGACCAAGGGAGGTCGAGAGGAAAGATAACAGAGAGGAGCCCGGCACAAGTAAGTGAAAGCAATACCGGACTCAGCTGGGGTACCGTGGTCGCCAACCCACGTCCCACAAGTTGTGAGCCCCTGGGGTGATAAAGGGAGAGAACACGTGTGTGTCCACGTTGTTCCAGGAAGTGGTATATGTGTATAATAATTAAGAAGAGAAGGAGAGAAAATTTGTTTGCGCGTACGTATATGAGAGAGAAAGTGAGACAGCTAGCTTATATGCGTGTAATAATTAAGCCAATACCGGAATTAATCATGAACACCCGTCAGCATGAACTGATGACCGTATGTGTGCTAAAACTGAATTTGCATACATATGATGTGATTGATATGCATGTGGATGTAATTCTTGCCGCTGTGTTAAAGTGACTGACGGAACACCTCGTTAATATTTAACTTTATATTATTTCATCCATCGTAGTTGGTAGCATGCTGAGCTTCTATGCCCAAGATCGTGGGTTCAAACACGGCCGAAGTCGTTGTATTTTTTTAAGAGCGTTTAAAATCCCTCAGTATGCCTTCCTTCGGAGGGGAAGTAAAGCCGGCGGTCCCATGTCATAGATTATGGCATGTTAAAGAACCTTTCACTAATTACACCTGTGTGAAGCTTAATTAACTTACAGGTTAAACCAAATAGTTTATAAAGATAATAGCGGAAACTCCTCGCCAAAACAGGAGACAGGGCTGACCAGCACCGCCTAGCGGTCCGAGTTGGCAACGTAAGACCAGCTGATTTACAACCGTGAGATCCAACCAAACAATTATAAGAAATATTGACCTGTAGATGATCTAATTATCCAATTGTAATGGTTGGTACGGGGAGTATTTGTGCCATATATGGCTGTAATAATTATAAACAACAAAGTGACCCAAAATCTTTCTTCAGGTACCCAAGACATTATTGTAAACAAGTAGCCTACCATTACACTGATAGTTCGGTTTTCTTTTAATACAGAATGCTTTTACAATATAATTTAGCATATTTTAGCCTGTTCTTTATTTATTTATTTATTTATAGATGCACGCTGTGGGTTATTCGAAGCCGAAGAGCTGACTTAGATGACATATTGAAAAGGAATGGCCCAGAATATTTAAACAGAACTCATGTTGTATGCTCAGACCACTTTGTGGAGAAAGATTTCAGGAACAAAAACTTGTTAAGTCAAGGGTAAGATCTTTGTAGGTTGTTGATAGTAGGCCTAATGTTAATATTGAAATAACAACCTTTATAAAACGTGGTGACTCTACGGTACAGTAGGCCTAACATTTAACAACATGCTTCAATATTTCCGATTGAAAGTGTACGTAGTTATTTATTGTTGTTATAAGGGGCGGAACAGCGAGGTCATCTGCCTCTAAAGTGTACGTATTGCACTATTAAAGCTAAGGAGGTTGGTGTAATCTAACAAGTTCAGAAACACATATTTTAATTTTACTGACTTTATTAAGAAATATATAAGAAAGTAACTGCTTTTTTTAAATGTAATTAAGCGTGTTCAATTCGTCTTTAAATACCAGTATGTCAAAAAGGATGGATTAAAACCAATATGCTAATATTTCCTTGTAATTTTCAGTATTTGGCCTGGTGCAGTGCCTTCAGTTCTACTGCCTATGGCAAAGCAAACCATATGAGGAAGCAGTACAGTATTTTTAGAATTCTATATAAATATTGTACAGAACCAAGTATCTTTTGTTTCTTTTAACACTAATCTTTAAAGTATTTGCTGTCTAAATATCAAGCCGAGACATATGTTAACTTTACAATGCAATTTCGGTCGGGGCGCACTCAAAAATGCTAGCTGTGGGTGGCAAGGCGAGTAATGCTGTCAACTCGCACCAAGAGATGGCACTGTGATCGCTGTCTCCAAACGAGCGCATGCTTTTACGGCCGAGTTTCCGCTATTATCTTTATAAGCTATTTGGTTAAACAACGCCCTTAAGGTTCCTACGTTCGTCGCCTGTAGCCGACTGCGGTGACATCTAGTTGTCAAGTTCTGAACTAGTAGTCATTGACGGTGGCGTTTGGCGGCAAAAGTAGGAACTACTTGAAATTCAATTTCTGCAGTCCTTACTTGAATTAAAGACAGATAACACACACTAATACAGACACCACAATTAACACCGGTTATCAGACAGATTCTACACACACCTAAAGTGCATTGGGCTACATGACCGTGTTGTTGCAGCCCCTAAACTAAGGAACCAACCAACCATTTCCTCCATCAACTTCTTCACCACTTTACACCTGACCAGGACAGAAGACCGAAAAGTCAAGTTCATCTCTGGTCCAGAATACAGAAGAATCGGACACGTCCAATCCATGATGACGTTCAAGAGTTGGGCTCTTATAGATTGAAATCCCTCAAACCCGCATGGAAAACAGCCTTAGAACTAACAAACGGCAATTTCAAAGCCAATACTAGCTGGCAGACTGAGTGGACAAGAGCTCCTCCTCGAGGCATCGTACAGGTTGGGAACCCAACTACAAAACTCACTGGTTTCAACTTGCCGAGTCTTACCTGGAGTAGACTCCATCGTATTAGATGTGGCGTGGGAAGATTTTTTTTTTAGCGTATGGCTTTTAGTGCCGGGAGTGTCCGAGGACATGTTCGGCTCGCCAGGTGTGTAGCTGCTTCGAGACGAACACCCAATGGGTGAGCTATAAGTACCGTTGGGGAGGAAAGTTGGAAGGTAGCGGCTGTGGCCTATAGTGAGGGACCAACCCCGGTATTTGCCTGGAAGGAAGATGGGAAACCACAGAAGACCATCTTCAAGGTTGCCGGCGGGGGGATTCGAACCTCTTCGCTTCCCGGATGTTAGCGACTGCCAGCCGTCATGCCGTAACGACCACGGCTAACACACCCGGTGTGAGAAGAAGTGCTTCTGTACTACATACAGTACTTGGGGTTGGAAAGATTCGCCATATTGTGGCTGTGATGTCATTCCGCAGACATTGGAACACATAGTGTTTGATTGTCCCTGCCGAGCGTTTCCGGGGAGTCTGGAGGATTTAAATTGTGCTACTCCAGAAGCAGTGAATTGGTTAAATAAACTGGATTTATGATATTTTCAACTTTAATATTAAATGTCTTGTTGCCATATTGTTCGGATGTTTGTGACACTGTATTCATGTCTTCGTTCTGTTTATTGTGTTAGCATCATGCGATAAATAGATGATGATGATAATTATTATTTTAAGGGGCCTAACATCTAGGTTATCGGCCCCTAATGGTTTGGGTGATCGTGAAGATGATAATGAAATGTAAACTATAACTAAAACTAACTACTAACTTATATACTAGAAGAAGAAATGGAAAACAAAAGGAAAATAAGGCAAATAAAGGACAGGAGGGAAACAAATGCCCTCAACCCTCGAAGAATGCGGTTTCAGGGACTTGGAAGGAAGGAGAGCCGTAAAAGGCAGATAGAAAAGTGAAAGAGGAGAGGGTCCGCCCCACAGGTAATGGATAAAAGGAAAAAAAAAACAGACCCAGCTTAGGAGTCCCTCGGGGTCGCCAACTCTCGAACTCACCAGCTGTGAGCCCTTGAGGGTGTAGCAATATCCAGGGTGCACCAGAAGTGGTGCGGCTACACACACCCTGCCTCCTTGAGGGCCTTGAGCAGAAGGCAGGAGATATGAAGAGAACGGATAGAGGTCTGACCCCTCGAAGAATGAGGGATCAGAAAAGATGAGACAAGGGCCAATGAAGGCGGGAAAGGAAGAGACTCCCTAAGCCTCGGATATCCTAATACCGTTGGAGTCGGAGGAGAACAAGAGTTGACCAAGTGAGGTAGTTAGTTAGTTAGTTATTGTTGTTTTAAGGGGCGGAACTACGAGGTCATCTGCCCCTCAAGTGAGGTAGACAGGAAAGAAGACGGAGAGGAGCCCGGCACAAGTAAGTGGAAGCAATGCCGGACTCAGCTGGGGCCCCGTGGTTGCCAACCCACGTTCCACTAGATGTGAGCCCCTGGGGGGATACGATAAATAAATAACCTAACCAGAGATGTATATTCAATATTCCAATCCCAGCACTGACAGCCGCCATCCATAGAATGATTTTCCTCCAGGTTTTCCACTCTACCTTCAAGAAAATGCCAGGATAGTACCTTATTTCACGTCCTGGGGCACCTACCTCATCTTTGTCCCTACTACAGCTACACACACTACTACAGTCATCACTAGAGCTCGTATTTTTTGGTAAAAAAATATATTTTTATGTAAATACATATTTTAAACATTTTTCCTATAAAACATAAATTCCTGCTTTTCCCTTATTAGCACATAAACAGACATAACATTTACATTTAAAAAAATCAGTATGCTAGATTTTTCAGTTTATTGCAATTTTGTTCTGCGTTACTTCAACGGAGAAGAACCTGTGAGCTATCTAATCTTCATGCAGAGCGTATGTCAGCTTGCAACTGTGTTATTCTTAACTTGTTGCCCCGTCCCACTCACTGTGGAAGCCGGAGATTTCCTTGTCCATTGGCATATTGCACCACGTGCTAGACCTCCCACTCCCCCAGCTACCTGGAACCAGTGTCACTCACATGCTGTTCATTTCTGGCACTGTGAAGTGTAAGGCAGTTCTACGATGCCTAAAGTAAAAACAACTAGAAGTTATCGTCTGTTGGAGAATTTAAAAATAATTTTACTCTTGATGGGGGCGTTCTGTTCTGCCAACCATGTGGGAAAGCAATCAAGGCTGAACAGCGATCTCAAGTTACACAACACTTCAAGGACAAGAAACATATTGCCGGAGTTTCGCGTCTTCAGAATAAGTGTTTCGCGATAATCGTCGGTCAATTGTGATGGACAACCTCAAGATGTATCTCGTTGTGTATTGTAATTCTTCAGCAGTCAGTGAGGCATAGCATAAATTGCATTGAAGGGTACTGCATATTGTTTATATTCATATTAATAAACTAAATTATAATTAAATATTTTTTCTATTTCGTCACATATTTCAGGTATTTTTAATACATAAAAATAAATATTTTCCCAATTTTTAGCACCTAACAATCCGAGCCCTAGTCATCACTAAGGCCCGGAAGTTCATGCAAAATCATATTTTAACAAATTTATGTATATTTTGGTTATTTTGGCACAGTGCATGATATTTTTCTCCTTTGCCTGTTTAAGTGCATATCTCTGCTTGAGAAGGGCGTATATTGTAATTTCCTGTTGTTTTGAAGTGCTTTTTGTTACTTCATGTTCTAAAAGTTATATATTTCGATTCGTACTCCGATAGTCCATCACAGAATAATACTGAAATTATTTTAATAATACGTTTCAGTCCTTTTTTGCAAGTTAATATCAAGTGTTTGTATTCAGCATTCACTATGTAAATATTGTAAAATTATATTCATAAAAAAATCAATGGCTATTCAAACTGTATATCAGTTATACTTAAAAATTAACATAAAAATAATTGTTGATGGTCAACACCGCTTGAATTTTCATAAAATAACATTTCCTACTTTTTAGAACTCTTTCTTAGTTGAGATAATGTATTTAAAAATGCTACATCTGTTTATCTTCTTTCTTCTTTTGCTTTAGCGTTAGTCCCGCCTTGTGGCAGGGTCCACTATATGATGCTTTTCAGATCCCTGTGCAGTGTATCGTTGTCTCGGTCGCCCCTATAGTCTTTTCCCGGCGACCTCTAGTGTGTGCCCAAACCATCGCTGACGACCCTCACGCATTTTGTTGTTGATTGCCGCGACACCAAATCGTTCACTTATTCTTTCTTTGGCGATGTGATCCAACCTAGAAATGCCAGCTGTCCATCTAAGCATCTTGGTCTTCATGACACTTAGCCGACGTTCTGCTTCCTTGGTGATCGGCCAACATTCAGTACCATAAAGCGTCACGGGACGAATGACAGTGCGGTAAATCTTCGATTTTAGATGGTCTTTTATCTGGCGATCGCACATGACACCTGTCGTTTTTCGCCACTTTATCCACGCAGCATTAATTCTTACGTTGACCTCCTCGGTGAGACGACCTTCAGCAGTTATTGTAGAGCCAAGATACTTAAATTTTGTCCATCGAGACAGGTATGTTCATATTTTCTTTATATTCAAAATAAAAACAATAAAGAATACGGAATGATCGTAATTGCCTTTGTTATTTCATAACGCATATTTTTAGCCTACTTTTCACATTTTGCAAAAATGAGGAAAAAGTAGACTTACGAGATCGATCCGGGCAAATTTGTGTCTGTCTGTACTTCTGTTTGTGTGTGTGTGTGTGTGCACCCCCCCCTAATGGCTGCAGCAATCGAAACCAAATTTGGTATGAGTAAAGATCTATACCTGAATATATCAAGCCCATATTTGAATATGATGTTAGTGCTACTAACTCCTGAAAAACCGCACTTGAAATTTGAACTCCATGTTGGATATCTTGGAAGTTATGCATGGGAGCTATTCCAAAATTGGCACACATATAGATAATAATATTTTAGTTTAATTTCCAGCAGGCCATACATGGCAGTGTTGCCAAAATGATTCTAAGCCTGCTGATAGATCCAATTTTTAAATGCATATAACTTCTCCACTATCAATTGGATTTCAACCAAATTTCGTATGTAATATGTCTACATAAACAGATATGACTGAACGTATTCTTAAGAGCCACCAGGACTCCCAACCGTTCATAAATGCTCTCTCTATATTTTTTATCAAAATACCAATATAGCAGAAAGTATGCAAGCCGACAGATTTAAACTATGCATACGTATAGTACCTGACATTCTAGATTAATTTGGAGTAACTAATATACGTCATTGCTACCAACATGATTCTACTCCTGCTGATAGGACCATTTTTTAAATACATGTAACTTCTATACTATCAACTGGATTTCAACCAAATGTTTTATGTGCTATGTGCACCATAATAGATATGACTATGCGTATTGTTAAGAGCAACAAGGGCTGCCAACTGTTAATACATGCAGTCTCTATTTTTTTACCCTAATATCAATATAGGCCTATCAGATAGTATGCAAGCCAACAGCTTTAAACTATGCACACGTATAGAACCTGACATTCGAGTTTAATTTGGAGTAACTAATATACGTTAGTGCTGCCAACATGATTCTAAGCCTGCAGATAGGTCCCGTTTCAAAATGCATGCAACTTCTATACCAACAAATGGATTTCATCCAAAATTGGCACAACAAGAGATCATAATATTTCAGATTATTTCTGACCAACACATGCATGACATTGTTACCAACATGATTTTACGCGTGCTGATAAATCTAATGCCTAACTGCATGTAACGTCCATGCTATCCATTGGACTTCAACCAAATTTTGTATTCTGTACCTTAAGAGATAGAACTAAGCATATATTCAGTCACCAGGGCTGCCAATTGTAGTGCTCTATTAGGCTACATTATACCAAATATATTTCGAACTAATTAGAAATTTCATTATTACCAACTTAATTTCGTCATTATTCTAGATAGGTCCATATACAGTAGATTAATCATTGGCATGAATCTTAATTTTAAGAAAAGTAGGCTCTTTAATTCGTCACAGAACTTCTTGTTTGAAATGTGATGCGTATTCGGTCAATAAGTAGTAGTCTACATTTACTTATATTTATTTAATAGTGCAAGGACGTCCAGGCCATAGTCATCACTTAGACACAGGTTATCAGACCCATCTACTAGGGCTGATTACCTAGACGCTTCAAGTCAATAAAAATGATAGGGTTTCGTCTAAGCACGGATTCTAAATGTAATCTACGCGTTGTATATGGACTTTTTTTTTTTTAAATACAGACTATGCCTATGTAGCCAAACTGTGTAGCTATATAAGGAACAAAATGAACGGTTAAATCGCCTCTAAAGTTCGGGTTCAATTCCCGGCTCTGCCAAAAACATTAAATCATGTATGAGGGCTGGAACGTGGTACACACATCCTTATTGGGCAAAACTGATACGAGGAAGGTTCGATTCCCATATCAGCCATTTGGAAGTGATTTTCCGTGGTTTCCCCACTTCTACTTCAGGCAAATGCTGGGATGGTTCCTAACTTAAGGGGAGTCGCAATGTTCAAGGCTTTCTATGTTAATATTCAACTTGTTATTTACCATGTTCTGAAACACTATTAACGGGAACTAATTGCATTTCTTCCGGGATGTTCCTTGATTCTCTCTTCCTACTTTGTTGTTGTTATTGTTGTTTTAGGGGGTGGAACTACGAGATCATCTGCCCCTCTTAACACAGATTGAAGTATACACATTTGGAATGGAATTTAAAATTTGGAGGTAGACACCTAAATTTGAAAAGACCGAAAATTAATGAAACAAAAAATTAAGTAAAACTAATAATTATAAGATAAACAAGAATTACGGGTAAAGAATTCTGCATTCAAAAACGAACTAGTCTTTGGGTCAATGTACACTAGAACATTTAGATTGCTGGCCCTAACCTACTCTCACTTATAAAGCGGATGACGAGATCAGCAGCCACTGCGTCATCGGTTAATATACACTGAAGAAAATGGAAATTGCAGCACCGTGAAGGCATTGGTCGTTTGTGTTGATTTTCAAGATATGGAACGACGCCATGTAGGTATGTAAACGATCAAAGTTTCAGACCCATTCGATTGTTGCTACAGATCTCCCCACGTGATTGGTCGCGGAGGAATCAACTCCAGTATACGGACTCTGGTGTATTGTAGTTGACTTGCAGTCTGTGCAGAGAAGTGTTCCCCGTCAAACATGCCTCGACGTC
Source organism: Meconema thalassinum (assembly GCA_946902985.2). Lineage (NCBI taxonomy): Eukaryota > Metazoa > Arthropoda > Insecta > Orthoptera > Tettigoniidae > Meconema > Meconema thalassinum. The sequence goes on from OX336395.1 coordinate 202,253,316, forward strand.
AGAGAAGAGCACGCTATCAACACTGTCGCCGTTTGAGAGGGCTCGGATAATTGGGCTATGTGAGGCTGGATTATCGCTAAGGACTGTCGCTGCACGTGTTGGCCGACAGGCATCTACGGTACAACGTGTATGGCAGCAGTGGTCAAATGAAGGTACCCACACTCGTAGACCTGGCACAGGCCCAGCGCGACAGACAACGGTGACAGAGGATCGCCGCATCATTCGGATGGCCCGGATGGAACCCCATGCAACAGCAGCGCAAATTCGAGCAGCTGTGGCACCCCACGTTACACAACAAACAGTTGGTAATCGCCTGCGTGCATCTGGCTTACGATCCCGTGCCCCTGCAGAAGGTGTGCCATTGACCCCACAACAGCGACGTGTAAAGCTGGCCTGGTGTCGAGAACGATCGACGTGGGTCGACGAATGGCATAGGGTCGTCTTTAGTGATGAATCGTGCTTCTGTCTTGCCCGCAGTGATCGCCGGAATCGTGTGCACCGACGTACCGGGGAGAGAGGCCGCCCAGACCTTATTGTCGAGAGGCACACAGGGCCAACACCAAGCATTATGGTCTGGGGAGCTATTGTCTTTAATGTGAAATCACAATTAGTGCTTGTTGAGGGCACTATGACTTCTCGACAGTACGTTGATAGGGTACTCAATCCAGTGGTTGTCCCTATGATCGCGAACATTGCTAATGGGATGTTTCAGCAGGACAATGTCCGGGTTCACACAGCACGCATCTCCAGATAAGCTCTCCACGACATCACAACCTTGGAATGGCCGACCAGATCCCCGGACCTCAGTCCTATTGAGCATGTGTGGGACATGATGGGTCGACAACTGGCCAACCGTCCTCAGCCACCCACAACTCTGGAACAACTGACCCATGCAGGGCAGCAAGCATGAGCCACAATTCCTCAGGAAGCGATCCAGGACCTTATAGACGAATTCATCAATGTATTGCAGCTCGTGGTGGGCACATCCTGTATTGATTGTTGTCCAAACTTGCGGTCAGAGGGACCTGAAAGTGTAATCATCGAATCACAAACCAACACTTGTCCTGCATCTTCAATTGCAGCAATGTAGCACCACTCCTTCTGGGCGTTGCAATTTCCATTTTCTTCAGTGTAAGTTTGAGTGTCATCTGGAAACCAAGGTTCTCTTCCTACTTTCACACTGGCTTTTTGAAAATAAGGAAAGTTTTGATATGTCATGGATTAGTTCCGTGAAGAACTTAACAGCCTATTTTCATATTTTTTTTTTGAATACAGTATAACTAATATTTGTAATATATCATTTGTTTGATGTTGGTATGCATTTCATTCCTATAAAATGCTAAACAAGATTTTCAATTTTACTTTTATTTACTTGTGCAAATTTGGTTGTTTGGTTGGCTGATTCCTTAGATTAGGGGCTGCGACAACGCGGATATATAGCCCCGTGTACTTTGGGTGTGTGTAGAATCTGTCTAATAACCGGTGTTAATTGTGATGGTTGTATTAGTGTGTTTAATCTGTAATTCAGGTAAAGACTGGAGACGATCAATTTCAAGTAGTTCCTACTTTTGCTACCAAATGCTACCGTAAACAACACCTAGCTGTGAACTTGGCTACTAGATGTCACCGCAACCGGAACCTAGTGGCGAACGTTTGAACTTGAGCATAAATTAATTCTAACCTAAAAATTTAGCCTCACACAATTGTAATTAATGGAAGGTTCTTTTACATGCCATAAATCTATGACATGGGCCTGTCCGGCTTTACTTTCCATCCAAAGGAAGGCATTCTGAGGGATTTTTAACGCTCTTATAAAATCAGACGACTTCGGCCGGGCTGGAACACGCGAACTTGAGCTCAGCATGCTACCAATACCGAAGCCATCGTATAAACATATAGCTGATGAAAATAAACAATTACAGTACATACAATTCTTCAATTTTGATTTTACTGAAAAACAATTAATTCTAGCCTTCCTAAATTCGGAATTGGACGATTATTTTGCAGAAACTGAATGAAAAATCCACAACCTTCTTCCAGTCTCCGACCGGGTCAGGAATGGAATGAATGAAGCCCCCATCTACCGGCGAGGATATGAACTGTGCCGGTTGCCGAAGCCTGTCGCACTCCTCTGGGGCAATGATTAAATGAATGACAGATGAAATGAAATGATAGTGGAGAGTGTTGCTAGAATTAAATTTTGACAGGGGAAACCGGAGTACCCGGAGAAAAACCTGTCTACCTCCGTTTTGCCCAGCACAGATCTCACATGGAGTGACCGGGATTTGAACCATGGACCCAGCGGTGAGAGGCCGGTGTGCTTCCGCCTAAGCCACGGAGGCTTGCAGAAACTGAATAAGGCTAAAAAAAACAATACTGAGAATAAAATCATATACATTTACGTAACAGTTTTGAATTGTACTGTACAATGAGTTGAATACATTTACATTTACGTGATGAAAAGTTCTCGTTATCTCGTATATTAAATCACCATTGTAAATACATTTCCTTTTGAAGACCAGTTAGCGTGAGATGATCTGGTTTACTTAGAAACTTAACGGCTATTTTGCGTGGTACATGGACATTTTACTAATATGTGGCATCGAGTCTACATAGGGCCTATTGGTAATCTTTATATATATAATTCTTGGACACGTGTGTATGTGACTAAACTCCTTCTGAGTGACTGGACCTATTTTGATGAAATTTTGTATGTATTTTAGAGTGGGTCCATGTATGGTATAGATTCACAATTTGACCCGGTAGGTGGAATGAACACAATTTTAGAACCACAATTTACACATAATTTTAGAACCACAATATACAGTCAAAAACAGTCGTCATGGAAACCGCTAGCCTTGGTGAAAGATGATGTCTTTGGACTGTTTGTCTCTGCACGTTAGAGCCACCTGGTCGCAACCTATGCAACTACCGCCATACATACACTCCGCCCGTGGCGAAAAGTTGTGTTTTATACCAAAAGTGGCAGTGATGTCGAATTCTACTGTTTGTCTCTGCACGTTAGAGCGTTTCAAAGTCCCGTATGCGTTCATATACCATTCATCCGATTACGATGAAACTTGGGTGATATGTTGAGTGAGCTCCAGGGAAGGTGTTTGGCTTAGTAAATCCATTTTACAATAGATAGCCCACCAATAGATTCAACAAATGAGCGACGACGCGCGAAGCGTTTCAAAAAGGTCCCGTATGCGTTCAAATACCATTTGTCCGATAGCGATGAAACTTGGGTGAGATTTTGTGTACACTCCAGGGAAGGCTTCTGGCTTAGTAAATCAATTTCACATTAGGTAGCGCACGACCAGATTCAACAAATGAGTGAAGACGCCCGATGCGTTTCAACAAAATCCCGCATAAGTTTATATTCCATTCATAGTTTGAGATGAAACTTTGATGAGTGGTTGTGTACACTTAAGTGAAGGCTTCTAACTTAGTAATCCATTTCACAGGAGGTTGCGTACGAGTAGATTCAACAAATGAGCGGCGACGTGCGAAGCGTTTCAACAAAGTCCCGTATGAGTTCAAATACCATTCGTCCGATAGCGATGAAACTTGGGTGAGATGTTGTGTACACTTACGTGAGGGTTTCTAACTTAGTAAATCCATTTTACAATAGGTAGCTCACGAGTAGATTCAACAAATGAGCAACGACGCGCGAACTTTTAATCCAAGTCCCGTATGCGTTCATATACCATTCATCGGATTGCAATGAAACTTGGGTGAGATGTTGTGTACACTTACGTGAGGGTTTCTAACTTAGTGAATCCATTTCACAGGAGGTTTCGCACGAGTAGATTCAACAAATGAGTGACGACGCGCGAAGCGTTTCAATAAGGTCCCGTATGCGTTCAAATACCATTCGTCCGATTACGATGAAACTTGGGTGAGATGTTGTGTACACCCTACGGAAGGTTTCTGGCTTAATAAATCCATTTTACAATAGGTAGCGCACTACTAGATTCAACAAATGTGTGACTGCACGCTAATCATTTCAACAAAGTACCGTATGAGTCCATATACCATTTATCCGATTGCGATGAAACTTTGGTGAATTGTTGTGTACACTCCAGGAAATGTTTCTGCCTTAGTAAATCCAGTTTTTAATAAGTAGCGCACGAGTAGATTCGACAAATGAGCGACGGCGCGCGAATCGTTTCCACAATGTCCCGTATGCGGTCATATATCATTCATCCGATTGCTATCAAACCTTGGTGAATCATTGAGTACACGCCAGAGAAGGTTTCAGGCTTAGTAAATCTATTTTACAATTGGTAGCGCATGAGTAGATTCAACAAATGAGTGACGGCACGCGAATCGTTTAAAGAAAATCACTTATGCGTTCATATGTCATTCATCCGATTCCGATGAAACTTTGATGAGTTGTTGTGTACACGCCAGGGAAGATGTTCAACTTGGTAAATCCATTTTACAATATTGGTAGCGCACGAGTAGATGTAACAAATGAGTGACGACGCGCGAAGCGTTCCAACAAATTCCTGTATGCGTTCATATACTATTCATCGATTGCGATGAAACTTTGATGAGTTGTTGTGTACACTTACGTGAAGCTTTCTAACTTAGTAAATCCATTTCACGGTTGGTAGAGCACGAGTAGATTCAACAAATGTGTGACAGCGCACGAATCATTTAAACCAAATCCCGTATGCGTTAAATGCCATTTATCCGTTTGCGATGAAACTTTGGAGAGTTGTTGTGCACGCTCCAACGAATGTTTCTAAATTAGTTAATACAATTCACGATAGTTTAGAGGCAGTTAACAGAAATTGAAAAAAAAAAAAAATATTGTGTATCCAAAAGCACTTCAAGAAACAAAGTTACAACACTTTCTTTGATTGGCAGGACGTCTGCCGGGTCAGCTTGTGATTCTATAAGTATTTCACATTAAGCTTAGGATATCACTTCATCCATATACAGTATACAGCTGATATTTACTTAAGGGACTACTTACTATATTGCCCATGATAATTCCAACTTTATACTTACCTTATCCTCAGAAACTATCGAATGTTTTCAGGCATGTGTTTCAAGATTTTCTCCTTACATTGACAGACGTTTTGAAAATTCTATTTATTTGTCTGGCTCCTAGGGGGTTTGCCAAACCACATAGAATAATATACATCTCTTTTCTTTAGCGTATGGATTTTAGTGCCGGGAGCGTCCGAGGACATGTTCGGCTTGCCAGTTTGTAGCTGCTTCTATGCGGACACCCATGGGGTGAGCTTCAAGTACCGTCGTGTGTGGAGTGTTGTCTGGGGAGGAGAGTTTGAATGTAAGGACAAGGAGTTGGAAGGTAGCGGCTGTGGCCTATAGTTAGGGACCAACCCCGGCATTCACCTGGAAGGAAGATGGGAAACCACAGAAGACCATCTTCAAGGTTGCCGGCGGGGGGATTCGAACCTCTTCGCCTCCCGGATGTGAGCGACTGTCAGCAGACACGCCGTAACGACCACGGCTAACTCACCCGGTATATACATCTCTACACAGTATAAAACGAAGTCCCTGATACTTGGCACGGGTAATCTCGAGAACCACTGGATGGAGTTTGATGCGGTTTTCACCATTCTGTAAAGGAATCATAGAGGAAAGTTTCTGCTGAAAAACATTAATTTATCACCAAAAGAAGCCGAGCAGTGACGATTTCAGTGAATCGAGTCGAAGAAAAACCTGCCGTCCGTGCACCTTTTAAGCTTACGCTGGGTAAACCGTTAAAATTATCTATGTATACTATGAGTATAAGAATTGTTCAGCATGAAAAGTCTTACATTAAAAGAAATTTCATAACAAAGGTTGTTTCCAAAAATATGTTTAAAATTTTAATTATCTAAAAAAAATTGTTGTATTTTTAAAAATATTTTTGAAAACAATCTTTGTTATGAAATTTCTTTTAATGAAAGACTCGCAACTTGACGTGCATTATCTATTTTTGAAGGTCACAATGTGGCCGAAGCCGGTCCACTATAAATAAAAGTATATTTTATTGACTTAAAGCAGGGGTTCTCAACTTGTGGTAAGGGGTACGCGAAGCATTTCAGGTGGTACTAGATCCATATGCGCAGTTAGCTTCGTGCCGTGACTACTGTGTGAGTTATTTACGGCGCGTGTATTTGAACTCCACAAAAAATTGCATCTTTTCTTTACCGAGCACAATTCTAATTTATCATCAGTACTCAATGACTTTGGTTTGCTTTTAAAATTGGCCTATTTAAGTGATATTTAAAAAAAACTGAACATTTGGAATAAGTGTATGCAAGGTAGTGTTTCTGATATGCTCTATGAAAACTAACGCAATGATTGCAAAAATCACCCTTTGGGAAAAGGAACCGAAAAACAACAACTATATTTTGTTTTATTAAAATATTTTTCCTTATAAAATTACAAAGTTAAACTATACTAACTAAATACCTTTTACACTTTTAATAACCATTATTACTACCTATGAAAGGTTAGTAGGGGGTACGCAGGATGTATAATTTTTTTTAAAGGGGTACGATGGTTGAAAAAGGTTGAGAACCCTTGACTTAAAGTATTACTTTTTGTAATGTACTAGTGGACCCGGCAGACGTTGTCCTGCCCGAATGTATGGAGCGGGTTCAGCAAACATAGTAGTAGTACTCTCTTTCGGTCAATTATCGCTGTTGCGATAGAAAAATGATTGGAGTCTGGTGCCCTATTGGGCTCCTTTCACTCCATTAATATTTGACTATAATTTTAATTTGGGTTATTCTGTTTGCTTGTGATTTAATTATTTGCTCCCTTAAAACATTACTGAATAATGCCTTAAAGGGAGAATTTTGTCCTTAGGAGTTTGCAGTCGAGTGGTTTTATTTTGCTTTGCTTTAATTTTTTCGTTAGATTTTGAGAGTACTAAAGCCTGTTGATGTGCCTGAAGAGCTGCGGGTTCGAACTTGGGTCAGCGGCATGGCTATTAACCGTCCGACCCACAGCGGCACTAGTTGTTAATATACTCTGTTCGCTCTGTCATGGCCTGGCAGCGGTCGCTTCAGCGAGGTTAATAATAATAATAATGGGTGCTATTTTTGTCTGAATTTAGATGTTTACTAAGGAAGAGTGAATAGACCTCTAGTTAGGTTTGGTTTTGTAGAAGGTGAAATTGATAGTCCTTTAGTAGGTTTGAGGTTTAAGAGAAAATAATAATAATAAGCCTCAGTTGTGTAGTATTGTTATTTATGTTTGTGATTTTATTTGTAGGCGGATAGCGGTCCCAGGGCCCGCGGCCCATCACCCCGGGTAGGTTGGCGTTCCACCTTGCCTCCCGGGCAGATTGGGCCACAGGGTCCGGGATTGTGGTTTAATTGAGAGGGGGAAGACTGACAGATGAGTTTAAAGTGTTGTGGAAGCTAGGTGTTGAATGAAGTGCAGTATTTGAGTGAGGGCTGAATTAGAGTTAGATGTAGGTGAGGGGACATTGAGGGACATGAGAGGGGGAATGTTGGTGTGAGAGCGTTGTCTGTGTTCCAACTGCTTTCGCCTAGTAGCTGTTTTGATGTAGGGGCAACCTCCGAAAGAGGCCGCGTGCGCACCGCCACAATTGACGCACTTAGGTTTGTCTTTTGGGATCTTGCAAACTGAATGGTGATGATTATCACCACACCGGTTGCAGCGGTTCCTGTGGGGGCAACACGCGGAATTGTGGTTCAATCTTTGGCAGTTGAAACACTGAAAAACGAGAGTCGTGTGTTGTTTGGAAGGGGGAGGCCGTGGCCTCTGTCTTTTTGGGTTGGGGGAAGAATTTACAGTGTTAGTGGGAGTGGAGATGACTGGGGTGACGTCGTTCTCTGAGGGAGAGGCGGCCGTCTGAGTGGTGGAAGAGTTTGGTGCTGTAATTGGGTCTTCCTGTGCTTGTATCGTTGGCTGTATTGTTGGCTGCGAAGGTAACGGTTTGTTTGCGAGGATGTGTCTGCTTGGGCTGGAATTTTAGATGTACTATAGCTTATACTAAATGACATTTGATATTGATTTTTAAAGATAAAACTCAAATCATTTCTATGGAAGCCTGCGTCAAGTACCAAGAATTCGACATCACCGCCACCTATGGTATAAAAACATAACTGTGAATTATTCTCAAAAAGTGAATTTTTCATGAACTACTTAGAAGAAACTACTACCAACCGAACGTGCTTGGGGGAATTAGTGAAGAAAGAAGGCTCCGACAATAGATAATCAAAACATTTCTAGAACCTGATCGCAACGCCACATACCGGGTCCAATTGGGAATCTAAACCATACAGGGACCCCCTCAAACAAACTTACATGTTGTTTATTATCGATGAGCCGTTATTGAAATGTCAAAACAACGCCATGCTACGATGCAACTGATTTGTGCATGTTTTGAAGCCTACGTACGACATCACCGCCACCTTTGGTACAAAAACGTAACTATAAGTTGTTCTCAGGTCAATTATTCATGAAATTTCCAGAAGAAACCACTGCCAAGAGAACGGGCTTGGTAGAATTAGTGGGGGAAAGAAGACCCTGTTGACCTGAGACTTAAGTTTTCACTAAGGCTAGAGGTTTCCATGAAGACATATTTTGTTTTGTTGACTGTATCTTAAGGTTCAACAATTGTGTTCATCTTACATTTGGGTCGCTACGCCACCTACCGGGTCCAGCTGTGAATCTAAACTATACAGGGACCCAATGAAACATACATAAAAATGTCATCAAAATAGGTCCAGCCGTTTAGTAGGAGTTTAGTATCATACACACGTACAGAAGAATTAAATACCAGAGCTGTTTCTTTTTAAAGTTCCGATGGACATACCGAACTGATTTTACTACCAAATGTTGGCTTGTGTTATTCATAATCGCCAAAAGGATTGAACCATTTGTCGTATCGCTACCCCAGCTATCCAATGCCCTCTGCGAAGAATTCTGCCGCCACTGAGGTGGAGGATCTCCCGAAGGTTTTCCTTTTTGGCGAGGTGTTAACGCCCAACCATACCTTCAATTCTCGAAAAGGGTGAAAACCATTCACGACCGCACTGTGCAAACGTTACGATAGACTTTAGTTAGTTATATTTGTTTTAAGGGGTGGATCTACGAGGTCATCTGCCCCTTCGATAGACTTTTACGAAGAATTCAAGTGTGAAGTTTTGGACCATCTGCTGTTTAGTCCAAACCAGCACCGAATGATTTTCACCATTTCGAGAATTGAAGGTATAAAATAGGAATGTCTGTTTCGCGGGCTTATAGGCCGTGTTCTAAGGACATTTTGTTGTCCTGACGTTTCGCTGAAAACTGCGTTCAGCATGTTCACAGGTTACATTAGCGGCTTCGGTGGCGTAGTCGGTAGCATGCTGAACTGCTGTGCCCAAGATAGCGGGTTCAAACCCGGCCGAAGTCGTCGGATTTTTTAAGAGCGTTAAAAATCCTTCAGTATGCCTTCCTTCGGAGGGGAAGTAAAGCCGGCGGTCCCATGTCATAGATTTATGGCATGTAAAAGATCCTTTCACAGACTAAACTTGTGTAAAGCAAAATTTGTTAGGTTAGATTTCGTCAGAACGCTCTATCAAAGTTCCTACGTTCACCACTAGGTATCATTGATACCTGGTGGCGAAAGTTGGAACTACTTGAAATTGAACGGAACTTGTAGCTCACCCTTTAGGGTGTCCGCTGGAAGCAGCTACAGACTCAGGCGAGCCGAACATGTCCTCGGACACTCCCGGAACTAAAAGCCATACGATAAATAAATAAATAAATAAATAACAGGTTACATTGGTTGGTTGGTTGGTTCCTCAGTTTAGGGGCTGCGACAACGCGGTCATGTAGCCCCGTGTACTTTGGGTGTGTGTAGAATCTGTCTGATAACCGGTGTTAATTGTGATGACTGTATTAGTGTGACAGGTTACATTAAGCGAGGTAAAACAAGTAAACAGAAGATATATAAATAGTCAACAACCCACACATAGAGGCTACCATAGCAACGGCGTACCGTACCACATAAAAGTAATGCATCAAGGACAGGGCTGCTCTTCTGTTGCATCTTCTCGTCTACGACGGTCAATGAGGGCAGGCTTGAGGGGATTAAGGACTGGAAGCCAAGCTCTGTTCACACGTTCTGCTTCCTCCTTAAGAAACAGACATTCCTATTTCAACGCCGGTCGTGAAAGTCTGAATTTTTACTTAATTGAAGGTATGTTTGGGTGGCAACGCCTCGCCAAGAAGGAAAAACTTCAGGAGACTGTCCAGAAATACCCACCTCAGTGGCGGCAGAATTTTTTGCCCAGGGCATTGGTAAGCTGGTGTAACGACACGACACATTTTTCAATCGTTTTGGCAATTATGTTGAGACTTAAGAATAAAACAAGCAAACATTTAGTAATAAAATCAGTTTGGTATGTCAATCTGATATTTTAAACAGTCCATCGGAACTTGAAAAATAAACCACCCTCGTATATAAAGTTATGTAATACGTAAATCTAAATTCAATGTCAACAAATTCCTTTTCTGTATTAAATACAACGCACGAGAAAACAAATAATTTTTACAAGATTTTATATCAAACTAGCTGAAGTACCCGTGCTTCGCTGCGGGTCATACATAAATTAAAATGTGAAGGTGACAGTTAAAACAGGGGATAGGCGAGGTGCAGCGTGGAGGGAGAGTAGGGATGGAACATTTTGTCCAACTACACCGCTCGGCGTTGACCGTGTTTTATAGCACAAATTTATGTTCTACTCGCTAACCGTTAGAGATACACGAAAAGTGATAAGGACCTTTCAGATAGAAAATTAAATTTTAAATCTCGTATATGCCATCAAAAGTTTTCTATTTCTTAGCAGTCTCTTTTATTTGAAATGAAAATAAGAAAGTTTGAAGCCAAAGGGTGTAGTGACGTCACTAAAATGGTCGCCATCTTTCAATAGTGCAAAGTATCGAAATCAAAAGTAGCCCATATGGTAACCAGGTAAATCAGCTACTTCCATGTAAAATTTCATGTAAATCGGACCAGTGGTTCTTGCGTGATTGAGTAATACACATACACACAGACACACGCCATCTCATTTTTATGTATTAGTATAGACTAGCATTACCCGTCGCGGCTTCGCCCGGGAATATTCTTGTTGTAAAGAGTAAAAATCTCAATCATGAATGCTATGACTGTTTCATCCTTGGTTTGAATAATCAGACTTTATCAATTCAGCTACTGGTGCAGTGGTTAGGGGTTTGTCATTCCTTCATAGGTATATCGGAGCGAAGTTAGTTTTCTGGGGATATCACAGACACTGTTAATTTAAGGGCATTTAAATGTGGTTTTAGGAGACCCTTTATAGTCGGGTGAAAAAGACCTTTCGTACCACACTCACACGTGAAAATTGCGTGAAAAAATCGAGAGTGCCCCTTGACCCCCTTAAGCGCATTGTACTGTATGTATTGATGAATTTTACAGCTTAATTTGGTTCAGTGATAACCTTATTACCGTCTGGAAACTTTCACAGTAATGTAATAATTGGAATTGCATTTCGTCTTACAGAAATAGATGGACCTGTGAGATTCTGTTACCATGGTTACCGTGTTGCATTCTTTCATTATTTCATTGTAAATATACATGTTTTAAGGTATTTATTTAATTTTGAGGCATTTAAAGAATAAGTGAGTGCGTTTCGCTTACGCATTGGGTTATGCTGAACATGCAGGTACCCCATATGTGTAGGTTGGTGTTAATGGGACCTTATTTTCGGTACAAAACTGGAATATGACCTTAGCAGAATAATATAGGGAGGGATAACAAGAGAGGAATAAATACTAGGTGGAGTTTCCCCCCACCCCCGAGTTGGTATTCTTAGGGTTAAGTATTACTCCTTCACTGAAGAGTAACTTTAAATACTCTGATCGCGATATCCCCTTTAACAGGTCGCTCAACGAATGTGGACCAAATACACGAACCGTTCTCATTTAGAGCAAAAAATAATTCACAAAATACAAAAGAGAATATGATGGGAGACTAATTTAAATTCAGTTATAGCGGTGTTGCTTTTAAAAGAATATATAAAAAATAAAATAAAAGTGAGTGCTGAAAAAATATATATAATCGATTGCTCTCACAAACAACACAACACAATTGGTGTGAGAATGTTTACACCCTTGCATTGAATAAGCGTTTAATTACTACCAAGGGGAGGGGAAAGGGTAATTGGTGCTTGACGGGTGGGCGTCCGGCATCACGTCACTTGCACACCAACTGTGGCGTAGTGCAGGTGGCGCCACTCAAACTAATAACATATGAAAATCAGCAGTTTTTTGTTGTTGTTGTTGTTGTTGTTGTTGTTGATTTAGTTAGGGGCTTTGCAACATCGTACAGTGGGTCAAAATCGAAATCTAGGGGGACAAAATTATTTTTACGTTTTAATCATGAATTTAGAGTGAAAGCAACGCATATAATTTGTTTACTTCATAATAAACATCAGTTAAGACCTTTTTTAAGCTACGGTTACAAATGAAGGAAATTATCTATGACTAGGAGTTGGATAGAGCATTCAGTTATCTCTTCTGGACAATTTTCTACCCCTAATTTACTTTCAACAAAGTCACAAGGTTCCACTTTAGACATAATCGTCGAACCCAGTGCTTCAAACAGTTGCAAACGTGTGAGAATTGGTTGCGTGGCATCTTCTAAAACGTAAAATAACTAAGTAAGTTGCAAAAAGATGCAAAAAATCTTATAACAGGCGTAAACTACAAGACTTTATCTACATTTTAACATTAAGTAGAAAGTGACGCAGAGTGACGCGACATACTAAAAAACTAAGTGAAAATATAATTTTAAAAGTAATAGTTAAATATTAACTTATATAATGCAAATATAGCTAAAATTACGTAACAATTACGCCCATCAATAACTGAAGCACGTTACAAAGATCATACCTTCAGCTGCATGTTCCATCTTAAAGCATCACTAACCAACTAACCAACCAAACCACAGCCACTTACATTCACCCTCCAATTCAGACTGCTCGAACAGTGGTGACAGATTTACACTAAGATGCGTTTATATCCCAGAATAGTGAGCCGCAATTATATGAGAATGCTGTAGAAATAATACATTTTGATTTTTTAATTATGAAAATAAATAATTTTGTCCTCCTAAATTTCGATTTTGACCCACTGTGCAACGTAGTTGTGAGACCTGGACGGTGAAGGCAAATGACAAGAGCCGAATAGATGCCTTTGCGATGTGGTGTTGGCGGAGGATGCTACGTAGGGTAAACTGTACAGTTATTGGCACTTTAGGGACACGAATCAATTAAATGAATCATTTTGAACAGAAAATCTGCTGTTGTTTGTCTAATGTTCTGTACACTATCAATACTGATTATAAATATTAAGAAACTAAATATAGAGCCTTAACATATTATAAATCGGTTATTAAATATTAAGTGAACAAACCGACAGTACTTGGCACCTAAATTTAGTTGTTCTCACCTTGGTCAGGTACAGTTTTTGGCACCTTTCTTTTCTTTGGTGGGCCTACTGTTTTCAATACAACATGTAGAACAATATTTTTTCCCACTTGATACGCATTGCTCAAGACCTTAGACATGGAAGAAGACTCTGAAAACCAAAATCACAGTTATTGGCACAGGGTGCACATTATCGTTATTTTTAATACAGTAATTGGCACCCCCATTACACAGAATAATTATAGATTAGAGTGCCTCATAACCACAGAACAAATACATTAAGGCGTATTCAACATGTTTTCACTCTTACCCTTAAAATAAAGGTTGTATACTGAGCTCCGAACATCGAAGTTCGGAACTAGTAACCTTAACAAAACTGTAAGATGTCAACAAAATACCAGCAGTGGTGAACAACACCAACTTGATCCAACATTTACTTCAAAACTGTTCACCTGGTGGCAGTAAGATGAAGTATAGAGGCCAAGGAGTAATAGAATGGAAAGATAAAACACTCTTTGGCAATGTTATTGTTGTAAAATACTATTATATTCAAATAAATCACTTCTGTCACATCCAATCCAGCTTCCCTAATGTCCTTCAAAATTTGGTCCAACCACCTTCTTCTCGGTCTTCCAACTGATCTATTTCCTTTGACTTCTCTTTCTAATTCCCTTCTTGCTACTCTTTCTTTACCCATTCTTTTTACATGTCCGAACCAACGTAACCTTGCTTTCTGTATCTTCTGATTTAACGGTTCCATATTTAACTCTTCTCTGATTTTAATATTTTGAATTCTATCCCTTCTTGTTTTTTTAACTGAAGTTCTTACAAAATTCATTTCTATTGCTTGTATCTTACTATTTTGCCTTTTATTCGTTACCAGTGTTTCCAGTCCATATGTTACAATTGGTATGAAATACTGTTTATATAGTATTAATTTCGTTCTCTTGGGTACTTTGTCATCCCATAAAATTTCTCTGACTAGATGATAAAATGTGGTACCTTTACTTAGTCTGTTCTAAAAGGCAAAATTGAAGGTACCAGACCAAGAGGTAGAACAACAAATAGATGGCCTACCTCTTCACGATATCTTACGAAGGGCTGAAGGGCTGAAGATCGCTTAGGATGGAAACATCTCGTCTAGGATGTGAAGAAATGACGCTCAGCAATGAGTAAAATGACTAATGATGATGATGGAGAAATATTTTCAAAGGGTCAGCACGAGTTTGTTCAATTACTTAGGGCGGGGAGTTCTAACACGGGGCTGCAAAATTTAAGTTTTTGAAAAATATAACAAAAGTTTTCGCTAATTTTTATGATATTTGGTGTTCGAAAATGAACTCTATTTTTTCCATCACGTCGGGGTGTTTGGTAAAATCGAAATCGATACTTTTGTTAAAATCGAGAGCCAAAAAAAGAAAAAAAATCCCTTGAGTTTGAACTTTTTTAAATCAAATCATGCTGCAGTATCTAGAAGGTCAGTTGGTTCGTCAGTTCAGGGGCTACGACAACGTGGTCATGTAGCCCCGTGTACTTTGGGTGTGTGTAAAATCAGTCTGATAACCGGTGTTAATTGTATTAGTGTCGTATTTTATTGTATGAGAGAGAGCATTATTTGTAATTCAAGTAAGGACTGCAGACGATCAATTTCAAGTAGATGGTACTTTTGCAACCAAATTCTACCTTCAAAGACACCTAGCTGCGAACTTGGCTACTAGATGCCACCACAACTGGCACCTGGTGGTGAACATTGGAACTCATAGAACGCTAATCAAATTTAACCTACAAATTTAACTTCACACAATTGTATTCAGTGGAAGGTTCTTTTACATGCCATTAATCTATGACATGAGTCCACCGCCTTTACTTCCCCTCCGAAGGAAGGCATACATACTGAGGGATTTTAACGCTCTTAAAAAATCCGACAACTTCGTCTGGGTTTGAACCCGCGATCTTAGGCATACAAGCTCAGCATGCTACCAACTACGCCACCGAAGCCGCAGTTTCTAGAAGAAACGAACATAAAATGGACGATTGACCAAGAGGAACAAATGAACGTTCGAAACAAATTTTAATCTGAGCAAACAAAGCTTCTATTTAAGTGCGTAGTCTTTTTCCTTTGAAAGTTCTTCTTCACGGTCTTCTATTATGTTCAATCTCAGGTAAATGTTTAAAAAATCCAAGTACAATTGAAATTTTCGTGAAAACGTGACGTGATGGAACTTCTTAATTATTGTTTTCGAAATCAGCTCCGAACAATACATTAGGTATTGGTATTTTTTCATCGCAGGCCTGTTTAATTAATTTTTTATGAAGATAATTTTGACGCCCGAGATAATAATGGGTTGTTGTTTGAGTCTTCAGTCTTTTGACTGGTTTGATGCAGCTCTCCATCCGTCCCTGTCCTGAGCTAATCGATTCACCTCTACATAGCTACCACACCCTACATCTGAGGCAATCCGTTTAACATATTCTAAACTTGGTCTACCCCTAGAGTTCTTGCCCTCTACCCTTCCTTCCATAACTAAGCTTGCTATTTCTGGGTGTCTTAGTACGTGTCCTACCAACCTATCTCTTCTCTTCATTAGAAGTCGCCAGAAACATCTCTCATCTCCCACTAGCCTTAATACCTCTTCATTTGTCACCCTATCTACCCATCTGATCTTCATCATTCTCTTGTAACACCACATTTCAAACGTTTCAATCTCCTCTTTTCTGCTGCACCAATAGTCCACGTTTCACTTCCATAGAGCGCCACGCTCCAGACAAAGGCTTTAAAATGACTTTCTAATGAAATGAAAATCCACAGCCTGCTTCCAGTCTCCGACCGGGTCAGGAATGGAATGAATGAAGCGCCCATCAAGCGGCGAGGATAAGAACTGTGCCGGCTGCCGAGGCCTGACGCACTCCTCTGGGGCAATGATTAAATGAATGACAGATGAAATGAAATGATAGTGGAGAGTGTTGCTGGAATGAAATTTTGACAGGGAAAACCGGAGAACCCGGAGAAAACCTGTCTGCCTCCGTTTTGTCCAGCACAGATCTCACATGGAGTGACCGGGATTTGAACCACGGACCCAGCGGTGAGAGGCCGGCGTGCTGCCGCCTAAGCCACGGAGGCTTTTAAAATGACTTTCTAATACGGTACCTAAATCTATATTCGATGTCAACCGATTCCTTTTCTGTAGAAATGCTTTCTTTGCCTGAGCCAACCTACTTTTTATATCCTCTTTGCTTTGTCCATCACTGGTTATTTTTCTTCCTAAGTCGCAGAAGTCTCCTACTTAAAATGCGTGACAGTGGTAATAATTAATATCCGTGTTGACTGATAGTACTATCTTGTTAAAACCGCCTTGTCAAACACTAAAGCATGTGGTTTAATTACTGTACAGTATTAAACGTATATGTTTCGGAATATCAATGATTCCATCATCAGCGTGAAAAAATAGTAGACCTTAAAAACTAATTAACAGTATCAAGGAAATGGATATCCTTACAAACAGTTTTAAATTTAGAATAATGGAAACATTCAAATATAACAAATGACATGCAAATGGAAAAATATCTTTAAAATGCTATTTCGATATTCAATTAATATAGACTTCTCTTTACGTAAAAAAACCAGATATTTAGAAATGATACCTAAATCGTCGTTTCAATTTGAAAATTGTTATCGAGAAATAAAACGTAATTACGAGTAAATACTGTCAAAAAATCAGTCAAAAACTTCAAAAAGATACTTCACTCTGTTGATTATCTGATTCGCATGCGAACATAATGTGTAGAAAAACATATATGTATGTAACCTTCAAAATTAATTGAAGATATTTCTTACTTGTCGCCTTCTATGTGAAGTGATTATCAAATGACTTGCCAAGAATACCTTCTTAAGGAATGTCACCTTCTAGTTGGAGTATGAGACAAGTAAATAGTCCTTCTTATGAAAAGTTGCTTTCTAGGTGGAATATGGGACAAGAAATGTGCCTTGATATAGCCTCTTCTAACGTTAAAAATGAACTGAGGATGTTTCTTACTTGTTGGTAGTCGCCTTCTATGTGGAATGATTATCGAATGACTTGCCATAAATACCTTCTTATGGAATGTCACCTGCTAGTTGGAGTATGAGACAAGTACGAGGACAGATCAATAAATAAGTTGCACTTCCCAGTTATGGCCATTTATTACACCTCCTATACAATAGCAACAAGTCTATAACGACATACAATGTAACCTCACCTTTCCACATAGTTTCCAAGAGACTCAAAACATTTCTGCGAACGCACAACCAACTTGTCGATGCCGGATGCATAGAAAGTTCCTCCAGCGTTCTGCAATCACACGGAGACAGCGGCCTTCACCTCCTCATTGGTCTGGAAACGTCGTCCACCTGTCCAAAGATCGCATTCACACTGTTGACATTTGCACGGGTCCTGGACGTTGCGGGCCTGCCCTCGTGATATCCGTGCGTCCGGCTCCGAATTGCTGACACCACTATACGATCCCTTGCCGGGAAATGGCCCACTCCCCATACACAGCACTAATTTCACTATGAATATTCGTGCAATTCTTCCCTTTGGCCCATAGGAATCGGATTGTCGCACGCACCTCATATTTGGAGTGAACGTCCAGTTGACGCGCCATTGCTTTTGGCCGCTATTCACACCATACAAGACGAGACACCTCAGCGACCTGCCTAACAGATGTGTAGGCATTGTCTGTCCCTTTCTCCGCTGTGCCCACGTTTGCGACACACAGCGTGCTCCTGCAGCGCGTTAGTGCAACTAACTTTTTGATCCACCTTCGTATATAGTGCAGGTATAGTTTCTTTTAACCTTCAAATAAAATGAAGATGTTTCTTACCTGTTGGTAAAATGTGACACCTGCCAATTTGATAATGGGTGGTATGAATAAAACGGAGTACGTGCTCATGCTCAACAATTTTGGGGTATATACTCAAAATGGTATGAATAAAAAGTTGATGTTTAAACTCATAGAGGAGTACATACTCAGGGGTGGGAGTAATTTCTCAGTTAGTGAGTATATGTAGTCCAATGTGGCATGAATAAAAGAAGTATATACTACAAACTGAACTACTATACAGTGTGAGGCACTTAAAACTGTTTTTTGGATTATTTGGAAAAATACAAATCGGATTTAAAAAAAGGAAAATGAATAAATTACGAAGAACTATTTCAGAGAGGGATTGCAGAACATTACATCCTTGAGAACAACTGTCTTATTGTCCGTTCTTTTGAAATCGATCCTCTTTTCGAGTCGGGATTTCATATTGTTAATTTTCTTCAGTATTTGACTCTCAGTGGGAGCCTCCGTGGCCTAGGCGGCAGCACGCCGGCCTCTCACCGCTGGATCCGTGGTTCAAATCCTGGTCACTCCATGTGAGAATTGTGCTGGAGAAAGCGGGAGCAGACAGGTTTTTCTCCGGGTCCGGTTTTCCCTGTCACAATTCATTCCAGCATTCATTTCATCTGTCATTCATTTAATCATTGCCCCAGGGGAGTGCGACAGGTTTCGGCAGTCGGCACAGTTCACATCCTCGCCGCTAGATGGGGGCTTCATTCATTCCATTCCCTGACCCGGTCGGTCGACTGGAAACAGGCTGTGGATTTTCATTTGACTCTCTGTAATACCTTTGGCAACGTTTCCAGTATAACGAATCTTTACGGCTTTTAAACTTTCGCTTTTTTCCTTTCATGAGTTGAGTGTTTTTGACTTATTAAATACTGGAGGGTAGTCCTTACAAAATAATGACAACTCAGAAACTTTAGAAATATCATCACATTCATCCCAACTATCAGACATTTCAATTTACTGGGAACTTTCACCTAATAAACGATATGTGAGCCAGAGAAGTCTACGGCAGGCGACTGGTTTTTGTTAACAAATGGCACTTACAACAGTTGACTGACTACGCGCGTCGACGAAGCAAGAGTAACTTTGTGGCGCAAGTAAATTATATATATTCCAAATGGAGGGGAAATGGTAGTATATTCTCAAGATATTTTATTCATAACAAACAGAATACAGTGATTGGGGTAAGTGTATGATAATTTTTACTTATATCACCCAATGCTGCCAACCGTCGAAAAACCATGCTGTAATAACAGTAAGTTAATTATACCTACAGTAGGTAAATGGGAAAATCTTGCACAAGTCGTGTACAAAAATACGTTGTAGATTGAATATGCAATTCACATGACGTGATAACGTGTAAATTTTCAATATACAATGTATTATAGGCTATGTTAGGTGTTCAATGGCTAAAGATATAAAGATTGACGAAATCGAAATTATTTCACAGCACTGCTACACTTAGGAGACATGTTACGGGGTTCCTTATTTCTCAATTTCTCGTTTTACTATTTTTTTAAATCAAAGTTTCTTATTACTAAATTCCTTGTTTTACTCTTTTTCAAATCAGTTCCTCCTGCCTGTTCTGAAGTTTCTATTATTTATTTACACTTTTCCAAATCAAAACCTCCTATTTGTCAATATCTTATTTTACTTATTCCAAATCCAAGCCTCTTATTACTCAATGCCTAGTTTTTCTCTTCTCCAAATCAAAGCCTCCTATTTCACAATTCCTTGTTTAACTCTTTTCCAAATCAAAGCCTCCTATTTCGCAATTCCTTGTTTAACTCGCTTCCAAATCAAAGCCCCCTATTACTCAATGCCTTGTTTTACTCCCTTCCAAATCAAAGCCTCCTATTTCGCAATTCCTTGTTTAACTCTCTTCCAAATCAAAGCCTCCTATTACTCAATGCCTTGTTTTACTCTTTTCCAAATCAAAGCCTCCCATTACTCAATGCCTTGTTTTACTCTCTTCCAAATCAAAGCCTCCCATTACTCAATGCCTTGTTTTACTCCCTTCCAAATCAAAGCCTCCCATTACTCAATGCCTTGTTTTACTCTCTTCCAAATCAAAGCCTCCCATTACTCAATGCCTTGTTTTACTCTCTTCCAAATCAAAGCCTCCCATTACTCAATGCCTTGTTTTACTCTCTTCCAAATCAAAGCCTACCATTACTCAATGCCTTGTTTTACTCTTTTCCAAATCAAAGCCTACCATTACTCAATGCCTTGTTTTACTCTCTTCCAAATCAAAGCCTCCTATTACTGAATTCCTTGTTTTACTCTCTTCCAAATCAAAGCCTCCCATTACTCAATGCCTTGTTTTACTCTCTTCCAAATCAAAGCCTCCCATTACTCAATGCCTTGTTTTACTCTTTTCCAAATCAAAAGCGTCCTTTAATTCTTTTACAAATCAAAGTCTCCTAACTGCTCATACGTCTCAGTTCTATGTTTTACTCTTTTCCAAATCAAAGCCTCCGATTACTGAATTCCTAGCTTTACTCTTTTCCAAATCAAAGCTCCCGAACTGTTCTTACATCTCAGTTCTTTGTTTTACACTTTTCCAAATCGAAGTATCCTATTTTATAATGTACCAATAACAAAGAAACATTTTCCAGCGTTATCATTCTTCATGATTTAACATTACACCATGTTCTTCATTATATTGAAGACTCATCGAAGTATTTTTTCTTCAAGTTTGCTCGTGTTTATTTCTTCAAGACTTCTTTTTAGGCAGACTTCACCATATTTGTATTCAATGTTATTTAAGATTTGCTTACTGTGATATTGCTAATGAAGAACTAATTTCTGTTCAAAACATGAACATGGGGAATAACTATTGTCAAATATTCCTCTGCTTCTTAACATGTAATATAATTCTATTCTACAGAAAAAAAGAGAACCATTTTAACAACAGCATTCACCCTCTAGTAATAACGCATCTTCACACTCGGCGATTCGGTTACAAGAAAAAGAAACCTTATGCTAAACAAGAGTCTATAGAAACGTTCTTTTTATCTGTGACACACGCGGTATTTTTTATGGCAGTTGTGGAAGAATTGAAAGTGGAGCGTTTGTGTTGGAATTGTGGGGAGAGGTGGGGATAGAGAGGGGGCTGAGGGGGGTGATAAAGAATAGAAAGAGCTTCTGCCTCGTCTGCTAAGGGTTGGTTACAAAGATACGGGTGTAAGCAGAAGAAAAAGAAAGGGTCTCTGTTCCATAACTTCCGGTGTTGAAATACTTTGTAACGTCCTTTGATCTTAGCTATGACACGTCTTCATCTGCTAAGTGTTTGTCTAATTAGTCTGAACAGTGAAATTACCCTCGCTTTTGAACCGCTTCACTTTAAGCTCTTTGTCTTGATGAAAAAACGTACAAGTGTTTTGTGTATTGTTTGACAGTTGATACAAAGTGAAATAATTGAAGCTAGTTGAGAGTTTATTGATAAAAGTCAGAGGTCTCTCAAGAGACTCATAATGACCAGGGCTGGTACTTTTAGTAGATTCATTTCAGTATTTTAGAATTAAAAAGTTCATTCTGGTTCCGTATTGATAAACTAATTTAGTAATAAACAGGTAAAGAGTTGCGCCTGATCAATATTTTTATTAAATATGATCACTGTGTGGTTATTGGTGGGACATGTTTCGAGGCCTAATTATTAGTTTTGGCCCCTTCATCAGCCGATATGAATGAATACGACACAAGATAATTGTTTATCGTAACACTAAAAAGTCCTTTATCACTAGGGCTCGTAATTTTAAGACCTAAAGAAATACAAAATATGTAAGCAAATATGCCCTAAAACTAGCTAAATATGATCTAAAATTATAAAATATGACCTAAAAACTATGAATTATGACATGAATTTTTGGGATAGTTAGAGTATCACTAACATACAGTAAATGCTAAATAACGTCCATAGAGGAGCGCCTTCTTGGAATCAGGTCTTCTAAACCTGCTATCTGCCTGTTCCGGGAAAAGAAAGAAAAATATGTCTACTTCACTATTCGGAAATCCTGTGTTTGAAACTCGACGCAGATAACATGTACCTTGTTAACGACATCTCAATTTAAACAACAATGCTGAAATTATAACCAAATATGACCTTATATCACTAAAATACGACCAAATATGACCAAAACAATAAAAATGGCCGAAATATGCATTTATAGGCAACATCAAATTGTTTTAAACGTGGTCAGGGACCCGTCATTCAAACTTATTTTTCAGATTTCGGGTAAAATGAGCTCGGGAAAAAATATGACTTTTCCTTAACATCCGAACCTTACTTAACACTAAATCTTATATGGTGCACCATAAAGATAGATTGAAAAATTGAACGCCTAAAGCAACACAAAATGATGTAAAAAGTCTTATAAACTAGGAACACTTTCAATAGGGTTAGTTTAAATCTTCAGAAGTGTTAATCGACGAGACAATTTATGATAATGAACACACGCTTCACTGTGGTCTACAGATGTTAATGAAACATAAAAGGTGTCGGTTCAGTACGGTAGAAATAGTTGAGAATACTATGAAACATGTTGTTTGAATCCAGTAGTAATGATGGAAATATTAAAATTTCAATACTTTCCCAGTAGTGTAGAAATATAGAAAACAATGAAGTCTCTGCGTTGAAATAATATATTGCCAATAGAATGCTTGCTAGACGCAAATTTTGTTTAAGAAGTGTATAACTTAAACATATGTAATGGTAGATTACATTATTTGTGTCTTATTCATAGACGGAAAATGAAAGCCTTCTGGGCTAAGAAGAAACAGAAGACCCATGTAAAGAGTTAAAGTGAGCCTCGAGGTCCTTAGATGGACAAAACGAAAATAATAACAATAATAATAAAAATAATAATAATTTCATAAAGTCTTTCAAGGGCCTGAACTGCTTCTTGTCTAGGGGAGAGTGGGGCACATTGAACCAGAAAAGTTATTTTTCACTGCTACTCATCCAGTAATTGTAATACAGTTCTCTGGTTTTCTCCTTTTGGAAGTTTAATAATTCATGTATCAAATGCCCTCATATGAATACACTGTGAATAGTAGTTTCTAAGATGCATGTCTCTAAATAAAAATAGGTAAACGGTTCATTATTCCCCACCCGTGGGGTGCCATAAACCAGTCTACAGAAGAACTTAATTACAGAAACAACAGCTAGATCATCTGCGAAGGTCAAATGCTCTAGATGAGCTTTTGTCTTGAATTAGTCGACCTATATTTATTCCTTTTGTTTCATTTTCCCCTGTCCAGATAACTTTTTCAAGGACAAAATTCATCAATAATGGAGATAGTCGGTCTCTATTATGCAACAAAAAACAATAATAATAATAATAATAATAATAATAATAATAATAATAATAATAATAATAATAATAATAATAATAATAATAATAATAATAATAATAAGGCTGTGACTTGGTGAGGCTGATCGGATCGAGACTCCTCCTATTTATATAGTTTGTTTAGTTATTTCATGTCTACTTCAGTGTTTTATGGTTCGGAAGATGTTTTTGAGTGACTTACTGACAGTACACAGTGTTTAATAGTGATTGTACGAGGTTTTTATAGTGATATTTGGATATCATATGTCTGTGCATGAAACTTGTTTACGTGGTTGCCTAGGAATTGCTGGTACAGGTTAGGTTAACATTACCACAAATATTCCGTTTAAAATAGTTTAATCTATGCCCTGTATTGTGTGTTTATTACTCCGTTTACTCAATTAGTCCGATTGGGCCCCTATAACAGATATTAATTGTGTAATGTCGTTTATTTCGTTAGAAACAGGGGTTAGGATTGAGTTAAATGACATCAGTTGGATCACATATTTACAAAGAATCTGCGTCGATCAGTCAAAATAACACACTAGCATTCACAGGAGTGTTGTAAACCTTGCCATAGGTATCAAAGGCAATACCCAGGCAATACCTGGCTGAAGGTATAAAAAAGTCCTCTCGGCACACCGGAAGGCGGAGGTAGATTTCACCGGACAAACTTGGGGATAGTCGAAAATAGGCAGAATATGCAGGTTTTCGTAGAAGGATCAGACCACATTTATTGCGTGAAAGTATTTTATAATTGGAGATTAATTAACTTTGTTTTTCGTCATTTTATGCATATTTTAAACATTCTATTGTCTTATGATGACGGTAACCTTCTTGTCATTTGGAGTCCATTTTTATACTTGTGGTCACACTGTCCTTATGCAAAGTTTCGACACTGATGTGTAACTATGTAACGGTCTGTTACTTCTTCACGCAAAATTATATCTCCCGCAGAGATGTTGGTTGGTTCCTCAGTTTAGGGGCTGCGACAACGTGGTCATGTAACCCCGTGTACTTTGGGTGAGTGTAGAATCTGTCTGATAAACGGTGTGAATTGTGATAGCTATATTAGTATGTAATTCAGGTAAGGAATGCAGACGCTCAATTTCAAGCAGTAGTTCCTAATGTTGCTACCAGATACTACCGTCAACGACACCTAGCTGTGAACTTGGCTACTAGATGCCACCGCAATCAGCAACTCGCAACGAACGTTGGAACTTCCCCTCCAAAGGAAAGCATACTGAGGGATTTTTAGCGCTCTTAGAAAATCTGACGACTTTGGCCGGCTTTGAACCCGCGACCTTGGGAATAGGAGTTCAGCATGCTACCAGTTAAGTCACCGAAGCCGCATCACACTTAGTCAGATGGAAATCTGAATCTGATCTCGCGCAAGTGCGTTGTCATGGCATTGTCTGATGGCTCATCCCTCATCAATTTAGTAGTGTTGCCATGTCAACCACTGATAGCTCTTGGCATTTTCTTACAATTCCGAAATCATTTTTCTCATCCCTTGGCGTAATGGTGGCTCATATCAAAAATTCTTTCAGACAAAAGTTTTAGGTAATTATTAGGGGAATATTGTCCATTTTGTACGGTTTTGATATTGTGCCTATTAACAGAGATATGATTAATGTTTCCCGAAAAAAACACTTTTTCCCACCCCTTTGGTCAATGGTTGGTGCTATCAAAAAAACGTTTCAAACATAAATTTCTGAGCTTTATCCGACACATAGTATGAACTTTGAACGGATTCGATATTTCACATATTAAGAGAGTTATAGCAATATTTCATTTTTTCGAAAAAAAAAGTCCCCCATTTTCATCCCCTTCGACCGATTTAGCCCAGTAACGAACTCGTCCGAGATTTTATGGGTATACATTTCGGTAAAAAATTCAAAGTGATTGGTGCAAAATTACGGCAGTTATCGTGTCCACAAGAAACTGATATACATATATATACATATATTACATAAATTTTATATAAACTTTTGAACTGACGGTGGTTATGGGGCCTGGGGGATGTGAAACGCGAAGATATGTCGAAATTTTCCGGAAATCGAAACATGGTACCCATTGCAATAGTTAGCTTTCTAATGAAATCTACCTAAAATACTGCCGTCAACGACACCTAGCTGTGAACTTGGCTACTAGATGCCACCTCAATCAGCAACTCGCAACGAACGTTGGAACTTCCCCTCCGAAGGAAAGCAAACTCAGGTTTTTTAGCGCTCTTAGTAAATCCGACGACTTCAGCCGGGTTTGAACCCGCGACCTTGGACATAGAAGTTCAGCATGCTACCAGTTCCGATAACGAAGTCGCTTCCCACTGACATATGAAAACTGAATGTGATCTCGTGCAGTGGCGTTGTCATAGCAACTGCTGATGGTCATCCCTTATCAATTAAAAGTAAAGTTGTCATGGCAACCTCTCTTGGCACTTGGCATTTTCTTATAATTTAAATCATTTTGTTCACCCCGTGGCGTAATGGTGGGTCATATCAAAAATTCTTTCAGACAAAAGTTTTCGGTAATTATTGGAGGAATATTGTCCATTTTGTGCGGTTTTGATATTGTGCCTATTAACAGAGATATGATTAATGTTTCCCGAAAAACCCATTTTTTCCCACCCCTTTGGTCAATGGTTGGTGCTATCAAAAAACTTATTTGACATAAATCTTTGGCACTTATCCGACACATATTATGAACTTTGAAGGGATTCGATATTTCATGTATTAAGAGAGTTATAGCGATATTTCACTTTTTGGTAAAAAGCCCCCCATTTTTACCCCCTTTGACCGATTTTGCCCATTAACGAACTCGACCGAGATTTTATAGGGATACATATTATGTAAAAAAATCAAAGTGATTGGTGCAAAATTACGGCAGTTATCGTGTCCACAAGAAACTGATATATATATATATATATATATATATATATATATATATATATATATATATATATAGATACATATATACATAAATTATATATAAACTTTTGAACTGACGGTGGTTTTGGGGTCTGGGGGATGTGAAACGCGAAGATATGTCGAAATTTTCCGGAAGTCGAAACATGGGACCCATTGCAATAGTTAGCTTTCTAAAGAAATCTACCTAAAAGCACACAGGAAAGGCAATAATAGTAATTTGCTTTAAGAAATGTCACTGCCTGTGATATGGCAGGTTACCTCTAGAACCACCGCTAGAGGTGACAATAAGCAAACCGGTGGCAGTGGGATGACAAGCTGCTGTCCACCCACCAGTAGACCCGAAGAAGCTCCAGCAGCTCAAGACGATATTGGCGGTACACAAAATCTCGAGTCTAGCACCGCACCTGACGGCAGTGCCTTTGTAATAAATACAACCACTCTCGCAGGTAAGCCCAGAAAACGCATGAAATGGGAAACTCATATGAATGAATATATCATGCGGGCATATTATCGAATAACTCGTCTTGAAACAGATATAACAAACTACCGCCAAGCACTGCATCCTCTGTTTAGCATCACTGAGCAACGAGTCGCGGATCAAAGAAGAGCAATTGTTCTGGATCGAATCAGACAGGAGATATCTCATGAACTATATCCCTCAGCTGCAAGTGGTGAAACTAGCCAAATAAATACTGATAATGAGGTCTCCATGAATGAATCGACTAACGTAAATGAACCTCATAATGGGGAAACAAGCCAAGACGAATTTAATTCAGCTCTGCTTGAATATGCAGGTACTGACCCTACCCAACGTCCAATACTTCCGAGGCAGCAGTCTTCCCGCAAGTTTGCCATGGTGTTGAAGGAACTGAACGAAACCGTACTTCCCAACTATTTAGAAGAGCACCAATCTTTCATGGAGGTTCATACTGCTATCTATTGTGCAGCACTAGCTGCAGTACGAATTAATGGGGGTAGGCCACGCCCTCCAAACCAACAGTCTGCTGCAAGGAAACCCAGCGATCCACTATGGGCAAAACGTTTAAAACAACGCATTGAACAACTACGCCAGAATGTGAACAGACTGCAACAGTATAAAAATGGAGTGAGAAGTAGACGTCTGAACAACCGCATACGAAGGATCATGATGGACTCCTCACTAGAAGAATTTCAGGTCCCCGAGGACGCAGTGATAACAGAAGTACTTGATACTTATAAACAAAACTTGCAGCCCTCTCTAAGCGTCTTAAGAGATACCAGAACACTACCGAGCGGAAGAAACAGAACAATGACTTCAAGAGAAATGAGAGAAAGTTCTATGAAGACCTGAAAAATACACCTCAAGTTCAGAATGATTCTTCAGAAGGACCCAGTGCGAAGAGTGTTACCGACTACTGGTCATCAATATGGTGTAGGCCGGAAGAACACAACAATGAAGCTCCGTGGTTTAAGGAAATAGAGAATGCTACCAGACGAATAAATCAAATGGCACATACAGACGTTGATGTTGAGGAACTACGCCAGGTCATCAGCAGCCTACAGAATTGGAAAGCACCTGGAATTGACCGAATCCATAATTACTACTATAAAAAATGCTCTCATGTACCCACCGTTTACTGGCTATTCACATACAATGTTTTCTGGAAAATCCTGCTGCATTTCCAGTTTTCCTAGCCAGAGGGTTAATCTATCTCAAGCCAAAGGACTCTAAAATCACAAACCCATCTAAATATCGCCCCATCACCTGCTTGCCAAACTTTTATAAGATAATTACATTCATTATTGCAAATCGAATTCGTGCGCATTGTGAGGAAAACGCCATTCTCGCAGAGGAGCAAAAGGGTTGCAGAAGGAATTCTCAAGGATGTAAGGAACAGCTCACTATTGATGCCGTGGCATTAGAGCAGGCCTACCGTAGATCACGAAATCTTTATGCCTGCTTTATTGATTACCAAAAAGCTTTCGATTCCGAGCCTCATACATGGCTTATACAGAGCTTGGAGATTTACAAGGTCAACCCTATTATAGTGAACTTCCTGAAGTGCGCAATGGTTTCATGGAGCACTGCCGTCCAACTTACAGTGGATGGCACTCGTTTAACATCTTCATTAATACCGTTTCGCCGAGGAATTTTCCAAGGAGACTCGCTAAGCCCACTCTGGTTTTGTCTGGCATTGAATCCTCTCTCGAAAATCCTGAACAGTAGCAACTACGGATTTAGTATTAAGGGTAATCATGGTGAAGCGCACATGATGAACCATCTTCTTTACATGGATGACATTAAACTGTATGCATCAACTAAAGTGCACCTACAATATCTCATCTCTATCACTCAGAGCTTTTCCTCAGATATCCATATGCAGTTTGGTTTTGATAAGTGCAGAACACAGACTGTTATTAGAGGCTCGCACTCTGCACAAGGAATACCTGTTGGAGAGGGACAGAGAAGCATTCAGCCGTTGGAGGAAGGCGCATTGTACAACTATCTTGGGTTCGCCCAGAGTACCCGTCTCAGACATGGTGATATCAAGAAGAACACAACTGAGCAGTATACTTCACGACTTCACAGTGTTCTCTCTTCAAAACTTAGCGCTAAACATATCATTAAGGCAGTTAACACATTTGCAATGCCCGTAGTTACATACTCCTTTGGTATAATAAGGTGGACTCAAACTGAACTGCACGATCAGCAACGAAAAACATCGGTGCTTTTATCACGCCATCGTATGCACCATCCGAAATCAGCAACAGAGCGCCTGACTCTACCTCGGTCTGAAGGTGGTAGAGGACTGATAGACATCATGAACCTTCATACAAAACAAGTGACAACTCTGCGTGCATTTTTCCACAACAAAGGAGAAACATCCCCTCTCCATCACACTGTATCTTCAGCTGATGATAATTACACACCGCTCCATCTGTCATCTTTAGATCCACCAGTAAAAGAAATGAAAAGTACTGAATACAAGATCGGGAATTGGAAACAGAAGGCGCTTCATGGGAAGTTTCCACATGAGTTGGACCAGCCTCACATCGACAAGTTAGCGTCGCACGCATGGCTGACCCACTCGGTCCTCTTTCCGGAAACAGAGGGATTTGTTGTAGCTATCCAAGACCAAGTTGTTGCTACTCGAAGCTATCGGAAAGTCATCAGAAAAGATCCAACGACAGAGAATGAGAAGTGTCGCCGCTGTGGCAAATGTAGTGAGACCATTCAACACGTTATATCAGGTTGTTCCCACCTTGCCAACACTGACTACAAACATCGACACGATCAAGTTGCCAACATTATCCACCAGAAACTGGCCTTGAAGTACAAACTTCTTCAAAGCTCCGTCCCCTATTGGAAATACACACCATCTGCAGTACTCGAAAATGCCACACAAAAGCTCTATTGGGACAGAGGAGTTGTGACAGATGTCGCAGTCAGTAACAACCGGCCAGATATCATTGTCATAAATAAAGTACACAAAGAGGCATTACTGATAGATATCGCATGTCCCAACACTTAAAACATCCAAACAACAGCTGCTACTAAAATATCTAAGGACACAGAGCTGGCAATTGAGATAAAGCAGATGTGGAAACTTGATTCGGTGACTACCATCCCAATAATTGTATCGTGTACTGGTGTTATACCGAAAATTCTCCACAGTAGTCTATCAAAATTGAATCTGCATCCGCAGATATATATTGAACTTCAGAAGGCAGTTCTGTTAAACACATGCCATATTGTTAGGAAGTTCCTTGGTGACAATGCCCTGGCCGAATACTCAGCAAAGCTCGATGATCCAGATGGGAATTTAGCTCATCCTACAAATGAAGGAGACTCGTGAAGACTGCTGGCACGACATGGATGTGAAGCCTCTGAACAGTGTAATCGTAATTATTTCAGTACAGATGTTTCCTTGCTAAGGCCGAACCAGGCTGTAACAGAAAATGTAGCCGGTATTTGCCGTGATAATGTTGTCAAACAATAAACTATAATAATAATAATAATAATAATAATAATAATAATAATAATAATAACAATAATAAAGATAATTAATTATTACCTAAAATGTCTTCTAAGTGGTACTTACTGAGGGAGCGTTCTATTGTTAAGGTGGGAAGATTAAACGACGGTTTTAGTGGGAGTGAAATATGTTGAGAGGTCAAATTACAGACGATGTTAAAGTTGTCAGTCCACCCTTCACCATCCCCTTCCCCCACAACCACATATCGTTCTCGTCCAGGATGCAATAATATCATTATATCCGTCTCTATTCCAGTAATTTCCCTGAGGCTTACCAACCTACCAAAGACAGGCAGACAGACAAACGACCACTAACAACAAGACGACTCATAAAAAGTTCTCGAGTCAGACAAATGGGAACGGTGAAATATTCAAGCAACAGTTGAAGTTGTCATGTGAATTGCAACGCGCGCCTGCTCATCCCAGGGGTAATTCCATTTTAAAATGTGTTCCACTGAAAGTAGTCTTTCCGGCACGCCCGCACCGTCCCGTCCGCTGGGTATTTCACTTTCAGCTACATTCATATATTGGTTTACTTCTTGGCAGATTCATTTTTAACGCCAGAACATTCTACACATCAAAGTGTGCATGCTATCGACGGATACTCTGACCATATTCCCTTCGAAATAACTGAGCACAATTGAGTTGCCCAGTTGCAATACTCGTTTAATCCACTTGTGAATACGGATAATTTTCATCTTATGAAACTCGACTTTGCTTCACGTGTCTCATGAAAATGATCGACGATGTCGATATGTAAATATTATATGTCAGAAAACTGTATCATAATGGGGTTCATTAAAGTACTACTTTTCATTATAATACAGTTTCTCCAACCAATCAGGGCTTAATATTTTCATTCATTGACCAATTAGGTAAGGATAGCTTCGCGCATGCACTCAAAATCCAACATGTCGGACATGAATTACATGATTTGAAAGTTGACAATGTAGCCTATATTGGATCGACCATTGCAGTTACAATGCACAAACAAACTGGGCAATATTGCAAAAGAAATAGCACTTTACCTTAATATCCGCAACTCCAATTTCTACACATTCGTAAGATTTCACCGACAAGTTTAGTGAATGCTGTTGTTGACATAAATACACCAGAACGTCATAGAGGAAGCAGGAGTATGACATTAGTTCCACGGAAATTATAATCCAGTTCTATGTTCAGTTGGGGCAGATGACCTCGTAGTTCCGCCCCTTAAAACAAAAATAACTAACATAACTCTGTTCAGTAAATGAATTTCTTATGCAAAACTTTTTCACCAGATGTCATAACTGTTCTATTTGGGACTCAATTGATTTGCCTTCCATTGACATTCTCTACGCATCGAGTTTGAAGAATAACTAGTTGATAATACGATATATTTTAATTTTAAAACGTTTGTAACAGCCTATTTTGTGTTATTTGACCAAAATAAAATAACCTAGTACATTCAGGATAAACAATGTTTCAAAGCTTTGGGATTCGTTGCTGGGTAGAGATCAAATGCTGAGCCCACACAATTCCCAAGTAGAAGAATTCAACCGACAGAATCTCGACAGATATTTTTGAATATTTATGTTAGAACATATAATGAAGTTATAATTATCGTCGAACAAAAACAGTCGTATGCAACTCGGCTATAATGGTAACTAAGACAATAGTATGGAAATCATGCAACTTGACTTTGCTTCACGTTTCTCATGAAAATGATCCTTATTCACAAGTGAATTAAACGAATTCAGCAACTGGACATTGCATCACGTTTCCCTTGAAAATGATCCTTATTTTCAAGTGGATTAAACGAGTTCAGGAACTGGACATTGCTTCACGTTTCTCATGAAAATGATCCTTATTTTCAAGTGGATTAAACGAGTTCAGCAACTGGACTTTGCTTCACGTTTCTCATGAAAATGATCCTTATTCTCAAGTGGATTAAACGAGTTCAGCAGCTGGACTTTGCTTCACGTTTCTCATGAAAATGATCCTTATTTTGAAGTGGATTTAACGAGTTCAGCAACTGGACTTTGCTTCACGTTTCTCATGAAAATGATCCTATTCACAAGTGGATTAAGCAAGTTTTGAAACTGGACTTTGCTTCACGTTTCTCAAGAAAATGATCCTTATTTTGAAGTGGATTAAACGAGTTCAGCAACTGAACTTTGCTTCACGTTTCCCATGAAAATGATCCTTATTAACAAGCGGATTAAACGAGTTTTGCAACTGGACATTGCTTCACGATTCTCATGAAAATTATCCATATTCACAAGTGGATTAAACGAGTTTTGCAACTGGACATTGCTTCACGTTTCTCATGAAAATTATCCATATTCACAAGTGGATAAAATGAGTTCAGCAACTGGGCTTTGTTTCACGTTTCTCTTGAAAATTATCCATATTCACAAGTGGATTAAACGAGTTCATCAACTGGGCTTTGCTTCACTTTTCTCATGAAAATTATCCATATTCACAAGTGGATATTAGACGATTTCTGCAACTTGCTAGCTAGCGAACGAGCCTATCACCCCAGCTTCGGTCAGCAATAAACGGTTAAGTCGTGTCGAGATAAGACTTGAGAGAAGAGTATATGTGTTTGGAGTTTCCCTGTTCACCTCGGCTTTTCTGAATGTGTTTCAACATGGATGTTTTAGGGCTGGAGTTCTCTCTGTAATTAGCTTGGACAAAACATTGATACATATATCCGGTGGTTACCATGGCAACAAGTGTTCGTCATCATCTTGGGTGCCTGTCTGCTTCGAACGTAGGCGATTATTCTGGCTATGGCGGGTAACCGGAACATTTGGGTGGATGTTTTCCCGAACCATACTCTGTGGTTGGCTAGCCAGGAAATTCTTCTTCTTCTTCTTCTTCTTCTTCTTGAGGCTAGTTTTCCTTCTCTTTTTTCCTTCTTTTTCTATTCTTGCCTGATTTATGTACAGGTTTGCTCCTCTAGTGTTTTCTTTGCTAATGATCATGAATATAGTTACACTAGTATTGATATGTAGTCCATAAATTTTACTCCTGTCTGTAATTTCGTTCTTAAAGGTTTGCAGACCTATCATATCTGCAAATACTATTGCATCATCTAGGCCTAAGCATTCCAGTTCAGTAGAGATTAGTTAATAGGCTATTTAGTTATTGTTGTTTTAAGGGGTAGAACAATGTGGCCATCTGCCCCTCTTATCACAAATACAATTATACAAGCTTAGATGAATTTGAAATTTAGAGGTGGACGTTCAAATATGAAACAAGTAGTTCCGTGAAGAACTATACAGCCTATTTTCATGTATCCTACTCATGTTAATTGCCTCTATCAACATAAAAAAAATCAGTTTGATTGTGAGATAGATTCGCAGATATTGACAACCATCTAAATATTTTAGATGGTCGCCAGGTTGGATTTTTATTTATTTACTATTAAATGAAGATTATTGTGTACGTGTAGTATTCAAACTTCAATCGCATGATTAGGACATAAGAAGTAAAAACGTGATTTTAAAATTTCGCACAGCTGCCATCTTGAGATTATGAAAACAATTGAAATAAATTAGATGCCAGTTAATTAACATTTGTATAAGCATTTAACTTGGAAAGTTTCACTGAACTCGGATGGTTAAATCGCGGGAAACATCCATTTAAATATTTATACTTTGCGTCGCCGCCATGTTGGATTTGTGCTCACCAGGTTACTGAAAGTCCGATAGGTGAACTTATGTTCATAGCCTCTATGAACATAAAAAATATCAGTTTGACTGCTGTAAAAGATTCATAGATATTGAGAACCGTCAACATACTTCGGATGCTCGCTATTTTGGATTGTTATATGTATAGGCCGTAGAGTTATGTACCATTAAAGAAAGATTATTGCGTAGCTTCACTATTCAAACTTTCACTTCGATCGCATGATAACGACACAAGAAATAATAACTTAATTTTAAAATTTCGCACAGCCGCCATCTTGAGGTTATGAAAACAATTGAACTAAATTCGATACCAGTGCATTACAATATGTATAATCATTTACTGTACCACATTTCACTGCGCTCAGATGGTTAAATCACGAGAAAGTCTATTAAAATGTTTCAACTTCGCTTGGCCGCCATGTTCGTTTTGTACTTAACAGGTTTTTGAATGTTACATAGATAAACTTGTAGCAGAGACCTTTATCATCGTACAAAATTTCAGGGTGATATCTGTAATAGTTTCAGAGATATAGAATGCCAGTGAAATATTTTGCACAGCCGCCATTTTGAGGTTGTGTAAACAATTGAACTAAATTAGACGCCGGTGAATTATAATGTGTATAAATATTTGCTGTACCAAGTTTCATTACGTTTGGATGGTTAAATCGCGAGAAAAGTCTATTTAAAAGTCTCAACTTCGCCTGGCAGCCATGTTGGTTTTGTAGATACCAGGGTTTTGAAGGTTTCTTAGGTGAACGTCAAGTAAAGTCCTTTATCACCGTACAAAATTTCAGGGTGATATCTGTAATAGTTTCTGAGATACTGAATGCTGGTGAATTTATTCGCACAGCCGCCATGTTGGATTGGTGAGAGACAATAAAATTTGAAGGAAACGGTCGAGGTCGGCCAGAATGGGGCTATGATCTTACCGAGTTTCATTGAAATCGCTCCAGCCGTTCAAAAGTTATTAGGGGGACACACACACACCACCTCACACACACACACACACACACACACACACACACACACACACACACACACACGGACAAAAGGTGATATCATAAGCCTATTTTTCAAAATTGAAAATAGGCTAAAAAGTATAAATATAATAAAAGAAAAAATCTGATAATAATACGAGTAATAATACACAAAAATATATGCAAAACAAAAGATCATGAATTCTAAAAGGAACACGTTTTTTGAGTAAATACTCACTTTATAATGTTCAGTAGAGAATTCTGTATGTTGCTATAAGAACATGATACTTAGAACCCTACATTGGTCGCGAGATAGTACGAACTCTTAGTGTTGGACTTAAAATCCCTTACGTTCAATATTTGGATTTTTTTCCTCTTATAGTATCTCCAAGTGTCATTTTAAATTATAAAATTCAGTGCTACCAACATGAAATTTAGTACCAACAAAAAACCCTAAAACGTTATCAACAACATTTTTTTTAGAAATGTTACTCTAAATAAATGTCGGTATAAAAATAAATAAAAAAAGAAATAAAAGAAAGAAAACGAAGGAACGTAAAGAAAGAAAGAAAGAAAGAAAGAAAAAGAGAAATAAATAAATAAATTAATTAATAATGGAAGATTGAAAGAAAAAAGAGGATAGAAGAAAATAAATAAATAAATAAATAAGTAAATAATTAAATAGATGAATAGATAGATAAATAAATACATAGATACATTTATGAATAATTAAATAGATAAATAAATAAATAGACAAATAAATAAATAAATAAGTAAATAAATAGAGGAAGTAAGGAAGAAGGACAGAAGGGAGGAAATAAATAAACAAATACGTAAATAAATAAAGACAGGAAATAAAGAAAGAAATAGAAAAATGAATAAATAAATGAATAAATAATAAAGAATGAATTAAATAAAGAGAGAAAGAAGGAAAGAAAGAAGGAGAAACGAAAAGGTGCAAATAAAAAAATAAACGAGAAAGAAAGTAAGAAAGAAAAAAAGAAAAAGAATACAAATAAATAAAATAACTGAATAAAAAGAAAATTAACGAATGAGTCAATGATTGAATGAATGAATGAATGAATGAATGAATGAATGAATGAATGAATGAATGTTGTACATTCAATTAATAATCTTTGAAATATACTCTGTTCACTACCTGGCCCTCAGGAACCTCCTTGATGATGCTGGATGTATTATCCGGCCAAACTTTGGGAATTTCGAACCCCAATGCCAATAATAATAATAATAATAATAATGGTATACAGGAAAGGAGATAGAAGTTCTTGCAATAATTACGAGGTATAAGTTTGCTGAATGTTGGGTATAAAATATATGTTAAAATAATAAATTATCGGCTCACAATCTGATATTGGAAGAACAATGTGGATACAGAAAGGCAGATCCTGTACAGATAATATATTTACCCTCAAACAGATATTAGAGAAGAGAAGAGAATTCAACTTAAATACTTACATCGCCTTTATTGATTATGAAAAGGCTTTTGACAAAATAGATAAAACAGACAGGAAGAAATTATGGGATATAATGGAAAGAAACGGTTACCCAAAACATTTGATCCAAGTTATCCAAGATATTGAACCCTTATTAATCTGCGATAAATAAGTATTCATGATTTATTATTATTATTACTGCGGCCCAGGCAGTACTTGTGGAAGTTGACAAAGAGGAAGGCAAGTTAGTGTGTTGCAATGATTGCCACAGAAGCAGGGCTTGGTAGCTATTCTTGAAAACGGCCGGGTAAGCTGAGTTCAAGGCCAAATTGTGTAACAACATGCACCAGAATTGGAGTCATAAGGGGATGGTCACGAGTCTCTTGCAACCGACCTATGATTGAATCACCCAATCAGGAGAGACCAAGCCAAAACCACGCGATGGGTGGCGTCACTGGTAAAAAGCGCACGGAATTGATTATCTAAAGAACCGCCGATCCGAATTATCTCCGCATGAGTGCGATGAGACGTTTGAATTAAATGATGAAGATTGACACTAGTCCCATGTGGGTGAGATGAAAACTCTAGAAAATTTGTCTTAATTCACCCCACTCCTCCTCACTCTGTCAGTTTCCAATAAATTGATCGACGAGACGCTGTTTCGATGTCTATCTGTTTGGAGCTCTGGTGAGCTAACTTCACGCCAGTTTGCGTAGTGATTTTTAAAGCTCTAATATTATCTTGAAGACAACTGTATTGAGCTCTGGTGAGCTAACTTCACGCCAGTTTGCGTAGTGAATTTTAAAGCTCTAATTTTATTTGAAGTCTATCTGTTTGGAGCTCTGGTGAGCTAACTTCTCGCCAGTTTGCGTAGTGATTTTTAAAGCTCTAATTTTATCGAAGACAACTGTTTTGAGCTCTGGTGAGCTAACTTCACGCCAGTTTGCGTAGTGATTTTTAAAGCTCTAATATTATTTGAAGTCTAACGTTTTGAGCTCTGGTGAGCTAACTTCACGCCAGTTTGCGTGGTGATTTTAAGCACTCTAATATTATTTTGAAGACAACTATTTTCAGCTCTTAGGGGCAAGACTTGAGTAACATTCCAATTAGCGCTCAACGCGAGCGAAGGTTCACAAGTGCAGTAGAGATTACCGAGCGAGATAACGACTGCGAGACGGTCAGATTTAAAACTTGTATTGTCAAGCCAGTGACGATGGGTTTGAAGTGTATATTTCATGTAAATTTTATTGTATTTTTTTAAGTGTTGTATTGTGCGTGTGTAAGCGAGAGCTAGGGAAAGTCTTCGTTGATTAATCGCATAGGACAATCGTGGGCGAAATTAGTAACTCACAAGCGATTATAGCCAGGCAATTTATAATAACATTGAACTTTTCTGTCGAAGAGACTACACCAAGATGTCCGACGTGTGGTCAGGAGCCGGAGTGATGTCCAACGCTTCTACGAAGACAACGATGGAAGGCTAATTTCCCGTAGGAAAATGGGCCGAGATGGAAATTATATGTTCTACAAGCTGATACGGTGATGTACAAAAATTGATTATTCAATATGTAGTTAGATACGGCGGGGGAACTTTGTAAATAGTTCATTTTTTTCTTTTTCTTGTTTTAGATTGTTTTTCTTGCACCGACACTAAATGTTTTAAATGTACGTTGGCGCGTGGCCAAAGTTGTTTGTTATGTATTATTTTTCTTTGGAGCCATATTTAGTGTACACGGCGCGTGTACGTGATTTTTATCCATGCGAATGCGAAACCCGTTACATTCGATAAGTGGTGCTTTATTAAAGTTCATATTTTTGATAGGAAAGGGAGGTAATTACTGTAAGATGTTTGCTGAACAGGTTATTATTCATATTAGGGTTGCCGAGCGCAACAATTTAAGATGTAATTGTAGAACACCTTAGTTCTAGTTTTTTTAGATTTTTTTTTGAGTCCTTTTCAGGTTCGATAGTCACAGGCATAGAACGGAGGCGCCAGCTGGTGGAAAATATTTATGTCATTTATTTCAGGGTCTGTCAAACCCATACGTGTGATTCTGTGTGTTATCGTGTCAGGTGTGTGTTTTGATTCTACGTGTAGAGGTCCTACCGCCCTCATATTTGTTGTTGTTGTATTTTGATGGAAAGGCAGGGTGTTCCGAGGAGACCGCTGTTCCTTGTCCATATGCTGATTTTTGGATTTCCTCGGGGAAATGCTGAGATATGTTTTTGTTCTGACACACACATGTATTATTGTGCTTTGGGGCACGCTTCTTCGAGACTGGATCCCATGCCTTGGGAGGTCGAGGTTATTTTGACACGTGGGTTGACAGATATGCAGATTTCCACGAATCGCCCGTCTAGCCTGGTGACTTATTTTGTTAGGCAGTCCTGTTGTCCGACTGGCCCCTTTAAGCTTTCATTTAGCAAACTTGTTCTTTTGTGATGGTTATTTTGGACCATAATTAATTGGGGAGTTCGCCATGTTTGTGACGGATTATTGCATGTCGTATGGATGGAATGTTGTGTTAATGATGTAAATGTTGGCTTTGAGCCTAGTGATTGTTTATTGACTCAGTTCATGTAAGTTAGTGTGTGGCACCCGTGTGGTGTAGTGGTATATTACTTGTAAAAATGACGGCGGTCATGTGTGTATTTTCTTTTGTTGGTCACGTGTTAACTTACTTGTGTTGATTTGTGAGAAGTCCTAATTTTTAGGCAGTAATGTTTTGCTACGGCAGTCTTGATTCCAATTTCATGCGGAAATTATTTTGTTGTTTATTTTAAGTATAGGAAGTGTCGGTTTAGTTTTAAGTGTTGTATAGTTGTTCCCCGCGTCTGTCTCGCTCTAAGTAATGCGGATTCGTCTTCTGAAAGTTTATTCCGGATGACGACGAATCATGCATTCAATTGTACTCATCGTGAAGCATGTAGAACAGCACTCGCGCATACATTGTCATTATTGTTGATTTTTGGGACATTTGGTCCGTGTAATAATCTCTCCTGAGATTTGGTCTAGTTTTGGCAAATTTAATTTATTCAGTGGGAGTCATTATGGGAGTTTTGTTTTGTTAATGATCTGTCATTAAATTCATTTGTTATAACCCTGGCTTCACTTTTTCCTGCATGTTATTTTGTTATATGTTACCCTGCATGTTATTGAAGCGCTTTAACAACAACTTACGATATGGACTGTTACACCCCCCGAAACTGAGTCTCATAAGATTCTTTGCAAGGGTTCAATATATACAATAGGACAAAAATTGTATTAGATATGGGACATAAACTATCCGAATAAATATTAATTAATCAAGGAGTATGATAAGGATGCAGCCTCTCTCCAACCCTTTTTAATATATATATAGATGAAGTTGTCAAGATCTGGAAGGAAAGTGTCCACCCTGGAACAAAACTGAGTTATGACAGCTTTATAAATACTATGTTGTTTGCAGATGACCAGTTCATCTTGCAGGACGATGACGATGAGCTCCAGAAAGCAATCTATAAATTAAATATAATTTATAAAATTTATAATCTTCAGATATCAAAAACGAAAACTAAAGTAATGGCATGGCAAGGGAGGTATCCTGTTAGAGCGAAAATAGTAATTGATGATCAACCAGTGGAACAAGTCTCAAGTTTTATTTACCTTGGTTGTGATTTATCTTTTAATGATGTTGACGAGGTGAAGAGAAAGCTTCATCGATTTCAATATATGTGTGGGACAATTCGCCAAACTCTGAAGGGAGAAGTACGAGAGGATACTCAACTTAAATTCTATAAGACTACGGCTGTACCAACTTTGATGTAGGGAAGTGAGACATCGGTGAATAAAACCAGCCATAGAAATAAGATACAGTCATCTGAAATGATATTCCTCAGATCAGTGAAAGGATACTCCCTACGAGATAAAGTACGGAATGAAGAAATAAGACGACAACTAAATATATTCTCACTGAATGACAGAATATACCAAAATAGTGTACAATGGAAAAACCACTTTCTCAGGATGGATAACAACAGACTACCGAAGATTGCCTTTGAATATCATCCAACTGGAAGAAGAGACGTTGGTCGTCCTAGAAAGAGATGGCATGAAGATTGAAGTCGGAACAGGCTAACAGCCTAATCCATGAAGAGGAAGTAAGCATACAGGAACGAAAAATTTGCCTAAGATAGACTCTGCATAGTATTGACAAAGTGAATCACTGTAACGTAATCCACACAAAATTCGATTCAAACTGATAGAGACTTTTAATAACTACTAATGTCTTCCGAAACAGATTTCTTAATTATCAAACCTAAATATGATGGCAAAATTGGTAAAATGAAAATAGGGAGTACACTTGGATGGTCTGACAATATTCAATAACCACAGCATTAATCAAACCGACCACCCAGTGCACAGGAATTAATCCCCACATACTTCACATTGGCGTTTTATTCTTGGATTAAATCGCTCCTACTACGTCATTCAAAGTCATTTGCATACACACGCTCACACACCCCACTGACCAAGTCCTAATTTGATTTTGATTAAAGCCCGATATGACGATTTATAAATTCCAAAACCTGTATAATATACACAGCGCCAAATGGATTCCACCGTCCGATGATGAGGTTCGAAACCGCCTGCATGTCATCACACGGTCCAGTTATAGATCAAAGATTAGGGGAATAATCTATGTCATCTTAAGATACGATTAACGTTCAATTATTATTATTAGTGATTTAAGCCCACAAGAAATCTAAAATCCCAGCGTTATTCAAGTCTTGTTTCACTTCATTAAGCCACAAGCTGCCAGTCTAAAACTAAACAAAAAAACAAAACTAAACAAAAAAAAAAAAAACTGAACAAAAAAAACAAAACAAGAAACAAAACGAATCTAAACAAAAAACATAACAAATAAAAACAAATCTAAACTAAACCAAAACTAAACTAAAAAACAGAAAACATAACAAAACAAAAAACTAAACAAGAACAAAACAAAACAGAAAACAAACCTAAACAAAATAAAAAATAAACTAAACTAAACCACCCAAAAAGCAAAACAAAAATCAAAAGAAAACAAAAAACTGGACAAAAACAATACAAAAAGAAAACAAAACAAAAACAAAACAAAAAGAGGGAACGAAAAAAATCAATACTAAACTACACTAAACAAAAACAAAAATTCAAAAAAGATAACAAAACAAAAAACAAAACAAAACAAGAAACTAAACAAATCTAAACAAAAAAGAAAAGAAAACAAAACACAAAACAAAACGAAAAGTTAAAAAATCAAAAAACAGAACACAGAACTAAAACAAAACAAATACAAAAAACAAAACATAATAAAACAAAAAACGAGACGAGGCGAGTCAGAAACAACAAAACGAAACACGAAACAAACCAGTGATTGATAATTATAATTTTTAGTGATTTTAGCCCACTAAGGAGTGCTTATGACTAGTGCTTCTGCGATGCTTTCTTTGTTCTCCAATATCTCCTCAATCCAGCCAATAACTTGTCCTTCCTCTCCTGTGTGAGGGATAGTCGGGACTTAATCACTT
Source organism: Meconema thalassinum (assembly GCA_946902985.2). NCBI lineage: Eukaryota > Metazoa > Arthropoda > Insecta > Orthoptera > Tettigoniidae > Meconema > Meconema thalassinum. The sequence continues at coordinate 202,295,581 of OX336395.1, forward strand.
TGCGTGGTGGGGACCAAGAGTTAACATCACCATCATCATCTCTAAAGGCTAGGCCTTGTCGCTGCCACCACATTTGTCTCTCACTTGCTGAACGTTTAAAGTCACCATACTGTTTAAATTGAAGTCCATGCATCACAGAATCCAGATGAGCCTTCCGCGGTCTTCCTCTTCCTTTCTTCCCCAAAACTTTTCCTTCCAGTATGGTGGTCAGGAACTCCTCATGATGTAGGTTGTGGCCAGCGAAGTTTGCTTTCCTATTTCCTATAGTAGTGATCTATTTTCTTGTTTCGTCTACTTCCTTGAGGACCCATTCTTTAGTCTTTTTCTCCGTCCAGCTTATTTTCAGCATCCTTCTCCACATCCACATTTCCGCTGCTTCCAGGCGTTGTAAGTCCTGTTTCCTTAGAATCCATGTTTCGCATACGTATAACAAAACACTCCAGACAAATGTTTTGATAAACGATTTTCTAGTTTTAATGCTAATGTGCCTGCTTGTCAGAAGCTGTCTCTTATTGCGGAACGCCTGTTTAGCGAGGGCAATTCTCCTTTTGATTTCTGTGGTGCACCTATTATCGTCAGTGACAATGCTTCCTAAGTTGCAGAATTGACTGCTATGTTGAATGGTTTCACCATTGATCTTAATGTTTCTTAACACTATCACAAAATTTGGAACGGTCAAGAATAACACAGTCTAAAATCCCAGCGTTATTAAAGTCTTGTTTCACTTCATTAAGCCACAAGCTGCCAGTCTTGTAGCCATTAATAAATTTGAAGATCTTCTTGGTGATTCTATCGTTCCCCATCCGGAAGAGGTGGCCGTAGAATTTCAGTCGTCTCCATCACATGATAGTGGTGGCTGGTTCCAACTGACTGTATAGTTTGGTGTTTGCTTTAAGCCGATAAGAGCCATCTGGGAGCATTCTTGGTCCATGAATTTTTCGAAGGATACGTCCTTTGACTTTCTCCAAATCATCCATGTTGCCTTCCTTGTTCATCAAGAGGGTCTCTGCTGCATATAAAAACTGTGGTCTAGTTTTATAATGACAGATCTTTGCATTTTTTTGAAATACAGCCCTTGTTGTAGCGGTTACGTGATAGTAGGCTGCATTGAGTTTAGTGCACCTCTCCGAGATTGAAGTTCCATCTCTGACGTTCGGATGGACCCATTCGCCGATATAACGAGCATTATCTATCCTACAAGGCCAAAATCAGACACTATAGATCGGTAGTACAACCTGAACGCTTCAAAGTATCTTATTTTAAATAAAAAGGGGAGCATTCAAGAACTAGAAAAGAAAGAAAGGAAGATTCTGAGGAAAATACTCGGACCACAGAAAACTGCTGATGGAACTTGAAGGACGAGGAAAAATGAAGAACTCTACAAATACATTGAGAAGATCACGGACGCAATGAGGAAGCGGAGGTTGAAGTTCTACTGACACCTACTAAGAATTGATGAATGCAGCTGACCAAAGGGATCTTCAACTACATCATGGTGTTAAGGCTAAATGTCCCGTTTTTTAGTTTGTAATTCTGACACCACGTAGCAGCACCAAATTGAGACAATTTCTTTTTTCAGTTTTCTCTTGAACGAAAGCTCGTATTTGCGATCTGTAAACCACTATGTATACTAGACTGCAATTGAATTGATATTAATTCGATGAATTTTCCAAAATGTGAAAAACAAAAAAGTTACTAACAGTTTTTTATATCTCTGCTTAAAATATGAAGAAACCTGGTAATACGAAAATGGAGATTTATTTCCTGTTTCCAATGCATTTTTAGTAGACTTATGAGATCACTACAGGGCGAAAAAAAGTGTGTCTGTCTGTGTGTGTGTGAGTCTGTGTGTGTGTGTGTGTGTGTGTGTGTGAGTGTGTGTACTCTGAATGTCTGTCCCCGCCCCCCCCCCCCCTATCAATTCGAACACGGTGAGCGCAAATTGAACGAAATTTGGTACAAAGGTAGCACTAGCAAAGGACACCTCAGTGTCATGTTTTATATCGCCGCCATCTTGACGGAAACGTAATGGCGGCCACACAAATGTTCAAAGCTTAAATCAAATTACGACTAAGCTAATCATCCGATCTCTACCAAATTTTGCAACAACATACCTTTATGGGGGCAGCATCCTTTGACCAAACTAATAGGTCATCAGCCTAATAGTTTGCGGATGGCGGCCATCTTTGTGTGAAAATCGATTGCCCCTATTAATTCGAACACGGTGAAACCGAATGGAACGAAATTTGGTACAGAGGTAGTACTAGCAAAGGGCACCCCAGTGTCATGTTTTATATCGCCGCCATCTTGACGGAAACGTAATGGCGGCCACCCAAATGTTCAAAGCTTAAATCAAATTACGACTAACCTAATCATCCGATCTCTACCAAAATTTGTAACAACATACCTTTATGAAGGGAGCATCCTTTGACAAATCTAATAGGTCATTAGCCTAATAGTTTGCGGATGGCGGCCATCTTTGTTTGAAAATCGATTCCCCCTATTAATTCGAACACGGTGAAACCGAATGGAACGAAATTTGGTACAGAGGTAGCACTAGAAAAGGCCACCTCAGTGTCATATTTTATATCACCGCCATCTTGACGGAAACGTAATCGCGGCCACACAAATGTTAAAGGCTAAAATGTAATTACGACCAACCTAATAATCTAGTCTCTACCAAATTTTGCAACAACAAATCTTTATGTAGGAAGCATATTCTGACCAAACTGCTAGATCATCAGCCCAATAGTTTGCAGATGGTGGCCAAGTATGTGTGCAAATCGATTCCCCCTATCAATTCAAACACGGTGAAACCGAATTGAACGAAATTTGGTACAGAGGTAGCACTAGCAAAAGGCACCTCAGTGTCATGTTTTATATCGCCGCCATCTTGACGGAAACGGAATTACGGCCACCCAAATGTTAAAAGCTTAAATCAAATTTCGACCATCCTAATAATTTGATCTCGACCGGATTTTGCAACTACATGCCTTTTTGTGGAAAGCATCTTATGACTGACTACAAGGTCATCAGCCCTATAGTTTGCAAATAGCGGCCATGTATGTGTGCAAATCCATTCCCCGGATCAATTCAAACACGGTGAAACCGAATTGAATGAATTTTTTTACAGAGGTAGCACTAGCAAAGGGCACCTCATATTCATGTTTAATATCCCTATAGCGCGTTGTATTTCAACAAGCTACTACACCCAACATTCAATTATACTCCTTGAAAAGGACAAAGAGTTATAACAATACCCATGCATTTAGGAGAAAGTAGGCTATATGTTCTTTACTGAACATCTTCTTCAGAAATAAAATCGGGTGAATGGAATCATAGTTTGGGAATTGTTTGGAAAAGGGTGGTAGGCGGTGCGACTCCACAAGATCTCTTGCGCAAGGAAAATGATGAACACGCTGACAGGGCGGAGGGAGAAGGGAACAATTTGACGACAGGAAGGTGTTGTCTTCCTCTTGTCACAAATATTATAGTTCGACGAGTTACGTGTACAAGTGTCTAGGCGTGGAACAATATCTGAGCAATAAAATTATACTGTAGTAGTGTCACAATATGTAACGTTGACACAATGTGTTCGTACAGATACCTTTCTTACTTCCTCTAACATTCTTGTTGATAATAATATATTGTAGGGGCTTGGGACATCTTGGTCATCAGTACCTTTGGCTGGCTGCGTGGCTCAGCGGTAACGTTCTCGCTTGCTGTTCCCAAGGTTGCAGGATCGAATCCAGGTGCAGCCAGTTGGCATTTGAGGGTGCGCGAATGCGAGGAAGCCGTGTCATTAGATTTACTGGCACGTTAAAGATCCCCTTCGGGGCAAAATTCCGGTACCCCGGCGTCTCTAAAAGCCGCAGTAGTTAATAGGGACGTAAAACCAATAACGTTATTATTATTATTATTATTATTATCATCATCATCATCATCAGTGCCGTGTAGTTGATTATGTGTGTAACTGTATTAGAGTCAGGGATGGGGCAGATGCCCTGAAACCTCACGTACGGTACTATCTCGGCATTTACCTGGAGGGATTGTGGAAAAAACGGTGAAAAAACACTCAGGATAGATGCTGACAGCGCTGGATTCCCTTCTAGGAAACTGTTTGAGAGTTATTTGAGGATAAACTCCCGAACAAAAAACATATTGTTCCGACATTAGTAATACTTTGTAGGGCATAAGTCTTACCGAACAGAGCAGCGACTGGTTTCACTCGAGGCGAAATTGAATACTGTACAGAAAGATATGACTGGTTTGTAGTTGGCACGTTCCTGATATTTAAAAAAAATATGGACAAGATATGTTCGTGTACAGGTTTATTGGGAATATCTATTCCAAAAACGTCCAACTCTAGGTATCGTCTTCTAGACATAACAAAGAAGACCACAAACCGGGAAAAAATCTAATCGATTTATAAGAGGCCAAATTCGCACGCACATAGACCTACCTACATACATACATTTTATTTTGGTGATTCGTATGGTTCTTTGGTTCTTTTGACTCTCATTCCCTGTTTTTTTTCGTGAGATCTGAATGACTCCGTGAGGCCAATCACTATGACTTACTTCAATTATCATGGAGGGAATAATAAAAGTTTATTTATGTAGGACATTTTATTACAATAAACAAATTATAAAAATGCATACCAAGAGCAAAATTATTATGTACATAATAGAATTAAAGTTCCTAAGATATTCTCATCTGCCTATTGTTAGCACAGGCACTAGTACTGCTTACTATAAACAAACAAAAAAAATATACCTTATTATATCCTGTTCTTGAAATTAATGCTTCAATTTTTTCCATATCAAAGATAGCGTTTAATGATTTACACACGCTCAGTATTTTCATTCACCTCAGGTTCTCTTATATCCATTGATCTGGTCATCCTGGGATCAATGATCTCAGGCAACAAGGTTTTCTCGCAGCAGAATGTCAGTTACATAAGCATTTTATGTCTCTAGAACTTTTCGTCCCTCTTTATTGTTTCTATGTGAATGTCCTTAGGCGTCCATACCACAAAATAACATATTTCCCGCTATGTTATTTCCAACTGGCCCTGGTTCTGGAAATAAAATTCATGCGAGTGTTAGAGAGTTATCAATCTGTTCTCTTCTGAAAGGCACTGTTCTTGACATTCTCTCGGCTTTCTTTTTCGCTTACTTTCTGAAAAACAAAATCCCTTTAGCTTTTTGCAGGCTTCCAGTATGGTCATATTCCGTGCAGAATAAGGGCACTTGACTTCGACTATAGCGTCGTCTCCTATAAATCCGTCTGGGGAGGCACCTAAAAACCCATAAGTTTTATGTACGAAAAGACCACATTCTTCGACTTTTCGATCGATTTCTCCTCTAAATTTCGTTTTGAAATTCGCTCATTATCACCGTCATACTGCACTGCTTTTGAGTGAAATTCGCCGCACAGAATGTTTTTTGCTACTGGATCCCTCTTGCATACATATCCAAAATTGGATGCCGTAAGTCTGTCCTTTCTAGCTGTGTGCCACTTTTAATTTTCCCTTTGGCCCCTTGTTTCCTTTTCCAGTTTTTGTATATGGCCTTCACAAAGTGTTAGTTGCTTGATCATCTCATCACTAAACTCTCTCAACAGTACCTCATCGAAATCCAACTGCATTGATCGGTTTCCATAATCACGTGAGACAGTACGTTTCATTTCATTAGACTGTTGTCGGGACATTCTTTTCCCTTCTCGCGACGCAAATAAACTTTTTCGGAAAGCTGATCTTCTTCTCTTTCTGCTGAGTGCAGTGTGTCCTTCACAATTGTGGCAGTTTTTTTTCTAAACTGACTTCATTGTTTTATAGTGCCAGGATGGCCCAAACTGAAAGACCAGGCAGGCAGCTTTGGTTCTATGAGTGAAGGAACCTCGTTTCCCTCGATTGATCTGCTTACCTCCCGTGAATTTTGCAACAAGGGACATATAATTTTCGGCAGCATTGCTGGTGGGAACTTTTTGCAATTAGGCTGCAAGCAATAACGCATAAGTTTGTTTGCAGTTAACTGTTTGTCTTCACCTTGCCCGCTGGTAGTTAAAAAGTACTGTTTGCAGTCTTTATGGATCCCAATCCAATCCAGTAATTCCGGAAATCAATTTTCCATTTTCACATTCGCTACGCCTTTATTTTTCCACACAACGCATTGTTTTCATTTGAAGTCGAACTTGCTTCTCTGAAAAAAGTTGACACTGAATAGTTCGTTATTTTGTACTCCTACACTCTTCTGTATTAGAAGTAAAAAACAAACTACACGGGTGGCGCGACAGCCCATAAAGAGCCTAGGCCTACCAAGCAACCGCTGCGCCGTTCAGCCATGTTGCCTGCAGATTTCGGGGTGACGTTTAGTCATCCAACATGTAAGCTACAGTTAAAATATAAGTGAAATCATATCTGCTCAGTGTGTTACAGATTCTCTAATGCAAGCGTTTTTTTTTTTTTTTTTTTTTTTTTAGGGCTTGGCTTCCTTTTCTTGGTACTTAGTCGCAATCTCCCCTGGGATTTAGTGGAACGCCCTTGAATCGGTTTTGGTGGTGGCTCCATTTTTCAACAAAAACGAAAAAATAACTCCACGTGATGACCGTAACGCTCTCCACCAGTCGTAGCCTACCTATATGTACATGTACATGTAGCGTAGCGGTCAGCATGGTTCGCTGCCACCCCGGAGGTCCTGGGTTCGATTCCCGGCTCTGCCACGAAATTTGAAAAGTGGTATGGGAACTGGAACGGGGTCTACTCAGTCTCAGGTAGTCCAAATGAGTAGAGGGGGTTCGATTCCCACCTCAGCCATCTTCGAAGTGGTTTTCCGTGGTTTCCCACTTCGTCTACTACTGTACTGTAAGGCCTACTGTAAGGACACGGCCGCCTCCTTCCCTCTTCCTTGCCTATCCATCCGAATTTTCCTTTCCCTTCCCATCCTTCATGAGGCCCCTGTTCGCTTTGCAGGTGAGGCCACCTGGGAGAAGTGCTGATCATACCTCCCCAGTTGAATCCAACCCGACCAAGTGTTCCCACTTCTAGGACGCTGTCTGGAAAGGCGGTAGTGGTGAATTCCCTCGCTGAGTCCGTGGGAACCACCAACCTGGAGGGTAAAATTCACCCCAAAAAAATTATTCTACCAGAAATACTGTCCAAAAAATAAAGTGCCGAAAATAGAACACCTAACGGGCATTAAAACTAATACTGTTGCAGGTAAAATAAATTAAACAAAAAGTAATTAATGAGATCGATGATCTAAAAACCAGAAGTCGTAACTAGGAACTGGTAAAATATCAAAGGATCACTCAGAAATATCCAGACCTTGACAATAATTCAGAACTAACCAGCACAGTTAATCGCAACATTGGAGTAGATGTTCGGGAATTCCATATCGTCTGGCAAGGTTGTGGCTCCGCTCCCCTACCCTCCCCCCAACCCTCCACCAACCCGCTCTCCATGACCTTGTTCTACGAGCGCGCCTTGGTGCAAATACAGTAACACTTTTATTCACAAACTTCCCAAAGTGATCCCGACGGTTCTATTCAACCGATTTAGCTTTTCGATGCGGCTTTGGAATCAGTGAGAAAAACTAAACTTTCGTATTACCCGTTTTCTTTCGAATTTTAATCAGATATTTGAAAAACAAACAGCAACTTTTCTGTTTTTGAAATTAAAAAGTAAGCAATGAATTAATATCAATTCTGCTACTAGACAGAGTGCAGAGCAGTTTTCAGATCGCAGATCGGAACTCCCCTTCGATACAAAAATAAATAAATTCAGCTTCGCTTGTCCTGCCATCTGTTGAAATATATTCTTACCAAAGTGTCGGGACATTTAGCCTTAAAAGCCACATCTAAATGGGTAGATGAAATGAAAGGGATGCGGCAGAAGTTGGGATCACACTAAAGATGGTCGACAAAAGAAGAATGCTTAGAAGGAGAGTAGACAGTATAGAAGAATTTCAGGAGAAACCAACAATAAGGAGGCCCAAGCGGATCATTTCTGACGAAGAGAGAAAGAAAAGAAGCGAACGCATGAAGAGGTTCTGGCAGGAGAAAAGAAGAAAAGCCAAAGAGTCTTATGGTCTTTGCGGTCCATAGTTGGCCAAATTCGAAATAAAAAATAGATAATAACTGGATTGGGGGGGGGGGGGGGCGTAATTAGGATACCTTATTTGGAAAAACAAAATTCACATTCGTTTGATTATTTATTGTTTTTGGTTAGTTAGGAAAGATTTATTTCGCTCTAGCACACCGCCAAGCGACTACTATCAGGTTTGGTGTTGAGTTGCTTAAATCAGTTTTTTAATTATTTCCAACTCCAAAACAAAATTCAGAATTGAAGAATTTGCTTAGGTGGACGGTTGTTGTTTGTTTTTATGGCTAGCCCTGATTCCAATCCATCAGCTTTCTTGCGTTCCAATAGAGTTGTGTGAGGTTTCCTGAAGTTCTAGCGGTCACATCAAGTTTGTTGCAATGTAGCAGGTGCCCCTTATCCATTTTACTTCCAGGTTCGTGACAAAATGTGCATTTTTCAGATCTCAGGATGTTGATTCGTTTCAGATGAGCTGCAAGGCAGTCATGGCCAGTGTTAAGTCTGAAGAAGGCTACAGCTTCTCTTCTTGGTGTTAATTTATATTGATCCCATTTAGCATCAATGTCCTTCCATAATTTGGTTTCTGCTGTTTTCTTTGCCATTTCTTCATACCTGTTTTTGGTAGTATTTTTCAAAATCCTTTTTGCTGACATAAAATCAGTCTGACTGACAGGTTGTTGTAGCGTGGCACCCTTTTTTGCTAATCTGTCTGCCTCTTCATTATCTGCTATTCCAACATGAGAAGGGATCCACTGAAATGAGATCTGTTTGTGGAGTCTTTGAAGGGTTTTTATCATACAAAAAATTGTCTTTCAGTTCTTTATTTTGAGGCTTATAATTTGACGAGACGGCTTCGTATTTCGACACTTTATCTTATAGTTCAGGGTGTCTACTACTCTGGAAAACAGGGAATTCTCAGGGAATTTTGAAAGCTGGGAAAACTCAGGGAAATATCAGGGTATTTTCATGACACTCAGGGAATTTTAGTTTTACCTTGAACAATTGGAAATTACTCATTCAAGTATATTCTGGTGATGATTGTTCGTACTGATGTTAAATCAGTAAGCTTTCATTTGTTGCAAGATTAAGCACACAAATTACATGTGTACACTGTGTATTTGTATATGAATGTGTAACAGTATTATTTTTGAGAGAATTACTATTGACGACCTACTTTCAATACTCTCAAGTATAATCGAGTTCTCGCTGAAAAATTTAGAAATTGGCAAAATAGAGAAAAATATATTTTTGAGTTTTATCTTTTCCAACGAGTCGCCTCCGTTGCGTAGCGGTCAGCATAGTTAGCTGCCGCCCCGGAGGTCCTGGGTTCGATTCCCGGCTCTGCCACGAAATTTGAAAAGTGGTATGAGGACTGGAACGGGGTCTACTCAGCCTCGAGTGGCCCAAATGAGTTGAGGGGGTTTGATTCCCACCTCAGCCATCCTCGAAGTGGTTTTCCGTGGTTTCCAACTTCGTCTTCAGGCAAATGCCGGAATGGTACCTACTGTAAGGCCACGGCCGCCTCCTTCCCTCTTCCTAGCCTATCCATCCCTTCCCATCCCTCATGAGGCCCCTGTTCGCTTTGCAGGTGAGGCCGCCTGGGCGAAGTGCTGATCACACCTCCCCAGTTGTATCCATCCCGACAAGATGTTCCAAGCTCCAGGACACTGCCCATAGAGGTGGTAGTGGTGAGTTCCCTCGCTGAGTCCGTGGGAACCACCAACCTAGAGGGTAAATTGACTAAATAAAAAAAAAAATCCAACTGTGTCATGCTACCCTTTATCGTACAAGCACTTTTTGAAATGCTCTTTAATTACACACTCAGTTTTATATATTTATTATTGCCGCTACTGATCCTCAGGGAATTTTCTGATTTGAAAATCCACAGCCTGCTTCCAGTCGACCAACCGGGTCAGGGAATGGAATAAATGAAGCCCCCATCTAGCGGCGAGGATATGAACTGTGCCACCTGCCGAACCCAGTCGCACTCCCCTGGGGCAATGATTAAATGCATGACAGATGAAATTAAATGATAGTGGAGAGTGTTGCTGGAATGAAATTGTGACAGGGAAAACCGGAGTATACGGAGAAAAACCTGTCTGCCTCCGCTTTGTCTAGCCATCGCCGTCTGCTATGCTCTAACGCCATCCCATTCAGCGCGAGTTGTGTGCTAAGCAACGAACATCGCCTACTTGACGATCTCCCCGACAGGAGCGCTGCTAAGCTGAACCGATTGTGAGCTTGTCCAAGCGCGCAATATTCCGCTTACGTCTCTAATTTTAATATCTTACACCTTTGTTATTTGCCACTTGAGTTGTGTAATGTGAGAAGTGCAGTGGTGTTCACTAAGTGTTGATATTTTGTGTACTTACAGTAGTTACAGCATTTTCACTACGACTCCATAATTTTGTAATGCCTATGGAATGGGAGACAGGTATATTTATTTAATTTAAATACCAATCTTATGTTGTACCGACGTATTATCTTGTTATGAATAGTCTCTAGAACATGCATCGGTATTCTGTATTGTGATAGCTGATAATCATGTCGAAGAGAAGTAATACTTTTAATTGTCGTAGGTGATTGTTATCCACGATGGTATACAGCTGTGTTCCGTACTGCAAGAGTAAGAGCGGGAAAGTAAAAGGCATTTCGTTTCATGAATTCCCGTGTGATTCAGAATTAAGACAGTAATGGCTCAAAAATATTTCTCGAGACAATTTTGTACCGAATTTTGAGTCAAAAACTTCTCACGTATGTGGGCGGCATTTTCTTGAGTCTGATTATCGCCCAGGGCTGAAAATAAAGAAATTGAAGGACAGAGTCGTCCCCATGGTATTCGAAGATTATCCTGCACATAAAGTACCGAAACCAACATTAGAGAGAAGAAAACTCATGAAACATGACGGAAACCATGGCAAGAAAAGAAAGTGAGATAACGATACCGTGGGAAATTTTCACGATAGTAATGACGTCACGCCCATAGCCAACGTGACCTGTTTAACTGAGGGAGTTGAATCAGTTGATATCCCTTACGATGACCAAGTTTCTGGATTGCGAGCTCATGGTAACAAGTCTGTTGAAGTTCAGACAGATAGTCACGCACGTAATAAATTCGCTGACGCTGGAAGTCATTTATCTTCACTTAGACAAAACTGTGGCGTGCCAATAATAAAATTAAAAAAATGGAAATGGAACTAGAATCCCAAAAGAGACAACTACATCAGTATGATAATCAATACCATGCATCTTTACAATCTATACTAAATATTAACGAGCGTGGCCCTTCCAATCCCAAATGTTCATTCATTTTAGAGCAAATTGTAAACTATAACAAGAAATCACCCATATGGACAGAAGATTCAGTAAAGCAATGTGTAATATGGGAATTCATTTCACCTAAGGGATACAATTTCGCCAGAATTAATTTATTTAAATTACCATCGAAGAGCACACTTAGCCGTTCACTTTATGTGAAACAGGCGTAACAGATTTAGTGAAAAACAGGCTTCTGCTAGAGTCTGCAATGCTGAACGAAGTCGAAAAAATGTGCACTCTAATTATTGATGAGATGCCAAACAAGCAGCAATAGCAGTACGACAAGAAACCCGACACACTTTTCGGTCGCCAGGACACCTCTACTCATGACGACGCTCTCAGGTGTGAAAACAGTTCCAACCCGTCAGTTGCAAAAGAAAATCGGACGGTTCTTGCAAACAACCTACTGTGCTTCCTGATATGTGGCTTATCTACCACTTACAGAATTCCTGCGGCATATTTCTTCTCTAAAAGACTTTCGGGATTGGAACTTTACACTCTAACCCTGTCAGTAATAAAAGAGGTGGAAAATTGTATCTTCGTGATTTTAAGATTAGTTACTGACAATCATAAAACTAATGTAAATATGATGAGAAGACTGGTGAGTGGAAAGGAAATAAAGCCACAGATATGCCATGCTGAAAATCAAAACAGGCCTTTATTTCTGGCTTTCGATGAGAGTCATATTTTAAAGAATGTAAGAAACAGTCTCCTAGAAGAAATGGTTTGAAATTCACGATGTAAGTAGTACAAACCTTAGTCAGCATCGAGATAAAATGCATTTCTTTGACATGAGCGAAGAGAGACTTTTATGGTTGGAAGAGGAATTTCCGTCGTATCTAGCTAAGATCAAGGAATCGAGTCATGAGAAGGCCATGGGATTTTTGAGTAAAGAAACTTATGAAGCTATTCTACTGGCTACTTCTTCGACCTTTCTGTGTGTACGTTATCTTCTGTCTTCTGGATTTCATTTCGTACTGACAAGGGCATTCAACAGTGACTCCATAGAGGACTTCCTTAGCAAATTGAGACATATCTCGGGAAGCAATGAGATGCTAGATTGTAGGGCTGTAATATTCAGCTTGAACCGAATATTGAAAACCGGCTTTTATTTCCTCTCATCCCATACACGAAGAAACAAAGAAGGCCTAACGAACATGGTTATATCCAGTAAGGCTTTTATTCCCTCTCATCCCATACACGAAGAAACAAAGAAGGCCTAACGAACATGGTTATATCCAGTAAGGGCCTGCAGAGACCTGAGATAGAGCAGACTTCTATTCCTGATTCAGTCAAGAATATATTAAACAACCTAAGTAAACCACCACGTAAGTCGAAATTTTACAGTATTTATTATAAAACATAATTTGAACGCATTTGTTAATTACATAAACTTTCAGGTCTTGGATTTGTCACAATGGAACAAGCATCGATGACGTACATCGGAGGATTTATAGTGCAACAAGTCCAAAAGGAAATTCAGTGTGAATTATGTTATCAGCTGGTTGGAAGAAGGAAATTTAGCTCCCCACTGACGGATTTAATTTACAAGAGGGACACTTCTGATAAGCTGCATTATCCGAGTGAACAACTAGTGTGGATTATGACAACAATTTTTCAGTTCGTGTGTGCTCTTGCAAAGTTTATGTCCACCCGAATATGTGAACACGTGGCCGCAATTTTTCTGCCTGCTTTGAGTAAGTCCCCCTTGATGATGTGCGAATCATCGTCAGCGGCCACAAGGAAGTGCTAAGTAAGTTGATTTGTAAAATTGCAATACAAGCATTTATTGATAAGATCGCGTGTGAAATGACAGAGCGATATGAACATGTTAAATATCTGAACACAAAGCCAACAAGTCGGAAGATTCATCGAGTTTAGATGACAACAACAGATACGAGTGACTTGAGTATCAGCTTGCTAGCGCTGCGAGGTAAGTGGTGGAGCATTTTAGTACTCCTGCATGTTCGCTGTTTGGAGTGAAGTGGGGAGGCGTTAGAGCATAGCAGACGGCGATGGTCTAGCACAAATCTCACATGGAGTGACCGGGATTTGAACCACACATCCAGCTGTGAGAAACCGGCGTGCTGCCGCCTAAGCCACGGAGGCTCAGGGAATTTTCTGATTTATCCTGGAAAAATCAGGGAGTGTCAGGGAAATCTGTTAGTTGGTTTTGGTAGACACCCTGATAGTTCTTGATTGGATCTCAATCGTTCGTGGCCTTCAACCCATCTGTTGCCTAAAATCTTCCATAATTTCCTTCCTTTCTCGTTTCAATAATTTGTCGACTTGTCCTTGTCTACACAAAGTCAAAGTTCCAAAGCACACAACCCTTCCGATTTAAGTACCGTGCTATAGTGCCTAAATTGAGCACCTAAACTCAGCGCCTTCTTATTATAGACGTTTTGCGTCAGATAGAACGCCCGGTCTATTTCCTTCATGTTTCCACCTGTCAATTTGACGTCCACAGGAAGATGATGATGATAATTAAAAGTCAGCAATCTTTCTAGGTTTGTGCCATGTCTTGTGTGGGGTTTCGCCTAGGACACCAAGCTGGCTCATCCGCGGGCTCTTGGTGTCCCCGCCTGGACCCCCACAGGAGTGACGAACTGCGCGCCACCTCCCTTTATTAAGGTGCAACTGCACCACTTGACTACGAGAACTAAAAGCTCAAGCAGCCTTAACCTCCCTATGAAGGCTTCCAAAAAGATGGTATATTGGCCTTCATGGCCGGTGAATTAAAAGTCAGCAATCTTTCTAGGTTTGTGCTGTGTCTTGTGTGGAGGTTGTGGCTGCTTGAACTTTTAGTTCTCACAGTGAAGAGGCGGAGGAGCGTTTTATAAAATGGGAGGTAGCGCGCAGTTCGCTACTGTGGGAGTCCGGGTGGGGACACCAAGAGCCCGCTGATGAGCCAGCTTGGTGTCATAGGCGAAACCCCACTCAAGACACGCACAAAGCTAGAAACATTGCTGAGTTTTAATTCACTGGCAGTGAATGCCAATATACCATGATGATAATTAGTTTTTTAAGGGGCCTAACATCTAGGTTACCAGCCCCGTGGTGTAGGGGTAGCGCACATGTCTCTCAGCCGGAGGCCCCTGGTTCGATTCCCGGCTCCGTGAGGGATTTTAGAAACTGACGTGAGGGCTGGAACGGGGTGCACTCAGCCTCGTGAGGACGATTGAGTAGCTGTTTGACAGTGAGGCAGCGCCCCGGTCACGCAAACCAAGATTAACGGCCGACGCGCTGACCACGTGTCACCCCAATATCGGCAGGCCAAATGGCTGGGCAGCGGTCGCTTTTGTGGGCCTGGGCCCTTCATGGGCAGTAGTGCAAGGTTTTTTTTTAACATCAAGGTTATCAGCCCCTAATGGTCTGGGTGATAGCGTAAATAACAATGAAATGGAAACCAGAACGAAAATTAAGTGAGACGGAAAATACTTACAAAAGGTAATTTATAAGGAAAATACTCACAAAATGAATTTAGATTGAAAAACAAGATGTTCAGTAAAGAACATATAGCCTACTTTCTCCTAAATGCATGGGTATTGTTATAACTTTTTGTCCTTTTCAAGGAGTATGATTGAATGTTGGTTGTAGTAGCTTGTTGAAATACAACGTGCTATAGGGATATTAAACATGAATATGAGGTGCCCTTTGCTAGTGCTACCTCTGTACCAAATTTCGTTCCATTCGGTTCCACCGTGTTTGAATTAATAGGGAGAATCGATTTTGACACAAAGATGGCCGCCATCCGCAAACTATTAGGCGAATGACCTATTAGATTGGTCAAAGGATGCTCCCTCCATAACGGTATGTAGTTGCAAAATTTGGTAGAGATCGGATGATTAGGTTAATCGTAATTTGATTTAAGCTTTGAACATTCGTGTGGCCGCCATTACGTTTCAGTCAAGATGGTGGCGATATAAATCATGACACTTAGGTGCCCTTTGCTAGTGCTACCTCTGTACCAAATTTCGTTCCATTCGGTTCCACCGTGTTCGAATTAATAGGGGGAATCAATTTTGACATAAAGATGGCCGCCACCCGCAAACTATTAGGCTAATAACCTATTAGATTGGTCAAAGGATGCTCCCTCCATAAAGGTATGTAGTTGCAAAATTTGGTAGAGATCGGATGATTAGGTTAATCGTAATTTGATTTAAGCTTTGAACATTCGTGTGGCCGCCATTACGTTTCTGTCAAGATGGCGGCGATATAAAACATGACACTGAGGTGCCCTTTGCTAGTGCTACCTCTGTACCAAATTTCGTTCCATTTGGTTTCACCGTGTTTGAATTAATAGGGGGAATTGATTTTCACACAAAGATGGCCGCCATCCGCAAACTATTAGGCTTATGACCTAGTTATTTGGTCAAAGGATGCTTCCTCTATAAAGGTATGTTGTTGCAAAATTTGGTAGAGATCGGATGATTAGGTTAATCATAATTTGATTTAAGCTTTGAACATTTGTGTGGCTGCCATTACGTTTCCGTCAAGATAGCGGCGATATAAAACATGACACTGAGGTGTCCTTTGCTAGTGCTACCTTTGTACCAAATTTCGTTCAATTCGCATTCACCGTGTTCGAATTGATAGGGGGGGGACAGACATTCAGAGTACACACACTCACACACACACACAGACACACACACACACAGACACACACACAGACTCACACACACACACACACACAGACAGACACACTTTTTTCGCCCTGTGTTGATCTCATAAGTCTACTTTCATTTTTTGCAAAAATCGAAAGTAGGCTAATACGCACAAAATGTAGTTTAGGTTCAAACCACTTACGAAGTGCAATGTAGATTCGAAATACTCAACAAAATGCAATTGACGTTCAAAATATTTACAAAATGAAATTTAAATTAAAAATACATACAAAATGCAATTGACGTTCAAAATACTTACAAAATGCAATTGAAATTGAAAATGCTTACAAAACGTATGGTAGATTCAAAATACTCACAATATGTGGAAGCCCGCGATTCTAAATACTGCACTTACAAAATACAATTGAGATTGAAAATACTTACAAAATGGAGTTCAGATAGAAAAAACTTACCAAATGCAATGTGGTTTGAAAATACTTACAAAATGTGGTTGAGATTGAAAAAATCAGAAAGTTTAAATTAGAGACACCGGGAGTCAATTCCTAAAAACAGGGCGGGTATCTCAAAGCGAAAAGGAAATATAATGAAAAGAAAAAGAAGGCTGATCCCTCAAAGAATGAGGGATCAGGAAAGATGAAAAAAGGGCCAATGAAGGCGGGAAAGGTAGAGACTCCCGAGGCCTCAGATACCCTAATACCGTCGGGGTCGGAAGAGAACAAGGGTTGACCAAGAGTGGCTGACAAGAAAGAAGACTAAGAGGAGCCCGGCACAAGTAAGTGGAAGCAATGCCGGACTCAGCTGGGGTCCCGTAGTCGCCAATCCACTCCACAGTAAGAGTGGATACAATGTGCCCTGAAACTCAGATACAGCTAACGGGTAGGATTTTGCTAATTTCTAGAGAAACATTGAAATAGACTACCCTGTATATGAGAGAGAAGTTGTCGCCAACTCGGTTTATAATGAAGCGAAGAATTAATAAGAAACATATCATTAGTGTGGCCAATGTGGTGCTGTAGGGGGATTATTACACTTGAGAGGGTGCTACACAATGAAAAGACTCTATTAAGTCTCTATTAAGCTCTTAACACAAAATCAGAAACTTGACGAGGCAAACACGATTTACAAGTTAAATTCACATTTATCGCCCTTGGCACAACAAGAACGAAAACTCTCTTTTGCTTTACTACACACCGTAATTATAGGGCAATTATTATTATTATTATTATTATTATTATTATTATTATTATTATTATTATTATTATTATTATTATGTGCGAATGGGCCCAGATGGATCACACAGGACTTTTATGATTCGCCTTTCTGATCTTCCATATAACTCTCATTCTCTCCCGTGGGCCATCTTCCTTTCCTCAGTCCACTTGGTTCCTGGCCTCTTTGGAGCGTCATTCTCTGGTGTTACATTCCATCCATTTACCCTACATCGGAATAGGTCCCTGTCAAAGACTTCCACTGTTCTTACTTGGGCCCTTTCCAAATCCTGTTTGACTTGCTGAATCCACGGCACATTCGTCAGTTTTCCTGTGTAGGCCATGCTCTTGTGTGTAAGCCTAGTCGGTGGAAGTATTTGAAGATGTGCATAAAACTTCAATCTTCGTTTTCTAATGTCCGCCAAAATATTAGATAATTTTTAAGTTGCTTTAAAAGGTTTCAAACTACAGTATATCCATCTTCTATTTTTTCTGGGCCAAGAATTTTCCTCAAGATCTTTCGTTCTTCCTTTAGGATATTTTCCAAGTCACCCTTCCTGTTAAATATTAGAGTTTAACTTGCATACAGAGCTTCCGGTTTGAACACCATGTTGTAGTGTCTGATCTTTGTATGTGTGGACATGCACTTTTTGTTGTAGATGACGCGCGTTCTCCCATATGCTCTCTTCAATTTCTGTGCTTCCTTTTATAAACCTGTTGGTCCCAAGATCTCCCCTAGGTACTTGAAGTGTTAAACCTGATTCATTTTTGCCATATTTGTTGTTTAATTTCTGAATGTTGAACCCAGCCCATAAACTTATCACATCCGTTACAACAAAAGGTCGATAATGGTCCAAGCAAAAATGAAACACTATGCCAGTGTCATTATATCTAAATTCCCATTACTAACTTTGAGGGCTTGTTGTGTGTGGGGGGGGGGGGGGGGGGGGGGGGACCAACGCGGTTACGTTTAGCATAGGAACTTGTGTCTGGAAACCTATCGTCTTCCCGCTACCGCAAAAGACCACCACAGCACACGTTCACATCTCCCGGATTTTCGGCGCTCTGTCAGACTCCTGCTACTTGTCGTCTGGGTCCAATTACAGGTGGGGCTCAGTACGCCTTCCTTCGGAAGGGAAGTAAAGCCGGCGGCCCCATGTCATAGATGTAAAAGAACCTTCCACTAACTACACTTGTGTGAAGCCAACATTTGTAGGTTAGGCTTGATTAATGCTCTTAAGTTCCAATGGGCGTCATCGGCGCTGGTTGCGATGGTATCTAGTAGTAGCGAAGTTCACAGCTAGGTGTCGTGGATGGTAGCTTTTGGTAGCGAAAGTAGGAACTGCTTGAAATTATCGTCTGCAGTCCTTACTTGAGCCGGCCCCGTGGTGTTGGGGTAGCGTGCCTGTCTCTCACTCCGAGGCCCCAGGTTCGATTCCCAGGTCCGTCAGGGATTTTAGAAACTGATGTGAGGGCTGGGACGGGGTGCACTCAGCCTCGTGAGGACAATTGAGTAGCTGCCTGACAGCGAGGCAGCGTCCCGGTCACGAAAATCAAGATTAACGGCTGAAGGGACCCGATGCGCTGACCACGTGTCACCCCAATATCTGCAGGCCAAATGGCTGGGCAGCGGTCGCTTGGTAGGCCTAGGTCCTTCACGGGCTGTAGTGTCAGGGGTTATTTTTATTTAGTCCTTATTTGAATTAAAAACAGATAACACAAACTAATACAGCCATCACAATTAACACCGGTTATCAGACAGATTCTACACACACCCAAAGTACACGGAGCTACATGACCGCGTTGTCGCAGCCTCTAAACTAAGGAACCAACCAACCAGGTGGGGCTCGATGTGACGCCCACCGACGTCAACACAGACACGGTACCTTCGTACCATGTTCTGGAACACACGATCACTAATCACGGGTCCTCCAACATCCACCGTAGCCATAACCCACATCAGTAGTCTTCCTTGGATTCCACACGGGTCTCGTATATCAAGGTTTTCATGTGACCCCATAGGTAGTAGTGTAGCGGTGAACGTGCAGGTCAAGAAATTAGATCACCACGACCTATCCACTGTTGTCCAAATCTGTGGTGCAGATGATCTCGCACCGCAAGTGGAAAATGAGGTGGTGAGCCATCGTGCTGGAACCTCATGTTTTGACTCGCATGCAGTGGCACATCGTATAAGAACTCTTGCTGTACGTCTTCAAGGAATACCAAGAACGCGGCAGCCGTGATATTTCGTGGTAGAAGGTATGGAATAAAATACTTCCAATAATTCTTCTAGGTTTATTCCGTGTCTTGTGTGGGGTTTCACCTAAGCCGGACCCCCACATGAGTAGGGAACTGCGCACTACCTCCCTTTTATGAAGCGCACCTGCTCCTCTTTACTGCGAGAGCTAAAACTCAGCACCAAGAGCGTGCTGATGAGCCAGCTTGGTGTTCCTTGGAGAAACCCCACACAAGTGAGTGGAAGCAGTGCTGGACTCAGCTGGGGTCCCATGGTCACCAACCCACGCCCCACTGGGGGGGGGGTAAACTATTTGTTGTTGTTGTTGTTATTGTTCTTGATTGCTTAGGGTCTTTGACATCGTGGTCAAGTAGCCCCGTGTTCTTGGGTTTTTGTAGAATTTGTCTGAAAACCTGTACCACTGTGATGTCTGTACTACTGTAGTGTGTGTATTTGTAATTAAGATAGGATTTGGGTAGGAAGCGGCCGTGGCCTTAACCCTTTATAGGATAGTGGTCTATATATTAACCACCTACTATAAAAGGTGTTTGTAAACTATTATCAAAGGTGCTTTATAGTTGAAACATTCAGCCTAATTACAACATTTCTTTCTTGCATTGCAGATGTAATATTTCTGAAAGGCAAATATTATATCTGTCTCCTTGAGCTATGGTGCTGGATAAAAAATAACCAAAAATATTTAAATTAAACAATAAAATAAAACATAAATATACAAATTAAAATTAAACACACTAAAAATTAAAATAAAATTCAGATGATAAAATTAAAACATTACAACAAATATAAAATTAAAAACAAGAAGTTCCGTGAAGAACTATACAGCCTACTTTTCATGCCAATGATTATTCTACAGAATATGAACCTATCTAGAATAATGACGAAATTAAGTTGGTAATATCGAAATATCTAATTAGTTCAAAATATACCTGGTATAATGTAGCCTAATAGAGCACTACAGTTGGCAGCCCTGGTGACTGAATATATTCTTAGTTCCATCTCTTAAGGTACAGAATACAAAATTTGGTTGAATTCCAATGGACGTTACATGCAGTTAGACATTGGATCTATCAGCACGCGTAAAAGCATGTTGGCAACAATGTCATGCGTGTGCTGGTCAGAAATAATCTGAAATATTATTATATCTTTTTGTGCCAATTTTGGATGAAATACATTTGTTAGTATAGAAGTTACATGTATTTTAAAATTGGACATATCAGCAGGCATAGAATCATGTTGGCAGCACTGTCTTGTATTAATTACTCCAAATTAATCTAGAATGTCAGGTGCTGTACGTGCGCAAAGTATAGAGCTGTTGGCTTGCATACTTTCTGATATATTGATATTAGGGTAAAAAAATATAGACAGAATTTATTAACAGTTGGCAGCCCTGATTGCTCTTAACAATACTAATAGTAATATCTGTTATGGTACACATAGCACATATGAAATTTGGTTGAAATCCAACTGATAGTATAGAAGTTACATGTATTTAAAGTTGGACCTGTCAGCAGGCTTAGAATCATGTTGGTAGCACTGACGTATATAAGTTACTCCAAATTAATATAGAATGTCAGGTACTATACGTGTGCATAGTTTAAAGCTGTCGGCTTGCATACTTTCTGATATATTGGTATTTTGATAAAATAAATTAGGAGCATTTATTAACAGTTGGCAGCCCTGGTAGGTCTTAAGAATACGCTCAGTCATATCTGGTTATGTACATATACAACATACGAAATTTGGTTGAATTCCACTTGATAGTGTAGAAGTTATATGCATTTAAAAATTGGACTTATCAGGAGGCTTATAATCATTTTGGCAACACTGCCATGTTTGGCCTCCTGGAAATTAAACTGAAATATTATTATCTGTACGTGTGCCAATTTTGAAATAGCTCCCATTCATACTTTCCAAGATATCCAACATGGAGCTCAAATTTCAATTGCGATTTTTTAGCAGTTGGTAGCACTGACATCATTTTCAAATATGGCCGTGAGATATTCAGGTATAGATCTTTACTCCTACCAAATTTTGTTTCGATTGCTGCAGCCGTTTAGGAGTTGATAGGGGGGGACACACACACAGCCAGACAGACAGACAGAAGGACAGACAGACAGACAGACAGACAGACAGACAGACAGACAGACAGACAGACGGACAGACAGACAGACAGACACACATTTGCCCGATCTCATAAGTCTACTTTTTCCTCATTTTTGGAAAATGTGAAAAGTAGGCTAATAATACCGGTACCGGTACATAAAGAAACATTTTAACATGTATTTTGATCAAATTAATTATATTGAATAATAACTAAAATCAAAAATAAAATTATAATAAATAAAAACAAGAAGTTCCGTGAAGAACTATACAGCCTACTTTTCATGCCAATGATTATTCTACAGTATATGAACCTATCTAGAATAATGACGAAATTAAGTTGGTGATATCGAAATATCTAATTAGTTCAAAATATACCTGGTATAATGTAGCCTAATATAGCACTGGTGACTGAATATATTCTTAGTTCCACCTCTTAAGGTACAGAATACAAAATTTGTTGAAGTCCAATGGACGTTACATGCAGTTAGACACTGGATCTATCAGCACGCGTAAAAGCATGTTGCCAACAATACCATGCGTGTGCTGGTCAGAAATAATCTGAATTATTATGATATCTTGTTGTGCCAATTTTGGATGAAATCCATTTGTTAGTATAGAAGTTACATGTATTTTAAAATTGGACATATCAGCAGGCATAGAATCATGTTGGCAGCACTGCCTTGTATTAATTACTCCAAATTAATCTAGAATGTCAGGTGCTATACGTGTGCAAAGTATAGAGCTGTTGGCTTGCATACTTTCTGATATATTGATATTAGGTTAAAAACAATATAGACAGCATTTATTAACATTTGTCAGCCCTGATTGCTCTTAACAATACTTATAGTCATATCTGTTATGGTACACATAGCACATACGAAATTTGGTTGAAATCCAACTGATAGTATAGAAGTTACATGTATTTAAAAATTGGTACTATCAGCAGGCTTATAATCATGTTGGTAGAACTGACGAATATAAGTTGCTCCAAATTAATCTAAAATGTCAGAATATACGTGTGCATAGTTTAAAGCTGTTGGCCTGCATACTTTCTGATATATTGGTATTTGGATAAAAATAAATAAATAGAGAGAGAGAGCAATTATTAACAGTTGGCAGCCCTGGTGGCTCTTAGGAATACGCTCAGTCATATCTGTTTATGTATAGATATTACATACAAAATTTGGTTGAAATCCAATTGATAGTGTAGAAGTTATATGCATTTAAACATTGGACCTATCAGAAGGCTTAAATTATTTTGGCAACACTGTCATGGTTGGCCTCCTGGAAATTAAACTGAAATAGTCTTATCTACATGTGTGCCAATTTTGGAATAGCTCCCATGCATACCTTCCAAGATATCCAACATGGAGCTCAAATTTCTAGTGCGTTTTTTCAGCAGTTGGTAGCACTGACATAATTTTCAAATATGGACGTGAGATATTCCGGTGCACATCATTACTCATACTAAATTTGGTTTTGATTGCTGCAGCCGTTTAGGAGTTGATAGGGGGGGGGGACACCCACACAGACAGACAGACAGAAGGACAGACAGACAGACACACATTTTCCCGGATCGATCTCATAAGTCTACTTTTTCCTCATTTTTGCAAAATGTGAAAAGTAGGCTGATAATACCGGTACCGGTACATAAAGAAACATTTTAACATGTATTTTGATCAAATTAATTATATTGAATAATAACTAAAATCAAAAATAAAATTATAATAAATTAAAAAAAATTAGAGCTTAAGTGAACATTTAAATAAAAACAATTGAAATATAAATTAGAAAAATGTCGTCTGCCCTTTAAAGGGTTAAGTTAGGTACCATCCGGGCATTTTCCTGGAGTGAAATGGGAAACCCACGGAAAACCACTTCGAGGAAAGCTGAGGTAGGAATCTAACCCGCCTCTTATCACCTATGTCTCACGAGGTTGAGTGTACCCCGTTCCAGCCCTCAGAGCAGAATTAAATTTCTTGGAAGAGCCGCGGTGCTAGCCACTACACAAAGAGGTGAACATACGGAGGATCTGATTCACGACTTCTGCTGTACGTTATGATCTTGTCAACGACGGGGATGCAGAGTTAGTGGATGATAAAATACCTCGAGGAAGGTACTGTAGCTATATTTTATTGGTCCAGACGAGTGGATATAATTTGTAGCGCGGGATATCGCTAAGTTGATTATTACCGTATAACGCAGCAGAGTGTAGCGTAGCGTTCCCCTAGGGGCCAAGTCTCGCTGTCTCCACATAATTTAAGCGCTAGTACAATTGGAAGCTCATTACCCACATTGCGGCCACTTAGCTCGTGATATCAGGCGCACGGTGACATTCAAATTAAGAGACAATATCCGACTAGAATGTTAACAGAAAATGTCTCTCTTGTTCTCCACACGGGAGACCAAGTAGCATCATCTCCATCGTCATCCAGAAGTCGTATTTTTATTCTAGTCGTTCGTAACACTGACTTTTTCTTGTCAGTCATATTTAAATCATCAATATTTGATACGTGTAGCCTTCATCATATATTAATAATGATAATAATAATACTAATAATATCGTATGGCCTGCCGGGTGCAAGCTTTGTTAAATGACGCCCATACGACAACTTCCATGTCGAATTTTATCGCTCCTTGAAGCGCTATGAAAGTCAAGGAGGTTAGATGTTAGATATCTAAGCTCCTTGACTTTCATAGCGCTTTCTAGTAGGGAAATGAGGAACTTGGTGTAGGCGGCAAATTCCGAGATAAATTTGGCATTATGAACTCGGCCTACTGAATTCAAATGGGTTCTTTAACATGCCAACATCGTATGACATGCGTATCGTGATTTTGATCGCCTTTCAAAAATCACTTACCATGGCCAGGAGCGAACCTGTAAGCTTGGGGGGTTGGTAGACCGACACGATAACCATTCACCCACCGTGGCAAGATATTAATAATGATAATAATAGGCTAATAAAGGATAATACAGTTTTTTGGACACTTGGTGAGAAAATAGATAAATAGTCTAATAATAGATGGAACCACGAACCTACTACGGTGTCGTAGCAGGCGGAGAGGTGATTCTCCGACGTGGCGCGTCCCGGGTGGCGGATAGGGGTCCTCACCGGCTTGCCGCCGGACTTTAGCAAAATAAAGTAGCTCTCGCGGACCAAACACACAACAACCTCTACGGTTAACAACCGCAGTTGTAACTCGGAGCTTGCTTCATACAAGGTTGACTACCTTTGAAAGTCAAACATGGAAGGAAATCTTTTAAGGAATAATCCACCTAGACTGCATTCGGATACGGTGGGCAGTCACCTGAAAAATACCCTAGATGAGTCGGAGCATCTAAAAATACCCCCGACAGATAGAAAACCCAAATTTAGACTGAGGATAGGACAGATAAACTATATAGCAACACACAATATAAATTCCATCATACAGCCAGGAAAACTCAAAATTTTGACAGACGAAATGGATCGCAAAGGTTTTCTAATAACCGGGCTTCAAGAAATGAGAAACACCGATCAGGAACCAATAGAATCACAAGGGTATAGAGTTTATAAGGGAATACCAGGAAAAAGAGTAATGAAGCAATGTCAACAATTCGGAACAGGATTTGTAGTCAATCTCAAAATAATTGAATCCATCATAGAATTTAAAGCATTATCCCCTAGGCTCTCGACACTAACTCTAAAAGCTGCAAATGGAACATATACCAGTCTAAATGCCCATGCCCCAACTAATGATAAAAATAGTAAGAAAGAACACAAAGATGATGTGGAGGAATTTTGGGAGCTTTTAGATCAGACAGCAACAAACATAAATAAAAGTCACACCAACATTTTAATTGGAGACTTTAATGCCCAGTTAGGAAAGGAAAAAAGATATAGAGACATAATAGGAAAATGGCCAGCACAGAGAAGAACAAACAGGAATGGAATAAGACTGGTGGAATTTTGCAGGAACCATGATATGACCTCCAAATCAACTTACTTCAAGAGAAGACCAAATAAACTCAAAACTTGGAAACATACAGATTGGAAAAAAGGTGAATGGCAACTAGATCATGTTTGTATGGATAAGAACTATCACAGGGAGATCTACAATGTGAAAGTTCTGAGAGGAACAGATACTGGATCGGATCATTACATGATAAAGATTAAAATTAAATTTACCCCGTTGACAAAGAAAAAACTCACCTAAAAAGAAGAGAACATACGACCCTCATAAACTAATAAATAGCAAGGGATACAAAGAACGAACTAGATATATTAAAATAACAGATGATCTAGAGGAAAGAGTTCCCGAATTGAAACAAATAGCTGAAAAAGTAGCCCCAATAAATCCAAGGAAGAAACACCAATGGTGGAACGAAGAGTGTGATAATACAGTGGAAGATAGACATCAAGCCTAGTTACGGTATCAGAGTCAAAAAACAGATGAATCACACTTGGATCTCATAAAACAAAGGAAGATAACTAAAAAAATAATACGAGGGGCTAAATGGCTATACCAAAAGGATATACATCTGATGATCGAAACAAATAGCGCGAAAACAAACTCAAGAGATTACTACAAAATTTTTAGCAAACAACTACAAAGATATGAACCTCCAACATTAATGTTAAAAGACAACAAGATGTTCAGTAAAGAACATATAGCCTACTTTCTCCTAAATGCATGGGTATTGTTATAACTCTTTGTCCTTTTCAAGGAGTATAATTGAATGTTGGTTGTAGTAGCTTGTTGAAATACAACGTGCTATAGGGATATTAAACATGAATATGAGGTGCCCTTTGCTAGTGCTACCTCTGTAAAAAAATTCATTCAATTCGGTTTCACCGTGTTTGAATTGATCTGGGGAATGGATTTGCACACATACATGGCCGCTATTTGCAAACTATTGGGCTGATGACCTTGTAGTCAGTCATAAGATGCTTTCCACAAAAAGGCATGTTGTTGCAAAATCCGGTAGAGATCAAATTATTAGGATGGTCGAAATTTGATTTAAGCTTTTAACATTTGGGTGGCCGTCATTCCGTTTCCGTCAAGATGGCGGCGATATAAAACATGACACTGAGGTGCCTTTTGCTAGTGCTACCTCTGTACCAAATTTCGTTCAATTCGGTTTCACCGTGTTTGAATTGATAGGGGGAATCGATTTGCACATATACTTGGCCACCATCTGCAAACTATTGGGCTGATGATCTAGCAGTTTGGTCAGAATATGCTTCCCACATAAAGATTTGTTGTTGCAAAATTTGGTAGAGACTAGATTATTAGGTTGGTCGCAATTACATTTTAGCCTTTAACATTTGGGTGACCGCGATTACGTTTCCGTCAAGATGGCAGTGATATAAAACATGACACTGAGGTGGCCTTTTCTAGTGCTACCTCTGTACCAAATTTCGTTCCATTCGGTTTCACCGTGTTCGAATTAATAGGGGGAATCGATTTTCACACAAAGATGGCCACCATCCGCAAAATATTAGGCTAATGACCTATTAGTTTGGTCAAAGGATGCTCCCTGCATAATGGTATGTTGATGCAAAAAATGGTAGAGATCGGATGATTAGGTTAAACGTAATTTGATTTAAGCTTTGAATATTTGTGTGGCCGCCATTACGTTTCCGTTAAGATGGCGGCGATATAAAACATGACACTGAGGTGCCTTTTGCTAGTGCTTCCTCTGTACCAAATTTCATTCCATTCGGTTTCACCGTGTTCGAATTAATAGGGGTAATCGATTTTGACACAAAGATGGCCGCCATCCGCAAACTATTAGGCTAATGACCTATTAGATTTGTCAAAGGATGCTTCCTCCATAAAGGTATGTTGTTGCAAAATTTGGTAGAGATCGGATGATTAGGTTAGTCGTAATTTGATTTAAGCTTTGAACATTTGTTTGGCCGCCATTACGTTTCCGTCAAGATGGCGGCGATATAAAACATGACACTGGGGTGCCCTTTGCTAGTGCTACCTCTGTACCAAATTTCATTCCATTCGGTTTCACCGTGTTCGAATTAATAGGGGTAATCGATTTTTACACAAAAATAGCCGCCATCCACAAACTATTAGGCTAATGACCTATTAGATTTGTCAAAGGATGCTGCCCCCATAAAGGTATGTTGTTGCAAAATTTGGTAGATATCGGATGATTAGGTTAGTCGTAATTTGATTTAAGCTTTGAACATTTGTGTGGCCGCCATTACGTTTCCGTCAATATGGCGGCGATATAAAACATGACACTGAGGTGTCCTTTGCTAGTGCTACTTTTGTACCAAATTTCGATCAATTTGCGCTCACCGTGTTCGAATTGATAGGGGGGGGGACAGACATTCAGAGTACACACACTCACACTCACACACACACACACACACACACACACACATACACACACACAGACAGACACACTTTTTTTCGCCCTGTAGTGATCTCATAAGTCTACTTTCATTTTTTGCAAAAATCGAAAGTAGGCTAAAAATGGCAAGTTAGCTCATAGTAATAAAAGAAATACAGAAATTTTAGCAGAAACATTCAACAAGTTGCTAAATTGCGAAGATCCACCAGAACTGCTTCAAATAAATACAGACACCACTATTAAAACACCATCAGAAAACATAAATCCACCCAAATCCTAGAAGTCTACAAAGCGCTGAGAGAGCTCAAAAACTACAAAGCGAGTGGAGAAGATCAAACATTTGCAGAATTGTGGAAATATGCAGCAGAACCAGTCAAGATTTCAATACACCAATAGTGAACATTTGGATCAAAGAAGAACTGCCAGACCATTGGACTACTGCTATAATACATCCATTACACAAGAAAGGAGAAAAATCAAATCCTGACAACTATCGAGGAATTTCCCTTTTGGATATCACATATAAAATCATGTCACGAATTCTATATAATCGTTGTAAAGATCAATTAGAACTGGAAATAGGGGAATATCAAGGTGGATTTCGGCCATGGCGAAGCTGCCCTGAACAGATAATCACCTTAAAATTAGTAATGGACTACTACAAACGTAGACAAAAACAGCAAGTCATAACCTTCGTAGACTTCAAAAAAGCTTATGATTGTATACATAGATCTTCATTGCTGAAAATACTTAGGAATTTCGG
Organism: Meconema thalassinum; assembly: GCA_946902985.2. Taxonomy (NCBI): domain Eukaryota; kingdom Metazoa; phylum Arthropoda; class Insecta; order Orthoptera; family Tettigoniidae; genus Meconema; species Meconema thalassinum. The sequence continues at coordinate 202,324,314 of OX336395.1, forward strand.
ACTTCATCCCAAATTAATAACAATTATAAAACTAACTCTAACAAACACCAAATCTAAAGTAAAATTCAGAGGAGAAATATCTGAACCGTTTACGATTAAAACAGGATTAAGACATGGAGATGGTTTATCGCCTCTACTTTTCAATTGTGCTTTGGAATATGTAATGAGGGAATGGTTGAGGGAAAATCCTAGGAACATAAGAATTGGAACCAAGAAAGATCAAATAGACTTAAATTGCTTGGGATTCGCAGATGACTTAGCGTTACTGGCTAATAATATTCAAGAAGCCAGAAATCAAATAATAAGCCTCGAAAGTATAGCACAAAAAATTGGACTTCAGATATCATTTGAAAAGACAGAGATAATGTTAGCAAATCCACTTGTAATCAATCACATAACAGTAAAAAACAAGGAAGTTAAAACAGTGAAGCAATTTAAATACTTAGGAGAAATTATAACTTACAACTTGGATGAAAAACCTGCATGGCAAGAAAGAACTAATAAAATGATAAAAGCCCAAAAATTAACATGGTCTACATATAAAAGAAAATGTCTATCAATCGCAACAAAATTAAAACATTACAAGACGGTGGTTCAACCAGAGTTGACCTATGGAAGTGAAACTCTTTAAAGTTACTCAGAAAAACAGAATCGACAAAATTTTAAAAGTAGAAAGAAGAATAGCTAGAACATGCATAAATAAAAAATATCAGAGAGATGGACAGTGGCGGATAGTACCAAATGAAGTGGTATACAGAGAACTGGAGCCCATCACTGATACTATTCGGAAGAAACGGCTTTCTTTCTTTGGTCACATCATGAGGACACCAGAAACCAGGTTATCTAGAAAAATTGTAGTGAAACTTTGGAATATGAAACAACAAGTAGGATGGATTATGGAAATTAGAGAAGATATGAAAAGAATTGGAAATAACCTTGGATGACTTGCAAAACAACAAAATTAAAAAAAACTGAGAGATATAAAAATAAGATTTCAGGCTAAAATAGACAAACGTAATACAGTAAAAAGGGTATTTACAGATGAGGAACGCCTGAGAAGATCAGAGCGAATGAAGAGCTACTGGGCGACTCGGAAAGGAAACTTACTGAAGAAGAGGACCAAGAAATGATTGACTGAAGTGGTCCAATGAGGCCGTAAAAGCAGAAGAAGAAGAAGACGAATAGATGGAAAACCTATAAAGACTAAGTTCGGCAAAATGTATCAAGTAAATAAACTCAAGAATAAAGAGAAGTAATTTCGCCATCAGGATTGAGTCGTGAGGCAAACAAGGAGAGAATTTCAATAAATTATAGAATGGCTATAGAACCACCCGGAACAGATATAACAAAAAATCAATATCGAAGAACGCTAAATGAAGACATTGCACCACAATAATCAAACGTCAATTCAGAATTCATTATCCGAGGAGATTCATAAACGGATTATGAATGGAAACGGGGCTTACTATGCTAACACTAAGGTCTTGAAATCAAAACTTCTAACTAGGAACTTGAAATCTCAACTCTACGAGACCCTTATTAGACCAGTGGTGATCTACGGATTTGAGACGTAGCCTATGTCATCAAATGATGGGAATGATCTTAAAATTTTTGAACGGAAAGGATATATGGCCCGGTAAAAGTGGATGAAGGATGGCGAATCAGGAAAAACAAAGAAATTGAAGAGATAATCAAAGATGAATATATAGTGATATTTATTAAGTCCCGACGTCTGGATTAGCTGGGTCATGTAGAGAGGATGAATGAGAGAAAGCACACCAAGGAAGATATTACATGGAACTATGGAAGGGAAGAGGAGACGTGGACGACCGCGCTAAAGATGGCTACACGACTTAGAAGAAGACCGTAGAACTATGATGATGATGATGATAATTGTTGTTTTAAGGGGACTAACATCTAGGTTATCGGCCCCTGATGGTTTGGGTGATCGTGAAGCTGAAAATGAAATGCAAACTTAAAACTAACTACTAACCTACATACTAGAAGAAGAAATGGAAAACTAAAGGAGAATATGGCAAATAAAGGACAGGAGGAAAAGAGATGCCCTCAACCCTCCAAGAATGCGGATTGAGGGACTTGGAAGGAAGGAGAGCCATGAAAGGCAGATAGGAACGGGGAAAGAGTAGTGTCCTCCCCAAAGGTAAGGGGCAAAAGGAGAAAACGGACCCAGCTCAGGAATCCCTCGGGGTCGCCAACTCCCGAACTCACCAGCCGTGAGCCCCTGAGGGTGTAGCATTATCTAGGGTGCACGAAAAGTGGTGGGACTACATACACCCGGCCTCCTTGAGGGCCTTGAGCAGAAGGCAGGAGATAACAAGAAAAGAAAAAGAAGGCTGACCCCTCTCAGAAGGAGGGAATCAGAAAAGAAGAGACAAGGGCCAATTAAGGCGGGAAAGAAGAGACTCCCTAGGCCTCGTATACCCTAATACCGTCGGAAGAGAACAAGAGTTGACCAAGTGAGGTCGACAGGAAAGAAGACAGAGAGGAGCCCGCCGTAGAACTATGAGGATTAGAAGATGGTGGGAGAAAACTCATAGAAGGGACGAATGGCGAGGAATCGTGAGAAGAGGCCAAAGCCTACCCCAGGCTGTAGCGCCGAGGAAGAAAATAAAAGTAACTAATCAAACCTCAAATGCCTCGAAACCCTTCATCATTGGAGGCAGATCTCTTATTAGAGACGTAGAGAAACAAGAAGGGAAAACACTGAGGACAATCCTTGGTCCAGTCTGCTCAGAAGGAATCTGGAAGAAACGGAAGTCTCAGGAGCTTTAATAGCATTGTGAAAAGATCACTGACACCTTCAGGAAAAGCCGATTGAAGTTCTACGGCCATATTCTCGGAATGAACAATGACAGGCTCACCAAAAGGATTCTCAACCGTGTTCTCTCAATGAAAGTCCAGAACAAACGGCCTTTGTGAAATAGAAAAAGACCTTCAATAAATAGGCATTACGGACGAAATTATAAAAGATTGACTCCTGTTCTGAACATTAATCGACAACTATCATTTCTCTGATAAAATAACTACCAGGACAAAGATATCATGGAATGAAGAACGGAGGTCAATTTTCAGTGCCCAGATGACGAGATTTTGGGAAAAGAAAAACAACATTAGCTAAATAAGTTGTATCGCGCTCCACAGATGGGCAAAAAGATGTAAAATAATAATAATAATAATAATAATAATAATAATAATAATAATAATAATAATAATAATAATAATAATAATAATAATAATAATAATAAAGTGTTTGTCTACAGACCATAAAATACAACACTACAAGACCGTAGTCAAGCCGGAATGCCTGTATGTCTCGTACTGAACTACAAATTGGATAAATTAGAAGTAGTAGAAAGAAGAATTTTACGCAAAATACTGGGTCCTTTAAAAACTGCAGAATTATGGTAATTAAGAAGTAATGATGACATATATCGAAAAACAGGAAACATATCAGAAACAATGCGAAAGAGGAGATTGCTATTTTTTGGACATTTGCACAGGATGGATGACAGTAGGTTAACCAAGCAGATCTTCATAATCCTGGGGAACAAGTAGTCAACAACAACCTGGGTACAAGAAGTCAAAAAGGATTTGGAAAGAAACAATATCAGAGAAGAAGATACACCAAAGAGAGATATTTTTAGGCAAAACGTGCTATGGATAGAAGGATTCCAAGGGAGGAAGGGAAAGAAAACCGGCTCAAAATGGTCCGAGGAAAGGAAGAGGAAAATTATGAAGGAATATTGGAGGAAGAAGGCAAGAATTGAAGAAAATGTGGAAAGAATATTTTGAAGAACTTCTGAACCCAAATGGAAACCACGGCGAGGAGGAAGAAATCGGGGAAGAGGAAGATGGACTGCAAACAGAAAAGGACTTAACATGGAAAGAAGTGGAAGATGCAGTGAGGAAGATGAAAGGAGTGAAGGCACCGGGTGTGGATGAGTTGAGTGTGGAGATGGTGAGAGCATCAGGAGAGGTGGGGATACAATGGTTGTACCGAGTGATGAAGACAGCATGGAAGGAAAGGAAGACACCAGAGGACTGGAAAAAGGGAATAATTGTCCCGATCATCAAGAAAGGTAGTAGAACAGAATGCAGAAACTATCGGGGAATAACACTGATAAGTCATTGTGCAAAGATGTTTGAGAAAGTTTTGGAAAGGAGAATTAGGACAAGGATAGAAGGAGGGATGAGGGAAGAACAACATGGCTTCAGAGCAGGAAAGTCCACAGTGGATTTGATTTTTGCTATAAGGTAGTGACAAGAACAGCACTATGAGTATGGAACAGATCTACTGATGGCCTTCCTGGACATTGAGAAAGCATATGACAGTGTATGCAGAAACAAAGTATGGAAGTCCCTGGAGGATAGAGGAGTAGAAAAATGGATTATAAGGAGGATAAAGGAGATGTACAAGGGAAGCGTGAGCTGTGTGAAAGTGGGAGGAGAGAGATCGGACTGGTTGGAACAGAGAAACGGCATGAAGCAAGGAAGTGCACTGTCACCGTTACTTTTCATTGTGGTGATGGATGACATAATGACCCGAGTGGCACAAGTAATTGGGGAAGGAAAGGACGTGTGGGACAATTGGTGGGGAACAGCTGAAGAAAGTGGAGAGTTTCAAGTAGGCTATCTGGGATACACGAGACGAAGTGGGAAGGAAAGAGACCGAGATGAAGACCGAGAGACAGGTGGCTGAAGGGGGTGGAAGAAAGCGTGAAGAAGAGAGGAGAAGACTGGACAAGGGTGGAGGCTGAGAGACGAAGGGAAGACATAAGACGTTGGAGAGGCTTGTGTTCCAAACAGACCCGGCCAGTGGCTGGAGACTTGCAAGATGATGATGATGATGATTGGAGGAAGAAGAAGAAACAGCAAAGGACAAAGCATTGAAATTGTCTCGTGGTCTCTAGATGGCCGAAACGAAAATAATAATAATAATAATAATTCAAAGGAAAATGCTCCGAAAAATCCTAGGCCCAAATATCAAGGATGGAGAGAGGAGACTCAAACCTAAAAAAGAACTATACCTGAAGACAGAAGGAGTCGTAGCCCAAATGAGAAAAAGGAGAATACAGTTTTATAGACACTTGTTGAGGATGAACAGTGCCAGATTGTCGAAGAGGATTTTTGAATTCTTCAGGAAGAGGAAGACGGAGCCGAAATGATTTCGGGAAGTGAGAATGGACTTGGATCGGATGGGGGTGAAAGAAGACGATATAATGGACAGAGAGCGATTTAGACGGCTGGTTAAGGAGTTTACAGGTTTCCAGGAGACAGGGGAGTTGTCAGTGAGGAAAGGAAGATTTTACACGGGGGAACAGAAGAAGGAAGTGGGAGAGAGGATGAAGAGATATTGGCAGAGAGTGAAGACAAAACATAATGTAAAAGCTGTCAAACTTGGTCCACAGTTGGCCGTAACGAATAAATAATAATAATAATAATGATAATAATAATAATAACTCAACATATCAAGAGTTTCCCATTTTAAATACCTAGGAAAAATCATCCAACCTTCAGGCTTAAACATAATAGCAAATCAAAAACGAGTGAGAAAATTACCGAGGGCGTATAGACTTACTTGGAATCATTACAAAAAAAGTCGATCTCAGTTAATGCAAAACTAAGACACTACAAAACACTAGTTCTTCCTGAGCAATTTATGCCGCAGAAACAACATAAATCAATATCACTCAAAATTAAAGAAATAGAGAAACAAGAACGTAAAATCCTCCGAGTTAGTCAAGGATGCTGCACCATTAGACGCTTTGAGACAAAACAGTCTCAAATTGAAAATAAATTAAATAATACAGATTATTATCAGATAAGTAAGCCTCCGTGGCTCAGGCGGCAGCACGCCGGCCTCTCACCGCTGGGTCCGTGGTTCAAATCCCGGTCACTCCATGTGAGATCTGTGCTGGACAAAACGGAGGCAGACAGGTTTTTCTCCGGGTACTCCGGTTTTCCCTGTCACAATTTCATTCCAGCAACACTCTCCACTATCATTTCATTTCATCTGTCATTCATTTAATCATTGCCCCAGAGGAGTGCGTCAGGCCTCGGCAGCCGGCACGTTCATATCCTCGCCGCTAGATAGGGGCTTCATTCATTCCATTCCTGACCCGGTCGGAGACTGGAAGCAGGCTGTGGATTTTCATTTTCATTATCAGATAAATTGTACGCACACACAAGTATACGGGAATGTAAGCTCTTAAGAATGATTAGAGGCCAGGTACATACAGAATATGCCCTGCTAATCAGGGCAGTGGCTGCGGAGCTTTACTGTAGTAAACAAACCTCAATAATGTTCTGAGAGAGCTAGCAAAGCAATACAGTATTTTAATTTCGTGGTTCAAAGGAACTGTAATTACGGGATATTCAGGTTAAAGCAATATCATTCTTAATCAAAACTGGAAGAATCACCAGCAGTGAATAATGAAGTACCGGCAGTTAATTTAACCCAAGCTGCAGACAGATAGAAAGAGGAAGAGAGAGATAGAGAGAGAAAGAAGAGAAAAGAGAGAGAAAGAGATATATAAGAGAAAAATAGAAAGAGAGATAAAGAGAGATAGGTGAGAAAAAGAGAGAGATAGAGAAAGAGAAAAATAGGGAGATAGAATGATAGAGAGCAAGCTTGAAAGAGAAAAAGAGAGTGAGAGATAGAAAGAGAGAGAAAGAGAAAAAATAATAGAAAGAGAGAGAAACATAGCGAGATGAGAAAGAGAGAGAGGAGAAACGTGTGGTAACGAAATTGATAAAATGGCTTGTTGAGCGGTTATGCGGTTGTTGATTGAAAAGAGAGGGACGGAGAAAGAGAAATAAAGATGGACAGAGAGAGCGAGAAAGAGAAAATAGAGAGAAAGAGAGATGAGAGAAAAATAGAAAGCGAGGATAGAAAGAGAGAGGGAGAGAGGTAGAGAAAGAGAGAAAGAGAAAAAGAGGGAGATAGAAAGAGAGAGAGAGAAGAGAGAAAAGGAAGAGAAAGCGGGATAGAGAGAGAGAGACGATGATAATAGTTGTTTTAAGGGGCCTAACATCTAGGTTATCGACTCCAATGTTAAATAATAATACTGTTATTTGTTTTACGTTCCCCTTAGCATCTGTGGCTTTTAGAGAGGCCGCGGTGCCGAAACTTTGCCCCGAAGGGCATCTTTAACGTGCCAGTAAATCTAGTGACACGGCTACCTCTCTTTTGCGCACCCTCAAATGCCAGCTGACAGTGCCAGGATTCGATCCTGCAATCTTGGGCACAGTAAGTAAGAACATTACTGCTGAGCCACGCATGAGGCCAAAAACTATTGTTTGAATGTAACCTTGGGTACGGTATTTCATTCTTACATAATCTGAAAACTTTTCCAGAGATAACTGCTTTTATAAATGCTGCTCGACGAATAAGTAAGTAAATAGGAAGCGGCCGTCACCTTAAGTTAGGTACAATCCAGGCATTTGCCTGGAGTAGAAGTATGCGAAACCATGGAAATCAACTTCCTGGATTGCTGAGGTAGGAATTGAACTCACCTCTTGTCAGTTTTGCCTCATGAGCCTGAGTGCACCCCGTTCCAGACCTCAAATCAGAATTAAATTTGTTGCCAGAGCTGGAAATCGAACCCGGGCCTCCGTGGTGGCAGCGAGGTGGACACTGATTTATAACTACCATACTGTACATACTAGAAGAGTAAAGTTGTTGGTTCATTTGAGAGACATGGACATAGTGTCCATTTACCCCCGTGTACTTGTATGAGTGTACGAGTTGTCTGCTGTTGTTATTGCTTGAGTCTTCAGTCTTTTGACTGGTTTGATGCAGCACTCCAAGTCTTCCTGTTCCGAGCTAATCCTTTCATCCCTACATAGCTACCACACCCTACATACGAGGCAATCTGATGAACAAATTGCAACCTTTGTCTACCCCTACAGTTATTGTCCTCAACCCTTCCTTTCATAACTAAGTTTGCTATTCCTGGTTGTTTTAGTATGTATCCAGAAACCTATCTCTTCTCTTCATTAGCAGTCGCCAGAAATCTCTTTTCTCCCACCCGTCTTATTACCTCTTCATTTGTTACCCTATCTGCCCATCTGATCTTCATCATTCTCCTGTAACACCACATTTCAAATGCTTATATTCACCTTTCTTCTGCTCTGCCAAGGCAGGAGATATCATTATGAGAAAACAAGAGGTCTGACCCCTCAAAAAATGAGGGTGCCAGGAAAGATGACAGAGAGGAACCTGGCACAAGTAAGTGGGAACAACACCAGACTCAGCCGGGGTCCCGTGGTCGCTAACCTACGTCCAAGTATTTGTGTGCCCCTGGGGGAAGTTTTAGTGAGATCGGGAAATTCACAGTAGCAATGTTCTTTTTGTTACGCACGGCTGTAGAAAAGGTACGACAGTGAACCTGGAAACAATACCAGACTCAGCTGGGGTCCCGTGGTCGCCAGCTAACGTCCACCTAGTTGTGACACCCTGGGGGAAATTTTATTGAGTTCGAGAGATTCTCTTTACCAATGTTCCATTGTACTGTACGTTACGCACGGCTGTAGAGAAAGGTACGCAGTGAACCTTGAAACAATACCAGACTCAGTTTGGGTCCCGTGGTCGCCAGCCAACGTCCACCTAGTTGTGACTCCCTGAGGGAAATTTTAGTGAGTTCGAGAGATTCTCATTGCTAATGTTCCATTGTACGTTGTGGATGGCTGTAGAGAAAGTTACGGCAGTGAACCTTGAAACCATACCAGACTCAGTTTGGGTCCCGTGGTCGCCAATCCACGTCCAGCTATGTGTGTGCTCCTGAGGCAAGTTTTAGAGAGATCCACTTGCAAGTCCCGCACGGCTATACAGAAAGGTCCAGCAGAGAACCACGCCAAGTACAGTACTTACCGGCTGCCCTCGACTAAGTAATTGAATTAACCAGTGTTTTGATTGGAGTGATCTCATATTTCAGCAGCTCTTACCAAAGAGTAAATACACTCTTACAATTTTCCAGTGGTCTGATAACTTGAGTTCCATACTAATTGATGTTTCTGTTTACCTTCCGAGTAGAGTCGCTGATATTTACCACCAATCGTAGTCGCTGAGAGCAAGGTCAACACACTCCGTCAATACTCATTCCAGAGCGGGCTAACGCGATGGGAGATTTACCGTACCTAGCAAACATTTTATAATTTTAAATGATCTTGCCGAATTCGTCGTTACGCTGAGGTCTGGCGTTACGTTACGGTGACGGGACGAAATGCACCCAGATGCACTGAGGTGTGTGACGTCATAGTACCGCTTGGTGCATGCGTACCCCCACAATCTCTACTTCGTTAGTATAAGACAAAAATCCCCGATTCTTGGATGTCACGGGTAATCTCGAGAACCACTGGATGGATTTTGATGCGGTTTTCACCATTTTGTAAAGGATATCTCGAGGAAAGATTCTGTAGAAAATAATTTATGTATGATCAAAGGAAGCCAAGCAGTAACGATTTCAGTGAAAGAGTCGAAAACAAACTTGGCGTCCGTGCGCTTCTTAAGCTTACGCTGGGCAAACCATTAAAAATATCAATATACTATGAGCGTAAGAATTGGTCAGCATGAAAAGTTCTACAAGAAAGTCCGCGAAAGCATATCTCTTTCTTCAATACATCGCTCACTATAAGTGTTTTTAGACTGGATGGAAGGGGCAAGTCCCCGCGCGCTCTGGTGAGCGTGACGGCATCCCGCGCGCTAGACCTTGCTTTGCCTTTGGTTTGCACTTGCCGTTCACGAGTAATTTGAAACAAGATAAGCAAGATAAGTATTCATTCGAATCCTCCAGCCTTTCTAGCATTTTTCAGCATTTGTAGCATTTGTGACTGACTGTCACTTTTTTTAAAACTCTGTTCTCCCCTAAGTTCCTGGTTTCGATTGCAGGCTCTGCCAAGTAATTTAATTCTGGTCTGAGGGATGGAACGGGGTAAACTCAGCCTCGTGAGGCAAACCTGAGAAGAGGCGGGTTCGATTCCCACCTCAGCCAACCTACCGGGATGGTTTGTAACGTAAGGTCATGCCCACCTCGTTTCCAATCATCATCTGATTTACAAAGAGACACACACTGCAACAGACAACACAATAACACAGGTTATCATACAAATAATATAAACACATACCTAACTACACGGGGCTAAATGACCACGATGACCCAGGCCCTCAAATGAAACAACAACAACAACATAATTTTTAGGTTGGTCCTTTGTTTTCGTTGTGGTTTTCACGTCATCATTTTCATTCTCAGCCGCAGCATTAGGGGCTGATAACCTAGATGTTAGGCCCCTCAAAACAACTATTATCATCATCTAAATCATATGCACGTGACAATCACACTCAGGATGGCCACTGTCAGGGCACTAAATAAATAAATAAATAAATAAATAAATAAATAAATAAATGAATAAGGGAAGGAAGGACGGAAGCTCGAAAAAATAAAGAAGAACAGAAGAAAAGAAGGAAATAAATAAATTAATAAAGAAGGAAAGAAGAGAATTAAAGAAAGAGAAAAAATATACAAAACAAAACAAAAAATAAAGAAATTAAGAAAGAAAGAAAGAAAGAAAGAAAGAAAAAAGAAAGATAAAAGAAAGAAGGAATTAAGGACCAAAAGAGGAAAGAAGGAAATAAAAAAAGAAGGAAATAAATAAATAAATAAATAAATAAAAAAGGAATGAAGGAAGAAAAGGAAACAAGGGAAGTAAAGAAAGAGAAAAAATATACAAACAAAACACAAAACAAATAAATAAAGGAAGAAAGAAAGAGAGAAAGAAAAAAAGAAGGTCGTAAATAAATAAAGAAAAAAGAAGGAAGGAATGAAAGAAGAAAAGACGGAAACAAGGAAAGAAAGGAAGTAAAGAAAGAGTAAAAAGAAAAACCAAGACAAAGACAAAAACAAAAAACAAAAAACAAAAAACAAATAATAAAAAACAAAAAACAAAAGAATATAAATCAAGAAAGAATGAAAGAAAGAAGAAAGAGAGAAAGAAAGAAAGGATGGAAATGTAATACATATATATAGACAAATAAAGGAAGGAAGAAAGAAAGAAAGAAAGAAAGAAAGAAAGAAAGAATGAAGGAAGGAAAGAAGGAAATAAATAAACAAATAAATAATGAAAGGAGGAAAGCAAAGAAAGAAAGAAAGAGAAAGAGAATTGAATGAATAAATAAATAATTGCGATGTGATTTGCTGCAGCTCCACATTGCAGTCGTAGTGAGCGATTTAACACGCACGGCTGCACCGTGGCCTGAATAAACAAGTAGCCAAGGAAGAGCACATACTGTACACATCTATCACATAAGGTGTCTGCCCATATCTTCGTAAATGAAGCGAGCTTCCACACACGACTGTAACAGAGCGTTTCTCGCTGTATCTGTCTACGTGGACTGTGTTTATAGCTGCCTGTCCCCAACAACAGAAATATCATCCCCCATATAATATTTCCAGCCATATGTTTTCTCTTCAAGTAATAGAATAAACGACACGGGGCAGACCAAACACCTACGTTCGTGTGGTGATTTATACGTACTGTAAGTGCTTGTGTAATAGGATGAAAGAGAAGTGATATATTTTTGTTGAATGCTCTTAAGAGCTGGAGAAGTCGTGGTCATTATCCACATCCACACTAATATACACTGAAGAAAAAGGAAATTGCAACACCATGAAGGCATTGGTCGTTTGTGTTGATTTTCAAGATATGGAACGATGCTATGTAGGCCTAGGTATGTAAACGATCAAAGTTTCAGACTCATTGGATTGTTGCTACAGGTCTCCCCAAGTGATTGGTCGCGGAGGAATCAACTCCAGTATACGGACTCGACTCTGGTGTAGCGTAGTTGACTTTCAGTCTGTGCAGTGAAGTGTTCCCCGTCAAACATGCCTCGACGACAGAGAAGAGCACGCTATCAACATCTGTCGCCGTTTGAGAGGGCTCGGATAATTGGGCTGTGTGAGGCTGGATTATCGCTAAGGACTGTCGCTGCAAGTGTTGGCCGACAGGCATCTACGGTACAACGTGTATGGCAGCAGTGGTCAAATTAAGGTACCCACACTCGTAGACCTGGCACAGGCCCAGTGCGACAGAGAACTGTGAGAGAGGATCGCCGAATCATTCGGATGGCCTGGATGGAACCCCATGAAACAGCAGTGCAAATTCGAGCAACTGTGGCACCCCACGTTACACAACATACAGTTGGTAATCGCCTGCGTGCAGCTGGCTTACGATCCCGTGTCCCTGCAGAAGGTGTTCCATTGACCCCACAACAGCGACGTGTAAGGCTGGCCTGGTGTCGAGAACGATCCACGTGGGTCGACGAATGGCATAGGGTCGTCTTTAGTGATGAATCGCGCTTCTGTCTTGCCCGCAGTGATCGCCGGAATCGTCTGCGCCGACGGCTCCATGCCTCGCCGAATTCATCAATTTATTGCAGCTCGTAGTGGGCACATCCTGTATTGATTGTTGTCCAAACTTGCGGTCAGAGGGACCTGAAAGTGTAATCATCGAATCACAACCGAACACTCGTCCTGCATGTTCAATTGCAGCAATGGAGCACCACTCCTTCGGGTGTTGCAATTTCCACTTTCTTCAGTGTCTAACAAGTAGTTCCGAGACGAACTAAAGAGCCTACTTTTCTTCAAATTATAGATGCCATATATCAACAGTTGGCAGACCTGGCGACTCTAAATATATTCTAGTTCCATATCTTAAGGTCCACAACGCACATGCAAAATTTGGTTGAGGTTCAATAGATAGTATGCACGTTACATGTATTCAAATATTGAATTAATCAGCATGCGTAAAATCAGGTTGGCGACACTGCCTTAATTTGGATGCTAAAACTTAAATTGAAATATTATGATCTATATATGTGCCAATTTTGAACGAACTTCACTTATTAGTAAGGAAGTTACATGTGATTCAACATTATACCTATTTGCACGCCTAGAATCATGTTGGCAGCACTGTCGTATATCGATTACTGAAAATTAACCTACATTTGAAGGTACTGCCTATGTATGCAAAGTTTAGAACTTTTGGCCTGCATACTTTCTGATATATTGAGATTAGGATAAAATTGTATAGAGTGCATTTTTCAACAGTTGTCAGCCCCGTTGATACTTAAAAATGCATATTCATATCTGCTCCGGTGTGCAAATCACATACCAAATTTGTTTGAAATCCAATAGATAGTTTGGAGGTTACATGCATTTAAAGATTGGACCTATCAGCAGGCATAGAATCATGTTGGCAACACTCTCATGTATGGGCTCCTGTAAATTATTCTGATATAATAGTAACTATATGTGTGTCAATTTTGGAACAATTCCCATGCATATCGTCCGAGATATCCAATAATAATAATAATGTTATTGGTTTTACGTCCCTTTTAACTACTCTGGCTTTTAGAGACGCCGGGGTGCCGGAATTTTACCCAGAAGGGGATCTTGAACGTGCCAGTAAAAATCTACTGACACGGCTCCCTCGCATTTGGGCACCCTCAAATGCCAGCTGACAGCGCCAGGATACGAACCGGCAACCTCTGAGATATCCAACATAGACCTCAATTTTCAATTGTGATTTTTTAGCAGTTGTTAGCATTTTCAAATATGGCCTTGCGATATTCATCGATAGCTCTTTACTCATAACAAATTTGGTTTCGATAGCTGCAGCCGTTTAGGAATTGATTAGGGGGGTGGGGGGCACAGACAGACAGAAGGACAGGCAGACAGACAGACGGACAGGCAGACAGACACACATTTGCCCGGATCGATCTCATAGGTCTACTTTTTCCTCAATTTTACAAAATGCGAGAAATAGGCTAAAAAGCAGTGGTTTCATTCTGTTAGACTTTAACACAAAATATACTCAACCTATTGACCCTTACCGTGTCGTTTACGATATATTCCTTGCCATAATTCCCACCGTAGCGGGTTGTGTACAGAATATTCCGCAGGCTGTCATAAGTTTACATTAATCACAGCAGAAAGGTACTATGTCCACCTTTACAGACGAAACTGGAACCGGAAATGAATACGTGAATCATTTCACTTTACTTTTTTTAGGATTGATGAGATATAAACTTGAGTTTTACAGTATCAGGTAATGTACGACGTAAACAGTGAAACATCGGGCTCGTACGTTATAAATATGACTACGATTTCAAAGTATTTGGACAAATCAAACAGTGATTTTGAAGACACTGTTAAAGAGATTGTGGGTTTATCATCAAGTGGCAATACAACCGATGTAAAAGAGAGCAATGGTGATGCAGATACAAGTGAAGTATTCCAAGATGTGCTTGCTTCCCGCTATAAAACTCAATGGTTTCCCCGAACTGATTCATAATTTCCACTGTTTTCCTTCTTTTAAAAGTTTTTCTAAACAATACCAAAAAGTAATAAAAATAGGCACGTCTTAAACATTTGAGGAATTTGTTTTCAAAACTGAATACCTCCACGATCATACATTTTACAGGAGAGAGGAAAAACATATATCTTCAGACTGGATTATCAAAATGGAATAATACAGTGAAACCTCTATTAAGAGACTAGTGACGGTTCCATGGAAAACTGGTCTTTTAGAGGGGTGGTCTCTTAATAGGGGTAGGCATTAAAATAATTTTATACTGCATTATTAATAAAGTACATTTGGAACACATACTTGATTATAATTTATCTGCATTGGTTCACATTTAGTACAAATTAATTACAATTAGTTATTTTCCGAGCTCTGTCATTTAAATAAGTCACGAATTTATCTCTGTTTCAGATTAGCACTTTTTAACAATTTCACTTTCTAGAATATCTCCGAGCGAGTTCGAAAGTCCATTAATTTGTTCTGGGTTCGAACAATCTTCTAGAAGAGCCCTTTTTTGTATTTTTTATACGTTACATAACACTTTTTCTTTTGACATTTTATGCTGATGCAGTTCTGTGCCAACAGAACCATTGTTTACATCATCTCCAATGGGAAGGCTGACGAGAAGTGGTCTTTTGAAAGAGGTCAGACTGACAAAATGCCTGGTCTTTGGTCGGGGAGAGGGGTGGTCCTTAAATAGAGGTAACAAATACATTGACCTTATGAGGTTTTAAATCGGTTCCAAGAAAAATCCGTCTTAAAGAGGGGTGGTCTTTTAATAGGGGTGGTCATTTAGAGAGGTTTCACTGTATATAGTTTGAATGATAGCTAGAAAGAGCAACATACTATTACCAAAGTGCACCAAATTATATACTGCTCAAAAAAATTAAAGCAACACTTTTTTCAAAGGCCACCAAATTTTGAAAAGTTGACCTACAAGCTCGAAATCTCAGTATGACGTTTGACCTGACGCCTACCAAGCATATGCTTCAGCACAACTCCCCAACTTGAGTAGTTTCGGGGTAGCACCCCGAAAACCAGCCCATTTTAGAAAACCGCAAATTGAAGTTTGCGAAAAACGCTGCAGGACTTGTCGCAGGTTGCCAAAGCAGTCGAAAATGAATGAGTCTTGCTCTTAAAGGTTCCACAAACACGTTGAAATCGTTACATTTGACGTTTGGGCATTTTCAACCCCCTTCATCATCCCCTAAACATGGACTACCATTGGGGGCGTCTGAGAAGGTACCTGGTGTGTTTAACCACCTGAAAACCTGTACACCGTCCTCAGTTGCTGATTGCAGTAAGTTCTTAAGGCCTCCGGCAACGTCCACACCCCCTAACACCCTCAACTGGCATGGGACCAAACCACCCCTTCTCGATTCACCCCTAAGGAAGGTTTTAATCGAGATGTTTATCAGTGCTGTGCTAATTGGGGGGGGGGGGGGTCTTCCCCTAACGTTTCAAAAAAGGAACTGTGCCTTTGTCACCACCTCTTCCCCTGTGATCACTTTTGTGATACTTTCAATGTTTAGCTTGGCCCATTTGTCGGTCAAATTTTATTTATTGTTACTGAGATCCCCGAATGGTAATTATTTATTTACAATTGTTACTTGCTTAAACCATATGCATAATCTTGTTATCAATCACTTATTCATAGATATTATAGTTCTCACCTCGAGTGTTTCAGTCTCGCTATCTCAGGCGTCCTCATTCTTGACATACCAGACATCTACTGGTTGATCCACTGTCTGCTGAGTAGTGTCGACTGACGTCACCCTGACTTTCGTTCGACCAATGGCAGGACTTTGTCTGGTCGGGCGATCTCCAAACTTCGAGAGAGTTCTAAGGTCCCTATTTAAGACGCCGCTTGCTGGCGTTATTCATCACTTCGGATCAACCGCCACTGCTGATCACTTCAACCCGCTGGTCACCGCTACCTCTCATGACACCATCGCTGATATCTACGCTAGCGAGCAGTTACGTCACAAGATCTGCACCATGACGTATTGCTCAAGATGGCAAGAATAATTGCCAGCCGCTGTACTCTTCAACTTCACCTTAGAGGGGATACTTGGAATCGTCCTTCGAAACATCTCTGGATCAGCTCTTGGAAACTATAAATGTCATTCCTGCGCAAGAAAAGAAAGTTGACATTTTATCGATGGTGCACATAACTCTAGGCCATGTACGCCTCCTTCCAAGAAAACAGTGAAGACTTTTAACTCAACATGTGCTAGCTGGAACTTTTTAAGGAGCTGGCTCTTCAACTCTCTTCAACTCTCTTCAAAGATAAGTTTAATTTTATAAAGAGCTTATATCATACCAGTTATTACACTCTTAATTATTTTTTATGGTTCTCTCTTTTTATAAACTGCATTTTTTATATATTAAGCTCAACTTTTCTCCAATCAAGCAAGCTTTTCATGGACCTTTCTATAATCTGGGTTCTGTAATCAGGCCCTCACACTTTGCTACATTTATAATTGTTAATTTCTGTAATAAGCACTTAAGTGCAATTTGTTTGTTCATTATAAATTTATTATTAGGAATAAAAATTGTTAATGCATTGCTCCCTATATTGGTTTTCTAGTCACGTATTTCATGTCCAATACCCCCGCACCGTTTCAGTCTAATTTTCTTGACCACAGTAGTTATTTTGGCCAGGCTTTCGCCTGATGCGTTTCGTTCTCCCGTATGGGGAAGTTTTAGGAAAGAATTTATACTTCTCCATTTTGTTGGAGCCGAAACCCGGGAAACATATCTGTTGCACCCTGGATCCCTATATAACTTTAATATTGCGAATTTTGCATTAACAATTTTTGTTCATTGTGTTTCAACACTAATTCACATTGTACGTTTCAGCTTAAGGCGCATGTGCGGCAGAGGAGAGAAACGTAAGCTAAGCCGGTTTCTTCCGCATCAGACTAAACCTTACTACATAGCAAGCTGTCATCCTCTGACTTCCAGTACTCGAAGTCACAATATTGACGTGAGTAACAAACAACTTGTAATATGCCTAACCTTGATGAAAAACTTAGCAACTCCAGAGCCTCTTGTAAGGGCAAGCTCACACGGTTTCGTACTTTCTTAACGGAACTCGAACCCCAAGAGCATAATCTTGACATAATTTCGCAGAGGCTTAAGAATTATGAACAAGCCTTTGAGAAATATGATGAGATACAATGCAGTATAGAAACTCAGCATCCGGACCAGCAAAGTGATAGGTTGGAGGTTGAAAAATTATACTATCAGGGATTTGCTGAAGCTAAACAGCTTATTAGGGCTTTAACTTTAAAAGAAAAACAAGAAGATCAAACTTCTGCAGCATCTTCTACATCTTCTTCACGCATTATATTACCCAAATTAGAAATACCCAAATTTACTGGTAAAGACATAGAATGGGAACCATTTTTTGAATTATTCAATTCTTTAGTACATGAGAATACTTCTATACCAGTAATACAAAAATTTCACTACTTGCGTCTGGCAGTTCAAGGCAACGCACTTAACCTGATTCAAGCACTTTCTTTGACCAGTGATAATTGTGAAGTTGCTCTGAATCTTCTAAAGGATAGATATGGGAACATTCGTTTATCTATTCAACGCCATATACAAAGCTTATTCGAGTTACCTAACGTGCAAGCAGATAACAGTTTATCACTTCGTAAGTTGATTGACACCGCAGAGTTACACGTCAGAGCATTGTCCAATTTAAACCAACCTGTAAATCACTGGGATTTATTTCTAGTTCACCTCATTTCTGCAAGATTGGATGCAAATACATTAAAAGCCTGGGAAACAGAACTTTCCCAGAATTTGCAATGCACTTATGAGGCGATTATTAACTTTTTGAAGGCCAGAAGCCAAGTCTTTTCCGCCATAGCTAATCAAAAAACTAGTAGTTCAGATTCAAAAGCCTTCTCAAAACATAAGGTTAGCAGTTCTAATCAAAGAATTTTAAGATCACAGGCTCTTCCTGTTGATGCTCGGTCACCTAACCAAATGCAAACGTGCGGTCTGTGTCAGCAATCGCATAATTTATACAATTGTGATGAATTTAAATCTTTATCAGTAGATGAAAGACGAAAGTTCATTACGAACAAAAAACATTGTTTCAACTGTTTGTCAGGAACGCATATGTTAAACAATTGCCGTTCACAACGTTTATGCTTTCATTGTAGGGCAAGACACCATTCACTTTTGCACAGGCATGAAAGACCACGGTTATCAGGACCAAGCAGTTCCAATACCAAGTCTAATTCTGAGACTTCTCAAAATAGTGCGCAGTCGTATGCTCAAAGTTCTACCTCGCTTGGCAAAGTCCAGGTTTTATTATCTACCGTGCAGGTTCTATTGAAAAATTCTCACGGAAAATGGGTATCTGTAAGGGGATTATTGGATAATGCCGCTACCAACAATTTTATTAATGATTCGTTGGTACAAAAGTTAGGCCTTCCAAAACATCCTACCTCAATAGAGGTTACAGGAATAAACTGCTCTAAATCACAATCCTTAAGCTTTGCTAAAGTGGATCTTATGGACTCTAATAATCTTGGTACGCAGTTGCAATTAGATTGTTTGATTATCAAGTCTATAGGCAACAATATTCCTGGCACTTCTTATCCTATTCAAAGTTGGAATATCCCGAATTTTGTCCAGCTAGCCGACCCTCATTTCAACAGAGCTTCACCCGTAGAGCTTCTTTTCAGCTCAAGCGTATTTTGGCAATGTCTTCATTCCAATAAAGTAAAAATTGCTCCTAATGTTTTCTTCCGCGAAACTGATTTTGGTTGGATTGCTACTGGCCAAATATACCGTAATCCTATTCAAACTGTATCGAATTGTTATTTTGTTGGTACCAATTTGAGTGGGATCTTGAGAATGTTCAGGCTACTTCTTCTTCTTCTTCTTCTTCTAACGAAATTTGTGAAAAGTTATATAAGGAAACCACTGTCCGTAATACTGAAGGCAGATTTATAGCAACTCTTCCACGTATTCCCAATCCTCCCGCCATTACGGGCTCGCATTCCAGAGCACTTAGGGCACTATTTGCTATTGAAAATCGGTTCAGACAAGATGCTTCTGTCAAAACTCAGTATGCTTCCTTTATGGAGGAATACGAATCATCCAATCACATGGAGGTAATTTCTAAATCAGAAGAAATTGACCATCCTTTAAATGAAATAGTTTATTTAAATCATCATCCGGTATGGAAAAATTCCTTAACACAAGACAATATAAGAGTAGTTTTCAATGGCTCATCACCAGATTCCAATGGAATCTCTTTAAATGATACCTTGCAATGTGGTCCCGCGATTCAAACAGATCTCACCTCTGTTTTGCTTAATTTTCGAAGGTTTCCTATTGCTGTAATCTCAGATATTAAGCAGATGTATCGGCAGATTCTCGTAAATTCTGAGCAGCAAGATCTGCAAAGAATATTGTGGCGCTATGAGAGTTCCTAACCCATAAAGATATTTAGATTGAAGACTGTGACATATGGTCTGAAGCCTTCAGCCTTTCTTGCGATTCGGTCTCTCCACATGTTAGCCGAGCAAGATGGTCATCTGTATCATCCTTTGGCCTCTGAGTCATTAAAAACGGCATTTTATGTCGACGATTTCTTGTGCT
The DNA here is from genome assembly GCA_946902985.2 of Meconema thalassinum. Taxonomy (NCBI): domain Eukaryota; kingdom Metazoa; phylum Arthropoda; class Insecta; order Orthoptera; family Tettigoniidae; genus Meconema; species Meconema thalassinum. The sequence continues at coordinate 202,344,327 of OX336395.1, forward strand.
CTTTCCCTAATATTTCTGAAGCGCTCCTTGTGTGCGAAGATTTGAAATCCCTACTCCTAGGAGGTGGTTTTCCGCTCCATAAATGGACTTCAAATTCCACTGAATTTATATCAAAATTTTCATCAGAGGTCCCCGTTGATGAATTTGTTGCCATTCCTACTGATGAAGCAGCCGTAAAAGCATTGGGTGTTTTTTGGTGTCCTTCCTCTGATACCTTTTCTTATCAGGTACATCTGTCAGAATCTCCCCCTGTAACTAAGAGACAAGTTCTGTCAGAAATCGCAAAGATCTTTGATCCTTTGCAATATATTGCTCCTATAGTTATTGTTGAAAAAATGTTCTTGCAAAAGCTTTGGTCATTAAAATCAGACTGGGATGAAAATCTCCCCCTTCCTCTTGTAGAAGAATGGTTAGAGTATCGCAGCAGTTTGCTGGATCTCTCCAAGGTTTCTATACCCCGCCCTTTAATTTCTAATCCCTTATACCAGCAGTATGACCTGCATGTATTTTCTGATAGTTCAGAACGAGCTTATGGCTGTTGTGCATACATAGTAGGACGTTCCTCAGATACTTTCCCTGGATTTTCTAATTTAGTGTGCGCTAAATCTAAGGTTGCTCCACTTAAAGCAGTATCGTTGCCGAGATTAGAATTATGCTCTGCTTTAATGGCAACAGAATTAGCTACTAAACTAAATGTTAGTTTAAAGTTAAAATTTTCCCGCACATTTTTTTGGAGCGATTCTTCTATTGTATTAGCTTGGATTTCCAAGCCTTCTTCTCATTGGAATACCTTTGTGGCAAATCGCGTTTCTAAGATTCATGAAGTCTCTCATTCTGAACAATGGAGACATGTTCCTAGCCGTGAAAACCCCGCGGATATAATATCACGTGGTTGCACGCCTAAAAAATTGATTTCTTCAGACCTGTACTGGAATAGTCCTCCTTGGCTAAGTCAGGAATCATCTTGCTGGCCTCGCTTAGCTAATCAATCTGCAGAAGAAATACCTGATGCCCGTAATGACCCTGTCACGTCGCATCTTACTTCTACTTCTACTAGCCTTTTTCATAGATACTCTTCATTTGATAAATTGATTCGTGTAGTGTCTTATATCTTCCGATGGAAATATTTAGTAATTGATCAACCATTGAAGCCTCAACCCTTTCTTTCCAGAGTAGAGTTAGAATTTGCTACTTGCAAGATTTTGTTACTTGTTCAGCAGGAAGTATTTGCTCCTGAAAAGCAAGCTCTTATAAGTGGTAAAGATTTACCCAAGTCTAGCAGGCTTTCACCACTCACTCCTTTTCTAGACCAGGACGGCATAATACGTGTGGGTGGAAGATTAGCTATGTCTAGTTGTGAGGATGGGAAAAAGCATCCCATCATCCTTCCTTCAAAGCATCCTATCACTACCCTTATAATAAAAAAGTTTCATTATAAACACCTTCATGCTGGCACTCGCACCTTGCTCTGTCTAATTCGTGAACTCTACTGGATCATCAATGGCGTTCATGAGGTTTCTTCTGTTGTCAAAAAGTGTATACCTTGCTTCAAGGTTAAACCAAGGCCCGCCACGCAGATTATGGGTAATTTACCTCCATTTCGTTCAGAACCTAGTAAGCCCTTTGCTCTTACTGGGATCGATTACGCAGGTCCTTACATATATCAGACCAATCCCTCTTCATCTAAGCGCAAAAGCTTAGGTAAACTCTACATCTCGTTATTTGTATGTATGGTGACGGGAGCTATCCACCTTGAGTTGGTTACGAACGCTTCTGTATCCTACTTTCTGGCCGCCTTTTCTAGATTTGCTGCTAGAAGGGGTGTTCCATCTGAAGTTTTTTCAGATAATGCAAACATTTTTGTAAGCGCTTCTGATCTCTGGAAAAAAGCGTTAAGCTCCCCTTCTGCTAAAGAAAAAATTTCCAACTTTTCCTATTCTAAAGGTTTCAAATGGCATTTCACCCCGCCTTATGCTCCCCATCATGGGGGCCGATGGGAGTCCTGCATCAAACTTACTAATAGACAGCTTAAGAAAACTCTTGGTCCTACCATACTTTCTTATGAGGAATTCAACTCTTTGATTATTCAAATTGAAGGTATTGTAAATTCCAGACCTCTGACCCCTCTTTCAAACGATCCTAAGGATCTTTTACCTTTAACACCCAGTCACTTCCTGATTGGCTGTTCGCTTGCTGCTACTCCGCCTTTGCTGGTTCGACGCTGTGATTCTAACTTACCTATCTTTTGGAGAAAAGTAGAATCTTTGCGCTGTTCTTTTTGGCGCCGATTGAAGTTAGAATATCTCAGCTTGCTAAATAGGCGTGAGAAATGGCGGCTTCCTCAACCAGATGTACGAGTGGGGGACATGGTTCTTCTTCGAGACCCATCTCCGCCTCTCGTGTGGAACCTAGGTAGAGTTATTCACTGCCACTTTGGCCGTGATAAACGTGTCAGAGTTGTTGATGTTTTAACTAGTAAAGGTCGTTATACTAGACCCATCTCTGCTATTTCTGTTTTGCCTTTCGAGTCTTAGTTTCTCCTCGTCTGTTATCCATGTTTTGCTTTGACTGATTCTTTTGTTTGTTTTCATTCGGAGTTCTCGGAGCATGATCACTTTTGTGATACTTTCAATGTTTAGCTTGGCCCATTTGTCGGTCAAATTTTATTTATTGTTACTGAGATCCCCGAATGGTAATTATTTATTTACAATTGTTACTTGCTTAAACCATATGCATAATCTTGTTATCAATCACTTATTCATAGATATTATAGTTCTCACCTCGAGTGTTTCAGTCTCGCTATCTCAGGCGTCCTCACTCTTGACATACCAGACATCTACTGGTTGATCCACTGTCTGCTGAGTAGTGTCGACTGACGTCACCCTGACTTTCGTTCGACCAATGGCAGGACTTTGTCTGGTCGGGCGATCTCCAAACTTCGAGAGAGTTCTAAGGTCCCTATTTAAGACGCCGCTTGCTGGCGTTATTCATCACTTCGGATCAACCGCCACTGCTGATCACTTCAACCCGCTGGTCACCGCTACCTCTCATGACACCATCGCTGATATCTACGCTAGCGAGCAGTTACGTCACAAGATCTGCACCATGACGTATTGCTCAAGATGGCAAGAATAATTGCCAGCCGCTGTACTCTTCAACTTCACCTTAGAGGGGATACTTGGAATCGTCCTTCGAAACATCTCTGGATCAGCTCTTGGAAACTATAAATGTCATTCCTGCGCAAGAAAAGAAAGTTGACATTTTATCGATGGTGCACATAACTCTAGGCCATGTACGCCTCCTTACAAGAAAACAGTGAAGACTTTTAACTCAACATGTGCTAGCTGGAACTTTTTAAGGAGCTGGCTCTTCAACGCTCTTCAACTCTCTTCAAAGATAAGTTTAATTTTATAAAGAGCTTATATCATACCAGTTATTACACTCTTAATTATTTTTTATGGTTCTCTCTTTTTATAAACTGCATTTTTTTATATATTAAGCTCAACTTTTCTCCAATCAAGCAAGCTTTTAATGGACCTTTCTATAATCTGGGTTCTGTAATCAGGCCCTCACACTTTGCTACATTTATAATTGTTAATTTCTGTAATAAGCACTTAAGTGCAATTTGTTTGTTCATTATAAATTTATTATTAGGAATAAAAATTGTTAATGCATTGCTCCCTATATTGGTTTTCTAGTCACGTATTTCATGTCCAATACCCCCGCACCGTTTCAGTCTAATTTTCTTGACCACAGTAGTTATTTTGGCCAGGCTTTCGCCTGATGCGTTTCGTTCTCCCGTATGGGGAAGTTTTAGGAAAGAATTTATACTTCTCCACCCTGCAACCCCCGTTTGTATATTTTTCGAATCAGGCCCTTTTTAAGGGCTGAAACGACGTCTTAATCGCTGAAAGGGCTGTAAAGGTCCTTAGAAGTAGTGGTGACACGAAATCAACCCCTTCCGATCGATGATTGACATTCCGTCCCCCAAATTCGAAATTTTTGCACCCCTAACCCTCCCTGTCTGGACGCGTAATGCGTCATGGCAGAATTTCCAGAGTTGGATGAAAATGAAGCCTATGGCCTGCAATGGAGCCCAAAACAGCAGGCTGGATAGAAATGCATCGGTAGGTTGGGAAACGGGACCAAATTTTTCAAAAAAGTGTACAGCCTACAGTAAGTACGCCCATGCATAGGCAACCCACATCACTTCCGTGAGTGTGGGTTGCCTATGATCGGCAACAGGTTACAAAGTTTGGTAATGGGAGAAAAATGACGTGATGTGGGTTGCCTATGCATTGGTGTACTTACTAGAGGCTGTTAACTTTTTTGAAAAATGTTGGTCCCGTTTCCCACCCTACCGATGAATGTCCATCCAACCTGCTGTTTTGGGCTCCATTTCAGGCCATAAGCTTCATTTTGATCCACCTCTGAAAACTCTCAAATGACGCGTTACGCGTCCAGACAGGGAGGGTTGAGGGTGCAAAAATGTCAACTTTGGGGGATGGAATGTCAATCAAACATCGGAAGGGGTTGATTTTGTGTCACCACTACTTCTAAGGACCTTTACAGCCCTTTCAGCGATTAAGACCTCATTTCAGTCCTTAAAAAGGGCCTGATTCGAAAAATCATACAAAAGGGGGTAGCAAGGGAAGGGGTGGCGACACAGGCGCAGGTCCTCTTTTGAAACTTTAGGGGAAGACCCCCCCCATTAGCAGCACTGATAAAAATCTCGATTTAAACCTTCCTTAGGGGTGAATCAAGACGGGGTGCTTTGGTCCCTTGCCAGTTGAGGGTGTTAGGAGGGGTGAACATTGCCGGAGGCCTTAAGAACTTACTGCAATCAGCAACTGAGGACGGTGTGCAGGTTTTCAGGTGGTTAAACACATCCGGTACCTTCTCAGGCGCCCCCAATGGTAGTCCATGTTTAGGGGATGATGAAGGGGGTTGAAAATGCCCAAACGTCAAATGTAACGATTTCAACGTGTTCGTGGAACCTTAAGAGCAAGACTCATTCATTTTCGACTGCTTTGGCAACCTGCGACAAGTCCTACAGCGTTTTTCGCAAACTTGAATTTACGGTTTTCAAAAATGGGCTGGTTTTGGGGGCGCTATCCCGAAACTACACAAGTTGGGGAGTTGTGCTGAAGCATGTGTTTGGTAGGCGTCGGGGCAAACGTCATACTGAGATTTCGACCTTGTGCAGTCAACTTTCCAAATTTGGTGGCCTTTGAAAAAAAGTGGTGCTTTAATTTTTTTGAGCAGTATATATAGTACATAACAAGTTATTGATAAAAATGAATGGATATATTTAGTTTTGATAAAGATGGTGGTTGTATTTAGCTATGGAAATTAGGATATTTCATTTAATCTCAAATATTTATCCTAATTCGTGATGTATGTATAATAGAACATAATATTAATATGTACAATTAGAAATTAAATGCCAATGTAAGTGATACATTCAATTTTTAACGAAAATAATGTTTTCTAACAGCCTTATCATTGGGAAATATTAACATTTGGTCAAAAGAGAGAGTTCACTATCCAATGCAGCTGAGGCAAATGTTACCGCATCAACTACAAAACTTTTTTTTAATTTTTGGAGATATTCGGTTTTGAAAACAAACTCCCCAATTTTTCTTTAAAAGAAAATCACTCAAACAATAGTTCAGTATGTTTCAGTGACACTGGAAAGGTTAAGATGATATATCGCATGAACATAGCCACTAAAAATATCACAATAGGAAATCACATACGGTATTTGCCTGAAGAGAGTGTGGAAACCCTGGAGAATAACCACATTCAGGATAAACGCTGTCAGCGCCGGGCAGGAGCGTAAATAAGGGGGGGAGCTGTGGGGGCTCCAGCGCCCCCCGTCCCCGCTCCCCGCCCCCGCCCCCGCTCCCCGCCCCCGCTCCCCGCCCCCGCCCCCTCCCCCGATACCCCGCCCCCCGCCCCCCGCCCCCCGTCCCCCGCCCCGCACCACCCCAAAAGAGCAAATAAAAATTAAGAAAGTGTTGCTTTGGTAAGTGCATAAAATAATTGTAAATTTGGTTGTACCCTAATCTTAACGTATTGGCTAAGTTATAATAGTACATTATGCAACGAGCCTATGATGGCAATAATTAAGACACGAGTATGTTTATAAAAACGAGCGTATGCGAGCTTTATAATTTCCATACGAGTGTCTAAATTACCATTATAGGCGAGTTGCATACGACCGTTTATGTTCGACGATAATTATTATAACTATTTTGTGTTCGAACATAAATATTCATAAATATCTGTCGAGATTTCGCCAGTTTTATGCACTGAACAGAGCGCATGAGACGCAGAGAATGCCTTGTATTTGACCATGGCCTCCTCGATTACCCTACTATGACACTAGACCACGCAGTGAAATTTAAATTAGAAGGCCGTGGAAGTTGGTGCAGGTGCGATGAAATCCTTATCTAATTGGTCAAACTGTTTCTTGAGCACTGATTGGTGGGAGAAACTGTTTCATAATGAAAAATAGTGTTATAATGAGTCGCCTCCGTAGCGTAGCGGTGAGCATGGTTAGCTGCCGCCCCGGAGGTCCTGGATTCGATTCCCGGCTCTGCCACGAAATTTGAAAAGTGGTAGGAGGACTGGAACGGGGTCTACTCAACCTCGGGTGGCCCAAATGAGTAGAGGGGGTTCGATTCCCCCTCAGCCATCCTCGAAGTGGTTTTCCGTGGTTTCCCACTTCGTCTTCGGGTAAATGCCAGGATGGTACCTACTGTAAGGCCACGGCCGCCTCCTTCCCTCTTCCTAGCCTATCCATCCCAATCTTCCATCCGTTCCTATCCCTCATGAGGCCCCTGTTCGCTTTGCAGGTGAGGCCGCCTGGGCGAAGTGCTGATCACACCTCCCCAGTTGTATCCATCCCGACCAGATGTTCCAAGCTCCAGGACACTGGCCATAGAGGCGGTAGTGGTGAGTTCCCTCGCTGAGTCCGTGGGATCCACCAACCTAGAGGGTAAATTGACTAAATAAAAAAAAGTGTTATAATGAGCCTCATTATAGTACAGTTTTCTGACATAACATAAACAATATTAAGATTGAAATAAGACTACCTCATGGTGTAGCGGCTAGCATTCTTGGCTGCTGCCCTGGAGGTTCGAATTCGATTCCTGGCTCTGCCATGAAATTTTACTTCTCGTCTGAGGGTTGGAACGAGGTACATTCAGCCATGTGAGGCAAAACTGAGAATTCCACAGTACGGTACTTTTGAGATATAAATTATCAATTTATAAAAAGAAATAACTGTTTACCTTTCAGCTTAATAAATTGATAAATATTTAGATATTTGCCATTCATACTCCATTGGCCATAATAGAAAATTCAAATTTTATTTGTGTGTTGTGTTGTATTTTACAGCTTCTTTTGTATTGCCACTAATTATAGGCTATATAGACTTAGAATTTTACAATTAACTCTTATCTAAAATAATTACACAAAGTTATATGCTCTAAGACAGGGCCATCCACACAGCGCTCCCCGAGCGCTAGCGGGCGGCCGCGCTCTAAGCCAGTGCTCCGAGCACTTTGGTGGAAGGTAGTGGTGGGAGGAGCCTTGCTGAGTGAGAGCGCAGTCTGCTTGCCGCGCCGAAGTGTGCAACCGATCCGTCAGTCTCTAGTCACTATCACTATCAATATGATGTCCACAACCCCACAAAAGCCATCGGCTGCACGACTGTATCTCCCTTTCACGAATTTATTGCCGGCGATCGAGATGGGAACTATTCTCTGTTTACTTGTGACACACGTCACTCTGCTTCGTTGACAGGTACAGTTGTGCGAGTAGGATATGACTCAGCTCCAGTAGCTTCAGTCATCGTTTAACTGTCCATGATGACATGAGCTCTTGTGAGGCTTATCTGCGCTTCTAAGATAGGTAGCGCACGCAATGCTGCTTGACTTATGTGCACACAGCACTCTGTTATCACTGTGTCCTCTGCCTCACCCGCGGGGCTCCTGCTACAATAATCAACAAATGCTGGCGCAGCCACGCTCAGCGGCAATCAAATCTTGAATGGGTGATACGTACGTATCTAGTCAGCGCAGTCCGAACATCGTCCGTTTGTCTCAGGTCTCCTCGCTGCCACAGTGTAGTGGTGGTAGGGGAAGGAGCGCTAGTCTGACTGCCCAGTGCTCCCAGAGCGTAATGACTGGATGGCCCTGCTCTAAGATATTGATTGATATTTCTGGGTATTTTGCGGTAACAATCCCCTGAGAATACTCACAATTTTCCAGGATAGTCACCCCCCACTCGAAAAAATATTGTATATACGCCTCTGGCACCGGGACGCGAACCTAGAAACCCTGGACTTGCTACAGTTGTCATCTCAGCCGTGATGCACGATTTAACAAGCACAGCTAGTACAATCATTTGGAACCCTAACATGAATAGTTTCCTAAAAACCTCTCTTATTCTCGTTTGGGAACATCCTCTCTGATCGAGTCATGACGTTTTGCTGGGACTGTATAGCTCTCCCGATCTTCCCTACGGGCAGCAATATACCGCCTCTCTGAGTGGCTGTTAGCAAGTTATTCCAGCTTTCCAATCCACTGTGTGAGACGAGATGGAACGACGTCTTTCAATTCCTTTCGATACGACCAATCAACAAAATATGGTATTGGCTAATCTTGAGGGGAAGCACTCCAGCTACTTAAATATCTCATAAATATCAGTCTGTCAGTAGAGAGATCAGAGGGCTCTCAAATACTGTGCATCTCCTTTATTAAAGTGAAGAGCAAAGGGGCTAAGATAAAATCTCAAAATGTTCAGTAAATGACGGTGAAATATTTAACTCTGATTATTGATATTTAATCGTTTCACTCCGTCATCGCAATGTAACCCCAATTACTGAAATATGTGAAACAAGTAGTTCCGTGAAGAACTAAAGTTTTTTTTCATATATCCTACTTATGTTAATTGCCTCTATCAACACACAACATTTCAGTTTGATTGCCGTAATAGATTCGTAGATATTGAGAACCGTCTAAATATTTCGGTTGGTTGCCATGTTAGATTTTTATAAAAATATGTAGGTCTTAGAGTTATGTACTGTTACATGAAGATTATTGTGAACGTGTAGTATTCAAACTTCAATCGCATGATTAGGACACAAGAAGTACAAACGAAATTTTAAAATTTCGCACAGCTGCCATCTTGTGATTATGGAAACAATTGAAATAAATTAGATGCCAGTGGATTAACATTTGTATAAGGATTTCTTGTACCAAGTTTCACTGCACTCGGATGGTTAAATTGCGAGAATCGTCCATTTAAATATTTATACTTCGCGTCGCCACCATGTTAGATTTGGGCCCTCCAGGTTATTGAAAGTCCTAGAGGTGAACTTATGTTCATAGCCTCTATGAACATAAAACATTTCAGTTTGATTGCTGTAGTAGATTCGTAGATATTGAGAACCGTCTAAATATTTCGGATGGTCGCCATGTTGGATTGTTATATGTATATGCCATAGAGTTACGTACCATTAAAGGCAAATTATTGCGTAGGTTCATTATACAAACTTTTACTTCGCTCGCATGATTACGACACAAGGAATGGGAACTTTGTTTTAAAATTTTGCACAGCCGCCATCTTGAGGTTATGTAAACAATTGAACTAAATTAGATGCCAGTACATTACAACACTTGCTGTACCAAGTTTCATTGGTTACATCGCGAGAATTACATCGCGATAAAAGTCTATTTAAAAGTCTCAAGTTCGCTTGGCCGCCATGTTGGTTATCTTGTTACCAGATTTTCGAAAGTCTCATAAGCGAACTTTTAGTAGTGCCCTTTATTACCGTACAAAATTTCAGGGTGTTACCGGTAATAGTTTCGGAGATATTGAATGCTGGTGAAATATTTCACACAGCCGCCATGTTGGATTGGTGAAACGTAAAAAGAATTGAAGGGCACGGTTGGGGTCGGCGAAAATGGTGCTATGACATTACCGAGTTTCATTGAAATCGCTCCATCCGTTTAGAACGTATTAGAGGGGGACACACACACAGACACACACATATACGCACACACACACACACACACACGGACGAAAGGTGATCTCATAAGGCTATTTTTTTTTCATAAAATGAAAATAGGCTAAAAATAATCTGAAATAAATTACATGTGATTAAGAAATGTATATACGAGGGCAGATCTAAAATAATCAAAGTCAACCCCTGGCACTATCCAGCCCATGACGGGCTAAAGCCGACCAAGCGACCGCTGCCCAGCCATTTAGCCTGCAGATATTGGGGTGACGCGTGATCAGCGCGTCGGGTCCCCTCGGCCGTTAATCTTGGTATTCGTGATCGGGGCGCTGTCTCACTGTCAGACAGCTACTCAATTGTCCTCACGAGGCTGAGTGCACCCCGTTCCAACCCTCACGTCAGTTTTTAAAATCCCTGACGGAGCCGGGGATCGAACCCGGGGCCTCCGGGTGAGAGGCAGGCCCGCTACCCCAACACCACGGGGCCGGCTAGATCTAAAATAATAGTCCGTCAAAATATACATCTGACCTTGCGAAAGGTCATGTAGTTCTATTTTTTATATGTTGTTTGGAACTCTGCCAATAGTTAAAAAAACAACCAAATTTGCAACTCCGAAAGTCCTGTGCTAGCTGTGTAACATAAAAAAAACAGCCAGATATTTTACTTTTTTCAGTTTTTGATCAATATCGTCTAAACTATGCATGTGAGAGAAAACATGGTGAATGCCTGTCTACAATTATATTAAAATTTCTACAATTTGAGTCCTAAGCGAGCTCTGTACGTTTAGTAGTTCCCGAGATACAGTTATTCAAATTGGATGTATTTTCAAAAAAGTAAAAATTGTTGGTTTGGTCTCCTACTTTGACAAGTATTGTCAAAATTACTCATCCTATGAGAAATGTCATTGATAATTAACCTAAAGTTTATTTGTTCACCTTTAATTTGAGCTTTGGCAGGTACTTGAAGACCCAGTGCTTCTCAGTCGGGCCCCTTTTTATGTCTAATTTGACTGACTAGTAACGCACAATCATTTTTTCTCCCCTGGTATTGCAATTGGAATGTTAACATTTCACGACGATATAGTTTGAAGTTTGCGCTGCGGAGGGTATTTTGTTTTCATGTGCAGCTCTAGTGAGAGAAGCCTGAACTACGAAATAAACATGGCGCGTATATTACTGTTGTCAACTTGTGAAGAGCAGTGAAGTGTAGTTCGCTATTTGTGGGACAAAGGGCATAAACCGAGTGAAATTCACAGGGACATGCGTGTCATGTACGGGGACGACTGTATGGACTATAGCAATGTCTACAGGAATCGTCAATGGTGATGAGTCGTGGGCGTACCACTACACGCCCAAATCCAAGCAGGCCTCTATGGAGTGGGAACACGCTGGTTCCCCAGTACGATAACAATTCAAAGTGACTCAATCTGCTAGGAAAGTGCTTGTGACAGTGTTCTGGGATATGTGTGGTGTGTTATTGGTGGACTTGGCTGAATACGGGACCACTGTGAATGCTGCAGTCTGCATTAAAACTGTGGTTAAGTTATATCGCGCCCTTCGTGACAAACGCCACAATCTTCTTCATGACAATGCCCGTACCCATGTTGCTGCTCCTGTTTGTGAGAAAATCGCCTAATTTGGGTGGGAGGTGCTCCAGTTGGACCTGACTCCGTCGGACTTTCAGCTGTTTGGTCACATGAAGAAATTCCTGGCCGACCAACACTTTGCGACAGATACAGAAGTGAAACCAACAGTCCGCAGATGGTTATATTCCAACCAAACGGACATCTACGAACAGGGCATATTGAAACTGGTACCACGATGGAAGAAATGTGTTGAGAAATTTGGTGACTATGTAGAAAAGTAGGTCAAAGATGTAAAACTCAGCAATTCTTCTAGGTTTGTGCGTGTCTTGTGTGGGGTTTCGCCTAGGACACCAAGCTGGCTCATCAGCGGGCTCTTTGTCCTAGGCGAAACCCCACACAAGACACGGCACAAACCTAGAAGAATTGCTGAGTTTTAATTCACTGGCCGTGAAAGCCAATATACCATCTTTCAAAGATGTAAGTTCATTTGTGATTTGTTACCTATTAAACTTTTTTGGAAAAAGAAAATGATTGTGTGTTACTTTCCGACCTGCCCTCGTATATATTGTTATGGACTATTGAATAAGTAGACAACTAAGGGTGGCATGTTTCGTTCATCAAGCGAGCGTCATCAGATTAAAGTTCATAAGCAAATAGCTCTACAAAACACTACCAAGCCTACAGTGACACCCACAGACAGTAATTGAGATAGTATTTCGGTACGAATCGGCCGTGGCCTTAAGTTAGGTACCATCCCAGCATTTGCATGAACTATAAGTGAAGAAACCACGTGAAACCACTTCCAGAATTGTTGAGGTTTTGCCTCACGAGGCTGAGTGTTCCAACTCTCAGAAGAGAGTTAAATTTCTTGGCAGCGCTGAGAATCGAACCCAGACCTCCACGGAGACTGCCAAAAACACTGGCCACTACACCTAATAAAATATTTTGAAATATTCTTACTGATTTTAGCCTCTTAACCTCGTTTTATTCGGTGGCGTAGTTGGTAACATGCAGAGCTTCTATGTCCAAGATCGCGGGTTCAAATCCGGCCGAAGTCGTCGGATTTTCTAAGAGCGTTCAAACTCCCTCAGTATGTCTTCCTTCGGAGGGGAAGTAAAGCCGGCGGGCTCATGTCATAGATTTATGGAATGAAAAAGATCCTTCCACTAACTACAGTACACTTGTGTGAAGCTAAAATTTGTAGGTTAGAATTGATAACGCGCTATTAGTTCCAACGTTCACCGCCAGGTGCTGACTGCGATGCCATCTAGTAGTCAAGTCAGCAAGCTCAGTGTCGTGGATGGTAGCATTTGGTAGCAAAAGTAGGAACTACTTGAAATTATTGTCTTCAGTCCTTACTTGAATTAAAACAGTTAACACACACTAATACAGCCATCACCGGTTATCAGACAGATTCTACACACACCCAAAGTACACGGGGCTACATGACCGCGTTGTCGCAGCCCCTAAATTAAGAAACCAACCAACCAACCAAGCTCTTTTTATACCCCTTCAAAATAACATGGTTACGAAGAACGCATCTCCGTCCATATGAGCGAGATCATTGTTTTATCACGAGAGTATTGCGGCTACTATTTAATTCCCCACACTGCAGTTTGCGTGTTCATATCTCCGGACCAGTCACATTACATGAGCAGGTAAAAGCAGTTAATTGTATCGACTCGACCACTACTGTGTGCGACAATAACAATTATCTTTATTTACCACCCCCTGTAGGAATCCACAATTAACAGTTACAATAACATTACGGCGCCCAGCAATTCACTGTGCTGTGGTGTCCACAGAGACATATGCCTTGATGGTTTACCTTACACTATGGAACTGCGTTCATTGGTGTGTTTTATTGTCAAGCGGTGTTATGTTTTAACGAGTTCGCGTTATTGTAAAAGGATTTTATGTTATTTCAAATGGACATTTTTTTTGTAAATTCTTTTGTGTTATTTTAAAATGGAATTTGCGTTATTGTTTAACATTTTTTAAAACGGATTTTACGTTATGTTAAATAGATTTTGTGTTGTTTTTAATGGAATTTTTCGTTATTTTAAAGGTTATTGGGGGGGAGGAGGGGTTGATGATGATAATTGTTGTTTTAAGGGGCCTAACATCTATGTTATCTGCCACTAATGGTTTGGGTGATCGTGAAGATGATAATGAATGGTAAACTGTAACTAAAACTTAATACTAACTTATATACTAGAAGAAGAAATGAAAAAAAAGGAGACTAAGACAAATAAAGGACAGGAGGAAAAGAAATGCCCTCAACCCTCGGAGAATGCGGATTGAGGGACTTGGAAGGAAGGATAGCCATGAAAGGCAGATAGAAAAGTGAAAGAGGAGAGGGTCCGTCCCCAGAGGTAATGGAAAAAACGGAGAAAACCGGACCCAGCTCAGGAATCCCTCAGGGTTGCCAACTCCAGAACTCACCAGCCGTAAGCCCCTGAGGGTGTAGCAATATCCAGCGTGGGGCTACATACACTCTACCTCCTTGAGGGCCTTGAGCAGAAGGCAGGAGATAACAAGAAAAGAAAAAGAAGGCTGACCCCTCGCAGAAGGAGGGTATCAGAAAAGATGAGACAAGGGCGGGAAAATAAGAGACTCCTTAGGCCTCGGATACTCTAATACCGTCAGGGTCAGAAGAGAACAAGAGTTGACCAAGTGAGGTCGACAGGAAAGAAGACGGAGAGGAGCCGGGCACAAGTAAGTGGAAGCAATGCCGGACTCAGCTGGGGCCCCGTGGTCGCGAACCCACGTCCCACTAGATGTGAGGCCTTGGGGGGAGGGGATTGATCGGCATTCAACGCCCGGGATATCGCTGCAGCAACTCCCTCAAACGGAAACTTTTCGATCACCCCTTATAAATTGAGAAAGCATTTATTTAAATCAAACCTAGTTGGCTAGTTAGTTATTGTTGTTTCAAGGGGCGGAATAGCGAGGTCATCTGCCCCCAAATCAAACCTAACTGCAGTGATAAGAATAATTAAAAGAATGGTGGATATGGTCTTCAAATAGTACACACTATCAAAGCTTTCAAATTCGCGACCAGAAATGAACTCCAGGACTTAAATTACTTTCTTATTGTGTTAGTGAAATAATTATGGTTGAATATTTGGGTAATTTTGACAGAATGAAGGGCCCTCAGCTATCCATAGCTGATCTTACCTCTTCGTGGGAAGGTAGTTTTTGGCGTAACACGGTCCATTATGTATGCATTACACTCTTCCCTAGCCTAGTGGTGGAAACCACATTAATTTCCATTTTCTAGACATCCCCTAAAACATTCTCAAATACCCCAAATTAGCTTCAACGCAGCAGTGTTTATACACAGAATAGGTGTAATGATGATGATAATGATAATTGTTTTTTAATGGGCCTAACATCTGGGTTATCGGCCTCTAATGGTTTGGGTGATTGAGAAACTGTAAATTAAACGAAACTAAACCTTAAACTAACTACAAACTTACAACCTAGAAGAGGAAATGGAAAACAAAACTAAGAATAAGGGAAACAAGAGACATGAGGAAAGGAAATGCCCTCAACCCTCGAAGGAAGAAGAGCCAGGAACGGCAGATAGAAAAGAAAAAGAGGAGAGGGACTACTCCAAAGGCAATGGAAGAAGGAGAAAAACCTAACCCAGCTCAGGAAGCACTCGGGGTCGCCAACACCCGAACTCATCAGACGTGAACCCTTGAGGGTGTAGCACAATCCAGGGTGCACCAGAAATGGTGGGGCTACACACACCCTGCCTCCTTGAGGGCCTTGAGCAGAAGGCACGAGATACAATGAAAAGAAAACAAGAGGGCTGACCCTTCGAAGAATGAGGGATCAGGAAAGATGAGACAAGGGCCAATTAAGGCGGTAAAGTGAAAGACTCCCTAGGCCTCGGATACCCTAATACCGTTGGGGTTGGAAACGAACAAGAGTTGACCCAAGATGGTCGAGAGGTGTGATAACAGATAGCAGCCCGGCGCAAGTAAGTGGAAGCAATGCCAGACTCAGCTGGGGTCCCGTGGTTGCCAACCCACGTCCCACAAGTTGTGAGCCCCAAGGGGAAGGAATGTTGTCTAGAAATTGACACACTATTATTATTATTATCATCATTATTAAACACAATGTGTACAACAAGAAAGAAATGTAATTATTGAATTAATTAGGTGCTGATCGGTTGTGATCTCTCAGCACAGTTTCGGTGAGTTAGCCGTGGTCGTTACGGCATGACTGCTGGCAGTCGCTCACATCCGGGAGGCGAGGAGGTTCGAATCTCCCTTCCGGCAACCTTGAAGATGGTCTTCTGTGGTTTCCCATCTTCCTTCCAGGCAAATGCCGGGGTTGGTCCCTAACTATAGGTCACAGCCGCTACCTTCCAACTCCTCGTCCTTACATTCCAACTTTCCTGCCCAACGGTACTTGTAGCTCACCAATCATGTGTCCGTCTCGAAGAAGCTACAAAACTGGCGAGCCGAACATATCC
Source organism: Meconema thalassinum (assembly GCA_946902985.2). NCBI lineage: Eukaryota > Metazoa > Arthropoda > Insecta > Orthoptera > Tettigoniidae > Meconema > Meconema thalassinum. The sequence continues at coordinate 202,360,434 of OX336395.1, forward strand.
TCGGACGCTCCCGGCACTAAAAGCCATACGCTAATAAAAAAGCACAGTTTCCAAGATGGTAGCGGGAGCACAGGCGACATATGCACTTTTTCGTCGGTTTGTGGAATCTCGTTATTGTATATATTTTACCATGAAAACCACATGCAGCGTACCGCGTGAAGACGTGACGTAACTTAAAGTTTGGTCCATTCTATGATTTTACGTTTTTTTTCTGCTTTTGCTTTCGTTTTAGAATTTTGCTTCCCTTTTGTTTTTTGTTTTTGATTTTTTGTTTGGTTTGTGCTTTTGCTTTTTTGAATTTTGCTTCCCTTTTGTTTCTTGTTTTTGATTTTGTGTTTGTTTTCTGCTTTTGCTTTTGTTTTTGTATTTTGATTTTCCTTTGTTTTCTGTTTTTGATTTTGTGTTTCATTTCTGATTTTGCTTTTGTTCTTAATTTTTGCTTCTGGATTTGTGTTTTAGTTTTCTGCTCTTGCTGTTTTTTGTTTTGTTTTGAATTTTGCATCTTGATTTGTCTTATTGGTTTTGTGTTTGTGTTCTGCATTAGCTTTAGTTTTTGAATTTTGCTTTTTGCTATATGTTTTGGTCATGTGTTCGTTTTTAATTTTGCATTGCGCGTCGGACAAGATAAGACGACCAATGAAAGCAAATCTACACGTTTTGATATTATTTTCATCTTGATAGCATTTGCACTAAATATTTTTACGCAAGTAATGATAAATGTTCTCAAATTATAAACTTATATAACCCAACCGTTTCTCAACAATCCAACAATTTGCTTAAAAAAGTGCATCAAATTTCGTTGTTTTTTTTACAATTATTTGGCTATGGGGAGGAGGGTGCTTGATCCCCCTACCCCCCACCTCCCCCGCGTAGTACGCCATTGCCTGATGTCGACGAATAAACTACACTTTGATGCTACTACTACAGCACAAGTCCCCCTTCAAACATGGGTATGAAAGGTAGGTTAAGTCTTCAATTATTTGAGATTTACCCTCGTTTGCAATCACCTCGCGAGCACAAACTCCCCTGAGATTCATTCTTCAATTTAATTTCTGTTGCACGAACCGACATAATAAAAGTTTTCATTACAAGTTTTGACAGAAACTTTATCATGTTGTGAAATAATATTTTTAATCTAAGTAAAAATATAGAGTCACCTCCGTAGTGTAGTGGTAAGCGGAGGCCTGAGGTTCGATTCCCGGCTCTGCCACGAAATTTGAAAAGTGGTCTGAGGATTGGAAAGGGGTCTGCACAACCTCGGGTGGTCCAAATGAGTAGACGGTATTTGATTCCCACCTCAGCTATCCTCGAAGTGGTTTTGCGTGGTTTCCCACTTCGTCTCCAGGCAAACCTAACGTAAGACCACGGCCGCCTCCTTCCCTCTTTCTTGCCTATCCCTCCATATCTTCCCCTCCCTTCTCATCCCTCATGAGGCTCCTGTTCGTTTTGCGGGTGAGGCCACCTGGGCGAGGTGCTCGTCTCACCTCCCCAGTTGTATCCCCCGACCCGATGTGTCAAGCTCCAGGACACTGCCTTGGAGGCGGTAAAGGTGGGAACCCTCGCTGAGTCCGAGCCAACCCTGGAGGTTAAACAGACTAAAAAGGGAAAAAGAAAATAGTACATTATGCAACGATCCTATAATGGCAATAATTAAGACACGATTATGTTTATAAAACGAGCGTATGCGAGTTTTATAATTTCCATATGACTGTTTATGTTCGACGATAATTATTATAACTATTTTATTTTCGAACATAAATATTCATAAATATCTGTCGAGATTTTGCCAGTTTTATGTACTGAACATAGCGCATGAGACGCAGAGAATGCCTTGTATTTGACCATGGCCTCCTCGATTACCCTACTATGACACTAGGCCAGGCAGTGAAATTTAAATTAGAAGGCCGTGGAACTCAGCGCATCTAATTATCTATTTGGTCAAACAACAGTTTCTTGAGCTCTGATTGGTGGGAGAAACTGTTTCATAATGAAATATAGTGATATAATGATCCTCATTATAGTACCGGTACAGTTTTCTGACATTATAATAGTCAGGGTCTAACATAGATATACATAGGACATACCTTTTTATGAACAACACAAAAGATGCTGGACTGTCCACATGTAAATGTATCTTATCTGCATGAGTCAAGCAAGTAGTTACAACATGCCTGGAGAGCGGTTATCCCTAGCTATTTCAGCACTTCAGACGGAGAGAGAGAGATAGGAAAAGGCGCATGCTTGTTGAATTATTATTATTATTGATATATTGCCTTTCACGGCCAGTGAATTAAAACTACGCAATTTTTCGACAAGACACGGCGCAAACCTCGAAAAATTACGAAGTTTTATTTCATTGGCCATGAAAGCCAATATACCATTTTTTGGAAGCATTCATAGGGAGGTTATGGCTGCTTGAGCTTTTAGTTCTCGGAGTAAAGAGGCGCAGATGCGCTTCATAAAAGGGAGTTAACGCGCAGTTTGCTACTCCTGTGGGGGTCCGGGCGGGGACACCAAGAGCCCGCCGATGAGCCCGCTTGGTGTTCTTGGCGAAACTCCACACAAGACACGGCACAAACCTAGAAGAAGTGCTGAGTTTTAATTCACTGGCGGTGAAAGCCAATATACCATATTTTTGGAAGCCTTCAGAGGGAGGTTATGACTGCTTAAGCTTTTAGTTCTCGCAGTCAAGATGCGCAGGCGCGCTTCATAAAAAGGGAGGTAGCGCGGGAAAAATTGCTGAGTTTTAAATATTAATATTGTTCGCTTCCCTACCCTAACCCAACTTACCCATTACCTTCGCATACCCCTAAGTTATATTTCCTATCCTGGCATTATAATAATAATATCGTATGGCCTCGTGTGCCGGGTGCAAGCTTTGTTATTTGACACCCAGAGGGTGGCTTGCATGTCGAATTTCGTTGTTCCTTGACTATGTAAGTCAAGGAGGTTAGATGTTAGATAGCCTATCTAGGCTCCTTGAACACTATAGCGCTTTCTAGTAGAGAAGTAAGGAACTTTGTGTTGGCGGAAACTCCCGAGATTAATTTTACCATTATGAACACAGCCTACTGAATTCAAATGGGTTCTTTGACATGCAAACATCGTATGACATGCGTATCGTATTTTTGCCGCCTTTCAAAAATCACTTACCACGGCCAGGAGCGAACCTGCAATCTTGGGGTTAGTAGACCGACACGCTATCCACTCACCCACCGTGGCAAGCTATCCTGGCATTGAAATCCCCTATCAGTACTACACAAGAAAATAGAATGTCAGGTAGGAATAACTAAATTGGAGTAGATGGATCATTGTAAATACTTACGGCCGTTTTCACTACCGTCAATTAACTCTTAATTAGATTGCCTCGGGGGATGAGTGGTTATCGTGTCTGACTACTAACTCCAAGCTTGCAGGTTCGCTCCTGGCCGTGGTAAGTGATTTTTGAAAGGCGACAAAAATCTTGGCACGCATGTCATACGATGTTGGCAAGTTAAAGAACCCATTTGAATTCAGTAGACCGTGTTCATAATGGCAAAATTAATCTCGGGATTTTCCGCCAACACAAAGTTCCTCCTTTCTCTACTAGAAAGCGCTATAGTTAACCTCCTTGACTTTCATGTCGCTCCAAGGAACGACAAAAATTCGACATGCAAGCTGCCCTCTGGGCGCCCAATAACAAAGCTTGAAGCTGGCACCAGTGACCATACGATTTTATTATTATCCCTTAATTCAATATTAAAGGTTATTTAACTTTGCACGAGCATTTCATCAAACAGAAACGCTTCGAAACGAAACCTTCCGTTAACCTTCAGCAGTTGATGTGTCGTTGATTTGTCATTTTAATTTAAATAGAGTTTAACAAGCGTAAGTCGCATCAGGTTTAACGACGGATATTTAATATTTATCGAAAGAGATTTCTTCTTCTATGTTGACCAAGTAATTAGTTGTCCTTTTATTTTCTATTTTTATGGTCTACTTTATATTAACGATGTTTCATTCGAGTTCCAAGTGAGAATTTCACCAAGATATTTAAATTTGATGATTTGAGAATTGAACAAGTGAAACAATTTTGTTATCTCGGTAGTAAATCACCGAAGACAAAAGATGGAAGTGAAGAGAAGGATTGCATTGGCAAAACAGGCATTTATGACTAAGAAAAACATTTTATCCAGCAAACATATGATTATAGATATAAGAAAATCCTGCTCTCTGGAAGTGAAAGTTGGACTCTGGGTAAATTGGAAAAGAATCGACTTGAAGCTGCTGAAATGTGGATATGGTGGAAAATGACAAGAATGAGCTGGACGGAAAGAAAAAGCAACCTGGAAGTCTTAAAGGAAGTCAAAGAAGACAGAAGATTAATGGAGGAAATGGGAAAGAGAAAAATAAAATGTATTGGACATGTCATTAGACACAACACTTTCATCGTTAACATTCATTAAGGGAAAATGCTGGGAAAGAAAGGAAGGGGCCTAGGACGACGTATTTGGAAGACATCAAGAATAGAATGAGACGTGACAATTACATGGAACTGAAACGAACCGCTAACGATAGAAGAGTGTGGTTGCATCGACAAGACATTAGCCTTTACAATATGAATGAATGAATTTAAATGTATTTATAGTTTAATTATTAACAGAATATATGAATATAATTCAGAATAGCATTGGTTATAAATTAACGGTCTTGAATATTCATTTATCGATTTCCTATTATCTTTCAATAATCGGATTATTTTATAAGTGTCTACCACGTATCTTAGCGGCCAGCATTCTGGCTGACACCACGAACATTTGGCTTTGAATCCTGGCTCGGCCAATAAATTTAATTCAGAACCGAAGACCGGAATGGCTAGTACTGCCATTACAATGACACAGGTTATTAGACAGATCCAACACACACACCCATGTTCACGGGGATGATGTCCAAGATGTCCAAACCCTAGAAATTGAATTAGAACAAGAATAACAAGTCTATGAAAGTGAAACTTGGACTGTTAGCGCAGAAGAAAGGAGGAAGATTGAAGCATTTGAAATGTGGTGCTACAGGAGAATGCAGATGATTAAATGGGTAGATAGAGTAACAAATGAAGAGGTATTAAGACGAGTGGTGGGAGAGAGGTGTTTGATGATAATTGTTGTTTTAAGGGGCGGAACAGTGAGGTCATCTGCCACTGAGGGTGTGTGTATTGTATGATTGTGATGGCCGGGGCCTGGATTTTTATGACCTAAAAATGTATAAAAAATTACTGCTAAAATTGACCTGAAGACTTAAAAAAATACCTAAAAATTTGAATGAAACTGTCATAATCTCGTCACCCAAAAAATGCAAATAGACTACATCATTGTATGTTGAAATTATTTTAATAGATACCTAATATAATTTAATTACTATTTTACAAATACGAATTATTTCCACACAAATGCTGGTTATTATTCCAGTCCAATATGGCTCCTGGAATGTGGATATTTCAAGAAATAAGGGTTCAACAAAGTTCTGAAGATTCTCTGTCTTCGTATTGATCCTCACTTTCAGTTCCTTTAATAACCAGTGCCGTACTTAAAAATGCATCATGAACCATTAAAAATGAGAGAATTATGACTCAAAACCTATAAAATATTCTAATAAATTCCATAAAATGACATTATAATGACGCGAAAAGCGAGAAAAAGAGCTAATAATAAAATACTTAGAAAAATGACGAAAAATGACTCAATAAAAATGCATTTCTGTAATGTGGGGCCATGAACAGGATTTGTATATAAGTTAGCAATGTCTGTGGTGAACAATTTAAAAGAAGGCATGTCATCAGAAGCCGGGCCCTGCTGATGGCTATATTAGTGAGTCCGTTGGTAAATGAGGTAGCAGTTGGCCGTAGCTTTAATTTAGGAAACATCCCAGCATTTGCTTGGAGTTTAAGTGGGAAACCACGGGAGACAACTTCCAGGATGGCTGAGGTGAGAATCGATTCCACCTCTTCACAGTTCTGACACACAGCCCTAAGACCAGAATTAAATTACTTGTGCACGGCCGGGAATCAAACCTAGACAGTCAAGAATGCTAGCCACTACGCCATAATATCGTATGTTTTAAATTAATTTTAGGGGCTTGCAACATCAAAATCATCGGCCCCATTTACTTGCATCTGTGTTGAATATGTCTGATAACCTGTGCTCCTGTGATGACTGAAGTAGTGTTTGTAGCTTTGTTCGGGACAGGAATTGAGTAGGAGCCTTGGAATTTAAAACATGGTACTATCCCAGCATTTTCTTGGAGGGAGTGTGAAAATAAAACAGATGATAAAATCACACTCAGGGCAGCCGCAGTCAACGCTGAAATTCGAACTTCCAATCTCAGGACCTGCTGTATCTTCCCATAACGGTCTAATCCTAGGAATAGAAAATTTAGTTATGGAAGAAAGGTTGGTTGGTTCCTTAGTTTAGGGGCAGCGACAACGCCGTCATGTAGCCCCATTTACTTTGGATGTGTGTAGAATTTGTCTGATAACCGGTGTTAATTGTAATGGCTGTATTAGTGTGTGTTATCAGTGATTCAGGAAGAAGGACTGCAGACGATTAATTTTTTCTAGTAGTTCCTACTTTTGCTACCAAATGCTGCCGTCCACGTCACCTAGATGCGGACCTGGCTACTAAATGCCAACGCAGTCAGCATCTGGTGGCGAACGTTGGAACTAATATAGCGTTAGCAAATTAACCTTTTATCTTCTAAAAGTGCGGTTAGTGGGAGGTTCTTTTACATGCCATAAATCTATGACATGGGACCGCCGGCTTTACTTCCCCTCCGAAGGAAGGCATACTGAGGGATTTTTAACGCTCTTAAAAGATTCGACGACTTCGCCCGGGTTTGAACCCGAGATCTTGGGCATCGAAACTCAGCATGCTACCCACTACGCCACCGAAGCCGCTTATATGGAAAAAGGATAGAGGACAAGAAGGAAGGAAGGAAGCTTGTAGTTTAACGTGACCGTTAATCTTGAGATCATGAGCCACGGGACCTCCATTTTACGTGGAATCCGAACCACAGGACATGGCATTTCACATCGAAAATCTCACATGCATTGACTGGGAATCGAACCCGGACCACCTTGGTGAGTGGCATACAGCTAGACCGCTGAGCCACCACGCCCCCCAGAGGCCAAGAACTGTAGGGGTAGACCAAGGTTAAGATTTGTTGAAGAGATTGCCTCGAATGTGGGAAGGAAGGGAGGAAGCAAGAGAGGGGGGAGGGGAGGGGGGGGGGGGAGAGGAAGGAGGGAGGGAGGAAGGAAGCTTGAGTTTTAGGTGACTGTTAACCTCGCGATCATAAGCCACGGGTAATGCCATTTCACTTCGAAAATCTCACATGTAATGACTTGGTCAAAGGCATGGGGCTTGACCGCTGCGCCACGGATGTAATGTGTGGTAGCTATATAGAGGTGAAACAATTAGCTCAGGACAGGGAGCCATGGAGTGCTGCACCAAACCAGTCTAAAAATAAAACCCCTAACATAAAATACATTTACATTCTGTAGCGAGATTCCAGGAGATTATTTTTATTTTTTTCACTTACACAGTGGTATTAGAAATAACTTCATAAAAGGGGTTATGAAGAGAGACAAATAATAATCCTGATTAGAGATAATAGGCTAGGGAAGGTAAAAGCCATTATGGGTGTTATTAAGCTGCGGTTAGAGGTAATATCGTGGTGTGAAACCTCCCTTCCCACTTTATTGTGGCGTATAATCCTCCCCAGTCGCTTCACACCTGTACAGGCTTTGCCAAGAGTAACTAGTTCGGTATTCTCAAGATATAGTGAAGAGTCAAGTTGCACTGGACAGCTCCTGCCAAGAGTAAGTAGTCCTGTATTCTCAAGATATAGTCAAGGGTAAGGTTGCACTGCACAGCCTTTACCAGGAATAACTACTCCTGTATTCTCAAGATATAGTGAAGGATAAGGTTTCACCGCATAGCCTTTGCTAGGAATAACTACTCCTGTATTCTCAAGATATAGTGAAGGGTAAGGTTGCACTGCACAGCCTTTGCCAAGAATAACTACTCCTGTATTCTCAAGATATAATCAAGGGTAAGGTTGCACAGCACAGACCTTGCCAAGAATAACTACTCCTGTATTCTCAAGATATAGTGAAGGGTAAGGTTGCACTGCACAACCCTTGCCAAGAATAACTACTCCTGTATTCTCAAGATATAGTGAAGGATACGGTTGCACTGCACAGCCCTTGCTAAGAATAACTACTCCTGTATTCTCAAGATATAGTGAAGGGTAAGGTTGCAATGCACAGCCCTTGCCAAGAGTAACTAATCCTGTATTCTCAAGATATAATCAAGGGTAAGGTTGAACTGCACAGCCCTTGCCAAGAGTAACTTCTCCGGTATCTCAAGATATAGTCAAGGGTAAGGTTACACTGCACAGCCCTAGCCAAGAGTAACTACTCCTGTATTCTCAAGATATAGTGAAGGGTAAGGTTGCACTGCACAACCCTTGCCAAGAGTAATTACTCCTCTATTCTCAAGATATAGTGAAGGGTAAGGTTGCAGTGCACAGCCCTAGCCAAGAGTAACTACTCCTGTATTCTCAAGATATAGTGAAGGATAAGGTTGCACTGCACAACCCTTGCCAAGAGTAATTTACTCCTCTATTCTCAAGATATAGTGAAGGGTAAGGTTGCACTGCACAGCCCTTGCCAAGAGTAACATCTCCGGTATTCTCAAGATATAGTGAAGGGTAAGGTTATACTGCACAGCCCTAGCCAAGAGTAACTACTCCTGTATTCTCAAGATATAGTGAAGGTTAAGGTTGCACTGCACAGCCCTTGCCGAGAGTAACTATTCCTGTATTCTCAAAATATAGTCAAGGATAAGGTTGCACTGCACAGCCCTTGCCAAGAATAACTATTCCTGTATTCTCAAGATATAGTCAAGGGTAAGGTTGCACTGCGCAGCCCTTGCCAAGAGTAACTACTCCTGTATTCTCAAGATATAGTCAAGGGTAAGGTTGGACAGCACAGCCCTTGCCAGGAGTAACTACTCCTGTATTCTCAAGATATATTGAAGGTTAAGGTTGCACTGCACAGCCTTTGCCAGGAGTAACTACTCCTGTATTCTCAAGATATAGTGAAGGATAAGGCAAATAATGACTTGAATTAAACGATTTCTTCAGAGCATACATCTACATTATAAGCAATTTCATACAAAGTTTATATTATTTCTATCAGTAGGCTATATCACATCCAACTTACTCAAACTACTGAAATATAGATCAGTTACGAGAGATCAGCTGCCATCTTGTAATGTGACAGAGACGGCTCTTTTAAGTCACTCATCATCATCATCATCATCATCATCTTCCTAGCATTAATCCCGCCTTATTGCAGGGCCTGCTTTTCTGCACTTTTTCTTTCATACTGATCGATCTTGAGCGTCTCTAGTTGAGGCATTCACTAGTTGCAAATCCTCCCGCATAGTATCCAGTCAGCGCTTTCTCGGTCGCCCTCGTGGTCGTCGGCCTTCTGGACTGATTTCAAGTGCAGTTCTCGCGACTGAAGAGTGATTGCTACGCAGTACATGGCCATACCAACGCAGACGGCTCCCCCGCATTTTTTCAGGTATTGGAGCCACACCAAATGTAGCTCGAACATTGTCATTCCTGATGCGGTCCAGTCTAATAAGTCCCTGTGTCCAGCGAATCATCTTCATCTCCATGGCATGTAGTTGTTGTTCATGTCTCTTCGTCACTGGCCAGCATTCAGTACTATAAAGTGCTACTGGTCGAACGATGGTTCTGTAAATTTTCGACTCCAGATATAGTGACACAAGTAGTATAATTCGCTAGACTTTGAATATTGCATCATCATGACCAGAAATTGCGTAATCCTGATGACGTCATGGGATGACGTCATGGGTCCTTAGAGCGAGCACGTGGTCCAGGAGCGAGCATGTGCAGTGCACGTGTTAGCGTGGGAAGAGGTTGACCCTTTGGCTTGTTTGTGCGATGGTGATAAAAAGTTAATGGGTGTTGACGTCATGGAGGATGTTTATTAGGATGCTAACTGTCATCTGACACCCATGCGAGTGTGAGCACCAAAAACAAAAGGTTATTCGCGGGTAGTGGGGTAGTGTATGTTCTCTTGCAAGTCGCGTGTGTGCTTGAATACGTATGGCTATGTTGGGAAATGTTTGGTGGCGGGCGAGGACTAGGGTTGAGTGAGGGTTCGTTTAAATGCTATTTTTCCCGCTCTATTTGATGGTGAGGTAATTTTTTAAAATGGGTGGAATTTGGAAACGCAATTTGAGGTAAACGTGCTTTTTTGACAATTTGGCGAATTTAATGAGCTTGTAAGGCTAGAACGATGCATATAGGGTGTCGTAGGACTTGTGGTGAACCACCCCTTGCTATGGACGGGAGTATATCCACCCCAAAATAAATCTACCCTTACCCGGAGGTTAAGTAGTGGTTATTTTTGTATGCATGCGCACTTGAGGGCTTTTGTAAGAGAGCGGAATTTTTAAAAGATTCTTTATAGATGAGGCTTTTTAAAAAATTTATAAAAAAAAACAAAAAACTAATAGGTCATTCGATTTTTAGTATCTCGCTAACCAATAATGCGATGTAAACATATGGGGTGTCATAGGACTCGTAGTGAATTCTCCTTTTGTATGAATGAGGTATGTCAACCCCCAAAATAAAAACTACCCTTACCTGGGGTGGAAGAGCAATTTTTGTATGTATGCACACCGGTGGCTTTTGTCAAAAGGGTCTAACTACACATTTGTTAATATTTTCTGAACCCACGATGGGATTTTCCCATAGGCAGTATCCTAGCACTTGGGGTGACACCTCGTTTTTGAAAGTATCATTCATTTATTTTCTTGTCAAAAGGGCCTAACTACACTTTTGTTAATATCTCGTGAACCAATCATGCTAGGGACTTGTATGAGGGGTCCTAGCACTTGGGGCGACGTCCCCCTTTATGGGGTGAAACTACCCCCCCAAAATTGAAAACTCAATATCTTGGAAACTATGAACCCTAAAATTAGGCGTTATAGCTTTAAAAATAGGTGATGACATAAGCTTTTACCTGGATTGGTCATTTCACCCCTAAAACAGTAAATAGTCATGTTATGGGGAAAAAACGTGTTAAACACCTAAAAATGATAAATGAACCTAAGATCTTTTGTTTTTGATGAAAAATAGCAGGGGGGTGAAAACTACCCCCAAATTGAAAAATCGATACCTTGGAAACTAAGAACCGTAAAATTATGTGTAATAGCTTAAAAAATTCGTTGTGACATAGGCTTTTACCCGGATAGATGATGTCACCCCTAAAACAGTAAATAGTGATTTTACAGTGGGGAAAAAGGTCTTAAACGGGTAAAAATGATAATTGAACCTAAGATCTTTTGTTTTTGATGAAAAATAGCAGAGGGGTGAAAACTACCCCCAAATTGAAAAATCGATACCTTGGAAACTAAGAACCGTAAAATTATGTGTAATAGCTTAAAAAATTCGTTGTGACATAGGCTTTTACCCGGATAGATGATGTCACCCCTAAAACAGTAAATAGTGATTTTACAGTGGGGAAAAAGGTCTTAAACGGGTAAAAATGATAATTGAACCTAAGATCTTTTGTTTTTGATGAAAAATAGCAGGGGGGTGAAAACTACCCCAAAATTGAAAAATCGATACCTTGGAAACTAAGAACCGTAAAATTATGTGTAATAGCTTAAAAAATTCGTTGTGACATAGGCTTTTACCCGGATAGATGATGTCACCCCTAAAACAGTAAATAGTGATTTTACAGTGGGGAAAAAGGTCTTAAACGGGTAAAAATGATAATTGAACCTAAGATCTTTTGTTTTTGATGAAAAATAGCAGGGGGGTGAAAACTACCCCAAAATTGAAAAATCGATACCTTGGAAACTAAGAACCGTAAAATTATGTGTAATAGCTTAAAAAATTCGTTGTGACATAGGCTTTTACCCGGATAGATGATGTCACCCCTAAAACAGTAAATAGTGATTTTACAGTGGGGAAAAAGGTTTTAAACGGGTAAAAATGATAATTGAACCTAAGATCTTTTGTTTTTGATGAAAAATAGCAGGGGGGTGAAAACTACCCCAAAATTGAAAAATCGATACCTTGGAAACTAAGAACCGTAAAATTATGTGTAATAGCTTAAAAAATTCGTTGTGACATAGGCTTTTACCCGGATAGATGATGTCACCCCTAAAACAGTAAATAGTGATTTTACAGTGGGGAAAAAGGTCTTAAACGGGTAAAAATGATAATTGAACCTAAGATCTTTTGTTTTTGATGAAAAATAGCAGGGGGGGTGAAAACTACCCCGTATATGAAAGGAGTGTAGACTTATTGATGTTGCAGATTGGAAACAGTGAAAGTTATCACTTTTGTTTAATTAGAAATCTTGCTCGCCTTGTGCGTTCAAGCATCACTAGCACTCAGAGAAGGATTTATATATGTAGACGTTGTTTGTCATATTATCTTCTTGAGGATGAGTTAAATGTTCACTTTGCAGACTGTAAACAGTTTCCTGTTGCAAAAAGCATAATGCCGACTGATGAACAAAGATTTGTTAATTTTACAGAATTCCGAGTTAAAGATACAGTTCCATTTATAATATATGCAGACACTGAATGCGTTTTGTCTCCAATTTCCTCCTGTTTTCCAAATAGTGACATTCATAACTCTACTTTAACACATAAACATATTCCTTACAGCATTTCTTTATACCTTCATTGTAATTTCGATAGTGAATTGTGCAGTTTCAAGCTCTTTAGGGGAAATAATTGCATTGAATTGTTTGTAAAGGAACTTTATAGTATTGTGGATAAACTTCAAACATATTACTTATCGGTTAAGCCAATGTTAAAGATGACCGAAAATGAAGAAAGATTATTTTTGTCAAGTAAAATGTGTCACATTTGCGAGAAACCGATTGCAGTTAATGAACTCAAAGTACGCGATCATTGTCACTTAACTGGAAAATATAGAGGAAGCGCACACAATAGTTGTAATTTAAATTACAAAGTAACAAAGGTTTTGCCTATAGCATTTCATAATCTAACCGCCTATGATGGACATTTTATAATTAAAGAAATTTGCGAGAAACGTGATGGAGAGGTGTTACATAATCCTGGTCATATAAAATTGTTAGCGATGAATATGGAACGTTACAAAGGGTTTACAAAGTATGTACGGGCTAAGAATGGATTCATTCAGTTAAGATTTTTCGATACATATAATTTCTTGTCCTGTTCACTAGATCAATGTTCATCTTCGTTAAGCGAAGATTCAAAGCAAATAACACAACGTTATTTTAATGATGATGCACAGTTTCGACTTACTGCGAGAAAAGGTGTGTTTCCCTATGAATACGTCACGAGTATGGATGTTCTTAACGAAACTAAATTACCTGAAATATCCAAGTTTTATAGCAGCCTTAATGATCAAACAATATCGAATGAAGAGTATGAGTTTGCTCAATCGGTGTGGGAAACGTTTTCCTGTCAAACATTAGGAGAATACGCAGATTTGTATTTAAAAGTTGACACACTTCTTTTGGCGGATGTCTTTGAAAATTTTAGATCGAATGGCATGGAAACTTATGGCATTGATGCAGCTCATTTTTACACTGCTCCATCTATGTCTTGGTGTGCTATGAAAAAGATAACCAACGTTCAACTTGAATTGCTTCAAGATATTGATATGTTACACTTTTTTGAACGATCTATTCGAGGAGGAAATGTTCAGTGTATAACACGACATGCGATTGCTAATAATAAGTATATGAAAACTTATGATGAGAAAAAGCAAGAGTCCTACATAATGTACTTTGACGTTAATAATTTGTATGGATATGCGATGATGGAATATCTTCCAACGGGTGGCTTTAAATGGATTGCAAATGTTGAAGGCTTTGATGTTTTAACTATTGATGATACTTCAGAAATTGGATATATTTTGGAAGTAGATTTGACTTATCCTCAAGAGTTACATGACAAACATTCAGATTACCCTCTATGTCCAGAAAAGTTGACAAAGCTAATGGCTACCCTAGATAATAAAGAACGTTATGTTTTGCATTATAGATTGTTAAAGCAATGTATTCAACTAGGAATGAAATTAGATCGTATTCACAGAATAATTGAATTCAATCAGAGCCAATGGCTAAAACCATATATTGATGTGAACACAGAGAAACGAAAACAAGCCAAAAATGATTTTGAAAAGAATTTTTATAAATTGATGAATAATGCAATTTTTGGTCGTTCACTGATGAATGTGAGGAAGTTAAGGGACATCAAATGGGTCACCAAATGGCATGGAGCTCGTGGTGGTAGGTCTTTAATAGCTAAGGCTAATTTTAAACATAGAATTATATTCGATGAACAATGTATGGTCATCGAGATGAGTAGACTAAAGATTTTTCACAATCAACCAGTATATGTTGGTGCATCTATATTAGATTTGTCTAAATGTAAAATGAATGACTTTCATTACAATGTTATTTTAGCAAATCCTGAATCAAATGTGAGGTTGTTATACACAGACACCGATAGTTTTATGTATATATTCTATTATGATATTTATGAGTTCATGAAACAACATTCAAATTTGTTTGATACTGGAAACTATGAAACAAACAATCCTTTTGGCATTGTGAGACAAAATAAAGGTGAAATTGGTTTAATGAAAGATGAAAATGCTGGAAGGATTGTTGAAGAATTTGTGGGGTTACGACCCAAAATGTATGCAATAAAATTGTGTGATGAAATGAATAGCTTGTGTAAGGCTAAAGGCATTAAGAAGAGTGTGAGTAAAAGTAAGAATATTGATGAGTATCGAAAGTGTCTTTATAACAGAGAAAAAGTCAACAAAGTTCAAGTTTGTATAATTTCAAAATCTCATTCTGTATTTACTGTTCGGCAAAATAAGTTGGCAATTTCATCAAACGAAGATAAAAGACACATAACTGAAAACGGAATTGATACTTTACCGTTTGGTCATTTTTCTCTGAAAAATGATTAGAAACAAATTGAGATTAAAGCAGTTCATCTCACTTACTTTATTTCTTTCACACACACACTTTTATGCTGGTAATAATACTAATTTTTGTGTGTTCCTTTGCTTATGAAATCCTAGACTAGGAGTTCCACATTCGACATGATAGCGGAGTTTCATCTCCCATAAACTCGTCTCTGAGGTGGGTGCCAGAAAAGGCATCCAGCTGTAAAAACCACACCCTCACATACACTTTCATAACTTCTTACGTTGAGGTTCATAACACTACGTTGATTGATTTATCGGTTTCCTTTTCACAATTCCTGTCTATACATTCCTCTTGAAGGTTGCAAGATGCTTGCAAGGTTCCTAAAATGCAATTAAATTTAATAAATACCTTAAGATGGTTTGATTTGTTTAATGATATGGTGTTAATAGTATTTTTAGGTTTTGACTGGCTTTGCATTAAGAATTGACTAACCAAACATGAGTTACCTATCAGGGAAACATTTTGGCCACTATGTTGGCTATTGACCAGTGAGTTTAGCTGTTTATCATTTTTTTAAATCATAAACAACAGAGGGTTAAACGTATAGATAAACCGTGTGACCATGTTTGTTAAACAAGACATTATACCAGAGACAATTAGAATACTTATGTAGAGTTTACCAAAAATAATGTTGTGTAACAGTAAATGCTAGTCAACAGTTATACACTTCTAAAAAAAATCATCATACAATACCTGAGAGCTCTTCTAAAATTATTGATGTGTAACATGATTCCACTAACTTGCTATGTATTTTTTGGCTTGGGGGTGATTTTCAAGAAATGCAAATGGAACTGAAATGCAATACAAACAATGAGCGTGCCTGGTGGCTGAGATTGATACCACGACGTACTGTCGGTTATGTAGCTATGTGGAATGTATATCAAATATGGTTTACTTCAAGGTCTGGAGATCCCTACAATTCCTACAATAAATGATCTTGAAATGGTCATCCTATGGTGTGAAAATATTTATTAGGTATATATATATATTTACTGAAAACAATTATGATTTATTAAATGTTTATATGTTTACAGTATTGTTATTTAATGTAAGCACTTGAGGCACTACCGACCAATGGGAAGCAAAAAGTGGGAGCATATATGGGATGAAATGTGGGAGCAAAGCAAATATAAAAAGTGGGAGCAAATATGCTAACAAATATGTCAACAAATATGCTGGCAAAAGTATATACACAATTCAAGATAGTTGAAAGTAAAGTATATACACAATTCAAGTTAGCATATTTGCTCCCACTTTTTATATTTGCTTTGCTCCCACATTTCATCCCATATATGCTCCCACTTTTTGCTTCCCATTGGTCGGTAGTGCCTCAAGTGCTTACATTAAATAACAATACTGTAAACATATAAACATTTAATAAATCATAATTGTTTTCAGTAAATATATATATATACCTAATAAATATTTTCACACCATAGGATGACCATTTCAAGATCATTTATTGTAGGAATTGTAGGGATCTCCAGACCTTGAAGTAAACCATATTTGATATACATTCCACATAGCTACATAACCGACAGTACGTCGTGGTATCAATCTCAGCCACCAGGCACGCTCATTGTTTGTATTGCATTTCAGTTCCATTTGCATTTCTTGAAAATCACCCCCAAGCCAAAAAATACATAGCAAGTTAGTGGAATCATGTTACACATCAATAATTTTAGAAGAGCTCTCAGGTATTGTATGATGATTTTTTTTAGAAGTGTATAACTGTTGACTAGCATTTACTGTTACACAACATTATTTTTGGTAAACTCTACATAAGTATTCTAATTGTCTCTGGTATAATGTCTTGTTTAACAAACATGGTCACACGGTTTATCTATACGTTTAACCCTCTGTTGTTTATGATTTAAAAAAATGATAAACAGCTAAACTCACTGGTCAATAGCCAACATAGTGGCCAAAATGTTTCCCTGATAGGTAACTCATGTTTGGTTAGTCAATTCTTAATGCAAAGCCAGTCAAAACCTAAAAATACTATTAACACCATATCATTAAACAAATCAAACCATCTTAAGGTATTTATTAAATTTAATTGCATTTTAGGAACCTTGCAAGCATCTTGCAACCTTCAAGAGGAATGTATAGACAGGAATTGTGAAAAGGAAACCGATAAATCAATCAACGTAGTGTTATGAACCTCAACGTAAGAAGTTATGAAAGTGTATGTGAGGGTGTGGTTTTTACAGCTGGATGCCTTTTCTGGCACCCACCTCAGAGACGAGTTTATGGGAGATGAAACTCCGCTATCATGTCGAATGTGGAACTCCTAGTCTAGGATTTCATAAGCAAAGGAACACACAAAAATTAGTATTATTACCAGCATAAAAGTGTGTGTGTGAAAGAAATAAAGTAAGTGAGATGAACTGCTTTAATCTCAATTTGTTTCTAATCATTTTTCAGAGAAAAATGACCAAACGGTAAAGTATCAATTCCGTTTTCAGTTATGTGTCTTTTATCTTCGTTTGATGAAATTGCCAACTTATTTTGCCGAACAGTAAATACAGAATGAGATTTTGAAATTATACAAACTTGAACTTTGTTGACTTTTTCTCTGTTATAAAGACACTTTCGATACTCATCAATATTCTTACTTTTACTCACACTCTTCTTAATGCCTTTAGCCTTACACAAGCTATTCATTTCATCACACAATTTTATTGCATACATTTTGGGTCGTAACCCCACAAATTCTTCAACAATCCTTCCAGCATTTTCATCTTTCATTAAACCAATTTCACCTTTATTTTGTCTCACAATGCCAAAAGGATTGTTTGTTTCATAGTTTCCAGTATCAAACAAATTTGAATGTTGTTTCATGAACTCATAAATATCATAATAGAATATATACATAAAACTATCGGTGTCTGTGTATAACAACCTCACATTTGATTCAGGATTTGCTAAAATAACATTGTAATGAAAGTCATTCATTTTACATTTAGACAAATCTAATATAGATGCACCAACATATACTGGTTGATTGTGAAAAATCTTTAGTCTACTCATCTCGATGACCATACATTGTTCATCGAATATAATTCTATGTTTAAAATTAGCCTTAGCTATTAAAGACCTACCACCACGAGCTCCATGCCATTTGGTGACCCATTTGATGTCCCTTAACTTCCTCACATTCATCAGTGAACGACCAAAAATTGCATTATTCATCAATTTATAAAAATTCTTTTCAAAATCATTTTTGGCTTGTTTTCGTTTCTCTGTGTTCACATCAATATATGGTTTTAGCCATTGGCTCTGATTGAATTCAATTATTCTGTGAATACGATCTAATTTCATTCCTAGTTGAATACATTGCTTTAACAATCTATAATGCAAAACATAACGTTCTTTATTATCTAGGGTAGCCATTAGCTTTGTCAACTTTTCTGGACATAGAGGGTAATCTGAATGTTTGTCATGTAACTCTTGAGGATAAGTCAAATCTACTTCCAAAATATATCCAATTTCTGAAGTATCATCAATAGTTAAAACATCAAAGCCTTCAACATTTGCAATCCATTTAAAGCCACCCGTTGGAAGATATTCCATCATCGCATATCCATACAAATTATTAACGTCAAAGTACATTATGTAGGACTCTTGCTTTTTCTCATCATAAGTTTTCATATACTTATTATTAGCAATCGCATGTCGTGTTATACACTGAACATTTCCTCCTCGAATAGATCGTTCAAAAAAGTGTAACATATCAATATCTTGAAGCAATTCAAGTTGAACGTTGGTTATCTTTTTCATAGCACACCAAGACATAGATGGAGCAGTGTAAAAATGAGCTGCATCAATGCCATAAGTTTCCATGCCATTCGATCTAAAATTTTCAAAGACATCCGCCAAAAGAAGTGTGTCAACTTTTAAATACAAATCTGCGTATTCTCCTAATGTTTGACAGGAAAACGTTTCCCACACCGATTGAGCAAACTCATACTCTTCATTCGATATTGTTTGATCATTAAGGCTGCTATAAAACTTGGATATTTCAGGTAATTTAGTTTCGTTAAGAACATCCATACTCGTGACGTATTCATAGGGAAACACACCTTTTCTCGCAGTAAGTCGAAACTGTGCATCATCATTAAAATAACGTTGTGTTATTTGCTTTGAATCTTCGCTTAACGAAGATGAACATTGATCTAGTGAACAGGACAAGAAATTATATGTATCGAAAAATCTTAACTGAATGAATCCATTCTTAGCCCGTACATACTTTGTAAACCCTTTGTAACGTTCCATATTCATCGCTAACAATTTTATATGACCAGGATTATGTAACACCTCTCCATCACGTTTCTCGCAAATTTCTTTAATTATAAAATGTCCATCATAGGCGGTTAGATTATGAAATGCTATAGGCAAAACCTTTGTTACTTTGTAATTTAAATTACAACTATTGTGTGCGCTTCCTCTATATTTTCCAGTTAAGTGACAATGATCGCGTACTTTGAGTTCATTAACTGCAATCGGTTTCTCGCAAATGTGACACATTTTACTTGACAAAAATAATCTTTCTTCATTTTCGGTCATCTTTAACATTGGCTTAACCGATAAGTAATATGTTTGAAGTTTATCCACAATACTATAAAGTTCCTTTACAAACAATTCAATGCAATTATTTCCCCTAAAGAGCTTGAAACTGCACAATTCACTATCGAAATTACAATGAAGGTATAAAGAAATGCTGTAAGGAATATGTTTATGTGTTAAAGTAGAGTTATGAATGTCACTATTTGGAAAACAGGAGGAAATTGGAGACAAAACGCATTCAGTGTCTGCATATATTATAAATGGAACTGTATCTTTAACTCGGAATTCTGTAAAATTAACAAATCTTTGTTCATCAGTCGGCATTATGCTTTTTGCAACAGGAAACTGTTTACAGTCTGCAAAGTGAACATTTAACTCATCCTCAAGAAGATAATATGACAAACAACGTCTACATATATAAATCCTTCTCTGAGTGCTAGTGATGCTTGAACGCACAAGGCGAGCAAGATTTCTAATTAAACAAAAGTGATAACTTTCACTGTTTCCAATCTGCAACATCAATAAGTCTACACTCCTTTCATATACGGGGTAGTTTTCACCCCCCCTGCTATTTTTCATCAAAAACAAAAGATCTTAGGTTCAATTATCATTTTTACCCGTTTAAGACCTTTTTCCCCACTGTAAAATCACTATTTACTGTTTTAGGGGTGACATCATCTATCCGGGTAAAAGCCTATGTCACAACGAATTTTTTAAGCTATTACACATAATTTTACGGTTCTTAGTTTCCAAGGTATCGATTTTTCAATTTTGGGGTAGTTTTCACCCCCCTGCTATTTTTCATCAAAAACAAAAGATCTTAGGTTCAATTATCATTTTTACCCGTTTAAAACCTTTTTCCCCACTGTAAAATCACTATTTACTGTTTTAGGGGTGACATCATCTATCCGGGTAAAAGCCTATGTCACAACGAATTTTTTAAGCTATTACACATAATTTTACGGTTCTTAGTTTCCAAGGTATCGATTTTTCAATTTTGGGGTAGTTTTCACCCCCCTGCTATTTTTCATCAAAAACAAAAGATCTTAGGTTCAATTATCATTTTTACCCGTTTAAAACCTTTTTCCCCACTGTAAAATCACTATTTACTGTTTTAGGGGTGACATCATCTATCCGGGTAAAAGCCTATGTCACAACGAATTTTTTAAGCTATTACACATAATTTTACGGTTCTTAGTTTCCAAGGTATCGATTTTTCAATTTTGGGGTAGTTTTCACCCCCCTGCTATTTTTCATCAAAAACAAAAGATCTTAGGTTCAATTATCATTTTTACCCGTTTAAGACCTTTTTCCCCACTGTAAAATCCCTATTTACTGTTTTAGGGGTGACATCATCTATCCGGGTAAAAGCCTATGTCACAACGAATTTTTTAAGCTATTACACATAATTTTACGGTTCTTAGTTTCCAAGGTATCGATTTTTCAATTTGGGGGTAGTTTTCACCCCTCTGCTATTTTTCATCAAAAACAAAAGATCTTAGGTTCAATTATCATTTTTACCCGTTTAAGACCTTTTTCCCCACTGTAAAATCACTATTTACTGTTTTAGGGGTGACATCATCTATCCGGGTAAAAGCCTATGTCACAACGAATTTTTTAAGCTATTACACATAATTTTACGGTTCTTAGTTTCCAAGGTATCGATTTTTCAATTTGGGGGTAGTTTTCACCCCCTGCTATTTTTCATCAAAAACAAAAGATCTTAGGTTCATTTATCATTTTTAGGTGTTTAACACGTTTTTTCCCCATAACATGACTATTTACTGTTTTAGGGGTGAAATGACCAATCCAGGTAAAAGCCTATGTCATCACCTATTTTTAAAGCTATAACGCCTAATTTTAGGGTTCATAGTTTCCAAGATATTGAGTTTTCAATTTTGGGGGGGTAGTTTCACCCCATAAAGGGGGACGTCGCCCCAAGTGCTAGGACCCCTCATACAAGTCCCTAGCATGATTGGTTCACGAGATATTAACAAAAGTGTAGTTAGGCCCTTTTGACAAGAAAATAAATGAATGATACTTTCAAAAACGAGGTGTCACCCCAAGTGCTAGGATACTGCCTATGGGAAAATCCCATCGTGGGTTCAGAAAATATTAACAAATGTGTAGTTGGACCCTTTTGACAAAAGCCACCGGTGTGCATACATACAAAAATTGCTCTTTCACCCCAGGTAAGGGTAGTTTTTATTTTGGGGGTTGACATACCTCATTCATACAAAAGGAGAATTCACTACGAGTCCTATGACACCCCATATGTTTACATCGCATTATTGGTTAGCGAGATACTAAAAATCGAATGACCTATTAGTTTTTTGTTTTTTTAATAAATTTTTTAAAAAGCCTCATCTATAAAGAATCTTTTAAAAATTCCGCTCTCTTACAAAAGCCCTCAAGTGCGCATGCATACAAAAATAACCACTACTTAACCTCCGGGTAAGGGTAGATTTATTTTGGGGTGGATATACTCCCG
The DNA here is from genome assembly GCA_946902985.2 of Meconema thalassinum. Taxonomy (NCBI): domain Eukaryota; kingdom Metazoa; phylum Arthropoda; class Insecta; order Orthoptera; family Tettigoniidae; genus Meconema; species Meconema thalassinum. The sequence continues at coordinate 202,382,585 of OX336395.1, forward strand.
TCCATAGCAAGGGGTGGTTCACCACAAGTCCTACGACACCCTATATGCATCGTTCTAGCCTTACAAGCTCATTAAATTCGCCAAATTGTCAAAAAAGCACGTTTACCTCAAATTGCGTTTCCAAATTCCACCCATTTTAAAAAATTACCTCACCATCAAATAGAGCGGGAAAAATAGCATTTAAACGAACCCTCACTCAACCCTAGTCCACGCCCGCCACCAAACATTTCCCAACATAGCCATACGTATTCAAGCACACACGCGACTTGCAAGAGAACATACACTACCCCACTACCCGCGAATAACCTTTTGTTTTTGGTGCTCACACTCGCATGGGTGTCAGATGACAGTTAGCATCCTAATAAACATCCTCCATGACGTCAACACCCATTAACTTTTTATCACCATCGCACAAACAAGCCAAAGGGTCAACCTCTTCCCACGCTAACACGTGCACTGCACATGCTCGCTCCTGGACCACGTGCTCGCTCTAAGGACCCATGACGTCATCCCATGACGTCATCAGGATTACGCAATTTCTGGTCATGATGATGCAATATTCAAAGTCTAGCGAATTATACTACTGACACATTCCGGTCAAAAAGGACTCCAGTAACTTGGCACCATTTCAGCCATGCAACGTTGACTCTGTTTCGGACATCTGGGAGTGTTCGGCCATCTGAACAGATTAGCGTACCCAAGTATTTGAATATAGATGATTTTCGGAGTTCAGTGCCATCAATGTGAAAAGATCCTTCACTTGGTACTCCACACTCCATATACTCTGTCTTACCAATATTAAGTCGTAGGCCATGGGTGTCTAGTGCAGCTTTCCAAAATTGAACATGTTGTTCCAATTCTTGGCGAGACATGCAGGCTACAATGATATCGCCAGCATAGAGCAAGGTCCAAGGATGTGGTTGCAGTAGTTCGGCTGCGATGGTGTCAAGACAGATGATGAACAGGAGCGGGGACAAAGCTGACCCCTGATGAACACAAACTCTGATGGCAAAAGTTGCGGAGTTTCCTGAAGCACATCCGATATAGCTGGTGACATTCCGATAAAAAAGCTGAACCCATTGAACATATGCTCTTTTAACCTTTCCAGTGTCGCTGAATATATTTTGTATTTTACCTGAGTGATCATTTATTTTAAGGAAAATTCCCCAAAAATGTCAATTGTTTTACATTTTATTTTTGTTTGAAAATACATTTGAAAAGAGGAAAAAGTTACAAAATACGAAACAGTTCAGGAAAACCATGGTTTTTACACTTGCTAAATTCAGCCTGCAAAACAGTTTCTTTTATTGTTGAACAAAATTACACTGCTTGTATCACTTTTAAATTCACAAAAGAACAACAAAAACACACACAACATTATACCATGAAGAGTGAAGCTCACTGTTTTCAATATCAGAGGTGTTTATTTTTGTGATAATCTTCAAAACACCCCGCTGGATGAAGATATGGCAGGCCCAGGCCTACCTTGGAGAACTGCACTTGTATCTGCATCATTATCACTATCATCTTCATCAACTGCACTTTCACTTGATTCTGAACCGTCGATCTCTTCAACACTCTCTTCAAAGTCACAGTAATCACTATCTGATTCCTCCAAATAACTTGATATCGTAGCCACATTTTTGTCGTACGAGCCCGCCATTTCACTGTTTACATCGGCTTCAAGATGCAACAGCTGATACCGTCAAAATCAAGTATCTATCAAACGAATACTAAAAAAGTAAAAGAAATGATTCTAGTAGTCATTTCCGGTTCCGGGCGAGTTCATATACGTTATTTAATACCATACTGCCACCTGCCGTAATTAAATGTAAACGTATATCAGCTCGCGGAATATTCCGTAAACGACCCGCTGGAGCGGGACACATGTTGAGGAATATATCGTAAACGACACGCAACGAAAAAGTGTTGGCGCGGAATATTCCGGAAATGACACGAGAAGAGTTAAGTCACTGCTAGTATTATATCAATTAAAATGAAATTATAATAACTTAAGGGTCCCGTCCTTTAGGATAGCTTAAACTGTATATGTCCATCAGTACTATAAATGACTGTGAGTTGTTGCAAGAAGATCTACACCAACTCAGTGAATGGTGTGAAACATGGAAACTGAAACTGAATACTGAAAAGTGTAAAGTTTTGTCAGTTTCATTGAAACGTAACCTCCTACCCAGGTTTAATTATTGTATTAATAATGAAACGCTATGTAGAGTGTCAACCATTAAGGATCTAGGGGTGACAATCACAAACAATTTCTCGTTCTATGAACGTATTTCAAAAATACGTCGTGAAAGTTTCCGGATCCTGGGATTTTTAAAAATAAATTGTTTAAATTATTTTTCGGACATAACTCTATCCAAATTATTTAAGTCACTTATTCGGCCTAAATTAGAATACTGTAGTGTGATCTGGAATCCTTTTCACAGTAATAAAATTGACGCCATGGAACGTGTGCAAAAGAGATTTGTTAAAAGGCTTGTGGGTAGATTACTAGCTTGGGAATAACCTAACCCCCAAGGGAAGATGATGAAGAAAAAGAAGTGGGTTTCGGACTGGAGAAAAAGGATGGAGAAATAGGACGAGAGTCCATAAGAAGTTATAATTAAGAGTTCTTGCTCAAATGCAAAAAAAAGTGGAATCGTTGTTAATTTTATTTGTGAGGTTTTAAAATTAAGCTCATGGGAAGAGTGAGGGAAGACAGGATCTTGCTTAATCGTTATGTTTGAGAAATGATAAATCAAAAGAACAAATCTTAATTTATTTAACAATGTAAAAGGAAGTAGTCTATGTAACAAATATATAATTTTGATTTTTATAAACAATTAGCTGAAGTACCCGTGCTTCGCTACGCGTCTTAAATAAAATAAAATGTGAAGGTGACAGTTAAAACAGGCGATAGGCGAAGTGCTGCGCAGAGGGAGATCAAGGATGGAACATTTTGTCCAACTACACCGCTCGGCGTGGACCGTGTTTTATAGCACAAATTTAGGTTTTACTCGCTAACGGTTGGAGATACCTTTCGGATAGAAAATGTAATTTAAAACCTCGTATATGCCATCAAAAGTTTGCTATTTCTTAGCGTTCTCTTTTCATTTGAAATGGAAATTTGAAAGTTTGAAACCAAAGGGTGTAGTGACGTCACTAAAATGATCGCCATCTTTAAATAGTGCAAAGTATTGAAATCAAAAGTAACCTATATGTTAACCAGGTAAATCAGCTACTTCCATGTAAAATTCATGTAAATCGGACCAGTGGTACTTGCGTGATTGAGTAATACACAGACACACACCATCTCATTTTTAGCCTCCCTTCGCTCGCGGCATAGTCGTGTCATATTGTTATTCAATGAAATGCAGGTTTAACCCCGTTAACACCCCTTTAGAACCTGAATATCCAAAAATCCCTCCTTAGTAGACGTTTTCGACATACAACAAACATATCCCCAAAATATCATTCTGCTAACATTAATAGTTTGGGTTGGTCGATGAGAGTAAACATACAAAAATCCTTCCTTAGTGGACGTTTTTCTTCCAGAATTTCACCCCTCCCCATAGGCCCCTTAAATTGGATTTATGAAAAAACGGTCGAACACATATTTATTTTATTTATTTGTTTATTTATTTATTTTTAAGCTGATTGATTTCCTCCGAGTTTCAAACTCCTCGCCTATGTCGTTTAAGAGATACACGCTCCGTTAAGAATCTTTCAACCCCCACTTTTCATGCCTTTCACCTCATAATATACACTACATCTAAAAACCATTAGACATGTGTCAGCTTATTTTAATTGATTAGTATATATGCCAAGTATCTCATCCCCAAATGAAACCACTCGTGAGATATTGTTATTCAATGAAATGTACGTTTACCCCCTTAACACCTCTTTAGAACCTGAATATCCAAAACTCTTTCCTTAGTGGACGTTTTCGACATACAACGAACATATCCCCAAAATTTCATGTTTCTAACTTCAATAATTTTGGCTTGGCGATGATGAGTGAGTGAGTGAGTGAGTCAGGACATTTTCTTTCATTTATTTTTGATAATTTCACCCCTCCCCATGAACCCTTTAAATTGGATTTATGAAACAAACGGTCAAACACCTATTTACTTATTTAAAACTGTTTTCGCCCTGAGTTTGATGAGTGAGTAAGTGAGTCAATCAGTTAGGACACTTTATTTCCTCTTTTCCCCCCAGAATTTCACCCCTCTCCAAGGGCCCCTTAAATTGGATTTATGAAAAAACGGTCGAACACCTATTTACTTGTATTTTAAGCTGTTTCTCCCGCCGAATTTCAAACTTCTCGCCTATGTCGTTTAAGAGATACACGCTCCGTTAAGAATCCCTCAACCCCCAATTTTCATCCCTTTCACCTCATAATATACACCACATCGATAAACCCTTAGATATATGTCTGATTATTAGCCTACTTTTCACATTTTGCAAAAATGAGGAAAAAGTAGACTTATGAGATCGATCCGGGAAAATGTGTGTCTGTCTGTCTGTCTGTCTGTCTGTCCTTCTGTCTGTCTGTCCTTCTGTCTGGCTGGCTGTGTGTGTCCCCCCCCCTATCAACTCCTAAACGGCTGAAGCAATCAAAACCAAATTTTGTATGAGTAAAGATGTCCCCCGGAATAGCTCACGTCCATATTTGAAATTGATGTCAGTGCTACCAACTGCTGAAAAAACGCACTAGAAATTTGAGCTCCATGTTGGATATCTCGCAAGGTATGCATGGGAGCTATTCCAAAATTGGCACACATGTAGATAATACTATTTCAGATTAATTTCCAGGAGGCCAACCATGACAGTGTTGCCAAAATAATGTTAAGCCTTCTGATAGGTCCAATGTTTAAATGCATATAACTTCTACACTATCAATTGGATTTCAACCAAATTTTGTATGTAATATCTGTACATAAACAGATATGACTGGGCGTATTCTTAAGAGCCACCAGGGCTGCCAACTGTTAATAATTGCTCTCTCTATTTTTTTATCCAAATACCAATATATCAGAAAGTATGCAAGCCAACAGCTTTAAACTATGCACACGTATATTCTGACATTTTAGATTAATTTGGAGTAACTTATATACGTCAGTTCTACCAACATGATTCTAAGCCTGCTGATAGTACCAATTTTTAAATACATGTAACTTCTATACTATCAGTTGGATTTCAACCAAATTTCGTATGTGATATGTGTACCATAACAGATATGACTATAAGTATTGTTAAGAGCAATCAGGGCTGACAAATGTTAATAAATGCTGTCTATATTCTTTTTACCCTAATATAAATATATCAGAAAGTATGCAAGCCAACAGCTCTATACTTTGCACACGTATAGCACCTGACATTCTAGATTAATTTGGAGTAATTAATACAAGGCAGTGCTGCCAACATGATTCTATGCCTGCTGATATGTCCAATTTTAAAATACATGTAACTTCTATACTAACAAATGGATTTCATCCAAAATTGGCACAACAAGATATCATAATAATTCAGATTATTTCTGACCAGCACACGCATGATATTGTTGGCAACATGCTTTTACGCGTGCTGATAGATCCAGTGTCTAACTGCATGTAACGTCCATTGGACTTCAAGCAAATTTTTTATTCTGTACCTTAAGAGGTGGAACAAAGAATATATTCAGTCACCAGGGCTGCCAACTGTAGTGCTCTATTAGGCTACATTATACCAGGTATATTTTGAACTAATCAGATATTTCGATATTACCAACTTAATTTCGTCATTATTCTAGATAGTTTCATATACTGTAGAATAATCATAGGCATGAAAAGTAGGCTGTATAGTTCTTCACGGAACTTCTTGTTTTAATGATTAGTTTATATACCGAATATCACGTCCCCAAAGAAACAACTCATGAGATATCGTTATTCAATGAAATGCACGTTTACCACCGTAACATCTCTTTAAAACCCGAATAAACAAAAAACATTCCTTAGTTGACGTTTTCGACATACAGCGAACATATTCCCAAAATTTCATTTTTCCAAATTTTATAGTTTTCGCTGGGCGTGATGAGTGAGTGAGTCAGACAGGACATTTTCTTTCAATTATTTTTACCAGAATTTCACCCCTCCCCATGGGCCCCTTAAATAAATTTATGAAAAAACGTTCGAACACCGATTTAGTTATTTATTTAGCTGATTTTTTCGCTGAGTTTCAAATTTCTCGCCTATGTCGTTTAAGAGATAGGCCTACACGCTCCGTTAGGAATTCTTCAACCCCCACTATTCACCCCTTTCACCTCATAATAATACACCACATCGAAAAACCCTTAGACACATGTCTGCTTATTTTTAATGATTAGTTTATATGCCGAGTGTCACATCCACAAATGAAACCACTCGTGAGATATTGTTATTCAATAAAATGCAGGTTCAACCCCCTTAAGACCCTTTTAGAGCCTCAATATCCAAAAATCCTCCCTTAGTGTACGGTTTTGACATACAACGAACATATCCCCAAAATGCCATGTTTCCAATTTCAATATTTTTGGCTGGGCGATGATGAGTGAGTGAATGAATCAGGACATTTTCTTTCATCTGTTTTTCCTCAGAATTTCACCCCTCCCGATGAACCCCTTCAATTTGATTGATAAAAAAAACTGTCGAATAGCTATTTACTTACTTTAAAGCAGTTTTTCCCCCTGAGTTTGATGAGTGAGTCAGTCAGTCAATCAGTTAGGACACTTTCTTTCCTGTTCCCCCCCCCCCCGAATTTCACCCCTCCCCATGGGCCCCTTAAATTGGATTTATAAAAAACGGTCAAACACATATTTACTTATTTTTATGCTGATTTTTTCCGCTGAGTTTCAAACTCCTCGCCTATGTCGTTTAAGAGATACACGCTCCGTTAGGAATCTTTCAATCCCTACTTTTCACCCCTTTCACCTCATAATATACACCACATCGAAAAAACCTCAGAAACGTGTCTTCTTACTTTTTACTGATGAGTTTATATGCCGTGTATCACATCCCCCAATGAAACCAATCGGGAGATATTGTTATTCAATGAAATGCAGGTTTAACCCCATTAAGACCCCTTTAGAACCTGAATATCCGAAAATCCTCCCTTAGTAGACATACAATGAACATATCTCCAAACTTTCATGTTTCTAACTTCAATAATTTTGGCTGGGCGATGATGAGTGAGTGAGTGAGTGAGTGAGTGAGTTAGTCAGGACATTTTCTTTCAATTTTCTTTTTTCGGAATTTCACTCCTCGCCATGAACTCCTTAAATTTGATTTATGAAAAAAACTGTCGAACAGCTATTTACTTACTTTAAAGCAGTTTTCCCCCTGAGTTTGATGAGTGAGTCAATCAGTCAATCAGTTAGGACACTTTCTTTCCTGTTTCCCCCCCCCCCCCCCGAATTTCACCCCTCCCCATGGGCCCCTTAAATTGGATTTATGAAAAAACGGTCAAACACATATTTACTTATTTCTTATGCTGATTTTTTTCCCCGCTGGGTTTCAAACTCCTCGCCTATGTCGTTTAAGAGATACTCGCTCCGTTAGGAATCTTTCAATCCCCACTTTTCACCCCCCTTCACCTCATAATATACGCCACATCGAAAAACCCTCAGACTCGTGTCTTCTTATTAGCCTACTTTTCACATTTTGCAAAAATGAGGAAAAAGTAGACTTATGAGATCGATCCGGGAAAATGTGTGTCTGTCTGTCTGTCTGTCTGTCCTTCTGTCTGTCTGTCTGGCTGTGTGTGTGTCCCCCCCTATCAACTCCTAAACGGCTGCAGCAATCAAAACCAAATTTAGTATGAGTAAAGATGTGCACCGGAATAGCTCACGTCCATATTTGAAAATGATGTCAGTGCTACCAACTGCTGAAAAAACGCACTAGAAATTTGAGCTCCATGTTGGATATCTTGCAAAGTATGCATGGGAGCTATTCCAAAATTGGCACATATGTAGATAATACTATTTCAGTTTAATTTCCAGGAGGCAAATCATGACAGTGTTGCCAAAATAATTTTAAGCTTTCTGATACGTCCAATGTTTAAATGCATATAACTTCTACACTATCGATTGGATTTCAACCAAATTTTGTATGTAATATCTGTACATAAACAGATATGACTGAGCATATTAATAAGAGCCACCAGGGCTGCCAACTGTTAATAATTGCTCTCTATTTTTTATCCAAATACCAATATATCAGAAAGTATGCAAGCCAACAGCTTTAAACTATGCACACGTATATTCTCACGTTTTAGATAAATTTGGAGTAACTTATATACGTCAGTTCTACCAACATGATTATAAGCCTGCTGATAGTACCAAATTTTTAAATACATGTAACTTCTATACTATCAGTTGGATTTTAACCAAATTTCGTATGTGCTATGTGTACTATAAAAGATATGACTAAGTATTGTTAAGAGCAATCAGGGCTGCCAACTGTTAATAAATGCGGTCTATATTTTTTACCCTAATATCAATATATCAGATAGTATGCAAGCCAACAGCTCTATACTTTGCACACGTATAGTACCTGACATTCTAGATTAATTTGGAGTAATTAATACAAGGCAGTGCTGCCAACATGATTATATGCCTGCTGATATGTCCAATTTTAAAATACATGCATCTTCTATACTAACAAATGGATTTCATCCAAAATTGGCACAACAAGATATCATAATATTTCAGATTATATCTGACCAGCACACGCATGGTGTTGTTGGCAACATGCTTTTACGCGTGCTGATAGATCCAATGTCTAACTGCATGTAACGTCAATTGGACTTCAACCAAATTTTGTATTCTTTACCTTAAGAGATGGAACTAAGAATATATTCAGTCACCAGGGCTGCCAAATGTAGTGCTCTATTAGGCTACATTATACCAGGTATATTTTGAACTAATTAAATATATCGATATTACCAACTTAATTTTGTCATTATTCTAGATAGGTTCGAATACTGTAGAATAATCATTGGCATGAAAAGTAGGCTGTATAGTTCTTCACGGAACTTCTTGTTTTTAATGATGAGTTTATGTGCCGAGTATCACATCCCTCAATGAAACCAATCGGGAGATATTGCTATTGAATGAAATGCAGGTCTACCCCCTTAACACCCCTTTAGAACCTGAATATACAAAAATCCTCTCTTAGTGGGCATTTGCGGCCCTTGGGGAAGCAGCATACCAAATTTAATTCCAATCCGTTCGGTGGTTTCTGAGATTTCTTGATGAATGAATGAGTGAGTGAGTGAGTGAGTGGTATTTGACAAATATATAGTAGAAGATAGTGTCAAGTCTTTGTTATGCTAAACTCGGTTGACAGTGCTGTGTGAGTAGGTGAGTAACTAACGGGATTTCATGTAAAGATCCTCATTTTCTATACCGGTAGTGCAGAGTGCAACTGGCATCCAGTCGGCCGTGTCTCGACTTGAACTATGCTGCCATGGAAACTATCTGCCTTGCCATTAATTCATGAGTATATTTTATGATTTGATTAGCCTGTGCTTGAGTGCAAAAGGGCTGAAATCAGAAGAATGAGAAAGACTATCGAGAATTCATGTAGCCAGCGGTTCTTTCTGGGTCCTAACTATGTGTATGCAAAATTTGGTTGAGATTGGTGGAACGGTGTAGATTTGTATACGGAACCAACCCACCCATCCACCCACCCACCCACATACATACAGACTTTCACTTGTATATATAAGATTGGGGTCGCAGACCTCCGAAAACATCTAAATCTTGCGCCAGGCAATTAACAATTCTTTTGGTTTTAAACCTTTTATATGCTTTAAAATCTTCGTAAGATTTTGAAATGTTGCTAAGATGAATAAATGGAAAATTTTAAGATAATTAAAGTAATTAAAGTTAAACAATAAATCAAGTACAAGGTGTGTACTTTAAGGATTTCTAGATAGGTATCTTAGAAATATGACCAAATAACAACTTCGAAAGTAACAACAACAAAAACAGGAAGAATGAAATAGAAGTTTCAATAACTTCTTGTATTAATGCAGAACTACGCTTAATGATTATACATAGGAGATTATACAAATAGGGCAAGTCACTTATTGTGAAACCTGAAGAGAAAAATTGAAAGGAAGTTTCTAGAACTCCTATGTTTAAGTAGGGATCACGAGAAAAATGGGGCAAGTTTCCCTTTCGTGAAACTTAGAGATAACTCACTTTTGAGTTGAAAGAATTGGATTCCCTCATTAGAAGGGTGAAACAATATAATTTAAGGCATGTACTAGACACGCAGTTTTACAGACATTTATTCGTTATACGTGGAGCAAATAAGGGAGGGCACTTATGTAGAGTGACACCTCATTGATAAAAGACATAAAGTAACAATTTTATTATTTTAGTTTGTTAGTAAAGGGTTTGGGAAAGATCAAATGGGATTGTGGAAAAGTGTTCATGGCCGTATTTATTGTACTCGGACGAGCGCGACGCGGATGAAAAGTTGAACAGGCACTGTTTTCACTATAGTCTGTTGATATAGTTGAAGAGTTCACTGTAGTAGCACAAAACGTTGATGGCAAAGAAAGTTATTGCAATGGTGGAAAATAACTAGTTACACTAGATTTACGAGAGTCTATTGCTTGAAAAACTTGTAGGTTATAGTTGAATGCACCAGAAAAATCCCAACGGAGGAAGAAAAATTAGATATTGATTAGCAGTTCATAAGGAAGATTCCTTAGGTTGAAAAAGTATTCCCATAATGTGAGTGGAAAGTACATGACAGTATAACTGGTAGATAGAGTGTAGGTTCTGGAAGGTTCCAGAGCAATGATGAATTGTTTAAATTGGGTAGAGAATCCCTCGGCGGAAAACTAGATTATATAGACAGTGGGTATTTTAGAAATATCCCTCGATGTGAGATAGCATCTCAGAAAATCTTTCATTTTGAAAGTTAGACTTGATAGTTTTGAGTTTGATCAAGAAGATCTCTTGAAAGCAGTTATTATCACATAGCAACTTTCACTGTCTATAAAATCCAAATAAGAGCATTGAGCCTTTTAAAAGCGATGAAAATGTGGTTAAAACATGAAGTCGGTACTTATCTTTGCTTCATGAAGAAGGTGATGTTGCTGTTGACGATTGGTTTTAAAACTCGAACATGGCGTTGAATTTAAAAGTTTGCTTCTAGAGTTGAGTAGGCGAGCTTTAGATAAGCTCCAACTGACTGGTTTGACTTCCGATGTACAAGTGAGGGCTGCTAGACGCAGCGAAAGTACACTAGCCTAGACGGCATGTCCAACAAGAAGTTGAGTGCACTTGAGAGGGTGAGCGGTTGCTCACGGCACGGAGAGAAGTCGAGAAGTGAACGAGCGAGCGAGCAGCGCGCGCGGAGACGCGAGCAGTAGGAGGAGGCGAGAAGAGGGGCAAGAGGGTGAGTAAGGGCAGGAAACAAAGAGGTTATACATAAACATGAAAAAACTTTACAAAAACAAAATTCTTCTTGGAGCGGTGTCTTCATGGAGTAGTTGGTTGGTGAAGAACACGACGCCCTGCGGATTAATGTAGAAGTAAAGGAAGCTTGTAGTTTAACGTGACCGTTAATCTTGAGATCATGAGCCACGGGACCTCCTTTTTACGTGGAATCCGAACCACAGGACATGGCATTTCACTTCGAAAATCTCACATGCATTGACCGGGAATAATGTAGAAGTCTTCATGGCTTGAAGCAATGGAAGTTCGGAAGGCAGCGATGGGACGCTGTCAGGCTGGTTCAGCGGAATATGCGTTTCTGTAAAAAACTGACAGAAAAAATGAACAAATGCACGGGGCAAACAGGAGGTAACAGTTCGATGTTGGTGTGTGCTGGAAAGAAATATAAATAAAAGGACTGATATAAAGTAATGAAGAACAGCAAAAGCTAATTCTTTCTTTCCGTGTATTTCCAAAAACACACCAGCTTGAGCAGTCGGCGCACAGTGGGTGACGTGAGATTCCTTTGGAAGCTGGTAAATGGCGGAATTGACTCTAATCAGTTGCTAGCTGACTTGAGTTTTCACGTCCCTCAGAGAACCACCAGACGGAAGCACACGTTTGATGGGGTCAGATCGAGAATTAATGTGGACAGAAATTCATGTCTGATCCGGTTTCAGTCAACATACGGCTTGATGGAGAGTAAAAGTGCTACTGATATTCACTTCGACTCTCTGTCAAATGTTATGAGAAACATCTCAAGTGGGCTGTAAAATAGTGTATGCATTTTGTGTTATTTTCTATTTGCGTTGATTGATTGATTGATTTAACATGTGGTTAAATGAATGGTTGATTGATTTTTTGATTGAGTGTACGAGCGACTGAAGTAATGTATTTTTTGTTTGCTTTATTTAGATCCTCGAATGTCACTATTGTTTTACTTTTTTCCCCAAATTCTGAACTTTTTCTTCTAATATTTTATTTTATGTTTTTATGCATTTGCCTTTTTCCGTTTACTGTAGATAGTTTTGATTTTCCTGTAATAATTTTTTTAATGTTTCTTGTACAAGGGGATTGTATGAATGAATGCTTGAGTTAGGATGTTTGAATGCGTATCTGTATGGGTGTGGTGTTGATTTATAATAGACTAGTGTTCTTCTATTTTTTGTTCGTGTTCGCTGTTTTGGTTTTGTTTATACTTGTTTTTTATTTTTATTGTTAATTATTATATTGTCACTTGTGGAGTATATTTGTCGGACAATAAAGAATACAAACCCTTGTTTCGATCATCGGAATTGGTGGGCCCTAAGTTATTGATTATAATGCTTGCACAATTCGCACGGTCACCATCTTGAAATGGTACGGTTGATCACCTTGCCGTTTACGCACAAAACGCATATGATATGAAGGTATGTTGTTACCAAATTTGGTAGAGATTGGACGATTAGTTTAGTAATAATTTGATTTTACGTTTTGAACGTTTGAGTGGCCGCCATTCAGTTATGGTGAAGATGATGGCAATATAAAACATGACACTGAGGTTCCCATTGCCAGTGCAAGCTCTGTACCAAATTTCGTTGAATTCAGTTTCGTCATGTTGGGGGGAGAAGATATACACACACAGACAGTGATAACTTTTCGCCCGTGTAGATCTCATAAGCCTACTTTCATTTCTTTTTAAAAATCGAAAGTAGGCTAAAAACCCATTTATTAATTATTTAAGAAGGAGCTTTAGAATGTTTTTTGTGCAAATCATTACGAAATTCCTTCATAATTCAGCATACTTCAAATGCTCATAAAAGACTTTTTCCCTTATACAGTTGTGTCTCAGGGAAACAAACAATGTAACCACGGCGTATCCACATCCCCTGTCAAAGAAATTTAGGTTCATTTTCACCAATGTCAATTAGTCTATCTCTTAATTGATCATTAAATGTTATTTAACTTTGCACGAGCATTTCATCAAACAGAAACGCTCATTAATTTACCACTAACACGCAATTACGTTAAATGACCAAATGTGAACACTCAACTCTCTAAAGCATCGTTAAAGTGGAGGGGAACAGCTGAACTCTATCTCGTGCCTCTTGCAATTACGGTTTGTTTCTGAGTTTCACGCGAACTTTGTTGCTTGGTTCCTTAGTTTAGGAGCTGTGACAACGCGGTCATGTAGCCCCGTGTACTTTGGGTGTGTGTAGAATTTGTATGATAAACGGTGTTAATTGAGTTGGCTGTATTAGTGTGAGTTATCTGTGATTCAGGTAGAAGGACTGCAGACGATTATTTTTTTCAAGTAGTTCCTACTTTTGCTACCAAATGCTACCGTCCACGAAACCTAGCTGCGGACGTGGCTACTAAATGCCATCGCAGTCAGCACCTGGCGGCGAACGTTGGAACTAATATAGCGTTATCAACCTAACCTACAAATTTTAGCTTCCACAAGTGTAGTTAGTGGAAGGTTCTTTTTCATGCCATAAATCTATGACATGGGACCGCGCCGGCTTTACTTTCCCTCCGAAGGAAGGCATACTGAGGGATTTTTAACGCTCTTAAAAAGAAGCTCTGCATGTTACCAACTACGCCACCGAAGTCGCTCACGTGAACTTTCATCCATTTGTATATAAAATATGTTTATGCCAATGAAATTACAAAAGATCATTTATGTCATTAATATTGATACGTTCTACCCCTAGAAGCAAATTCGTTAAATGGATCAAAGTAGGTAAAGCACAACACAAATGGACCTTTAAAGAAATATTAGCTTTATTACAGGTCAGAAATATTCACCAGACAATAGGTACATAACAAGAAGTTCCGTTCAGAACTATACAGCCTACTTTTCATGCCAATGATTATTCTACAGAATATGAACCTATCTAGAATAATGTCGAAATTAAGTTGGTAATATCGAAATATCTAATTAGTTCAAACTATACCTGGTATAATGTAGCCTAATAGAGCACTACAGTTGGCAGCCCTGGTGACTGAATATATTCTTAGTTCCATCCCTTAAGGTACCGGTACAGAATACAAAATTTGGTTGAAGTCTAATGGACGTTACATGCAGGTAGACACTGGATCTATCAGCACGCGTAAAAGCATGTTGCCAACAATGTCATGCGTGTGCTGGTCAGAAATAATCTGAAATATTATGATATCTTGTTGTGCCAATTTCGGATGAAATCCATTTGTTAGTATAGAAGTTACATGTATTTTAAAATTGGACTTATCAGCAGGCATAGAATCATGTTGGCAGCACTGCCTTGTATTAATCACTCCAAATTAATCTAGAATGTCACGTGCTATACGTGTGCAAAGTACAGAGCTGTTGCCTTGCATACCTTCTGATATATTGATATTAGGGTAAAAAATATAGACAGCATTTATTAACAGTTGGCAGCCCTGATTGCTCCTAACAATACCTATAGTCATATCTGTTATGGTACACATAGCACATACGAAATTTGGTTGAAATCCAACTGATAGTATAGAAGTTACATGCATTTAAAAATTGGTACTATCAGCAGGCTTATAATCATGTTGGTAGAACTGACGTATATAAGTTACTCCAAATAAATCTAAAATGTCAGAATATACGTGTGCATAGTTTAAAGCTATTGGCTTGCAAACTTTCCGATATATTGGTATTTGGATAAAAAAAATAGAGAGAGCAATTATTAACAGTTGGCAGCCCTGGTGGCTCCTAAGAATACGCTCAGTCATATCTGTTTATGTACAGATATTACATACAAAATTTGGTTGAAATCCAATTGATAGTGTAGATGTTATATGCATTTAAACATTGGACCTATCAGAAGGCTTAAAATTATTTTGGCAACACTGTCATGGTTGGCCTCCTGGAAATTAAACTGAAATAGTCTTATCTACATGTGTGCCAATTTTGGAATAGCTCCCATGCATATCTTGCAAGATATCCAACATGGAGCTCAAATTTCTAGTGCGTTTTTTCAGCAGTTGGTAGCACTGACATCATTTTCAAATATGGACGTGAGATATTCCGGTGCACATCTTTCCTCATACTAAATTTGGTTTTGATTGCTGCAGCCGTTTAGGAGTTGATAGGGGGGGACACACACACAGCCAGCCAGACAGACAGAAGGACAGACAGACAGACAGACAGACAGACAGACAGACAGACACACATTTTCCCGGATCGATCTCATAAGACTACTTTTTCCTCATTTTTGCAAAATGTGAAAAGTAGACTAAAAACCATTAGCTGTCTTAATCAAGTTTGCTCTCTTATGGAGAACACTCACCCTTTCACTTGCTCATGCAGTTAATCCCTCACTAATGAGACCGGTGTCCTCGCTAGAAATAACAACAACTCATCCTCAAGTTCACAAGCCACAGTCTGACACTCACTGTTCTTGAATACCACACACTCTTTCGCAATACACACGTCACCGCATTACCTCTTTCGCACAGGTATAAACACACTCACTGACACTGGCCAGGGTCGCTCTTTATGTATCGGGACTGACGACTCACAGATGTTTCAAGAGTGGACCAGAGATCACAGCTACTCTCAGACCTTCTCGAGATTTCCAACACTAGTTGGACCACGAAAATTCTGGTCCATGCCTTTTGTTCTCGCTGCGCAAGCGGCCGGCCGACACAGAGCCCGGGGGTAGCCTCGGGCGGCTGTGAGTCACGCGCGAGGGAATGAAGCAACCGCGCAGCCGTAACAATATCAAGAAAGTAGAATACGGAAAATTGAAAAGAACATATCTGAACTTTTTCCAGCTGTGCATATTGAACTCCGATTCTACAACGCAACCACTTACGAAGACAACGCACAGTGGGTCAAAATCGAAATCAGGGGGGGGGGGGGGGGGGAAATTATGTTTACGTTTTAATCATGAATTTAGAGTAAAAGCAACGCATATAATTTGTTTACTTCATAATAAACATCAGTTAAGACTTTTTTAAACTACGTCTACACATGCAAGAAATTGTCTATGACTAGGAGTTGGATAGAGCATTCAGTTATCTCTTCAGAACAATTTTCTACCCCTAATTTACTTTTAACAAAGTTTCACTTTTGACATAATCGTCGAACCCAGTGCTTCAAACAGTTGTAAACGTGTGAGAACTGGTTGCGCAGCATCTTCTAAAACGTAAAATAACTAAGTTGCAAAAAGATGCAAACATTTTTTTAAGAGGCGTAAACTACATTTTAACATTAAGCAGAAAGTGACGCAGCGTCGCGCGACATACTAACAAGAAGTTCCGTGACGAATTAAAGAGCCTACTTTTCTTAAAATTTAAGAATTATGCCAATGATTAATCTAAATGGATCTATCTAGAATAATGACGAAATTAAGTTGGTAATATCAAAATTTCAAATTAGTTCGAAATTCTGTATACCTGGCATAATATAGCCTAATAGAGAACTACAGTTGGCAGCCCTGGTGACTGAGTATATTCTTAGTTCCATCTCTTAAGGTACAGAATACAAAATTTGGTTGAAGTCCAATGGATAGCATGGACGTTCCATGCAGTTAAACATTGCATCTAACAGCGCGCGTAAAATCATGTTGGCATCAATGACATACATGTATTGGTCAGAATTAATCTGAAATAATATAATCTATTGTTGTGTCAATTTAGAATGAAATCCATTTGTTAGTAGAGAAGTTACATGCATTTTAAAATTGGACCTATCAGCAGGCTTAGAATCATGTTGGCAGCACTGGCGTAGGCCTATAGGCTATTAGTTACTCCAAATTAATCTAGAATGCCAGGTACTATACGTGCGCAAAGTTTAGAGCTATTGGCTTGCATACTTTCTGATATATTGATATTAGGGTAACAAAAATAGAGACAGTATTTGTTAACAGTTGGCAGCCCTGGTTGCTTCTAAATATACGCATAGTCATATATGTTATGGTACACATAACACACACGAAATTTGGTTGAAATCCAAATGATAGTATAGAAGTTACGTGTATTTAAAGTTGGACCTCTCAGCAGGCTTAGAATCATGTTGGTAGCACTGACGTATATAAGTTACTCCAAATTAATATAGAATGTCAGGTACTATGCGTGTGCATAGTTTAAAGCTGTCTGCTTGCATACTTTCTGATATAATGGTATTTGGATAAAAACAATAGGGAGTGCATTTATTAACAGTTGGCAGCCCTGGTGGCTCTTAAGAATATGCTCATTCATATCTGTGTATGTACACATAGTACATATGTAATTTGGTTGAATTCCAATTGATAGTGTAGAAGTGATATGCATTTAAAAATTGGACCTATCAGCAAGCTTATAATCATTTTGGCAACACTGCCATGTATGGCCTCCTGGAAATTAAACTGCAATATTATTATTTATACGTGTGCCAATTTTGAAATAGCTCCCATTCATACCTTTTAAGATATCCAACATGGAGCTCAAATTTCAATTGTGATTTTTCAGCAGTTGGTAGCACTGACATCATTTTCAAATATGGCCGTGAGATACTCAGGTATAGATCTTTACTCCTACCAAATTTTGTTTCGATTGCTCCAGCTTTTAGGAGTTGATAGGGTGGGACACACACAGCCAGACAGACAGACAGAAGGAAAGACAGACAGACAGACAGACATTTGCCCGATCTCATAAGTCTACTTTTTCCTCATTTTTGCAAAATGTGAAAAGTAGGCTAAAAATCTAAGTGAAAATAATAATTTAAAAAATAATAGTTACCGTAAATATTATATAATGCAAATATAGCTTAAGGTGCGTAACAATTACGCCCATGAATAACTGAAACACGTTACAAAGATCATACGTTCAGCTGCATGTTCCATCTTAAAGCATCACACTAACCACAAAGACAACCAAACCACAGCCACTTACATTCACCCTCCAATTCAGACTGCTCGAACAATGGTGACAGATTTACACTAAGATTCGTTTATATCCCAGAATGGTGAGCGGCAATTATATGAGAGTGCTGCAGAAGTAATACATTTTGATTTTTGAATTATGAAAATAAATAATTTTGTCCTCCTAGATTTCGATTTTGACCCACTGTGCAACGGGGAGAGCGTGTCCTATTTAGCTAAGCAAACAATGTACACACACAACTGCCACTTCTCCTAAATACTAACTTTGTTCATATCATTTTAAGCTTTTGTCACGAATAAGGTCTTCTGTATTTCCCTGCCTTTATTATTGTGTATGTCTACCCCTTATTATTCGGTGGCGTAGTTGGTAGTATGCTGATCTTCTATTCCCAAGGTTGGGGGTTCAAATGCGGCCGAAGTCGTCGGATTTTTCAAGAGCATTAAAAATCCTTCAGTATGCCTTCCTATGGAGAGGAAGTAAAGCCGGTGGTCCCATGTCATAGATTTATGGCATGTAAAAGAAACTGTCACTAAATAAACTTGTGTTGAAGCAAAATTCGTAGGTTAAGTTTGATTAATGCTCTAAAGTTCCAACGTTTGTCACCAGGCGCTAGTTGCGATGGCATCTGGTAGTCGCCAAGTTCACAATTAGGTGTTGTGGCCGGTAGCATTTGGTAGCGAAAGTAGGAACTACTTGAAATTATCGCCCGAAGTCCTTACTTGAATTAAAAACAGATAACACTCACTTATACAGCCATCACAATTAACACCGGTTCTACACACATCCAAAGTGCACGGGGTTACATGACCGCGTTGTCGCAGCCCCTAAACTGAGGTACCAACCTACCAACCAACCCCTTATCATTCCTGTTTTCAACGGGGACAGGCATGAGAAGGGATGAAAGTCTATGTGGTGGATGGTTTTTACGACCGGATGCCTTTTCTGACCCCAACCCCATAGGAGGAGTTAATGCGAGTTGAAATAAATGAAGATGAATGAAACTGGGCAAGGATGTGGGAGGAAGCGGCCGTGGTCTGTCAGAAGGTAACGTCCCAGCATTTGCCTGGAGTTGAAATTGGGAATCCTTGCAAAACCATATCACGGATGGCTGACGGTGGGGCTCGAACCCACGTCTACCGAATCCGTAGATAGCTTGGACGCATGGCCTAGGGCTGTGCTTTAGCGAGCGTAGCTACCTCTGTTGGTCTTTCTTTATAATTATGTTCCATAAAATCTCAAGGAAGCATCGCAAATAACGATCAGTGCTACATGCTTCTTGATCTGCCCACCATGTTTCTCCAGGGTGAAACCGAATCCACGAGCCGTAAAGGGTATTTAAGTAATTACGAACCCGAATGGCCTCGTGAAATGCATCAACGATAATCACGCATTAACTCTCGTATTTAAGTTAAGCATGAATTAACTAACGATCCGTTAATAAAGAGTTGGCGAAACGGTCCTTAGAGGACTAATGGAAAGGAGAGTAAAAGTCCATCGGAACAAATTGGCCTATGAGTTAGATACTGAAGCTGGTCACCGGGCCTACCTAAAGTTCAATGACAGCTTACAATGTAGAAGAGAGTTGCGAAGGGGCGAGAGGGGAGGGCGAAGGAAGAATGGCTGCGTCTTGTGACAGATTTATAACAGAGAGGTACAGTCAGCTAGTTGTTCCCAACATGCTACTTATTTACCAGTCACATAAAAGAAGTGAGGGCTATCACAAAGATATGCACAGTGAATATTATATTCGTTGGTTAAAAGAAAAGATCATCCCTAATTTCGAACGCAACTCAGTACTTGTTATTGACAACGCATCGTACCACAACACGCAGAAAGAAAGGTTGATTATTAGCAGTACGGTACAGTGCTGAACTATAGAGTCATACAATTTTCGTTACAATATTATTCCATTACATGTATTAGTGCCATTTAATTATTCTAATCACCTAATACAGTTTGTAACGAGTGAAATAAATAATGGTTGCTATCGTCTGAGTGAGTGAGTGACAGTTGCTGCGTGAACAGAGTGTACTTCTGACGACTGACGGGTGACGCAGCGGACAGCACCCAGCAGGCTGAGAAAAGCAGTCTCTCTCTTTAGCTTCCTACTAGATTTTCATAAGGGTCAATTAGTTCTGAGGCAGTTATACACAGAAGCCAATTGCAGTGCGGCAAACATATGAAAAACTATTTACAAAAGAACACACTGCTTGGTCTCAGGGACCCATCCGTGTAAGAGCTACAATATCCGCTCGTCTAGTGCTACCAACTTCCACCAAACAATCACTTTATAAATATCGATCTTGATTAAAACAAAGACTTTTCTTTATGAGAGCCAAATGACACATCCACTGTGTGTCAAGCCCTGTAATTGACAATAATCTACATCTTAGAGAAGTGTTTTCATGTACATGCTAGGCATTTTCTTAGTAAAATTATATCTAATGGTTGAAATGGAAATGCGAAATCCTACATAGTGGACTTTAATGACTTGGGTAAAGGACGATGACCATTGGTCACGGTACGTAATGAGTGTAATCGTACAAACAAAACACAAACGTGCTCGGCGCGGTGGAGAGTTAGTGAGTCGCTCGAGGAGATTATCGTAATGTACAACTGTTGGAAGAGAAAGTGCAGGCCAGTTCAGTCCAGAAACCTTGGAAGGAAGGAAGGAAGGAAGGAAGGAAGGAAGAAAGGCAGGAAGAAAGGGAAAAAGAGAGAGGGAAGCAAGGGAGGTAGAAAGGCAGGAAGAGAGAAGCAATGAAGGAAGGAGGGAAGGATGGAAGGAAGGTAGGAAGGAAGAAACGGAGAAAGGACGGAAGGAAGGACGGAAGGAAGGATGAAAGGGAGGAATAAAGAGAGGAAGAGAGAAGGAATGAATGAATGAAGAAAGCAAGGAAAGGAGGAAGAGAGGAATGAATCGAGGAAGGAAGAATTGGAGGAAGGAAGGAATGAAGAATGGGAGGATGGAATGAAGAAAGGGAGGATGGAATGAAGGAAAGAACAAATGAGGGAAGGATGGAAGAAAGAAAGGAAGGAAGGAATGAGGGAGGGAAGGAATGAAGGAGGAAGGGAAGGAAGGAAGCAAGCAAGAAAGAAAGTGTACCCCATTCCAGGCATCTCGAAAGAATTAAAATTCTTGGCAGAGCCGCGATTCAAATCCTAGCCGCTACACCACGAGGTGGTCTAATGATGACATTGGGGGATTCATTTCGGTGTTTCAATTATACTTGTACCTGGCAGATGACATTAAAAACTCTCCGGAATATTCCCGATTATACACGCTTCCTCACGAGCATTCCCGATTCAGTATTAACTACTTGCTTCCTCACGAGCATTCCCGATTCAGTATAAACAATTTGCTTCCTCACGAACATTCCCGATTCAGTATAAACTACTCGCTTCCTCACGAACATTCACAGTGTATTGCTATGGATACGTTTATTGTTATCGGTTAAGGTAGGGCGCCCCAATTTTAGACTACTTTTCACATTTTGCAAAAATGAGAAAAAAGCAGACTTATGAGATTGATCCGAGCAAATGTCTGTCTGTCCTTCTGTCTGTGTGTGTGTCACCGCCTATCAACTCCTAAACGACTGAAGCAATCGAAACCAAATTTTATATGAGTAAATATCTATACGTGAATATCTCAAGACCATATTTTAAAATTATGTCAGTGCTACCAAGTGCTGAAAAAGAGCAATTGAAATTTGAGCTCCATGTTGGATATCTTGGACGGTATGCATGGGATCTATTCCAAAATTGGATCATATATAGATAATAATATTTAAATTTAATTTCCAGGAGGCCAAACGTGACAGTGTTGCCAAAATGATTCTAAGCCTGCTGATAGGTCCAAGTTTTAAATGCATATTACTTCTACACTATCAATTGGATTGGATTTTAGCTTGCCACGGTGGGTGAGTGGATATCGTGTCGGTCTACTAACCCCAAGATTGCAGGTTCGCTTCTGACCGTGGTAAGTGATTTTTGAAAGGCGGCAAAAATACGATACGCATGTCATACGATGTTGGCATGTCAAAGAACCCATTTGAATTCAGTAGGCCGAGTTCATAATGGCAAAATTAATCTCGGGAATTTCCGCCAACACAAAGTTCCTCATTTCTCTACTAGGAAGCGCTATAGTGCTCAAGGTTAGATATCTAACATCTAACCTCCATGACTTTCATAGTCAAGGAACAACGAAATTCGACATGCATGCTACCCTCTGGGTGTCAAATAACAAAGCTTGCACCCGGTACCCGAGCCCATACGATATTATTATTAATTGGATTTCAATTAAATTACGTATGCGCTATGTGTACATAAACATATATGACTTAGCGTCTTATTAAGAGCCACCAGGGCTACCAACTGGTATTACATTCTCTCTCTATTTAAAAAAATATCCAAATACCAATATATCAGAAAGTATGCAAGCCAACAGATTTAAACTATGCACCCGTATTGTGCCCGTTTAGACCGGAGTCCGCACGACCACATATGCATTTTACCAATAATCAGTCAGCACGAGAATCAAAATATCCCGGGGCACCAGATGGGTTAAAGCAAATCGCAAAAACGACATCAAATGAAAAAAACGCTTTACTGATTTTTGGCTCAATGCAACAATAAGGATAGAAGGAGATTTAATTGGGTATAACACATCTGGTAAAATTATCTCAGTTTATTTTGAAGTTAAAATTGACTGCAAAGATGCTCAAAGCAGCATCATCCACGTGTGGCGATCCACACTCTTATTTACACACAATATACAGAAATTTTCCAAACACATTTGACAATCTTTTTTTGGAAAACACAAGTCCGATTAATAGTCCTGTAGACTGTGTTCCAAAATTATTAATAATTAATCCCAGTTCAAAGTTAATTGTCTATACTGGAAATATCGTAGATCACTGTTTGAATTATTTACATGATATTAACACTCGTAGAATAAATGTTCACAGAATTTTAAACTTTCACTTAGTTTTCCAGTTTCAAAAAATATATCGTCGAAAAATATTATTATCATTGAATCAACACACATTATTTACACATATTAATAACATCTGAAAAGTATTTGACCTTGAGCATAGCATCGAAGAACTGTGCGAAGCACAACAACAATTAATTGTTCTTCTGACATTAAACATTTCGAGAAGTGACTCGATTATGAAATTCAAGTTTCTAACAAAATACATGATTTCTAAATCATCAACTTGATCACTAAATTGTTGAACCATTCAACTATTCAATTATCCACTTGGAATCATTATGAAAAAATATTTATATTTACGGCCATTTTTAGTAACTTTGACAACTTGCAATTCTTCGACAGAATGCGGAAATAAGAATTGTAGCTTCATAATAAATTCATTTAGTTCATGGCACTAGGATTGAAAATATCCTTCAAATTATTCGTGGTTAAAGAATTATTTTTAATTGGCAGTGGCCCATTCTACTATTTGTGTAAGAACACAATATTACAACAACAACGGCAAAGGTCTTCCTCTGAAGAAGAATAAACTACTATCATGACAAATCCGGGTTCTAGCAAAATCAAAGTCTTAAATGGAATTCGTAAACAAGGCTGAAATAAGAACTGATGGTTTCAAGAAATAACCTTCGGGTCATTCATACGACGAAATGTGTAGTTCCAATACTCCTACTATAAACCTGAGCCATCGAACCTGCTATTTGATTGATGCTCGAAAAAACCTCTTCATTCCTGCGACTTAAACATGCGCACCTGGGAATGGCATTTCAACTACTCCACACATATAAATTTTCTTCCCAAATTTTATACAATAAATCAAGCCTCTGCTTGTTATCAACACTGGAAGATTAATAAACTTACAAGTTTATTTTATTTTACCATTCAGTTCAACCCGTGAATTTACCATACTTATGAAAATCTTTATTTCACCTTCGAGTGTATTTACGTCATGATTTTATATAAATACAAAAATATCCTATTTGATACAAATATCATTTGCTTCCCGTTTCATGCCTCTCCGTGTTATCTGAAAAATATACTTTGCTCATTGCAAATATCAACTGTTCAACCAGAACTGAAATGTTGGTTGAATGCGGGCTTGCGTTAACCACTCTCCTTCGGAAAATCTCCTGTTCCAGACTAGAAATGATTAAACTACTTCATAGGCTCTTTCTCAATACATATGATTATTATAAAATATAATATCCAAGAATTATTTAGAAAAATTATGAAAATTATTATTATTAGTCTATTATTATTAGTGGATTATTATTATTATTATTCTTAATTATATCATTTTAAATGTGTTTAATTATCATCTCATTATGTGAGAATCCACATGTTCGAATCTTCGAATATGGAAAAAATATCCATTCCTAAACAAAAATAATTTAACTCAACCTTTACATCGACGGTTTTCCGTGGTTTCCTTAAAATATGAAAAATTCAAATAAATCTTCGTTATGCTCGGTCATCGATCCTAAACTGTTCTGAGTGTTGAAAATGCTCAGAATAACTCTAACAAGTCTTGCGTAAATCATTGCAAGATTTAAATACGAAGAAAAATAATGTGTTGGTCATCTGCAGAAAAAATAGTTTGTTCCAATTAGCTAGGCATAATATAATTCAAATGTGGCTTACATTTCTTGATGGTCTTGAAGTGTAGTAAACCTGGTCTGTACCAGATTTATCCATCGACATGTCCTATTGGACAAGCACGTATAACCCTTGTATCCGCCGCCATTATATACCCACAATCCGTCTAGTCAGACATAGTGGTAGTATCTTTTGACGTTTGAATTAACTGTTGTTCCATTCTAATATGGGCTTCTATCAAAGCCATATCAGTTTGTTTAAATAGGGTCAGATCTAAGTGATCTCTTCTTAGATATGTCAGTTGTAACATAACTCACGGTAATCTTATCAGTACAAGAAAAACACTGACAGTCTAAGCAATCAACGGCTGTTCTGAAGATCGTTCCCTGGGCATGGTTTATTATATCACCATCTACCATGCGCTAAGCAACTTGTAGTTTCCCTTGCGTAGACTAATGGACGCCACCGTTATAGACTAGTCTTCAGTGTACTGACAGATCGAAGTGGTTAACTAGTTACAAAAATGAAAACTGACTGAAATGGATTTAGACATCCAAGTATTATGTTATTACTGGACTGTGACAAAGTACTAAATTCTAGACAAAGTCTAGCATATGTCCATGTGGAAATATAAATATTTCCACCAATGTCTGTAGAAAAATCAATCACCTCAGTGATTCTCCTCGCCGTAAACTTACTAAGTTCCAACTCGTAACGCAGCACTTTCGTGACTATCACGACTTTGAAAAGAACTTCTGCGTAGATCCGGCAACCATGTGCCTTGGCTCAGCGTCGTAGCAACTTGCTAGGCAACTGCTTGTGTTAGAATGAGCTGAAGTTGCTTCGGCCAGCCGGCTTTTATTCAAAACTTTCAGGGTCACGCCGCATCAGCTGATATCTGGAAATCCTCATATCTCTTGAATCCCTGGTCCGATTTACTTGATACTAATTGCATTCTCTTTCATTTGGCCGTGCCAGTAATCTGATCCAAGTCTCAAGTCTCTACTCCATAGTTAACTATTTAATCAATAAATAGCCTCCACCTCTGCTATTACTCGCTACGTCACTTGACATCCAAGTATCGGTAAATTCTTTCCAATTGCTTCGAGAAGCAATGTAGCGCGATATTCAAATATCTCAACTTTCAAAAGCGGCTACAGCCTTTCCCTTGATATCTAGGTGTCTGAATCTTGGAATACCCATTCCTAGAGTTGGGCACAGTATAGTACCTGACATTCTAGTTTAAATTGTGCTCTGAAAGAAGTTCATTTTCCGTATTGACAGATTCACTATATAACTATATATACAATGCTGTTGACTGAAACTT
Organism: Meconema thalassinum; assembly: GCA_946902985.2. NCBI lineage: Eukaryota > Metazoa > Arthropoda > Insecta > Orthoptera > Tettigoniidae > Meconema > Meconema thalassinum. Next base: position 202,408,832 of record OX336395.1, read on the forward strand.
GCTGTTCAAGCTGGGGCTTCTGAGCTTATAGTCTTGCATTAGAGGGAAAACATCGAATGTCATGTAATGAAATACATCATCATGATGAGGAGACGTCCAAGTATGGAAAAAACATATTTTACTTAGCTAATTTATGGCTGAAGAAGGGACCAGTACTAGAGGCCCCGAAACATGTACCATATAATAGCAAGTTTATGACTTGTTGTAAATAAATGTATTGACTAGGCGGAACAGTTTCTCCTTTGTTATATACTTCTAGTTTAAGTTCGAGTAACTTATATACGTCAGTGCTACCAACATGATTCTAAGCCTGCTGATAGGACCAGTTTTAAATACATGTATCTTCTATATTATCAATTGGATTTCAACCAAATTTCGAATGTACTATGTGTACATAAACATATATGACTATGCGTATTCTTAAGAGTAACCAGGGCTGCCAACTGTTAATAAAAGTATGTCTCCATTTTTTACCCTAATATCAATATATCAGAAAGTATGCAAGCCAACAGATCTAAACATTGCACACGTATAGTACCTGGCATTCTAGTTTAATTTGGAAAAACTTATATAAGTCAGTGCTGCCAACATGGGTCTAAGCCTGCTGATAGATCCAATTTTAAAATACATATATCTTCGATACTAACAAATGGATTTCATCCAAAATTGGCACAACAATAAATCATAATATTTCAGATTATTTCTGACCAACAGATGCATGACATTGTTGCCAACATGATTTTACACGCACTGATATATCCAGTGTCTAACTGCACGTAACGTTCATGCTATCCATTGGACTTCAACCAAATTTTGTATTCTGTACCTTAAGAGATGGAACTAAGAATATATTGAGTCACCAAGACTACCAACTGTAATACTCTATTAGGCTACATTATGCCAGGTATATTTCGAGCTAATTAGACGTTTCGATAGGACCAACTTAATTTCGACTTTATTCTAGATAGGTCCATAAATTAATCATTGGCATTAATCTTAAATTTTAAGAAAAGTAGGCTCTTTAGTTCGTCACGGAATTTCTTGTTTCAAATGATATTTCCAAGTGTGCCGCGTACTTCAAATGTTTGGGAAACACTGCACTAAGTTAATCGACAACGAAATTCATAGAGGTCTGGAATCGAACCGTTCAACTTGTCCTCCCAGTCTTCTTATTTCGATCTTGCATGTGAACGAGAGATTTTGAAGTCTTGTATATTTTCTGCCATCATCCAGGCTCGAGGAAGAGAGGGGGACTCTACGTCACCCCCTCCCCTCCCCATCCCCCACCAACTCTTCCAGAGCTGTTATGAGGGTAAACACTCACGACACACGCACACACAGGCTCATGTTTATATTCTAGGACAGGTCCGTGTTTACCAGAGTTGATGGCAACACACAGCACACTCTACTCCAACGAGGAAGTTTCAATAAGTAAAGAATACTGCTGTATTGTTGTTGATTTATTTAGGAGGGCATTGCGACATCATGATCATAAGACCAGTTAACTTGAATGTATTTTTCAATTTCAGCATTACGATGTAGCACAGATTGAAACTAGTGCATCTAAATTAAAGGGGTTAGGGAAACATAGTGATAACCTTCATTTTCAGTCTACTTTCAATTTTTTTTTTCAAAAAATGAAAGTAGACTTATGAGATCCACTCCGGCCAAAAGTTGTTAGTCTGTGTGTATGTTTGTATGTCTGTCCCCCCTATCAATTCAAACATTACGAAACTGAATTGAACCAAATTTGGTACATAGGTAGCACTAACGAAGAACACTACAGTGTCATGTTCTATATCGCCAACATCTAATCCAAAACAAAATGGTGGCCATCCAAATGTTCAAAGCTTAAATCAAATTACAACTAAACTATAAATCTGATCTCGACCAAATTTTGGAAAAATATACCTTTATGTGGGAAGCGTTGGTCGACTAAACTACAAGGTCATCAGCCAAATAATTTCAAGATTGCGTCCGTATATGTGTGCAAGTCGATCTCCCCCATCAATTCAAACACGACGAAACCGAATTGCACCAAATTTGCTACAGAGGTAGCAGTAACAAAGGACACCACAGTGTCATGTTTTATATTGCCAGCATCTAATCCAAAACAAAATGGTGGCCATTCAAATGTTCAAATTACGACTGAACTATCAATCTGATCTCTACCAAATTTTGCAAAAATATACCATAATATGGGAAGTGTCTTTTGTCCAAACAACAGGGTATCAGCCAAATAGTTTTCAGATGGTGGTCGTTTGAATCATGTAAGCATTATAGGCTAATCCTAAACTTATGATCCAACATGGCCCGGCCTCGGCAAACCCGCTTATCGTACAGAGGGTGGTTTATACTGTCCTCAAGGAGATTACCCGTTGGATATTATTATTTTATGTCAGAATATTGTACCGTGGGAGTGACTAGTTCTCAGACTGGAGGCGTTTGTTTGCTCGCTGGTCCATATTTCAGTAGGTGGAAATTCTTTTATGGAATGTTGTTTGAGTCTTCAATTCTTTGACTGGTTTTATGCAGCCCTCCATTCCTCCCTGTCCTGAGCTAATCGTTTCATCTCTACATAGGTACCACCCCTACATACGAGGCAATCTGTTTAACTTATTCTAACCTTGGTCTACCCCTACAGTTCTTATCCTCGACCCTTCCTTCCATAACTAAGCTTGCTATTCCTGGGTGTCTTAGTATGTGTCCTGCCAACCGATCTCTTCTCTTCATTAACAGCCGCCAGAAACATCTCTCCTCTCCCACTCGTCTTAATACCTCTTCGTTTGTGACCATATCTACCCATCTGATCTTCATCATTCTCTTGTAACGCCACATTTCAAAAGCTTCAATTCTCCTCTTTTTTGCTGCACCAATAGTACAAGTTTCACTTCCATAGAGCGCCACGCTCCAGACAAAGGCTTTCAAAAATGACTTCCTAATGACTTGCCAGGGAAACTTTTCTTATTGAAGACTTAAGATTTCGATTACTATTGCCTCCTACAAGACAAGAACAGGAAGCGGAAATCGACCTATAATTCTATGGGTCTGTTGCCATGTCTCAGAGAAATTGGACTGAACCTAACTATGAAATGAGGATTGCTCTGAATACACTTGTTGTACACGGCTTCCAGGATAAGCTGTGCGTGCAGCGTGGCTTTCATGAACCTTCTGAGCAGTGTGTATGCATATTATGTATTAAACAGTGTGGTCGATACCATTTTAGTAAATGCTCTAAGAGAACACTTTCCTTATTAGATTACTCCAAATGTAATGTACATTTGTGCAGTTCCTTTATTATTTAATAATCGATGACAACAGATTCCTTTTTCGTAGAAATGCTTTTCTTGCCTGGCATGAACTGAGCGAAATTATATAAATTTAGTAAGAAATGGTTTATAATGAAGGCATGGACCGTAATACACTAAAGGAATCGTGAATTCCAAGACATTATATGCTAGGCGGTTGTACTAAGGCTCTTGTTGTACTTTTAAGGTAGAGCAAAAACCAAGTTCGTGTAAGTCCAGACAGTTCACTGTTTAGTGTTTACACTTCGTATTGCTTTCTACGCAAAGATTGAAGTTCTGTAAGCAAGTTTGTACAGTATTTGGATCATAATGTTTATTTTCTGTGGAAATCCAAAGGCTTTCTTTTGTATAAGTTTCTTGATTTGTGGCTTATCAATCTGTAGCTCCAAGCTTTAAAGAAAAATCTTTGGGTTGCTCAATTAATTCATAATAATTGTTATAGTTCAATTTTAATTTATACAGTGGAATAATCAACGGCTTCGGTGGCACTGTCAGTAGTAGCATGCTGAACTGCTATGCCCAAGATCGCGGGTTCAAACTCGGCCGACTTCGTCAGATTTTTAAGAGTGTTAAAATCCCTCAGTATGCCTTCCTTCGGAGTGGAAGTAAAGCCGGCGGGCCCATGTCATAAATTTATGGCACGGAAAATAACCTACCACTACAATTGGTAGTTTGCAGCTAAATTTGTAGGTTATTTGATTAGATACGCTCTATCAAGTTCCAACATTCACCCCTAGGTTGTCAGTGGTAGTGGCATTTCTGGTAGACAAAATTGGAACTACATGAAATTGTACTTGCTGGGAGCCTTCGGGTGTTCAATTAAGAAACCATGCTATGGTAATTGGCTGCAATTCAAATATTTATTTATCTATTTATCGTATGGCTTTTAATGACGGGAGTGTCCGAGGACATGTTCGGCTCGCCAGAGGCTGTAGCTGCTTCAAGCGGACACCCATAGGGTGAGCTACAAGTTCCGTTCAATTTCAAGTAGTTCGAAATTTCGCTACCAGATGCCATTGATACCTAGTGGTGAACTTTGGAACTTTGATAGAGGGATCCAACGAAATCTAACCTAGAAATTTAGCTTCGCTCAAGTTTAGTCTGTGGAAGGATCTTTTTCATGCCATAAACCTATGACATGGGACGGCCAGCTTTACTTCCCCTACGAATGAAGGCATACTGAAGGATTTTAACGCTCTTAAAAAATCTGATGACTTTGGCCGGGTTTGAACCCGCTATCCTGGGCACAGAAGTTCAGCATGCTACCAACTACGCCACCGAAGCCGCTAATTCAAATATGATAATAATTAACGAAACATTGTGTAAAGCACAAAGTGTTTGTCTCTCCTTTTTCCTTGAAGTTATCTTCTTTTGAGACGGATGGGGAACCTGGTGCTTGTAAAAGATATTGATTTTTAAAGATATTCCATCTGTAAAATCGTAAACTATTAGAAATGTAAGTAAGATGAGGGCCGGCCCCGTGGTGTTCTGGAAGCGCGGCTGCCCCGCACCCTTAGGTCCCCGGTTCTAATCCCGGCACCATCGAGGATTTTAGAAACTGACGTGAGGACTGGAACGGGGTGCACTCTATCTCGTGAGGACAATTGAGTAGCCGTCTGATTGAGAGGCAGCGCCCTGGTCATGGAGACCAAGATTAACCCCATAATCTGCGGGCCAAATGGCTGGGCAGTGGTCGCTTGGTAGGCATAGGCCCTTTACTAAGCTTTTTTTTTTGTTACTATTTCTGAAATTTTAGATTTCAGTTATTTCGATTCATTTCATGATAAAGAACATTTCTACGGAACATTTCTGGCATATATCTTACAAAATATTCATAAGGTATTTCAATGTATTAACTAAAAAATCCGGTAGTAGAAGACGGAAACGCCGTGATATTCAAGTTACTCCCTGATAGCACGGTGTTCACCATTCAGTGTACTTTTTAATCGTGAAAACTAATGTTTAATGTAATAAAAGTCTTCAAATCGTATGTAGACTATACGTTTCTATTACTCCATATTGCCCATATTGAAACATTTAACTACACAGTTCTTTTATAGATATAAAAAACATTCTATTAAAAATATTCCATTAAACATATTTTAAGTCTTCTTTGTCACTATCAGATTCCTCACACCTATCACACATAAAACAGACATTATAGGTACCAGACATTATACAACTGATCATCAATCCATTCGGCTCCATTCTTCCTCTTGGTGCCATCCGCCAGGGGAGCCACCTCACGCACCACAACCATCATCGTCATTGTTCTGGGGCCTGGAATTAGGCCAATACCGATCTATTGTGTCTATCTTGACACACTATCTTCACTACAAATTCAGGTGACACAACGAATGGCTTTCCAATTTTTGCAAGGGTTGCACTTCCTGGATCGGCTGAATATTTTGTGCAATAATACTTCAGTGTACTCCACGGGTTATTGAAACGTCTACTGGCCTTATATACTGACCATCCATCTTCCTTCATCGACCTCAATGCTTCTTTAAGTGTTTCAGCTGTGTAGGAGCGGGCCTCTTTATTCCGTTTTGGCGCCATTTCAGCGTCCAACCTAAGAAAAACATACTTATTGCTAAGCCCACACACCTTGCATGCGTACACTACATTCATGACAGTTTTGTATGCGAATGGTGTGCATCTTACCTCTGACTGGTGTTAAAATGAAACTTATACAATGAAACAACTGTTTATAAGAAATTAAAATCTTCACCACAGATTTCACTGGTTGTGGATCACTTGTTGAAATGTCAACTCTCTGATATTTTTTAAACCTCATTGAGTTGGTCAAAGATAGAACGTAAGGGCTTCCTGGCTTCTACTGCCATCTGTTGGTAAAAACTTAGAACTTTCGGAATTGAACCTACGTAGTGATAGAGGAAATACGCTTTATCACGGTGTTACTTGATATCACGGAGTAACTTGACTCTAACCTACATCCAGAATTGCAACCCTGTACAGTTCTGAGTGTTAATTGTGCTCAATGGCATAATTTGAATGAGATTAGCGTAAATCATCTTACATTTGTCATGAAAAAAATCATAACGGAAAAATATATGTGATAAACATTCTGGTCCTAGTAATGATATTCAACACGTTCGGATTGTATTCTAAAGATAATCCGCAAATCTACCCCAAACTTTATCCGCAGCTTATTCGCTAACCACATGGCGAGAAATTTTGCGGATATCCGCGGGTTTATCCACGGATATCCGCATCCGCGCATAACTCAATTTCATAAGAAATGAGGGTTATCATTACTATATGTTGCCCCGACCCACCAAATTCTTACCTGCTCTTGCAAACAGTAGAGGATTGCTTCTTGTATATCGTCTTACCTGCAAGAAAAAAGAGGTAACTGTTAGCTAGTTGAAGTACAGAGATATATTTACTAGAGCTAGAAATTTTAGGTGCAGAGCATAAATATTAAGATACTTGTGAATTTAAAGTATTCAAGTACGTTAATATTTATTATTGCCTTGACTATAAACAACAATTGTGTATGTTCCCTCCAGTTCCGTTGAGTGCGTGTGTGTTACTTCGGCGTTCTCGACAGGAAATCTAGGTGTTTGTGTTAGAAAAGTTTTGTTTTTGTTTTGATTTGCTTTCTATGATTTATTTTTTGTTTGTGTGCTTATTATTTATTTTGATTTTGTTTTAGAATTTCGGGTTTGTTTTCGATTTTTGTATTTGTTTTTTTTCTTGTTTTTTATATTTACTACTTTTCCATATTTAGTTTTCTGTTGATTATTGTTTTATACTTTTGCTTTTGTTTTGTAGTTTGGTTTAGTGTTTTTGATATTTTTTTTGGTTTTTGATTTTGTGTTCGTTTCTTATTTTGTTTTGGTTTATTACTTATTTGTTTTTGCTTTGGTTTTTAGTTTGTGTGTTTTGTTTATTGTAACTTTGGTTTTTATTTTGTGTGTTTTGTTTATTGTAACTTTGGTTTTTAGTTTGTATTTTCTGTTATTTTAACTTTCGTTTTTAGTTAGTGTTTTCTGTTTATTGTAACTTTGCTTTTTAGTTTTTGTTTTCTATTTATTGTAACTTTGGTTTTTAGTTTGTGTGTTTTGTTTATTGTAACTTTGGTTTTTATTTTGTGTTTTCTGTTTATTTTAACTTTGCTTTTGAGTTTGTATTTTCTGTTATTTTAACTTTCGTTTTTAGTTAGTGTTTTCTGTTTATTGTAACTTTGCTTTTTAGTTTATGTCTTCTGTTTATTTTAACTTTGCTTTTTAGTTTGTGTTTTCTGTTTATTTTAACTTTCGTTTTTAGTTAGTGTTTTCTGTTTATTGTAAGTTTGCTTTTTAGTTTATGTCTTCTGTTTATTTTAACTTTGCTTTTTAGTTTATGTCTTCTGTTTATTTTAACTTTGCTTTTTAGTTTGTGTTTTCTGTTTATTGTAACTTTGCTTTTTAGTTTGTGTTTTCTGTTTATTGTAACTTTGCTTTTTAGTTTGTGTTTTCTGTTTATTGTAACTTTGCTTTTTAGTTTGTGTTTTCTGTTTATTTTAACTTTGCTTTTTAGTTTGTGTTTTATGTTTATTTTAACTTTGCTTTTTAGTTTGTGTTTTCTCTTTATTTTAACTTTGGTTTTTAATTTGTGTTTTATATTTATTTTACAATTTGTTTTAGCTTTTGTTTTGGGTTTGGTTGTTTTATTTATATTTTTTTTATTATCCAGTAGAACAGGAGCATCCAAGAATAATGTTTAGTTTTCATAAATATTAACCCTTCCACAAGAATTTGTTAAAATAGTCTTAATGATCCCACCATCAGCACCTATAGAGGGACAGATGACCTCGCTCTTCCGCCCCTTTAAACTCCAATAACTAACGAACTAACTATCAACCATCAGCACCTATGGTTGCTATACTAACCACCATCCTAGACAGTCTCAAGGTATTTGTCTTCTGCAATACAATCATAAATCATTGCGGAGAATATTCCTAAGGTAGAACACCCAGTGCCGGATTAAGGTAAAATGAAGCCCAAGTCCCTCAGATTTTGGGGGCCCCTTTATTTTTTTTCAAATAATTTTTATTTTTTAGCACCTGTACATTTAATAAAGTTTATGTTCGACCCTCACTATTATGTGTCAGAAAACTGTATCATAATGATGGTCATTATAACACTGTTTTTCATTATGATACAGTTTATCCAGCCAATCAGAGCTCGTTCATTGACCAATTAGGTAACGATACCTTCACGCATGCGCTCAAAATCCAACATGTCGGACATAAACACAACATCGAACTATAATAAATTACCGACATGGAATACGCACCGTCCATATGTTCGCGTAAATAAACTGGCGAATATGAGACAAGAAATAGCACTGTACCTTAATATCACCAACCCTAATTTCTACACAGCGCATTGCCTTCAAACGACTCCGGTGACAATATTACTGAGGGACGGCAGATGTAAACATATGGCCTGCATAATATGGCATTGCAAGCACATAGAGCGCATGCGTGGGTCGTTCAGAGATCTTGAAAGACAGAGATATAATACACAGCGCTCGCTCTCCGATCACAAAATTCAAGTGGCTGACTCTCAAAAGATATTTATGAATATTTATGTTAAAACATATAATAAAGTTATAATTATCGTCGAACATAAACAGTCGTATGCAACTCGCCTATAATGGTAATTAAGACACTCGTATGGAAATTATAAAACTCGCATACGCTCGTTTTATGAAAATACTCGTGTCTTAATTATAGCCATTATAGGCTCGTTGCATAATGTACTAATATACCACAGTTTTTTTTCTCAAGATGAATAATACACTCTTTATTAAATCATATATACATACATTTCAATTGAAACGATCGTTGTTATTTGAAAACATTTCAGATGATTTGATGAACAATTTATCAAATCATACTATTTTTTACTTCTGTAAAATGTAATCAAAATTTTTTTTTCTTCTGTTTTTTCGGTCAATGAAATCTTCTACGATGCCATCAAAATCAATTTCCCGTAGAACACCTGACTCGATATACATTAAACTTAGCATGTCTAATCGTTCTTGTGACATGATACTTCTTTGCGCACTTTTGATCCGTTTCAATTTTGAAAACGAGCGCTCCGCAGAACAATTCATTATCACGAGGGTCAGGAAAATGCGAGAAGCAATTTCAACGTTCGGAAAAACAGACTCAAGCTTGTCTCGATTAAGAATTTCGTAAAGTTGAGAATGAGTGAACTCAGTTTTTAAAGGACATTGTAATTTCATCTAATGCTGAAACTGTCTCAGTTCTGGATATTTTTTTTTCTAAATCTTCGGAATAAAATGTTGGGGGCCCCAGAACACCTGTACTCGCATTTCATCTTCAACCATTTATTTCTGTTTGCTATTATCTCCCATACTTTTTGTGCTTGTCCTCTTGTTTTTGTCCTTGTTGATGACTGTCGTCGCTTTTACTGCAGATTGAGGAATCTCTAAGGAATTGCGTAGTCCTGCTTGCCATTCAATCGCCTTAGCTACACACTCTCATCTTTGTCGAGTGTCATAAAGAGGACGGCTCCAGATTGAATGGACTGGGCTGTCCCAAGATAAGACAAGACAAGACAAGAGTTCTACATTTGTGAACAAGTGCTGGGACGTGTGTCTGGCTTACGTTAGGTCAGGACAAAGACTGACTTACAAGGAAACATCGCTAGCGTGAATCTTTACATACCTGTTGCTTAGATTGCGAGGAAAACATTTAGGACTGTACTACAGTATATTTCATTCCCTATATTCATTTATGATGATGATGATAGTTGTTGTTTTAAGGCGCCTAACATCTAGGTTATCGGCCCCTAATGGTTTGGGTGATGGTGAAAAATGAGATGAGATGAGAATGAAAACTAATACCAACTACAGACTTACATACTAGAAGAAGAAATGGTAAACAAATAAAGGATAAGGCAAATAAAGGACAAGAAGAAAAGAAATGCCCTCAACCCTCAAAGAATGATGAAGGAGGGATTTGGAGGGAAGGTCAGCCATGAAAGGCAGATAGGAAAGGGAAATAAGAGAGGGCCCGCACCAAAGTCAGTGGGAAAAGGGAAAGAAACGGACCCAGCTCACGAATCTCTCGGGATCGCCAACTCCCAAACTCATCAGCCATGAGCCCCTGAGGGTGTAGCAATATTCAGGATGCACCAGAAGTGGTGGGACTACATACACCCTGCCTCCTTGAGGGCCTTGAGCAGAAGGCAGGAGATACCATGAAAAGAAGGCTGACCCCTCGCAGAAGGAAGGTATCAGAAAAGATGAGACAAGGGCCAATTAAGGCGGGAAAGGAAGAGACTCCCTAGGCCTCGGATACCCTAATACCGTCGGGGTCGGAAGAGAACAAGAGTTGACCAAGTGAGCTCGACAGGAAAGAAGACGGAGAGGAGCCCGGCACAAGTAAGTCGGAGCAATGCCGGACTCAGCTGGGGTACCGTGGTTGCCATCCCAGGTCGCACTAAATGTGAGCCCCTTGGGGGTATATTCATTTAAGGGAAACCGGGTAGTGTAGATTAACAAACAATGCACTTACTTATTAAAAACTTCGAGAGTATTTTATTATTTATTGCAATCATCACCTGATTAATGTGAATATCTGTGACAGTGATACTCTAAAGCCTAATGAAAAAGTCCTGCTCAGTATGATAAATAAATCACAACATGAATAAAAATAAGTAGTTCCGTGAAGAACTATACAGCCTCTTTTCATATATAGAATGCCAGTAAAATATTTCGCACAACCACCATTTTGAGGTTATGTAAACAATTGAGCTAAATTAGACGCCAGTGCATTACAATGTGTATAAACATTTCCTGTACCAAGTTTCATTTCGTTTCGATGGTTAAATCTCGAGAAAAGTCTATTTAAAAGTCGCAACTTCGCTTGGCCATGTTGGTTTTGTAGTTACCAGGTTTTTGTAATTCTCATAGGCGAACTTCTATTAGTGCCCTTCATCACCGTACAAAATTTCAGAGTGATATATATAATAGTTTCGGAGATACTGAATGCTGTTGAAATATTTCGCACAGTCGCCATGTTGGATTGGTGAGAGACAATAAAATTTGAAGGGCACGGTCGTGGTCGCCCTGAATGGTGGTATGATCTTACCGAGATAAATTGAAAATGCTCCAGTCGTTTAGAAGTTATTAGGGACACACACACACGAATCACACACGTACACACAGATACACGGACAAAAGGTGATCTCATAAGCCTATTTTTTTTTTCATAAAATGAATAATAGGCTAAAAATCGTTGTCGGCACGCCGGAAGGCGGAGGTTGATTTCACCAAGCAAGGAAAAATGTATGGAATTCACTAATTTTGTCAATGTTTGTTGTATACCTCAAATGTTCTACAAGTTTAGCATACGAGAAGCCATATCTTCTTTTAATTCTGAAAACGTTTTGCTCGTGGCGTAAGTGTGCGTCATATCATAAATTCTTTCAGACAAAGGTTTCAGATACCTTTTAGAGGACTATTGAGCTCTTTCAACTGTTTTGGTATTGTGCCTATAAAGCAATTATAGGATAGTGGTCTGTATACAGATCACTAACCTATAATAGTGCATTATGCAACGAGCCTATAATGGCAATAATCAAGACACGAGTATGTTTATAAAACGAGCGTATGCGAGTTTTATAATTTCCATACGAGTGTCTTAATTACCATTATAGGAGAGTTGCATACGACTGTTTATGTTCGACGACAATTATTATAACTATTTTATGTTCGAACATAAATATTCATAAATATCTGTCGAGATTTCGCCAGTTTTATGTATTGAACAGAGCGCATGGGACGCACAGAATGCCTTGTATTTGACCATGCCCTCCTCGAATGCACCACTATGACACTAGGCCAGGCAGTGAAATTTAAATTAGAAGGCCTTGGAACTCAGCGCAGATGCGTTGCTATCCTCATCTGATTGGTCGAACAACTGTTTCTTGAGCTCTGATTGGTGGGAGAATCTGTTTCATAATGAAAAATAGTGTTATAATGACCATTATTATGATACAGTTTTCTGACATATAATAGTCAGGGTCGAACATAAAAAGAGTTTATGTTCGACCCTGACTATTATGTGTCAGAAAACTGTATCATAATGAGGCTCATTATAACATTATTTTTCATTATGAAACAGTTTCTCCCACCAATCAGAACTCAAGAAACAGTTGTGTGACCAATTAGATAAGGATACCTTCGCGCATGCGCTCAAAATCCAACATGTCTATATAAATTACCGAAAGAGCACCGTCCATATGTTCGCGTAAATAAACTGGTGAATATGAGACAAGAAATATCCCCAAAACCAATTTTTACACAGCGCGTTGTATTCAAACGACTCTGGTGACTGTTTTACTGAATACTGGTGCACAATCTGCACATATGGCATTGAAGGACACAGAGCGCATGCGTCGGTCGGTCAGAGAGCTTGGAAAACAGAGATATACAACTCAGCGCAGCACCCGATCACAACATTCTAGTGACTGAACAGATATTTATGAATATTTATGTTAAGACATATAATAAAGTTATAATTATCGTCGAACATAAACAGTCGTATGCAACTCGCCTATAATGGTAATTAAGACACTCGTATGGAAATTATAAAACTCGCGTCGTGTCTTAATTATAGCCATTATAGGCTCGTTGCATAATGTACTATTGTAGCCTATTATCAAAGGTGTTAATAGTTGAAACATTCAGCCAAATTACAACAGAATTTCTGATTTCTGATAAGCAAATATTATATCTGTCTAGTTTTATCGTGCTGGATAAAATATAATCATAATCTTAAAAAATAAACAATAAAATAAAACATAAATATACAAATAAATGAAATGAAGATCTCTACAGACAGGCAGAGAAAATCACAGACACCATCCGTAAGAGGAGATTGAAGTTTTATGGACACCTCATGAGAATGAGCGAGAGTCGACTAACGAAGAGAATCTTTAACTACATCACCAAGATCAAGGCAACTACATTATGGATAGAGGAAACGAGAAAAGACATGGAGGAAGTGGGGATAAATCCAGAAGACATTTGGAATAGAGATGTGTTTCGAGCTAAGATTGATAAATTCAAGGGGTTCCAGGAAAAGCAATGTAAAAGGGCCAAAAACACCTGGTCAGATGAGAGGAGGAGGAACCACAGCGAAAGGATGAAGAAATTTTGGGAGAAGAAAAAAAGACTAACCAACAAATCAGTTGTTTTCCGTGGTCCACAGTAGGCCAAAATCGATGGAAGAAGAAGAAGAAATATACAAATAAACCACACTAAGAATTAAACTAAAACATAAAAGACACTAAAATTTAAAATAAAATTAAAATTAAAAAATTCAAAATTATAATTTTTAAAATTTATTAAAAAAGAATAAGTTAATATTGAATATTTAAAATCAAAATGAAAATTAGAGCTGAAATGAAATTTTAAAAAAGTAAAAATTAGAAAAAAATAGTTGCTTCGAATAACGCAGTGAAATTTAAAATAGGAGAAGTCAGTTCAGGTGCGATGCTATCCTTACCTAATTGGTCACACAACTGTTTCTTGAGCACTGATTGGTGGGAGAAAATGAATCATAATGAAAACTTACACTATATTGAGCCATATTATAGTACAGTTTTCTGACATATAATATTTACATTTCGCCATGACCGAACATATAAGGTGTAGTAAAATTATTAAATACGGTACCGGCGGTATTTCTCTTACAATAGATAGTCGCCATGACTTCCGGTGCCTCCAGGCATTACATCCTATTTAAAGTGCATAATGGTGGCTTCGGTGGCGTAGTTGGTAGCATGCTGAGCTTCTATACCCAAGATTGTGGGTTCGAATCCGACCGAACTTTTCGGATTTTTTAAGAGCGTTAAAATCCCTCAGTATGCCTTGCTTCGGAGGAGAAGTAATGCCAGCGGGCCCATGTCATAGATATAAGGCATGTAAAAGACCCTCTCACTAACTACAATTGTGTGAAACTAAATTTGTAGGTTAGATTTGATTCTCTCTCTCTCGTTCTCCTCAACCTGATGGATGGTGGGTAGCATGACTATCTTCATCCAACGACCTTCTATCTTGAGCCAACTGCTTGATTAGTTGATATGGACGTCGCCCTTAATGCCATCGAGGAACCCAGCTCTTGGTCGTCCCCTTCTAGTCTTCCCTTCCAGTTTCCCTTCATACAGTATGGTGCACCATGATGAATGTCGGAGTAAGTGACCAATCCAACTATATCTTCTTTTCGTGATCAATTTCCATAGACTGATTGTTTCTTCAGCACTCTTGAGGACTTCTTCATTTGTTAACCTGTCAGTCCAGGGTATTCGTAACATTCGGTGCCAGCACCACATTTCAAACGCATTTATACTTTTCTTATCAGCGTTTAATAGAGTCAGGTTTCAGAGCCATAGGTCGCAATGCTCCAAATGAGGCTTTTAATGAAATGCTTTCTCACTGGTAGGGATATAGCCTTGGAAGTCAATAGGCTTCTTGTTTTATTAAAAGCTTCTTTAGCCTTGGCTATTTGAGAACAGACGTCCTTGTCACATCTCCCATTAGATGCGATGATGCTTCCCAAATAACTGAACTGATTTACTTGAGCCAATCTTTCTCCTTCCAACCAAACATTAATTAATGCTTTATTAAAATCCAACGTTCAGTGGCATCTAGTAACCACGTTCACAGATAGCTGTCGTTGATGGTAGCATTTGGTAGCAACACTAGAACTACTTGAAATTGATCGTCTGCAATCCTTACCTGAATTACAGATAACACACACTAATACAGCCATCATAATTAACACAGGTTATCAGACAGTTTCTTTACACACCAAAGTACACGGGGTTTCACGACCGCGTTGTGGAACCCCTAAACTGGGGAACCAACCAACCAATGTGCACAATATAAAGTGTTCCCCTGTATTTAATTACACGCGTTAATGAGTGTTTTTTTTATTCGCCGGTAAGTGTGAATGAGAACTCGCCGCTTTAAACATGAAATCATATATTTTATTTCCTTTGTTATATAAAAACACACAGAGAGAGGTTGAATTAAGTGAATCAGAGAACAGGCTGACTTTAAAGCAGTTCAGTGTTTTGTGGCGAGGTAGTATCCCTTTAAACACACACCCTCGCTTCCTCCAACACACACACTCAGCTGAAGTTAATGGAGTAGTACGCAAAGATTAACAACTTAGTCCAGACACATGAACCACGGCAACTTCGGTGGCGTAGTTGGTAGCATTCTGAGATTCTATGCCTAAGAATGCGGGTTCAAACCCGGCGAAAGTCGTCAGATATTTTTAAGAGCGTTATAATAATAATAATAATAATAATAATATCGTATGGCGTCGGGTGCCGGGTGCAAGCTTTGTCATTTGACACCCAGAGGGCAGCTTGCATGTCGTATTTTGTTGTTCCTTGAAGCACTTTGAATGTTAAGGTGGTTAGATATCCAGGCTATAGCACTTTCTAGTAGTGAAATGAGGATCATTCTGTTGGTGGAAAATCCCGAGATTAATTTTTCCATTATGAACACGGCCTACGGAATTCAGATGGGTTCTTTAATATGCCAACATCGTATGACATGCGTATCGCGATTTTTGCCTTTCCAAAATCACTTACCATGGCCAGGAGTGAACCTGCAAGCTTGGGGTTGGTAGTGCAACACGATAACCACTCACCCATCGTGGCAAGCGTTAAAAATCCCTCAGTGTGTTTTCCTTCGGAGGGGAGGTAAAGCCGGCAATCCCATGTCATAGATTTGTGGCATGTAAATGAACCTTCCACTAATTACACTTGCGTGAAGCTAAATTATAGTTTTGATTTGACTAACGCTCTTAGGTTCCAACGTTCATCGCCAGGAGCCGACTGCGGTGGCTTCTAGTAACCAAGTTCAGAACTATTTGTCGTTGACGGTGGCGTTTGGTAGCAAAAGTAGGAACTACTTAAAAATTGAATGTCTGCAGTCCTTACTTGAATTAAAAACAGACTAGCGGACCCATGCGTGAAATCTCGCATGTTCATAAACCGCACTTTCTCCAATAGGTTTATAAGGGAAACTAAGGGGAGGTTGTAAGCCCTATCTCCGCCATGTTAAATTTGTCAAATTCATGTTCCTTTTTCTCATTAAGTATCTAACCTATTGAAACAAAACCTTACTGATATTTAGATCTATATTTTATCTTTAAAGGGTTGTTTTTGGAAATGTGTATGTTTGTAAATCAAAGTTTTAATTTTGTTTTCAGAGGTTACATTTTTCAACTTTTTTTTCTCTACGAAAACATAAAATATTATTTATGTTCGACCCTCACTGTTATGTGCCAGAAAACTGTATCATAATGATGGTCATTATAACACCGTTTTCCATTATAATACAGTTTCTCCAGCCAATCAGAGCTCGTTCATTGACCAATTAGGTAACGATACCTTCACGCATGCGCTCAAAATCCAACATGTCGGACATAAACACAACATCGAACTATAATAAATTACCGACATGGAATACGCACCGTTCATATGTTCGCGTAAATAAACTGGCGAATATGAGACAAGAAATAGCACTGTACCTTAGAATCACCAACACTAATTTCTACACAGCGCATTTTCTTGAAACGACTCCGGTGACAATATTACTGAGGGGCGGCAGATGTAAACATATGGCCTGCATATGGCATTGCAAGCACACAGAGCGCATGCGTCGGTCGGTCCGAGAGCTTGGAACATGGAGATATGCTACCTAGCGCACCACCCGATCACAAAATTCTAGTTACTGAACAGATATTTATGAATATTTATGTTAAAACATGTAATAAAGTTATAATTATCGTCGAACATAAACAGTCGTATGCAACTCGCCTATAATGGTAATTAAGACACACGTATGGAAATTATAAAACTCGCTATAGCTCGTTTTATAAACATACTCGTGTCTTAATTATAGCCATTATAGTCTCGTTGCATAATGTACTATTTTTCTATTTATGATAAAATCACAGGAAAACATACAATCCTTTAGTGTATCATATTGAATTACTGCAGAGCGCTATTGTTAATACTTCCTGAGGAAAAGGAACATTTGCCTCGAAAAAATCAAAAGTGATGAAAAATGCTCTTAAAGATAAGTGTTACCTTAATGTGCACCAGGCCCATATTCAAGATCATCCGTGTTGTCTTCATCTTCTCTGTCCCTCTTCTGGTTTCTTTTTAACTTCCTAGCTTATTTAGAGATAGAAGGAGAAAGAGGATAAGAAGAAGGAGGAGGAGGAGGAGAGGGAGGAGCAGGAGAAGGGGAAATAGAAGAAGGAACAGGAGAAGGAGAAGGAGAAGGAGCAGGAGAAGGAGGAGGAACAGAATAAGGAGAAGAATGAGGAGGAGAAAATATGCCAGTTCTCAGGAACAGATCTTCAAGGGGGGCGTGGCTTTAAATGACCTATACATGGCGTTTAGTTAACATTTTCAGCAAGTAAGCATATGTATATTATTAATTGGACTTCAGGCTATCAAAATAACATAAAATATAAAATTCCACTTTTTGAACCAAAACAGCTTAAGGAGGAAGGTTGTTATGTTTTTATTTCAACCAAATGATTAGGCTATAGAACACTATTTACATTTCAGTTAGAATTCCAAGTTCTACGTTCCCTAACTTAAGAAGGCAATCACTGAAAATTGGATCATCACAACACTCATCCTTTATTCAATATTGATATACGATTTGAGTACCCATTCCTTTGATTTACTGTTTCTGAAATCCATGCAATATGGTAAAGGAAAGACCTCAGAATGTTAAAATGACATGAAACAGGCGTCACAGCAGCCAAAGTGGACAGCGATTATGGAGCGTATTTTCCTACAGCAACAATATCTACAAATCACATTCTTCGTATATTTTTACGTAATTTCTTAAAGAAATTATCGATATTTATGAAATTAAAGTGCAATTCGTCACTGCTATGTCTATTCTCTTTCATTTGAATGCTCATTTGTCACGATCCGTCGCTTATGAGCGCCGCAGGATAGATCTATACTACTGAAATAATATATATGATAACGCACAGCCATCACAATTAACACCGGTTATCAGCAGGCAGATTCTACACACACCCAAAATACACGGGGCTACATGACCGCGTTGTCACAGCCCCTGGTATACCACGCTGGTATATTAGTGGCTTCTGTTCAATCCTCAGCTCCGCCTCGTTCCTAGTGGCTAGCATTCTTGGCTGTCACCGCAGAGGCCCGAGTTCGATTCCCGGCTCTGCCAAGACATTTATTTCTTGTCTGAGGGCCGGAACGGGGTAAACTCAACCTCGCAAAGAAAAAATGAGTATATGTGAGTTTGATTCCTAGCTCAGCAATCCTGGAAGTGGTTTTCCATGGTTTCCCACTTCTACTCCAGGCAAATGCCGGGATGGTACATAACTTATTGAATCTTTAGGGGATTTACGACATAGTGGTCATCTATCCCTGTGTACTTGGGTGTGTGTAGGATTTGTCTGATAACCTGTGCCACTGTGATGTCTGTATTTGTGTGTTTATCTGTAATGGGGGTTGGATTTGGGTAGGAAGCGGCCATGTTGGATTGGTGGGACGTAACGAAATTTGAAGGGCACGGTCGGGGTCATCCGGAATAGTGCTATAAACTTACCGAGTTTCATTGAAATCGCTCCAGCCGTTTAGAAGTTATTAGGGGGACACACGCACACACCCCTCACACACACACGCACACATACACGGACAAAAGGTGATCTCATAAGCCTATTGTTTCAAAATTGAAAATAGGCTAAAAATACAGTTTCTTTAGGGGCCTTAAAATATTAAAAATGCAAATTTGATATTTCCAGGATGTCATAGGTCGACCAAATATGGAGGGGCCCGTAAGTCCTAGTCCTAAGGCCCGTGCCATCTCTCCACAGCCTTGCCTGTGGTTCGGATTCCACGTAAGAAATAAGTCCCGTGGCTCATGAACACACGTAAAACTACAAGCTTTCTACCTTAGAATTACATTTCTTGATAGAGCCGGGAATCAAACCCGTGCCTCTGCGGTGACAGACTGCCAAGAATGCAAGCCACTCCCGAACGAAGTGGACGCCCCTAAAATAATCAACAACAACAAATGTATGTCGATCCACGGAAGGGCAATGAACTTTGTAACCCATTTAATTTAAGGACATTTCATATTCCGAAACCATATCCAGTTATTTTTCCTTCAATATTTCAATAATTCCCTTTATGACTTCCCGTCTTCAATGTGTCCCAGCCATTACTCGCACGTTATGGAAGGAAACCCAGCTACCAACTCCAGTCGAGTGAACATTTTTAAAAGGAATTATACATTCAAACGAGTTGAGACGAGTAATTACAGACTGAGTTTCGTTGAGTTGACGCCGAGAAGCGCTGCGAGCAGGCCGTTATTGACAGTTGAAGAGCGATGGCCGTCCCCCGTAATGAATTCGCTTTCCCTTGCCAGTGAGAGAAGAAGGGTAGAGAGGTAGAAAAAAAAGTGAGTTTGGACGAGTCTTTTACAAATAGATGTGGCTCTGTGTAAGAAGGGGCTATATGTAACAGCTACGTCACTGTACTGATGTGGGCAACCTTTTTGCACTCTTTTTTTAATGTTCACGATAGTTGTACAATCTATCATAGAGGAAACATATTTTAATACTGTTGAAAGGGGCGTATATAAGGGGGGCCCGGCTCCCCCCCCCCGAAATTGTTGTCACATATATTATTTATTTACGATTTAAAACATTAATAACCAATATAATCATGTACTATTGTTACTAAGGGACGTATGGCAACGTTGCAAAGCAAGGCGAAGTTAGAGCGATGTAAACAGTGTGACAATCAGTTTGCTCTGATCATATGTGTAACAACATAACCTCTTATTTCTTTCCAGTTCCTTCGCTCTTATGAACGTACCAAGAACAGCAACAAGTGACCTTGAAGCGTATGACAAAAGCTTTTTCCATAACTTTTATACACTTATCAAACTTTTGGCAAATTTGCCTCTCTCTGTAGCTACTGGTACTGCCGAACGGAGTTTGAGTAGGTTGAAAATATACTTAAACAAGAAGTTCCGTGAAGAACTATACAGCCTACTTTTCATGCCAATGATTATTCTACAGTATATGAACCTATCTAGAATAATGACGAAATTAAGTTGGTAATATCGAAATATCTAATTAGTTCAAAATATACCTGGTATAATGTAGCCTAATAGAGCACTACATTTGGCAGCCCTGGTGACTGAATATATTCTTAGTTTCATCTCTTAAGTTACAGAATACAACATTTGGTTGAAGTCCAATGGACGTTACATGCAGTTAGACACTGGATCTATCAGCACGCGTAAAAGCATGTTGCCAACAATGTCATGTGTGTGCTGGTCAGAAATAATCTGAAATATTATGATATCTTGTTGTGCCAATTTTGGATGAAATCCATTTGTTAGTATAGAAGTTACAAGCATTTTAAAATTGGACATATCATCAGGCATTGAATCATGTTGGCAGCACTGCCTTGTATTAATTACTCCAAATTAATCTAGAATGTCAGGTGCTATACGTGTGCAAAGTATAGAGCTGTTGGCTTGCATACATTCTGATATATTGATATTAGGGTAAAAAATATAGACAGCATTTATTAATAGTTGGCAGCCCTGATTGCTCTTAACAATACTTATAGTCATATCTGTTATGGTGCACATAGCACATACGAAATTTCATTGAAATCCAACTGATAGTATAGAAGTTACATGTATTTAAAAATTGGTACTATCAGCAGGCTTATAATCATGTTGGTAGAACTGACGTATATATGTTACTCCAAATTAATCTAAAATGTCAGAATATACGTGTGCATAGTTTAAAGCTGTTGGCTTGCATACTTTCTGATATATTGGTGTTTGGATAAAAAAAATAGAGAGAGCAATTGTTAACAGTTGGCAGCCCTGGTGGCTCTTAAGAATACGCTCAGTCATATCTGTTTATGCACAGATATTACATACAAAATTTGGTTGAAATCCAATTGATAGTGTAGAAGTTATATGCATTTAAACATTGGACTTATCAGAAGGCTTAAAATTATTTTGGCAACACTGTCACGGTTGGCCTCCTGGACATTAAACTGAAATAGTCTTATCTTCATGTGTGCCAATTTTGGAATAGCTCCCATGCATACCTTGCAAGATATCCAACATGGAGCTCAAATTTCTAGTGCGTTTTTTCAGCAGTTGGTAGCACTGACATCATTTTCAAATATGGACGTGAGATATTCCTGTGCACATCTTTACTCATACTAAATTTGGTTTTGATTGCTGCAGCCGTTTAGGAGTTGATAGGGGGGGGGGGGACACACACACAGCCAGACAGACAGACAGACAGACAGACAGACATTTTCCCGGATCGATCTCATAAGTCTACTTTTTCCTCATTTTTGCAAAATGTGAAAAGTAGGCTAAAAATTCTACTTCTGAAAACAGACTCAACAGTCTAGTATTGTCATCTATTCACAGAGACATACATCTCACTGACGCTGAAGTTATAAACTGATTTGGCAATGCTTCAAGAAAGCTTGACTTTATATTATAGTGTAAGTTGTGAATCAAAACAGTAACATTAACTCATTCCAAGTAAACACTATCAAGTGAGCAAGATGATTGTGTTAATAAAAAGTACGGTAACATAAAATGGTCTTAGTTGTGTTTGACATTAAACAAACATTAAAAAAACACAACAAATTGGTTGAAAAAGTGATGCCAGACAGCCTTAAAACTCATCATTTTGCCCCAAATTATACAAACGTTTCACGGGGAGAACCCCAGACCCCCTATTCTTTGGACCTATACCATGCCCCGTAACCCCCGGTTGGGCACCCCCCGAAATAAAACTCTATATATGCCCCTGACTGTTGATAATAGTAATAATCAGTGGCGTACCAACGGGGGTTAGGGTTTAACACCCCCCCCCCCCTCCTGCCCCCGAGACATTTCTTTACTTGAATCTTTATATTGTCCCATCTATCACTTGTTTTACACTACTGCTAATGAGGCGTCTCAACTCCTATATACAGGGCGAGGCACTCAAAACTGTTTTTCGGAATATTTGGAAAAAATCAAATATGATTAAAAAAAGTTGCAATAAAAGTTGTTCACCTTGAAGAGGGACATCCAATAACATAGATCTCGACCACCTGCACCATCCCCGGGGGCGGGAGTTGGGGGTTGACTTTGAAATCTTAAATAGGAACCCCTATTTTTAGCCTACTTTTCACATTTTGCAAAAATGAGGAAAAAGTAGACTTATGAGATCGATCCGGGAAAATGTCTGTCTGTCTGTCTGTCTGTCCTTCTGTCTGTCTGGCTGTGTGTGTGTGTCCCCCTATCAACTCCTAAACGGCTGCAGCAATCAAAACCAAATTTAGTATGAGTAAAGATGTGCACCGGAATATCTCACGTCCATATTTGAAAATGATGTCAGTGCTACCAACTCCTGAAAAAACACACTAGAAATTTGAGCTCCATGTTGGATATCTCGCAAGGTATGCATGGGAGCTATTCCAAAGTTGGTACACATGCAGAATATACTATTTCAGTTTAATTTCCAGGAGGCCAACGATGACAGTGTTGCCAAAATAATTTTAAGCCTTCTGATAGGTCAAATGTTTAAATGCATATAACTTCTACACTATCAATTGGATTTCAACCAAATTTTGTATGTAATATCTGTACATAAACAGATATGACTGAGCGTATTCTTAAGAGCCACCAGGGCTGCCAACTGTTAATAATTGCTCTCTCTATTTTTTTAAATCCAAATACCGATATATCAGAAAGTATGCAAGCCAACAGCTTTAAACTATGCACACGTATATTTTGACATTTTAGATTAATTTGGAGTAACTTATATACGTCAGTTCTACCAACATGATTATAAGCCTGCTGATAGTACCAATTTTAAATACATGTAACTTCTATACTATCAGTTGGATTTCAACCAAATTTCGTATGTGCTATGTGTACCATAACAGATATGACTATAGGTATTGTTAAGAGCAATCAGGGCTGCCAACTGTTAATAAATGGTGTCTATATTTTTTTACCCTAATATCAATATATCAGAAAGTATGCAAGCCAACAGCTCTATACTTTGCACACGTATAGCACCTGACATTCTAGATTAATTTGGAGTAATTAATACAAGGCAGTGCTGCCAACATGATTCAATGCCTGCTGATATGTCCAATTTTAAAATACATGTAACTTCTATACTAACAAATGGATTTCATCCAAAATTGGCATAACAAGATATCATAATATTTCAGATTATTTCTGACCAGCACACGCATGACATTGTTGGCAACATGCTTTTACGCGTGCTGATAGATCCAGTGTCTAACTGCATGTAACGTCCATTGGACTTCAACCAAATTTTGTATTCTGTAACTTAAGAGATGGAACTAAGAATATATTCAGTCACCAGGGCTGCCAACTGTAGTGCTCTATTAGGCTACATTATACCAGGTTTAGTTTGAACTAATTAGATATTTCGATATTACCAACTTAATTTCGTCATTAGTCTAGATAGGTTCATATTCTGTAGAATAATCATTGCCATGAAAAGTAGGCTGTATAGTTCTTAACGGAACTTCTTGTTTATTGCAGATTTGGATTCTCCGTGAAAAAAATATGAAACATTTGTATGATTTTTTTCGTTTCATGATGGCGCTATAATCGGCAAAAATCAAAATGAGTTGAAAATTGTTGAAAAATGGTAATATCTCAAAAAATGCACATCAGATTAGGAAAATCAAAGTATTTTTTTGATATTTTTGAAAATTCTATCATGTGACACCATCAACCCTCCCGCAATGCATTCTTAGACTAATTTTAGCGTTACCCAGGAACAATGACGTGGACGTAATAGTAATTTGTTGCCTTCGCGGTGCTTGATTTTGGTGATTCCCCTTGCCTCTCATTATCTCGGGGTGCTTGGTTGCTGAGTTCCCTTGCCTCTCACTATCTCGGGGTGCTCGATTGCTGTGAGTCCCCTTGCTTCTCACTATCTGGGGGTGCTTGGTTACAAGGAGATTGTCGATTGCAACGCAATCTATCATAAAACGAAAGAAACTGATTCATACAAAAGTTACATATTTTTTCACGGAGAATCCAAATCTGCAATAAAAAATAAGGGTTCTATTTAATATTCCTAAGTCACCCCCCCCCCCGCCCCCATCCCCCTCGTCTTTTGCCGTCCACGCTGGTGTAGGGGGATCGAGCTTTATGTTAATGGATGTTCCTCTTCGAAGTGAACAACATTTATTGTAACTTATTTTTAATCCAATTTGTATTTTTCCAAATATTTGGGAAACAGTTTTAAGTGCCTCACCCTGTATATTTTAAAAGTGTTCACGTTCATCATTTGGTGAATGTCCTGCACTCTAGTCGCAGCGAGACGACTCCTTCAGAATTGGAGCTAGCCACGGATTAGTTTTGCTGTTGAACTGTGCGATCGGTAACATATTTCACGTCGCTTCGGGTTGTTTAATTGTGTGTGGTAGTTTCCTCCTCGTAGAGGCGACTGATATAACAGTAAATAACGAAATTCCTCTTCATCCTAATAAACGTAGGAATCGTGTCTGTGTCCCTGCACAGTAAGAGAAACGTCAGCGAAGATGGTTGCTGGGCTTTCTTCTTCCGTAGCTTCTCGAAGCGGAGAGCCAGGTTGGTAGTTTCCTCCCCGTAGAGGCGACTGATATAACACTGCTGACCAAGGAAAGGAGCGGAACCCTTGAAAATGCCGGACGCAGTTTCCGGTGAAACGTTGGGAGATATCCTGTCTGGACCATGGCCTACAAGACCGAAGAATTTCTAGGCTACTTAATTATCGATAGAGAACATTACATTTCTCTCATATAATATCCATCTTATAAGCAACCACGTATGGACATGATGATACCACCTCATCAGTTGTCATATTTAGTTCCAGTTTCCCATATTTTTTAGTTTTCTTTTCATTTTCTTATTGTACTGAGAAAATAATGAGGCCTAAAATAGTTTTCATGCAAAGGAAACGGTTATTTAAATATTGTATTTTAAGAATATTAATCGAAATATTATTTTAATTATGCTTGATGATGACTGTCGTTTGGCTTTTAGTGCCGGGAGTGTCTGAGGACATGTTCGGCTCGCCAGTTTTGTAGCTGCTTCGAGACGGACAACCAGTGGGTGAGCTACAAGTACCGTTGGGGAGGAAAGTTGGAAGGGAAGGGCAAGGAGTTGGAAGGTAGCGGCTGTGGCCTATAGTGAGGGACCAACCCCGGCATTTGCCTGGAAGGAAGATGGGAAACCACAGAAAACCATCTTCAAGGTTGCCGGCGGGGGGATTCGAACCTCCTCGCCTCCCGGATGTGAGCGACTGCCATTAGTCATGCCGTAACCACCACGGCCTGCTCACCCGGTTGCATGATGATGACTGTCGTTTTAAGGGGCGGAACAGCAAGGCCATCTGTCCTTTTAATGAAAATGAAAATCCACAGCCTGCTTCCAGTCTCCGACCGGGTCAGGAATGGAATGAATGAAGCCCCCATCTAGCGGCGAGGATAAGAACTGTGCCGGCTGCCGAGGCCTGACGCACTCCCCTGGGGCAATGATTAAATGAATGACAGATGAAATGAAATGATAGTGGAGAGTGTTGCTGGAATGAAATTTCGACAGGGAAAACCGGAGTACCCGGAGAAAAACCTGTCTGCCTCCGTTTTGTCCAGCACAGATCTCACATGGAGTGACCGGGATTTGAACCACGGACCCAGCGGTGAGAGGCCAGCGTGCTGCCGCCTAAGCCACGGAGGCTTCCCATCTGTCCTTTTAATAATGTACACAATTACCCTATCATATTAATGAACCTGTTTGCCATCTCTTGATGAATTCAGTACATTTGCATTTGTCTGTTGGCCCAGGCTAGAGTAAAATGTGGCTTTTCACCGATGTCTCAGTCTCACTCATGGCTGTGATTATATGGAAGCTACTGAGGAATGGGTGGTGCTTAATAATGACATTCAGGGCACAGTCAGTGCCTGTGGATGCTGTGAAAGGTTCTACTCATAGGGTTAGTACTGCTGTTCTAACTCAGTGAGGAAAGCAATGGCAAACTACCTCACTCCTCATCTTGCCTAGTACGCCTCACTATAGCGCTGCCTTGGGTTTTAGTGGGTATCTACCCGCATAACCTAACGGCGGTACTTTTTGTGGATCCAACCAGCCTTCGGGCTGACTACCTAACAAACAAAATTAACGAATCCCTCCCCAGTGGGAAATCTTCCGTATGCCACTGATAATAATACCAATAATAATAATAATAATAATTATTATTATAATCAATATCCCTTAACGCCAAGATACGACATTACTGCACAGTAATCATACCGGAGGCTTTATATGGTGCCGAATGCCTCGCTCTGAATGGAAAGGGTGTGATCGAGAAGCTATAAAGGCAAATCTTGAGAAAAATCCTGCTAAGGTTGGTTGATTGATTCCTCAATTTGGGGCTGCGACAACGCGGTCATGTAGTCCCGTGTCTTTTGGGTGTGTGAAGAATCGGTCTGATAACCGGTGTTAATTATGATGGCTGTATTAGTGTGTGTGTTATCTGTGATTCAGGTAGAAGGACTGCAGACGATCAATTCTTTCCAAGTAGTTCCTACTTTTGCTACCAAATGCTACCGTCCACGACACCTAGCTGCGGACGTGGCTACTAAATGCCATCGCAGTCAGCACCTGGCGGTTAACGTTGGAACTAATAGCGTTATCAAACTAACTTACAAATTTTAGCTTCCACAAGTGTAGTTAGTGGAAGGTTCTTTTACATGCCATAAATCTATGACATGAGACCGCCGGCTCTATTTCCCCTCCGAAGGAAGGCATATTGATGGCATTTTAAGAGCGTTGAAATTCTTCAGGATGCCTTCCTTCGGAGGGGAAGTAGAGCTGGCGGTCTCATGTCATAGATTTATAGCATGTACAAGAACCTTCCACTAATTAAACTGAAGTAAGCTAAATTTGCGGGTTAGATTTCGTTGAAACGCTCTATCAAAGTTTCAACGTTCACCACTAGGTGTCAGTGACATCTGGTAGCAAAAGTTGGAACTAATTGAAATTGAACGAAACTTGTAGCTCACCCCAATGGGTGCCCACATTGAAGCAGCTACAGCCCCTGGCGAGCCAAGCATGTCCTCGGACACTTCCGGCACTAAAAGCCATACGCAATATGCTTGCCACGGCGGGTGAGTGGTTAACGTGTCGGTCTACTAACCCCAAGCTTGCAGGTTCGTCCCTGGCCGTGGTAAGTGATTTTTGAAAGGCGAGTAAAATCACGACATGGATGTCATACGTTGTTGGCATGTTAAAGAACCCATTTGAATTCAGTAGGCCGTGTTCAATGGCAAAATTAATCTCGGGATTTTCCGCCAACACAAAGTTCCTCCATTCTCCACTAGAAAGCGCTATAGTGTCAAGGAGCTTAGATATCTAACCTCCTTGACTTTCATAGCGTTCAAAGGAACTACGAAATTCGACATGCAAGCTGTCTTCTGGGTGTCAATTAACAAAGCTTGCACCCGGCACCGATGCCATACGATATGAAATTATTAATAAATAAAATAAATAAATAAATACATTATTATTATTATTATTATATTAAATTTATCGGCAGGCGTGAATTGAACCCGAGCATCCGTGGTAACAGCCAAGAATACTAACCACTACGCAAAGAGGCGGACGTGAATGGCGGGCCATAAAAGTCTTATCGGATCTCAAAATCTTTAGAAGAGTTAAAAGTAAATCCGTTCGCATCACAGAACGTACCGGGCGGAGTGTAGCCTACTTGCGGCTAATAGGAAAATTAATGAAGTAGAAGGAAGAATTTAAGGGTGTTTGTCCCACCGGAAACCTTAAGAACTCTTATCAGACCTTTTATAACCTCCCTCTTCTTTCATTCTCTCCGTCTGTCTGTGTGCATGTCTGTCCGTGCGTGAGTGCGGACAACTCAAGGAAGAGGCGAACTTATCTAGAAAGAGCTTTATTTACAGTTCAGATGTCAGACGCCAGAGTGCGCGCATATCGCCAAGAATCGTTCCTCTCAACGGAGATGGAAGTAAAGAAACAGGGGTGAACAAAAGTGCTCCATGACCAGATATACATGGAGTTTTGAAAATATCTGTTCAACGAAATAAGCATGGGTATGGAGACCAAGAATGGTGCTAACCAAGTCCCGGATTTTGATGACGTGTCATCTCTTCATTGGTTCAGCACAGTCATTGCTAACTTACACAGCAAACCTGAGCATCATGCCAACATTGTGCAAATGCTAATTCAATATTTAATTTTTTGGTAATTTTTAGTCTTGTTTCGATTTTTGCAAAAAATAAAAGTTGACTTATGAGATCTACTCGAGCCAAATGTTGTCAGTCTGTCTTTGTGTGTGTTTGAGTGTGTATATCTGTCCCTTCTATCAATTCAAACACGACGAAACCGAATTGAACGAAATTTGACACAGAGGTATTACTGACAAGTGACACCTCAGTGTCATGTTTTATATCACCGCCATGATGATGGAAACGTAATGGCGGCCACCCAAATGTTCAAAGCTTAAATTCAATTACGACGAACCTAATCATCTGATCTCTATCAAATTTTGCAACACCATACCTTCATGTGGGAAGGATGTTTTGACCTAATTACAAGGTCATCAGCCAAATAGTTTGAAGATGGCGGCCGTGAATGTGTGCAAATTGCGTGTGACTGAGTGCATATCTGTCCCTCCCCCTATCATTTCAAACACGACGAAACCAAATTGAACGAAATTTGGTACAGAGCTAGTATTCAAAAGACCAGACGAGACAAAATTAGAATTGAGTCAGTCCGCCTAAAACTAGGGCTGAAAAGAAGTGTTGTTTCTTGAGGAATTGAGATTGAAATGGTTCGGTCATCTTGTGAAGATGCCGTCTACTAGAACACCCAAAGCCGATTTCGAAGGGGAGATTGGCAGAAGGTAGACCTCGATATGGATGGATGAAGCAAGTCCACAGAACCTTGGCTAAGAGGAGCGTAGAATGCACGACAGTGATGGAAGAAGAATGGTGACTGGACAGACAGCTATGGAAGGGGCTTGTTCATTCCCACACCCGGCCTGCTGGAGTGGGGAATCGATGATAGTTAGTTAGTCAGTTAGTTAGTTATTGAGGTTTTAAGGAGTGGAACTATGAGGTCATCTGCTCCTAGAATCGATGATGATGGTGATGATAATAAAATGTCGAAGTTAAAGCCAGCTAGAGCTTACTTACTACTTACTCCATGGCGCTACAACCCGGGGTGGGTTTTGGCCTCTTGGGCAACTGCTCTCCATGTTGGTCTATCCATCGCCTTGCTCTTCCATCCTCTCACTCCCATTGCGACGAGGTCTGCAGTCACACCATCCAACCATCTCTTCTTAGGACATCCTTTCCTCCTCCTGGAGAATAGCCTCCCTTTCAACATTCTCTTGGGCATCTGGCTCTCCGGCATCCTCTCTATATGTCCCAACCATTGGATTATCTGTGCATTTATAAACTTTACGATATCTTGTTTTCCAATCAATTCGTTTAGTTCATGGTTATATCGTATTCTCCATCCATCTTCCTCTCTAACAGGGCCATATATTCTTCGCAGTATTTTCCTTTCAAAACACTTCACAGTATTCTCATCATCCATAGTTAATGTCCAAGCTTCAGAGCCATAGGTCACTACTGGTCTTATCATTGTCTTATATATCTTCATTTTGGTTGTTCGCGATATAAGTTGATTCCTGAGCATCTTGATGTTTGCAGAGTATGCTCTGTTTCCAGCCTGTAATCGATCTTTAATACAGTTTGTCATATCACACTGGTTGTTAATAAGTACTCCTAGATACTTAAAATGTGTCACACTCTCAAATGTCTTATCGCCTATTTTAATATCATGCGGGGCTCTTCTTGTGTTAGATGTGAACATTGCCATGCTCTTAGTTTTACTCTCATTCACTAATAACCCAATATTTGTAGCCTCTTTCTCTAATTCTAAATATACTCTTTTCAGTGTACGCTTCTCTCTTGCTATGATCACTACATCATCTGCATAAGCACAGATCTGACTTGATTTGTTAAAAATAGTGTCTGCCTGGTCCAATTTACTGATTGCTTTATGTAGTGCAAGGTTAAAGAGTACTGCAGACAATCCATCTCCTTGTTTTACACCCATATTAATTGTAAAGGGTTTACTCAGCTTATTAGCCAGCTAGAGCTGCTCATTTCAAACAAGTAACTTAGGAATTAGGCGAGAACATCTGCTTCCATACAAAATTTATAAATTTCAAACAAAGGACAAGAATGTTGTATTAACCCTTGATAGGGCAAAACTATTTTTTATTTCTATGTGTTTTTATACTTAAATTATTAATAATGATATTTATGTTTCTCAAATTTTAATGTTTTTATATTTATTTTTAATTTTTAATTTTTGTTCGTATGGATTTAATTTTGATTTTTTATTGAATTAATTAATTATCTAACTAATTTCGAATTGATTTTTACATTTATTTTCATAATTCTTTTACAGTTTATTATTTTTATTTTGATATTTCTTTTATAATTGTAATTTTATTCTTATAATTCTTATTTCTATAATTATATTTTATTTTTACACCTTAATTATTAGTGTTTTAGTTGTTTTTTTAAATTTTATCCAAACCACATTACGTTTATAATATTTGATTTTTAGAAATTTCCGCATAAAAATTATACAAAATTTAAGGGACACTAGGGCTGAGTTTTTAGGCAAAAATTACAAAATAACGGTTTTTTGTTTTTTCCATATATATATCTTATGGACCCCTGTGGATCATTTCAGTCAAACAGTTTTCATGCACCGCCATTTTTAAAAGCTCAGCGACATTTTTAAATCTCCTCTGCGTAAAAAGAAGATGGAAGGCACATCATAGACAGTAGGCTATACTTTTAAAACTCGAAATCCTAGAAAGTCTTAGGTTAACTCAAACGAAAGGTCTCCATGCTCTTTATCTCTACAACAAAACATTGTATTTTAACATTCTTTCCACAAAAGTTTCATTGGGTTAGCCAAACTGGTTAATATAGCATGCGATTTTATAAAAATGCTTTTATCTCCAAACAACGTTTTTAGGTAATCAAAATGATCCATGTGAATGAGGTGTTCACCAATTTTACTTTAAAAAATATCACAGGATATTCAGGAACACATGTGTTGCAAAATAACATTGCAATATCTCCAGCCACTTTGTAAATTGCAGACCAAAAAAATAAAAAACTATGAAAAATTATCAAAATTCATAAAACATGATGGCACATAAAGAAAAAATTAATCTGACAGCATACATGTACCACTTTCCTGAAATATCTCAATGTTATAATACTTAGAATAGTTTTATGTATATGTAATGGACATATCAAGTGTTTTATACAATTGCTAATGCGCATGGAGCATTTTGATCACACGGTATATTTTAATAATGTAATTAGTAAAAAATCAATTACTTTACATCCAATTGTTTTCAATTAGTGTTACTATTCTACATATGCAGTATAAATTTCAACTCATTCTGATAAGAAATGTGGAAGTTGAAAAACTCAGCCCTAGTGTCCCATAACGTAAAGATTCAACTATCAACATCTTTGAAAGCATGAACTGTCCTTATGACAGGTGGTTAATATAGAGACCACTATCCCATAAAGGGTTAAACAATTGATAACAATGAGTAAGCAGTCAAATATGTGCAATGTAACGAACATGAAAATTAATCACAGAAAACAGCCAAACACAAAGAAGTCTAACAGAATTAACAAGGTTATTATTACGAGAACAGTAGAAAATTCCCCCTTTTAAGCCATGAGTCACCACTGACCCCTAATCAGCACACCCCAAGGCGCTAAAGCATGTATTTCTCTTGATATAATATAGAGCTGAGGCTGCTGGTGTTTCATTATTCTGCAGCACAGTAGCGTTGCCATGGAGATGAGATGAGGTGATGATGTTTTTGCCCGCCGCGCCGCGCCGGCAGTTTGGATCGCAGCCACTTGTGTGTGTCGCCCTTAATTAGTAGCAGTAAGGGGGCGTCTTGGAATAAACACAAACCTGCTGCTACCTGATGCCATCGTTAGTAGCGTAGTGTTACGAAGAACAGCCGCACGAGAGCTTCTTAGCGCATTTTGTACCCACATCAGCTTCTAATAGGCTATCCTAGTGACAGAGAAAGACGTTCCAATCTCGATGGTGGTTTATGATAACTAGGGCTCGGATTTTTAGGGGCTTAAAATCGGGAAAATATTTATTTTTTATGTATTAAAAATACCTGAAATATGTGACAAAAAAGATACGAGCCTTACAGTAGTCGCATAAGATGTGTAACATCTGGCATGTTATCCTACCTTCAAGTTGTTACCGTTTTTATTATCCTTGACATTCATCAACATAAAAAATCTTTTTATTTCTTACACTCTCATAATACATAACAATTCCAAGACTTTTTTCTTCATTGCCTACTTGATATTTCTACTCTCGCACTGCCTTCTTGATACTCTGCTGTTACAAAGTAATCCGTATGTGATAAACATTCCACATGGTCCCACTGACAGCTGGATCACATGCGATCCAACTGGCAGTGCGTCTTACACACTTCCGTCCGATCCACTTCCGTCCTATTTTTCAAAATCACTCCCACAAAAATATCCAGCAACCGAGTGGAAAGATGTTACACATCAAAAAGTGAAAATATTTAATTATAATTTAGTTTATTAATTTGAATATAAACAATATACAGCACTCACAGATACAATTTATTCTATGCCTCACTGACTGCTGATGCACTACAATACACAACGAGATACATCTTCAGGTTTTCCATCACAAATGACTGACGATTATCGCAAAACACTTATTCTGAAGGCGCGAAACTGCGGCAAAATGTTTCTTGCCCTTGAGGCGTTGTGTAACTTGAGATCGCTGTTCAGCCTTGATTGCTTTCCCACATGGTTGGCAGAACAGAACGCTCCCATCAGAAGTAAAATTATCCTTCAATTCTACAACATACTTCTGCAAACGATAACTTGTCGTTGCTTTTACTTCATTCATTATTGCCAGAAATGAACTGCATGTGATTGACACTGGTTCTAGGTAGCGTTAAAAATCCTTCAGTATGCCTTCCTTCGGAGGGGAAGTAAAGTCGGCGGTCCCATGTCATAGATTTATGGCATGTTAAAAATCCTTTCACAGACTAAACTTGTGTAAAGCAAAATTGTTAGGTTAGATTTCGTCAGAACGCTCTATCAAAGTTCCAACGTTCATCACTAGGTATCAGTGATATCTGGTGGCGAAAGTTGGAACTACTTGAAATTGAACGGAACTTGTAGCTCACCCTTTAGGGTGTCCGCTGGAAGCAGCTACAGACTCAGGCGAGCCGAACATGTCCTCGGACACTCCCGGCACTAAAAGCCATACGATAAATAAATAAATAATAATGCGCTAATAAGTGAAAAGCAGGAATTGATGTAATTATAGAAAAACTGTTAAAATATGTATTTACATAAAAACATATTTATTTACCTAAAAATCCGAGCCCTAATGATAACTATCTATCTATCTATCTATCTATCGTGTGGCTGTTAGTGCCGGGAGTGTCCGAGGACATGTTCGGCTCGCCTGAGTCTGTAGCTGCTTCCAGTTGACACCCTTAGGTGAGCTACAAGTTCCGTTCAATTTCAAGTAGTTCCAACTTTCGCCACCAGATATCAATGATACCTAGTGGTTAACGTTGGAACTTGGATAGAGCGTTACAACGAAATCTAATCGAACAATTTAGCTGCACACAAGTTTAGTCTGTGGCAGAATATTTTACATGCCATAAATCTATGACATGGGACGGCTTTACTTTCCCTACGAAGAAAGGCATACTGTAGGATTTTTGACGCTCTTAAAAAATCCGATGACTTCGGCCGGGTATAATAACAATATCGATGGCCTCGGGTGCCGGATGGAGGCTTTGTTATTTGACACCCAGAGGGTAGCTTGCATGTCGAATTTCGTTGTTCCTTGAAGCACTATGAAAGACTAGATATCTAAGCTCCTTGAACACTATAGCGCTTTCTTGTAGAGAAATGAGGAACTTTGTGTTGGCGGAAAATCCAGAGATTAATTTTGCCATTATGAACACGGCCTACTGAATTCAAATGAGTTCTTTGACATGCAAACATCGAATGACATGGTGTCGTAATTTTTGCCGCCTTTCAAAAAAAAATCACTTACCACGGCCAGGAGCGAACCTGCAAGCTTGGGATTAGTTGACTGACACGTTAACCACTCACACACCGTGGTAAGCTTCGGCCGGGTTTGAACCCGCTATCTCGGGAACAGCAGTTCAGCTTGCTACCAACTACGCCACCGAATCCAGGAATTGAACTCGGATAAAACTTGCCCTCTCCACCACTAAACCCCCATTGCTATTATGATAAAAGTAGGATAATGCTCTGTTTGTCGCTGGAGTCAGAGAGCACGTGTTTGGAAGGCGTCCAGCCTCGACAGCTTTTACATTAATCTTTGTTGGCCCCTGCTCCAATTGAGCGTGGTCGTTCATTCACGAGACAATTAATCTTCACGCCCCGTAAAGGGCTATAGCTGCTCGCCTCTCGTGACGATGTAATCCTAGGAAGATACACTAACTCTGCCGCGGTCGTAAAGAAATTTACTTCCTCCTCGGTTCATTCTTTTTCACGGCTGATTTAACCCGAGCGTTCAGAATATGCCATGCAGTCCCAACAATTTTATTTATTTACTCGTGTCAGAAGCCTATCTTTACAATCAACACAGTAATATACAATTTCTTACATATTTACAGAAAATAACATTAAGAAATATCATTGACCAAAAATGCAAATCAGATGGCATTTGTTCAAAATTGAACCATACCTATGGCAGTATCCATTAGCAAGCATAAGGTTGGTTGGTTGGTTCCTCAGTTTAGGGGCTGCGACAACGTGGTCATGTAGTCCCGTGTACTTTGGGTGTGTGTAGAATCTGTCTGATAACCGGTGTTAATTGTGATGACTGTATTAGTGTGTAGTATCTGTTTTTGATTCAAGTTATGACTGCAAATATTCGATTTTCAAGTAGTTCCAACTTTAGCTACCAAATGTCACCGTCAGCGACCAACTAGTCTGAACTTTGTTACTAGATGCCACAGCAGTCGGCTCCTGGTGACGAACGTTGGAACTTAAGAGCTTTTGTCAAATGTAACTTTTTTTTTTTTTTTTTTTTTTTTAGCGTATGGCTTTTAGTGCCAAGAGTGTCCGAGGACATGTTCGGCTCGCCAATTTTGTAGCTGCTTCGAGACGGACCCCCAATGGGTGAGCTACAAGTACCGTTGGGGCGGAAAGTTGGAAGGGAGGGTCGAGGAGTTGGAAGGTAGCGGCTGTGGCCTATAGTTAAGGATCAACCCCGGCATTTGCCTGGAAGGAAGATGGGAAACCACAGAAGACCATCTTCAAGGTTGCCGGCGGGGGGATTCGAACCTCCTCGCCTCCCGGATGTGAGCGACTGCCAACAGTCATGCCGCAACGACCTCGGCTAACTCACCCGGTAATGTAACCTATAATTTAGCTTCACACAAGCGTAGTTAGTGGAAGGTTCCTTTTCTTGCCATAAATGTATGACATGGGACCGGTGGCTTTACTTTCCCTCCGCAGAAAGGCATACTGAAGGATTTCTAACGCTCTTAAAATATCCGGCGGCTTCGGCCGGGTTTGAACCCTTGACCTTGGGCATAGAAGCTCAGCATGCTACAAGCGTAAGGCCCTGCGTTGAACAGGTAAATGGAGAAAGAGGGCACTGCCTCAAGTGTTCCTCCGTTTGTCCTTCTCCACACTCACACTTGCCATCCTCTGTGAAACCCCATAGTTTAAGAGAGGATTTCATCCTACCGAAACCAGTTCTTCTGCGGTTAAAGGACCTCCAAACACCCCAATCCTAGTTGTGACTTACCGGAAGATGTTCTTGCGGTTCCATCCAATCTTGTTGCACCGATTTCCATCGAAAAAGTCTTGCCTTGTCTGGAGAAAATTTCAAAGGTTCTGCTGTTCGAAGGAAACTGTTTCTTGGTTTTAGCCTAGGCTGAGATATTACGTGGACAAACAGCAGGTGAGCTTGAAACGTTCTCACCCTTCAGTCGTTCATGATCAGCGGCAACTTCTCGACGAATATTTGGAGGTGCGATACCAGCAAGACAATACATCTTCTCAACAGGGGAACGCATTAAGCACCCTGTAATCAGCCTCCACAGAGTCTACAGTTTTGGCACGGGATGATTTATACCAGACAGGGGAGGCACACTTTGCTGCAGAAAAGCACCAATGATACACCCATAATATAAGCGGAAGTGCCCCAAAATGGCTTTAATATAAATTTCATTCTGGGTTGGGGCCCTAGCAAAAGTTAGCGTCGACAATTTTCAGACATGCCATCCATGGTGCCCAGTGTTCATAGTCTAAGTATACAAGGACAGTAGCGTCATCTATACGTTGGTATAAGAACACAAGTTCTTAGTTACGTGTTGTTTGTTCATCTATGTATACTAGGTCAGTAGCGTCATCTATACGTTGGTATAAGAACACAAGCTCTTAGTAACGTGCTGTTTGTTCATCTATGTATACTAGGTCAGTAGCGTCACCTATACGTTGGTATAAGAACACAAGTTCTTAGTTACGTGTTGTTTGTTCATCTATGTATACTGGGTCAGTAGCGTCACCTATACGTTGGTATAAGAACACAAGTTCTTAGTTACGTGTTGTTTGTTCATCTATGTATACTGGGTCAG
This sequence comes from Meconema thalassinum, assembly GCA_946902985.2. NCBI lineage: Eukaryota > Metazoa > Arthropoda > Insecta > Orthoptera > Tettigoniidae > Meconema > Meconema thalassinum. Next base: position 202,446,077 of record OX336395.1, read on the forward strand.
TAGCGTCATCTATACGTTGCTATAGGAACACAATCTCTTAGATACGTGTTGTTTGTTCATCTATGTATACTAGGTCAGTAGCGTCATCTATACGTTGCTATAAGAACACAAGCTCTTAGTTACGTGTTGTTTGTTCATCTATGTATACTGGGTCAGTAGCGTCATCTATACGTTGCTATAAGAACACAAGCTCTTAGTTACGTGTTGTTTGTTCATCTATGTATACTGGGTCAGTAGCGTCATCCATACGTTGCTATAAGAACACAAGCTCTTAGTTACGTGTTGTTTGTTCATCAATGTATACTAGGTCAGTAGCGTCATCTATACGTTGCTTTAAGAACACAAGCTCTTAGTTACGTGTTGCTTGTTCATCTATGTATACTAGGTCAGTAGCGTCATCTATACGTTGCTATAAGATCACAAGCTCTTAGTTACGTGTTGCTTGTTCATCTATGCATACTAGGTCAGTAGCGTCATCTATACGTTGCTGTAAGAACACAAGCTCTTAGTTACGTGTTGTTTGTTCATCTATGTATACTGGGTCAGTAGCGTCACCTATACGTTGCTATAAGAACACAAGCTCTTAGTTACGTATTGTTTGTTCATCTATGTATACTAGGTCAGTAGCGTCATCTATACGTTGCTATAAGAACACAAGCTCTTAGTTACGTATTGCTTGTTCATCTATGTATACTGGGTCAGTAGCGTCATCTATACGTTGCTCAGAGAACACAAGCTCTTAGTTACGTATTGTTTGTTCATCTATGTATACTAGGTCAGTAGCGTCATCTATACGTTGCTATAAGAACACAAGCTCTTAGTTACGTATTGCTTGTTCATCTATGTATACTGGGTCAGTAGCGTCATCTATACGTTGCTATGAGAACACAAGTTCTTAGTTACGTGTTGTTTGTTCATCTATGTATACTAGGTCAGTAGCGTCATCTATACGTTGCTATAAGAACACAAGCTCTTAGTTACGTGTTGCTTGTTCATCAATGTATACTAGGTCAGTAGCGTCATCTATACGTTGCTATGAGAACACAAGTTCTTAGTTACGTGTTGTTTGTTCATCTATGTATACTGGGTCAGTAGCGTCATCTATACGTTGCTATAAGAACACAAGCTCTTAGTTACGTGTTGTTTGTTCATCTATGTATACTGGGTCAGTAGCGTCATCCATACGTTGCTATAAGAACACAAGCTCTTAGTTACGTGTTGTTTGTTCATCAATGTTTACTAGGTCAGTAGCGTCATTTATACGTTGCTTTAAGAACACAAGCTCTTAGTTACGTGTTGCTTGTTCATCTATGTATACTAGGTCAGTAGTGTCATCTATACGTTGCTTTAAGATCACAAGCTCTTAGTTACGTGTTGCTTGTTCATCTATGCATACTAGGTCAGTAGCGTCATCTATACGTTGCAATAAGAACACAAGCTCTTAGTTACGTGTTGTTTGTTCATCTATGTATACTGGGTCAGTAGCGTCACCTATACGTTGCTATAAGAACACAAGCTCTTAGTTACGTATTGTTTGTTCATCTATGTATACTAGGTCAGTAGCGTCATCTATACGTTGCTATAAGAACACAAGCTCTTAGTTACGTATTGCTTGTTCATCTATGTATACTGGGTCAGTAGCGTCATCTATACGTTGCTATGAGAACACAAGCTCTTAGTTACGTATTGTTTGTTCATCTATGTATACTAGGTCAGTAGCGTCATCTATACGTTGCTATAAGAACACAAGCTCTTAGTTACGTATTGCTTGTTCATCTATGTATACTGGGTCAGTAGCGTCATCTATACGTTGCTATGAGAACACAAGTTCTTAGTTACGTGTTGTTTGTTCATCTATGTATACTAGGTCAGTAGCGTCATCTATACGTTGCTATAAGAACACAAGCTCTTAGTTACGTGTTGCTTGTTCATCAATGTATACTAGGTCAGTAGCGTCATCTATACGTTGCTATGAGAACACAAGTTCTTAGTTACGTGTTGTTTGTTCATCAATGTATACTAAGTCAGTAGCGTCATCTATACGTTGCTTTAAGAACACAAGCTCTTAGTTACGTGTTGTTTGTTCATCTATGTATACTAGGTCAGTAGCGTCACCTATACGTTGCTATAAGAACACAAGCTCTTAGTTACGTGTTGTTTGTTCATCAATGTATACTAGGTCAGTAGCGTCATCTATACGTTGCTTTAAGAACACAAGCTCTTAGTTACGTGTTGTTTGTTCATCTATGTATACTAGGTCAGTAGCGTCATCTATACGTTGGTATAAGAACACAAGCTCTTAGTTACGCGTTGTTTGTTCATCTATGTATACTAGGTCAGTAGCGTCATCTATACGTTGCTATAAGAACACAAGCTCTTAGTTACGTGTTGTTTGTTCATCTATGTATACTTGGTCAGTAGCGTCATCTATACGTTGCTATAAGAACACAAGCTCTTAGTTACGTGTTGTTTGTTCATCTATGTATACTGGGTCAGTGGCGTCGTTTATGATATGATGTATGAATCGCAGACAATGGCCATAAGCAGGGCAATTTTGATTGAACGCCCAAGGGTTCCCGACAAGTTTAATTTGAAGTTGTTCCAACATTGGTTACCAATGCTATTGTCACTAACACTAGCGGCGAACGTATGAACTTGATAGAGCGTTTCTTCCTAGCCAAATATAACCTACACATTTAGCTACACACCACCAATTGCAGAGTTAGGTTCTTTTTCTTGTCATAAATCTATGACAAGGGCCCGTCGGGTTTACTTCCCCTCCGAAGGAAGGCATACTGAGGGATTTTAACGCTCTTAAAAAGCTCGACACTTCGGCCGCGTTTGAACCCGCTATCTTGGGCATAGAGGTTCAGCGTGCTACCGAAGCCAGTAGCGTCATTTATATGTAGCTATAAGAAGAGACCTGTGCGGATAAACAAAACCTTATCCGCATCCGCCCCGCTGTCGCACGACTATTATCCGCATCTGCACGTTTATCCAAATCTACTGGCATTACAATAATAGTTTTATCATTTTAAATGATCTTGTCGACTTCGTCGTTACGCTGGGGTCTGGCGTTACGTTACGGTGACGGGACGAAATGTACCGAGAATGCACTGAGGTGTGTGGCGTCATAGTACTGCTTGAGCTCCCTCCTTTCCCCGCGCGCTCCGGTGAGCGTGACGTCATCCAACCAGCTACCTCCTTTGACCTTGGTTTGCACTTGCTAACGGACTTTCAGTTCACGCAGCATTTGCAGCATTTAAAATGATATAAAGCCTAGTCTTTCAGTCTTTTTTAATTAGGTAATGTATTAAAGCAACACATTTAGACATTTGAGGAGAAAGTCGTTCCTTTAGACTTTGGTTGTCATGTGATATTTTTAAAATGAATTGTTATACAGCCAGAACTGCAACCCTCTTCAGTTCGGAGTGTTAATTGTGCTTAATGATATAATTCGAATGAGATTAGCGTAAATCATCATCTTACATTTGTCAAGAATAAAAAAGAAAAAAAAAACATAAAGGTAATATATATGTCATAAACATCCGGGTTCGGATTGTATTCTAAAAATTATTCACAAATTTACTCCAAATATTATCCTCAGCTTATCCGCTCTCCGCACAGCCATGCAAACTATATCCGCATGGCGAAACATTTATCCGCAGATATCCGCATCCACGCAGTCAGTGCTGGATTAACCATAAGGCACAATAGGCAATTGCCTGGGGGCCCCGGCTCAAAAGGGCCCCCCAAAAATGAAAAAAATCCTCCTAAAAATGAAAGAAGAAAAAAAATGTTTTTTTTTTTTGGAGGGGAGTCAAATAAATTCTGAAACAGAAGGTCATACTGGCGAAAGTTTGAAAACTCAAACTGTGAACTTCGTCATTGAAGATTGTGGTTTGGAAATTCAAGATTGTAGAGGACAGTCCTATGACAACACACCAAACATGTCTGGAAAGTATCAGGGTCTTCAAGCCAAAATATTAGAACTGAATAAATATGCGATTTATGTTCCTTGCGGTACACATTCCCTAGATTTAGTAGGACAATCTGCTGTTAAATGCTGTTGTTACGCAGTTGATTTTTTTCGATAATGCAATCATTGTATAACTTCTTGTCTGCAAACCCTCACATTTGGGGCGCGTTGAAAAATTATATTAAAAAAAACGCTAAAACTTTGAAATCATTGTCAGATACGCGCTGGGAAGCACATGCTAATGCAACGAACGCTCTTTATGATTCGTTTCATAATATTATCGAGGCTTTAGAAAGCATTGAAGATGACGGCTCGGAAAATAATGACACTCGGAATGAAGTGGGGTGCATCGCAAACAGAATGCAGAAATCGAATTCGGGTTCATGTTAATTTTGAGGGATTCAATTTTGACTTCTATCAGAATCAGACTCAGAATCAGACATTTTAGGGAAAATCAACTTCGATGATGTTATTGAAACTTTCTGCGAAACAAAATGCAGATTTTTCCCCCTGAAAATGTACATATGTATTTGTATATGTATTGTATTCATCATTCATTGTAAATTTGTGAATAAAATCTCTTTCAAAGTTATGATTGACTTTTTTATGAAGGGAGAAAGGGGGGGGGGGGTTAAAAAAAGGGGAAAAGGGGCCTCAAATTAACAATTGCCTAGGGCCACTGTGAGTCTTAATCCGGCACTGCACGCAGGGCTTTAGTTATAAGAGTTGTTTATAATAAACTATTTATTACCTAAAGTCAATATTTAGTACATTGAAACCGTACCGGTTCATACTAACTTAGTCTAACATATTTCCAAATCTCTCTGTACAACATCTCTCTCTCTCTCTCTCTCTCTACCTGGCAAACATCAAGCATCATTTTGATAACCTAACTTATTCAACACTTATATTTTCACATACACATGTCTTCAACTCTACGCTGTTCTATAATAAATAATGTTATTGGTTTTACGTCCCTTTTAACTACACTGGCTTTTAGAGACGCCGGGGTGCCGGAATTTTGCCCCGAAGGGGATCTTTAACGTGCCAGTAAATCTACGGACACGGCTCCCTCACATTTCTACGCTGTTCTATCAAGACATTTTTTTTCTTTATGCTTTATTACAAATTTATTGTGACAGATCTGTTTTTTAAATTTTACTCTGTGAACTTTTGGTACAAAAAGACTGATAGTGAGTCTGAAAGACTAGACTTTATATAATTTAAAAAAGTCCTCTCGGCACGCCGGAAGGCGGAGGTAGATTTCACCAGACAAACTTGGGGATAGGCGAAAATAGGCAGAATATGCAGGTTTCCGTAGAAGGATCAGACCTCATTTATTGCGAGAAACTATTTTATAATTGAAGATTAATTAACTTTGTTTTTCGTCATTTTTAGCATATTTGAAACATTTTATTGTCTTATGATGACGGTAACCTTCTTGTCATTTGGAGTCCATTTTTAGTCTAATTTCAATTTTGAAAAAATAGGCTTATGAGATCACCTTTTGTCCGTGTGTGTGTGTGTGCGCGTGCGCGCGTGTGTGTGTGTGAGAGAGAGGAGTGTGTGTGTGTGTCCCCCTAATACATCCTAAACGGCTGGAGCGATTTCAATGAAACTCGGCAAGTTCATAGCACTAATCCCGACGACCCCGACCGTGCCCTTCAAATTTTGTTACGTCTCACCAATCCAACATGGCGGCTGTGCGAAATATTTCACCAGCATTCAATATCTCCCAAACTATTACCGATATCACCCTGGAATTTATTACGGTGATAAAGAAAACTACTACAAGTTCACCTATGCGACTTTTGAAAAACTGGTAACTACAAAACCAACATGGCGGCCACGCGAATTTGCGACCTTTAAATAGACGTTTCTCGCGATTTAACCAAACAAACGCAATAAAATTTGGTACAGTATATGTTTGTACATATTGTAATGCACCGACATCTAACTTAGTTCAATTGTTTACATAACCACAAGATGGCGGATGTGCGAAATATTTCACCGGCATTCTATATCTCTGAAACTATTAGCGGTATCATTCTGCAATTTTGTACGGAGATAAAGGGCACTACTGGAAGTTCATCTATAAGACTTTCAAAAACTGGTTAACTACAAAACGAACAGGCGGCCAAGCGAATTTGAAAATTTTAAATACACCTTTCTCGCGATTTAATGTTCCAAACGCAATGAAATCTCGTTCAGGAAATGTTTATACACATTGTAATGCACTGGTATCTAATTTAGTTCAATTGTTTACGTAACCTCAAGATGGCGGCTGTGCGAATTTTAAAATTGAGTTTTTATTTCTTTTGTCGTAATCATGCGATCGAAATGAAAGTTTGAATAATGAACCTAAGCAATGATTTTCCTTTAATGGTACATGACTCTATGGCCAATACATTTAACAATCACACATGGTGACCATCCGAAATATTTAGACGGCTCTGAATATCTATGAATCTATTATAGCAATCAAACTGATTTTTTTTAATGTTCATAGGGGCTCTGAACTTAGGTTCGCCTATAGGACTTTAAAAACCTGGTGATCACAAATCCAACATGGCGGCGACGCGAAGTATAAATATTCACATGGAAGTTTCTCGCAATTTAACCATCCGAGTGCAGTGAAACTTGACACAGTAAATTCTTATACAAATGTTAATCCACTGGCATCTAATTTATTTCAATTGTTTCCATAACCACAAGATGGCAGCTGAGCGAAATTTTAAAATCTCCTTGTTACTTCTTGTGTCCTAATCATGCGATTGAAGTTTGAATGCTACACGTACACAATAATCTTCATGTAAAAGTACATAACTCTAGGACCTACATATATAAAATCCAACATGGCGACCATCCGAAATATTTAGTCGGTTCTCAATATCTACGAATCTATTACAGCAATCAAACTGTTTTTTTAAAATGTTGATAGTGGCAGTTAATAAGTAGGATATATGAAAATAGGCTGTATAGTTCTTCACGGAACTACTTGTTATACTTGTGGTCACACTGTCCTTATGCAAGGTTTCGACACTGATGTGTAACTATGTAACGGTCTGTTACTTCTTCACGCAAAATTATATCTCCCGCAGATATTTTGGTTCGTTCCTCAGTTTAGGGGCTGCGACAACGCGGTCATGTAACCCCGTGTACTTTGGGTGAGTGTAGAATCTGTCTGATAAACGGTGTGAATTGTGAAGGCTGTATTAGTCTGTAATTCAGGTAAGGACTGCAGACGGTCAATTTCAAGCTGTAGTTCCTAAGGTTGCTACCAGATACTACCGTCAACGACACCTAGCTGTGAACTTGGCTACTAGATGCCACCGCAACCAGCAACTCGCAACGAACGTTGGAACTGAGGGATTTTTAGCGCTCTTAGAAAATCCGACGACTTTGGCCGGCTTTGAACCCGCGAACTTGGCATAGAAGTTCAGCATGCTACCAGTTACGTCACCGAAGCCGCTTCACACAGTCAGATGGAAATCTGAATCTGATCTCGTGCAAGTGCGTTGTCATGGCGACGTCTGATGGCTCATCCCTCATCAATTTAGTAGTGTTGCCATGCCAACCACTGATAGCTCTTGGCATTTTCTTATAATTCCGAAATCATTTTTCTCATCCCTTGGCGCAATGATGGGTCAAATCAAAAATTCTTTCAGACAAAAGTTTTAGGTAATTATTAGGGGAATATTGTCCATTTTGTACGGTTTTGATATTGTGCCTATTAAGAGAGATGTGATTAATGTTTCCCGAAAACCCACCTTTTCCCACCCCTTTGGTCAATAGTTGGTGCTATAAAAAACTATTCCAACATAAATGTTTGGGCTTTATCCGACACATAGTATGAACTTTGAACAGATTCGATATTTCACATATTAAGAGAGTTATAGCAATATTTCACTTTTTCGAAAAAAAAAAAACATTTTCACCCCCTTCGACCGATTTAGCTCAGAAACGAACTCGACCGAGATGTTATAGGTATACATATTCGGTAAAAAAATTCAAAGTGATTGGTGCAAAATTACGGCATTTATCGTGTCCACAAGAAACTGATATACATATATACATAAATTATATATAAACTTTTGAACTGACGGTGGTTTAGGAGTCTGGGGGATGTGAAACGCGAAGATATGTCAACATTTTCCGGCAGTCGAAACATGGTACCCATTGCAATAGTTAGCTTTCTAATGAAATCTACCTGAAATTCTACAAATGTTGCATGAACTCAAAGTCCGTTAGCAAGTGCAAACCAAGGTCAAAGGAGGTAGCTGGCTGGATGACGTCACGCTCAACGGAGCGCGCGGGGAAAGGAGGAAGCTCAAGCAGTACTATGACGTCACAAACCTCAGTGCATTCTCGGTACATTTCTTCTCGTCACCGTAACGTAACGCCCGACCCCAGCGTAACGACGAAGTCGACAAGATCATTTAAAATGATAAAATATTTATAGTATCCTCTATTAAGGAGTGTTTTAAAAATTAAATTGTGCAGTACTACACAGTTACTTATCCTATACCATGCTGAAGGTCACAATGTACTAAATATTGACTTAAGTTATTAAATAGGTTATTATAATTAATACCTCAATAAGGAATCGAGCTGTCATGGTCATTTCTATGGCATTCTATAATATCGTGTTGTTTGTTTCGTGTATTGTTTTTTGCTGAAAAATGTAAAAATTTATCGCCAACGGAAATTTGCGGAGAAGTTTAATTACTTGGACAATATTCTATTATTATTATTATTATTATTATTAATAATAATATTTTTATTGCTATTACAACAATGTTCTAGAGTCTAGAGAATGCTCGGAACAAACATGCAGGCTGTAGACACACATTATGACAAGCGATGAATATTTTACCTTGACTGAAGTACTCCACGTACCGAGCTAATATTTACCTTGCTATTCTAGTGTATGAGTGTGTACACAGCCAACAAATAAACACGAGAATACGGCAGGTTAACGTTTGCCTACCACTAGTTGTTGCTTTAATGTTGTGACAGTTTCCAAAGGAATAAACAGTAACGTAAAGATTAATACTTTTGCATAGTCTTTGTTATTAAGTCTTTCGGAAAATGCTGCCGTTGTTGTTTGAGTCTTCATTCTTTTGACTGGTTTGATGTAACTCTCCATGCTTCCCTGTTCTGAGCTAATCGTTTCATCTCCACATAGCTACCACACCCTACATCCGACGCAATCTGTTCAACATCTTTTAACCTTGGTCTTGTTCTCGACCCTTGCTTCCATAACTAACTTTGCTATTCCTGTGTGTTTTAGTATGTGTCCAACCAACCTATCTCTTCACTTCATTAGCAGTCACCAGAAACATCTCACCTCTCCCACTCGTCTTAATACCTCGTAATTTGTAACCCTATCAAAGTATCTGAAGTTCATAATTCTCCTGTAGCACCACATTTCAAACGCTTCAATTCTGCTCTTTTCTGCTGCTCCAAAAGTCCAAGTTTCACTTCCATAGAGCAATAATTTAGGTATTATTATTACTAGAATAATAATAATAATAATAATAATAATAATAATAATAATCCGTACGAGAGGTAATGCCCGGTTCAATTAAATAATTATTATGTTTGACGATGTCAAAATGTAAACAATATATGTCAGAAAACTGTATCATAATGAGGCTCATTATAGTACAAGTTTTCATTATGGGCCATTTTCTCCCACCAATCAGAGCTCAAGAAACAGTTGTTTGACCAATTAGGTAAGGATAGCATCGCACCTGCGCTGAGTTTCAAGCCCTTCTAATTTAAATTTCACTGCGTGGCCTAGTGTCATAGTGGGATAATCGAGGAGGCCATGGTCAAATACAAGGTATTCTCTGCGTCCCATGCGCTCTGTTCAGTACATAAAACTGGCGAAATCTCTACAGAAATTTATGAATATTTATGTTCGAACATAAAATAGTTATAATAATTATCGTCGAACATAAACAGTCGTATGCAACTCGCCTATAATGGTAATTAAGACACTCGTATGGAAATTATTAAACTCGCGTACGCTCGTTTTTTAAACATACTCGTGTCTTAATTATTGCAATTGTAGGCTCGTTGCATAATGTACTATTACATTAGAAGCAAATGGAGATATACATTACAGTTCTCTCACGAGAGACATATGAGTCGGTGATGACTTTCTCAAAGAATAATTTAATGCCAGACGTTGTTCTTTACGAGCTGGCGTATGTATACAAGACGACGAGTCCATCGCACTATGCTCACAGAATAGCAAACTGCTTGTCACCTAGCAACAAGACACGGCCTCCTCGATGCTTTGCACGTCGTCTCGTCTTTTCATTTGAAAGCAGCCGCCTTGATGTAGCAGGCTTTGGAAGTGTTGTAGTGTAAGGAAAAAAAAAAAGAATATGGAAAAGAAAATAAAAGGCTGAGAAACGAAAGGCCTTGCAAGGTGAAGGAAGCCTTCAATTCATACGCGAAAAATATTCAAAACATGCTCGCCTGATTTTGCTTTCTTATCAGGTGATGAAAAACATGAACCGTTAAGTGTCATGCTTATAATACCTACTATTCATATTCGCGCGTTCTAAAGCAGTGACGTCGGCGGGATTTTACAGAGTATTATTGTTTTATAGAAATGAGTTGCTTCAAGCAAAACGCCCGTGTTTTTAACAGGCTGTTTTCTTTTCACTCCACCTTCCCCATCGCATTCTGAAGTAGGTTATTATAGAAATACTGACATATACATTTACAGGATATTTTTGTTATGGTTTTCATTTTAAATACTCCTAAGTTTGAAGTATCTCATTTGATATGAATTCAGTCCTTTTCAAGAGAGTTTATTTCTATGTTCATGTCGTTAATGAGACAGCTAAAGACCTTGTGCGTTCTGACATGTAACGGATGATAAAAATTAATAATAATTATAATAATCTCAACAAGTAGTTCCGTCTATTTTCATATATCCTGCTTATATAAATTGCCTCTATGAACGTAAACATTTTCAGTTTGATTGCTATAACAGATTCATAGATATTGAGAACTGTCTAAATATTTCGGATGGTGACTATGTTGGATTTTTATATATAAGCAGATTTATGTACGATAACATGAAGATTTTTGTGTAGGTGTTTAATTCAAACTTCAATCGCATGATTAGGACACAAGAAATAAAAACGCGATTTTAAAATTTCGCTCGGCCGCCATCTTGTGATTATGAAAAGAATTTAAATGCATTAGATGCCGGAGGATTAAAATTTATAGAAGCATATACCGTACCCAAGGTTCACTTAATTCTACAGGGAATTTCTTGACAAGTCCAATTTATCCCATATTATATTTGTTGGTTGGCTCCTTAGTTTAAGGGCTGTGACAACGCGGTCATCTATCCCCGTGTACTTTGGGTGTGTGTAGAATCTGTCTGATAACCGGTGTTAATTGTGATGGCTGTATTAGTGTGTGTTATCTGTTTTAATTCAAGTAAGGACTGCAAACATTAATTACAAGTAGTTCCTACATTTGCTACCAAATGCTACCGTCCACGACACCTAGCTTGTAGTCTTGGCTACTAGATGGCACCGCAGTCAGCATCTGGTGGCGAAAGTTGATACTAATAGAGCGTTATCAATTCTAACCTGCAAATTTTGGGTTCACACAAGTGTAGTTTAACATCTTTTACATGCCATAAATGTATGAAATGGGACCGCCGACTTTACTTCCCCTCCAAAGGAAGGCATACTGAGGGATTTTTAACGCTCTTAAAAATTCCGACGACTTCGGCCGGGTTTGAACCCGCAACCTTGGTTGAATATTTTGTTACCTATTTTCTTGAATAATTCAGTGTCAATTTCTAATTTCAGGTCTGAGATTTGCTGATGGCATCGCCACCTTAGCCGACACACCACTGGATTTCAATGAGCTTTTAAATGGTATGGACTCCGTATTGAGGGAAGAATTCATGATGAAAATTAATAAATGTAAAACAAAAATATTGGAATGCAGCCGAAACGAAACAGAAACCACCATGGACGTCAAATTGGCAGGTGAAAAGCTAAAGGAACTAGGAGACTTCTGTTACTTAGGAAACAAAATAACCAGTGATGGACGAAGTAAAGAGGATATAAAAAGTAGGTTGGCACAGGCAAGGAAAGCATTTCTACAGAAAAGGAACCTGATGACATCAAATATAGATTTATTTACTAGGAAGTCCGTTTTGAAAGCCTTCGTCCGAAGCATGGCGCTCTATGGAATTGAAACTTGGACTGTTAGTGCAGCAGAAAATAGGAGATTAGAAGCATTTGAAATGTGGTTTTACAGGAGAATGATGAAGATCAGATGGGTAGATAGGGTTACAAATGAAGAGGTATTTATATGAGTGAGAGAGGAGAGATGTTTCTGGTGACAGCTAATGAAGAGAAGAGATAGGTTGGTAAGACACATACTAAGACAACCAGGAATAGCAAATTTAGTTATGGAAGGAAGGGTTGAGGACAAGAACTGTAGGGGTAATCCAAGGTTGGAATATGTTAAACAGATTGTCTTGGATGATGGGTGTGGTAGCTACAGTATGTAGAGATGAAACGATTAGCTCACTATAGGGAAGTACGGAGGGCTGCATCAAACCAGTCAAAATACCGAACACTCAATCAACAACTGTTTTGCTTCTGTTAGAGCATAGTGAAAGGAGCGATGTACATCTATTAATCGACAAAACAATTAATCGATTAAACGAACAATCGATATATCGTTTAGTAGTAATACTGTACCCTTCAATAAAGCATGGTTTTCTCAAGATTCATCTACGGGGTCGTGTTCGGTCCAGACTGCGATACACAGCAAAGTTCGCTAAAAACAACATGCCCTAATGAATAGAAAGGTTCATGACAGAGGCTATACTAGAAAAAAAATGAATAACAAGTAGAATAAAAGAAATTTAATGACTGAAAAGGTATGTGCATAATAATAATAATAATAATAATAATAAAAGAAATCCTCCCTGATTTTCACCCCCTTAATAAACAATAATAACACTGAGCGGTAGGAACTCGCTCGTCACAACAAGACAATGTGAATGCAGCTTCACATAATGATAAAATCATAACATAAGCATTTGAGCGGTAAGAACTCACTTGTTACAACATATGGATAAAAGTCCATTTTTTTCTGGTCAAGAAGTTATATAATGTGTGGTGTACTGTTCATTAATAAGAAATTGAGTACTGATGCGAGTACGTTTACAACTGAAGCAGACATGTTGCTTACGGAGTTGCATCTTTTAAATCACACTACGGCTATGGGACCCACCCTTAATTAATATACTATAATTACTACTGACACATGCAAGATCTAATAATATAAACAGAATGAAGAATCTCCCTGAGATCCTAACTGGTGCAGGAGCACAAAATGAACACAAAAGAGCATGCCAGAAATAGGCCAAAAAACCGCTCTCATCATAACTTGGGAACATAGCTTCGCGCACCCTAACTTGACACGGGTCAAGGACGCGTAAAAATAAACACACCAAAATTGAACCAACAACAACAAAATACAAGCCCTACGGCTGAAAAACTATGTTTAAATTTATATGAAACGCCAGACAAACACGAATTTCGGTGGCTACCTTACAACTATGGACAGCACCCATTTAATCAATCAATACTCATTATAACCGATCAGGTTTTGTGAATTTAAAACAACATCTTAAATTGCAGTACAGGAAGCAGACCTGTTACTAATGACAAGTCACGTTATCTGATTTGAGCGCGCCCTTCTCGTATGAGTCAACACTGCCTCAAATAACTTTCTCAGTCCGGCAACCTAAGTGCAGTTTCCCTCTGGAAACGTCAACATATCTCACGCATCCCCTGGATGGCGAGACACAAATATATACCACAAGTTCACCCTCGCGAGGTCATGAACTGGGCTAATGTGTAGCAAGACAGAATAATCACCATGATATATTCTCGCTAGCATATTAAAAAAAATCACACAACGCACCAAAGCTTGGACTGACTCTCATACAGACACACTGGGTCGGCTCAAAACAGATCAGCAATATTGCGTCCATTGACACATTAACAAAAATACACAACAAAAACTCGGGTGCAAAGTGCCATCCCGTTCAAATCTGCTGGAAAGCAATTATCAAAAAAAAAAATCCTGATCCGTCATAAAATTCTACTCACAAATAATCTTACCCTCCAAATTCTATTTTTAATATCAAAATTAATTCAGTTCCATTTTTGTTGTAAGGCATACCTCCGAATAATAATGCTTGACCGCGATTTACGCAAGCGAACGCGAGCATGGGCTCCGCGTGTCGCCCCGTACAGTAGAACCAAATACAATCACCATTATTTACAAATTACACAACGCTCGGCTAGTCCCATATTTAATGTGTCAGTAAAACAAACTAATAATCTACATTACCAAACAAGCAAACAAATATCTACAAAAATATGTCCCATAATACCATAGCTGATTTAATAAATAAATAAATTCATTTGGTACTGAATCCTTTAAAACAGCGCCAGGAATACGTCTGCAGCCATCTCCTTTAAGATGTTTATGTGGTCATTGACATCTTCAGGCAAATGTCCAGCTGGTTCCCAGATCCGTTCTTGTTCTTAGACGTCATCTCGTGCTGAATTAAATAAAGTTTTGTCAGATACACACACGATATAATTCCTACTATATTCACCTATCAAGTACTATATTCCTTGACAGTCTATTTGGTGAATTTCTTCGATGAACTGGTCCTACTGATAATGCTGGGACTATAAATAAATCACTGAAGTTATAATTTGACGACACTGTTCCATGTTCACTAACATGAAAATATGCAGAGTATTAAACATACGTCCACAGACGTACAAAATGAGTGATCTGTGTTACGTCCTCAGACGCACAGAAATAAGTGATGATCCTCGAAGCATCTTGGATCCTTATAAATGAAACTGACTAGGTTAGGTGTGGAAGGGGATTTATTAAAAATATTCCATAATAATTATCAGACTAGCATGCGATCGGTATCATTGAGTTCGTAGCAGTGTGGAGGTTACGATTTTGCTGTAGCCGGCTCGAATCGATCGTGGAATTAATCTGCAGATAACTCCCGCGTTAATTTACCAGTGTGCGTTATCAAGCCGAGTTGCCGCTAAAATAAGGCGTCTTGATATTATTGGCCTAGACTCTTGTATGTCTTTGCGCGCTTTTACATATTTTTCAGCAGTAGGGAGTGGTTAACATGATAATAGACCAATTGCTGCGTAGCATTCGATTTCCTTCTTGGCGCCAATCTTCCTAGCAACAGGCCATAATGTGCGTCCCCAAGCCGTCTTCCGCGCTAAAAGTTGCACCTGTCCTAAGTCTCAAGAATATATATGCTTCTTCCTAAAATACCACAGGAGCTTAAACCATTTTGTCCTCTTGGCCACTGATTTCTCAATATTTCCCAACACCGTCTGGCTCTCATATCTGTTGTCTGTAGAAATGTGTCAAAAGATGATGAATAATTATTAGAATCCTTTATACAGCCTGTGGATAAAGGGTTCACAATCCCCCTGCATGGAAAAAATCGAACATAACAGATAGTCGATTTTTTTTACAAATACATAACATCTGTAATTCATTTCTGCCAATCCTAGAGAAATCTCCCTCTCATCAGTTTCGTCTAGCCGCCACTGTCGTTGGAGTGGCAACACGCGCTCGTGTTTACTTCAGCTTCCTCATTCATTCAGACATTCCCCAAGCCTGCCTGCTTGTCTGATCGCCCAAGGCTCGTATCTCCCCTTTCCAGTGTCCTTAGCTCTCTCGCTCGCTCTCTCGCTGTGTCGTCATCGTCAGAGCTCATTAATGTATGACCACAGCAGGCTGCTCCCTACTTCCTCGTTCAACTGACGTACTCACTGACTCACGTATAGTTGGATGTGCAAAAAGGAAGTCCATATATTTAATTCGCAGCATTATTTCTGCGTTCCCAAGGTTCACTAGTAAAATACAATTTTAAATTCGCCGCGTTATAGACAGACATTGTACCTGTACTCAATTCTTTCACTCTGTAGTGATTTCAGCCATGTGTAAACCCACATCCTTCAGTTTATCAAACTCCTTAAAACTGACTGTATTATTGTGCAAATCTATGACTGCCTGGTAGTCACAAATGAAATTTGCACCCAGAATAATGTTAAAATTCATTTTAGCCATTATGATGAAAGTCTGTCCAAATATATGGTCTAATATATCCAATTCTATAAATGCCTGACGTTTGCAAGTGACGTGCGTTCGGGAATAACGCCCCTCACCTTGAGTTGCGGTGCTGGAATCACAGGAATATTCTGACTCCGTCCCAACTCTCGAACCAAAGCCTCCGATACAAGACTGATTTGTGACCCCGTGTCAACTAAGCATCTCACGTTAATTCCACCAATCTTGGCATAAATAATAGGTAAATGTTTGATATCATCGTTCCGTGGTTTTACAATCTCCTCCAGGCAATCTTCCGGCAAAGCTATCCATTCTTGTATGTGTGCCACGACCCATCCTTCTTCACGATCCGGCTGCTGCTCTCCCAGGGTGAGTCCATTTTCAATTATTGGGATTTTTTTACAACCCCCGCGACTACCATCATCCTTCTGTCGCGTATTTCCCTGGCGTTCTTCCTGCTTCAATAAACTCTCGGCCCCCTCAATGTGAGTATCTGGATTTGACCTCCTATTAATTGCATGTTCCCAATGTTTTTGTTCGTCCCCTCCATTAGCGTGTAGTTCTTCCAGGTAGCGCTGCGATTCGGCGTGCCTGTCATTCCAATCATTTCTATAATTCTGATAGTCCCCCTGGTTCTGATATCTTCTTTCACGCCATTGTCGATTATCATTACTGTTATTTTCGTAACGTCTGTAGGGTCCCTCATTTCTCCTATTATTTCTCCATTGTTGGTATCCCCGCTGCTGATACCTATTGTTGCCCTGGGTCTATCATTATTATTTTCATGACGCTGGTGTGACCTATTTTCGTCACCCTCCTGACCTCGTCTTGGTGTTGTTGACACACTTGTATTTGTGACCTGCGACCTGGTGTGTATTTGAGCGGGTTTAACCACCTCCGTTGTGTTTACAAGTTCCAGCTGTCGTCCCCCTCTTTGCTGCAAGTGAGATGTTGTCTCGTCAATCTGACGTAAGATTTGTTCGGCTCGAACCGCTGTGTCCACGTTTGCTGCTACTAAAACCTGCTGAACATTTACTGGCAACTGCCGTGCAATCGTCATAATCAGATCCGATTCTTCTAAAGGGTGATCAAGATCCCGAAATTTCAACAATTGTAGCGAAAAGAAATCTGAATATTTCGTCTGCTGAGTCGACTGATATTTTCTCGAATAAAGTTCCATTCTGAGACTTTGTTGTAGAAAAGCCGACCAGTACTTTTTAAGGAACGCAATCTTGAAATCATCCATCCCTCCGAAAGTGTACGTGAAGCTCAAGAACCACGTAAGTACATTTCCCGAAAGAAATCGTTCCATCAGTCTTAAACGTCGCGCGGGCGGTATATTATTATCATTAAAATAGTGATCCATCTCTTTAAGATACGCCTTCGGTGTGACACCAAAATTTTCTGTGAATTTATTAGGTTTAAATTCATTTGATCGAATTACTTGTACGACTTGAGGGTGCTGATAGCCATGTTGAGGGGTAGAGGTTCCACCAATGTTGTTGTGAAATCCTTCTGTGTTAGTCGTTAATGGGCTGCCTGTCAGTCCGTGGCCACTTTCCGCGCTAATTGCCCCCTGGCTCGTTGAGTCAACTTCCTTATCTTTAGCGTGCGCTGCCTGAAATAACGTGTTCTGTCCTAATGACCGTAACTCTGCTTTTATGATTCTGTCCGACTGTTCTTTCATTTTACTCTTGATTTCTTCCTCAAGTGCTTTAATGCGCGTATGATTATCATCTACGGTCTTTATGATTGTTAACCGTTCTTCTTTAGATTCGCTGCTCATCTTACGCCAATCCTTTCTGATGCTATCTTTAATCGCTCCCAGATTTTCTTCCATCTGCTGTTTCGTGTCCTCCTGATTCGATTCTATCTTCTCAAGCCTGTCTTCTAGACGTAGATTATTCTCATCTATCGTACTCTTTAAATTATCCTGGTCCGATTCTAGGTTTTGCCATCGCTCTGCTGATTGTATTTCTAATTTATCCATGTCCTTTATCAGGCCCGTAATGCTTTCATTTACTGCTGACAATTGTCCCTGGATAAACGTAGAATCCTCCTCCATTTTATCAAATCGCTTTTCAAGACCATCCTGTGCCGTTTTAACCTCACTGTTATTTACCGTGCATGCTAATTCTATCTGAGCTAGTTTTGCTAATACAGTTTCGTCCAAATCATTTAATTTACGATTGAAGGTATCCTCTAATTTTTGTATCTGACCTAGCTGTTTGTCATTATTCTTACTTACATCAAGCGCGAATTGAACCATCTGCTGTGTAGTGTATTCTTTCATCTCCGCAGATAATGTGGCTAACTGACTCATATTTCTACTTTCTTGCGCTTCTAATTGTTTGTTTATATTTTCATTTACTTGCGCTTGTAATGAATTACCCTGTTCAATTAATTGTGCCTTCTGTTCAGATAATTGTGATTTTATAGTGTCATTCATCTGAGTCTGGAATGACTCATTCTGTTCAGATATCTTAGTGTCTAATTTTTCACTCTGTTCAGTTAATTGTGTTTTTATAGTATCATTCATTTGAGTCTGGAATGACTCATTCTGTTCCGCTAATTGTGCATTCTGTTCAGATAATTTACTGTCTAATCTTTCACTTTGTTCTCTTAATAGCTTCTGGGTTCGTGCCGTAGCACTTTCAATTATCGCCTCGATCTCTGCGACTGTCGCCATTTTCACACACAAATATATATATATATCACTGAGAAGACAGGAGGATGGCATGCAAACGTCTCCCAGACACACACATATATAATTCTTGACATACATTTACTTCATTTGACCACATTCAGTTCAGTTAAACTTATTCCCTTTACTCCCGCAAATCAATCATCACTGAATGGTTCTAACTGTACTTAATACATTTTTAACCCCGCACATATTCAGTCATAAATTACTATCCAGATCTGATGTTAACACTGACTAATTAACAAAGTATTAATTGTCATTTAAGGCTACAAGCCTCCTAACATATTCATGAGTTTGACTTCCTAAACAAATCTAATTTTATATTTAATCAATGGGCGCCCGATTTCACGTACATTACTTTACTAATTACACCAATAAACAGAACGTGAATCGAATTTTAACTTGCAAACTCGTGATTCTACTGTATAATCCATTTTCTTGGCGGTATTTCTCTTCGCCGTATTTACGTTAACAAAATATCACTTCCGGTGATCTCAAACGGTCAAAAACAGCGAAACACCACATGTAGGGTAACAGCTTGTTTATGATCCCCTAGAAAAGCCCAAATAACGAAACGCTCCACGGTATGACACCAGATTATCTATGCTGTCTATCCCCCGTGTTCAAGCAGTGAACTAGCAACGAACTAGCCCCACTTGGCGCGCCAGCTTGTCTATGTACCCTTCAATAAAGCATTGTTTTCTCAAGATTCATCTACGGGGTCGTGTTCAGTCCAGACTGCGATACACAGCAAAGTTCGCTAAAAACAACATGCCCTAATGAATAGAAAGGTTCATGACAGAGGCTATACTAGAAAAAAATGAATAACAAGTAGAATAAAAGAAATTTAATGACTGAAAAGGTATGTGCATAATAATAATAATAATAATAATAATAATAAAAGAAATCCTCCCTGACTTTCACCCCCTTAATAAACAATAATAACACTGAGCGGTAGGAACTCGCTCGTCACAACAAGACAATGTGAATGCAGTTTCACATAATGAGAAAATCATAACATAAGCATTTGAGCGGTAAGAACTCACTCGTTACAACATATGGATACAAGTTCATTTTTTTTCTGGTCAAGAAGTTATATGTGTGGTGTACTGTTCGTTAATAAGAAATTGAGTACTGATGCGAGTCCGTTTACAACTGAAGCAGACATGTTGCTTACGGAGTTGCATCTTTTAAATCACAATACGGCTATGGGACCCACCCTTAATTAATATACTATAATTACTACTGACACATGCAAGATCTAATAATATAAACAGAATGAAGAATCTCCCTGAGATCCTAACTGGTGCAGGAGCACAAAATGAACATAAAAGAGCATGCCAGAAATAGGCCAAAAAAACCGCTCTCATCATAACTTGGGAACATAGCTTCGCGCACCCTAACTTGACACGGGTCAAGGACGCGTAAAAATAAACACATCAAAATTGAACCAACAACAACAAAATACAAGCCTAACGGCTGAAAAACTATGTTTACATTTATATGAAACGCCAGACAAACACGAATTTCGGTGGCTACCTTACAACTATGGACAGCACCCATTTAATCAATCAATACTCATTATAACCGATCAGGTTTTGTGAATTTTAAACAACATCTTAAATTGCAGTACAGGAAGCAGACCTGTTACTAATGACAAGTCACGTTATCTGATTTGAGCGCGCCCTTCTCGTATGAGTCAACACTGCCTCAAATAACTTTCTCAGTCCGGCAAGCTAAGTGCAGTTTCCCTCTGGAAACGTCAACATATCTCACGCATCCCCTGGATGGCGAGAAACAAATATATACCACAAGTTCACCCTCGCGAGGTCATGAACTGGGCTAATGTGTAGCAAGACAGAATAATCACCATGATATATTCTCGCTAGCACATTATAAAAAAAATCACACAACGCACCAAAGCTTGGACTGACTCTCATACACACACACCGGGTCGGCTCAAAACAGATCAACAATATTGCGTCCATTGACACATTAACAAAAATACACAACAAAAACTCGGGTGCAAAGTGCCATCCCGTCCAAATCTGCTGGAAAGCAATTATCAAAAAAAATAATCCTGATCCGTCATAAAATTCTACTCACAAATAATCTTACCCTCCAAATTCTATTTTTAATCTCAAAATTAATTCAGTTCCATTTTTGTTGTAAGGCATACCTCCGAATAATAATGCTTGACCGCGATTTACGCAAGCGAACGCGAGCACGGGCTCCGCGTGTCGCCCCGTACAGTAGAACCAAATACAATCACCATTATTTACAAATTACACAACGCTCGGCTAGTCCCATATTTAATGTGTCAGTAAAACAAACTAATAATCTACATTACCAAACAAGCAAACAAATATCTACAAAAATATGTCCCATAATACCATAGCTGATTTAATAAATAAATAAATTCATTTGGTACTGAATCCTTTAAAACAGCGCCAGGAATACGTCTGCAGCCATCTCCTTTAAGATGTTTATCTGGTCATTGACATCTTCAGGCAAATGTCCAGCTGGTTCCCAGATCCGTTCTTGTTCTTAGACGTCATCTCGTGCTGAATTAAATAAAGTTTTGTCAGATACACACACGATATAATTCCTACTATATTCACCTATCAAGTACTATATTCCTTGACAGTCTATTTGGTGAATTTCTTCGATGGACTGGTCCTACTGATAGTGCTGGGACTATAAGTAAATCACTGAAGTTACACTTATAATTTGACGACACTGTTCCATGTTCACTAACATGAAAATATGCAGAGTATGAAACATACGTCCACAGACGTACAAAATGAGTGATCTGTGTTACGTCCTCAGACGCACAGAAATAAGTGATGATCCTCGAAGCATCTAGGATCCTTATAAATGAAACTGACTAGGGTAGGTGTGGAAGGGGATTTATTAAAAAAATATTCCATAATAATTGTCAGACTAGCATGCGATCGGTATCATTGAGTTCGTAGCAGTGTGGAGGTTACGATTTTGCTGTAGCCGGCTCGAATCGATCGTGGAATTAATCTGCAGATAACTCCCGCGTTAATTTACCAGTGTGCGTTATCAAGCCGAGTTGCCGCTAAAATTAGGCGTCTAGATATTATTGGCCTAGACTCTTGTATGTCTTTGCGCGCTTTTACATATTTTTCAGCAGTAGGGAGTGGTTAACATGATGATAGACCAATTGCTGCGTAGCTTTCGATTTCCTTCTTTGCGCCAATCTTCCTAGCAACAGGCCATAATGTGCGTCCCCAAGCCGTCTTCCGCGCTGAAAATTGCACCTGTCCTAAGTCTCAAGAATATATTTGCTTCTTCCTAAAATACCACAGGAGCTTAAACCATTTTGTCCTCTTGGCCACTGATTTCTCAATATTTCCCAACACCGTCTGGCTCTAATATCTGTTGTCTGTAGAAATGTATCAAAAGATGATGAATAATTATTAGAATCCTTTATACAGCCTGTGGATAAAGGGTTCAATACATCGATTTTTATGCTTCGATTAATCTATTTATCGTATTAAAATTAATCGATTAAATGTACCAGCCTTACGATAACCGTAGCATCGAGTCAGTCAGGTGCGTAATGCGAGACTTAAATCACGGCTAGTCAAAATCTTGCGCATTTTCATGAAAAACCTCCTCAATTCTACAGCGAATATCTTGATGATGCTAATAGTTGTTCTAAGGGGCCTAACATCCAGGTTATCGGCCCGTAATTGTTTGGGTGATCGTGAGGATGATAATGAAATGTAAATTATAACTAAAACTAACTACTAACTTATATACTAGAAGAAGAAATGGAAAACAAAAGGAGGATAAGGCAAATAAAGGACAGGAGGAAAAGAAATGCCCCCAACCCTCGAAGAATGCGTATTGAGGGACTTGGAGGGAATGATAGCCATAAGAGGCAGATAGGAAAGTGAAAGAGGAGAGGGTCCGCCCCGGAGATAATGGATAAAGGGGGAAAACTGGACCCAGCTCAGGAATCCCTCGGGGTCGCCAACTCCCGAACTCACCAGCCGTGAGCTCCTGAGGGTGTAGCAATATCCAGGGTGCACCAGAAGTGGTGGGGCTACATACACCCGGCCTCCTTGAGGGCATTGAGCAGAAGGCAGGAGATAACAGGAAAAGAAAAAGAAGGCTGACCCCTCGCAGAAGGAGGGTATCAGAATAGATGAGACAAGGGCCAATAAAGGCGGGAAAAGAAGAGACTCTCTAGGCCTCGGATACCCTAATACCGTCGGGGTCGGAAGAAAACAAGAGTTGACCAAGTGAGGTCGACAGGAAAGAAGACGGAGAGGAGCCCGGCACAAGTAGGTGGAAGCAATGCCGGACTCAGCTAGGGCCCCGTGGTCGTCAACCCACGTCCCACGAGATATGAGCCCCTGGGGGGAAACCATCACGAAAATTAAGTGAGACTGAAAATACTAACAAAAGTAACTCAGATTGAAATGATTCACAAAATGGAGAGTGGTAATACTCACAAAAGGGAATTTAGAAGAAAAATGCTCACAAAAAGAATAGATTGAAAATATAGGTACAAAATACGTACAAAATGCAATGTAGAGTCGAAACACTTTCAAAATGCAATTGTAATTGAGAATGCTTACAAAATGTATGGTAGATTCAAACTACTCATTTGGATGGACAATACTTACAAAATGCAATTTAGATTGAAAATACTTGCAACGAATTTCTTGACTTATGTCCCAGTTATCCTAAATATTTATACAGTATTACTGAATGCAATTCTCACAGTGGAAAAGTTTGTTACAATTTTTCATATAATTCCCTGTCACATTAGGTATGAAAAATGGGCAGTCACCTCAATAAACTCGGGACAGTGCGACGCCGAGCGATGCGATGTGATGCGATGGACCTTTAAGATGATGAAAGAGCTGTAATAGTCTGCCGTCTTCATTGACAAACGACCTCAGTGCTTCTTGCGTCACCAAAGAAATACCTTTTCCATGCTATCGCTATTACAATGACATATTTTCTCAATAAAATCCACTATTTTTCATCCCTCCCAAGAGGAAGGCCGGCATGCCAAGTGAAATGGAAACTGCTAAAGTTGTATGGGCACAAGTTTCTTTATACTTCATCTGCTACATAATATATACAATAAGATTGAAGTTTTTTTTTTGCTAAAAGTAGACCAAGGTTACCGGTTTGTGATCATTACACATTTTGTACCTTATACAGCTCTACAGGCCTCCCTGTCTTGAGCTAATCGTTTCATAGTTACCATACCTTACATCGGAGTCAATCTTTTTAACGTCTTCTAACCTTGGTCTACCACTACAGTTCTTGTCCTCAACCCTTCCTTTAATAATTAACTTTGCCATTCCTGGGTGTCTTGGTAAGCGTCCTACCAACCTAACTCTTCTCTTCATTAGCAGTCACCAGAAACATCTCTCCTCTCCCACTTGTCTTAATACTTCTTCAATTGTAACCATATCTACCCATCTGATCTCTATCATTCTCCTGTAACACCACATTTCAAACGCTTCAATTCTGCTCTTTTCAGCTGCTCCAACAGTCCATGTTTCACTTCCATAGAGCGCCACACTCCAAACAAAGGCTTACAATACCAAAATCTATATTTGATGTAAACAGATTCCTTTTCTGTAGAAATGCTTTCCTTTGCTTCGTCCATCACTGGTTATTTTGCTTCCTAAGTAACAGAGGTCTCCTATTTTCTTTAGCTTTTCACCTGCCAATTTAACATCAATAGATGTTTCTGTCGGCTTCTAATGAAAAGAAGAGATAGGTTTGTTGGTTGTTTCCTTAGTTTAGGGGCTGCGACAACGTGGTCATGTAGCCCCGTGTACTTTGGGTGTATCTTGCGTGTATCAGCTTGGCACGGTGGGTGAGTGGTCAACGTGTCGGTCTACTAACCCCAAGATTGCAGGTTCGCTCCTGGCCGTGGTAAGTGATTTTTGAAAGGCGGCAAAAATACGATACGCATGTCATACGATGTTGGCATGTTAAAGAACCCATTTAATTCAGTAGGCCGAGTTCATAAAGGCAAAATTAATCTCGGGAGTTTCCGCCAACACAAAGTTCCTCATTTCTCTACTAGAAAGCACTATAGTGTTCAAGGAGCTTAGATATCTAACATCTAACCGCCTTGACTTTCATAGTCAAGGAACAACGAAAATTCGACATGCAAGCTACCCTCTGGGTGCAAATAACAAAGCTTGCACCCGGCACTCAAGGCCATACGATATTATTATTATATCTGTAATTCAGGTAAGGACTGCAGACCGTAATTTCAAGTAGTTCCTACATTTGCTACCAAATCCTACCGTCCACGACACCTAGCTTGCGTACTTGGCTACTAGATGACATCACAGTCACAATCTGGTGGCGAACGTTGGAACTAATAGAGCGTTATCAATTCTAACCTGGCTTCACACAAGTGTAGTTAGTGGAAGGTTCTTTTTCATTCCATAAATCTATGACATGGGACCGCCGGCTTTATTTCTCCTCCGAAGGAAGGCATACTGAGGGATTTTTAACGCTCTTAAAAGATCCGGTTACTTCGGCCTGGTTTGAACCCGCGATCTTGGGCACAGAAGCTCAGTAGACCTATGCTATCAACTACGCTACAGAAGTCGCCTAAGTTATAGGTTATTAGGACACATACCAACAAGGGAAGTATCAGGTAAGACAAGTCGAAACCTATCTTGAAACTTGGTGGACGTAATCGTTGTACTATAAGAGGACAGTGTGCGGAAAATCAGCAGGAGATTGAACTGCAAGGCTCCGAAATCGTGTTGCGAATCTCTCATATTAATCAATGGGAGGTAGCGAGCACCGTACATGTTGGAATGGACAGCCCTGACCGCCCAAGCACTCAAGGCTGGCGGGAATCATCCGCACGGTCCAGTCAGCATACACGCCCCGCCTCGCTACTACTCCGAGTGCCACAGCTCCTCCAGCCGTCATGCCTGCGTACCAGAATGTCAGGTACGATTTCGGAGTCTTGCATCCAATCTGGAGGCTGATTTTCAGCACGTTGTCCTCTTATAGTACAACGATTACGTCTACAAAATTTCAAGATAGGTTTCGACCTGTCTTACATCATGATTCCCTTGTAGGACAACCAGGAATAGCAAACTTAGTTGGTTGGTTGGTTCCTCAGTATAGGGGCTGCGACAACTCTGTCATGTAGCCCCGTGTACTTTGGGTGTGTGTAGAATCTGTCTCATAACCGGTGTTAATTGTGATGGCTGTATTAGTGTGTGTTATCTGTTTTCAATTCAACTAAGGACTGCAGACATTGAATTTTTTCAAGTAGTTCCTACTTTTGCCGCCAAACGCCACCGTCAACGACTACTAGTTCATAATTCGGTTACCAGATGTCACCGCAATCGGCTCCTGGTGACAGACGTTGGAACCTAAGAGCGTTTGTTAGATATTTAACCTATAATTTAACTTCCCACAGGTGTAATTAGTGGAAGGTTCTTTAACATTCCATAAATCTATTAAATGGGAGAGCCGGCTTTACTTGCCCTCCGAAGGAAGGCATACTGAGGAATTTTTTACGCTCTTGAAAAAATCCGGCGACTTCGGCCGGGTTTGAACCCGCGATCTCGGGCATAGAAGCTCAGCATGCTAGCAACTACGCCACCGAAGCCGCGGAAACTTAGTTATGGAAGGAAAGGTTGAGGATAAGAACAGTACGGGTAGACCAAGGTTAGAATTTGCTAACAGATTGCCTCGGGTGAAAGATACGGTAGGTAAGTAGGTATGAAATATAGGCTACAGGGAGTTAGCAGTACAGTATCTTAGCTAGAGCCGGATGGAGTCGAACAGATTGATGATGGTTGATTGTTTCAACACGGAAACTGGCAATAACTGTCTAATGATACAAATGGCTGCACTGCCACTACAAACTACCACCAGAGTCAATATTTACGCCAAACACAGCTGTGTATTCCGTTCTATTACTTCCAGGTACATCACCTATATGACTTAGATGTGGATACTGGACCAGCAAACCATTAACTTACAATGATGACAGGTGTCATCAGAAACCTGCGTTGTAGCGAGTATAATATTGAAATGAGACAGGTTTCTTATACAGTGTCGTCATTTTGTAAACGATGGAACATTGCTGGAGCCGCGTGGCGGGTAGAATATGAAGAGTTACGGCCAGATGACTACCGGAAAAATGGGGTTACTTTGCACCACTTTTTCCGGTTTCTTGTACATTTTTAAGTGTAACTACTGTTTAAAGCGCTTCAATGACACAAAACCAATTAATATATATTTTTCCTGACTATTTTTGGATGCTATTCAGTTCAGAATTTGATCAAATGAATCACCTGTTGTTCATTTAAAAATTAATCTAATTTGGTGCAAAGTTACCCCAGTGAGTGGGATACTTTGCACCACCACAATATTTCCACCTTAAATGACAGAAGTCAAAGGTGCAATGCTACCCATATAAATACAACAAGTGGATCACTCCTGCACGCGTCCAATTTATCGTGACAAACATTCGGTTCATGGAGTAAACAGGTGACTGTACCTGCCAAGGAGCATCCAGGATGGGCAACCTAACTATTAAACTTCATATTTTTCAGTAAGATCACTCTTTTTTCCAATTTGTGTGCAAAGTAACCCCACAGGTATAAAGTATCCCCATTTTACGGTAGCATGACAAAACAACGGGTAGGGAAGCACCGGATGCTTGAATGCACACGCAGCTGGCAAGATTCCTTAGTTGACAGAGTTAAGACTTGTGATGAAGTAGCCTACTGTAGCCATCTCATATCTCGTGAACATAGGTATGGAAAAAAATGAATTTTTGTTTATTCATTTAGGGGGTATGTGACATCGTGGTTATGTAACCCTGTGTACTTGGGTGTATGTGTAATTTGTCTGATAATTCAATCTGTGTTATTGTGATGGCTGTATTAGTGTGTGTATTTGTAATTCAGATGAGGATTCGGAAGGAAGCGGCCGTGGCCTTAATTTAGAAACCATACCGGCATTCGCGTGGAGTAGAAGCGGGAAACCACGGAAAAACAATTTCCAGGATAGGTGAAGTGGGAATCGAATCCGCCCGTTCTCAGTTTTGCCTCAGGAGGCCGAGTGTACCCCGATCCAGCCCTAAGACGAGAATTAAATTTCTTGGCAGAGCTGAGAATGGATCCCGGGCCTCCGCAGTTCATAAGTTTCAGCATCGTGCGATTTTTACTTTTGGGTGAACCTCAAACAAAAGTAACGTATATAGAAACAATCCACGTACTCTGGACGTTCTCGAGAACGAAACAACTGCACCAATAATAATAATATCGTATGGCCTCGGGTGCAGGGTGAAAGCTATGTTAATTGACGCCCAGAGGGCA
This sequence comes from Meconema thalassinum, assembly GCA_946902985.2. Classification (NCBI taxonomy): domain Eukaryota; kingdom Metazoa; phylum Arthropoda; class Insecta; order Orthoptera; family Tettigoniidae; genus Meconema; species Meconema thalassinum. Next base: position 202,474,329 of record OX336395.1, read on the forward strand.
ACTTGCACGTCAAATTTTATCGCTCCTTGAAGCGCTATGAAAGCCAAGCAGGTTAGATATCTAAGCTCCTTAACACTCTAGCGCTTTCTAGTAGAGAAATGAGGAACTTGGTGTTGGCGGAAAATCTCGAGATTAATTTTACAACTAGGAACACGGCCTACTGAATTCAAATGGGTTCTTTTTAACATGCCAACATCGTATGGCATGCGTATCGTGATTTTTGTCGTCTTTCAAAAATCACTTACCACGTCCAGGAGCGAACCTGCAAGCTTGGGGTCGTAGGTCCGACAGGATAACCACTCACCCACCGTGGCAAGCCATAACTGCACTGATATGAAATACCAATTACAGCGAGTGTATGAAAACTTCCTACGTTGGTGCAATGTGTGTTTAGAAAATGAAGGGCAGGGGCAAAACTCTTAAATTCACGTAAGTAATCATGATCATTAGGGCTCGGCTGTTTAAGATCTAAACATAGCCCGAATATGCAAGCAAATATGACCTTAAAAATGATGAAATATGACCTTAAAATATGACCTGAATATGACTGATTTTAAATATGACCATTTTAGCTTATTTTCATTAAAAAAAAAAAGCTTATGAGATCACCTTTTGTCCGTGTGTCTGTGTGTGCGTGTGTGTGTGTGATGTGTGTGTGTGTCCCTAATAACTTCTTAAAGGCTGGAGCGATTTTATTGAAACTTGGTAAGTTCAAAGCACAATTCTTGGTGACCTCGACCGTGCTCTTAAAATTTTATTGTGTCTCAACAATCCAACATGGCGGCTGTGCAAAATTTCTCTCCAGCATTCAGTATCTCCGAAACTATTACCGATATCACCATGAAATTGTGTACGGTGATAAAGGGCACTACTAGACGTTCGCCTATGAGACTTTAAAAAACCTGGTAACTACAAAACCAACATGGCGGCCAAGCGAAGTTGAGACTTTTAAATAGACTTTTCTCGTGATTTAACAATCCAAACGTAATGAAACTTGGTACAGCAAATGTTTACACACCTTGTAATGCACTGGCGTCTAATTTAGTTCAATTATTACATAACCTCAAAATGGCGGCTGTGCGAAATATTTCACTGGCATTCTATATCTCCGAAACTATTACAGATATTACCCTGAAAATGTGTACGCTAATAAAGGGCACTGGTACAAGTTTATCTATGTAACTTTCATAAACCTGCAAAGTAAAGAATGAACATGGCGGGTAAGCGAATTTGAAACATTTTAATAGACTTTTCTTGTGATTTATCTCTTTGAGCGCAGTGAAATGTGGTACAGTAAATAATTATACATATTGTAATTCACTGGCATCTAATTTAGTCCAATTGTTTACATAACCTCAAGATGGCGGCTGTGCGAAATTTTAAAATTAAGTTTTTATTTCTTGAGTCGTAATGATGCGATCGAAGTGAAAGTTAGAGTAATGAACCTACGCAATAATTTTCCTTTAATGGTACATAACTCTATGGCCTATACATATAACAATCCAAAATGGTGAGCTTCCGAAATATTTAGACGGTTCTCAATATCTACGAATATTTTACAGCAATCAAGCTGAAATTTTTTATGTTCATAGAAGCTATGAACATAAGTTCACCTATAGGACTTTCAATAACCTGGTTATCACAAATCAAACATGGCGGCGACGCGATGTATAAATATTTATATGGACGTTTCTCGCGATTTAACCATCCGAGAGCAGTGAAAATTTGCACGTTATATGCTTATACAAATGTTAATCCACTGGCATCTATTTTATTTCAATTGTTTCCATAACCACAAGATGGCAGCTGTGTGAAATTTTGAAATCTCGTTTTTACTTCTTGTGTTCTAATCATGCGATTTAAGTTTGAATACCACACGTACACAATAATCTTCATGTAACAGTACATAAAATCCAACCTGGCGACCATCTGAAATATTTAGACGGTTCACAATATCTACGAATCTATCACAACCTTCAAACTTAAATTTTGTATCTTGATAGAGGCAATTAACATGAGTAGGATATATGAAAATAGGCTGAATAGTTCTTCACGGAACTACTTGTTAAATTATAAATCCAAGCGACAATCTCTTCGATATTAAATTGCTAACTACATTCTTTATTCCTATTTTCATATGACTTATCTGAAACTTAATGTTTAAGTGTTTATTTACAGTGTATTTCTGTAAACACTAGTTCCCGTTCGGTAAGTTGAGGATGATTGCACACCTACAGCTGCCGTCGAACTACCGAAATATGACGTTCTTACAAAAAGTTGATGCACAAAATATGACCTAATGGTAAAAAAAATGTTCGAAATATGCATTTATATGACAAATAAAAACCGAAGTATTGTAAGGTTCCTGAGAGGGATGCCTGTACAAATAATTAATCTAGGGGGTGAAATAGTCTAAAATGGGGGTCAAGCTTAGCAAATACTGTAAGAGGTAGGGAGTGTTTTATGAATGGAGATCGACAGTGCGATCAACCAGGGGAACTCCCCAATGTACTGTTTGACGGGGTAGTTCTGGGTGAAGTGGTAGTTTACAAGAGCTATTAGGTTGTAACTCAGAGCGCGACAACTGCGCCACGCTGTCTACAGTGAGTCGTACGCACGCGAGTTCGCTAGTGTCAGCGCGGAGCAAGGACGCTCAGCTGACTACAAGCAGCAATTAAACAAGTACACAGTAAGGCTAATTCTAAGTCCTACCTAAAGTGGAATCTAATAGGGTAGGAACTTACTAGCTAAATAAATAAAAGAATAAGACCAGTGGCTTCTAGTATTTATGAGTTTAATGTGTACCTCGATCTGGAGGTACACTGAGAGAGCTAGCAGTTCTAATAACAATTAATAAGAAATAATAACAGTCCAAGCACAGGGGGAGGTGAGTGTGTAGTGTAGTGGTGAGTGTAGTGATCGCTAAGACACTTACCCGTCCAGCAGACAGCAGAGGTTCAACGCGTCGGTGCACTGAGTGAGGACTGAATGATTGATGATCCCAGGTACCTGACCTCTGGGGTTCTTATACCTTTTGTGTGCTCGATCGGCGGAATAATCACATTCCTACCGAGTCGTGCACCTCTCCCGGGTCATTGCCTGGGCTACGAGGCTACTTGAGTTCATGTATGTGCTAATTATTCTTCATGTAATTTATAGGTGGTATTTTATAGGGTTTTTAGATTAGAAGTTTGTAATTTTGGTGTCTTGTAGATTTTACTTAGGGGATGGGGGTAGCGTACCTTAGGGGTACAACAGTATTGTGACGATAATCACTTGATTTGCATCATAATACAATCGGACATGAAAATAGAGACAAAGAATAAACTATAATGTTTTCTAAACATCCGAGCCCTAATTATAATTAAGACTCTATCTTAGGTTTTGGTGGAAAAGTCAATTTCCTCGTTTTTGGTGTTTTGGATTGTCAGCTTTTTGAAATATCATTTGAAGTTTGTTTGGAGCAAAAATATTAAACTATTTCCGAGATAAGAGTTAGTGAATTTTTCAACTTTGGCAAACAACTACCATTTTTTTATTAATCTATTTGTAGTGTCTTCTTCACTCATATTATTTCTTCCTAAATCTTTCTTTACTTCTTGGATCCAGCTAGTCGCTGACCTTTCCTCCCAAAGGTACTTGAGTATCCTTTTTGTTAATCTGGAATCATCCATTCTGTAAATATATCCAAACAATATTGATATTTATTTGTTGAAATATCTTAGGCTTAGTGAAAACAAACGAAATATGGAAATTAAGATCTAATGATGAAATATACAGGACATTTTCTGATAGTTTCCGTTATGCTTTCTATAGTCCTGTATATTTTGTCATTAGATCTTAATTTCCATATTTCGTTTGTTTTCACTGGGCCAAAGATTTTTCTGATATAGTATTATTATTATTGATATGCATATGTTTTTCGGCTGGGGTCTATCTAAAATTAGTGTAAGAAATTTTCCAACACCACGGTAACAATATTTGTTATCTATGCAGAAAAGTAGCACCATCTACTGTGCCCATTTCAACAATGAAATATGCAAATCACAGTTCGCCAGCATTGCTCAATCGGGAGTATCGGGGTTCAAGGTATGTTCTCCCACTCTGTGACTTACACACTCTGGATTAAGAATAGGATACACTTCCAAAAATAAACAAAATCAAAATCCTACTATCAAAACATTTAATTATTCAAAATATGGCGCTACAAAATAAACATAAAACACTGACACTACACTTCACACTTGTCCAAAGATGAACAAGGAATTCAAATTAAATATTCACTAAATAATAATTAATGGTTATCCAAAAACCAAACAAAAACTTCATCTCACTTTCACTCCCATATAACACCAATCCTAATTCCTGAAAAAAAACCAGCTCCAAATGGCTCGGTAAAGCTTCATGCATCGTGTTAACAATAAACACACACCATTTAGTTTTTACATGAGTATATCTAGCTTTAATTACAATGGTATTTTTTGGCTACTTATTAATTATTTTTGGGCTCCCACAATGTTCATTTGTTACCATCTCTCTTCTCAAGCTACCAACTCACTACCGTGAATGGAAAAATTTGAGCATCCCCGAGTTATAGAAAACTACTGACCAAGTCAACTTAAGATTACTCCCAAAATCTCAACATTTTCATCATAACTCGTGAATCAATTGAATCATTTAATAATAAAGTTAGGGATTTTATTATATTGTCTTCAAAGACAATTATATCTTAAGAAAGCAACGATCTGAACTCTGCAAGCGATAATAATGAACGTAAAAGGACCTCAGTTCAAATACCGGGTCATTAAAACAATCTTAACACATCCGTGTAACGTGAACCAGACAGCTCGTTCTTGATCTTTCTCTATAAGAGAGTGTGTAAGGGTCTGTCTCAATACTTGGCTGATTTATGGCTTTGGAAGGAGGGGAACCCAACGTCTCGCTCCCTCGAGAGACGGGCTATACAGCGTTTGCTACCAACTGCATTAATGCGTTTCTTTTGAAAGACAAGGCTTATAATAAAAATTAACAAGACATTATTAGGTTCTACAGACCTATTCTTTTAGCTTCGGTAAAGTTTAATTATGAAGTGTCCTCATTAGCGGGTAAGATAATCCATAAAACAACAAATATATAAGGGGCTTCGACGTGGGAGACTCTGAGTTCAATCCCTTAAAACTGCCTCGGGAACCGTATCCCAACTTTGAGGACTTACAACATTAGCGACTTAGGGAAGGCATAATACGCAACCAGCGCTCATGATTCAACATAAATTGCACCCTTTTCCAGTATTGCATAGTACCACAATTCAACATAACTCATTACCGCTACTAACTGTCCCTCACAATTATAATTACCGAGCATTTCAACGCGTTCCTAGCGTGACAAATTATTTCAATTGCGCGACATGGCGCTCATTACATAAAATAGCCAAGTTGCCTTTTCAAAGAAATAAATAAATAAATTAAAATCAAAATTTGATCTTCGGCTCGAAAAATAATATATCCAGCCTTAGCCTCCATCAACAATAATTATTTATAACATTAAGAACATTATTGGTTCCATAACATATTAACAATTCATTTAAGGAGCTCTTGTAGCTACCACTTATTCAATATAAAATTCATCACATAATTAATTAATTAAATTATTATTATTATTATCGCGCTTGCTTTGCCATAATTATATTATTTACCATTATACTGATATTCCACTGAATATTTTCCACAAGAGATTCATTAATACTTCAAATTATTTATATTTCAATCCAATTAATCGTTCAGATCGCGCAACCTATATTTCACATGTTTTCAAACATCCCTACTTCCACTTCTGAGGATTTTACGCAAATCTTCCCAAAACACGTAATACTGAAAGTAGTACTCACATGATTTTCCGGTCAGAGACCGAGTTCTCCATCGATGAAACATTTCACCCACTTACTGCTTCTTAAGCCATATTCATGATCATATTTACACTTGGTAACACTTTTTTAACATCACATAAAACATATACACTGATCTCATTTAATCTAAAGAATACCATTTTGGGATTCATTTTCACTTAAAAACAAATACAATTCCACAAAAAAAATATTACACTCAAAATTTTTACTAAACTTGAATTACATAAAATTTTATCACTTTGGCATTAATTATTTGCCTTAACACACGTGATGTCCTTATTCTTCCCCATTTCCAAGGGTTGCACTTTATTTACGTCGGCTTCCTAATCCACTGGGATGATTGAAAGTCTCGATCGAACTACCCTCGCTGGAACGGTTGATTCTCTTATTCCGGGTTTGACTATCGGCTTAATGATTTTAATGCACGATATCGTATCTTGCTTGACGCTAAATTGTTCGTTTAATATAAGTCTGTCACTGACGTTTTACTTCTAGAATCGCTCGAACTAGTGTAACGGCGACCTAGTAATTTCCTTCTCTGGTAATCCACACGTGGATTTTACTTTCTGATGCTGCAGTTCTTTAACTATTGGCCAAATTCCAATGTCTGACTGTTCACTTGTCTACACATAGACAAAGCCTGGAATATTGATTCCTAAATTCTATCGCACTCTGCTCTAGTCTCCTCAGTTCAGGAACACTAGGCGTTACTATCACGTTTTACCCTGATCTGGTTATTTAACGTAGAGATAGAATTGTATAGTTCACTGTTCTTGGGTACTTCAAAATCCTATGATGCTGCGGTTCTTTAACTGAAACTATTTAGATTCGAGTACCTATCGCCGGTAATTGCTTAAGTCCACAGTCTAAAACTTTGACTGTACTAGTGAAATTTATAAAGTCCGAAGCTTGATGATATATTTCCTATAACAAGGATTCTGATGCGTCTTCGCACGGCGATACTATTGACGATACTAGACGGCGATTCCCATAAGGGGTGCTCGTCTGCGATACAGAGTAACTCGACCTATCACGGTCTGGTGAATACTGCATACTCTTCCTGGCGCGTCCAGGGGTTATATTCAAATCTGCCACAAAAATATCAGATTTGTTTCTTCTCCAACACTAACTTCTAAAATAATTGTCGTATAATTTTGAAAAATTTGTCTCCTAAAAGCTCTCAATTTAAATGTAAAAAGGGTTCCTTTAATCACGAAAATCGATCACACAATTCCAAGATATTAAATAAATGGGCTCCTCAGATGCGTGGGTATTGTGGTTTTATTTTCCCTCACTGCTAGCTTTGGGCTCGGGGAATAACTATCGACGTCATGCCGCGTGTGCAGTTCTTTCCTGTGCAATTATTATAAACTTTTTCCACACACAAAAATCTCTTTCCCAGGATGATCAACAGTGACGGATTCATTTTATTAATTAAATGCTTGAAAATGGCTTAATTTTAATTATTTCTCTTCTTGCGTCATTGCGCCGTTGGCGTTTTATCGCTGAGTAAGGTCTTTTTCCGAAACTTCTTCTCTGTCACTCACAACGGAAAAATACCAGCTCTATTAATAATCATGCGCTAGCCTTTTATCGCCACGTCAGCCGTGATCTCATGCTCGTGTGACTAGCGGTCACTCGCTCTTGCGTCACGTTGTAACAGCCCAACTTCTTATTAACCCTTTAAAATTCTTTAAAAATCCATTCTAAAGACTGCATTATTTCTTCTCTTTCTTACATATAAAAGTATGGATTCGACACTTGAACCAATCCACAAGGGTTCACTACCTCCTTGATCTTGAGTTAATCTCTACATAGTATAAAACAAAGTCCCGTATTCTTGGATGTAACGGGTTATCTCGAGAACCACTGGATTTTGATGCGGTTTTCACCATCCTGTAAAGGATTTCTCGAGGAATGTTTCTGTAGAAAAACATTCATTTATGACCAACGAAAGTCGAGCAATAACGATTTCAGTGAATCGAGTCAAAGAAAACCTGCCATTGGCGTATTATCGCTGAGTAAGGTCTTTTTCCGAAACTTCTTCTCTGTCACTCACAACGGAAAAATACCTTTTAAGCGTACGCTGGGCAAAACTTTAATGATACCGGGCGAAGCCGGAGCGGGTTGCCAGTAAAGTGATAAATTAATTAATGCAATCATTCTTACAGATTAGGGTTTTTAAATATTGTACTCCACGCCTAATAGAATTGAGCACATTAGTGTGGACCCGACTGAAAATCATTATTTAACGTTTTACACCAGGTAATGCCCACTTGCTTCTTGCCTTTTCCCGAACTTGCTCTGGGCAAAATCCCTTGTTAAACAAAATAAAATGAATAAATAAACCCCTGGCACTACAGCCCGTGAAGGGCCTAGGCCTACCTAGCGACCGCTGCCCAGCCATTTGGCCTGCAGATATTGGGGTGACGCGTGATCAGCGCATCAGGTCCCCTCGGCAATAAATCTTGGTTTTCGTGATCTGGGCGCTGCCACACTGTCAGACAGCTACTCAATTGTCCACACGAGGCTGAGTGCAACCCCGTTCCAGCCCTCACGTCGGTTTCTAGAATCCTTGACGGAGCTGGGAATCGAACCCGGGGCCTCCGGGTGAGAGGCAGGCGCGCTACCCCAACACCACGGGACTGGCAATCCCCTTCTTCATCCCTCCATAATCTCAGCTAGGCCCGGATGGAATTCAGACAGATTGATGATGGTCGATTCTCGATTGTATCGACACGAGAACTGGCAATAACTGTCCACTGATACAAACGGCAGCAAATAAAGCTGCACTCGACAACAAACAACTAATGAAGTCAATATTTACGGCAAACAGAGCCCCTCCATTGTTTTTCAGGTACGACATTTATATCGATAGAAGACTCGACCAATATGTCACCCGCTACAACCATCAATTCGATATTACTACATGAGTTAGTGCGCAAACAATATTATTCTTGATGTTTCCAGTCGATATTGCTCCGAGTTCTGCGGGCTTAGTGGAAGATAAGGATGGTTCTTCCTATTCAAGAGAAATACGTCTGGTTGGTCACTGATGTGATGCTTGATACTGCTCACTACTCTCTTCTTGGCCCATTAAACTAACCTTCAGATATAAGAAAATGAAGGGTCGGGGGAGTTGGGTAAACGATACAGCAGACTGAGCTACCGCCGTAAGTTGAGCCATAGAGAAGTGAAAAACCTACAACAGACAGCATAAAAGTAAAAATAACCTTAGTTAGTTAGACAAGACTGTTGTGTCTCACCACTTTTGTTCAACATACAAAAATAAAATCATCAGTGAATGGAGACAAAAAACCCATGGTCACATTAAGATAGATAGACAACCTGATATAGACACTCTACTGTTTGCAGATGACTTGGTACTTTTTGCAGAATCTGAAGATGATTTACAGAGATCAGTATAGTCTTCACACAACAGCAAGAAATTACAACATGGAGATTTCCCTTACCAAAACTAAAGTTATGGCCTTCATTGGGAAAAAACCATAAGCGAACAAAAATTGCAATAGAAAATACAACCCTTGAGCAGGTATCATTATTCAAATATCTCGGCTATAACCTCAGTGACAACCAAGAAATCGATATGCAGCATAAAATCATCAACTTCACTAAGGTCACAGGACTAATAAATAGCATCTTCAGGCCATCTTTAGTCCAGAGACACACACGACTCAAACTATACAACATCCTAGCCAGACCTACCCTTTTATATGGCAGCGAAGCTTGGACCCTTCGCAAAGGGGATCAACGGAGACTAACGAGTGCCGAGATGCGATTCATGAGGAGAACAGCTGGATACACACTATGGGATAGGAAAAGATTTGAGGATATCCTTAAAGAACTAAATGTAAAGCCAATTATCAACACAGTGCAGAATTACAGATCAGCTTGGAAGGACAATGTACAACGTATGAAGACCGACCGGATCACCCGACGAGGCCTCAAATACCAAGCTAGAGGCAGAGGAGACGTAGGTCGACCTGCAAAGAGATGGAACGAGACCGTAACAGGCCACCTGGCCTAACACTTGATAGGAAGAAGAAGGAGAAGGCCTTAGTGAATAGCTCTCAATGGAGCGGTCATACCAATAATCATCAGTTTATCAGACTGATGGCAGGTTTGCTCATGGTCGGTCTCTCCACCTTATCCGGTCTTCAGCAGCACATTTCATAAGCTCATAAGATTTATCAATCTTAATGGAATCCAGCATCTGAAACCTTCTTCTTCCTCTTCGGGTTTTCCCTTGGACTGTCCCTTCTAATGCCCTTTTCATCAAACCATCTCCTCTTATGGAGTGTCCAATCCAATTCATTTTTAGCCTATTTTCAATTTTGAAAAAATAGGCTTATGAGATCACCTTTTGTCCGTGTGTGTGTGCGTGTGTGTGTGTGAGGTGTGTGTGTGTGTGTGTGTGTGTCTAATAAAATCTAAACGGCTGGAGCGATTTCAATGAAACTCGGTAAGTTCATAGCACTATTTCCGGCGACCTCGACCGTGCCCTTTTAATTTTGTAACGTCTCACCAATCCAACATGGCGGCTGTGCGAAATATTTCACTTGCATTCAATATCTCCTAAACTATTACCGATATCGCCCTGAAGTTGTGTACGGTGATAAAGGGCACTACTAGAAGTTCACCTATGAGACATTCAAAAACCTGGTGACTACAAAACCAACATGGCGGTCAAGCGAAATTGAGACTTTTAAATGGACATTTCTCGCGATTTAACTATCCAAACGTAATGAAACTTGGTACAGCAAATGTTTATACAAATTGTAATGCACTGGAGTCCAATTTAGTTCTATTGTTTACTTATCCTCAAAATGGCGGCTGTGCGAAATATTTCACTGACATTCTATATCTCCGAAACAATTACAGTTATCATCTTGCAATTTTGTACGATGATAAAGGGTACTGATACAAGTTTACCGATGTGTATTTCATAAACCTGTAAAGTACAAAACGAACATGGCGACCAAGCGAAATTGAAATATTTTAATAGACTTTTCTCGTGATTTAACTCTCCGAGCGCAGTGAAATGTGGTACAGTAAATGATTTTGCAGATTGTAATGCACTGCCATCTAATTTAATTCAAATGTTTACATAACCTCAAGATGGCGGCTGTGCGAAATTTTCAAATTAAGTTTTTATTCTTGTGTCGTAATCATGCGATCGAAGTGAAAGTTTGAATAATGAAGCTAGGCAATAATTGTCCTTGAATGGTACATAACTCTATGGCCTATACATATAACAATCCTAAATGGCAAGCTTCCGAAATATTTAGACGGTTCTCAATATCTATGAATCTTTTACAGCAACCAAACTGATTTTTTTTATGTTCATAGAGACTATGAACATATGTTCACCTATAGGACTTTCAGTAACCTGGTGAGCACAAATCCAACATGGCGGCGACGCAAAGTATAAATATTTAAATGGATGTTTCTCGTGAATTAACTATCCGAGTGCCGTGAAACGTTGCACGTTAAATGCTTATACAAATGTTGATCCACTGGCATGTAATTTATTTCAATTGTTTGCATAATCAAAAGATGGCTGGTGTGCGTACTTTAAATCTCGTTTTTGCTTCTTGTGTTCTAATCTTGAGATTGAAGTTTGAATACCACACGTACACAATAATCTTAATGTAATAGTACATAAATAAAAATCCATCCTGGCGACCATATGAAATATTTAGACGGTTCTCAATATCTACGAATCTGTTACAGCAATTAAACTGAAATTTTGTATGTTGCTAGTGGCAATTAACATGAGCAGTATATATGAACATAGGCTGTATATTTCTTCACGGAACTACTTGTTCTTTTCCTTATCTTCTTTAGCATCATTCTTTCCTCTCCTACTTTCTCTAATACTTCCTCATTTCTCACTTTGTCCTTCCAACTTATTCGCTCCATTCTCCTCCACAGCCACATTTCGAAAGCCTGTATTCTTCTCTCGTCTTCTTTCCAAAGCGTCCAAGTTCCCGCTCCATACATTGCTACACTCCAAACAAAACATTTCACTAATCTCTTCCTTAGGCTTTCTTTCATTGCTCCACAAAATAAGTTTCTTTCTTTCTTTCTTTCTTTATCGTTTAGGTCTACTTAGGACCACTCTACTCTTCGGTCGAATTGTTGCTTTCTTCTTCTTCCATTTAGCTCCTGTACTCTTATTACTTGTAGGGGACGTTGGGAAAACGCCCTGTCGGATGACCGGACGGAACATCAGACGGTCACGAATTGAATTGAATTTGAATAATAATAATAATAATAATAATAATAATAATAATAATAATAATAATAACCTGTCGTGTTAGGAAGACAAAAGGATAATATCAATGTTACATGCTTAGCTTTTGCCGATGATTTGGCAATCCTCTCCGGAGATGAACGAACGGCAATTCACCAGATTGAAGTCCTCAAAGAATGTGCTGGGAAAGTAGGGTTGCAAATCTCCTTCACAAATCTGAATTCATGGCTACAAAACACATTGAAACCCAAACTTTGCTAACAAAATACGGTTCAATCAACAAGGTTAATCATTTCAAATACTTAGGTGAAATTATTGAACCTTCAGGCACAGAAAGAATAGCACAAAGAACACGTGAACTCAAAATGCGGAAAGCATATAGGAAAACCGCAAACATCTACAACAAAAAATGCATGAGCATTAACACTAAAATTCGACATTACGCGTCGGTCATCAAACCCGAAACACTCGACGCCAGTGAGACCTTGAACCTCAATTATAAAGGGGATCTAGAAAACATCAAGAAAGCTGAAAGGAAAATCATCCGAAAAATTCTTGGCCCAAGACATACAGATGAAGGATATCGTTTACAATCGCACAAGATCACAGAAAAATATTCAAATATTGAAACCGATTTCCGTAAACGACGCTTGAAATTTTATGGACACATTATGAGGCTAGATGACAACCGATTAACAAAGAAAATATTGATGTACTCATAAAAATTAAAGACGACAACGGTTTGGATTAAACAAGTCCAAACTGATCTCAATAACGCCAACATCACACCCACAGATATCGAAGACCGCAAAACTTTCAGACATAAGATCTACACTTGGGAAGCTGCATCAGAAGATAAGCCCAGCAGACCTAGGGGAAAATGGACTGACTAACTTCGAGCTAAACATAGCGACATGATGAAAGAATTCTGGAAGAACAAGAAAAAAACAGCAAGAGATCATAACTTGCTTTATGTGATCCTGTATGGGTCGAAACATACTAAATAATTAAATAAATAATAATAATAATAATAAAAATAATAATAATATCACATGCTTTGAACAGCTAGCTGACCCATGCGGATCTATTTCCTGAGACTGAGGGGTTCATGGTCGCGATACAAGATCAAGCAGTGGCAACAAAGAACTACCTAAAATACATCATTAAGGCAGACATGCCAGTTGACAATTGTAGGAGATGCCATCGCGAATCGGAGACCATCTAGCATATCACAGAGGGCAGTGCAACAATTTCATCTACGTACTACCTGAAGAGGCATGACCAAGTAGCTAAGATAAACCTGGCAAATAAGCACTCATTAAATAATAATATTCTGCCTTACTATCAATACATTCCTGATGCTGTTCTGGAAAACGATACACACAAGCTACTCTGGGACAGGTCAGGGATCACAGATAGACCTACTGTATATCAGCAAACAGGCCAGACATTATCCTTATTGATAAAGTGCAGAAGAAAACTCTACTAATAGAAAGATGGTATATTGGCTTTCACGGCCAATGAATTAAAACTCAGCAATTCTTCTAGGTTTGTGCCGTGTCTTGTGTGGGGTTTCACCTAGGACACCAAGCTGGCTCATTGGCGGGCTCTCGGTGTCCCCGCCCGGACCCCCACTGGAGTAGCGAACTAAGCGCCGCCTCCCTTTATATAAGGTGCAACTGCACCTCTTGACAGCGAGAACTAAAAGCTCAAGCAGCCTTAACCACCCTATGAAGGCTTCCAAAAAGACGGTATATTGGCTTTCACGGCCAGTGATTTAAACTCAGCAATTCTTCGAGGTTTGTGGCGTGTCTTGTATGGGGTTTCGCCTAGGACACCAAGCTGGATCATCGGCGGGCTCTTGGTGTCCCCGCCTGGACCCCCACTGGAGTAGCGAACTGCGCGCCACCTCCCTTTATATAAGGTGCAACTGCACCTCTTGACTGCGAGAACTAAAAGCTCAAGCAGCCTCAACCTCCCTATGAAGGCTTCCAAAAAGATGGTATATTGGCTTTCACGGCCAGTGAATTAAAACTCAGCAATTCTTCTAGGTTTGTGGTGTCTTGTGTGGGGTTTCGCCTAGGACACCAAGCTGGCTCATCGGCTGGCTCTTAGTGTCCCCGCCTGGACCCCCACTGGAGTAGCGAACTGCGCCTCACCTCACTTTATATAAGGTGCAACTGCACCTCTTGACTGCGAGAACTAAAAGCTCAAGCAGCGTCAACCTCCCTATGAAGGCTTCGAAAACGATGGTATATTGGCTTTCACGGCCAGTGAATTAAAACTCAGCAATTCTTCTAGGTTTGTGGCGTGTCTTGTGTGGGGTTTCGCCTAGGACACCAAGCAGGCTCATCGGCGGGCTCTTGGTGTCCCCGCCCGGACCTCCACTGGAGTAGCGAACTAAGCGCCACCTCCCTTTATATAAGGTGCAACTGCACCTCTTGACAGCGAGAACTAAAAGCTCAAGCAGCCTCAACCTCCCTATGAAGGCTTCCAAAAATATGGTATATTGGCTTTCACGGCCAGTGAATTAAAACTCAGCAATTCTTCTAGGTTTGTGCCGTGTCTTGTGTGGGGTTTCGCCTAGGACACCAAGCTGGCTCATCGGCGGGCTCTTGGTGTCCCCACCTGGACCCCCACTGGAGTAGCGAACTGCGCGCCACCTCCCTTTATATATGGTACAACTGCACCTCTTGACTGCGAGAACTAAAATCTCAAGCAGCCTCAACCTCCCTATGAAGGCTTCCAAAAATATGGTATATTGGCTTTCACGGCCAGTGAATTAAAACTCAGCAATTCTTCTAGGTTTGAGGCGTGTCTTGTGTGGGGTTTCGCCTAGGACACCAAGCTGGCTCATCGGCGGGCTCTTGGTGTCCCCGCCTGGACCCCCACTGGAGTAGTGAACTGCGCGCCACCTGCCTTTATATAAGGTGCAACTGCACCTCTTGACTGCGAGAACTAAAATCTCAAGCAGCCTCAACCTCCCTATGAAGGCTTCCAAAAATATGGTATATTGGCTTTCACGGCCAGTGAATTAAAACTCAGCAATTCCTCTAAGTTTGAGGCGTATCTTGTGTGGGGTTTCGCCTAGGACACCAAGCAGGTTCATCGGCGGGCTCTTGGTGTCCCCGCCCGGACCCCCACCGGAGTAGCGAACTATGCGCCACCTCCCTTTATATAAGGTGGAACTGCACCTCTTGACTGAGAGAACTAAAAGCTCAAGCAGCCTTAACCTCCCTATGAAGGCTTCCAAAAAGGTGTTATATTGGCTTTCACGACCAGTGAATTAAAACTCAGCAATTCTTCTAGGTTTGTGGCGTGTCTTGTGTGGGGTTTCGCCTAGGACAGCAAGCATTGAAAACATCCTCTAATATCATACACTAGAACAGGGCCATCCAGTCATTGCGCTCGGGGAGCACTGGGCCGTCAGACTAGCGCTCCTTCCCCTACCACCACTACACTGTGGCAGCGAGGAGACGGACGATGCTCGGACCACACTGACCAGATACGTACGTACAGTCGTTCGGCTGACGGCTCATGTGGGATTGTTGACATATTAATAGGGCTGTTTTGCCATATCAAATATACCGCATATACAAATCGAATGGTACTCAGATGTATGGAATGTGCAGGAAACGAGCACAAGTGCTAAGTAAAGAATATTGTGATTTATTCCAAACTGAAATATGAACATACAGTATTAGAGAGGAAAATTCAATAAGAAATTGTGTTCTTTTCAACACATTACACCTCTGTTGCACACTGAACATTTGTCATGCTCTTTATAAGCTGCACAGAAAAATGAAATTTCCCATTCTGCTTTAAAGACTGCTGCTTCACCACTCCTGTTTTTGTATGCTGTTCAGTCATGACCACTGAGAAACACGCTGTCAACAAAGCGCATTGCACTCGACTTGCGACTGATGGATCGGCTGCACACTTCACCGCGCTCAGCCAGCGAAGCTCCTCCCACCACTTCTGAAACTACCTTCCAACAAAGCGCTCGGAGCACAGGATTAGAGCGCGGCCGGAACGCTGTCTGGATGGCCCTGCTCTAGACCTTCCATCAACACTATTCCTTTAGGAGATACAGACTTGGAAATTTACCTACCATCAACCTCTAGGGATATGAGCTAGGAATTTTGGGTAGATCAAATATAATTAAGTATGCGAATACATTCTTTATTTATTCCTAAAAATTGAAATCCTTTTAGTAATCATCGAATGTGTATTTAGGCATTTTGATTTTCGGTTCGTTGAATCCTCACGAGTATTATACCCCTGTTCTTCGTCCTCCTCGGGAGTTGAATTTATGATAATATTTGTTGACCTCAACCATATCCGGTCGATTAGATTAGCAGTTTGCCTTTTCTATCCCTACGAGTGCTAGTGTGAGTCAATGTAAAGTTTCACTCCTTATAACTACTTCCGGTGTGAATATTTAAAAACAAATCAAAAAATCACCTGAGGGTACTGCGCTTAATAGGAATGAGGAATTTGTTGGCATTAAATAATGTAGGTATTAGAAAGTTGTCTTTGAAAGCCTTTGTCAGGAGCGCGGTGCTCTATGGAAGTGAAACTTGAACTTTTGGCGCAGGAGAAAAGAGGGGAAGAGAAGCGTTTAAAATGTGGTGATACACGAAAATAATGAAGATCAGATGAGTAGACAGACTAACAACGAGTGGGGGAGGAATTTTTTTCTGGCGACTCCTAATGAAGAAAAGAGATAGGTTGGTAGGACATAGAGTAAGACACCTAGGAATAGCAAACTTAGTTATGGAAGGGAGAGTCGAGAATAAGATAAATAATTATGTTATTGGTTTTACGTGAGCCTCCGTGGCTTAGGCGGCAGCACGCCGGCCTCTCCCCGCTGGGTCCGTGGTTCAAATCCTGGTCACTCCATGTGATATTTGTGCTGGACAAACCGGAGGCAGACAGGTTTTTCTCCGGGTACTCCGGTTTTCCCTGTCACAAATTCCATTCCAGCAACACTCACCACTGTCATTTCATTTCATCTGTCATTCATTTAATCATTGCCCCAGGGGAGTGCGACAGGCTTCGGCAGCCGGCACAGTTCATATCCTCGCCGCTAGATGGGGGCTTCATTCATTCCATTCCCTGAATCGGTCGGTCGACTGGAATCAAACTGTGGATTTTCATTTTTTAAATTGGTTTTACGTCCCTTTTAATTAATGTGGCTTTTAGAGACGCCGGGGTACCAGAAGTTTGCCCCAAAGGGGATTTTTAACGTGCCAGTAAATCTTTTGACACGGCTCCCTCACATTTGCGCACCCTCAAATGCCAGCTGACTGCGCCAGGATACGAACCTCCAACCTTTGGCCCAGCAAGCGAGAACGTAACCGCTGAGCAACGCAGCTAGTCTCGAAAATAAGAACTGTAGGGGTAGACCAAGGTTAGAATACGTTAAACTGTCTCGGATGTAGGATGTAGTAACTATGTAGAGATGAAACGATTAGCTCAGGACAGGGAGGATTGGAGGGCTGCATCAAACAACCCAAAAGACTGAAGACACAAACACAACAATAGGAATGAATGTTTCTGTAATATTTCTTGCCCTTCCTGAAAACTGTGACATCTCAACAACTCTGTTAAAAGTTTCGTAAATATCTGTGAATCCAATTTGTAAGTATGTTAGGGCATTGAAGTCGGTACCACGCGGTGCAGGAAATTGACAAGAAGGGTGTGGTCGAGCCGCGATGTCTCCCCCCTGCGAGCCAATTACCTTGACGTCAAAGTTGGCCCGAAGTAGAGAATTGCCCGCTGACAAGAGAGAAGGAAGAGGACTCATAACTTTTTCAATTACATGCTATTTTAATGGGAAACAAATCTGATAGAAGTACCGGAGTGGAGTTATTCGCGGTGGACAAGATATCAGCAGTTCTCTTTCTATATATAAATTGTATACTAATGGAAACAACATCAGCATGTGCATTGATTTGCCGGGAGGGATTCTGTTGATTGCTCCATCACATGTGAGTAGAATTGAAGATTGTATATTGGCTTTCACGGCCAGTTAATTAAAACTCAGCAATCTTTCTAGATTTGTGCGGTGTCTCGCGAGGGGTTTCACCTAGGACACCAAGCTAGCTCATCAGCGGGCTATTAGTGTCCCCACCCGGACCCCCACAGAAATAGCGAACTGCGCGCTACCTCCCTTTTTACGAAGCGAACTTGCACCTCTTTACTGCGAGAACTAAGGGCTCAAGCAGCCATAACCTGCCTATGAAGGCTTCCAAAAATATTGTATATGAGCTTTCACGGTCAGTGAATTAAAACTCATCAATTTTTCTAGGTTCATGCCATGTCTTGTGTGGGGTTTCACCTAAGAACACCAAGCTGGCTCATCAGCGGGCTCTTGGTATCTGTGCCCGGACCCCACACAAGACACGGCATGAACCTAGAAAAATTGCTGAGTTTTATTAGACTGGCCGTAAAATCCAATATACCATATTTTTCGTAAGTGTTTGTTCCTTCGAACCCTCTTCTCTTTTCTTTGGACTATTCTTAAACCTTTGTAGAGCGAAACATTTTTTTTACATTTTAATTTATTTTAATTGTTATACATTTTCTCAACTTTTAATGTTTATATATTTACTTTTTATTTTCAATGTATGTTCTTATAGATTTAATTTTGATATTTTTATTGAATTTATTAACTAATTTCGAATTGATTTTTACAATTATTCTCATAATTATTTTATAGTTATGTTTAATATTTTTATAATTGTAATTTTATTTTTTTTATTTTTATTTCTATATTTATATTATATTTTTAAACTTGAACTGTTAATGTTTTTAGTTTTTTTTTTACATTTTATCCAACACATTACGTCAAGTAGATGCGTATATAATATTTGATTTTTAGAAATACTAGCTCTTCGGCATGAAATTCTCCTCAATTTGGCTTAAAGATTCAACTATCAGCATCCTTATGATAGGAGGTTAATTAAGGGTTAAATTTGAATCATTCTCTTTGAACCAATTGTTCTCCATTTTATTTCATTAATAATTAAAAATTGTTTTAAAATACATCTTCAGTGTTGTTTTAATGTTAAGAACCTTCATTAGCAGACAAAGTACAGGGTCCCCATCTTAGCAAAAGTGCAAAATTAAGCAATTTCCCCAACTTTGCCAAACATTGAAGGTCTAAAGGGCCCGGTAAGGTTTCAAATTGTGAGTGTCAGAGAGCACTATCTAAAATGTTGTTCCGTGAAGAACTATACAGCCTATTTTCACATATCCTAATCATGTTAATTGCCTCTATCAAAATACAAAATTTCAGTTTGATTGTTGTGATAGATTCGTAAATATTGAGAACCGTCAAAATATTTCGGATGATCGCCATTTTGGATTGTTATAGGTATAGGCCATAGAGTTATGAACCATTAAATAAAATTGATTGCGTAGCTTCATTTTTCAAACTTTCAATTCGATCGCATGATTACGACACAAGAAATAAGAACTTAATTTTTAAATTTCGCACAGCCGCCATCTGGAGCTTATGTAAACAATTGAACTAAATTATATGCCAGTGCATTACAATATGTATAATCATTTACTGTACCACATTTCACTGCACTCAGATGGTTAAATCACGAGGAAAGTCTATTAAAATGTTTCAACGTCACTTCGCCGTCATGTTCGTTTTGTACTTTACAGGTTTTTGAAGGTACATAGATAAACTTGTAGCAGTGCCCTTTATTACCGTGCAACATTTCATGGCGATATCATAAATAATTTCGGAGATATTGAATGCCAGTGAAATATTTCGCACAGCCACCATTTTGAAGTTATGTAAACAATTGAACAAAATTAGAAGCCAGTGCATTACAATGTGTATAAACATTCCCTGTACCATGTTTCATTACGTTTGGATGGTTAAATCGCGAGAAAATTCTATTTAAATGTCTCAAATTCACTTGGCCGCCGTGTTGGTTTTGTAGTTACCAGGTTTCTGAAGGTCTCATAAAGGAACTTCTAGTAATTCTCTTTATCTCCGTACAAAATTTCAGGGTGATATCGGTAATAGTTTTGGAGATACCGAATGCTGGAGAAATAATTCGCACAGCCGCCATGTTGGATTAGTGAGACACAACAAAATTTGAAGGGCATGGTCGGGGTTGGCCAGAATGGTACTATGACCTTACCGAGTTTCATTGAAATTGCTCCAGCCGTTTAGAATGTATTAGGACACACACACACACACGCACACACAGACACACGGACAAAAGGGGATCTCATAAGCCTATTTTTTCATAAAATGAAAATAGGCTAAAAATACTAATTTCGATAATCTCTTCTGGCCTAAATGTACAGTAGTTCCAGAAAAACAGCCTAAAACGGTTTGTTTCTTTTTACTCGTTTCCTTTTTGATTCAAATCCTAGTCAAATTAACTAATTCATATTTAATTCTTTCCGTAACGTGCTCCTTTGAATAGCCAATTAATCGATTCAACGACTGAACGTTTATCGTCATTTGTAGCAATTAATCGATTTTCCTTTTTCGATACGTCAGTTATTCAAAAATTGAAATTAATCTATTAAATATACCAGCCTTAAATTTTACCCCTTCTCTCACGGGGCAGACTTCCCCTAAGTTAGGAACTATCCCGGCATTTGTCAAGAATAGAGCGAGAATACCATGGAAAACCACGTCAAGAACAGTGCTTAGGTAGCAATCTAACCCAAATGTTCGCACAGTTTTGATTCACGAAATTGAGTACACCCCATTCCCCCACCATTATTGGGAATAGAACCATACTATGTGATTCAAAACCACCTTGTCAAACACTAAAGAATGTAGGTAAATCACTGCTTATATGTACATGTTTCGGTGTTCAATGACACCCTCCTCAGCGTGGATTGAATTAAAATAATCTTAAAATTGAGGTTGGAAAGATAGAAGAGAAAATGGATATCTATATAAAACACTATTAGAAATTTAAATAACAAATATAAGAGCCTTACAAAAACGGACAAAAACGGAGGCAGACAGGTTTTTCTCCGGGTAATCCGGTTTTCCCTGTCAACAATTTCATCCCAGCAACACTCTCCACTATCATTTCATTTCATCTGTCATTCATTGCCCCAGGGGAATGCGACAGGCTTCGGCAGCCGGCACAGTTCATATCCTCGCCGCTCGATGGGGGCTTCATTCATTTCATTCCCTGACCTGGTCGGTCGAATGGAAGCAGGCTGTGGATTTTCATTTTTTCACGAGCCTTACAGTAGTCGCATATGATGTGTAACGTGTTATCCTACTACAAAATTGAGATGAAATGTATGTGAAGTCATCTGACATGTTATCCTACTCGTTTACTACACAGCTTGGACATTCTTAAAATGTTAATTTAAGCTCCGTTTTCGTACTGGTACTATGATGAATGTATAGATTGAATTGGAGATATGCTACTGTCACACTTGTTTGAACAAACATCACATATTGTAAATTAAGAGGAGGAATGAAACCATAGTCTCTAGTCTATCTATAGACTACTAGAAATAATGTTCAATACAATCAAATATCCCAACTCCTGCTAGGTGCAAACTATTCTAATTAAAATTAGATAAATCGTAATTCCATGTAGATTCTGATAAAATGACTCATAATGTTATGATAGATATCGTTTAAATCGATAATCTGGTAGCAAAAACATTTGCCGGGAATGGGGTTCGAACCAAAGACCTCATAATTTGCAGACCAAGGGCCTATCCACGCAGCCATTGTAACCACAGATATTTAGAGTACAAGACAGTTACTTATTTTCATAGCTTGCCACGGTGGGTGAGTGGATAGCGTGTCGGTCTACCAACCCGAAGATTGCAGGTTCGCTCCTGGCCGTGGTAAGTGATTTTTGAAAGGCGGCAAAAATACGACATGCATGTCATACGATGTTGGCATGTCAAAGAACCCATTTGAATTCAGTAGGCCGAGTTCATAATGGCAAAAATAATCTCGGGAGTTTCCGCCAACACGAAGTTCCTCATTTCTCTACTAGAAAGCGCTATAGTGTTCAAGGAGCTTAGATATCTAACCTCCTGGACTTTCATAGTGATTCAAGGAACAATGAAATTCGACATGCAAGCTACCCTATGGGTGTCAAATTACAAAGCTTGCACCCGGCATCCGAGGCCATACGATATTATTATTACTTATTTTCACGTTCCTGTAATAATATGGAAGTAATTTTTTATGCTCCATTAATATTTTGCTTTTTTCGATAATGTTCCTGCGTGGAATTGAGTTTTAAATTACGGTATCTCGAGGCCATGAAAGTTGACTTATAATAAAACTGAACTTCATTGATATTACATTCTACAGTAGTTCTAGTAACCCTTAGTTTTCAAAGCGATGTGAGTAATTGTACGTACGGAGGAAATCAATACCTAATGGTTACTTCTTATCGGCGTGACAGACGTGTTATCTACCTGCCAGGGGCATGTACTAAGAAAGTGTAATGTTTGTTATGCTTCAGTTTCAAATAATAGTGTTCTTGACTCGAGCCTTGAGTGACTTCCCTCATAAGCTGTCACTTCGAGTGATGAATCAGCCTGCCCGCTGCAAAGTGCAGTACACGTATGTAGAGTGGGTTGCGTGTTCGTATTACTGCAGGCGTTTGAAAGAAGTGATCAAGTGGGTGCTTTCTTTTGTTCACTATTAGCATGGAGCGCAAAAAAACAACAAACGAGTGACTAATGGGAATTGAAGTACGATCACACGTATATTAATATTTATACGTCTGTGTACAGTTGTAATCTACAATACCATGCCGAAATGTTGAAATCACTTTAGTAGGAGAAAACGAGATATATGGAGGAAAATAAAAGATAGGAAGAGAAGAAGAAGAAGAAGAATTGATAAATTAGCCGAACGAGGAAGAATGCGAAGAAGAAAAGGAGAAGTAGAAAAGTATAAGGAGAGGCATAAGAAAAATATTTAAAGAAAGTAGGAGAAGAAAACAAGGAATAAAAGGAGTAGAAAAAGAGCAAGAAGGCGTAAGAGAGGAACACTAAGAAGAGAAAATATAACCAAGAGCAAGAAGGAGAAAGAGAAGGAGAAGAAGAGGAGAAAGAAAAATAAGAGGGGAAGATGAGGGAGGACAAGAAGTATAAGAAATATAATACAAATATTAAGAAGGAAAAATGATAAAGGATTAAAAGGAGCAAGAAGGCGAAGAAGAAAAAGAGAAAGAAACATAAAACCAAGAGCAAGGAGAAAGATAAGAGAAAGAGTAAAAGGAGAAGTAGTGAAAGAAAATTAGAGGAAGAACAGAAGAAAGAGAAGAACAAAAAGAGGAAGGAGACGAAGAGAAAGAAATAGACGAGCAAGAAGGAGAAGAAAGATAAAAAGGAAGGAGTAGTGAAAGGAGAAGAAGCATAAAATGAAAAAGGAAAAGGAGATGACGGAGAAGTAGAAGAAGAAAACGAAGAATCATGCAGGGAAGAAAATGGATAAGTAAGAAAGCAAGTAGAAGAAGGAAAAGAAACAAAAAGAGGAAGAAGGCAAAGAGGAAGGAAATGAAGAAAGAGAAAATAAAACCAAGATGCAGAAGGAGAAACAGAAGAAAATACTGACGAAGAGAAGGAGCAGAAAGTAGAAAAGTGGTAAGAGGAAAAATTAAAATAAGAATATACATAAGAATAGTAGTAGTAGTAGTAGTAGTAGTAGTTGTTGTTGTTTCATTTGAGGGGCTTCGCCATTGTGGTCATTTAGCCCCGTGTACTTGTGGTATCTGTATTAGTATGTGTATTTGTAATTCTGATTAGGATTGGGAATAAGGCGGCTGCGGCCTTAAGTTAGGAACCATCCGTGCATTTGCCTGCAGTAGAAGCGGGAAACCACGGAAAACCACTTCAAGGATGGCTGAAGGGGGAGTTTTGTCAGGTGAGGCTGGTCATTGCAATCTTTTATGAATAAGTGATTTTTTTGATGTTGATATAATAACAGAGTAACCAGTGTATTCGTGTGCACTTAACCTGATTATTATCACGGCAGGTGCGTGCCAAGCAGTGCCAGTGATTCGCAGACCGGGAGATAAATGGCTCTCATTTGAACTTGTCGGGACCTTAATGGTCCAACATTACTATCAACATCAGGGCTTCACAATGTGCACTGTACTTTGGATGTGCATCCAACCCGCGAGGACTGACGCAAGGGTATTTTTGACCCGACACTTAAATAATACTCTATATTTTCGTTTTGGTCAGCCCTAATTTCCTGTCGCTTACTGTATCTTCCTTCCTAGCCTTGAACTTCACCCTGCAGAAGAAACATGTCCATAGATTTTTGAACACTCAAGTTATTTCTATATTATTTACGGTCGGGTCAGATTTACCCATGGCGCCAGTCCTCGCGTGACGATTTTCGGCTTACGTTAGTCGGGACAATCTGTAAAAAATAAGGGGGAAAACCAGCTATATTGGTGCAGCAAAATCACATAGCTCACGTTCTTGTTGATCCATCTTTAAGGTCTAGGAACACCTTGGTCATCAGCTCCTTTGTTCAAACAAATAGAGGTGACTGCTTTACCGCTACTATCAAGGTCAAGGTCAATAATACTGCTAAGAAAATTATTATTGTCATTTTTCTGCATGTTATCCGCATCCGACCCGCATTCGCATAATGTCTTTACGCATCCGCACGTTTGTTTTTCAAATCTACTGTCATTATAATAATTTTTTAAATATATAAAATATTAAAGCAACACAATTAGACATTTGAAGAGAAAATCGTTCCCTTAGGATATGTATAGGCCTATCATGTGCTATGTTTAAGCTGAATGTTATACAGCCAGAATTGCAACCCTCTTCTATTCGGAGTGTTAATTGTGCTTAATGACTTAATTTGAATGAGATTAGTGTAAATCATCATCTTTTGTCATGAAAAAAAAAAAAAGAATAACGGATAAATAGCCTATATGTCATAAACATCCGGGTCTTAGTAATAATGTTATTCAACAAGTTCGGAAGCGGCGTCGGTGGCGTAGTCGGTAGCATGCTGAACTGCTGTGCCCAAGATAGCAGGACTCAAAACCGGCCGAAGTAGCCGGATTTTTTAAGACCGTTAAAATCCGCCAGTTTGACTTCCTTCGGAGAGGAAGTAAAGCCGGCGATCCCATGTTATAGATTTATTGCATTTAAAAAATCCTTCCACAAACTAACCTTGTGTGAAGCTAAATCTCTAGGTTAGATTTAGTTGTAACACTCTATCAAAGTTCCAACGTTCACCACTAGGTATCAGTGACATCTGGTGGCGGAAGTTGGACCTACTTGAAATTGAACGGAACTTTTAGCTCACCCTATGGGTATCCGCTTGAAGCAGCTACAGCCTCTGGCGAGACGAACATGTCCTCGGACACTCCCGGCACTAAACGCCATACGATAAATCTTATCTTTATATATATATATAAAGGAATGTCTGTGTGTTCGTCTTTTGTGCGTTCATAAACCATTCATCCGATTCCGATCAAATTTTGGTGAGTTGTTGTAAACACTTCCGGGATGATCATAGGCATATTTAATCCATTTCACAATAGATAGCGCGCGAGTAGTTTAAACAAATGCGTAATGGCGATGCCTTCATATACAATTCATCCGATTGCGATCAAATTTTGGTGAGTTGTTGTGCACAGTCCCGGAAAAGTAATAGGCGTAGCATATCTAATTTATAATAGATGGCGCGCGAGTAACTTCAACAAAATGGCGTGCGTTTGTTTCAAGAAAGTCCCACATGTGTTCATATACCATTCACCCCATTGCGTTGAAACTTGGGTGAGAGGTTGTGTACACTACAGGCAAGGTTTCTGGCTTAGTAAATCCAGGTAGCGCAAGAGAAGATTCAAAAAAAGAGCGACGACGCGCGAAGTGTTTCAACAAAGTCCCGTATGCGTTCATATACCATTCGTCTGATAGCGATGAAACTCGGCTGATATGTTGTGTACACTACAGGGAAGGTTTCTGGCTTAGTAAATCCACTTAACAATTGGTATCGCACAAGTAGTTTCAACAAATGAGCGACGACGGGCGAAGCGTTTCAACAAAGACCAGTATGCGTTCACATACCAATCGTCCGATAGCGATGAAACTTGGGTGAGAGGTTGTGTACACTACAGGCAAGGTTTCTGACTTAGTAAATCCATGTTATAATTGGTAGCGCACGAGTAGATTCAACAAATGAGCGACGACGCGCGAAGCGTTTCAACAAAGTCCCGTATGCGTTCATATACTATTCGTCTGATAGTGATGAAACTTGGCTGAGATGTTGTGTACACTTCAGGGAAGGTTTCTGGGTTAGTAAATCCAATTAACAATAGGTAACGCACAAGTAGATTAAACAAATGAGCGACGACGCGCGAAGTGTTTCTACATGGTCCCGTATGCGTTCATATACCATTCGTCGGATAGCGACTAAACTTAGGTGAGTTGTTGTGTACACTTCAGGGAAGGTTTCTGGCTTAGTAAATCCACTTTACAATAGGTATCGCACAAGTAGATTCAACAAATGAGCGACGACACACAAATCGTTTCAACCAAGTCCCGTATGCGTTCATATACCATTCTTCCGATTGCTATGAAACTTTGGTGAGTTGTTGTGAACACTTCCGAAATCATTATAAGCATAGTAAATCCAATTTGCAATGGACAGCGCGCGAGTATTTTAAACAAAAGAGTGTTGGCGATGCGTTCATATAGCCTACAATTCATCCGATTGCGACCAAATTTTGGTGGGTTGTTTGGCACACTTCCGGGATGGTTATAGGCATAGTTAATCCAATTAACAATAGATAGCGCACCAGTAGTTTAAACAAATGAGTGTTGGTGATGCGTTCATATACAATTCATCCGATTGCAATCAAATTTCGGTGAGTTGTTGTGCATACGTCAGGAAATGTAATAGGCATAGCAGATCCAATTAACAATACATGGCGCGCGAGTAACTTCAACAAAATGGCGTGCGTTTGTTTCAACATAGTCCCACATGCGTTCATATACCATTCACCCCCAATGCTATGAAACTTGGGTGAGATGTTGTATACACTCAGGGAAGGTTTCTGGCTTAGTAAATCCACTTAACAATAGGTAGCCTACGAGTAGATTCAGCAAATGAGCGACGACGCGCGAATTGTTTCAACAAAGTCCCGTATGCGTTCATATACCATTTGTCCGATAGCGATGAAACGTGGGTGAGATGTTGTGTACACTTCAGGGAAGATTTCTAGCTTAGTAAATCCATGTTACAATTGGTAGCGCACGAATGGATTCAACAAATGAGCGACGACTCGCGAAGTGTTTCGACAAAGACCCGTATGCGTTCATATACAATCGTCCGATAGAGATGAAACTTTGGTGAGTTTTTGTGTACACTCCAGGGAAGGTTTCTGATTCAGTAAATCCATTTTACAATTGGTAGCAAACGGGTAGATTTAACTAATAAGCGACAGCGCGTGAATCGTTTCAATAAAGTCCCGTATGCGATCATATACCATTCATCCGATTGTGATAAAACTTTGGAGAGCTGAGTACAGTCCTACGAAGGTTCATGAATTAGTAAGTCCGTTTTTCAATGGGTGGCGCACAAGAAGATTCAACAAATGAGTGACGGCGCGAATCGTTTAAACAAAATCCCGTATTCGTTCATATGCCATTCATCCGATTGCGATGAAACTTGGATGAGTTGTTGTGTACACGCCAGGAAAGGTTTTCGAGTTAGTAAATCCATTTTACAATAGGTAGCGTACGAGTATATTCAACACATGGGCGCTCTAATCGTAACAGCAGTCCCGTATGCGTTCATATACCATTCATTTCATTGCGATGTAACTTTCGTGAGTTGTTAATCACGCTCCCGTGAATGTTTCTGAGTTAGTAATTTTTTTATAATAGTTTAGAGGTGGTTAACGAAAAAAGAAGAAAATATTGGGAATCCAAAACACTGCAACTAACAAAGTCAAAACCCCAACACTTTCTTTGATTGGCATTGCAACGCATGCCGGGTACAGCTAGTAAGTAAAAAAAAAGTTCGGACTGTATTCTAAAACCTATCCACAAATTTACTCCAAATATTATCCACTATCCGCACAGCCATGCAAACTATATCCGCATGGCGAAAGGTTTCGCAGATATGTGCATCCACACTGGGATTAGGCAGTATTAGAACGCATGTCATTGGTCGGCAAGATTATAAAGTTGCGGTTAGCATACTTTGGCCAAGTCATGCGATCAGATGCATTGGATAAGCTATCATGCTAAGAATGATCAGCGGTACCAGAAGACCAGGTCACCAGAGGACACGTTGGTTAGACACCAGTAGTGGTTTTGTGGGGGTTCCACAGCCACCTCCACCTCCCCACCTCACAAGATGGCGGCAACCCGATAACTCCCGAACCCGTGGTCGGATTTTGACGAATGAGGTGTCATTGAACTCGGGTTGACACCCCCTTTCCAATGGACAACATATTTCCACCCCAAAAATAAAACCTACCCTACTAAGGGGTGAAATTGAATTTTTTAGAGAATCTCTCTTTCCAATTGCAACATGTGAGAGTTTGAATGCTAATATGGAATGAAACGTTGTTCTACATAAAGTGCATGTCTTCGGTGGAAAGCCACTATGAATTAACATGCTAGTTTTTTTTGTTTTTACACATGTCCACTCATAGGTTTGGTAAGAGGGCGGGCTTTTTAAAAGATGGTGGCTGTAGTGTAACCTAACCTAACTCAACCTAACGGGTCCTTGTGGACAGGTCCTTGTGGACGAGTCCTTGTGGACAGGTCCCTGTTGACAGATCCCTGTGGACGGGTCATTTTTGACGAGTTATTGTTGACGGGTCCTTGTTGACGAGTCCCTGTGGACGGGTCATTGTTGACGAGTCCTTGTGGGCAGGTCCTTGTGGACGAGTCCTTGTCCCTTTGGACTGATCCCTTTGGCCTGTTTCCTACGGACTAGCCCATGAATTTATTTAAATTATGTCAAAGGGCCTAACTACATTAGTGTGTGTGTTGAATTGACGTTGTTCACCACTACTATAATGGGATAACGATATGAAAGGAAAGTAGCGAAATACATGTGAACACGTGTGAGATGACCTTATTACCGTCCTCCTTGTGAAACAAGTCACATCCTGTTTTGCTTCATACGTGAGAAAATGCAAGTTCATGTGTAATATGATCTAACACACAGGTGTTCACATGTGCACGTGCACGATAAGAGCTAACAAGTCACAACCTGTTTTGACAGTGGTGGGAGGTGAATGGGGGAGAGTCAGTGTAAGAGAGAACACAGGTGAAGAGAGAAAGAAATATGTATTGCTCATAATACATGTATAGCTGAGGACTGTACATAGGACTGTAGGTTAAGTACAACATGAGTAAATAAATAAATACAAGACACACAGGTTCACACAACATGTAATTTATTAATCCAAGAATTAAAGGCTGAGCTAAATCCCAACCATTTTACATATAGTTTATTTCCTTTTTGTTTCAACACTTTTTCCACAAGGTAATGTTTAGGAAACGCTGTCTTTTGAAGTTCTTGAAGATAAAACCTGCCTTTTATGGGTTGATGGTTGAGGTCCTCGAGTAAATAGGTGACTGGACTGTTCAGGTTGACTTGACGAATTCGAAATAGTTCTGTCCCCCAATTTGATGTGTAGCCCTTGTCGAAGACGGACTTGAATTTGCTCACACGAACATGGTCCCCAATATTAAGGCGATGACGTTTAGGGTCTGCTGTTTTTATGGGGTTAAACAGTTTATCCAGTTGTGGAATATTTTTGTTACAAGTCGTGGCTTGGTCCCAATGGTTCTGTGTTTGGTGTCGTTGTAACGTGACACTAACTCAGGTAATAAGTCCAACCAGCGATAAGTGCCCTGAGCGGTAAACGCTTTCCACATATGGGTTTTCAATGTTCGGTTGAACCGCTCGACCACGCTGGCTTTGAGATTGCTGTACGTGGTGTAATGGTGAATATCCTTAGATTTGAGAAAACTGGAGAATTCCTTGTTGAAAAATTCCTTTCCCTGGTCGGTTTGTAGCAGCTGAGGTTGACGTTTAGATTGTTGAATAATATGTTGAAAGGCTTTGGTGACTAGTGGACTAGACTTGCGACGCACAGGTTCAACAAACGCTATTTTGGAATAAACATCAATGACCGTCAACATATAGCGTACACCATCGTTAACGTTAGCATAGGGAATCATTTCAACCAAGTCTGCTTGCCAAAGTTCATCCACACCCTGTGAAATCACCTTGAGTCGCTGATAGTGACGTCTAGCTGAACGATGCAACTCGTGAGCAATACCCATTTTAATGGGTGAGGGCTTAAACAATAATTTTGGCATTTCGAAGTTCTTCCTCAATTTCTTGAATTTCCCAATCGTGACCAGTATGGCCGGCTTGACGTGAAGCATGCAACAGCTATAGTCGCTGGACGAGTTTATTTGGATTGTGCCAGTAGGTAACATTCACAAGGGGTTTTAATGGTTTAAATGTCACCCCTGAAGCGGACACTTTACGACGACCACTTTGACTAGTGGGGAACATTTTTGCAATGATGGTTTTATATTTTTGGGATATATTAGCATTCACTTGTTGAGTGGGATCATACTGTCTTTTGTGAGCATGGGTATCCAATAAAATGGATTTATATTTACTAAGGTCCTCTGAGGTATAATCTTGAGATGAGGGAGTCCTAGAGAATAGTAGCTTTAACAGTCCTGGTGTTAATGTATAGTTGATCTATTTAATGACAGCTTTAGTACGACTAAATTTAATCGATGAATCACCAATTTTAAAACTATCATTCTCATAGCGAACGCCATATGTGGTATCTGTGTTTCCAACAAATAGATTGGTGAAATAGGGTTCCAGTGTTGATCCATAATATTTTATTAAAATGTTTTTCAGTTGAGCTTTATGTTGAGGAGTGGCCAAGAGTTGTGAAAATGGAGACGATCTGGAAGGGCAAGGGGTTTCGACCATGGCCAAGGATTTCCTTTTTCTTAAAAACTCTGCAAGGGGTGATGCCTTTTTTTGAGGCGTAAACACTTGTTCCTCATTATCCTCAACTTCGCTAACACTAGTTAAATCTTCCTGTTCCTCTTCATCTTCCTCTTTCTCTTCCTCAGAGTCCTTGCGGTGCGTCTGACTGGCTTGTGAAACGGTAGGTAGCGTTTCAAATGGCTTGATAGAGGGTTTCAACATAGCTTTTAGCGGAGGTGCTAAATGTTGTTGAATAAACAAAGCATGATCCGCACGCGATCGTTTCAATTGACGAAACTTTTGGCGAATAGTATTTTTTGCTCTAATAATATGCTTTTTCAATTGACTCTCTGCTAACGCCATGATGTCGCGACAAATGACTTGAGAGGGAATGATACAGTGCCTTAAATAGCAATAAAATGATCAAACCCTAAGCGATACCGCCCTTGGTTGAGTTCACTTTGTTTGTCAATCACTAAACAGGCATGACGTTGTGTGTTCCAGCACTTGCCACACAATTCTGTAAACATTTGAAAGGTCATATCCGGATTCACATGTTCATTATAAATGTAACGACTGTTCCTCTCGTCCTGGCGAAATAAAACAATGACATTGGCATTGTCACGAATCAACTGTTTGGACATTTTAGAATACGTTTGTCCAAGATAGAAGCAATCGATATGTTTGTGTCGACCCATGCTGAAATAGCTTTGAATGATACCTTGTCGTTCAGTGGATACATCATCGAAAATCATGAGTGAATCAGGCTTTACCTCATCAAGTGAAATAACATTTTCATGCGTGGAAAATGTAAAATACCCCATATTCTCATTTTTTAATCCAGACATGACTTGATCCAGAAACACGTAGAGGGGTTGGTAGAGAGATTTTGCGAAAATATAAATATTTTGAAAACACAGACCATTGGGCGCTGTAATAAGTGTCAGCAAAAGATTGGTCTTTCCACAGCCGGAAGGTCCCACAATGATACAGCGAATGGAAGATGGAAACAGTGAACCATGGCGTTGTTCACGTGATGTGGGGCAGAGATGGGAAACCATGTCCCTCACAGGGAATGACTCTTGCTGCTTAATTAGCTTCATTTCAACTAAGGCTTAGAGAGGCTAGCAGGCTGTCTATATACATCGCACCGAGCCTCGTCATAGAAACAGTAGACTCGTATTACAGGTTGACGATGGATGTCTTTGGACGTGCGTTGATGGTCAAAGCTAGGTCTGTTGCCATACATGATCCTAAACAAGAAACAGATCCTGCTAATAAACACTATGTGGATAGGTCAGTAGTGCCACGCACAGAACAAGGAGATTATGACTTTAAAGGAAAGCGGTTAACTCATGTAAAACATCCTCAAGTGTCTACAGACGTTACTACAAAAAAGTATGTGGATAACAAGGTGTATGAGTTTTATGATAAAGTGCCTCAGCTTACGGTGGATGGCTATAGCGCTAATCATCACCGCATTATTCACGTGGAAGACCCACAAGAAGATGATGATGTCTGTACCAAGCGATACGTGACCTATGAAATGAAAAGGCTTTATAAATTTATCCCATCTGTATTTTTAGTGCATCTGACAAATGTAAAACCTGTGAATGAGAGAAACCATATACCGCTAGTTCATGACCAGCACTTGACCTATGTGCTTGCTTCGGGTTTAAGCCACTATCGACTACACTATAATGGAACCATCCACATCAAATATGCCATACCTGATGAGAACCATTTACAAATAGAGATAAATGGTCATAGGATGTTGGTCCATAACCATGAAATGGTCAATGCAGGAGACGAATTATCCTTTCATCTCCTGTTGACATGGAATGAAAAGCAAGCTGGAAAAACCATAAATGATTTCCCACTTTATGTAGAATTGGAATATACAGCCATGAAATAACAATCTAATGTTAGTTGTGACTTAAACTTTCTTGTGAAAGGTTGTTGGTCATCATCATCATGGTGAAACAAAGATATGTGGTGAGAAAGACAAAAAGCCTGTCCTTGGCAAAGCCTGGGCTTATGACATTCGTGGACAAGCCCTTACGAAAGAAAAAAAGAAAAAATAATATGTTGACCATAAGGAAAGCTCTTCGAGTAGCACAGAGACATGTTATTCCAAAACGTCAGCGACAGGGTTCAAAACAAGGGCGAGTGATCCCCGTCCCTAAACGAGCGGGATTTTTACCTGCATTATTCGCTGGTCTGGCTGCTCTGGGTTCACTTTTAGGCGGTACCAGTGCAGTGGCAAAAACTATTAAAGCCGCGCAACAGGGCAAGCAACAACTCAAAGAAAGTCAGCGACACAATGAAACAATGGAGGCCATTGCTATGGGGGCTAGAAATGTCAATTTGAAGCCAGCCTTTTATCAACAAGGATTTGGAATTTCACCTTTTCGAAATAAAAAAAACATCTTTAACCTCAACCATAGCAAGACATGCCCTGACGCATCAGCAAGTGGAATGCTATGCTAAACAACTAAAGCTTTCTCATTTTCGAGGTATGTTTATGCGAAACCAATTACCCTCACGACCCTGGAAACATGAATGTGCTGTTGTCAATTTGGATGATCACCGAGGACCTGGAACACATTATGTAGCTTATGTCAAAGAGGGATTTACTGTATGGTACTTTGACAGTTTTGGGAATTTACCCCCGCCCATGGAACTAGTGGCCTATTTTGGAAACAGGATCAAGATATATTATAATGTGAAACGTGAGCAAACGTTTAACAGCCAACAGTGTGGACGTTTATGTTTATTTTTTTTATATAAGACGCAACATAAGCAAAAACGTCAACAGTATGTCGGTGGAAAGTAAGACGTTTACACTGCATGGACGTGGACCTGAAGTGAGTCTAGACTTTTACCCACCTATCGAATTGAGTGAAAAACCTTATGGTTTAGGACTTGTTTCTCTTGAAACGTACAATCGAATATACAACATACGTGAAAATGTGAACAACAAGTTTTACTATGATGATTCTGTGCTCACCCTGAACTCTGGTGGATACACGATAGATGACATTTATGAACACATTTATGTGGTGTTGATCAATGAATATGGTTTAAAGTCATTTCTCGATGGAACGCGCAAGTTTGAACTTGTAGGAAATACCAACACTCATCGCTGCAGTATTTTTTCTACATTCAAAATTGACTTTAAAACTCACTCCGATTCCATTGGTCCATTACTAGGATTTAAACCACGTGTGTTAGAGCCCAACAAAAACATGAATCAGACCATGAAGTGAAATTCATTGAGGACCATCATGTGTCGGTGACGTGTAATATTATTAGTCAAGTGTACACCAATCAAGAACCGTCGCATTCGCTTTATGACTTTATTGTAACATCGCCAAATGGTTATATTATTCGTGAAAACCCTCCAGTGGTGCTTTTTCATTCTGTGGCTGTCGATTGTATTAGTAATATAACATTAAGACTGATCAATAGAGAGCAACAACTCATTGATCTAGATTCTACCACACCAGTGACTTACAAGTTGGTGCTAAAGCCACTATGAAGTTTGTATATAAAGCAACAGCACCGTCTAGGAATGGTGTTAGTTGTTTACTACGTGAATACACGTTAACATCTCAGGACAAGCAGATTTTACAGCATTTGTGTTACCACGTCAACCCCCGCGATGAATTCTATCCTAGAAGTAGCGAACCACATCGAGGAGCAACCAGGAGTGGTAAGAATTGATCTGCATTCTTATCAAGCTCAAACACCTGGACTCAATAACAATGATGAAATTCAATTTGTTATCAACAACCAAGATATTTACACTCTACCACATGAAAGTGTTATTCAGATTGAAGGTCGGCTCACCAAAGCCGATGGTTCTACACCCACTACATCCAAGTTAGCCAACCATGCTTTCGCCTTTCTGTTTTCTGAAGTGCGTTATGTGATTAACGATATAGTAGTGGATAGCACTCGAAATGTGGGTATTTCCAGTGTCATGAAACTATATCCCTCTTATAGTGAGGAAGAAGCTAAAACACTTTGCATGGCGGGTTGGTGCCCTGACTCAACCAATGACTGGATGGTACACACCGATGGCACCTTCACTGGATATTTACCTCTTAAACTGATTTTAGGCTTTGCTGAAGATCACCAGCGCATTGCGGTCAACGCAAGGCAAGTGCTTTATCTGGTGAGAGACAGGAGTGATAATAATGCACTCAAGGGAGTCGACAATGCCTCCATTGATTCAAAAATTCAACTACAACGCTTGCTATGGAAAGTGCCTCATGTGACCCTTAACGATAGCAAAAAACTGGACATACTCAAAATGGTAAAGAGAGATATACCTCTACCCATGGAATTTAGAAGCTGGGCACTCCATGAGTACCCGTTATTGCCCACCACCAACACACACAGTTGGTCTATAAAAACAGCCCGCTATACAGAGAGACCTCTCTACATGATTGTGGGTTTTCAAACGAATCGCAAGTATCAACAAACCAAAGATGTCACGCAATTTGATCACCTGCAATTGAGAAATGCACGTCTTTTCCTCAACGGTGCTGTGTTTCCCTATGAAGGGCTGGATTTAGATTTTTCAAAAAATAAGTTTGCCCCCCTGTACGACTTGTTTTCTAAATTTAGATGGTCGTATTATCAAAAAGAGAATTGTCCAATGTTATCACCCCAAGCTTTTAAGACAAGGGCGCCACTGATTGTCTTTGACTGTTCCTACTTGGAAGCGTCTGTCAAACCATCCAATATTGACATTCGACTAGATTTTGAAACGCATGACAATGTTCCAGCCAATACCACGGCCTACTGTTTGATTATTCATCACAAACAAGTCAACTATTATCCACTGTCCAACCAAGTGACAAGTGTATAAATAGCAGGTCAACACACATCAAACCGCTCAGTCATGTCTTGCTTTCAAGCCTCAAGAGAAGTTACATCCATGAATTTAAAATCTGAGGAACAACGTTTCAAGACCTTTGCGACGTGGCCGGTGCCTTTTATAAACCCTCAAGCCTTAGCAGCCGCTGGATTCTACTATTTAAAAACAAGAGATGAAGTGAAATGTGTGTTTTGTCCCATCATCTTAGACCAATGGCAAGAGAGCGATGAACCCATGCAGGAACATCAGCGCTGGTCACCTGCCTGACCCTACCTGTGCAGAATGGAGGTGGGCAATATACCCTGTCATTCAAGTTACCCCTCACTCATGCCTCTGAGTGATGAAAAAAGTTATGATACGTGTGGACTTTATGGTGCCGGCAGTGCTTCAGTGAGCAGCTCACAGTCAAAAACATCCAGTTTAGAGACATTGGGATATCATCGGTGTTATGGACACTATAAACACAAAATACTTTTTTGTTGTATGAGATGGTACCGCCTCTATCCTAGAATGAAAAAAGAATGTAAAACTTGTTATGCTAATAAAATAATGAAATAAAAAAATTGGTTGTTGTTGTTATATTATTATTTCTTATGCCCCCCCCCCCCCCCTGTCATATCCTAACCTCTATAGTGACTACTCGATGTTTTTCTTTTCTTTTACTAGAATGGAATGTAAGTTAATGACATGGGTACACCTTACTGAACAATTGTCAGTCTGTGGTCAGTTGGACTTGATCCAGACAAGAGTGAACATGTTGCGTACACTGATTGTCGACTGTCAAGGGTTTAAAATTGGAGATAACAAATTTATATTTAAAGAAGTGGCCATCATCGATTGTTCCACTTTTTGGATATCACAAGCTACTCATTTGGTGTTTAAACCACCTTATGCGTTTGATTTGTTGTGTGATAAAGACCGTAAACAAACCCAGTGGATTGAAACTCATATGCAACTAGACTGGAAGCAGGGAACCATTTCATATAAGCACCTGGACATGGTCATGAAAGCCCACTTGTCTTCTGCCTATGTAATATTTGTGAAAGGTAGTGAAAAACGTCAATGGCTACAACCATTTTTAGCGTCTTACTGTCAATGTATCGATTTAATGGACATGGGCTGCCCATCGCTGCAAACACTCATGGATCGCTGCCCCTGTGTCAATATTACCCATAAAGCCTTGGCACAGGTGTGGCAATTGTTTCATTGGCTATCCACCAATGCCTGCTGGGAGTTGTTAAATAAAATTAAAACTAAAGGTTTAGCTGTGGATGACACCAGTGAGATTTCTACAAGCGACGTGTAAACATCAACGTAATACCATGGAGAAAGGGGATGCTACCGATAAAGCGATTGGAAAGTTCTTTGTGTGTAAAAAGAAACTAGACAGTTTTACTAAAGAAGAATTATTGGCTCTTCCAAAATCATTCATTTATTATGTCGCAGCAAATGCAGTGAAAGAAATCTGGCAACATGTACCAAAATCATGGACTCAAGACCCTGTGTTAAGTGAATTGCAACCATGTACGGATTATGATCACCATAAGCAAGTGGCTATGGCAAAAATACCCTCTATGCGACAGTGTGCTACTTGCCAGCTGGTCAAACTGTATCATGGTCATAAAAGTCAGTGTAAAGACTTTGTTTCCTCATTCCACGGGTGTGATGGAGAAAAAAAGCAGCAACAACAAACGTCATCCACAGAGGAAGAGGAAGATCAAACCTTTTTACCACCAATGGAAAAGGATATGCCAGACCTGTACTGGCAATGGCGTCATTAACAAAGTAATTCAATACTTGACTTTCGAAATCTACCTACCTGGTTATTATTTGTGTAGTCCTGGAACTTGTCTTGAAGAACCTTTTGCAGTGTAGTGATATACCTATTAATCCTTTGGATCAAGCATGCACCTTTCTTATCACCACAGTCATCCTGCATTAAGACGTGTAGCGGATAAAGTATCGTTGAAAAGCTAAACAACTTTTGACATTCTGTGATGTCTCAGTGGGAGAGAGGTTGGCAGTCGTCATTGTGATTAGTGTTATAAAAGGAAAGTTAATAATGAGTGGACATGGACATTGAAAAGGATTGAGGAATTGGTATTTCTTTGTATTCTATTTTTGTAAAGCTCTATTTGTTGTGAAATAAAAACAAGGTTTACAAGATCACAATGTCTTTTATTTAAAAAAATGGTGATAGCCATTTCATTTTTTCACACATGAATATTTACAATTTCCACTTTACATTTTTTTACATTCCCCTTGTTTAGTTTAAACATTCTGTACATTTTTGTTGTTGTGAAATAAAAACAAGGTTTACCAGATCACAATGTCTTTTAATTCTAAAAATGGTGATAGTCATTTCATCATTTTCATTTTTTCACACATGAATATTTACAATTTCCACTTTACATTTTTTACATTCCCCTTGTTTAGTTCACACATTCTGTACATTTTTTTTGTGAAATATAAATAAGGTTCACTAAATCACTATATCTTTTATTTTTTAAAATGGTGATAGCCATTTCATTTTTTTTCACACATGAATATTTACAATTTCCACTTTTCATTTTTTACATTCCCTTGTTTAGTTTACACATTCTATACATTTTTGTTGTTGTGAAATAAAAAACGAGGTTTACCAGATAACAATGTCTTTTTAATTTTAAAATGGTGATAGCCGTTTCACTTTTTCACACATGGATATTTACAATTTCCACTTTACATTTTTTACATTCCCCTTGTTTAGTTCACACATTCAGTAAATTTTTTAAAATCTTTTTCGTAATATACAAAAGCAAACATTTTACACTAAAATGTATTACTTATCTTATTTTTCTAAATTACTGTAGTCTAACATTATACATTCTACTTACAGTTTTTACAAAAAATATTACAATATAAAACACACTACAAATATTACAATATAGTGATCATTAGACTTAAGTAAAGTAATAGTCGTCAATACGACTGTTTCCCCAAGCAAGAGTATTAAATGTGTTGGGTATAATGAATCGTTTGTTGTCTTCATTACTTAAAGCAACTTTGTTCAACAAATTGGTATGTAGCTGATGATTTTTACTTCTAAATACACACATTTTCTTATATAATACAGGTGGGTTACTAACTATACAGTTTTTATAATCACTTATATCTAACTCTTTACTAACAACATTCTTTTTCACTCCTTTTAATTTTTTTACTACTACATCATCAATTTTCATATAGCTGTATGATTTAGATTTTGTGCCTACAAAGGTGTCTATAATAACACCAGCACATTCATCCTTATATTTCCCAAGAACCTTTTTGTTTACTAGATGTAAATGGTAAATATTATCCTTGGGGTAGTCACTTGTATCAAACCTATTTAGCTCAGTTTTGATATCCCCGTAAAAATCATCAGTTTTAAACTCATAAATAAAAGAATCTGTGTCTGTGTAGAGTAATTTAGCATTATCAAGATAGTTTTTCTTTACATAATCATAGTGAAATTCATACATAAGTGTTTTTGATAATTCCAGAATGGTGTAACCCACATATATGGGTTTGTTGTAAGTTACTTTAAGACGATTCATTTGTATTACAACTAAATCCTCATGAATAATTGAACAGCTATGAAAGTTAGGCTTGCTTATTAAGTTGCTCGCACCATACCTTTTACCATCATTCTCCCACTTTGTTATCAGCTTTACATCAACTCGTTTATCAACATTCTCCATAGTCTTTCCAAAAACACTATTATTCATGAGTTTATAAAAATCTTTTTCAAACGCGTTTGTTGACTGCGTTCTTAAATTATTGTTTAGATCAATATACGGTTTGAGCCATGCTGACTGATGAAATTGCAATACGCGATGAATTTTAGTTAATTTCAATCCATGCTGTAGACACTGTTTCAAGTTTTGATAATGTATTACATATTTACATTTATCATTTACATTAGCAATTAACATTTTTGTTCGTGATGTGATGTATGGAGATTTCATATTCTCAGGACAAAATGGTAAATCATTATGATCATCATGTAACTCTTTAGGGTACTCAAGATTTACCTCTAAAATATATCCTTTATCATCGTTATCATTAAGAGTGTCAACATGTAAGACATCAATTTCAGGTTGTGTCAGCCAGCGAAAATCTTTCAGTGGTAGATATTGACTCATAGCCCAACCATATTGGTTATTTGCATCGAGGTAAACAATATACTTTGACTCTTCACAAGGGTTGTAGCTAGGCATGTATTTATTATTCGCTTTAGAGTACCGTCCACTACATTGACTTAATCCACCTCGAATTGATGATTTTATAAAATTGATCATGTCTATATCAGTCATTAATTCTAAATTTACTTTCGTTTTTTTCAACATTGAACTGAAACTTAACCCAGGAGCTGTGAAATACTGACAAGGATCAAGGTCATAAGTTTTCATACAAACATTCCGAAAATTTTCAAAAACATCTGCTAATAACAACACATCTGTCTTCAAATATATGTCTGAAAATTCTCCTAAAGTTTGAATGTGGAACTGTGCCCATACACGTTGTGCATGTAAATATTCCTGATCACTGATATGACTTGTGTTTAAGGAACTGTAAAATGCATCTTTCGGTGGTAAAGAACACTCCTCAAGACGTTCCACACAGTTAATATATTCATAAGGGAATATACCCTTTTGACGAATCAAATTAAAATCATCTTCTTTAGGAAAGACACGTCGAATTTCATGAAACTGATCTGATTTTAAATTACTAGCCAGCTTATCAAGACTACTCGGCATAAAGCGGAATGAATCTAAAAATCGCAGTTTAATGGTTTTTTTATTGCTAGTTTTGATGTATTTTGTGAACGATATGTATTGTTCCTTATTATTTGCAATAACATCAATTTTCACATCTAAAGCTCCAAATTCTTTAACGATAAAGTGGTCATCGTATTTGCTACCATTGTGTAGAATGACCGGAATGAATTTACTTACTCTATAATTTAAATTACATTCTTGGTGAGCCGCACCACGATATTTTCCTGTTAAATGGTCATGATCGCGAACCCTGTCTGTATATAAACATTCACCACATATAAAAAAATTAGTTTCAGTTTCAAAATTCATTTGCTCTAATGAAGTTTGTGGCTCCATTGGAATGATCGTATTTAAAATAGAGGATATACGGACGGCATCTTTCTCAAGCCTTTCCATAAAAACTTTAGGTGCATCAGGTCCTCTATAGAGCTCAAACTTATTTAAAGAGTCATCATAACTACATTTAATATAATATGCAAAGCTAAAAGGTTCATGAATGTGAGTAGTGTTGGTGAAAGTTTGGGCTGGATTTAATGAACATGAATTAAATGGTTTTAGC
Source organism: Meconema thalassinum (assembly GCA_946902985.2). Classification (NCBI taxonomy): domain Eukaryota; kingdom Metazoa; phylum Arthropoda; class Insecta; order Orthoptera; family Tettigoniidae; genus Meconema; species Meconema thalassinum. The sequence goes on from OX336395.1 coordinate 202,515,763, forward strand.
AAAGCCTCGAAGTCAGCATATATAACAAATGGTACTCGAAGCTGTTTCTCATAATCCTTAAATTTTAGAATGTTATTTTTAGGAGTCGGTAATACCGTACACACATGATTACACCCCCATTTTTGATGTTGAGTTAGTTGGTCCTCTTTCTGGAAATGTAGCAAACAGCCATCACACAACCACTTCTTAGATTTATGTTTTGATACTTGACTACCAACAAGTCTACTTAAAGGTTTTATCCAACAATAGTGGGCATTTTCACCTTCAGTTATGTATAGTAAATTTACATGAGCATCCTTTTTTCCTGAGTATAATATAGAGGACCAACTATACTCTTATTTTCAATTCCATAAACATTAATACTTACATTGTTCAGCTCTTCAAAACGTTGAATGTCTTTTATCGCCATAGGAAATTCTATTTCTTTTAAATCTAACACTGAAGAATAGTGAGGATATGATGACGATCTCTTTTCATTCATCGCTGCTGGATGGAGAGCTGAGGTTACAGCCCATGCAAAGCATGCGTCATCATTATTCATAACGTTTACACAAGCATTCTTACGTTTAATCCATGCAGGTAAATCAATGTATGATGATGCTCGAAGGGGATTATATTTATTCAGGTTGGTTTCTAAATAAAGTACTTCAACCAACGCCCAGCCTGACTCCCTTTCCTGGAACTCTTCACTCTTCACGATGATGGCACTTGAAATATTTTGATATATATCACTAATATTAGTTGATTCGCTAACAATTATGTTTTTTGTATTAAAAGATTTGATATCTGTAATTTCACCTTCGCTCCCAGTTTTTACATAGAGGCCAAAAAGTTCAAAATTCATTTTAATTGTTTTATGCTCTAATAAAACATTTTCTACTAAGCCAAACACAGTAGGTTGAACATTTTTTAAAAATGATTCAATACTTTGAGTTTTTTCTTTACTATAAAGTCTATAACTAGCAATTCGACTTTTAAATGCACTACCAATTTGTTGAACATTTCCAGAATTTCTTTCATGGCAAGCGTTATTTTTATGTTGAATACTGCGTAAATGTCCATGAATGATTGAAGAAGGTATATCAATATTACATACATTACAATGTGTTATTGAAGGTTCACCATTCTTTTTTCTTTTTGTTGCACAACTATTTTCACAATCTTGAGAACGTTTACGCTTTTGAGCATCACATTCATTTAAAGGTTCCGTGCTAGTTGATGGTTTTACAGATTTCAATTCCTGTTGTTCTCCATGCACTTCAACCATGTGGAATTGATATCGCTTTACAGCAGAAAAACCAAGTTCGCAAACTGAACACGAAAATGGTGCTGAACTGACATGCATTAAATTTACATGACGTGCAAGATTATCTTGTCTGTTAAATGTTGTAGCACAATGACTGCACGCAAACATTTTAATGTCATGTTTAACATTTGCGTGTCGTTGAAGGCTGTCAGGTCTTGAGAACTGTTTCTTACAGTCACCACACTTGAACATGGTGATTACTTTCCAAGATATCTATAAAAGAAAGAAATCATCAATGTTAATAAAAGATAAAACAAAAAGTACAATATAAATAGTTTAATTATATTCCAGTCAATGGTTATAGCAGGGTATTTAAATCGATCTGTGAACTCCTAGCAAGTCTAACTTTATGTAGTTCTAACTGGGGGTTACTATATACCACTGTCACTGACACCTAACGGTGAACATTGGAACATGATAGAGTGGTAGAAACCAGCGGTCGTCAGTTAAGTGAGCTAAGTGTGGCGTCATAGCCAGTCTTAAAACAAGTCTAAACTTGTAGAACATGTTACGTGATAGAAACCAGCGATCACCAGTTAAGTGAGCTAAGTGTGACGTCATAGCCAGTCTTAAAACAAGTCTAAACTTGTAGAACATGTCACGTGATAAAAACCAGCGATCGCCAGTTAAGTGAGCTAAGTGTAATGTCATAGCCAGTCTTAAAACAAGTTTAAACTTGTAAAATATGTCACATGACAAGGTTAAGTTAGGTAAAGTTAAGTGAACTGAGGTTAAGTCTTTAAATATTCCCTCTGTCACTGACACCTAGCAATGGACATTCAAACTTAATAGAGCGGTAATCAAAATCTAACCTACAAAATTAGCTTTACACACCATGGTCAAGTAGTTCCAACTTTTGACTGTCAAATATACCATTTTCACTAACATGTAGTGGTGAACATTGGAAAATGTCACTCTAACTGTTTAAAAGTTATTAGAGGGGCACTTACCTTTTTATAATTGATCAACTACTGTCACTGAATGAACAGATTGAAGGAATTTGGTAACCTACAGGTACCCAATTATCTGTAAACAAATCAATCAATCAATCAATCAATCAATCAATACATTCCAATCAATAACTTCATCATCAATTAGTAATAAAAGACTACAATCCATTAATAATAAGTACATACCTTGCAAAATAATTTAATGATTTTCTACCAAAACGGCTTTTTTTTTTACAACTCTTGAGCAGTAATAGAGCACTGTTCACTCAAAGCGAGTAATATAGACTGACAGTAGGGAGATATATGACACCCCTCTTATATAAACTCTCATCGCTCGTGTCAGCAGTTTTTTGCAGATCATTGCAATTCCTTTCCCAATACAGTTGAGAGTCCAAAGTACACTAGGAACACCTGTGTGGTATCCAATGACTGCTGACTTTGCATGATCATCACCCATTGTCTTAATCAACATATGGGGTTTCAAATTACTGCAGCGTCAGTCATAGCAACAGCAGTGTGCGCTCTCTGGTATGTCAGCAACATGACACCGGAAGGAACACCTGTGTAATATCCAATAACTGCTAACTTTGCATGATCATCATCCATTGTCTTAATGAACACTTGCGGTTTCAAATTACTGCAGTGTTAGTCATAGCAACATATCTGCGCGCTCTCTGCCATGTCTGTAATATGACACAGGAAGTAACAAGACGTCTTACTGAACGTGTCATTTCTTAAGTTTTAACATCTTAAGAACATGTATTATTCTCTTTCAACTACAAATGACTCGTTAGAACACATCCATCCACCAAGTTAGATCCTTGTATGTTCACATGTATTTCGCTACTTTCCTTTCATATCGTTATCCCATTATAGTAGTGGTGAACAACGTCAATTCAACACACACACAAATGTAGTTAGGCCCTTTGACATAATTTAAATAAATTCATGGGCTAGTCCGTAGGAACCAGGCCAAAGGGATCAGTCCAAAGGGACAAGGACTCGTCCACAAGGACCTGCCCACAAGGACTCGTCAACAATGACCCGTCCACAGGGACTCGTCAACAAGGACCCGTCAACAATGACTCGTCAAAAATGACCCGTCCACAGGGATCTGTCAACAGGGACCTGTCCACAAGGACTCGTACACAAGGACCTGTCCACAAGGACCCGTTAGGTTGAGTTAGGTTAGGTTACACTACAGCCACCATCTTTTAAAAAGCCCGCCCTCTTACCAAACCTATGAGTGGACATGTGTAAAAACAAAAAAAACTAGCATGTTAATTCATAGTGGCTTTCCACCGAAGACATGCACTTTATGTAGAACAACGTTTCATTCCATATTAGCATTCAAACTCTCACATGTTGCAATTGGAAAGAGAGATTCTCTAAAAAATTCAATTTCACCCCTTAGTAGGGTAGGTTTTATTTTTGGGGTGGAAATATGTTGTCCATTGGAAAGGGGGTGTCAGCCCGAGTTCAATGACACCTCATTCGTCAAAATCCGACCACGGGTTCGGGAGTTATCGGGTTGCCGCCATCTTGTGAGGTGGGGAGGTGGAGGTGGCTGTGGAACCCCCACAAAACCACCACTGACACCGTTAAAACAGAACCTCACCCTGGAATAATTAAAGAATGCAGTGTTGCACAGGACAACTTGGAGAGTGATGATTCATAGAATCACGCTACCTTGGCCGTCCTGAAAATGGTTTTCTTGGTTTCCCACTTACACCATCAAGCAAAAGCCGGGACGGTTCCTTTCAATAGGTCTACGGTCGATTTCCTTTCCTGACCCGTCCTGAAAAGAAAATGCATGGCCATTGACTGTTTTTAGCGCTGTCCTTAAAGGGGAAAAATGAAAATCCACAGACTGCTTCCAGTCGACCGACCGGGTCAGGGATGTAATGAATGAAGCCCCCATCTAGCGGCGAGGATATGAACTGTGCCAGCTGTCGAAGCCTGTCGCACTCCTCTGGGGCAATAATTAAATGAATGACAGATGAACTGAAATGATAGTGGAGAGTGTTCATGGAATACAATTTTGACAGGGAAAATCGGAGTGCCGGGAGAAAAACCTGTCTGCCTCCGTTTTGTCCAGCACAGATCTCACATGGAATGACCAGGATTTGAACCACGGACTCAGTGGTGAGAGGCCGGCGTGCTGCCGCCTAAGCCACGGAGAGTGCTGTCTGCATTAATAAAATTATTAATTCATGGAATCGCCGTTGGTCGGATTCGACTGAACGGATAACATCATCATCATCATCATCATCATCATCATCATCATCATCATCTGTCGGCTCCATGGCTAAATACACACATCAAAAAAAGTTTTGCATCACCTCGGTTCCAAGAGTTCCGGAACCGTTAAATACAAAGGGAATAGAGATCAACACAAACAACATTTCAGCTCGTTTTATTGCTGATGAGAACCACACATTGCATGTTGTACCATCATACAGCTAGACTTTCAGCATTTGTGGTCCAGATTGCAGTACACACCACTACCTCTAATACCCAGTAGCACGTCCTCTTGCATTGATGCATGCCTGTATTCGCCGTGGCATACTATCCACAAGTTCATCAAGACACTGTTGGTCCAAATTGTCCCACTCCTCAACGACAATTCGGCGTAAATCTCTCAGAGTGGTTGGTGGGTCAAGACGTCCATAAACAGCCCTTTTCAACATATCCCAGGCATGTTCGATAGGGTTCATGTCTGGCGAACATGCTGGCCACTGTAGTCGAGCGATGTCGTTATCTTGAAGGAATGCATTCACAAGATGTGCACGATGAGGTCGAGAATTGTCGTCCATGAAGACAAATGCCTCTCCAATATTCTGCCGATATGGTTGCACTATGGGTCGGAGGATGTCATTCAGGTATCGTAAAGCCGTTTCGGAGCCTTCCATGACCACCAGTGGCGTACGTCGGCCCCACATAATGCCACCCCAAAACATCAGGGAACCACCACCTTGCTGCACTCGCTGGACAGTGTGTCTAAGACGTTCAGCCTGACCAGGGTGCCTCCAAACACGTCTCCGACGATTGTCTGGTTGAAGGCATATGCGACACTCATCGGTGAAGAGAACGTGATGCCAATTCCGTGGGGTCCATTCAGCATGTTGTTGGGCCCATCTGTACCGCGCTGCATGGTGTCGGGGTTGCAAAGCTGGACCTCGCCATGGACGTCGGGAGTGAAGTTGCGCATCATGCAGCCTATTGCGCACAGTTTGAGTTGAAACACGACGTCCTGTGGCTGAACGAAACGCATTATTCAACATGGTGGCATTGCTGTCAGGGTTCCTCCGAGCGGCAATCCGTAAGTAGCGGTCATCCACTACAGTAGTAGCCCTTGGGCGGCCTGAGCGAGGCCTGTCATCGACAGTTCCTGTATCTCTGTACCTCCTCCATGTCCGAACAACATCGCTTTGGTTCACTCGGAGACGCCTGGAAACTTCCCTTGTTGAGAGCCCTTCTTGACACAAAGTAACAATGCGGACGCGATCGAACTGCGGTATTGACCTTCTAGGCATGGTAGAACTACAGACAACATGAGCAGCGTACCTTCGTCCTGGTGGAATGACTGGAACTGATCGGCTGTCGTACCCCCTCCGTCTAATAGGCCCTGCTCATGCATGGTTTTTTACATCTTTGAGCAGTTTTAGTGACATCTATGAACAGTCAAAGGGACTGTATCTTGGATACAATATACACAGTCAACGTCTATATGCCGGAGATCTGGGAACCGAGGTGATGCAAAACTTTTTTTGATGTGTGTATTTAGCGCTCTAGGGTTTGGCCCGGAATTCCTCGGGTTCGATTCCTGGCCGAGCCATCAGGGATTTTAATCTCCTGGGGTTAATTCTCGTTACTCGGGGACTGGGTGTATGTGACGTCTTTATCATCACGTCATCCTCATTACGACGCGCAGGTCGCACACGGGCGTCAACTAGAAAGATCTGCACTCGGCCTCTCCGGAGGCCACACGATCACGCACACATCATCATCTGACAGGGAGACAGCTCCCTGGTTACGAAAACCGAGATTAACGACTGAGGAGACCCAACGCGCTGACACGAAAATGGTTGGGCAGCAGCCGCTTGGTATATTCATATTCATATTCATTCATTTATTTGCAATGGGGGGTGTGTCCCCCGGTGGCAAATTGTATATACATAACAAATAAATAATTATACATAACAATTCAATAACAATTATACAACAATTAAACTGGAGTATTTGCACAAATAGTCAGTCTTTTCTTAAACACACCTATATGTTTGGGAAAAGGCTCTAAGAATGCGGCAGGTAGAGAGTTCCAGTTATCAATGGCACGATTTACAAAGGAATATTTACCATAATTTGTTCGCTGTGGTCGGCCCTTAACTTTGAAAGGATGATCGCTCCTACCCATGTAAGTGGGCTTTCCCAATCGTTTGCTAAGCTCACCCCATGCTGGTTGATTTGTATACGTGTTGTACATAGCGCAGTCTAGATTTCATCCTCCTAGCCTCCAGTGATTCCCACCCAAGTTTCTTTAACATACGGCTCACACTGCTCCGGGGATTAAAGTCACTTTGCACAAATCTAGCGGCCTTTCTTTGTACCATTTCCAACTCATTGATGAGCCCTACTTGATATGGATCCCAAACCGCCGAGGCATATTCCAGAATAGGTCTTACAAGTGACAAATAGCCTAATTCTTTAGCAGAGGTACTACTTCCTTTTAATACCCTCATTACAAAGTGCAGGGATTTGTAAGCTTTTGAAACTACACATCCTACATGACTACTCCATTTCATATCATTCCTTACGTGAACGCCCAAATATTTGCAAGAATCTTCTTCTACAAGTATTTCCGAGCCAATGTTATGTTGAAAATCCTGCCTTCGCACTTTCCCTATTTTTAAGAGACTACATTTTCTTGTGTTTATTTTCATTTTATTTACAATCGCCCACTTATAGACCAGGTTCAGGTCCTCTTGAAGCACTGCATTGTCTTGTGAGTCATGTATCTTTCGATATATTACACAATCATCCGCAAACAATCGACAGTCACTGTGAATCCCATTTGGTAAGTCATTTATAAACGCCAAAAATAACAAAGTTCCGATTACGCTGCCCTGAGGGATACCCGACGTTACGGTAATTTCACCCGAGAATATGCCTTCGACTTTCACTTTCTGAGAACGACCCGTCAAAAATTCATGGATCCATAAAATTACTCTTCTATCAATCTTCGTCGAAGCTAATTTATGGAGTAGCATGTCATGCGGAACGACATCAAATGCCTTCACAAAATCTATAACCACGGCGTCGACTGAAACTCCATGGTCTAACGATTCGCTAATGTCTTGAAAAAGTGATAGCATCTGACTCTCGCATGAGTAACCTTTCCGAAATCCATGTTGCCTATCATTAAACCATGATAATGTTTCCCACTGTTCCGTCAAGTAGTCGCAAATGAGATGCTCCATCTGCTTACAAACGATGGACGTAAGGCTAACCGGCCTGTAGTTGCCCAATTCAAGTCTGCTCCCTCCCTTAAATATTGGGACTACCGTAGCTCTTTTCCAGTCATCTGGGATTTGCGCATTGTTTATGGACACATTAAACATCACCTCCAAGTATCGTGCCACGGCCCTACCTCCTAGTTTAAGTACTTCACTAACAATATTATCAGGACCCTTTGATACATTGAAACGTAGTTTTTGTATTATCTTTACAATTGCTGACTGGTTTATTTGGAACAGGGGAGCCCCTGATTCGTCGTTAAGGTCCAACACACAGCTATTGGATTTATTGAACACACTACCGTAAAAGACATTTAATTCATTAGCAATGGCCTGTTTCTCAGTAATTAATTCACCGTCACCGGACATTATCATCGACAAATTATTTGAATTTCCCTTTCTTCTCCTAACATAACTGTAAATTTTTTTCCACCCATCACCTCCCGAACCAAGTAAACCTTGCATATAACTGTCATGAGCAGCCCTCTTTTTTAAGACGAGCTCTCTTGATAAGGACTTAAATTTCAACATATACTTGTCACTATCATGTCTTTTATTGTATAATTTCCTAATTTTCCGTTTTAGACTCCTAATTTCTCGTGTGTAATACTCAGGATCTGGGTTTTGTTTCAGCAATTTAAATGGGACAAATTTATCAACAGCGCTATTTAAAATTTTCAAAAGTCAGTCCACAGGATATTAATGTGATTTCCTTCCGATGCCCATTCTACAAATAGCTCATTCAAATACCCCTGAAACTTGCCCTGATCCGCCCTGCGATACTGGAATATGATCTTTTTCATCTTTTTTGCTACATCAGAGTCTAATTTTGTAATGTCACCATATCTAATATCTAGGATCTTCATGGGCTTTTGTGCCACCACAGAGTTTGTTTTTGGGGAGACAAGATGGATCAATTTGGCATAGTAACTACTGGATTATGCAGTAATATTAATTGAGAGTGTGTCCCAACTTTCGAGACGGGCTGTACGCTCACTTCCTGTGTACACAGTGCGACCCGCCTATCCATCACCAGCAGCAACAATGGCCGCAAGTTCCGGTTGTCGCTTCATTTGCATGGCGATTGTTGAGAGTCCAGTGTGGCGCTCGCCTGCCTTCCTGTCCATTGTGCAAGTACAGTGCTGGCCAACAGTTCCATCTGCTGCGGGCTTCCAGCTCTAAATGGTCCCAGCGTTTGTCTTACTGAGCGGAGAAACGCCTAGCCTATTGCCTAATCTCACCTATCATCATCATGGGTGAGTTAGCCGTGGTCGATACGGCGTTGTTTCAGGCAGTCGCTAACACCCGGGAGGCGAGGAGGTTTGAATACCCCAGCCGGCGACCTTGAAGATGGTCTTTGGTTTCCCATCTTCCTTCCAGGCAAATGCCGGGGTTGTTCCCTAACTATAGGCCACAGCCGCTACCTTCCAAATCCTCGTCCTTACACGCACACTTTCCTCCCCAGACAACATTCCACACACGACGGTACTTGTAGCTCACCCCATGGGTGTCCGCATAGCAGCAGCTACAAATTCTAGTGAGCCGAACATGTCCTAGGACACCCGCGGCATTAAAAAGCCTTACGATACAAAAAATCATCATCATTATCTCTGCATAGTATAAAACATAGTCCCCGATTCTTGGATGTAACGGGTAATCTCGAGAACCACTGAATGGATTTTGATACGATTTTCACCATTTTGTGAAGGATTTCTCGAGGAAGGTTCCTGCAGAAAATCTTTCATTTATGACCAAAGGAAGCCGAGCAGTAATGATTTCAGTGAATCGAGTCGAAGAAAAACCTGCCATCCGCACGCCATTGAAGCTTACGCTGGGTAAACCGTTAAAGATATCTATATACTATGAGCGTAAGAATTGTTCAGCATGAAAAGTTCTACAAAAAGGTCCGTGACATCATATCTCTATCTTTAATACAACACCCAATATTAATAGGTGCTCTTACGTTTTCATTTCTTCAAACAATCTCCATTCAGTGGACATTTAAATTACTAACTTCAGAGCGAGTTCACGAGCTAGCAAGCGAGCCTATCACCTCAGCTTCGGTCAGCATCAAACTTTCGAGTCGTGTCGAGTTAAGACTTCAGAGAAGAGTATATGTGTTTGGAGTTTCGCTGTTCACCTCGGCTTTTCTCAATTGCGTCTGGAACCTGCCGTCCGTGCGCCTTTTAAGTTTACTCTGGGTAAACCGTTCAATATACGAATCGGGCGAAGCCGGGGCAGGTTGCTAGTTAGACACATATAAACCCTAGGGTGTATGTTTCTCAAAACTCAAGCTCCTAAACCAGAGGGAGTTAGAAGGTGCAGTTTGAACCAAAATCTTCCAAATCGTCTCAATAGTACAGGAAAAATCTTGCATTTCTTGAAAAGTCAACGGAAATATGTTATTTGTTTATCAAGTGCGTTCAAACAAATGATGATGATAATTGTTATTTTACGGGTCCTAACATCTAGGTTATCGGCCCCCAATGGTTTGGGTGATAGTGAGAGATGAGATGTGAATGAAAACTATAACTAATATTAACTACAAACTTACAAACTAGAAGAAGAAACGGTAAACAAATAAAGGATAAGATAATAAAGGACAGGAAGAAAAGAAACGCCCTCAAACCTTGAAAAATGAGGATTGAGGGACTTGGCAGGAAGAAGAGCCATGAAAGGCAGATAGGAAAGGGAAAGAAGAGGAGGAGGGCCTGCCCCAAGGGCAGAGGAAAAAGGGGACAAAATGAACCCAGCTCAGGAATCCCTCGGGGTCGCCAACTCGTAACTCAACAACCGTGAGCCCTTGAGGGTGTAGCACTATCCAGGGTGCACCAGAAGTGGTGGGGCTACACACACCCTGCCTCCTTGAGGGCCTTGAGCTGAAAATAACATGAAAAGAAAATGAAGGCTGACCCCTCGAAGAATGTGGATATCAGGAAAGATGAGACAAGGGCCAATTAAGGCGGGAAAGTGAAAGACTCTCTAGCCTTGGATACACTAATACCGTCGGGGTGGGAAGAGAACAAGAGTTGACCAAGAGAAGTCGACAGGAAAGAAGACAGAGAGGAGCTCGGCACATGTAAGTGGAAGCAATGCCGGACTCAGCTGGGGTCCCGTGGTCGCCAAACCACGTCCCACTAGATGTAAGCCCCTGGGGGACGTTTAAACAAATAAACAAGACAATAGCCCCTGCCATAAAATGTGTCGTGGCCAGCCCGCATATCAACAGAGCTGAGTGGGTGGTATCGACACCATCGAGTAACCTATTGTGCATTCAAAGGAAAGAGAATTAACCGCAGCAGTGACGAATTGATCTCTGATTTCATAAATAGGTGTATCGTCAATTTGTTTAATCGCTTATAGATCAGTGTTCTATATATTAACCACCTACCTAAAGGACGATCTATATTGTCAACAATGCAGATGGTTGAATCTTTCAGCCATATAAGGGATTCTTTTTTGGAAGCGTCAATATTTTTGAATACCAAATATTAGACCTAAGGTATTTGATAAAATTATTCTTTTAAGTAATAACAATGAAAATTTAAGAGTGTAAAAAATATATGATAATTAAATTCAGATTTAAAAATAAACAGTAATTGTAAACATTAAAATAAATTAACTCTTAAATATGTACAATAATTTTATAATGTTAATTTTGATATCGTAAAAATTATATATTATAAAAATTATCAAAATAAATATGAACGTTAAAATGTTAAAGAAAATACAAATTCATAATAAGTTCAATTACACCAAAATAATAATTACAATTAGGCTAAAGTAAATAAGATATCTACAATAATAGTCTACCCAATAAAGGGTTAAAAAGTGCGTTTAACCAAATGAACAAGAAGCCCGCATAACAGTAAAGTCGAGCGGGTGGTTCATGCATATGCAAGATTTCTCAAACAGGTCCCCTAGTAGCCTTTATTTCGAAAGAAAGAATCTGAAGCATTTGGCTGGAACCAAAACAATTAATTAATTAATTAAAATATATTGCAGAATTCTGGAAATTAAGAAGTAATGATGAAATATATCGAAAAATGGAAAACATATCAGAAACAATACGGAAGAGGAGGTTGCTATTTTTAGCCTACTTTCGATTTTTGCAAAAAATGAAAGTAGACTTATGAGATCAACACAGGGCGAAAAAGTGTGTCTGTCTGTGTGTGTGTATATGTGTGTGTGAGTCTGTGTGTGTGTGTATGTGTGTGTGTGAGTCTGTGTGTGTGTGTGTCTGTGTGTGTGTGAGTGTGTGTACTCTGAATGTCTGTCCCCCCTATCAATTCGAACACGGTGAATGCGAATTGAACGAAATTTGGTACAAAGGTAGCACTAGCAAAGGACACCTCAGTGTCATGTTTTATATCGCCGCCATCTTTACTAAAACTGAATGGCGGCCACTCAAACGTTCAAAACGTAAAATCAAATAACGACTAACCAAATCATCCGATCTCTACCAAATTTGGTAACAACATACCTTCGTATAGGATGCGTCTTGTGACCAAACTACAAGGTCGTCCGCCATACCATTTCAGGATGGCGGCCGTGCGAATTATGCAAACTTTATAATCCATATCATGGGACCCACCAGTTCCGATTATCGAGCCGAGAATCGTTTTAACTGTTCTAAAGGAAGAGGCACGTTCGAAATTAAAAGTTTATTTTGTAATACTATAGTGCAGACGTGATTTTAAAAAGCTGAGCCGATTCAGTAATAAGACAAGATGGCAGCGGATATCTTGTGCCTGACTTATATTTCACTAATTTGAGTATTGCATGCAATATAGCGTACTGATACAAAATAAATAAACTTTGTATGAAATGCTTTATATATAAATAATATACTCCAGTGATGAAATCGTTTAGTATAAATCATTATTTGCTAACAAGTTCTATGTAAGTCATTTTATATAGAACGATATTCGTTGACACAATTAGCTCAGTGGTAGAGCGTTAGCCTATCGCTCAAATGCCTATGGTTCAAACCCGATCAGAGCTATTTTTTTTGCTTGAAATGTTATATGTTTATTGTTTTGTAATGACTCAGATGTTTTAAAATTAAGCGTTATATTGTGCATATTATGGTGTAAAATATATATTTAATTAAAACATAATTCGCCAGCAGATTTACTCCAGACATCTAGCTGCCAAAAAGGTAACTGCACGCCGCTACTTATTAACTTCCAGATTTTATTGAAAAGTTTCTTCTCCTGGCCGCTAGAATGCACTCGCTCTGTTAGGATTATATTGTTCGATATTTCACCACTAGATGTCACGACTAGTCTACGTGGGGCTCCATTGATTACTATACCATTGGCATTCTATGCGCATCGAATTTGAAGAATGACAAGTTGATACTACGATACATTTTTACTTTTTATTTTAAAGGGTTTGTAACAGCCTATTGTGCGTTATTTGAAAATGTTAATTGAAGTAAAGAACAAAACGATTTCACATAGTATCTGAACTCTACCGTTGGTGCTAGTTCAGGATATTAATTAATACTTTTATTTCAGCCAAATAGCAATCGAAAATATCCACATAGTTGGTATACACACGTCTCTGTAGGGTCATGGAAAGATTTGTTAATTCAATTAGGGTTGTGAAAGTCATACGCAGCCAGACGTGTAAAGACATGCCTCAACTCAAAGTTGGATGTTGCCCGCGTCAGGCCGATTATGTAATAATAATAATAATAATAATAATAATAATAATAATAATAATAATAATAATAATAATAATAATAATAATAATAATAATAATAATAATGTTATTGGTTTTACGTCCCTTTTAACTACTGTTGCTTTTAGAGACGCCGGGGTGCCAGAATTTTGTCCCGAAGGGGATCTTTAACGTGCCAGTAAATCTACTAACACGGCTCCCTCGCATTTGTGCACCCTCAAATGCCAGCTGACTGCGCCAGGATACGAACCTGAAACATACGGTCCAGCAAGCGAGAACGTTACCGCTGAGCCACGCCGCCAGTCCGGTCGATTATGTCTCCAGATCCATAACATTCTTTAGATACTTCTTATCTTTCTTTCTTCAAAGATGGTAGCAGTTTTTATCTAGGTTGTGGCGTTTGGTAGAGGTAAATCGTTTCTAAGGTCTTCAACAAAGAATAGTTCTATTATACTCTTTGATAATAACAACGAGTTATAACTATACTCATACATTTAGGAGAAAGTAGGCTATATGTTCTTTACTGAACATCTTGTTTTGATATGTATACAGTACGTTAACCAAGCAGATCTTCACATTCCTGTGGAACAAGAAGTCAACAACAACCTGGGTACAAGAAGTGAAAAAAGGATTTGGAAAGAAATAATATCAGAGAATAAGATACACCACAGAGAGATATTTTTAGGCAAAAAAATTGTCAAAATGGAAGGAAGAGTGGAAGGGAAAGAAAACCGGCTCGAAATGGTCCGAGGAAAGGAAGAGGAAACATAGTGAGATGTTGAAGGAATACTGGAGGAAGAAGAAGGAACAGCAAAGGACAAAGCTTTGAAATTGGCTCGTGGTCCCTAGACGACCGAAAAGAAAATAATAATAATAAAATATATTGTATCATATATAAAATGTACTTTCTTTTTGAAAGCTAGGCTATAACAAAACGAAACAAAAATGTTCCTGTCCTAAATTGTAAAAATTAAACAAGAATTCAAAATCTTTGCTAAAAATTCTTTGTTTTCTCTATTCGAAACCCTTCCCAATGTGACTGATGTTTGTCCTTCCACTGTCACTGACTCTTATTTGGTTATTGTTAACATAAACAAGGAAGATCACTTGTATATTTAGGCAAAAAGTAACTTTATAGATTTCTATACATCATTCCAAAAATGCTTGCCATGGTAGGTGAGTGGTTATCGTGTTGGACTACCAACCTCAAGATTTCAGGTTCGCTCCTGACCACGGTAAATAATTTTTGAAAGGCGACAAAAATCACGGCACGCATGTCATACGTTGTTGGCATGTTAAAGAACCCATTTGAATTCAGTAGGCCGTGTTCATAATGGCAAAATTAATCTCGGGATTTTCCACCAACATAAAATTCCTCCTTTCTCTACTGGAAAACGCTATAGTGTCAATGAGCTTAGATATCTGACTTCCTTGACTTCCATAGCGCTCCAAGGTACGTCAAAATTCGACATGCAAGCTGTCCTCTGGGCGTCAAATAACAAAACTTGACCCCAGCACCCGAGGCCATACTATGTTATTATTCCAAAAACAAGCGTAACTCAACTTAACCCTTCATGGGATAGTGGTCTCCATATTAACCACTTGCCATAAGGACAGTTTATGCTTTTAAAGATGCTGATAGTTGAATCCTTCAGCCAAATTTGGGATAATTTTCATGTCGAAAAATCAAATATTATATACGTATCTACTTGACGTAATGTGTTGGATAAAATTAAAAAACTAAAAACATTAACAATAAGTAAAATATAAGGTTAGAAATAAAAATAATAAAAATAAAATTACAATAATAATGGAAAAAATAAAAATTAAAATAATAAACATAACTCTAAAAATATGAAAATAATTGTAAAAATTAATTCGAAATTAATTAATTAATTAATTCAATAAAATTGTCAAAATTACATCTATTAGAAAATAAATTGAAAATTAATGATAAATATATAAACATTAAAATTAGAGAAACAAAAAATAATATTATTTATAATTATAATAATTAAAATAAATTAAAATGTAGAAACACGTAAAAGTAACATAATAGTTTTGCCCTATAAAGGACTCTTCGGTTAGCCTATTAATCTATTATTCGGTTAGTAATTAATCGACTGAATGGTCGATATAATCGTTTTCGATTAATTGCAAATTATCGATTATTAATCGATTAACTGAACTTTGTTTATTATTACCAGCTCCATTCAGAACACCCCTTTTTATATTATATCAACATTGTAATGTTGTTAGATTTAAGTTGTATTTGTATTGTTCAATACTTATCATTTGTATAATCTGGTTAGATGGAAGCGAGGAATGGCCCTAATCTTGCCAGACAAAATAAATCTATCAATCTATCTATCTATCTATCTATTTTCAATTTACTTGCAAATCATTTAGTGTCCGGTAAATAAAGGAGCTAGATAAACTCCTCTACACTGTTCCTTGTTCTAGGTTGTATCTCTGGTCTGTGAGGAATGACATCTGAGTGTCACGGGCAGATAGTGGGCCAGGAAATTGGTTGACCCAGTGCGGTGTCTGATTGAAGTTGGAGCCAAGGAGATAAGAGATAGCAAGTGGAGGGCTGATTGAAACAGGCCAGGGTAAGAACGTTTCTATAAACCGAGATAAACAAAACTTCAATCACAGATGCTTCCAAGGATTTTCTTTCGTCTTTTGGACTTCATTTAACACTATAGTAGCATGTAGCTTTTATAACACAACTTGATCTTGTTCTTCAGCAACACTCAATACAGACTGTATGAATACGGAGGATGAACCTCATTCAGGAAAGTATATAAAAATATAATTAACATATAGTCTACTTGGAAAAACTATTTTTGAAAGACAAATTAAATATATATATATTAAACCATACTATTGGCAATATAACATTAATGGTGGTTCATCCTCGGTATTTGTGTGATTTCTTTATATGAAAGCAAAATCATTCCATTGAGACTGGTATTTCTTGTTAAATCGTTTTTTTTGTGATACATGACGTTTAAAAAATCACAAATATTGCCCTATCAATAAATCCCGCACTACTTTATATATATGCAATAAAAGCCCTATGTATTGACTATAACTTTGTAAGTTCTCATAACTCTAGGTTACTGTACATATTAGTGAAGCTATGATTTAATTCTTAACTGTGTGCGAAAACTCCCACTCGGAGTGTATGAGCCCCCTTAAAAGACAAATCGATTAATCGATTTTAAAAACGGTTAATCGATATTTGTAACAATTAATAATATTTTATGATTCGATATTATTCGATAACTGAAATTAAACGATACCAAAATTCAGCTTTCCTGTGAAACAATATGGTGGAACTCATTCGTCTTAAACGAGCAATGGTTCCTAATGGCGAATCGTCTAGCTGCGTGGCTCAGCGGTAAAGTTCTCGCCTGCTATCCCCAAGGGTGCAGGATCGAATCCTGGTACAGCCAGTTGACATTTGAGGGTGCGCAAATGTGAAGGAGCCGTGCCAGTAGATTTACTGGCACGTTTAAGATCCCTCTTTAAAGGCAAAATTCGAGCACCCCGGCGTCTATAAAAGCCATAGTAGTTAAAAGGGACGTTAATCCTTTATAGGCTAGTGGTCAGTAGGTTAACCACTTACCAACAGGACAATTTATATTGTCAATGATGCAGATGGTTGAATTTTTCACTCATATTTCAACTAATTCTTGTGGAAGTGTTAAAGTTTCTGTAATCCAAATATTATTAGTTTATTTCCTTGACCAAGGGTGCTAGATAAATGTTTTAATAAAACCAATTAAAATGAAAAGTAATAAATAAAAATAAATGGTATTAAAATAATGCATTTTAATTTTAATTATCCTAGTTTTGTTTACTTTTTATTTTTAATTGTTAATAATGCTTAATATGCCTCTAAATGTTGAAAATAAATAAGCTTATAAAATGAAATTTCTATTAATTTTAACATCTTAATTGTAGTATTTATGAACATTAAAATTTTAAAAGAATACAAAAAATAAAATTAATAATAATTATAATTAGGTTAAAATATTTTTTTTTTTTGTCGTGTGGCCTCCTGAGAGGCCGAGTGCAGGTCTTTCCAGTCGACGCCCGTGGGCGACCTGCGCGTCGGGATGAGAGTTGGAATTGATGAAGATGAATGAAACTGGGCAAGGATGTGGAAGGAAGCGGCCGTGGCTTGTCAGAAGATACCGTCCCAGAATTTGCCTGGTATTGAAAATGGGAAACCACGGAAATCCATTTCAAGGTCGGCCGACGGTGGGGCTCGAACCCACGCGTCTACCGAGTCAGCAGAGAGCTTGGCTCCATGACCCAACACTGCGCTTTAGCCAGCGTAGCCACTACTGTCGGTATATAAATTAATACAAATAACATATATTCACTGCTGTATCATTCTGCCCTATAAAGGGTTAAACAAATATAATTGTTTTTCACGACGTAATGCCCAACTAAGGACCTCAATTGATTCCTATTTCACAGATGAATTTAAATTAGCTTTCTTCTCTTCCCAAAATCTCTTCATTTACGGTATTTCATTCTTTCTGCTGCCCATTCAGTGGTGGCTCTCATTCGTGGCTTTGCAGCAAAATTATGTTTATTGGCTTTCACGGCCAGTGAATTAAAGCTCAGCAAACTTTCTAGGTTTATGCCGTGTCTTGTGTGGGGTTTCGCCTAGAACACCAAGCTGGCTCATCAGCGGACTCTTGGTATCCCCGCACGGGCCCCCACAGGAGTAGCGAACTGTGCACTACCTCCCTTCTTAAGAAGCGCACGTGCGCCTCTTAACTGCGAGAGCTAAACGCTCAAGCAGCCTTTCATCTCCCTATAAAAATAATAAATAATGTTATTGGTTTTACGTCCCTTTTAACTACACTGGCTTTTAGAGACGCCGGGGTGCCGGAATTTTGCCCCGAAGGGGATCTTTAACGTGCCAGTAAATCTACGGACACGGCTCCCTCGCATTTGAGCACCCTCAAATGCCAGCTGACTGCGCCAGGATACGAACCTGCAACCTTGGGCCCAGCAAGCGAGAACGTTACCCCTGAGCCACGCAGCCAGCACATCTCCCTATAAGCTTGCCACGGTGAGTGAGTGGTCAACGTATCGGTCTACTAACCCCCAAGGTTGCAGGTTCGCTCCTGGCCGTGGTAAGTGATTTTTGAAAGGCGGCAAAAATTACGACACCATGTCATACGATGTTGACATGTCAAACAACCCATTTGAATTCAGTAGGCCGTGTTCATAATGGCAAAATTAATCTCGGGAATTTGCGTCAACACAAAGTTCCTCATTTCTCTATTAGAAATCGCTATAGTGTTCAAGGAGCTTAGATACCTAACTCCCTTGACTTTCATAGTGCTTCAAGGAACAACGAAATTCCACATGCAAGCTACCCTTTGGGTGTCAAATAACAAAGCGTGCACGCGGCATCCGAGGCCATGCGATATTCTTCTTCTTCTTTGTTCGATTTTGGCCTACTTTGGACCACGGGAAACAATTGACTTGCTGATTGGTCCTTTTTTCTGCTCCCAGAAACTCTTCATCCTTTCACTGTGGATTCTCTTCCTTTCTTCCGACCAGATGTTCTTGACTCTTCTCCTTTGCTTTTCCTGGAACCCCTTGAATGCATTAATCGTACCTCGAAACACCTCTCTATTCCAGATCTCATTTGGACTGACCCCAACTTCCTCCATATCCTTTCTTATTTCATCTACCCATTTTGTAGTCGCTTTTATCATGGTGATGTAATTAAAGATCTTCTTCGTTAGTCGACTTTTGCTCATTCTCGTAAGGTGTCCATAGAACTTCAATCTTCTCTTCCGTATGGTATCTGTGATTTTTTCTGCTTGTCCCCATACGATATTATTATATTACCGTACCTCCCTATAAAGGCTTCCAAAAAGATGGTATATTGGTCCAGGCGGGGAGCACCAAGAGGCCGCTGATGAACCAGCTTGGTGTTCCTAGGAGAAACCCCACTCAATAAACGGCATAAACATAGAAAAAATGCTGAGTTTTAAAATGATGTTTGTTCACCAACGATCTGAATCTAGCCCTAACCCATACAATTTCGCCTGTTACCTTCATTTTCAACTTCTTTTACCGGTACCCAGTTATCCTTGGCATTTATTGAGGAGGCATGATCAAGTATCCTAATGGCGAATTCTCATCACCATCGGCTTGGGTCTTCTTACGATAATTCCTCACCCGCCGCCTGCCTTACATCTCGACTGCTCTTGTTATTGCTTCTTAAGTTTATCTGAGAGTTTGTTTTTCCGATTTGTACGACTCAAAGCTTCACACAAACCAGGTAATTGACTGCTCTCTCACTCGTAGTAACAGCGCATCGGCTCTCATCTTATTAGACTACAAGTTTCGTTCAACAACAAGTTATCTCGACAGTTTGCATTTGACGTCATGACGAGACAAAACAAAAACAGAACTTCACATAACCATAAACAAACAGAAAAAACAGATTTAAAAAACAACCCCAATGAACAAAATAAAACCAAATATAAAAATAATAAACAATTAAATTTATCATTTCTAGAGGGAAGGGGGCAAATGCCAAAGAGTTAATGAAAATGAAAAATCCACAGCCTGCTTCCAGTCGACCGACCGGGTCAGGGAATGGAATGAATGAAGCCCCCATCTAGCGGCGAGGATATGAACTGTGCTGGCTGCCAAAGCCTGTCGCACTCCTCTGAGGCAATGATTAAATGAATGACAGATTAAATGAAATGATAGTGGAGAGTGTTGCTGGAATGAAATTGTGACAGGGAAAACCGGAGTACCCGGAGAAAAATCTGTCTGCCTTCGTTTTGTCCAGCACAGATCTCACAAGGAGTGACCGGGATTTGAACCATGGACCCAGCGGTGAGAGGACGGCGTGCTACCGCCTAAGCCACGGAGGCTCCGCCGAAGAGTTAATTAATAAATCGATAAATTGAGAATTGGTTTAAAAAAAGACAAACTAAACATCAATTGCATGACCTTCGCAAACGATCTCACACTCGTAGCATCCAGTATGGAGGAAGCTAAACACCAACTTTCTTCCCTTAGTCAAATAGCAGCTAAAGTAGGTTTGACCCAACTCAATCCCACACGGGGATTCAGTAATAAAGAAGAATAACTCTTACAAATACCTCGGAGAATGGATAACCCCGAATGTTAGTGCGGATCGAGCCATGAAAGCCAGGTATACCAAACTGGAGAGAGCTTACCATCACTGTAAGAACATTTACAAATCAAAATCCCTTTCCCTTCGCCTCAAACGTAGACACTACGAAACTGTTGTAAGACCTTCGGTACTTGATGACTCAGAATGCTTGAATATGGTCAAAAAGGGACAACTCAGGAAATTGGAACTGAAAGAACGAAAGATCTTGAGAAAAATCATGGATCCCAGTTCAGAAAGAGGGAATATGATGGATAAGGAGACCGACAATAGAACTGTACAAACAGACAGAGACGATTAAAATCACCATCAGAAAAAGAAGGGCAACATCTTATGGACACATGCATAGAATGAACGAAGAAAGACTGACCAAGAAGATTTTTAGCCTATTTTCATTTATAAAAATAAAAATAAAAAATAGGCTTATGAGATCACCTTTTGTCCGTGTGATTTGTGTGTGTGCCCCCCTAATAACTTCTAAACGGCTTGAGCGATTTCAATGAAACTCGGTAAGGTCATAGCACTATTTCGGCATACTCCGACGCTCTTCAAATTTTATTACGTATCACCAATCGAACATGGTGGCTGTGCGAAATATTTCACAGCATTCAATATCTCCGAAACTATCTCCGATATCACCCTGAAATTTTGTACGGTAATAAACGGCACTACTAGAAGTTCACCAATGAGACATTCAGAACCTGGTAACTACAAAACCAACATGGCGGCCAAGCGAATTTGAGACTTTTAAATAGACTTTTCTTACGATTTAATCATCCAAACGCAATAAAACTTGGTACAGCAAATGTTCATGAACATTGAAATGCACTGGCATCTAATTTAGTTCAATTGTTTGCATAACCTCAAAATGGCGGCTGTGCGAAATGTATCACTGGCATTCTATATCTCCGAAACTATTACTGATATCAACCTGAAATTTTGTACGGTGATAAAGGGCACTGCTACACGTTTATTTATGTAGCTTTCAAAAACCTCTCAAGTACAAGACGAACATGGCGGCCAAGCGAATTTGAAACATTTTAATAGACTTTTCTCGTGATTTAACTCTCTGAGCGCAGTGAAATGTGGTACAGTAAATTATTATATATATTGTAATGCACTGGCATCTAATTTAATTAAATTGTTTACATAACCTCAAGATGGCGGCTGTGCGAAATTTTAAAAATAAGTTTTCTTTTCCTGTGTCGTAATCATGCGATCGAAGTGAAAGTTTGATATGAAGCTACGCAATAATTTTCCTCTAATGGTACATAACTCTATGGTCTATACATATAAAAATCCAAAATGGCGACCATCTGAAATATTTAGACGGTTATCAATATCTTCGATCTTTAATAGCAATCAAACTGATTTTTTATGTTCATAGAGGCTATAAACATAAGTTCTCCTATAGGGATTTCAGTAACCTGGTGTGCACAAATCCAACATGGCGGCGACGCGAAGTATAAATACTTATATGGATGTTTCTCGCGATTTAACCATCCGAGTGCAGTGAAACATTGTACGTTAAATGCTTATACAAATGGTAATCCACTGGAATCTAATTTATTTCAATTGTTTTCATAACCAATAGGTGGCATCTGTGCGAAATTTTAAAATCTCGTTTTTACTTCTTGTGTCCAAATCATGCGATTGGAGTTTGAATACCACACGTACACAATAATCTTCATGTAATAGTACATAAATTAAAATCCAACATGGCGACCATCTGAAATATTTAGACAGTTCTCAATATCTACGAATTTATTACAACAATCAAACTGAAATTTTGTATGTTGATAGAGGCAATTAACTTGATTAGGATATATGAAAATAGGCTGCATAGTTCTTCACGGAACTACTTGTTAATATTGTTATGAATAGTACACTAAAAACCACTTGGGTAAAGGAAACCGTGGAAGACCTCAAGAAACTAAACACCTCTACAGAAGTCATGAGAATATACAGCCAAAAAAATCAAAAATAAAAAAATCAGCAAACACACAAGAGAAAAAGAACAACAGGAAAGAAATGGATAGGAGAGAGAAAGAGGAAACACAATGAATATATGAGAGGTTTTTGGGAAGAAACAAGAAAGATACAGAAAAAAGCATGGACATTGATTGGTTTTAGCGTTCTATCATATCCTTCCTTATACTCTGTATTCTTACTCTTGTAAACATGATTAGTTTCTCTGGTATTATCCATCCTCATTAAGTGACCAAAGAACCAAATTCTCCTCTTCCTGATTGTAACATGCATTTTTTCTGATTCTTCATTCTTCCGGTATCTGAATTCTCCGTATTCAGTTTTGAAAGGTCCACATATTATTCTTAGAATTTTCCTTTCCTTCTTCTCTATTTCTTCTATTTCTCCTGTTTTCACGGAGAACATACACTCTGCAGCATAGAGGCATTCAGACTGTATTGTAGTGTCTGATTTTAGTTCTAATGCAAAGATTCTTCTTTTTGTAGGTATCCTTAGTCATGTTCCAGTTTGCTGGCTCTTGCTTTATTTGCATCCTTGTCAAGTCCATTAATTTGAATTATTTCTCCCAAGTATTTATTATTATTTATTTATTTATTTATTTACTTATTTTACACGTTACAGGCCTATTACACCACGCGAAGCAATCATGACTTTTTGTTCTTCCTGTCTTTCCAGTACTCTTTCATTCGTGCACTAAAGGCCCTCTTCCATTCTTCGGTCCACTTTGGTCTTTGGGCTGTAGGTGCTGCTCTCTCTGACATCACTTCCCACTTGTATACCTTCTGTCGAAAGACGCTTTTGTCTATGACGTCTTCTGGGTCGACCTGTGCTTTTACCAGATCAATTTTGACTTGCATCATCCAGGGTGTAGTAATCTTGAGCCGCTGTTTAAATCTAAACCTTTTGTTGGCGAGTCTGGTTTGTGGGAGTCTGCTGATGTGGCTATAAAATTTTAGTCGCCTATTTCTGATGTCTGCTGAGAGGTTGGACAATTTCTCTGAAGTGTCTCTGGAGTGAAGCCTGTATCCTTCATCTGTGTGCTTTGGTCCAATTATTTCAAGTATTTATTATTATTATTATTATTATTATTATTAAATGTGGCTTTTCACCGATGTCTCTGCTAAGTAATGACGTTCAGGGCAGAGGCAGTGAAAGGTTCTTCTCATAGGGATAGTACTGCTGTTCAGACTCAGTGCGGAAAGCAATGGCAAACTACCTCACCCCTCATCTTGCCTAGTACGCCTCACTATAGCGATGCCATGGGTTTTTGTGGGTATCTACCCACATAACCTAACGGCGGTACTTTTTGAGGATCCAACCAGCCTCGGGCTGACTACCACAGCACACCGGCCTCTCACCGCTGGTTCCGTGTTTCAAATCCCGGTCACTCCATGTGAGATCTGTGCTTGGCAAAACGGAGCACGTCAGATTATTCTCCGTGTACTCCGGTTTTCCCTGTCAAAATTTCATTCCAACATTACTCTCCACTATCATTTCATTTCATCTGTCATTCATTTAATCATTGCCACAGGGGAGTGCGACAGGCTTTGGCAGCCGGCACAATTCATATCCTCGCTGCTAGATGGGGGCTTCATTTATTCTATTCCCTGACCCGGTCGGAGACTGGAAGCAGGCTGTGGATATTCATTTTTCCCCTTTAAGAAGAGCGCTAAAAACACAAAAGTCTAGCTTTTGGTGGTGACTCTTTTCCTATTTTTAGCCTATTTTCAATTTTGAAAAAATAGGCTTATGAGATCACCTTTTGTCCGTGTGTGTGTGCGTGTGTGTGTGTGTCCCCCTAATAAAAGCTAAACGGCTGGAGCGATTTCAATGAAACTCGGAAAGTTCATAGCACTATTCCCGGCGACCTCGACCGTGCCCTTCAAATTTTGTTAGAACTCACCAATCCAACATGGCGGCTGTGCGAAATATTTCACCAGCATTCAATATCTCCGAAACTATTGCCGATATTACCGTGACATTTTCTATGGTGATAGAGGGAACTACTATAAGTTCACTTATGTGACTTTTGAAAACCTGGTAACTACAAAACCAACATGGCGGCCAAGCGAATTTGCGACTTTTAAATAGACGTTTCTCGCGATTTGACCAACCAAACGCAATGAAACTTGGTACAGTATATGTTTATATACATTGTAATGCACCGACATCTAACTTCGTTCAATTGTTTACATAATCACAAGATGGCGGATGTGCGAAATATTTCACCGGCATTCTATATCTCTGAAACTATTAGCGGTAAAACCCTGAGATTTTGTACGGAGATAAAACGCACTACTGGAAGTCCATCTATAAGACTTTCAAAAACCGGTTAACTACAAAACGAACATGGCGGCCAAGAGAATTTGAAAATTTTAAATAGACCTTTCTCGCGATTTAATGTTCCAAGCGCACTGAAACCTGGCACAGGAAATATTTATACACATTGTAATCCACTGGTATCTAATTTAGTTCAATTGTTTACATAACCTCAAGATGGCGGCAGTGCGAATTTTAAAATTAAGATTTTATTTCTTGTGGTGTAGTCATGCGATCGAAGTGAAAGTTTGAATAATGAACCTACGCAATAATTTTCCTTTAATGGTACAAGACTCTATGGCCTATACATTTAACAATCCAACATGGCGACCATCCGAAATATTTAGACGATACTGAATATCTACGAATCTATTTTAGTAATCAAACTGCATTTTTTTATGTTCATAGGGGCGATGAACTTAAGTTCACCTATAGGACTTTAAATAACCTGGTGATCACAAATCCAACATGGCGGTGACGCGAATTATAAATATTCACATGGACGTTTCTCGCAATTTAACCATCCGCGTGCAGTGAAACTTGGTATAGTAAATCCTTATACGAATGTTAATCCACTGGCATCTAATTTATTTCAATTGTTTCCATAACCTCAAGATGGCAGCTGTGAAAAATTTTAAAATCTCCTTGTTTTTTCTTGTGTCCTAATTATGCGATTGAAGTTTGAATACTACACGTTCACAATAATCTGCATGTAACAGTACATAACTCTAGGACCTACATATATAAAATCCAACATGGCGACCATCCGAAATATTTAGTCGGTTCTCAATATCTACGAATATATTACAGCAATCAAACTGAAATTGTGTATGTAGATAGTGGCAATTAACATAAGTAGGATATATGAAAATAGGCTGTATAGTTCTTCACGGAACTACTTGTTATCTTCCCAAAAACCTTTCATCCGTTCACTGTGTGCCTTCTTCTCTTCATCTGTCCATCTACGCCTATTTTTAGCCTACTTTTCGCATTTTGTAAAAATGAGGAAAAAGTAGACTTATGAGATCCATCCGGGAAAATGTGTGTGTGTGTCTGCCTGTCTGTCCTTCTGTCTATCTGACTGTGTGTGTCCCCCCCTATCAACTCCTAAACGGCTGTAGCAATCGAACCCAAATTTTGTATGAGTAGAGATCTCTATCTGAATATGTCAATGCCGTATTCGAAAATGATGTCAGGGCTACCAACTGCTGAAAATTCGCAATTGAAATTTCAGCTCCATGTTGTATATCTTGGAAGGTATGCATGGGAGCTATACCAAAATTCTCACACATTTAGATAATAATAATTCAGTTTAATTTGCAGGAGGCCATACATGACAGTGTTGCCAAAATGATTATAAGCCTGCTGATAGGTCCAATTTTAAATGCATATAACATCTACACTATCAATTAGATTTCAACCAAATGTCGTATGTACTATGTGTAGATAGACAGATATGACTGAACGTAATCTTAAGAGCCACCAGTGCTGCCAACTGTTAATAAATGCACTCTCTATTGTTTTTATCCAAATACCAATATGTCGGAAAGTTTGCAAGCCGACAGCTTTAAACTATGCACACGTATAGTACCTCACATTCTAGATTAATTTGGAGTAACTAATTGACCTCAGTACTACCAACATGATTCTAAGCCTGCTGATAGGACCAATTGTAAATACATGTAACTTCTATACTATCAATTGGATTTCAACCAAATTTCGTATGTGCTATGTGTACTATAACAGATATGACTATGCGTATTCTTAAGAGCAACCAGGGCTGACAACTGTTAATAAATGCTGTCTCTATTTTTGCCATGTTATTAATATATCAGAACGTATTCAAGCCAACAGCTCTAAACTTTGCACACGTATAGTACATTACATTCTAGATTAATTTGGAGTAACTAATATACGTCAGTGCTTCCAACATGATTCTAAGCCTGCTGATTGGTCCAATTTTAAAATACATGTAACTTCTATACAAATAAATGGATTTCATCCAAAATTGGCACAACAATAGGTCACAATAGTTCAGATTATTACTGACCAACACATGCATGTCATTGTTACCAACATGATTTCACGCGCGCTGATAGATCCTATGTCTAAACTACATGTAACGTCCAGGCTATCCATTGCACTTCAACCAAATTTTGTATTCTCTCCCTTAAGAGATGGAAGTAAGAATAGATTCAGTCAACAGGGTTGCCTACTATAGTGCTCTATTAGGCTACATTATGCCAGGTATATTTCGAACTTATTAGAAATTTCAATATTATTAACTTAATTTCGTCATTATCCTAGATAGGTCTATATAAATTAATCATTGGCAGAAATCTTTTAAGTTTTAAGAAAAGTAGGCTCTTTAGTTCATCACGGAACTTTTTGTTTGTCTACAAATGCTGTGATCGTGAATGTTTACTATGGTTATATGTAATGGTTGTAAATCTTCTATGGTTTCTTTGTACCAAGAAGTACCTAATTTCGACGTAGAAATTATGTTGAATATACTTTTAGGCAGTCTGGTGTCGTTCATTCTGGCGATATGTGTAAAGGACTTCACTCTGCGTTTTCTGACGAGTGTGATAGATTCAGTATTTCTGTATAATTCTTCTGTGTTTTTTTTTGCCAGAAATTCTCTCTGAAAACGGCCCCGTAATTTTTTCTCAGAATGTTCCTTTCTTGTTATTCAATGTCTTTAATTTTGGCCATTTCCTTGCTGTTTGTGTTTTCTGACTACAGTTTTATTATTAGACTACTATTATTATTATTATAGCTTGCCACGTTGGGTGAGTGGTTATCGTGTCGGTCTACTAACCCCAATCTAGCAGGTTCGCTCCTGGCCGTGGTAACTGATTTTTGAAAGGCGACAAAAATCACTACATTCATGTCATACGTTTTTGGCATGTTAAATAACCCATTTGAATTCAGTAGGCCGTGTTCATAATTTTATAAAATAATAATAATAACCCCTGGCACTACAGCCCATGAAGGGCCTAGACCTACCAAGCGACCGCTGCCCAGCCAATTGGCCTGCAGATATTGGGGTGACACGTGATCAGTGCATCGGGTCCCCTCGGCTGTTAATCTTGGTTTTCGTGATCGGGTCGCTGACTCACCGTCAGACAGCTACTCAATTGTCCTCACGAGGCTGAGTGCACCCTGTTCCAGCCCTCACGTCAGTTTCTAAAATCCCTGACGGAGCCGGGAATCGAATCCGGGGCCTCCGGGTGAGAGGCAGGCGCGCTACCCCAACACCAAAGGGACGGCCGTGTTTATAAAGGCAAAATTAATGTCGGGATTTTCCGCCAACACAAAAGTTCCTCCTTTATCTACTAGAAAGCGCTACAGTGTCAAGAAGGTTAGAAGAAACGACTAAATTCGACATGCAAGCTGCCCTCTGGGCGTCAAATAACAAAGCTTGAACCGGGCACCCGAGGCCATACGATATTATTATTATTTTTATTATTATTATTATTAAATGATCGATCTAACCGACAGTGCTGGCTAACGCGCAGCATTAGGTCATGGGGCCAAGCTCTCTGCTGACTCGGTAGACGCGTGGGTTCGAGCCCCACCGTCGGCCGTCCTTGAAATGGTTTTCCGTGGTTTCCCATTTTCAACACCAGGCAAATGCTGGGATGGTACCTTCTGACAGGCCACGGCCACTTCCTTCCACATCCTTGCCCAGTTTCATTCACCATCATTCATTTCATCTCTCATTAACTCCTCTCATGAGGTTGGTGTAAGGAAGGGCATCCGGCCGTAAAAACCATCGCCACAAAGACTTCCATCGCATCTCATCCCCGACCCCGTTGGAAAACGGGAAAAATAAGGGGTAGACATACATTAAATGATCGATCTAACTCTAATGTTAAAAAGTCGATCCACCATTCTCAGACACGTTATACTGTTTTTCCTGTTTTTGCTATAGCAAACTGAAAATACATGAATATGCTTTGTATCGGCATCCCTCTATTTTATTATTCCATGGAATTACTTTTCTCCTTGACATGGAAAGCGTTTCAGATCCCCGAGCGTGGTGTGAGTGTTACGTATGGCATAGGCCGTTCCATGCCGTGCCCCCATTGGTTGACTGCCGTGCGCTATCTACGTGCTAGAGATGGAGGCGGGCGGAACCCATTCCCCAAACATGATAAGACGACAAAGTAGCAAGTGATGAAACCTTTGACGTCGATAAGTCTAACGCATCTCCAGACATGTTCTTCAGATAATATCGTCCACTATCACACATGACAAGTACCGCCATTCTTTCTTTACAGTTATAGAATTACCAAGCAATGCATAGAACTCTGTTACATACTGTGCATAGCTGATTTGTGAAAACTACTTATACCTTTATTTCAAACGGCTTCGGTGGCGTAGTTGGTAGAATGCTGAGTTTCTATGCCCAAGATCGCGGGTTCAAACCCGGCCGAAGTCGTTGGATTTGTTAAGAGCGTTAAAATCCCTCAGTATGCCTTCCTTCGGAGGGGAAGTAAAGCCGGCGGTCGCACGTCATAGATTAATGGCATAAAAAGAACCTTCCACTAACTACACTCGTGGAAGCTAAAATTTGTAGGTTAGTTAGATAACGCTCTATTAGTTCCAACGTTCGCCGCCAGGTGATGAATGCGATGGCATTTAGTAGCCACGTCCGCAGCTAGGAGTCGTGGATGGTAGCATTTGTTAGCAAAAGTAGGAACCACTTGAAAAAATGAATCGTCTACTTTATCACAGATAACACACACTAATACAGCCATCACAATTAACACCTGTTATCAGACAGATTCTACACACACCCAAAGTACACGGGGCTACATGACTGCGTTGTCCTAGCCCCTAAACTGAGGAACCAACCAACCTTTATTTCTATTTAGAAATTGAGTATTTATTGTGTACTAGCAGTAGTGCCCGGCTTCGCCCGGTGGATTTATTTGTTTTATGGATGATAATGAATACTACTACAGAACTGGCACATGATACTTAAACTAACAGGGGGAAAAAATATAACGTTTTGTCGTGGTGGTGTGGGTGATACGTAGTACAGTATAATGGACGTAACGTTCTGTTCTTTTTCCCGTAATGATTACGATAATAATGAACAGGGAAACGGCTATTTACTAACTACAGTATTGACACCTGCAATTAACAAACGGATTGAAAAATATGATTAGGATGACGAGTAAGTTAAATAAAAGACACTGCCTAGGGCCTATATCTCATTGGCTGTTAGAAAAGTAGAGACCAATAGTGTCGTCTTTTGTCGCGTAGTGACGTAGGAAGATAATCAGAGCACTTTGGAAAACTACGGCTGTCCAGAGCTCCTGAGGTAACAATAGTGTTTTCGTCACAAAGCGCTCAAGGATAAGGATTGGAATAAATGTAAGTACATTTGAAAGCACCAACGCTTATTGCAGCTGATAACTGCACCAACACCATCGCACTTATACAGACGCATAATAATTTCAGGATGATAACTGTTTTAAGGGGTTTAAGAAATCGTTTTGCACAAATTACTCCCCGCGAAAGCAATTTATAAGCAGCGCAAGATGTAACTACCGTATTTTCGCAATTCTGCACCACAACACTGGTAGGGGCGGCGTGATGCAGCCGGCATTGCCAGCCAACAATTGACTTATTAAAACATTCTCACAGTTACACAACTACGGACATGAATGGTTCTAAGGCCTTAAAACGTGATTTTCAAGTTCCTTTTGTCTGTTATTCTAAATGTAGGGAACGGAGAAGGTTCTCCAAAATATGAAGTGGACAGTGTTATAAGCAGGGTTTCAAAGGGTAAGCAGGCCTGTGTAAAATTCGGTGCAATTAGGTGTAACGGTGCAGATTTGTTCTAAAGGGCCTAGATGCAAAGAATAGAGTGGTCTGTCTAGAATTTCATGTAGACAGTGTTACTCGTCGGGTTCCAAAGGGTGAGTATGTAAAATTTGGTTCAGATCGGTGAAACGGTGTGGATTTGTGCCCAAGGGCCTAAATGCAGGGAATGGAGTGGTCTGTCGCAAATTTCATGTAGACAGTGTTACTCATCGGGATCCAAAGGGTAAGGATATAAAATTTGGTTCAGATCGGTGAAACGGTGTTTGTGCCAAAGGGCCTAAATGCAGGGAATGGAGTGGTCTATCCGAAATTTTAAAGAGGACAGTGTTACTCGTTGGGTTCCAGAAAGTAAGTATACAAATTTTGGTTCAGATCGGTGAATCGATGTACACTTGTGCCAAACGGCCTAAATTCAAGGAATGGAGTGATCTGTCCCAAAGTTCATGTAGACAGTGTTACTCGTCGGGATTCAAAGGGTAAGGATATAAAATTTGGTTCAGATCGGTGAAACGGTGTTTGTGCCAATGGGCCTAAATGCAGGGAATGGAGTGGTCTATCCGAAATTTTAAAGTGGACAGTGTTACTCGTTGGGTTCCAGAGAGTAAGTATACAAATTTTGGTTCAGATCGGTGAATAGATGTAGATTTCTGCCAAACGGCCTAAATGCAGGAAATGGAGTGGTCTGTCCGAAACTTCAAGTGGACAGTGTTACTCGTCAGGTTACAAAGGGTGAGTATGTAAAATTTGGTTCAGATCGGTGAAACGGTGTAGATTTGTGCCATCGGCCTAAATGCAAGGAATGGAGTGGTCTATCCGAAATTTTAAAGTGGACAGTGTTACTCGTTGGGTTCCAAAGAGTAAGTATACAAATCTTGGTTCTGATCGGTGAAAACTATGTAGATTGTGCCAAGGGCCTAAATACTGTACAGGGAATGGAGTGGTATGTCCGAAATTTCAAGTAGACAGTGTTACTCGTTGGGTTCCAAAGGGTAAGTTTGGTTCAAATGGGTGAATCGAAGGAGATTTGTGCCAAAGGGCCTCATTGCAGGGAATGGAGTCCGAAATTTCAGGTGGACAGTGTTACTCGCAGGGTTCCAAAGGGTAAATAATCAAATTTTGGTTCAGATCGGTGAAACGGTGTAGATATTTTCCAAAGGGCCTAAATGCAGGGAATGGAATAGTTTGACCGAAATTTCAAGTGGAAACGATTATTCGTCGGGTTCCAAAGGGTAAGTATACACATTTTGGTTCAGATCGGTGAAACGGTGTAGATTTGTGCCAAAGGGCCTAAATGCAGGGAATGCAGTGGTTTGTCCGAAATTTCAAGTGAACACGGTTACTCGTCGGGTTCCAAAGGGTAAGTATACAAATTTTGGTTCAGATCGGTGAAACGGTGTAGATTTGTGCCAAAGGGCCTAAATGCTGGGAATGGAGTAGTTTGACCGAAATTTCTAGTGGACACGGTTACTCGTCGGGTTCCAAAGGATAAGTATACAAATTTTCAAATAATGTGATGGAGATCCGATGTTGAGTTAAAATGGTATTGGATTTAGGTATTGTACACTCGGGTGGCCACCATTTTGTTTTCGTTAAGATGGCGGCGATACAAAACATGCCATTAAGGTGTCCTCTACTATAGAGCATTCAGCGTTGAGGAAAGACTATGGGTCTTACGGGCTTTTACTTTTAACGGAAACACCACCTACACTGGTTTTCTTACCTCTCATTTTGTCATGAAGGAACTCTGAAGATATAATATATTTTTCGCCATAATAGCTTCCTACAATTATCTGCCATTTGATTACCTTTGATATTGCATACAAGTATCGTTTATATCACGTCTTACCAATACTATTCCAGGCAACCTACTTCCAGAATCCTAATCTCAATTACAAACAAATATACCCTCTAATACAGTCAAGCACAAGTTATCAGACAAATTCCTCACACAACCAAGTAGGCGGGCCTACTTGTCGCATAGGCGCTAAATAAATCAACGAAGCTGCTTCTATCTAGTTTCGTCGTTTAGGAGGTGATACAGGGTGTGAACTTGCATACAAACTGGTAGAGGGCACCTTAATGTCATGATTTATATCGCCGCCTTCTTAACGAAATAAATTGTGTCCATCTGAATGTTCAACCAATAAATCAAATACGAGTAAACTCAACATCGGATCTCTTATCAAATTTTTGGAAAAACAAACTTTCTATTTGGAACTATCCGAGATCCTAAACACAAGGCCATCAGATCAATAATTTCAAGATGGGGGCCGTGCAAAACATTTGATCATTATATTCCATAACCTGTGAATCAGTAAGGCGATGCTGCGGGGTGCGGGGTGAAAGCTTTGTTATTTGAGGCCAGAGGGCAGGCAGCCTGCATGTCAAATGTTGTTGTTCCGCTATGCAAGTCAAGGAGGTTAGATATCTATGCTCCTTGACACTATAGCGCATTCTAGTAGAGAAAGGAGGAACTTTGTGTTGACGTAAAATCCCGAGATTAATTTTGCCATAATGAACACGGCCCACTGAATTCAAATGGGTTCTTTAACATTCCAACAACGTATGACATGCGTGTCGTGATTTTTGTCGCCTTTCAAAAATCACTTACCATGGCAATGAGCGAATGTGCAAGCTTGGGGTTGGTAGACCGACACGATAACCACTCACCCACCGTGGCAAGATGCTAGTAGATGAGATGATGATGATGATAATTATTGTTGTTTTAAGGGGCCAAACATCTAGGTTATCGGCCCCTAATGGTTTGGGTGATCGGGAAGATAATAATGAAATGTAAACTATAACTAAAACTAACTAGGCCCTACTAACTTATATACTAGAAGAAGAAACGGTAAAAGGAGAATAAGGCAAATCAAGGACAGGAGGAAAAGAATGCTCTCAACCCTCGAAGAATGCGGATTGAGGGACTTGGAAGGAAGGAGAGCCATGAAAGGCAGATAGGAAAGTGAAAGAGGAGAGGGTCCGCCCCAGAGGTAATGGATAAAACGGGGAACACCGGACACAGTTCAGGAATCCTTCGGGATCACCAACTCCCGAACTCACCAGCCGTGAGCCCCTGAGGGTGTAGCAATATCTAGGGTGCACAAGAAGTGGTGGGGCTACATACACCCTGCCTCCTTGAGGGCCTTGAGCAGAAGGCAGGAGATAACATGAAAAGAAAAAGAAGGCTGACCCCTCACAGAAGGAGGATATCAGAAAAGATGAGACAAGGGCCAATTAAGGCGGGAAAGGAAGAGACCCTAATACCGTCGGGGTCGGAAGAGAACAATAGTTGACCAAGTGAGGTCGACAAGAAAGAAGACGGAGAGGAGCCCGGCACAAGTAAGTGGAAGCAATGCCGGACTCAGCTGGGGCCCCGTGGTCGCCAAACCACGTCCCACAAGATGTGAGCCGCTGGGGGGTAGCAGATGAGATTTGACATAGATCTCGTAAACCTACTTCCAAAGTAGGTTAATAAATAAGCAAAAGAAAAAAAGGCAATGTTGTGTAACTTGTCCACGTTATTTGTGACGCCAACAAGGGACGCAGAGGGTTGAAAGCTGCTGTATAACTCTCATATTCAGTGGTTCGTGAGGGGAAGAAAAATTTATGGTTTCAAGTTAAACGCAATTGTAAGTGAAATGGTGTGGAAAATCACACGGGTAATAATAATGATGCTTGGTCTGGTCCGGGTTGGGGCTGTTCCTCCCCCTCCCGCCCACCCTTCCTGCACACTCTGGTTTGAGGGGGGAGGCTGTACCGTGCCTAGTCCTTGGCAGCCAGTCAAATCACTTGGCTAGGCCACACTACTGTCAGCCGGCCTTTCTATCTTAAGTACAACATGCTTTGCGTTGACATATCAACTTACATGTAAACCCTTTATAGGATAGTGGTCTATATATTAACCACCTACTATAAAAAGAGTTTGTAGAGTTTGTAGACAATTATAGTTGTAACTTTCAGCCTAATTACAACAAACTTTCTTGTAGATGTAATATTTCTGATAAGCAAATATTATATCTAAAACTCAGCAATTCTTCTAGGTTTGTGCCGTGTCTTGTGTGGGGTTTCGCCTAGACACCAAGCTGGCTCATCGGCGGGCTCTTGGTGTCCCTGCCCGGACCCCCACACGAGCCAATATACCATCTTTTTGGAAGCCTTCATGGGGAGGTTAAGGCTGCTTGAGCTTTTAGTTCTCGCAGTCAAGTGGTGCAGTTGCACCTAATATAAAGGGAGGTGGCGCGCAGTTCGTCACTCCTGTGGGGGTCCGGGCAGGGACACCAAGAGCCCGCCGATGAGCCAGTTTGGTGTCCTAGGCGAAACCCCACACAAGACACGGCACAAAACTAGAAGAATTGTTGAGTTTTAATTCACCGGCCGTGAAAGCCAATATACTATCTTTTAGGAAGCCTTCATAGGGAGGTAAGGCTGCTTGAGCTTTTAGTTCTCGCAGTCAAGTGGTGCAGTTGCACCTTATATAAAGGGAGGTGGCGCGCAGTTCGTCACTCCTGTGGGGGTCCGGGCAGGGATACCAAGAGGCCGCCGATGAGCCAGCTTGGTGTCCTAGGCGAAACCCCACACAAGACACGGCACAAACCTAGAATAATTGTTGAGTTTTAATTCACCGGCCGTGAAAGCCAATGTACCAAATATTATATCTGTCTATTTTTATGGTGCTGGATAAAATTTCAACCAGTAAATATAATCAAAAATTTTAAAAATAAAAATAAAATAAAATACAAATTAAAATCAAACACACCAAAAATTAAATTAAAACATAAAGGACACTAAAATTTAAAATAAAACACACTCAAAATTAAAATAAAACACACTAAAAATTAAATTTAAATTAAGATTATAAAATTAAAAAGTGAAATTTATAAAATTAAAAATAATAAACAAATAGATAATTTTAAAATGTATTTTAAAATAATAATATTGAATTTTTAAATCAAAATATAATTAGAGCTGAAATGAAAATGAAAATTATTCAAATTAAGGTAAAAAATAGAAAACAATGTAGTCTGCCCTATAAAGGGTTAAACCTTGAGAACTGGCGTGAAACAAGTAGTTCCGTGACGAACTAAAGAGCCTACTTTTCATCAAATTATAGAGACCATATATCAACAGTTGGCAGACCTGGTGACTCTAAATATATTTTTAGTTCCATCTCTTAAGGTACTCAATGCACATGCAAAAATTGCCTGAGGTCCAATAGATAGTATGCACGTTACGTGTATTTAAAAATTGAATTTATCAGCATGCGTAAATTCAGGTTGGCGACACTGCCATAACTAGGAAGCTCAAACTTCAATTGAAATCTTATGATCTATATATCTGCCAATTTTGAAAGAACTTCACTTATTAGTATGGAAGTTAGCCTACATGTGATTCAACATTAAATTTATCGGCACGCGCAGAATCATGTTGGCAGCACTGTCATATATCAGTTGCTGAAAATTAACCTACGTTTTCAGGTACTATATGTATGCAAATTTTAGAACTGTTGGCCTGCATACTTTATGACTTATTGAGATTAGGATAAAATGTATTGAACCCTTATTAATCTGCGATGAATAAGTATTCATGATTTATTATTATTATTACTGAGGCCCAGGCAGTACATGTGGAAATTGACAAAGGGGAAGCCAAGTTAGTGTGTTGCAATGATTACCACAGATGCAGGCTTGGTAGTTATTCTTGAAGACGACCGAGTAAGCCGAGTTCAAGGACAAATTGTGTAACAACGCGCACCAAAATTGGAGTCATTAGGGGATGGTCACGAGTGAGTTTCAACCGACCTAGGATTGAATCACCCAATCAGATGAGACCACGCCAAAACCACGCGATGGGTGGCGTACCCTCTAAAAAAAGGCGCGGGAACGCTTATCTAAAGAACCTCCGATCCGAAATAATTCCGCATAAGCACGCTGAGACGTTTGAATAAAATGATGAAGATTGATACTAGTCCCATGTTTGTGAGATGAAAACTCTAGATTATTTTTCTTAATTGTCCCCACTCCACCTCAGTCTGTCAGTTTCCAATAAATTGATCGAGGAGAAGCTGTTTCGAAGTCAACTGTTTTGAGCTCTGGTAAGCTAAGGTCACGCCAGTCTGCGTCACGATTTTCAGCTCTTAATGGGCAAGACTTTACTAACGTTCCAGTAGTGCTCATAGCGAGCAAGGTGCACGGAGAGCAGTGGAGATATCTAACGAGATAACGACTGCGAGACAGTCATGCTTAAGACTTGTTTTTCAAGCCAGTGACGATGTGTTAAAAGTGTATAATTTATGTAAATTTTGTATTGTATATTTTTCAAGTGATAATTGTGCGTGTGTAAGCGAATGCTAAGCTAGGGAAAGTCTTCGATCATTAATCGCATAGGACAATCGTGAGTGAAAGTAGTAACTCACAGCGATTATAGCTAGGCAATTATATTAACATTGAACATTTCCGTCCAAGAGACTACGCCAAGATGTCCGACGTTTGGTCAGGAGACGGATTGATGAGCATCGCTTCTTCGACGACGTCTACGATGGAGGGCTAATTTCCGGGAGGGAAATGAGCCAGGGCGGAGGTTATATGTTCTGCAAGCTGATACGGTGATGTACAAAAATTGATTTACTCAATATGTAGTTAGATAAGGCGGGGGAACTTTGTAAATAGTTCATTTATTTCTTTTTCTTGTTTAGATTTTTGTGTGCACCGACACTAGTGTTTTTAAATGTACGTTGGCGCGAGTCATATTTAATGTACACGGCCTGTGTATTTGATTTAATCCATGCGGATGCGAAACTCGTTACATTCGATAAGTGGTGCTTTATTAAAGTTCATATTTTTGATAGGAAAGGGAGGTAATTTATGTAAGATGTTTGCTGAACAGGTTATTACTCATACTAGGGTTGCCGAGCGCAACAAATTAAGATGTAATGGTAGAACACCTTAGTTCTAATTTTTTTGATTTTTTTGAGTCCTTTTCAGGTTGGTTAGTCACAGACTAGAACGGAAGCGCGAGCTGGTGGAAAAATATTAATGTCATTTTATTTCAGGTTTCTGTCAAACCCATGCGTGTGATTCTGTGTGTGTTCTTGTGTCAAGTGTGTGTTTTGATTCTTCGTGAAGAGTGGTAGATGGTGCTACCGCCCTCATACTGTTGTTGTTGTATTCTTGATGGAAAGGCAGGGCACTCCGAGGAGGCTACTGTACCTTGTCCAATGCTGATTCTTGGATTTTCTAGGGGAAATGCTGAGATATATTTTGTTCTGACACACACACGTATATATTATGCTTTGGGGCACGCTTCTTCGAGGCTCGATCCCGTGCCTTGGGAGGTCGAGGTTATTGACAGATGGGTTGACAGATGTGCAGATTTCCACTTAGCGCCCGTCTAGCCTCGGTGACTTATTTTGTTAGGCAGTCCTGTTGTCCGACTGACCCCTATTAAGCTATCATTAGCAAACCTGTTCTTTTGTGATGGTTATTTGGACCATAATTAATCGGGGAGTTCGCCACGTTTGTTACGAATTATTGCATGTCGTATGGATGGAATATTGTGTTAATAATGTAAATGTTGGCTTTGAGCCTAGTGATTTCTATGACTCAGGTCATGTTAGTCTGTGTGACACCCGTGTGGTGTAGTTGTATTTACTTGTAAAAATGACGGCGGTCATATGTGTATTTCTTTTGTTGGTCACGTGTTAACTTACTTGTTTTGATTTTTGAGAAGTCCTAATTTTAGGCAGTAATGTTTTGCTACGGCAGTTCTTGATTCCAATTTCATGCGGAAATTATTTGTTGTTTATTTTCGTATAGGAAGTGTCGGTTTAGTTTTAAGTTGTGTATGTTGTTCCCCGCGTCTGTCTAGCTCTAAGCAATGCAGATTCGTCTTCTGAAAGTTTATCCGGATGATGACGAATCATGCATTCAATTGTACTCTTCGTTAAGCATGTAGAACAGCACACACGTCACATTGTCATTGTAGATTGTGGGACATTTGGTCCGATTAATAATCTCTCCTGAGATTTGGCCTAGTTTGTGGCAAATTAAATCTATTCAGTGGGAGTCATTTTGGGAATTTTTGTTTGTTGATTTCATTTTGTAAATAGCTGATCTGTCATTAAATTCATTTGTTTTAACCCTGGCTTCACTTTTTCCTGCATGTTATTTTGTTATATGTTACCCTGCATGTTAATGAAGCGCTTTAACAACAACTTACGAAATGGACTGTTACACCCCCCGAAACTGAGTCTCATAAGCTTCTTTGTAAGGGTTCAGTATATTGTGCATTTTTCAACTAATGACAGCCCTGTTGACACTAAAAGAATACATGTTTATATCTGCTCCTGTGGGCAAATCACATACCAAATTTGGTTGAAATCCAATAGATAGTATGGAGGTTTCATGCATTTAACGATTGGACCTATCAGCAGGGATAGAACCATGTTGGCAACACTCTCATGTATGGACTCTTGTAAATTAGTCTGATGTAATATTATCTATATGTGTGTCAATTCTGGAACAATTCCCATGCATATCTTCCGAGATATGCAACAGAGACCTCAATTTTCAATTGTGATTTTTCAGCAATTGGTAGCACTGACGTCATTATTAAATACGGCCGTGAGATATTCAGCCATACGTCTTTACTCATACAAAATTTTCTTTCGATAGCTGCTGCCGTTTAGGAGTTGATAGGACACACACACACACACACACACACACACACACACACACACACACACACACACAGACAGACAGACATTTGCCCGGATCGATCTCATAAGTCTACTTTTTCCTCATTTTTACAAAATGTGAAAAGTAGTCTAGAAATAGAACACGAGTACTGGTGCCAGTCATTTTGACCCATAGTGTGTCACTCACTTTTTCTCGTAGTCGTACGGAATTTAAAGAATTTATTTTACGCCTGGTGTCTTCCTATGAACTATTCCCAATGACCGGCAAAAAAAAGTGGAACACTTTTTTTAATGTAATTTCTTAATTTATTCCACTAAAATGTATCGGTTTTCCAATATTTGCATTATTCATGTAAATTTAGATGGTTGGCAACAGAAAATACCGAATCATGTTTTACAACACGCTTTAACTCACAAATTTCGTTACATTTTGCAAATCTTACAATTTTCTATTTTTAGTAATGCTCTTTTGGGCTGGTGTTTATCAAACGTATTGCCAAACAAAACAGTATTAATGTTTGCACTGCACTGCAAGAGAACACAGGCCACTAAAAACGGGTGTTTCCACCTTTAGCGTCTATGACAGGTTGTAGACGCTCAGGCATACTGTTCACAACTCGTCGAATGGCATCTGCCGGGATGCGATCCCATTCCTCCAGCAGCGATGTTCTCAGTTGTGCCAAGGTGGTGTGGTCATGCTGTCTGACGTTCCTTCCAAGCGTATCCCATACATGTTCGATGGGGTTCAAGTCAGGACTACGAGCTGGCCAGTCCAGGGTTTGAATCTCCACTTCCTGCAGATATTGTACAACACAGTGAGCAGTATGAGGGCGGGCATTAACCTGCATCAGCATGAAATTCTGACCAATGAAAGGCGCAAAGGGCATCACATGGTTCATCAGGATCTCTTCGATGTACCTTTGGGAATTGAGCGTCCCGTGATCGATGCACACCAACTCAGTGCGGGCCATAACGTTGATGCCACCCCACACCATAACCGAGCCACCTCCAAATGGAGTCCTGGAGGAGAAAGCAACAGGGCTGTACCTCTCCCCGCGCCTTCTCCACACTCTTTCTCTTCCATCAGGAGATCCAAGGTTAAAGCGACTCTCGTCAGTGAAGAGAACAGAGGCACACTGCTCGTGGGTCCATCCCAGATGCTGCCTTGCGAAGCGAAGACGCGCCTCTCTGTGATGCCGTTCGAGTGCGGGTCCACGTGCAGGTCTCCTGGACGTAAGATAAGCTTCTTCAAACCTTTTTCTTACTGTTCGCTCACTCACTCTCACATTTCTGACATTTTCCAGTTGATTTCGTGCCTGAACTGCTGTGGTATGCCGATCACGCAGAACTTGAGGGTGAGAAATCTGTCATCCCTGGCACTTGTGCTTCTTCTACGGCCTGACCCTCGTCTCCTGTCGTATGTTCGGAGCTCTCTGTAACGTTGCGCTGCACGATGTATGCTACCGAGAGATGATCCAATGACCTCAGCAACATAACGGAAGCTGCGGCCATCCTCCACCAATGCAACTGCCTGTGCAGCTTCTTCACGGCTAAGAGGCATGTTTTAGTGTGAACTGCAAAACGGATAACTTGCTAAAATGTGTGACAATGGTTCACACGTTTTCAACAAATGCCAGTTGTTATCCCTAGAACAACAATAAGCGAGCGGCAACACTCATAAACCTTAAACGCTTCCAGTCCGCTTCCCGCCATAAAACCATTAAGATAGGCTCATCGAGGATTGGGGGTAATTGGTGGTAATAAACCACCCTAAGAAATGTCATATTATCAATTTCTATTCACGGATGTTTCAGATGTTTGTTCTAATGCATGAAAAGCTTTTAAAATGTGATTAAATCTTTTTCAAGGCTAGATTTATACTATTTTTATTACTTTTTTAACTGTTCCACTTTTTTTGCCGGTCAGTGTATAATGAGGTTTACTTATATTTCTCTGATTTAACATGCAGAAAAATGACAATTTTCGTGACAGTCTAATTGGCCTTGATAGTGGTGACAAAGCAATCATCTCATTTTCTTTTGAACAAAGGAGCTGATGACCTAGGTGTCCCTAGACCTTAAACAAGGATCAACAAGAACATGAGCAATGTCATTGTGCTGCACCAAAATAGGTGGATTTCCGCCCTTATTTCTTACAGTTTGTCCCGGCTAACGTAAGCCAAAAATTGTCACGCGATGACTGGCGCCATGGGTAAATCTGACCCGACCGTGAATAATATAGAAATAACTTGAGTGTTCAAAAGGTAATGAACATGTTTCTTTTGCAGGGTGAAGTTCAAGGCTGGGAAGGAAGGTACAGTAGGGGACAGAAAATAAGGGCTGACCAAAACGAAAATATAAAGCATTATTTATGTCTCTGGTCAAAAATACCCATGCGCCAGTCCTCACAGGTTAATAATAATAATAATAATAATAATAATAATAATAATAATAATAACAACACACAACATGGCCACCTCCAGATTGCCAAAGAAACTACTGTACTCGGTATCATAACACAGAGTAAATGCGGCACAGAATGGCTTAAAGAGGTACAGAGAAACCTACAAGTAATCAATATAGAAAATTTCGAAGACCGTACTGAGTGCCAGACGAATATCGCGAATGTTAAGTTTGAACCATTACGACAACCTGGGAAAAAGTGGACGAATGAGAGGAAGA
This sequence comes from Meconema thalassinum, assembly GCA_946902985.2. Taxonomy (NCBI): domain Eukaryota; kingdom Metazoa; phylum Arthropoda; class Insecta; order Orthoptera; family Tettigoniidae; genus Meconema; species Meconema thalassinum. Next base: position 202,557,940 of record OX336395.1, read on the forward strand.
GGGAGCATTCCGGGAGAATGAAGAGATTTTGGGAGGAGCGGAGGAGACACACCTCTAAATGACATCATGTTATCAAGTTTAATCGCTCTCCTGTAGGGAAATTTTCGCTTAAATAATAATTAATAATAATACTATATTTATTCGTTACGGCCAACTATGGACCAGGTATGAGAGTTTTTACAATATATTTGGTCTTCACTCTCTGCCAATATCTCTACATCCTCTCTCCCACTTCCTTCTTCTGTTCCTCCGAGTATGATCCTCCTTTCCTCACTGACAACTCTCCTGTCTCCTGGAAACCTGTAAACTCCTTAACCAGCCGTCTAAATCGCTCTCTGTCCATAATATCTTCTTCTTTCACCCCCATCCGATCAAAGTCCATTCTCACTTCCCAAAACCATTTCGGCTCTGTCTTCCTGTCTGAAGATTTCAAAAATCCTCTTCGTCAATCTGGCACTGTTCATCCTCACCAAGTGTCCATAAAACTGCATTCTCCTTTGTCTCATTAGGGCTACAACTCCTTCTGTCTTCAGGTATAGCTCTTTGTTAGGTTTGAGTCTTCTCTCTCCATCCTTGATATTTGGGACTAGGATTTTTCGGAGCATTTTCCTTCCGGATGTCTTCGAGGCCACCCTTCCCAAGCATGTCTAGTGTTTCTGCTGCATACAGACATTCAGGTCTGACAACAGTATCTAAGTGTCGGAATTAAGCCCCAAAGAATGGACGTTTTAATAATAATAATAATAATAATAATAATAATAATAACAATAGTCCAATAATAAAAATGAAACATTACTGCACTGTCATCCGGCCAGAAGCTTTATATGAAGTTAATGTCTCGCCATGAACAAGAAAGGGGTGATGGAGAAATTGGAAACCAAGGAAAGGAAGATTTTGAGAAAAATCTTAGGTACGGTTAAAGAGAATGGTGAGTTTAGAAGACGGCATAACCAGGATTTGTGTACACATGTGGAGAAAATTTCTGACGCGATGCGAAAATGACTGATTACTTTTTATTGGCACGTGACCTGAATGACGTCAACATGATTAACTTAACGGATTTTTGCTTTTTCTCGAAGCGAAAATCACAAAGGGAGCCTGGTTCAATGAGATACGAAGAGATCTCCTCGAGATGTGAAAATATCCAGGGGCGTGAGAGAAAACTCTTCCGACATCGGGGTTTCCAACCTAAGCCGACGCTGTAAACTGGAAACGCGTGGACAGACGAGAGTAAAGCACAACACCGTCTACGAATGAAGGAATACTGGGCTAATTTTAAAACTAAAAGGAAACAGTTGAAATGACGTGGTCCTTAGTTGGCTAAACGGAACCGAGAAGAGGAATAACAATTGTTATAAACAACCAAGTATCTCGACAGATCTATGAGCTAAGAAAATACTTCTGTTCTGTATCGAACCATTCGATGGACGCTGCGAATGTCTGTCACAGAAGCAGATGATTGAACTCCACTACTCTTAAGTCAGCTGACTGTTAGGTAGTCAGCCCGAAGGCTGGTTGGATCCTCAAAAAGTTCCGTCGTTAGGTTATGTGGGTAGATACCAACAAAAACCCAAGGCAGTGCAATATTGAGGCGTACTAGGTGAGAAGAGGAGTGAGGTAGTTTGCCATTGCTTTCCTCACTGAGTTACAACAGCAGTACTAACCCTATGAGTAGAACCTTTCACAACATCCACAGGCACTGACTGTGCCCTGAATGTCATTACTAAGCGCCACCCATACCTCAGTAGCTTCCATATAATCACAGCCATGAGTTTTTTTAGCGTATGGCTTTTAGTGCCGGGAGTGTCCGAGGACAGTTTTTTTGTAGCTGCTTCGAGACGGACACCCGATGGGTGAGCTACAAGTACCGTTGGGGAGGGAAGTTGGAATGTAAGGACGAGGGGTTGGAAGGTAGCGGCTGTGGCCTATAGTTAGGGACCAACCCCGGCATTTGCCTGGAAGGAAGATTGGAAACCACAGAAGACCATCTTCAAGGTTGCCGGCGGGGGGATTCGAACCTCCTCGCCTCCCGGATGTGAGCGACTGCCAGCAGTCATGCCGTAACGATCACGGCTAACTCACCCGGTACAGCCATGAGTGAGACTGAGACATCTGTGAAAAGTCACATTTTACTCTAGCCTGTGCCAACAGACAAATGCAAATGTACTGCATTCATCAAGAGATGGCAAACAGGCCACTTAAGTCAGTAAGAGACTCAATATCAGGTGCGCAGTGATTTGGATACATTGAATATCTGCACGGAAGACATCCCAATGAAGTCATTCAAACTCACGCATTGAACATTCGGCTGATTTCTGGGCAGATGTTTCCAAAATACAAGCCTTTATGTTGGCTATTCAGGACCAGGTTGTCTCCACGAGGAACGACCTGAAGTTCATTATCACGTATACGTCTGTGCAAGATGACCATTGCAGATACGGTTGTCCAACATCGGAGACTGATCAGCATATCATTTCAAGTTGTCGCCATTTCGCAGGGACAGAATAGACAGGAAGATACATGATTTTGTTGCCAAGATAGTACATCAAGAACTGACTATACGCCTTCAACTGCTGAGCCAAGAGAAAGAGCCGTACTATATATATGCCCCTGAAAGTGTACTGGAAAATGACAACTTTACCTGGTACTGGGATCGTACTGTATTGACAGACCAATCAGCCATGCACAACAGATATGATCTGGCTCTTGTTGACAAATGCTTGAGGTCACCAACTTCATAGATGTGGCAATCCCAAACAGTGGCAACATGCTAACAGAACATGTTGAAAAGCTGTCAAAGTATAAAGAGCTTTCAGAACTGATCATAAAGCAATGGCACAAGTCAGGACAGTTCCCAGCAACCGTCCTAAAGGAATCTCTGGTTGGTTAGTTCCTTAGTTTAGGGGCTGGGATAACGTGGTCATGTAGTCCCGTGTACTTTGGGTGTGTGTAGAATCTGTCTGATAACCGGTGTTAATTGTGATGACTGTATTAGTGTGTCTTATCTGCTTTTAATTCAATTAAGGACTGCAGACGATAATTTCAAGTATTTCCTATTTTCGCTACCAAATGATACCGTCCACCTAACCTAGCTGTGAAGTTGGCTACTATTAGATGTCATCGCAACCAGCGCCCAATGACGAACGTTGGAACTTAAGAGCATTAATCAAACCTCACCTACAAATTTTTGCTTCCACAAGTGTAGTTACTGGATGGTTCTATATCATGCCATAAATCTATGACATGGGCCCGCCGGCTTTACTTCCCCTCCGACGGAAGGCGTACTGAGGGACTTTTAACGCTCTTGAAAATCCGACGACTTCGGCCGGGTTTGAACCCACGACCTTGGGCATAGAAGGTCAGCATGCTACCAACTACGCCACTGAAACCAAAGGCTTTAACATTTATATTCCTACTGCTATTATATTACAGTTACTTATTAGCCAACACACGGCTCATATAGGTAATTGAATCAATCTATGGGCATCAGCATTGCACGGAAAAATATGCGATCTTTAATTACGGGGGCTACTCAATATTTTTAAACCACCTACGGTTTAACGCATAATCAACCCCAAGGGTCCAACCACTTCTGCTGGGGGATTGGAAGATACCAGGGAAGTGGGACACACCACACAACCTTCCCCAAATGGGCGGAACACGTCTCAGTCCCCATAACGGTAATTAATTCATGCAACCAGAGCGGGACTCACACCAGTCCTCTGTGCGAATACATCTGCTCCCCAATTCCAACGACGACATAGACATATTCTTGCAGCTGCAACTACGCTCATAATTGAATATTCCTGATCTATTCCTGATAAAATCACTGGATTCTACTATTACTCCAAACTTATTTCAGTGGTATCAATCAATAGTTTTCCTTTAAAGCCTTCCATGAAGAATTATTATTCCTTTAAGCCGTTCTTAGTCTTCCCATAACTAACTATACTTTATCAACTCAACAAACAACTCATCTATCATGAACATAACAATTCCACAACTTAAATATCTTTATCTTAAGGCATTCATACCCTTATCATAATAAACTGGGTTTCTATCATTTTACACATTCACAATTTTCAACTCCTCCTGCTAACATCGATTCAAATCCGTTTTCTGCACAACATTTTATAAAGATTTATCCTTTCCCCTCAAACTTGTGACATACCGATTTTGAGGACGCACGATCCCCCAAAAACACTCCATAATGTAAAGGTTAGTACTCACATATCTCAGGTGGTTTCCGCCAATGGTGATGGATCTTTTCGTCCACCATACTGGTATTTTAAACTTCCATACTCAACATTGCGACACTTTTCATACACATTTCATTTCGCAATTTACAAATTTTACACACATTTCCATTTCACTGGACTTCCCTTCCTTAGGGTATTTGAACATATGAATTATAATTATACACTTATAAAACACTTATAAAACACTTATAAAATTTACACAAAATTTTACACTCTGGCATGAAATAATGCCTTTCAAACACATGTGGTTATATTTCCCTAATTCAAACGTTTTACACTCTCTTCATTCGTCTCATCCAAGAATTGTAGGTGTTAGCGTATTTCTACCCTGGTCCTAACCTCTGCTTGAACGAATGACAGTCTCTGAACTCCTACCCCTCGGTTCCCTGTTCACCTCGGTAAGTTCTATTTCCAATGTCTATATTAGGGTTTCTATCGGCACTGACTTTACTCGTACTGGCGCGATACTTTCACCCTGCGGCTAAAATAATGTTCTTTTGCAGTGTTTCTCTTTAGATACCGTTTCTCTAGAACCGTAGTCTAGAACTGGCACTTCGCAATACGTGGTCCTCACTAGTTCCACGTATAAATATCTATCACTTGAGATCCTCACTAGGATTCTCACAACTTAATGTTCTGAAGACTTAACTAGCCAGGCGCGGATTCAGGGGGGGGGGGGTCACGGGGGTCATGACCCCCCCCCAAACGGAGACAATTTTTTTTGAAAACTCAAAAAACGAAAACACAATAACCAGACAAATACAACTTAACGAATTTTAACTGAAAAACAGGTGTTTTTTTCATTTTATTCAATACTGAAAATATCTTTATTGCAATTATTATGTACTGTTACAACTGTACATATTTACAACTTCATACCTGTTATATAAAAAACGATTATTTATATACCAAAATCTACTCGTCTATTTTGTTTAGCAAACCTTGTGATTACCGTATCGATGTTTATAGAGATGTCTCGATGAATGTGCAGCAATGCACGGATAGGAATTTGGGGCTTTTTTTCGCACCAAAAATTTTTGCCAACGTCCAAACTTGGTTGGCAATTTAAGCTGTGAATTTCTCCCTTTGTCGGTACCAACTCGACTTGCCGAAACTGTAACGTACCGTGATACTTTTCTCTAAGCTCAATGTAAAAGTCGCAAAACACGCCCGTGCAATTTGTACGAATATTTTTGGTGCGCTAAACGCATCAAATTTTTATCCATGTAGCTTCCAAAAAAATTTGATCTGGTTTTGTACGTTTGGTTATTTTTTGATTGCGTTATTAGTGATACCATTTTTCATAACAATTTCGTTTCTGTGACCCACCCCAAGCTAAACTCTAGATCCGCGCCTCGAACTCTTACTGCCACTATCGACTTGTAACTAATGACCCTTAGACAAATACTCTGCCATGAACTTCCCAAGCATGGGCAAGTTCTGACTATCTTATAACGTGATGACTCCACTCGAGTCCCGAACGTACTTGTTAAATCGGCGTAACCTCTCAAGGTTCACGAATACTTAAGCACTTCTGCACTGGTGAAACAGTATAACACCCTCTCGGTGTTCACGATGTACTGAACTCTTCTGAAACAGTATAACACCCTCTCGGTGTTCTCCGTAAGACTGAATACTTCTGCTCTGTTGAACGGGCTACTTATTCAATTTGGTAAAAATGTAGTTCGTTCCGTCCTTTCGAAAACTATATCCTCGTAGCGAGTAGGAAAAATTACTCCTGTCCTCCCCGGAGTACCTAGGTTCAAAAAATATCTCTTGATTCGGAAATCGATCGTCCAATTTCTCTTCAAAAATTCCCAACATAGTTTAATTCAACGTGGGAGTTTCTCTTTACTAATATCTCTGCGCTGGATTCATGCGCCTTCACTCCATAACGTAATGCTTAGATCTGCACTTCTTATCCACTCAATAATTAGACAATTTTATGTATTCAAAAATTCTCTTTCTAATTATCAATCACTATGGTGGATTTCCATGTTAATAATTTTCCTCGAAACTCGAAATACCTGTTATTTCAACACATTACCAGCCATGCCTACTGCTGGAGTAAGCATTGAGAGGGGATTTACCTGCTTCATTCGCAGCTCTTAGTCACTGTAAACAGTTCCTCTACTCGTTGCGTTATCTAAATTATTGGCCGTGACCTCACCTCGCGCACGTGTGGCTTCGTCATCATCTGATTCATCTCAGGCTTCTTACACAAGATTGCCTGTTTTGTTTCAACTACTAGAAATCCCATGTAGCTTATATTGAAGCCTAAAATACTATATTTCTTTCTTACATAGTACGGGATTCGATTCTTTGTGCCTGCTCAATAGGGCACAGTATGTCATTCTTCAGATAATTCACTTCCTGGAACATCATCTTCCCACTCTAGTACTGTTTTACCAAAATTACTGTCAGCAAATGTAACAGTTTCCAAGATCCCCGTAGCACTGTGTAATACACGTACACCCGGGTCCGGTCTGTGAGACGTACACATGGCTATAGCAAGTTATATCTCGTGATTTTTTTCCTCTTGACTGGCTCTAACTCGACACTAACTACGTAAGGGGAGTTATCGAAATTAGAACTGGTAACAAGCGATGTTCGAAAAGGATTATCGACTGACCGTTCTATGGACGAATCGAAAAATACTCGGCTAACTGAAGAATCGATTAATTGATTAGTAGACACGAGATAAGAACAGACGTTTAAATGAGAGGTCATAGCTTAAGTTGAGTTACGCTTATTTTCGGAATTATGTAGTCTATACAACTGTTTAAGTTTCTTTCTGCCTAAATATACAAAGTGTCCTCCTTGTTTATGTTAACAATAACCAAAAAAGAGTCAGTGACAGAGGAAGGACAAACATCAATCAAATGGGGAAAGGTTTCGAAAAATGAAAACGAAGAGTTCTTAGCAATGATTTTGAATTCTTGTTTAATGTTTACAATTTAGGATAGGTACATTTTGTTTTACTTAGTTTTAGCCTAGTTTTCACAAAGAAGGTACCTACCGGTACATTATTTAAAAATATATGATACAAAATATTTTAATTAATTAAATGTCTGTTTTGCTTCTGTGAGAGCGTAGTGAAAAGACCGAAGTGTATCGATTAATTGACAAAACAATTAATCTATTGGTCAACCAACCGATTAATCGATTAATGAATTGATAGCGATTAGTCGATTTTTCTGCCTCGATTATTCGATATTTGAAATTAATCGATTAAAAGTACCAGCCCTAATCGAAATATTAGGGATCTCGCGCGGTCTAGAAGACACAACCCAGGTAGTTCATCACATAACTACTTGTTCATTTGCCTGGATAGCAGAACATTCGGCCTTAAATCCCAAATGCTATCATACTTCCCAGTATTTCTCAACAAATATGGAGGATAATGTTGGACTCATCCCCTATCGAAGGGCAACAAGTAGTTCCGTGTGAAGAACTATACAGCCTATTTTCATTTATCCTACTTATGTTAATTGCCTCTATCAACATTCAAAATTACAGTTTGATTGCTGTAATAGATTCGTAGATATTGATAACCATCAAAATATTTCGGCTGGTCGCCATGTTGGATTTTTATATATGTAGGCCATAGAGTTATGTACTATAAGATGACTATTTTTTGCATAGATTCATTATTCAAACATTGACTTCGATCACATGCTTAATACACAAGAAATAAAAACTCATTTTTAAAATTGTGCACAGCCGCCATCTTGAGGTTATGTGAACAATTGAACTAAATTAGATGCCAGTGCATTACTATGTGTATAAACATTTACTGTACCAAATTTCACTGCGCTCAGATGGTTAAATCGCGAGAAAAGTCTATTCAAATGTTTCCCCTTCGCTTGGCCACAATGTTCGTATTGTATTTTTGGAAGTCTCATTGCTGAACTTCTAGTAGTATCTTTTCTCACCGTAAAAAAGTTCAGGGTGATATCAGTAATAGTTTCGGAGATATAGAATGCCAGTGAAATATTTCGCAGAGTCGCCATGTTGGATTGGTGAGATGTAACAAAATTTGAAGGGCACGGTCGGGGTCAGCCGTAATAGTACGATGACCTTACCCAGTTTCATTGAAATCGCTCCAGCCGTTTGGAAGTTATTGGGACGGGGGCCCGGGGGCACACTCACAAACACACCCGGACACAAGGTGATCCCATATGCCTATTTTTTCATAAAATGAAAATAGGCTAACAATAATTGATACTTAGTACGCACTCAATGGAGGACAGAGATAGAGAGCGGCCTGGATCAGTACCACTGTTAAATTAGAATCGTTAACTTTGATCGCCTGCTTTCCTTTCATTACAACGTATTCCCTTTCGGCCAACATTTTTCATTTTCATAATAGGGATTGAATAAACAAAAGAGGAGATTGCATTTCCATGTATAAATTATTTTTATATTATCTGAAGGTAAATGAATAGCATTAGGTAAATTGGAGTACAATGGAGTTTGAAATATGAGGAGAAAGGTCTGATAGGCCGACGATAAAACGATTCAATATTAATGACCGAACATGATAGCTCGTTGATTTAAAGTACTTAAATGCGCGTTTATTCTGTTTTTGGTGTAGGTTCGCTATTTCCAACAAGAGATGATGATGATGATGATGATGACGATGATAATTGTTAAAACTCCTCGAGATCTCAAGAGGAAATACAATCTGCATTTGATTTGCTTTTGGAATGGGCGGAAGAGAATGAACTCATCCTAAACGAAAACAAGACTGTGACAATGACTTTCCGCAAAGGGGGAAAACCAGCAGTTTTTCACTCACACAGTAAACCCCTGGAGAGCGTTTCTAACTTTAAGTATCTAGGCGTGACACTTCAGACAACTTGGTGTCTTGGTGTCTTCTTAGGCAGGCTGCACACCGGTACGACACGATATATGTCGTAAGGTAAGCGCGGCACGCGATAATTGTCGTAAGATAACTTTGCTGCACACCAGAGCGATGCGATCTCTGCATGACGCACTTCCTAGTGAGTTTCAATAATGAGCTCGTCGAGTGAAGATGACGTAGTCACGATGTATTTGTATTGAAAGCAGTGAAGAAAGTATTGGGAACATCCGTATAACATCATGAATGTGCGACACAGTTCCGCAGCAGATGCAAGAGAGTTATCGCAACACGAAGAAAAAATCAAGGAATTGTATAGGATGAGCCCCGGCAGTTTTAAATTTGTATTACTCCTTTGCCGGGTGATGAGAATGATAGTCCATTTCCCCACTACGTCGTCGGTGATGAAGCCTTCCCTTTGTTGCCATACTTAATGCGACCGTATCCCAGTAGATTGTTGACAGATCCAAAAAGAATTTTCAATTTTCGGTTGTCTAGAGCTAGAAAAAGCGTGGAAAGCGCATTTACAATGTTGACATCAAAATTTCGTGTATTTGAGCGACCTATTTCTTCTAACGAGCAATGTGCAGTGAACATCGTGAATGCAGCATGCGTCCTGCATGATTTTACCCGTTTACGAGAAGGAAAGCCCTATGATGAGACTGATTTTAAAGCATGTGACGATGTGCCCATATTAGCCAATAACGAAGTGGATAATATTTCAAGATCACCAGCCATAAGGTTGCGAAATAGACTACTAAATTACTTTTTAAAGCCAGGAGGAGCAATCCTCATTCAATGGAAATATGCTGGTGTAAACCATAATCAAATTAATTGTAGCCGATACTTGACAGTTGTAAGTAAAATCTATGTTAAGTCACTAGGTCACTAACCTGTGTCTTTATTATTATTATTATTATTATTATTAATAGGAATAGCACCCGAAAGGGCATATACAATATACAATATGTACATCAAACTATTCTTTGCTAATTTGAGATTTGCTTTTGATACACTATTTTACACAGAGTGAACACAAGCAGTTTTCGATTGGTAGATGCAAATCCCTATTGCTACATAACTTGTGGTGAAAGCCATATATGGCTAGTATCTGTGTCTTTAAATTCAACTGCAATTGTCTTCCAGGCTAAACTCATCGCATCTGCTTTACTGTAATCTTTCAGTTTGTAATTCCATAAACAAGGATACTTTTCAACACTATTAATGAAAGAAATTAAGAATGTTATATCTTCAACCTTGTTTGCACCACTTTTATTCATTTTGACTACTTGAAATGTCGTACGATACTGTGGCGAAGAGACTAGCAGAGCGTGTCGCTTAATACACATGTCTTTCGATAGATGTCGTAGTCGTACTGGTGTGCAGCCTGCCTTATGAAGTTAAGAGGCACGCGTGCGCTTCATAAGAAAAGAGGTAGTGCACAATTCGCTACTTTTGTGGGGGTCTGGGCACGGACACCAAGGACCCACTGATGAGCCAGCTTGGTGTCCTAGGCGAAACCCCACACAAGACACGGCACAAACCTAGAAAAATTGCTGAGTTTTAATTCACTGGTCGTGAAAGCCAATATAACATGACACTTGTTGTTTTCAGGAGTCAAACATCTAGGTTATCGGCCCCTAATGGTTTGGGTGACGGTGATAATGCCATGAAACCCGCAACTAGAACTAACTAACCTTCATACTAAAAGAAGACATGAGTAAATAAAAAAGTAAAATAAAATAAATAATAGACAGGAGGAATAGAAATGCTCTCAACCCTCGAAGAATGAGGGCTGAGGGACTTGGAAGGAAGAAGACCCATGAAAGGAAAGGGAAAGAGGAGAGGGCCCGACCCAAAGTCAGTGAAAATAGGGATAAAACGGACCCATCTCAGGAATCCCTTGGGGTCGCTAAGTCCCCAACTCACCAGGCATGAGCCCCTGAGGGTGTAGCACTATCAAGGGTGCACAAGACGAGGTGGGGCTACATACACCCTGCCTCCTTGAGGGCCTTGTGCAGAAGGCAGTAGATATCATGAAAAGAAAAGAAGGCTGGCCCCTCGAAGTATGAGGGTATCAGGAAAAATGAGGCAAGGGCGAATTAAGGCGGGAAAGTGAAAGGCACCCTAGGCCTCAGATACCCTAATACTGTCGGGGTCGGAAGAGACAAGAGTTGACCGAGAGAGGTCGACAGGAAAGATAACTGAAAGGGGCCTGGCACAAGTAAGTTGAAGCAATGCCGGACTCAGCTGGGGTCCCATGGTCACCAACCCACGTCCCACAAGTTATGAGCCCCTGGGTGGCCAACAAGAGAAGGGATCTCCAAGAGCTGCCAGTTGCTATGGGTTTGGTTGTGAATACTACTGACGCTTTTTAGCCTACTTTTCACATTTTGTAAAAATGAGGAAAAAGCAGACTTAAGAGATCGATCCGGGCAAATGTGTATCTGTCGGTCCTTCTGTCTGTCTGCCTGTGTGTGTCCCCCTACTAACAACTCCTATGCGACTGCAGCTATCGAAACCAAATTTGGTATGAGTAAAGATCTATACATGAATACCTCACGGCCACATTTAAAGATGACGTCAGTGTTACCAACTGCTGAAAAATCGCAATTGAAATTTGAGTTTCATGTTGGATATATCGGAAGGTAGGAATGGGAGCTATTCCACCAATGACACCAGAAGTGGCAGGCAACAGCTAAAGCACAAGCACCGTGGCCCATAAGCGGCCCAAACGACCAAGGAAGAAGAAAAAAAAAGGAAAAAAAAAAGTAAATAAATTGATGACATTTCCATTCTGTCAGAAAATATACAAACATCTTGTGTCCAAATAAACCTTTTGAGAAAGATAGCAGAGAAAGTTGGACTTCAGATATCTTTTGAGAAGGCCATATTTATGACTAATATTAGAAATTCAGCTACAGTTTTAATAACAGACTCCGGAAAAATTGACAAGGTAGAAAAGTTTAAGTATTTGGGAGAAATTATTCAAATTAATGGACTAGACAAAGAGGCAAATAGAGCAAGAATACGAAAATTGGAACAAGCTTTTCAACTGACGAAGGATACCTACAATAAGAAAAATATTTTTATTGCAACTAAAATCTGACATTACAATACGGTAATTAAGCCGGAAAGTCTCTATGCTTCAGAATGTATGTTTTCCATTAAAAAGCCAAAATAGAAGAGCTAGAGAAAAAGGATAGAAGGATACTTAGAAAAAATATTGGGACCATTAAAAACAGAAAGTGAAGAGTTCAGATATAGAAAGAATGACGACCTCTACAAAAATAAAGAAATTGCAAAAATCTACGATACGAGCAGGGGAAGGAGGGTTAATTTCTTTGGACACGTAATGAGGATGAATATCACCAGACTCTCAAAACAAATTTTCAGTCATGTATCAAAAGCAAGAATGGTAATCAATGGGTACAAAGTATAAAATGGGATATGGAAGAAATGGAAGTAACAATAGCCTAGATATTATTCAGGACAGGCTTTTCAGAAATATGATCAAAGATTCCAGGGGTTTCCAGGAGAAGGAAAAGAAGAAGCGGGTTAACATCTGGACGGAAGAGAGAAGGAGACAAAGTGAAGTAATGAAGAACTACTGAAAGGCAAGAAAGGATAAAGGTAATAAGGGACAGTGAATGCAATGGGTTATTTTACGCGGTCCAAAGATGGCCAAAATCGAGGAAAGAAGAAGAAATGAATAGATAAATAAATAAATAAGTAAATAAAGAAATAAACAAAGAAATAATAATAATAATAATAATTATAACAATAATAATAATAATATATTATGGCCTCAGGTGCCGGATGCAAGCTTTGTTATTTGGCACCCAGAGGGTAGCTTGTATGTCGAATTTTGTTGTTCCTTGAATCACTATGAAATTCAAGGAGGTAAGATATCTAAGCTCCTTGAACACTATCGCGCTTTCTAGTAGAGAAATGAGGAACTTTTGTGTTGGCGGAAACTCCCGAGATTAATTTTGCCATTATGAACACGGCCTACTGAATTCAAATAGGTTCTTTGACATGCCAACATCCTATGACATGCGTGTCGTATTTTTTCCGCCTTTCAAAAATCACTTACCACGGCCAGGAGCGATCCTGCATTCTTGGGGTTAGTAGACCGACACGTTAACCACTCACCCACCGTGGCAAGCTAACAAAGAAAGAAATAATACAATAGAAGAACGGATTTCAAAAATGGAGAGAGCATATGGCTTGACAAAAACATGTACAATAAAAAGTGCCCATCCTGGAATGCCAAAATAAAACACTACAACACCGCGGTGAAGACAGAATTTCTCTATGCCAGTGAATGTCTGTCTATGAACTACAAGCTTGGATAAAATAGAGGTCTTGGAAAGGAGAATCCTCAGAAAAATTATGGGTGCTGTTCAAACCGAAAGCGGATGGAAACTTCGAAGCAATGAAGAAGTTTACCAGAAAGTAGAAAGAATCTCTGATACTATGAAGAAGAAGAAGAGGTTGAAGTTTCTCGGACATCTGTACAGAATGGACCAAAATAGACTCACCAAACGGATATTTGATTACTTCTGGAGAAAGAAGACCACAACAGCATGGATTAAGGAAACAAAGGCGGATATGGAAAGATTGAACATCTCTGAAGACCAACTGTTAGACAGAAATAGATTTAGGAGCATACTGAGTAACTTGGAAGGGATTCAAGCCGCAAGAAGACTTAGGAAGACCGGAACGAACAGCGTCAACAGGCCAGCGAACGCATGAAGGAGTATTGGGTGCAGAGAAAACTTCGCACCAAGAAAAAGAAATGAAGTTGTAGCATGATCCTGTTGTTGTTGTTTGTGTCTTCAGCCTTTTGACTGGTTTGATGCAGCTTTCCATGCCTCCCTGTCCTGAGCCAATCGTTTCATCTCTACATAGCTACCACATCCTACATCCGAGGCAATCTGTTTAACATATTCTAACCTTGGTCTACCCCTACAGTTCTTGTCCTCGACCCTTCCTTCTATAAGTAAGCTTGCTATTCCTGGGTGTCTTAGTTGGTGTCCTACTAACCTATCTCTTCTCTTCATTAACAGTCGCCAGAAACATCTCCCCTCTCCCACTCGTCTTAACACCTCTTCGTTTATAACCCTATCTACCCAACTGATCTTCATCATTCTCCTGTAACACCACATTTCAAATGCTTCAATTCTCCTCTTTTCTGCTGCACCAATAGTCCAAGTTTCACTTCCATAGAGCGCCACGCTCCAGATAAAGGCTTTCAAAAATGACTTCCTAATACCTAAATCGATATTCGATGTCAACAGATTCCTTTTTTGTAGAAATGCTTTCCTTGCCTGAGCCAACCTACTTTTTATATCCTCTTTACTTCGTCCATCACTGGTTATTCTGTTTCCTAAGTAACAGAAATCTCCTACTTCCTTCAGCTTTTCATCTGCCAATTTGATCTCCATGATCCTAAGTGGTCCATTCGCGTGTAAAAAAATAAATTAAAAAACAAAACATTACAAATGGAATAAATAAATAAATAAAAAATGGAAAATAAATAAATAAAGAGAGAAAGATAGAAAGAGAGAAAAAGAGGATGATAATAATGATGATAATTGTTGTTTTAAGGGGCCTAACATCTAGGTTATTGGCCCCTGATGGTTTGGGTGATCGTGAAGATGAAAAAGAAAAGTGAACTTAAAACTAAAACTAACTAATAACCTACATACTTGAAGAAGAAATGCAAAACTAAAGGAGAATAAGGCAAATAAAAGGACAGAAGGGAAAGAAATGCCCTCAACCCTCGGAGAAGGCGGATTGAGGGACTTGGAAGGAAGGAGAGCCATGAAAGGCATATAGGAAAGTGAAAGAGGAGAGGGTCCGCCCCAAAGGTAAGGGACAAAAGGGGAAAACGGACCCAGCTCAGGAATCCCTCGGGGTCGCCAACTCCCGAACTCACCAGCCGTGAGCCCCTGAGAGTGTAGCATTATCTATGGTGCACCAGAAGTGGTTGGGCTACATACACCTTGCCTCCTTAAGGGCCTAGTGCACAAGGCAGGAGGTAAAAGGAAGAGAAAAAGAAGGCTGACCCCTCGCAGAAGGAGGGTATCAGAAAAGATGAGACAAGGGCCAATTAAGGCGGGAAAGGAAGAGACTCCCTAGGCCTCGGATACCCTAATACCGTCGGGGTCAGAAGAGAACAAGAGTTGACCAAGTGAGGTCGACAGGAAAGAAGACGGAGAGGAGCCCGGCACAATTAAGTGGAAGCAATGCCGGACTCAGCTGGGGCCCCGTGGTCGCCAACCCACGCCCACAAGATGTGAGAAAAAGAGGATGTAGGTAATTGAGGTAAGTAAATACAGTAGCCTACATAAATATATGAATGAAAGAATCAATAAATATATTCAATAAGGGGGGATATTGGGAAAGGTGAAATGGGGAATGGTAGTAAGGTCGTGGTAAATGATCCAATGAATAGAAGCCTTTGGTCAAGTAGACTAACAGCGCACGAACAATGATGGACAATGTTAAAGCCATCCCCTATTGAAGGGCAATGAGCCATGGATCGTGCTCAATGGAGGGCGAGAGAGGATCCCTGCTATTGTTAGACTAATATCACAGTCGTTAACGTAGATCGCCTGTTTTCCTTTCATTAAATAACATTCGCATTCAGCTAACATTAATCACATTGATGGCATTTCAATCTATTATTATATTATGCCTTTGTATGTGAAAAGAGTTAGGGAGATAGGTCGACGACACAACAATTTTATATAAGGTGCGTTCAAAAAGTAATGAGCCGGAGGCTGGAATGCGCAAACCGGTGACGACATCGGCTAATCGTGGCATGTGTAAGGAGGTGTGGTTCCGACCAGTGCATGGAAGGTCACAACTCGTCGCTAGAGGGCACGCGTGCACGTCACGTGACGATACAAAGCGAGCAGCAGCATGCATCAATCGTCCAACGCTGCCAGTTGCATTGCAAACAGTGACATTGAGGCGTCAAACGAAGAGCAAAGAGGTGTTGTTCGGTTTCTGACAGCGGAAGGAGTAGGGGGAACGGACATTCATCGCCGAATGTTACAAGCGTACGGCGAACACTGCATGTCCCTTGCAAGAGTCGAGGTGTGGCACAAGCGCTTCAGGGAAGGACGGGTGTCGTTAGCCGATGATGCCCGGTCTGGGGCACCCCCCTGCATTACCGATGACAACGTCCAGCTGGTTGATGCACTCATTACCCAGGACCGCCGAGTGACAGTGAACGCCATAGCTGCCGTGGTCGGATTGAGCGTCGGAAGTGTGCACACCATCATGAAGGAACGACTGCACTTGCGCAAAGTGTGTGCCCAATGGGTGCCCAACAGTCTTCAACCACACCAGGAAGCATGTCGAATGGCCCGCTGTCATGGTCATCTGCAGCGCTATGCGAGGGAAGGGAATGGGTTCCTGGCACGAGTGGTGGCTGGAGATGAGTCATGGTGTCATCACTTCGAACCAGAATCCAAACGACAAAGCCTCCAGTGGAAGCATCCAGGGTCACCACCACCCAAAAAGGCAAGGCCATCCACACAAGTGCAGGAAAGGTATCCCCCGGCTCGTTACTTTTTGAACGCACCTTATACTTATACCCTTACCTGATTGGCGGCTTCGGTGGAGTAGTTGGCAGCATACTGAGCTACTATGCCCAAGGTCGCGGGTTCAAACCCGGCCGAAGTCGTCAGATTTTTTTAAGAGCGTTATTTATTTATTTATTTATTTATTTAGCGTATGACTTTTAGTGCCGGGAGTGTCCGAGGACATGTTCGGCTCGCCAGAGGTTGTAGGTCCTGCAATTCCAGGCGATCTCCGGGACGGTACCTTTCATAGACCGTGACCGAATTGTTTGCAATTCCTGTCCTTCACTATCCTTGGCGGAAAAGACATTCAAGAAGAGTCGATCTCGTAAAAGAAATACTGTACAGTAAAAATATTTTTTATTATTATTTTCGATTCAGATAAACCGGAGATCCGGATCAATGAGGGCGTATGAACGAGATTCTTGTGTACTTCAAATGTTTGAAAAATTCCAACAATTGAAGTATTCGGAAATCCGCATTGTTTGAATATTGGATTTCTTCGAACAATCTATTCATACAGGGTCATTGTCTATGTGCGCCTCGACAAAAGCGGCAAGCTAAGCCGGCTTTGACTGGCGCAGATAGCGGCCGCGCGTACCCGGTCCAGCCCTGACTCATATCGTTAGTGCGCACGTGTTTTGTCATGCATATGGACGTGTATCTGCAAAGCTTAGACGTTGCACGTTTAGTGAGTATTGTGATTACTGTGATTGTTGGTCATGCCTAGACACCAATTTCACATTGTGCGAACGTGTGTATATCCATAATTCGCATATGAAAAGCAGAAAATCTTGTTCTAAAACAAGAAGAAAATTTCGAATCATGTTTCCAGGAAGAGCTGTGCCTAATGCCAGTAAAATTAGCAGGCTCGCTAATCGATTCAAGGAAACAGGCTCCGTATAATAAAAGAGTTGACAGACATTCCTTCATCAGAAGATGTCGGGTGTGTGTTACAAGAGAGGGAGGACATTTTCAGAATCGGATATGAGCACTGTAAGTACACATTACTGAACATGCTTGGTAAAAGTGTAAAAGTGCACGCCAACCACCGGCTGAACCGTATACGCGTGCCTGCGATCTGCTCCAGTCAACGCCGGCTTTGCTTGCCGTGTTTATCGGGTTGCATATAGATAATAACTCCATACATTTGAATTTCGAATTGAGGAATATTGGAAGTACCGGTAGTCAAAATAATTGAATATTCGAATATGTCCAGACCTAGTTTGATCTAAACAGACTGTACAGTACTCCCAGTGTTCCCAGGTCTCACGTTTCAAGGAGCAAGCGAAGGATTGTCGTATTAAGAGCTGCAAGTGTCTCCCATTACTTGCCGTGCGGTTCAATCCAACTTGGAAGTTTGGAGGAACAGTATTAGCGTACAGCACTGGGGATGAGATTTGCATCAGAGGTACAGCTAGGACCCTTCATGTGTTGCCAACACAACTTGGAAGTTTGTAGGTACAGTATTAGCGGACAGCACTGGGGATGAGATCTGAATCAGAGGTACAGCAAGGACCCTTCATGTGTTGCCAACACAACTTGGAAGTTTGTAGGTAGAGTATTAGCGTACAGCACTGGGGATGAGATCTGAATCAGAGGTAGGACCCTTCAAGCGTTGCCAATACAACTTAGGTAAGTTTGTAGGAGCAGTATTAGCGTAAAGCACTGGGGATGAGATCTGAATCACAGGTACAGCTAGAACCCTTCAAGTGTTGCCAACACAACTTAGGTAATTTAGTAGGAGCAGTATTAGCGTACAGCGCTAGGGATGAGATCTGAATCAGAGGTACAGCTAGGACCCTTCAAGTGTTGCCAACACAACTTGGAAGTTTGTAGGAGCAGTATTAGCGTACAGCGCTGGGGATGAGATCTGAATCAGAAGTACAGCTAGGACCTAAGTGTTGCCAATACAACTTAGGTAAGTTTGTAGGAGCAGTATTAGCGTACAGCGCTGGGGATGAGATCTGAATCAGAGGTACAGCTAGGACCCTTCAAGTGTTGCCAACACAACTTGGAAGTTTGTAGGAGCAGTATTAGCGTACAGTGCTGGGGATGAGATCTGAATCAGAAGTACAGCTAGGACCCTTCAAGTGTTGCCAATAAAAGTTAGGTAAATCTGTAGGAACAGTATTAGCGTACAGCGCTGGGGATTAGATCTGAATCAGAAGTACAGCTAGGACCCTTCAAGTGTTGCCAATACAACTTAGGTAAGTTTGTAGGAACAGTATTAGCGTATAGCCCTGGGGATGAGATCTGAATCAGAGGTAAAGCTAGGACCCTTCAAGTGTTGCCAACACAACTTGGATGTTTGTAGGAACAGTATTAGTGTAAAGCGCTAGGGATGAGATCTGAATCAGAAGTACAGCTAGGACCCTTCAAGTGCTGCCAACACAACTTAGGTAAGTTAGTAAGAGCAGTATTAGCGTACAGCGCTGGGGATGAGATCTGAATCAGAGTTACAGCTAGGACCCTTCAAGTGCTGCCAACACAACTTAGGTAAGTTAGTAGGAGCAGTATTAGCGTACAGCGCTGGGGATGAGATCTGAATCAGAGGTACAGCTAGGACCCTTCAAGTGTTGCCAACACAACTTGGGTAAGTTTGTAGGAGCAGTATTAGCGTACAGCGCTGGGGATGAGATCTGAATCAGAAGTACAGCTAGGACCCAAGTGTTGCCAATACAACTTAGGTAAGTTTGTAGGAGCAGTATTAGCGTACAGCGCTGGGGATGAGATCTGAATCAGAGGTACAGCTAGGACCCTTCAAGTGTTGCCAACACAACTTGGAAGTTTGTAGGAGCAGTATTAGCGTACAGTGCTGGGGATGAGATCTGAATCAGAAGTACAGCTAGGACCCTTCAAGTGTTGCCAATAAAAGTTAGGTAAATTTGTAGGAACAGTATTAGCGTACAGCGCTGGGGATGAGATCTGAATCAGAAGTAAAGCTAGGACCCTTCAAGTGTTGCCAATACAACTTAGGTAAGTTTGTAGGAACAGTATTAGCGTACAGCGCTGGGGATGAGATCTGAATCAGAGGTACAGCTAGGACCCTTCAAGTGTTGCCAACACAACTTGGGTAAGTTTGTAGGAGCAGTATTAGCGTACAGCGCTGGGGATGAGATCTGAATCAGAAGTACAGCTAGGACCCAAGTGTTGCCAATACAACTTAGGTAAGTTTGTAGGAGCAGTATTAGCGTACAGCGCTGGGGATGAGATCTGAATCAGAGGTACAGCTAGGACCCTTCAAGTGTTGCCAACACAACTTGGAAGTTTGTAGGAGCAGTATTAGCGTACAGTGCTGGGGATGAGATCTGAAACAGAAGTACAGCTAGGACCCTTCAAGTGTTGCCAATAAAAGTTAGGTAAATTTGTAGGAACAGTATTAGCGTACAGCGCTGGGGATGAGATCTGAATCAGAAGTAAAGCTAGGACCCTTCAAGTGTTGCCAACACAACTTGGAAGTTTGTAGGAACAGTATTAGTGTAAAGCGCTAGGGATGAGATCTGAATCAGAAGTACAGCTAGGACCCTTCAAGTGCTGCCAACACAACTTAGGTAAGTTAGTAAGAGCAGTATTAGCGTACAGCGCTGGGGATGAGATCTGAATCAGAGTTACAGCTAGGACCCTTCAAGTGCTGCCAACACAACTTAGGTAAGTTAGTAGGAGCAGTATTAGCGTACAGCGCTGGGGATGAGATCTGAATCAGAGGTACAGCTAGGACCCTTCAAGTGTTGCCAACACAACTTGGGTAAGTTTGTAGGAGCAGTATTAGCGTACCGCGCTGGGGATGAGATCTGAATCAGAGGTACAGCTAGGACCCTTCAAGGGTTGCCAACATGCATAGAATTCTTACTTTTGGAGTAATACATAAGATCGGCGTTTTATCTTTCCTCCTAAAACCATATTGACGTACCTTTAAAATATCATATTTATTTAGATAATTGTTCAATCTCTTATCCAAGCATAGTAATAATAATAATAATAATAATAATAATAATAATACAGGAAACCCGCCAACCTGGGCCCAACCTTTGGGAAGCCAGGCTCTGCCTGTCACAAGCCAGGACTAAGGGTGGGTGATAGAGGAGTAACACCTCTTTAAAAAACCTTGGTCCAGCTGGCCCGGCTGGTAGTACCTTGTATGGGTCCCTGCCGGGGTTACAGGTGAAGATAGACAACGGTTTAGAAGACGGAAGAGGACCTTGCGTCCCAACGGTGGATCAAGCGGACGAACTATCTTCAAGCTCTGGGGTTTACAACCTTGGTTCTACTAACGGGAAGGAGCAATCCAACCCACATATTTCTTAACAATCAAGCATCATGGAAAGTCGTCAAAAGGAAGACACTACCCCAGGTGGTAACTGTTTAAGGGAATCCACCGCTCCTAGGAGTGCACGCAAGCCTTTGGATTCTGGGGAGACTGCAAGTAGATGCTTAAAGAATACTAAATTGAAGACGAAACAGAAATATTATTTTGGAACGTTAAATGTCAACTCATTACTCAAAGTTGGTAAACAAAACGAACTGACAAATATGACGGACGAACATAACATCTCAATCCTGGCCTTGCAGGAAACACGGTATCAGGACGAAGATGTAATGGACATTGAGGGCTATAGGGTCTATAAAGGACAGAGAGCAGTGAAGACAGGCAAGAATATGCCAATGTTTGGAACAGCTTTTGCTGTAAATAAGAAGGTAATCAGTGCAGTTGTGGACTTCTCTAGCCCATCAGAAAGACTATCACTCCTAACTGTACGCTGTGGTAACAAAGGCTATTCCCTGATCAATGCACATGCGCCAATTAATGAAGACAACAGGCGTAATCCCGAGAAAGTGGAACAGTTCTGGGACCTTATAGAGGAGGAAATGGAGAAAATACCTATAAAGAACATCAAGGTTTTATTGGGCGACTTCAACGCTCAACTGGGAATAGAAGCAAGATATAGATCGACAGTAGGAAAATATCCTGCTCACAGAATGACCAACAAAAATGGAACAAGGTTTGTCGAACTATGTAGAACGTTTGATCTTCAGATAATGTCAACTTTCTATAAACACAAACCAAATTAACAGAAGACATGGCGTTCACCTGGCAATTTGAACGGAGAGAAACAAATTGATCACGTGGCAATATCCAGGACAGCAATGAAGGAGATTATGAATGTTAAAGTACAGAGAGGGGCCAAATTTGATTCAGATCATTATCTATCCAAGATTAAAATGAATTTCATTCCTTTTAGAAAGGCTCCGAAAGCTGGAAATAAACTTCACAGATATGATGTGACAAAACTTAAGGTTGATCAAGAAGTATTGGAGCAATGCCACCAGCAATTAACATTTAAATCTAAGAATTGGACTGACATTGCCTCCACAATCCAACAAGCAGCCAATGTTTCAATCTTGACAGCACAGAAGCGTAAACACAGATGGTGGAACGAGACCTGTGATAGTGCATGTGTACAAAGAACAGATTCCTGGAAGAAATGGAACTCAACGAAGAGACAAGAAGATTATAACTCGTTTTGTGACAGTCGGAGAGATGCAGCCCGGGTTTTCCGAATTGCAAGGCGATCATATGAAAAACAACAGATGGAACAGATTGATCAGGATTTCAGGAAGAATAATGTCAGGGACTTCTATCAAACTTTCAAGTCTAATCTGAAAGGGTATCAAGCACCGAGCTTGTGCTTCAGAGATGAAAATGGAAAGTTAGGTCTGAACAACAAGGAGAACTGTCGTATCTTGGCTGAGTACTTTAAGAAATTACTCAATTGTGATGAACCAAAACATTGGCTACTCATAGGCCGTCCTACTCAAGTAATGGCCAACTCGCATCCACCTTCTAAGGCAGAAATTAAAATGATTATCGATGGTCTAAAGAATAATAAAGCAGCGGGAGAGGATTCCATTGTGGCAGAGCTTCTAAAACTGGCAAATGAAGATACTCTGAATATATTAGCTGAGCTCTTTGCGGAGATATGGAGAACTGGTAGGATACCCACAGAGTGGCAGTCTGCATTAATTCACCCCCTCCACAAAAAGGGGGATAAGAAGGACGTTAATAATTACAGTGGTATATCAATTGTATCTGTTCCCTACAAGATCCTATCCAAAGCACTCCTGAACAGAATTGAAGAACATCTTGATAATCAGATTGGTGAGTACCAGGCCGGTTTCAGAAAGGGACGTTCTTGTCCGGAACAGATTTTTAACCTGAAAAACATCATTAGGTATAAGACGATAGGCAGGTATGACTATGTGGTCGTATTCATTGATTTTAAGAAAGCGTATGACTCAATTGACCGCGAGTCTCTACTGAATATTCTGGAAGAATTTGGAGTGGATGACACGTCTCGAAATCTGATTAAACAGACTTTGACCGACACAGTGTCAAAAGTAAAATTCATTGGCGAGATCTCAGATCCCTTTGTAATCAAAACTGGTGTCAGACAAGGTGATGGATTATCTCCAATCCTTTTCAACTGTGTATTAGAAAAGGTCATTCGTGAATGGAGGAAGACACTGAGTCGGGAAGAAGGGAATGAAGAACGATTCACGCTAGGGCCCAAACTGAAAGGGGTGCATGTTGATTGTTTGGCTTTTGCAGATGACCTAGCTATTTTTTTCAACAATATTAAATCAGCCATTGTAAAGATTAATCGGTTGTCTGAGATGGATGAGAAAGTAGGTTTACAGATTTCCTTTGAAAAGACAAAGTACATGACAAACATCAGTGATGGACCAGAATGGATGAAAACAAACCAAGGAAAGATTAAACGTCTAAAGAAATTTAAATACCTGGGTGAGGTAATCCAACAAAATGGCCTGGAACAGGAAGCAATTAATCTTAGAATCTGGAAATTAGACCGAGCCTATCACCTGACGAAAAATCTCTATAAATAAGACACTACAGCACGGTTGTCAAACCTGAAGCATTATATGCTTCGGAGACTTTGACTATGAACAGGCGGGGACTAGTCGACCACTTGGTCAAAAGAGGATGCAGGGTATTGAGAAAAATTTTAGGCAACAGATGGGTTGACGGGCACATACGTTTGAAGTCGAACGAAGAGTTATATAGAAAGATAGAACCAGGCACGTCAACAATAAAAAGGAAAAGGTTGTTGTTCTATGGACACATTTTCAGAATGTCCAACGATCGTCTAAAAAAGAAAATTTGGAATTTCGTGAAACCAAAGAAGAAAAAATGGCATGGTTTGAAGAATGTAACAAAGACCTTCTAGAAATTGGTATTCCGGACTGCAAAATTATGAACAGGTGTGAATTCAGACACCTAATCAAAATTACCAGGGATTTAAGGTAGGGGCAGAACCCAAAAGACGGAGGGGACCTCTTTCAGAAGATCGGAAGAAGGCGCTGAGTGATGGGCTCAAGAGATACTGGCAGGACATCAAAGCTGGCAGACGATCTAGAACGAAACATTGATTTTGATTGTTACTCCGTAGTCCATAGTGGCTCAATTCAAATGTAAAAAAATAATACAGGAAGGGGTCATGATCAGGAGAATATGACTCAGTAAGAAAAGGTGGGGAGATGTTAAGGGGAAGCATAAGGAGGAGGGCAGTTCTGAGTGTGTAAATATTAACTTAACTCATAACTCTTTTTCAACGTGTTGCTGTGTACAAAATGCTCCTTGTGGTGCAATTCTTATCAGCCTGGGTTTTGAACTGGTTTGACTTTTAATATACATCTTGATAAGTAGATTGAAAATAATAACGCTGAATTTTCAAAAATATTTAAAACGAGAGTTGAATCATTTTTGGAAAGATCAGTATCCATCGAACATCAAACCCCAGAGCACGTATTGTTTCTATTCATCTCAACTACAGGTAGAAAGACATCAGCTTGGTCAAACAGAAACTTTGATGCAAGGGACTATTTTAATGGGACCAATTTTGTAATACAAAAATGTTCAATGACTTAAATACTAATGAAGTTATTTAATTAGAATAATGGATTCCAGCAACACTCTATGCCAGTGGTTAAATTTGGTAATGTTGTGTTTAAAACTTTGAAAGTTTGAACATTCAGTCATGCCTCCTCCTAACGCATTGGTCTGCTCCTCAGGGCGAAAGAGGTATCCTGACCATTGCTATGACGTAATGTACAAATCTATGTGGGGAAGAAAAGTTCAGATTTTGACTTACCAACGGTAGAGTTCCTAGCAACTGCAATCGAAATTTCCACTCACCTAAAACAAAGATAAATGAATTAATTAATGATTTTTATGCACCAATTAGAAAGGAAGTATTGAACAGCTAAGACAGTAGTCATATTGTGTCTTAACACATAATCCAATATTGTCAAACCATGAAAAGTATACACCTTTACATAATTATAACGAGGGCCTGGATTCTGATGACATGTCATCTTTTAAATTGTTCACCACAGACATTGATAACTTATATACACATCCTGTTCAAAGTCCCCAAATTACAGAAATGCATAGTCATTGTTTCGTTATTTTTCTAAGTAATTTATTTTTATGTAATTTTCTCACTTTTCGCGTCATTATAATGTCATTTTATGGAATTTCTTAGAATATTTTGTGCGTTTTGAGTAATTTTCTCACATTTTTTATTGTTTATGATGCATTTTTGTGTATGGTACTGGATATTAACGGAATTGAAAGTGAGGATGAATACGAAGACATGAGAATCTTCACAACATTGTTGAACCCTTATTTCTTGGAATATCCACATTCCAGGAGACACATTAGACTAAAATAACATCTACTGTCGACCAAAGTATTATGTGCACTCGAGTTTGAAGGTTGTTTGTGAAGTAACCAAGAGACCTACATAAAATCCAATACCATCAACATTTTCGTCGTTCTATTATACGTTAGTTCATGTAGGTTTGGATTTTTTAATTTGTATTTTAATATTTTTATCGCAGTTGGAACACAAAAAGTGCACGTTTTAAAGCGTGTTTCAATGATGCGTCACATTTAAGAATTATTATCTCAAAAGTCCGTTATCAGATCGAATCAAAATTTTAACACAATATAGATTGGAATGTTGTATAACTGATTTATTAATTTCACAATTTTGTGTGTCCAAGAAACAAAGTTGTTATCATTGTTGTAAGGTAACTTTTTCTCGGCTCGGGATGGTTGGAAAATGTAGTTCTTGGTTGCGTTGTAATCGTTATACATCAAAAAGTTATGCTGTATGACTGTGAAATATGTAAATTAATTCACTTATTTTATATCGGTTTGTGTTTGTACGAGGAGATAACACATGGTTCTCCAGCTAGCCGCTCCGGGAAAAGCTGTACAGCGTTGCTGAGATGGAGCCCATCACTTCCGAGCGAGACGCGCCATGATGCGTGTGTGCATAAGGATTACAATGCAACCAAGAACTACATTTTCCAACCACCCCGAGCCAAGAAAAGTTACCTTACAAAAATGATAACAACTTTGTTTCTTGGACACACACAATTTTGAAATTAATAAACCAGTTATACAATATTCCAATGTATATTGTGTTAAAATTTGGATTCGATCTGATGACGGGTTTGCGAGATAATAATTCTTAACTGTGACGTATGGTTGAAACAGGCTTAAAAACGTGCACTTTTTGTGTTCCAACTGCGATAAAAAATATTAAAATATAAATTAAAAATTCCACACCTATATGACCTAACGTAAAATAGAACGATGAAAATGATGATGTTATTGGATTTTATGTTGGTCTATTGGTTACTTCACAAACAACCTTCAAACTCGAGTGCACATAATACTTTGGTCGACAGTAGTATTTGTATGCAAATAATTCGTATTTGTCAATTATAATTGAATTATATGAGGTATCTATTAAAATCATCTCAGCATACAATGACGTAGTCTGTTTGCATTTTTTGTGTGATGAAATTATGTCAGTTTCATTAAAAATTTTAGGTCATTTTTAAAAGTTTTCTGGTCATTTTTCAGTCATTTTAAACATCGTTAGGTCATAAAAATTCGGGCCATGATTATAACCATGTTAAATGCGATCATTCGTACCTGTTGACTAAACAAACACAAAAAATACAATGAAATACAAAATATAAAGCCAAAACATTTACCATTATAGGAATATGTAAGAAAATTTCCGTATTGATTAATAAGATAATTAATTAAAATCCTTCGCCAATCAACACAAATTATATTCAAATTAGTACATGTTTCGGTCCAACAATGGGACCTTCCACAGCATCAAACCTTATGAAACTATTTAAATTAAACGAAGGGTGGTAGCAAGGAAGAAACAGCACACATCAGAAAGGGTGTACGGCAGGGTTGTTCCCTTTCCCCATACCTATTCATTATATATGTACAAAAGGTGATCGACCAAGTAAGAGAAGAATTTGCCACAGGAGTGAATATTCATGGAGAAAAAGTTGACATGATAAGGTTTGCTGATGACATAGCGCTAATTGCAGAAAGTGAAGAAGACTTACAAAAGATCCTGAGCAAGATGGACAAAATAATGGAGGAAGAATTTAATATGAGAATAAATACCAATAAAACAAAAAATTTTGGTCTGCAGTAGACATAGCGAAAACCAGACCTCAATAGCGTTAAGAAATGAAAAGATACAAGAAGTGAATGAGTTTAATTATCTGGGAAGTAAAATAACGAATGATGGAAGCAGCAGCAGAGAGATATTAAGTAGGATTGCCCAAGCCAAGAACGCTTTCTATAAAAAGAAGAACCTATTTACTGCAAGGAACATAAGTCTTGATGTGAGGAAACAAATGTTGAAGACCTATGTATGGAGCGTCGCGCTATATGGCAGCGAATCTTGGACAATAGGAGAGAGAGAGAGAGAGAGAGAGAGAAGAAAAGACTACTAGCATTTGAAACCTGGTGCTATAGAAGGATTATGAAAATCAGTTGGAAAGAAATGGTCACAAATGAGGAAGTCTTTAGAAGAGTGGGAGAGAGAAGATGCTTCCTTAAATATTTAAAAAGAAGAAGGAATCACCTCGTGGGCCACATACTGCGACACAATGGACTGATTAAGCTTATAATCGAGGGAACAGTAGACGGCAAGAATTGTAGAGGAAGACCCAGACTGAAGTACATGAGTCAAATACTGAAAGATATGGGTTGTGGCTCATACTGTGAACTGAAGAGGAAGACTGAGAGACGGGAAGAATGGCGAGCTGCTGCCAACCAGCCTCACGGCTGTTAACCACAGAGAGAGAGAGAGAGAGAGAGAGAGAGAGAGAGAGAGAGAGAGAGAGAGATTTTTTATTTTTTTAAAATTTATTTTCACTGCTACACTTAGAGCTTAAGAGCTCCTTTACAGTAGCGCCCTACATAAAATAAGGTTAGGGCTTATAAAAATAAAACATTTCACCTACATTCACAATATAAATAATCATAGTCTAACAATTATAGTAACAAAATATAGTAACAATACAATAATAATAATAATATTACTAATGTATGTATGTATGTCTACCCCTTATTACTCCCGTTTTCCAACGGGGTCGGGGACGAGATGCGATGGAAGTCTTTGTGGCGATGGTTTTTACGGCCGGATGCCCTTCCTGACGCCAACCTCATGAGAGGAGTTAATGAGAGATGAAATGAATGATGGTGAATGAAACTGGGCAAGGATGTGGAAGGAAGCGGCCGTGGCCCGTCAGAAGGTACCGTCCCAGCATTTGCCTGGTGTTGAAAATGGGAAACCACGGAAAACCATTTCAAGGACGGCCGACGGTGGGGCTCGAACCCACGCGTCCACCGAGTCAGCAGAAAGCTTGGTCCCATGACCTAATGCTGCGCGTTAGCCAGCGTAACCACTACTGTCGGTCTAATAATAATATTACTAATGATAATGGAAAAAAATATATACAAAAGAGTGAGAGTGCATACAGACTATCAGCCCGAAAAACAAACACCATATACTGTACAAGAAGAGCTATTGAAGTAGACAGGTTGTCAGCTATTGTCCTTGTGTTCTAATTGAACTTTGAAAAAGTATTTTAACATAATACAGTAATCAAATGTGAGAGGTATACTGCTCCAAGAAGCAGGATGAAAGATGTCTTTTGAAAGCTGCAGTGCTTGCAATGTTGACGAACTTATATAAATCGAAGGTGTTGAAGAGGCGTGAGGCGGTGCAAACAAAAGATTTATTGAACTTCATGGTTCGGTGTATAGGAATCTGGAGTGTTAATTTTGTGTATCTATATATTTTCTCGATTATGAACAGAATGCATTGGTGTAAAGGCATTGTAGAGATATAACGGGGTCTTGGTATGTAATATTTTATGTGTCAGAATGGCAACTGATAACTGCCTGCGCTCGTGGAGTTTCAGCCATTTCAGCTGCACGTAGTAAGGTGTGATATGTTCATCTCGCCTTACATCCAGAATGTACCGAACACATGCATTCTGGACTCTTTGTAATTTGATGTTCTGTGTTTCTGGTAAATCATTGTATACAGCAGAGCCATAATCAATGATTGGAAAGATGAGAGTTTGGACGAAGAGCTTACGTATGTTAGGTGGGGTGTAAGAAACAGTTCTTTTCAGGAGATGCATAGTTGATACAACCTTCCTTACCACATTAGACGTATTCTCTGCCCACGACAGTGTTCTATCAAATATCACTCCGACATTATTGACAGTGTTTCTATATTTAATATTATTATCTAGTATCTTGATGGGTGGTAGTGAATTAAATCTACTGAATTTAGAAGTTTTGTATATCCAATGGATATAAGTTGTGTTTTAGATATGTTCAAGTTAAGACTATGATTTTGGGCCCATTCACAAAGCCTGTCAATGTCTTCATTAAAAAGATTTATACGATCACATGCAGTGTTAGGCGTGAGGTTAAAATAGGCTTGGAGGTCATCAGCGTATATATGAACAGAACTATTTCGGAATTCATTAGAAACATCGTTTATATATAGCGAGAAGCATAGTGGACCTAAGACAGATCCCTGAGGTACTCCACTTTCTACCGATTTCCAGTCTGAGGAGGAGCCATCCGCGAGGACCACTCTCTGTGTACGCATGGAAAGGTAGGATTTGAACCAGGAAAGAGCACTCTGAGAGAAGCCAAAAGATTTCAGCTTTGCAAGAAGTATATTGTGGTTCACACAGTCAAAAGCCTTACTGAAATCGAAAAGACATAGGATTGTAAGCTGACGCTTGTCCATAGCTGAGCGTATATCATCGCTGACCTTTAACAATGCAGTGGTGGTATTATGACCCTTTTTAAACCCAGATTGGTAAGGATTGAAAATATTAAATTTAGTTAGGTATTCACATACTTGTTCATGAACTATTTTCTCAAGCGCTTTACTAAGGGCACAAAGGATATTTATTGGTCTAAAGTCACTACAGCTAGTGGGGTTTTTATTTTTTGGCACTGGACGTATATTAGCACACTTCCAAAGAGACGGGTGGAGAGAGAAGGGTTGAGAAATGAAATTAACTAAAATATATTCAGGATGAAATAAGCCTCCGTGGCTTAGGCGGCAGCACGCCGGCCTCTCACCGCTGGGTCCGTGGTTCAAATCCCGGTCTCTCCATGTGAGATCTGTGCTGGACATAACGGAGGCAGACAGGTTTTTCTCCGGGTACTCCGGTTTTCCCTGTCATCATTTCATTCCAGTAACACTCTCCACTATCATTTGATTTCATCTGTCATTCATTTAATCATTGCCCCAGAGGAGTGCGTCAGGCCTCGGCAGCCGGCACAGTTCATATCCTCGCCGCTAGATGGGGGCTTCATTCATTCCATTCCTGACCCGGTCGGAGACTGGAAGCAGGCTGTGGATTTTTCATATACAGGATGAAATGAAGAAACTGGAAAACAAGGAATAAGAACGACGGAAATATATACTAAAACATTTTACAATAATAAATATTTTAAAATCTAATGGATAAGTACTCGCGTAAGATGTAAACTGATAGAATTAATTTGAAATAAAATAATTGGAGGTTAAATAAAGGTTCTAAATATTTAAATATAATTTTCAAAACAAAAATCACTCTGGAAGATTGAGGTATTTTAGTTCTGAATTTTCCTTTTGTCTTTGTTCTGTTTTAGCTTATGTTTTTAATTTTACTTTTGTTGTCGGTTATGCTATTATTTTTGCATTTTGTTTTCCGGTATTGAAATTCTGGTTTTACCTTTGTTTTTCATTATTCTTCTGGTTTTCTTATAACTTGTTTTCCCCTTGTTCTTGACTTTTGTTTTTTCCATCGTTTCTTGTTTGCTTTTTATTCTAGCTTTTTTGTTATCTTCGTTTCTTGTTTGCTTTTGTTTTTGGATTTTGCTCTTGCTTTTATTTTTCTTTGTATTTTTGGTTTGTTTTGCATTTGCTTTGTCCAGTATATGAAAGAGAACCAAGAAATATATTTGGGTTTCAGAATTATGAACACTCGCACAAGAAGATTCAAGCATCAGCACCTTTGGTGATATGTTCATGATACTTAACGGGCCATTATCACCAACGTCAATTATCTCTTAATTCATCAGTTAAGGTTATTTAACCTTGCTCGAGCATTTCATCAAAAAGTTCGTTAACTCAGCACTAACAAGCAATAAAGTTAAATGGCCAAATCTGACCACTCAACTCCCAAAAGCATCGTTAAAGTGGAGGGAAACAACTGAATTCTCCCTCGCGCATATTGCAATGTCGGAAGAATTCGTTTGTTTTCGAGTTCCACATAAATTTTCATCCATATCAATAGAAAATGTCATTAGCAATGACATTATAAAGGAACATACACCATGTTACAAATACCAAGAAAGTAGAGAACGGAAATTTAAACAAAAAAACGTATCCGAAGTGGGATTCAAGCACCTTCCAGCTCTGCATAATGGACTCGATGTCTGCAACACAACCACTTACACTACTCTACAAAGACAATGGGGAGGGCGTGACTTATTTAGCTATGTAAACAATGTCTACACACAATTGCCTGCTCTCCTAAATACAGGGTCATTATCTTTGTGCACCCCGGTAATCGCGGCAAACTAAGGCGCCATTTGGCTGGCCAGGTGCGAGGTGAATGCACCTCGCTATACCACGCTCTGCTGACTCATATCCTTAGTTCACGTGTTTTGTCATTCATATGGACGTGTATCTGCAAAGCTTAGACGTTAGTATTGCATGTTAATGATTATTGTGATTGTTGGTCATGCCAAGACACCAATTCACATTGCGCGAACGTGTGTATATCCATAATTCGTGCATGAAAAGCAGAAAGCCTTGTTCTGAAACAAGACGAAAATTTCGATTCAAGTTTCCAGAGAGACATGTGCCTAATGTCAGTACAATTAGGAGGCTCGCTAAACGATTCAAGAAAACAGGCTCCGTAAATAATAAAAGAGTTGACAGACAACGTTGTATTCTTACAGAACAAAAATTAGATGAGATTGTTGTCCATTCTTTCATCAGAAGATGTCAGGCAGGTGTCTGTTACAAGAGAGAGAGGACATTTTCAGCATCGACTATGAGCACTGTAAGTACACATTATTGAATATGATTGGTAAAATTGTAAAAAGTGCGCGCCTACCACCAACTGAACCGTGTACGTGCGCCCTCGTTCAGCGCTATTCAACGCCGGCTTAGCTTGCTGTGTTTACTGGGGCACACAAAGTTAATGACCCTGTACAGTGTTTATATCATTCAAAGATTATGTCATAAATAAGGTCTTTCCTTTATATTTATGTTCCAAAAAATATTAAGGAAGCATCACAGACAACGATTTGTGCTACACGCTTCTTGATCTGTCCGCCAGGTTTCTCCAGGGTGAAACCAAGTCTCGAGTTGTAAAGCGTATTTAAGTAAGTAGGGGTCTAAGGCCGGGTCTAAATAAGACTTTTTGAGCCACCCTCGTACCAGGTCATAACCTGATATCCCGCGAACCAATAATCAAAGATGGTAACGTGAGGTGTCAAATTACTCGGAAAGAAGGCCCCTTTCCCATGGCTTACTTATTTACCTAAAAATACCCAAAACTGCAAGGTCATCGACCTGCGATTCTATAAACTATTAATCGGAGAGAGTAAATAAGTAAACTATGGGAAAGGGGGATTCAAACCGAGTAATTTGACACCTCACGTGACCATTGGTTCGCAAGATATTGGATTACGACCTGGTACGAGGGTGGCTCAATAAAAGCTTATTTAGACCCCACCTTAGACCTCTACTTAAGTAATTACGAAACAGAATGGCCTCGTGAAATGCATAGACGATAACCACGCATTAACTCTCGCATTTAAGTTAAATACGAATTACTTAAATAATCGTTAGTAAAGAGTTGGTGAAAACAGCCGTAACCACTATCCTATTAAGATTTAACGAATGAGCTACTGGATGAAACTCGATAATATCCCGTGTCGCCTGCGTCAGCTAATCGTCGCACGTCTAACGAGCCACCACCATGAAGGTGTTATCGCCAGATGTCGCCAGATAACGTACCGGCTAGTAATCCTCTTATCGGGCCGCCACAGGCCTCATCTGTTACACAAACTTATGCGGCACGGTACGGCGCGGCGGACGTAGCTCAACTTTCTCAATTTAATTCAAGAACTCGACACGTCCACATGGTCAGCCGCCACAGTTAAAGGACCAACCAATCTCTCATCAATGGTTTATACACACACCTGATCGATAAGCTATTAGAGTATATAATGTTCGACGATATCGAAATGTAAATATTATACGTCACAAAACTGTTTCATAATGACCAGGGACGGTGCGTTATTAAGGGCCGAATGGGCCCTGCCCACCCAAGGCATTGCGAAGAATTTGTTTAATTAATGTCTTTTAAAATTACTTTATATTACAGATACTCAACTTAAAATAAGTGTTTTACCCTTCTAGAATCTCTAAAGAGAAATCATTATAAATAACTCATCCCTAGCTTAAGATCCTGACAGTCTCGTACGGTGTATCGTCATAGCAAGGGCCGCTCCACAGCAAGTCCCATGTAAAGTATATGGCTTCATGGGCCGGGTGAGGAAACAGTGGACATAACACTGTCTTGCACGCGAATTCTTCAGTGCTATGAAGGGAATTTTCTCTCTCTTCGAGGGCCAGCAGATTGGGCCCATAGCGTTTGAAGCTTCCTGTTTCTGTCTCTGTCAAATAGGATTACGGGAGAAGGGTTCAGCCCCCCCCCACCACAAGCTCTTAAACAGGTATTCGGCTATTGTTCGCAGATTGCTGACATAAGACAAACATGTAATTATACATTTTCAGTTGTCTGATATTCCAAGTACAGCACAAATATGTTAGTGAGTTCCTGTCGACGAAGCTGTAATTTCTACTGGATATATGTTTTTTTTAAATTTGTAGCACGGTACTTAGTTATTCAATATGTCGATAGTACGCTGAAATAGGAAAACGAAAGTGGATTTTTTAAACAAATTAATTTTCTTCTATAGCTATGGACACAATGTTAGAAATTAAAGAATTATGACCTCATCAACCAAGCTGATGGATAAATTTGCTTCATCCAAGCACAGGAGAGAATATAGTATATTAATAAAGAGCCATGTGGGTACTGTTTTTAATGCATCAACTATTTATTAAAACTTTTTACACATTTTGTGTTGTGTGGAATTATGATAATGGCAATATTGGCAACAATGAATGCCAAATATAAAACAATATTTAATATGTAACAACAATAGTATCATCTGGCCCACCCTAGAATTGTAATCAGGAGCCGCCCCTGACAATGACGGTCATGGTAGTACTGTTTTATATTATGAGACAGTTTCTCCAGCCAATCAGAGCTCATTCATTGACCAATTAGGTGAGGATACCTCATCAATGGTTTATACCCACACCCGATCGAGAAGCCATTACAGTATATTACGTCGCAGTCAGATAGTTTATTTATTTATTTATATATTTATTTATTTATTTATTTATTTATTTATTTATTTATTTATCGTATGGCTTTTAGTGCCGGGAGTGCCCGAGGACATGTTCGGCTCGCCTGAGCCTGTAGTTGCTTCCAGTGGACACCCTTAGAGTGAGCTACAAGTTCCGTTCAATTTCAAGTAGTTCCAACTTTCGCTACCAGATATCAATGTTACCTAGTGGTGAACGTTTGAACTTTGATAGAGCGTTCCGACGAAATATAACCTAAAAATTTAGCTTCACACAAGTTTTGTCTGAGGAAGGATCTTTTACATGCCATAAATCTATGACATGGGACAGCCGGCTTTATTTCCCCTCCGAAGGAAGGCATACTGAAGTATTTTAACGCTCTTAAAAAATCCGACGACTTCGGCCGGGTTCGAACCCGCTATCTTGGGCACAGCAGTTCAGCATGCTACCAACTACGCCACCGATGCCGTTAGTGAGTTAGTGAAACTCGTCATTTCATAAAAATTCTAAGCACCTGATGAAATCTGTCATATGGTGTAACAAGATGTTCAGCAAAGAACATATAGCCTACTTTCTCCTAAATGTATGGGTATATTTATGACTCTTTGTCCTCATCCCTAACACAATCATCTCTACCACAATGTATTGTTTGTTTTCTTTTATATTGATAATTAGCCAGTAAGTGTCAATTCAATATTATATACTTTATGATGATTGAATAACAAAACTACTAACTTATTGTAATGCGTTCACGTCCGTTAATCTCTATATTAAGCCAGCCTGCTAAGTTAAGAATCTTCCGTTTTGGGTATCTTCCCCTTTAAAAATCCACGCCGATCACAGTAGGTTGGTGCTGCGACCTATCAGTGAATTAATCTTTATGTTGTACGCCTATGCACTGCCATCGTAATGTACTACGATGGCAGTGGCCTAAGGGTGTTGAATGAGTCGACAGTTTAAAGTAGCCAAGAGGGAGGCGATCAAGCTGGCAGTGTTTAAAGGTAATCGGAGCGCGATCGTGGCTAATAGTTGAACTACCAGTATTACAAAATTGCCATACTTCAGGAGGCCAGGTATTTACACAGCGGTAAGTTTGGAACAATATTACCCACATAACCCACAAGAGGACAGCACCGTACAGAGGCATTAAGAAGGCTGTGGTTAATGACAGCGTGTATCTAGTTCTTCTATTCTCCTTTTCCTAATGTCTTCTGTTTATGTGCGATGCTGGGGCTGTGATTTTATTAAAAACGAGTGTATACATTAGCCTCTCCTTTGAGCTAAATGACATCTTATTCAGTATCTGTGGAAAGAGCTCGTGCACATCATTTGTAAAAGAATTCAAGAAAAAAAGTTAACTGCAGCAGTACTCGATCCCCAGTCAACTACGTGACAGACTAACACGCTAGCCCAGAGCTAATCCTATCCTTAACATCATGGTGTTCTTAACTGACATTAGATACAACCTGTTGGCAAATAATGACTTTAAACAAACGATTTCTTCACAGCAGTACATCTTCATTAAAGATAATTTCATACAAAGTTTATATTATTGTATCAGTAGGGTATATCACATACAACATACTAAAACTATTGAAATATAAGACAGGTACATGAGGACAGCTGCCATCTTGTCGTGTGACACAGACAGCTCAGCTCTTTTAAGCCACTCATACAGTATAATATTATAATATTAAATTATAATAAATAACGGATCACGACCTTCAGGATAGCTTAAACCACCCTAGGCTCGATAATCGGAATTGGTGGTTCTTAAGCCCTTGATTAAAATGGTTGAATAATTCACACGGCCGCCATCCTGAAATGGTACGGCCGATGACCTTGAATGTTGGATGAAAGACGCGTCCTATATAAAGGTATGTTGTCACCAAATTTGGTAGAGATCGGATGATTAGTTTAGCCGTAATTTGATTTTACGTTTTGAACGTTTGAGTGGCCGCCATTCTGTTTTGGTAAAGATGGCGGCGATATAAAGTATGACACTGAGGTGCCCTTTGCTAATGCTACCTCTGTACCAAATTTCGTTCAATTCGGTTTCACCGTGTTCGAATTGATAGGGGGGGACAGACATTCAGAGTACACACACACACACACACACACAGACAGACAGACTCACACACACACAGACAGACACACATTTTTTTCGCTCTGTGCTGATCTCATAAGTCTACTTTCATTTTTTGCAAAAATCGAAAGTAGGCTAAAAATGTATACCGTCCTGGCGAGGTGTATCTTCATACGCTGCAAACATCGGTTTTACCTGCCATCAGAGAGGTGTTTGAAGATGAAATATTTTACCTACAACAAGATAGTGCTCTTCACTACCACAGAGATGTCAGAGCCTACTTGGATGAAAATCTGCCTGGACAAGGGTTAGGTCGGATAGGAGCTGTTGAGTACCCACCACGGTCTCCAGACCTTAAACCTCTTGACTTCTACCTATGGGGGCCTTGAAAATTGAAGTTTATCAACAGAAGACAGCTACACTGAACGAGCTACGAGAAACCATCGAGGCGCCCTTGCGGTTATCACACCGACAACACTGACAGCCGTAGTTCGGTCAGCAGTTCAGCGGCATCGACGTTGTTTGGCTGCTAAAGGGTGTCACTTTGAACACATGAAATAACCTTGTCCCCGTGCAAGAATTGTAACAGTATGTAACCCTGTTCCAAAGATATTAACCATCAGAGAGTGTCTATATTTTTCTGGACCCCTCTGTAGTTGCACTATCTGACGCGTTTCTTCATGAAGTGACTGACCGATTTAGGCAGATGGTGATAGAAATGAATTTACATTATCAGTCGAGGCATTTTATGGAGATCCGGTATTTGTTGATTCGACTCTTCATGAAAAGACAGACACAATGGAGTCGCACATTAACTTTTCGCCGTTCAACACGAACTATTCCAAGATATAAATTAATACTTCTTTATTTTGGATTAAAATGAAACAGAACGAGCGCTTGTGTGAATCAATGAAATTCAACCAAATCCGGTCGATTAGATTAGCAGTTTGCCTTTATTACCACTACGAGTGCTAGTGTGAGTCAATGAAATTCAACTATATCCAGTCGATTAGATTAGCAGCTTGCGATTTCTACCACCATGAGTGCTAGTGTGAATCAATGCAGAGTTTCACTTAAGCCCTTTCGGTGTGAAGAATTTTCAAAACATCAAAAGACGCCTGAACCAAGGAACACATTAAAGATAGAATTATATGTTGGGCCTATGTCTACCCCTTATTATTCCCGTTTTACAACGGGGTTGGGGACGAGATGCGATGAAAGTCTTTGTGGCGTTAGGTTTTTACGACCAGATGCCCTTCCAGACGTCAACCTCATGAGAGGAGTTAATGAGAGATGAAATGAATGAAACAGGGAAAGTACTAGCTGTACTTGAGTCATGTAGGCTATTGCTGAATCTTATTCTAGTGCGATAATAGACGGGATTTAAATAAGTTATTCAGACTGTAGAACATGCGATTAGCGTTTATTATTCGCTGACGCACTTCTTTCGACACTTCACTTCTATTAGTATGGATCCCTGGTACCTGAATTCTTGAACTCGTTCAAAAGTATGTCCGTCAACACTAATGGAATGAAGGAGAGCTTGACGGCTCGATACGAAATATTTTGTATTATCCTCATTTACCATCAGCCCAATATCACTTTTGGATCGGCATTGCTTCCACTTACTTGTGCCGGGCTCCTCTCCGTCTTCTTTCCTGTCGACCTCACTTGGTCAACTCTTGTTCTCTTCCGACCCCGACGGTATTAGGGTATCCTAGGCCTAGGGAGTCTCTTCCTTTCCCGCCTTAATTGGCCCTTGTCTCATCTTTTCTGATACCCTCCTTCTGCGAGGGGTCAGCCTTCTTTTTCTCTTCCTTTTACCTCCTGCCTTGTGCTCTAGGCCCTTAAGGAGGCAGGGTGTATGTAGCCCCACCACTTCTGGTGCACCCTAGATAATGCTACACCCTCAGGGGCTCACGGCTGGTGATTTCGGGAGTTGGCGACCCCGAGGGATTCCTGAGCTGGGTCCGTTTTCCCCTTTTGTCCCTTACCTTTGGGGCGGACCCTCTCCTCTTTCACTTTCCTATATGCCTTTCATGGCTCTCCTTCCTTCCAAGTCCCTCAATCCGCCTTCTCCGAGGGTTGAGGGCATTTCTTTTCCTTCTGTCCTTTTATTTGCCTTATTGTCCTTTAGTTTTCCATTTCTTCTTCTAGTATGTAGATTATTAGTTAGTTTTAAGTTCGCTTTTCATTTTTCATCTTCACGATCACCCACACCATCAGGGGCCGATAACCTAGATGTTAGGCCCCTTAAAACAACAATTATCATCATCAGCCCAATATCACTTTTGGATCGGCTTATACCCTCAACATTCAGTTGTAGGATCTTCAAAGTGGGCCCTATCTCCTTTGTTACATACAGTATTACACAAGCTCAGTGGAACAGGCTGGGGAGCAAACGCGGCAGTACTACGGACATCAGCTCTTGCCTTGGTCTACCCAGTTGCAGAATACTGCTGCCCTGTGTGGCTTAACAGTGCACACACTTCAAAAGTTGATACCCAATTGAATGATACCATGAGGACAATATCAGGCACTATCAAATCGACACCTCTAAAATGGTTACCGGTCTTATCCAACATCCATCCCCCTCACATACGAAGAGAACTAGCTCTTGTAAGAGAATGCCGCAGTAATCCTCAACTGCCCTTACATCAGGACTGCAACCCTCAGAAACCGAAGAGATTAAAGTCCAGAAACCCATCATGGAAGCTAGGTGAGAAACTCCTGGAAACACATTTTGATGCTGATGAGATCTGGCATGAAGAATGGTCCTCTTCAAATCCCGACCACCTGGGTTTAATCCATGATCCTTGTAGAGCTCCGCCTGGTTTCAACTTACCGAGAACGGAATGGACATCTCTAAACAGAATCAGGACATATCATGGAAGGTGTAAATTCTGGCTTCATAAGTGGGGAAAATCTGAAGACCCATTCTGCGACTGTGGTAATGTGCCTCAAACCATCCAGCACATTGTTATGGACTGCCCAAAGGGAAAATTCAATGGATCTGCCCAAGAATTACATAGTGCCTCTACGGAAACAGTGGACTGGCTGAAAAGTCTGGACATTAAGTTTTGAATGTGTATCATTGATCTGTAAATAATGTATATACAATTGGATGATATATGTATTTATAATGTATCCTTGTTTTGCCATACGAAATAAATAAATAAATAAGCCCAATATCCTTCGCATTGTGAAGAAATCGGGGAGTGTCAGGGCATACTTGCTCCAAGGTATCGCCAAGAATGACAACATCGTCAGCAAATGCCAGGATTGTCTCTGCTCCCACCATCTCCATTTCTCTGATCCGACCAGTGTCACAACTAACTTTTTCCAAATTGAATAGTAGTGGCGCAAATGGATCTCCTTGTCTCAAACCACTCCGAATGTCGAAAGGTAACGGCCGTTGGTTTCCAAATAGTATTTGACAAGTTGTTTGAGAATAGCACGCTGCAATTAGTCGGATGTATTTCGTTGGGATGTCAAATTCCTCCGAAGTTCTCCATAACTTGGAGCGATCAATACTGTCATAAGCTTGCCGAAAATCAATGAAGATGAGGTGCAATTTACGATCAAACTCATAAAATGTCTCTATCAGTTGCCTCAAGTTAAATATGTGATTAAGCGTCGACCATCCAGGGACAAAGCCACATTGATAATAACCTATAAATCCTTCAGCCAGGGGTTTCATGCGGTTTAGCAGGAGCGTTGTAAAGACTTTATAGCCAATTTCCAAGCAAAGAAATCCCTCGATAGATTGATACAAGTGTAGCATCACCCTGTTTGAAAATGGGGCAAAGAATAGCTCCCTTCCATTCCTCAGGAATTATTTATGTTATCCAAATGGTACATAGTAACAACTTCAATGCAACCATCAGTGTCTCACTTCCCGAACGGAGCATCTCAACTGTGAGACCACTACTTCCTGGAGCTTTGTTGTTCTTGAGGGCCTTTAGTGCGACGCCGATTTAATCCTCTGACGGTTGAGAAACTTCCACACTATCAGAATGGGCTCGCAACCAATATATCTCCGCTGTTGGAGGGCCAAGATTCTGTAAGGTCTCAAAATGCTTTTTAAATAGGTTTGCCTGTTCTAATGGTGGTACCACTTCACCAATCTCATTTATTAGAACCAGGGTATGTTGTCGATAGACACCTCTGGCATATTTCGCGAACTGAAAATGATTGCGTGATGTCTTTGATTCTTCGACTGCTATTAACAGTCGTTAATGATGTTCCCGTCTCTTCCTCCTTATGATCCAATCTGTGGTACGCCTCACCTCATAATAAGCTATCCATGCATCTTCTGAGAGTTTTTCTAGCCATATTAGCCTCCTCGCTGAACGGGTTTCTATAGAAACTTAACACTCTTCATGGAAGCAAGGTTTACTTCTGCGCTTTGGATGGTAAACTAGCTCTTCATTTGCACTCACGGACACTGCATTCCGCAACGTTAACCATGTACTTTCCATGGTCGTAGAATTCTCTGACATTCTGAGGTGTTCTGCAATTTTATCTTGATATCGCTGCCTCACATCAACATTTTCCAATTTATCCTTGTCAAAACGGACCATCCTTTCAGCCTTACTTCGCCACATGGTAGACAGTCTCAGAGGTAGTTTGACTATCACCAAAAATGGTCAGAATTCATATCTGCCCCACGAAAGGATCGTACATGTTCGACACTTCCATGATGCCCTCGATCAACTAAAATATGGTCAATCTGGTTCGTCGTACTTTCATCTGGGGATATCCAGGTAATCATACGTACTACTTTGTGGGGAAATTGCCATAAATAAAAAAAATAAATAAACAAAGAAATAAATACAGGAAGGAAGAAAGAAAGAAAGAAAGAAAGAAAGAAAGAAAGAAAGAAAGAAAGAAATAAAGACAGAATGTAAAGAAAGAAAAACAGAAATAAATAAATAAATAAATAAATAAATAAAGGAAGGAAGAAAAAAGACGGAAAGGAAAGAAAGAAAGAAAGAAAGAAAGAAAGAAAGAAAGAAAGAAAGAGAGAAATAAATAAATAAGTAAATAAATAATTAAAGGAAGGAAGAAAAAGAAAGAAAGAAAGAAATAAGTAAATAAATAATTAAAGGAAGGGAGAAAAGAAAGAAAGAAAGAAAGAAAGAGAGAGAGAGAGAGAAATAAATAAATAAGTAAATAAATAATTAAAGGAAGGAAGGAAGAAAAAGAAAGAAAGAAAGAAAGAAAGAAAGAAAGAGAGAAATAAATAAATAAGTAAATAAATAATTAAAGGAAGGAAGAAAAAGAAAGAAAGAAAGAAAGAAAGAAAAAGAGATATAAATAAATAAACAAATATATAGATGCATATTTAAAAGAAACAAGTAGTTCCGTGAAGAACTATACAGCCTATTTTCATATATCCTACTCATATTAATTGCCTCTATCAACATACAAAATTTCAATTTGATAGCTATGTTAGATTCGTAGATATTGGGAACCGATTAAATATTGCATATGGTAGCCATGTTGGATTTTTATTTATGTACTATTACATGAAGATTATTGTGTACGTGTGGTTTTCAGACTTCAATCGCATGATCAGGACACAAGAAGTAAAAACGAGATTTTAAAATTTCGCACAGCTGCCATCTTGTGGCTATGAAAACAATTGAAATAAATTAGATACCAGTGGATTAACATTTGTATAAGCATTAACGTGCAAAGTTTCACTGCACTCAGATCGTTAAATCGCGAGAACCGTCCATTTAAGTATTTATACTTCGCGTCGCCGCCATGTTGGATTTGTGCTCACCAGGTTACTGAAAGTCATATAGGTGAACTTATGTTCATAGCCTCTATGAAAATAAAAACAATCAGTTTGATTGCTGGAAAAGATTCTTAGATATTGAGAACCATCAAAATATTTCGGATGCTCGCCATTTTGGATTGTTATATGTATAGGCCATAGAGTTATGTACCATTAAAGGAAAATTATTGCGTAGCTTCATTATTCAAACTTTCACTTCGATCGCATGATTACGACACAATAATAAAAACTTAATTTTAAAATTTCGCACAGCCGCCATCTTCAGTTTATGTAAACAATTGAACTAAATTATATGCCGGTGTGACAATATGTATAATCATTTACTGTACCACATTTAAATGCGCTCATTTGATTAAATCACGAGAAAAATGTATTAGAATAACTTCGCTTGGCCGCCATGTTCGTTTTGTAGTTAACCGGTTTTTGAAAGTCTTATAGATGAATTTCCAGTAGTGCCCTTTATCTCCGTAAAAAATTTCAGGGTGATACCGCTAATAGTTTCAGAGATATAGAATGCTGGTGAATTATTTCGCACATCCGCCATCTTGTGGTT
The DNA here is from genome assembly GCA_946902985.2 of Meconema thalassinum. NCBI lineage: Eukaryota > Metazoa > Arthropoda > Insecta > Orthoptera > Tettigoniidae > Meconema > Meconema thalassinum. Next base: position 202,600,994 of record OX336395.1, read on the forward strand.
ATGAAAACAATTGAACGAAGTTAGATGTCGGTGCATTACAATGTGTATGAACATATACTGTACCAAGTTTTATTGCGTTTGGTAGGTTAAATCGCGAGAAACGTCTATTTAAAATTCCCAAATTCGCGTGGCCGCCATGTTGGTTTTGTAGTTACCATTTTTTTCAAACGTCCCATAGATGAACTTCTAGTAGTTCCCTTTATCACCATAAAAAATTCCAGGGTAATATCGGGAATAGTTTCGGAGATATTGAATGTTTGTGAAATATTTCACACAGTCGCCATGTTGGATTGGTGAGACGTAACAAAATTTGAAGGGCATGGTCCGGGTCGCCCGGAATAGTGCTATAAATTTACCGAGTTTCAATGAAATCTCTCCAGCCGTTTAGATTTTATTAGGGACACACACACAAACACACACACACGAATCACACACACACATACGCAAACACACGGACAAAAGGTGATGTCATAAGCCTATTTTTTCAAAATTGAAAATAGGCTAAAAAGGAAGAAAAGGAGAAAGAGAGGAAGAATGAAAAAAGAAAGAAGGAAGTAAGGAAAGAAGAAAATTAAATAAATCAATAAAGGAAGGAAGAAAAAGAAGGAAAGTAAAGAAGTCAAAGAGAAATAAATAAATAAACAAATATATAAATAAATAATTAAATGAAGAAAGGAAGATAGGAAGGAAGAAGGAGAGAAAGAAAGAAACAAACAAACAAAAAAGAATAAATAAATAAAGAGAGAAAGAAAGAAAGAAAGAAAGAAAGAAAGAAAGAAAGAAAAAGAGGTATAAATAAATAAACAAATATATAGATGCATATTTAAATGAAGAAAGGAAGAAAAGAACAAAGAAAGGAAGAATGAAAAAAAGAAAGAAGGAAATAAGGAAAGAAGAAAATTAAATAAATCAATAAAGGAAGGAAGAAAAAGAAGGAAAGTAAAGAAGTTAAAGAGAAATAAATAAATCAACAAATATATAAATAAATAATTAAATGAAGAAAGGACGATAGGAAGAAAGAAGGAGAGAAAGAAAGAAAGAAAGAAAGAAACAAACAAAAATAAATAAATAAATAAATAAATAAATAGACAACTGGGAGTTGTTTATTGTTGTTGTTGCTGTTTTTTTCTTTAAGATATGGAACAATTTCTACTAAGAATAAGAATGCAACTTTCCATGATGACATTTTGGAAGAGCAGACGGAATAGCAAGCTACAAAATGAGATCTGAACTTCTCTAAATTGATACAATAAAAGCACTAATGCATCTGAGTTGTGTAAAATTCTATTACTACCTTTCAACTGTGTCGCTCGCTATATTGTGGCGTCTCTCCAAGGCCATTACTAAGAAAATAAGCTCTCCCCAGCCTTCAACGTGAATAGCTTTCCACTTCGCTATTAAAGAAAAGAATCCATTTCTCTCTTTCCAAGCTTCCTGACTCATTTCTTCTTCCACAGTTCATCGATATAACAGGACCAGTGTTCACGAAGTGACGCCTTATATTTGAAGAAACCTGCTGCTTGCTATATGAAACGGCGAATAATACGCACACTTTGTGGCCAAGGGCAGGCGTAATATTCTCAAATAATATATACAAAGAGACAGCCAATGGCCATCAGTAATACAGTTGATAGGCGCCTAGTAAGCACGTAGGGGTTCATAATTGACAACCCTATTAAATGACTTAAGTGTCCACTGAGTTGGCTCTGCATAGCAAACAAGTAGTTCCGTGAAGAACTAAATATCCTGTTTTCATTTATCCTACGTATGTTAATTGCCACTATCAACATACAGAATTTCAGTTTGATTGCTGTAATACATTCGTAGAAATTGAGGACCGTGTAAATATTTCAGATTTTCGCCATGTTGGATTTTTAGCCTACTTTCGATTTTTGCAAAAAAATGAAAGTAGACTTATGAGATCACTACAGGGCGAAAAAAAGTGTGTCTGTCTGTGTGTGTGTATGTGTGTGAGTCTGTGTGTATGTGTGTGTGAGTGTGTGTACTCTGAATGTCTGTCCCCCCCCCTATCAATTCAAACACGGTTAAACCGAATTGAACGAAATTTGGTACAGAGGTAGCACTGGCAAAGGGCACCTCAGTGTCATGTTTTATATTGCCGCCATCTTTACCAGAAGGTAATGGCGGCCAATCGAATGGTCAAAACTTAATAATGCATTACGACCAAACTAATCATCGGATCTTTACCAAATTTGGTAACAACCTACCTTCATATGGGACGCGTCTTGTGCCCAAACTACAAGGTCATCAAACGTACCATTTCAGGATGGCGGCCGTGTGAATTATGCAAAATTCATAATCCATAACATGGGACCCACCAGTTCCGATTATCGAACCAAGAATCGTTTAATCTGTTCTAAGCGACGTGGTTCGTTCGAAATTAAAAGTTTATATTGTAATATTATAATCTAGAAGCGACTTTAAAAATCTGAATCGTCTCGGCTATTTGACAAGATGGCAGCTGATCTCTCGTTCTGACCTATATTTTACTAATTTCAGTATGTTGCATGCAATATAACCTACTGATAAATATTATATGAACTTAATATGAAATGAACTCGGTTTGAAATATACTCCAGTGAAGAAATCTTCAGTCCAAGTGATTATTTGCTAATACAGTACGTTATATGTATTTAATCGATAACGCGTGAGTTATGAGTGTACGATTGGCTGTGTGGTTAGAGCTCCCGTCTCTCATGTGGCTGGCCGTGGTTCAAATCCTATCAGAGTAGAACTTTTTTGCTTGATTATTTTAATATTTATTGTTTCTTGAGTACTGAGACGTTATAAAATAAAGCGTTATATGGTGCGTTTTGCAATGGAAATTATATATTAAAAAAAACGACATTCTCCACCGGAGTGACATCTACCAGCCTTCAGTTGTACTATGCAGAAACTATAGATTCGAGCAGCGCTCTATACCGGCCAGTTAGTGAACCCAGTCTTAACGACTGCTAGGAGTAATAATACAGTAACATTCGTTTATTCCTTGTGCACATCGAACCAAGAATCGTTTAATCTGTTCTAAGCGACGTGGTTCGTTCGAAATTAAAAGTTTATATTGTAATATTATAATCTAGAAGTGACTTTAAAAATCTGAATCGTCTCGGCTATTTGACAAGATGGCAGCTGATCTCTCGTTCTGACCTACATTTTACTAATTTCAGTATGTTGCATGCAATATAACCTACTGATAAAAATTATATGAACTTAATATGAAATGAACTCGGTTTGAAATACACTCCAGTGAAGAAATCTTCAGTCCAAGTGATTATTTGCTAATACAGTACGTTATATGTATTTGATCGATAACGCGTGAGTTATGAGTGTACGATTGGCTGTGTGGTTAGAGCTCCCGTCTCTCATGTGGCTTGCCGGGGTTCAAATCCTATCAGAGTAGAACTTTTTTGCTTGATTTTTTTATATTTATTGTTTCTTGAGTGTTGTTAGGTAGTCAACCCGAAGGCTGGTTGGATCCTCAAAAGCACCGCCGTTACGTTATGTGAGTAGATACCCACAAAAACCAAAGGCAGCGCTATATTGAGGCGTTCTAGGCAAGAAGAGGAGTGAGGTAGTTTGCCATTGCTTTCCTCACTGAGTCAGAACAGTAGTCCTAACCCTATGAGTAGAACCTTTCACAGCATTCACAGGCACTACTGACTGTGCCCTGAATGCCATTACTAAGCACCACCCATACCTCAGTAGCTTCCATATAATCACAGCCATGAGTGAGACTGAGACATCGGTGAAAAGCCACCATTTATTCTAGCCTGTTCCAACTGACAAATGCAAATGTACTGTATTCATCAATAGATGGCAAACAGGCCAGTTTCTTGAGTACTGAGACGTTATAAAATAAAGCGTTATATGGTGCGTTTTGCAATGGAAATTATATATTAAAAAAAAAAAACGACATTCTCCACCGGAGTGACATCTACCAGCCTTCAGTTGTACTATGCAGAAACTATAGATTCGAGCAGCGCTCTATACCGGCCAGTTAGGGAACCCAGTCTTAACGACTGCTAGGAGTAATAATACAGTAACATTCGTTTATTCCTTGTGCACATCGAACCAAGAATCGATTCATCTGTTCTAAGCGACGAGGTTCGTTCGAAATTAAAAGTTTATATTGTATTATTATAATCTAGAAGTGACTTTAAAAATCTGAATCGTCTCGGCTATTTGACAAGATGGCAGCTGATCTCTCGTTCTGACCTACATTTTACTAATTTCAGTATGTTGCACGCAATATAACCTACTGATAAAAATTATATGAACTTAATATGAAATGAACTCGGTTTGAAATACACTCCAGTGAAGAAATCTTCAGTCCAAGTGATTATTTGCTAATACAGTACGTTATATGTATTTGATCGATAACGCGTGAGTTATGAGTGTACGATTGGCTGTGTGGTTAGAGCTCCCGTCTCTCATGTGGCTGGCCGGGGTTCAAATCCTATCAGAGTAGAACGTTTTTGCTTGATTTTTTTAAAATTCATTGTTTCTTGAGTACTGAGACGTTATAAAATAAAGCGTTATATGGTGCTTTTTGCAATGGAAATTATATATTAAAAAAAACCACATGCTCCACCGGAGTGACATCTACCAGCCTTCAGTTTTTTTTATCCTCTAGGTTGGTGGTTCCCACGGACTCAGCGAGGGAACTCACCACTACCGCCTCTATGGGCAGTGTCCTGGAGCTTGGACCATCTGGACGGGATGGATACAACTGGGGAGGTGTGATCAGCACTTCGCCCAGGCGGCCTTACCTGCAAAGCGAACAGGGGCCTCATGAGGGAGGGGGAAGGGATGGAAGATAGGGATGGATAGGCTAGGAAGAGGGAAGGAGGCGGCCGTGGCCATACAGTAGGTACTGCCCCCGTAAATTGAATTATATTGAGACCACGATGGCTGTATTGGCATATATGTGAGTAAAGTTATGGCTGTCATAGTTGTGACGTGTATATTCATGACGTAGGCACGGATGACGTAGACTTCATGCAAGTAGGCTGGTGGAGCTGAGATTCTTGGTGACGTCATGATTTTGTTCGAGAAAGATCTTAGATTTACGACGCAGTCGCAGGAAACAAGGAATTGTGCTAAGGAAGAAGTTACGCTATTGGAGGAAAGGCTCGAACCAATGAACGATAGTTTGGAAGGAAGACGGAGATTACTGAAACTACGATATTTAATTACTTTTGGCATGCAGAATTGTGGAAAACTATTTTCAGTTATGGCATTGATTTGGAATTTTGAAGAAATTAATTTTGAGTTTTTGAAATTTGAAAATCCGTCAAGTATAGCCAAAGTTAAAACTTCTAGCAATGACGGAGGAACAGGCTATGGAAGGGATGGATACGCCCCTTAAGAAGTTGATAAAAGGTCGTGCACAGGAGAGATGAGCTCTCATATCCTCATATCTGATATCTCATACCGCATATATATTTCTGATGTCATATAGTCATTTTCGAGTGAATAAGTGAAGCAAGTCGTCTTTAGCGTGTGGTTAAAGCCCGTCGCATCGAACGAACACGGAGCAGTTCCATTTTACGGTGTTTGAAACTAGGCGAAGTTGAAACGCACACATTAACGTTTCTACCAGATAATATATCTACAGTTGGCTTCTGCCTTTATTATAATTCTATTGGGCAGTACAACATTGAGGTGTGTAGAAGATTTGAACAATTTCACAGTTATAATTTGGAAGATATTGGCATTTTAAGACTGCAGACAAAAGTGATTTTCTCGCCACCCGAGAAGCACTTTTAAAATACCACATTATACACTACGGCTGACACGTGTATTGCAACCGTGATATTGAAGAATACGTTTGGTGATACAACGATACATTCTACTATGGAACATTATAATCTGGCAGTGCTTTCAATGATTATAACAGAAGTGGAGATGGAAGTCTAAGGCTTTAATGCAATTGGGACATATATCGATGGAGTGAAATAGCAGCATGGAACTTCGTTAATTGTCATTCTACAAGAGCGAGCATGTAGTGAACATCCAACTACACTCATGCATCGTGAATCCATCGCTGAATTATATCAAATGACAGTGGAAATATTTTCATACTCCACGATTATGAATATTTCTGCGGAAATAACTGCAATAAACTTCATGGCGAATTGCGACCAGAACTTCAGGGAACTTTCAAGAGAGGCCAGAAGAGTTTTGCCAGAAGGATGTCTTTCGTATACACGGAGCAGTGCAATTTCCGGAGGAGGAAGCAGTTCGATTCTCCGAGGGCGCTGATTCCAGGTTCGAGGTCGGAGCACATCTTTACGGTGGTAAAGTGGAACCATCAGCAGTCTTCTTTGGAAATTTTCCTCTAGAACTTCAATCAACAGATAAGGTAGTCGTGAACGTTTCTTGTATTATTTGAGTTATTTAGCGATATCTGAGCAACCATTTTTCCCATATTTTCTGTCCTATCGTTTGCCCCATTTTCTTGCTTGACATTTCTGTACTCAGTACACTTCGTTGATTTATGCCTTTTTCTACGATTTGTTGAGACATTATTATGTCATTGGCATTCTTAAATAATTTTGGATCAGTTGAGACTGATAATTTATATTCTTTCAGTAATTTGCATATTTTTGTAGTCACGATTTGACTGTAAAGTTAACGATTTGCTATGGCAGATTTGTATTCAGACAGCGTGTCATTTTATTAAAGTAATTCTATTCAGTAAATTACTTTGACCAATTTTCTGTCATCCTCAAGAAAGAAGAATGATTAAAAGATTTTAGAGCGTTAAAATCTATTACGTTATCGACGATCTTTGAAATACTAGTCGTCTTATGAACATGATTGCAACATAGACATTTATCGTCAGTTCTGAAATACCATTGCATTATAGACAATTTTATGAAAAATGAACTTTGATTACGATTTATTGAATACACTATAGTAATGAACATTTGATAGGAATTTTCTCAATTATAGATTGGAACAATAATGTTTGCATTTCACAGTCTAATTGTATTCTATTCGACTATTTATGCAGTTTAGATGAACTTTGATTGAAGATAGTATTTTTATACTGCGTTACTTTGAGGATATTAATCTCAATTTTGATAGACCAGGGAGGAGTGTCTAATCGTATTTGCTATTAAATTTATTTGTGATTGGCAAATTTTTACTTCATATCGATTCATGAATGGAACCCACGAAGGTTAAATAATAACAGTCATTAATACAATTGATGAATATAAGAATTTTTAAAGAGGAACAATGGATGTATAATCGTTAGTTCAGTGGACGTGTAAAAGTCGCTGATGAATAATGCCCTTGAATAAATGAAGGAGATTCCCACAGTAAGATGGATGATGTTGTTGAATTTATAAGTGGAGATTTTTGTGTATGTAATTTGGAAGATTTTGATGCCATATATATTGAGATATATGATGAATTCTGGGCCAATTGTTGTGCAATTTTGTGCGTTTTGAGCGAAGTATTTTTCCGCTGAATGTATTGTCCTGGTTCTTTGAAAGTTATTCATATGAAGTTACTGTTAAAATTAACAAGAGTGTTAAATAATTTGAGATGAAGATTTTGAATGGAGGTTACCGTCACAAATATTAATAATAATTATTAAACCTTATTAAACCTGAATTTGACATTTAAATATAACTAACCTTCATTGGTCGATTATATCACCACGATTTGAGTAATTATCAACCGGATGAACGTGTGGTTTAATGTATTTCTTATATTTATAATATAAACAATATAAATATTGTAAATAATTATGTAAATATCTTTAATAATAATTTGAAATGAAAGGGATTAATAGAGGCGTGTATACAATTTTCAATTGTCGTTTGACATTGTTATAAACAATTTAGATTGTTATAAATAATTAATGAACTTTTGTTATAAACATTAAGAGTTTTGTTATTATACTCTAAACAACGCTAGTTAAACAAGTGGATTGAACAGTTAAACAAGATTTGAGATTATTAGAGTATTCCATCGGTGTTTGAATGGAGCATTTAAAAGATTTGCGTGATAATATGTGAGTTGAGATGTGGACATTTAACGTGTTTTGAAAGAGAGCTAGGCTCTGATGTAACTCGCATATGCTAAGGTTGACTGGACAGATGGATCCATTAGACGATGCAAACATGGTGCAGGTGTATCGCAGCTGGCCAGGCAACTGTATGATAGAGGCCAAGGACGTCTCCATAATAGCCTTGTGGCTATAAATAAAATGTGATGTGTATAAACACGCAAAACAATTGCTATATGTGTCTCGTCCCAAATCCCGTTTCCATTCCAAGTGCATTATTATTTTTTACGTTACTTTGAGCTTGAGAAAGCTGAAACATTGTATGTAGAGTATACAAGTCCTACAGGAGGACATGGTTATGTGGACGATGGCTTCTGATTGCCACGTTTATTTTGTTATTTTATTTTTGTTAAATTCATTCTTTATGTGAAATAAATTATTGTGCAGTTTAAAGTTTCTTGTCTTCGTTTTGGTTCATTTTAAATATCATGGTGGAGGTTATTGTGTGGGCATATTTTTAAGTGATCCAGTTGACAACCCATCCCCGAGATAAATTTAAAAGGTAAGTATGAACCCCCGTATATTTTGGTGTGTTCCACAATAATTTCTTGTTAACTACTGTGCTCTAATCTCGATAGTATCTGTCAGTGCCATTTTCATTGATGTAGCTGTGCCGGTGCGATTGATTATTGGCAATCCGATTGAGGGGGGCGGATATCTGACAGCCTACTATCCGGATATCGGGGACAGTACCATCCCGGCATTTGCCCGAAGACGAAGTGGGAAACCACGGAAAACCACTTCGAGGATGGCTGAGGTGGGAATCGAACCCCCTCTACTCATTTGGACCATCCGAGGCTGAGTAGACCCCGTTCCAGTCCTCATACCATTTTTCAAATTTCGTGGCAGAGCCGGGAATCGAACCCAGGACCTCCGGGGCGGCAGCTAACCATGCTGACCGCTACGCTACGGAGCCTTCAGTTGTACTATGCAGAAACTATAGATTCGAGCAGCGCTCTATACCGGCCAGTTAGTGAACCCAGTCTTGACGACTGCTAGGAGTAATAATACAGTAACATTCGTTTATTCCTTGTGCACAGAGGCGTTGTTGATAACCTCAAAACTTGCAATATGGATGATTTGGAGATGGATTATTTTGTTATACCGTGTATTTAAGATTAGCCTATAAATTAACGGGTTGCGAAGTTACTTCACTTAGTCCTATATCATTCGTATACGACACAGAACAACAACGTGACGTCAGTTTCTGATCTGCTCTGATTGGCTATTACATTGCTGCAGTCGGGTAGTTGGCAGTCAAGGATAAAATTCGCGACTGCCAACTGCCAGCTACCAACTGCAACTTCATGTTGTGTATGGTGCCTATAGTATACACGGAGTCGATCGCGACTGCCGACCGAGGACTACCAATTACGGACTGCCGACTGCGCATTGTAGATGGGCCTTATTAGAGCAACGAAGTTTCAATTATTGTAAGTAGTCGGTGTTTGGAGTGTTTGCTGATGAAATTGCAAAATGCTGGGGTAAATTATAAACTATGGTTTGAACGCCACTGTTCAAATCCTGTGTGCCAATTTGCACTTCAAATAGGAAGAAATTAGGAGATGATAAGGACAGAGAGTTATAACTATACCCATACATTTAGGAGAAAGTAGGCTATATGTTCTTTCCCGAACATCTTGTTATATAGTGTATGTGGGTCTTAAAGTTATGTACTATTACATGATGATTATTGTGTAGGTGTATTATTACACCTCATTTGCATGATTAGGACACAAGAAATAAAAACGAGATTTTAAAATTTCGCACAGCCACCATCTTGTGGTTATGGAAACAATTGAAATAAATTAGACAAGTGAATTAAAATTTGTATAAGCATTTACCCTACCGAGGTTCACTGCGCTCGGATGGTTAAATCGTGAGAAACGTCCATTTAAATATTTACATTTCGCATCGCCGCCATGTTGGGTTTGTGCTCACCAGGTTATCAAAAGTCCCATAGGTGAACTTATGTTCATATCCTCTATCAACATACAAATTTTCAATTTGTTTGTTGTCATAGATTAATAGATATTGAGAACCGTAATTATCAGGATTTGAAAGTCGCACAGGTGAACTTCTATTAGTGCCCTTTATCACTGTACACAATTTCAGAGTGTTATCAGTGATAGTTTCGGAAATATAGAATGACGTTGCAATATTTCGCACTGCCGCCATGTTGGATTGGTGAGTCGTAATAAAATCTGAAGCGCACGGTCGGGGTCGGACGAAATAGTACTATGACCTTACTGAGTTTCATTGAAATCGCTCTAGCCGTTTAGATTTTATACAGAACACACAGACAAGTGCAGTGAAAATTGGTACGGTAAATGCTTATACAAATTTTAATCCACTGTCATCTAATTTATTTCAATTGTTTTCATAGTCACAGGATGGCAGCTGCGCGAAATTTTAAAATCTCGATTTTATTTCTTGTGTCCTTATCATGTGATTGAAGTTTGAATACTACACCTTCACAATAATCTTCATGTAAGTGTAGGCCTACATAACTCTAACAATAAGACGGCTTCGGTGGCGTAGTTGGTAGCATGCTGAGCTTGTACGCCCAAGGTCACGGGTTCAAACCCGGCCAAAGTCGTCGGATTTTTAAGAGCGTTAAATATCCCTCAGTATGCCTTCCTTCGGAGGGGAAGTAAAGCCAGTCGTCCCATGTCATAAATTTACGGCATGTAAAAGAACCTTCCACTAATTACATTTGTGTGAGGCTAAATTATAGGTCAGATTTGACTATCGCTCTTAGGTTCCAACGTTCGTTGCCGGGAGCGGACTGCGGTGGCATCCAGTGACTAAGTTCAGAACTAGTTGTTGTTGACGGTGGCGTTTGGTAGCAAAAGTAGAAACTAGTTGAAAATTGACTGCCTGCAGTCCTTACTTGAATTAAAAACAGATACTGTAACACACTCTAGTACAGCCTTCACAATTAACACCGGTTATCAGACAGATTCCACATACACCCAAAGTACACGGGGCTACATGACTGCGTTGTCGTAGCCCCTAAACTGCGGAGAACCAACCATAACTCCTAAGACCTACATACAGTATATAAAAATCCAACATGACGACCATCCGAAATATTTAGACGGCTCTCAATATCTATGAATCTATTGTATTAGAGCAATCAAACTGATATTTTGAATGTTGATAGAGGCAATTAACATAAGTAGTATAAATGAAAATAGGCTATTTAGTTCTCCACGGAACTACTTGTTTTTTTCATAAAATGAAAATAGGCTAAAAATGTGTGCTCCTGGATTACTACCAAGGCGTTACAGCGATGACGACTTTGAACGATCAATATTCTCATACAGTTAAATATCCGCAAATCAGATGCCTTAAAACAGTGGCCGTGTTGCAGGCCAGGAGGTTTAACTCATAGGCCTACGCCTCCCGTCCGGGACCAACTTAGCTTAGTCATGTGCTGTTCAGACGATTGAGATGAGTTTTACTGCCCTGTTCCAATACATATCGAGCGTCCAGCGCGCCATATCCACTCACTTACGATGTTCTTATGGGCTCAGAAAATTGTATAATACCACTAGACTCCAGATCAGCAATAATATGATTTATATGTGATACTTATTCATGTGGGGGATGTTTCCATTTCATAAGCCCTTTACACTCTATTCATGCGACCAGTCTAGTGGAGATAATTCAAACATTTCATTACTTGTACAGTACGGTTCACGTATATGACTTGCATTAGACATATCAATCTATCAAGTCTATCGCCTAGAAGTCATCGCGCACCTCACCAGCAATGAGTAGCTAATAATGAAATGAAAATCCACAGCCTGCTTCCAGTCTCCGACCGGGTCAGGAATGGAATGAATGAAGCCCCCATCTAGCGGCGAGGATATGAACTGTGCCGGCTGCCGAGGCCTGACGCACTCCTCTGGGGCAATGATTAAATGAATGACAGATGAAATGAAATGACAGTGGAGAGTGTTGCTGGAATGAAATTTTGACAGGGAAAACCGGAGTACCCGGAGAAAAACCTGTCTGCCTCCGTTTTGTCCAGCACAGATCTCACATGGAGTGACCGGGATTTGAACCACGGACCCAGCGGTGAGAGGCCGGCGTGCTGCCGCCTAAGCCACGGAGGCTTCCGAGTAGCTAATAATAATAATAATAATAATAATAATAATAATAATAATAATAATAATAATAATAATAATAATATTGATAATAACAGTGGAGAGTACAGGACGCGACATAACAATGAACTCTACATACGTGTGGAAAGGATAACGGACTTTATGCGAAAAAGGAGAATTATAAGGTGCGTTCAAAAAGTAACGAGCCGGAGGCTGGAATGCGCAAACCGGTGACTACATCGGCTAATCGTGGCGTGTGTAACGAAGTGTGGTTCCGACCAGAGCGTGGAAGATCACAGCCCGTTGCTAGAGGGCACGCGTGCACGTCACGTGACGATACAAAGCGAGCAGCAGCATGCATCAATCGTCCAACGCTGCAAGTCGCATGGCAAACAGTGGTATGGAGGCGTCAAACGAAGAGCAAAGAGGTGCTGTTCGGTTTCTGACAGCGGAAGGAGTAGGGGGAACGAACATTCATCGCCGAATGTCTCAAGTGTATGGCGAACACTGCATGTCCATTGGAAGGGTCAAGGCGTGGCACAAGCGCTTCAGGAAGGGCGTTAGCCGATGATGCCCGGTCTGGGGCACCCCCATGCATTACCGATGACAACGTCCAGCTGGTTGATGCACTCATTACCCAGGACCGCCGAGTGACAGTGAACGCCATAGCCGCCGTGGTTGCTCCACGACCTCATACGGCCAACACAGTCGCGGCACTCCTGCAGAAATTCAAATGGGAGGCTCACGGCCACCCTCCATACTGTCCAGACCTCTCTCCCTGTGATTACGCCATGTTTGGTCTCCTGAAAAGAGCTCTGCGAGCCAACGATTCACCTCGGACGCTGACGTCCAGCTGTACGTGCGGAACTGGTTCACATCGCAGCCCAGGGAATTTTATGAGACAGCCATTCACCGCCTCGTGTCACAGTGGGACAAGTGCCTCAACAGCCAGGGCCATTACTTCTAACATACAGGTATTGGTTTCTGTATTTAAGCCTCCGGCTCGTTACTTTTTGAACGCACCTTATAGTTTCTATGGCCACATAACACGCATGAGCTCGCAGAGACTGACCAACTGCATATCTTCCTACTTTGTAGACAAGAAAACCAAGGGGCCATGGTTCTATGAGATCGAAAAGATGTAATAGAAGTACGGATTTCACATGAGGACATTCAAGAACGTCAACCTCTCCAGAAGAGCACACCAGCGATGCCAAGAAAAGCCAAAACTGAGAACAGGCGAGTAGTGGACGGTTGACAGAAAGGAGGCGCACAGGAAACGGATGAAGGACTACTGGGAACAAATTAAAGCTCAAAGACGGAAACAGTTGAAGTGACGTGGTCCATAGCAGGCCGAAACGAAGAAGAGAAGAGGAAGAAGAAGAATAACAGTGGTGTGCGGTGACCCCTGATACTAGTGATGCACTGTATTCAAGTGAAGTAACTAATTGGGTACCCAATGTAACAATAATAATAATAACTAGCATTACCCGTCGCGGCTTCGCCCGCGAATGTTCTAGTTGAAAAGAGTACACTTAGCAAAATCTCAATCATGAATGCTATGACTGATTTATCCTTGGTATGAATAATCAGACTTTATCAATTTCTTAGGTTTTTAATGAAGGGGCCAGGTTGAGAGTTCTTTTAATTAGTCTGTTATTGTTCATTCTAATAATGTGTCCATAAAATTTCATTCGTCTTCTCCAAAAAGTTTGAGAGATATTTTCAGATTGACAATATATTTCCTGTGATGATTTTTTCCTCCATATTCCCTCTATTCAAACTGGGCCATAATTTGTTCGTAAAATTTTCCTCTCTTGTTTCTCCGTGTCTTTGATTAAAGATCCGCCACCAATGATTAAAGTTTCCGATGCATAAAACGCTTCAGGTTTGATTACTGTATTATAGTGTCTAAGTTTTGGTTTCCGATAGGCCTATGTTGATTTCTGTTCCAAGTGATTCTGTAAGCTTTCTATAATAATTATTATAATAACAATTGTAATTAATTTTAATATAATAAAATAATTAAGTTATTTAAGTGTCTATTGCAGGGACCCTCCGTGGCTTAGGCGGCAGCACGCCGGCCTCTCACCGCTGGGTCCGTGGTTCAAATCCCGGTCACTCCATGTGAGATCTGTGCTGGAGAAAACGGAGGCAGACAGGTTTTTCTCCGGGTACTCCGGTTTTCCCTGTCAAAAAATTTCATTCCAGCAACACTCTCCACTATCATTTCATTTCATCTGTCATTCATTTAATCATTGCCCCAGAGGAGTGCGTCAGGCCTCGGCAGCCGGCACAGTTCATATCCTCGCCGCTAGATGGGGGCTTCATTCATTCCATTCCTGACCCAGTCGGAGACTGGAAGCAGGCTGTGGATTTTCATTTTCAAGTGTCTATTGCAGGGACATCCAGTCATTGCGCTCCGGGAGTGCGGCCGCACTCGGGGAGCACTGGGCAGTCAGACTAGCGCTCCTTCCCCTACCACCACTACACTGTGGCAGCGAGGAGGACACATTTTACTATTAAATATAGTTGGGACAGGACAAATAACAAATCTCCTGTACTTCCACACTGTCTATAACTTAAACCTCGAGAACTGGAGTGAAGAAATATGGCTTTCACTTTTTGTCGTCACATGGATTTTAATGAAGTAATTTTACAACTGGCGTCTTCCTATGATCTATTCCCAATATGATTCATACCAATTGTTGGCTTATGAATCCTACATCTTTCTAGAATAATGACGAAATTAACTTGGCAATACTGGTATTTATGATATTTTAAAAATATACCTGAAATATTGTAACCAGATAGAGCCCTATAGTTTACTTGAAATAGTTTATTTCCATGGATTATGAGACACTGAGAGCCTACGACTCAATTGTTAAGAGAGAATTATTAGGTAGTTGGTAGTTCTGCTGCCTCTGAAAATGCGCTGTATTATATCCCTCACAGCATACACACAATGGATAAAATTTCTTAGTTATCCATTATTGTTGTGGAAGTTACCTGCAGGTAAACATTGATTCTATCGGCACGGGTAAAATTACGTAGGCAACACTGTCACGTATTGGTTGCTCTAAATTAATATCTTTTATACACATGCGCCAAATTATGAACGGTTTGCCTGCATACATTGAGACTAGAATTCAAAATTATGGAGAACATTTATCAACAGTTGGCAGCCCTGTTGACACTAAAGAAGGCACATATTCATATCTGCTCTGGTGCGCAAATCACATACCAAATTTGGTTGAAATCCAATTGATAGTATAGAAGTTACATGCATTTAAAGATTGGACCTATCGGCAGGCATAGAATCATGTTGGTAAAACTGTCATGTATTGGCTCCTGTAACTAATCTGATGTAATATTATCCATGTGTCAATTTTGGAGCAGTTCCCATCCATATCTTTCCAGATATCCAACATAGAGCTCAAATTTCAATTGCAATTTTTCGGCAGTTGGTAGCAGTGACGTCATTTTCAAATATGACCGTGTTATATCCAGATATATAGCTCTACTCATACCAAATTTTGGTTTCAATAGTTGCAGCCGTTTAGGAGTTGATAGGGAGGAGACACACACAGACAGACAGACAGACACACATTTGCTCGGATCGATATCATAAATTTACTTGCTCATTTTCAGCCTATTTTCAATTTTGAAAATATAGGCTTATGAGATCACTTTTTGTACGTGTGTGTGTGTGTGTGTGTGTGAGGTGTGTGTGTGTGTCCCACTAATAACTTCTAAACGGATGGAGCGATTTCAATGAAACACGGTAAGTTCATAGCACTAGTCCGGGCGACCCCGACCGTGCCCTTCAAATTTTGCTACGTCTCACCAATCCAACATGGCGGCTGTGCGAAATATTTCACCAACATTCAATATCTCCGAAACTATTCCCGATATCAAACTGGAATTTATTACGGTGATAAAGGGAACTACTAGAAGTTCACCTATGTGACGTCTGCAAAACTGGTAACTACAAAACCAACATGGCGTCCACGCGAATTTGCAAATTTTAAATAGACGATTTTCGCGATTTAACCAACCAAACGCAATAAAACTTGGTACAGTATATGTTTATACATATTGTAATGCACCGACATCTAACTTCGTTCAATTGTTTACATAACCACAAGATGGCGGATGTGGGATATATTTCAGCGGCATTCTATATCACTGACACTATTAGCGGTATCACCCTAACATTTTGTACGGAGATAAAGGGCACTACTGGAAGTTCATCTATAAGACTTTCAAAATCCGGTTAACTTCAAAACGAACATGGCGGCCAAGCGAATTTGAAAATTTTAAATACACCTTCCTCGCGATTTAATGTTCCAAGCGCAATGAAATCTGGTACAGGAAATGTTTATACACATTGTAATGCACTGGTATCTAATTTAGATCAATTGTTTACATAACCTCAAGATGGCGGCTGTGCGAATTTTAAAATTAAGTTTTTATTTCTTGTTTCGCAATCATGCGATCGAAGTGAAAGTTTGAATAATGAACCTACGCAATAATTTTCCTTTGTTAGTACATGATTCTATGGCCTATACATTTAACAATCCAACATGGCGACCATCCGAAATATTTAGACGGCTCTGAATATCTACGAATCTATTATAACAATCAAACTGAATTTTTTATATTCATAGGGGCTATGAACTTAAGTTCACCTATAGGACTTTAAATAACCTGGTGATCACAAATCCAACATGGCGGCGGCGCGAAGTATAAATATTCATATGGACGTTTATCGCAATTTAACTATCCGAGTGCAGTGAAACTTGGTACAGTAAATCCTTATACGAATGTTAATCCACTGGCATCTAATTTATTTCAATTGTTTCCATAACCACAAGATGGCAGCTGTGCGAAATTTTAAAATCTCCTTTTTACTTCTTGTGTCCTAATCATGCGATTGAAGTTTGAATGCTACACGTCCGGGTGTGTGTGCGTGTGTGTGTGTGTGTGTGTGAGGTGTGTGTGTGTGTGTCCCACTAATAACTTCTAAACGGCTGGAGTACATAACTCTAGGACCTACATATATAAAATACAACATGGCGACCATCCGAAATATTTAGTCGGTTCTCAATATGTACGAATCTATTACAGCAATCAAACTGAAATGTTGTATGTTGATAGTGGCAGTTGACATAAGTAGGATATATGAAAATATGCTGTATAGTTATTCTCGGAACTACTTGTTACAAAATGTGAAAACAAGGCCAAAATAGGCAAGTTTTACTTTCTAAGTAGAATGACGTATTTTCCTAACACATATGTATGGCAAGTTTGGTGATCTATAAAACGGACTGAGGTATGAGTGAAGATCTGTCGTACTGTAGTCTATAATAGCATTACATTATCACCCCTTAAATGACAAGAAACTGAATATAAATCGGCCATCTAATTTCACAACAACATTTTTACTGTTTTTGAAAGTACAGTAGGATCAACGATTTATCTTCAGGACCTCATGAACCCTTCTCAATCAGCGCTGATCTCCGCTAAGCTACTGCAATTCAGACACAAGACTCTTCGCTCTACATCTCCACCCCCTCTGCTCTCTCCTAATCACCCCGGGGCTACACTCCACGCTAATTTAAATTGCCTCTTCCCCAATAACTGAGATATCGAACATAGCTGAGTCCCTCCTTGCTCAGGGGTCGATAGAGTCATGGTTAAAGAGAGATGACGTACTCTAATAGGGTTAAGAAACATGTGTGCTATAGGGGAATGATCAGATGTGATTCTCTGCAAATGGGATTCTTCTCACCACCTCAGAGGCTTACAGATGACGATGATGATGATGATGATGATGATGATGATGATGATGTTGATGGGGGAGATGATGTTGATGGGGGAGATGGAGATTTTGATGGGGGTGATGATGATGATGATGGGGGAGATGGAGATTTTGATGGGGGTGATGGTGATGATGATGATGATGTTGATGGGGGAGATGGAGATTTTGATGGGGGTGATGGTGATGGTGATGATGTTGATGATGTTGATGGGGGAGATGGAGATTTTGATGGGGGTGATGGTGATGATGATGATGTTGATGATGTTGATGGGGGTGATGGAGATTTTGATGGGGGTGATGGTGATGATGATGATGATGATGTTGATGGGGGTGATGGTGATGATGATGATGTTGATGATGTTGATGGGGGTGATGGAGATTTTGATGGGGGTGATGATGATGATGATGATGATGTTGATGGGGGAGATGGAGATTTTGATGGGGGTGATGGTGATGATGATGATGATGTTGATGGGTGAGATGGAGATTTTGATGGGGGTGATGGTGATGATGATGTTGATGGGGGTGATGGTGATGATGATGATGTTGATGATGTTGATGGGGGAGATGGAGATTTTGATGGGGGTGATGGTTATGATGATGATGTTGATGATGTTGATGGGGGTGGTGGAGATTTTGATGGGGGTGATGGTGATGGTGATGATGTTGATGGGGGTGATGGAGATTTTGATGGGGGTGATGATGATGATGATGTTGATGGGGGAGATGGAGATTTTGATGGGGGTGATGGTGATGATGATGATGATGTTGATGATGTTGATGGGGGTGATGGAGATTTTGATGGGGGTGATGGTGATGGTGATGATGATGTTGATGGGGGTGATGGAGATTTTGATGGGGGTGATGATGATGATGATGATGATGATGTTGATGGGGGAGATGGAGATTTTGATGGGGGTGATGGTGATGATGTTGATGGGGGAGATGGAGATTTTGATGGGGGTGATGGTGATGATGATGATGTTGATGATGTTGATGGGGGTGATGGAGATTTTGATGGGGGTGATGATGATGATGATGATGTTGATGATGTTGATGGGGGAGATGGAGATTTTGATGGGGGTGATGATGATGATGATGATGTTGATGGGGGAGGTGGAGATTTTGATGGGGGTGATGATGATGATGACGATGTTGATGGGGGTGATGATGATGATGATGATGATGTTGATGGGGGTGATGGAGATGATGATGGTGATGATAATGATTATGCCGGAGATTATGCGAAACGTTAAGTAGTGTTGCTAACGAATACGGTGTTGGTCGAGCTACAGTTCATGACAAGAAAAAACGGTGATAAAATAAAGTCGTTTTTTAAGACGAATGAAAATTTAAAAAGTAAACGACAGATATTGAAAACTGGTGAAAATCCTAAAGTTGACGATAGCCTCTTCTATGCTTGGTTTTTACAAGAACGTGGCAGGCATACACCAATTTCGGGTGAAATCCTTAAGGAAAGGCTAGGAAATTTTACCGGAAAATTACACAAAAAAAGATGATTTCCAAGCCATCGAGGGATGGTTGCAGAAATTCAAACAACGTTATGGAAATAGACTGCTAAGTACAACGGGTGAGAAACTTTCATGTGACGAAAGCGCTGATCTATTTTCGTACTTTTTTTACTTCGTATAGTACAATGTAATTAAAACTGATTTTCAAATGATAATTGCGTTTTTCTCGATATTTTCCAGTAATCCGTCGTTTTCGGTAAACCGGCAGTGCTCTGGTCCGATATCTGCCAGATTACCGAGAGAGCACTGTACTACCATCCTGAGAGAATACACTGTCATAGTACTTAAAAATACTCAGCTTGTTCCTCTATGGTTTCTTCTTCCTGGCATCCTATTTTCTTGTTTTCTTTCCTGCCAACATCACCTTTCCAAGACATATTCCCCTCATTTCTGTTTAAATCCTAGCATGAAAGCTTGAACGTTTTCTCAAAATTTGTCATTACATCAGTATAACCCAGGTTGCTCATCTGGTTTCCACCTAACTGAATCCCACCCAGCCAGTTAATGCCCTTTAACAAATGAGATGCCGGATTACAGAAGGAGTACTGTATTGTGAAATAATGTAATGAGGACTGTACGGTGAATGATCAAACAGCTCCCAGCCAAACTTCTGCACAACAGTTGCTGTCCTGATCTTGTTCCCAGCGATTTTCACCTCAAGAAATTTCAGTTAACCGGTGATCATTTTCATACTGACGAAGAGCTGAATACGACTGTCACACGCTGGTTCCATTCGCAGGCGGCAGACTTTCATGACACAATACTACAAAAGTTGATACCACGCTATGACAAATGTCACAATTCGTTTGGTGCCTATGTTGAAAAATAGTTGACACATTGCTGTACCTGTTGCCAATAAAGTTTTGCAAATAACTATGTTCTCCTTTTCATAATTAGGGAAACTTTCTTTCGATACACCTCGTACTTAGGCAACACGTAAAAAATAGTTTCTATTATCTCTAAGTCTAGAGCAAAGAACTACGAGATGTTTAATTTATATGGGACATATCGGGGAGCAATCCAGCTCAACTCGATGCCAGTCCCAAGCCAGGCAAAATGGGGAGGGCACAGGCAAGGGTAAAACGTGGCTTTTCACCGATGTCTCAGTCTCATTCATGGCTGTGATTATATGGAAGCTACTGAGGTATGGGTGGTGCTGAGTAATGAACTCAGGACGCAGCTAGTGCCTGTGGATGTTGTGAAAGGTTCTGCACATAGAGTTAGTACAGCTGTACTGACTTAGTGAGGAGAGCAATGGCAAACTACCGCATTCATCACCTTGCTTAGTACGCCTTATTATAGTGCTGCCTAGGTTTTGTGGGTTTCTACCATATAACCTATGGTGGTGCTTTTTGAGGATCCAACAAGCCTCCAAACTGACTACCTAACAGACAGAAGGATGGATAATAAGCCTCAGTGGAAGCACTAATGCTGAGTAGGTGCCTCTATTTAGTACTGACAAATGCTCTAGATGGTAGGCTAGCCTACCCCAATGGGGACGGATGAGGGCGAGTGTCTGGCGCCTAAAGACGAGACTATCTCAGCTAAGGTTTGGTAACCCTCACAGAATGTTCCCTGATCCTCCAGGTTGGGGGTTGGGCGTAGGGCTAACAACCCTACCCTGGAAACCAACACAATATATGTCACGGACAAGTGAACCTGAAGACGAACATGGCAGTGAATTAGGGAATAAGACGATGAAGATTAAAGAACGGTGGGAGAAGATAAAGAAGAGAGAAGTTTGGACGTGTTTTGTGAAGGAGACCAAGGCTCACCCAGGGCTGTGGTGCCGAGGAAGTACTGTAAATAAGTAATAGTGCAAGGTTCACCATCCATGTGGACTCCAAGCAGGACGTTCCAAAGCCTGCCGAAGAACCTAACTCGGTACACCCGCACAGACCTAGAAGATATGCTAGTGCTAACATTATTTGGCGATGAAACCCAATATTGTATCAATCAACCTGTCTAGAATAATTTACAAGACGATGGAAAGCCAGATAGAAGCGGAATTGGGTGAAGACCAGTTTGGTTTCAGGAGAAATTTAGGAACAAGGGAAGCTGTACTAAGTCTTAGGCTGATTTAGGAAGGTAGAATAAGAAAAGATAAGAGAACGTTCATGGCATTTGTAGACTTAGAAGAGGCTTTTGATAACGTTGATTGGACTAAATTGTTTGACATTTTGAAAATGATTGGAATAAAGTATAGGGATAGGAGGGTGATCTACAATCTGTACAGAAACCAGACAGCAGTCATTCGAGCTGATGGACATGAGAGAGAAGCAGGTATTCAAAAAGGTGTGAGGCAAGGCTGCAACTTATCACCCATACTTTTCAATCTTTACATTGAACAAGCAATTAAGGAAATTAGAGAGAAATTTAAAGTGGGAGTGAAGATTCAAGGAGAAATAATTTCAACTCTGAGATTTTCTGATGACATCGTCATCTTGGCCGACACACCTGAGGATTTGAATGGCTTTTGAATGGTATGGACTCCCTCTTGAGGAAAGAATTCATGATGAAAATTAATAAATGTAAAACAAAAATATTGGAATGCAGTCGCAATAAATCAGAAATCTCTATGGACATCAAATTGGCAGGGGAAAAACTAAAGGAAGTAGGAGACTTTTGTTACTTAGGAAGAAAAATAACCAGTGATGGACGAAGCAAAGAGGATATAAAAAGTAGGTTGGCTCAGGCAACGAAAGCGTTTCTACTAAAAGGAATCTGTTGACATCGAATATAGATTTAGGTATTAGGAAGACATTTTTGAAAACCTTTGTCTGGAGCGTGGCACTCTATGGAAGTGAAACTTGGACTATTGGTGCAGCAGAAAAGAGGAGAATTGAAGCGTTTGAAATGTGGTGTTACAGGAGAATGATGAAGATCAGATGGGTAGATAGGGTTACAAACGAATAGGTATTAAGACGAGTGGGAGAGGAGAGATGTTTCTGGCAACTGCTAATGAAGAGAAGAGATAGGTTGGTAGGACACATACTAAGACACCCAGGATTAGCAAGCTTAGTTATGGAAGGAAGGGTCGAGGACAGGAACTGCAGGGGTAGACCAAGGTTAGAGTATATTAAACAGATTGCCTCGGATGTAGGGTGTGGTAGCTATGTGGAGATGAAACGATTAGCTCAGGACAGGGAGGAATGGAGAGCTGCATTAAAACTGGTCAAAAGACTGAAGACTCAAACAACAACATAATGCCTATGGAAAGATAAGATAAACGCAGAAAGATAAACATCCGGTAAAGCAAATCAAAGATGGAGTAGGATCAAACAACATGACGGAAAATATAGTGCCATTGTGAGAGACTGGAATTCTCTCAACTCAGGAAGAAGGCGGGATAGATTCGCACATTATAGGACTTGGACAACCTCACTTCAGGGACGTTTTCAGCAACTCTTTACTAACGGTTAGTTAATTCATATTTACCTGCAATACGAGAATTAATGCATGGTTAACGTTGATGCAGTTCACGAACCTATTCAGGTTCCTAAATACTTAAGTACGCTTTACGGTTCTCGCGCATGCGTGGACTTGGTTTCATCTTGGAGAAACATGGCGGACAGATCAAGAAGCGTGTAGCACTCATCGTTGTTTGCGAAGCTTCCTTGAGACTTTCTGGAACATAATTATAAAGGAAAGGAAATACAGAAGGCCTTATTCGTGGCAAAAGCTAACAATGATATGAACAAAGTATTTAGGAGAACTGGCAGTTGTGTGTATACATAGTTTACTTAGCTAAATGGGAGACGCTCTCCCCATTGCCTTCACAGCGCAAGCGGTTACGTTGCCGACTCTGAGGTCATTATGCAGATCTGGAAGGAGTTCGAACCCCACTTTGGATATGCTATTTTATTTCCGTATTCTTCTTTCTTGGTATTAAAACTTAGTAACATATGCGATCTTTTATAATTTCATCGTCATAAACACATTTTCTATTCATATTGTACAGTACCCCAGGGGTATGCACCCCTTGGAGACCATCCCCCCATCATCTATCTAAATCTCCTAACTGGCAACCCTTGTAAAGTCAGATCAACATCTATCAACACCGCAAGGACAGCTTACCATTCTAGAAAGCTGGCTCAATCCTTGCATAACTATTACACACAGCGACACATTATTAACTGGGGCAACTATGCCATCACAATGCTGACAGCATAGCGCCGAAGAATATAAAAAGGAGTCCTAAGGAGGTCAAGGGATCTCTCAATTATCAGTCTTTCAACGTGACGGCCGGAGGCTATGCTGGTATCATCAGGTGAGTGAGTCAGCAAGTGTTCAGAATCCTATAACTTTGTAACCTTACTCCCCAATTTGTATAGACAAGTTTGTACACATTGTAACATCACTACATCCCTTAAAAGGGACTCACATATCCATTATCACTGACCAATAAACACTTGGTCAGTACATACACCTGCATTACTGTTTACACGCTTCTTCACGCCCTAACTCCCTTCCTGAACTATCCGTCACTATTAGACGTGACTTATAGTAGCCAGATACTTGCTAGTGCAAGCAACATCGTATTCCCGTACCGGCCTGCTTGCTAGCGGCCCGCGCCATATAGCTGACGAGTACAAGTCGATTATCTAACCAGACAGCTGGGCGACCAGCACAGTGACCCTTGCGTTGAGTTCCATACCCTAAAACACTCCTACATTATTTATAGGAGCACCCCAACACTAAAACAACACTCTACACTGGTCAGCTTGCCCGACTACGGGAAGCTACCCCCTTTTAGACATTTCCTTCTAAATCAACACAATAACTCCTCCGTTTTAGATCCTACCACCCCCAAATAAGGGATCTAAAACAGATGGTGGAGGCCGGGTACTACGCACAGTAGAACAGGACTCAACCAACGAGCCCTCGTAGTAAAAACGGCCCGTACCGCATATAGCCAAGCGAGACTGGAAATTTTTTTTCCTTTCTTCTCAGACAGAAAGCAGTTTTTTTTGCTTTGCACTACTTACACAGGGAATTTTTTCTCCCAAACCAACCCCCCAGCCCCAGATAGAATCAGAGAGAATAAGGATACACTGCCGAACACGCACAGTTTTTTTTTCTTTTCTTTTTCAAATAAGAAGACACATACTTTATTTAGCATGGCCCCTCTATACCGCCTAGCTGTGCTGAGGAGCATTGGGGAGTACCAGGAATTAATTGCCTGGCACAGAGTTTTTGAAACTAGGCAGGACTACCTCAGAAGGTTTCAGCAGCTCCTGCACGCCCAGTACATGCGGATCCTAAGAGCCCTTGTCCGGCCAATCCGCAGCGCTAAGAATCGTAAGATTCGGGCGAAAATCCCCACCCTCCGTACACAGATCATTAAAGCACACTGGCAATTACACTGCCGACACGAATTTATGTTCCAACAATGGGAGACACTTATCAGGGAACACAGATGCATAGGGACCAATGGCACAAAAGTCGCGGAGCAGGCCATGAGCCTCAACGGTCAGTACACCCAAATTTGGGACGAGTACCGTGAACTCCAGAACAACAAGGCCATTTTTGAGTACATGGCAGGGCCACCAGCCCAGCCGAGAGAGGACATAAGCGTGGATACGCTGACTCGACAATTTGCGAGGATGTCCCTCTCGCCATGTACTGTCACACATGGGAAGGAGGTCACCATGGCCACAGTCCAGAAGACGGCCAGGTTAGACTCCAATACACTGCGGGGACAAGCTTACACCAATACACATCCCTTAGCTCCGATTCGGAGGGCAATTTTGCCAAACCGAGGAGCAGACCCTAGGCCAATCCCCTCTGAACGGACGAACGAGAGGGAGTTGAAGCCAGGACTCTCAGAAACACATTATATGACAGGGAAACAACGGGACGTAACCACGTCATGGGCTGAGGATGTAGAGCCCGCCCCACAGTACATACAGCCTACATACACCCACACAGATAGCCAAACACAATGGCAGGAGTCTGCCGTGGCCACAGGCCAGAAAGCGGTCAGGCTACACGCCACCACATTGCTAGGGCAGACACAAGCCATTAAGCGACCTATACCGCCAGTTCAAAGGGCAAGTTTGCCAGAACGAAGGCGAACACCGGCATTCGTACCACAGGTGCGAATGCATAAGTGGGTGTTGCATTCAGTCCCTCAGCATGCACGATACACGCACGCACATTGTGACCACGCACTCACACACGGTACACGGGGTACAGGAACGGTGTTATTACCTACCCCACAAAACCACTCAGGCAAAAACACACACACCCCCGTAAACTCTACTAGGGTAGCGCAGAGCGCATTTAGGCCCTCGAAAACAGGCACACTCAAACCTACAGACACGCGCTACGGTGGAAGTAGGCCCAGGCTTACTTTGCTACAAAATCCCCCGAAAAATGGCAAGGAAGCGCCTCAGTGGATTTCAGGGGCCTATAATCTCATAACAGGGCAGAACCCTTCACCTTTCCGAGCAAGGACGCTCGGACCGGAGTAACGACTTCCACCAGGGACACACATAGGTTCTTTTACACGGGGGAAACAAGATAATAGACAAACAAATACTCACAAACATGAACTGCACATTTTTTTTCTCTTTTCTTTTCTTCTTCCTTCTTTCATGTATATGCAGTGCAACATGGCTAGATCAGAAGTGCATAATTCAAAATCCTTGTTTTTTTTGTTTGCCCCTGACATTTTTTCTCTCAGGCCATCAATGATTATTGGTCGGAGTGGTTATCACCATAAATTGGATAACGTAAAGTTTCTACTATCCAAAGCCAAGCGGAAGCCAATCAGGCTTCAGGCCGGAAAGAGATATTTTGAACAAAGCTTAAGCATCAAATCACAGCATAGAGCTTAAGCGAGTCTTTCTAAGTAGAAATGACTAAATGTTCTATGTTCCGGTTCAACAGTTTGATGGATTCTCTTGTAGCGGGCAAAAGCCATAAGCGTGGCAAGAATTAAGAATCGCAAACTAGTTTTCAAAAATTTGGTGAGGTGTGCTTTAACCAACTGAAAAGCCCAATTGCACACCGAGGCGAGACACTGTCATTTTGTTGAGTTACAATTGCTTTGGAAGGGAGGTTCAACTCCCACAGTGCACTGGCTTTGCTCGTGACGGGGATACAAATGTATCAATTACGTCTTGCAATGGCCTTCCCAATGTGTACTAGACAGTGTCGGTAGATTCCCCTGAGATGTAACCAGATTACTGTAGTACTAACGTTACCAAATTGGTAAATACTACACTCAGGTCCCAACCTTCATTTTTAAACATTTTTCATATTTACGACACAGTTTTTACAGACTACCACCGCCCGGAAACCCGCTTTTATAAGCATAAAAGCATTGGGCAGGCGAGATACAATATAGTCTTTCTATTATTTTCTTTCAAAGTGCTCTCTTAATTCAGAGCGGGGCATGACAATTTTTTTTTCCTCACGCATTCGGCCCGAGAAAGGAAGGTGGCCAAGTTAAACTGTATATATTTAATACATGGGCATACGTTACACATAACACTGCCTCTAACATGACTTTTTCTCACCGGCACATAGTCACCAAACACGCGACTAGCGCCCCGGAGACACTCGTGTTGTTGTTGTTTGAGTCTTCAGTCTTTTGACTGGTTTGATGCAGCTCTCCATGCCTCCCTGTCCTGAGCTAATCGTTTCATCTCTACATAGCTACCACACCCTACATCCGAGGCAATCTGTTTAACATATTCTAACCTTGGTCTACCCCTACAGTTCTTGTCCTCGACCCTTCCTTCCATAACTAAGCTTGCTATTCCTGGGTGTCTTAGTATGTGTCCTACCAACCTATCCCTTCTCTTCATTAGCAGTCGCCAGAAACATCTCTCCTCTCCCACTCGTCTTAATACCTCTTTGTTTGTAACCCTATCTACCCATCTGATCTTCATCATTCTCCTGTAGCACCACATTTCAAATGCTTCAATTCTCCTCTTTTCTGCTGCACCAATAGTCCAAGTTTCACTTCCATAGAGC
This sequence comes from Meconema thalassinum, assembly GCA_946902985.2. Taxonomy (NCBI): domain Eukaryota; kingdom Metazoa; phylum Arthropoda; class Insecta; order Orthoptera; family Tettigoniidae; genus Meconema; species Meconema thalassinum. Next base: position 202,628,555 of record OX336395.1, read on the forward strand.
GCCACGCTCCAGACAAAGGCTTTCAAAAATGACTTCCTAATACCTAAATCTATATTCGATGTCAGCAGATTCCTTTTTTGTAGAAATGCTTTTCTTGCCTGAGCCAACCTACTTTTTATATCTTCTTTGCTTCGTCCATCACTGGTTATTCTGCTTCCTAAGTAACAGAAATCTCCTACTTCCTTCAGCTTTTCACCTGCCAATTTGATCTCCATAGAGGTTTCTGATTTATTTCGGCTGCATTCTAGTATTTTTGTTTTACATTTATTAATTTTCATCATGAATTCTTTCCGTAAGACGGAGTCCATACCATTCAAAAACTCATTCAAATCCTCAGGCTTGTTGGCCAAGATGACGATGTCATCAGCAAATCTCAGAGTTGAAATTATTTCTCCTTGAATCTTCACTCCCACTTTAAATTTTTCTCTAATTTCCTTCATTGCTTGTTCAATGTAAAGATTGAAAAGTATGGGTGATAAGTTGCAGCCTTGCCTTACACCTTTATGAATACCAGCTTCTCTCTCATGTCCTTCAACTCGAATGACTGCTGTCTGGTTTCTGTATAGATTGTATATCACCCTCCTATCCCTGTACTTTATTCCAATCGATTTCAAAATGTCAAACAATTTAGTCCAATCAACGTTATCAAAAGCCTTTTCTAAATCTACAAAAGCCATGAACGTTCTCTTATCTTTCCTTATTCTACCTTCCAAAATCAGCCTAAGACTTAGTACAGCTTCCCTTGTTCCTACATTTCTCCTGAAACCAAACTGGTCTTCACCCAACTCCGTTTCTATCTGGCTCTCAATCCTCTTGTAAATTATTCTAGACAGGATCTTTGAAGCATGAGTAATCAAGCTGATTGTACGGTAATCTTCACATCTGTCAGCTCCCACTTTCTTTGGTATAGGGATGATTAAATTCTTCTTGAAATCAGGGGGTACCTCACCTGTCTCATAAATCCTACACACCAAGTGAAATAACCTGATCAGACCTTCCTCTCCTATGCAGCGTAGCAACTCAATCGGTATATCATCTATGCCTGGTGCTTTGTTCCTGCTTAAGTCTTCCAAAGCTCTATCAAATTCTGATCTCAATATTAAATCTCCTTTCGCATCCTCATCAATTTCCTCCTCCCTTTCCATTACATGATTCTCAATCTCCTTTCCCTTATACAAACTCTCTATGTAAGCTTTCCATCTCTCAACCTTTTCTTCCCTATCTGTTAGAGGCTTTCCATTTGTGTCCTTAATATTACAGCACTTAGTCTTCTTTTCCCCAAAAGTATTCTTAATCCTTCGATAAGCTGTGTCTACTTTTCCTAATTTCAGACAATTTTCTATACTAGCACATTTCTCTTTCAACCATTCTTCTTTCGCTTCCTTGCACTTCTTGTTAACCTCATTTCTCAGACGTCTGTATTCTGCTTTCCCCTTTTCATCTCTTACATTCTTGTGCTTCCGCCGTTCATCCATCAATTCGAGTATATCCGGAGTGATCCACGGTTTTCTACCTATTCTCTCTTTCCTACCAATGTTTTCTTCTGCGGATTTTGTTATTTCATTCCTTAAAAGTGCCCATTCTTCTGCAATTGAAGTTTGTTTAGGGTTTTTCATTAGTCCTTCCTTTATACTCTTCTTGAATCTTTCGTTTACATCCTTCTCTTTCAGTCTGTCTATTGCCCACCTTTTTGGCTTTTGACTTTTCTTCAGTGTCTTCAACTTTAATCTGCATTTCATTACAACCAGATTGTGGTCAGAGTTTATGTCAGCACCAGGATATGTTTTACAATCCAAAATCTGGTTTCGAAACCTCTGCTTGACCATAATGAAGTCGATTTGGTAACACCCTGTATCTCCTGGTCTCATCCATGTGTATATTCTTCTATTGTGGTTATTGAATAAGGTGTTAGCTATGACCAACTCATGTTCAGTGCAGAATTCTACCAGCCTGCTTCCTCGATCATTCCTTTCACCTAATCCGAAATCTCCTACTATCTTCCCTTCTCTCCCTTTTCCTACCACAGCATTCCAATCTCCCATTACTATAACATTTTCATCACCCTTGATATACCTCAGAATTTCGTCTATTTCTTCGTAGACCTTTTCAACATCCTCATCATCAGCTTGACTGGTAGGCATATAGACTTGTACCACTGTGGTGCAGGTAGGTTTAGTATTTATTTTTGCTACTCGTGTACAACGACATTTTGTACAATGGATAAGGAACATACTCGAACCACGTTACAGTAACACAAAATTGGGGACACGAATGTAGTTAGTGAGAGGTTCTTTTACAGTGCGGCCAATGCATGTGAGATTTTCGAAGTGAAATGCCATGGCCTGTGGTTTGGATTCCACGTAAAACGGAAGTCCCGTGGCTCATGATCTACAGAAAACGGTCACGTTAAACTACAAGTTTCCTTCTTTCTTTTACAGTGCGAGAAGCACTACTCACAATTACACAGAGAGCAAGCAGGTTCACACACACGCGTGCCGGGAACATGAGAGTAAGCAAGTAACAAATGAAAGCCCACGACATCGTAATTCAACACTATCGCGTCAGCGATAACACACTCCTCAATGGGCAAGACTGGTCGGTACAGACGAACTAAGCCAACTCCTAGTGAACAGGAACAAACGCATCATTCACGTCCGATCTAAGGACCCTATATCTTCCAAAATTACACTACGAGGAGAGTTCAAAAATATACAAACTCCTCACAGAAATGCATACTTTCGTTTGCGCATTGCAAATACACAGTACATGTGCCATAATATATGCGGCACAGAGAGGGTCACACCAAGTCTTTACAGGCAACCGGGTCCGAACCCATGACCACACAACACGCTCGTACCAAAAACTAACTATCCAACGGTATTTTTGGTACGCGAAACACAAGCAAAAACCACACTGGGGACGCCTCAAGCCCTGAAACACAACGCAAACATAGAACACAGGGAATGACATGAGATCACGGGTTCCAATCCCAGTAAAAAATTAGACACCAGGGAAAACAATTATCCAGGTTGCCAACCACATCGAAATTGGCCCATACAAATACATGAACAGGGAATACCACATTTCCTCCCGCCAAAAGCCAGGCATAAAATTTCAAATTACACCAGACATGGAAAATACATTTCCCAAACAAAGGCATAGAAATTTCGTAAGACACAAGTCTTATGAAATAAGGGCCACACAACATCACTAGATAATTAGGGCGGATTACCACATTAGGCCGGCAGGAATTTAGAACAATAACAACATGGCATACGTGCAAGAAGGCACTAGGCGACAGCCGACATACATAACATCCGAGCCATTACACATACAAACTGCTGATGTGCAGACTTCATCACATCGCAATACCGCTGGTGACAAGACACATTGTTTATCGGCATTGACCATGAAATTACGAACGCAAAACAATTATAATACCATACATTTTCTTAACACTGCAAAAGCATTTAGCAATGGACAAGACGTGACAGTTCGGAACTTACCTTGGGCCCATAGGAGCACGTTCGCAAAGACGTTGACGGGCCACGGGCGCCTCCTGCCCATACACGCGATACATATTACGACTTAGCCTGTAACAGACCAACCGTCCGCGTGGTGTAGCGGAACTTAGGCACACACACACGCGCTCACTAATTAGAAGCGAACACAGACAGGGGCTCTGAGGAAACAAGACCTCCCCCCCAATAACTTCTTTTCGTGATTCTATTCCTAAAATAAATCAGTCCAGGCGATTAGGACATGGCCAGTCGCACTACGACCACTGGCCACATTCACACTACAAATGGCAGACCAGATTAGGTCGTGAAGCTTTACTATCCCAAGGCGCGGATAGAAAGCCAACATGGACCAAGGGAGGATGACAGGAGAACAGGCTACCAGCGTACCACCTTACTCCCTTCCAATAACCTTCTCACGTCCAACATAACCAACGCAGACACATGAACACGACCAAACCAGCTATACTACATTACAGAGTATACACAAGGGGTTGATAGACTTCATGCTTCTAAAGAGAAGGCATACTACGCCTTGGATCACGATGCTACCACCTGAGTATTAGGGGTGGGTCGGCAAACATTAAATAAGCATAATGCGCATCTCCAAATGAGAGATGAGGCCACAATTATATATATTAACCACTTTTTGATAATTAAATACTCCCGCATGACAGGAATATATTAGTATTATGCCTCAACCCACACCTATCCTTATATGAGTGCAGATGCCTCATATCCAGATACCTGCATGAGTATCCCAGCCATTTACCAGGGATTTTAATATCAAACCTGCATGGAATTTTCATATTTTTGCAATCCCGGGAATTACCTGCCCCAGTCCACTCATGTAGGAGCAATCCTAGTAGCATTACCGGCTCAAGGCCATCATTTATTTGAGCCCAAAGATGCACATCCCCTTCCTACCATACTTTAAGCCCACTCTACAAATAACTACCCCCAGATCATAATAACAGGGTACCTGACGCCACAGACCCTACTAACACCTCCATTAAGGTAAAAAGAGCATTATTGCTGGAAAGCTGACGTAGCAATGGTAGACCAGAAGTAGTCTATGTACTTAGAAGTTCTACAACCCCACAACACTGGAAATATTTTACATTTTACATTTTACATCATTTACAAAGGTTACACCCATATTTTTTTAAAAGGTAAAGGAATCTGAAACACTCTGATTGATGATAGCGGCACGAGCCGAAGGTCAGAGGCACCACACTGGAGCAGAGCTGGGGAAGGTGACGTGGACCCTCACCCCAGTTGGCTCAACAGCTCAGTGACCTTACTTAACTTCACGACCAGACCAAACAGACGAACCACGTAAGGTTGAGGCACTCGCGGCCTGGCCGGGCAAGCTCTGGAATCCTAGGTGCGCGTAAACTGCCCCTGGGAGGAAGGGATGCTACACCCACTCTGTGCCACGGTCATCGAAGCCAAGACCTGCAGGGAAGACTTTCTGAGGATGGTGGGAGAAATAGCTCACTCCGCGCCGAACTCAGGAGACGGCCCTAGAGACGACCCAACCTATGACTAGACTTCTAGTTAAATTTAAGTTAGGTAGGGCTTCTATAGCGGGAAGCAAGGCTCCTGTGCGTCGGAGTGAAATACTACTGCGGCCGATAAAGGCGAAATGAAATATTAATGCGAAAAGCATACTACTGCGGCCGATAAAGGCGAATATTACTGCGAAAAGCAGACTGCGATTGCCAATGAAGGCGAAGACAATATTATGCCATTGGACGATGTCCAATGCCCACCTAAATGGCGACGCATCGGGCAACCAAAGGGCATTAAATAGACATGCAACGAGCTGTCTACAGGGGTTACAGTGGGCAGACCCAACTATGACAACATATCGACAACAATGGCAACGAGCAGGATGGTACAGCAGGCGAAACGGTTTGCTCAGGGGCACCGTAAGCCGCCTGCGACTAGGTTAATACTAGTTGATAAACGTCGACATCTAGAATTAAGGGAACGGAATCCAGCGACCCTAGAGACAACCGGTGTTTCTAGGACTCGTGCGGGTGGTGTCCTGAGGAAGTAAATTGCCTCAGGCGATCGTTCTGGTCCAAATTTAGCCAATAAGACACATGCGACTAGGTTAATACTAGTTGATAAGCGTCGACATCTAGAATTAAGGGGGCGTAATCCAGCGATTCTAGAGACAACCGGTGTTTCTGGACTCGTGCGGGTGGTGTCCTGAGGAAGTAAATTGCCTCAGGCGATCGCCCTGGTCGAAATCTTAGCTGTAAGACGGTTGCATTTGACACGCAACCTAGAATTAAGCAAATTTACTGACCGCTGTTGCCAGGTAGTGGCACAGCACATTCCGGCAATAGAATAAGGCCATCCATTCGGTTTAATAGTAGTAGCCATTTTTTTATATTTTTCAATCATAAGTAAGATAGATAGTGTTAAGTAACGCCGTTCGGCAACTGATGACCAACAAACCCGTCATCAGGATAAGCCCGGTAATACATTAGGTTAGATTATACTAGGATAACTTACATTAAGGTAGAATATTTCGGCACTTGGTCACCAAAAATCGGTACCAGGATAAGCCCGGTAATATAACACAATAAGTAGAGTAAGTAGGATAAGATAGGACTCTAGCCGGCATAGGCTAGGAGACAACAATATAGAGTGCCAAAGGCAGGCGATATTGGCATGCGCCTACAAATGATATATATGACTTGTATAATATTTTTATGCTCTATTACAGATCACCCGAGCGGCAATCCACTAATATATTTTGTCCACAGGTCCACAACGCAATAAACATGTCTTTTGTAAATATATTGCCAACAACAAATTGTATACACTCTCCAAAACTTTCAGTTGCACCCTTTAACGGTGACAACACAGTGGTCAACGATGCACAGTAACCGTGGAATACTGAGTATCAATGAACACAAAAACACGTGATGCACGCAAATGAATCGTGGATTCAGTGTCTAAGGGCGGCACAACGCTTGTAAGCGCCGCGCCTTCGACGCTAAGGTGGAATTCCTAACCACGGTGGGAAAACCACTAGGGCATAAGCGGATTAGCCACTGTACCTTAGCAGGAACGGCCACTTAAGGATGCTTCAGAAGCAAGGTTGAGAGGTAACAGCGCAAAAGGGTATCTAATAAATGGCCACATATAAGAGCTCTATAAGGTAATATATATTAGTTATAAATTATTTTGTATTCCATAATTATATCATGACAAGGTTATACACATACATGTTCCACATGGTTGGATAATATACCCATACATAGAGTACCAACGTGGCAACCATCATTACTACTATGGTTATTATTATTATTATTATTATTATGTTTAGTATGTTTATTTATAAATTATAATAATATTATAAATGTCATGATCATTATTATTATCCGGTCATGCCCGGCATCATCATGATTACCAATGTCCTTATGCAATGCTCCCATAACTACCATAGTACTATCACCAGCCTATATACGGCACCATTATTGCCATCAGCGCCACGGCGAATATTGTTATTTTTTTTTTCCAATGTACACATGTACATAGTAATCATGCTTTTGTTGCTTTCATTTTCTTTCTTCTAACTTCCCCATTTGTCAGGGTGTTCCGTTTTATCCCAAACCAATAAATATACTTTGAATATTTCCCTTAAATTATACCCTGGAACACCCATTTTTCTATTTTCTTCTACCTTTCTTATTGCAGGGAGCACTTTTTCCCTAAGATAGGGCGGACGACGCAATTATCCATTCGGCCCTGGGTTTTTTTCCTCCCTGCACAACAATGTACCAGCAGCACCATGTATTTATTTTCTCTCCATCAAACTTCAAAGATGTCAATGTCAATTTCTGCTGCAATATTTTTTATGCAAATGTCAATTTCTGTTACAATATTTTTATGCCAATGTTATGTATATATGTATATCCCATAACCCTCCCCTCTGAACACGAACTGATCTCACGCACACACATCAATACGACATCACGACGACGAGCAAGACATCTACAGAAGATACGAGGGGACTTCAAAAACAACCACATCGACTACAGCCATAACATCAACATCCCAACCCCAAGTTCCGTTCCCGTTCGCGGGGACGCGAACTAAATAGGGAAAGAGGCTTGTACAGTACCCCAGGGGTATGCACCCCTTGGAGACCATCCCCCCATCATCTATCTAAATCTCCTAACTGGCAACCCTTGTAAAGTCAGACCAACATCTATCAACACCGCAAGGACAGCTTACCATTCTAGAAAGCTGGCTCAATCCTTGCATAACTATTACACACAGCGACACATTATTAACTGGGGCAACTATGCCATCACAATGCTGACAGCATAGCGCCGAAGAATATAAAAAGGAGTCCTAAGGAGGTCAAGGGATCTCTCAATTATCAGTCTTTCAACGTGACGGCCGGAGGCTATGCTGGTATCATCAGGTGAGTGAGTCAGCAAGTGTTCAGAATCCTATAACTTTGTAACCTTACTCCCCAATTTGTATAGACAAGTTTGTACACATTGTAACATCACTACATCCCTTAAAAGGGACTCACATATCCATTATCACTGACCAATAAACACTTGGTCAGTACATACACCTGCATTACTGTTTACACGCTTCTTCACGCCCTAACTCCCTTCCTGAACTATCCGTCACTATTAGACGTGACTTATAGTAGCCAGATACTTGCTAGTGCAAGCAACATCGTATTCCCGTACCGGCCTGCTTCCTAGCGGCCCGCGCCATATAGCTGACGAGTACAAGTCGATTATCTAACCAGACAGCTGGGCGACCAGCACAGTGACCCTTGCGTTGAGTTCCATCCCCTAAAACACTCCTACATTATTTATAGGAGCACCCCAACACTAAAACAACACTCTACACTGGTCAGCTTGCCCGACTACGGGAAGCTACCCCCTTTTAGACATTTCCTTCTAAATCAACACAATAACTCTTCCGTTTTAGATCCTACCACCCCCAAATAAGGGATCTAAAACAATATGGATGACATTTCGTATGAAACTCAAAAACAAACCACCATTGTGTTAAGCGCGAGGTAGAGTTCAGCTGTTTCCCTCAACTTGAACGATACTTTAGAGCAGTGGTTCCCAACCTTTGCCAGCTGACGCCCCCCTTTTCAGATAAGGGTTGTCATCACCCCCGTCCCTCCGTCGCTTTCATAACCTCTTCGGTAAACTGACGTGGAGGATATAGACCTAACCTAATAACACTACATAATGGAAAAATTATAAAACCTTGTATATAACAATAATACTGGAAACTGAAAGCAAATACTACATTGTTGATGAGTTGAAACATGTCGCGTATGGTCTTAGTTTACTTTCACGCAAGTTGGTCTACAAAGTGTGCAATTAAACGTGCGTTGAGTGGCCTTGTTCGCGCATATGCTCTCAGGCTTACAACGCAGCAAATTCCTTATTTCACCTCAACCTCGCGGGGGTTTGTGCCGACAGTTGGTAAACGATTGACTTGGTTCGATAATCACTTGGCGAGATTCGAAAAATGTTTATTATACAAAATTGTAATATTCGAGTTTAAAATAAATGGAAATCACTCCATCCCCCGCCTCCTGATAAAGCCCTACGCCCCCCTATGGAGGAAACCCCTGCTTTAGAGAGTTGAGTGGTCAGATTTGGCCATTTTATCTAAATCCTTGTTTGTGGTAGGTAAAGGAGCGTTCCTGTTTGGTGAAATGCTCGTGCAAAATTAAATAACCTTTAATGCTGACTGAAGAGATATTTGACATTGGTGAAAACGTCCCCCAGTACGGACACGCAAAATGGAAATAACACAGAATGGACTGAAGTCATAAAGCGATAAAGGGACAAAAAGGTACTCGACTATTCAAACGCCAACGTTTACAGAGACTAGCAAATGAAGATGAAAAGCAAGATAATGAACTCCAAGCGATTACACACAAAGCATGACTCTACATAGGCCGTTTACACCCGAACACAACCACAGAGAATATTGAGTGCCATGAGAAGAAAATACAAGTAACAGACATATTGGCAATATAATATTGATTCATTAATGTTCCAAAGGTTAATGCCTTGTCGATGCAATCACACTCTTCTGTCGTTGGCGGTTCGTTTCAGTTCCATGTATTATAATTGTCACATCCCATTCTATTCTTGATGTCTTCCAAATACAGTACTTCGTCCTTGGCCGTCCTCTTCCTTTCTTTCCCAGCATTTTCCCTTCAAGAATGTTAATGATGAAAGATTTGTGTCTGATGACATGTCAAATAAATTGTATTTTTCTCTTTCCCATTTCCTCCATTAATCTTCTCTCTTCTTTGACTTCCCTTAAGACTTCCAGGTTGGTTCTTCTTTCCGTCCAGCTCGTTCTTGTCATTTTCCACCAGATCGACATTTCAGCAGCTTCAAGGCGATTCTTTAACATTTTACCCAGAGTCCAACTTTCACTTCCATAGAGCAGTGAACTTCATACAAATGATTTTGCAAAGGATTTTCTTACATCTATATTCATATGTTTGCTGGATAAAATGGTTTTCTTAGTTTTGAAATGTGGTGTTACAGGAGAATGATGAAGATCAGATGGGTAGATAGGGTTACAAACAAAGAGGTATTAAGACGAGTGGGAGAGGAGAGATGTTTCTGGCGACTGCTAATGAAGAGAAGAGATAGGTTGGTAGGACACATACTAAGACACCCAGGAATAGCAAGCTTAGTTATGGAAGGAAGGGTCGAGGACAAAAACTGTAGGGGTAGACCAAGGTTAGAATATGTCAAACAGATTGCCTCCGATGTAGGGTGTCGGAGCTATGTAGAGATGAAACGATTAGCTCAGGACAGGGAGGCATGGAGCGCTGCATCAAACCAGTCAAAAGACTGAAGACTCAAACAACAACAGTCATAAATGCCTGTTTTGCCAATGCAATTCTTCTCTTCACTTCTATTAAGCATCTATTGTCTTCAGTGTTTATACTGCCGAGATAACAAAATTGTTTCACTTGTTCAATTCTCAAGTCATCAATTTTGATATTGGTTTTAATGTCTTCCATATTTTTCGTAATTACCATTACTTTCGTTGCTGTCAAAAAATATAATCAAGGAAAATTGAGTAACTTACTCATAAGATAATGGCATATGAGCAACTTCCATCCAATGGTGGGTTAATAGTACATTATGCAACGAGCCTATAATGGCAATAATTAAGACACGAGTTTTATAATTTCCATACGAGTGTCTTAGTTACTATTATAGGCGAGTTGCATACGACTGTTTATGTTCGATGACAATTATAACTTACTATATGTTTTAACATAAATATTCATAAATATCTGTTGACATGCAGTCACTAGGATTGTGTGATCAGCGCTGGGTAGGATATCTCTGTTTTCCAAGTGCTCTGACCGACCGACGCATGAGCTCTGTGTGATTGGCAATGTTTACAGCCTGCCGATGTGCATCTGCATTCAGTCAAACTGTCACTGAAGTCGTTTGAAAGCAATGCGCTGTGTTGAAATTGGAGTTGGGGATATTAAGGTATATACAGTGCTATTTCTAGTCTCATATTCGCCAGTTTATTTACTCGCACATATGCACGGTGCACTTTCAGTAATTTATGTAGACATGTTGGATTTTGAGCGCATGCGCGAAGGTATCCTTACCTAATTGGTCAAACAACTGTTTCCTGAGCTCTGATTGGTGGGAGGAAACTGTTTCATAATGAAAAATAGTGTTATAATGAGCCTCATTATGATACAGTTTTCTGACACATAAGGTTTACATGTCGACATCGTCGAACATAAAAGCAATTAAAGTAGGGATTCCTCTTACGGACCTGAAATGCCATGTCATGTGGTTCGGATTCCACGTAAAAAGGAGGTCCCGTGACTTATGATCTCGCGATTAACGGTCACGTAAAACTACAATCTTCTTTTCCCCCTCTTACGGACCATTACAGGGTAACCACGATGCATCTTTCACCACATGGGGACCTTTTTCGACGATATCGACTTTTACAATCCCAAAGACAAGGTGCAAGATTAGAAGATTAAACATCTTCTATGGTACTTAGAAGGGCTACAAGGTACTCTCGACATAGCCCCGACAGATCTTCTAGAAAGTGCAAGACAATAGGTTACCATAACTCCAACCTGATGTGCGACTATGAGTTCTGCGAACAAAAATATGACAGATATAATGTGCTTCACTGCAAAAACGTGGGAAATCAATTATAGACTTTTGCATGGATAGACATGTTTCTATATCCTTTATTGTATCTTTATAAAAAGTAGGTTATAAAAAGTAGGTTGGCTCAGGCAAGGAAAGCATTTCTACAGTAAAGGAATCTGTTGACAACGAATATAGATTTAGGTATTAGGAAGTCATTTTTGAAAGCCTTTGTCTGGAGCGTGGCGCTCTATGGAAGTAAAACTTGGACTATTGGTGCAGCAGAAAAGAGGAGAATTGAAGCGTTTGAAATGTGGTATTACAGAAGAATGATGAAGATCAGATGGGTAGATAGGGTAACAAATGAAGAAGTATTAAGACGAGTGGGAGAGGCGAGATGTTTCTGGGGACTGCTAACGAAGAGAAGAGATAGGTTGGTAGGACACATACTAAGACACCCAGGATTAACATGCTTAGTTATGGAAGGAAGGGTCGAGAACAAGAACTGTAGCGGTAGACCAAGGTTAGGATATGTTAAACAGGTTGCCTCAGATGTAGGATATGGTAGCTATGTAGAGATGAAACGATTAGCTCAGAAAAGAGAGGCATGGAAGGCTGCATCAAACCAGTCAAAAGACTGAAGACTCAAACAACAACATCTTTATAATTTGTACGGTTTCTGCGTATTTGTAAATAATATTAAAGTTTCTGAAAACCGTCAGCAAAGAGCTCTTTAATAATCGATCGCAGAAGCACTCTCTCACGTTTTTCGATTGTCGTTTCATCTTCTTGATACTCCATTGTATCGTAGTCTAGATAAATTAAAATGGATATGAACTCAAGACTTTCTGTCCTCAGTTTCTGGTGACAATTTAACCGCAGTTGTTTCGAGTAGTACTACAGGGCTAAGCCAGACTATTGAATTCACTCTGTCAAACAGGTGGGATAGAATTATTTATTTGTTTGTTGCATTAACTTCCTGTTCTCTCATTATTATCTGAGGGCGACATTCCATTAAAATGTAAATGTGAGCTCTCCAAGTACACTCCCTTCCACTGGACAGTGAAACACAGCAAGATAATCACGTGTACGTTTGATAGACTGAAATGAAAAGCAAACGACATTTACCATTACAGGCAAATGTAAGAAAATGGCCGTATTGATTAATAGATAATTAATTAAAGTGCTTCGCCAATCAACACAAATTATATTCAAATTAGTACATGTTTCGGTCCAACAATGGGACCTTCTTCAGCATCAAACCTTAAGAAACTAATCTAATAAAACTAACTATTGAGAAACGAAATTAACTAAAATATATACAGGATGAAATGAAGAAACTGGAAAACAATGAGTAAGAATGATGAAAATATCAACTAACAAGTAGTTCTGTGACGAACTAAAGAGCCTACTTTTCTTAAAATTTATGAATTGATCTAAGATGTTTTGATCTATTATTGTGCCAATTTTGGATGAAAACCATTTGTTAGTATAGAAGTTACATGCATTTAAAAATTGGACCTAACAGAAGGATTAAATAATGTTGGCAGCACTGACGTACATTAGTTACCCCCCAAATTAATTTAGAATGTTAGGTACTATACTTACGCAACGTTTAGAGCTGTTGGCTTGCATATATTCTGATTTATAGATATTAGGGAAAAGAGATACAGAGAGACATTTATTTACAGTTCGCAGCCCTGCTGGCTCTTAAGAATATGCATATTCATATGAGTTATGGTACAAAAGTCACATACGAAATTTGGTTCAAAAATCTATTTGTTAGTATAGTAGTTACATGCATTTAAAATTTGGACCTATCAACAAGCTTAGAATCATGTTGGCAGTACTGACGTATACTAGGTACTGCCAATTAATGCAGAAGGTCATGTATTATACGTTTGCAATGTTTCGAGCTCTTGGTTTGCATACTTTTTGATATATTGGTATTAGGATAAAATAATAGAGAGAGCATTTATTAAAAGTTGGCAGCCCTGGTTACTCTTAAGAATACGCATAGTCATATTTGTTATTGTACACATAGTACATACGAAATTTGGTTGAAATCCATTTGATAGTGTAGAAGTTACATGCATTTAAGAATTAGACATATCAGCTGGCTCAGAATCATGTTCGCAACACTGTCATGTATGGCCTCCTGGAAATTAAACTGAAATATTATCTCTATGTGTACCAACTTTGGAATAGCTCCCATGCATACCTTCCAGGATATCCAACATTGAGCTCAAATTTTAATTGCGATTTTTCAGCAGTTTGTAGCACTGACATCATTTTCAAATATGGCCATGAGATATTCCGGCATAGATCATTACTCATACCAAATTTGGTTTCCATAGCTGCAAGCGTTTAGGAGTTGATAGTGGGGGACACACACACACAGCCAGACAGATAGAAGGACAGACAGACAGTCAGACAGACAGACACACATTTTCCCAGATCGATCTCATAAGTCTACATTTTCCTCATTTTTGCACAATGAGAAACGTAGGCTAAAAATGTTACAACGATAAATATTTAAAATCTATAATAAGAAAATTGGAACAAGCTTTTCAACTGATGAAGGATACTTACAATAAGAAAAATCTTTCTATTGCAACTAAAATCCGACATTACAATACGGTAATTAAGCCGGAAGTCTCAGAATGTATGTTTTCCATTAAAAAAGGCGAAATAGAAGAGCTAGAGACAAAGGAAAGAAGGATACTTAGAAGAATATTGGGACCATTAAAAACAGAAAGTGGAGAGTTCAGATACAGAAACAATGAATACCTCTACAAAAATAAAGAAATTGAAGAAATCTACGATACGATCAGGAAAAGGAGGGTTAATTTCCTTTGACACGTAATGAGTATGAATAACAACAGACTCACAAAACAAATTTTCAGTCATGTATACAAAAGCAAGAATGGTAATCAATGGGTACAAAGTACAAAAAGGTATTTTTTTTTTGTGAGGGACTGTGGAAAATCTTCAAAAGACACTTGTGAAGGGTCCGCTCTCCACAGTAGTGTGGGATTCTTACCCACTATAAACCACCTCCCTTTTCCCACGATGTGTTCATCACCCCGGAACCGCTCTCGCATTACTTCAGGGTGATGTCGTGCTTACTTCGTCATTCAGACTTCTTCTTTCTTCATTTTTTCTTAATGATGTTCGAACGCATCCATTTCCCTTTTCTTCTGGCGCAGGACACATTCTATGTAAATAGCTATCTGATTCCATGTTTGATCATTTCGGAGCATCATCTGTAGGATGTTGTCCGGCGTCATTGCCCCTATAGAAGCTTGCAGATCTCTTCTATGTGTTGACCAGCGTTCACACACAAAGAATGTGTGGAGCGCATCATCCTCTTCATTACAATAATGACACAAAGGACTATTAGCCACGCCTATGTGATGCAGGAATCTCCAAAAATATCCATGGCCTGTTAGGAACTGTGTCAAATAATAATTGACCTCTCCGTGGTTTCGATCAACCCAGTCAGCCAGACGCGGAATAAGTTTCTTTGTCCATCGACCTCGTGTCTCATCATCCCAAAGGGATATGGAAGAGATGGAAGTAACAATAGGTATTATTCAGGACAGACCACTTTTCAGAAATATGATTAAAAATTTCAAGGGTTTCCAAGAGTAGGAAAAGAAGAAGCGGGTTAACATCTGGACGGAAGAGAGAAGAAGACAAAGTGAAGTAATGAAGAAATACTGGAAGGCAACAAAGGATAAAGGAAATAAGAGACAGTGAATGCAATGGGTTATTTTACTCGGTCCAAAGATCGAGGAAAGAAGAAGAAGTACTCGTGTAAGTTGTAGAATAATAGAATCCATTTGAAATAACTTAAAATACCGTAGATATCCTTACAAATGAAATGAAAATCCACAGCCTGCTTCCAGTCTCCGACCGGGTCAGGAATGGAATGAATGAAGCCCCATCTAGCGGCGAGGATATGAATTGTGCCGGCTGCCGAGGCCTGACGCACTCCTCTGGGGCAATGATTAAATGAATGACAGATGAAATGAAATGATAGTGGAGAGTGTTGCTGGAATGAAATTTTGACAGGGAAAACCGGAGTACCCGGAGAAAAACCTGTCTGCCTCCGCTTTGTCCAGCACAGATCTCACATGGAGTGACCGAGATTTGAACCACGGATCCAGCGGTGAGAGGCCGGCGTGCTGCCGCCTAAGCCACGGAGGCTCAGATATCCTTACAAATAATTTTGTTAAGTAAAGGTTCTAAATGTCTATACATAACTTTCAAAAAACAATCTGTGGAGATCCATTTTGCAGAGTATTTTGGATATATTTTTCTGAATGTTTTGTACGTAGTTTGGTGAATATTTTGCTTAACATTTGAGATGTATTCTTCTCAATATTTCTGATATAATTTAGTTACCTAAATACTTAATAGTATTTGAAGGTATTTTGTTCAATGTTTTGGGAACGTTTTGTTCAATACTTATGTAATATTTTAGTGATTAATTCCTGATTACGTTTGACATAATTTGCGGAATATTTTGCTTACCACGGTGGGTGAGTGATTATCGTGTCAGACAGCCAACCCCAAGCTTGCTGGTTCGCTCCTTGCTGTGGTAAGTGACTTTTGAAAGGCGACAAAAATCACCATACGCGATACGCATGTCGTACGATGTTGGCATGTTAATGAATCCATTTGAATTTAGCAGGCCGTGTTCATAATGGCAAAATTAAACTCGGGATTTTCCGCCAACACGAAGTTCCTCCTTTCTCTACTAGAAAGCGCTACAGTGTCAAGGAGCTTTGATATCTAACCTCCTTGACTTTCACAGCGCTTCAAGCAGCGATAAAATTCGACATTCAAGTTGCCCTCTGGGCGTCAATTAACAAAGCTTGCATCCGGCACCCGAGGCCATACGATATTATTATTACCAAATATTTTGGAATTATTTTGTTAAATGCTTAGAATATATTGTGCTTACTGCTTTGGAAATATTTTTCTGACGTCTTTGTAGATTTTCTTTGGAGTACTTTGGACATACGTTCTTGAATACGTTGAAGGTATAATTTCGAATATTTTTCACGTGTTTTGTAGAATATTTTCGAATTACTTTACGGAATACTTTGGACATATTTTGCTGAATATTTTTGACATATGTGTTGCGTCCCTTCGTCTTCTTTTGCTGATAATTTGGACAAATTTTATCATTTTAAATGATCTTGCCGACTTCGTCGTTACGCTGGGGTCTGGCGTTACGTTTCGTTGACGGGACGAAATTTACCCACATGCACTGAGGTGCGTGACGTCATAGTACTGTGCCCAAATCTAGGAATGGGTATTCCAAGTTTCAGACACCTAGATATCAAGGGAAAGGCTGTAGCAGCTTTTGAAAGTTCAGATATTTGAATATCGCGCTACATTGCTTCTCGAAGCCTCTCGAAGAAAATTACCGATAGTTGGATGGTAAATGACGTAGCGAGTAACAGCAGAGGTGGAGACTATTTATTGATTAAATAGTTAACTATGGAGCAGAGACTTGAGACTGGGATCAGATTACTGGCACGGCTAAATAAAAGAGAATGCAATTAGTATCAAGTAAATCGGACCAGGGATTCAAGAGATATGAGGATTTCTAGATATCAGGCGATGACGCGTGACCCTGACCGTTTTTGTATAAAAGCAAGCTGGAGCAGGGATAGTTAGCTCAATTCATCACAAGCACTTGGCAAGCAAGTTGCGTCTACGCTGAGCCAAGGCACATGGTTGCCGCGTCTACGAAGAAGTACTTTTCAAATCGTGATAGTCACGAGAAGTGCTGCGCAAACGAGTTGGAACTTAGTAAGTTTCTGGTGAGGAGAATCACTGAGGTGATTGTTTTTCTACAGACATTGGTGGAAATATTTATATTTCCAAAAGGACATATGCTAGACTTGGTCTAGAAAATAGTATTGTCACAGTCCTGTAGTAAATTAATACTTGGATGTTTAAATCCATTTAAAGTCAGTTTTCATATTTTGTAACTATTTAACCACTTCGATCGGTCAGTACATTGAAGAATAGTCTATAACGGTGGCGTTCATTAGTCTACGCAAGGGAAACTGCAGGTTGTCTAGCGCATGGCAGATGGTGATTTTAATAAACCATGCCCAGGGAACGATCTTCAGAACAGCCGTTAACTGCTTAGACTGTCAATGTTTTTCTTGTACTGATGAGATTACAGTGAGTTAGGTTACAACTGACACATTTAAGAAGAGATCGCTTAGATCTGACCCTTTTCAAACAAATTGTTATGGCTTTGATAGAAGCCCACATTAAAATGGAACCACAGTCATTTAAAACGTCGAAGGATACCACCACTATGTCTGACTAGACGATTTGTGGGTCTACAATGGCGGCCGATACAAGGATTATACGTGCTTGTCCGATAGGGCATGTCTACGGATAAATCTGGTATAGACCAGGTTTACTGCACTTCAAGACCATCAAGAAATGTAAGCCACATTTGAATTATTTTATGCCTAGCTAATTGGAACAAACTATTTTTTCTGCAGATGACCAACACATTATTTTCGTCGTATTTAAAGCTTGTAATGATTTACGCAAGACTTGTTAGATTTATTCTGAGCATTTTCAGCACTCAGAACAGTTTAGGATCGATGACCGAGCATTTTTGAGCATTTATTTGAATATTTCATATTTTTGGGAAATCACGGTAATCAGCCGATGTAACTGTAAAAGTTAAATTTATTTTTGTTGAGGAATGGATATTTTTTCCATATTCGAAGGTTCGAACATGTGGATTCTCACATAATGAGATGATAATTAAACATATTTGAAATAATAATAATAATAATAATCCACTAATAATAATAATAATAATTTTCATAATTTTTCTAAATAATTCTTGGATATTATATTTTATAATACTCATATGTATTGAGAAAGAGCCTATGAAGTAGTTGAAACATTTCTAGTCTGGAACAGGAGATTTTACGAAGGAGAGTGGTTAGCGCAAGCCCGCATTCAACCAACATTGCAGTTCTGGTTGAACAGTTGATATTTGCTATGAGCAAAGTATATGTTTCATATAACACGGAGAGGCATGAAACGGGAAGCAATTGATATTTGTATCAAATAGGATATTGTTGTATTTATATAAAATCATGACGTAAATACACTTCGAAAGTGAAATGAAGCTTTTCATAAGTATGGTAAATTCACGGGTTGAACTGAATGGTAAAATAAAATAAACTTGTAAGTTTATTAATCTTCCAGTGTTGATAACAAGCAGAGGCTTGATTTATTGTATAAATTTTGGGAAGAAAATTTATGTGTGTGGAGTAGTTGAATGCCATTCCCAGGTGCGCAGGTTTAAGTCGCAGGAATGAAGGTTTTTTCGAGCATCAATCAAATAGCAGGTTCGATGGCTCAGGTTTATAGTAGGAGTATTGGAGCCACACATTTCGTCGTATGAATAACCCGAAGGTTATTTCTTTGAAACCATCAGTTCTTATTTCAACCTTGTTTACGAATTCCATTTAGACTTTGATTTTGCTAGAACCCGGATTTGTCATGATAGTAGTTTATTCTTCTTCAGAGGAAGACCTTT
Source organism: Meconema thalassinum (assembly GCA_946902985.2). Classification (NCBI taxonomy): domain Eukaryota; kingdom Metazoa; phylum Arthropoda; class Insecta; order Orthoptera; family Tettigoniidae; genus Meconema; species Meconema thalassinum. The sequence continues at coordinate 202,647,850 of OX336395.1, forward strand.
GCCGTTGTTGTTGTTGTTATAATATTGTGTTCTTACACAAATAGTAGAATGGGCCACTGCCAATTTAGAATAATTCTTTAACCACGAATAATTTGAAGGATATTTTCAATCCTAGTGCCATGAACTAAATGAATTCATTATAAAACTACAATTCTAATTTCCGCATTCTGTCGAAGAATTGCAAGTTGTGAAAGTTGCTAGAAATGGCCATAAATAAAAATATTTTTATAATATTGTTCCCAAGTGGAAAATCTAATAGTTGAATGGTTCAACTATTTATTGATCAAGTTAATGATTCAGAAATCATATATTTTGTTTGGAACTTGAAGTTCATAATCGAGTCACTTCTCGAATGTTTAATGTCAGAAGAACAATTAATTGTTGTTGTGCTTCGCACAGTTCTTCGATGCTATGCTCAATGGTCAAATACTTTTCAGATGTTATTAATATGTGTTAATAATTTGTGTTGCTACGATGATAATATTTTTTCAACGATATATTTTTGAAAACTGGAAAACAAGTGAAAGTTTAAGAAATTCTATAAACATTTATTCTACGAGTGTTAACATCATGTAAATAGTCAAACAGTGATCGACGTTATTTCCAGTATGGACAATTCATTTTGCACTGGAATAAAAAGTTAATAATTTTGGAACACAGTCCACAGGACTATCAATCGGACTTGTGTTTTCAAAAAGATTGTCAAATGTGTTTGGAAGATTTCTGTATATTGTGTGTAAATAAGAGTGTGGATCGCCACACGTGGATGATGCTGCTTTGAGCATTATTCTTGCAGTCAGATTTTAACTTTAAATAAACTGAGATAATTTTACCAGATGTGTTTCACCCAATTAAATCTCCTTCTATCCTTATTGTTGCATTGAGCCAAAAATCAGCAAAGCATTTTTATAAATTTGATGTCGTTTTTGCGATTTGCTTTAACCCATCTGGCGCTCCGGGATATTTTGATTCTCGTGCTGACTGATTATTGGTAAAATGCATATGTGGTCGTACGGACTCCGGTCTAAACGGGCACATAAAATAAGATAGAGAGAGGAATGGCTTCGAACGTGGGTCCCGATTTAGACATGGTCAATCGCATGCCGATTTGAAATTGTGATAATTTTTATAGAAATATTTGGGAGTTGAGAGATGTCTGGTTTGGATGAATAAATTAGTAGGAAACCCAATTAGTGGGGAAAATTAAAAATTTAACTTGGTTAATAATTAGAATGGGTTTGATTATTTTTGATAATGGCTTAACCATTAGGGCGTCAAGTAAATTCAGTAGTAAACGTTCGATGACTGGAGATACACATTATTAGAATCCAGGTGGAGGATATTTGAGAACTAGCATATTTTTCTTGTGATATTATGGTAAATGTAATTCGTAAAAGTAGAGAATTTTGTTTTTCCATCACGTCGATATTAGGACAAATCTCATTTTATTATAGTGTTCCAATTAGCTATTCATATTTCTTGTTCTAGTTATAAGCTTGTGTTTGCCACTGTTGTATACCCCTAAGTTTTGAATATTAATTGAAATTATGGAAGAAATGATGAGGATGATGAGGAGTTTGGAGGAGAGTTCGAAAGAGGCTGGACGGCGTGTAGCCGCTATTATGAAAGAAAATACTGAGGCTTTAGAAAAGAAACTTAAAGAAAATTCTGATAATTTGAAAGAAAGTTTAGATGATAAACTTAAAGAAAATTCTGATTCTTTAGAGAATAAACTTAAAGAAAATTTGAATGATAAACTTAAAGAAAATTCTGATTCTTTAGAAAATAAACTTAAAGAAAATTCTGAGTCTTTAGAAAATAAACTTAAAGAAAGTTTGGAGGATAAACTTAAAGAAAATTCTGATTCTTTGGAAAGTAAACTTAAAGAAAATTCTGATTCTTTGGAAAATAAACTTAAAGAAAATTCTGATTCTTTAGAAAGCAGGTTAAAAGGGAACTTGAAAGAAAATTTAAACAGTAAATTTAATTCAATGGAAAGTAAATTTAAAGAGAATTCTGAAATTTTGAAAATGACACTTGAAAGTAAAATGAATAAATTATGCGAAAAAACACATGAGCTCGAAACTTCATTAGCTACTAACGCTAGTTTAATGGACGATAAATTTCGCGATGCCGATCTTCGATCCCAAAGCTTAGCTGATAGGATAGAACATGGTCTTAGGAAAGTTGGTGAAGACATGGTCAACCTGGAAGTCAGAGTGAAGAAGGAGAGTAACGAGATGGGAATTCTAGTTGTTCAACGTTTAACGGAACAATTCAAGGAACTTGTCATGGGAGAAATAAGAGAAGGAGTGATTCATGAATTGCAAACTGAGATTAAAACCACAGTTGTCAATGAAATTAAAGACACACTCAAGCTGGAGAATCAAGAGGGAATCAAGGAGATTAGGGAATCTTTGTCATCCCACATTGAAGTAATTGCCAAGGATATTCAAGCAACTCAGAAGGACATATCAGATATGACAGGGTCATTGAAAAGTCATGAGGCTGTTATGAACCAGATATCCATTGATGTTAAAGACAATTGTAAAGAGACTGAAGCAATTAAGAAGATGGCAGAAGAAAACCAGAAGGAACTTGAGGCTATGAAAACTCAAATAAAGGATGAGAAACAGTCTGATCATCTGTTGAAAATGCCGAATGTAAAAGGAAAGGAACAGATACAGATAAATCTAGGAGGAGCTAGAGAGACTGAAAGACAGGATGAGGTTAGGACAGTATTTCAATCCAACCCCATAACTGTATTTAAGAATATAGAAGACAAGCCTTCTAAATTTTCAGGGCGAGATTCTGTAACACCCGTGGAATTTTTGAGAGAAGCAGGTGATTATCTGAAAGATTCTAAGATCCCTAAAGAAAGACAGATCAGGGTAATAGGGAAGTTCTTGGAAGGTCCCGCACTTGTGTGGTTTAGAGCATTTAGATCCACTCTAAATACTTTTGAGGAGTTTTCTCGTGGGCTATTGAAGAAGTTTTGGTCCCCGGAAACCCAACAGCAAGTTAGAGCAGAGTTGTATTCGAAGAGATTCTCGACGTCACAACCTACTCGATACTCTACGTACTTTTCTGGACAGCTGTCTAAACTCCAACATTTAGATCCGCCAATGCCAGATAACGAGTTGATTACTGCATTGATACGTCAATTTCCAGCAGACGTCCAGAGGACTTTGATCGCTGCTGATATCTACAATATGGAACAGTTTGATGAAGTATTACAGAAGCTGGATCATACAAACGCTCAATTCTTCCATCAGAAGGGAGCAAAGAATAACAACGCTGTGTATGCTGTTATGGCTGACAGTTATTCTCAGACACCTCGAGAGATTCGAGAGGAGCGAGAAGAGAAATCGCCGAGGGAAGATTCCAATACGAGAGGATGGAACCAATACCGTAACAGATACAGTTACAAACCATATGCAAGACCGGATGGTGGTAATCGATACAACACTCGATGGAGAAGACCACGTGATACTCAAGGAAGGTACCAGGAAAGAAGATCCTATGGTAATAACTATAATAACAGAGGGAATGTAGATACTCGTCAGTCCAATGAAGAGTTTAACAAGGACACGAGGAAAAATTTGGAAGCAAGACACCAAGATAACTTTCAATTTGTGGAGCAGAGGCCCAATGATCCAGGTCCATCGGGAACACAACAATCCCGGGGGAATGGTAATGAAAAAAAAAACTTCGAATTCACAGTAGAAGATAGAATTTTGAATACTTTCACTTCCAGAATAATTAAATGGCAAGCAGAGGATGATGACTTAATTCAACAGAATGACGAACGAAAAGAAATGGGTACCAGAATTAGAATGCCAATCATTTCGTGCGAAGTATTTGGTATGCCTGTCAATACTTTGATCGATACTGGGGCTATGCTTTGTCTGGTGAGTGAGAAGCTTTATATTCTGTGGAAGCTCAAAGAGAATTTAGAGGAGATTCCAGTATCAGGAATTAAGATCCAAGGAATAATACCCAATAAAATATCTCTGTGTAAAACACAATTATACTTATGTATTAAGATTGGAGGACATGATTTCCGACATGTATTTGTTGTAATGAAGGACATGGCTTTTGACATGATACTGGAAGCAGATTTCATTCAGAAATATCAAGCAGTGATAGACATGAAGACAGAGACGATTAAATTCAAGAATACCGAAGAGATTAACTTCGAGGGAAAAGAAGAGGAAGACATCGAGGGAGATGCTCAATGGTCTCTGATTTTTCATGAAGCCGAAGGAAGAGAAGTCTACACTGAGAAGGAGTCCCCAGAGCTAGGGAAGATTTTGGAAGAGTATCAAGATATTTTTGACATTAAGCCTGGTGAAATTAAGGATTTTGAATATCATATTCGTGTAAATGATGATGCACCTTTTCATGCTAAATTATATCCAGTAGCAGAAAAGCATCGGGAAAGAGTAAAAGTGCTTATCAAGGACATGGAAAGCAACAATGTGATTGAAAAGTACACTACATCTTATGTCAATCCATTAGCAGTAGTGTCTAAGCAAGATGGAAGTCTGAGGCTATGTTTAGACGCGCGAAATTTGAATTCAAGATTACTGCCAGAGTATGACAGACCACCAATCATTAGGGAACTGTTGAGGAAATTCCAAGGCAAGGTCTGGTTCTCTAATATTGATCTCACTTCGTCCTACCATCATATTAGGCTTAGTGAAGATTCTAAGAAGTTTACAGGATTTATGTTTGACCAGCAGACATATGTATTCCGCCGTTTACCATTTGGAGTTAAAACATCTGGATCCGTTTTGATCAGAGCCCTAGAACAAAATTTGAGTCCTGAAGTAAAAGAGATAGCAATTCGTTATATTGATGATATCTTAATTGCATCTGAGACTAAGGAGGAACATTTGCTACATCTTCAAATGTTATTCGCAGATTTGAGAAAAGCGAACTTCAAAGTAAACCTTCGAAAATGTCAGTTCTTTCGAAAGGAAATAACATTTTTGGGTCACATTTTGGATGGAGAAGGATACCGTCCCAATGAGACGAAGATACAAGCTATTGCAAATTTCCCTAGACCTACTAGAGTGAAGAATGTCCGCAGTTTTCTCGGGACATGCCAATTCATTGCAGGGCATTGTCCGAACTTCACAAAGACAGTTGCGCCATTGCAGGAGTTGTTAAAGAAAGGAAATAAATGGAAATGGGATAAAGATTGTGAACAATCATTTCAAGATGCCAAGAGGTTATTGGTAAACAGTGTGAAATTGGAGTATCCTGACTTTACCAAGAATTTCATCATAGAATCTGATGCATCCACCGTAGGGATTGGAGCTATTCTACTTCAAGAGGATGAAGACCACAAGAGACATTACCTGGCGTTCATTAGCAGGAAACTTCGTCCATCAGAGAGGAATTATTACACCACAGAGTTAGAAGCACTTGCTGTAATATTCGCTTTGGAGTCGTGGAAGAAAATGTTAATTGGACATTCAGTCATTGTGAGGACTGATCACCACGCATTGGAGTTCATTTTGAGAACAAACTTTGCCAGCGATAGAATAACTAGATGGTCACTTTTTATTCAGCAATTCAACCTAGTTATTGAACATACTCCTGGAAAGTTGAATGTGGGAGCTGATTTGTTGAGTAGAGCAGTGGAGTCTACATCTAAGGTTTTTCAAGTTAACCTGACGCAAGAGGATGAAGATACCTTGAGAAGGTTAAGGTTATTGCATTTATCCCAGAGGAGAGACCGACGTCTTAGGAACATTTTTCGTTTTCTACAGGGAAACATGGATCCCAATGATGATGATTTTGTGGAAACTGAAAGAATTTCCAGAGATTTTATGATGTTAGATGGTTTAATCTACAAGTTTGCAGATCCCGACCATACGAAGTTGAGAGTAGTGATACCTCCACGATTGCAAAAACCCATGATTTGGATGGCACATCGAATCGCAGGTCATGCTGGAGTGGATAAGACAGTCAACATGATTCAAGAGAAATTTTCGTGGGAGCGAATGCGACAAACTGTCAGAAACACTATTCAAGAATGCGACTTATGCCAAAGGAGTAAGCATAATTCTAGATTATTGAGAGAATTACCAAGGCCTATAATTCCTTCTAAGCCTTGCGAAATCTTCGCGACTGATTTATATGGTCCTCTCCCAAAGTCTAAAAGAGGTAACCGATATATTTTGGTGACTATGGATGTTTCCAGCAAATACACCATGTTACATCCAATTCAGAAGGCAAACGCAAAGTATTGTGCGAAGAGAATTAGAGACAGCGTGATTCCGGAAGCAGGCAAACCGGAATTCCTTTTATCAGATCGTGGACCTCAATTCACATCATTAGAATTTCGAACCAGCATGAATAATCTTGGGATTAGACAATTGTTTTGTTCTATTAGACATCCAGAGAGCAATCCAGCGGAACGCGTGATGGCTGAGATAGCAAAATTTTGCCGCCTCTATTGTCCAAATGAGCATTGGAAATGGATGGATGTTCTTTCTTTAGCATCCGAATCCATCAACTCTACTATTCATGAGAGTACTGGACAGATTCCTATGTTGCTACATCATGGAATTAAACCAACACGATTATGGGATCGAATCATCTCTATTCCACCTGAGATTGAACCAAGTCGTCAGATGAGGGAAACTCTAGCATTAGACAAGTTAAGGAGTCAAGCTGAGAAGAGAGAGCGCAGAGTGAGAGGAAAGCGTTTTCGCAGACCCTTGCGCGTAGGAACTCTTGTTTTAGTGAGAAGACCTACACCCTCTGACGTGCAAAATCGAGTGTACTCGAAATTTGCAAGCCTTTACGCTGGACCCTACCGTATTGTGGAAGTAAACAATAATGGAAGCTATGAAGTAGCTAATACACGAACTGGTAACATCGTGGGAACTTATAATGCGTCGAATTTGAAGATCTATTATTCAAGAACCAGATAATTTAATGTGTAGATAGGAAAAATAAAAAATTTTTCAATTTTTATTTTTTGCTAGGTGTGGGGTGGATGTGCCCAAATCTAGGAATGGGTATTCCAAGTTTCAGACACCTAGATATCAAGGGAAAGGCTGTAGCAGCTTTTGAAAGTTCAGATATTTGAATATCGCGCTACATTGCTTCTCGAAGCCTCTCGAAGAAAATTACCGATAGTTGGATGGTAAATGACGTAGCGAGTAACAGCAGAGGTGGAGACTATTTATTGATTAAATAGTTAACTATGGAGCAGAGACTTGAGACTGGGATCAGATTACTGGCACGGCCAAATAAAAGAGAATGCAATTAGTATCAAGTAAATCGGACCAGGGATTCAAGAGATATGAGGATTTCTAGATATCAGGCGATGACGCGTGACCCTGACCGTTTTTGTATAAAAGCAAGCTGGAGCAGGGATAGTTAGCTCAATTCATCACAAGCACTTGGCAAGCAAGTTGCGTCTACGCTGAGCCAAGGCACATGGTTGCCGCGTCTACGAAGAAGTACTTTTCAAATCGTGATAGTCACGAGAAGTGCTGCGCAAACGAGTTGGAACTTAGTAAGTTTCTGGTGAGGAGAATCACTGAGGTGATTGTTTTTCTACAGACATTGGTGGAAATATTTATATTTCCAAAAGGACATATGCTAGACTTGGTCTAGAAAATAGTATTGTCACAGTCCTGTAGTAAATTAATACTTGGATGTTTAAATCCATTTAAAGTCAGTTTTCATATTTTGTAACTATTTAACCACTTCGATCGGTCAGTACATTGAAGAATAGTCTATAACGGTGGCGTTCATTAGTCTACGCAAGGGAAACTGCAGGTTGTCTAGCGCATGGCAGATGGTGATTTTAATAAACCATGCCCAGGGAACGATCTTCAGAACAGCCGTTAACTGCTTAGACTGTCAATGTTTTTCTTGTACTGATGAGATTACAGTGAGTTAGGTTACAACTGACACATTTAAGAAGAGATCGCTTAGATCTGACCCTTTTCAAACAAATTGTTATGGCTTTGATAGAAGCCCACATTAAAATGGAACCACAGTCATTTAAAACGTCGAAGGATACCACCACTATGTCTGACTAGACGATTTGTGGGTCTACAATGGCGGCCGATACAAGGATTATACGTGCTTGTCCGATAGGGCATGTCTACGGATAAATCTGGTATAGACCAGGTTTACTGCACTTCAAGACCATCAAGAAATGTAAGCCACATTTGAATTATTTTATGCCTAGCTAATTGGAACAAACTATTTTTTCTGCAGATGACCAACACATTTTTTTCGTCGTATTTAAAGCTTGTAATGATTTACGCAAGACTTGTTAGATTTATTCTGAGCATTTTCAGCACTCAGAACAGTTTAGGATCGATGACCGAGCATTTTTGAGCATTTATTTGAATATTTCATATTTTTGGGAAATCACGGTAATCAGCCGATGTAACTGTAAAAGTTAAATTTATTTTTGTTGAGGAATGGATATTTTTTCCATATTCGAAGGTTCGAACATGTGGATTCTCACATAATGAGATGATAATTAAACATATTTGAAATAATAATAATAATAATAATCCACTAATAATAATAATAATAATTTTCATAATTTTTCTAAATAATTCTTGGATATTATATTTTATAATAATCATATGTATTGAGAAAGAGCCTATGAAGTAGTTGAAACATTTCTAGTCTGGAACAGGAGATTTTACGAAGGAGAGTGGTTAGCGCAAGCCCGCATTCAACCAACATTGCAGTTCTGGTTGAACAGTTGATATTTGCTATGAGCAAAGTATATGTTTCATATAACACGGAGAGGCATGAAACGGGAAGCAATTGATATTTGTATCAAATAGGATATTGTTGTATTTATATAAAATCATGACGTAAATACACTTCGAAAGTGAAATGAAGCTTTTCATAAGTATGGTAAATTCACGGGTTGAACTGAATGGTAAAATAAAATAAACTTGTAAGTTTATTAATCTTCCAGTGTTGATAACAAGCAGAGGCTTGATTTATTGTATAAATTTTGGGAAGAAAATTTATGTGTGTGGAGTAGTTGAATGCCATTCCCAGGTGCGCAGGTTTAAGTCGCAGGAATGAAGGTTTTTTCGAGCATCAATCAAATAGCAGGTTCGATGGCTCAGGTTTATAGTAGGAGTATTGGAGCCACACATTTCGTCGTATGAATAACCCGAAGGTTATTTCTTTGAAACCATCAGTTCTTATTTCAACCTTGTTTACGAATTCCATTTAGACTTTGATTTTGCTAGAACCCGGATTTGTCATGATAGTAGTTTATTCTTCTTCAGAGGAAGACCTTTGCCGTTGTTGTTGTTGTTATAATATTGTGTTCTTACACAAATAGTAGAATGGGCCACTGCCAATTTAGAATAATTCTTTAACCACGAATAATTTGAAGGATATTTTCAATCCTAGTGCCATGAACTAAATGAATTCATTATAAAACTACAATTCTAATTTCCGCATTCTGTCGAAGAATTGCAAGTTGTGAAAGTTGCTAGAAATGGCCATAAATAAAAATATTTTTATAATATTGTTCCCAAGTGGAAAATCTAATAGTTGAATGGTTCAACTATTTATTGATCAAGTTAATGATTCAGAAATCATATATTTTGTTTGGAACTTGAAGTTCATAATCGAGTCACTTCTCGAATGTTTAATGTCAGAAGAACAATTAATTGTTGTTGTGCTTCGCACAGTTCTTCGATGCTATGCTCAATGGTCAAATACTTTTCAGATGTTATTAATATGTGTTAATAATTTGTGTTGCTACGATGATAATATTTTTTCAACGATATATTTTTGAAAACTGGAAAACAAGTGAAAGTTTAAGAAATTCTATAAACATTTATTCTACGAGTGTTAACATCATGTAAATAGTCAAACAGTGATCGACGTTATTTCCAGTATGGACAATTCATTTTGCACTGGAATAAAAAGTTAATAATTTTGGAACACAGTCCACAGGACTATCAATCGGACTTGTGTTTTCAAAAAGATTGTCAAATGTGTTTGGAAGATTTCTGTATATTGTGTGTAAATAAGAGTGTGGATCGCCACACGTGGATGATGCTGCTTTGAGCATTATTCTTGCAGTCAGATTTTAACTTTAAATAAACTGAGATAATTTTACCAGATGTGTTTCACCCAATTAAATCTCCTTCTATCCTTATTGTTGCATTGAGCCAAAAATCAGCAAAGCATTTTTATAAATTTGATGTCTTTTTGCGATTTTCTTTAACCCATCTGGCGCTCCGGGATATTTTGATTCTCGTGCTGACTGATTATTGGTAAAATGCATATGTGGTCGTACGGACTCCGGTCTAAACGGGCACAGTACCGCTTGGTGCATGTGCTCCCCGACAATCTCTACTTCGTTAGTATAAGACAAAAATCCCCGATTCTTGGATGACACAGGTAATCTCGAGAACCACTGGATGGATTTTGATGCGGTTTTCACCATTCTGTAAAGGATATCTCGAGGAAAGATTCTGTAGAAAATAATTTATGTTTGATCGAAGAAAGCCAAGCAGTAACAATTTCACTGAAAAAGTCGAAAACAAACTTGGCGTCCGTGCGCTTCTTAAGCTTACGCTGGGCAAACCGTTAAACTTATCAATATACTATGAGTGCTGACGTGCTGGTCAGCATGAAAAGTTCTACAAAAAAGTCCGCGAGAGCATTTCTCTATCTTCAATACATGGCCTACTACAAGTGTTTTTAGACTGGATGGAAGGGGCACGTCCCCGCGCGATCTGGTGAGCGTAACGGCATCCCGCGCGCTTGACCTTGCTTTGCCCTTGGTTTGCACTTGCCGTTCGCGAGTAATTTGAAACAAGGTTAAGTATTATAAAGCAAGATAAGTATCATGCAGATAATTTTCTAACATGTCAAGAGTCTTTGGCTCCAGCCTTTCTAGCATTTTTCAGCATTTGTAGCATTTAAAATGATACAAAGTCTAGTCTTTCAGACTGACTGTCACTTTTTTTTATTGCATATTGGTGCTTTACTCACATGTAATTTTAACTAGGTATCTTTGTACTTATTGAACACAAAAGAATTGACTGCATGATCATTAATGCAATCGTGAAAACCCAAGTCTTAATGGGTCTATATGGTTATTCATTTTCTGACTAGAACACCGCGTGTCTTATCGCTGTATTGTGGTGCAGTAATTCAATAAGCTTGCTCTATTCTCACTGTGTATTCGTGTTGTCGTGACATTGAAATATTAAGCCGGTGTTAAACTGTTCGCAGACAAATTACGGCAAGTTGGTCGGCTGTTCCTCTAATGTGTTTGGCTCCGGTAACAATTACAGGACAGTGGGAAGTTTGTCAAGTCTAATAAATGTTCTGCACTGCAGTAGGCCTACATATTCTAAATTACTCAATAGCTCAAGTCTTATGTTCTTGCAGACTAAGGTCGTTTAAAAGATGAACTTATGATTACTGTTCCTCGAACTGTGTTCTGCAAAACCCTCGGGGAAGATAAGGGAAACAAGTAGTTCCGTGAAGAACTAAGTAGCCTATTTTCATATATCCTGCTTATGTTAATTGCCTCTATCAACATGGAAATCGCGAGAAACGTCCATTTAAAAGTCGCAAATTCGCGTGGCCGCCATGTTGGATTTGTAGTTACCAGTTTTTTAAAAGTCACATAGATGAACTTCTAGTAGTTCCCTTTATCACTGTAAAAAATTCCAGGGTGATACCGGGAATAGTTTCGGAGATATTGAATGCTGGTGAAATATTTCGCACAGCCGCCATGTTGGATTGGTGAGACGTAACAAAATTTTAAGGGCACGGTCGGGGTCGTCAGGAATAGTGCTATGAACTTAACGATTTTCATTGAAATCGCTCCAGCCGTTTAGAAGTTATTAGGGACACACACTCACACCTCACACACACACACACACACACACACACACGCATGGACAAAAGGTGATCTCATAAGCCTATTTTTTTTCAAAATTGAAAATAGGCTAGAAATCCAACCTGGCGACCATCTGAAATATTTAGACGGTTCTCAATATCTACGAATCTATCACAACGTTCAAAGTGAAATTTTGTATCTTGATAGAGGCAATTAACATGAGTAGGATATATGAAAATAGGCTGTATAGTTCTTCACGGAATTACTTGTTATATATGTAGGCAATAGAGTTATGAACTATTACATGAAGATTATTTCGTAGGCGTACTTTTCAAACTTAAATCGCATGATTAGAACACAAGAATTAAATAAACTTTCGCACAGTCACCATCTTGTGGTTATGAAAACAATTAAAATAAATTAGATGCCAGTGGATTAAAATTTGTATTAGCATTTACCGTACCAAATTTCACTGCTCTCGGATGCTTACATCGCGAGAACGGTCCATTTAAATATTTAAATTTCGCATCGCCGCCATGTTGGATTTGTGCACACCAGATTATTGAAAGCCCATGGGTGAAATTATGTTCATAGCCTTTATCAACATACAAATTTTCAGTTTGATTCCAGGCATAGTTTAGTAGATATTGAATATTTCGGATGGTCACCATGTTGGACTTTTATATATGTAGGCCATAGATTTATGTTCTATTAGATGACGATTACCACGTCGGTTCATTATTCATACGTTGACTTCGATCGCTTGATGACATAATAAATAAAAACTTAATTTTAATTTTTTTCACAGCCGCCATCTTGAGGTTATGTTAACAATTGAAGTAAATTAGATGTCAGTGCATTGCAGTTTGTATAGTCATTTGCTGTACTAAGTTCGACTGTGGTCGGATGGTTGAATCGCGAGAAAAGACTATTTAAATGTTTCAACTTTGCTCGGCCGCCATATCCGTTCTGTAGTTAACAGGTTTTTGAAAGTCCCATAGGCGAACGTCTAATAGTGCCCTTTATCACCGTATAAAATTTCAGGGTGATATGATAAATTGCTGAGATTTAATTCACTGGCCGTGAAAGCCAATAGAGTATGCCATCTTTTTGGAAGCCTTCATAGGGAGGTTATGGCTGCTTGAGCTTTTAGTACTCGCAGTAAAGAGGCACAGTTGTGCTGCATAAAACTTCTGTGGGTGCCCGGGTTGGGACACCAAGAGCCCACTGTTGAGCCAGCTTGGTGTCGTAGGGGAAACCCCACACAAGACACGGCACAAACCTCGAGAAATTGCTGAGTATTTTTTACTACATATGGTATTTGATGAATTGAATTACTATATACAGTTCAGAAAATTTATATTTTCTTTTTCAAAAATTAGCCACGCCACGGATTTTGGCCGGTCAGTCCCAGTTTCGAAGTCGTACAGAGGACAGTCTGTGAGCCTCAGGTATGTGCAATTAATGCTTGAGTTTTCAGTTGCGTGGGAAGCAATTAATTTATCAATTTCACATGTCTGAGGTTCACCACCTGTCCTCTGTACGACTCAACAATTGGCCAAAAACCGTGGCGTGAACTGACTTAACAGTACAGTGGAACGTGGCTAATTCGATCTTCTATAATTCGAATGTTTCTCATGGTCCCTAACATTTTATATGCAACCAATGTTAACAAGAAGTTCCGTGACGAACTAAAGAGCCTACTTTTCTTAAAATTTAAGATTCATGCCAATGTCAATCTATATGGAACTATCTAGAATAATGACGAAATTAAATTGGTAATATCGAAATTTCTAATTAGTTCGAAATATAACTGGCATTATGTAGCCTAATAGAGCACTACAGTTGGCAGCCCTGGTGACTGAACATATTGTTAGTTCCATCTCTTAGTGTATTGAATACAACATTTGGTTGAAGTCCAATGGATAGCATGGACGTTACACGCAGTTAGACATTGAATCTATCAGAGCGCGTAAAATCATGTTGGCAACAATGTCATGCATGTGTTGGTCAGAAATAATCTGAAATATTATGATATCTTGTCGTGCCAAATTTGGATGAAATCCATTTGCTAGTATAGAAGTTACTGGTATTTTAAAATTGGACTTATCAGCAGGCATTTTTCAGCATTTGTAGCATTTAAAATGATACAAAGTCTAGTCTTTCAGACTGACTGTCACTTTTTTTTATTGCATATTGGTGCTTTACTCACATGTTTATCATTGGCAGCACTGACATATATTAGTTACTCCAAATTAATCTAGAATGCCAGATACTATACGTGCGAAAAGTTTAGAGCCGTTGGCTTGCATACTTTCTGATATATTGATATTAGGGTAAAAAATATAAACAGCATTTATTAATAGTTGGTAGCCCTGATTGCTCTTAAGAATATGCATAGTCATATCTATGGTACACATAGAACATACGAAATTTGGTTGAAATCCACTTGATAGTATAGAAGTTACATGTATTTAAATATTGGTCCTATCAGCAGGCATATAATCATGTTGGTAGCACTGACATACATTAGTTGCTCCAAATTATTCTAGAATGCCAGGAACTATATGTGTGCAAAGTTTAAAGCTGTTGGCTGGCACATTTTCTGATATAGGCCTATTGGTATTTCGATGAAAAATAGAGAGAACATTTATTGACAGTTGGCAGCCCTGGTGGCTCATAAGAATACGCTCAGTCATATCTGTTTATGTACACATAGTACATATGAAATTTGGTTGAAATCCAATTGATAGCGTAGGAGTTATATGCATTTCAAAATTGGAACTATCAGTAGGCTTAGAATCATTTTGGCAACTCTGTCATGTATGGCCTCCTGAAAATTAAACTGAAGTATTATTATCTACATGTGTGCCAATTTTGGAATAGTTCCCATGTATACATTCCAAGATATCCAACATGGAGCTCAAATTTTTAATTGCAATGTTTCAGCAGTTGGTAGCACTGACATCATTTTCAAGTATGACATTGAGATGTTACTGTATAGGTCTTTACTCATACGAAATTTGGTTTCGATTGCTGCAGCCGTTTAGGAATTGATAGGGGACACACACACACACACACACACACACACAGACAGAGAGACAGACAGAGAGACAGACAGACAGGACAGAAGGACAGACAGACAGAAGGACAGACAGGCAGGCAGACAGACAGACAGACATTTTCCCGGATCGATCTCATAAGTCTACTTTTTCCTCATTTTTGCAAAATGTGAAAAGTAGGCTAAAAAATCGTGGCTAATTCGTATTATATTTTGGATGATTCGAAGTTTTTACATGTAAAAAGCCGATCGCAAGCCAAACAGTTGGGTCAGGAATTCCCGGAAAACGGCGTTTATTATTGGCATGCGGCCCCTACCCGATTGTTAGGCGTTTTTTTTTGGAAAGTAGAAATGACGTAAGTGATTTTGTTATCCGTTCCTTAAATTTCTTAGATTCTTGGCCGAGAGACTTAATTGTAGGAAACAGGTAAATATCTCAAGCTTTTTTGAAAAACAGTAGATATCTCCAAGACTTAACTAGATTGTTGGATTACTACTGTCGTTAAATAGGGGAATAGTACATCTTGGTTTTATTTTATAATTTGAAATTTTTGAGGTTACTCACGATACAGTCATTATACAGTAACGTTGTCTGTTAATCTGCTTTGTTGAACGTAAATCATTATGTAAACGTACAGTAATACACAGTATAATATAAACCACTTCACTTGTTAAAAACCTATGTAATATTATGGTTAATAAAGGTTCTTGGATGAAAACTTAAAATTTGAATATTTTCTCTACTCTTTTCAATGAACTTTCTTAATTCGAATTTTTCGATAATTCGAATTTTTTATCTAGTCCCTTGAGGTTCGAATTATCCAAGTTCCACTGTACTTTGGAATGGACGTCCTCACAAATTTTAATTAGGAGATATATTTCAGGTACTCTAATCCCAAAAGCAAATTGTACTGGGTCATTATCTATGTGCACCCCGATAAACACGGCAAGCTAAGCCGGGTGTGACTGGCGCTGATCGCGGGCGCGCGTACGCGGTTCAGCCGGTGGTGGTGCGCACTTTCACACTTTTACCAAACATGTTCAATAATGTGTACTTACAGTGCTCATATGGCGATGCTGAAAGTGTCCGCCCTCTCTTGTAACACACACCTGACATCTTCTGATGAAAGAATGTCTGTCAACTCTTTTATTATTTACGGAGCCTGTTTCCTTAAATCGTTTAGCGAGCCACAGGTCTTCCTGGAAACTTGATTCGAAATTTTCGTCTTGTTTCAGAACAAGACTTTCTGCTATTCATATACGAAGTAAGGATACACACACGTTCGCGGAAAGCGAATAGGTGTCTAGGCATGACCAACAATCACAGTAATCACAATACTCACTAAACGTGCAACAGTAACGTCTACGCATTGCAGATACACGTCCATATGAATGACAGAACACGTGTGAACTAACGATATGAGTCAGCAGAGCACGCCACCACTGGCTGAACCGGGTACGCGTGCCCGCGATCTGCGCCAGTCACAACCGACTTAGCTTGCCGTGTTTATTGGGCGCACATACAGTAGATAATGACCCTGTAGACTATTCAATATATTCATTTGGTATCTTGATTTCCAAGTAGAGTAATCTCTAACAAATTGGATCCTGTTTAAAGTTTTCGGGAACAGTTATTAGCGGTTGTAAGCTGAACTTATTGCGTTTTTTGTTTTTTGTGTTTGTTGTTTTCTACTTTTTTGTTTTTGCTTTGTGTTTCTGTTTATGATTATTTTCTGCTTTTGTTTTTGTTTTCGAATTTTTGCTTTGTGTTTTTGGTTTTGTGTTTGTTTTCTGATTTTGCTTTTGTTTTTAAATTTTGATTTTTGTTTTCTCCTTTTTGTTTTGTGTTTGTTTTCTGCTTTTGTTTTTGTTTCGAATGTTTTCATTATGATTTTGGTTTTGTGTTTGTTTTCTGATTTTGCTTTTGTTTTGAAATTTTGATATTTGCTTCCTGATTTTTGTGTTTGTTTTTTGTTTATGATTTTGTTTTCGAATTTTGCTCTTTGGTTTCTGGATTTTGTTTTGTGTTTGTTTTCTGCTTTTTTATTTCGAATTTTTGCTTTGCGTGTTCTGTTTCTTTTGTTTTAGTTTTCGAACTTTGCTTTTTGCTTTCTGCTTTATGTTGTGTGTTTGTTTTCTTCTTTTGTTTTTGATTTTGAAATTTTGCTTTGTGTTTTTAGCCTACTTTCGATTTTTGCAAAAAATGAAAGTAGACTTATGAGATCACTACAGGGCCAAAAAATATGTGTCTGTCTGTGTGTGTGTGTATGTGTGTGAGTCTGTGTGTGTGTGTGTGTGAGTGTGTGTACTCTGAATGTCTGTCCCCCCCTATCAATTCGAACACGGTGAAACCGAATTGAACGAAATTTGGTACAGAGGTAGAACAAGCAAAGGGCACCTCTGTGTCATGTTTTATATCGCCGTCATCTTTACTAAAACTGAATGGCGGCCACTCAAACGTTCAAAACGTAAAATCAAATAATGACTAACCAAATCATCCGATCTCTACCAAATTTGGTAACAACATACCTTCGTATAGGATGCGACTTGGGACCAAACTACAAGGTCGTCCGCCATACCATTTCAGGATGGCGGCCGTGCGAATTATGCAAACTTTATAATCCATATCATGGGACCCACCAGTTCCGATTATCGAGCTGAGAATCGTTTTAACTGTTCTAAAGGATGAGGTACGTTCGAAATTAAAAGTTTATTTTGTAATACTATAGTGCAGACGTGATTTTAAAAAGCTGAGCCGAGTCAGTAATAAGACAAGATGGCAGCGGATATCTTTTGCCTGACTTATATTTCACTAATTTAAGTATTGCATGCAATATAGCGTACTGATACAAAATAAATAAACTTTGTATGAAATGCTTTATATATAAATAATATACTCCAGTGATGGAATCGTTTAGTATAAATCATTATTTGCTAACAAGTTCTATGTAAGTCATTTTATATAGAATGATATTCGTTGACACAATTGGCTCAGTGGTAGAGCGTTAGCCTATCGCTCAAATGCCTATGGTTCAAACCCGATCAGAGCTAGGTTTTTTGCTTGAAATTTTATATGTTTATTGTTTTGTAATGACTCAGACGTTTTGAAATTAAGCGTTATATTGTGCATATTATGGTGTAAAATATATATTTAATTAAAACATAATTCGCCAGCAGATTTACTCGAGACATCTAGCTGCCAAAAAGGTAACTGCACGCCGACCTACTTATTAACTTCCAGATTTTATTGAAAAGTTTCTTCTTATGGCCGCTAGAATGCACTCGCTCTGTTAGGATTATATTGTTCGATACTTCACCACTAGATGTCACGACTAGTCTACGTGGGGATCCATTGATTGCTATACCATTGGCATTCTATGCGCAACGAATTTGAAGAATGACAAGATGATACTACGATACATTTTTACTTTTTATTTTAAAGGGTTTGTAACAGCCTATTTTACGTTACTTGAAAATGTTATTTGAAGTAAAGAACAAAACGATTTCACATAGTAACTGAATTCAAGCCGTTGGTGTTAGTTCAGGTTATTAATTACTACTTTTATTTCAGGCAAATAGCAATCGAAAATATCCACATAGTTTGTATACACACGTCTCTGTAGGGTCATGGAAAGATTTGTTAATTCAATTAGGGTTGTGAAAGCCATGCACAACCAGACGTGTAAAGACATGCCTCAACTCAAAGTTGGATGTTGCCCACGGCATGTCGTATATGTAATAATAATAATAATAATAATAATAATAATAATAATAATAATAATGTTATTGGTTTTACATCCCTTTTAACTACTGCTGCTTTTATAGACACCGGGGTGCCGGAATTTTGTCCCGATGGGGATCTTTAACGTGCCAGTAAATGTACTGACACGGCTCCCTCGCATTTGTGCACCCTCAAATGCCAGCTGACTGCGCCAGGATACGAACCTGCAACCTAGGGCCCAGCAAGCGAGAACGTTACCGCTGAGCCACGCAGCCAGTCCGGTCGATTATGTCTCCAGATCCATAACATTCTTGAGATACTTCTTATCTTTCTTTCTTCAATGATGGTAGCAGCTTTTATCTAGGTTGTGGCGTTTGGTAGAGGTAAATCGTTTCTAAGGTCTTCAACAAAGAATAGTTCTATTATACTCTTTGCTAATAACAACGAGTTATAACTATACTCATACATTTAGGAGAAAGTAGGCTATATGTTCTTTACTGAACATCTTGTTTGTTTTGTGTTTGATTTCTGCTTTTGTTTTAATTTTTGAATTTTGATTTTTGTTGTGTATTTGTTTTCTACTGTGGGGGGGATTTTTACTTTGTATTTTTTTGTTTGTTTCGTTTTGTGTTTAATTTCTGCTTATGTCGTTTTTCGAGTTTTTGCTTTGTGTTTGATTTCTGGTTTCGCTTTGTGTTTTGGCCAAGCGCATGCTGTTGCTGTTCGCTTTGTGCAGGGGGGTGGCAAAATAATAACAATTCTATTACGCACAATGTGCAAAATGTATACATTACATCAGGCTCAAGGATAGAACAAAATTCCGTCGGAGAGACCGCTCTCTTCTTGCACTTCATAGTTCTGTCCCTTAATACACAAATAACTAACTATAACTATATAACTCCTTGAACTCCATTGCATGTTATGTATCACACTTCTCCACACTAAACACATGTACACTCATAGCTGGCCTGATGAAAGGATTTCCTGGTACAAATACGATGATGGAATCCGTGCATCCAAAGCGCGTCATCAGGCGTCGCAGCTCGTAAAATAAGACAATCAATGAAAGCAAACCTACTCGATAACATTTGATACGTTTGACTTGCACCTCTCAAAAGCTCGGAAATGAACAGTTTTGTTTGTTCTAAAAAGATAAATGTTCTCAAAGTATTAACGTAATACCAATCGTTAGCCAGCAATCCGAATATTTGCTTGTTTCCTCCAAAATAAAAGAAATAATCAATTAACGTTCTATTTAAATCATTTGGCTCTGTGAGGGAGGGATATATATCCCCCTAATCACCCCCGTAGATACACCACTGCTTACTTGAGAAGTCTAGGTATATTCGATTTGAAGTTGTTGATTAATTTCAGTTATTCATCTTTATAGTCCTGGATTCATGATGTTTTACATGTAATTTATTCTAGTTGTGAATTCCTTGTAGTATTGGTCGTATTCAGTGACCGTTATTCTTAAAATGTGTTGTTGTTGTTGTTGTTGTTGTTGTTGTTGTTGTTTGAGTTTTCAGTCTTTTGACTGGTTTGAATCAGCCCTCCATCCTCCCTGTCCTGAGCTAATCATTTCATCGATACATAGTTGTCGCACCCTACATCCGAGGCAATCTGTTTAACATATTCTAACCTTGGTCTACCCCTACAATTCTTGCCCTCGACCCTTCCTTCCATTACTAAGCTTGCTATTCCTGGGTGTCTTAGTATGTGTCCTACTAACCTATCTCTTCCCTTCATTAACAGCCAACAGAAACATCTCTCCTCTCCCACTCGTCTTAATACCTCTTCGTTTGGAACCCTATCTACCCATCTGATATTCATCATTTTCCTGTAACACCACCTTTCAAACGCTTCAATTCTCCTCGTTTCTGCTGCACCAATAGAGTGCCACGCTCCATACAAACGCTTTTAATTATGCATAGAGTGGAGCATATCGTCAGGAAGAGCAATGCGGCCGTAGTTTCCCCGTTGCTTTCAGCCGTGCAGCAGAACACAGTGTAGCCATTAGTTGGTTAATGTTATCAATATCTTAACAGTCTATAAGACAAGTAATTGATTTATTCTGAAAGACTGCTAATCCCTTTCATAATAAAGTAATAGAGTAATTCTACTAACAAAAATACTAACCTTCTACTAACAACTAAAACCAAAATTCCTAAATTAGTTGCTGGAATAATTTGAAATTGTCTAAAGTGTAAAATTGGCATCGCTTGTTCTCATTGTAAGTCGTGATTGCACTCATTGTCAATGTGTGTCAATTTGACAATAAGGGGTCATGGAATAGTACATTATGAAACGAGCCTATAATGGCAATAATTAAGACACGAGTATGTTTATAAAACGAGCGTAAGCGAGTTCTACAATTTCCATACGATTGTCTTAATTACCATTATAGGCGAGTTGCATACGACTGTTTATGTTCGACGATCATTATAACTTTATTATATGTTTTAACATAAATATTCATAAATGTCTGTGGGATTCAGTTAATTCAGTTAGTGAACAGGGCACGCTGGCTTTGCTGACTGAACAGGGCGCATGCGTGGGTCAAGGCACTCGGAAAGCATGCCAACACAGAACACCTATTGTCTACAGCCTGCCGTCTAGCTCTATAGCATTGACTAATTTTGTCACCGAAATCGTTTGAAAGCAATGCCCTGTGTAGAAATTGGATATTAAGGATATTGGGATATTAAGGTACAGTGCTATTTCTTGTTTCATATTCGCCAGTGAATTTACGCGAACATATGGACGGCCACTTTCCATGTCGGTAATTTGTATAGACATGTTGGATTTTGAGCGCATGCGCGAAGGTATCCTTACCTAATTGGTCACACAACTGTTTCTTGAGCTCTGATTGGTGGGAGAAACAGTTTCATAATGAAAAATAGTGTTATAATGAGCCTCATTATGATACAGTTTTCTGACACATAATGTTTATATTTAGACATCGTGAACATAAAGTAAATTATGACACTTACAGTATTTCGCAACTTCCCTCATAATAACTCAAAGTTTCAGAACGCCCCAGGAAATAACCAGCACAATCTCATGCGTGTCAATCTTTCCAAGAACTTTTTCACCACCCAATGAAGTGAGTATCAGATATTTTGTCTGGCTTCTTCAAATATGAGGCGTCGCTTCTTGAATATTGGTGCCGTTATATCGATGAATTGTGGAAGAAAGATGGAGGTAAGAAAGTTGGAGGAAGAGAAATGGGGGATCTTTTCTTTAATAGCAAAGTGGAGTGCAATTCACGTTGGAGCTTATTTTCCAGTAATGGTCTCGGAGAGACGTCACAATATAGCGACACAGTTGGAAGAAGGTAGTAATGGAATTTTACACAACTCAGATGATGCATTAGTGCTTCAAAGTGGTTTTATTGCATCAATTTAGAGAAGCTAAGATTTGATTTTCTAATATTTTAGTCTTTCAGTTCTTCCAGAATGTCATACCGGAGAGATATATTCTTGTGCTGGGTGAAAATAAGTCCTGAAGAGTTCCTTTGAAACATACCAGTGTTAATATAAAAGTTTTAGAATCCATTTTAGGTAGATTTCATTAGAAAGCTACTTATTGCAATGAGTACAATGTTTCGACTTCCGGAAAATTGTTGTTGTTGTTTGATTCTTCAGTCTTTTGACTGGTTTTATGCAGCCCTCCATGCCTCCCTGTCCTGAGCTAATCGTTTCATCTCTACATAGCTACCACACCCTACATCCGAGGCAATCTGTTTAACATATTCTAACCTTGGTCTACCCCTACAGTTCTTGTCCTCGACCCTTCCTTCCATAACTATGCTTGCTATTCCTGAGTGTCTTAGTATTTGTCCTACCAGTCCATCTCTTCTCTTCATTAGCAGTCGCCAGAAACATCTCTCCTCTCCCACTCGTATTAATACCTCTTCGTTTGTAAACCTATCTACCCATCAGATCTTATCATTCTCCTGTAACACCACATTTCAAACGCTTCAATTCTCCTCTTTTCTGGTGCACCAATAGTCCAAGTTTCACTTCCATAGAGTGCCAAGCTCCAGACAGAGGCCTTCAAAAATGACTTCCTCATACCTAAATCTATATTCCATGTCAACAAATTCCTTTTCTGTAGAAATGCTTTCCTCGTCTGAGCTAACCTACTTTTAATATCCTCTTTGCTTCGTCCATCACTGGTTATATTGCTTCCTAAGTAACAGAAGTCTCCTACTTCCGTTAGTTTTTCAGCTGCCAATTGGATGTCCAGAGAGGTTTCTGATTTATTTCGGCTGCATTCCAAGATTATTGTTTTACATTTATTAATTTTCATCATGAATTCCTGAAAATTACGACATATCTTCTTCGCGTTTCACATCCCCCAGACCCCAAAACCACCGTAAGTTCAAAAGTTTCAATATAATTTATCAATCTATCTATATGTTCCTCGGTGCTACAGACTGGGGCAGGCATTGGCCTATCTAACGATTCCTCACCAATCGTCCCTTCTATGAGTTTTCTCCCACCATCTTCCAACCCTCACAGTCCTCAGGTCTTCTCCTAAGTCTTGTAGCCATCTTTTGCGTGGTCGTCTCCTCTTTTCTTCCATAGTTCCATGTAATATATTCCTTGGTGTTCTTTTTTAATTCATCCTCTCTACATGACCCAGCCAATCCAGACGTCGGGACTTAATAAGTAACACTATATCTTCACCTTAGCTTATTTCTTCAATTTCTTTGTTTTTCCTGATTCGCCAACCCATATCCTCTTTTACCGGGCCATATAACCTTCTTAAAACTTTCCGTTCAAAAATTTTAAGATCATTCTCGTAATTTGTTAACATTGTCAACGTCTCAGATACATAGGTCACCACTGGTCTAATAAGGGTCTTGTAGAGTTGAACTTTGATGTTCGCAGTTAGAAGATTTGATTTATCTCACACAAAAGACAACACCCAAAAGACGTTTGTGTCGTCTTAAATCCTTACACGTATCACAACGTATAAAATAGGATTTAAGACGACACTCAAAACACGTTTCATATTCATTAAGTCCGTTATTATTAGGAACAATTTCTGCCAACAGATGCTTACTGCATATGGCAAGGCTTTACACTCCTGGGTTAGCCAGTCTTTCTTGCTAAGGATCCTCTATATACCCTAGACAAGGCTATACATGTTAGTTCTGAACACTTAGTCTTAATTTTATATGAAAATTATATGCACAGCTTATACAAGGACGTTTTTCATGCAGTCAAACTTTGTAAGATAGTTACATACAACACACAAAGTATGTTTCCGCTACCTAGCGGTGGATATGAGTACTCACTGGCGATATCCGAGGTGAGATGATTAGTTCACACATTTGCTCACACATTTGCTCCCATATTTGCCTCCATATTGACTCCCATATTGGCTCCCACATTTGCTCCCATATTTGCTCCCACTTTTGCCCCCACATTGGCTCCCATATTTGCACCCATATTGGCTCCCATATTGGCTCCCACATTTGCTCCCACTTTTTTTCCTTCCCATATTAATGCCAATTCTTATGACTATAAGCAGCAGCAAAATGTAAATGGAATAATATTTCTGTTAATGTTCAAAACAAAAGTCCTGAGGTCTTGGGTTTGAATTCCCGAACTATGGTTGACAGCCAATGAGTTACACTACAGGAAACTTTTACTTTATGTTGTGTTGCATGATAATTTGCCCATTTTGCGGTGTAGTGGCTAGTATACTTGTGTGTTATCCCTGAAGTCATGGGTTCCAACTCAACTATGCCTAGAATTTAATTTTGATCTGAGAGTTGAACGTTAGGTTAGGTGAAGTTAGATTAGGTAAAGTTAGGTTAAGTGAAGTTATGATGGGTTAGGTTAGGTAAAGTTCAGTCAAGTTAGGTTAGGTGAAGTTAGGTTAGAATAGGTTAGGTTAGGTGAAGTTAGGTGAGGTGAGGTTAGGTTAGGTGAGGTTAGGTGAGGTTAGGTTTGGTTAGGTTAGGTTAGGTTAGGTTATGACTAAGTTTGTTATGTCTAGTTGTTTTAGAAAAACACTATTTTTGCTCTCATATTTGCTTCCATATTTTCTTTGCACTTTAATCTATCTTGACTTGTGTATTTACTTTTTCTGGTATATTTGTTGACATATTTGTTAGCATATTTGCTCCCACTTTTTATATTTGCTTTGCTCCCACATTTGATCCCATATTTGCTCCCACTTTTTGCTCACAGTTATTTTTTTCTCCCACATTTGCTACCACTTCTGCTCCCACTTTTTACCCCCCACCTTTGCTCCCACTTTTTGCATGTATATATGCTCCCACATTAAACTATTGTTGTTATTACCAAGTTGTCTTTGCTAGAGATTAGTTTGTGCTTGACAGTTGATATGGAAGTATCAGTGACTAGGTATGGTAAGCCTTATGCATACTATAAAGGATATTCATATATTGTGAAACGAAGCAATAAAAATGGAACTCTTATTTGGCGCTGTTAAAAGCAACGATCGAAACAGTGTCGAGGAATGCTTAAAACAAAAGAATTGGACGTACTTTCTTCAAACAATCATGAATGTAAACTTAATAATCACGCTAGTCTAAATGTAAGGAAAACCCAAAC
This sequence comes from Meconema thalassinum, assembly GCA_946902985.2. Taxonomy (NCBI): domain Eukaryota; kingdom Metazoa; phylum Arthropoda; class Insecta; order Orthoptera; family Tettigoniidae; genus Meconema; species Meconema thalassinum. The sequence goes on from OX336395.1 coordinate 202,673,112, forward strand.
CAAAGCAAGAAACCAAGTCCAAGAGAAAGATAGTGCTGCTCAAGATAATATTAACGTCAAGTTTAATACACTACAACGCACTCATGCGAGTTGTTTAATGAGAAACCTTTAACACCTCCTGTGAAACCCATGTTCAGACATGCACCCACATCTCAAAAGCCCTCAACCCTATCAGAGACAATATACCCCATCAAAAAGTTAGTGGGGAAAGGTAATAGTGGTAATAATAACATAACAATGTTAAAGCATTCTAGCACATCTAAAAAGAAGCTTTCAACACTATCAAAGGCAACTCAAACCATTGAACAGACTGTGGACACAGGTGGAAATTATGATGGTAATGATAACGATGATAATGATCATCATTATGAAAATGATTATAATAATGAGGATGATAATCATAATGATGGTGATAATGATGAACTGCTTCCCGAGATTCTGAAACCATTCATAAAAAATAGCAAATGGAACGATCCTAATATATTAGTCGAACGTCTACAGCTCTTGCATGCCTGTAAACAGGTTGGTCATATTGGTTATGAGAAAGAGCTATTAAATATAGAAAATGAACTTCGTAAAGCTGCTATTATTGTGTGATGGGTCAACGTAGCAACACCCCCAACCCCTAAAAAATAATTTTCAACAAGTGTTATGTTTAAAAGAAATGATAAACAAAAAGAGCTGTATTCTGTGTGTCTATCTCTTGTAAAAAAATAAATAAAAACTTGATTAAATTGATAAACAAAGTTTGTGTATATTTCTCGTTTTCTTACATGTTCAAGCAATAGTTATTTCAGGGAAGGGATTCGAACCCTTGCTTCCTTATATATTTGGAAATTTGATCTTAAGTCAAACGCCTTAACCACTCCGCCACCCTGACAGTTACTGATTTAATTAGTCTTGTTGGACATTAGAGTTTACAAAACTTTTCTTTTCCCCACTATATATGTGCTCAACCACTTTTTGGTTTTCCAATGCTGATTTTTGTATTGTTTCAATTTTTTTCAGTAACATTGCAGTTATCAGTATTGAAAACTGAGTGTTTAATATAGGGTTAAAGGCATTAAATAAATCGCAAGCCTTACAGTAGTTGCATATGATGTATAACATGCAACATGTTATTCAAAATTTCAAATAGAGCTGTGCCTTGTTAACATTAAACTCTGTTGGTCATTAAAATAACTACTTGTAAAATAATTCCAGTGTCAAATCCTATTAGCAAATAGCATATATTAAATAATCATGCCATAAAACGAGATCTTAAAATTCATTTATTGTAGGAATACCTTTAATGGGATCACCAAACCTTCAAGTATGCAATATACATTCCAGATAGTGCTGTATTTTGGTCGATAGTGCCTCCAGTGCTCACATTAAATAAGAATACAGTAATCGTATAAAATTTTTGTAAATCATAATTGTTTACATAAAACACCATATAATAAATATTTTCACACCAACGAATGACCATTTGAAAATGATTTATTGTAGAAATATCTTTAATGGAACCTCCAAACCTTCAAGTAAACCATATGTGATGTACATTCCACATAGCTAGATAACTGACAGTACATCGTGGTACCAATCTCCACCGCATTGCGCGCTCATTGTTTGTGTTGGATTTCTGTCTCATTACTAGAACTGTACTTACTGGTCAATAACCAACATAGTGGTCAAAGTGTTCCCCTGGTAGATAACCCATGTTTGGTTTGTCAATTTCTAATTGATGAAAATAAATAAATGTAAAACAAAAATACTGGAATGCAGCCGAAATAATTCAGAAAGCTCTATGGAGATCAAATTGGCAGGTGAAAATCTGAAGGAAGTAGGAGACTTCTGTTACTTAGGAAGCAGAATAACCAGTGATGGACGAAGCAAAGAGGATATAAAAAGTAGGTTGGCTCAGGCAAAGAAAGCATTTCTACAAAAAAGGAATCTGCTGACATCGAATATAGATTTAGGTATTAGGAAGTCATTTTTGAAAGCCTTTGTCTGGAGCGTGGCGCTCTATGGAAGTGAAACTTGGACTATTGGTGCAGCAGAAAAGAGGAGAATTGAAGCATTTGAAATGTGGTGTTACAGGAGAATGATGAAGATCAGATGGGTAGATAGGGTTACAAACAAAGAGGTATTAAGACGAGTGGGAGAGGAGAGATGCTTCTGGCGACTGCTCATGAAGAGAAGAGATAGGTTGGTAGGACACATACTAAGACACCCAGGAATAGCAAGCTTAGTTAAGGAAGGAAGGGTCGAGGACAAAAACTGTAGGGGTAGACCAAGGTTAGAATATGTTAAACAGATTGCCTCGGATGTAGGGTGTGGTAGCTATGTAGAGATGAAACGATTAGCTCAGGACAGGGAGGCATGGAGAGCTGCATCAAACCAGTCATAAGACTGAAGACTCAAACAACAACAATTGCAAGGCCAGTCAAGACCTAACAAAAATTAGTCTTAACGTATATATCCATCATCAACACCATATCATTAAACAAATGAAACCATCTTAAGGTATTTATTACATTTAATTGCATTTTAGGAATCTTGCAAACATCTTGCAACCTTAAAGAGGAAAGTATAGACAGGAATTGTGAAAAGGAAACCGTTCAATCATTTAATGTCGTTAGTGTAAGGAACCTCAACGTAAGAGGTTATGAAAGTCTACGTGAGAGTGTGGTTTTTACAGCTGGATGCCTTTTCCTGACACCCACCTCAGAGACAAGTTTATGGGAAATGAAACTCAGCTATCATGTGGAATGTGAAGCTCCTAGTCTAGGAGAAAGTCATGTTGAGGTGTTTGTCTACAGAGAGTGTGGAAAACGAAACAACAACAACAAAAAGCATACATGTAAAGGGAATATTATGGAATTTTCGAGTACATGTAATCAATTTTAATAAAAATTGGATAAATTTCATGGTTTGTACTCCACATGGCTAAATTCGGTAAATTTTAGTGAATATTCATCTATATTCGTCTAATTTTATATGAATTTGAGGTGGTTTAAACCATGCTTAGGTAAATCAATGGAATTTCAATAAATCTGGTAGTCATTTGTTGAATTTTGCTGGAATATTGTGTCATTTGGTCAATTTGCGAAAATGTAGTGGATTTTAGGAAAATTTAAGGTAAATCTGGGGATAGTTAGGTATTTAACAGATAACCTGTCACTATGATGGTTGTATTAGAGTGTGCCTTTCACCACCAAGGGGTAGGATTGGAGAGAGGAGAGCGTCATGAGCTGAAGTGCATAGTCATTTATATTGACTTTAAGAATGGTTGTTGTGGGGGATCGATCACTCCTCTTGTTGGTTTTGGGGGAAGTGTACTCCATTCCACTCCATTTTTAAAAGACACTAATCAGGTCCTAGCATTGGGCAGTTGCAAACCATTTCACTATTCTTAACATCAAATGTGCATTTTGCCTGGAGTAGAAGTGGGAAACCACATCAGTTTGGTGTATAGAAAACTCACCTCACCTCACCCCAACTCATTGGAAAATGAAAATCATTTGTTTCTGTCTTACTTAGGGGCTTGGAAATCATGGTTATCAGTCGCATGTACTATACTTGGGAAATTAATCATGGGCAAGCACACTATTATTAGCTGAGTTTCTAATACAATTTTGCATACCCTAGGACCAGTATTGCATTATAAGGCATGCCATGTGTTAGCGTCCTTAAAAACCAGTGATATAAAACAAAAGAGGTCTTTAATTCCAACCCTGGGCGTCATATCTAATGTCATGTAGCTTGACGATCACGGAGTCCCAGCTGAGACCGTCATTGCTTCCACTAACTTGTGCTAGGCTCCTCTCTGTCTTATTTCCTGTCGACCACACTTGCTCAACTCTTGTTCTCTACCGACCCCAACATGATTAGAGTATCCGAGGCCTAGGGAGTCTCTTCCTTTTGCAACTTCATTGGTCCTTGTTTATTTATTTTTTCTGATATCCTATTAGTGTGAGGAGGCAGCCTTGTTTTTATTTTCATGTTATTTCCTGTCTTTCGCTCAAGCCCCCTCAAGAAGGTAGGGTGTATATAGCCCCACCACTTGCGGTGCACTCTGCATATGGCTACACCCTCAAGGGGCTTACGGCTGATCAGTTTGGAAGTTGGCGACCCAAAGGGATTTCTCAGATGAGTCCAGTTTTCCTCCTCTTTATCCATTACCTCTGGGGCAAAGCCACTCCTATTATACTTTTTATCTGCCTTTCATGGCTCTCCTTCCTTCCAACTCCCTCAATCCTTATGCTTGAGGGTTGAGGGCCATTTTTCATTCCTTCTGTCCTTTATTTGACCTATTGCCCTTTTGTTTTCCATTTCTTATTCTAGTATATAAGAGTGTAGTTATAGCTTAGATTTAATTTTCATCTTTACGATGACCCAAACCATTGAGGGTCGATAGGACAGCTTGGTGGTTAAGTTTGTAGAACGCTTCTCTTTTGTCCAAAGGACAGCATGTTGAATTCCTCAGTGGCTCATGAATTTTATTCTTTGTTCACTTAGTTCTCATGGCTTTGAAACTGGCTGTCTGTAACGTGATCATTATTCATTTTAACTTCAGCGTACTAAACTAATATTAAATTAGTTAATTTTAAATTAATTATTTTAAATTAATTATTTTAAATTATTGAAAATGAAAATCCACAGCCTGCTTCCTGTCTCCGACCGGGTCAGGAATGGAATGAATGAATACCCCATCTAGCGGCGAGGATATGGACTGTGCCGGCTGCCAAGGCCTGACGCACTCCTCTGGGACAATGATTAAATGAATGACAGATGAAATGAAATGATAGTGGAGAGTGTTGCCGGAATGAAATTTGACAGGGAAAACCGGAGTACCCGGAGAAAAACCTCTCTGCCTCCGATTTGTCCAGCACAGATCTCACATGGAGTGACCGGGATTGGAACCACGGACCCAGCGGGAGAGAGGCCGGCGTGCTGCCGCCTAAGCCACGGAGGCTTTATTTTAAATTATTAATTATTTTATATTAATTTTAAATTCAGATTTGTGTTTCACAGTAAACACAATTATTCTCCGTTTAAAACAAGCCATACAATTCTTTTTCTAACATGATAGCTTATACGTGGGCATGGCTAGAGATTACAAGTAGTATAATCATCAGCTAAGGATTCAATTTCCATTACCTACACCTCTCATGGTATGGCTCTTAGTCAACTCGTTAAGCTATAGAAAACGTTTCTATATGTTCTGTTACATTATTATTTGACCATCTCACCGTGTAGTGGTTAACCTACTTGGTTGTCAACCCTAAGGTCTTGGCTTCCAACCCCGAGTATACCATGACATTCATTTCAAGGTTGCAATAAGCTTCACTAAGCCTTTGTCAAACCTAACAACGATCTAGTCATGTGCAGAGCACGTCCACTATCAAGCAGACGAGTAATATGAAACTTGCTGACAAGTTCGCTGTGCTGTTATCACAAAGGCACACTAGGCAAACCAGAGCCAGTGTCTCTGTGCAGATTCAACCCAGCGGTAGTATGCAAGCGTATGTTTGTTTAAAAAGCATCATGAATATAAGTCCACTGTCACCACAGAGGCCCCGGTTCGATTTTTTTTTTCTAAAGGCTGCAACAGGGTATACTGAGTCTTGAAAGGTAAAACTTTTTGGGGTCCATTCGTGAACCATGGCAAAGGGTTGGCCATCCTGACTTCTTCAACACCTCAAACCAATGTTTACTATTACTGGTGAGTTACCTTTCTTTCTTCTTCTTTTCCCAATTATTTTGAGTCGCCGGAGCCAACCAGGCTCATTTTGGTTTTGACCGGGGATTTAAGACCGAATGCCCTTCCTGACGCCACGTGATTTTTCAGGTGAAAATTCCAATCCCGCTGTCACCGGGATTTGAACCCCAGCCGTCCGGGTAAAGACGAGCAGCTAAGCACCTGCGCCATCACGCTCCCCACTGGTTAGTTATCTATACACTCATTAATCCATAATTACCTAATAATAATAATAATAATAATAATAATAATAATAATAATAATAACCATCATCCTCCATACACATGTCAATTAAAGCATGGTTTCACAAAACGCTTATGCTTTTAGGTGTATAACACATTTTTTCCTCATAACATGACTATTTACTGCTTTAGGGGTGAAATGACCTATCCAGGTAAAAACGCATGTCATGGCCTATTTTTTAAGCTATCACACTTAATTTTAGGCTTCTTCGTTTCCTAGATATGGATTTTTCTATTTGGGGGGGGGGGAGTGTTTTCACCCCCCTGCTATTTTTCATCAAAAACAAAAGATCTTAGGTTCATTTATCATTTTTGGGTTTTTAACACGTTTTCCCCCATAACATGAGTATTTTACTGTTTTAGGGGTGAAATGACCAATCGAGGTAAAAGCCCATATCATCTCCTACTTTTTAAGCTATCACACCTAATTTTAGGCTTCTTCGTTTCCTAGATATTAATTTTTCAATTTGGGGGGGTTGTTTTCACCCCCTGCTATTTTTCATCAAAAACATAAGAGCATAGGTTCATTTATCATTTTAGGTGTTTAACACGTTTTTTCCCATAACATGACTATTTACTGTTTTAGGGGTGAAATGATCAATCGAGGTAATAGCCTATATCATCCCCTATTTTTTAAGCTATCACACCTAATTTTAGGCTTTTTCGTTTCCTAGATATGGATTTTTCAATTTTGGGGGGTTGTTTTCACCCCCTGCTATTTTTCATCAAAAACAAAAGATCTTAGGTTAATTTATCATTTTTAGGTGTTTAACACGTATTTTCCCCATAACATGACTATTTACTGTTTTAGGGGTGAAATGATCAATCGAGGTAAAAGCCCATATCATCCCCTATTTTTAAGCTATCACACCTAATTTTAGGCTTCTTCGTTTCCTAGATATGGATTTTTCAATTTGGGGGGTTGTTTTCACCCCCCCTGCTATTTTTCATCAAAAACAAAAGATCTTAGGTTCTTATATCATTTTTAGGTGTTTAACACGTTTTTTCCCCATAACATGACTATTTACTGTTTTAGGGGTGAAATGATCAATCGAGGTAAAAGCCTATATCATCCCCTATTTTTTAAGCTATCACACCTAATTTTTGGATTCTTCGTTTCCAAGATATGGATTTTTCAATTTTGAGGGGTAGTTTCACCCCCAAACGGGGGACGTCGCCCCATGTGCTAGAACCCCTCATACAAGTCCCTAGCATGATTGGTTCGCGAGATATGAACAAAAGTGTAGTTAGGCCCTTTCGACAAAAACGAATCATACATTCAAAAACGGGGCGTCACCCCCCAGTGTTAGAATACTGCCTATGACAAAATCCCATCAGGGGTTCAGAAAATATTAACAAACGTATAGTTAGGTCCTTTTGACAAAAGCCGCCCGTGTGCGCACATAAAACAATACTATTTCACCCCCCGGGTAAGGGTAGTTTTTATTTTGGGGTGGATATACCCTGTCCATAGAAAAGGGGAGTTCACCACGAGTCCTACGACACATCATAGGTTTAAATCCGATTATTGGTTAGCGAGATAGTAAAAAGCCGATGACCTATTAGTTTTTTTGGTTTATTTCAATACATATTAAAAAACTCATTTATAAATCACCATTTAAAAAGCCCGCTCTCTTACAAAACTCCTCAAGTGCGCATGCGTACAAAAAGCACTCATCGCCATAATGTCAAAAAACATACGTTTACCCCAAATAGCGTTTCCAAATTCCATCCATTTTAAAAAATAACCTCACCATCACCTAGAGCGGAAAAAATACCATCTAAACGACTCCTCACTCGACCCTACTCCTTTCCCACCACCTAACCCTTTCCCAACATAGGCATACATATTCAATCACGAGCGCGACTTGAGAAAACCAACACTACCCCACTACTCGCGAATGACCTTTTAGTTTTGGTCTTTTATTCAAATAAAGAGGCTATAGGAAAGTAGGGGCCGTCACTACGAGTGCTGGGACACCCTGTATGTTCTAATCCCATGTTTGGTTAGCGAGATATCAAGTTCGGGGCCGATACGAGGAGGGTTCAAAAAGAAGTGTCGCAGCTCTCTCCCCATCCCACTACTAAAGTGTCCTAACTGATTGACTGACTCACTGAGTCTTCAAACTCTGGGGGGAAAACTGCTTAAAAATAAGTAATTAAGTGTTCGACAGTTTTCTTTTAATAAATCAATTTTAAGGGGTTCATGGGGAGGGGTGAAATTCAGAAGAAAAAAAATGAAAGAAAATGCCCTGACTCACTCACTCACTCATCATCGCCCAGCCAAAATTTGAAGTTAGAAACATGACATTTTGGGGATATGTTCGTTGTATGTCAAAACCGTACACTAAGGGAGGATTTTGGGATATTCTAGTTCTAAAGGAGTCTTAAGGGGGTTAAACCTGCTTTTCATTGATTAACAATATCTCAAGAGTGGTTTCATTTGTGGATGTGATACTCGGCATATAAACTAATCATTAAAAATAAGCAGACATGTGTCTAAGGGTTTTGCGATGTGGTGTATATTATAAAGTGAAAGGGGTGAAAAGTGAGGGTTGAAGGATTCCTAGCGGAGCGTGTATCTCTTAAACGACATAGGCGAGAAGTTTGAAACTCAGCGGAAAAAATCAGCTTAAAAATAGGTAAATCGGTGTTCGACCGATTTTTCATAAATTCAATTTAAAGGGCCAATGGGGGTGGGGTGAATTTCTGGAAAAGAAAAGGAAAAGAAAGTGTCCTAACTGACTGACTAACTCACTCACTCATCAAACTCAGGGGAAAAAGACAGCTTAAAGATAAGTTAATAGGTGTTCGAGCGTTTTTTCAAAAATCCAATTTAAGGGGCCCATGGGAAGGGGTGAAATTCTGGTAAAAATAATTGAAAGAAATTGACTCACTCACTCATCATCGCCCAGCGAAAGCTATTGAAGTTGGAAACATGAAATTTTGGGAATATGTTCCCTGTATGTCGAAAACGTCAACTAAGGAAGGATTTTTGTTTAATTGGGTTCTAAAGAGGTGTTAAGGGGGTAAACGTGCATTTCATTGAATAACGATATATCAGGAGTTGTTTCTTTGGGGATGTGATATTCGGCATATAAACTAATCATTAAAAACAAGTAGTTCCGTGAAGAACTATACAGCCTATTTTCATATATCCTGCTCATGTTAATTGCCTCTATCAACATACAAAATTTCAGTTTAATTGCTGTAACAGATTCGTAGATATTGAGAACCGTCTAAATATTTCAGATGGTCGCCAGGTTGGATTTTTATTTTTGTACTATTATATTAAGATTATTGTGTACGTGTGGTATTCAAACTTCAATCGCATGATTAGAACACAAGAAGTAAAAACGATATTTTAAAATTACGCACAGCAGCCATCTTGTGATTATGCAAACAATTGAAATAAATTAGATGCCAGTGGATCAACATTTGTGTAAGCACTCGGATAGTTAATTCGCGAGAAATGTCCATTTAAATATTTATACTTCGCGTCGCCGCCATTTTGGATTCGTGCTCACCAGGTTACTGAAAGTCCTATAGGTGAACATATGTTCATAGTCTCTATGAACATAAAAAATTCAGTTTGGTTGCTGTAAAAGATTCATAGATATTGAGAACCTTCTAAATATTTCGGAAGCTCGCCATTTAGGATTATTATATGTATAGGCCATAGAGTTATGTACCATTCAAGGACACTTATTGCCTAGGTTCCTTATTCAAACTTTCACTTCGATCGCATGATTACGACACAAGAAATAAAAACTTAATTTTAAAATTTCGCACAGCCGCCATCTTGAGGTTATGTAAACAATTGAATTAAATCAGATGGCAGTACATTACAATCTGCAAAATCATTTACTGTACCACATTTCACTGCGCTCAGAGAGTTAACTCACGAGAAAAGTCTATTAAAATATTTCAAATTCACTTGGTCGCCATGTTCGTTTTGTACTTTACAGGTTTTATGAATTATACATAGGTAAACTTGTACCCTCCGTGGCTCAGGCGGCAGCACGCCGGCCTCTCACCGCTGGGTCCGTGGTTCAAATTCCGGTCACTCCATGTGAGATCTGTGCTGGACAAAACGGAGGCAGACAGGTTTTTCTCCGGGTACTCCGGTTTTCCCTGTCAAAATTTCATTCCAGCAACACTCTCCACTATCATTTTATTTCATCTGTCATTCATTTAATCATTGCCCCAGAGGAGTGCGTCAGGCCTCGGCAGCCGGCACAGTCCATATCCTCGCCGCTAGATGGGGGCTTCATTCATTCCATTCCTGACCCGGTCGGAGACTGGAAGCAGGCTGTGGATTTTCATTTTCACATAGGTAAACTTGTATCAGTACCCTTTATCACCGTACAAAATTGCAGGGTGATATCTGTAATAGTTTCGGAGATATAGAATGCCAGTGAAATATTTCGCACAGCCGCCATTTTGAGGTTATGTAAACAATTGAACTAAATTAGAGTCCAGTGCATTGCAATGTGTATAAGCATTTGCTGTACCAAGTTTCATTACGTTTGGATAGTTAAATCGCGAGAAAAGTCTATTTAAAAGTCTCAACTTCGCTTGGCCGCCATGTTGGTTTTGTGGTCACCAGGTTTTTGAAAGTCTCACAGGGGAACTTCTAGTAGTGCCCTTTATCACCGTACACAATTTCAGGGCGATATTGGTAATAGTTTCGGAGATATTGAATGCTAGTGAAATATTTCGCACAGCCGCCATGTTGGATTGGTGAGACGTAACAAAATTTGAAGGGCACAGTCGAGGTCGCCGGGAATAGTGCTATGAACTTACCGAGTTTCACTGAAATCGCTCCAGCCGTTTAGATTTTATTAGGGACACACACACACACACCTCACACACACACCTCACACACACTCACACACACGCACACACACACGGACAAAAGGTTATCTCATAAGCCTATTTTTCAAAATTGAAAATAGGCTAATAAGCAGACATATATCTAAGGGTTTATCGATGTGGTGTATATTATGAGGTGAAAGGGGTGAAAATTAGGGGTTGAAGGATACTTAACGCAGCGTGTATCTCGCATAGGCGAAAAGTTTGAAATTCAGCGGAAAAACAGCTTAAAATATAAGTAAATAGGTGTTCGACCGTTATTCCATAAATCCAATTTAAGGGGCCCTTGGAGAGGGTTGAAATTCTGGGGGAAAAACAGGAAAGAAGTGTTCTAACTGATTAATACACTCACTCATCAAACTCAGGGGGAAAGAACAGCTTAAAAATTAGTAAATAGGTGTTCGACCGTTTTTCGTCATAAATCCTATTTAAGGGATTCATGAGAGAGGTGAAATTCTGAAAAATGAATGAAAGAAAATGTCCTGACTTACTTACTCACTCATCATCACCCAGCCAAAATTATTGAAGTTAGAAATATGAAATTTTTGGGTTAAGTTCATTGTATGTCGAAAACGTCCACTAAGGAAGGATTTTTGGATATTCAGGTTCTAAAGTGGTGTTATGGGGGTAGACCAGAGTTTAATTGAATAACAATATCTCCCGATTGGTTTCCTTGGGGGATGTGATACTCAGCATAAAAACTCATCATTAAGAATAAGAACACACATGTCTGAGGGGTTTTCGATGTGGTGTATATTATGAGGTGTATGTGTGAAAAGTGGGGGTTGAAGGATTCCTAACGGAGCAAGTATCTCTTAAAAGACAGAGGCAAAAAAGTGTGAAACGCAGGGGGAAAATCAGCTTGGAATGTGTTCGACCATTCTTTCATAAATCCAATTTAAAGGGCCCATGGGGATGGGTGAATTTCTGGGGAAAGAAGTCCACTAAGGAAGAATTTTTGGATATTCACTCATCATCCCCAGCCAAACCTATTGCAGGTAGAAAATTGGAATATTGGGGATATGTGCGTTGTATGTCGGAAACGTTCACTAAGGATGGATTTCTGGATATTCATGTTCTGAAGGGGTGTTATGATGGTTAAACTTGCATTGCATTGAATAACAATATCTCACGAGTTGTTTCATTTGGGGATGTTATATTTGGCATATAAACTAATCATTAAAGATAAGCAGACATATGTCTAAGGGTTTATCGATATGGTGTATATTATGAGGTGAAAGGGTAAAAATTAGGGGTTGAAGGATTCTTAACGGAGAAATCTAATTTAAGGGGCCATGGGGAGGGGTGAAATTCTGGGGGGAAAACACGAAAGAAAGTGTCCTAACTGATTGACTCACTTACTCACTCATCAAACTCAGGGGGAAAAACAGCATTAAAATAAGTAAATAGGTGTTCGACCATTTTTTTAATAAATCCAATTTAAGGGGTTCATGGGGAGGGGTGAAATTCTCAAAAATAAATGAAAGAAATTGTCCTGACTGACTGACTCACTCATCATGGCCCAGCCAAAATTATTGTAGTTAGAAACATGAAATTTTTGGGATATGTTCATTGTATGGCGAAAACGTTCACTAAGGAAAGATTTTTGGATATTCAGGTTCTAAAGGGGTGTTAAGGGGGTAAACGTGCATTTCATTGAATAACAATATCTCACGAGTGGTTTCATTTGGGAATGTGATACTTGGCATATAAACTAATCATTAAAAATAAGCTGACACATGTCTAGTGGTTTTTCGATGTGGTGTATATTATGAGGTGAAAGGGATGAAAAATGGGGGTTGAAAGATTCCTAACGGAGCGTGTATCTCTTAAGCGACATAGGCGAGAAGTTTCTTACACAGTGGAAAACAATCAGCTTAAAAATAATAAATAAATAATTAAATAAATAGGTGTTCGACCGTTTTTCCATAAATCCAAATTAAGGGGCCCATGGGGAGGGGTGAAATTCTGGAAGAAAAACGTCCACTAAGGAAGGATTTTTGAATATTCACTCTCATCGACCAACCAAAACTATTATAGTTAGAAGAATGATATTTTGGGGATATGTTTGTTGTGTGTCGAAAACGTCTACTAAGGAGGGATTTTTGGATATTCATGTTCTAAAAGGGTGTTAACGGGGTTAAATCTGCATTTCATTGAATAACAATATGACATGACTATGACGCGAGCGAAGCCGCGGGTACCTGCTAGTCAAATATATTAAAATCAAACAATAAAGTCAAACATAAAGGACACTAAAAATTAAAATAAAATTAAGATTATAAAAATAAAAAGTTAAAATTATACAATTAAAAATAATAAATAAATAGATATTTTTTAAAATTTACTAAAATAAATATTGAATAATTAAATTTAAAAAATAAAGCAGAAATGAAAATTTAAATTTAACAAAATAAAATAAAATTTAGAAAAAAAATAGTTTGCCCTATAAATGGTTAAAACTTAAATTATCATCATCATCATCAACCTCATGCGGCGTGAATACTAGTACATTATGCAACGAGCCTATAATGGCAATAATTAAGACAAGAGTATGCTTATAAAACTAGCGTATGCGAGTTTTATAATTTCCATTCGAGTGTCTTAATTACCATTATAGGCGAGTTGCATACGACTGTTTATGTTCGACGATAATTATTATAACTATTTTATGTTCGAATATAAATATTCATAAATATCTGTCGAGATTTCGCCAGTTTTATGTACTGAACAGAGCGCATGAGACGCAGAGAATGCCTTGTATTTGACCATGGCCTTATCGATTACCCCACTATGACACTAGGCAACGCAGTTCAGATGGTGCGATGCTAACCTTATCTAATTGGTCAAACAACTGTTTCTTGAGCTGTGATTGGTGGGAGAAACTGTTTTATAATGAAAAATAGTGTTATAATGACCATCATTATGATACAGTTTTCTAACACATAATAGTCAGGGTCGAACATAAAATATTTTATCAAACAGTTCTTCAATGTTCAAACAGAAAGCTTGCTTTATTCATAACGAAAGAGCTGAAGCAGTTCCTGGTTAAGTTAAGATAGACCACAAGAACTTAAGTCATGAATTATTGAAGAGCAACTTACGACGAAGTTAGTTTCCTGTGGACACGCGAAAGGAAGAATAAGCAGTCCAGTTTAGTTTTACAGCTTGAGATATACGAGATATACCGCTGTGAGTGGACTTGTGGACGACATGAGTTACACCAAGTGTACTACCTCACAGAGTCATCTGACTTTCAAGATGGGTCACCATAGCATTTCAGAGGCCAAGAGCTGATTGAATTCTTCAGTGACGACGATTTGTGTCTGAAGCATATGTTTTTGGTTTTGTGTTTCTTTTCTGATTTTGTTTTCGTTTTCGAATTTTTGCTTTGTGTTTTGGGTTTTGTGTTTGTTTACTGCTTTTGCTTTTGGCTTTCTGTTTTTTGGTTTTGGTTTTGTGTTATTTTCTCCTTTTGTTTTTTGTTTTGTGTTTCTATTCTGCTTTTATTTTCGTTTTCGAATTTTTGCTTTATGGTTTTGTGTTTGCTTTTTGCTTTTGCTTTTAGCTTTCTATTTTTTTTTTTGGTTTTGAGCTTGTATGCTGCTTTTGATTTTGTTTGCGAATTATGGCTTTGTTTTTGTGGTTTTGTGTATGCTTTCTGCTTTTGTTTTTATCTTCTGTTTTGTGTTTCTTTTCTACTTTTGTTTTAGTTTTCAAATTAGTGCTTTGTGTTTTTGGTTTTGTGTTTGTTTTCTGCTTTTTCTTTTAGCTTTCTGTTTTTTTGTTGTTTTGATTTTGTGTTTGTTTTCTGCTTTTGCTTTAAGCTATCTTTTTTTGTTTATGGTTTTGTATTTGTTATTTTCTTTTGTTTTTGTCTTCTGTTTTTTGTTTTTTGTTTTTTCTGCTTTTGTTTTCCTTTTCAAATCTTTGCTTTGTGTTCGTGTTTTTTGTTTTCTGTTTTTGCTTTTGTTTTTGATTTTGCCTTTTTGCCTTCTACTTTTTGTTTTGTATTTTCTGCTTATGTTTTGTTTTCACATTTTTGCTTTGTATTTCTGGTTTTGTGCTTTTGCTTTGTATTTTGGTCATGCGCTTGTTTTTGCTGTTTGCTTTGTGCGGGGGGCAAAATAAGACAATAACAGCAAACCTACTCGATAACATTTGATACGTTTTATTCGCACCTCTCAAAAGTCCAGAAATGAACAGTTTAGGCTGGCCTAAAAGGATAAATGTACTCAAATCATAAACGTACATAATCCAATCGTTTGCCAACAATCCGAAATTTTCGAAAGCATATGAAGAGCCCGACGCAGGAATCAAACAGCTCCACGGTACACACATCAATAGCCTATAAGTTTAGCATAACACTTGTTTGACATGATGCAGAGCGTATGTGAGATTGTGACGAGGTTATTACAAACGAGACGGCATTCTTGACAAATCCTACAAACTTTAAGTCATGTGTGAAAATAAAATTACACACAGGAAAACATTTGGCCTGTTAAACAGCGACTGAGTGTGCTGTAGTCTTGCCATCCTGTGACGTTTCAATAAGGAACATGGTCACCACGGCACAGTGGGTCAAAATGGAAATCTAGGGGGACAAAATTATTTTTACGTTTTAATCATGAATTTAGAGGGAAAGCAACGTATATAATTTGTTTAATTTGTACTAAACATCAGTTAAGACCTTTTTAAGCTCGTCTACACATGCAAGAAATTGTCTATGACTAGGAGTTGGATAGAGCATTCAGTTATCTCTTCAGAACAATTTTCTACCCCTAATTTACTTTTAACAAAGTCACAAAGTTCCACTTTTGACATAATCGTCGAACCCAGTGCTTCAAACAGTTGTAAACGTGTGAGAACTGGTTGAACGGCATCTTCTAAAACGTAAAATAACTAAGTAAGTTGCAAAAAGATGCAAAAATCTTATAACAGGCGTAAACTACAATACTTTATCTACATTTTAACATTAAGTAGAAAGTGACGCAGAGTGACGCGGCATACTAAAAATCTAAGTGAAAATATAATTTTAACAAGTAGTTCCGTGAAGAACTATACAGCCTATTTTCATATATCCTACTTATGTTAACTGCCACAATCAACGTTCAAAATTTCAGTAACAGATTCGTAGATATTGAGAACCGTCTAAATATTTCAGATGGTCGCCAGGTTGGATTTTTATTTTTGTACTATTACATTAAGATTATTGTGTACGTGTGGTATTCAAACTTCAATCGCATGATTAGACAACAAGAAGTAAAAACGAGATTTTAAAATTACGCACAGCAGCCATCTTGTGATAATGCAAACCATTGAAATAAATTAGATGCCAGTGGATCAACATTTGTATAAGCATTTAACGTGCAACGTTTCACGGCACTCGGATAGTTAATTCGCGAGAAACGTCCATTTAAATATTTATACTTCGCGTCGCCGCCATTTTGGATTTGTGCTCACCAGGTTCCTGAAAGTCCTATATATGGGGCGTGGTGGCTCAACGGTCTAGCTGTATGCCTCTCACCAAGGCGGTCCGGGTTCGATTCCCGGTCAATGCATGTGAGATTTTCGAAGTGAAATGCCATGTCCTGTGGTTCGGATTCCACGTAAAAAGGAGGTCCCGTGGCTCATGATCTAAAGATTAACGGTCACGTTAAACTACAAGCTTCCTTTGAAAGTCCTATAGGTGAACATATGTTCATAGTCTCTATGAACATTAAAAAATTCAGTTTGGTTGCTGTAAAAGATTCATAGATATTGAGAACCGTCTAAATATTTCGGGAGCTCACCATTTAGGAGTGTTATGTGTATAGGCCATAGAGTTATGTACCATTCAAGGACAATTATTGCCTAGGTTCATTATTCAAACTTTCACTTCGATCGCATGATTACGACACAAGAAATAAAATCTTAATTTTAAAATTTCGCACAGCCGCCATCTTGAGGTTATGTAAGCAATTGAATTAAATTAGACGGCAGTGCATTACAATCTGCAAAATCAATTACTGTACCACTTTTCACTGCGCTCAGAGAGTTAAATCACGAGAAAAGTCTATTAAAATATTTTAAATTCGCTTGGTCGCCATTTTCGTTTCGTACTTTACAGGTTTATGAAATATACATAGGTATACCTGTATCAGTACCCTTTATCACCGTACAAAATTGCAGGGTGATATCTGTCATAGTTTCGGAGATATAGAATGTCAGTGAAATATTTCGTACAGCCGCCATTTTAAGATTATGTAAACAATTGAACTAAATTAGACTCCAGTGCATTACAATGTGTATAAACATTTGCTGTACCACGTTTCATTACATTTAGGTAGTTAAATCGCGAGAAAAGTCTATTTAAATATCTCAACTTCGCTTGGCCGCCATGTTGGTTTTGTAGTCACCAGGTTTTTGAAAGTCTCATAGGTGAACTTCTAGTAGTGCCCTTTATCACCGTACACAATTTCAGGGCGATATCGGTAATAGTTTCGGAGATATTGAATGCTAGTGAAATATTTCGCACAGCCGCCATGTTGGATTGGAGAGACGTAACAAAATTTGAAGGGCACGGTCGAGGTCGCCGGGAATAGTGCTATGAACTTCCCGAGTTTCATTGAAATCGCTCCAGCCGTTTCGATTTTATTAGGGGGGGGGGACACACACACGAATCACACACACACGCACACACACACACACACACACACACGGACAAAAGGTGATCTCATAAGCCTATTTTTTCAAAATTGAAAATAGGCTAAAAATAATAGTTAAATATTATATAATGCAAATATAGCTAAAACTACGTAACAATTACACGATGAATAACTGAAACACGTTACAAAGATCATACGTTCAGCTGCATGTTCCATCTTAAAGCATCACACTAACCACAAAGACAACCAAACTATAGCCATTTACATTCTCCCTCCAATTCAGACTGCTCGAACAGTGGTGACAGATTTACACTAAGATGCGTTTATATCCCAGAATAGTGAGCGGCAATTATATGAGAATGCTGTAGAAGTAATTGATTTTGATTTTTTAGTCTATTTTCAATTTTGAAAAAATAGGCTTATGAGATCACCTTTTGTCCGTGTGTGTGTGCGTGTGCGTGTGTGTGTGTGTGTGATTCGTGTGTGTGTCCCCCCCTAATAAAATCTAAACGGCAGGAGCGATTTCAATGAAACTCGGAAAGGTCATAGCACTATTCCCGGCGACCTCGACCGTGCCCTTCAAATTTTGTTACGACTCACCAATCCAACATGGCGGCTGTGCGAAATATTTCACCAGCATTCAATATCTACGAAACTATTACCGATATTACCCTGACATTTTCTATGGTGATAGAGGGAACTACTGTAAGTCCACTTATGTGACTTTTGAAAACCTGGTAACTACAAAACCAACATGGCGGCCAAGCGAATTTGCGACTTTTAAATAGACGTTTCTCGCGATTTAACCAACCAAACGCAATGAAACTTGGTACAGTATATGTTTATATACATTGTAATGCAAGGGGTAGATTCTCTCTATCCAAACGTCATCCTCACCTGCACGTGGTACACCCTGCTCCATACTGACGAGGCTCTGACGACCGAATAACTCCCGGGATAAGGAGTTCCCCTCTCTCCTGCCAACGGCTTATGTAAGGCGGATGAGCAGATTGAGGTTAGGGCACTCTCTTGCCCTTGAGATGGGAAACTATCTCTTAAGGCGGATGAACCAATAATGGTCAACGGCATAGAAGACCTCAACGGTGGACCAAGCGCATGAGCAACTAGTATTGCCCGAACGGTTGGGAAGGCGGATGAAGGCTGCAACAGTCCAGGACCACCAGTCGTCATAGCTTCTATGCCACTGGATAAAGGCCCTGTATCTGTCAAGTACTGTGTGTCTGTTGATGTGCAACAACATGCCCACGTTAAAAGATGTCACGCACAGGCGTCTTCTAAACAACGAAGGAAGGATACAAAATCTATTCGCCAATTAATCACAAGTCCTGCGGCGATCGGGGAGTTGTGACGGAAGCAGGATTGTGTTGTCTGGGAGCTCCTAGTGATGAACCGGCACGTAGGCGACGAATGTGTGATCTTCGCTTTGCTTGAGGATGGGCTGTAGAGCAATTCGCATGCTGCATTCGTGACTAAGCAGGCCTGTTTAGGATCCACTCTGCTTACCCTGAATGGGGAGGGGGCTAAAAAAGGTGCCCTAAAAATAGTCAGCCTAATATCACCCGACTGGATAACCGCGTTCAGAGGGTACACCACAAGCGGTCGAACCACAATGAAAATTAATTTTGCTACATGGAATGTCCGTACTTTGATGGACAATGACACACATAATCGACCACAAAGGCGAACGGCAATTGTTGCCCGTGAGCTGAAAAGATTCAACATTCATATTGCCGCACTCAGCGAAACAAGGTTAGCCAATGAAGGACAACTGAAGGAACATGGAGGTGGCTACACTTTCTTCTGGAAAGGGAAAGACACTGAAGATCAACGTATTCATGGAGTTGGCTTTGCCATTAAGAACGAGCTTGTCAACCTTCTCGATGAACTTCCACATGGTATAAATGAAAGGCTTATGACACTACGACTAAAGTTAAAAAACAGCCGACGAGCGACTGTAATTAGTGCATATGCTCCAACTCTCACCTCTGATGATGAACAGAAGGAAGTATTTTACTCTCAACTTGATGTGATCTTGAAGGATATACCGCAATCTGATAAAATCCTCCTCCTAGGAGACTTCAATGCTCGCGTTGGAAGAGACGCAGCATTATGGGCTGATGTTATTGGAAAAGATGGTGTTGGGAAATGCAATTCTAATGGGACACTCCTTCTATCCAAGTGTTCTGAACATAGCCTCGTAATCACAAACACACTATTCCGACAGAAGGACAAATTTAAGACTTCATGGCAGCATCCTAGATCAAAACACTGGCACCTACTTGATTACGTGATTGTGCGAGCAAGAGACAAGCGTGACGTACTACTCACAAGGGCTCTGACAAGTGCTGATGACTGCTGGACGGATCATCGATTAATAAGATCTGTAATGACTCTACAAATTCTCCAAAAGCACAGAAAACAGAGAAAGCACATCAGGCGCAGGGTGAACACCGAACGTTTACAAAACGTTACTGCTAAAAGGAAATTTCATGAACTTCTGAATGAAAAGTTACCAGATAATTACCCTGAAAAGGTTGAGGAACATTGGCAAACAGTCAAGTCTGCTATACTCTCAGCGTGTGAAGAATCGATTGGTTTCGGCAAGATGAGGCATGCTGACTGGTTTGATGAGAATGATGCAGAAATCCAGAATCTTATTGATAAGAAGAGGAAAGCATTCCATGCATGGCAAGCCAATCCAACTTCTATCTTCAAACAGCAACTGTATAAAGATGCAAAGGCTGAAGTGCAAAGGAAAACTCGGGTCTTGAAAAATCAATGGTGGATCTCCAAATCCCGTGAAATGCAGCATCTAGCCGAAACGAATAATACTCATGCTTTCTTCAAAGCAACAAGAACTATATATGGGCCACATTATCATGGTCTGAATCCTCTGCAGTCTAAAGATAGCACGGAACTTCTTAGAGACACAAACTCCATTAATTCCCGTTGGAAAGAACATTTTGAAGAGCTACTCAACAGGGACACACAGGTTGATAATAACATTTTCACCCGACTTCATCAGAGACCTCCTAAATACCATCTTGATGATCCTCCGCCTCTATCAGAAATTGAATCTGCCATCAATCAGCTCAAAAACAATAAAGCATCAGGCATGGATGGGATTCCTGCTGAGCTCTTTAAAGTAGGGAATGCTACTCTAGTTCATCACATACACCAACTCATACTTAAAATATGGACTACCATTACCATACCTAAAGACCTAAGGGATGCCTTGATAATAACCATCTTTAAGAAAGGTGATAGGGCACAATGTGGTAATTATCGAGGTATATCGTTGCTTTCTGTTGCTGGTAGAATCCTGGCCAACGTCTTATCCAACCGTTTGAAGCCGTTGGCCGAAGAAATACTGCCTGAAACTCAGTGTGGCTTTCGACCTAATCGAAGCACAACTGATATGATCTTCTGTGCTAGGCAGATGCAGGAGAAATCCCGAGAGCAAGGACGCCCTCTATATATGGCTTTCATAGATATTGTTAAAGCATTTGATTCGGTCAATCGAGAAATGCTATGGAGGATTCTTGCCACACTTGGCTGCCCCCCAAAATTCATTCAAATTCTTCGATTACTACATGATGATATGAATGGCACGGTCCTTAACAGCAATGGCCCTGGAGAGCCATTTAAGATTACAACGGGTGTCAAACAGGGATGTGTGATTGCCCCCACACTCTTCTCAATATATGTTAGTGTTGTACTAAATTTGGTCCAAGAAAAGATTCCAAAGGGTGTTGAAATTATATCCAGGACAGATGGAGGTTTATTCAATCTCAACAGATTACGTGCAAAAACTAAAGTGTCAGCTACATCCGTTCTTGATCTCCAGTATGCTGATGACAATGTCATCTTAGCAAATTCAGATGAAGATCTTCAAACCACCCTGAATGTGTTCAATGAGGCATACAGAAGCATTGGTCTGGATATAAACACCAATAAAACACAGGTCTTCATCAGCCTACATCACATGACAGGGCTACTGCTCCTGCTATCATGATTGATGGACATAAACTAAAGAATATAGATCATTTTCCCTATTTGGGTAGTCACCTATCAACAAATGCAAACATTGACGCTGAGATTCAACACCGCCTCCAATGTGCCAGTGCAGCCTTTGGTCGTTTGCTCGTTCGCGTGTTTGACAACCACGACATTAGCATTCTAACAAAATTATACGTTTATCAAGCTGTTGTAGTTCCCACTCTGCTTTATGGCTGCGAAACCTGGGTTACTTACAGAAGGCACCTCGTATCTTTAGAAAAATACCATCAACGATGCCTTAGGAGAATTCTTGGTATTAAATGGCAAGACCGGCGCACTAACACAAGTGTTTTAGAGGAAGCTAGCACTATTAGTATAGAGGCTCTCATTATAAAACACCAACTTCGATGGACAGGACATGTAGTTCGCATGCCTGAGTCCCGCCTCCCAAAACAAATCTTATATTGCCAGCTGAAAGTCGGTCAGAGAAAGCAGGGTGGGCAACAAAAACGCTACAAAGATGTTCTGAAGACCAACTTGAAGAAATGTCAAATTGATACAGGTAACTGGGAAGCTGTCGCATCCGACAGATCAGAGTGGCGCCGCAACGTCCATCAAGGCCACTTGTACTTCGAACAAGAGAGAAGAAGGCTTCTGGCTGAAAAAAGAAATGCCAGGAAAGAGCGCATGATTCGCAGAATGATCAACCCCCAAGATCCATTGGCTGCTCAATACCTTGTGTGCCAATATTGTGGAAGAGTCTGTGGTTCTCGGATCGGACTGTACAGTCACCAAAGAACTCACGCAATATGATTAGGCCCAATGTTGGATTACAGCGAAGATTTACATAAATGTAACTTGGAAGACAATCATACTCGTATCACGAGTGATAGCCTAAATAATAATATAAATGCACCGACATCTAACTTCGTTCAATTGTTTACATAATCACAAGATGGCGGATGTGCGAAATATTTAACCGGCATTCTATATCTCTGAAACTATTAGCGGTATCTCCCTAAAATTTTGTACGGAGATAAAGGGCACTACTGGAAGTCCATCTATAAGATTTTCAAAAACCGGTTAACTACAAAACGAACATGACGGCCAAGCAAATTTGAACATTTTAAATAGACCTTTCTCGCGATTTAATGTTCCAAGCGCACTGAAACCTGGTACAGGAAATATTTATACACATTGTAATCCACTGGTATCTAATTTAGTTCAATTGTTTACATAACCTCAAGATGGCGGCAGTGCGAATTTTAAAATTAAGTTGTTATTTCTTGTGATGTAGTCATGCGATCGAAGTGAAAGTTTGAATAATGAACCTACGCAATAATTTTCCTTTAATGGTACATGACTCTATGGCCTATACATTTAACAATCCAACATGGCGACCATCCGAAATATTTAGACGATACTGAATATCTAAGAATCTATTTTAGCAATCAAACTGCATTTTTTAATGTTCATAGGGACTATGAACTTAAGTTCACCTATAGGACTTTAAATAACCTGGTGATCACAAATCCAACATGTCGGTGACGCGAATTATAAATATTCACATGGACGTTTCTCGCAATTTAACCATCCGCGTGCAGTGAAACTTGGTACAGTAAATCTTTATCCGAATGTTAATCCACTGGCATCTAATTTATTTCAATTGTTTCCATAACCTCAAGATGGCAGCTGTGAAAAAAATTTAAATCTCCTTGTTTTTTCTTGTGTCCTAATTATGCGATTGAAGTTTGAATACTACACGTTCACAATAATCTGCATGTAACAGTACATAACTCTAGGACCTACATATATAAAATCCAACATGGCGACCATCCGAAATAATTACTCGGTTCTCAATATCTACGAATCTATTACAGCAATCAAACTGAAATTGTGTATGTTGATAGGGGCAATTAACGTAAGTAGGATATATGAAAATAGGCTGTATAGTTCTTCACGGAACTACTTGTTTAATTATGAAAATAAATAATTTTGTCCTCCTAGATTTCGATTTTGACCCACTGTGCACGGGTGTCCCTCAGGGGTCTTACTCGCCATGGCATACCACTGATCAAGGTGACCTGGTACTCTTGAGGCAGGCAAACCCACTCTTCGACGGCAGCCTCCATGATCTCTTGGCGGGTTATGGGAGAGCGTGAGCAATAGCACTCATTAGCTTATCCCAGACATGTTTGATATACTTCATGTCCGGCGACATCGTAGGCCATTCCAATTCGTGGAGGAAGTTTTGTACCACCGCCGCTCGTAGTGGTAAGTATATGCAAGAATATTTTTGATGTATTTAATACATCCAGAATTCACTGTTTCTCAGAATAGCAGATATTTTTTATTACTATTATTATTATTGCTATTATCATTGTTATCATCACCGTTATTCTCAGATAATTGTGTGGTAAAATACAAAGCAAGTTATTTATTTATTTATTTATTTATTTATTTATTTATTTAGCGTATGGCTTTTAGTGCCGGGAGTGTCCGAGGCTGTAGCTGCTTCAAGCAGCCACCCCTGGGGTGACCTACAAGTTCCGTTCAATTTCAAATAGTTCCAACATTCGCTAAGAGATATCACTGGCACCTAGTGGTGAACGTTGGAACTTCGATAGAGCGTTCCAACGAAATCTAACCTAGAAATTTAGCTTCACACAAGTTTAGTTAGTGGAAGGATCTTTTACATGCCATAAATCTATGACTTGGGACCGCGGGCTTTATATCCCCTCCGGAAATTTGAACCCGTGATCTAGGGCTTAGAAGCCCAGCATCTACCAGCTACTCAACAGAAGCCGCTATTGCATAATATGTTTAGGAACCACACCAGTGCTTGAGATAACTATTGGTACAATATTAGAAATCTGTTGACCTATCATCGCTTCCTGTTAGGCTCCACCGGTTCCAAATATTTGGACACTGTTTCAGCCTGCGGGTTGTGTGTATTCGGAATGGTTTCATCAATCAGCGCGACTTCCTTCAATCACTTGTTGAAGACCACTATGTCAGGTGTATTATGTTTCACTGTCCTTTTGGTGAGCACAGTTCGATCCCAATACAGTCTGAAGTGTTTATTTTCAGCCACGCTCTCTGGAACATACTGGTTGTACGGAACATTAAAAGTTGGCATTTCCCAGCTAGCTCTAGGCATTCTTGAAACATGACCAAAGAATTTAGCCCTTCGTTTTCGTATGATATCTGAGATTCTGCTGTATGTTTTATGCGAAATGCTTATAATTGCCTGTGTAAAGAGAAAAAAAACAATATATTACATATGTAGTAAAATAGATATTCTTTAATTTTAATTTAATAAAACTGGAAAATACGAGGTACGTCCAGAAAGTAAGTTCCGTTTGGTAATTGTGTACAGATACAGAAAAATTATTTATTGCACAAAATTCTACAACCCTTAAACTTTTTTTCCACATAACTGCCGAAATGTTGCAGGCATTTGTCGTAGCGTGGCACGAGTTTTTGTATACCTTCTTCATAGACGTGTGCCGCCTGTGTCTTCAACTAGTTGTACGTTCCGCTGCAGCGGTTACAGAAGAACTGGTTCACGCGATTGATAACAAGATCCGGGAAAACCGCAGGTTTACAATTAGTGCTCTCGCTATGGAATTTCCCCAAAATCTCATGATCACTAATTTATGAAATTGTTACAGAAAAACTGGACTTTCGTAAACTTTGCCGACGTTTTGGGTACCAAAGATTCTTACGGAGCAACACAAAACAAAACGGATGGGTAGTGCACTTCAGTTTTTGACCCGTTACAATGAAGGCGGCGAAGAATTTCTGACACAGATAGTCACAGGAGATGAAACCTGGGTTTCTTACGACACCCCTGAAAGTAAGCGGCAATCAATGGAATGGAGGCACACTTCATCCCCAGCAAAGGTTAAGCCGAAACAAATCTTGACACCTCGGAAAATGATGTTTCCAACTGGTTGAAGACACAGGCGGGAAACTTCTATGAAGAAGGTATTCAAAAACTTGTGCCACGCTATGACAAATGCCTGCAAAAGTTCGACAGTTATGTGGAAAAGTAGTTTAAGAGGTGTAGAATGTTGTGCAATAAATAATTTTTCTGTATCTGTACACAATTTAATTTTATTACCAAACGGAACTTACTTTATGGACGTGCTTCGTACTTACTGAGAAAATATAATCCATGGAAAATGTGTATTCAATTTGAATGCTAACAAAGATAATTTGCTTCTATCTTCTGTTTGGCTTGTATTAAGAATATCTTAGTATAGACACACAATTGTATCTGGTTGTATAATGTTTGATCAAACCACAGCCATGACAGCAACTAATCTCTGTAAATCTTTAATCCAAGCATTAATGTGATCAAATGTTTGCCTTATTGATCCAGCTACTGTACAAATTGAATGCGGAATTGATACGCATGAAGAAATGAAAAGCTTTAACGAGATTGCTGAATGAAGCTGAAAGGGAGTATCATTTTTAACATCTGTCAGGCTCACAGAGCCGAATAGTAGTGGCATGAATGGAAACAGATGTTGATCAGTATGGAACCGTCGAAAAGAATGTTCTTTGATGTCATGCAACAACACAAACACAAAAACAAGAGTGAAGTTTATTTATTTTACTTTCTCACGACATCTTGAATTCGTAAAGATATTGTGATTTTTCAGTCGCTCAACATCGGTACAGTCCCAATAATCTCTACATAGTACAGTATAAAACAAGGCCCCGATTCATGGATGTAACGGGTAAACTCAAGAATCACTGGATGGATTTTGATGCGGTTTTCACCATTCTATAAAGGATTTCTCGAGGAAGGTTTCTGTTGAAAAACATTCATTCATGACCAAAGGAAGCCAAGAAGTAACGACCATTTCAGTAAATCGAGTCGAAGAAAAACCTGCCGTCCGTACATCTTTTAAGCTTACGCTGGGTAAACCGTTAAAACTATCTATATACTATGAGTAAAAGAATTGTTCAGCCTGAAAAGTTCTACAAAAGAGTCCACGAAAGCATACCTCTATCTTTAATACATCGCCCACTGTAAGTGTATTTACGTTTTAATTCTTCCAACAATCTCCATCCAGTGGAAATCTAAATTACTAGCTTCGGAGCGAGTTAACGAGCTAGTGAGTTAGTCTATCACCCCAGCTTCGGCCAGTATCAAACTGTCGGGTCGTGTCGAGTTAAGACTTCAGAGAAGAGTATATGAGTTTGGAATTTCACTGTTCACTTCGGCTTTTCTAAATTGCGTCTGGGACCTGACGTACATGTGCCTTTTATGCTTACGCTGCGTAAATCGTTAGAGATAAGGGCGAAGCCGGGGTGGGTTGCTAGTCATAATACGCTAAGGTGTATGTTTCACAGAACTCAAGCTCATAAACCAGAGGGAGTTAGAAGGTGCTGTTTGTGCCAAAATCGTACACATTGTCTCAATGGTACAGGAAAAATCTTGCATTTCTTGAAAAGTCAACGGAAATATAATACTTATTTGTTTATAAAATGCATTTAAAAAAATAAGCATGTCAGATGACCTAGTATGCAAACATGACAAACACTGGTTATCATGGTGATCTTGGAATCGGGGTGGGTTCGGTGGCATAGTTGGTAGCATGCTGAGATTCTTATGGACAAGGTCGCGGGTTCAAACCCAGCCGAAGTCGTCGGACTTTTTAAGGGCGAAAAATCCTTCAGTATGCCTTCCTTTGGAGGGGAAATAAAGTCGGTGGGTCAATGTCATAGATACATGGCATGTAAAAGAACTCTCCACTAATTACACTTGTGTGAAGCTAGATTATAGGGTATATTTGACTAACGCTCTTAGGTTCCAACGTTTGTCGCCAGGAGCTGACTGCGGTGGCATCTAATAACAAAGTTCAGAACTAGTATGTCGTTGACGTTGGCGTTTGGTAGCAAAAGTTGGAACTACTTGAAAATCGAATGTCTCCTGTCCTTACTTGATTTAAAAACAGATACACACACACTAATATAGCCATCCCAATTAACGCCGGTTAACAGACAGATTGTACTCACACCCAAAGTACACGGGGCTACATGACCGCGTCGTCGCAGCCCCTAAACTGAAGAACCAACCAACCTTCTTGGTATCGGGATATTGACGAGGTTAATCCTATCGAGACCCTTCTCCTACCCCGTGCCCCCTCAGTAACCCACGATAATAATATGGCAAGGCACTGTAGTTTCGAATAACACATTGGGGACCCAACCTCCCCTCCCTCCAAAATAACGACTGTTATACGAACTGAGAGGTTAGAAGTTTAGTAAATAAATGACACCATTGCGGTTGTATGAAACTATATCTCCTATGAGTTATGTAGCCGATACTACGAGCTAACACAGCCATTCGTGGAGCTAAATATGGTTATAGCTTTCTAAGTGAGCACCGGATGTTCTTAACCACCGTAATAACTGCCTTGGAAGGACTAAAGTGGGTACTGGACAAAGATGCTTCTCTTTATTGAGACCTAGCTTCTTATGCCCGGGTGGCGTCTTTACGTGTTACATATCGCTACTAGTCAAGAACATGTTATTGCAGTTCGCCTCGTATGGTAGTGGCTAGCACTGTTGGCTAGCACTGCGGAGGTCCAGGTTCGATTCCAGGCTCTACCAAGAAATCTTGGTTGGTTGGTTCCTTAGTTTAGGGGCTGCTACAACGCTGTCATGTAGCCCCGTGTACTTTTGGTGTGTGTGGAATCTGTCTGATAACCGGTGTTAATTGGGATAGCTTTATTAGTGTGTGTATCTGTTTTTATTCATGTAAGGACTGCAGACGATACTTTCAAGTAGTTCCTACTTTCGCTACCAAATCCTACCGCCCACGATACCTAGCTGTGAACTTGGCTACTACTACAGTAGATGCCATGGCAACCAGAGCCTGGTGACGAACGTAGGAACCTAAGAGCGTTGTTTACATTCTTAACCTACACAATTTAGCTTCGCACAGGTGTAATTAGTGGAAGGTTCTTTAACATGCCATAAATCTATGACAGGGGACCGCCGGCTTTATTTCCCCACCGAAGGAAGGCATACTGAGTGATTTTTAACGCTCTTAGAAAAATCCGACGACTTCGGCCAGGTTTGAACCCGCGACCTTGGGTAAAGGAGCTCAGCATGCTACCAACTACGCCACCGAAGCAACTACCAAGAAATCTAATTGTTGTCAGAGGGCTGGAACGGGGTACACTCAGCCTCCTGGAGCAAAACTGAAAAAAGTCAGGTTCGATTCCTACCTCTGCCATCCTGGAAGTGGTTTTCCGTGGTTTCCCCACTTCTACTCCAGGCAAATGCTAAGATCGTACCTAACATTTGACCTTGGCCGCTTCCTATTCAAATCCTACCTCAATTACAAATACACTCACTAGTATAAACATCACCATCAGGGACTCATGGCTGGTGAGTTCGGGAGTTGGCGACCCCGATGTATTTCTGAGCTGGGTCCATTCCCCCCCATCTATTTCCACTGAACTTCGGGCCGAACCTCTCCTCTTTCCCCCCTTTCCTATCTGCCGTTCATGGCTCTGCTTCTTTCCAAGTCTCTCAATCCTCATTCTTCGAGGGTTGAAGGCATTTCTTTTCTTCCTGTCCTTTATTTGCCTTATCCTTTATTTGTTTACCGTTTCCTCTTCTAGTTAAGTATATAAGTCTGTAGTTAGTATTAGTTATAGTTTACATTCTCATCTCATCTTTCACTATCACCCAAACCATAAGGGGCCGATAACCTAGATGTTAGGTCCCTTAAAACAACAATTATTATCATCATCATCATCATCATAGTACAGACATCTTATTGACACAGGTTATCATAATAATTCTACACACCCCCAAGTACATGGCTCTACATAACCCAGATGTTACAAAGACCCTAGAGGAATCAACAAAAAATATATTACAAAATGCTCATTTACTTTCCTACTGATTAATATTGTAATTATTTTTACCGACAGCGGTAGCTACGCTTGTTAACGCGCAGCGCTAGGCCATGAGGCCAAGCTCTCTGCGGACTCAGTAGATGTTGGTTCGAGCCCCACCGTCAACCGTCCTTAAAATGGTTTTCCATGGTTTCGCCATTTTCAACTCCAGGAAATTGCTTGTTCGGTACCTTCTGACAGGCCACAGCCGCTTCCTTCCACATCCCTACCCAGTTCCATTCATTTCATCTCCCATTAACTCCTGTCATGAGGTTGGCGTCAGGAAGGGCATCCCGCCGTAAAAACCATCCGCCATATAAAATGTCATCGCATCTCATCCCCGACGCCGTTGGAAACGGGAATAATAAGGGGTTGGTTGGTTGGTTCCTCAGTTTAGGGGCTGCGACAACGCGGTCATGTAGCACCGTGTACTTTGGTGTGTGTAGAATCAGTCTGGTAACCGGTGTTAATTGTGATGACTGTATTAGTGTGTGTTATCAGTTTTTAATTTATGTAAAGACTGCAGTCATTCAATTTTCAAGTAGTTCCTACTTTTGCTTCCAAACGCCACCGTCAACGTTAACTAGTTCTGAACTTGGTTACACCGCAGTCGGCTCCTGGAACCTAAGAGCGATAGTCAAATCAAATCTATAATTTAGCTTCACACAAGTGTAATTAGTAGTAATAATAATAATAATAATAATAATAATAATAATAATAATAATAATAATAATAATATCGTATGGCTTCGGGTGCCGGGTGCAAGTTTTGTAATTTGCCACTTAGAGGGTAGCTTGCATGTCGAATTTCGTTGTTCCTTGAATCACTATGAAAGTCAAGGAGGTTAGATATCTAACACTATAGATAGATAGATAGATAGATAGATAGATTTATTTTGACTGGCAAGATTAGGGCCATTGGGCCCTCTCTTCCATCTAACCAGATTATACAAATACTAAATGATGAACAATACAAATACAACTTAAATCTAACAACATTACAATGTTGATATAATATAAAATACATATAAACTGGATTAGCTTGGTGGTGTAGGCTGTAAATTGTTGCATTGTTAGGGTGAATAACTAAGATACTTAGGAGTAAGTTTAAAATTACAGTAAGGTAAAGGAAATAGGCTACTGAAAAAAAGTAGACTAATGATGGTGATGAAGATGATGATGAAGATAATTAGTCGTTACTGAAGGAGGTTATTTAGATATCTAAATAGAGAGTAAATGAGAAAGTGAGAATTGGAAAGTTTGAATATATGTAATACGACGTAAGAATATAAGCATAAATGTTGAGTTCAACTTTCATTTACTTAGTGAGTATGTACTGATGGCAACGCTGCTTGAAGCTGGACGGGGTTGCTCCTCTGACAGAGCGAGGCAGATTGTTCCACAGTCGTGCAGTAGCAACAACGAAGGAGTTGGTATAGCGTACTGTGCGGTGTATGGGTAACAGCAAGAGAGTGTCGTTTTTTGACCGTGTTCCAAGAGTATGCTCGTACGAGAGGCGGTGAAACTGAGAATGCAGGTAAGCTGGAGTTGAAGTTGAGAGTATTTGTTGAAGAATACATAAAGAATGGAGGTCGCGGCGTTGATTTAGACGTAACCAGTTAAGTTGCTCATAAGCGCTTTCTAGTAGAGAAATGAGAAACTTTGTTTTGGCGGAAACTCCCGAGATTAATTTTCCCACTATGAACACGGCCTACTGAATTCAAATGGGTTCTTTGACATGCCAACATCGTATGACATGCGTGTCGTATTTTTGCCACCTTTCAAAAATCACTTACCACGGCCAGGAGCGAACCTGCAATCTTGGGATTAGTAGTCCGACACGCTATCCACTCACCCACCGTGGCAAGTGTAATTAGTGGAAGGTTCTTTTACATGACATAAATCTATGACATGGGCCCGCCGGCTTTACTTTCCCTCCAAAGGAAGGCATACTGAGGGATGTTTAACGCTCTTAAAATCCGACGACATTGGCCGGGTTTGAACCCACGTCTTTGGGCATAGAAGCTCAGAAATAAGGGGTAGATATCCATACAATTTAGTAATAATTTTTTTCATGGGGCATGGACCTTGTGGTCATTTAAGGTCTTTACTTGGATGTGTTTAGAACGTATTTGATAACCTGTGTTACTGTAGTGACTGTTGAAGTGGTTCAGGTGAGGATTAAGGAGGAGGCGGCCATGTCCCGATGTTAGGTACCACTGCGAAATTTGATTGGAATAGAAGTGGGGAACCACAAAAAAAAAACCACTTCCAGGAAGGGGCTAAGGTGGGAATCGAGCCTACGTCTTCTCAGTTTTGCCTCACGAGGCAGAGTGTGCCCCGTTCCAGCCCTCAAACCAGTATAAAATTTCTTGGTAGAGCAGGGAATCGATTCCGGGACTCCTCGGTGAAAGCCAAGTTGCGGACGGAATCTATACCATTTAAGATGTTAGACTGATAAGAAATCTGTTAACATCAAATATATGAGTAGATTTAGATATTAATAAGCCATTTTGAAAGCCTCTGTACGGAGTGTGGCGCTCTATGGAAATGAAATTTGGACTGTTGGCGCAGCAGAAAAGTAGAGAATTGAAGCGATTGAAATGTGGTGTTACAGGAGAATTATGAAGATCAGATTGGTAAATAAGAGTAACAATGGACATGGTACTAAGACAAGTGGGAGAGGAGAGATATTTCTGTTGACTGCTAACGAAGAGAAGAGTTAGGTTGGTAGGTTACGTCCTAAGACATCTAGGAATATCAAACTTAGTTATGGAAGGAAGGGTCGAGGACAAGAACTGTAGGGGTAAACCAAGCTTAGAGAATGTTAAACAGATTGCCTTGGATGTAGGGAGTGTTAGCTATATACAGATGAAACGATTATCTCAGGGCAGGGAAGAATGGAGTGCTGCATCTATAAGCAGTCAACAGATTGGAGACTTCGGCGGCTTCGGTGGCGTAGTCGGTAGCATGCTGAGCTTCTATGCCCAAGATCACGGGTTCAAACCCGGCTGAAGTCGTCGGATTTCTTAAGAGCGTTAAAAATTCCTCAGTATGCCTTCCTTCGGAGGGGAAGTAAATCCAGCGGTCCCATGTCATAGATTTATGGTATGTTAAAGAACCTTCCACTAATTAAACCTGTGTGAAGCTAAATTGTATAGGTTAAGAATGTAAACAACGCTCTTAGGTTCCTACGTACGTTGCCAAGAGCCGACTGCGGTGGCGTCTTGTAGCTAAGTTCTGAACTACTAGTCTTTGATGGTGGCGTTTGGCGTAAAAAGTAGGAACTATTTAAAAAATTTCAAAAGTCTGCAGTCATCACTTGAATTAAAAAACAGATAACACCCACTAATACAGTCATCACAATTAACACCGGTTATCAGACAGAATCTACACACTCCCAAAGTACACGGGGCTACATGACCGCGTTGTCGCAGCCCCTAAACTTAAGAACCAACCAACCAAGACTGGAGACTCAAATCAAACTAGGATTTTGTGGTCGCCGACTCAAGTCTGATGATGATGATGATGATGATGATGATGATGATGATGATGATGATGATGATGATAATAATTGTTGTTTTAAGGGGCCTGGGTTGTCGGCCCCTAATAGTCAGGGTGATAGCGAAAATGACCAAGTGACGGGAGCCATAACGAAAACAAACAGAGATTAAAAACACTGACAAAAGATCGAAAAAACACACAAAATAAATTTAGAGTGGAAAAACTGACTAAATGGAATTTAGATTGAGATACGTACAAAATACAATTTAGATTGAAAATACTTACAAACTACAATTGAGATTCAAAATACTTACAAATTGCTCAACCTACAACATCCAATTTAGATTGAAAATACTTGAAAATTGCGGTTTAGGTTGAGAATACTTACAAAATGCATTTGAAATTCAAAATACTCACAAGAATACCCGCATTCAGAGACTTATTAAAGAGCAATTTAGATTGTCAATCCTTACAAAAAAAATGCAAATTAGGTTGAAAACTCTCGCAAAATCCAATTTAGATTGAAAATAATTACAAAATGTAGTGCAGATTCAAAAAAATTCACAAAATATAATTTATATACACAAGGAGCCAATTCACAAAAGAGTGCGTGGATCTTAAAGAGAAAAGGAAATACAGTATAATGAAAAGAAAAAGAAGGCTGATCCCTAGAAGAGTGAGGGATGAGGAAAGATGGCCAATGAAGGTGGGAAAGGAAGAGGCTCCCTAGGCTTCGGATACCCTAATACCGTCGGGTTCGGAAGAGAACCTGAGTTGACCAAGAGAGGTCGACAGGAAAGAAGACGGAGGGGAGCCTGGCACAAGTAAGTGGAAGCAATACCGGATTCAGCAAAGGTCCCGTGGCCGCAAACCCACGTCCAACAAGTTGTGAGCCCTTGGGGGGCGACTGAAGTCTCAATTGTGGTACGTTTCTCGGTGAAAAATTGATTTTGATGACCACATTGATGCCCAGGGAGGCCTGGTCGTATTTTGTGTTTTATTTCATTGGATTATTCTCTGATTCATTGTTTATTTTGCATTGAGTGTACTGTGCTAAGTTAAAAAGCTACCGTCATGCAACAAAAATACAGTACACATACAGTATTTTTAATCATGTCCCATGTGTGAATATGAAACGCAGAATATAGCTGCCTGTGTTTGTTAGTGTGTTTGTATCATTCACAAAAGAATATACAGTCACCAGCCGAACAGAACAAGAAGAAAGAAATGAAACCTCACAATGTACAATATTGGTAGATCAAGGGAATTACAGATCGGATTGAAAAATACGTGTGGATAACACAAACGTTGATGAATTATTGGGGATTGGAGCCAACATTCTCTGGAGTGTATACAGGATATTTGAAGTAATAGAAACCAGTTTCCAGGGTTGGCTAATTCTATTAAAGAAAGCTTTCCAATTGGTCAACACGAATTGTTCCCAATTACATTAGGCAGTAAAATCAAATATTTACATGCCTTAACCTGAAAGAAACGAGATACAGCCGACTCTCGATAATTTGAAGTTATTTCCCTGTCCCTTGAAAAATACTCGATAAATTGAAAAAAAAAAAAAAAACAACAACAATGTGATCTGGTCCCCTCGGTAATAAAAATTGAAGTCGGGCTTCCCTACTCTCTATAATTTGAAGTTAATTTAAACTGGATACAATACAGGATATGTATTTAAAGGAAGACCATACATTCTGACTTCTGCCTTGTCTGACAAAATGCCGCTTGACACAATGATTGAGGTCACCGTCAAGAATATTCTACCTTCAGCTTAGCCATGCGTGTTGGAGCACTAACCACGATTGCAGTTAGGTGGTGTAGGATATCCTGGGATCAGCGGTTCAAATCCTAGTGCTAAGATCGTCTTTGTGGGTGTGATATTTCCAAATATTTTTGTGTAATGACAAATACTAGGATAGTGAATTCATTCAAGTGTTGGAGTACCTAATAATTAAGCTACAATAGGGAAATGTCACGTCCTGTGGATCGGATTGCACGGAAAAATGGTTTTACGGTCACATAACACTATATGGACTTAGAAAAGTCACTCAATACAAAGATAGAGGCCTTTGAGATGTGGCTAGGATGCTCGACAGATCATATCACAAATGCCAAGATCCTTCGAAGAATGGGAAAGTATATGGAAGTACAGTATTCGAATTATATCTCTTCCCGTGAGGACCGTTGCATTTCTGAGAATTGGAGCCGTCAATCCCTCTACTCCTATTCATAAGACATTGCCCCACATTGTGGAGCTTGGGAGTTCTGGCGGCCGACTTAGCATAATGCACTCGGCACACTCATTACTGCTTGCCACACTATTGCTTGTGTGCCAATTTGAGAAATGTCTTTGGTGAGGCTGGTAATGTCGGTATAGGCCCTACCTTTCCTGGAAGTAATGACGCAGCTCACCTGCAGAGTTATAACGGGGGCACAGTATTGGTCACTGTAAAAACGAGAAAGATGGAATACCCCCGGTCATATTATGCGCAACAGAAGCAGATACCATCTACTACAAGAAATTCTGAAAGGAAAAATACCCGGAATGAAAACTGTTGGCAAAAGACGAATCTCCTAGCTAAAAAAAAAAAAAACTCAGAGACTGGACTCTCAAGACATCGGAAGAGTTATTCGAAACAGCTCAGAACAGAGAAAGCACAGTCAAGATGGTCGCCGACATCCGGAACGGATAGGGATTAGAAAAAGAGAACACCTCCAAGTTCCTCATCTAGGTATATTATTAAAATAATTATTCTGTGGCTTCGGTGGCGTAGCTGGTAGCATGCTGAACTGCTGTGCCCAAGATAGCGGGTTCAAACACGGTTGAAGTCGTCAGATTTTTAAGAGCGTATCCTTCAGTGTGCCTTCCTTCGGAGAGGAAGTAAAGCCTGTGGTTCCATGTCATAGATTTATGGCATGTAAAAGAACCTTCCACTAATTTAACTTGTGTGAAGCTAAGTTTCTAGGTTAGATTTCGTTGAAACGCTCCATCAAAGTTCTAACGTTCACCACTAGGTGTCAGTGACATCTGGTGGCGAAAGTTGGCACTACTCGAAATTGAACGGAACTCGTAGTTCACCCCATGGATGACCGCATTGAAGCAGCTACAATCTCTGGCGAGCCGTACATGTCCTCGGACACTCCCGGCACTAAAAGCCATACGCTAAATAAATAAATAAATTGAAGAACAGTACAGTAAGAAAGATGTTATCCTTTCACTGATACGAAGCCAAGTTTAATTTATATGTAAGGTTTTAATAACAATTATCTCCTAAAATGTTGATAATTTATCCGTAAATATATAAGGTGCGTTCAAAAAGTAACGAGCCGGAGGCTGGAATGCGCAAACCGGTGACTACATCGGCTAATCGTGGCGTGTGTAACGAGGTTTGGTTCCGCCCAAAGCGTGGAAGGTCACAGCCCGTCGCTAGAGGGCACGCGTGCACGCCCACGTGACGATACAAAGCGAGCAGCAGCATGCATCAATCGTCCAACACTGCCAGTCGCATAGCAAACAGTGACATGGAGACGTCAAACGAAGAGCAAAGAAGTTTTGTTCGGTTTCTGACAGCGGCAGGAGTAGGGGGAACGGACATTCATCGCCGAATGTCACAAGTGTACGGTGAACACTGCATGTCCCTTGCAAGGCTCAAGGCGTGGCACAAGCGCTTCAAGGAAGGACGGGTGTCGTTAGCCGATGATGCCCGGTCTGGGGCACCCCCCTGTATTACCGATGACAACGTTCAGCTGGTAGATGCACTCATAACCCAGGACCACCGAGTGACAGTGAACGCCATAGCCACCGTGGTCGCTCCACGACAATGCACGACCTCATACGGCCAACATAGTCGTGGCACTCCTGCAGACATTCGAATGGGAGGTTCTCGGCCACCCTCCATACAGTCCAGACCTCTCTCCCTGTGATTACTCCATGTTTGGTCCCCTGAAAAGGGCTCTGCGGGGCCAACGATTTACCTCGGACGTCGACGTCCAGCTGTACGTGCGGAACTGGTTCACATCGCAGCCCAGGGAACTTTATGATACAGCCATTCACCGCCTCGTGTCACAGTGGGACAAGTGCCTCAACAGCCAGGGCCAATACTTCTAACATACAGGTTACTGGTTTCTGTAATTATGCCTCCGGCTCGTTATTTTTTGAACGCACCTTATATTTTAAAAGTAATACATTCTATATAATCCGTTTGTTTAATTAAAAACCAACTTTTCAGATAATTTTAATAGCCCACGCAAACTTTTTAAAACCTTATTTATTTCCCCTTCGTTCAATGAGGACGTATCTTTAGCTCAAAGCAAGAACGTAAATAAACACGACTTTAAAAGATAACAAGCGTACAATGTCAGATAATTGCAGCCTGTTCAAAGAATACTTATTATGAATCCCAATTAGTAGTGGTTTTTGAGGGGTTCTGGCCCCTCCACCTCCACACCCTCCACACAAGATGGCGGCAGCCCGATAACTCCCGAACGCATGGTCGGATTTTGACGAATGAGGTGTCATTGAACTCGGGCTGATACCCCCTTTCCAATGGACAACATATTTCAACCCCAAAATAAAACCTTCCCCTACTAGGGGGTGAAATTGTATTTTTTTAGAGAATCTCTCTTTTCAATTGCAACATGTGAGAGTTTGAATGTCGATATGGAATGAAACGTCGTTCTACATAAAGTGTATATGTGCGGTGGATAGCCACTATGAATTAACATGCTTGTTTTCTGTTTTTACGCATGTCCACTCATGGCTTTAGTAAGAGGGTGGGGCAGCGGATCCCTACGGATGGGTTATTGTTGACGAGTCATTGTTGGCGGGGGTCATTGTTGTCGGGTCATTGTGGACGAGTCCTTGTGGACGAGTCCTTGTGGACAAGTCCTTGTGGACGAGTCCTTGTCCCTTTGGACGGGTCCCTTTGGCCTGGTTCCTACGGACTAACCCATGAATTTATTTAAGGGCCTAACTACATTTGTGTGTGTTGAATTGACGTTGTTCACCACTACTATAATGGAATAACGATATGAAAGGAAAGTGACGAAATACATGTGAACACGTGTGAAATGACCTTATTACCGTCCTCCTTGTGAAACAAGTCACATCCTGTTTTGCTTCATACGTGAGAAAATGTGAGTTCCAACCCGTGGTC
Source organism: Meconema thalassinum (assembly GCA_946902985.2). Taxonomy (NCBI): domain Eukaryota; kingdom Metazoa; phylum Arthropoda; class Insecta; order Orthoptera; family Tettigoniidae; genus Meconema; species Meconema thalassinum. The sequence goes on from OX336395.1 coordinate 202,711,241, forward strand.
GGATTTTGACGAATGAGGTGTCATTGAACTCGGGCTGATACCCCCTTTCCAATGAACAACATATTTCCACCCCAAAATAAAACCTACCCCTACTAGGGGGTGAAATTGTAATTTTTTTAAGAGAATCTCTCTTTCCAATTGCAACATGTGAGAGTTTGAATGCCGATATGGAATAAAACGTTGTTCCACACAAGAGACATGTGTTTGGTGGATAGCCACTATGAATTAACATGCTTGTTTTTGTTTTTTGTTCTTTACGCATGCCCATTCATAGCTTTTGTAAGAGGGCAGGCTTTTTAAAAGATGGCGGCTGTAGTGTAACCTAACCTAACCCAACCCACGAGTGGTGATCAAAAAGTATTTAAAGTGACGCTTGTCGATTGGCAAACCAATAATCAAAGAGGGATATGTCAGGCCTTGAGGTGATAGCCCCTTTTGATTGATCCCTGTTGATTGATCTCTGTTGGTTTGTCCCTTTGAACTGGTCTCTGTTGACTAGCCCCTTTTGGACGGGCCCTATTTGACAGGGGGTCATTTTTGATGGATCCTTTTTGACAGGTGCTTTTCGACGGGTCCCTGTTGACGAGTCATTGCTGACGGGTCCTTGTTGATGAGTCCCTGTGGACGGGTCATTGTTGACGGGTCCCTATTGACAGGTCATTGATGACAGGTCATTGTTGACGGGTCATTGTTGACGGGTCATTGTTGATGGGTCCTTGCTGACAAGTCCCTGTTGATGGGTCCCTGTGGAAGGGTCCCTTTAGACCGGCCCCTTTGGACTGGTCCCTATGGACCGGCCCATGAAATTTATCCAAATTATGTCAAAGGGCCTAACTACATTTGTGTGTAAAGCAGTGTGTTGAACTGACGTTGTTCACCAGTCTTTACTACTACAATTGGATAACGATATGAAAGGAATTGATTAACTAGACATGAGTTAACTACCAACGAAACACTTTGGCGACTCTGCTTGTTATTGACCAATGAGTAGGGTTTTAGAAAAACTGTTTGCTATTTTGGGTTATATACAAAAAATGCTTAGACCTTTTCAGTGACTATGTTTGCTAAACAAGACATTATACCAGACACGATTAGGATTCTTATGTAGCTCAGACAAGGAAAGAATTTCTACAGAATCTGTTGACATTGAATATAGATTTAGGTATTAGGAAGTCATTTTGAAGGCCTTTGTCTGGAGCGTGGCACTCTATGAAAGTAAAACTTAAACAATTGGTGTAGCAGAAAAGTGGAGAATTGAAGTGTTTGAAATGTGGTGTTACAGGAGAATGATGAAGATTAGATGGGTAAATAGGGTTACTAACAAAGAGGTATTAAGACGAGTGGGGGAGAAGAGATGTATCTGGCGACTGTTAATGAAGTAAAGAGATAGGTTGGTAGAACACGTACTAAGACACCCAAGAATAGCAAACTTAGTTAAGGAAGAAAGGTTCGAGGACGAGAACCGTAGGGGTAGACCAAGTTTAGAATATGTTAAACAGATAGCCTTGAATGTAGGGTGTGGTAGCTATATAGAGATGAAACGATTAGCTCGGGGCAGATAGGCGCTGAGATCTGCATCAAACCAGTCAAAGGACTAAAGACTCAAACAACAACATGTAAGTTCACTAAAATAATGTTGTGTAACGGTATATGTTAGTCAACGAACAGTAATGCATTACTAAAACCCATGACACGATACCTAAGAGCTTTTCTAAAATGATTTTAAAATGCCTTTAACCCTATATTGAACACCCAGTTCACAAGACTCATAACTGCAATGTTATGGTAAAACAAAACAAAATCTATATTTCAAAACAAGCAAGTGGTTTAGTCAATGTATACTGGAAAAAGTTTTGTAAACACTCAAGTCCTCAAGACTAATTAAAATTAGTAACTGTCAGGTTGACCGAGTGGTTAAGGTGTTTGACTTAAGATCAAATTTTCTGTATAAGGAAGCAAGGGTTCGAATCCCTTACCTGACATAACTATTGCCTTGACATGGCTTGGCACACTGCATTATTATGACACTCGGTACACAAACCATAGATATAGTGTATTGTTTAAGGCCACTCTCTTTCTGAACATAGTCAGAGACTGTTGATGGTTAACAATTGTATTAATAGTGGGACATGGGGATAGTAATTAAGAAAAACAGACAATACCCATACAATATATTTATTAAATTCATTTTATAATAGTTAGCCTACACACTGAATTCAAGTCTATCTCTTTACCATTGTTCTATATAGATTTTTAAACACAACGCTTGTTGTAGATCCTTTTACAACTTTCTCCAGGTACTCTTGCTCTTAAAAACTGGGGAAGCCGCAATGGTTTTATAAACATAAAACCCTCATCCTCTTCTTTTTCATAATTATCATCATCATCATCATCATCATCATCATTATGAATATTATCATCAAAATTATTATAGTCATTGTCACCATCATTATCATCATCATCATCATTCTCAACATCACTAGAACTATCCAATTCCTCTTGTTTGTTTTCCACAGGGACCTCTTGTAGAGTCTGCGTTGCTTTTGATAGTGTTAAGGGTTTTTTGAACGATGGTATTTGTCCTAACATGTCTTTTTGAGGTGATGATGAATGCTTTTTAACAAACAATGCACTATCTTGAGCAGCAATATATTTTTCTTGGACTTGCTTTTTTACCTGGGTTAGAGTATTTTGCGTATTTAAATGTGTATTAATTTGAGATTCACAATGATGTTCTTTTGAAGTAAGTACGTTGGAGTCTTTTGTTTTAATCATTCCTCGACACTTTTTGGATCGTTGTTTTGAACATCGCCAAATAACAGTTCCATCTTTATTGGTTGTTTTTACAATATATGTATATCGTTTATAGAAGACACATGGCTTGCCATGACTGGTTGTTGAGACTTCCTTATCAACTAATACATATGAATTAAATTTTAGTAAAGTCACATGAACAATCTTTAGATTACAAGTGATTTACACACACACACACTTTCCTAAATGTCAAGATTAATGGATGTTGTTTTCCGCCAACAGCTGCTTACTGCGTATGACAAGGCTGGAGACTGGTAGGTGAGACGGTCTTTCACGATGTGAACACTGTAACAGGCAGTAGTCAACTGACAATATTCTTATACCCTAGTCAAGGTTAACAGGTACTTACTGCGTATGACAAGACCGTACACTCGTAGGTTAGACCGTATTTTTTGTTTGTTGCTAAGGATCCCATATATACCCTAGACATGTTAGTTCTGAACACTTAGTGGTTAATTGTATATATTGAATTTAAATACACAACTCATACAAGCACGTTTTGCGGATGGGAGGGGTGAGAGGCTGGCAAAAAAGGAAATGTTTTAGTTTAATGAAACGTCATGTCCTAGTAGGCGTGATTTATAGTAGACCCAATTGATAGTAGACGTAATTGATAGTAGGTGTAATCGATACTGGACGTGATTAATAGTAGACGCAATTGATACTAGGCGTGATTGATAGTAGGCGCGATTGATAGTAGGCGTGATTGATAGTAGACGCGATTGATAGTAGGCGCAATTTGACATGGGCGCGACTCAGATCATTTTTGATATCATAAAGTTACAGTGTCAATGTTTATACAAAGTACAAGGTAGAGGGTATTTTAAGACATAACCTCAGCTCACTTAACATAACCTAACTTTACCTAACCTAACTTTGTCACGTGACATGTTCTACAAGTTTAGACTTGCTTTAAGACTGATTATGACGTCATAGATTGATGGGAGGGGTGAGAGGCTGACAAAAAGTTATGTCCTAGCAGGCGCGATTGGTAGTAGACGCAATTGATAGTAGACGCGATTAATGGTAGGCGCAATTGATAGTAGACGTAATTGATAGTAGGTGTAATCGATACTAGACGTGATTAATAGTAGACGCAATTGATACTAGGCGTGATTGATAGTAGGCGTGATTTGTAGTAAGCGCGATTTATAGTAGACGCAAATGATAGTAGGCGCGATTGATAGTAGACGCGATTGATAGTAGGCGCAATTTGACATGGGCGCGACTCAGATCATTTTTGATATCATAAAGTTACAGTGTCAATGTTTATACAAAGTACAAGGTAGAGGGTATTTTAAGACATAACCTCAGCTCACTTAACATAACCTTACTTTACCTAACCTAACTTTGTCACGTGACATGTTCTACAAGTTTAGACAAGTTTAGACTTGCTTTAAGACTGATTATGACGTCATAGATTGATGGGAGGGGTGAGATGCTGACAAAAAAGGAAATGTTCTGGTTTAATGAAACGTCATGTCCTAGTAGGCGCGATTTATAGTAGACGCAATTGATAGTAGGCGCGATTAATAGTAGACGCAATTGATAGTAGACGTGATTGATAGTAGGCGTGATTTGACATGAGCGCGATTTATAGTAGACGCGAAAGATAGTAGGCGCGATTGATAGTAGGCGTAATTAGACATGGGCGAGATTTATAGTAGACGCAATTGATAGTAGGCGCGATTGATAGTATGTGTAATTGGTAGTAGGCGCGATTTGACATGAGCGCGATTTATAGTAGACGCAAATGATAGTAGGCGTGATTGATAGTAGACGCAATTGATACTAGGCGTGATTGATAGTAGGCGTGATTTGTAGTAAGCGCATTTCATAGTAGGCTCAATTGATAGTAGATGCAATTGATAGTAGACGTGATTGATAGTAGGCGCGATTGATAGTAGACGTGATTGATATGGACGCGACTTAGATCATTTTTGATATTACAAAGTTACAGTGTCAATGTTTATACAAAGTACAAGGCAGAGAGGGGGTATTTTAAGACTTAACCTCAGCTCACTTAACATAACCTAACTTTACCTAACCTAACTTTGTCACGTGACATGTTCTACAAGTTTAGACTTGCTTTAAGGCTGACTATGACTATGACGTCATAGATTGATGAGAGGGGTGGGAGGCTGACAAAAAGTCATGTCCTAGCAGGCGCGATTGGTAGTGGACGCAATTGATAGTAGACGCGATTAATGGTAGGCGCAATTGATAGTAGGTGTGATCAGGTACTTACTGCATATCAAAAGGCTGTACACTCGTGTGTTAGACACTCTATCTTGTTAAGGACCCCTATATATTCCCTATACAAGGCTATACATGTTAGTTCTAAACACTTAGTGGTTATTTGTATTTTAAATTTATATACACAGGTCATACAAGCACGTTTTTTCACACAGTAAAACTTTGTCAAATAGCCACATGCGACACGCAAAGTATGTTTCCGCTATCTAGCGGTGACTATGGAAACTACCTGAACATATCCTAATCTAATCCTAGCTAAGTTCACCTGACGTGACCATACCGGTTTGTAAGCAACAACAACAACACACTAAGATTCCATGAATTCCAGAGTACTTTTAGATTAATTATCGACTCTCAACTCTTATAACTATGTCTATCCCACTCTGTCAAAAACACGATTTTTTTTTAAATTTTTGCTTGATGTCAATACTAAAGTGATAATGGGTTTTCCGATCCTATCACTATAAATTCATTACCCCCACTCTTATCTCGGTCTCGACAACAAACATGCCTATTTTTATTATGTCAGATGATGTAATGTTCGAGTGCAAAGTGGGTGTAAAAGTGAGTGCAAAGTGAGTGCAAAAGTGAGTGCAAAGTAAGTGTAAAAGTAGTTGTAAAAGTGAGTGCAAAGTGAGTGCAAAAGTGAGTGCAAAAGTGGGGTGTAAAAGTGGTACCCTATTTGTAATGGCTTATTTGACAAGTTATTTTGTGGTACCCTATTCGTAATGGCTTATTTCACAAGTTGTTTTTGTCAATGTATTTAGAGGATATTTCTCTTGTTCATGGAAAGTATCTCAGCCCTTTTTATGATAGCATAATGCTTACCGTCATGTTTGTAAGCAACAACAACACACTAAAATTCCAAGAATCCAAACTACTCTAAGGTTAATGATGGTCTCTCAACTCCATTCCACGCCTAGTCAAAAACATTATACATTTCAAATTTTTCAAAAAAGGAAAATTGAGAAAGTAGGCTATATATTTAAACTAAAAAATCATATGTTAACTCCAACACCTACGTCTATCCCATTGTCAGTCAAAAAAAAAATATATATTCTTTAAATTTTTCCAAAAAATATTTGGAAAGTAGGCTATAATTTGAAAACTAATCATCCTAAAAAGTCATATATAGACTCAAACCAATGGCTTTTATGTCCTTAATCGTTAGAACAAAACATGGAATTTGACATTTTTCCAAATATTGATCATTTTTAAAAATGGGCTATATTTTGTAAACTATGAATTACACAAAAAATGTGTTTGACATAAAAATGACAGGTATTTACCCCCTCTACCCACAAACCAAGTCCCAGGTCTCTGGGACAAAATCCAAAAAGGTTCAATTTTGAAAGTAGACGATATTTTGAAAACTAATCATTCTAAAAAGTCATATATAGACTCAAACATATGTCCTTTAAGTCCCTTAACGTTAGAACAAAACTTAACATTTTTTCATTTTTTCAAAAAAAAGTCCAATTTTCAAAATTGCCTATATTTTGGAAACTAAGAATTAGTTCCAAAATGGCGGTCGTAGCTTAACTCAACCTAACCTAACCCTACGAGGTGTAATCAAAAAGTTCCAAAATGGCTGCCGTAGCTTAACTTAACCTTTGATTGATCCCTGTTGACTGACCCCTTTCGATTGATCTCTGTTGATGTATCCCTTTGGACTGGTCCCTGTTGACTAGCCCCTTTGGACGGGTCTTTTTTAAAGGGGGAGTAATTTTTTTACGGGTCCCGGAGGACGGGTCCTTGTTGACGGGTCCCTGTGGGCGGTTCCTTTGGACTGATCCTTATGGACTGGCCCGTGCATTTTATCCAAATTATATCAAAGGGGCCCGCCCTTCTATAAAGGATAGACATATATTGTAAAAACAACCAATAAAGATGGAACTGTTATTTGGCGATGTTCAAAACAACGATCCAAAAAGTGTCGAGGAATGATTAAAACAAAAGACTCCAACGTACTTACTTCAAAAGAACATCATTGTGAATCTCAAATTAATACACATTTAAATACGCAAAATACTCTAACCCAGGTAAAAAAGCAAGTCCAAGAAAAATATATTGCTGCTCAAGATAGTGCATTGTTTGTTAAAAAGCATTCATCATCACCTCAAAAAGACATGTTAGGACAAATACCATCGTTCAAAAAACCCTTAACACTATCAAAAGCAACGCAGACTCTACAAGAGGTCCCTGTGGAAAACAAACAAGAGGAATTGGATAGTTCTAGTGATGTTGAGAATGATGATGATGATGATAATGATGGTGACAATGACTATAATAATTTTGATGATAATATTCATAATGATGATGATGATGATGATGATAATTATGAAAAAGAAGAGGATGAGGGTTTTATGTTTATAAAACCATTGCGGCTTCCCCAGTTTTTAAGAGCAAGAGTACCTGGAGAAAGTTGTAAAAGGATCTACAACAAGCGTTGTGTTTAAAAATCTATATAGAACAATGGTAAAGAGATAGACTTGAATTCAGTGTGTAGGCTAACTATTATAAAATGAATTTAATAAAAATATTGTATGGGTATTGTCTGTTTTTCTTAATTACTATCCCCATGTCCCACTATTAATACAATTGTTAACCATCAACAGTCTCTGACTATGTTCAGAAAGAGAGTGGCCTTAAACAATACACTATATCTATGGTTTGTGTACCGAGTGTCATAATAATGCAGTGTGGCCAAGCCATGTCAAGGCAATAGTTATGTCAGGTAAGGGATTCGAACCCTTGCTTCCTTATACAGAAAATTTGATCTTAAGTCAAACACCTCAACCACTCGGTCAACCTGACAGTTACTAATTTTAATTAGTCTTGAGGACTTGAGTGTTTACACAACTTTTTCCAGTATACATTGACTAAACCACTTGCTTGTTTTGAAATATAGATTTTGTTTTGTTTTACCATAACATTGCAGTTATGAGTCTTGTGAACTGGGTGTTCAATATAGGGTTAAAGGCATTTTAAAATCATTTTAGAAAAGCTCTTAGGTATCGTGTCATGGGTTTTAGTAATGCATTACTGTTCGTTGACTAACATATACCGTTACACAACATTATTTTAGTGAACTTACATGTTGTTGTTTGAGTCTTTAGAGTCACTTAAAATACTTTTTGATCACCACTCGTGGGTTGGGTTAGGTTAGGTTACACTACAGCCGCCATCTTTTAAAAAGCCTGCCCTCTTACAAAAGCTATGAGTGGGCATGCGTAAAAAACAAAAAACAAAAACAAGCATGTTAATTCATAGTGGCTATCCACCAAACACATGTCACTTGTGTGGAACAACGTTTTATTCCATATCGGCATTCAAACTCTCACATGTTGCAATTGGAAAGAGAGATTCTCTAAAAAATTACAATTTCACCCCCTAGTAGGGGTAGGTTTTATTTTGGGGTGGAAATATGTTGTTCATTGGAAAGGGGGTATCAGCCCGAGTTCAATGACACCTCATTCGTCAAAATCCGACCACGGGTTGGAACTCACATTTTCTCACGTATGAAGCAAAACAGGATGTGACTTGTTTCACAAGGAGGACGGTAATAAGGTCATTTCACACGTGTTCACATGTATTTCGTCACTTTCCTTTCATATCGTTATTCCATTATAGTAGTGGTGAACAACGTCAATTCAACACACACAAATGTTGTTAGGCCCTTTGACATAATTAAAATAAATTCATGGGTTAGTCCGTAGGAACCAGGCCAAAGGGACCCGTCCAAAGGAATCAGTCCAAAGGGACAAGGACTCGTCCACAAGGACTTGTCCACAAGGACTCGTCCACAAGGACCTGTCACAAGGACTTGTCCACAAGGACTTGTCCACAAGGACTCGTCCACAAGGACTCGTCCACAATGACCCGACAACAATGACCCCCGCCAACAATGACTCGTCAACAATAACCCATCCGTAGGGATCCGCTCCCCCACCCTTTTACAAAAGCCATGAGTGGGCATGCGTAAAAACAGAAAACAAGCATGTTAATTCATAGTGGCTATGCACCGCATATATGCACTTTATGTAGAACGACGTTTCATTCCATATCGACATTCAAACTCTCACATGTTGCAATTGAAAAGAGAGATTCTCTAAAAAAAATACAATTTCACCCCCTAGTAGGGGTAGGTTTTATTTTGGGGTTGAAATATGTTGTCCATTGGAAAGGGGGTATCAGCCCGAGTTCAATGACACCTCATTCGTCAAAATCCGACCATGCGTTCGGGAGTTATCGGGCTGCCGCCATCTTGTGTGGAGGGTGTGGAGGTGGAGGGGCCAGAACCCCTCAAAAACCACTACTCCAATTATTCACGGAACATCGATATATCCAGAGAGAGAATGATACACGTGTGGTCTTAATTACAACACTGATAGCAGTACGCGGCTGGGAATAATAATAGCAACTGCATAAGTAAAGTGGCAGATAGATCGACTCGTGGTATTTCTTAGCCGAATCATCCTCGGCCGAATATATTCGTCTGTGGCACTAAAAAGGTTAATACATATTATCGAACGGTATACACAAGTGGTACTCATTTAGACATATATTATGATACGAATGGTAACTGAACAAAGGATGGAGTTTCTACCTTCTTTGTGTCCGTCTGCGAATGCTGAGTGCACATCGTTCAAATATTCAAAGCAGTATAAAACACGCGTGGCTAGCCAAGCGCTTGAAGCTGTGAGTTGCAGAAACGAGCAGATCACTCTGGAAGGATTTACTGCTATGACAAGCAAGCACACACAACAATATATGATGTGATGCGAGCACTGATGTTCACCAGGATTATATAACCTTGCGCCAGGCAATGTGATGACAGAGTATTCGTCGTGTTGCTGCTTACGTTAGGGGCGGAAAAATAGTTGTCATATAGCCAGTGTTATTGTGTTGACTGTACTATAATAATTAGTAATAACTTAATAATATTGTCATTTTATTTAGCGTATGGATTTTAGAACTAGAAATGTCCGAGGACATGTTCGGCTCGCCAGAGTTTGTAGCTGCTTCTATGTGGATACCCATGGGGTGAGCTACAAGTACCGTGGCGTGTGGCAGGGGCAGCTGGAAGATAATTGTTCTGGGTGTTTCACTACTTTCATTAAGGGATTGGGGGGTTGTGGTGGTGGTAGGATAAAATACTGCTTGATCAGAAAAAACTGTATTCAATTGCGCTGTAAAACGAATGAACCTCATTCATCATGAATGTCGCAGTTCATAGAACATCACACAGTCATCGGATTTAAGTTAGTCCACATGAAAACTTTTACGAGAACAAAGGAACGCAATGATAATAATAATAATAATATCGTATTGCCTGGGGAATTTCGTTGTTCCTTGAGGCACTATGAAAGTCAAGGAGGTTAGATATCTAAGCTCCTTGAACACTATAGCGCTTTCTAGTAGATAAATGAGGAACATTGTGTTAGCGGAAACTCCCTAGATTAATTTTGCCATCATGAACACGGCCTACTGAATTCAAATGGGTTATTTAGCTTGGGGTTAGTAGACCGACACGTTAACCACTCACCCACCGTGGCAAACTAAAGGAATGTAAGCTATATACGAGGGCGAGAAAGAACCGCGAGTGTCACAAGTATGCGCAAATTACATTGGGAGACATGGTATCGGTAGTTGACGGCGCATCTCACATGTCTCCGTCCATGCCTCGGCTCCCTTGTTGCAATCAGTGGGCAACGACCAGCCGAGTTAACTGTTGGGATAGGACTTACTCGGTCTAGCATCTCTGCCATACTCTTCACTATTGAGATCTGGTCGGTGCTTGGGGTTGGCAACGACCAAACGGACGAGCGCTCATAGTCAGTTGGCACGCTTCGCTTTCTCAGACAGTTCACACTAACTTACTATACCGGGTGAGTTACGGCATGGCTGCTGGCAGTCGCTCACATCCGGGAGGCGAGGAGGTTCGAATTTCCCCCGCCGGCAACATTGAAGATTGTCTTCTGTGGTTTCCCATTTTCCTTCCAGGCAAATGCCGGCCACAGCCGCTACCTTCCAACTCCTCGTCCTTACATTCTAACTTCCCCCCTGCGGCTTCGGTGGCGTAGTCGGTAGCATGCTGAGCTTCTATGCCCAAGATCGCGGGTTCAAATCCGCCCGAAGTCGTCGGATTTTTTATGAGCGTTAAAAATCCCTCAGTATGCCTTCCTTCGGAGGGAGGGGGGGGGGGGGAGGTAAAGCCGGCGGTCCCATGTCATAGATTTATGGCATGTTAAAGAACCTTCCACTAATTGCACTTGTGTGAAGCAAAATTGGATAGGTTAAGAATGTAAACAAAGCTCTTAGGTTCCTACGTTCGTTGGCAAGAGCCGACTGCGGTGGCGTCTAGTAGCTAAGTTCTGAACTAGTAGTCGTCGACGGTGACGTTTGGCGGCAAAAGTAGGAACTATTTGAAAAATTCATAAGTCTGTAGTCCTTACTTGAATTAAAAAAAAAACAGATAACACACACTAATACAGTCATCACAATTAACACCGGTTATCAGACAGATTCTACACACACTCAAAGTACACGGGGCTACATGACCGAGTTGTCGCAGCCCCTAAACTGAAGAACCAACCAACAAACTTTGCTCTCCAGACAACACTCCACACGCGACGGTAATTGTAGCTCACCCATTGGGTGTCCACCTAGAAGCAGCTAAAAACTGGCGAGCCGAACATGTCCTCGGACACTCCCGGCACTAAAAGCCATACGCTAAAAAAGTAACTTATTATAAGATTTCCTGAATTATTAGAGAACAAAATTATGAATTCCCTTACATATAAAAGGAAACGTACCGGTACAGCTTTTACTACTATTTTTTTTTATTTAGTCAATTTACCCTCTAGGTTGGTGGTTCCCACGGACTCAGCGAGGGAACTCACCACTACCGCCTCTATGGGCAGTGTCCTGGAGCTTGGAACATCTGGACGGGATGGATACAACTGGGGAGGTGTGATCAGCACTTCGCCCAGGCGGCCTCACCTGCAAAGTAAACAGGGGCCTCATGAAGGATGGGAAGGGATGGAATATTGAGATGGATAGGCTAGGAAGAGGGAAGGAGGCAGCCGTGGCCTTACATTAGGTACCATCCCGGCATTTGCCCGAAGACGAAGTGGGAAACCACGGAAAACCACTTCGAGGATGGCTGAGGGGGGATCGAACTCCCTCTACTCATTTGGGACACCCGAGGCTGAGTAGACCCCGTTCCAGTCCTCGTACCACTTTTCAAATTTCGTGGCAGAGCCGGGAATCGAACTCAGGACCTCCGGGCGGCAGCTAACCATGCTGACCGCTACGCTACGGAGGCGACACTAAAAATATTATTACGGTATTAATTATGTTTTTTAAAGAAATCTGGTCGTTGTGCAACTTTGCAATCTTATTACCGGCCGCCACTGGCCTGTGGAAGAGATGAAATGAATGAAGATGAATGAGTAAGTTCAATTTCAAGTAGTTCCAACTTTGGCTACTAGATGCCACTGACACATAGCAACAAACGTTGGAACTTGATAGTGTTGGTTACACACTACCAATTGTAGTGGTAGGTTGTTTTACATGCATACCTGCCAACTTTCAAAAATAGAAATCCAGAAAATCCCTAAGTGCAAAAATTCAACGTGTACATGCATCGCAAGGTTTCACCTTCCCGTGGGTGAGTGGATAGCGTGTCGGTCTACTAACCCCATGATTGCAGGTTCGCCCCTGACCGTGGTAAGTGATTTTTGAAAGGCGGCAAAAATACGATACGCATGTCATACGATGTTGGCATGTCAAAGAACCCATTTAAATTCAGTAGGCCGAGTTCATAATGGCAAAATTAATCTCGGGAGTTTCCGCCAGCACAAAGTTCCTCATTTCTCTACTAGAAAGTGCTATTGTGTTCAAGGAGATTAGATATCTAACATCTAACCTCCTTGACTTTCATATTCAAGGTACTACGAAATTCGACACGCAAGCTACCCTCTGAATGTCAAATAGCAAAGCTTCCACCAGCCACCCGAGGCCATACGATATTATTATTATTATTACCTTCCCGTGATCGCTTAATACAAGGAAATTCTGTAGAATATTCCTCCATGAAAGACTGTTTATATCGTTTCTTACTTGAATTTATAGCGAAAACACTAAATCGCACAAACATTCGTCACACAATTGCACGAATACCAGAACTACAGCATACATCGCGTAAAACCAAGCATAAACAAAGCGTTCCCGCTAACAAACAGTCGAAGCACCAAGATTAATATAAATGCAGCGATAATCTGCGAGATGTGATTATCGATAGACAATTCGATCGACTTTCAGCGTATGTCAAACGCATGGAATTAATGACAAAAGCGCAGCGATAATCTGCGAGACGAGATTATCGATAAACTTATCGGTCGACATTCAGTCGAATTTAAAACACTCGCATCTCAGAATAGCAGCTATTATCGAAAATCAAAACTAAAATGAGATTTGGATGCAGAGAACGGAAACAAGCCAGAGAGTTGAAAATCCGGAAAAAAAATCTATGTTAATCCAGACAACCGGAAAACAGCCCAAAAATCCGGAAATCTTCTGGGAAAACCGGAAATCTTGGCAGGTATGTAACAAATGCCATAAATCTATGACATGGGCCCGCCGGCTTTACTTCCCCTCCGAAGGAAGGCATACTGAAGGATTTTAACGCTCTTAAAAAAATCCGACGACTTCGTCTGGGTTTGAACCCGCGATCTTGGGAACAGCAGTTCAGCATGCCACCAACTACGCCACCGAAGCCGCTATAATGATAATAAACGACAGCAATCAATGAAAGAACAAAAATCAAGGAACTAGAAACACAAGAGAGAAAAATACTGAGAATGATCTACGGACCAGTTCAGAAAGAAGAAATATGGATAAAGAGACCGACAATAGAACTGTATAAACAGACGGAGATGATTACAAACAACATCAGAAAAAAGAAGGGCAAAGTTTTATGGACACATGCATAGGATGAACGAAGACAGACTGACCAACAACCAATTGGGTAAAATAAACCGTGGAAGACGTCAAGCAACTAAATATCTTTACAGAAGACATATCAGACAGGGAAATATACAGAGAAACAAGTAGTTCCGTGAAGAACTAAATAGCCTATTTTCATATATCCAACTAAGAATAATTGCCTCTATCAACATACAAATTGTCAGTTTGATTGCTGTAATAGATTCGTAGATATTGAGAACCGTCTAAATATTTTGGATGGTCACCATATTAGATTTTTATATTACAGGCCTTAGATTTATGTATTATTACATGAAGATTATTGTGTAGGTGTTTTATTCAAACTTCAATCGCATGATTAGGACACAAGAAATAAAAGCGGGATTTTAAAATTTCGCTCAGCCGCCATCTTCTGGTTATGAAAATAATTTAAATGAATTAGATGCCAGTCGATTAAAATTTGTATAAGCATATACCGAATCAAGTTTCACTGCGCTCGGATGGTTAAAACGCAAGAAACGTCCATTTGAATATTTAAATTTCACGTCACCGCCATGATGGAATTGTGCTCGCCAGGTTATTGAACGTCCCATTGGTGAACTTATGCTTATGGCCTCTATATACTTACAAAGTTTCAGTTTGATTGCTGTGGATATTGAGAACCTTCTAAATATTTCGGATGGTCGCCATGTTGGATTTTAATATATGTAGGCCATAGAATTATGCACTATTAGATGATGGTTATTGTGTACGTTCATTATGCAAATGTTGATTTCGATCGCATGATTAGAACGCAAGAAATAAAAACGTATTTTTTGAAATTCGTACAGCCGCCATCTTGAGGTTATGTAAACAATTGAACTAAATTAGATACCAGTGTATTACAATGTGTATGAACATTTGCTGTACCAAATTTCATTGCGTTTGGATCGTTAAATCGCAAGAAAAGTCTATTTAAAACTTTCCAATTTGCTTGGCCGCCATGTTCGTTTTGTAGTTAACTGGTTTTTGAAAGTCTTATAGATGAACTTTCAGTAGTGCCCTTTATCTCCGTACAAAATTTCATGGTGATACGGCTAATAGTTTCAGGGATATAGAATGCCGGTGAAATATTTCGCACAGCCGCCATCTTGTGGTTATGCAAACAATTGAACAAAGTTAGATCTCGGTGCATTACAATGTGTATAAACATATACTGTACCAAGTTTTATTTCGTTTGGTTGGTTAAATCGCGAGAAACGTCTATTTAAAGGTTGCAAATTTGCGTGGCCGCCATGTTGGCTTTTTAGTTACCAGTATTTCGAAATTCACATAGGAGAACTTCTAGTAGTTCCCTTTATCATCGTAAAAAATTCCAGGGTGATATCGGTAATAGTTTCAGAGATATTGAATGCTGGTGAAATACTTCGCACAGCCGCCATGTTGGACTGGTGAGACGTAACAAAAATTGAAGGGCACGGTCGGGGTCGTCCGGATTAGTGCTATGAACTTACCGAGTTTCATTGAAATAGCTTCAGCCGTTTAGAATTTATTAGGGGGGGGGGGACAAACACACACCTCACACACACACACGCACACGGACAAAAGGTGATCTCATAAGCCAATTTTAAAAAAATTGAAAATAGGCTAAAAACAGGAAAGATGTGGACAGGAGAAAGAAAATGGAAACACAGTGAATATATGAGAGGTTTTTGGGAAGAAAGAGACAGAAAAAGACCATGAAAATTGATAGGGATTTAACGATAATAATAATAATAATAATAATAATAATAATATTCAAACACTTGTTCAAACTGGTAAGCTACATAATCTCACGTCGGAACTTTCCAAACAGAAAATCCAGATTCTTGCCTTACAAGAAACACGCTTTCCTGACTCAGACATATTAGATTACAACGACTATAAGATCTTCAAAAGCGGAACCAGGAAGAAAATTTGCAAAGGCGCATTCGCTATTCGGCATGGCCTTTATTGTAGACAAAAAAATCTGAATTCAGTAACAGACGTGAAACCCATCAACAATCGACTAATGACCATGAGAATTAAACACACGTACAAAAATTACACTTTCATCAACGTCCATGCACCCACAAATGCTGACAACAAAAAAGAACCCGAAAAGACTGACACATTCTGGGAAGAACTCGAAAACGAAATGTCCTAAATTCCATATAATGACGTTAAAATTCTCCTCGGGGATTTCAATGAACAATTAGGCAGAGATAGAAAATACCAAAATACAGTAGGTGATTATCCCGCGCACAAATTTACCAACAAAAACGGGACTCGACTCATTGATTTATGCCAACAAAACAATTTGAAAATTATGTCAACCTCACTACGTAAATCCCCCAAGAAACAGAAAACATGGCGATCACCTATCCACCACTTAGGCGAGTTTCAAATCGACCATATCGCAATCTCTTACACCTATCAGAAAGAAAATCCCGATGTACAAGTACGCAAAGGAGCGAACATTGATTCAGACCACTATCTCTCCCGAATCAAAATCAAATTCACACCAAGGAGAAAATTTAACAAGACACCCCCAAAGATCCCAAAATTCGACATAAGCAAAATCAAAGACTCCAAAATCGCTGAAAAATGGGAAGAACAACCCACAGAAAACTGGGAAAATTTCAAAGGAAAAATCATCGAGACCGCCAAAACCTTGATTTCCCTGACTAAAAAACCGAAACATCCTTGGTGGAATCAAGAATGCGAAATCGCCCTCGACAACAGAAAAACTGCCTTCCAAACCTATAACAGTAACAAATCTGAGAAAAACCCGAAGATCTTCTTCGAGGTACGTAAATAGACGTCCAAAATTCTGCGACGAATCAAACGGAAGTATATCAATGATCAACTGACTTCGATCGAGAACGACTTCAGAAACTACAATACGCGTGATTTCTACAAAACATTCGCCAACCAAATCAAAGGGTACACACCACAAAACTTATGCTTCAGAAAACAAGACGGAAAACTGGCATTGACAAATCGAGACAATTGCCAAGAGCTAGCTACATACTTTTCACGACTTTTGAATTGCCCAGAACCCACAGTAAGATTCCCAAAGAAACAATCAGACCACACATCAGAAGAATCACTACCACCTACACAAGATGAAATCCACTCCCACATCAATAGACTCAAAAACAATAAAGCCTCAGGTGAAGACGGCATCACTGCAGAACTACTTAAAAACCTAGGACCCAATGCAATCAGAGAAATTACACTAATCATCCAAGAAATAAGGCAAACAGAGAAAATACCTGATGACTGGAAAACAGCACTCATCCACCCACTACACAAAAGAGGAGATAAGTCTGACGTGAACAACTACAGAGGGATTTCTCTTCTTCCCGTCGCCTACAAAATTTTCTCAGCTTGTCTATTGACACGAACACAGGAACAGCTCGAACCAAAGTTATCAGAATTTCAAGCAGGATTCAGACCAAACCGATCCTGCCCTGAACAAATCTTCAACCTTAAAACCATTATCAAAATGCATGCAATTCTAAATAAACCAGTGATGTGCACATTTGTCGATTTCCAAAAAGCATACGACTCGATCGATATACAATCACTCTTCCAGATCCTTGAAGAAAGAGGATTAGATCACAAAACACGGAAACTCATTGAACAAACGCTGACCAACACAAAATCCAAAGTAAAATTTATGGGGAGAAATCTCCGAACCTTTCGAAATTCAGACAGGTGTGCGACAAGGATAAAGTCATGGAAGAATGGGAAAAAGAGCTCAAGAAACAAAATTTCTGGAAACCAGTTACACTTGGCTATCGTAAAAACAATCTCTCTATACCATATATTGCCTTCGGCGATGACTTGGTTATACTAACAGAAAATCAAGAGACCGCAATAAAACAAATAGGAACACTCCAAGAAAGCGCCGAAAAAGTGGGACTTCAAATATCCTTCGAGAAAACTCAAGTGCTAAGTCACAAAGGCGACAACATGCAAACAAAATACGGAACCATCAAAAGAGTCCCACATTTCAAATATCTGGGAGAATTTATCGAACCAACTGGATCCGAAAATATCTCACAACAAAACCGTCTCCAGAAAACCAGGAGAGCACTCTGACTTATCCAAAACCTCTATAATAAAAAATGCATGTCAAGACAAACCGAACTTCGACATTACAACACTGTCATCAAACCGGCAAGTCTCTACGCAAGCGAAATACTTACACTCAATAAGAAATATGAACTTGAAGACATCAAGAAAGAAGAAAGAAAAATCATTCGGAAAATACAGGGAGCAAGACTCACTACTGACGGGTGCCGACTACAGTCAATCAAGACAACTGAAAAATACTCAAACATCGAAGTCGACTTCAGAAAAAGACGATTGAAATTCTTCGGGCACATAAGTAGACTGCCGAATACACGACTAACCTAAAGAATACTAGATTACTTATCATCACTCCAAAGTACAACACCATGGATGAAAGAAGTACAAAAAGACATGCGAACTGCTAACATAACCGACACATCAGACAGAGACTCCTTCCGTAAAAAAGGAACAACTGGGAAGTCCAACCTGAGCAACCAAAACCTACACCTTACAGACCTCAATGGTCTGACGAAAGAAAATTGGCATTCTCCAACAGAATGAAGCAATATTGGCAAAATAAGAAGAACGTCAAGAATTGAGTCAAATTGCTTAACGCTTTCCAATATTGGGAAAATACGCTCTAAATAAATAAATAAATAATATAATAATAATAATATCGTATGGCCTCGAGTGTCGGGTGCAAGCTTTGTTATTTGACACGCAAATGGTAACTTGGATGTCAAATTTCGTTGTTCCTTGAAGCACTATGAAAGTCAAGGAGGTTAGATATCTAAGCACCTTGAACACTACAGTATAGCGCTTTCTAGTAGAGAAATGAGGAACTATGTGTTGGCGGTAAATCCCGAGATTAATTTTGCCATTATGAACACGGGCTACTGATTTCAAATGGGTTCTTTGACATGCCAACATCGTATGACATGATGTCGTAATTTTTGCCGCCTTTAAAAAAATCACTTACCTCGGCCAGGAGCGAACTTGCAAGCTTGGGGTTAGTAAATCGACACGTTTACCACTAACCCACCGTGACAAGCTAACAATGATAATAATAATAATAGTAATAATATAATAATAGTCTAATAATAATAATAATAATAATAATAATAATAATAATGTTATTCATTTCAATTCCATTTTAACAACTGCGGCAATTAGACACACCGGGGTACCGAATAATTGCCCCGAAAGGGATCTCTAACGAGCCAGTAAATCTACTAACACGGCTCTTTCACATTTGCGTACCCTCAAATGCCAGCTGACAGCGCAAGGATTCGATCCTGCGACCTAGGGAACAGCAGTCAAGAACGTTACCGCTGAGCCACGCAGCAAGCCTAATGCTGTACTAGAGTGTGTATTTGAAATTCAAGAAAGTATTGGGAAGGATGAGGCCGTGGCCTAAGTTAGAATCCATCCCTACATTTGGCTGGTGTAGAAGTGAGAAACCCCGGGAAATCAATTCATGGATGGCTGAGGTGAGAATCGACCCCCAGTTATGCCTCACGAGGATGAGTGTAAATCGTTCCAACCCTCAGATCAGAATTGTATTTTTTGGCAGAATCGGAAATCGAATCCGGTACTCCGGGTTAACAACCAAGACACTACACAACGAGATGGGGGCGTGGTGGCGCAGCGGTCAAGCTATTTTCCTCTCACCAAGGTGGTCTGGGTTCGACTCCCGGCCAATGCATGCGAGATTCTCGAAGTGAAATGCCATGTCCTTTGGTTCGGATTTCACTTAAAATGGAGGTCCCGTGGCTGAAGATCGCGAGATTAACGGTCACGTAAAACTACAAGCCTCCTTCCTTTCCTTTTCTTGTGGTCACGAGATGAATAAAACACATCCAAGTACACGGGGCTGACGACCAAATCCTATGATTATACAGGGGTGTGCAAATTATTTGATGATGATGATGATAATTGTTGTAAAAGCTAAGCAGGCTTGTAGTTTAACGAGACCGTTAATCGCGAGATCATGAGCCACGGGACCTCCATTTTACGTGGAATCCGAACCACAGGACATGGCATTTCACTTCAAAAATCTCACATTCATTGTCCGGGAATCGAACCCGGACCGCCTTGATGAGAGACATACAGCTAGACCGCTGAGCCACCACGCCCCCCAAAATAATTGTTGTTTTAAGGGGCCTAACATCTAGGTTATCGGCCCCTAATGGTCTGGGTGATAGCGAAAATGACAATGAAGTGGAAACCAGAACGAACAAGTAGATCCGTGAAGAACTATACAGCCTATTTTCATATATCCTGCTCATGTTAATTGTCTCTATCAACATAAAAAAAATCAGTTTAATTGCTGTAACAGATTCGTAGATATTGAGAACCGTCTAAATATTTAATATGGTCGCCAGGATGGATTTTTATTTTTGTACTATTACATTACGATTATTGTGTACGTGTGGTATTCAAACTTCAATCGCATGATTAGAACACAAGAAGTAAAAAACGAGATTTTAAAAGTACGCACACCAGCCATCTTGTGATTATGCAAACAATTGAAATAAATTACATGCCAGTGGATCAACATTTGTATAAGCATTTAACGTGCAACGCTTCACGGCACTCGGATAGTTAATTCGCGAGAAACGTCCATTTAAATATTTATACTTCGCGTCGCCGCCATGTTGGATTTGTGCTCACCAGGTTACTGAAAGTCCTATAGGTGAACATATGTTCATAGTCTCTATGAACATAAAAAAATTCAGTTTGGTTGCTGTAAAAGATTCATAGATATTGAGAACCGTCTAAATATTTCGGAAGCTTGCCATTTAGGATTGTTATATGTATAGGCCATAGAGTTATGTACCATTCAAGGACAATTATTGCCTAGCTTCATTATTCAAACTTTCACTTCGATCGCATGATTACGACACAAGAATAAAAACTTAATTTGAAAATTTCGCACAGCCGCCATCTTGAGGTTATGTAAACATTTGAATTAAATTAGATGGCAGTGCATTACAATCTGCAAAATCATTTACTGTACCACATTTCACTGCGCTCAGAGAGTTAAATCACGAGAAAAGTCTATTAAAATGTTTCAAATTCGCTTGGCCGCCATGTTCGTCTTGTACTTTAGAGGTTTTTGAAAGCTACATAAATAAACGTGTAGCAGTGCCCTTTATCACCGTACAAAATTGCATGATGATATCTGTAATAGTTTCGGAGATATAGAATGTCGGTGAAATATTTCGCACAGCCGCCATTTTGAGGTTATGTAAACAATTGAACTAAATTAGACTCCAGTGCATTACAATGTGTATAAACATTTGCTGTACCAAGTTTAATTACGTTTGGATAGATATATCGTGAGAAATGTCTATTTAAAGTTTCAAATTCGCATGACCGCCATGTTGGTTTTGTAGTCACCAGGTTTTTGAAAGTCTCATAGGTGAACTTCTAGTAGTGCCCTTTATCACCGTACACAATTTCAGGGCGATATCGGTAATAGTTTCGGAGATATTGAGTGCTAGTGAAATATTTCGCACAGCCGCAATGTTGGATTAGTGAGACGTAAGAAAATTTGAAGGGCACGGTCGAGGTCGCCGGGAATAGTGCTATGAACTTACCGAGTTTCATTGAAATCGCTCCAGCCGTTTAGATTTTATTAGGGGGACACACACACACACACCTCTCACACACACACACACGCACACACACACGGACAAAAGGTGATCTCATAAGCCTATTTTTTCAAAATTGAAAATAGGCTAAAATTAAGTGAGACTGAAAATACTTACAAAATGGAACTCAGATTGAAATGACTCACACAATGTAGAGTGATAATATACTGCTCAAAAAAAATAAAGCACCACTTTTTTCCAAGGCCACCAAATTTGGAAGGTTGACTGCACAAGGTCGAAATATCAGTATGACGTTTGCCCCGACGCCTACCAAGCACATGCTTCAGCACAACTACCCAACTTGTGTAGTTTCGGGATAGCGCCCCCAAAACCAGCCCATTTTTGAAAACCGTAAATTGAAGTTTGCAAAGAACGCTGTAGGACTTGTCGCAGGTTGCCAAAGCAGTCGAAAATGAATGAGTCTTGCTCTTAAGGTTCCACGAACACGTTGAAATCGTTACATTTGACGTTTGGGCATTTTCAACCCCCTTCATCATCCCCTAAACATGGACTACCATTGGGGGCGCCTGAGAAGGTACCTGATGTGTTTAACCACCTGAAAACCTGCACACCGTCCTCAGTTGCTGATTGCAGTAAGTTCTTAAGGCCTCCGGCAATGTTCACTCCTCCTAACACCCTCAACTGGCAAGGGACCAAACCACCCCGTCTTGATTCACCCCTAAGGAAGTTTTAAATCCAGATTTTTATCAGTGCTGCTAATGGGGGGGGGGGGTCTTCCCCTAACGTTTCAAAAGAGGACCTGCGCCTGTGTCGCCACCCCTTCCCTTGCTACCCCCTTTTGTATGATTTTTCGAATCAGGCCCTTTTTAAGGGCTGAAATGAGGTCTTAATCGCTGAAAGGGCTGTAAAGGTCCTTAGAAGTAGTGGTGACACGAAATCAACCCCTTCCGATGTTTGATTGACATTCCATCCCCCAAAGTTGACATTTTTGCACCTTCAACCCTCCCTGTCTGGACGCGTAACGCGTCATGGCAGAGTTTTCAGAGTTGGATCAAAATGAAGCTTATGGCCTGAAATGGAGACCAAAACAGCAGGTTGGATGGAAATTCATCGGTAGGGTGGGAAACGGGACCAAAAAGTTTTCAAAAAAGTTAACAGCCTCTAGTAAGTACACCAATGCATAGGCAACCCACATCACGTCATTTTTCTCCCATTGCCAAACTTTGTAACCTATTGCCGATCATAGGCAACCCACACGCACGGACGTGATGTGGGTTGCCTATGCATGGGCGCACTTACTGTAGGCTGTACACTTTTTTGAAAAATTTTGGTCCCGTTTCCCAACCTACCGATGAATTTCTATCCAGCCTGCTGTTTTGGGCTCCATTGCAGGCCATAAGCTTCATTTTCATCCAACTCTGAAAACTCTGCCATGACGCATTAAGCGTCCAGACAGGGAGGGTTGGGGGTGCAAAAATTTCGAATTTGGGGGACGGAATGTCAATTATCGATCGGAAGGGGTTGATTTCGTGTCACCACTACTTCTAAGGACCTTTACAGCCCTTTCAGCGATTAAGACGTCGTTTCAGCCCTTAAAAAGGGCCTGATTCGAAAAATCATACAAACGGGGGTTGCAGGGGAAGGGGTGGTGACAATGGCACAGTTCCTTTTTTGAAACGTTAGGGGAAGACCCCCCCCCATTAGCAGCACTGATAAACATCTCGATTAAAACCTTCCTTAGGGGTGAATCGAGAAGGGGTGGTTTGGTCCCATGCCAGTTGAGGGTGTTAGGCGGTGTGGACATTGCCGGAGGCCTTAAGAACTTACTGCAATCAGCAACTGAGGACGGTGTACAGGTCTTCAGGTGGTTAAACACACCCGGTACCTTCTCAGACGCCCCCAATGGTAGTCCATGTTTAGGGGATGATGAAGGGGGTTGAAAATGCCCAAACGTCAAATGTAACGATTTCAACGTGTTTGTGGAACCTTTAAGAGCAAGACTCATTCATTTTCGACTGCTTTGGCAACCTGCGACAAGTCCCGCAGCGTTTTTCGCAAACTTCAATTTGCGGTTTTCGAAAATGGGCTGGTTTTCGGGATGCTACCCCGAAACTACTCAAGTTGGGGAGTTGTGCTGAAGCATATGCTTGGTAGGCGTCAGGACAAACGTCATACTGAGATTTCGAGCTTGTAGGTCAACTTTTCAAAATTTGGTGGCCTTTGATAAAAGTGGTGCTTTAATTTTTTTGAGCAGTATACTTACAAAAGGTAATTTAGAAGAAAAATACTCACAACATTCCCAGCCCCTATATTGAAAGATTACTAAGGAGCAATTTAGATTGTCAATCCTTACAAAATGCAATTGAGGTTGAAAATGCTCGCAAAAAGCAATTTAGATCGAGAAGACTTACAAAATGCAACGTGGATTGAAAAACCCCTTCAAAATAGAGTGTAGATGCAAAACAATCGCTAATGGGAATTTAGATACATGGGGAGCCAATTAACAAGAACAGTGCAGGAATCTTGAAGAGAAAAGGAAATATAATGAAAAGAAAACAAGAGGTCTGACCCCTCGAAGAACAACGAATCAGGAAAGATGAGACAAGGGCCAATTAAGGTGGGGAAGTGAAAGTCTCCCTAGACCTCGGGTAACCTAATACCATCGGGGTCGGAAAAGAACAAGAGTTGACCGAGGGAGGTCGACAGGAAAGAAGACGGAGAGGAGCCCGGCACAAGTAAGTGGAAGCAATGCTGGACTCAGCTGGGGTCCCGTGCTCGCCAACCCACGTCTCACTAGATGTGAGCCCCTGGGGGGAAATAATTTGACTCTATGTCGGTTTTTCAACTTATTATTGTTTACTTTTCATGACTTACTGGAGTAAAAATATTTGCAAAACGCTGAAACTATTCCAAGTGTGTAAACAATAGTCTTATTTACTGTACATTTTCTTTTAAGAAAAATATAGTAGAATGATTGTTAAGAATTTCAACTTGAAGAGGAGGTTTCCTAATGCTAAAACGCCACACGTTTTGTTTTAATTACTTTATTCTATTTTTTGTGTACATTTAAAGCTGAGGGATTTGAAATTCATTCATTACTGAGGTCCACCCTTGAACTATGCAACGCTCCGTCGAAGATGGATTCCAATCACTTGATTGAGAGGGTACATTCCAGTGGGATAATTCACGCGAAATAAAAGTCCGTATCGAGAAGTCCAGAGCTGAATTTTGTAAAATGGCTAATGTGTTTAACCCTTTTACTACCAGTCGCTTATAGGTGGTATATGTGAAGTATACCAGGCTTCTTTCCAAGAAATTACAATGTTGTACTAAAATCATTTTAACTTTTGTATTTTTGAAGATATGCTCCCAAACGTTTTACTGATCATTGTAAATGAGTTGCTTTACTATTCTACTAACTAACATACTATGTTACAATAACACTACAACATATAAAAAATATTTGTTTTATTACTGTGAAAATAAATAGACAAAAGTTAAAATTGAGAGAAAGAAACACAATTCAAAATTAAAATCACGCACAAAAGGTTGTTATTGTCTGCAGTCACATGTTTTTGGTTTACTCTCTGGAAAGTTTCAATATCTTTGGCACTATAGTTTCTAATTTAAAAAAAAATATTTTAATTCACCATGCACTGAACATATTTCACATTTTATGCTGGTTCACTTTTAGCTCTTGCAGATACCATGAATACCTTTCATTCACTTGGAACACGCAGTTGACCTTTTAAATGGCCCACCCTCTATATTGCTGCACACAATGCATTTTTAGTAATCTACCATTTAATTTCACCAATAATACTGCCAGAAAGGCTTTCATTTCTGTGACCGTAATAGGCCTCCATTGTCGAGCGGTTGAGTGGGGCGACAACTGCTTATGAGTAGATACTTCTCGATGGAAACAAAATTAAAATTTCTACGTTTGCTATATATTTTCCATTCTTTTCTATGGAGCTGAAACTTGGACTTTGACCGAGACAATGTGAAAGCGACTTGAGGCATTTGAGATGTGGCTCTACAGGAAAATGCTTAGAGTGCCATTGATAGATACAATTACAAACAATGACATACTACACAAAATGAATAATGAAAAGAAGTACTGAAAACAGTAAAATGCAGAAAGCTACAATATATAGGTCAAGTAATGAGGAATGGATACAGGTATCAACTGCTGCAGAACATTCTTCAAGGAAAGATTCCTGGTAAAAGAGGACGGGGAAGAAGACGAACATCTTGGCTTGGAAACTTAACAACATTGACTTCACACACAAGTGAAGAACTATTAAGAACATCCAAAAGTGACATAACTATGATGGTCACCAGCATCCGGAACGGATAGGCACAAGAAGAAGATTCCAAAGTCAATGAAAAAAGAGAAAGCGGACCCAGCTCAGGATCCCCAATTCCGAAGATTTCCAGACGCAATTTCTTATAGGAAAATCTATAAGTCTACGGGGATAAAACATCACTAATTTGGGTATTAAAATATGTCAGCAAATTACCAATAGAATGATTTTGAACACGAAATTGGATCGTTAGGAGCTGAAAAGCAATAAGTCAAAAATGGTATTTAAAAAAAAAAAATTGTATTGTGAAGTATTGACCCAAGGGCCTTGTAATGGCATAGGAAAGAATTAAGTTACCCAGAAACCACTGCTACATGTAGAGCGATCAGAGGAGAAAAGCATTAAGTCAATGATTTGCTGCCTTTCAGCGCCGTATTACATCTTAATGTTGGCCGCACTGCAAGATTCCCGCATGTTACAGTGCTATTGTAAATTACATTTGTATAGGGATTAGGTGGTTTTTATGTTCCAAATCCATTTTAAAATAAACTATAATGTGGAATATTCATTCTGGATGGCTTTATGCCACACTAAACTGACCACGGAGCTAAAGGGCATTAAGTCACGTATCCCAAACTGATTTGAAATATATGTCTCTTAACCCTCCCAGTGCACACATATAATTTTGTGACGCGGACTGCACACTGGGGTCTGCTGGACCCAATTCAAAAACATTAAAATATCTATGTATATTTGATATGATTTTCTGCTTTTACCCACTAATTATCTTTTTAAAGATTCTAATTTAGGAATGATATTCAAAAGAAGAGTTTGAATTAAATAAAGTTTTATTAACACATGAAAACTAATATAGTAACATTTTTTCAGATGAAAACACACAAGGAAAGTATTTGTTTTAGCAAATATGTATGTAATAAGTGGTGTATTTGTTAAGATATAAAATACAGTATAATTAGCTTCAATTGAAGTCAAGAACAAATATGGACATGAAAATCGCAATATTTCATCTTACACAGCACTCTGAAGTTGTCACTTTTTCACACACACTCCTCGCAGGTCAGGGCACGGTGTTCATCACACATTGGTCTATTGCAGGAACGGCAGGTCAATTTTGTTTTTCTGTCCTTACTTTTTGGGCAAAATGAACATCTCTGTTTCCTCAAAAGTCCTTCCTGTGGTTGTGGTCTCGGTTCGATCCCCAGTAAGGCTTGGAGCGCGACTTTCAAAGGTCTTCTCAGTGTTGGAATTTCCACTCTCGTTTGGAGGTGCGGTTCAATGAGACCCCATGCTAGCTCGTGGATGAAGTTTCGCCGAGGCATTTTCAAGTGTGGGTTAGCGAGGAAGAAGAGTACCATACCATTTACACATGACTGATCAAGCATCCCAAATAATACTCTCAGAGGCCATCTTCTTGTTGCTCGGGCCGTACTGTAATTTCCACATAGCTGATCGAATGTATCTGTACCTCCTTTAGTATTGTTGTAGTCCATAATCATTTCGGGTTTTTCCGTGATGTCGTCAAGGGTGTCGGAATCGTGCATTGTTGACAAGACGAGAACTACCTTCTTCCTTTTTGGTGTAAAGGACACTAGAGTTTTGTTGTGGTCGTACACAAACAGGGATTCTCCTACAGTTTTCCCTTCCAGGAACCTAGGTGGTATCTCAGGCTTGTTTTTTCTCAAGGTACCCAGCATCGTCAATTTGAAATCCCGAGCCATTGTGTCAAACAATGGTATGGATGAAAACCAATTATCCACAGTTATATTCCTTCCTGTTTCGTGAATTGGTTCAGATAGTTTTCTCACATAGTAAGATGGAACACTTTCCTTTCTTTCTATTTGTACTTTCCCTATATATGGAATTGCATTGACCATATAAAAAGTTTTTGAATCGTTCATCATGATTATTTTTATACCGTATTTCCCAGGCTTTGATGCAATATAAACACGGAATGGGCACTTTCCTCTGAAGGTGAGCAGCTGCTCATCTATGGTACAGTATTCAAATGGGGTATACAATGCCTTGGAGTTACTAATAAAAATCTCCCAGATGTCTCTGATGGGTGCAAACTTATCAGATTCTCGTCTTTCGTTGCGAGTACTTTTGTCATCAAACCGAAGACACGATAGCAGAAACTGAAAACGGCGCATGGGCATAGTCGCTCTAAACAGAGAGTGTCCGAACTTGTCTGACCATAACTCTTCTGGGCATAAGTGGGCTGACTTTTGAACACCGCCAAGATATAGCAGTCCAATGCAGGCCCTAATTTCATCAGAACTAGTATTGGTGTGGTAGCTAAGTGGCTGTCGACATTCAGAACGCCTTCGCCCAATCTCCTCATTAGTATATTGAACGACAGTGTCAATAATCTTGGTATTTATGAGAAGAGACCAAGATTCCAATGGAGTTTTAGCTGTTTTAGCCGGTCCTATAGGTCCAGGGAAGCGTTTGACCAGGTCTCGAGCAGAGGTTCTCCCAGTTCGTTTGCGAGGAACGGTACTCCAAACGTAACCATTCTTCCCTTTTAGAGTTTGAATGTTCCGTCTTACAGCATCGTGACTATCCTCCTCTTCCCCTTCCCCCTCCTCCTCCTCAGCACTTTGTTCACTGTCACATTCTTCATGAGTCTCAACATTGTCCTCTTCTTCCTCTTCTCCTTCATCTTCATCAAAATACACTCTGTCTGTATTTTCATCTAATAGCACACTGTTTAGAGCATCACATATTTCCTGTTCTGTCGTTAAAATTTGAGATGTTGAAGCCATACTTGGTTAGCACTATTTAGCATATATCCTTAGCACAAGACGAACACATTTGAAAAGTACTGCAATAAGTCTGTAGAGAATAACTAACAGTTACTCAAATCACGAGAAGTAAAATATTGAAACACGGACTGCACACTGGGGTCTAGCTTACCCGCACGCAACTTCCAACACCTTTCACTCCCGCGCTAATGTTCAGTGACCTTGGCATACCTAGGCTAGTGTGGCACAGGGGTGCCAACTGAGTTTAGAAATGAGAAAGATTATAATTCAGTCACAAATAACGACAACTTTCGCAGTTAAAATTTCTGCTGGGTCTGTGGGACCCCAGTGTGCAGTGCGAGGGTTAAATTAAAATTGATATTCCGCTAACACAAATATAATCTGAATAGTTGCTTCACAACATAGTTGACTAGTATAGTGTCTTTCTTAAGTTGTGTTCTGTCAATGATGTTTCTTCTGTTTCCTGAAAAATAGTGAAAACTGACTTAATGCTTAATGACCGATTGAAGTTCATAGTTTCATTCTAGTAAATTGCACCTCTGTAATAACTTCAAGTCATATCAGTGGAGTATCTGATCTTCACCAGTGTCCGAGGAACACAATTATAGAGAAGCCCTATTCATCGTGTGTGTGTGTGTGTGTGCGTTCGTTTTTATTTACATTTCAAAGTCTGTGCGAGCCTTTGATGTGCTCGTGTCTGCTGTTCTCTGTGTTTGTTGACGGTCATGTAAAATGGATGGCTTCCAGGCCGCTCCAGCCTCGCTGGCCTGGAGTGTTGATATTGGTCATCCTAGGTCTCTCCTTTCCCCTCTCCATCAAGATGAAAATTCCAGCAGTGATTACTTTCCTCAGACACTGTACGGCTCTATGTACTCACAAACAAAGCCTGGACAGAGAAATTTTCATACGTTCAAAATTTCCATACAGAATACCGTACTAGTATTTGACGATTCATTCAGGGGTTTACGTTTAACCCTTACCGTGTCTTTGACGATATATTTCGCATCGTAATTCCCACTTTAGCGGGTCCCGAACGGAATATTCTGTAGGCTATCATAAGTTTACATCTAAGGTTCTCCGAAATGTCTTATATTGTCCACGGAAATTTGCAATTGTTAATGTTGACACCAAATTGGCAGGTGTATATCTAAAGGAAGTATGAGACTTCTGTTACTTAGGAAGAAAAATAACCAGTGATGGACGAAGCAAAGAGGATAAAAATGTAGGTTGGCTCAGGCAAGGAAAGCATTAATACAAAAAAGGAATCTGTTGACATCGAATACAGATTTAGGTAGGCCTATTAGGAAGTCATTTTTGAAAGCCATAGTCTGGAGCGTGGTGCTCTGTGGAAGTGAAACTTGGACTATTGGTGCAGCTGAAAAGAGGAGAATTCAAGCGTTTGAAATGTGGTGTTACAGGAGAATGATGAAGATCAGATGGGTAGATGGATTTACAAACGAAGAGGTATTAAGACGAGTGGGAGAGGAGAGATGTTTCTGGCGTTTGCTAATGAAGAGAAGAGATAGGTTGGTAGGACACATTCTAAGACACCCAGGAATAGCAAGGTTAGTTATGGAAGGAAGGGTCAATGACACGAACTGTAGGGGTTGACCAAGGTTAGAATTTGTTGAACAGATTGCCTCGGATGTAGGGTGTGGTAGCTATGTAGAGATGAAACGATTAGCTCAGGACAGGGAGGTATAGACAGCTGCATCAAACCAGTCAAAGCCTGAAGACTCAAAAAACAACTATAGGGGTTCAGTTAAACAAGAAGGTTATGTTAAGCTATTTTGAAAATTATGCCATAAGACCCAGAAAAAAGTAAAAATGCGTGTTTTGAAAAGCTCTATCATATTTTTTCTGCCCAGTCTTTGGACAAATTCATCTTCACCGACTGAAGAGCTACAACTGAAAGTTTGTACAGGCAACACTGAAAAAAATTGGCTTCAAAGATTTAAATTGCCCTAATACCGTCGGGGTCGGAAGAAAACAAGAGTTGACCAAGGGACGTCGACAGGAAAGATGAAGAGAGGAGGCCGGCACATGTAAGTGGAAACAATGCCGGACTCAGCTGGGGTCCCGTGGTCGCCAAGTTACGTCCCACTTGGTGTGAACCACTGGGAGGGGGTGGGGGAAGGGAGGGTCGAAATTAATTAATAATGACTATTATTGTTATTATAGCGTCTTCGGTTGCGTAGTTGGTAGCATGCTGAACTGCTGTGCCCAAGATGGCGGGTTCAAACCCGGCCGAAGTCGTCGGATTTATTAAGAGTGTTTAAATCCTCCAGGATGCCTTCCTTCGGAGGGGACGTAAAGCCAGCGGTCCAATGTCATAGATTTATGGCATGTAAAAGAACCTTCCACTAATTAAACTTGTGTAAAGCTAAATTATAGGTTACATTTCGTTGGAACGCTCTATCAAAGTTCCAACGTTCACCACAAGGTATCAGTGACATCTGGTAGCGAAAGTTGGAACTACTTGAAATTGAAAGGAACTTGTAGCTCACCCTATGGGTGTCCGCTTGAAGCAGCTACAGCCTCTGGCGAGCCGAACATGTCCTCAGACACTTCGGCACTAAAACCCATAAGATAAATAAATAAATAAATAAAACATTATTATTAATCTACCGACAGCAGTAGCTATGCTCGCTAGGTCATGGGGCAAAGCTATCTATGGACTCGAGCCCCACCGTCAGCCATTCTTGAAATGGTTTCCGTGGTTCCTCCATTTCTAACTCCAGGCAAATGCTGGGATGGTAACTTCTGACAGGCCATTACCGCTTCTTTCCACAGGCAGGATATACTGTGGCTGTTTCATGTGAGGAGCATAACCCCGTGCACTTGATCTTCATTAATTTCAACTCTCATTAACTCTTCTTATGAGGTTAGTGATGGGAAGGGCATCCGGCCTTAAGAACCACCCGCCACATAGACTTTCATCACATCTCTTCCCCGACTCCGTTGGAAAACGGGAATAATAAGGGGTAGACATACATTGTTACAGGGGTGCGCAAATTATTAGACTTGAGGCAGTTTTTCAACATTTACTTTGTAGGTTTTATAACTTAATACAGTAGCAATGTTTTGCAAGGCGCTGAAATTATTTCAAATGCTTAATCAATAGTCTTAATAACATTTGTTTAAAGAATCTGACAGTACATTATTTTTTTACAGTTTCCACTTCAAGTAGGAGCCTTGTTATAGGGGTGCCACGTACAAAAGAATGTTTCAGTGCACATGCGCATCAGAGTAGGGGAGAGCGTTTCCATCACTCTTGTCTGTCCACTGCTAGCCTTTCTTCTGACCCCCCTCCCCCCCCCCCAGGGGCTCACATCTAATGAACGTGGGTTGGAGACCACGGGGCCTCAGCTGAGTCTGTCATTGCTTCCACTTACTTGTGCCGGGCTCCTCTCCGTCTTCTTTCCTGTCGACATCACTTGGTCAACTCTTGTTCACTTCCGACCCCGACAGTATTAGGGTATCCGAGGCCTAGGGAGTCTTCTCCTTTCCCGCCTTAATTGGCCCTTGTCTCATCTTTCCTGATACCCTCCTTCTGAGAGGGGTCAGCCTTCTTTTTCTTTTCATGTTATCTCCTGTCTTCTGCTCAAGGCCCTCAAGGAGGCAGGGTGTATGTAACCCCACCACTTCTGGTGCACCCTGGATATTGCTCCACCCTCCGGAGCTCACGGCTGGTGAGTTCGGGAGTTGGCGACCCCGAAGGATTCCTGAGCTGGGTCCGGTTCTCCCCCTTTTATCCATTACCCCTGGGGTGGACCATCTCCTCTTTCAGTTTCCTAACTGCCTTTCATGGCTCTCCTTCCTTCCAAGTCCCTCAATCCACTTTCTTCGAGGGTTGAGGGCATTTCTTTTCCTCCTGTCCTTTATTTGCCTTATTCTCCTTTTGTTTCCCATTCTTTTCTTCTAGTATGTAAGTTAGTAGTTAGTTTTAGTTATAGTTTACATTTCTTCATCATCTTCACGATCACCCAAACCGTTAGGGGCCGATAACCTAGATGTTAGGCCGCTTAAAACAATAATTATCATCATCATCATCATCATCTTTCTTCTGTGCATGTGCGCCAGGAAGGGGAAGTGTCTCTCTTTCTCGCTGTTACTGGTTTCCTTATAGTTGGACCATGCGCAACGTGGATTTGTAGTGCCAAGTGTATGGAGGGGGCAGCTGTTCAGCAGCTACGTATGGCGAGTCCCGCCTCCAACATTTTTTGTACGTGGTACCCCTATAATGAAGAATGCTACACGTTTTGTTTGGATTACTTTATTCTAGTTTTAGTTTGAATTTAGACCGGAGAGATTGGAACTATTCGAAGATTTGAGAACAATGGATTGAAGTAACTTAATTCAGATGGTGATGATGGTGATACAGATAATTGTTGCTTTAAGGGGCCTAATATCTAGGTTAGGGTGATAGTGAAAATTATTGATGACCAAATGAAACCTATAACTAAAACTAACTACTGACTTACAAACTAGAAGAGCAAATGGGAAACAAAAGAAGAAGAATATAAATAAATAAATAAATAAATAAATAAAAGACAAGAGGATAGGAAATTCCTTCAAAAATGAGAATTGAGGGACTTGGAAGGAAGGAGAGCCAAGAAAGGCAGCGAGGAAAGGGGAGGAGGAGAGGGTCCACCCCAGAGGCAATGGAAATACGGGGTGAAACTTGACCCAGCTCAGGAACCCTCGGGGTCGTCAAATCCCGAGCTCACCATTCGTAATCCCTTGAGGGTGTAGCAATATCCAGGGTGCGGCTACACACACCCTGCTACCTTCAGGGCCTTCATCAGAAGGCAGGAGCTATCAGGAAAAGATAAACGAGAGGTCTGACCCCTCGAAGAATGAGGGATCAGGAAAGATGAGAGAAGGGCCAATTAAGAAGGGAAAGTGAAAGACTCCCTAGGCCTCGGATACCCGAATACCATCGGGGTTGGAAGAGAACAGGAGTTGGCCAAGGGAGTCCGACACAAGTAAGTGGAAGCAATGCCGGACTCAGCTGTGGTCCTGTGGTCGCCAACCCAGGTCCCACTAGTCGTGAAACCCTGGGGATACTTAATTTAGAGGATACATTCCAAAGTCAATGATAAAAAGGTAAGACGGAACCCGCTGACATGTCCCTTAGAATCTCCAATTTCGAATAGCGGCTTCGGTGGCGTAGTTGGTAGCATGCTGAACTGCTGTGCCCAAGATCGCTGGTTCAAACCCAGCCAAAGTCGTCGGATTTTTTAAGAGCGTTAAAATCCTTCAGTATGCCTTCCTTCGGAGGGGAAGTGAAGCCGGCGGTCCCATGTCATAGATTTTTAGCAAGTAAAAGATCTTCCACTGACTAAACTTTTGTGAAGCTAAATTTCTAGGCTATATTTCGTTGGAACGCTCTTTCAAAGTTCCAACATTCATCACTAGGTATCCGTGATATCTGGTAGCGAAAGTTGGAACTACTTGAAATTGAACGGAACCTGTAGCTCACACTATGGGTATCCGCTTGAAGCAGCTACAGCCTCTGGCGAGCCGAACACACAGATTACCTACTACTACAGATAGCCGACAGCCATGCTAATTCTTGGCACCTAAGACTTCAGCGCTGCCTGGTGTATGACCGCGGTACTAGTTGAGCACGGCCGAGCGGGTAGCCTACCCCACCCCTTCCCCTCGTTCCGCTAAATATTCTCGTCCTAACTGCTCTGCCCACTTCAATGTTCCGAAAATCACAATCTTCCCAATACTTATAGCACACGTTTTTAAGTGTGGAGATAATAATATGATCTACACGAGATAAATCACATTCAAAATAGCAATAACAGTTTTTTTAATAATACCAAAGTGGGAAATTGTGAATTCCGGAACTCTGAAATGAGCAATCACAGCATTTAGGACATGACCTCATCAATAATTT
Organism: Meconema thalassinum; assembly: GCA_946902985.2. Classification (NCBI taxonomy): domain Eukaryota; kingdom Metazoa; phylum Arthropoda; class Insecta; order Orthoptera; family Tettigoniidae; genus Meconema; species Meconema thalassinum. The sequence goes on from OX336395.1 coordinate 202,746,003, forward strand.
ACAAGTTTACATTTCTTTCAGTTGCAATTGGAGCATATTGCATTGACAAGAATTAGGCTACTATAAGGTCTGCAGCATATTATTACTCAATTTAAAAAAATGGTCCCTTCCGATTAACCACTGTAGGCCCAATTATAACCGATTAGTTCCGAGATTAAACTAGAAAGGAAAAGTACTGGGAAGGGAGAATTCATATCTTAAAATGCTTGATGCTGTTCGCAATAACAGGAAAATTTTAAGAGAGAATACTAAGGAAATAGGTGGTGTAACCTGATCCTCATCACACTAAAATTGTTAGTGTAATTAATGCCAAATTCATTAGTTTCAGAAAAATAATTGGATATCACAAAATTTATATACAATAGTTCATTTGATATTCCCTTTAAAATATATCCAGTCCACCAATTTTGAAGGGTGAAATACAGTAAGTACATGTACATAAACAAATTTCTTGGCACACTAATACAGTAAATTCTATGACATGCTGTGAAGGGGAAAGGAGAAATAGGACTTTCAATGAAAAACAAGAAACACACTCAATACTGCTAGAAATCATCATGTTTTATTTAAAAAGTTTGTCAACTAAGAAAAAATAACAGGGAGAGCCAAAATCAAACTTAGCAAAAATACAGTAATCAAATCTGGTCCTTTTAAAAGTATGTGTTGAGGCATGTTCTTCTTTCTTGCCAAGGTATAACGGTAGGCTACAGCACATGATAATGGACCTATTACCTCCTTGACGCCATGGCTGACACCGATGAACCGCAAATTCCTACAACACATGCAAGTTTGTATGTTGAAACAGTTAACTTAATAAATGTGTAATGCTTGAAATGGAGAACTTGAATTTGCTGTTATGTGTATGTTATCTGTATGTGTGGGAACCCATGATAAACCACTTGCTGGGTGGCTAAGCGGAGAATCAAACCCAACATTTCCCGGTTTACCTCACTAGGCTGTGTGTACCCTGTTCTTACCCTCAGACTAGAATTAGATTTCTTGACATTCAGCAATCAAACATGGACCCCAGAAGTGTCAACCAAGAACTATACCACCTGGTTGGTCTCATTTATTTTTAAGAATAATATGTACTAAAAAGAAATTGAAATTGATCCAAGTTATTTATTTTTACTGTGCTTCGAATGGAGGTTGCGGCGTTGTGTATAGTGCAGCCATTATATCCAATGTTGCAATGAGTAAATGTTCCCCGATATTGGTATAGGACACATTACCTGTATGTACTCTGAATAAGTGAAGCAATAGAGCAATACTTAATTAAATTACTAGAACTGAAAGTACCGGTAACAATTCCATAGCCAAAATTGTGACGTGCCTTTTATTTCTTAGTTGTTTTGCAGAAAATACCGTACTAAGAGTGTAGAGTTGAAATACAACTTGAACAAGAACACGACAGCCTAGATTAAATACACACGAGACACGACAATAGAGCACTTTAGAACAGTAACGAGAGCGAACTTTCAGTGGAGATGTTGGCAACCATGTGAATACAAACAATTTATGACCAGAACGTAAAACTATGCCAGCGCTCAGAGCATGTTAAAACAATTGGGATCAGTTCAGTCGTTTGCAAACGACTTGTTTATGTTACGGTGAGTAGTCGTTGAATTCATTCGACTGTTTTCTAAAAGCAGTCAAACAAGTCGATGGTTTTAACTTTTGTCAGTCGACTGCTGATGCCCATCTCTACAAACCAATTGACAACCAGAATCAATTTGAGCTTACACACCCTCCGACTTGCTAAAATGCTATTAATATTGGATCCCAATATAAAATAATTTCTGATTTAATTTTCCTGGAAAATCTATTCTATGTTTGCATCGATCATTACCATCACGCTATGGGGAGAATTTCATAATAATTTTCTTGTAATTCATTTATCACGTGGTAGAATAAATGAATGAAATTCAATCATAAAATAAATAGAACTCTAAGCCATAATTGGTAAGCCCATGTTCAAGTCGTGTAATAATTCAAGAATGCACCCAATTCTCATTAAAAGTGTATAGACTGTGTTAAGGAGTTCAAACATAACCTAAATATTGAATGCTTAACATTTCCAATGAAATGACATACATATATACAGGGTCTTTCATATAAAGTAAGAACGGCGACCGGCGGTTTTGTCATTCGCTGCTGAAGCCGGCTTGGCCGAGCTTGTGACGCGCCACGCCCCCTGCTGTAGTATTGAAGGCGCGCGCATAGTACAAACTTGACCTTGTAATAAGCATGCAAGTGTTGTCAGTCGCCAGTCTGAACCACAGCTGCTAACATGTTGAGACAGTTATCATTGCAACATCGTATTTTTGTATGTAAAATTTATTTTAATTACGATTCGACTCAGCGGGTACGTGATGCATTTGTTCAGCAATTTCCTGATGAAGTGCCACCTTCACTAGCACAGATTCACGTAATTGTAAATAACTTTGACACTACTGGTTCAGTCTCAATAAAAAACACAAAATAAAAAATACAGTGGCATGACTCACTCTCGTCAGCCAAAATGTGGTTTCCAGATACAATGCCTCTATAACCCAGGAAGGACGACACTTCCAGCAACTTTTATAAGGTAATATTTCATAGAGGATTGTACACACGCTTAGAGCAGGGGGCCACGTTTCGCCACAAGCTCGGTCAAGGCCACCACACTAGCGGATAACAAACCCGCCGCTTGGCGTTCTTACTTTATATGAAAGACCCTGTATTTGGACAACTGGACGTAGGCTATTTCATTGAAAGAATCTACGAACAAGAAACTGTATAAAACTATAGGCACCTACAGCCGTCAAGCTGTCCTCACAGTACCCGCTGGAGATTTACATCACCACTCTATCTGTACGGTACCTCGAGATAAGCCTAAGTGCGCCAACTGTGAGGGAACACATTAACTCTTCCATCCCTGCCCTCATGTCTTTGCCACTAACCCCCCCTCCCACACAGCACGCCACTGCTCTGACACAGTTGTTAGGCCTGCTACAACAACTCTCAGCCATAACCCTGTAAACTACAGCTAAACCAAACCCAGAACCCCCTAATACACTTCATTTGCAGAGCAATAAAATCCATAAAACAACTCCGCAACGATCTTCACAAAACCTAAATTATAAACGAAAAAACTACTCCACAAACACCAAAATCAGTAAACCTCCCTCATTTCAGCCACACTACACCTTAAACAGACATAGAAAGCATAGTCATGACCCCTTCATGGAGTAGGCTATTGTCTAAACACGATCATGTCTCCTTCAACTTTACTGAAGACTTCATTAAATTCTATTAAAAATTCATAAACTTATTCCACAAATCTTAAAATCAGTATACATCCCTCATTTCAGTTACTCTATTCAATAAACAAACATAGAAGGCGTAACCATGACCCCTTCATGGAGTAGGCTATTGTCTAAATCTGACCACGCATACTACAACCTTACTCTAATTCAAAATTACAGCCAAATGATCCATCTGACTGGGAGGCTTGCCTGGGATGATGGGCCAGAAAACCGGGAGTTCAAGCATAACCTAAATGTTGAATGCTTAACATTTCCAATAACTTGGACAACTGGATTTAGGCTATTTCATTGAAAGAATCAACGAACTGTATAAAACTATAGGCACCTACAGGTATACTTAACTTATTAATTAAAGCTCTACAATAAACATACAGCACAATGAATTGTATAGCATGAAGTTATCCTGAAGAAGTCGTTTGATTAGAACGACTACTTAAATTCAAATGATTCCATTCGCTTGGAATTAGTCGTTTGCCAACGACTTGTTTCATTCCAATGATTTCCGACGATTGCTTTGGGATCAGTCGTTTACAACGACTACTTCAATTCGAATGATTCCATTCGCTTGGAATTAGTCGTTTGCCAATGACTTGTTTCATTCCAATGATTTCCAACGATTGTTTTGAGATCAGTCGTTTGCAAACGACTTGTTTATGATACGGTGAGTAGTCGTTGAATTCATTCGACTGTTTTTTAAAAGCAGTTGAATAAGTCGATTGTTTTAACTATCGACTAATTCGACTGTTTTCAGTTGACTGCTGCCCATCTCTACACACAACTAATTTTCTACACCAGCCGCTACTGAGCACGAGCTGTGACTGGCTTAGACATTAGCATCCTACGTGTTGAAAAATATTGTAAGTAACGTGTAGGAATAAAATACTACCTATAGGTATGTCAACCATTACATTGGCATATAATAAATGAATTATATTTATCTTGTATCTATCTATCCCACGATATAACATAATACAAGGTGAAGAGTCCTTTAAAACAAATTGTTTACTGTGATACTGGAAGAAACAATACAACACAGTGGTAATAGTTCTAGCCTGCACCTATTTGTTAATAAAATTTCATGTGATTTCACTCAGATCTCTGTTGTAGTGGCTTATTATATGTGCACCTTGTAACTTAATAGTACATTATGCAACGAGCCTATAATGACAATAATTAAGACACGAATTTTATAATTTTCATACGAGTGTCTTAATTACAATTATAGACGAGTTGCATACGACTGTTTATGTTCGACGATAATTATAACTATTTTATGTTCGAACATAAATATTCATAAATATCTGTCGAGATTTCACCAGTTTTATATACTGAACAGAGCGCATGGGATGCAGAGAATACCTTGTATTTGACCATGGCTTCCTGGAATACCTCACTATGACACTCGCCACGCAGTGAAATTTAAAATAGGGGGCCATGGAAGTGAGCGCAGGTGCGATGCTATCCTCACCTAATTGGTCACACAACTGTTTCTTGAGCTCTGATTGGTGGGAGAAACTGTATCATAATGAAAACTTGTACTATAATGAGCCTCATTATAGTACAGTTTTCTGACATAATATTTACATTTCGCCAGTGTCGAACATAAACATATTAACCTACCTTCTTTACACTGTTTTATGAGTTAAAACCACATCAAAACTGATGAGGATTTATTTTAGTTGGACACAGAAGCTTATTTATTAATGTAATAGACATCTATTATTGATGAAACCCATAAGATTGCCTCTCTCACCTTTCAGAAAATAACTAAAATTTTAATTCTGCGATTAATGTAACTAATCCACGTGTGTTTCTATTACACAACAATTAAGGGTAACTCCAGCATATCTTCTAGATTTTTGATGTGTCTGGTGAGTGGTTTTGTTACTGCTTCTGCAGGTATCACCCTTCTGAAAGATGTCTCATCGTTTCTAATTCTATTCTTAATCCTCTGCCAGAGGAGAAATAGTTTTTTAACGCATGAATACAGTGCTGTAGCTGCTGAATTTTCTAAAAATAATTATGGAATGATGGGAAGAAAAATAAATATAGCCTATTCTAAAATAACATACGCATAAAATGAAACCATTCTGATGAACTTAATATGCTTCAAATTCAGAGTACAAATGCGTTCACCATTTGGTGCTTCGTTCATTTGTATATTTGGACCAAAATGTAGACCTCTGAAATAAATTTTAATGTTGGACTTTGCTCCACAGAACAAGAGCACACAGCCACCCATAGGACCAGTGTGTGTTAAGATTTTAGAATCTGTAATGACAGTTCTACATCAGTAATGGCATTACTACATATTCGACCAACTGAATACTTGCCACTGTACCAGTAACTAACATGTGCAAGAACTGATCTTTTTTGAATACGGTACCAATAATTTGAAATTCAAGGAAGGGGAAAATATTAAAGCTTAGACACGTTGCCATGAGCCATGACATTTTTAATCTACCGCAATGTAAAATGAATTATTAACACTCCTCAAGAACTTGAGTACACATATGCAATAGGCTCATGGTACTGTATGTATCTCTGCAAGATGTAATCAAGTTGAAAACATTACGGTAACATAGACTCTTACCTGGTAATTTCTCAGGAAAGTAGGCCAAATTGCCACATTCATCTGCTATTTCGAGAACAGCAATTTACGATTTGTTTGTTCACAGAATTTGGTAGGCCTACCTGTGGAATAAATAATAGTGAAAGTGTAATTAATATGTCAAGTAGAATATCACCTGTACACTGCGTCTAATATCAATTCAAAACTAGGCTACCGGTACGGTATATTTTTCACAGGCACTACAGAAACAAGTTTTCACTTAAACTCTTAAAATAAGCGTACTTACTTGGCGTAGCAGAAGAAGAACTGTTCACTTCTCATTACCAAGAAGACGATTTGATGAAAGAAAGATGAGAAAGAACACAACATTAGCTTATTATAAAATATTAATATACGGCCAATATTGTTTACAGCAAGCACGACATAAACAGAGCGTCCATGTTGGTCAATGCCGCCAACCCAGTAGAAATAATGTTTAATTAATGATAAGTGCCGTAATTATCGTCGGTGAGCAAGATAATTGCAAGGAAATGTCAATTAGGAATTATGTGTATATTTATTGACTAAATATATGGATATATTTGCAATTCAATTAAAACGTGTATCATGCATATGTTGGCAAGACGATATACAGCGCTTAATCCGCTCCTTACGTCTGGCCGCGCTACTACACCGATGGTACCAAATAATCCCTATCTGGTTGACACCCCATGGCCGAACATGTCCTCGGACACTCCCGGCACTAAAAGCCATACGATAATAGTACATTATACGAGTGTCCTAATTGCCATTATAGGCGAGTTGAATACGACTGTTTATGTTCGACGATTTTATGTTCGAACATAAATGTTCATAAATATCTGTCGAGATTTCGCCAGTTTTATGTACTGAACAGCGCGCATGGGACGCAGAGAATACCTTGTATTTGGCCACGGCTTCCTCAAATACCCCACTATGACACTAGCCACGCAGTGAAATTTAAAATAGGAGACCGTGGAAGTCACCGCCGATGCGATGCCATCCTTGCCTAATTGGTCACACAACTGTTTCTTGAGCTCTGATTGGTGAGAGAAACGGTTTCATAATGAAAAATAGTGTTATAATGACCCTCATTATGATACAGTTTTCTGACATATAATATTTAGATTTCGACTTCGTCGAACAAAAATAAATAAATCCAATTTCAAAAAAAATCCTGATGCAATTCCTTAGGGACAAAGTATAAGTGGACAGGAGAGAAAACATTACTAATTAGGGTACTAAAAGTAAAATGAAATGATTTCGAATAAAAAATTGCGATTGATTCCAATTCATTAGTTGTGGCTGTACCTCTTAATCTGGGCATACATTATTATACACGCTGTAAAATCAGAAATTATGTCGTTTTCCTTGTGCACTTGTTTTATGGCTGGACCAGCACGGATGCTGGGTCCTTGTGGAAGTGAGGTGTGGTCGGAATACAAGATCAAAAGCACGTACAACGTCACCCGCCAACATTATCCGAATTCAATATTAATATCGGTCTTTTCCCCAGAGCTACAAAATATTGCTTTCATAAGAAATAACTTCAAGGGAATATTAGATGGCCTCAAGCGCCAATAGAAATACTGTGTGCGCTACATTCTACAACACTTGACTAATAATCATCATATATATTATTTCAGTAGTATAGATCCCTCCTGCGGTGCTCACAAGTGACAGATCGTGAAAAACGAGTTTTCAATTGAAAGAGAATGAAAAATCCATAGCCTGCTTCCAGTCTCCGACCGGGTCAGGAATGGAATGAATGAAGCCCCCATCTAGCGGCGAGGATATGAACTGTGCCGGCTGCCGAGGCCTGACGCACTCCTCTGAGGCAATGATTAAATGAATGACAGATGAAATGAAATGATAGTGGAGAGTGTTGCTGGAATGAAATTTTGACAGGGAAAACCGGAGTACCCGGAGAAAAACCTGTCTGCCTCCGCTTTGTCCAGCACAGATCTCACATGGAGTGACCGGGATTTGAACCACGGACCCAGCGGTGAGAGGCCGGCATGCTGCCGCCTAAGCCATGGAGGCTTCAATTGAAAGAGAATATACATTACCATTGACGCGTTGCACTCTAATTTCATAAATATCTATAATTTCATTAAAAAAATTAATTTAAAAAAACTGTACGAATTGTGCGATTTGCAGATACTGTTGCTTCAGAAAGATACTCTCCATAATTGCTGTCCACTTCACATTTTGGCCGCTGTGACGCCTGTTGCATGTCATTTTAACATTCTGAGGTCCTTCCTTTATCATTTTGCATGGATTTCAGAAACAGTAATTTAAAGGAATGAGTACTCAAATCGTATAATTTCATAAATATCGAATAACCGGTGAGTGTTACGGCTAAGCTGTCAAGCAATGGACTCAGCACACAAATGATATTAGCAGAGACGAATAGCATTCTAATTTCATAAATATATTTTTTTTAAAAGAAGTGTGTGATTTGCAAATACTGTTCCTGTCTGAAAATACGCGACATCTTTGCTCTTCAGATCGCATTTTGGCCGTAGGGACGTCTGAAACGTAAATAGTGATCTGTTATCATTTCGTTGAAATAAAAAAATAACAACCTTTCTCCTTAAGTCTCTTATAATAAACCTATTGGGGAAAGTGTGGTTTATGAACATGCGAGATTTCTCGCACGGGTACGCTAGTAATAATAACTAGTTGAAACCCGTCAAAACATGACGGTCATTGGGAAAATATTTACTGAAGGATTTTCTTATATGCATTACATAGAAAATCGACTTTGCAACATAACTGGCCATGACTGAAAACTTGATGAGGCAAATAGTGACCTACACGTTCCCGAGTTTCCTCTTGAGCTTTATTGATTAAGATAAAGTATGCCAAGCGTTTGGAAATTGGTGCCTCTTAAAAGAAAATGGAAGTGTTTTATCGGATGGTGGTGAATCAAGTCAAAGGATTAAAACTCGCTGCCCAATATCATCTGCACTTATTATTTCCAAATCCAAGCAATTTGCATACATACTTCTTACAATTAATCTGGCACCATTTAGGAGCCCTTGGGGAATGTTCAGATTCCTAAGGAGCATAACTATGGCTCGAACATTTAGAGTAAGAATATGTGGAGGCAACTCACTTAATTCCAAGGAATTCAAGAATTCTGTAGGAAATTGAAGTAGCTGGCATTCATCTTCATTATTTAATCTGTTAACTTTGGTGTATATTTTTGTTACCTTAGTGTTTCAAATATATATTGGAACGGGAATAACGCAGAATTCCTTAGTTTGCAGGAATGCTAATATATAAGATGTGTTCAAAAAGTAACGAGCCGAAGGCTGGAATGCGCAAACCGGTGACGACATCGGCTAATAGTGGCGTGTGTAACGAGGTGTGGTACCGACCAGAGCGTGGAGGGTCACAGCCCATCGCTAGAGGGCACGCGTGCACGTCACGTGACGATACGAAGCGAGCAGCAGCATGCATCAATCGTCCAACACTGCCAGTCGCATTGCAAACAGGTGACATGGAGGCGTCAACCGAAGGGCAAAGAGGGGTTGTTCGGTTTCTGACAGCGGAAGGAGTAGGAGGAACGGACATTCATCGACGAATCCCACAAGTGTACGGCGAACATTGCATGTCCCTGGCAAGGGTCAAGGCGTGGCACAAGCGCTTCAGGGAGGACGGGTGACGTTAGCCTATGATGCCCGGTCTGGGGCACCCACCTGCATTACCGATAACCACGTCCAGCTGGTTGATGCACTCATTACCCAGGACCGCCGAGTGTCAGTGAACGCCATAGCCATAGTGATCGGATTGAGCGTCGGAAGTGTGCACACCATCATGAAGGAACGACTAATAATAATAATAATAATGTTATTGGTTTTACGTCCCTTTTAACTACACTGGCTTTTAGAGACGCCGTGGTGCCGGAATTTTGCCCCGAAGGGGATCTTTAACGTGCCAGTATATCTACTGAAGAAACGACTGCACTTGAGGAAAGTGTGTGCCCAATGGGTGCCCCACAGTCTTCAACCACACCAGGAAGCATGCCGAATGGCCCACTGTCTTGGTCATCTGCAGCGCAATGCGAGGGAAGGGGATGGGTTCCTGGCACGAGTGGTGGCTGGAGATGAGTCATGGTGTCATCACTTCGAACCAGAATCCAAACGACAGAGCCTCCAGTGGAAGCATCCAGGGTCACCACAACCCAAAAGAGGCAAGGCCATCCTCACGAGTGCAGGAAAGGTATCCTCCGACTCGTTACTTTTTGAACGCACCTTATATGTTTTGATAAAGCCATAGCTAGAAAGAAGAATATGGAAATAAGAAAACATGTCGGAGGTGGGATTCGAACTCCTTCCATTGCGCAATGCATAAATTAAGAGTCTTCGACGCTACCAGCCGAGCTACCAAATCACTGGCAAGGGAACGTAATATTAAGTTAGTTAAACAACATACACACTCAACTGTCAGTTTACGTTTTTCAACATTTCCCGTCTTTTTAATTCTATTCCAGTATATATCGTGGAAACATCATAAACAATATTCCCCTCCTTTATAATTCTTACAATTAACTATCAAATTAAAACGCGGTGGACTTCTAACCACCATGACTGTCTTGAGGCAAGGCCATTGTGCGCATGAGTGAGTGGCAATAATTCGGATTCTTTGTTTATTAATTTAAAACTATCCTGTAACATATTTGTTTATTTTAAAGACACTCTGCAAATATAATGGCAAAGAGCTTTCGTCAGATTGCTCTACGAAGTGAATCGGTTCTGCCGATCTCTCAATCTTGCGGGAACAAAAATCAGCTAAGCGTTTTAAATATATAGAAGATAATGGGCTGGTACAATAACACATATAATAAGAAATGTCTCTCCCGAAAGACTAAAATAATACACTACCAGGCAGTTATACGTCCTGAAGCCTTATATGTTTCAGAATGTCTAGTATTTAACCGGAAGGGACTCACGGACAAACTCGAAGTACAGGAGAGAAAGATATTGAGGAAGATATAAGGGCCTGTTAAGGAAGGGAATGCATACAGAAGACGACCTAATCATGTGCTCTACACGTACTGTGAACGAATCACGGATTTTGCTAGGAAACGACGTCTAGCATTTTATGGACACGTCTACAGGATTCATCCTACCAGGTTGACCAACCAGCTCCTCGGTTACTAACAAACGCGGAAGACCAAGTCACCACCGTTGTGGGAAGTGAGCAAAGATCTACAAGAACTTGGAGGGACAGGAAGAGAATTAAAAGACCAGACATCTCTGAGGAATATGTTTCATCAATTGAGGATCCAGGACAAACCGCCAAGAAAGAAGACAGGTGCCCTTTGGACACAGGAGAGGAGGGAACAACACAGCCAGAGGATGCGTAACTACTGGGCAAACATCAAAGCCCACTCCAAATGTAATAGTTCAATGTCGTGGTCCTTAGATGGCCTATAGGAAACAAGAAGAAGAATGGGCTGGCCCCGTAGTGTTGGGGTAGCACACTTGTCTCTCAACAGGAGGCCCCGGGTTCGATTCCCAGCTCCATCAGAATCTAACGTGAAGGCTGGAACGGGGTGCACTCAGCCTTGGGAGGTCAATTGAGTAGCTGTCTGACAGTGAGACAGATTAATGGCAGAGGGGACCCGACGCACTGAACAGGCGTCACCCCAATATCTGCAGGCCAAATGCCTGGGCAGTGGTTGCTTGGTAGGTCTAGGCCCTACATGGGCTGTAGTGCCAGGGTTTATTTAATAATAATAATAATAATAATAATAATAATAATAATAATAATAATAATAATAAGGCTGTGACTTGGTGAGGCTGATCGGATCGAGACTCCTCCTATTTATATAGTTTGTTTAGTTATTTCATGTCTACTTCAGTGTTTTATGGTTTGGAAGATGTTTTTGAGTGACTTACTGACAGTACACAGTGTTTAATAGTGATTGTACGAGGTTTTTATAGTGATATTTGGATATCATATGTCTGTGCATGAAACTTGTTTACGTGGTTGCCTAGGAATTGCTGGTACAGGTTAGGTTAACATTACCACAAATATTCCGTTTAAAATAGTTTAATCTATGCCCTGTATTGTGTGTTTATTACTCCGTTTGCTCAAGTAGTCCAATTGAGCCCCTATATCAGATATTCATTGTGTAATGTCGTTTATTTCATTAGAAACGGAGGTTACGATCGAGTGAATTGATATCAGTTGGATCACATATGTACAAAGAACCTCGGTCGATCAGTCAAACTAACACACTGGCATTCACAGGAATGTTGTAAACCTTGCCATAGGTATAAAAGGCAATACCCAGTTTCTTACGACAATGGTGAATTCTAAATTAATTAAACGCCCGCTACCGGAGGATCGTCCGGGCACGTCTAGTTCTGGCGCAGGACGTGACAGTTTACAAGCCACCAGTAATGGCAGGTTGTGGATGCAGCGGACAACTGCCATTTCATCTGAAGAATCCCCCGCTGCCAACGAAAATTCTGCTGTAACCAACATCAACAGATCAGCACCGCCGAAAGTGCTTTGCAGAATTCATTTGCAACCACCAAGGCTGGCCGAAGTAGACAACGCATGCAATGGACACGTGAAATGAATACAGACGTCATGCGTTTCTACTTCCTAGCTACAGACATGGGAAGAAATCTGACTGGATATAGAACTTCTCTGCATTCTAAGTTTATAAGTAAATACTCCCATTTGAATATCACAGAACAGCGAGTAAGTGATCAGCGTAGAACCATAATATGGAACAGTCTCCTAAGCGAATTTGAAATTCAACAGATTAAAGATGGGGTTCTCTCAGAACTACAACCCATGCAGGAGACCAATAATGAAGATCATCCTGCCGTTAACATAGACACCACACCACGTCAAGGTACTGCAAAAAGTAATAAATCTTCCGTAGTCGAAATTGAAGGCAATAGTAACACACTGGAGGATCGTAGAAATGTGACGAATATTTTACAGACAGAATTAATGAAATGGGAAGATAGTGATCCAAATTCAAGGAGTATTATTCCCAAGCTAAGATTTAAAAATAATAGCTGACAAATAATTGAGGATGTAAACAATTGCTTGGCAGCTTTCTTAGAAACAGTAGATAATCTTACGGACTTCCAGTTGCTCATATACTGCGCAGCTGTTACTGTGTTATCACTCCATAACCAGGTGCCCAGCAACCAAAGCTTCAGTCCTCGTACAGAAAGAATACCTCCATGGGAACGACGAATCAATAATAAAATAATGTCGTTGCGTAATGTAATAGGTCTGCTCACGCAATATGCTTCAGATAATAGAACTCGAAAGATCATTTCAAAAATCATGAGGATAATTCCGAACATAAAAAACAAAGGGAAGCAAGAAATCCTGAATATCATGGACGACTACAAGCAAAAACTGGCAGTACAAGCAGCAAAACTCAAGAGATACAAGGAAAATTATCAGGGAAGAACACAAAATTATCTCTTCAGAGCTAATGAGAAAACTTTCTACGCGAATCTTGATGGCAGCCGTGAACCAACAATCTCTAAAACACCGAATGAGGAGGAAATAAGCAACTTTTGGCGTAATGTTTGGTCAAACCCGGTGCAGCATAAAGAAGATGCAGAATGGATCCATAAAATAAACGAGAAGCACTCACGCATTAATCAAACGCAAGAGTTAGTCATTAATGAACAGGACATCCAAATAGCCATCAGCAAAACACACAGCTGGAAATTTCCGGGACCGGACAAAATTCAGAACTATTGGTACAAAATATTTACGAGCACACACAGAAAATTAGCTGATCTTGTAACTCAGGTAATCTATGATCCCGAAGAGTTCCCACACTTTCTCACAGAGGGACGAACCTACATATTGCCTAAGAGTGCTGACTCAGCTAATCCAGCAAACTACAGACCAATAACCTGTTTGCCGACGCTCTACAAGATCATCACATCGGTCATCACAAATGTAATTTATGGTCACATGTACCAGCATAGCATCTTGACAGAGGAGCAAAAGGGTTGTAAGAGAGGCGGCCAAGGCTGCAAGGAACAGCTCACCATTGACAGTGTGATTATACACCAAGCGCAGAAGCAACAACGTAACCTCTTCTTGGCTTATATCGACTATAGAAAAGCATTCGATACGGTGCCCCACAGTTGGCTCATCCATACCCTTGAGATATACCGGGTAAACAAGACACTCATCAACTTCCTTGCTATCATTATGCAATTTTGGCGTACCAAAATCATCTTGAAATCTAACATCACTACCACTGAAATAGAGGTCATACCCATCAAACGTGGTATATTTCAAGGTGATGCCTTAAGTGCACTGTGGTTTTGTTTATGTCTCAACCCTTTATCACAGATTCTAAAGATGAACAACTACGGATACCAAATAAAAGAAAATAAACAAAATCTTCTGAAAGTAAATCACCTCTTTTATATGGATGATATAAAATTGTATGCAGCAAATAGGAACCAACTGACATCACTCATCAATATAACAGATAACATTTCGAAGGACATTTGCATGGAGTTTGGGACTGGCAAATGCAAAATCAACAGCATCAACAAAGGACAGTGGTGTAGAACAGAGGGAATAAGCATGAGAGCTGATGAGCGAATAGACAGCATGGGGAAATATGAAACATATAAATATCTAGGATTTGAGCAAGTAGTTGGAATCGACAGTAAATCTGAGAAGGAGAAACTCTACCAGAAATTTAATCATAGACTTCGACTTCTGCTGAAAACCAAGCTTAGTGCTCATAACCTAACAAAAGCTATCAATTCATATGTTATATCTGTGCTGATGTATTCGTTTGGTGTTTTAAAATGGTCTCAAACAGACCTAGAGAACATTAACCGCACAATAAGAACTATGCTTACGAAACACAGAATGTTGCATCCCAATGCTTGTATAGAGAGAGTAACAACACCCAGAAATGAAGGAGGCAGAGGTATTCTTGATGCTATAGCTCTGCACAATCAACAAGTTATACATCTAAGGAATTACTTTCATTCTCGGAAAGATACCAGTGTTTTACATCGAGCGGTAGCACAAGCTGACTTCAACCACACTCCTTTGAATCTCCATGAAGGAAATTTCGTCATGAAAGACAAGAACACACTGAACAGAGAGAAGTTGCAGAGATGGGCTGGAAAAGAACTTCATGGCAGATTCTACAACCAGTGCAATGACAAGAATATTGACAAACAGCTTTCGAACACATGGTTGTCAAGGGGAGAGCTGTTTCCAGAAACTGAGGGATTTAACCAGGCGATACAAGACAAAGTTATCACCACAAAAAGTTATAGGAAACACATCCTGAAAGATCAGACTGTTATAGTTGATGAATGCAGGAAGTGCAATACCGGTCCAGAAACCATAGAGCATATTACCAGCAGCTGCAGAATTCTAGCGCCAACATCTTACACTGAGAGGCATAACGATGTTGCCAAAGTCATTCATCAAGAACTCGCCCTAACCCGATCTCTCATACACGACAGGACGCCTTATTACAAATACTCTCCAGAAAGTGTGATGGAAAACGAAGATTACAAGCTGTATTGGGATCGCACTATTCAAACAGACAAAACAACTCCTCATAATAGACCAGACATAACTTTAACTGATAAGAAGAACCATCACACGTACTTGATTGACATATCTGTTCCGAATGACCATAATATCCACCATAAATACAGAGAAAAGATTGAAAAATATACTCCTCTAGCTATGGAGGTTGCTAGAATCTGGAGACAAAAAAATGTGACGATTCTTCCTTTCCTCCTTTCTCCCACTGGCCTGACACCTAAATCCTTTTCAGTAAATCTAACTACACTAAATCTTCCCATATTCACCCATACTATTGCACAAAAGGCTGCAATTCTGAAAACCTGCAGCATCGTTAGAGGTTTTTTGAATACACATTAGGATTTTTATTTGGACCCTCTTGTGAAAAAGAGACGTGGAAAATAAGAAGAGAAGACAAAATTAACTGTCAAACATCTATGCTATTCGAAAATGTATGCAATAGGCTTAAGTGTTACTTGACTCATTTTCTTGTACGTAATGTACAGATATGAGTCATGGTACCGACTGTAAGTTGAGTAAATAAAGAGATAATAATAACAATAATAATAATCAGAAGAACAAGAAGAAGGAGGAGAGAAAGATTATGAAGAAGGAAGTGAAAGAGAAAAGTTGTTCTGTTTCATTTGAGGGGTTTGCACAGCGTGATCATTTAGTCCCGTGTAGGCCTACTTGAGTGAATGTATATGGATTTAGATTGTCTGATAACCTGTGTTATTGTGGTGTCTGTAATAGTGTGAATTTTTAATTCAGGTGATGATTGGGAAGTGGCCGTAGCCTTTAGTCAGGAACCATCCCAGCATTTGCCTGGAACCTAAGAGAGAAACCACTTCCAAGATGGCTGAGGTGGGAATCGAAGCCACTTATTCTCAGTTTTGCCTGCCGTGGTTAAGTATGTTCCGTTGCAGCCATCATACCAGAATTAAATGTCTTGGCAAAGTCGGGATTCGATCCCGGACATCCAAGAATGCTAGCCACTACACCGTTTGAGAAGGATCAGGAGAAGAAGATGGAAGAGAAGGAGGAGGAGCACAAGACAATGGATAAAGAGAAGAAGAAGAAGAAGTAGAAGCAGTAAGAGAAGAGTAATAGCAGTAGGATGAGGAGAAGAAGAAGAAGAAGACAATGAAGAAGAAGAGTTTGAGGGAGGAAGAGACGAAGGAAAATTGGAGGGTGCAAGAGGAAGTAGGAGAAAGAGAGCGAAGTGGAATTAGGGGAAGATGGAGGAGAAGGAGGAGGGTGAAGAGGGAGTTGAAAATGGATAAGAATAAGAAGAGGGACAAGGTGGAGAAGATTGAGAAGAAGGAGAATAAGGTAGAGAGCAAGAGGAAGTGGGAGAAGGAGGAGAAGGGGAAAAAGGAGGAGAGGGAAGAGGATGTGCAGATGATGGAGGAGAAGGAGATGAAGGAGAAGGAGTAAATAGAAAATGGAGGAGTAGAAGAAGGAGGAGATGGAAGATGAAGTAGGAGAGGATGGAGTAGAAGGAGAAGGGGGAAGAGGAGGTGGAGAAGATGCAGGAGATGGAGATGAAGGAGAAAAGTAAGATGAAGTAGAAAATGGAGTAGAAGATGGAGGAGATGGAAGATGAAGTAGGAGACGATAGAGAAAGAGGAGGAGGAGGTGGGGATAGATAATTTGGAGAAGATGGAGAAGAAGGATATAAAGGAGAAGGGGTAAGACGAAGTAGAAAATGGAGAAGAAGGAGGAGATGGAAGATGAAGAAGGAGAGGTTGCAGGAGAAGTAGAAGATGGAGGAGAAGGCTGAGAAAGGGGGAAGAGTAAGTAGAAGAAGATGGAGGAGGAAGAGAGGGAAGAGGAAGAACGACAGGTCGTGTCTACCCTCAGTTTGGAACAGTAATATTGCAGTTTACTTTTCTTGCAGTTAATGTAAATTCTTTTGACTTAAAGTTAGCGTTATTAAATAATGTTTCAACTACATCAAGCCTGTGAACATTTCTATTTAAATAGCTTACCTCTTAAAGACGACAAAAGTTAGATAAAGTTATTTTACCTCCCATAAAAATAAACATATAATTTTGTCGACATCTGGCGGATGTCTCATGGGAATCAGGTCACGGAGGGGTGAGTCTAGAATCGATCCGAGTCCTCATAGGACACAAGCAGTGCACAAGAAGAGTTTCTCACTAATGTTATGCCATAGTTGGGAGTTCTTCATTCTGACAGAAGTGTACACTGGGTGATGAGTGACATTCACGCTATGTTAGGAACAGGGTGAGCAAAACTCCAAGCCAGCTTTCATGCAGCATTCGTTTACTCGCAGCAGGGTTTGCTTCTGGGGGTGATGACTGGAGTCAAATCTCAACTCATTGCTTTCTTGGTTTTGGGTTTGTTTTCTGTCTTTGCTCTTGCGGCTGCTTCTTGCTTTTGCTTTTCTTTTGATTCTTGCTTTGTGTTTTTATTTTTAGTTTTTTTAATTGTTTTTTTATTTTCGTTTTCTGCTTTTGTTTTTAAATTTTTCTTTTTGATTTGTGTTTTTTGTTTTTGTTTTGTGTTTGTTTTCTGCTTTTGAGTTTTTCTTTTTGCTATGCGTTTTTGTTTCTGGTTTAGGGTTGGTTTTCTGCTTTTGAATTTTGTTTTTGTGTTTGTTTTCTTATTTTGTTTTTGGTTTTGTGTTTGCTTTCTGCTTTTACTTTTTGTTTTTTGTGTTTGTTTTCTTATTTTGTTTTTGTTTTTGGTTTTGTGTTTGCTTTCTGCTTTTACTTTTTGTTTTTTGTGTTTGTTTTCTTCTTTTGTTTTAGTGTTTGTTTTCTTTGCTTTTTTTATTTGGTTTTGTGTTTGATTTCTGCTTTTGATTTTGTTAATGTGTTTTTGTTCCCTGCTTTTCTTTTTGTTCGTGTGTTTGTTTTCTGCTTTTGATTTTGTTTTTGTGTTTGTTTTCTGCTTTTATTTTTGTTCGTGTGTTTGTTTTCTGCTTTTGATTTTGTTTTTCTGTTAGTTTTCTGCTTTTGTTTCTTGTTCTTGTGTTTGTTTTCTGCTTTTCTTTTTGTTTTCGTGTTTGTTTTCTGCTTTTGTTTTTGAATTTTGCTTTTGATTTCGTTTTCATCTTTTGAATTTTGTTTTGTGTTTTTGGTTTTGTGTTTGTTTTCTGATTTTGATTTTTGTCTTTGGTATTGTGTTTGTTTTCTGCATTTGCCTTTTTGCGTTTGTTTTCTGCTTTTGCTTTTGAATTTTACTTCTTGCTTTCTGTTTGGGTCATGCATTTGCTATTGCTTTTTGCTTCGTGAGGGGGGCAAAATAAAACAATCAATGGAAGCAAATCTACATGTTTGATCTCGATCATGTGTTTTTCCCAAAATGGCATTTTTGTCACTTGACCCCTTTCTGAAATTAACTATTCAATTATCATCATCATCATAATCACCATCAACAGTACTGTACGGTCACACTGCCACGGATGTAGCAGAAGATATGATGATGATAATTGTTGTTTTAAGGGGCCTAACATCTAGGTTATCGGCCCCTAATGATCTGGGTGATAGCAAAATGACAATGAAATGGAAACCAGAACGAAAATTAAGTGAGACGGAAAATACTTACAAAAAGGGAACTCAGGTTGAAACAACTCACAAAATGTTCTTACAAAAGGGAATTTAGAACGAAAAGATTTACAAAAGGAATAGATTGAAAAATACGCACAACATGTAGTCTAGGTTCAAAATACGTACAAAATGCAATGTAGCGTCGAAATACTTACAAAATGCAATTGAAATTCAAAATACTTACAAAATGCAAATGAGATCGAAAATACGTACAAAATGCAATTGAGGTTCAAAATACTTACAAAATGAAATTGAAATTGTAAATACACAATGCAATTCAGATTGAAAGATCCCATTTCCACTCCAAAATATTCACAAAGTTCAATTGAAATTCAAAATACTTAAAAAATGCAATTGAAATTGAAAATGCTTCAAAATGTACGGTGGATTCAAACTACTCATTTGGATTGACAATACTTACAAAATGCAATTTATATTGAAAATACTTGACAAAATGTAATTTAGATTCAAAATACCCACAAAATGCAATTGAGAAAAAAATACTTCCAAAAGGCCCACCACACACAAGGCAATATAGATTTAAATTTCTTGCGAAATGCGGTTTTGGTGAAAAATACTTACAAAATGCAAATGAGATCGAAAATACGTACAAAATGCAATTGAGGTTCAAAATACTTACAAAATGCAATTGAAATTGTAAATACACAATGCAATTCAGATTGAAAGATCCCATTTCCACTCCAAAATATTCACAAAGTTCAATTGAAATTCAAAATACTTACAAAATGCAATTGAAATTCAAAATACTCTCTAAAATGTCCTGAGCTTACATTGAAAGACTTACTAAAAAGCAATTTAGATTGCCAATCTTTACAAAATGCATTTGAGGTTGAAAACAATCGCGAAATGCAATTTAGATCGAAAAATCTCACAAAATGCAACGTAGATTAAAAATACCTAGAAAATGTAGTGTAGATAAAAAAAACGCTAAAGGGAAGTTAGATACACGGGGAGCTAAGTAACAAAAACAGTGCGGGAATCTTAAAGAGACAAGGAAATATAATGAAAAGAAAACATGAGGTCTGACCCCTCGAAGAAGGAGGGATCAGGAAAGATGAGACAAGGACCAATTAAGGCGGGAAAGTGAAACACTCCCTAGGCCTTGGATACCCTAATACCGTCGGGGTCGGAAAAGAACAAGAGTTGACCAAGGGAGGTCGACAGAAAAGAAGACGGAGAGGAGCCCGGCACAAGTGGAAGCAATTCTGGACTCAGCTGGGGTCCCGTGGTCGCCAGCAGGAGATGTAGCAGACTATTCAAACTAATAAAAAACTGTCAAGACGTCTGTTGTGAAAGAAGGAAGGGAAGACAAGAGAAGAGAAGAGAATTTTGATGCGGACTAGTAATACCTTGTTCCAACAGAGAGGATTGTATCTTAATAAGTTACTGTGTAAACAGACAAGAAGCTCAAAGAACAGAGGCAGGCTTGCACGAGAACAATACTGGCCCTGTTCAAACAGGAGACTGATTCTCTCTCACAGTGGGGAACAATATTCAGGAGCGAGCATTTCACGGATAAGATCAGATTCCCCAGAGTATAATATCGTATTCTGTTCAGTTGGAGACAACATCAGTACTCCAGTTCACTGGGCGAGCGAGAATTTGTAGCCAGAGCCGTGTCCTAAAACCACTGAGAAAATTGGCGTTTACTTCGTTTAGTGAATGAAAATCCACAGCCTGCTTCCAGTCTCCGACCGGGTCAGGAATGGAATGAATGAAGCCCCCATCTACCGGCGAGGATATGAACTGTGCCGGCTGCCGAGGCCTGACGCACTCCTCTGGGGCAATGATTAAATGAATGACAGATGAAATGAAATGATAGTGGAGAGTGTTGCTGGAATGAAATTTTGACAGGGAAAACCGGAGTACCCGGAGAAAAACCTGTCTGCCTCCGTTTTGTCCAGCACAGATCTCACATGGAGTGACCGGGATTTGAACCACGGATCCAGCGGTGAGAGGCCGGCGTGCTGCCGCCTAAGCCACGGAGGCTTACTTCGTTTAGTATTAATAATAATAATATCATATGGCCTCGGCTGCAAGCTCTGTTATTTGACACCCAAAGGGTAGCTTGCATGCCGAATTTCGTTGTTTCTTGAAGCACTATGAAAGTCAAGGAGGTTAGATATCTAAGCTCCTTGAACACTATAGCGCTTTCTAGTAGAGAAATGAGTAACTTTGCGTTGGCGGAAACTCCCGAGATTAATTTTGCCATTATGAACCCGGCCTACTGAATTCAAATGGGTTCTTTGACATACCAACATCGTATGACATGGTGTCGTAATTTTTGCCGCCTTCCAAAGAAAAATAATCACTTACCACGGCCAGGAGCGAACCTGCAAGCTTGGGGGTTAGTAGACCGATTAGATTACTAGCGGAGCCGGGCGAGAAATCTCGCATGTTCATAAACCACACTTTCCCCAATAGGTTTATAATGAGAGACTTAGGAGAAAGGTTGTTATGTTTTTATTTCAACCAAAAGGTTATAGAACACTATTTACATTTCAGGTAGAATTCCAAGTTCTACGTTCCCTAACTTAAGAAGGCAATCACTGAACATAGGATCATCATAACACTCACTGGTTATTCGATATTTATGAAATTATACGATTTGAGTACTCATTCCTTTGATTTACTGTTTCTGAAATTCATGGAAAATGATAACGGAAAGATCTCAGAATGTTGAAATGACATGAAACAGGCGTCACAGCGGCCAAAATGTGAAGTGGACAGCAAATATGGAGCTTTTTCTCCCACAGCAACAGTATCTGCAAATCGCACACTTGGTACAATTTTTTAAGTAATTTTTTAAAGAAATTATGAATATTTATGAAATTAGAGTGCACTTGACCACTGCTAATATCTATTCTCTTTCATTTGAATTCTCATTTGTCACGATCGGTCGCTTGTGAGCGCCGCAGGAGGCAGGCGCGGATCTAGAATTTGTTTTTTTTTTTTTTGGGGGGGGGGGGGTGTCAGAGAATCGATCTAGAGTTTGTCTTGGGGGGGGGGGGGTCAGAGAATCGAAATTGTTAAGA